>JAVTVX010000005.1:10000-10010000 GCA_033439265.1 Dillenia suffruticosa
GTTTAACATTTTGGGGGCAAGTAGCCAATTATGCAAAGGTTAGCGGTGAAAAGCTCCCAAAAAATTTCTACCGGCCTCCGTTGGCGACGCGGGCTATGCTGGGACGATGCATTTCCCAAATCTCAGCTGTTGACATGGGAGAGAAAGTGCGACTGCAATAGGGAAGCGTAATCGGAAACACTACATCAGATGACACATCTTTTTCGGTCGAACGTCCATTGCGTTGTCGTAGAAGCGAAGGATCTCGAAACTTAACACCCGATCGACCTTGTCACATCCCTTTTTGTCCTGATTTGATGAGTTATTGACTCTAGGCATTACGTTCGCTTCGCTCCCAGCCATTTTCCCCCAAATCCTCGTAGGATTCGGTCCCAAATCATCTGTCTCCCATTATTTTGGTTCCATTCATCTCGGTTCTATCATCCTTCGCAAGTGACATTGCCAACGGCAATATGGCCGCCGCAGGTGCTGGAGGAGGAGAAGCTTGGAAAGCTCACGGGGCGATGGCTTTGGTGCAGCTATTCAACGGGGGATACCATGTCATCACCAAAGTGGCTCTGAATGTTGGCATGAACCAAGTCGTCTTCTGCGTCTTCCGTGACCTACTTGCTCTTTCTATCCTCGCCCCCGTTGCATATGCCCGTGAGAAGTAATCTCTCTCTCTTTCTCTCTCTGTTTTTTTTGTGTATTTCTTCCTGTATTGGAGTGCGTGTGTTTCAGCGTGTTTGAGTGAGCGAGTGGGGGCAACAGGAGCAGCAATGACAATAAGCCTGTTCATTCCCCCATTTTCATCAACATCCCTACTAATCAGATGTCGAAATCTATTTGTTCTTAAAGCCTACTTCAATTTCTTCCCCATCTCTTCTATTTAAGTTCTAAGTCCAACATAAACCTTTAATAAGAATCGCGCAAATTTGTTTGTCTTGCATAAAGAACTGAACGGATCAATCCATTGCACCTGCAAAATTGATGAGATTACTATTCTCCCCTTCCAGAACAACCTCCTTTGTGTCGAATTTTTAAAAGGAGGGACTCTTCAGGTTTGCCAATAGTCACGAACTTGATTTTGATGTGTGTTACTGCGGTTTGTGACTTAGTTATTGCTGCATAATACTGCTTCTGTCTAATAATGCCTGTTCCATATCTCCAGGAGGATTCGATTGCCAATGACAAGGCGCCTCCTCATGACATTCTTCTTTCTTGGATTAACGGGGTAGGCTTGAACATCAATAATGGTTTTGCCTTGATCTTCTTGTTTGTGTTATTCTTCTTTTGTGATGGTCATAACTGATGCTGCATTACACTTTTGTTCATTTATATATTTATTTTTTTATGCTTGCTTATAAACTTCAAAAAGTTGAACAGGATTTTTGGCAACCAGCTCCTATTTATAATTGGCCTGAGTTACACAAATCCAACCTATGCTGCTGCCATTCAACCTTCAATTCCAGTCTTTACATTTCTATTGGCTGCATTAATGGGGTCAGTTGTAGCTTCTTTCTCCTCAGTTATGTATTTTGGATGGAATTGCAATGGCCTGTATTTTATGTATTCTTTCCTATTGGAGATCACATAAAAATCTTTTTTCTGCTCTACAGCACAGAATCGGTGAATTTGCTACGAACTGAAGGTCAGATGAAGGTTGGAGGCACCTTAGTATGTGTCTCCGGTGCCATTCTAATGGTTCTATTTCGTGGCCCAGTTTTAATTGGATATAAGGAGTCTGATTTTGGGGTAAGTGATGAAATAAGTGCTAGGGGTCAGCCAGAGCCGGCTGGGTGGCTGATATCTAGTGTCTTGGAGTTGGGATTTGACTTGTGGCACCTTGGTGTTATATGCTTAATTGGGAACTGTATGTGCATGGCAGTCTATCTTGCTATTCAGGTGAAGGACCAGTTTACATTTAATGTTATTAAATTTTTTAATTGATTTTGACTATCACATAAAGTTGGCGTAGTTTAACAGATTAGGAAGGATATATAAAAATGTCTTTGCTCATATTTGCTGAATCGTTTTGTCTTTTTCTTTCCCCTAAGCTAGAGGGGAGGGACTTGAACCAAGTGGACTGTGTGCTTGGGATATTGTGATGACAAGGCCAGAAGGCTCATGGTGGTGAAGTTACTTATTATGTAGCACTCCTGATTTAGTTGGTGTGTATTTTACTGATCGTTTTTATGAGGTCGAGATCAGAAGAGAGTTTGGAAAATGAAATATGACGAAAATCCCATTGTGAAGTCCTTACATGAGATGAGATGGTGTGGGGTTCATGATATGCAAATCTTCTTTTGCAAAGAAAAGGTGTGCAAAAGAGAGAGAGATAATATATATATATATATATATATATATCTCCTGCTGTGATAAATTTCACGGCAATTATCCACTGTTCTAAACAAGACATTGCTTAGAAGCTAAGCCAAATCTATATGACTGTGATTAGGAAATTGTAGTTATTATTATCATTTCTAGCATCAAAATTGCCACTTTATATGTAATAGAGGCAGTTTAAAGAAAGTTTTTAGGAGAAATACTAGGGTCGAGTGTTCATGGGCTAGTAATAATGAATCTTGCTTTGTGCAAATTAAAAATCATGCTAAAGGCATACTTTCTTTATAAATATAAATTGAAATTAAAATTTTATTTTTTTATAATTAGCTTTAAGTGCTTGGAAAAAAGTCCTGCTTTTACTTTCATGAAGAGTTGTATTAGATATGAGCTTGTAGCTGATTTTGATTAAATTTTTCACGTTGAAATTTACTGGAAGTAGAAAGTTTGAGTACAAGTTAATTTTATTGCTGAAATTCGTTGGAAGTAGGAGGTATCAACAGAAGTTATAAGAACTAAAAACTAAAACTTCAAAATTTTTTGTTAGTTATAGAAGGACATTTATCACAAAATAAAATTGTGACATGGCTTCAAAGCAAAGGAGAGTTCGCTTTATATAATAGTAACTCCACCCTTCTCTATGTACATGACAATGTATATATGTATTTATATTCATGCAAACACATGCCGTCTGTATTGTTCACACAAACACACACCATCCTGTGCCTTGTCTATGACTGTGGAAAAAGCTACTCTTATCCACTTTAACAACCTCATTATGGCTGTATTTGTGATGTCCTTTCGTTTTATGTTGATTCGTAATGACCTGCATATTGTGTCAAAGATGGTGTTATAGTACTCTTTAACCTGGACAACATAGAGAACTGCCTCACCTGATCTTATATTCTTCAACCTCATCATTTCCAATACTTCGTTTTTTGACATGTCGGCTTGCTTCTATGTGGCAGTCCACTTCTGCTGCTTCTTCACTTGGAATGTGAGGGGGGTGAGAGAGAGAGATGTTTAAGGGCAAAAAGGACCATTTTACATGCATAATTTATAAAGAGGTTTTTGACAAAGTGGAACGACATTTTTGACCGCAGAACATGGGTCACTGTTAGCCATTTCCAACACCACCTCTGTCCTTTTATTTTATTAAATGCTTTTTGTCATTTTACCTTCCTAGTAAGAGAAAATATCATTCTTTGAATGTTCTTGTTTCTAATGAACTCATGTTTTGGTTCTACGGGCTTTAGCCTCTGTCCAGGTTATCTCCATTTACTTCGTCTGCTTTAAGTGAAGTCATAAACATGATGTGGAGGTTTTAGACCAATTTGAGTCTAGCTAAAACATACATGTTCCATAAAACTGTTCTTTGATTCTAAGTTCCTATTTAATCAACCATGCTTTCAAATAATTGTCACAAAATATGAAAGAATAATTTCTCTGCATTTCTCTTTAATTGAATGAAATTATACATGACAATTTATAAAGTATTTTAGATTACAAGAATTAGGAAATTATCTTGTCAAATCATAAAAATAGGAAATTATTCTAAATTACAAAAAAAATAAGAAACAATTTAATCGAATCATACAAAATAGGAATTTCCCCAAGTTAATCCTAAATCAATCTCATAATTCAAGGAGTCAATTCTAAGTTAATCCCATAATTCAATCTTGTAATCCGATGAGTCCAAAAATAAAGCTTTCTAAAAACTCTTCAATCCAACACTCCCCCTCAAGCTAGAGAGTGGATGTTTTCCATTCCCAACTTGCTAGTTAAGTCTTCAAAACAAGTCATTTGGTGCCATCAAGCATTGGATCCAAAATCAAGCATTCCAATTTTAATATTGAAGGTATAATCACTGATTCCTTTTCATCCCAAGCTTTAAACTCGGATCTTTTTCTTTTGGGGCAGGTCTAGTCAGGTTACTTATCTTCCCACGCCCTTGAGAGAGAGAGGAGAAAAAACCCCCCTCACCAATTGTGTCCATTGCTGATAGTTTCTGCCATCCAAGCTATAGTCAGTGTTCAAGTGTTGCAGTTCACCAGAGAATTGTGAGGCCTCGATTGCGAAGCAGAATGTGAGTCTGCAATGCTTGATTTTTCAAAAGCATATGACATTTTGTTGAAGATACATAACTACAGCTACTGCAATCAGAACTAGATCAAGGGAATTATGTGGCGGTAATTACAATTTATATTTTTGGAAAGATTGATAGTGATGAAGGCCTAAGGGTTGAGAATGACTGAGGCCAAAAGGGATAGGACAAAAAAATGAGGGTTTATGGCTATGAAGACCAAAATAAAGATTAGGGTTGAGATCGATTATGACCAAATGAACACAAACAAATTAGGGTTGATGGTGATTAATAGGGGAATGAAGGCCGAAATAAGGGAGATGGCAATGATGGCCGATTAAAAAAAATTGAAGATAGCAATGAAGGCCACTAAAAATGGTGATAGCAATGAAAGCCGAAAATTGGAGATCGCAATAAAGGTAATAAAAATTGATTGTAAAAATTTGGAGATGGCAATGAAGGCCAATAAAAAAACTGGAGATGGCAATGAAGGCCAATAAAAAAATTGAAGATAACAATGAAGATCAAAAAGGGAAAGGAAAAAAATAAAAGAAGAATTGGAGATGGATTACTCCTAAGTTTCTTAGATGATTCAAGATAGTAAAGACCACTCCTTTCCTTAACAAGTCCAATACTCCTCCCGGAGCCTTGGTCCTGAAAAAGCTAAACAACATTCTCGATATGGCTTCTCAAGAGACCCCCAACAACCTTCTTAGCTTATCAATGAATATGAATATGAATATGAAAAATAAAAAATAATGGATTTGGAGGGCTGGAATTGCTAGAGATGGTGGTTTTGGAGGTTGACATGCTGAAAAAAAGAAAATTTGCAGCAAATAAGGTTGGAACACGCAAAAAAAAGGAACCCAAAGGAACCCAAAACTTGCAACAATAAAGGCTGCTTGAAGAAGAAGAAGAAATCCCTGAAAAAGCCCTAGGGCGTTGATAACATGTCACAAAATATGAAAAAAAATAATTTCTTTGCATTGCTCCTTAATTGAATGAAATTATACATGGCAATTTATAGACTGTTCTAGGTTACAAGAATTAAGCAATTATCTAATCAAATCATAAAAATAGAAAACTATTCTAAATTACAAAAAATAGGAAATAATCTAATCAAATCACACAAAACAGGAAATTCCCCAAAGTCAATCCTAACTCAATCCCATAATTCAAGGAGTCAACTCTATGTTAATCCTATAATTCATTCTCATAATCCAATAAGTCTAAAAATAAAACTTTCTAAAAACTCTTCAATCCAACAATAATGACTCTTTGTCCCCACAAAATTTTAAAAAATAAAATAAAATAAAAGGAAAAGAAAAAAGAAAAGGATAGTTTAGTGTGATTTGGCATCAAATGTGACGTGAAGTGCAGTTAGCTTGGGAATAGAGCTAATTAGCAAGAACTCAATTAATTTGTTCCACTACAGGCTTAATGATTAAATGCGCTCTTAAAACTGTCTAGAAAAACATGTAAAAGCTCTCCGAGTGGGAGAGGACAATCCACATAATTTCTGGAGAAAAATGTGACTAGTGTTGCTTACATCTCCAAGATAATCCTAACTATTACTGCATTTTACCTATTAAGATGGTACGTTTTGCTTGTGAAATGTTGATGGAGGATCCAACAATTTTCGCTGTTAGGCGTTGATGTAGAGTTCAATATATATGTTAAGAGTCATTTATTATTTGATTTTATTAGTTTGAATATATTTGTCATTGCGGTTATGTTTTATTTGTAGAAACTTTTATGGTCTATGTATTATTCTTTAGAAATCTCTAACGGAATTTAGATTTTAGTTATTTCTTTTTAAAATTTGACTTCCCATATTAAAAGAAAAACCCTAATTGTTAGATGATTACGGTTGGTTTCCGAAAAAGTTCTCTTTTCACTTTCGCTCGCATGATCTGACCCCCTCTCTCTTTTATGTACTTTTTTTTTTTTAACTATCCATCAACTTTGGTATCAGATTTTAACCATGAAACCGTCACTGAGTTACCATTCACAAGATTACTGATCATGGGAGTATTGTTCACACTTTGCTGCAAGGGGAAAAAAGTATAAGCCTGTTCAGACTCTGCAGTATTAAAATAAATAAATAAACCAGATTTCTATACCTGTTTCTCCACTGTTTTATCTAGTTTCTGGCTTCTTGTTCAATTTCTGTGCGTTCTTTTCAGTTTCTTCCCAATTTGGGCTGCAAGACTAACAAATCAATTTGCTGTTGACGTTGAGCTACTGTGAATTTTTCAACCATATCCCTTATTTGCAAATTGGAGTCTTAAAGTAGTCATGAATTGGAAACCAATTCTCTTCATTAATTTTAGGATTGTTCATATAGTTTAGTCAATTTAAATAAGTATTGTTTAGGTCCTTGCTTCTTTAGAATTTTTTATTTCTCCAATACTTTTATCAATCTGCTTTTTTTTTTTTTTCTTCACATTATTTATGCAATTATAATTATAATTACTATTGAATTCTGATTTTATTGAGTTAGTTAATGGCTAGTTATAAATTCACTTGCTTCTTGTAATTTTAACTGGAACCTGAACTTTCCTTTTTATTCAGATGATGAACTCTGAATATGCTTCTACTAGTTCTCACTCCCAATCTGAGGAAGGTCAAATTTTTAGAAGATCAATTCACTCGAATTGAGTTGGCCACCAAAACATACACATTCTAGAAAAGCACTTTGGTAGGGAATGGGTCGAGGATCTGTTAGATAATTCCACTATAGGTCAAACCTACATGCCTCCTATTCAGCATGGTCTTTAAGACAAACCCTAATCCACCTGCACTGGAGTTAATAGTTCAATCTAATTGAATCACTTGGGCCCAAACCAACCTTTATTATCTAATTCTAGGGATAGCCTTGATGTCATTTGGAGGAAGAAAATGACTTCTTCTGAGAGAGGGTACAGTACAAGTATAGGAAATGGGTTTTGATAATGTGTATCATGAGATAAACATCACAAATAAGGTGAAAATAAGTGCATCTGTGACGATAGGATGGATCTTAATTGCATCCTAAATTGGTTAAGGAGCCATGGATGACTACTTTGAGTGCTATGACATATCTATTGGCCATCAAGTGTGTTTTCCCAAAATGAAGGTAACTGATTTTGCTAAGCATTATTGGCAGAATCTTCTGATGCTGTCACTAGGCACCCAGGTGCTTCCCTAGGTGCGCCAGGCCACCCAAGGCAAGGTGAGGCCCGGATACCTCGAAAGGCCTAATGCACTGAGCTTCAATCAGGCGTGGCCTACATGAGCACTTAGAGCGCTGGGGGGAGTGCCTAATTGAAGGTCAGCTTTTTTGTTTCCTTTAGTTTTTTCTTTGTTTCTTTTTAATGGTTTCGTGTTGTTTTACTACTTGTCCCTATTTTTTGGTTGGGGTGGGAGTATAAGTTGGGGGTAATTAAGTGAGGTTGAAAAAGGCCTAAATGAAGATCCTTCCAGCTGTAGGGGGAATTTTAGGAATGAGCTCGAGGAGCTTATGCTTAAGGAGGAAGCCAGTTGGTTCAAGAAAAATCAATTGAAATGGATTTGAGAGGGGAATTGTAATGCGAGATTTTTTTCGTTAGGTTGTCAAGTGGTAGGAGGCAGAGGAATTTTTTTAGAGAAGTTGAAGATGATGACAGTACTGTGATTACTAATTCTGCCTCAATTAAGGAAGGTATCATGAGCTTTTATAGCAAGTTATACGCTGAGGACAATAAGGCTCACCCTATTATCGAAGGTATTAATTGGTTTGGAGTCGTAGAGTCTCTTGGTCGGAGAGACCTTTTGAGAGGAGTGAGATTCGAGAAGCAGCCTTGAGCTTGGATAGGGATAAAGCCCTTAACATAGACGCTTTTACGATGGCTTCTTTTGGGGACCTGGGGGCGAGGATTTGTTTAGAGTATTTGATGAATTTTATACTAATGGGTTGGTGGGCAAGTGTATAAACTCTTCTTTTATTACTCTTATACCTAAAAAATCCCACTCTTTGAAGGTGAAAGATTTTAAGCCTATCAGCTTAACTACGCGTCTTTATCGTATTATAGCTAAAGTTTTAGCTAATTCGTTAAATGTGGTGCTAGATAAGATTATTTGAGTAGGTTGATTGAGAGAGATCGGTGACAATCTTTTTTCTAGTTTAAGGGATGGTGAGGTCCCATTTTTAGTTTGCAGATGATACCATCCCCTTTTTTTGATATAAAAAAATCTATATATAAAAAAAAATACACAAGTATCCGAATATTTCCTGAGATACCCTGAGCTTGTGGTTAGGGTTTTAGGGACATGATCACTATTCTTAATATTTTTGAGAAAACCTACGAGCTCAAGATCAATCTCTCCCAGATGAGCTTCTTGGCTTAAATGTTTCTAGTGAGGGGTTGTTGATCACTGTGCAAATATCTGTAATTGTGTGGAGGATGTGGCTATTTCCTATTTAGAGGTTCCTTTAGGGGGTAATTCTAGGAGTTTTCAGTTTTGCGAGCTTATTGTGAATAGAATCCTTAAGAGTCTGGATATGTGGAATGGAATTTATTTAACCTTAGGCTAGAGCATTATGAATGTGCTGTGGCTGCTTACATTATCACTGTAGTCATAATTGCCTTGTTACCACCATTGGGGGCATAATGGCATGACACCTGAATAGTGGGTCATATTTGTTTCAGTCATGTCCAATAAAGGTCTTAGGAGGTGCGTCATACACAAATAAACCTACTACAGAATCAAAGAATCTACAAACAACACTATATCCTCCTTAGTTCAAAAAAACAGAGAAGAAGACCCAAAAGTAAGGGATTTAACAGGCCAATTTTTAAATCCTTTTGTGGAAACCAAATCTCAAATCATAAAAACTATGCAAGAAAAATGATGAGCCAATTGGATTTTATCAACCAGAAACTGTGAGTTCATCTCTAGAACATTCTTTTTCCCACGAGAAATTCTGTGTTTTTTTCATTCTTAATCTTCAATTGAGGGCTTAAACATTTTATTTCAATGGTTAATCTCCATCTGCGAGATTAACAGATTGAACTTTTTTAACAATTTTTAGGCAAATTACTTGAATAGAGAATTTGTTATGGAGGTTTAATTGATTGGACACTTGAAAAAGTTGAAAATTGAATAACTATTTAAGTTTTAAAAGATTAAATTCTTGAAAGTTAAAAGATCCAATAATCTTCAAACATAAAACATTTAGAGACTTGAATATTTGTTAATTTCCAAGGGTGCACAGGTTCTACAAGGGCTTGAGAGCTTTTTTCTGCAATCCTCTACAATTATCATTTCTCCTTTTCGGATGATGGCTTATAGGTGAGAGTGGGTATGCATTATAGTGGTAAAAAGAGACTGCAACATATTTGGACACCCTGACAACTTTTTAATTTCTTGAGATAATTCCAACTAATTTATTATGCAGTGGCTTGATGTTGACTGTTCCTCACATTTTGAAGACTAGTGGCACAGTTTCATTTCACTTAACAGAGTTACCTACAGACGAGATTCCCATCCAAGTTTTACATAATTGTCAAGGAAATTCTTTATTTATATCTTTTATATCTTTATAAAGAGTTTATTGCCAAATTAAATTAGAATTGAAAGAAGTGTTTATTACGATTGGTTGGAATAGTTGTTGAATTTAAGTGTGCTTGGCTTGACTTGGTCATTGAAATGAGACATATGATGCAATTTCATTCGCATAAGTGACTTATTTTGGTGAGTAAAAATCAACAGGACATTTTTTAATTGGCCATGACTTGTGTATTTGCTGTATCAAAATTTACATGCGGCTGAATTTAATTTGATTATTGCATTTTGGAATTTACCACTTGTCAACTTTTTAGGGATGAAAATTTCAATGTTGACACCATCATCACGACATAAGATTTATTTTTATGCTAGACATGATCAATTTGAATATTAAATTGATAATTTGTGGTACAAACTATGCAGGCTCCACTTTTGATGAAGTATCCAGCCAGTTTGTCAGTTACAGCATATTCATACTTTTTTGGTGCCCTTTTAATGGTAACTGCATCATTCTTCATGACCAACGAGTCAACTGATTGGAGCTTAACTCAGTCAGAGCTTTTTGCGGTCTTCTATGCAGTAAGTTTTCAATGTTTTCTTGTATTGTTTGTCTTTCTGTGCAGGGTTTTATCCTTCTCTTTATTTTATTTCATGGGTGTTTCTCTTCAGATTTCCGTTGAGACTTTGAAGCAAACAACATTATTGTAGAATGTTCAAGCAGTACCAAAGTGTGGATCTCATATCAATATTAATAGTAGCTGTGTTAGCACTTCATGTCCCCTGTCCATTCCTAAGAATATATATTTGATTTGAAAACTTTATTTTATATTTGTTATAAGAAAGAAACATTTTGATAAAGTTTCCTGGTGCTTGCCTGAAATTTTTTATTTTTTTGTGCTTGTTCTTAGTTTTTTCCCCTTTGCAGAGGATTTAGTCTCTTCTGTATATTCCTCACTTCTTTTCTAGTTTTTAAGGGTGCACCCTCTGGGTGATTCTTCAATGGCATTTCTTTTCTTTTACTAAAAAGGCAGTCACATGGTGCAAATCTTACTACAGATGTCTTAAAGGGATAGGATTGTGTAGGTCTAGCCATCTGTTTCTTTGCTTAGTCGATATCACTAGGCACTGTTACAAATGATTTACGTCTCTCCTTTCCAAATGCAACAATTGTATGTTCAGGTGCAGCATCAGCACCTTCTTCTAGATTTTTTCCATAAACTTCTACATAAGTGTTCTCAGTGATGTTGCAAATGGACTAATAGTTTTGTTCAGGTCCACTGCTGTGTTTCTTCACTTCTTTCAACACACTGGAATTCATGGACTACTCATCTTCTTCTGTGTTTCTACACATCTATGTTGCCATTGAACTTTCTTGGTCTACTACACAAACAACTTTATCCCGTGTATTTTCATCTTCAAATTGCGGACCTCAAAATTTCAGATTAAGGCTCAATTTGTTGTTGTTATTTTCATCTTCAAATTGCTCTTTGATGAGAATAGGGGTAGGCTTCTCCTCCCCTCCTCAGACTCAATAAACTCTTTACCAAGTCCTTTTTCTTTTTCCTCTTCAACATTCATAGACATCAAATTAGTCTGTGATTAAAAAAGAGAGTGTTAGCCTTGCCACAATGATATACATCACATCATAAACCCAAGGCCTTCCAAGGAGTATATGTGAAGCCTTCATTTGGAATAATGTTACACCAAATGGAACAACAATAAGGCCTAATTGCTTAACATCTTTGAGTTACTAGATGGTTGTATCCTTCACCCATGCAATTTTGTACGAGTATGGATATCTTTCCACTGTAGTTGAAACCTTTTAATGGTACACTTTAAAACAACATTCATGCCACTCCCTCTATCAATGATAAGCTTACATATTTTCTCTTTACATTGGAATTGAATGTGAAATATTGCCATTCCCAGCCAATCACTCTGTTCTTCTGCTTTCAGAGTAATCAAAACTTACTACATTGAGTAATGATGCATAAACATGCTCCTCATCAATCTTTTCATCTGAGACCTATCCATGCGTATATTTACGATGTTAATTTTCAGCATTATAATTCTCTTTTTCAACTCGTACATGAAGATTTCACTTAGGACATTGATAAGCATGGTGTCCCTTTTCACAACACTTAAAACACCTGTCACCGCTGCCCCCTTTAATTAACCTGTCTAAAAGCTTTCATTATCTCCACTAGATTGTAAAGATCTCAATTGCAGGCTGATTTGTTTTAGCACTTAACGAAGTGTTTGTAGATGCATTGATTACCTCATTTGGTTTCTTATATGCTGTCAACTCCATTTGATTGCGACATCACGTTGTGGGCTACCTTGAGTATTTTTCCACCTTTAAAGCCATCTAAAAAACATCTTCAAGATTATAAAGTTGCATGGTGACCAATTCTTTGGGAATTTCATCCCTTTATCCATTCTTGTAACGAGATAAAGTTTGTCTCTCATCTTCCTTCAGACCACAGTATTAAGTTAAACAAATCTCTCGGTATACTTGCTACACTCGTGCTTCCTTATTGAAGAGTCATCCACAGATCATAATGATGATATTTGCGATTCCTCTGACAAATATTTTCCCTTTAGCTTCAACTTCCTCTCTTCCAATCAACATTTGGTGGTTGTCTGGTCCACTTTAAATGATCTTCAGTAGCTCTCCACCAAATTTTGGCATGACCTGTCAACTTCATCTCAGCTATGCAAACCCTCTGTCAACTTCATCTCAGCAATACGAATCCCTCCAATCTTCTGACATCTCATACCAATCCAAATAATCATCCATAGCTGTTGGCCAATTAAAAGATATTTTAGGATCAATCTTACCAACAAAGTCTGGAACTGACTCTTTACTTTTTTTGGGATATCTTTGGTTAGATCAACATAATCTTGTCTTCCACCAGCCAACAGGAATTGACTTTATCAACCATAGATTGTTTAGGAAATCCCCTAGAACCCAACTCTTTTTGATGTTTCAGCCGAAATTCCTTTTGTTGAAAGTCGCTAAACTGTCCTTGGAATGTCCTTTCACTGCTAGTTGACATGGCTAACAATCAAAGCTGTGATACCAAACAGATGTAGGACAGCTTAGAGGATTAGGGCCAAGGTTAAGGTCCAAGGAATTAGGGTTTACTGCAGAAATGTTTAATTATATAAAAGATCTTTTTTTGTCAAGAAATTGTGGTTCTGTAGAGAATTAAAAAAAAAAAAAATCCAGCAACTAAATTAAAAGAAAGAAAATAATATATTGAAAGCAAGATGATAGGTTTAATAGCATCAAACTCGTCTTTAAACAGCACACTTATGACAAGAAAGCATCACACTTTCTAAGATTTGAGAGGACTCAAAGTGATTTTGCTGGAAAATGAATTTCTGATTCTAGCTTCTTATAGTAAGGTTACAAGGTTTTAAATAGATAATTAGCCAATAGAAAATAGAAACTACTACTAAGGCTAAAATTTAAAAACATTTAAATTGTTGGAGCAGCGACTCTTCTAGCAATAATTAAAAATAGAAATAATGTTTAAATAACTAGATACCAAGATAAAAAACAATAAAAATAAAACAATTCAGAAACTTCTAAGAAATATAGACTATGAACAACACTTTTACCCAATCTGCAAAGAAAAAAAAAGGGAAACAATGATCAACCATTGGAACTTTGATCCCTATCACAGTGACTATCGGTACTAAAACAGAGACTATCAATGCTAAGACAACTAAAGAGATATGAGGCTGTGAATTGTCTCCATGTTTGCTGAGCGTCACTTCAGATTAAGGCATATGCTTTCTTGTGGTTTAATTCTATGCATTTTCCCCCTCTGCCCAGCCATTGTTCTGGTTTTCTTGGTGGAGTTTCTTTGGTTTACGACCTTTGTTTGACCAATCAGTGTTTGGGTCATGATCTCAACATTACTAGATTTCCTTTTGAAAGGACGGGAGGCTAATAATTATTAAAGGCATGAGAGGGTTTTACACTTTATTGGAGATTGCTTTATACTAAAACAAGCATTTACATAGTGCATTGTCTATTTGGCACTCTGAACCAGGTGAAGCTGCGATTTGTCAATATTTCTAAATTCTTTAGTTATTTCCAAACTCTTTGTTCATGTAAGATATGTTCGACACATTTATCTCAGTGATGATTCATACAGTTTCAGATGGATTCTGAGAATTGTTCACATTTTTATAGTCAACTCCTTGGCTAGAAGGAAATGGTAACCAAAAATTGATCATTAGTGTTCTTGTTAAGCTGATTCTCTGTCTCTGAGAATTAGTATTATACTTTATAGACATAATTTCAATTTTTGTGATTTCCATTTTATGATTCATTTTCTGGTTCTATATTCTTTTTGGCCAGGGAATTGTCGCATCTGCCATTAACTATGGGCTGTTGACTTGGTCAAATAAGCTCTTAGGGCCAGCTTTGGTTGCACTCTATAATCCTCTTCAGCCGGCGGCATCTGCTTTCCTCTCGAGAATATTTCTGGGAAGCCCTATATATTTGGGAAGGTTTTATTCTCACTATGTGAATATATTCTTTTTAGAACTTACCTCGGTTGCTGGACATGAGTGATAAGTTTCTTTTTTTTTTTTTCATCTGCCCCACTCTTTCTCAGTTATTTTCTCCCCCCCCCCCAAAAAAAATTCCCACTTGAGGATAATTTCATTTGATTTTCTTATCACTCCCCAGAGAATAAGCTTTTAAACATGGATTTTTTAGTTAGAAAGATTCGCCTCAACTATCCCTTATAATTTCATCTATTTCTTAAACTTCAATCTTTAGAACCTTGCTAACAGAATGCTTCGCATCTCTAAAAACTCTCAGTTATATCAACTCCTTAGAATAAGCATTCAGCACCTAATTTGGAGGGATTTACTTGAATGGTTTATGGTGCCGTTGTACTTCTTTGTTGGCTGGAATTTCTTTTTCTGAGTCTTGACATCTGTGTGTTTTATCCCCCAAAAAAACTGAACTGCTGGAAATCTGCACGTTTTAACCCCCTTCAAAAGTGAAGTAATAGTGTCTTTCTATTTCTCTTGTTTCACTCAATTTGAGGTCTATTTTGGGGTTAAACTTGTAATCATCTGACACTAAGTGGGACACTTGAAATTTCACGCTAATTGACAAAGCATATCCTCGAGAGATGCTAGGGTGACCCTTCCTTTTTTATCATGGAGAATTGAAGTACTTACCCAATTTCTCTCTCTATAACAGTGTTTTCGGGGGTGCACTTATTATTGCTGGCCTCTATATGGTTACCTGGGCTTCGCATAGAGAAAGACAAGCGGCTGCAGGGATAACACCACTTGTGTCTCGGCCATCCGAACCACTCATCCACAAAGATTCATCCCTTAACAAGATTTCTTTCCAGATAGGACATATATTCTCGGGGCCGTCCACCTCAGTGACGAAGCCCATGGATTAAGGCGTTACTCGAGATATTAATTATAGAATGGGCAACTCAATTATGCAAGGATTTTTTAACTTAAATGTTTAACATTTTGATGGGCACCCCGTAAAAGCTAATAAAAAGAAAATTGGCTATTTTTATTGTCATTAATTGCATATCCTTGGTTTCTTATGCGTACACTTATGTTTTACTTAACGTTCCTCGCTTCTTTTTTTCTTTACAATTAATAAAAGTGAGAGGTGAAGGTAGTTATGTCAATGTGAACATTTAAATTTTAAATTTTGAATTTAAAATATAGAGGGAAAGGTTGAGAGGAGTTAACTGTCCCCCTCCCTTTGCACCGGCCGGTGAGGAAAAGAAAAGATCTCTGAAAAATTCAAATCTCTGAGAAATTCACAAGACAAAAAAAAGTATATATACAAACATGGAAGAACGCATTAAAAACCAAAATTACTTTGGCAAAGATTGGACATCAATCACTTGGATTTGGAGAGTCGTGTTGTGAAGAAAAGTATTGGTTCGTGATTAATATTAGGGTTGGTTTAAGATATTTAAGTAATAATTGGTTGTAGTTTAGAGATATGATTATTTTTTCATACACTTTCATATTTAATTTTAATGGAATAAACCTAACACAAACCAACCGTGATTGTTAAAAAAGGGCTTAAAGCGTAGAAAAGGAAAACACACCCAAGGCAACTCACTATTATTCCAATGAAGAAACTCAAAGCTCCCAAAAGAAAACAAAGCCAACATATGAAACAATGCAACAAGTTAATGTGAGGTTACAAAGCTGCTGAAAGGGAACTATCAACTTTCTACATATGAAAAAACCTTCCCAAACAAAAAAGGCAGCACGTTATAGATACTGCCCGATTATATCCTGTTTTACTTCAAAAATCACACGTCTAGGTCAACCGGAACTTTGGCCCCCCGAGTGTGCATGTTTGGAGTATGAGACACCACACGGAGGCGACTGGGTAGCTCATACAGCCTGCCTCCTCCCTGACGGGTCGCAAAGTGGCACCCCCTGTCGTCCTCCTCCTTGCAGGACTCTTAAGCTTTGTAGGATTGTGTTGTATCACTTGAGAGCCGTTTAGGTTGTTTGCGCTGCCTATTGCTCTCCTATCCGGCCACAAAGTATGATAGTATGGAATAAACTCCAGTTTTTTTGCTTAGATATGTGCATCACCGCCATTAATAACAAATAACCAGATCATATTTGAGCTGGAAGTAAAAATGAAACTGAGCAAGAGAGATACATTCAAAGTTGGTGCCTGGTGCCGGAAGTCTATAAAAAAATGGCTAGAGTAGTGTACAGCATAAAATAGAGAAATGATTCATATCCTGGTCATTGTAAGGAGTTCTAGGTCACTTGGAAAATTTCAAAATGTCTGTTTCGCAACCTAGGTAACGAAGTGGAAGCTTTTGAGGTGAAGTTGCCAATTGAACCACTTGAAAGGAAGGATGATACTTGCCATGATGATCCGCATTCTGGTGATGCGATGCAAGAAGCTTGTCCAAGAATGACCAATCCCCATTTAATCTCTCATGTGGAGAACTACTAAATCCCGCACAACTACTGCCTGAGGTGGTTAACCTTAACAAACTTTGAGAACACTCCACATCCATGGTTTTCAAATGAACAGGTGGTGTGAAAGAAGGTGCAGCAACGGCTGACTCTGTATTTAGCAATTGAGGGAGATGCATGGATCCATCAAAATTAGTAAAGACGCACGCTGCTTGTAAGTCTTGCCTTTGCAGCTCCAGGGGAACAGATGCACTTGCCTTTATCATGGGAGAAATGTAGTAATCCTCCTCATTAGCTACTTCTGGTTGAAAACTTCTACTGTGGTTCTTCTTCTTGAAGACCCTGCAAACAACCCACCCATCTTCCTGCTAAGGAATGACGAAAAGCTATTTATCAAGGCCAAATCTAATATTTTCATTTTCCAATCTAAGGGCAAGTTAGAAGAAAATAATATTTTGTTTTAAAAGGGTTTGGTTTCAGCTACCTGGAACCCAGTACCATCATCATCTAGGCGATACTCATGCATGATCCAGTCGGTCTTTTGGCCATGTGGAGCACGGCCTGTGTAGAATACCAGTGTCTTCCTCATACCGATCCTTTTGGAGTCACTGAGATGGATCGCCTTGTCCCTCCCCGTTGCCTTCCAAAATCCCGCGGTAGTTGCCCTATTTGTGCGAGTCCCTGTTGGATATTTCTTGTCTTTGTGGCTGAAAAAGTACCATTCATTCTGAGGAGCTGAACCAATTTTACACTTGTCTGCATTGATTATAACCATGGAAACATAACCAATTAAAGGTAGTATAGGCTTTCTAAAATATTTGCTGATATTTTCACAATTTTAATTTTGTCCAAAGCTGATTAATCACGAATATAAAAGAGGATAATTCCCCACCTATATACCTGTAAATTAAATAGATTTGTCGAGAACAATAATGAAGAAACCATGCAAACTATAACTTGATTTTTTAGCATTTTTGAGTCATTTAAAAAAAATTATGAACATAATTTCCTCACGCATTAAATTATTTATGGTATGAAATACAAATAAATAAATTCTATAAATATTTTTTTTCCTTGAAAAGGGAAATGCTCAAAATAAATATCTCGCATTTCTTCATCCATAATGTGTTATGCCCTTCAAATTGTTTTGGACAATCAAATTTCGGCATTGGAGCTGCCTGCCTGTGAGTTTATCTAACCTAGATCGTGCTTTGCCTTGCACTGTACTAATTAAGTTTCTTATCCCACGCCACTCTGGGGATCATCAACTCTAACATTATTTAAAAAAAATAAAAATAATAATAATAATAAGACAGAAAAAGAAAGGAACCTTTAAAGATTTCGCTTACACCATGCAAAAAACCTAGTACATTCTATGTATTTACTAAATGGTAGAAAAACTCAACTAACCTTTAAGATCCCAAGGTTCAAGTTTGTTAAGATCAATTTCGCAAATGACATCAAGATCAGTGGCTTCATAAGAGACTTTCTTTCTTAAGTAATAATCGAGAAGCTCTTCATCCGTTGGATGAAATCGAAAGCCTGGAGGAACTGAGAGGTGTCCACTTCCTGGCATCATCCTTTAGCAATTGCCTGAGAACAAAAAAAAGCTCCATAAACACACAAATATACAAGTCTCTTGTCTATACCTTATTTTGTCTGCATGACACCCAGTTTTTCTTTTGTACAATGGAGCACACCCAACACAAAACTTCCACTCATAACTCTTACCCTCCTCTTGGACGGTTTATGGAGCGAACCTGAAACTTTTGGCAGTAAAAGAAGAAAATAACCTGTTGTGGCCTTTCCCCTTTCTTCTATTTCTTTTGTACATATCTAGGGCAGATGCATGACCATTTTTCCAAGAACATAGAATAATTTAGACATAGAAAGACCCAAATTATTAAAAAAAAATATATCCATTGTTTGCTTTTCGACCACAATCAACATAAATGGTTACTGAATTCCACGCCTGACTGCGTGAAGGAAAGAGTAGGTACAAATGCAAGTTCTTTTTCACCAAACTGTGGTAGGCTGGGAATCCATTCAAGAACAGAACGGAGAGAGAGAGAGATAAAAAAATATGGAGTAACAATAATAATAATCATAACAACAATAAAACAAAACTGAAAATTTGTTGTAGAAAAGGTGATGAATATTCCGTCATCTAAACTGTGAGAAATATCAAGAGCAAATCTAAACTATAGCTCAGAAACCTCATTTTGAGCTTAAGCTCAACGAATGAAATTAGGAGGGGGGGGGGAATGATTCGATGTGACTTAGGAAGTTTACTCTAAAAATCCGTTTTGTAGGCATACTAACAATGATTAAACAAAAGTTTCACAATGAAAAAGAAAGAAAGCAACAAGCAGAGGAGGAAAGTAAAGAAAGAGACAGACCTTGTTGGTATAATTTAAGCAACTCTATGTATAACTCCGGTGACAAAAGGAAGAAAGACAACTCTGAAGGTACCTGTTGTTTCGTCGCTTGGAAGCTCGGTAGGTGAGAGAGAGAGAGAGAGAGAGAGAGAGAGAGTTTTGATGACTTATCAAACAAGATATGGATGGGGGAACAGAAATAAAGAAGCCAAGTATACGTTATAAAATTCAAAGGGGAGAGGAGAATACGTAGAGACTAGACCACCTTTGTGTTGTGAGGGGAGGTTTTAATGAAGAGACTTTGGAAATTGTCCGTTGAATAGGAGACCTCCTCCCGAAATTCGCCGCATAAATATCATGAAATTCTGCATGGGACTCAATTTCTAAGCCTATAATAAAAAGTAACAGCCAATGAACTACACTAATTAAACTTGCTCCCAAGCTTTAGCTTATTATAGCTTCTTTTTTTTTTTTCTTCCTTTTTTTTTTTCTTTGAACTCATGTGTGGCTGCCTGTGCCTACAGTCAAATGCAAAAGTCAAGATTCAGAGAGGAATAATAGGTAATTTTGTCCGTGTAATTGTATTCTTGTACATCTATCTATTTCTATTTTTTATAAGTAAAATAAGCTTTTTCACTATTTTCTCCAAATGTCCTATATGGTCCTAAGGCATGCAGCTTAAATTTTAAGACAATATAATCAAAATTTTGACTTGACTTGTCCATATATGGACGGTAGGTCAAATATTTGGCTCTTGCTTGCCCACACAACACACATGTTCTTCTTCTCTGGTTATTTTCTTTTCTTATATGGATGTGGGTGTGCAAAGTGATTGAAACCAGAATGGTTGTCTTAATCGTCTCCATAATTGTGACACTTTCTCGACTCCATTAGGATCCAAAAGATATATTGTTGAATAAAGTGATCCATGTACTTAAAACTTTGAAGACAAAAGGTACCAGTTGTAATGTTGAATAATAGTCGTGTTGAAGATGATATTACATGGTGCCAATTTTTATTTTTTAAATAATAAATTGCACTACTTTAGACTTAAAATTAACTTAGCACCCACTTACATATAAACCCCTCTACTTTGCAATTACATTTCAGAGTAATATTTGTAGTTGGTACAAAGTTCATGGTGATTTTTATGATTTTGGCCATTTTTTTTTGTCTAAATTACAATTTTTTTTATGTATGAATGAATTAAAGTGAAATGGAAATAGATATAGAATTAGGCATAAAGGATAACAATTTATCTTAGATCAATCCAATGCAACCTAGAGTTAGATTTTCCTATATTAAGTAACATTTTAGTCATTTAATTGGAATCACCCGTCATATGTATAAAATTGAGAAATGAACGATCCAAACTTATAATTTTAAATTAAAAAATTCCAAGTTTCGGTTACTTTTAATGGATCAATTCGCCTCATTTATGTAATAAGAATACTAATATTGAGGCATATGATATAGTTTAGGTCTCATCTCAATTTTCAAAACATGCAAAAATGAAAAAGTGGAAGAAGAGAGAGAGATTATTGTAATCGGGTTAGGTCGCGAGAAGAGGGGTTGTGTGGGCGAGTTGAGCACGTGAGGTGCGAGATGGTAAAAACCAAGGAGAGAGAAAGGGGAAGCGACTGCCTAAAAGTCCGTGGCACATGCAGATCCAACACACTGCCGCACACTTCAATGTCTCGATCCTATAAAAAAATAATAAAATAATAAAACAAAATAAAAAAAAAATAAAAAACTTTAAAATGCTGAAAATTCTTCTTCTATTCTTCCATTCTTCCATTCTTCCATTCTTCTATTCTATCCCGCCTGCCCACAATTACATTACATCGCCTTTAATTCAGATTCAGACTCAAATAGATTCCCACGCAACCCCTCTCTCTATAATAAATTAAATAATTAATATCTGAAAACGCTGATGCTACTACTAATCACACTGATCTAATAGCTGATCAAACACGGCAATACTGTGACACTACAATTACAAACTTGCCCTCCTGACTTCGCCTTCAAATAATTGGCGGTGGGCGTTTGCCGTTGCCTTTACGAACACTCCCACCGCACCTGCATGTAAACCATTAATAGGGTTTGCTCAATGATCAGTATCAAGAGAATCCAATGTAGTTATTACAAACCATTAGCCCTCTCCACTTATTTTTTTAATTACATAAAAAAAAAAACACCTTTCTCGCATTAGAATCAAAATGCCACCCACATTTTTTTGGTTAGAAAGGGGTGATCCCAAAAAGATAATAATAATAAAAGATGTAAGATGACCCCTTCAGAGTTGTAACAGAGAGAGCAGTCTAACTCTAAACATAGATAATATATGACTATAATTATATCGGAGCTCAAAACGACCTCTTTTTATTATATGATAAAATGATGAACCATTTGATCACAAGTGACCATTCCATGGGGAAGCAATGCGACGTTACCTTGCACAAGGGAGAAACATATCGTATGTTATCAAGAATTATGCATCCATCACATACGCAACGAGTTCTGGCTTAGTTTCCTAGGATTTATTGGTTTTTTGTCTAGACTTTGTACGTTTATCAGTTGAAATAAGGTATTATATACCATTTATCACATCTTTTTAACCCATAAGACAATTCAGCTATTAAAAATGCAACCAAAATCTTATTTAAAATTTTTCAAAACGATACAAAATAAAAGATTTCACCATTTTGTTTGTGTTGGGATTGTGCTTCGAACTTGAGAGTTGTCAAGAAAATTATTAGAATCAACTCAAATTCTCTAAATTGAATTCTGTAAAGACTTTTTCTTGCATATTATTTTTCATTATCACTTGTTGGGTAGTCCATGAAATAGAATGATTTTGTTACTAAAATACTTTGAGAATTCCATAGCCGAATACCCCCATCCCCAAAAAGAAGCCAAGCCATCTACCCATACTCAAAAAGGCTGTAAAGACAAGTCCCGAGACTAGCATAAAGACCTTTGATAAAACCAAGCTCTATAATTGATCACTGGCATTGCAGGAAAACTACCACCTTTCCTCAAATGTGCATGCCATTGCCATTACCATTGTTATACACACCATGTAGGGCTCCATTAGAAGACTTGTACCCATTACCGTTTCGCAGGCTTTTCACCGCAGAATTACCATTACTTAATGGCATTCCTTTGCTCACACCTCCGTATTTTTTAAGCGCCATCTCCAATCCACCGCGTGCTGCAGCTATAATCCCTGTGTACAAAAATGAACTAGTGTCATTAATTCCTTTCTGAAATTAGAATTTATATTTATTTCAGAACCTTCTGCCTACCATTGTTCATATGACCAATTGGTTCTAACTGTATAGGATGAATTAACTCCAGATTTCAAATAATTGGCGGTGGATGTTTGCCATTGCTTTCACGAACACTCCCACTGCACCTGCATGTAAACCATTAATATGGTTTGCTTAATGATCAGTACCAAGAGAATCCAATATAGTTATTACAAACCATTAAGTTGCCCTCTCCACTTATTTTTTTATTACAAAAAAAAAAAAAAAAAAAAAAAAAAAACCATTCTTGCATTAGAATCAAAATGCCACCCACATTAATCAAACCTGTGTACAAAAATGAACTAGTGTCATTAATTCCTTTCTGAAATTAGAATTTAGATTTATTTAAGAAACCTTCTGCCTACCATTGTTCAAATGACCAAATGGTTCTAACTGTACAGGATGAATTAACTCCAGATTTCAAAAGGTATAAACATTACAAACGTAAGCTGTTCCTCTGGTGTTGACAGAGTAAGCCCCCAAGGCAACAATAGGGATTATATGCCTCAAAAAGGTCAGACTACTTTTGAAAATTTCATTATACAGCAACCTTTTAAGAACGGTATACTAGCTGCATCTACAAATCCCCAAGTCATTGCTGAAATTACACAGAGAAAACATTCCCTCTTAATAAGCTACTGGTTATGATTAATTAATGGAACTGCCTAACACGCTTCATGAATTATTTCCATCATAGCATTGCAGAGACGATATGCATGGAAAAAAATGCAAGAAGGGTAAACCTCATCAAAAGGATTTTATCTAAGTGGACAAGCTTGTTCTCATAGGTAAAATCGGTGAGAAGAATATTTATATATATGCCAGTGTTATTTATATTCTATTTATCGCCTCAATGCCGAGACAAAGTTGGGCAGGAGCTTATGATTAATGGGCCACCAGAAATTGGATTAGGGGCAAAAATGGGTTACACTTCCTGGTCCATTTGGGGTTTTAGACTGACTTTTGAGGTTATTTTGGGTTTAGGGTCTAAGGTTTTAGGCTGAGAACATGAAAGGCAAGTGACTTAAGGATCCATTTTGACAGAGGACCGATATGTGCTAAAAAGGCAAACTGCAGGTGAGAAGCAATTCAGGCCAAACCACCCTCGAGTCAAGTTAATTTTTCTCTATTGAATTTTATGTTACCAATATCTACAAAATCAGACGGACAAAAACATTGCTGGCTATTCATCCTGGTGTCAGTACACGGTAAGAACAGAAAAGTACCTAAAAACAGAGCTGAAGGCTTCCCAGGCCTGGACGTAGATTCAGGATGAAACTGAACACCAACAAAATATGGATGACTAGGAAGTTCAACAATCTGCGATCAATAGAACCAAAAATGGAAGTATTAGGAAAGAACCAGGAAAGCAAGTAATAGG
This sequence comes from Dillenia suffruticosa, assembly GCA_033439265.1. Classification (NCBI taxonomy): domain Eukaryota; kingdom Viridiplantae; phylum Streptophyta; class Magnoliopsida; order Dilleniales; family Dilleniaceae; genus Dillenia; species Dillenia suffruticosa. Next base: position 33,965 of record JAVTVX010000005.1, read on the forward strand.
ATGGGCCAGCATACTTTGCCTGTTTCATCCAGAATTGAGTCCTTACCTCCATACGGCAGCCAGTCTCATCTCTTCCAACAAATGATAGGCCAGCATTTTCAAGTTGTGATACCATCTCGGGATTAACCTACACAGACATCAGGTTTCTGAGTTCTACACATTAACAAATAAAATAAGAATAAATATTCCACATTCTATTTCACAGATCACATAATATTATCTGAATATTGAATACCCACTTACCTAATATCGATGTCTGTGTCTTTCATCAACAAAGCTTGCATTACCATGCCTAAAGATCATGTCAGTTAGTGATGCTAGCTAAATTGTTATAGTAGCAATTCCATCTAAAGAATATATTTTTTTGGTGCATTCAATGAATGACATTTAGAATTAGAGCCATCTATCTTGCAACTAGAGTTATCATAGACAATGCAAAGCCAAAAATCCATATTCTGCATATTGAATAATAGTAGGACAGGACGATCTAAAATCCAGAACCCAGAGTGCAGTGTAATTTCGTAATATATACTAGATAAGGAAATGCTCATTGGATAGGGCCTCAAACATTAGAATTGCGAAGTCAGCCTTCTCAAGTCAAGAGAAGTCCTCAGCAAAGACTGCCAAGATTAACATTATAGAATTGCTAGTGAGCCTAGAAAAAAATGCCACATAGAGAGTGAATCCAACTTCACAAAGCTGGTCTGCAATTCAAAAATTTTTCAGTGCAAAAACAATAGTCCCTAAAATTCTAGAATTACCAAATCACCCTCTCACCCATCATGACCTTGACCAAACAATTTGCATTCTGTAACATCAAACCTCCAAATAAAAATGAAGGTCTTACTAAAGTCTCCTATGAATATCCAAGTTCTGTACAACCTACTTCTCCCTCCTAGCCTACCTCCTCTGACAACTGAATAAATGCATCAACACTGTTGTGCTACATTTTACCAAATCTTCACAAATATATTAAATTATCAGCTAAGCACCTCCCCCACAAAAATAATAATAATTAAAGAAATCTCCCAGAAAGAATAATGGCTATAAATTAAAAATGTCAAACTTCTTGGAGTATGATGCATACCAAATGTCTGATATGAACCCTAATACAGGATCTAGTCAATAGATACTTTCCAAGAATTTTTCTCTTCCTTACTAGAGTTTTCCCTCTCTTAGACCCTAGGTTTGACAACTAGAATTTGCAACATACTATTAGAATTTAGACTTCCTTTTTTATTGATCATACTCCCTTTAAATAAGGAAAACTAAGATTCATAATAAAATAAAATTTTTATTAAAAATAAATCTCAATAATCATTCCTAATATGAAAAATTCTCAAAACCAAGGTACCTACCACTTTTTAAAAAATTACTATCGACTAACATTCAAAAAGTTATACACAAAAGCCATCAAAAAACGCTCCACCCCCTCAAAAATTCTAGTATTCCTTTCCCTTCAAACCAACTAAAATACAACAAAAGAAAGCTTCCTAACAACTCTCCTCATTGGCATGCAAACACCACGCAGAGCCAACAAGTCTCTTTTAACAGAATTTGACATCAGCCAACATCATTGAGTCCACGTGTAATGCACTTGCAATTGAGCCACACACTCAAGTTCTCTTTTCGCAAAATGACCTACTTGCCAAAACAATGTCTCCTGTCTTGAACTAGAATACTTCCCAAAGGACCAGACATGCAAAGAAAGCAACCCTCGGAGGACAAGGAGATTACCAAATACACATCCAAGGAATAGGAGGGCTCTCTTTGTCCCTACAATTGGATCAGAGTAAATCATAGTATCTCTTCACCTCAAAAGTTCCTCCCAGCAAATGCCTCCCAACAACACTTTCTTCCCTACCCAAGTCCACCTTGACCCCCACCAAGAATTCAACGAATTGAAAAACTCTTCCGATTCCCAGTTATTTCCTTGTCTACTAAAATTAACATTCCAAAAGATGCCATCAACTAGCAAGGAGACTAAAAACACTTCTAAGGCATCTTTAGTCAACACAATGTCCAGTCCTAATCTTCTTTTCTTAAATTGAAATAAATGAATTTATTCATACTTTTATTATATCATAGGGAAGAAACAGGTTAATCTAGGACTTTGAGCTCGTCATATAAACTTCTTAATATACATAGGTGTAATTTTCCCTTGCACCACCCACCCGGCCAAAAAAATAAAATAAAATTAAATGACACGGCACACACACACACACTCAAAAATCAAAATTTATGAAATGCTTCAGTTTCATCAACTTTTTGACGCCCATAAAAGATAAAACACTATGCCACAGACCCCCCAATCATTTCCAGGATCTGTCTCAGTCTATAAATAGCATTTTGAATTGTTGGAGGTGGAGAAACTAACAAATTCTAAAGCAAAATGATTTACATGTCTACACAAGTCAAGTGCATACCATCCGGGAAATATTCTTTAGCCAATGCAAACTAAATCAATATCTAAAAGTTGATTGTTGGTTACAACACTGAAAAGCCAACTTTGATTTAAACGCAACGAGGCAGATTATTTGGACACGAAATTAGATAATAATTTTATCATGAAAAAGAAAATGAAGTCAGCAATATTTAATTCACTGTGAATGTAGTCGATCCTTCACCTTCAAAACACTGAGGTAAGAATCCGAAAGGACAGTATATTGTCCAAACATGGCAATTCTGACCTGTATCGAAGGAAACTTCAGAGTAAACACTTGACAAAAGAAAACCTGAAATGGACTGTAGAACTGCTTTCCAACTCACCGGCTCGTGCAACATGTCACAAACTCTTGCCCTATTGGTCCATTCTTCCAAATCAGGCTCCCTAGCAATGCTGCAGATTGAATAACATGAGTGGATGACATGTAAAAACAGCAATCCTAGCATTGCTATAGAAGGGAAGGAAACTTACTCTAGAAGGCTCAGTCCTAACTGCTTCATGTGCCTTCTGATCCTAATTTAATCAAAATAGAGGAGCAAAAATTTGCATTACCATTGTAAGAAGAGATCAACATCAGCAATTTGAGCACCTGTGAACCACTTACTCTTAATAGCAAAGGAAGATGCCAAATGTTTCGAACATCATGCAGGGTTACAATGTTCTCTACCTGAATAACATGTAAACCGTAGTAGTCTTTGAAGGTATCACGGTTAGTAATCAGAAAGAGTGGAAGTAAGCAATCAAAAAGGATAAGAAATTCTTTTACCGGTACATGGCAAAATTGGGAAAGTTTTAACTTGACATTGTCATCCAGTGCCTGTACGGGGAATAAAAAAAGCACGAGACAACAATCAATATGTTCAACAAAAAGAAAAGAAAAGGAAATAGGAAGTGAGAGACCTTTGTACTACGGCAAGCTAGAATATTGGGTGTCAATCCAAGCCCTCTTAATGCACAAACACTTTGCTGGGTAGGCTTTGTTTTCTACTAAACAGGAACATAGTCGCTCTACCTGCTCACCAACAACATTGAGGGCAGGGACAAGACTCACGTGAACTAAGCAAAAGTTGCCCGGGCCTACACAGAGGTCAAATGTTGTGGAAATATCATTCTAGATGAATAAAATTGATTTGATTGAATCTCTAAGTAGGAGATTTAATATTTTGGTCATACCTACGCGGTAGGAAAACTGGTCAAGTGCCTCAACAAATGGTATAGACTCAATATCCCCTGTACAATGACAAAGTATGTTTAAACCAATCAATACATAGGACTACAGCTTTACCGCCCAATTCAATCACGCAGACATCTGCTGGACCTTCTTTTCTATCAAGTGGTATCTGTGCCACTCATTCTATCCACTCCTGAATGGCATTTGTAATGTGCGGGACAAACTAAATGTGGCAGCAGATTTAGCACAAAACTAGGCATTTTTTTAAAACACCAAATAGAAGCAAATATATTATTGCGACAAACCTGGACAGTTTTGCCAAGGTAATCTCCTTTCCTTTCCTTTCCTTGTCTACGACAGACTGTTTAAACATAAAGAAAATTAGTAAAACTGGAAACTTGAAAGTTTTCTTAGCAAAATAATCATATATACCAGGGAGAAGTTCATTAGAGAGAAATGATTGCACAGACCACCAACAAACCTGATATATTTTCCCTGTGGTGATATTATTGTCACGTGTTAGCTTAACATCTAAGAACCTCTCATAGTCTCCAAGGTCCAAGTCCGCCTTCAGAGCACAAAAGTTGGATAGAGGATTACACAAAAGATTATAGGCACCAGAAGCTTTAACGGCCCAGCAACCATTTTAAACTTGAGAATAAAATCTAAACAAATGCCATTGTCTACAAAACACTGCTTTTAGGAAAACCCAGAAAGACCAAACGGGATACTTATTAAATGGGAGAAGGAAGTCAAATTACCTCACCGCCATCATCCAAGACAAATAACTCACCATGCTCAACGGGGGACATTGTTCCAGCATCAGTGTTCAGGTAAGGATCTGCAGGGCATTAAATAGAAACATTGGGGACATTAAAGCAACATACTTTTAATATGAGACTCACAATTTTCAACCCAAAAAGGAATAACAAGCAACTGCCAAGCGGGGGGGGAGGGAGGGAGAGACGAGTAGAGCCGCGGGCGCGCCGCGGGCGGTGGGGGAGGGCAAATGTCGCGTCTCGAAGACGTGACATTCGCGGGTTTAACCTGTGACAAATGAGGTTAGACCTCGATTTTTTTTTTTTTTTTTTGACTCCGACGTCATTTAAAAAAAAAATTAGTGTTAATTCGGTACAAAGCTCTATACAAGAAGTTTCCTCCTGAAACCAAATTCCAAATTTTATAAAGGGAGAGAGAGAGGAGCGAAACAAACAAAACCAAATCTCAATAAATTAAAAGGCTAGGGGAAAAGAAAAGGCAATACCAATCGTAATGGCGGTGACACGAAGTCCACAAGCATTAAGCACCACACCGATGCTACTAGCAGTGACCCCCTTTTCCCAGACCACTAACCACACCTCCAATCACCAAAACGTCTTCATTGTTTTTTGGGGAGAACTCTTAAAAAAAATAATTAAGAAGCCCTGAAACTCAAAAGCAATCAATTTATTATATTATTTATGGAAAAAAATGAATAATTTTTTTTTTTTTTGTTTTTGTTTGGGGGAGAGTAGAAAAAGAACGGAGAGAATAATGAAAACCTCGTGCTTAACAACAGATGGAATTCTGAAAGGCAAGGCGCCCTTTCTCTCCTTGCTCTCCTCCACCCAGCACGCACGAGCTTTGTACGGATTCAACCCCAGAATTTAAAAAAAAGAAATTCTAAAATAATGCTAAAGGAAAAAGTTTTCTCTGGTAAACAAGGAATGTCACGGGACCGGGACGCGATAGGGTTATTTACGAAAAAATAACCCTAAACCCTAAAAGCAACATACTTCTGGCCCTCTATTTTATTCTTTTATACTCACGTCCGTGAATTACTAAATTCTCAAACCCAAATTATATTAATTGTCACATCAAAATTTTTTAACAATACATAAACTCAATTTTTCAGTAATATAACAAAAACAATATTTTCACACCCACACCACATCAATTTTTATTCTTAAATTTCTCAACAATACATAAACTCAATTGTTGAGCAGTATAACAAAAGTAACAATTTCATACCCAAATTATACTAATTGTCACACTCAAAGTTCTGAACAATACATAAATTCAACTTTTCAACAATAACAAATAAAATAAATTAGATATAACAAACTATACACAACAAAACTAACATATAATGAAATATAATTTTCATTAATATAACAGAGCGTCCAAATTACAAAATACATAAACTATAACGTCGTCTTCTTCTTTTACTATATTGTCTAATACCTAAATCAGACCTAAAATCTGTAGTATTATCATGAGATACTAAACTTAAATTATTTTTTCTTGTGATCTAGGAGGGTCATATATTATCGTGGTCAGTATTAGTAAAAGTAGAGGAGACACATGATACATAGGTCGTGCATCATATCTCTCAACCTATGTTAGTCCTTCAGCTATATGAACATTGGGACGAACTCCCTTCTGTTGAGCCCCCAAAGTGAAAACCTAAAAAAAAATCAAATATAGGTGTGTAGAAAGATGAGAATTTTACATACCCACTGGAAGATTCTGCGACGTCCTCTAGATGCTGAGATGGTGCCGGTAATGCATGATGTGGTAGTCTGCTCGAATATGCTCTCCCTCAACATCGTCCACGTCCCTGATCCTTATCACCTTCCTCGTCAGCACCTCTAGTCGGTCTAGATCTCACAAGATATGTCATGTCATTTGCCAAGACCAAAATGGCTGAATCCGACAGCTTATGCATGTCAACACCCTCAAAATCTCGAATTTATTGTAACATATCCTATTACAAAAAAGGTATATGCATGTTAGTTAAATAAACAAATTTAAATCATTAATATAAATGAAAAATAGAAAATTGTATAGTTACCATATAACCTAAACAATCTTCTCGATGACCGATAAATCGGCGGGAGATAATATAATACCAGACAGTATAGGTAGAATCAAGGCGGGTTCATACGATGTGTCAAGTGCAACTAAATGGTTATGTCACTATATCCAAATGTCTATATAATATGCATGCTCGACCGACTAATCAGTCTCCTATGGATCACATGTACTAGTGTCATAGAGTCAATGCTCAATATCACAGTAAATTAAAATAAGCTGAAATTCTACATACTAACAGATCACTTTATCCGAAAAGTACTACTCCACAATATTAAAACAGATAAGTGATACACGGTTTTGTCAAATATCTCTCCCCTCATGACAATAATCAATAAGAGAAGACAATACCTCAGTGTATGGCACTCATACGACCTCATCCATTCTTTGCCTATCAAATGCCTCCATATACATTGTCACAACGTGTGTAAGAAAGGTAGTGATCAAAATCTACTTTCCACCGCAAAGCTAATGGATCATCCTCCTACACATGCAATGATGGCCTAATGAGAGCTATGCAATGAAATCTCTCACATACTCAAATCTGTAAAAATATAAGAGTGTGGTGGTCAAGAAAGGAATTGACTCATCTATTCGACTATAGGCGACAGGCCAATCATTAACTCATTGCCAGCACCACCACTACTACCACCACCAATTCCTCCATCATGTTCTTCTTCATCATAATTCTTTTTCTCCGCATCTTCTTCCATCATTTCTTCCTTATCAACATTGTTATCCACCTTAACAAAAACAAAATCCACTCGAAATTCGATATGCAAATAATTATCCGTATAATCACAATCTTATTGTATAGATATTCCACCAACGTATTATGATTTTATGTACAACTTATAAATGGTATCCACTCTCATACTCATTACAAATTCTATCAAATTCAAAATATCGTCATCCTCATTAATCAAAACAAATTCAAACAGTATATTACCATGTTGCATGTATAAAATATGACAACAATGAAAAATCTTCATATGTTATATCATACGATTCATTCAAAAATCCTTACATATTAAAGTTACCAACTCATTAAAACTTACATTCTTTCTTACCCTGATCAAACTATGGTCATAATAAACTCTATTCTCACCTATCACAATTTCATTACTGTTATAATATAATAATCTCATCATATCTATCATTTTTCTAAACATAAAAAATAGCTTATTAATATTTATTTCAACTTGAAACCAACTTTTACGATTTTAACGCTAAATATAAATTTATAATAATTCAACAAACATACAAAATTCATATTAATTAAGCATTTAACAAAATTATCAATTAATAAATTGATGAATATATCCTAAACTCTAAATTTATATTAAACATTCAACAAACTTAAAATCTTAAATTTATAATTATTATAATCCAACAAACATTCAACAAATATACTAAATTTATATTAATTAAATATTAAATAATTAATAAATCGGTTAATATACCTTAAACCCCTAAACCTTAAATTTATGCTAAACATTCAACAAATTCTAAAATTCTAAATTTATAATTATAATAATTTAATAAATTTTCAACAAACATACTAAATTTATATTAATCTATATAAATTAAATACTAAACAATTAATAAATTAGTTAACATACCTTAAATCCTAAATTTATACACTAAGCCCTAAATTTGTACTAAACATTCAACAAACTATAAACTCTAAATTAATACAAAAATCTCAACAAACATATCCGGTGAATATAACATTTATCATTCAACAAATATCATTCACCATCAAATTAAACATTTAACAAACTCTAAAATTTGAAATTTATAATTATAATAATTTAACAAACATTCAACAAATATACTAAAATTATATTAATTTATATTAATTAAATATTGAACAATTAATAAACTGGTTAACATGCTCTAAACTCTAAATTTATGTTAAACATTCAACAAACTCTAAACTGTAAATTAATACAAAAATTTTAACTAACCTACTCGGTGAGTATAACATATATCATTTAACAAATATCATTCACCATCAAATTAAACATTTCAAATGAATCAATGAAAAATAAAGAAAAAATTATACCTTCGAAGTTTTTTTAAGAATTGGCACAAAAGTTAGAGGAATCACTACAAAAGGTTGCAGTTTGCACAACAAAACTGTCAAACGTTGCTTCTTTCGCCGGAATGTGTAGAAGGTGTCCGGATTTGGTAATGGCAGAAGATTAGGGTCAGAGTTTGCGCAAGAGAAGAAGAGAGAAGAGAAGAAGAGAGAAAGGGAAGAAGAGAGAGAGAGAGAAAGAGAGGAGAGTTCACGAATTAATAGTCGAATATGTCACGTCTTCAAAACGGGATATATGTGTCACATGTTGAAAACGTGACCTACCATGTCGTATTTTGAACCCATGACATTTCTAGGTTACTTAGGAATTTTTTTCTCCTTAGTGTTGTTTTAGAAATTTTTTAAAAAATTTTTTGTTGATTCCGTATAACGCTCTCATCCGCACACTTTATACTACTTTCAAACAAAGTAAAAAAAGCAATGAGAAGAAGACGTACCAACCTACAAATAATTGATGAATCAAAAATCAGTCACGGCCGCAATAGCAAAACTTAGTTAAAGACTAGTCTTGGAGGTCAGTTTGGTTGACATTCATATGATTTTGATTAATATTTTACTTTTATTATTTTTATATTTTTGTATTTATAATAAATATTTTTATATTTATGATAATAAATTTCTTATATGAATCAAAATTATTATAATAGATGATTGAACCAAAAAAAATTATTATTCATGTTATTATATTAAATCATATTCATCTATTTTTATATTTATTTCTATTTCTATTTCTTTTCAATTTGATATGAAATCCCATTTGCAAAAAAGGATATCTAAAGGAGTTATTTATGCACCCACATGCACCTCTAGAAAACTTATAATCCGTTAAGGAAAACATATTATTCAATATGCACTTGCACACACTTCAGAAGGATACTGGTTCGTTTTGAAAAAATTGCTTTACAAGACTTGTTTGGACTTGCCTCTAGAAGATCTCTTGTCCAAAAATTGCTCTTCAATACGTGCTTGCATGCTTTCTAGAAGATCTCTTATTTGTTTTAGAAAAACTGCTCCTTAATATACACATATTATATATTTCAAATTAAAATGGTTTTTATTAAATTACATTGACTTTGAAAGATATTTTAAAAAATATATTATATATTAAAATCAAATTTATATTGATTTGATTCCGATATATATTTGATTTTTCTTATTTTTATATTTTCATATTTATAGTAACTATTTTAATAAATTTTTTATATAAATTTAACTTATTATAATAATTTATTAAAATAATAGAATATTAGGTTTCATATTGCTTCCTTCTCTAACATAGTTTCATAACTATATTTATCTATACTTTATATTCAAATTTATTTTCAACTACTTGCTTTCAAAGAGTATGATGCTAAATCTAAATACATAAGTGTGTGTGTATATATATATATATATATATATATATAAACTCTTTTGTGTCTCTATTTTATCAAAAATGCAAAAAGTCTACCACCGTCAAATCCAAATCCAGCCGAAAGCCGTTTCAAATTTTAATTCAAAACTCTCCTCCTGTGTTTCTGGCTTGGGGATACACACACCACGAATGCAGTCAAATGAGAAGGCGAACTCCCTCTCTCTCTCTCTCTCTCTCTCTCTCTCTCTCTCTCTCTCTCTCTCTCTCTCTCTCTCTCTCCCCAAAAATATTCAAGAATAATTCCATAATTCGCCATATTAATAACCATAGAGATAGTAATTTGTAATACGAACAGATAGTAAACCTTCGCTTAAATTTTAAATATCAAATTTAGTGTTTCTTTTTCTTAAATCTTGATCTTTTAAATTTTTTAAATAGGTAAATAATAATCCGAATGATGCATGGAGAGAGAATCGTCAAAACCATCATTAAGAATAATATTTTTTAAACGTCATATCTACAGTAAAAGTATAAGAAAAAATAGGGCACAATAGCCCCCAGGTTGACCTAGTAAATTAATCTCCAAGATTGAAAGCTTTCAAGGAAACTCAAGGATTTGTTTCTGCTCTTTTTGACACCATAATCAAAATTCTTTTTTATTTTTTAATGCATATTGCTAATAAAAATATTTAAAATTTTTTGTTAACGAAATTTAACGGATAATAAGTGCCACGATAACTCAATTTTCAAATATAAATTTTTGTATCCTAAATAATCTTTTGTTAATTGTTGTGATATAAATACACACTATAACCTTTCTTCTTGAAAACTATTTTCACATAGAAAAATAAGAGGAAAAATGGTTTAGCCTAAACCTTTATCCTATTTAGCTCCAAACACCATTACTATTAATTTTACTCGATCCAATATTATACAATTAATTCCTCTTAAATCCTGTCTATCCCAAAATGTCTTTTGGGAGGGAAAGTTAATGCTAACGACACATGAGAAATCTGAAAGAAAAGAAAAAGAGCTCCCTTTTCCTGCGGGGGACCGACTGCCATTGTTTATTGAGAACCAGGATTTTGTGTGGCATCATAGTAAACAAAATGGCAAACCACAAAAATCAGGTGTCCCAGGCCAGACTATTTTCTAATCAGAAATGGAATCGAAACAAAAATATAACCATTTTGTTTCTAACATGCTGAAGAACATAATCTTCCTAAAGTAAAGTAGCAATTGTTACATATAAGTGAGCTACACCATCAGCCTTGACAATGGCATGGTGTCCTGATCAATTACTTCAATGGACCAGTTGTGTTGGGAACCATCTAGATCAGCAGTAGATATGTGCAAGAGCCTGTTATGGTGGTGATAAAGTGTTCGTCGGTGTCCAATGCTGACATACGTCATTCCAGCATCTTCAATCTGCTTATATAAATGAGCCTGAAAGCATAAACAGATGTATGACTATCACTATTTAAGCAGCTTCATGCCAGTAGCTACAAATTGTAGGAACCTTAACTGTCATACTTAATAAGAGTGAGATTTCTATCTCTAACAGGGAAGCTTGAACTGTATGATTGGATAACAACCAATAACTTAAATGATCAATTACCACCTTGACCTCGGTAATGACAGAGATTCAAACTTCAAAAATTTTCTTTTTAATATGTGCATTGCACAATAAATCAATTGACCAAGATTCCATAGCTTGAGGGTATTCAGTACCGAGATTCCAACTCATTCAGCATCCAAGAATTTGATTGGTGATAAGAAAAAGATAAAATTATAACAAAAAAACAAAGCGAGCACCAGAAGGAAGCATACAACTTTTAAGATTTTGAGGAAAACCAAACCAAAAATGTTTTTAAAAGAGCAAGGCCTGATGGAAAATGAATTGAATTATTAATTGTGTCATAAAGACCCTTATGCCCACATCCCAAGCGTCCCCCCAGAGGAATATGCGCTTCTAACTTTCCACTGAAATAGATGCAGTTAAGGATCATCAAAATCCACAAGCTTCTTGGCCCAAATTTGAGAAACATAATTGATCACCCACAACAGCCTATACTTGCATTGAGGCATGCTTAATGGCATCATATAGGAGAAAAACCATCAACTTAGTATGCAAGCATACCTCGTTGGTTTCATCTAAGGCACTGGTAGCTTCATCCAAGAGAGCCAAATTTGGCTTTGAAAGCAATAGACGGGCAAATGCAAGTCGCTGCTGCTCACCAAGGGAAAGAACGCTTGACCACTCATGTGTTGAATCCAAACCATTAAACCGAGAATATAAGTAGCCAAGTCGGACATTCTCTAACACCTTTATAAGATCATCTGTTGTGGGTTTTGCATGCTTCTCTCTTATGTATTCTGTGTTTGTTATCCGCGTCAAGAACGGCAATGAACCTGAAACGACCTCAATCATGCTCAATTCTGTATTGTTGACAAAAGTTTTCATTACACATTAACCATCTTATTGAATGTAACCTAGTATTCTGTTCATAGTCTAGTGGGTAAAAGATGTACAAACGCCTTTCCATGTTAATCTATGAAGCATGAAAAACAAATATGAGACAAACATGTTAAGATGTAAGTATTTAAAAGTCAGCAGTATATACACAGAAAAAATCAAATATTATGTTCAAAGAAATTAATTAGTACGTTGTTGCATACAGGTTTACATTATTCTAGAAACTTTTTTGCACCATTTTATGCATGTGATTGCTTTATTTTGAGTTTAATACAACCTTCTATTAAGTTTTATTAGCTTCAAAATTCTGAAATATACGGATCAGTACATCCTTTAAGTGTAGAGAATGTGTTCCTATAGTGTTTCTTAAAAACCAAAATATCATTATCATGTCTCCAATATCAAAGTCTCATGTCCAAATAGCTCAAATTTTCAGAAATGTCCAAACAGTGTGTCAGAATATTTTATTGGGCGGTACTTCCATATCTTAACTAATATACCCTCATTCATTCATCAAGCTTGCACAGTGCGATAACTATTATATTCTTTCCTAACAAATGCCATTAGAATGGATAAAATCTCCTTTTATGTCTTCCAATCAACTTCACTTTTGACCCAAATAATCAAAGCCAGAGAGGTCCGTTTACTTTTTTTTTTTAATTCCATTATGTTATTTTAGATGGCAAGACTTAGTACAGGATAATAACATAATGCTAAAGGGGCTGCAGATAAAGATTTGGCTTCTCTTCGATTGATTGTAATTAAGAAGCTGGGTCTGTGTAGCCTTGTTTGTTGAGTTTCCATAATGAACATGTAAACATTGGCAGGACAAATACATACTGAATTAACATAGGACATATTATTCTGATAACATAAGCACTTAAAGTTTTAGCTTTATTGATTTAGTCAAAAGAGCTCCCAACTCACAATTGGATCTTTAAATTTTGCAATTTAAGTGATGCACTTTGAAGTTTTTATTTTTATTTTTCCAAAAAAAATGCAAGCCCCTCGTTTTCCTCGAATTTTCAATATTTAAGAAGTATTAAACATTGAAAGCGTGGTGAATATGTTTGACCAATTTTTGTGCAACTGATTGCTGGACAAATCAAGGGCCAGGATTAGCACATGGAAAAAGTTCGCATTCTCGACATGCTAAAGTTAAAATTGATCGTCCAATATGGATTTGTGAGAATTCCGTTAGGGTGATTATCATGACATGGGGAAACCAAAGGTGATAAAATTGGCTCTACTTTGGGAATGTAAGATTTTCCACTGTTATTGGGTATTTATAAACATTCAACCATATGTTTGACCAGCATCAACATTTTGCATTATGGTACTTATAAGCCAATTAAAGATTTTCCCTTAGATCCTTTTCGGGACTTTCAAATGTACAATATTGTCGATTACAAACTACTATATGGATTCACACACACTTTTGAGACAAGTCATATCCTTCCCTTTTAATGCCTCCTACCTTTTCTCTGACCAATTATGCCCTAGTAATTAAGATCATGTTACCTATTTTTACAAGCATCCTCAAGATGAATTTTGTTTAAACACAGTTGCTACATGTGGTACACCAATTCTGAAATGAGATCACTTGTTTTTGCATTATTTAGTTATAGGAGAGTTGTGAAACCAGCTGTTTGTTGTGTGTAACAATGGATGACTTTGTCCGAGTAGCCATAGTCTCTTAAGCCATATCCCTGGTTGTTTATATCATGTGGTATACCAATTCTGAAACAAGATCACTTGTTTTTGCATTATTTAGTTATAGGAGAGTTGTGAAACTGCCTGTTTGTTGTGTGTAACAATGGATGGCTTTGTCCGAGCAGCCTCCATGATTTGTTTCTCATAAAATTTAGATGTTTTGGGTGGAAAAAAGATGCTCGCTTGCCTTGGAAATGTGATTTTGTGGCTATTCCTCGGTGCACTGGGAGAGAGCAAAACACCAAAATTTTCAAAAATAAGATCAATCATTCTTTTCTGTTTTATGGGATGAGATTGCATTTAATACTTCTCAAGGGGCTAATACTTCAGAGATTTATAAAAATTATAATTTAAGAGAGTTAACGAGGGATTCAAGAGCAGTCATCCATTCGTTTATGTATTCATTCTTGTTTTCCGCCTCTAAGGATTTCTCATACTTGGATTTTTTTTGTTACATTCTTTATTTTATTCAATACAATTTCTTTTGCTAAAAAAAAAATATTATCCATAGTCTAGAACCAATCCTTGGTCTATACATCAACCACCATTTGTTTAATGGAAGTAACTTGGACACTTTATACAGATTCCACTCAACTATATAGTTAATATAGTAACAGTTATTGTGTTAGTAGTTATTAGACTCACATGTTTATCTAACAAAAAGTGGATTTAAAAACATACATTAACCGGTCTTCTACATTTACCAGAAGTCATATTGTTCAATTTTTTTTTTTTTTTTTTCCACTTTTCAATCAGCAAAACATCAATCTTTTTAAGGGTTGCTGAAAATGCATCATTAACACCCAGAAAACGGGGGAACAAACAGAACAAATCAAATAAAAAAGAGCTTATTTCTGAAATAATTCATTGCCAAGTGAGATTACCCACTATGCATTCAAGGGCAAATCCATCAATTTTTTATTTGATTTATACTAAATATATACAGGAAGAATGTCTACACATTATGCATTAAATAATTAAAAAAAAATGTAAACAACAAAAAGCAATCTCAAAAAATGATATCTAACTAAATATATTAGATTGGTTAGACAAAGTTATCCAAAACTAAAAGATGTGGAGTATACAGCCACAATAATGTATTCTCTTAACAAATATTTCTTAAAATTTTTCATTTATCAATAGAATACCAAATAAAATTCTTAAAAACATAATAATAGAAAATATTATTCAATTATTTTGAGAACTCACTTGTGTAAAATCTTACAATATTAAACTAAAATATCTCTATTCTTATATTTAAGGAAATAAAATTTAGAGATTTCTTTTGTTTGGCACTTTGACTTATTAAAAGTTGGATAAATAAAGGTCAAAAATAAATTTAAACATTGAAACATAAATTATGTTCCAAATAGATCACATAATGGAATAAGCATATCATAATATAAAATGTTCATATACTAAATTGAACATAAGAAACATAAAAGGAATATTAAGTTTAATATGGAAAAAAATTAAAAGCGTATCACAATAATAAGAAGTTATGCATACCACACTGTGGAACAAATGATTTTTGAATGCATGAATCCTAAATTTTAGATAGCATTTCAATGCTCAAACATGATTGAACAAATCCAAAATTGCATAAAAAGAACTACTTTGTTTTACTTTGACAGTCTATTTAGTTCATTCAACTAGAGAACAGAACATAAGAAATATACATATAGAATAAAATATATGCTTTGACAAATTAAGCAAGAAACATAAATAGAAAAATTAAAAATTAAAAAATTACATTATTGCAGTTGAAAAAGTTTGTAAGCTCCATGGATTATTGTTCTTTAAGTGAAAAAGAGAAGTTTAAAGAAAAAAGAAATGGAAAATCAGTTCATACAGATTGTGTATGTCATAAAAGAAAATGGAAGTATAAAAGTCAAGGAGAAAGAAAACATAGGTGAGTGAGAAAACAATAACAATTTTTGTAAATTTGTAGAAGGAGAGATAAATAAAAATGGAAATAAAAAAAAATGGATTTGTGATTTAGTGGGGAGAGAGAAGAAATAGCATTTATCATAATAACGTAGGAAAAGTGTAAAATAATTAAAAAATATATGACAATTTACATAAAAACCAACAGTTTATGAATTTTGGGAGGGGCAATTCAGCAATAGATAGTGAGTAAATTCACTCTATGCACAAAAATCCTAGAGTTTATGAATTATATATATTTTTACATATAATTATTGTATGCTTGCCCAAGAAACCATGCCAATCCGTGGATTCAACAGTTCATTTCATTCAAAACGGTATCATATCCCAGGATATTTAATAAGATAACGGATAAAAGAATACAAATATTGTACGCATAGTCTCAAATCTTTGGCCCTCTGCTTGTTTCACCGTATCCTTGTTATCACCAACCAATATGTCCTACCATTGAACGAAAGATGGCTTACTATTACTGCCACCGGACAAACATCTACATTAAGATCGCCCAATGCCTAGGTGTATGGGACTTTTTCTGATCACATTATTCTATGTGTTAAGGCTCATCATTTTTGCTTATTCTCTTCCTTTACAAACAGCATTCAATCTTTACTACTGTTCATCCCCAACCTTCTAGTATGTCATTGACACATATCATCTTCATGTAAATGAAGCAACTTGGGTTCTCTGTCCCTGGTGGATATTGTTTCAAATACACATATTGCTTCCCTATATCAACTCCAGCCCCTCAATAGATTTCTCTCTTCTCGATAATTTTGGGACAATTTCATGCTAAGTATAGTTTCATAAAGTGACAACAGTCACTTTTCATGGCATTTCCAAGGATATTCATCTAATTGGCCCAGCTTGCAGCTTGTCTTTTCAACAAAACATGATGGAATCCACATTACCAATGCCCTAGTAATGTGAGTTTTTAATGTTTCAGACCACAAACGTACTTACATATGTAGTACGTATCAAGAAGCATGTCATACCTTTTAGCTTAGCCCATGATTTTGATAGTTGAAACAAATAATTCTAATTGTAATGACGATGTTTAACACACATGCTTAGGGTTGGCAAAGTACGTCACGCAAGCATAAAGGCCAATTTTGATAAAGAATATGTCATACCAGCTGATTTGGTACTGTCAGATGTAGGTGTTGAATCTTCAGCCCATGTGGGATAAAGTAGTTGCCGGCGAAGTGTTCCTAAAACCATGTAAGGTCTTTGGGGAAGAAAAAGTACTCCCATAGAGTTCCTACACTTAGATCTTTGTGTATTTTCGTGAATATTATTTTTAGCATTCGGTTGAAGAGGAGTTGCAACTGAAGAAAGTGATTCCTGAGGTTCATCTGCATCTTTCACATAAATTCTGATTTTGCCCTTTCCAGTGCTCCAAAGACCAGCCATAGCTCTTAATAATGAAGTCTTACCACTCCCGCTGGGCCCTGTTATCTGTTCATACAGTAGAATACCAGGATATATATTCAGACTACACATTCCTATCAACTAGATTATAAAATGAAAAGGACCAGATGCAAAGTTCAAAAACTACCAGCAAATGATCCTTATCGTTGATCTCCAGCGATAAATTTCTAATAAGTATAGCTTTGTTTGTTGGTGTTTGTAGGGTCAATTTTTCAATGCTTAGTATCTTTTGGGACTTTTCCAATGGCAAAGATCCATTAGAGACCAACAAATCTGACTTTTCCATGCTGCAATACTTGAGACTGATTTCTTCTGCATTCTCAGATGAATTTCTAGAGCTACTGCTGTCCAGAACATCATCAAATTCACCTGCACAATAGCTTAAGTATAAAAATTCATAATAATGTGATAAATACTCAAAAGGAGCACCCTTCATCAACTTAGAAAATCTATTTAGCTTTGCCAACATATGAAATGGAAAATATAAAGATGAAATGTGGACTAAAATGATTAACTAGTACAAGCGAGTTTTTTCTGAACTAAACCCAGAATGATGATTTGTCTTATTATTATCATTAATGTCCAAAAGAGGGAAGCCAAGTAAATGTTCTGCACTTATTTTTTGGGGGGGGGGGACAGAAAGGAATTATACCAAGAGAAAGGAGATAGTACATAAGACTTGGAAGTTAGAGACTAAAGAGCACAGCAAAAAGCAAATGAAGAATTGCTTTCTTGTCCCTCTTCAAGTCCTCTAAGCTATAATCTCTAACCCCTAAAGTATGGTGATAGAGAACACAAAAAATGAAATAATAAATAAATAAATCTCATCCTAAAGAAGAGAGACTAATAGCGTAATTCCTAAAAATCTGATATTCCACTCATTACAAATGCACCAAGGAAGGGAAAAATCACTCTAGAGCAAAAATGCTCGCTTTCTCCAATCAAACCTCTCAACTTTGTTATCAATAAATTTTCTATGGATAGCTTGCAAGTTCTAAAAATGGCTTGCGGTTGGAAGCTCAAGGGTTACGCAAAATTCTCAGAATGATATTAAAATCCAAGAACAACATGTTGCCTATGAATTTGCTGTGAATTATTAAAAAAAAAAAAAAAAAAAAAAAAAAACAAAACAAAACAAAACAAAACCAGTAAATTTCAAACCGGATACTCTAACAATCCACTGTTTGACATGTGGATATTGATGGTGGATTTAGGGGTGAAAGTACATAGGTCAAAACTCAAATCCTTATGAGAGGAAGTTACTTGGTAATCCAGCCATCTGTTGCTCATATCACTATTTCTTTTGTCAGACAGAAAGAAACAAAAGGCTGAATAGAGGACCCAGCTAGGGTCTGGAATAGCCTAAAAGATAACAAAACCTGCATGCTGAGATACATTGATTACCATGGATATATGTATGAGAATTTTCTTTGAAATCATCGAAGATAAGATGTGATACGAATCACATCTTTGAAGATTCCTTGAAGGCCAAATAGCAATAAGATCATATAATCAGGTGGCTAGACAAGTAGGATTTGGCAAACCAATTTTGAAAATTGATACAGGAAAATAGATAAGAGAAAGAATGAGAACAGGAGCCCTGATCATTGGCTTCAAAAATGACCAACTAAATGGAGAATTAAACCCCGCCTCCAACATTTAACAGTGCTGAGATCCAATTATGATGGAATATCTACTCATAAATGTGAATCATATATCTTTTTAATGTGATGCATGCACATGTACCTCAATAATGCACACTTTTGTTATGATAATAAAAGAAAATAAAACTCAAGAGAAGTTGGATCTAATGTCTAAACCAGCAACCCCAGTATGTATGAAAACCGATCGCAAATCATTTAGACAGTGAATTACTTTTGTAACACTTTTGTCTGGAAAAATATCTTAATTTTAATGACAATAACAAAGACCTATTCTAACTTGATAATTGTTATGATAAAAAAGAAAAAAGAAAAAATTATTTTTATTCCCCATCTCACTGGTCATCTTCTCCAGCCATTCAACTAAAAACAATTGGATTTCAATTTGCTCTCTCCTTTGACATCTGTGCTTTGCAAAATTTGAACCTCATCATTTGAAATCTTCTGGTGAAATCCTTTTCCTCGGAGAGAAAGAGAGAGAAAAAAATGGTCAGGTGAACTGAAAAGTGAATTCTTCAAGGATTTTCCTTTACAAACACGATATTAGAGATGAAAGTCGCTGTTCTCATCATCTTCATCATCATCTTCATCATCATCACTCCATTTTCCCAGAGCAAATGCCTTTCCACCAATGGCATTTTTGGTTTTTAAATAATTTTATACTCTCTGGGCACAAAGCATGACAGAATTGAAACCATAAGGTCTAAATGTGTGAATTTTGAAACTATAGGGTGCAAAATGTAATTTACCTCTTTGAATAAATCACTTGGATCTAAACTATTTGACCTTCATTATCTTAGTTGAGGGCTTGTAGATCCACCTAAGTTTCCACCAAATGATATATCACAATGTACTTTGAACAGTAATCAAGAGTCCTCAACAAGGTTAAACAAAAGAAATACAACTCAAACAAAGTCCATCTGATGTTTAAACTGAATTTGCACCTATAGCATGTTCCATCACAAATTTTTGAAAAGATCACAAAACCAAATTCATTTGTGGATCTAAATTATTTGACAAAGCCATTATTAAATCTGAGTCGGGGCTTGAGGATGCAACTCACAATGTACTTCAGAACTCTTCAGTCAAGAGTTTTCAACAGGGTAGCTTGACATACCTTACTGCCCCCAATCCCAAAGTGAAATTGATAACATGGATAAAGTATTATTCAATCAAACATCCTTTTCTGAAACAAATAAGAAGGAAACAACTAATGGTACAAAAACAAGGGACCAGCTGTTACCTAGTCGGTCAATAACAGCAGAAAATGCACTGATGGCTTGAAATTGATACACAATAAGAGAGAAATCCCCAAGGATATGATTAAAAGCAGACACAGACTGATTTATAACCCCAAATTCGATTTTCCCAGAGAAGTACATCGGAGCAACAACTGCAGCAGGAAGAATCTGGATAAGGTAACGGTACCCACTGGTGAAAAACTCCAGATTCCTAGAAGATATCAACAATTTCTGCCAACAAAGAAAATATTCGTGAAAGATTGCAAAGAATATGTCTGCGAGAAATTATTATGAAAAAAAAAAGGAAAAGGAAAGGAAGGAAAGGATTTGCAATAAAAAAATTAAAAAATTAAAAAAACACAGAGATTAAAAGCCCACAAAGCCTTAATTTTTAATTATTGATGTTGCTAATTAAAAATAGAAACAGATAAACACAGAGTTGGAAGCTCTTTTTTTCAAACAATTTTACCAAGCATTAAATGACCAAAGGACAAGTTTGTCCACCGAGCTTATCTTAAGAATTTTATAGTACATAGTTTCCTATTTCAGAAGTTCTTGTCATACATCTTTATGTGTAATAGTCCTATTGTAACATAATTCATTTCTTACAGGTTGGCATTTTCTTGGTACTTCTGGTGATTGTTTTCATATCATAATAGGGCAAAACAAAGGGTGCATTTTTTGGAACTCAGTGAACTACAAGGAATCAAAGGTAGGACATGAGTATATTATTGGATCCTGTAACTATGCAACAAGAAATAGACAAATAACTTATATCTTGGAGTATCAAAGTCAATGGTGCAATCTCTGAAATATAAAATGCTATTCTATGTTATTGATTGGTGTCACTATGCAACAATTTTAGACATCATAAAACATAAAGCCAATATACAGACTGAACCGGTATAAGATGATTCCACAAACGGGAGGGAAGGGTCCACTTGCACTGGTAAGAATTGAAATTGCACAAGCATGTCTAAAAGTAAAAGAACATTTAATCTAATGGTCATAGAAAATATCAAATCCCCACTAAATAAGCCAGTACTAAGAGTCCTATCCCATCCACATATCACAACTCACTTCTATTTGCACTTCATAGTTACCTATCAGAGTCATCATTTGAAAATACATCAGAAGTAACAATCTCATTGCCTGAAAAGTCATTGGTTTACGGTAAGCTACCATGTGGATACAACAACAACAACAACTAAACCTTAATCATAAATTTTGGAGTTGGTCATTTGAGAGACAAAATCAAGAGAGATGAAAAATATATATAGTTAAAATTTAAAAAAAAATTATAGAAATTAAAAATGTCAAGAAAAGTGGTTTAACTCATTCGAATTTTCTTACACCACTCATTCTTATTAAAAACCATCTACTCCACTAAATCCATAACTATCATATCTTTATGCATAACTTGCAAGCTACCATGTGGATATGCCATATTTTAACACTTGCGATACCTATACACTAAATCTAGAGCAAGTGCATGAAACACCGTCAGAACTTTAAGAATTTAACAATAAATAGATAAATCAAAATTTCTTAAGGCTTCAAGAAAAATGCATTTCCCCTTGATTTTGGATGTGAAATATATCCGTACTCTTTCACCTTAAATAATTTTATTATTGATCCTATCACTAAAAAGCAAAGGAAAATATTTCCCCTTTAGCAGGAAATAAACATTCCAGATGATGACAATATAAGAATGAAGCGAGAATGAAACATAGCGAAGCATTACCATTAAATTTTCAAATGCACTTCTGAAGCGCTGCAACAGAAGTTCTATTTCATTCTCTTCACCACCATAAAATGCAATTGATTCAGCATTCTCTCGGACACGCACAAGTCCATAGCGAAAGTCTGCTTCTTTTTTCTCTTGGAGGAAATTCAGGTTAACCAGCCCCTAAATTGAGAAATAAAACTATTATTGCTGAATGTATTGATGGAAACCAATACTATAATTCTGCACAACAGAAATGAGGTATTCAAAAAGATCCCCCCATGATTTTGGCCCTTTTATGCGTGCATGTAGACCAAAACTCAGCACTTGATACCTTGGGCATAACACTATTTGCATATAAGCCCCTCCCATTAACTAATTAATGAAATTCATGAAAACACTAGAAACATCAATTTGAGCCCCAATTTGATGATTTAAAACTTTTGCAATTTAAAAATTATTGAATAAGGGGCTCAAATTGGGTAAAATGCAGTCGAATGTTTGGGGCTTTAGAGTCGTCATATGATTGTAGCATGACAATTTCATTAAAGTCGTCCTGTGATAGTAACATTATGATTTTTGGCAGAGGACATAGTCTAGTTGTGGCAATGGACAAATGAACCAAAACCCTGGGGGATTTCCAGTTTGCCCTTAAGAGAGTACCTTGCCAAGAAAAATGCTTAGAACAGTCCCACCAATGGAATATGCAAGAAGCACTACAAACAGTGGTGGGTAGATGCCATAGAGAATGTTACTAAATGATATTAAGTCCACGGCAGAATTGAAAATTGTCAATGAGAAAGAAAGCGCTGTTCCCGTGAAGGAGCTTAAATCATCAACAATACGCTGATCAGGATTATCAATTATAGACTGAGACTGAATCTTGTAAAAGGTTTGGTCCCTTAGATAGCGTTCCATGTAGTAGCGTGTCATCCAAGATCTCCATCTTAATGCTAGGGTGTCCCGTGCATAATCCCTCAACACAAAAAACTGCAGAAGAAAACAACATACAATCAAGAGCAGAAAGACAACAATATGAATCATGCACTTTCATTAAGCTAGGAAGGCAATATCAAAGGGCAAAATAAAGTAAATCAAATAAAGCAATCAAAAGACCCAAAATACAAGTGGAAAAAGCAAATGTAGTCAATTTCATATTATAGCGTTTTTTTTTTTTTTTTTTAGCTGCTTAAATGTTGTCAAATACATACAAGGGGAGGAAGATTCTTATCACTTAACATTGTGTTTGTGAAGGGGGGTAGGGAGGGATATGAAAAAAAAGCAGGCAGGTTAGTGATTATACAGTGTTTGCAAATTCAGTTAGAATATGAAAAAGTAGAGACCTGCTAGTTATCGCCCAATATTTATTGTGTCCACCTATCAAAATTAGTGGTTTAAAGATGGAAAGAAAACAATTCTAGTGATATTTTTAGATAGATGATATTGTCCTACAATGATAATAAATAAAACCCTACCCTTTCTTTTCCTATCTTGGTCATTTTTCATTTCCTAACAAAATAGTGACTCATATCCTTTCCTAGCCATTTCAGCATCCATGTACTAGAAATTTGTGCATAACTTCATTTCCTCTGTTGTTCTTTCTTTAACTAACCTATGATATCAGTGACCAAGTTTTCTT
This sequence comes from Dillenia suffruticosa, assembly GCA_033439265.1. Taxonomy (NCBI): domain Eukaryota; kingdom Viridiplantae; phylum Streptophyta; class Magnoliopsida; order Dilleniales; family Dilleniaceae; genus Dillenia; species Dillenia suffruticosa. Next base: position 57,724 of record JAVTVX010000005.1, read on the forward strand.
TTCCCATCCCTCCCAAAAAAAAGAACAGAAGAAAACAAATATGCCCTTTTGTCCTTAACTTGAATTCAGGAGGGGACAGGGAAGGATAGAAAAACAAATGCAGGTGGGATAGTGATTATCTAGTCTTTGTAAGTTTAGTTTAGATAGAAAGAAAAGGATAACGACCGATTAGTTATCCCCCCAACATTCATTTCTTAGCAATATATGTAGAATGACAATATTGTCATCAATTGAAAATACAAAGAGAAAACCGTACTGTTTTCTCCTAACTTATGGTACTAATCATAAATACTTTCACCTCTAAATACCTAAAACAACGTAAGCTTGGGATAAATAACAAGAACAAACGCGCAGAGCAATACCTAAGAAATGTGCTCACCGGAATTCCACCGGCAAAACCCCCAAGATAGTACAAAAGTTGCTTAGTGAACTGCTCTTGATCTTTGTCTAAAAATGGCCACAAGAAAAAAAAAATAGTCAGCATCCCTCTAATCGAACTGACTATTGTCCTACAAAAAGGAGAAAAGCTTGAGTTTCACCGACTGGCGAGTGCATTATAAAAATCGCGACCGAGAAAATTGAAGCCGACGCTAATTCCAGTAGTTCCCAAAGTGAGAGCGAAGACGGCAGCCAATTGCACTCTGGCTTGAACCTTATCATCAGACGACCAATAAGGCGCCGCCACTTTCCAGAACCTTCTCCACAGAGTCTTCAATGCCGGACTCTCTCTCCTCGATTCCTCCTCCTCCTCCTCCTCCTATAAAAGTTCAGTGCTCAAATCACAAGCCTAACCTAACCGAACCTATAATTGGTGAAAGAGAGAGAGAGAAAAAACATAAAACCTTATCAGAAACAGGAGGAGGAGGAGGTGATGGCGAAGTGGAGACGGAGTCATTAGTTGCTGCTCCTTTAGACCGACAGAATCTGCCATTGTTACTGTTTCTTCTGCGAAGCTTCAAGGAGGGCATGGTTGTTCTATTATGGAATCGGAAAGAGTTGCAACCGCAGAGGAAGAATGCAGATTTGCTTGATGAGAGTTGGAAGTTGAGCTTCTTCTCCTCGTTATAACCGCAACCCCACAAAGGCTGCGTTTGCGTTTGCGTTTGCGTTTGCGTTTGTGAATAAATCATTCTTCCTTTCCCCCCTTTTCTTTTCAATTAATTAACTTATTATTCCAGGCAAGACTAGTGCTATTTTTGTTTCGAAACAAAAGCTCAAATTCGCCTGTTTCAGCTAACCAGTTTTTACTCTCTCTCTCTCTCTCTCTCTCCCCACTTCTCTTACAAATTCCAGGCCATGGAATTATATAATAAGAAAAGACAATAATGGACGGTTTATCCTCAACGAGGGAGAGTGGGGGTTTACGTGTAAGTTTAACCGGCTCCCGTCAAGCCACGTCATGAAATTCTTTGTAGTAGCTTTATTAGAGATAGACGCCTCCAAACTTCAAAAAAAAATAAAAAATAAAAAAGAAAAAATTGGGGAAGGACTTTTCAATTTTTGCAATGGCTTCTCCTTGTTTTTTTTTCTCTTTTGTTTGGTTCTTCCTATTTACGTCACCCCCAAGGAAGAAGGTGAGTAGAATATGTGTTCCCTGGAACAAAGAGAGAGGGGGAGGTTCACCTTTACACGTGGTATATGAGAGAGTGGAGGAGTGATTTTTTCCGATAACCACTCCCTCTCTCACAATATTTAAATATTTAAATGTTAGGTAGGTCTACCCTCATAAGTAGACCTGTCTCCATTTTCCAACACTCATTGTCTCTCTCTTCTTCTGAAAAGTGTATGTCTTATTTCTAAACATTTAAACATTTAAATATTGAGGGTGATATGAAACACATGTTACGATACGTTATCTTTTTATCTGAAAGCGTATGTCTTATTTCTAAAAAAAAAATATCGTACGAGTCTTAGTATAAGTGTATACAATACCTGACCCGAGTTTTCCTTCTTACATGTCCTCAAAAAATCTTACAATATCAAGAAAAAAACTCACATCTGGCTATTCAACAAGTTCGATCGATTGTGGGGATTCTATTTCGATTACCACATATGTGTACTCAACGGATAATCTCATCGTAGTACTTAACTAAGGCGGCATATATGTGTGTTAATCCACCACAAATTAACACAACCTCATCTCTACATATCATACAGATATTAGAGACGATTACTCGTATGAGAGAACTAATCTCAAAATTTGTCCGACATACCTTTAACGTAAACACCAGAATTTTATATACAAAAACAAAATTCAAATATTATCAAATATGAGCGTTATATCATATATATATATATGTACTCTGTATATGACTACAATCACAATTACAATATTGTCATAATAATCTACACAGCTCTGGAAATCCAACATGTTACACAAACATGTCTTTAGGTGCTGGTTTTGTAAACGGGTCAGCCACCATCAAATGCGTAGACATGTATTTCAGTGTCATTTCCCTCTTTTCAATCATATTTCTAAAAAATTAATTTTTGTATCTATATGTTTGGTTTTACTATCATATTTGGAGTTTATAATGTAAGTAATAGCTGACTTATTGTCATTAAGTCATAACTCTCATTGAATTATTTACTACTCTCAAATATTACAAAAATCTAGACAACCAAATATCTCCTAAACTGTAAAAATATAGACCACAAAATCTACTTTCATCGTAAAAAGAAATATACAGTTTTGTTTCTTACTACTCCACGAAATAGCGTTATCATTGAACAAGTAAATATAACTAGAGGTAGATTTTTCTCATCTAAATCACCTCCCCAATTACCATTGTGTATCATTTCAATATTAGATTATTTCTTTAATTACAAAGAAAATAATCTGTAATTCCATTCAGCTATCTCAATATCTAATTCATATCAATCAATTCACTTTTCTCTAGATTGGACAACTATTTGCTGACCAAACCCATAGTATAACAAATGTCAGAATGAGTACACATCATAGTGTATTTCAAGCTCCCAACTGTGCTAGTATTTAATACACATTTCATCTGTTCGTTAGGAGTTTTCGGTTACATTTCATCACTTGAACCATCACCTTTAGTCACATGAGTATTAATGGATTTGTAATTTTCAATTTTGTATCGTTTCAGAGTTGTTATAATATGAGACTTTTGAGATAATCCTAATAGTCTCTTGAAATGATCTTTATGAGTTTTAATTCTCAATCTGTCTTAACTCATATCTTTCATCTCAAAATTGGAATACAATCATTTCAAGATTTAAAACATATACTCCTTATCATTTGTGACTAATAATATATCATTAATATATATGGATAGAATTACAAAATTATTATCGGATATCTTAACATGGGTACAATGGTTTTCGTCCATCATGACGAAATTGTAAGAGATCGCACGTTCGTGAAATCTTAAATACCATTGTCCAAAACATTTCTTAAATCCATAAATTGATCTATTCAATTGATCTACTCAATTTACATATTTTGTCTTTATGGTTTTTAATGACAAAACTCTCTGATTGTGTCATATAGATTTCTTTCTCAAATTCTCAATTGAGAAAGACAGTTTTCACATTCATCTGATATAATTCTAAATCCAAATTGACCACTATTGCCAATAATAGGAGAAAGGAGGTAAATCTCATTATCGGGAAAATGTTTTTTCATAATCAACACCCTTTTAAAGAGTGTAACCTTTTACTATCAGTTGAGTCTTTTATCTCTAAACAGTTCAATATACCCTACACTTAGTTTTGAGAACTCACTAAATCTAAACAGTACAAGACATTTCCCCAAAAGAAAATCGATAAGTTAACCTGCATTATCATGGATTTTGTCATATCCAACAATATCATATTTTTTTTTATTATAATACCACTTTGCATAGGCATTTAAGGAATGCTCAAATGTCGAATTATGTTTCTTTTATTACACAGATCTTTAATCCGATCTAATAGATTTTCACACCATCTATCCATTCGATTCTCTAATTCGTTCATATAACGTCTAAAACACTCAAGTGTTTTAGACTTGTGAGAAATCAAATAGATACAACCAAATGACATAAAGTCATCTATGAACGTAATGAAACACAAAATTTCATATTTTCTTGCCTTCATACTCATTGAACCATAAATATCCGAATGGACAAACGACAATGAAATTGAATCCAAATGGTATTTCCAAATAGTTTTCTCATCGTTTTGCAAATATAAACAGTCACACTTTACTTACACTCGAGTATCATATCATCAATCACAATACTAACCAGGGTTGCACCAAAAATGGAATTTATCATTTTCCATACATGGTAAACCTCTTGTTCTCTCCTCTGCGGAGTAACATTACCTACACCAAGATCCTCCATGATATTATTGATACCTTCCAAGATATCATATTCTTTTAGCACAAATCAAATTTTATAGCGTCATATCTCATGATTGTCGCTATTCAATTTGTCATCTCTATTCAAATCTCTAATAATGGACTTCAATACTATGGTTTGGTTTTCTAAGAAAGTTGACACTTATTCGAATACTTATATCATACATATAATTTTGTATTTCAAAATTAAAATTCATGATAAGTTAATATTAGGTATAGAATCGAAAATTCACTATATTCCTAATTATCATTTATGGTCCTAATATATCCCCATCATAAATTTAATTTGAAACGACAAAATTCAATAGATTTTAAGTAAGAATTACTTAAATTCTCTCAACAAAAAAATTTCTCATTTAAATACATAAAATATTTAAATAATATTATAATTTTAGATGAAAATTACTCAAATTTTACCAAGACAAAATTTTTATTTAAATATACAAAATATTTTAATAATATTTTAATTTCGGATGAGAATTACTCAAATTCTATCAATCCAAAATTTTCAGTCAAGAGATCTTAGTTTTTTTTTTTTTGCCTACATGATCATGCACTTCAATAAATATAACCAACAATTGAAAAAAAAGACTTTACTTTAAAAATAAATTTCTCTATTACATGATCATGCTTCTAACCAACAATCATAATACGTAAAAGAAAACAAGTAAATAAACGTTGTTCATGACAAATCAATTCGGGATATCATATTTACAATTCTTTTAAATAGTCTATTCTTGAGAGTAAATCTCTTGATGGCTCATGGAGAACTATTTATATTTTAGGATAGCCCTTTCTTCACTTGGATTTTTATATTTTTGACTTCTCACTTTTCTATTAATAACGGCCTCACATCATCCAGAATCATGTATCCATTCTCGGCAAATAATTCATCGACTACGTTAACCTAATAAGGAGGCAGAGAGTTTCTCAGTATGCACACGTCATCCCCCAAAAGGTATGACCTAATTGAATAAGTTCCAAACGTTTCACTTCCATGATCTCCAAATGATCCGTCAAAGTATGAGATAGGTCCATTCTGTAAGTCAACATTTGATCTAATTTCATCAAAAGTTTTGGACTTCTCAAATCTCTTTCCCTCCCCAGGAGACCCAAGAGACCCAAAAGACTTTCAAAAAGACGTCCGATTATCATTATTTTCCCTGAAAATTGAAACAATATTAGATTAGGTACGCAGCCAGCCATAATATTAAAACAAATCTTAGAGTATTTATTTTACAAATATTTGCTCAAATTTCAAATAATTATATGTTAGAAAAACTAATTTTTGAACATAAGTAACTAAATAAAAATTCAAACAAATGATAGGTGCGAAAAACAAATTTCCACCCGGGTAGCCAAAATTAAGAAAATAATTTTCTAGTCTCATATAAAAATTTTTAAAATTTTAGTACACAGAAAATAATTTTTCTGTAATTTTACACAATTTATAAGTCAAAAAATTAATAAAAATTATTTTTCCAATCTGAAAAATAAATTAAAATTTATAGAAAAATTCAAAGAGAATAAATAATTATTCTGGAGAAAATTTTGGCCGAAACGGGGCCTTCACGTGCCCATGCGCCGCTAGAGTGGGCTGTCCAAAATGAACACGCATCCACTCTCCTTAGGTGGCGCGTGACATACACGCGCCGCCTTTCCGACCCCGGATGGCTCCGAATTTTGACTACCCCCCATTTTCAATGTCTCTGAGTTCAATGGTATTTTCAAATTTTCAATCGGAGGTCTCTAATATAGGGGATTGATTTCACTTGCCATTGTCGAGAGTGGGATTGGCCTAGCATTGTTTATCCTCTTCTCCAAATTTTTGGTTTTCGACTCAAATTTTGAATAGTCATATCTCTCTCAATTCTAAATCATTTTTCGCGTTCTTTATATGGTTGGAAAATATTTTTTAAAAGAAATCTAACTATATAAATTTCATATAATGAAATACAGTATTTTTACAGATCTGAGTATATTAAATTTCAGTTAGGGTTTGTAATATCTCATCATATACTCATTAGAAGTATACCAAATTTTATAGATTTTATCATCATGTAACAAGTATCCTACTGTGTAAAATTGAGAGCATTCTATTAAACCATTTTCAAGTTGCCATTAATGAATTTTGAAAATTATTCTAGATATTTTCATTTTTAATAACAAATTAAAGAGGCAAAAAACACCCTAAATGACTATGATACCGATGAAGGTTTTCATATAAACTAACAAACAATTTTTACATGCGAAAATTCACGGATCTAAATTGAGTTAGAATCACTTTATTTTTTTTCAACGGTTGAGTATTTCAAATTGAGAAGATATTACGAAATCTGATTATTTTCTATTTTTCACAATCCAAATACCGTGATATAGAATGATCAATGAATTCAAGCCATTTCCCTTTCCTTTTTCTTTTTTTCTTTTTTTTTGGAATAAGTATTCACTCTCTCTCTACTAAAACAAAAATGGCTTCTCCTTTTTTTTTCTTTTGTTTGGTTCTTCCTATTCACGTCACCCCAAGGAAGAAGATGAGTAGAATGTGTATTCCCTAAAACCAGAGAGAGGGGGAGGTTTACTTTCCCTGTGACACATGAGGGAGTTGAGGGGCAGTTTTTTTCAATAACCATTTCCTCCATCACAACATTTAAATATTTAAATATTGGGACGGGTTTACTCTCATAGGCGGACCCGCCTCCATTTTTCAACACTCATCGTCTCTTATTAACTCATTTAAAGAAATTTTAGACAAGTTGTGATTAAATGGGTGTTCTTTTGGACAATTCCTTTTTTGATTGAATGCATGTTCTTTTGGTTTATACAATCAGTCGATTTCCTGTATCAAAACTGCAACTCCTACCGTACACTCGTGAGAAGTAGAAGAATGCTTGAATTCGTGTTTTGGTGGTTCCTACATATCCAGAATTGGTGACCCATATTAGCGTTGCCCATCATTTCTTCCTAGATCAAATTTGGTCACCCAGCCTTTAATTATTACTTGCAAAGTTACAGAAAAATAGTGGTAACAAAAAAGAAACCATCACAGTCGAGCACAATCTCTCAAGAATCCCTTCCCACATCAGCAACACCACTGAATTCAAATGTATCAACACTGAAGGACTCGTGCTTCGGCACCGGCTGAAAACCCCGATTGAAAGTCCAATCCATTGCCGAAAAGAACCCCGACAAGAGAGAACCCAAGCAACCAAGGGCCTGGATGGATCAAGCGATAGCTCCAAAAAAATAAAAATAAAAATAACCAACCAACCTCTTTTAGCCCATGATAACGCCATAAACAGACTCTTTAGACCTTGTTTGCAACAAAATAAACTTCACATTTTTTAGAACTTATTTAAAGATTCAAATTTTTTCTTTGAAATAAAAAATAAAATTTGGAATTCATTTCTGATTCCATAAACATTATATATTTTCAAATAAAAAAAATGAAATTTATAAATGAAATCCATAAAAGTTTATGAGTCTACCTAATTTTATTTTTAATTTACTATTTTATCCTAATTCAACTAAAAGAGAAAAAAAAAGAAAAATCAATAAATAGTAACATTTAGGAATGAATTTCACATTTTATTTTTGTTGTTCTAAACATATAGATTGAATTAGATATTTTAATTAATTTATTTTTTTATTCTTTGTATATGCAATAAGCTACACAATTGAGTTTATATTTTTTATTTGGATGCAAGGAGCGGAGAGCCTTACCAAAAAAGAAAGGGGGAGCAGAGAGGGTTCTAATCAAAAGGATTGAAGCATAATCAATAAATAAATCTCGGTACATACCATAGAGCCGTACTCCGGTGCACGCAAGAAGAGTCGTGCACTCTTTTTGGGGGTAAAGAATGCACCGCAAGGCTACTGAAATTAAGTGCATTGAAATATTCTTCCAATCCATCAAGTGTAACTTGCTCGATTTTTCAAATGTAATTTATTTTTGCATATAAGCTTTAAGTAGTTAGTAGTTGTCGTTACGTATCACAAATTTGGATTGGATTGCACCCATACCGCCCCACCCAAATAAAAAAAAAACAAAAGACAGCCATTTGTTAATTGATTATTACCAAAATCTATCATGTAACTCACTTTTAGATGACCACTGGAATTAGGAAAGATCATTTCTTATATTTTGAGTTGAGATGGTGGTCGCCCGGCAACATCCATAGCCCACAAATCTTTCTTAAATAAGTTCTGAGCTCAATCCTCTGGTCTACCACTGGCTTGGATTTTGTTGAACCCGACAACCATAATTCTGGACCTGGCGGATAAGAACGAGTTCTTGACTCATCCCAAAGTCTCAGCTTGTGTAGGCACAAACTAACCCGGTATATCCATGCCAAACAGCCGCAATCTGCGATAGCATCAAATTTTCGTTTTAACTGCGGGCCTTTAGAAGTACCGGAGGACTTCGGACAATGAAAGAGGACTTCGACCACGAGATCCGCATGTGTTTCAGAAATTGGTTGAATGCTGATAATTACAATATACAATATCGATTAATAACAATATTATTCTTATGAAGCCACAAGATCACAAACTCACAAAACTTGTAAAATAGTCTATAAACCAAACAGCAATGTTTAGGAAACAGGACCCCAGCCGGTTGGTTTGACCAAAAAAAAAACAACAGGAACCGATCACCTGGCTGGTCCAGTCAAGTTATAATATAAACCGGCCTAAAAACCAACAAACTGGTTTCAAATCAATAAAAACCATTCAAAATGGACAAAATCTCCAATCCAATCATCCAGTTTAAAGGGAGAAAAGCTATCATGACAGTTCAGTTCCAAGTCATGATGGTTCATGGTACCTCCCATCTATGGTTGTGGCACCAAATGTACAAAAGACTTTGCCAAGCATTTGTCTCATAATATGTTTAAAAAAAATGTTTCGCTAGTTTTCAGTCAGCAACAGATACTTTTACCTCATAACATGTGGCCCGGACTTCCTAGGTCACGTTGCTTCCGGTTTACAAAAGGGACCTTGCATCCCCAAGGCCAAAAAATAACAAAGACAACAAGAATTCTACAGGGCATAAAATTCATTAGATACATTATTAAAGGCAAAGAAACTACCAGAATGATTCTCCCTCATCATTCATCCAAAGCAGCATCACTGTTCCTGCACAGTTACAGACTTCTCCTCCTCTTTTCCCTCTGCAGATTCAGATGTTCCTTGCTTTGCGGCCAAAGCCATGACCTCACCAGGGGGTGGGTGGTCAAACTTGCATGCAGCGCCGTATTTGCAGGTGCCAGTCTTTAGATAGTAAGAACAAATTGTTTCTCCCTGATAATATTTTGCACCCACAGACACCATGGTGATCGTATACATAAATAAGAGATTCAGACCCCCTATTTCGAACATTGTCTCAACCTCAGTGAGCAAATGGACTTAGGTAAAGAAAATATGTGAGCCTCCGAATTGAGAAGTCAACATCATTAATCATCTTCCATTGTTGAAAGGAAAAAAAAAAAAGAAACTCACTACAGCCTACAAATCATAGTTTTGAAAGAGGGGCCAAATCATACCATACTTATATGGATCCCCCCATCCCACACTTCCATTTTTTTTTTTTTGGTTGGGGGGGGGGGGAGGGGAAGGGACATCGTGTATACAGATTTTAAAAAGCATTCAGCATGAAGAAAGAGAAGCAAAGGAAGACAATAGCAAAACGTCACATTGCCTTGCAGAGGAAGCTCCCAAAGTTGATCACAATCCAGCCCCTCACCCATCTCCCTCTCCTGGAATCTCAAAGAACAACCCCACTACTTCCTCGTCTTTTTGTTTAAATCTTAATAATTTCTTTTTGATCTATCAATTACAAAAATAGAATGTCTTCATACTTATACACATTACAATTATAAAAAGAATCCAAGCTTTTGGCAAAACCAAGATTTTGAGCCCAATCACATTTTAAATGGAGTTTAAGATGTATTATTGTTTTTAAAGATTTTTAAAAAGTGGATATTTTTCTCTTAATTTTTTAGTTCATTCAAACCAATAACTTGTATATTTTAAATTCCTGACACCAACTTTCTGTATGTAACCTCAAAATGGCTAATCGCATCCGCGATTTGAATTTACGCTACATCCCTGGCCACAGCTTAAGCATCGAGGACGCACACAACAGACCCGTTTCTCTCTCAGAAATCATCCAAATTATATTTGGGCACATCACCCACTTTTTAACTCCACCAATCTTATGGGCATTCCATGACTTCCGAATCATCTTCCTAATTATCTGTCAAGAAGGCTTATTTGTTTAATCCTGCTAGCCCTAATTTGGTTAGTTTAAGGGGAGAGGAATACATTTTCAGGATTTAATGAGACCCCTTGCTTCTGTTTCTAAATCCCTTCATTTTTGTCTTGTTCTCAGTTTTTTAAATAGAAGAAGGATATGACATCCATGGTGCACCTCCTAAATGTGTTTTTACTAAAATATGTAATAGACTAGGCATAGGTCATGAGCAGGAAGAAAAATACAAAAATGCATAAATAACAACAGTGGTTGTATTCTTCCTCATATAATACAAAGACAAATAGGTTGGTGCAAGAAACATGAAACAAGGAAGGAGGTGGGCAGGGGAGGAAGACACGGATCATACCTCTCGCCTAGGCAGGCCAGCAAGAGTGAGCTTCACACCTTGTTGCTGCTTTGTTGTTGATGGTGGAGGCACTGACCTATCAATGGGATGATGAAACTTGCATCTTTCCCCAAACTTGCATTCTCCGGTTTTCATATAAAACTACAAGGGGAAGAATACAGCAAAATAAAAATAAAAATAAAAAGAGAAAAAGGAAAAGCAGCAACTGTCAAAAAGGGATAACTAAGATGTCAAATATACTCCAGGCATTGAACAGTTACGACTACCACCTAAAAAAATCTATATAGACATCGCATTGCAACCTCAACTAAGACAATCAAATTCAGAACCGTAAATCAAGGTTCTCTAAAATAGTGCAAACATGCCAGATGATTATCAAAGTCAAAATGTAACAGCATAGCTTTTGCATCTGTGTTGAACAAGCAAAAATGGCAATGCCAAACAATTTTATAGTTTCCAAGGAGAAGACCCAAGAGTCCTGATGCATCATAAATATATATATTTATATACATACTCTTTAAAATGATTTGTTTAAAACAAAAAAAGAAAAAGAAAAATCAATGGTCAAAGTTGGAGATTAGAAAGACGAAGTTACAGATTTTTTATGAAATTATGGATCAAAAGAGTAGCTTTACAAAATTTTAGGGTTTTGTTTTTGCTTTGGCCTTAAGAAAGGAAATTTTAAGCTCATAAACAAGAGCATTTCGCGAAAAGCCTATTATAAAAGGGAGTCATCATTGTGTTGGAATGGAGCAACAAGAAGAGTGACGTACTTTCCCTCACCCTTATAGGGGTAGAGATTTCTTTTCCCAATTTCTTTCCTATGAATCCCTTTCCTTGGGGGGGGGGGCAGTAGCATCACACAACTAGGATATCAGAACAGGAGTACTTTTTTGCGCAAGTAATTGTAGAATTCATATTTCAACCATAATCTGTATTCAAATAACTAAAAGTTTGCACAAAAGCAATTTTATTACATAAATCTAGTTCTGTTTCTATTTTCACATGAGCAAGAGGCAATAATAACCATTCAAAAGAACATCAGTGTTTTAGTAGCATGAGCGATGATGATTCAAAGCCCTAAATGTCTGAGGAAGTGTTAGGAGTACAGAAGCGGATGAGAAATATCTAACAAGTATAACTTTTTTTTCCAAAGAATGATACACAATTGAACAGGTCACATAGCATATCATACATGCTCTATGTGGGTTAGACAAGTGCTGCATCTCACAAATAAACCTATTATAATGGAAGTGCCCATGTTTCGTAGGTCATTGTAACAAAGTAATGGCTGGTTTCAAGGTGTAAGCATTTTTTTCCATAAACAAAATAAGATTTAAAAAAATAAAAAATAAAAAAGCCGCTTCTATCAAGTAAACACAAGTACATCTAAATTACCGAATTATTGAAATTGAATTAGTGCTCACATCACATTCAATTTGTCCAGGTCTTTGAGGGTAAATAGTTGGAGCCAAGCCAAGCTGCAAGAAGCAAATAAATAATAGGCCTTAGTTGTGAAACATATTATGCATGAGATCTGCAAACACACATGGATAAGCATGTATTATGGTGAAGGATGGGGCCTTGGGAAAGGGAATCCAAGAAAAGGAAAAGCAGAGAAAATATAACAGGCACCTTGAACCAATCCTATATTCCTGACCACTAGATCATCTCATGAAAAAAAAAAGGGTATTTTACACATAGGAAGCAACGATGACCAAGTTGAGACTCCTTATATGCAAAAATGTGTAACCATGTTTGAAACAAGCACACACCAAGAAAACACATGAAGAAGTTACACTAATTCTAAATAAATCATCCCCCCCACCAGGAAAAAAAAATAACCACCCATGCATGAACAAGGCAAAGACACCGTGGTGCAAACCAACTTTCAAACAAAACAGATTTTCAAATATATTGCTAACAGACTGAAACAACTTTTGGACAGCTTAATCGTAAATATATTAGTTTGGTGTACATTAAATATTCAACTAAGCCGTGAACTAACACCATGAGTCCAACTCAGCTCTTGGGTTTTGATTTGGTTCAATCAACTCCCTAAACTTTAATAAGCTATTCAACTAAACTGTTGAACTCCTTTGAGTAACTTTCCCTAAATAAATCAGTAAGTCCAGAGTTAGCCCTTCAACTTTCATCAAAAATCCTATCTGGCTGCAATAGGTTTAATTTGCAGATATGTACTAAAACCGCACCATAAATGGAGACAAAGGAGATATTAGCTCTCCCTTCAAGATCTCTTTGCTCTCTTTCTGAAGAAAAGATAGCTATCATGCTAAAAGCTTTTCGTGACCACATTAGTATTGGCAGCATTTCTTTTGTGCATATTTGTAAATCCAATCAAATGAAGGATTAATAAGTTTTGATGACTACAGCATCGTTAGACACAGCATTGTTTGACAGGATCAATTGAATTACTAGGAGTTTAGAGGGTTAATAGAACCAGAGGAATACTAAAATAAAACTTTGCCCAAGTGCAGTGCAAAAAGCAAAGAGGAATAAGATTATGGTCAAACCTAGAATAACATATTCCCATGAGGAAATGTAAAACAAAACTATAAAATTAGCAACGCAATCACTAGTTTGATTAGACCAATACAATAATCTATTGGGACATTACTTAGATGTTTTCCGCAGAAAATGCAAATAGAATGTTTCATTACAAACTGCGAATGCAACAAGAAAAGATTTAACCACTTGAACCAAGCAAGTGCACATCTCCATTAGATAGGGTACTCAACAAAAAATATATATATAAAAAAAAAAAAACCCCAGAACAAACATAAAAAAAAAGGACAATAAAAGAAAGGCTAGAATCTCAAAAATACCATAGTGTGTGCCACTCTAGGGTCTAGAGCTTGAAAGATTGAAGCAGCAGGATTAACAACTCCAATATTCAGATTTGCAGCAGAAGGGCCCATGATTGAAGGGCCCAATGCAGCAGTAAGTGGATTGATTGCTTCACAAAATTATCAATACCACCATTAAATAAGAAAAGAAGATCATTTATTGTCAGACAAGAATAGCAGCCGAGAAGTAGACATACCAGTTCTATCAGGATGATTGTAACGGCAGCTAGCACCATATTTGCAACTGATTTCCAGGGGAACAAAAGTAGGGGAAGTTAAGAATTTCAGAACATTGCTAACATGATTGTTCTTAGGAATTGAACTAAATAAGCAATAAAATAATAACGTAAACTAACCTGCCAGTTTTTAAGTAGAATGGGCAATCCACTTCACCCTGCCAGAAAGAAAAGTAATCATCATAACAGACCTGAGAGCCTAAGGAAACTAACAAGCAAGAGCATGACAACTATGAACTTGAGCTTTTTCTTATTCTGCAACTCGAATATGCCCATAAAACTTGAAAACATATGCTGGCCAATTATTGCAATACAAATTTTGACAATATGATTGGAGAGGAAATTAAATGGACATCAGCCACGGGCAAAATATACAAAGGGGCATTCTTTATACATTGCATGAGAAGAAAGTGGCATTTGAACATTGTAGGAGAATCCATTCTATTTTTGCCAATATTTTGCTCAAGTCTCTTTGTGTGGTCTCTGTTAGTTGTATCTGATGAAGATGCTCCTATGAAGCATGACACTCCAAAATTCATGAAACAATGGTGTCAAAAACTGCAGGGACAAGGACATGAAGGGGATAGGTGTCAGCCATGCCATCTGGCACCCCCCCAAAAAAAATATTTTTGAAATTCTGGACATAGTTTGAGCACGTGGAAAACTTTCAGAACATGGCAATGCGCACGCCAAGGTATTGTGTCCCCTTTTCTTTTATTATTTTTGAACTTATGGACACGGCCATAGAACACACAAAAGACTTTGGGGTTACGACAGAGGTTTCCTTTAAAGAATTCTTTATTGATAAGTTTTAAGGACCCACTATAAACCTTGACAAAAGATTTTTGATTATGTTGAAAATTTCACAAAAGCAATGTTATATTGCTAAAAAATAAAGATGTCTCTCAAATAGAAACTATTTCCACTCTCTAATGTTTGCCTTTTTTAGTTCTACCGGTTTCTCTTCATCTGCAATAAAAGACTTCTTTTTTCTTCTCAGCACAAACATTTTGCATTTTTTTTTTTTTTGCTTTTAAATACTCTCTTGTTGGTCTGCATAGCTTTGTGCATTTCTTCCTTTGCTTTCTTCATTCTCAATCCTACTCCTTTGTCTCTCTCTTTCGAGCAGCTTCTCAGCCCAATGTTTGTGCCTTTTACTTGCCCTACATTCAATGTGTTTGATGAAACGCATTTCCTCTAGTTGTCAGAATTGAAATTTTAAACCTTTATTATGTTAAAAATAATTCTAGATCACAAAAATATTTTATTAATCTATATATTATTTTATTGTCATGTCCCAGCCAAATCCATGACCTGCTTTTTGAAAATTCAAAGTACAGGTATCCGTGTCAATGCTTCATAGGGAGGCTCTTTCGTTGTCGCTCTGGCCTTAGGTTTTTAAGAGTGCACCACATTTATGCTTCCCTTGATTTATCTTTTCTTCTTTTGTTAAAGAAAAATAAAAATAAAACACACACATATTCACAATTGCAGACACAGTGCTGAGATCATAGTTCAGCCTTTTGATATAAAATGGATGAATACCAGTCGTATAGGCAGTCCTTTGGAGTTATATGCAAGTGCAGGGGTGACTGATTTCACCATCTGTCCAGCTAAACTGCTGTCCATAACTGTTGCAGTCTGTTTCCCATCAGCATTATCTTGGCCATCTTGTGGTATTTGGACATCTTTGGGATGATCAAATTTGCAGGATGCACCAAATTTACATTTCCCAGTCTTTAGATAATACTGTTGAGAAAAAAAAGAGATGATGCAACCATGTTAACATCACAACAAAGTGTATTGCTCCCACAGCAAAGAGGAAAACATCTAACCGAACATGCTGGCTCAGATGGCCTTTCAGGTAAAGCAGAAACATCCACAATTTCCAAAGCACCCTTAGATAAATCATCAAGAGTATTAGAATGTTGAAAATCTCAACCATGAACAGGAAAACCAAGCATCAGTCCTGAGATACCACCCTATCTTTGGGATGGTTGAATTTGCATTTAGTGCCAAACTTGCAACGTTGAGTCTTCAGAAAAAACTGGGTGAAATTGACAGTATAACGCAAGCATTTGTCAAGTATATTTCAAGCGTAATACAGCTAAAATTATAAGTTGAATTATGACTTACAGGACAATCAGGTTCTCCTGGTCTCTCGGGAAGGGCTTCGCTTGGGGCAATGCCAGAAACCTGAGCAAAAAATAACAAAGTTAAAATTTTATATTGAGATGATGCTACAATGGAATTTTAAAAGTTCATATGCACAGAGCTGCCACTAAACACTTTTTTTTTTTTTTAATTTTTGAAAAAGAAAACCCACATATAGGCCAGTAGGTAAAAGAATACTTTATTCAACCACAATATGCTGGTATTTAATCAATAATTATGAGAAGTAAGAAATCCAAATTCATTTCATTTAACAACAGTATAGGTATCTGAAAGAGGCGACACCAAAAAGAACTCTTTGTATGTGTGTAAAACAAGTCACAATTTCCATTGGGTTAAGAAAATTTTCAATTTCCAAACAAACAAATCGTGATAAAGTAAGAAAAGCTATTTTGAGGCTTTTCTTTTGTCATTTAGGAGTCATGGACCATAGAAAATCATAAAGAGTGCAACAAAAAGAACTTTGTGTATGCATGTAAAAACAACTCATCATTTCCATTGGCTTTAGATAGAGTAACTTAGGTCCACAATTTTCATACCCACCCGAAAGCCATCAATTTTTGATGCAACAATATGGACAATGAAAACTCAAACTCACATCCCAGAACCCAAACACTAAGCTCTTAGCCCAAGAAACCAATATTCAGGCACGGTCAAACTAACCAAAAAGTTCTCACTCTGGAGCGACTAGCAATATTGATCTCCAAGGTAAAAGAATTACACAAGCAATTGTTCACAGATTATATAGTAATGGCTTATATATGCAGGGTATTTGATCCATAAGTCCTACCAAAATGGACCAAATCTAATGGGGTTGAATCAAACACGTGTGTGTGTGTGTAAGAAGTCCACAAAAAATTCATCCTATACCAATATATGGTCAATAATATCTTCCTAGGTTGCAGGCTTGCAAGCTGAGTTCAATGGTTATTCTACACAAATCTGAAGTTAATCTTTTTCAATGATGATATTTTACCAAATTGTGCTTGCTAATGAGAACACATTTTTTGATTAGACACATGAGAATACATTATCAAATATAAAACTTGTCTAATTTATTCTCAGTTCCCTCCTTTGGTAAAATATATCTAAATTACCACGTATGTGCCAACAACCAATTGTCAATGCCAATACTTTTATTGATGATTTTTCAATACTAATGTTTATAAATATAATTATTTATGACAAAAAAAATGATGTTAGCGGTTCAACCTCCATTTTGACCGGGGTTGAACCCATGACCTGAACCACTTCCTGTCCAGTTCATAGAATGGTCTGGCTTCAAAAACCTTGAATTGGGCAGACATCTACTATTACACAAGGTATATTTCCTAAACAACAAATTTAAACATCATCATCATGCCAAACTCACAGGCTTTTAGTCCCTCATTAACAGGTGAATATATGTATAGGATAATGGTGGTACAGTTCTAGTAATGATGAAAAGAGTACTACTAACCCACAGATGGAGGAAATTATAAATATATATATACACATACATATAGATTATATATTCATAAACTTAACAAGTTATCTTATACAAAGTTTATATACATTAGCGAAAGGGAGAAATACAAGGAAAGATCATGGTACAGAAACCAGTGTTACATGGTTGTAGAAAGAAAGTTCTTGGTGTTATTCAGCAATTACAATGTACGAAAAACAATTATATAATGCCAGAATGGCATACATATAGGCATCAGAATGCACTAATATAAGAATAACAGACTACATTATAACTTTCAGAATATGAGTATATATGCTATTGATTTTTATAATAAATGCTGGGCTTTTTGACTGTAACATCTAATATCGATATACTCATCCGAATATATAAAGCAAAAAGTTATATAAATAAAATTATAAGGGTAGACCATACTTACGTGTATAAGGTCAAAATTAGTTAAAATACCATTAGCAATAGAATATAGTTATAAGCCATCACCTCTTTCCAATCTGGGATTCCACCTTCAGGAACCCATATGGGATGGTCAAACTTGCAGCTATCTCCAAATTTACAGGTTCTTGTGAGCATATAGTGGGCACAATCCTTCTGTCCTGGCCTCTGTGGATATATAGGTAAATTGCTTGCACTCTCCAATCTAGGGCGCTTGGCCAAAGAATTGGCTGATAACCAAGCATCACTTTGCCCAACAGTATTATGGACACCGATAACAGACTGATGGTAGAGCACTATAATACATAGTAAACAGGTATGGGCAACAAATCACAGGAAACATATATGTTATTATATATAGGACTTCAAAATAGATGAGAACAACATATGGTGGCTACAAACGTTGAAACACAGTAATATCTTTTTTTATAAGCAAAATAACTAATTAGAAGGCACAAGGGCCTATAAGTATAACATAAAATAATTTAAACGATCATATGAAACTAATAGCATATTAAAAGTACAAATTATAGTTATTAACTTGGCAGGAAATTGTAAAGGATATGTCATCAAGTTTGTGTATATTCAGTTTCTATAATGCTTGAGAACAAAGAATTTAGGACGCTGTATGAAACTAAATAAGTAAACTGTTATGCTAACAAACCATCATATTTCCAAAGTGTCCATTTAACATCTTAGACTGGCTATTCGTTTCAAGTGCAACTTTTATGATGACCTCAAAAGTGTTTCCACAATCCACTCTGGGCAGTTACAACCAATTGTCAATTAGTGCAAAATATTTGGTTTTCTTGGTCCCAAGATGACCTAAAAACTCGAATAATAATCGAAATAAATGCATGACAGTTTATGTTATCCTTAAAGAGTAAAGTAGAACCACTATAAAACTACTTAGAAATAGATATAAATAAGTCCATAAAACAGAAAAAGATCAAAGCAGTAGATGCCATATTTTTAACACTGCTATTAGACAGAAAGGTATGTTTCCAGAATTTCTAACATGTTACTCACGTCAACAAATAATTGTTATTTCAAGTATATTTATAAACTTACCAAATTTATTTGTGATAGATTATTTTGTTTGGTTTATACTTTAGTATGGTTTCATAAATGTAAAAAGCTTCTAATATGATATGTTCCTACTCACAACAAAATTTGTTTTATATCCAAGTACTGTATGCATTGGCAACTTAGGTAATATTGTTGTTCATAGTAGTCAATGTATGCCATGAATTGGCTAAATTCACATGTTTTAAGCAGTGGACAAACTACCTAATATAAAGGAGATCTCATTAAAATGGCATCTTCACCATCCATTCCCAAACCCTAGAAAATTAAGTAGACATAGACCTACAATGGAGTATTTATTACATCCCTGAGATGAACATAAAATTAAGATGAATATATTTACGGACTCTTTATCTTGTGTTTAGGTTGCATTTGGTGGCAACCTTTTGGTGCTTTAGTTTATATTTTCTATCCTTTTTATTAGAAAAATCTTCATTCACACAAAAATGATTTTAAAGGGGATTATAGCACACTAGTTACCAGAATCACTATACCCTCTAGCAATTACAATCCATAACATGCAATCCCAAACTTGGTACTATAGCACACTACATCACAAAAATGGAGGACATTGTGCTGACTGCCTGGCATCTATGACCAACTGCCCACAGAGAGACAATATCTGCTGCCAAAATTATGCGCACAATCTCAAGCTAATTTCCGCCATTGTTCAGGTAACATAAGACGAACACTCTTTAGATTCATGGTCAAAATCATCGACTTTGGCCACTTCCGTGAACTAGAATGTCATATTTAAGTATAACACAAGATGCTAACGCCTAAAACCCTTCCAGGCAACCGAATTCTAATTCATCTCCATAAATTAAAACAAAGCAACGGCTAGAGTCTAAATTTTCTATAAAACGAAACCCTAATTAGTAATTGTCACATTCCAAACAGCTTGCGAGAGAGTATAAAGTATAAACCTTCAGTAGGACGCTTAATGCCGGGTATCACAGACTCGACACCTGCACTGTCAACGTCAATGGCAGGCAACCAGGAGTGGTGGTGCGCGGCGGCTAAGTGCGGCACTCTAGGAGCCGAGAAAGTAGCAGCAGAGCCAGCGCCGGCGCTGAGGTCGGAGGTGGCGGAGAGCCTGAAGGGGTTGCTCTGGCTGAAGAGCCTGGAGGAAGAGGAGGAGGCTCGATGATCGGCATCAACGGATGAGAGTGGGAAAGAGTCGGAAGCTCCGAATCTGGAGGAGCCGATGAGAGAGGAGCTGGAGTAGATGAATGAAGGTGCAGGAGATCCTGATCCAGATCCTGCTCCTGCTCCTGCGTACGTGCTGGAAATTGGATTATAGCCGTAAAGCTTATTTGCCATTTTCTCTTTCTTTTGTGACTTGAGCTAATCCAAATCCCTATAAATTGGATTTCTACTGCTTCGCGATCGCCTACCACCGCGACGGAATTTTTGCTCTTTACAAGGTCCTCCAAACGCAGTCTAGGACACCGTCTCTATTAAGAGGGCGAGTTGTGGATCCGATCTATTCCATTCCCGACCATTAATACTTTTCTAAAACTCTGGCCACTAAAACAACAAAATACCGAAAAATCTTAATTTAAAAATTAAAAATCTTAATTTTTTATTTTAATTAATTAATAATAACACATATATATATATATATATTAAGTGCGGTGAGTTTTCGTGGGTTTCTTCGTCCTCCACGTGGCAAAAAGTGATTTGTCCTTTGGTTGGCAAGATGTAAGAGCACTCCTCTCTCCCTATCTCCCTCTCCCCCTTTCTCTCCTCATCTCCTCTCTCATCTCTCAAGCTTTGTACCGAAATAAACTTATTAAAACAAAAAATTAAAACGATCCTCGGAGCAAAATAATTCCCGATTTAACTCTTATTTGTTATGGATTCAACCTGCGACAAGGCCATGTGGCACATTCTAGATAGTGCTACGTCTTCAAGACACAACACAGCCTGTCATGTCTTCAAGACCCGTCACGTCTTGTCACGTCTTTAACTCACGACAAGGCTATTACGGGCCCAGCTTGCGGGCCAATTGGCCCAACATGGGACACGATGGACCCCACCATACCATCGATATATGTGTTAGGTAATACAAAAATCCGACTTCCTAAGCATACCATGGCTCAAACCCATGACCCTTGGCCCACAGGCACAACTGGTCCTACCCGAGACAAAGAACCTTGGGCCCAACCCGTGACTCAGTGGGCACGACCCTACCATCCATCTCTATGTTCGACAATACCAAAATCTGATTTTCTAAGTATGCCACAGGTTAAACCTATGAGAAAAACCCGCAGACCCAACGGGCCGAACACATAATACAGTGGGTCTCACCCTACCATCCCTATGTGTATTGAGCAATACATTCTCAACAATGTATAAATACGAATCTAGAACAATACATTCTCACCCTACCTTCCTGTATGAAAAAAACAAAATTATATCCGATATGGAATTCGAATAATAAATTCTGAATATCATATAAGTACAATGTCTAAGCAGTTCAAAAAAAAAACAACATTATTGGACAAAAAACTACATGAAATATAATATCCAAACTTCTGAAAAATCCATAAATTAACTTCTTAAAAATATAACAGAAACGAGAAATCAAACAAATCTAATCGGAGAACTAAACATATATAAGAGAATGGAATTATTAATAATATAATACAGGATACAAAGTACATAATACTTAATTAACGTCGTCGTTTTCTTCTATCATAACATCTAACACCTAAATTTGTCATAATATCTGTAGTGTCGTCATGAGATAGTAAACTCAGATCTTCTCTCTGTGAGATTTGGGAAGGTCCTATATCACTAAAACGTGAAGGAGACATATGGTATATCTCTCGTGCATCATCTCTCTGAAACTGTGTCAATCCCTCAACTATACGAACTCTCCTCTGTGGGGTGTCAGTAGTAGAAAAATGAGATAAATCAAACACAGGTATGTAGAAGGAAGATGAGTCTACATACACACTAGAAGGTCTGGCGATATCCTTTGAATGTTGAGATGGCAACGGTGACACATGATGAGATGGTGGTCTCGGACATACTCTCGCTCGACTCCGTCGACGTCGCTGCTCCTCGTCATCTCCGTTATCACACCTCTAGGCGGTCTAGGTCTCAAGAGGTAAGTCATACCATCACTCAAAGCCGAAATGGCTGTATCCATGAGTCCACGAACGCGAACATCCTTAGAGTCTCGAATTTGATGCAATGGATCATACTACAAAATTTCGATATATGTTAATTAACGAAAGAAAATATAATAAGTGATGTAAATATAAATAATTAAATTATACACTTACCACATATCCCAAACAAATTTTTCGCTGACCAATAAATATACGAGAGATAACGCGGTATCATGCGGTGTAAGAAGGATCGACAGTGGATTCAAATGACGTGTTAACAGGGACTAGGTAATCATGTCGGTGAGTCCAAATGTCGACGTAACGGCCAATCTCGATCGACCAATCTGTCTCCTGCAAACCACGTGAGATAGTGTCATGCAGTTGATCCTTAGTATCACAGTGATCTGAGATAAACTGAAATCTTTCATACTGACGGATCACTCAACGTGAAAAATGTCACTCCACAATAGAAAAACAAATAAGTGGTGCGCAAGCATATCCCCGTGACAATAGTCGAGGAGGGAAGACAATACGTTCTCAGTGTAAGGCAGTCACACGACGTCAGCACTCGTCAGTCTATCGAATACCTTCCTATACACAGTCACGACGTGTGTAAGAAGGAAACTGACATCAAAATCCGCCATCTACCGCAAAATTAGTAGCTCATCCCTTTCTACGTATAAAGATCGCCTAATAGGAGTTATGAATGGGAATATCTCTCATGCCCAAATCTGTAAAAGAATCAGAACCTCCCGATTTCATGCGAGTTTGTGTGCGAGACTATACAAAACTGTTTGTATATGTAAACCAAGTACGCAAAACCCCAACTATAACGACTAGAGTAATCTAAATCCTCTAATATTAATAAATATTGTAAATATATACAATAACTATTTTTATCATAAAACAAAACACCCCTATCAATAGTAAGATAAACCCCCGTGTCCAACGCAAAATATGAACATCATCTGTATTATGGGGTATTTCACCAATGAAATCTGACAATCAAAGCATACTCAATGTATAGCCCCTAAAAGAGGTGCACGGAGGTTTAACACATAATAACCTCTCACACATAATAACCCACGAGAAATCCGACGTTCTACATATTACGGGTATCCCATCTACAGGTAAATCTAAAATAATCTCTGCATCCTGTAGGGTAACAGTAAGCTCATCGTAGGGTATATGAAATGTGTGTGTCTCCTGCCTCAATCGCTCAACTAAAGCGGTGATAAGATGTCAATCCAACTAAATGAAACGAGGTCGAGCGATTTCCAAAAAACTTAACTCCTGTAGGAGCGGAAGTATCCTCTCGTTGATATGATCATGCCCCAAACGTTGTAATTGTGTCTTACGTTTACGGTACACAAGTCAGATACTATCATCTCCATCCTAAACTTTAGTATAGCAATGTCCTTACTACAAGCGTGAAAGGTTCGAATAAGTAGGTCCGAGATTAATCTAAAATATAAAAAAAAGTATAACAATTAGCATATATAAATATGCATTAAGAATTAAGAACTCAATAGTCCCACTTATTCCTATACTCATTGCAAACTCTATTAAATTAAAAATATTGTCATCATTATTTATCGGAACCCAATTCAAACCGTACATTACCGCCTCCCATGTACGACAAGGAAAAACGATAAAAAATCTTCACATGTTGTCTCAAGAGATTTATTCGAATATCTTTACATACTACATTTAGCAACCCATTACAATTACAATTTCTCCGCACTTTAATCTCCATCCTCCCCGTCACAATTCCACAATTGATATAGTATAACACACTTACCATATCCGTCATTATTCTATATATCAAAAATAATAATTTTAAACAATCTATAAATATTCAACAAATATGCAAAATAACTTATCAATTTAAAAATAAATCAATTAATAAAACCATAAATACTATATTAATTAACAAATTCTATTACTAAAAAAAATTATTACAATAAAATATTACATTATAATAAAAATTTATACTAAATTAGAACCCTAAACTCACTTTAAATTTATTTTACGGTTTTATGAATAATTTAACAATTTTACAAATATACTAAATTTATATTGAAACCAAATTTATATTAATCTACACTAACTAAATTTTTTTACCACATTAAATTTATATTTATCTACATTAATCTATATTAAATTTAATATTTAAAATAAAAATACTAAATATTAACTAAATTTATTTATTAATTAATTTTACAATAAAATATTTAAATATATTTATAAAAATGTTACATGTTTTAAATATTTACTGATATTTTTATATTAAACTAAAAGTATTAATATATTTACACATGTTATTTTATAATATATTTTCTAACTATATTTATTATAACTATAAATATATTTACACATTAATACTTACTAAATTTAATTATGCTCATTTAATTTAAAATATTTTAATGTAAATATATTTAAATATCAATATTAATATTTAATAAAACTATTAAATATATTTTAGTAATTAAAATATGATCAAGTCTCAAGTGTATAATAATTAATAGTTTAATATAACTATTACTATTTTTATTTAAAAATTTTAATAAAAATTTAATTAGTACTAAATTTTTGTATTTTATTTTATAATTATGAATTTAAAATTTATATTAATGTACATTAACTAAATTTATACCTACATTAAATTTATATTAATCTACATTAAATTTAATATTTACAATAAAATGACTTAATATTAACTAAATTTCTTATATTAACTAAATTTACAATAAAAATACTAATTTTATATTAATCTACATCAACTAAATATTTAATAATCATTAAATTCGTTAATCACCCTAAATCCTAATTAAAAGGTCATTAATTTAAAATTAATAAAACAATTCATATAAATCTATTTAATGTAAAATATAAATTTCATTCACAAAAATTCATTACTCATCAAATTATCCATTTTAAATAATTTAAATTGGAATAGAAACAAATTTATACTTTCGGATTTTTTTTAAAAAATATTGTAAAATATTGAAGAAATCATCGCGGAACGTTAAAAATTGCAAAATAATGTTGTAATACCTTTCTTCTTCCTCTGGAATGGATGGATTTGGTGGATTTTGGGGGAGGGGGTTAGGGTTTGTGAAGTTTTTGGCGCAATAGACAAGAAGAGGGGAAAGGGGAAAGGGAGAAGAGAAAATGGGGAAAAGGGGCATTTTAGGGCATATGTCATGGCTTCAGTGCCGGCATATGGTATCGTGTGTTGAAAGCACGAGATAGCTTGTCGTGTCTTCAACAAGTGACAAGTTATGTCGCGTGATCAAGACGCGACACGTGTTGTCTTGTCTTAAAAACGCGACATAGTGTGTCGTTCATGACCAACAGTCACGTAGAGATTGTCACGCGATCTTGTCATAGGTTGAATCCATGATAGAGCTTATCACGGGTTGAATCATAACAAATAGGAGTAAGATCCGTAATTATTTTAATCTGAGAATCGTTTTAAAAAAAAAAAAATTTAATAAGTTTATTTCGATAAAACGCCCCTCATCTCTCCTCTCTCGCTGGAAAAAACCATCGCTCTCTCTCTCACTTTCACTCTCTCTCTCTCTCTCTCCCCTCCCTCCCCTTTCTCTCTCTCCTCTCCTCTCTCGCTAAAAAAAAAAAAAACCTCTCTCTCTCTCTTTCTCTCTCCCCCCACCCCCACAAGAAAGTCCCGGAAGCAGCCCCAACAAAATTAGGTATACAATGATGAACTGGATGAGGTTTGTGAGCAATATTAGTAGCTTCCATCAAATCTCAAATCCTCTTTCGAATTGTCCATTTCCAGGCTTTGGGATCGTCATTCGACTGAGTTTCTCTCTCAGAGGTCTCGGCGATGGACTGACGTGCCTTGGAATCGAGGGTTGCGGGAAGTCTCACAGATAGAGAAAGAGAAGAAGATCAAGAAATGTGGAGGCATGTGACTTCTCTTTCTGGCTTGCGTGACTCATCCTAATCTCGTCGCCTTCATCAGGTACTTTAATTTCTCATTATGGTGATTTTCAATGTTTTGATACCAAAAATGTTGGTGAATTTTAGTTGATGGGCATGATCCTTTTTTTCTCGGAAATGGAATACCCACTTGGTAATTTTTCAGGGATTGAGTTTTTTCTCCATGATGATTGAATTTCTGGGTGTAAATGTTTTGAGTTCAGTTTTAGGTCTATAAATTGGTAGCTTTAATGCGGGTCAATTTTAGTTTCCATCGTGATGAATTGTTTATTAGGATCGTTGTTAGAAAATAATGGTAAATCAAATAAAACCAAAAAAAAGGAAGAATACAAGATTTACGTGGAAAACCCAAATCGGGAAAAACCACGGGCAGAGGAGAGCTGTAAATCCACTATTTCAAAGGATGGTACAAGGGAAGAGAGTGCAAAGGCAGGCTACGAAAGCATCTAATGATGCTGAAATCCGAAAAAACAATAGATATATATGCACAGATAACCTCCGCTACCACAATAGATCCCCAATTTTTTGCTTAAAAATATTTCTTCACCAAACAGATCGCACCGTGAACTTTCGAGCCGGGCCAAGAATTCGGGTCACCAACACTAACGATCGTTGATTAAACTTTTGGTTTCAGAGACAATGTATGCAGAGCCGTGATGAAATTTGACAACTCTGACGTTGCATGTGTTGATTGATGATTACATACCTCGAATGTGTGTGCTAAGATCTTTGTAGAACGTGTAGTCAACTGGAAGTAAATATGAAGAAATTGATTTATGGTTACTAAGAATGAGAAATGTAAGATTTTAGTAGGGGCATAGGAAATGCAAATATATTGGAGTATACACACCTTGCTATTAGCACTGTTTATATGAATTCTGTATGAATCATCTGTTAAGTGATGACCTACAATGCAATACTGAGATCTTATATTTAAGTTATCAAATTCAGGTAGAGCATAACCCATTTTTATGGTGCTGCTCCTTCTGGACAAGTGTGTAAGATTCATGTCGAGGAACTTCCAATTTTCGGCTATGTTTTGCAAGCTGCACATCAGGTAAAAGATATTGCAACTGTATACTACTGGGACATTGGCCACCGTATATTAATTTTTCTTCCATCTTTTTCTTGGAAATTCTGATGATTAGAATAGTGTGTTATGCCATGTGTCTTCTGGTAAATTGATTCGCTTCAATCTTGGAAGTGAAACAAGGCTTTCATTTGGTAACAACAATGGGTAACCCATAGTATGATCAGCATAAATATGCATCATTTGTTTCATCCGTTACTGCACTTCATAGATTTGAAATGTTGCTTTTTGTGGTAATTTCAATTTGTTTTCCTTTTCTTGCTTTGATACCTCCAACCATGAACTTGTTTATTTTAGGAGTGTAATGGAAAAAAAGTTGTTTCTCTTGCTTATTGTCTAAATCCATTTGTCTTTGGGTTGCAGGACAGTGGTGGATTTGGAACCCCTCTCAAGGAGATAATCCCATTTGTTACTTTTTGTCTTAGGTGATCATGAAGTACCTTCGGCAACTTAGTTTGTTTTACAATTCCAAGCATAAATCGATTCTCTATAAGGGAGCCTCTTTGCCCTATGGCATTTATTTAGACAGGTTTGTGGGGTTATAATAGAAGATAGAGTTTCTTTATATTTATATATTTTATAATTCAAAACCTAAATAAAACATGGCTAACGCATAAGCCATCATGTTCCGAGATCTTAAAGCAAATAATTGTTGAAAGGAAGCCTAAACTATTTCAAATGAGCTTCTCACTACACACCTTGTTTGTAACTCTTTTACACTAATTCTGAAACAATAGAAAGGAAGCCTAGCTAGGATGCAAAACTGACGACTACGTGCTAAATCCATCATCTTTAAGATTTTAGGATTCCAAACACATGTTACACTCTTCAATGCACATCATAAAATTTCCTCCCACTTGCTATGGAAAATGATACCATTACGCACCTTGCTCCACTCTACTATGTTAAGATCTCCATTCAACTTGGTCATCCCCTTCTAAGGACAGCACCGCCCCAATGTAACTTGGACCTGTCAAGAAAAATAAGAGCTTAAACTTGCTAATCATCCTCTACACCTAATAAAAAGTATAACAAACAATGCTTGATATCATATTCATCAACTAAAACCTACATAAACCTCCCTCAATAGATTAAACCTAGGGTAAACAACAAAATTCTCATAGATAGGCCTAACTGGTCTACAATCCTTACAAAGGTGAACCACCGACTTAAGAGCGTCACAAGCATAAACAGGAAGGCTTCACCCCAACGAGTTGCGGATAAAACACATCCCTAGTTGAGAGAATATTCAAAGTTGCCCACCACAAGAAGTTAACTATATTGGTTTATATTTGTCAAATTAAATTCCAAAATGCTTGGAGAGAAATAAACGAAAAGCTATACCGACACAAGAGCTATACCTCGCCAGATACTTCCCATTGCCATCAAACTGCCACATCAGCTTATCCGTGTGATTGGAATGCCTAAAGGAATTTTCTTAATTGTATCAATATCTACAGAAAACACAACTCAAAGAATTAAATTCCAATCTCACGCTCAACGATCTTTATCAGTTAAGGCCAACCATGTAGGGTAAGTATTTGTAAAGAAGAGACGATGAATCTCATTTTTCATGTTTATTTACATATATATCTTCTTGGTATTTATTATCTTTCTGTATCATTTTTCCTTAGATACGTGATTAATTTGGTACATTCTCTCTTGTAAGTTGGATAGCAAAGCATAAAGGATTTTGGCCCAAATGAAGTACAACCGAACTTTCTAACCTTAGAATGGAAATAGGCGTAGTTCTGCAAATTAGATTGAGACGATTCCAAAACTCGCGAAAAGCAAAAACATAGAACTACAAATTTCATATTCATGACTGTTCCAAATTCACGACAGTTCTAGACTAGACATGTCACAATCCATTCCATTAAAAGCTTCATCACTTTGGCTACATAATTTGTGTCGCCCTGATTCTGGATCCCATGGTTAGGGGTGTCTAACGGTTTCGGTTCGGTTTAGTAATTAATCCGAACCAAATCGAAAACCGAAATTAAAAAAAAAAAAAATTAAACCAAAAAACAAATCGAATTTAATTCAGATGAAACCAAACCGAACCAAACCAAAAAAATTCGGTTTGGTTCGATTTAATTCGGTTTAAATCGAATTTTTTATAAAATTAAAATTCAATTGCCTCTCTGCCACGAACGACCTTCAAGTAGGCAGAGAGATTGGGGTTAGAATAAGGAGGTGGATCTGGTAGCAAAGGAGGCAGATTTAGAAGGAGGAGGAAGAGGGAGAGGAAAACGAGGGCGGGGATCGGGGGGTTCCAGGAGAAGGAGGCGGAGGTCACGATCACTAGATATGGGGTGGAGAAAAGGGAGAGAGAAAGTACGGATTTCTGATGGAAGTAAAGAGCCAAATTTCGGTTAGAATCATTATTAAGTAGAGATAGAAGCGGGAGAGAGAAAGTAGAAACCTAACGAGGAAGGAGACTGGATCTGATGGAATTGAAGACGTGCTCGGTAATGGGTTGTGGGTTCCATTGAGAGAGAGAGAGAGAGAGAAAGGTACCGGGTGTGGGTTCCATCGAGATCGAGAGAGCGGGGTAGGGTTGTGGGTTCGAGAGAGAGAGAGAAAGAGAGAGGAGAGACGATATTATGGGAAGAGCGGATGGGGGGACCGACTTGGCAGATATGTTTTTCTTTATTTCACAAGCTTGAGGACCAATTCATGAAGATTTCTAGTCAAGAAAGCAAAAGAAGAAGAAAATATAAAGAATTCCCCTTCAGCTAACAAAAGGCCACGGCCTGTACAAGTGAAGCCACGCATAAGAGGTGTTAAGACTCACATGTTTTTAGCCAGCTGCAAGATGTGTCATTGAACCCTAGCACCATCACATTATAGCACTAATGAAGAAAAAGGAGAGGCGGCCCTAAAAATCAAACCATGACACTAACTACGCGAAGGTCGCGATGTCAGATTTTGTGACCATAGCGCACACGGCTAACAGATTATGAAATTCAGACCCCTTTCTCCTATGAAAATCCTCCTTTCACTCCTAAATCCAACATTCTTCATTCCCCAACATTATAGCCACCATAAAGGTAGAGAGATAAGAGGATTGATTATGCGTAGGATAGATTTTAGATTAGGAAATAAGGGGAGATTTTGGGAGAGAGAGAGATCTGAAAGGAAATGTGAATATCATCAACAGCAAAAAAAGAGAGAGGGCTTCAATTATGAGTGATGGAAGATTGGAAGAAGATTTTCATCAAAACATTAGGTATTCTTTATTTTCTATGTTGATTGCTTTTTAATCTAATTTCTCACGTCTCGTATTAAATTTTTGAAAAGATACTCATAAAATTCTTGTATTTTAATTTTTATGAAAAAAGTATGTTCTTGTAATTGCATAGATCTCGTTTTATGTGTTTGATATATTTATTTGATCAATTCTCAAGCTATTTTCATGCTAGGGTTATATTGTATATTCTACAAGGAACGAATGAATTATGACTAAATCTAGATAAATAGTTTTTCGACTTGATATTATGTTTTATAATATGATATTATACGTTGAGTTTTATATTTATTTAAATATTTTTATAGAAACATATAAATTTCATAATTCTATTTTTAAGAAAAAGATATTAAATATTTTTATATTAATAATTTTAATCTTAAATAGAGAGAGGTAGATAAAAATTAGATTTAAATTGGATCTGCTCTTCAAGAATAATTTGAACTAAAAACTGTTGGTTACTATATAATTTAAAAATACCAATACAATTGGGTATTAGCTAACATTGCGTGTCACCCATGTAATTCAGGATTCAGTGTCAAAATTATAAAAATATTGATATATATATATATATATATATATTTTTTTTTTGTCATAAAAAAAGATTAACTTGAGAAGTCGATTTTCAAAAAATGGAGCTCCCTGAAAAAAAAAAAAAAAAAAATAATCGTGTGAAGTCTATGTCTTAGAAATTGCCTTCAGGTTTACTGGACTTCAGCTTAGTTAGATTTAAACATCGGCAGTTTTTCCTCTGGTAAATGCTCTGTAATTGTAGACAGAAGGGCAGAGCGCTCATTTCTGCTGTCTCCATGTCCAAACCCCCCAATTCAATAACCAAGTACATTCCTCCCGGAGACTTCAACGGCACAACGACGACATTCTTCAACATCTGAACCTCTAACAATGGGCTCTAAAACAGTTACATTCATGGGATTTTTTGCTGAAAGACACTTATCGAGCCACTTGATAGTTCGATCAACTGAGCTTTGTTCCTCTTTTTGGAAACCCATGCAGGCATGTCGTCGGCGAGAGAAACCCACCAGTTGGAGGGAATTGATCAAATTCATGTATTCGGAAAGTTTAATTAAGCGACGGCCACCTGGGGTTTCGAAAGAAGCCCCAGTTTTGTTGGTTCCATCACAATCGGGGAAGAGAAACAATGGAACCCCTGGAACTGCCATGAGCCCATAATCATGGAAATTCAAGCCAACCATGTGATGGAGACCTCCAATGTCGGAGATAGTTTTAGCGGAAATTCCTCCTAAGAAGTGAAGAGGACTTATTTGAAGAAGATGGGAAGCGGGCGAAGGAGGAGAAGGGAGGAAATCAAGATTTTTTTTTAGATAATTTTCGAACAATATTTCAAATTGATTTTTTAAAAATTAATTTTACTATTTTCATGACCAGAATAATAATAATAATATTTTTACAATATTGATTTCTAAATCTAATATTTAGAAAAATAACCATAGTAATTTGGAAAAATGAAATAATACGCCTTGATCTTGAGTTAGTTTAGCTCATTTTGTTTTATTCATTTATTTATTTTACTTATAATATTTTTAATTAAAATTAAATTTTTTAAATAAAATATAATGTTTTAAAATAAATATTAATTTTTTGTAAAAATAGAAATTATTATTATTTCACCAAAATTTTTTTTATTCCATCCTATTCAATGAAATCTAACTTTCACAAATCAGGCCATATGCGTCACAAAAGTATAAACAAAAGGATATGAATTTTCTTAACAGTAATTCACTCACTTTTGAGTAAATTGCTAATCAACCCTCAATTTTTTATTTTTATTTTTTGTCATTGCAAATTTTGTATTGAAAAATATCAACCTTGATCTTGGTGTTCGGCTAAATTTGCACTTGAGAAGTCATCATCCACCACCCCTTGAGTGGCCATTTAACCCTAATTTTTTTTTTTTTTTTTTTTGGATTCATAGGACAAGGAACGAAATAAAAAAAAAAGGACAATTTGGCCCATACGTCCCTTCGGAGACATCCGACAATTTGGCCCATATAAATTGAAGACAAAATGCCCACCCCAGAATCAACAATATTGTCCACTGGGCGAAGGATCCATTTTGCACAACTTGCATTCCTGAATTCTGTTCACACTGCATCAGAGTCGATTCACAGAAGGTCCAGATTTTGAGAAAAGAGCATCAGATGCATTGTACTTTTATCTGCATTACATGCTATAATCTACATATTTATTCCAACTAATGCATGCCAAATTGATAGGAAGGAATAAAAGGGGCATGTTACATTATAGTGTATACAGCCAAGCTTACAACCAAACCCAACAAGGCACCGGCCATGACTTCAATTTCAGTATGACCAATGGACTCTTTTAGTTTACTAGGTTTGC
This sequence comes from Dillenia suffruticosa, assembly GCA_033439265.1. Lineage (NCBI taxonomy): Eukaryota > Viridiplantae > Streptophyta > Magnoliopsida > Dilleniales > Dilleniaceae > Dillenia > Dillenia suffruticosa. The sequence goes on from JAVTVX010000005.1 coordinate 90,784, forward strand.
AGGACTTTTTATCCGAGCCTTCTTTGAAATCAACTGCTAGCCTAGAGGACGAGGGCCTTGCACTGTTTTGTGTTACTTTCATGTCTGATCTCGCTAGTATAGGTGTTTTTGTGATATTTAGTGAAGAATTATCCTCCTGTGACAAAATGGTGCCAAAGGTCTCCAGTTTTCCAGTAGAGGTACCTGATTTGGAATTTATTTCGGTTGTGTCCACTGAAGAAACTGAATTCACCATAGTCTTGTGCAGGTAATTGTTTAGAACTCTTGCATGAATTCCGACTTCCCGCCTTACTCCCTACAGCATGGTTAAGACACTTCATGGATAAAAATCAAGCTCTAAGCTTCAAAGTGCAACAAATTATGAATGTTTATGATTTATATTAAACTTACAGCACAGAACGGTAGATTTAATTCACGAGTCCCCCATGCACTTCTCCAAAACAAAACAACAACAACAACAATAATAAAAAATACTACCAATTTCAAAATATCCTTCTGTGGGTGCATGTGAATGAAGTCCATGATCATGAAAGCGCTTGAATGAAGAGAGATTAAAAATGCTTGAGTCGACAACTTTCTGTCCAAGTTGAACCTTCATTATTCCGTGAACTAGGTTTTTTATTGCCTACCCCCTCATTTTCCTCTTTATTGATCCCGGCCCAAAATTTTCTGGTGGCTAAGTTGCTTTTCATTAACACAATTTTTTTTACTTTCTCTATATTACTTACCAGGTTAGACCATCAGTTAATGTTTTCCCAGAATCTCCCCCGCCAGAATTACTAATCGTGCTAATAGATAGTTAATGGAATGAATAAAAAATTTGCCAATTGTAAAATGGTGAAACAAATTACTTGTTAAACTCTTCAACTATATCACAGCCAATAAATAAAGTTCGAACTTTGATTTGCTATACTTGAGGTTTTAAAGTTTAATTTTGTGACATGTCATGTCCGTTGTGCCTTCATGAAACTTCTAATGGCTGTGGAATGGAAGATAGACAGGAGGGAGAGAGAGAGAGAGAGAAAGGTCCGATGCCTGCGAAGAGAGAAAGAAGAGAAGAGACAGGAACAGGGAGAAAAAGAACCACACAACTGGAGAAATGATCAGATTAAGCCCACCACACAACATCATCCTATGTGTCATCACCTGCAAAGCCACACCCACTCAATTGAAGAAGAAGAAGAAGAAGAAGAGATAAATGTTCCGATTTTTGAAGAGAAAAGAGTCGTCCGAGACATGATTGAGATGGAACTTGCTTATGGTTGGCCTACGGTTCCAGCAAAGACGATTGAGAGGTTGCTGCTGTGTGCAGTGGTTGAGTAGACGAGAAAGAAATAGAGAATGGAAATGGAATTTGGAGAATGATTAGGCATTGGCATATGGAAGTCTCCATTCACTCCCACGCTTTAGGCAAAGAACAAGCAACAAGCAAAGCCTTTAAAACCACATCAGAAGAAGAACCGAAACTTCCACAATGCAAAGCCCTTATTCTCGACATTCTCTCTCTCTCTCTCACACAAAAACACCACTGCACTCCCGCAACTCTATCCCCTCATCTCGCTCATCTCTATCCTCTTCGTCAGCATCATGATCAGTCCAAACATCAGCAAATTACACCGCACTTTCCTCACAAAAAATCTGAACATTCCTCTCTTCTCCTTGATTACTTGTCTTTTTCTTCAACTAAGTTTAGGGTTTGTTCTTAGTGGTGATAGTTTTCTGCAGAAGATGTTGTGAGATGGATTAATTTGAGTTGTCAGATCTCTGCTTGAGAACTCAAAGTAATCCTGATTGTACAATGAGGATGTGGATGATGAAGATGAAATAAAATCATCTCTGTTTTCATCATCTTTGTTGGTGGTGAAAGCATCCGTCTATATTCGTCCTCTTCATCTCTCTTTCTTTCCTCTCCTCTCGCCAGCAAGCCTTTCTCTTCCTGTCTCTCTCTTTTTACGGCCATTGAAGTCCCTTTAAACCATTGATGGCAAAACCTTATACAACAACAACCAAATATATATCCCACTAAATGAGGTTGGCTGTATGGATTTTTCTACACCATTGTACTTTATTTCGTATCGTATGCTCACCTATGATTGTTTTCTTTAAACGACATAGCAAAACCTTGTGTTACAAAATTAAACTTTAAACCTTAGACGTAGCAAAATCAAAGTTTAGATACTTATTTGTTAATCGAGGCATGGTTTAAAACCTTGACAAGTAATTTTCTCTAAAATGATCACAAAATATATTTTTCACTTCTTCGCATTTGCTTCCCCAATATCACAGTCCCAAGCAGAATCCAAATTAATTTACTTGCAAAGCTTGATGAGAACCAATACTACAAGACCACCTTAAAGAGAGTTATTTCTTGTCCTCATATGCTTGCGACATGATTTTCATTTAACAGGATCTGCAAGGGGTTCTCATCTACCATCTCCCTACTCGGATGATTCACAACATAACTTTACCCCTTAATTTTCCTTTAAGAAAATGAGTTCAAAGATTTTTTTTTTGTTTTTTTTTCTTGTCCAGTATCTTCTGTTTCATGCAAATTATTTGAGATTTGTTGGCATGACAGGAAGAAAAAGAGAAAAGAATGGGAGGGAAAAAAAATTCTGTTTCATTCCAATTGCAATTTTAGTGGCTCATGTTTTCTGGAATAGGACCTCATTGGTAATCAAAACTATCCATATGCCTATCACAAAACCTACAAGAGGTCAACAGGAGCCAGAACAGAATTCAATTTTACGAAAGAAAACACTGTATATCAATTAAAGAGAGACGTAAATGATAAGACCTTTGTTTTCTTCTAATAGAATAAACCATGAGACCTTTGCAAAGAAAGAAGAGTTATCTTGCCTTAGCTGCATCTCACATGGATCTCTCTCCCACAGTCATGCAACAGAAACATCTTGGATCTGTAATCTCCTCACGTGAGGTCATTCCTTTTAGAGAAAAGTGCAAAATTATCCCCTAAACTTGGGACCATTGTCAAGTCCTTCCATGAATTTATAATTTTGACAAATCTCTCTCTGAAAAGTCCCTCCATCCATTATTCCAACAAAATTAGCTTTCTGTACTTTCCTCCTCTAAACTTTGAATTTTAACAAAATTGGTGTTTCCACTCACCATTTCATCAAGAACTAGCATCTGTTACCATAAACAACACACATGACTGCAATACAAAGAATATAGAAAAAATAAAATAGAATCATAAAAAATTATAAGAAGAAAAAGTAAAATTAAAAAATTGAAATATGAGAAAAAAAAACTCAAAAATAGTTGAAATTATTATTTACAATTGATGAGTGCAAGTACTTGTTAGAAATTTTTAAGACTACTACCGGTATGGATCTTTCTATACATGCACTTAATTAGCTATTGGCTTACCCTTTTTCTCTTTTTTTCTTTTAATTTTTATCATTTTATCAACAAAAATAATGGGCCCCAATTTCAAAATAGTTAAAAGAAATAAATTTTTCTTGGTACTCAATTGTCCACTTATTAGTTGATAATAAATAAATCTAAGAGAAAAGAAAGATGTTAGTTGATAATAAACAAATCGTTCACTGCCGTAGAAAATAAAAGAAATGGTGCTTTTAGAGTTCTAAAATTTTCAACATACGTCAATTATAGAAAAGGGTTTCAACCACTTTGAGCTCCCCCCCCCATTTCAAAATTATTTTTCAGATTATTTTTAATGTTCATATTTGTAATATTTATTACTTTTTTATATTATTTTTTACTATAATCAAATGCCTCACATACGCAGATATTAGATTTTGACCAACAAAACGTAGATGGAATGACCAATTTTGCCAAAAAAGTTTTGGGGAGAAAAATGTAAACTTTAAAGTACAGAAAATTAATTATGATGGAATAATGGACAGTGCGATCATTTTACTACACTTCAAAATTCAGGGAGGACATTGCCAAAATTAAAAGTTCATAAAGTTATTGTAATAACCTAAAAATTTCAAGACTTCAATTGTACACAGATAGATGGAATGGCCGGATTTTTTTTTTCGCCCTTTTCCCCCTCATGAGGACGAACAATCTTCTCCATGAAAGTACGAAGAGGGACGTTACAGTAAGTGGTAATGAAGAAGAAAGCTTTCAACCTTGATAACTAATGGATGGAGGGGAATGGAGAGGTGATTCTTTATAACAGAATATGGTCACAGACAGAGAAATAATATCTGCCACATGGTTCTCTCACTTTCTACACTTCTTTGTTTCTTCATCAAAAAGAATTGGCCACGATGGATGGATGACAAGTTATGTAGTTAAGGCTTTTGTTATCCTGTTTGGAAAAAATTAGAGGAGACTCAAATGCTTTCTCATGAGGAGTGTGCTTTAAGATGAGAAATGGGATGCAAGTGTCCTAGAATCACACGTGGGCCACCTACAGCTCCCAGGGAATATCCGGTTTTCTAGGTTTTCTGAGTAGCCACATATAAGAAAGCTTTGGTGGGTGAATGTTGTCCTTCCAAGGAAGCCACTTGTGTAGTGTAAATATCATTCAGTGGCTAATGACAAGACAAGGAGTTGGAGAGTTTCTTTAATTTAGTTTTTGGGGGGAGTGCAAGTTGATGGAAATAGAGCAGAATTTGAGATTTGGAAGGGATCCGGAGTCATTCACTTGCTCCTTGATTGTTCATGGACTTGTTTGTTGTGAAAAACAGTTTTCTCTGCCCTACATGTCTATTGGGTGAAGTCTAATTTAGAGTTAAGTGAGTTGTGCGCTTTAAGTAGCTTAATGATTCATACAACAGATAGTGTAGTTAATATGCTCCCTTTAACCAATGTTTGGCTAGTTTCGTGAAAATGCAATATGAGGATTTTAAAGGGGGTTGACAAATTGTTGATAGCAATTTTGTTGACTCGTGTAGTTCTTGTGCAATATATTCTTTTCTTATATAAAATTCAAGAGATGATAACTTTGGAAAAGAAAATGCATCAGAGATTGCGTACTTTCTTAATTCAATGAAGGTAGATGCTTCTGTAAGTTCAAATAGGGTAAAAATGGGTAATAAGAGTCTTATCCTATGTTTCAAACTATATAAGCTCCTACCATTGATTAAGTATGCCAAAACCTTGAGAGATGTAATCCAAGAAAAGTGAACATGTTTCAATTTTCCCCACAAATTTAATTTGTTTTCAAATTAACTTATTTGAATATGAGCATATTCGTTAGTCCTAAAGGTCATCCATTTCATTTAGTGCTCCTAGCGCAGAATGCAAGGTGACCTATAACAAGGATCTAATGACAGATGAATTTCTAAAAAAGCAAAAAAATAAGAAATAAAAAATAAATCAAGATGATGCCCTAGCACTGGCCCATGCTCAGCGGCAGCAATGGAAGGCAGAAGCAACTCAACATCACATCTCCCTGGTGCCAGACTCACCGCAGCAGTGGTGGAAGAGAGCACTCGGATTCAAAGTGCCCATCACCACAGTGGTGCCTTCACACCATACGGACGATGGTGACAGGCTCTGTTTTTCTCCTCTGCCGCATATGACTTGTTTTGAAGGGTATTTTTGGAATATAGGGGGCATAAAAGGGTCTGTAGGGCATTAACTCTTCATTCTGCATTCATTTGTTCATCTTTTGGAGAGAGAGAGAGAGAGAGAGAGAGAGAGAGAGCCACCCATTTTTCTCTCTTTCTTGTAGATAAGCTTAGGTTAGAATAGAGAAGGGGATTTTTGGAGAACAAGAGGAAGCACTCATGGAGGACTAACGATATTGCAAAATCTGGAAAGGAGGTAAACAACTTCCAAGGAAGACTTGAAGCTTGGAGCATCTACAACTATATTTTCTAAGATTCTTCCCTAGATCTCACACTACCCTTTGTTTGCAATACACTCTAAACTTTATTGCTTCTTTGAAATCAATGATATTTGGAGGTATTTCATCAATCATTGTGTGTGATTTCTCTTATTCCATGAGTGGCTAGTTCTTTTGTTCTAGGGTTTGGATGTAGCAATTAAATAGTCTATGGTTGCCCAATTGGGATTGATTGATTTGTTTTGTTAAATTAATCTTTTGTCTTAGAATTAAGTCTTCTGAATGTTTGGCCACCATTTGCATCTTTAAAGTGTTAGGTCCTTCTTCTTTTTCAACATTAAATTCAAAACATAGATCAGATGGTAGCAAGACAAAACGTTAACTAAGCCAATTCGTACATCAAAATATCTTCTAAAATATTATGCTCTCTGATCCCAACAATATAGAAAGCATCACATATCACATTTCTTCTATTTTTCCTAAGTATCAAGGCCTAATGCCAACTAAACTGACCCGAGAACTTACATCAAGCCATTCCAAAAGGTCATGGTTTCTATTCTCAAATATCCAGAAAGAACTACAATTTCGGATGGAGTTTTCAGGGATATCTCAAGTCGAATTACCAGAATGACCAAAAACCATTTCCGTAAGAGCATTCCATGGACCAAGCTTGATAAAATCATGGCAGATCTAGTTTTATATTCTAAATCCATAAGGTATTATTTAGGTGAACTAGGAAAAAGTAATGATGTCAGCAACCAAAATTTTTTCTTTTAACATAACAGTAATAGTAAAAATAATACTAATAGTAATAATAATGATGATGATGTTAACGACTCCTAGAATCAGAAGAAAAGCAGTGGAAAGCAAGGACCATGCATGATGAAAACACAAATACATATATAAAATATGTACCTGCGAATCATACATGACAAGGCCAGCATAAACAACAGCCATGCCAAAAATTGAATCAGAGAACCCCCTGCAAATGAAAAGACAAAGAAACACATATTATAGACACCAATAAATGATAATAAATTGCATCATTTGTTTTGTATTTTCTATTGAAAATTCTATGATCAAGGGAAATTGGCTTCAGTTCATGACTTTCTCATAAGTTAAAGAAGACATTCCTGTACATCTCCAGGTAACAAATGACATAAAATGACTCATCCATAATTGTTAATTGGATTACACAACAATGGTGAACACCATAATGGTATGCATAATCTCTTAATAAGTTAAGGCAATGGCCACAACTAGTCACATTTATATCCTGGAAATCTTTTAGATATAGCCCCACCGAATTTATAAAATGGGTAAAGCTGAAATCTTATTTTTATAACGCAAAAACTGCAAAAATTGACTTTGAATTTTTCATAATTGGATTGCAATGATCATTATTAGTTCCCATACAAAAGTTAAAATGAGAATTATTATTTCTTAGAATTTTGGATATAATTTATATCAAATAACAAATTAGAGGTTTAAAAAAAATTATGTTGGCTAAAATCAGTTGCCAGTCATACAAGTTGTACTTTTATGTATCATGTATACAAAATGTTTTCTTAGTATGTAGCTTATAGGATGTAGGAAATTACTAGTTAAACTAATTATGCAAATTTCACACTTACTATATAAAAATACCACGTTCACTATAAAAAAATTCCCCACGTATTTAGTCGTTTGCCACATATATTAATAGTTATGATTTTATATCCCCTCATAGCTGTATGTACAAATATTATGAATCCTGAAATAATTCATAATAGACTACTGCCAGCTGCCACACATGATGTGATGCTCATATGACAGAAAAAGCAGGGGGGAGAGAGTTGGAAAAGATAAATTTGAGGGCGAAAAGTGAGAATTGGACAGAATAATGGATTTAGTCCCTTAATATGTGTAATATCAATCAAATGTTCTGAACCATTTCTACAAAAAAAGAAAGAAGAGAAAGAAACACAAGTCAAGGGAGAGGGTATTTGCAGAATAAAATTATTTATATGCATCTTAAAAAATCAGGTAAAAAAACTCAAGTCAGCTATGTGAGTGAACAACATTAGGTAACATAAAGCATAAATTTAGGAACTCAAAATGCATTCACCAAAATAGTCTGAATACTCAGAACATCACAAATTTGATAAATGAGTCACTAAAATGGAAAACAAACATATTAGGGAATCGAATCTTTCAAGTGCCAAAGAAGTTGTGGTGGCCATAACTGTTAGTTGGATGCCATAGAGCCATGTGAAACTATATTTGTATAATTATTACCAATGGCTTCATTCTATATTGTTCTTAAGATTGCTTTTACTTAATTTGGAACTTTAGTCCTTAGATATTGTGGAGAAAGTTTCATTTCCAAAAGTGATGGGAATATGAGTGACGAAACTTTTTAACATATCAAACATCTAAAACTGTTCATGATCATCAGATTTAAAAGCGGGAATCATGATACCGAAGATCGCTGCATGTCCCAATCATGATCATTATGTGACATTGATGAATATAAACCAGTGAGTCTCATGTTGACACACACATAGACACTTACGTGATAAATGGGCTAAACATGACGCAGGAATGTCAACAGGATGGTCATATATCTATGTCATCATATTGTCATTCAGATCATGATAGTGCACATCATCCTTCCATCTAAGAGTATAAACTATCTCGCTTACAGGTGATTAGCAATTTGCAGGTGTCATAATTTTGTGCTGATCATACATGAATTTCTCAACTCCTTGTGGCCCTAGTCAGTTATACGTAGGAGAAGGTATTGTCAAGAAGAAATTCATTTCCCCTAACGAACGGAAATAAGTTCATGGTCTATCTCGATGATTTAAGCCATTGGTCAAGGCAGCTTGACGTGATTAGAAAAGGGCTTTCTAATGAAAGTCTTGTTGTCACAAGATTTGTCCTTTACAGTATATGCCAATGACCATGAGCCTCAATAAATACTAAGCTTGAAACAAAGAGATCTGAGTGTGTAATCCTGATCAAGGTTTGTTTAGAATGTTGAAAAACATTCATTACTAGTTGGCTAGCCATGATATACAATGTTAGGTTTCACTCACTTTTTATAAAAGATAGGTATTTTGGTAGTTTTACCTCAATGACGGAAATACACTTTCTTAACAATATCTAGAAATGATATTATATGTCTTATTGCCATCTAGAGATGAACCCAGAAAGTCACACAATAGAGCATAAACTTACCAAAACAGGAATTTGATATTTAATCAAGTTCTGGACTAAGCTTTGAGTAAACTCAACAAACGGGTCATGAAGTTAAGTTCAAAAGGATCCAAAAGAGTTCCTAAAGAGCTAGGAAGTTACTATTTTTGGAAAGGTTCTTAATTAAGAAAGGTTTCTAATTTTAGAAGGTTCAAAAATGAGAAATAATTTTCTGACCTAGAGGGTTTGAAGAAGCCCTAGACAACATTTAGATGTTGGTAGGGGTCTATGATGCACTTACGTGCATATTGGATGGCCCATACCCATGTGCGCCCACTTTCTGTGGCCACGCGCGTGGCACACCAGAGCGCGTGCTTTGCGCAGCAGTGGCTGCGCATGGCCGGCTTAATCATTTGGCCAGCACTTATGTGCTGTCCAAGTCCGTAAAACATATTCATATGTGTTTAAATGATCAGCTTATATTTTAAAATAGGATGGATTTTGAAATTTTTTAATATGATTAATTTTAAAACCAAAGGTTAAAAAATCTGAATTTTGATTTTTGATTTTAATCTATAACCTACAAAATGTCCAAATTAATTTTGACCAAATCCATTCTTCTGTAACCCCCTAACACATTAGCTGCAATTTAAATTGCATTTGAATGGAGGAAGCTTCCTTGCATTTAATGCACCAGGGGGTCACACTTTGTATGGTTTCTCTGAGCATCTAGTATACAATTTTTGGCTAGCACATGAGAATATAATTCTCATAATTCTCTGCAAAATTCTAGAGAGAGAATAGAGAGCATTCTCTAGAAAAAGAAATTTGCTTGGCAAATTTTAGAGGAAGAGACATTCTTCACAAAACATATACATACTTTGCGAAGAATACTTGTTGGAGAACAAAATATACATCGAGGGATTTGGCATCATCTCTCTAAGGATTTTTTGATTCGCGATTCAGGAGGATTCTTGAACTTTTGGTGATCTGCTCGTGTGGACAGACCGAAGGTCCAGCATTTGAGGGACTCAAATATTTCTTGTGATGGGGACATACACTTCAAGGGTAATCCCTTGAACCTTCTCTTTCTCTACACTATCAATTGCATATACAATGTATATATATATATACGTATATGGTTGTGGTATGAAATCAAACAATGTTTGCATGGAATGATATTAAATTAAGTTGATCCAGAATAGCATGATATAGGCTTTAAGTATTATTTAAATAAAAAATTTTAAAATGTTCATATTCATGCTTCCATTGCACTTTGATCTAGCTTTTCTAACAGCAATAGCCTGTAAATTTCAATTTCCTTTAGAGCAAGTAATCAAAGCAGGAGAGGAAGAGAGAGATAGGATGGAATTTTACAAACAGAGGAATGAAGAGAAGGAAAACCGCGAGCCTGAATAGTCGCTTTAAAGTTGATATGGTTGCCATATATAGCGGAAAAGGTGAAAGGCCTGAAAACTTGGCCAATTGCCGCTGATGTTGTGGTGGCTATCAGGACTTAGAATTGGATCGTACACAAGTATCAATCAATCAGGCAATGGAATATGGATGAATTTGAATTTGAGGAAGGGGAAGAAGAAGATGATGAATACCTTGTTTTGAGCAATATGTGTAATGTTTCCAATTCGCAATCTGAGACAAGTGACTTTGTTTTCTGAGAGACAAATCCCACTTATACATCTTGCATCATTGAGTTTAAGGTCAAGCTCAAGCATGAGCATGCCAAGTGATCTTTGCCTAAACTATATGGTTGCAAAATTATGCTCAACCAAGCCAAGCCAAAACAAAATGAGACAAATTGTTCAATGTTTCTATCACTATTAACTGCAAAATAGCAAAATGATGCTTTCAATCATCATTTCACATTACAGAAAAGTTAGTTTTACTCATTTGGCAATTGAGGATGGAAATCAACTCATAAAAAAAAATTGTAGAAATGAAACTAAGAATTTGGAATACACTGGGGATATATATTATTACCTCTCCCTAACTCTGTAACACAATGGCATTGTTGATTTGCTTTGTTCTTGCTTTGTGAGTCGCTCAATGCCAGGGTCAAAATTGATGTTTCACAGCCTTCTGCAGCTGCTAGACACCTCGAATCAAATGCCACCTCCGACACTTCCCGATTCCATATCCACTGGTGGCACTGCCTTTTGTGTCTCTTTCGACCCCTTATTCCACCCTCACATTGTCTTCACTCACTGCAGTTTCCACAATCTTGGTGTCTTCAATCCACCGAGTTTCAACCATCTCTACTCCTCCCGTTACCACCGCACTCTTTTGATGATCCTTATCCCTTTAAGGCAGCCGTCATTCACAAGGCAGATTAAAATTGATTACTAATGCCTCGAGTAAATTTGGTTATTGGCAATATTGACATGATCTCCCTCTCTTTCTCTCTCTCGAACACAAGGATATAAAGAGAAACTGTAGTCCTTATTCTGCATTAGTTTATGATTCTCAAACGTTTCTTGTCCAGGTCATTAATACCATAAAAAAGAACAAATTCCTTTCTCATGTAAAAAATTAAGGATATGTGTGATAAGAAGAAAAACAGGATGAAAATTATACCATTAAAATTTTTTTCCCTCCTCTGCAAATATTTAGTAAATAAAATTTTTTTCCTAATTTTTCATAAGGGCAATATTTATTCAAAATGAACTATGGGGATTTTTCATCTCTCTCTCTCTCTCTCTCTCTCTCTCTCTCTCTCTCTCTCTCTTAGCTTCAACTTCCTCATCAATAGATCAAGAATGTGAGTCCAATCAACCAATCTACAACATAAGTTTCTCACGTCTCTTTCAATGTTTTGTGATTGTTTGCGTAGTTTTTTTTCATTTTTCATTGTGTTATTACAGCTGTTGTTTAAGCAACTTCAAAACCAGTCGAGCCCTAAATCGACTGCCTCCCAAAAGTGGGCAGCAGTAATGGGATAATAATCATGGAAGGAGGGGGCAGTAATGGGAGGAATGGAGACAGCTGAAACTTGGGAGATGGCAGACGTGAGATTGCGGAAACTGTGGCAAGAGAAGACAAGGTGATGGTGGAGTAAGGGTCAAGGTAACACTCAAAGAGGGCCAAGGGGTCAGCGAGATGCAAAAGGCAGAGCTGGTAGTGGATATGGAATGGTAAGTGCCGGACACAGCATTTGAAGCAAGGTATCAGACGGCTGCAGAGCTGGAGGCAGTAGAACATCAATTTGACCTTCGACTGAGAAAATGAGAATAAAGCAAATCAGCAATTCCATTGTGGTGTTACAGAGAGAGGGAGAGGTAAACAGCCCAAAAGCTTGGTTTCATTTCTAAATATTGCTCTTTTCCGAACTGAATTCCATTCTCCATTGCCAAATAGGTAAAACTTCCACTTCTATAATGTGAAATGGTAATTGGAAACATTAAACTGTTCATGAGTCAACAGTCACTTGATTGGCCACTTGATTCCACGGTCTTGATTTCCTTGTGAATATCAGAAATTAACACCCTTACAAGACATCTTAGTCTTGGGTCCTCTGCGACTTGAACCACGTCCATGTAGAATCTTGAAATAATTCATACTAGACTATGGCAGGCTTCCACACGTGATGCGATGCTTGTGTGAAAGAAAAAGGGGGAAGATAGTGTTGGAAAAGATAAATTTGAGTGAAAAGTGTGAAGTGACAACGATAATGGATATAGTCTCTGAATATGCAACACTAATCTACTGTATCTGTCCATTTCTACCCAAAAAAAATAATAATAATAGCAATCAACATAAAAAGGCAGGGGACAAGGGTATTTGCTGCAAATATATTATATACATCTTAAAATAATTAGAATAAAAGCCAACTCAGTTATGTGATTGAACAAATTTGGCAGCATGAAGCATAAATTGTGGAACTCAAAATGCATTCAACAAACTACCAGAACAGTCAGAAATGCACAAATTTGACAGACGAGTCGGGGAAATCAGAAACAAACATATTAGGGCTTAGTACCTTTCAAGCGCTAAAGAAGTTGCGGTGGCCACAACAGCCTGTAAATTCCAATTCCAATTACAATTTCCTTTAGAGGGTTGGGTACGATGAGCAAGAAATCAAAGCTGGATGTAAGAAAGAGAGAGAGAGAGAAAGGATGGAATTATACATACAGAGGAATGAGTAGACGGAAAACCGCCCGCCTGAATAGCGGCTTTAAAGTCGATAGGGTTGCCATAAAGGATGGCAGAGGTGAAAGGCTTGGAAACTTGCCCAATCGCCGCTGATATGGTGGCGGCTATCAAGACCTGGAATTAGATCAATCGATAAATCAGGCGATGGAATATGAATGTATTTGCATTGAAGGAAGAGGAAGAGGAAGAGGGAATACCTTGTTTTGAGCAATCTGTGCAATGTCTTCAATTCCCAATCTAAGACAAGTGACCGTAGGTTTTCTGACCTGCTTCTTTGAGTTTGAGGTCAAGCCCAAGTGTGAGCATGTCAAGTGATCTTTGCCTAAACCATATGATTGCAACAACATTCTCTCTCTCTCTCTCTCTCTCTGCGAGGAATGGGAAGTATCAGAAATCCAAAGCACATCATCACCATTCACCAACCAAACCAAACCAAGCCAAGCAAAGACAAATTGATCAATATTTCTATCACTATTGCGAAAATGTCGCTATGCATAGGTGATGGTCCAAAGTTGAATTTCAATTATATTGGGGGAAATTAACAAAAATTCCATTTACTGTTTATTTATTCAACACGGGAACCAAAAATTCCAATTATATTTTTTAAATTATAATGTTAAATATTATTTATTTCTTTAAAAATTATAAATTCTTCCCTTTAAAATTTATAAATGGCGATTTTGATGTGTTAGACATTGAAATGGAGAGATATCCATACAATGGGCCAAATGATGGGCATTGCCAATTTTTTTTTTGTTCGAATATGTTATCTAAAAAATTGAATAATGGATCCCAATTAAGAAATTGACTTTTTTGTTATTATTTTATTATTTTTAAAACTCGAATCTTAAAATCTTAATTAAATAAATTTAACGTGCATCGTATCATTTTAACTCTACACCAATTTGAAACATCTCTCAGGTTCAGCTATAAGGCCACGTGTCAAATTTGCAAATCAATCCCAAAAAGGAAAACCTTCTTCCCCAAAGAGGAAACCTCTCTGCAACGAAGATGGTGGAGAGATTTAGATAATGCATATTAAAACAATCTTACCTCTGGACCGAGATCCATTTTGTAATAACCCTACCTCTTTTTTTTTGGTAAACGTAATAACCCTACCTCTAGAAAGAGGTTTGTAAACCCTGATTTCCCTTTTTGTGTGTTAAATGCTTTTATAAAATTTTAAGATTTTACTTCAAAAGAAATAAATTTATTTTTTAGAACTTAAAATTTATTTTCCAAGTTCTAAATTTTTTAGAAAAATATTCTGTTTCTTAATCCTTCAAACCCTATAATTATTTTGAAATAAAAATCATAATTTTTGGACTTGTGTATTTTCAAAATATTCAGCTGTTTAATTTTGAACAAATAAAAGTATTTCAATTTCTCAATTTCAAATTGATATTTTTTGTCAAAATAAATTATTAATTCAAATATGATTTTTAGAAAATTATTCAAAAATCTTTTGATACATTAAAATCGATTTTTAAACTCCAAAAACTAAAAAATTAATTTTAGTCGTTCATTTGGAGTAAGGATGCCCCCACCGCTTTCCGTTCACCGAAGCAATGAATTCAAGCCCTGGCCGTTGATCTCCTCTAATTCAGCCATGGATTATCTATCATACAACAATATCAAATCAGTCCCCAATCCCCCGCAAGTTGACACGTGGAATGAAGTATGAGAGGTTGAAGGTTGCGCGATGAAAGCAACATTAAAAAAAAAAAAAAAAATCCCAAACACATTCCTCTTTCATGGTTTCTCCGCTTTGGCAAGATATGCATCAAACAGAGATCTCCCAAATCTTCCCCCAAATCCCCTAAATCCTGTTGTTTCTAAGATCTCCGTAATTATTGTCAGAGATTTGGCGTATAGTAGATTTGATTTGATTCAATTCCTCTAATATAAGAAGAGAGGTTGATCTCTACGGATCCGCATCAATCTTTCTTCTCTCTCTAGATCTGCATCCATGGATCTCCATAGACCTGCTTAGCTTTCATTTCTCTTCTTCTCTCGGTATAGGCTGCGGTAGAGAGAGAGAGAACAAGAGACATAGGTCTTGATAGAAAAAGAGAGAAGAGAGGAGAGGAGAAAGAAGAGAGGAGAGGAGAAAGAAGATAGAAAAGAAGAAGAAGAACAAGAACAAGAAGAAGAAGAAGAAGAAAGGAAGAAAGACAGAGCGTGTGTGTATGGAAAACTTAGCAGAAGTCAAAGGAAGAGAACAAACCAGAGCGATGACCCGCCTCAAAATTGAAGGGATGAAGAGAATAGGAAAATGAAGGAATAATCAAGACCAGATCTGAAAAAGAAAAAAAAAAAAAAAAAATTGAAAGGAAGACTGAACTGGGGTCTGAGAGTGAGAGATGTCGGCGATTTCCCCTTTTTTAGGTTTTTTTTTTTTTTAATTTCATGATGTGGGTTTCTACAAAGAGGGAAGTCGGATCAATGAAATTAAGACGAGTAGAGAGAGAGAGAGACGTGGGGGTGGGGATGGCGATGAAAGGGTCATTAGAAATGGTGAAAGTGATGGTGGCATCGAGGAAGCCGTGGAGGATAGATGGCTTGTGAAGTTGAAACTCATTGGACATATCGAAAGCTATTTGCATTTGCATTTAAGAGAACATTTATACCCATCACGATGTGATGGAAACATTTGAATGGTCATATATTCAATTAAAATTTAGGTGAAATTTTAATATAAAATTTATTGCAATAATGATTTAGTTTTTTAATGAAAAAAAAAAGAAAATTGACTTCCCTTCACAATTCTATTATATTACGTTAAAATTTTTCTATCTATATTAAAAATATTATAATTAATAAAACAGATTATTTTTCAAAATATTGAAAAAAATAGAACAAAATTATAAAAACATTGGATTTTTTTTTTTTTTTGGCTTCCAAAAGTACTGAATTTGATTTTCAAAAAATCAACTTTGAAACTGTCCAAAATATTACCTAATCCATAATAGTGATAAAAAAAAAGTTCTTTAAAAATCAAGAAAACAGTATTGTTGTTACTAAAGGGGATATACTCTATTGATATTTAATTTTTTTCCCCCTTTCTCTTGCTATTAAATTTCAAATGAGGGTATAATTATGAATATCTTAGTATCAGAATTTTAAATTTTGGTTTGATTCAAAATCTTAAAGTCAGAATGAAACAAATAACATAATTTAAAAATAACTTGAAAAATTTTGTGAAAATTGTAACTGATTTTTGATAAATGTAATTTATTAATTTGGACATGGTTATATAAATATCATAATATACACGCTCTCTTTGCATTTCCCTTTTTTTTGGTCTTTTTCTTCTCTTCTCCTCTCACACGTGACAATTAAAAAAAAAAAAAAAAAAACTTCTGTTTTCCATTTCCTTTCCTTTTTTTTTTTTTTTGGTTGTAATTTCCTTTTCTTTCTTACTTCTTTGGAACCGCCAACATCACCACCTTAAAAGCTAATTTCTCTACACCTTCAAGCCGATTTCTCAAGTTCCTCCAATGAATTCTATAACCACCACCTTAAAGCTTTAATTCTTGCTGATCTCAAGAATCAAGGATTTCTCTGAAACGATGGCAAATTTGAGACCAAGAATTAAGCAACTTATTTTCTCACCGAAGCCTTAAGTTTTAATTCCTTTATTTTATTGCTTTCATATGCCATTATATTTGCTAATTCTCTAAGTAATTAAATTTTTAAACAGATTTAGAATACAGAGTAATTCTACTAATTATTGGATCATCTATTAATTATACGATCCATGTATTATTTACGTCTTTGTTATTGCATCGCTATTCATGATAAATTTGTGCTAGATAGTCACAAAATTATCTATCCATTTTTTGTATCCTTGCATTATCTTCTTTTCTATTATGGTATCATTATTCAAAACAATGTGGTAAATGATCAAATTATCTATCCATTTTAGGTAGACTTGTAATTTTATAAGATTGCATGATTTACTTCTCACAATAGTGTTATCACATTTTTTGAGATAATCTATTTCTACTAACTCCAAAAATTATCCTTTTGTGCACTTAATCTAATTTTTTTAGATAGCTAAGTGCATTTTTCATGTTATATTGTTATTATATTTGTAAATATTTGTCATTGGATATACAAATTTTTTATATCATTAATATTTATCACGTCAACTCATTGACCTCTTGGTATGATCGTTCGTATTTCAAAATCCTATGCATGTATAAGTTCCTCACATTCTCCTAATTCTTACTCAGCGACCGGGAATTATCCGGTCATTCCCCTTTTCCCAAGTGATCACCGGCTTAGCCGTCTGCGTATGCGATAGGCAGTGAAAAGTTTTGTTTAGCCACTATAAGATAAAATAGCCTTTTTCGGTGAAGATTTTGGACTAAAATGGCTTAAACCGTAGTAATGAGTTTTGTCTATGTAAATATTGATTGTTTGTGAGTCTGACTCTTTTAGTAATGACCCATTATATGGGCAGTGTATAAAAAGTTTGCCTATTAAATAAAATAGATGTCTTTTTCCTTAATTTGACTATATGTAATGTCGTTATGATTTCAAGCACACAGCAGGGTTGTCATGATTGGTGTCATAGTCCTAGGCTATGATCTCGGCTTAAAAGACCTTAGGTTAAGAGAAAATTGGGAGGGCATGTTATCATGAGTCACGTGCATAATCTGTAAAACATATTTGTGATTACCAGCTACAATTGGCACTCAGCAAACCTCATGGGGTATTAAATGAAAGCAATGGAAAGAAAGCAACCTTAAGAGACATGATAGGTATAATAGAAGATATGGCGAACCAATGATGGACATCATAAGAGACGTGATGATGCAACCTTAAGCTCACACAAACACAGATCAGAATAATCATATGCAAGTGCAAACCGAATCCAGTGAACATAGAGAAAGTTCTGGATTTCGACAAGCTCTTTGGGTACTTTAGCAAACGAAATACGCCAAAGTTCCATAACAGGGCAGCCCCGATAGTGGTTGATATGCGTATTGCAGCTCTAGAAAAATCTTTGTTACCTTTATTTGTCACGAGTTGAAAGTGAGTTTGATAATGGATCTTCCAGGGAATGATGCAACCTTCTAGTGGAAAACGAAACTCAAATTTGGAATTAACCACTCTTTGTGTCTTGGGAACAATTCCTAGAACTCTTTCGGGATAAGTATTTGTCAATTACCTCCCAAGATAAGATGATGGCCAACTTCCTCAATCTCACACCAGGAACTTATGAATGATTGAGTATGAACGAACCTCTCCTAGCATTAGCACGGAAAGATAGAAGGTTAGAAGGTTCATTCGAGGATTAAGATATGGGATTCGAGGTAAGCTGATTAGAGTTGATATTACAACATAAGAGAATATAGTAATATTAGCCTAGAATGTAAAGGCCAACGAAATCGTTCATCCATGACCAGGGAAGAGGAGAGCAGATAATTCTGACATCAGAGAAAAATAAACAACAGGGATCTGGTAACAGATAAGCAAATTCTACTTGTCAAACTTGTGGAGAGAAACATAAAGAGGAGTGCTGCAATTTGATGCAAAGAAAAAAAAAAAAAAAGGAGAAAGGCTTGTTAGTTTGAACCGTATGAGATTTGCAAAGGTGCCCCACATGAGGACTTAAATGTCCAAAACTTAGGCTCGCCAAAGAAATGTTAAAGAGGAGTTCTGCAGCGAGGTCTCAGAAAAGCACAAAGAAGAGTACGAACTTTCCAAATCACGAACAATACGTGACATCACTCAAGGGAACACTAGCGTAGAGACACCAACGATGCACAACCTAACATAAATTGTAGCAAAGCACAACTAAAATTCCAGACAAGGGGGTTCTCTGGGCTTGGAAAACCTCCAAAATGGATTGTACAATGCCCTTAATCATCATATACATCATTCATTGTGAATGGTACCGTGGTGTGAAAATTTCGAAATGTTACACCAAATTCCGTGGTTTTTACCTTCACCTTAATGGATTTTTCACATAAAAATTTAGCATCTTGATTTTGGTTGGTTTGTGTTAATTTGTGATTATATTAGTTGGTTTATTATGATCATGAGTTTATTTGGAGGCACAAATCCACATCCATAGGCCCAAATCTACATTTCAAAATGAAAAATTAAAGAAATTAGAGATTGCGTGAGTAAGCAGTTATATGTCAGCAGTTATATGTCATTTCTATTGTAAGCTATCACAATTAGAACACAAAATCTTCTATTAATTATTTGGCTTCTTTTTCATTCAAAACAATGAAAATAAACTTCAGGAGTCCAAGAAAAGCAAGATTAATATAAAATGTCTTTTCAGGACAATTTTTAAATTCCCAATACTAAAGATTATACAGAGAAGCTCCTAAGTTTAACTCCTGACTATAAGAAAACAAGATATACAAAAAAGGATCTTTCATGTCCTTTAAATTATGATGAACAAAATGAATAGATTTTCTATCCATAAATAACAATTTTTATTCTTGTTTACAACAAAATCTGACACACTCTAATCCAAAAATACCCATTTGAGATTGGTTTAGGCTTTTGTACTAATTTATATACCTCCAATTAAGGTTTGCAGTACCCTAAAGTATAACTAAAAGTACTCAAACTCAACATAAGAAGAATCATTTGAACAACTATTGTTGCTCTTATGAACACCACCTCCAATCTCTGTCATTTTGTTTTCTGCATGTGGTGCTGTTCTATCTTTCTCTTTGGAAGCAAATTGTGAGAAGTCAACAGGCTCTGGTATGTGGGGAGGTAAGGCACTCCTTACTAAAGCCCAATTGACTCCTTCAAAGAACGGGTGTTGCTTTATTTCTGTAGCTCCTCTCTTGTAAGCAATTCTTTTGTGAGGTTCTTTAACCAGAAGTCCTCGAATCAAATCACGAGCCATGACACTCACATTGGGAGTGTCTGGGAATCTCAATGGCTGGCCTACAACATTAAAGAGTGTAGCTCTATTTCCGGCCCCTTTGAAAGGAGTTGTCCCATGCAACAACTCATACAAGAAAATCCCAAAGGTCCACCAGTCAACTGCACTACCATGGCCTTCGCCACGTATAATCTCTGGGGCTAAATACTCATGTGTCCCAACAAATGACATCGACCGGACATTTGTGGGCTCTGCCATTAGTTCTGGCAATGCACCCCCAACGAAGAGACCAAAATCTGATTTGGATTTACGATTCTTTTTACTGGGCAATATGCGTGGGAAAAAGCTTGATGGCTGAATACAGCCATGAACTGCATGTTGATCATCCAAAATGCCCGAGTTGCTGCTGCTCTGACCACTACTGTTGCTTACATGGACAGATGATGACTTGACAAGTGTTGGATTGACAGAGCACTGTAATGATAGGTCAAAGTCAGAGAGCATGATGTGGCCTTCGTCTCTTACGAGCACATTTTCTGGCTTCAGGTCTCTGTAGACGATCCCCAACATATGCAGGTACTCCAGCGCCAACAGTACTTCTGATGCATAAAAACTGCAAAAAAGGAACTAAGAATATGTCAATTTCCATAAGCTAAAGTTTGGGTAGTAAGTAACCAAAATAAGCTATGGATAGAAACAGATTGAGGAGGGGGGGGGGAGGAAGGGAGTGGTGACACTTGGGTTGCTTATCTTCTTTCAATAATAGGATGGTTATACTATGACAGATCATTGATAGCTGCAAACATATTTTCACCTTGTATGAGTTAATTTTACATGTAAGTGCAACTCATTAGAAGGTAGATATTACAGGAAAACGCTGCTTTCTCGAAGAGATCTAGTATGAACAGTTGGGGGGGGGGAATGGTACTAAACAAAAATTTTCTGAAAACATGCTTATTTTTTGGCACGTGATTAGCTTCTGATTTATGGAAGTCCTTGGTGGAATTTACAAAAAAAAGAATAATCTGTCCAAATTAGTAATTAAATGCATAAACATAGAATAAAAGCAAAAATTCAAGATACGAATACAAGATTGAAGTTTATGCCAGGGATTATCTCAAAGGTACTTACCGGGCAGCTTCTTCAGTGAAGTGCTTATTAGGTTGCTTCTGTCGTAGAGCGTGAAGGTTTCCACCATTACAGAACTCCATCACCAAGCAATAGAACTTATCGGTCTCAAAATATGAGTACAAGGTTGGGAGGAATGGATGGTCAAGAAGCGAAAGAATCTTCCTCTCTGTTTGCGCTCTAAGTATCTTGTTTCTACTTGCAAGAGACCCCTTGTCCATAACTTTCATGGCAAAGTAGGCATTAGTACCTCTGAGTTCCACAAGATAGACACTCCCAATATCTCCATAACCGAGGCGCTTCAGGAGCCTAAAATTGCCCAAACCAAGAGGGGAGTTGTTGACACTGGCCTTATTTATAGCATCCCACCGGAAATCGCCTCCAGTGTGTGGCCTAAGTGGTGCACAAGAGCTCTCCATGCTGTTACTGCGCACACCAACATTGTGGTGTCGACCATGATCAGGAAGTAGCTGGCTGTTTTTACCATCACTAGTCTTTGCACTTGGCAATATTGTCGTTGTGGTTGGTGTTTCTTGAGTGCTCACAAGCCTGCCAGCACTTGCGAATGGAATATTTTTCTCTTGAGAAGGACTCATAGGGGTACATTGATCAGGGTTATTGGTTGAATTCGGTTCATTTTTGGCAAGTGAATCTGTCGAGCCAGTTTCAGATGGGGAAGAATTAGTTGAATTGCTACTACTTTTTGCAATTGGGTCCTTCTTCTTGTCATAAGATGGTATTTGGGATTTATTAGTACCACCACCCTTGCAGATTGGATCCACCTCATTGGGCTCAACCGGAGATTGTGATGAATCGTTGCTCATCTGGAAGTAAAAATTCTTTTTAATAGAAAAGGAAATTTGTATTAGAGGTGAATAACAATGTATAAGGATTTCAAAGAATAAGAAATCCATAACTGGCAAAAAAAAATGAATTACAAGAGTAAGATAAAAACCTAATGAAGGACTCTACGATCCATTTTCAGTAAACTATAAACTATGGAGCCTTTCCTGCTAATTAGGAGTCACAAGACAATTAGAATATTAGTATAAACCCTCCCAGCACAAACACATAAGCAAATCAAATTGTATAAATAGACTGAATAGGAGAAAACTACCTCTGAAAGAAGACAACTCTGTGTTGTTAACAGTAGATGAACAGCATAAACTTTGAGAAACTTCTTTCTGCTATTATATTAATATCCAAATACATGTAGCCATTTTCTTTTAAACATAACTTATATGAACTAATTTTACTTAATTCACTCTCATAAAAAAATTCACAGAGTATCCTATCCACTTCTTTTCCAAGTACTTTATCCTCTATGTCCCGGCATTTCTCTATGATTTACCAGATTAATTGTTACAATGTGGTCTGTGTGTCCTCACCTATATTATTATGAACATTTGAGCTGTTTGTTTCCTAGTAATCCTAATTTGCTATTACTTATTGAGATTTGTTTGGCTTTATTCCTTGATCATTAATAATTGTTTTCTACAAATTTATTTATATTTTTCGAACAGTTCTCTTTTTGTCTCTAATTAGATAAGATGGAGAAGGAACATAAGTATTAACCATTGTCTCTAAAAATTTTTTGTGTTGTGAAATGCTTAGCCCAAACTATAGTTACTGTCTTCTGGGTGAGTTTGTCAATCCTCACTATAACTTTATGAAGTATTACTAATTCAATATTCATTTATAAATCATCTCGTTCAAATTACAATTGTCAATTGTGTCTATAAATACAAAAACATTAGTTTGGGTAAATGTTTTTATTCCAAAAGTTTCGCAAGCAAAAAATTACTTTCTGATGTCTATGAATCCACCTAATAGCAATAATAATAATAATAATAATATAGCAGAGGAACCCCCCCCCCTTCCAAAAAAAGGATAGAAATATAAGCATTCGTCCTTTTACAATGCTTTTCTTCTGGTATCAGCCCCATAATGCATAGATATGGGCATTGAATTTCACATATATATTTAGGTATGTTCTGCATTACATTAATATACAAAAAAGGAAGAAAAAGATGCAATAAAAACAAAAAAGAAAAATGAACACAGAGAAATTGACATAAAAAAAAGGATAAAGATTGAAGACGAACCTCAAATCCAAGAAGAGTTGAATGCAATGATTAGTGGATTGTGGGGACTGCGTCTACCTTCCCCGTTACATTAAATTCGTCCATCGTTGATAAGAGGTGTTCATGCGATCTTTGTAACCAATATTAAAACTTGGTTCATTTCTTGAATGGAAATTGGAGGGGAGAGAGAGGGGGGGGGAAGGGATCATGAAAATCCAAAAGTGAAAAAATGGGTAACAAAATTCTATGGAGAGAGAGAGAGAGAGAGAGAGAGAGAGTGAGTGAGTGGAACGGAAGGAAACGGTCTCCGTCTTGAGTGTTTGGTTGCGCGGGAAACGGATGGACAGCCGTTTTTTCCTGTTGGGGTCATTGATTGGTCTTTACTTTTAGATATTGTTAATCCAATCCAACGTTAATGCCGACCAGGCGACCACCCTTTGTTTTCATCATCCGACACTCGGCCTCTTATTTTTTGGCTATCACTTCTCTTCGTCTTAAATGTTAAAGTATGAATTGAAAATTTTTCTTGATAACTAATGATAAAAATACTTGTAGAATAGTAGTTTGTCATCATCTATCTCACAACATTATGATAAATTTTGTGTTGGAGAGTATGTTATTAACATTCACAAAATTGTTATTCAAATCCATTTTAAATTTTTTACATATTAAACTGACTAAAAATTCTTATTTAATTAAAATAATTTATTCTCAACTCAATTTTTTCTCTATATTTTTACTTATTTTACTTGCCTTTTTAAACACAAAAAAATAATCCTCCTACCTTTTGATCTGCCATGCCGCAAAAGTCATTCTATTAAGAGTTTGGAGACAAGGGTAATGCCTAATTACTGAGTATATGACATAAAATTTATTATTATTTCTTTGTGTACCCGTATAATTAGTAATAGAATTCATAGAGAAGTTTACACATGATAAATTTATTATTATTTCTATATATTAATAATATATATCATTTTTTAAAGTTTGTCATTTTCACGATAATTACTATACCATGCGAAAGAATTTTTGAATAATTTTTGTTGAGAAAAATATGAGAAATTTTCTTTGCACATTTAGTAATTGTGACAAAATAATAATATATATATTTTATAATCATGAAAACTCAATTTTTTTTTTTTTTTTGTGGTAAATATGAAAACTCAATTGAGTGTACAGTGATGAGTCATCTGGATATGTATAATATCCAAATTTTATAAAAATAATAATATATATTAAACAATTATACAAATTTTAATTTAGATGTAGGCTCACTTAATTAGTAAATGTTGTAAAAAAATTTCCATATTATAAATACCAAAACTGAAAGTCAATATTGAAAATAGAAAAAGATATATACAATTACCGTATTTAGAGGGTATTCAATTAAATTTATAATTTTTTTTTTAAAATTATGTTATAAAATATTTAAAATTTTATTAAATTTGTTAAGTAAAATTTTTCTAAAAATTTTATAAAATTTTAAAATAAGATATTTATTGTAACTTTTTTTGAGAGATATTTTTTATAAATTATTTTCTTTTAACCTATAAACTAATAATTCTGAATCAACAACAACATGCCACGGAAGCATTGAGAATGCACCTAGGGGTGGGGGAATCAAACAAGCGGGGGAAGTCGTCGCGGGGGTTGTTGGAGAGGTGCAGAAAGCACAAGGAAAGGATGAAGCGTTGGAGACTTGGGGGAAAGAATCTGTAGAGAAAAGAATGCATCCATCAATAGAAGCGGTGTCGTTCTTGCTGGGAACCTGGAGAGGCCAAGGCGAGGGTGGTTTCCCGACCATCAATTCTTTTTCCTATGGTGAAGAGATCTCCTTCACTCCTTCCCCTACCAAGGTAGCTACAAAAAACACTAATATAATCTCTCCCCCCTCTCTCTTTCTCACTTGAATAATTTTTAGCCTGTGATAGCATATACTCAGAAGACATGGAAATTGAGCTCAGGAGAGCCTATGCACGCTGAGAGTGGATTCTGGCGTCCCAAACCTGATGGCTCCATTGAAGTTGTCATTGCTCAGAGTACCGGTCTTGTTGAAGTTCTGGTATGTTATTCCTAACCCCCTTATTATTTCTATTTCCGTTCCCACTCCCATTCCTCAATTTTAAAACCCTAGGGCAACTGTGTTTCACTCATCCCATTCCATTTATAAGTGAAATTACTCTCTTTGCTCCTTCTACAATGAAAAACCAGCAAGGGAGGTACGATGCGCAGGAGAAAGTGGTGAAGCTTCAAAGTGAACTTGTGGGAAATGCTACAAAGGTATGAATGATAATGCCAATAGGTTTAATTTTTGCACTACAAAGACTACACTAGCATCTGAGCACCTGAAATGTCAGGACCTGAGCACTTTTAGCGTTTTAGTGGTGATGGTGCAGTACAGATCCAAGGAGAAGGAGGGAGATGGAAAATTGAAATCTTGTATTTCCCTAAATATCCCTAATAATTACATGTAATCTCCGCAAAAAGATGATTTGTTTCCAAAATAAAATCAATTTCTATCTGATTCCTATGCCTGCGGATAAGAGCAGAAATTTGGCATTGGTTGCCCACCATAAGAGTATAACCGGAAATTTTAAAAGCTGCTACCAATTTAGTCCTATCCCAGGGCAATGGGCAATCAACATTGATCTTGGATAGGATGGCGTTAAATAGAGAAAATTAGTCAATGACATTCTTAATGTTGAGGTGTAGGTGGATTGACATATATGTTAATGTTCTACAATCAATACCAAGCCTAGTTGTTTCTCTGGATCAAGTCAGCTTTACAAGTCATATGATTAGGCCCCCAACATGAAAAAAGTTTAATCTTATATCTTCAATGTTGACGGAAAACAATGCCACCTTTGCTACTTCTTCCTGTCTTCAAGCAATTGTTCTACAACTTGATACCCTGAGAATAATATTTTTTTTTCCTTGTAAATAGGGAAGTTATGGTGGATCTTGATCAATTTAAGTGTCTACTTTGCCATGCCTTTGTCTTTTCACTCAGTTTGGAAGGGAACTAAAGAAAATTTCTATGTGAGGTGAGATATTCTTGAAACAACAACCAGCTAGATTAGACTTGATGGGGAAAAATAAAGAAAAATGAAGAAAAAATTGGTCCTTTCACTAGTAAATAGAGCAATGGAGAAGTTATTTCATGCGAAGATTTCTTGCTACTACTGATTATAAAGAGAGAGAAAACGAAGGTTGCTTGACTTGATTGCAGATGTTTTGAGGTCAGATGGTAGGAGTTACTTGACGAGGTTACTAGGACGGCATAGAGAGTTGCATGTTGTGCATGCATGTTAATGTGCTATATAGTCTGATGCCAAATGTGGGGTTCCAAGTGCTTTAATATTTCAGGTCTTTCAGAATCTAGAGGAGAATGAAAATGAATAGGACAAAGTTGAAAGTGTTGACAAACAAAGAGGAATTCAGAGAGGAGATGACTAAATAACCAGCCGATTTCAAAATATGAAAGAATGAGCATTCTATTCTAAATCTTAATTTTTTTAATCTCTTAAATAAATGTGATATATTTTCATATTTTACCAGTGATATTACTTAATCAGAACAATATTTTTATATAAAAATGGATAATTGTTTTCTGAATAAATATAAAATAGCAATTATGCTCATATTTTCTAATAAATTTTTATATAATGGTGAAATTTCTAATAAATTTTAATAAAATTTTTTAATCCGGTTTCTGGATAGGCTGAGCAGCTTATCCTTGCCTAGCAATTTTTATTTGCTAACAATAACAAATATTAAATAGATACAATTAGTTGTGAAAGTCTAGATGTCATCAAAGTGAAGTGAGAAAGATGCCATGCAGCATTTTTTAGAGTTATTGTAGTCTTAATTTTGATTTTATTTTTGTATTTATTTTGGGGCTTTGCATATATAGTTAGGCACTAGGATATCATGCTTTTGGAATACTAAATTAATTGCTGACAAAGCTCTGAAGTTATCTTTCGCTTTTGTCATAACATGGTGTTCAGGCTTGGGTTTTGGGTATTGAAAGGAAGATGTTGATTTCAATGCAAAAACTGTTGCCATATGACCACTTTACACCCTCATATTGGGAAATCTGATATGTGTGAGTTTGTGTGTGTGTGTGTGTGTGTGTGTGATATTTTCGAAATCCTGTGAATTTTAATTTCTTTTCATATACTGATAATTGCAACAAGTTGAGAAAAGAAAAAAGGAAAACGAAAGTTAACCAAAGAGGACAAAGGAGGGGTACAATAGTTGAACCGATGGTTCTCCCCTTAAGAGGGGTTTCTTGGCTACACCTTGATACATATCAGTTAGTTTTCTTTCGCTTAGCTTGAGTTGCTGAGATATAAACTAATAAATACACCGTAGGAGTGGGCAGAGATAAGGGGGTGCAGGGTAGGCAACTGTCCGCCTGAAATTTGGGGAAAAAAATTTAATATGTACACGTTTAGCGACATTTTATAAGATATCCCACAAATGCCGTTAAAAGTCACTGAAAATAGCAGTAAAAACACCGCCGTAAAAGTTGTCAATGTCAGTAAAATTCTTAAAAATGTAATTCAAATTTTTTATAGTGCTATTTGTTTCCTAAAAGTTACCATGTTTGACCATAACTATTGGTTTACCATTTAGCATCTAATAGAACATCAATAAGAGAAAAACCTGCACTACCTAACTTTCTGAAACAACTTGCAAGACTAGCTACAACTTGAGAAGGCACTCTTTTATCCATTAAGCATAGCAAAACAGTAAGAGAACACATCATACATCTCAGTGCAGACAAAGCAAAAATTACAATCTATAGTAAACCCAACAATAAACCAAAGCAAAAAGGGATTATTTACATTTTAAGTATGTTTCAGGCAATAAAACTTTAGTATAATCTAATTAAATCCTAACAAAGATTTCATTTCTCTTGAAAATATAATCTTATCAAGTCCTAACAAAGATTTCATTTCTCGAGTCACAACATCCAAATATCTACCATAAATCTGAAAAAACTATCAGAAGGGCAGAAAAGTTACCAGTGATCAAAAGAAACCGGAAGAAAGCTGTTTCATGAAGACAATGCTCTCTCTTACCTTCCCAGCCAAAATAACGAGTTTTTTCTGCCCTTTTGATAATTTTTTCCTGATTTGCTGCAGATATTTGGATGTTATCACTCAAGAGAATTGAAATCTTTGTTGGGGTTTAATTAGATTATGTAAAAGATTTATTGTCTGAAACATGTTTAAAATGTTAATATCTCATTTTGCTTTGGTTTATCATTGGTTTTACTGCAGATTTTAATATTCAATTATGATAGGATGCTGCCCCTACATATAACTGGGAGCATGTAGATAGAAAATAATAAAATCGTATCGTTCAAGTTTGAGCTTTGAAGTTCTTTTTTGTTTCAAAAATCACAAATTCATAGTCACTTTTACCCGAAGGTAGTGGTGGATAAGCCCCAACTTTGGTGTTCTTCGAAATCGAGAATATGCCCTTTTGGATGAGAATACCTGAATGATCATACAATTTTTGCAATGCATAAGTTTTTCTATGCTTGTGATTGAGAAAAAGTTTTTGCTATTCTTGGAATTTGGTATGGCATGTCTTCCATCAAGACTTTACCACTTTTGATTCGAGAATGGGTTGCAAGCTGGCCCTTGAGGTTAGAAAATGATAGAAAGAATAACCAAAAATTTGATGTATTATGACACTGTTTGGTAAAAATATCTCCTTCATATGCCACAGGCTCTCAAAACCTTTTCTTCTGCTGAGGCACTGTTTGGAAAAAATAATGCCTATTTTCTGACATCCTGCTCCCTCAAACTAGTATCGGTTTGATGTATGTACAACAACAACAACAACAACAACAACAACAACAATAACAACAACAACAATAATCTAAGTTTTAATCCCAATATTTGGGGTCGGTCATTTGAGAAACAAATTTGA
Source organism: Dillenia suffruticosa (assembly GCA_033439265.1). Taxonomy (NCBI): domain Eukaryota; kingdom Viridiplantae; phylum Streptophyta; class Magnoliopsida; order Dilleniales; family Dilleniaceae; genus Dillenia; species Dillenia suffruticosa. The sequence goes on from JAVTVX010000005.1 coordinate 119,942, forward strand.
GAAACAAATTTGAAAAAGATAAAAAAATATCTATATATATAATAGATAAATAGAATAAAATAAAAAGAATAAGAATAAGAAAAGTGAATAAATAAATAAATCAATAGATAAATATAAAAAATATATTGATTTAATTTGTGCAAATTCTTCTGCGTCATCCATTACTATCAAACACCATTTCCTCTTCTAAACTCTTAACTTTTGTGTCTTTACGAATAAGTTGCATCCAAGTTTTTCAGCGGTTTATCTCTCCGTTTTATTATATATTTCATATTTAAGTTTTCGGTTCTCCTAACCAGTGCATTTTTAGGTTTTCTTTGCACATGACCAAACCACCTCAGATGATACTCTCGCATCTTATCCACAATTGAATTAACTCCCACCTGTTTACGAATCTCTTTATTTCTAATTCTATCTCTTCTAGTCTTTTCATACATCTATCTAAATATCCTTATTTCTGTTACAGTCATCTTTTGTTCTTGTTGTTGTTTAATAGTCAAACATTTAATACCATACAATAGTGTATGTCTAACCGCGATTTTATAGAACTTTCTTTTCAAAAGCAAAGGCATCATGTGATCGCAAAAAACTTTGGATGCCCTTCTCCATTTCATCCAACCCGTTTGAATCTTATGGTTCATATCTCCATCTATATTGCCATCATTTTGAATGATAGAACCTAAATATCTAAATCGTTCATTTTTTGGTTCATTTTGTGCATCTAATCTAATCATTTCTTCATCATTCTGATAACTGTTGCTAAACCTACATCTTATATATTCGATTTTCGATCGACTCAATTTAAACCCTTTAGATTCCGGTGTATTTCTCCATAACTCTAGTTTAGTATTAATATTTTCCCTAGTTTCATCAACTAATACTCTATTATCTGCGAAAAATATATATCATGGTATTTCATTTTGGATATTTTTTATGATTTTGTCTATCACGGTTGTAAAGAGGAGGGGACGTAATGCTGTACCTTGATAAAGTCCAATGTTAATAGGAAAACTATCACTCAAACCTCCGCGAGCTCTTACGCCGGTTACAACTCCCTCATACATATTTCTAATAAGATTAATGTATCTCAAAGATATCCATTTTTTAATCAGCGCTCACTACAATAAGTCTGTAAAAACTCTATCATATGATTTTTCTAGATCAATGAATATCATATGTAGGTCTCTCTTTTGTGCTCTATATGTTTCCATCAAATATCTTAACAAGTGGATTGCTTCCGTTGTTTTTAATTTATTCCAAACATTGCTAAAAGCCTGAAAAAGCTCTGGAAAATTTAATTTGATGTCAAAATTTATGTGACATTGGTAGTTTAAGTGTATTGTCATAGGAGCAAATGATGAGGAGGGATCCATTGACCGGGATGGATGCTACAACAAATCAAGTTAGTGCAATTGTTCTGTGCTTGCTCTCATTGGACTACTATTAAGAAAATGATGGTGATGGAATTATGATTTCTATTTAATTGATATTAAATGCATGAACAAGTTTTGTATCTTTAGTCTTCACAAAATAAGTAGAAACAAATTTTGAGGGAGAAGTAGATTTGGTACCAGGAGAGCTATCTAGTGAGAAGAAGTGAATTTGGTTGGATTTGTGTAAAGTGGATTACCCTGAGATATTTTGTGCATTCCTTTCCAATCTTCCTCTGTTATAGTCCAAGTAAGAAAAGCTATTGTGTGAAATTCATTATCTCCTTCCTTGTCTTTTATTTGGTAATTAGATAGTCCATGGAAATCTGGTCAAACATTGTATAGAAGTGTTTTTGCATTTTTTTTTCAATAAGAAGTTTTTGACAATTGGGAGGGAATTTATTGATCTCCCTGAGAAAAGCAATTATATTTTATGAATTAATGCTAAGCAGCTACTTGGTATATTTTTTCATAGGTGAATATTAGAAATAACATGGTCATCTTTTTTCACAAGGTGAGGGAGATAACTCGAGTTTTTGAGATACTTGATGGAGAATTGTCATATGTGGTTCAAATGGCTACCAATCTAACCAGTCTTCAACCACATTTGAAAGCTGTGCTCAAGAAGCTTTGATGCTTCTTGTCCATGTCCGTGTTCAACATGCTGCATGGAAGGTGAAGCTTCTCAAAGTTCTCTCAGCATTTTGTTATATTGTTATAATAATGCTGGATACCTGTTTATCATACTGGTATCTACCTTTGTTGGGTGAAACAGACATCAAAATATTAGATCCCAAAAGTGGATATATACAGCATAGTTTTACCATGAATGCAGTGTGTTGTGTATTTGTTTAAGAAGCAAGATAATCTTAAAATACTCCTAAAACTACTAAAACTCTGGCAGCTGTTTTTTAACCTGGAAATTGGTGGGTTTTTTTTTTTTTTTTTTTTTTTCCCGTCCCTGTGGGCTTACATACTTTAAGATCTAGGTTTACCCAACTAGTGTAGTGGCTTCCACCCCAACCTCTCCTACCCTCAAAAAGACCCCCAGCCCTGCTTGTGTGAGATTTTCAAATGTATGTGAATCTGGTCCTATAGTAGAGCACTATGAGGTTGTGAATGGATGGAGGCATCTGTGAGATTCTTTGGATTTTGAAATCCATTTGTGTTGAAGTGCTTGGATTGGATGTGTTTTTAAGACCCAGTGGACTCACCTGAGAATTTAAATGGAAGTCTAGTATAATTATAAGAAATTACAAAATATATGTTATAATATGAGTATGTATATGTACATATGATAATTCATAATACTGTACTTTATTTTTGTACTATTTATCATGTTTATATGTTAAATTTTATTTTTGCCTTTTTTAAAAACATTTTCATGTAATTTAAATTTATATATAATTTGTAATTTATATATGTATATCTATTTATGTGTGTGTGTAAATACAAATTTTTTCGGCATATTATGCTGTTATGCAATATAAAAGTCTTGTATTGAGTTGTTGGGCGATGATTGCTCTATTAAGAAAGGGACCTTGGAGAACCTGCCCCTTTTTTTTAGCTTAGTGGAAAGCCTGCCTTTGTTATTAAAAGGGGAGTATTTTTTAATGTGTGCTCTATTATTGGCTCCTATTCTAAGGGAGTAATTGCCATAAAGCCGCTTGTCATACTCGTGAAAAGCAAGGGACTATTCACTCTATGCAGCTCTTTGGTATTCAAATCCGCACGGAGAGAATTTATTCAATGCTATGAAACATAGTGGATCTGGTTCAATATTAATGGAAAGCCAGGGTTCTAACAAAAGAAAAAACAAAGTGTTGCAATGATCCTTGTTGCTGAACCAAGATAACCTTTCCAACTGATAATGATAAAAGGTGAGGACTTCCAAGGCCTATAAATAAAACCTTCTTTTAGTCTTCTTTGGCAAAGAGACATTTAAATAACATTTTATATTACTAATATTACATTATTTTTCTATATTCATATATTCAATTTCTTGTTTATTTCATTTTGTATGTTTTTTTTGGGGGGGGGGAACAAAATCAAATTATGGGGATAATAATGATGTATTAATCTTAAACAGTGAAAAAAGTGCAATCCGCATTACTAGTAGGAATTTGAACCAAGTATCTTAACCCCTAAAGTTCTTTCTTAATATCCAAGTCACAGACAATTTCTACGAAGTCTAAATTCATTATTAAGTTCAAAAGCATCTCTTTCGTGGCTTGAACGAATCTTGAACATGACTTCTTGAATACTGAAAAGTGATCTGAATCGTGAATTCAATCTAAGACTCGGAAGATGGAATCTGCAGCATCATCACATAAGAATGTATCCTCTTTGCTGTTTTGTGCATTGCTTGATAGAAGAGCACTATTCAACTTGTTGATTTGTCACTTGTCGAAACTCATAGGTGTGCATCTGCAAACCTAGCAAACTAAAGTTCATAAATTTCTCAGTTATTTATTTTGGTGGAGACCCTAAATTGTTCCTCAAAGATCAGAGTTGGTTATCCTCGAGAATGTTTGAATAAGAAAGACGATGTAAAGAATCAATGTGCCACTGCGTTAGGAAAATGATAACACGAAGCAAGAGAAGCGAAGAACAAAGAACTACAGATGGATTGGTTTAGAAGCCTATGTCCAGGAGCGTACGGGGAGTGAAATTCACCATTGATACACAACCCACACACACACACACTATAAAATTGAATTCTGTTGAGCACAAATTGTGGGAAACCCCTAAAACCGCAACTTGCAAAAGTTGTCTTGGGTATAAACATAAATATTGGCCAATATGCGGCATATTGGCCATTTCATTTACTACAATCATTATGATTCAATACATAATTATAATGGCCATTGTGATATTGATAATATAATGGTTTTGTTACCCCACGATTGGGTTGCTATCACAAGGACCGGCCACTACTTAACTGTGATTTCCATTAGGTTATCTTTGCTTACAGCTGGGCCACCACGAGGGCTCCAACTGTGATCAAGAATTAAATCCGTAGGTACTGGTTGAGAAGATTTTTTAGGCCTTCAGTTGGCCTCTTCAACCATCTATGACTTCCATCTTGTCTTACAATATGGGTTTTAAGGGACGTATAAAGATACAAATTCAACACAATATAGTGCAAATTTGCAGGTTAGTGTTGCAAGTTGAGTTTGGTTGAGTTGGGCACATCATCAGAGCTCAACTTAGAAAAGTCGAATTTGTGTTGAGCTTGAGTTCCATAGATCCTTGTCCGATTTTCACATTGTGGGTGACTAAATTTTTTAGTTAAGCATCCCTATTTGGTCTTGTCAAGTATAATTCAATTCTTTCACCTCTAAAAAGAATAGTTTACTGGTGCTGTATCGTTAAATTATCAAATATTTTGTGAATTGCTTGAGCTTGGCCAACTTGACTTGAGCTTTTCATAAGTTGAGAATTATTTCTGATATGATGCTAAGTCGGATTCTTCGCAGCTTTGACTTCTAAGCCAAGCTTTTGTCCTTGGGTGGGTTTGTGGTTCAATTTGAACATGATCCTGACTTGCTAGATGTTCTCTTGGAACAGAAGACGGTTCTGTATATTAGCTTGCATTAGGGCTAATAGTGCTCTGCTTGATTAGCAACTTAACATTTTTTTTTCCTTTTTTTTGTGTGTGTTAGTGGGGTGCGGGGGTGCCTTGATCCATTTTCTGGATTAGACCGCGGGGATATGAAAAGCGCTCATTGCATATCTTGATTGTTGTAGCAAACAGCTTCCCTTTGTATAAACTTAGTTAAATGTGAACGAGTAATAGATCAAGTTGTAGCACATGAAAGCATAGGATAATAATAAAAAAAGGAGGGGCAGCATTTTCATTGTTTGAGGTTGTCCGTTCAAATATAATAGCTGGTTACCATTTTGGTTTAAGTCAAGTCAAGAATGAGAGGATGAGAAGTGAGATTTTTATAGAATTTGCACATGGGGAGCTGATGACTTTGGTTTCTGTAAATAGAGTAGGTAAGCAGGTTACGAAAGCGCCTTGATTTTGTGGAATATCATCTTTCTTTGTTTGGCTTAGCTTATGAACATGATCTGTTCAGATTTTAACCAGCTGAGCCTGTCCTATGGGGCTTCAAAGTTGGTTTGAGTCCTATTAAGTTAATATGGGGCTTCACCCTCACACGAACTCCAGTTTTTTGTTTAATATCATTGAGATGACATGTTTGAAATTAAAGGGTTTCTAGGGGGAAAAAAAAAAGATGGGTGTGAGTATTAAGGGGGATAATATGTGCATCGTTAGCATCTTTTAGGAGTATTCTGTAGTTGGTTGACAATAAGACATATTTACAAAGGTCATGGGCGGCCTCCTTGTCCCCGCCCGCGCACATTATTGCCTCGTGGATGCTTCATAGATGCGCATCGCACTACCCACGTCATGGCTTCTTCCTCACTCCATGCGTTTAGATTTTTCCTGGATTAGACTGGGTGGTCTCTATCACTTTATAATTAACTAAATCCATTTTTTTTACTAAAAAAAATATTTTTTATTAAATTATTTGGGGGTCCGATGACATCAATTCAAGAGACAATCTAACTTTATTTTCTCTTCTTTATTGGGTAATTAAATGTCTGTACGCCAACGAAACTCATTTGAAAATCTGCAACGCTGTAATCTGGTTGCGTACAAAATTTAGCTAATACTGGATTGGACCCATCTGAAATCTGCAATCATTTTCAATTTTGGAATCGGCCTGCCGTAAACATCCCGAGTTTTGAGTCTCCAATTATACGATTTTCTTTCGGTTAAATTTGATTTTTACAAGATTGACCTAGTTCAATGTGGATTGAACTCAAGTATACAATGGGGTATGGCTTTGTCTATCCGAAAGTTTAAACACCCCAATCTTAGTATTGGTAAAATTTCATTACAGGTTTTGTTTATTATACCAAGTTAAAAATCTTTAACATGCATTTTAAAAATTAAAATCCCTAAGTGGAAATTCAGATTGCAAGATCAATCCTCTTGAGCTTGAGACACAAAATGTGTCAAATGTATACAAAATACAATTTGAGAAAAATTACATGAAGAGCAAATCCCTCTCTTTGCTCATTTCGAGGTGCATGTGGAATCCCTCTCTTTTGCTCAATTCAGGGTGCATGTAGAAGGATAAAAGCCCAAGTTGCTTTGAACAAGATCAAATTCCCACAAATGGTTCTGTTGCATTATATTCCCAATTACAGATACTCCGGGCCAAGCCGTGGACATAAATCCTAGGCATTTCACTCCATCCGCTACATCGATTACGTAACTCTTCACCGGAGGCTCCAATTTTGCCCCATCTGTGAAATGAAATCCCAATTTTGGCACCACAGACTCTTCAAATCCGGTAGAATTGAAGCAATACTCTAGAGGTCCAATATCAATCTCCAATTTCTTGAACTTGACCAGTGACTCCTTCAATGCACTCATGACCGGAACGTAAGCTGGCACGGCGAGGAACGTGAGGCTCGAGCCTGAGTCTAGAATGGTCCCTCCAACCCCATTCACATCCCAAACTGCAGCCGGGATTTCCAACATTTTGGCGCCAACAGAGATACCCTTCATGTTCACGGCATAGAATGGAGTCAGCACACCCAATACAAGCTTAGTGAACTGCATGCCATTTGGCTTGTTTTTTGGGTTGTTGCTGCCGAAAGTAAGATAATTTGATACGTTTTTGTGGCTTAGGTGATCAACTAGGCAATAAGTGAAGACGCCACCGAAGGTTTTGGCAGCTTTGAGTGAGAAAGAGTACTTGCTAAAACCTAAGCCGACCACGCCATCTGCTCTCTGGAAGCTCTGACCACGAAAAGACTCACTGCACCCAATCAATACATCGTGCAGTCTTGTCTTTCGACCATTTGTCAGGTCTACAGTTATCGTCTCGTTGGCAAAAATGCCTAGTGCATCTGACCCATCAGAGTACCTGATCATGATCATTAAAATTTAAGGATAAGTTAAGACTCATAAATGCTCCCCCTTTCTTTTTTAGTTGTCTGTGTCGTTTAAGGATAAGACTCATGAATGCACCCTTTTCTCTTTAGGTGTCTATGTCTTGTTATCCGACAAAGAAATAGATTTGGAGTTATGTATGTATGTCTTGTGTTTGAATCGGGGAATTATTATTGCAGCCCCAGAGAGAGTTGTGAGTTGACCATGAACTGTATGTTTCCCATCCCAGTTTGAGTGGTAGGTAAAACAATGCAGATCATGTGAACTCTCCTGCCAACTAGGGTGACACATTTAATTCATCATTATTAACCTGCTTGGCTATCTCTATCTACTAGCCAGAACAGAACTACTTCACAATCAATAGCCAAGCCCATAAGTCCTTTTTTTTTCCCTTTTCTTTTTTGGGGTGCAGAGCAATATATTAAGTACCTGAAATCATAAGCACATGGAGTCAATGGAGTAGGGCATTGGGCAAGTGAAAAGAGGTTGATGAGCTCAACCTTACACATCTCCGATAAGCAAGGAACAGTCTTGAATGACGAGGATCTTTCTGCATGAAAAACTCTCCTATGATGAAATCTCCGCCTCACTGGATCAGAACGCCGATATTTGCAATTCATCCAAGTCAAATCACTCCCAGTATCTGCAATCAGCATGAACTTCTGGGATGGTGTTCCTACTTCAAATTCCACAAAATACTGTCCTGCCCCATAATCTGCACCAGAGTGAATTTCCATTTCAGCTGAAACTGAACTACCACTAGCATTGCTTGGAGTTGGAGTCTCGTGCACCCAAGCCTTTCTTCCTAGGCTTACTTTGTGCAAAATCACTTTCTGACGGATGCCATCGCTTTGGAGAAGATCTTTGAATCTCTCTTGTTGGTTGATTTTAGTTTTAGGCCATGTGTTTTGGTCAAGTTTTGGAGAATGTCTGTGGAGTAATTCGAAATGCATTTGAAATGAAGCCGAAGAGAAGGCATGGCTAGTGAAGAAGAAGAACAAGAAAAGGGTAATGGGTGTTGATTTTAGCATCATAGCGTATGGGCTAGTGGATGGACAGAGAGAAATTTGTAGAGGGAGAAAAATAAAGGGTGGCTAGTTAGGATAACATGCTTTTGCATTGAACAACCTCATCTTTTTGTTGTGTTTGTTTCCTAAAAGTTTTTCCGGTGGGGATGTGTGAATGTGTTGTGGATGGGGTCCTTTTTTGCTTGGAGTGTCACCAGAGATATTATTGAGGAGGGAAGAAACCTTTAATTTGGTTCAAGTCTATTTATGGTTTTATCATGAAAGGGGTTGACCTTCTTTCACTCGCTCCACCCCAACCTGCACAAAGATTGCTCATAACTTTTTCCACCAGTTAATCTCCCTTCAAACAAATTTGTCATAATTTTTTAAATTATAGAATGGGAAAAGAATATTTGAACGCCCAATTTAAGATGTTGAAATTTCAGAAAGATGAAATTTAGGTTCTAGTGAGATTTATGTAATATTTTTAATACAAAAAATGATTTATACAATTTTTTTGTGTTAGAGATATTTAATTTCTTTACTAATCATGTCTTATTTTTATTTTTTTCATTAAAAATTATTATAAACAAAATAATATAAAAAATTAAATTAAGTGAAAATTTTGACTCAACAACTTTTGTCTCTGATACTTATGAAATTTTTTTGATTAGTTTTTTTTTTTTTGTTTTGTATTTATAATTATATTTTGATTAATTTGATTTAAATATTAAGAGATTTATTTTAAAAGTAATTTTTTAAAAATAATTTTTTATATTTTTAATTTTTGAACATAAAACTTAATTAAATAAAGAAGTTAAAGTAATAAACAAATATGGACCGATATGTTTTTATGATTGCTGACATAAAATATGGTACCATCCAACAAAATGAAGGGAATAGAATTGAGGTTAAATTAGTAGTAGTTATTATAGCTGTCATTGTCAGGGCATTGGATGCACTGGTTTGTTGTCAGAATATTTGTCTTGACCATTCCTCCTCCTCCTCCGCTTCCACTTTCCCATTACCAATAATTATACCTTTTAAGCTAGCACGCGCTCTCTCTCTCTCTCTCTCTCTCTCTCTCTCTCTCTCTGCCTCCATGATCCATATTACATTGTTGCAATTAGAAGTAACCAATACAAACAACGCTTTGTTTGGATTCAACGAAATGGCCATCCAATTAAAATTAGTTACCAAAAAATTTAAAAACGTTTAGCCTCAACACACCTTAACAAATTTGATTCAACTCAAATTATAAGTATGAGTATGCTTTTCCGTTTCTCTTCCTACAATTATTTTCACAATAATTCCATACGTCTTATTGCTTTTTTCATTTAATAGTATAAAGAGAATTATCATTTTATAGAACATTTTTTCACCATTAATAAAGTATTAAATTCAAGATAAATTATAAATATGCATTCGGATTTTTTTTTTTTTTTTTTTTGTTTACTAGAATTTCTAAAATTTCAAATATGTTATCCCTCTCTTAACCAAATGATATAAACAAATTTACCTTTCACTTATATTGAGTTGAGGGTTTGAGCCCTACAACTCATTTCTTGTCTGGTAAAAGTTATTGCCCTCCCATTAAAGTTAAAATAAAATAAAATTACTATTTGCACTTTTGGCTTAGTGGTATTGTTTTGTGGTCTTGAAGTGAAGGGGGGTATAGCTGATCTAATTGCAGGCCATTTAATTTTTCATCTCCTTGTTGATTTCGTAGCCATGATTTTGGTGCTTTATGGGGAAAAAAAAAATTAAAACTGGGTTTTGTTGGTGGACAGATCAAAAGAGCAACTAGAGATAGACTCATATATGGGGTTGAGGATCTGCCTGCAACTAGGGTTTACTTGAATGCAGCACCATAGAATGTCCACTGCGGAGATGATTGTTCCCTCCGTGGACGAACTGAACCAGAATCCGCTGATGATTCTCTGTCCAACCGGTAATATTGGAGAATAAGGTTTTAACAGAACAGTTTAATGATATAAATATCTCTCTCCAACTTAATAATTTTAAATTTAAATTCTTGTATAATAACAAAAAAAAATATGGGTGAACAAGGGAGACAAGGAGAAGGAAAAGAAAGAAAAAAAAAAAAAAAGGAGGAAAGCAGCCTACCTGCCACATGTATTCTTTTTATTTTATTTATTATTTATATTTGGTGCTTTGAATCTTGAATTTTCCTTTCCCCTTTTGTCCTTCGTTTAGCATTCCACTTAACACTTCTGAATGTGCTGTCCTTGAATTTTGATCTTCTTTGAGTAAGTTGGGCTTTTTCAAGTATGATTTTTGAGGTTCAATGATATGGGCTTGAAGAATCCAATAAATTTTCACGCTTACAATCTCAGATGGATAAAGACATCCTCGAGACATTCAAACAAGTGACAATTAACCTACCCGTTCTAGAGGCAATCAAGCAAACACCAGACTATGCTAAATGTCTTAAAGATTTGTGTAACTTCTAAAAGAGAGTTAGAACAAAAAACCTTAAGAAGGCTCAATCTTTATTTTAAAAAAAAAAAAAAAAAATGAAACAAACTTGCCACCTAAATTTAAAGATTATGGTGTGCCTTCCATTTATTGTTATATTGGAGATAAGATGTTTAATTACGGTTAAATTTAGACTCCTGTATTGATTTGCTCCCAAATTCTGCATCTGAACCATTAGATTTTGGAAAATTTAGTCGACTAATATATCTTTGCAATTAGCTGAAAATTTGATAAGTTCAACTTATATTCATATTTTAAATTAAATTTTTAGGAGTTATTATGTATTTTTAGGTTAAATTTATAGAATTTCTTACTCGGTCAGTAGTGCAATTATCCTCTCGAGTTTAAAGTTATGTGAAATTAAAGGCCATGATCCATCGAAGTCCAAGTTCAAGATGAAAGCTCATTGTCGACTCAACCTCGATCGAACCAAGTCCTAAAACCCAAGTGCTCAAGCCCATTTTCAAGTTCAAACCTTACGATACGATACGATACGATACGATCAACTAATCGAATCTGAGAGCCCTCCCGCTGAGGTTGAGCCTCTTCTGCAGCTGGACGCCAAGGGAATCTCTTGGTGCAGAAGAAAAAAGAAAGCTTTTGTCTCCCTGTCAAGCCCGCCAAGGGTTAACTGATATTTTCTTGTTCTGCTGCCAGCGTCTGCTGGTATTTTTTTCTTTGTTTTAGTTTCCTTTTGTGTTGAGCTTCTTTGGTTCCTTTCCTTTCATGTACCGAAAAAAAAAAAAATCAAAGAAACTCATTGTGCCGCCGTGGAAGAATGAACAGAGCTCATTTTCAGACAAAGCCCAAACCCAAGCCCAAATTCAAGCCCATTTCCTTTTCTTTCAAATGTTCTGGTGTTTTAATTCCTCTGAATTCCTCGTGCAATCTTCAATTTCGCCGTTTTCAAGTTCCATTCAAGCTTTCGTCTGTCGTCTTCAACCTTCCATAGCCTCCTGTCCAACCCAGTTTCGGTCAACATTGTTCATCTTCATCACCATTGATTCAAGCTTCAAATTCATTCGTGTCTTCGCCTTCGACTTTGCTCTTGTTCGAATTCGCCTCGCTGTGACATCACCAGTCTTCAATCCCCGTCATCGCCGTTCAATCCTCTTGTCAATTCCAATTCCAGCATCTTCAATCGCGCATCATTTTCATCGCCAATCGCCAGATTTCATCGCCTTTGAATCCTCAGTCGCCAAGCTTCTGCAGTTCCATCATCATCAATCACTTCAATTCGTCACAGTCTCAGTTCTTCATCACCGCCTTGTGATTCCACAGGCGAAACTTCAGTCGCGTTCGGTTTTCGATTCCGTCGCTGATTGTCTCCCCAGTATTCGATTGCTCTCTACAGTCGCCTTATGCTGTCGTTGCCGCCGCTTGTTCTTACCGATCGTCCACAGTCGATTTCAGATTCTGCCATTGAAGTCTTCGAATTCATCCTCAGTAGTTCGTTCGATTACCGTCTAAGCTCTGAATTTTCGCCGATCTCATCGATTACTCCAGTCTTCGATTCCACTGCCGCTCGCCATCGAATCCGTTCGTCTTCGTCAGCAAGTTGCCGTACTTCAGCATCCTTCATGACCGACTGTTGCCATTGCCGATTGAAGTTCGCCACGCAAGAGTTCAGACATCGCCACGGTCCGTCATCATCGAAACCATTGAGAATATTCTGTTTGCATTCTGTTTCTGGTTTTCGCTTTGAATTTAACGCCGCGTTTGCTTCTCTGTTTTTACTTATCTATCTCACACTAATTTTATTTTTTTACATTTAATTTTAATATCCTATTATATCTTATTTTTATATTTTATTTTATAATTATTTTTTAGAACTTTCATTTTATAATTATATTTTAATTTTAAAAATAAAAAGAAAAAATTATTTATTAGTATTTTAGATTAATTTAATATATATATATATATATATTAATTTTAGGTTGTTAGTAGCTTTTAACTTTTGTTTTTCTCATTTTATAAATTGTTTTAAGAATAATTGTTAGAGTTTTATAATTAGCTAGATTTAATTTGTTTATTATTATTGTGTTTAATTGTTTTTTAATAAAATTAGGATTAAAAATTTGGTTGAATAAATTTATGTAATTAAAATAGATCAATATTAATCGCTAAAGTGATGAAACTTCATGTAATGGATAATCCTATACTCACATTTACCGTACCAAATTGAACTGGAATCGTTGTTAGGGATTGAAATAGATTTTACAGTTAATTTTCTTGATTTTCTTTTTGATTATCTACGTTTTTCTGTTCATGCTATTTTCAGTTCACACTAAGATTGAAAAGACAAGTGAAACTCAATGGAGAGGTCAAAGAGTTATGGAGGAGGACAGGAACCAAATTGCTCTCAGGAGGACATTTGGTGAGCTTGCGGTCTCTAGATTCGTCAGCGAAGGGACGAGTATGAGGCGCGGCCAACGATCACTACTCATGAACTTTGAGCAAAGGCACCATTAATTTCGTAAAGCAGAGCCAGTTCAGCGACTTGAATCATGAGATCCGTGTCCGTCCTAAATTTTGAGGAGATATGCAATGCCATAAGGTACTATGACGTTACAAATGAAGCGATTCAACTTCAATTTTTTCTATTCTCCCTTGAGGATAGGCCAAAGTTGTGGTTAATTTCATTTCCACGTGGACACAATTGGCAGATAAATTAGTCGGTGTACATTTCCTACATCAAAGAGTTTTTAAACTTAGGCAAGAAATTGGTATATTTGTGTTGGGACAAGACGACCCTTTTACAAGGCGAGGGAGAGATTGTGGGAGCCGATTCGAAAATGCTCCGATATGAATATGGTGATCTAGAAACACGTGCAAATATTCTGCAATGGCGCTAGTCCTAACACTCGCGCTACTTTTTTTTGGGTTACGGGGCTCGAACCGTGGCACATGCGGTCGGGCTATTATTGATGCCGCAACAGGAGGGAGCATTTGGAGGAAGAAAGGTCAAGAAGTATTTTTACTAATTGATGGTATGGCTTCTAGGTCATGCTAATGGACCCACATATAAGACCAAGGAAGGAATTTATCATGTCACTAAGTCCATGGTGACTCTAACTAAGACCAAAGCAATAGAGCACTAGCTATCTCACACGCGAGCGGATATCAAATTATTTATGAAGTGTATGACCATAGTGTGCAACATGAATGAAAAAAATTCCAGCTCATTTTTAGCAACACTTTTAACTCGGTTGCATTTGAGGATTCTAGTTATCCTTCTAACGTGATTGGTACAACAATCCATACAAAAACACCTAGAACTTTGGTTGGCGCAACCATCCAAACTTTTCGTGGGGGGACAACGGAACCCAAGACCCAATAGACCACCTGAATGCCATTTAGTAGCCCAAATCAAGAAGCAAGCATGAGAAGAGCCGATCGAGAAGCTGAGCAAACAAATCATTGATCAACAAGCTAGAATTGACACGATCCAGATAGTTATGGCAAATGTCGTCTCAAATGGATTATCAACTTGCTGATATCGAGCGAGAATCAATGGGGACACCAAGGGGCTCCAAACACATAAGGCAATCAAGGAGGTTTTCGAGCAACGTAAAATCAGTCCCTGTGAACAAGTAAAAGCAATCACATTGAGGAGTGGCAAGGAGCTAGAAAGCACACCGAGAAAGATGATTAAGGAGCCGCCACAAACACGAGGAAGCAAAAGAGGAAAAAGTAGTGGTGTAATTTCCATGTAAAAGTGCCTCCTAATGGTGTCAATTACATTGTGGGTTAAGGTACCGACACCACAAGTTGTGAAGCTTGCAAAATTGTGTACCAGGTGAGACATTTAGTGCTGGTGTCAAGCTTATTGGTAGGTAATCTAGGCCTGTGCCATCCTTGTTTGAGCCTGAGTCGATTAGATATATAATGGTCCTGTTTACACGTGAATTGGTTAGGTATTTGGGAAGTATGTCATCCCCATTAGCACATAGTTTGGCAGATGTTTGGTAAAACATACGCCATCGAGTAATATGAGGTGCCGACTTGAGTAGCTCCATGCAAGTATAGAAGCTTGACACCATGTTTCTTGCATGGTAAACGGAGTATTCGAAGTACTATCATCAGGTAGTCCAGGGTGCCTAAAGTACTTGAAACGTTGGTTGACTCTTTGTTTGTATTTACAAATTGGGATTGTGAAATCGGGAGTTGTTGGCTGGGCTTACTGCATTCTAAGATGGTAGGTGGTCATCCAATTTTGCCCCACCTCCTCCCCTTACACGAAGGGAATTCATTAGTTCCTTGGGAACCAAGTCAGATAGGGCTTGGGTGTGTCCTATTGTCCATGAGTTAAAGCATTCTTCCCATGCATTTGCAACTTCACCCTGAATCATCTGGGGAGATCCATGTCGATTAATTATCAAACCAATTGGTCGGTGATGTCACCAATCTCTACATTGATTTATACTCGAATAAACAAAGCCATTGCCATGATAAGGGTAGTGGTATCTTTGAACTTGCTATTACTTTGTTATGCTGACTACGGTAGGACAAAGCAGAGTAAGGATCTTTTATATGAGGACTCGCTTCCGGTAAGAAGATGGGCTGAGTATTGTTCGGTGAAATCTGCCTATTTGAAGTTATTGGATGATTATTGGAGTTCTTTATCTAATTCTTCTTTCTTTCGTCTATTGGTACGATAGTTCATGATTGTGATGGCATAAATTAACTCACTGAGTTTTGGAAAATTAGGAATTTGTATTACCGGGCAATGCCCAAAAAAAAAAAAATTATATCAACTTAACGAATTAAGGAACTACTCATAATTCCCTTTGTATCACGCGATGGGTTGAGCACGCGACTCTACCGCTCAACTACGGATTATGGTGGTTTGCAAGATGAATAACAATGGCGGAATGAATGAAAAACTAAAATTTGTTAAAATTAAAAGGGAAGAACTATATAAAAACAAGAAGTATTGTAGTAAATAAAGAAATTCGGGTGTAGTGTTGAATATCCTCAGGGTTCGCAAAATACTCCATTTATAAACTTCATCAACTAGCTTTCCTCTTTCAGATCTTGGAATCTTGATCGTTCTATCTATTAGAATTGATATCTTTTTTTTCTTTTCTTTTTTTTTTAATGACAATTTCTATACGTATGCCCAAAAGATTATATAGTTTTTGATATTTTTATGTATCGATATTATGTATTTCTTTTAATTAAACTAAATAACACTTTATTATTATTATTTTAGGTATATATAGCCATTCATACAAAGTACATGATTTATATTTCTAATATGTAATTGAGTTGATAATACATACGGTAAGTATAATACATACGGTTTGGTACATGATATTGGTTAGTACAGTTGGATATATGGCATTGTCTAGTAGGGATTAGGCCTGTTATGACATCCGGGTAGTGTCACGGGTACCCGTGACACTACCCGGTCAAAGCCCGAGCTCGAGCTCGGTCAACTCGAGCTCGGGTCGAGCTCCCGAGCCCGGGTCGAGCTCCCGAGCCCGAGCTCGAGAGAGGAGCTCGAGCTCAGCGATTCCTCTCTCGAGCTCGGGCTCAAGCCCACATTTCTTCAGACCCGAAGCTCGTCCAGCTACCCGTCCCTCTCAAAACCTAATCCATTCCCTCCTTCCTATTCTCATTTCTCGCACACCTGCACACCCGTCTTTGCTCGAAGGGCGAAGGGCGAAGGGCAATCGAAGGTCTGCTCTCTCACCATCGCGATCGAAGGTCGCTGCTCCTTCGCCATCGCGATCGCATGCTTCAATTCGAAGGTCATGCTCCTCTCACCATCACGCGATGGTCTCCTTCTCCTCTGACCATTGCACGATGATCTCCTCCTCCTCTGACCATCGCGCGATGGGCAATGGTCTTCTCCTCCGCTCACCATCGCGATCGAAGATCTCCTCTTCATCTCACCATCGCGATCGAAGGTCTCCTCGAAGGTACTCTGTCTCTCTTTGTCTCTCTCTGTCTCTCTCTCTCTCTAGGGTTAGGGTTTCATGTCTCTGTCTCTCTCTGTCTCTCTAAGGTCTCAACTCTCATTGACTTCGAATGTCTCTCTAGGGTTTCATATCTCTGTCTCTAACTGCTCCTTCCGTCTCCGAATCAAAGGTAAGCTCTCTCTCTCCCCCCTCTCTCTCTATCTCTCTAGGGTTTTGGTTTCATGTCTCTGTCTCTCTCTGTCTCGCTTGGGTTTCAACTCTCATCGGCTTCGAAGGTCTCCTTTAATCTCTGTGTACGACGATCATCTCCTCGAAGGTAAAACTCTCTCTCTCTCTCTCTAGGGTTTTCCAGATTTGCTCTCCTTCTCATTCTAGGGTTTTCCAGATTTGCTCTCTCTCTCTCTCTCTCTCTCTCTCTGTTTCTCTCTCTCTCTCTCTCTCTCTCTCTGTTTCTCTCTCTCTCTCTCTGAGTTCCGCCTTCCGCCTTCCGCCTTCCGCCTTCCGCCTTCCGCCTTCCGCCTTCCGCCTTCCGCTTTCTGCCTTCCGCCTTCCGGTTCTGCTCTCCCCATCAAGCTCTCGGGTGTCGTGATCCGGTTTTGGATTTCGGTTTGGGTTCAGGTTTGGATACGGTTTTGAGCTCGGGTTCGGGCTCGGGCCCAATCTTGTCAAAAGCCCGCGACACTCGAGCTCGAGCTTCTCGATGACACTTCAAGTCGAGCTCGAGCTCTAAAATTACAGGTTCGACGAGCTCGAGCCCGAGCTCGAGCTCACCTCACGCAAACTCGAGCCGAGCTCGGGTATTGTGATACCCGGGCTCGACCTGGGTGTCATAACAACCCTAGTTGGGATACTTATATATTACAGAGAATCTCTATGCCAATTGCAATCTGTAAACTCCTCATCTACATCTTTAATTCCATCTACAACTCACTCAAAAATATGATGAATCCAAGTGGGCATCTTGAGTTTATATTTAAAGCAAAGCTTTTGGAATTGGTCAAGATCATCGTGGAGAAACCATAGAAGAACAACAATGATCCAAAAAGTAACTTCTTATTTATCTTTTTATGGTTTTTTTTTATACTAATTAAATGTGTGTTTCATTATTAATACTATCCCTTCGTCCTTATTTATTTTTGCTAAAATATATTTTGAATCAATTAGATATATTAAAATTTTTAGAAAATCGATCCACCATCTTCATTATCTGATATTCCGACATAAGAAAATATTCAACGTATCATTAGTTTCCGTTTCCCTAACCAATTTCTAGTTCATGGATTTTCTCTAAAATCATTGTGAAAGGAATAATTAGCATCTTTTGAGATCCCTTCATCCCGGGCTAATTACCTGAGATGATCAAACCCTACCCTTTTGACTCGAGAATACCTTGAAAGCACAATGGTGTTAACACTTACTAATGGCCCGAACTTTTAAACAAGTCTGAGACTTAGAGTTAACAAATTTACTTATCCGTACATCATGCGGTATGAATAAAATATTTATTATAATATATATTTGGAAACTTCAGGAGTTACCAAATTACTTTTTTTTTTTAATCAAATTTTCTAAAACAATTTTGGAGATTTCTCTGAATTATCCATTTTCCAAATTTGTCCTGAATTTTTTTTTTACCTAAATTAGTTTGGATAATTTGGGTAATTCAAGAATTTTTGAATAGTTTTCACCCTTATCCACAAGGATGGGGCAAATTCCTAATTTTAATGTTAAAATTGAAATAAATTTTCATTTGAATAAGTGGAAATTATTTGTGATTAAAGGAATTTGATGAATGATACATCAAAAAAACATATATATATTTTTTCTTTCTTATGATTGATGATTTAAAATCCTCAAAAGACTAATGATTTGAAAACCATAATATGGGATAAAGATTTTCCATCTTTGTATCATGAGTTTTGTTTTGCATCCAAAAAGAATTAAAAAAAAAAAAAAAAAACAAATAGATGGACTGTATACAATATACCTTAAATTCTCTATTCAGTATATGGCTTTGAAAATATAAGTGTAAAAAAATGTGCATCCAATATATAATTAGCATGCTTGGTCAAATTATTTTTAATAGTTTACCACCCACCTCCAAATTGAGACTAAAAGCGTGTTTGGTTTACTTATTTCTTTTTAACTTTTTACTTTTAAATAGTTTTTAATTTAAAAATAATTAATTTATGTGTTTGGTAAAATTACTAAAAATTATTTTTTAAATTTTTTATTAAAGTGGCAGAAAAATAATATATTTATTAAAATAATAAAAAACGATGTGATTTTTTTTTTTTTTTATAAAAGTAAAGATTTATATTCAATAACACTTAATTAAAATATTTATTTATCTTTATATATTATGTTAAGAAGACAACTATTAAAATTCAATTAATTTTTAATAATTTAAAGAATAGTTTAAGTGATAAATTAATAATAAAAAATAAATACTTCTAACTTTTAAGTTATTTTAAATAGTTTGATTTATTTCTAATTTAAGGAAACAAAATTTTCACTTTATACTTTTTATTTGGAAATAAATTTGACCAACCAAACATGTAAGTTTAATTTTAGCCTTACAATTACTATTTTGCCCCAAGCATGTCACAGAAGGAATCGGTTTAGCCTGATCTTACGTTTCACAAAACAGGGAAAGGGTCCAACGTTGCGAGAGGGTATTTCATGGGTCGCTCGGGATTGTTCAAACTGTAGAAATTTCTTACTTTCATTTGATTGTATTTTTTTTTTTGTAAAAAAACATAAAAAAGATATTTCATGGATACATTGTATTTATTTATTTATTTATTTATTTATTAAATTATAAAGTTAAATTTAATATTGGGTATGGTATTTTAGCTTGTAGCTTGGTTGGTGGGGTTGGGGTTGGGGAAGCATGTTATGTAAAATGGTTGCATTAAGCGTGTTATCTCCCACCAAAAAAAAAGAAAAAAGAAAAAATTAAGCGTGTTATATGTGGTGTAAACGCGCAGATAAAGCGACGGAAGAGCCATCCGTATTGAATGACGTGTAATCCTTAACGCCCTTGTCTTCCTCTTATTTTAATTGATTTATTTTGTTCGATTTAACTTTGACCTGTTGTATTGCTCATCATACGCCTCTCTCTCCCCTTCTCCCCCCTCCCCCCAAAGTCTCGTTTTCATCGTCCTCTCTCATCCTTGATTTCAGTGTTTTCCGGCTTTTCTTTTTTCTCGTCGCCGGTTTATTTCTAGCCTTCCCTTTTTGGTGTGAGGGAGGGGGGATCATTGCCCTTTTTGCTCTCTTTGTGATTAATTATAGATTGAGAGAATTTAAAAGCGGGATCTCCGGGGACCTGAAATTTTTGTTTCGTTTTATCCGCTAATCTAGAAAGGGCGTGGACACCGTTTCCGCTGCCGATTCATTTGCCCTGGCTTGTGTGCCTCTCTCTCTCTCTCTCTCTCTCTCTCTCTCTCTCTCTTATCAACAGAGATTTTTTTTTTTCTTTTCTTTGCATGATCTGAAATTCTGTTTTCTGGGTTTTTTGAAATTGATTCTTATTGGTAGAACTTCGACTTCTGGGATTTGGTTGGATTTGATCTTTGAGTGGGTGGCCGCTTTTTTCTCTGTCAATTCAATTCAATACATAGCTTTTGAAAAAGCACTAGAGCTGGATTTGAAGAGGGAAGCAGAACTGGAGGGTAAAAGGAATCATCAAATTTTAAACAAAGAAGAGAAAGGATTTTACTGTGGAGAGTTGTGGTGTGATCTTCCCATGGCTTCCGAATTACAGTCTCGTGAGACTAGCCGTATCCTTTCCCATCCTTCCATTTTTGTCTTTAATAAATTTTTTCTCGAGGAATTAAGGAAATGATTTCTATTTATTTATTTTATGTATCCTTTTCTTGCTGTAGTGTGTTTATTTCTGTCTTCTAATTCTATGTTCAGATTCTTGGGGTGTTAATTTTTCCTTAGTACTGCATGCTTTTATTTTCAAATTGATTAAATTGTGTGATTTGATTTTTTTTTTAATCCACGTTAATGGTCAACGTTTGTTCTTCCGGGTCCTAAATTTCAATGAAGAAACTGTGATTTTTTTGAAAATTCCTTTTAATTGTTTAGAAATCCTTTGACTCTTAATCATTTATCAGCACTTGATGGCGTGATCAAGAAGAATCTTAAAATTGACCCTCTAGCCAAACAACCGATCAGTAATATGGTAATACCCAGTTGATATTCTTTTGGATATCTAGCTTTGATTGATTGCACATGGTGTAAATTAATCTGGGTGAGTCATGTTTGAATGAAATATATGCAGGTTCCTCTGAAAGATGCAAGTCCTTCAGATGCAACTTCATGTATCTCATCATCAGGTGACCCAATTGGTAGTACTAAAGGAAGCGAAGTGGAAGCTGAGACCTTGACTGCAGATTTGGGAACTATAAATCCAATGAGCACCTCCTACTATGGTTATTATTATCCAGGTTTGTTTGCAATTGGCATGTGTATGAGATTGCCATCTCTTGATTGTAACTAGCTATTTATTTTCACATCTTACAGTTGCAATGCTTGAACAGGTTATAATGGATCTTTTGTTGAAATGGATGACCAAGGATACCTTGTGGGTGCTGATGGATGGGAACTTCAATACCCTGTAAGCTTCTTTGTCTGTGTAGCACTTTAGTAATTGGTTGTGATTTTCAGGTGGTACATACATTATGTTATTGGAAACCCATTTCCCCCTATTTTTGGCATATTTTAGGAGACTATCTTCTTAGGGAAGATCTTTCTAGCAAAATTTGTTATTTGAAATAAATAATGCTGTTCTCTTTTCCCTTGTTCCCTTCGCTATGCTCACTATGAGATTACTGGAATCTTTTAGATGGAAAATTTTAAGGTTTGAATTAGAACGCTTAAGCATTTCTTCTTTTTCTTTTTCAGTGGGGGAATCTGTTAGCTATGATACATATTGTTGCTCCCTTTTTTCTGTGGGGACTGGCAACCGGCTGGGGGAACATTTGCTTACACATGGCTGTTGTCATCGAATTTGTTGTTTTGCTTTTAGCAAGTAAGCATTAACTAAAAGATGTATCGTTTTGCAGGTCATGCAGGCAGACAATGGCTCTCTCATCTATTTGATGCCAGGATTTCAGCCCGGTTATAACCCTTATGGTCCGTACTTACCTATGTCTCCTGTTGGTGATACACAGCTTGTGGGTCAGCAGCCCTACCAACTGAACCCTGTCTTTCCAACACCAGTTAGTTCACCTGGATATTTTCTAAATCCTGCTTATGGATCAGAGTTAGTTCCACCACCATACCCCTGGAATCCATCTCTTGTTGGTGATGGGGCCAATGGGAACAACTACCGTGTAGTTTCAGAAAGTACTGGCTCCAAAACCAGTTTATCTGCCTCTAATAATTCCCGTGTTCCTCCATCGAAATCCCCTCCGCAATCTGACTATTCCAGTCCCTTAGAGATCAAAGGCTCATCACTTGCAGTGGATTTCTCATCCACTCATGGGGCACCAAACCAATTGAAACCTGTTAAGAAGGTAATGAAGACTAATGTCCTCTGCAATGTATTTGTTCCTCAATTACTTTTCTTGGTAATTTTAATAATTTGCAGGTTTTGCTACAGGGCACAAGCTTCCAACAAGATTCAGTTTTTTCTAATGGTTACTTTCCAATGGGGAACTTTCCATCCTATCACTCTATGCAGGGTGGGTTCTTTTATCCAAACAGCCCTGATAATTTTAAAGGAAATGACCTGGCTTGGGGTGGGCCTGAAAAGCTGAAAACACGGAGCAAGACAATGGGTGCTAGTGATTTTCAGCTGCTGAGTGAGCAGAACCAGGGTCCAAGGACAGCCAAGGCCAATGGAATTTCTACCATTGGGAAAGGAAATAGCAATAGCATAAACACTGTAATCAGAAGGGACCAATACAACCTTGCTGACTTTTCTACCAAGTATGATGATGCATTGTTCTTTGTTATTAAGTCTTACAGCGAGGATGACATCCACAAAAGTATCAAGTATAATGTCTGGGCTAGCACGCCTAATGGAAACAAGAGGCTGGATGGTGCATACAAAGATGCACAGGAGAGGATTGCTGAGAAAGGCATCAAGTGTCCAGTTTTCCTTTTCTTTTCGGTATGTATTGTGATTCTGTAAGATTGGGAATTATTTATTTATTTATTCATTTTGGTGCTTTTCTTCCTTCCTTTCTTTTGTTCTTTCATGATTTTGCTTAGTATTGTCTAATAATATGTTAAACCTCCTAAACCCCAACTTGTGGTAGTCATTTGCACTTGTCTCCCCCCCCCCACCGGGCCCCCACCTTGTTTTGTTGTACAAAATGTGTCTGATTTTGATTTTAATTTTATGATGTGATTTGGTTCAGGTTAATGCAAGCGGTCAGTTCTGTGGAGTAGCTGAGATGATTGGCCGGGTCGATTTCAGTAAGAATATGGACTTTTGGCAACAGGATAAGTGGAATGGTTTTTTCCCAGTCAAGTGGCATATTATAAAAGATGTTCCTAACCCCCAGTTACGTCATATATTACTTGAGAACAATGATGACAAGCCTGTAACAAATAGCAGAGACACACAGGAGGTGTGCACCTATACTAAACTGCTAGTTTAGTTTTTCTTTGATATCTTTTGAAATAATTTCCCATCTCCTAAGTGTGGTTTGTTGTGTAATCTTGTATTTGTAGGTGAGATTTCTGCAAGGAATTGAGATGTTGAACATATTCAAGAACTTTGTGTCAAAAACGTCCATATTGGATGACTTTGATTTTTATGAAAGCCGCCAGAAAGTTTTGCAAGACAAAAAATTCCCGCCAATGACATCACATTTCGGTCATTTGAAGGTTTGTTTCATTTTGTTCTTTTCTCGTAGTTGAATGAAAGAGTTGGACATAGACAAAAGAATGTCTGCCTTTTGATCTATCCATAGGCATAGATATGGCCTAAAATGGATCAACATCTTAGGCTTGATTGAGTTCGTTTAGGTTAGTTTGCTTGCAACGAAACTGTTTTATTTAGGCAGGGCATTTTACTCTCTCTCTCTCTCTCTCATAGATATATATGCACACAGAATTATATATAATTAACATACACTTTATTAGCGGAGTAGGTCATTGTGTTTGGAGGCGCTATTAATGGCCATCAAGTAAAGAATCTTCTCTTGAGTGGTAGTTGCCCAATACTGATATTCCTATCACTTCCAATTCACTTATCATTTGGAGAAACATCATATATTTGAGGGCAGTGGGGAGTATCTTTCCTTTAAATTGACTTTACGCTGTTCCTCGGAACTAGTTAACCCATCTATTTCTAAGGCTTGATTTCATCTAATCTCTGTTTATTGTATAATTTTGTACCAACTTCAATATTTTGCAGATATTTATTATTTATTTTATTTGCTGCAAATGACATGCATGTTATATTTTGATGCAGAAAGTAGATGAAATAACCACAAGTCTTCATTCTGTAGATCTCTCTGTCTCAAAGGACCTTGATGGACCACAGGCTGTAGACAAACGGAAGGAGTGAGTAATTTCAATGCTGATGAATATGTTGTGGGAGCAACATCAATGGCAACTGGGTAGCTCTCGTGAGAGCAGCTCGGTTTTGTTTGATGCCCTTGCCACCTCAGAGGAAATAAGTTTTTTGGATCAATGGAAAATGAGAATGAAGAAAAAGCAAACAGATAAAAAAAATCTTGGTTGATGATTTTAAAAGGAGAGATGATTTCTCTTGAGAAGAAGAAATGGTGGCTTGGCTGCCAAGGTGGCTGTTTGTGTACCATAAAAAGGAGTTTCTGGTTGCCGTCTTTATAATTGTGTGATGATCACAAGAAATCATTCAATCAAGGATTTTTTGTTTTTCCCTTTTCTATTCTCTGAAGAAATCTTACAACGATTTGTATTTTTGCTCTCTCTCTCTCTCTCTCTCTCTCTCTCTCTGTGTATTTTAAGTTGGGCAGATGGAATTTGAATCCAGTAGAGAAAAAATGTGTGGTTGGAGTTGTTGGGTAGTTTTAGTTTGTCTCAAGTGTGCTTTGTAGCTTGCCCAAAGAGACAGTGATGAGATCTTTCAAATTTTAGGTGATGGGGTGGCAGTGCCGGTTGTGAGTGCTCTGAAGACTTCCAAATTAAGGCTGGGGGGTCCTTTTCTTTTTCCCTTTCTTTCTCTTTTGTATGAATTATCCTTTTGTCATGTGTCATGTAAGTACACAATTCAACAGAAATTAAATCGAATTTAAATTGGATTTCTCTACTTATTTGGTCTATTCACCATTCTAGTTTGCTTATGGCTCATAATAACATAACCATCTGGGTTTTGGAGTCATGAGTCATGGTGGCCTGTGGTCAGTTGTGTGCGATACCTATTCCTTTGATCCAAGGAAGCCTGTAGTCATCAAACTTTTATGGGTATTGCAGTAGAACATTGTATTCCTTTAATAGTTTTGGATTCAATTTATGAAAATGAAGAAATAAAATTTAAGAGAATTAATTTGTTAATGGGTCTCATTTTACGTATGTATTATGAAATATGTCCTCATTGTTCGATTGGATGTCTTTACGAATTTTTAATTAGTAAGAACAATCAAGAACAGGTCCACAACTTGCGAAAATGGACAACCGGCAAATGCCTGGAAATTTTATAGTTTACGTTTATACTCTCCTGTCCTCTCCTATTCAGCTCCTTGTGTCCACTTGCACGTTCTCCTTTCTTTTTTTAGTTTTTGTTTGCTATTTCAAAACGAAAGGAATCAATGAGATTTAAGACTCGATTTTCTATGATTATTGATAGTGCGTCAATGAGATGGAATCCCAAAAAATTAAAAAAAGGGAAGTAAAAGATGTGCCAAGCAATGGATCTTTTCGCTCTCTCTCTCTCTCTCTCTCACAAATAATGATGAGGCATGGAATAATGGAAGTAAAGTTCCAGGGACATAAATGGCAAATGCCTCTCTCCCACCTTGGAAGCACCAAGAGATCGAGTCCAACAAATCCAATTATTTAAACAATCTGGGTACTTATGTAAAAAAAAGGGGTAAATGTCTTATGTCTTAATAAAGTTGTTAATAAAGGTGTTATGTCTTGATATAAATGGGTACTTATGTAATTGTAAATGTGTAACCATGGCAATACAATAAAACGACTCCGGCTACCATAGAAATCCTTGAAAAGTTGATGTCACGACTATGTTGCTTGAGAGTACTGCATTAGCACCAACTTTTGAACCAGACGAGGCATCCTAAGGTGTCGGTAGTGTGGCGGATGATGTGGCGCGCCATCGGGAATGTCGTTGCATGAGTTCGTGGTTTTCGCGAAGAAAAAAAGAATTGCAGAACGCGCGGTTGGTTAAAGTATATTTGATTGGGATTCATTAAGTCATGTCCGAGAATACCTAGCTTTGGCCCGATAAATTCCAAGCACGGATGTATCCGGACCTATCTTGACAAGGTCTGGGTATATGGATCTGAGCGCGACCCGAATACCCCTTTTTCCCGGCCCAATTTATTCGGATAAAGTACAATATCATGAATACCTCCTATTTTACCGTCACCCACGTGTTTTGGTCCAAAGGCGCAGTTGCCCTTTGAAGAGAAAATGTATTGTGACCAAGTGCATCCTTGGCCCTCGCCACCGCCCTCTCTATCTTTATCTCTCACGTAGACCTCTCTCTCTCTCTCTCTCTCTCTCTCTCTCTTAACTCGCCACGAGCAACCAACACCTTAAATTTTAATATATAGTTAATGAAAAAATTTAATACTTTTGATATATTTCCATGATTTTAATGTATTTTGATATTCCAATACTTTTTTTATAAATATAAATCTAATCTATTAAAAATTTATGATTAATTAATAAATATTATTAATAAAACTAAAAAATTAATAAAATTTTTACAATGCATTTTGCAACGCACCGAAATAGAAAAAAAAATGTTTTTAAAAAAATTACGGACTAAAGCTTGCGAAGCCAAACCCAATGCAAGGAAATGAGTCTAGGACGAAAACATATATGACGCAACTTGCATGGCTAAAGTAGCAATGCAATTTGTGACAACCAGGGGGTGTCCTATTCCTGAGATGTAGTGTTGTGTTGCAGAGTTTTGCAGCAACTCAGTGTGTATTTGTCCCACCGTCCGACTCCTCTTGCGATGCTATTGTTGCGTGGCTATGTTTGCCGCAAATTTACTACCAATTCTCCTTCTGGTACAAATTCTGCAACGTGTCTTTGCATTTCTTTGATGCAAAATTTTCGCGATGGGTATTTGTGGGACCTATTTATTTTGCATCACAAAGAGGATATGTGTTGCTTTTTTATATTTCAAATCACATAAAGACGTTGTAGCAACACCATTTTTAAGAGACATTTAGTATTTTATGGTATGTATATTTGTATTTGGGTAAAAATATGACGCATTTAGGTTATTGCCTGTTTAGTTCATTTATAAATATCTTAAAAACTTCATACTACTCTTAATGATATGTGTGTGTGTGTGTATATATTTTTGTAGTAGAATTACAAATATTCTAGTTTATGGTCAGCGGGCATTTTTATCAAAAAGGGCGATTCTACAAGAAGAATATTTGTAATTTTAGTGTTTATGCGAGAGTGAATATTATAGCTTTCGTGTACAATCAAATTCCACAAAATTGATGGATTATTACTTGTTCTACAGACTTCTAAAGTAGAATCGAATGTCCAGATTGTCCAACAAATTTCCCGCACTGATGCAATGCCATAGGAGGGCCCACCTGTCCCTCTCCCTCTCCCTCTCCCCCCCCCCCCCCTCACCTCCAAAAAATAAAGTCCAAAGCAAACGATTGTAGGTTGGTGGAAAACATTTCTAACAGTCCAGAATTTTCAGGAAACATGTACATCTGATACAAATTCACATCACCGCCTCCAACAATCTTTACTAAGAAAAAGCCAGAACAGCTGAGCTGCCCACGTAACAAGCATCAAAAGACCAAAAAAAAAAAAAAAATGTTTATTTTCCCATATGAGATATTCTCAATATGGGAGTAAATACACCATCAAAGACTTTGAATGATATATTTTTTTCCTTCATTATGATTTTTTCCAATTAGATTTTTTCCTAATAAATTTTTAATAAAATTTTTCTGTATAATGAATATCTAAATGAGAGTGTTATATATCTTAATAAATTTGAATATAAATATTTTAGAAAGATACACATGATACAAATATTATTATTAATAATATCTTTTATATATTAATATCACAATATAAAAATATCACATATTTGATAGAATATTTAATTTTAGAATATTTAATCATATACACATATCATGTATAAATACCTTTTTGTAACTTTATTATATATATACAAGAAAATGAGAAACTTTTTCTCTCTATTTTCTTTTTTTTTTTTTTTTTAATATTCGATTTTATTTACATTAACTTTTGTATTGTAATAAAATTTCGTCGGTGGCAAGTGCATAATCGTTGAAAGAAATTTTTAAGGGAAAAAGGATGAGAAGGGTAGTATAGTCAAATCCTATACACACGTGTGCATGTTGCCGACTTGAAATGAAGGTGTGAAAGTCAACCCACTATGTCCTTTTCTAAAGAAAGTGTTAAGAATCTCAAGTCATTTTTTAAAAACCATAAAATACTAATTAAATTTGGATCAATCTTTTAAATTAAGTTTTTCTATTAAGTTTGAATCTATTACTTAAATCCATGACAGAAAGAGTACTGAAAGACATATATATGTCACTTGGATAATATAATTAATTTAATGATTTTACTTTTAAAGTTATTAAAATAGAATATGAATTTTTTTTTTAATTTTTCTAATATTTAACAACTTGTTAATTACTTTATATTTTGAAAACTTTCTTTTTTTGGTTATACAAAAATTTGAATTTGGATCAGTAAATTGAGAGAAGAGGGTTTGTACCACTAAATTATCCCCTTGAAGACCTTATTTTGAAAACTTTAGGAGGTGTTTGGATGCCCTTTATTCTCTCTCTTCGTGGTATTTAATTTTATTTTACTTAGTAATATTAATAAATTATTACAAAAAAATCACAAGCTTTTATAAAATAAAATAATATATTAGTAAAATTTAATATTAAACATATATACGAGCTACTGCTTAAAAATAATTTTTTTTTAAAAAATTAAAAACTATTATTATGTTAATAATTTATGTATTAAAAATATATTTAATTGTAGCTTTTCAAAAATGGGCTAATATAATGCCAAATGAAGCCCACAAAATTTGTAGGCTTAAATTGGTGTAGAAGGCTGTATTTTTCAAAACTAAAATAATTTAAAAGAAATCCTTAAAATAAAAATTATTAATATTTTTAATAACAAAATTATTAAAATTTTAATGTTTTTCCATCTCATGCTCGTTCCGGTGATTGAAGTGATAAAAAATCGCAGCGAATGCGTTGGCACACCATACATATACATATATTTATATATATAGTCCCTAAGGACACCTAATAGTTACGACCTCTCTCTCTCTCTCTCTCTCTCTCTCTCTCTCTCTCTCTCTCTCTCTCTCTGTGTCAAGCTGGAGATGCAGTTCCAAATCTCTGTGTAACAATATATATGTATATATATATTTTTTAAATCCTTTCCAATTCAACGCGTCTCTTTATTACATTACCGTTAACTGCCTCAGATCCAGAGAGGGAGATGGGAAAGAATGCGGTACTGATTGGATGCAACTCTCCGGGAACCAAAGCTGAAATGAAAGGATGCATAAACGATGTGAAGAGGATGCACGCCTGTCTTGTGGAGCGTTACGGCTTCTCCCAAGAGGACATCACCGTCCTCATCGACGCTGACGATTCCTACACGCAGCCCACCCGCAAGAACATCCGCCAAGCCATCACCCATCTCATCCGATCCGCCGATCCTGGGGATTTCCTCTTTGTCCACTACAGCGGTCACGGTACTCGCCTTCCTGCGGAGACTGGCGAAGATGACGATGCTGGCTACGATGAGTGCATTGTCCCTTGCGACATGAATCTTATTACCGGCCAGATTTCATTCATTCTCTTCCATATTACGAACATCCCAGAATTAAAGTTATTAGGCTTTTGCATGGATCATCTAATGTTTAGATTTTGTGGAAACAGACGATGATTTCAAGGACTTTGTAGACCGGATCCCTGAAGGTTGCCGCGTTACCATCGTGGCAGATTCATGCCACAGCGGGGGTCTGATTGATGAGGCCAAAGAGCAGATTGGATCCAGTACTAGGCAGGGTGGTCAAGACTCTGATTCTGGTGGTTTCGATTTGAAAGGATTTTTACACCAAAAGGTGTCTGGTGTGCTAGAGTCGCGGGGAATTCACGTGCCTTCTGGACTCGGTCCCCATCACCACCACCACAGGCGCCACCACGAAGAAGAAGTATATTATGTTGAAAGGGAGCTTGGAGACGGTGGGTACATAAAAAGCAGGTCTTTACCTCTTTCAACTCACATAGAGATTCTCAAGCAGAAAACGGGCAAAGATGACATTGATGTGGGCAAGCTGAGGCCTACCCTTTTCAACATTTTTGGAGAAGATGCTAGCCCCAAGGTGAAGTTCATGAAAGTCATCTTGCAAACACTTCAAGAACATGGTGGCAATGAAGGTGAAGGTGGCAGTGGCGGCTTCTTTGGGATGGTTGGAAATCTTGCTCAGGAGTTCCTCAAGCACAAAGTGGAACAGGACGATAGCTATGTTAAACCTGCACTGGAAACCGAAGTGGGCAGCAAGCAAGAAGTCTACCCAGGAGCAAACAACCACCAGCTTCCTGATGGTGGGATTCTCATCAGCAGATGCCAAATTGATCAAACTTCCGCTGATACAACTCCCTCCGGTAATGCCAGTGAATCGTATGGTGCTCCGAGCAATGCAATCCAGACTATACTTGCACAATCAGATGAGGCTGTTACTAATAAGGAACTCGTTCTTAAGGCAAGGAAAATGCTCGAGAGCCAGGGCTTCACTCAGCGCCCCAGCCTTTATTGCAGTGATCACCATGCTGATGCACCTTTTGTTTGCTGAGTATATGTGGAGTAAGAGCTGAGACCAAATAAAATAACTTCTCATAATGTTTTTGCATTATGTATCTGAGTGTTTCATTTGTACTGAAAAGACCGGATTTTGTATTGAAACTATTATATATTTTATGGACAAAAAAATGTACCGTGACAGATACAAGATTGTTGATCTTACGGTCTAAACACTGGTACAGCATATTGCCTTTGCTTGATTATCACAATTTACAAAAAAATGGAGCAACTAAATCAAAATACATATCAATAATGACCAAACTGCACAAAAATCAATTACGTGGGGGCTGGAAGCTATTCTGTCCTTGGTGACGAAGCTTCTTGTGGTGGAAGGAACCACATTTGGCCCTTCAGAAGCTGTTTGGTGGGGATATCAATGTGTGAGGAGAGGTACACCACTAGGTTAGATCAGACTACAAAATGCTGTTCCAGTTGTTTACTTCAATCATCGATCTCTTGAACCCATGCTAAATCTGTTATAGGAGATTTACGTGAATCAGCACAGAGAACTCCTCTACAGACCAACACAGATGGTATAGCAAGGAAAATCAAAACTGAAAGTCAATAAAAGCAACTGCTTCGACAGGTCAAACCACAAGTTCATGTGTTGTTTTGTGTTTTTGGGGAGTGACACAAGGACAGTGACTTGGCTCAAATCAATTCAGCATCTGTACTCCGTTTGTTCACTGTCATTGTCCAGGTTTATTAATGTTCATTGTAGTACCTCGAACAACTCCATTAACAGATATCACAAAAAAGGGTACCAAAATTACCACCAGAAAAGGTACCAAGAACGTAATGGACAAAGAAAGATAGCATATCTACTCAATGATGCTATTTTTTGTTCGATTAACCGTGTATATTTTATTATAGTACCAGTGCCACTCATCGTCCATTTTGTTTGTTTTTTATTTATTTCTTCCCTGTTAGGTGGTTTTCCATTTCCGTGATAAAAAATGCATATTTCCTTTCCATATGCTAATTCGACTATTCAGGGATAAGCTTTTAACAAATGGAGCTAAATATAAGATACACTCAGGCAGAGAAAGAAGAATTTTTTAACAAAAGGATTTATTTGATAAAAATGGATGAAAAAGACGAAGGGAAAGGAAAGAGGGACCTTGAAGCACCGTCTCAACTGCTGCATTGGGTATAAGAAGCCCAACAATACGTTTGTTATCAGTAGTTGTCTCTATGCGCACCACCCGAATCCGTTTATGGCTTTGGCGGACCTGCAGAGATTGAGATTAAAAAATTGACTTTTACAGAAAACAAACTTCAGTTCCTCTACTAGAAAGGAATTTGATCATTGGGCTACTATGTACCCGTTTAGCAAGGCTTTTTTCAGCTTCTCTTCTTCTTATAAAGAGAAATCCTACCAAACAAAATTTCTTCACCTTAAAAATAGTTTTTTTATGAAGGAAAAAAAAAAAAAGTAACTTTAAAGGAGAAGCTCTTGGGAAGGGCTTTTTCTTCTCCTTTTTTTTAATGCTCCAACTTTTCTAAAATCATATTTTTTTATCCCATTTATATTCTCACTTGAATGATGTGAAATTTCAAATATGTCCATATCATAAATGTGTTCATAAATGCTATGACTTGGGTGGGTATAATTTTTTTTAATAAATTCTAAATATGTTCATAAATTCCAAATATGTTCATAAATATTTTTTTATTCCAGGTATAGGACTTTGGTATCCATCAATATATGACTTATGTTATTTTTTAATTTCTTAATTCTTTATGTTTAGAAAAATAATTAATTTATTTTTTTAATTATTAGTATTTATATCCTTTATTTTAAAATGTAAATATATGAATTTTAATCGATCAATAATAAAAAGAAAAAATTATACATTATATGTATACCCTTGATGATAATTTCATTAAAAATAGAGTTTATAAAAAATATTTTCTCAAACAACTTATTTATAAAAAAGAAGTATTGAAATAGTTTTTAAAAGTAAAAATATCAAATAACTTTTAACTTTATTTCAAAAGGAATTAATTTTTGCTACTCCTTAAAATGAGAAGATAAGGAGAAAGAAAAAACTTTGCCAAACATGCTCAACATGATGGATTGTGGATGGTAGGCCACAAAAAGCCTTTCAGCCAGATAAAATGCAATCAAAATTTTGGCTGTGGGGAATAAAAAGAAGACAATTGTCCCAAACACAGCAGAAGAAACTAACTTAGCACCTTTTTTTTAGTTCCTTTTTTCCTTTTAAGAATTTGATATGTTCTTTTCTATCCAAAAGGGGGAATAAACGACCTAATCAGGCATTTGTACTTTATTCCAAAATGGACATTCAACAAAATAAACGGATTAAGCTGCACATGATATTGGTTACCTGCTTTGATAGGGCTTTCTCTATTGTCCCCCAAACCGGAAGGATTAGGCCACCCAAAACATTTACTTCCTGTAGTCTCCTTCCAACAGTACAGTACTCACCAAGCTTACAATTGGGGCCATGCATGCACTGCAGATTCAACAAACATTAGCTATGATCACATGTTGGCTAGCCAAGGACAACCGCAAAAAGTTCTTTTTTTTCCCTCATCTTTTCCTGGTCATTCGAGGGGGTCAGGTTCAGCGTAAGGAAACACAATATACACACACACACACACTAAATGTGCCAGCAAAATCTATAATTTAGTGCTTGACCTTTCACATCCTTTCAGTTTTAATTTGCTATACACAGCAATAAATCTCAATATTATACCTATGGTAACTAATTACAAATCCATATATCTTCATAAGTTGGAAGTACAAGGTGGGAGAATCTGTAACATTTTAGTATTTGAATATAGTCGTTAGTTTAGCTTTTCATTTTTGTGATTGAATTTAACTTTTCTATCTAATTAAGTACATCTTTGAACACTATTTGAAGTGTTTAGTTTCCAAATTAGAGAAAAATGGACCTTAATGACACCACACACACAAAACAGAAATTAAGTGTAAATGAAGGTGAGAGTCAATACAACTGCCCCATATGTTGGGTTTGAATATTCCAATTCAGACTAATAAAATCAAGCACTTACCATGTTCATTTAGCTGAAATCATCAATGTGGCTCTAAGGGCGCACCCGGTGCACAAAATACTCTCCGACTTAGTGCGGGGGTAGGGGGAAGGTGGCTGCATATGTACGCAGCCTTCCCCTTGCATTTTTTGTAAAGAGACTATTTCTACACCTCGAACCCATGACCTCGAGATCACCAAAGGAGCAACTCCACCGTTGCGCCAAGGTTCACTCTCCAATGTGGCTCTAAATAGTCAAAAAGCTCATCTATAGAAATCAGTTCCTCATTCCTAATCTGACGAGCTAGATTGTCAAAGAAGATTGCTCATTGTATTGCTCATTGTCACCAACTGTTCTTGCTTAAATTTAAGACATAGAACTAAGGACCAAATTTAAAGGAAGAGGCCAGGACCAAATATGATAGGGGGGGGGAGAATTCAATAACCAAGTTAAATTTATAGCTTTTGGCTAATAGAGGAAATGGACAACAAATCCTCAATGGGGAAGGTATGAGAACAAGAAACATAATTGTGTCACCAAAACATTTCCTTTTTTCTTTTTTTTTTCCTTTTCATTTAGAGTTGAAATGCTGCTTTTACTCCTTCTACAAGAAAAAAATTATTACCTCTAGAAAGCCATAACCTTTCTCTCTCTAGAATTACCATATTTTTCTACCAGACAGAAAATCCAACTCTTAGTTGTTCACCACAGACCTCATCTGTCTTGCTCCTGAAGAAGACTGCCTCTACTAATTATCAATGGTTAGATTGTCCCCCCTGTCACTTCCCAAGAAGACTGACTACCATTTCTAATTATTAGTGATTAGGATTGTCTCCCATGTCACTTCCCAAGCAAAGCCTCTCAAATTGGGCAGTGGTCCACCTTCCACAAGCTTTTCCGACTTGCTGCTCTAATTAGTTTGCTCAACCTCCTTTCAATATGTGAAGCCTTTTCATCTCTAGCTCTATAATCCTCCCAATTACCTCATCCACATCCTCAGCACTCATCGAAAATTATGATTCAGAGGTTTAAAAATAAAAGATTTTGACCAGACACATGGCTAAGAGACCTTTAACCTCAGGAAAATGCTACTCTTTAAGAGCAAGTGAGTTGGAATAGCATCAGGGGCTGCCAGCAGCTCCGGCTTGGCCCCAGAAAAAGTTAACTGTTTCATATCAATGCTATGAACCATTCAATGACATCTCTTATCCTTACCCACGATTATAAAACCACAATCACGAATATGGGAAATTTACTTCATAAGAATGGATCAAATTTGATATTTCAAGCAGGGTAATGAACCCAGATTAAATTTGTTCAAGCGAAACAATCTTCCATGTTATACGGAGAGCCAGACTACCTTGACCAAATAAAGATTAGACCAGACCCCATACCATGATTTGATTTAATATTGACCCGCCATAAACCAAATTTTACAGATATTCAACATTCATTATGAAAAATTTCATGAAGATAGCAAATAATTAGTGTTCCTGATCCCTGACAGTACTAAAAGAAAGATGTATCAATCCTGAGTGTATCAAAGAATTTCAGTCTCTGGGCAAGAAAGTATCTGGAAAACCATCATTCATTGTTGTTGGACAGCATAGCACATTTAACAAAAACTGAGGTTTAGTTTGGTTTCCCTCTTCTTTTAACTCCATGACCTTCCATAACCTGTAACATAGCGCTAGATCACCTCTTCAAAACATTATTTATTCAAACCTGCTACACCTAGTCATGATAAGTTTTTTTAATGGTGATCCTTCTCCTCCATAAAATGCCATAACCACTTCGTCTGCAAGGCATATATTTTTCGAATGGTAATTTAACGTTCAAAACCTCCTTCATTAGAAGTTTCATGTATCTCAATTAACAGGGTCATTCAATGTTATCTTTATAGTACTGGTACATATTGGTCCAAAAGACAGTAAACAATTGGGATAGAAAATAGACAGATTTGAACAAAATACGTATATTTGGTGGAAAAGATAACATAAACACTGGCAGAAAAGATGCTCAAGTTTTGCACAAAAAATGACCTATATTATTGGCACCAAATATGGCCTATATGGTACAAAGACAACCATGGACAACAAAAAATTATATGATGAGAGTACAGGTACTGTAAATTTCATGCATGGCACCATAGGAAATCCCCAATTAACAAAATGACACTTTTTTTGTATTGCCCCATAAGATATCTCTATATATTGCCTTGCCTTTTAGCTGCTATAAAGCTAATTTACCTCTATTTGAGAAATAATCAAATGTTCTGTTCCTATCCCTTGACTTACCATTAATATGTTGCCCATTGATATCAATTCTTTTCACTTTATTACAGAAACAACTTCAAAGATAAATTGCAAACAACCAAAACTTAAAACCATGCTCCACATCAGCGTCATGAATTTACTATTGATCCATAATGGCTGAACATTTTTTTGAGTAATGGCCTCAACATGGTTGATATGACCAATTATGGCCTACAACAGCAGCAATGGGGCCATTACAGCCACAACACAGTGGTGTCATCCCCATATCTCTACCTAGTATCCTCACAGCCACAACCGCAATCACAACCACAGCCACAAAGAATCCATGCCCACAATTCAACAATGGTCAATATCAAAAAAAAAAAAAAAATGACAATTGTATCATCTACAAATAGTAGGTGAAAATTGGGACGACTCCATCTCCTCTATGCCTTTCATTTCTGCTTTGAAGTCTCTCAAAAGCCACTTTGAAGAGTTTACATAAGCATTTTTTTACTCGGCACCTTTATCACCCAAACAAAATGAGGGGATGGAGAGGTTCGCTGCAGTTGTTTTAAAAACTTCAAAAGGCCCACAGCACTTTGATGAGCAATGCTATAAACTTCTAGAAGTAATATATCTTCCAACTTATTTCCTCCACCAATCACTGAAGCCCATCATTTCCATGGTAACAAGCTTTCGCTTAATCCTTTCGACTTTCCTCAAATTCATCCTTTATGTTACTAGAACTTGAAGTACTTGCCCACTGCACTTTGATGAACAATGCTATAAACTTCCAGAAGTAATATATCTTCCAACTTATTTCCTCCACCAATCACTGAAGCAGCTCATTTCCATGGTAATGAGCTTTCACTTAATCCTTTCGACTTTCCTCGAATTCATCCTTTATGTTACTAGAACTTGAAGTACTTGGCATTTCTTCTTCCCTTCAACAACCACTCAAGGCCCACCAATATTGACAACCCCACCAATCAAACAACCCAAACTTCAAAACAAGTTCGTGAACTTTCCAACTGTATGTACAATAGTTCTAGAAAGGGCCATATCCACCAATATTGGCGATACATATCCATATAAGCAAGTCCCATGACTGCTATGGGCTGATTTAGGGGGAGAAACCCAAACAGGAAAAAGGGCTGTTGGCCGTATCACACATGTTATCTGTACAATAGTATGTATCTGTATCAGCTGGTCCCATAACTGATATGGACCGACTTAGGGGGGAACCCTACATGCCCCCTAAACCGGAAAAATCGGCCATTGGTAATTACGGGTTCTATTGCGGCCATCTCACACATGCAATGGCAATTTTTATTACTTATTCTTTTAATTCTTAACAAAAGAATAATCTTTTTAATTTACAATTTTTAACTGATAAGCTAGAATGATAATTTAGTAAAATGCAATGGCAATTTAAATATAATATAATTTAAATGACACAAATGGAGAAAGTAAGTAAATGTAGTGAAATGCAACAATATGTCATGTAGAATAACTAAATGTAATATATAGGTGCAATAATGTAAGCAATTGAATCATATTGCTTGGCAATCTCAATTCTTTTATGTTGTATATACTTTTTTTATTGAGCACCTTTTCTAAGTCAAAGTAGTCATTGCAACAATTTTCTAGTGATTTGACTTAAAAGAATTTTTCTCGCTCAATATACCAACTTCCATTATGTTATAGCCCACCATGGCCGATATGACTACAACGGATACTAATCCCGATAGTGCAATTTAAAACCATGGTAGTTACATAGAAAAATCTTAACATTGATTACATTATTCAAACTAGTAACCAACATCCAAAAAGATTAATTAAGACCAAAGTGCAAAGTCTTACCAACCATGAAAATTCCCAGAAAGAAAAGAAACAAAAAACTACACAATCACAACTTTCCTAGCCCTCCTAAACTGTGTTAGAAGTGGAAATCCATAATAAACCCTATGGAAAAGAAGCCTGACCCATTGAGATATATAGAAGAAACACAAAATAATTTTCCAAGAGCTATCTCTAAAATCCCAAACAACTTCCATTATGTTATTGCCAACCATGGCCAATACGATTATAACGGATACTAATCCCGATAGTGCAATTTAAAACCATGGTAGTTACACAGGAAAAATCTTAACATTGATTACATTATTCAAACTAGTAACCAACATCCAAAAAGATTAATTAAGACCAAACTGCAATGTCAACCATGAAAATTCCCAGAAGGAAAAGAAACAAAAAACTACACAATCACCACTTTCCTAGCCCTCCTAAACTGTGCTAGAATTGGAAATCCATAATAAACCCTATGGAAAAGAAGCCTGACCCATTGAGATATATAGAAGAAACACAAAATAATTTTCCAAGAGCTATCTCCAAAATCCCAAAGATATCCATGCCTCCCACTCCCCAATCTGGGGTCTATAAGCTCACTCTCCACGTCAATATTCTTGTGGAACCAGGACAATCCTCTTGCATATATCTACTCTCGTTAAACATTGTTTACTACCTTAGTTACTAACAAAGTTGTACCAAAAAAATGTCCACAATTCCTTGGAGGCCGCATTATGGAAAAGTTTAATGGGCATTGCATGTGAAGTAGGCCCAACAGTCTTATAAATTGCCAACTACTCATTGGCCTTGGATGTGCTAGTAAAATTTTTCTCTCTGCTACCCTTTTTTTCCAAAAGAACAACAGCTCCTCTTCCTTTCTTTCATTCCATTTCCACCAATAAAAAATAACATTAATAAGGAACAAGCATGTGAAAAAATACATGCCAACTTGTTTTCCTAATTTAGGAATTATGGAAATATCTGTTTCCTAAAATATAAGAATTTGGTTGAGAGGAAATCAGGAATCCTCAATTAGAGGATACACAAAATTAAGATAGTTGCTATTTTTTCTTATGAAGAATTATGAATATATAATCCATTAGAGACTCTTGTACAATATGTAGAAATAATAAAAAAACAGTTTTTCTCCTCTAATTTGCCACATGGTATCAGAGCCTTCTGTCTAACCTAGAAGATGGCTGCCTAGTGCCAGAGTGATAGCCATCCAAAATGGAAAAGGGCTACCTTTATTGTTGGGATTTTCTTCTTCAAGCAACCTTTGTTGTTGCGAATTCGTGTTTCCTTTGGGGATCATCAGCCTTCATTGCCATCTCCATTTTTTATTGGCCTTCATTGCCATCTTTAATTTTTTCAGCGTTTATTGCCATCTCCATTTTTTTCGGCTTTCATTGTCATCTCCATTTTTTTCAGCCTTCATTGCCATCTTCAATTTTTTCAGCGGCCTTCATTGCCATCTTCTATTTATTTACGATCATTTTTTATCGCC
This sequence comes from Dillenia suffruticosa, assembly GCA_033439265.1. Lineage (NCBI taxonomy): Eukaryota > Viridiplantae > Streptophyta > Magnoliopsida > Dilleniales > Dilleniaceae > Dillenia > Dillenia suffruticosa. The sequence goes on from JAVTVX010000005.1 coordinate 159,465, forward strand.
TTTATTGTGATCTCCAATTTTCAGCCTTCATTGTCATCTCCATTTTTTGGCCTTCATTTCCTATTGGTTTCTTGGCCTTGATTGCCATCAACCCTAATCTTTATTTTGGCCTTCATAGCCATCAACCCTCATTTTTTTGTCCAATCCTTTTTGGCCTCAATTACTCTCAACCCTAATCTTTATTTGGCCTTCACCACTATCAAAGCCGTAAGGCTTATTTTCTAGGAAATTCTTAGTTTTTTCTAGCGTTCATAGCCAATCTTCTTGTTTGTGACTTGCCTTAATTGCAGTCACCCTTGGCAATTATCTGTCATTTTTTTCCTTAACCCTAACTATCCCCTATTTCTTGGCCTTCATGGCCAACCATTGAAGGATGTCAGAGGTAGCCATGTCATCGTCTGAACAAGTGCAGATTCAACAGTCATTGGAACGTCTAAACCTGTTGGGTACCCTTAAAAAATCGGCTACCGGTGACTGCTCCTTAACACTTTCAGTTAAACCTTCAAACTCTCTTGAATTAAATGTCTTTGATAAAGTGTTTGAAAATTCATGGATCCTAGACTCAGAATCCACAAACCACATGACACGTCTCTAACTATTTTAGCACCTATACACCATGTCCAAGCAATACAAAAATTACTGTTGCAGATGAAACCACGACCACAGTAGCAGGTTTAATGACCTTGTTCTAAAAAATGTCCTACAAGTTCCAAAGTTGTCTACTAATCTAGTGTCTATTCAAAAATTTACCAGATACTTACACTATCATGTTACGTTTTATTCCTCTTACTGTGTCTTTCAGGAACAGGGCTCGGGGAAGAGAATTGGACTTGCTAAAGAAAAGAATGAACTTTACTATCTTGAGACGCCGACCCTTCCCAAAACGATTTTATCCTCTTCCTTTCTTTCTTCGTCTAATAAAGATGTCATATGACTGCACCATTTCCATCTAGGACATCCTTTGTTTACTGTTTTAAAGATTATGTTTCCTTCTCTTTTCAAAGGATTAGATATTAGAACATTTCATTGTAACATTTGCAAATATGCCAAACACACTCGTGTCTCTTTTCCCATTAGTAATAAAAAGAATTTTTTCCCTTCAATTTAATTCATAGTGATATTTGGAGACCCTCCACAATTCCAAACGTTCCAGGTTCACAGTGGTTTATTTCTTTTATTGATAACTGCACTAGAATCGCTTGGATTTTTCTCTTAAAAAACAAATCAGATGTGAATGTTGTCTTTCCAATTTTTCATGCCATGATTCACTACCAATTTGGTACTAAAATTAAAAGTTTTCGCTCAGATAATACAAAAGATTATTTCAATCAAAGGAAAGAAGACAGTGGGATGTAAGTGGGTTTTTACCTTGAAATATAAGACTGATGGTTCATTGGAACGCTATAAAACAAGGTTAGTTGTAAAAGGGTACACTCAAACATATGGAGTCGATTACCAACAAACTTTTGCTCCAGTCGCAAAAATGAACACAGTGAGAATTTTGTTATCGTTGGCAGCCAGTTATGACTGGGATTTACAGCAGTATGATGTAAAAAAATGTCTGAATTCATGGTGAACTGGAAGAGAAAATATATATGAATATTCCACCGGGGTTTGGAGGAGTAGGAGGAAATAAGATATGTAAATTGAAGAAAGCCTTATATAGTCTAAAACAATCACCCCGAGCTTGGTTTGGGAGATTCACTAGAGCAATGGTAGCCATGGGATATAAGCAAAGTCAAGACGATCACACTCTTTTCACCAAACACTCAGCTTTAGGGAGAGTTACAACCCTAATAGTCTATGTGGATGATATAATTGTGAATTGAAATGATTAAAAAGAGAAGCAAGTTTTGAAAAAATATTTGATCAAGAAATTTGAGATCAAAGATTTGGAGAGATTAAAATATTTTCTAAGAATTGAAGTGGCTCGTTCTAAACAAGGGATTTTCATTTTCCAACAGAAGTATGTTACTGATCTTCTTAAAGAAACAGGGATGCTTGCGAGTAAACCAGTTGGAACACCTATAGAGCCGAATCATAGACTTGGAGAGACTATTGGAGATCAATCAGTAGACAAAAAGATGTACCAAAAATTGGTTGGTAAATTGATATATCTTTCTTACACCCGGCCAGACATTGCATACTCTGTGAGTGTCATTAGCCAATTCATACATGATCCAAAAGAAGTTCACCTACAAGCGGTCTATAGAGTCTTTCATTACTTGAAAGCTAATCCAGGGAAAGGAATACTGTACAAAAAGAATTCTGAGCTTATTCTTGAAGTCTATATAGATGCAAACTATGCAGGATCCCCTATGGATCGAAGGTCAACCTCCGACTATTGTACATTTCTTGGCGGATATTTAGTAACATGGTGGAGTAAGAAACAAAATGTTGTCACTCAATGTTGTCATTCAGTCAAGTGCAGAAGCGGAATTCAGAATAATGGCACAAGGTGTTTGTGAGTTGTTATGGCTGAAGATTATATTAGAGGACTTGAAGATTCAACGGAGTGGATCAATGAGACTCTACTGTGATAATAAATCAGCAATTAGTATTGCACATAATCCTATACAACATGATCGAACGAAACATATTGAGATAGACAAGCACTTCATCAAGGAGAAACTAACCGGAAAGTGGACTCATTTGCACACCCTGTGTTCCTATGGGGTCAATTGGCAGATGTTCTCACAAAAGGACTAAACGATGTTGCATTTCAAGACATTACTTCCAAGCTGAGAATGGACGATATCTATTCACCAGCTTGAGGGGGAGTGTGGAAAAATACATGTCAACATGTTTTCCTAATTTAGAAATTATGGAAATATATCTTTCCTAAAATATAGGGATTTGGTTGAGAGAAAATCAAGAATCCTTGTTTAGAGATCTGTTTCCTAAAATATAGGGATTTGATTGAGAGGAAATCAGGAATCCTTAATTAGAGGATATACAAAATTAGAGTAGTTGCTATTTTTTCTTATGAATAATTCTGTATATATAGCCCATTAGAGACTTTTGTACAATATATAGAAATAATAAAAAACAGTTTTTCTCCTCTAATTTGCCACAAAGCATAACAAATTACAAATATTGTTTGTACCATACTTTAGTCGAACTATTTTTCAAACAAAAAATCTTTTAACAAGGATGAGTTCACCTGTGTAGAAGAAACTTTGAACTCATCTTCCCAACCACTACGAGCCTTCTCTAAAGAAGATATTTTTCTGTACTTGCTTTTCAGTTCTGCTTGAGGCATTTCCCTGGAGTTGGAACAATATGAAGAGTAAAAGAAATACGATTTTGCTTTAACTTTAACAGTATACTTGTTCACTAATTTTTGTCTTTCATACCTGAGTGCCTCTCCAACAGCTGGGCGAAATATCTTATATGTTCCAGAAGTAGAACTAAGACAAAATCCAAAAAGAGACAATTGAAGTAATAAGCAAGCATCCCATTAAAGTAACAAAAAGCTAGAAAAGAAATACAGCAAAAAGAAGCCAAAGTCAAGTATCCAAAAAATGTGTCTTGAATAACAAACACAGCTGAAATGGATGCACTCATAAAATACAATCCTAGTATACACCAAGCATTGTGACTTATGAAAAGATCTTAAATATTCCGATATGCACTGTAGCTTATATGAAAAAGACTAATGTTTTTATTTGAAATCGAGCCAATGGCTTGCTCTTCTGGTCACAATCTATAATAATCTCAACCAGGAATAGAGGTGATGGCTATGGGAATTCAAAGGCAAATTTAATGTCAGTCATTGTTCCTTATCATACCAATTATAGGTATATGAATGTGATATGTTGCAGTAATTGGTACATGGCGGGAAGGATTGTTGAGATACTTAGACTAAAATTTCAAGTGATGGTTTGCTTTGAATCAAGTGATGGTTTGCTTTGAATCAAGTACTACACATGCTTTGATGTGGATTTTGAAGGATATTTATCTTAAATAATAATAATAATAATAATCAATATTAAACAAATAAAAGAAAAATACGTATTGAATTTTATAATTGCTGGTTTGATTTAAAGGATATATATTTCTATTTGTGTGGTACTTATCTTGTCAATTTCTCCGGACTTATATCAAGTTAGAGCACCAATCCTTGTGATATGGATCCCAAACGCACATCATTAAGGGGTCATGGATCTATGCCACATGATGGAACTGGTGATTGAAATTGCTAAAACATAAGATGCAGGGTTAATCATGGGCTTGGAAGGTGTAAGAGTTTGTATAGCAAGAAGAGTCATTAAGATGCTCCATGCAGCCATATCTTTGATGGATAGGAGGGAACAGAATGGCATAATTTTTAGGGTACAGAGAAGACATTAATTTTGTGACAATTTTCTGAAGTGCATTTTCTGTCTTATTTAAATCTTTTCAATCTTTTGAAGAGGTTGCTCACTTTCCTTGTTTTTATAGTTCTTATGATTGAACACTTCTGTGGTGCTCTTCCCTTCTTGTTATTATGGTTTTTTGTTATCTGGAAACCCCCCCCCAAAAAAAAAGCAAGAAAAAGAAAAAGAAAATAGAAGAAGTTTATCAATAACTAATCAGTGAAACAAGGGGAGTAAAGCACCACGGGTTGCAAACTCACTCAAAGGCTATAACGACCAAGATTTTTACCTCTATCATGGCTACAAAAAACTTGGAAAACAATCAAATATATTCACTTCATGACAACTTCCATAAAACTTAACAAGGGTTTCTCCAATCAGCACAAAAATCCTCTTATTTTGTTCCATCCAAACCAACCAAAACACAACTAGAGGGAGCAACCTAACAACTTTCTTCTTTTGTACATACCCTCATCCAGTCCAATCCCACAACTCACTCTGGACAGAGCCTCACCCCGGGAAAATTATGGATTTTGTGAATAAAACCGACTTTTTTTCTGAAATGAAAAAAATAAAAAAAAAAAGTGAAAAAGGATCACAATACATGATGCTATATATCAGTCGCCACCATCTAGGCCACATCCCATGGCCATGAATGATCTTGACAAATCTTTATTTTGATACATTCTCTTTACCACACAGAAACAACCTCACCAGCACCAATACATGCAATGTCTTAGACAAAATTTCTGCTTGTCTGTGAGTAGACGTGGAAGACAAAGGTGGTTTGAAAATACAGAGAGGGAAATGTCAAAGAAGTGTCATGTAGTAAAAAATAATACTTTAAAACATGCGGGCATAACTAAGATGTCTACATTATGCATATTGTACCCATGCAAATCTCCTATGCTTCAGATTATAAACTTAATGACTGAAGATAATGAACTAAAATTTCAAAAAATAAATAAATAAATAAATCGACCTTTTCATACAAAAAACCCCACCAATAGTAAAACATTCATAGTGTGGTATTCTTTTTGAAGCTATAACAAAAAAAAGTTTTTGAATGATAAGTCATTTAGAAGCATCAAGGAAAGCAGATTCCCGTGTATTTCAACTGTTGAGTATCTGTATTAGCGTCACAGCCAATGTGGCCAACATAGTGGTCAATATGCCAACCCTATAACTAGACCTGTCATATTGAAACTTCTAAAAGCAAGTCCGGTTCAGTCACATTTTTCAACACTACACTCATACGACACTTTCAAGGAACAATCTAGACTCAACCATGTTGGTTTTTAAGACAATTTCTTTACAGCTAGGCCCTTCCTTATATAGATCAGTAGACGAACTTCACAATTTATATATTTAAGAAGTTATAAACCAAGAAACTTAACAAAGGGTGAAATAAAACTCGATCTAGTGCTCCTGTATGAACAGAATGATCATATAAATAAGGTTTCTACAGATAATAGTGAGTAGCATGTGTACAATATAATTTTATTAATGTCTTTGAACCTCTTAGTTGGCCTTTATACTTATATAGCACTATATTGTGAAATATAAACTTTTGACGTGTGAATCTATACCATGTTGTGTTCTGTTTTTTTGAGTGTTGGTATCTTCATGTCAGGTTGTTACTCTTGTCCAAGCCTATGCTTCCAACGGACGGGGAAATAAAGGATGTACAGCTGTTTAATATAACAGCCACTAAAACTTAGACATTAAGTCACAGTTGTTACTGTATCAAAGTTAACATTTTATGGTTTGTGACTGGTAACTCCATTACATCATCCACCAAGCAAGGTAGCATAAGGTCACAACATGCAACTAATATAACAAGAACACTGGAATCCAAATATGAGACTTCTAGGAAGAGACTGCTTGCAGAAATTAAACCATGACTTCCAGGAAAGATGCAAGAAACTTTACCATCAGCCTACAGGTTTGCCCTTAACAGGCAACAAGAACACTCGGATCCAAATATACAAAATCTCTTCTTAGATGGCAATTAACAATGTGGTTCAAATAATCAAGATCTAGGATATAAAATGTTCACAACTAAGCATAAAACCCGAAAATTTGTCACCAATTAAACATGAGATGGGGATCAAAGCTCCAACTTTTCATAATCCTTTTTGTGGAACCTTGATAAAGATCTAAGAGCTAGGAATCAGGGAGTATTGTTCATAAGCACTATAGCAGTACTTTTCTTGTGGTAGGATCTTTTCTCTCTAGAAGTTTATTACTTTAGTTTTTATGTTGAGTGTCCAGTGATTTATATTTTTCCTTATTATTAAAGTTAACTTGAGTGTATGTAGAAATTTATAAATTTTAGTTTTACTTGTAGTTTCAATTTCCTTTAGGTTAATTGTCAGTTTAAAGACTAGTAACCCTTATTAAGGAGGTAAAATAAAAATTTCTGTTTCTGAGTAAAATTGCTCTTAGTTCTTTCTAACTCTAGAATGTGTGATGCTTTCTTCCCCTAGGTATAATAATTAAGGATCTACTAGTGTGATGCTAATAACTCTATTCACTTTCTTCTCATTTATTGCAATTTTCCCTTTCAATCTACCTGTTGTAGTTTGTTTGCAAAGAAATTTTTTTGAGTATTTACAGATTTTCGTCATATTAAGTTTTAAAAACATACCGTAACTCCTTTTATCTAAAATTCTAAAGTCATCCTACATGAGTTTGGCATCAGAGATTTGGTTGTTAGTCACGTCTACTCACAATGGGAGGATTTTCCGAGAGAAGTCAACCAGATATGGAGAAAAAGCACGAGTCCCAAATATTAAGTCATGGTGCATCTCAAGAGGAGACTCAGCAATGAGACTCAAAATTAAGTTGGTCGATCGTCTACTCACAATGGGAGGATTTTCCGAGAGAAGTCAACCAGATATGAAGAAAAAGCACGAGTCCCAAATATTAAGCCATGGTGCATCTCAAGGGGAGACTCAGCAATGAGACTCAAAATTAAGTTGGTCGATCAATGTGTCTCACATCTATACCAGAGGCCTCATTAATTCCCCCTCCCCAGGGACCCAAAAATGGTAAAGAAATCAAGACACTTTTCTTCGGACACATCTATACATCTTAGGATACCCATCCAAGCCTTGAATTCCTAACTTATTTAATCCTGCTGTGATTCCCCCCCCCAACCCCCCGTGAAAAAAATAAAAAAAAAAATAAACCACCCCACCCCACCCAACCAAAAAACCTCTCGCTTTTCTTTTTAATAAATTACCCCTAATAATACATTACTCTAATTCTCCAAAAAATGTTGGACAGATTGCTAATGAGCTCAAATTCATTAACATAAGACAAGGACAAGTAATAGATTAATTCCAGATCACAATTTCAACAGAATCAAGAAAATATTTATAGCAATATGCAAATTTGACACAAAGTCCTTACCCTTCGCAAGCAAGAAGAAAATGTCTTCTTCCCAACCATTCCCTCTTGGACTCATAGAATCCATCAATTGATGAACCATGTCCATCCTTTTGCTTCTCGTCAAACAAGGTTGAGGCAGACTACAAAGAAACGAAATAGAATTAAAGTTTAGCCCAGTTGAGTATAGCATATTAGTGAGTGAAAAAAGAAGATACCTCCCATGCAATTCCACGGTCCAATGTGAATGTAAATAATACAGTTGATGCCCCCAACATCTTATCAACATGAACAGTCTGCATGATAATCCATGTAATTGCCATTATAACACAAAAACCTACAAGAGATCTAGCAGAAATTATTACCTTCGGTGTCCCTAGCAGTTCAATTACATTTGCCCTCATATCAACAATGCCTGTGTCCAAATGACCCTCGATGCGTGCATTCTGAATGAGGAGATCCAGGATGCTAACAAATAGCTCAAAGAGCCTGCACCATCATTGTGGTTTTGCCTCTTAGAGCATGTTCAGAAGGAACAAATGTAAATTACTTTTCCATAAATAACTTATTAACCTATTCTGGATCTCAGGTGGTAGACCCAATAGCCGATTCAGAAAACGACCAACATCATGCATGTCAGAATCAACTATACGACCAGAAAATTTTCCAGAATCCTTTCCAACTGCTGGAGCATGAAAAGGAATCAGTCTGGAATGAGGAAAGCACCCTACTGGATAATATTTAAAATATAAACTAGGAATAGCATTGGAAATCATGTATGATATAATTAAGCACCAAGCCCTAAGAGTTAAAAAATTTTAATCAGTACAAGAGTCTAGAAAACATGTTTGGTGGTCACCAATAGCAATGAAAAGGAATAATATCAATCATTTGTATAATCTGCAATTGTTGTGTGAAATTATGTTGAAAAGTCACTACCAAGAGCAGAGTCTCTAACTATTCCAACAGACACCAGAGCAGCTTTTGCCTTGAGAATAAATTCTTGGATTGTATGTGGCTTTTCATGGGAACAACCAGGAGGTACTACCGGAAGAGAATCCTGAAAAACTGAAAATCAGTTATTTAACCAAAAATACAGCTGTTTACATTCAACAAATATAATCAATAAAATGCAAATATCATAAAAGAAAATCTCAAAACCTGATCCATAATTCCCCTGTACATCACCATTAGAGCCCTTTTTCCATAAGAACTATCATAATTATATGCACTCAAAGATGGACCAGCCCTGCATCACATCCGTCATTTGAAACCATTGATTAAAGGGAAAGATATAATTTTTCGGACAATGTTAGGTCACTTGGCATGGAAGCTCAACACGACAAGATAAAGTATAAAAAGAAAACCTTTAGTTACCTTCTGTCTCCCTGTGTGAGTGCTCCTAGAGATTCTAATCTCTTCGCAACAATTGATGCAAACCGACGCTCACCACCAAGATTGGTAAAGAGTAGCCTGAGGTTATGACAATACAATCAATTGAAAACCACTGCTTAGAAAGGACAACACAAGACTCAGACTGAGCACCTTAATATTTAGAAGCTTAAGTGCCAGCAGTTGGAGCAACATTTGCAAAGCAATTAAGTTAATTCAACAATCATTTACAATCTATAGAGGACGGTCAGATTTTGTGAAGCTGCACTGAAAAGCCTGGATAGCAGACTGCTCTTTGGTAAACGGATCAATTATTACAATCTTTGACAGGAAAATATTCCATGCCGAAACAATTACAGCCATGACGAAGTATTAGCAAAACCCACTACATCTACTAAAGCAAGGTATTTGATCAAACGGCAGAGCAATTGATACAGAACAAGATTAGGTACGACTTTGAATTTCATAATACTTTCGAAATTTTTATTTGTGCCATGTCCTAAGGATATTTTTACATAATATTTATTTCTGTGACTTGTATTTTTATTGCAATAGTCTTTTGATTGCTCATGTAGGCATATGACCTATATATGTTCCCTGAATTAATGTGTGACAGAATACTGATTATAATTTGATAATTGTAATTTATTCCTGTCTCTCTTAGTCCCCTCTTATCAGCTACTTCTCCATAGCTTTATTATCTCTATGTTCTTATTCTGTCAATCTATTTTAAAGTATATCTCTCTCTCCACCTTCCAAATTCTATCTATTTTGGTATGATAGCAAGCTTCAACACTTGCACCTCCCGCTGCCACTATTTTCTTTCTACCTCTATTGTCAGCTCAGTCACCTGTGTAGCATGAGCCATCTAACATGGAACCAAATCATCATCAAGCCCACAAAGACAAATCATGCGTCACCACTGACCATCAAAGAGTTCTTCTCCCAATCAATTAGTAACCATTTCACATAAAGAAGAAAACCCATAGTTCAACTCCATAGGCTCGACCATATATCTCCTACGAAAGAAAAACTTTTGTTTCTTTTTCTGCTAGAATATATGTCAGCAATCTACTCAACCACCTGAAACTCATCCCAACTAGTCTTTCTGACTATGAAACAATTAATTCTTCTGAAAAAAGAAAACTTCAAAGTTTACAATGATGCTAGTTACTAGTCAATCCTTTTCAGAATTAATCTTGTTTCTCTCTTTTAATGAATTTAATACCACATAATTTCGATTAGTACAGTTTCCTTTATTTGGCTTCTCCAAAATTTTTTTTAATTTTTTGAATATTAGAATTTAGTCAGTATTAAGTTTGTTTTTATGTATTAGATTTTTAAAAAATTTTATTTTTGTGAATTTTAAGTCCTATTATATTCCTATATTGACAAAGACATTTTCTCTGCAAAGTTTAGGATTGCTACAAGTATGCCTCATTGATGTGAAAAGTAAAGAGAGTGAATGAACTGACTAATAAGCTTTTTGTTTAGTTATTTATGTTGAAAGCATGCATGTCTAGACTTTCTTCTTCTTAGTGTCTTATTCTTTGTCTTGCCTATGCACAGTTTGATCAAAAGTTCTCTCTACTCTTTGAATAACTAATTTTTCTCTATAATTTTCAGCCATAAACCCTCGATTTTCTCATGCTTTCTACCACTACAACACTTTCTTAATTCACACCATTCTTCCAACCGTAAGCATTCTACCCTCATTGTCCTACACCAATTTGGTAACATAGAGAAAGGCCCTAATATTCTTTTTCTATGTCATCAAGGTTAGCTTTCATCCAAGTTCGAGGCCTTTTACTAAGTTCAGGAAATCAACAGACAGGACACCTCCATATTGAATGCCAACTCTTTACTAAGAAGTCTAGTTTAGAGGAGAGAAATTAATGCTTAAAGAGGATCTCAAGTGATAAACAAAATCACAAAATTGACAGGACAGCTCATATGCACAAAATTAGAGCTCAACCTCCCCTAGACAAACAGACAGTTTCAGCAGCATATTCCACCAGTTTCAGGACAGCATATTACGCCATATTCCATATGTCCAACAACAATTTCAGCCAACAAACCCCCAACAAATCAAAAGCGAAATTTCTAAGGAGAATTTCAGAACTATGTTCCACCACAACAATCTTATTTTTCAGCCCAACAACACTCATCCAATACTTATGTCAGAGAGACGAGGTTTGAATCTTTAAGCAAAGGTATAAAGTTAGAAGTACCAGATCTTATGGCAATTGTAATTCTGAAATGTTTGAAGATTGGATATATATAGTTTGGAGCATTATTTATGTAGGTAAAGCATGAATGAAATTCAAAAAGCATATTTTCTTGAGGCTAAGCTTGAGGGGACAGCAAGAATTCGGTGGATTAAGCAACAAGAGTTTTACCCAAAAAAAAAATGGGGCTTGGTGATTTCGGAACGTAGGAAGAGATGAAGCAAGCGTTAACCAGACACTATATACTGCAAAACTGCAAGCGACAAATCTATCTTCAATTCAGGGATTTGCAACAAGAATATATATATGTTAAAGAATACACTAGTTTCCATAATGTTAATCGATCGGATTCTGTATGGTAGGAAAATATCATGGTTGTTGTATCACAATGATTTGAAGCCACAAATAGCTTTAGCTTTAGCCACTTGTCAGGAGACGCAATTCAAATAGCATACTGAATGGAGAAGGATTTGCAGCAAAAGTTATCTAGGAAAACCTCCCAAATTAACATGCAATAGAGTGAACAAGTTTTAGCCAAATTTATCGAGGCAAAGAAGTTGAAGGTTCTAGATATTTTGTTGCTAAACCTACTGACAACTTTGTCCTCACAAATCACAAAGTAGCATGTATTCTAATTTGATGGGGAAAGCAGTTTGTCAATGTTATCCTTGCAAAGGTTTTGGTCACTTATATATTCCATGTCCTGATCAATTAAGCACACTTATGGTGAGGTGGATGGGACCAAAATTGAAAGGAACATAGAAAAAGTAATTTGTGAAGCTAAGCAAAGAGGTTCAAACAAAGAAACTCAAAGTGATGATAGGCAGACATGCCTAATGGCTGAATATGATGATTGGGTTAGCAATGAGAGATGCAAGAAAGAGAGAAAGACCCAAAAGTGGTTAGACTACTACCATCGTAGTGTTAGAGCTTTGGTTTCATTGGGTTAACAATATAAATCTGAAAATTTATGAGAGATGTTTGCACTGGAATCAAGATGATATAATGTTGGTTGATGAAACGAAATAGGGTATTAATACTAAATTAGAGTTATGAAGGGTCACACCGGAATTCAGAAGATTTAAATTGATCAGATCAAAAACTTAGTATATGAAATATAGATTTAGTGGCAATCATCAAGATGATGAAGAAACGATCAGATAAGAAGGAAAAGATGTACCAAAAAGTTAACGGTTTAAATATCTTGGTTCCATCATTCAAAATGATGACAATATAGATGAGGATGTGAAGCATAGGCTTCAAGCGGATTGGATGAAATGGAGGGGGGTATCGGAATTCTTTGCGATCGCACGATACCATTACATTTGAAGGAAAAGTTCTATAGAACCATAATAAAACCTACACTATTGGGTGTTGGGCCATTAAACAACAACAAGAGTATAAAATGACTATAACTGAAATGAGAATGTTTAGATAGATGTGTGACAAAACAATAAGAGATAGAATTAAAAACGAAGAGATACATAATAAATTAGGAGTTAGTTCAATTCTGGATAATATGCGAGAGTATCGTCTGAGGTGATTTAAGCACGTGCAACGAAGATCAAAAAACGCACCGATTAAGAAAATTGAGAACTTAAATATAGGAGATTTAATAAAATATAGAGATAGGCCGTTGAAAATTTGGACACAAGTTATCTATAAAGACATGATAATTAAGAATTTACTTGAAGAGATGGTTTTAGATAGGAATGAGTGGCGTATAAAAATCCGTACAAATTAAATCAATACTCTTGTGTATATATATTTATTTATTATTTTTTTTTCATCTTCCTGATATCTGTCTCATGGCCGACCCCAAAATTTGAGATTAAGGTTCAAGTTGTTGTTGTATGAGAGATGTTTGCACACCTACTCTATTGAAAATTTTTTTGACACCACATAATGTAATGTCCTCCCTCTAAAAGTTTTGTCATATCTAATTAGGATGTTCATGGTTATATGATCAAAAAGTGATGTACGATGCTTGAAAATATTCATTAGTGTTGGGTCTAAGAAAATTCAAGTTTATTCCAACAAAGGATATTTTAATGTCAAAATTGAATATAGCAGCACCATATTTCCTTATATAACACACTGATTTTCTAACAATGGCATTCTTGACTCTACTTCGAACTTGACATAGTTAAGTGTTTATAAATGGAGAAATGATGGCACCGCCATAGCTTGTCCCAAGAAATGTGATCTTTGGCAACCAGCAGAAATGGCAGTTGTTCCATCATGAAGTCAAAGTCTTTTTGGTCCAACAAAAAGTGTCGTTAGTAGTATTTTTAATTTTTCGTAAGTTTAGCAGTCTAAAGATAAGTTGTTGAAAATTTAAGTGCTTTAAAAATTTCTATTTTGTTGATATGTTTCGTTTTATTTATAAATTTTTAAATATATTATATTTTAGTCAATATTAAGTTAAAGCTTTTCTTTAAGAATTTTAGAGTTTTAAAAACCCTTTACTTTTCCGAATTTTGAGTTTTATTACGTTTTTATATTGATTGAGGCATTTTACAAAAGATTTAGGACTGCCTCTAGATTGTTTTAGCACTTATAAATATGTCATATTGATGTCAACATGAAGAGGGGGAATGGATTGATCACCAAGTTTTTTGTCTAGTTATTTGTACTGGCATCAGTACCTACATTTTCTTCTTCTACTCATCTATTCTTTTTCTTATCTGAACACTTGTTATTAAAAATTCTCACTGATCATTGAATAAATGCAAATCCTAAGTTTTTCCCACGCTTTCTTCTGCTACAATACTTTCTGAACTTTTATGTACCATTCTTCCATTGTAGGCAATCTACCATGATTGTCCTACATCACGTCATGGCACAATGTTAGCCACTATTTGAATTGAACCCTTTGGATATACCAACCTGACACCCGCAATTTATCAAATTTCATTAGGTTTTTACCATCTCTCACTTGGGGCCTTAATTTGATTTTTGCCCTTCCATCTCCCCCCCCCCCCCAAAAAAAAAAATAAGAAAAGAAAAGAAAAAGAAGACACTTCATATCACTACAGCCTTTAGGGAAGAATACACAAACATGCAGATCGGTGTAAGTAGGGTAGCGTCTACATAATCTGATCATAGGTTGGTTACATAGGCAGTTCACTTACCGTCCAACCCCCCGCCCAAAAAAAAAGGTGAATGCAAAAATAAGTAAGCTTACTAAATGGTGAACTTAGCAAACAGCCAGCTATTACTTTGTGGTCCTCGAAATAATGGAAATCTAATTTATGTGTTTGTGTATCTTTACAATTTTTTTCCTCATAAAAATTAAGACAAAGCAACTTGAATGAAATGCAAGCATAAGACAAGAACAGTTTTTATTTCTTGCCAGAACATCTGCTTTAAATTGTTTCTACATATAGAAGTTGATAACATGGTCAGCAAAGTGTAATTATTACACAGGAGATATAACTTGCTTTAGAAGTTCATCAATTGATGAAAGTTTTCTTCATAATTCAACCAGTTTCCTAGTAGTTCAATGTTCAACAAGCTAATTCCACAATGCAGTTACAAAACCTTGAAACTATTGCTGTTAATATGCAAAGCACAAAAATATAACTCTAGGAGCACCTTGTACCAAATTACAACTAGCTTTTTAACATTGTTGTTGATGTGCAATACTAATGCATGAGTACAATTCTCATTCAATCAAGTGAAACTAATGCATGCGTGCCGTTCTCATTCAATCAAGTGAAACCAGAGCCATTGCAAATAGTGAAACCAAAACCATCGCAAATAGCTTACCGGTACTCAGGTGCAGAAGCTTGGTTTGACCGATGGGTTCTCCCAAACTGTTGAATGGCACGATCAGCACTCCAGGGAAGTTCCAAAGTTAGGTGAACCCTCCTCTTCTGGCAACAAACAACAAAAGGAAAATTAATGAGGACCAGACATCCAATTTATTTATGATAAAAGGGGCAGCCAGAACACCTACATTTCGTGGCAACTCTACTGCCCCTATATATCATTTTTTCTTCCCAAACAAAAAAGAAATGGCAACCAGAACCAACACAACATTGTCATGCACAAGTTTGGTTCTCAATCGAATTTTAGTTGAGTTTTGGTTCTCAACCAGAACCACTTTATTTCACTGAGTTTTTTTTTTTTTTTTGGATATAATATTTAGCTGAGTTTTGCTCAATTGAATTTTAGCAGAAACCTTTGATAGTAGATCTTGTATACTGAATATAAAAGTTTTACAATAGATACTTTGCACTTGCACATCTAGTGATAATTTAAAGATATTGAGTCATGTATATGCATGTGACCAGTTCAAGAAGCAAAAGATTGTGACATTGCAGGAGTTATTATAAACCGCCTTTGTGTAATATATATTATATAATAATAATATTATATATTCTCATTGCTATGGCAACATGGTGGTTGTGAAGATAACACAAGTCCAGCTGTATAAGAAACAACTTTTGAGCTCTAAGGGCAGGAATTGCCACTTTGAAAGCCTAGAAGACATGCAATGTCCTGAAAAAAATGAAAATACTATTTAGCAAAGGAATAGCTATGGATTTTTAACCACAGTTATTAAACTCAGACCAATTATCAAGCAGGTGAGGCCCCCTTAGCATTAGGGTCTGATTCAACTGATGTGTCACCAATCAAACTACAGGTTAAACTACTATTAAATATTCTTAAAAATTATTGGAGATAATGGGAGAAATCAAGAATGGTGGATTATCTAAAGAGGCTGTTGGATCCTTCAGGGGTAGCAGTGAGGAAGGACTCAAGGAGAAGTATGGTTAATTCTCTGGGTTGTTGTGGGCTTTAAGGTGGGAATTATGAATAGCAAGGAGTGGTGTGAGAGTTTAAATAGCAAGGAGAGTCACTACAATGCTCCTTAAAGCTTGTTTTCGCTGGTTTGGAAGGAATGGACTAGGAGCATTTCTTTTTTACGTTGGAGATAAGCCTTTACTTTATTCTCTATACATTTTTTTTTTTTGGAATTGTCTATTTCTTATGTCTTCCTATCCTTTTGAATCCTTTGTAGAGATGGCTGACTTCGTGGATTCATTGTCTTTGTAGTTCTTCTTGTTGATCACTTTCCTGGAGCACTTCCCTTTTTTGTTGTTTTTGTTTTTATGAATTTGATAAAAGAAACTAGGAAAAATAAATATTGAACCAAATAAATATTTATGGAAAATAAACATAGTTTAATGGCAATCTTAATAATCAAAATTTATAATCAATAGAAGTTTGCATCACCTCATCAAATAAAAAATGAAATAATACAAAGAACAAGTAGTATCAAGGACCCACCAAGAAGCAAGAAAGAAATTGATCGCAAAATGGAAGATCTGGTCCTTAGAAACTTCAACTCACCTATTTATCCTAGGTTTGAAGTTACCAAGTGCACACTCAATGAGGAAAAAAAGATAAAAATTCAAAACAGAAGAAAAAATAAAAATAAATAATGAGAAGAGACTTCCCCCAAGGCAGAAAAAGGACCACAAACTGAAGCAAAATTAATATCTTTTATTCAAGTGCGTTTCCTGGATCCAGATTCTAATAAGATGTAAAGGCATAATCACTGCAGAAAGAACCAAACCAAGCTATGAGTTGGTTTGATGAGATCGTGCTCCAACAAAACAGCCACTGGTGGGATCAATTTCAAGTTGTGATTTGAGAGTTGAATGTTAAGCAGCTGAGTTTGAACATAGTGAAATGGAGGAGTTAAACTACAGTTTTTCCCCTAAAACTTGCTGATTCATTTTCGGTGAATGTGAATGTCTCCAGGTGGGCACATGGTTTTCCCTTTCTTCAACCTTTTCATAGCCCTTTTCCATGACCCATCTGGATCAGCAAAGAGAAGAAACCAATGACTCGGACAGGTTATTCAAAAATTAGGGGCCTGACTGGGTTTTTAGTATTATTCATTACCAGACATTTATGCAACCAAAATTGATTAAGCATCCTATTACATCATCTTCCAGTTGGACCCTCCAGTGCAGATTCGGTTTTTAACCTATTCCTGGAACATGGTCATTTCAGTACATGAGACCCATCCTAAATTATCTACTCAGAAAGTTGCAAAACAGAATAAGCATGGTTGGTTCACCATTTTAAATAAGAATTTCCTCCAGATGCACAGCTTTCTACGTTTATCATGCAACAGCACTTGCAGCACATATGTACAAGCCATCTCTTCCATATGATATTTCTTAATCTCCCCCCTGCCCCAGATTGATTGATAAATATGCCCCAGTACACATTAATAAAAAAGCATTAATTTCTTTAGCTTTATACAAATGTATTTCCAGATAGCAGTAAATAAAGCTACCCATCTACTTTAATGGGTAAATGATAGAATTATCGACTTGTTTTATTGACCAAGTAAGGTATCACACTCATTGTGGGGCAAGAAAAAGCAAAATTTTCATCACATATATTGGGACCAATGGAGTAGGTGAAAACCTTATACTACATGATCACAACACCCAAAGGATATTTTAGTACTATATATTAAAAGTAATCTTCAATATAGGAAGGGAGAAAGAGGAAATACGTGTAAACAATAAGAAACAAACAAAACTTTATCCTGTGACGCAGGGATCAAGTAAAACCCAGTGCTCAGCATGCATGTTTTTGCAAATCAACCAAGCAGACAGGTAGCAAATTCGTTTCAAGACAAACTGTACCTGATTTACAGCCCTTTTATCAGCCTGTAGAGAAACACCAGCTGAACCAGCTTCTGAGATGATGGCAATCAGCTTCTTACCATCCATAAAAAGCTGCTTCTCATGCATATTGACCATTTCCATTGTCACATCCTTTCTAATGAAAAAAGAATCGGGAGATATTTAGAAAAAATGGAACCCATTTGAATATGAGGTTCACGTAAAAGAAAGAAATTCCTAACTCACGTGTTGCGTGCCTGATAAGTTACACCTTTGCCATTAGAAGCCCGCACAAGCATGCCACGCCTTCCTGTAATTTCTGCAACTTTATCGGGGCCTCCAAGCTGCAAATATAGTAAGTGGACATTTAACAATCACGCATCAGACCACAGAAATTATGCCTTCCTCAAAACAATTATGTGCAGATATGATACTTCAAAGAAAAATATTTTAAGTCTCAAAATTCACTCCAATAAATAAATGGTCCTACAGCACAAGTATGAAGATTATAACCAAAGGAATGAAGAATCATGATGCCTAGGACCATGTATGACAATACTTACTCAAGAAGAGATGATACTCAATAATAAATATTTGAAGAAAACCATTCTAGGGTTATGCACTAACATCAGCATAAATGGTTCAAATCTATGGCGCTCTATACCCAGATCAGATCATCTAACTAAAGCATACAATAGTTTGCTTCACCAACAAAGGGAATCACCTTGTGCTGTTTAGAATTATATAGCATCCCTTGTGTAAATCTACAAACGTTTGCTCCATAAAATCATTGTCTAATCAAATTAGTGTACTACAGATGCTCTAGAGTGACACACAACCTTTGACTTATTCATGGCCTTCAACTGGGATGGCACAACAGAACTTATCAGCTTGTATTCATGATATAGGCCTCATAGATAAGCATTCACTGTTCCTCCAAATGTCATTATTGAATAAGGTATTACATCAATAAATAAAAGGATAGTATTGTCCACTAACTCACTCCAGCTTATGGAGTTTAGCCAGAAAAAGGTTTTCTACAAATATAATGTGCAGAATATGCACCCTGAGGATAAAAAATAAAAAAAAAAAGAAAAGAAAAAAAATATTCAACATAGACATTACTCTGTCAAGAGTACAAAGATGCACAAAATATTGAAGTATGCACTGAGAAAGAGAGGATGAAACCACGTGTTGTCCAAACCTGATCAATAATATCATCCAATGGATTATTCGGAAGATCCA
Organism: Dillenia suffruticosa; assembly: GCA_033439265.1. NCBI lineage: Eukaryota > Viridiplantae > Streptophyta > Magnoliopsida > Dilleniales > Dilleniaceae > Dillenia > Dillenia suffruticosa. The sequence continues at coordinate 178,737 of JAVTVX010000005.1, forward strand.
AGGAACGAATAATCTCCAAAATTTTTGACTTGCGCTCTAGTGCACCTTCATATCTGCATACAATACCAAGGCAGAATAATAATTAATATTATACACAAAAAGACCACTACCAGCATCACACTCCATGCAATCACTAAAAGAAGGAAAACACTTTAAATCATTAAAAGAAAAGGGGAAGAAATTTTGATACCTCTTCTTGAGTTCTGCAATATAGGCATTTTTGGCTTGCAAATATTCATCTGTTTTTAACTTGCAAGAATGGCACGACCAATCTTCAGGGACTAAATCCATAACAGGAGGGACTACACAGTCAGGATGAACAAGTTGACCACAACAGGAACACTGAAGCACTTTCTTTCGCTCCTGAACCATGGACAATCCAATTAACAGTACCATCACAAGTTTTTCAATTTGTAGATTATCCAACTACACTAGAAAAATTACCGCTTCACTGTTGCAAATCTCACAGATCTGAAACTCATCATCAGATTCAATGGAGTCTTGCTCAGAATCAGCTGCACAGTCACTACAGAAAATTAGCACTAGAGAAGTAGAAACTTTACAGAAGTACAAACAGGAAACATATAATGAAAAGGCTCCTAATTTGGGATAAAAAAGAAATGAAATGAGCAAAATCTTCCAAAGGGGTGCATATGATTTGGACCACTTAACAGAATCATAAAAAATAAACTACTGTCTACTCTCAAAAGACAGTCTTCCGGAGAAATGAACAATCACAGGACAGGGATCAACTACTGTGAAGGTGACAAAGAAGACATACAACACACATGGTGGTTGAAAATGGTATTTATTTCAAAGTCATGGCCCTAAGCAGCAGAAAGCCATGAAAAGAAGATGGTCAGATGCAGTAGAATCATGACCACGTAATTTCAAGAAACTCACTATCTAATTCTTCTTCACTCTCATCATCACTTGCAGGTCTCCATTTTGCAACTTTTCTAACTCTTCCCTTCATCGAAACGCCAGGTGTTGCTGCATGCCTCTTCCGCTGGAGTTCCTTAGCATTTTCATCTGCTATTTGAAAAATTAAAAGCAGACTTTACTCAATAACAGGAAAAACAAGTTCAAAGAAACAACAGCAATATCAACAAAATTTTAATGACTTCAGCATAAAGCAATTTCTAACAAGGTTTATCTCATTTTAATGCCATCAATAACCTAAGGTAAAAGTTAGATATGTGCCTGGAAGTGATTCAGGTTTCTCAGGTAGAGGATAATTTTCTTCCACAAATTTCAGCAACAGCTCACGGGGTCCAGAGACAAAATCATCAAGTTCGAGTCCCTAATTGTTACAAATACATTGAGAAAAAGGAAACAAGCATATCATGAGAACAGTCTATGGGGAACAAAATAGTGGGAACTCAGATAATCGCACAAGGAAAAAGCATTATATACGAACATATTTTGTCATAGCTTCCTCAGTCCGTGCCTCTCCGGTGCTTTGAAGTCCAATGACGACACATTTATCCTCCATCAGGGCCTGTTTAGCAAGCCTCACGGCAACAGGCACCTTAGCTGACATACACATGTGCCTAAAGAAGCGCTAACATGATACATCAAGCAAAAACGAAACAAATTAGTAAATATGTTAACCAAACCAGAGTAGACAAATCTTTTAATTTTGATGGACTCTCACCTGATGGCTTGCCCAATATATCCTCCATAGTTGACTTGAATTGGGCTTCTCATCAGTAAGAAATGCACTTGCCGAGAGCAGTTCTACTCGCAACTCAGCCCAAAATTCTGCTGCTCTTTTATACATGTCCTAAGAAACAATAACATTGTAGAGATATTTGAAATGAATGAGGAAAAGATCCCAAAAATAAACAAATAAGAAAACACAATTGAAAAGCATCGAAGATTGAGGTTAACCCCAACAATCATCATCACACATTGAAATTATTACAGAGACCACGATGTGGGAAAACATAAAGATCAATTATTATTTATTTCAATGATTAAAACATGATTGAAATGAGCAGGGACATGATTGAACCCCTAGGCCTCCCCCTCCACCAAACTTCAAAAAAAAAAAAAAAAAAAAAAAAAAAAAAAAAAACAAAACAAAGAATATCTAAAGGAATTCTATTGTTTTTATCTATGACCTTTTGCAATTTATACTCCACCACTCCCCCCCCCCACACACACACACAAAAAAAAAAAGAAAAAACCTTTTGGCCACCCAAACACATAACTGCTGATCCGTCCCAAGAATCAAGTAATTTGTATGGAAACATATTCATACACTCTTATATACATGTGCTCTTTCAATTTAAAGGCACTCTATTAACAAAAGGCAACAAGTAAAAAAATCAATTGTCCACAGAAGAATTTTCAGAGAAACTCCTTCCCCAAAAATACCATGCATACACCCCACAAGAAGCAGAAATTGAACTTAGATTCTAATCCATCTCTATTAATTAAATAATTAGGCACCTCCCAAGCAATGCCCAAATCCAAGTTAAGCAAGTTATGTGTCAGAAATCCTTAGTATACCATCCTTCCTTGCTATCAAATACAAATGCATCACCATAAAGATATCAAATATGTTAAATTGTTTAAACCTTAAAGGGTTAGCTACATCAAATGTTTGATCCTCTGATTTTGTCCAAAGAAGCAAATTATTTTAGGACTCTGAGAATATTGATGCATATGTTTACATGCAAATGTCAGCATCTTCAAGGACAGTTATAAGAAGAATTTATTGTATCACAGAAACAGTACTATTCCATGAACAGAATATTCGCTCAGAACTATAATAGTGAGGTAATACATCAAATAGAAGAGCATAAAGTTATTCTGGAAAACAATAGTTATTGGAACATTGTGTGCAACAACAAATGTACAGCAATCATGACTTGCTAAAGTGAAGAACAATATACTAATGCAGTGAGCTTCAATAAAGGGAACACTTAAAGAAGGACAATTGAGCAAAGTGTCAACAAGTTCCTTTCAAAGATAATAATTAAAAAGAAATCTTCTGACTAGGCTTTTAATATATGTTGACAAATAGAGTGTGCACAATACCATCATTTTCTCCTCTAAAGGTGCTTCAACAACTTCAAACTCAACCCCTTCATAGCTAAGCGTACGGCATAGATACATTCCCCTGCAAGGTGATCAACAAGACCTAATTACATTTACAAAATGAATAGACAAATAAATAAACTATATGCGAAAAAAGGAAAGAAAACATTTTATACCTTGCTTTCATGTCCATAGCAACAAGCTCAAGTGCTCCAACTCCACCTTTTTCTAGAGATCCTACAAAAAAAATTGCAAAATGAAGTCCAGGGGAAAAAATTTTCTTTATCATCAGCTACCATTTCTTAGAGCCCTTCCAATTTGTAAGCTACCACTTCTCTTCACTAATGCTCAAGAATGTTCCCTAACATGAAGAAACAATCTTAAAGCCTAGGTTTGATATCAAAAATAAATAAAATGGACTTTCACTGAAGTGGCAGCAGAATAGGTATGGGGTGTCAGACTAGCAGGTAGTCTTATTTGTCAAAACAACTTGTATAATAGCATATATGTAACAAGCCTAACTTGATACTTACTTGCAAATAGGTGAAGGCATGAGCTCATGTTCCAACAGCAAATATGAGGGAAAATTGTACAAAATAAAGTGACCCCAAGCTAACTCCTAAGAGAGTTAGTCCTAAGAAGCACACTGTCAGATACAGGAATCATATCCAACAGAAAACTGGCATTGTCAATATAACAAGCATTCTCGACAATTTTTCGAAAGGGAGAACACAATACAGCTAAGGTCTGGCTTTAAAATAATTAATATGAATATATTTATACTGTTATGATTTTGCTATTAATTTTTTTATTCATATGTATTTTGTGGATTAGATAAGAGAATACGTCTACAGTGATTTGGACATATGCAACGAAAACACAAAGACAAACCAGTTAGGAGGAGCGAGACCTTAAATGTAAAAAATTTAGTAAAACATCCGGTAGGCCGTTGAAAACGTGAATGCAAGTTATCCATAAATATATAAATGTCAAGGGTTTAATTAAAGAGATGACTTTAGATAGGAATGAATAGCGTAGAAAAATCCGAATTAGTTGAATTAATGCATTATAAATTTCTATGGATAGTTTATTTTTTCCTCTCCTTTCTTATATGTTGGTCTCAAATGGCCAACTCCAAAATTTGAAATTAAAACTCCGTTGTAAGTACAACAATAACAACAACAAACTGAATCTTAATCCCAATATTTGGGGTCGATCATTTGAGAAACAAATTTATATAAAAAAAAATAAAGGAAAGAAAAATGAAACCAAAATTAAAAATAAATATAATATATAAATATATAAATAAAACAAAACTAAAACAAAAACTAAAACTAAAAAGAAAAATAAAAATAAAAAAATAAACGAATAAATCAATAGATAAATATCTAAAATATATCAATTTAATTTGTGCGGATTCTTCTACGTTATCCATTTTTATCCAATACCATTTCCTCTTCTAAATTCTTAACTTCCATGTCTTTGCGGATAACTTGCATCCAAGTTTTTAATGGTTTACCTCTACATTTTATTAGATCTCCTATATTTAAGTTCTCAATTCTCCTAACCGAGACATCTATGGGTCTTCTTTGCACATACCCGAACCACCTCAAACGACACTCGCATTTTTTCCACAATTGAATTAACTCCCAACTTGTTACGAATCTCTTTATTTTCAATTCTATCTCTTATAGTTTTTCCACACATCCACCTAAATATCCTCATTTCTGCTACAGCCATCTTTTATTCTTGTTATTGTTTAATAGTCCAACACTCAATACTATACAATAGTGTAGGTCTAACCACAGTTTTGTAAAACTTTCCTTTCAAATGCAATGGCATCGTGCGATCGCAAAGAACTCTGGATGCCCTTCTCCATTTTATCCAACTTGCTTGAATTCTATGGTACACATCTCCATCTATATTACCATCATTTTGAATGATAGAATCTAGATATCTAAATCGTTCACTTTTGAGTACATTTTGGCCATCTAACATAATTGTTTTTTCATCATTCCTATATCTAAAACTCCATTGTAAGTATTTTAAAGAATTGATTATTTAAAAAATTTAAAAGAGAGAATGAGATATGACAAATATGCATTACATTGTGGTTCCTCGTTAATTAATTGTATTCTCAATTGTATCATTAGTAAGAAAAAGTAAAAAATTAAAAATATTACAAGCACTATGTCTTAGAATAGTTCATGTGAAATATCCCTCGACTATCAAACTAGTACCCGAGAAGTAACCTGAATTGAATAAGCAATTTAAAAAGAAGACATGCCGCTCATATCCAGCAGTCAAGTTTCATATCTGACAGTGTCCTGGGACACAGCTTCCCCTTTGAAGCATCCATGCTACCTAAAGTGAGTCAGAATAAGATCCAGAATTCTACATGGTCTTCATGAAACTATTGGTCTCATTTTTCATATTTTTATTTTTTTCTGATTGAAAGAGCCATTGCTCTCAGACTATAAGGTGGTCATCAGGGGGAAAAAATCTAGGAAAAACTGACATGAGATACCATTGACTGTGGCAAAAGATGACCTGTAATAGAGAACAAGCAAGCCAAAAAAAAAAAAAATTACAACAGAAAATCAGCACAGCTTATAAAGCCCAGATCGAGATTTCAGGAGGTGCAAGTGCAAATTCTGGAAACTCATACTTTGTTACAATGGTAAAGCCCACATTTTATAACATTACAATGCCAAGTCATAGCATAATTGCGATTAACAATTTAACAAAATTACGTCCATAAAACCTCTTTATTGTATATACAACACAAAGAAGCATACTCAAAAATTACCAAAAATAAGCTTCAGGAGATATCAAAAACTATGTAAGAGAGAAGGGAAAAAAAAAAGATCTAAACAAACCCATAAGGAGGATGGGTAGATCAGGCAAGCAAAACTTTAAGATGATCAATGCGACCAACCATAAAATAAGACCAAAAGGTACTATCTTTCATCACAATTGTGAAAAATTTTGCCCATCTCACATCGATTAATCAATCAAATTATCTATATAAAAGTAATGCCCAGGTGCATGAGAAACGGAACATGTGTCCATGCACACATGGGTGGGTGAGAGAGAGAGAGAGAGAGAGAGAGAGAATTGATAACAGAAGGAATACAAACCTAGAAAGTCTCGGAAATCAATGAAACATGTCCCTGCACCCCAAAGGCCAAGCCGGACCATATAACCCATATTACGCGGTTCTGATGCACCAGTTGCAGAGCAATAAATAACACGAGCTTCAGGAAGGCGAGCCTGTTATATTTAAATGTGTGAGACATAAAAACAATGTACATCCTACACCATTCAAGACAACAGATGGTAAAGATAGCGCACTCCACCCTCGTGCATCCGTGTAAACCCATACATGCAGAAACAAATTACTTTGTACCAATACCCATGAATATCTGCAAATTTATGCAATGATCACAATTTCCAAGGGAGATAAGTGGAGGGAAGAAGAGTAACAAAAATTAGAGACAAAAGGGCCAGAAGAAAAGGGTAGCATACTGGCAGCTATACATGGGACCAGTATGGAAAATGATGCTTCTGTTACCATAGAAAGCTAAAAGACAAACATTTGAATAAGAGAAAGTACCAAAATGAGATGCTTGCCGATCATAAAACAATGCCCAGAATAAGAAATGAGGTTACTCAACCGAGTATACCTTCACATATGATAGCTTTAATAACATTATTACTTGTTACCCCTAAACAGAGGAGAGAAATTACAAACAAGCAACATCAACAACATTAAGTAAAGGGGGGAAAATTAAAAAAAATAAAAATCGAAATCCAGAAATCAAAACCAAAAGGAGAGGATGTTTAAGCAGAAGAGTTTTTCCTACTGTAGCTTTTCGTCCACCTATTAAACCCTTCTATTCCTCTCCAATTCTCTACCTCCAGGTCACAAAATATAAGCGTGTGTAAACTTTCTCTATGCTTTGGAATTCTTATTTCTAAAATCAACTCCAGAGAAGAAGAAGAAGAAGAAAAAAAAAAAAAAAAAAAAAAGAAGCCCCAGCTAAAAAAGACCTTTTGGTCGATTTCTACATTTTTGAAACTTATATTATTTTTATTTTCCATATGGCACAGATTCATGGGTCTCCTTTTTGTGCCACCTTTTCTTATGTAGTTTTTATTTCTTATTTTTTTCATGACTTCATCCTTTTAATTCTATTGATTCCGGTAAAGGAACATACGCCTATGTATGCAGCTTAGTGGTACAATAAAAATAAAAATAAATACTTTACACCAACACTAGACCTCCTAGGTCAAGCCAAAAAGGGGGGATAATAAAAAACAGAGGACGAATCGCTGTCCTTCATGTCAGGGAAAAAACCAATTTCCAAATCAGGTCCCGGAAAACAACTGCTCATGCCAGCACTACGATATTGGCAGGTACCACTAACATTGCTCCAGAACCACTTTGAGTTTGGCACTTGAAGAATCTTACAAGTGCCATTGAACTATCAGTCAGACAATCAACTAAACCAATGAAGCAAAATTTACTAATGAAGGAAATAGAATATAACCTCCCCCACCACAAGAAAAAAGGAGAAACGAGGGGGAGAAAAACCAAAAAAAAAAAACAAAAACAAAAACAAAAAAGTTGTTAACTGGTACAGAGGAACATACCAGCCTTTTCATGAAACTAATTCTAGACTGTCATTTACTGGTCATGCGTTGTAGGCAAATGGCACATGCTCTAGCATAGTGCATGTCATAATAAGGGAAGACAAGCAGTTTTGGTTTTAGAAAGCAAACTAATCACAATAGAGCAAACAAATGTACAGTGGAATAGGTGTTGAAGGATGAACCTGGATCTCAAGAACTGCTTCGCCAGTTCGTGTCGGTTGACTCCCAGTTTCAGGTACCAAATTTTTAGCCTTGTGGCACTACAATTAAGACCAACAAGAGCTAGCAATAAATGGTAAAAAAAATCACATGCAAAAAGTAAGACCGTCAACCAAAGGAAATGCCAAAACATGAAGAACAAAAGCGAGTCCTTTCTTCCATGATGAACTGTTGACACCTATCTTACATTGTCTCTGTGGCCTTGATGAGACGAGTAATTGAAACTAATTATTTTGGATTATTGTCAACAAATATGAAATCAGCACCTCATCAAAAATGACAAGTCCATCAAATTCTGGTCCACACCATTGCACAAGCTGCTGCATACGGGAGCGACCCTTCTCCGAAGACGCAATGAGACTGCTATATGTTAGAAATACAACCCCCTGCTTGACCCCGACAGACTTCGAATCAAGTTTAGAATAAGGCAATTTGTTCAAAGCGTGCACTGAAAATTGGAATCAAATGCATATATAAGTGGTTAAATCAGATTATTTTAGCTGTCAAACAAACATAGAAGGAGAACCAAAACCAAAATTGTAAGAAGTATCACACAAAATCCTCGAAATCCAGAACCCCAAAACATATTTAAGGTATCCAATCCTATAACAACCAACCCGTGCTTCTAGTTTTTTTATTCATTTAGCTCCTTTCTTTTATAAATCTAGCAAAGAACTAAAAGAGTGAGAAAATAAAATTCAAGAGAGGGTGAAAGGCTACAATTCTCACTTTAGTATAAGCTGAATCATGCATTCGAGCTAAAATCACAGAGTGATTCTATAAAATCATCAGTAACATTATAGCATTAGTTTAATTAAAATATGAGAAACCCAAAGAACTCAAAGAACTGAAAGACTCGCTTAATCTGAGAAATGACATCAGGGGAACACATGCAGTGACATCATTACAGCACTCTTACATAAGAACAAAGCACAAGGTAATGTTCATGTTTGAATCATTTACCACTAGAAAAAAATTTGAGTAAGTTGTAGCACTTAACAAGTTGAACAGTTATAACATCATAAAAAATGTACATCGATAACAAGGCCTTTTTGTGGAAGTGGCTACGGAGATTAGATGAAAAGTACCCGAAGAGAATATTATGATGAAATATAGGACTTTCATAGTGGTTAGAGGTTTAATGAAACCGTTGGGCCTTCTGGAATAGCTGTTTGGAAGAAGATTAGAAGAGGGTGGGAAACTTTAAAGAAACTTTGAAGAGCATAGTAAAGTTTAAAGTGTGCAATGGGGGTGCCAATCTCCATTTGGTAAAATGAGTCGTGTGGCTCCAATCCACTCCAGATGTGTTTCCAGGACTTTTATGAGTTGACAATTGGCAAAGAGGTGGTAGTGTGTTCTTTAGTCTTGTTTCAAGGAGATGACATCTTTTGATATGTGAATTTAGCAAAGAAGCAAATGATTGGAAATTGGAAGAGCTTTTCTACTTCTTTGAATTCCTAGAGGGCATCAAGCAGGATTTGGTTTGGGAAAGACAGTGATTTGGAGGGGATCGTCAAAAGAAACTTTTGAGGTAAAAAGATACTATGATATGCTTAGATCTAATCATAAGGATGAAAGAAGGACTTCCTTCGAAAGTTTACTCTGAAATCATCTTGCCATGTATTGGAGGCAGCTTGCGGAAGGAAGAAGTTTTTGTTTCAGTAAATAAGCGCTCATGCAAAAGAGTTTTGAGTTTGGGGATCACTTTTGCATTGCACATAGACCTTGTCTTTATGAGATAAAATTTTCACCTTTTCATTTATGTTGGATGACTTCAAACTCTAACCCCCATATACGGAGGAATTGCACCGCTATATAAGAATAAAGGAGACATGCAAGATTGCTCCAACTATAGAAGAATTAAACTTATGAGCCATACCATGAAATTATGGGAGAAAATAATAGAGTATAGATTGAGATTGGAGATAAATGTATCTCAAAATCAATTTGGATTTATGTCAAAAAAATCTACCACGGAAACAATCCACTTGTTAAAATATTTGATGGCGACATATAGAGTACAGAAAAGAGACCTACATATGGCATTCATTGACTTAGAAAAAGCATATGATAGGATTCCTAGAGAGTTATTGTGATGAGAGCTGATGAAAAAAGGAATATTCTTAAAATACATTAATCTCATTTGAGATATGTATAAGGAAGCTGTAATCGGTGTAAGAACTTGCAGGGGTTTGAGTGATAGTTTCCCATTAACATTGGACTCCAACAAGGATCGGCATTAAGTCCTTTCTCTTTGCAATAGTGATAGATGAGATCACAAAAAATATTCAAAATGAAATACCATGGTGTATGCTTTTTGCAAATGATATAATACTAGTTAATGAAACTAGAGAGAGCGTTAGTGCTAAATTAGAGTTATGGAGACTCACACTGAAATCCAGAGAATTTAGATTGAGTAGATCCAAAGCCGAGTATATGAGATGTAGGTTTAACGACAATTATAGGAACGATGAAGAAGCGATTAGATTAGATAGGCAAAATATACCCAAAAATGAACGATTTAGATATCTAGCTTCTATCATTCAAAATGATGACAATATAGATGAAGATATAAATCATAGGATTCAAGTGGGTTGAATGAAATAGAGCAGGGCATCCGGAATTCTTTGCGATCACACGATACCATTACATTTGAAGAGAAACTTCCATAGAACCGCGGTTAGACCTACACTATTGTATAGTACTGAATGTTGGGCTATTAAACAACAAAAAAAACAAAAGATAACTGTAATGAGAATGTTTAGATGGATGTGTAGAAAAACTAAAATAGATAGAATTAGAAATGAAGAGATTCGTAGTAAATTGAGAGTTAGTTCAATTGTAAATAAAATGCGAAAATGTCGTTTGAGGTGGTTCGGGGATGTGCAAAGAAGACCCAAAAATACACCGGTTCGGAAAATAAAAAACTTAAATATAGGCGATCTAGTAAAACGTAGAGATAAACCATTGAAAATTTGGATGCAAATTATCCATAAAAATATGAAAATTAAGGGTTTAGAAGAGAAAATGGTTTTGGATAGGAATGGATGGCGTAGAAGAATCCGCACAAATTAAACCAATATATTTTAGATATTTATCTATTGATTTATTTATATATATTTATTTTTCTTTTTATTTTCTTTTTAATATATATATATAATTTTTTTTTTCTTTTCTCTATCTTTTTCCAGTTAGCCTCTCAAATGGTCAATCCCAAATATTGAGATTAAGGCTCAATTTGTTGTTATTGACTTCAAACTCTATGAAAAGTGAATTGTTGGTTTGCAGTAGCATGATGATCTGTAGAGCAAAGGGGAGCATTGCGATGGAGGGAAAGAAATAGAAGACTTTTTGAGGGGTGGAGAGCTCTTTGATGAGTTTTATGATAACTGCTTGAAAAATAAAATGGCTCACTTGGTGCACAAAATGCTCTCCGACTTAATGCAGGGGTAAGAAGACGGTGGATGTATATGTCTGCAACCTTCCCCTTACATTTTTTGCAAAGAGTCTGTTTTCATGCCCTTTTGGGAATTATACTTCCAAAGAATCTAGAGCAAACAATTACCTCCTACAATAAAAGAGAATTGATCATGGCGTCTAGTTTAAAACTATACCTTCTGAATTTGATTTTTCTTCACCGGAGGAATTCCCCATATCATTCACTTCACTGATGGTTCCATACAATTAATAGCTCCATCCCCCGCACTAAAATGCTTATCACAGCTAGACGGGAGAATTTGATGCCTTGGCTTCTTCTTCAACTAATGATAACTTCTTGAAATGTTATGTTTTCAGTAGCCATTGAAATTTTTGAAATCTTTTGTGGATATTGATTCCATAGACTCACTTTTGTTCTAATCTCTTTGGCCAAGTACATTGTTGGTGCTCCTCCTTGGTTTTGTATTTTTGATTGGGTTTGTTTTGCCCTGTACCCTAGGCTGCCAGACATCACATCTTTTTACCAAGCTATGGCTCTGCCATCACTTAGTATTCCCTACACGTAAAACAAATTCGCCAATGTAGCATCTAATGCACTTCTAGGGGCAAAGAAATTCACCAACATTTTCCATGAAAAGACTTTGGTCTCTTATATAACCAATATTGGCTAATTACACAAGCCAATGTGAATCTAAGGAAAGCGAAAAGCACATAGAAAAGTAATTGGTGGAACCAAGCAAATGGGTTGTGAACTAAAACTGATATTGATGAAAAGCGACAATGTTGAAGAAAAAGAAGACTGAAGGCATACCAGCAATTTTCACCACAAGTCAAGTGAAATGGCCAATTATGCACAATAGTAATTGATGGAGGGAGTTGCACTAATATGATCTTTGAAGATGCCACGAAGAAACTGGGTTGGAAAGTAGTACCACATCCTCATCCAGTTTTCTTGGGTTAACAATACAAATCTGAAAATCCATGAGGTGTTTGCTGACCTATATATTGGAGGTTTGATATACAATAAAATGTCCTCTCTCTCAAAGTTTGTCATCTCTTATTATGATGTTGATGGTTACATAGTCAAAGAGTGAAGCATGATACCTACAAAAATACTTACTCCTTTGAGTTGGGTGGAAGAGAGTTTGCTTTGCGCCAACAGACAATCTTTCATGTTAAAGCTGAAGATCGCAGTGGGGTTTTAGTTTATAAATTGTAGCAATTCAACTGACAATCATTCTATGTTCTTGAGTTTTCTTGTTTGATTTAGAAATTTTTGTATCTATTAGATTCTGGTCAATATGAAAATCATTGTCCTTTTAGGGTCTTAGAGTTTTCAAAACTTTCCATTTAATAAGTTTAGATTTCTAGTATGTTTCAATATTAGTTTAGATGATTTTTAAAAGTTTTAGAAGTAATATCAAATTATTCTATCATCTACAAGTATGCCTCATCCAAGAAAAATGTGATGAGAGTAAATGAATTCATAAATAAAGTTTATTGTTCAGTTATTGGTGTTATATGCATGCATACATAGGTTTTTCTATCTTATTGCTATCTTATTCTTCTTCTTCCCCGCACACTTGTTCATGAAAATTTCCCATAATTTGAACAATCAATTTTTCTCTAATACTAAACAAATTCAACCCCTTTCCAGCCACAACCCATCATTCCTCCAATTGTAGGCAATCTACCCTAATTATCCTACATCATGAAGTCAACCAATAAACATCTTAATTATTTTATCCTAATTCATGTGAATTGAGTCAAATCAAACTCTCAAAAATAATAGAATAAAGTTCCACCAAGTTAAGTGATTAAAAAACTATAGGCATACATCAGGAATTGAAAAGGCGCTATAGGTCCCAAAACACCAAAAATCAACATAGGAAAAGGAACTCATGCTTTCAAGAATGAGTATGTGAATAAAAACAACAAATAAATTATAAAAAGCACTAACTTTTACCTTCTAAACGGGAAAATGCATTCAGTAAGAAATTTTCAATTAACATTCCCATTGGAAGCTTCAAGCAAAGTTCAAACCATGACAATTCACGGGAGAATACACATAACAAGAAAATATAGAACCCAAACAACTTTCTATTAAAATAAATAAATAAAAATCAAAACAACTAAATAAAGAAAAAAGCAAGATACAACCAAAATATTTCCCTTTTCTGACATTTAATCTAGACAACAGCAACATTCTTCTGTTTTGTCATTTTCTATGCTGGTAGGAAAATACTATTACCTTCAACATATAAGGCACCGACATCATCCAAGTCCCTCCGTGCATCGAACTTCAAATCTGAACCAACAGAAATCCACCTGCATATAATTGCAATGAAGTACAAAAAAGTATTAAAATCATGAGTGACAGACCTGCACAACAGCATATTCATGATCAAAGAAAAAACAAAAAAAAAAGAACAAGAGAATACAGCCCAAAAGTGCATGTATGCAGTAATTTGAACATCAAACTTACAGTGCTTTCTTCCTCCCATGCTGCCAATTCTCCCATACTAATCCTGCAATTGTTCGACCTTTACCTACACCAGCACCATCGCCAATAAAAAATCCAGCCCTAGAACCATTTTGAAGATGATGAAGGTGCCTCTGTATAGCAAAGACACAGGAAATCATGCAAGGAAAAACCAAAATGCATAGTATTGCCATGAAATGAATCCGAAACGAACTCCAACCTGGCAGGCATAGACCAATGTCTCAATCTGCAAGCATGACAATGTTTTTGAAGTTTCCAGTTCATGCTTGATCTTTAAATCATATGTCGGCTCAGGGGGCTGCACCGCAGATAAACAAGATGTCTCTACAACAGGATCTGGATGTGGGGGCCCAATAGATAGTTTCGGAGGGCGCTTCACAGAGAAACACACAAAACAAATTAAAGATCAATTCATGTCATCTATGAGGGTAGCTTCAGTATTGGGTCTATACTTTTATATGTTCAACAAAATCATCATATGTAATTAAAATAGAAACATAAAAAAAAAAGGAGAAAACACCACTGAGGAGAATCAATATATTTGCAAGCATTTGCCCAGTGGATAATGGAACACATAAATAAATTCTTCTGATTAAATAATTTTAAAATCTCACCGTGTTTTAGAACAATATCAGCAACTTAATACAAGCAATAAAAATAAATAAATAGGAAGAACAAGAAAACAAAAACTTGGTGAGAATAATGAGACAAAGGTTTAGTCTTGAAATAAGCATAACAAATAATTTCATAATATTTTACACAAGGTAGGTCAATTTATATTAAAGAAACAGAAAATTTATTCACAAAAAGACACCAAGGAGGTGCACTCAGAAAAAATTATACAAAATGGATGTCCATAAAATCTGCAACATCTATGGCAGAGTCACAGTACTTAGCAAAGAACCAAAAATTCTAGTGTTTCAGGAAACAATCTACTAAAAGACTAATGAGTTATCAACTCAAGAATTCTCTTATTGTGCTCCTTCCAAACCAACCAAAAACTGGCTAGCAAGGGCAAACCACAGTCTCTACTCTTCACTGTAGAGACCCTCAAACTACTTCATGCCCTCAACTGACTTTGCATGAACCTAATGGTCACCAAGCAGAAGTGAAGCAATGTGAACATCTCCAACACCACTCGGATCCAAGAACAATTGACAAGGAGGTGATCCACAAATTTCATTTCCCTTACCTGGAAGACAAACCTATAACCAAGACCAAACCTCTCCTTAACAAATTGTTGTATGGTCAGTACTCTTCCTAAGCAGTACAAAGCAAAGAAAACCAGCCTCGAAGGGGCCACAGTCTTTCAGATAGTTCTCCAAGGAGAAAGAGCTCCCCTCAATCAATTCCCCTTTCCAAAAGGCTACATAAAGCTTGTTATCAGAAGTTCTCTAGGATGATTGCATCCATACCACAGATTCCTTGTCCCTGGTATTGTCAATGGACACCCCCTCCAATAACTCAAAAAGAATTTGAAGAAACTCTCCAACTCTCAATCATTTGCTGCCTCGCCGAAAATCATGTCATGATGATGCATATCCTCTTGAGAACCCACAGATCCCTAATCATGGCTTCTTTATTAGAAGCTATCTCAAACAAATCAGGGAATTCACTCCATAAAGCACAAGCCACACCAAACATCATTCCAGAAAGGCGCCCTCGATCCATTACTCACTTTCAAACTCACTCCCTTGTTGATAACTTCCAATTCTTTCTGATTTCCTTCCAAACAACACAATCAGTTCCATGGATTTCAATCGTCCACCCACTAGGATTTTCTTGTACTAGATGTCTATTACCGCTCTCCCACAATGTGTTTCATTCCAATATAAATCTCCACAACCACAAAGAAGTGCTTTATTGTATTAAGGATCTAATACCAAAACCAGCAACTAGAATTGGGAACTTAACCACTCCCCATTTGACCCCATAAATCTCTCCCTTCCACCTCCCTACTTCCACAAAGAAATCTCCTCTCAGTATTCTTAACTCTACTAGCCACATCCATGGGAATTGGGAAAATGAACATAAAATACACTAGAAGCTTTGATTCCTTTTGTTAAGCAATAATTTCCTTATGAGATACAACCTTAGTTTCACCCTGCCAACCTTTTTCAAACTTCACCACCACACCATCCAAAAAGGATTTTTTGGCATACTTAGCTCCGAGTTGCAGCCCAAAATAAGGAATAGAAAGGTTTCTCCCATCTAGTCAATTAACAGCAGGGCTCCACTCCAGTAAGCTCACTCTTTGACAAAATAGTCCACAAGCCTAAAACTTCTTGAAAAGAATGCATCAAAGATACAACAATTTGCCTAATATCTACTCCAAAAATAATGATAGTAATAAATTCTGTGACACAACAACAAATTTATTCAAAAACACAATGTAGAGGGAAGGATCTACTTTTCATTATCTTATATCTTAAGACGCCCTAGCATGTAGAACCCTAACACTTATGAGAGGAGCCCGACACCTGAATATTAAATGGAGTTAATAAATGAGTGTTTAAGGATTTGAATTTAGTCCAATGATAAATTTTAGATAATAACCAATCACTTCAAAAGCTCAAACTAGATTTTTCTATATCAGAACACATCTCTCGGGTGTATCCTGTGACAATTTGTAAAAAGGTTCAAAAGCAGAAAATATTAAATAGGGTTAATAAATAAGTCTAGTAGGATTCAAACACAATACCATCATAAATTTTGTATTTTAAAAAAAAAAAAAAGACTAAGCTCTTCAAAAGCTTGATCTTGTCGACAGCATTTTTTATTTTATTAAATCTTAACAAATAGTATATTCAGCAAACATAGATGAGATGTCTTGGAGGGCCTCTCCTTGCTATTGCACTTAAACCTCTTGCCTATCCCAGCTATAGAGCCCTATTCAACATTCTACTAACACATCCATCACCAATATGAACATGGGAGGAGAGAGGGCCCCCTTGCTTTACTTCAGGTCAGCTTGAAATAACCACTTAAACCCACTCACCAAGAAAGAGTTTGTTAAATCCACCCTTTTTATTTTTTGCTAAACCCACTCACCCTTTTTGCTAAAGCATGGGTATGTATTCCCACCACCTTCCCAAGCACTTTGCTCAATCTTTTTTTTTAAAAGATAGAAAAAGAATGACATAATAAATGAAGGAAGAATATACAAAAAATAAAAAATAAAAAAAACCCTCCTAAGGATAAAAACCTTAGTAGTAAGAAGGATCAAAACAAGAAAAAACAAAGACAACTAACGTATAATTGCTTTCTAATTCCTCTCCAAATCTTCTAGAGTATAATATTTATCAATCCCCGAGGCACGAGCTCATAAAAAAGTAAAAAAAATAACTTTGTCCCACAAAAGAGAAATTTCGATGGTCTGATTACAAAAAATTCTAGTATTTCACACCCCCCAAATACATCACAGGATGGCCAAAATTTCAGACAAAAGCTTATAAGCATGTCCCCAACCAAGCAAATAGGGTGATAATCTTTTAAATTTGTACCTCCTTTCTTTTTGAATCAAGACGAGTGCTACTTATATTGCCAAGAGAATCGCCACAAACATTGAACACCTCAAACAAAAGCATAACATCTTTCATAATAGTCTCCCAATTCTATTTGAAGACATCCATGCAAAAACCATCAAGCCCTGAAGCTCCCCCCCCCCCCAAGAATCCTTCAAAGCAAGAACTTCCTCTTCAATGAACTGCCTTTCCAACCATAAAGCACCATCCATACCAAAGCTATTTAAAATCTGTCCTTAAAAGGAAAGAGAATACAACAACAACAAATTGAGCATTAATCCCAACTATTAAGGTCGGTCATTTGAGAGACAAATATATATATAAAAAAAGTGTTAGTTTAATGTGTAGTTTCTCCTACGCCACTCATTCCTATCAAATATTATCTTCTTATCTAAATTCTTAACTATTATATCTTTACGGATAATTTACATATAAGTTTTCAACGGTCTACCTCTATATTTTACTAAATCTCCTATATTTAAGTTCTTGGTCCTCCTGACTGATGCGTTTTTGGGTTTTCTTTGCACATGCCCAAACCACCTCAAATAACACTCTCACATTTTATCCACAATTGAACTAAATCCTAACTTATTACGAATCTCTTCGTTTCTAATTTTGTCTCTTCTAATTTTGCCACACATCCACCTAAATATCCTCATTTCTGCTACAACCATTCCTATTTGGTCTCTTGAGATATTAATGCCATAATTGTAAAGATTTGAAATCATGTCATGTGTAAGAAAAGTCCAGCAGATAAATTAGTAAGTACTAGTAAGGCATTCGTGGGATTCATATTGCATTTATATTTGGGAAGAACCACAACAAATCCAGCTGTAAGTAGACTTTGATAGGCAACCAAGATGAGACAACATATCCAGCTAAATGAGGATGGTGAAGAATATAATAGTTTCTCAATTAAAATATGCCTAAACAAACAAGATTAACGAACAATGCATTTTCGAGAAGTCAAAAGGGCCTCTCATTGAGGATAAAATCACAAAGAACAAACTTCAAAAATTTTGGACCCGGGGGAGGGGGGAAGAAAAAAAAAATTCATAGTGGACTAGTTTGGAAAGATAATCGCATACAGAAGATAAAGACTTAATAAAAAAAATTTATTGGACAGGAAAACCAAAAAATAAATAGATAAATAAAATAACAGCAGGATGTAGTAAGTCATTATCCATATATGAACAATTATGGCATTATATCTCAAGAGACCAAATAGGAATGGCTAAATAAACACAATCATTGAATAATGCATTTTGCAAAAACTAAAAGCGCCTTTGATTGAGGATAAAATTACAGTTAACTAGCTTCAAAAATTTTGGACAAGTTCAAAGAAAACTTCATAATAGACTAGTTTGGAAAGATAATTGTATACAAAAGATAAAGGCCCAAGAAAACAAATATTAGATAGGAAAACCTAAAAAATTAAAATAAAATAACAGGAACCAGTAAGTTGTTATGCACGATATATATAAACAATTATGGTATTAATGTCTCAAGACTCCAAATGGGAAAAAAACTGAGAGGAATAAAAATTAGCTGGTAAGAAAATTCAAAAATACTTACATAGTCTGTAAACGTTTCTCCTACCATGCCACCTTCATCCTCTTCTCGCTCCACATCAATGGCAACCTGAAAGAAAAAAATGAAAAATGACTAGAAATGAAAATCTTTGAAGTAAGAAAGCAAATTGCAAGCTCAAAAATTGTCAAGACATTCCATAAAATTGAGAGAAATTAACTCTTGATTTCTTATCAATTCAAAATTATGACAAAGAAAATAGCTTAAACATTAACATTTAAATATTTTCAAAGTAATGCCATAAAGGCATACATAGTCAATTTCAACATCACATTAAAATGCAAAAACCAAGTCACTAATCACACCATTAACGATGACAACCAATTAGTTATGTGTTATGATAAACTTCAGCAAGTTATGTGTTATCTTTAAGAAAACAAACCACCAACACAGCCCTCACTCTTACACAATTTTCTTTTTTCTAGCAGCAAGAGGAAAATCATTTGAAAGGCACCAAGCTAACATAGAAGACCACAAAGAAAGAAGCAATGATGATTGATGAAATAAATCCATTCAGCGAAAGTCACCGTGCCCATACTCGATCCTTGAAAATCAGAGATTTGAGCAAAAATCTGAAATAGTGTGTCTCCACTCTTGCAGAATCTCTCATATTACATTCAATTCACAAGGAATCAAGTTGCAACATGGCAAGGGATTAATTCCCATTAGAATAATGGTCCATTTACTTAGTCTGCATCCAAAGAGAGAAGCGCTGCTTCCCGTATTGATCATTTTCTTTGCTTGAATGATTGGGAATCATGTTTCACTAATATCATCCATGATATTCTCACTAGAACCACTTATGATCATTTTCCTATCCTTTGGAGTCTAATCATACCACTAGGTGTCCCACTCCTTTTAGGTTTGAGAATATGTTGTTTTCTTATAAGGACCTTAGAGTAGAGGTTGAGGAATCTTAGAAAGACTCCAGGTGGTAAGGCAGGAGGTTTCAAGTTTATCAGGAAATTGAAGAATTTAAAACAATCTCTCAAAGGATGGAGTAAGGAAGTTTTTGGTGATGTTAGAGTGAGGAAGAGGATCATTCTTCAGGGGGATTGATGAGTTAGATAAACTCGATGATCATAAAGAATTGCCAAGGACCAATCTATTCCAGGACTTGTTTTACCATTGTTGGTTCTGGTCCTAAAGGCTCTACCATGGCTTTCTTTCAGATTTTTGGGATGTCATTTGTGAACACTTGTTTAAAGTCTTCAATGAATTTTATTCTAATTGGGTGACAGGTAAGAGCATCAATTCTAATTTTATCACCCTTATTCCCAAAAAATCCACTTCCCTGAGAGAGGGATTTTAGACTTACTAGTCTCACCACTAATCTGTACCAGATTGTGGCAAAGGGATTAGCTAATTGGTTGCATGTCGTGCTTGATGATACCATTTCTTCCTCCGAGAGTGCTTTTATTGGAGCAAGAAAGATTTTGGATGCAGCCCCAGTTGTTAATGAATTTGTTGCTACGTTAAGAAGCATGTTAGAGGTGTGGCTTGGAAGTTGATTTTGAGAAAGCTTATGATATGGTTAATTGGTGATTCTTGAATATAGTATTGGAGAAAAAAGGCTTTGGGACCCCTTTGGAGGAGATGGATAAAATGTTTTTTGAATTCAACTTCAACTTCTGTTATTATCAATTGTGAACCCAAAAATTGGTTCTTGGTTTCATCCTCTACCTCCTTATTTCTCCCTAGTGTAGATCCACTTAGTAGGATGATTGAGAGGAAATTCGAGCCAATATGCTCTCTACTTTTAGAGTGAGGTGCAAGAGAATTCACGTCTCATCTACACTTTGCAGATAAACATATCCTCTTTCTTAAAGAGGATGTTGAGGGATTCAAGGATATGATTTCCTCAATTTCCATTTTCAAGAAAATTTTCGAGCTGAAAATTAATATCGCCAAAAGTCAGCTTCATGATATTAATATTTTTAGTGAGACTCTCGATCAGTTGGCTACTCTTGCCAGTTGTGCTAAAAGGGGGTGGCATATTTCTTGTTTAGAAATTCCTTTGTGGATAAAATTGAGAAAATATTAGACAGATGGAAGGTAGCTTTTCTCTCCCTTGGAAAGCATATTGTTCCCATCCATGTGTGCTTGTCCAGTTATCCTTTTTACTTCCTCTCCCATTTTATAGTCACTATTGTGGTTTCCAAGAACATTTCTCAATAAGTAAATGGGTTTGGAGATTCCCCTTAAATCCAAATTCTTTATGGCATGAGGTTATTAATGTCAACTATATCATAATTTTCTTTCTCCTAGCATTTTTAAAATGGGATGATTGTTCTTATATCTTTTTTTTTTTTTTTGAAGGATCAATGGATTGAGGACTCCCTGTTGTCCATTTCCTTTCCTCATCTCTATAGGTCCTCCGGGCTTCATTCAGCCTCTAGGAAATATTTCCATTCTTGGGAGGATCGTATTTGGGATTTTCTTTTGTTTTTTTAATCTTAAAGATAGATAAGTTTCAGAGTTTTCATTCTTAGTTTCCATCTTATAAGGAAATAGACCTTCACAGAATGTCCCTCATTCTAGGATTCTGTGTCTTGACACTTTGCATGCTTCTTCTTGCAAATCTTTTTTTTTTCATCATTGTATTAATCTTCCTCAGCACCTTCCTTTTCTTTTAAACAATTTTATTTGGAAAGTTAAGTTTCCTACCATGATTACGGCTTTAAAAGAGGAGACCTTTTAAAACTATCTTTTTAGAAATTTGTGTCATTTACTTTAACAACTCAGAAAACAGGGATAACGTGTTTTTGCATTGTTCAGCCACCGGGGACATATGAAACTGGTGGGTGACAACATTTGGGTTTGTCCTGAAGCCTCCCTAAATTGTTCCTTGTGAAATTTAAAGCTTTGGAAGGAGGAGGGAGAGAAAAAAACGAAAAAAAAAAAAAAAAAAAAAGGATGCTCTCTTGCTTTGGCACTCTGCCTTTGTAACTATTTATTGGGGCATTGGAGAGAGCGGAACACCAGAAACAAAACAACAGGAATTTTTCACATTCCCTTTATTGTGCCAAAAGACTAGGAAAATGAATAATTTCAAACCAATTTATTGATTCTTCTCTTTTATAGGATAAATTTATGTTTTATATTTCTTTTTCGGTTCATGCTTCAGATATTTATAAATATTACAGTTTAAAAGAGTTAAGGAGCAAATTAGACAGCTATTATCCATTAGTTCATGTATTGACTTTGTGTTTCTTCTCTAAGGATTTTCATCCTTGGAGTTTTTGTACACTCTTCTCTTCTTCTACACCATTTTTTTTCCTATCAGGGAATTTCTTACTTCCTAACACTACCTAAAAAGAAACATTTCTTTTTCCAATTTCAACTGAAGATGGCTACAGTCAAGCAACTGAAATTAATCAGAATCTGATAAACCCAACATAATCAGACAAGTTGGTGAACTTCATTCCTCATCAACTTGTCAACCAGAACACTGGAACAACACTTTAGAGGAGGAGCTAAAGGTTTAACCCAATGAGATTGATTTTGAAGGAGATTCCCAATTTAAAAGTTATCTTGGAGCCTAATTTAAAGCTGCTTAGTTCAGGTTAGACACAAAACTAGCAAGAGGCTGGAGGTACTTTGACTATTTATTCATCCACACACATGGTCAAGGAGAACCCTACAATCAATTTCACTCTAGTAGCAATTTATCAAGCTCAGACATAACATGGAACATGGGTACGAGATGACAGGACATAAACATGGTTACAAGGCGGTTATAAAATATCCGACACTGATATGTTACAAACTGTGATTAACAGGCAATTAATCACTGTCATTTAGTGTCGATGCAACAAAGGATATAATTAACACTATATGACAAGCTCGAGTAGCTACATCTTGGGAGCGTAGATAAGAGTCTTTTTGACAAACTGGAGTGTAAAACAAACTAATGTTGGACAAGAAACAATACGGGTAATTAACATACGATAAACAACAAAAGTTTCAATAATAACTGAATTAATTACTTTCAATGATATGCATCAAGCGCCTAACATGAAGAGGAAGTGTAAGGAAATTAATACCAGAAAGCATACTGAAGGACAATGAAGGATTTAGGGCCATAGGATATTAGCGAAATAGGTACCTCAACCGAAAGATTAACTTAGTTTTGTCCCACTATAAATATGAATAGCAGTTGGTCATTCTTTAGAAAAATTCACTATTCCTGATGACCTTACAAAGTCAACTGCACGAATTGATGACACAATATATTCACAAAAAATGCTGTACATATTTGACGGCCCATCAGAAGCTAAGCAGCTTTTAATCAAGAATTAGGCATTCACAAATTTCAACAAAGCAACTATCATGAATGAAGGTCGAGAGAAACAAACCTCATTGACTTCTTCAGCGGGTGGAACAAGAGGCCGAGGCAAGAACTGCTTCATCTTGGAGACATCGAAAGCGAGTTCAGTACGGCACTGAGGGCAAGCAAAACGAGTGAGACCGTGAGGAACATTGAGAATGGCCTTGCAGTGAGCACAGGGAAGCTGGATCTTGGTAGGATCAATGCCGTGGGCCGGCACCGGAGGAAAATTCTGCGCTCGGATCAGCTCCGGCGGTAGCATCTGCGGCAACTGGCAACTAGGGCACACAAATTCCGTCAACCCTGGTCCCACCGTCAGGATCATTCGGCATCCCGCACATCGCACCTGGCATCCGCTCCCTCCTCCCGATGGAGGCGGGGGAGGCGCCGTGGATGGTGGTGGTGGTGACGGAGAAGAGGTCAGCTGCTGCGGAGGCCCCGATGGCTGACCCATGTGTGCGCGATTTTTAGTTTCTGGTTTGGGATTTTTTAATTAATCGAAGAATTGCAAGTTCCAAGTGTTGAGCGCCAAAAAGGTCTTTCCGCTTCTGCTATTGGCGCGTCTCTCTCCCTATTACTCGTCCTCTTCTCTCTGTTTCTCTCTCGCTCTTCCTTAAAACCTTTTGGGTTGGTTCATTTCCCTGACACCTCTCTCTTCTTTCCTTTCCCGATGCCTCATGGCTCCCTCAACTGAAATGTGAGGCCGCGTTCCTATTGGCCGAACGAATTTCACTTTTTTTTTTTTTTTTTTCTCTTTTCCCATCGGATTCGAATTTGGCAAGCAAAATATTTTCGTAAAAAAATCACAGGTTAAATAAAACACAACCTACGATTAAATAGAACTGTCTGTGATTTTAAGAATGCCTCCGTATATCTTCCAATGTAGAACTAATAAAAGTTAAGTGAGGGAAAATTAAGTGTTTGAGTTAGGAAAAATAAGAATATGATTCAAATATTATTTATCCTTTTTACATATTAAGAAAATTTTAAAACTAATTAATTAATACCCGATGTTGTTAATCGTCAAATAAAAATGTGTACAATTTTGAAATTATCAGGTGCAATTCTCTTTATAATCATTTCACACCAACTTATTTTCTACCTTAATAATTAAAAATCATATAAAAAAAGAATATAAAAGTTTTTATACGCACTTAATCAATAATTCTTGATTTTTTAAATATTTGATTTGTTGTAAACTATATAATTTTGGACTTTTTAATTTAAATATTAAAGTTTTTATATGCACTTTAATCACTTTTTTACTTAAGGATGGTGCTGAGTGTGAGGGTTCAAAGAGAATAAAAATTGGAAATTGAAAAATTGAGTCCAGTGAGCAAAGAAGGGAATAAGAGGTATATTTTTTGTGATTGACATTTGAAATTCATCACGATCGTTATATATTTAATATAATAAAAAATTTAATAGTCTTGATAAATTCAATTTAAAATTCGATACGATAATTTACTGTCATTTGATTTTTATTTAAAAAAGAAGAAGAAGAAAAAGAATAAGCAGCAACATCAAATTATCTCCGCCACTTTATCAAAATTTAATATTTTTTCAAAACAAAAAAAACTCCTGCTCAAATTGACATTTCTCAGTTTCTCATCACGAATCAGAACCGAATCTTATACATGTTAATAATTTTTTTAATTGTTAGCCTTGGTTTTGTCCGATCTGATTTCTTGATCTAATCCAAACCATGACCGTGTCAAAGTAATGGATAAAAGAAAAAATTAATATTTTTTCCAAAAATTTAGAGAAAAATAAGGTATGAAGGTTGCTAATCCGGGCTGATTCAACTAAAAATGTTTTTTAGAGTTATAAGACTCTGGGAGCCAGTTTGAGCTTATTCATCTAACAGAGACACATAAAATACAATTAAAACATGTTATAATTAAGTTTTGTTTTTATTCTTTCAGAGTTGGTGCTCCCTGCACTTTTGAATTGGACTGAAAGAAGGCAAAATGAGAATCTCATCCATTTGACAAATCTTAGTAATGATTTTATGGGACAGCCCACCCCCAAGAAACATTTTCTTGTGCCCATACTTCACAAGACCGTCTCAATTTCAACCAAACAGAAACTCTTCAGACAGGGAGAAAGAATGCAAAACTATTATCATCATTTTCAACCTAATGTGGACATCAAACCACAGGCATTTCCAGATGTTAATGATTCTGAAAAGAGCAAGGAAAGGACCACCTTACCTTCTACCTCAGATGGTGTGCCCGCAATTGACAAACCTTGCTTAATTCAATGACTCGGTTAGATCAGGGTATTATCCAATAAACAAACCCACTAGCACTTCATTTGAAAAGGAAGAGCTACACAGCATTCTATTAAAATTGTTTCACCAGTCAACATCTCAAGCAGTAACACTGCTAGCAAAAACCGATTTATTCAAATTTGTAACTATAGCCTCTACAAGTTTAACTGTCATGACAACTTCCTCGCTCCGGTTGGTTAAAACCCATCATATAACACAGCACAAAAGATGCTCAAAACTAGAAAGAGACAGAAAACTCTGCTTAAGCATCATTGAGAGCAAGAACTCCAGGGAGTGATTTTCCTTCGAGAAGCTCTAAACTGGCGCCACCTCCAGTTGAAATGTGGCTCATCTTATCTGCCAGCCCAACCTTCTCCACTGCAGCAACAGAGTCACCTCCTCCGATGATTGTTGTAACTCCCTTGCTGCTGAGGTCTGCCAACTTCTTTGCAATGGCCTGCAATTATAAGAAGACCATCCTCAGAAACATATCCTAACCGGAGAAGGAGAAACTATTTACCATCCACTTGAGGCAAACAACTGGTGATAACATTATCCTGCTAGAAACATACTCCATGAAAAACCTTATAGTTTCGCACATGAGGAACTTAAATTACTTTGGGGACAATAATGCATAATTGGCTGATTTAAATCATGGCACTATTTCAAGACAACAAGTTTCTAAAATCTACTTTCCTTAAAATGGGGCAAGGAAACCTGTGGTTATAATTAGTTTTGAAAAACCCAAGAATGGAGGATATAATGGGAGATCATGCCATACCTCTGTTCCTTCAGCAAATTTATCAAACTCAAACACACCCATAGGTCCATTCCAGATAATGGTCTGGGTAGTATCCAAAGCTTCACTGAATGTCTTGATTGAATCAGGTCCAATATCCAATCCCATCCAGCCATCTGGGATACTGGATGCTGGGACAACCTAGAAAAAAAAAATAACAAATGTTAACAACCTCATATACATGCCTTTGGGTTTCCAAATGAGTAGCCAAGTTGATGATAACTCTCCCTGAACAACTGTTCCCCTCAAACCAGTGATAACTTGCATCACAGAAACGTCAACTCTTTAAAAAGAGAGAGTGCCATTAAAACACATATTTCTTATAGGGCATCTTAAAGGCAATAATAGTAACGATGCATATGACAAATACAAAAACGCAAAAAAAATGTGAAAAAGATTATCCATGAGTCAAAGAGCAAGGTATATAATAAACTATACAAGCGATTGGAGACTAAAGAAAGAGAGAGAGATCTACAGAATTGCTAATCTAAGGGAAAGAAAGGATAAAGATCTAAATATTGTTAGATGTATTAAGAGTGAAACTAATAGTATACTTGTAAAGGATGAGGGTATAAGGAGACGCTGGTGTGATTATTTTGATAATCTTTTTAATATTAAGAGTTCAACAGATATAGGCAATATCGAGATACCTGTAGGCGAAATTAATAGAGATTTTAAACGTAAAATTCGATCTCATGAAGTGAAAGAGGCTCTAAAGAGGATGAAAAATAATAAAGCCGTAGGACCAGATGACATTCCTATAGAAGTATGAAAATGTTTGGGTGAATTTGGTATAAAAGTGTTAACGGATATTTTTAATAAAATTTGGCAAACTAAGAGAATGCCCCAAATATGGAGAAAGAGTGTAATTGTACCGTTATATAAGAATAAAGGCGACATATAGGATTGCTCCAACTATAGAGGAATTAAACTTACGAGTCATACCATGAAGTTATGGGAGAGAGTAATAGAGCATAGATTGAGATTGGAGATAACTGTATCTTAAAATCAATTTGGATTTATATTAGGAAGATCTACCACGGAAGCAATCCACTTGTTAAGACATTTGATGGAAACATATAGAGCACAAAAGAGAGACGTACACATGATATTCATTAATTTAGAAAAAGCATATGATAGGATTCCTAAAAAATTATTATGGTGGGCGTTGATGAAAAAAGGGGTATCTTTGAGATACATTAATTTCATTAAAGATATGTATGAGGGAGCTACAACCGGCGTTAGAACTTACGGAGGTTTGAGCGATAGTTTCCCCATTAACATTCGACTCCATCAAGGTTCGACATTAAGTCCCCTCCTTTTTGCAATAGTGATAGACGAAATTACAAAAAATATCCAAGATGAAATACCATGGTGTATGCTTTTTGCAGATGATATAATACTGGTTGATAAAACTAGAGAGAGTGTTAGTGCTAAACTAGAATTATGGAAACTCACACTAGAATCTCGAGGGTTTAGATTGAGTAGATCGAAAAGCGAATATAAGAGATGTAGGTTTAGTGATAGTTATAGGAATGATGAATAAACGATTTGATTAGATGGACAAGATGTCCCACAAATAACCGATTTAGATATCTAGGATCTATTATTCAAAATGATGGCAATATAGATGGAGATGTGAACCATAGGATTCAATCAGGTTGGATGAAATGGAGAAAGACATCCAGAGTTCTTTGTGATCGGACGATGCCATTACACCTGAAGGGAAAGTTCTATAGAACCACGGTTAGACCTACACTATTGTATGGTACTGAGTGCTGGGCTGTTAAACAAAAACAAGAACAAAAGATGGCTGTAGCAGAAATGAAAATGTTTCAGTGGATGTGTGGAAAAACTAAAAAAAATAAAATTAGAAATGAAGAGATTCGTAACAAGTTCGGAGTTAGTTCAATTGTGGATAAGATGCGAGAATGTCGTTTGAGGTAGTTCGGGTATGTGCAAAGAAAACCTAAAGATACACCAGTTAGGAGAACAGAGAATTTAATTATAGGAGATCTAGTAAAACGTAGAGGTAGACCATTGAAAACTTGGATGCAAGTTATCTATACAGACATGAAGGTTAAGGGTTTAGAAGAGGAAATGGTTTTAGATAGGAATGGATAGCGTAATAGAATCCGCACAAATTAAATCAATATATTTATGATATTTATCCATTAACTTTTATTTATTTTTATTTTATTTTTCTCTTATTTTATTTTCGTTATGTTCTTTTCCTTTTTATTTAATTTTATCTATATATTTTTTATTCTTGTTTTTCTCTTTTTCTATCCTTTATAAATTTGTCTCTCAAATGGCCGACCCCAAATTTTGGGAATAAGGCTCGGTTTGTTGTTGTTGTTGTTGTTTTCTTATAAGGTGGAGTGTCACTTCCAACCACTTTAGACGATGAAACAAGGAAAGCAAAGCAGAAAAAATTACAAACCTTGCTATCAGCGTCAGCAGCAAACTTGTTGGCAATAACCACATCAGTAGGAAGCAGTAGAGACACACCCTTAGACTTGGCTTTCTCGAGAAGTGAAGTTGCAAGATCAAGTTTGTCTTCCTCCACAAGAGATGAACCAACAGAATACCCTTGAGCCTTGTAAAAGGTAAAGATCATTCCACCACCAAGTAAGAGGAGATCAACTTTCTCCAACAAAGATTCTATCACTCCAATCTTTGATGAGACCTTTGAGCCACCAACAATTGCAGCAAATGGCCTCTTGGGGTTTGAGACAGCCCCAACAAGGTAGTCAAGTTCCTGCATCACAAAACAAGCAAACATTAAGTGTGGTCAAGGACACATCCACATTGGCATACTAAGAAAGCTATTTTGTTTCCTTGTTGAGGATATGAAAATTTGAGAAAGACACTTTACACACATTATAGAGATGGGGAATTTATTCAACATGTTCTTTTCAAAGGCATGAACTCAAAATACAACAAAGTAAAAGAGGATAGAGATACCTTCTGCATGAGGAACCCAGCAACAGCAGGTTTTAGGAATTTAGTAACGCCCTCAGTAGAAGCATGGGCTCTATGAGCAGTGCCAAAAGCATCATTCACATAGAGGTCTGCAAGGGATGCCAACTTCTTTGCAAATTCAGGATCATTCTTTTCTTCCTCTTTATAAAACCTTACATTTTCAAGAAGAAGAACACCTCCATCGGGTAGTTTGGCCACCAATTTTTCAACCTCCTCACCAATACAATCATTTGCCATCTTCACCTGTTTAAAGTAGACAAGCACCATAATAAAAGGAGGCCTTCCCAAGAAAAAAAATTCCAGGCTTACAAACTTAATATTAAAAAAGCATAAACAAAAACGGAGGCCAAAAAAAAAAGAAAAAGAAAAAGAAAAAGAAAAAAAAAGAAAGACAACAACAGCAACTAACCTCAACTCCAAGGAGTACGGACAACCTGGGCACAAGAGGTTTCAAGCTGTACTTGGGTGTGACACCCTTGGGACGACCCTAGAATCGTAAGTTCAAATAAGCAGTTAAGAGGAAATCTCCAAACAAAAAACCAAAAGTACAAAATAAAAACTCCACAAACAATTATTATAACATAACCATAGGCAAAATATCAATAAACTGCACACAAGGCAGAAATTTGGGTATAAGCAGAATTTAACATACAACAGAAACCATGACAGCCATGTTGCACAGAGAACTGGGCGCAAAGAAAATTGAACTAGAAGCCAGTAAGTGAAGTTTTAGTATCATGGGTGTCCATTTCTAATCACTGTAACAGCTCGCCAATTACTCATCTCACAATTAAACTTGAGATTAATGAATCCTATCACGAAACTGTTATGTAACTCCGATTTAGCAACCACAACTACTTTAACATGCATTTCTTTAATACAATAATCCTGAAAATAAAGGTTGATGTATCCATTGCCAAAATGATGCTTTTAACGACCTGCTCCTACTGCCCTGACAACTAAACCACTTGCCGCCATCTGTGATATGCTTTATGTTAGCACATGCACACGTAATCCTTCACTCTAGATTTTTTTACCCTTTTCAATGTTGAAGGTTTAGAGTCATAGCATAAGTACGAATAATGGAGGTTGTGAAAAAAAAAAAAGAAGTAACAAAACTGAACTAGTTCAAGATTACAACATGAGAAACCCATCCATCAATTGTTTTTTAATCCTAAACACAAAAAACCATTGTCATGCAATAAGGTAACAAAAGAACATCTCGGATACAATTTTAAGTATGAACATGAATGACAGTATCATGGCATAAGTATGGGATCAAAACCATTATCATCTCATTAAGGGTAAGAAAAGAATATCTCAGATACAATTTTAAGCATGAGCATGCCTGACAACATCAGTATGATGGGGTCAATAGAAGCCAGCCAGCTAACCATGACGTAATTCTTGACAGACAAACAGGAAAACATACAAAAAATATTGTACCATCCCAACCAACCATATCCCACAAATACTGCTTTTGATGAGCCACGCACCCAAGAATGAAACCCTCAAACAGAGAGAGACAATATCTGAGCGTAAGTAATCCTATCCTCAACAGACCCTTATCCCAAGATAAGGCCCACTGTCAACAGTCCAAACGTGTATGGGCATACACGAACTCGGTTCACTTTTTTTAAGAAAAAAAGGGGGGAGTGACTACCATCCAAAATACAGCTTACTTCGTAAGTTTCACAAATTACCATTCTATGATTAGTCAGACGCATATAGTTTTTTTAAAGTAGGAGATAACTGGGAGTCTGAGACTTATCCTCAAAGAATGAAACCACAAGAATGAAAAACGACATCCTCCTCCCCCATCACTGTGTCTATTTGTTGTTGTATGTCACTCATGTCCTTGCTATTTATCACCAAAGAAAGCAAGAGCAAGTACATTTCATTCACTACCAACTGAACAAGCATTAACAGATCTAAGTCAATCACAGCCAAGCAAATCACGGTATGCATATGGTATCAAACCCAAACACATGTAAATTGGTCTCCACAAATAGAAACAACAACTGCCAAAATGATCAAATCAAAATAGAGTAAAAAGAATTAGTGCAGAGGAAATTCAGATCAAATCAGAAATAGACGATCCCCAAACAAAAAAGCAACTGATAAGTATAAATACATAGCTGATAAATCCACATTTTCTCAAATAATATTGAAACCATTTAATTGATAATAGAGTAAAAAAAATGATTTGATTAAATTCAATCGCATAGTCATCTGGGGTTTCATTTATCTTCATAAATCTTAGATCGGCAAACAAAAAAAAGGGAAACATAAATACACACACATAGACCCAACAAGGGAAACTACGAACTCGTGGTTGTGCTATTTGTGAATTCCCAAAAGGGTTTAATCCATAAGTGACAAAAACCACAGAAAGAGAGAGAGAGAGAAGTGGGGGTGTTATATACCAGATGACTAGAAAGGATGACTTTGGCACCATTTTGGATCAAGTACTTGATGGTGGGAACAGCAGCTCTGACTCTGGTGTCGTCTGTGATCTTCAAGTTCTCATCCAAGGGAACATTCAGATCCACTCTCACAAACACCTTCTTACCCTTCAAATCAGCCTCCTTCAGATCTCCTACACTCCGCTTAGTTGCCATACCTCTATTCCAAGTAAAATCAACACAAATCAGAAATACTAATCAAGCACAATTAATAAAAAAGGGTTTGTTCTTCCCAATGCTAAAAGGTCGGACGAATTGATACTCACGATGAAAATAAATGGGTTTTGCGAGACTAGAGAGAGAGAGAGGGTTCAAGAAAACAGGGAAAGATAGATAGAAAATCTCTGGTGGCAGGCGAACAAAAAGAAAACGATTATATTTATAATGGCAGGCAGGCGAGCCTTGTTTAGAAATTAGAAGGAAGGCCCTCAGGGAGGCTAATCGTCCGAATATTCTGCCCTTGGTTTTTGTTCTGGAGCCCCAGGGTTTACAAGATTCAGAAGTTTACCTTATATGATTTCAAAATTTAGGATTTATATTATTGGGGAGTTGCTCCTTGTATTTCCAAAATTGATCAAAAGCCTCCATGTTTCACCTTTTCTTTTGTTTTTTAACAAATTAACCTAACTATCAGCAATTTTAAAATAAAAATAAGCGAAAATGTTCATATCCTCAAATAAAAATAAAAAACTTTTTTCGACCTCAAGTTTCTCTTTCTTTTTTCCCGATCTTTTTTTTCTTCTTTTTCTCTTCCTCCATTTTTACTTCTTCATTGGTATCACAAAAATGGTACATAAATAAATCGCTAAATATGAATCAAAATCAAAACCACTTAAACATTTAATGCAAAAATCAAAAATTAAATAAGCACAAAATGGTGATGCGACGTCGAAAATAGAATGCAAAGTATGAGCAATTTCAATCTGAATATTTTCTCAATCACTTGATTCAATTATGATTCTTGTGACGACGCCCCAAATGCTCAAAATGTCATCTTTGTATGAGATTTTAAACTGGGGGTTAATCAATTTATTTAATCTGCTCCAACCAATTTTACGATATGAGTGAGTGATTTTTTAGTCAAAACAAAACCCTTTGATGTGAGTTTAAATTCATTGATTTGTAGATTTTGATTTTTTTTATTTAATAAATTTTAAACTTCAGTGAGTTCAAAATAAAAAAATAAAAAAAATAAAAAAAATTTTGTGCATGTAAAGAAAGAGTTTGAAGATTCCTTGGATCTTGTAAGTTGTGGTGAAGTTAGAAGTTCTGGAATACTTTTTTGAAAATGAGTTATGATGAAAATTTTTAAATGAAATAAATTGAAACCCTAATTTAAAAGGGGTTTTTTTTTTTTAAAAGAATTCATAGATTGAATTAAAGAAATTGGGATTTACTGCGCTATTGTTTGTTATGGAATGAGAAAGAAGAGGAACGAATGAGAAGTGGTGGTGGGTGGGAATTTCATTTTGAATTTTTACGTATTCTTTTTATTTATTATTATGAAATTATTAATAGTAAAGTAACTTGTTAACAAATTAAACTATAAAAATCTTTTTGTTAATTTTAAAACTATAGGGGCAGCTTACCAATCTTATCCCACAACGGAGTGATTTGCATTTTTCCATTTTAGTTTTGTTAACTTAACCCCTTGCCCAAGCAAGCATCCAAGAATTTCAATTTCCACTTCTTTCTTTTTCGTTCCTTTTTTTTTTTTCACTTACAAAATATTTTCTTGAAAATTCCATCACCCCTTTTAATTCCGACTATGATTCCCATATTTTTTTAAATATTTATAACTAAGTTAAAAAGAAAAAAAAAGAGTTTGCAATATAAATTCGATTCTTTTAGTGTTTAGTTCATTGAACAAGTTAAGTTCAATAGACCAAGATTCATATATTTTTTAGATTTAATTGTAAAATAAGATTTGTTTCACCTTGTTTGTTTGTGAAGGGAAGAGTTAAATAAATAAATAAATAAATAAAAGAACAAAAACCTTTTGACTAAACTTGTTTGCAATCCCATATACAATTTAAATTTATTTTTAATATATTTTATTTATTCATTTATTTTGATTATCATAACAAAGAATAGAATATTTTTGCACGTACTATTTAATTCAACTATTAAGTTTAACAATTTCCCTGTTGTCATATTGATAAATTTCAATGAAACTGAACTTATTTTGACCAAATTATATTTTATCTTATTTTGTATATAATATTTTTACAATAAAATTAAAAATTTTAATAAAAATATATGATTTTCTAAGTAAAATTGAAATTTCTTATCAATTTATTATAAATTTCTTGCATTAAAAATAATTCAATATAAAAATTTTTTGCCTTGAGCTAATTTTGGTCGTTGGTGGTTTAAAAGAATAGATAAAGACTAGGAGGTGTACACCGCGCGCTGCGCGGTGTAGTGTTTTGATTTTGACTACAAATTGAGGGGAATTACCCGGTGTGATTTAGTAAAATTCACATTAATTTCAATTTTGATTTTGGCTGCAAATTGATGGGCTAAATTTTATAAAACTTCTGAATGACAACCCACCAATATCATATAATAAGAATTTTTTAAATTTTACTAATTATAAAACCTTTTAAAATATAAATTTTAGTATTAATATTTTAATATATTAAATATTAATACTTCAGGTTTTAAAATAAAATATTATATATTGTAAATATTTAATTCTTATAATATTAATATTTTTTAGTATTAATACTAATTTGTAATATTAAAAATTAGTATTTAATAATTTATATATTAAATATTAAATATTTTTTGTATATATTCAAATTGTTGATTACTTGTAATATTAAATCAAAATTAAAAATTTTATAAAATATTAAATTGAATATTAAATTACCATGGTCGTTCTGATTAAATAATAATCTGATTAAAAAATTTTATGATTGTATTTAAAATATCTAAAATATTTGTAATGCGTTCATCTAAAATTTTATGCGTTCATTGAGCTACACAATCATGCCCTAAAACCAACAATGTAGACGATCACATCCAACCAAAGGTATAAGAAAAAATTTGGCAAAAAATCAAGTACAGAAACAGTAAGAGTTACGGACATTAATTATCATTTTCAAGAAAAACTCATCAAATTATGAAAGAATTTACAAAAAACAACAACTCAACATAGGAGTGTGGACTCAATTTGTATTCTTTCTCTGAAAAAGGGATGCAGGCATACATAACAAAAGCAAAAGCCAGAGTCAATGTGACAACTGAATTTCTCAGGTAAAGTACAAAGAAAATATCTATCTATTGTGAGATCAATATAGCATCACAGAGAGAAACTTACTTCTAAGAGTTGCATGTTTATTGGAGTGGATATTGTATACATCTTCCAAAACATTATTTCAAATATCCATAATATATTCTCTTGGGACACCTCCACAATTTAGAAAAGCAATCAGGTGCGAGGAGATAATTTGTTAAATATTATGGAAGTTATAATTTCTCCTAAATTAATTTAAATATTAAAATATTTTTTAGAATTAAAAATAATTTCAAACGTGAAATATTTAAATATTAATATTTAGATATTTAAGATCTTAATATAAATTTAAATTGTCGTATAAAATAAAAAAATATTAAACAATAAATCAAAACAAATTGATAAGTATTTTTATGTAATTTAAAACTATATAAAAATAAAAATATTTAGATATTTAGTTTTAATACCTGGATATTTATTTAATATTAAATATATTATATTAAAATGAGAAAAATATTTGTATAATTTTATATTTATATATATTTAAATATAAGTTCTGCTACGTAGGAAAACTTCAAAGTTCTACTATGTAGCAAAACTATATAGTTCTGTTAAATAGCAGAACTATAAAGTTTTGCTATAGTTCTGCTACATAGCAGAACTATGAAGTTCCGTTATAGTTCTGCTACTTAACAGAACTATATAGTTCTGCGAAGTAGTAGAACTACAATGTTCTGCTAAGTAGCAGATTTTTAAGTTTCGTGCGTTCGTCAATAAATTTTTTTTTTAGAAGTAAAATTTTGTAAAACTTTTGGATGACAATCCATTGGGCTTATATAGTAAGAAATTTTTAAATTTTTTGTAATTTTAATTTTGCTTTTATTTGTTATTTTTCAGCTAAAGTTTGGGTATCAATGAAAATAAATTTTTAATCTTATGAAATTTAAGTTGACTTTTTAAATTTTCTTAAATGTCATTTAAAAAAAATCTGAAAGTTTGTCAAAAAAAAAAGATTTCTTTTGTTTTAAATAAAATATGTCTATCCATACAAAAAAATATGAAACAATAATTAAATTTTTAATAGTTTGTGTATAAATAACAAACTAATTAGAAATGAAATTTTTAATTTTAGCTGCACCTCTTACATCTTCTAAAATATTATTTTAAGACCACCAACTAAAATCAAAAAATTTTGTTTACTTCAATAAAATATAATATAATATGTATAACGTTAGCAGAACCACAACAGAACTATATTGTTCTGCTCAGCAAAAGTATGTTGTTCTGGTACATAGCAGAACTTCATAACTTTCTGCATTATTTGATGAATTTTTTTTAGGGGCTAAATTTTGTGAAGCTTTAGGATGACAACCCACTCGGCTCATATAATAAGAAAATTTTTAATTTTTTGTGATTTTAAGTTTGCCATTATTTTTTATTTTTCAATTTAAGTTTGTATATGAATAGAGATAAATTTTTAATCTTATGAAATTTTAATTTGCTTTTTAAATTTTCTCAAATGTCATTTTTAAAAAATCTAAAAGTTTGTCAAAAAAAATCTTTCTTTTGTTTTAAATATCATTTATTTCAAATATTTTTGATATTTTTAATATAATCATAAATTTTTTTTTATCTAAAAATAAAAATAAAGATTTGAAAAAAATTATATAAATTCTGCGCAGCGCAGAACCACATCGTTCTGTATTGGGCAGAACCATGGTTCTGCACTGTCACAGAACCACATGGTTTTGTCCAGTGCAGAACGATGTGGTTGTGCACTGCGCAAAACCATCGCAGAACCACCTCGTTCTGCATTTTGTGGTTCTGCGCTATATTAAGTCCAATTTCGGTAATTTTGTATAATTACATATGCACTTATAGCTCTGCATTTATATTAACAACACATCACCTAACACTTGAAAAAAAATATTTTTTTGATATAAAGATACTTTCCAATATTTTTTTATTTAATATTTTATAATTATAATTTTTATAGCATTATAATATCATAGTATTTTGACTGTTCATGTGTTTCAAAACATGAGATAATAAACGTAGATATTAAACCCTAAATTAAATATTATTTATGTCCAAAAAAGTAGAATAGCTCTGCAATTTGCAGAACTACCTTTACTCTTCCAAATAAAACATATATTTAAATATAACATTATACATATATTTTTTTCCATTTTACTATAATATATTTAATACATAACAAATTTAATATTAAATAAATATCTAAATAATTAAATTAAAAGTTTTATTCTTATATAATTTTAAATTAGATAAAAATATTTATAAACTCACTTAAATTAAATTATTGAATGACCGCGCGGTATAGTGTTTTGATTCTGACTACAAATTGAGGGGAGTTATCCAGTGTGGTTTAGTAAAATTCGCATTAATTTCAATTTTGATTTTGGCTGCAAACTGAGATGCTAAATTTTATAAAATTTCTGAATGGCAACCCACCAATATTATATGATAAAATTTTTTTAAATTTTAGTAATTATAAAACCTTTTAAAATATAAATTTTAGTATTAATATTTTAATATATTAAATATTAATACTTCAGGTTTTAAAATAAAATATTACATATTGTAAATATTTAATTCTTATAATATTAATATTTTTTAGTATTAATACTAATTTGTAATATTAAAAATTAGTATTTAATAATTTATATATTAAATATAAATATTTTTTGTATATATTCAAATTGTTGATTATTTGTAATATTAAATAAAAATTAAAAATTATATAAAATATTAAATTGAATACTAAATTACCATGGTAGTTCTGATTAAATAATAATCTGATTAAAAAATTTTATGATTGTATTTAAAATATCTAAAATATTTGTAATGCGTTCATTGACGAAATTTTTTTTTATGAGGGACTAAATTTTATAAAGTTTCTGAATGACAACCCACGAAGATCAAATAATATGAATTATTTACATTTTGCTAATTGTAAAACCTTTTAATATATAAATTTTAGCATTAATATTTTAAAATTAAATATATTTATTTAAAATATTTAAATAAAAATATTTAAATATTTAATTTAAATACATAGATATTTATTTAAAATTAAATAAATTATATATTAAAAAATCATATCCGAAAAAAAATTATCTGTATAATGTTATATTTAAATGACATAATTGTTTTTTAGTGTTTGTATATTCCTTGTTTTTTTTATTTTTTGGGTCTTTTTTTTCTATATAGAGGGAGGCGTGACAAAAGATAGCTTGTAGTGTACGTGGTGTGCGTGCTTTATATTAAAAATTATATATTTAATCTGTTAATTTTTATTCTTATACAGTTTCAAATGATAAAAATATTTATAAGTCTATTTAAATAAAAATATTAATAATATTATTTTGGTTCATCATTTAATATTTTCACATTTCATGTTATAATTTCATATTTTATTTAAATAAATATCAAATATCCAAATAAATTATTTTTAATATTATAAAAAATTGAATATTGGAATAATAAGGTGGTACGTAGAACCACAAGGTTCTGATACGCAGAACGATATGATTATGCTATTATTCCCCGCCAAAAAGCAAAACCTTTTTAATCTTCCAAAATATTATTATTATTTTAAAAATACCCGAAAACATATTTTTTATTTTGTTTATGGTTGTGATGGTGTAAATTTTTGAGAAATCACATCTAAATGATTTAAAAAAGTTTAAATTCGATTTGTTTCTATAAAATAAATATAGTTTTTCTTTTTTATAAATATTAAATCTTTTCAAAAAAAGTGAAAGATTATTAAAAACCATAATATGGTAGATATTTTTATAATTATAATTTTTATAGATTGCATTTTTAGGTTAGCTAATATTTAAATATTTATCTAATATTAAACATTCTAAATTTAAATGAAAAAGACATGGACATAACATGTATAACATTAATATTGGTGTGAAATAAAAAAGACATAAATATTAATTTGAAATCATAATATTTAGTAATTTAAGTCTAAAAAATACATAAATATTAATATTTAATTTAAGGTTTGTAAAGTATAAAAATACAAAAAATAATTTAGTTATTTAAAGATTTCATATAATAAATCAAATATTCTTTTGGTAGGCATTACATATGAATTCGTGTCGATCAATTTATATATAAGTTATCTAATTTTATAAATTTTACCTATAGTTAACTATGGAGTTTTTAAATTATAGTTTTGATCTTTTAAATAATTATTGTCTATCTAAAATTTTTACTATAGTAGTTTGAATTTTTGTCTAACTAAAAGTTTTTAAAATTGGAATTTCAAATAAAATGTTAATCGTAATATAAAATATAAAAATATTAATAAAAAAAACAAAACTAAAACTTATAAATATAAATATGCAATTTAAAATTTTATAAGAATAAAAAATTTAAATATTTAATTTAAATATGCAGATATTTATTTAAAATTAAATAAATTAGATATTAAATAAATTATATCTGAAAAAAAATTATCTATATAATGTTATGCAATATTATGTCTAAACGACATAATTGTTTTTGGGTGCTTATATATGTTCATTTTTTTTTTATTTTTTGGGTCTTTCTTTCTATATAGAGGGAGGCGTGACAAAAGATAGCTTATAGTGTGCATGGTGTGCATGCTCTATATTAAAAATATATATTTAATTTTTTAATTTTTATTCTTATAAATTTTAAATGATAAAAATATTTATACGTTTATTTAAATAAAAATATTAATAATGTTGGTTTTGTTTATCATTTAATATTTTCAAATTTCATATTATAATTTTATATTTTATTTAAATAAATATCAAATATCTAAATAAATTATTTTTAATATTAAAAAAATTGAATATTTGAATAACAAGGTGGTACGCAGAACGAGATTGTTCAGCTATGCAGAGCCACATGATTCTGCTATGCAGAGTCTCATGGTTATGCTATGCAGAACGACATGGTTCTGCTATACAGAATTTCATGATTCTGCTATTTTTTAATCTCTCAAAATATCATTATTATTTTTAAAACACCCGAAAATATTTTTCTTTATTTTGTTTAGGGTTGTGATAGTATAAATTTTTTAGAAACCACATTTAAATGATTTCAAAAATATAACCATGTAATTCCGCTACATAGCAGAATCATGTAGTTCCGCTACATAGCAGAACCATATAGTTCCGCTACATATCAGAACCATGTAGTTCCGCTAGCAGAACCATGTGGTTCCGCTACTTAGAACCATGTGGTTCCGCTACTTAGCGGAACCATGTGGTTCCGATACTTAGCAGAACCATGTGGTTCCGCTACTTAGAACCATGTGGTTCCGCTAGCAGAACCATGTGGTTCCGCTGCCTAGCAGAACCATGTGGCAGAACCATATGGTTCCGCTACCTAGCAGAACCATGTGGTTCCGCTACCTAGCAGAACCATGTGGTTCCGCTACCTAGCAGAACCATGTGGTTCCGCTAGCAGAACCATGTGGAACCATGTGGTTCCGCTACCTAGCAGAACCATGTGGTTCCGCTACCTAGCAGAACCATGTGGTTCCGCTACCTAGCAGAACCATGTGGTTCCGCTACCAGAACCATGTGGAACCATGTGGTTCCGCTAGCAGAATCATGTGGTTCCGCTACCTAGCAGAACCATGTGGTTCCGCTAGCAGAACCATGTGGTTCCGCTATCAGAACCATGTGGAACCATGTGGTTCCGCTAGCAGAACCATGTGGTTCCGCTACCTAGCAGAACCATGTGGTTCCGCTACCTAGCAGAACCATGTGGTTCCGCTACCTAGCAGAACCATGTGGTTCCGCTACCTAGCAGAACCATGTGGTTCCGCTAGCAGAACCATGTGGAACCATGTGGTTCCGCTAGCAGAACCATGTGGTTCCGCTAGCAGAACCATGTTGAACCATGTGGTTCCGCTACCTAGCAGAACCATGTGGTTCCGCTAGCAGAACCATGTGGAACCATGTGGTTCCGCTAGCAGAACCATGTGGTTCCGCTACCTAGCAGAACCATGTGGTTCCGCTAGCAGAACCATGTGGTTCCGCTAGCAGAACCATGTGGTTCCGCTAGCAGAACCATGTGGTTCCGTCAGCAGAACCATGTGGAACCATGTGGTTCCGCTACCTAGCAGAACCATGTGGTTCCGCTACCTAGCAGAACCATGTGGAACCATGTGGTTCCGCTAGCAGAACCATGTGGTTCCGCTACCTAGCAGAACCACGTGGTTCCGCTAGCAGAACCACGTGGTTCCGCTACCTAGCAGAACCACGTGGTTCCGCTAGCAGAAAGATGTGGTTCCGCTAGCAGAACCATGTGGAACCATGTGGTTCCGCTAGCAGAACCATGGTTCCGCTACATAGCAGAACCATATAGTTCCGCTAAACCATGTAGTTCCGCTACATAGCAGAACCATATAGTTCCGCTAAATAGCAGAATTTCGTTGTTCTACTTAGCAAAAGTATGTTGTTCTGTTACATAGCAAAATTTCATAGCTCTCTGCATTATTTGATAATTTTTTTTTAGGGGCTAAATTTTGTCAATATTTAGGATGACAACCCAGTCGGCTCATATAATAAGAATTTTTTTAATTTTTTGTGATTTTAATTTTGCCTTTATTTTTTATTTTTCAATTTAAGTTTGTATATGAATAGAAATAAGTTTTTAATCTTATGACATTTTAATTGATTTTTTAAATTTTCTCAAATGTCATTTTTAAAAAATCTGAAAGTTTGTCAAAAAAAAATCTTTCTTTTGTTTTAAATATCATTTATTTCGAATATTTTTTATATTTTTAATATAATCATAAAATTTTTTATTTTAAAAACGAAAAGAAAGATTTTCAAATATTTTTTAACTTAATATTTTTATAATTATAATTTTTATAAATTGTAATTCTACCATACACATTTTTTAAATATTTAAAGATTCATTTAACATTAAATATATTATATTAAAATGAAAAACATATCATTATAATATTAATATCTTTGTAAAATTAAAAAAATATAAACATTAATTTGCAATTATAATATTTAATAATTTAAGTTGAAAAAATGTTTGAATTTTTTTGTTGAAAAAATACAATGTTTTTTTAATGCAAAAAGTGATTGCATCTGGGTTCGAACATGAGACGCACTTTAATGACATTCTTGTAATAATACAATCATGCGGAACTATTTTTGAATATACATATCTATAGAACTATTTTTCTTTTTAGCAAAACTACTTCCTTTCCTATCAGAACCATTTTTTTTTAATGGCATTACAGAACTTTTTTTTTGTAACAGAACTACTTTTTTTGTTTGAACATACCTAACCACAAAAAGACAGAACTGCTTTTTTTTAACATACCTAATTACAGAACTACATGATTACTTTTTTTTTAGCATAGCAATTTTTTTTTTAAATATTTATATTTAGAAATTTAAAATTTGAATATAAATTTAAATTGCAGTATAAAATGTAAAATTATTAAACAATAAATCAAAACAAACTGATAAAATGTGAAATATTCATTTAGGGGAACTACATCGCAGAACCATGTAGTTCTGCTACATAGCAGAACCATGTAGTTCCGCTACCACATAGCAGAACCATGTAGTTCCGCTACTTAGCAGAACCATGTACTTCCGCTATCACATAGCAGAACCATGTAGTTCCGCTACTTAGCAGAACCATGTAA
Source organism: Dillenia suffruticosa (assembly GCA_033439265.1). Lineage (NCBI taxonomy): Eukaryota > Viridiplantae > Streptophyta > Magnoliopsida > Dilleniales > Dilleniaceae > Dillenia > Dillenia suffruticosa. Next base: position 221,497 of record JAVTVX010000005.1, read on the forward strand.
TTCCGCTACCACATAGCAGAACCATGTAGTTCCGCTACCACATAGCAGAACCATGTAGTTCCGCTACCACATAGCAGAACCATGTAGTTCCGCTACATAGCAGAACCATGTAGTTCCGCTACGACATAGCAGAACCATGTAGTTCCGCTACATAGCAGAACCATATAGTTCCGCTACATAGCAGAACCATGTAGTTCCGCTACGACATAGCAGAACCATGTAGTTCCGCTACGACATAGCAGAACCATGTAGTTCCGCTACGACATAGCAGAATCATGTAGTTCCGCTACATAGCAGAACCATGTAGTTCCGCTAGCAGAACCATGTAGTTCCGCTACCACATAGCAGAACCATGTAGTTCCGCTACATAGCAGAACCATGTAGTTCCGCTACGACATAGCAGAACCATGTAGTTCCGCTACGACATAGCAGAACCATGTAGTTCCGCTACGACATAGCAGAATCATGTAGTTCCGCTACATAACAAAACCATGTAGTTCCGCTAGCAGAACCATGTAGTTCCGCTACATAGCTAAACCATGTAGTTCCGCTAAACCATGTAGTTCCGCTAAACCATGTAGTTCCGTTAAACCATGTAGTTCCGCTACATAGCAGAACCATGTAGTTCCGCTACTACATAGCAGAATCATGTAGTTCCGCTAACAGAACCATGTAGTTCCGCTATATAGCAGAACCATGTAATTCCGCTAAACCATGTAGTTCCGCTAAACCATGTAGTTCCGCTAAACCATGTAGTTCCGCTACATAGCAGAACCATGTAGTTCCACTACATAGCAGAATTACGTTGTTCTGCTTAGCAAAAGTATGTTGTTCTGCTACATAGCAAAATTTCATAGCTCTCTGCATTATTTGATAATTTTTTTTTAGGGGCTAAATTTTGTGAAGATTTAGGATGACAACGCAGTCGGCTCATATAATAAGAATTTTTTTAATTTTTTGTGATTTTAATTTTGCCTTCATTTTTTATTTTTCAATTTAAGTTTGTATATGAATAGAAATAAGTTTTTAATCTTATGAAATTTTAATTGATTTTTTAAATTTTCTCAAATGTCATTTTTAAAAAATCTGAAAGTTTCTCAAAAAAAATCTTTCTTTTGTTTTAAATATCAATTATTTCGAATATTTTTTATATTTTTAATATAATCATAAAATTTTTTATTTTAAAAACGAAAAGAAAGATTTTCAAATATTTTTTAACTTAATATTTTTATAATTATAATTTTTATAAATTGTAATTCTACCATACACATTTTTTAAATATTTAAATATTCATTTAACATTAAATATATTAAATTAAAATGAAAAACATATCATTATAATATTAATATCTTTGTAAAATTAAAAAAATATAAACATTAATTTGCAATTTTAATATTTAATAATTTAAGTTAAAAAAATGTAAAAAAATTTTTGTTGACAAAATACAATGTTTTTTTAATGCAAAAAGTGATTGCATCTGGATTCGAACATGAGACGCACTTTGATGACATTCTTGTAATAATACAATCATGCGGAACTACTTTTGAATATACATATCTATAGAACTACTTTTCTTTTTAGCAAAATTACTTCTTTCCTATCACAACCATTTTTTTTAATGGCATTACAGAACTTTTTTTTGTAGCAGAACTACTTTTTTTGTTTGAACATACCTAACCACAAAAAGACAGAACTGCTTTTTTTTTAACATACCTAACTACAGAACTACAAGATTACTTTTTTTTTAGCGTAGCAATTTTTTTTTGTTTATACCCAACCACATAACTATTTTTTTTAGCAAAACTACTTTTTTTTTAGCAGAACAATGTAGTTCTACACGATGCAGAACTATTTTTGTAGCATAACTATTTTAATGGCATTACAAAACTATTTTTTTAAGAAGAACTACTTTATTTTTTTTTAATATACCTAACTACAGAACTTTTTTTTTGAACATACCTAACTACGGAACCATTTTTTTTTAGCAGAAAAATTTTTGTTCTGCGCGGCGTAGAACCATGTCATTCTGCATTCGGCAGAACCATATTGTTCTGTGCGGTGCAGTACCATGTTGTTTTGTGCAACGTAGAATCATATGGTTCTTTTAGCAGAACTACTATTGAATAATTTGTTTTTAGAAAAACTATTTTCTTTTTTTTAATGGCATTACAGAACTATATTTTTTTGAAATAGAACTACCTTTTTTTTTCCTGAATATACCAAACCGCAGAACCACTTTTTTTTTTTAGTAGAATACTTTTTTTTTACCGCATTACAGAACCATTTTTTTTTAACATATCTAACTACAAAGCATAGAACTACTCTTTTTTTTAACATAGCTAACTACAGAACTACAGAATTACTTTTTTTTTAACAGAACTAAATTTTTTTAAAACATAGTTGACAACGTATCTAACTACAGAACCACATAAATACTTATTTTTTTTTAACATAGCAAACTACATAGCTATTCTTTTTTAACAGAACCATTTTTTTTAATGTTGGTACAAAACTACTTTTTTTGAACAAACCTAATCACAGAACTTATTTTTTCTTCCAAAACTACTTTTGAACTATTTTTTTAGCAGAACTTTTTTTTTCAATGGCAATATAGAATTACTTTTTTTTAGCAGACTACTTTTTTTTTTTAATGGCATAACAGAATTATTTTTTTTAGCAGAATGACTTTATTTTTTTTAACACACTTAACTATGGAACTATTTTGTTTTTTAGCAAAACTACTTTTTTTTAGAAGAACAATGTAGTTCTGCACAGTGCAGAATCACATGGTTCTTTTAGCAGAACTATTCTGAACCACCTTTTTTTTTAGTAAAACTATTTTTTTAGCAGAACAATGCAGAACCATGTTGTTCTACACCATGCAGAACCACATGGTTCTGCGTGGTGCAGAACCATGCCGTTTTGTGCCGTGCAGAAGCACATGGTTCTTTTAGTAAAAGTACTTTTGAATAAATTTTTTTAGCAGAACTATTTTCTTTTTTTTAATGGTATTACATAACTACTTTTTTTTGTTGCAGAACTACATTTTTTTTAACGTACTTAATTACAGAACTACTTTTTTTTTTTAGATAATTTTTTTAACGGTATCACAAAACCCTTTTTTTTTCGTATTAGTTCTACTTTTTTTTTGAATATATCTAATCACAAAACCACAGAACTACATTTTTTTTAAATACCTAACAACAGAACTATAGAACTACTTTTTTTTAATAGAACTATTTTTTTAAAAACATAGCCGACAGCATATCTAACAACAGAATTACAAAAATTTTTTTTTAACATACCAAACTACATAACTATTCTTTTTTAACAGAACAACTTTTTTTTAAAGGCGGTACAAAACTCCTTTTTTTGAACATACCTATCTACAGAACCTATTTTTTCTTGCAGAACTACTTTTGAACTATTTTTTTTTAGTAGAACTATTTTTTTAATGGGATTACAGAACTATTTTTTTTTGTAGCAGAAGTCTTTTTTTTTTTCGAATATAGTTAACTACAGAACTATTTTTTTTAGTAGACTACTTTTTTTTTAATGGCATAACATAAACATTTTTTTAGCAGAACTACTTTAATTTTTTTTTTAACATACCTAACCACAAAACTTTTTTTTTTTACATACCTAATGGAAGAACCATTTTTTTTTTAGCAAAACTACCTTTTTTTAACATAACAATGTAGTTCTGCACGGTGCAGAACCATATCGTTTTGTCTTTTAGTAAAACTATCTTGAACTTTTTTTTTAGCAGAACAATTTTTTTTTAGTAGCATTACAAACTACTTTTTTTTTGTTGTAGAATTACCCTTGTTTTTAAACATACCAAACTACAGAACTATTTTTTTTTAACGGCATTACAGAACTACTTTTTTTTCATATCAAACCTACTTTTTTTTTCAACATATCTAACTACAAAACTACAAAACTACTCTTTTTTTTTAACATACAGAACTACAGAACCACAGAACTACATTTTTTAAGAGAACTATTTTTTTTTGAAAACATAGCCAATAATATATCTAATTACAGAACTACAGAAATATTTTTTCTAACGTACCAAACTATATAACTATTCTTTTTTAACAGAACCACTTCTTTTTAATGGTATTACAAAACTACTTTTCTTGAACATACCTAGCTACAAAATTTATTTTTTCTTGCAGAACTACTTTTGAACAATTTTTTTTGTAGAACAATTTTTTTAATAGCATTACAGAACTACATTTTTTTGTAGCAAAACTACTTTTTGTTTTTAACATTCCTAACCAAAAATCTTTTTTTTTTTTAGCAAAACCACCTTTTTTAGCAGAACCATGTCATTCTGTGTGGCGCAGAACCATGTCATTCTGTGCGGAGCAGAACCATGTCATTCTGCACGGAGCAGAACCATGTCGTTCTATACTGGGCAGAACCAAATCCATCAAAAAAAAATTCCAGACTTTAAACGCTATTATTAAAAAAAAATGTACTTCTGCAACTCCTTATAGTTGTTCTGCAAAATCAATAGTTTTGAAGTATCAATTGTAAATCCACTTATATATTATAACACACAAAGATCCATGACATATGTAGAAACCAAACGATAACGGTGGCCTGTATCGAAAACAATATAAAGAAAAACTATACAAAGAGCAACCAAACAAGTTTTTAACAAAGCAACCAAACAAACTATGGAGTTCTGTAGACCCAAGGCTCACGATTGCAGAACAATCGAGTGAAGCTATTGCAGAACTGAAAGTGCTATTACAGAACTATCGTAAACCCAGAACTACAGAGTAAAGTTATTATAGAAATGAGTTTTTACAGAACTATTACAGAATCACTAAAGTGCTATTACAGAAAGAACCATCGGCAGAACTACAGAACTGGGCTATTGCAGAACCAACAAAGTGTAATTGCAGAAGAAAAGACAAAAACAAACCATCACAACAAAGAAGAATAACTTCCATAATCAGTACTTGAAGCTAAACGGCTCCATTCCCCCCATCCAGAAAGGTAAACCTTCAAAAGGAAACACAAAAACAAACCATTATAACAGAGAAGAGAAGAATAACTTTCATAACGCATCCCAAAACTGGGAAAATAAACACAAACCTTGAACACAGAGGGGAAATATATTCGGCACACTCGGAAACACAGCAAGAGAAAACCCAGTGACCATCGTCATCAACACCAAAAAGAGGATATAAAAAAGAAACGGAAAAAGTCCCAAACCGAACGTCTCCATTCCTCCTACCTAGAGAGACAAACCTTTAAAAGGAAAGATAAAGACAAACCATCACAATAGAGAAGAGAATAATAACTTTCAAAATGCATCCAAAAATAAGAAAAATAAACACAAACCTTGAACACAGAGGGTAAATATATTCGGCACAGTCAGAAACACAACAAGAGAAAACCTCAGTGGTTATCTTCATCAGCGCCAAACAGCGGATATAAAAAAGAAGCCGAACCTGAAACCGAACGTCTCCATCTGCCCCATTGAGAGAGAGAGCGAGAAACAGATAAAGAGAGCACCGTCATACTTTTATGCAGAGAAGAAGAAGAGAAGAGATAACAAAGGAAGATACAAAAAGCATAGAGGGATGGCCTCATATACTTTTTTTCCCCTCAAAAGTACAGAAGTCTAATCGCAATGAGTACCAAAAGAATGACCTTACATACTTTTTTTTCCTAACCACTCTGTGCACGTCTTCCGTGAAATCAACAACAAAATCTACTTCATTAATGTTTCTGACAAGAGAGAAAGAAAGAGAGAAACCACAAGGAAAAGACCAAAAGAAGACAGGAAAAAAAACCAAAAAAGAAAAAAAGAAAAACGGGCCACATCAGCTCCACATCAGCTCCACCTCACCAACGACCAATCACCCTACGCCAATTGGAGGACGACGAAATCCAGGTGGCAAGGGGTCTTTCACGCTTATATCTATATTGTTAATAAATAAAAAAGGGAAAATAATAAATTTAGAAAAAAAAAATATTCTTAAAAAAAAAAGAAACGAGGGTTGCATTGAAAGTCAAACCCCCGAACCGTGTTCTTCCGGAAGGATTCGCACCCAGTTATCGCCCACAAGTTCCGTACACTTTTTCCGAACTCTTTTTCCCCTTTTTATAAAACCCCCCCCCCCCGGGCCCCGGCGCCCCCAAAAAAAACATAATAACTACAACAACAATAAAAACAATCAAACAATAATAATAATAATAATAATAATAATAATAATAATAATAATAATAATAATAATAATAATAGCTACCTAATCAAAATTTCATTTTATTTTTAATTTTCACATAAAATTTCTTAACTGAAATTTTAATTTTATTTTTGTCATAAAATTATTAATTAATATATCTTTTGGTGGAAGCAAAAGTCTAAAGCTTAGACCACAAAAGTCTTAAATTCAGGCTCAAGGTCCGTGAACGGACGGTTGGGATGATATGCCGTGCAATATTCACGTAAGGCCTCCTCTCCGCTTCCAACTTGTGCACTCCGAGTCCATAGCTTGATTTCAATAGAAAAAAAAATTTTAATACTATCAAAAGTATAAATAATTTATATTTTGAGATTATTAAAAAAATTATTCCTTTGAACCAAATGTGAAGTACAAAGTAAATCTTTTAAATTTTTTATTTATGTATATTAATTATTTTTTATTTTATCTCTTCAATTTGAAATAACAATATTATATATTTTTATTATGATAAGAAGTTTGATTGTCATTTCAAATTGAAAATAAAGTGGGTTTTATCGTTTGTAAGAAGAGTAATGAGGAATTTAAGAAAAGAATGGGTATTTGAGAATTTTTATAATTTGATATCATTAATATTTATTTCTTGCATGTCAAGATGTTTGAACCAATGAAATTTAAGAAATATTTTAAGATTTTTGGTTGATTTCTTTTTTTTTTTTTCTTCTTCTTTTTATAAAATATATTGAATGAGTTTTTTTTTTTTTAATTTTTATCGATTTAAATATTTCACGTATAATAAAAATAAAAGAAAAAAAAAAAAAAGAGGAACGAAAATTTTTAGATCTATGTTTGTTGTCAAATCAAAATAATATTACAAATCACAAGGACTTCGAATACTACAAATACAATTCATAAACATTTTACATCCCATATCCCAAAAAAAGCAACTCAATAAAATTCATAACAATTTAAAAATTAATTAAAAAAGGCATTCCACATAATCAATATTTTTTTGTTATTTCACCTAAAACAATTGCATAAGAAACACCCCTCAGAAACGGTCCGCAGCAAAGCACGATCCTAAGCCTAGTTTGGGACCAGAAAGATTGAAGAGCGTCCCTTAGACTATCAAATTCTTTTTTGATTTTCAAATACTCTCGTCAGCACCCTTAGACAAAATTTGAGCTGAAGTTGGTAAAATTATTTTGAATAAATGTCGATGATTTTCTGCACGTAAAGTGATATTTTGTATGCATTTGATTATATTTCTTAATCATCTGTGGGAAAAAAGAAAATTAAGAGGGTGGGATTCATATAAAACCCATTGGCATTGGGTTTACTCCCACGTGGTGAAAGAGGCAGTTGATTTGGTTTTTCTCCATTTGACTTATTTGGGATGATCTTGGTAGACGTGTGAAGTTGAAATCTAATGCTACTGAGTGTTACCCATTAAAACCCTAAGAAGATATTAGATATCAAAAATCAAAATTATTATTTTCTTTTTTCAGGACATTCTTCCGGTTATTTATGATGTAAAGGTCAAAGTTATGTGTCACATGGCTGCTCTGCTATTAGGTTACACCCAAAAAGTAAAATAGTTTGTATATCTTTGAGTCTTAACTATAAACGGTGTTAGCTGCTATTTGAACAACTTGTTATTGCCCGTCCGTGAGTGCATAATATATGGATAATTTTTCACGGTTCAAATTTCTTTTAGATCCATAATTAATTTAATATTTAAATTAAATTATTATTCAAATCAATAAAAAAAATATAACATATATAGAAAAAAATAGTTTAACCACTGAAATTTTAAAAAAGACCAATGAGGTAAAAACATAAGTGAAATAAAAAGATAATATAAATAAAGGGATAACAATTCTCGGGCTCAAAAATACAAAAGAGAAATTTATGTTAAAATAAAACGGAAGATTCAAGAGAAAAAATAATCAAAAAAGAAAAAACAAGAAAAAACAAGAAAAGAAAAAAAAAAGAAAACAAATTATGATTTAAAAATAAAGGGACAACACTCTATAGAGAAAAAAAGAAAAAAAAAAGATTATGTTCAAAAAAACAAGAAAGATTAAAGCAAAAAATTAGGTAAAAAGAACTAAATGGACAAGTGGGCAAAAATAAGGGAAAAAATTTATGTTTAAAAAAAACGAATAACCTAAGTGAAAAAATTTTGAGTAAAAAAAAAAAGAGTAAGGTGCTGAATGAAAAAAATCTAAAATCTTGATTTAAAAATAAAAGGATGATCATTTGTGAAACTATAAAATAAAAGGAAAAAAACTTATGTCTCAAAAAAACTAAGGACTTAATAGGGAAAAAAAAGCTACGTCAAAAAAAGAGTAAATATCTAAATAAAAAAAATTACAATTTAAAAATAAAAAGACAGATCATTCATGGAGCAAACAGGCAAACAAACGAAAGGGAAAAACATATAACCTAAAAAGATGAAAGATTTAAGCAAAAAAAAATGGTCAAAGAAGTGAAAGGATCTTAATAAAAAAAATAAAATGTGATTTCATAAAAACAAAGGACCGAAGCAAAAAAAGCAAAAAACAAAAGGTCAAAAAATAAAGTGTGATTTCATAAAGACAAAGGACCAAGCAAAAAAAGCAAAAGAAAAAAGGGTCAAAAAGTGAAAAGATCTTTAAAAAAAAAATAAAATGTGGTTTCGTAAAGACAAAAAACCCAAACGAAAAAAATGTAAGAAAAAAGTATAAAGATTTGAAAAAAAAAAAAAAAACAGAGTGTAGTCTCATAAAGACAAAAGGTTCACCGATGACTGGTGGCTTAGTTGGTGATACCCCTTAACTATGATCGAGATTTTGATCTTTCATAGACACGGAAAAATCAACATTGGGAGACCTACCCCTTAGGGCTCTCCACAGTCAGTCCAAATTAGTTATAGTGAAATTTCAGATATTAGGTGGTGGCCAAAGTCAAGGTACAAAAAAAAATTAAAAAAAGATAAGAACAAAAGTTCCGAATGAAAAAAAAAAAGGTAAAAAAGGCACAATAATTTGAATGAAAAAAAAAATATGGTAAAAAAAAAGAAGAAGGATTCAAGTAAAAAAATATTAAAAAAATATAAAAATTTGAACGAAATAAAAAAAATGTGTGGTCTCAAAAAAAAAAAGAACCCAAGGGCCAACAAATCGAATGACAACAAAAAAGTGTAAAAACGTGAATGAAAAGAAAAGGGCGTGAACAAAAAAAAAAAAAAGCTGACCTGTCAAAAAAGCACAAGGGTTTGAATGAAACAATAAAAAAAAATATGATCCTAAAAGAAGAAAGATCCAAGGTGAAAAAAAATCAAGTCAAAATGAAAAGGTATAATGATTTGAGTGAAAAAAAAGGAAATTGTATGAAAAAAGGATGAAAACGAGGAAAACAAAAAAGAAGCCGTGGCCGAGCAGCAGAAAGAGACTAATGAATAAAAAAAAAAGATATAAACGAAAAAAAATGTGAACAAAAAAAAAAAGAAATTTGATGGGAAAAAAAAGACGTGTATAAAAAAAAAAAAGGAAATTGTGGTTAATAAGTACTCGGACGATCGCTTAGAGACGGGGGAAAAAAAAGACGTGTATAAAAAAAATGGAAATTGTGATTCAAAAGTACTCGGGACGATCACTCAGGGACGTTCGAATTTTTGGGTGAACAGGACAGGACGTGCCTTCGGCGTTTTATATATTCGCAGATGTTTGGAGGCTACACAACACAATGCCAGTGTCAATGTCAATGTAGAGGCCTAATTGCTTTTTATTTTATGAACCAAATGGAACGGTGGAGAGTTAGTTCAGTGATGTGACTTGAGAGCCTCTAAAAGCCTGATAGAATGACTCTTTTGGAACTTAAAAGCCAGATAGAATGACTCTCTTGGAACTTGGAATCACCGCCTCTATTCTCTTCTTCTTGTATTTGTAGACCGGAGGTACCTCCCTACGCCAACCAAATTTTTTAGCCTCACTTCTTATTTAATGCAATTGAGACTCTGTTTTTTTTTATATATATATTCAACCTATCGATATTTAAATTTTATTTAATTACTTTGATTCGATATTTAATTACTTTGATTCGATTATTATGATACAAATGCAGCTGTTGACTTGGTTGAGACATTTCTCGGAGGAAACCAAGTTTATTTGTCCTCTCTTCCTCATCTTTGAACGCGATTGTACGCATGACTTGTGTGTGTGTGTGTGTGTGTGAGAGAATTTTATCGACTGTAAATAAATTGTGAAAGCGACTCTGCGTATGCGTAGTGTACTAAGAAGGCATCAGCAGGCATGAAAGTAACGAGCTTCTATATGAATACTATGGGTACAAAGTCTTGTGCGCCATGAAAAGGGTTGCATCCAATCAAAATCAATGATCCTTGGTCATTTTCATCCGATCAGTAATAGTTGCATCCTATCATCATTTAGATTTGCACTTGGGGTGAATCTCTTCTCAGTACCCTCAAAGAGCATGCTAGGTTAGGTTAGGTTAGGTTAGGTTAGGACTAAGCCTCTTTGGCTGAGACAAATTTAGGCTCCTTGATTTGGCCAAATTTGTGTCATTAAATTGACTTAATTTATCTCAATTTTGTTTATTCTACCTATAAGATTTTTCAGTTAAAGCGATGATTTTTTTTTTTTTAGTAACAAACTATATAGAATTTTACAGGTTCAACTCAAATATCTCCATACAAAATTAAAACTATAATTATATTTGTAATTATATATTTTGAGAACACCACTTAGCCTCTGTTTCACCTGACCTCGACTACCTCAAATTGATGCTTTTGTCGAAATCCTACCGAGCCATGAACCCAATATCTTTTTACCATATAATACCCTCGAGGAAGAGTATAGGCATACTTCATCTATGAAACTCTTTGGACAACCCGAGTCAGATACAGACATGCAGCAATTTCACTTCGAATTATTCTCCTTAAACACAAAAAATAAGTACAAAATCGGCAAAGGATCTTTCACAGATTGTCCAGACCAGAGTCTAGGTCTTCGTCCTAATTTTAGCAAGAATCAATGAAGGTGGCTCCGGGACCTTTTTATTAAGGACAATGGTGATGGGTGAAAATCTACAAGAAGCAACTCATACTTCCTACAGGGCTTCATCTCTAGTCTACAAACTTGAATATAAATTTCCCACATAGGTAATTTTTGGAAGTTGAAAAAATGAACCAGAAAAAACTATCTTACACGGGAACTGGTGTGGCCTCGTCGAGAGCAAGGACTCCTGGAAGCTCTTTGCCTTCCAAGAGTTCTAAACTCGCACCACCACCGGTTGAGATGTGGCTCATCACATCAGCAACTCCAACTTTCTCTACTGCCGCAACTGAATCGCCACCCCCAATGATAGTCGTCACTCCTTTTTGGCTGAGCTCAGCCAACTTCTTAGCAACAGTCTGCAAGTGGAGTTGCATATATTAGTCCGACATCATTTTATGGATAAATATGCAATTTAATTGCAGAATGCAGACATAGCCATTCTAATTACATGCAGCCATGTGCAACAACCAGCAGTAGCTCGGGGTTGGGCAGGTAGTGATAGATCTAAATAACGATGGTTTTGGAGACTAGCAATACAAATCTAAGCTCGGGACTCCACTAAAACATGAGCACCATTTATGTTAAAACCTTTCATTTAAAGGTTTCAATCCATCAGAGAAAAACAGCCGAATTGCATTGTTCATTCATTTGTGAAATGTTTACAGATGTATAATAGAACCAGTGCACAATTTATTATAAATAAGGCATAAACAAACAACCATAAGCAAATGATGGTTAGATGGATTATCATACCTCTGTTCCAACAGCAAACTTGTCAAACTCAAACACTCCCATTGGTCCATTCCAGATTACAGTCTGTGTAGTCTCTAATGCACTGTTAAATGTCTTGATAGATTCTGGTCCAATATCCAATCCCATCCAGCCATCTGGGATAGCAGAAGCTGGAACAACCTGCAGGAACAGAAGTCACTTGTTCAATTCAATGGACAATACACATCTCTTATGACCCGGAATAGAGATTCGGACAAGTATGTAAGCTCAAGAAACAAATCACTGGACAACACACATCTCTTATGACCCAGGATAGAGATTCAGACAAGTATGTAAAGCTCAAGAAACAAACCTGGCTGTTTGCATCGGGAGCAAACTTGTCTGCAATTACAACGTCAGTGGGTAACAAAAGAGATACTCCCTTTACCTTGGCCTTCTCAAGGAGGGAGGTCGCAAGGTCAAGCTTGTCTTCCTCTACAAGAGAGGAACCAACAGAAAGACCTTGTGCCTTGTAGAAGGTAAAGATCATTCCTCCACCCAATAATAGGATATCACACTTCCCCAGTAGTGACTCGATCACTCCAATTTTAGATGAGACCTTTGAACCACCTACAATAGCTGCAAATGGCCTCTTTGGATTTGAGACAGCACCAACAAGATAATCAAGTTCCTGGCACAAGAAAGAAAGGACCATGTTGAGTAATCTAATTTCAAGATCTGGCCCCATTCTTAGAGAACTAGCTAACCAACATACGATTAAGCTTGCATTGCTAATCATGACTAGAGAGTTGGATAGTGACCGGGAAATTGAGCCACCTTCTTTATTTCTTCAAAATTTCATTTTTCAGCATACTTTCATTCCCAAGTGCGCATAAAATATAAAAAAATGTTCAGAAATGTCATCTGGTCCACTTCAGGATTTCCCTTCTGAGATTTAATAAGTTATATGCTGTGCATATACAGGATATGATTTTTTTATAAACATTGTACAACTCAAAAAAAAAAAGTTATTAAAGGGTTAATAGCGTGTTAATGATTACCACATTAATCATACCTTCTGCAATAGGAAACCAGCAACAGAGGGCTTCAAGAATTTTGTGACTCCCTCAGTTGATGCATGAGCTCTATGTGCAGTTCCAAAGGCGTCATTTACATAAAGATCTGCCAAGGAGGCAAGCTTCTTTGCAAACTCAGGATCATTCTTCTCTTCCTCCTTGTAGAACCTCACATTCTCAAGAAGAAGAACACTGCCCTCAGGAAGTCCGGCCACCAACTTTTCAACGTCTGGACCAATGCAGTCGTCAGCCTTCACAACCTGTTCCAATGTCACAGAGAAGTAAAGCAGGAAAAGCCCACATATCTTAGCTTTCATGTTAAACGTTAATAAGAACAAATTTCATGCTTTCCCTTTTAAAATCCAAATGCAGACCTGAATACCAAGGAGTTCAGACAGTCTTGGAACAATAGGTGCCAAGCTGAATTTTGGAGTAACACCCTTTGGTCGTCCCTGAAATGAAAACCCAAATCGAGAAATCAGCTCAAATGGCTTACAATTACATCGTATTGTATAAGAAGAAAGTAAATAACAAGCTTTTAACATAAAGAGTGAATAAATGGCGAGGAAGAACATATTAGCCTCACAAAAACATGTCATCTATAATGAATTAATCTTTTGATTCCGTACAAATACTTGAACAATTTACAACTCAATGGCCATGTTGACGTGCCAATGGACCGCAACATTGAATACCCATCTGAGAGATCATATACCAGAGCATATCTATGCTAGCAAATCAAGACAGACAAATCCTAGAAAAATTATAAAAAATCATCACAATCAAAGACAATGGTCAATCCAAATTCATTAGTAAAATCAACTCTACGAACCCCATTTGCAAATTTTGCAAAGAAAAAGCAGAATCAGTCCAAAATTTGAGAAGCCCACGTACCAAATGGGAGGAAAGGATGACTTTGGCACCTTTGGAGATCAAATGCTTGATAGTGGGAACAGCAGCGCGAATTCTGGTGTCATCAGTGATGTTCTGAGAGTCATCAAGAGGGACATTCAAATCGGCTCTAACAAACACCTTCTTGCCCTTCAAGTCTCCCTCAGTCAAGTCTCCAACACTCTTCTTCGCCATGGAAACCACTCCCTTCACGCCCTTGTTTCCAATCGATCGGACTTTGGAAGAGACATGAAGGGCCAAGAGAGGATCAGCAGCGACACTAGAGAAGCCGAGGCGGCGGAGTGGGGTGCGGAAGGAGGCGGTGAGAAAGCGAGAGCGAGAGGAGGAGGAAGAGGAGGTGGTGGGGATGAGTGAGAGAGATGTAGGTGCTGCCGCTGAGGCCATTCTTGTGTTAGACAAAGTGAGAGAGAGAGGTTGGAAAAAATGGGGGGCCGAGGAAGAGAGAAGTGAAGGGGGTTTATGATTATGCGGACGAGAAGATCGAGGTGACGGAATGGGCCGTGGGGATTGTCTTATCGCTGAGTTGAGGTTGAAGATGTTCGATACTTTCTGTGTTTCCTGTCTCTCTCTCTCGTCCTATTTGTTTTTCCTTCTTACGGAATTTTTCATCCTACGCCTATCGGTCTTTGTTCTTTCGTTTTATAGGGTGTGCCTTCCTTTTTTTTAAAAAAAAAAAAAAAAATTACTTATAACTTATTGGAAAGCAAGAATATTATAACAGGCATGAAAACGAATTAAGTTTTAATTATAATAAAATTATCTATGTTATAAAATTCAAGAATTATAATAAATTTAAAAATAAAAATATAATATTGTGAGAACAATTTTAGAGAAAATGATCTAATTTATTCTAGTATTTTTGTGTATTTCTAATACACCAAACAAATAGGATATTTATGGAATATGTATATAAAAGAAAATACCTAAAATCAAGTTAATCAAATATGCTTTCAAATATATGATATAATATATTATGACATTTCAGATAAAATAACTTGAAGTACATAACAAGATGTTTGTAATAGTAAAAGAAATGTCTGAATAATGATGTCATATGGTACTATACGTATCTTTTAAAAATATTTATCTTTTATTTGTTAACATATATATTAAATATGTATGATATTAAATATTTTATAAACATCCATTCAAAATTCTCTAGAAATTATAATGCTCCCTTTTGAATATCCATTAAATAAAAAATATGTCTCGATAAAAAGTTACTAGAAAAAAATTTGGTGAGAAAAAAATCCTAATAAAAGTATTCAAAATGTTTGATAATATGTTTATTTTTCTGTTGGAAATATCTTTTAAAATCTTTAAATTGACACATTCAAATATTGTCATCTAAGAGAAGAATAAAATCTTATTAATATATTCACAGTAAATTATATATCATATTTTATACTATTAGCAAGGTACATAAATACCATTATTGCGCTAAGATATGATATTTTAGGATCAAGAATTTTTATTTTTCTCCCGTGGTCTGAAATGATTTTTGCCAATGTCAAATAATCGGATGATCATTGGTGTATTTAATAGATATGTTTTATCTGTATAAAAAAGATTTAAAACTTTAACAGTATAATTTGATTGATGAATAAATATCTTATCTTCTAAATGTTTAATTTATAAATCAAAACAAAATTTTATTTTCCCAAAATTTCTTTTAATATTCAATGGTTTTGAAGAACTATTTAGGAGTTATAATAAAATTCAAATCATAAATATAAATAACAATGATCACAAAATCCATTTTAGTTTTTTTTAATAAAAACACGTTTACATATTGGATCATTTGTATAGCATTCTTTAACCAAACATTCACTAAAACGATTATACTATATTAGTCCAAATTACTTTAAGTCATATAAAAATTTTTGCAACTCGATGGAATAAATCTTTCGAAAATTTGGATCACAATGTTTAGACAATTTAAAATTTTCAGAAATTTCTCATATAAATGTCATTTTTTAATATCCCATATAAATAATCAGTAACTATATCTATCAAATATATTTCGAGTTTTTCATATGCTACTAAGCTTACAAGGAACTGAAATGTAATTGCATAATGACAACTAAATATATGTCATCATTATCTAGATCTAAAAAACTTTAAATTTAGCAAATGAATCTAATTCAGATTGGATCATGTCTTTTTTAGTTTGTCCAATCATTTTTTATCAACATTTCACAATCGATTTTAACTCAAAATTCTCAATTTCTCCCATAATTTTAAGAACTACATTATATGCAAAAATATCATTTATAATTATTTCAATTTAATCTTGACATATTTTTGTAGTGGTGAAATCTATGTAAGTTTCATTTATATACTTTTCAATAGTTTGAAATCTGTGTTTTTCGAGAGCTATATTTGGTTATGTGGAAGTCTAAATCTTTCATTTGTACAATCATGATCAACGAATACTCGTTTTTATTCGAAAATTTTTATCTTTAGTGCCAAGATGTCTATCATGCTTTAAGCTTGCTTTAAACTCATTTTGTTATAGTACTTGTGAATTGTCCTATTGGAATATCAAATTTAATTGGTATATTTTCTTTTAGAAAATGTGATTTCATAACTTTTTTAGAGTCGATCAATACATCAGTTAATTGATTTATAATCTTCTACAAATATATTATTTTTTAAACTTTTAGTTCATGAGATTTTGTACGAAAATCAAAAGATACTAATGATAATATATTTTATATGATTTTCTTTTTTAATTGTTTATTTTCTCTTTCCTAATGTTAGGAAATTTATTTTATCAAAATGATAATCTATAAATCTTATAGTAAAAATATTACATGCCAAAAGTTCAAGAAATCTTATGATAGAGGATGAATCATACCTAATATATATTCACGTCCTTCTTTGGAGTCCATCTTAATTTGATATAGTGTCGTTACAGGGACAAAAACCGCACATCCGAAAATTTTTAACCAGAAAATTATTAAGTTCATAATCAAAAACTATTTATTGAGATGAGTATGTACGGTAATTTGTTAGTTTTATAAATATAAGTGTTGCTCCTTGCAAAATAACATGTCTCCAAGCAAATATAAGAAATTTTGTTCTCGTTAATAATAATCTTGCAATCAATTACAATCACTTAATAAATAATTTGATTAAACCAATTTGTGTGTAAATATGAGTTACATAACATTCAATAATGATGCCATAGACGTACATAGTTATTAAAGGTGCGAGATGGATGTTCATTAATATTGTCTAATTGAATTATCTTAATTAGATAATTTGAAAACTATATTCTTAATTTAATAATTTGAGTAATCAATCTTACAAACTTCAGGTTGTTAGTTGATAATAAATAAACATATGATTATATTGTAAATGTATTAATTAATCCATAAAATATCTAAAAGATCCACTTAATATATAAATTGATTCACATATATGACCGCGAGTTCATTTTAGAAATTCAAGAGATTTAATTTTCACTTTAATTTATAAATATTTCATAATAAATCAAATAATACATGAAAATTTATTTAATTTTAACGATGCTCGGATTGGATATACCTTTGTTCCGTATACTAATTTGACAAGGTAAAAAATTGTATTTTAAATATCATACCACGCTTAAATTAGGAATAAGAGGGCTTAATTGCATGGTATACATAAAATACAAAAAAAAAAATCATGTAAACAGATCAAAACTAAATATCACATCAAACCAAATCTAATAAAGTTTGACTATTTTTGTTTTAAATTTAATTTTTCAAATTTTAAAAATTAAAAAAATAACTACCAATACTTTATTTTCTTTTATTAATTAATTCTTATTTATGACATTTTTCTTGAATAATAACATTTTGTAGGATTCTTACCTTTTCCCTGCTTACCTCTATGTTTTTACTTTTTTTTTTTTTTATCTTGATCTATCACTTGTAATAATTAATCTAATAATTATAAAAAGATATAATAATTTTTACTTTTTATTATTAAATAATTATTTATTATTAGTTGAAATATTCTAGACTACTCGTCCCAAGTTTAAGGTCTAATAGGGCATTTAAAACAAGGGATCGAAGACCCAAGTGTAGCTTACCCCAAGCTTATTGTCCACGTCAGCTTGGACCACTTAAAAAAAAAAAAAAAAAAATTGTTAGAGCGAGATTTGAACCGGATCACCGGTTGGGGGATTGTGAATACCGAATTATCTCTTGAGAGAGAGAGAGAGAGAGAGAGAGAGAGAGAGAGAGAGCACTCTACCAACACTTAGTTGGTTCAGTGGAAAAAATATTAGTATTACATATTAAGAATCAGAGTTTGATTCTTAATATGTAAAACCCTTTTCCATCGTCAACTTTGGGATAAGCCATTGGCGTTGATTGATTACAGTTAGAATGGCTATGGATGTGTACAACCTGTACAAGTCTCCTCTGTCTTCGCGCCTCACTAGATATCGTCCGCTTCAGCCTCCAAATCTAAACACCAAGACATCCAATTTAACAACAATAAATGAAAAAACAAGAGCCCTGAGAGAATGGAAAGAGTACGAGGAGGCAGTGAAAGAGAAGGACCTGGCTCGGGCTCTCAAGTTCCTTAACTTGAAATCCTCCCCATCCCAGTCCCAAGATTTGGATTTGGTCGTGGAAGACCCAGACTCCAATAAGCGAAGATCCATAGGTTGGAATTGGGAGAGAGATTGGGAAGTTTTGGATACATGTTTGAATGCTGACGATATGAAGCTCGTCGGCAGTGCCTATTCTTTTCTCAAGGACCGTGGCTTCTTGCCCAATTTCGGCAAATTCCGTAACATTGGTATTCCCATCTTTCATCTCAATCTCTTTTTTATTGATTGATTAGTCATTTTCTTACTATACATAATAAATATTTTCAATTACTTACTTCAATTTAATTTCTTTCTCTGGTGTTATTCATTTAATCCACCCGAATTCTGATGACCCTTTGCGAATTTTATGTGTTGATTTGATACGTAGGCTTTTTTTTGGGGGGGGGGTCTTCATTTTTCTTTTAATATTGCACCTACCAAGTGTACAACGTTGTTAATGTTTCTAGTTTCCTCGTAGAATGGAAAAAAACTGGTTTAGGAGGAAATTTGTCTTCTAATGTTACATGTATCATTATTCATTATAGTATGGGTTACAAGCACGGGATCTTAGTATATTCCCATGTACAAGTTACACAAGGTGGGAGTAGCTAGGTGCTTAGACTATTAACCTTTTTAGTGGTAGTTTGCTTTCAAAGTCCTACGTATGTTTTTATGTGTGGTTATGGAAACTTAACCAAAACTTAATTGAACAAAGAGAAGAAAAAGAAGTATTTTATATCTCAATTGCTATTTGGATTAGAAAAATTCTCTCCATTTATGTGGTTCATAGATTTTGAATTTCATCAAAATTATATTGTGTGAATAGCCAATTCTAGTAATGTGGATCACAATAGTAGCATACTTTAGATTCCACGCCTCTGGATCATGGTAACAATGCTTCTGGAAAGAACAGTTATGCAGTGATGAATGAGCTTGTGAATGTTTGTTTTACATTAAAGAAGTTTCCTACTTTGCCCAAGATCTCTCATTACTCCAATCTGTGATGTGGTGTTATTTTGTTGTAGGCAGTGATATATAAGCCTTGTATAGAAAGACTGAAATGTGCATGCTAATGAATAATTGAGGATGTTGGTGGTAAAAACATGTAATGTATAATTGAACTAGGGAAATAAGCAATTCCACTTGTGACTCACGGATTTACATTTTTCAGGCTTTTATTTTTTTGTCTTTGTCCTTATTTTGTTGCACTAGAGATTTGTTTTGTTGGGCATCGTAGTATATTTCAATGCACCTAGTTTCGTGTAGTACTAAGACATTGTAATATAATTAATTTGCCTAAACAATATAAAATATAGAATTTTTTTTCTACTCATATTAACAAACTCTTTAATCTCTGACAAGTCTGTGGATGTGACATTATTATGAGTAACTTAAATATTTTAATGGTGAATGGGAAGGGAGATATGTGCATTGACCAACTAGTTGGGCAGATTTAGTGGCTTGGTTTATAATTTCTATGTGAAATATCTATGTCCAATTGATGCATATGACAAATTGGGAGTTTGAAAATCTAGAGTACCGAATTGCTGAACTAGCGAAGCCTAATTTAAACAATGAAATAGTTCTATCAATTTCTTGTAGGCCTTGGGGCTTAAGACTTTTAATTCATAGATCAAAACGGATATTGGAGGACCAATATTTGCTTTCTAATCAGTGAAACTGCATTAGTTGAATAAGTTGTGAGGGACACAAATGGAACTGCAGTTATATGCTAATTTGTGATCACTACAACTTGGTACACTGATGAACAAATGAGACATTTAGCATTTCTGTATATTTAACATTCTTTTACCTCCCGTGCTGCACAAGTGTGTTCCCAGTAGTTTTGGCTATTATCTACTTGTTAAGTAACGTGTGTCATGGTGTTCTTTTGTACAATAGTTTATTTCTAGAATGTAAAGTTGGTGCTAAAGTTCTGCCATCAGCATATCACAGGTGTGAAGATGTGTTGTGATATATGTTTTCCTACATGTAAATGTTAACACTCATCCTTGATTTTATTTGATGTCATTCATATCTTATGTTTCTTATAAAAAAAGAATGACATATCAGATGAAGGAAAAATATACAAAAACTCCTAAGGATAAAAAACCTTAGATGAAGGGCAACAAGAAAATGCAAAGTAAACTAATGTACATGCTTTCCAATCCTCTTCAAATTAGAATATAATTTTTATAAATCCCCGAGACATGAGCATATAGAGAAGTAAAAAAAAACGATCCCATGAAAGAGAAATTTCAATTGTCTGATCGTGAAAAATTCTGATAGTCCATGTCCTCAAACACACCACAGGATGGTCAAAAACACCTATTTCCACAACAACCAAGCATACTTCTTTTCTCCAAAACTCTAGAAATAGTAAGGAATGAAAATCACTAAAACTTTTAGGACAAACCCAATTATCACACATAGCAAAAAGGCAATTCTAAAATTCCCTCACAAGCAATATAAAAATAAGTGCTCTTGAGTTTTTGAATTGCTATAGCACATGAGACAAACATCTGAGGAGATAGCCTTATAAGGTCTCCTTTTTGGAGAAGATCATTGGTATTAATTTTATTAAGCACCATGAACCAAGTAAAAGCTTTAACCTTGGTCCGAACCTTTTCCTTCCAAATAAATTTACCTTCCGAATCTTCTAGGATCTATTACATTGAGACATAGAAATGAGCCGCATTTTTGTCAATCACGTTCAATGTGACATGCTTCAGATTCTTGTGTTTGTCTTAGGAGGTTGAAAACTGGGGAAATTAGTAGAGAGTTGTAAAAAAATTCCAGTAAGTCTACTGTGTGCATAAAATTAAGTCATAGTTAATGTTTTCTGAAATAACAGCTAGTTAAATTATGAAACCTAGTAAATCTTCCCCAAAATGCAGTGTCAGCAGCGTTAATATCTGAGTTTCATAGCAAAAAATGTTAGCAAAAGAAAAAAAGTTTATATCTGAAGATTAGCATGTTGAAATTTACATTTGTAGGCTGCAATCCAGGACAAGAATGAGTTAACTTCTCTTTTCAATTTTTATTTACACCTACCTATTAACTTTTTGCAGTTCTAGATGGACCAAGAGATGTTACACCAACTTTTTTGATGTCTTCAACTGGTTTAGAAGGTATGGTGGCTAAAGAAAGGCTAACTAATTGTGGTGCATATTTGCTCTTTCATAGTTTTTTTAGTTCCCAACATCACTCTGCAGCATCTATTCTTAAATTGTGTCTCAACTATATGTTCTGTGGAACAATTTGAGTTAAAGAAGCTCAAGTTGTGTAGGCTTCTTTGATCAGTGTTTCTAATTTCCTCACCAAATATTTCATTTGAACTTTTTTCCCTTACTAGTTTCTAAACTTGCACCAAAGAAGTGGGGTCTTTCTGGGAGCTCTAGTGTTGTTTTGGCTGCTTTTCTTGGTGGGGTATCTTTTCTGCTGTCTCAAGGGATTGATCTCAGGCCAAACCTTGCCGCCATATTGGGTTTAGCTATGCTAGACTCTATAGTCCTTGGAGGCTGCTGTTTAGCTCAAATCTCGAGCTATTGGCCCCCATATAGGCGTCGGATCCTGGTTCATGAAGCAGGGCATCTTTTGACAGGTATTCGTCTCACAACCTGTGTACTCTCTGTACATCTAGGATCTTATTTGGTATATGTTTGTATTACTCAGAATATCAGACATTTTAAGTGTAAGAATCACCCTTTTAGTACCATTATATTTTATAGAAGTTCAATAACTGATCATGTGTAATTATTTTGCAGCGTACTTGATGGGTTGCCCAATTCGTGGGGTTATTTTAGACCCGATTGTTGCAATGCAAATGGGGATTCAGGGGCAGGTAGTTATTATGTCTTCTCAATCATGCATTCCCTGTTGAGCCTTCTGTAATTCTGCTGTTAATGGCAACTGCTTCTGTTATTCGTGTTCCAAGGCTTAAACTTCACCTTTTCATGAACTAATGCCTTTAAAATCTACCCTTCCATTATGACAATTCTCTCTCTCTCTCTCTCTCTCTTTTCTTCCTTTTTTTTTTTTTTTCTTTTGGGCTGGTGGTGGGGGATATAATGCCACACTTTATGTCTTCTCAATCATGCATTCCCCTGTTGAGCCTTCTGTAATTCTGCCGTTAATGGCAACTGCTTCTGTTATTCGTGTTCCAAGGCTTAAACTTCACCTTTTCATGATCTGATATCTTTAAAATCTACCCTTCCATTATGACAATTCTCTCTCTCTCTCTCTAATTTTTTTTTTCTTTTGGGCTGGTGGTGGGGGATATGATGCCACACTTATTTTGTAATGAGATGGATAGCAGCATGATCGTATCATTCTTCCTTCTGACCTACAATGAAGTTAGGAATTGCCGTCCATGTTGACTCCAATTTTACTTCTGAAGAGATTATGAACTTGTTGGGACATTCATAAAAGTAGAAAACTTTGTACCATTATCTATCATTCATTCCTGTGTTAGCTATTAGGATAACCTTGTGAAAAAAATAATGTTGCTCAGCAATCGATAACCTTATGATCGAGTTCTTTTTCTTGATGGGAAATATAGATTCAATGTTAATGTTGACTGCTTTTTACATATTTAGCTCTCCAGACATGCAACTCTTTGTTTAAATTCTTTAACATCAGAGTTGCAGCATTGTCTTATGTTTACCTTGCAGGCTGGAACACAGTTTTGGGATGAGAAACTAGAAAATGAACTTGCTGAGGGGCAGCTCAGTGGTGCTGCTTTTGATAGGTTAGTTTGGCACCAACTTAAAAGTTGAGATGAGTAAACATCACCATATATAGCTGAAACAACAGTGAAGCAACATGGAACTGAGTTGTTGGGTATAAACCAGGTGAAGCACAGGAGAACTAGTATTTAGAGAAAAGTAGTATCTCTCTGTGACATGCTTGGAAGAGTTCCTGAGTGAGCTCTTCAATCAATTAGTTTGATTTTATTATGGTACTTGACTGAATAGAGCGTTCTTTCAGTTTTTGGTTGAATGACGGATGCATGTGCAGCGACTCAATACATAAAATTGCAGTCAAGCACCTAAGTAGTTGCTGTTGGTTAAGAACTACGTTTCACTATTAAAATCCGGCTGAAATAGTAATTTTTGACGTTTTATTATCTGAGGAATAACCTTTTGTGTCCAGGTATTGCATGGTGCTATATGCTGGAATTGCTGCGGAAGCTCTGGTCTATGGTGAGGCAGAGGGTGGAGAAAATGATGAAAATCTGTTCAGGAGCATCTGTGTTCTTCTCAAACCCCCATTTACTGTCCCACAGGTTTTTCTTTGAGTAGGTTACATGTGTTAATTAACTTCAAATGCAGAATGTAGGTATTGAAGGCTTTGTTTTCGGTTATTGTTTGTGCAGATGTCAAATCAAGCTAGGTGGTCAGTTCTTCAGGCTTACAATCTTCTCAAATGGCACAAAAATGCCCATCTGGCTGCTGTCAGAGCCCTTGAAAGTGGCAGCAGTCTTAGTGTAGTTATTAGGATGATTGAGGAAGCCATCACTTGCGCTGGGTGAATTTAGAAGCACAAAGTGCATTCTTAGCGGTCTGTGCCTTTATGGGTGTGAGGCTCTCTCTCTCTGTCTCTCTCACACACACAAACAACTGGAATGAGCAACAAGGTCTAGTTAACTGATAATTGGTATCTATCTTTGTTTCATTGGATGGATCCAAGGCATGAAGTTGTAATGGCATGTTTGGGTAGTCTGTCTCTCCATGTTGGCATTGCCTAGTTGTCCTCAATCTTAGCTAGCTGTAATTGATCTCATCTCAACATTGTCATCCATGGAGTGTGATTCTGGAGACCCAGCATGCCCAACTCTAGTGGTTACTTAAATTCATCATCTTCGCTTCCATACCACCAACCAGCTTCCTGGCTACATAATTTCAAGTTGGCATTTGGCAAGACATTGATTGCTGTACTAATCGCAAATCGAATGTAGGCACGCTTGGCTCCTGGTTTCTTAGTCACCATAAATAAGGTATCGTGGGTCTGTTTGCCAGTAAGAGTTGGGTGTTTTGTTTTTTACTTTTAATTTTTGTGAGGGCTGCGGGAGGCCTCTCCCCATTTTTGTATTTTGTATTTTTTATTTTTTATTTTTTGTGCGAAGGCAAAGGATGGAGCTGCTATTAATCGAGTAAAATCTAAAATTTGGATATGGGTGATGAAAACAAAAAAAAGAGGTGGGGGTTTGCTCTTTGACTCGTCCATCACCACGGCTTATAATCCCCCACTTAGTCTGGAGGAGTCGGCCAGTTTGGAAATTTATATACAATATATAATTTGTTTCCAAATCTCAATAATTCAACGGTAACTCTGAATTCGCAAACGCAACCCTCTTTCCAAAAAAATAAAGGTTTATCAGATAAAATAATGAGCAAGAGAAAACTAAGGATTTTATGATCATTTAGACTAACCACGTGATGAAAATTAATGCATGAATAACTCAAAATGAGAAGGAAATTGAAAGCCATATTTTACAAAGTCCTCAAAATTTTTTATTTTTAGATGTATAAAAATTAAATTTGGGATCATAAGGTTAGGAGTGGGGGATTTGTATCATTAGGCTGTCCTTTTGAGAACACAAAGTCCTCAAATTGACTTTGCTAAGCATAACAATTAAGCAAGGCAGCACCTGAAATTGCATGAATTGCTCATGGATTGGCCAGATAACTCTTCATGGCAAAATAAACAAGTGCCCACCCACTCTAGGGATGCAACACCCTTCTCTACACCATGGTTCCGTTAGACCCAGCCCCACATAAGAGGCCTACAAAGAGAAGATGAGAATATGAAACAGAGGAAAAGCATCGAGGAGGAGAGAGATTTTTTTTTTTTTTTTTTTGGTACCAATCTTGGGGCTAACTTGATTAATTGCATTAATGGCACATTAGATTCTCACTACATTTTTTTTTTGGGGATATGGGATTTAGGGTTGGAGAATGAAGGATGGCATCTATCATTGAAGATGATAGTTTCACATGATTTTCTTATTTGTCTTTCAATATGAAGTTGTGCATTTACCACTAAAAAAATGCACCTTGAAGTGCCAATTAAATTTATTTAATCAAAAATAGTTTTATTACAACTCAATATAAAAAAATATTTTGTAACGTATTATTATAATTACAAAAAAGTTAAATGTTAGAAAAAATGCAAAAGGCACTCCAAATGTTAACATAGATAATTAAAATATCATTATTAAATGTGTTTTTTTTTTACTAAAAAGAAAAGAAATCATCTAATTATTTCAGGCACATAAAATAACAAATTTACATTTTTTTTCCAAAACAAAATGTTAAAATTATATTATATATGGTTAAAGGTCTAAATAAAAACTATTAAAATAATGACTCATCATTTTGCATTTGCAGTGATTTTTTGTATTTTTTTAATGTATGATTTGACGGTTTTGCATTCGATAACTTTTGTAAATATGTGATTTATTTAATGATTAATATAACAAATGCTGAATTAAATATAAAAAGTTATAAATTTCTTTTTTTTTTCTAGAAACAAAAAGTTTAAATAATTTTAAATATTGAAAAGTGTAAATGAAAAAAATAATAATAACATAAGATGTTTTCGTATTTTGATTAGATATAGATTAATGTTTATGTGCTCGATAATTTTTTTTCTCATCTCTTATTTATTTAGTGATTTATATAAGAAAGAGGATCGCGTTATTTGATAATTTATTTTTATTTGTCATTTATTTAGTAATTCATATAGCAAAGAGTTATCATATTCTACTGTTGCAGCCACTCATAAAAAGAAAGCGAAATTTCATTTCATTAATTGGAAAAAAATAAAAATAATTACTCTCCCCCCCCTCCCGGGGGGATGTTCGTGGGGCATTACATAAATGATAAACCCTTCAAAATCCCCTGGCAGATAAATCGAAGGCGGAGATATACATTCCAGTTTCAAGCATGGGTCGACCGAAGAAGCCGAACCCCACACCCCGAATTCAAATTCAAACCTTTTCAACAATGTCTCTCCCAAATACCTCTCACGGACCAAACCCACTTCACTTCTCCCCCAATCCTCTCGATCAGACCTCTTCAACTCACTTCTTCCTCCGCAAGCCTCTCCCTTCTCCATCCTCAAGGCGTAGGCTCAGAAAACCCACATTCAGGGCTTCCGCTTCACCAAACCCAAAAAGGTTTTCATGGCCGAACATTTCACGCTCAATTCGCCGCAGTTCAGATCGGTTTCTGTCGAGTTTCGGCGATTCCATGAAGAAGGAGACTGTTCTTTCTACCCTCCCCCCTCGGTGCCCTTCTCTTTGATGGTTTTCTTTTGAAAAAAGTATCTCTTTGGAAGGTTCAATAACGCTGTTGGAAAAACAAAACAACATAGAAGCGTACATTTTGTTTTGTTATGATGTGATTAAATCTCTCTATTAATTATGAAAAACAATTAATTTACTTGTTTAAACCTGTAGAACAACAAAAGTTATTTTTTTAAAAAATTAATTACAATAAAAACTATTTTTGTTATTATGGAGATGCAAAAAGTTGATCATTAGTAAAATCAATTTCATATTTTTATTGAAACACACATATCACAAATTTCAATACAAGATTCTATGGTGTAGTACCTTTTAATATGCAACTGAAAGAAATTATAGATTTATTTTTATTATTTCACATTATTAGATATTGATGGTTAATTTTAATATCAATATAAGAATTAATATTCAAAGTTTATTTTATTTTGAAATTAATAGAGTAAGTGAATTTTTAACATATTGAACAAGTGAATCTCATTGTTATATTAGCTTGGTGATAAACAAAATGTAATGGGTAGTGCAGCTATCATCATCCTTGGGAACACTTGGTAAACTAGAAACAAATTAGACCATCTTTACGAATTTTTTTATTAGGATAAAAAAAAGGTCCAAAGGTTGTTGACAAATCAATGTAATAGAATCTTATTAATGATGTAGCCACTAAAGCAAAGCTGTTGGAAAAATGCAGTCATCTCTTATGTGCATTTGCATATTCCTAGAGAGAGAGAGAGAGAGAGAGAGAGGGAGTGATGGAGAAATGTATTGCTCCAAAGTAAAAAGGAGAGAGAGTTAAAAAAAGAAAAAGATAGAATGGACTTTGTAATTTCTTTGGCTTGATATAAATTACAGATATTTTACATATGTATTTTTAGGAATCACAACTCTCTTAATAAATGATTTTTTATCGACATAAAATTGCATGACTGATTTACTGATAAGAAAAAATACATAGATGATAGCCTTTGGATGCTTATTCAATTAAAACCGATGAGCACATGTTTGGTTTGGAGATTTCATGGTGACTTTGGAGATCAAAAACCTCAGCTGCTAGAAGCTTAAAACAGTAAAACAAAATAAGATAACAAAACCTTTCCATCACACTTCACTACCAAGCCAGGGTTTTAACACTTACCCATTGGCAAGAGTTGGTGCTCGAAAGCTTTATTTCTTTTGAGAGTTCATTTCCCAAGAATTGGAGTTACAACTCTTCAATTCTCATCAAGGTTCATGTTTTCATGTACGATGCAATATATCATCTGTAATTTAATAAGAATACCAGAATACAAGCTTGTGACCCTGCTATGAAGGCAAAATACGATTACTTGGAACTTTGGCACACCCTAACTTTCTTCACAAGGAAATGGAGTTTAATCTTTTGTGATAAGAAATAGCTCCTCCCAGATAGAAAGGGCAATGAAGTTGACATCTTACCAAGGTCATAACTTGCTGGTTGGAACACCAACTGGTGCAACTCTCGACCGCTTTTCTACTTCTCGCGACAGCTGCTTTACTGCCTCTTTTGGAAAGTGGCGAGGCCGGCTTAGCCAAAGCCCTCCATCCACAACAAGAGTGGTTCCATTAACGTATTTACCTGAAAAGATTTCAAGTATCAATCTAATTAATTCTTAACGAGCTGTCAGCCACTGATGTCAAATAGAGGCTTGTTGAAACATAACCGTGACTCATTCAGAAGTGGAGATGACAAGAAGAGAGGGAAAGACAATAGAACACAAATAGTATCTCAATGGTGATAGTCAAAGAAAAACTTTAAAAATCTCCAGGACAAGTTCAAACAGATTCACTATTTCACAACACAGCCTTTCTTTATGCTACATAACCTTTAACATTTCAGGCCTCTTTGTTTGAAAAGGGGAAATGATATGCAATAAATCATTATAAATATGAAATCCTTACACCCCCACCCTATGTTGCTGACGCTGGTTAAAGAAGAGATCATTGTTCCAAATTAATAACGGATTCACATGGTACAGGAGCTTTTAGGGGCAACTGCCCCCACTCAAAAATTTTTCACTCCTGTGAGTCTCTCTGTGACTAAATTGTGACTGCATTCATTTTCTTGTTTTTTATTTTTTATTTTCCCCGAGTCTATTACATACAAGTGGAGGGGAAAAAGTCCACATGGGGAAGAGCAATGGCGTTCCAGAAGGGATTACAAGCAGGAACCATGAAACATCAACTTCCAGGCGATTGTTTGGAGAGTCATCCATGGCACTTGTGGCACAGATTGGTGCCAGGAAATATCCAATGTCAGATGCATTTGCATGGTGTATGTCTTTCTTTCTGCCAAGTTACACAGAATAGGAGGGGCAAAAGTCCACATGAACGAAGAGCAATGATATTTTAAAACTAAACAAAAAATTAATCTCTTTTACGGAAGTACCCAAATAAGTGAAAATTTATAGATCACCTCCTGTTCTAAATGCAAAGCAACTCTGCATAAGTGGAGGCCCAAAATAAGTGTTAAATTTCTTTTTCTTTATAATTGGAAAATTCAAATTTTATTCAATGAATGTTGCATCAAACAAGAGGGTGTTTCTCATACATCCTAACTCATGATTAATACATTCTGTTTATGTGAGTTCTCTAAATTATTTGCCTGGGTTTGTTTAGAGCATACATAGTGGTTATCTACTAAATTTACAATTTTGTACATGTTTTTGTGTGGCCGCGGAAAGGCGACTTACTGTAGGGTAAGATATTCCCCAAATGACACATGAAGCACACAACACTCAGAAACAAATATACTTCAAAATAAGTCCATGTATTGGCTACTCCATGTCGTGTATATATTTTTTATTATT
This sequence comes from Dillenia suffruticosa, assembly GCA_033439265.1. Classification (NCBI taxonomy): domain Eukaryota; kingdom Viridiplantae; phylum Streptophyta; class Magnoliopsida; order Dilleniales; family Dilleniaceae; genus Dillenia; species Dillenia suffruticosa. Next base: position 251,183 of record JAVTVX010000005.1, read on the forward strand.
TATTTACTAGAAACTTCTTGGATACTTCTCTCTTGTGTGGACTTTTTTGTGATGATCATATTCCCCTTTCAAAAACTATAATTTTACATACCTACTTGCCATATCTCATTAGTAATATATTTTAATATTTAAACTACTAATTTGTTGAAGTAGATTTATTTACAAATAAATTATCTAAACACACAAATATTTGTTGCTAGTATAATTAAAAAAAAAAAAACATATTCTAGCCATGAAATATCCTAAATTTTGGAAATATGTTGCATCTAATACTGCTTTCTGTATCCATGCCAGTACTTAAAAAGTGTTAATCAGCTCAAACCGACAATTTTACTAAAAGGACCAACCAGTGCATTTAATTAAACCAAATTATATATATGAAGAATAAAATAATTTAGAAGTATGAATTACTAAAGACAACTACGCCAATTTAGTATTTTCTTCTTTTTTTTTTGGTCCCTAACCCCCTGGTATTCGGAGCTTCGTTCCGACTAATCCGGGTCAACCTGACTATCGGGCCTCCTATAAAGGGGGAGATCTCCCAAAGTAGTCTTTCCCGTTCCCAAGGAGGCTCGAACCCGAGCGCTTGGTTAAGAGATGTAGAGCTCTTCCCACTGCGCCGACTGACCTTTGGTCGATTTAGTATTTTCTAAGAACTGAATCTCCTTGTTTTGTGTACCAAAAGAGATGTGAAGATTAGTAGTGTGCAGAATTTCAGTGCATGCAAAAATCCCATTTCGTGAAATGCAGTTTTTATGTAGTATGACAATTTCAATCAACAAATTATCGGGTAATAAGTACCATCAAAACAAATGGTACAATTTTGAAATTCAATAACTTCAAGTGAAAAAGGTTACTAACCAGCATCAGAAGCGAGGTAGAGAGCAGCCATAGCAATGTCCCATTTCTCCCCAAGCTTAAACAAAGGTTCCTGTTCTTTAAAGTTGCCACTTATTTCGTCAGGTGCGAGTTTACTCATGCCAGTAGTATCACCTATGGGGCCAGGGGCAATACCATTGACCCTAATGTCATAATCGGATCCCCACTCCAGTGCCAAGTTTCTTGTAACAGCATCCACTGCTGCCTGGCAAAAGGAAAGTATTCAAGAAAAAATTCCAGAAGTAGTCGAGCTCTAAGTAGCAAATAGGCGACAAACCTTTGCTGCCGATACATGGATTTGATACCAAGAAGCTGTATAATGCAAAGTAGCACTAATATTCAATATTAATCCACCAGCAGATGAATCCCTACCAGGTCCTCCTTTCTTAAGATATTTTAGTGCTTCGTGGCACATTGTAAAAGTGCCAACTGAATCAATATCCAGAACTGCAGAGAAAAATCAAAATGAATTCACTTAGCCTCAAAATTTTCAACAGAGTGTATAACACTTAAAGAAAGGAAGATGAAAGCAGTGGAAATATGTTCATATCCTTCGTCAAATGTGGGAGAATGATGGGAACTATTATTTGCATATGTGCCCAAAAAAATTGTGCCAAAAAATAAAAAAATCAAAGACCAAAAGTGTTGAATCTAATATTTCATTATCAAATTGGCATGGTAGTATATGGTACAACTTCCAACCAATAAAAGCATAGCGAATCAGATTCCATATTTTTGTTCCAACCTTTTTGGTGCATATGGCATTATTCCACATAAAATGAAGGTAAAAGAATCTACCTGATATGCATCATCAGCATTTACATTAAACCACTGAACTTCCAATCAACATAATAAAGGTCATAAAGAACACGAAATAATCTCAAATCCATGCACTAAGTGACATTCCCTTATCAGCTAAAGAGATGTAATTTACGCAGACTTTTAACTGAAAAGCACCTGATAGATTATGGCAAGCTGAGGATATATATATTTTATAAACCCGAAGCATATTCAATATTTTCTGTAATTGATTGCTCATACTTTTATGCTAAACGGTAACATCGAATAACCTTAATACAAAAAACCTAACCAGTACGAAAGCCATTGGGAGACAAATCCTCAGGTGATACAAGAAAATTGCCAGCTGCAGCATTCACAAGAATGTCGAGCTTTCCAAAATGCTGAATAGTTGATTCCACTACACTTTTGGCATCCTCCTGTTTACGAACATCCCCCTGAAAACCAACAGCCTGCAAAATAAACCATAAAGAAGAACACTTAAATTACTGCTAGAACCACATGTTAAAACAGTCGCAGCAAATGATGGCGATCAGAAATCAACATGCCCAAATCATGATGTGTTGAAAATGAAAATGTATTTATGGTGTATCAGGGCCAGCTTGGGCTGTGAAAGGCCAAAGTGCTCAGCCTATGACCCAGACCTACACAATTTAGGCCTAACATGGCCCAATAACATTAGGCTTATGCATGCTACTTTCCTCTAGAGGCAAATATCTCTCTCCTATTCTTTCTCAAGAAATAAACACATAAAACAGAAAAGAAGAAGAATCCCACGACAAAGGAAACAATGGAGGGAGCCCCACAGACTGTGACCACATCGAAGTAGAGCAAGGACGATCTAAGACTCACAAATCAGAACTCTCTTTCAACTTTCCGATGCACATACACAAGCCTCAGGCCACAAACAAGATCATCACCCTTTTTCTTTCTCTAGCTTTTCCCTTGCTTTCTATTTCTCATACTACCTGTAACTTAGATCGTTGGAGAGATAACACAGGCTACACCTGCCAAACCTTCCATTTGTTTTCCCTTCCATTAGCCATATATATTATGCACACAAAACAGCATGCCTTTTCTTGCACCAGCGTGCCTTTTCTTGCACTAAAACAAGTAGAGAGAATGGCCTAGTGGGAGGGATGCTAGATCCTTTAAGCAAGACTCAAATTCGATTATTGGGAATTGAAAGAACAATGTTGGGAGAGCTCCCCCAGAAAAGGGCCCAACAACAGTTCGTACCGGATTAGTTGGAGTATGGCTCCAGATATCGGTTGGTTCAATATCAAAAACAGAAATAAACAAATAAAACAAGTAGAGAAAAATTATGTCTTTTTATAAGCATAAAGATAAGTACTGAATGAGCACCTGCCCAAGGGCCACAAAAGCACAAAGAAGAGGCCAAAAACTGGGTAATCATCCAAAAATTATGCATCTAGATCCTACTGTCAAATTGTAAATGCGCATTTCCCTTTCCCTTAAAAAAACTCAATTGTTCCACAATAAAACAACGAGGACAAGCCAAGGACTGGAAAATAACTCCCCCACACCAATACTACTCAACAGAATTTCACCCAATAGGCAAAAATTAATTGGAATTGAGGGTTTTTTTTATTTGGCTTTATAATTTATAATTTAATATATTTCGGAGTTTTTAAAGGGAAGGGAGGGGAGGGTTCATAGAAAGGGAAGAGGCAAGATAATCCTCCTCTTGTTTAGATGTTAAAACATTAATAAAGGGGAGAGAAGGTAACTTGGGAATAATTTCAGCTTTTCATTAAGATTTAAATCATTCCACTCAAAAACCCTCTCAGATCAGGGGGTGGGTTTTAAAGAGTAGAAGGGGATTGAAGGTTATCCAAAACTCTCTGGTTTCCTCCCCCACCTCAAAAGGGGAGGGAGAAAAAAACACTCTCAAACACAAACAGAGGGTCATGTTCCCTCCCCTCCCCCCAATCTCCTTCTTCCAAACACTTTGAAAGCATGGAGTACTGAAGGATAATAGAGACTTGAGAGATGACTTTTGCCTCACACTAGCCTTATAATATTGAACAAAATTTCTATGAGCAGACAGTGGAAAAGAAGGCACGATGTGACAAGTTAATCACAATTAGCACTTAAGATGCACGCACTACTGAAGGTATGGACAGATTTATTAGGTTACACGATTCAACGTATTTGGAAGAATCAAGTTAATTCCAGATTTAGTAAGGAGTTGGAGATAGTGCAAGGACCAGTTCTGAGGCCCAACCCCAAGGTGTCTTGAAATAATTTACGTTAAGGAGGTCTAAATAGGTCAAATCAAGAAAGTTCAAATTAATTGAACAAGTATTCTCTAATTCATCAATAGAAATTAAGTGAATCCCAAGGCCGATCAGATGCTAGCAACATCATGAATTGTAACTGTTGAAGTTGGTATTGAACATTGGGTACATTGGTGATGTGACAGGGATGTAGTTTTATGTAGTGTTTAACCACTAGGTTCAGGATGGACTGGTGTAGTAACTCTATTCCAAGACATAATCCAAGCCCAAGGAAAACTATTAGACTAGTGGGAACACACTAAATCTGAACCAACTGATTCAAAATAAACCCAACCATTACCTGTTCTCAACTATTATTTCATTATTTATTTCAGTTATTTGGCAAGGGAACAAAAATGTGTAAAATGTTTTCACCTTTGATTATTGTGGTCTGAAAGAAACAAATTTTTTGCTTTTGTGGTGCTTATGAATGGTGAGAAAATCCAAGATCTGTGAGGAATAGTATCCTCTCTTTCCCCTATTATGGGATAAGGAAGTCCCCCCCCCGGGTAGTGTTTGGTCTTCACTATTTCAAGTTCCAAAAAGGAGATGTTGAGAGATTCTGAGGCCCTCCAATTTTTAGTTTAAATTGACAACGTTTGACTAGGTAAATATCCTTTCCTCCACTGTGTATTCTATTCCTTTTTTTGAGCTTTAACAGAGCTTCTCTTTCTGCCCAAAAAAAGTGCATAGAAGGAGTGAGTCTCCGCAAGATCTCTTCTTTCACTTACCTTCTTATTGTGGGAATGAGCTTTTGGCTTCTTATTAGTTTAAGAAATAATAGTTTCACAGGAAATTTGTATACCTTGGGTCACCATATCAAGGGCTCTTGTAGCACAATAGAGGCAGAACAACAAATACAAGGTGAGGATGGCATTAATATGGTACGGTAGGTTGAGACCAAATATTCAAAATTTTACGGAGCAATTTGCATCGAAGTCATTGTTGACTAGACAAAAGCTTCTTTCTTTCATTCCCATTCAAGTTACACAGATTACAAGCAGGAATGTCAAAGTGAGATGATAAAGGCAAAACAGCAGCTCTGAAAAGTAATTCCGATTGACCTATTTCTAACATGGTCAATGCTATGACAATTTTTGGTTTACCAAATCTTCATTACAGGAAGAGCCAACTGTGTAGTGTAGGTAAACCAAAAAATATATATCTTGTCCAAGTACGCATGCTAGTGAGTTTGGTGGAGTGAACTGATTCAAAATATCAATAGAAATAACAAAATTTCCAAGTAAGATATGATTCCATAATGAGGATGATGACAACAGCAATCAATGTTACATACGCAAGCAAAGGCCTTACTCATTTGGATACTATATATTAGCTACGAATTTATACTGCATATACATATCAATCCAATTCAAGCAAAACAGAACAAGCCATAAAAGTAAAAGAATGCTTTGTAATTTTCTAATGCCACCATTGAGCTGGTTGCCTAAGTGGATGTAGCAAATACTTCATCACGTCTAGAGTGGTCGCCCAAGAGGTGTTGGCACTTTTGTGGGCACTGATGAGGGACTCACCCTAGGGTAATTCAAGCCAAACATTCCATAACGGTGTGGAGCCCCCCCCCCCTTTCATGGTACCGTCTAGAGGGGTTGCCCCCTCCACCCTTTTAACTTGCTAAAAAACAAAGGGTTCAGTTTATGCCAATCACTTCCGTGTGGCCAGATCAATAACCCTGCATTCAAGTTCACTCAGCATCAATCTGCAGAGCTGTTTTTTAATATATAGCATGAAAAACTATTTCTAAGTACAATTCAGCGAGGTAATCTGCCAATTTTGCATTCAAATGTAACGCAGAAGCCAAAATTATTAGTCCTATCCACGATCAAAGCGTAAAATAAAATATAAGAAAAGGAAAACCTTAAAATATGAAGAACCCAAATGGTCAAAGTAAAATAAAAAATATATATATATATGAAAAACCCACATGATTGATTGCTCCAGAAATCGTGGGTCAAACTAAGAAGCAAAAATTACAAATGATAGAGGGGACAAATATTAAATAGTAAGTAAAAAGGGGAAAGAATACATACACGAATACCCAGGGATTGAAGAGCAGAGACAGCAGAATCGAGGACGCTTCTGCGGCGACCCATGATGGCAACAGACGCTCCATGCTTCCCAAATTGAGTGGATAACTCAAACCCAATTCCTGATCCACCTCCAGTCAACAGGGCCACCTTCCCTTTCAGTATGTCTGACTTGAATGGAGACTCCATCTCTCTCTCTCTCTCTCTATTAAAGTTTAGGTACTTATTGAAAGTTGAGAGCAGCCAACCCAAACGAGACGAGGAGCGATTGCTTGTTGTTTGTTAGCGCATTGATATTCGGTTTTCTGGTTTTGCTTGGCTGCCGCTGAGGGGGGAGAGACGAGGAATCGTGCTGTTTTTAGCCTCTTTCCCCATCAGATGGTCGGCGCAGACTCGACCCGATACTAGCTGCATTCATGGTTTTTTTTTTTTATTTAATTGTTTCCAGATTGTGAAAAGAGGGAAATAAATAGATCAAATAACCATTTTACCTCATTTAATTTATCAGATTTCCAAATCTGCCAATTTTTCTTTTACGGATAAAAAATTCACTGAGAAGAAAGGAATAAGATTTGGGTCGGGTTAGATAGAACCTTTTTTAATAACGGGTAGTTTTAAATACTTATTTTTAATTTAGGTTAAATATTTTCAAAACAATCTCGACCTCAACCTCAACCTCGACCTCAGCCCAGCCCAGCCCAGCCCAGCCCAGCCCAGCCTTTGTAGCTTGTTATGTCATGAAAAAGATTGAGAATTTTTTTGGACCAATCCAGATTTAGACCCAAAAAAAAAAGAACCCACAATTTTGAAAAATTCTAACGAGAGATACATTATATTCTCCCTTTTAACACAGAGAGGGTATACAATTCTAAAAAGATACTCTTCACACATAGAGGGTAGATGTCATTTGCGTAGGTTCTCGTGGAATTTTCTGTTGTCTGGTCATTCTTTTTTGACTTGTTTATGGAGAGACTAGGGGTGGGAAAGTCGAGCGAGATCTTTCCATATTTTGCAAGTCAGAGTCTGGAAATTTAGCACGAGGCTTTAACTCGCTAGACCCGTCATCAATATTTTGTACCAACCACGAGCCTATTGTGAATTTGATCTTTTCTTTCTTGTTTTCAAGAGATTGAAGACCACAGACCAAGCCAAAGCAACTGGTTGTAAAAAGGTTCCAAAGAAAGAGTGAAAGAGCAACTAGATTGGTTTAGGAATTTCTTCGAATCCAATGGGGAGAATAGATTCAAAAGCATACTCATAGCATCTAAATCTATGTTAAGGAGGTCAATGATTTAACATACGCATTCTAAAACTATCGGTAAATATGTTCACGTAGAGATATTTTATCACAAAAATAAAAATAATTAAATTTGAATTTAAATTAAGAGATAATTGGTGTTTAAACCATTATTTTAACTCCCCCTAAAACATCTCTCTTATCCTAATTGAGTTTAATAATCTTCTTTAATTAGAGTTGAGAAATCATTCTCATAGAACATATTATTGAAATAATTGAATTTGAGTAAAACATATATTTCCTAAAGTGAGATTAATTGAGAGATTAGAAAAAATTCCGTATAGAGAATTTTTTGTGTAATTTAATGAACGAATTTAGGATTGTGGCATTATAATATTGTGGTGATAATTCGTTTAGTGTGATTATCATCTAGACTGTAAGATTGTTTGAGAAAAATTTCGTCTACACCTATTTACTAAAAAATACATGAAAACTCAAATTTTTAATTTTTTCAAATATCGTCCATTTAATTAAATAAGTGTACGTCACAAATCCTTTTCGCACAAGTTTTTATACTTAAATGGAAAGAAGTGCAAGTAAAATAAAATTCAAAATGAAATTAGAATGCCTCATCTCTGAGTCATCACTATTGTCATCTATCCAAATAAGTCATTGATAATTGTCATCAAATTTCTTGCTTAGAGATTGATAATTGCTACCTAATCTTTGAGTGAACCTTCAATTATACCTGACCTTTAGATTAACCCAATGGTTATTAAATAATTAACCTTCGGGTTGGCCCTTAACTATTAAATTCCAAACCTTGGAGTTAGCAATTAGCTAACCTTGGAGTTAACACATACATTTGATAATTCGAATCAGCCGCCTTTTGTTATTTGTGTGCTCTTATTTGAGATTGTGTGCTTTTGTGATATTTTGACTATCGGTTATTTTATACTTTTTCTGTGTGGGAAACTAGAAGTGATGCATACATGGTAGAAACCTAAAGACATCCAGACCACACACACAACCAAACCACTCAATTTTATTCATTTATCATACTTTTACTATCTAAATTCAATCCACTATAAATTTCAGTCTTAATTTTCCTGGGGTTTATATGCTAGCATTAATAGAATTTCTGTTTTTCTTCATTAAGAGACACTGTGTATTTTTTTTAACTTAATTGCGTGAACACAAACCGATTTTACAAAAATAATTAGTCTTTTTGAAAATTGCTAAATGTGGGAGGAACTTTCTGAAAGGCCTCAATAACATGAAACAAAAAGAGATAGGAGATCAATATGGCTATTCTCATGCATACAATTCCAAAAGGTACCCAAAGTAAGAACCAAACATCCCTAATCAGTAGTGTGAATTGCGAATCAAATGGACGAGTAAATAAAAGGTAACCTGTTATTAGGAGAATCCGGTGAAGGAGTAACAAAGGCAATCAAGTTAAGACATGCAGAATACTCAGACAGAAGCATCTTGTGGAGTCGTAATGTTGCAACCATACCATACCCTTAGGTTTATCCTGCAATAAGAACCATTCAATAAACATTGAAAAACATAGGCCACCCTTTTATGTCTCATTGCTTGTTGGCCGAAACAGGCCAGGAGAAAGTAGGAAGGGCATCCATCAAGTTTTGACAAACACAAGAAACCATCAGAGACTGGACCCCACTTTGGCTGAGCTAACTGATCTTCGTTCAACTTGTGTTTCTGTATCCCTCTAAAGATACTCATTTTCTTGTCTTTAAAGCCCGGCTTGTTCAAGTAAACCTCCTGACCATTTTATCTTTCTCACTTTTTTTTTTCTAATTTTGATTTTTTTTTTAAATTAGGGTAGAAGAAAACAAATCTTAATGCTTGCTGTCACCACCTTTCATGTCCCTTTCTATTTGTTTTGTTTGTCATATATTAACGAAGAGTCCTTTGCTATGATTTTTTTATATTTATCAAAAAAGGAACCGACACTTGTTGGTATTGGTGGAATAGACACCTTCGTCTGTTAACCAAATCGTGAGTTCGACTCCCCATGAACACGAAAAAAATAATGTTGGGAAACCCGCTCCACAAAGTGGGTTCTATAGCAGTCGATCCAGATTAGTCATGAAGAAACTCCGAATACTGGGTGGTGGTCAAACCATAATATCATGGTATCAAAAAAAATATTTATCAAAAAAGAGCTTGATTTATATTTAGGATAAGTGTAGAATTATTTCCTTTAATTTTAATAAAAAAATGACTACTTAAGATTCAATTTGGTTAAATTAATTTTTTGAACTTGTTTAAATAAATCTGGGCCCTTTGTCAATGTCGAGCAAATATTTCCAATTTGCCCACTATAGCCCGTTAATTTTCACCGATGAACAAAGCATTGGTTACTAACACGGCATGTCTTAGTGTTGATGTAGCCATCAAAATCTTAATGTCCATTCTAGGCATTTTATTATTATTATTATTATTATTATTATTATTTTGTTCATGTGGAAATTAATTAAAAATCCAACGGTTATGGAGAGGCTTAATTGAAGCATTTATCGCTTAATAGGGTTTTGTTGAATCATTTAGGAGAGTTTGAGGGTTAATGTTGACAAAAATTTCAAGGACTAGATCCAGACCTTTTAGCTATCCTGGATTAACAATTTAATTTAAAAAAATTGTAACCCACTTGTCAAAGTAAAATATTGCAAACTGCCTTGCCAAATATGGAGCTGCCAGAGATGATGGTGTACGGTTGCCTGGTTGTGATTGGGTTCTTTATCTTTTTTTTTTTTTTTTTTGGTGGGAGATTGGGTTCTTTATCACTTGCGAGTGTTATCGCTTGAGGGAAATCCTACTGCATGGGATGACGACTATTTGATTATCATCCACCAGTCATCGATCAAAATGATAATCATTGTTTGATAACGATAGTAATTGATTGGTGATTCTATAACCACATACAAAAATATTGATAGCTATGGGAATTATAGATCTTTATCTCTTTTTAAATTTTTTCTTAGAGGTTTGTAACTTGTGGTGCTTTAGTGGGTCACTGGCCTTTGGGTTTTATAGTTTCCCTTTTTCTTTGTAATCATGTTTGTTTAGAGCTTTTTAACATTTAGAAAAGGGGAAAGATTTTATGAAGAGAAATTTATCAAATGCAAAAGGAGCAAGGATAGGATAGGGGGTGGAGACGATATCCATGCATTGTAATTGTCTTTTTCTCTTCTCTCCTAACCTCAAAACAAAAGAGAGTATTCTCACTCATCACAGATATATTAACAGAAAAGCATTGTAACACTGGAATCAATAGAAGCCTAATTTAAAGGCAATCCCACATTCAATTCTCCTATCAAGGAAGGCACGAATGATTGAGTGTCATTCCCCATCCGCAAGTCCGGTCCTGCGCGAGTGGAGAAGCAAGAAGAATGAGGTAGAGAGCGGGAGGAGACACTGCTCATGAATGAGATTGAATTTTGGTCTTCTGATACAAGTAACACTGTTTTAGCTACTTGTGAAGAAGAGTTTGAGGATAGCATCATTAACCTGGACTACCATGACAAAGAAGAGAATGAGAATGAGAATGAGAATGAGATGCAAAAAGAAATCCGGTCATTTGATTCCTTTCAAGATGACTGTGAGATGTGTTCGATGATTAATGATGTTTATGGAGAAACTGTTTCTTTTTTTTTTTTTGGTTACACAGATATTCGAGATCACCAGGTTGGGGGAGAGAGTTGTGATCATTAGAATGTCCCTTAGGGACAAGAAATTTGTTGATGGTGATGGGCTCATTCGTAGACGGTGCTGATCAGCAGCAGCAGAAGATGAGATGATAATGACTAGTGCATAGGAGGCAAACCAAGTAGTAGACCAGGGGCTTCAATTGGTGCACTTGTTATTGGCATGTGTTGAGGCAGTTGGCTGCAGGGCACCAACCTTGCAAGCTCCATTATATCTCAAGTTTGGTCATCGGCTAATCCTTCGGGTCATTCATTGCAAAGGGTGTCCTATTGCTTCACATCAGGCCTAAAATCTAGATTTTCTCTTCACAGTGTTAATAAAAGTGGAACAAAGGCAGATTCTCCTTTAATCACAAGGGAGGAGAAAATGGAAGTCTTTCAATTCCTTTATCAAACAACTCCTTACCTTGCTTTAGGCTACATGACTGCTAATGAAGCCATATACCAAGCAGCCCAAGGGAAAGAGTCCTTGCATATCATCGACCTAGGAATGGAAAACTCCCTTCAATGACCTCTGACAAGAACCCTAGCCTCCTGGCCTGAGGGCCCAACAGAAGTCCAAATCACAGGACTTGTTGGAGGTAACAACAACAAAAACCAAATCAATCTCGAAACCAGTATGAAAACCCTAATAGAGGATGCTAGTTCACTAGGGATTTATCTAGATTTCAACATGATACCAGAGCCAATATCTCCTTCACTCTTGACCAAAGAAAGCCTCGACTTAAGAGAAGGCGATGCTTTGTTTGTCAACAGCATCATGCATGTGCAGAAGTACGTCAAGGAGAGCAGAGGCTCTGTCAAGGCAGTCTTACAAGACATCAGAATTACAGTGGTGGAACAAGATGGAAACAACAACGGACCTTTCTTTCTAGGGAGGTTCCTAGAATCCCTTCACTATTATTCTGCCATTTTGACTCCCTTGAAGCAAGTATACCTCAAAACAGTCAACAGCGAAGGAAGATAGAGAGCTCACCTTGCAGACGAAATTAGAAACATTGCTGCAAACGAAGTCTCAGATAGGATCCAGAGGCATGGAAGAGCAGACTAATAGCTAAGGCAATTAGGCCGAGCGGGATTCCAAGTTGAGGGCTTGAAATGCATGTGCCAGGCCAGGATGATGCTATCTGTTTACGGGTGTGATGGTTACACTCTAGCTACTCAAAAGGGTTGCTTGTTTCTTGGCTGGAAAGAAAGGCCCATAATGTTGGCATCTGTATGGCAACTGAACAATGTTTCATCATCCTAGACCCTAAATGTCTTTAGGTTGTGAATCATTGAGAGAGAGAGAGAGAGATGCAACTAACCGAAGCCGAATCATTTGAATGATTTATCAGCAAACTAGCTTAACCATTTAAGTAATATTCAAAAATTGTATGAGGTTCTCTTCACGGTAGTCTGTTCTTTCGGTGTGTTAAAAGTAATTGTCTTGAGCTGAATTTGTTCGAAAGATTAATCAAAATAGACAGTAAATAAAACAGCAGTAGATAACCAACAGTAAAACATATTTAGTAAGTGAAGATTAACAAAGTTGACAAGCCCGGGCATTACTTTTGACAAAGTTTCTCTCTACAACCTTTTCATAATCTGATAAAGACCAACTCACAAAAGAGCATGTTCAAGTTACAGTAGAATACTCAAAATTGTAATTCCAGCATGGAGCTTGATTCGATATACAAGAATAAAAAATCTCTTTTCGTACATTGTACATGAAAATCAGGTTTTTGTTTTAATTATAGAATATCCATTATATGATATGTTACAACCGACTGGTGCAGTTCAAACTAATTTAATCAACAACTTGACACAAGCTTTGCTTAGACATATATATTTGAATGAATAACCATTGTGCGAATATTGTATAGAAGAAATAATATGACCATAAATGATTCCTATTTAGATGCATGATTACCCTGAGCTTTACTTTTGCTTGCTGCAGACATTATGCGTAAACGACCAGCAATTTCAGTAAAAGATGGCCTCGCAATAGGTTCAGGAGCCCAACACTGCTCCATTAGCCTCCTCCACTCAGGATCACAGAAACTTGGGATGGTAGGCCTCAACGTGTTGCTTACTATGCCTCCTATAGCAGAAGGAATTTGATACCACATTATACAATCGGTTAATGCCATATAAATATTTCACAAATGTCAAATAACCAGAAGGTGGATTTTGCATGTCAGAAACAAAGGCCACATTAGGATGAGGCCAAGGCTGGTTCATAGCCCAAATGGAGTTATATTTGCGACTTAAGACATTAAGGAATGGCCAAATTGAGGAACATGAAACCCAGCCAGGATTTTAAGCTACTGCTGAATGTGACTGACACGCATATCATACCACCGGTAATTGCAGGTATGGGTTGATTCTAACAGAAAGAGAAAAGGCCTTTGTTTCCTTTTCTTGTCTAGTAGTTTATGTTATATCTAGATCTCCCGCATTGGCCAATGTAATTTAAAAGAATCCAAAGCGAAAAATGGATAAACATTTCAGCAGCATACAACCAGCATGGAGACACACCTATAATTGCACCGTAGTGCATGTTTGCATAAGGCTCCTCGCCTGTAAGAATCTCCCACAAGACGATACCAAAAGAGAATACATCAACCTGTGGATCACAAAATCAGGGACAATTAATTAGTCTGGCAGCAAATCATATAACAACCAAGGGAGCCCTGCCCGCTCAGTGAATCAAGTTAAGAAAACCAAGAACTGATTTCAAAGTTGAATAAACAATAGGCTCCCCAGATTTTTTAACAATTAGTTTAAACTGAAAGGTAGAATATGATTTAAAGTGCATGTGCCACATCAACAGTAAGAAGCAAGTCAATTTTAAAGTGCATTAAGATAAATGTTATTTTCCTCAATTGTAAGCAGATCTGATTGTTTGAGAGCCGCTTACTGTAATACACTCTTTTTAGCATACTGACAAACTGGAGGAAACAGAAAAGTGTATCAAAACACCAAAGGAAAAGAAATGGATTGTCTTCAGTAAAGTAAATAATATAAGGATCTCAAAAAACTTGCACCAACTTGCAATGAGATCTATGATGTCTAGGTTTACCTTCTCTGAGACCCTATTGCTGCTCCCATTTAGCAGCTCCGGAGCCATCCATGGTAGAGTTCCCCGGACACCACCAGACACAAGAGTATTTCTTTTAATCTTTGACAAGCCAAAGTCACCAACCTAAAACGTGGAACAAAATCATCTTCTAATGAGAAATTATTTGTTTCACAATTCAAGTTACTAACAGCATCTTAAGAAAAAGTAAAAGTGGGTACCATCGTTATTACCTTACAAATAGGTCGAGAAGGATCTTTCAAATTCACAAGCAAGTTGTCGCATTTTAAATCAAAATGTACTATATTCTTTGAATGCAAATATTCCATTCCAAAGGCCGCATCCATAGCAAGAATTAGACGCTTTCGACGGTCAAGATACCTAACAGGTACAGCCATCAAATACTAAAGATGAAAATCCATAACAAACAACCAATTGCTCCAAAGCTTAAGGTACATCCCCCCTCCCTCCTTCAAAATATGGCCCATAATAAGAGTCTCCCAAACACATGGAATATCAAATGGAAATAAAGGGGATTGGCAAGTTTTGAATACACATCATATTTATATCCAATCATATGAAAGAAGGAATATGTTTCCTTGCAGAAACAAATACCATGAAAAATAAAGGGGATTATGATGTAATAACATGAAAAATGTCCATGTTTACATGGAAAGGTTATAATTTCTCTTTTTGCTCAATACATTTTTGTTGTGTGACTACAGTCTCAGTTTCCCAGGTTACTTGCAGAATACCTTTTTGTCATTCGACTACAATCTCAGTTTCTCTTTCAGTTTAATCCCCAGAAAGTAAAAAATTGATCATGCCATGGTTTGTTACTTGATAATTTCTATGATTGAAAGGAACAAAGATCATGCAAAAAAATAAAGACAAGAAACGATGCAAGTTGAAGCTTTACTTGTCCTTGCGGAGTAAAACATGCCTAAGAGAGCCATTCACCATGTACTCTGTAACAGTTGCCAATGTTCCACCAGGTCCATCTTGCACAACACCATAAAACGCCACAACATTTGGATGGTGAAGTTTTGAGAGAATATCTGCTTCTCGCCAGAATTCCGTTGTCTGAAATAATAATGGAAGAATTAATTAGGTGGCACTCAATTCACAACAAAATTGATGCAAGAATTCAGAAATCCTCTTTTCTTTTTCTTTTTTTTTCCTTCTTTTTTTTTTTTTTAAAAAAAATTGATAAACAGCAGTATCCTCATAGTTCATTAGAACTTGATCTCCATAAAACAGAGTCCGTATCATAGAACAGGAAGGTATTCCATCTGATCTCCAGATCTCTTGCAACAAACTCTCAGGCAAGTTAATGCTCCTTGCCAGGAAAATGTTAACAGGTGCACTGCTGGGATATGAGGAAAAAGTATAGTGGAATAGCAATTACCAATCTTTCTTGCTCCGATGAACGGCCTGTGAAGCAGCTTTTCTTTAGCCTCTTTATGGCAACATCAGTTCCTCTCCATTTTCCATGATAAACAGTTCCGAATGATCCAGACCCCAGTTCTTTCAATTCTTCAAGATCCTCATATTTTATGACCTGCCATTATCATGTCAAAGAGATCAAATACAAACTCCAATTTTAATGGAAAATGCAAAGAACTTCACAATTAAATGTAAGTATCTTAGAGGTTTCTTGGGGGAAAAACTGTGCAGGAATGAGCTGCAGAAACACTAATTGCAAAATTGAAATATGCATCACAGGCTTCAAAAGTTTGAAGCATCTAGCAACGGCCTGAACATTGTGTAAAGAAAGTCATTCGGATATTAAATTACTCTCCCGAATAGCAAAGGTTTTTTATATAGTATCTTCAAAATTTGAATATATGTAGAGTTCAACATTCAGTTATGACAAAGTAACATCAATTCAGCCACTCTAAAAAATTGCATTTCTTACAATATAAAAGGCGCCAAGATTTGGTAAACTCTTAAAATTAAAATATCAAAAATTGGAAAGAGGAACTCAATTCTAG
Source organism: Dillenia suffruticosa (assembly GCA_033439265.1). Taxonomy (NCBI): domain Eukaryota; kingdom Viridiplantae; phylum Streptophyta; class Magnoliopsida; order Dilleniales; family Dilleniaceae; genus Dillenia; species Dillenia suffruticosa. The sequence goes on from JAVTVX010000005.1 coordinate 267,234, forward strand.
GATGTGAAAAAAAATTATATAGAAACTGAATACTCCTTAAGAAGATTGCAACTTTACAGCTCTACTAGCATCCTTTTTCGATCCTCTTGATGGAAACTAAGAATGAAATTACTCTCCCCACCCCCCCCAAAAAAAAAAAGAAAAAAAAAATCAAAGCATCAAAATTACAAGACAAAAGCTTTCTTGTCGTATTGAGCAGATTTGAGGACTTTCAGCCAGAGAATTCAGCTGTTGCAATCCCCAAGACTCAGATTCATATAGTCAAAATTTGTTTTATGATAAAAAATGAATTGTATTAAACGAGGTAAAGAATATACTATTCTCAATAGTGAGAGAAAACAAATAATTGCTATACTAGTTGTTGAAAAGAACCTCTTAGCTCATCCAACACTTCATCAAATTAGGTCTCCAAAAGATTCAAGTATTGTCAAGAAAATAGAGCAGCCCAAGTAATCCTTTCCTTGACATCTCAGCAGGCCCACTTTGGTACCATTTGACCCAAGGTAGGGCAGCATAAAAGATGTCCATCAATGGCCCATAAAGGACCCTCATTTCTGCCCAAGAATGGGAAGGCAAAAGCCTTCCCAACGGCTAGATTTTCTAGCCGTTGTATGCCTCCCAACAGCTATATTTTCTAGCTGTTGGGAGGTCTTCTCTCTTGATGTTTTTCATTCCTTGTATCCCTTTCTCTTCTCTCTATAAATAGGCAAGGATGTTGCTCTTGTAAAGCATGAAAAATGCTTCTATGCATTTGTACAAAAAGTCCTTCAAAAAATCAATGAAATTCTGATTTTATTCTTGAGTTATTTTTGAATTCTTTGTTTCAAATTTCAACACTAGTATGGTTTTGCTCCCCGATCTCACTTCAGCTCTAACCATAATTTTTTACACCTGAGGAATGTTGATAACAAATTTTTTTATGTAAGGCATAGTACCTTTCCTGTTGGAAGGTTTATAATATGGAAAATAGGTGCTGCTATTTTTAGAAATCCCCCTGCTATCTTTTAGTTGACATTGTTTTAATTTGTGCTCTGTGGTTTCAGCCGTTGGCTTGTGTTCCGGGTTTTTGGGTTCTGTTCCAATGGTCTAGCTTCCCTTCTTGGCCTAGATTCCTTTTTGGGCCAAGATTTCTATTTTTAAGAACCTAATGTCAGGATACTGTTTCCTATTTTAGAAACCTAAGGATCTGTTTAATAACATCCATTGTGTTTGTTTTAATCTTCACTGTACATCCTTAATAACTCTAGTGATCTTAGCTGTTCGATTTTGCCTAATATCAGCCATCCATCCAAGAAACATGCTAAATCTCAGCCATTGGATTGTCTATGTATTCAATTGTTGCTCTTTTTTTTCTCTCGACATCTCATCTTCCCTTCATCCATTCTTTCGTTCTCTCTATACTGCCCTTATGTCTGTTGAAAATAAAAATCACTTAAAGCCCAGAATTTCTCAGCCTTTGTATCAAGTCCTGCAGCCCACTCTCTAAACTCATTTGGTGAAACAGTCCAGCTCAAGAAGAAGTCTCATCAGGCCCAAGAAAGTGCTCTCCTCCAGCCCAAGAAGGAAGGGCCTAAGAGCCCTTCCCATCTGCCAGCAGAATAGCCGTTGGAAAGGATTCCAACGGCTAGTTCTGCCAGCTGCTGGAGGGCCCTCCAACGGCTATATTTCTGGCTGTTGGAGGGCCATCTTGTGTCCCTTTCTCACTCTCTTCTTCTCATATAAAATCCTGTCTTCTTCTCTTTGTATCTCATGAACAAAAACTCCAAAAACCTATGTATTCTTGCTTTGAAATACAATTAAGTTTTTATTAGTTTTGTGTCTCTTTATCATTCAACTTTAGTCTTACTTTCATCATGGTATCAGAGCAACAAACGATCCCATCCTCTTCAAGGTTGGGTGACCCTCTTCCTCCCATAAACTTCACCCAAATTCAAAGCTTATCCTCCATTCAATTGAAAGGGGGAAACTACTATCAATGGGTGAGTATTATGAAGAGAGTTCTCAATCTTCAAAATTTGGAGGGTTTCATTCTTGACGATCCTCTTGATGAAAGCAATCCATCATATAGAGAGTGGAAGAAAAGAGATGATCATGTATTCATCATCTTGCTAAACTCCTTGGATGAGACTCACAAAGCCATGGTGACATGTGCTCCTAATGCCAAAATGGTATGGGACACAATATTCTCTCTATATGGTCAAGGGTCCAACCTTGGAAGAATCTTTGAGTTGAAGAAGCAAATTGCAAATATCAAGAAGGAAGGAAAGTGTCTTCCACAATACTTCGGAGAACTCGCCGATTTATGGAACGAGTTGATTACTTTTCGGCCGGATTCCATCGATCTTAAAGTCATCCAAAAAAGGAGAGAGGAGGACAAGATTTTTGCTCTTCTAATGGGGTTGGACGATTCCTTCACCCATCTTCGACAAGAAATCCTTCGAATGAAGGAGTTTCCTACATTAGGAGAAGTGCAAAATATGATCCAAAGAGCTGAAGTAAGCATGAGAATCGAGGAAGGCTCCAAGATTAAAATGGAAGCTCACGGCTTCATGGTCACCCAAGACTTCACGGCAGCCAAGAACCTCAAAAAGGAGGTATGTTCTCATTACAAAAAAAGAGGACACACAAAGGACAAATGCTGGTTCTTACATCCTCATTTAAGGCCAAAGAGCTTCAAGCCAAAGGATCAACAAGGAAGCTCAACTTTTGGAGCACAAGCTAACGCCCAACAAGCAACGATTCAAAATTCCACTATGGCCGAGCTTGCAGCCCTCAAAACCACTCTTGAAAGTGTCACAAAAAGGCTTCAACAAATCTCTCCTCTTGAAGGTATAATTCAAAAATCTCTTACTAATTTACATTCGGAAGAATTTCTTATTGATTCGGGTACCGACTATCATATGGTTAGATATAAGTCAAAAATTAAAAGTTTTAAAAACCTCTCTAATCATAAGATAGTACGGGTTGCTAATGGGCAAGATTTGAAAGTAAGCCAAGTTGGGGAAATTGATATTTTTGGAAAATCAACAAATGCTTTATATATTCCCAAGCTTACTTCAAATCTATTGTCCATAAGTAAAATCACTAAGGATCAAGAATGTAGAGTTATCTTTGACCCAAACTCGGTTTCCTTTCAGGACCTCAAGTCGAATCAATTGATTGGCAAGGGTTCTAGAAGAGGAGGCCTCTACTTTTTGGACAAAGAACAACATGCATTTTTGGCTCATATCAAGGAAGATTCATCTCTTTGGCATGGGCGATTGGGACATCCTAGTGACCAAGCTTTAAAACGTCTATTCCCAAACTTAAATTATGAGAATAGACATTGTAAAGATTGTATTTTAGCCAAAGAAACCCGAACTGTGTATCCTATTTCCAAAACAATATATGAAAATGCGTTTGATTTGATTCATTCCGATGTTTGGACTTCTCCCATTATATCTCATTTAGGATACAAATATTTTATCACATTCATTGATCATAAAACTAGGTATACATGGGTGTATCTTTTAAACACCAAAGACCAAACTCTTGAAGCTCTCAAGAGTTATGTGAAATATGTGACTAAACTATATAATGCCAACATAAAAATCCTAAGATCCGACCATGGTGGTGAATTCACAAGCCACAATTTTGAAGACTATCTCAAGGATAATGGCATTATACACCAACTATCATGTGTCTACACACCCCAACAAAATGGGGTAGCCGAACGTAAGAATAGGCACATACTAGAAATTGCTAGAGCTATGATGTTTTATGCAAACACACCTAAGAAATTTTGGTGCGATGCGGTTAAAACCGCGGTACATGTTATAAATCTCATGTCATCTGATGTTTTGAAAGGCCTATCTCCCTTAGAACTTCTTTTAGGAAGAAAACCAAAACTTTCTCACCTTAGAACATTTGGTTGCATATGCTATGTTCACATTCCTACACATTTAAGAAACAAATTAGAACATAGAGGAAAAAAGTGTGTATTTCTTGGGTATGCATCCTTTGAAAAAGGTTATAGATGCTATGATTGTTCTACTAACCGCACATACACATCGAAAGATGTGATATTTTTGGAGAATGAGTTCTACTTTTCAGGAAAAGAAGTAAACGAAATTCCAAAGGAAAGCTCTCAAACAACCACTTGGGATTTTCTAGTGACTCCCAATGCTACTCAAGAAGTTGAAAACCCTACGAATGAAGATTCACCGCTTGATTCAGGGGGAGATCATAGAACAAGTGAGGATGAGAACAACTCGCCAAGTTCAGAAGAGCCAAGTGATCCTCTAGTTCAGCTTAGGAGATCAACAAGACTTAGGCTTCCACCATCAGAATGGGTCAACCAAAGATATCCCATATATGATTATTATACTACATCTCATGTCTCTTCGAGCCATCAAACATTCATAAATGGGATAGACAAGGAGATTGAACCCAAGACATTCGAAGAAGCTTCAAAAGATCCTAGGTGGAGGGAAGCAATGAACAAAGAATTAGAAGCTCTAACTAAGAATAGTACTTGGGAGATCACCTCTCTACCAAAAGGAAAAAAAGCCGTGGGATGCAAATGGGTGTTCAAAATCAAGTATAAAAGTGATGGATCCATCGAAAGATACAAGGCAAGACTAGTAGCAAAGGGATACACTCAAGCATATGGAGTTGATTATAAGGAAACTTTCGCACCGGTTGCTAAAATGAACACCGTTCGAGTACTTCTTTCGCTTGCAGCCAACTATGGATGGAATATGTTCCAAATGGATGTAGCAAATGCATTCCTTCAAGGAGACTTAGAAGAAGAAGTATATATGTAACTTCCTCAAGGCTTCCAACATCAAGAAGGAGATGTATGTAAGCTACACAAGGCAATATATGGGCTAAAGCAATCTCCAAGGGCATGGTACGCAAAACTAAGTCTTGCTCTTCTCAGTAATGGTTTCACAAAATGCAATAGTGATTCATCCTTGTTTATTAGAAAAAACAATGATAAAATAGTAATTGCCTTAGTTTACGTAGACGATATTATAATAACCGGAAATGATATGCATCTCATTGATATTGTTAGAAATTTCTTAAAATCTAGGTTTGAAATTAAAGATTTAGAGAAATTAAAGTATTTTCTAGGAATTGAGCTAATCTATTGTCACAATGGATTAGTTCTATCCCAAAGAAAATATGCTCTTGACTTGTTGCAGGAAACAGGAAAGCTAGGAGCTAGACCGGCTTGTAGTCCAGTTTCCACCTTCGGACCCTTAGAAGACGATGAGGAACCCTATGAAAAGATCGAGAGATATCAGCGGCTTGTAGGAAGGCTAATTTACCTCACGATCACGAGACCAGATATAGCCTATGCAGTGAGTCAGATAAGCCAATACATGCATGCTCCAAAGAAGGGTCATTGGAGAGCAGCTGAGAGAATCCTCTACTATATCAAGGGTTCCCCCGGATTAGGAATTTGGATGAAGAAAAATGAAAGTTCAGAAATTGAGAGATACTGTGATGCAGATTGGGCAGGTGATCCTAAAGATAGAAGATCCACCACCGGGTTTTGCATGTTCATAGGAGGTAACCTAGTTGCATGGAAAAGCAAGAAACAAAGTGTAGTATCTAGATCAAGTGCGGAGGCCGAATATAGGGCAATGGATGCTAGTGCTAGTGAAATAGTATGGTTGAAGGCCCTAGTAGAAGAACTAGGGTTCAGAGTCACAACTCCCATCAAACTTCATTGTGACAATCAGTCCGCTATTCATATTGCCTCCAATCCAGTCTTCCATGAACGTACCAAGCACATAGAAGTTGATTGTCATTTTATCCGACAAAAAGTGGAAGAGAAACTCATTATCACACCTCACGTCAAAGGAAAAGATCAACTAGCGGATATCTTCACAAAAGGAGGAACCGCAGTTCACTTACAAGAAATGTTGGACAAGTTGGGTACTATCAACATCTTCGCACCCAACTTGAGGGGGAGTGTTGAAAATAAAAATCACTTAAAGCCCAGAATTTCTCAGCCTTTGTATCAAGTCCTGCAGCCCACTCTCTAAACTCATTTGGTGAAACAGTCCAGCTCAAGAAGAAGTCTCATCAGGCCCAAGAAAGTGCTCTCCTCCAGCCCAAGAAGGAAGGGCCTAAGAGCCCTTCCCATCTGCCAGCAGAATAGCCGTTGGAAAGGATTCCAACGGCTAGTTCTGCCAGCTGCTGGAGGGCCCTCCAACGGCTATATTTCTGGCTGTTGGAGGGCCATCTTGTGTCCATTTCTCACTCTCTTCTTCTCATATAAAATCCTGTCTTCTTCTCTTTGTATCTCATGAACAAAAACTCCAAAAACCTATGTATTCTTGCTTTGAAATACAATTAAGTTTTTATTAGTTTTGTGTCTCTTTATCATTCAACTTTAGTCTTACTTTCATCACTATCACCTACTCTGAAAGCTACTAGAGGAAGAAAAGTCTAACATACAATTAGGAGACAAATATCTAAGGGTTACAACAAAAGGCTCCCACTCCAGCATTAACATTTCATCCATTTTATCACAAACCGTAGTTGCCCTTTATAACCTTATTCCATAAAGAATTAGATTTTAAGAGGAATCTCCAAAGCCATTTGCTTACAAAAAAAAGATTTATAATAACCAAGATACAAGGACCGGTGCTCCCTCCCAACTTACCAAATGAGCCCATTTAGCGCAACCCACTTCCTGACTGAAGAAAATCTCTTGTCAACTTTGCAATCTTCTCATGCATGAAATTTTAAAAAGGGAAAGAAAATAGAGAACATTAGAAAGAGACACAAACATGAGGGTAACACACCCACCTAAAGAGAAAAAAGCACTCTTCCGCTCATCTAACATCCTACTAGTCAGGGGTGAGCATTCGGTTAAACCGTAATTGAAATAATTAAAATTGGAATAGTAGATTAATTCGATTATACAATTTTTATAACCATAATCTAACCGAATAAACTAAAAACCGACTGATTATTTAACCGAATTAGGCAGTTAATTCAGTTCGGTTATCCAAATTAACCAAATTATTAAAATCGTTTACTATATGTTATTTATATGATCTTGTGTTTATAAAATATAATTTTAAAATTCAACATTCACTTATAAATTTAATTCACCAAATGTAATTTTGAAAATTTCAAACAAAATAATAAAATATGAAAGTTTTAAACTAAATCTACTACTCTATTAATAGTTCATCAAACAAAAAATGTAACTAAAATTACATTCACTTTCAATAAAATGAGTTCCAAAATACAATAGAAAGGTCAAATCAAAGATGGAAATTGAAAATTTTTCATTATTTTTGCACTGTCCATTTTAGATTTTTTTCTCTTTTAAAAAAGTCACGTTGGAAATAGAAAATTCAAATCAAAAGATGAAAATTGAAAACTTTTCATTAATTATACACTCTCCTTTCTAGACTTTTTTCTCTTCTAGAATAGCCACATTATTAATATAAAGGTCAAATTAAAAAGTGAAAATTGAAAATTTTTCATTATTTTTGCACTCTTTGTTTTAGTTTTTTTCTGTTTTAAAATAGTCACGTTGGGAAAAGAAAGGTCAAATCAAAAGGTGGATTCATTAGTTATGCATAGAATTTTTTATTAATTATAATATTTTTTCTCTTTTAAATTTTAATTATAATATTATAATAATATTTATATAAATAAAAATTATCTAAAAATATATAATATTTTTAGTCAATTCAATTTAATCGAAATAAAAATTGTTAAAATCGATGACAACCCAAATAAACCAAATTAAAATTCGGTTTTACCCAAAACCAATCCGAATATTTAATAAACCACCCAAAATATAAAAAAAAAGGTTTGGAGAAAACGGTTTTTTTGGTTTTAACCAGATAGTGCTCACGTCTACTACTAGTCCTATCAACGATAGGATGACAAAAAGGAACACTTATGGAATTTCCTCCCATTAAACTTGAGTAAGAATTATCAAGAATCTCACTAAATATATTTATGCCAAGAAGTTCACTATTGGCCATGTGGATCTTAAGCCCAAAGACTCAAAAGATTCTGAAAACGTGATCACTAACACCAATCCGATCCCATTCAAAAAAGAATAGTATCATCCGCAAATTGAAGACAAGAAGCAAAAGCTTCATTATCTTCTACCCTAAGAACAGAAAAGACATCAGCTTATCAACGTGCTCAATGGGTACACCGCAAAACTGAAAGAGGAAAGAGAAAGAGGATATCCCTCCTTAACCCACAAGAACCTAGAAGCCAACTTTTAGGCTATCCATTGATAATAAAAAAAAAAGTAGCCGAATTCATAGCCTTTTATCCACCTTCTCCATCAAATCCTAAAACCTTTATCTTCCAACACTATCTAAAAACCTCAACTAATCAATCATAAACCTTTTCAAAACCTAGTTTGAAAACTACAGTCCTATCATACTTCTTCGAGTCAACTAAGTTGTTAGCGACCAGGGCTACATCCAAATGTGTCTACCTCCTTTGAAAGCATTGTGAGAATAAGAGATGCTATCATTAAGCACCTCGCACCACCTATTAGCTAATACCTTAGCCACAACTCCATAAAAACTAGTGGTAAGGTAATAGGTCTAAAATCCTTTGCTTTCAAGGAGCGAGTTTTTAAGGAAGAAAGGTTATAAAAGTAGAGTTCAGGCCTTACCAACCATCCCATGAAATATAAAACTATCAAAGACCATAAACAAATCCTCACAAATGATATTCCAAATGTTCCAAGGGAAAGGCCACGGCAAAACCATGAGGACTAGTGACTTATACCTATCAAAACCAAAGACTGCTTCACAACCATCTCAAAGGATTTTGTTAGATGATTAGTTTCTGTTACAACAGAATGATATGTATTAATTATTTTGTTAGAAGAGTTAATTACAAATCTATATCTAAATCTTTTAGGAAGTTATTAGAAGTTTCTAGATACTATCTTCTATGATTCTTGATCTAGTATAGAAACAAATGTAAAGCATTTTAAAAGAGATATGAAAATACATAGAATTTCATCACCGTATCATATCTCAGAAATTCATTAAAATTTTCTCGGCATTCATAGCCTAAATTCTCTGCTTTCTTCGTGAATCAATCACTTGATTGTCCAGGATTTTCGATCAGTATTTTTTTTTTTCAATATTCCAATCAAATCTTTAGCTATGGATCAAAGTCCTTCAAGCAACCAGAATAGCAATAGCAATGGTGATCTTCCAAATGTAGCAATAGCCTACAAACTTGATGGCAAGAATTATTTCCAATGGTTTCAACTGATATACAGATTGCTGAAAGGCAATGCAGAGCTAGCTCATATAGAAGGATTTCCTCATGATTTTGATGATCCAAACTTCCAAGAAGGGGATATAGAAGATACAGTCATTATGTGTGGCATTCAATGCAACCAGAGGTAAGCAAGAACTTCATGTGGCTCAAAAATGCCAAAGGAGTATGACTGTATGAGAGACTACACGCAAAACTTATTCCAAGGTTAGAGGTTCTTCGGAAATCTATGAGCCAAGACAAAAGTGCAGAATTTGAAGCAAGGCGATCTTTCTATTTTAGAGTATTACAATGTCTTGAATAATCTCCAGATAAAATTAGATCACGATCAGGTTTTACATATGAACTGCATCAAGGGCACTCTGAAAGTTTGTGAGTTCATAGAGATAGAGAAACAGGACTGTTAGGAGGAAAGGCAGCGAAATGTCCAATTGAATTGAATCACAAATTGCAGGAAAGATCTGATGGAGAAAGAAAGGTAGAAAAAGTAAGATATCAGAGACTGGTTGAAAAATTAATATATGTGTCTCATACCAGACACATATAACCTATGCACTGAGCAAATGTTAGGAGCAAATGTTAGAGAAACAGGACTGTTAGGAGGAAAGGCAGCAAAATGTCCAATTGAATAGAATCACAAATTGCAGGAAAGATCTGATGGAGAAAGAAAGGTAGAAAACATAAGATATCAGAGACTAGTTGAAAAATTAATATATGTGTCTCATACCGGACACATATAACCTATGCACTGAGCATTGTAAGTCAGTTTATGCATGATCCTGGAACTAGTCATATAGCTGATGTGAAAAGAATTCTGCATTATCTAAAAGGAACACGACATGAGGGAAAGGCATTTTCTTAAAAGCCAAAGGAGGTTAAGTCCAAAGATGAAGCTCTGGGATTCTGTCGATTCCAATTCTTATGGGTGCAACATTAATGTTAAAAAGTGTGGAGTTCCAATTGATGACCCAAATGGATGAGCTGGTATTGGACAAGTGTCAAAGACTCAAATGTCCACAGCATGCCAAATTGGGAGAAAATAATTCATTCTCAAAATGTGTCCATATACAAATACATATTTTTATATATTATGACATTAGATGACATGAGGACAGAATGGTTGAGCTACATTTGAATTTTCCGTTTAAAAAAATGAATCGATCTTAAAAGGAAAAGACAAAAAGTACTGTATTTGAGATCAAAACTTAAATTTCTAAAATTATGAAGAGTTGTTCTTTAAAATATTCATCCTAGAATCAATTGCTTAAGTACATTTTGCACTTTACTTTGGAGACCTGGACATACCGAGATGTTAGATTGCTGGTAAATAAAGCTTCCGCACAGGAGATCTCCAAATAACCTTTTCTACTTTGTAAAGAGCACAATTAACAGCAGTTTACAGCAATTTACGATGAAGGCATATACTACTGATACCATTATAAGTAACATACCTGTAATTCTGCCAGAGAAGAATTCGCAGGAGATATCCCTACATCACTGAGTTGTTGTTGCCTCTCCTATATTCATCATAGCAATCACAAACTCCATAGGCAAAAATAAATTCGGAACTCCTATACCTGAAAGTTCACTTGAGAAGCTAAACTTTAATTGCATAAATTACCTGACTCTCTGGATCCAGTGTCTTGAGATTTTCCGCCATACCATCAAAAAGTAAGCCTTCATTGCCTCTGACCTGAGATGGAGTCTGCTTCAAATTCAAATGCCTATCATCAGAAAAAGCAGAAGGTAATTCTCCTCTCTGGGTGCCTTTGACAAAATTAACTGGGGAATCTGCATGGGCCATGGGGAACCCATCTTCAACTAGTGGTGTAAAATTATAGCCCATGGGAGCTTCTTCAACCATTTTTGTTTGTGCCAATGAAGAACCAGGATAATCCTGATCAATAAGAGAAACATCTTTATTCACAAAATCAACCCGTGCCAAGTTCTGAAAGTATGACCAATGCTTGGGCTCATGATTTTCCACACCCAAGCTCAAGCCAGCTCCATCCTTGTGCAAAGGATCAATACCGGAAGAACTCTCAGAGAGTATTGCTTTAGAGAATATATCATAAAGAATATTACGAGGGAATCTATCATTTATGTCTATAAGGATGTCTCCCTGCTCTCTATTCTGAGAATGGACAGCAGATTCTACTTGGGGAACATCCTTCACAGACATATCGGCCCAATCAAACTCTGGAGGACTGGACATAGTATTCTCAAGGTCCTGGACAGAATTCCCTTGGGCAATTTCAGATTTGACTTCTGATACTTCTGTACCCAGGACCTTTGAATTGTTTTCTTTGCTTTCACCATCAGCATTAAGAAGCCTGTCCTTATGCACAGCACCTTTTCCATCCACAATTTTTGGTGCCCCCCACATTTTCTTCTGACTACTTGTATCAGCAAATGCTTTGTGGTTTCCAGGTGGGGCAGGTCCGTTATCAACAGTTTGTGGATCAGTATACAATATCTTTGCATTCGAGTTGGAGCAATCATTCTGTGTGGCTGGCACTGCATCATGCAGTTTGTCGTCAGTCTCTGAGATCAGATCTTTCTGGGTCACATCGAATTGTGAGTGAGATGAAAGATGAGAACAAAGAGCATCATCAGATTTGGAAAACCGACTCAACAGTTCCTTTTGTTCCCGAGAAGCTCTTTCAGAATAGAACACCCTCTGAGAGACAGCAGGGGGCTCAAGGTTGTTCAATTCCGTCGGATCAGTCACGTGGCCACTTCCGTTCGTGTCAAGATGCTCAGAATTAGATTCAAGAACCCGCCCTGCATTTCCATTCATGGAGGTTGGTACAGAGTCCTGCTGCTGTTCAGCAACTTTGGGTGGAAAGGATGGTCGTTCGCCCACTTGTAGAGAATTACTAACTGATGTTTCTTCAGCTTGCAAGTGATTCAGGACTGCACTATCATATGGCTTTGATGGCACACCAAAATCATTTTGATGGCTTTGTGGACCAGTAACATTTTTAAGCTTTATCTCCTTCCCTTGCATTTTAGGATCCTGTACACTGAATTCCAGGTGTCTTCCAGTGAAAACCCCATGTTCATTTATAGGCCAAGGGAAAGGCACTGGAGCTGGACTCTCTCCAGGGGGTAAGTAACTAAAAGGATGAGAAGCATAATTATTGTGCACCTGGTGCTGCTCAGCCTCTCCAAGGATTTTCATCTGATGATCCTGATGTGGGAGGTGAGTCTGGTAAGCTTTAAGTGCACTAGTTAAAGGTGGTTGAACAGACTGAATTGCTGATGAAGATACAGCTGCAACTTCTACATGCAGGGTATTATTAACATTTGTATCTTTTGGAACTCTACTTGCCTCCCTGCTAACATTCTGTGAAGGTAACTCATCCAAATTATAAGAAGATCCCGCTAAATCATTTACAATAGAGTTTTTCCTTGATCCAATGTCAACTCCATTTACAGCAACTATGTATTGAATTTCTGAATCATCATCGATGCTGCCCAGACCAAATAGAGCATCATCTGAATCATTCATGGCAAATAGAAATATCCTAAGTTTCTTCAAGCCTTCTGCATCTTCCAGTGCATTGCATTCCTCCATCATGTTCTGTAGATCCTCATCACATGACACGGAAACTAATGCATCAAGATCCTCACCAGGAAGCTGGTACTTTATAGTGTGAGCTTGATCATATATTGTTGCAGTTTTCTGGACTAGCTCCTGCCAAGAAATGTTCTTGCTTATATTAATAATACGTGTTTCACCTCCAACATATCTAAGCCTTCCATCACTTGGCCGTGGTAGGATTCTCCCATTGAAGCTACAAAGAATCTTCATTTTTGTTGATGAGTTCCCAAAGGATCCAGAAGAAGAAACAGCAGGAGCAAGTCCTTGAGTGTTGTCATAGCCTGAAGAAGTTCGTTGCTCAGATCGTGATGTACCGTGATTACTTTTCTCCTCATATAAATACAAGTCTCTCCTACCAAGATCTTTTGAACCTCTTTCTGCAACATTGAGCATGGAGATATCAGACCCACTTTCAGATCCTGTATTACTGATGCCCAAAAGTCCTTTTAGATCCATATAGCCAGTGACATAGTTGGGATCTCCCGCAGAATATGGAATCAATGGCTTTCTGGGATTTACCCGATCAAGCATAAACTCAAGAGCAAACTCCTCACCTGTCTGTATAGAGTAATTATGTACAGGGTTTACTTCAGAGTTGATCTGTGGAGGCCTCACGCTATTCTTCATGGAGCTCATAGGAACAGACCTCTGAGCTGCAGTGTAAAGTTCCTTATTTATTGGTTCCATTAAACTGGTTTCACCCAAAGAAAGCTCATATAAAGTTTCTCATTGGCAAATTCCATGGAACTGTTCTAGCCAAAGGCCTAAAAGCATAGGCTTCCTTCAAATGTTGAAATTGTTAATATACATGTATACGTTCATCGCACTTGCCTTGCTGCTTTACTCTAGCCAGTGACAAAGTTACAACATGGCAATGGTCAATTGACATCATTTACAAAGAAAAACAAATGGAAGTTCCCGATGCAACGCAATGGGCAAAATTTTAGCTACTTTCCACATGCGAGGAGCCTGTGTAACACGCGATAATTCTATCTTCCCTGTATAGCAAGAGATGTCAAACCATAAGTTACTGATTATTTTATCTCACACTGTAGGAAATAAAAGAAAGAAAAAAAGTAATAACATTGTCAAACACAAAGAAAAATAGCCCAAAGAACTGAATCATTCAAACACAAAAAAGAAAAATATAGTTGTTAAAAGTGTTGTTGTTTACTTCAGCTAAGGGTATATGTGTCTTATGTACTTCACTTCGTTAGCATTGTACTTCACTTCGTTAGCATAAATAAAGCAGGCTACCAGACACCAAGTAGTTCTCCAGTTTTCATTCCTTGTACACCTCCTGACTTTTCCAACAAACACGTGCATAGAAAAAGAGATAATGAAGCAGTCAAGTAGTGGTAAGCAATGGCCAAAGGACAAGGTTAGAAAAAAAGCTAGAAGCAGAGCCACGCTAGAAGCAGAGCCACATTACGACTTTAAAGGAAAGTGAGGATGGAATTGAACCTCCTCATGCTTGGGTAGAATTGATTTAGAGTTATGTGCTAGAAATGACTGTTGTAACCAAGTCAAGGGGATAAGAAAACATCCAACTATCTGACTAACAAACAATTTTACAAAGGTTTTCTATTTGGAAGTGCAGAAAATAAGTAAATGTAAATATCTAAGCTAGGAAGACAAGAGCTCAAAATAATTTCTCATATATGTAAGCAACGTCTTTAAAAGTAATAGTCAAGCATTATTTCTTTTTTGTCCTAAATATAAGATGTATTTGTCACTCAAATGGTCGACCCCAAATTTGGGATTAAGGTCCAGGTGGTGGTTGTTGTCGTTGTCATCGTCCTAAATATAAGATACCAAAATAAAAGTGGGGGAACCCAAAGTTGGGCCTGATGTAAAAGATCTAAGTATAGCAGAAGCTGGAAAGGCCAGACACCTAAGATTTGGGGCTTTAAGTTGCTAGAGTAACAAAAAATGATTATTATGTGGTTCGCAAGGCATGAAATTTTGGTGGATAGGTTGAAATTGAAAGGAATGGGTGGAACCAGTTCAAAAGGATAAACTAGCTAGCATAGTCATAGATAAATATCAACAATGATCTTCGCACCACAGAAGCAAAGTCCATTGTACAAGATTGGGTCACATCACAAGAATGAAAAGCAAAATGATACGAGGATCCTTGGGCAGATAGAATAATACAAGAAATATAAAGGAAGCATCCCCGGGACAACGGGAAAACTAATAAACATGTGTACATATATAACATAATGCACACGCATGCACACATGCACACAAGCACATTCACATGAAAATTCACATAAAAGAGTCGAAGCTTGACAGCAGCAAAGGGCCTAATTGGGAGACCATTTTACACAATAAAAGAAGAAGATAGTTATTCTCATGGATTCTAACCATATGGCAGCCCAACCATGACCAACCAACCAACCAACCAAATTCTTTGCACATGGAGCTTTGTGTTTGTGCTAAAAAGAATACATAAGGCCATTTTAAAAGGGTTTCTACTACTTCAATCATTGAAAATAACTTACTCTCCTCTTTATGGTTTTTTATTTTTCTCATTCTTTGGTATCAATAGAGAATTTATACAAGTCATACCTAGTGGAGAGAAATTATTTATTGAAGGATACAAAAATGGACACATAGGAGATAAAAATGATGGATTTGGAGCCATACATGGAAACTTTGGGTTCGGCAGTAGGAATAAGGTGGGAAGTACCATTTTAGAGTTTGTCGCATATTCGATTTGGTACTTGTAAACACTTTCTTCAAGAAAAATGAGTCGCACATAATTACATATAGAAGTGGGATGAATGCTAGTCAAATAGATTTCTTTCTCACCAAGAGAGATAATAGAATAACCTATAAGGATTGTAAGGTTATACCGGTGGAGAGTGCAACAACTCAATATAGGCTTTTAGTTTTAGATGTACGTGTCTAAAAAGCAAAAGAAGTATCGTCCATTTGTAGAGTCAAGAATTTAGTGGTGGAATCTGAAAGAAAAAATGTGATAACTTTTAAAAACAAATTAATTCGAGTAACAAATTGATCAGCTAATGATGATTCAGAAACAATATGAAAAGAGATATTTACTAATATTAAGAGTATATGTAGGGATGTTTTTGGTATATCTAAGGGTCAGGCTCCAATAGGCAAGATTGCTCCAATAATAGAAAAATTAAACTTATGAGTCATATCATAAAACTATGAGAGAGAGTAATAGAGTATAGATTGAGATTGAAAATAAGAGTGTCTCAAAATCAATTTGGATTTATGTCAGAAAGATCCATCACGGAATCAAACCACTTGTTAAGGCATTTAATGGAGACATTTAGAGTATAAAAGAAAGCCTACATATGGCATTCATTAATCTGGAAAAGGCATATAATAAGATTTCTAGAGATGTATTGTAGTGAATGCTAATAAAGAAAGAGATCTTATTGAAATACATTAATTTTATTAGAGATATGTACGAGAAAACTGTAATCAATATAAGAACTTGCAGGGGTTTGAATGATAACTTCCTTATTAACATTGGACTACATCAAGATTCGGTACTAAATCCTATCCCTTTTGCAATAGTGATAGATAAAATCATAAAAAAAATCTGAAATAAAATACCATGATGTAAACTTTTTGCAGATGATATAATATTGATTGATGAAACTAGGAAAAGTATTAATAATAAATTAGAGTTATGGAAGATCACACTAGAATTGAAAAGATTTAGATTAAATAGGTCGAAATCTGAGTATATGAGATATACGTTTAGCGACAATCATCACAATGATAAAAAAACGATTAAGTTAAAAGGAAAAAACATAACAAAAAGTGAACATTTTAAATATCTTGGCTTTGTCATTCAAAATGATAGCAATATAGATGAAAATGTAAATCATAGAATTCAAACGGGTCACATGAAATGGAGAAGAGCATCCGAAATTCTTTACAATCATATGATGTCATTGCATTTGAAGAAAAAGTTATATAGAACCGTAATAAGACCTGCACTATTGTAAGACACTGAGTGTTTGACCATTAAACAATAACAAGAACAGAAAATGACTGTAACAGAAATGAAGATAATTAGGTAGATGTGTGACAAAATTAGAAATGATAGAATTAAAAACGAAAAGATTCGTAATAAATTGGGAGTTAGTTCAATTGTGGATAAGATGCGAGAGTGTCGCCTAAGATGATTTGGACATGTGCAACAAAAATCCAAAAATGCACCGATTAGAAGAATCGAGAACTTAAATATAGGAGATATAGTAAAATATAGAAATAAACCGTTGAAAACTTAAATATAAGTTATTCGTAAACACATGATAATTAAGAGTTTAGATGAAGAGATAATCTTAGATAGAAATGAGTGGTATAGGAGAATCCGCATAAATTAAACCAACGATCTTTTTTAAAAAAAAAAAATTATAATATTTGTTTCTCAAATGGACGACTCCAACTAGGGATTAAGGCTCAGGTTGTTGTTTTCATTCTTTGAAATCAATTAGGGTACCAAACTGTCACAATGCAAGCCAACTTTACAGTGATCAAGATCAGCAAGCTCAAGCATGACCGGAGCTCTTGTAAAATAGCTTGACTTTAGCCCATTATGAACTTGATCACAGCTCATTCTCAAGCACCGGCAACTTATGTTGACATATTTTACCCTCATTAAATAGTTATATAGCGGTTATATAGTTTTTTTCTTTTTTATTTCCCTATCAAACAAATAGGTATAAAACATTATGTAAAATCATGCTATTATTTTATTTCATTATTTACTCTATAAGTTTTACTCACATAATAGAATTACAAATTAGTTTCTTCCCTAGAAACATGTTTATGAATGACTTATATCATCAATCTCTTTACAAGCCTAGACTATCTTTATATGATTGAAATGTATAAATGCGTAAGTCATGCCTCAACTCAGCTTCTAAATAAGAAAGTTTTTGGGCCTAGGTAAGAGAAGAATTACTGTACCCAAGTTTGCCTCCTCAATAAAACAAGGATAAATTTGGTTAACCTTCACTTCTATAGTAATAACATGAGGTTGAGCAAGCTTTGCCTAACAAGCCCAAGTTTCTCATGAATAGGCTCTATACATATGAAATGCTCATGTGAATCTCATGTTATTAATATATGCGGTGCTTATGAATAGGCTCTATACAAATTGCATATGTGCAGTCGTGCTGCTGCTGAATTAGGTAGAATCTCTATGTGCACTTGATACATGAAAATGCCAATGGTGATTGCTGTTTTGAGGGATTTGCAAAACAGGTGAAGACTTCATGGTGCACAACAAAGGAAGTTCTTGACCATTCGAAGACAAGGTAGAGCCATGGTTGACCTTCATGGTGGCAGGATTACTGGTGGAGATTGTTAGGAACTTGGCTCATATTCATCACTATCCGAATTTTGCCGGTGGGAAAAGCTACGTGCCATTGTCAGCAGCTCCAATTCCAGGATAACTTGTCACACCCACATGTCAAATTGCATGGGTATGTGCAAAGGTAAATCACATTCAAGTTGCTGTAATTCTTTTTTTTTTTTTTCATGAATCACATTCAAGTTGCCGTAATTGTACCTTTCACAAGAATACAAGACACAACAAATAGGTGACAGATTGTAGTGTGAAAAGGTTAAGTGTGTAATGAAAAACTGAGTGTTTGCACACAGAGTGGGAAGATATGTGAGAAAGTGATAATGTGAGTAGTGGATCATAGGCATGGTTTCTGTGCATGTGATGCACATGCCAACAAAATATAAGGGCTACAAATGAGGATTGGTGTGCAGTGTTTTAAGTATAATGGACTGTAAAAGTGGAGAAAGTGTCATAGAGAGCTGTCAGTTGATATTCTCCATGAACAGAAATGGTGCTCTCCTGGGATTTTTCTCAAGGTTACCGAGGGTAAGAGTGAGTGGTTTTGGGGGTTTGTGAGGGGGTGTACAAGAGTTGCTTTGAAAGGTTAAATGGTGGGTTATTTTGATTATACATAAAAATTTGTTCTTATAATGAAGAACACTTAAATCTCCTTGGTAGGCGTGGCAGGTCTTTGCCAAACAACTTAAATCTTGCGTCTCACTCATTTTGATAGTGTATATTTTCCTTTCATTATTCCCATGTCGTGTGCCTCGCGTCACCACAACCCCTTCTGGTGGGAAGGTAAAAATCCAAAAAGATACCTCTTCTCATCTTCTCTTCACTTCACAATCTTTCTCTCTCTCATATTATGTACTTATATAATCACTATGTATTCTTAATAAATTTGTAGGTAAAAAAGCGAGGCAGAAAGTGAAAGCCAGAGCTTCCACTCTATCAACAAAACAGAGTTTCTGTCTCCTACTACGTCTTTCATGCCTTTATATGGTGTTCCATTTCATTGGGCCCTATGTCTTTATGAAGCATTTTCTTTTATTTCTTTCATAGAGAGAGGAATGATTATACGCGTCTATGCTACGCCCCATTGCCGAGTGGCTAAAAGCAAGATTCTAGCTTGTTGATTTGTCTTTTCTTTGCCTTTCCAACAGCCAAATTCATGCATATACCAACTCTTAGTAAATGGGTGCTTCCAAAATTACTGAAATATGCTAGAGATTATTTAAGTGGCCCAATTCCTCTACAGAAAGCAAAATATAGCTTAGTCCAATGTCGTTATAAAGAACATCTAAAGTATTTATTAACATTACTTTTTTCAGATTTTGCAATACGATTTACGTTAAAATGCACAATACATAACGAATTGAAATCATGACATATCAATAAACTTCAAAGTGGAAAATCCCCCAAAACTTAGAAAAAGAAAAACGCAAATTGTCCAATAAGCAAGAGATCTACCAAGGACTACAGACAAGATGACAATTCTGGATTTGGCTTTACCTGATAGAGCAATTGCAGCAAATTGGCCAATAAGCAAGAGATCTACCGAGATCTACAGAGAAGAAGACAATTCCGGATTTGGCTTTCCCTGATAGAGCAATTGCATCAACGAAGTCTTTTGGTTTCCGTAATTACGCAGCCGAACACCCGCTTCCACACCTCTCTCTCTCTCTCTCTCTCCCTCTCTCTCTCTCTCTCTCTGTCTCCCTCTCCAGATTTCAAAACTTTCTGACTAAACTGGAGGGCTTAAACGTCTCTTTAACTCTCTCTTTCTTCTCTTTATCAGGATTCAAAGGTCGGTCGATGCTAGTGTGGCCGCTGGCGTCACTCGATAAATTGGAATCCAAGTCAAACCGATGGACTGTTAATTTACAAATTTCCCAATTCGTCCCTCCATTTTCCAAATATTTAGTCCCTATGCCACAGGTAGGTACACCCCAAATCTAATTAACCGGCCATCAGGCTCTCGGAGCGACGAAATTTTGGGATATTATAATCAGGTGTGGTTTGTGGCAGGAGCTCCGCCGTGCTCTCTGCTTAAGCGCACCATTGGATCATTTGTAGCGTTCATCCTGAGGAAATGTGCAAATCAATTAGCAAACGAAGCAATTCACAGTAAAAATAATTACATGTAGTCTGACAGTTATATACTTAATAATTTTAATTTTTTTAATCAAACAATATTGAATTATAATAATAATACTGATTTATTTTATATAACACTAATTCGATAAATTTTTTAATAAATAAAAAAAGAAAAACACATAATAACAAATTAAATCTTTTTAAAAAATGGTTAGAATTTTAATATACACTGGATCATATAATAATGGTCATATATATACTTATTCAACGTGGTTGTCCACTACCACATTCAATTTTCAAGTGGACGTGTACATATCGTATGATCACTCAGACAAGTGACACCTCTCTGTATTATATTGTATACGTTAATAGATTTTTTAATCAATATGATATTAGAGTCACATTAATCTATTTTTCATATTTCTATTTCTTTTCAAAACTGAAAGAGTTTACCATGACATGTTATTCTATCAATTTATTTATGTGTGTATGTATATCAGACCTTCTTATAAAAAAGAATAAAAATATAATTGCAAAGAAGTACAATTATTTTTAATTAAATGTGTTCTCTTTTTTTCTTGATTTCACGATAACTTGTTAAGATACGGTTATTCGTTTTAATATGAATATATATATATATATATATATATATTAAATTAAATAATTCAATTTTTTCTGAATATTATTTATTTTTTTATTTTAACAAATCTGGTATCTAATTACATGACTAATCCGGTTCGAATACCATAAGGTCAAATTTATATTAATTATACTCAAAATAATAGTAATTGTGAGATTACCAAAAATATATATATTATTATGAATGTTGGCTACCACTTTGCTCGTGCAATTAGATTTTCAAACGCACGAAACATAATTCATGAATAATAATAAACGAGAATGTGAATTGTTTTGGCCTTTTCAATTTAGAACTCCAAATAGGATCAAATTTTCACATATTATACAAATATGATGCATGCTTTCGACAATTTATGGAGTTGATATATATATATATATTAAATTAAATAATTCAATTTTTTCTGAATATTATTTATTTTTTTATTTTAACAAATCTGGTATCTAATTACATGACTAATCCGGTTCGAATACCATAAGGTCAAATTTATATTAATTATACTCAAAATAATAGTAATTGTGAGATTACCAAAAATATATATATTATTATGAATGTTGGCTACCACTTTGCTCGTGCAATTAGATTTTCAAACGCACGAAACATAATTCATGAATAATAATAAACGAGAATGTGAATTGTTTTGGCCTTTTCAATTTAGAACTCCAAATAGGATCAAATTTTCACATATTATACAAATATGATGCATGCTTTCGACAATTTATGGAGTTGGGTCCATAGCTAACACTGGGGGCAAAGAAATAATATAACTTCTAACATGGGTTATTAAGGAAATTCAATTTCCATTTGACCTGTCATCTCAATTAAATTAAGCATGATTTTTTATTGTAAATTTTTTGTGTGGTCATGGCTTCTCCTTCATGCATTGATCAATGCAAAACAGGGGACACCAGTCCACACCACGCACATGGACGGTGATGTGGGCCTTATTTTTATTTTTTTATTATTGTCAATTACCTTTCAACCCTTCAAGAAAATGCAAGATGTGACTCTTAGGTGGGTTGGTTTGATTGGCCATCGGCGGTGATATGGAATGCCATGATCTATATATTAGACCAATTTATGGTTGATACATAATTAGCAACAATTTAGAGTAAACTTCCCCTTTTTAATTAAAGTTAGTTTAGATTTCCCACTGCCTTGTTACAATGATTGAAACTGAGCTTGAAGGCCCTAATTACGGGTATAAAAAAAATAATAAAAAAAAAAAACAAATGATTCATATTTTGAGAATGCTTTTAACACATATTAGTATAAGGCTATTTTTTGATCTAACACTTTAAAATTATCATGCAAGAGACAATTCTTACGCCTCTTATCCATGCCATTTGTGATGGACCCGAAAATTTTTAAGTTCTCACTTTTTGAATTGCCCCGTTTCAAATATCATTACCAAAGTACATGCAGAGACATAAAAATGACACTTTCAAAAAACCAAAAAAGGAAAAAGTGCAAACAAACAAAATGATACCATTCAGTACTTACCTTCTCATGGATTTGCCATTATTTTCAAAAATCGGTAAAATTTTCAATTTTCTAAATATATTTTCAAAAAAAGGAAGAAAAATGTCGAGATGCTTTTCAAATGCCAAACCAAAGGGATTCATGGCATCATAAGCATCATTCATGGTGCAACCTGCACACATAAACATCATATGAAGTAAAGAACGTACTGATCAATGAGCATTAAGCATAATTCCATACTCTTCCATTTTTTTTTTTAAAGTACCAACAGTTTTGGAAAATTTCTTTCCACACTGAATCATATGCAATACAAAATCCCAAAACATATCTCATCAAAAATTAAAAATTTAGACAGCCTAAGGGCGCCGATAGTAAACAAGTGAAGCACATCTCCTAACTTCTGTTTTTTGGTAAGGTGGCATATTTCCTACCTTGAAATTAGAGAAAAAGAAGCAGGTAAACGTTATATGTATGTAACCTATTAGCCATCAGAGGGGTACCAGCTTCAAAATATGGTCTCTCAGTTGAGGAATCCCATAATATTTACTCCTTCCTCTTGTTTCAGGGACTGGTAATATACTTCCTTCCATTGTTTAAAAACTCTGCTTCCAAATGACCTAGAAAACCAAACCTCCGAACTAGACAGTGCCAACAGGACTGGCAGGTTCAAAGCATTACAACAGCTCTATAATATGTAGCAGGCCCCTTGTTCAGCACTGAGAAAGGATGAAATTATCAGAGAAAAGAAACTTCCAGCAGCCTGTCAATTACAGAGTTCAAAGATACATTACCTCTTCGTGTTCTCATAATTGCTTATCGCAGCCTCAAACTTGAGCCAAAGTGGACCTGTCTCCTGGAAATTTACGTTTTGTGGGCCAGCCAGATAAGCTTGAACAATGAACTGGCGAGTTCTTTCTCTGGTTGGAAGCCATCATATAACTCAATTACTCAGTTGCCATTAAATTTGTTTATTTTTTTCATATTACTTTTATTTATGAAAAGAAAATGAATATCACGGCAGAAGTTCTACCTCCCTTCATACGTTGACAACCAAGCAATATACGCTATACCAAAGTACATGGACACAAAAGGCTTGGTTAGATCCTCAGCAGACTCAACTCTGTATGCCTTATAGCCCAAGTCTCTACAAAGTTCAGAACCATTTTACACATAATGAAATGTCATTAGAAAGGGAAAAAACTGCTTGTTGAGTTATTATATTATATGCTGTGTATACTACAAGAACATAGCGGCTGACAATTGCTTGTTAAAAAATAAGTCCAAAAGTCGAGATCCATGTATGTTGTTACTATTGTGCATCTTGCCATGTATATAAAATCAGATCAAACTAGTTTTCCACATACTTGTAAAGCCATGAAGCTGTTTGATAGTCAATCCCCATTATTCCCATGCGAGATCCAAATCCATTCACAAAACGCATGCTAACAACCTCCGCTAAAGCACATAAGACTGACTGTATCAAAAAGAGAGACTCATCAGCATAAGAAGTTTCAACTAAAAGAAAGAACAATATTCGGCGACTTTAGATTATAAACATTCAGAACATAAGTCAACATTAGAGTACCAGGAGTCATCCATATTTGTGATGACTGAAAGTTTTGCCCCTTTATTCTTCAGAATAGTCTAGAGACATGCATCCTAAACGGCCTTATATGGGCAACAATCAAAAAAAATTCTCACATTTCAATCTTATCAGCGTTGTCCACATTTTTTAGGTTTCTTAATCGAGAAACAAGGTGATATATACCATGCTGGAGGTGGTGGAATGGAACTAGCAGGAGAGGCATTATTCCTTTGTTAGTACCTAACACTTTTCATCACCTCCCCCCCCCCCACGCCCCCACCACCCCGACAACCAACCATCACAAAGAAAATAAAATAATTCAGAGAAAAATTTTAAACACTGATCACAATACAAAATTTCCATATTTTAAGTAGTCACCAAATTATTACGAGGCAAAATTATATAAACTTACAAAAGATGCAAGTGTGTGTGATTAGAAGAAATTTCTCTCATCAATACCTGAATTTGAAAAGGTTCTAAGAGAAGTCTATTTCAAAATAAAGCAAATAATATTGTCGTCCTATCTTCTACACAAACTTAGTTACTGGTTTGATTACTAGTCTTTTTCTTCTCCTTTAAATTTCAAAAATTTGGAAATTATCCTAGATAAATAAAAAATAAATACACATTTACATAAACATATATGACAGAATTCGGGTCAAGTTTTGAACCTTTTATGTAGATCTACTCTTAAGTTTAAGTTTCTAGACATAAAAAAAAAGTTGCTATTAAGTAAAGCACAAAGGTCTCCAAGAAGGACGTGATTGCCAGTGACATCATAAAATTTGAATCCTCACCATGTATTTAGTTTGTTAAATAATTGTGTTCTCAACTCAACTCAACTTTCTTAGTGTCTATATTCACTTTTCTGATTCTTTTATTACTTTCTTGTTTGATTGATTTATCTAAGAGTTTGTCCGGTGAAAATCGCAGTATTTTCAAGTAGATAATGGAAAATATTCATCAAGCAAAAAAAAAAATCTAAAAATAAAAGTCATGTCAAGCACTCTCAGTAGTTTATAATTTAACTATTTCTATGTTATAAGTGAGAAGATGTGGCCACACAGGTTTTCTGCGCAAAAATTAAAAAATTAAAAAATTAAAAACAAGGCAAGCTTTCCTTGGGCCCCATATGGTTCGGGCTGTGTGATTGCATGTTGAGCTATTCATAAGTTCATTCATATTACCAAATAGGAATGATATCAAATGAAGTTCAGTTGATGGGAAACTCACACGGTATGGGTTCTCTTATAGGTGCAGGCAAAAGAATTGGCTCAGGATCTGATCACATTTCAGATAAATCTTTTTGTGGGCTTATTTGTAATTTTGGCCAAATTAAGGGCCACATTTTGGTGTCCCTTCTCTTGTATTTTGCTTGTATATCCCTTCCCTTTATTGTACATTTTAGAACATTCCTTCACTGTTGAAGTACTTAGAGGTCAGCTATGTAATGTATAAATGGGTTTGAAAAGCTAAAAGGACATACTATTTTCCAGGAAAAAAAAAGAATGATTGCTTAAACACTCTCTCTCATCCTCTTCTTCCTCCCTTCTCTTCTCAGACTTGACTCTCCCCTCCTTGCCACTCTCTCTCAGCTGTCGTTCTTCTTTACTGGTCCTACAACTTGAGTTGCAAGTGTAAATAGGTCAGAGCACTTGGTTATATTAGCTCAGCCTTATGCATTGCGCACAAAAACAATAAGCTTGCAATGAAACATAACCATATCAGTATGGAAGAAATCATTAAACATAAAATAAATGAAACATCCTTGCAGATGTTAATGGCAAAATCCTACTTATAGGGTTAAAATTGAAATAATCCCTATTTTAAGGTTACTGGGAAACTATTTCTGGTTTTGGGGGTTTGAATGAGCACATCAACGTCTAGAGGGACAGTTAAACCCCTTAACTGGAAATAGTTTCGACCCAAAAATGGGGATTAATTAAGGTTGTAACCCCAAACAGGCATTGACATTAATACTTGAAAACAACAAATGAGCAATATAATTATAATTTTAACACAATAGCTGAGACTTTCACATGTTGAACATCAGTAAGCACATACAGGTTTAGCTCCTCTCGAACTGAAGTGCTTTGAGAGAACAAGTTCTGCAACCGCCTACAAAAGGAACCAAAAAAACAGAATTCAAACCTGGTTCATTCCCATCTCACACATGGTAATAAGGA
Organism: Dillenia suffruticosa; assembly: GCA_033439265.1. Lineage (NCBI taxonomy): Eukaryota > Viridiplantae > Streptophyta > Magnoliopsida > Dilleniales > Dilleniaceae > Dillenia > Dillenia suffruticosa. The sequence goes on from JAVTVX010000005.1 coordinate 293,451, forward strand.
ACAGATATAATTAGTAAACAAGGTGCATCAAAGCAATTGAAAGCATTTTGTCTTTCAGACAAATATTGGAAGGAAAACAGAAAGCAACTTTTGATCTTCAGTTCAAAGTGTAGGAATTAAATCCTCCACATAAAGAAAGGTACATTTTTGGGATAAAAAGGTGATTAGGAAAAAGTGCGGCATCCCTTAAACAAGCAAAACATTGTTTTTTTTGTGTGTGTGTGTGTGTTTGTGAGAGAGAGAGAGAGAGAGCCTTGCAATCCCTCTTAACAAGAGAAGCCCCTTTAGTGCCAATGGCGATGACTATAATAGCAATTGATATCCATTATAGACATAACACCAAAAGTTCCCCTAGCTAAATGCAAAGATAGGTAGGTATCTCCACCAACAGTAGAACATGGTAACAATTTCAACATGTTATTGTATATATGTGTGTGTATACATATATAAATATGTGTGTGTATTCACATCTTCAATTCCAAAATCTTTAGATACGGTAAATGATAAGTACTGTTACTTTTTTGGGTGAACCTTTGCTCTTCAAACACACCAAAATGTTTATTTTGCATGGACCTAGAACAAACTTTCCAAAATGGATGTTCCTGTTTTTTCAGGAAACAGGAAAAGGGATAATTCAATATCTGAGTACCCTATTAGCAACCACCATATCTCAAAACAATGCATGTTAGACCCCTTCACCTGCAATAAATTATCACCTCCATCTCATATTTCTCAGACCAATTTTGATCTTGATGAAAAGAGCAACATTATCAGTTATGGGGAAAATTATATTAGGCCATGACTGCAAATTAGCTCCTGGACTATTCACATGGTTTTTTCTCACACCCTAAAATCCACAGTTACCGACGAAACTTCTTAAATAGTGTAGAATCTGACTCAAGAACTAACACCATCACAAATCTGTTACTTTTTAAGGGGCACACATCTGTGAAGTGATCCCCGTCTCCTCCTTACCTATCAATTTGAGAAACCCTTTGAGTCTTCATTTTTTCTAATAGCTTGATTCAATAACCTAAATTGCTACTCTATGCAAGGTATGGTTTTGAGCTGGTTGCAATACCATCATCGTGGTGAATGCATGTCAAATAACTGCCATCTTGCTGTAGATTAGTCTGTTTTTTCAACATAATGAGAATCAGAGAAAGAGAGAGAGAAAGAGAGAGAGAGAGAGAGAGAGAGAGAGAGAGAGAGAGAGAGAGAGAGAGAGAGAGAGAGAGAGAGAGAGAGAGAGAGAGCAAGTAAGAATTTTAAAATGAAAATGATAAAGAGACTCTCAAAACCAAATACAAGTTACAAGAGAGGCATCATTTGCATCTTTGACTTTCAATTCAAACATTCAACACCCTAGTAGAAAGTATGTCTATCATCTCGAACCAATTTCTATAAAGTAAAAGAGAAAACCCCCAAGAACCAAATAGAACAAACAAAATGAAATCTAAATAAAGGGAATTAGAGAGGGGCAAATGAATCAATTCAACTTCAACGATGAGTTATGACCAAGGTTGCACTTTCTTCTTTGGCTTTCTTTCGATTCAAATACTCAAAACACAACTGATTAGACTTTTTAATTAGAACTCAGTTTGGTAAAGAGGAGATTTTCAAAGCATAGAATACAAGAAATAGAAACAACTTTTTTGTGTCAAAGGAAATCCAATCTCTCTCTCTCAAAACAAATTTAGGACTTGATTTTGAAACTGGCATAATCTTTGCAAATGCTTACATATTAACCTTCTTGCTTCCTAGACGGCAGCACTTCTGTCTTCATCTTTGATGTCAGAGAGAGAATGCTCAGGACAAGATTCAAAAACTGAGTAGATAAGGTAGATGATAAGTAAAAATATCATAGTGTGAAGAACATTTTGTTGGATGACTTCATGAGTTTTCAGGCAACAATGTCCAGCATTGTTGAGGCCAGAACAAAGACAGGGGGACATGCATTATTGGACTTGTGATGTTTTTAGCTCTTGGATCACATTGAACACTATTCTAAAAATTTAAGGATAAATTGAATGCAATCAAAGTCAGGGTGCATCTTGAAAACACACAGAAAGTTCAGGGGGCTTGTTTGTGGTTTTAACCAATTAAATGCCAACTAGGATTGTGTATGAGCAAAGTTAGTTCTCATTCTAGGTGTCACAGGGAACGAGCTGGTGATTCATGAAAAGCAACATAATAATAAAGGTCTATGAGGAAGATGCTATGGACCTTTGGCAAAGTAATTCAGCTATGAGGCACCCAACAGCTAGAATGCCAGATCTACAGCTGAAGTGGACATAGATATAGGAGACTAACACAAGATGTAGTGGTACCTACAAGATAAGTTGCTTCAGTTTTTAATTAACTTTTGATCAGAAAAAGACCAATTCCGTGAATTTTTCAGTTTTTTTTTTTTTTTTTGGGACAAATAAAAACCTATTGAATGAAAGAAAGCGCGAAAGTAAAACCAAATTGTTTATGCTTCCATTCATAGTGAAAAGGCAAGTGAAACCAAATGATATTTCATGGATACAGTGATGCAAATAGGATAATGAAAAAAAAAAGTTACATGAATGTGTTTTATGATTTCCATTAGAAGGTCATTTTGTTTCTAGTGTATACCATACATTCATGTTGCAGGCACCAAGAAAGGGCACACAAGATAACAGATTTTGGGTCTTCTTTTCATTGCAATCATCCACATTGATAGTAAGGTTCATTTGTACTAACCATGGGCTGTTTAGTTTTGAGTGTCATCTGCAATCAAACACTTCCCCAACCGCTATTCAAGAAAGGAACAAAAAATGAAAAAAAGAAGGCACCACAAGGGAGGCACAAGTTCTCCATTGTTTTGTGAAGCACTTAGAAAATGGCATTTCACACAGCTCAGGCACAAGAACTTCTGGGTTACACGCACATGCCACAAGGTGTAACATAAAGGAGTCAACAGTGGGGGATGACATTATGCAATATATAACTTCAGTGTAAAGGCAAATGGTGGCAGCATTGGAGATGATAGGTGCTGATAAAAGACGAAATTAAAAGCATAATTTTCAGACTTGGCTTATGTACCTTCAGTTCTACCCGAGAAAGATAAGGTCGCTTCTCTAAATCATTAGAAAACCGCACTTTTCCATGTTTCTCTCCTGTCCTCATCCACTCTATAACTACGTCGGGATGATTCCACATCTCTTCCATGTCTTCCGGAGAAGTTCTAGAATCCCAATATGTGTATCCAGCACCTACTAGCATAAACAAAGTGAGACAAGACCCAATTGCTACAAAACAATATATTTCTTATTGGTAACATGATGAAATTAACATTGATAGTGCTATATTTCCAATTTCAATATACGATGCTCACAAGCAGTTTCCATGCAGATTAAATTTGGTACTTTTTTTAGTACACAGCCCTCTATTTTTTACCAAAATATTATATCCTTGATGCTTGCCAGGAAGTGATAAGATGCCTTTAGTTGGGCATAAGGCAGTATTTCACTGCAAAAGAGTAACAAAATTTGAAAGGCAACATAATGAAGGGCAGTGCAAATATAATAGAGTTCTATGTCCAATATCAAGCATAGAGATCATGTTTTCTTTTATATGAAAAATATTATTTTATTAGATGAAGAAGGGAAAAAGGGGTGTTTGGGAAAAATTTTCGAGATAAGTACCTGACTGCGGATAGAAGAGGTTTTTAGTAATTTTCTTAGTTTTTGCTTTTTGATAAAAAGAGAATATAAAAATAGGTGGTCACATAGAAGTAATCCAAAATTTCTGAAAGAAGATCTACAAATAAGGCTCATGGGATGGATTTCATTAGCACAGATAGACCAGAAATGGTCTTCAAACATCTTCAAATGATAAAAAAGACCTAGGCTAAATTATGAGGCAAAAAAAAAAATGTTTCTCAACACTCACAAAAAATTCTCCCATCCCTTTCCTTCCACCAACCAAAAAATGGTAAGAGGGATAAGCCAAACAAGGTTTTTCTTTGCCATACAACTCCACAGACCCACAGCTCACTATGCACAGGCTTCCCAGGCACCCATTAGAGAAGGAGAATGTACAAAACTAGACTCCAAATAACCTTAGTTCAGTCACAGTGAAGAAGGTGATCTGCGCTCTCCAATGCTCTTGTACAAAGAGAATGCTTGCTTACCAACACATCACACCGATCAAGATGTTATCTTAGATTCTAACCCCAAGTAGCCACCCAAGCAAAGATATCAACCCAACCGGAACAAGAGACTTAGTCACCACTTTCCACAAAAATGGAGAGATTGTCTTCTCCTCTTCATGGCCACTCAACTGCTTTGTGTCCACCTTTAGATCAAGCTTCCCTAAAAAAGACTTCTAGATTAATTATTTCTTACGACCAACCTTCAACATACCTTTGAGGGCCTCTGAAAAGGAAACGAAGTGCTCAAGCTCCTAATTATTCACATTACGAGTAAAAACCACCGGCCAACAGACCACAAGGTAAATGTCTTGACTAGCTATTTGACTTAATAGTTACAAAGAGAAGTACTATTTTAACAAGTGTTAACAAATATCTCATATTTGGAACAAGAGATTTTTCTCCATGACATTTAAGATCTACCAGATATCTCTTAAAAAGGCACATAAGGCATTCTTCAAAATAATGGGGACAGAAAATACTAATAGACTGTAAAAAGAAACTTAACAAGCAAAAACAAGCAACTCAAACCGAGTCATCCAATCCTTTTCAATTCTCCAAAAATCTCACAAGCATAGAGACACTACAAGAGCTATCTTACACCAGGGATTTATTCTTTGGAAATTTTGTGATTCCTGACTAAATGAATACACCATAAAACCACTAAGATAATACATTTTTATACTGTCTTTACATCCAAGTGCAAACCAAAATAATTGAATTGCTGTGACAGAAATCATTCAGAGTTTCTAAAGAAACCCTCATCTCCTCAAAGGTCTCAACAGGTATATTGTGTAATGGCTAAGCAAGCAAAAAAAAATAAAAACCCAAAAGAATAAATAAATAAAAATAAGGCTACTTTCTTGTCTCCGCACTATAACAACACACCACACAAATAAGTAGTGACAAATGCTTATTTGGTCTCTTTACCTGCAAGAAACCATACTTATTCATCCTCTGAGACACGATTAACCAAACATAAACATTTATTTCTGTAAGAATTTAAATTTCCAAATAGTGTCTTCAAAACAAGGAGGATCTATAAGATAATTAAAGAATTAACTACGAGATAATAAACCAAGACTATGAGGAGTACAAACCCTTGTATTAGGAGCATTTGGAAGGAGAAACAAATAAATCATACTGGATAAAGAAGTAAACTCAAGGGCATCATGGTCATGTAACAGAAGAAATGAAAATTCCACAAACATTTCCCAACTCCTTCTATAACAAATTTGAAATAGAAGCACCATAAAAAGTGAGAAACTAAACATCTTGGAAAGAGTAAGAAAAGAGGACTATCACCAATATTGATGTGCTAACTTTCTGCATATATCATGTAGGACAACTAGGGTAGATTGCCTGCATTTGGAAGAATGATGGGTTGTGATTGAAAAGAAGCCAAATTTGTTTATAAGTAGAGAAAAATCTGTTGTTCAAAGTCATAGAGAAGTTTGATCAACAAAGGCATAGAGAAGATAAAAAGAAGATGAAAAACCTAGGCACGCATGCCTTCGGTACAAATAACTAATCAATGAACTTTCAATAATTCATTCAATTTGTTTATGGTTTGCATCAATGAGCCATATTTATAAATGCTGACTCCTCTCCCTGTTCTATTGATCAGAAGCATCCAGCAGCTTCTAAAAATGCATCAATCAATATAAAAACATAACATAATCAACTATGCTAAAAATAAAAAGTTTATTAGACTCTAGCACTCGAAAAAAAAACAATAAAACTAATAGTTAACAGAATCGGAAAAAATGGAGTTCTAAATGAAACAAAGGAGGTTAAGAAAATACCTTCTTCAAGACTAGAAATTCCTGAAACTTATTTCTAACTTTTAATAACTACTAAACTTACAAAAATGCTCAAAATACAACCAATATCCCTTACAATAGATGCACCAAACATTGCAAAATGTAGTTTTCTTGTACCATGCATTATCGACCACCTTTTAGGATTTTTCCTCCAAGTTTCTTCCTGTAATACAGTAGTAACTTTCTGCATTCCATTTCTCATTTCTGAACCGAATCAAGATCATCCTTTTCTCATAGGATAAGAATTATAAATCCACACAGCTCCTGATGTGAAAGGGCTACCAAGTGGGCCTAGCAACAGAAATTCCACCTCCCTCCCTCCCTCCCTCCCTCCAGACTGTCTTGATTTTGCAAGAAAATATAACTCTATGTAATTTATATTTCTCAAAATTTCAGTGAAGCTAAGTGGTTATGGGTTCAAAACAGAATAAGCTTCTTTGTTTGCAGGGGTAATGTTGCAGCAGAAATGTGGTGCACTAGACTTGCCTCGGCTTGTGGATAATGGTCACAAACATCTATCTCATTCGCAATAAAAACACAAATGGAGTCTATCTCATTCACAAGACAAATTTATATAATATGGATGTCATTTTAGAGGCTTGTGCAAACACACATTAACAGCAATTTTCTGAAAATATATATATAAGAAAATAAAAAGAAAATGAGAGTAAATTATTTAGTGGCAAGATACCCAGTTTATGTGACAGTAAGAAGGCTCTCCAAATTTACATGAGGAACTGCAGAAAAGATGTCAAACCATTCTCCATTGAAACTAAAACTTTACTTAGACAGGAGTAACTCTAAGAAGAAAAGAAGGGGATGGATTTATATAGGATGATGGCAATAGAACAAAGTAAAAATATCTTGATGTTATGAGTCTCAATATAGATATTGAAGCCCCTTCTTGCAAAAATCTTATCCAATCCAAATCCTCCTAGAAGCCGTCATGTTCTATAGAGTTGTTAGTAATTGCCACCATTCTTCCCATTTTGCTCCAAAAATATAACCTACACAGGAGACTACAACAACAGTAAGGAAACTAAACAAGGCCTCTCAATCCAGTCAAGTTATAGGAGATTGTTGTTTGCCAAAGTCAAGCAAATGATGCTTTCAGCATGGTGCAGTCAAAGCCTAACCAACAACTGTAGAGTTAGGCACAGAAAGTTTCTGAAATCTTGAATCAGATCTTTTCTTCTTTTTTAATTTTAAATAAAACTATGCCAGAATTTTTTTAAATAGATTGGATTGATTCTCATGGTCCCCTTACCCACTTGAGCAACTCTTCACAGTAAAGAATACTAATGATTGCCAGCCATAATGTCTCCTGATCAACCAATGTCAAGCTGGTTTTATTTGATTTCAGATAGCATCCACACCGATATGTAGTTGCACTACTGAACATAGATTCACTAGCATCACACTTGAGAAAGAAATATTAAGTGGAGAACTTTTCAATACTTTTATCACCATCAAGGTAAAACTGTAAGCTTAAATGCCGCCTTGAACATGCAACAGGCCCTAACCCAATAATTCAGGCATTAAAATTCTTTTACATCAATTCTGTTTCTGCACTACAAAAATTTCTACAACAATAGCAGTTAACAACCTACATTATTAACATAGATTAGTTCAACAATTAATTACACAAAGCATGCAAAAGAAGTACCTGAGTTTTGTGAAACAGCTGGAGGAACAGACGAATCCTGTTGAGAAGGACCATTTTCAAAAACTTTTCTGCACAACACACATGTAATCAATTTGTGCTCTCTTGACGCACTTTTGTGTAGGACATGTTAGCAAGTTTTTTTTTTATAGAACTGAAAATATAATAGTAAAAATTTTGTGATGAATTGTGAAACTAAATTAATTAAATGAGTAAATTTACAAAATATGCAACTGTTACTATAAACTGCTGAATTTTTAAGTTAATATAAATAAGTGACAATTGTTCTCTACTTTATTTGTAAAATTGATTGAATAAAAATGTTAAAATATAATTGGATTTTAGATTAAAAAATTATTAAACTCAAAATTCTTTGTTTATCAATATTGACAATTTTAATATCCATATTAATAAAAACCAAATTTACATTAAAATTCAACTGCTCTGCTGAACCCATATTAATTTTGGGAAAAAAATACAAAATTAGCCCCTAAATTTGAGGTTAAATTACTCCTGAACTTTAACAAATTTAATCCCCCCATCCATGTTTTCCCCTTAAATATTCCCTTAAATTTTGAAGTTTAGCAATCATTCATTAGCTTTTATTCTTTTGTTCTTACTGTGTCCTTGTTTTGGTTTTGAGGTTTTCTCAACGTTAAGCCTCTTTTATATTCTTCATTATCCTTAATACAATTCTTCTTCCACAAGAATACAGATATTTCCATTTATCTCCATTTAATGTACTAAAACTGCATTTTTCTTGGACATTTAGGACTCAACTAACAAAGGTGTAGTGTTTAGAATCAAATTTAAACTCAAAATGGGTGAAAAATTTAGAACTGCGAATGTAACTATCTCAAATATGAACGACCAAAGAAGAAATCACTATTCAACACAAAAGCTCCACAATAAAGAATTTGGATGTATGGAGAAATGTCATTTATTTTGCGAGATCTACGATTTTAAACTTGTTTTTCAGAAGTTATACGTTGCTGCTTGATGCCTAAGGTTACATTTTCAACGAATATATTGAGAGTTTGATCAGTCTACCTAGAAAACTTCAAATTTGCAGCTTTAAGTGCTATGTCACACCACAAAGATGTATTAGATAATACAAAATGTCCTTGATAGATATAAACAGTTACTAATCCATCCCTCCCCTACTAACTGAAGATATGCTAAGAGATGCTGCGGTGTAACGAGAAATAGTAAGGACACATATCAGCACTTATTTACCTCATTCGTTTTGAATAATAAAGATAATAATTTCCATAAGTGAAATTGCTCTCTTCAGATTGAATTATGAGGATATAGTTAGGATAGTGCAGCTTTTCTACTCCCACTGGCATAATCAAGAGAACTAAGCACCTTTTAGATTTCCCTATCCAGAATTTCTTTCATGGGTAACTAATAAGAACCTATCATAAATATAAAAGATTACTATAAACAAGAAATTTGCCTAGACAAGAAAATGAAAAAGAATAAGATTGCCCAAAGGGCAGAGACAATGCTAGGATTTCATCTCAGGAGACAAAAATGCATGACTAACACTTGTACCATTTTATCCATTTTGTAATCACTTCCACTTTAACCATTTAAATTGTCCAAAAGCGAAAATCCTCTTAGTGAATTTGAATTTGTTATTATCGAATGATTATAGTGGAGAGTTCCACTAATAAACAAATAAAGAAAAAGGCTTCTCTTTTTTTGGTGTTGAAATAAGTTTTCAGTTTAATTCAACTTAATTGCTACTTTTGATGGAACAATTTGTATTTTTCACATATTTTGTATATTGCGGTTTCATCATTATAGGCTTTTGAACTGTAGCTGTTTTATGAATCCTACTATCAATTGAAATAGAAATATACCAATACAAAATCTGACAAGCACAAAAATGAGTTACCTGATAAATTAAATCCTCACATATGACTAGTTGTTTACATACAAGAATGCAAAGATTATAGATTTTGATACCAAAATTATGCTCCGCCTGCGGTCACTGCTGGAATCATGATACCAAAGAATTTTATCATCAAGAATTCACCAAATTTATGAACAAATGTCCCAAATGTATGGCCAATCAGAGGCTCACTCATGGCCTCATACCTGTGGTCTCATGCCTCAGTACCATGGTTAATTTTTAATGTCCTATACATCTATGGACCAAAGTTTTTCCACATTAAAAATAATTGACACATAGGATTAGTTATATCTTCAAAAATCATATATTTAGTCAATCACAAGCTGCAACCAAGGTTGAATGGATCTAATAAAGGGTGTCTTTTACCTCCCCTTTACTCTCCAAACATCAAGAGGAAGTTGGAGCCATTGCCCCGTTGGTTCTAAGGCATCTTTGTCCTTTGCCTAAGGATATCTGAAAATCCAAGTTAGAGGAAAGAACACCAGCTTAAAAGGAGAATAGCCAAACAAACTCGGCAGCACACTTGCCAATGCACACATCATGTATGCAGAAGTATTCATTTTGATGACGATAGAAGAACAAGAAAAACGAAAACCTCCATGAAACCTAGCCCAACCTTTTTGTAGGCCAAAGACCATCCTCCCATCCAGACAATCATGTATCACATCTATCAAGCATCGCCCAATGAACTTAAAGACTGAAACTATTGACAACAGCTCAAGAGCTGCCGCACAGTGCCCAAACAGGTGGTCCTTACACAAGGAACATCAATAACAATTATCATACCATCTCATCCAATTGTGGTGCATAGTAAATTTCTAATGAGCTACCCACCACCCATATAAGCAACTCCAAGAGAAAGCTGACACTCCTCATTCTCTTCTTGACATGCACATCTTCTCCTATCTTACATCCATTTTAGGGTTGAAGTTAAAGCCCCAATATGTACAATCCAGGGCAGCTGCCAAGAGTGATGTCATAGCTTCAAGACGGCAATAGTATCCAGGCCCCTAAGAGCCGAACAAAATAAGCACGGTTTCATTTAATTTTAACAAGCTTAATGTCCATTTGTGGCACAATTAATTTGGTCAGGGACAAGGTGGAATCATATTTTCAAGTTTCCCACTGCTATAATTAATGCACGCCCACCAAACTTGTCCACTTATATAACCAAATCATCTTTTATATTTTTATATTCCCCACAAATGATAATTTCAGCTCTGAACCCCCAAAAAAAAAATCTAACAACAACGAAAGAAAAAAATTATGTTCATCTTACCTCGGTTTTGTCGGAAGTAAAAATTGAAATCGTAACTAAATACATCCAACAATTTAGAATGATAACAATTCTTGCATATTTTAAATATGTCCTTGGATACATGAAATTGTAAGTTTTTAAGCAATAATGAAGCATAAACAACTACCTGGATGGAAGACTCTGTTTGACAGAAAGGTAGCGTTTCCAAAATTGCAAAGTTGATTTATGTGTTGCCTTTTTGGTACCATCTTTGTAAGCCCTGACGATGAACTCTTCACTTCTTTCTCTACAGAATATGATACCACTTTATCAATTAAACAAAGGCTCATATTGTGGGCTTTTATACTCATAAAAGATTGTCGAGCAAAAAAAAGTTAATTAAACAGAAACGGAGAAAGGAAAAATAAAATAAAGACAGCCAACTCCAAACTTCTAACAAGCCGCAATAAGAAGAACCTTAGGCAATATATAAACATGATATAAGATTTTCATGAAACTTACTTTTGGTCAAAGTTTGACAACCACTTGAGGTATGCGGCACCAAAATATACGTTTACAAATGGCCTGAATAGAAGTTCTGGATTGCCTACAACATCATAAGTCCGGTAACCCACCTCTCTGCAGTTAAGATCCCAATAAATCTATTAAATTCACATCATTAACCAAACCAATCAAGAGAGCTCTTATTCATACCTGACCAGCCAATCTGCAATTTTTGGGAATATCTGCATAATCCCAATGCTGGTCTCCTTGGTTCTTTTGTTGTAACGTGTGGCAAGGAGCTGTCTGTCACTTTCAAGTTCTGCTATAGCACAAACCATGTCCTGCATAATGCACAACATAGTGACTTGAAGACATCGGTAAATTCCATAAAATTTAGGGAAAAGAAAAAACCCATGCATCATAGCTACCATCTTGAACATAAACTTAATAAGCATATATCCTTGTCACTCACTCCCCCCCCCCAAAAAAAAAGATGCGGGAAAAGGAAAAAAGAGCATATGAGAACCATAAAAGCAGAGCTTATTAGAGCACCAAAACTGTAGCAGTAAGTGTCCAGGGCCTTACAACTGGTGAATTAAACAATGCATTATAAACCAGCGCCCATTTGCCTTTCTACATTAACTCATGATTTAGTCCATTAACCAATCAAAAATATGCAAAACCAAGCAACTTTCTACTTTTGGGCATGCCACGTGATGGAGCTTTGTTCCAAATTAACCTCAAAAACCAAAAAAAAATTTAAAACAACACCTTTCAAAAAATATTTACAAATCTAACACACTCATGTCATGACTTCAAGTCACGACATTTACTGTTCATTTAATAGTATGCACTGTTCAATGAACAGTGCCATGTCGTGACTTCAAGTCACGACATATGAGACCGTGATGAACAGTACATGTCGTGACTTCAAGTCACGACATATGTGTGTTAGTTTTGGAAATATTATTTGAAGAGTGTTGATTTAAAAATTTTTTAAAAAAATAAGGTTATATCCGTACAAAGCTCCCACGTGATGACTAGGTACATTCCTTGTTTTTTCATGAGTTTAGTTCGTTCAGAAGCTGTGACTGTGACTTGTATATCTTAGTAGGTGTATGTGTATGCCAGAAAATTGGTAAACCATGTAAGGCCAACCTAGCTTAATGGTTTCAATTTATATATATAAAGTAGTTTTACACTTTGCCCCAAGTGTAGAGAGGTGTTACCAAAGATCAAAAGTTTGGTTGTCCAACATGCTGGCATGAACTATTTCCCTAGTTTCATCAGCTATCAATTTTCTATAACAAATTAGTACTGCATTTATCAGTTAACTAAATATGAAATATGAAAATTTACAAATAAAAAGCATACGCTATAACAATTAAGTCTTCAGGTGAATTTGCATTCCATTGCAGGAGAGAAAGAAGTTAATAGTTGCATGTAAACCTCAACACATTGCGGGAGATGAAAATTGGATTCTATATTTACAAAGGAAGAACTTGGTTTATTCTTCAAATATGCATAACGCCTGGTACATATCATATTCTGTAGGTAAAGCAACTAGTCTCAATTTCAGGCAGCACATACAGATATGCTGGCATAATTAAGAGTGATCAGTAATCATAATCTCAGGCGTACACATAAAGAAAGAATTAGAATTGAGCATTAGAAATTCTGCATAGAGTTCTTCAAATCTAAAAATCCACTGGTAATTTGGGGGTGAAAACATACCGGATCTATCTGAGAATCAAAGTGTCGCTGTATGATAATTCCAACTACAGCCTGTAAGAACATCAAATGACCATGTAAACACATGAAGTCTATACTCACGAAAGAAACCAGTTGTTCAGCAGAAAAATTGCTATATTTCACAGCCCTCAAAAAAAAAAAAAAAAAAAAAAAATCAATCAATCAATCAATCAATGTTTTGCAAAAATTTTGATACTTCCTACCCATTTTTCTTTTGCTGCTGATAAAGGGTGGAGGGGGATATCAGCACAAATGTCCCTCTAAATGTTACTATGAGGACCACACTAGATATGAAACGTGTGGCTTGAGCAATAGCTACTGCCCATTGGGCAAACCCATCACTAAAATCCAACCAAAGTGCTAGTTGTCCAACACCCATCCGCAAGTTCTCTAGTTAAAGAACTACAACTGAAAGTAGGTTCGAACTCTTGACCTTGCGAGGTTGTCATTAAGCTACCAGTGGTCTACTATCTACCCATCTGAATTTATGACAAACTCGAGCGGTCATACACATAACAAGGCATACGCATAAGGGGATTACCCTTGTCTCAGTCTGAGTAAGATAAGGTTGGCCATCAGGATCACGGGAAAGGTGAATTTTTTGACCTTTGGCCTCTCCAGCGTTATTCCATTCGGTGCTAACTTCAGGATTCTTCCACATTGCGTGGATGTCTTCGGGATCAATGCAGTCATCCCAATATTTGAAGCTCACAGACATCCTAGCTCAATTCCTGTTATTTCTGATTGCTTTCTCTTCTTCTTACAGAATCTGATAAATAAATATAATAAAAATAAATACAAATATCCTATATCAATCTCAGAACAGGACATATTAAAATCCCTCCAAACTTACATTATCCTGGGCGAGTTAAGAAGGGCTTTTCATATCTGCCAGCACTAGGTTATCCTCCATGAATTGGCCCTAACCCTAATGCAGAAAAAGTAAGAAAAATTGAAAATTTCCTGAAGCCATCAAAATGGTTGCATACACAATCATTTCATGAATGGAAAAATTGAAATGAAAATTGTGGATTTGCAAATCGATAATAATCACCGAAAGAACAACGCCCATTATAGTAAAAAAAAATAATAATAAATAGGAACAAAATCTAAACACGCATACCCATCGACGAAAATACCGACAATTTACAGATGTAAGAATGATTAACGAAGATTGACTTTCAAGAGGAAGGAGGGGAGAGGAAAGGAGAGGAGAGAGGATGAGGGATGGAATTTCAGTTTCGATTTGAAAGTTTTCGAAATGGAAAATTAGGAAAGTGAGATGGTAGGGAGTGAATGGGTGCCATTGTTGCCGGAGACGTGCCATTGTCCATCCTATTAGGGGACGTTTGGTTCGGTCCTCCGAGTCGGATTTGGAATTACCCACCCTGGATTCGAAATATGTCGGATTATTTCAATAGATCCGTTTGGTTCGGTGCAATGGGAGTCGGTCGTTATCTATGTGATTGGCTGATTCTTTAATAAAAAAATTATTAAATTTTTAATTCTATACTCAGTTCAATATACAATAAAAATAATAAATAACTTGAAACAAATCTTTATGATATCATATAAAAATAAGTTTAAAAAAATTATTTTAAAATAGAAAAAGAAAAGAAACAAGAAAACTAGTTCAAAAGTTATATCAAAAACATCTATAAAATTGGGTAATTCTTATAAAAATAAGTCAGTTATAATTAATTAATTACTACCATGAAATAGAATCCCACAAAATCTCATGATTGGTCGGTCATATAATTTAGAAAGTTAAATTTTACTCCACCCTTGACCGACTAACATGGAGTCTTTTCCATTTCAAAAGAACTTGAAAATGAACAGGAGTGATTATGCTTCTTCGATGGAACACCTTGGTGGAGGCTGACCTGGTAGGTTATTCCTCCCTTTGACTTACTGGCTATACCCAACCTGTTTTTTTGATCTTCGTTAACGTTGTCCCCCCTTTGTTTTTGTGGATTACAAAAGTTGCTTATAAAATTGGTGCTGGGGTGTAATTTAATCCATATGTCACTTTCTATGACAAGATACTTACTCATCACTCTATTAAGATTCTATATGCCTCCCTCTATTTTGGAATACCCACTAAAAAATTTTTCACGGGGATCAGATTTTGACTGATGTGCAAGTGTGGAATACACGACTTGGTTTAGGATGCCCTGAATTGAATTGGGATAGACTCTACTTGAGTGGTCACTTGCAGAAGCCCGTATGTCTTTCTTTCTACTCCCTCAACATGTCCTTTATTCATGTTTTTTCCCTTCTGGATGCACACAAACAAGTCTTTCTTGAATGGGAAATTCTGGAGTTCTTCAACTATACGGCACGCGTGATGGATGGTCAATTATGTTCTTATGAAGCATCAATATGCTTCTAGCCATTGGTTGATTCTGTTAAAATATTATATTCTTGGTGGATGTGGTTGATGGTGGTTAGCAGAGATATGAGAGCATTAGTTTCTAAACTATGTTTCATGTACTGGTTTGATATTTTAATATTCCAGCTTCAAGTCTAAATTCTTTCGGTGGAAGTCAGGCCTTAAATGGAAGCATGGGTAAATGTCTACATATAACTTGATCTCTTCTTGAATTTTATTTCTCAAAAACATTTTTATTAATGTTAAATGGTCTTTGTCTTTGAAACTTCAACCAGGGGTGTCTTGCACATGTATAAAGTTTGGTGCAGGGGTTTGTGGGCTGATCGATTTTCATGCATTTCCGTAATACATACATCGTACCTTTCTCGGCCTTTAGGCTAAGATCAAGTAATACATACATCATGGGATATGGATTCTCAAGTGTTGTTGCATGCTTTTCTATCAATTTATCGATAACACATCAAGAAACATTAATCTTAATATACCAGATGTTATAGATTATTTTTCTATTGGGGTATTTATTTATTTAATTTTTAAGATACTTTTATAAGAATCAATGATAAACACAAAATACAACCGCTGTCGTAATACTTTTCGTGAGTGTAGAAATGGCCCTCAAACTTTCAAATGTCATCCTAAGCACTATTATAAGATAATTGTGAAATACCCCTAACATTAATATGGTCCATAAAAATAAACCGTAAAACTTTCGGCAAGTATTAGTAAATTATGATTCTAAGTGAAACATGATTTGAGTCACCTGTGAAAACCCATTTTAGCAGTTACACTATTAGAGTTACTGTTGTTTTAAGCCATTGCTTCATACGAGACAAGTCTACGGCTCTTCCATTCAGTATGCAATTCAGAATCTCTAATGTGAGGAATTCACTTGCACATATGGTTATTTCATGTTGATAAACATGAATGAAAATGGGAAATACATGTCATGGTTGTGGTTGCAGAAGTTGCTTTTTCTTTTCTGATTGTGAGGAAGAGAGTTTAAGGTCACACATTTTGTTAATGGAGGGATAAAGATAGTACTTCTAGTAACTGCTTTTGACACAGAGAAGTAATTTCATTTATTTTTTATCCCTTCAACAACATGGATATTTGAAAGGGAGGGAGGCCAGCTACATAAAAGTGAATAATAGCCAAAATATTAGTCTGTGGTGGTGATATTTGGTTTACCGGGGGGTTTATGGAGGGGATCATGCTATGGGAAGATGATGTGAGTTCAAATTTGAGAGCTCAAATCATGAGAGAAACCTTTCATGTTACCGGATCTAAAGGATTTTCATAGGTTTTTATTGAGAAAAAAAATTAATGCATGTCCCTTTTTTTGACACCTAATACACTATAATTTTTCGAAGTCCTTGGTTTGCCTCACATTTTCTTTTTTTATTTTTATATTTAATCACCGACATTTAAAATTTTGACTAATCTGAAAACTCAAGATCTTGCGCCTCACGTATATGAAACACTAAAAGCTGGTATATTTTCTGGCCTTGAACACGTATGAATGGAATATAGATCGTGGGGGCCTACAAGCACTTGAACGTGAAAACAAAACGAAAGGCAAGCTGGCACGTTTCTCAAGAAGAACATGAAGGCGGGGCTCTATCTCTTGTCATTGAGCCAGCAGATGAGTCTCTTTCGAGAAGCACGTGTTTGGATTGTTCCCCAAAAGCACTTTTTCCCACCTAAAGCTTGCGTATCAAAACTGCTGGCCCCTCCAAATCAATGCGTTGGCTTTACGCTGTGGTCTATGGTATGGTTCGTGTAAAGATTAAGATTCTCCCAAACACGGCCTCGTACTCTCCCCTCGTGTCTTAAATAGACCGTCCAGCTCTTGGCTTTCCACCTTGGACCACCCGACCAACCCATATCCTACCAAACCCCGTCTCCCTCCACCTCCCTCTTCGACCTTTTCCCTTTTTTTGAGTTTTTTTTTTTTGGAGGGCTGGATATGCCCGTTAAATTTTTAATTAGTGTTAAAAATATAAATATTTTTTATTTTAAAAACCATTTTTAATTTGAGAGTTTCTATTGTTCGCTTTAATACCACCTGGGATGATCAAATGCCATTGAACAAAAATAATTTGAAAGAAGATTGGTGATGAGATTATTCAAATCTTTTAATTAAAAAAATATTAAAATTAAAAATTATTTATACTTTTATTATAATAATCAAGATTTTTTTTTTTAAGATCGAGCCAAGTCATATTGACATGTTTACGTGGGAGGAGGTGGGGCAGGGGCTGTTTTTGTTCCCATCTAATTTATTTTTGTGCGGGAATATATTTGTTTGGCAAAATACGCTTTCAAACTTCATTTGGAATCTCTCAAAATAATTATAAGTTTAATAATTAGTCCTCGAACTTTAAGGAATTTATATATAAACTTTATAAAAGTAGTGAATTACAAAAATATACAAAAGATAATTTAACTATGTTTTTGAACCGCAACAGGAACTATTACAAATATTCCCTCAACTTGTAATATATCCTTCTCACAACAGCAAATCAACTACATCAATCTAGATTGACTATGGTAAGTTAATCATATTTAGAAGACAAAATTAAAATTTATTTCATATGATGAAATACAAAATATAAAGGACAAAATGTGGGAAAGGGATAAGCATCGTTAATTTGAAGGTAAAAAATAGTATTTTAAATCATTTTATTAATAATTTTTAAGAATTTTATATATAATTCTATGAATTTTAGTGTTATTTTTATGTCTTTTAATAGCCTTTTGATTATCTTTAAATAGCATTAAAAATACAAATATTAAATTATTTATCTTATAGGATAGTTGCTCCTAACCCTTTACTCGGTCCTAGATTTTATAAACCGGCCCGTGGTAAATTATAAAAGCTCAAGATATTTTTTATTAAAATATCAAATGATGATTTAAATTAAGTAATTTTTATTATATTATGTTAAGTCTGATAGGGGTTTAAAAAATATAATATCTTAAAATCAAATTAATTATTAAAAAATATTATATATTATAATACATAAATAATTAATTTGATTTTGAGGATATTTGATTTTTTTATTTTTATATTTGTAATAACTTATTTAAAGAAATGAATTATTTTGATTTTATATTATTACATTATTTTTATTATTAATAAATTTGATGGTGAGTAATATTTAAGTATTAAAAAATAGTAGAAAAATTCATGGGACGTGCAAGATGCAAGTGGAAGGACATAAATAATTTAAATAAAAGGTGATGGATCCGGCAAGACGGGAAGGGTGGCCGTACCGTTTAGGGGAAAAGCTGGAAAACTCACGATTAGTCCGACGTGGCTTTGTAGGCTTGCTAAGCACAAGAAAATAAAGAACCCATAGTTTTCTCTCGAGAGTGCATTTTGTCCTCTGTAGAGAGAGAAAGGGTTTCGTCCTGAGAATCTCCGCTGGCTCTCTCTTTTATAAACCTCACCGGTTGGTTGGCGTCTCATCGCTCTTATTCTCAACAAACCCACCCCAGAAACAAAAAGGTCTTCTCTCTCTTCTAGGGTTTTTGCTGTTACTTTTATCAGTATCTGGTGAAGAAATAAATAGAGAGAGGAATCAAATGGCTTTCTCAACTCTGCTTAGATCTACAACACCCTCTTCTCCTCTCTTCGAGGCTTCTTCTCGACCTGAGCTCTTCTCTTCTCCTCGTCCTTCCAAGGTTTTTTTTTATTTGATTTCATTGATTGAATATTTGTGTCTTTGTTCTGATGATCTATCTGATGATTTCGGCCTTTGATTTTTTTTTCCTTCTGATTCTCTGATCTCTTCTCTCTTTCTCTCTCTCTCGCTTCCTTACATGTTAGTGACTTTTCGGAATTCAGGTTCCTTTGACTTGTACAGCAAAGTTTCAGACAACCATCTTCGGAGCTGCTCTTCCCGTGGATTCATCATCCTTACAGTTGAGTAATTTTTTGTTTCTTGCTTTATTTGCTCTGCAATCTTCATTCTATTTCTATAAACTTTAATGTTGTAATGGTGACTAAATGGTCTTTAACTAATTCAGGACATGCGGAACCAAGAAGATTCAACCAATCAGAGCTACTGCTACCGAGATTCCGCCCGCTGTTCGAAGTAATTGCCGTCATCTCTCTCTCTAATATTTTCCGTTGAATTTTTGGTTTCTGAATTTCTTGTTTGACTTGCTTAGAATCTCGCTCCGGTGGGAAGACGAAGGTTGGAATCAATGGTACGTTCTCTTCTTGCTTTCATCCAATTAATCTCTTTGCATTACTAACCTGATTATATCAAGTTCTTGTTATTCTCCAGCGTTCATTTATGTTGGTTTTTGTTTAATTCTATCATCACCCATTTTGCTATTTTTGGATGATAAACATTTTCTATCGTGGGAAGACTGTGTGCTTATTTGGATTATAGTCATGGTTGGTTGCCAATTCATGGAAAGTCTTTTGGGGCTTAATGGGGATCATCACCTATAAAGAATCTTGGATTTTAATATTCAGGTGACCTTTGAGCTGCTTAGCGGTCATGGGTTGCCCAAATTTTGATAAGAGTTTCAACAAGTTGAATAATGTTTGAACATTTGCACATTGACCAAAAACAATCTTGGTTGACTGGCCCCCAGTTGGGATATCTGTGATGATTTTAGTTTCATCTAATTTAAGGTTGTGGTTACTATGACAAGTGTTGAGCTCTAAGTTAGTTCCACTTAATAAATTTTAAAATTGTTATCCATCGAGTGCTTTTGGTTGGATATTGAAGGGATTTGTGGCCTAATTTTGTTTGAGCCTGTTGTAGAGCCGTTGTGGTTACTGCATTGGTTTGCTATTATGCAAATAGTTATAAAATTCAGATATAATAGTTTAGCTGCTTTGCTCTGTGATAAATTCCATGATTTCTTCAAATGCTTGTTGATGAATTTAATAGCTGTTAATATTTCTTGTTTCTTCTGCTGGAAGAAGGGACTACTTTTTTGCTCCTTGCATGATTTGATGCAAGTTAGGATGATACTCATAATAATGAGAATAGAAGCCTAAGCAAATGGGCACAATCTTAATATTGATTAATCGGGTGACCTTAAAATCAATCACCTGATGCCTCAACTAACTGCAGCTCGTGCATAGCATGGCAGAAGCTGCATCTTTGTTTGCTTGAATTAGTATTGAGACGCGCACACGCACACAGAAGAATCTCATAATAACGAAGATGCATGTAGATCATTCTGTACTAATGCTTTCATACTGCTAATGAGTAGAATAGGGAAGCAATACCTTCCTCTATTTCCATGTAGGATTTGTGTAAAATATTTTTTTTTATGCTTGTAAAAAATTTGGTATAATTATCAGGTAGTGATTGCTTTCTTATATTTCAAAATTTTTTTATGGGCACTTTTTCACTTGAGGACTTCTATACGTTCTTCAAAAGCTACTGTGGAGGTTGGGACCTCACTATGGTTGGCCTCATTTGTTTACATAGTTTAACTATTCTGCTCTGTGCCATTCTTGCAGGTTTTGGGCGTATTGGAAGATTAGTATTACGTGTAGCAACCTCTAGGGATGATATTGATGTGGTGGCAGTCAATGATCCTTTCATTGATGCTAAGTACATGGTAAAAGTGTTTTTCTTGGCTACTCTATCATTTTACCTTCTGAATTTTCTGCCATATGTAAACTAGTGTTATGGAGCAGGTGTGATCTTTATCCACTTTTCCCTTCTCTTTTCTTCAGATGGATGGTTGATTTTTTTTAGAGCAAATAGATACAATGCCTGTGGAATTTTATATATACAATCTCTGAAGCTTTGAAACTTCAAAATAGAAGCTCTATCTGTGTTCAGCACCATGTCAAACATTAGTCTGTGGACACTTACTGCACACATGATAGATGTCAAGTGGCTTGTCTGTTTATTTTATCAATCTTCTAGATTGGGGACACTTGTAAATGGACTCTTGAACTCTCTAGAGATATGTTGTTGTTATTAATGAGTTGCATTGTTTTAGATATTTAAAATAGTCGCTAGTAAATTATAGTAATAGTTACATTTGAACAATATGCTGACCTAGATTTTTCAATACTTATTGGGTGAAATGTACATATATCCTGTCTCTGTATTTGCTTCACAGCTTACTGTTGGGTACTTTGCTGCAAGTGTAGGTAGCGAATTTGGGACACAACCTGCCAACATGCTTGAAGCTGACATGAATTGGTGGGTTTAGATGTTTGTGTGGGTTGAAAACAAGTCAACATGATTATCAACCAAAATTGTGTCACATGATAGGTTGACTTACTAACCCGAAAATTACCTGCCAAAAAAATCAGAAGTTGGTTTAACACTATAAATATTGATCATAACCATAATCCTTGACCTACCGGGTAGCCATCAAGAATTTAAATTTTAAAATATAATAAATTTATAAATTTTAAAAAATTATTTTAAAAGTAATATGGAATGCATAATTATGATAATTACTTTGTTAAGAAATGAAAATTAAGGATTGAAGAGTTGGCTTGTTTTATTTCTAGCATACAACACACTTCTTTTGTTGCTATTTCTACAATATAGGTTACGTATATTTTAAATATTAATTAAACCTAATGACATAAATTGTTTATTGGTGTCTTCTTTGGCTACATGTATAGAAAACAGGTCAGGTTAGAATTAGTAAAGTTAGAGTTATACATAGTTATTATACCAACTGCATCAACTCAACGTGAATTTGACATGGTAACATGAATTGACATTCCTTGCTGCAAGAGTTGTGTGCTCAATATTGTTGTTGCTGCTGCCCAGGATGTTACTGAAATATTCTGCATTTTTAACCACTTCCAAGTCTCTGTGTCTCTGTACCCATCTTCACTCTTTTAAAATCCTGAAGTAAACCCAATTCTATAACAAAATGTTGTGGGCTAGCTATATTAGTAATATTGATGGCATGCATCTGTTCCTGTTGCTATGGGATTTTCTTAATAAGATCATTAGCTTTATTGATTGTTGGCATTCTATTTTGTGTTCTTTTGTCTCAATTTGAGTGACAGTTTTTACCTTTTGTTATCCTAAAATTATAGTTAGGTTGTTATGGCCAATAAAGTGAATGGTTCCTTTTCTTGAATATTGTTCTTACAAAGTGGATGGACCCACTTCAGTTAGATACTGGTAATAAAATGCCCATTTTATAATGAAATTTAATGCAATGCTCTTTTTTTTTTTTTTAAAATAAGAACAAATATATGTGTTTTGGCGATTTTGTCATTCAAATTGGGATGGATGGAGTTTAAGTTATAAAAAGTAGTCTGTCATGCGGCTTGTTAAGTTCTCATGTTACTGGATATTTGGCTTGTTAATCAAGGCATTCTTGTTTTGATCTTCCAGGCCTACATGTTCAAGTATGATTCCACTCATGGAGTCTTTGATGGAACTGTCAAAGTCTTGGATGAATCTACGTTGGAGATTAACGGGAAGCAAATCAAAGCAACAAGCAAAAGGTAGGATGGAGTTTTACGCTTACATTATCTTTCTGTTTTGTCATGGTTAAATTAGACTTTCTTGGCATTCATCTGGAATTTTGAATGCATATGGTTCTATTGGGAACATAAATATTTTGTATATTGTGATGTTGCCACAGGGACCCAGCAGAGATCCCTTGGGGTGATTTTGGAGTTGAATATGTTGTTGAGTCTTCAGGGGCTTTCACAACAGTTGAAAAAGCCTCTGCACACAAGAAGGTTAGTTCGCAAAAGATGCTTATGCTTGTATTTGCTGTCTGTTTTTGTTCACACCCCTGAATTTGCTAAGATAATTAAACACTACAAAAATAGAACTGAATTTTTCATGGGTTTAATTTGCAGGGCGGTGCCAAGAAAGTTGTAATTTCTGCTCCATCAGCTGATGCGCCTATGTTTGTTGTTGGTGTAAATGAGAGGACGTACCAGCCAAGCATGGATGTTGTTTCTAATGCAAGCTGTACAACCAATTGTCTGGCTCCTCTTGCCAAGGTTTGATCACATTATACAAATTTAAAGTCTAATAAAGGTTTATTTTATTCTATTTGTTTATCATTTTGTTGTGTTTCTTTGATTATTTTAATTGATCATAGGGGGCATTTCTTAGTTGAAATTTTATTCTGGATAAACATTCCATTTTCTCTTTATTCACTTATTTCATGTTAATATGTTGTAGGTGGTTCATGAGGAGTTTGGAATTGTGGAAGGTCTAATGACAACTGTACATGCAACTACAGGTCTCTCTCTCTCTCTCTCTCTCTCTCTCTCTCCACGTCGTTTCTTGCTCAAGTCTGCTCACGTAGCTGTAATTTTTTTGGATGATCAGCAACGCAGAAGACTGTAGATGGTCCCTCAATGAAGGACTGGCGAGGGGGCCGTGGAGCTGGTCAAAATATTATTCCTAGTTCTACTGGTGCGGCAAAGGTATGACTCTAACATGGTGTCGTGTGATACAACATTTTCTGGTAAGATCCTGTGATATAATTCTTTCCTCTTGATTGAAGGCTGTTGGAAAAGTTCTTCCAGCACTGAATGGAAAGCTTACTGGAATGGCATTCCGTGTCCCAACTCCAAATGTTTCTGTTGTGGACTTAACTTGTCGACTTGAGAAGAGTGCTTCGTATGAAGATGTTAAAGCAGCCATTAAGTATGTTTTGCTTCTCCTTCTTGCTTTGCATATAGATGCTTTCTTGTTGCTGCTGGCTGTTTCCTAAAATTGGCTATGCAAATTTACTTTGTGTTTTTAAACTGAAGGTGTGCCTCAGAGGGGCCATTGCAAGGCATTCTTGGGTACACAGATGAGGATGTCGTCTCCAATGATTTTGTTGGTGACTCGAGGTTCATCTCCCTCTCTCTCTCTCTCTCTCTCTCTCTCTCTTGCCTGTACCTTGGTATATGCTTTTCCACTGTAGTTGTGGCATCATTTGAACTAGGACCCATGATTCACAAAATTGGTTCCCCATTTGGCGGTTTATATTTCCCTTTTCAGCTTTGTACAACAGTTATCTAAGATTTATGCCTAATTGTGTTCCAGGTCAAGCATATTTGATGCAAAGGCAGGAATAGGACTGAGTGATTCATTTATGAAGTTTGTTTCTTGGTATGACAATGAGTGGGGATATAGGTAATCTCTTTCTCTCTGTCTCTCTCTTACCCCCCACCATGGACTCTCATCCATTAGGTTTAATCACTCAACAACCTTCACATCCATAGGCCGTGTTCATTCTGTGACTGTATGTTGGTGGTTTCTGACATTCTTTTGGGTCTTTTCTTCCAGCAACCGTGTTTTGGATCTGATTGAGCACATGGCACTGGTTGCAGCCACTCATTGATTCTACATGAGATTCGCTGCCGCTGCTCCTGCAATTATAAGCACGTGCTACATGTTCTTTTCAAAGAGAGTAGTGTAGATCTAATAGAGCTTCAGTTTTGGGGTTGAATGCCCTCTCTATTGTCATCATGTTTATGTTGAATATGCATGATGAGACTTTGATAATAATGACTTTGTGATATGTAAGAGCTCATTCTTGAAATATAGATTTCGTGACCGCATGGCATATCGTTACAATTGATCAGATTGTATGTGGTCTATTTTCTACCGCTGAAGGAGCCTTTTTCTTTTAACTATTTTTTTTTTCACTAAATTTGTGGTGTTTTTGAGGTCGGTATTGTAGGCCAGAAATTAGAGGGGGTGGGTTTTGGAATGTCTCGCAAGTCCGAATCCTATTGTACATGATCAAGGGTCGTTTTTGCCGGTAATTGTCTGTTTGTGGATTTGCATTGTTAGTGTTGAGTCTGCAATTGTACTTGTACGAATTATCCGGCTTTTTTTAGATGTGTTTGGTTGATAAAAATTGATGCAAATGGTGTGGTGACATTTTGGGAAAATCAGTGTCAGAGTCAGCCGTAACGAGAGGGTTGACGTCTCATCACTATCTATCAATTTATACCAATTGAATAATTGCACCCGACAAATTAGAAAAAGAACAGGAATTCAGGTAAAATAGGAAAGAGAATAACGATTTGTGTGAGTCCAGTGGTTAATCATTAGATTCAAAATTTAAAATTCAAAAATTTAAAATAAAAAAATAAAAAGTCAATGTAAAAAATAAGTTTTATATTACTTAAATCAGATTAATCAAGTAATATGAGTACGAGGGAGAGTGTGTTTGTGGAAATATGCCATCTCTTGATGTGTCGGTTCAGTGAATTGAACCTCGAACTAAGCCTAAACTCGAACATCCACAAAGGGAACCTAGAAAGAAGCCCAAGGGCTAATATCTCTGTGGACGAAACGGACAAGGATAACCCACAGTAAAACAAGTTAGCATTGTGCATGTGAGACTTGATAGACATCTGTTTTGCGGATTTTGAAATTCACCTGCGAAGTGTTTGCATTTAAGTCTTGTCCTCGCAAGTATTGATTTTTAGTAGAAGTAAGATAAGGGTATGAAGGCATGTCCACGAAGGGGGCCATTGACGATGACTCACTGCATATGACCATAACCTATTTTGTTGGTCTTGATGAACGATAATATTTTGTAAGGAGTACTTTTTCTACCGAGTATAATTTTCAAACAAAATCTAGTTGGATCATTTATGTAATTCAGTAAAATTCAAACTGTAGACTTTGATGGAAAATACGGTTTTTAAATAAAATTCAAAATTTAATAAATGGTTATATTAATTAATTTTGAATTCATGAATAGGTTTTGATAAGGGGTTTGCTTTTTTTTTTCTTTCGGTTATATAAAAATTTGAATCTGCGATCATGGAAGAGATTTATACCACTAAATTGTCTTCTTAGAGACATAAAGAGTTTGCTCCTACACAAGGTCTATAAGATATTGTTCAAATCTAACTATTTTATGCCTATATAAAAAGAAATATGTAAACCCTTCAATCGATGTGGGCATATGACTTAAAGAAACAAAGATATATAGTTCTTGCTTGTTGCTCTATTCATAATTTTATTAGAATGTACTAACAGGTAGAGTTGGGCATGGCCGTCTCGGCCAAAAGACCGCATGAGAAAAATTGGGTTGATATCGGATCAGCCCAGCTACAGTAGCCAGGCCGATCCAGTTCCATTGGTTTTGAATTGGGGACTAGCACGGCCGAAGCTCGGAACCGGCTCGGGCTCGGAACTGGCTCACCAATTCCAATGGCTATAGAACTGGCCGGGTCGGGCTGGTTCCAATAGTCATATCCTTTTTTTTTTGAATTTTTTCTAAAATACTCTCTCAACAGTTATAAAACGATTAGTTTAAAAAGTATTTTATTCTATAAGGTAAAAAATAATAACTACAAATAGACACAACTTATTTTCTAATTTCACAAAACAATTTCTCATACTCTCTTAACTTATAACATTCTCTACGCTCTCTCTCACAATCGCATTCTATTTCTCTATAATTTACGACATCATCATTTTTTTCTTCCACTTACAATTTACATCTTACCATTTTTTTCATCAATAATATACAACCTTACCATTTCTTCTTTATAATATCACGATTATCTTCTCAACATCTCCCGATATTTGACAAAATTTGAAAGTTGAAAACTCAAATTAATCAAAATTTGGAGATAAATAATCTTTAGTTACGTCAAATCGGTAACATTTATTTTTTTGTATTTTTTTAAAAAAATAACTTAAGCACACTCATCACAATGTTGCACCAATCTTCTCTCCCCCATTCATATTTTTTTTAAGAGGATATTGCCGAACAAATTAATATTAATGTATGAGTAGAAGAAATTGAATTTAATCAAACACAATCTAATACCTGTGTACTATAAAAGATTATTTTAATGTATGAGATTTTTTTGTTAAAGATTATGAGAAGTAAAGGGTCACTTGTAAAATTTATCAATAAAAATATAAAATTTTGAAAGGTTAATCAGTCGATACTCTTAAAAGATATATTGTAAGAGATCACCCATATAGGTTATCACAAACTAGACAAACACAAATAGCCACCGGGGGAAAATGTCACAGGTACATTTAGGTATAATGTAGAGACAAAAAAATAGGTCAAATTGAATGGATAGCTCGTAAGAAATCATCACTTAGTATTGTTGAATATGAAGTCTTTTAAGAAATATGTTAAAAAATATGTATAACTAGGTTATAAAAAAAATTCTAGAAAATCGGGTAAGAAGAGATCACTAAATCGTTTTCAAGAGTTAAAAGATGGTTTGATTGCAAGATTAAAGAAGTAGATTTTCAATAATTTCGGATATTTGAAAATCTAAAAGGGGTGAATATTTTATAGTTATAATATGCGATTGATAAGTAAATCATAGGTTTTAGGAAAAAGAATTTTAAATTTTCAAAGATAGGATCACTCACATTCGGGACAAAATATTGTTAGGGTAATAATTAATATTTATCGTGAATTTGGAATAATTGATAGAATTTTTTATTATTTTTTAAGTAATGTTTCGGTCAATATTCGTGTGGTTAATTTCTTAAAAAATATTTTTAAAACAGTATTAAATTGAACATTTTTCCATAGGTGTGTATGTCATATATTAAATTTATATATAAAAGATGAATTAAATGCTGCAAAAATAATTTTACAATCTATTCGTGATCTAATTTATCAAATTAGAAATTTTTTGGTTAAAACACAAAAATTAAGATATTTATGTTAATTAAATAATAATAAATATAAAAAATTTAAATTAGAAATTGACACTAGATGGAATTTCACGTACGAAATGTTACAAATTGTTTTTCCATTTAAAAATATTTTAATCGAATTTGTTAATTCTAATTACGATTATGATTTTATTGATCAAACTACTTTTGATTTTGCAAAAACACTATTGATTTATTGTAAATTTTTTATATTTGTATAAATTTATTTTTCGGTATATATTACCCAACAACTCAGTTAATTTTGTCTAGTTTATGTAAATTTGTTATGTATTTAATTAATTTAAAAATATAAAAAAATTTAATGAAATAGTTAAACTAATGAAAATTAAAATTTTAAAATATTATAAAAAAATTCCTATTTTGTATTTAATAGCTAGTACTCTGCATTCTAGGGTAAAAATTGAAGGGTTAGAAAATATTAATTAATATTTTTGTATAGAATTTTCCAACAAAAATGTAAATTAGCACCGGACATTTAAAACAAAAAAAATTGTTTGCATTATATCAAAATGAACAAAATAGTATAAGTGTTAGTATTATAGGTATTAGTTCTATGAGTTTATCAACACATTTATTTAGTTTGGGC
The DNA here is from genome assembly GCA_033439265.1 of Dillenia suffruticosa. Lineage (NCBI taxonomy): Eukaryota > Viridiplantae > Streptophyta > Magnoliopsida > Dilleniales > Dilleniaceae > Dillenia > Dillenia suffruticosa. Next base: position 322,159 of record JAVTVX010000005.1, read on the forward strand.
TTTAAGTCTTTATATCTGTTAGGAAATAAATAAAAAATATCATCATCGTTCTTATTAAATAAATTATTTTTATATTAACAAACACATAGATTAGAAATTTTGATGATAATGATTATTTTGACATTTTAGGTTGATGAAAAAATAATACTACTTATTTTCCAATTTTATCCACAATGGCCAAAGATATATTAATCACTTTGATATTTACAGTGCTATCAAAAAGTGTTTTTAATACAGATAGACGAGTTTTAACACCAAAATAATTAAAATTGACATACAACGTGTTAAAATCTCAAATTTACATAAATGATTGGTTAGATGAGGAAAAAATGTAGCAAGATATAAGCATTAGCTTGCGGATAAAAAAGGAAGAAGATGAAAAATAATTTTTTTGTATAAAAAAATGTAAATATGTGTTTAAAAAAATCATTTTTTTTAAAAAAATCACAGAAAAACCCAATTAAACTAAAAAAAGACAAATAAAAAAAAACCACAAACCAAAGAAAAAACACAAATATACAAAAAAAAACACAACTTGTTAAGAATCCACGTAACTAAAAAAAAATGAACTATAGAACCGGCCCGACCTGGCCGGTTCCAAGGAAATTTTTTGGGCCTGGCCCATCCTGTAACTGGGTTACTCTTGGAACCAAGGGCGAGCCGGCCCTCTGTTCCATGAATCGTAAGGAATTGGATTTTTTTTTTTTGTTTTTTGGTTTTTTTTTTGTTATACAAAAATTTGAACCCTAAATTTCAAGATTGAAGGAGGGGATTATGACCATCAGACTATACCCTTAAAGACTTTTTTTGGTTTTTTCTAATCCTTGATACTTTGTTCATAAAGTATGAGGATGAAAAGGTTGAGCTAAAAGATAACCATAGGGATGATGAACCAACACAACACTTGTGATCGAGTTAGCATTAATATTAATCCAAACCAACTTGTTTATATGGTTAATGTTTGCGATTGCATCACAAAATTATTATGAAATGGTTGTAATAAATATTAAATTCATTTTTAGTTGAATTTGAGTATACCAATATTTTATGGTTAAATTTAAATTTTGAACTCATATAATTTAATTTCTTTTCATATTTAACTTATGAACTTTATAATTTAAGATATATGCATTTCTTTTTTATTCATTTTTAAGAAATTTATTCATTTTTAAGAAATAATAGTTTTTGATTAATTGAGATTGAATATTTATAAAATTTAATTTAGAAATTGATTTTTTTAATATTTGTTTGTTTTTTTTTATTTTTTAAAATTAAAATTTAAAATTTAAATTAAAAGATTTTAATCGAAGTCGCTGTATTTGATTTTTTACAAGCGAAAGGAAATGCCCCGAAAAGAAAAAGGGCTAGGCAAGTAAACAGGGTTATATGATGGATCTTTGTACGGAAATAACATATTTGAAATAAATATTTTTTAAAACAATACCGTTTGAAAACTAATTACAAAACTAACACACCTATGTCGTGACTTCAAGTCACGACATGCACTATTCATCAATGTCGTGACTTGAAGTCACGACATATGCATAAATTCACTATGTCGTGAGTTCAATTCACGACATATATGTCGTGAATTGAACTCACGACATGCTCGAACATAACACCCCCGATCCCTTCTTTTCTTTCTTCTCTTTTTTCTTTCTTTCTTCCCCATTCTGTTTCTCGCTGCTTCCTCCGCGAGCGAATCCTTTCTTGGGCATCTGCGCGCACGAACTGCAACACCGAAGACATCTGCAACTTGAGGGATTGCAAGAGAACCGCGATCCACTGCTTTTGAAAGTGCCACACGCGAAATTTAATGAAGGTAAAATGTTGTTTGTGTTCCTTGAGAAATGAAATTTTATATGTTTAAATTGATTAAATTTTAATGTACATTATTAAATTGAGATATTATTTGTTGATTTAACTATATTTTGGAAAGATGTAATTAGATATTAATGTTTTAGGGTTTAGATATTTGTTGGAAATTCATGAGAAATTAGGAATTAGGGTTTTTTTAATTTGGGATAAAATTAGGTTTTAGGGTTTTTTTGATAAAGGTATTAAAAGTAAAATTAGTTATATTTAATAATTGTAGTTAAATAAAATTAGAATGTTTTTTGATAAATTTGTGTTTATTGTTTGTTATTTTGTTGTAAATTTAATTATAGGGTTTTAAATGAAAATTATATTATATTTAATAATTGTAGATAAACATTTTGATAAAATGTTTTTTAATTTTAAGTAGAAATGGCGGACATGGTGAGATTGTTATTGTACACAAAAGGTGAAATTGTGAAGGGTGAAAATGGGGTGGGCTATGACCGTGAACCTTCGAAGTTGATTCGGGTGAAAAAAGATATATCTTTTAATGAGTTGGTAACCATAGTCTGTAAGGGAGTTGGAATCAATTCGACAATACAACACGTAGAGATGTTTCATCGTTGCCCTATGTCACACATGCAAGGGGGAATGTAAGGTACGTATTGGTGCCGATAAATGATGATGATGACGTTCTGAACTTGATGGAGTTTGCGGTGGCTATGGGAATGGGTACAAGTCATGAGTTGTATATAAAGGCATACAATGGTCGGACGCTTGTCCCTGTACAACAAGATTGCGATTATGAAGAAGAATATCCACATATCGAATCTCGAGTGGATGTTGCAATAGTAGACATGGATAATGATGTGGATGAAGAAGAAATGACCGAAGAGGAGGCGGAAGAAGATGCGGAAGAAGAGGATGATGATGAAGAAGAAGATGGTAGAGAAGCTTGTCGTAGTAGTGGTCGTAGTTGTGGAAACCATACGATGTTTGGGTCATCTTCACAGCCTTTACCCATTCATGGTGGTAGGAGATATCTCTATAACGGAGTTGATGAGTCAATTCCTTTCATGCGAACTGCACCGAGAGGAGATGGTTATGTCACTTTTGAGGAAGATTGTCGATTGACAATCGATAGTGGGAGTTTTAATAATGAAGTGAAGAAAGGTATGAGGTTTGAGTCGAAAGATGAACTTATTTATTTTGTAAAAATGTATCATGTGGAGAAACACTATCAATTTCGTGTTGGAAGATCAACCCCTACACTTTGGACAGCGGTATGTACTCAAAGGGACGAAGGTTGTGGGTGGAGGTTGCGTGCACGTAAAATAAGACTACTTGATGCCTTTGTGATAACTATTGTTGAGGGACCGCATACATGTGTCAATGCTGGGCTGACGCAGGATTATAGGCAGTTGGATTCAAATATGATGGCCTGACAGTTTGTTAACTATGTTGGGGAAGACCCAAGTATCAAAGTCTCTTTCCTACGAACCGTTATGACGGAGAAAACAACGTATGCAGTTTCCCGAAGACGAGTTTGGGCCACAAAAAGAAGGGCGATTGAGATGGTATACGGGAATTGGGATGAATCATACAATGAGCTGCTTAGAGTTTTGGATGCAATTATGCAAAAGAATCCAGGATCACAAGTGTCATGGAAGTTCAGTCCGGCCCGAGCAAATGGTGAAATGGTGTTTGAAGCTGTATTTTGGGCTTTTGGTCCTAGTATCATGGCATTTAGAAGTTGTCGGCCATTAATAAGTATAGATGAGACTCACTTGTATGGGAAATACAAGCACAAGTTGCTGATTGCATGCAGTATGGACGGTGCGAATCACATAGTGCCGTTGGCATTCGGATTGGTGGATGTAGAGTTACTAGCGTCGTGGTCATGGTTTTTAATGTGCGTGCGAGACTATGTTGTGTTAGATAGGGAGGGACCAATATACTTGATTTCAGATCGACATGAAGGGATAAGAGCTACTGTTGCTCGTTCAGAGTTTGGATGGTCGCCTCCGCATGCCGTTTGGCGTTTTTGCATGAGGCATGTCGCTAGTAACTTTAACACGCATCATAAAAGTCAAGCTTGTAAGAGAGTCGCCGTAATTGCTGCATTACAACCACAACGCAAGAAATTTGATCTATATATGGCAAGAATGAAGGAGATAAAAAATGATGCCCCCGATTATTTCGCGAACATTGGACCAGAACAATGGACTCTCTCTCACGATGGTGGGTTTCGTTATGGCTACATGACAACCAATATTAGTGAAAGTTATAATGTCGTGCTAAAAGGTGTAAGGAATCTCTCCGTTTCTGCTTTGGTACTAAAGACATTTTATAATACGGTTAACTATTTTGAAAGTAGAATCGCAGAGGTGAAAGCGGGGATTGCAAGACAAGAGCGGTATACGAAGTATGCAAATGTCATGTTAGGAAGGTGGATGAACACCGCTAACCTTCATACGGTTGTCTCTTTTAGTAGGGAGAATGGGATTTTCGAGATAGAAACAGGTCATAGACAAACACGGTATAGCCACAAGGGAGGAAATAAACAGATCGTCGACGTCAATAATGAACATTGCACATGTGGGAAATGACAAACGTATAGAATACCTTGCTCGCATGCAATCGCTGCACTATCACGGACCATGATGGATGTTCATATGAATGTCGGAAAATGGTATACGTGGCAACATCAACTTAAAGTGTACGAGTTATATTTTTCACCGGTAGGTGATAGATCTGGCTGGCCAATCGGCTCGTACCCAACTATCATTCCGAACGTATCACTAAGACGTGAGAAAGGGAGACCTAAGTCATCTCGATATCATAATGAGATGGATATCCGAGAATCATCTTCGCGGGTATCGTGCGGCAGTTGTAGTGTCGAGGGTCATAATCGGAGAAGATGCACGATACAAATGAAATGTGGTATTTGTGGGAGACAAGGTCACAACCGAAGAAATTGCCCAACCATATCGCGTTGAAAATTATGTATTTCTTATTACAACGGACATAATGTATTTGTTTTTTGTATATTTGACTTTATGCTATGTTCAGTTATAATGTGTTAGACAGTACATTCATGTCTGTTAAATGTGTAATTCTATGTGTTATGACATTCATGTCTGTTAGATGTGTATTTCTATTTGTTTTGTCATTGAAATGTAATTTATTTTTTGCATTACGTATTTGTAATCTAATATGTTATTTTTTCTTTCTTTATTTTATAGATGGATTCAGGCCCGTCTGATCTGAGTGTACTCCGGTTACAGCGGCGACACCGTTCTTCTCGCCTTTGGAAGGGAGTCGGCACGACGGTTACGCTGACTTGCTGTCGACGCGAGGCCGTGTTACGCCGTTGGGACCACCGTCACATCGACGAGAGAGTCCTTCCTCTTTTGGAGCACTCTGGATTTTTGAGCATTGCTCGACTTCGCTTCATTCAATTCGATTGGCATTTTATCACTGCTCTAGTCGAGCGATGGAGGCCAGAGACGCATACTTTTCACCTTACCCATGGTGAGATCACTATTACCCTTCAGGATATTGAGGTTTTGTTAGGTTACCTGTGGATGGCCATCCCCTCGTTTGTAGGACGGCGGGAGTGGTATGGGATGATGTATGTGAGAGACTTTTAGGTGTTAGGCCACCACGGTCTGCCATTAGAGGACACGGTTTGAGCATGCCGTGGTTGTCTGAGGTTTTTGATGATTTGCCCGATGGTGTTGATGATATAGCAATTTTACGGTGGACACGGGCCTATATTTTACTTTTGATAGGGGGTGTCCTGTTTTCTGATAAAACAGAAACTTTTGTACATTTACAATTTTTATTATTTTTAGAGGATTTAGAGTTGTCAGGTAGATTTAGTTGGGGATCTGCTTGTTTGGCATATCTATACAGACAGCTTTGTATAGCCACGCATGCACATGCACGTGAGATTGGGGGGCCCTAGTTTTGTTACAGCTTTGGGGGTGGGAGCGATTTCCGTATATGGCTCCTATTCGACGAGGTTTACACGTACATGGGGATGGACCACTTGGCTTGCGGTGGCACGCTCAGTTTGATGTCACTATATTCCCTACACACGTAGTTTCCGTTTATAGGGAGGCACTCGATAGGCAGACGGTCGATCGGGTCATTTGGGTCCCGTACTCGGATGATGTATTGTCATCCCTCCCCGCCTACTGTCGCAGGGGGAGGGATATTTGGCACGCACGGGTCCCTTTGATTTGTTTTAGTATCGTGGAGTGGCACTTTCCAGATAGGGTGTTACGACAGTTTGGAGGCTTACAGTACGTTCCGCGTGCCTGTGACACCGAGGACAGACTCCACGACACGAGCACGCGGGGTACTGTAGAGGTTGATTGGTCGGCAGCGCATGCAGTGTACATAGATCTTTGGAATCACCGACACGACCATGTAGTTCCACTAGATACCTCCTTTGGACCTGCGCTCGATCCTCACTATTCGGTCTGGTTTCGTTCCATCTCCCGCAGATTTGTTGGTCATCGGGGAGCTTCTTTGACTTACGTGGTAAGTTTTCCTCTACTACTTTCTTTTCATTCTCAATCAAAAAATTTAATTTGTTGTTTTAATTAATTTTCACATTATTGTTTGTAGTGGGACACTTTGCACGAGATACGAGACAATCCTAGTGCCGACGTTCGTTGCCTTGCTGAGTCGGCCATCTCGGTTCTGACAGATGATATGACACGTCTATTCAGTGATCGCCCCGAGACAGATGGCGCAGACGTTGGTGATGTAGGCCGAGCACGTGGACGACGCCGAGAGAGAGGACAGCGTACCAGATCTCGACGCTCGTCCGAACATGCGTCAACGCCACCGTCACAGCAGGCCGAGTATGTCGCAGGACCTTCAAATACGTTCGGTGAGTGTTCAGATTTCTACACGCCTGTCTTTGATGACATCTCTCAGGTTTTCACTCCGGGGGCTCCTCAGAGGGAAGTTCGTTCCCATAGCTTTATGGATGACGGATTGACACAGGGTGTGACAGATGATGCACCACTGGTGTACCATGTCTCTCCGCCTGTTTTCTCTGATCCCCACCAGCAGGATGTAGGCCCCTCCCAGATCACACAGATAGATGATATGGGATTAGTATCTCGTGATGACTCTATAGGCAGTACAGTAGCTGTAGGTGTTAGACAGTACACTAGAAGAAGACGACGACATTGATTTCTATTTTTTGTAAATTGTAACTTCTGTTAAATTTTATAAAATTACATTTATTTCTTTACTTTGTTCATTGTACTTCTTTTTGTACGATTTGGTTTTTGGGATTTGTTGCTGATCATTTGGACAGTATTGCATATGAAAACTGGTTATGAGGTCCAAAATTGATTGATTTGGTCACTACTGGAGTTTGTGGTGTTTGTGTTGTATTTTTGTATTTCTGTTCTGATATCAATTTGGATAGCAGAATGGTTGATTTGGTAACTATCGGAGTTTGTGGTGTTTCTGTTGCGTTGTAAATTTGGATAGCATAATGGTTGATTTGGCCATTTTCGGAGTTTGTGGTGTTTTTAGTTGTTTTGTAAATTTGGACAACATAGAATGTGCAAACTGCTGGGATGAGTGACCAAATGTATGTCGTGAGTTGAACTCACGACATTTGTATGTTGACTCTATGTCGTGACTTGAAGTCACGACATAGTGAATTTATGCATATGTCGTGACTTCAAGTCACGACATTGATGAATAGTGCATGTCGTGACTTGAAGTCACGACATAAGTGTGTTATTTTTGTAATTAGTTTTTAAACGGTGTTGTTTTAAAAAATATTTAATTCAAATATGTTATTTCCGTACAAAACTCTATATGATGGGCGTGGTCTTGGGTGGGACGAGAGTTGAGGGGTTTTAAGGTAAAATAACGCGAATAATTACGAACGCTTTCTTTTTCGCAAGCGGAAGAAGAAGAAGAAGAACCACCAAGAGATTGAACGATTTAGGGTTTCATCCCCAAATTTCAAGATGGTCCGTTTCTGTTCCTCTCTACTTTACACCTTTTGATTTTCATTTCTTTGAAAATGATCGATTTCTGTTTTGGCTTTCTTCTGTTGTACTATTAGATCAAAGATGCTATTTCATCACTGAATTTATTTCTTATTAGGGGAAGATTCTGTTGATTAATTTACATAAAATTACCAGGTATCTTACACTTTGGAATCAGTTGGAATAAGGTTATATCTTTTTTGGATTTGACTTGACAGCATAAGCTGGGCAGAGGAAATCGTGACAAGTTGCAGCAGTTTATGGCAATCACAGGGGCAAGGTAATCATACAATTCCTGTGCTTACATATATTTATGCTACTCATGATTCAGCATCTTGGTTAATAACTTTGTCAATGATTCCTTTCAATGTGCTTAGGGTTATTTTTGGACTACTCATGATTAAGTATCTCGTTGTCTTGGCTTTTCTTTGGAAAAATATCAAAGAACAATGGAATTTATTATATATGCTCTGTTTTTGGACGCTCTAAACACTCTATTCTGATGTTTCCAACTTTTTAAATTAAGCCGTTTCAATGTTTAATCTCTCTTTCAGTTGAGGACTATGTTGCATCAATGCTTCCAGATATAACTGGGTTTGATGGATACAGTTATTAGATAGGACACGACATCATATCACTGGATTCATTACTCTGTAACTTACATGGTGTAAAATATTCATGTCTTCCCTGTGTCATGGGCCCATCTTCATCGCTTAATTTAAGACTAAGTTGTGTATGCTATAAGTGTCAGGTGGCTTCTTAACCATATGCTTTTCTCCCACACACTCTCTCTCTTATGTGTTTCTTAACCTTACCTATCTGGTGATAGAAAATTTTCAGTCTCAGGAAAACAGGAAAAAGAAAGAAGGCAAGTGTGAGATTCATTTAATATATGCATGGTTGAGTTGAATATTAAGTTTTAAGTGTGAAGTTGTGGATCAACATGGTCAATGGAAGTGAAAATTGTGAAATTATGTAGTTCTGTTGCTCACCCTGTCTGGACAATTAGTTGTATATTGTTGATCTTCACAATGGCTATAGCTTCTTTTTCTCCAGTTTCCACAGCGTTATTGCACAATTTTTTTTCTTCCTTTTCAAGCTGCATACTTGAATGGATGAGTAGGAATTTTAGAGTACAGAAAATTGTTTTGCTGCAAGTTTTCTTCTGGATAACAATTAAAAATTGTTTACTTATGCATTTTGTTTGTAATATCTTTTTTGTATCACAAATATATTGGTGCCCTTTTAATATATTTTTGAGTGGTATTATGTATGTTTTACTTTCCTTGGCTACATGCCATCTTATTCAGGAAATTGTTTGACTGCTCATCCTCTACATGGCTCATTCCATATTGTGCCAAAATGGCTTGGAACTTGGTTTAGTCCCAGGGACGTACCTATCTTATTTTTTTTTCTTTTATTAGTTTTTTTTCTTTTCCAGATTATAATAAATATGCTACAGTAACTTTTAAGTTTCTTTGCACTTTTTATAAGGCTTTGGACTTCTTTGCAAGAAATCTGTTTACAAATGAATGACATAATAGTTAGTTGAGCATGATGATGATAGGACTTTGTCAAGGATATGTGCATTACTCAACTGGTGAATTTCTTTTAGTAATGTATAATGAATTTCGAGTTCCTTTACGTTTCTTGTACCTTTTCTTTCAGAAAATACTCCAAGAATATGCTTGTGGAGACCTTAGTTCTTAATTGCCATGGATAACAAAAAGGCCTTCTTTGTTTATGGGCAAATTCCTCTAATTGGACTCCATGAGTTCGGATATCTTGAATTTATTTCTCTTTGTCAAATGGATTAGGGAGTCCTAATATTGCACTACTTTTCGCACTAAAAGTCCAAAGTCCAATTCAATAGTCATTTAAGAGGGATGAGCAATACAGGAAGCAAGTTTGAATTTGAGGAGAATAAATTATATCTGGACAAATGAATCTGACCACTTTGGTGAAATTATATTTAATACTGCATCATGATTGGTGCAATTTATCCTAGGAGACCTCGAGTCTGATGACTTATTGACTTTAAAATGACCTTCAGAAAATACATTATCGGATTATTAAAATCTTAGAGTAAATATTGAAAGAATTTACATTGTGATGAAAAATGGGTTAAATTGCACTTGAGCTGGAACTTAGCCAAATTGCTTTTTAGTGCCTTGGTCCAACTTAGACTATCAAAGCCCCTTGAAGTTTATTTGCCATATGCTTAGTATCGGATCCCAAAATTGACTTACTGCAGCTGTAAGAGCAATATTTCCTCTTCAAGAAAGCCAAGGGCAAATGCTAACTCAAGGCAACCTTAAAAAGGGTATTTCTTTTGTGGATAAGTGTCCACTTTGTGAGAATGACTTGGCAACAGATAATATATTTGCTTTTGCATTTCCCTTATATTAAATCTTATATTAAATGCCTTTGCTAGTTTGTTTTGCAGTGCTACATGTGCATCTGTGCGTGTAGAAAACTCTGAGTTTCAATTTTTTTATTGGTATTAGAGGGAAAGAAGTATTTGATTTTATATTTTTATTTTTTGGGGATTGAGAGATCCACTTGTAATTCTGTAAAGTTTCAAAAATCTTTTTTTTTGGGGGGGGGTGCTGTGTATACAGTTTTTAGATTCTTAGATTGGTGTATCTTTCTTGATGTTTTCCTTTTTCTTGGTTTACAAGGATGCTTCCTCTTGTGCTTCTTTAATGGTGTAACTTCTCAAGAGGATGATCTTGGAATAGAAGTTGTGCTCGATCCAGGAGTATTTTGTAGGAATGTAGGATGGACTCCTCAGATGAGGTCTTTTTTGTTGCCCTTGATTTTCTGGACTATCATGTTATATACCTGGGATAGATTATCTTCATAGGCAATTTAGGTGTACTTTTTTTCTTCAATTGATTTGCTCAATGGTCATGCCATGATTATACACGCACACACAATACACACATTGAGTTAGAAATATTGCCCTTCTCTAGTCATTTTTGTGGTCAACAGATAGATGATGCAACATCTTTTGTGCAGTGAAAAAGTTGCTCTTCAGGCTTTGAAGGCAAGCGATTGGCATCTTGAAGGAGCATTTGATGTATTTTACAGCCAGCCACAGGTCAAACCATATACTGATACTAGACACCTGGAGGAGCTTTACAATAGATATAAAGGCAAGATTTACGTGCATTCACACCCCTTTACCTTTTGTCTTGTGATAAAAGTGCTTTTTTATCAGGTAGTGAACAATTTGCTTCCAAAGGTTCCACTCCCTCCACCATGTTTTAAGTGATAAAATTATTCAAACACGCTTTAAGAAAAAAAATAAATGCTTTGACTTTATTTGAAAAGCCTTTTTCTTCAAAAATATCCCTAGGCAATTTGTTTCATCTATTTTTATGAGTAAAATAATAAAGTCCTCTGTTGATTATGTTTGCTGTGTGACAAATATTGCTCTATAACAAGGGAAATGAGAAATCCCTTTTTGGTTGTGTGACAATGTTTGGGTCTGCTCCACAAGAATTTCTTATTTGTTTCTCTTAAAATTCAGAGGTTTTGAGGGAAAAAAAGCTTCTGAGTTACTATGGAAATGGATGCTTTTGGTCATCCTTTAGTGTATTTGGAGAGAGCTAGATGCTAGAATATTTCAAGATTAGACTATTGCAGCTTATATCTTTTATGGGATAGAATTGTCTGGGATCATACTATTGTAGCTTATCTTTTATGGAAGAGAATTGTTTTTTTACTTCTTTGTTTGCGAATGCCTTGGGGATATATATAGATTTGAAAACGGATTAGAGTGCAATTGTTTCTCTCTTTTTTTTTTCCCTGTTTTCCTTAATTCCTTTTTACGTTTGAGGCTTTTTCATCTTTAGGAGTTCTTGTATATTCTTTTTCATGTATCTAATGTATTCTCATTTTTCTATCAAAAAAGATGCAATAGCCAATAATCTTATCAATGGCTGCAGCTTCATCCATTTTTTTTTGGGGTTCCAAATGATGGTTATTCAAAAAAAGATGACTTCTTATGGATGTGATAGTTCATTCAGACATTTCAGTAAAATCATCTCTTGAGTACTGAACTATGGACTTAGAAGCTTTAGCTTCAATCCTGAGTACGAAATCTGCGAGTTCTTGAGTCTAGCACAATGATTGAACATCAATTTTCACCTTCCCCTATCAAAAGAATCGAGATTCTTTTTTCTAAAAAATTCTATGAAAATTTTTAAATTTGTTTAGAGGGCTGTGGATGTTCAGACCTACCTTTTTGTGCAGATCCATACATGGACATGATATTGGCTGATGGGATCACTCTTCTTTGCAATGACCTGCAGGTAAGCTATTCTGATGACTTATCGTCTTGTCATATGTTATAAGCTGTGCTGTTGAAATGATTAAAAAAAATACTATGAGCAGATGATGGATAAGAAGTTAAAATTGATACATTGATTGACAAAGTGTTATAAGCTCACTTGGGTTCCCCCCCCTCTCTCTCTCTCTCTCTCTCTCTCTGTGATTTTGTTTTGTACTGTAAGCAATCATATACTTACCATTCTGCTTTTGCTTTGTTCTCTATCCAATTTGTTTTCTCTTTATAGAAATTTATTGACATGTGAATTTGTTTATTTCTCAGGTTGATCCTCAAGATATAGTTATGGTACGTGTGCATAAATAAATCATAACTATCAAAAGTTGATGAAGTCCTTTCGGTGTTGTTTGTTGTCTTTGTAGAACTGGAAGAGGGACTACTAAACAAATAATTGTAAATACTTGAAGCCACTATTGATTTTATAGTGGCTTCTGGTGAGTAATTCAAATGAACTATGACTAATTTAACTAGGTTTTCACAAGGGTGGTGGGGGCTGATGAGCGTTGCCGTGTAGTTATTTGAAAATGTTGATGTAAGGTTTTGATTTTGGCTTTAGGAATTTCTTTATGAAAAATCTTATGGAAAAGTGTACCCCACTCTCTTCATTTGTACTTATGTATTATTGTTGATATATTGTGTAACAAGATCGGCATCATATTACTCAAGATGAAAAGCAATTCCCTCTTGGCCAATCAAGTTCAGGTTAACCCCAAACAGCTTATGCGGCCAAATGAGACAATAGTAAAACCCCACAACATATGAATGTTTTCTTTTTCCTTTGAAATGTAATCTATTGTGTTCTATTTTGTGATCCACTTCTTACTAAGGTTAGTGATAGTGTAGTTGGATGGATAGGGCTTCTCTTGCCCTAAGTAGTCACATTACATATGCTCAAGCTTGTCTCTAGTGTATTCCTCTCTATCTTGTAATTATATTGGATACCCATTGTGGTGGCAGAGAGGGTTGAAAGATTTATCCTTGATGGACATGGATTGAAAGTGCGGGATTGGATGTTATAGTGGTTGGGGTAATGACTGTGATGACAATAAAGTCAAAATAATTGTTACTTCTAACTTATCATACTATAATATTTATGGACATGTAGGCATAATTCTTTCATTTCTCAAATTCTGGTAAGTCCGCACTTAACAGTATTAACTATTTTAACTGCACATATTTAAAGAGTTTAGGCGCTGAATTCAACAACAAGACACTTAACTGAAAATGAAGTCCTATCTGTTGACACATAGCACTGTCTGTTGATTATAGGTCTGGATATAGACCTTCATCCTAACTTGTACTTTGATCCATGTGGCATGAATGTGGTATCCATCTCATACCATTGAGTTGTTCTAAATTGTGCTTAGCAAACTGTTAAATTAATTCAGTTTTTTCATTTATATAAAAGTGGTATCAACTAATGAAGAATTGAACTAATAGCTGGGATCTGGCCTTCTTTGTAGTTGGTTGTGTCATGGCATATGAAGGCTGCAACCATGTGTGAGTTTTCCAAGCAGGAGTTTGTAGGTGGACTACAATCGCTTGGGTAAGTCTTTAGTTTGTGCATTTGCCTGCCTTCTGTGTCTTAATCAAATCTGCAACTGAATAAGTTGAGAGTATTTTTATGGTACAAAGTGCTTAAGTCAATATATTTTGCCTGCAGGGTAGATTCCCTTGAAAAGTTTCGTGAACGGATCCCCTTTATGCGTTCTGAGCTAAAAGATGATCGTATGTATCATCTGTACTGCCTGTAGAACACAAACGTGTTGCATTAATGAACATGTCATTTTTCAGCAACCCGGGAGTTCATATATATATTTTTAAAGTAGTTCTATTAGTATGAGAAATAAATTAGGTCCTTTTTCTGCCGGTTAATTCATGCTTGTTATGCTTCTCCAGAAAAGTTCCGTGAAATATACAACTTTGCATTTGGATGGGCTAAAGAGAAGGTATGTGAGACTCGTGCATGTGGTTGTGGAAGATGTCTTATCTTTGAATTTGAAACTTGAAGCTCATTTATGAGTTCATTTTCATTCACAAGCTGGTATTTTTCCTTGAGTAAATTGTCGTGAAAAATTATGGCTTGACGCAGCGGCTAACAGTCAAAATATAATTCTTTTTTGTGGGGGATTTAAGTTTTTGCAAGGAATAAGATCATTTGACGGGATATATTGCTTTGTCAAACTGGAGATGTGGTTCAAGTCATTTCCATTGTTGAGAGTCCCTAAATTAATAACATAGACATAAACATATGAATAATTGCATTGGGATCACTGATATTACATGCTATTTCAACTATATACTGGTCATATCCATTGTCTGAAAAACTTATACTTCCTTCTATACTTCCTAATTTGATGTGCTTTTGCATTACTATATATTCATCAAGATTTCCAGTCTCAATCAGTTTTGTTTATTTATTTATTTATTCTGTCATAAAAAACATTTACATAGAGGTTCCGTTAAGGTAAATGTGAAAGAATGAAAATCTTATTTAATTTCAGTGGCTTCGCAGAGGCTTGTCTACATTTAGAACACACCATGCTGTAAACAATATTAAGTGGCAAATAAGAAGGGTTAATTGCTCAAAATATGGCAAGAGGACTTGAACCATAAGTTTAAACCTGCATCTTCTGATATCTGGTCACTGCATGATTGCAGAGATAGACATAATATTCTGTCCTAGATTTAAGAAGAAGAGGAAAAAAAATCTCGTCCTTTTGACTGATAAAAAGAATGTGCTCTCTTGATTGTTTGATATGTGACTTGTAGTCTTGCACTGTTTACTATCTCACTTGATCATTTCTTGCTGTGTTTATGTATGACCAAGGGCTCTGGCCCCAAGTGGCCCCATAACAGGGTTTAGAATTCTCAACTTGTCAAGGTTAAGGGTTCAAATCCTACCGCTACTCCCCATAACTTTACCCATATTCTCACCTTGAATTTGTTCATTATTACCTTCCCTAGCTTATTCTGATCAAATTGATTTTGTACCTGGATGTTTGACATGAGATGGTTAATTTATGAATTTTAGGGTCAGAAATCGTTGGCATTAGATACAGCAATTGGAATGTGGCAGTTGCTATTTGCAGAGAAGCAGTGGCCACTTGTTGATCATTGGTGCCAGTTTTTGCAGGTTAACTCCATACTCATGCTGAAATATATGTTTGTTCTTGTTCAAGGGCTTAAATTGCACATATTGCTTAACTTCTTCATGTATGGTTGCTTTAAATGTGTTTGGGGTTGCCTCTTGTATCACATGTGGCTGCTGAATTGAATTGCTTCACTGCACTCAGCAAACTATTTCCCTTTCTATCTCTATATCCATTTCATTGCTTGAGAGAGATTTAGAGCTGGAGCTTATGTAGCCTGATCATCAAAACCAACAGCTAATGTGCCAATCACAAATCTTATTTTCTTGCCCATTAACTGACTGCAAACATTTCTAGTGCTGGAGGCCTAATTTCAGCAGCCTCTCAAATATTCAAGCTAGGATACTAACTGAGAGACTGAAAGCCTTCTACAAATCAGATATCAAGATATGCTTTGAATTTGATGGCCCATGTAACAATTCTTGGGCTAAATTGTCATTTAATTCAATAGCTTCAATCAGGCCATGAACCAAGTCTAAAAAATATGTGCACTTTGGATTTGGTGTATTTGTTTTTAAGAGACTGACTTATTTAGCTAACTGAGATGCATATGTATTGCCGAAAGAAAGTGAAAATAAATAAATAAACAAATAAAAACATACTTGTGATGGAATTTACTTATGTTAAAAAAGCATGCTTTGAGGAAATTAAATCCACATGTTTTTGAGTATTCAAGCATAGATGTGCAGTAGGTTTCACTGCCATGAGACACCAAACCTTGATAATCCGCAAAGACACACTTCCATCCGAATATGGTCCATCTTTTTTGATGTGTTAACCTTCTTCAGATAAATTAGTATCTTGAAGTTGCCTTGGTCTTTTGTTTTATATTTTTATGTTTTAGATTTGTTTAATCCTTGTTTGGATGCTTAATTCTTCTTGTTTCATGGTGTTACTTGATTAGGCCCGACACAACAAAGCAATCTCTAGGGACACCTGGTCTCAACTATTGGAGTTCGCACGGGTGAGATGATATATAAATGAACCTTGCAATGGCAAAATCATGCTGGATGTCATTCCAGTCTTTAGTTTTTCTAATTTCTTGCCCTACACTGATCCTTGACTGTGGAACAATTTGAGAAGTGGCTTCCCCTCCACCCCACCGTCCGACACCCCCAACAACAAAAAAAAAAAAGCCCACACTTGTGGTGTGGGTGAGGTATGCCATTGTGCATACCTTATACTGAATTCTTTAGTTTCTGTAGTTTGGCTTGCCCTTAGTACTGAATGGTAGTGGTAATTTGTTAGCTGGCTTATTTAGTCCAACTTAAAAAAGGTTTTAAGAAGAAAGATGAATAGTTAGATCTGGTTTCTTTTCACCAAAATCGTGTTGCGGGAGTGTTACAAGTTCACATGCCCTTCTTTTTCATTATCTGATAGTTTAATATGGTATTCTCCTTTGTCATCCATCCAGCTGTTAGGTGTTCATTATCATGTTTTGATTGTGCAGACGGTAGACCCTACTCTATCAAACTATGATGCAGAGGGTGCTTGGCCATATCTCATTGATGAATTTGTTGAATACTTGATTGAGAATGGTATCATCCAAACAAGTAATTCTACAGACTGGAGCCAAAGACGATGATGGGCCTCTGTGGAAAGTGTGGTTTTCATACTCTTAGTGCTTGGTTTCCAACCTTCTAAAGCAAAGTGATTAGAAGAGAGAAACGGAGGAGAATACTTTGGAATTGAAGACTACAAAAAGTTAATTCTCCTTGCGAACTGCTTGCTGTGTCAAACTATGCTCTTGGTTGGTTATTAGCTGGAGCGTATTTGTAGAATTACCATTCTTGTACCAACGATTGTGATTGGTTGATTGTAATGATTTCCTACTTTTCCCCTGGCTAATTGGATTGGATGTTGAAATGGTTGAAGTCAAAGGGGCCGAGGAGAAATGGTTAGATACTGCTTTGAGAAAGTTTGGGTGTTGAAATGGTTTGACTATAATGGGCACGTCTTGTTTCCCAAGTACCAAGTTGTTACTTGAGATTGTGGTGTGGCTTGAGCTCAAACTGCACGACGGCCGGGGTAGATGGTGTTTGAAGCCAGAGTAGGGCTTCTGCCCTGTGGGGGAGTGGACGGGTGCTGTCCACTGGGCCTTCACCTTGTGTAGAGGCCTAATGGGCCAAGAAGTTTTTAGGCCTTGTTCATGACTGACTCTTCATACTCTTCGGGTTACACTTGCTATAGAAAGACCTGGTTCTGTACACTTGGAACGGTTGGGCATCGAGGCCGTATCCAATCTGCCAGCCTGAGTAGCGAAGTAGATGGCCAGGTTGGATTCCCCAACCGTAGTTTATTTTCTTATAATTCCAAATTAAACAATTTGGGATGTGTTGCTGAACTGCAGTTGATCTTTTGTGCAAATGATGGTATCAAGACGTCAGGGAACCCGGTCACAAAATTTAACGAATCCACTAGCAAGTGGAAACATCCATATTCACTGGATTAGGTATTTCTCATGCAGTCCATAATAAGTTTAGTGCAAGTGTGTGGGACCCTAAATTATTTGGATAGGAGCAGGTGATGCAAGGTTGGTTCTTAAGAAACAAATCCAGCTCTTTAAATTTAATTTTCAACGTCAAAAGGCGATACGCAATCCAAAGCACAAATTCTTGTGCATAAACAAAGGTGAAGCCTTTATGCAGCATGGCATGACTCGTGTCACTTAAGCTGTGAGAGGGTTCAGAGCCGTGTTCCTGTTGGATTGAGACAGAAACAGACACGGATGATCAACCGCAATCTTGCCCATTTGGTGCCCTCTCCATGCATTCTCTAAATTTTTTTTGGGGTACTGTGCATTCTCTAACTTTTGATATAAAATTTTATTAGTATTAATAATTACTTCTATATTCCTAAAGAATGCATATACATAGTTTTACCCCACAAGTAACTACGTCAAACCCAATGCCAATTTGACTCGAAGCAACTCTCTTTTTGTTTTTTTTTTAGGTGGAAACATTAATTGAAGTAAGAATTTTAATTATTAAAAAAAAAAAGAGTTTTGAGGAATTCCAATGAATATTTGAACTAAAAGTTCTTCATCTGATTATTACCAAATATAAAACAGGAAAATCACCTCCATCAACAATAAGAGGAAAGGTCAGTGTGGAGGAAGACTATAGGGGGGTGACAATCATAACACGCTTGATTAAAATAAGCTGAAAGAGACAAATCTCCTTTCAACCACTCCATATCCGAAGGGTTGTAAAGTAACCGAACAAAAGTAAAAAAGGCAATAGGTTGAACCTTGAAGATCCGAATATATCAAAAATGGTCATGTCAAATACTAATATTCCCTTCTTTTCTCATACCCAAGAGGCAAAGTTCACCACCCCATGACAAGGATGCCACTACCACTTGAGTCATCTTATGGGATGGGCCTCCATGTCTTCATGACCTGGTCTAATGTGTGACCGATTATTCTTTTCACATATCATTTCCAAAGTTGTCCACCTAGCATTTTTTTCCCTTCTTTACGGTAAGCTCACTTTTGATACAATTTTTAATTACTTTTTCTTTAATAATAGAGATGAGAAGATTATCACCGAATAAAGTAAAATATTATATAACAGAGAGAGAGAGAGAGAGAGAGAGAGAGAGAGAGAGAGAGAGAGAGAGGGAGAGGAGTAATCTCTAGACAATCCCTTAAATGCGGAGCATAGTAATTAAAATATCATAAAAACTAGCTTTGTAATATATCCTCTGAACTTCCCAAAAAGTTGCCCCCATTTTTCTTATGTGTTCTTTATATGGTATTTTCCTTCCAATTCCACAAAAGTAATGATTTTGCTTTATTTTTTTTAATAATTAATCGGTATCCGAAACTATATTTCGATTAAATTGATTTAAGTATCATCAGACCCAGAGGAGCTTTCACACCATAATCTTTTTAATTCTCGAGTTTCGAATTTAAAACTTGATGTAACACCCTTACCCACTAGACTAACTATATGTTTATGCTCTCATTTGATAACCCGTGATAGCCTTTGCATTTATGAAGATAGGTTAAAATAATTTACCCAAAAAATCATAATCAAATGTTAAAATTCTAAAAAAATCCATGTTAAAATTATCTCCTAATTATTTTTAGTTAAAAAAACTATTAATTAATCACACAAATATCACATCAGTATCATATTTATATTACAATAGCACTGCATCAACAAATTCTAAAGTAATTTTCAAGACAGATCGACACTTTTTTATATTATTGATGTAGTCGGTTAAACTGTTTTAATAAAAAAATAAATTGGAAATGATCCAAAAATATATATTTTTAATAATTTAACATGATAATTAGGATTTTCCCCCTAATTTACCTCTCTTTTAACTAAAATTGAAGATTAAACCTTTAATATTATGTTAAAATATTTTTAAGTTTTTATTTATAATTTATGCATTGTATTTAACATAAGATATTTGTAAACTATTATACACATAATAAATGTATAATATACAATTTCAAATTTACAAAAAGATAGTACTTAATTATTATTATTTTGTCATTAACAACTCTTCCACCTTACTTTTTCCTATGCACTCTTCCATCTTATTTTATTTAACACAAAGTCATCTATATAGTGCTAAGAAGGATAAAAGAATTAGTGATTTAGCGGTCCAAATAACAATAGCCGCCAAAAGTGAGCGAAATTAGAAATTTGTAATAGTTGAAAAAATACAATATAGGGAATTATTGAAAACAAATAATATTCTAAAGCATTTCAACCGTGTTTATAAGTGTGGTTGTGAGCGTTTTTAGCTCCATTCTTGTTTTAGTTATTTTTTTAATAACTTTAGAATTCAAAACTTTTAAAAAGAAAATAATAATATCAATTCAGTTATAACTCATTATTATATACCACTGATTATATTATGCGAGTCGATCAGTTATCATTCTTATGATACCGGATACTAAAATAATTAATAATAGCGGTCGGTAGGAATGACAATGGATCGGGTCATGTCAAGTCCATATCTGACCCTAAACCCTAATTATATTTAATCATTATAGTTTAAGCAATTTACACCCCCTCAAAGAGTTGACAGGTGTGCAACCGGGGGGGGGGGTGTTGTGTGGGGTCGGAGTGGTTGATAAATGATGGGAAAAGAAAACTAATTAAACCAACATAGGGGGAAGTAGGTTTGTATACTGTGTTTGCGGTTTTTTCCCGTGGAAATGGAGAACGCGACCGGAACGATAGGGGAGTCCCGCCGTGAGCTTCTGTCGCCTGTGGCTGACGCCGTTGACTTCGTAGGAGTCACCCGCGTGGAATCATGGCGCCTCAATGTCGACGAGTTCCGCTTGCCCCAACCTCAGTCCTCCAATCATCCGCCAAGCCACTTCTGCGCCTTCCTTCGCACCAAAAGTAATTCTCTCTCTCTCTCTCTCTCTCTCTTTCTCTCCCTCTGTAAATTTTATGATGCGATTATATTGGTAATGGTGGAAAATTAAGGAGCGGAGAAGGGTAGAGGGTGTGGTTGGAGGGGAAGTGAGGCTAACATATTAGCTTGGATTTACTGATCTCCCATTTTGTCATGATCTCTTGACAATGTTTTTATTATGGGGGTTAATTTTAATATTGTTTTTCTTTTCAATATATCTCGGAGATAAAGGAGTTTGGAGGGGAAATGGGTGTGTGTTATTATTTGTGTTGTTTCTTTAGGTATCATGATATTTTGTTTTGTCTGCTGAAAATGCTGCTCCAAGTAGCCACCCCTATTAAATCTCTGAGATCATAATCATCCACATTCAACTCCAATTTCTCTCCCATCGAACAAGTTGACAATTTTTGAATCCATAGGGTAGCAAAAGCAAGTTGAAATTTCTGAGGGTGAGGGATACCCCACCTCCGGGTAGGGTTGGTTGATTTATAGGTTACCCCACCCCACCCAAGTTGTACCCCTAGTTTGTAGACTCTCTAAAGTAAAGGTGTTAAGATTTGATGTAAAACATAAATACTTGGTAATACCTATGTTTTGTTTTGATGGATGGTTAGATCAAGATTTAGCGGATTGTTTGATATATTTGATCTTAGATAAGCATCTGGTTCTTAGATATTTTTGAAGTGATTTTATTTGCTTTATTAAATTTTTATATAGTTATCACATCTTTTTTTTTTCTCCTATTTGACTAAATTTATAGATAAGAAACTCAAATAAATTGTTTCGAATGATATATAGTTTATAAAATTAAATGATAAATTTTTAATACTACTTAATTTGCTTAATTATATAGTTTTAAAAATTATACTCTTGCTTTTTCAGTATCAATTAGTTTAAATCTTTTATTTATTTGATTTGAATCATTTTTTTTAATACCCAAACAAACATAGATTTGATTTCCTCTGGCTTTGTCCTCTCCTCATTTACTTCCTTCTGTCACGCCTCCCCTCCTCAATGATCTACAAAAGATGTTGATTTTAGTATGAAAATGCTGCCATGAATATTCTAATCTTTTTTTTCCTTGTGTCCAATGACAAATAAAAAGATAAATATATACATAAATTATACACACTATTGTTAAATAGGCTATGTGATATTATAGGTGATATTAAGGTAGCTATCATATGAACTTCATGTGACGTAATTATTTTTAGAAACTTAGGTTAATTACTATCTTTCTTGACATGTTTTGTCACGAATTTAGAAGGCTTATTGATTGGTATAAAAATATTAATACAGTAACACAAATTAAAGAAGTCTTAGAACTAAATAAGAAAATATTAAAAAGTTTACAATTTTAAATATTATATTCCCTTATAAATATTATAAAACAAAAATAAAAAAAAATCGTAAATTTAAATTAATTAATTTTTTTTTATAATATACTCAAAGTGGAACACCATAAATAGGTGTTCCTTGTAATAGTTTTGCGGTTAAAATTCTAAAAACAAAAATTAAAATTAAAGACATTCTAATTCAAATTCAAATTTTAATCCTTATTTTATAATAATCTATTTATTTATGTCCTTAGGATTTCTCTTTTTTCTGTTTTTCACCCAAAAAGAATTTCCGTATTTTCTACAACCGTATATATTACGTGTGAGCGTACAAAATTCGAGTTCTAGTGATACACCACGAAGAATATCACCCCCCCCCCCGCGGCACCCAACGAATTCCTATAAAGCGGGGGAAGGTGGTTCTGTTGGGTAGAGAGAGAGAGAATGGAGGGCGCATCACGTCGATTGGAAACTGAGACTCATGTGGATGCCGCCGACGAGTCTGCGGGCGGCTGCAACAACTCATGGCGTATCAATTTCAATGAGTTTCGCTTGCCCGAACGGCCCTCAGATTCCCCTCTTCGTTTTACTGCATGTCTTCGCACTCCTAGTAATCTCTCTCTCTCTCTCTCTCTCTTTCTGTGGTGATCAATCAAGCTGTGTTGTGTTTTTTATTTTCTGAACGCGCAAGTCTTAGTGATTCAATTGCAGTCGCTGGTTTTACAAGTCATCGTGTTGCTAGGGAGTCGACTCGGCCGAGTCCATGCCTCCCCCCCCCCCCCCCGCCCCCCAATTAGCATTTTACATATTAGCAAACTGGGAAATATTTAATTTTAATTTGTTGTGTTAGTCAATGTTTGTTAGGCACTCTGCGCAGAGTGAGAAGTGAGGGTTTAACTGTTGATTTTGATGGGGGTTATAGTAAACAAACCCTCCCAATTTTGATGCAGTTTTTAATTTGGGAGGGTTTGAGTTTATTATTTGGGAATCCCGAAAAAAAAAAGTGGAGGAAACTTCGAGGATCTTCTCTCATGTGTCTTTTTCAGGAAACGTCCATGGCAGTGTATCTACTTTCCTGGAGGAAGATGGGTACACATTTCCGTAACCTAAATTTATTTCCAAAAACCAAAAAAAAAATGGTGCATCAGCATCTTATTGATTTCCCTTTTTCAATGTCAATGTCCTTTTCATTTGTCCTCTTTTTTTTTTTTGGGTTGGGTGGAGGTGGGTGCGGTCAAGTCAACATATTCCTCTTCGGTTTGATCTCTGATCTGGAATTTATCATCTGTTTTATGATATCGCCCCTTTTTTTTTGTTATGTAAATTTTCATCCTTGCTTAGTTCAATATGTTTCGAATCATAAATTTGAAACTTTGCAAATCCTGTTGCTGGGTGCATTGATTAAGAGGCCATGCTCCCTTTTTTTTTTTTTTTTTTTTTTTAAAAAAATAAGTCTTGATGGTAGTGACCCGTGCAAAATGCACATGGATAAATTTTTTTTGGAGAGTAATAAAAAAATTATGGAATTTTCTTAGACTTATTTTTTTTGTCCCAATATCATTCCTTTTTTTTAAATAACAAATATCATTATACAATTATATCATATCATATCTCAATCCCATTTAGAAAAGCTAAAATTAAACTCAATTAAAATTAGATAAAATTTTTAATACAAAAAATTATCTATACGATGCTAATTTAATTTTTTTTTTTATATAAGATTTTTACTTTCAAAACTCCATAATTGTGATAAAAAAATCAGTTAATACATGTGGAATTTTAAAACTTTTATCCATTTTTCAATTTAGCTATAAATCTTTTAAAATTTTCTATCAAGTTTTTAACTTTTAGATTTATTATAATTCTAGTCTTACGAGGGAATTATAAATAAATTGTATACTACTGTTAAATGGGCTATGTGATATCATATGCGACATTAATGTAGCTACTAAATGAACTTTATGTGACAGTAATTATTTTTAGGGTAAATTACAATTTGCTCCCACATGATTTTACGTAAAATTTAATACTATCCCTATATTTTAAAAATACCCTCATATTCTCTGATGTTTTCAAAAAAGTGAAAAATGAATGGAAATGTACAAACATAATAGAGACATGTAAAATGTCCATTATACCCCATTTTAAAATGTTATTCTCAACCCTAAACAATTAACATCTGCTTGTTGTGACACATAAAAATGTTAAGTTGGCACTAGGGATGTTATGACACTAGAATCGAGTGGGTAGTAACAATACCCGAGCTCGGCTCGAGTGCTTTTTGGTTAAGCTCGAGCTCGTCGAGCTTGTAATTATTGAGCTCAAGCTCGGCTTGAAGTCTCAACGAGAAGCTTGAGCTCGAGCCCGAACTCGTACCCAAGCTTTTGCAGAGAGAGAGAGAGATTTTGCAGAGACCATAGGTTCACAGATCTTTCAAAAATCTCAGTGAAGACTAAGGGACATGAACAAAAATCTCAAAAAATCCTAAATTCACAGATCTTTCAAAAACCCCACAGAGAGAGAGAGAAACAAAGAGGGAGAGAGGGAGAGTTTACCTTCGATCAATTCAATCTCAGAGTGGTATATTACAGCAGCGATGGAGAGGCGAACAAGATCTTCGTCCCACAGAGAGCTTGAACGTTGAAGAATCGAGGTCGAGAGGTAAGAAGCGAGAGTCGAGACGCGAGAGCTACTCCGTTGGCATTGATACTGTTGTTGATCCATTGATGCTGCTGATCCATTGATGTTGGTGTTGTCATCGGTTGCGGATCAACTCCTTTTGCTGGTTGTTGCATCATCTTTGTAGAAAAACCCTAGGCGAGATCTAGATTGAGAGAGGACTAACCCTGAGAGAGAACTTGGCAGAGAGAGACACTTGGTTTTGCTTCGTCCCGATGCGAGAAAGGAGGAGATGAGAAAATAAGATAAAATGACATTTCCGTCCTCTAAGTTTTGAAACCTAAGAGCTATTTCTTGTAGGGCAAAAACGTAATTTCACATATTTAGGTAACTTGATGAGCCTTCAAGCTCGACACAATATGGGCTCAAGCTCGAACTAGATGCCGAAATAGAGCTCGAGCTCAATGCTGAAATAGTTAGGCTCGAGCTCAACCCGAGCTCGAATTGACCGAGTCCGAGCTCGAACTTTGACTGGGTAGTGTCACGGGTACCCGTAACGCTATCCGGGTATCATAACACCCCTAGTTGGCACACATATGGGACAGAAATGCTAGCATAACATACCTTAGGATAAAATTCACATTCTCTCCTCTCTTTCGTATATTTCCTCTCATCTCCTCTCTTACTAATAGCAGCCATGATCTCCGTGAGGGAAACTGTGCAAAGTCGTCTTTCCTCTCCTCTCTTCTCTCACCAACAACAACCTCACTACTGTGGAGAAACTCTACAGATGCAGATGGATCGTCTTCTCTCTCTCTTTCTCTCTTCTTCTCCCTCCCTCCCTTTGTCTCTCCCAGTCTTGAAGTCTTAGAGTTTAGGGTTTTAATTTTTCTTGCTAGGGTAATAAATTTCTGATTCAAAATTCCAAACATTATGATCAACAAACTCACCCTCCCATTTCATGAATTTGGCTCTAAACTACTTCTGTAACTTTTATTGAAACCCAAAACCCACAAGCCTTGATTTCAGTTTCTCAAAATTCATTACTTATTTTTCAAATCAGATTTTTTTCTATTACCAATTTTCAAGATCAAAAACCCAAATTTCTTTTGACATCACCACAAAATAACATCAATCTAACAAAACTCACAAACTTAGTATCTACAAATGTTCCCGAACCCATACAGTCGTCTTCTCAATTTGGCTCTGCTGATGCAAAATATACAAAAGGGTTTGAATGCAAGGGTTTAGGTTCGGGGTCTTATGGTGTTGATGATGTTGTTTATTGGGTGATCAATGTTTTTGATGATAATCACAAGGGAGAGAGAGAGAGAGAGGAGAAAGGATATAAGACGACCCATCTACGTTGTAGAGCTTCTTCATTGCGGTCATGACTACCATTGACGAGAGAGGAAAATAGATTAGAGAGAAAATGTGAGCTTTAAGTTAAGTTGACGTGATATATGTAATATCAGTATTTGTCTTATATGTGCGTTAACTTAGTATTTTTGATGGCTACTAGGGTTGAATAAGGGTAATTTTGAAAAGAAAAATTAATCTTGTGCATTAATTTAGTATTTTCTGCGCATACTTCTCAATTTTCATAACTTTTGCATATTTTATCTACTTTTCACGTTTTTTAAAATCACAATGAATATGCAGATATATATTTTTTTAAATATATAGGTAGTATATGATTCTATGTGAAACTATACGAGAGTAAATTGTAATTTACCCTTATTTTTAAAATTTAAGTAACTATCTTGTCCTTAATTTAGAAGACTTGTTATTGGTATAAAAATATTAATACAGTGACACTAATTAAAAAAGTCTTAGAACTAGATAAAATATATTAAAAACTTTACATCTTTAAATTTAATACTCCCTTGAAAATATTATAAATAATATATTATAAAACAAAAATAAAATAAAAAAAAATCGTAAATTTAACTCTTTAACTTTTTTTATAATATACTCAATGCGGAACACCATAAATCGGATCACATGTTTTTGGTTAGTAAAATTCTAAAAAAAAAAGAAAAATCTAAAATCAAAGTCATTCAAATTGTAAATCTAATTTAAAATTAAAGACATTCAAATTGTAAATCTAATTCTAATCCTTATTTTATAAACTATTTATTTATATCCTTAGGATCTTTTTTTTTTTTTTTTTTTCTGTTTTTCACCCTAGAAGAATTTCCATATTTTCTACAACTGTATATATCACGTGTGAGCGGTCAAAATTTGAGTTCCCGTGATATACCACGAAGAGTATCACCCCCCCCCCCCCCCAACCCAACGAATTCCTATAAAGCGGGGGGAGGTGGTTCTGTTGGGTGGAGAGAGAGAGAGAGAGAATGCAGAGCGCATCACGTCGATTTGCAACTGAGACTCCTGTGGATGCCGCCGACGAGTCCGCGGGCGAAGACAACTCATGGCGTATCAATTTCAATGAGTTTCGCTTGCCCGAACGGCCGTCAGATTCCCCCCTTCGTTTCACTGCATGTCTTCGCCCTCCTAGTAATCTCTCTCTCTCTCTCTCTAGTGATCAATCAATCTGTGTTGTGATGTGTGCGCTTTTTTTTTGGGGGGGTGGGGGGGGAACTTGCGAGTCTTAGTGAGTCAGTTGCTGTCGATGATTTTACGAGTTGTCGTGTTACTTGCTCGATTGATGATACGGTGATGGAGCCATTAGCATTTTATATGTTGGTAAACAGGGAACTATTTAATTTTAATTTGTTGTGTTAGTCGATGCTTATTAGGAACTCTGCGCAGAGTGAGAAAATGAGGGTTTAACTGTTGATTTTGATGGGGTTATAGTAAACAAACCCTCTCAATTTTGATGCAGTTTTTAATTTGGGAGGGTTTCAGTTTATTATTTGGGAATACCCCAAAAAGGGTGGGAAAAAATGGTGGAGGAAACTGGAAACTTCGAGGGATGTTCTCTCATGTGTCCTTTCCAGGAACCGTCCATGTCGGTATATCCACTTTCCTTAAGGAAGATGGGTTACGTTTCCGTAACCTAAATTTATTTCCGGAAGGACAAAATGGTGCATCTCATTTATTGCCCCTTTTCAATGTCAATGTCAATTTCCTTTTCTTTTGGCCCTTTTTTGTGGCGGTGGTGGGGTCAAGTGAACATATTCCTTTCAGTTTTATCTCTGATTTGGAATTTATCATCTGTTTTATGAGATCAGTTCTAATATTTTTCGTCCTTTTTTTGTTATGTAAATTTTCATCCTTGCTTAGTTCAATATGGTTTGAATCATAAATTTGTAACTTTGGATGGTCACTACAAGTGTCCTTGAAAGAGGGAAAAAAAAAAATTAAAGATGGAATATTACTAAATCCTGTTGCTGGGTGCATTGACTAAGAGGCCAAGCTCGTCTCTTTTTTCTATTTTTTTTTTTAAATTCAAGTCTTGATGGTAGTAACCCCATGCAAAATGCACAAAGGTGCTTCTTGTTGAGGGGATGAATAATAAACTAAGATAAACGTTTATGGTCCATATGACTGCGTGTGGCATTAAATATTAGGTTGGCAACAACAAGGTCCTAAGCTCATTCTATGAGTAGATGGGTGCTAACTAGACCGTTATTGATTTTTTTTTTTTTTTTTCAAGTGAAAGGAAATTAATTGTCTCTGATTGTTTGATATCTTTTGGTGGATGATGGACTTAATAACATTCAAATTGGAGCAATCCTTTACTAGATTTTTATTTTGGTTTGATTAGCAAAAAACAAACCTTTTCCCCTTATAATCCCATGCTTTTACCAAGCTTTCTTGCTTCCCGTTCTCGCCCAATTTGCTTCTCTCAAAAGCTTTTTCTTGTTCATAAGGACAAGCAGGTTCATGGTAGGATGCATTACCATTAGTCATGACTAACTCAGCTTGTGTTTGATTTTGTAGTTTGAAAATCTTACCACCTCGGGTAGACATATGCCTTGTGCCAGTACAGCTTTAGTGACAAATGTGTTTATTTCATGAATTCTCAGGGTTACATATCTCTCTGGTTTTTCGAGTAGCTCTCTTCTACATATATTTTGAGGAGCTAATCAAATGAATAGAAGGCTTTAACGAACTAACTTGTTGATTGTAATTTCTGCATGTTTTCTGGTAATAAAGATTTCAGATATTATTCTACTTGGAGTCTTTTATTTGCTTTTGATAAATTTAATCCCCTTCCTGTGAGTAAGGAATATACTCTTCAAGTTAAAACTTATGGCATTCTCTGAGGTTAATATTCAAGCATAAACAGCCAGCAGCAGGCTTCTGTTTTGACTAAAAGTTCAATGTTAAGGTGGTGAAAGACATGATAAGAAGCTCTTAGAGGGAAAACCTCCATATTCTTCTGTTACCATCCTTGAGAATGCTCTTGGCCTCCTGATGCAGTTGTTGCAGCTATTATAGATTCCAAACCCCCTCCAACCCAAAAAAAAGGAAAGAAAATCCCTAGAATGGTGACTGTCCAAGAGATAAGGAAAAATCTTTTAAAAGAGCCAATAAATATATTGGAGTCTGTTGTTGGTTCCCGCACCGCAAAATGAATTATTTTCCTGTATTATGCTTTGCTTTGTATGCATTTTCTTTTCCAAATTGTGTTTCTTATCTTGATACTCTACTTCATGCTTGTTTGACACAATGTTGGCCCTACTTCTTGAGTTGTTTTGTCTTTATTTATATACAACTCATGTGATGTTTACTAATACTAATTCCTATCATGGGGAAACAAGGCAAAATTGCTGAATATTACAAGAAACAGGAAAGGCTTCTTGAAGGGTACAATGAGATGCAGACTATGACAGAGTCGGGCTGTTTGCCAAGAATCATCACAGAGGTCTGTTCTTTACCTCCTTTTAATTTATAGTGTACCTTTTTAAGGCGCTTGTTTGTTACCATCCCCTAGTTTTAATAGTTTGCTGCTTATATGTTGGATTTTTCATTTATTTGACCATAGCTTGATTAAAAAAAAAAAGAAAAGAAAAAAATCGTTGCATGACTTGTACTTGATAGATTCGTCATTTGAAGTGGAAAAGATGAAATATTTGACATTATTTTTCACCATTTCTTTTTTAACTCAACAGTTAACTATATTTTTACCGTCCCTTCCATGGTGGCATTTGTTTCATATTCCACACCATGATTCCTAGAGTGTAAATTTCGTAACTCTTTAGAGACAATTTATTTTAACAGACAATGGCAACTTCTATTTCTAGGATGAAGTAAAGCAGCTTGCAAGGAGCGAGAGGCTAGCTATTCGTATGTCCAATGTGGCGAACATTGTGCTTTTCGTGGCAAAAGTTTATGCTTCAGTTGAGAGCAGGTCTATGGCAGTAATTGCGTCTACCTTGGACTCCTTGTTGGACCTCTTGTCAGGGTTTATTTTATGGTTTACTTCCTATGCCATGAAAAACCCAAACCAGTATTACTATCCCATTGGAAAGAAGCGAATGCAACCTGTGGTAAGTCCTACAACTTTCAGTTGATCTAAGGATTTTGTTTGTTCCATTCTCTAGTATGCAGTGCATTTTGAATTCGAATTCTTGTCTTGAGGATTTAAGGGGCAATTCATATATCAACGACTGGTAAAAATAACTGAAAAGTGGCACAAGCACACTACTTCAAGTGAATCAAGCTATCAGAAAGATATACCACAGATAATTTATTATTGATAGAAATATCTGCTTATTCATGCTATCACCTCCAGAATTGACTTTGTAAAGAAAAGAAATATATCCTTTATTTTATTTCAGAGAAAGGCTGCTGGAGTCAATGGACGTGGACTAGATTACTAACAATTCGCACATGCATTGATCCCTTTTAAAAGCAGATTTCAACTAGTTGGGTTTGCTTGTGCAGGGTATCATTGTGTTTGCATCGGTAATGGCGACTCTCGGATTGCAAATAATATTTGAGTCGGGACGGCAGCTTGTGACAAAGGTAATGTTCTGATGCATTTTTCTTTTTGGTTTTAGGAGGTCAAAGTCCATTTCGGGAGGATAGCTCGAACCCAAGACTTAATGGTCTTGGGGCAAGAGTTTAAATCACTGAGTCAACGTGACTGGTCTTTATGTGGTACAATGCTTTTAAGACAAGCGTCTAAGTTGAAGTGCATACTTATAATCAAATCAATTCTTGAATTGAGTCGAGGTCAGAATTTTCTTAGGGTGTAAGTTTCCTATCCTAAAATCATGCTAGATAGCGTCAAGGGCTCCGTTCCCCAGGAAAGAAGAGTCAAACACTGTCGGGGTTCAGCATTGCTGTAAACTTAAAGCAACATAGTACTAATGCTAGCTAGATCTAGATTGTAGCAACCTTGATCATTGGTATATTATCATAAAGGGAACCATCATCTCAAGTGATCTCACACAAAATAAGTTTGGAATTTTATGTAGCGCTATGAGACCTAGATGAATCTTCTTACCATGCATTTGAGTCGAAGCAACACCATTCGGTGTCCTAAATCTACATAGCAATTTCAGTGATGAAAATATCCCCATTCAAGTGTCATCATCCTTGTGATGCAATGAATATACAAGGGGTGAAACCATATTCAAAAACAGCAGCACTACCTTATAATCCTCTAAAGAGTTTGAACAATGGCTTCCAAAATAATTTTTGCCATTATTTTCAGTTTATTTATGTTTTTTAAGGGTTAATCAGCATAAATACAGTTTATGGCCAGAGTCTAGTAACAACAGAGCAAGTAAAATATTGAACAACTAGCTAAGCTATAATTATTATTTATGCATGTCTTCTTTTACCAAGATGGGTTCAGCTGGTTTATGCCGGGGTGCACATGCCAAATTATTTCAAAAGATTTTTCGTCAAAACATCAAACAGTTGCATAACTAGAGTTGTTTTTACTTCATGAAGGCCAGCATGAGTAGAGATAGAAAGAGACACTTAGCTAAGCTAATTATTATGTAAAACAGTATTTATGTAAAATGAATGTTTGAACTTGTTGTTTGTGGTATTATTGTTAAATTCAATGCTTGAAAGTGCTGTTTTGGTTCTAACTGCTTTGCGTACAGTCTCGCCCAGACACAGATCCTGTGAAGGAAAAGTGGATGATTGGTATAATGGTTTCTGTCACGGTAGTGAAGTTCCTGCTTATGGTTTATTGTCGGAGATTCAAAAATGAAATTGTCAGAACCTATGCTCAAGATCATTTCTTTGATGTCATTACAAACTCAGTTGGTCTAGCAACTGCAGTTCTGGCCATCCAGTTTCAGTGGTGGATAGATCCAACTGGAGCTATAATAGTAAGTTACGAGACTTATGACTCATATTCTAGCTCTTTTTGATACAATTAACTCAGCCAAATTTAAGTTTTTTTCCCTTCATGTCATGGTAATTTGTGTACTGTCATAATAAAGTGAAGATGTTGATGTTACAGGACATGTTAAACTGGTGAAATATGATAGCATTTTGTCACACAATCCGACAAACCTAGAAAAAATGAATGACCGTGAAAGAATGAATGAAAATACTAGTTGCTTTTTCCTTTTCTTAATTTTTTGTTTCCATTTCTTTAATCGTGATTCTTGGGTTTCAAATGCAGATTGCTCTGTATACAATCTGTACATGGGCGAAGACCGTTATTGAGAATGTCTGGTCCCTGATTGGAAGAACTGCCCCACCAGAATACCTTGCAAAACTCACATACCTCATATGGAATCACCATGAAGAGATCAAGCACATTGACACTGTACGAGCATATACTTTTGGTTCATATTACTTTGTTGAGGTGGACATTGTGCTCCCAGAGGACATGCTTTTGAGCCAGGCACATAATATTGGTGAGACTTTACAAGAGAAGCTTGAGCAGCTTCCCGAAGTGGAGCGAGCTTTTGTGCATATTGATTTTGAGTTCACTCATAGGCCAGAGCACAAATCTAAAGTATGATTAATAAACGGCTAGGAAGGAAGTTCGTGGTTAATAAACGGCTAAGAAGGAAGTGCTCAATCTGCTAATGTGGTGCAAGGCCTCTTGAGAAACTTTGCTGCCTACCTTTTTGTTCATGTAGTTCCACTGCTTGGACTTTTATATAGTTACTATAACTAATGCTTTGCTAGGCAGGAAAACAAATTGGAAGCTTAGTTGACAATGCAAGTATTTGGAGTCATGATTTGTGTTCAATCCTCTTTTTCCCCGGTCACATAGGTGCCATTTTCCTCTATTGCTGATACTGATCTGATACTTGGCTGATAACTCATGCTTGTTTTTCAGTTAGCTCTTTGGCTCCTTGCTTTATCTTGCTCTCTCTCATGCTTGATTCCGATGGGTTATATTAACCAAATCAGAATGGTTACACACAATATTAAAAGCCGGGATAAGGCCAAGCACTAGAAGTTTGTGCCTAATGAGAACTGTGGACCCTAGTTGCACGGGATCCAGTAAATTAAAGAACCTGATGAAAGCAGAAAAAACGGTTTTAGAAAATAAGAACAGGGATGGGAAGAGCAGGGAATGTTGAAGAATGAATGCATATCCATAACAATGATCCTTGGTAATTAAAAGAAAGAAGGGAGATTGGCTATCTATGGTTCCACCAGAAAAATATAACTAAATCTACATCGTTAACGTCTGGCCAGCAGAAAGCAAGCCCTTGATTGTTCTCTCCCCACCTCAGCTTAACGCCAGAATCAGTTGAGGAGGGGTGGAACTTGAAGTGGGTAAACCAGTATCATCTAGTCTTAAAAGAGAAGAAAACCAAAAAGCTATCAAGTTTTAGAGAAGAAAAAAAATTTAAATTTGATTTTCTAGAGAGAGAACCAAAAAACCAAGGTAATTAAAGAGATAAATTTTTTTTTTTTTTTTTGAGAAAGAAGATTAAGGTGTTTAAATATTCTGTTTAGTTTTAGCGAGTCAATAATACATAAATTGATTTTTAGAGAGAGAAAACTAGTATCATTGATTGTAGAGAGAAAAATCAAAATTAAATTGTTTTTGAGAAAAACAATCTAAATTATCTTACCCCCCCCCCCCAAATAAAATCTAAATTACCTTCTACTTGTATTGCAGGTTTAGACCTAGGTTACCAGCCACTACATGCTCAAGAAAACGGAATAGGCTCCCAAGGGCCCTGATCCAGTCTCACCAGGCCATTAGCTCGGCACCACCAATACCAAAATTCCCTCTTAAGCAGCCTGTACTACTCGTGTTGTAAAAGGCATCACTCTCACACTCTTAAGAAACTCCCTGTTCTACTTGTATTGCAGGATTAGACCTAGGTCACCAACTCCTACATGTACTCAAGAAAACGGAATAGGTTTCCAACCAAGTGCTTTGATCCAATCTCGCGAGGCCATTAGCTTGGCACCACCAATACCAAAATTCCCTATCAACCAGCCATCAGTGATCAACTTGAATCCCTCCATGCCACATCAATAGTAGCAGAAAATAGACTTCAAGAGTGCCAGGTCTCTTGGGTTAATGACATTGATTCCTGTTAATTGTACCAGTTCAATTGCTCACTGATATGATATGTAAGATTTATAGCTAAAATTTGAAATAACTTTTAGCATGACTACTAACCTGGCTCCCACCCATTAACTTTGTGTTCCCATGAAGATTGAGTATATTTGAGTTATGAATAGATTAATATGTGTGCTGTTATAGTTTTCGAGAAGATGCCATCCAAGTTGGATGCAAAATTCATCGATCCTATTTCAGACTTGATCCAAAAGAGAGAGCTTCAACTAGCTCTCGGAACACAACTCTTGCTTCTCTTCTAATTTACAATCCAACTATGTAAGTGCCTCCTCAACAACAACAACAACAACAATTTACGCCGTAATCCTAAATTTTGGGTAAACATTTGAAAGAGCAATATTGAAACCAAAAAAAAAAAATATATATTAGTTTAATTTGTGCGAATTCTCCAACGTCACTAATTCCTATCCAATATCATATTCTCAACTAAACCCTTAACTATCGTATCTTTATTGATAAGTTGCATACAAATTTTCAACAGTCTATCTCTACGTTTTACTCAATTTTCTATATTTAAGTTCTTGATCCTTTTAACCGGTGCGCTTTTGGGTTTTCGTTACACATGTCCAAACCACCTCAAACGATACTCTCGTATTTTATACACGATCGAGTTAATTCCCAACTTATTATGAATCTCTTTATTTCTAATTCTATCTTTTATAATCTTTCCACATATCCACCTAAATATTCTCATTTCTATTACAGTCATTTTATATTTTTCTTGTTGTTTAATGACTCAACACTTAGTACCATATAATAATATATATCTTACTGCGATTTTATAGAACTTTCCCTTCGAATGCAACGGTATCATATGATTGCAAAGAATTCCGAATACCCTTCTCCATTTTATCTAACCCACTTGAATCCTATGATTCATATCTCCATTTATATTACCATCATTTTAAATGACGAAACCAATATATCTAAAGCGTTCACATTTTGATTCGTTTTTTCTTTCTAACCTAATGATTTCTTCATCATTTTAATAATTGTCATTAAATCTATATCTCATATAATGAGTTTTTGATCTACTTAATCTAAATCTTCTGAATTCCAATGACCCTCAAAAACTCTAATTTAGTACTAATACCCTCTCTAATTTTATCAACCAATACTGAATTCTCTGTAAAAAAAATATACATTATGATATTTTATCTTAAATATTTTTTTGTGATTTTATCTATTACTATTGTAAAAATGACGAGATTTAGTGTTAAATCTTGATAGAGCCTAATGTTAATAGGTAAGCTATCGCTCAAATCCCCACAAGTTTTCATATTAATTATAGCTCTCCCATACCTATTTTTAATAAGGTTAATGTATTTCAAGGAGATCCATTTTTTTATCAGTGTCCACCACAATACGTCTCTAAGAATCCTATCAGACGTTTTTTCTAGAACAATAAAAAAACATATGTATGTAAGTGCCTCCTCAAATACGAGAAATGCATCCCAAGGGAAAGGAACTCTAGGGCAGACAACGATATACCTCAGCAGATTTCTCAAAGGTATAATTATCTGATACAGGAAAAAGAAATATTGAGTGCTGCAATACTCGAATATGAGGAGATAGAAAGCAGCAAGGAAGGAAAATGGACCTTTCGATCAATTCGGTTGGATAGTGTAACTTATTCGAGCAGTAGGTGCCGCACACCTAAGTTTCCAAGCAAGTTTTAGCTGCAAATAAGGCATTTAAAAAAATTAGTACTGATCTCATGTGTGTTTTGTTGTATAATAAAAGCTAGAGACAAGATCAGGGTCATACTCCAGCTCCAAAGGAGGTGGAAACTTGTAATGGCCTCAAAACTCTGAATGTTAAGAAGTGTAAGTCCTGATATCTTTAAATGTTGCACTTGAAAATGCTTTCCAAAGGCTGAACTTC
Source organism: Dillenia suffruticosa (assembly GCA_033439265.1). Classification (NCBI taxonomy): domain Eukaryota; kingdom Viridiplantae; phylum Streptophyta; class Magnoliopsida; order Dilleniales; family Dilleniaceae; genus Dillenia; species Dillenia suffruticosa. The sequence continues at coordinate 358,239 of JAVTVX010000005.1, forward strand.
TTCCAAAAATTCAATTCCTAGAGCTATTGCTCCTAAAGGAAAACATGCTCTGCATCATGAAAACCTATATACCTTGGGAAGCATTCTGGCCATATTGAATATTTTAGATGTGGTTTGAGTCCCTTTCTTTTTTTTCTTTTTGTTTGCACGTACAATGGAAAAAAGCGCCGAGTCTGAAAAAATTGACCTCTAAAAGATGTGATGATACTTCCAGAACAAGAATTCATATATGATAACAATCCCAATGTCTTGAATCTTGGGCAAGTATGCACAATGTAGCTCGAATCTGTTCATACATTGGGTGAGACTGATCGCTGGCACGGAACATATGAAGCACATCTTTATCTATAATCCAACTGCATCCAGGGCTTTTTTTCACCCCTTTAATTTTTTTCAATCCTCTTATTTGTGCCTCATCCTTCTTTTTACAAACAGAAGAGAACATGTTAGACAAGACCACATAAGGCGTTGCATTCAAGGGCTCCAACTTAAATAGTTGTAGAGCTGCAAGTTTCGCAAGATCAAGGTCTGAATGCATCATACTTGCGCCTAAAAGAGCTCCCCACACACCAGAATGGGGCTCCACTGGCATTAGATTAACTAGCTCAATTGCTTCATCAAGCAATCCAGCTCGGCTAAGGAGATCAACCATACAAGCATAGTGATCAGGCCCCGGTTCAATCCGATACAAAGCTTTCATTGAATTAAAATAATTCCGTCCTTCTTCTACTAGTCCAAGGTGGGCACAGGCTGAAAGTACACCAAGAAAAGTAACATGGTTAATTTCCAAACCTTCATTCTGCATTTTCTTAAATAACTGAAGCACTTTATCCCCATCCCCATGTTGAGCGAAACCCGTAATCATTGAGTTATAAGACACGACATTAGGTGCTTGGATATTTGCAAAGATCTGATAGGCATCTCTTAAGTTTCCACATTTAGCATACATTGAAACTAGTGAATTTTGGATGCGCAAATCATAGTCCATATGCATCTTAACAGCATGAGCATGGACCTGCAATCCCTGAACTAGTGCTGCCATACCAGCTGAGGCACTTAACACACTACTTAACGTAACAGAATTAGGCTTGACTCCCTGCTGGACCATCTGAATGTACCAGTGTATAGCATCCTCATATTCATCATTATTTACAAACCCCGATATGATTGCAGTCCAAGCAACATCATCTTTATGGGGCATCATGTTGAACAACTCCACAGACTTGTCAGTGAGCCCTTTGCTAGAAAACCCATTAATCATTGTAGTCCACGAAATGACATCTTTTACCATCATCTTCTCAAAAAATTCATAAGCTTCCTCAACTTCACCATTTTGAACATAGCCAGCAATTAAGGAATTCCAGGAAACAATATCCTTCTTGCTCATCATTTGAAACACTTTATTTGCCGCATCTGTACGACCAAATTTACAATACATCATTAAAATAGAATTACCCAAGAACACATCGCAGTCAAGTCCCATACATAAAACTAAACCGTGAATCTGATACCCTTCCCGGCATCTATTATGACCACCGCATGCTTCAAATAGCACGGAAAGTGTTGTAGAATTAGCTTCTAGCACTCCTTCCTGCCTCATAGCCACAAATAATAGGTAGCCATCTTCAAAGCACCCCATCTTCATATACCCATCAATCATAGCAGTCCAAGTAATCACATTTCTCTCCGGCATCTTCTCAAACAACTCCCTTGCCTTATCAGTGCTTCCCTTCTTGCAATATCCATCAACCATAGAACTCCATGAAACCAGGTCTCTCTCAGCCATACCATCAAAAATTTTCGCAGCTTCCTCCAACATGTCCATCTTCAAATACCCATTAATCAATGTATTTGAACAAACAGGTTCCCGCCAAAACACAGGCATTACACTAAAAAGCTTCTCAGCCTCATCCATCATTCCAGCCCGAACAAAACCTGTGATCATGGAGGCGTAAGAGACCGAATTCTTCTCAGGCATCTGTGTGAACAACTCGGAAGCTGCCTCTATATCACAGCCATTACGAACGTATGCTGTAATCATGGCATTCCACGTTGCAGTACTTCTATGGGGCATTTCGTCAAACACCTTCCTGGCCTTCTTAATGTAGCCATTGTTGGCATATACCGTAAGCATCGCTGTGTAGGAAATGGTGTTTCTGAAGGGCATGCGGTGAAAGATGGATTCAGCTTCTTGGATTTGACCGTTTCTTCCATTTTTGGTTATCTGGGTGTTGCAAAATATTGCGAATTTATCAAAGTTTTTGTTTTTGTTAGATGCAGGGGAGGTACTACTTGTTTTATAAGGGGGCTTTGACAGGCGCCACTTACAGGATGTTGAGAACAACTTGAGAGTGAGTTTTGATTTGGAGAAATATAACAGAGGAAGGGGCAATTCGATGACTTTCATTCTTCTCTATTTTCAAAATTATTTGGAAAAACACGAAGAAACTGTCTCAGCATTTTCTGGTTGGGGATCATTGTGTGTCTTCTCGAGACGAACTGTTGTTACAGGATATACCGGAAATTGGCTCAAGAGCTTCGGGATTACTGGGAGAAGTCCCTCACAGCCTCAGCCCAAGAAGTCCGTTAGGCAAATGAAGATACGGGCAAGAGTAGACCATGGTCTAGCCATCCTTTGCGAGCGCTACTGGCTTAGCCCCGCAGCCAATACCATATAATCGAGACATGTTCCGAGAGTTTGTACGGATATAGCTTTGAAAAATAAAAAATAAAACCTCCGAAAAACAAATTCAAAAAATGACACAACATGTCTGAGTTTTCAAAACTGATATTTAAAAGAAACGATTGTTTAATTATAATATTGATTTTGAAATCTTTATATTTTATAATAATTGCGTTGAATGTTGCCCAACAAATTATTTATCGATGACCGAAGAATATAAACTTTCTACTTATAATCGTCACGAATTGAATTATAATTAAATTGTTTTGGGTCATTTACCAATGTCAATAATGAACGATTACACAATTCGAACAATTTTAAATTTACCTCAAATACAAATAAAAAACAGATAAACTGACATATATTGTTCATACATATCGAGTTTTGAAAACTCGACTTGCATATTATATATGTCGAGTTTTCAAGACTCGATATATTCGTGTTTCCCCTGCCTCTTCTTCTTTCTTCTTTTTTCTTCTTCCCTTCTGCTTTCTTCTTTCCTCTTCCGCCGTGGACGACTGCTTCGTCTCCTACTGTGTAGAATTCGGAGTTTGTATTTAGGATTGGCGGATTTTGGAGTTTATATTTAGGGTTGGCATAAAAAATGTAGAAGAGTTTGTGAAGGTAGAGGAGCCATGTCGAGTCTTGAAGACTGGACATGCTTGCTGTTTACAAATGTGTCGAGTTTTCAAAACTCGACATGTGTCAATTCTAGAATTTGTTTCTCGCGAGAAATGTTTTTATATCTGTACAAAGCTCTATGTATCGATTTGAACAAAAAAGAAATTTAAAATAACATTCAAACCAAAATAATTCTGGAAGTGACCCTCATTTGTCATAGGTAGAACCCGCCATAGGCTATGTTGCGCCTGCAACATAGTGTCATGTCCCCATGGCAGAGGGCACAGCGAGTTGTGTTTTCAAGACGCGACACAGGGTTTAGCATCTCCAAGATGGAACATCCCCCGCCCGCGACGCTCCTCTCGCTCCCGCGGACTCCAATGCTGAGGGGGAAGAGTGTCGTGGGGGGAGAGAGAGACGAGTGCCTGGGGGAAAGAGGGAGGAAGGGAGGACTGTCGCGGGGGAAAGAGAGAGAGAGAACCGCGGGGGGAGGACTGCCGCGAGAGCCACGTAGTGGGGAGGATTGTTGCGGGGGAAAGAAAGAGCCGCAAGGGGGAGAGAGAGAGTGCCACGGGGGGAGAGAGGGAGGACTGTTGTCGCTGGGGAGGGAGGGAGGAGAGATAGAGAGAGAGCCGTGGGGGGAGAGAGAGGGAGGGAGGACTACCGCGGGAGCCACGCAGGGGGAGGATTGCCACGGGGGAGAGAGAGAGCTGCGGGGGGAGAGAGAGAGAGAGCCGCGGGGGGAGGGAGGGAGGAGAGAAAGAGAGAGAGAGAGAAAGTCGCAGGGGGGAGAGAGGGAGTACTGTTGGGTGGGGGAGAATAGCTGTGGGCGGGGGAAGGGAGGGAGGAGAGATACAGAGAGTGAGCCGCGCGCGGCGGGGGAGGAGAGAGAGAGAGAGAGAGTCGCGGGCGGAGGAGGGAGGGAGATAGCTGCGCGGGGGAGGGAGGGAGAGCTGCGGGCAGAGAAGGGCCGTGGGCGGCATGGGGAACCGATATCACTGGTTCAAGACGCGACATAGAATGTGACGGGTTGGATCCACGACATATAGAGATTAGAAATGGAATTAATTTTCATTTGGGGGTTATTTAAATTATATATATATATATCCATACATGACTCCCAAATAATCATCCATCATGACTTCATCTATCCTAGGATGCAATACCAAACTTAGGCCTCCTTACTCATCACAAGGTAGCGTTTGAAGAGGGATTGGCAATTGGGCCAGGCCGGCCGAGCTTGGCCGGGCTGAGTTCACTCATTTTAGGGTCAGGCCGAAGTTGGGGTTATTATTTAGCCCCGTTTTAATTACGGGTCAAATCTGAACATCCATGGGCTCGGCTTGTAATAGGCTTGGCCCGTTTGAAATTAAATATTTAGTTTCCTTTTATTGACAAAATATTTGTTGTTTATTATGCGTTTTAGTTCAGCCACCTTTTTGTGAACCGAAGAGTGAAGTTCCTCCACAAACTCCATCGTCCGTTACTCCATCATCTTCATTGTCATCGAAGAATGAAAGTAATTGCCAGTGAAGATCAATCCAGGGATGAAGAAGTCGGATCTGCTGACCGATCGGAACGATTCCTCCACAAACTCTTCAATTTCGTCAATCACAGTGCATCCGAAGATGAAACGGTGAAGTGGATTCTTGGCGATTCGTCGGCGAACTGTTTGTAGATGATGATGAAGCGGTGAAGTGGATTCTCTTCGATTCCTTAATCATCAATGGTTTTTTCCTTCAAAATTGGTCGTCAGATCCAATTTAACATCTATGCAGTTTTCCTTCATCATGGGATTCGTATTTCATCGATAAGCGTTAGCCATTATTTTGAAGTGGTGAACTCGATGATGAAGGAAATCGACATTGAAATCTCTTTGGATCTATTCGTCGAAATCTCCATATACTTGATGATGGAGGAATCGATGAGCGGTGAATTGTTCGTCGATGATGTTCTTTCCTGACAATAAAATCGATGAGCGGTGAATTGTTCGTCGATGATGTTCTTTCCTAACAATAAAATCGATGAGCGGTGAACTGTTCATCGGCGATTATTGAATTTCAATGATGCCTCGACTCCTCTATGCTTATGCCTTTGATTCGTAGCTCTCCCTTTCTATGGTTTTTTCTCTCTCTCTCTCTCTTCGGGTTTTTTTGGGTTAGAAATGGACCAAAACTGGTTCGAAATGCGTGTGAGACTCTTTTAATTTTTTTGGTTAGAAATGGCCCAACCTCAAACTCAAGTTCGGGTTCATAAGATTTTAAACGGACCGGGTCCAAACTTTATAAAGTCTGACTCAAAAAAGTCGATTGCCACCCCTATTACAATATGGGAAGAGTCTGACCGCATCAATCGGCTCAGTTGAAAAATTGATGAATCAATCTCTAAACCGTTCGATCCTAACTATTGAATTATTCATGCACTTAAAATGTATTAACCTATTCAACCAACACCCCTTTTTGTTAAAACCCCAAAATAAATAAATAAGATAAAACTTTGAAAAGATTGAGCCAAATTTAATTGAAGTCAAGCATGACTTTTCAAGACATAAAAATTATCTAATATAATAATCATTTAAATCTATTTTATTAAAAATAATCATCTTTTACAATATTATAAAACTATTTTCTTATTCGACAAGTTTATTAGAAAGCAATGAAAAAAGGAAAAAGAAAAAAAAGTTATATCTAAATTATAATTGAAGGGATCGAAAATATTATAATTTGAATCCAAAATTTAGATTTTGAAAAGATTTCTTGGATGTCTCCCAAAAAGTGAAATTGATACAATTTTGAATATTCATTATGAATTGTAATTCTACCATTACAAATTTGATTTGTGAGGACAAAAATTTTGATTGCTACCCACTTAATTTTAAGAGATTGCATGGTACAAATTCAAAGCACAAAGTTATGGTATAAAAGTTGGACTTAAAATATTTACCATACAAAATAAATATAAGGATTTTTTGGGGTTAAGATAAAGATAAAAATTTTAATTACATTAGTTATATTCCAATTTCATATTTTATTCAAAAAATAATAATAAATTACCACATGGCTAATTCAACTTAATGACACCATACTAATTAAATTTGACTTACCCTTTTCCTATATAATCTTAACATGTTAGCACATATTTTTAATTTCACATTTTGACCATCTTTTTTAAGGAAAAAATATTGCATAGTTTGTTTTATAGTTTTATTTCTATCAAATATATTGAAAGGGAAAGGAAAGAAAGGGTTCAAACTTCAAAAGAAGGACCCTTTGAAGAATGTGCCTTTTAGATTTGGTCTCTTGCAAAGTTCCCAAAACAATATCCCTATTGTTCTCCTTCTTCATTTTTTGGTCTTGCCCAATTTTCAATGCCTTCATCCCACTTTGCCCCCTCAATTGTATATTCCTTATCCTAAATGTGGAGCCCTAAACTGCCTATGCCAAATTCCTTGTAAGAAACAAAGCATAACAATTGTTTTTTATTTACAAAAATATAATTTTTTTTCTTTGTTTGATATTAATAAAAATTTACAACTATTATTTAGTAGATATGCATTGAGAAACTCATTTATTGTATTTTGCGGCACAAAAATTATGTACACTATGTATATATATTGACGTCTTCTACTATAGAACTCCGTTTGTTGAGCATAATATATATATTCAAAATACATGTATATTATTAGATTTAAAAAGAAAAAAAAAAGCACTAACCAAGAGTTTAATATCTTGATTTCTATTATATTAAAAATTAAAAAAATAATGAACTGTAATCAATTTCGATTAGTCCAAAAAGAAAATATTGAGAAAATATTAAATTTTTATTATAATATTATTTATAAAGAATAATTGTATCTCAAATCATAATTCACAAGTTCTTGAACCATAGATAAAATATTATTTATTATAATATTATTTATAAATTGGTTTATTTAATATTATTTTTTAATAATATTAGATAGATAAAACAAATTTTAGATTAAATAAATTAAATTTTATGTGCCAATTAATATTAATATATATTTGTTAAATTTTAATTAATTATAAATATATTTTAATCTATTCAAGTAAATATTTTAAAAGAAAACTTGTGGATGATGCAAGGGCATACGCAAGGACGTGGAAGAAAAAGAACAACAGAAATGAGTCTCCATTCAAAACAAATAACAAGAGCAATCAACATGCATGCTTAAAACCACTCAAAATCACACAATATTCAAAATCACGAAATCTCTCTCTCTCTCTCTCTCTCTCTCTCTCTCTCTCCCCATATTCATTACCCATAAGAAGCTGCAAAACCCAGTAAATGAAGATGGCATTTCTTCTCCCTAGTCTCTCTTCTTCGCTTCTTCTCATTCCATCCAAATCAAAAGAACCCAATACGAAGCTCCTTCAATCTACAAAGACCAACCCCATCCCCAACACCACCTCCACCTCTCTCACTCTTTCTCCCTCCACAAAACAACTTGAAAGCCTTTCAACTCCAGCCTCAGTGACGCACATTAACACCCTTCCGAGTGCGCAGGATAACCACCAGAAGGACGACTTCTATGTCAATTTGGGTCTGGCTGTACGGACGCTTAGAGAAGACCTTCCTTTACTTTTCACCAAAGACCTCAACTACGATATTTACAGGTACCCTTTTTGTCTTTGCTTCATTTTATCCCCTAATTCACTCTCTAATTTTGTGGGTTAGTGTTCAATTTCTGAAAAAAAATAAAATTAGGGTTTTCTTTTTAATTGTGGCAGGAATGATATAACACTTATAGACCCACTGAACACATTCACCGGTATTGAAAACTATAAATTGATCTTCTGGGCGCTGAGATGTCATGGTAAAATTTTGTTCCGCGAGATATCATTGGAGGTTTTTAGGGTTTGGCAGCCATCAGAAAATGTTATATTGATTAGATGGAACTTGAGAGGTGTTCCAAGAGTCCCTTGGGAGGCCACAGGGCAGTTCCAAGGGACTTCTCGCTATAAATTGGATAGAAATGGGAAAATTTATGAGCATAAGGTTGATAATTTGGCTTTCAATTTCCCACAGCCACTTAGACCTGCAGCTTCAGTGTTAGACTTGGTGGCTGCCTCAAGTCCCAATCCTACTTTCTTGTGGGGGCCTGTGGAGGAGTACACTTCATCTTGGGTTATGTTTTATCAGGCAGTTAGGGAAACCCTAGATCGGGAAGGATACTTGCTTCCCCAAGATGGTCTGGTCATTTGTTCGTAGTTCTGATGCAGCTTACTGTGATTACATTTTGTTTCTATAGTTGTTGATAGCTGATATTGGTTAAGGTAAAGGGATACTAGATTTATGTACTGTACATAAATGGGATGACAAAGAGTCATGTACTTCTTGTGATGGTTGCGGTTGAGAAAGCTTGGCCATGCTTTGGTTTGGTGAGCTCACACAATGAAAATGTATGCATACGAAATCTCATGTTACCTGCTTGCAATAAAGTTCATTTGCAGTAATTTTGCTTTGTCATCTCCAGAAATTTAGTTCACATTCATTTGCGGGCATAGTTGGACTAGGAAGTATCTTATACCCATGTTATGGAAATAACATTCCGGCAATGGTAATACCATGTAAAAAATGTTGCTTGCCATATGTTCATGCAGATATTTAACATGATTTGATAATAATCCTGCATTTTTTAATTAATGATTAGTCTGATTCCTTATGCTTATTGCAATTTACCTTTTCCTTTTTATATTATTACTGGGCATTGCAACCTTGGTCTTACCATAATTTACTTTTTCCTGCAAAGAAATGTCACATTGACAACATTTCCACTCAAAAATACATTTTACTATCGTTTGTGTTTGAGCCTTGCGGATTCTACATTATTGGTTTCTATAAGAGGAAAGACTTGGCATGTTGTTCTTTATTGACGTTATCACTTTGATTACTTCAAATGTGTTTGTGTATGTCTGTGTGTGAATTCTTTCTTAGTCTTAATGTCGAGTTTCTCTTCTTGTATGGCACGTTAACCGGCTTAGGTATTCAAATTTTTTATTCTTGCAATGGCTACTAAGAATGAATTATAAACTCTTATGCATCATGATTTTTAAAAATAAGCTGGTTTTGTGTTTGATGACATGGCATGATGCTTGTAAATGACTATTTTAACATTTTATTTTCAACTATTTTAACATTTTATTTTCAACTATTTTAACATTTTAGCCCCTTCACTATCTTAACATTTTATTTTCAACTAGACACTGCTAGGACACTTCTCCTTCATTTAAAAGTACTAAATAGACAGGGCATAATAATTCATAAATTTGTGCCATTAGAAATTGAAAACGTTAATTGTGAGTAGTATGTAACTTTCATTTCAGTTTCCACCATATAAAATACAGGGATAATTAGGTATTTAGAGATGATAGTAAGACAAACACATGCCATAATATGGTTTTTAATTTATTTGAGCATATCAGTTCTTTTTATTTTTATTTACATGACACTATCTTTTTAAGATATACATTTTTTTTTTAAGTTTGTGTTTGTGTCGTGTCGTGTCGTGTTCTATAATATTTAATTTCAACTTGTTGCTGTATCTATGTTATATTGTACTCCATGCCGGGTACCTGTATTCATGTTTCATAGATTATAAGCCCTAAAGTATTGTCATTTGTGGATAGGCATGGTTTCCAAGAAGAAAGACTATGGTTTTTAAGAGGAAATGACTTTGTTGATAAAGGAAGACTGGTTCTTGATTATGTCCAATAAGTAACTTTTTATTTTTGGGATGTGATTTTCTATTTCAGTTGTAGGTCCTTGTTTTTAATGCAATAAAATAGATTGGGTACCCATGTTTGTCCCATTACATCTAGTCTTAAGGTGCATATATTATTTGCTACTTCAAGGATTCACCAGGAGAAGTTGTTATTCAATCACATGTTCTATTTGAACATCATGGCGTTATCAGAGTTAGATAAGGAAATTTAATGTGCATAGGTGATCACAATGTCTGAGGGTGGGTCATGGTGCTAGATGATTGCTTGTGTTTAAGTTCCATTGTTGATACAACCAGAATTGCTTCAGATGCTCCATAATCCTATTATCTTTGCAAAAATAACATTATCAACATAGACTCAACAAACTCTATTGAATGTCCACTAAACCATGGGCCCTGGCCATTGGAGCTCCAGTCTATCCCTGCTTTGATCTAGAAAACCTAGTATTCCTCCTCTGGATTTAATGTCCGTCAACTCTATTGGGTCATATAATATATTTATTGCTTACTTGAGCATGAAGGTTTGATACTCCGAGAATACAAACCTTTTTGGTGGTACTATTGGTTTTTTCCTTTTTCAACATAATTGCCAAAAATACAAATGGCAACTTTTGAGCCTTCTTTACCATAAAACTTTCATGTACCTGCAGCTGATAGTCTGTGATCGTGTGACATGGATGATATCATCCCCTTGTATATCTCTTTTGACTTCTTGTTGACATTTTTGTCTGGATGGGATTCTCTAATTTTGGCAGTGTGTTTTCCCCATTTCAAGGTTTTATTCGTTCTTTTGAGCTTGGTGTGCATGTTTGTCTTTTCAAGGTTCTCTGTTGTTTTGTTTTGCCCATGATAACCCTGTAAGTTAGTACTCTCTTGAATAAGTTATTATTTATCTTTTAAAAAGAGAGAATAATGGCTTCTTATAACTCTTGGCAAACTCATGAGCTCCTCAGTGGTAACATGTATGTACTTTTGGCTCTTATGTTTCTCTTATCTTGGATTTGCATCCTTTTCAGGACATTTGGAAATCTTCCTCACCAGTTAAAAATTAGAATTACCAAGATATTTTGTTTCTTTAATTTGACTGTTTCTTATTTTTAGTTCTCTTTGCTGGGCTAGCTAGTACCTGAAGCTTTTGTTATTTGGTGTCTCATGTCCACATTTGCCTTCATTAATTCCCTCCTATTCGGAATTCATCCTTTAGGACAAGTAGTAGCACGGGAAAGGGGGTAAAAAGTCATCCCATTAGAATTTCACCTCCCTTTTAAGAGTGTTTGTTAAAGAAACTTTTCCTCTTCTAATTTTTCATGAGAGTAGCATTAGCTTCAAAGTGATGATAAATGTCATCCTAGAGGGAGTAAAAGGGGAGAAAAGGGAAATATTTTAGGGCCTTTAAAAATTAACAGGATTTTAATCTCCCAATCCCAATTCTTTCATTCGATCCCTTGTTTCAACTCTCTCTCCACCCCTTCTCTCTCCTAAATGAATTTAAACCCTAAAATTCCATTGAAGCAGAGGTAATCAACTCTTTCTTTCTCTTCCTCTTTCTCTTCTTTTTTCTCAATTAGAATCCAACCAAACAGATAGATCGAACTGTTGTGTCTAGTGAACAAAGACTACAAGTCTTACTGCATCTCTCTTTGCCTCTCCAAAGCTGTAGATAGATTCTTTAATTGCAAATTCGAAATGTCTCTCTCAAGGCTGGTCAACAAAGCCGAAAGAATGCCAGTCTCTTCTCTATTCTTTTCTTTTTGCTCTCTTATCTCTAATTTCTTCATTGTGTTTTTGCACCTCTTGTTTGAACCACTCCAACTAAAACATATTATTCAAGCCCTACACCAACTGTCTTGAAGAGCTCTTCACTGGGTTTGTACTGCAATTATTTTGAATTTGTGAGGTATGCTCTTGCTCCAGATTCTGGTTTCTCTTCTCATTTTTTTTTTAATTTTTATTTTTAATTTCATAACTCTCTTATAGTTGGAGTTGAATTCATTTTGTAGTTTGCTGTAGCTAGAAGAATATATATGACTATTACTTGATTTGATTTCTCTGATTTTGTTTATTTTGGTGAAAATTTGGATAATTTGGATTTCTTTTTTTTTTTGGGTAAATGGCATCTGAGCACTTTTGTGCAAGCATATGCATGAACTTGCAGTATTTGTCTGCTCGGTTTTTGCTAATTGCTTATGCTATCAACATGATCTATAAGCCAAAACCAAGTTTTACTGTAAGCAAGATCAAATGATTGAAAATGTTTCTTGTTTCTGCCTTCTAGTTGATATGCAGCATGCTGATAGCTATTGCTTTTACAGTGCTTTAAACTTGGATACTATAAACAAATACTGAAAGAAGACTACAGAAGCTGTTAATTTTTCAAATTTAAAAGCACAGATATGTAGTGTAGGTATTGTGAAATGATTTGCAGCAACTTTCTCAACCTGCATGAACATATGCAGGCTTTGTCTCACTTGTTCATGTTCTTGAATACTAAATGAATTGAAACCTATATGTTTTCATGGTTCCAGGTTTGGGCATTTCTTGCTCTGGAATACTCTTAGGTTTTTGAGCAAATCCTTGTGGAGTTCCCAGATTGGATTTTTGCATTTTTAAAGTAGAAATTTTCTTTTTTAATAATAAAAATGTCTTTTGGGTGTCAGTGAAATATAATCATGACGTTGCACTTCTGTTACAAAGATAACTAGATGGTCTAAATTTTTCATCAATCCAGCTTGTGCTGAAGAACAATCCAACCTGTTTTAAGAATTGCTTTGATGGTAGTTTATTTTTCTTGTTTCTCTTCAAATAAGTACTTGTAGATAAGTTTGCAATGATTCATTCAGGTTCAAGCCTCACTATTCTTGTACTGGTGCAGGACATTATTGATAGAACTTTGCTCTTGCAAAAATTAATGATCTTTGTACATTTTTTGGGCATGTTGGTGTGGGAAATTTCACTAGTGAGAGATCAACTGTTTAGGGTATACCCATATAGTTGGCAAGTATTTTGTCCAGGAGAAGATCTCTGCATCTAGTTAGCTTAATGTCTACACTGTCCCATCTGCTTCATTGTATATAAATTGATCTTCAAGAAAAAGATCATTAGTATTTATTAAGCGCATTGTATAACATTCTGTATTGAAATGTTGATTTCCATGGGCTTGGTTCCAATTCCATATCAAACAAGCATGCTAAATGCTAATGGCTTTGTCTCTTGCTTTTTTATTTAGACAGTTTTTTGTTTGTTACCACCATCATGTTTGGGGGAAGATTAGATTTGGTCATTCTAGCTGTGTTAGTTTTCTGTATTAGTTGTAAATATCTTTGTATATACAATATCTATTTTCATCATTTCCTAAAACTTGGAGTTATGGCTTGTAGAATATTGTAAACCAGAATGATTGACCAAATCTAGCCAATGGACTTTCAAACATGTTATGATCCTCCGAAGAGTTCCTGATCTTCCCCCAAACATGAACTAAGAAAAGAAAATAATTGATTTTGATGGTTTGGTATCCAAGAATGAGTGCATGTCTTATTTTGGCTGTTGATGCTTGAGTACGTGAAATGACTGAATAATACCAAGGACTAGAGCAAACATGCTTTGGGATCAACTAATACTCTCTCTCTCTCTCTCTCTCTCTCTCTCTCTCTCTCTCTGCTCCATTAGTTATCAACCAACATTGTAAATATGGAACAGAATGCAATTACTACTGTGCTTTCTCAACTAATATTCATGACTTGCATTTTGTTCAGTGCTTCTTGTACCTTGGAACTCCTTGTTGAGTTTGTCTCAAGCTTCTTATGTAATCTCATATGCCATAATCCCACTGAAAATGGTTTCCATTATTGTTGTATGAATGCAAGTGAGATCCTTGAATTTTTATTATTATCATTTTACTTGCACACTCTTCGTTTTGATTTTTGATTTGAGCCAAAGTGGCTTTCAAGGGAGGAGGATCTCTTCCCGTTTGAACAACTTAATAGAGACCATTTGCTTTCAAGTAGGCCTTCATTTCGATAGCCTATCCTTGTAGTTTTGATTATTGAAGACAGGAGTATATCACGGTTATATATCAACATTTAGAAAGTTTAAAAATCTAACGTTTGAGAGTTTTAAAATAAAAAGTTTTGTTGATTTCTCTCTTTAGCTCCACTAAGATCAAAAGAGGGCTTATACCAAATTTTGGATGTTCATCCAATGAAAAGTGAGATGGCAAGGAGTGCAATGAGAAGACGGAGAGCAAGAGAAAAGTTTCCTATTTTTTTTTTCTTATTTATGATATAGATATTTATAGAGTTACAAAACAAATTTTAGGACAAAAATAAAAGATATTCCTAAATTTAAGAGATCATTTCTCATGCTTGGTGTGTGGTGTCGAAAGAAAGAAAGCATCACGTGTATGATATTCACACTATCTAAACGTGCACTGTCTCCTTTATTCAAATATGCTTATAATACGAATGATATCATCGGTTGCATCATTGATGATTAAATTATTTTCATCAGAAAATCTATAATTAAATTATAGAGAGAGAGAGAGAGAGAGAGAGAGAGAGAGAGAGAGATCGTAAGTGTCCACCTTAATATAAAAGTTTTTTTTTTTTTTTTTTTTTGTTTTGTTACATGAAAATCTATCTTAATTTTATACATGAAAACTTGCAATTATTAATCCACCTTAAAATTTTATATTAATTTTTTGTTTTTTTACACCAAACAAAGATTACAAATTAGATGATTGGAAATTACTATTTTGTTAAGGGATTTAACCATAACAACAAAAGCTAATTCATCATTTTATTAAGAAAACAATGTAGACAAAACTTTATTAGAATTTATTTAGTGTATGCTTGCAACAAAGATGATGATTAGGATAGGATTCACATGCACCTAAGTGTAGCTAATTTTGATGCTAAGTTGTTATTACTTTAAAACGGATCAATAGCAGGTTATGTGCTGGATTGATATAGTGTAGACTAACAATAGTTAATTATATGAAAACAATAAAGATAGTGCTTGAATATAGTGAACTGCTTGAAAAGGCATTGAAAATGTAGTCTGGTATGGGAGAAAGCTGGGAATTCCAAGTTTCATATATTGCAACCATTGTTAATACCTTTGTGAAACTCTCATCAATTGATTCCTTTGGGCAACACCAAGCATGACAGACCTGATGTTTGCCATAATGTTGGTTGGGTTCAAGCATGTTTAACTTGCATCGCAGTCTACCATTCCATGCCAAATGATAGACCAGACCAATACATTTTTTCCTTTTGTTTACTTGCTATAAATGCCATAGACAATCCTGATGCACATGCTCAAAAGAGTTGGAGACAAAGTACCAAGCAACCGGAGTAACTTGGATATATCTCATGAGTTTATTCAATTAAAACTATAAGTGATTCCACACTAATTTTCATTATCATATGTCTTCAAGTCATCAAGGGTAAAGAAATACATCACATACTACAATATATATATGGTGACAAGTTCTTAAACCAACCATCACTTGTTCACGTGTAACTAGATACGAAGTGCATGGAACTGCACAAAAAAACTACACAAACTAGGAAGAAACAGGATTCATCATCTTGCATGAAGTTATAGTCTGTGGCCCTGTACTCTGCAGAGAGATTTCCTTCACGTAGAAACTATGTACAAACAACATCATATAGAGCATGACAATAGGAAACATCTAGTTCCTGCAACCAAAAAACCTTCTAACCATGAAAACAAAAATAAGACTAAGAACATCCAAGAGCAGGTTCTTCTAACTGAACCCTTACCCTTTTCCTTTCCTCTTACGATGCTCTATTAGGAAGGCAAAAGAAATTAATAAAGGTCCACTCTTGCCCTATCAAAGTGGAAGCCTATCCAAAGGTTGTATCTTTGCAACACAACTGAGATCAGCACTCAAATATTTCTCGTATGTTACATTCAGTAGTCCAGTGCCAGCAACTCTTTGAAATCCTAAAATCATCTCTGCACCCTCCCTGTAGTTATTAGATATCTTAACAACTGCATGTCCTCAGAAGTTCGGAGCATAAAAATGGGTATGCTTCATTGTAATAGGAAAAAAGGTATACCTGAGTTTGGGTTCTTCGTAGCGTGTATGTCTGCTAAGCAATGAAGTCCATGCTGGAGCCAGTTGCAGGGTGCAGCGAGCAACATAAATTGCACAAGCACTTAGCAAGGATGGCTTGAACTTCAAAGCTTCATATTCAACCAAGCACAGCTCAAGCAAGTAGAAGGCAAGATGTTTGTGCTGCCAAATAATCAATGATGGCAGAAAGAAATTAGCACAGTAGGGGATCAATAATCTAAATGAGAAACAACTAACTTTTAGCTTGGATTTACTAATCAAATTGCCATGATCAGCGATTAAGACCCATGGGTAAATCAATCTATATTTTTGTATGTCATAATCTTATGCTGAATGATGATCAAGCATAGAAGCAAACCATTTTATCTGACTGAGCAGCCTTCAGAAACCTCAACATGAAGACATAAGGTGTAGGAGTATTGAGACGAAACTTCAACTTCTTAAGAATAACATTCTCCTGAATGAAGCCCATACAAAACATTATTAGAACCTATCAGGAGGGAAAGGTTTGTTGCAACAGAAAAGCTATACTTCTGAAGAAATCATCAATTGTGGAAGCTAACTTGGCGGTCATAAGCTATAGGTGAAGCAATGGAATCTTTAGGCAAAAATTAATGATACAATCAACACTTGTGATAGAAGTAACTTTTCCGACTAACGACATTCTCGCATTGCCAACTTCACTACAAAGACCTTTTTTTTTTCATTTCAGAGATATCTTTCTTGACATTTAATGTTACCTAATCACATATAAAATCCAAAGAAATTGATATAATATGGTGTTAATTCAAAGTGAACTACAAGTTGAAAGAGTCCTGATAAATATATTTACCTTCTAAAATCTCAAATCTACCCTTTTACAAACCCAACATCATCACATGATGCACTAAAGAACCTACACAAAATTAACTTATTAATGTTCTAACTGCAACTCACAATTCACAACTTAATAGAGCCATGCCTACATTTAAAAATTGATTCATGATTATGATTAAGCATGGCCATTTTAGACATGCATAAATTTGGAAAAATCGGAATAGTTTTATTGTGCCATTAGTTTTCATGTGTGCCAAGAGAAAGTCTATTTCAAAACCCTCATAAATCAATCTTCTCTGATATGATATCTACACCCACAACTGTGACACAAGAATTGAAAAATTGAAAGTTCAAATATCAATGATCATTCCAATGCACCCAAGAAATTGCACATTACCATTTTAAGCATTTGATTTCTAGTGTATGACTCTGCAGAGATGCTAATTAAATCCAGAACCTGTTTCAATAGAGCTTAAAATCAAATAAACAGTTGTTGGCCCAACAAAGAAATAAAAATAAATAAATAGAGTGTTTGAGCCAATCTATTGAATATCTGAACTTGAAAGTCACCTTTGGGGGCCAACCATCCTCATATTTAGATGCCAGCAAAAGGGTTGTTAGACCTACTAGTTGCAATTCATTCTTCTTAACAGCAACCATAGAGAGATACTGATCTAACAACGTGACCAATAGATACAGTGTTTCTTGCATCAAATCAAACTTGAAGTGAACCTACATGCAAAATAAAAAGTAAGTGTGGCACATGCCTCACAAGTAAATAAGCCAGAAACAAGAGATGGAACAAATCAGCGTAAAGAATAACGCAAATTACTTCAATTAGCCAGTTAATCAATATGCCACGCATCTGAGGTGTAATATCTGTCTGAATCACCATATAATTCTCCAAAGATGGACTCTGTGCCTGCAGCTATGAGATTTTAGTAAAATCACAATAATCAAGTAAAATTTCAACTCCGCACTAATTCATTTTACTTTATTAAAATGACAGCGGAAGTCCAGGCATGAGCAAAATCCCCAGAAGACAGGAGCAGGCTATTAGTCTTTCCCCCAATCAGTTTACCACATTATAACTGGTTATTTCGGGTTTCCACTCCAGATACAGTCCAGCAGATATCCTAAAGCACTTTGAAAAACAAAAATGGTACCAAAATGTTTATATGAAAAGCACCTCTGTAACCCAGTAGTAGTGATATATCTCATCAACATATTCAGCAACTTCAAGGTGGTTGCACTTGTCATCAATGTTTGGTAGCCTTTCCAGCTTCTTTAGTTCACCATGTTCCTCTATTATCTGGAAAGAATTTCATATTGATTGAGATTCACTGGAAAGAGGGGGAGGGAATGAAAAATCACGTCTCTCTCTACCTTTGAACTTGCCATTAGTAAAGATGTATACGACCTCCTGCGATTAGATTTTCTCCTTGAACAGTTATGCGATGGCCTAGTATCCAAGTGGCACTTCTCATAAGGAAAACCTTTTTCACTATGTTCACAAGCAGTAGTCTGAGAAAGCGATGATGCATTGGCTTCCTCATTCTTCGACATTGCAACAACTGATATAGGTTTTTTCAAGCTAGAAGTGTCTGGCCCATTGGAAATTTTGACCTCAGCTTTCATTGACTGAATTAAAAATGAGTGACTTTTAGATAGCACAAGAGAAGATGGTGTAGAACCAACGGGAATAGAAACGAGTGACTTTTAGATAGCATAAGAGAAGATAGTGTAGAGCCAATGAGAATAGGGAAATGTAAATACAAATTTTCATACAAGACTAAAGTAAACAAGAATAAGTGGATAATGAGAATACAAGTAAGAACTGTCAAGGAAATCGTTCTGTGCCCAAAATACTTCTTTATGCTTGTAAGAATTGCGGCCAACTTGAATAGAAACTAAAACAAATACCAACCTACCAAGGGCACTACTAACTCTTTTCCAACAAAGGTCTTTGTGTCAATCAGAACTGCTGCCTAGATTATTGGACTCCTTTCCAGGGTATATCTTTTATAATAGTCCTATACTTGTTAACGGAGGTTACTTGAACAAAAAATAAACAAAAACATTAAAATAAATGATTAGTTTATTGTAGGGAAGAATCTAAGCTGAATCAAATGGTTTATATACCTTGACAGATTTCCTCATTAGATAGCGAGCATCCACTTTAACTTGACTCCTTGAAGCCCTGGAAAATTACAGGCAAATGGTAAACCCCCTTACTTGCATTATATGTGTATGTGCAAATGAGAAACAAAAAGCTTTTATGTGTGGAAAAACTTTATTATCGATTGAAGCAATAGAAATATATGCAATGAGCATTAAGGAAAAAAGAAAAGGTGAGAGTGATTTAAAAATTTCTCTCAGCAATATATTTTTCTTGCTCAACTACCCTTGATTATTCAAGCAAGTTCCCAAACAGTGGCTGGAACCACAATAATTGTGCGACGGAGAGCAGGGCTCAATATGATTGTTAAAGCAAACAAACAACAATGACAATCATTGCACAAACAATGGACAAGTGCAATGGATACAAACACTTATTTTGTACAATCTAACACATGAACTAGTTTGTCAAGTCAGTTACATTATTTCACTAGATTAAATGGTAACAACCTGAACTTTCAATGCCATATCAGAGGCTTCATGTCTAAGTTCCTCACACCACACTAAAGATCAAACATATCATTGTGATTAATCCTGAAGTAAGGAAATGATCAAAACGAATTTCCTCTTGTTAGTTGATGCATCATGTGATAGAGGAAATGGCCTCTCAGGTGTCACATCATCTAGCTTCTCATCACATCAAAGGCTTTATGCCTAAACTTTTTACCACAACATCCAAATTAAATGACTTGCCGGTGAGTTCCTAAACAAACACGTGATATATAACAAAAATAAGTTACAAACCCAACAATTCACCATATTGCAAGGCATGCCAAATTTTCTCCCCCAAAAAAAAATCATATAAAATGGCAGACTAAATTGATGCAAACTGTGGTTTCTTCAGACCCTCAATTTTCTAATTCGACCGTCACACCAACTGCATATCTTCAACAAAAATATAATTTCGTTCCAATCTGATAGCAACCAAAATTAGAAGAGAGAGAGAGAGTTTTAACAACAGTTACTGCACCAACATTCTCACCTGGTTCAGATTTAAAGATGTCCATGTATAGTCAAATAAAGATAATTGATTCAACTTGTGCGGTCTCAATATGGTTTTTGCAGGCCCTTAATTTTCCAACTCCACTGTCGCATCAACTTCAACATATCTTTAACAAAAATATATTTTCGTTCCAATTTAGAAGCGGCAAAAATTAGACGAGAGAGAGAGGGAGAGAGAGATAGAGAGAGACCTTTAACAACAGTTACTGGACCAATTTTCTCACCTGGTTTAGATTTAAAAGATGTCCATGCACAGTCAAATAAAGATAATTCTATTGCTTTATGTTCAACTTCAAGATTGGATTTAACAATGTCAAATTATGTGGCCTTATTAGAAAAGTTGTGTGGATGTGTGATTTTATATAATTTCCTTATTTCTAGAATTTTTGGTTAGCTTGTATATACAAATTCAGGTAGTTACCTTTTTTCAGGAATTTTGTTTTTATTTCTTAGGCAACAATATTTTGTATATAATTACCTGTTGTAACCTATTCAATTCAATCAAGAAATTCATCTTTCTCTCAATTATGTTTCTCCACAAACAATATAGAAGAAAAGGATTTTACAGAATACGAAAGGAAGAGAAAGTTCGGCAAGGCTATTTAAAGAATCTACCTTCAGGTAGTAATTTTCCTTAATATGTTGCAAAATAACTTTGCAAAAATTCCACACAAAACAAGAATAATTGTGAATGCAAACCACAATATTCTTACAACCCAAAGTAACTCAAAAAGACTAAAATCGATCAGTATAACAATGAACACACTCTTATGTAGAATGATACCGAGAGAGAGTGAAGACATGAAGAGAGGAAGGTCTTTTATCACTGATTTTAGGACAAGTTGATATAACCACACAGAGGGGACATGAACAGCAAAAAGAATCCTGAGTTTTTAACACTGAAGAAATAGAGAAGCTGAAAAATCTATTGGGAACCCTTGAAAAATCGGCTACTGGTCGCTGCCCATTAGCACTTTCAAGTAAACGTTCAAACTCTCTTGGATTAAATATCTTTGATAAAGTGTTTGGAAATTCATGGATCTTAGATTTAGAGGCCACAGACCACATGATACATGTCTCTAACCATTTTAACACCTATACACCATGTCTAAGCAATAGAAAAATTATTGTTGCAGATGGAACCACGACCATAGTAGCAGGTTTAGGAGATGTCCACATAAACCTGACCTTGTCCTAAAAAATGTCTTACATGTTCCAAAGTTGTCTGCCAATCTCGCGTCTATTCAAAAATTTACCAGAAACTTATACTGTCATGTTACGTTTTATTCTTCTTACTGTGTCTTTCAGGAACAAGGCTCGGGGAAGAGGATTGGACTTGCTAAAGAAAAGGATGAACTTTACTATCTTGAGATGCCGACCCTTCCCAAAACAAATTTATCTTCTTCCTTTCTTTCTTCGTCTAATTAAGATGTCATATGGCTGCACCATTTCCGTCTAGAACATCCTTCGTTTACTGTTTTAAAGAGTATGTTTCCTTCTCTTTTCAAGGGATTAGATATTAGAACCTTTCATTGTGACATTTACAAATATGTCAAACACACTTGTGTGTCTTTTCTCATTAGTAATAAAAAGAGTTTTATTTCCTTCCATTTAATTCATAATGATATTTGGGGACCCTCCACAATTCCAAATGTTTCGGGTTCACGGTGGTTTGTTTCTTTTATTGATGACTGCACTAGAATCTCTTGGATTTTTCTGCTAAAAAACAAATCATATGTGAGTGTTGTCTTTCCAAATTTTCATGTTATGATTCACAACCAATTTGGTACTAAAATTAAAAATTTTCGCTTGGATAATGCAAAAGATTATTTCAATCAAGTTTTGTCTCCTTTTTTCACAAGGAAGGAATAATTCATGAATCATCTTGCACTAATATACCTCAGCAAAATGGCGAAGCCGAGAGAGAGAACGATCATCTCCTAAACACCACTTGAGAACTGTTGTTTTATCATAATGTACCAAAACAATATTGGGGGGAAGCAGTTCTTACATCTGCATACATCATAAATCGTCTCCCTTCATGGGTTTTAAGGCTCAAAAGTCCAATGGAAGCACTCTCGAAATTCTACCCTCATATTCATACCACAAATAATCTTACTCCTAGAATTTTTGGGTGCACTTCATTTGTCCATGTCCATAGCCATAACAGGGGGAAGTTAGATTCAAGAGCCATCAAGTGTGTTTTTGTTGATTACTCATCCATACAAAAGGGTTACAAATGCTACCATCCACCTACCGGGAAACTCTATGTTTCAGTTGATGTCACCTTTACAGAAGGGAAATCATATTTTACTAAACCTTATCTTTAAGGGGAGTCATCTACAGCGGAAGATAAAGGCTTTTATTTCCTCAATCTGCCATCTCGCCCACCGGCTGTGTCACCTGTGTTAAAACACCCTCAGTCCAATTTTTAGTCCAATTTAAAATCATCAACTCCACCGGCTGTATCACCTGTGCAAAACCCTCAATCTGAACCCAAATCTATCCCCGAGTCTTTGCATCCTAATCAAGTGCGGTTTGGGAAAGGAAACGTGTACTCAAGACGGCGAGGTGTAATTCCTGCTCTTGAACAAGTCCAACACTCCAATTTGAGTCTTGGAAATGAGGTAACTATATTTAAACCTACCCTTGAGGAAGACCAACCTCTAGAACTGAAACCAGTATCAAGATCTGCCTATAGTTGTGAGGAAAGGAACCCAAGAGTGTACAAAAAGACCACTGTACCCCTTGTCCTATTTTTTGTCGTTTGAAAAATTCTCACTGGCCCATAAAGCCTTTCTCACAAGTTTAAATGAAATTCCTATTCCAAACACTGTATCTGAGGCATTATTTAAGGAAGAATACAGAAAAACCATGAAAGATGAGACGGATGCGTTGGAGAAAAATGAGACATGGGAGTTAGTTGATCTACTAAAAGGAAAGAAGATAGTGGGGTGTAAGTTCGTTTTTACTTTGAAATATAAAGCTGATGGTTCATTGGAACATTATAAAGTAAGGTTAGTTGCAAAAGGGTACACTCAAACATATGGAGTCGATTACCAAGAGACTTTTACCCCAGTCGCAAAAATGAACACAGTATAAATTTTGTTATTGTTGGCAGCCAATTATGACTGGGATTTACAGCAGTATGATGTAAAAAAATGTCTTCCTTCATGGTGAACCAGAAGAGGAAATAAATATGAATATTCCGCCTGGGTTTGGAGGAGTTAGAAGAAATAAGGTATGCAAATTGAAGAAAGTCTTATATGGTCTAAAACAGTCACCCCGAGCTTGGTTTGGGAGATTCACTAGAGCAATGATAGCTATGAGATATAAGCAAAGTCAAGACGATCACAATCTTTTCATCAAACACTCGGCTTTAGGGAGAGTTACAACCCTAATAGTTTATGTAGAGATGATATAATTATGACTGAAAATGATGAAAAAGAGAAACAAGCTTTGAAAAAGTGTTTGATCAAGGAATTTAAGATCAAGGATTTGGGAAGATTAAAGTATTTTCTAGGAATTGAAGTGGCTCGTTCTAAACAAGGGATTTTCATTTCCCAACAGAAGTATGTTACTAATTTTCTTAAAGAAACAAGGGTGTTTGCGGGTTATCCAGTTGAAACACCTATAGAGTTGAATCATAGATTTGGAGAGGCTGTTGGAGATCAATCAGTAGACAAGGAGATGTACCAAAGATTGGTTGGTAAATTGATATATCTTTCTCACACCCGGCCGGACATTGCACACTCTGTGAGTGTCATTAGCCAATTCATGCATGATCCTAAAGAAGTTCACCTACAAGCTGCCTATAGGGTCCTTTATTGCACACTCTGAATCCTATACAGATGCAGACTATGCAAGGTCCCCTATGGATCGAAGGTCAACCTCCGGCTATTGCACATTTCTTGGCAGAAATCTAGTGACATGGCGGAGTAAGAAACAAAATGTTGTCGCTCGATCAAGTGCAGAAGCGGAATTCAGAACAATGTCATAAGGTGTTTGTGAGTTGTTATGGCTGAAGATTAAATTGAAGGACTTGAATATTAAATGGAGTGGATCAATGAGACTCTACTGTGATAATAAATCAGCAATTAGTATTGTACATAATCCTGTACAACATGATTGAATGAAGCATATTGAGATAGACAGGCACTTCATCAATGAGAAACTGGAAAGTGGACTCATTTACACACCCTATGTTCCCACGGGAGGTCAATTGGCAGATGTTCTCACAAAATGACTAAACAATGCTACGTTTCAAGACATTACTTCCAAGCTGGGAATGGACAATATCTATTCACCAGCTTGAGAGGGAGTGTGAAAAAATACGTGCCAACCTGTTTGCCTAATTTAAGAATTATTGAAATATACGTTTCCTAAAATATAGAAATTTGGTTGAGAGGAAATCAGAAATCCTTAATTTGATTAAGAGAAAATCAAGAATCCTTAATTTGATTGAGAGAAAATCAAGAATTCTTGATTAGAGAAAATCAAGAATCCTTGATTAGAGGATATACAAAATTAGGATAGTTGCTATTTTTCTTCCTATGAAGAATTCTGTATATATAGCCCATTAGAGACTCTTGTACAATACACAAAAATAATAAATTTTCTCATCTAATTTACCACAATGATAAAAAATCTATGATAGATTGTTATTAGATACATTTTTCTTCACCACAAAACAAGTTTATATTCAATTGAATTTCTCTATATTGAAAAGGCGTAAACAAGTTTGGTTTACAATAACAAGCATGAATCAACTCACATTTTTAGTACAGAATGTGCAAAAATAATAACAATAATAATAACAATAATAATAACAAGAGCACTAGTTTTCTCACAAAATAAAACAATAATGAACAAATGAACTTGTGAAAATAAACAAGTAAGAGGTAGCATTAGCTATCAAAAGCAAATCACAATTGACAAAAGTATTATTTCGTCTTTTTGAAGTGTTATTACCATTAAAGTGAATTTTAATCAAGTTCTTCTGTTAAGTGAAAATAAATAGAAACAACAATTGTGATGTTATGTCTAATTGTTATCAATCTCGCTATATGATTTTTTTTTTGTAAAAAAAAATGTTAGATGAGAAAGAAATGTACAAAGGATACAAGATTCTCATAAGAGAAAAACCAAATATCATTAATCCCCGAGTCTCCAATCCAGAAAACTAAAAAAATAAAATAAAGCACAAATAAAACTCAGAAGAGAAAATTAAGGGCTCCTAGAACGTGGATAATAAAACATTCAGCATTCTTTCTATTCCCCATCCTTCTCCAATACAACACCATTATTTGCTAGTGCTACCCCATTGGAGGCTATAAAATATTCTCATCTCTGCTTAGCTTTTCATTCTTTTGCCTCTTGTTATATAAACAAGAAGAGTGGGATTTACTTCTAGGGGAGCAATGCTAGGTTTAGACAATCTCAAATTTAATTTGTCAAGAAGAGACAGTTCTCAACTTCCCTTTTCATTCGCCCGTGCAATAACTATGGAAGGGTTACCCAGATAACTCAACTCTCTAGAGCTAACCCCCCCACATACAACATTATTATTCTAAAACTCCTGGCCCAAATTGAGTCAACTAATTTGACGGTCCTTATTCAAATTCTTGATATCTAAATCATTTGCACATTTATCCCCATCCCCCTATTTTCTTTCACTTACATTCCATCCTTCAAACCCATAACCTACGAACTACAAACTTCCTCCTTCTAATCACTATCCAATCCATCAACTGGAAACCCCTAAATTCCATGCTCAGTCGCTTTATCCTGATCCAACAAGTTTCTCTTTGTCGTTTATTGATTCATCATATTATCTACAGCCCTTTCTAACAAAATCAAATGCTTATCAACTCCATTTTGGGATCCCCTTTGTAACTTGAGCACTCCCCTTTCTCTTCTAACAATCATAACAGGGTTTATTTGTTTTCATCCCCACATACGAACTGCTTTTGTACAAAAAGGCCATTTTTTGTGCTCAAATGAGGTTGAGAAGACTAAAACATATATGGTTTTGATACTTAAATCCTTCAATTCAATGTGTATTCGAATTAGTTGCAAGAGCAAAGTGAAAATCCCATTAAATAAAGAAAGACCATAAAAATTAACCTAAAACAAGAAATAATTCTACTAGTTCTAACATTTTCTTGCATGTGGATAACAGGATCTTTATTTAGTGACTAAAACGTCAACTTAGTCTTACCAAATAAGGCCCCATTACCAACCTATTATTTAATAACAAAATAAAGAAAGAGTGCAAGATTAGTTCAAGGATAAACCAACATGAACTTAGAAGAGTACTTGGTAAGTGGCTGGAACAGAAACTAGTTCCAGCAACTGCCAGAGCTATTTTAATTGAATAGTTTGGGAGTTTTGGTACTCACATTGATACAATGCCATCACTGGCCCTTTTCCTCCACAGATGGCTTCTAGCATTGCTTATAGGAGGAAACATCTTTTTATAAATTTTGGCATTAACTGAAACAATAAGTAAAATAATAAAGAAGAATGTTATCTATAACATGTCAACAGTTGCCTATGCTTGCATAGAATTGGAATTTCTGAGGACAATTACACTTCAACAGAAAAGCAACTCTTCCCTTACCATTTCCAGATTTTTCAGCAGTTTCCTACAAGAAAAAACAACGTAATAAAAGATTAACAGATTGAAGAAGATACAATGAGGCCAAAGTTCTTGATTATAACAGAAAGCAAGCAAATATGCTCTATGATTTTGTGATCTCTTATATTCTGATTTCAAAAGATTCATATCATATCTATCACAATCAAAAATAAACAAGGAGAGTGTAAATGAAACAACCTTCAGCTTACTGGCTCCCATGAGGTTCACCTGCTTCAGAACTGGTAAAGACTTCCTAAAAGCAGTAAAAGGAAAACGGCTTATCTGTGGTGGCTTGATATATAATTCGCCCTTTTTATAACATAACGGAAATTTGTTCTCCTTACAAACCTTGTTGCTTCAATAGGATTTCTTGACTTTATCCTGACACAGAAGGATCAATCCTTTAGGTTACCTTCAAAGCTGAACCATGACTAAGATGAAAATATTAGTAACTAGGTCACACCTCACTTGCACATGATTTGTTCGACTGGTTTCATGTCTCTGTTGCTTGGCAATCATTGCCTCTGAATATCGCTGGTCATGTGCATCTACTAGTTCTTCCAAACAGAAAAGTTAGGTCACTTTCAGATCAAAGAAAGGCACCAAAAGGAGGGCATTAGAAAAAGAACAAGAACTAGTGGAGACCTTTCTTCATTGTAGGGATGTTACTAGCAACTTGGCATGTCTTTGCAATCAATTTCCCCTATTCAACATAATAGAAGCTCAGGGTGTAAAAATGGCAATATAACAAGATAAAGAATAAATAAAAGGTCATACAAAAACCAATCTCAACATCCATAATCCTTAACAAAATCAAATATTTTTACGGTTTGCCAAATTATGACTTCATTAACAATTAAAGAAATTTGCATGATAATGGTTCAAGTACCAAATTAAAACTAAGCTCCTTAGCGATAGCTCCTACTCATGCTACTGGGGTCATTAAAAAACCAATCTCAGCATCCATAATCCTTAACAAATCAAATATTTTTACAGTTTGCCAAATTATGACTTCATTAACAATTGATGAAATTTGCATGATAATGGTTCAAGTACCAAATTAAAACTAAGCTCCTTGGTGATAGCTTCTACTCATGCTATTGGGATCTATATGAAATTTCCTCTCTAATCATTGACAATGTTTGTGAGCCTTAGCCCAAGCTTCAATTTGCATGTGTCCTTTAGCTTAGGTCCTTGGTCAAATTACTGGTCTATCATGATATGTTACATAGGCAGATTTGGGGGGAGAGGGCCTCCAAATATTTTTAAAATTTTTTATGAGGTAGAAATCCTATATACTATTTAGATTATACTTGCTTCCCCCCAACTTTTCCTTTCTTCAGTCTTTCCTTTCTCACTTTCTACCTCTCTCTTTCTAATTTATTGACGTGGGCGCTTCATTCTTTCTTTGTTTTTTGTTGTAAAGAGACAGCAGTACAAAAGCAAAAAAGCAATAACACAAAAGCTCAATAACAAAAAAAAAAAAGAGAAAAAAAAGCCAATCAGCCAAAAAGGACAAAGAAGTATTCGCACATTAATTAACCCTATTTTTAATTTGTGAATTTATTTATGTGCAATTTTTAAGAAATAGACAATTTTAGTAATACAAAAGAACTAAGAGTTTAATTTAAATAAAATTTTTATAGTTATGTTTAGTATATATTTCATATTTTTCATTATATATATTTTTTATTAGGCACCCAAGAAAAATCCAACTCTGCCCCTGGTCCCCTGGTATGTTGCTTTAAAAAAAAAAAAAAAAAAAGATCCAGTGTAAATGAACATAGAAACTAACAAAGAAAAAGTAAATGTGAATGAGCACCCACTGCCACAGAGGTTGCAAACTGTAGGCAGGAGAAAAAGCAAAAGCATAAGCTAAATGGAGTGTATGATGTACCTCCGCATGTTTAATTGAAGATTCTGCAGAATCGACTTTTGGAGGAATCCTTTGAGCCCTACGAGACAAAGATGGTGATGTTTGGTACCAAAAACAGAAAACACGCATGCTAACTATATTTACACTGCAACTACAAGTACAACAAATAAACAAGCAGAGTAACATAGAGTAGGAAGACAAAATGGAGTTGAAAGTGCTCCATAATTATCTATGAGGGCATATTGCATCCACTTCTTTAAACTACACAATTTAGAATTACAAAAAGAGAAAGACAAAATTAATTGTTCACCAAGCTTCACACCATACTGCTATTACTTCATGCTTTCAATTCATAGCTCGCTTGTTAAGTAGTGTCAAACTAAAATATTCAAGAAGCATTATCTCTCCCTATCTCTCCATGCAAAGCAGGTGATCCACTCATCCCTTTGGGTAGTATGTCTACCTTGTTATACACATCTTTTTTAGGGGGAAGGGGGGACAGGTGGGTTATAGCCTGTAAAGATGATCTCTTTTCACACCAGGGCACTTATCTTGACTTATGCTTGTTACCTTAAGCCACTACCATGAAACTACATTTCCTACAGAGGTTAGTGAAGATTGGCTGAGAAACAAGGATAAATCATGAAGGAAATCTTTCTGGTTTTACATCCTTTATTTGATGCAGTGAAAATCTTAACTAATAAAAGATTCAAAAATCCAAGGCTGATAATCATAAAAAAAAAATCCTCTCCAAATAAAAAGGTTTAGCATATTGTCTTTGTGCCTAATAATCATAAAAAAAAAAATTGAATGCTTATGATGCAAGTAGTAATGTTTTAATCGGTACCTTGTTTATTTTAGTGTTTTATTGTGACAAGATTCTTAATAAAGTAGTGATTGCATTTTGTCTATTTTGGAGGGTTTTGCATAATTATTTTAAATTGGCTTCGGAGAAAAGACAAGTGTTGTTTTCCAAAAAAAAAAAGCTTAGATCTAGAGCTGCGCTTCCTTCCCTTGGCTAGGATTTGCAAGAATTGGAAGTTTAGGGTTTTGAGGGATTGACCCTGCAGCATCTTCCAATACCTCCTTGCCGTTGTTTGTGCAAGAGGTCAGCCTATTGCTGCATGATCACCCTTTTATTTTGGTTTTCTGTGTAAATTTACTTCCTGTTCATGTTCTATTTATAATATCCGAGGTTTGGCTGTTTCCCTCTTGGATACTATTGGAAATAGAGTTGAAGACGAGTATTGCAACACCAACAATTCCTCTCCAAACAAATCAAGACCTTCAGCCCATCCTCAAAGCACATTTAGTAAAACCATTCAGCCCAAGAAGAAGCCCCATCAGGCCCAAGGAAGGGCCCTCTTCCAGCCCAAGAAGGGAGGGCTTGAAGCCCTTCCCCAAAAGCTAGCAAACTAGCAGTTGGAGGGCCATCATTTCTCCTCCCAAGTTCTCTCCTTTTCTCGTATAAATAGCTCTCATCCTTCCTCTTGTAACTCATGAACAAATGTTCAAACAATGCAAGTGTCTTGTTCTCAAATTGCAATAAAATTCTGCAATCTTTTTTCTTCATAATTTGTGATCTTTCTTTCAAAATTTCAACAGATACAAAGTTTGTTGGTCTTAAATACCGCTTTCAGTTTGCTGGTTTATATCAGCTTTTTGCCTCATGCATTTTCATTGATAGGTCCATTGTACTGCTTGAACCACATCTTCTGCTGTGATCTAGGACAATGTTCATTGTTGCATCGCTAACCCATCCGATTCAGCAATACTTCATTTGTTGGCGTGTCATTCAATTTCAATATTTCATATTATACTTTGGCTTGCCAAGAAGCAGCTTCACAAATTGGTTCCAGATCTTTTGGACACTTGTCAGGATCGTCATTCTCTGGAGGTGAATGCACTTTAGTCGGGGAGAAATGATAGAAAATCCAAAGATCATTGCATTTATGCTAAGCGTTGCGTAGATATAGAATTCAATATTTATGCTAGAGTTATTTATTATTTAATGGTATTAGTTTTTAGTTATAGGAGTTATATTTTTTTTTATGAAATTTGTAGTGTGATCTTTATTTTATAATTTAGAAATCTCTAGAGGAATAAATATTTTAGTTCTTTTTTTTAGGAATCACCTTTCCGTATAAGGGGTAAACCCTAATTCTAACACATGTTTTGAGTGAGAACGATGCAATTAATCTTTCCCAAACATTCTTCTTCTTTCTCTATTATGATTTCTCTATCTTTTCCATCCCGCTTGTTCTCTCCTCTTCCATTTCTCTTCTCTCTTGTGACGTATGTCAGTCTAACTACAAATTCATGAGATTCCACCAAAAGCAGAGATTAAAGTTTGGAAAGCAAAAGGATGGTACCAGGTTTATCTATGTTCTCTGAATGGTACCAGGTTTATCTATGTTCTCTGAAGTCAAGTTCAATATTTAGCAACTTCATCCAACTACACGTGAAAATTACTTGATGAAATATGTCAAACAAAGAACACAATAGACAAAAGAAACTACCATACCATGCAAAATTCATCACATAACATATGATTTCAACTTGATAACACCAAAGACAGCGTATAAAAAACCAAGAAAAAACGGGGGTTAGGGGGAAGAAGAGCAAATAAATTGATTGTATGGCTAGTTAATAAGGATCCAGGGCTTTGATGTTACTCACAATGTTGAAAAACCATCAGTTGCTGGATTCCTCAAAAGATTTCTCCTACCACATTTCACTGAGGATACTCCTTTCCTACCAACTTTATATTTGCCGACACAAGAAAAATGACAAGCTCAAAAATTAACAATTAGCGAAAGAAATTGGTCAGTAATTGAGACAGGATAGCAAGAATAAAGTGCAGCATCTTACTAGGAAGACCACACTTTCCTCCCTTTTTTCCGCTATTTGCCTGCAAAAGGTGAAAAAAGATTTCCTTAAACTTCTGAATATAAACAATCCTCTAAAAAGTGGGAACCCAGATGTGGCAGGAAAAGTGTATGGTGAAAAGTGAATTCTGCAAACAAAGCAATGTTGTTCTTATATAAATCCATTAAAGAAAAATAAGAAAAAGAATATTCATCAAGTTAAGCAACAAAGCAAACAAGTGAACATGAAATATCCAGGCATTAGTACCTTCCGATCCTCACCAACACCATAACCCAGGTTGGCCTTCCTTAAAATCGGCAAAGACTTTCTTTCATGCAAAACCAACAAAATAAAAATCACCCTCACGAATATATCAATTTTGTTGCATAATCCATGAAAGCTCATGAACATCTCTAACCTTGTCTGCATCACATGTTCACTCACAATTTTCCTGATAAATAAGGCAACATAATTTAAAGACATCACATAAGAACCATTTATGCATGTATAAGGTAAAAATCAATCAGATTTGCACCAGCACTTGCCTGCTGTCAGTACTTAAAGATTCATTCGGTCTCGCCTTGTTATTATGCTCACCAGATGAGACCTTGGATCCTCTGATGCTTTCTATTCATCCAACAATGCAAGAAATGATGTCACATTTCTCAACTATAGAAATATCACAAAAATGGCAAAGAATGGCAATACACCTGTCTTTAAGGCATAACACACACCTGTCTTTACGGCATAACTTTTACCGTTGCCCCGAGTGCAAAAAGCTTGTGTTCCCTAAATTAAATCAAGAGAAAAAGGAAAATATATGCTGGAACTAGGAGGCAAAAGAAACAAAAACTAGAATAAAAGAAACTATTACCCGCTTTCCTTGCCAAATAGGTGGCAACATAGAAAATATTACAAGAAAGCACAAAATAAAAACCTAAAAATAGCAGTTAAACAAAAGGTGCCATCAATCAGAAGAAGTCAGCAAAAATCTTCAGGGAAAGCTTGCTCCAATAACGGAAAGGGTAAAGCTTACTATACTGGTAGGTATTTGAAGTTAGAACAACTAAAGAAATGGGCCAATAATAGGCCATGGGTCCAGAAATGAGATAGGGCTAGCAACTAGCAACTAGCAACTAGCAACTAGCAATTTATCAAAGAACTAGATCGGAAATGTGAAATAAAAGAAATCAATTCATAGAGCTCATAACTACATAATGTGGTCTCTAATGAGAAAAATAGGAGATTAACCTAGCAAATTTTGTACCTTTGTTGTTTTTGTGCAAAGGCGCAGTTGCATTTTCCCAATGCACTTTACCCGAACACCTTATATTGCTCAACAACAACAACAACAACAACAAACTAAGCCTTAATCCCAATAAGTTGGGGACACCTTATATTGCTCAAAAGATGCTAATGTGGGAAAAACAACCATGAAAGAAAGGCTTAGCTAAAATTTTACTAAACAAAGGCTACAAGTCCCGTTGAATATTTGGTCTACAAATAAATCCTTCCGTCTTCTTTCTCTCTCTCTCTCTTATTTCTTCTCTCCTTTCTAGAATATGTTACTTTCACCGGAGAGGGAACAAGACAAAGACATGAGTTAGATGCCTTGCATGAGACTTTTAAGTAGACAGGATCCTAATTTCTTGGCTGAATTTTAAAATTCTGGGGTAATTAACTGCAGAAAGTTCAGGGATTATTTGAAAGTAAGGCCAAAATTTGGAAAATTATGCATGGTTTTAGCTTTTTTTTTTCATTCCTTAACACTTCAAGTTTAACACTTGGTTATGTCAATTTATGTTTCAAAATATTTGATGCTTCAAGTTAGATACTTATTTTGTCAACCATTTCCATCACAATATCTTAGGCTAACTCTCCACAAAACTTGACGTGTCAAAAGTGTTGTTTCGTGACATTTTTAATAAAGATTCTCATAAAATAAATTTTAGTAACATGTCAAGTTCAAGTTGAAGAAAACATAAAAGCATTGTCCAACAGCAGAAAGATCTAAGCCAGCATTTGTCTTATGCCTTGTCATTTTCACCAAAAAAAATAAAGGATCCACCACAATAAGAATCAGATGCATAAATATCAATTCCACCAACTGCTACTTAAGGCATCGCATGACTCAAAATCAAACATCAACAGCTCTAATTCAGTGATAAAATATTGGCAAATAAGCTACATAGGTTAACAAAGAGCTCGGATATAGTTCAAAAAATTAGAACAGCCCCATTCCAAAAAGAATGACAATAGAAAAACAGAAAACTAGAATATATAAATCAGAATGATTTGCTGCACCAAAGGAAAGAGAAAAAGGTAACAGAATTATTAGGTGATTCTTTCCCATACCACAAAAGCTTTGCCTGAGATATGACTCGCTGTCATTGTACTAGAAAGTGCTGAGGCCTTAAGTCTGCATATGCAGAATAGATATAGATCAAAGAGAAACGGAAAAAGAAAACAAGTGCAAGTGGCATTTTATTGATATAAAAATATAGAAAGATTTATAAAAAGAAATGGTTCTCATCGATCACACAGGAAAAATCCCAATAAATGCTATGACTTTGAAAATGCATTACAATAATCCCCCAATTGTAGATACAAAGATGATACTAGCAAAATGAAAAAAACTTAAGGAAACCAGAAATGAAGACAAGTTTTAAGGCCTAGTATTATCACCAACATCAGTTGAAAAGGCTACTGGAATGATAACAAGTTCATTTTTAATCATTTCAGGCAGAACTACAGCGAAAAAGGCGGTGTGGAGGGTGTTTTGTCGAAACTGGAAACTATTTGCTAAAGACAATTATTAGGAAAACAAATTGCTATCCAAAATAAATAAAATTTCCTCAAAGGCTAGGAATTAAACAAAAATATGAACAAATTCAAATTTCCTTCTATGACTAGCACAAAGTAGCAAACGGTGGTTTTTTTTTTTTCTTCTGCATATGGTGGTCCAGATATATTTTCCAATTCTTTCTTAATATTAGTAATTTTATGTCTCAGAAGCACTTAAGTCCAAGGGGGCAACCGGAAACTATTCACTACTTATACTCCCATGAATGTGTGTTGAAATTGGCACTACCCACCCCGTTTTGGAGTCATTGAACCGCTGGCGAGTTGAAATTGAGCCCCGAGTATTGCTTACATCAGACAGCGGTTTTCTCCCAAAACTTACTTGGGCTACAAAAAAGTTAGTGAGGAGTGAATTCTCAAAAATCTTGCACAAGCCGTTAGAAAATAAGCTTAATAAGACCATTCTAATCCCATAAAAGAATTGAATCTCACCAGGGTTTTGTGCCTTGCTCTTGATTTTGTCCAGATATTTAATGCTGTGGACCTTTAGAGAAATAAGCATACAAGGGTATTAATTATTGACTTAGCATAATACTGGCATGCCCTTCAACAAAAGAACTCAAGACATAAGAAATCACCTCTATATCATTTGTATTTTTTTGCGTGGTCCCTTTTTCATTAACTAAAGTCTTCTTACTGCAATGTGTACAAGGTACAACAAACAACATTGTATTAATTCCCAGAAACCCAAAATCAAATAAATCAAAATAAAACCTCAGTTCTTGTTTTTAAATATAAGCATAACATACAAGCGAGGGTTTGGTGCTCTTGTCGATGATTTACTGAAAATCAAGAAAAAGAACAACATCAGACAAAATCCATTAAAGAAACAAGAAATTGACTGTCAATATTAAACTTACTCGGTATCTGCATCACAGTAGACGTCAAACTCACTTTTACCCATTTCTGAAATCAACAAAAAGCGGAAAATCTAAATCAATTTCTGCAGATCAAGACTCAGAAACCCTGGAAACTAATTGAGAAGGAAAAATCCCCAAAAAAAGAGATCAAAATGTACGAGTTCTGGTGCTGTGATGTTCTGCAATTCGATTGCTGCTTGCTTTTGATTTGCCCTTGAATAAACGGCAAGATTGGTCAAAATAATTGTTCAAGAAAGGTAAAAAAAAAAAAGGAAGATCACGATGGAAGAATTAAGGTTTCTGTGTACCTTGACCGCCACCATGGCAAAATGAAATTACTCTGAAGAAAGAGGGAGAGAGAGGCGAACGTCTTCGACTGTTGTGATGTGAGTACTGAACATGAGCCTGAGACATTTGAGCGGCATTTGAATAATTGAACGGTGATACAGCTTTACAGGAATACCCTCGTCTAGCCTCTCAATTTACCAAGATGTCCTATCTTCTTTCTTTCTTTCCTTCTTTCCATTCACACAATCCCCGGCCTGCGAATTTTGCATCACTTTGTCCCCAGTTTTTCAACGTTAAATTCTGCCATGCTTAATATTACTAAAACAATAATAAAAAAAAATTTAACTTGAACACGTTTATACATTTATAAATAACTCATATATTTTCAAAATTCAATTTTACTTAGATTAAAATATTTTATTACAACAAATACTCTTACTCTGGTTTTAATAAATTCAATTTAAATTAATTTATATTTTAAGTTATCTGTATTCGATATAATTTTGTTTTCTATATCATATTGTCGCTTATAATTTTCTTGTTTTTCTTTTTTTTTTTTTAATTTTAGAAGTTAAAATTTTTATAAATTTTGAGTTACACAACAAAGGAAATAAATTCAATACTAAACACAGTTATGTTCTGTTAAAACTATCAAATTTATTAATCGCCGAGTTATGCTTACTTATACCGTAACTCAAATTCTTATTAAACAAATTCTCTCCTCACAAAAAAATTTAAAATTTGATAACCTAATTTTAGGATATAAGTATATATATGCTTTTGCTTTTTCAATTCTTCCTTGCTCTCAAAGCCTAGTACTTTTAATGTCTTAATAGTGAAAAATTTAATATGAACAACCACAATCTGCACACATATTGCGCTTTCTTAAATGTGAAAATATCATTTTGTTCTAATTAAAAACCCAAAGGAAAATGAGAATGTTAATATCTATTAGCTTTTAAAAGAAAATAACCAATAACATCTCATTTTCTATCTTCTTATGTATTTTCCTTTAAAATGATATTTTAAATAATTTTTTTTTCTCTTTTTATTGAATTGATTTATTTTTTATATGCATCACGTGCGAGTTAACACTTTTAAGAGAGAGAGAAAGATAGAAAATATATAAAATTAGAAATAATTTTATAAATCGGTGAGATCAAGTTTTTTTTTTTTTCCCTTGGGGCAAAACTTGAATCAAGAAACTTTTCAGAGGTAAGAGATAGGAGTCATTGATATAATCATTTGAACGACTCATACTCAAGGTGATATCACGCGCTCTTATTATTCATTTTTTTTTTCCTTTCATTCTTTGGCTCCTAACCCTATTCACCTCTCCTATCCTCTTTTTTATTTTATTTTATTTTGGTTGTAATGGTTTTCGATGGCTTTACAAAATGTCACCTCTCCTATCCTCTTTTTCACTGTTGCATACTCCTTCGATGTAACAAAAGGAAAGTGAGATAAAAAAAAAAATCATCTGAATATGGTCTAAATGGGGACAACCAAATCTTTCCTTGTGCAAATTTGGGTTGGAGTTTTATGTTTCTAGAAAAGAAAAAGGGGGGGGGGAAGTCTAACATTTAACTTCCCTTGAGAAACTACCAAGTGAGCTCAACTTTTATCTTTTTTTTTTTTTTTTTTTTTGGTTACAAGAGATTTGAATCCCAGATCATGAGATCATAACATTTAGAAGAAAAATTATAACCACTAAACTGTCCCCTTATGAAACTTTTAACATCTCTATGGGTATAGTTGGAATTTAGACTCATAAGAATATAAATGATGTAAAGGCTCTAAAACAATGAAACAAATTCAGCTATTTAAACAACGATTGAACTTGAAGTTAATCCATAGATGATAAGTATGGGACACAAATCCCTTCTCATTAATTTATAGCTATAAGTATGCAAGCCTCCATGATTATCCAGTAGCTTTGTAGAGCGCGGAACAAGTTATGAGAGATGTTACAGGGAGCATGTTTCTCCATGCTAATGCCACAGAATGCGTCTGATTGTGATTCACCATCATGGTCTATTTTATGAGGAATTTGTTCACTGCCTTGGGGTAGTAATCTTCCAATAGCTTATTGTGACAGCTTATCAAGTCTTGGTGGAGTGGTAACAATTACCTTACAAGCTTAGCTGGAAAAATTGCCCATAGTGACTTTGGCTTTATGGTGCTTACTCCATGTATAACACCTTAAATCGCTTTCTTAGTCTTCTTCAGTATGGTAAAAATTGTTTGACACCCTTATTTATTTATTTATTTTTTATGAAAAGGACTAGGTTGGGCACCTGTTGCTATCTATTCCCACATACCATTTGCTTTAACCTTTTATGTAATGTCTAACCAGTACTATCATTTGGTCCATTTGCCTTGCATTGCATGCCTCAATCAAATGACACTTTAAACCCTGTTGGCCCTTGAAATAAGTCGCACCACATTTCTTACGATCCAACTTTTGGTGTGTGTGATTGGACAATTTGAATCAATATGATCAAGACTGGAGAGAAGTAACATGGAACCCTTCACAAGGCTCTGAAACAACTGAGCTAGTACTCTATATCACGGACATCCACTGTACGATGCACCAACCTATGACATGCTGCTTATAAACCATTCTTATCAAATGAACCTTCTGTCTATTATATCAGGTACTTGATCATCAGCAACTTCTCTGTGTTGTGCAGAAAAGTTTAAAGAACCCAGTTGCCAGAAATACACAGATATAAATAATTTTAAACCCTCCCTTTCTGTCGTGATTTTGTAATCTCCTGACATTTTCACGTGAGAGAAAATAAGAACATATTAGAGTTTGACAGTGATATGCAATTTCAATAAATCATAAATACAAAAGTTCAATGAAATGTTTTAAGATGATATTTTTTATGTTAAAAAAAAGGTGTCGATTGGAATGCAACAAAAGCCGTTGAAATTCACATTGAAATCTTTGCTCAGGAACCAAGGAAAGATGAAAGGAACAGGAAACGGAAACAAGAAGAATTAACTTAACTACGTTGTATAGAAGAAGGCCTTAAACATTTGGTTTTTCATTTTTTTATTTCTTTTTTTTTTTGGGTAAATGTTTTCTCTTGATTTGAGTGTATGAAGCAAACTTGAACTTGGTCACAGTGGAAAGGGTACTTACTATTTCACTATTATAATTGCTTATCCTTCGAAGAAGCCATAGATGATCCTTAAGCACGGAATGGTGTGAGGTCAATTTTGAATTGTTTCCGGCCCTTGCTCACCCGCTTTGAAACAGCCGCAACCAAGAAAACCAAAAGAGAAAGAGAATGTCAAGATTGCAATCTAAACAGATGAAAGATTGATGTGTTGAAAATAATACGCATTTGAAAGAGTGGATAATGGTAGCACATAAGAGGTTCAGCATTGGCAGTAAAAGGAGTGATTTGTCTCTAACCTCTCCAAAAAGGAAAGGGGAAAAACAGGAAGAATTCCTCATTGAAAGGAAAAGAAAATGGAAACAGGCTGTGGAAATCGAGTACTACTGAATCATTCAATTGCAAATTAATACAATCTTAAATGTGTCCACCTTGAATCTCCTCTCTGTGCATCCATAAAAAAAGGAAAAAAAAAAAAAAACTGTCAAAATGACCTTGTTTCATTTTTTTCACTTTTCCATCTACCAAATGGTCATTAACTTTTATTGGCAAAGTGATCCCTCTGTGTAACAAGAACAAAAAGTTGGAAAAAGCATGTCCATGCATAAAACCTTCCCTATCTAAATCTCAATTTCAGGAAGGTGTACAAATGAGTTAAATACTTACAGCAATTGCAATCAGCTCTTCCAGGAGTTCCTCCAAATGCCGCAGAGGCTATAATCATAAGCAGGATGCTCACAATTAATCTCCCACAAAACAAAATACTAATGCAGCTACTGATGCCGCCCTTCGAGTGAATCATGGAAAAATATTTGCCATAGGCTTTTGGGAGTAACAGGCAGATGAGACTTACCCACTGTGTTGGGCCATCAACCGGAGCATTTGAAGGATCGTCATGCACCTAAGCACCAGGAAAGAAGATACTTGAAATATGCAAGCTTCGCTTTGTAAAAGAGAAGAATGAATAGCATGATAATGGTGGATGATGGTAGAATCAAAGGCTTTCAAGGAATTTGCAAATGTTTGAGCATGACTTGGAGATAACATTGTGATATGCCTGCACACAGAGTTAAGGATGCAAATGCATTGAGTCGAGCAGAGTCAGGCCATGATCAGGCTGAGGCCGCCTTATTCATTCACAAAGCATATCCAGGCTCGGCTCGAGCTCGTGACAAGTTTGTTCAACAATGTTTGAGCTCAACTCATGTGAAGATGAGCAAGGCTTGGGCTTAGCTCATCTAGGCTCACGTAACATGAAACAGGAAGATCAGGCTCAGCTCGACTCCTTCACGTTTCATAAAATTCCATACTTTGGTTGAGTTTATGTTGAAATTTTACATTATAGACATGAAATTTAACAGGAAAAGATTAGTGACTAATAGACTAATTAATTTGATACAAAAGGGAAAAAATGCCCTAGAAATGCTGAAGTTGTACAAATATACATATATGAAGACATACACAATATATTAGTTCACAATGTTCATATTCGTTCACAGGATCCACAGCCTGAGCTTCCCCATGTTCAAAATTGGGCTGTTTTCTAAACGAGCCCAAGAAATTTGTCTAAGATCATTCTTTTACATGGTCACCCCAGACGAGTTTGAATTAATTCTAAACAAGCCAAATTGCTAATTGTTTGTGAACAAATCCATTTATTTGCAGCCCTAAATGGAGTGGCTTGAAGAACATTGATTAATTAGCTAATATGCCCCAGTCAACTACCAGAATTGCAGGAACAAAAAAAAAAGTCCATATGAGAAATTATATGGATCAATTTAATCTTCTTACATATTTATTTTTCTGGCTTTCTGTATCTTATTTATTTATTTATTTTGTGCTCAGAGCCAGGGTGAGGGAGGGAAGATGCATAGAACCGTTGCCACAAGGACAGTGACATCTCCAGATTGAATATTTTCATTCACCGGCACTTAGCATCATGGGCTACAATAATGTTTCCTTAATTTTATTAGCCTAATAACAGTTCCAGATCCTATTAAAGGTAGAGCTAGTTCTGGAACACTAAGAAGAGAAAAAAGAAGAAAAAAGGAAAACATTTATTAACAAGATGAAAATTTGGTACCTCCATAAAAATTCCATCCACTCCAACAGCAACACATGTCCTTGCAATGCAGGGTATTAATTCTCGAAGGCCTCCACTGGCAAAACCCCCACCTTCCAGCTGTTTTACATTTACTTTTTAATACATAATTTTGTATACATTCCACATTATTAACTCAAAGAATAAGACCATCAAGGAGTTGACGCTAATTATTGAATCG
Source organism: Dillenia suffruticosa (assembly GCA_033439265.1). NCBI lineage: Eukaryota > Viridiplantae > Streptophyta > Magnoliopsida > Dilleniales > Dilleniaceae > Dillenia > Dillenia suffruticosa. Next base: position 399,185 of record JAVTVX010000005.1, read on the forward strand.
AATTGTGAGCTAATCGTGAATTGGTTCAACTCATTGCCACCCCTAATTGAGATTATTGACAATTAAGGAAGAAGAAAACTTATAGGGCAAGCAAGATACATCTAATCGGGAATTTTGCAGGAATTCCACCAACCCCTGACAAAATCTATTGTTCCAGATCGGTTGGAACCAACTTCCAACTGAATAAGAGAATCAGATATAATTTCCAACTCAAGGTGTAGGCACATCAGCGGAAAACAACCGAATTGGGAGGAGTGATTTTAAAAGTGGAGGTGTAACTTATGTAGAAGAAACTTAGTAATTGACTAACAAAAAGAAAAAAAATACTAAGAGAAAGATCCATTGAAACATAGAAAGTGTATTTGAATTTCTTGCAGTAGAAAAGGTAATACAAATATGAAAGGAATAATCATGAAAAAAATTATATAGGATATTATTTCAAGTATTATTTCTAATAGTAGGATCAGATGATGTTCTTAAGGTACCAGGGGAACAAAATCTCCCGCGTAATTTCAGAAGGAGAAATTGTCTTTTTAATAGGGAGATTCTAATCATAAATTACTAGAAGCTTTGATAAATTAGACGTGGACATGGGCAGAGAAAGATGGCATGACATCTGGATTTTGTGATGGCATATGATGTCACTATAACAAAGAGATACTTTGAAAAAGCAGGGGAAAGATAGCAACTGTGTCATCTGATACTGTAGCAAGAAAATAATATAATCATATGAAAGATTGAACGACAAAAGTGAACTGGACAAGCAACTTGACAACAAAATGTAGACTAGCAATTTTAGGTATAAGAAGTAATAGATCCAGGAAATTGCATGGTAGAATGTGCATGGGTGACATTTTATATGAGAACAGCTGAAATCTTAAGAGAGAGAAGAGAAACATTGGAGGCAGAAACAGATCTTAAATGCCAAATATTACACGAGTAGTAAAAGTAGTTCTTAGAAAATAAAAACAGAATGCACAAGGAAACTCAAGGATGAAATTAGAATTAGCAGTCTGAATAAAGAGCACAAATATTATCATCCACATTAGCAAAAAACAATTACTTTTCCCAAACAGACATAAAAAGTAATCTTTTTCCACGACAAGGAATCCTGAAATGTCAAGACCGTACTTCGCTGATTTTCTCAAGGATAAGAGATAGGGAGATTGATTCATAAGTAGCAAGGAAGGGCATATTTTGGCCAAGCTTCCAGGGTGAGGACCTATGTAGACATTGTCAAAAATAAATACATAGACAGACTCGGGGTACATTGTAGGGCAAACCACATGCAAATTGAACCATCAGTGTGTGGCCCTTCTACATACATACATGTGCAGCCATGTCAACCAAAAAAAGGAAATGCCAAGAAATGTCATCAGTTACACATCAAATGCAACCTCACAAGACCCAGAATATGATGAAGGATCAAAAAATAAGTTCTGCCTGGTCCATAAGATAAGACGAGATCTTGAGTTATTATATTTAATTGGTTAGGAAATACATGATTGTCAAATCAGTAAAATGCCTGTTGCAAAAGCACATTGTAGCCAGAACAGTAATTTCAAAATTAATAAAATCCCCACCTTTCTTCCAGCAGGCTGTTGTAATGAATGGGTAACATCAGCCACCTGTATTGAGAATTGAACAAAAGAATCAGGACTTGAGGACACATATGCCACTGTAACAATTGCAAGAACATTACAAACAGCAATTTCAAGATAATAAAGGTGCACACAAAGCCCACAATATTTGTCTAAAACATTAAGGAATAACTGGGTGGATAGATACTTCTAAAACCAAGTGAAATGCAGTTGATACAGCCAGCCAAACCTCTCTTTTTTTTTTGTTTCTCCTTTGTGAAAGAATTGCAAAACCTGCCTTATATAAGCTCAAAATGCTTGCTCTCAGAGGAGCTCCCAATGTAGATTACAATAGCAGCATATAAACCTCACAACATACCAGGGAGGACAAGTTAGACAACCTGCTCCAATCAAATTTAAAACTGATTCAAATACTTTCTGCCATACTAATTTACTAGCAACTTAAACTTTTCCATCTAAAACTGCACTCTTAACCCCTTCTGTATTGAAATGGCCTCTCCAGTGAGGCAACAGATGTTGTAAACAATACCCCGAAGGTCTCTCACAGCCTCTCCATCATTATTTTGTCCAACACCCTATAAATATTTTTTAAATACATAATTTCACATGTAAGCACAACATTTTCTTAACATGTATTCATTTTAGGATAGTAACCATTATAGGAATATTTGTGCCTAAAGCCCACAACTAGGACACAATCATATAAATTTGACAAGAAGTCTACGCCAGTATATTGATGTTTGCATACTTTTCATTTCTCATTTTGCTTATTTCTTTCGAGAAGTTCATTTCTAGTTGTTATGAATGACCAATTAGCCATATCATTGAGGATGATTGACAACATAAATCAAGCAAAGGGTTGTAAGCAAAATATACATAATAAAATGAAAAAGCTTGGATTTAGACTAAGTAGATCGCAACAACATGGCAGCATGCCTATACATAAGATGCCGCAGAAGAGCATATGTTTCTTTTTCACTTACAACGGGACAATTAGCTTCCCTCATCCACTCGAGATTGCGTGGATCAACAATTAAATCATCTAAACAATAAGTATAACAAGGAAAACAGTTAGAAATTGCATGACATTAATAAGTGTTAATATAAACTTTGATGTACACGGCCAAAAGTGGACTTCAGATACCAAAAGAATAAAAATCCACAGAATGAGTGAGTATTTGAAGATGATGATTAAGCCATGTTTCTTCTAAGCCCAGGCACTGATATAGGATGACTTTTGTGAGGATTTTAGGGTGAAGACTTTAGGGCTTTTTTGGATGTTTAAGAAGGCTGAAATTTGTAAATATTAAACAAGGATTCAGGGAACTAAAAGAAAAGAAGAGCGATTCCCTTAAACTTAGGAAGAGACATGAGATTCATATTTGGCTAAGGTCACTTCCTCATCAATATGAATTTATAGGCGTGGACAGATATCTATATCTACTGCTTACCTTCACATCATATGTTGACAAAAGGTCAGCATTTCACAAATTAGTGTAGTGCACATAGATTTATCTACGTACAATAACCTCACAAGAGCTGAGTCCAACTGACACCACCCTAACCCCTTCCCCCCCCCCCAAAAAAAAAAAAGGAAGAAGAAGAAGAAGAAGACAATGATGATGATGATAATGATAACAAATTCTCATGTAAGGAAGCCCCAGGATGTTACACTGATACTAAAAGAGTATTATTGAAGAATCCATGACTTACTATAGCCAAACATTGTTCCCCTTTCACAGACCATGACATGAGGATTTCCAGCTAATCTAATCTTCTCAGCAGAATTCACCATGACCTACAAAAACAAACTATTACAGTTAATGGGGTTGCAACGGAAGAAACGTTCATGACTCAGGCTTGCTCATCTACTTACAGAAGAAGCACAAAATTGGCCTTTCTTGATATTAATTATTTTTCCAGTCCTTGCAGCTGCAACCAAGAGATCTGTCTGTAATGTAAAAAAGATTGATCCAAAATAAGTCCTCCATAAATGATCTGTCAAACTTGCAAGATTCCTTGTCATGAAAGCACTCCTTCAGAATGGAAAAAGGGAAAAAATAGCTAACCTGACGGCAAAGAAAGGCTGGAATTTGAATAATATCTGCAACTCTACCAACAGATTCACACTATGGAAGATTGAATTCATCAGAAATTCATGAGCGTGGAACATGATTTTTTATTTTTTGATAGAAAAAAATTGTATTACATAAACAAGAGAATATACAAAAGGCCTAAAGTTGAAGGCTGGAATTTGAATAATATCTGCAACTCTACCAACAGATTCACACTATGGAAGATTGAATTCATCAGAAATTCAAGAGCGTGGAACATGATTTTTTATTTTTGGATAGAAAAAGAATTGTATTACATAGACAAGAGAATATACAAAAGCCTAAAGTTGACGACAACACTAAGTCAAAAGAAGTAGAGAACAAGAACAACAGCAAATAAAGGACAGCCTCCCAATTCAAATTCTCTGAATTATAATCTCTAAATACTCTTAAAGCATAAGCCCAAAGAGATGCATAAAATATAATATTGTCCCAAAGGAGAGAGGCAAATGCTCTAATTTCCAATATTTTGGACATTGTCTTCCATCCAAATACACCAATAAATAGTTAATAAGAGAACATTTCCAAAGAAAGAAGCATTTTCCATGCACCAAAATAAGCCTAAAGAAAACTATTCTACTTTAATACAGCCATCAAAGTGAGAGCACACACACACAACAAAAATGTTGGTCCCTAGCAGCCAACTTTTATTAGGATTCAGACAGTTCTGTACATCCCAAATCCACATACTTCAGCTTTTTGCCTTTCCTTAAATCAGTCAAAAGCTCACACAAAATGCACGCAAAGAGAGATAAGCCATCATTTATAATATACCGAGAAAGTACAAGACATGATTGAAGAACTTGCATTTGTAAGCAGCTGGGTAGCCTTGTTAGTTGTCTTTGGTGTTTTGTGCTAGCTTTAGACAGAAATATGGTTCTCATTGTCAATTAATTGGCAGAGAAATGGAGGTGGCATTTGCATTTAAATGAGTTACAAATTTCAATAACCATGAGATGACACTGGCAGATACCCTTGAATATACCACAGAACAAATTATGACTCAAGAAAGATTAGGCATCATCGTCACTCATAACTAGCTAGCAGTTCGTCCAATTTCATTCTACCGAAATTAGGATTCCCGACAAAGATGTCAAAGCACAGAGTACTAAAAAGAGCCAAGCAGCTAGTGCATTGAGAAGGCGTTCAAGGGCACCAGGACCCAATTCAAATGGCATGGTGTAAGAAATGATTTAACATGGCAATGTCCAGAAGAATACAGAAGAAACTCACCTGGATAGACTCGTGAACATCAGTCACTATAGGAATATCGTATGCAATTTTAACCTTTTCAAGAATCTGCAAAGAAGTAACACAAATAATTAGTTTTTCTAGCTATGGCAGATTCGGGTAAGACTTATTCATAAAAAAGAAAAAGGGAAAATGTGCCTTCAAGCCTTGCTCCAAACCAGGACCACGAAAAGACTTAGAGGATGTTCGGTTAGCTTTGTCAAAGCTTGACTTGAAAACCAGTGGCAATCCCAATCTAGAAGTGTAGACATAGTAATTGCATCACATATTTTATTTCTATTATGCATTTTTTCTTTAATAAAACGTGCAAATTAAAAATCCAAGGCTATGAGGAAAGGAAAGAAACATACTTGGAGGTGACACCCTTAATGTGACCGGCCATCCTTAAGATGTGCTCCTCAGATTCAATCACATTAGGACCCGCTAACAAGAAAAACGGCTCTGCTCCCTGCTTCACAATTGTCAATCATATTTATTTTAATTATATACATATATATATTTCCGTACCAAAATTATTGATGTTACAAACCTTTAGCTGATTGAATAGAGCCGCTGATGAATCCATTTTGTTGCGAGAAAAAGGAATTTGCTGCAACTGTTGCTTGAAATCCAGATCTCTTAATTAACCTACCAATTCAACACACATTTCCGAAAAATAATTACGCATTTGACGGGTGAATAATGATGAGGCATTTGATCTTCGAGATCTAGAGAGAGAATGAGACAGAGTGTACCCAATAAAATCGGAGAAAAACAGAATGTTGGATCCTACCGATCTACCTCCTTCTCCATTTCAAATGAAGTCATCAGTAAAAGATTGAATCCTTTGAGCAGAGCGAACAGTTTTGTTTTCCGGTTTTCGGAGCGAACCGTTTTGTGAAGGCTGAGGAAGACGACGGGTTTGCTCAGCAGGGTCAACCGCACCGGATGGATCGACTACGATTGGGCCGGGAAATTGGGCCTAGAAAAAAACATTTAGCCCAAGTCCACCAAATTTTTTTTTTTTTTTTTGGTACAGAAAAAGGAAGAAAAGAAAAAACCGAACAAGGAACAAAGCTGCAAAGAGCGGAGGCTGGAACCCAACTCAAGCGTCCCTTATGTGGGATGTCTGATGGGTAGTTAACTTCTTTCTTCTTCTACCCCAAGGGTTTCCCTCCAAATCAAGCTTCAGAAGAGGCTCAACCTCTGGCGGAGAAGTGTCAGACTCAACGAGACCAGGTTGGATTCCTCTCCCAAACTCTACCAATTTATGTGCACATCTATTGGCCTCCCTGTACATGGGAGATATGTTGAATGCCCAACTCTTTCATGAGTTCAACGCAGTCCAAAATTGTGTTCCTTCACGGATGATTGGCGCGAACTCCCCTATTCACAGCATACATCACACTAAGGGAATCGCATTCAACCATTAACTCTCTGATGCCCCTGTCCTTGGCTACTTTAATCCTTCTCTTAAGCTCGATATCTCAACCAAGTTACTTTTCGCAGTACCCACATTAGCCCAAAAACCATAGATCCACTCCCCATTGTTGTTCCTAAAAAGACCACCAACACTAGCATTACCACCCTCAACGCTAGCTCCACCATCAACATTAAGCTTAATTCTGTCCCCCGTAGGTTTTGTCCACGCCACAAGAACCATTTCCTCACCCTCTTTCAAATAGCCGAGGCTATTAGTGATGTAGTTCCATGTGCAGAGAATCCTTTTGGCCACCTGCGGAGGAGGCTCAATCTTCTTCTGAAAGATAGCATTGCATCCTGACTTCCAAATAGTCTACACTGTCAAGTCCATTGTATCCTTCTGCACTAATTTGAACTCACACAAGAAAATAGTGAAATATTTAAAAATAATAAAAAAATAAATAAAGGTTTTCATTTTCCTAAAAACATGAGAATGGATCATTTGCCCTTGCTTTTTAGTCTGTAGTATAAACTTATCAAACACATATAATAATTTAAGGATCATATATAATAAAATTAATATTTATATTTATGTTATCTTATAGTCGTGTTGATTGTTCCAAACTCTTTTGCATTAAATGATCGGACACTCAACCCCTTAATCAGAAGTTTCGAGTTTGAATTGTGGGAATGACAAAATAGATTTGGGAGAGTCAACTCCTAAAATGAGTCTCAGTGTTTAAACCGAATTAGTCGGATAAACCTTGTGAAAAAAAAAAAAAAAAAAGTTGTGTTGACTGTTAGCCTCACTCTTTCTTGCTTAGGATTTGTGTTGTGTCACGTTTATACATTTTTGCTGATGGTGAATGTGTGTGGAGTTGGAAAACCTTGCAATTGGTGAAATAGAATTTTGGGTTTGCATTTGGTGTCATCACCTTTTTAATCATTTCGTTCAATGTCCTCATTGCCTCAATAATCCTAATTTCCAAATGACTAAATTACCCCCAAATATATGACCATGAAAATTGCACCCCTTACAACTTGGGTTTACATTATATTTCCAAAAAAAAAAAAACCATCGAGTACATCTGGTAAATTATTTTTTTTCTCATTTTTCTTTTGTGATAATATTTACCCCAAAATATATAATGATAAAATAATAAGATCGGTTCAATCATAAAGCCAGTGATTAGATAAGATTATACAAGATTTTTTTTTTTTTTTTTTTTTTTTGGAAACAAGGGTTAAAGTTTTGGAGGACTGAAGGGTCATATCACCCTAAAGAGTGTGCATCCAAAGGTCAGCATGAGAATGAGATCTCAATTTGCCGGAGCATCTAGTAAACACAAAAAGCTATACCAAGTGTACCTAAAGACTATAATAATAGGGGCCTTTGATTGTGTTTTTGAATATGTAGTCACCCATGAATGTGCACCTCCAATCCCACATTATACAATTGTTTTCGTGTTTTCTTTTTCATTTATTATGTTATCTTTCTTTTTTAAATGATAGATGTGTGTCCTTAATTTTTCTTCCAATTATGGAAAATTCTTATTATGTATATTGGTAAGTATATTGTGAAATATTTGTTCGATTTCATAATAAAATCATAAGATTGATCTTGATTCTGATGAAGTTTAATGTATAGGAATGGGTTCGATAACTCAATGGATCAAAGAACAGTAAATTGATGCTGCAAGTTAGTGATTTTTGTATAGAAGAAAAAATTCTTATTCTTAATTTCTCTCGAAGAAAATGTCTTTCATATAAAAGTGAAGATATGGAAATTTCTCTAGGGCATCCCCGTCACTGTCCTTTTTAAAATCCAATTGTTGTCTTCAGGTACCTTAAAATAACTGAGCCACACAATTGACAAGTGACAACCAATAAACCAAAAGGCATATCACATTTGACAGCCGTTCTTTTTCTCCCCCAAACATATGTGCAGCCTTCAGATGCTCTTCATAAAGTAAGCCAAGCCAACGAGTGTGCAGCAACAGCTAGCACTGCATGGTTACTTCCTTCATCTATATAAGAAAGGATCACATACTTACTCATCATTAACAGAATAGTTTTCATCCTCTCTCTCTCTCTCCCCCTCTACACCATGAAAAACTCAAAACCCATTTCTCCAAACACCTCAAAGATCACACCCTTTCTCATAATTCTTCTCCCCACAGTCGTCTCGGCCGCATGCACATGTGAAACAGAGTCATCGGAACAGAGCAAAAGACAGGCGCTCGAGTACAAACTAGGCGCAATAGCATCCATTCTGATAGCAGGAGCAGTTGGAGTGAGCTTGCCATTGATGAGCAAGAAAATTCCAGCTTTGACACCTGAAAACGATCTCTTCTTCATGATCAAAGCCTTTGCTGCAGGAGTAATTCTGGCCACAGGCTTCATTCACATATTGCCGGATGCTTTCAATAGCCTAACGTCCCCATGCCTTGGCCAAATTCCATGGCGGAATTTCCCCTTTTCTGGGTTTGTTGCAATGATGTCTGCGATTGGGACTCTAATGATTGACTCATTTGCAACTGGGTATTACAAAAGAGTGCATTTTCGTAAGGGTCCTCAGGTTAATGTTGAGGATGACGAAGAGAGGACTAGTGGGCATGCTGGTCATGTGCATGTCCACACTCATGCCACACATGGTCACGCTCACGGCTCCGCCATCCCCTCTCATGATGATGCCGCCTCCCTGGATCTCATCCGCCATCGGATCATTTCTCAAGTAAATTTTCACGAAATCTTTTTCCTTTTTTTTATTATTTCTTACCGGATTGTTTATTCTAGGTTTTGAATGCAATTTGAAGAAATCTATAAATGTTTATTATATGCTTTTTAATGATTTCTGCAAATATTTTTTTTTTGGGAGGGGATAATGAATAAGGTGGTATGTGATAATGGTAGGTATTGGAGTTGGGAATAGTGGTTCATTCAGTAATAATTGGAGTATCACTAGGCGCTTCTCAGAGTGCAGATACAATAAGGCCATTGCTGGCTGCTTTATCTTTCCATCAGTTTTTCGAGGGAATGGGACTTGGCGGATGCATCTCTCAGGTACCACACAATATCCCATTTTCAATTTCTCAATTTTTTTCCCACAATTTTATATAATGTGAATTGTTAAATAATTGCACAAAAAATATACTCATAATATTTGATGAATAATTTTTTTTCAAATGAGAAAAAATTTTTTTATTTTATTTTTTGATTATTGGAGAGATATCCATCTTCTCCTTAATTAATTAATTAATAAGGTACAGTTAAAGAGCACAAAGCAAATTGAATCGATTCTCTCTTTTTTGGTGAGGAGAGTAGCAGTTGCTTGAAAAGGGATTCTTTTGTCCTTTTATTTATTTTTTGTTCGGTATAAAGCTGGAGAAAAAAATACCATCTTAATTGCCTTGTTGGATGTTACGGTAAAAACAAATAAATTTTTTCTATTATTACGTATGACAAAAATTAGTAGAGAGAGAGTTTTGTTCTTTAAATATTAATATGATTTGAATCGAAATTAATCAAATCCAATATAATTATTGGATACTGATAATTTATTAAAAAAAATCTTTTTTCTATTATAAATAATCAAAATAACAATACCCGAATTTTTTTATATATCTTTTTATACCTAAAACTTTTGGAATTTTTTTTTTTTAAGTGAGTAACAATTTGGTACATGGGTTGCTAAATTTTTTAACGAAGGATTTAGATAGTTCTAAAATGATGGCGACAAGATTAGGAAGTAAACTACTTTTATACTATCTTCCATCTTCCCCAATTGGGGTTTGGTAGTCTCAGAACATGTTAGAGCTAGAGTCAGCTTTGGTAGTACCAGATCTGTTTTATAAAGAGTCACCATAAAAATGGTTAATTTCAAAAAAAAAAAAAATTATTTTTTCAAATAAAAAAAGAACAAGTTAGTGTTAGTAGAAGATGAACGAGGAAATATAATATACTTTTCGAAAATAATAATGAGTGGTAGATGCTTTGAGAATATCAAGGAGTCCAATCACAACATTTTTTATTGAAAAAAAATTAAAAGAGGATAGGATTTGGATGGACACATAAGTGAAGTTGAAGCATCGAACAAAAGGAAAAATTTTTTTTTTTTTTCCTTATGCATTCAAGTTAATAATTATTATAGTAATAAAAATTAATAATTATTATAGTAATAAAAATCTATGCATTCAAGTTATCAAATGCACCCTACAAGGAAAAAAAGAAAAAAAAAAGGATCGAAAAGAAAGTTAGATAATTGTGTATTTCATTGATTGTGCAGGCAGAATTCAGGGTAAAATCAACGGTTATTATGGCACTGTTCTTCTCTCTCACTACCCCAATTGGGATTTTAGTTGGAATTGGAGTGTCAAGAATTTATAGTGAGAATAGCCCAACAGCTCTAATTGTTGAAGGGATTTTGAATTCTGAGTCCGCTGGGATTTTGATTTACATGGCTTTAGTGGACATTTTAGCAGCTGATTTTATGAATCCAAGAATGCAAAGCAGTGGTAGACTTCAATTAGGTGCTAATGCATCCCTTCTTTCGGGAGCTGGTTGTATGTCTTTCTTGGCCAAATGGGGCTAACTCCTCTTCTTTTGTCCCCAAAAGAAAATTTTGGATACAGGATTGTAGAGGCTAGGCTTCTCCATGGTAAATTTTTGGAGGTTGGTTTTTAAAATAAAGTTGGGAAGTCAATTTTGCCTTGAATTTGATTAATGAGAAGAAGTGATGAAAAGCGGCAAAATTTACACTCAAACTAAAAACCGATGATAAAATTTATTCCAATACCACAACTCACGTGTGAAGATTTTTCTTTATAAATATAAAAACTTTCGATAACGATTTATAAATTTAATAACAAAATACTAAATTCTTTTAAGTAAAATCTCAAATTTAAATCATAGAAATAAAAAGGGGTATTGAAAGAGTCAATTTTTAAATTGAGTTTCATAATTATTCGAATTGAATTAATCAAATTTTCATGTTAGTTTAGGGTTAGAGAGACAGGGTTTGCATAGGAAGAAGGCATGTAAGATTTATGTGTCTACCTTATATTTTATATTTTTAATAAAAATATTTTTTAAAATATTTTTTAATTATTTTAGTGGTAGAACTAAACGATTCTCATATAAAAATCAATTTTGCCATTAGCAAAAGGAATCGAAATCGAAGTCATATCTAAAAGTTTAGTTCTAGTTTTTCATTTTAAAAAATTAAGAGTCGGTGATTTTTTATTTAGATAGGTGATTTTTTTAAATATATTTTTTTTTAATTTGTTGTTTGTAAAATGAATCACATTAAAAATTAAAAATACTAAAAAACTCTTATTGTTTGTTTGAAGGTAGTAGGTGTAAAAAACTTTTCTATTTTAATTAATATTGAATTTAATAAAGTAATTAAAATTCATGAGTTGTGGCAAAACGGTCTTCAAATAAAGGATTTTGTCAATAAAAAATATACAATTAGCTTCATTTTTTTTTTTACTACTCCGATTTAAAAAACGAAACAATCAATACTAAAATATATGGGACTAAAATTGTTAAGAATAGAAACCGACAATTTTAGAATCAAAATAAGAATTGCACCCTTAATATTTAATTCTAATTCGTCTAAATCAAGAACCAAGAATCATCAGTTCTAGAACCGAAATCAACAATTCCAAAACCGTGGCCATATCTACCCATATCACAGGTCAGACTTTTCTTGATAAATATAAAGAGTATCCCTGGTACAAAAAAAAAAAAATAAATAAATAAAATAAAGAGTATCCCGGATTGCATCTTTTGTCACACCTCCAACAAGCAAAACAGAACACCCTATGGTAGGGTGATGGGGTGCAGTGTTGGTTAGAAGGGTTTTTAAAGGTTACCTAGAAAGCTCTTATCCGTTTTTCCATTATTTGAAATGTAAAAGAGAGATCTATAGCTTTTGAAAAGTTGTTATTTTACACCAATAAGCTTAACTCAAAATGGCACCTTCCCTCCTATGTAATAAGCTCGAATTTGAGTCTTAATATACACATACATTTTTGTGTCTTGGAAGCGAGGTCATCCACGCCAAGCCATACATACATACATATCTATATGCGCTACCAACACTTCGTTGGTCTAATAAGAAAGACACTAACATCTCACACTAAAATCCGATATTTAAATTTTGGTAGTGACAAAAACGATATTGGAAAAACTCCCCCCGATTAGAACCCGATAACAATGTGTGTATGTGTGTGTGTGTATATATATATATATATGCGCTTAGAAAATGGTAAAATGTTTCACCAAAAAAAAAAAAGAAAATGGTAAAATGTATATGTATTCATAAATTTTGTGTTTTATTACCAAATAAAAACAAGATAGCTATTTAATTATAAATTTGGAATACCATCAATTATACTGGTAACTAAAAGGGGCCAGAGAAAATATTATCTGCACATCTTTTCTCTTCTTTTTTCCACTAATCTTTTCCTTACTCTCCATGTACTATAGGTTATCTAAGAGATTTTAAGGTAATACAAATTCTAACGTCCAGTACAAATCTAAATAATAATATTAAAGAATAATATCCTAACATTTCAATTATAGCAGTTTCCAAAAAATAATATAATAATACAATATCCAGCCAAAGATCCAAAATGACTCAAATTTGCATCCATAGTATAACGAGGGAGCAATGAAGAATGCCTGTTATGCAACTTAAAACCCTAACAAAAAAGAGAACCAGTTTACAGACCAAACGATTTGTGTCTCCAACAGATACCTCAATTAAAGTATAATCTCACGTCCTCAAATTGCAATCCTACAAGTTGTAGCAAGTGCCAATCTCCGAATGTGTTAATCATCATCTAGTTACAAAAGCTGGAGATTCTATATGACAGTTTAATGGGAAAACTTGGGAGAAGGCCCACCAATCCGCAGCAAAATACAGAACCTATGCAAAAGCATAAATTAGCCAGGAACACAATAGAACAGGGAAAAAAGAAGGAAAAAAGGGAAGAAGAAGAAAACATTTGAGATCAACTTCATTCAATCAAGTGCTCCTTTGTAGGTGTGGCGAATTACAGACGCAACAAACTTCATAATTTTCAAGATAGAATTTTGAATTCTAATCATGGAGTAACAATAGTGAATGATCCATCTAATTAATATTAGTACAAGACAAGTGAAGAAAAAATACTTTTGTAATTTTATAGACAACTAAGGGTCACCCTAATGCCTGCATTTTCCAAATATTAATGAGTTATCAGATGGTTCGAATGCGCTTGTTCATGTATTCACCTAGAGAAATAAGAAGTCGTAGGCCCTTGAAACTCTCAGCACAAGATCACAACAATTGGATGTACCATGACACTGGTTCATTCCCCCCCCCTCCTTCCAAAGGGACCTGTTTAAACACATTTTCACAAACTGAGAAAGAATATTTTTGATCTTTCGGCCCTCAAAACTACAAGGCATTGAAAATTCTACTCGCAATGTCCAGATTATATGAGAAGCACATTTTGACACTGATTATTGGGATCTCTTCTTGCTTGTCATGAAGAAATAGGTCTTGGTTCTAGATGGTGAGGTTATTTAAAAGGAAGGTCACAACTAACAATTATATAAACCAAACAATTGCATACCACATATAATAAAATCATACAATAAGCACATGCTCTCAAATTGAAATGTGGAGTCTGTAGCAAGTAGTACCAATTTTAGCAAGAGTTTGCCAATCACTTCATTATACAACTTGGTAGTTCTCTGTGATTAGCTGTGTCCTTTGTGAAAATTTGGGAGGTGGACCACCACTCGGTGGCAAAACATTAACAACCTACAAAGGAACATGAAATATTGATGTTACAACGAATCAATAAAATTAAAAGAAAAATGAACTCAATTTTATTTAATTGAGCATTCACTCTAAAACCCAATAACTTCATATCAGCCACCTTCATCTCTTCAGCAACTCTCTTTTTTTCCTCCTGATTTTTTTAAATCAAATCCTTTTCATTTCTTTGCAAACAGCAAGCGCATCATCCCGTTAACCAATGATTACAAGTTGCATATTGAGAAAATTGCAAATGACTAGGACAGGAGCAATTACATTAGAAGATCTGTGCAATGTGCATAACAAATAATAATTGCTTCCACAATTTATTGGTTATGATGAACTCAGCACGATATTTCTCCAGTAAAAGTATTGAATTTTTAACGTCCGATATCTATTTTGAAGTAAATGTGACAAATTAGTTACCACCTCAACCATTGTTGCTAGTAGTACGACTAGCTTGGAAGAATTGTGTGCAAATCTACTAACTCAAAAAAGTCCAATACAGACAATAAGATTAAGATGGCAAGCCAAACCTTTACGTCGCTGAAGGTACTGGCAGCAGTAAACTGCACAGAAATGGGAAAAAAGGCAGATGAATCCGCTGGAGGAACAACGAACTCCATTGATCCACTGCCAATTATTTGAAAGATCAGAAACTTACAAGCATTAGAGGACATGTCATAGACTATTGCTAGGAGCAAAAAGGCATCATCACCAACCTTCTATTAGAATTGTCAATGAGAAGTATGGACCACTCCAAAATGGAGTTCCTAGAATCATACCTGCCATTGAAATGCATTTTATCAGTACAGAATGCAGTGGGCATAAAGGAATCCGGGGGTTAAATTGGGCACACTTTGAGACAGAAGAAAGGAAAGGGGACAATATCGATAAGGAGATTGACAGAGTGCAACTTTTACAGTTTCCTTTTCACTGTGAGAAGAATATATATCCCCCATTCTGTGTAGTATGCTTCAGTAAAAGTGAACTAGAGATGACAGAAATTATTAAGCTCTAAATGTGCATCAACCAATGAAAACCATCCCAAGATGAATTTCAGTTAGTAATGCAAATAATTTAAACTCAATCATAATTAAAAGAATTGCAGAAATATTTCACCACAAGGAGCAAGAAGTGCTCACCTCCATTCCCCATCAATCTGCCTCACATTTGGTGCATCTCGAAGAGCTGGGAGAGGTACCGAAATCACAACATTTCGGAGATCAAACATCGATGACGCTTCATACTCAATGCTGACATATGTTTCATTACCAGAAACAGAAGGCCAGCAGTTTACTGGAACACAAAAGCAGGTGTGAATAATCAGTGCAAACAGCAATTAATATTTCCAAACATGCTTGCAAAAGAATTGCAAACCCACTTGTCAATGGCACAACTGACTCATCAACAGTCTGCATCCTCCACCTCAACAAACCAACACCTGCTGCATCACCTGTCTGACCAGTGGGAAAAGGCCTCTCAGGATCTTTCATGCCCAAGATGTTTTCATTGGAAAATAGTTCCTTGTTGATATTGGGATGGGTTTTGAAAAGAATGCCTGGGTTTCCTCCGGATTCAATCTGGTAAGATGCAAGAAAGCATGATTATTATCATAAACTTCAAAATGTTAAACGAATTCTGGTACAGGTATCAGGTCCAAGATCATGGCCAATTGCTAGACATTCCTCATCCTTGACCATTCATTATAATGAGCTATTCAACAGAAACACCCCTGTTCACAGTGACTGATATGAATATGCAAAGTGAAGAACCAAGTAACATAATGTCTAGAAATAAACAACAGATATCACTTCAAAAAACAAATCCACCGTACTATTTACCTATAGGAAAAAAAATATAGTTCAGGGTTTCCAATTGTAACATTAATACTTTTCACGCACTCCCCGATTTTAGCAACAACTAATTTAGTGGTGTACCTGCACAAAATCAGCTTCCCTAAATGGTAAGTGCATGAGAATTTTTTAGTTTCTTCTTTTTAGATAAGCGGAGAATGAGAGCAAATTACTATATCAAATTGCTTATCCGGTTAATCACTAATTTAGAATGTAAAGCAATTACTCTAACATGGTTTCATTTAAAAGCAAATGTCTACAATACACATGATAAGGCATAGATTGAGATATACAAGATTGCTCAAACTATCGAGAAATTAAACTTATGAGCCATACAATGAAATTATGGGAAAGAGTGATGGAACATAAATTGAGATTGGAGATAAATGTGTCTCAAAATCAATTTGGATTTATGCTAGGAAGATCCACCACAAAAGCAATTCATTTGTTAAGGTATTTGATGGAGACATATAGAGCACATAAGAGAGACCTACATATGATATTCATTGATCTAGAAAAAGCTTATGATAGGGTTCCTAAAGATATATTGTGGTGGACGCTAATGAAGAAAAAGATCTCTTTGAGATACATAAATCTCATTAAAGATATGTATGACGGAGCTATAACCAATGTAAGAACTTGCGGGGTATGAGCGATAGTTTTTCCATTAATATTGGGCTCCATCAAGGTCCGGCATTAAGTCCCATCATTTTTGTAATAGTGATAGACGAAATCACAAAAAATATTTAAGATGAAATACCATGGTGTATGCTTTTTGCAGATGATATAGTGTTGGTAGATGAAACTAGAGAATGTATTGATGCTAAATTAGAATTATAGAGAGACACTGGAATCCAGGGAATTTAGATTGAGTAGATCGAAAACTAAGTATGTGAGATGTAAGTTTAGCAACAATGATTAGAACGAAGAAAAAACGATTAGGTTAGATGGACGAGATGTATCAAAAAGTGAATGATTTAGATATCTTGATTCCTTCATTCAAAATGATGACAACATAGATGGAGATGTGAACCATAGGATCCAAGCGGGTTAGATGAAATGGAGAAAGACATCCGAAATTTTTTGTGAACGCACGATGCCACTACATTTGAAGGAAAAGTTCTATAGAACTGCAGTAAGGCCTGCATTATTATATGGTACTGAGTGTTGGACAATTAAAAAATAACAAGAACAAAAAATGGCGGTAGTAGAAATGAGAATGTTTAGGTGGATGTGTGGTAAAACTAGAAGAGATAGAATCAGAAATGAAAAGATTCGTAACAAATTGAGAATTAGTTCAATTGTGCATAAAATGTATGAGTGTTGGCTAAGATGGTTTGGACATGTGCAAAGAAGACCTGAAGACGCACCGGTTAAATGAGTAGAAAACTTGAATATAAAAGATTTAGTAAAACATAGAGATAGACCGTTGAAAACTTGGATGCAAGTTATCCATAAAGATATGATAGTTAAGAATTTAGATGAGAGGATGACGTTGGATAGGTATGAGTGACGTAGAAGAATTCGCACAAATTAGACTATCATATTTATTTATCTTTTATCTATTCATTTTCTTATTATTATCATTATTAGTATTATTATTATATATTTTTTTAAAAAATTTAATTTATTTCTTTATTATTATTATTATTATTTATTTATTTTTAAATCTCCATGCTTGTTTCTCAAAAGGCCGATCTCAAATTATTGGGATTAAGACTCAGGTTGTTGTTGTTGTTGTCGTCGTCGTCTACAATACACGTGATAATGGAATTCTTTTTATTTATTATTTGTTACATATGGTGAATTATTTGTTCAAATTCAATATTTTACATGTTTTCATTTATGAGCACAGTGGTATCATTCTTTCACAAATACTTCTACTTACATGCAAAATTGACAATTACAATTATTTTTATAAAATATGTTTAATTTTCTTACAAATAATTGACAATTACAATTATTCTCATTTGGAATCCAGTGGTGTGCTACTACTCACGCCATTAACCTACCCGTGTTGTATATTCCACAAAAAAAAAAAAACTTCAGTAAATAAAAGTCTAGGGTTTGCTCAATTCGAAAGGGGAAGTTTCCGGAATTGAAGTTTCTTCTTCTGTGCATTGTGGCTTGAACGGCTCCGGCAGGTCCAGGAATCAGACAGAAGGAGAAGGAAGAAGAAGGGAGAGGATGAGGAGGGCTTTGGTTTTGAGAAGGGGAGAGAGAGAGAGAGAGAGAGAGAGAGAGAGAGAGAGAGAGAGACTTGGGTCTGGTGGTGAAGGTGTTGTCTACAGGGGCAAAGGACAGTGAGAGAGAGAAGGGGTCAGAGAGAGATCAGAACGATAAGGAAGAGGTGGCCGTCGAAGACAGGGGATTCACAATGTACCACAAACTGTTGTTGCATCTGGAAGAAATGTACATATTTGCATGTAAAACAGAAAGCATAAAAAAGAAATACCTGAACTTGGATGTGCCCATCTTCCTTGTTAAGTATTTGAAGTGACAAAATCCCTTGAACATCAAAGTTGTTGACACCTCCATCTCGCTTAAGTGTCACATTCAGCTTCTCTTCAATAGTTAGCATGATAGGATCAGTGGGTGGTGGAGCAGCCGATCTTGACTGACCAACGGTTGGCTGTACATCCTCAAGAATCACTTCACCTTCTGCTTTCAGAGATTCCAAGAACTGATTGGTTCTTTGAGTTTTTCCAAGCTGCATACCCAGACCTTTTGGAGGAGCAGTAGCAGATGCGGTAGGGCGACCTGGTTAGCAAACAAGAATAAGTCTTTTTTTTTCCCTGTTCAGTGAATTCTGAGGACAAGGTTTCATAGCACACAAAAAATATGTGATTATTATTATACTATGAGATATAAGAACAAAGCAAGGGGCATCCTATTTTTCCATCCAAGGGAGAAAGATGCAAGTCAAAGATTTTATTTTTGGAGCATTTATCCAATAATTCAGACTCTTATTCAAGTGAAGAGTAGAGTAAGTCTCAACAGATCCCATAATTCAGCAAGAGAAAACAAAAAAAAAAAAAAAAAAAAAAAAGAAAAAGTCCATGTGAAGCTGCAAAAGGGCCTACTTCCTAATGGGATGGAGCTGATGCCGCAATATAAAAATATAACATAGAATTTCTTGAGGACATCTTTGCTCATCAAGGGCTTGATAACTGGTTTATCTTTTTCACTTCCCTGCTCTGATTCAACACTAGCTAGGCATGTTCCTGAGGCTCATTAAATCATTAACTTCCACACAGAGATGCAACTTCATCTAAAGGAAGTTTACACCATAGATTTGTAATTATAGTGTCTGTTGTTGCCAGGTCTATCTTTAGCTTGGCGGTTCAAGTTTCTCAACCGGGACCATTAGGTTAATGGCTACAGAACTTGTGAAAGAGAGAAGAGAGAATATGAGGTATTCTAAAATACCTCACTTAAAAAAAATTATAAAAAAAAAAACATAAAAAATATAGCCTGTGTTTTTTATCTATTGTCTTTATGCCAGGCTTCTCAACATTTTATCCTGCAAGCGCATGTTTACCATATATCCACGTGTCTCATTATTATTTGTCTTATTGTTTCATGAGGAGAACAGAAAGGAAAACTTCATTAAGGAAGCACTAGAGGGGGGGGGGGTGCACCTGTACAATGTACAGATCTACCCCGAAATTAACGAGGTTTGCAACATCAAAATTACAATTTCAAAAACTTTGCCGAAAGCCAAAAGTAAAGGCCAAAGGGCCTTTGTTTCAAACCAACCAAAAAAAAAAAAAATAGCAAGAGGGATCATTTCACTTTCACTTGAATTTACAACACTCCACATATTCCAAGCCTGCAACTCACTTTGGTTATGTTTGTTTCCTGGACAATTGCGAAAAGAAAAATAAATTCCTAGAAAATGAGATTTCTCAATGTTTTTTAAATGGACAATTTGCAAAATTTAGGACAATATTTTCAACAATAAAAGGAAAATAATAGAAAACAGCATCCAGAACATTTTCCCAGCAATATCTTCCAAGTAAAAAAAGAGGAGTGAAGAAGAAAATTATTAATAATATAATAGTCAAAATTGGTAATAAAAGAAAACCTGATATTTGACTTTTAGGCTGGTTCGGAAGACTTGGTTAATAGTCTTCTTGAGATTCCTTGTCTTAGGAAGACAACAAAATTTCCTGTGCCGATCTCTTTTCTTATATATTTGTTACAACATATAAGATAAATTTATTTTTAATATATTTAAAAGAACTATTTTAAGTGAAATGCTGAATTAACTACTAATTATGGTTCATCTAATGTTTATTACATTTAAAATGACTAAATTATTCCAGTTTGACTAGAAAATTCAGAGGTTTTATTACTAAATGAGTAATAGTATGTTATTTTGATTTTGACACACTGGAGTTATTTTAATGATATAGTTATCATAATTTACTACTGTTTTCTATATAATTTGTCTTATTTTCCTTGTATTTTTTCAACACATGAGAAAAACACTTTACAAACAATTGGAAGTGTTTTCAATGAAAAGTTCCGACATATTTAAATAATAGAGTTCTAAGAAAAATACAGATACTTCCAAACACATAGAAAATAAAATTTTTTAGAAAATCAAAATTGTAAGAAAATTTTTTCTTATGATTTTTATTTTTTTTTCCAGAAAACAAACAGAGCCTATGCAAAAATTTTGCAGAAAACTAAATATATATAGAACATAGAATAAATTGTATTTATTTTATGTTTTGCATGGGCACATGTTTCTAACACTTGATCAGACATCAACCAATTTAAAGAAGATACAAATGGTGAGAACGAACCTTTGGGCTTGCTTGAAAATGAATCCACATCGGAGGACAATCCAAATCCAGAACCACTTCCGAAACCACCAGTACCACCACCACCACCACCACCACTAGAAATGCTCATATCACTAAAGCTACTTTCAATTCTTCCAGATCCCATAGACTGCAGGGACATAAACCCTCCTTTGTCCGCTCTACCTTTCTCAATCTATAGGAGACAAACACAATTTATCAAGACTTGGCAAAATAAAAAGAAATGTTCAATGACAAAAACAAGGAAAAGAGTAGACGCTCAAAGAATACCTTGCTCTTGTCAATCTCACTAGCTTTGCGCTTCATGACATCTTTGGTTTCATTAATCTTGCTTTGCATCACAAGCTTGTACAATCTCTCCTCGTGACTTTCCATCTCACAGTACTGTTTAACCTGTGCAACTGTGACATTCTCCTTGTGTCCAAGGGAGATGACCTCATCAAATGCAAATATCAGTTCAAAAGCAGACTTGCAGATGCCCTCTTCATCTAGAGAAAGTGCATATTCAGGTACCTATGCAAACTTAAGGAAACAGCCTGAGCACACCAAGCAAATTTGGCTTAAAAAAGATCCATGCCAACATTCTAGTACTTCAATTTCAATTGAATTTGGATTGAATCAACAAGTCACTCCAGCTTATTATATTCGTTTGGACAGAAATTAACATATCTACAGAACTCTCAACGTAGATAACTAATTCAGAATAGCATTATAGCAAATAGCAGACCAAAAAGGATACAAGTTTTGAAAGCAGCCTCAGAGTTTCCAAGTCTTCAAGAATATTGCTTTGCTTGTTTGTCACAACTAGCAAGTATAAAAGCTCTATAGGCTGGTAAACATACCGTACATTCTCAGTCTCAACATAAGTATGTTGTTTACCGGTGCCCACTAATTTGGGAAAAGCTGCAAGAAGCCCCTCAATTCTGATACGGGACATATCTACAAACTGTCTCGACACAAGTGCTGCAA
Organism: Dillenia suffruticosa; assembly: GCA_033439265.1. Taxonomy (NCBI): domain Eukaryota; kingdom Viridiplantae; phylum Streptophyta; class Magnoliopsida; order Dilleniales; family Dilleniaceae; genus Dillenia; species Dillenia suffruticosa. The sequence continues at coordinate 421,022 of JAVTVX010000005.1, forward strand.
TATAAATCATCGAAAAGTGTAAGCAAAAAATTTCACAATTGCAAGACAAAATAACCCTTCAAGTGTACCAGTATTAAGCACACAAGAAGAGTCATACTAGACTTATGAAATTTAACTCCTGACACAACACAACTTGTAATCCATCAATAGAAGAAAAGAAAAAGGCAAAGAGAAACAAAATCCTATATTATACTATCACACACAAACAATTGTCATGACAGTAAAGGATTAGAAAGCCCAGTTTTCAACAAAAATTCATCATGGATCACATTATGAACAAAAAGAAGATTTCAAACACTATTTCACAAATACATTGAAAGACTTACATGGATGATTCACTTTAGCCCCTTTTATGGAGGCTTTCCTCCCTTGACACATGGCTTAAAGGAAAATTTTAACACAAGAACTTGTAGATGACTGGGATGGTGTTGCTAAAAGATGTATGATGTGTAAGAAAGATTGTGAGACCACTGACCACTTCTTGATGGACTATCCTTAAAGCATGAAACATTGCAACCTTGTTTATTCCTAATTTCACATTCTTCAGGCAGCTTCAGGATATATTTAGACTTTAGAATGAGTTTGGACGTTGGAAGAAAAAGAAGGCCAATCTTTCAATCCTTTTGACATATTCAGGAAGAAAATGGAGCCAGTGAATTTAAAAATGCTCGCACATTTTATGGTTTGTTCTCCATTTTGTGTTTCTTCTAGGTCCTTTGAGAAGATATGGATGTTGTCACTTCCGTAGATTCATTAACTGTGGAAGGTCTCACCCCCTCAGTAGAATATGTGGAGTTCAGTAAAAGAAAATTGCTCACCTTTGCCAGATTTAGTTATGATAGAAGCTGCAAGAACAACCTACATCAAGGATAATTCCAATTAGTCACTTCGAAAAACAAAGTGAAAAGAAAACATTAAGAGAGAGAGAGAGAGAGAGAAGAGAGAGGAAAGTAAGAAATACAAGGCAATGAAACACTGTAACTAACTTCTGGGAACATATTATTGCAAAAAGAGTTTAAGAGTATTGTCTCAGACTAAATTGGATGCGAATCTCATAGAATCAGTTTTTTGCCATCCTTTATTGTAAACATAAGTATTTTAGACTGACGAACCATATTGTAAAGGAAAAGAAAACATTTATCAATGGAACTATGGGCAATATGATTGGATATATAGCAAGACAGTTGTATCATATGCTGATAGATTGTCAGCTATCAAAGTTGATTTTCTGGGATAAGTTAATCAACCAACGTTTGGCCTTATATTTGCATATAAAGAACAAAAATACGGATATATTAATCTGATAAGATAACCTCATCCCCGACAGAAATAAACCTTACATGGATCATTAAATTTCCCAGTCATAGCCAACATTTTGCTCCATATTTGAATAAATAGAGCAACAATTAAATAGACTAACTGAAAGAATCTTGGCCCCAAGAGAAAATGAACCCTAGACTTAGTTGAAATTTGGGACTCTTATTGTTCTGTAGTTCAAAAGTGTACTGCCTCTAAATTCTCTGAAAGAAGTCCTACCAATCTTCTTCGCCTAAAATTCAGAAGTCCAGCTGAACAGAATAGGGGAAACCAAAAATAAAATTCAATTAAATATAACTGACTTCTCTTTTTTACCAAAAAAATCTCACCACAAAAAACAATAAGATTTTCGTCATTCAAAGGAACAAACTTCCTCCCCTTCTCTTCAATCATCTAGTCATAATTCCATGTTTTGGCTCTCTTCGAACACAACATTTTAGAGGTTCCCCTGTCAGATTGTCTGCAAATTGCAAGCTCCTAATTATGATTTGTGTTTCAGCAATCAAAAAGGCTTCAACTTTGCCCTGAGATGTTGATTGAGCGAAGGAGAGGCCTTGAAAGCAACAGATCTGAGACTCTAGTTGCCAAACTGTAGATCTGATGCTCAGTAAATCTCTTTACTAGCTACCACTTGTTATGGCGGGAGTGTGCAGGTCCACGTTGCTTCCTATGTTCACTTCACCATGGAGTAAGTAATTCTCCCTATGGAGAAAAATAAATTTATTCAATCTTTTTTCAATGCCCTTCTAAATTTTCCCCCTCTGATTTTGGTTTTCTTTAGGTTTTTACATATCTAGATTATGGTCCTTATGGGCTGTCCAACAGATATTTAATGATCCATCAAAATCAACTCTAAGAGGGGTCATTTCTTTTTTGGATGTGGAACAAATAGATTCAAGAGATGAGAGAATTAAGGATACCCACCAAAAAGACTATGTCTTTATTAGATCACCATTGTGATCCCGGTGCTTGAATCTCAATATTTGGTTTGACTTTTGTGTTTTTATCAGGTTAACATTGGTGGGGCAAAAAATTGCCGAGACACATCACGTTTGCAGAATCCAATTTTCTTCATCGCCAGGAACCATGAACTAATCCGATCTACTTCAGATTGAGTCACCGACTCTTGAATCCAATTGCTAGTTTAGGCTGATTCCCTGTTCAACCACTATTCCACAAGCCCTCGAAACCTAGGGTTAAACAATTAGATAACTTCATTTCAGGATTTTTCTCATCCATCTCGGCCATTAGTAATTCCATCCCATAACTTATTCCAAAAAAAAAAAAAAGCACCCCCTTCTCCCTCTAAGTGAAATCATGATTCTCTGTGCCAAAGAATCAAGTTTTGGAATTAGAAAAAGTTAAAACGTTTAAAGCAGGAGAAGCATGGAAAACAAAATCTTGAAACAAAAAAAAAAAGATCATAATTCTAACCCTTTCAAGAAACCCCTAGCATAGATCGGACACATCTCAACTGCAAAATAGCAATGAAGATTTTCTGCATCGACAACACCAATGTATCCAACAGAGCTCCTACTAGTATCAAGTCAAGAGACTGTTGCTTCTATATGCAAGCACCAACAGCATTCAACCTAATTGATGCATCCAGTCAATACGTGAAAGCTACTCTCTAACTTTCAACTCTTTTTCATTCACTGTTTCCAAATCAATAAATAAAATCACTCATCTCTAAGCACTAAATCAAAAAATAAAAATAAAAAAATGTAGGGGGCAAGATTTACCATCTTGACTAAACCGATGGACAAGAACCACAAACGGCAATGCGGCTGAGAGATGCACTTATCACCTGCACAATTGTAAGTCACAGAATTGAATGTTAGGCAACTATTAGACAAATAAATCAATTAGGGCAGGCGGACAACTTCAATGAAACAAACACTCAAATTGTCCGATTCAGTGATTGAATTCAACAAGAAAATGAAAAAAAAAAACTAATCGGAAACATGAGCAATTCAATGTGATCTGATCAGAAACCGAAGAAGATTGATGAAATGCAATGCAAAGTAATTCAGTCAGGTTTTGCGATCCATTTGAACATGAGGTAAACAAAAATCATGTCAGATAATAGATCCAGACGAACTCAAACAGAATCAGGAGAGAGAAAATTAGGAGAAGCGATTGCGATTGGAATCAGATCTCAGGTTTCGAATCTTAAAATTCGCGGAATGAAACATCGTGAAGAAAGAAAATCCAGATCTGAGAGGTGAACTCGCCTGAACGGAGTCACGTTGAGAGAGATTTCGTTGAGGAGTCGCAGATCTGAGTTAGTCGAAGTAAGAGAGAGAGAGAGGTGAGAACTGATAAGGGGGAGTTATGGCGAGAAATGTACCAAAATAACTTATTTAAAAAAAAAATTTTTTAAAAAAACCTAAGGGGGAAATAATTTCCCCAAATGACCCATATTTGTCGCGGGTTGGACCCGCGACCGTATTTGTCGCGGGTTGAACCCGCGACAAAGCCACGTGTTGCATCCCGGGAGGGTATCGCGCGTGTCAGCCTTTCCGCGTGTTCGAAACGCGGAACGCTGAGCGTTCCGCGTCTTGAAAACGCGGAAAGCTCAGCTTTCCGCGTTTTGAAAACGCGGAAAGCCCAGCTTTCCGCGTTTCGAAAACGCGGAAAGCCTGCGCATTCCGCGTTTCCCCAACGCGGAAAGCCTGGCCTTCCAGTCAGGCCGCGACACGTGGCACCGCATTCTTCACTCGGCATCCGCATCCTTCACTCGGCTTCACTTCTTCTCCCATTTTGCATTCGAAGTCTCCGCTTTCCTCTCCTCCTCTCCTCCTCTCCTCTCCTCTCCTCTCATCTTCTCTCACGCCTCTCCCCTTCTGCAGACGAAGAACCGAAGGGTGCCGAATTTTTCTGGATCTATCAATTTAGAGGAAAAAAAAGCTGCTGAAATTGCTGAAATTATTGGAGCATTCAAGATTAGACTTTGTCCAAAAATTTCAAAGGTATAAAATTTTTCCTCTCAATTTAAATTATTTTAGATGCATAATTTTATAAGAATGTGTATTTGTGAATGCAATTGATATTTTAAATTCAGTAGATTTGTATGACATTTACTGTTAATTTTTAATTAATGACGTTTTTAATTAGGTTATAGTGAGATTAATTAATTTAATAAATATTAAATATGCAGTTAATATAAATTAATATGAAATAGTAATAGTTATATTAAACTATTAACTATTATAAAAATTATAGTTAAAATTATTTAAAATGACTATAATTATATTAAATGATTTATGATTAAATTAAAAAATTTTAATATAAATGATTATAATAATACTTATAAAATAATACTTATAAATATTAATGTTGATGTTTAAAAAATTTACATTAAAATATTTTAAATTGAACGATTATATTTAAAATTAAAATGTATTAACGTGTAAATGGTACAATATATTAATATTTTTAGTTTAATATAAAAGTATTAGTAAAAATTAAAAATATTTAGTAATTTTTAGTTAATATTTAGTAATTTAAATATATTTTTAGTAATTTAAAAAAAAAAGTATTAGTAAAAATATTTTTAGTTTAATAAATGATTTTAGTTAATATTTAGTAATTTAAATCAAAATATTAAAATTATTAAAATTAGTATTTGTATGAAATTGAAAATTTATTTTTATCATTCCATTATTAAAATTAGTATTATAAATATAAAGTGAGTTTAGAGTTTTAGATTAAATTTAAATTTAATGAAGATTAAAATTTTGTTAGTAGTAAGTTAATATAATAATTTAGTAGTAATTATATTTTTATTGGTATTTTTAAATAAAAAATAGTAATAGTTATATTAAACTAATAATTATTATAAAATTTGTAGTTTAAATTATTTGAAATGATTATATTAATATTAAAATATTATACAATAAATTTAAAAATTTTAATATAAATGCCTATAATAATACTTAGAAAATATTATAAAATATATATTTACAAGTTAAAAATTACAATGAGGTAAATTAAATATTTGAAAATAATTTTAAATATTTTAAAAAATAATAAATTAATACTTTAAAAATACTTTAAAAATATTATAAAATATTATAAATTTTAAAATTTAAAATAAATGACTACATTTAAATATTTTTAAGTGACCATATTGTAATTAATGACTATATTAATCTATATAAAATTTGTAATTTAAATTATTTGTAATGACTTTACTTATATTAAAATATTATAAAATAAAATAAAAAGTTTTAATATAAATGATTATATTAATACTTATAAAATATTATAAAATAAATATTTATAAATTATGAATTAAATTTAGAAATTAAATATTTGAAAATACTTTTTAAATATTTTAAAAGATTATAAATTAATACTTTAAAAATAGTATAAAAGTTTATAAAATTTAAATTTTAAATTTAAATTGTTGAATTTTTTTGTATGTTTGTTTAATATTTATAAAATGTATAATTTATTTTTTTTATATTTATAGAATAATGGCGGATATGGTAAGTCTGTTATGTTATAGCAATGGTGAAATTGTGACGGGAGACGATGGAGTCCGTTATGACCGTGGTCCAACAAAGTTGATTAGGGTACGGAGAAATTGTAATTTTACTGAGTTGCTGAAAGTAGTATGCAAGGGTGTTCGAATAAATCTGTTGAGACAACATGTAGAGATTTTTCATCGGTTTCCCGTGTCGTATATGGGAGCTGGTAATGTACGGTTTGAATTGGTTCCGATAAGTGATGAAGACGATGTTTTGAATTTGATGGAATTTGCGATAACTAGGGGAGTGGGTGGGACTATTGAGTTGTACGTAAAATCATATGATGGTAGAGATTCTATAGTACAAGATTGTGATTACATGGAAGATTATCCGCATATCGAATCTCGAGTGGATGTTGCTTTTGCAGACGTAGATAATGATGTTGATGAGGAGGAAATGGCGGAAGAAGAGGCAGAAGAATATAATGAAGATGGAGAGGAAGATGATGAAATTGGCGATGGGAGTGGTGGCGGTGGTGCAAACCAGTTAATGGTCGGGCCTTCGTCAGTGTCTATAAACATTGGTGGTGGTAGGAGATATGGGGGCGGTGGAGTAGAGGAATCCATATCATTCATGACGATCGCACCGGGTGGTGATGGTTATGTGAGATTTGAGGAAGAACACAGATTGACATCTGATAGTTGGAGTTTCAGCGACGAATTGAAAAAGGGTATGAGATTTGATTCGAAAGAGCAGCTTATTCATGCTGTTAAAATGCATCATGTTGAACACCACTATCAATTTCGGGTTGGTAAATCAACCCCTGAACTTTGGACAGCAATTTGTATGCAAAGGGAAGAAGGTTGTAGATGGAGGTTGCGTGCTTGTAAAACACGGTTACTTGGTGCATTTGTGATTACAAAGGTTGAGGGACCCCACACATGTGTGAATGCTGGGTTGACGCAGGATCATAGGCAGTTGGATTCAAATTTGATGGCTAGGCATTTGCTTAATTATGTGAGGGAAGATCCCAGCGTGAAAGTTTCTTTTCTTCGAACTGTTATGACCGAGAGAACGACATATGCAGTTTCTCGTAGAAGGGTTTGGGCAGCAAAGAGAAGAGCTATAGAGATGGTTTACGAGGATTGGGATGAATCTTACAAACAACTACCTCAGTTGTTAAATGCAATAGTGGAAAAAAATCCCGGGACACAGGTAAATTGGAAGTTGGGTCCACCTAATGCCAGAGGGGAACAGGTTTTTGAGGCTTTATTTTGGGCATTCGGTCCGAGTATCTTGGCTTTTAGGAGTTGTAGACCATTGATAAGTATAGATGGGACTCACCTTTATGGGAAATATAATCACAAATTGTTGATTGCATGCAGTATGGATGGAGCGAATCATATTGTCCCGTTGGCATTCGGATTGGTAGATGGAGAGTCACTTGCTTCTTGGTCATGGTTTTTGCGATGTGTGCGAGAGTCAGTTGTTCGAGATAGGGAAGGTCCCATTTGTTTAATTTCAGATCGACATGAAGGGATAAGGGCAACAGTTGTACGTCCAGAGTTCGGGTGGTCACCTCCCAATGCTGTGTGGCGATTTTGTATTCGCCATGTCGCTAGTAACTTCAACACGCACCACAAAAGTCAAGCTTGTAAAAGAGTTGCTACGATTGCCGCGTTGCAACCACAGCGGAGGAAATTTGATTTATATATGGCGAAGATGAAGGAGATTAAAGAAGACGCTCCTGATTATTTTGCAACTATTCCTCTGGAACAATGGACTCTTTCTCATGATGGTGGTATTCGTTTTGGATATATGACCACAAATATTAGTGAAAGTTTTAATGCCGTGTTAAAGGGGGCAAGAAATCTGCCGGTTTCTTCTTTGGTACTTAAAACTTTTTATAATTCCGTTAACTATTTTCAGACTCGTTTGGGAGAGGCGAATGCGGGAATTGGAAGAGGAGAGCGGTACACTAAATATGCGTTCGCCATGTTAGGGAGATGGATGAATACGGCTAACCTTCATACCGTCGTTTCTTTCAGTAGGGAGCATGGGATATTCGAGGTCGAAACTGGGAATAGACAGACACGGTATGGATACAAGGGAGGCAATAAACACATTGTCAATGTACGGGGAGAGCATTGCACATGCGGGAAATGGCAAACTTATAAAATTCCTTGCTCTCATGCAATTGCTGCATTAACACGGACGATGATTGATGTGCATATGATCGTCGGAAAATGGTATACATGGGAACATCAACTTAAGGTTTATGAGCGTAATTTTTTCCCCATTGGAGACCACTCGGCATGGCCTATTGATTCTTACCCTACAATAATTCCCGATATATCCCTGAGACGTCAGAAAGGAAGACCTAAATCATCTCGATATCACAATGAGATGGATCTTCGAGAATCATCGACACGGACATCATGCGGTAGTTGTAGTGCTGAGGGTCATAATAGGAGGAGATGTCCGAGACGAATGAGGTGCGGACTTTGTGGTCGAGAGGGTCACGATCGAAGACATTGTCCAACAACAAATTAATGAGATTTTCTTGTATTTGTATGATTTTGTAATTATTGTACTTCTTAATGTATACTATATTTTGAAAATTTAAACATGTTGCTGTATTTTCTTTATTATGCAATATATAATATATTTGTGTGAATATCAGATTTTCTTTTTGTGCATTGAAATATGTGGTTATATATTATTAAATTTATTTGTACATTTATATATTTATGCTAATTATTATACTTTTTTAACATTTCAGATGGATCCCGGACCTACTGATCCGAGCCTTCTACGCTTGCAGCAAGGACACCGCTCTACTAGAGTTTGGGAGGGAGATGATACTGATTGGCTTGTCTGCCGTAGACGTGAGACAGTATTACGACGTTTTGGGCATGACCATATTGACGATAGAGTAGTTCCTCTCCTACAGGCGTCGGGCTTTTTGGGGGTCGCTCGACTTCGTTTTATACAGTTGGATTGGCATCTCATCACGGCTCTAGTGGAGAGATGGAGGCAGGAGACACACACATTTCATATGCGCCACGGTGAGCTTACAGTTACGTTACAAGATGTAGAAGTTATTTTAGGTTTACCTTTAGATGGGATACCCGTTGTCGCTAGGACAACGGGTTTTTCGTGGATTGGGCTGTGTCAGAGATTATTAGGTGTTATCCCTCCTCGCTCGGCTTTTAAGGGTCATTCATTGAGTATGCCATGGTTGTCAGCTTTCATAGGTCACTTGCCCCACGATGCAGATTATGATCATATTTTGCGATGGACACGGGGGTATATATTACTATTGATAGGGGGTGTTTTATTTTCTGATAAGAGTGGTTATTATGTACATTTACAGTATTTATTAGTATTAGAGGATTTAGATTACTCTAGTCGTCGTAGTTGGGGTTCTGCGTGCTTAGCTTACTTGTACAGACAGCTTTGTATAGCATCGCACGCAGATTCGCATGAGATTTGTGGGGCTCTGATTCTTTTACAGATTTGGGCATGGGAGAGATTTCCATGTATTGCTCCTATTAAGCGATCTATATATGTCGAGGGGGATGGCCCATTGGCTTTGCGGTGGAGGACGGAATTTGATGTCACTTCCCTTTCTACACACGTCGTGACAGTGTATAGGGAGGCATTAGATAGATTGACGAGCGATGATATCGTGTGGCAGCCTTACACTGAGGACGTGTTATCTTCCCTCCCCGATTATTGTCATGAGGGTAGGGATATTTGGCTGGCTCGGGTACCGCTTATCTGTTTCTCTATTGTAGCGTGGTACTTTCCAGATCGAGTGATCCGTCAGTATGGAGGAATGCAGGTCATTCCGGATCACTGCGATACTGAGGATCGATTGCACGAGATTAGCTTGCGTGGTTCACAGGAGATAGATTGGTCAGTCGAGCATGCCCGTTACATCGAGATTTGGAATCACCGACGAGATTATGTAGTCCCTATTGACACGTCAGTTGGACCCACTGTCCATAATTCTTACACCGCATGGTACCGCACCATCTCTCGTATATTTATTAGTCGGCATGGCGCTTGTTTGGGATATGTGGTAAGTGTGTAATTTAAATTTTTTATTTTTTTAATTTCATTTTTTATTTTTTAACTAACGTGTATCGAGATCTTTATAGCGTGATTCACTACATCAGATTCGAGAAGACTCTGAGGATGTTCATATCCGTGGAATAGCGGATACAGCCATGTCAGCTTTGAATGATGACATGGCATATCTCCTGAGACCTAGACATCCTAGAGGTCGTGCTGAGAGAGGTGAGGAGGAGCATCGACCTCGACGGAGCCGAGCGCGACAACGTCCGAGGGCATCTACTCATGATGCGTCACCATTTCCATCTCAGCATCCAGAGGACGTTGCAGGACCTTCGAATACATTTGAGGACTCCTCTTCTTTCTACACACCAGTGTTTGAGTTCCCTCATTTCTCTACTCCTGACGCCCCACAGAGGGGCATTCGTATAGTTGAGGGACAGACACAGTTTCAGAGAAATGATGCACACACGATGTACCATGTTTCTCCTCCTCGTTTTAGTGACGTAGGACCCTCACAGATCACACAATTACATGATATGGGTTTATCGTCCCAAGACGACACTACATATATCAGGACAGATTTAGATGTTAGACGTTATGATACAAGAAGGCGACGACAACGTTAGTTATATATTATGTACTTTGTATCCTATATTATATTAATAATAATTCGATTCATTTATATATGTTCATTTCTCGGATTTTATTTGTTTCGTTTCTCCTTTTTGTTTTATTTATAAGAAATTAGTTTTTTTTTCAAATTGTATTTTACTTTAACTGTTTAGATAATACACATATATCGATAATATCGTGCGTCCGGCCCATTACACCGTTGGTTAACCGTTGACTCGCAGACGCGTCTGGTGGATATACATTTAATTATTTTAATTTATCAAACCACCATTACGAGTGTTATAAGGGATAACATGCAAAAATATATATATATAGATATATGACAAAATAATAAATTATTATTAGTTGACTTCTCTAAAAATTCTAATATTTATTTTTGTTTGTAATTTTAATTATTTTATATATTTATTTATAATTTAAATAATTTTAATATAACAATGGTTAGCATGTTACAATTATTTTGAAAATCAAAATCAATTCGTTATATATTCATTCTATATTTTAAAACTCTATTGATATTGATTATTTATGCAATATGATATTATTTTTATATTAAATTAATCAAAAATAAAAAATAATATATTAAAATATAATGAATCTTAACATATAATTTTTAGATACTAATACTAATATTTTGTAATGTTACAATTTTTTTCAATTATGAGAATTTTTTGTCACTATTTTCTAATTTTTAAAAATTCTTAGAATTATTTTTTAATTTTGTAATTTTTCATAAAATTATAAAGGCAAACTAGCCTGATTTCTTTTAATTATTATAATACATAATTTTGGATCGTCTAAATTAGATATAATTACAAAAATCGAAATTAAATATAATTATAAAAATCGAATTAAAATAATTAAGGGGTAAAATAATTGGGAGATTAAAACAATTTCGAGGGGGAATGGCGTGCGTTTTTGGGAGGGAATGAGGAATGTGCGTTTTTGGAAGGCATTTCCGCGTTTTGCAAACGCGGAATAGTGTTTGCGCGCATTTCCGCGTCTTGGAGACGCGGAAAGGCATTTCCGCGTCTTGGAGACGCGGAAAGGGGTTTCCGCGTTTCCAAGACGCGGAAACCCCCCAGCTGCCACGTAGCTTTGTCGCGGGTTGAACCCGCGACAAATACGGTCGCGGGTTCAACCCGCGACAAATACGGGTTATTTGGGGAAATATTTTTCCCCTCAGGTTTTTTTAAAAATTTTTTTTAAAAAAAGGGTCCTTTTGGTACATCACTCAGTTATGGCTCGTTGGAATCTCTTCAAAAGAGAGAGCGAGCGAGAGAGAGAGAGAGAGAGGGGAGGGAGGGTTTAATTGTGAATATGTGCTAATTTTCATCCTTATTAAACCCGACCCGCCCATTTATCTGTATAACTTAAAATTTATGATTCAATCAATTAAATTTTTTATCCCAGATTTAACCATCGATAATTTTTTATTATTTTAAAAATTGTAAATATATTTAATTATATATTTTAAATATATATATAATTATATATAAATTTAAAATTTAAAAAATATATATTTATATATTTTAAATATTATTTAAAATATAAAATTTTATATATAATTATATAAAATTTAAAATATATATATTTGGGGAAGGAGACCCACATACCAATGGCACGTACACAAAAGACTAAATCTACTTCTTTTTCGTCTCATATCTCTCTCTTTCTCTGTATGTCTCTCTCTCTCTCCTGGTACTATCAGACCATGCTTCCTTCTCCTAATGATGGTGGGCTTTCTCCTACCAAAGTCGACGGTGGACTTCTATCTCTCTGATGACTTTCTCCGATCAAAGACGATGGTGGGCTTCTATCTCTCAGATGACGATGGGCTTCTTTCTCCGACCAAAGCTGACGGTCTTTCTCATTTAAAGATGGGCTTCTTTCTCCGACAAAAGCTGACGGTCTATATTCGACCAAAGCTGAGAGTCTCTATCTCTCTCTCGGTCAGCTCCAAACGCACAAGTAACACGGTTTCTCAGTTAACCTGCATTGATCTGTGAATTTTTTCGGATCAGTTGCATAAACGGTCCATCTAATAAACTGACCCATATATTGTACGGGTGGAGGGTTGACTTGATCCAACCGATGAGTCGATCCAGATTTAATAATTATGCTAATTTTGCCTTCCAATGTGTGCCCCACGAACACCAATGAGTGGCGTTTGGAGCCAATTCCCTTCAAAGTGCAACAGAAATCATGAAAAGAATCAGAGACTCTATTAGTATTTGCATTTTGATCCTGCATTTGTGTTTTGCTGCAATTTCCTTTACCAATTGTGGTATGATTTTCTCATTTTGGTAAAATTCACTCTCAATGCAATTCCCCTGCTTGCTAATTTACTTGTTTTACTAGTACTAAAATTTGAAGCGAACCCCATTTACATTATGTTTTTAGCAAATGCCTTGGTCTCAAACAAGAATGCTTTCTCAAGTTTTTCTCTTTTATTTTGGTTTTGGAAAAAAGGCAGAGAGAGTCTACCAGGTTTAGGATATTACCCCTTTTGAAGATTACCATGAAGGTTTTCACCCACTAGAGATAACAAAATGATCATGTTCACAAAATAAATTTAAATGGAAGTAAAATTGTTTTCATAAGTAAGTTGACTGTCCCTTGTTGCTTTTTGTTTATTAGATGCAAGAAAATCAATTTCGTTATACAGAGGTCAGAGACACTCAAGAAACTCACTATTGAGATCAAGCAAGAACTTCAAAGCTTTGAAGCATTTTGGCATTGATCCAACGTCAGACTCAACCAACACTGGATCGTATGGTGTGAGTTCACCTTTCTCTTTACCACCTTATGATTCATTAGCTCCAATTCCGTTCCCTGAAAATACTCCTCCATTTTGTGTGTATCCCCCATTTACCCCTCAAAACCCTCCAGCTCCAACTACCATTCCAACACCCTCTGTTGGTGGTAGTGGAGGATCTTTCCCTACTGCACCTCCACCACCTTACTATTTCCTCACTCCTTTTCCTTTCCAAAGCCCACCTCCAAGCCCATCAGGGTCTAGCCCAACACCAAACCAGCCCGAGACTGTTCCAAGCCCAAACCCACCAGAATCGGTACCTAGCCCACCCATTTACAACCCTAACCCTACTCCTAGTCCACCAGAGACGGGGATGACCCCTCCTTACTTTGAGCCCAGCCCACCAGCTACATCCCAAGCCCGCCCTCTTACGTCCCAAGCCCACCTTCTTACATCCCTAGCCCACCCATATTTCAGCCACCGATTGTGGACCCTCCACCTATTGTGCCACCACCTCCACCCACAAGCCAAGGGCTAGCCCTTTGGTGAGTGGCTAAGCCATCTGTGCCGGACCCAATTATTCAGGAAGCCATGAACTATGTGTGTGGATCGGGAGCAGATTGCTCCTCAATCCAGCCCGACGGGTCATGCTTCCAGCCCAATACATTGTTTGCGCACGCTTCATATGCTTTCTTTCTTTTTTTTTTTGTACTGGGAAAAGGAAAAACACACCGCAAGAACACACAACCTAACTGCGAGAGGAGGACACCTCTCTATTCCTTTTCATGCCCATACGGTCCTCCCATAAGAAACGACTCAAAGACAAGAGAGAATCCTTCAGCTCCAGGAAACCTTCGGCGTTCGACTGAGCCAGCTATGCCAAATGATTAGCACAGGCATTAGTTTCCCTAAGCACATGAGAGACAGATTCAACATTCAGGTCCTTCAGCAGCTCAGCACACTCTTGAAAGATGTAAAAAAGAGGATGGTTGGGGTCCAAATCGTTGGTGAGGAGGCTTACTAAGACAGAAGAGTCAGACTCCACCTCTAGATGGCTAAAGCCCAATCTACTCGCCATGTGGAGACCTTCCCTGAGACCCCAGAGCTCCGCTGAAAGCACCCCGGTCCTACCAATATGCACCCTAAAACAAGCAATCCACTCTCCTTCATGGCTTCTAAAAATTCCTCCTGCAGAGGCCTTCCTAGAGGTTTGAGACACAACACCGTCAGTGTTAAGATTGACAAAACCCTCTTGAGGACAATGCCACTTAATCCTCTGCCTCTCAGATTTCAGGTTAGTATTGGGAACATTGCAGCGCCAAGGGGTGTCTCTCGACACGTTGATGGCCAAATGGGCCAAAACCTGAGGGAATATACTTCTCTTTTGAAAAACTTCAGCACATCTACCCTTCCAAATCCACCACGCAGTGTGGATGAATAGGGAGTTTAGAGTAGAATGGCCCCTAGCCTCTTTTCTACTAGCTCCTACATAAAGCAATTTATACAAGCTGCTACTCTAGAAGTCCGCATTGTCCTTCAAAATTGGGAAAACCAGTTTCCAAATCTCTCTCGCCCTACTGCAGTCTCTTAACACATGCAGAACCGACTCATCTTCCTTGTCACACAGAGGGCAAGTAGCTTTGTCGCAGAACTTGCGTCTGAACCTCTCCACATTCGTCATCAGCTTTTCATGCCTAGCCAACCAAAGGAACATCTTCGAAAGATTATCAATCATGTTCTGTGAGCATGCAGGATTCTTTTAACGATATGCTTCTTTAAGCTATGGAATTTCAATAAGCAATATTCAACTACATTTTTTAGCTTACGCTTGGCTGCCCTGTTAATTTACATTTTGTTGGTTTTGCATTTCTGTGAGCATGATCGTGTATTTTCTTACAAGGGCAGATTGCTTCGATAAACAGGAAGGTGGCGTCAATGGCGAAACATGATTCTTCACATTGTCCTGTCTCATCTTTAAATTTAGGCACGTCATGTGCTGAAATATGATTCATCACATTGCCCTGTCTCATCTTTAAATTTAGGTATCTCTCCGAAACCTTATACTTTATTATTATTATTATTATTATTATTGACTATTTTCATGCTTTCCCAAAATTAATATTTGGCTTGTATTCTACATTTCTTTTTTTCTTCCCCAGTAAAATGGTGGCATTTGTTGACTAGCTTTTACCGAGCAGCTCCTTCTGGACCTTATTATGGTCTCAGACGCTTAGAGTTTTTATTTTGAACCATCTCTATCACCCTATTTCCTATGCAATTGGGAAGTGGCCTTTGTAATTTATTAGATCAGGAACTGATATTACATAGTTACATGAAAGGGAAAAATCAGGACTGCTTAACTGATATATTTCGTGGTCGGTGCTGGGTGTGAATAGCCATGAAATACAAAACAATAACAATAACAATAACAATCTAAAACTTAATCCCAACATTTGGGGTCAGCCGAAAAAGGGCTAACCTAGTGCATAAAATGCTCCCCTAACTTAGTGCGGTGGTAGAGGGAGGGTGGACGTATATGTATACAATAATGTCCTTGTATTTTTACAAAGAAACTGTTTTCATATTTCGAACATGTAAACTCAAGGTTACCAAAGAAACAACTCAACCATTGTATCAAGATTGGCCCACTAGCCAAGAAATACAAAGATATAAACTAATAAAGGAAGAATATAAAGGCATGCTTGCGGGAGATAGCAACGGTAGAGAATTCAATTCCTTTCGCTCATCAAAGCAATAGGCACAGCAATTACTTTCTTCAAGGCAGTAATCAATTCTTCAGAATTGTATCCGTCATCCTTCCTGTAGAACAAGTGAACAATCTGGGTCATTTTATAGAATAACTCCTTGCACCCTCTTGGCACTACACTCCCTTCTCTTTGAAACATCATCTTTATCAACTCTTTCCTCTCTGATTCAATGAAATCCTTTATGGCTTTAATGCTATCTTCTTCAGTCACAACGCCGCCACTGTGAATCATCCTCAACATCACTGCATTCATTTTCCCTTGCTCCGCCTCTCTCTGCAACCAAATATGTTAATTCACAAAGTTCAGATTAAAGTATTGTACCAGAATTGCTAGGTTTTATCAAATAGGTGAGAACCTTGTAACTCTGGACGTCATTTAGAAGACGACCACAGTTGCTCATGTGTTTGTATAGGTTGTACAATTCAGGACCTCGGATGACCTCTTCTGAGAGCATTGGTCCGACGAAGTAGCAAGCAGGGACAACAATAGGACCCAAGGCAAATGATACATATCCATTAGCCATGTATTCGTCCAAACTGGGTACTGCATTGTCTTTTGCCCACTTTGCTTCTTGATGGTATGCCTTAAGCAAATCAACCCACTGCAGCCAAAATGTTAGGGATGAGATATACGTAGGTTGAACTGATTAAACATGTACTAACTAATGCTTTTTGAGATAATGATCTCACAAGTTCAACAATGTGACCTGTCACGTTTCGTCCTTGCCACTTATATGCCTTCTCTCCAATCTCAGAGATTGTTCTGTATAACGCCGTAAATAAGATCTCAACATCCTCAGACACACAATGGAGGTTTCTGTCTACATCCCATCTGAACTTCATATCAAATCCCGATCAACAGCTTAGAGATTGAGAGAGAGATGAACACTTTGTGCATCCAAAAAGGAAAAATGAGAAAAGGATGGAAGAGATTTACTTCTCTGTCAATTCAACTAGGTTTTCAAGTTCCTCCTTGGTTCCCACAGCATCAAAAAATTCATCTATCACAGTTGTGAGCACCGAGTTTTGAGCCCATGACATGCGGGCATCAGCTAGTTCGGGTGGGAATAGAGTTGTTGCAGCACACAAGTAGCCGTAGGAGTGCTTGAAGGAAAAGGCATAACTTAGCTTGTCTAATTTATTATCTGAAAGCCACCTGCTTAAACCAAACAATGTCAAACATTTAACTTTTCCTAGATCTGAAATCAAACTATATAGATGATATAATTGTACTGAAAGAAGAATTTTATGTACCCCTGAAATTGTTTGAGTTCTTTCTGGTACGTTGACTGACTGAAATTGTAGTCTTCAGTTGCCAATCTGAGGAAATCTTCATTTCCAATATTTGGACACCTAATTTAATAAAAATATAAAATGAACTTATCAGAAATAATTACACTAAGATTTTTTAATTAGAAGTGAGAAATAGAAAAGTTTTGCCCTTACCAATAAGAAGATTTTAGAGTTCTAATGCCATCAATATTGTGATGCTCAATATATCTCCGATGCCCCAAACGATCCAAAGTTACATGATAGACACAGTTGAGAGCATCATCCACCTGGAATTCATGAAAACAAACAATAAACTTTCTTCCGTATTTTGATTTTTATAAGAAATACTGTTGTAATTAGAGAAAGTGTTACCTTATGTCTTGCATGTTCACTAAGTTTGTCCGGTCGAATTGCAGCATCATACAATATCTGCTGCAGGTAATTGCCAGACCATTTGTTTTGCTTCTCCAAAGCTGTTTCTTCAGGGTCTAACACAAATTGTGAAGCTCTAAATAATTCTATAACAGCATCAATGTCCTTCACTAGCCCTGCAAATGACTTTGAGTAGTAATCTTCTTCGGCAAATTGAGCCAATGGATCTGTACAACGTATTTTGATTAGTTACATGGAATACAAGATAAGAACTCTGTATGCATCAAAATCCTAGGTACACAACATGGTACCTGCGGAGACTTCATATCCATTGAAACGTAACAACCTAAATGCCAGTGCAGTGGTAGTAACATCCGAGAATATCTCTTCATCCTTGTCTAGCCAGCATCTGTTTTTTTGTTTTTCAATATGTTAATATCAATTCTCAAAACTTAGGCA
This sequence comes from Dillenia suffruticosa, assembly GCA_033439265.1. Taxonomy (NCBI): domain Eukaryota; kingdom Viridiplantae; phylum Streptophyta; class Magnoliopsida; order Dilleniales; family Dilleniaceae; genus Dillenia; species Dillenia suffruticosa. The sequence continues at coordinate 439,158 of JAVTVX010000005.1, forward strand.
TAACTAAACTAGGGCATTTACCTGTATGCTTCATCCAAAACACTTGCTATTTCATTCCTAAACTGTCGCTCGATTCCCATGTTTTGCAGGTTGTCAACCATACATAGACGAGCATACAAGTCGAGCGGATAAATTGTAGGAACTGAACAAAGAAGTGAGAGACAATTTCTTAAAATCCATAGCAAATAAATATGAAGAATGTAGAATGCTTTACCTGCATTGTCAAACTTGTTTAAGAGTGAAGTAAGGTAATTAAGGCAAGCGGCATCTTGATTATGGTGAAATGCAGCTGCAGTAGTGGATGGTGAATTGAAGAGAGAACCATTTTTCCTCTGATATTTCATTACCCTCTCCCAGTCATTTAGGTTTCCAAGTCCTTCGGCAACATATGCTAGGTATGCTTTACTTCCCTCTGTTCCGCTTTCTAGGCATCTAAAACAGACAACGTTTCATCCATACGATTGTGAAGTTCAAGTTCATTTTCTAGAGGAGACAAGATTAAATGGAAATAATAGAAATTCACCTTTTGAGCTCTAAATCTCTCTTTTGAAGCATGGCTTCCACATCATTGTTTCTCAGAGGAAGAGTCAAATTTAGATTTCTTGCATACTCCACCATGCCCGGGAAAATGATGTCAAAACCAAGGGGAGATTGTTGTTTCTCATCATTAGCTAAAGCAAAATTTGATTCTATGAAACGGATTCCTGAAAAAGCAATTGACAAAAAAGAAACGTTTAACAAGCAGTGTAGCAAGGAGCGACCAGCAGTGCTTCCTTTACTAAGCGTCTGAGAATTTCAAGTCGCTGTCTGATGTTCTATTTGAAGGTAAGGTACTAATGGAGAACGTGGACAAAGAAATTACCCTTGTTGACATGCTCTTCACCCACACCCCATCTCTTCAACGCAAGTACACATGCTAATGTGGAGGACAAAGCATCTTTAATTAGCAAGGGATGGCGTTGAGCAAGGCCCCACGAGCCATCTTGAAGCTGATTTTTCAACAACCACTTCAGGGTTTCCGGGAAGAAGGGGTTGTCCGAGGAGCTTGGACATGGGATCATTGCCACCCATGCCGTGTCATACGAAGACACAGAAAGTTCAACCTTGTCGAACAACTTCCTAATTTTCTCTTTAGGCCCATCGATGCGCTGCAAATGTTATTGTTTATTAAGTAAGCTGATAAGCTTGATTTGATATGCACAAAATAATAAAGGAATGACTAGTAATACCAAGGCAGAAGGCTTGCTTTCTGGTGCCACTGCAACCCCAGATTCCAAAGATGCTGCAGTTTGGCATGAGGAGGGTAAGGCAACCATTGGACAGATGTTTCCAAGTAACAATAGGAACAAATGCAGGGGCAAAGTACATCTAAGTATGAGATTTCCACAAAACTTATACACCCAAAATAAAGGGATTTTTTGATATTGAAGGTATTTATTTGGATATGCTTTGCAAGCATCATAGACTTACTTAAGAATTTGGGAAGAAATTAGATATAATGATCATAAGGTTTAATTGTTCTTTTGTAGATTTAATTTGAGATTTTACTTTTATACATACTTATATTTAATACGTACACATATATATGCATAATATATTATAATACAACAATAACAAATTGAATCTTAATTTCAAATTTATAGAGTAAGTCTGTTTGATATACGAACATAGGAGAGAGAATAGGGAAAAAAATAATAATACGATAAAATAATATAACATAAAATTAAGGTTTAAAAGCAAAAATAAAGAAAATAAAATTAAAAAATACAAATAATGAAAAGTACCAGTACTACAGATTATTGCATATTCATATATTATTTTTGAAATTTATTTTTAATATAAATTTAAATGTGTGTATACGTATTGAGTGTAGATATATTATGGGGTGGCATACTGTGATTAAAATATTATTATGTATTAATATGGCAGCTGGTTACGAGAAGTCAAACTAATCCTCCCCCACCCCAGCTCCCGGATTGTGATACTAAAAGAGAGTTGTTAATATCCGAATAATTAACTGAGATTCAAAATTACTAATTAATTGCTTCATTCTTATCTTCATTTCCTGACCAGGTGCTTCTCCTGACCATTTTTTCTTTATTAATTATCATCAATTTCCCCAAAATAAAGTAGTATATTCGTACATATTTTATTAAATTATAAATAAAAAAAAAGTGTCAAAATCACTAGGCATTATTGCTATCTGATTCTTGACCTTTAGAAAATTATTTTTCGGATTAAATGCCAATTTTTTAGATTCAAAATAGATATGATTTAGTGGTTAAAATTACAGACATTTTTTTTTTTATCATTTTCACAAAATTGATGTTCTCTGATTTTACATAAAAAGATTCAAATACTCTGTACGAAAAGCATAATCTTAAAAAGGGTAAAATCCGAAGGCATATCTTAAATTTTTCTGGAAACAAATCAGTAATATGGAAGAATTTTTTTTTTTGAGGGGGGGGGGGGGGGAACATGACTAGTGCAATAAATAAACTATTTATATATTCTAGGCTTATCAACTTCTATGAGACATCTTGCAGCAATTCATCCACCTGCAATGTCTGTCCAAATGGTACAAATTCTATATATTTATATAATATATTTCTTAAGAAACAAGAATAACATAAGGTTGAGGGTCCTCTATGTTCCGAATTATATTATTTTGTCTCACGAAATTATTCAATAATTACAAGTTTTATAAATTCGTTAAAAATAATAAATGTTAATGATTTATAATTCAATTATCATTGTTTCTTCCATTTTTAAAGTCTCAAAATCTTTTCTATATAATAAGTAAAATAATCAATATTTTATGAATTTAATAATAAAATTTTTTAATTTTTTAATTAAAATCTTGATATTTTAAAATTGAATTTTATAACTGATCGAATCAAATTAGTAGAATTTTTAAATATCGATTATAAAATATCAAATATATATGTATATGTATGTATGTATATAGCGAAGGGGGTGAAGATAGGATGATAAGCTACAAGAAGAGAGAGCATGTGAGGCCTATGCCCTTTGGTCAGACCAAAGAAATTTATAATATCCTTGACGTGCCCTTTAAACCACCACATCTAGAGACATCGGGATTCAACATCTCATTTTCCACCGTCTGTTTGAGTCAAACAAGGAGACCAACATTGGGACCTTTCCTTTTTTGGCTCTCTTCTGAGGATATCATTTGCCCCATCCTACTTTTCCATCTTCCGTCGTATTCACGTGGTCCAAACAAGGACACCTACATGGGACCTTCCCCTTTTTGGCTCTCTTCTGAGGATATCATTTGTCCTCACATCCCACCTTTCCATCTTCCGTCGTGTTCACGTGGTTCACATAATAATAATAATAATAATAATAATAATAATAATAATAATAATAATAATAATAATTTTAGCAAATTTTATATAAATTTGAGTGTTAAACATGTTATATTTTATAAAAATTGTTTGCTTCAACAAAAATAATATAATTAAAATAAACAAGAAATAAATTAAGGCAATTAATTTTTTCAATAGAATTTCTTATAATTTTTATAAATATGTACCTTTTTGATATATGTTTGACTATTTTCATCCATTAATTTTAGCATTTCAATTCTTTTATTATTGTATCTTATAATAAATATTAACTATTTACTAAAAAGTTAATAATTACAAATACTCATGTCGATTGAAAAGTTCACCTTTTAGATAATCCGATTCTTTTCTATCTCACTTTTTAATTCATGACTAACAAAATTTGTACAGGAAAGACATTAATCTTGCTTTGCATCTTGTAATTAAGACTTTGTTTTATTCACCAAAAAAATGCTTTTTTGAAAATATTCTCAGGGTTTTACTACTATTAAAATGATTTTTAGGGAATTAACATTCTGGAAGTCACTATCTTGAGAAATTATTTATGATAAATAAACTTTGTAAAAAGGGTTAAAAGTTGATAAAAGATATAGAAAAAATGAAGAAGCGAATTATACTTTTAATTTCCATTGATTTGGTTGCGATTTAATCGATTTATGTTAGATCAGAAATGATCTCACAAATCATATCAATCATGGGAATTTCGTTCTGGTTAACTTAATAACCTAAGAAAATGTTATTTACGCTTGGGCTATGGTTAATTATGCTTATAAGTATTTAAAGTTTGTTAAGATACAAAATAATTAATAGCATTAACATAGTTTAAATTATAGAGTGAATGATAAAATGACAAGACATTATCCGAGTTTTTCATTTTATTTTAAAATTTATATAATTTGATGTATAATTCAACACGTAAATGAGAATATTGAGGTATAAAACAATAAATAATGCTACCATAACTGTTTAAATTTTAATAATAGTTATATGAAATATAATAAACTTTAACATTAAACCAATAAATTTTAATTTTACTTAAATCACATATGAAATATAATTGTACTAAATACGAAATGAGACAAAACATTTCCTTGCAAATGCAGTGGATATATATATAAATCTTTGCCTTTATCTATTCAATACCATACCCTTAAAAAAATCGATCACATGGGAGAGTTTCACTGTTAAACGACTACATATTATTCATGTAACCATCACTCGGGCAATTGATTTTTATGCACACCTTATAGATCCTTCAAATTCAAATCAGATTCAAACACACTAACACACAATTGCCATACATGCAGGGGAGAGAGAGAGAGAGAGAGAGAGAGAGAGAGAAAGAGAGAGAGGACCTGATATTGGTGGGAGAAACTGCCTCCTGGAATTATGGAGTTGGAGGAGACGGCTGCTGTGGGAGAGAGAAACCGCACTCAGTTCCATGTGTCTGTGCTCGTAGGGGAGGGGGGAAGTGATCGTGAATTAAATGTTGTGGGTGCGTTATATTATATAGAAGTGGAGAGAGAGGTATGGCTTATACAATAAGTTTTTGCACCAATCCCTTATTCCAAAGAAAATTGGCCAGATGAATGAGAGAGAGAGAAAGAGAGTATGGTGCCGGCCTGCTTGAATTGTTGACGCCGCCCTCCCTTATTCTAAAGTAAATTGAGTAGATGAATGAGAGAGAGAGAGAGAGTACTGGGGTGGTACCAAAAAAAAAGAGACTACTGGGCCGCCGCGTTTGAACCGTTGACGTGCAGTGCGGGCCTAATAGACTATATTGCAAGTTGTTTTAAGTTTAGAATGAAATTTGACAATAGATTTAGGGATAATTTTACATTTTTCCCTCGAAAAAGTATAAAATCAGCTCTCAAATTTTTAGATATAAAGGGTGTTTGGCACAACTGTTAGGATATATTTTGCTTTTAAAAATTTCAATGGTTAAAAAAAGAATATTTAGTGATTTATAATGGAATTTAATCTGATAATCCATAAATTATAGAAAAGTCATCAACTAAATAAAATTATTTAAATTATTACACGGTAAACAAATTTAAGTAGCAAAAAATTATTTAAATTATTTTATCCATCTCAATTTTCACATTTTTACTATTTTTACTCTTTTTTTTATAAGATAAGATTATTTAAATTACTTTTTTTGTATGTAGTTGGATCTTCTGTGGACAAATTCTCTTGTGGTTCAGTTGGCTCAGAAACTGATAACCCTTAACTATGATCGGGGTTTCGATCCTCTATGGGTATGAAAAAGCCAGCATTGGGAGATCTGTCCCCTTCGGGCCCTGCAACAGTCGATCCAGATTAATCAGGACGAAACTCCAGATAGTGGGTGGTGACCACGTCAAGGTACAAAAAAGAAAAAAAAAATTCTCTCTTCCGCCAGCAACTGCATTCCCGGCGGTCAGGCGAACCTATGGCGGAATTAAATATTCCATCAAACATATAAAGTTCATAATAAAAAATACATATAGACAACATTAGTCTTTTATCATGAAAAAATGGCAAAACGCACATTGATGTCGACTGTATTTGCGTTACAAGAACATCAATAAAAAATAAATGGAATCATTTGGCTAGAATTTGGCTCCTCATGAATCATGATAGACCCCAAATTCATTTATTTAATATATTATTGAGTTTGACATCAATATTTAAATTCCATTTTTGAATGACAAGTTGAATTAGAAAAAGGAAATTAAATATAAATGTGGAAAAAAGAAAATATAAAAAAAAAAAGGAAAAACGAGGATTTAAGGATAAACATTATAAAATTTTTTCTATTGATTTGAATAATCAATAGAAAATTACCTACCTAAACTATTCTTGATTCCCACCAACTACATCCATAACCATACTTTGATTAATCCAGTTCGAGTGTCTGTAGAGGCCTATTTAGAGAATGACTCTTCCATCATAATTTTTTTCATTCTCAAATTTCAAACTCTGAACTATTACATAAACATTTAGTTTATTTGGTTAAAAAAGCATTTGGTCGATGATATTCTCTCACATTTAGTTTATTTGTGCATATAATTTATAGATAGAGAAAATTCGACATAACATTAAATTTTTTTAATTAAAATCTCGAATTCAAAATAGATACAGACAAAATCAATTCTTTAATTGAATCCATAATTATTCAAACTGAATTAATTGGATTTTTAAATATCAGTGTTCAAGTAAGAAAAAAAAAATAGAGAAAATCAGGGCACTTATATATTGTGACAATCCTGTTCATAATCATTCATTAATAATAATATTCTAGATCCATAACTTCCACCGTCCATGTGATCCACAACCGGTGGCTACCTCAAAAATTGCCCCTATCTAATTTAGTAACATACAAAAAGCCATTGATCCTCAGGAAAAGCATCAACTTTCGGCAGGTTGGATGGGCATTTATGATCAAATAAAAAATAATCATTGATTTGATTTATACATTCTTAATAGATAATATTATATTATTTTATAAAATATAAAATAATATAATATAATATTGAAGAATGCCCTAAAACAGACGTTTCATTATGATCAAATGGGTAGTTCTGTTTTTTCATATTTCAATAACTTTATATTTTATTTATTTTATTTCTTATTTAATATTATAAATTTTTATATCATTACTATAATAGTTTTTAACTTTTTTTTTTAATTAATTAAAACTTAGAATAAAGTGCTAGGATTTAGACCGGGTAAAGGTTTAATCACTATCCTTTAATTTTAGTTAAGTTATTCATTAACATAATTAAGCCCAAGGGCTTTTAGTTTATCTTAGTGACCATTACTCATTATTAATGAATAGCGGGGCACCAGCCGAGGTTACATTGCAAAGTAATGCAACTTGCGATCCCAGAATTCTTTCATCTTGTGACCTTGAGTCGGGCTTTTAAGTGTTAAATTAAATAGAAATTGTAAATTAATTTAATTTAAAAGAAGAGAGAAAGGCGGGTGTCTTCACCGGCGGAGGTATGCCTGGTCGCCGGCGGGAGCTGAGAGAGAGGAAGGGAAAGGATGGTATGCACAGATTAGCCCAGGTAAGTACATTTAGGCCTCCATCAGCATCGGCATTTTCAAATTGGTCTTCAATGGCGATGTTGAAACTGCATCCGGAAATTTAAGAGCCTAAAGATCTCTTGCTCATTAATTCCTGGAATGTTGGATCTTCACCCGGCAAATTCTCTCTTCCGCCAGCGACGGCCTTCCCGGCGATCGGGCAAACCTCTGCCGGCAAAGACAGCCGCCTTTCTCCCTTCCTTTTTCTCTGTACCTAGCTTAAATTAGCCCTACATGACAGCCTGCGGCTGAATTAAATATTCCATTAAACAAATAAAATTTAATAATAAAAAATATATATAGGCAACATTAGTCTTTTATCATGAAAAATTGCAAAGCACACATTGATGTCTGCGTTACATACAATAACTACAATAAAATAAAATGAATCATTTGACAAGAATTTGGCTCCATATGAATCATGATACACATAAAATTCTTTTATTTATTATCTTATTGAGTTTGACCTCTATACTTAAATTCTATTTCGATTGACAAGTTGAATTAGAAAAAAGAAATTAAATATAAGAGTGGAAAAGAAAATATTAAAAAAAAAAAGGAAAAATGAGACTTTAAAGATAAAGGTTGAAAAATCTTTTTTCTATTGATTTGAATAATCAATTGAAAATTAATTTAAAAAATTAATTAAAAATTGTCTAAAACCGTTACATAAACATTTTGTTCATTTGGTTCAAAAAGTATTTTAACCATAACATCGTATTAGATTAGAGTCTATAATACTACACCGATTATGACAAGTGACAATGCGAAGTTTTTTTCTCAAAACTCAAATTTAATCTATTTTAAAAATAGTTTTATATCAATAGATCTATCGATTATATATATATATATATATATATATATATATATTAGTATTTTACTTTTAATTTTAATTGTTAAACCATTAAAATTAAAAATCTGGTCTGAAAGTCGGCCGGCATCACTAAAATAATAAGCTATCTATCTTTTTTTGTTTTTTCTTTTCTTTTATTTAGTTGAACCTACCAATCTTTTTATTTTAATCAGAAAAAAAGTTGAGAGTGGTGAAGAGGAGGATACTATTTCGTACAACTCTACTTTAAAAAGATTAGACAAAATATGGGACTTTTCTTCATATCAATTAAAATAAATTAATACATTGTTACAACTAATATAACATGACTCATTCTTAATGCTTCAATTTTATTTACTTTCTAATTTATAGCAATCCCGTTGCCTCGTGGGACCCCACCTTCTTTTTCATTTTTCATTTTTTTTTTTACTTTCTAATTCTCAAATGTTTTAATAATTTAAATTTTCCCGACTAATAATTTTTTTTTATAATTTCAGTAAAAAAATATTTATTTACTTTTAAATTAATTATTTTTTTATTTCGTTCAAAAAGTTGGGAAAAAAAAAAAAAAAGGACCATGGTCTTCATAATCATTCAGCCGCAAATAATGAGTGGTGTCTATGGTATGACCCATAGTGGATGTTACTATTTGATCCCAGGCCAGCCCTGCTACGTTCAAAGAGAGTCTTCTAGGGTTTAAGTTGAAGAAGAGAAAATCTCAAAGAGTGTGATCTACCAGAGAAAACTGAAATAAATTTAAAATTTTGTTTTTTCTTCTTGATGATATGTGAGTCTGATATTAGGTTCATGAAATAAGGCTGGATAGCTTCTTTCTTTTACACCATATTCTGCTTTCGTCTTGGAGACAAATATGGCTTATATGATATTCAAACTAGTTCTCATATCTAATCCGTATCGTGGATCGCTCCTCCCACTTAATTTTCAAATTTTCTTGAATTTTGTTGTTTCCCAATTTTATTTTATTTTATTTTTTATTTTTATAATTGAATGTTGTAAGACTTCAACCCCACGTATCTCATAAAATAAAAATAATACAACTAAAACTCTTGAGGATTTCAACATTTTATTTTGTTAATGTTTCTAAATTTATTTTTCATTAAAAAAAATTATTATTATTATTATTATTATTATTATTATTATTATTATTATTATTATTATGACTATTGAAAAAAAAAATGTACAACATACTTTCTCTCTCTATCCCTCCCTCCTTTAAAAGGGGTGACGTCTGCTGAAAGGAGTTTGATCCATATCCAGAGCTTGGAAGCCACACTGTTGGACCTTATTATTGTCTCAGACGCTTAGAGTTTTTATTTCGAAACATCTCTATTACCCTATTTCCTATGCTATTGGGAAGTGGCCTTTGTAATTTATTAGGTCGGGAACTGATATTACATGGTTACATGTAAGGAAAAAATCAGGACTGCTTAACTGATATATTTCGCCATTGTCGGTGCTGGGTGTCAATAGCCATGAAATGCATAGATATAAAGGAAGAATATAAAGGCATGCTTGCGGGAGATAGCAACTGTAAAGAATTCAGTTCCTTTCGCTCATCAAAGCAATAGGCACAGCAATTACTTTCTTCAAGGCAGAAATCAATTCTTCAGAATTGTATCCGTCATCCTTCCTGTAGAACAAGTGAACAATCTGCGTCATTTTATAGAATAACTCCTTGCACCCACTTGGCACAACACTCCCTTCTCTTTGAAACATCATCTTTATCAATTCCTTCCTCTCTGATTCAATGAAATCCTTTATGGCTTCAATGCATTCTTCTTCAGTCACAACGCCCCCACTGTGAATCATCCTCAACATCACTGCATTCATTTTCCCTTGCTCCGCCTCTCTCTGCAACCAAATATGTTAATTCACAAAGTTCAGATTAAAGTATTGCACCAGAATTGCTAGGTTTCATCAAATAGGAGAGAACCTTGTAACTCTGGACGTCATTTAGAAGACGACCACAGTTGCTCATGTGCTTGTATAGGTTGTACAATTCAGGACCTCGGATGACCTCTTCTGAGAGCATTGGTCCGACGAAGTAGCAAGCAGGGACAACAATAGGACCCAAGGCAAATGATACATATCCATTAGCCATGTATTCGTCCAAACTGGGTACTGCATTGTCTTTTGCCCACTTTGCTTCTTGATGGTATGCCTTTAGCAAATCAACCCACTGCAGCCAAAATGTTAGGGATGAGATATACGTAGGTTGAACTGATCAAACATGTACTAACTAATGCTTTTTGAGATAATGATCTCACAAGTTCAACAATGTGGCCTGTCACGTTTCGTCCTTGCCACTTATATGCCTTCTCTCCAATCTCAGAGATTGTTCTGTATAACGCCGTAAATAAGATCTCAACATCCTCAGACACACAATGGAGGTTTCTGTCTACATCCCATCTGAACTTCATATCAAATCCCGATCAACAGCTTAGAGATTGAGAGAGAGATGAACACTTTGTGCATCCAAAAAGGAAAAATGAGAAAAGGACGGAGGAGATTTACTTCTCTGTCAATTCAACTAGGTTTTCAAGTTCCTCCTTGGTTCCCACAGCATCAAAAAATTCATCTATCACAGTTGTGAGCACCGAGTTTTGAGCCCATGACATGCGGGCATCAGCTAGTTCGGGTGGGAATAGAGTTGTTGCAGCACACAAGTAGCCGTAGGAGTGCTTGAAGGAAAAGGCATAACTTAGCTTGTCTAATTTATTATCTGAAAGCCACCTGCTTAAACCAAACAATGTCAAACATTTAACTTTTCCTAGATCTGAAATCAAACTATATAAGATGATATAATTGTACTGAAAGAAGAATTTTATGTACCCCTGAAATTGTTTGAGCTCTTTCTGGTACATTGACTGACTGAAATTGTAGTCCTCCGTTGCCAATCTGAGGAAATCTTCATTTCCAATATTTGGACACCTAATTAAATAAAAATATAAAATGAACTTATCAGAAATAATTATACTAAGATTTTTTAATTAGAAGTGAGAAATAGAAAAGTTTTTCCCGTACCAATAAGAAGATTTTAGAGTTCTAATGCCATCAATATTGTGATGCTCAATATATCTCCGATGCCCCAAACGATCCAAAGTTACATGATAGACACAGTTGAGAGCATCATCCACCTGGAATTCATGAATACAAACAATAAACTTTTTCCATATTTTGATTTTTATAAGAAATATTGTTGTAATTAGAGAAAGTGTTACCTTATGTCTTACTTGTTCACTAAGTTTGTCCGGTCGAATTGCAGCGTCATACAATATCTGCTGCAGGTAATTGCCGGACCATATATTTTGCTTCTCCAAAGCTGTTTCTTCGGGGTCTAACACAAATTGTGAAGCTCTAAATAATTCTATAACAGCATCAATGTCGTTCACTAGCCCTGCAAATGACTTTGAGTAGTAATCTTCTTCGGCAAATTGAGCCAATGGATCTGTACAACGTATTTTGATTAGTTACATGGAATACAAGATAAGAACTCTGTATTTAACAAAATCCCTGGTGCACAACATGGTACCTGCGGAGACTTCAAATCCATTGAAACGTAACAACCTAAATGCCAGCGCAGTGGTCGTAACATCCGAGAATATCTCTTCATCCTTGTCTAGCCAGCATCTGTTTGTTTGTTTTTCAACCTTTTAATATGAATTCTCAAAACTTAGGCATAACTAAACTAGGGCACTTACCTGTATGCTTCATCCAAAACACTTGCTATTTCATTCCTAAACTGTCGCTCAATTCCCATGTTTTGCAGGTTGTCGACCATACATAGACGAGCATACATGTCGAGCGGATAAATGGTAGGAACTGAACAAAGAAGTGAGAGACAATTTCTTAAAATCCATAGCAAATAAATATGAAGTATGTAGAATGCTTTACCTGCATTGTCAAACTTGTTTAAGAGTGAAGTAAGGTAATTAAGGCAAGCGGCATCTTGATTATGGTGAAATGCAGCTGCAGTAGTGGATGGTGAATTGAAGAGGGAACCATTTTTCCTCTGATATTTCATTACCCTCTCCCAGTCATTTAGGTTTCCAAGTCCTTCGGCCACGTATGCTAGGTATGCTTTACTTCCCTCTGTTCCGCTTTCTAGGCACCTAAAAAAGACAAGGTTTCATCCATACGATTGTGAAGTTCAAGTTCATTATCTAGAGGAGACAAGATTAAATGGAAATAATAGAAATTCACCTTTTGAGCTCTAAATCTCTCTTTTGAAGCATGGCTTCCACATCATTGTTTCTCAGAGGAAGAGTCAAATTTAGATTTCTTGCATAATCCACCATGCCCGGGAAAATGATGTCAAAACCAAGGGGAGATTGTTGTTTCTCATCATTAGCTAAAGCAAAATTTGATTCTATGAAACGGATTCCTGAAAAAACCATTGAAAAAAAAGAAACATTTAATGTGCAGGGTAGCAAGGAGCGACCAGCATTGCTTCCTTTACTAAGCGTCTGAGGATTTCTAGTCACTGTCTAATGTTCTATTTGAAGGTAAGGTACTAACGGAGAACGCGGACAAAGACATTACCCTTGTTGACATGCTCTTCACCCACACCCCATCTCTTCAACGCAAGTACACATGCTAATGTGGAGGACAAAGCATCTTTAATTAGCAAGGGATGGCGTTGAGCAAGGCCCCACGAGCCGTCTTGAAGCTGATTTTTCAACAACCACTTCAGGGTTTCCGGGAAGAAGGGGTTGTCCGGGGAGCTTGGACATGGGATCATTGCCACCCATGCCGTGTCATACGAAGACACAGAAAGTTCAACCTTGTCGAACAACTTCCTAATTTTCTCTTTAGGCCCATCGATGCGCTGCAAATGTTATTGTTTATTAAGTAAGCTAATAAGCTTGATTTGATATGCACAAAATAATAAAGGAATGACTAGTAATACCAAGGCAGAAGGCTTGCTTTCTGGTGCCACTGCAACCCCAGATTCCAAAGATGCTGCAGTTTGGCATGAGGAGGTAAGGCAACCATTGGACAGATGTTTCCAAGTGACAATAGGAACAAATGCAGGGGCAAAGTACATCTAAGTATGAGATTTCCAAAAAACTTAATACACCCAAAATAAAGGGATTTTTTGATATTGAAGGTATTTATTTGGATATGCTTTGCAAGCATCATAGACTTACTTAAGAATTTGGGAAGAAATTAGATATAATGATCATAAGGTTTAATTGTTCTTCCATAGATTTAATTTGAGTTTTTACTTTTGTACATACTTATATTTAATACGTACACGTACATATTCACAATATATTATAATACAATAATAATAAATTGAATCTTAATTTCAAATTTATAGAGTAAGTCGTTTGAGATACCAACATAGAAGAGAGAATAGGGAAAAATAATAATAATACGATAAAATAATATAACATAAAATTAAGGTTTAAAAGCAAAAATAAAGAAAATAAAATTAAAAAATACAAATAATGAAAAGTACCAGTACTACAGATTTTTGCATATTCATATATTATTTTTAAAATTTATTTTTAATATAAATTTTAATACGTGTATACGTATTAAGTGTAGATATATTATGGGGTGGCATACTGTGATTAAAATATGATTATGTATTAATGTGGCAGCTGGTTACGAGAAGTCAAACCAAGACACCCCCACCCCAGCCCCCGGATTGTGATAGTAAAAGAGAGTTGTTAATATCTGAATAATTAACTGAGATTCAAAATTACTAATTAATTGCTTCATTCTTATCTTCATTTCCGGACCAGGTGCTTCTCCTGACCATTTTTTTTTTTTATTAATTATCATCAATTTCCCCAAAATAAAGTAGTATATTCGTACATATTTTATTAAATTATATAAAAAAAAAAGTGTCAAAATCACTCGGCGTTATAAGCAACTAGAAAAGAGAGCATGTGAGGCCCATGCCCTTTAGTTAGACAAAGAAATTTATAGTATCTTGTCTGCCGACGTGCCCTTTAACCACATCTAGAGACATCGGGATTCTACATCTCGTTTTCCACCGTCTGTTTGATTCAAACAAGGACATCCACCTGCTATCTTTCCTTTTTTGGCTCTCTTCTGAGGACACCATCTGTCCTTACAACCTACCTTTCCATCATCCGTCGTATTCACGTGGTTCAGATAATAATAATAATAATAATAATAATAATAATAATAATAATAATAATAATAATAATTTTAGCAAATTTTATAAAAATTTGAGTGTTAAACTTGTTATATTTTATAAAAATTTTTTGCTTCAACAAAAATAATTTTTAAATAGAATTTCTTATAATTTTTATAAGTTTGTAGCCATTGGATATTTGTTTAACGGCATTTATCTATTTATTTTAACGTTTCGATTCTTTTATTATTCTAACTTACGATGAATATAAACTATTTAGTAATAAGTTAATGATTAAAAATACTCATGTCGATTAAAAAGGTCGCTTTTCAGATGGTCCGATTCTTTTCCGCCTCATATTTTTTATTTTCATAATTAACAAAATTTGTGCAGGGAAAACATTAATCTTGCCTTGTATTTTGTAATTAAGATTTTGTTTTATTTAAAAAAAATGCTTTTTTGAAAATATTCTCAGGGTTTTACTACTATTAAAATGATTTTTAAGGAATTAACATTCTGGAAGTCACTATCTTGAGAAATTAATTATAATAAATAAACATTAAAAAAGATTTAAAAGTTGATAAAAGATATAGAAAAAATAAAGAAGCGAATTATACCTTTAATTTCCATTGATTTGGTTGTGATTTAATAGATTTATGTTAGATCAGAGATAAACACACAAATCATATCAATCACGGGAATTTCGTTCCGATAAAGGTTAACTTAATAACATAAGAAATTGTAATTTATGCTTGGGTTATGGTTAATTATGCTCATAAGTATTTAAAATTTGTTAAAAAACAAAATAATTAATAACACTAATAGTTAAATTTTAGAGTGAACGATAAAATGATAAGACGGTATCCGACTTTTTCATTTTATTTTAAAATTTATATGATTTGATGTATTATTTAACACGTAAATGAGAATATTGAGTATAAAACAATAAATAATGCTACCATAACTGTTTAAATTTTTTAAAATTAATAATAGTTATATGAAATATAATAAACTTTAACATTAAACCAATCAATTTTAATTTTACTTAAATCATATATGAAATATAATTGTACTAAATATGAAATGAGACAAAAACATTTCCTTAGCATAAGGAATGGATATATATATATAAATCTTTACCCTTGCCTATTAAATACTATAAAGAAAGGACACCCACTTAATGCGGGGAGAGAGAGAGAGTGTGAACAAATATATATATATATATATATATATATATATATGCGGTATTTCCCTGTTAAATTCACTGTGAATTTGACTACATATTATTCATTTAACCATCACTCGGGCAATTGATTTTCATGCACACCTTATAGATAATTCAAATTCAAATCAGATTCAAACACACAATTGCCATACATGCAGAGAGAGAGAGAGAGAGAGAGAGAGAGAGAGAGAGAGAGGAGAGGACCTGATATAGGTGGGAGAAACTGCCTCCTGGAATTATGGAGTTGGAGGAGACGGCTGCTCTGGGAGAGAGAAACTGCACTCAGTTCCATACGTCTGTGCTCGTAGGGGAGGGAGGGAGGGAGGGAGTGGGGGAGGGAGGGAGGGAGACGGGGGGAGAGATGTGAATTAAGGGTGGTGGGTGCGTTATATTATATAGAAGTGGAGAGAGGCATGGCTTATACAAGTTGTTGCACCACTTCCTTATGCTAAAGTGAATTGACCAGATGAATGAGAGAGAGAGAGAGAGAGAGCCGCCCTCTCTGAATTGTTGTTGGCGACTCTTTTTAATCATATTTTTCCCTCTTCCCAAAGACTCAAAGCAGTGCGATGCGGGCAATGTTTACGTGTGCCGATACCTATTAGACTTTGATTGATCTCTAAAAAATAAAATTATTTTGTTGTTATTTTCGATCTTATTAAATCAATTTAAATTAAATTAATCTTTTAAAAAATAAAATTATCTCGATATCTATTTTTATTATGAAATAAATTTAAAATCTTAATAAAAAGATAATAATATCCGACCATCAAATTAATAAGATATGTGGTTATTGTCAATCGTGCTTATTCACCGTCAATAGTTAGAAGCCCTTTATTATATATGATGTCTGCCCTGATGATTCACACTATTTCTTTAACCTCAAATAAAATTGATCCAGCTCAAGCAAAAGCAATTTCTCATTCCCTTGTTTCTTATCTTATGAAAGCGATTTCTAAGACCGATTATTTGAAACTGTGGATTCTCCTCCTATTCTACTTGTTTAATTATATCTCTTTCAACCTGAGAAATTTTCTTTTTTTTTTTAAAAAAAAAAAAAAAGACAGGAGCAGTTACACCTTCATTGATCAAGAATTTTAATATTTTGGAAGAATTATGATCATCCAATAAGAAAGCTTTCTATTTTTTTCAAATGAACAATTTGAATTTTTCTCATTATTCATTTCATTAATTAAAATTTTGAAAACAAAGTTGTGAAACAAGATAAAAGATAAGTATGGTGTTACTAGATTAATTTTTATACTAAAGAATTGATTATAATTGAGTTTGAATTAATTAAAAAGAATAGAGCACAAATTTTAAAAATAATTTAATTATTTTAATATTTTTACTTTTAATTAGAATTATATAAATTTTTAATATATTTTATATTTTTAAATTATATTAACTACTATTGATAAGATTTTTTTATTTTTGGTTACAATTGATAAGAATGTTATGATTGGAATTGGAGGAAAACAAAAACATTTTCAGCTTGTTGGTAAAAAATAATATTTTTAAATTATCATTGAATGAAAGCACGATTATTATTGTCGTATAAAAAAGGTATTATATAAATAAATATGTGATATAAAATAAAGTATAATAAGCCGACTCCAGATAAAAATTTGATTGTTGTTATATTTTTCTCTTGTTAAATTAAAGTGAAACAAATCATTATTTTTTTTTATTTGAATTTTACTCCCCAAAAAAAGTGATTTTAGTTTCTACACGGGAGCTTATTTGCCATGGCAAGTGGGGCTCCAGCTGAGGTTACATTGCAAAGTAATGCAACTTGCGATCCCAGAATTCTTTCATCTTGTGATCTTGAGTCGGGCTTTTAAGTGTTAAATTAAATAGAAATTGTAAATTAATTTAATTTAAAAGAAGAGAGAAAGGCGGGAGTCTTCACCGGCAGAGGTATGCCTGGTCGCCGGCGGGAGCTGAGAGAGAGGAAGGGAAAGGATGGTATGCACAGATTAGCCCAGGTCAGTACATTTAGGCCTCCATCAGCATCGGCATTATCAAATTGGTCTTCAATGGCGATGTTGAAACTGCATCCGGAAATTTAAGAGCCTAAAGATCTCTTGCTCATTAATTCCTGGAATGTTGGATCTTCACCCGGCAAATTCTCTCTTCCGCCAGCGACCGCCTTCCCGGCGATCAGGCGAACCTCTGCCGGCAAAGACAGCCACCTTTCTCTCTTCCTTTTTCTCTCTCTACCTAGCTTAAATTGCGGCTGAATTAAATATTCCATTAAACAAATAAAATTTAATAATAAAAATATATATATATATAGGCAACATTAGTCTTTTATCATGCAAAATTGCAAAGCACACATTGATGTCTGCGTTACATACAATACAATACAATACAAGAACTACAATAAAATAAAATGAATCATTTGACAAGAATTTTGGCTCCTCATGAATCATGATACACCTCGAAATTCATTTATTTAATATCTTATTGTGTTTGACCTCTATATACTTAAATTCCATTTTTGAATGACAAGTTGAATCAGAAAAAGGATATTAAATATAAGAGTGCAAAAAAAATATTTCAAAAAAAAAAAAATGAGAAAAACGAGGGTTTAAAGATAAATATTGAAATTTTTTTTTCTATTAATTTGAATAATCAATCGAAAACTGTCTACTTGAACTATTACTTAAACATTTAGTTCATTTGGTTCAAAAAATATTTTGACCTTAATATCATATTACTCTGAAAATCGTCCGGCATCACTAAAATAATAAGCTATCTATCTTTCTTTTTTTTTTTTTTTTTTTTTCCTTTTATTTAGTTGAACCTACCGATCTTTTTATTTTAATCAGAAAAAGGTCGAAAGTGTTGAAGAGGAGGATACTATTTGGCACAACTCTACTTTAAAAAGATTAGACAAAATATGGGACCTCTCCTCAAATCATTTTTGATCCGGGAAATCACTCGGCCAGTTGTGCAATTCCCGGCAACAGGGGAACTTTAAAAGCCTAAACACATTAGCGACAAAACCAACCCCATCAGAATTCATCTAAACCTAAAACCAAAATCCAGAAAATAAAACAGATGGAGGAGTCTTAAAACCCTTCAAAAATTTTCCCTATTTTTGAAAGAAAATCATTCCAAATTGTCCAATTTTTTTTCCTATTTTCAAAGACTATATTTTTCTCCCACACTTTAATCCAGCATAAATCGATTTTTGATTTCATTTAATAATTTTTCCCTATTTTTGGGTAGTTTTGGGACATTTTTAAATACTTTTTAAATTGATTTTTTGAAAATCGATTTTCAGAAAATTAATTTCACTATTTTTTGATCGCAAAAAAAAATCATAATATTTTCATAATTTTAACTTATTTTATTAATATTTATAGAAATAACCGACAAAAATGGTGAAAATTTATACGCCAAGAAGAAATTAAATTAGCTCTAATACGAATAGAAATGAAGAGAGAGAAGTATGATTTTGGTTTTGGGATGGGAGAGAGAGATCTCTTAATCATTAATTCTGGAACGTACAAATTCTCTTTTTTTTTTTTGTTATATAAAAATTCGAATCTTGAATTTTAGGATTGAAAGAAAATGATTGTGATTATCAGGCTGTTCCTTGGAGACAGACAAATTCTCTCTTCCGCCATCAATTGCCTTCCGATCAGGCAAACCTCCGCCGATGACGACAACGCCTTTCTCTCTTCCTATATCTCTCTCTAGCTTGCTTAGTTAGCCCTACAAGACGGTCTATGGTTGAATTAAATATTGCATTAAAAATATAAAATTCACAATAAAAAATATATATACAGACAACATTAGTCTTTTATCATGAAAAAATTGCAAAGCACACGTCGATGTCGGCCGGATTTGAGTTACAAAAACTACAATAAAAACAAATTGAACCATTGAACAAGAATTTGGCCCCTCATGAATCATGGTAGACCTCACATTCATTTATTTACTCTATTATTGAGTTTGACCTCTATACTTGAGTTCCATTTTTGAATGACAAGTTGGATTAGAAAAAGTAAATTAAATATAAGTGTGAAAAAAGAAAATATTAAAAAAAGGAAAAACAAGGCTTTAAAGACAAGGGTTGAAAATTTTTTTTCTATTGATTTGAATAATCAATCGAAAACTATTTATCTGAGCTATTATATAGATATTTAGTTCATTTGGTTCGAAGAGTATTTGGACCATAATATCATATTAGAGTCTATAATTCTATACCGATTATGACAAGCGACGACGTCTCATCGGTAAGTAGTTTTTTCTCAAAACTTGAAATTTAATATATTTAAAAATAGATTTGTATTAAAAAAATCTATTGTCTTTTTCTTATATATTAGTATTTTACTTTTTAATTTTAATTGTTAAACTATTAAAATTTACAAATAAAAAGCCTCCTCTAAAAGTCGTCCGGCATCACTAAAATAATAAGCTATCTATATTTTTTTTGTCTTTTATTTAGTTGAACCTACCGATCTTTTTTTTTTTTTTTTTTATTTTAATCAGAAAAGGTTGAAAGTGGTGAAGAAGAGGATATACTATTTGGTACAACTCTACTTTAAAGAGATTAGACATGAAAAAGGCACCGTACAGAGCTTCACCCTTCAAATCTATGGAACTCAAAAAGACCATCAATCATTTGAAAACGAAGGTAGAATATTGTCTCCATACAATGAGATGAAACGGATATTCCTTCAATTACTTTTTTATTTCTCATATTTAGAATCTAAAATAGAAGTCTGATACATTATATATCTGGTACAGAAATCCCTAAACCTAAAGGAGTAAAAGGTTCTCCTTGACCAAGTTAAAAAACATATATTACCAAATTAAATTAATAAAATAAAAAAACTAAATTTGATTTCTTTATATGAGTAAGCGCTTAGATTCAATCATTTAGATTGAGAAAATTTAAAATAATTTGACTTTTTTGAATTTAATTTAAATTTGCATTTTAAACAAACAAAATTATTTACATAAAGAAACAAATTTAAAATAATTATTTAGATTATTTTTTAGAGAAAAGCAATAGTTAAATATATGCCAAAGTAAAAATTGTCTATTACATGATATCTATTATACCAAGCATGGAAAGATGGCTGCATTTTTTTTTTTTTCTAGATTACATAAGCATTCGAATCCTGAATTTTAAGATTAAAAGAAAAAAAATTGTGACTATCAGATTATCATCTTAGAGACTCCAATGACTATAGACTAATATCTAAAAAATTTGGGTTCAATTGTTATATATTTAACAAAATGAATATTAGAGAATTTTATCTTATAAAAATTCAATTCAAATCAAATCTAATTTAATCAAATTTAATATAATTATCAGATAATGATAATTTATATAAATAAATATATATATTTCATGCATGTGAGGATTCAATTTAAATTATCGGGCTCAGAGAAAAAGTAAAAAATCAAAATTTGCTCAAATTTCCAAGATTCCAGTTGACTCCCAATGTCCTTTGCTTTTCCCTGGTTAGCATATTACAGCGCCAACCTCAGTGAAAAAATATGCGATCAAACGAATCATTATCCGAAGCAAAAGAAATGTGAATAAAATATGAAATAATAAAATATTGTTGGTGGTTTCAACACCTAAAGTTCTCCCATTCTAATAATTGATGAGATATTATTTTAAAATGAGTAATACTATATAAATTATATAATTTTTTTAATTAAATGAATTAAATTCCTATATAATGGTTCATGTAAATATTTTCACTAATTTTTAATCTCAATAAAATCAAAGAATAGATTTTCTTTTTTATTTCTAAACCCACTTTTTTTTTTCTTTCTTAATTTTTGTTTTTTACTCTCTCTTTCTCAACCCAACCCTAAAATGTCCTTTTTTGGGAAAGACTCATGTGGTGTTTACTCATAAAAAAATGAATTACCCTTGTAATTATGAATTAAATTATAAAATATATCATTTTTTATGAAATAAAAATAAGAAAAACGATACAACCTTGACTAATACAAACCACCAATGTGAATCCACTAATACACCTGCTTTCTAATAAGTAGTTCCAAATTAGGATTAAAATAACCAAACCCAATGATAATCCCACCCAATTTGAATTAGTATTAAATGCACCACCATGTATCTGCCGCCGGATCTTTTTTTTGATAGAAAACAACAAAACGGGAGCACACCAATGTGAATCAACCCATATACCGGCTTTTCAAAGGAAAGAGAGAGGGAGAGAGAGAGAGAGAGAGAGAGAGAGAGACAGGAAAAGCTATCTGCGAATTCAACTACAATCTTCAGAAAATTATTATTTCGTGTTTGGAGAGAGAAAAAACAAAGAGATTTAAGGGTTAGGTCTTAATTTTCTTAATTGTTTTAATTTTGATTGTCAGGAAATGGATCTAACTTCAAAGATGATGATTTTGTTAACTCAAATAGGAATTATTGACCATCTGATTATCTTGATCGATTAGACATGTAAAAATTTCGTCAAAGGGTGTTTTGACGGGAAGGATTCAACGTTTAAGTTAAAGAGTTGTTTTTGAAAGAAATAATACAGAATGATAACCAAAGAGAGCGAGGGGTTTCATATATTTGTGTGTTCTGTGTAGATCAAGATCAAGAAAATTTATCTGAGCGATAGGCGTATCAAAATTTATATATTTTTGCTTGCAAGAACCATGTGTATGTTGGGTAATAAAAATCTAATTTTCTTATAAAAATATCTCGATATTTTTTAGGAATCCGATTATAAGATCTTTAAAGATTATGAAATCTTATCTATTAAGAAAGTGTAAACATTAAAAAGGTTTTTTTTCGTTATCGATCACAATTGTAGATCTCTTTTTCATTTATATATGATTGTGAATATCTTTTCAACGGATTGAGCAGTTGACACCGACTACAAAAGAAAATACGACGAATGAGCTATCGAACAATTGGTTTATTAAAAGGGGTGATCGGTAAACACCAAACGGGTTTGCTATTGTTCATGGATCCAGCTGCGTTTGGGTCCCATTTCACTCAAGTCACGTACTATCAGTTGAAAAAAAAATTCTTTAAGAAGAAAATTAGCTCAAATTTCCCCGTCTCTGGTTGACTCACTCACAATGTGCTGTTTTTCTTTTCCCATGTCAGCATATTACTGCGCTAACCTTTGGAGAAAAATGCAATAAAAAAAACATATCATTATTTGAATAAAAAGAAAAGACTTTTGAATGGAATTAATATAATATTATTGGTGCCTTCAACTCTTGAAACTCTTTCGCTCTAATAATTGTTGAGATATATTATTTTGAAATTCTTTTTTATTAGAAAGAATAATTTAAAATATCATTCATAAAAATTCTTTTATTATTTTTCTTTCTTTTTTTTTTTGGTTTAAACACTTGGTTGCTGCCTATAAAACAAAGTGTTTATCATTTATATATATTTTAATATTTCATAGCAAGTAGGGTTTCTAATATTAATATTTACCTTTTTGTAGTTGCCACAATTATCGACTCGTACCAATGACCCGTGGCTCTAGTATTAGTTATTAAAATGTTTTAATCAAAATTTCAAAAATAAAAAAATAGATATTAAGAGAGTCAATTGTTTAATTAATCGATATAGTTATCTAAACTGAATTAGTTAGATTTTTAAATACCGATAATCAAATAAAAAAAAAACAACTTATCCCCTTGTTTTCAATATCGATAAAAACACTCCTCCGATTCCTTTTTTTTTTTTTTTCAAGAATAAATATACTTAACCTCATAGTTTTATGAGATGAGGAGGACATGATCATTAAACTGTCCCCTTCAGATCCGACCAGCAATAACCGTTGGCTTCTCAATACCACCCCCATGCTCAGCAGCTATTAAGTTGGTTCAAAGTTGGATAAACTATGTTGGTAGACCCTATCCCTCTAAGAGAGATGTCAGTTGAGTCGATTCAGATTAATCGGGATAAAATTTCGGATACCGAGTGATGAATCGAGTCAAGGGCACCAAATAAAAAAAAAGATGGATGAACTATTTTTTGATGATTACAAAACGTACAAATTGCAAAATATTAAAAGTGCAGAGAGAAGCTAATGCAGCAACAACATGAGAGAGAGAGAGATAGAGAGCAATGATCCCCCATTTTGCAATGTCCTAAAATACTTATGGAAACAGAACCAAATAACTTGAAAGCTTCACATCCCACGTGTCCTAAATACCAAATAGATCACTAATGTATTGGGCGATAGCATTAGAAGTCGTGGTAAGCTGCCCTTGATAAGATTGCTTTCCGATCCCTTGATGATAAGGTGTTCATAGAATATTGTCCCTAATAGATTTTTTTTTTTTAAGTGTCTTTTGATTTTTCATCAAGATTAAAAATCCAGATTTCCCCGTACTAAATAAAAATAAAATGTTTGGTGTAAAGAGAAATGAGATTAATTTCATAAAAATAATTGGATTCAAGTGTGAACGCCGCCTTAACCATCAAAGAATAACATATTGTCTCTTCTTTTACTAGTTGGAATGCACTGCGCGTGTGCATGGTGTGAAGTTTTGATTCTACATGCCCATTAGAAATAATTGCAAAAAATTAATCGAAAGAAATTTCGTTAAATTTTCAATTTATAAAATACGATAATAACCGAAATAACAAAAATATCAAGAAAATCTTAAATCAATCAAATACATCCTTAGTCATGCAAATAAAATTGTTCATAACTCCAATATTCATAGCTCATGCCATTGTCTGTACCCAAAAAAAAATAGCTCATGCCATTGACAAAGGCAGATCTCATACAAACCAACAACAAACAAATCTCATAAGAAGAAAATTGGAACAGGAAATATGCCAAGCCCCTAGATTGAATAACATGTGTCATGTATGTTCTTTGATCGTGTAATTCGTGTAGTTCAAACAGATACACATAAATGATGAACCACACAAAATTAGGGGAAATATCGATCATAATAAAAGCAGTCAAAGTTGTTCTTACTAACCACCACGGACTAAGTGGTCTGCTATATATATATATATATATATATATATTTTTTTTTTTTTTGTATAGAGATTTGAACCTGAGATCTCCAAGTCGGGGAAGGAGAATTTTGACCACTGGGCTACCCCTTGGGGACGTGGTCTGCTATATGCAATAGCTATGCTTGGTTGATTTGAGCTTGGCTGGGAAATTGTTGATTGTGGTGGAGGAGAAAGCACAGGGATATCGCATGTGCCAAATGTTGCATTTGCCTGTCCATTGTAACATAGCAAAAATGGGTCAAACTTAAGCCTTGCCTTATCATCCATCTAAAGAAAATCCTTGAATATGATTGATCTACACTTGTAAGGGAATCACTCCAAAATTCTACAAAATTCTACAAAATTTGCAACATCTATGTAGGATCAAAAACACTTGGGAAGATGAAAAGAAAGTCTAGCATCATTTCCTAAATGACATATCAGCAGGCATTTTAGATTGTTTATGGATTTCAGTTACTACATAGAGATAAGAAAACAAAGAATGAGTTAGTAAGGGAAGGCATCATCTTGCACACAACTTGATTAAGTAGTGGTCTATCTTGGACTATGTTTTCAAGGAAGACCCTTGGTGCATTTTAGCAGCGCGTGGCACTATGAGACCTACGAGCACATGACTCGATAGAACCATCTAGCAAGAAATAGCTTGCATTGATCAGAAGCACTTCAACTATGGATGCCATCTGAGCTTGCATGAAGATGACAACTTTGTATGACAATTTCTTCATGGTTGACAACTTGTTTCTGATATAACTGCTTGGTCCTATTTCCAAGAGAATTATTCCTACCAGGGCTTTCATATTCGAGTAGTTGATGGGATGAAAACAGGTTATAAAACTTAAAGAATGTAATTTAAGTAACTTGAGTGCAAATTTTTTGCTTTTGAGAATGGAAATATTAGGAATGAATAACTAACCTTTCTTGAGGGGCCTGAACCAGCTTTTGCAGGTGTGGGAGGATCCAGCTATGAAAATGCCAAATGAGTCAGGTTATGAATCCGGTTAGTATAGTAAAATTTAACAGACTGAAAAGTCGAAGCATGTGGGGACCATACATTTTTAAGCAACGACAAACATCAAACTGAGTCCTGCACTCATAACCTACAAAGGTGAAGCCATTTAACAAATTTATTGGGGAGGGAAAACAAATAACAAAATAACAAAAGTATCTACGCCAGATGCCTGTAGGTATTTGATTCACTTCACTGTCTAACTCCAAATTGAGCTTCTGTTTTGGAAAAATGATTTCAATTGTTTATGATATACTAAACAAGAGAAAATGAACCAGAATCGAAATGCAATGCTTAATTAAATGAGAAACGGTTTCCAGTTCACAAAAAATGAGATATTTATCATTTTATCTCTTATACTATTCTTTCTGTTGATAATCATAGAGCACCAATTTTCCTGATAATAAATGAATATATGGCAGAAAAGAATCCAATTAACAATGCAATGCTTAAATAAATGAGAAATGGTTTCCAGTTCACAAAAAAGGAGATATTTATCATTTTCTCTTTCAAACTATTCCTTCTGTTGATAATCATAGAGCACCAATTTTCCTGATAATAAATGAAAATATGGGAGAAAAGAATCCTATTAACAATGACAAAAAGCTTGTCACTAAAATGACACAATGAAAAAATAACTCTACATACAAGCTAATAACCTCCCAGATGGAAAACTCTGCTATCTGATCAAACATTTCTGTCAACTGGTAATTAATTCAATAAACCATTGAACAAGATTAATATTAATGCATGAACGTGAGATATGATATCCATGAATGTAGAAACCCTAATAAACTACAGGAAGAAAATCCAGGGCTTAGCCGATGAACTTAATGATGGCAAAGATACTAAAGAACCAAGTCAAATCACAAAAGGGAGGAAAGATCATATAACTTGTATAATACCTCATCAAACTTCATAAAATTCTGAGTATCAAGCTCCCCATAGAAAGCAGCCTCCATTTCATATAGTTCCCATACAATGTCCTTAAACCAAGGATGAGCCTGGTGCAGTAGAATTCTGATATAGTAGGAAAATAAGAATCATACACTTAGGAAAAAAAAGAGATATAGTAGTAAAATAAGAGATGATTTTATAGAGTTCAAATGTAATTTAATTTCAGATGCGCCACCAGTGCCTAACCTATTATCAACATCACATAGCAGTCTACATATGAGATTCTTTGCCTCGGGTGTCAACCTTGAGTCTTCAGGAAACTTTAGATGATTTCTCCAGTGGACAATCTGCAGTTTTTGAGGACCACTTCAGCACCATATCTTCATTTTATTCACAAGATGGTATGGTTACTCCTGAAAGGTGTTCTTAGGCATCACATGTCGTACTTCATTATATGATATATATATATACACACACACAGATATATATAAGTTCTATGTGTATAGATATCATCATCTACAGATGTGGAACATAACTTAGACAAAGTATGCAATCCATGGCAAATACAAATAGGCAGATGCCGAAACCTACTTTCTTATTGTCATTATATCTAGAATTGCCGCAAATGCTTGATGCATCACAAAATATAAAGGATTATCATTGTGATACATCACTAACTTATTCTGGAAGTGAAGTGTCCTTAAAAGTGCATGAAAACAAGACTAAAATAACAGATTAAAGAACATAACCAAATTAAGCAAAGATGAGCACAGAATTATAAAAATTACCCCCAAAAAAAATTGTTTAGAGAATAAATCTCAAAATCATGTCACCTTTTTGCATGTGGTTATGGGATCATCTGAGTAAAATGGTGGGTAACCAACAAGCATTTCATACATTATTGCACCTAGTGACCACCTGGATGAAATCCAGCAATGAATAACAGATTAACCATCCAACAGTTTGAAAATAAAGCTAAGGTGAGAGCGAAAGCAACAGTAGAAGGGAGTGTGCAGATGAGTATGTGAGGGAGAAGAGAGTTCAATGGATGCAATGATTTAGAAAAACGAATCCAGTTTAAAAAAGGATTCTTTCATTCATCATATTTGGCAAACTTGACACCACATTCCAAGCAAGTACTAGATATCTATATTAAGATATAGAGGAAAGATATATAAGGTCTTGAGCATCAACCGCCTTGATTCAGGTCAAAGATTACTAACTTAAGCTTGTAACAGGTATTGATTCAGCTATAACTATAACTACAAACTCCTTTTACACTTCATTGACTTCCTCTTCATATAACCTTTAGTATATAGCAACTTGAGAACGGAATTACAACAAAATAACTATGATAGTAAATATGTTTATCTTCGGAATAACTTACATGAGAGGGTTGGCCCTCCATATATATGGAGGAGAGAGGATAGGGAGGGTGAGGAATGGGAAGCAAAAACTTCTGAACCATTAACAGGACAAATATCTATTTTCCCTTAAATGCTATGTTAATATCTAAGTCATAAAACAGCAAACACTAATATTATTTCCCTTCTTTGTCTCTCCCAGAAGCTGCATATCTTTTTAAGCATTATTCACGTACATAGCCGTGCAATGATTCAATCATGTGGCCCTACATTAGTCAGCAAAGGTCCAACTAAACATCTAGACTTGAACAAAACAAATTCTCTATATCATTGATTTCCCCTTATTTTCCACGAACAGAGCCATGTGATCAATTTGTCTTGCTAATTAGAATGTGTCAACACCAAATGGATAGTATGTTTTACAGTTAGGAGCTAGTTCCTTCATTTAATCCCTGCCACATAGAAATTCAAAATGTTTAAGTAAGAATTGTGATATTTATTGACTTCAACAGCCTTCGCACAAACGGTGCACAAGTATTGTTCACACAAGCACACACCAAGCGCCCAACTGTAGCACCCAAAAAAGTTCCCCACGAACTTTAAAAGAACCTGGCTCAACTGCTATTTTCATGCACAACTAATAACTTTACTAGAAGCTACTATTGAGATTTTAGCTCAGTGGTCTCAAGATGAAAATCCTAATCAGGTTGAGACAGTACAAATGTTGATTTCAGATTATACAAGACACATGGATAGATTTTATTTGTTCAATCTAATAGTTCTGATCCAGTGCATTTTTATGATCCTATGCTTTCATTTATAGAAAAAGCATTTCATCCATGAGGGAGAGACGTTCCATCCCCCCTACCCCACAACGAAAAGGACAATCATAAATAACAGAAAAAGAAAAAACCCTATTTTACATAAAAGCAAATATCATTGTGAAGCATTAAGTAGTGCCAGTCTGGTGTTTTCCGTAGAGACCATTTATCTTACACAATAGATGATGCGAAAGAATAGAAAATAAAATAAATAAAATTAAAAAATAAAAGCATAAGAATTATAATATAAATGGGGAGAAAAATGAGTAATCGTACTTTTCAATCAACTGAATAAGATTTTGTAGTTCATCTTCGGAACCTCCAAGGTCATAAAAGTCATCAACCACAGTAGTGAGCACTCCGTTTTTGGCCCATGAGATGCGTGCATCTGAGAGTTCAGGAGAGAAGAGGGTTGCTGCAGCAGAGAAATAACAGTATGCCAGTTTCTGCCGAGCAAATTTTAGCCTGTCTAATCTGTTCTCGATGACCCACCTGTTTACATCAAAGTTGTAAACCATCATTTCTAGAAAATTCTTTCATCCTGCCACAGTAATTAGATTTCAAAAAATTCCCTTGGCCCTGTTTGGTTCGAGAATTAGCTTCTGGGGCTGGACAGTGTCCAAACCAAACAATATTCTATGCTTAGTTCACCTAGAAAATTGGATTTCTAATACATAGGCATAAAGTTTCTGAAAATGGTGGTTTTATTAGAACCAATCCCAGATAGAAATCTTTTAATTTGATTAAATTGCAGCCTATTCAAAATCAAAAATTATAATTCTTATCCAGGTCTGTTTATGACTCATAAGTGATCCAATGTTCCTTGCATTAAATAGGGTCAAGTTAAGACATAAACGGCCCCAGGAAAGTCCGGAATGAAGTATTCCGTTTGTGAACTAAAAGCACCAAGTCAGTGTCGAGGAACAATGAATGCTACAAAGGTAGGCAAATGTACCAGCCAAACTATTAAACTAATCAATCAATTAAGAGTCAGATTCTCAAGAAACATATTTCTTCTTGAAGTTACAAAAAGATATGCAGAAATGCACCTCTCAAGATGCTTGAGCTCTTGGCGTTGGATTGACTGACACATGTTAAAGTCGTCCACTCCTAGACTGAGGAAGTCTTCATCATTAATATTTGAAAAACTGGTACAAGAAATTAAAAGAATGAGAACTTGATAACAACAAGTGGATCATAAAGAAGGAAAGAGTCTTCAAACGAGGAGAGGACAAACAGAAAGAGAAGAACAATCAAATCCATACCAATATGAAGTTTTCAAGATCCTTGTATAACTGGCATCAAAATGCTCTAAATTTATCCTGTTAACTAAGCGATCCAAGCTTGCATGATATGGAAAGTTTAGAGCATTGTATACCTGAAAAGAAAAGGATTAAAAAAAATTAAAAGAAAAAGGAAAAGGATAAACATTTGGCAGACGTGCATTTAGACAACAAACATTTCCTAGAAACACCTGACTTACTTCTTCTTTTAGCTTACTAGCTTGAATGGAACCATTATATAATTCCTGCCCAAGGAACTGACTTGACCATGAGTTTTGTTTCTCCAGAGCTGCGTCCTCAGGATATACAACAAACTGAGAAGCCTTAAATAACTCCAAGACAGCAGCCGTGTCCTTTAATCTTCCTGTAAGGGAGTCTAGGTATTGATTTTCTTCAGCAAAGTGAGTTAATGGATCTGCAAGTCATGGCCAGACAACTAAGCTTTTATCCAGGAAAAGAATCCTGAAACAATTGCAACTCAAGAATTTTAAATCAAGTACCAGGAGAGACACTGTATCCATTAGCACGCAATACTCGGAATGCCATTGCACAGGTAACAATGTCTAAAAATATCTCCTCATCTTCCTGCAGCCAGCATCTGATTGTGGGATAATGTGAAGCATCCGTGCAAAAAGAATGAAACTCTGATTATAAACTTGCACATAATGTTAGTCCAAGAACTAAGAGGACAATGTAGACGAATTCATCTACTGTACATTTAGTTCTGTGCATTTGCAAGCGGAAGATTACCTGTATGTTTCGTCTAATACACTTTTGATTTCTGTCCTGAAATGCCGATCAAGTCCCATCTTTCCCAGATTGTCAACAAAACAGAGACGACCATATGCATCTAAAGGATAAATTGTCGGAACTGACAAGATCCACATGAGACAAGAAAACAGAAACGTCTTAGAGAGACATAATTGACAAGCCGAGAAAATAGAGTCACTCATGCTTTTAGTAGTAGCTACCTGCATTTCCAAACTTCTCTATGACTGAATGGAGGTAATTAATACAGCCAGAGTCATGAAGATGAGTAAATGCAGCAGCTGTAGTGGACGGTGAATTGAATAAAGACCCATTTTTCCTCTGATGACTCATGACACTTTCCCAGTCATTAAACTTCCCCATTCCTTCTGAAACATATGCTAGGTAAGCTTTACTTCCTTTGGAGTTACTCTGATGGCATCTGAATTAGACACCAATCAGAACTTGGAACAAGGGTTTGACATGCAACATGAAATAAAATCAAATTGATATTGCTATCCATAATATATAAGGAGGTTGCATTGTCAAATACGAGCAATCAATTTTCAGTTCACTAAACACACATGCAGTTTGCAAGTTTACATGTACCAGCCAACTGTTGTACCAAATCTAAATGGCAGAATCAGCAAAGCAGGAGAAATTTAGTTTTAGAGAGTTGTTACTTAGGTTGGCACTCTCCTAATTGACCCAACTTTATAGTCGAAATAGATTTCCATCATAATAATGACACCCTTTCATTAGATAAAAATTACCTTTTGAGTTCCAAATCTCTGTTTTGAAGCACAGGTTCTATCTCTTTTGACCTCAATGGAAGCACCAAATTCAAATCTCTAGCATACTCAACCATACCAGGAAATATGATATCAAAGCCAATGGGGGAATGTTGTTTCCCATCAGTGGCAGATGCAAAATTTGATCCAATAAAATGGAGGCCTGCAACACATGTGGTGTTATTTACGTATCTAAAGTTTATAGAGGAGAGAGACTGGAAGAGCATAGAACAGCTATTGTACCTCTCTGTATATGCCCTTCACCCACACCCCATCGTTTGAGAGCTAGAACACAGGCTAATGTTGATGAAAGAGCATCTTTAATTAGCAATGGATGACGATGAGGAAGACCCCATGAGCCATCCTGAAGCTGATTTTCCAACAACCACTCCAAGCAGCCAGGAAAATATGGTGCATGATTGGAAGTTGGAGAAGGGATCATAGCAACCCAAGCAGTATCATAGGCAGAGACCGAAAGTTCAACCTTATCAAACATCCTCCTAATTCTTTCTTTAGCTCTATCGGCATTCTGCTCATAATTTTATATATATGGTCAATTTAACTCTCATGAACCAGAGAAGAAGAAAATAAGGTAAATGAGAAAGTCATACCAGAACAGTTGTTTTGGTCTCTGTTGCTATTTTGACACCAATTCCTAAAGAAGCTGTTTCAATAAAACATAGATAAAAGACAACAAGAAATCAGAATAGTGGTGGTTCATGGCATCACCGACGACAATAAATATCTGCATTCAATCTCAGAAAATGTTTCCCTTTATTTAAAATAAATAAATAAATAAAAGTTAGTATAGCTGATCATATCCCGTTGGTTGCTTCAAGCACTACACTGTAAATTGCAGGCATTAAAAGAACATGATGCAGAAGAAAGGTCTGTAGCAAAGAAAGGATACTGAGTTGGCTGGGGCCTCAGAGATCTGAAAACAGCAAGGTCCAAAAAATGAAAATGGAAGGGGAAATTAAGAGTAGCCATTATTAAGAATGTGTAACCCACGTCATGATGTCCTCACATTTAACATAGCAAAAACAGTAGTTATGATGCCATATTGTACTCATATGACTGAGAGAAGTCACCACCCCAATATCCATGCTAATTGAGCCCAATCCATCGATCCAATTTGAAGCACCAAATTCAACTCAAGATCAATGAAGATAAAGATCTTAAGCATACTCACAACCTAGAAGTTGTTGACGTTGTAGGAACAACAATAACTTCTATTAATGTCAAAATTTTCGAACTCCTCAACACAATAACATAATGGACCTAGTGCTACACGTAAATTTACAGAACCCTTTAAAATAACGAAACTGCTGAAAACTGTAAGTTGCCTAAGAGAAAAGGAACAGATAGAAAGAAGTAAACAATCACATGATTCACATGCATGTGTTGCAATGGCTCAGAAAGCCAAAGAAACAATGGATTTTTAGTGCAGAGATGTACCCAAGCTGGATTGGAAATGTCTGAGGCTCTGAGTGAGCTTCCCAATGCCCAGTCAAGCATTCCAGAACTTCAACTACATCAGATGTTGGGGTCAACAAAAACCCACATGTGCATAGATTCAGGTACTACTCATGCATGCATCTGAGTTTTTTCTAAGGGCCCTCTTCTCAAACAAAATCAAAACACCACCCACAACATGTCCAAAATCGATAGCAATAGCAGCATAACCCAAATGAAGCTTATGTCCCAAATAGTTAGGGTCAACCAAATGAATATATTCTGTCCATTTCATGAGATTCAAGGATCTATCAGTGTTTATACTATGCAATGGCTTATCTCTTCATCCTTTTTCCAAAATTTTCCTAAATCTTCTTCTGGTTCTCCAAGCACCTCTAGTTGTATGCTGTTTTTACAGGTACATTGGCAGACTTCTTGGCACAACCAGATCTTTTCTCCCATTTCATCGTATTTTGAAAACGCTCATTAATTCTTCCCTCAGACAATTATTCTTGCCTCCAGTACACATTAAAAAATTAGGAACAAAACAAAAAAACTGCATATTATATGTCACAGGGTATCAACGTCATATTGTAGTTTTATAAATTCCACATTCTAGGAAGTGACTTAACCATTCAAGGCCACCATCAAACCATTCCCTAGTCTTCTACTACATTCACTTATTTGAGTGATAGATATTAAAGAACAAAAACTATCCCTCTCAAGCACGTCCTCTCATCAATTTTCACCAACCTTCATTTAAATTTAAACTAAAAATGAAAAGTAAAGAGTATAGAAAGAGAAAAGGAAGTAAATTTTATTCTTTTAAAATTTAATAGCTTTTGAAATAAACAGTTATTTGTTTTAAAGTAAAAAAATAGGAAGAAACCAGAATCAAATGAATGAAGCATATTACATCTACCTTAAGGACGCAAAATAATCGAATAACCACGACTATTTCAAAGACCAATGAGTTGAAGTTAACTTTGTATTTACAAATTTATAAAGCAAATTCAGGCATTATTCTAATTGATCATATAACTTTACTAACACGATAGTGAGGGTGGGCCTCTAATTGTTGTTGCTACAGATGGTGTAGTTTTTTTTTTTAAAAAATACTTGCGGAAACGTTTTAAGTTAAACAATAGCAAAACAGAAGGAGCAAATGGTAACATTTTGAAAGTACACTTGCAAAGGGTAATTGCATGTAAAAGTAGAGGATTTTTTGTTTCCCTCTCTTTTAGCACCAAATTTCACGGTACTATTTTATACAAGGACCACTGATTTTAAAACCTTTTGATTCAAATAAACTCCCTAATTTTTCTAGTTCTTGACTATTTTCATCAATTTGCACAATATTATCTATGTTAACAGAAAGAAAAACAGAAAGGGAACAATGGAGTAGAATTAAGAAAAATTTAGGTGAACCGAATGAAAGACCTGCTTTATTCCATCCAAGAAGCCATTTAAGCTTATCCCCAGTCCACAACTTGCATACAATGATAAGATGATGTCCTGCAGACTCAAACAACTGGAGTACCACAAAGCTATTACCACCAATCATTGTCATAAAGACTATGACATTTAGATATAATACACATTTATATGACAACTATATTGCCAAATCTACAATTCCTTTTTTTTTTGGTACATAAAGAGACTCGAACTCAAGATCTTTACAAGCGGAAGGGGGGAGCAGTGCCAATTGAGCTATAACTCATCGGCAAATCTACGATTCTAATACCATGTTGATATGATGGGAGAAAGAAGGCAGGAGTAAATATCAAAAGCATAGATATTTGTTAAGAAGAGAACAAGAAAGGAGTAGAAAGGGGGGTTTATAAGTTGTTGCTCTATCCTGTGATTTGGTAACATATTACCTGCCCTTGTAAGGACATAGCATCCCCCTTTTGTGCAAAACATGTGGACATGTTAGTCCAAGCGCTCTAAATCAGACATGCCATAACAATGTTAGCATGAAAATTGACAATTTATAGATGCCTTTTCATTTCCATCTATCTAGTCCTTCAAAATAAATAAATAAAAATGAAGGAAAATAGAGAGACCCAATGGCAAAGATAAAAACCAACAAAACAAGCCCAATTTTTCTTCAAAGAGCTTGACATTTCCTTCAATACCCTAGGGCTCCAGAAGGACAATTTTTGGCTATCTAACAGAAGGAACCACGGACACAAAATGGGACAAACGTAAACAAGTCCGTGGACAATTATTCACCAAAAGAATTGAGAAAAAGTTCATTAAAATGAGACAAGAAATATAGAATGACAGGAATTCCCAACTTTTCGAAACTTCAAAGAAAGAGATTAATCATTGATTTTAACGCCCACATAACGTATTGGACCAGACACTATTTCACATAGAGAAAAACTTATCAAATTGATCATTACCTAACAGCATATTTACACAATTCTTTTACCAATTGTTGGAAAGACAGGAAACCAAACCATGAGAAACTCACTTGAGTTCGAAAAATCACAAAAAGAGATTATCACAAAATCCTAACAACAAAAATCTCAAATACCCAGCCCATTGATACATGCATATCCATAATAATAATGAGAGAGAGAGAGAGAGACCTGATACATTTGGTTTCGATCTCCTACTAAAGGGCTTTTGAATTTGGAGAAGACGTTCTGTATGGTGGACAGACAGAATTAGACATGTTTTACGAGAGGGAGACCCGGAGAGAGACAGAGAGGGAGAGAGATGATGGTAAGAGAACAACAGAGATGAAGGGGTTTAAGCAGCGAAGCGGAGTGTTGTGGGAATCCTACAACGGCCCGCTCCGAGATATGGTTCTGGTAAAAGTCGAATGCCACGGCCTTCTTTAAGTATGAGTGAAAGGTCAACTTACAAGTTACCCCTATGGTTAGCACGATTTGCATATATAGCCCCCTAATTTCCAATAGGGGGAAATTTATATTATAGATTTTATTATTATATTTAACTCTTTAATTTAGATTTCTAATTTAACGATTTTAATTATACTAATAGGTTTTGTTTTTTATTAGGTAGAAATTGGAATCAAGGATCATTAAATTAGGGGAGAAAATTGTAATTAATTATAATAATAGTGGTAAATAAATATTTTGATATGATATTTATACTACATTAAGAATATAAATATGAATATGATATTAAGTAGAAAATATATAAATATGATTATAATACCATATTAAAAACATATAGATATGATTCTTATACTATATTAAAGAGAAACTATTAGAATAAGTTGCATTTAGTATATAATTTTTGTTATTTTATGTTATATAAAAATGATTTTATATTTATAAATATTTGATTTTAATAATTTAAAAATAATTAATTTATTTTTATTTTAATTATTAATATTTATAAATTTTATTTTTAAAATATAGATATATAAATTTTAATTGATCCATGGCACGTGAGATAAATTTAAACTTATCTCAATTGACTAATTTTCAACATCAATCAACACATAACTTTTTCTTCTCCTCCTCCTCCTCTTCTTTCTTTATCTTTTGCCTTTTCTTTGTATTATTTTTCCTCCCTAGCTAACCCCTTGCTTCCTTTTTTTTTTCCTTTCTCCTGTTTATATTTTTTCCTCCTCTCCCATTTCCTTCTTCTTTCTTTTCTTTCTCATGCCTCTATCAACGTTTACAAGGATGCACAATATACGTTTGTATAATTGTTTGAACGAGGTCATGAAAAATCACTAATAAGAGATGACCCAACTATCTGGTGATTATGGTTTCAATTAACAAACAAGGACATGCTTATAAGGTTGTGCTTGAAACGAAATGAATCCCATCAAATTCATTTTCAATTCTAAATTTAGTTATTTAGATTAAAAAAAATACATATTTCATTTCTAACTCCACAAAAAGTTTTCCAAATTAATAAAAAATAGAATTTGCAAATAAGCTTTACAAATATTTATAGGTCCATCTGAAATTACTTTTAGCTACTGTATTATTCTAATCATACCATTGTAAAATATAAAAAATAAAGGTAATTTAATTAATATTAATATCACATAATTGAAATTTTATACTATTTCATGCTTTACTATTTGATGCCAAATACAATATTTTATTTTTCATATCAACTTCATACATCAAATTCATCTTTAAATGAGTTGAATTGTCATTTTTTTGCCCATTGAGTTCCAAGCAGAGGGCAGAGAAAAGCAGGAGATAGATCTAGAAGATGAAAAATGAATTATTGTGTATGTATATTACCATTCATGATCGTTTTCATAGATATATTATACTGAGTATCCCTACTCTTCATGTCATCTCTATGATAATTCTTAGTCATAAAGCCGCTTCAATAATATCCAAACCCATATTTCTTTTGATTTCTTTTCTTGTGCCAAACCCACGGTTGTTCATTTGCCGCCGCCTCCTATTTTATAATGCCCTCCAAGAAAATGGCAAGGTGCTGTCCGCAAGGAGGAGAAAAACGTGGGAAAGAAAAAGGCTAGGGGGTTGGTAGGAGGGAGAGGGTGTGATGAAGAAAAAGAAAGTAGTTGTCCGCAAATTCACCATGCGTCTGACACAGAACAACACAAAATTCTATTAATTTCCGAAATTAAAATTAGTGATTTTTCAAGAAAAAAAAAATAAAAGGTTGAGCTTTGTAACGATATAATCTTATTTTTTAAAAAAACTTTTAAATTAACACGCTTAAAAAAATATTTTCAAAACTAACACATATATGTCGTACATAACACTATTTAATAAACAGTACATGTCGTGACTTCAAAAGTCACAACATATGTATTAGTTTTGAAAATATTTTTTGAATAATGTTAATTTAAAAATTTTTTAAAAAAATAAGGTTATATCCGTACAAACGACATAACACTGTTTATTGAACAGTACATAAACAGTAATATCGTGACTTCAAATTATGATACGAATGTGTTAGATTTGAAAATATTTTTTAAAATGTGTTGTTTTAAAAATTATTTTAATTTTTGAGGTTAATTCGGAATAAAACTCATGTTTCCGAAAAAAAAAATGAGAGAGAGAGAGAGAGAGAGAGAGAGGGGGAGGAAAACATAGTTTTGAGCGGAGAAAGGAAGGACCTATTGATCGGGCCAACAGAGGAAAGAGAAGAGGGTTGTTGATGGAGGAAGTAAGAGATGAGAAAACTGCCGATGGAGGAAGAGACCAAAAGCAGAGTCGTCGTAGGACACTTGTCAGAGGGAAGAGAGGGAAACTTAATAGACAGAGACAGGAGAGAGAAGTGATATGGAGGGGACGAGATAAAAAATGTGAAGGTATTTAGGGTTGGTGCGAGGTAGGGAAAAGCTGATGGGCATAAAATAAACATTATTCGGGACAATGGTTTTATTTAATTTTTAGAAAAACTTATTTTATCTATTTATTATTTAATGTACAGGCATATGATGATAGATAAATATGGACATAGAGGCTTTTATCTTTCGTTAGAGGCTTTTATCTTTCGTTAGAGGCTTTTATCTTTCGTTTATCTCAATTGGTGGTCGCCGCCCAAATAACGGTCCTGCGACCAGCGCAGAGAGAGAGAGAGACTATGTTCAGTGTCTAGAAGGAGAAGAGGAAGAAGATGATGAAGACGCTACTCTCGAATCGCTTGATTAAATCTCTTTCGGTTTCCTCATCCCCATTCGGCACGACTCTTCAGGACATTGCTCTAAATCGTAAAGGTCCCCCCCTCTCTCTCTCTCTGTGTCCCCCCTCGCCTGAAAATCTATAAGAGATGTAGAAACTAGAAATGAGCGCGTGTTGTCTTATTGGAACAAAGCTGAGTTCGCAGTGAATTAAGTGAAAGAAGACCATGTTCCTTTTCCCCCCCTTAAATTACACATCCCTATCTCATGTAATGTTTTCCAATTTCAATCGGTGAAAGGGAACTTGATTA
This sequence comes from Dillenia suffruticosa, assembly GCA_033439265.1. Taxonomy (NCBI): domain Eukaryota; kingdom Viridiplantae; phylum Streptophyta; class Magnoliopsida; order Dilleniales; family Dilleniaceae; genus Dillenia; species Dillenia suffruticosa. The sequence continues at coordinate 478,068 of JAVTVX010000005.1, forward strand.
TAGCTTTTTCTTTTTCTTTTTCTTTTTTTTTGGGGGGGGGGTTTGTAGATAGACTTTGCATGTACATGTTGAATTCAGCTGCTGACTACATTAGATGGAGACCTCGATATTTGTTTACACTACAGTGGAATGAATTGCTTGGGCAGAGCAGTAGAACTAGTAAATATGGCGGTATAGGCCCTCTATATTTAATTTATCAGGACAATTTGCTAATGCCATGAATCCTTAAAATATGAGAAATTTTTCAGATTGCGGAAGTAATACGTGTGAAATCAGATCAAAATGAGTAGATTGTTTCAGATAAGCCTCAAAAGTATGTACTTGAGAGCCAATGTAGTGACCGAAAGATTTTTATGATTAAAATGGCCATAGCAGGAGGGTATTGTTCACATCATGAGTAGCAGTCTATATTTGATAGTATTGCTCATGCTGGTGAACAGTAATGGAGCATGTTCATGGAAATTTGTTAATTGTGTTACTGAGTGGGTCTTGGTGCTAGATGTTTAGATAGTTTTTCTAATGTCTTAGGATTATTTAGATGTTTCTATGTGTTTGAGTTTATAATTTTTTTTTTAGGGTTAGGTCTTATTGTTAAGACAATTGATGGAAACATATAAAGCACAGAAGAGAGACCTACATATGGTATTGATTGATATAAAAAAAGCATATGATAGGGTCCATAGAGACTTATAGTGGTGGGCGCTGATGAAAAAAGAGATATCTTTGAGATATATCAATCTAATTAGAGATATGTATGAACGAGTTATAATCGGCGTAAGAACTTGTGGGGGTTTGAGCGATAGTTTCCCCATTAACATCGTGCTTCACCAAAGTTTGGTATTAAGTCCCCTCCTTTTTGCAATAGTAATAGACGAGATAACAAAAAATATCCAAAATAAAATACCATGGTGTATATTTTTCATCGATAATATAGTGTTAGTTAATGAAATTAAGGAGAGTGTTAGTACTAAAATAGAGCTATGGAGACTTACACTGGAATTCAGAGAGTTTAGATTGAGTAGATCGAAAACCGAATATATGAGATGTAGGTTTAGTGAAAATTATCAGAATGATAAAGAAACGATTAGCTTAGATGGGCAAGATGTATCCAAAAGTGAACGATTTAGATAGTTAGATTCTATCATTCAAAACGATGGCAATATAGATGAAGATGTGAACCATAGGATTCAAGCGGGTTGGATAAAATTGAGAAAGACATTCGGAATTCTTTGCGATCGCACGATGCTATTGCATTTGAAGGGAAAGTTTTATAAAATCGCGATTAGGTCCACACTATTGCATGGTACTGAGTGTTGGACTATTAAACAACAATAAGAACAAAAGATGGTTGTAACAGAAATGAGGATATTTAGGTGGATGTGTAGAAAAACTAGAAAAGATAGAATTAGAAATGAAAAAATTCGTAACAAGTTGAGAGTTAGTTCAATTGTGAATAAGATGCGAGAGTGCTGTTTGAAGTGGTTCATGCATGTGCAAAGAAGATCCAAAGATATACCGGTTAAGAGAACTCAGAACTTAAATATAATAGATCTAGTAAAACGTAGAGGTAAACCGCTAAAAACGTGAATGCAAGTTATTCGTAAAAATATAAAAATTAAAGGTTTAGAAGAGGAAATGGTCTTGGATAGGAATGGATGGCATAGAAGAATCCGCACAAATTAAATCAATATATTTTAAATATTTATCTATTGATTAATTTACTTGCTTTTCTTTTTCTTTTATTTTATTTTTATTTCATTATATATATATATATATATATTTTTTTTTCATTTTTCTTCTCTTTATCTTTTTCAAATTTATCTTTCAAATGGCCGATCTCAAATATTGGGATTAAGGTTCAGTTTGTTGTTATTTGTTGTAGGGTTAGGTTTTATTGTACATGAGAGTTTGTGGCTCTAAGTTAGAAGTGTTAATACTTCTACTTTAGTGGCGGCATGTTATTGTTTTAATGTGCAAGTCATAGCAGGCAGTTCAAGGACCAAAATCTGCTTCTGCCCTATTTACATGCTTAATTTCCCTGGAGTTGACCGCTGAAAATGCTGACTGTGTGATTTAATAATCTCTTTTGTGAACTATCTCTTTCTTTTAAATGGCACGATTATGCTAATCTTCTTGAGGAAGCTGATGGGTTGAAAGCTTCAACATTGATCAACCCTATGTTGATTGATAATTTCTTTTGTTTTCAGGTGTTGCAAAGGTTGTCTTGAAGAAGGGAAAGACACAACTCTTCAAGCATGGAAGTCCAATGGTATATAGTGGGGCGGTTGATAGAGTAATTGGTCGGCCTCCGCCTAAAACAGGTGATATTGTGCTGGTCGCTGATGGAGCTGAGAAACCAATCGGATGGGGTTTATACAATTCTGTATCCATGTTTTGTGTTCGGATCATGCAACTGGAAGAGGAAGCAGCAAGGTAAAACTTGAAATGTGCAAAATTATCGGGTTGTTACAGCTAATCTGTGTTTCTTTCAATAAAGCTTGCTACATTGTGTCTGTTTGTTTCAGGGATCTTTCTTGTGCATTAGATATAAAGAAACTGCTCGAAAGAAGAATTCATGAAGCTATAGAGCTGCGTAGAAATCTGGGGCTCCCGTCAGCTGATACTAATGTCTATCGACTTGTAAATAGTGAAGGAGACAGGTTAGTAATCCAATAATTATAGCTGCATTTATGGAAAGACAGCTAGCATTGTCTGTTATGAGGTTATTAAATCAATCACTTCTTATTCTTTGTCCTTCCTTTGTCTTGAGACATTCGTTGGGGACTCAGATATGACCTTCACAATTGATACTGGAATCACTTTGAATCTATCATGATGTTTTTCTTGGAGTAGTCATACAAGTACATCATGCAAAATGCATGTCAAGGTCATTGATTGTATGAGCATACTAGAGCTTACTTCAATGTCCTAGTTCTATAAGTTTATTGTAAACTGCATGTGTAAATCTCCGTATTTTTAATTCTTGACATAAACACATACTGTTCCATAGATTCTTTGCTTATATTTCATTCTCTTCAGGTTGTCTGGACTTATTGTTGATGTCTTTAGAGATTTAGCTATAGTAGCATCATCTGCTGCTTGGGTTGAAAAGTACAGGCCTGAGATTGAGGCATGCATCAGTAGAATTGACAATATTAATAACATAAGCTGGAGACCATCAGTTGAGATTTTGAAGGAAGAAGGATGGCCTCTCTCGGATTTGAGGGAAACACATAAACTCACTTCACTTGATGGTATTAAGGTAGGTCAATCTGTCTCGAAGACTAGGAACCATAATGAACACATTATGTATTTTTATCTGCACGCTAACACTTTTATGCACTTTCATAAAATGTAATCTTTTTGCATTTTTTATTAGTTGATATGATATAATCAATATTTGCTAAATCCAAATTCCTCATACCTATCGGTACTTTCAATTGTTTATCTTCATTCAAGGAGCAGCATGCTAAATGGTATAGAGACTGTATACATAGCTTTTAAAGGGTATGCACAAACAATATAAAAGTTTAGAGATCTGTGGACTGTAGACCTTTCTGCTTAGTCCCTTACAGAAGATATTCTAATTATTCTTCAGACTTTACAAAAGGTACACAACACACGAAAGATCACCCTTTAGTTTCTCTTTCATAAAGTGTTAGTGATCTTAATGTGCTTTACACTGTCATGCATGTTGGACTGGATTAAGATCAATATTAGTGGTTGTTTTGTTTTCACAACAAAGGTTTGGCTTCGAGTACCCCCCCCCCCCCCCCCGGTAAAAGTGCAATACCAAGATCTGGATCTTCCATCATCCAGAGGCTTGTCTCATTCAGTCTGCATCAATAAAGGTTTCTATATCAATGTCCACTATTAGAGAGGATTTAAGGTATCTTAGGGTGTGAAAGATTGCACCTATGTGGGAAGACCAAGGATCATGTATAAATTTGCTAAAAAGACCCAAGTGCAGAGCCTATGTCAAGCTGTGTTTGAGAAAGGTAGATTAGCATACCAACTAATCTGACTGCCCATTGTCTACATCTTTTCCATCACTACCCCAGAACTAGCAATTTGCTTCAATCAGTGAATGCACCGGTCTGCTCCCCATTGTAGGTTTGTTAAAGTAATTTAAGAACATGCTTTGTTTGTGAACACAAAATAACTCTGTTTGATTGGGCTACCTCACTTCCAAGAAAGTATCTAAGCTTCACTAGGTCCTTGATTAAATAGCTTTTAATCCTGTACATTTCTTTAGGAGTGTCTCTTGTCAACATCAAATTGTCAACATATACAGTTAGAACTATAAATTTACCACTCTAATGTTTGAATTTACATAGTATGATCAGCAATTTTTTGGGTAACCTGAAACTATAATAGCATTGCTAAACTTGCCAAAAACCTAGCCCTTGTGATCTTTTAGAGTTCGACCATAAAGAATTATTTCCATAGTGTACACTTCCCTTTCTATCTCTTGCAAGAAAAACTTGGGGATATCTACACACAAATTGCCTCTTCTAAGTCTCCTTGTGAGAAAGCATTCTTTGTTTTTCTTAATTAATCAGAAAATAATTTACTAAAAGAAGAAGGGGGGATGACATATGACAGCCTAGGAAGAAAGCTGTTTACTATAGATTTGTGGTAGAGTTAGGGTTGAAAATTGGGTTTTAGATTTAAGAGTATGGAATTAGGGTTTACTACAGAAAATTTTAATCTAAACAAATCGTTATTCTTGAAAAAAAATTAAAATCCAGCGATTAAGTTGAAAGAAAGAAAGCAATATATGGGAAGAAAGTGAATAAATTTACTAGCATCACACTAGCAGATCTTTAGGTATCATACCTAGGGTAAGAAAGCATCACACCTTCTAAGGGTTTGAGAGAACTCAAAACATAAATTCAAATTTTATTCTTTTTTACTCATAATGAGATTTCAAGTTTTTAAATAGAAAATTAGTTTAGAAAAATATAAACTACTATTTAGACAAAAATTTTAAAATTTCTATGTAGTTTTAGTAATGACCCTACAATGATTAAATATAAATAATTTACTAAATAACTAGACAAAAAAAAAAAAAAAAACTTAAATAATAAACATCTAAAAATATAAAAAAATCTGCAACTTTTTAACATAAAATAATGATTCAATAAGACTTATTCAAGCTCCCAACTAAACTTCTTATCATTCGAGGTATGCGAAACTAAAGATTGAGCATTAGATACGCTCTTAGTGGGCTTTCTAATGAACTTATAACATTGCTGCCAAGGTACTCCATCATGGGAAGCATCAAGGAGGTTCTTTCTCGAGAAACCACAATGCCAAAGAATCCTTCAACTCAAAAGAGGAAAAGAAAAAAAAGGATTTAAAAGGAAAAAAGAAAAAATAAAGCTCTTTAGGAACGGTCAACAATTTTATTAATAGTTTCTCCACTCCCTACAAGTTTCTTTTTTACATTGTAAAAGAGCATACTACATATTCTGATAATCTTCCAATCACTCCAATCACTCCAATCACATAACTCACTTTGCACAAAGCTTGAGGACCACCTGTGAGTATGCCAGAGGAAAAGATCCACCCTCACACTAAACAAGTTTAGAATTGTCGGCATCTATTTCTGAAACTCATCCAAGATTTTTTTGCGTATGGGAAAAGGTTTTTATTCATGAAGCTTTAATGGATATCTAATGGATATCTTTAGCAATCGGAGAAAATGTTCTTGGTGGTTCACAACATCTCCCTGAAGCTTTTTGCCATGAGTCCTGTCGTGAATCTTTCAGCCGTCTCATTGACTCTAAGCTTGGGTACAAATATGGACGTGGGACATGGACACACCAAAGATATGGCAAAATGAAAATTCTGAGAAAAAAATAGCCTACGATATAACCAGTACAACTTTCAATGATAATATTAATGCATTTACAATGTCAATATTTTGCTATTTTCTCGTATTCTTTTTCATGCCAACATTTTTCTCTTTTGCACTTATGCTGGGCTACTTCTACTCCTGTAAGGAGTGAGTTATGGGCTTGACTTGGTGGCAGTGTCTACATAGCAAAGAGGAGAGATCTTAGAATGCTTCCTTTAGTTGTGCTTTGGTTGGTGTGGAGGGAAAGAAATAGAAGAATTTTTTATGGTGTACAGATTTCTTTGCCTTTTGTGGATATTTGTCTAAAATATTTGTATTTTTGGTTAATTTCTAAATCATTGAAATCTTTTATCGGAGTCATTCATTTTAATTAGGCTCTTGAATTGTGCTATTTCCGTGCATTTTGTATTTTTGTAGTTTTGTATTTTTTTTATTTTTTGTGGATGAATTCCTTTTCTTTAAAAGATAAAAAAGATATAACAAGTGAGTGTAAAAATTAGAAAGTGTTTATCTATAAAATTGTATACCTAAAAGGGAAAAAAAAAAAGAAATAGATACACCATTTTTAATGGAAAAGGAAGATTACATTAGATGTATAAGGAATGTACAAAGGCTCAAGGATGAATACTCCTTATGAGTAAAAAAGAATAAAGGAAAGCAATACAAAAGAACTAATACACAATTCCTCTCCAATGAAATAAATGTATTTACTCGCTTATTCTATTAGTCTTTTTGTACGAAAAGACAAATCTCTGTGCTGCAGGGGTGTGGTGTAACTAAATATCGAAAGAAGTGGTGAGATAAATGTTATACCTTAAAATTGATGCATCAGGAGAGTGTGCAATGCTAGAATTTTAAGAAATCAGCTCATTGACTCATCTCACATTGACTTATCTCTCCTTTGGGATAAAATTGTATTTTATATTTCTTTCTGGGCTCATGCGTCAGTAATTTATAAAGATCATAATTTAAAAGAGTTGACGAGGGATTGAAGAGCTATTACTCATTAGTGTTTTTGTGTTGATTTTGTTTTCTCATCCTTGGAGTTTTGTATATTTTTTCTCCTAACCTAATATATTTCCTTTGCTATAAAAAAAGTTATTTATAAAAGTTACTCGACCAATTATGTTCTTATAAACTGATAGCATTTCTGGGTTATTTAGCAGTTGTGAAAACCCTGCTGAGTCTGCTTTCTCAAATATGGAAGTGCGAGGCCTCTTCTTACCGGTTCAGTAAAACCTAAAGTATTTTTGCTAATGCCCTTTCATACATTACTATGGTAAAGCCAAAACCAATGTACTCATGATTCAGAACATAGTTCAACTTGGAATATTTGTTTTACAATACCCAAAACTTTTGTTTGTAAGTAGATATATTTATTATTTTTTTGGAGAGACAATCATAAATAATTGACGTGGGACAAGGCAATGCATGTCAAAGAAATCAGACATGTGACTGAAAGGAGAAGAAAGCCAATCCAGTAAGAGAAAAGAGGGATAATGTTGTATGCTATTATCGAAAACAAATATTAATCTGCGTGACTTATTTTGCTATAAAAGTGCACTTGTGACTACAAATATGTGTGATTTTAGTAGAAAATTATGACATTTCAAAGGGTTACTTATAACTCTATATATAAATAATGATGATCAGAAATTAATTTAAAGAAAAGAAGAGACCTATTTTTATTTTCCACTAATTTGCATTGATTTTGGTTATAAAATCTGTATGAATTGTAGACAAATGCATTTTTTTACTTGGTATTGCATCTTGGGTAAGGTTTTCACATATTGCTCCGCAAAATAGTGGGAAATTCACTATTTTAAAGACTCATTCGGAGAATTGTCTTGCCGAACTATCCTATCTTTCATTTCTACCATTCTTCTTCCCCGTCTTTCCTCCAGAATTCTCGTTCTCAATATCTTGAAGAAAATATTACAAAACATGAATGTCTGATTGGGAAACCCACGTATCATGATGCTACAATTATGTGGTTGGAGCTCCATAGAGTCCATTTTGCTCTCTTATAGACGTGGATTTGAATGTTATGAAATTAATCTTGTTTCTTGTCATGGGATTTTGAAGTTTCCTGTATACTCCACTTATTGATGATTCCTTGATTTCATCCTGACATATTACTTCCCTGAGTATTTGTGACATTATTCGAATTTTCTCTGTTTAGCTTAGGTTAAAGAAAATGGAGTTATCTACAGTATCTCACTGAATGGCCAGAAGACAGGGTTTTATGCTGATCAGCGCGAAAATCGTAAGTACATTTCAACGATTTCCAATGGTCAGAGAGTTCTTGACTTGTGCTGCTACAGTGGGGGCTTTGCTCTAAATGCAGCACTAGGTGGTGCCACTGATGTGACTGGTATAGCTTTCCTACTGATGCCAAAATGATTCATGTGTCTTGATCATGTCCTTTCTTTGCAGATTATATATTATTTATTTTTATGTGCCGCTCATCAATATTCTTTGTGTTTGGTCTTATTCAGAGTCTTTCTATTCTTTTTGAGGAAATAGATGATTTTTGTAGATTTCTTGATTGTGTAGTTCTTGCTTGTATTTACTGCCTTTGTGCTTTTGTATTGTCAATATATTATTTGTTTCTAAATTAGAGGAAACATGGTTTCAGATATCAAAGTGATTCAATTAATGATTATAGGCAATTAAACTGATCAAAGATGGCTCAAATCATGTTGCAAGAAATTCCTAGACCAATTTGATAATTTTATTTCACATGGAGAAAATGCTACCTATTTCTTTTCCATTTCAGAAGTGAAAATTGGAAATTTTAGTTTGCTTCTGCTTCTGGTTGCCCAAGCATGCATCCTGATGACTTTTAAAATCCTTTGCTAATAACATCTCACTATCATAGGAAGAATAACAGTTAGTTGTATTCAACTAAATCCGGCAGCTCACGGATTTACTGAGATGATTATATGGCCTGAACGCCTCTTGAATTATTCTCCACCAGACATTAAACTGCTTACCAGAATCCTCAAAATTGTGACAAAATATCTATTGTTCACATGAGAATAATATTGTTGTAACTCTTAGTTGTGGTTCTCATAAACTTGCCTCTGCTGATACTTCATAATGGCAATTCTTATCAAAGTCAAAATAGGTTTTTCCTTATGGTTTCTTATTGCTTGTCAGGCGTTGATACCTCCATGCCAGCTTTGGAGCTTGCAGAAGAAAATATTGCTCTCAACAAATTGCGAACAAATATATCTTTTTATAGAGAAGATGCATCAGAGTTTATGAAGTGCGCTATCTCTAGGAACCAATCATGGGATATAGTAATTCTGGATCCTCCTAAACTTGCACCACGTAGAAAGGTATTGTAACATTTAAGTTTTTTTTTTTGGGGTGGGGGGCGACTTCAGCTGTAGTGACTGTGCATGATTGAGTACCTCCACCCCTCCTCCCTTCTCCAAACCCTACAGAGTGAATAAATAAATGCTATACTCTTTCTGAATGATCTCTTTTTGGGCTACTTTTTGCCTAAATATTAGCCATAGGGATTCAAATTCTGGTGACTTGTATTATTTTGGAATATCTGCTGGAATATATCAAGTTCCCAGAAATGTGGACTACTAGAATAGATACATAATATATATATTTTTTTTTCAAAGGGTAGACTTCTCACCTAAAGAGGCTCAACACTTATATATTATAACATACCACTACTGCAGGAGCTCTATGCAATTTCTAACATTCTTGAGGTACCTTAGAAAAGAGAGACTTCCTATTACTCCTTTTCCTGTGCTCAATCACATATTGCATTATGCCATATAGTTAGAGAAGAGCCAAAAGTGCACTTAATGCAAATATGTTATAACGTATGTTTATGTGTATCTGTACTGGTAACTTTAGGGCAATCTTACTTTTTAGGGCAGAGCATGTAATTGAGCCCACTCTACCCACTGATTTACCTTTTTTATTGTTATTATTTTAATGGGGTCAAGTTATGCAAGTCCTTAAGAAGTTTATTAAAACTTGTCCAATCTTGACCGCACTTACATATTTTTTGAATTGAGGAAGAAAGGGGAGGGTTCATAAGGGAAGAGAAGGAAAGGGGACAAAATATCCCCTCATTGTGTTTGGATTATAAAAACATAATGAATAGGAAAGAAGATAAATTTGGTATAATTTTAATTTTTTATTGATTTCTGAAGTCCTCTCCTCTGAAATCCCCCTAAATTGGAGGGGACTATTTTGAAGAGTATGAGGGGATTGGAGGTGATTTGAAACCCTCTGGTTCCTCCCCCTTTCACCTAGACATAAATAAAGGGCCATATTTGCTCACCTTCCCTCCAATCCCCTCCTTCCAAATACTACATTAATACTACTTCTATGCTTGCTCACTGGAGGTGTTACATTGTCCAATTTTCCCATGTCTAATCTAAAAGGTTACAGGTCACTCGTTCTTGGGATGCACAGTTGAGCAAAATAGATAGCATAGCACACATATAATGTGCAAATGTATGCTGAGCATGCTTGATATAATATGTGCTCTGATAGCCACTAGTTGCAAACAAGAATGACAGCCTTGTTGAAGTGTTGCTGGGATGAAGCTAGTAATAGAATAGCATTTTATGTGAAGGACAGTTTGTTGCATAAAGCCGGATCTAGTTCTTGTAACAAAGTTATTCAAGATGATATTTATCCCTATCGTGTTTTCTTTTCACTGTCCATTCCACTGCATGAATTTTTGCTGTTATACACTAATGCAGCATCTAAAATTGGACATACATTCGATTAGCACTTTCAACTCCCTCCTTGAAGCCATTACGCTAATACTAGGCAGTAGCTAGTTAAACCCAATGAATTTAAGTTAGAATTTATGTTTAGATAAGAAATTTCTTCCTTCATGTCGGTGATCTTGAACTATGTCCATGGAAACACTAAAGGTTGGTGTTTATGACTGGATGGCACATGTAAGCTACCTGAGTCCATACTTGGTAAGAAAAGATTTGTTTTTTGTAAATGCAAACTATGGTTTCTGTTTTCTTGATGTTGCTTTTAGAAATGCATATCTCGGCAACATTATCACTTACCATCATCTAATTGTGACTCTTTCTATGTTTATAAGTTCTGAGTGTGTTTAACAGAGTCCAGATCTGTAATGTCTGCCGCATTTTGGTTTACTTTCAGTTGTTAAGGACTATAGTAGTATTCTATGTTCCTGAACTTGTTCTGAATACATTATTTCTCATAAATTATTTAAGACATCTAGTTGCCTTTAGAATCTCAATCTCTTTCTTGTGAAGATGTCTACATCTGGGTGATCATGTAAGCTGTGGCTGATTCCTTGCAGCTTTTATCATGACAAATTGAGGGAAAAAATGCACAAGGGGTCAAGGCATTTTGATATCATGATTGATTATGGTTTTGGTATCTCTCCTGTAAAGCTGTTGCAGCTGTTTACCTTTTAATATTGAATCCAGGTGCTGCAAAGTGCATCAGGCATGTACAGAAATTTAAACTCATTAGCCATGCAGTTAACAGAAAGGGGAGGACTACTCATGACCTGCTCGTGTTCAGGAGCCATGACACAGAGTGGGATGTTCTTGCGTGTTCTTCAGGTATGCTTTTCATGATGATGTTAGCATAATGAAAGCTTCAATTCATCTAATTACACCCAAATCTTTACCAAGTTATGATGGAGCCACATGCTAATGAGGTTAAGCAAGTTTATGTGATAATAGATAACTGGCAGATATCCATCTTTCAACCTATGAATAGTAGTAACAAGTTGTGGTTTGAAATACTTGTAGGCTGCTGTTGCATAGATTCAGTTGGAGCTCTTACCTTTTGGTAAGGCACCTATTGCAAGTATTCAATGTGTAGATGTTAGATTTTGGCGTACAGTTGGTTTCCTATAAAATGAATGAACAACTTGATATGTTATTTTTGGTGTTAGCTAGATTTCATTTTCACCAGTTAGTACGAGGTAAGGCCAGATTATAGCAAATAATAAACAGCACAGCTTGATGCCATAATTTCAAAGTATGTCTGTGGATGGGGCTTTAAACAAGCTATCAACTCCAAAAAGAGCCACTCTTTTTTTAAAAGCCCAGCGCGCCCCCCCCCCCCAAAAAAAAGAAAGAAAAAAATGGAAAAGAGACTTGTCCTATCAAGAATGAATTATTTTCTATATGAAAAAGGTAGAAATCTCTCATATCTAACAACTAGCAAAAAGTTGAGTACCGTCATATCAACGAAGTCCTTAAACTAGTACTTTTTAGGCAACCAAGTCCTTAAACTTTTAAAGACTGTACAATAATGGTCCTCAAGGTTTCATTCATTTTTTGTTAAGGGTTATTCTGGAATGGGAAACCTACTAGTTCTTGAATAAGAAATGGTGGGCTATAAGTATACATGCTGTGTATTTTTAGAGCTGTCAAGATGGGGAGAGAATATTTTCTGGTAGGGCAACAACGTGAATCACTTATACGTGTTGAGTGAAAGAACACGATACAGCAACGGGACACAGAGTTATATTCTATTTTGTTTGTGCCTATGCGCCAACTAGAAATTATAAGTTAACTGTTATACTTAAGATGTGGATCTCATGAACTATTTATTTTGTTCTCCTCTTAAGTCTAAGTTGGTGATGTTTAAGATCTAAATTTGAGATATTCTTCTTATAGGAGGAATTATTTGAAGAATTTTGCGAGTGACCCTTACTTTCTCCTGGCCATGCTTTAATTTTGGAAACTCACGGGTGAAATTATATGCAACAGAAACAAGAAAGCTTTCATGTCTTCTGACAAGCCCTCATGTAATATATACATAACATTTTTTTTCCTTAAATTTTGCCTCAGGAAGCCGCCTCAATGGCAGAAAGGAAAATCACCATCTTACGTCAAGCTGGAGCTGCCTGTGATCATCCGATTGACCCATCTTACCCAGAAGGGGAATACCTTTCAAATGTACTACTTAGAGTGTTGTGATGCAAGTCTTGTTTCCCATTTTCTGTTTTCAAGCTTGATGGCTGGCATTGTTAATGGAAATGCTCTCTGATCTTTCATATGTCATATTAAGTTGAGAATGTGATCAATGTGATCAATGTGAGGAAAAAACTAGATGTGTGATAAAATTATTCTGATAACATTGTTTAACTTTTCTGCTGCCCTTTACAATAAAATACCTAATACAACAAAACGGTAATTCCGTGGACTCAAGGGAGGGATTTAAAAGTTAAAACAATATGAAGAATACATTTTATATACCAGCATGAATAAAAAACTCCTGACAGCCCACTGTTTAATTAAAAAAGTATATCCTACAAAAAGCTACACGTAAAAGTCTTAAAATGCCAAAAATTACATCATGACTTGATGGAAATAAAGAAGCGAAAGGATTTCTTTACTCCTTCAAAGCCCTCCAGAATTTCTGTTCCAAGACAAGTAAGAGGGATCTCCAAGACGCCCAAAGGAAAAAAAATAAAACATAAATAAACGAAACAAAGCCGCCTTAATTATAAACATTTCCCCTGCATCTCGGTGAATCATCCCAAGTACAAGATCCGAAACCTTCCAATCTATATGCAATGTATAACCAAATCCTAGTAAGAGATCAGATTTACGCTTATGAGGCAGGCAAACTGATTTGCAATTAACTATAGAGAATAGCAAAACTATCAACCAAGAAATTGTTATCGTGTGGTCACTAGCACCTCAGGACCACAGAAAATATTGAAAATTCCATAACTAAATAGGTACAGAAATAAAGCACACGGTAAAAATAAACTTATGGGCCATTTTGTATAATCATCGCTTAATTGCAAATTAGAATTCCATTTTTTTTCCCTCTCTCTCTTGGTGGATCAAGTAATTTTTATCAATGGTACCTATGGGAACTGAAAGGTGAACAACATGACAAGAACTTTACCTTGGCTTAACAAGATAAATAGCAGTAAAACTCAATGCCAAGAATAAGCACAACCCGCCAACTGTAATATCTGCAATTCTTGCCACCAAGCCAAGTTGGTGGACAACACAAGCTTCTTCTTTCCGTTAAAACTGTAAGTATTGTAATAGTTCTCCAGTATAACTTGGATAACATCATTGGCCTGGAGATCAACCTCTATCTAACCATACAACTTCCTAAAGGTTGGAAGAGCTGCTGTTCGCATCCAAACAATGAGGTCCTCCTGCTTACTCAACTGTTCAAAGAAATATATGAACAAGTTAAAGCTTGCCTCAAGGATCAACACAAATTCAGTTACAAGTAATGCCAAAAAGCTTATGCCAGTGGTCTATTTCCCAAAAGAGTGGTTAAATGCTTACAGGAACCAATTCATCAAGAGAAGCACCACCTATAAGACTTCCCTTCTGGAAGTTCTTGGGATACACATCTATGCCAAATTTGTGATCCCTATCACTCTTCCATGATATTTCCTTCTTGTTCACTGCCAATTGCGCATTGTTCTTTTGGAGGGAGAATCTTATGAGACCACAAGGCACAAGAGGCTGCCCACTCACCTCAGCTTCAGGTTTACATCCATCTGTATTACTCACTATCCTTAGATCTCAATTGCTGATCATTTCTGCTCTTCACATACCTAAGTCAAAAATATTATTCCACCTTCAACCATATAGGTAATTATTTTTTTTTTACTCCAGTAATAAACAAGAGGATAATTTGCGGAGCAAAAAAAAAAAAAAGAACTCAACTGTCAATGTCTAAATGAACACAAGAGTTACATTCAATTTACTGGGAAACTATAAGAACAGGCTAAATATGCAAGAAATTTGATTTGTATGAAATTTTTCAGGAGTTACATGACACTATAATAAATAAATTATGTTCATTTGATCTAAGATGTTCTAGAAATTCTTAGAGAGATGAATGCATCTCTCAGAGCTGTCAATATCATTACAAAATCCACAAACTATTGTTAATAGAATAATCTGAGACTTGCAAAAGATAAGCCAAAGACAACAAAAAAGGGGACTAAGTAATGTGGTGAATGCATGAAATTTATAAGGTGAAATATCAAGGCAGATCCAACATAATTGCCAAAACCAAAATTTTCAAATTCATACTCCAAATGTTTCTTACGACATCCTATGACCTTGAATGGCTAAGAAAGACTCAATTTTAATAATTATTCTTGAAGACGGTTTCACCAAGAAAATCTCAATCAAATGTTTCACATTCCAAAGGCGTCCAGTGTCAATCCAACTCATAATGGTTTGCAAAGGCAGATTTCAGGTACAAATTACTAGATATCAGTCTATGCAGTTAACCACTAATAACTTCAGTTTCTTTCATAGCCCAACTAATCTTGTCCCACATTTCCTGTCAAAGAACTCCACTTATAAGATGAATCTAATTCAGAATATATAGAAGAAAATTATGCCCAACCCACAGCTTGTGTCAAGAGAACAACCTATTAATCTATGTGAAAAGAAACATAAAATGTAAAACACAAACATATGTTACTGAACTTTCATAATGAATTCGGCAAATATGCCATCATTGTCTTGATTTTGTAAAACATTGTATTTTTCCTGACATAAAATTTTGAGGTGCTTCTCCATGCAGCAGACCAATGAACCAGAAATGAATATCCTATGCAGACGCAAAACAGAATAGGCAACACGGTTCTAGATGTGAATGATATTGTAGGTCATATAATTGGAGATAATACCTCTGATGGTTCTGATAGTAATTGTCAAGCTGATAATACACAAAGATTGGTTCCTTCATATGCTTTGGCACCTGTTTCTTTTTATTAAAAAAAAAAATAGATGTTTTAAAACTTTTGGTCATTACATCACCTATACACTCAATTAGCCAAGCCTTCAATAAAACAAAATAATTTTTTTTGTAGGATAACTTACAGTTAAAGTCCTGTTGCAAGTTTAACTTTCAGGGCCTTGTATGAATCGGATCTTAGCATCCTTACTGCCTCTGGAATTTTCTGGTAGGCCAGCTGTTTCATACCGATCAACAATTTCAGCAACCTAAAAGGAAGGCAGAGAGCAAACGTTTAGCAACATGAGAGGGCTTCAGAAGAAGACCAAACAAATTTAGGTCAATAAGTCATAAACATACATCATTGGATGAAGAAAGGGAAACAATTCCAATGGAAATGAAAATGAAAATTATTCCAACAATTGTGAATGCAATTATAACCAGAAGAAGACAGAAAGAAAATTGTCGTTTGACCATTACTTAAACAACAACAAAACCCTAGAAGAAAAGAAGAGAAAGAATAACCATTTTGGTGTAAGTATAGGCTTGCAAGCTGGAAGCTCTTGCTGAGCAAACTTTGAATCTGGAAATTTTTGCTAAAAAAGGAAATCAGAGGAAGAAATCATAGTGTAACTAGTTCAGACTATAATGATCCTCCTATTTACAATCCCAACTCAACTTTAGCGGAATTTTGTTTTTCTTTTGAAACCCTAATACCCTTAATATGGACAATACCTAAATTTCATGTCAAAAATCCGTTCACCTTTCAATACTAAATTCAAAAACTCATTTCAAAATCCATCACAAGGATCATCCCTAATTCAGAATAATCATAGCGCAAAACAAACATGGACAGGTTAAAATCAAAAGTAACTAATACCCAATCGAAAGATGGGGTTAAAAGCCAAACCCAGAAAAGGGGTCAACGCAGAATGAAATAAAATCAAAATGGGCATGAAATTTTGCATACGGATCAACAGGAATTGAACCGAACCCTAAATTTATTAAAAAGAAGAAACCCCAACGAAACCATGGGGGTGTGGAGGAGACATAGACATACACTTGGGTCCCGGATCAACAGGAATTGAACCGAACCTTAAATTTATTAAAAAGAAGAAACCCTAACGAAACCATGGGGGTGTGGAGTAGACATAGACATACACTTGGGTCCCTTAGAGTTTCTGGATCCCGCCGCAGCAGAACTCGAGGGAGCGTTGGAACCCAAGGAACTAAGACAAGTAACCGGGCCGGGCCCGGGCCGGTTCAAGTTCCGTGCGAGGAACCGCGGGCCGGGCCGGCAGCGGTTTCTAGGCCAGTCCGGGCCGGGCCGGGCCCTGTCCGGCCCCTTTTTTTTCTTCTCTATTGCATTTTATTAAATTTTTTTTGTAACTCTATTTTTTAATTCCATTTTAATTTTATAACTCCATTTTTTTTAACTTTGTTTTTTTTTAATTCACTTTTGATAATTCACTTTTAATTAAAAATTAGAGACACAAAATTTTTAGAGTGGTTCCACCGAATTCAGTGTACGTCCACTACCAACCTCATCATTTGGATTTTAAAATCCACTATTTTTTGTTACATTATTTTGATTTTTACATCATTTTGATTTTTTTTCTATTTAAAATGACTTTTAAACAAAATAAAAATATTAATAATATTATTATTATTATTCTTCTTCTTCTACTTCTTATTCATCATCTTCTGAGATTTTGATGATTCCTTGCATTCTTTTTTCTGCATTCTTCCAATCTTTAATGCATATTAAAGTTTCTAAAGTGTTGTCCGCTAAATTTGTACGTTTTTCAGTTAACACTCGACCACCTGCACTAAAAGCACTTTCGGATGGTACTGTGGATACCGGGGGGTTAGTACATCTTTAGCTACTTGGGCCAAAATTGGATAATACGATACATTATTTTTCCACCAAGCTAATATATCATATAAATCTACGTCATCAAAACATTCTAATTAAAATATTCTAATTTAGGTGTTTGTTTATATAAAAGTAATTCATTAAATGATGATGATGAAATTTTTTGTTTTTTTCCTAACATGTGTAAGGGATTAAATGAAAATGAAGATGATTGAATACTATTACTACTACTACTAACTATATTATTAGTATTTAAATTATTAATTTCCTTTCAAAAAATGTCCATATATTAAAATCATTTTTTTTAGTTTGTGTTGTATTAGATTCAGTGTTACTAAGTTCAGTTTCTTTCAAAAAAGTTTCAATATCTATATGATCGGGAATTTCAAAAAATGGAGGAAGAGGAGATTGTTGAGAAGATTGTGAAGAGTGTGTTCCGGCTATTTTATAAAAAAATTAAGATTAAAATTTTTAAAATAATATATACGATAAAATTTTTTAAAGGAAATTTAAGATTAAATTTTTTTTTAAAATTTTAAAATTTAAATTTTTTAAAAAGGTAATGTAAATGTAATGCAAATGAAAAAAAATAAATATGCAAAAAAAATAAATGTACCGATTTGACGAATATCGCAGTTGTTTTTCGCAAAATTTTGAATGAGTTTCCAACCTTGAAATCTTGTCAAATCTTGATCAATGTAGATAATGAGGTATAAGGTGATGAAATGGTGTAGAAATTAATGGAAATGGTATAAAATATGGTGTAAATAATGTGGTATAAGGTAATAGAAATGGTGTAGAAATTGGTAGAAATATAGAAATGGTATAAAAAATGGTGTATGTAATGTGGTATAAGATAATAGAAATGGTATAAAAAATGGTGTAGATAATGTGGTATAAAGTAAAAAATTGTAATAGAAAGGAAATAATAATGAAAAATTAATGAAAATTAAGACAATGTAGTAATATTGAGAGAATGTAGATGTGAGAGAGAAAGAGAGATTTTGTTGTAAAGATTTTGAAAATGGGGTATAAGGTATTTATAGGAAACTTTTTTGACTCTATGGACCAAAATAATCTCAAAAGTAGCCGTTTTATAGTTGTTGGGAGGGGTAAAATTGGAAAAATTTCAAAATTCAAAAAGAAGGGGGAAAATTTGAACCGGAACCGGCAGGGCCTGGTCGGGCCGGTTCCGGGCCTGAACCGGCGGTTCCAGCCGGTTCCGTGCCGGTTCACGGTTCAAATTTTTTTGGAACCAGCCCGGTCCGCTACAGTAAACGGTTCGTGGTCGGGCCGGTTTACTGTAGCAGGGGGCCGATTTCGGGTCCGGGCTTTACCCGGGCCAGCCGGGCTTGTTTTCGGGCCCAAACAAGCCCGATTACTTGTCTAATGGAAAGTTTATTAATTATGATTCTGTGCTGCTCAGTTTTTTCGTAGAAAATTAAACCTTAAAAAAAAAATTAAACAACCTTGTTACCAAAAAAATTCATAAAATAATTTCATTTTATCATGAGTCAGACCCGCGACTCCACGTGACAGCACCTGATTGGGTGATCGCGTCTTCAAGACACGACACAACTTGTCATGTCTTAAAGGCACGACAACCGTCTCTCCTCGCCACCTGCGGTGCTCCCGCGACCCCCCCTCTGCAACCCACGGCGCTCCTCTCTCCCTCCCTTCCCTGCCCGTGGCTCTCTCTCTCCCTCCCTCCCCTGCCCGCGGTGTTGATCCTCTCCCCCTCCCTCCCCCCGTGGCTCTCTCTTTCCCTCCCTCCCCCCATGGCTCTCTCTCTCCCCCCGTCACCCACAGCCCCTTCCTTCACCGCCCGCGGCTCTCTCTCTCCCTTCCCCGCCCTCGGTTGTCTCTCTCTCCCTTCCCGTGGCTATCGCTCCTTCCCTCCCTCCCCTGCCCATGGCTCTCTCCCTCCCTCCCCCGCCTGCGGCTCTCTCTCTCCCTCCCTTCGCGACTCTCTCTCCCCTATCGCGGCGCTTCTATCTCTCTCTCTCCCCCCGCGGCACTCCTCTCTCTCCCCCCGTGACACTCTTACCTCTCCCTCCCTCCCCCATTGGCGTGGAAGCCCTCTCCCTCCCTCTCCCACAGTCGCAGGAGCCTCCTTTTCCCTCCCCCCACTGTCGCCCAATGCCATGAGAGCCGCTAGGCTATGGCTATGTCAGCGGTTCAACTCACGACATAGTCCGTCGTAGGTTCAACCCACGACATAATGGGGTCACAAACAAAATTAGTTTTCATCAAAGGTTGTTTAATTTTTTTTTTTAGGGTTAGATTTGTACATATCTCAAGTTTTTCTGTTGTTTTGATTATTCCACTCTCATTGGAATGAAAGAATAAATGAGAAGTTCAAGAATGGGGAGAGAGAGAGAGAGAGAGAGATTTAAAATAGAAATAGAAATAAAATAATATAGTTACCTTGGTTGGGTTTTTGAGGATTCCTTGGTTGGATAAATAATATAGTTACCGTTAGAACATAGGAAGTATGGGTATTATTAATCCCGGGTGTTGGGCAGGTGCTCCAAAACCCCCCTTGCTCTACAAATGAGAGAAAAGAGGGGTTCTTATACGAATCTGAGTTGAGTTCAAACTATTTACGAGAATCAACGGCTCAACTCGATTTGATTTTAACTGATTTCAAATCGAGTTTGTTATATAATCAAATCAAATTTGAGTAATAAAATTTTAAATTTGAAAACTCATCAAATAGTTCGATAATATATATTAATATATATTATATATATTTATA
Source organism: Dillenia suffruticosa (assembly GCA_033439265.1). Lineage (NCBI taxonomy): Eukaryota > Viridiplantae > Streptophyta > Magnoliopsida > Dilleniales > Dilleniaceae > Dillenia > Dillenia suffruticosa. The sequence goes on from JAVTVX010000005.1 coordinate 498,282, forward strand.
TTTATATATTATTCTAATATAAAAAATTAAATTAAATGAAATATATTATATATATATACAAATTACTCGTCGAATTTGAATTCAAGTTCAACTTCGAGCAGTTTTATTATGCAAACAAATCAAGTTCGAGTTAGATTATTTACTACTCATTGATTTCGAATACTATTAAAAAATTTGAGTTCAAATTTGACTCATATTATTTAATAATCGTCGAGTTCAAGTTTGCGTTCAAATTCGATTAAAAAATTCAAGTTTGAGTTCGAGTTAAAGGATAATCGGCCCAACTCGACTCGACTCAAATACATCCCCACAGATGACCAAACTGTGGGTCTTAGCTGTCTTGCCCTACTCTCCTCCAACCTTGATTTAAAGAAAAAAAGGTTTATTCACCATTTTGAGTGCACATTTGCGACCCTGGCCAATATTGGAAAAAAATATATTTTTTGAAGTAAATAAGTAATGACTTCATGCAATTACGAAAATTAAAGGTTTTCGTTTTTGAAGATTATCGTTCAAGTTTATATAAATAAGTTTATTAGAGGACTATATATTATAAAATATGTGCATCAATCATGAGGGTAATGCTATTGGTGTGAGTTTCAATCTATTACTTTTGTTAAAGATATTTTTAGCAATTTGAATTATTTAATAAAATTTAGATTTACAATTTTTGTGTTATCTCTTTTCATTTACAAATGAATAGATCATACAACATTAAGATTACAATTTTTTTGTGTCAAAAAATGTTGAAATAGAAAAACTTTCAAATCATATAGCTAAAGAGACATTTGGTTCATATTCAAAAATAGAAATTGGATTTAAAATTGGATTCGGAATCAAAGATTTTGATGTGTTTCACATAACTCATATTTTTTTACTAATATGGGTTGACTCAATTGAATATGGGATTGAATTCCCTTAAGTATGACCAAGATTCGACTCTCACTGGAAGTATCAGATCCTCATGTATATGGAGCATTCCCCGCTAGAAGACTTGCCCCCAAAAAGGAGTCACTGTAGTAGTCGGTCTGGATTAGTTGGGACGAAATTCTGAATATCGTGCGGTGTCTAAGACATGATACAAAAAAAAAAAACTCATATTTTTGTTTGAATTTCACAAACATCTTATTTTGGGGATTTCATTTTCAAATTTTCATTTCCATTCTATCAATAAAAACAATTTATTTGACTTTGAATTGGATTCTTGATTTTCGTTCCCTTTATTCAACGGAAGGGTCACATTTCTATATCAAGGGAATGCTTTCAACGGAAGGGTCACATTTATTCTCATAGTTTCATGGAATGATGAAGCAACGGAACGCTTCCTCTAATGGGATGATGAAGGATGATTAGGGACGTCGAGTTTACAACGGGACTGGGAGCTAATGATCAATGCATGTTTGAGAGTGATCTAGGGAAGTGAACGATGAAGTTGAGGGGCCATGGATGGTGAGAAAATAAACCACATTGTAATTTGTCATCACGTGGGTCTCACATGATGAATTCAAGGTATTAACAAAAAAAAAAAAATTGATGAATTCAAGGGTGCAGCTAAACAAAGTGCTAACAGCAACGGCATTTTGTTAGTTTCAAAGACAAAGGGAGTGAGAGTTGCCAATCATGGCAACCATAAAGGGTTAAATTTTAATTTTGTTAAAAAAAAAAGATTTGGCCATTTCCCTCACACGTAGCCTTTTGATAACTTATAACAAAGTGCAAATGGTGTTAAAAAGGAGTGGCAACAATATTTAAATTTAGAATCTCCTGCCAAAATAGAATGGGTGAACAACCCTCTTAGGCCGGCCAATCTCTCTTTCGGCCTTGGGTAAGGGCCCCTGGTCAGCAGCCGATCACGAGGGTTTGAGGTCCCGCAGCCAGCAATAACTATTTTTTTTTTTGTTACAATAAAATTTGAATTCTAGATCACGAGAATAAAAGAGGAGAATATGACTATTAAATTGTCCCCTTCAGATCCGGCCAACAATAACAGTTGGCTTCTCAATAGCATCCCCATGCTCAGCAGCTATTAAATTGGTTCAAAGATGGATAACTATGCTGGTAGACCCTATCCTTATGAGAGAAATGTCAGTCGGATCGATTCAGATTAGTCAAGAGACCGAGTGGTGGACCGAGTCAAGGACACCAAATAAAAAAAAAAAAAGATGGATGAACTATTTTTTGATGATTACAAAACGTACAAATTGCAAAATATTAAAAGAGCTGAGAGAAGCTAATGCAGCTACAACAGGAGACAGAGAGAGAGCAATAATCCCCCATTTTGCAATGTCCTAAAATAGTTATGGAGCTTCAAATCCCACGTGTCCCAAATACTAAATAGATCACTAATGTATTTGGGCGATAGCATTAGAAGTTGTGGTAAGCTGCCCTTGATAAGATCGCTTTCTTGATTGTAAGTTGTTTATAGAATATAGTCCCTTTTCACCAAAAAAAAAAAATCCAGATTTCCCCGGACTAAAAAAAAAAGGTTTGGTGTAAAGAGAAATGAGATTAATTTCACAAAAATAATTTGATTCAAGTGTGAATGCCGCCTTAAGCATCAATGGATAACATATCGTCTCTTCTTTTACAATTACATGCAAATTTGACACATGCGTTACATGGTATATTTTTGCAACTTATGGTTCTATCCCCCCCATCCCCCCCCTCCCCCCGCGAAAAACAACACATGACCTAAACAGTAAAAAGAGGCCACAAAAGGTAGGTATAAACTAGGTAAAATATAAAACTTAGTAAAGAAAAATCTAAACAAGGGAAGACAGGCGACGTTAAGAATTCAGGCTCTTTTATTGATGGTATTCTGATCTTTTCTAATGCTTGCACTCATTTGAATTCTATAGGATTAAAGATGACACTATTTATAGCACCAACCATTTCATCAGGGGATGTGAACCCATCGTCCTTGGCGTAGAAGGAATGAAGTATCTGACTCATTTTCCAAAATAAATCCTTGCATTCTCGAGGAATAACACTTCCCTTTGTCTGCAATACCATTCTCAGCAATTTCCTCCTCTCTTGCTCAATCAGACCTTTTATCTCCTTAATGTTATTTTCTTCACTAAGAGCAGCTGCACTATGCATCAACCTTAAGAGCACAGCGTTTAGTTTTCCTTCCTTGGCTTCTCTCTGCAACATAGCCATGAGCCATTGTGTTTAAGCAGGGTCAAGATGGCAACAAAACGATGAATTTTTGCCAAAACATACCTCAAAGGTCCGCATGTCATTCAGTAGACGACCACAAGTGCTAACATGCTTATATAAATTATGGTATTCAGCACTTCTGACAGCCTCTTCCGAAAGCTTAGGCCCCACAAGATAGAGAGCTGGGAGGATGATAGGGCCCAGAGCAAATGAAACATATCCGTTAGTCATATACTCTTCCATTGTAGGTACATGTTTGCCCTTCACCCACTTCGCCTCTGTCATCATAGACTTGATCAAGTCCAACCACTGGCAACACACAGAGTCATTTATCAACAAACTGTACAGATTTTACATACTAAGGTGCTTGTATTTTGAGGGAAAATGATACCTAAAATGGTAACGTTTGGCTGAGATTTCTGTGTCACTTAATCACCCTCACTCAAGTAGCAGACTCCACTCATGTCAAGATGATGTACAATTCTTATGCAAATAACAAAGTAAATGGGTCCATAATTTGTTTAATCGTCAGGATAGAATTAACTTAGTCCTTGTGGTTTGGCCAGAAATCACAAACCTTGTCAAAGTGCCCCTTGTGCTAGCCCAAAAAAAAGGGACCTATTTTCCAACAACCATCAAATGGAGCAGCCACTTCTAGTCCTTCCATGCATTCTCAGGTTACAAGACTAAGTGATTTCGAATCAAACCAAAAGGGAAGTCCAGAAAAACTTTTCAACATAAATAAGGATCCATTTTTGCAAACAGATGAAAGCAAGGAAAGCACTCTTAACACATTTTGAATCAAAAAGTGGTGAATGATTTCAAGCAAAAACATGCTGCCGCGAATGAAGTGTTAAAAGTTTCTATCGACATGAAGTAATTGACACAACTGCATGACTAAAGTCCAGAAATTTCAGTTGCTTCAGGTACAGATCTAATATGGAGTCAGTAACAAGATGCATACAACAAATAGATGCCCTTACAATCTCAGCCACGTGCTTTTTTACACAGCGCTCCTGATATTTGAATGCTTTGTCTCCAATCTCTGTGATTGTGCTGTGAAGTGCTTTAAATATAATTTCAACTGATTCAGAGCAGAAACTGGCACCAGGATCTGCATCCCACCTGCAGTATATCTCATGTCATGCTCAATAGTTACTAAATAAGTCCAACATATTATTTTTTGAGAACATGCGCCAATTAATGATTGTCAAAGCGAGAAAAAGTTCGGCCAGAAGAAGCCAGACCATGCATTTTCAGATCTAAGAGAAGTGGATCAAGAGTCGAGACTGTTCTTTGAACTTCTCATGTTTTTGAAAGCAATTCACAGAAAAGACCGTATAATAACTTTACTAGAAGCTACCATTGAGATTTTAGCTCGGTCTCAAGATGAAAATCCTAATCAGGTTGAGACAGTACAAATGTTGATTTCAGATTATACAGGACACATGGATAGATTTTATTTGTTCAATCTAATAGTTCTGATCCAGTGCATTTTTATGATCCTATGCTTTTATTTATAGAAAAAGCATTTCATCTATGAGGGAGAGACGTTCCATCCCCCCTACCCCACAACGAAAAGGACAATCATAAATAACAGAAAAAGAAAAAACCCTATTTTACATAAAAGCAAATATCATTGTGAAGCATTAAGTAGTGCCAGTCTGGCATTTTCCGGAGAGACCATTGATCTTACACAACAGATGATGCGAAAGAATAGAAGATAAAATAAATAAAATAAAAAAATAAAAGCATAAGAATTATGGTATAAATGGGAAGAAAAATGAGTAATCTTACTTTTCAATCAACTGAATAAGATTTTGTAGTTCATCTTCGGAACCTCCAAGGTCATAAAAGTCATCAACCACAGTAGTGAGCACTCCGTTTTTGGCCCATGAGATGCGTGCATCTGAAAGTTCAGGAGAGAAGAGGGTTGCTGCAGCAGAAAAATAACAGTATGCCAGTTTCTGCCGAGCAAATTTTAGCCTGTCTAATCTGTTCTCGATGACCCACCTGTTTACATCAAAGTTGTAAACCATCATTTCTAGAAAATTCTTTCATCCTGCCACAGTAATTAGATTTCATAAAATTCCCTTGGCCCTGTTTGGTTTGAGAATTAGCTTCTGGGGCTGGACAGTGTCCAAACCAAACAATATTCTATGCTTAGTTCACCTAGAAAATTGGATTTTCTAATACATAGGCATAAAGTTTCTCAAAATGGTGGTTTTATTAGAACCAATCTCAGATAGAAATCTTTTAATTTGATTAAATTGCAGCCTATTCAAAATCAAAAATTATAATTCTTATCCAGGTCTGTTTATGACTCATAAGTGATCCAATGTTCCTTGCATTAAATAGGGTCAAGTTAAGACATAAACGGCCCCAGGAAAATCCGGAATGAAGTTGTCCGTTTGTGAACTAAAAGCACCAAGTCAGTGTCGAGGACAACATGAATGCTACAAAGGTAGGCAAATGTACCAGCCAAACTATTAAACTAATCAATCAAGAAGCCTATTAAGAGTCAGATTCTCAAGAAACATATTTCTTCTTGAAGTTACAAAAAGAGATGCAGAAATGCACCTCTCAAGATGCTTGAGCTCTTGGCGTTGGATCGACTGACACATGTTAAAGTCGTCCACTCCTAGACTGAGGAAGTCTTCATCATTAATATTTGAAAAACTGGTACAAGAAATTAAAAGAATGAGAACTTGATAACAACAAGTGGATCATAATGAAGGAAAGAGTCTACAAATGAGGAGAGGACAAACAGAAAGAGAAGAACAATCAAATCCATACCAATAAGAAGTTTTCAAGATCCTTATATAACTGGCATCAAAATGCTCTAAATTTATCCTGTTAACTAAGCGATCCAAGCTTGCATGATATGGAAAGTTTAGAGCATTGTATACCTGAAAAGAAAAGCATTAAAAAAATTAAAAGAAAAAGGAAAAGGATAAACATTTGGCAGACGTGCATTTAGACAACAAACATTTCGTAGAAACACCTGACTTACTTCTTCATTTAGCTTACTAGCTTGAATGGAACCATTATATAATTCCTGCCCAAGGAACTGACTTGACCACGAGTTTTGTTTCTCTAGAGCTGCGTCCTCAGGATATACAACAAACTGAGAAGCCTTAAATAACTCCAAGACAGCAGCTGTGTCCTTTAATCTTCCTGTAAGGGAGTCTAGGTATTGATTTTCTTCAGCAAAGTGAGTTAATGGATCTGCAAGTCATGGCCAGACAACTAAGCTTTTATCCAGGAAAAGAATCCTGAGACAATTGCAACTCAAGATTTTTAAATCAAGTACCAGGAGAGACACTGTATCCATTAGCACGCAATACTCGGAATGCCATTGCGCAGGTAACAATGTCTAAAAATATCTCCTCATCTTCCTGCAGCCAGCATCTGATTGTGGGATAATGTGAAGCATCCGTGCAAAAAGAATGAAACTCTGATTATAAACTTGCACATAATGTTAGTCCAAGAACTAAGAGGACAATGTAGATGAATTCATCTTCTGTACATTTAGTTCTGTGCCTCTGCAAGCGGAAGATTACCTGTATGTTTCGTCTAATACACTTTTGATTTCTTTCCTGAAATGCCGATCAAGTCCCATCTTTCCCAGATTGTCAACAATACAGAGACGACCATATGCATCTAAAGGATAAATTGTCGGAACTGACAAGATCCACATGAGACAAGAAAACAGAAACGTCTTAGAGAGACATAATTGACAAGCCGAGAATATAGAGTCACTCATGCATTTAGTAGTAGCTACCTGCATTTCCAAACTTCTCTATGACTGAATGGAGGTAATTAATACAGCCAGAGTCATGAAGATGAGTAAATGCAGCAGCTGTAGTGGACGGTGAATTGAATAAAGACCCATTTTTCCTCTGATGACTCATGACACTTTCCCAGTCATTAAACTTCCCCATTCCTTCTGAAACATATGCTAGGTAAGCTTTACTTCCTTTGGAGTTACTCTGATGGCATCTGAATTAGACACCAATCAGAACTTGGAACAAGGGTTTGACATGCAACATGAAATAAAATCAATTGATATTGCTATCCACAATATATATGGAGGTTGCGCATTGTCAAATACGAGCAATCAATTTTCAGTTCACTAAACACACATGCAGTTTGCAAGTTTACATGCACCAGCCAACTGTTGTACCAAATCTAAATGGCAGAATCAGCAAAGCAGGAGAAATTTAGTTTCAGAGAGTTGTTACTTAGGTTGGCACTCTCCTAATTGATCCAACTTTATAGTCGAAATAGATTTCCATCATAATAATGACACCCTTTCATTAGATAAAAATTACCTTTTGAGTTCCAAATCTCTCTTTTGAAGCACAGGTTCTATCTCTTTTGACCTCAATGGAACCACCAAATTCAAATCTCTAGCATACTCAACCATACCAGGAAATATGATATCAAAGCCAATGGGGGAATGTTGCTTCCCATCAGTGGCAGATGCAAAATTTGATCCAATAAAATGGAGGCCTGCAACACATGTGGTGTTATTTATGTATCTAAAGTTTATAGAGGAGAGAGACTGGAAGAACATAGAACAGCTATTGTACCTCTCTGTATATGCCCTTCACCCACACCCCATCGTTTGAGAGCTAGAACACAGGCTAATGTTGATGAAAGAGCATCTTTAATTAGCAATGGATGACGATGAGGAAGACCCCATGAGCCATCCTGAAGCTGATTTTCCAACAGCCACTCCAAGCAGCCAGGAAAATATGGTGCATGATTGGAAGTTGGAGAAGGGATCATAGCAACCCAAGCAGTATCATAGGCAGAGACCGAAAGTTCAACCTTATCAAACATCCTCCTAATTCTTTCTTTAGCTCCATCGGCATTCTGCTCATAATTTTATATATATGGTCAATTTAACTCTCATGAACCAGAGAAGAAGAAAATAAGGTAAATGAGAAAGTCATACCAGAACGGTTGTTTTGGTGTCTGTTGCTATTTTGACACCAATTCCTAAAGAAGCTGTTTCAATAAAACATAGATAAAGGACAATAAGAAATCAGAATAGAGGTGGTTCATGGCATCACCGATGACAATAAATATCTGCATTCAATCTCAGAAAATGTTTCCCTTTATTTAAAATAAATAAATAAATAAAAGTTAGGATAGCTGATCATGTCCCGTTGGTTGCTTCAAGCACTACACTGTAAATTGCAGGCATTAAAAGAACATGACGGAGAAGAAAGGTCTGTAGCAAAGAAAGGATACTGAGTTGGCTGGGGCCTCAGAGATCTGAAAACAGCAAGGTCCAAAAAATGAAAATGGAAGGGGAAATTAAGAGTAGCCATTATTAAGGATGTGTAACCCATGTCATGATGTCCTCACATTTAACATAGCAAAAACGGTAGTTACGACGCCATATTGTACTGATATGACTGAGCGAAGTCATCACCCCAATATCCATGCTAATTGAGCCCAATCCATCGATCCAATTTGAAGCACCAAATTCAACTCAAGATCAATGAAGATAAAGATCTTAAGCATACTCACAACCTAGAAGTTGTTGACGTTGTAGGAACAACAATAACTTCTATTAATGTTAAAATTTTCGAAATCCTCAACGCAATAACATAATGGACCTAGTGCTGCACGTAAATTTACAGAACCCTTTAAAATAACGAAACTGCTGAAAACTGTAAGTTGCCTAAGAGAAAAGGAAAAGATAGAAAGAAGTAAACAATCACATGATTCACATGCTTGGATTGCAATGGCTCAGAAAGCCAACGAAACAATGGATTTTTAGTGCAGAGATGTACCCAAGCTGGATTGGAAATGTCTGAGGCTCTGAGTGAGCTTCCCAATGCCCAGTCAAGCATTCCAGAACTTCAACTAGATCAGATGTTAGGGTCAACAAAAACCCACATGTGCATAGATTCAGGTACAACTCATGCATGCATCTGAGTTTTTTCTAAGGGCCTTCTTCTCAAACAAAATCAATACACCACCCACAACGTGTCCAAAATCGATAGCAATAGCAACATAACCCAAATGAAGCTTATGTCCCAAATAGTTAGGGTCAACCAAATGAATCTATTCTGTCCATTTCATGAGATTCAAGGATCTATCAGTGGTTATTCTATGCAATGGCTTATCTCTTCATCCTTTTTCCAAAATTTTCCTCAATCTTCTTCTGGTTCTCCAAGCACCTCTAGTTGTATGCTATTTTTACAGGTACATTGGCAGACTTCTTGGCACAACCAGATCTTTTCTCCCATTTCATCGTATTTTGAAAACGCTCATTAATTCTTCCCTCAGACAATTATTCTCGCCTCCAGTACACATTAAAAAATTAGGAACAAAAAAAAAAACTGCATATTATATGTCACAGGGTATCATCGTCGTATTGTAGTTTTATAAATTCCACATCTAGGAAGTGACTTAACCATTCAAGGCCACCCTCAAACGATTCCCTAGTCATCTACTTCATTCACTTATTCGAGTGATAGATATTAAAGAACAAAAACTATCCCTCTCAGGCATGTCCTCTCATCAATTTTCACCAACCTTCATTTAAATTTAAACTAAAAATGAAAAGTAAAGAGTATAGAAAGAGAAAAGGAAGCAAATTTTATTCTTTTAAAATTTAATAGCTTTTGAAATAAACAGTTATTTGTTTTAAAGTAAAAAAATAGGAAGAAACCAGAATCAAATGAATGAAGCATATTACATCTACCTTAAGGACGCAAAATAATCGAATAACCACGACTATTTCAAAGACCAATGAGTTGGAGTTAACTTTGTATTTACAAATTTATAAAGCAAATTCAGGCATTATTCTAATTGATCATATAACTTTACTAACACGATAGTGAGGGTGGGCCTCTAATTGTTGCTGCTACAGATGGTGTAGTTTTTTTTTTTTTTTTTAAATATTAGCAGAAACGTTTTAAGTTAAACAATAGCAAAACAGAAGGAGCAAATGGTAACATTTTGAAAGTACACTTGCAACGGGTAATTGCATGTAAAAGTAGAGGATTTTTTGTTTCCCTCTCTTTTAGCACCAAATTTCACAGTGCTATTTTATACAAGGACCACTGATTTTAAAACCTTTTGATTCAAATAAAATCCTTAATTTTTCTAGTTCTTGACTATTTTCATCAATTTGCACAATATTATCTATGTTAACAGAAAGAAAAACAGAAAGGGAACAATGGAGTAGAATTAACAAAATTTTGGGTGAACCAAATGAAAGACCTGCTTTATTCCATCCAAGAAGCCATTTAAGCTTATCCCCAGTCCACAACTTGCATACAATGATAAGATGATGTCCTGCAGACTCAAACAACTGGAGTACCACAAAGCTATTACCACCAATCATTGTCATAAAGACTATGACATTTAGATATAATACACATTGATATGACAACTATATTGCCAAATCTACAATTCCTTTGTTTTGGGTACATAAAGAGACTCGAACTCGAGATCTTTACAAGCGGAAGGGGGGCAGTGCCAATTGAGCTATAACTCATCGGCAAATCTATGATTCTAATACTGTGTTGATATGATGGGAGAAAGAAGGCAGGAATAAATATCAAAAGCATAGATATTTGTGAAGATGAGAACAAGAAGGAGTAGAAAGGGAGGTTTATAAGTTGTTGCTCTATCCTGGGATTTGGTAACATATCACCTACCCTTGTAAGGACATAGCATCCCCCTTTTGTGCAAAACATGTGGACATGTTAGTCCAAGCGCTCTAAATCAGACATGCCGTAACAATGTTAGCATGAAAATTGACAATTTACAGATGCCCTTTCATTTCCATCTATCTAGTCCTTTAAAATAAATAAATAAAAATGAAGGAAAATAGAGAGACCCAATGGAAAAGATAAAAACCTACAAAACAAGCCAAATTTCTTCAAAGAGCTTGACATTTCCTTCAATACCCTAGGGCTCCAGAAGGACAATTTTTGGCTATCTAGCAGAAGGAACCACAGACACAAAATGGGACAAAACGTAAACAAGTCCGTGGACAATTATTCACCAAAAGAATTGAGAAAGCGCTCATTAAAATGAGACAAGAAATATAGAATGACAGGAATTCCCAACTTTTCGAAACTGCAAAGAAAGAGATTAATCATTGATTTTAACGCCCACATAACGTATTGGACCAGACCTTATTTCACATAGAGAAAAACTTATCAAATTGATCATTACCTAACAGCATATTTAAACAATTCTTTTGCCAATTGTTGGAAAGACAGGAAACGAAACCATGAGAAACTCACTTGAGTTCGAAAAATCACTCATCACATAATCCTAACAACAAAAATCCCAAACACCCAGCCCATTGATACATGCATATCCGTAATAATAATGAGAGAGAGAGAGACCTGATACATTTGGTTTCGATCTCCTACTAAAGGGCTTATGAATTTGGAGAAGACGTTCTGTATGGTGGAGAGACATAGAATTAGACATGTTTTACGAGAGCGAGACACGGAGAGAGACGGAGGGGGAGAGAGATGATGGTAAGAGAACAACAGAGATGAAGGGGTTTAAGCAGCGAAGCGGAGTGTTGTAGGAATCCCACAACGGCCCTCTCCGAGATACGGTTCAGGAAAATGTCGAGTGCCACGGCCTTCTTAAAGTAAGAGCGAAAGGTCAACTTACAAGTTATCCCTGTGGTTCGCACGATTTGCATATATAGCCCCCTAATTTCCAATAGGGGGAATTTATATTATAAATTTTATTATTATATTTAACTCTGTAATTTAGATTTTTTATTTAACGATTTTAATTATAGTAATAATTTTTTTTATTATATATAAATTTGAATACGGAATCATCGGAAAAAAGTTGTGATTCATTATAGTAATAGTAGTAAATAAATATTTTGATATGATTTTTGTATTACATTAAGAATAGAAATATGGTTATGATATTAAGTAAAAAATATATGAATATGATTATAATATCGTATTAAAAACATATAAATATGATTCTGATACCATATTAAAGAAAAACTATTAGAATAAATTACATTTAGTATATAATGTTTTGTAACATCCCCTCTTATTCATAATATATCATAACATTTATTCTCAAATTCAATATGTTATATTATCCATTTGAACTTGAAAGCGAACACGTGCATATTTGGCGATGGCTATATGAATAGAGTTTGCAATCAAAGAATAGCTGCATTAATAAAAAATAGAAATATATAATTTATGTTATTTTATTTTATTTTATTTTATATAAAAATGATTTTATATTTATAAATATTTGATTTTAATAATTTAAAAATAATTAATTTATTTTTATTTTAATTATTAATATTTATAAATTTTATTTTTTAAATATAGATATATAAATTTTAATCTATAACATGTGAATCGACTAATTTTCACCATTAATCAACGCATCACTTTTTCTTTCTCTTCCTCCTCTTCTTTCTTTATCTTTTACCTTTTCTTTGTATTATTTTTCCTCCCTAGCTTACCCCTTGCTTCCTTTTTTTTTTTTTTTCCTTTCTCTTGTTTATATTTTTTTCATCCTCTCCCTCTTCCTCATTCTTCTTCTCTGTCTATTCCCATGAAAAATCACTAATAAGAGATGACCCAACTACCTGGTGATTATGGTTTAAATTAGCAAATAAGGACATGCTTGTAAGGTTGTGCTTGAAACAAAATGAACCCCGCCCAAATTCATTTTCAATTCTAAATTTAGTTATTTAGATTAAAAAAAATACGAATTTCAATTCTGACTTCACAAAATATTTTTCCGAATTAACAAAAAATAGAATTTGCAAATGAACTTTACAAATATTTATAGGTCCATCTGAAATTACTTTTAACTACTCTATTATCCTAATCATACCATTTTAAAATATAAAAAATAAAGATAATCTAATTAATATTAATATCACAGAATTGAAATTTTATACTTTATCATGCTTGACTATTTGATGCCAAATACAATATTTTATTTTTCATATCAACTTCATACATCAAATTCATCTTTAAATGAGTTGAATTTTCGTTTTTTTTTTTTTGCCCATTTAGTTCCAAGCAGAGGGCAGAGAAAAGCAGGAGTTAGATCTAGAAGATGAAAAACGAATTATTGTGTGTGTATTACCATTCATGATCGTTTTTATAGATATATTATACTGAGTATCCCTACTTTTTGTGTCATTTTCATGATAATTCTTAGTGATAAAATCGCTTCAATAATATCCAAACCCATATTTCTTTTGATTTCTTTTATCGTGCCAAACCCACGGCTGTTCATTGGCCGCCGCCTCCTATTTTATAATGCCCTCCTAGAAAATGGCAAGGTGCCGTCCACAAGGAGGGAGGAGAAAAACATGGGAAAGAAAAAAGCTAGGGGGTTGGTAGGAGGGAGCAGGTGTGATGAAGAAAAAGAAAGTCGTTGTCGTAAAAAAGATGGAAATAGGAAAATAAAGAAGAGAAAGAAAAGCAAAGATGAACACCAACAGCAATCAGAACAGCTACAGAAAGAAAAGCAAAGATAATTTTTTATTATCTTATTTTACACATGAATATTTATATATAATTTTTAATTATTATTTTAGTAACATCTCATTAATTTTGGAGAGTGTTTTGTTAAGTTACATAATTTAAGAGAAATTTTATTATTTAAGAGTTTAAATAAAATAAAATAAAATAAAATTTAGTTAAATTTATTATTATTATTAGATATCGATAATATATAAAAAAATAATAATTTAGTAGAATTTGTGGAGGGGTTATTTACGAATTATCCAGCCCGTGGTAGCTTCAACAAAGAAAACATGGAAGACTGTCAGGAGATCGTGAAGAAGATCAAGGTGGTGGAAATTAGGCACATTTTCAGGGAAGGAAACATGTGTGCGGATCACTTGCTGCGCTTGGTCACAGTTGTAGTCCAGGGATGCATGAGTTCTCTCTTCCTCCGCCTTCCTTAGTAAGGCTGCTTCAAGATGATATGTTAGGCATTAAGATCTTGACGGTCAGAAGTAAGTCTTCGGTTCTCCCCCCTGTGGTGAAGGGTTGGGAGTGTAGTCTCTCGTGTTTCTTTTCTCACCAAAAAAACAAAAGGATCCGCTATCGAGGTGGACTATATTTGCTGTTGTTCTGTTTGGCATATTTCTCTCCACGTGCGCCTTTTTTCCTGACCGCAGAATTTTGCGACTTTTCAAAATTGGAGGGGAGTCATGCGGTTCGTGGTACCTTTAGCAAAAGAAAACATGGAGCCAAAACGGCAGTTGAGGTGGACAACATTTGCTGTTTTGGGGCCCTCTGTTTGGCATATTTCTCTCCACGTGCCCATTTTTTTCATTTTTAAAAAAATTACATCTCAACTACTTAAACTTTACCCTAAATTTACAGATTAATTTTTAAATTTTAAAATACTTCAACATGGTCCTCAAACTTGAAGGTGTAATTAATTAATCCTTTCATTAATGACTGAACCAATTTATCCGTTAACACACCAAAATCACATCACACCTAAGTCAAACCTCATCCCCTTATTTAGGGAGAGAGAAGCACATGTCTTTCACAACATAGAAAGAACAACCCCAGAAAAAAACCTCGTCCCCTAACCTCCCGGGGGAATGGAATTAATACAGATTCCATGAATTGTTCTTGTTGCACCAATAACTCTCAAATTTAATCCATTACGAAAAACTATAATCATCAAGAAAGAAAATTGAAAACTCACATATGAAATCTAAAATTTACTAAATGAGAGAGGAGAGGAGAGAGAGAAAAGGGAGAGAGATATATTTTTAAGGGGAGTGCCGTATTAGGACTTTTGGTAACGTGGCACACCGTGATAGCAATTTTGCTGGCGTTGGCAAGACTTGACTTCCACATAATTTGCCAAGTGGTTCTATATTAGGATTTAATGGACGATAGACATCATTAGCGACGGTGACTAACAAATTACGAATTTTAAAATTTAAATTATCGATCATTGTATTTTAAAATTTAAGTATTAATTTATGAATTTAGGATAAAATTTAAAGATTTGACATGTAATTTTTTTTTTCCAATTTTATCCTTGTCCATCAAACCGCGGCCCATGCAACCGTCTTCTGCCTTCTTGCAGGAAGACTAAATGTAAAAATCTTTTGTTTAATATATATTTTTTTGAGGTGATTTTACATTTCAATTTTTATAAATATATATTTTTATAATTTTTATAATCTTTGTATAACAAAAAAAGAAAATACAACCTATCTTCTCTCGTAACAAAAATTTATTATAAATGAAGATTTTTTTATGTAGTAATTATTATTTGAGGCTATTTATAATAATTAGAGTTTTTTTGTAATAAAATTATCTATTTTATCATCAATAGCATAGTTTTTATTACTCTTAGATCAAAATTATCATGTTAATAAATTATAATTTAATTGATATCATTTTATTTTCTTGAAAATCTAGAATTCAAATCTTTTTTACATATTAAAAAATATGAGTTAAAATTATCATAATTTTACCCAAATTTGTTTTAACACTATAAATTGATTTATAATATGATATTGTAAAAAATCTTTTACACCGATAGAAAATTCCCCTTTTAAAAATATTTTTCTTTTTATGATTAAAAATTATCAACCTTGACCAGATTATAATCTATGACGTAACCCACTTCTACGGTAATAAGTGTGTTGTGCTTGCAAGTCGTCCTTATTTTTTAGGCAAACACTCAAAATAAATTTATTTAAATGTCATTTAGCCGCCGAAGGAGAAAGTTCTTTCCAAATCACACGGCTATAAATCAATCCGGTCACGTCTGAATCGTTCGTGTTGACTCTTATCACTTATTTGGTTAATAAAATTGACTGTATACACAAATTTTAATTTTTTTTCCCTAAGAAATGAGTTAACGATTTAACACGCCTTTGAGAATTTTAAAGTCAATGTATTGCTACATTAGTTAACTGACTTAATTTTATTAGAAATAGTTTTTCACTAATCATAGAATAAAAAATAATAGTTAGAAAATTTTTAAATTATATGGAATAGATGCGCTTTGAATTTATAATAAAAATTATTCATACGCAATAAAAGCATCTACATAAAATTCAAAAATGAAAAGCTATCCAATTGCTTGATTAAGGACTATAATCAGCTCTAGGGAGAAGAACGGAAATTTCTAACTTCAACGGAGTTCCTGGTATCAATTCATCATTATTAATAATATATATATTTTTAAATATATAAAAAAACACTCAAATTTGAAATTTCTAATAGAAAAAAAATAATATCGATTGAATTAAAATTTATCGGCTCATTATTAATAATATGAGAATTTTATTTAAATTTTGACAAATTGTCCCGTTATTATCACCCGGACTTGCATCATTCATATTCTTGGTCATATCACTGCATTCCATTCAATTCCCTTGTTTAGGAAGTCGGGTCAAGATTTTAATATATAGAACTGTTGTAAAGATTACTTAATAGACTTGACCCGTAGTTTGTGATAAGCTTGATAAACCAAAAATTAGGCCCGATTTGATATATATATATATATATATTTATAGTATACTAATCGATAACCAGAGTCATATTTTGATTAATCTAGTTCGAGACTTGTAATGACCTATTTAAGGGAGTTACCCTCTCAAACTAGTTTTTTTCGTATTCAAACCATAAATCAAATTCGAAAATTTGATTTAAGAATCTAATATCATATCGTATTAAACTAACTATTTGTTGATTGATTTGATATATTTGTAAATCTTACAAAACTGGTTCGTTTTGTAAGCCTAATGGGTTACAATAACTTTAATATGATATTTTTATTTAAGTATAAAAATTGTAATAACATATAATAATTATATATTATATATTATATTCTAAATATATTTTATATATAATTAAATATACTGTTGGCATACTACGTTAATGAACCAAATCAAATGAAAATAAATCAAAACTACATATGCATAATTAAACATATCAATTTTTTTAATTTAATTAGATATACAAACCGAGTTAATAGGTTAAGTTCGGATTTAAATCTTATCGTAAAAAAAGAAAAAAGAAAACAAAAATCTCATGGTTGTCCAATCAAGCGAGCGATGGAATTTATATTCTACCGTTCTTTGGAATTCTTCAATGGATGGCAAGAGATAGCCAACAAATATTGAGAATCTATATTTCTCCCAAAGGGTTATTGAAATAACGGATGGACAGGGTATGAATGCAAGAGGAAACTCAGCGCAAGTCTTTGAATACTAAAGTAGTGCCAATTGTAGCGAATCTTTTAAAATTCTTAAATTGATATAAAGAGATTTCGAGATAAATATGTTATTATTATAGTTAATGGAGGTTTATGGATAAGATTTTAGTAAATTTGGTTAATATTGATTAATATTAAGATAAATGAATTACCTTCTAAATTTGGTTACCATTCCATATTTGCTTTTACTTAAGAAATCTCTTGTTACATATGTTAATGACGTTAAACATAGGCAACCTCTACATTTCGGTGGATATTACATTCGTATAGAGGTTGATCTCACGGCTATTGTTAATCACTACATAAGGTATTATGATCAGAGAGTTTTGCATGAGTTTGTTACTATAAGGATGATTTCCAAAATTTCCTTCCAAGATTGAAATTCTAGCAACCCCCTGATAAGCTTTAAATAAGTGTAATATTTGCGATTGATTTTATATTATTTTTGAATAAATATTATACTAATATTTATATTTTGTGACATTTGATTTAAAATGAGACTTATTATGGAAAATGAAGAAAAATGAGCTAAATTGGAGTAATTTTGTAAAGTATGGAAAATTGGACAGCAATACTCTTTCATTAGCACGTGGGCACGTGGATTTCAAGAAGCAAGTAAGAGGTTTTGAAAATTTACTATAATAAAAATTTCCTTTTCCAGTTACACATTCAAGAGGAAATTAGAGTGGATTTGAAATATTGAAGATTTTGAAAAATTTTATTCCATTCCTAATATTTAGGAAAAGGAATTTTTGAAAATGTAAATTTTATATTTTTAGGAACTTTTGTTTTATTTTAAATTTTTAGAATATTATCTTTCAAAGAGTTTTTTCCTTCTTAAAAACCAATTTGAATAAGAAAGGAATTTTAGGGTTTTCTACTCTTATATATATAGGAGTATTCCATACCATGGAAGGGAACTTTTGGAGGAGGCAGCCGGGCAGCCCCTTGGGGACAGCACTATTCACGTCTACAGTAGCAGTCGGCAGCCATTGTTCATGTAGTCCAACATATTCTTTTCATTCTTAATTTAATTTGTGAGTTTTTATTTTTAGATGATTTTGTTTTAATTTATTTTTCTAGTCAAAGGATTATTAAAACCTTGATGAATGATAATTGTTAAAAGTTTGGCTAACAGCACTCAATTGTTTCAATAGAAAACCCAACGGTTACAACAGGAAAATCAACGATTTTAACTAGAGACAGGAGCCAGCATCCAAAACTTGAAAAATCAGGTGTTGCAACTGGCAACGACCATAAGTCGAATGGAGAAAAATAATGGGAAGCTAACCTCTCGAGTAGAGATCGACATGGAAAAAAATGTGAGTGTTATGGTGGTCAAGAATGAAAGGAAACCGCAGGACAACTCATCGACAATTGAAGGAGATAAAGAGGCCGAACAAACCAAAGTATCAATATTAAATGAATCGGCCACGAAGGTAAGTGAGGAACCGAACAACTCAAATTTGAAACTAACTATCTCTCCTCCTTTTTCTGGTAGGTTGGCATATTCCGAGAAACAAGATGATGAGAAGGAGATGGACTTCACTGTTCATGACTCTTTTGTGCAAAATAAATTGAATTTTGTGTTTGAAAAGAATTTTACAAATAATTTTACACAATGGGATAAATTTTTTCAAGACAAACTCTCATATTGAAAACAATTCATGGTAGACCAAAAAGTCCTTTATTTCAATTCAAGATTGAAATTCATGTCAGTCAAGTTAAAGTCAAAATGGACCGGACCGAAATTTGAGCGAGATTGAAGCGAGATAATCATGTCGAGCCAAAGACATGAAACAAAGGCGCTTATTGGGAAGCAACCCAATATTTTTTTTATGATTATTTATTTATTTTTATTTATGTTAGCATGATTTAGGATTGATTTTCAAAAAAAAAAAAAAAAACCAGAAGTACTCATTGCTTAAGGCGTGCCCACGCCTTAAGCCAAATCCATTTCTACCCACACAGATCACATGGACAGCTTTACTCTTTATTTATGGCGTGCCCACGCCCTAAATGAATTCCATTTCTGCCAAAAGAGCATACATTTCACTGCATGACCAGAAGCACTCTTTATTTAGGACGTGCCCACGTGCTAACCACACTTCACTTCTGAAAAAAAAAGAGAGATAAAGGCGAATTTCACTTCAATTTTAATACTTGTATTTTATTTTTTTTTATTTTTTTAGGGTTTCTCTCTCTACCTTGAAGTCTCAATAATGGACCGAAATGCTTGATAATTACGGTGTGCCCACGTCATAGCTCTTTTCTCGAGTTCGTTGGAATTGTTTTTCCATTCTCCACTCTACCCTAGGGGAGTATTGTTCTCACATTTCTCTTTTATTTCTTTGTCTTTGTTCTTTGTTTTTTGTTCTTTTATTTTGTTTGATTTATTTATACATTTTTTTATCTCTCTTAACTTGAGCATACATTGAGGATAATGTATGATTTAGGTGTGGGGGAATGTTAGGTGTTTTTCTCTTTGTTTTGATTTTTTGACACTATATTTACTTTTTTTTATTACATTAGTTTAAATTTTGTTTCTTTAAAAATGAAAAAAAAAATTCCAAACTTTCTTTGCTGACGTATGCTATTTGGTTAGCTGGAGATATATGAAAAATGACTTGTATTAATGGCTTTTTGTGCTTAAGATGGCTGCTCATGTCTTTAATAGTTTTCTTTGAATGATGAACATGTAAGATTTGACACAAACTCTACTTAAAAAGTGAGATTTTGAGCCATAAACGAGCAAATTCATTCTTTGCGCTCGACGTTATTTTTCTTAATGATGATTATCACACTTGGATTGCACATTCTAGAACTTGCATTGTTATGTATTTCGAGACCACATTATAGAATTTCATGAATTGAAATGACAAAGACACTTAGGATTTACCCATTTTGGCTTTTTTAAAATCCATACCCTGATTTCATAAACCCTTAGTTATCCAATTTGAGCTTTTACCATTTTTCTTCTTTAAAACCCACTCAATACAACACTTAGCCTTTGATTTTAGCCTTCGTTTCAAACCCTAGTACCAAAGGTATATATATTTAATTGTATGATTTTGGTTTTATGTTCGCCTCAATAGGAAGATGATGATTGGAATTTTGATGTTGATATTTTCATGAAGATGATCTATGTTCGAAAAAAAAACAAGAAAAAAAAGAAAATACTGAAAAAAAAGAAAAAAAAAAGAAGAAAAGAAAAAAAAAGTAGATGAGAAAGAGAAGTATTGTATTTTGATTGAAAATTTATTCATACTTCAATTATGAAAAATTGAGAAATCATTTGACATCTTGTATATTGTTTGCTGTTGGCTATATATTTGAAGCGCAAGAAGTCAAATTTTGTTTGTTGATTGCTTGAGGCAAATATCAATCGATATTATGAGAATTATGTAGTTAATTATATATTTCTTTTGGTACGTTTTTAACCCCTAAATATCCCCTTATCCTACCCTTTACCCAAACCCCATTACAACCAAATAAAAGACCTTTTGATTGATATATGAAATTTTAATTTTTAAGTGGTGGAGATTTGATATATTTGCAAACATATGGTAATGCCAATTCCAATGTGTTGATTTGAGTGTTATTGAAATATTTTTCACCATTTCGAGTGCATTAGAGTGACCCCTTGGAGAGAATTGTCAAATCTTGCTGTTTTGATTTCATAAGTGACTGTTGGGATATGTAGTGGTTTTTTTAGTGCGGATCGCTGTGAAATACTTGTTGTTTCGATTGTATTTTTGGTTTGACTTTTATAGTAATTGTTGACTTTGAAGTTTGGAAGAAAAAAAAAGGTTGGATAGTTTTAATTTTATTTTAGTTAGAGATACTTGAGGACAAGTATCATCTAGGTGTGGGGGAATTTGATAAATCTTAAATAAGTGTAATATTTGCGATTGATTTTATATTATTTTTGAATAAATATTACACTAATATTTATATTTTGTGACATTTGATTTAGGAGGAGATTTATTATGGAAAATGAAGAAAAAAGAGTTAAATTGGAGTTAAATTGGAGTTAAATTGGAGTAATTTTGTAAAGTATGGAAAATTGGACAACAATACTCTTTCATTAGTACGTGGGCACGTGGATTTCAAGAAGCAAGTAAGAGATTTTAAAGATTTACTGTAGTAAAAATTTTCTTTTCCAGTTACACATTCAAGAGAAAATTGGAGTGGACTTGGAATATTGAAAATTTTGAAAAATTTTATTCCATTCCTAATATTTAAGAAAAGAAATTTTTGAAAATGTAAATTTCATATTTTTAGGAACTTTTGTTTTATTTTAAATTTTTAGAATATTATCTTTTAAAGAGTTTTATTCCTTCTTAAAAACCAATTTGAATACGAAAGGAATTTTAGGGTTTTCTACTCCTATATATATAGGAGTATTCCATACCATGGAAGAGAACTTTTGGAGGAGGCAGTCGGGCAGCCCCTTGGGGGCAGCACTATTCACGTCTACAGTAGCAGCCGACAGCCATTGTTCATGTAGTCCAACATATTCTTTTCATTCTTAATTTAATTTGTGAGTTTTTATTTTTAGATGATTTTGTTTTAATTTATTTTTTTCGTCAAAAGATTATTGAAATATTGATAAATGATGATTGTGAGATCTAAATAATTTTATTTGCTTGATATTTGTGGGTATTTATTTAATCTCTATACTTAGTGTTTATGTTTGTTTTGGAATTGTTAAATAGAGGTTTATATTTAATAACCCTAGAATAGTCTACTACCATTTAAAAATAGTAAAATTTGTGTGTTTTTAATGGAATAATTTTATGGTCTCGCAAGCGGTAGGATGTATGTCAAGAGATTAGGTAATCTAATTTAAATAAATTCAGGTTGGAATTTACTGATTAGAATTGGGTGTCTCTAGATCTTAATGCTGTCGGAATATTAAATCCAACGAGAGTCTCTTGGGTTATCTTTCGATTAGGGAAGTAATTAACGATGGTATCTTAATTACCGAAGAAGTACGGAGAGATTAATCGTTTCGTGATATTTAGCGGCTATAACCAATTTATTCGCATAATATCGAGTAATTTTTGTATCGATGATCAATCAAACACATTAAGATGGAAATAACTCCTTTGGTTAGGTTTTTCTCTTCATTGACATCATTTTCTTTAATTGATATTTTCACATCATTTTATTGTAATTAATTTTAGTGATTTGTTTGCTTAGTTATTTTAGATTATTTTATCAAACCCCCCATATTTTTATTTTCTTTGAAAGAGATAAATCCGCCGTTCCTTGTGGATTCGACCCTGCTCATCCTAGACTCATCTTAGTGAAGTAAGTAATTTTATTTTTTGCATAGTTCAATCCACTAGACCAAAAAAATCTTCAAACTTTCAAATTCACCACGCCTCCGACACAGAACAGCACAAAATTCTATTAATTTCCGAAATAAAAATTAGGGGTTTTTCCCAAAAAAAAAAATGAAAAGTTTCCCCAAAAAAAAAATGACAGAGAGAGGAAAACATGGTATTGAGCGGAGAAAGGAAGGACCTATTGATCGGGCCAACAGAGGAAACCTAAAAGAGAGGGAGAACACAGAGAGAAGAGAGGGAACCGAGACTTACCATTCAATATCTTGCTCAAGAACACCGCAGAAAGAGAAGAGGGTTGTTGATGGAGGAAGTAAGAGACGGGAAAACTGTCGATGGAGGAAGAGACCAAAAGCAGAGTCGTCGTAGGACACTTGTAAGAGGGAAGAGAGGGAAACTTAATAGACAGAGACAGGAGAGAGAAGTGATATGGAGGGGACGAGATAAAAAATGTGAAGGTATTTAGGGTTGGTGCGAGGTAGGGAAAAGCTGATGGGCATAAAATAAACATTATTCGGGACAATGGTTTTATTTAATTTTTAGAAAAACTTATTTTATTTATTTATTATTTAATGTACAGGCATACGATGAGTAGATAAATATGGACATAGAGGCTTTTATCTTTCGTTTATCTCAATTGGTGGTCGCCGCCCAAATAACGGTCCTGCGACCAGCGCAGAGCGAGAGAGAGAGAGAGAGTATGTTCAGTGTCTAGAAGGAGAAGGGGAAGAAGATGATGAAGACGCTACTCTCGAATCGCTTGATTAAATCTCTTTCGGTTCCCTCATCCCCATTCAGCACAACTCAAGACATTGCTCTAAATCGTAAAGGTCCCCCCCTCTCTCTCTCTTTGTGTGTGTGTCCCCCCTCGCCTGAAAATCTATAAGAGATGTAGAAACTAGAAATGAGCGCGTGTTGTCTTGTTGGAACAAAGCTGAGTTCGCAGTGAATTAAGTGAAAGAAGACCATGTTCCTTTTCCCCCCTTTAAATTACACATCCCTATCTCATGTAATGTTTTCCAATTTCAGTCAATGAAAGGGAACTTGATTATAGCTTTTTCTTTTTTTTTTTGGGGGGGGGGGTTTGTCGATAGACTTTGCATGTACATGTTGAATTCAGCTGCTGACTACATTAGATGGAGACCTCGATATTTGTTTACACTACAGTAGAATGAATTGCTTGGGCCAGTAGAACTAGTAAATATGGCGGTATAGGCCCTCTATATTTGATTTATCAGGACAATTTACTAATGCCATGAATCCTTAAAATATGAGAAATTTTTCAGATTGCGGGAGAAATTTTTCAGATTGCGGGAGTAATACGTGTGAAATCAGGTCAAAATGAGTAGATTGTTTCAGATAAGCCTCAAAAGTATGTACTCGAGAGCCAATGTAGTCACCGAAAGATTTTTATGATTAAAATGGCCATAGCAGGAGGGTATTGTTCACATCATGAGTAGCAGTCTATATTTGATAGTATCGCTCATGCTGGTGAACAGTAGTGGAGCATGTTCATGGAAATTTGTTAATTGTGTTATTGAGTGGGTCTTGGTGCTAGATGTTTAGATAGTTTTTCTAATGTCTTAGGATTCTTTAGATGTTGCTTTGTGTTTGAGTTTATAATTTCTTTTTTAGGGTTAGGTTTTATTGTAAATGAGAGTTTGTGGCTCTAAGTTAGAAGTGTTAATACTTCTACTTTAGTGGTGGCATGTTATTGTTTTAATGTGCAAGTCGTAGCAGGCAGTTCAAGGACCAAAATCTGCTTCTGCCCCATTTACATGCTTAATTTCCCTGGAGTTGACTGCTGAAAATGCTGACTATGTGATTTAATAATCTCTTTTGTGAACTATCTCTTTCTTTTACATGGCACGATTATGCTAATCTTCTTGAGGAAGCTGATGGGTTGAAAGCTTCAACATTGATCAACCCTATGTTGATTGATAATTTCTTTTGTTTTCAGTTGTTGCAAAGGTTGTCTTGAAGAAGGGAAAGACACAACTCTTCAAGCATGGAAGTCCAATGGTATATAGTGGGGCGGTTGATAGATTAATTGGTCGGCCTCCGCCTAAAACAGGTGATATTGTGCTGGTGGCTGATGGAACTGAGAAACCAATCGGATGGGGTTTATACAATTCTGTATCCATGTTTTGTGTTCGGATCATGCAACTGGAAGAGGAAGCAGCAAGGTAAAACTTGAAATGTGCAAAATTATCGGTTTGTTACACCTAATATGTGTTTCTTTCAATAAAGCTTGCTACATTGTGTCTGTTTGTTTCAGGGATCCTTCTTGTGCATTAGATATAAAGAAACTGCTCGAAAGAAGAATTCATGAAGCTATAGAGCTGCATAGAAATCTGGCGCTCCCGTCAGCTGATACAAATATCTATTGATTTGTAAATAGTGAAGGAGACAGGTTAGTAATCCAATAATTATAGCTGCATTTATGGAAAGACAGCTAGCATTGTCTGTTATGAGGTTATTAAATCAATCACTTCTGATTCTTTGTCCTTCCTTTGTCTCAAGACATTCGTTGGGGACTCAGATATGACCTTCACAATTGATACTGGAATCACTTTGAATCTATCATGATGTTTTTCTTGGAGTAGTCATACAAGTACATCATGCAAAATGCATGTCAAGGCCATTGATTGTATGAGCATACTAGAGCTTACTTCAATGTCCTAGTTCTATAAGTTTATTGGAAAGTGCATGTGTAAATCACAGTATTTTTAATTCTTGACATAAACACATACTGTTCCATAGATTCTTTGCTTATATTTCATTATCTTCAGGTTGTCTGGACTTATTGTTGATGTCTTTGGAGATTTAGCTATAGTAGCATCATCTGCTGCTTGGGTTGAAAAGTACAGGCCTGAGATTGAGGCATGAATCAGTAGAATTGACAATATTAATAACATAAGCTGGAGACCATCAGTTGAGATTCTGAAAGAAGAAGGATAGCCTCTCTCGGATTTGAGGGAAACACATAAACTCACTTCACTTGATGGTATTAAGGTAGGTCAATCTGTCTCGAAGACTAGGAACCATAATGAACACATTATGTATTTTTATCTGCAAGCTGACACTCGTTTCTACCATTCTTCTTCCCCGTCTTTCCTCCAGAATTCTCGTTCTCAATATCTTGAAGCAAATATTACAAAACATGAATGTCTGATTGGGATACCCACGTATCATGATGCTACAATTATGTGCTTGGAGCTCCATAGAGTCCATTTTGCTCTCTTATAGACGTGGATTTGAATGTTATGAAATTAATCTTGTTTCTTGTTATAGGATTTTGAAGTTTTCTGTATACTCCACTTATTGATGATTCCTTGATTTCATCCTGACACATTACGTCCCTGACTATTTGTGACATTATTCGAATTTTCTCT
Source organism: Dillenia suffruticosa (assembly GCA_033439265.1). Lineage (NCBI taxonomy): Eukaryota > Viridiplantae > Streptophyta > Magnoliopsida > Dilleniales > Dilleniaceae > Dillenia > Dillenia suffruticosa. The sequence continues at coordinate 524,443 of JAVTVX010000005.1, forward strand.
GTTTAGCTTAGGCTAAAGAAAATGGAGTTATCTACAGTATCTCACTGAATGGCCAGAAGACAGGGTTTTATGCTGATCAGCGCGAAAATCGTAAGTACATTTCAACGATTTCCAATGGTCAGAGAGTTCTTGACTTGTGCAGCTATAGTGGGGGCTTTGCTCTAAATGCAGCACTAGGTGGTGCCACTGATGTGACTGCACCGTCTTCCAACCTTGATTTAAAGAAAAAAAGGTTTATTCACCATTTTGAGTGCACGCTTGCGACCCTGGCCAATTTTAGAAAAAAAAAAAAAAAAATTCTTTGAAGTAAATTAGTAACGACTTCATGCAATTACGAAAATTAAAGGTTTTGGTTTTTGAAGATTATCGTTCAAGTTTATATAAATAAGTTTATTACTATATATTATAAAATATGCGCATCAATCATAAGTGTAATGCTATTGGGGTGAGTTTCAATCTATTACTTTTGTTAAAGATATTTTTAACAATTTGAATTATTTAATAAAATTTAGATTTACAATTTTGGTGTTATCTCTTTTCATTTATAAATGAATAGATCATACAACATTAAGATTACAATTTTTTTGTGACAAAAAATATCAAAGTAGAAAAACTTTCATATCATATAGTTAAAAGGACATTTGATTCATATTCGAAAATAGAGATTGAATTTAAAATTGGATTCGGAATCAAAGATTTTGATATGTGTTTCATAAAACTCATATTTTTATTTCAATTTCGCAAACATCTTATTTTGGGGGATTCATTTTCAAATTTTCATTTCCGTTCTATCAATCGAAACAATTTATTTGATTTTGAATTCGATTCTTGATTTTCATTTCCTTTATTCAAACACCCCCTGAGTGTACGTATATCTTGTAGTCCTTGATGAGATTGGATCATGTTCTCGTCATAAGTAGATTATAAACAATCACCGATAGCAACCCGGAAATTTATTTTTATTTTTTTGTTTATATTTTTATATAAAAACAAATATTAATATAAATTAAAACAAGTAATTATTTAAAGAAAATATAGTATTTTATTTGATCAATTTTGAGTTTTTACTTTTAATTAAAATAGATTGGATCAATTTTTAAATCAAAATAAATCCAAATATGCTTTTCCTTTTAAGGAAGTTCCGGCCAAGATTCTAATTGTTTACCTTTCTTTGTTGTTTTATGAATGCAAATGTAAAATTAATTAAATTTATAATAGTATGGGCTCAGATCTTAGATGTTATCTGACCAGTTTAAGAGAGGTTAACTGTGATTATTTGATCAGGTTAGATACAACTCCTTTCCAATCATCACTTTCCACTTTAATTGTGATTATTTGATTTAATTTAAACTCAATAAATCTTGCTATTAACTATGGTTGAATAATAAAAAAAAATAATTTGAGAAAATTTAATACTTGACTTAAAACTTTTTATTTTCTACTTCTCCTTTAATATCATCTTATTGATTAGTGTAATTAATTTGCATATTTTTAATATGATAGACAAGATTTACTATATAAAGACAACAAATTATAGCAACTAATATAATTCTTTTTTTAGAAATCTCAAATTTGAATCGGTATTAAAAAAAGTTTGCTCTATAAACAATCCATATAATTTCCTTAGTACCTATTTGGTATGTCTTTTTGTCAATCTTCTCCTTATAAGAATAAATCCTACCAAATAGATTATCTTCTGCTTAAAAGTAGTTTTTTTTAATAAAAAAAAGCTCATGAGAAGAGTTTTTTTTTTCTCCTTATTTTTTATATGTCAACTTTTTAAAAAATATATATTTTTTATTCCATTTATATTCTCACTTGAAATATATGAAATTTTAAATATTTATACTATAAATTCATTTATTCCCATATCTTTCAGATTTGGATTATTTTTCTTTAATTTTAACTTTTAATTTTTATATTTATTTCAAAAATTATGAAATCAATTTATTTTTAAAAATAAAAATATCAAATAATTTTTATTTTTATTTAAAATATTATTAATTTTTGTTTCTTTTCATAAAAAGAAGAAAAGTTGAGAAAAAGTCATGCTATAATGATTCCTTTATTTGCTTTGATCGACATAATAAAAATTTATTTTTTAATTTAATTAAAAAGAAAGAGTAAATACTTAAAATACCAAAAATGATTCAACTGGTCAATAGTAGAACGTGTGCTTATATGAGATAGATGGGAAAAATCACCGGAACATGGGATGTATTTAAAAATTTTTATTTTATCTCAATTTGATTACTCTATTTTGTTTTTCAAATAAATAAAAAATTTTTAAAAATAAATTTTAGAAATAAAATTAAAATTAAAGAAAAATTATTATTTATATTGATATTTTCTATTATTAAGTAAGCATTTGATAACCTTTGTAAAATGGGGATTTGCTTAGTTAAGTAATTTAATAAATATTATTTTTATTGAATGTTAAAAAATTTTTAACTTTAATACATTAAAAAAAATAATAATGGAAAATTAGTATGATTGAGTCAGAAATCCATTGAACTTATTTTCGGGGGACGCGGACATACAACTCAACATGGTGACCTCAGTTGATGAATCATCAGTAATATCTGTCTCTCAGTCTCTGTCCCGGTATCTCGAAAACCCCACCCAATACTAACAAACTCAGACCTTTGAAATGACAATCATGTCAGGAGTAGGGCGCATGGCTTCTTGCAATTTCCGCACCTTCTCTCTCCTCTCCCGTCAGGTCTCTCTCTCTCTCTCCCCCTTAGGGTTTTTTTTTCTTCTTTTTACTTCGTCGTGATCGTAGTCGTGAACATCCATCCATGTAATTGAAAATTGTTGTTATTTTCTCTCTGAAATTTCCCAGTTACTTCTTCTACTTGTTTTAATTACTTCTTCTACTTGATTTAATAAATGTGCACGTTTGGTTTTGAAGAGGAATTTGTTGGTTTTGGAATTGGTGCAGATGAGTACGAGTGCTCAGAGTGTGATTCAGAGCCTCAAATCTTCGGGTCTACTCCGAACTCAGGGCCTTATCGGAGGCAAATGGACTGATGCTTACGATGGCTCCACTCTTCAGGTCTTCTATCACCCTTCTCCTACTTCATTGCTTTTTCTCTCTATTTGAATGGTATGTTTTCTTTATGAACAGATCTTTTTTTTGGGGGGGGGGGTAATTCGCCCTTGCGAATGTTGCATTGCACTTTGTATGGATCCCAATTCTTGGTGCTGTCATTGGTGTTGATGCCTGGATTTTGAATTTTTCACACACACTTCGTCATGGATATTGATTTTTTTCAGGGGAAAATACTTATTATTTTGGCAAAATTGGGCATCCATTTTTTTGATGCCTGATTCTTCAATTGCCATTCTCTGATGTTTGTCAGACTCTAAAAGTAATTGGAGCTTGTTTGTGCATATTTTTGGTGGGTATTTGCTAATGGGATTATATGGGAATGAGTTAAATAAAAGGATTGCAACAATAAATCTATGTGCATTATGTTATTACATTCATGATGGGTCTGGGAGTATCAACTGAAGGTGCAGTATGGCCAAGATACATATTTCTGCTGACAAGCATGCAGTTGTGAATTCCTAAATAAAAAACGAAAGATATATGCGCATTGAATTGTATTTGGAAATAGAGTGGCCACTTCCTGTAAGTGAGAGGAACAAAGATTAAGTAGAAGTAGCAAAAATAAGTGCAGCACTGGCAGCTTTTCTAGCTGTACCATGTGTTTCATAGAGTATATGGCACGTGTATATGAACATATGTGAAGCTTGTGATGAGAAAGGGGAAAGATTTTATATTTCTTGTGTTAAACACATTTATCTATATATTAGATTAGAAAATTAGAAAATGTATGTGACACTTCAACCGCCTTTTATCTTTGTTATTTCACTGAATATATTTTGGGTCCTTTGCCTGTGAATCTTTTTGGTAGGAAAAGTGAACCCACAGAAACATATCAAGGATGTGCACCATGTAGAACCTATCCCCTATCAGTAAAGAATCTAGGGAAAACACAACATCCTCAGCATTTTTGTTAAAATTTATTTTTATTTTTATTTTTTCAATGAGAAGCCCAAAAGAAGGGATTTAGCCAAATGTCTGTACAAAAATATTTATATTCCTTAGATGAAGCAAAAGATCTTTGTGCTCCCTAAAAATTGGGATTTAGCCAAATGTCTGTACAAAAATATTTATATCCCTTAGATGAAGCAAAGTATCTTTGTTCACCCTAAAAATTTCTTAGATTCCATTCCCTTTAAACCTACCAGAAAGTATTTATAGTAATAAAGAAAATGATACCTTTCTAAGCTATACAAGATCTCACAGCCTCTCTAAGCCCATGACTTTTAATTCACATCCTGTGAAGGCACCCAAACAGCGTGAAGCAAGGAGAAAAGCATTTTAAACGTCTCGTGCAAGTGGAGTGGATCGGTAGATGATCAGTGCTCTCTAAATCCCTTTTACAAAGCACGCATCTAGTTGCATGTTTAAACATTTTCTTTTTGAAGGTTTTATTGTTAAAGTTTTTGTCCCCAATCATTTCCTATCAAGCACGAAAGCCACTTCTGGTGGAGTTGCGACTTTCCAAATGGATTTTCAATAAATAGTATATCTATGGAAATTTCATCCGTAAAAGCTTGATAAAAACTTTTGACCTCGAAGACCCCATTTTTGTCTCGTCTCCACAAATAGGTTTTCCTTGTGAAAGTCTTTTCCTCATGACTGTTCTTTTGATAGAATTCGGGCATTAAATATATATATTTTTAAAGCTAATCATAGCTTCTACATCTGCATTTGTTTGTATTGCTCTTAGTGCATGCTCCGATTGTCTTTGAGTGGGAGCCATCTCTCCATAATCTAAAACATGAAACCGTCACTAGAGCACTTCCCTTCATTTTATTCGAATCTTATTAGTTGGGGTGCTGCTCCTTTTAGGTTTGAGAACATGTGGCTTTCCGATGGAAGACTTAGAAAGATGGTGGACGATTTTCAAGGAGATGCTCATGTAGAATGGGTGAGTTTCCATGTTCACAAGTAAATTAAAGAGTCCCAAGCATATTCTAAAAGTTGGGAACAAAGAGGTCTTTGGCGATGTTAGAGAGAAGAAGGTGCTATTCTTTGTGAAATTGATGGGTTAGATAAGTTGAATTCCTAGAGGGCTTTAATTGAGAATCTTAGAAATGATTTTGAGGAGTTTCTTTTAAAGGAGGAGATTAGTTGCGTCAGAACACTTGGAAACAACTCATAGTGGGTTAGATAAGTTTATTGTAACACTAGGTTTTTTCTTCAGGTTACCAGTGGTAGGAGGCAAAGGGGTTTTCTTAGAGAACTTGAGAATTGGAAAATGTTATTATGAATCCTGCCTTATCATTTCTATAAAAATCTCTATACCTAGGAAGATAGAGATTGTCCTACTATTGAAGGTCTTGATTGACATCCTATAGAGAGTTTTTGAGCCTGCTCGTTAGAGAGACCCTTTGAGGTGGATGAGATTTGCGGAGTGATCTTTGGTTTTGATCGACAGAAAGCCCCACACTCTCATGGCTTTACCATTACTTTTCTTCAAGGATTTTTGGAACGTCATTTGTGAGGATCTATTTGGAGTCTTTGAAGAGTTTTTTACTAACAGGGTTGTGGGCAAGCGCATGAACTTTACTTTCATAACGCTTATTCCTAAGAAATTTGCTTCTTGAAAATAACAGTCTTACCAATAGTTTTTTTACCTAATCGTGGCTAAGGTTCTGGCTAATAGGTCGTGCGAGGTGCTTAATCATACTATCTTCTCTAATCAGATTGCTTTCATTAAAGGTAGATAGATTACTGACGCACCCTTGATAGCTAATGAAATAGTTGATCATTCTAAGAAGTAAGATACGTGTAATTCTACAACTAGATTTCAAAAAGGTTTATGATAGGGTTACTTGGAGTTTTTAGAAAATGTAAAATAAGGGATTTGAGATTCAATAGAGAATGTGGATAAGACGTTTGAGTTCAACTACCTTTTTTGTTATTATCTATTTAGAGTTTTAAAAAAATGGTGTTTTTGTTTTTCATGGGTTAATACATAGAGACTCTCTTTCTCCTTTCCTCTTCACACTTGTAGTGGATCTGCTGAGTAGATTGATCGAGAGAGGGGTTTAAGCTTGCGTTTTTCCTTTCTCATCTTCAATTTGCAGCTGAAACTATACTTTTTCTCAAAGAGGATAGGAATGATTTTAAGGATATGATCACGCTTCTCAATATCTTTGAGAAAGTTTTAGGGCCCAAGATTTGGTCAAAAGTGAGCTCGTTGGCATGAATATGTCTACTGAGATTTTTAACAATTTGATAGCTATTGTCAATTGTGAGAGGAGTAGCCTATTTCTACTTAGGATTTCTTTGGGAGGAAATTTGAGAAGTGTTCATTTTGGGATCTTGTCGTGGATAGAATTAAGGTTAGATGGGTCGAAGGATGCTCTTCTTTATTCAGGCGGATGTGCCACCCTTATCCTTACATGTTTATCAAACATTCTGCCCCATGGTTGGGAAGGGGATTGGGTAAGAGGGATCATTTAATAAGTTGGGAGCAGAGCCAAATTTGAGTATGGTTGTTGCAATAATTTGGTGTTCCATAATATTTTCCTTTTACGCAGATGGTTTTGATGATTTCTCTTATGACTCAAATCTTTTATGGCGTAAGGTTATTAAGTGCAATTATGGTGTCAGACCAAATTAATGGGATGCAATTGCTGGAGTAAGAGCCTCTCATTATGGTTGTTAGAAGTTCTCTCATTTGTATCAAATCTTTCTTCCTCTAGCATCTTTAAAAGTTGATGATAATTCTAGTATCCGTCACTTGCCCTTGACTCTATTAGCTTTCTATAGTTTATTTGGCCCATCAAAGATTGCTATGATCGGGAAGAGCACTTGATCTCTTGGAACTTTATTTTTCAAGTAATCTTAATGATATGGAGGCTATGCAGTTTTTCTCCCTTATTTTTCTCACTGCAAGAAATGAACCTTTACCCGATCCTCGTGTTACTGGAGTTTGGAGCCTTGATACTTAATGTGCTTTCTCTTTTAATCTCTCTTCCATCATCTTATTGCTTTCCTTGTGCAGCTCCTTTTCCTGTAACCAATTTCATTTGGAAGACAAAGGGTTTTCCCAAAATTAAGAATTTTACTTGGTCTATGGTGTTTAACAAGATTGACACAATTGATTTTTTTTTTTTAAAGGGAGTGTTTTAATGCTACAGGTCCACATGTTTGTGTCGTGTTACGAGAATTTTGAAACTAGATATCACATATTTTTGCATTATTTTATTCCACATCTTCTTGAATTGTTTCAGAAAAGATATAAAGTTTTTGAGGGCAAAAAGATGCTTTTCCATTTTGGAGACATGTTTTTGTGGTTATTCCTCGATGCATTTGGAGGAGCAGAATGTTAGAATTTTTAGAAATTAGAGTATTGGTCCTTTTCTCCTTTAGAGCAAGGTTTTTTTTATTTTTTTTATTTTAATGCTTTGGTTTGTTTCATACTTTGTGTATAAAAAATCATAGTTTAAAGGAGTTAAAGACGAATTAGAGAGAATTTCTGTATTAGTCTCTATTTTGCTCTTGCTGCTGAGGATTTCTCATTTTGTGTTTTTAATATTACATCTAATCTATTTTTTTTTTTAATTAAAATTACATTAATATCACATCATGGCAGGTCTATAATCCTGCTACAGGTGATGTTGTAGCAGATGTTCCATGCATGGGTGTGAGGGAGACAAAGGATGCAATATCTTCAGCGTATGAAGCCTTTAATTGTATGATGATGCTAAACTTATGCTTTTGCTTTACTATTTTACATATATAGATCCTCTCTATGCATATGCAGTACCTTTTTTTATTTTTTATTTTTTTCTTTTCCTTTTTGTTTTGTTTTGTTTTGTTTTGTATTTGTTTTTGTTTTTGTTTTTTGTTTTTTGTTTTGTTTTGTTTTTTTTTTTGGTTTTTGGTTTTTTGGTTCTAAGTACGCTAAAATGAAGATGCTGGTCTAATCCAAATTTTAGGCATCTGTGGTTAATTTTGTGAAATTACGATGCTCCTTCCCCTCATGAAAAATCCTCTATTGGTAACTTGAAGGAATTGAGTTTTTTGGTTTGTAGCATGGAACCTATTTGTATATACTTAATTGTAATGTACTAGCAGAAGGCAGTATTTTTGGCATGTAAAGCAGGATATCCACTACAATGATAAGTCATGAAATTCTGGTGTAACTCCTATTACATTTATCACTGTAGTGTACCATGAATGTTTATATGATATTCACATAAGCACATAGGGTCTGAGGTCATAAATGTCATCATTTAAACTCCTAAGATTTGGGAAAGAAAATTTACCTTGATCAATGCTTCCATTGCTTTGTCCACCTTTTAGAAGTATTAATTGGCTACCATGGTAACTAGATATAATGTTTGACCCAATAACCGACACAAATTTCACAATATTTAACTTCTAACCATTTGGGGGTGCATAACTCTTTGGTTCTCTTTTACTTTCTCTTCTCTCCATGGCTTTTGTTGGGGGAGGGGAGACGGTTGCCAATGACACAAGATTTTATATTTCTTACATACACGTTTGGCTAAGTTGAGGGTTTCTCTCTCTCTCTCTCTCTATCTATCTAAATGTGTTATTAGATGCTACCTAAATATTGTATTTTAGTATTCAATCATGGAATATTTAGCTGCAATGGAGATTACTTTCTGTCATGGAAATCAATGAGGGTGGTTGAATAAGATTAATGATGATGTGATTGGACACTTAAAATCGCTATAATTATTTATCTCATTTGTATGTTTCTCCCTAGTCAGGCTACCTGTGGATGCCAGCAAGTATTTTTTGTTTTCTTCTTTTCAATTCTTAATGGCGGACACCTGCAGTTTCTGTTAAATAATGCCTTAAATTTTAAATCATTTCTCAATTTACTAGTTTGATGAAGTGGTTCAAGATTGTTGAATGCTACCTGATGAAATATTGCTACATTATACATAACTTTTAAGTATGTCATCCAGTTATGTCCGTCAGATGCTTGCTTAATTCATACTAGTTGATTTGTGTGCAGCAGATACTGAATTTTACAAGGTAGAAACAGTTGCACTTCACAATCTTTTAATGAATGAGGAACACACCAAGAAAAAATTTTTGACTTCAAATGCCAGCGATTCTCAGCCATTACATTTACCAGTTATGATTGCAAGTTATAGACCTCCATTTGTGTGTATCTTAAATGAAAGACTATTCTAGTATTTACTTGTGATGAAGCTTTCAGATGAAAATTATCCTTTTTCCCCCCTTAAAGAAATTGCAGTAATTGTCTTAATTAACCATTTGTTGACCAAATATTTTATTGAGAGAAAAAGAAATACTTTTTGAAAATTATGCATATGGAATGCTGCAATAAGCCTTACTATACTTACAGCAGGAAAAAGAAAAGTCAACTTGGTACTTTTGGAAGTAAAGTTTCTTCACCTTGGCCATTAATTTGTACGCCTTGATTAATGGATGTTTTCCGGTGAGCCAAGGAAGATAAGATGTGATGGTTTTTGTAAAATCCTTTGAAACACCATACAACATAATTTTAGTTGAAGGTTCTTTAAATTATGTTAAAAAAAGAATTGATTTGAGAAGAGATAAGGTTATAGCTTGGCTATTTAAGGTTGTGACCTATGCCCATGCTTATATTCACACTAAAAGAGGGATTTTGGAATTCCCTTCAATTTTGTTAAAAATTTTCAACAGCTATGAAGAAATTTGTTACTTATATGTTTAATACTGAGGAGTGCTCTTCCTGCTTTACAATCTAGAATTTTCTCCTTATTTTCATTTCCAGGAGGTTATTGTCTGACGTTCTCTTTCTTGCTTCGGAGCATATTTAATTGCAGTGTTTTTTTTTTTTTCCTCTTGGTTTTGGTGAGTCTGTTGGGGATTCTGAAGGTAGGAGCGTAAATGCTGATTGTGGCAAAACTATTCATCCTGATGTAGTGCACAATTTAGTAGTTTAATGAATTGTCTGATGCTAATAGTTACAATTTTCTGTTCTGAAGCCAGTGGTCTAGTCCTCTTCATTTTTTTTCTCCCCAATTTTGTGTTTTTGTAGTCTGCAGGGTCTTTCCATGTCCTGTTTAGGTAGATGGACATATAACTACTAGGTAAGGTTTTTGTTGATACTTTTTTCAAATGTTTATGTTTTTAGTTGATGTTGCTGATGTTAATTTCATATTCTTTTCATTGGTGTCCATTTAGGCAAGCACCTCCTTGGTGCTCTTCCAAGGTTTTTTCATTTCTTTCATTGTGAATAAAATTCTTTTTTCATTTCCGATAATAAAAATGCTAGGTCAGGTAGCTGCTGTTTTTGTTTTGCTATGTGGAAAGGAGATACAAAAAGTTTGAGAAAGATAGTTTTTACGTTCCCTGCTAGTGTTCTCATCCCACTCTCTCTCTCTCTTTGACTTTTTTTTTTGGATAGCTTGGAGCAGACTCACTGCAGCTGAAAGGAGCAAATGCCTGCGGAAATGGTATGTCTTTTTTTTGCACTCAAGCTTGTTGCCGTTATAAGATTGTGAATCTGTTCATGTTTTGAATGTAGAGCGCTTTTACAATTTTTGGTTGAAGAAATGCACTAAATATTATTGCTCCCTCCCAACAAATTGGCATTTGAATATATATTCAAATATGAATATGGAAAAAATAGGAGCTGCTTCTGTAGTAGGGTCACTAAATCTTCCTAGAGGGAGCAACTTTGTATCCTATTTAATGTTGTAGTTTCTTGCAATGGGGTTGTTTGACATCATGGAGCGGGCAGTGTCTCTTCTTGGAACATCAGTTTTATATATATATTATCTTGGTAAAAGGAGTAAAGTGAGAGCTCTTATTTCTGTTTCTGGTAGAGAGTTACTGGTTGACATCTGCTCTGTCCTGTTCTATTAAGGTATTAAGGGTCATTTGAAGGTAATTCAAGTAATGTCTTTCTTTTCTAGTCCGGTTTGTCATGAAATTTCATAGCCTGTTGTGTGTTTTCATTAGTATGATTTTATAAGGGAAAAAGCACTTAAACTCCCTATGCTTCTGCTCAAAATCAATTTTCCCCTTGTAGTTCTAAATGTGTCAAAGTGCCCTCTTGTATAATTTATCCCCTCGATCCGTTTGAGGGTTTGCAAGACATAAAAGAATTTATAAAATTTAAAGTAAAAATAATTTAAAAGCATTGGGTTTGCACCACCACCATTGCTATCTGTTTTCCCTCCCATTCTGTTAATCCACCATGGTTGCCACCGCAATACCAAGTCTCAAAATATTATAAACTTATAAATCCATATCGCTTTATGTTTTAAAGCTTTTTGTTTCTTTTATTGAAGAAGAATTTGATTTTTATAAATGGTCTCAAATAGTTAGGTTCTTTCAATTTGTTGCATCACAGCACCCAAAACCAGCAAGGATATGCTACCTTTACCACCTTTGTTCCAACTCCAAAATCATAACAATCACAAATGCGTTGTAGTAATCTTTCTTTTTATGATTAATTTAAAGCATTTTTCTTTAGTTGCAATTTGAATTTTTTTAATTGGTCTCAAATATGAAATTTTAATGAGTTAGCATTTTTCTGTTTGTCAACACCAAGTGGTTTGAGAGAAAATAAATATGGCAGTGGGTGGTGTAGTGGTGGAGCAAACTCAATCCTTTTTCAGTAAGAAAATTTATCCACAAAAGGCAAGTGCTTGAAGAAACTAAAAAGGTTTACATGATATTTAAAGCATTCTATTAAACAAGTCATGTTCATAGTGGGCGTATGTAGTGAGCCTTACCTTCTTTTTATGTTAAGAAGAGGCTACTTTTGAGAATTGAATATAAGATTATATAATAAAAATTATGAGCAGACTACAAGTTCGCTCGCAACTGCTTGAGCAAACTATCCATTAAAAATCCCAAGGTGTTTTCAACTCCTTAAAAAATTCTACTATTTTGTTCCCTTTAGATTGACCAAAAAATGGGCACAGGGAGTAGACTCTGCTCTTTGCTATACAAATCCTCAAATTGGTCTGAGAACATAACTCACTTTGCAGTGCAAACACCTTCTCCTACAGTACTCATGTCCAGAAACAATGAGTGAGTTGGTGATCCACTGATTCTGGCTTCCTTTTGTGTAAGACACATCTTTTGACCAAAATCACATCTCTTCCTTTCTAACCCAATTCGTTTTAAACATTTTTTATTTTTTGAATTTTGAATTTGAATTTTTTGTTATTATTGTGATATTTAACTCCTAAATTGGACAGAGTGGGTAAAGTAATAACAAAGATAAATTTGGGGGCACATTGACATGTCTTGAACCAAAGGGGACAAAATGATTTTGGGCCAAACCACAAAGGAGTAAACTGATCCCCCCTTTTCAATTTTGCTTCTTTCCTCATTATTGGAAGAAGAGACAAAAGGTCAAAGGGTAGGATTACTAAGTTTAGGGGAAGTCCATTTTGAAACATGAGGCTAAAATTGGTTGAAGTTTTTTGATGGCACATGAACTCTCAAGGAACCCCCACGAAAGGATGTGTTTTAGTGGTATTATATAATTAGATGGAGTCGTGTTGTTAAGGTTCTTTCAATGACAAAATAACAATCATTATTGTTTGTGACTGTGATTACCCAGAATCCACTCCAAAAAAGCTACTGGGCTTTCTCATTGCAATATTGCAAATGGGTAAAACACAATTAAGTAACAACAGGACTTATAGGGTTGCCTCCTCTTGGGGGACTCTAATTTCTAAGTAGTATGATGGAATCTACAACTGGTTGCTTATCTGTTCTAGGAATCACTAATTCTTGTAACTGTCTTAATGACATCTTTTGCCAATTAATTTTGGAATGAGAAACTAAGATGTAGATCTTTTAAAGGCTCAGCATATGAGTAAATTGGACTTTAAAGACTGTTAAAGAGGCTAGTTATCTCAATCATTTTAATTGTTTATTTTTGGAAGGGTAAGGCCTAACATGTGCTGTTATATGTCAGAAGTTTGTTGTGGATATTTTAGTGTTTGTTTGTGTGTTTTGTAGAGGTGGTTGATTTTATAGATTCCTTATCATTGTTGAGCTCTGTGGGTTAGCAACTCTTTGGTGCTCCTTTTTGTTTTATCTTTGTCTTGATGTGAATAAAACCTTTATTTTCTGATGTAAAAAGAAGTTTGTTGGGACATTTTTTTTATGGGAATTTGTATTAATAGGACTTAAGATAAATAATAAATAAGTGATAAGAAACAACTACGAATTACTCTTCTTTTGCATATAATGTGTGGTATAGGAATCACAAGGGTAGCAAGTCACTTAAGCACATTGTTTCAGTTTCTTTATTGGACTATTTGTCTCGTGTATTTGTCAGACATGGACATTGAAGTGTCCATGCTTCATAATTCACTCCCTAGCTTCATGTTAAAGGCACAACAGAGAGATCTGACTCAATATCCTTTCATAGTGGTAAGGCATGCCTTTTCTAGAGTCGTCAATAAGGGTCAGGCTCGTATGGATGGGACAGGCCTAGATTTATTGGCGCTTATACTTGCTGGGCCCAAATTTCTCGAGGGACGGGAAGGACGTATCCCACCGGGCAAAAAAAAAAGGCGAAAGGGTTGAATTTGCCTCCCCATCCACTCACGGTCATGACTCATGAGTCGCAACAAAAACCTTTCTCTCTATACCTCTCCTCCTCTCTCTACTAGGTGATGCAATGACGGTGATATGCAAAATCATCTTTGAAGATGATCCCGCGACGGTGATGGGGGCGATCTCTCGTCTCCTCAATGATGATTGCAATGTCCTCTTCAATCAGCCTAGTGTTTGCACCACTCTCCTCAACGATTGAATTGAAACCCTTGCGTCCCTCTCCTTGATGATCAAAACCCTCATGTCTCTTATCCTGTATGCTTATCTCTCTCTTCTATCTTTCTCCTTCTCTATCTCTCCTCCTCTACTTCTAGGCTATGGTTTGTGTTATTCATGTGCTCTCTTTTCTGTCTCGCAATTGCAATCTCCACTTCGATTAGCCTAGGGTTTGATGATGTATGTTCTTTGATTTGCTAGAGTTATCTGATTTTGGTTTCAATTACGATTTGATGTCACCTCTCCAATCACTTATGGTTTCACTTAAGCTGTAATTTACAGATATGGAAAACACGAACACGTGTTTTATTTTAGGAAATCGTGTGCTGTAATAGAATATTTAATAGTTATTGCATTCCTTGATTTTAGAGAATTAGTTCTTTTGACCAATGGCCTAACATTAGGGGATTTGCCTAAAATTAGGGATTTTTTTTCTTGTTTAGATATTGCAGCTGTAAATATATACATTTAAAGCAACCCTAATTGAAAAATGAAAAAACATTCTTTTCATCAATAGCCATAGGCCTAAAAAAACAAGGTTTTTAGCCCTTAAGGGTCTAAGTGCTTAGTCCCGAATCCTGGCCCTCGTCCCTTGCAGGGATGGAATGGGCCCCATTTTTTAGGCCCTTCAACTATAAGGGATGGGACGAACCCTTCGTTTCAGTGCCCTGGTAACCCAGGCCGGGATGGGAGTCCCTTATTGTCAACTATAGCTTTTACATTATCACCACTTAAAAGGAAAGTTTTTTAGGTTAATAAAACAACTCCTTGTGAGATTCGGGGTCTGGCTTCCAACGATGATCTGGCAAAGATAAAACAAAACTCTTTTGAAGTTGAAGAAAAACACTAGAAATGCCACAGTGGTCAAGTAAACCTTGAAAAAGGTTAGGGGTGTTTTGGTAAGATCATTGAAGGGCCACATCAAAAGACTTAATAGACAAGGATCCCAAGCCATCCCATCTTCCATTTGAATTGAGAAACCTAACAGGTGGAAAATAGGTGGGCCATCACAATGTTCGTTAGTTAAGCAATTGAAGATGCATAACTGGACCTTCATTATTGTTCCAGCTATATGCCCATTCGGATTTTGGATTTTGATGCAAGCAATTTGCATCTCCAGAATAATTTAGAGGCTTATATCTCACTAAAATTTACGGCTTTGGCAAGAAAAATGTTTCAACGATTTTCTTTAAAGCTATATCCACTTTCTTTATCCACAAAAAAAGAAAAAAACTTTTTGCAGCAGCAAGCTTGGCTGAGGCATGCTAGAGTTCTTAATTGGAAATCCTTGGTTATACTCTCTTTTTTGGGATGGAGTCTTCCTTATTTTCTTGTGGTCCCTTGCAAAGTGGGGTATCAAAAATGTCTTTGGCGAACATTCTGCATGATTTGAAGGCCATTCGTAGCTGTCACTTTTTATTTTAATTAAGCAAAGTTTACATGCAAAATAAACAGTTTTGTTTACAAATTAGGGTGCAAAATCAAATGATAGAGCTGATGAAGACAGAAAGTAGGGAAATAGACTATGTGGTGTGCAATTTACTTTTCAGATAAAACCCCTTACGTGATACCTCCGTTCAATCTTATTGTAAATTTGTTCTTTAGCAAGAAAGCCTAGAGTTATGGACAAATGAGTGTATCTTTTTGGAGAATGTTTACCAAGTAATTGCGAACCATTAGCGTAGTACCAATCAGGAATAAAGGAGAACATAAAAAGATCAATTTCGTTGTTCCTTTCTTTTGCTTCATAAAATTTACCATGTATTTCTCCTAGGGAAACCAATTGTTCTTTTGATAATCTTTTCTCAAATGGCATTTGAATTTTTTGCTAAAGTTTGACATCCTGATGTTCTAGTGCATATTACCGTGTCATGTCTGTGGCATCAATAACGATTCTTTGCTGCTTGTCATTGCTTTCTCCTCTTTTGCCCTTTCTTTCTGTCATTTCTTTCATGTTTATTTTCTATTGATAAATCATGGAAATTGTGCCAGCATATATTGCCGTTGAAGTGTTCTATGTTGCTTAGATATGCAATACCTATTAAAAACTGGAAAATGAAAATTTGAGTTTTATATGTCTCTATACGTCTAAATTAAGGCTTTTTTTTTGTATTTACTTGATATTAAGGTATGATTTAATAATATCCCATAAAGAAGAGCTTGGCCAACTCATAACATTAGAGCAAGGGAAACCTCTGAAAGAAGCAATTGGAGAGGTATGATTCCCACACTTCGCTTTTTTAAATTATGCCAGGTTTTAATTTTGGCTTGTCTCCTTTTTTTGCTTATGGGTGCTATTGTTTGCCAAAACTGATTCTGGTGGAGCTCAATTAACAGATTGGCTATGGAGCAAGTTTTATTGAGTTCTTTGCAGAGGAGGCAAAGCGTGTTTATGGGGATATAATACCGGCAACCTTGAGTGATCGACGATTGTTTGTATTAAAGCAGGTGAAGTTATAATGTGTCCATCTTTCAAGATTATAATGCTTTTGGCATGTGTCTTAAATCTGTCCACCTGCTACTATGCATGATGGTCACAATGATGTGATTATAGCAGTTTGTAATGCATACCCCGTGTTCCAGTGATATCACTTGAATTCTTATTATTATTTTTATAAATATTATATATTTTTTGATAAAAATATATTAGATGTAAGAAAGAATATATCTAGTATATTCATCTCTCTCTCTCTCTCTCATGATTAGTTTTTGTAGTTCTAGGCTTTATGTGTGATTTTATGCCAATTTTAGTATTGAATTAAAGGTTTTCGAGGTTCGCTTCTGTGGCAAATTAGAGGAGAAAAACTGTTTTTTTATTATTTCTATATATGGTACAAGTCTCTAATGGGCTATATATACAGAATTTTTCATAAAAAGAAAAATAGCAACTACTCTAATTTTGTATATCCTCTAATCAAGGATTCCTGATTTTCTCTCAATCAAATCCCTATATTTTAGGAAACAGATCTCTAATCAAGGATTCCTGATTTCCTCTCAACCAAATCTCTATATTTTAGGAAACAAATATTTCCATAATTCTTAAATTAGGAAAACATGTTGGCATATATTTTTCCACACTCCCCCTCAAGCTGGTGAATAGATATCGTCCATTCCCAATTTGGAAGTAATGTCTTGAAATGCAGCATTGTTTAGTCCTTTTGTGAGAACATCTGCCAATTGACCTCCCGTGGGAACATAGGGTGTGCAAATGAGTCCACTTTCCAGTTTCTCCTTGATGAAGTGCTTGTCTATCTCAATATGCTTCATTCGATCATGTTGTACAGAATTATGTGCAATACTAATTGCTGATTTATTATCACAGTAGAGTCTCATTGATCCACTCCATTTAATCTTCAGCACTCTCAAAAGTTCTTACTCCGCCATTTAATCTTCAAGTCCTCCAATATGAGGTTAGAATTTCGAGAGTGCTTCCATTGGACTTTTGAGTCCTAAAACCCATGAAGGGAGATGATTTATGATATATGCAGATGTAAGAACCGCTTCCCCCCAATATTGTTTTGGTACATTATGATAAAACAACAGTGCTCGGGTAGTGTTTAGGAGATGACCATTTTTTCTCTCGGCTACGCCATTTTGCTGAGGTGCATTAGTACAAGATGATTCATGAATTATTCCTTCCTTTGTGAAAAAAGGAGACAAAACTTGATTGAAATAATCTTTTGCATTATCCGAGCGAAAATTTTTAATTTTAGTACTAAATTGGTTGTGAATCATGGCATGAAAATTTGGAAAGACAACACTCACATCTGATTTGTTTTTTAAGAGAAAAATCCAAGAGACTCTAGTGCAATCATCAATAAAAGAAACAAACCACCGTGAACCTGAAATATTTGGAATTGTGGAGAGTCCCCAAATATCACTATGAATTAAATGGAAGGGAAAAAAACTCTTTTTATTATTAATGGGAAAAGAGACACGAATATGTTCGGCTTATTCGCAAACATCACAATGAAAGGTTCTAATATCTAATCCCTTGAAAAGAGTAGGAAACATAATCTTTAAAATAGTAAACAAAGGACGTCCTAGATGGGAATAGTGCAGCAATATGACATCTTTATTAGAAGAAAAAAGAAATGAAGAGGATAAATTTGTTTTGGGAAGGGTCGGCGTCTCAAGATAGTAAAGTCCATCCTTTTCTTTAGCAAGTCCAATCCTCTTCCCTGAGCCCTGTTCCTGAAAGGCACAATAAGAAGAATAAAGCGTAACATGACAATGTAAGTCTCTGTTAAGTTTTTGAATAAACACGAGATTAACAGATAATTTTGGAACATGTAAGACATTTTTTAGGACAAGGTCAGGGCTTATCTGGACATCTCCTAAACCTGCTACTGTGGTCGTGATTCCATCTGCAACGGTAATTTTTCTATTCCTTGGACATGGTGTATAGGTGCTAAAATGATTAGAGATGTAACATGTGGTCTGTGGCCCTTGAGTCTAGGATCCACGAATTTCCAAACACTTTATCAAAGACATTTAATCCAAGAGAGTTTGAAGGTTTAGCTGAAAGTGCTAAGGAGCAGCCACCAGTAGCCGATTTTTCAAGGGTACCCAACAAGTTTAGATGTTCCAATGACTGTTGAATCTGCGCTTGTTCAGACGGTGACATGACTACCTCTGACATCCTTCAATGGTCGGCTATGAAGGCCAAGAAATAAGGGATAGCTAGGGTTAAGAAAAAATGATAGATGATTGCCAAGGGTGACTGGAATTAAGGCAAGTCACAAACAAGAAGATTGGCTATGAACGCTAGAAAAAAACTTAAGAATTTCTTAGAAAATAAACCTTACGGCTCTAATAGTGGTGAAGGCCAAATAAAGATTAGGGTTGAGAGCAATTGAGGCCAAAAGGGATGGGACAAAAAATGAGGGTTGATGGCTATGAAGGCCAAAATAAAGATTAGGGTTGATGGCAATCAAGGCCAAGAAACCAATAGGAAATGAAGGCCAAAAAATAGAGATGGCAATGAAAGCTGAAAATTGGAGTTCACAATAAAGGCGATAAAAAATGATCGTTAAAAAAATAGAAGATGGCAGTGAAGGCCGATGAAAAAATTGAAGATCGCAATGAAGGCCGAAAAAAATGGAGATGACAATGAAAGCCGATAAAAAATGGAGATGGCAATAAAGGCCGAAAAAATTAAAGATGGAAATGAAGGCCAATAAAAAATGGAGATGGCAATGAAGGCCGATGATCCCCAAAGGAAACACGAATTCGCAATAATAAAGGTTGCTTGAAGAAGAAAATCTCAGAAAAATCCCTAGGGCTCTGATACCATGTGGCAAATCAGATGAGAAAAACTGTTTTTTTATTATTTTTATATATTGTACGAGAGTTTCTAATGGGCTATATATATAAAATTCTTGATAGAAAGAAAAATAGCAACTACCCTAATTTTGTATATCCTCTAATCTAGGATTCCTGATTTTCTCTCAATCAAATCCCTATATTTTAGGAAACTGATCTCTAATCAAGGATTAATAATTTCCTCTCAACCAAATCCCTATATATTAGGAAACAAATATTTCCATAATTCCTAAATTAGGAAAACAGGTGGACATGTATTTTTCCACAGCTTCGTTTGGAAAGCCTTTAGTTCCTGTCGGTTGGTAGCAAATAAAGGGTGGCAGATGTATTGGCCTCGCTTCTTTAGGGTTAGATTGTGCACGGTGGTATTGGCCTTGTTTCTTTAGGGCTAGACTGTGCACGGTGGTTGAGTGGTCTGTTACATATAATCTTAGGCCACTTGATTAACCAGTTTCAAGAGGAGGTCTTTAGAGAGCAGAGTCAGGCCACTTGAGTGAGTGGGAAAGCCAATAATGGTGGCACTTTCTTGGAGATTATTTGCTACTTGGGAGATAAGATTAGTGGTAAGGTTTGTCTGCCTTGTGGTGTGAATTACAGAGGTTGGCTTAAGGCATTTCTCAAAGGTGTTGCTGTTTGGTGGGGGTTTGAAATCAAATTAGAAAAGAAATCCTGGTAGCTTTGACATCAAGAATGGCAGAAAATTTTGGGTACCTCCTCGTGACAGAAGTTCAGGCAGAATATTTTGGGACCCCATAATATGAACCGGAAAGTAAATAAAATCCTAATAAATTGAAACTTTCATAATATTTTAAAATCACAAAGAGATTGGTTAGTCTTGTGGGTTCTCATTGTTTGGACTGACATTTGGATTTGGATTTGGATTTTGTTTGTTCGTTTGTTTGTTTGTTTTTGTTGTTGTTGTTGTTGTCTTTTTTTGGGGGGGGTGTATGAAGCTGTTTGTGGTTTCTTGTGATTTGCATCTCCTTGCTGCAAGGTCAGGAGTGAAGGAAATATTGTCTAGGCAAGGTAGCTCACTTTTGCTATATGGCTTTGTTGTTGCTGGGATTGAGTTTATTAATCAAGGGAGATATAGAGAGAGATGAAAAACATGTGGTGGTATGTAGCATGATGCTTATAGCTTTGGCCCTGTTGGATTTCTCAGTGGCGGGAGATCCAAGGATCAGGGCATTTCTCTCTCTCTAATTTATAATGGCATTCTTGTTATAAAATGCAATTCCGATAATGTTCCAAGTAATTGTGACGGTGCATGGAAAAGTGTTACCAGTGTTTTAAATATACGCTTCATAATGTTAGGTTTTGAAAAGAGTGCTAAGAGTGGAACTAGTGCTCAATCTTTAGTTTGACACATTTCAGATGATGACAAACTCTGTTGGGAGCTTTGGTAAATTAATTTGATTCTTTATTATTATTATTTTTAGAAAGTTGTGGAATTTTATTTTGAGTATTAAGGGTATTTTAGTAATTTTAGTGTTCTTAAATTGGGCTTGATAGCAATGTGCATTCAAATCTGGTCTTAAAATCTTAAAGTCTATATTTTTTTAAGTCCAGAAATCATTAGTCTTTAATTATTGTTTAGTCTTCTCTGTGTTGGAATCCTAGTTTGATTAGGAGTCAAAGCTTTGGTTTTACTAGGGTTACTACAAGTCTTATTGGAACTTGGTTTTGTAAGGAGGCTGTATATACATGGATGCTTTCAAGAGAAGAACACAGCTTTACTCAATAAAATTTCAGAAAATTTGTTTCAACGGTGTGAAGTAATTGACCTCTTAGGTGTGTCTCCTAAGAAACTCTAGGTGTGATGTCTAGCTTTCTTTTCTTTCTTCTTTTCTCTCTGCTGCTACTGTATTCTGCGTTACTGCTGACAGCTTACTAACCACTGCATCCTAGCACACTGACATCCATTAACTTTCACTAAATCATCTGGGATTCATAACCAATAAATCCCTCTAAACCCTAATTTTCAAACGAATCCCTAGCAGGCAGCTTTCTTCCTACATTGTCGTATGTCATTCTGTGCCCTTTTAGCTGGTTTTGCTTTGTGTAGTAAGGAGAGTGTATGCATATTAGTGTAGAATCAGATCTTTGGTCTTCTCAACTTGTTTTTATATTGATTGATTCTTGATCTTATGCAGCCTGTAGGTGTTGTTGGAGCTATTGCACCTTGGAACTTTCCCTTAGCTATGATTACACGAAAGGTTCAGTGATTGTGCTATTTGCTTTGGTCATCTACTACTGGCACACAATCTTTTATGGTGCTTTACGAAAAAAATATGCAGAATATTCCATTCTTATGGCACATTATTTCTGTTCTTGATCAGGTTGGTCCTGCTCTTGCTTGTGGCTGTACGGTGGTTGTAAAACCATCTGAACTGACACCTTTAACAGCTTTAGCTGCGGCCGAGTTGTCCCTTCAAGCTGGAATACCACCTGTAAGTGTTCGGGTTGGAGTCCTTTTATTTTTTATTTTATTTTTTTTAATGCTCAAAAGAAAATGATTAGGTTTCTTATAAACTTTATTCTCTGCGAGATCCATGCGCAAAGATGTGTCTGACAGTTACATATATGCATGCTTCAAAAGCCCCTTGATAAACTTGAAACAAGGTTTTCCATTCACTAAGTTCTTATCTCTGGGCCACTGAGGCAACAGCCTCCAAATTTGCATTTAATTTGAGTTTGTTTCTTGTAAATTCATCAATTTTATCATGTAGTATCTGTCTCCTCAAAATAGGGCACTGGTTTTGGCCTGTAACCTTTTGGTGCTCCTCCGTCCTTTGAACCAGCTTAAAAGTATATACAGTTTCGGTTTTATGGCCCTAAAAATCACATCATAACCCTATTCCCAACATAAATTTCCCTCCTTCCGACACATTTAAAAATTGCAGTACCTGGGGTTTGAGATGAACTCAGGACATGTGCAAGATAAATCCTTGATGCATGTGCTGGGAGGCTACTTTGTCTTGGTTGATGATGGGTCAATGGCTGATGAGAGTGATGGATTTTGGTTGGTTTATTAGAAGTGAGAAGATGAAGGCAAAGATGTTTTATTGGATTCCTTTGGCTGTGCTTTGTTTGATCTGGAAGTAGGAGGGTGAATAATTGCAGAATTTTTGAAGAAAAGAAGCCGTTGAAGCTCTTTCTTTAGAGTTGGCTCTATAGTTTGAACTTTGGCTAAAACAAAATATTTTTTGCTTTTAATGTTGGTGGATTAGGTTTGTAGATTCCTTATGTAGCTAGTTTTCTTTCTATACTTGGTTATATGCCCTTGGAGCTCTCTACTAATGTTTCCTTATTTTATGAACTATAATTTTTTTTTATTAAATACTCAATTATTGAGCATATGGGTATTACACTTCAAATTTTTGTTTGCTTATCTCAGTACTTATTTCACTAAAGCATTAGGGATCTTGCTTTTGTGTGATATCATTCTTTTTTTTTTTTTTTTTTGATTTGTAATTTTAAGAACTGTGTAGTATCATTCTAATGCAACTGTTATGTTTGTTTTTCATTTTCATTTTCATTTTGTTTTTGTTTCTTATTTTTGTGTTTAGCTTACGTATCTGATGAAATTGTAACCTTCCAACAATCTAGGGTGCTTTGAATGTGGTCATGGGAAAAGCTTCTGATATTGGAGATGCTTTACTTGCAAGTTCACAGGTTTGTTTATTTATATATTTTTGGATTGAAAGTTTCAGCTTTCAGTGATGTAACACTGGAGTCTTCTTGGGAAGACAAGTATGCCAGACTGACGTTGCACTTGGTGTTCATGGTTTCTGGAAACATTAGGTCAGAAAGATCACTTTCACTGGTTCAACAGCTGTTGGAAAGAAGTTAATGGCAGGCGCTGCTGGGACTGTCAAAAAGGTACACAAGCAATATCTTGGCAGCAATTTCACTTAAAAGTATTGCATCATTACGAGTGAAGATTAATATGGTTCCAAACTATACAATTGAAGTTAAACCTCTGAACATCATTCTGTGGATTAAAATATCTGAAAAAGGACCCGACTTTGGGTGTTGAAGTGAAATTACAGATGAAATAAAACAGGAGTACAATTTTGGTATCAGATTTAGTTGGTTTATGGCTAATTATTATTCTTTATGGTACTAGGTATCTCTTGAACTTGGTGGCAATGCACCCTGCATTATCTTTGATGATGCAGATCTGGATGTGGCAGTAAAAGGAGTGGTGAGTTCAGAAATTCCATTATGTAGTTTCTTTCTTCGGTCATGTTGAGTTTTCAAGGCACTATAGCCACATCCTCACCACAAGACAACATCCATCTTGTGGTGTGAATTTGTTTCTCATTCTTAAGTATGCATTGAATGCATGTAATTAGATGAGGCTGTGTGTATGTTGTGTTGTGAGTTCTCATTATATGTTCAGCACAATGATAACTGTGATAATTGAAATGATAATAGTGCAGTCGCTAGTCATTTGGACATACAAACTAACAGTACTCTTACTTCTGGTCATGGTTGTGCCGTGTACCTATGATGTACGGAAACTTCTCAAAACTAGTGTTTCCCCATTTTAGAAATGTTTCCCGCTTCCGAAATGTTTCAACATGCTAAATTGATTTATATTTACATAAAAGTCTTTATATTTTTTATAACTACACATTTTTCATATTTAATAAATTATTTATTTATTTAATTATAATTTTTATTTATTTATATTAATTGTATTATAATTAATAATTACATATTTAATCATTTGATATTTTTGTTATAAAATATGATTATTTTATTATTTTTACATAATAATTAATGTTTATATAAAAATTCTTATAATTTTTATATTTGCGTATTTATCCACGTTTCTGTTTTCTGTATTCTTATAAAGTGCCATTTTGCTGTATCGTTTCGTATCCGTATCCGTTTCCTATTTCCATTTCCCGCGCAACATAGCCGTGTACCATACCCTTTTATATTATTCCTGTTTCCTCTCTGTCCTGAGTACATCTTTGTTTCATGCGGACGTGTGCTGTAATATATGTAGACTAGAAGTCCTCTCGTAAAAACATTTCCTTTAATTGAGTACTGGAGGAGCCTAATGAGTTTCCTCTTCTTTGTGCAACACCTCTGATCTCTTCACCCCCACTGCTTACGTTTACTACCTGGTGCAAGCACCCAATGAACATTAAACATAGAGGAAACAATCTTACATGACTTTCTTACCCACGAACAATGTAAGAACATATGATGAACTGTTTCCAAGTTGCTGTTACAAAGAGGACACCCACTTACTAGGATGGTGCCTTCTATTGAAGGCTGTCCTGAGTGAAAATCTATGACTGAGCCACCTTGGCAGAAAATGCCACCTTTGGAGGAGCTGAAGCCCTCCTGCCTCCATTTCACTTTCGAAGGGAAAGATTATTCCCACTGATGAAGCGAGGACACTTCTTAAAGGAAGCCGTGTCATGGCGGATGCTGGCATTTGTTGGACAGTTGGACATGTGTCCAACACTCTATTTGATGCTATTTTTATTATTTATTTGTTTACTTTTTTAGATAGCAAAAGGAATAATAATAGAATGAAGAAAGAATATACAAAAACTCCAAGGATGAGACATCTTTAGAAGAGAAAAAGCACAGGTTCAGTACAAAATTAATGGATAACTGTTCTCCAATCCCTCCACTAACTCTTCTAAACTATTGTCTTTATAACTCCCAGAAGCTTGAGTGTACAGGAGGGGAAAAAAAATCTTATCCCAAATAAAAGAATTTTGAAGATTCTAGCGTCCACTAAATGCACCATGGAATAGCTACAAAAGCACATCTCCAAAGCAGCTTATCATCTTTATTTCCGACAAAACCTCTGAAATTCATAAGAAGCAAATCATGGACACTCCTTGGACAAACATGATCATTGTTACCCACAACAAAAAGCTGATTCTACATCTCCTAGCAACTGATGATAATCTGTTTTTACCATTGTTTTGACCCCTAATACATACATCCGGAGGGAGCTTTAAAAGGTCTTCACTTTGTAACAGATCATTGGTATTGATCTTGTTAAGTACCATAGACCAAGTAAAAGATATAACCCTAGTAGGAACCATTGGCTTCCTAACAAAATCATTTAAAGGAAAAGGTCCGTGCTCCAGAAGACTAATGAGATAATGGAAAAAAAGATTTGTAAGAAGATCCCAAGTCCTAGTGCAACATCTTACATCGATTGAGAGTATGAGATGTTAGCATGGTGGAGTTGGAGTCTCACTTCTGCTAGTGCTAGAGTGATCTTTGGTTATGTATACATGATACATCTCCAACATAGTGAGGTGACTTTTATGGATAAAACTGTGAGACCTTTGGGTCGAGTAGATAATACTTTATGCGTTAGGAGGTCGTTGCACTTGCTGTCTGAGCGGTACTTTGACCACTAGTGTGTGCCCACGAGGATGTAAGGCCTTTGAAAGCACGATGTTTGTTACACCCCACAGTGCTAGAGGTTGTGAGATGTTGGTGTGGTGGGACTTGATGTGCCTTTTATGGACAAAACTGTGAGGCATTCCAGTCAAAGCAGACAATACCTCAGGCATTGGGCGTTGGAACATCCTTACACCTGGTATCATGGAACATTGATAGAAAGTTCACCTTCTTGTAGGAGAGAGAGAAAGGAGGACTCTGTAGCTTCTCTACCATTAAGATTTTTTTATTTTTATTTTTATTTTTATTTTAAATATATCAAGAAATTGAATACTACTGTCAAAAGTGGAAGTCTATCATATAAGCCAAAAGAAGTCTAGATAATCTATAGAGACGAGGAAAAGGTATAGACAATAAACAATTCCTAATGCACCGATCTTGACAAAAAAGGACTTAGAAACCGTCACTCTCCTTGAAAGCCAAAGGAGGAAAAAAAAAAAAGAAAAAAAAAAGAGAATGATATGAGATATGGATTTCCAATGACTACAAGGAGAAACTCTCACTCCAATACTCGTATCCCGTCCATTATATCGGAGACCATGCTTGCTTCTAGTAACCTTGTACCATAAGGAATTAGGTTTTAAGGGGAATCCCAAAGCTGCATTCTTACTAGGGAGGTGTTCTTGGAGACTACATTACTAAGACCCAAACCACCCTTAGCCTTGGATTTAGACACCTGATCCCAACTCATGAGATGATTCCTCTTATTCAACCCACTCCCGTACCAAAGGAAATCATTTGTCAGTTTTCAATTTTCTCAGCTACCCCAACACAAACCTTCGAAAGTGAGGATTAAAAAAGAATGTTTGACAAACACTCATGGATAAGAATACTCCTCCTAGGTGAGCAAGGCTCTGGTCCACGTGTCTAATCCCTATTCCACAACAAGATCCCAAAAATAAACACTTTTAGGATTTTCTCCCAATGGAACCCCTAAATAAGAAATAGACTACTCATCTTTTGCACAATTGGCTATAAAAGCCAACTGATCAAGAGTCTCACCGGAAACATTAATACCAAGAAGCTCACTCTTGGCCATTTTGACTCAAGCCCGTCGATACTCTCAAAATGACTATGCAAATTGAAAATGAGAGATGAAAATTTCATTGCTCCCCACTCTACACTAGAGATTATATTGGCAGAAACCCTTCTCTCAATCAACCTAACAGAATCACCACTAGAGTGAGAGGAAAAGATAAAAAGGTCTCCATGTCTCAACTTGCAAGAAGCTGAGAACCAATTTTTGCACTCGGTACTGAGAATAACAGGTAAAGAGGTCGAACTCAAACAACCTTTTATCAGTCTCCTCCATAAAGACCTAAAGCCCTTATTCTCCAAAACTAAATTCGAAGAATCGCCAACTTACCTCATCACATGCTTTCTCAAAATCTAGCTTTAGGACTACACCCATATCATCCTCCCCAATATAATCAACATCATTAGCAATCAGGGCTGCATCTAGAATCTGCCTACCATCAAGAAAAGTACTCTGAGTGGAGGAAATGGTACCATCAAGCACCACACACATGTATATTTGCAAATACATATCATATACACAACAAATGAGCCAACCCAATTGTTACTGATGTCTAGCACATACATAGATGTGTGTGCGTGCGTGCATGTATTTATAAGTAATATATATATGTGTATGTATATATTATATGTATATTGTTCCCAACAAATGGTAGCTATCTGACTAAGGCTGCTCCCTTTGTACCACATACTGCCATGTGTGTTGTATTGCATACCCATAACCATGTGTCATAACTAACCGTGATCAAAGTAACATTGAGTGCATGAGAGGTAAATATCAGTGAAGGATTTGTTAACACCAAGAGCACACTGAAATCTTAAGGAAGTAGGACCATTTTCATTCTCCCTTTTTAACACCAAGAACACCTTGGACTGCATCTTCTCAATTAAAAACTTTATGATATGCTTCTTGAAAATATGGATTTCTTTAGTCAATTCCTCAATTGTCAAGTTTTTTGGATTCTCCAGTAGTTACCATGTTTATTTGTAAACGTAAATGTCTCCTATGTTTATTAGTTTTTCTCCCAAGGTTAGGAAGAAAGGGAACTCTCTGTTTTAACTTTTTCTTTTTCTTCTTCTGATGACATTGTACTTTTAATTTTGATTATGGTGGCATTGTTGCAAATTTGTTCTTCCAGCTTGCAGCAAAGTTTCGTAATAGTGGCCAAACCTGTGTGTGTGCAAATAGAGTAATTGTCCAGGAAGGTATAGCATTCCTCTCTTGTTATTCATTGTTTCTTTTTCCTCTCCTTGTATTCATAGGTTGACGAAATGATCTGTTGTTGGTGAGGAACACAGCAAAAAAATTCGGACAGTATGTGGAAACAGTGACATATTATGGTTGAGTTTTACATGTTATGGCTTGCATAACTGTCTGTTGCTTTCCAGACCAGATTCAAGTTTATGGTTGGACCATCGAATCAAATTATCTGAATACCATAAAAGTAACTTGATGCATGTCCTTCGCATAGTTTAAATGATTTGTACTTTTAATTTACATACTTTTGTTTAGCGTAGCATCTTGGTAGGTGATATTCCATGTCCTGCTGTAATTCATCAAACCAAAATCTTCAAGTGTCCCAGTTCAATATTTCAAATAAATTAGACAGCTCCTCATTAAAGATAGGCCACTGGGCTTGCCTTTTCTATGTTGATTGCTTGATTGGTCGTTTGGGAAATTCTGTCATAAACTAGTGGATTGGACTTTCTGGTGAACATGCAAGAAAGACCATCATTACCAATTGCGATGGTTGATGTTATAAACCTTAGTAACTTAAAAGGATCCTGGTCCAAGAAAACACTAAAAGAAGTCTATGGCGAAAGGTTTGTGACTAAAATATGAAGTGATGGGTAAAAGGTGTGAAAGGAAAGTCAACATAATCTGCAGAGGAGAGGTGTCGTGGTTCAAAAGGTGTCCTCTTTGTAAAAGAGCGGTTGAGATAGTAGATTACGTCTTTCATTGTGATTGGACTAGGTTGTTTCTGGAATGTAGTTCTTTCCCTTCTGCATATGTGACAGATGCCTGCAAAACAAGTGCAAAGTGAGTGTGCATCCCTTGTTAAAGATGTTTGCAATTTACAATTTATTTATTTATTGCAATTTTATGTTCAAGTGATTTTCCTTACCATTTTTTCATCTGAGGAGCATGCTCTTATGTCTAGATTCTTTAATCTGCACGCTGTTGGTGCTCTTTGTATACTTTTTGTTTGTTGTCTTGCCTGTCAAAGAAATGACAAGAATTATACTGTTATTTCTCATAACTAGCATATAATTAAATCTTGAACTATAATTAGATCCTTGAAGCAAATTATAGCCAAAATATGATTTGAATCTGATAAAAATCTTCAATTTTTCATGTCAGTTCTGATAGAACATCAAAATTCTTAGGATCTTCGGAATTCATTATTTGGTCTATTGAGTGTATTAACATATGTGTGTGTTTGTGTGTATCTTTGTTCCTTTGATTTTCAAATATAAACGTCTTCCTTATAAATTGGATTCCTATTTATTGTGGAAATTGTTCCAACTTATTGATACAAAGTAATGGAGAGTTCATATACTTTTGGTTTTTTCATCGAACTATCCAATTTACTGCCTTTATATGCAGGCATTTATGATAAATTTGCACAAGCATTCTCAAAAGCAGTTCAGAATTTGCAGGTTGGAGATGGTTTCAACGAAGGTGTGGCACAGGTACCCATTATGCATTGTTCACATCCTAATTTTCATCAATGTGATGTAGTTGTTGATTATGCTATCAAACTAGTAAAGTTTCATGCTGAGCTATTGATATCTAGAGCCTTTTTTTCTTTTGTTAGTTTATACGGATGCATCTAGAAGGAATCAATGGTGAAAGGGTGTGTTTAAACTGTGTTATGTAATACAAAAGATAAAAGGTTTATTTGTTGTTGTCCAGTTCCATCAAATTTGTTCTGTAAAATCATTATCTTAGATTCTCTTGTCAACCTTTTCAAGTCTGACATTGATGTTGCCAGTTCTGTTTATCATTTGCTACTTCCTTCCCCCCCCCCCACGGGTCAAGCTCATTTTATATAAGATTGGATACAGAACAAGAATAGGATATTAACTGTATGTATTTATCGAAAATATGTAATTTTTGAGGATATTACTTCTTGTCCTCTGTATCAGTTCTCACAACAAGACCTCCATTTTAAAATTGTTATCGAAACGAGATTTTAACCCTTTAATTATCTTTATAATGTCTGGTACTTAATTCCGATGAATTGGGTTTCTATCATCTTACTTTGCTTCAAAATTTTTACAGGGCCCATTAATTAATGAAGCTGCTGTTCAAAAGGTTGATATTCAACTCTGCTCCCCTATTTCTGCATTTTTGTGTTGATTTTGGAACATCAATCTAAAATATTGCTATCCTTGTTTGTGGTTTTTTCCCCCTTGTTCGTTGTTCCATTTTTCTTTGCTCTCTCTCTCTCTCTCTCTCTCTCTATCTATCTATCTATCTTCTAGGTGGAATCATTTATTCAAGATGCGATCTCAAAGGTCTGTATTTCTATCCCTTAATAAGGCAGTTTAATTACGCTATGCTTTTTGAGAAGAATATTCACTTGATTGACTTATCTCCTTTAGTCAGGAAAATGATGCACATTTTGTGGATGTTCTCAAATAATGTATGAGGCTCCAAAAGAAGTGTTTGTATTTTTATCAGTGAACATAGAGCAAATGCATCTATCTTTTAACTTGATTTTCCATATTTCAATAATGATCCCTATACATAGAACAAATGCATCTATCTTTTAACTTATCCGTCAGAAGATTTGTACATTTGATCCTATATATATATTATGGCATTCATTCATCTTTTTATATATCAATTTTTTGAAGGGGGCAAGGGTCATTCTTGGTGGTAAAAGACATAGTCTTGGCATGACGTTTTATGAGCCTACCATTATTAGTGATGTCAAGAGTGAGATGCTTTTATCAAGGTAAAATCCTCATTCAAGTGGTATTCTATTGATCTAGAAAGTTATTGGATTCTACAATGTAACATGTTGATAGTATTTTTCTTGTTATGAAATTTTGCATGTACATCTTGATTGGGTCTACATCCTTGGATTTTTGTTTTTTAATGTACAGGATATTATTTCTACATAAGCACAGCATGGTGACCTGAGACATCAAACTTCATATAGATAATGCCTACTCTTCAAGTTTCTTGAAGAAATATGCATTATGGTTATGATACAAAAGTTTAAAACATTAAGCTGTAATGCATGTAATGATACATCTAAATTTCTATTTCAAGCTTTTTCACTAAATTTAGAAGCAACCAGAGAAAAATAAAGAACCAATCCATGTAACTTGCAATATTATCACCGAAAAAATTTTCTAATGACTATCTCTATATTAATTTCTGAAGATGGAAAAGCACTCAGTTGTGCACGAAGAAGAACTCTGCAAGGTTTAGTGACTACTGAAAGCTCTTAGCGTTAAAATAGGAAAAGCTAACCCATGTAATCGTTGGGCAACTATTGACATAAGTTACATCTTAAATATGAATTCAACATGGCTTTATTGTCTATGGTGCTTCATAATGATTTGTCTAAACAATACAGTTTCAAATGTTACGTTGCATCAACATGGTGGTGTATCAGAAGAGATACCTTTGTGGACCACTTTTGGGGGAAAATGGGGTTATCCCTGTTTTGAGTTATTATCATCATTATCATCATCATCATTATTTTGAATTTCTATAGACAGTTTATTTTTACTTTTTTCTTTTCATGATTTTTATTTTTATTTTTATTTTTATTTTTATTTTTTAGTTTTATCTTTTCTATTTTTGCTTTTAAACTTTTATTTTATGTTATTCTTTTTTTTCTCTCTCCTATATTGGTCTCTCAAATGGTTGACCTGAAAGTTTGAAATTAAGTCTCAGTTTGTCATTGTTGTAGTGTATAGAATTGGTAAAAACCTCTTATATACGTGGATATATAAAATAATGTGATTAATCTGATATATCAAAAAATTTTGATTGAAGGAAAGAAAAACCACTTCCTTGTATCACTTATATTCTGTTAAGCAACCATATTATGGTCAATACCATTCCAATTATGATCAATACCACAATTCAAATTTGTGATTAGCCCCAAATCCATGTGATAAATTCTTAGGAGGTCAGGGGTTCAAATTGATATTTCAAAACATCAGAGTGACCGCACTTTGAGTGTTTATGTTCAATGAGGCACTAGCTTAGGAAAAACTCTTTGGAATCTTAAAGGATAAGTGGTTTGTTGAGCTTGTAAGTTTTACATTTTTCTCTTGGGGGAGGGGTGGGGAGTGGGGAGGTTTAAAAGGATTCACAAGTGTTGTGTGGCAAAAGAGTAGTTCCCTACTTTTAGGTGGGGCAAATTGAAACATTGGTCCAACTTTGCATGTATTAAGTGGTTGTTTGGCGGTTGCTGATTTGTTTAAATTCCACAAGCGTACAATTCATGGTGGGGTTATTTTATTTTATTTTATTTTTTTACCTAGGATAAATTGTACAAAAAGACGGAAGGATTGATAGAGATATGTCACATAGAATACAAGCAGGATGGTCGCAATGGAGAAGTGCATTTGGTATTCTATGTGATCGAAAGGTACGTCTAAAACTTAAAGAGAAGCTTTACAGAATGGTAATTAGATTTGTTTTGTTGTATGAATCTGAATGTTGGACAATGAGCCAAAATCATGTGCATAAGATGAGAGTTGTAAAGATGAGGATGTTAAGGTGGATGTGCAGATACACTGGGATGGACAATATAAGAAATAAGTGTGTTAGGGAAAAAGTTGTGGTTGCGCCTATCGAGGAAAAATTGAGGGAAACACAAAATGGTATGCACACATATATAGGCGACTAATAGAGGCTCCGGTTAGGTAGTGGGACACTTTGTCAAGTACTCGTATTAACCGAGGGAGAGGGAGAGCTAGGAAGACTTGAATAACGACGGTGAAATATGATATGAGTTATCTAAATATGGATGAAAATATTATACGAAATAGAGAACAATAACGTAGAAGTATCCGTATTAGCGACCTCACTTAGTGGAATAAAAGCATGATTATTGTTATTGTATAAAGAAAACAATCATACAGGTAAGCATGCAATATGAAATATGATACAATAGCATAGAAGGATCTATATAATTGACCTCATTTAGTGGGATAAACGCTTTGTTGTTATTGTTGTTATACAACTTAAATTCTAAGATGGCTAAGGCCCCTCAGACCCATTATTTGTGGTTGATCAAGTGTGAGAACTCAGGTTGCATAATCAATATAATGCCAAAGTATAGTATGATTTTACAAGAATAAGTTCAACAGTCAAGAGAGTAAGTGAATTTGTATGGTTTGGTTTGGCCATTTTTCTACATACACTGGCATAGATAACAAAGAGAATTCGCTATGGGAACTGGATATTATAGAGAGACCCTAATATCTTGAACCCTAATGTGCCTGTTAACCGTACATTCAGCGGCCATTCAAAAGAATCATGAGTAATTCTTTTCCTCCTTTTGAGGAAGCCACCTCATCAAAGAGACAAAACAAAGATACTTCCTCTTCAGAAATTTCACCTTTCACACTTGACTGATTCATGACCATATTCCCTGCCTTACATTTACTTTCTCAGGACAACTGATGCTGTGGGTGGTTGTATTTTTGGTCCTGTTGTGGGCCCCGGTCATTATAGCATCCATGAGATACATTACATGACTTGTGTCTCTGTATGTGCACATGCTTTCATGTGTTATATATGGATTTATTGTTTACAAGCTGAATGTTCTGGGGATTTCAGGCCTGAAATAATTCTAGCTTCATAAACATATTAGTTTTACATAAAAACTGATTTATTGGGCAGCTTATGAGTACAAGCGATGCTGTCTTGTCTTGCGGGGAGAGAAGGAAACATTTTTGACTAAATGGATCAATCGAATATAAATTGTTTTATGTATAAACTAGTTAGTTTTTAGTAACTCAATTTGGTCACAAATTCTTTTGATCAATATAAGAACACTTAAAATAGAGGGCATTTGGTTTAGAAATTTGGAGATCGAGAGTAGTGCAACAGGAGGATAAGGAATGACAGAACCAGCCAAAGAAAGGGGGATGGCCCTTTTTTTTTGGTGGGGGGGTTGAAGGAGCCATTGCTCAATGCTCATTACCGTCAATATTACTTACCACATCTTGTTACCAACCCCAATACCTAATATGGAAAATTTAAATTTTCCCATCAAAATATCAATAGCTTTTAGCATGAAGTATAAGAATCAGTTTTACCGTGGGAATTTACTACGTGCACTTCGAATGCAGACTGTTACTTGGGGACATTTATGTTATTCCCCATTTAATTGTTATTGATGCAACCTTTTCTCTTATTCCACTCTTAGCATTTGTGAATAAGAACAAAATATTGTAGTATAGAAATGTAGTTTTTCAAAAGATCATAAAATGTCTCCATAATGGGAATATAGGGGTCATTTTACGAATTAGCTAAGGCAATGCCTAAAAAAGTTTATATTTTATTGAGGGAATTGCCCAACACTACCTTTATATGCATGTGATTGTTTGTTATTTTCTGGTAATGTATTTCTAAAAAATATGACTCAAATTATATAACTTTCAGGGATGAAGTGTTTGGACCAGTAGCACCTCTATTACGCTTTAGAACTGAGGAGGAGGCTATACAGATGGCCAATGACACCAATGCAGGTTATTTTCTTCACCAGTATAGTTACTGAAGCTTAAGAAATTGTGTCCGTTTGTACTAGGAGTATCTGAGTTATGGAAATATTGAAATATTAATCTAAGTTTCCATGTCTAAAACCTATTTATTCTGTATTTCTCCAAACTCATGATTTGAATGGTCTCATGGATAGTTAAAATGGTGCTTAATATACATTATTATCTATATGCAGGGTTAGCAGCCTATGTATTTACAAAGAGCATACCACGTTCTTGGCGTGTTGCTGAGGCCCTAGAATATGGACTTGTTGGTATCAATGAAGGACTAATTTCCACAGAAGTAAGACTTCTGCAGCTATTCTTTTTCCTTTCAGAAGTTTTAATTGAATGTTTAAACTCTTGATTGCTTTTCTGTACATGTGCTCTAGGTGGCTCCATTTGGTGGGGTTAAGCAGTCTGGTCTTGGGCGAGAAGGTTCCAAATATGGGATGGATGAATACTTGGAAGTAAGTGTAATAAAAGTGTCTGAAAGTTGATTTATTCTTCAATGAGAAAATGAATATTGTGTTTGATATGATAGCCTTGCCCGAGTATTGTCATTAATTTCATTGTAGCAGGACATCCATGACATTTACAGCTTTTGGACATGTATCTCTGGTTATGTTACCAGAGATCAAAAATGATCAGTCACCACTACTTGAGCATCGAGATGTAATTTAAACCTATGTCAAACCCGTTTTGATAGTTGAAACCCCCCCTTCTTTCTTCCTTTCGAAGATTATTCCTTTTACTTGTCTGTTTGTACTGCAGACGCTTTTTTTTGTCTTGGTAGAGCTAAAAGGAGAAAAATAAAAAATAGCTTTACATTTTAGTTTATTATTTTAAATTGTTCCTCTCTCCTTTCAACTCTGTTATTAATTTATCCTCCATGTTACCAGTGAACCTGTGCGATGAGATGCCCTTTCATGATGGTATTGGCAATTGCCATAACGTGAATTACCTTTCAGATGATACAACTAGATATTATGGAAACTCCCCTGCCCATCTTTCTAACATCCTCTTATTTTGTTGTTGCAGTTGAAATATGTATGCCTGGGGAACATGAACAGTGAAAGCTGAGGTCTGTCTCTCAACAATTCTGGTACAAGTTGAAACATGGTTTCGGTTTTCTGTTGGGGGTTTCTGAAATTTCTATGCTTTTGCAGAGTTTTTCTATGCACTTAACTTGGACCCTCCATCGAATCGTCTTGGGAGAATCATGCCCTTAAATGGTCCCATCGAGAGAAGTGCTGCTTTCACATCCAAATAATGCAGTATTTATGCATCTGTATGAGTGATGGTAGAGCCAATGATGTAGCAAAAGAAAATAAAAGGAAAAAAATAGAGATAAACCTTATAGAATATGACGGAAAGATAAAAGGGCTTTTGGTAATTTTGGATTCCTATGTAAATAAGCTTTGTCAACAGTTTTTGGTTAACTCATGGTTTTGCCCTTTGCATGAATACTGTTAGTAGTCCTGTATAAAAATCAGGTTGGATGTGGATTTTTGAATAAAACCAGGAGTTGAATTAGGTCGAAAGCCGTGAGTGAATTCCAACCTCATTATCCCTACAAGCTTGTTTTGCCCAAAAAAGATTGGTCTTTGTGTCTGTCTGTGTGTGTGTCTTTAATAGGGGTTGGCTTGAGCTCAATTAAATAAGCTAGAGCTGAGAATGGTTTCATGGATGAACCAGGGAAGTGTTACATTTGCAGGAGGATTAGTGGACCCAATCGCTTGGGTTGGGTTATTTAGGTTTGGTCGATTTTTAAATGTATTTGGTTGTAAATGAGTGAATCCAGTTTGCTTAGTCTCTCTGGTAAAAATCTACGAACTGTGGGTTAGGCTTTGGTCCAAAATCGTGTTTATTTATACTGTCTCCTGTAGTTTTGTCTTTTCAGCTATTACCCAATGCGGTTCAAAATCGTGTCAGTTCCATTGCGCTTGGGGCAATGACGCAGTTAATGAGGTGATAGCCGGGACGCGTCAAATGCTGGTTGAAAACTATTTCCAAACCCCCTCTTTGGCCTGGTTACGCCTCAGGCCATCGAGAATTTCTGGAAGGGCACCCTTTTTGGGTAAAGCCCTACAAAAAAATGAAAAAAAACTAGAATATTTCATCTGGTGAAAGAAATGACTGCTCGTGCTTTCTGTCATTATGATCAATAAAAAGTGGGCAACATCGAATTGGCATTTTTACGATGAAGATCAATAAAAACAAGACTATTGTCAATTCTTTATTTTTTTCCTCTTTTTTTATTAATTATTTTATTATTTTTATATTTTGCTATGAAAGGGTGTGCCAGGGGTGGGGAATGATCAACCCTACTACTAGTAGCGATCATGGTAAGGGTCTCTACCTGCCATGGAGTGAGTTATGGGTTATGGTTTTTAATTAGACCTGTTATAATAGCTCCACCAAAGTTTCCGGGAACAGTCTAGTGGTATAAATTTTCCTTCCCTTAATTTAGGAATCTCATGTTGAAATCCTTACTAAAAAAAAAATAACTCCACCAAAATGTGTAACATGTTCAATTGGGCGATGAGCTTATTGATGGACCATGGTGTTCTCAAATATAAGGACTGGCATTTAATGTTGTGAAAATAACTTCTCCCTCCCCATTTAAAATTCAGGAAAACAAATATTTGTATTAAAAGTTTATAAACTTATTGAATAAAATGTTTTGATTATTTTGTGACTTAATAGTTAGAATTGATAGTGGGAATTATGTGCAAATTTGAAGGGATTTCTCCTCACCATCTTAATGTAGGGTGCTCTCGGTCAAAAAAGAAAACCACAAGGTGGCTAGGTACTCTTCCCCAGAATGGATAATCTAAGTTCAATTCAGATGGTATATGAAAACCGGATAGTCTTTATCCATTTATTTTGCCCCCCCTGCTGTCCAACACAGAGTTATTATCACTATAGTAATTTTGTTTGATAGAAGATCAAACAAGCATGTCATTAGACGAGGGAGTTTAGCGCACTATCATGAGAAATATAACGCAAAATTAATTCCTAATAGAGATAGAACAAATTTCGGAGGGAGAAACCCGTTCTTTTCTCCCCCTATTTTATCCTATTCCTCTCTCTCTCTCTCTCTCTCTCTCTCTCTCTCTCTCTCTCTCTCTCTCTCTCTCTCTCTCTCTCTCTCTCCTCTCTGGTTTTGCCTCTGGGCAAAGACGAAGAGAAAAGAAGATGGGGGAAAAGGAAGGTGACTTTTTTTTTTTTTTTTTTTTTTTTAGTTTTCATTGCCGATATCTGGGTTTTGTCCAATTAATCATGTTTGAGTACTGTGAGACCTATTTTAAGAGTTCGCTCTTCCAAATTCACTTTTGGTTAAGGGAGTAGAGTGCCCGACCACTCAACTCAAGGAAATTTGATAAAAAATAGTGTCTCTCTTCTTTTTTCTCGTCACTCTTCTTAATCTATTTCACTCCCAACTTAATGAAGCTGTCAATCTTTCTTCCACTTTCTCTCTTTTTTTATTTCTTTGACTCGCACTTCTCTTCTCTTCTTTCATTTTTTTTTTCTCTATATGTGTGAACGATTTGCAATCTAAAAAGATGATCATCTCTTGTCCATTGTAGATTATTAATTAATATCTTTCAGTTGATCTATCAAGACGAGAAAGAAGAGATCGAGAAGAGAAGAGAAAGAAGAAGAGAGAAAAAAGAGAGTGGACATCCATGGAGAGAGCTAGGGAGATTAATGATAATTGTGATATCGATAATAAGGAGATATGAGAAGAAATCATCGATTTTTAATTTTTAATCTCAATCACAATTTCGTAAATCGGCAATCTTGATTAATTGGTCGAGAAAGAGATGAGAGAGAGAGAGAGAGAGAGTAGTCTTTTTCTACATCGATGAATAATGAAAATTACATACTGAAATCAAAATTCAAAAATCAATAAGCCGAAGATAATTTTTTTTTTCATCCCTAACAGGAAATACTGTTCATGTGGCATGAATAAGCATAATTTCATCAAAAAACAAGGGAATAAAATAGTGAAGGAAAAAAAAAAAAAAAGGCAAAGTAGTCTAACTGAACAGTAGCAATGGGTCCCCTCAAATTCACCTTCAAGGGAATATATTCATTGTCAAGAATAATTCCGTAAAGCATATAAAGATGCTTAAAAATCAAGCAACATGCCCTTAAGGCTAAGCCACCCTTACCTTTTTCCAAAGGGGGTTTTGGATATTTAAACATAATAATCAAACTATAAAGCTAAGTCTTAACTTTACCTGAACGTTGGTATTATAAAAATTAGGGTAGGAGTATTACATGTAGCCACTCTAATGGTTGGGGAGATGCCAACTTATAAAGCCACGGTTTTAAATTACAAGTACAATGTTCCCCAATTCGAGGGTTGGCACACTGCATGCCAAATCAACCAGGGCAAATGCTCAATTTTACATTTTGGGCATGCCTTAAATAGATTTGGGAAATTTAAGGTTAGATCAAAATTACCTAACTGAAATATTTTCCAGTAGTGTGTCACTATTGCAAGATCACTTATTGATTCGGATTGTAAGCATAGTGTGTCAAATTCAAAAATGTTAATTATAAGTAATATGCATAATTAGCTAGATTGTCCACAAAAGAATCTTGCTTTGATTGTCAAAGAAGATAGCATATATTCCCTTCGGATACGAGTTGAATAGTATTCATTCTTGAGTCTTAGATTTTATGATCTCCCTTCAGAGTTTAGAAATAAATCCTTGCAAGGAGAGAGAGAGAGAGAGAGAGAGAGAGAGAGAGAGAGAGAGAGAGAGAGAGAGAGAGAGAGAGAGAGAGAGAGAGAGGACTTTATAATGTTCTCACTCATCCTCCTATAAACCTTTACTTATGGGTGGTGGGTCCCTTTGTGAAGTTACTGTGTTTTGACCCCGTTTAAGTTGTTTTTGTTTGTTGTGATTCATGTCTTCTTCTTCATTTTTTTTTTTTATTGAAATTCATGTCCTTTTCTTTTTTCAATGCACAACGAGTTTAAGAAGAGAGTAGAATTTCTATCAAATTGGTGTGAATGCTGCTACCTATGCGAATGAGTGAAATAAAAGATGAAGATTTAGATGAAAATCTATTTCCAAAAGATAGAGACTTAAATATATATATATTTTTTTTCGATGAAATTAAGTATTTTATTACTCTTGTCATTTTTTTTTGAGGTGTTGATTGTAATCTTAAAAGGAGGCTAGTACAAGAAGCTCAAATGGGACGAGACAATCTTCTATTCCACAAAAGCGATGGAAGCAGAGACCTAACAAAGCTTTAGAACACCAGAGGTCCCCCTTTCCTGTCATCAAAAGCTCCACTTATATGTACAATATCCTTCCTCCATTGATGTTCACAATCCTCACATCCTCTCTACCACTCACCCTAAAGTTGAAGCCATTTTGCTTCTCCGGTCCATGTATTTTTTCTAGGTTAAAAGAATAGGAAATAAGTTAAAACAGTTTAGTTCAACTTACCCACAAGTGGGAACAATCTTCTTTTTATATAATTTTATATGGTATCTGCTATAATTTCAATCATTCAAAATTTCTGTGTCTATTCATAAAAGTTCTAAATCTACTATAATAGAACGTGAAATACAGAAATTTTATTAATAAGTCCCTTTGAAAGT
Organism: Dillenia suffruticosa; assembly: GCA_033439265.1. Taxonomy (NCBI): domain Eukaryota; kingdom Viridiplantae; phylum Streptophyta; class Magnoliopsida; order Dilleniales; family Dilleniaceae; genus Dillenia; species Dillenia suffruticosa. Next base: position 564,507 of record JAVTVX010000005.1, read on the forward strand.
ATTCGGGTGATATCAATAAAGGTAATGCTTACAGGATTTATAGCCATGAGAAAAGAAAAATGCCTTAAAAATGAAAGGTGGTTAAGGTCAAAACAATGATGGGATTTACTATGGTTGAAGACATGCCACTGTGGGGGGGGGGGAGTTAGAAGCATTTTGAAATAATTGTCATTATAAGAAGTAAAGGATAGGATCTCCTAATTATAAGGTTTTACTGTCAAGTATCATTGTGACCTTTTTGGGGTGTTGATGAGTGATGACACAAAACAAAGCATGGGCTTTGGAGCTCTAGAAACCCCATCATCATAACTGAAGTGTGTGTATATGTGAGAGAGAGAGAGAGAGAGAGAGAGAGAGTTATTTTGGTTTGGGGGTTTGCAAAATATGTTAAAAAGGAGGTCGTACTACGAAACAGAACAAAAGGACCTCATCATCATTGCCAATATATATGATGATTTTCACTTTATTTTTTAAAATAAATTTTATATTATGGTTTTAAATTCAAATGAAAAGGAATATTGGTATTATTTGAAAAAAAGGGCTGTCTACACCCTGCCCATTATGATTGCATGAGAGGTCTCACTCATATCCAACTTACGCAAAAGGGTTCCCCATGATAGAATAAGATACGTAGATGTATTGGAAATGCTCTATATACGTAGCATATACGTAAATCTATAAATAAGTTTTTATAAATACATACACGTTATACGCCTCTGTACAAGTTTTCTAATAGGCTCTCTCTCTCTCTCTCTCTGAGTCTACCCTGGATGCCTATCAAAAAGAAAAGTACTCAGCCTAGACAAAAGTACTGGGGTGGTACTTTGAGATGAGTATACTGAGAGAGAAAGTGGGGGTTATCTTTTTGCAACGGGGGCCTTACATATTAGAGTAGGTGAACTTTTGTTTTAAGGTTTTTATTTTTATTCTCTAATCTATTTTAAGGAGTTCAAATATAATTTAAGAAGGGTGTAGCGTAACCTTGTCCATCAAAAACATTTTTCAAGTTGATAAACTCTTAAAAGCCGTATTTCTCTTCTTCACGAACGCACCCTATTCTTCCCTATTTGCATCCGCATTTGTTCTTGAATCTCTTCAGAGAGAGAAAGAGAGAGAGAGAGAGAGAGAGAGAGAGAGAGAGAGAGAGAGAGAGAGAGAGAGAGAGAAAGAGAATGTTCCATCCCAAGAAGCCTTCTAGTATGAATTCTCAGGACAGACCCATGTGTGTTCAAGGTGACTCTGGTCTTGTCCTCACCACTGATCCGAAGCCTCGCCTTCGATGGACGGTTGAGCTTCACGAGCGCTTTGTGGATGCTGTTACTCAGCTCGGAGGCCCTGATAGTAATATTTCTCTTGTCTTTTGCTACATCTAGATCCCTCTCTGACCATTTATTGGGATTTTTTCTTCAACAATATTTCATGGGCTTTCCTTTCTTTTTTTTTTTCTTTTTTTCTTAAAAGAAATCTTTTTGCTCTTTCTGAAATCTGCAGAGGCCACACCAAAGACCATCATGAGAGTTATGGGCGTAAAGGGTCTCACTCTCTATCATCTGAAAAGCCATCTTCAGGTTTGAAAGAGAGCAAGTATTCATGCTTCTTCTTTATTTTTATTTTTATTTTTTTTATAACTTTGAACCTTAGCCTTGTTTTGATCACTTGGCTAACCTATGTTTCCTTTTTTTGGAATTTATTTTGTCATGGAAATAGAAATTTAGGCTTGGAAAGCAGCCACACAAGGAATTCAGCGATCACTCAATTAAGGATGGTGAGAGAGGTGACCCTTCTTTGCTAGGGATGATGATCATGTTTGATCTCACCTTATAAATATTTTTCTTAATTTTCAATTAATGATGATGCCTATGTTGTTTGTAACATATTGATCTTATGGCAGCTTCAGCTTTGGAGCTTCAGCGAAACACTGCATCTTCTTCTGGGCTAATGAGCCGTGGGGTAAATGAGTACGTATATATACCTATCTTATTTCCATATAAATCATCACTTCTTAAGTAGTAGTCCTGATATAATAATCTCTCTCTACAATCAATTCATATGACAGCGGCAATGTGCATATTACTGATGCAATCAGAATGCAAATGGAGGTGCAGAGGAGACTGCATGAACAATTAGAGGTAAATCTTGGTTTTTTTATTATTTTTTTCCCATAAGAACACAGTTTTCCATCTTTTATGTCACTTGTTAATGGAGAAAATTGGTTTAAAATGTCTAAAGTTAATCTTGGAGATCTTTCTTTGATGGTAGGTTCAAAGACACCTTCAGTTGAGGATCGAGGCTCAAGGGAAGTATATGCAAACAATTTTAGAGAAAGCTTGCCAAACCCTTTCTGGCGAAAACATGGCTTCTGGAAACTATAAGGGTATGGGAAACCAAGGAATTTCGGATATGGGTGCTATGAAAGAATTCGGCTCTCCAATGAACTATCCATCTCTTCAAGACCTAAACATATATGGTGGAGACCAACTTGATCTTCAACACAACATGGATAGAGCAACTCTTGAAGCGTTTATGCCAAATAGTGATGGCATATGTCTAGGAAAGAAAAGGCCTAATCCTTACAACGGAAGTGGAAAGAGTCCTCTAGTTTGGTCTGATGATCTTCGCCTGCAAGAGTTAGGAGATGCAGCTTCATCATGTTTAAGCTCCCAAGGGGATCCTTTCAAAGGTGACCAAATCCAAATTGCATCAACCAATCTTGATAGAGGCCCTGAGATAGATTCCATCTCGGATATCTATGAAGCAAAACCAGTCCTTGAAGGTGATCCTATGGGAGAAAAGAAGTATGAAACATCCTCTGCCAAACTTGAGAGGCCATCTCCACGAAGGGCACCCCTTCATTCCGATAAGATCAACCCCACTTTGATGATGAATGCTTCTGGTGCAATGCCACAAGTAAGAAATCTTCAGTATAGTTGAGCTCATCTAGCAAGGAGAGGAGATCATATATTTATATTTGGATGTGAGTGAGACTATATTTGATCATGTGAACGTTATCATCTCTCTAGTATGGTATGTGGTATTTAGGACTTGAGGGTTTTAATTTAGCTAGGTATCCAATGTGATTTGATGCCATGCATGGTTATCTAATCACTTGCTAAGGGTAAACTTTAATTGTTATCCCGATTTTTATTTTCATTTATTTTTTTCTTCTGCTATTTCAACTAGTCATTGGCATAATTATTCATATATTGAAAAGCAATCAAAATTAAGACGTGGGTTCTTGATGCATGAAATTGAGTGGACCAAATTTCCTTTTTTATTTCCGCTATATTTATAATGCCAATAATAATTAGATCGAAAATTATGCAACATAAGAAATTCCTTGTTCTTTGTCCACCCTTAAGGTTGTCACCATATATTTGCTTCTTCCTCTTGAAAGACATTTTTTTTTTCAAAAATTAAATGTGTCTATCAGGCATTGCCAAAACCCAAATCCTTTCTTCTTCTGAATTTTTCTTTGTATTCTTTCAAATGATGTAATAATCTTTTGGGACAATGTGGGACATTTCTTCAATTGTCAATCCCCACAAGAATGGCTGTAATCCTTTTCTGACTGTGCTGCTTTTAAGTTAGTTGGTCTAAGTTAGTTACTCGCAAAATCAATTATATTATTGCAGACAAAAAAATGGGATGGGGGTTCTTAAAGAAAAAGGAAACAAAGACTATAAAGGATCCAAAGAGACCAAAGACACGGTAGAATGTGATGTGAGTGTTGAAAGCATGCTTCTCTTTTTAGTCTTAGATTAGTAAGGGTGCAGTTTTCTCAATGGGACACCGACACTACCTCCTCTTTTCCTTTTATTTCTTCCTTACTCCAACTCTATCCGGTTTCATAGGCTTCCCATCTGTATTCAACATTGTTTTCTTTTAGCTTTCAAATGCGTTTTTTTTTTTTTTTTAATTTTTAAGATCTCTATGTATTTTATATAGTCTTTTTGATTGAATATTTTAATATATATTTTTTAACCTATGTGATGCATTGATATTTATGTGACTTAAAAGATCCCTATTCTCTGCAAAATGCTACCCAATTGAATTCTTCTTTTTAGAAATAATAACACTTCTCTGGGGTAATATTTCCTCAAATAGAATTATAATTTTTTTTCTAATGTATCAACTTGTGTGTGTGTTTTCCTTTTTTCTTCCACCTCGTAAATTTCAGAGATGGATTACTATTTAGGTAAACATTTTTTGACCTGTTGTCAATATGTATCAGTAATTTTAGCATTAACAAGTATTAATTATTTTAGCATTTTTAATGTCATAATCATTTGGTCAATAAATTCACATGAAATCAATCACATGGAGGGCACTTCAATATGGAGACTCAATTGGTACATTTTTAGCACTTTAATTATCCAAATTAGGAAAACCATAATTCATGTATACAGAGTTTAATTACTTTTCAAAGAACATTTATTCTTTTAATCAAATTCATATATATATATATATATATATATATACATACACACACATTATATAACAATAAAAGTTTCTATTTTTGTTTAATCATCGAAGAGGAGATGAGATGATGGGGGGGTTTAGGTGAAGAAAAGGTCATGCACAGAAATAGTCGTATGAAAACAACCTCTCTCTCTCTCTCTCTCTCTCTCTCTCTATCTCTCTCTCTCTGTGTTTTATTGAGTTTTTGTCGATCCGGGTGAGTGTGATGGAGGGATTGTGGAGCTTTCTTGCCAACTTGCAGAGGGTTTCTAAATTTTCACTGGGACCAATAAAGTTAAGGTTGCACCACAATCTTTTTGACACGACCAAAAGGAAACCCTCTTCATGGATCTAATCATACACAACCAAAAATTTGAGATGAGAGAGAGAGAGAGACGATGGAAAGCTATTAAAGTTGAGAGAATAAAACGCACTCCCCTTCGTGCGCATATCGAGGAAGCTTCTTACCTTTAGATGGGAAAAGTTGAGCCTTCATTCATTTGTATGGAAAAAAAAAAAAAAAGCTTCTACACGTAAGTGCATATGAGTTAGTGCCAATAGTGTTTAATTACGAGATGGATCGAGAAGCATCAACGATATCATATCATAAAAGCTATTCATCAAAAAAACACCAAAAGAGATATTAAGGAACTGATTGTTCAAGGCGCGTTCTCCCATGTAAATCATTTGCATTCCTAAAGCTCGTGCATTGGATTCTGCTTTTGCCTCCCCCCCCCACTCTCTCTCCCGGGGGTTGGGCGGGGGGGAGGGGGAGCTTCGTTGTAAAAGATATTTTTCTCAGACAAAGTACAGTCAAGAAGCTTCTAATTTTGCCCCCACCTCTTTCTGTATTGAGAGACTGTGTGTGCGCGTCTATTGTTGGCGAAATTGTTAGGGTTTGAAAGTCTTACAGGATTCTTTGAGGGATTATTGTGAGGGCTCATTAATGCTAGAAAAAAAAAATTAAGGATGGAAGCAGTATAAAATATCAAAATCTAGTTATTTATTATTCTAATTAAATTATTACAATAAATTAAATATTTATAGAATACTGATAAGTATAAAAAATAAAAATAATAAATTAAAATATTTTAAAGATCAAATCATTGCTAATTTATTTTGATATTCAATATTTTTAACCTTTTTCTTTTCTAACTCAATGCGGTGTATACCAACGTATTTATATTATATGCAACCCAGCAAGAACAATTCTCCGAACAATGTAGAATGATCTCCAATGATATAAGACTAAACACGTAGATAAAAGAACGGACAAGCAACAAAGAGTTGTTTGGACACAAATCGAAATCTCAAGCACTAAACTAACATCCATTATTCAAAAGATTGAAAAACAAAAATCTAGTTATATATTTCAAATAAATACTTGCAGATGAATGTCTGACTAACGTAAATGACGAATGTATGAAGAACATGACAAGTTCCAAAGAAAATTTTAGAGAAGTAAATATTAGGAATGTTGAAATCTCCAAATGAGAATGAAAATAATCTCTAATGAGAAAAATGATCGAAAACCCACCAAAAAAAAAAAAAAAAAAAATCAGAATACAGGAAACATAAAAATTAAGACATTCAAATTGATAGGTGCAACCGACAAAAAACTGGATGCAAATTACACCATCAATTCAAAGTCGAAGAAATAATATCTTAATTTCGGATAAATTGAGAATTTTATTTATTTATTTTTTGATAAAACTACTCGCAAAAGTTATATAAGAGTTTTTGTTTTTTATCCCACCCCTCCCTAATTCATCATCCTCCAATATATAGACATCACTATTAATTAAAATTTATTATTCCCAGAGAGATTTCTTTCTAAATTTGTGTAACTCCCACGCATCATAAATTGGATGGTGCATAGCATTGATTGGAGACTCCTTGGGATTGGTTATTTCTTTCTCTACTTCATCACAAATATATTTAAAATCAAATCATTATTAACTTTGATACATCGCCAGAAAATTTACTCTGGGTTAGAGGCTGGGACGGTAGAATCATGGAAAGTTAAAGAACGGCCGTTATTTCTTATTCGTGCTGAACACTCTCCGGTGAATTGGATTGCAAGGAGCTGGTGTTGGCTCTTAATCGGAATATTGATAACCATCATTCGGCTTATTACATACTTCGAGAATGTTACAAACTAATGCAACTTGCGAGGGTTACTTCAGCGCAATTCATTCCTAGAGAAGGAAATACTTGTGCACATATTTTAAGTCACCTTGGACTTTTAGTTTCTCATGGGTTCCATGATTTGCTGTCTCCCTCAGTAATTATATCTGATGTTATCATATAACATTTGAGGCTTAGCTTCCTTTAGAGACTAGTGTTCTCGCCCCATTTGTACAAAAAAAAAAAGAAAGTTTACTTTCAACGACAGAAATATCTATCGCTAAAAGTAAAGATTCTATCGTTAAAAAGTATCAGCGATGAAAACCACCCCATTAATTTTTACCAACGAAATACATTCGTTGCTAACTATCAGCGACAAAAATATTTCCGTCATTAAAATCTCCGTTGCTGATAGAAGATAATATGTAAAAGTATTAATAATGGAAAAATTTTGTATCTAATCCGATATAATTCACTATTAGCGACGGATTTTTTCGTTATTGATTCTGGGAGCCCTCACGAGAGTGCATGCACCCGCACCCACACGCGCGCCCACCAACATCGTCACGCACGCACGCGCCCCCACCCCCGCCCCCACCCGCTTTTGTGAACTCGCCCACACGCTCCCTCACGCCCGTCTGCCCACATGCCCTACATTTTTTTTGCGAAAAATGTCTCTTCCCATAATCAAACCCAGTCTCCAAGATAAAAGATGAGTTGTCCAAATACTATGCTATAGTTTGTTTTGTGATATATATATATATATATTATTTTCTAACTCTCACTTTTTTTTTTTAAATATTAATCTCACTCTCAAATATTTTAAAAAAAAATTTATCTTACCCTCACAAATTTTTTTATCTCACTTTCATCTCTCTTTTTTTTCCCTTTACCCTGTGGTAATTTTTTTTTTAAGATAGAATAGCAAATTCTTTTTTTAATTTACCTATTAAATTAAATAATAAAATAATAGAATAAAAGGAAAAAATAAAATAAACAAAAGAAAAAAGAAAAAGAATTATAAAATAATAAAAGAGAAGAAAAAATAAAAAAAAATAAAAAATAAAAAATAAAAAATAAAAAATAGGAAAAAAATCTGTCGGTAATCCATCGTTAAAATTTTCGTTGGTAATCTGTCGCTACTAACTGTACATATGTTCTTTTTTTTTTACCATTCGCTACTACACCAACGGATCAGTGACGGAAATTTTCCGTTACTAAAAATTCTGTCGCTAATCCGTCGCTGATAGTTTTACAATTTTTTTTTACTCTAGATCATTACAGCAACGGATTTGCGATGAAAATATTTCTGTAACTAATCTCTCGGTATTCCGTCCGACATTAATCCATTACAATTCTGTTGCTATTTTCGATGAATTTTCTTCTGTTGGTAATTTTCTGTCGCTGAAAGTCAGTTTTCTTGTATTGATATTGTCTCATGCATCACAGTTGTCCTGTCTCATGTATCATGGATATCACTATACACCAATGTGTGTGTGTGTGTGTGTCTTTGTAATTGTGTGAGATAAATTATATGAACTTGCCCACTTGCATGTGCATGAGAAGGGAATGCTTGCTCAGCTAAGTAATGTACCTTGCCCCTTCAACATTTTCAGTTAAACAGCGAGACAAGAACTGGATTTCATCCCACTCTTGAACATTGAACCTTGGATTTCAAGTATGAAAAGACTCAAATCACCAATTAATCATTATTGTGACAACATTTCTGCTTTATATCTGTCTAAAAATCTTGTTCTCAACATATACCACACCTATCCCTCTTTAATTATCTTCTTTTGTTTCTTAGGTTCTCTTTTCTTTTCTTTTCTTTTTATTCTTGTTAATTGAGTAAGAAAACTAGCAATTTCGATTTCAGGAAACCATGTACACTTTGTCTAATTTGAAGAACTCTAACACAGTTTTGCACTCTATCCTCTTTTATTCCCTTGCCTTTTCGTCAGAATAATTTGATTAATCACTATTTATTTAGTCATTGTAGTTGATCAAAATTATTTTTAAAAAGAACTATGGATTTTTTTTTATTTAAAAATTTTTTAACAATGGTTTGTATTGTTTTGCATTGCATTATAAATAACATTATTAACAATATCATCTGCAAGACAATATTGGATCTTAATTATACAGCTTTCTTTAAACTCCTTCTAATGGACATTGTTCATCAGGGTTTGGCTTTCGGACCTTCTAGGATTTTTCTAAGTCCTATCGAACCAAAAGATCCTTTATTCTTCTCTGTCAAGTAAAACTGCTCCAACTATTAAATTTTTTAACCGTTAATTTTGAAGAAATGTGCATCATGTCTATTAAATTTCTTAAAGGAATGAAACATGCTCTAATACCAGATTGTTGGGAATAACCCAAAAAATACCCCCCAAAAAAATAAAGATAACAATTTTTTTTTTTTTTTTGTATAGATCACCAGGTTGGAGAGGGGGTTTGTACCATTAGACTGTCTCCTCAAAGACATAAAGACAACAATGTGTTATTAGAACACTAGAGGTCTTTGTTTTAGTTTATTATAGACCATAAGCAAGGTTCAAGCGACTATTATTTACTCACCTCTTAAAGAAGTTTCCTTTGACTTGACTCTTTTTTTTTTTTTTTTGTTATATTCAAACTTTGGATCTCCAGGTCAGTTGGGGTGGGGAGACGGATTTTAACTATTAAGTTGTCTCTTTAGGAACCTCGACTTTACTCTTTCACCCTTAAAATTGCTAACGTGAGACCGGCTCGACTTGTTTTGGTTTGGACGCATGTAAAAGAAAAGCTTGAGAGAGAGAGAGAGAGAGAGAGCTATAGCCCGGTTTGTTTAACCTACAAAGTCGGGCCAATTTTCTTGTATCTCACCAAAATAAAAAAAAAAAAAAGTCGGGCCAATTTGAAACGCAATCACCTGAAGATAGCTGGGCTAGGGCCCAATTGGCATAAATAAAGCACAACATATCCTTTTCTATTACATTTTTAGGATTAGAAATAAAAACTTAAATAAACAACAACATATACATATTTTTAATGCGTTAAATTTATGTTTGTAGTCCACTACATAAAAGTTTTGGTACAAAATAGAATTAAATTAGCCCATTTCTTGTTAATAATAATAATAAAAAATACCAAACCCCAAAAGCCCCTTATTTCAATTCCAATCCGAAATTCGTCACTCGTGCTCACTGGTGCAGTCCTTTTTCGCCGTGAGTATACCCATTAACCGATGCTCCAAATAGATAAGAGAGAGAGAGAGAGAGAGAGAGAGAGAGAGAGATTGATTTATGGTGATGGTGATGGTGATGATGATTGAACCACTTCAAGAATATCCGCAGGGGGGATGAAATGGTCGATAGAGAGACCCGGGACATCAAACACAACATCGTCGATCGTCCAAATCTCTTCCATTCGAGTCCTGCTATGCTGCATCGACTCCTCACCGAACCTAAATACAGTCGCAATCGTCCGCCCTTGATGTGCAATCATCGACCCATCAACCTCTCTATAGTCTCCTATACTGCTCCCTATGCTGGTCTCCCAGTACACCGTATCATTCCCCGCAGATTGTACTCGGGTGAGGTGCGAGTCTTCCATATAGATTAGGAGGCCACTTTTTTGGCTGAAATATCCGTACAACACGTGTCTGATGACCTCGGCTGGGCCCTCGCTTCTTTCAATCACAGCCGCACGATCGGCGGCCGCTTTGAGTACAAAACAATCCTCTTCACCAATGGCTTTCTCTCCGAGACATTGGGCCTCCGTAAACAAACTTGCTGTGCTCTTTGGATCAAGGCCCTATTCAAGCCATATAAAACATGTTTGTCTGGCCCAATCAAACACCATTCACAATTGTCTTTTGTTATAACAATAATGGGGTGGGGGAAAAAAATGTTAAATTCCTCTCTCTCTCTCTCTCTCTCTCTCTCTCTCTCTCTCTAAATTTTCTAAGAGAATAATCAAGAATTTTCTTATATTAACTCAATACTACATTAAATTAAAGATTAAAAAGCCCATTAGGTTCTTTAGAAGTGTGTTTGTTAGTATTCCATTTCAAACCTTTCAGGTTCCAATTTCTGTCTTCCATTTACTATATGGGTCACATCACTTCTATCTTTCGTCTCTCCGTTCATAAATCTCTTCCTTTCCTTCCTTATCGTTCAATTAGTCGGGGAAAAAAGGAAAAAGAAATGCAAAAGTAATCTCTTGAAAGAAAAGATGCAAAAAATAATGGAAAAAATTGGGGAAAAAAAAAGATATATTTGGTCGTAAAGAAAGCTGATACCATATAGCAAAAAGAGAAGAGTTATAAAGTATCAACTCTTAAGTAGAAAAAGAAATCAAATAAAGAGCCAACATATTAACATAGTTTCATTGTATTCTCGAATCGAATTAGTTTAGTAAATTTTGAATACCAATGATAATAAACACAACTTACACCAAAAAATAAAAAAAGAAATCAAACAATATAAAATTATATAAGTTAATAAATAAATTTTCCAAAATTATCAAAAAGCTACCCTAACATGGATTTAAATTCGATCCAAAGTGTGTTAGATAATGAAAGTATAAGATGAAAATTTTATTTAGAGAGAGGTCGTGAGATTTTTTGTAATATTTATGAGTATTGTTTTTGATAAATTATTTTTTAATTGTGTAATTATTAAATAATAATTCAACAATTATAAATTTTATAAATATTAATATTTATAAGAATTATATAAAAATACACCAATAAAATAATCAAAAATTAAATAAAGATACATAAATAGAAAGAAATACTTGAAAGTGTAGGGCCTCAGGTCTATGGTGCAATAATAATCCTGGCATCAATTACAAAGAGTAAAGTGAAAAAGCAAAAGGTAAAGGGAGAAGTTGCCGGGCCGAAGAATGCCCATAAAACTTGAAAATCAAAAATGGGGCTCCGCAAATAGCAATTCAAATTCGTACTGAATACGTCTATCGGCAATCCCAAGAGGAGGAGAATGGAAAAGAGAAGATCATGGTCATAGTCATGGTAATAGATGACGTCAGGAACACAGGCACGTGCCTCAAAAGCCTCGGCTTCAGAATAATCGGAATTCAGATCGGTTCAAAAAAGCAGGGGACAATTTCTCAATCTTTGTCAGCCATTTTATTGGGCCTCGTGTAAACGTAGCCTAGCCTAGCCTACCCTACCCTACTTCTTCTAATTTTTATAAAAAGTTTCTAAATATTAATATTAATTATTATTTAACAATCATAATGGAGGGTTATTCACCAATAAATATAATCGTTGAAATCAGTTAAAAAAAAAAAATGTAGCAAGTACAGGTCTCACCTGAATGATGCGACGGAGGGGACGCTGAGGTCCCTTAGCAGCGTGAGTGCCGAGCCACGGCATGTGCCGCCACACGATCTTTCCGTTGCTGCCGGCCACCACCTTATTGCCACCAACCACGAGCTCAAGAGACCACATGCCCGGAGACATTTGCCATATCACAAAACAGCCATTCTCTCCGCTCCTTGTCCCAAATGTCTTCACATTCTTGCCTACTGCAATTTCCGTTTCACAGCAAATCATCTTCACCATCCCAGTTGTATACATGTTCTTTCTACATTTTTGCTGCTTTAAACACCCCGTCGCTGCTAGGTGTTGTTGTATGATGTAACGTGCAATTGATTTCTCCTATTTTGTCCATTCAAAACCAAAACTTAAATTATAAATACCCATTTTTTTTTCCTTATAAAAGAATATGAACTGATGGCATTTTTTTACTAAAAATATCCTTGTTACATTTTCCATAGACTTTATCTGTATTGCAAGCATGAATAATTTTGTTTTATTAAAAATCTAGAACTATTAATAAAGCACAAAGGGGTTTAAGGTGATTCCTTTGTTAGTATTTTTTTAAGTCAAGTACTTGAAATTTGTCATCAAATTTTATAGACAATAAAACAATTTTGAATTAGAATGTGTTTTTTAATAACTAACTCAATACTGAATCTCCCCTTTTTGTTTTTTCTACTAAAATCTCTATCCAAATATTTTGTACAATTAAATAGAAAAACAAAACTCTAGTAGGATAAAAGAAAAGATTATCATACATAGTTCTTTTTTTTTTTGGGACTTTCGTTAATAAACGAGATGTAATCGCAAAAAGGATATTAATCTTACAGGGGGAACGTCCTTGATGCGTAGACGATGAACGGGTTCCTTGAGCAAAGGAACTGGAGCGAGAGGACAACCCAAAATACCCAACAAGAGCCTCAAGTCTTGGCTCTTTGCTGGAATTCCATTGTACAATGACATTGAAAAGTTTCCATTTCCATGAAGACCCTTTTGAGCTCGAAACCATTCTCGTATAACTTCCCATGAGCTCTCTTTCTTGTTCCCTTCATAGTCTTGCATATCAAGGTCAGGACCTTCCCACAGCGGTGTCAACGGTTGTACTTGTGGACACCATCTTTGCTTCATCCGTCCTCTTGATCCCATCCTTTAGGACTATCAAGAGAGGAAATAAAAGTTTCTTCGATTCTTCAAGTGTTGTGTGTTGGTTCAGTTTGGGAGAAGAGGAAAAATATGAAGGTAGAGAGAGGGGATGGCGTTGGGTTGTTGGGCTAGTGAGATGAGACAAAAGGGACAGCTTATCTATCCCAACGGCAGAGAGTGAATGGTATTATGGTAAAACCAGACTCGTATGTTGGCCTGTCCTATGTCTTTTGCTTTTTATTACTTTTCTTTCTCTCTCTCCCTCTCTCACTGGGACCATGGAGCCCCAACATTAAACAATGGTCTTGTCGCTTTGTTTATATTTTTATTTTCTTGAGCCACTCCAAGAGAGAGGCTCAAAGAAGATTTGCTAGTCGCTACATTTGCCCCCACTCATCTCTCCTCTTTCCATCTTTAGTTTAATCACTACATTACGTTGGATGGTTTTCAATGCACTCATGGCGTTGCTTAGACATAAATGAACGTTTCAATGGATTCGGTTAGATTTAGGTTTTCAAAGACAGTTGTCTTGAGGGAGACAGGTTCTATTTGCCCCCTTGATAGCTTTGATTCTATTGTGGTAATAAGAATTATAATTTCTTATAATAATTATTAAATTGATTTTAATTTATTTAATAACTGTGATATTTAGTAATTAATACATTCGGTAATTTTACTAGAATAAGTTAATTTAAATCCTAATAGCGATTATAAATTATTTTATAACTGTTTGCAATCCTGTTACGTAACCCTAATCATGATCCTCCCATTAAGCCAAAACAAGAAGTTATTGAAAGAAACACACTTATCAAACATGAAATAGTTTTAATCTGTTGGTTTATTTTTCTTTTTTCCTTTTGCTTCGAGATCGTCATGCCTTGTTTTCTTGACTGTAAAATATCTTTTAAAAATCTTTCTGTATTTAGTAAATATGATAATTGGGTAAATTTTTACTAAGAGCCATATTTCAAATTAAACCTAAAAAAAAAAATTTAAAACAATCTCAATACAAAAAAATTCTTAAAACAATCCAATTTCGTTATGAGTTGGACCCGCGACACTACATGGCAACACTTAATTGGGCTAGAGCCACATGTCGCGTCTTAAGACGGGACAGTCTGGCTCCCCCAGCCCCCTGCGGCGCTCCCGCGGCTCTTCCGCGGCTCTTCCCTCCACCGCCAGCGGCGTTTCTCTCTCCCTCCCTCACCCGCCAGCGGCGCTACTCCCCCATCCCTCCCTCGCCCGTGGCTCTCTCTCCCTCCCTCCCCCGTGGCTGTCTCTTCCTCCCTGCCCGCGGCTTCGCAGTTGTCTCTCTCTCACTCCCCCGCTTGCGACTGTCTCTCTCGCTCCCTCCCTCACCCGCCCGAGGCTCTCTCTCTCTCCCCCTGTTACTAACGGCCCCTCCCTCCACCACCCGCGACTCTCTCTCTCCCCCTTGGGCACTCCTCTCTCTCTCCTGTGGCACTCCTCCCTCTCCCTCCCTTCCTCTCCCACTACCACCCACTGCAGCGGGAGCCCTCTCCCTCCCGGAATTTCTTTCTCCCGCGGGTCATTTAAATTTTTTTTTTAGGTATAGTTGCGTACATGACTCTTTTTACTAATGATATACAACAATACTTTGAGAAAAAAAAAAAAAAAACAGAAAAGACCTAACATTTCTAGGGTATTTCTCGTGAAAATGAAGAACTAAAATTATTCGTGGTCACCTGGCATCACAGGCTAATATTTTGTCAACCCATGTTGTGTTTAATCCTTGAATTGAATAGACCAGCCTCCTCCCTCTCAAGACCATTCTAATGCAATTCGGAAAACCAAAAAAAAAAAAAAAAAAAAAAAAAAATTCTAATGCAATTCACAGTGCGGGACCATTTGATTTATCACTGATTTCGGCTCTAAGTTGAGTCGTCATCATCAGTGGAGCTTTAACTCTCATCTAGGTCAAACACAGGTGGCCAAATCTACTTTCCATGGTACTGTGTAACCATCAAACCTTTGGAGTTTTCACATCACTCTGATCCTAATTTTGTCTTCTTTAAAATGAACAAATTTTAATTGTAAAACCTTTAGTATTCATACTTGTCTAAAAAGATTTAGAATATTTATTTGTTATAATAAAAAGTGAAGAGATGATAGCAACAAGCCAAAAAGTGCTTTTGAATTTTTCTATTTTTTGTGGTTAATGATCAGATGATACGATCGTACTCGTGAATGACTTATCGATTATTTTATCATTTTCTCTTATAACAAAAATTGATGACAGAATGAAGATTCAATAATATCACCAATTTTATGGACAATAATACCCATTAATACGGCAGAATATCCCGAAGCAACTGTATCTGTTCACAAAAGCCAAGATTGGAGATTATGTTTATTCAAATTACTTATATCTCTTTCATGAAACATAACCCTTTACACAGCAAGTTCCATATAATTATTTTCTGTAGAATATAAATTCATCACCAGCTCCAAACTGGAGTAAGAACGACAGAACTTTTCCCTTTTTCCCCTTGCACATGTCCTTCTATATCATTTGTGCTTGTAATTGAACTTTAGTGCAAATAGGCTCCACGGGGACACAACCACAAAATGGTGGACCGGCACAGTATACCTACATAATATGACAGATGCCTGGGAAAAAAGAAGAAAACATGGTGGTAAGTCGGCATCGTCATCGGATGGGCAGTAAAATTAATGTTGGATGTGAGGATCGTGACTGCTTGCCAAGCCAACCTGTTGCAATTTGCAAAGGTTAAACTAGGACTTTCAATGCTTATTTCTTCATATTACATGGTTATTAATATATTGATGTCATTGTGAACTATACCCAAGATATGTGTAAATGTGGCTAGTCAGTCGCCATCAAACTGACATTGCCATTTCTCAAAGATAAAATGGTTATGTAAAATAAATTGAAATAAGAATCAAAGGTGGAACAATTGAGGGAGATGTGAGAAAGAAAAAGAAAGAGTGAAAATTATTTAATTTAAAAGTTTTTTTTTTTTTTGAGAACGTATAAATAATGTGTAATATTCTTGACATTTTTCCGACGATCAAAACACATTCCAAATTTTGGTGCTTGCATGTTCCTCCTTAATAACTTCATTTGCGAAAACAACCTCTTTCCCCCTACCATTGTAAAATTCTATGGCTTGCTCGTTATCACTTTCGGTATCACTATCAAAATTATACAATGTGGTGTATTCATGCTGCCATTGTCTTCCATCCCTACATGATGCAAATAAAATGTTTAAGAGTGTATGCTAACAATAGATTAGTTAACCTTATACTCAAAACAATGGAATGTAATATAACTAACACACAACTATGTCAAAACATGTCATGGTAAAGTTGCATACAAAATAAAGCAGATGATTTTCGATACAAAATTATGACAATGATGAAATCTATTTTGCTTAATAAGCTTATGTGTAAGTCATCACATTTTAACAACATAGAATCCTATAAACTCTAGATGAGAAATATGTGAAGATCAAAAAAAAAAAAAAAAAAAAAATGTTTGGTCATATCGAAATCCCCAAGGTTATGCTTACTTGTTGAAATCAAACATGTGCGCAAGAGATAGGTTCAACGTTTTGTAGCTAAAACACAATCATGAGCACCTCGTTCAATTTGTTTAACCATGTCCCATGCCTATCAAATTCCATAAATTGGAGGCGAAACATTGATTAATTTTGAAAATTGTTGGAAAAACACATGTTGCTCCATTGAATTTTTCATTTTGATGGTTGCCCCCATTGGCAAAAATTTCTGGATCTTCCACTGCATGAAGACCCGCTACTGATTTTTAATTTTAGCAAAGAACCGAAAGCCTTTCTTTTAAGTTCCTCCCAGATACATGGGTTACCTTACATACCCAGCTCAACATTCTTGGAAAACAATCGAATCGAGGGTCCGAAGAGGAATTGGCCTTTCAATCTCGTGAACTAATCGAGACCAAAATTTTCAACCAGGTGAATTTGTAAAAGACCTTTTTCACCTTTTGGACTAGCTGCACTGCGTACATAAAGTTTGATGCTCCTAATGGTCACTCTAAAATGGATATTAAAAAATACCTTATGCTGCATCAATTTTTTTTTTTTTTTTTAAAGAAAAAGAACCGTTCGTAGTACTTTATACATAAAAGCATGTTGAATAAAAACCTCAAAAAATATTTCAAATACGAAAGAAGAGTATAGTATTTTTAAAAGTATTTCTCAGATAATAAGATAAATAGACAAACATGAAATTCAATTTTTTCCTTTTTCCTTTTTATTGAAAAAGGTTAGAAACGTTTCTCGAACAATTGGTTAAAAAGGAGAACTGAACATTGAATAAGTAAAAAACAAAAAAAAAGGATTTAAAAGTAAAAAAGGGTAAAAAAAAAAGGGGAATTTTTTATTAATCTCAAGAATTAAGGCAAAACATTTGGTTCAATTCGGACCAAAATTATTTAGTGCATTTTGTATTATCCTCAGGTTTTTTTACTTCAAAACTCATGTCGACGGACTGAATTTCGTCCGGTCGATTTGTTCGGTTTTCCGACCCGGTTGAACACCTCTTTGAGTCGGAAAAAGAAAAAATAGCTATTATAATTTCAAATTTTGTTCCTCCCCCACCCCCCACCCCCAAAATTAAGTAGAGGTAAAGGAGAGGGATGACTCCAGTTCCAAATGATCTTAAAGCGCTTCCAACTGATTAGCACTCGGAGTCGGAGAGTGAGAATCCATCTATTGCTACAAAATCACACTTGTACTTTCAAAGAAACAAGAGAGACCCATTTGCAGCAGAGATTGGTACGCCTCAGAAACTTTTCAAACGTGAGTGGTAATAGCTTCCCGGATTGTTTTTCTCTGTTACATCATTTGGGTGGCTGTGAATCTACTCAAGACATAAATTATGGCAAGGCCGTTCATTCCATCTGTATCAAAACTGGGTTTCACAGACTTCCCTATGTTCAGAATAATATCATTCGATTTTATGGGAATTATGACGATTTAATCAAGGCCCGCCAGTTGTTCGACGAAATGTCCGAACCAAATTTGGTTTCTTGGACCTGTATGATCTCTTTATACGTGCGTGAGGCTCAATATGATATTGCTTTATGTATGTTTTCTGATATGTGTCGATTGGGGCTGCGGCCTAACGAGTTTGGTTTTTCGGTGGCAATTAAAGCATGCAGAGTTAAGGGTGATATTGTGATGGGTGAGCTCATTTATGGTCTTATAATGAAATGTGGTTTTGAATTAGATGAATTTTGTAGTTCTTCGATTCTCGGGTTGTTTTCTGAATTGGGAGAAAGTAAAAGCGCTCGCAAATTTTTTGATGGGGTCCCTTCATGGCGGAGATCCGAAGCTTTGTGGAATACATTGCTTAACAGTTATGCTGAAGGTTCTGATGCCAAGGGAGTTGTCTTGTTGTTTAGCCAGATGATGCACTCTGATACGTTGCCCAGTTGCGTCACTTTTGCAATTGTTGCTAAGCTGTGTGCTACCATTCTGTGTTTGAACTTAACTAGCATCTTTCAGTGTCAAATTATCAAGTTTGGATTTCAGAGTCATCTTGTTGTTGGAGGAGCTCTTGTCAATGCTTATGCAAAATTAAGATTACTGAACAGCGCTTGTGAAGTTTTTCGAAATCTAGAAGAGAAGGATAATACAGTGTGGTGTTCCATAATGGCCGGATTCCATCTGGCGGGGGATGCTGAGGGAGGACTGAATTGCTATCTTGAATTTCTTTCTGAAGGTCACAACCCTGATCCCTTTACCTTTGCAACTGTGCTGAGTTTGTGTTCAGGTTCAGAAACTAGGAACTTTGATGCCCAACTGCATTGCAGTTTCTTCAAATATGGCTTCATTTTAGACTCATTTCTGGGCAGTGCATTTATTGACATGTATGGCAGCAGAGGCTTTGTTTCTGAAGCATACAAGTGTTTTCTTGAGGTCAAAGAAAAGAGTGAGGTATGCTTTGGTGCTATGATAAAAATATTTGTTTCCTCTTCATACAACAATAAGGCCTTTGAGTTGTTCTGTTACATGAAGAAATTGGGCTATATGCCAAGCCTTTCAATTTTATGCCACGTTCTTAAAGCTTGCTCAAATCTGTCTCTGTTTGAGAAAGGCAGATCATTACATGGTCAAATTATTCAATTCCCATGTGCTGCTGACAAGTTAACTGCAGAAAATGTTCTCATTGAGATGTATGCAAAGTGCGGAGCAGTTGATGAAGCTGAAAATGTTTTTAGGAATATACAAGTACCTAATGAGTTCTCATGGACAGCCATTATGATTGCATGCAATGAGTCATGGCAGTTTGGCAGATCTTTGCAACTATTCTATGAAATGTTTCTCTCTCCTGTTCCTGTAAAACCGAGCCCATTTGCTGTGGTCACTGCTCTTCAGGCCTGTGAAATGCTAAAATCACTTGACAAGGGAAGGCAACTTCATGCTTATTGCATTAAAGGAGGACTGGAATCTCAATCCTTTGTTGGTAGTTCTCTGATAAACATGTATGCTGCAAATAAGAGTGAGATTAGAAGTGTGTTTCAAGCATTTGGCTCCATGAATGAGCATGATATTGTCTCTTGGTGCACCATGATGTCAGTGTGTGCACGGAATGGACATGAAACTGAAGCTTTGAGTCTCTTTGCAGAACTCTATAATGCATCTATCTTCTCAATTGATGAGGTCATATTGTCAACCTGTCTCTCAGCTTGTGCTGGCTTATCAGCTCTTGAGAAAGGGAAGTGGTTCCATGCATACATCCTCAAAAGTGGTTTTATGTTGCATGAACATGTTACCTCATCTGCCATAGATATGTA
The DNA here is from genome assembly GCA_033439265.1 of Dillenia suffruticosa. Classification (NCBI taxonomy): domain Eukaryota; kingdom Viridiplantae; phylum Streptophyta; class Magnoliopsida; order Dilleniales; family Dilleniaceae; genus Dillenia; species Dillenia suffruticosa. The sequence goes on from JAVTVX010000005.1 coordinate 584,381, forward strand.
TTGTAAGTCTGGAAGCATTGATGGTGCACGCAAGTTGTTTGATGAAATAAAAGACCATAGTTTAGTGTCCTGGACTGCAATGATCTCAGGATATGCCCACCATGGTCTTGGGCATGAGGCCATCAAGTTGTTCAATGAGATGGTTGACGCTGGATTGGACCCGGATGAAGTCACCTTTGTTGGTCTTTTGATGGCATGTAGTCATGCTGGCCTAGTGAAGGAAGGCTTGCAGTATTTTGAGTTAATAAAGGACTACAACTTGGATGTAACTCTGAATCATTATGCTTGCATGGTTGATCTCCTTGGGAGAGCTGAAAAAATAAATGAAGCAAAGGATTTGATAATGAAATCACCATTTAGATCCAGCAGTCTTCTATGGAAGACCTTGCTTGGTGCTTGCAACAAGCATGGGAACGTTGAGGCAGGTAGCCGAGTTGCCAAGATGCTGATTGAAACGAAACCAGATGAACCCTCAACCTATGTGACATTGTCAAACATTTATGCCTCAGCTTTGATGTGGAGTAATTCCATTGGGATGAGAAACAAAATGAAAGAAGAGACTGTTTGTAAGAAGCCTGGCCATAGTTGGGTTCAAGTTGCTATCTAACTTCTTGGAGAGCAAAGCAGTTTTCTGCAGAAAGTGAAGTTCCTATTGTGATGCTCTAATGTTTATTGAGGCAGTGATTGCTTTACTTTCAGTGCGTGCAGAGGAGCTATAAACATTAGACTGAAGAAAAAAGTTCATAACCTTCACAAAAGCTGTACATCCTCCCATATAAGATGGTGTTGCCAGTGTAAAATACATAACTTCTTAAGAAGCTTCAAAAGAAGTGATTTCTCTATTTTTCAGGGTAAGGAGGTGGGATTGAGATGGCAATCATCCATTGATGATAAATTGTCCTTTGATCCTGGTGGTGAAGGAAAATGATTTTTGTGACAATTCATTGATCATGGAGGCTGTGCTCATTAATTAGTTTAGTTGGTGAAGCTTGTTGGTGTAGCTGGGAAAATCAATGCAGGATTATGGCTGTAAACCCGCTTGTTTAATTGGGTCCAGATGATAATTCTCTGTCAAGTTAATTGCATTGATATGGAAACTTTCAGATGGGTGGCTTAATGTCCAATGAGCAGAAATTAGATTCTGCCAGCTGATTCTGGTAGGATTTGCTGTTGGTAGCAAATGTTTAGCATGGCCTCATAAACATTTTTGCCATTTTTTGATGGATCTGCTGAAAGAGATCTATTAGTAGCTGAACAAGATCATAAGCTAATTTGTGACAGCTCAAAGGTTTTTGTTAGAGATTTTCTAGTTGGTACAGATTTTTTTAGTAATGAACACATTCTTGCCAAAGCCAAATTTGTTAAAGTGAGCAAGGTCTGCACCCATCTGATGGTTCATTAGTAGCTGCAAGAATAACTCAGAAGAGCTTGCAACAGAGGGAAAATTGCAGTTTTGGATAGTAGTTGAAATGATTGGTGTAGCTGTCCACTGTACTTTTTTGCAGTTATATGGTGTTTACATGACACCAACAGAATGTTTGTTTGAATGTCCATTACATGACCAATGGAGGGTTTCACCATGTTTGCGATGCTGCCACCTTCCTTGAAATGGCCATTCAATTTCTGCAGTGGAAGGAACAGGGCTTTATGTTGTGTTCTGAAGAGATGCAGCAGGAGGGAACTAGAGCTTTGATTCGATGTATTATTGTCTTATGTTCCATTTCTTCACTGTCTGCTAGAAGGATGATGGGAGAAGAAACAAGTTAAATGCAGAAATTTTTTGCAATGTTGCTGTGACCCATGAATGTTCTGCTTTGCTTTTCACGATGATATGAGTTTTACCAATATGGTGCTGCCTCGATGGGATTATCGCTGTGGCTTCATTTGCAATGCAGAGTTCTGAGAACAACTCTGCTTTCTGGATAAAATGATATTTGATTTGATTGAAACTAACTGCGGTGAGGACGGTATTAAGTTGGGGAGACGATTCTGGTAAACAAATCTATCCTTTGCTCTTCAATTCGGAGGTGGCTGTCATATCCTCTTATTCTACACTGGATTTAAATTATATAAGATGCTGGGAAAGACTAAAAATGGCATCATTAGAAAGGACAGTGAAAAATAAAGGTAAATACTTAGAGGAGATCTGCACGAGATATTTTCTCAAAGGCATTACCAATTTTTTTGCTAAATTTTCAGGATATAGACTTACAATGTCATCTTTTAATTTATTCCTTGAAACAGGTCGTGGGAGGGTGAGGATTGTTGAGAATTTCACAAAATCAAGTGTTAAGCAATGGTACTGGCATTTCATAGACATGGTTTAGTTGTTCTATTTGTTTCTATTTATTGGTGGGATTTGTAAAGGCTTCGACTATCAGCTGATTAGAAATGGAGATAACTCATGTAGTACACAGCCATGCAGAAGAAGCTGTGACAACAACGATGTACTAGTCAAACCATTGCAAGGGCTTTCTGGCAATTGCTGATCAAGTGACAGGCAAGTCATTTGTTTTTCTTTTTTCTTGTATCTATGTTGTTTTAATTTGATTTTTGGTGCCACTTGTAAATTTGTGTATTCTCATGTTATTTCAAAATTTATGAAAATGGTTTCTTTGTAAATTTTAATTTCGCTTGCCCTTGTGGACCGTTTTTAAAGTGCTCTGCCACAATTGTATATGCACTTAGATTACTGGTCTTTTTTCTGAAACTGAGTTAAGTTTTTGTTTAAGCTTGAAAGAATAGTTATCAAATCGAGATCTAAATCCTGAATACAAAAACTCATTTTTTGAATCATGAATTGTATCAAATCTTAAATAATAATATTCTGTATTCCGTATATATGTATCTTTTAGAACCTAGATGCATAATATATCAAAAATATTTATTTATAATTTATCAAATAATATGATTTAAATTTTGGGTTCATTTAAGTGACTACTAATTATTAAAAACTTAATCTAAGTTTAGATATCCAGAATTCTTCAAAATTCAAAAACTCTACAAATTCAAGGCATTGTTTATAATAACTAATGCCTTAAAAATCATCTCATATATTCTAAAGCTATTATTTAATCAATCCAAATATCAAGTCTTCAAGGTTTATTAAAATCATTATCCTCCCAAAAATTCATTTAACTATCCCACCAGCTTCGGTCACTCCTATGTTTTCATTTTTAGTTGTTTTTCCTTTGTCCATTTTATCCACATCCTGGATATTTTAATTTCTTATACTTTCCATCTGTGTGATCCATCAATGACAACTCCTCTGAATTATACCCGTTCTCTGCATTAGCATCATTTTAATATCTGCATCACCTTGGAAGCCAAACTCATTGGTATCCATGGCATCAATGCTCCCCTTGACTTAGTATTTCTATTACATTGTCATCCACTCCATTAGTGTCATTTAAATCATATTCACTGTCGTGAAATTCAACATCCTCTTGGCAGCCATCATGCTTATCCCCATCTTTAACATTATTAGGTACATCATCTGTGATACTCTGCCCTACATCACCATGGATGCCTACATTAATCCCTTCCAACTTGAGGGATTGGTTCATATATAAAATACATTTGCAAAACTCTATATTCTATTTCATATAATCCCATTACATTCGGTTCTAAATTATCATCAATCATATTCAGGCCTTATCAGGCTTTAGCCACACGTGGTAGCCTGCTCCGGTTCCCAAAACAAACTTTTTCCTTATTTGGGTTATTCATACATCTCACACATTTCTTAAGATTCAATTATAATAAGAATTTATAATGGGCCAGAACACACTTGTTGGATTATCCATAACTCTGACAGATTTGTGCCTGCAGTTCATTAGAAAAGAAATGCTATAAATATCAAAGAAAATTCATGTTATTTTTTTTTTTGTTTTCACTACCGGTATTCGGGATTTGTTCGACTAATTTGGTTTGAGCACTGTAGGGACCATCTTAGGGGTTGGCTCTTCTAAATCTTTTTTCGCCATTCCAAGGGTTTAGATTCGAGAACTCTGGTTAAGAGGTAGAATATCCGACCACTCAACCCAAATGAGTTGGGTAGAAATACATGTTATTAGTGACTCTGTCAAAGAAAATAAAAAGATCAAAGAAAATTCAACAAAAAAAAAAAAGATTCGGCGGGTAGAATTTGATTTTGCAGAATAGAGAGATGTAAAATAAAATTTGATTTTCCATATGGATTAAAAGCATGCTTTTTCTTTTTTTTTTTTTTGGTAGATTAGAGAGAGAAAAACACGGGCCAAGAGGCCCAACAAACCCAACCTAATTAGATTACACACCCAGACCTACGTAAAATCATTCTGGTCGACTCATTCCCAATTTTGTCATCCATCAGCAACGGCTGCAAGGAAGAGGAGGAAACTCCAGCAGGGACAAGCCTCGATGGCTAGCTTTCCCCAATCTAGCAAGAAGGTCTGCGCACTTGTTAACTTCTCTGTAAATGTGCTTCACTTCGGAGATTTCCCATCTCTCTCATGATGTGGATGCAGTCCCTCAGCGCATGGAAGAGAGGATGGGTGGAGTTGGAGTTCTGCTTTAACTGGTGCGTTAAGCCAAGGCAATCTACTTCAACCTCCACTTCTGTTGCTCCTTTACTCTTAGCGATCGCTAGCCCTTCTCACAAAGCCCACACCTCAGCCGCTATGACATCCGCTTTACCTATGTTTAGCATATATCTTCCTTCCCAGTTTCCATCGCCATCACGCAAGATGCCACCACCACTAGCAATCCCAGTCACCCCATCTACTGCTCCATCCGTATTTAACTTAATTCTTCCTCTCTCAGGGGGATTCCATTTTACATTTAGAATGGAGGATTGATTAGGGATATGGTTAGTTCTGTGAGCCTCGACCCACAGCATTTGAAGGTTTTTTGCCAGTCTTACTGTAGTCACAGTTGGCGTGATGATTCCCTCCATGACTCTCTTGCATCTACTCTTCCAAATCCACCAGATAGTAGCAGCAAAAATCTAAGGACCATTGGATTAAAGAGTCTTTGCACTCCTTTTTTTTAACCAAGTAACAGTATTGTCCTGTCAGAAGGCACTGTCCTCGTTTATTTGAGGGCAGATTAGACGCCAGATCTCTTTACTCTCTTTACAATCTCTCAAAACATGCATAACTGATTCTGCTTGTCCCCTACACACTTCACAGATATCATTATCCACAATTTTTCTTCTTTTCCTTTCCACATTTGTCGTTAATTTCTCCCTAGGTGCCAACCAAAGGAAGAACTTCATTCTCTCAGGATAGTTTGCTTTCCGAATCCACTTCCAGCTTGCATTATGCATACTTGCCGTGTCATTTCTTCCTTACAAAATGTGATAGGCACTGGAGACTGAGAAAGTGCCATCTTTAGTCCCCGATCAGCCCATGAGGTCCTCTGGAGCCCTTGTCCTAGGCAGAGGGATCCCTCGAATTTCATCCACTTTCTCATCCCTAACCACAGCCATCATATCTTCAATTTTCCATTGGCCCTCAACATTTATAAACTCATTTATAAACTGGCTAACCTTCAGGTTTTGGGCGCTTCTGGTTTGGGGATGAATTGCATACTCACTGAGTTTTCCACTCCGCACCCATCTATCATCCCAGAAATTTATCCTTCTGCCGTTACCCACCCTCCATACGATCCCCATGTCAATACATTTTCTGCTTTTAAGAATGGCCCTCCAAATATTTGACCCACCAGTGTTAACTCTGCATTCCATTAAGTCTCTTCCCTTGCAGGTATTTCTTACTTATAACTTGGCACCAAAGAGCCTAGTCTCCTTGTATCAACCGCCAGCCCAACTTAGCGAGCAACGCAACATTACTCGTCCTCATCTCTTGCATTCCCAGCCCTCCATCATGCTTAGCTCTGTAGACTGCCTCCCAACTAGCTAGATGGACCTTTCTATTGCCTTCTCTACTTCCCCATAAAAAATCTCTATTTATTTTGTCAAGCTTCCTACATGTGCTACTAGAAATCCAACAAACTTGCATAGTGTACATTGGAATGGCTGATGACACCGCTTGAATCAAAGTCCTTCTCCCAGCATTGCTCAAGAGTTTTGCACTCCAGCTGTTTAGTTTAGCCTGCACTATGTCTACTAATTGATTGTAGAAATCTTTGTTAACTCTCCTATGGACGAGAGGAATTCCCAAATATTTACCCAGGTCTTCCGTGGTAGTGAAGTTACACATACCTGCCAGAGTACTCTTGAGGAAGTTAGAGATTTTTTGAGTTTTGATTTTGTCTCGTTTATACTCAATCCACTCTCTACTGAGAACTCCTTGAGGCATCCTCTAATAGCGCTTAAGTTCAGTTGATCTGCCTTCGCAAAAAGCACAAGATCATCCACAAAAAATAGACGTGAGATAAGAGGACCCTCCTTGTTGAATTTAAAGGGATTTCACATACATTTTTTTACCTTCTCTTGGATTAGGTAGGAAAGCCTTTCCATCACTAGGATGAAAAGGTAAGGAGACAAAGGATCTCCTTGCTTAAGTCCTTTTCCTGCCTTCATAGCTGGCAAGACCTCCCCATTCCAAAGCAAGGAAACCTCACCATTCGTAATTGCAAACATGATAATCCTAACTAACTTTATTGGGAAGTTACATTCCATTAGAACCTGTCCCAAATAGTGCCGGCTCACATTTTCATAAGTTTTGTTCAAGTCTATCTTCAGAACCATCCAAAGCTTTTTACTTTTAAAATATAATATAATAAATATTATATGAATATGCCCTCCCCACTTGAGATCATTCAAGTGTTTGTGTCAAATTCAGAATCTATTCTTCCAATTTCACGAACTCAATGAATAAGAAAGCAATATACTAAACTTGCTCAATTATTTTTTTCGCTCTTTTCTTTTATGATTACCCTTCAAGGCCAGCTCATAAAATTGATACGACATTAAAAAAAAATAAATAAATAGGATGATTCCTGGTATGGAATTCGGAATGTTATTGATGGTACTGCAATACCTTGGTATCCTATTATTTTCTTGTGCAATTTTAATAGATTTCATGCAAGATTTTTGTTTTTGTTTTTTAACGTTTTTTGGGCAAAATTTTTGTAACATATACTTATATTTTGTATAATAATCTTAAATTAAATAAAATTTTTTCGATAATATTTCGTAATGCATGATGCTGTTTTGAGAAGTTCAAAGAAATTTATGAATGATAATAACTAAGAAATGAAGATGGATTTTAGAATGAACAATACAGGTGAGCACCTCAAGCCTTTGATATTTCGAGGCCAAATGATTGGTCATGATAAAAGAGTGCTTTCAACCTCTGGGATCGTTTTGTGTATAGGTTGAAAAATGAAGTAGTGGCACTTAGATGAAAATTTTAAAATGTTTAATCAAGTCAAAATTCAAGTAAGATGTAAGAAAAAGTGTCAAAATAGCTGATATATGATCGCCATTTTTTTTTTTTGGGAGTCTTCACTTTCAGGTCAGAATCATTATTTTGTGGGCCGTCATTCAAGTCGAAATTGCAGAAAACGGTGTTGTTTCACAAAATTAAAAGACAGCATTTGATTTTCCCCCCTTTTTTCTGAATAAAAGATATCTATTTTACAGTTCCTCCCCTTTGGTAAATTTCGAATTGTTCTTGGTGGATTCCGAAAATTGTGAGATCAATGTTGCTTGATTTCGATTTATGGTGCATTGGTCCTGCATCATATATATATATTAAGCATCTTATTCAAGAAAGGTTTCGTAAGATCAGCTCATCGTTGCTAGGACCTACAATTCCTTTTTGTTTTTAATATTCAGCAAGCGAATGCTACAGCATCATACTTTAAAATAATAAATTAATAATGAAGAGGAATCAGACGATTAGACCATGGACAAGTTTCCGGTTAGGAGCCACAAGTTTCTTTTCCTTCTTGCTGTTTTCCTTCTTGCTGCTGTTTAGTGAGGTATGATATCATTTACGCTTATCTAAACAAAGTAAAACTTATCTTTGGATACGTTCATGGAACGTGGGCCCTTTGGTGAGTCAAGATTGAGCCCACACGAGTTGGCAATGGCGAACACAGCAGCTTTTGCACTTGTCCACGCACCCCCTCCCCCATCCTCCGCTATATATAGAATATTATCCCACTTGCTCGCTTGCATCCTAGCGCACAATAACAATGGCCGACTCTACTCCACTTCTCACAACCACTCAACAGAACTCTCCCGACCAATCAGAAACCCCAAAACTCCAATACCAGCACCATCACGGTACTCTAGAAGAAACCATTGAACAATGCATTGGCGATTTCAGCTTCGCACAGTTCCTCCAAGCCGTCCTTGTCTCCATCGCATGGCTCTTCGACGGGCAACAAACCTTCATCAGCGTTTTCGCAGATGCCGAGCCCACATGGCACTGCAATACTCCCGATGGCTCATGCAACAGTTCCCTTACCGACATATGCCATCTCCCAAACAGCTCATGGTCTTGGGACATGCCCATTTCCACCTCCACCATTTCAGAGTGGAATCTTGAATGTACTGGCTCGATCATTGTCGGTTTACCAGCATCGGCCTTTTTCATTGGTTGTCTTCTGGGAGGACTGCTCCTATCCACACTTGCTGACTCTACACTTGGTCGCAAGAAATTGTTGTTGCTCACCTGCTTGCTGATGTCACTTGCTGCATTGGCGAGCGCTTTTGCGACCAATGTTTGGATGTACTCCGTTCTGAGATTCCTTAGCGGGTTTGGTCGCGGAGCTATAGGAGGCTGTTCTTTAGTTTTATCATCAGAACTTGTGGGTAAAAGGTGGCGAGGATCAGTGGGTATTCTGGGATTCGTGTGTTTCACTCTTGGGTTTTTATCACTCCCGGCCATGGCCTATGTCAATAGAGGTAGCTCCTGGAGGAATCTATACACTTGGACTTCTTTGCCCTCAATATTCTACTGCATTCTCGTTCACTTGATAGTTCGTGAATCTCCGAGATGGCTGTTAGTAAAAGGACGAAAAGAAGAGGCTATATCGACGCTCAAGAGTATGGCCACGGAGAATGAGAGTATGAAATGGAGCTTCTCAGGCTTATCCCTGGAGCAGGAGACGTGGAATAATGTTAATTTCTACTCGGCCATCAAAATCTTGTTAGAGAAAAGATGGGCTTTTCGGAGGTTATCAATGGTTATGTTGACCAGTTTTGGAATCGGAATGGTTTACTATGGAATGCCTTTGGGGCTTGGAAACTTGCCCTTCAATCTCTACTTGAGCGTCACGTTTAATGCTCTTTCGGAATTTCCATCTTCCTTAATCACATTCTTTCTCATTGAAAAAATGAAGCGAAAAATCTCCTTAATGATTTTTGGTATTCTAAGCGGAATATGCAGTGTGATAAGTGTAGTGGTGGGTAAACAAGGGTGGATGAGATTCCAAGTGGGTTTCGAATTGGTTTCTTTCTTTTCTGCCTGCACTGCATTTAACATATTGCTTATATACTCATTAGAATTGTTTCCGACATGTGTGAGGAATTCCGCGGTGTCAGTGGTGAGGCAGGGGGTGATGCTCGGCGGTGTGTTTAGTCCGATAGTGGTTGGTGCAGGGAGGAAGAATAATGGGTTTGTGTCATACGGAGTGTTTGGATTGGTGATTGGTTTTTCAAGTATGTTTGTGGCCTGTTTGCCTGAAACAAAAGGCGGGACCCTTTGTGATACCATGGATGAAGAAGAGCAAAAGCAGCAAAAAGAGATCAGATCAGCAACAGCTTGCGATGATGACCGTATTGCAGATGACGCCTAGATTCAAAACTAGCTCCTTTGTTTTCTTTATCCAACTCCTCTTCGTGTGCATCAATCAAGTGGGGTTTTTTTTTTTTTTTTTTTTGGGTTTTGTTGGCTTAGGGTAATTTCTCTTACTTGGAATATTGTGCATTAATCGTGACCAACTTTAGGACATGTGCCACGAGGATAGAATATTATGTGAAGTATTAATTTCTTAAATTTCATCCACTTTGTTTGATAAACTTACTTCCCCAAAAAAATTCAGGCGACTTACATTTACCCCAAAGAGATAGGATAACGCGGACTAAAACTTTTGCCCTTCCGAATAAATGATCGGGAATTTGCCCCTCAGACTAGTTTCTTTCTCGTCACTTTTCCCTTTGTGAGGCTGCGGCTGTCTAAAAAAATTCTGGCCGCAGGTGTTGGGCGTTGGTGGGAGGTCAAAAGAAAAGGACAAATAGTGGGGGAGAGAGAGAGAGAGAGAGAGAGACCAGAGCACTGCAAAAATACATGACTTAGCAACCAAAATAGGAGGAAAAAAATGTCAAGTTCCGATCGGGTCGGATAAAATTGCTGTCCCCCATGAGCTATGGAGGCACGATCTAACCATGACTCAAATTTAATATTTATAACTTGTTGGAGACTCTTTGTGATAACATGGGACAACATTAAAAAAGATTAATGATGGATATATTTATTTTTCTTGTTATTCAATTGGATTAAATCTACCCCATTTCTATAAATAAAAAAGGCCTACTCCGATTAATGAGAGAGAGAGGCCTCCGATGTGACAATCTAATAATTACAATCCCCTTCTCTCAATTTTTATATTCAAATCTATATATAATAAAAAAAAAGAGCCGAATGTCCTTTTAAACTCTCTCAAGGATTGATATATATAAAAATACCATTCGATCATCTACATCAACTAAAGAAAATTATGGAGTTAAAGTGTTTACTATAATCCTCAAATGTTTTACTCTGATTTCTATATCAAATGCATATGCAATACATTATTTAAGCAATATAATTGAGCAATCCATTGCATAAAATCATGATAAATATGACATTTAATTTGATAATTCATTTTAACCACGACGTCAACTTTTTTTTTTTTTTTGTACCATGTCTTGACACCACTTGATATCCAGAGTTTCACTCTGACTAATTCGGGTCTTCCAATGGAAAACACTCCATACACATGAGGGTTCGATACTCCCGACGGGATTTGAATCTAGATCATATTTAAAAATACTTAACTCCACATTCAATTTTAATGCATATATATACCTCACTCAAAATGACTCTCACAATTAACATTTCTTATGCCAACTCAAATGGATTACATATAAAATGAAAAATTAACAACCCAAATCATTTCAAGGGAAAACCTTAAAACCCAATATATCTAAATTCTTGGGCCCATTCCACCCAAAAAGAAATAGTTGAAGAATCACTTTTATAGGTTAAAACTCATCTCAAACCAAAGAATATTGTTTGTTGCTTGAATTCTACGGATAGCTTGCCGAATCTTTTTATGTATACTTGTTTGAAGAGAGAGATAATGGAACGAACAGACAAATTTAGCTATTTTGGAGGATATCAAATAATGTCATTTCCAGTCATAGCTGAAAAAAAAAATCATCCACATAATAAATTATATATTGTCAGATCATAATGAAAATGAGAGGGTATCAATCAATTTGTCCATTCCCCGTCCCCATGAATAGATCACCCTAATGCTCTATTTGGCTTGATATGAATGATCACATCCTTTGATTGAAGCAAGTAATATTTCTATTTCATTGAGTTTGCTGCTGATCTTGTTAGATGGAAACCTTTTGTCTTTTTCTTTCCTGAGGGAGGGGTGGGCACTTCTTGTTATATTTATTTACCAAAATTTCATACTAAAATACTTGCTAAATTTGTTGAAACTTTGTTTTCTCTAATTTAATTCTTTTGTACTTTACTTATTTAATGAACGAAAAGCATACGAAGAATTTGTAAAATTAGAAAAAAAAAATAAGTATGAAATCGACAAACACAGATCATGTGCATGCATATGGAGATCTGGTTGGATGCCGAACTTTAAAACTCAGAAGATTTAAAAAAAAAAAAAAAAAAAAAAAAAAGGAATTTTGGTGAAGTGGTAGGATATGGTTGGTTGCATTCACTTCAAAATTTTAATAGTCAATTTTTATCTATGCAACACATTTTTATTGAAAGTGATGCATTTAAACTTTTTGACACTAATATTTTTTATTTTTAAAATATTTTTAAAATATTTTTTATTTTCAAAATATTTTGATATGCTAAATTAATTAATATTTATATAAAAAATTTTATATATTTTTATTTACATATTTGTCTATATTTAATGAATTATTTTCTTATTTAATTATAATTTTTATTTTTTGTATTATTTGTTTTATAATCAATAATTTTATTATAAAATATATTTATCCTATTATTTTTATAAAATAATTAATATTTAAATAAAAATTCTTATATTTTTAATTTACACATTTTATTTTATTTTCATTTTCTATATTATTATAAAATGTGATTTTTTAAAATCTATTTTGCGTTTTTCATTTCTGTTTGTGCGCAGTTTAAATTATTTCCCGATATCTATCAATGTGCCAATGTTGTGTTATTTCCCAATATATTGTGAAATGAGACCCAATTGATTCAAATATTGACATTTTTATTTACATTTAAACACTATTAAAGTTGATGTTATAGAAATCAAATTCGAAGTCGATTTTCACGAAATTGATTTCTGACGTTTGCCGAAAAATCCGCTTTAAAGTCTTTGTAAACAACATCTCTAATCTCTAATATGGATCCCTAATCAATAAGAGAAAGGACCAAGCCAGAGAGAGACGAGATAAGGGTAATTCACCTTATTCAAAGGGTATTACAATTAATGTGGACCTCAGTTGGCCACATTGAACCGACGTCGTTGTAAGATTCAAAAATCCTCCATCCCCTTCCCCATTCTTTGTAATAATGTTTTCGGCTTACCATTTGAAAACATTAACCATACCGCGACAATTTAAAAGTTGAGAAATAAATGTTCCCATGATTTATCTTTATTCTTTTCTTAATTTTATTTATTTATTTTTTAATTTTAAATTTAAAATAGAGAAAAAAAGAAAATATATGGAAAATTACATCTTGTCTTTTTCCGGGGACGTCAAAAAATATATTATTTCTTCTAGGGCTTTTGATAATTTTTTCATTAACCAGTGAAATAAAATTTTATATCATAAGAAAAACTGATAAAATTTTGAAGTCAAACTTATAAATTGCGTTTTGCGAGTGGATGTCTTACATCTTTAGGATTTGTTTAACGTTGTCAAAGAAATGTTACTAAATAAAAACAATAAAGTGATTGAACACCCATAATGGACAAACCAACAACGTTATTGCAAAGGATGGGGATGGAGGATATTTGAATCTTACGACGACGTCGACCAGGGTGAATTACCCTTATCTCTTCGGTTTGTAGCTTGATTTTTCCTCTTATTTATTGGGGGATTCACTTTAAACTAGATTCGTTGGTTTAGTATTTTTTTTCTTTTATTGATTGAGTAGATGGATAGATTTGAGTTTTCACGCTAACATTTTAATGATATAAAGGTTTTATTTTTTAATCTAGTGATTTCAAATTTTAAATTTTTATACAAATACAAAAAATGATGGATAGATTTGATATCGATTTTTACGGTACTAGCTCTAATAATTTGAAATATAAATATAAATTTTAATATTTTAATAAATTAAATCTATTTTTCAATATTTTGAGAAATATTTCTGTGAATGTACAACGTAAATCAAGTGGACAACCATAATGATTTCTTTCACCTTTACGCATCCGAGAAGGATCAAGTTGTAGGAAAGTAGTCTGGACACTTCTTAATGTTTGATCATTTTCATTGTCACATCACGTCGTCTAATGAAAGGATGGGGAGATAAATCAGATAACATATATGAAGTCGTTAATGGAGAGGGACATGTCCTTGGTCGGGTATGCCATTTTAATATTGTTGTTATCAAATATTGGCCGACATATGCATAAATATAAAATGGAAAAATGATATTACGTTTTGGAATGCAATTCTTGTTGAAAGTGAAATTTTTGAAGTAGATTAGACAGAGCCAATTTTTTATTTTTCCAATTAATAATTCATTCATCCCAACATTTGTAATAAATTAATCTCCCAAAATAACCACATTCTTGAACATAAAGTTTTATGGTTTGAATTGTGAGAAGAAGCAATTTTCTTTAAAAGTCTCCATAATTTTTTAAAGAATTTGACTCTAATACCGTATTAAAAAAATGTGAATATGATTCTAATATTATGTTAGAATAAAAATCAATATAATAATATGAAATTCTAATAATCCATTGATTTAATAAAATATTACAATTAATTAGATTTATATAGAAATTTTATTATTATGAATATAAAAATATAAAAATAAAAAATTTAAATATTCTCAAAATATATGATATTTTCTAACAGGATGGTATAAATTATATATTTTGACCATATATCCGCAAATTGCATATTACAAAATATTCTTAAATGTCAACAAACTTTTTTCCAACTCTTTATTATAGAAGTTTTAAAAATTTTATATTTTTCATTCAACAAATCTTAATAATGAACTCAGAATTAAATTTACTGCTTATACAATATCAATCAGACACCTCTTTGGCGTTCAGGGTTTTGCTCCACCCCCCCCCCCCCAAATTTGGATCTTATATCTTAATTTATTCCATTATTTACATTTGGAAAATAATATTTAGAAAATCCCAAATTTTATATCATTTAAAATAATTCTCGTATACTTAAGAAATATTAAAAAATAAAAAGTAGATTTTTTTAATAATATTCTTTTTAAAAAAATTAAAAATCAAAATACAACCAAATCTCTTGAGTGGATGGGGAAATATCAACCAAGCGGGCTCAATTGGATGGACTGTTAATGTCACGGGAGGACCAACCTGTGCCTCGCCTGCGGCCTCGTGGGGCTGGTCGGATAGATGAGACGTCAAGAATTCAAAGTATTAAAAGAACCGTGACAAAAAATATCCGAGCATTGTAGGTGTCTTGCAGCCCACAGAATTGGTGTATGTGTGTTTATGTATTTTTTAAGGCTTAAAAAAATTCAAATTTAGTGAACTCCATACATGCCGCGACAAAGTAGGCTACATCGTATCTTTACTTTTTTTAAGAAATAAAGTTTACATGCCGCGACAAAGTAGGACCACCTGAGGAGGGATGATGGGAGCTGGTTGAAGGGCTACATCATTAACATTGGCAAAGCTGACAGTTTCACAGCGGAGCTTTGGGGTTTGAGGAAAGGCTTGAAGCTAGCTAAAAGTTTGAGCATTGTTCAGCTTCAGGTCGAAGTGGACAGTGTAGTCTTGGTAAAGTTCATTGAAGAAAATGAGGTTGTGAATCATCCCCTTCATTTGATTAGGATTGACTGTAGAATGTTAATGGACGAGTTAGGAGTTAGTCAAGTTTCCCATGTCTTCAGAGAAGGAAATGGTTGTGCTGACATCATTGCTAAGATGGGTTTTAGAGCTCCTCCTGGGGTCACGGTGTTAGAGGACCCCCCGCAAGCCCTTCTTAAGTGCCTTTCCGCTGATGCTTTGGGTGTGGGGGCTAGTAGGACTGGAGTTTTTAAGCCTCCTTCTGTAATGGGCTTCGGCTCCTAGTTTTTTTCTGGGCCAATTATTTTTTTTATTACCAAAAAAAAAAGAAGAAGAAGAAGATAAGAAGTGAATAGGCAAATGTTAAGACGGTATGCCTTCATAAATTAAATATGGTTCTTGGATCTGTTTGTATTAATGGTGTTTGCCATTAATGGTCCAAACTGAACGCGCAATTCCGGGGTTCTCCATTGTTTGGTTGTTTTCCCGTGGTCTCTCATAGTGTCATGTTTGGTATCCCAAAGCTAGTTTTATAGTATTCTATCATTGGTTGTGTGATCGGTCTAGCTGTAATGATCGGATACTAAATTTTTTTAATTAAAATTTTAAATTTAAATTCTAAAAATAAAAAAATAAATATTAAAAAAAAACCAACCTCTTTAAAATGACATAGTCAACTAAGAAAACGTGATTCCCGTATATAAACAATACCAAGGACTAAAAAAATGTGACTCCTTTTGAAGGAGCATTTTGGAGTCATTTCACCCCCAAAAGTGAGAATGCTTACTTATAAGCTTATAATGTATAAAAGGCGCTCAAATCATACCGTCAAACAACATCTCATACAATTGTTTAGTATGATAGCTTTATTAAAAAAAAAAACAGAAAAAAAAAGAAAGAGAGACCCAGGGGCAATTCAGAAAAAAAGTCCACATTTTGCGTATAGGCCATTTTCAAATCCAAGTTTTACCATTCGAAAGGAGGGAAAACAAAAAAGCGTAAACTTTATTTCTAATTTCACACGGCTTATAAATTTCTAAATCATCAAATGGGTAAAATTTGCAAATCAATTCCTCTAAAGTAGGCTCCACCGATCTTTACTTTTAAATAATCATTTTATCTTAATTATTTCTAAAGAGATGGAAACTAAGTGTAAATAAATAAATAATAATATTTAAAAATGAACTCTTTATTTTGTTTTTTGTTGTTATGAGCGTAAATTTAATTGAATTTCCACTACTAGAAAACGAACTTTCAGCGACGAAAAAATCCATTGCTGAAAATTCATTTTCCGTTACTGAAAAGTATCATTGACGGATTTTTTCCATTACTAAATCTATCGCAAAAAGTAACCCCACTAATTTTTAGAGACAGATTTTTTTTTCCGTCACAAATATCAACATCGGATTAGCGATGGAAAAAATCTATCGTTAATATTAGCGATGGAAAAAATCCATCGTTAATATTAGCGAAGAAAAAAAATCCGTCGCTAAAAAAAAAAAATTTAGCGACTGAGCAGGTGTTTGTCACTGATTTTTTAATTCTGAAAAGAAAACAAGAAAAAGCTCAGAAGCCCCTCCCAATTGCCTCTGGGCGGAATCAAACCCATGCACAAAAGTGAGGAAGAGAGCCCCTCCCAATTGCCTCTGGGCATAATCAAACCCATGCACAAGAGTGAGAAAGAGAGAGTGCTAATCACCGGACCAAGTTTATCTTTTAATCATATATCTTTATTTTATTTACTTATTATCTTTATCTCATATTTTTTTAATAATAATAAAATAATATAAAATTATAATAAAATTATAATAAAATTATAATAAAATTATAAATTATAAAATCATAATTAAAATAAAATAATAAAAAATTTGAAAAAAATAAAATAATATTATTATTCTACAAAATAAAATAAAAATAAAATTAAAAAATTATTAAAAATTAAAAAAATTAAATAATTAAAATAATTAAAAATAATTAAAATAATTAAAAAATTAAAAAAAAATCCGTCGTTAACCCGTCGCTAATCCGTTGCTAATTTTTCCGTCGATAATCCGTCACTAATTTTATGTCGCTAATCCGTCGCTAATGATTGTGTATTTTTTTTAAATTTTTTTTTCCTTCACCAATTCACCGATAGATTACCGACGGAATATTTCCGTCACTAAATATTTTATCGGTAATCTGTCGTTGATAATTTTATAATTTTTTTTTATTTATTGTTTGTTTAGTGACGGAATTATTTCTATCTCTAATTTCTGTCGCTAATCTGTTTCTAATTTATCGGTATTCAGTCCGTCGCTAATCTGTCGGAAATCCGCGACGGATTTTTTTTCGTCGGTATTTATCCGTCGCTGATATTAGTTTTTCTAGTAGTGTTCACATTTGAATTTTAGTTTTAAATATAATAATTTATTTTCAAACAAAATCTATGGTACAGTTCATTTCGAATGAATTGAACTTATTTTTTATTTGATTCCAAATAGAGACTAAATAGATCCAATCATAAATTACTTACCCATACTTGGTACTGAATGAAAAATGGGTTCTGCTCTTTCTAAACTGTGGAGCATTTAAAATGAATTCATATGTTTGGAACCAAAAAATTAAAATGTGAAGTTCCACTAAATTGCTACATTTAGAAGAGCAAAATTAAAATGACTAATTCATTTTTAACTCTTACTATTTGTTTAACTGCCCTTCGGTTTCTCCCCTTTAGGCTTTATGATAATAAAATATTAATCCAGAAATAAGGTTAGGTGAGCGTAGCAAACTCTTGTGGTCTTCATTTATAATTTTTATATTTTTCTACTAATTTTAAAATTTTTAATTTTTATAAATTTAGAAATTTACTCCATATTTTATTTTTTATTTAAAATATATATATATATATATAAAGATTTAGGAATAGACCCTAAAGAAAAATGTAGAGTTGATTTGAATTATTGAAGAAAGACTTCTTAAAGAATGATTTAATTCACTTGTGAACCAAACTGTAGATAAATAGAAGAAATATGACACGGTTCACCCCAGGCCATGGTATAATTAATGATGGCTCAGACCTTGCTTCGATTTAGAGCGTGCGTTGCTGCTAACCAGAAGGTCGGACGATCTTGTATATTACATCGTGCAGGAATGCCCGTGCTTGTTAGAAAAAAGAAAAAACCGAGAAAAAAATGACTTATATATTGTATATTACATCGTGCTGTGTTGAATAGGTTGTACAAAAACTGTATTTATAGGGTGATCCCATAAAAATATAAAAGAAAAGAATAAAATAAAATATTTACAAAATTGGTAATAATAAATGAAATATTACAATATAGATATTTAGAAATGTTAATATTCCCAAGAGTTCTTCAATTTGGAAACTTCTAAAACTTTTTCAATGAGATTTCTTCAATTTTAAATTGTCAATATTTTTAACACCCCTCAAACTCAAGATGGAAATAGATAGGTGATCTTGAGTTTGTATATTAAGTTATCATAACAAAGATGAATCAAGATCATAGAGAAGTTATATGCCGGGAGATTAAAGAACCGTTAAGAATAAAACAATAAAACTGTCGATTAGTAGGATTACCAGACCAATCAGTATCAGAATAAACATATAACTGATACCGTAGAGAGTGCAGCATAATTGTGATTATCAGGAAAAAAAATAGACTAAGTAGAAGAGAATGTAATAGCAGAACCCTCAGCAGCAGACTCAAAGAAAATAGAGATAAAGCAGATAAAGCAAAGGGAATAAAGCAAACTGAGTAGAAAATGATATAATAGCAGAAAACAGCAGCAGACTCAAAGAAAATAGAGATGAAACAGATCAAATAGAAAGAATAAAGCAGACTAAGTAGAAGAGAGTATAATCAAGCAGAGGGATTGAAAAATGAAGCACAATTTTCAATAGCAGAAAAACAGCAGACCGTAAGATATTCTTGAGACCCAGCAGAATAAAATAGAGGGATTGAAAAATGAAACAGAATTTTTAATAGCAGAAAATTAGCAAATCGTAAAATATTGTCGAGAACTAGCAGAATAACGCAGAACGATTTTGGACAACAGAAATAGGTTGAAAAATATCTAATTTCTCCATAACTATGCCAAAAAAAAGAAGTTTAATTGATGAGAAAAGTAGAAAAAATATCATATCGAAATATAATATTCTGATACCATATTAGAAAAAAGAAAATAAAACAGAAAGAATAGAGAAAATAAAGAAAAAAAACTGAGAGAGAATGACTCATATATTATATATTACATTGTGTTGTGTTGAATAAGTTGTACAAATCTCCTATTTATAGGGTGATTCTATGAAAACATAAAAGAAAAGAATAAAATAGAATATTTACAGAATTAGTAAGAATAAATGAAATATTACGATATAGAAATTTAGAAATGTCAATATTTCTAAGAGTTCTTTAATTTGGAAACTTCCAAAACTTCTTTAATGAAATTTCTTCAATTTAGGAATGTCAATATTCTTTCGATGAAAAAAATATTACAATAATTTTTATGAAATAAATATTACACAGAGGAGAACTATTGACAATTGAATGTGTAAATAGAGTAATCACATTTAAAGATAAAATAAATAAATAAATATTGGTGTTTAATTTTTTTTTAATATAATAAAATACAACCAAATAGAATCGAATTAGGGAAGAGAGAACGGAAGTGAAACTCTTCTTGAGAGACAAAAATTGGTATTTGACAGAATAGTTGTGCTACAATTAAAAAAGGATGATTATATGGGAAAAAATTTTTTGATAGTTTTATTATCATTAACATGAATAATTCTCTTCATTAGGATTTTAATTAAATATTTTCGTTCGATATATATAATTTGATAGTTGTATAAATGTAATTATGTATCCTTTGTTAATAAGATATTTATTCATGAATTTTTCTTAATTATCTATTATATATTTCTTATTTAGTTTGAATAGCAAATCTTTTAATTTATAAATATATACCATTGTGTTGTTTTCTGTCTTTTTTATAAATAATGATATTGTATTTTGTAATTTTTATGATACAAATAATGTAATTTAAATGTAAGTAATGTTGGATATTACCATTATTAAATAAATTTGCGAATATGTTTAACTTTATTATAATTTCAAGATTTTAATCTTTTAATAAGAGGAAAAATGATAATTTTGTCATGAATATTTTATCAAATAATTAAATTTATTTGTAGATAAAAAGAAATATGAGTTTACTAAATGCAATCTTTAAAAGCACAAGAATAAACAATGATAAAAAAACTAAGACAAAAATGGAAAAAAAGTATAATCTATCGTTACGAAAGATCATGTAATTATAACAAAATCAGTTGAATAAGGGTAAAATAGTAAAAACAATTAACTAAATGCAGGAAAATGGAGATAAGAAAATGTGAAAGCAATGAATCCATAAAAACAAGGGCCAAAATACCCACAAGACAACATAAATCGTGGATAAACAAAAGTTCTCCAACAAAGAACACATAATCACAAAAAAAAAAAAAAAAACCAATTGAAAAAGTTCACCATTAATAAAACCTTTTAAGAAAGTTAGATATTAGTCAGGATATCACAAATTATCATGTAAAATGAATTTATATGATTTTTATTATTAAAAAGCAAATAAATTATTTTTATGATATGAATCAAATTATAAAATATGTCCTTTTAATTGAATGTAACATATAAGAGATCGTATATGTCCATTTTATTAAATAATTCTTCCCAATTCAAGCTTTCTTTGAGAAAGGTATTTTATTTGAAAACATCTTGAAAGTATTTATAGTTTGTAAGTAACTTTTATATAAATTTTTAAATTTTCTATTTAAATAGTTTTTAGTTACTATTGCGAAATAAAAATGTGAGTAGAATAGAATATAAATAGTCAAATTTATGAAAAAATATAAATAATTGGGAGTCTATTTATCAAAATTTTAGAATCCACTGAGAAAAACTTTCAAAGATAAAATAATTGTTCCTAAATAAAATAAAATAATAAAAAATAAATAAATAAATAACAAACGATGCGTTTGGTTGGGGCATGATTGAGTGCACCATTTTAGGTGTTTTTAAAATGATGCGTTTTGCTTTCAGAAAATGCTAAAACAGCTTGCAGCAATATGATAAACGAAACTTAATGGGCCTCATAGCTCTCTCTGCAAATAAAGGTTTTGGGCAGCCAATCAACAATAAAGGATAACATATTTTATTTCTATAAGGCACCATGATACATAGATGGACAAAAGTGCCCCCAACAAAAAACACATAATTACAAAAAGAAACTAACTAAAAAAGTTACCTACAGATAGACCCCTAGGTTCTTTTGAGAAAGTTAGATTTTTTATTTTTCTTAATGTTTTTCTTACTAACACATTCTTATTTTTTTAATATTTTTCTTGATTTGGTTTAATAAACCGAAAACTGAATCAAAAAAATTCTAATTCGATTCCATTTGAACCGAACTTTTTTAAGAAAAATGCCAAGCCAAATAAAAAATTTCGATTTGGTTTGTCAATTTAACCTAAACCACTTGCAATTCTACTCATGCTTTAGAATGCACGATAGGAAGTAATTACAATGAACTGACCAAAAAGTTTGTGAGTTCTTCTCTAATTGCTTCGCATATTTGCAATGTCAGTTGTGAACATGCTTTATGCGGGAGGAGTGACTTGAAATGAGAAATATTTCTTTTCCTAAAACGGAAACCAAAATATATAAAAAGGAAGGTCCATTTTAATTTATACTAGAATATCTTTATGTTTAAATAATTGAAAATAGACAGTAAGCCAAATGGGTGAGGATGTTAGGTCACTTAATTAATCTCGAGTTCAAAACTTGGAAATAAAAAAAATTATATTGGAACAGTTGTCTCTTAAAATGAGGTTGACAAGTGTTCAAATCGGAATAATTGGAATATGATTTCAGATACTGATTGGTATGGTACCAAAAAAATAATTGAAAATTTGTTTAGGATTCATTATTTTTAGGAGCGGAGCAATTTTATTAAAAGATAAAATAATGGTCACATCGGTGATAAGCTCACCCCATAGACTCAATTAAATATTTAATAATAAAATATAATTCTTCTTTATGCTTCTATTTCGATTAGGCATCCGAAAATATCTCATATGACTAAATTTATCATATTTTTAAAATATCTTAAAATGTTTGAAAGCTATAAACTTAAAATATTTTTTTTTCAAAAAGAAAACTTATAAATTTTAAAAATAAAATGTTTAGAGATTATAACTCTTTTAAAAAAATAATTCTTTTTATATAGTTTATAAACCATTTTATCCTTCATTAATATTTTATTATCTCACTTTTACTCTTTCAATAAATAGTTATTTATATAGTATTAATAATTTTTAATATTAAAAGAAGTTTAACTCTTTGTTATCGAGTATAATAATTTAAATTTATAAAATAATTTATAAATACCTTAATTTTATTTTATTCAAGCATTTTAACGATGTAGGGGCACGCGAGATAAAAGGTAAACTCAGCCCAATAGGCCGAAGCAACCCATTCAGTAGCCCTTTTCAACATCTTAGAACATAGATTTACTTAGCCCGAACTATTTTAGAGTTGGGCTTGAAAATTCTTATCCTACATAAATTTGGGCCGAACCTAGGCCCACTTATATTCCCTTTCCTCCTTGAGCTCAATCCAACCATTGGTTAGAAAAACTGATAATATGCTTCATACAAATGAGATAAGTGATGTCGTATGGGACAGTTTAGCGGTACAGATCTTACTTTCGTAATTTGATAATTTTAAGCCCAATTCCTTGTAAAAAAAAAATGATATAAGTGATCAATGTTGGGCATAAGAGCACAAAAGCCAAAACACTGACGAAGCACTAAATGCATTCTTGGAATGCAATGGCAAAAGCGCCTCGACAAAGAACAAACAATCACAATAGTAAACGACCGTAAATAGAACCCCTCTGTCCTTTTAAGAAAGTTAGATGTTTTTGGGAGGGGAAGGGATAGTTTTGCAATGTATGGCTTCGGGACGTGGAGATTGATCATGTCCTTGATTTGTGGTGTGAATCAGTTTTTGACTATTTTAGTCTCTTCGTTAGTACAATAAGCGAGGAGGACCTGAATTTAGACCCGGATTAGGAGAGCATATATTTGTTTACCCCTCATTTATGAATTTATAACTTCTTTTTTGCTAATTGTATTAAAATATTCTTTATTTTTATAAAAATTATATTTGACTAGTAAAAGTTAAATTACTATTTTTTTTTTATGTAAAAGATTCACCTGATCTCAATTTCTACCAAATCTTAATTTTTCAAAATTTGGGATTTAAAAATTTTATGGTAATAAAACATTTTGTCAATGATTTTTGTAATATTACTAATGATAAGATTGACAGCGTTGCTCTTCTTTCTAGGGTTTTTTTTTTTTTTTTTTTTTTTTTAATTATGTGATATTGAACAGGAATTGATATTGAAGAAGAAGTCGGGTCAGCTTTGGATGGGTGGTGTGATATGGTATACTCTTTGCTGGGAATTCAATGCGGGCTTTGAATTTGTAGGTTAAGAAAAGTTTTTATAAAATAAATCGAATATGAGAAAGGATAATGCAAAATATATATAAAATAAAAATAATACAAGGAAGAGGATCACTTCCTAAGTTGTTTGTAGGTTGTTGCTTTAGGATTTATATATTTATTATTGTAATTTTATCTTTTTCCTTCTTTTCTATGTTCTCCAAGAGATCAAAATTAAATAATACTTATAGAATAATAAGAGATAGTAACTAAGTGATTAAATTTAAGGTGACAAAATTTTACTCGTGCACAATATGATAAATTTTTAAATTAATTAATAAAATTCCATAATATCAATTTTTATTAATTTATTTTATATATATATATATATATATATAAAAGAGAATTACTTGGTCCAATGGAATGTTATTTTATTTCCTCTTTTATATCCTTAAACTGTTGCCTCACTTTTGTTGTTTTGTCAAGGATGAAACTAGATTTTAATTTGTTTCAGAAAAATTTAGCCGTTGAATATGCAAATTGGACATACATTTGATATAAGGTTGAGAAAATCAATAACACAATTTGTCAGTCAGTTGTGACGTTTGCTTGATTGTAAGAGTCTAATGATAAAATAATTAAGTCATAATATTCTACTGAATCAAAATATAATTATTAAAATTCAAAATAAATTGATATGTAAAAGTATTTTTCTTTGTCGAGTAACTAACCTGAAGAAGCGACCAAGAATCTTAATTACCTTTACAAAAATTGCATAAATTTTGGACAATGAAAGAGAATGCTTCTCGGACAGATTTGATGATTCTTACTTCCATTAAAACAATTTGAAGTAGTAAATATTTCTGGTAAATTAATTGGATTTTTAAATATCGGTGATCAAGAAAAAAAGATAAACAAGAAAACAAAATCATTTAAATCTTTTGCCGCACACATTTATTATTGAAAATGTCTTAAATTGTTTGCGGGTATCATGTATTGAACTAATCAAGTAAATGGTCATATTTAAAAATAAATTATTTTTATTATTCTAAGTATAAGAATTAATTAAACTGCACTTTTTTTTGTTTTATTTTTTTGATCCCAAGCATAGTTCATTTTATTTCAAAAAAAAAAGAAAATGAAACTTTTTTTTTGTGTGTTAATTCCGAGCAAGGGTTAACTAATGATTTCTACGCATGAATGGTAAGAGCTCTTTTAAGATATTTTTTAGAAAAAGAATATTAGCTCTGAGTTGTGTGTCTTAGGCCATCAGTAAATATCTTTTTATTATTTTCTATAGTCAAATGAGCATCAAAAAGTATATATATTTCATAACTTTTTTAATAGAATATATTTCATTAATAGTAATCCTAATTTATTTATTAATATATCAAAAAGTTATCCTTCCCATTATGTAAAGCTTCCTAATAATTTCTTCTTCTTTTTTTTTTTTTTTAAAGGAGTGTAAATATTGGATTGTATTGTTTCTATCTCATTATTACCCTTAAATCTCTATAAATACCCAACATCGAAGGCACGTGAGGACAATGGATTATCTTTCCATTTTATACTGTAGGAGATAACAATTACAGCGGGAGTCTCAATCTACGATATATATATTTTTTAATATATAGGAGAGACCGGAGATATGTCAATGAAATTATGACTCATTGATTAATCTATAATATGTTAGAAATACAGTAATTTGATTAATTAATTTGTGTTGTTAATAGCAGTTAATGGGTTAATTAGTGATGATTAGTAAGTTAATTAGGCAGCCAATAGAACATTTTTCATCTTTTGTACATAAATCTGCTGTAATTATATTTAAAATTGCAATGAAACTCCCAATTTCTAAGATAGTATGCTTGCATATGGATGGGTGTATTTTAGAGATTATTGCATATACCTAATTAAGTATACAATATTATATTTATATGAGAATTTCGAACTCGATATCTTTAAAGGGAAGATGATGGTGCCAATTGTAAATTCATGAAAATAGTTAATTGATATTAATATCTAGTTGTCTAATGGATAATATTTATTATTCATACATAAAATGATCAAAAAATATATTTTTTTATTATTAACGTAAGTTGAGTAAAATAATGAAAAAATATTTAATTTTGAAATGTCAAAATTATTTTTAGGTAGTTGATGAGTTTTTTTTTTTTAATAAGTTTATGTGTGATTATTAAATATTTTATATATGAATAATAACCATGCAAAAGTAGTTGTATTTTTTTTTTTTTAATAAGTTTATGTGTGATTATTAAATATTTTATATATGAATAATAACCATGCAAAAGTAGTTGTATTTTTTTTTTTTTTTGGTCCAGATAAGTAGTTGTATATTATTGGACGTACTAGTTTAAAAGTTCTAACCGGAGTAGGGGCAAAATAATAATAATGAAAAATCATACTCCGAAACTATCCAAATTTAAAATTTCCGAATCACACTCTGAAACTGGGCCTTCACTTGTCAAGATCTTCTGGATCTCTGTAAGTCTTGAAGTTGTGGGAGACAGAAGTCAAAAGAACTAATAGGATATTGCTTTTTTTTTTTTTAAAGCATACCAGAGGATATATTTTTTTAATTATTATATTTTTAATTTATATTGCCCTTAAAAGTGTTAAGTTGATTGTCCACTGCGGGACTTCATCTCCACGAATTTTCTTGCTTCTCTCCCCGCACGAGGTTTGAAATCATATCCAATTTTTCACTTTTTACCTTTGGATAACACCCAGATGTATTAGCACTTAGGCTCTAGAATTTACAAGCTTCTTTTTTTATTTCATTTGATCTTCTTCCTTGATTGCGTATTTAAAAAGATTTGTTGATTGCTTATGAATTACACCAATGAATTAATTAAACAACCATTCTCAAATAGAAGGAGAGATGTGAGGCAGTGGTGTTGGGGCATGCTCTTTTCCTTGTGTACTTAGAAAATTGCACTGCTCATTATGGCCACAAGAAATCATCTTTTGCCAAAAAGGATAGAATCCTTTAAGAGGCCTCAACAGATTTCCCTTAGCCAACTAGCAAGGCGCCTTATATTATTATTCAACAATGTTGGCTTAACTAGATGTGGGGTTGAGTTCTCTTAAATATGATCGAGATTCGACTCCCGTTGGGAGTATCGGGTGCTCATGTGTATGAAACGTTCCCCGTTTGGAGACCTACCTTCCGAAAAGGAGCCACTGCAACAGTCGGTTCGGATTAGTCGGGATGAATCTCCGGATACCGGGCGATGCCCGAGACATGGTACCAAAAAAAAAAAAACAATTAAAACCCTAATTGTGATAAAATGACTTTCAATAACTTAATCAAAGAATTCAAACAATGTAGAACGCTAGCCAGAATTAAAATGAGACAAATTTTCACATTCGGGATCTCACCTCTAATGTATCAATATGATTCAAAAACTCAAATTCATGTACAGAAATAAAGTTACGCTGCATGGATGTTTCTAAAAACAAGCTCATTAGTGTGACTTGTGGACGCCTTACATACCCATATACTTAATGTAATGTTTTCAATAGAACAGTTTAGTGGTCATAATCTCATTTTCCTAATCCCTGTAATTTAGGATTCGAATTTCGTGTAACAAAAAATATATACTTAACGTAATTGTATAAACCCATTATTTGGTTCGATTTGATAATATGTTTTAAAACTCAGTATCTCGATTAAAATGTGTTAGACGGTTGATTTCTTAGAAGATATGATTAATTATTTGGAAGTGAGTTCTATTAAATAAAAAATCTGTGTTCCTTAAAAGTTCTAATTTCGAAAGTATTTTAATTTTAAGAATTTTTTAAGAATTATTTGCTTAATAGTTTCTCTAATCTTAGTGGGAGTACATTGTTTATTCACCTTACAAATAAAAGATCTCTTCTCATTATAAAATATCTCATTCTTCATTAATTCAATCAATTTTAGATTTTGAGTTTTTGATCCTTAACTCTGTAGATTGAAAATTATTTATTTTTAAAGCATAGTCGAGTGTTAGTACTTTATCATGCTAACTCACTGCATCACTTTATCGGCAAATTTCATGAATAATAAGTGATACATTAAATAAAATTTTTAGTTTTTCATATAATATAGGTCCATTTTGAGATAAAAGCTGTTTAACTCATTTAATTCATGAGCTGGCTCGTTGCACATATATTGTACTTTAATATTATTTAACATTTGTAAGATTGATTATATTCATGTTGGAGTCTACCACTGGTAGCACATGTATTTAAAAAAAAAAAAAAAAATCAAAGGTTACGAAGGACTCATCACTCGAAAAGACACATAAAAGAAGCAAAAACAATTTTGGTTTTTAGATTATAATATAAATATGTAGCCGTAGTTTATTATTTATAAGTTTTTTTTTTGTTGGTTAATTTGGATATCATTTTAAAATTTTAATTAGATAGATACATATGAATACACGAGTTAAATCGAGTGGCTTGCAGTCATGACCTCAGAGCGAAAAGAGCTTAAAAAAATAATAAAAAAGTGTTTTCTCCCTTAAAATAATAATAATAATAAAAAAAAAACCTCTAATATGTCAGATGATCAAAATCTAATCGAGCTGGGTCTGAATTTACCTTGACTTTGTATGTGTACGTAAGGATTAAGCATGGAGATGGTGATTATTTGGCATGCATTTTTGGTTTGTTTTGAGAAGTTTCTTGGGACATGCATCTTTTATTTGCAATTAAGGCTATTTATGACAAATCGTTGTTGGAAACCATGTCAGAAGATGGTCTTCTTGGGAGGTAGATGGAGTCATGGACATCCCCCTGTGAATCTGTACACAATGAGCTTAGTCAATTGTTAAGTTCTGCTGACTTGGATAGAACAAAATTAGAATGTAGGAAGCTTTTTCATAGCCATTACCATCAATCTAAATGTGGCTGATGTTGGCATTTTCTATATAAAAATAAAATTTGTGCTGAATATATATTATGTAGGCGAATAGTCTGTTGCCCAAAAATATAAAACATGTGTACAACAAGTAATAAATAAGATATTATAGTCCAGTCCGATTGTATACAAGTAACCTACTCATCACAAATTTGGTTAATCATGAGTAATTAAATAAGAGTATTAATCAAGTTAAGGACCTCAAAATTCAAACACAAGTTCCCTTAGAGAGAGAGAGAGAGAGAGAGAGAGAGAGAGAGAGAGAGAGAGAGAGAGAGAGTGATGTTTACTACTCATATTAGCTTGAAAAGTAGGTGATCAATTTAAAAGTTTTTAAGATGTTAAGTTGACAAATGGGGGTAATCAAGTTTGTTACTTTTGGATATAATACCTCAGCAGCCAAACATGTACGGTATGGTATAGAGACATTGGATTGAGATTTTATATTAAAATGGGTACATAGTACAATGTACAAAGCTAGCTCATTGATAAATCGCCCATCAAGAGTATTCACTTCATAGGAAACACTGAAAACAGACATGACTAAAATTCTATGGTTGTAAAAACATGAATAATAAAAAGATAATTTTTATTGATATTATTATAGGGGGTTCAAAAAAATCACAACAAATGTGGAATCAAGATATCATAATACATTAGGCACATCATTAGTTTTGGCTTTTTTTTTTTTCATTTAATGGATTCACCAATTTGGTAAATTGCAGAACTAACCAATGAATTAATTAAGAAGGGGCATAATATGCGTATTCTACAATTCCTAGCATTGATAACATGGGAGCAGTAACTAGTGATATCCAAAATTTGTCCTGAGATTAAGGTCGCTTCAGGGAATTTCATCTGCGAAGCCAGCAGTCAACTTGTATCCATATACCCACTTTATGCTCTGTTAACAACATACATTTACCCCACTTATAGCCTTTTGTGGGAACTCACTGAATCAATTGATGTGCTTTTATTGCCATAAATCTCCTTTTTACTATGTGATTGGTTTGTATCTGTTAGAATTTCCTGTATGCGCTTGGAGTTTGCTGAAGCAACCCAAGTCAAGACATATGCTTTTGCATCAGAATGTCACTTGGCCCGGTAAGGGGACCACTGCGCCTGTTGAGCTACAAGTATATATCTTAAACTCTTCCTTTCCAAGTAAAGGGATTTTTTGTTTTTATTAGTATAGATATAATATGTGTGTGTGTGTGTGTGAGTGAGAAGTAATTAAAAAGATTAGTATGAATGTTATGAGCTTTGTCAATCCATTGGTGTAGTGAACTGTAAAGACTTGAGATCCTTGCAAGAAATTAGTGTAATTTGAGAGTTGGAGTAGAGACATTGAAAGACCCCCAAAACACTCCAACTCTCACACACTGTACGTGGCCCTCCAGCTCCAGGAGTGCACCCTAAGTTAAATTTCCAGCACATTGCTCTTATAATACAAAACTGCTTTTCTCTTTAATGGGGACATTGAATTCTTATGCTTCAAGCACAGATATGACCCATAATATATCCAAAGAAAAAAAAAATTGCATCAGCTATTTCTACTTTACATAATTATGAAAACTAATGAATAGTTTTATAATTGTAATCCGAGTGTTAAAGAACAAGGATCAAATTATTGTTATGATAGAGAAAATCATGATTAAGACAAATAACGGAAGATTTATTCCGTTGGTTCTTGCAAGGACGACATGATTTGAGCATAATTAAGCACAACATAATTAGTTAATTTCATGGGAAATTAATAAACAAGTCAATGCATATGGTTCATTTTAATTTTTCAACACCATTTGAGTAAGCCTTGCAAGTCTTCCTCTGGCCAACTTTTAATTAGGCAAATTGCAGTTTTATGTATCCTTTTCAAATTTGTATGAGAAATAAAATGCTTGGCTGTATGGTACGGTATCCTGATTGTGACACATAAAAACTGTATGAAAGATGGAATGAAACAGTTCCAAATTAACAAATGAATAAATAAGTCTAAATTAATCTGAATAAGCAATAATAGTGTACGTATATATAGAACACAATATATATGTTTGCCCTTTAGGGTCTAAAAAACTTGAGTGAGTCTTTTCTCTAGTTGAAAGTAGTAGTGAAAACACTGATGATAATAGTGTTGAGCTAGCTCTTTGTGCGTGTTTGTTGAAATGGTTCATCGTTGCTGCAACAAACAAAAAGTTAAAAGAGGGTTGTGGTCTCCTGAAGAAGACGAGAAGTTAGTCAAGTACATCAATACTCATGGCCATGGTTGTTGGAGTTCTGTCCCTAAGCTGGCAGGTCTTAAGATACAATTTCACCTACATCTCGTTTCTTCTTCATCTTCTTGTTCTCTCTCTCTCTCTCTCTCTCTCTCTCTCTCTCTCTCTGAGGAAGTGTTAATGTTGAATTTCAGGACTGCAGAGGTGTGGAAAAAGTTGCAGATTGAGATGGACTAACTATTTGAGACCCGACCTCAAGAGGGGGTCTTTTACAACCCAAGAGGAACAGATCATCATTGATGTTCATCGAATTCTTGGTAACAGGCTAGTATCGCAATATCTTTTTTATTCCTAATTAGACTCATCACATCTAGCCACTTGACCTTTGATGATGAATAAGCAGATGGGCTCAAATAGCAAAGCATCTTCCAGGAAGAACTGACAACGAGGTGAAGAATTTCTGGAATTCTTGCATTAAGAAGAAGTTAATCTCACAAGGGTTGGACCCAAAAACTCACAATCTTCTGTCATCTCACCAAAGAGCTTCCAACAAAATCACACTGAACCAGCTATCACAAACAACCCACCAACACATTTCGGATCAACACATGACGCACAATAGCATTTTATCCATGCCAGTAGACCAACCGGTCATTCCTACTCCCACACCCCACATAGAATTTCAAAACCCCAGCAGTATTTGGACCTCTAAAGATGAAACTATTTCGAGTGACTTGAGGGGTGTTGGTTCTGTTGATCATCAAAGCACACCCATTTCTTCTTCATCATTCTCTTCGATGAATCTTTCAGAACTGGGGTTGCTAGAAGAGAATTGCATATGGGGAAATAATAGTGTTGAACTCTTTGATGCAACAAGACTTGATCAGCTACAAGTGCAGCAGCAAGATCGAGAAGTTGGAATGGTGAATGTTGGCGATCATGATCAGAACGTAATCAGTAATGGTGCTTCTGATCTCCAGTTTGTGGAATCTGCTTGGAATATGTCTGGTGGAATCTGTCGCGATCTCAGTAATATGGTGGATCTTGAATGGTATATTTAGATTCTCTATATGTGATTGTAACTTCATTTTTCGTTTGCTTTTCTTTGGCAGCCCATCTTTATTGTACAGGGGCGCAGCTGTTGGTCCTCTGTCTCTCTCCCTCCCTCACTTACCGTCATGATTGAAGTTGTAAACAAGTCAATTATTGTATCTGTTGTTCCAAACAGGCGTTGTCTTATTTTGACCGGTGGTAATTTGCTTTCGACCCCCGAAATAAAAAAAAAAAACAAAATACACGGATTCAATTCGATAAATCTCCTTTGGACCATGCCCATAGAATAATTCTAGCAAAATAGATCTATTTAATTTCAAAAAAGAAAAATCTCCCCCTTCCCCTCCCAAAAGAAAAAAAATAAAATTTTAGATTTTAGATATAGAAATGTTATATTTGGAGTCAATACAATTTTTGTTCTTTTTTTTAATCAAAAGGGATTCTAATACCTCAAATTTAAGATCAATTAATTATAATATAACTGATATCATCTTTTTAACGCTATCAAATTCTGAGGACAAAACTCTTTGTAAGAGGTCGATTATCCCTAGATTTTTATATTGCAGTAAGTTGAGGGGCATACATGAGAATTAGGGATGTCACTTGGCTGATTTTGAGGAAGGTTTTCCGCAGTTGAGAATCTCCCTTTAGTGTTTAGCATTTTGGGTTGAGATCTAGGCACACATCGGTGTTTAGATATCTGAAAGTCTAGTTTTTACTTTCTGTAGCGTTGCATCTTAATTAAGATGGCCTCATCCTAATTACAATAAGGCCTCCAAAGGACCTTTTTACCTCCTATTGTAACAATGATATCTCCATCATAGTTACAATGGTGATAATAGGATATCTCTTCTCCTCATCGTGACACATCATTGTTATGATGGAACCATTTTATGCTTTGTATATATTATGTGACTAGAATCGTGTACGGTAATGTTTTTAAAATCGAATCAGTAAATAATTCGGCCAAATTATCAGTTGTTCATTTGGTTAGACTGGTCGAATCATTTTTTGAGCCAGATAACAATACCATGATGTCATATATATATATATATATATATATATATATAATCTGTATATGATATATTTTAAAATAAAATAAAATCTATATATTTTTATAAAAAAAATGAATTTGAGTTCATATATCTTTACAAAAAAAATAAATTGTAAAAAAAATGGGTGGAATGGAAAAAGTTACAATTACTTTTTTTTTAACAGTTCGAATGATTCACTGATTTTATCAATTTTGATCGATTTTAAATAATTTTGATTAAATTTAACTTTATCCGATTTAATAGTGAAAATCAAATTAAACAATAGAAGGTTTGCGATCAAACCGACCGGTTTGATCGCAAACCTTCTACCGTTCGGTTTAAAAACACTAGTGTAGGTTGTTTACTGTGATTGTGCCTTTTTCTTTCCAAGTAAGGAATGATAATTTGTTTAACGTGTGATAAGATTCTCTTTCATACCCTATTGTAATATTTTGATCGAGTATTTTATACATACACGCACACACACGCTCTGGGGGTGGAACATGCTCGTGTGATTTCTGCACATCATATGGATGTCAAGCATCAATCGTTTAATTACGTTTCTATTTGGAGAGATTTCTAGTTGAGTCCGAGGTGGGTTGCAACTGATTGGGTGAGGGTGGTTTGTAGCAATTGTTTTCTCATATTGCTAAACCCTTGGTGATCAGCAATTATTGTATTCTGATCTCGCTAGTGCAAGGTGATCTGCAACTGCTCTATTAGCAATTGGCGTGGAGCTTTGTTTAGACTTTGTTGTTCTGCGTGCGGACTGATAAATCTAAGCGTCCCATATATTCATAAAAACAAACCACTAAAAATCTTTATACTCCCAAGTAAGCAATAAAATTAGAAAATTCCAAAAAGATGCATATGTTGTTTCCAACAACTTTATCTCGCTTGTTGTGCGAATTTACCTGAATTAGCATAGGGAAAGGTTGACCTCAAGCGTTATCCCTATCCTCGACGCGGCAGAGACCCCATAGAAGGGTGTCATTCAAATTTTTTCTAGGAATAAAAAATATTACATTTAATTAAAAATTAATGTGAGAAAAATAAATTTACCAAACACGAAAAGACAAAAAAGGATAAAATTCTATAGGTGTAGTTTTTTAGCAGTGGAAGAATAAAAATGTAAATTCCTTCTTCTTGAAATTTTTCCTGTGCCATAAATATTTAGAAGAGTACAGAGAAACAAACCAATCCCATCAACAATTACAAATTATTTGTCTATACCTTACTTTTTAGTCCCCCGGGGGGGGGGGGGAAGACACCTGTCATCCGACACAAGTGAAGAAACAAGGGACCCCAAATGCCGAAGGAAAAAGATTAAAAGAAAACAAAAGATAAAGAGAGTCAAATTAAAGAGTAGATGATGTGTGCTTCGTGATTTATCATTTTTTTCCAAATATAAAAGCTGAGTCACACCATTACAACAATCAATCTGAAAAAAAAAATACAAAAAAGGAATATGTTGAAAGAATTAATTAGTTTATGTTTTTGCTCTATAGCTTTGTTGATAAAAAGGCAAACTACCTGTTTTGCTAATGGAAAAGTTTTCTCTTAACTAAGCGGATTTGTATGCCATGGCATGACATGGTGTGATATTTATTTTCTTTTCTTTCTTTTTTTTTCCATTGGTTAAAGAAATAGGGCAGGTGAAACCACTATTGATCATGCTTCTTTAATCTTCCATGGAAAGTGGGGTTGAGTTACGTGGTGAAGAACACAAAGAGAAGTTCTCTTCGAACGCATTTGATCCGATCATGGAATCCCTATACATGCATTTATCGTACATCTTGTACTCATCAATTGATTCAGCTGGTTTTGATTGCTTGGCTTCTGCAATATCTAGCTGCGGAAAGTCTGCTAGCTCCAGTGGTGGGTATGCATATTGATAACTCAAACTTGTCCAATTTGGCAGCTGCATATCCTGTGATTTAAAATCTACCATGATCAGTTACTAAGCTTGGAGAGAGAGAGAGAGAGAGAGAGAGGGAGAGAGAGAGTTCTAAAAATGTTGTACAATGTGATAATAAAAATGGACCCCCATATGCGCAGCTCGCTTACTAAGGAGGGCCAGATCCCACCTCCTGAGACATATGGTTTAAGTATTACAGTCTCTACTAAAGCATGCCCTTTCAGGTAGTGGTTGCAGATTTCTACCATTATAAGAGAATAAAATTGAACTCTCAGGTGAACGTCCGGAGTTGCATAAGGAGAAGATAGCAATTTGTTTGTCGCTTTCACTTAGATCGAATCAGTTTGGAGGTAACATCTTTAATGGAACACTGCTATAAACATCTTGAATTCAAAGCCGGAACTATTTGGAATTTTTGAGAAGATATTCTATATTAAAGTAGATGGGTATTTCAGATCAAAATGTTATATGGGAAGGCGTGAGATGAAAATAACGGGGAAAGAAAGATGTTTTGAGTCAGTCAAAAGAAGTCATAGAAATTGGTGAAAAGTCAAGTTGAGTCAAGTGTAAAGAGAGTTTGATAGAGGGAAGCTTTAAGAAAAGAAGATAATCAAGCTGAGTTCATCACCTCCAACTTTGTTCACTTTAAGATCAAAAG
The DNA here is from genome assembly GCA_033439265.1 of Dillenia suffruticosa. NCBI lineage: Eukaryota > Viridiplantae > Streptophyta > Magnoliopsida > Dilleniales > Dilleniaceae > Dillenia > Dillenia suffruticosa. Next base: position 619,877 of record JAVTVX010000005.1, read on the forward strand.
CCAAGCTTAAAGTGCTTGGTCTTGGTGTGGACCATTTTGGCTACTCAAAAATCATTCTTCTTTTCTCCGCTTTTTTTATGTTTTTACTTGTCCACCGGTATTCAGAAACTGGATTAATCCGATTCAAAAAGCCCAATTAAGAGGTTAGTTTTTTCAATACATTTTTTTCCATTTTGAAGACACGTAATTGAGATTTTGATTAAAAAAATTTAATAATAATGAAATTGTGTGAACATGATTAGCATGCTGATCTAAAATATTAATAATAATGAACTTTTATTAGAAAAAGGCAGCTGGCATGCATTGCTCCTTGAAGGCAATTAGTAGGGAAATAATGCATAATACATCCAAAAAAAAAGCATATGAATAATACCTGACTTAGAAGGGTTGACGTGTAATCAACACTAAGAGAATACAAGCTAGCTGCACTATTTCCTTCGTCTACTGAGGAGGCAAATGGGGGATTCAAGTCATCAGTGATATTGGTCTCAAAAGGCGTCCCCATGGTGAGATCAGAAGAGGAGCTATCAGAAAGTTGCTTTTGATCATCATCAACGGCTTCCATGCAAGAAATTTCATATCCACTTGTGTTGTCTTCGGAAACTGATTCCTGCATTGTTGGTCCATTTTCTTCTTCTTTGGATTCAGATTTCCCTATATGAATTGCTTTCTTGAAAATTCGACATAATGCGTAAGAATCCTGTGTTTCAACGTGACAACTAATATCATCAAAACTCAAGCCCAGAAATTACATTCAAAGAAAAATGAAAATGTAAAAAAGAATTGGCGTATAGGAAATTTTTTTATCCTATTAATCAGAAATATATGATCCATGGAACCAAAATAATTTGAATATACCTTTAATATACAGATATTTATAACTTCTTTTCCTCTAAACCCATGTAGATTCTGGACGTATCCTTTTGGTAACATATTTTACAAAATTAAAAATAAAATCAAATACCATCTCCTATTTTCACTATATAAATTAAATGAAAACAAATTTTGAAAAGAAATTGAATGCAGAAGAACACCGTGGCTATTTTCTTTGATTCAATTAGCTTTTCTTTTTCTTTTTCTTTTTCTTTTGTCCTATCAGAATTTTGTATGAAGTGTTCATATGTCAAATCATCAAGCGTCTCCTTTTTTGTGCGGATCACTCGCAAATTCACCTCATTAAAGCTCCATTTTTAATATCAGCCTAGATTTCAACCCCATTATCGATGAAATCTTATTAATCAATTTTTTTTCTCAAACACAAACCAACCAAATTTTCCAATTAATCTCCTGGTGCAAAGACATGTAAGCAACAGCAACTTCTTTGTCAGGCATACATGCCTTTGGATTAAATTCAAAGCAAACAATGCACAAACTAGAAAATAAAAATGGAAATTGAATAGAAAAGGCTAGGGTTTTCCATACCTTTAAACCAAATGGAGTGCCCCCAACGGAATCGATATGGCGATATTCGTGCATTACCCAGTTAGTTCTAATGCCACGAGGAGCTCTACCTCTGTAATAAACAAGCGTCTTCTTCATACCAACCGGCCGCTTCTGAGAGAGCACTTGCCGGTCTTTTCCTGTTGCTTTCCAATATCCCACTTTGGTTGCACGGTTAGTCCTTGACCCGTTAGGATATTTCCTATCCCTTGGACTGTAGAAGTACCACTCCATGTCTTTGCTTGGCAAGTAGGACTTATCTATTACCATGTAAACATTAATTAATAAAAATTCTCGAGTCTTATCTTCTCACTAGTCCTAAAAACTAGGGTTCAAATATATATTTATAAAGCATTCGTTTTACTTTAAAAACATGCCTAATTATCTTGGAGAAAATTTGATTTATAAATGTAAAATAAATAGAAAATGGAAGATGGGATTTATTGCATTTGAAAGGGGAATGTAGAGTAGAACCTGGCAAATCCCAAGGCTCGCATTTGTAGAGATCAACCTCGGGAATAATTTCTAGCTCAATGGTGAGGCCACTGATCTTGCGATGGAGATAGTAGGCAACAAGCTCTTCATCAGTTGGATGGAACCTGAATCCGGGTGGGAGACTCATCGGTGCCATTGTTCACAGAGAGAGAGAGAGAGAGAGAGAGAGAGAGAGAGAGAGAGAGAGAGAGAGAGAGGGAGAAGGGAAGAAGATTTGAGATCAATGGTGTGGAATATGAACAAGATTGTCTTGTACGACATTAAACTGTATAATTATATAGGCCACTGTTGGGATCCAGGGACAAAACTGAGCTCTTCTTTTCCATCATATTTACAATGTTGCCATTTCCATTGTTTTTAATTTGGCCACCTGATTATTCATGGTTTAGCTTGGTTGCTCATGGATTCGATCCTATATGTAGATTTTGTTTTCTTCTTTGATTACCCTTCAATTATGCATTACTATTTGGCTCCAAAATAAAAGTTAGATGTAATTTGTTTACTAAACTTTTATTTTATTCATTTAACTTCTTAAAATTATTATTTAACATTCATTTAAATTTAATTATCATGAAATAGTATCACGTCAATGCATATCTATTTTTATTTAATAATTGGATTCAAGGCAAAAAAAAATTTCAAAAGAAAATTTGAATTTTACATAACAGATTAATAAAAGTATTATGAGAAAATCTGACATGTTCTAATGAAATGACTACTCTTGATATGAAAGATCAAAAGAAAACATTATGGTGTATAAAGCTAAAGGCTCTGCCACTCGCGCTAGAATGATGGGGGGAAGCGCATATGCACGATAAGAGTACAAGAAAACAAATAAATTTAAAAAAAAGGTGGGGGGGACGGGGGTGGGGATGAATGTGAGTGGATTAATATGAGGGGCATGCCTTTGAGAATTCCACAATGTAAGAGGGTTAAAATTACGCCGGATTATGATATTTGAGGGTTGTCTACTTTGGCTTTTGAAGATTCTATAGCTATCTATGGCTATTGCCATCGCAATGTATCGTTTTTTTGTGTGAAAACTAAGTGCCAAGGATAAGAAGTTTCTCTGCTTTTGTCTGCTCAAAATCAGTGACCCCACTTTAAAAGGCTGCGTGCCCCACCCACCGCCCATTCGCCATGTACACGCCATTCTATAATCTCTCTATCTCTCTCTCTCTCTCTCTCTCTCTCTCTCTCTCTCTCTCTCTCTCTCTCTCTACCTGTCTCTCTCCCTCCTCCATTTTAAATTTTTTAAATCTCAACTACAATATGTTTATCAATGAATGTGAACCCATCTTTGGGCTTCTTTAATTATATAACATTTATATTGCAATCTTTCTTTTCCCATTATTTTAGGCACATTTTATAATCTAAATGTGGTGACTTTCTTGTACATTATTTAATTAGCCATTTTTGAACAGGTGACCAACCTTGCATGGGAATCATGTACATGCAACTTTGGCTAAAAATTTGTTCATTCTGGTTCATATGTATCGCATACGCTCGGTAAAGTAGTTTAAAGTTCACAACCTCCCGAATGGGCTGTAGGTGATCGGATCCCTTAGTGATACCCCTCTGGCTCTGCTGAAAATTTTAGATAAAATAATTAAAACTGGAATACACAAAAGTGAATAATCATACAGCATGCATGTATCGGCAAGAGCACATGCAAAAAGGTACCCTTGCTTCAACTAGCCTGACATGTAGAACTGATTTTTTTTTGTGATCTTTAGTATCACATACGCTATTATCATTAAATTGGATTTTAATATCATCTGTGATTGTTGTTATTATTGTTAATCTTGCTGGGTTTTTGTAATACGGGAAAAAATGAGATGACGATACTGTATATCAGTTTAAAATTTTATCTTTTTATTATAATTAATTAAAATGATATGGGTATTATAAATTTTTTTTTGGGTTTATAAAAATAGAAAAGAAAAATAATTTTCTAATTGTTCCCTGTTTAGCATTATGCAAATTAAAATTGTTAAAGGATAGCCAAAACCTTAAATGAAGATTAGACAGTTGAACATTAAAATTAGACCTAAGGGGATTGCCTACAACTTTTTTAGGGTCGGATGTGAAAATTTCTTTGGCATAGAAGTTGAGCAACAAAGGAAATTTCAAAATTTTCCTTGTAAATTAAGTTGACAAAATCAATATCTAATATAAGGTCGATACATAGTAAATAAATAATAATAAATTGAGTTTTAATTCTAAATTTTATAGTAAGTGGTTTCAGAGATCAATATAGAAGAGGACAATATAAAAATTGGACTAAAAATTGATCCAACTTTCTTTGAAATATGAAAGTACTCTTTTATCATGATGATTGTGTAACATTATATTCAAACCACTCCATGGTAAACAAAGCACAATCACAAAGCATTCCAAAGAGAAAATGATTGTGAGAGCTTTCAAACAAAAGATCAAATGGAAGAGTAAGAGTCCCTCATGGATAATTCAAACGGTAGAATATCTCTATTTCTATCATCTTTTTTTTATTTTGATTCTATTTGATTGTATCTATTTATTATAAAGAAAAAAAAAAAAACGAAAACGAGAAGAGAAAGAACCCTTATGGTGGGCCTATCATCAAGCTGAACAAATCTACCTGGCCACACCGTCACCCTTAACTTTTACTTTTTCCTTGTTCAATTTTTCGGCCCTCCAAACCCTACTTTTCTTTTGGTGTATTGTTTTTATTTTCTGTTTTCTATTTTAAACAACTTTGTTCTATGGGTGCACTTTGGTAAATTATCATTTTTGTGTTGGTAAAGACACCCCGACGACTTTAATGGTTGCACACTCAATCTTTGACCAGTCTCATCTCTCCAACGCTTACAGTTTTGTGTGCACCAGACCTAAGCGTTCAGTTCTAATTTCCTTTTAGTGCTTTGCCGTCCTCCTTTTTTATCTGGGAGACTAATAGTGTAACGTGTTAATTTTTTATTAAAAAAAATTAAGAAATCGTTAAATTATTACATGCTATATGTTTGATACAATAATTTCTGCCACCGCAGATAATTAAAATAAGAAAGCAATTATAAATAATTTACAACTTTTAGCGGCAATTAAGCAGTAATTATTAGGAGCGTCGAATGGGTCGACATCTGCGAATGCTTAAGCCTTTTGTGAAATATAGTATTTTGAGTTTAACAGATTTTATATTATTTTTTAAGAGAATGATTATTTCGCCGTCTTGTTCCCTTTGTTTTGAGATTTCGAATAATTGTGGAATTAGCTTTCCATTTTTTCTTGCTTCGGTCTACTTCTTTAACAGAGTTATCAGCCTTCGTCTTCCATAGCAGTCATTCTTCATCAATTCTTTATCATCACTGAGAAGTTTTATCGTCACCATCAGTACCTATGTTCGATTCTTGCGGCAAAATTGTCTTCATCTTCAATCATCTTTCAAGTCCACCGATTTCAGTTCTTCGACTTCATCGATCACCGTCAATTCAAGCTCGAGATTCATCGACTTCAGCCGACTGCTCATCTTTTGCCTTCGATTTCGCTACCCCTGAAATTGCTGTTCTTCGACTTCCATCACGGCGAATTTCTCATCAGCCGTCGTTGATTCTTCACCGTCTGTTGTTCAGTTTTCGCCGCTTGATCAATCGGTTTCGATTCCTTCGATTTTATCGCCTTCGTCCGTCGATTCGCTTTGGATTACAGTCGTCGTTGTTCACCCTAAATCGCCTTCCGTCCCCGCTGCAACTTTGCAATTCGTCACCGCCGTTGCTTGTTCCGATCAACCACACCGTCAATCGCCCTAAAACCCGCCAAAACTCTGTTTGCACCCCGATTTCTCAATTTGACTTGCACTTTTAAGGCTGCGTTTGGTTTATTGATTTTATTTTTCTGTTTAACACTGCTTTATTATTTTTAGCCTAATTTCAATATTTTATGGTATTTAATTTTTTTTATTATTTGTCACTTTAATTTCATATTAATAGAATAAATTTTGAAAAATAAAATAAAAAATATATTAAGTTAGACTTGAGACCATGGTGAGGCAGAAAAAGAACAAGATGGCTTTGTTTTTTTTATATAAATTATGAATCGTATTGAATGTCACATTAAATCTAATTAAATATAATTCGAATCAAATTGATTACACGGGACAAGAACAAAGAACAAACAAGATGGTGCACGTTTCCTAAAATTTGTAATTTTGATCATTGAGGTAAAAGAATTTGAATTGAAATTTTGGACTTTGTTCCAAGCACCAGTGCTTTGAATGGTAGGAAGAGGGAGTGAAAATTGGGAAGGAGAGAAAGCCGATCTCCACCGGGAAGAAACAAGAGGCGATTTTCCGAAAAGGAGTATATCCGTTCGTTCTTGGGAAGTATCCATACCATTGCATTAACATTTTCGGCCAGAGTTTTAGAAAGGGGGAAAAAAATACGTGGGACTCGTGCATTCATGAATTAATTAAATTTAAATTATCGCTGGACTTTGGTGGTAATTTCTCGTGGGCGTAGCAACATTAATTACCACCGGTGTCACACTTTATTTCAAAATAAAAATAAATAAAAGACATATTGTAATTTATCCATACATTTGTCCCAACAACAACAAATTGGTCAGTAATTGGAACTTCACAATAGTTACCTCTGAAGTGCTTTGAAGATTCTTTTTCAGTGAATCTCAAGTTTTCTTCAATATTTTTTTGCTGCTGCAATTCTGAAAAAGATGATTTGTTAGACATTCATGCGAGCTTAATGCATAAATTATAGGGTAAAAATGAACCAAAACAAGTGGAGGTAGAAACATGTCTCCGGCCATATTTCTGATAGTTTTCCGGTGACCGTAAATCCTTTTTTGACATATCCGGATGTACAAAAAAACTTTCTAACTTTCGATTCTCTCTCTAGATAGTGTATGAGACCGAAGAATTGAGGTTGGGGACCCCTATTGTGGCTGCTCCAATTTATAATGATTGTGTCATCAACAGCCACCATGGAGGCCCATGATTGGTTACCCCTGTGAATAGAATCGGTGGATGAGATAAATTTTTGAATTCCCGGGACAATCCAAGTATGGATTGATTTGAAGTGCATGAAGGGTGATGGACCACCCTATGTTTCTCACAGGATTCATGAAACAGCTTGTTTAATGAAGAAGAGTGCTTTAAAATCATTTTTTTGTTTCTCTTGAAGCATTCCTCATTCGGATCTGCATGTCCATTCTCAACGAACTCCCTAAGATCTCAGTATATAAATTGAGTTTTTGTATTAACGCTCAAAGATTCATAACATTCACCATTAAAGATTGGAATAAAATGATAAGAAACACTTAGAATACCACCATTTGCAGCCATTGTAACACCTTATTACCTATCTTTCTACTACAAAAAATCTGACACACAACTTCTCAACCTTCTTGTTGGATTGATTCCTGCCCTCAGAGTTGATCTGAACCTAGTCTGATACCAAAAATGTTGGAAGGGTATAGATGAAAGAGGCATTTTAAAGCACTCAGAATACAAAGGAATTTTGCTCTATTAATTCTCATCTAGCCATGTCTTTAAATAGGCTCACAACCAAACCAATGTTGCTAAAAAGAATAATATTTTTTATTTTTCATTTTGAAACATGGAAAGTTCTCATGTGGTTTATTTATTTATTTTTTTTTTTTTATTTTTTTTTTGTCAATCTGATGGAGTTACTTGCCAATTGTGCAAACACGGGGAATTTTTTTTGCTAGTTTTGAAAACTCGAGAAGCAACTCACGGGTTATTCAAACTACAAGAGAGGTTGTGACCAACTAATTCAGCCGCATGTTTATCTTACACATCTTTCTTAAATGATGCGGCATCGTGGTATATTTGCACAAGCTATAAGTGTTAAGTAATGCTACCAAATTAGAGTTTACACTTATAGATTTGCCATAATATCACAGAATTCAAAGGCACAAGCCACATGAAACAACATTTTTATCCTTATATACGTACTAAAACCAGTTTATATATGCTATTATACCACAAAACTTGTTTGACAACTTTAGACTCCAATTTCAAATACAACAAGCACAATTCAAACTATCTCCAAAATAAAGAAGGATGAGTATAATGTAAGAGTACACATAGGATACACTGGAGTACTACCATTTCATATTTACTCACAAACTTCTTGGCTCGAGTTCCATTTGATTCTAATCTCATGATACTTCGGTCAATTATACTTTGCTTATATGAAATCTCCTTACCCCAGGGGAGTAAAATCAGCCGGGCTTATTATACACCTACACCATGATAAGCAATTGGAATAACATAAAGATCTCTCTTTCTCCTAACTGTTGTGCCAAATGTTTCATCCATGACCAAATCTTCACCCTTTGCTCCATTAGGCAATTTCCAATCAAAATGGTAGAGCATCTGTGCCAGCGGAAGAATGACATTAGCCATCCCAAAGCTCATGCCAGGGCAAATCCTCCTTCCCGCACCAAATGGAATGTATTCAAAATTTGTTCCCTTATAATCAATAGAGCTTTCTAAAAATCTCAGGAATAAACTTCTCAGCTTCACTCCAATAGTTGGGGTCTCTTCCGAGAGCCCAAGCATTTACCATTACTCTACTTTTAGCAGGCACATCATACCCATTAATGTTACAATGCTCTTGGCATTCTCTTGGAAGTAGTAAAGGAGCTGCTGGATGTAATCTCAGAGTTTCTTTGATAACTAGTTTTAAGTAATTCAACTCATCAATGCTTTCTTCAGTTACCTTGTCTTTCGTAGCCAAGATTTCTCTCGCCTCTGCTTGTGCCTTGTTGAGGATTGTTGGTTGTTTCAACATTTCAGACATTGCCCATTCTACAGTTGTTGACGATGTCTCACTTCCTGCTGAAAAAATGTCCTAAATTTTAAGCCAAGAAATGAAAGTATGTTAGCAACACTTTATTTTCCACCCTGAAGAGCAGAAGGAAAGTGAAGTATGATAACACGAACATCAAATAGGTCAACTCGTAAGGGGTTCAATTTTGCTCCATTCAATCAAGTAGGCCTTTGACTAGTTACCTGGGGTGATACAATCAAGATAGACCACACCTTGACATCTCAAAGTCCCCTTAAACATCCACAGTTTGGGTAGATGACTAGTCTCAACCGGCTCCATCAAATGAATCGCAATTGAACCAATGTGTACATATTGAATCCTTAGTGCTAGTATAATCACAAAATGAAAAATCAACATAGGATCATAGGGTTGCTTCGATGGAATTTGCATAATATTAAGAGTAAAACAATTAATAACACCTCCGCAATTCTGAGTTTTTGGAGTGGATAGTTGTTTTAATCTTGAGTTATTTTTTGCCCCAATTCAAAATTCTATGTGATTGGACTTAGTGCCGATATGTGGGGGTGTTAATATATAAAATAACTGTAAGTTAAGGAAAAAACCGGGTCGGGTCGCCCATGTGGGTTTGACCCAAACCCATTTTCCTTATTTTGAATTTGCCAAAGGAGGGAAGGGAGGGAGTGGTTTTTTATGGAAAAAACCAACTCCAACTCCCCACAATAACCATCCCCATTATTCCATCCATGGAGTTAAAAGAGGGTTGAGAAAAAAAATGAAAAAGTAAGGAAGAAGATCTACATATATCATATACCATTCTACGAAAAGGACTCTTGGATTGTGGAAGAGAAAGGAGATTGATCCATTGGTGACATTCTTCGGACCCGTACATCGAAAAGGTTAGTGATCCGACCCTAGATCTTGGGACATTCAACATTTATTTCGCTGTAAATGCATAAGAGAATGCTTTCATTGGTATCAGAGCATGATTTAGGGTGTTTCCTATTTTTGATGTATTTTCGAGTTTTCATTTTTCTTAAAAAATTGAAAATGGTAACTTTCATTATAGACCACGAAATGCTTTGAAATTTGAAAGGTAGAGTACCCATGATGTTATGAATTGATCTGCAAAGTTTCATGCATAGCCGTTATGTATTTTTGGAGAAAAATGAAACCCTAGTCGAAAATAAAAATGCTCATATCTATTTGTATGATAGGTTTCATGATTTAATATTTGTATGGTTAAATTCCCCATCAAAAATCCTTTCCAACCATATAAAGAACATGCGAAACGGTTCAGAAATGAATGAGATATGATTTAGGGAAATTAGGGTTAAAATGCAGAAAATTTTTTTTTTTCTGCATGAAGAAGACGAAGTGACGTCAGCAGTGACGTCAGCGATGACGTCAGCACAAATCCCACTCTCGGGCCGTGGGTTATGAAGCCCAAACGTCATGATCCAGACTTCAGATCAGAAAACTGAAAGCACCACTAGATTCAGAGACCCCAAAAATGGGGGGGTAGGCAAAATCCGGTGGCCGGATTCCGCCGGGAAGGCGGCGCGTGGGCTTCACGCGCCGCCTGGGCGCGTGGGCGAGTCACCCACGCGCCGCCGCAACCAAGCGGCGCGTGAGGGCGCGTGAAGCACCCTCTCAGGCCCCGTTTTTTTTATTTATTTTTATTATTTTTTGATTGCTTTTTCTGTATTTTTAAATTATTTTTTATGACTGAAAATATTCATTAAGTTATAAATTTTATTTGAAAATTGCAGAAAAATCAATTAACAAGTGAGACAAAATTCTAAAAATTTCTCACATGTTTAAAAAAAAATATATATATATATATATATACATATATATATATATATTCCAGATTATGCCTACCCGAATTAAATTTTATAACACATATTTGATTTGTACTCATTAATTTAAGTATAAATTGTGGATGGTGTTTTAAAAAATGAAAAATTTTTGTTTGGTTGGCTTCGTGACCAATCTAATATTTACCCCATTTTAGAGATATGGTGAGAATCAGACGTACCCTTGCACCTCTCCGGGGGAGATGCCGAGATGAGAGGACCCCAGAACGTTTGGCAAAGCTATATATGATGTTGCATTATAGGATGAAAGCAACGCATACTTTGCCGCAACATTTGTGGGTTATGAGTCGAAAACGTTATGAACTTCGACGTTTGGGTCACTGGTTTGGAGGCGATGAAGCCGAGATTAAAATTATAAGAAACTCTCTCTCTGATCATTTGGTTGGAATGGCTGACAAAATATTAGAGGACAATAAGCGTCTCTACCTTAAAGATTTCAGACTAAAATTGCTTAAGATGTGGAGAGCTAAGGAGATAGAGACTAAAATGAAAAGGGCGTTATCTCTAAAGATCAATGGCTCTACACCCCAAGCTGTTAGGAGATTTACTCCGAGAGATAGACTTTCAGTTGGGATGGTCAATATGGTCACTCGCATGTATATGGAAGATAAGAAAGACAAGAAAAAGAAATTTGATTATATATTTTTTTTTTCCTTCTTTGTGCATAGTTATCTACTGTAATGAGAACAATGCCATGAACATATGATGTAATTTTTTGTATCAACAATGTGCATACGTTGTATATTTATGCGAGCATGTGAAGAGATATGTTCTAAATTCACATGATTTTTTGTGGGAGTTTTTAGGTTGGAAGAATTTAAGTAATTCTCACCTAAGACTAAAAGAATTTTGTTACTTTGAAATCAAATTTATGATAATCAAACATTTGGATGATGGATGATGATTGGGAACTTAGTGATCTTTCGAGTTTACACCTTATGTTCGTTTATGATAAATTTATTAGATTTCATGTACAAAATTATATGAATGAATGAGCATGAATACTTATAATAGTCTCTCTTTGAAAACCCAGACCATGGCATCAAAATCAATAATAGCAGATTTGAATAAAGGTGATAAGTTTAATGGCGACAATTATGACATTTGGCGCCACAAGATATGGTATGTGCTGGAAGAGCAGGATGCCTTGGAGGGTATCAACCATATCATGCAAGACCCTGGAATTGGAAACACTGCTCAACAAAGAAGAGATCAAGAAGCTTACCAGGCGTGGAAGAAGAAAAATTCCACTGCACGTGGCATTCTGGTTAGTTCTGTAGTTGATGATCTCATACATGAATGTGAGCAATTCCCTACTGCTCATGACATATGGGTGTACCTCAGAGAGAAGTATGGAGGTACCAGTGTGACCCGTCTGAGACAGTTGACTATCAAGTTTGACACGTACAAAAAGAAGTCCGATCACAATATCAAACTACATCTCAGAACCATGTCAAACATGATAAGGGAATTGAAGTCAGCAGGTCATGTTTTATCTGATGAGCAACAGGTTCAAGCTTTAATCCGATCCCTTCCAGACCAGTGGGAGCACTTGAAGGTCAATCTGACTCACAATGATAGCATTAAGACTTTCGCTGATGCTGCTCGCCACGTAGAACTCGAAGATGAGCGGCTTGGTGCTGCAAAATCGATTTCTAATGCCTTTGTAGCTGAGTCAAGTTCCCAGAAAGTTGCGGGCTTTAAACGGAAAGGGAACAAGAACAAGGGCAAGAAAGGGAAGGATATTGCGGAAGGGTTTAAGAAGAGCAATTCCAACCGCAAGAACAAGCGCAAGCGGTTTTGGAAAAAGAAGGATAAGAGCAAACTGAAGTGCTACAATTGTAAAGCTCTTGGTCATTTCGCTCGAGAATGTCCCGAGCCGAAAAAGGTAGCACCTTGTAACGCTTCTCTAAGTGTTATATATGTCTCTAGCACTGTTTTACTTTCTGAATCATATCCTGTGTGGATTATAGACTCAGGAGCAACAGACCATGTGACAAGAGATCGAGAAGCGTTCGTGGACTTTCGTCGAGTTCCTCCTGGTGCAAGATGGATATACGTAGGAAACAATACAAGAGTAGAAGTCAAAGGAATTGGCACTTGTAAACTGGAGTTACGAAGTGGCCAAACTCTAATCTTACATGATGTTCTCTTTGCACCAGAAATTCGACGAAATTTAGTCTCTGTTATTGTTCTTCTTAAACTTGGCTATGACTTGAACTTTACTCGTAATAGGGTTTGTATTTATAATGGTGGTGTGTTTTATGGTACTGGACATCTGTTAAATGGATTTCTTACTTTAGATTGTGACAGACAAATGTTTAACTGTTATACTGATCGTTATATTTCGTTAAATGTTTGTTCTTCTAGTAATGCTAATATAGATGATAAAGTATGGCATGCTAGACTTGGTCACATAGGGCAGGACAGGATGAATCGACTTCTGAAAGCAGGACTATTGGGTTCACTTACTAAAGTTGATTTACCGAATTGTGAATATTGTCTTGCCGGGAAGATGACTCGAAAACCTTTTGGAAAAGCCGTGAGGGCTGAACTTCCATTACAATTGGTTCACTCTGACATTTGTGGTCCATTGAATGTGAAGGCTAGGCATGGAGCGTCATATTTCATTACTTTTATTGATGATTTCACGCGTTTTGGTCATGTCTATTTGATTACTCACAAGTCTGAAGCACTTGAGTGTTTTCGACGCTATATGAATGAAGTGGAGAATCAAATGGATAGAACGATTAAAGCCTTAAGGACAGATCGAGGGCGTGAATATTTATCAGATCAGTTCAATGATCTGTGTAATGAAAAAGGAATAATTAGACAATTGACTATTCCCCACACGCCTCAACAGAATGGTGTTGCTGAGAGGAGGAATAGGACGTTGTTAGAAATGACGAGATCTATGATGGCGCAGGCTAACTTGCCAATTTCCTTTTGGGGAGATGCATTATTAACTGCGACCTATATTTTAAATAGAGTGCCTTCAAAAACAGTACCCACAACACCGTATGAACTATGGACTGGTAGGACACCAAGTCTGACTGATCTTAGACCTTGGGGATCGGCAGCATATGTTCATGACCCTTCCAATAAATTTGGAAAGCTAGGTCCCCGGGGGAAGAAATGTATCTTTATTAGATATTCTCATCAGTCAAAAGGTTATGTGTTCATCGGTGAAAGAGAAGATGGTACTGTAACCGAAATTGAATCACGAAATGTAACATTCTTGGAAAATGATTTTCCTAGTAAAGGTGATATAACAAAAGGAGAACCTTTGTTTGAATTAAATAATTCAAATGATGGTTCCGTGCAGGATGGATCAAGGGAATTACGAGAAGTTGAATCCCCAGATGATCCCAGTGGGAGGGATTCAAATTCTAACGATCCAACCGAATCATCAATTCGGAAAAGTACTAGGAAAGCTGTGCCCAAACGTCATTACGAAATTGAAGGGCACACCTTCATCATTTCTCCACAGGACGAGGATGAGCCGAAAAATGTGAACGAGGCTTTATCTTGTCCTGCCAAGGATGAGTGGATAAAAGCAATGGAGGAAGAAATAGAGTCGATGGATTCCAACTATGTTTGGGAACTGGTTGATCTTCCACCTGGGCGCAAACCTATTGGGAACAAATGGGTTCTTAAGGTTAAACGTAAAGCTGATGGAACAATTGAGAGGTACAAAGCTCGATTGGTGGCAAAAGGTTATACCCAACAAGAGGGTATTGATTATGAAGAAACATTTTCATCAGTAGTGAGATTTGCCTCTATTCGCTTATTATTAGCTATTGTAGCCAATTTAGATTTAGAATTATATCAAATGGATGTGAAGACTGCGTTTCTCAACGGAGAACTTAAAGAAGAAATCTACATGGAACAACCAGTAGGTTTCATTGTTAAAGGTCAAGAAAATAAAGTTTGTAAATTGAATAGATCAATTTATGGCCTTAAACAGTCTTCAAGACAATGGTATTTGAGATTTCATAGATCCGTAATCTCTTACGACTTCGTAATGATAGACGAAGACCATTGTGTTTATGTGAAAAAGTCCAATGATAAATTTGTAATTCTAAGTCTGTATGTCGATGACATATTGTTGGCCGGAAATGATATGGAGTATGTCCTGAATATCAAAAGTTGGTTATCATCAAATTTTGAAATGAAGGACATGGGTGAAGCAGAGTACATACTGGGTGTTAAGATCCACAGAGATCGTTCTAAGAGATTGTTAGCTTTATCTCAAGAATCTTATATTAAAAAGATTTTGGAACGATTTAGGATGGATAGCTGTAAACCTATTGATACTCCTGTGGCTAAAGGCGAAAGTTTAAGTTTAGCAATGTGCCCAAAGACCGCTGAAGAAAAACATGAGATGTCAAAAGTACCGTATTCCAGCGCTGTTGGGAGTCTGATGTACGCTATGATGTGTACTCGCCCTGACATCTGCTATGCCGTGGGTTTGGTCAGCAGGTATCAATCCAATCCAGGTAAAGGTCACTGGACAGCTGTGAAGAGGATTCTAAGATACCTGAAAGGAACTGCGAATTATTCCCTTTGTTATCAAGGAAATGACTTGTTATTGAGCGGATACACAGATACTGATTGGGGTGGTGACTTAGATGAACGTAAGTCCACCTCAGGTTATGTTTTCTTGCTAAATAAAGGCGCCATCTCTTGGAGAAGTAAGAAACAAACATGTGTATCATTGTCGACGATGGAAACAGAGTTTGTAGCTTGTGCTTCAGCAGTTCAGGAGTGTGTTTGGTTGAAACGTTTTTTACAGCATTTAGGGATCGTAAGCGACACAGTAGGAGCTGTGACAATTTATTGTGATAGTCAAGCAGCAATCGCTTATACGAGAGATCCCAAATATCATGGGAAAACCAAACACATTGATACGAAATTCAACTTTATTCGAGACATTGTTGAAAAAGGAGAGGTGACATTGAAGTATTTATCTACGCATTTAATGGTGGCTGATCCATTTACGAAATCGATATCTAGAGATGTATTTCTGAAACATGTAAAATCTCTAGGATTGCGTAGAGTGTAATTGTATGTATAAGCAATGAACGTGATGTAATGCTCATTATTATATGACATTTGAATTTTTTTGCATTTGCGAGTTCTTATGTCTTGATTAAAAAGTATGTCGGACAAGTTTGGAAGATTGGCTCTCTCACACGAGCAATCGCCTCTAATATCTATGTGATATGTAGAGATGAGGCAATGTTAATTTTGGATAATTAACATAAATTAGCCACCTTAGTACACAACTAAGATGAGATTATCGTTGATATTTACTTATTGGATAATCGAAATGAATTTCCCACAATCCATTACACTTGTCTAGAAGCCAGGTGTGGTTCTCTCTTGGAAAAGTTTTTGGAGGATTTATAAGAAGAGAGAATCAAGTCAGTATCGTGATATACTTGGACTAAAACCTGTACGATGTATTATAATTCTGAAATAGACATACGCTTCTAAATAAATAGAAAAGACATCGTAGCACGTGTTCATACCACGTGTGCTTTCAGTGACCCTATGGGAAATGAGTTGATAAATCCCTCTATCTCATTGTGTGAGATCCAGAGGTTTGTAATTAACCTCATTTAATACCCTTAAGACTTTCGCCTGTTTCTTGAAAGTTTATTTTAGTGTTGCTACTTTAGCATGTAACCAATAGATCATGCGTGATTCGGTTTTGCGGTACATGACTAGGAAAGCAGCTAAAATGAAGTGGAAAGATAGTAGTGCGAAAGGAAGACTGTCTTAAAGTTTGTACATAATTTTTGTATTCACAGACTGGCCAGTTATGTTTTTAACTTGATGTTCTGAAACATAATTGTGAATGCATAGTTGAGATGAGTCAAGTATGCTCTCGTTTATTAATAGAGGGATAAGAGGTACAGTGACTCTATATATATATATAGTAAAAAGAGGTCTGGGGTATAGCGAGACTTGATGTCCTCATAATATTAGATCTTGAGCTGCTATATATCCTTAAACGATGTGTAGTTATGAGCTCTTGATGTACTCGCTGGTCACACGATCCATTTGTCTGTATGAAATCGATGGTATATGGAAGTGATTGAGTAAAATGTAGGTCTAACCCTCATGTGCGAGTGGGAGATGTAAGTTAAGGAAAAAACCGGGTCGGGTCGCCCATGTGGGTTTGACCCAAACCCATTTTCCTTATTTTGAATTTGCCAAAGGAGGGAAGGGAGGGAGTGGTTTTTTATGGAAAAAACCAACTCCAACTCCCCACAATAACCATCCCCATTATTCCATCCATGGAGTTAAAAGAGGGTTGAGAAAAAAAATGAAAAAGTAAGGAAGAAGATCTACATATATCATATACCATTCTACGAAAAGGACTCTTGGATTGTGGAAGAGAAAGGAGATTGATCCATTGGTGACATTCTTCGGACCCGTACATCGAAAAGGTTAGTGATCCGACCCTAGATCTTGGGACATTCAACATTTATTTCGCTGTAAATGCATAAGAGAATGCTTTCAATAACTAATGACTAGATGAACGAGACTAGCTTCAGTTTTCTGATGGAACTCCAAGGCATAGAAAAAATTTACAATGAGATGAGGTAAAGTTGTAGTAAGTACTCACCCAAATAACAGCTTTGACGTGTTCGGTAGTAAGTGGTAAATCAAGACCACTCTGCTCTTGTATTCTCAAAAGAACATCAACTAAATCTTCCTCAGCTTCACCATCACGTATCTCCTTTCTTACCCTACTAGCTTTATGCACACCAATGATGGCTTCAAGCATCATATCAACCTTTTTATGAAGCCTCTCAATTTTGGGTCTCTCCCCACTCAACACATGAAGCCATCTCAGAGAAGGAAAAGTATCGGCAACACTGAAACCCCCTGTAACCTCAACTGCTTCCTTTACTGCAGAAATAAACTCTCTCTGATCTTTACACTGTTCACCAAACGCAGCTCTACAAACTATGAAACTTGTCAATGCAAAAATCATTTCACTCAGATTAATTACTTCCCCTGCTTTTGCAGAAATTGATTCTATCATTTTTGACACCTCCTCTTCTCTAATAAACCTAAAAGATTGAACTCTTTTAGCGCTCAAGAGTTCTGAAGTACAGATTTTTCTCAAATGTCTCCAATAAGCATCATATGGAGCAAGAGCAATGTCTCTATGATTGTAAGTCAAAATAGCTCCGGCCAGCGACTTTGGTCTTTGAGCAAAAATCACATCATGGGCCTGCATAATCTGTTTCGCAGTTTCTGGTGAAGAGACGATGATTGTTGAGACTTCTCCGAGCTGTAAATGCATAAGACCTCCATACTTTGTGGCCAAGTCTCTGAGTCTCTGGTGGGGCAAAGAACCAGCAAGATGGTAAATGTTTCCTAAAATTGGTAATTTTGGTGGTCCTGGTGGAAGATTTTGATTTGAAATTTTGGATTTTTTCCGGAGTATTAGTGCTGTGAATAGGAGGAGGATGGTGAGAAGAGTTGGGAAGGAAAGAAGGCTGATCTCCATTGGGAAGAAACAAGAGGGGTTCGGTTCTCCGAACACGAGTTCATGCGCTCTTGCGTATGAAGTTCGTATTCCACCATTGCATTGACTAGAGGAAAAAATCAAAGTTGGACTCACATGGTCATTCGTGATACGTGTGGCTCTAAAAATCCAAACCGAGCCTAAAGAGAAAATAGTCGGTGAAAATGCCTTCGATGGCAATATTAATTCCCACATCTATCACCCTTTTTTCCAAAAATAAATAAATAAATAAAGCAAAACCAAAAGTTTATATGGAGTAATTTACAAAAAATAACAACGAGCGCGAGTGTGAGCGCGCGATCCAGCTCGCGAGCGTGAGCCCTAGCCCGTGAGCGGGCCAGCCCACCAGCGGCCCAAGGCCCTGTCCAGCGCGATCCACTGCTGACCCGCGAGCCCACTGTGGCCAGCGAAGCCCGCTGCGGCCAGCAAGCCGGGCTGAGAGCCCGCGAGCCCACCAGCGGGGCAGCCCGCTAGCCCGCCAGCCCACCGGCCCGCGAGCCCGTGATGGCCCACGAGCCCGCTACCAGCTGTTCCCTTCGAGAGCTCACCTGCATCTTCTGTACTGCAGGTAACGACTATAATTGGTTGAAATTCTAGATTTTGGTGTTAAAAATTTAGTTGTTGTTAATATATTTGAAATTTAGAAATATTACAGGTTTTAGACCAACCCGATGGGCGAACGACAGCTAGGTCTGAAACCCGAGGAACCCTAGGTGAGAGAAACGCACTCACTTCAAAATTTGAATAAATTTTGTTGATAAAATCCCTTATTAGGGTTTTATTTGATATAAAATTTGATGATTTGATTAGATTTATCTTTTGGAGATTCGTTGAAAAATAGGGAGTGACCACCCTCCCTAAATAGGTGAGTGACTCTCTAATCTCTTGCATGAAATAGTAAAAACTTATTTTTGCCGTGTTTCTAATAAAACATGCTTTCGATATGTATTGACTCGACGTGTGATATTAAATTTCAAAACTTGTTTTGTGACAATTGAAGTGTCGTAAATTCATATTTCTAATGACTATATATCCATATTTGAACTAAAATGATATTGTGCCATTATTTGAGAATTATATATGTTTTGTATTCTACCGTTACATTGGTTTGGATTTGAAATGATTTGATGAATATATTGGCACACGGATTTGAAATATTTTTTATGAATTATGTGGGTTGGATGCCACTAGTTATGCGATGATATGATCTTACTTGTGTGACGTTGTGCCCTTGTGATACTATGATGATGATATTGATGATTTCATAGCTACGAAGGGCGTTTGTAGAGATATTGAAAGGATTGATTTGAAGGGAATGAAGGGTGATAGACCACCCTATGTTTCTCACAGGATTCATAAAACAGCTTGTTTAATGAAGAATAGTGTTTTAAAATCATTTTTTTGTTTCTCTTGAAGCATTCCTCATTCGGATCTGCATGTCCATTCTCAACGAACTCCCAAAGATCTCAATATATAAATTGAGTTTTTGTATTAACGCTCAAAGATTCATAACATTCACCGATAAAGATTGGAATAAAATGATAAGAAACACTTAGAATACCACCATTTGCAGCCATTGTAACACCTTATTACCTATCTTTCTACTACAAAAAATCTGACACACAACTTCTCAACCTTCTTGTTGGATTGATTCCTGCCCTCAGAGTTGATCTGAACCTAGTCTGATACCAAAAATGTTGGAAGGGTATAGATGAAAGAGGCATTTTAAAGCACTCAGAATACAAAGGAATTTTGCTCTATTAATTCTCATCTAGCCATGTCTTTAAATAGGCTCACAACCAAACCAATGTTGCTAAAAAGAATAATATTTTTAATTTTTCATTTTGAAACATGGAAAGTTCTCATGTGGTTTAAATTTTTTTTTTTTTTTTTGTCAATCTGATGGAGTTACTTGCCAATTGTGCAAATACGGGGAATTTTTTTTGCTAGTTTTGAAAACTCGAGAAGCAACTCACGGGTTATTCAAACCACAAGAGAGGTTGTGACCAACTAATTCAGCCGCATGATTATCTTACACATCTTTCTTAAATGATGCGGCATCGTGGTATATTTGCACAAGCTATAAGTGTTAAGTAATGCTACCAAATTAGAGTTTACACTTATAGATTTGCCATAATATCACAAAATTCAAAGGCACAAGCCACATGAAACAACGTTTTTATCCTTATATACGTACTAAAACCAGTTTATATATGCTATTATACCACAAAACTTGTTTGACAACTTTAGACTCCAATTTCAAATACAAGAAGCACAATTCAAACTATCTCCAAAATAAAGGATGAGTATAATGTAAGAGTACACATAGGACACACTGGAGCACTACCATTTCATATTTACTCGCAAACTTCTTGGCTCGAATTCCATTTGATTCTAATCCCATGATACTTCGGTCAAGTATACTTGCATATATAAAATCTCCTTACCCCAGGGGAGTAAAATCAGCCGGGCTTATTATGCACCTACACCATGATAAGCAATTGGAATAACATAAAGATCTCTCTTTCTCCTAACTGTTGAGCCAAATGTCTCATCCATGTCCAAATCTTCACCCGTTGCTCCATTAGGCAATTTCCAATCAAAATGGTATAGCATCTGTGCCAGCGGAAGAATGACATTAGCCATCCCAAAGCTCATGCCAGGGCAAATCCTCCTTCCCGCACCAAATGGAATGTATTCAAAATTTGTTCCCTTATAATCAATAGAGCTTTCTAAAAATCTCTCAGGAATAAACTTCTCAGCTTCACTCCAATAGTTGGGGTCTCTTCCGATAGCCCAAGCATTTACCATTACTCTACTTTTAGCAGGCACATCATACCCATTAATGTTACAATGCTCTTGGCATTCTCTTGGAAGTAGTAAAGAAGCTGCTGGATGTAATCTCAGAGTTTCTTTGATAACTAGTTTTAAGTAATTCAACTCCTCAATGCTTTCTTCAGTTACCTTGTCTTTCGTAGCCAAGATTTCTCTCGCCTCTGCTTGTGCCTCGTTGAGGATTGTTGGTTGTTTCAACATTTCAGATATTGCCCATTCCACAGTTGTTGATGATGTCTCAATTCCTGCTGAAAAAATGTCCTAAATTTTAAGCCAAGAAATGAAAGTATGTTAGCAACACTTTATTTTCCACACTGAAGAGCAGAAGGAAAGTGAAGTATGATATCACAAACATCAAATTGGTCAACTCATATGGGGATCAATTTTGCTCCATTCAAATCAAGTTGGCCTTTGATTAGTTACCTGGGGTGATACAATCAAGATAGACCCCACCTTGACATCTCAAAGCCCCCTTAAACATCCACGGTTTGGAAAGATGACTAATCTCAACCGGCTCCATCAAATGAATCACAAATGAAACAATGTGTACATATTGAATCCTTAGTGCTAGTATAATCACAAAATGAAAAATCAACATAGGATCAAAGGGTTGCTTCGATGGAATTTGCATAATATTAAGAGTAAAACAATTAATAACACCTCCACAATTCTCAGTTTTTGGAGTGGATAGTTGTTTTAATCTCGAGTTCTTTTTTGCCCCAATTCAAAATTCTATGTGATTGGACTTATTGCCGATAGGTGGGGGTGCTAACATATAAAATAACTAATGACTAGATGAACGAGACTGGCTTCAGTTTTCTGATGGAACTTCAAGGCATATAAAAAATTTACAATGAGATGAGGTAAAGTTGTAGTAAGTACTCACCCAAATAACAGCTTTGACGTGTTCGGTAGTAAGTGGTAAATCAAGACCACTCTGCTCTTGTATTCTCAAAAGAACATCAACTAAATCTTCCTCAGCTTCACCATCACGTATCTCCTTTCTTACCCTACTAGCTTTATGCACACCAATGATGGCTTCAAGCATCATATCAACCCTTTAATGAAGCCTCTCAATTTTGGGTTTCTCCCCACTCAACACATGAAGCCATCTCAGAGAAGGAAAAGTATCGGCAACACTAAAACCCCCTGTAACCTGAACTGCTTCCTTTACTGCAGAAATAAACTCTCTCTGATCTTTACACTGTTCACCAAACGCAGCTCTACAAACTATGAAACTTGTCAAAGCAAAAATCATTTCACTCAGATTAATTACTTCCCCTGCTTTTGCAGAAATTGATTCTATCATTTTTGACACCTCCTCTTCTCTAATAAACCTAAAAGATTGAACTCTTTTAGCGCTCAACAGTTCCGAAGTACAGATTTTTCTCAAATGTCTCCAATAAGCATCATATGGAGCAAGAGAAATGTCTCTATGATTGTAAGTCAAAATAGCTCCGGCTAGCGACTTTGGTCTTTGAGCAAAAATCACATCATGGGTCTGCATAATCTGTTTCGCAGTTTCTGGTGAAGAGATGATGATTGTTGAGACTTATCCAAGCTGTAAATGCATAAGACCTCCATACTTTTTGGCCAAGTCTCTGAGTCTCTGGTGGGGCAAAGAACCAGCAAGATGGTAAATGTTTCCTAAAATTGGTAATTTTGGTGGTCCTGGTGGAAGATTTTGATTTGAAATTTTGGATTTTTTCCGGAGTATTAGTGCTGTGAATAGGAGGAGGAGGATGGTGACAAGAGTTGGGAAGGAGAGAAGGCTGATCTCCATTGGGAAGAAACAAGAGGGGTTCGGTTCTCCGAACATGAGTTCATGCGCTCTTGCGTATGAAGTTCGTATTCCACCTTTGCATTGACTAGAGGAAAAAATCAAAGTTGGACTCACATGGTCATTCGTGATACGTGTGGCTCTAAAATTCCAAGCCGACCCAAAAGAGAAAATAGTCGGTGAAAATGCCTTCGATAGCGATATTAATTCCCACAGCTATCACCCTTTTTTCCAAAAATAAATTAATTAATTAATAAAGCAAAACCAATAGTTTATATGGTGTAATTTACAAAATTGGAAAGCTCCCCCCCCACCCCCCGAGTTTCTGAAAGTATCGAAAAGCTCCTTCATGGCTTGCAAGTTGATGTTAAGTTCCATCCATGATCACTCGACCACCTAAAACACCTCTGAGGAGATCAATGTCCTGGCCTCCACCAATCAGGCTTTCCTTCCTCAAGTCGAAAAAAACAATTAGAAGCCCAAGTTGAGGCATAAAATCATATTTGGATTTAGGGAAACTCTAAGCATGGTGATTTTAGCCACCAAAAATTCATAAGTGATAATCTACATTATATGAATGACCAAGTCAAGCTAATTTAATAAGGCCATGTATTGTTTAAATGCAATAAGTGTTCCAACAATTCAAAATTAAACAATAAACTTAAATTTTAAATCAATATATTTTGTACATAATTAAAAAGATTACCTATCAATTAAGTTTAAATAAATATTTATTTGTTAATAAAATAAAGAGAAAAATTTATAGATGACTACTTGAAGTCAATAAGATTGCGTCAGATCTCCCCATAAATGTTTGATTAAATTGTAATCGGCAATATTTAAATATAAGAAAGATTAGCTGCCAACCAAGTTCATTTTTGTAGTGTTGCGTTAGAGTCTCCACCCTGCCACTATCGGTCCATGATGATTGGAAATCATGACGAGAGCCATTAAGGGTGTTAGAAATCAAACAATCAATCAACCTTTTTTGAATTTAGTAACATTATACTAAATTTTTTTAATCAAAATCTCGAATTTAAATTTTAAAAATATAAAAAAGATACTCAAAGAGTTGATCCCTAAACTGAGTTCAACAGTGATCAAGAAAAAAAAAATCAAAGAACCATTAGCAAAGCAAACTACTACTTACACCTTCACACAAATATGTTATGAGGCATTGATGTCGAGAATAGTATCATGTTGGAGATTATGCAAATATAGTGTATGTGACAAATTTCTGGGGGGAAAAAAATTGACACCGCATAAGTATAGATATTTTGCATGTGTACAATCTAAAAATTTAATGACCATACATTCTACACATATTTGACACCACATGAGCGGAATATTTGGAAATAATAATTTGTACTCAAGTCTTCCTAGTATTTTTCTTTTATTTATTACCAGAACTAGCTTTCAACTTTTCCCACAATTTGGAATAAGGTTCAATAAATGAACTGGGGTCTTTCCACCACACCAGGCAACAAATGCTTAAGTTGTTCTAGGAGGAGGACGCAAGTATTCTTCAATACAGGGTTGAAGGTATGTCAATAATTTGGAAGAAAGAAGTTTGTCATAAATAAATGAACACCTCGGAATGATAATATAAATTATAGTACCATAACTTCTGTAAATTATGTATTCTTGAGTTGTTCTAGAATTTTGGTAGATGCTGGATGTACTCTTGATAAGTGACAAAGGTTTCTCGAAAGGGGGATTTTCTTGCTAGGTTGGGTTTGAATATGGAATTGACTGGTATCTGGTTTGGGCTTAATTTTGCTTGGGAGAAAGGGTCATTTGGACTCACAGGAGGCTATCTACCTCATTGGAATTTCTTGTCCCGAATGGCATCCATATCTGCCTCTAGTGGTAGATACGAGGAGCTTGTTATAGCATGATTGGTTATGTGGAATTGCATCATGTTCTTAGAGAACGAAATCAATGCGTTGACTTCGTGGCTAAGCTTGGAACTAAACTGTGGTATGTGGAATTGCATCATGTTATTACACGCGTTGCAGGTAATGTTTGGGAAAATCTGATAAAGGGACCTTTTCATGCTAATACACCATATCTAGGCGGCATTACAACATATTTGGAAGCACAAGAAAATAAAGTGATTTTTGACAAAAGCACCTGAAAATTAAGTGACTTAGCCTATAACAAAATAGAGGTTGCAGGAGTGCAAAAGAAGAGAGAAACCATTATAAGACAAGCAAAGATGAGAAAATTCCAACTCCAGTGAATTAACCCATGTGTTAAACCATTGAAAATTCCAACAAAGAAAAAAGGAAAAGAAATTTCAAAGACAGCTAGTTTCAATGGCAGAAAATTTCTTTACCAGTTTCATTGGTTTTCATACGCTTTGAACGACGAAAATGTTCTTCCTAGTGGTCCAAAAAGCCTAGTTTGACGGTAATTCCGGAGAAAATTTTGTACAACCTGTTATTTCAAATACCAAAAATACCCCTCTCTACATATTTTCTCACACTAATACCAACTCTCTGAATTTTCTCACACTAATTTTCTTATGTTTGAAAAGAAACCACCATACATCAATCTCGCCAACACCACACAACTGCGACCCTCATTACATGACCAAGTCATTCGAATCATTCAACCCAGCCGCCAGCGGAATTTGAACGATCTCCACCACACTACCAATCCCGATAGTTAATCTAGGCAACACCGTTAATTCCACAAACTCAAACTCCAAGAACTCAATAAGAGAACAAACAAGGCAGCAGAACGTACCGCCATGGTGGTTGGTGCAGCAAGTGTGAAAACGAACCAGAAGCCCTTTCATATAATATTTTTTAACTTTTTTTAAAAATATAATAATTATGGATTTGATATATGCACCAAGTGATATCGTCCTGTTATTTGGTTTATTTCAATTTTCGATTCTAACATATCAAAAGTGGATTCTATGCAAGTGTGAAATGGAGAGATTCAACTAATTCAACCAGAATCCCTTTCATATTTGGTAGAGAGAGAGAAAGAGATACCTGATCAAGATAAGAGAAAATGTTGGGAATGAAAGCGTACTTGTTCTTCTTCATCCTGTCATGAGCAGCTGGAGGAGCTGAAGATAGAGACAGAGAG
Source organism: Dillenia suffruticosa (assembly GCA_033439265.1). Lineage (NCBI taxonomy): Eukaryota > Viridiplantae > Streptophyta > Magnoliopsida > Dilleniales > Dilleniaceae > Dillenia > Dillenia suffruticosa. The sequence continues at coordinate 645,761 of JAVTVX010000005.1, forward strand.
GAAAGTCTCATAGATCGCTTAGCGGGTCAAAGTGAGTGAGGTGAATTGGGTGGAGTGGACTCGAGACTCAACTCAATACATGGTTGACAAGCATGAGTTTCCCTATCCTAATTTCAACTACTGAATAGAAGGATGAGGTTTCATTTGTCTGGAAAAAAAAATGAAAGCTATAGTGTTTCAAACCGGATCGGATGTTCAACCGGAAATTGGCGTAGGTTACGGTTTACCGGTTCAAGAATTCGCTGTGCCTGTTGGTAAAAACGAAGCTCTCCGGTCTCCGGTGGAAGAAATATCGGGTAGATGAGGTCAGGACCATAATCCGCAAGACCAATTCCCGCCAAAACATTGTGAAGACCATAAAATCTTGGCGAGAGTTCCCATACCTTTTTATTACTCGGGACTTTTATGGTTTTTTGGAGGCAAATTACCCTTATGCCATTTGAGATTTCCACAGCCTCCAAAGACAGAAAAATGGCATAGAAGTCTACAATTTTCGAGAGAGGAGAGAGAAATTCCATCTTTCATCCTGAGAACTGGTGCCATTAATGCCATTTGAGACAGAAAGGTTTTTGTTCTTTGCCCAGTATTTGTTATGGTAGCCATTGACGAACCATAGAGAAAGGATCTCTACAGTTCGGCGTCCAAGAGAGGAAAGCGAAAGAAGAGGGAGCAGAGAGAAAGAAGGAGAGGGTCTGTGAGTCTCTTGCAAGGAATGCTACCAACATAACGGATCGAAGGATATTAAACCTATAAGAATATAAATTTTGAGGGGTATTAAAACTGGTAATCTTGATTCAAAATAATCAAACTGATTTCTTTAACACAAAATTTATTCATAAACTTGTCGATTCAAACATCGAGAGACAATGACAAATTACACCTTCTTACAAGTAATATTCTTACCCCAGGCGAACGCTTCTTATGCACCTACCCCACGATAAGCAATGGGAATAACATAAAGATCTCTCTTTCTCCTAGCTGTTAAGCCAAATGTCTCATCCATGTTCAAATCTTCACCCTTTTCTTCATTAGGCAATTTCCAATCAAAATGGTATAGCATCTGTGCCAGCGGAAGAATGACATTAGCCATCCCAAAGCTCATGCCGGGGCAAATCCTCCTTCCAGCACCAAATGGAATGTATTCAAAATTTTTTCCCTTATAATCAGTAGAGCTTTCTAAAAATCTCTCAGGAATGAACTTCTCAGCTTCACTCCAGTAGTTGTGGTCTCTTCCGATAGCCCAAGCATTTACCATGACTCTACTTTTAGCAGGCACATCATACCCATTAATGTTACAATGTTCTTGGCATTCTCTTGGAAGTAGTAAAGGAAGTGCCGGATGTAATCTCAGAGTTTCTTTGATAACTAGTTTTAAGTAATTCAGCTCATCAATGCTTTCTTCAGTTACCTTGTCTTTCGTAGCCAAGATTTCTCTCGCCTCTGCTTGTGCCTTGTTGAGGATTGTTGGTTGTTTCAACATTTCAGACATTGCCCATTCTACAGTTGTTGATGATGTCTCACTTCCTGCTGAAAAAATGTCCTAAATTTTAAGCCAAGAAATGCAAGTATGTTAGCAACACTTTATTTTCCACCCCGAAGAGCAGAAGGAAAGTGAAGTATGATAACACAAACATCAAATTCGTCAACTCATATGGGGATCAATTTTGCTCCATTCAAATCAAGTAGGACCTTGACTAGTTCCCTGGGGTGATACAATCAAGATAGACCCCACCTTGACATCTCAAAACCCCCTTAAACATCCGCAGTTTGGTAAGATGACTAGTCTCAACCGGATCCATCAAATGAATCACAATTGAACCAATGTGTACATATTGAATCTTTAGTGCTAGTATAATCACAAAATGAAAAATCAACATAGGATCATAGGGTCTCTTCGATGGAATTTGCATAATATTAAGAATAAAACAATTAATAACACCACAATTCTGAGTTTTTGGAGTGGATAGTTGTTTTAATCTTGAGTTATTTTTTGCCCCAATTCAAAAGTCTATGTGATTGGACTTATTGCCGATAGGTGGGGATGTTAATATATAAAATAACTAATGACTAGATGAACGAGACTGGCTTCAGTTTTCTGATGGAACTCCAAGGCGTAGAAAAAATTTACAATGAGATGAGGTAAAGTTGTAGTAAGCACTCACCCAAATAACAGCTTTGACGTGTTCGATAGTCAGTGGTAAATCAAGACCACTCTGCTCTTGTATTCTCAAAAGAACATCAACTAAATCTTCCTCAGCTTCACCATCACGTATCTCCTTCCTTACCCTACTAGCTTTATGCACACCAATGATGGCTTCAAGCATCATATCAACCCTTTTATGAAGCCTCTCAATTTTGGGTCTCTCCCCACTCAACACATGAAGCCATCTCAGAGAAGGAAAAGTATCGGCAACACTAAAACCCCCTGTAACCTCAACGCCTTCCTTTACTGCAGAAATAAACTCTCTCTGATCTTTACACTGTTCACCAAACGCAGCTCTACAAACTATGAAACTAGTCAAAGCAAAAATCATTTCACTCAGATTAATTACTTCCCCTGCTTTTGCAGAAATTGATTCTGTCATTTTTGACACCTCTTCTTCTCTAATAAACCGAAAAGATTGAACTCTTTTAGCACTCAAGAGTTCTAAAATACTGATTTTTCTCATGTGTCTCCAATAAGCACCATATGGAGCAAGAGCAATGTCTCTATGATTGTAAGTCAAAATTGTTCCGGCAAGCGACTTTGGTCTTTGAGCAAAAATAACATCATGGGTCTGCATAATCTGTTTCGCAGTTTCTGGCGAAGAGATGATGATTGTTGAGACTTCTCCAAGCTGTAAATGCATAAGACCTCCATACTTTTTGGCCAAGTCTCTGAGTCTCTGGTGAGGCAAAGAACCAGCAAGAAGGTGAATGTTTCCTAAAATTGGTAATTTTGGTGGTCCTGGTGGAAGATTTTGATTTGAAATTTTGGATTTTGTCCTGAGTATTAGTGCTGTGAGTAGAAGGAGGAGGATGGTGAGAAGAGTTGGGAAGGAGAGAAGGCTGATCTCCATTGGTAAGAAACAAGTGGAGTTCGGTTCTCCAAACAGGAGTTCATCCGCTCTTGGTTATGAAGTTTGTATGCCACCACCTTTGCAAACGACACATAAGAAAAATCAAAGTTGGACTCACATGGTCATTCGTGATGCGTAAGCTGAGGCTCTAGAATTCCTCCCCGACCCAAAAGCGAAAATCTTAATGTTGGTGATGTCTTTGGTCTAAATGCATTTGATTGCAAATATTGACTCCCAAAGCTCCCACCCTTTTTTGAAAAAAGGATAAATAAATAAAGCAAATGAAATAATTTATATGGAGTAAGTTTCAAAATTGGCAAGCTGCCCTCCGAGTTTCTAAAAGTAGCGAAAAGCTCGGGCTCGTGTATATGACCGGACGTGGGGTTAAATATCATTAAATATGATTAGAGATTTGATTTTTATCTAAAATATCAGGCTCTTATGTGTACAGAGTGTTTTATGATAAGAGACCTGTCTTTCGAAATGAGTCATTGTAATAATCGATCTGGATTAGTCGGGATGAAATCTCAAATGCCAAACGATAACCAAAACATAGTATAAAAAAATAATTTGCAAGTTGCCTCATTTTTAACGGAGTGCTTTTGAAATTTTAAAAAATATATATTTACATGTAGATTCCGTGTGTCACGGTGAAATCCAAAAGAAAATACTTTTGTTCCTTTTTCTTCGTCGTCGTCATCATCATCTTCTTCTTCTTCGGAAATCGTACGGGAAAATGTCCAATTTCAGCAGTCTCACTCCCGACAATTTCTTTAGGTAACACCTTCGACGGAGCTCTAAGGACCTGAGCTTCGAAGCAAAAGAAGCAAAGTTAATTTCGCTCCTTATCTTTGCAAGCTTGAGGTTGTAGCATCACGTGTCTCATGGTTTCCGTCATTTTGCTCCTCTGTTATTGTAACGAACCATGTAAAACAATGGAGTAGATATACTGAAATTTTCAAACATCCAGTCCCTGTTTACCGTCGACTTCAAGTTCGCCTTCGTCGACTCTCAACAGTCGAATTAATATAAGTCTTCAACTCGATTTCCTTCTCCACCCACATTCTTTCAATCGCCATCCACTCCTTCGATTCTATCACCCACCATCGTCGACCGCCGCTTGTAGCCACTGTCGACTGCAGAGCCCACCTTCAATCGCATTATCACCGTCAAATCGCCTTCGCCAATCGCCTTTGTCCTCGTCTGCAAAGCCACCTGTCCGATCAACCACGAGCCGCCCCCTATTGCCGTCATTCTTCATCTTCAAACATCATCGTTTGTCAAGATCACCATCTCCCTGTTTGCGCATTTTGCTTTTATGCTTCAATTTCGATTTTCAATTTGTGGCTCCGTTTGATTTATATTTTTATAGTGTCCGGTTTTCACCGACTAAATATGATTCATGGTATTATTTCAACATCTCATGAGACATTTTATTCTCAGATTTTATTTTACAATTTATTTGTTTATAAATTTAATTTTTTTACAATAATTTTAATTTTATTAGTTAAAATAAAATTTTAAAAATATTACCTTAAGCCTCATTAGCAGTTTAGGATTATTAACTATTTTCTTGTAATTTTAGGATTAACAATTATTAGTTTTTATTTTCTTTATTTCACAATTTTTTTTAGAAATCTATTTTTAGGGTTTTGTATTTAATTATGTTTAATTTATTATTATTGTGTTTATAGATTTAGTATTAAAAATTAATTACATTATTTTATGTAATTAGAATAAATCAAATAAATTAATTAGAAAGATTGACTAATCATAAAATCGACAGCCGTATGCATCCCTATATACCACACTAATGCACATAAGCATCAAAGAGCATATATACACTCATTCACATACATTCAGCTCCGAAAAAAAAAAAAAAAAACTGATAATAAATGTATTCATGAAAAATGAAAATGCATGTGAGAGTTTTAGAATTTCTTTCTCTTGTGTTCGATTTTCTAACGTATAGCATTGCAACACGCATTGAAACCGTAGTCAATTTTACATTGGATTTTACCATATTTCTATTCTAACATTTGAAAAATGCATATGAGGGTTCTAGACTTTTTATGAATAAATTAAGAAAATTAGTTCTATATTAAACCCAATAAAAATAGAATCCATGTTGTGTAATATGACTACTTACATAAATAAATAAGGTTATGTGAAGAACCGCACCAGGCGACTCACACGCAACCCGCGAGCATCGAATTCGAAATAAACACATTCTCTATTTGGAATTTCTTCGAACAGTCTACGTGCGTCACCCAGTTCTCCATTCTTTGCCATACCCATCAATCATCGAATTCCGAATCACCAAATCCAAATCCCAACTTTCGTTAAACACCTTCTTTGCACACTTCCTTGAGCAACAAAAAACCCCTTCATAATTGAATGCAAGTGAAGTGGAAGAAATGGCAGATGATAGTTGGAGTGTGGAACGAAGAAGCGCCTTTTTCTCTGAACTAAAAAGTTATTGCTTGCAACTTCTTGAGTTGCATCAAAACCCTAGCAACAGCAGTGGCAGCAACGCTACCATCTCCCTATTGCTTCAACTTCTCCGTAATTCTTCTCCCGATGCTCTCCATCCATTTCTCGAGTAAAGAATTTAATTCTCTCTATTTTTCAAATTTATTTTGTTCGAAGAAGGTTTCAATTTTTTTGTATTAACTTTGAAAATTTTCTCATCCCGTGATTAATATATGATATATTCCGGTTCACATACAAAATGAAACTCTGGTCAACTAAAATTGAGAGCAAATATAATTCTAATTTAGTAATTTATTCATAAATATCCCAAACAGATGTGTTTTACGAGAGGCTCGGGGTTTGGTGTACTATGCTGTTAAATTAAGGTGAGTATGCATAGGATTAGCTGCGTTTGTAGCTTGAGTTGTGATATTGAAGTAAGGGGTTAGGTTCCTGCACTTAGACCCTGTGGAGGCGGGGTTTTGGGTTTATTCAATATTGGCAAACATAAAGGAGGCTTGAGGAATCCATGGTAAGATAGCAACCCCGATGCCAATAGATGATGGACTGCCGTGCATGTTGTTGCCTTTCATGATGGGTTGCTAGCAATAGTATGATGACAAATTGAGGGTTAATGGAATTCATTTGTAAATGGAACATGAGAGAGAGACTGCTGACTGTCCCTTTTGTGAAACTTTTAGAAATTAAAAACTTGGGATCATCTCCCCAAGGCATTCAAAGTGGCACTTTAGTCTGGCGGCTGCAATCCTAATAGGCCAGCGGGCAGAACGAGGAGAAGGCCTGACAATCGAATAACACGTGCTCTAAGCTATCCTTGACGAGGGGTAATTGGAGTTAAGCTGCACCCTCATCTCTAATCACATAAATTTAAAGGGCTAACATTTTTAATAAATGCAATGGAGTAAAGTGGCACCCTCATGCCCGTATATGTTCATCTATATGTACTATCAATCAAACAACGATTTTTTTAAAAAAATCTAATAAATAATCAAGAACCAACTCTCACAGAGCTTGCAATGCACAATACCCAGAAACAAATACCTGGCTATAAAGAATATTTCATAGACAAAACATTTATATTACACTAATTTTTTGTTTTCAAAAGAAAAATACCTATCTACCAACCAGCCCATAGCCGACAGAGCTCTTCAGGAGGCATTTCTGTGAGAAATTTTTCAAAATCGTTAAAAGACAAATCTTTCAACAATTGTTTTCTTCCATTATTAGATCTCACAATCCTTGTTTTAGAAATTTTGTTGTCCGTGGCTTGTCCAGTGATGATAGCATCTTTACCCGTAAGTTTTTGAACAACATACTTGAAGCTGTTTGCGTCGGTCTCTACGTACTCTGTGTTAATGAACACAACCTTCAATGGCTTTTCAGACATCGAGAAAAAATAGAACTTTTTTTTGTACGACACCCTTTTGCCTTCTTTTGGTTTGTGGATATGTTTGTTGCTAAACTATGCTGGACTTGTTTATACAGACACCCACATAGGAGATTTAATAAATAGTGGCACAAAAGGAAAAGACTTGTTCCTCAAGTAAAGAGGGGGGGGGAGAGAGAGAGAGAGATTGACCGTTGTTTGGAGGAAGTCAAGAAGGAGAATTTATCAAAAGGTCAAAATTAAAACACACCAAAAGGGAGTTTTGTGATTGGATGCCATTTGCGAGGAAAGTACAGATTACTTGACAAGCAAACAATAACCTGGGAAGGGAAGCGAAGTCAAATCCGCTTTTTTTTTTTGGAGACAGAGAGTCAACTGATTGTTTGCCAATACCTTAATTCATTGCTTTAAGTTTGACAATACTCTCATAAACTTTGAGATTTAACAAAATTAGTCTCCCAATCTATTTTCATAATTAAATTAACTTCTTACACTTCAACTTTTTTGTAATATTTTCTTTAAAATCTGATATTTAGCAAATTAATCATTTCATCTACGATTTCAAAAATGCTGTTTGATATTTTTATATAAGTATTGTAAAATTTTAATTAATATTAAATCTATAAAAAAATAAAATGTACAAATATTGAAATAAATATGAGAGAAACTCAAGATTTCTTTACAACTGACTTGTGTCAGCAATTAGCAAGATTTATAATACACCATTGACCTTGTTTTTTTTCCCTCTTTTTCTGTCTTCTTATCAGTTTTGTTATTTTTACTGTCTATAAGAGAATAATATATTAAAATTTTAAAATCGAAAAATGAATAATACTTCAAGTTTAAAATAAAATAGAAAATAAAATATTTTATTAATAAAATAAGAAATTAACTTAACTCCAAGTATCATCATCGATAATAATTCTTTTTATCAGAATTGATTTTTTTTTTTAATTTGCCACTCTCCTTGGTGGCATTTGGTATATCTCAACTACAAACTCTAGTGCTGTGAAAGTCATGTTAATAGTTAAATTTTATTGATATTATATCCATGTTATATTTATGAAAAAAAATGATAATACTTTTAGCGGAGGACTTATATTTATTCTTTTAATCCGGTATTTCTCGGTATTTAAAAAAAAAAAATCGAACCGGACTATTGAGAATTGATCATTAGATTAATCTGGTAAATTATAACTATTGGTGGTTACTGGCTCCACAAAACAATTTACCACAATTTAAGCAACGGCTTTCTCATCGGTATTTCTCGATAAATTTGGTAGGGTTGGATTAGGGAAGGATCACTTCCTCGTTTGTTTGTGTTTCTTCTTTTAATAAAATAAGAAGGGGTTAACCTTAATTACCCTTTTCAAGAAGGGCCGATTGGGCTGAACACGTGAAAGTGGAATAAAAGAGCTCCCGTTTCGCTTCCAGAAGACCACCGCACAAACTGGGCCGTAACTTATGGATCAACAGACAGTTAATCTAGTGGGATATAGTATTAAATCTCTTGATTAAGTTTTTAAGTTTAATTCATAAATTGAGTATGAAAAAAATTATGTTAAGAGTATAATCTATTAATAGGTCACTGTAAATCTCTAATCAGATTAATTAGAATATAAATTTTAAAAACGATCGGTGCAGTACTAATAAAAGACCGTCCCTTGTGGCCTACAGCAATCGGGGAAAAGAAGGAAAACTGTCAAACAGAAGCACCTTTAAGAGTCAAATTTGATTCTTGCCGTCAGATCCTTCTTTTTCCTTGTTAAGCAGAGGGATGAAATGTAAGATCACCCTCAATTTTTTAGAATCAAAACTTAATTCCTAAGCTAGTGGTATATATATATATATATCCATGGAACATAGCATACAGCTTAACCAAAAAAATTGAAAGGTAAAATCGAAATGTAAGATCACCCACTTTTCCAATGCAAATTAAAATTCGGTAAAATCGAAATGGTGTTTTATTATACCCGTAAAAGAGGGATTTTATACCCATTCCCACCCCATCTTTTATCTATGCTTCTGATGTTTAGAGTTGATATCATGAAATCTTGCCCTTAAATCTGAATTCGAAGATGATTCAAAGTCAACGCTTTTAAGATCTTGAACGTAGATTTTTGTTAACATAACTTAAAATCAGATTAATCCGAAATATAGATCACTTGAAAATAAAATATCATTTCCATAATTAAAACCATATCATACATTATCCATACAATAATTAAACCATAACTCGCACCATATATCATCAATTTTTTCTCATAAGCAAAATTAAAATAACAAAAAAGTAACCAAAAAACAATATTTTTTATCTTGACTAATGAGCTTATAAGATAAGAATAGTAGAAGCTGCAGAATAATTGAAGAAAAACCAGTACATTGATCTATTAAGTTTAATTAGCTTTTTTTAAAAAAAAAAAAAAATTATTCATCAATCCACATTCTTTTTTAATTTAATTAATTTTTATATATACTTGTTGTAAACTTATAAAAAACCAATACACACACACATATATACATAGATATAGTTGTTTTGAATGGCATGTACATTGCACGTGAATAAAGTTTGAATAAAAAATAATAGATGTGTATAAAACGGCTTATGTGAGAAAAAATAGATACTAAAATTTTTTCATTTTAAACAAAAATCTTATTTCAATAATTATAATCAAAACTTCCAAAATAAACTATTTTATTATCTATAATTCCATTAAAAAGGGACATCACAAAAGTAAGAAATTTTCTACAATCCATGCATGGAGTTTGTGAAGATCCAACCATTCTCTTTCAACGGTTTGAATTAACATCTAACGACTTTCAAGTTTCATCTGTATCTCATCAAAACTAGAAAGACCCCCAAAACCAAAAGTGAACATAATTGCCACAACCTAAACTTTATGGCTTTTGCCAATCAAAGACATGAGGTTTTAATTGAACCAAATCAAGAACTTCTTCCTGTCTTGTGAACTTTTCTAATACGAGAAATACTTCTATCTCGTGGAGCCGAGGAAGGTCGAGCAGGTAAGGAAGCATTTTTTATTTTTCAAGACGCGGCGCGGTCGGGGAATGCAAAACTCTGCCCACCACGCGGTGTTTTACATCCTGCTGAAAGAAGTACGGAGGAAGGGAGGAGGCCGGCCAAAGAAATTGAAATCGCTATGACCAAGAAATTCATTTCATGGGTGATGAATTTCTTGGGTACCATGATTATATTTGTAACTGTTTTATTATCTTGTCATTTTTTAACCTAGGAATACCAAGAAAGGTATATTGTTTGTCCAAGAACACGAAAAGACTTTCCAATAACAAAAACATAAAACTTTATTATTTATAAGAAAAGAAAATTGCTTGTGATTAAGAGGGCTGGGCCACCTGCGGATTGCCTTAAAAAATTGTCAAAATCCTTTGGATTGAGGATGGAATCGGTTGTCATTCAAAATAGACGATCGATTCCATGCTCAATCCAAAGGGCTTCGACAAAATTCACCTGTCTTCAAAACTATTTCCCCCACTTCTGCCAAAAATTTGTGTATTTATTTATTTATTTTTAAATTAAATGAAAGGTAAAAAAGGAGATACAAGCCTAACTGAACCCTAAATCCCCCCCCCCAAATCAAAAAACTTTTGAGTAAGCAAAGTTTGAAGGGCTTCCTACCATATATGTGATTACAAGCCACATAGAATCCGATTCCAATCAGGACTTCTGAGAAGATAATAGTGAGAGAAATAGTGTGTGATTTTGATCATAAAACCTTTTCCTTTCAGAATTTTGGTCAAAACTAAATACAACTAACTGGCTTATGCTTAGTTTCCGAAATTTTTATGCTAATCCAAATTAAATCATATAATTTTATGGGGAAAGAAGTATGTAATAGTTTAGTGTGTCGTTGATGTTGGTTTGTTTTTGATTTTGTTTCTGTTTTTTCAACATTTGATAGATAGATTCTAACACCGGAGCGAACGGCAACCTTGTGGCAGGTGCCCTTCCATTAAATGTTATTTGACACAGTAAATGCTTGCAATATACGTGTCTATTCCTTTTGGCATGGGTGACCATTTGAACGGAACCCAATTATTACCTTGGTAACATGATTCTATACAAAATAGCAATGTGGCATTTGGTGCCATTTCAACCTCTTGGTTTCCCTTTCCAAAAAAAAAAAAAAAAAAAAATCAAAAACTGTTTCTTATTTTTACCCTGATTTTTAAAGATTGTTTAAAAACTAATCACAACAAATAATTTTTTTAAAAAAAAGATAATAGAAATGTATACACCTTGAATTATAAAATTCATGACATAAATAAATATAAAACTAATTCAATCATAAAATAATATAAAAACATGAATATGATCAAAAGTCTATCAAAAACACCAGAAATTAGAACGAGCACAACTATAAAATTAATCCCTATTTTAGCAGTGCTGAGAGGCATTACACACAATCTAAAAAAGTGGGGATAATCAAGCAATTGGGTTTTTGCATCAGAGAGTCAATTGGGTTCATGTCTTCACAAAGGAATTCTTATGTGTCGTTTCTCTTTTTTTTTTTGTACCATATTTTGGATACCGTCCTATATCCGAAATTTCACCTTAACTAATGCGAACCGACCGTTACAATGGGTTTCTTCGGAGAGCGGGTCTCCCAACGGGGAACGCTCCATACATATGAGAGATCGATATTCCTAACGACATTCAAATCTCGGTCATGTTTAAAGTTACTCAACCCCACATCCAGTTGAGCCAACCCACATTGGTTATGTGTCATTTCTTTTGGCTAGAAAAAAAGATCTATTATTTTACCGACACTTGTTGACGTAAATAGAATGAATACTTTTATCCTTTAATTAGATCAAGAATTTGACTCCTTTTGGACACAGAAAAAATAATGTTGGGAGATCCACGCCCACAAAATATGCCTGTAAGTGTCGATCCAAATTAATTATGATAAAACTTTAAATATTGGGTCTGAATATGGTTCCAAATTACCTATATGAAATTTTACAACTTTTGGAGTCGTGCAGATTTCCATTCACTTGATATTACTTTTTGTGCAGGTAGAGACACAAATAGACCAACTCTGTTTGGGGAAAGTAGATAAATAGACCAACTCTGTCAAAATTTAAAATTTAAGATAGAAAATTGGAAAATTCAAAGTTTAGGGAATAATTTGGCAATAGGCCAAAAATCAAGGAACAATTGAAAAACCCTAACAAGGGGTTTCTTTCTCAACCCGCCAGCCGCAAACCGGCGGTTCGACCCTCCCAGTTCTCTCTCACTCTCGCTCTCCGTACATCGAAAAAAAGTTAATCCGTGCGAGAAGAGTTGCATAAAAGGAAAGGGAGCCCTGGTTAAAACCATCGGTTTCGAGTCATTTCGGATGTCAGAGTAATTGGGCATTCGTGAAAAATCAAAACAAGCCTACAAATTCATATGTCCTGACTAAATGGCGTCTACCCTTCTGACAAGAGCAACACTCTTTGGCCGTCGTTTGTTTTCTTCTGCTTCTCCCAGGCAGCCTCACCAACTCCTTGTAACTCTCTTCAATGTAAGCTCAACAATTTTCTTCTGTTCAATCTTTTCAAAATTCCATTTTTTGCTTTCTGCGGTTTTAATCTACTCTGTGATTTTTGGATTTTGATTTTGGTGCGAATTTCGGTCTTTTGCTTGATTTGGTTGGCTTTGCTTTCTGGGGTTTTGTTTTTGTTGATGGGTTTGTTTGATTCTGGATTATATCGACTTTTTGATGATTGAATTTCAACCAATTGTTTTGCTGTTCGGGAAAAGACTTAATTAACAATTGTGTGTTCTGGTCTGGTTCAATTAATACTTGATACTGCTTTTTTTTTTTTTTTTTTTTTTTTTGTAAAGAGAACTTTTATGACGATTTCATTTTCTAGAATCTACTCTTTGTTTATTAATAATTACTTAGTTCTGGTGCTTTTCTATGTTGATTTGAGTCCCTTTAGTTGTAACTGCAATTCTTAGTCTGAGTTTTGAAGTTAAATTTGACCTAAAGAAATTGTCAATGTGGTTATGGAGTGATTGGGTTCATTCAATTTATGCTATCCTTATCCTTTGAGGTTTTATTCTACCAATTGAATTTGTGAAGCTATATAATCCTGGTCTCTCTCTTTGACTGGTGTTGAATCATTGATTATCTGCAATTTTCTTCTATTTGCAGAAGTGCCCATTTCAAAGACGTACTGACCCTGTCCACTTGGTTTTTGGAGCTCATAGTTTTGTTTGTTCTGCCGTGGCTTCCTCTGATCTCGGCTCAAATACTTCTTTTTCCACACAGACCATGTCTGCGAGTGAACCTGTAGTTTCTGTTGATTGGCTCCATTCTAACGTTAGAGAGCCTGATATGAAGGTACACACTGCAGCTTCTTACCAGTAAAACTAGATTGTTGTTGTTATGCTTGCAAATGTTAAAGCATGCTCATACAAGGAGACGAGGTTTTCATAGACCCTACGTTTTACTATTCAACTATGTCCACCCTATGTGCTCAACTGACATCACCTTCATGGTGACTATAACTACAATCAAAGTTACCTGGATTCCGGTATGCTATGGAATGCGGGATGGGTTCAGGTGCGTGGTACACCAATAAGATAGGTTATTGGGCGGCTGGGATCTGTTGTTAATCTTAGCTGCTTGATGATCTGGTCTCCAAAACTCAATAAGATTTGTTCATTCATGGTAGCTAATCTAACTGGTCCAAATGTAAAGGATTGTTCTTGAACCATTTTCTTGGACTAAGATGCATTTTGTAATTGATTTTGTTGGTTGATAGTTGCCACATCATTTTAAGATCTTATTAAAATTTAAAATGTGATGCTTATTTCATTTTGGGCTTTTAGGTGCTGGATGCATCATGGTATATGCCAGATGAGCAAAGGAACCCAATTCAAGAGTATCAGGTACTGCTCTTGCGAAAGAACCATTTTAATTGACAAGCCGAAGCTGTTTAAATTGGTGTATTATAATTTCTGTTCTAAGAGAACCAGCTATTGCATGTGGAGGTTAGTAATGACATATAAGAGGGTCTGAAATATGTGTTCTTAATTGGAGTCAACAGGCCTGTTTGGGTTAGAACTCAGTTCCTTCTTCTCATATATTATATGAAAGAACCATTTAGTGCAATTTCTTTCACAAGCCTGATTAGCTTTGCCATACCTGCTCAACCTGCTCAACACTTCTGCTGATATGCCGTTTAATGATCAGTTTGATCACTTTGAACACACTTCTGCTAAATTTTTTGGATTGTACAGGTTGCTCACATTCCTGGTGCCCTTTTCTTTGATGTGGACGGAATATCAGATCGAACATCAAAGGTGGGGATAATTCCTTTAATTCATTTGTATTCATATCTTGTTTTCCATTAGTAGATTGTCTTTCTGTTAGCTGGTAAAGTTGGGGTACGACAAAGATCTCAAAAAGTTGCTTTTAGTTAATAAGGTTTCTTGAATGATTAAACACATTGATTTCCTACAAGAATGATATAGTTAAGTTCTTCTGATAATGAAGCAGTTTTCTAGTTCTATGGCTAACTTAGTTCCTATGATCAACTCATTGGCTGCTGGCTACTATTTTGATCTTCATTAACTACATGCATCTATCTTCAATGTGTCATTGAACAGTTGCCTCACATGTTGCCGTCCGAGGAAGCTTTTGCCGCAGCTGTATCAGCCCTTGGAATAGAGAATAAAGATGGAGTTGTTGTTTATGATGGAAAGGGAATTTTTAGTGCAGCCCGTGTTTGGTGGTGAGTTTTCGATTTAGATCCATTTTTAAGACAATGTTGAACATTGTGTTGCCCTTTTTTTTTTGGTTGAGTAGAAGAGTTCATGTCCTGATTTTCTGATGACATGGAAAGGATGTTCCGAGTTTTTGGGCATGACAAAGTCTGGGTGTTGGATGGAGGCCTGCCAAGATGGCGTGCTTCAGGATATGATGTTGAATCGAGTGCTTCTGGTGATGCTATTTTGAAAGCTAGTGCTGCCAGTGAAGCAATAGAGAGAGTTTACGAGGGAAAAGCGGTAAGTTCTATATTTTCTTTCCCTGAAAATGCTTCTCTGGTTCTGCCTCTTAAAGCAAAAAGGTGCACTAATTTCTATACAGCACATAAGAATAAAACAATTTATAATGCATGGTCCAGAATGTTAGTTGATCTATTTTGAACATGTATTGGATGACTGTAAAGACTTGATGTATTGCATGCCAAGATGAATGTTGAATATTTTATGAGATATTTGAGGGGCTTTTGGCATAGTTATCATTAATATAAAACTCAAAATTGTTGTAAGATTGATCTGTATAAAGTTGCTTTAGTTGTTGAGTTTTGTAAACATTAACAGAAAATAAATAATGATTTGTTTATGCTTGATGATAGTCTGTTGACCTTACCAATTATTGGAAGGCTTCAGTAGACTTTAGCAATTTGCAAGGTTTCAATGTTTTGCTGATGTTTTAATTTGATGAAAGATGATTTAGAATGAGTGTATTTCTGAAAAGTTAGGGGTGGCTGAAGGAAAGGTGAGAGAATATAGATTACGAATTTAAAATGGCTTGCTCATGTGCAGTGAAAGATCTTTACCTGTACCTGCAAATATGTGTAATAGGATCAAATAGTAATCCATCTGGCCTATTTTTGTGGGAGTATTTAAAAAATATGCTTTTATATAGATGTAATGTATTAATTTATATAGCTCTGTATAGTATGAAATGGATAAAAGCCAATTTGATGATTTGTAGAATAGTGGTTGGTGCTTGTTTCCAGATGGAAAGAATCCTTTTTTCTATTTCCATTTTTATGACCATGAAGGGAAGTGGCAGTTGGAAAAAAAAAAAGGGAAGGAAACTATATGTCCAAGGGAAAGCCACTAAAATCATAACGAGCTTTTTATATTTTGAAAGAAGTTGCAAGGTAAATTGACGAGGTTGTTCTTGTGAAACTCTCACATAAATTTGGATCATCATAATTTCCTCCAGTCTTTTCCTCTGTCTTTGTTTTCTTGGTTCATATTTTTCCTAGTCCTGCTTGTTGAATTTGGCCTTTAGAACCAGGGAAAATTTTCATGCAGATTCTTATTTGACCATCTTATTTGTTTTGGCAACATTATTAGAGAACCTCTCTTTAGTGAAAGCTTTGTT
This sequence comes from Dillenia suffruticosa, assembly GCA_033439265.1. Classification (NCBI taxonomy): domain Eukaryota; kingdom Viridiplantae; phylum Streptophyta; class Magnoliopsida; order Dilleniales; family Dilleniaceae; genus Dillenia; species Dillenia suffruticosa. Next base: position 661,858 of record JAVTVX010000005.1, read on the forward strand.
TGAGGGGAAGAATGACATTAGGACTTCTCTGGCCTTTGATGGGATCTGAGTTTAGTTTTAGGGGAGGGGATCTCTAAGGAAAGTATCAAGTAAAATTGGATTCATTCATACACAAGGGGAATGTGTGTAGTGATCGAGCACCTGACTGGATAGCTTTCTGCAGCTTAAGTTGGTGCTAATTGAAGGTGACTATTAGCAAATAAACATCCCTGTTATGCTGAGGGTTTATTATGTGGATCTATATCCTTTGCTCGTCATTATACAGCAGCATCGGAGTTTGTTGGGGACATCATCAGTTGGATACATGTTCTTTTTTTATTTTTTATGAGTCTCTGCACAAATCTATAAAAATGAACAGGGAAGTCTGTTTATAGTTTATCCTTTTTGTTATGTTTTAAATAACTATTGTTTAAATCTTCATACAGTTGCTTACAATAAAGGATTTCTGTTTTCAGGTAGGACCTATTACTTTTCGTACCAAGTTTCAGCCACATCTTGTCTGGACACTCGAACAGGTGCTTCCTGATTATCTGTATATTTGATAGTCATTAAAACTTCAAGAAAATTTGAACCGAGTTGTTACACAATTTTGCATTGCTTGGGTCTACTTGGTAACATGCATGTATGTGATAGAAAGAAATGGGTGGGTATCTTCAATATTTAAGTGATTTGGCAAAGTTGGTGAATGTAATAGTGACCAGATTTTAGAACAAACAAAATCCCAACCTTAACATATTTTTGTTGCATATGAATAAAAAAGTGAAAAAACTGCTTACGGTTAATTTGTTCACTTTTTGAGCGATAGTTTTTTTATTAACATCGGGCTCTATCAAGGTTCTGTATTAAGTTCCATCTTTTTTGCAATAGCGATAAACAAAATCACAAAAAGTATTCAAGATGAAATATCATGGTATATGGTTTTTATAAATGATATAGTGTTGATTGATGAAATTAAGGAGAGTATTAGTACTAAATTAGAGTTATGGAGGGTCCTACTGAGTATATGAGATGTAGGTTTAGTGATAATGATCAAAATGATAAAAAACGATTAGTTTAGATGGACAAGATGTATTAAAAAGTGAACGATTTAGATATTTTGGTTCTATCATTCAAAATGATAGCAATATAGATGAAAATGTGAATCATAGGATTCAAGCAGACCGAATGAAATGGAGAAGGGTATCTCGAGTTTTTTGCGATCGCATGATACCACTGTTTTTGAAGGGAAAGTTCTATAGAATCACAGTAAGAGTCGCATTATTGTATAGTACTGAGTGCTAAGTTATTAAATAAAACTAAGAACAAAAAATGGTTGTAACAGAAATGATAATATTTAGGTGGATTTGTGGTAACACTAGAATAGATATAATTAAAAATGAAGAGATTTATAGCAAGTTGGGAGTTAGTTCAATTGTGGACAAAATGCGAGAGTGTCTTTGAGGTGGTTTGGACATGTGCAAAAAAGACACAAAGACATACAGGTAAGGAGAATCAAGAATTTAAATATAGGAGATTTAGTAAAATGTAGAGGCTGATCACTGAAAATTTGGATGCAATTTATCCGTAAAAACATGATAGTTAAGTGTTTAGACGAGAAGAAGGTTTTGGATAGAAATGAATGACGTAGAAAAATCCGTACAAATTAAACAAATATATTTTTTATATTTTATATTTTTTATTCTTTTTTATTTTATTTTATTTATTTAATTATCTTTATATTTGTCTCTCAAGTGGCCGACCCCAATTGTTGGGATTAAGATTCAAATTGTTGTTGTTGTATAAAAGAATAGAAGTATGTTTTGTATGCTGCTTTGTTATACATAAAATGGATGCAAAAGCGAACTTACACATTGAGCTTTCGGTAGAAAAATATCCGTAATTGAAACTTACTTGAGCAGTAGTATTTTAATGTAAAGAGCTCAATTCTCAGCTTATAGATCTTAAGAATTCTTTGTGACGGTATATTGAATTTGATTTAAACATGTGAGATCAATTCAGCTAGTTGAGTCATTCTAATTAGCCCTAGAGGTGGAAGTTTTCATAGATAACATGTGAGCATTTCTTGCTTGGAAATACTTCTCAATAGTTTAATCTTATCTTCAATATTTTCAGGTTTGGAAAAATATCGAGGATAGGACTCATCAGCACATAGATGCTCGATCTAAAGCCAGGTACCTTATATATATTATATATTATATATATTGGTTTTAGTGTCACTTACATTCAATAGGTCCTTAACTTCTCAGTCTTTTGTGTTTAATATAAACCTGGCATAGTTATTTAGCTAAAACAATAATCCTTTTGTAGCCTTTCTGATTAAAATGTAAAATGTAAATTGCCCAAGCAGTAAAATTTGTCAAATGAGACCTTTTACATCAAAGATGGATGGATTTATGGGCAAGGTGAAAGATGAAAAATTACTATTTAAAGAAATCATTTACTTGGTCTTTTCTCATACATCCGTTGATCCGATGTTGAGTATCTGTAGGTCAGTTGTCCACTTTGACATTCACTTCCTCTAGATGCGGTATGTTTTGAATCTTTAAAATAATATTTTGACTTTTACATATGTGTTTGTTATTTTATGGAGCATAGCTTGGGACTGTTTTAAATAATTTCCTTTGAAAATTGAATGTCCTAACTTTGATGAAGATATCTTATTGTGATGCATTACTTTTAATTTCTTCCTGTCAAATTGCCAATTTCTTGTTGAATAGGTTGCATTAAATGATCTTCCCTTTTGTGCTTATTCCAATATGGCAAATCGAATACTGATTTTTTTTTTGGGGGGGGGGGGTTCCCAACTAAATAGTTGGGAAGGTGAAAAGAACAAAAACATTCTTCATTTTGAAACTTTGACTAGGTTAAATTTTATGGAGGTACTTGCCAATCGACTATGATTTTCATCATTTGGGAACTTGTTGCTTCAGGAAATTAGTCATAGATAATCTTTTTTCTACCTCTGTCTTGAATAAAACTAATTATATTCCTGTTCCACACTCAAGATAAGGGATATAAAATGTGATCTTAAGAATAGTTCCATTAAAAAGATTTGCTTTGCACTGACTTGTTCTATTTAATATGTGACAAACTACAAGTGGCATTTTCTGTGCTAGTCAGTCTTATATTAGGGCCTGTTTGGCTTTCAAAAAAGTGATATTTTATTTTTTGTTTTTATTTCTCCTATGGTCGATTTCTCAATTGAGGACATCTATTTATTTTTTTGGTTATTTGAGTGCCTGAAGTATGTAATTTTTTTTTTTTTTTTAATTAAGGACCTCTTTTGCTGGGGCTAAAGGTGGTCTCCTACATGGATAAATTTTTGCTAGCGTTGAACTCAATTGTTGTAGATGTGGCATCTTAAGCCTAGATCTTCCGGGCAAAGACAAAATGGGACCAATCCCCCTCCCCCCCAAAAAAAAAGTTACTGAGGAGGGAAAAAAAAAACAGAGAAAATGGATAGACTCCCATACATTATTATTAAATTGTTGTAAATTTTAAGTATCACAGTTAGTTTCAACACAATATTTCAAATTACACAACCAACAAATCATAGTGTTTTTTTACAACTTTTGATACAATTTATGTCAAATTTCTAGAGTATATTCTATGGACAAAAGATATTTGGTTTTTGATCATTTTATGTTAAACATGTACAGGTTAACTTTTCCCCCCTTGTATCAATCATTTTATTTAGCAAAGGCATAAAAATTTAATAACTTTACAAATCTAAGCAAAACATCTTTTAGGTCTAGATTTTCTGCATTTAAATTTTCTACATTTGCCCCTGGTGCTTGATAATTCTCACTTCGCCCTATATATCATGCGCTTAACAGACTCTTTCGTGCCACACATCGTTTTTTTGTTGGATGTAATTCCTAATGCAAAACCAATATGTCAACTGTCAGAAGTGTTGAAATAAGAATATATAAATAAAAGTAAACTTGTTGAAGTTGAACCTGATTGTTGGCAATAGCCATATATAATATGCAGAATGAACTCCTCGTGGATAGTATTTCCAGGTTTTTAGATGCAATATGAAGTTTGAGATCAGTTTAGGTAGTATTTTTCCAATGAGACTCTACAAAGAATGTGTTTCTAAATCACTGAAAAATTGGTATTTCTTGCAGATTTGATGGTGTGGCTCCAGAACCTCGAAAGGGAATAAGGAGCGGACATGTGCCTGGCAGCAAATGCATACCTTTTGCTCAGGTGAAAGAGAATCCCATATTCTATTACACATTTTGATTCCCATTTTTTAGGCCCTGGGAAGATGTTCAGAAAATTCAACTCTTAAGCTGGGCAAGAGTGTGCAGTACAAACATTGGCGTAATCATACAAGTCTTCCAATTATCACATGATAGAGATTTATCTCTTGAATTCAATTCAAACTTCATAGTTTGAAAAGTTATGTAATTCAAACTTCATATGATCTTCCGTAGGAAGTTACTAGGATTTCAATTTGCATAACTAGAGTGACTGTTTTGACTGTTAATCCTTTTGATAGGCTCCTAGTTCCATAATAGGCTTCAAACCTGTAATGAGCAGGTTTTTCTTAGTTATTTCGAGCTGTGCGTATCGACCCGTGCAATTTTGAATTCCTATATAGTTTCTTTTGTTTGTCCTGTCTTTACAATTATAGTCATATTCTAAAATAATGGGTAATGTGTTACCTCATTTTCGTTCTTGCAGATGTTGGATTCTTCTCAGGCTCTCTTGCCTGCTGATGAATTAAGGAAAAGATTTGATCAAGAAGGTATTCTTCCTTCTTTTACACCTCTTTAAATGTGCTATACTGGTGAATGCCTGTCAGACATTAGGTCAGCTAACAAGTTGGTGGACACTTCCATTGTTTGTTGGACTTTGCAGCAAGGGACAGGGGTCTATTAGATGTTTCAATTTAGATCATCAATCAAATGTTGCATTAGCAAGATCTACTGCATCTTGATGCTTTTTTATGGTCTTAAAATCAATGGTGTAAATTGTGCTGTGTAAAAACATTAGCCTGGAATGAGCAAGTTGTAGTAATTCAGTTTTTGATGAGATGAAGACGTGCATCATATACTTGTAAATCCCACCTCAAAAACCCCCCACCCCCCGGGGTTGCATATCCACTCTTGTATTGGATTTGTAGTTGAATTTTCTTATTGATCCTGGTCAAATCTCATCATAACTCTGCGGGATATATTCTATTGCAGGCATCTCATTGGATGGTCATGTTGTAACTTCATGTGGTACTGGAGTAACTGCTTGTATCCTCGCTCTGGTGATCTCCTCTTATCCTCATTTGAATATTGTTGTCAATGTTTGGAACTGGATTTGACCTTCTGTTATAACACGTTTATGTCTAATATTTTCTTCAAGCACTTCTTTGTGCTGTCTAATATTTTCTTCAAACACTCTTCATTTTCCTTTTTACGTTGCCTCTTTGAATACTCAAGCTGGCTTTCTAGCAAATTTTCTGAATAGCCCAAAAGTCTCATTGTCTCCACTTTTCAGGGTCTACATCGACTTGGGAAAACCAATGTTCCAGTCTATGACGGGTCTTGGACTGAGTGGGGAGTAGAAGGTGACACACCCGTCTCCACTTCGGAAAATGCTGCTCCAGAATCATAAGAAGTTTGCTGGCTGTATGTAGGGAGCACAACCAAAGCCTGTTCAATAGTTGGAGACTGGGGGGCCAAAGAAACCCTTGTGCCTTGTGCAAGATTTGATGCCTTAGCGTTTGTAGTGCAGTGACATTTTTGTCTAATGTGGAAAATTTATATATGCAAAATCATCTTTAATAAGAGCAGATGGAAAATTCCAGTGGGAACTCATCTGAGCCGTCGGTATGGGAATGTGAATTTATGAGATTTACATTTAAAGGAATTAAACAACAGTTAAGGAGTAATGGTCAGAAAGGTCCTCAAGGATCCAGACCCTAAATTGGTAATTAGATATTTGGATGTAATTTAAAATTTTCTTTGATACCTCACTCGATATTTGTAATGGTCAAAAAGGACTTTTCCTTTTCAACGGAGCCAAATAAGTGAAAAGGGAACAAACTTAATTCGCCTGATGCATCAATTGGTTTGGTGGATAAGTTACCTGATTCTGAGTTCAGTCTCGGAAATAAAGTGGATTATGTTGGGGGTCTTATCCCCTAAAGGACTTTAGTCGGCTCGACTTGAATTAATTGGAACAAAGTTTTGAAAAGTTTTGAATATTGGATGGTGGGCAAGGTCAAAGACGCAAAAAAAAATAATAATAATAATAATTCGCCCAATACAAGTAAGAAAATTGATTTAGGTACTATTCTTCTTTTTCCGACCAAGTTGTGATTGATCCACCCATATCTGAGATGGCTTTCCTCCTATTTATAAATCCCAAGCCCACTGACGGAATTGTTCTGGTAAAAAGGAAAAGCCAATTCTGGGCAGCTGATACTTCTTTGGCATTCCAGAAAAGCTATGCCATTCAAATTGATTAAGAAAAGAGACTTAGAGAGAGAGAGAGAGAGAGAGAGAGAGAGAGAGAGAGAGAGTTTTGCATTTAAACAACAAAAGAAACACAATTGAAACGAATAAACTTGGACCCAACAAGAAAATTGGGAAGATATAACTAAGGAACAAGAATGATTTTGCATACTACATTAATAACCTCATGCAAAATCCTACAATTAGGTCACCATTTTCAAAGTGTCTGAAATAGAGGGATTAGACTTGATATCTTGATGATGCATTAAAACTTGGATGGAATCACTTGGAATCAAGCATCTCTCTTCTATGTAGAGCTTCTCTTGGATTCTTGGTGATCCAAGTAGCACTTGCAATTCCTCTGGCTTATATACTTGTTCACTTTTGCTTTCCTGCATAAATTTAATCCCCTTAAACTCATGTAAGTCACCCCAAGACAGCAAGTTCAAACACAGAGAATATATGTATCATTGGAGGCTAATCTTAAGAATAATATAGGGGAATCTAATTCATTTATGGTGCAGTTATAAAACTCATAAAGCAGTACTAGTAGGATCAAAATTTAGCCACTAGTGTTAGAAAATTTTTTGCCCATAAATCTATATCTTCTCTGAGCTAAATATGATGTTTTTGAGTTTTGATAGGTCGAGGGTCAGTAAGGCAAAAGAGGCATATAACACAAACTTTTAGTTAAATAAATTTCCTTGAAAAAAAAAATTACCTGATGAGGGAGTGAGGTTAGTGATTGAAGAATTCCAAGTTGGGCCTGCAAGAACTTGACATACTTAAAAGCAGCCTGCAGCATCTCAGCGGTATTCATCTTATGGCCACCAGGTACAAGCTTTCCCAACTCATGTGTCTTGTCTGTTATTTTCTTTCTCCTCTCCCTGGCCGCTATGCTTTGCGCAGACACTAGTGCACTACTCGTCATCTGCTTCCCATTCTCATTCTCACTCTCAACACCAACCTTGTGTTGTCCTGCATGCGATGGAATCACCAACTCGGGTGGTGAAAACTCTGGAACCCGAAAGGAGTAGTAGTAATTGGGAACAAAAGTGTTGGTGTTTTCGAAAAAGCATCTTTGGCGTTTGGGACAAGGGTATGGCGGATTGAAGTCTAAATGATCAAACTGAAGAATTTGATCATATGTGAGTTGTTGGACGTCTAAGGAGGAGGAATGGGTAATAATGTCCATGTCAGGAGACGAGAAGAAGTTGTCGATGTTCATGTTAACGTTGGAGTAGTCGAAAGCATAGCCAATGTTAAGAGGGTCCATGCATGAGTATGATGAGTATGAGCATGAGTATGGGTTTCCATAGCCGCCTGGGAGCTCTTCTGCTAGTAGCTCTGCTTGCATTTGCTCTAATGCTGCACTTGTCATTGCTTTTAACTGTCGTTTATAGCAAAATGAGAAACAATTTAGAGTGTGTTAGTGGGAGTGAAAGGGTGTGTGCGTGTGTCTTCAAGACTTTTGAATCAAAGCAGACTGCCCTCAACAGAAACTAACTTTATCCAACTGCTCTTTATTCTTTCTCACTCTGCGCGCTTGTGGGGAGAGAGCGGTTAATTATGAGGAAGGAGAGAGATGCAGTTACAAGAAATGGGGCGCAAGATATGGGGAGGATGGTTGGAGTAATCTGATGCGGCGCTGATCTTTGGTAAACACAATGTGAATCAATCAAATTGCGCCACATCAGCATAATGTCTTTCCCGATAGGGTGGATAAATGAGAGAGGTTTGTGGGGTAGTTAATTCTCTCCTACAAATCAGCAACTCATTTTTCAAAAGGGGCAGTTACAGTTAAAAAGAAAAAAGGCCTTACTATTTTTGTTCAAATATTAATGTTTCAGTTATGCACTTCTTAACTCTAATTGTGTCATTCGTTAGAATAATACTGCCTAAATACATATTTATTTTACACGTATTTCACTTTTTTCTTTCATTCCCCCCCCCCCAAAATTTAACTTCTTTAACTAAGAAAATAACTGCTTTTTGTAGGAGAAAAAAGTTTAACTTGAAGAATTATAATTTTTTTCTTGATAGTTGTGGCAAGAATAATAAGAGGGTAGGAATATCATAATCAATATATATAAAAGAAGTAGTAGTAAGTTTCAATCAAAGGGGCAATAACTGCGATATTAAATTCTTTTAGCCAATACCCATATAATTATTTAGCATTTTTTTTATTATATAAGAATTTAAATCTGAGATCACCAGATTGAGAAAGAGTGGTTTATACCACTAGACTATTATTTAGCCTTTAGGACCAGAAAAATGCGAACTCCCTAAAATTCTATATATTTTCATCGATTTGGGTTGGGGGCAACAATTAAGCTGAGAGTTACACAAAATTTATCACTAATTTTTTTTTTAATTTTTTAATTTTAGCTCCACGGATGAAGTAGAGTAGAGGTGAAAAGAGAAATTAGAAGCAAAATGGAAAACATAATATGTTCTCATGTTCAAGACTTTTTAATTCTCAACCATTTAGTTAATAATATTAACACTCTCTGCTTAATTATTAAATAAATTATAATTACTTTTTTATTTTTCATTGAGAAAGGTATTGTGGTATACAATTGTGCCTGCTTGCGTAAGGTATTATTATCTTAATTCCTTAAAATCTTACAAAATAAGCAATTTATCATGAGAAATATGTAATAGTGATGAGTTGTTATTACATGGAGTTAATTGGACATTTAATCTCAATTTAATGTGTTACATGTCATTTATAAAATTTGGGAGTACTAGACAATAATAAATACTCGAAAACACCATGGGTTCTACACTTTTCACATAGGTAGGATAATTATACTTCAAAGTTATTTCACTCTTCCCTTGGTATAAACATGACCTATAATATGTCAAAACCCAACATTTATTAATATATATATTTTTTTAAATTCTAAAGCAGCCATGCGTGTGGTTTTGTTATTCCAATTTCATATTAAAATTTCAAATTATAATGTTTATTTTATGTCTATTTATAATATTTAATTTTTTCTATTAATTGTTCAGAGAGGTGTTGCACTCCATTTCATCATTTCCCTCTTCTCATTATCAATGGTAATAATAGGAGGGTGTAGATAAGGGTGGAGAAGGGTAACTATGATAATTAGCATGTTGGATGTCTAAAAAAGAAATCATATACCCCAAAAATTATTTAATATAAATCCAAAAAAGCATTGTGCATATTTAACCTAGTTTTTTTTTCCCCTATTAAAAGTTCTTATTTTGAACTTATAAATTAGTGCAAAAAATAAGAGCTTTAAAAAGTGAGAAACTATTTATCAATTTTAGAAAAAAAAACTCATTTCTTAAATAAATTGTGTGACAAAATAATTTTTATAATTTTAATATTTAATAAAATTACAATAAAAAACAATTGATATTTATGTTTCATAAATAATAAATAAAATAAATAGTTTCACAAATAATTCTGAAATATTCATAAATTAAAAATAAATATTTTAAGTTTATGAATATTCTAAAAATTCATAAATATTTTTAAGGGATAATTTCATAAATAGTTAATGTAATAAAATATTTTTGAGTTTATTTACATATATTTAAAATGTTTGATAAACATTTAAATATTTAAATATTCTTTTAGGTTTATACATACATATGATAAATAATAATATTTTGAAATTTTTAGAGATAATTTTATTAACTCAACATTTTTATTAAAAAAAGTTAATTAAAAACTCTTTTAATTCCTTTTTTCTTTTTTATTAAAAAAATAGGCCAAACAGGTACATAGTTAAAAAAATAGAATTTAATACCTAAATTTTTTTTAAAAAATTAAAATAATCCAGACATTAGGATATCATAGTGAAATTCTATGGGCAGAGTAAAGGCGATAGAGAAAGGTGTAAAGTTTAATCGGAAGAAAAGATACCACATGATCGCGTGGCCTAATGGATAAGGCGCTCGCCTCCGGAGCGGGAGATTGTGGGTTCGAGTCCCATCGCGATCGCATCTTTTTCCTCTACCACTGCAAGCTTCACTTTCTGCTCGCGGGCGCTGCTCGGGAGTCACTTATTTAATAAACTAAAATATGTTTGTAATCCGTGTCCCTTTCGCATCTGGTTTTAGCATTGTAATCCGAGAGGAAATGGATAATACCCCTTATTTTAAATTTCTAAGATTTCTACCCCCGGGACTGCTCATTAACTCTCAATTTTTTCCAAAACTTTTTCAATATTACACCTAATATTTTTCAAACATTAATAAAAATTAATTACTAATATATAGTCGAGTTTACTTTCTATTATAAGTAACAAGTTAAGTATGGATTTTATGCCCTTGAATGATATCTCTTATCAGATATTGTTCTCTGTATGGAAACATGCGTCCCTAATGAGCCATAAATCACCTTGACCACGAAATGGACACAAAACTGATGCAAGTGGCTGAAGAAATTTGCTGTGTTAATATTTTCGGAAATAAGAATATTGGAATATTGGGGCTTCTGCAAGGTACAAAAGAAATTCCACTACCAAGGGGTAATTGCAGATTGCAGACATTTTCTACAGGGAGCAGCATGCAGCACATTACTTCTTCCCTTTACCCACCAAAGGCCACGAATACAATACGTTTTGAAGATTTTTGCTAATCACATCTGCCAAGTACAAAATGGCCTTTCTAAATCTGAAAGCCCTACTACAGAGACAACCTTAGGTGGTGAATAAATGTAGATCATCTCTTGAACAGAAATACAAGAACCGGGGCCAATGGTCGGTTTAACATTTCGAACTTGCAGCAGACCCAGCTCTCAACCGACAATCCTGATGCAAATTCTTGCAGAGTCTCAAATTCCTCCCTAAGAAACCAGACGATAAATGTCCATCACGTTTTAGCACCAAGACTTCAAAGCAAATTGCAAAGGTGAAATTTGGACCCAAACAAAAAGGCCTAGAGCCTCAATTTTGGAAACCCCCCCCCCCCCAAAAAAAAAGGCTAGAACCTGAATTCCTAATACTTTAACTATTGCCCACGATGACTTTACCCTATGAGAAAAGTTTAAGAACAGAACGTCACGTGAGCAATAAACCTGTGTAGGTTTCTCGTGTGGGCTAGAGACAAGGGTATAAACTCTAGAATAGATATGTCTCACCCACATTGGCGGGAACACTCAAACCTAGGTTCTTGCAATGACATTGAGCGCCTTACCACTCTACCAATCAATCCAGTGGTAACTGAGGCCTTTTCTTTTTGCCTGGGCTTAACAAGCAAACTGCCTACATTTTTGTCCTTTCAGTTTTCATTAAGCACATGATCTTTTAATGTGAAAAATCTATCTAGAGATCAAAACACCTTTAAAATTATCGTTGTTAAGTTTTCAACACAGAGTTCTGCGACAGAGTTACTCAAGATGCTTAGGAATTGACCTACCAAATTAATTTCAAAGCCTTAATCAGGTCAGCCATCAAACATGGACTCCTAAGTGAGTAGCACAACAAAAAATTAAGAAATAATCACAACCATCTTAAGATAGCAACTTCATTGGGAAAAATTTTACCTCCCTCCCGGATGGCCAACATAAACTACAAGACTGATGAGTCCTCCTGGTGCCAACAGTTTTGCTGCAACCTCCAGTGCTTGTAGTGTTGTTTTTGATGTTGTAATTATAGCTTTGTCACCTCCTGGTAGGTATCCAAGATTGAATGCAACAAGCCTAGGAAAACCAATGATATAAAAAATTTTAATGCTGCTCACACATAAAGAATAAAATTAATTAACGATCCAATTAATCCACTAAGTGGCTGATGAGGAATATATACAACTGCCATCAATATAATGGCCTCAAAATCAAAATGTGCACAGCCAGTGGAAAAGGGCTTAGTTTGCATAGATTTTATTTGTTCACAAGATGCAGGAAGATGTATATCTAATCTAATTTTTGGTCGTAATAGAAAGAGACATATGTCCTCCCATATCAAGCTGATAGAAACAAGACAGATATTGATATAAATTGGGCATAAGAACCTTTCAAACATAGAATTACGAAAAAAATAATAACAATAATAATAAACTTTGAGCATTTTCTTGTGCTGCTTTGTTCAACCAGTTTCTGATGAAACATGACTGTGATGTCAAGACATGGATTATCATGACCATGATGTAATTGAAGCACACTGTTCATAAATTATCGTAGTTACTATATGCTGTAACTACGATAGAATCAAGATCTTCTGTGCACAATTGGTTATCGTGACTACAATAACAATATTGTAGTTATGATATGATAGATCTGAGTCTTCAAAAGGGAGTTCCCTCTGATTTCCCTCTCATTTCTACTCTCCTTTCCGTTTAGAAACTTCTCTCTCTCAAACTCTCATTCTCAAACTCAATTAAATCAACTCCAATCTTCACAAAATCAATTCCAACCAAATCTCCAACCCTAAAAATTTCTCAAATCACACTATGGATCTTTGAGAAGTCTTTTCAAGTTCTTACAATCACATCTAGGGTTCTTGGTGTCAAAGCTTCATTCCAAACCAAAGGATTGCATTCTTGGAGTTCAAGGCTGCTGTAGACAGTCAAAAACAATGAGAGGTAATGCATTGCAAGTTTTCATCCAATTTCTCTATTAGGTATCAAATCCTATTCTCTCAAGGGTGCCGAATACATGCATCTCAGTTCCAGGGTCTCGAATGCATTTTTCTCTTTTGGAATTCATGTTGCATTGTGAAAATTTTAGGGTTCCCTAGGATATTGTTGAAAATTGATTCATTCCTTTTCATTTCACACATCATACATTCATGATGAGAACTTGCATACCCTGCTTGTTTGTTGATTGTGATTTTCACACTTAATGTCAGGTGTTACCTCTGGCTAAAATTTTTAATTAGATTAGGATGCTTATGCTGAAATCCTATTAATTGTACCAAATAATTAAATGACAGGTTTGGAAGCAGCCAGCTCATGAATTTCCATTACTGATAGTGAGACCATGACCAGATGACAGGTTTCTAAAGAAGAAAGAAGAAAGTTCTACCAAACTCTTCATTTTTGTTTTTTAACCAACCCCACTCCCCCCCCCCCCCCGGCCCAAAAAAAAATTATAGGAACAAAAGAAATGTACTATCTTTTGTCATGAAATGAAAAATTGAGAGATGAAAGATCACCTATTATCAAGACCTTATAATGTCTGTAGAAACTACAAATGTGACATTGACAAGTTTTATAGATCTATCCTACTTTTGAAGAAAACTAGTACCACTTATCAGAAACTCCCTTCTTCACCTAATATTTAGTTACTTGTGCTTTCTGATTTTCGACAACAGACCGTTCTCACCATCACTTTTTTCTCTTCTTTACATGAAATGAATAGTTAAACTTTAACATGTACAGCTATAAATATAGAACTCTGCAATGCTATGTTGCAGTCACACTGAGCATCTCCATCTTAGAAATGTCCTTCCTACATGACAAGATAAGAAACTAGTAACTTCAAATAGTGTCATTTTTACAACTTCATGATGTAGCTGTGTCATGTCACATCTCATGTCTTTGCTTATAGCATAACATAAACTTGAAAAAACAAAATCAGAGTTGTAATTTCTCAAGAAAGCAAGAACCGAGGTTTCACCATATGTAGGGTATATTAGAATCACTAGGCCCAACTTCCAGGCTCAATAAGCAGCAAAACAATTAAGATTCATAGATTCATTGTATTATTTGGTAAGACATAACAAAGAAGTGGATTGGTGCAGATACAACCTAACAATGGAGATGTACTATGAAAGTATCTGGTCAAGCAAAAAGCTCAAGGTAGACATTATATGACATCAATGACAAAACATTTCCAAAGCTTATTAGTAGGGAAATGCACCAGAAATTAGGTAGTAGGAAATTGATTTGATAGCTGCAAAATGTCAAACAAGATCAAAGGTTGAAACCAAAGTTTCCGAATCAGATGAAAATTGTAAACCCAAATGTTACTGGACAATAATTTATTTTTTCTGTTGCTTAGAGATAAACAACAAAAATATTTTCTGTTGTCTGTTACCTCAATTATCAATCAATTGAATTTTTTAGTTAATAATTAAGAGAGAGAGAGAGAGAGAGAGAGAGAGAGAGAGGCTTTACATCGTGCAAGAAATTCACTTTATGTATCTCTCATTGCCATAAGACAATTAAAATAGCCATCTCTCATAGTCTGTCTCTAAATGCATCTCATAAAAACTGTTCGACCTGTACTTCCTTTTTTTTTTCTTTTATATTATCTATAATATTGCCCTTATTAAAATTGTGTATTTAGCAAAATTGTGTATTATATTATCTATAATATATAATAATATAAAATTGTGTATTTAGCAAAATTGTGTATTATATTATCTATAATATATAATAATATAAAATTGTGTATTTAGCAAAATCATTTTTTTCCAATATTGCCCTTATTAAAAAAAATGAATTTCTTATATTACCTTATGCATTTTATTAAATTTTAAAATCTATCTCCCTTATCTATTTGAGTTTTTGCCTCTTGAACTTGCCTATTTCTTTATCACACACACCCTTTATATACCTCTGTATTTTTTTTGTTTTCATTTAAACTTTATACACGTGCAACCATGCATGGGCAGTTCGAAACCTGTATTACACATAGAGATATACAAATATATATACACATACATATATATATATATATATATATATATATATATATATATATACATACATATATATTTGGATATGGAGGTTTTACACTCATACACCTGATTTATATTTCAGACAGAGCTCTTGCTAGTTTCCTTTGAAATCTCAAATCATTTACCATATTACCAAAGCCTCTCAAAATTCCATCAAAAAAAGGAATTGTAAGAACAGTTCAATGCACTTATCAGTAGTGTAATGTACAGAACCAAGGCAAAATCAATCTGATAAATACATGATAAATCCATCAAAACTTCAGTTGCGAAAGCAAAACATTTAAATAGATAATGCAGTTACAACTACCTCAGCAAGGCTCCCGCAGGAATAACATCCTCCATCCTACTGTGGCAGATACCATAGAGCTTAACAAGTTTTTTCTGCCCATGTATGCGTCATGTCAAAAGTATATTCATGAGCAAAGAATATGAAACTACAGAAGAGATGATAATCTACACCTTTTATACCATTATAACACAAATAACTTGAGTTTCCATATGTTTATGATCCCTATTTGTATCAGTACTCCATAATTCCCACAGTATTGTATGATTTAAGTTGAAAGTATATCATGTTTGTTTCATGATTTGTTAACAACTTTACTATTGTAAAGGAGAGAAGGAAAACAACAATGTACAATGTAGACTTTGAGGAGGGGTGAGATTTCTAATAGGGTAACTTTTTCCATTCCTGGTTGAATATAGTAGGTCATTGGAGTTCTTCAACAAATGGCAAAACTGGTGATGTTAGGGAGGTTGCACACCATAGCTTCTAGGAGACATTTTTGTATACCAATGGGGTGATGCAAGGAAAAATATTTGTGATTTCGGGAAGTTGAGAATGGTTACATTTTGAGACTTGGCAGAAATGTTGATGTAAATTAGGTAAAATATTTACAATTCTATCCCTGTTTTTGGCCACAAATACCAAAAGATGCCATCTGATTAAGGCGAATTTATTTGAAAAAGGCTCATACATTACATTTGGGGAGCCATTTCTAAAACCAAATGTCAAATGCGATCCTTTTATTTTAGAATAACGACATTTCTACAATGAACAATACAGTAAGACATATAATTTATCTCAGACTGCAATGAAGTAGAATAGCACCTCATGATCACTGAGGGAATGATCCAGCAAGAAAGATGTATTCTCCAAAGCATTTTCTTGAATGTCAAATCCATAAACATGGCCACTTCCAGACTCATCTGCTACCATTTTGACCATTGCTAAGGTGTCATAACCATTGCCGCAAGTGGCATCAACAACTGTATCTCCTCTACGGACAATATGCTCCCAGACTCTGATAATAATTGAACCACTAAGTTTTGAAGACTATATCAAGAAAGCAGGTAAAAATTGCAATTGATTTATACACATTCATATACCTCAAGCCAACAAGCTCTGATTCTTATCATGCGATGATCAAATAGAAATAAATTATCCCAAATCCAATTAATAGAGCCCTTGTCTAAGCATAGAAGATGATGGAATTCACATTATATTTTGCAAATATCAACCACAGATGATATTACATGCTAATCTAATACATGAACTATCACTTGTTCTTTGCGCTGGTTAGTACCCTTTTCTCTAATTTTCCCTTTTTCTCATTAACCAGACCCATGGGAGATTACACTACACAGGAGGACAAAGAGAAAAGAAAGCAATAGTAGTAGTACCTACGAGTGAGCAACTTCAGTGGCCTTCTTCTTTCCGAAAATGTAGCCCATCACCACATCTTGAATCCCTGAAATTACAGAAAAATTTGTGAGCACCATGTGTTTGAAAAATTACCAACAGAGAAAGAAACTGCGGTTGTGAAGCACCTGAAAGAGGATAAGGATGCTCAGGTATTCCATTTTGTTCTGTTGAAATTGAAATTGATTTTACGCGAAACGAAGAGAGTTTTCCACATCTATTTCTAGGGCTGAACCTGAAACAATACCGATTAGTAATATTACCACGACTAGTCCGAATCATCGGCAACCAATTCCAACTCAATCTCAGCATCTTTATCAAACCCTCCACCCCCCGACTTCTCCCTCTAAACCCTACTTTTTTCGCCGGGCACCAAATTACTCCGTCTCGACTTGTGTAGGCTTCATTTTAGGCGGATTTCCCTTCTCGATGCCAGTTGAAAATTAATTTCAGTTAGTGATGCAAAAATTTTACCCTAAATTTCAACCTTGACTTCCAAAATCAAATTAACTTTTTCGTTCTTAAATTTAACAATTGGATTTTTACAATGCTGCCATTATCTATTGATATGGTGTGTTAAATTATTAAACAACTCATGACATGTTAATATTGTATAGGATATGTCAACAAAAAGAATTCACATTTATCACTCTCTTTTTCTCTCGTGTCATACTTCTCCATCTCTCTCTCTCTCTCTCTCTCTCTCTCTCTCTCTCTCTCCCCCACCTCTTTACATGCTTTCTCTCTCTCTAACACCCACTCACAATGCTGACTAACCTTCTCAATCTAAGCTCCTCCTTCGACCCAATTTCTCCGTCAAAAAACTAAATTCACCCGATTCATTTGTCGAGTCCAACAAAGTCGACGTGGATGTCAACACCTTCTATATCCGTTACCTCTCTCCCTCTGCTTTTTTCTCTCTCTTTTCTTTTTCTCTTCTCTCTCGCCTTCCCAATCCCTTTTTTTCTCCCGTCTCAATTGATCTTTATTCCTTCTCTCTCTCGTCTTTCTTTTTATTCTTTCTTGATGAAAAATAGAGAGAGAGAATAGATCACCACTCTCTTATTTCTTCTCTCCCTTTTCTCTTAGGGTGGGTAAGTTAAGCAGGGAGTTATCACTTCATGAGTGGTTAGTGAAGTGGTAGATGAGATAATGTGAGTTATTTCATTATCTCTAAGTTATCAAAATACCTCTCTTTGACATACAATAACATCTTTCATTTGTACATGAGGGCATTTTATAACTTTTAGGACACTCTCGAATGGTATGATTGCTACATATTTTTGGGATCATATATATATTTTTTTTTTTTTTTTTATTTTTCTTCTTCATGTCTTTGTGTTTTATTGACCTTGTTTTTTTCTTGTTTTACTTAAATTTCAAATCTTTCGTCTTTTTTGTACTAAATTTTTTCGTTGGTATCTTTTGACCCGATAGATGGTTGTTCATTTATTTTTGAATCACAAATTTTTATTTGATCATTCAGTTCTTACACTTTTTATTTTTTGACTCAATTTTTTTCTCCTCTTATATCCTTCGTTTAATTTTTTGGACATTCTTGAATAGTCATCCAATATTTTCGGGGCCATAGTTTTTCTTTTTTCATGCAAATTCTTGTGGTTTTTTTTTTTTGACATTTTTTTGTTTAAATTATTCATCCTTTTCAATTATATATATATATATATAATTGAAAACATTTTCCAATTTAGAAACTTTCTAAAAAAATGCTTTTCCTAACTTTTCAGAAAACTTGATAACTCCTTTTATCTATATAATTTGGACACAATTTTTTTTTTTTTTTACACTTTTCATGTATTTTGGGTAAAATTCACCATATTATCTACTCAAATGATTCCATTATATTTGTAGATTTCAAAATAGAGTAGAAATCAAGAATGGGGGCTCAAAAGATAGGTGAATGCATATGAGAGGATGAAATTTGAATACACGAGACATCAAAACATTGTAGCCTCGAGCATTATTTTAAAAAATTATAATTTGAACTATAGATATAGAATTAAGGTGATTCAAGATATATTGAAAAGTTTGAAAATGAGATTACAAATCTCTAGTTTAGCATTTCTTAAGATAGTCGAAATTAGGTCTCATGTTAGGAAAATTCTATTGAGCAGTGTTTAAAGAAAATTCATATTTAGTGTTAGAAAACACTGAGGTGATTTAAATTACGTCGGAAAGAATACATTGAGAGTACAACCTTAATGTTTTGAAAAATAACAGAAAAAACACTAACACCCCACACTAAAAATCAGGATTGGAGTCTTGGTAGTGGCAACAAACGACATTGGGAGAGCTCCCTCCTGATTGGGACCTAATAGCAGCTCGATTAAGATTAGTCGGAGTAAAACTTCGGATACTCAACGGTAGACCAAATAGGCTAATAAAAAAAAAACATGTTTTGAAAAATAACTTATTCAGTACAAAATGTAGAAGGTAATCAGGTCCAGTGTTGAGAATAGTTGAATAATCAAAGCCCAAGTCTTCAAACAATTTCAAGCCCAACTAAGTCAAGTCCATTCTCAAACAAAACCCAATCAAAACCAAGCCCGATCAAGGCCCAAACTCAAGATGAAAGCCCACAAAATTCCCCGAGTTTGTCACCGAGAAGAATCTTGTAAAAGCCCAAGGAAATTGGTGAGATGGGCATATAAGAGGAAGAAAATGGAGCAGTACAGGGCATCTCTGGTCGGTGACGGCAGTCGGAGGAAACCAGCAACATTCTTCTAGTTTTGCCTTTCATTGTTCCAAGTTTCGTTTTCAGTCTTTGCTTTTGTTTAATTGTTCGAAAATGCCATTGAAATTCTTTTGTTTCATAGTCGCTGCTTGTAGCTATACCATCATTGACTCAGTTTCTGCAGTCTGAAATCATCGTCACCGCTTGCATCTTGAATTTCATCTAACTCATTTCCGTCATTTCCTAGCCAAAACCGTCTGTTCGCTTTCACTGCCAGCACAGTTCATCGTCAATTTCGCCTTCGGTCTTCGAATTGCAATGCCGCTGTTCGATTGTCGATCACCTTCATCATCGACTTCACCGCCAATCTCAACTACCGTCATCCAAATCCGCCGTTGATTGTTGATTTCTCTCTACTGTCGATTTCAATTTCCAGTCTTTGAGCTCGTCTTCGATCACTAGTTGCCTATTTGCATCTTGCTATGATTTCGCCATCCGAGTTCGCCCACCTATTCTCGTTCGATTTTCGCGGCCATCGATTTCCTAAGTCAACACGTTTACCACCGGAGCAATCGCCTTCGACTCGTCTTCAGCCGTCGTTATCTTCAGCACCTTCGGTCTTCGATTTCGCCATCATCATCACCCTCAATCATCTTCGCGAGTTTTAGAATCATCATCGACCTTGATTTCAGTTCCACCTTCGCCATCGCTGCCGCCTATTGCCGTCACCGGAGAAGCTATCAGCCATGGGCAGATATTGTCGAAGTCATCGAATCCCTTCCTCTGCCTTTGCGTATTCTTCCCGTGTTTGCGATTTCTCCTCCCGAACCTTAGCTTTGAAATTAGGACACCGTTTGGTTTTATGTTTTTATTTTGTCTGATTTACACTGCTTTTAATTATTCACCGTCTACTATTGTATTTAATTTTAAGATCTTATTCTTTTATTTATCCTGTCACACTTTAATTTATAATTTTAATTTTAATTTTAAAAATATTAATTTCAGGTGTCATTAGTATTTTAAATTAATTCAATTTTTTGTAATTTTTATGATTATCTAAATTATTTTTAACGCACCGTTTGGTTTCGTTTTCAATATATTTGGTACATAATTAATAATTACTGTCTCTAGAGAGCAAAGATTAACGGAAGAGGAAGAAAGCTATATTAAACTCAAGAAAACACCTGTGTGCTTGTTGCTCTTAGATTCATGGAAGGAGGGATGAGTATTAAACAGACAATAATCACTGTCGCGGATTTCGCGTTTCATGTTATTCCTATCTCTTGGGTGGTTAAACAGAATTATTAATTGGTTTTGACCAGAAAAGTTGAAAGAGTTTTGTTTTGTCTTTTGTTTTACCCATTTGTGTTTGTCAATAGTTTGTTAGGCCGGAATCATCTACTTGACAGTCCACGGAAAACAAAGACATGCATGCAACATTTTTTATTTATTTTTTTATCTGAAATCATATTCCAATTAATTCAGTTAGAGTATTGTAAAATCTAATTTAGGAGAAACACTCCTGTTGTGATTTTTTTTTTCTCTAAATTTTGATTTCAAAACTTATTTAAGAGATCTAACACCTTTACCCATCAGGTCAATTCTCCGTTGATTGCGTGTTAACATTCTCTCTCTCAAAATGTGGCCCGACTTGCGAATTCACTCCTATTATTAAAAAATATATATATATTTTTAATTTTGGCAGCTATATGATTTTGTGTTTGAATCAAATGCTGTCAACTAAAGTATTTGTGATTGAGTTGAAGACGACTTGTAATTAAGGCTTTTGACGGGGCTGGCTTTGATCATATTGTAGGTATGATTTAACTTTAATACATTGTTTGAAAGTCAAGCGCATGTAAGGAAATAAAGTCTTTTATGATTTCCGTGTGGTGGGTGAGAGGACACTGGGAAAGCTAATTTTTCAAAACCTTTGTGGAAGTAAGTTTGGCAGCAGAACAACCCCACTTGAATATTTTGGATGTCGCTAGTAATGGTAGTAAACTACATTTTTCATCAATCAACAATTGATTAGCAAAATATAGAAATAATCAAATGATCACAACAAAAGACAAAGTGGTTGTTACGTACGATGCCTAAAGTTGTTAAAAGAGAAATATACCAACACTCTTACGCAAAGCCATTTACAAAATTTGTGCAACTTCTTTCATGCATGTTCTATATAACTCTATTATATCCAACACATAATAATAATAATAATAATAATAATAATATAGTAATTTGGAGTCATCAATGTACTATGAAATGTTTTTCTTTTTCTTTTATTTTTTTGATTTTTGGGTAGTATGACATAACATTTATGGTGATGAATGATGCCGATGTTCAATCTAAGAAAAAGAAAAAAAGAAAGAATAAAGAGAAAAAGAAAGAAAAGAAAAATAGAAAACTAGCTAGACCTAGAGATCGATATGAGAATGCGATGGGATGCATGGATGATTGAATGATGACTACCCTCTCTAGACCCAAGACCCTGTTCCTTCAAAACAGCCTTCTAGCACTGGCCGAGGTTTGCGGGACGAGCTGATCAGCTGCAGAATCCTTGAAAAAATTCTCCTGCTGCTTCTCCTGATGATTCCCAGCTCCAGGCTCAAGCCCAAGCTCCTCCTCCAAATATTTGAACCACTTCTTCTCTTCAACATCCGCCTCATGGGCTTCTCCTCCAAAATTCCAAAAGGGACAAGAAGTCTGGAAACAGTTAACCGGGACAGGATCATTAACTTGATTTGCAGCAGCCATGTTGTTCACCATGTTCCAATAATCATATTCAGCTTCATATGGCGGCAGCTTAAATGCCTCCTTCGAATCTTCGCCTGCATAAGGTGCCATCTGAAATGCCTCATTTGGCACTCCATAGTAATTAACCCAATTCCCTCCTATGTTGTGAATGGGAGGTTCATATGGCTGTCCTTTGAAGTAAAACAGCATTGGATCTTCAGGCTTCCTGACACTAGGAGCATACGAAGTGACCGAAGACAAACTGGAATTCTGCTTGATTTCATCTGGAAGACCAAGCGGGTTGAGCACTTTCATTGGTGTCACCGGTTGGGTCGCGAACAGATTGAGTGCTTCATTAGGCATATTGATATTGTTGCCAAACACTCCTTGAGTTGCTGCTTGACCTCCTCCAAGTCCTAGCACAGGCTTTTGCTCATAATATGGGGAGTAGGAGTTAATGGAAGGCGGAGAGGGGGTGGGAATCATTACGACACTTGGAGTCCCAACTTTGGGCTGATGATTGGCGGCCCTATTAGCCAACTTCTTCTTCAGATGGGTGTTCCAGACATTCTTGATCTCATTGTCTGTCCTCCCTGGCAGATGAGAAGCAATTTTGGACCACCTAGACCCAAAAAGAAAAAAAAAAGGATAAGTTCAAAAGGAAAATTCACTTGCATTGATAGAATGCTTAAAAAAGACTTTACTTGTTTCCCAAGGCTTCATGAAGCCTTATGATGGTCTCTTCTTCTTCAGGAGTAATGTTGCCGCGCTTGACGTCGGGGCGCAGGTAGTTAATCCATCTCAGGCGGCAACTCTTCCCACATCGCTGCAGCCCTAATTAAAAAAAAAAAAAGAAATTGCAAATGAGCATGAAGTATGAAACATTGGCTTCTAGTTTATGCGTAGAAGAGGATAATTCTCATTTTTTGCCCCCTTAGTTTTCACCATTTCTCGGTTTCATGATCTCACATGATTGAATCCTTATGAAGAATATTTTCTTTCTTTGGTTCAAACGATTTTGACATTTGCCCCATCCAAAACGCAACACACAGAATTAAAAACAATTCATTTAAAACAATAGTGAGGCCAAGCTTTTATAGATATATGAATATATATATTATATATAATAAGATAGACACGTAATTTCAAAATAGATCTTGCAAACAAATAATTGAGATTTAATATCGAACGCAATCTGGGATTATTGGATGAAAAATTCGGGTTTTGAACATAATGGGAATGTACATTGATAAAACTGGAATTCATTTGCCAATGATAAAAACTTTTCCCAAAAAAAAATGAAAAATCTTATTTGACCATAAATCAAGAAAATATTCACTAACCGGGAAAGAATTGAAGGAGATGAACTCAATTGATCAAGCTTTTGAGTAACTGTGGATTTAATTTATAAAATATTGATTTGGTTTATTTAGCCAATACTTCATGGGTAGATTGAAGAAATTGACTATAAGGATCATCTTTGGCTTGGACTTATAAAAAACTTGATTAGTTAAGAGTCCCATCAAAAAGAAAAAAGAAAAAAGAACCTTGCCTTGGTTTGATGGTCAAAAAATTGATTGAAAATTTATAAGAGCAAGGAGAAAAACAAAGAAAATAAAAGAATGGTATTTGTAAAAGTTGATTGAAATGAAACAAAGAAAAAATAAAATGAGATCACCGATGGCAATGAAATACGATCACTGCATTGGAGATTCATTCTTCCGAGAAAAATCAAGCCGCAAATCAGCAAACCAAAACCCCCAATAATGGAACATAGAGAGAGAGAGAGAGAGAGAGAGAGAGAGACCTGCTAGTTTGGGAAGAGCCCTCCAATTCTCATGACCATGCTTCTGAATATAACTGATAAGCAAGGCATCTTCTGTAGGACACCATGGTCCTCTCTTCACCCAGTCCTTGTCACAGCATGGAGCACGTCCCCTTCTGATCCTCATTCTCTCCCTCTCCCTCTCTTTGTTTCTCTTCACTCACTCACTCTCTCTCTCTCTCTCTCTCTCCAAATCTTTCCCCACAAAGACAGCTTTGAAAATTCACGGATGGGTTAAGCGTTGTGTCAAACTTCTCTCTCTATTTATAGGTGAGGACTTGGCAACGAAGTCCATGCCACTGACATTTGCAACGTTATTTCTTAATATCACGTTAAATATTCTGATATTTAATTTGATTCTTATGAAATTTCTTGGGTGTTTTTATTTATTTAATAGTCTTTTTTTAGGATTTTTTGGGATTTTACCATTAATTATTACCATAAGCCAAGTGGTCAAATTGAGATTGGGCATCATTATCGCCCCACTAAATAGGAGGATGGTACGTTGGATGCTGAATTTGCTAATATGACCCATTTTGAACACCTTCCTTTATAAGAGGAAAATATTTATATTTATACATTCCATTTCTGTGCATTTTGCTTGATAATGAGATTTTATCAGATTTTTTTTAGTTCATGGGATCTCAATCAATTTCTTGAAAACAATATTCAAAAAAATATTTTTTAATTATGCTATAGTAATAAAAGATCTTAATTTGGTAGCATTGGCTTAATACATTGTATTAGCTTTCGCATACATTAGTTAGAGCAAACATGTAAATATTATTTTATACATGTCACAATGAAGTATATTTAGCAAAAAATAATCATAGCATTCACATTGAAGTAAAAGTCTAGATTCAAGTAAAAAGTGGATTAATATAAGAATGCCCTAATTTCTATTTCTAAAATATTGCCACTTTAGGAAAATTAAATTCCACAAAAAAAAGGGGGCAATCATTGTCCAATTTTAAAAGTTTCTAAATCTGGCCTTACACAAGTATCATAATTTCATGTACATCATATGTTTATGAATAATAACAATAACACTAGGAGAAAAAGGGTTACTCTGATAATTAATGATCAAATTTGATCATAAAATTCTAAACTCGATCATAAAATTTTGTCAAGTGGGTAAAGGAAACTTTTTTCTACATGAATTTTGTTAGTTTGATTGACATTTTAATTAGTTTATTAGCCAATAATTAATTCTAAAGAAAAAGAGTACAATCAACTATCATATGCTATACCTTTTTTTTTTTGGGGGGTGGGGGGGTTAAGCTTCCTTTATTATTTGCTTTAAATTCAGATTTTATTCTCTCACAAATATTCCTTGCCCAAACAGTTAATTTGAGGCTTAAAAAGGGGGGAGAAAAGACAATATGTAACATGTACTAAGATCCAAAACACCAAAGGAAGTTGGACAATGCAATGCATTGCAGACCTTAGAGGTACAAAATAATTGCATTATCACTAAGGTTTGTGGGAGTTGAATCTCATCTATTTCAAATGTTCTCTCCCCACGAAATATTCTCAACATCTTTTGGTAGGTTCATCAAGCTTAAAGAGGAAAAATACAATTAAGACATTATCGGTATACCGAATTATTGAAAGAGAATGCCAGCGCACTCCCCCTTAGCACTACCAAAAAAAGCATTATACGATTAGATATTAGATGATACAGATTGATATAAATTATTCTTCGTATATTTGATAAATATACAAATTGTTTATATTTATCGGATGTATTAATGAAACTTAAATCTTATAAGGGGTACGATGTACATCTATATGCCGCATATTTGCATTCATAAATCCTAAGAATACAATACAACTAACAATGTTCCTTTTTTACGCGATACAAGGAATCTTCCATTTTGCTATTCTTACTAAACATCGAAATATGTTTGTATTAATCCCCCAAAATTAGGCTTAGTTGGTTTCATCGAATTAAGAATATAGAATCAGAAAGAACATCGGAGTGAATGTATTTTCATTCAATTCCCTTTGATCCTTTTTTTTTTTCCGTAGCTCAATTTTGGGCTCTTGTTTGAGGAGTGGATAATATACTTCCATTTTTTTTTTTGAAAATATGCAAGTGTGAGAATGTAGTACTTCAATTATTGATGATGTTGATATTAATATTAAATATTATTATTATTATTATTATTATTATTATTATTATTATTATTGCAATAAAAGAATTTCTAACTATTTTAGTGACTATTTGAGTCAGCACCGCTAGTCATGTTTCCGCTTATCTGATCAATTTATAACTAAGACAGTCAGTTTTTGTTAGCATCTATAGAGAGTCTAGCATGAGAAATCTAAGTCTTACAATAAGTCTTCGAATATCTATAAGCACATTGAGCTTGATTAATAGCCCATTTCTACCCAAGATCTTTTTCTCCCAATCGGCCATGATTTTGGAACTCATAATTCTTTTGCAAACTTGAAAATTGGTGTGTCATTTGTGCGAAATATGAAGAGTCGATAATTTTTTTTTAGGGATTTAGTAAACTAATTAGATACCGGATTGTATGTATCATTTAATATCAAAGAACCAAAAAAAAAAAAAGTGATAAGCATGCCAGGAAATTGACAATCAAGTCTCCAGTCATAAAGACTTAAGGAGAACAACAAATTCCACAAGGCAAAGTTTAAAAATAACAAAGGGTGGTAAAATAGGATCTTTTGATGGCTAAGAGGAAATTTTGAAGCAAAATTGGTTTGTGGTGAAAATAATAATGACAAGGGTAGAAAACCCCAAGAATGGAAGACCCTCTTCCTTGCCTCCTCTCTAGAATGTGCGAAAGTATCCAAAAATGAAAGATGATTCTCCGATTCTCTCTCTACATATTTATAAATCTTCTCTAGAGATTAGTAAATTAGGGTTACAAAGCATTTTACAAATTTACTAATTAATCTCTCTCTTAAAGCATTAAATGGTGAATTAGAAATTAGAAATACTGAATGCTTATTTGAAGAGAATTAAAAAGTATTATTTCGATGTCAATGCAGTTGTGCCCACTGGGTACTGTTGTGTTTTGTATTAGGATAGGAAAAATCGATGTTAATGCAGTTGCACCCATCCCACACAGTTCCACCACGATGCTAGGAAGTGAGATCTATCCATATTATTCTCCTTCCTTCAAGCTTTGAATCCATACTTTATCAACTCAAATTTAGTTCAAATGACAAATAAACAAAATCATAATAAAATTAGTCAAAAATACTACAAATTGACTTAAAATTTAAACAATTAAAGGGTATATTACATATAAATTTGATGCATATCAACACTTCAACGGCATACTGTTAAGTCAGCAACGCTTGTTAATGCCTATTACTGTCCATTAATGAAAAACCTGGTTAATTACATCAGCTTCAAGCAAACATTGCTCAGAATGTTTGGAAGTTCTGTCCATCCATGTAATATCGTTACCCTAGCAAGAGAATAAGCGAAAGGTGAATAGGAGCATGGCTGTCCCTTTTAGCATCACCATAAAATTTTTTACTTACTCTATATTGTCAGGTTTATTATAATTTGAGTGAATTTATTAATAGAGTCATGGACAGTGATGGATGTGAGACGCTCACATAACTTTAATATGGGATTGACCAGAACGACCATGCGTGTGAAAGTTTGACGCCCGTATGCCTAACAAACCAACCTGATCCACTTGCTAGAAAGCAAGAGAGAAAGGCTCTTTGATTTTCTGGTAAACAATAATAATATGACTCAAACTTTCACCTTTGAACTAAAATATATACTGTTGCTTAGTCTTAGAATGATTACTTCACATATTCAATCTCAATCATAGATTCGTCAATAATTTGTTCGACCACAATTTTGTATGTATTGCCACTTGGAATTTTTTTGTAATTTAGCTTACAAAATTTTCATAGTTTATTTTTCTAAGTTATTGGGATATGCATGTACCCAACAACAATGACAACAACAACAATTTGATGTTTAATTCTAAATTTTGGATTCAACCGTTTCAGAGATAAATATAAAAGAGAAGTTTAAAAGTAAAAATAGAAAAGATAATATTATCAAAAAATAAAGATAAAAATAATGAAAAAAGAAATAAAAATAAACTATTTGTAGAAATTTATATTGATGTGAGAAATGATTTAACTGTTTCAAATTCTTCTACGTCAATTATTTCTATGAAAATTTAACACGTATGCACCCTCAATTTGAGAAAAACAAAGTGATATTATAAATGTATGATTTAAAGTTTAATGAATTATTTATTATTTTGGGTAACATCAATTTGAGTGTGAGGAGAGAAGAAGAGGCGTAGGTCACCAGCCAGATACTAATATGAAATTTTAA
Organism: Dillenia suffruticosa; assembly: GCA_033439265.1. Taxonomy (NCBI): domain Eukaryota; kingdom Viridiplantae; phylum Streptophyta; class Magnoliopsida; order Dilleniales; family Dilleniaceae; genus Dillenia; species Dillenia suffruticosa. Next base: position 690,279 of record JAVTVX010000005.1, read on the forward strand.
CAACTTGGGCAGATATTATGGGAAGCCTAAGCCTATAAGATGGCCCATGCAATCCTACCAAGAATTAAGAAAAAGTGTAATCGTAGCAAATGATTAATGACCGAGAAACACAGAAAAACCACAATAATTATGAAGTTGGGGAAACGGGGCATTTGCCACTTGGTACCTAATCTTTGACATCTAACCTCCTTTTATGGTAAGTAGATTTTTCACTAACCACAGACTTTTCATGAACGACGAGAGAGGTGACATTATGGGTGACGAATCATGAGGTGTGAATCCACTAGTTGACACGTGGCATGCTGTCAGTTCTTAGGGGTACAAAACCTTAGTACTTTCCGCACACGGGTGTTTGGACTGGATTCTGTTGTTGTTCACATTGGGCAAGTTTCCCTTTTTTTTTTTCCATGTATTTGGTATTTTTAGTTTGACAAGTTGAGTTACAAAATTACGACATGGTTCGACGCTATGACATCGGCTTACTACTTTGTACGATGATTGTCAACGTGAGATTTATTCAAAATTAATGAAAAAACTACATTAGCTTTTTAGGCTTTTTTTTATTTGATTGAATTATCACGATAATCTTAGTTTATAAGAAAGATTATACATTAGATACCGCAAATTGTTTGCCTTCTAAGTTTTATTTCCTAATTTAAAACTATATCGGCTGTCATTAATATTATGAAATTTTAGAGTTGTTAACGAGATTTTGGTTTTTTTAAACACAAGAGACAAAACAACTAATGAATTTAGAAGGATGGATATAGTTTAGAATACTAAATTATTTACCTTTAGATACGTATTCTCTCCAATTCTCACTAAATTTTTCCATTTTAGTTAAAATGTGATTATAGAAATTAATGAACACTAAGATATAGTAAGAGTATTTTGAATTTCACCTATTCTCACCAATTCTTACCTTTTTATTCTTATTATGTTTCACTAAATCCTCTCGCCATTAAATACAGAGGTGGAGTTGATTAATAGGTAAATGAGAAGCTAAAAATAAAATCATGACTGCCTTTCAAATGGCAAGATTGTGTACTGTAAAATTATAACATAAGTTAATATTAGTTCAAAGATAACTTAATTAAAATTTTAGAGTTTTGGCCAACATGACAGTACCCTTTGGCCGATGGGTGAGTACTTATCAGCCGGGGCAAGGTAGCAAGACAGCCTAATAGTTATGCGGATGAGTAAGGTGAGAAGATGCTCGATCAGTTAGTGTGTGTAATAACTAATCGTTAGTATTTAATTAATATCACAATTAATAGTTAATTAATATAGCAATTAGTAGTTAACACTCATCCTACCTCTATTCTATCTAATCATCTCCTACATCTCCATTGCCATCTATTATAACACTCATTCCCCCACAAATGGCTCTATTTTCCCTTTTCTTGAGCTGAGTTGTTACAAATTGGTGTTGGAGTCTACATTCCTCATTGAATCTTGAGAAAATGGCAGAGAAAACATAGTATGAAGCCATCGAAGAACAATTGTAAGAAAAGGCCATGAAAATTGAAGAAAATCATCAATCGTGGGAATGAAGAATGGATGAACAAGACAAAAAATTAGAAGCATTTATGTCTAAAATAAAAGAAAATTTTGACATGTTCTTGAAAATGATGAATAAAAACAAGTATGAAGAATAAGGTATTCAAATTTTTTTTGAATTTTTCATTTTGCCTACTCTTAGTGAAGAAAAATTGAGGTCAGAAGGAGGATTACAGATATCCAAGAAAGAACTTTGTAATGATGATTTTTTATCAAACTCTCTTAAGATTAAATTTATAATATTCTCCGGAGAAATCTTCACCAAAAAATAATTCAAGAAAAGTCTTTGTTAAGCTCTCTTGTTTCCATTTTTCTCTTACTACTTTTCTTACAACTCAAGTCAAATCCATTTTTCGTTTTTATCACCTTATCTCTCAATATAAATACAAGTTTTGATTTAAAATTCATAGATTTCATAATCTTAATTTTCCATCATTGAGGATAAATATGTCTTTAAAAGGGAGAAATGTTGTAAAAACTAATAGTTAGTAATTATTAATGTTACAATTAGTAGTTAGTAGTTAATTAATATAATAACTAGTAATTAATAATTAATTGATTAGTTGAGTTGTTAGTTAGAAAAAATATATAAATACTTAGATTAGAATACATGGAATTAAATTTATCTTTGAGCATACACTCTCTCTCTATCTCATTATCTCTCTTTTCCCTCTTTCTCTTCCTCTTTCTATCTGTTTCTCTTTCTTTACTATTCTTTCTATCTCTCTCTCTAACTTCTCTCTCTCTCTACTATTCTTACTATATTTGTTTAACTTCTCTCTATCTCTTTTATCTCAATTCTCTCTCTCTCTCCTCCTACCTCTATTCTCTCCATTGTCCTCCATTATAACACTTATTCCCCACAAATGGCTGCATTTTCCCTTTTCTTGAGCTGGGTTGTTACAGTATGAAGGTCTAATGATCAAGCGCACCAACAATACAAGTAATCAAGTAGCATAAAAATTTAGGAGGAATAGTTGATATTCAAGAAAAAGAAAACCCTATATTTCCACAATTAGTGCTTGCTCAAAGATTCTCATGGAATTTGATGGAGGCTCGATCTATTATACACATCAGCAACACTCAACTTTCGGATTCGGTTCAGGTTCAATATTTTCTGTAATCAATTGCACACCAAATATCAATAAGACTATTCGAATATGGTCGTGCTTGGCTGTGTCAATCATGCTGGTTTCATGGTTTGATTAACACTATTAAAAGAATTTTATAGGAATATAATCAGCTATGGATGTCTAGTGATTTAAGGAGATTCTGATTTTAGTTTCTTTTTTTAAAAGCCTGCTACTGAAAAGTGTTCAATGTTTATGAGACTCAAGATATCTAGACATGGTTACGGTTGGGTGAACCATAAAATCAAAGTGAAACAAACTGTGATTAATAATGAATCATTGACCAGTTTATAGTTTAGAAACCAAAATTGGAACCATGTCTAAAGGTTCATTTTTGATTCCATATTTTGAAAAATGGGAACCAATGATTTTCAATTTGAATCGCAGGTTCGAATTGCTAAGAACTACCTGTTCAAATGGCTAAGAACTGCTGATTCAAACTAGTGAATTTTTTTTTAATTGATTGGTTGTAAAATAAGTTAATTAAAAGTTGAAAATATTTAAAAAACACTATTATTGTAAGTTTGAAATAGAGTATAAAATTTTTTATTTTACTTAATGTTGTATCTAAAATAGTCATTAAAATTCACTTATAAAAATACATATAAATCTTATACTAGAAAAACAAATTTAACTAAATTATTTTAAAAATTTGATGAGGGCAATAAATATTTATCATAAAAAATTATTATATATAAATTAGACCATGAAAAATGAGTTTCTAATGTTCACATCCGAATCAATTAAAAACTTCGGTCAACAAAAAGATACAACGAACTTTCAATTAAATTCATTTCATTATTAATCAGTTATATTTTTTGTGTTTTTTTTTATAAGAAAAAGAGAAAAGATAGATGTTTATTATTATTTATTATTTATTATTTATTATTTCTATACTTCTTTTTTAGAATTGGAACCAAAACTATTTAGAACTAAAATTGGAATCTAATGGTTCTAGAACTAAAATGAAAGTCACCCCTTTAAGTTTTGATTTTGATTTTTTTTTTTTTTGAATTAAAAACCGTCGGCTCGAAACTATGGCCATATCTAATAATATGTATGTTTCATTCTAGAGAACATGGATCTAGATACTTAAACTTGTTCAAACTGAGAAGAAAGGGACAAAATAAGCTACTGGTATAAGGATGAGTTAGAGTATAAGTTGGTCTTAGATAGAATAGAAGAACTATCATATTTGATTTAATACAAAGACATGTAATAGAAAATAGACATCATTTATTGTTCAAGACGACAGTGCAACCATATATTATCAATCAATTTTCTTATTACACAAAAATATTTAAAGTAATTCCACGCCAAAAATATAAAAAAGAAATTAAAATGTTTTAGGGCATAGCAGCAAAAAGCAATAAATTAGATTTTAAATGATGTGCATGGCAAAAGGTTAAAACATGTTTTCTACCTAATTATTAGCTTAGGTTGTGTTTGGTGTTGCTAGCAACCGATCTTGCTTCTTGTCAGGTTTAAACGCAAGCAGGCAAAACATAAACCTATTGTGGCATGAACATGCAGTTTACTTAATATTATAAAGCAAACAATAGTATTAAATCCCTGCCAGACCTATGCATCAAATGAAGCATTCAAGACCAATATATATATATTTTCTTTTTTTTATCAGAAAGCAATTAAAACCCAGCAAAATGCAGTCCCAAAAACATTCAGACCACCAAAAAACACATTCAGCTAAAAGCTGGGTATTTACAATTTCAAAACTTCAACAACCAGCATATGATGGTCTCTTTATACTTCTTCCATTCTTATTACACGTATAAGCGCATTCTCAATTTTAATTTAGAGTAATGGAAGAAGAAGAGAGAGAGAGGGGTATCACCTGACAGCAAGAAGAAACTATCGAAAGGACAAAAGTAAAATTTCGTTTTCTTACTTTCAACTTCTTTTCCAGAAGTCGCAGCTCTTCTCTTGTTGATGAATTTCCCTGACAGCAAGAAGAAAATATCCGAAGGACAATAGTAAAATTTCGTTTTCTTACTTTCAACTTCTTTTCCAGAAGTCGCAGCTCTTCTCTTGTTGATGAATTTCCCTGACAGCAAGAAGAAAATATCCAAAGGACAATAGTAAAATTTCGTTTGCTTACTTTCAACTTCTTTCCCAGAAGTTGCAGCTCTTCTCTTGTTGATGAATTTCGATACCTTTACAATCTGACACAAAGATACCATCCAAAGGACAATGATAAACAATTAATGTTAAGCAATTTGACCAGTAAAACAAAATGTTGATTATCCTAAATTTTTTAATAGTAAAACAAAACATTGTTTATTCAATGATTAAAATTTCTGATTTCAATTGATTCATAAAATTTTTATCCAATGCTTTTATTAAATATCTTACTTTGTTAGAAATGAAACATCTGATCAAAATCAGATCGCCTTTAGTTTTTTCTCTCTATCTCTTGATAAAAATAAAAAGAAATCTAAATTTTTTATCAAAGAACTTACATGGTATACCTCTTCATATCTCTCTCTATCTTCCAAAGATCAAAAATTAGAGAAGATCAATAAAAATTAGAAAAAAATCAAAAGATGCATTTGTTATGATAAAAATAAAAAGAATGATTCAAAAAAGAGATCTAAAAAGAAACTTCAAAAAGATACATTTATTACAATTATAATTACATGATCTCATGGCGGCCGAATTTCACACAGAAAACATAGATCCAAGGTGAACGATGGCTGGATCTAAGCCAAATCTCACTCGAACAATGACAAACGGTAGCCAAATCTCAAAAAATATTAAAAAATTAGGTGTGGAAAATCTGAATTGGATCTCGCTCGAAAGATGATAAATAGGACTTACCGATATCTGCATCAGAGGCGATCCCCAATGGACATCCGCCAAACAATGGTGACGAAATCATCGAACATCAGAGATGGCACTGCCGTAAAGAGAGTGAGAAAAAGAAGAGAAGAATGATCGAATGAACACGAAGAGAAGATTAAAGGAGGAAAAGAGTGTAACAAGTACGCCTTTTAAGAGATTTGTAAAACCCTAATACCGGCGCAAAGAATTTTATTAAAAAGCTTTTTGGATTTTGTTTTGGAATTTTTAAAATTATTTTAAGCTTTAAATTATTTTTTCAAGGTTGTGAAAAGATTACCTTTGAGATAAATAATTGAAGTATCTCCGGAACTCACATTTTGAAAGTAAAATCGTAATTTTTGGAAAAGTTGATTTCAAAATAGTTAGCTATCTAATTTTTGGGTCTTTAAAATTATTTTAATTTATTGACACGAAATTTAATGCTTTATTGTAGAAAAAATTTAGTGATTTCACCATTAATTTCAAAAATTTATTAGAGAAATTATGCGGTATCTTAACAAAATTTACTTGATAAAGTGCTTAAAAATTCAATATAGGCAAAGCGAAGCCGGTGATCTCTCAACTTTTTAATCATTTCAAACAAATCTCCAAGCAAAGTTCTGCCGGTGACAGTGACAAAAGATATGAAAGAAGTGCCTTATGCATCAGCGATTGCTGGTTTGATGTGTGTTATAATTTGTACTAAATCAGATATAGCTCACGCAATTAAAGTTGTGAATAAGTGTCTCTCTAATCCTGATAAAGAGGACTAGACTATCATGAAATATATTTTCAAATATCTAAGAGATATTTCTAATTTTTCTTTAGTTTTGGGGTGGTGAATAGTTGCATCTCTAGTTCTCATAAAAAGCATTCGTGAGTGATGTTGATTATAAAAATTCCATATTGGAGTATTTGATGTCTTATGCAGGGCGATGGTGTTGCTTTGTCCACAACGCCAGGTCGAATACAACGCCGTCACTTGAACTAAAAAGAGTTGCGATGATTGATAAACTTCTTATAAGGACTGGCTGTTGAGTAAAAACAATATATTGTCTTTAGCGACAATTAAAGCACAATCATTTTCACAGAAAACCCTACATTTCAATTTTTTTATTATTATTATATCAATCTATATTCAGAATTGTATTTTGATTAATTTGATCTGAAATTTATAAATAACCCATTTAAAAAACTATTCTCTAAACATAATATATTTTATTTCTAAATTATAAATTAAATTTAAAATTTTAATTAAAAAATTTAACCACCGACCGAACTAACTAATCTACGTATTACCCATTTTCAAGTACATTGAAGTACGTTATTACAGCATTCACCATGTATTCGAGATGAAGTTACTGACACTTGAAAAGTACACGCTGATAATGATTCAGAGAATAATGACCAAATCATCACCTAAAGCAAAGTTTGGTGTTAGCAATTGAATGCTCAAGTCAGTCGGGTCGGGAGAGAGATATTACTGGACTTTCCTCCTGTTGAAGAGCCCGAGGGCCAATGATAGTTGGCCCAAGTAAAGTAATCAAGCCCAAAAATATTTGGCATTTTTTTTTTATATTATGCGTGCACTGGGGTATTTTTATCATTGGTCCTTTTACAAACCGTGTAATGGACACAATTGGAGTATTCCTCTTTGGTTGACATACATACCAAGAGAGATTTTATTGTTTGGGGTTCGGTTCCATGCTTTGTTCCAATAGAGAAGGTGAGAGAAATCCTGTTGGTGACATCCAAAAATCGAGAGAGAGCCAGCCGAGAAGAAGACAGAATTTTCTCGGTGAGACTTGCAGCAGCTGAGAGAGTTGGCCTCGGCCACCGCCTGATTCTTCGTCGATTTGAAATTAAGGCATTGTTTGGAGCAACCTTTTTTGTTTGACAAATTCAAATTGTGATCAACCTTGATCACTGTAATTTAGCTGGAATTTTTTTAATTATCCACCCTTCGTTATTTGGTTTTAAAAATTATTATTTGATAAACTAAGATTGTATTTTGAGAAATTTGATGTGCTCGACATCCATCCTTTAGAGTGCTAGACAGAACATCGTAATTTTATTCTTCTGATGGGAAATTTTTCTTAGACTAGCTCTTATAAAATTTTTTCATCACACCGAAAGGTTATTTTATTATTAGCCCAAATTTTTTATGTGAATTATTAACCCAATTTTAATTGAAAAAAGGAGGAAAAATATTAAGCGTGACATTTTCGGGTAATACTTTGTCCTAACAATTGATGATGGTAATTTGCCGTGAGTTTTGGAAGGCTTCAGATCAGGCATGCTAAAACACACTAAAGCAAACAAAACCCTAGTCATTTTCAACAAGGATCCGATCATTTTATGAATCTGTGAGATCTCACTCCCATTTATTTGTATGATTTGCTCTCACCGTTAAGATGTTACGAGGAAAATATTATAAAAAATAAAATAACACAAACCTTCTCAAATCTGGGTCAGGGCTTCGGCCAAGTCCAGAAACAGGCCCCCCTATAGTTCCCCCAGTCCCACGGAAATCGCAAGCTAAGGTTAGAACTCCAATGTTATAGGTGGACAAGCCACCCTGTGAATGCCGGAAGTAGTGCATGTATGCCAAACAAACAGAGTTACCATCAAAGTTTACCAGTAAACCTGCAAGACTATAGGACCGATAATTTTATTTATTTTATTTTATTTTTTATTTTTTAAAAGAACCCAATCATTGCAGTGTACCAAACAAAGGCAAGGTTAGCTAAAACAGTTGTACAATGTGAAAGTGCAACAGCTCTTCCAATCAGTCTTTTTCTGTTGCTACATGTGGGTGTATCATTTAATTTAACCAAGGAGAAATATTTTCTTCCGGTGGGACGTGGGGAAGAAAGGGGGTGTTCGTTTCACAAAACTGCACAGAGATACCGTGTCTTAATGACTAATTATGTCCATAATGTTTCCGAACAGCATGTTCCCATCATAACACCACAGCGAAGGTAGGAAGCTAAATTCCACAAGTATTTTAAAACCTCCCACCCTGTAATGCAAGCACAAGATGAAGAACAGAGCCACCCTCAATGTCATAGCCCCGAGCTGTTTTGTCATCTGCAAGCTGCTTCCCAGCATAGAGAAGCCTGCAAATGATCATATAAAAAATCAAGATGGCATGGTTTAGCAGATGAATAATATGTCGATACAATTACTAAAACATCCAGCCCTTCAAATATTTTCAGATGAATAATATGTCGATACAATTACAAAAACAGGCAAGTTCAGAAGTTGATATATTTCATCCAAGTGGAAATTCAATTACAATTAGTAAATAAAATTTGAGCACTCTAAGAATAGAACTAATTGTGATTTTATTTTTATTTATTTATTATTTACCTGTTTGCAGAGCACAAGGATATGCCAATTTAATCTTTTTCTCACCAAAAATTTGATTTATTTTTTTCTTTTTGGGATTAATGAAGAATGAAAAATATATATTCATTTGTACGACTTAATAAAAATTAATTTAAATTTTGTAATAAACATATTATTAAAAAAAATAATGACTGAAAACGTATATTAGAATATATATAAAAAAACATTGATTCACATAGCAGATTCGTTCAACTTGAAACAATCCAAACCCCTTAATTTATTTACTAATTATGCTAGAAGAATTATTCATTTATCTACTTATAATCAAATTGTCTCTTAAAATATAAATAATTATTTAAAAGTCAAATGATATAATTATAAAAGAAAAAAAAATATAAATAATGAATTTATGACCAAATGCATTATATTTTAAATAGAGTTTATTAGATTTTGATTAATTTTTGAATTTATATAATGATAAAAAAAATAAAAGCGGAGTTGCCGTTGAAAGCCCCAATATTTGAAGAGATTGATGAGGGGAGACCCAAAAAGAAATTAAATTTGCAGGAGAGGCCGAGCTGGCTCTTGATCTTTTCAAGCATTAAATGTGAAATTAATGACTGTCCTGTTTGTGTTGAATTCTTCCCCCCAACTTCTTCAAAACCCAATTAATACCCAATTAATATATACCAATAAAGAAACAAACTTCTCCATTTATTTAATTCTCTTTAAGTCAATTTATTTTTGGAACCTACCCTTCTTTGTTTTTTTCCCTCTTCTTTTCTTATTAATATTCCATCGGGGTTCATGGGAAGTTGGAAACCCTTAGGAAATTAGTCACTTATTGGAGTCATTAATTTCCCATAATAATTGCATCATAAAATATGTTCTCTTTCTTAATATTTTTTTCCTTTTTTAATTCCAAAATCAAATCAAGTCATTGGGTAGTAATTTGAAGTATAATAATTAATAAGAATATATATATATATATATATAAATATATATAACTATATGGGAATACTCAAGAATTAATGTGATTAATTAAGAGCGAAGAAAGAGTATCTCTTTTATTTTATTATATCTTATTTTTTTCGTTACTCAAATAAGTTTATTCATCAAGCCAAATATGGCATTCGATTAAATGAAAAATATCTTCTATTTAGTACCCATTATTTATTAAAGTTTTTTCCAAATATAGAACCGGTTATTTTTTAATGAAAACAATTGTTTTTTTCTAAATAAATATCATAATGATATACCAAATAGTGATATTAGAAAAATGCAATGGGGGGGGGGCCATTTCTAAATAGAAGAAAAAAAAATGAAAAGAGAAGAATGATAATACCATATTACACTTGTATGAAAGCATTTAGTAAGAAAAAGAAGACAAATAGCTTACCATTACAATAAGATAAATGTACGTTAAAAAACTATATTTTTAAAACTAATTCACATATGAAAATTGACATAAATCTAACAAAAACACCATTTTTTATTTTTTATTTTTTGAATCCTCCAACACATCACATGGAGAAAGCATTTTCTATTTCAAGATAGCAAATTATTGGATAACATATAAAATATAAATAATCAAAATTTCTCAAAAGATTAAAAGGGCTCAAAAAGAAAAACATGTACAACATAGGAGATGAACCGTACCGAATCAAATTAATACCAACGCTCTGTGTGATGATATATTTATATCTCTTAAATAAGATTTTAAATTTAATTTTTATATATAAAAAAATAAATATTAAAAAAATTTACATTTTATATCATATATTTATTTTATAAAAAAAATTAACCAAATCAATATATAAAATATATGAAAATAATTAAAAAAAGTATGTAAAGAATAAATATATATATATTGCAAGTAGAAACAAAAATTATAAAAGAAGTGGGGCCAGAGTCATAATAAAGGGGTTTGATGATATTTTGGGGAATAAAAGAAAAATAGAAGTGGCAAAGGAACTAACGGGACGCGTAAATTGCATTAAATGTCTCCATTTATTTTATTTTGAATACTCAGTGGGTTTTTTTCCTTTTTTTTCTTGAATTTTTCCATGAATTTGGATATATTACATTAATTGGCATTAATAAATAAATTAAAAAAAGATTTGAATTAAATTTTAAAAATTAAATTCCCAATCAAATCAGTAAAATAAATTTCAAAAAATACGAGCATTTATGGCCGGTGTTTTTACTCCTCCATTTATCCCCTATTTATTAAATCAAATCTTTCATTTCTCTCCTCTTGTCTCGCTCTCCCTCACATCTCAACATCATTTTTCTCTCTGCATCTCTCTCTCTCTCTCTCTCTCTCTCTCTCTCTCTCTCTCTCTCTCTCTCTTCGCTCAATTGAATCGACGAAGGTTTAGTAATGGCGACGGAAGTGAGTTCTCATGTAAGGGTGTTGTACGGAAGTGGAGAAGATCAGAAGCATGGAGGGGTTGGAGTGGATGAACAATCCGAGGGTTTGGTTACGAGGGACTTGTTAGGGCGCTGTTCTTCGTCTTCCGATGATGTCAATTCCAAGAAATTGGATCTCGACTTGCAAGTCCCTAATGGTTTTGAAAAGCGTCTCGATTTGAGGGTTCGTTTCTTTTCTTCAATCTCCTATTTGATTATAATTTCAATTCTGTTTATCATCTTTGGATTTCATATTCATGTCCTGCTCTTCCTATTTCACTGTATTATTGGTTGCTGATAATTCCATGTTCATTTGTGTGGTTGAGAGAGAGAGAGAGAGAAGATTTCTGGTCTTGGGTTGTTCCTGCTCGATTGATTGCTTTAGAAGTTTGTTTTTTTGTTCCATATAAAATTCATTTTCTCTGTTTATTTTTTATTTCTGCAGTTTGTTCATATATATATTTAATTAATATGGATATTTCATGGGATTAAAATTAGTTATTGGGACGTGTTAGTTTTATTAATTGAATACGGTATGAGACAAATTTTCTTTTCCCATTAATTAATAGTATGAATTGTTCTTGGAGTAAAGTCAAGTCTTCAATTCTCTGCAACTTCAAATCTCTCCTGAAGATTTTATTTTGTTTTGATTTTATATATTTGTGTTTTTAATATCTCTGATGATCTTCAATTAATGGGTTGTTTATTTAATTCCTCAAATTGATGGATTCGTTATCAATTTGTAATAGAAATGGAGATTAATTAATCTGAGTCTATCGTCTTTCTTTGTAAAAAAAATGGTTGCAGTCAGGGAAAGTATATATACAAAGGTGCAAATCTCCGGTACAATCATCATCATCATCAGACCAAAAAGAATTACAAGACTTGAACTTCCCACCATCAAAACAAACTCTCAGTCTATTTGAAGAAACAAGTCTGGACTTGTCTCTTGTCCCATCATCATCCAATTACCAAAGCATTTGCACTCTAGACAAGGTCAAGTCAGCACTGGAAAGAGCGGAGAAAGAATCCGCCAAGAAGCGATCCTTCTCAAAATCATCACCCACTTCGCATTCCTCCTCGTCAATCAAGGAAACCCTCGAGAAGGAAGAGGAAGAAGAGAAGTCTAAAGCCAACCCTGGTTTGTTATTTGCAGCTGGTTGTCCTAAATGCTTGCTATACGTGCTCATTTCAAAGAACAATCCAAAATGCCCACGATGCGAATCAGTCATTTCCTCACAAATGGCTGCAAAAAAGCCTCGATTCGATCTTAACATATCAATATGACTATGAGGTACATCCGGAGATTTGGTTTTTGGGATTGATTTTTATGATTCTAATTTTGTAAAGAAAATGATCATAAGGAGAGGATACTTAGGGTTCTAGATGATGATTTTGTTGGTAGATGGGAATGGTGGGGATTAAGGTTATAGGGTTCTACAATGGCTGATTGGAAATATTTATGTTTCTTTTTGACTTCAAAACCCCATTTTCTTAGTATGATTTGTACGATGTTCGCTACATTGTTCTTCCTGGTTGTATGTATAGAAAATTTCCACATGATCTCTATATATCAAGGTGGTTTATGATGTCTTCTGCTTGTTGATATTCTACTCTCTCTCTCTCTCTCTCTCTCTCTCTCTCTCTGCAAGAGAGTCAGAGATGTTATTGCTTTTATTTTTCTAAGTGGTGAAAGGTTAGATTTTGGAGCCTTTTTTTCTATTACAAAGATTAATTTTTCAAGTCATGTGTGTCGGCACACGTGCATGTCCATATGAAAACCAAAATTCCATAAACACCGAAGATCTTCATATTCATTATAAATTAAGTAGGTCTGTTAAATTAAGATGCACCCGGGAACTTTAATATACTTGTATTAGTTTGCTGTTAAACAACTGAGCCGGAGAGAGAGAGAGAGAGAGACAGAGACTGAGGGAGAGGTAAGTAATCAGATTTAAGTTTTTTCCAGTAAATTCATTGATTAGATCCCATATCAATTCTGGGTATTTAGTATGAACATTAATTAAGCACAGTAAAAAGCTCAAATTTGGTAGGATTTAGCAGTTAATAGAGAATTAATTGATGGATATTGTGTTCCTTCACTTGCGTACCTTAAATAGTTTTACAGATGTGTTTGATCAATTATAACCCTACATCTGAAATTGTGTTTCCAGTCACAGGTGACACCCTTAGATGAAAAGTAGTTAAAAGGCTGCATCTCTTTCTAGTTGTAAAAGTAACTACTGGAAACACACACCATTCATCTAATTAAAACATTAAGCTTTTACCCAGTTCCTCAGAATGAACCAATAAATAAATCATATATGAACTCCTGTATGTCTTCTTTTGGTTATTTTTATTGGTGGTGATCCTAAATAAATTTATTCCTTTGAGGTATGTCTACAAGCTCGGCCTTGGCATTCAATGTCAAATCATGATGAGCAGGGTCTTGTCCTGCTCCGGATGTTCTTTCGGGTGATTTTTCTAAATAAAATTCTTCTTCTAAAAAATTAAAACTCTTATTATGATATTAAAAATATAAATAATTTATCTAAATTATTTTTGTTCAAATACATTTGTCTTAATTATTTTGTGTTTTAAATCAAGTTGACACGGCATTAATATCGTTGGTCAAGTAGTCAAATTCTTTTATTTGACAATAACTAGAAGAGATAAGGCTATGCATAACCTCTTTATATATATATATATATATATATATCTATATATACAGTGTATTTCCAAATATAGTATAATTTTTACCCATGTTTAATCTGATTTTTTTTTATAATTTCATGTGATTGCTTCTTTTTTAGCAACTTTTTTCCTTAGACCAGCCAAATGAAGAAAAAAAAAAAAAACTGAATGTCTTGATAATGTAGGATTTGAATTTGATCATGGCTGCTGAGGTAGAGGTCTTATCTCTGCAATGAAGTCTAAATAAAATCCATAGAAGAAAAGGAGTTCACGTGTAACAAAATATGGGTAGTTGAGTAAGTCCGTGGGGGGTTGCATTTATATGTTTTGGCAAATTGTGTTATTCTCTCTTGGCTTCTTCCACAACTTGATCAAGACTTGTCTGTGGGAGTCTCTTTTCGGAGGATGTTAACAGAGACCCTAATTTTTGCTGGCCCTACCCTTCGAGGTGGACTTGATTTGCCCTTTCTCGTCTGACCACATACTTGTATAGTAAAATTAATATTTTCCCATTTGAAAATGATACTTATTGCTATTGGTCTCATTTAATGTAGAGAGAGAAAGAGAGAAGAGAGAGGGAGCCTATGTGTGTGTATGTGGGGTTGTGCATTTATGAGTCTAATTAAGAGAGTGGGAAACTGAAAGGCCCTTTGTATTTCAATCAAGCCCCAGCCATTGACCATTTCTAGGATGAAGTAAATTTGGATTCCGCTACGCATTTAATGCAGAGATAGAGATTGCAAACGCATGCTTTTGAATGCCACGTGTTGTTCCAATCACATGATGATTTTTAGGATTACTCTTCCTACTCCCCCAGTATTTATTTATTTATTTATAATATTTTCAAATTTAAATGAAAAATTTAAAAAGAAACATAATATAGTTTTAATATTTTCATGAAAATTTATTGGTATTATTATTTGATAATAATTTAATTAAAAATTTTTATAACCAAACTCAATTTTCCAAACCATTTCACTCTTTTGTACAATATTAGGAATAAGAAGCCGTGGTATACAGCCTGGTCCCAAAGGGAAAAAAAAAAAAAAAAAAAAAAAAAAAAAAAAGAAGGGCCTTGTCCTAAATGGCCTAGCTAGCCATTTGAAATTTATACTTTCTTTGTCCACTCTTTTTTTTTTTCTTTTTATTTTATTCCTTTGTAATTCTCATAAATTAAATTCTTCATTATAATAAAAGTTAATTAAATATATAATATTTAGGCTACTAACATAATATGTTTAATACTAACCAGATTGTATCAATAAATCTACTTTGATTATATTTTATTCTTATTTAATTAGAATTTGCTATATAAATTCATCTTTTTTTAATTAAATTATGTCCCTTATTAAATCCACAGTAATATGTTATATCTTATCTCAATTTTTGAAAATCTTTTTTGATCTTTGTCTTTTTCCTAATTCACCTTCAACTCGCATACTATTACTTCTTTTTAATAGGAGGATTAAATTGTCTAACCATTTTAATATATATTAATCGAGAATATTTTAAGCACTTGGTTAAATTAAATTGGAATAAAAAATCGTCTTGCAATCTATATGATTGTTTAGATTAATGAAATGATAATGAAATTTAAAAATAAAATCTTCAAATTATGAGATTTTTGAAATCAAGTAAAAATATGAATTTTGAAATTTATTTTCAAAATATTTAATTTTAAATTTAATTTTGATTTTCGGAGGCAAACCAAGCATCGATATCTAATTCTTTGTTACTCCAATCAATTACTTACCTTAGCATTTGAGTTTAACAACATTATTAAGTTAAAACCGAAAAAATCATTTTTTTTTATATTTTTGATAATTTATTAGATATTCAATTTGGTTTTAAGTAAAACTGAATTTTAATTTGATTTATTTGGGCGGTCATCGATTTTGAAACTATTATATATTTTTTAGATAATTTTTATTTATATAAATATTATTATAATATTATAATTAAAATTTAAAAGAAAAATATCATAATTAAAAAAATTTTAAAGAGAAAAAATCTAAAAAAGATAGTATATAATTAATGAAAACTTTTCGATTTCCACCTTTCGATTTCCACCTTTTGATTTGATATTTCTATTTTAATGTAACTATTTTAAATGAAAAAAATCTAAAAGAAGATAGCAAAAATAATAAAAATTTTTCCATTTTCACTTTTGATTTGATCTTTTTATTTCCAATATAACTATTCTAAAAGAGAAAAACTTAAAAATGATGGTGTACAAACAACTAATGAAAAATTTTCAATAATTTGGTTAAGCTGGATAATCAAATCAAATTAATCGTCTAATTTAATTAAATAACCGGTTAGTTTTTATTTTATTTGGTTAAGATATAATTATGAAAATTATAATTAAATTAATTATTTTAATTTTAATTATTTTAATTATGATTTAACAGAATACTCACCCTTATTTGGGTCCATCATTATTTATTTTACTAATTAATTAAAATAAACCCAAATACTTCCATTAGATGACCTATTTTAAGTTTTTCATTTAATTTAAATAATTTTAAAGCTAATTCACCTTTTGATCTTTGAACATTAATAATATTTTGATCTTTGTCTTTTTCCTAATTTTTATGTAGTTAGATAATCGAACCAAATTAATTATTTAATTTAATTAAATAAATAGTCGGTTTTTATTTTATTCGATTAGGATATAATTATGAAAATTATATAAATAAATTAAATCGATTATTTTAATTTTAATTATTTGGGTTACGATTTAATCAAACACGACCATTATTATTTATTTTACTAATTAATTAATTAAAAAAAAAAACCTCAAATACTTCCATTAGTTGACCTACTTCAAGTTTTTAATTTAATTTTAATAATTTTAAAGCTAATCGGGATGGACCATCGTACAAGGAAATCAACGATCACATCATATCAAATATATTTCATGCGCTTACCCTCATGTATTCCCCAACTCCTCTTGTGCCCGTATCCGATCATAAGTATTCTACTAAAGGGAAATAGAATAAAAAATGCGTAACCAATTCTTTTAAGCAACTTTAATATAAAAGAAATATTTGTATAATTTATATCCACAGATATAAATTTGTTCTTTTTTTATTTAATTTTTGTTAAATCACGAGCCAAAAGTCAAAAGTCTTCCAATCACGCTTTTGATCTATTATTTCTCCTTTCCATCTGTAGAATTATTGACTTTTTGCTTCGGAATCTCAATTCCATAAGGTTCTATAATATTTAATATTTATTTTTTCAAAATAATATATCATATATTTTTGTTTCAAGGAATAATTTTCCCTCAGAATGTAATAAACGTGATTTTCCAAACCAAATATGATTTTTTTTTCATTTTTTCCTTTACATGTCTCTCTCAATATAAATATGCATGTTTCTGTATTTTTAAGAGACAGTTTAGTGATATAAATTCTTCTTTTCTAATCTTATGATATCGGATTCAAATTTTTATATAATTAAAATATATATATATATATATATATATATATATATATATATATATATATATATTTATACGCTTCCATGCTCCGCTTCCATTCAAAACTGGCATGCTCCGATCCAAAATGACGGGAAAAAAAATCAATAAAAAGAAAAATCTATTGACTTGATTCTACTCTTAATCAATTGAGCTTCGGTTGGACATAAAGAGAGTAGCCTAAAAATAAATGAAATATGGTTGTAGGTGTATCCTATGAATAAATGATTGGAAGGGGTATTCAGCTAAGTCCCCTAAAAATAAGTGCAAAATGTACCATTTTGGTTGCTTCAACAAGCTTTGCTATGTTGCATTCAATAGAGCAATTCATTCACTTACCTAACATAACATTCAATTGCAGACTTAAATTTTCTCTTTTGATGTCTCTTAAGTTCTCTACCTACCTTTAGGATTTAATCAGATGACTTCCATACCTGTTCTGATTCTGATTTTTCTCATACCCCCTCAAGGAAAAACTTTAAATTTCACTTGGGTCTTCAATCTCTCCTACCCTTCTGTGCCTCTCTGACTTACTTTAATCCATTTCCTAGATTTTTCTCCTCCTTTTTTTCCCCCTTTTTTCTTGTCACTAACATGGTCTAAAAATTTGGATTTTTTTTTTTAAATACAGGACATAGAGTTTTTAACTTTTTTTAATATATAGATCTCTAAAGAGAAAGAGAATTGTGTCATTTAAATTATACTTTTAGCTTATTTATAAACAATTTCGTATCAAATTATACACAATCAATATAATCACCGTCTGCAAAATTAATTATAAACACAAAAATTATTGTTGTATAGAAGATGAAAGTCGTTGTTTTAAGAGTTTGCATCAGTGTGTTCAAACTTGTTATGCTTAAAGAGTTTATTTTATGCCCCTTTATGTGTGACGGGTTGTTCTATCGATGGAAATAAAGGATATAATGCTTTTTTGAGATTTATTTTATAAATTTATTTTTAAAGCATTTACACATCTTTTTTGTATATTTTTGCTTGATGGTCTATTCTAATACGGGGCAATGTTATCTTCTCTTGGTTCTCAGCTTGTTTTCAGCTATGGGTGCAGAACTTTCAGAGTCTCATGGAGGGTGTTTCCATGCAGGCTCCCTGCCATGCTTGAAGATTTTATTTTTACTTCGAATAATACTCCAAAACAAAGCATTTACAAATCGGACACAAAAGAAAAGAAAAAAAAAATTATGATCCGGTTCAAGCTGGATTGAATAGTTAAGAAATAATTATATTGAATTTGATTAAATGATCCGATTTAAGCTGGATTGAATAGTTAAGGGATAAAACTCTCAAAATATATATTTTTTCATATACAAGAGTCAAATATAATATCTTATTTAAAAGATATCGGTACTCGGCTAGTATATCAACAGTGCATTAGTCGATGCATTATTAATTATTTTACTTGGACCTTCTTGGCTGGATTGAAATATTGAATATGAGCAATTTGCTCACGTACTATTTTGGGTGATAATGGAAATAGACATACCACCTGTAATGGGTCCATGAATTATTTACAATTTTGCCATTATTTATTGTTGTATGGAAGAAATTAGCACATGATATAATAATATTTTCTTTAATAATGGATGATAGTTTAAGTTTATTTTGAATAAAAACTAAATTATTTTTAATGATATCCTCCCCCCCCCCAAAAAAAAGCATTAATGAGAAATTTCATGAATTCAGGGCATTTCCATGGAATGGATGAAATTTTAGAATATCAAATCATATACTAAAAAATGTATGTAAAAAAGGCTGATCGATAACATTTTTGCTGTAACCTAGTAGACGTGAAATTCAACTCAAACTAATTGAACTTTTTAATGTGAAAAATATTAATATAATAATACTATATTGACAAATACTGTATTTCTTATAATATATATGTATATATATATATTTTACTTAAGTGGATATTCTTACATTCCATCTTAACTCATAAGAATAAACCCAGGCTTCTTTTCTAATTTCTCAGACATTAAAATTAGACAAAACTGATTGCAATGTATTTAAAGACACTCCTATTATCTTGTGTTTGATTAATGTAAGAAAACCAATTCTTAATTGGTCCGGTATCCGAACGCTAATAACTCTTAAGTAAAATCTTAAGTTTAAGTCTTATATATATATATATTTATGTAAGGTCAGAATTCAATACGATAATCGGATGCCGATGATTTATCCCAAAAAATTAATGTAATAAAAGCAGGTGGAGTGTTGAAAAATATTGAGATTACCTGTTGGATTCATCCTCTGCCAATTTCAGTTCAAACTCAAATTAATTATCCATTGAAATCTTGGCCTTTGAAAGTCAATTATTACAACGACAAACCTTTCCATGATTAAAGAAATTAAAGTATTAAAAAAATTAAATTTTGATGAATTTGGTGAGTTACAGAAAAATTTAAAATTCCAAAAATTTGCCCATTTGCTATTTTTTAATATTTCTTTTAAAAAAAAGAAAAAAATTCTTGGAAACCACCGTCATGCATTACCCTATCAATATCGTTATAGATATCGGATAGTGTTTTAATAAATTATAATTCAATTGTTATTATTTTTTTTCTTTTTAAAAATTTTGTATTCGGGTCTTTTATATATATAAATATAAGGATATTGGTTGGTGTATTTGACTTGGTTGAAGTTGTCCCCCTCAAATTGAATGCCTAAGAAATAGCATAAAAAATTTCATAGGATTAAATGAGTTGATGACATCTAAAAATTAAAGTCTGAACTATTATGAATACGAAGAAGAAAAATGCAAATAAAATAGAGTTTCCCAATCGAAGCTTGAAGTTGTTGAATGTTAGTATGAATCAACTAATGAATTGGAACATTGGAAACCACCAATTTAAATCTATAGTTATATGGATAAAGACCCCTCATCCTCAACATCCATGTTTGGAAGCTTTGAAGCAAACTATAAATGACTGTCCTATTACGTCCCCACCTTACATGCTCTTTATTTGGCAAAATATGTACAAGTCTACAATTGAGAGAGAGAGAGTTTTTTTTTAAAATAATCCTAAACCCTAAATCCTTATTACCAAAAAAATAAAGAGAGTTTTTTTTTTAATAACCTTTTCCCTGTTTTTATTATAATTATTTCAAAATTTGTAGCATAAACAAAATTAATTTAGTGCATCGATCATAAGTTATCAAAAGTCATTTCAAATATGAATTAAAGAAAAGGGAGTAAAAAATATTGAAGTATAGGGAGAAATAGAAATCAAGAACATAAAACTGCACGATACTTAGGCAAGGGGTGCAAGAGTAATTGCAACCAAAATTTAAAGAGAGAGAGAGAGAGAGAGTAATTAACGTGTAGCAGTTGAAAATCCATTTAGCAAAGTCGCTAAAAATTTATAAGATATTATATATAAATATATATTTTGGGTACATAGATATTATATATTTTTAAAAAATTATAACATCGGTCTCCTTTCCATCATGTGGCCTCAAATATCATATTTTGAATATAGGACTTTTACATATTCTCTCTCTATATATTTAATTTGTGTATGTTTTCTATAAATTTATTATAAATATTTTAAAATTTAGAAATGAAAAATATGATATTTAAAGAATTATTGTTAAAATAAATCTTATAATACTCAAATCAATATAATTGAAAATTCTGAATACCGATTGATATAATATAAAAAAAATTATAAATATACTAAGAAAATAGTGATTAAAATTTCCTTCTTGTTAAGAAAATGCATAACAATTAATAATATTGCAATGTCTCTTGAGATTAATGGGGAGCGTTTTGAACGTGGGGTGGTAGCGTGGCGTGAGAAAATTGGTTGGGCAGACGGTGGGTTTGGGGCTGGGGTGGGGGCATCACGAGAGGGACGTCGCACCCAAAAAGTACCAAAAACTCGAGGCTGCGGTCATGTCATGCCTGCGTTTTCTCCTTTCCCCTGTTCATGATATTGATTCAGCTTCCAAAACAAGAGCTCCGAAATGATCAAAATAATATCTTTTCACGTACTAAAGATATTATAAAAATTACAGCATGAAAATAAGCCTATTTTAGTTTTTGAATTAACCTTTTTAGAGTAACAATACAGATCTTCTCTAAATTCCATCTTAAACTTGGCATTTGGGAATAAATAGCAAAAACATGGGAGGATATAAGGTCTAATCACAATGCATCGGTGGTGGTGTCAGAAGAAAATTTAATTTTTTTCTTAAAAATTTAATAGTTACTACAAAAATTTTTGAAACCTCTGAAACGAAACAAAAAACTTTCCATATGAACCTTTTTTAAGGATTGAATTAGATTCAAATCGGATAGGTATGGGAAGATTTACTCTCACCCACATCTAACTTAGTTCCTAAATATGCATCTTTTGTCACCCTTAAAACACCAATAGAACAACATGTAATTGCCATATCCCCGCCGTGGGGAGGGGGGGGGGTTTAAAATATGAACTAATTCAAAGTCCAATGAGCTCCATCCATTTGAATAATTTAACCACATTGGATGTTAAGCTTACGCGATCAATGGGGGAGACCCTGTTCAATACTTTTGTTGTTAAGTGTCAACATCAAAATGTTCAACTAATCAATATCCCTCTCATATTTATGATGCCAGGAAAGTCATAAATATAATGTTCAAACTAATTGATCCGGGGCCTAAAGGTTGAGAAAATTTTGCCTGGTTCTTGAACTTTAGACTCGGTCCACGTTTTGGTCCCTATATTTCTAAAAGTATAATGAAATGATTCTTCTATTAGTGGCGGCGAAAAACTCACCATTCAATGCTAATTTGGAGCAACATGGCATTTGAAGTGGCGCAACATTTTCTGACATGGTTTACACCTCGGCATAAAATGATGACGTGGCATGCGTCACTTTAGTTGTTAACATGAACTTACCGGCCAAGTCAGCAACATTATGACGTGGGATCATTTCGTTACACTTTTTTAAATTCAAATATTTAAATATGGTATTTTAAAATACATTGACTACGATATGCGCTGAATCTAAAATTCAAGAACTTGACAAGTAATTTACTCTTTACTCTTTAAAGGCTTAAGTAGGGGAAAATGAGTCGTATCTGGTGAGGTAAAGACTTCTGGCTTATGATGGGTTAAAAAATTAGATTTCCCTGAGTTATTTGTAAATCTAACAACATATATAAAAATTTAAAATAAAAAAAACAAAAATGATTTCATTATTAAGTATAAAAATCTTCATAATACAAGTACAAGTCGAGGCAAGCTGAATTAGCATAGACCACACCACAAAAACTAACTTGATTAAATAAACAAAAACTTTTTCAAGGCTCCTATATTTTTCTTCTCCGGTATCCCTCAAATTCCCAGCTAAAATTTTACCTAATCATGTATTATTTAACTCTGCTTTTGTTTTTAACTCGATGTTATTCCGAGTCACAAACTCAATATTGTTTCAATTGGCATCTCACGCTACTTTGAGTCACAACTCACGAGGCAAAAAAAAAAAAAAAAAAAAAACATTCACTCTGTTTTCTTTTCTTTGACTAGCAATATCATTCCGATATGAAGCTGTCTCGAGAAATGGTCTGTTATGCAATCAATATCCATGTATTAAGACACTAATTTTTGCAAATTTGGTTTTAAAAGCTGATAGGTTTATACCTTGCACTTATTTTCACCTTGCTTTGTGTATAACTTCACACATTTTACTGCATCTATGACTCATTTGAGACTCATTTTTTTTGAATATTCTCTTCAAAAATACACGTAGGTTGAGGATTGAAGAAATAAAGCATGTTGGCACAAAAATGAGATGCATAATCGAGTCATCATGGCTGCTTCGGCAATATGAACCTTGAAGAAGCCACGTTAGAAAAGAGGAAACAATGGTGAAGCAACAGATCGTGCCGTTGGTTCTCGTAGCTGCTTCCAAAAGCCATGTCTAAAGTCAGGCATGTAGTGCCAACTCGTGTACTTCTTGAAATCTATCTCATTTCCAGAAGGGCATTTTTAGAACTTTTAGGGTGTCTATAAAAGTTTTTATTTTTTATTTTTTATTTTTTGGGCATTAACTTAGGCATTCAATTTCTCTTAGCATTATGTTAGAAGAAGAAAGAGAGAGAGAGAGAGAAACGGAAGTTGAAGTTTAATATTAGTTCATTGAGATAATTGGCCTAGAGTTCAGTCCTTCATTGCAAGAAGAAGACTTTCTTTGTGAGTTTTGATATGTTTTCATGAAATTTAATGGGTTTGCATTAATGTCTATCATCACGAAAATAGACGTAGGTTTAAATGAGCACGGAAGTTGTATCTCGAAAGAGAAGGTCTCATGATCAAGACAAATCTAATTGTTAATGCTGGGAAGAAATGAAAATCAATTAATTCATTGAGGTAAACCATATGCATTTAGTTGGGAAAGTTCAAACCCTAGAACCTATTTACCTTCCTATTAATTTTCCATTCTCTTACTTTACTGAATTTAGCTTTCACATTTTTCACTTAAATGATTCGCCTAATTAATTAACAAAATCGCAATTTCGGTAATTGTCACATTTCATCCTCAAGGGAATGATCTTCTTGCTCTCCCTATACTTCAATCTCCAACCAACTTGCCTGACAGAGTTGAAATGAACGAAAAAAAACTTTTGGTCATGTTGTCTTGGAATGCAAGTGTCTGTGTCATTATCAATATCAAGTTCTAGTTGATTAAAAATTTTATTCATGCACAAAAATAGGAACTCATGAAAACGTACCATTGCTGAGACAGTTTGACCACAAGGATAGTACCTGAGACAGTTTGAGCCGCGTTGTGCTGTTGCTGAAGCCATTGCATGTAATAATACAACTCAACGGAGCTTACAAGCTCGATCAAACCAGCTGCAAAAGAAGAGCCACAATCTCCATTAAGCCCAAAATGAATGCCTAAGAACTACTTGTAATGGGTTACTAACACAAAATAAAATTTATGTTCATACCAAAATCTCTAAGAATCGGAAAATGCTACATTGTCTTGTTAACGTATGTCATCAGCAAAAGACCATTGAAACTTGCCCAACTGTAATATATATATGCATAACAATTTTTGTCAAAAGTTCTAGTGCTTATGCTCAAATAGCAGGATTTTAAAAAAATGTCTGGCTGATTTACTAGATTTTGCGATAAGTTCGCATGTCCAATAATCTGCATTAGTGTGGACAGTGCAGTGTATTTTGACTCTTCTTTTCATAGCAGAATATTATCAAACAGCAGGCAGGCAGGCAAGGTTCTTCCACTAACCTACTTCTTTCATAAGTTTTGCAGCAGTAACAAGTTCCGGAATAAATAAATATGGGTATATCGGACTAGGAATTCTCGTTATAGACATGAAATGAAACAAAATGCATCAGATTTAAACTTTAAGTAGAAAACTGAATTTAAAAACTATTCGAGGTATACCCTTCTTTAGCCCAACATCTGACTTACTGTTGAGGGGAGAGGAGGGAAGAGGATGGAGATGGGACGTTATTCCATGTTTAAAAACTATTCGAGGAAAATACATCAGTAAAAATCCGATAATCGTCTTGTAGTGAAATTTTTATCCATCCCTCCACCTCCACCTCCAATCGCAGTTCAGCTGGAAAGGAATAATATGTTTCACCCATTTTTCTTGACCCGACTGTATTTTCCTTTTTATTTTGCATGATATGTAAATTATCAGCGAAACGTGCTAAGCTTTTGGGGATGTAGCTCGGATGGCATGGTGTCGCGTAGCGTGCGAGAGGTACGGGATCGATACCTCGCATTTCCAAATTAGCTCCCATTTTTATTCAGTTTTGTGTGGAACTGCTGTTTCGTCCCCTGCATAGCCAAAAACGTTGGTGTTGGGTCCGTGTTCGTGGCATGCCCTTTTCTCTGCTCAGCTGGGAATCTCTTTGCTCCCTTTTTTTCCTTCCTAATGGTAGAATTACAAACACACGCACTGCTTCAGTAACTTATAAAAAGAAAAGGGAAAAATGAAAATATAATGAAGTCCTGCACCTAAATTAAGGTGTTTTCAAATAGAAGATGGTTGATTTAAATGACCAAATCATCTTAAGGTTTTTGTATCACTGCACCTAAATTACTCCTTATTTCTTCGTTTAAAATTGCTCAAAAGTTTGTTGGCTTTTGTTTTTTGTTTTTTATTTATTTATTTTTTTAACCACAAGTAATCGGTAAGTTGGGCCATTCATGGTGTCGAGTAAACTTTAAGGCTGCCTCTAGTTTGGAGGTCTTAAGAGTCCTTTATTCTTGGTATCTGTATCACTGGATGAATCTATGTTTTGCAGCCTTTCCTTGAGACTGTAAGGAAGATGGTGGTTGCACACTCTTAGATCTTATCTTTTGATTGGATATACAGCTTTTAACTTCATATCTAAATTACCTCTTTCTTTGGCGACAGTATTCCTCTGGTAAAAACAAGATAAGGCAATTTGAAGAATGTCTAAAGTAGCTTTTGATTACCTTTTGCTCACATCAGTGACTTTTTATCAAAGCAACTTATCTCAACGTTTTTCTTCTAATTCCTTTTCTTAATTTAATTGTGGGTCTTGAGCCTTGACATGAATTCTGCCTATATAAGTTTTTTGTTTTGCACTAAGTTTTAGCCTATACTGTTTGGCAGTCTATGAGAAGAACTTTTGGTTGGTGGTAATTAGTTTTTCTTATTCAGTGATAACTTGATTTTCTTGTTGGTGAAGACAAAACGTCTGAAAGCACCATCAAATTACTACTGTATACAAAATTAATGCTGATGAAAAAAATATATTTTGCAAGAGACTAAAAATAGAAGTTTACAACTGACTTAAATATCGGGCTTTCCTTCCAAATCTGGATGAACTGGGAGGTTTGACTCATTTACAGATTTTAGAGAAATAGCTGAAATAAGTAATTTCATAATTTGCATGGGGTGCTGTATGCTCAATGTTTTAATTTTGTCACAGTAGGCTTTCCCTGATTTTAGACTTAGGAATATGCTCTCTTGATGTGCATTGCCTATATTTTCGCAGAATACAGAAGTACTTGAAAGGTCATTAAAAGAAAATTTTGGATGGCAAACGTGCTCAAAAGGGGGTTTCACACATTCGGAAGCAAGCATACCAGGTTGGATTTTTCATGTGTTGAGCTCTTAGTAATGTTTGCAAAAAAAATTTCTTGATAATTGGATGTTATCCTAATGTCTTAGCTGTGCTATATTCAACCTGGAGTTGCCCATGGTGATGAATTAGAGCAGTTGAAGACCATTAAGAGCGAGCTTTGGGAAATCTAGGTAAGGGTTGAGTTTGTCCCACATAGTAGCTTTATGCTTTTTTACATATGTTGAAGTAGAGCATTATGATTTGATTATTTCAAGGTCCCTTTTTTACTTTTATTCAGCTGGGACAAATGATATACTGCTTTGTCGTAAACTCCTAGGATAGAAGAAGTAACATGGCTTCTTTGTGGTGCTTTTCTACTTCTCTTTTATACTCTGGAGTTGGACCAATCTAGAGTAGAGCCCATCTGATGCTGCCATCAAGGTTGAATGGGATCCCATTTCCACAACTGTACCCTTGTCCATGACAACGATGGTATCCGAGTTTATTACTGTCGAAAGCCTATGTGCTATAGTGATTTGTGTGGCTTTGGACAAATTTCTGTTTTGCAGTTTTGATGATTCTAAGGTACTTACTATGGCTCTTTCCGATTCTGCGTCCAGAGCACTCGTTGCTTCGTCTAGGAGTAAAATGACGGGCTTTTTCAGTAGAGTTCTAGCGATGGCTATTCTCTGTTTTTGTCCTCCAGACAGTTGGGATCCCTTCTCTCCGACAACGGTATCATACCCGTTAGGCAAACTGCTTATGAATTCGTGAATGTTTACTTCCCGTGCCACCTCAACTATTTCAGCTTCTGTAGCTGTATTGTTTCCATAGCAGATATTATCTCTAATTGAGGAATTAAAAAGTAGTGGTTCTTGCTGAACCAGCCCTATATGTTGTCTCATCCTTCTCAGATTGTAACTTCTTAAATCCTTACTGTCGATCATTATTTTCCCTTCCCTTGGATCATAGAATCTCAGAAGCAGTGCTATGACAGAGGACTTACCTGCTCCACTCGGCCCCACTAGAGCTACCTGTTCTCCGGCACCAATTTTTAAACTGAATTTGTTCAGGACAGTCACCTCTGGCCTTAGTGGGTAGTTGAAATCGACCTTTTGGAACTCTATGTCTCCTCTAATTGTCTCAGAGTTGGAGCCCTGAGGTGAATCTGGTTCAATCTCTGTTTTGCGGTCAAGGGTTTGAAATGCAGGCGTCAGTACATTGATGGCAGAGATGACAGTTGGGATTAGTGTCCATAGCTCTGTGATTGAAGGTACTGTGAGGGAGAATATTTGGTATGCTCTTATTCCATTCTCAAAGGAAGCTTGATGTTGGTCGATCAAAACTGTTGTATACCATAAAGCCACCGCATGTGCAATGTTCCACAAGCAAAGAGAAATACCTTGGATGATTCCATACTTGATACTCTCTCTCCTGCTCCTCCTAATTGGAATTTCCAGAGACTTTTTTGCTTCTCCTATGATGTGCTCTTCAAGGCAAAATGATGCTACAGTTTTAATGTTCGTTGTAGCTTCAGAAGCAAGAGCAATGATTTCTGAATGTGCAGCTGCAGAGTCACCTGAAAATCCTTTGGCGCCTTTGGCTTGTATAAGGCCACCTATGAAATGGCAGGGCATCACTGCCCAAGCCACCAAAGCCATTCTCCAATTGACATAAAGGCTTACACCTGTGGCAATCAGTATAGAGGAGATGCATTGGACGATCACTGACATACGGTCAGAGATAATGGTCTTGACCATTGATGTGTCACTAATTATCCTTGAGGTCAGTGAGCCGACCTTATTCTCTGGCTTCTCAAACCAACCTATTTCATTGCGTAGTACCCCTGCCAGAGTAAATGCACTAAGTTGTTATTACCTTCTAACTTTGACGATTATTAATGTATAAACCCTGTTATTTTAGTTAAAGATGATCTATAAGCAAGAACTAAGATAACATTAATGAAATACCTGAATACAAAGCTCGTCTGAGGTTAGTCATGGCCTTCTCTCCAACAACTCCATAGAAATAATGCTGCAAGGTGTGAGCAAACAGGGAAAGCAACCCTATCAATGAAAAGTAAACTGAATACATTCCAACTTTGCTTCTTGCATCCTTCTTGTAATATGCTACCCCTATTGTTATGATGAAGAACCCAAAAACCGGCTTTGAGATACCAGCAAGAGCTGCTGCACAAGAGCCAATCGTTATCCTTAGAAGCTCTCTCTTTCTCAAGCCAAACCACAATCTGAAGAATAAATCTGTTGTTGTCCTCCCAGGATGTTGCTCTTGTGTTGGACGATGTGGTGCATTCATGATTTGCTCTGCGGGTTCTTCAGGTAGCGACAGGCTTTTAATGGAGATCTCATCGTCATCTCTTTTAGGATCCTCGGTCGTCTCTTCAACCTTCCTGCTCGTTAAGCATTGTTACCGAGTTAAATATTGTTAGCTTCTCTTATACTCTGGACTATGTCATTGGGAAATTTGAATGAACACCAACCTGGAGTCAGGTACCGTGTTTAGGTTTTGCATTTGAAATAGCTTGCTGTAGAATTTACTGTTATCCAGCAACTCCTTGTGTGTTCCTGTTTCTGAAACCTGCCCATTTTCTACAACTACGATCATGTCTGCATTGACAATGGTTGACAACCTATGTGCAATCAAGATGACTGTTCGGCCTTGCATAGCTTTATCAAGAGCACTTTGAACCAACTTCTCAGACTCTGTATCGAGTGCACTAGTTGCCTCATCTAGCAAGAGAATTGGGGGATTCTTAAGAATAGCTCTTGCTATTGCAATTCGCTGTTTCTGTCCACCTGATAGCTGGACTCCCCTTTGCCCTACCTGGAATGCAGTTTAGCCACAAAGCGCAACTCATGAGAGAGTCCTATAAAGTATTATTGTCAAATAATTTGTGTATAATGATGGACCTAGTAGAAATGCAGGTACAGTAGAATGACCTCGGACACTGAAGTGATTCTACTCTGTTTCCATCTATTATCTGACTTAGATATATTGAATTTGATAATTTCAGGATTTCCAACATGGTCACGTAATAGAAAGCCTAAACCTCGGAGCCTTACTATCCTTATTTTTTTTCTGATAAAAAAAAAGGAAAAAGGAAAACCAAAAACTTGTGCCTTCTTTTCTTCCTTTTTTTTTTCATCCCGGTCCTTTTGGGGGAGTATGGTCTTATGGGAAAGAGAAGTTGCTAACCTGTGTCAAATATTGATCTGGAAGTTGGGAGATGAAGGAATGCGCATTTGCCATAGATGCTGCCTTCTGTATTTGTCCATCATTTGCTTCGATGTTTCCCAGGATCAGATTATCCTTGATGGTGCCAGTGAACAGTGATGGCTCTTGAGATACAGCTCCCACATTTTGCCGTAGGAACTTCAAGTTGAAATCTTTGATATCGTGTTTGTCAATGAGTATTTCACCTGATGTGTGGATATGATAATTGGGTGAACATTTGATTCAGATTATATGAATTGTGTGAAAATGATGGATCTTGCTTGTCCTTGCATATGAATATCACACAGAAAACTTGCTTATATTTTCGACTGTCAATTTTAGATTATTGATTCTTAAATGATATTACATTAGCGAACTCCGAATAAGTTGCAAACCTTTAGTGGGATCGTAGAATCTCGCCACCAGGGAGATGACGGTACTTTTCCCACACCCGCTACTGCCAACGAATGCCACAACCTTTCCTGCTGGGATTGACAATGAAAATCCTTGGAGGATCAATTTGTCCCGCCGAGATGGATAGGCAAAATACACGTCACGTATTTCTATGTTTCCCTCAATCAACTCGGGCGTTTTCCCCTTTGAGTTACAGCTTATTTCTGGTTTTCTTCTGATCACCTGAAAAACTTCACCCCCCGCAGCCTTTGCCTGATTGAAGACTTGCATGTCTGGTGCAGCATAGGTTAACGATCTGCAATTTAGAAGAGCCCTCTTTTAGGTCCAAAGAAACGGGATTAATCTACCAAACAAATTAGTTATTGGTGCATGCTTGTTTCTTACATAGCTCCGAACAGGATGCTCATCACTGCAGCTATAACGTCTCCTCCATTTGCTCTGTGTTTAGTGACAACTATTGCTCCCACCCACACAATCAAAGCCCAGCAACAATTAGTGACGGTTTGAAACATTCCCGTCCCAACGCCCTTTATGAAGGCCTCTCCTTTACTTATCTTTAATTGCTTTTCCAAGCATTCTGAGAATGAATTGATTGCCAAACTCTCACCAACAAAAGCAAAGACTGTTTTGATTTGAGATATAGTCTGTGACACAAACCAGATTGTACTTGTAAGTTAACATCTTGCGGCTTTGAGGAGTGAACGTGAGTAGACTTGTTACCTGTTCAACCATGGAAGTAGCTTCGGAGAGGTAAAGCATCTTCAAGACGGAAACCGTATTCATTTTCTTGGTGTAAGTGGCTCCAATTACAAGAATCAAAGGGACGACGAACAAGGTCAGAAGCGCGACTTCCCAGCAACTTATGAAGGCAATCACAACTCCGGAAAAGAAAATTGCCAAGCATGATAGAAAATGACCCAACTATGATGACAGGTTAGCCCATGTTCTATTAGTTTACAAACTTGTTTATGGATGACGCTGATTATAATGTAGTATACATAATATATGAAAAATACCTTTTCTCCAATAGCATCTTGAATGACACTCATGTGGTTACTCATCCCAGCTATGATTTTTCCACTGGTTAGATCTGTATCAAAAGCTCCAATCTCTTGCTTAAGTACTGCCTTTAGGTATGCTGTCCGCAGGCGCGCTAGCTGCCTTTCGCTTGCATACATCCAGCAACTGATCTCTGCATTCATCAATTAAGGACATTTGCAAATACACAACCCACAAATTTCTTTTATGGGTAATCCATTTATATCTCCTTCAGATTTCTTTTATTGCCGTTGTTAATCGTAGTTGTTGTTTGGCTTTCACTCCTTGGTTGGAGTGTTCCAAGCCCGTGTGAGCCCATTCATTTTAATGAAGGGCATATTGGTCAAAAGGAAGGGAAAGTTCCTTCTTGAATAAGGAACCCAATTCACCCCGCCCCCCCCCCCCCCCAAAAAAAAAATTGAGGGCAGCAAGCAGCTGCATTCCTTGAGAGAAAAAAGAGAGAGACAAGAGTGAAGAGTGAAGAGTGAAGAGCGAAGAAAAGAAAGGAAAATTTTGGGGGGTTTATTTCACGGTTCGGAGTGTTTTGGTGATACTTGCCTCATTTTGTTCCAAATTTCACAAGCTATACCTTGATTCAAAATCTTTAAACGGGAGTTTCAAAATTTCTCCAATTGTTTTGCCGTAAGGTGTTTGGCTATTTGGTAAGATCTCTTCATCTTCTTTTATTTTTCTCATATTAGATATTTTGTTAGCTAGAGATTGTGCTCTAGTATTGGTTTGAACTTGAATCTGTGATCATAGACACATTATCTATTGTTCTCTGGTTGTACTAAAATGTGAACCTTGTGTTGTATCCTTTGTTACATAATGGATTTTTTACTTGATTAGGTCTCTTGGTTTTTTTCCCTTATTTTGAGGGTTCTCCATTTAAAAATTCTTGGTATTGCTGTTGCATACTTGTTATTATTATTTTTTTTTTGCATTATTTTGTTATTAAAATTGGATATATTTGTTATATGATTGTGAGTTTCATTGACAAATAGTATGAGAAAAATATTGTTATGATTCGATAAGTTATTAGCTTCGTATTTATTAATTTGGGTGAATTATATAATAGGGAATTGCTGTACATTTTTGCCCAACATTTGTCTGATTTAAAATAATTTGGGGGTATGTAATCACATGAAGAAATCTTGCCGGAATCTGACAGGATCGAGTTGAGACTAAGGACTTTGTCAGCTCAGCGCCGTGTTTACTGTTTTCTAGGACAAAGGCAATAGTTCCATATTATAATATGATGCCATTCACAGTAGGACATTTGTTCCCCTGTTGGCTATATAAATGCTTCCCTCTTCGATTAATGATCAACTAAATACAACTTATTATTCTACTTTGTTTCCGGATAAAACTAAGAAAATATCATAAATCAGAGAAAAACTACTCACATGTCTTCCGAGAACATATTTATGTTTATATATAATTGAATATATCTTATTAATAAATTATAACTCAATTGATATCGTTCTGTTTCTTTTAGAGATTTCGAATCCGAGTCCTCTCATTTACTAAAAAAATATATATTTGTAAAACTCGGGAATTATTTGGGCTTCTGGTGACAAAAGTTGTGTAAAAATTCAATTGAGGTTAAATAAAAGTTTTTGTATAAAAAATTAATATAATGAAAATTTAAAATATTTTTATAATAAAATTTGTATTTATAAAATCTTATATTTCATAATACCCTTATGGTTCTCTCCATAAGAAGGTAAGAGAGAGAACTTCCCTACGGTCGTGTTAGGATATCCTCTTTCTTCTTTACTATTATTATCTATTAGTTTTTATTTTATTTTATTTGTAATTGTTTAATTAAAGTAAAAATTTTTTAATAAAAATTATAAATTTTGTAAGTAGAAGTTTTTGTTTTATTTTAGAAATAAAATAAAATAAATATTTTCACTAGAATATTAATTCTTGTGCATTGAAATTCTTTACTAACCTTTTCTCTACTCAATCTCTTTATTCCAGACACCACAATAGCTATGTGAAATTTAAAACTATTCAACAAATTTTCTTCTTTTGAAATGAAAATTCATTTTTCTTCTATTAATTAGTGTTAGCATATAGCGACTTAGGTATATTTATTTAAATATAAGAAATAGAAAACTTTCTATTAAATCTACAAACAAAAATTAAGAGAGGGGGAGGGTTACCTACTAATCCTGCAGGAAATGTCGCTATAGCCATGTACCATACATATGGAACAACCTGGGTGACAAAAACAAGTTAAACTTCCATAAAAGCATTTAATATGCGTCCGTCGGCAAAACTTTTGTTCTTGAAGCATGCATTACCTTGCGAATAGCGTGAACCATAGCTTCACCATCGCCTATGTTGTTCCCAAAGGCATCAAGAGCTTTCCCAAGCAACAAGTACCCAATGGGTTGAGCCATGCCATGCACTATAGCACCCAAACTCCCTAAAAACATCAAAGTCCAATCCAAAGCATCGGCGTAGTTCAAAAGCGCGAAAAAGGGTAACAACTTATTCTTCTCTTTCTCCTTTACTAGTTCATCATTAGTGTTACTATTCTTGATCATCACTTCCACCTTCACTTCTTCATCACTAACTTCATGGATCGAAGCCATTGTATTTGTCATGTGTTTGAGAGGGTGAATGCTTGCATGCACGAGAGAGAGAGAGAGAGAGAGAGATAGAGAGAGAGACAGAGCTGGGTCGTCACATTTATATTCTTTTATGATATCTATTTTGGTATAACAGGAATATTTGTTGGATATGCCTTTGTTCTTGTTGTAACAAAATCAATGGGAGGGGAATTGTTGGTTCCATTCCCTTGGCATTTAACGTTATTTAATCACTCTTTTCGTCCTTATTAGCCGTCCAAAGAAAAAAACGTAAGCGTCAATCAATGGATTCTCACAACATAAATTGAGATTCAACCGATGAAAAGAAAGATACTTATAATAATTTTTCCCCTACTCTTATAACTAAGAACAGTGTCGTCTTCTACTCTAATTATTTTAATTCTTTTGGTCTTAAGTATTTCAATGGTAATTATCAAAAAATATTAAGCATAAAAATAAATTCATAGTGATTTGATTTTAAAAATATTTAAATTTCTTTATATTTTTGTTTCATATTGATAATAAATGATGAATATCCAATTTCTTATAATAATTTAGTTGAAATAATATATTATTAAACTTTCAAGTATTTGTTCTATTTCTTCACTTATATTTTTCTTCTTTTTTCTATCGATTCAAGTTTCGAAAAAAATAATAATATCACCTGATAGTATTAATTTAATGCTAAAGATTTTGATTTTTGTCCGAACAATTCTCTTTGCCTCTCCTCTATATATATATATTTTTTATATTCATGTTTTGACTTACATCTTTGGAACCTATTTTACATTATCTATAGATCAACGAGGAGGTTTTCTTGTCACCTTACAAACATGTTGCATATGCATAGAAAATTATTTTATTTTTCGAAACTTTGCTATACAATATATATATAAGAAAAAAGATTTCACTACACGACATATTTGAGGAAAACCTTAAAAAATATTGTTACGAAAATAAATAAATAATAATTTGATTTTAAATATATTTTTTATGTTTCCTTTTATATAATAAATGAGTATTTTATAAATATTCAATCCATATTTGATTTTCATACTTGAGTAATTTCGGCAAGATTCTTATCCAAAATATGGGTCCAGATGTATGTGATGTTTGTTTCCCATCATTTTCTAAGAGAGAATAGGCTGTCTCCTCTAAAAGAAGCTATCATTTGGAAAGATATATGATGGTGATGGGTATGAGCTGTAACTTAATTGAACTACTTAA
This sequence comes from Dillenia suffruticosa, assembly GCA_033439265.1. Classification (NCBI taxonomy): domain Eukaryota; kingdom Viridiplantae; phylum Streptophyta; class Magnoliopsida; order Dilleniales; family Dilleniaceae; genus Dillenia; species Dillenia suffruticosa. Next base: position 725,343 of record JAVTVX010000005.1, read on the forward strand.
GGTAGCCTAGCCACCAAGGTGGTAATCTAAGAACGTCAACAGTCCATCACCTGCAAGAACAAAAAGATAGGTACAGGGTTAAGCATGTCAAAAGTGCACTAAATATGATTAAAATCGGACATGGCAGATGATTTCAAGAGGTCTTTACAAAAACTACAAGAGGGTTAGCTACGTGGTACCTGTAAAAGATTAAATAATTAGACTATGTGTCTATGGTGGGCTCGCATCCATTGTGTATTTTTGTAACTTTATTAGGTGATTGTCGATCGTGTGGATTTTGTCTCGAGAAGTTCACATATAGTTTTATTCCTCGTCCATAAACAATTGCCCTTTTCTTGAACTGCCATTAACTTAATCCCAAGCCCACCAACATCCCATTTCTGTAGAAATCTGCATCTTTGAATCTCTCTTGGTTTTAATTTTAGTATTCGAACCAAAATTTTATAGGCTTATTTTGGGATTAGTAAAAGACTGTTTACTATGTTTGGTATAACAAGGTCTAATGTTCTTAAAGCTATTTACCTCGTTCTTGGTCGTGCTACTTTAAAGTATGATCCTCACCTTAGAAAAATGATGCTTATATGTCTTAACGACAATCAATTCCAATCACCATTGGTAAATGAATGCAGAACCATCGACAAAGATCCCCAAAATCGACTCACCTCCGCTTAACAAAGATATCTCCGGTCAGTTAGTGAATAACATTTTTTAGGGGGAAAAAATATAATGGTGAGGCGAAAGGAAGAGGAAAAGTCCTATGTCGGAGGCAAAAAAAAGGGGAGAAGAAAAAATGGAAAGAAGTGGAAGAGGAGGAAAGGATAAAAGGCCAGATGTAGGCAGAGAAAATGAAGTTTGAGGGGGAGACAATGAGAAAAAGGGAGAAGTGAAAGTGATTTTTGTTTTTATTTTTATTTGAGCACGTAAATTTTTCTCATGGGCATAGGGTTAGGTTAGCTTGTCAATTTTGTCAAACCTTTGCCAATTACGACTTTTACAAACCACTAGGAGGCTTTAAGCTTTTGGTGTATTTTGTATGCGGACTTTAGAGGTGGAAATGCCACCGCATAAATCTAGCACCTTTATTCATTTATTTATGTTTGCAGAATTTTGTGAAGAAATAAGTAATCTGGTAATAAGTTGTTTAATGATCTCCTAGGAGAAGAAAGGGTTAAAAATTGATCACCATACAATTTGATTTCAAACCATGTCAACAATGCAACATCATTGTTGGAAGCCTGGATTCGTATGGTTTGTGAAGATCATGACACATTAACATGAACCCTTCTACTTAATGCTTAAACCCATTTAAACAAGGGATGGCAGTGGTAGATCGCCAAGACACCTCCCCGCAACAAAATAAGAATCCGATGGAAATTACTAGCAAACAAACATGGAGACTTCCAAGGTTGCCCTACTCGTCAAAATAGACATTAAAAGTCTTTTATACAAGTTGGGCAATTCAATAATTCAACTCATGGATTTGATTGGCTGCTGTAAATTGGTTGACCATTTCAGCCGCGTGCTAGATCGTTCCTTGTGGAGCCACCGCTTTCCAAACGTTGGTTGATGACGGATGCCTGAGCGTTCTTGTCACTCCAAACTTGAGAAAATAATTTTATATATATAGAATATGTAAAATTGAGTTCATTCTTTTTTTTTTCCTTTAATGGAAATGGATAAAAATCAGCTAACAATCCCTTTGGCATCACTGTTGAATGGATCCACTCTGTATTAGTCGAATCTTATTTAGAAGTCAAATCTATATCAGAAACCTTGAATTTTATATCTCGTATCAATTCACGATAAATATAAAGACATGATATATATCTTAAGGGAACAGTCTAATGGTATAATTCAAAAAATAAAGACATGATATATATAAATTTAATGATGATCAGATAGAGAGTCATATGATAGATAACAAAAGGCTAGTAAATAATCTGGATATTATGAATATTATATTATCAAAATTACATTAATAATAGAGATAGTTTCAAAAGTTAAGTTTATTTTGTCGGATTTAAAATTATTTTTATCTGATTATTTGTAACGTATGTGGAGTTAAGAGGGATGATAAATAAATTGCATGAGATAATGCTTTGCGCTTAAAAAAATTTGAAATAAAAATTATTAGAATAATAATAATAATAAATAGGATGAGAGGTGATGATGAAAAGCGGGAAGAAGCACTCGCAGTGTCAGCTTACTGCGGTGATGATGTACGCCAAGTTTGGTTAAGATGATCGTCTTCTTAACCAATAACAGCCGCGACGTTACGCTTGAAAGTATGTAAGGAGGAGTCAGGACCACCAAAACACAATCAGATAGCGACAGCTCAACGGCCCCGGGGACTAGAATAAATTTCTCTACTAACTACATCGTAAGCGGAATCTAGTCCCAAATACCAAAAGTCTCCAACGTGGCATTTATTATTAAAAAAATAAAAAATAATTAATATTCAGAATTTCCAACTCACCAAATTATCAGTTTTTTTGTATCATGTTATCCCTTCCTCGCCTACCCGTCAGCTATTTTCTTCTTCTTTCGGTCTCGCCCCTGTTTTTCTAGGGTTTCAACGTTCAATACGTTTGAAGTCTCTCTGTCTCTCTCTAAACTGTGATGATCATTACTAATAAATACAAAAATCAATCAGTTGGACATTAAGAAACTGAGGGAGGGTCAGTTACTTGATGCTTTGTTTTTGGTTTTGATTTGACCTAAGTTTTACACAGATGGGTTCTTGCTATTCTACTGTGCATAAACGAAGTGAATCGGTGGTGGGAGGAGGAGGAGGAGGAGGAGTTGATTCAACTGCTAGTCATAATAATATGTTGTCTAATTCTTCTTCTAAGAGATTTGGGTCCCGAAGGTGGAAGAAGAAGATATCAGGATCGGTTGAGTTTCCTTTTATTAGCGGAATCGGAAGTAATCGGCATGGCGGTGATGGCGGTGGAGGAGTGGGGATGATGGAACATGAGCTTCACCGGGTTCCGGGGAGGATGTTCTTGAATGGTGCAAGTGAGATTTCGTGCTTGTTTACTCAGCAAGGAAGGAAAGGCACTAATCAAGATGCTATGCTTGTTTGGGAGGTTAGTCTTGTCTTTTCTTTGCTATTTCTCATTATTATTGTCTTATCAATTAATTCTACTTTTGGGATTTATTTAGTGTGCCAATGTTGTCATTTCTTTATCACTGTCAAAGGTAATCCAATTGTAAGTGGCATTTCATTGTTGTTTTCTATGAAATAAGGATATGACACACGAGATACACTAAGGTTTTAAAAATTTTACACTATTTTAAGCTATCAAACGTGACACAATACGGACACACTATTTTTGGTAGTGTCTGTGCAATATAGGTTGCCCAGCTATGCCATATTTGGGTATATGCCACTCCGCGAGAGCATTTACCCTGAGGAAGAATCTGTTGGGCTCGGTAGATTGACTAAAATTGGACCTTGGCAGCAAGGGAATACTGCGCTTGAATATTAGACAAATATAAGCTGTAAAGAAGTGTTTTATCTTCTAAGCATCGTATCTTACCTCGTCTCTTTCTTTGCATTTGTAGATCTGCTTAATTCTTGGATATCTACCCTTTTCACTTGTTATCTTCTTGTTGACTTTCCATTAAATGATGAGTATTGGGTGGGAATCGATGCTTCATTAGGGAAAAAACTTTCAATATGTGCTCCCAAAGTTTCAAGCATAAAATTCCTGATCGCAAGAAGTCTTCCCATGTGATGGTTTCTCATTCAAGTAGGCCAATATCCCCCCCCCCACATGACTCATGAAAACAACTTTCCCGAATGGGATGCATTATATTCCACTACAAATTCCTTGTCAAAATCTGCTCGTACTAAGACAGGTGCTTTAGTCTTAGCTTTCTTGAATTACTAGAAAGCCTTTTCTGCTTCATCGGGCCAAGCAGGAGTCTTCTCCTTTAATAATTTTGTACTGCAGGACTCATCATATTACTAAAACTGTGGATGCATCTGTAGTAAAAAGAAGTTGATCCATGAAACTTCAACCATCCTACTAGATCTCCAAAATGCTGCGTGGCTTCATCATGGCTTCAATTTTATCTGAGTCTTGCTTTAGACCTTCAGGCAAAATACCATATTGATAACAAATTGGCTCCCCATATGTTTCATCTTTGTCTTTTGTGTCTAATAAATTGATCAGACAATGAGGACATTAATATGATGCATCCTAACTCATTGCAATTGAAACTGGTCGTTGAAAATTTATGTGTGATGCTTGGCTTGAGCCTTTTCAAGCACGTATGAATGGGTTCCATTCCCTTGTCAATCCATTGAGATATTCCCATTCCCTTGTCAATCCATTGAGATATTCCCATTCCCTTGTCAGTCCATTGAGATATTCTAACATCTAAGCTGCTGAGCATCTGCAACACCCTTCCCACTACTAGTGGCAGTAACTACCTAAACTTTTCAAAGAATAATACCTAGGCCTGTATTTGTATGGTACAAGTACCCAACATATTGGGAAACTTAACATAAACAAATTAGAATAAAATAAAAGTAAAAATCAAGTTATTATCCAAATTTCTTAAATAAAATTATTTTAGTTATTTTCCTGCATAATCATGATTACTAGCCGAAATTTCATCCTTGGCTTGCTTAAATTTCCTGACCAAAGAAATGTCAATTTGGGGAGAAATGACAAGATGTTGGCTGGTCATTTATGTAGTACATCCATAGTTTGTGTTTTCCCCTAGTAGAAAACTCTTTCTTTTTAAATATTGCCTGCACGTGTGTATCCATCTCCAATTTTAAACTATTTTAATCCATTATGTTTGATTGCCTTCCCCCCCCCCCCCGGGTGGGGAATATTTGTCCTCTGTGACCTAATATAATGAAATTTGATATTTGTTCAACTTTTTTCTTTATTTTTTCTTTCCCTCTTAAGTTGTTATTGACCTGCATGTCATGTTTCTTTTCTACACCAGAACTTCAATTCAAGAAGTGATACAATCTTTTGTGGAGTTTTTGATGGCCATGGACCTTATGGTCATATGGTTGCAAAGAAAGTTCGTGACTCTCTTCCTCTCCTACTTTGCACTCAGTGGATGTCTAATTCTAGCAATTTAGAAAGCAGCCTTTACAAGGGCAAATATCCTCCTGGATGTATGGATCCTGAGCAAATTGCTTCTTTAAGTATGGAGGAGGAGTGGTATGAATCATGGGATTTGGAGGAAAATGAGAATCTTCCTGATATGTATTTGCCACTGAAGCAGTCCTTTCTAAAGGCATTCAAGCTGATGGACAAGGAGTTAAAGTTTCATTCCTCCATTGATTGTTTCTGCAGTGGATCTACCGCTGTTACTTTGGTGAAGCAGGTAATTTTCAAGCTATGATGATCCAACAATTGTAGTTGTCTTTGTTATCTCTCATATATTAGTTCATTGTCTGACTCCCCCCCCCCCCCCCAATTATTATATAGGAAAAGTTTAGAATAAAACCCAAGATGATCCAAAAGCAGAATATATAACCTTAGCTGCATTGAATCACATACAAAAATCTGAGAGGTTAGAATTATATATCAACATCACTAGGGAAAGAGAATTCTTGTACTTGAAGACAATCAATCTTGTCTCTCGTCAAATTGTCTGAAAATGGCTTGAGGAATTACATAATGTCTTTATTATTTGTTGTACCACATCAAACACTTTTAGGTGGAGTGACCTTCCGTAAAACAGCTAAAAAGAGACCTAAATATTCAACAGAGCATGAAAAGAATAACCTCTTAAGTTGCTTGCACTGAGAGCAGTGGAGCAATATATGGTTCTTGGACTCTCAATTCTTTTTGCATTGGACATCTCTGGCCAAAAATTTTCCTTTATTGAAGAGATGACACCAGTCATGTCCTCTGAGGCCACTTTCCATACAAAGGGCACAACCTTGGACTAAGCTGATGATTTCAATGTTGATTTTTCAGGGGGAAAAAATCATTGTATATTCCCCTTCCATGCATGCCCATGCATAGAAAATGCCATGTCGGAATCCTCTACTTAGATTGTGTTGTTAAAGACTTATTCTCCCAAATCATTATTCACCTCAGTCTTTTTGAAATTTTGTTCACCTTTGTTTTCTATAAAGTATCAAAAATCCATTGATTGCCTCAAGTTCCCGACTGTGTAGTTTTTGACTTGCCCAACATCCCAATGAACTACCCTTTTATGTAAGAGTACACTGATAGCTTGTTTATCCTTGTCTATGGAGTAAGGATCTTGAACGTGGTAAATTGAAGGCCAGAAATCACACCACCTATCTATCCAGAAAAAAATCCCACTCAAGACAATTATTCAATGGAGGAAGAAAGAACCCCAGAGCTTTTCTCCTCCGTACATGACAATTCATATAATTCAAGGCACTCTTTTCTTTCAAAGGTAGATATTTCATTGGCACGTGAGATGATAGCTTGTCCAGTCATATATATAGGGGGAATTTCTATTGGTTTAAAAAGTTAGATTTCTAACATTTCACTTGCTTAGAGCATGGTATCTTGATCCAGACAATCACCAGCAATGGTTTTATTTATTTATTTATTTATTTATTATAATTATCATCATCATCGTCATCATAGATTATGATCTACTATTAACAAGTGAATGAAAGCTAACCACAGCCTTACCATTTTGTTTTTTCTGTTTTCAAATTTGAATCTATTTAAAAGGCTGTAAACTATATTTTTTCAAAATTTTAAAATTCGATGATTTTGTTCGTTAATATGTGGTCTCAGGAGCATTTGTCTGCATCCTTAGAGTCCTTGGCTGAATGCGTGTGTTTGGCTCGTATTTAGGATTGCTTTTGCTAGGCCCTAATAAAAGTGGTTTTTAATAGTCATTTGCTTTTTAGGGAAAACTAATATAAGATGCATCATCACCTTAAAGTATGGTGAGTGGTGGGTTAGATTGAAAATTGCTACTCTAGAGATAATGCATAGGAAATTCCTGTCGAAATGAGGTGATTAATAAGGTTAGGTGGATTAGTTTTAGAATTCTTAAAGAGTACTCCATCACAGCTGAATAAAGCAAGTAATTATTTCATTGATGTTATCTATAGATTGTTATTTTAAGGAAGAGTGTTCATGGAAAATATATAAATTAGTAGGTTTTCAAATCATGCCTCAACTCATTTTTTATTGGATTTATTCCGAATGAGTTATAGGTTTGCATTGCAGCATGACTAAGAACCAAACCCATTTCTATCTGATCATAGATTACATATATGGTTGATTTCAAATGCATCTATTTGAATGTGGATCCAGTGTTTTTATAATACCCAATCTAGTTAAGACATATATCTCTGATTGGAAATATTACTGCTAGGTGGTTTAAATTTGAGCAGCTATTTTCACCATTTGACTGAACTGATAGGCCATTATTGATTTGATTTGTCGTTAAAGATATTTGGAATGCTCTAATTACTCTGGGATGATCTGAACCAACTTTTCAACATCAGATATTTTAGAACCTCTGCCCCAATTTATCCTTGAAAAAGAAAAGGATTTCTTCACAAGTAATTACCGATATTAAATTTCCTTTCCTTGTTGACTTAAACTTCATGGTTGGCAACAATGATTTTTAGGGTAGTGATCTTGTTCTTGGAAATCTTGGTGATTCAAGAGCAATATTGGCGACAAGAGACAAAGATGACTCTTTGATTGCTGTGCAGTTGACTGTCGACTTGAAGCCCAATCTTCCAAGTATCTCTCTCTCTCTCTCTCTCTCTCTCTCTCGTACAAATTTGTTTCATTTAAGAGGTTTCATTGATCAATCATTTGCCATAGAAACTAAGTTGCATGCATAACTAAGGAATTTAAACTCCTACCCTCTTTTCCTTAGGGGAGGCTGCTAGGATCCAGAGATCTAAAGGACGGGTGTTTGCACTGCAGGATGAACCAGAAGTTGCACGTGTATGGTTGCCTAATAGTGATTCGCCTGGTTTGGCAATGTCTAGAGCTTTTGGGGATTTCTGCCTGAAGGATTTTGGTTTGACTTCTACGCCAGAGATCTACTATCATCGGCTCACAGAGAGGGATGAATTCATCGTTCTTGCCACTGATGGGGTATAAACTTCTTTCGCAACCATTCTAGTTGCAGAAATGTGTTTTGTGGAATGTTTTCCATCTGTTTCTTATAATTATACTGTTGTTGTTGAGCTTGCTTTTTCGAAGATACATGGCTTTAGCGTTTCCAATGCTTCTTAGATTGCCACGTGATTTTCTTCCTTAAGACTCTTTCTATTTGATGTTTCTTATTATTGACATTCTACATGAGTCACAAGTAGTTCATTTTAAGTTCCCGTCTTTTTCAAACAGATCTGGGACGTCTTTTCCAACAAGGAAGTTGTGGATATTGTGGCTTCTGCTCCTGGCCGTGCAACTGCAGCCAGAGCTCTTGTTGATTGTGCAGTTCGGGCATGGAGGCTTAAGTACCCTACCTCCAAGAATGATGATTGTGCTGTGGTATGTCTCTTTCTGGAACATCAATCAGCGGCTAATTTAACTGTGGTGGACAAGGATACAACAGAGATGATTGAGAAGGCAGTGAAGACCGAGGCTTTAACAGATGGTGATTCCAGACATGCAGATATGAATGGGGTTCATGATTCATGCACATCCCCTCCTGGGAATCAAAGCATTTCAGGAACCTCTGATGAGATTGTGCCTGTTTTTGAATATGAGGAGAAGCTTCCTAGTAGGTCCAAGAATCCATCCAATAGGACCTTAGCAGAGTGCATTTCAACGGCAGAGGGTGACGAATGGTCAGCCCTGGAAGGGATTACAAGGGTTAACAGTCTACTTAGCCTTCCTAGGTTCTTGTCAAGTGACAAAAAATCTGCGAGTTGGAGAAAGTGGTTATAGTACGTTGGAGGGGCCCTTTGTTTATTGGGGAAAAATACTACTACAACGATACATAGTGTTTAAAAGAATCATTAGAATGGTACCGGGATGGGAGACACAGGATTTGAATTTTGGGATACAAATTCATTGGTGCAAGGAATCCTTTAGGTGTCATGCACAGAGGAGCACAGAGTGGCATGGATCATTTATATGTCCCACAAAAGCAGAAAGCTGCAGTGTCTACTGGTAAATACACTGACGTAAATTAAATTGTTGTTTGTTGCTTATGTAGAACCGAGTTGGATTGGTGTTCCTATCTTTGATTTGAGCCGCAATGCATGGAAAATTTCTTCTGTTAGATGTACCTGAAAATATAGGTCTAATGTGCTTTAGTTCCCATCCAAAAAAAACAATCAGATGTTAATTTGTCAAAAGCTGTTAAAACATTTTTGTGCCTTTTTGATTTTGCAATGTCTGAAATTTTCATGTCAGATGCATATGAAATGAATGAGCATGAGAACTTGTGAGATGATGGTGACTCTGGCCATCTAAATTTTGTGCTGAACGTTTGTTGATACACAAGTGGATTATTCGTTGTATCAAACAGATGTAGTTTCTGGAATTTGACAAAGATAGACACCTAATACGAAGTTGGTTTTAATATTCGATGCCCCAGTGGTTTCTGCTTGCCTAGAGGGAGGGGTTTCCATTGCACTGCAGCAAATGCTGATAACATCTATGGAGCAGTCTACAGAAGACTTTCTTCTAGCATCTTGTTACATATTCTGTTCAGTCGTTTGTAATTTTGTAAAGGTGATGTGAGGTCTCACCCGTGTGTAAAAATTACCCAAACTGTTCAACTCAAGTCTTGTTATGCTGAATTGGGATATCATTGAATTTGTGTCAATTTTTTAATGCATTATTGTGTTTAATTATAGAATCTATATATTATAATTTTTCAATAATGCGAGTATAAATACCTAAAAATAATAGGTAAATACAGAAATGGCTCTTGTGAACTTGTTTCAAAATAAGAGCAATGGAGATAACCTCCATGACTAGCTTCAGAGATTAGATCTGGTTAGTTGATCAGATTTGGGGCAAAACCCCTATGAATGGCGTTTATGATGTTTTGGTGTTAGAATAAAATGGATACCAGCAAGCATGGACCGAAACAAAGGTCATGTTTCCTAAAAACAGTGCCCTTGGTACAGATGGAGCATTAAGCATTTCTATTTGTCCTTGCATGAGGGGGGGGGGGTGGTCTCAGAGCTTGGATTAATTGGTAGGAGGGAATATTGGTACTATAAGGGCCGTGCTATGAGCATTTTTCTTTGAGATAGGAAACAATCAATTTGCCTGAAGATTAAGTGGATGACTGTGTCGAGCACTCATTTTTCACTTTGCATTGTCAGGAAGGCCAATATCATTGCTTTTGGTAGGATAAAAACTCTTAAGGCAGATATATTGGAACAAAGGCATACGTACGTGTAGTTGATTTAACCAACGTGTAGTTGATTTAGTGAAATGTGACGTTAAATCTCTTAATCAAAATTTTGAATTCGACTCGTGATTTAGCTATAAAAAAAACTATGTTGAGATGGTAATGTCTATAAATTGATTACTGTAAGTCTCGAAACGAATTAATGGGAGTATGATTTCAGATACCGATTGATATAGTAAAAAGAAAAGCAAAGGCATTCCTACGAGGTTTCGTAGATGCCTCAAAGTACAAGGTGTCCGATCCCCCCCCCCCCCAACCCCCCCTTCTTTCTTGTTGCCAAGTTGGCCCTATGCTGGTTAGATTGAGCCATTTGGATATATTTAAAGTTCTAGGTTGCACTTAAATAGACATCAAGGGGTCTACACTGCATATGTCAAAAACTTTTCAAGTGAGTTTAGAACGATCTGTAGTTTCGTTAAGTTGGAGATTGGTGTTAGCAGAGACAGAGACATCCACTCCTTCGGATCAACCAAAAAAGAATATAAAAAAAAGCCAATGGAAAAAGGAGAAGAGAATTTGACAAGGGCACAAACCAAGGGATTAAAAAAAAGGTTGCAATGGGTTGCCATGCTTACCACACTCTCAGAGAGCAATGAAGAAATTAATTTGGTGGGTTAGAATAGGCTTGACCAGAAGTTTCTTTTCCTCAATCATTCAATGGTGGATACCTCTTTAATTAAAAGCTCAACGAAGGACAAGTTCTTCAATATGGTACCCACCAAAAGTGTGGTTAGTTCATGGGCATACAGAGCTTTGATTCTCTCTTAAACAAGTCCAGGAAAAATGGGGAGAGAGAGATTACAAAATAGGGTAGAATCCTAGTTTCACAGCAGGTTATGCAGTGCCCTACAAAATCAAAGGGCCAAAAGATACTAGCAGAGGAATTGGGAAAAAGAAGGGTGGACTTTTTGAGCCTGTCAAATCAAATAAGGGAAAAATAAAACAAAAAGTCTGGAGTGTGGAGTGTGGAGTGTGGAGTGTGAAATTCAACAAGGAAAGCAGCAGCAGCTTTTCTATGCCTACACTCCAACGATGGTTAATAGGGAAAGGACATTTTAAATGCACTTCTCTGATGTGTGTGCTGCCATCAAAAGTTAAACCCCCCACCCCCACAACTATCTTTCACACTCTTTCCTTCCATACTCTTAACCTTCGTTCCTCTCTCCCACAATAGCTTTTATGAGAGACTAAGACTCTTTATCATATCAAATAATAGATGTTGACTACACCTTAAAATGGCGTTTATGGTTTGATTGGAATAATGATTTGATTGGTAATCATTAAAACCATTTCAAATATTGTATTTAAGCTTAAGCATCCTGTATTTTGGTGCAAATCACAGACGATTAAACAAAATTTTCCTTACAAAACTATTCTCTCTTCTCTCCCTCTCTCCCCCCCCCCCCTCTCACACGCACATTCTTAGTCATTGGATTGTACTCTAGTGGCTTTCTTTTTGGTGACCTTACATTCTCTCTCTCTCTCTCTCTCTCTCCAAGTCTGCATTTATATCTTGTGCAGCGAAGAATCAGAGGTTGCAGATTCTCTGCAGTTTTGTGAAAGTTAATAAAAGACAAGAAATGTTCCCTGCTACAGTGCTTTCTAAATTTGGAAACTAATCTTGTATTTAGAGTCCAATTAAGTACTTACCGTCAATATTAGTAATCTATATGTATCTCTTCTCTTGTGCAGGCATACAAAGGATCTTTTCTAACCCTATTCATATCACCTCTCTTTCGCTCTCTCTCCCTCTCTCTCTCTCTCCCTTGTTTGGTAGCAAAGGGTTAATATGCGTGCATAAAGATGCTCTCTCCTCTTGCACACAAAGAACAAGACCAAGACCAAGACCAAGACCCTTGCCCTGTAACACTTTTATCTGCTAATCGTCACCAATTTTTGTATTTTCCATTCATTTTTTTTATTTGGATATTCTAGTATTTTATTTATTATATATCATACAATAGCAATAAATGCAGTAAACACTAAATGTTAATGATTGCGAAAAAAGAAAAAAAAGAAGGGAAAGCAGCCATATCCCATATGGGCAGCGCGCACACGTGGGGTATGTAGTATGGATGTATGTGTGCATGTAGAAAGGTTTGAGTGAGGGTTGCTTGGTTCATGTCATCCGACGCTGATGCATCTGCTTTTCTACTGCTCACAGCTTCAAGTCATCTGTACAATAAATGCATCTCTTCGATAGACCGCAAACACAAATAATGACTCTTGCAACCTCAGGATTTTTAAAGCTGTTTTTGCTGCCAAAAGTCCAATTTTGATTTTTGTTAATTTTTTTTATATCAACCACGTGATTTTTTTAAAATCCCAACTTAACTCACTTTAATTAATGGGGCATAGAAACATCATAAAGATTTTTTTTTTCAATAGAATAAAGATATTTCTTGGCCAAATAATTAAGAAAATTTATTTTAATCTTACTTGACCCAGAAATTAATTTTTTATTTTTAAAATTAAAATTTCCCAAATTTTATTTTCAATTTTTTTTTAATTTTTTGCAAATCATTCTTTTTTCTTTGATTGAAATTTCACATAGATTTGAGTGACAATAAACCATGCATATGCAGACAATGTTTAACATTTGGTATATTCTATAGCTCTTTTTAGGAGATTAGGTTCGAGTATTTTTAACATTTGGTATATTTTATAGCTCTTTTTAAGAGATTGGATTTGAATATTAGCAATGATTCTGATTTGCTTAATAGTTATATTATATTTTATTAATTAACTCTAAAGTCATAATTATTCTATTAAACAAAACCACTTTGGGAAGGTTCGGTCTGTGATTGGAACTTAATTCGCGATGTGTAGGAAGCACAAGAATTTTAAAAATGGTTAAAATGGAACAGGGGAATGCCCTTCAATCCCTACGATTAAAGAAGAGGAAATGCCTTTGGTCACCATAATTGGAATTTCATGATTGAGTCGGGTTGGGTTTTTTTTTTTTTTTTAATCAGGTTAGGATCATATTAGGGTTGGATTTTAATATTAAAATAGTTAGATTGATTTGGATACGAAGTTAAATTATAAATAATCCGACCCGATAACATTATTTTAATATTATATTATTAAAAAAAAAAGTTTTTAAGGTTTAGTATTTTTACGATTTATTATTATTAAAGAAATTTATATTAATATTTTAACAAGTTGATTTCGTCTCTTTTTTTCATACAGTTTTATATGTTATTATATTTTTCTTTCTTCGTATGGGTCGGGTATGTGTCGAGCATAGATTGATTTAGGATCAGATTAGATCAGTTTTTCAAAGGTATGTAATATATCGGATTGGATTAGATTGGATTTTTAAAAAATTCGTAAAGTTGGATATATTTTTTATTTTTTTAATCCAAATGAGTTAAAATTTGATATCAATATTAAAGTTAAAACTTAGGGTCGAATATGATATTAATATGACCCGAACCGTAACGATCTATTGCCATCCCTAAATTCTATTAGCTCTAATTTTTGTATTTTAAAGCAAAAATATATAAGTATATGTTAATAACTCAATCATGCAATCTCTTCAGCGCACGAATAAGATTAGTATGGAAAACTGTGGGATTAGCCTCATCAAATCCCACAATAATAACCACCCTTTGATTTCTCTCACTTAGTGTTGCTTTTATATATATATATATATATAATGAGTATATAAAATATTAGACTTTATATGTGAATCAGTAAATTTATTTAATATGTTTAATAGTTTATAAATTATATGCTTAATAATTATATCTTGAAAATGTTGTGTCACATGAATTTAAAATGTTTTCGAATAGGAAGAATATCTGGCTATTAAAAAAAAAGAAAATAGATAAATAAAAAGAGCCAATTAAAGTAATGGGGATGATGCATACGGTACGTGAAAAATGTTTGCATAGGAGGGTAATTGAAGGATACCGTAGGGGGAGACGACATGGACAGGAGCAAAGCAATTATACCCAAGTGAGAGGATCCAGATATGGGGTTTAGAGGTAAGACAATGTAAGCCCTAAAATCTCTAGTATTTGCCACATGGGCACATGGAAACAAGGCATATCTCCAAAGCTTCATCTCTTTCTCACTTAACATTTTATTTCACCTTTCGATGCTCAGACAGAGAGAGGTAGAGAGAGAGAAAGATGGGGAAAGGGGACGAGGGGAATACTGTAGCTATTAGTATCAACTGCTACTGCTTCTACTGGATATCAGTTGCTTCCCTGTCTCTGGCAGATGATGTTCTGTCACAGAAACTACAATTTCATCATCTTATGTTTTACATTAACCCGAAGGAATATAATCATAAATGCCCCCCACAATAATCCTTCTTCCCTTTATCTTTATTAGCCTTTTCACTAGAACGATATACCCTCCCTCCCTCCCTCCCTCTCTCTCGCCCCCCGTTCAAGTCCCTCTCCAGCACCTGCATAGAACGCCTATAAATCTGCTACAGTTACTCCAAACAAGCATCCACAATCCCCCCCCCCCCCCCACAAACAAAAAAATAAATAAAAGCACAAAGCCAAACCTAGAGAGAGGGGAGACATGTTGGGCTCATTTAATTCATCCAGTGAAGAAGAAGCTAGTCCATCATCAGATCTACACTTCCTTCACCACCAAATCACCACAACAGCACCACCAACTCACACTCTTTCTCACTGTCCCGGCACATCAACAACAAGAATCAGCAGCTTCCCCACCTCAGCCCTCCATATGCGCCAACTCCTCATTAGCTGCGCTGATCTCATCTCCCGCTCTGACTTCGCCTCTGCCCACCGCCTCCTGTCGGTCCTCTCCGGCAACTCCTCCCCTTTTGGTGACTCCACTGAAAGACTAGTGCATGCCTTCACCAAAGCTCTCTCTCTCCGCCTCAACCGCCATACACCCACCACTACAACAACTCCACCCTTCATTACAAACCCTATAAGTGGTACCAGAAGTAGTAGTAATATAGAGGATGAAGTTCAATCTTCATATCTCTCACTAAACCAAATAGCCCCATTCATTAGGTTTAGTCAGCTCACAGCAAACCAAGCCATACTAGAAGCAATAGAGCAAGGTCAGCAACAACAACAAGCCATACACATCCTGGACTTCGACATCATGCATGGAGTGCAATGGCCACCATTTATGCAAGCAATCGCCGACCGCCGTCAGCCGCCCTTCCTCCGCATCACTGGAACCGGCCACGACGCCGAGCTCCTCCGCCGAACCGGTGACCGGCTCCGCAGGTTCGCTGAGTCCCTTGGCCTCAATTTTGAGTTCAACCCAGTTTTGCTACTCGGCAATGATCCATATGCTTTGAATGATCTCTTTCTTCCTTCGGCTCTTCAGCTTCTTCCGGATGAGACTCTGGCTGTGAATTGTGTGCTTTTCCTGCATAGGCTGCTTAGAGATGATGATGATGATCATGATGATTCTAGAGAGAGAGGAAGAGAGTTGCTGAAGGTTTTTCTTCACAAGATTAAAGCAATTAATCCGAAAGTGGTGACTGTAGCTGAGAGAGAAGCAAACCATAATCATCCAGTGTATATGAGGAGGTTTGTGGAGGCATTGGATCACTACACAGCAATCTTTGATTCACTTGAAGCGACTTTGCCTCCTCACAGTAGAGAGAGGATGAATGTCGAGAGTGTTTGGTTTGGGAGAGAGATAGTTGACATTGTTGCAGGTGAAGGAGAGGAGAGGATAGAAAGACATGAGAGGTTTGAGTCGTGGCAAGTGATGTTGAGAAGCTGTGGGTTTTCTAATGTGCCTTTGAGCCCATTTGCATTGTCTCAAGCTAAGCTTCTGCTCAGGCTCCATTACCCTTCCGAAGGTTATCAGCTTCAGATTCTCAATAACTCTTGCTGCTTCTTAGGTTGGCAAAATCACCCTCTCTTTTCTGTTTCTTCTTGGCATTGAAATTCATCAATCTCATTTCTCCCTCCCCCCCCTTCTCTTTATCTGGTACTAATTGAAAACTCTTTCCACTAACATCCCCTTTCCCTCTGTTTAGGTTGGGGTTGGAAAGAGAAGAAAAGTAGTATATCTAATGATGCTCAAATTCCTTTCTTCAAATTCTTCTCGAATTTTTGCTTCTTCCTTCTTGTTCTTTCTATTCTAATTGAAGATTTTAACACATCAAAACCCCTCTACTCCCGCAACATCATCAACGCTATCAAGCAAAGTTAATCTCAATCGGCAAGCAACAATGTAAGTGCTAGGCTAGTGCATGATACCACTTTGTACGTTGCATGAAAAAAGATTCAGAAAAACAAAAACCTGCCTTTGATTGATGATTTCTCTGGCTCCTCTCTCTCTCGCTTAACCATGCAAAGGCACCTCTGATCAGGTGTATCTTGGGAAGCTGAAATTGAATGTTTCCTTTCTTTTCTTATTCTAATTTTTATACTAATTGCCTCCCAAATATTCCTTTCACTCTTATCACTCTTAAATGCTCTCTCTCTCTCTCTCTCTCTCTCTCTCTCTCTGACCCCCTTTTTAATAAATTTTCTGTTACTATATCCTCTGGAGCCCTTGAGAAGGCAATTGAAAGGCACAATGTGGGAGTACATTTGAATCCTTTTTTATGTATTCCATTTAAGGTTTTAATTAACTGCCTATCCTTCTCTTCTAGATGTTTTACCATTTTATATTATTTATAGTGTTGTGCTGATTTTAGATTTCTTTATTTGTTGCAACACATATAATATATAAAATAACCATTAATGTCTCGCTTTGCTTGAGTATATTTATTATTAATATGTGCAGGGTTGTGGTAAGAATTATTAATTAGGGTCTAGATAAATAATTGATTTAGTGTATATATTAATGGGCCTTCATGTTTGCTTGAATTGGGGTTGCATTATCCAAGGAAAGATGCATGAAGGTTCTTGTTTTCTGAACCATGTGGTGTGGTGTGGTGTGTGCATGCCTTCTTATATAGCATGTTGCTTGTGTGTCTCTGCGTATTGCACCATGGTATATATTATATGGATATTAAATTTGACCTTAATTCCTGCCTTTTTGTCCCCTCAACAAAACTATCAAAGTTCTCAAATAGTGTTTCTCTTGCCGACCTCTCTGTCTTTGCCTCCCTATCCCATGGACTCTACTATTCCTTTTTTTTTTTGGTGCTTTTCCTACTCGGGAAGGATCTCTCTCTCTCTCTCTCTCTCTCTCATGGTTGCTCAAACTACACCTCACAATTTGTTCCCTTTTCTTAATCTTTTCTAACAACTAAATTCTCTCTCCCAGAGATACCACAATATTGTGTGTGATATCATGATTACTTAAGAAGTCAATGAAGCCTTAAAAGCCTAATAGTCATGTAGCAGTCCGAAGCCTTGCGTTGCGATGATTTTCTTAAGCCAAGAAATTTGAGATAAAGAGGGGGAAAGTGGTCTGAGATGCCGCGATAAGGCCTAATAGATTCCTTTAAAAGCATTAGCTGGCAATGATAAGATGGTTATTACTGAAATATACATCTCTTTTCAGTCACGCCATAGCACATCCACATCACAATCACATTGCTTTTGCTTGTAAAATGAGAGTTTTTGATGACTTGCTGAGCCCTTTTGATGGTGCACGCATGGCTTTCAATGGAAATCATCAATCCATCTATCCGTCCTTTCGATTTAGACCTAACATTTGATTGGACGAAACACTAGTTCCATAAGCATATTTGTTGATCCATCAACTCTCTCTCTCTCTCTCTCTCTCTCTCTCTCACACACACAATTATTGCAATGATTGATAAAGTTTCATGCTAAATAAATTTTGTAATATATGCTGTAAGCAAATTATTCGTTTTTATACTTTAATCATTCAAAGAATGGAAGCTGATGTTCATTCTGCTTCCATAAGGGTATCTTTTCTATCTATACTTAGTTTAATCGGTGAAAGTGGGCATCCTCATCACCCTATCTAATGCCTCTCGATTCATAATCAATTCAACCCTAGGCCTATGGAGGAAAATTTTTGTTTTTAAATTATTCAATTTTCTTTCATTTGCGTGGTAATGCAAGAGATTCCTTTCTTTTTCCTTTTTTTCCCCCTTCTTTTGGGTCAAGATTTGATGAACTTGGATCTTATGCTTTGTACCATAACTATTCATGATAGGGAATATGTCTGCAATGTATCAATTTTCTTTATAATGATACTCCCTCTAGCGACTTTATCCTTTCCATTTTTAGGTCACATAACCTGGTCCTAGTCTTCATACATGGTGATGGTCATGCATAACTTTCTGGCTATTAAGAACCCTTTATCAATTGCAATATGACCTGTCGTTTCACATTTGCATCCAATGTCAAAATGCATGTCCATTGCATGTGTTTCAATGTATTTTATATATATTAATTGATAATATGATTATAAATTTACTTTTTTTTTCTTTTTCTTTTTCTTTAATAGGATACATTAGGAATCACCGATACTGCATGGCTAAAGAAATGAATAAAAGTGCAGCATGTTTAAAACAATTAAAAGTTAATCTGACTAACTTGTGCTGGTATTTTTTGTGCTTAAGTTTATGCTTAATTAGATTTCTCCCATGCTATAAGATTAGGTAAATTTTTTAATGTGAAACTTATTTGTATAATAACAATTTTAACTCTTTTTTTTTTGAAAAAAAAAAGACTTTTAATTACAAAATTCTACTGTCAGATTAAAAATCCTTTAACTTTAATTAAAAAATGTTACTTAAGTCAAACTGGAGCTCTCTCAAACAGGTCATAGGTCTAGTCTAAGTTTTCTTGGCACTAGCTTTTGAAAGCAACAGCATAATCTCCTAGACATAGGGAGATTGCCTGGTCTGGTTGGTGTTCTTTCTGCGTTTAAATCGTTTACTCTTGCTTCCTTAATTCTTAATATTTTTTTATCTAACCAGGAAAAGATATATTTATTGATTAAAAGTCAAATAAGAATTTACAAATAAAATCTCATGGTATCTATTAAACTCAAGTTGCCCTTGATTCACATTTTTTTTTTTTTTTTTTTTGCAATTGAAATTCTTTGAATCATTAGAAGAATAATAGGAATTTATTTCTTAGCAAAATTCAAATTCCAGAGTCAGATCCAATTTCAATATGAGGCTTTGACTGAAGATGGGTTATCAGACTATTGTCATCAGAAATTAGTATCATAAGATAATGGTTTTATCTCAGAAAATAATAAGAATAAATACAAAATTATTAGTTGGTTTAGAGAAATATTCGTTTACGTAAAACTTTTTTTGTCAAGAATAAAGATTAAACAAACTATCTGTGAGGATTTTTTTTTTGTTGGTTATTGATATGTTTTATGAGTCTGAATATCATAATTCTTTTTTGCAGAATCTCTATAATTTAAAATTGTTGAAGAAATACGAGGCACATAGGCTTCTGAATATTTCATTGGGCATCTTGCATCTAAAACACAGACGCAAACACATTGATCCCTTGGTTTCAAAAATGCATTTTTGTGGCAAGACAAACCCCTTGAAACAAGTCTAAGCATCCCGCACTCAGTCATAAACAAATATTATATGTACGGACGAACATAAATTTTAATTTCTTTCCATCTTAAACATAAGAGGGTGGACAATTGGAAATAACAATTAAATTAGTAATAGGAGAAAAAGGCACACAGGTACTGTTAATGCACACCTAAAATAGAAGTAAAGTGGAGTCCGGTCTTTGCCAATGGGAGGTACAATATTATTTGTACTGATAACATTATATGCGTAGGGTTGAATGCCTTTGCTAAGCTATGCATGTTGACCAAAATTTCTAACATCTCAAAAAGAAAAAAGCATATTTCCAGTAAAAGTCCAACCCCCTAATGAAACAAGTGTGTCATTCATCAAGTACCCACCAATAACGTTAGTCATATATGTATATGAATTGTATTCATTTTGCGCAAATAAAACAGTTCTCTGACATTTCTCCTGTTCATAAGGTTGGACAATTTTGTTTTCTGCTCCACTTTTGAGAAATTCAAATTACGAATGTATACAAAAGGTGATTATATATAAAATAGAAAATTTAGATTATAATGTGAACAAAAGCTTTAGCATCCCTGCAGGGAAGCTTCTCTTCGCTAACCTCATTTTCTCTGAGCATTACAATCTTGGCTCATCTGGTAAACATGTCTCAAACTTGCATTTGAGCTTGACTTTTTTACCTAAATGAATGAGCCAAGTGGAGTCATGAGATGTTTACAAATGACTTCACTTGAAACCCTAATTGCATGACCCATGTATATTCATCTCTTTTGAAATGTAGGAGGATGCAGCGTTAGATTTAATGTAATGAATAAGATGTTCATGTTTCTAAAATAAAATGTATTATATGAATTTTGAGGAAAGAATTATCCAAGAAGCATCGTACAAACAACTAATTGACCTTACTCCAATTCATTTAAAAAAAAAAATCACAAGAAGCCTTGCAACCTTGTCTGAACTGCAAACTTGATAATTTGATGTAGATGGTAGTGTCTTGCTCATTCAAAATGGTACTGTCTCAACCCATAGGGGAGAGAGAGAGAGAGAGAGAGAGAGAGGTGATAGGTAGGTGATATGGGGGGGAGCATCCATTAGAATTGTGTCTCCATGGTAGAATTTGTAACTATATTATAAGTTAATAATAAAGAAAGAGACGACATACTCCATACGATGTCAAAACAAAAAACACGCAGGCAAGGCATAGAGAGCGTCTTATTCACTCCCAGGCATGTATATTAGTTTATTATTTTTATTGAACGAGTCTGAAGGGTATTTTAGGAATCCATTGCACGAGCTACAACATTATTGTTCACTCTTGCAGGACACTAGAAAGAACCTGACCAAACATGGGCCTTACTAAGAGGAAACTGACCTTAACCTTTTTACATGTGTACAGTATCCCTACATAAATGCATTTTCACAAAAAATAATGTATTGTAGAATGAAAGAGCATAATTCCTTGTCTTGTATATGTTACCGTTCGTTAAAGAATTCTCCCAGTAGTGATGATTCTATTTTGAAAGATTATTCGTTGAGACAAAACGTTATTCAAGAGACCCCAAGTCATTTTTTGGCCTGGTATAAAAAAGTATACAATAATAGTAATTATTTAGCGTTTAGATCTAACTTTTCTCTGCTGTCCATTTGTTACAATACACGCAAGTGGAAGTGGTGTAGGGTGCGTGTCCGAGAGAGAGAGACTTATGATCATGGCACGAGAGAGAGAGAGAGAGAGGCTTATGATCATGGCCAAATCGTAAAAATTTATTTGCATGGACTTTAAGTGTACTTGATGTGGTTTCGAAGAGAAGAAAATGATTGGGTGCTGCTGATTTTCAGAGAGAGAGAGATTATGATTTCGGATTAAAATTTGGTTTGAGAGAGAGAGAGAGAGAAATCGAAAGGGACGACGTTGTCTGTAAGTGAGGTTGAGTGTGTAGAGAGATAAAAGGGTGTGGGGGTGGATGTAGGATTTCTTCTAATAGAAGTAAATAATTTATGGACACAGAAGCACCATACAACACAACATGGGAGAGGAGAGAGGAGAGAGGAGAGAGGAGAGAGAAAGGAGGGTATATAGGGGGAGGCAGTAGGGTTACATATGTGGGGTAAGTGAATAGGGGCATGTCAAGACAAGGGTAGAGGGAGTTGGTGGTGGTGGACAGTGCTGAATAAGTTAAAGCAATGTGCCTGCCATCCAACTTATTTTTTTGGGGCTGTTTGCTCCTCGGTACAACCTGCCCGCATCACCCACAACATTTTCCCACATCCCTTCCCTCGTATCATTTTCAATATGAGAGAGAGAGACTTATATTTTATTATTTCCTTTATTAGATATGTTTTTCATCCTTTTAGTCTTTTTTTTTTCCTTAATTCTAGTAGGTATGGTTGAAACGTTTAGGTTATTTTTCAAAATATTGAGAAATATTTTCAAAATTATAAAAATTTGACCTTTTTTTCTTCCAAAAATTGACAAAATTGACTTCATCTCTTACCCCTCCTGCCCGTACATTAAAAATAAATGAATGAAATTGATTTTGTCAAAATCGACTTGTAATGAATTTTTTTATTAATTTTACTTTAATTTTAAAATCGATTTAGATTTTCTATTTATTTTTCTTTTTAATTTTTATAGAATTGATACCGATTTTGAGATGAAAAATGAAGTACTTTTTATTGAATTTTTGTTTTAATGAATTGGAATTTTTAATTTTTAATTTTTAGTGAACTTTTGAATTTTTAAATTTTTATTTGGATTTTTATTTTAGGGAATTGTTTCAATTTTCGGGATGCAAAAACGAGATGATTGTTCTTTTTAAATTTTTATTATGTTAGAAAAATTGAAATCGATTTTGCAACAAATTGAGAAATTAATAATAAATTAATAAAAATTTTGGAATGAAGTCAAGAAATTGAATTAATTAAAATGAAGTAAACAAATTTGATAATGAAATGAAAAAAAGTATATAAATATATATATATATATAGAAACATAAGGTTGAATTATATACAAAAATATAAATACTAAAACATCAACATTAAGTTTCGCGAGGAGGACGCCCAGTTTATTTACAGGGCTGACATCCGCTGGGCCAAAGATCGGGCCTATGAGATGGCTATGCAATCTCATCGAAGGTGGGTATCACCGACTCCGACTTCATATTCTGAGGTAATCTACTACGACGCCGGTGGTACACATCCCAGCGTGGAGGCAATGGGATATATAGAGTCAATGGGCATCTGTGTCGCATCATCCTCGTCCGTCTCTTCAGATGTGGATGAATAACCCGTATAGTCCGACTGTACAGAGGTCGAGGCTCGATCATCACCAAGTAGTCCTACCGAATGAGATGCTAAGTCTCTAATTTCGATAACTCTAGTTTCGGACGCACCCAAGACCAGTATCTCCTTGGCAATATGGTATATCTGTTCAAGCGATCGACGCTACAACGGATACAATGTTAAATAGATAATCTCCGAAAAAACGAAGAATTTCATAAAAATAATTAAGTTATTTAGACTAACAAGAACGTCTAACTGCGACGCTGTAAGTCGAAAATTGATTAAATGATGATGTGGCGGATTGTCCAAGTATGGATTGGGATGACCAACATATGGATTCATCCCAGAATAGACATAAGCTCCCCTGGCACCACCAAATTGTTGCTTGGCGGCTACTTGCTCATCGAGGTACCTAGGATCTTATGGTCAAGAAAAATATTAATTTAAGTCAATAATATGCAGAAATTAACATATGGGGACTTGAAAGTTCCAGAAACAAAATTCAAAATTTAATCATCGCAGAATGGCTCACTAGTTTAGCACCTCATAAATTAATCAGTAACATAAGAAACATGTCTATTTGTTTTGTGCAGGCGAGCGTCTGTTCTTCCAAGAGAGATGAGATGAGACCAAACAAGGCAACTGAAACTCAAGAAGCTTTAGAAACATATTGAGATTCTCATTTGACGCTCCAGTACCAGGCGGAAAAGCAGGATATGCAAAAACAAGGCAAGACAACTTGGTTGAATTTTTACTGGGGATCACTTTACGTTTAGAATGGATAAGGCACCACCAAAGTTGCGGAGTTCGAAGAAGAAACGGAGCGTAGTAGGTTTTTAAGTGGGAAGGGATTTTTTAAAGAACAGAGAGAAGGCAAAAGAGGTTATCTGAAAAGAACAAATCTGAGAGTAAATCAAGGGAAAGGGCAGACAATGGTTGGTTATGAAGAGTTTCCGGTAAGTCTTTTCTAGAGTGTAATAACTACTCTACCCCCTTTAAATAGCATCCGTTGTAAAAATTACAACCATGTAATGCAGGGGTCCATAATGCACTGTTCTCTTAAATAATAGCATTATAGTATAGATCGAAGGTCCTCCTTTATGTATATGACAAACAAAAACACCAAAGAACGGTTAAGTGTTAGATAAGGGCAGGCACCAAACCAAAATGCCTTACAGACATTCACACTCAACTTTGGTCTTAAATACAAAAATTAGTCTCTAAACAGCCAAAGTATGGGTGAAAAATCACAGCTCAATAGCACATGCCCAATTAGGTATATGCGTGGGGCATGCTCCGGCAATAATGTGCTGTAATGAAATTAAGGACAACAATGAAACAAGATGAACAAGTGCAAGTGAGAGACATTTTTTAATCACAATGTGAACTGTGTCATGGTAAGTGCCACCTCTATCAGGAGCATAGATATCAGAAAGGTGCATAATATTGGAGTCCAAGAAAGTTAGATGGGAATTCACTACACAGGTAACATCCAAGAAAGCATACAGTACTGGTGTGACACGGATAAGGAAGGCTATAGACACATCTGATCAATCACCACATAAAAGCTTAGAAAAATACCAGTTCACCATGTTTTTCTACATATAATAAAGGTTTTGCAGACTTTCTCATTAGAAAAAAGAAAGGAAAAAAATAATAAAAAAAAAAGAACATATGGAGCATCTACTTCTATAAACGTTGGCAGGTATGCCTCTTAGAACAAATATGGAGGGCACAAGGTTATTTTACAACTCAAACAGAAGAACTACCTAGAATGACCAAAAACTTTAGTGACTGATCCAACACACATATCACACCATTCACGTGGAGGGTTAGACAAAACTTACTCATAATATGCACCGGCCCAGTTATCAGTAGTTTCATCACCAAATGCATCTTCACCAACCTGATGCCCAAATTCATCTGCCCGGTCGTGATTGTGTAACTTGGAGAATTCATCAACCCACTGATTCTCAATCGCATTTGGTTGCCCGTGCTCAGCAGAAAACTCATTCGCCCATCCATCAGGTCCAAGGGAAAGCTAGAAACAACAAAATCATGAAAAAATCAACAAAGAGCAATGACAGGGTAATGACTGATCAATCTTTGGGTGAGATCATGCGGCAAGATGCAACTCCAAGTAAGCTGAGCTAAGATCGATAGGCCGCACAAACAAGTGGGACCTATCATCTAAGGACTTTGCAAGCATATCCTCCTTGCCCATTTAAGCACAAAGAAATCTTTTTTCAATATTATCATGGTTAATGAACATGCACAAATGAAATTCTGCCCAAGCATTATCAGGTATATGGAATGATTAAAACTTCCATCGTGAAACCATGTTTATACATGCCTTGGTGCATCCAAATTCATCAGCCTAACCAAGACCACCATTATATTGTTGTTGATATTCGGCGGCCCAGTCTCCAGATGTGGATGGCTTGACTTGATCGTCATCAAAAATTAGTCCTCCACGACTCATCTTAGAAACAAACCGAAGAAACTTCGAATTCTCCAAAGCCCCATGTAGATTTTGATTATATATAATATTAAAGGCCACAGAAAGTGACTTAACAGAATAAATAGGAGCTATATGGGTGAATGCAATTCAGAGCGGTGATTTTTTCAGGCTGTTTAACCCAACAGCCATAAGAAGAGCCATCTGAAGCAGCATAAGGCAACCATTAAACATGCACACAAACATATACCTGAAATTTAGGGTCATTATTCTGAGCGAAAGTATGTGAAAGCATTCGAGTCTGCTCCATTGCAGCAAAGTTTGAGATACTTGCACCTCTCATTTGACCCCACAGTGCCATTTGAGATTGCTCCTGCATTTGAACAAAGTAAACATGAACACATGTTCCCTAATTACCTTAACAGGCCAGACTTGTAACTGATCTGAAGATCATTTGTTTTCAAAAGATTGAAACTCATCTTCAATTCTTTTAAAGATTGTTGTATCCAAGAATTTGTATCAGACAATAAAGAAAAATATCAGATTATTAGTCCGCCAGTGAGGATTTTGTGGATGTGAAAAATTCGGACAGTTTGATGAAAGAAGAAGAAAGCTTGGAAAGCACATTTAAGGCAGACTGAAAATCGCTGACAGCAAATCTGCATGGCCAGTTTGACAAGCAACATAATGAAAGTTACACAATCATGGTTTTTTTTTTTTTTCAGCAGGAGAAATCAGTAGTGCAAGCCTTCTTTATAACCAAGGCATTTCAAATGGTAGAATGATTAAAGAGAACGCAATAGGGTTGTGCATCACCTCTTCCAAGGGAGGGTTATAATAATAGGAAGATAACTATTAATGATCTACCCATTCCATTATGGTGGTGGATCTTAAGAATCTCAGACTCTCAAGTGGTTTAGAATGAGTAAAGAGGATATAAACTAGGGTTGTGGCATCCACTCCTACAGAGACTTATAACAATAGGAACGTAACAATCAATAATACCCTATAATGATTGCAAGATGATAGTGGAGCTAAAGAATGTCAGACTTTCAAGTTCTTTACAGCTGGTGAGTCCTTATGGAGAGGAGATCATAGGGCAGAAGCTGCCTACTTCCAACATCAGGAAGCAATAGAGAGTAGAAAAAGAGCCTCAGAAATTGTCTACCTCCGTCCATTTATAAAGGGAAATGGGCTACATGGTGCAGGGAGAAGAGATCATCTTAAGGAAACAGGGGGTCGCAAATATCTTTATAGAAAAAAGAAAACAAACAAAGAAGAAAAAATTAAATTGACAAGGATTTGGCATTCTCCCAAATGGTATGCATTGCAAAATCACAAAACAGAACCGAGCAAAGCCAAAAATAAAATAAAACACTCACATACACACACACAAACACACGTATGAGAGAGACTGATCACTTAATCCCTTTGAACATCTTGGACATTCAGATGCTTTCAAGGGGATAACACCTCACACACTTCAGTATATCCTTCTGCCTTTAGGCAGCCAGAATTGATCCAGAAATTCCCAACAAGTTTGGGTGCATCAAGGATTTAGGGTAGTGATTTCTTGACATAATTCTTGTTGAAAATTGACCATATGTTCAGTCCAATGAGCCATGCACACTAATTTCTGCACCTGTTTGGTTGTCAGATCGAGTTTATGATGTTGCTCACAGCAAATGATAACTATATTCCCCTTACAAAAGAACACCACTTACCCTCTCAAATTCAGAGGCACATAATTATTTTTCTTACCCTCTCAAATTCAGAGGCCCAACCATTAACGCCATGTTGCCATTCAAATGAGAAAGCCCACAACTCAGGATCACCCTGTTGTGCTCTATGCTGATCAAACTCAGTTACCCATCCATCCGCAGGAAGATGGCCAGCTTGTCTAATTCCCTGGGACTCATTCCAGTTGCCCTCCAACTCACAAAATCTGCCAGGAATATGTCCTTTTTCCTGAACACTGTTGTCTATATCTAAAGAAGATAAGAGTGCATCAAGCTGGAAATATAAAGGAAAAAACCAAAAGGCATAATTAATACAATTCCAAGCAGAATGTAGCTAAGCTATATACAGTTCAAACATCCAAAGAAAAATGAGATTAGCCAAATCTTTGTCCTACAGACACCTAACTTGCATCCATGTCAATCCTGAACAGTGAGACTAATATAGATGTCGTCTTTGGGTGTCTAGAAAGGTGATCTTCATAATTTAGTCAATAGTTCAATCCATGTCTTTCAGGAAGACGAAGCCTCAAAAGAAGATAGGACGTATGAATAAATTCAAGCTTAATCCCACATATAATTAGGGCAACGCAAAATATAAATCAGTAAGAGATTTTTTTGTGTTCACTAAGCAGATAGCACAGAAAATCCAAGACTTGCAGATGAAAGATGAAAGGCCGTGATAATGATGCAGTCTATTCAATGATTAAAAGTAGAGAACTTCAAAATTTATGAAGAACAATATTTTAATCTGGGTTGCTCTTCTAATAAGCAATATAACAAACCTGTGCGTTAATGAACTCATCGCTCTTATCAGCAAACATGTGGCGGGCCATTATACTAGTGCAATCCCTAATACATTGTTTATCAACTTCGGATAGTCCTAATGCAGGATGACAAGGTATACCACCATGGCTACTATAAAGAAAAGAATGCAGAAAGTTTGACAATACTCTTCGTGGAGGACCTGCGACAGAAGGAGAAGGGTTAGGGATGCACTCCGATACTAAAGGACAGGAAACTGGAAACCACAACAAAGTGGTGATATGATAACCAAGTTAAATCTTCGACAAAGAAATGTGAAGACAAGTAATGATCATCAGGCTAAATACCATCCAAAGTTGGTTGCAACTGAGAATTAACTTGACCAAATGCGTGCTCAAACTCTGGAAGGTGGGGTTGACTCGCCCTTCCCTGGAGATGAGGAGGCTGAACATGATGTATCTCCTCCCACCAATCTGCAATTTGACCTTGATCTGCAGCTCGGAAGCCATAAAGGAAGTCTGAGCCCGGACATTTCAGAGTATTATCAGGGTGACCCTTAAAATTAACAATAATGATCATGCAGGAAAATAAAATCAAACCTGTGCACTAGGCTGCACTATGAGAGAGACTGATCACTTAATCCCTTTGAACATCTTGGACACTTAGATGCTTTCAAGGGGACAACACAGGACATGCTTCAGTATATACTTCTGCCTTTAGCCAACCAGAATTGATCAAGAAATGAACTCCCAACAAGTTTGGGTGCATCAAGAATAAGGATAGTGATTTCTTGACCTAGTTCTTGTTGAAAATTGACCATATATATCCAATGAAGCATGCACACTAATTTCTGCACCTTTTTGGTTGTTAGATCGAGTTTTTGATGTTGCTCACGGCATATGATAACTGTATTCCCCTTACAAAAGAACATCAATAGCTTCACATGCATTTAGTACATAATTATTTTTCTTACCCTCATTCAGAGGCCCAACCATTATAGCCATGTTGCCATTCGAATGAGAGAGGCCACGACTCAGGATCACACTGTTGTGCTCTAAGCTGATCAAACTCAGTTACCCATCCATCCGCAGGAAGATGACCAGCTTCTCTAATTCCCTGGGACTCATTCCAGTAGTCCTCCAACTTATGAAATCTGCCAGGAATATGTCCTTTTGCATGAACACTGTTGTCTATATCTAAACAAGATAAGAGTGCAAAAACATGGAAATATAAAAGGGGGGAAGACATAATTAATACAATTCCAAGTAGAATGGAGCTAAGCTATATACAGGACAAACATCCAAAGAAAAATGAGATCAGAAAAGACAATAGCCAAATCTTTGTTCTACAGACACCTAACTTGCATCCATATCAATCCTACCAATACAGATGTCGTCTTTGGGTGTCTAGAAGAGAATTAGAGAAGGTGATCTTCATAATTTAGTCAATAGATCCATGTCTTTCTGGAAGACGAGGCCTCAAAAGAAGATAGGAAGTATGAATCAATTCAAGCTTAATCCTTCATATAATTAGGGCAACCCAAAATATAAATCAATAAGCAATTTTTTGGGTTCACTAAGTAGATAGCACAGAAAATCCAGGACTTGCAGATGAAAGATGAAAGGCCATGATAATGATGCAGTCTATTCAATGATTAAAAGTAGGGAACTTCAAAATTTATGAGGAACAATATTTTCATCTGGGTTGCCCTTCAATTAAGCAATGTAACAAACCTGTGCATTAATGACCTCATCGCTCTTATCGGCAAACATGTGGCGGGCCATTATACTAGTGCGATCCCTAATAAAATGTTTATCAACTTCAGATAGTCCTAATCCTGGCAAGGGTGCGGGACGAAAGGGTATACCACCACAGCTATTATCAAGAAAAGAATGCAGAAAGTTTGACAGTACTCTTTGTGGAGACCCTGTGACAGAAGCAGTAGGGTTAGTAGATTCATAATGCACTCCAATACCAAAGGATAGGAAACTGGGAACCACAATAAAGTGGTGATATGATAACCAAGTTAAATCTTCGACAAAGAAACGTGGAGACAATCAAGTTAAATCTTTGACAAAGAAACGTGGAACATCAGGCTAAATACCATCCAAAGTTGGTTGCAACTGAGAATTAACTTGACAAAGTGCATGCTTCAACTCTGGAAGGTGGGGTTGACTCGCCCTTCCCTGGAGATGAGGCTGAACATGATGTATCTCTTCCCACACATCTGCAAAATGACCTTGATCTGCAGCTCGGAAGCCATGAAGGAAGTCTGAACCCTGACATTTCAGAGTATTAACAGGGTGATCATTAAAATTAACAATAAGGATCATGCAGGAAAATAAAATCAAACCTTTGCACTAGGCTGCAGATAATGCTCCTGACCAAATTTTGAAAAAATAAAGAAATAACCCCTTTTAAAAATTAAATCTTAAAATATCATTCAAAATATAATTTTAAATATTAATTAAAAAACTACTTTTAAGAGTTTTTATCATTTTGTCACCCGGCCTGACCCTCAAAATACCTGGGCTAGGGCCCAATTCTGTGGCCATGTCTAATTATTATTATTTTTTTTTTGTGAAAACCATGTCTAATTATGCTATTGTTTTCTTTTTTTTATATATTAAATCGATCAATTTTCTGATTTCATCCGATTAATCCGATTTAAGTATTATAACATTAATTAAGAGATTAGCTCTTTCAAATTCTTTTTCTTTATTCTCATGAATGGAGCTCAAAATCTTTGATTAAAGGATAAAATATCCGATCACTCAATTTAAAAAATTTGATATTAACATTGATTGAATTGAAAATTTAATTTTTGAATTTCTTCGTGTTTTTATTTTAGTTTTGTTTTTGTTTCTTCTTTTTAAGTATCTGGTTGGTTTTTTTTTTTTTTTTAAGGTGATGGAGTACAAACCTGACCTCAACTAAAAGATTTAAAATAAAGTAAAGAAAAAAAAAATTATAAGTTTGAAACTTATCTAATAAGATTATAGATCGAACAATTTTGGGTAGAATAATAAAAGAGGAAAACTTTAAAGTCACTTTCCATAATAATGTGTCCTAGAATGAAGATTCCTAAGTAAAGGTCTAGTCTTTTGGTTACAAACTTGTAACCATACCCAAATTTTCTTTTCTTTTCTTTTTTTTTCGGTCCCTATGACTAGACCACCTCCCGGTATTCGAGATTCCGTCCCAACTAATCTGAACTGACCTAACTGTCGGATCTCATTTGAGGGGATGTCTCCCTCAACTAATATATAAGTAATTTAACCAAAAAATATTATCAAAATTATAATATCATACGGAAAGAAATTATGAGGAAGATAATGTTTGCTGCTTGATTTATACTACTTTTGCATCAAAACTTTTTAATTTCTCAATACTTTCGTAACTATTTTAAAGTTTGAAATTTATGTTTAGATATTTGATTTTGCGTTTGTTTTGCATAATTTAAGATTTTATTTTTTGGATTTAAACTCAAAGTCGTGTTCATTAATCAATACCCTAAACATACAAATTCTCTGCTATCAAAATACACAATCCTAATAAATAAATAAATAAATAATTTGAGACACAATCGAAACAGAATTGACAACCTCGCTGTTAATCTCTTGCATGACATTTTGTTTTAATTTACCTACGACATTTCTCAACCATCATTAGAAAAATACTAAAAATAAAATTAGATTTCTCATCGGCCGTAAGAAAAATTAACAAAATATATATATATATATATATATATATATATATATAAGCATTTTCTTTATCCCACTTGGCTTAGGTGTGGATAGAAAGTAGTTGGCCACTTGGCCTTTTAGACTCGATTTTGTGATCATGTTGAATCTCTAAATAATTTTCTTAATAAGAATCTTAAGTCTCGAAGGGTTAGCCTTTGGGCCCGACCCAGTGAGCAGATGATGATCAGGCATGGTTAGCAACCCTTGAGCTATTCGGCCCAGCAGCTCGATCCTCTTTTTTATTTTTTATTTTTACTTATCGATATCTAAATTTTAATTGATTAATCTATTGAAAGATAGAGTCTTTCAAATTCTTTTTCTTAATTTTTAGAATTCAAATTCAAGATCTTTAATTAAAAGAATAGAATATCTGATTAATCAATTCAAAAGAATTTGGTGACCCAATTCGTCCAATCATATTTAGGTCTAAGACCACCCCATGGTCAACAAAAATTAGAACCACACTAATGAAAATTAACACAAGAACGAACCCACCCGTGGTCCCTCCTATAATCCAGGCCTTGATCCTTCATCTTTTTCTTTTTTCCTTTTCTAACCCTCTCTCTCTCTCTCTCGTTGAATCAAAAGAATGTCAACATTCACCGGATAGTTCAGCTCTAATATAAATCTGCATATTGCTTTCTTTTCTATCCAATTTGAAATAAATTCCTTAGATTTAAAAAATAAAGATAAAAAGGTTGACTCCCATTCCCTTCGGCGTGAACGAATGTGTGAAACGTTGGTCTAATAAGAAAGACATTAACACCTCACACTAAGAATCAGAGTTCGAATCTTGATAGTGACAAAAACAACGTTAGGAGAACTCTCACTCAATTGGGACCCGACAACAGCTCGACCAAGATTAGGCGAAACAAAAATCCGGATACTCGACGATAGACCAAGTCCAGGGAACCAAAAAAAAAGCCGAGTGTGAAAAATTCTGAGTTAATTATGTCACTGAACAAATGGAAATCCGAGACCAAATTCAAATACCCATAGAGGTTGATGAACTTTAGCATGGTAATGAGTCACGTTCTATAAACACAGTGTTGGTCTAAAGACAACGTTACTAAATTCCCTTAAACAAGTTTTTGAGTTACTAGATTCCCTTAAATAAGTTTTTGAATTCGAATTTTGAAAATGAAAAAAACAGATATCGAAAAAATTCATTTCTTAATAAACTCGACAGTTTATTCGAATCAAATTAATAAGAATCAATAAATTAGTTACGAGATATTAGTTGATCAAAAAATAAAAATAAAAAATAAAAAAATAAAAACACGACAATGAACGGGAAATAGAAGAAAGCTACAACTTTAGAATAATCAAACAAAAAGAAAATAAAAATAAAAATAAGAACATTTACATCTTTGGTAAAGTCCTCATCAAAAGCAAGGCTGGTTACCTACGTCTACATCTAGCAATAGCAATTTTCTTGCCAGACAAAACCCGCCCCCCCAATAAAAAGCATGAAAACATGAAATTCAACAATGCATCCATTCCAGCATGGCAAAAATCACTTATAAGAGTGCTCATATCAAGGAACCGTAACACATTTTTATTACTTTCTATCCTTCTCTTTTCATAATTATTCTGTAATTTATTATTCGAGCACATTTTAATTCCCTGAAAGCTATACTGAGGCTGTTCTCCTCCCCTTTCATCTTGTATTATAGTACAATCCCGTTGCCCAAACAGTGTTTTGAGCTTCAAATCAAATCTCACTAAATTTTTGTGACAGCCATTGCAATCCTCTTGACCCACCGACTCATACGAAGCCGCAGCGAATGGAACCTGAATGTAAAAGGGAAAACCAACAAGATCGGAATTCCGCCTCTTCTTGCTTTTCTAGTTATTTTAATAAGTGAACATCCAAAAATAACCCAAACAAAAGCTAGTGCATTTTCAGATAGTTAAACGCCACGATAGAAGGTGAATTGAAGGTGATTTACAGGATCAAACCTTGTCAAAATGGCAGCCTTGTTTACTTTTATGCCCACAAAGGAAAAAAGAAATCAAAGGGGAAACTCCTTCTGCAGAACATCAAGATTCCTGGAGTCGCAAGCCTCAAACATGTCATTTCGAGAAGTGCAGCTGCAAAAATGTAACAGGAAGCATTATATGAGTATTCAATACAGGATAGGAGAGTTCAGGCAGAAAAATTAAATGTGATAAATTCTCTGACTTACCCAAGAGAAATTCTCAAATATTGCCAGGCATTATCTGCCTTTGGATTCATGGCAAGTGCCCGTACATAGTAACGTATGGACTCCTCGTACATACCCTACATACGAAGAATTTTTTAGATAATTACAACAATAACCTGAAGTTAGTTCAGATAACATATTATGTTAACAGCCTATTAATATATAATAAGACGACAGGCACACCCCCCCCCAGGGGTGGGGCGCCTGGCCCAAAAAAAAAGTTTTTCAAGACATCCAAATTAATTCTTTACACATCAACACAAATGATCTCTGGCTAAACAGTAAAAGTTGCAGCTCATTCCAAGCAACATCCAAGGTTTAATCCTAGGTAACTGCATTGAGGAGGTTTTGAGAGCACACACAAAATTTGTCCATTGTGCTTTCCCAATGTGTGCAGCTTGGAGCTATTCTGTCTGCTTGATGGGTTTACTCGTGCACACCCAAATGGTAATGGTTAAAGACTGCCATAATAATTAGAATAATCATAATTTGTCCTCCCAAGACTAGAACAAGGCCTGTGATTTCAAAGCAACTTCTAAACATATCAGGGAAGAGGAGCAAATGTTCTCTGCTTAAGTGCTGCCAATTATAGTGTATATGAACCAGCAAGACAACCAGTAAGAACCTCTCAGCCTTGAACTGATTGCAAAGAACTAAGGAAACCAAAGTTTAGACAACCGACCCTCAAAATGAGATCATTTTAAAATACAACGTATGAACCCCGCATTTTAAGACTGTAAATCTATAAAAATACTTGCAGTTGAAATAACAGAGTGCAATTGAGGAAGCAGATGCAATCATTGCAATCTAACATGACCATACCCAGAGCATGCTAAAAATTAACCGAACCTTATTCCCCAACTTAAAGCACATATTGTTAAATCTATCTCATAGGCCTCAAATTATCCTCTCCCATTAGGAGATGGACACAATCAATGCGAATTCACATTTATCCCATTCTACTATCACCCAATACAGATAGCTAAAAGTAAGAACCATGCAATCAGGAAAATCTACTTCTCATATCATTGAGGCTGAAATTACCAAAATACAAGCATAGGGAAAATACCTGGTTGGCGTAACTGATGCCCATGTTTGCCCATGCACGAACATAATTGGGCTTCAAGTCGAGAGCCTACAGACACAGAAATACCCATTTGAGTTATTGAAACATAGAATCCAGGAAAAAAGCACAATAAAACCAGGGGGGGAAGGGGGGGACATTCACCTTGCACTAACAGTTAATGAGCTATAATGAAAATTCATAACATGATTAGACAGCATTGATTACTATGAAAATCATGCATGTCAATATACTATTCTACATACAGATTTAGTCAGTTATCTTCATCATACTTAACTCGGCAGAGCACTACATAAAAGATCATTTGAAAGCTAGCAAGAAGACAAACTGCATTCAGATAGTCTACCATCTATAATTGCTTACCATGGAAACTGCAGAAATCAATGAGAGACATACAGTCCAATCTTTTTCTCAAGTTCAACCTATCCCAATGTGGAACATAATCAATGTCTCATGATGTTTAACCAAGTTTTTTGACTAGTATATATAGAAATATGTACACATATATTGGTAGATGCCCAAAAATTTCTGGTTTCTGGTTTTTGGTATCATTATAATTTGAACTAATCCAAGAATGCTAAAGGTGGGATGTCAAGACGGTGTCTGGGCAAGAATCAGAATCAGCCTCCCAGTAACAGAAATCTCTGATAGAAGCAGAATGAAGCACATACAGCTCAAGTAGAACTGCACGGTATCATAGATAGCATAGATAGCTTTATAAATAGTTGTGTAGCATTAAAATGCAAATGGGTAAAGAGTCAGATAGGCAAAAGATTAGGTACAAAAACGACCTAATATTATGTATGGTACCGAACTAGTCACACGAGTACAAAGAAAATATTACAGTATGACACGTATGACACCAAGCTAGCATCTTCGAGCACAGTATTGAAGTTAGGCTGATGCTTCGTATTTATATTGTTTACTTGCACGTAAATTAGATATCAATTTCCAATATACATTTGAAAAGAAAAAAGTAAAATAAAATTCTTATAATTTTAGTGTAGAAATTCAGATAAATGAATTGGGGGTGGATATAAACCAACGAATGTTTACATAAGTATTTCATGAATCCTAGAAAAGAAAAAATATTTTTGCAAACATACATAAAAACCACCTATTGATGCAAGAAAAAGCATTGTTAATAACATACACAAAATCAAACCAGCAAGTTATGCCTAAATTAGTGTGGACTACCTGTTGATAAGCCAATATGGCATCTGCACTCTGAACACTGTTTGCTTGGGTTGCCCCAAGTTTGTTCCAAAGAGAATAGTCATTTGGTCTAAGTTGTAAAGCTCTCTGAAAAGATGAAATGGCCTTGTCATATTCTCGGGATAAGTTGTAAAGCACACCAAGCACAATGTGAACGTCAGCATCCTCAGGTGACATTTGAGCAGCTTCATTGAATAATCTGGCAACCTGAATTCCAGGAAACAAAATGCATATGATCTTGAAGTGCAAAAAATTTGGAGCTTACAAATCACTTGTTAACTAAGAAAGCAGCTCCCTGAAATTTTGGCCACAAAAGTTTCATGCGTCCTCCAGGAATTAAAACCACTAGCCACAGGATTCAATATCAAAATAAACTCCTCTCATCTCCTAAGTAAAATTTGAGAAAGCATATGCTTCCTTTCATCCCACTTATTGCAATTTATACACAATGTTGTCTAATAGATCCCAATCAGCACTCACGTGGATGATTGACAGATATAAATCATTAAGAGAAGAAATACAAGAAGGATTTAGGACTCGGGAATGATTTATTACTTTGTTGCAGATTCAATATACTCACTGGTGGAGCCACTGGAGCAGCGGGCAGGGGGAAGGCTAGTTTCTTTGCCCCCCGGCTCCAAAAATTTCTCCATGTTATCTTGAATTTGGTTTCTCAAATTTTTAGCAAATAGTATAATGGAAAATCCCCCCCTCCAAAATATATCATAATTTGCTTTAAATGGTCAAGTAAAATCGGAATAATTATTAGGAACTTTAACTGTATTATTTTGAAAGTTTTGAAAATTTATGGGCAATATATTTACTATAACCACCCCCCAACATATGATCCATACATAAATGTGGCTAGTAAACATTCCATTCTTGTTACAACTTTTGAAATGGAAAAAGAAATGAAGGAGAGAGGGGGGTGAGAGAAAGTTGCCTTATACTTCATTCTTCTTTTAATACTTCAAAATAATTAAGCATAAGGAAACAACCAATGTAAATTGAATTTCTATTCTGTAGGAAAAAGGTTAATGGTTCTTAATAAGTTTTTTATATTGTAGCATAGTATAAATTATTTTTAAATTTTGATTATTTCAGTTTGATTATTATTTTTTCTGTATTCATAATATTTTTTTCCTCACAATTGCCCCCCCCCAAAAAACAAAAGTTTGGCTCCGCCAATTATATACCCAATTTCAGTTCGCAGCGACCCAAATATTTACTTTTTAAGAGAAAAAAGAAATGCAGGTTCACAAGTAACAAAGCTAGTATAATGGGAACGGTGCCAACATTAGACATGTCCAAGGTTCCAGACCAAACCAGAACAATTCCGGTTCCGGTTTCAAAGCCTGATAGTTCTAGTCCGCTTTTGGTTCCAAACCTGATGGTTCCAATTCTGATTTGGTTTCCATTTGGTTCCAGTTTGGTTCCGGCTTTTTTCAGTTCTTTCATATTCTTATGATCTTTTACGGTTCCTTCATGGTTCCGGTTCCGGTTCCGGTTCCGGTTCTGGTTCCAAGAAACAAGAACTGAAATCCAACCGGTGACTTGAAGGTTCCAGTTCTAAAATCAAATCAGAACCATTTTCAGGGTTCTATTTTGGTTCAACAAGGTTTGATTTCGGTTCAGAACTGGAACCTTGGGCATGTCTAGCCAACACTCCACCAAACTGGGAAAGATTAGCAATCTTCCCCTATATTCAATTGAGCCCAGATAGATATGGCCATGCCATTTAACATGAAAAATGCACTGCAACATATAAAGCGATCTTCTTGTGTCTAACGCTCAAGTGCCCTAAGCCCAATTCCTATGTCCAAAATGGCAGAAATCTGGGGAAAAAAAAAAGAATGCAAAATTGAGCACTTACATCAGCATAATACAGAGATTTGGAAAGCTCAAGAGGGGCAAGAGTTCCATATTTTGGGTTGTGAAGCAGCCAGCTATGTAAGTATTTCAATGCAGCTGCCTGCTCTAGCTCTGCAATTTAGAGGATAACCAACTCTTTTAGACTCCGCAAAAAAGTTTCGCCCATCCACCCATCCCCCCACCCAAAAAAGAAAAAAAGAATTAGATACTCAATTTGCAGTTTCCTTGTTAAATGATTGATCACTAACCATTGGTATGACTGACACCGAGCGCAAGCAGAACCTCAAGATTTGTTGGATCAACCTCCTGCGCTTTCATCATAGATGCAATGGCCTGCAACCACAGCGTAGATCTTGTAACAATGAAAAATGGAGCATAAAACGCCAGCAGCATGATGGCAACATCGGATAAAGTAATCAAGTTGATTGAAAATTGTAAACAGGAGGCCTAAGTTTCTGATAGTCACAATATCTTTTCTGCCAACAAATTTTGTAGTTCCTAATTTAATTATTTATTTTTGGTCATACGGATTTGTCAATGCAACAAGGATGCCAGATCAGAAAAAGCAACAATCTAAAATAACACCATATTTACCAATAAATTCACTTCCAAATAGATGGTTTAAAATCCATTAGCATGCAAATTGTCACGAACTTTTCACTCTATGAAGGTTATTGAGATATCCAATGAATAAGAAACTTAATACAAGTACTATTAAGCATTGTATTGGCTTGCTCATAGAGGCAAAATAAAACCAAAGCAAAAACAAAAACAAAAAAGACAATGAGCACCATCATTTGACCGTGCCTGTTGAGAAGCCCAACTTACATCTGCAGGTAGTCTTCCACTATCTAATAAGCAATCACTAAATTTTACAAATTACAGTCCATATTAAACAACTCCAAGGAAAAGATTCAAAATAGAAATGCAGAAGAACCTGTTGATCATCATCATTTTCTGCATGTGCTATTCCAAGTAATCTCCAACCTTCAGCATTGTCAGGGTTCTTAATTACTTCAGCTTCCAACGCAAGTACAGCTTCACTAAGAAGTCCTTTACGAAACAATTCTTGCCCTTCCTTTAGGGGATTGAGATGACCAACATATGGATTCATCTCAGAATAGACATAAACTCCCCTAGAACCACCAGATTGTTGCTTGGCGGCTGCTTGCTCATTGAGGTACCTAGGATTTTATTGTGAAGGAAAATATTAATTTGAGTCAACAATATGCAGAAATTAACATATGGGGACTAAAGTTCCAGAAACAAAATTTAGAAT
This sequence comes from Dillenia suffruticosa, assembly GCA_033439265.1. Lineage (NCBI taxonomy): Eukaryota > Viridiplantae > Streptophyta > Magnoliopsida > Dilleniales > Dilleniaceae > Dillenia > Dillenia suffruticosa. The sequence goes on from JAVTVX010000005.1 coordinate 764,821, forward strand.
TTAGTCATCACTGGTTTAGTACCACATAAATTAATAACAAAACCAAACCACATTTTAGCATGCAACTTCCTCAGATGGCTTGAAAATTGTCAATAATATAAGAAACGTGTCTATTTGTTTTGTGCAGGTGAGTGTCTGTTCTTCCAAAAGTGATAAGATGAGACCAAACAAGGCAACTGAAACTAATGAAGCTTTAGAAACATATTGAGATTCTCATTTTGACACTTAAGTATCAGGCCAAAAATAAGGATTTGCAAAAACAAGGCAAGACAACTTAGTTGAATTTTTACTGGGGATCACCATACAATTCGTAGTTTCTCAAGCTTAGAATGGATAAGGCACCACCAAAGTGACAGAGTTCAAAGAAGAATAGGCTTTGTAGTGTTGTAGGTTTTTTAAGTGGGAAGGGATTTTTTAAAGAACAGAGAGAAGGCAAAAGGGGTTACAAGTACCAGAGTGTAGCCACAATCCATGTGTAGAGTAAGAGAGGGCTGAAAAGAACAAATCTGAGAGAAAATCAAGGGAAAGGGCAGACAATGGTTTGTTATGAAGAGTTTCCAGGAAGTACTTTTTAGATTGTAATACCTACTCTACCCCCATTTAAATAGCATATGTTGTAAAAATCACAACCATGTAATTCAGGGCTCCATAATGTCCTGTTATCTTGAATAACAGCATTATAGGATAGATCAAAGGTCCTCCTTTATGTATACGACAAACAAACGAAAACAACACCAAATGAGGGTCAAATAAGTGTTAGATAAGGGTAGGCACCACACCAAAATGCCTTATAGACATTCAAACACTAAACTTTTGCCTCAAATACAAAAATTTGTCTCCAAACAGCCAAAGTATGGGTGAAAAACCATGGTTCGATAACACATGCCTAATTAGGTATATGCATGGGGCATGCTCCAGCAATAATTGCCTTAATGAAATTAAAGACAACCATGAAACAAGATCAGCAACAAGTGCAAGTGAAAGACATTTTTTAATCACAAGGTGAACTAGGTCATGGTAAGTGCTACCTCCACCAGGAGCATAGATATTAGAAAGTTGCTTAATATTGGAGTCCACGAAAGTTAGATGGGAATTCATTACACAGGTGACATCCAAGAAAGCATACACTACTGGTGTGACATAGAGATGAGGAAGGCTATAGACACATCTGATAAATCACCACATACAAGCTTAGAAAAATACCAGTTCACCATGTTTTTCCACATTCAATAAAATTTGACAAACTAAGAGAATGTCTCAAATATGGAAGAAGAGTGTAATTGTATCGTTATATAAAAATAAAAGAGACATACAAAATTGTTCTAACTATAGAGGAATTAAACTTATGAGTCATACCATAAAATTATGGGAGAGATGAATAGAGTATAGATTGAGATTGAAGATAAATGTATCTCAAAATCAATTTAGATTTATACCGAAGAAATCCACCACGGAAACAATCCACTTGTTAAGACATTTGATAGAGACATATAAAGCACATAAGAGGGACCTACATATGGTATCTATTGATCTAGAAAAAGTATATGATAGAGTTTCTAGAAATTTATTATGGTGAGCGTTGATAAAGAAAGGGATATCTTTAAGATACACTAATCTCATTAAAGATATGTATTTCGAAGTTGTAACTAACGTAAGAACTTGCGGTGGTTTGAGCGATAGTTTTCCCATTAACATTGGGTTTCATCAAGATTCAGCATTAAGTCCCCTCCTCTTTGCAATAGTGATAGACAAAATTACCAAAAATATCCAAAATGAAAAACTATGGTGTATACTTTTCGCAGATGATATAGTACTAGTTGATAAAACTAGGGAAATGGTTAGTGCTAAACTAGATTTATGGAGACATACACTAGAATCCATAGAGTTTAAATTGAGTAGATCAAAAACCGAATATATGAGATATAGGTTTAGCGACAGTTATCAGAATGATAAAAAAACAATTAGTTTAGATGGACAAAATGTACCCAAAAGTGATCGATTTAGATATCTAGATTTTATCATTCAAAATGATAACAATATAGATAGAGATGTGAATCACAGAATTCAAACAGGTTGAATGAAATGAAGAAGGGCATTTGAAATTCTTTGTGATCGCACGATACCATTGCATTTAAAGGGAAAGTTCTATAAAATCACGATTAGACCTATACTATTGTATGGTACTGAATGCTAGACTATTAAACAACAACAAGAGCAAAAAATGGATGTATCAGAAATGAAAATATTTAGGTGGATGTGTAAAAAAACTAAAAGAGATAGAATTAGAAACGAAGAGATTCGTAACAAAGTAGGAGTTAGTTCAATTGTGGATAAAATGCGAGAGTATCGTTTGAAGTGATTCAGGTATGGGCAAAAAATACCCAAAGATGTATCGGTTAAGAGAACCGAAAACTTAAATATGAGATATCTAATAAAACGAAAAGATAAACCATTGAAAATTTGGATGCAAATTATCTATAAAGACATGGAAGTTAAAGGTTCAGAAGAGGAAATGGTTTTGAATAAGAATGGATGACGTAGAAGAATCCACACAAATTAAACCAATATATTTTAAATATCTATCTATTGTTTATTTATTTACTTTTCTTTTTCTTTTTTTTCTTGTTATTTTATTTTATTTTATTTATCTATTATATATTTTATCTTTTTCGAATTTGTCTCTCAAATAACCGACCCCAAATATTGGTATTAAGGTCCAGATTATTGTTGTTGTTGTTGTACCATGTTTTTCCACATATAATAAAGTTTTTCCAAACTTTCTCATTAGGGAGAGGAAAAAAAGAACAGAGAGAAAAAAAAAAAAGAACATATAGGGGCATCAACTTTTATAAACGTTGGAAGGCATGCCTCTTAGATCAAATATGGAGGGCACAAGGTCATTTTACAACTCAAGCAGAAGAACTACCTAGAATGACCAAAAATATTTGACTGATCCAACACACATACCAACCATTCACGTGGAGGATTAGACAAAACTTACTCATCATATGCACTGGCCCAGTTATCAGTAGTTTCATCGCCAAATGCACCTTCACCAACCTGACGCCCAAATTCATCTGCCCAGTCCCGAACATGCAACTTGGAGAATTCATCAACCCACTGATCCTCAACTGCATTTGGTTGCTTGTGCTCAGCAGAAAACTCATTCACCCATCTATCAGGTCCATGGGAAAGCTAGAAACAACAAAATCATGAAAAATCAACAACAGAGCAATAACAGGGTAATGACTAATCAATCTTTGGGTGAGATCATGGGGTAAGATGCAACTCCAGGTAAGCTGAGCTAAGATCGATAGGCGGCACAAACACATGGGACCTATCACATAAGTCTAAGGACTCTGAAAGCATATCCTCCATGCCCATTTAAGCACAAAGAAATCTTATTTCAATATTATCACCATTAATGAACATGCACATATGATATCCTGCCCAAGCATTATCAAGTATATGGAATGATTAAAACTTCCATCTTGAAACCATGTTTACACTTACCTCAGTGTGTCCAAATTCATCACCCCAACTAAGACCAGCATTATATTGTTGTTGATATTCAGCTGCCCAGTCTCCTGATGTGGATGGCTTGACTTGATTGTCATCAATAATTAGTTCTCCACGACTCATCTTGGAAACAAACTGGAGAAACTTCGAATTCTGCAAAGCCCCATGCAGATTTTGAGTATGTATAATACTTAGGGCCACAGAAAGTGACTTAACAGAATAAATAAATGGAGCTACATGGGTGAATGCAATTCAGAGCAGTGATTTTTTCAGGCTGTTTACCCAACAGCCATAAGAAGAGCCATCTGAAGCTGCATAAGGCAACCGATTCACACCATTTGAATATATCCAACAGATAGTAAGACCATTACATGCACACAAACATATACCTGAAATTTAGGGTCATTATTCTGAGCCAACGTATGTGCAAGCATTCGAGTCTGCTCCATTGCAGCAAAGCTTGAGATATTTGCACCTCTCATTTCACCCGACAGTGCCATTTGAGATTGTTCCTGCATTTGAACAAAGTAAACATGAACACGTTCCCTAATTACTTTAGCAGGCCAGACTTGTAACTGATCTGAAGGTCATTTGTTTTCAAAAGATTGAATCTCATCTTCAATTATTTTAAAGATTGTTGTATCCAAAGATTTGTATCAGACATTAAGGAAAAACATCAGATTATTAGTCTGCACGTGAGGATTTTATGGTTGTGAAGGAGGACAGTTTAGTGAAAGAAGAACAAATCTTGGAAAGTACTTTAAAGGCAGACTGAAATTGTCAACAGCAAATCTGCATGGCCAGTTTGACAAGCAACATAATGAAAGGGAAGATAGTGATAGCTTGATCATGGCTTACATGATCATCTTTTTTTTTTTTTTTTCTCAGCAGGAGAATATCAGTAGTGCAAGCGCTCATTATAGCCAAGGCATTTCAAATGGTAGAATGATTAAAGACGATGCAAAAGGCATCACCTCTTCCAAGGGAGGGTTACAATAATAGGAAGATAACTATTAATGATATACCTGTTGCAAGATGATGGCGGATCTAAAGTATCTCAGACTCTCAAGTGGTTTAGAATGAGTAAAGAGGATATCAACTAGGATTGTGGCATCTGCTCCTTCAAGGGAGACTTATAACAATAGGAACGTAACAATCAATAATACCCTATACTGACTGCAAGATGATAGTGGATCTAAAGAATCTCAGACTTTCTAGTTCTTTACAGCTGGTGAGTCCTACTGGAGAGGCGCTCATAGTGCAGAAGCTGTCAACTTTCAACAACAGCAAGAAATAGAGAGTAGAAAAAGAAACTCAGAAATTGTCTACCTCTGTTAATTTAAGAGGAGAAATGGGCTACATGGTGCGGGGAGAAGAGGTCGTCTTAAGGAAACAAGGGGGGGTCACAAATATCTTTATAGAGAAAGAAAACAAACAAAGAAGAAAAAATTAAAGTGACAAGGAATAGGCATTCTCCCAAATAGTATGCATTGCAAAATCACAAAACAGAACCAAGCAAAGGCAAAAATAAAATAAAACACTCACACATGTGTGCGAGCGTGCCCATGCGCACACATGCACACACACACACGCACACGCACACATGAGAGAGACTGATCACTTAATCCCTTTGAACATCTTGGACATTTAGATGCTTTCAAGGGGATAACACCTAACACACTTCATTATATACTTCTGCCTCTAGCTAGCCAGAATTGATCAAGAAATTCCCAACAAGTTTGGGTGCATCAAAATTAAGGATTGTGATTTCTTGACCTAACTCTTGTTGAAAATTGACCATATGTTCAGTCCAATGAACCATGCACACTAATTTCTGCACCTTTTTGGTTGTTAGATCGAGTTTATGATATTGCTCACAGCATATGATAACTATATTCCCCTTACAAAAGAACACCAATAGCTTCACATGCATTTAGTACATAATTATTTTTCTTACCCTCTCAAATTCAGAGGCCCAACCATTAATGCCATGTTGCCGTTCGAATGAGAGAGCCCACGACTCAGGATCATCCTGTTGTGCTCTATGCTGATCAAACTCAGTTACCCATCCATCCGCAGGAAGATGACCAGCTTGTCTGATTCGCTGGGACTCATTCCAGTAGTCCTCCAACTCACGAAATCTGCCAGGAATATGTCCTTTTGCCTGAACACTGTTGTCTATATCTAAAGAAGATAAGAGTGCATCAAGCTGGAAATATAAAGGAAAAAAAACAAAAGTCATAATTAATACAATTCCAAGCAGAATGTAGTTAAGCTATATACAGTTCAAACATCCCAAGAAAAATGAGATCAGACAAGACACTAGCCACATTTTTTATCTACAGACACCTAACTTGCATCCAGGTCAATCCTGAACAGTGAGTCATTGGGTATCTAGAAGAGAATCAGGGAAGGCAATCTTCATAATTTAGTTAATAGTTCAATCCATGTCTTTCCAGAAGACGAGGCCTCACAGATAGTAAGTATGAATAAATACAAGCTTAATACAACATATATTTAGGGCAACCCAAAATATAAATCAATAAGAGAATTTTTTTGGGTTCACTAAGCAGACATGCAGATGAAAGATGAAAGGCCATGATAATGATGCAGTCTATTCAATGATTAAAAGTAGAGAACTTCAAAATTTATGAAGAACAATATTTTCACCTGGGTTGCTCTTCTATTAAGCAATATAACAAACCTGTGCATTAATGAACTCATCGCTCTTATCAGCAAACATGTGGCGGGCCATTATACTAGTCCGATCCCTAATACACTGTTTATCAACTTCGGATAGTCCTAATCCTGGCAAAGGTGCAGGACGAAAAGGTATACCACCACGGCTACTATCAAGAAAAGAATGCAGAAAGTTTGACAATACTCTTTGTGGAGGCCCTGTGACAAAAGGAGAAGGGCTAGTATATTCATAATGCACTCCAATACCAAAGGACAGGAAACTGGAAACCACAACAGAGTGGTGATATGATAACCAAGTTAAATCTTTAACAAAGAAATGTGGAGACCATTAATGAACATCAGGCTAAATACCATCCAAAGTTGGTTGCAACTGAGAATTAACTTGACCAAATGCATGCTCAAACTCTGGAAGGTGGGGTTGACTCGCCCTTCCCTGAAGATGGGGAGGCTGAAGATGGGGTATCTCATCCCACACATCTTCAAATTGACCTTGATCTGCAGCTCGGAAGCCATGAAGGAAGTCTGAGCCCTGACATTTCAGAGTATGATCAGGATGATCGTTAAAATTAACAATAAGGATCACGCAGGAAAATAAATCATACCTGTGCACTAGGCTGCAGATAATGCTCCTGCTCAAACTCTGAACCTGGTAACGTTGGAGCCTCTGGGTAGTACTGTCTATCAGAACTTGTTGGTATTGAAGCAGGAAGCTCCTTCAATCTTTCCTGCAAGAAAAGTCAATATTGCAACGAACAATAGCTCAATTTCAGTTTAAAAGTCATCTATATAAAGGCACTTAAAAGCAAAATGCATCTACTAAGACATCATTTAACTTGAATAAACAAAAAAATATATATACACAAATATATATCCGAATAGGAAAAATGGTGAGAATTTATTGAACACAAGTAAAGATAGTGAAATTTTTTTGGGCAGCAAAAATATTAGAAACGCTCCAAATTAAAAGAAAATGTTGATTTCCAAGATAAGCAATGGGAAAAAAAGGCTATACTAATGAAATGCTTCTAAGGAAATACTAAAAGTAGATAAGAACAAAACAGTACATAAGATAATTTAAGGTGGCATTAATAATTAAAAAGTTTAAAGTTAGTGAGAAATTATCATTTCCAAGTTGACAAAATGACAAAGTTATGTCAGCAAGAACGAGCATGCCCAAATTGAATACAACTACACAATTAAAAGGCAAATATTCAGATGCGAAATTCTCAATTCAAAACCCTAATGACCCAAACCCAACTCGATAGAATTGTATCAAAGTACAAAGATACCATGAAGCAAAGAAAAGAAATAGAGGATGAGTGAATTGAACGATGAAAAGCGAGAGAGGGACCTGAGTAGTCTTGGAGGAAGAACCGAAGAGAGCGTTAGCCAAAGTAGCAACGGGATTTGAGGAAGAAGATGAACCGGGAGCAGCACAGGCTGCTCCACCAGTTACAAGGTCTCGCATCGCCATAGCCCTCAAGAAAGACCAAGAATTCTTGAATCTGTTTGGCTCTTGTCTCTCTGTTTTTGTGCCCCATTCTCTCTCCTATATCTGTCCTGATCCGTTACTTTAATTTTAATTTTTTGTTTTCGTTGTCACTTACTTCGGCGCACGTGTTTCCTTTCGTGCGTGAACGATAAGAAAGCTCTTAACAGCTTTTATCATTTCGTCACCCGGCCTGGCCCTCAAAATAACTGGGCTAGGGTCCAATTCTTCGACCACGCCCAGATTATGTTGTTGTTTTTTTTTTTTTTTTTTAGATATTCATCTATATTCATATTTATATGTCGATTAATTCCTTTTAAAATTTATAATAACTCATTTAAGAGAACTACTCTGCTAATATATTTTTTTCATATCTAAATAGTTAATTAAACTCGAAAACTTGATTAAAGAAATTAATATCATATCACACTAAATCAACCATCTATTGATCTAAATTATGTTATTGTTCACGTCATCAATCGGAACTAAGAGAATAATGATTTATAGTTTAACTATTCAGAATTCTTGATAAAAAAAACTAAGAGGGATGACTAAATTTGAAACATTTATACGATCGTCTATAAAGTATTTTGAGATTTATTTTAAAATTTTTTAAAGGAAATTGATTATCATTATTATGAATAGTATGAAAATAGGAAAATTGAAGAGATTATTTGTAGTTTTGGGGTTTTTTTTTCTAGAAATATTCCCCACTAGAATGTACTTTTCAAGAAAATGTTTATTTCTAAAATTTTTATATAATTGAAATAATCTTTTTGAAAAAATAATTAATTGTTATCAAAATGGTAAAATTCCTTCTCATTATATTAAAAAAAAATCTAGAAATATTTTGAAAAATTTTCCTAATATTAATTTTCTTAATTTACATATTTTTTTGTAAAATATTCTCTTAGATTTGACTGCATTTCCAAAAGATAAACAAAAAAATCTAAAATTTCTAGATTTTATTTTTTCTAAGGTTTTCAAGAAAACAAACACTAGTTTAGCCAAAAAGAAAAAAGACGGAATAGAAAAAGAAAAAACCAAAGGGTAAAGACAGTTTGCCTTTCCAATTGACCCGTCTAATCCGGTCGGGTTCAGTCCTTAACCGGAGCCGACCGGCTTAATTCTTTCGTTCATTGTGAAAATCCCCCATTTTGCTGCAACCAACCGGCTTGTTCTTTGTTCTCTCTCTCCAGCTGTAGACGTGGAGGGAGAGAGAGAGAGAGACCCTCGTGAAGAGATATAGCGAGCGAGAGAGAGAGAGAGAGGAGAGGGAGAGAATGGCGACATCATCGTCGAGCAGTGGACTGACATTCAAGCTTCACCCGCTGGTAATCGTGAATATATCAGATCATTACACTCGCGTCAAGTCTCAGTCTAACCCTCCTCCGACAACGACAACCACCGCAATAGCAACATCCCCGCCATCTCCGCCACCGCGCGTCTTCGGTTGCGTCATCGGCATTCAAAGAGGACGAACAGTCGAGATCTTCAACAGCTTCGAACTTCTCTATGATCCCTCCACCGACTCCCTCGACCGTTCCTTTCTCGAGAAGAAACAGGAACTCTGTCAGTTCTCTCTTCATACACTTCTATCTTTTTCCCCTTGTTTTTGTTTTCATAGTTATGCATCTTAGGGTTTTGTTTTCATTTTTTTAACCTTTTTTTTGGGTTGTTACAGACAAGAAAGTTTTTCCGAATTTCTATATACTTGGATGGTATTCGACGGGAAGCGATGCGCAGGAATCTGACATGTACATTCACAAAGCTGTAAGTTTCCAAACCCTAATTCTGTTTTCTACTTTACTGAAGCAGTACATCACTTGGGTATGTGCTTTCCTTTTTAGGTCTAATTTGGGGTTATGCATTCGAAGTTTGTTTCGTTGCTTAAATGTCACGCTGTTTGTTTAGGGTAATTGTTATGTATTTAATAATTCAAAACTGTTGGATGAAAAGTTGTTTGAGCTATGATTATTGCATAGCAGGATATTGGATGCTTTCACCAAATGTTTCGTTGATTACCCCCTCAGTGAGAGGATATGAGAAGGTGCAAATAGCACACAGCCCTTTGATTTTACTAGATAGATGTTTTTCTGATTAAATTGCGGATGGGTTAGAAAGGTGTATTTGATAGGTATGCTAAAATAGGAGAACAGAGCTGCTTAATAGCGTCCATCAATTTTGTTGTTGTTTTTGAGAGATGCCTTCCTTGTGTACTTGATCTTGCAAGTTGGTTGGAAAGAGATTTATGTTGAAGATAGGCTACGCAAATAATCAAGAAAAACAAAATGGGTATGTTATGGAGATATGGCAGGTTACATGAGCCATATTTGGCTTCATTAATTTTAATTTGCTGTGAAGGTCTTTTTATGGAGGTTTGAAAATGCTTTCTTTGTTTACCGGTGTAGTATAGTTGTAGTTCTATTTTATTATATCTATCAGTAAAACAACCCTTCAAAAAATGTTGGAAAGATAATATTATTTGTCTTATAAATTTCTTTGCTATCTAGAGTTTCTTAATCCACATATAAGAGTCCACAAGAAGCCAATTTATCAGGTTATATGAACAGAAAGGCTTAGTATAATGATTTACCTTGTTTGGCTAAATAAGTCAAAAGGGACCAAAGTTACTAAGCTCCACAATCAGCATAATTACACTCTATTAACTGATGGCTTATTTGGTCTGATTATCGCCTATATTGAATATGTTCTGGCATTAATGTGGCTGGGTTAGAAGCCTGTTGTGATGTGGAGCTTACATTTTTCTTGGCATGGTCAGGTGATGACAAAACCAAATAGCCTTTAGTGGGGGCATTTGCTCCCACTGAAAATTTAGAGTCCATTGGATCTTTTTGAAATTCTACCAAATGCCCCCACTCAATTTTCTGTAATTGACCTCTTAGAAATGTCAAAGTAGATATCTGTGTGCATATTGACTAAAATTTGAAGAAAAGAAAACAATCTTAGCCAGGTATATCATATAGGTTGTGAATACTTTTGCTTAGAGTGTGTGTATGTGTGTGCACTCATACACATTCATGCTTGTTCATAGTTTTCCCAGCTAAAATTTTTTTTGAATTCTCCACTATGGCGAGGAATTTTGCCTTTCAGTGATTGAGGTGAAAATGTGTGAGAGATAGATTTTGCAAATAAGAGAGAACAGGTAGGAATCTGAAACTATTTGTTACAATTGAGGCAAAGACAAGGTAGTTCACTTTCCATGACATATTGCAAATTTTATCCTTGGTCTTGAACAATATGGTATTTGAGTTGACTATCTTTCGGTTACAGAGGTACCTTCAGAATGATAGCCATTCTTATTTGTAAATCTTTGATTTAAGTGATTGTACATCGAAGATGCATAGAAGCAGGTCACAGGCATAACAAGAAGAATTTGTTATCAAGTATATGTCTAGGAAAAAACTAATACCCCTCACCAATCAGAAAGGAAGGCATACTTCCCTCCACCTCAAATAACCATTAAATTGTAGAACACAGTGCTCTTAGGCACTAGACCCATTATTAGCATTATTGTTTAACCCCAGTGTAAAAAAATTCCAGGGTGATCCTAATATACATACATTGTTGGCTTGGAACCATTTGATTATTATGAAATCTTACTCTTAAAGGTATAAGGTCAGGGCAACTCTAATGTTCTTGTGTTGACTAATTTTGGTGATTACTTTGTTCAGCATTGGCTTATATACTTGCTTAGCTTTGGCACACTTTGGTGAATTGCAACATGGTTTTTGGTTGTTCCATTGAGATAAAATGTAATGATTTAACTACAAGAATAAGCTGAGGACATCATATCAATGTTTTAACAATTAAACCTAAACAATGATGATAGAATTGCAAATCTCTCTCTCTCTCTCTCAATTTGTTTGTTAGATTCAATCTTTTTAATGTTCTTAATATAAGCCCCATCACAAACTGCCCATGCTTGAGCCTTGTTATTATTGTGTTACTTCATATAATGACCATGATGAACAATTCTTAATTTAGAGATTTATAGGCACATGACATATGCATATGGGATGTGCATATCGAAAGTTTTGTTGGACAACCCCTCTCCCTCTAAGTGGCATATTGGTGCTCTAGAGGTACTAGAGTAACTACCAAAATCATGGATACATATATATTTGTGATAATTTGTGAGTTAGGGTACTGTTGGTGGCAGATGGCAAATTTTAGTCCATAAGCAACTGGTTGACAGAAAATCATCCATAGCAACTTTGGCAATAATGATATCTAGGGGTTATACAAGCTGAAAAGGTGGGCCTTCGACAAAAGTGGATGGATCTTAAATTCTTTTCTTACTTGCCTTTGCTTTTTTTTTTTTTTTTCCTTTTTCTTATTTAGCTTCTTGAGGACTGGATGGGGTAATAAAATTGACCTCTAGTTTTGTTGTTTGTATCCTGATTTGGTTGTATGGAGAGCTGCACAAGGATCCTTTTTCCAGGCATGAAGTTTGTTGGAGGCAGTCATGCCAATGGGCCTTAGTCTCAAAATTATGGACAGCTGAATGTAGAGAGATTTTGTGCTAGTCCCTTTAGCTTGCCTGTTTTAGATTGCTCAATAAAAATTTTCTACATTTAGATTGCTGTCACATCTCTCTCATGTTCACCATTTCCATGAGTTCTTGGAGTTGCCCACTTTATCTTTAAATGCTTATAGACATCTTCTTAAAAAATTTTTCCTAGCATGCATTTAGAAGTTGATCATTGCTCAACAAAAATGTTGTGCATTTAGATTGCTGTCACATCTCTCTCATGTGTTAAAAATAAAAAACAGAATTTAGGCCCATTTAAGGATCCTTAACAGGCCCTAAATGGGCCCAGGCTTTGGGACGTTAAGACCCCAAAATAAAAAACAAAATTATTCCACTAGCTGTTGGAAGATAACGGCCAGGAGAGGGCAGTGCCCTCTCCTCTCTCCCATTTTCTCTCCCTCTTATGTTTTTTTTGTGTTCTATGAATAGCTAAGTCTTTCTCCCTTGTAAAGCATGAACAAAAGTTTAAACAATGCAAGTTTCTTGTTCTCTCAATCCAATAAAATTCTGCAGTTTCTTTTCATAGTTTGTGTTCTTTCTTTCAAAATTCCAACATCATGTTCACTATTTTCATGCATTCATGGAGTTTCCACTTTATCTTTAAATGCTTATATATATCATCTTGCGAAATTATTTCTAGTATGCAATTAGAAGTTGATCTGGTTGAGCTGCCATTTTCTCTCTATATTTAGGCTCGGTGTTTCTGTAATTATTCTGAAGGATGAGTATAATGAACATTCCTTTCCAACAGTTGATGGATATAAATGAAAGCCCTGTGTATGTTCTCCTCAATCCATCAATCAATCATGCTCAGAAGGACCTTCCAGTGACTATCTATGAGAGTGGTATGTATTTATTTTGCTTTATTAGTTCCCTTAATGAAACAAATTCTGTCTGACTGATGCCATGATGGGCAGTGTCATGTTTTTTCTTTTACCACCATGGGATGCCCCTTATTAGAATTGTAATATTTAGATCCAAGTGGTTTACCTACAAGTCAAGACATGGTATGACAAAATTTTTTATGTCAGTATCCCTTGTAATTTTCCATTTTAGCCTGGTTGAATGATTTTGCGTGATGTAATGTTCTTTCATCTGGTGCCTGTGAAATGCTTGCTATTAGTTCTTATGCAAGAGGTGGCTGCCCTAGATGCTAGAAATTTTCTCCTATCTGCCTCTTACAACCCAGCTCTGTGGAATTTATGACTTCCACCTGCTGAGCCTTGTTTATTTCATTGGGTAATTGACTTAGATGAAAACTTAATGCATTTAGGTCTTGACCGTAGTGTGTATCTTTCTACCGTCTGCTATGGAATTTAAATTTTAAATTGTTCATAGCAATGTTGTCAAATTTATTTAAGGTTCTCCACATGCTCAAGGTGCTAGTATGTTTAGCACTTCAATAAAATTTGAGTTTATTGAGTATGCTTGTGGCCTGCGTATTCTTATTTATTCCCCCTTTTAAATCTTAATCCTCCTACTCTCTTTTTACCTTTGCTTTTTTATCCTCCTATTCAATAAAATTTGAGGTTTTATTTGTAAGTGACAGCGCTTAAATACAGGCCTCTCATAAAATGTTTTGTTACTAGTATTGCAACTTTGATGATATATTATATTTTTAAAATCTTAATGGATATCTTGGCTAATTAATGATTTAACCCATATTAATTCTATGTTTGCCAAACAAATATTTTCTTAAGTAATTTCTTTGCTTCATTCACACGGGTGCATCTGGCAATAGAATCCTGAAGCCTCAAGGCTGCCCATTGCCTTTAACACTTGTTCAAAGGGATCTATTTTCCTCGTCGTTTATTTTTTCAGAAGTTCAAAGTGGTTATTATCATTGAATTCTTAACTTTTTTAGTCATTCTATATGTTTCTTGAGCATATCTGCTTCCGCTGTCAGCAATCCAAGTCATTTATTGCACAATATTTGTTTGCATCAAGCTGACGAGACCATTCTGTATTATGGGAAAATATCATTATAACTCCAGAGTTGCATGTCATTGATGGCATTCCTCAGCTGATCTTTGTTCGTGCAACCTATACTATTGAGGTTTGTTGACTTCTATACTTCAATGATGGCTATTCCTCAGCTACATAAAATTAGGTAGTTGATTCTCTTCTTTTTCCTTACAGACAGTGGAAGCAGAACGGATCTCTGTTGATCATGTTGCACATCTCAAACCATCTGATGGAGGTTCTGCTGCTACTCAATGTACGTCATTTTCTTTCCACCTCCCTAGGATCTAGCAACCTGTCTTTGACCCTTCCTTGGCCAATAGCCATTACAGATATAATAGTGGGGCTTTAATTACAAAGAAAGAATTTTCTTTTTGGCCTATGCATATCAAAGAAAGATTTTTCTTTTTGGCCTATGCATATCAAAGAAAGAATTAATGTTTGGATGTCATGATTTTCACATGCAGTGGCTGCGCACCTTACTAGCATACATAGTGCCATAAAGATGTTAAATAGCCGAATCAGGGTGCTTCATCACTATCTCCTTGCTATGCAGAAAGGTAATCAGATTTTTCCTAATCAGTTGGCAATGGCAATAAAATCTTAAGGGTTTGTTACTGTTTTCTTTTATCATAGGTGATATTCCTTGTGAGAATTCACTGCTGAGACAAGTATCAAGTCTTTTGAGAAGATTGCCAGCTATTGAGTCAGGGAAATTTCAAGATGATTTCTTGATGGTGAGATCTTTTTGTTATATGCTTTACTGAATTTTTAATTGACGATGAGGAAGATCTGGTCGGAGTTTTCCTTTAGTGGGTTTAAAAAAAAATAATCTGTGACCATTTTTTTGTAACTCAATTCACATTCTCGTGTTTGGTTTCTTACATTGTAGGAATACAATGATACACTATTGATCACCTACCTTGCGATGGTTACAAACTGCTCAAGGTTTGATATTTTTCTCTTCTTCCTTGTGGTATTATTACCTTGCACTGTGGAACACTTAATTCAAATTAAACTGTTAGTGGGCTCAATGATTGGGTTTTTTGTGACCGGAGTGCTTTTTCTGGGTTGTGCAGCATATATTTAGTTTGATCTATTTGCATGTGGTTCATGATTAGGGAATATTATGCATGGACTCTGGTTCCGATCTTTTTTAATCTTTAAATTTCTTTTGCAGCACCATGAATGAGCTTGTGGATAAATTCAACACTGCATATGACCGGCATAGTAGAAGGGGTGGAAGAACTGCTTTTATTTAAAACTTCTACTGCTTATTATATAATCACATTACCCTGCTTGAGAACATCTAATCTTCAGTTTTTTTTTTTTTTAATTAATATAGGATGAATCATAAATTTAGAGGAAATAGAAAGGGTTATTTATTTATTTTTCTCCGATCTTGATCTGTTTTGCTGCATGAGTTTGCGCCCCGCTTCTACTTTTTGGGTGGCATGAACTTATGTAAATGTATGGCGTTGGTTTTTATTAAATCTTCATTTCTTATGTTGTAAACTGTCACAGCCTTCCTTTCCTGCCATTTTTGATTGGAGAATTATTTTTCATCTAATGATACAGAAAGGGATGAAACACTATTCACAAGGATGATTTTTTAGAGGCATTTTTAGTGAGTGTCTGGATCAGGTTGGATCTCTAAGACTTGGTGCTTGGCATTTGATCTTTCTTGATACAGAAATGATCTTTAGTAAGTTGATTGCTATGGAAAAGGCGTCCTGTCTCGGTATTATAGAGCGATTTTGTGCTAAACTAGGATTGCTCTGCGGGAGAAGACCTCTCCATGCGCAGAAGGCTTTTATGGTGCTCATGAAAATTGTTTACCAATGAGTTATAATTCAATTGGTACCATTCCCCTTTTTCTTATAAAGATCTCAAGTTCGAGCATTCTTATATAATGACAAAAAAAAAAAAAAGGAAGTTACGATCAAGGTTGGGATAAGTAGAGGCGTGGAACACATGTTTGGCTAGTGAGTATTTGTTTAGTGATACTAAGCTATATTCACAATCGCCTTACCACCAATAAATTCTCCGGTGTGGAAAATGAATTCATATAACTGATTCAATTTATTATTGTTATTATTATTTTGATTCAAGTTGGGGTTAAATGTAATTTTTAGTTTTGCTTATTTGACATTCACATTTCCTCGTCATTTGATTGAACTCCAGAAAACTAGGATGTTCATGAGCTTTGTGTTGAATCCTCAACTTCAAAGTCTTTCCATTTTCATTTTCACCTCTCTTGAGCTGGACGGGTAAGTCCAATCCCATTGTGTTCTAGGATATGGTTTGCCAAATATTCTGTGTCGCCCTGTAATAAGTAGGGTTTTAGCTGAGGACTCTGTTTCATCAACATAACAGAGTGTAAATTTTATGAAATCAAAATATAAATTACTGTATAATTTTTTTTTAAAAAAAAATGAGCAATAACCTGGTAATTGATATCTTATATTTTATTTTGATTGGAATCGATTAGAGCATTAGGAATTGTACTAGAAATGAGCGTCATCAACTCAAAGATTAAGAATTGTAAGTTCTGGAACTTATTGTGTGGTTTTCAAAAGGAGTAGGATGACCACCTTTAATTTTTGAGATATACTATAGTATGGGTCATTTTAGAATTATAATTAAAAGATAAAATTATCTGTGATTATTTAATTGTAATCGAACTGTGAGGAAGAGTACTCCTAAAAGTTCTACGACAATGGGCAAATGGCAACACCACGCAAGAGAAGTTTTTAGGGTCCCAAGGCAAGCAACGTTTTGACTCCTCAAATTCAGTCAAGTCTTGAGAAGGCTTGGGACAAAATCAATATTCGTTCAAACAGGGGATGTTTGTGGCACTTGGCAACTTGGTGTTGGTAGAGGTGCTCACCGTAAGGACCAACACAATTATATTAAGAAAGGATCAAACCAACGAAGAGTTGATTTAGTGCGATTTGGTGTTAGATTCTTAATCAAGTTTTTAAATTCGACTCGCGATTTAGATATGAAAAAAATTATATTTGGAGAATAGTCCTTTTAAATGGGTTATTATAAATTCTGAATCGGATTAATTGAATTATGATTTTGGATATCAATCGATACCGTAAACATAAAAAAAAAAAAAAAAAGACCAAAATCATGTTAAACTCTTTTCTACTGGGTTTGCCAGAGAAGATAGCTTGTAAAAGCTTTGAATGGTCATTTGCACTTCAAATATTATTTTAAAATTTTCTTTTTTTCCTACTTTTCAAGTATCATTTTACAAAATCAACGAAATATTACTTATTTTTCTGACTTTATTGTTATCTTTTGTTCTGTTTACTAAATATTAAATTATATTATGTTAGTCAATAAGTTATACCTCGAATTATTGTATTAGCTTGAGTGGAATAAATCTCTGAAAGCTCACATAATTTTCACATCTCGTACCAAAAAAAGACTTAGTTTGATTTCTAAAATCTCTCGAATCAATTTTTAAAGATTACGTGTAAAGGGTTCATTGTTAATGTGTGATTCAAATAATTAGAGTTAAACTTATTTATCACGCTGTTAAAGTGATACACAGTGCATGAAATGAAATTCATCCTCTTTGGTCTCCAAGAGAACAGTCTAATGGTACAAACTCTCATCTCTCAACATGATAATATTAGATTTAAATTCTTGTACAATAAAAAAAATTCATCATTTTTGTAGTCGTAGTGAAATTACACAAATTTTAATCATGAGATTTACACGTTAGTCCAGATAGATTTATGTGGTTTTTATTCACAATAAAACAAAATAAATATTCTCTCAATAGAGATAAAATTATAAAATATGTTATTTCTTTTTTTTCTTTCTTTTTACTGTCCAATAACAAATTTATTAATTTTAATTAATTCGTCTCGAATTAACTCTCGGGTTTATTAAGAGATGAATTCTTTTTTCGTTTATTTTTTTATTCTCAATATTCAAATATGATAATTTGGTTAAAAAAATATAATGTTTTTATTGTCGGACCAAAAAAGCATCGGTATATTGGTGACTTAAACAGTGAATGAACGAGAGAGAGAGAGAGAGAGAGAGAGAGAAATAGAGATAAAACTAGTATAGGAATGAGTAAAGGAGGAGGTAATTGGGGGAGGATGATCTCGGATTTCACTTTGATCGATACTTTTGTCGCCTTAATTTGGGGTCATCCAACTCCCAAAGCCCAATGTTGGAATTCAAATTTAAAAAGCACAATTTTTCAAAACCAAGATAATTGGGCGTGAATGCGTGATTCGGAAGCACAAGGCAAAGGCCAAAAATTTCAAAGATTTTGGAGACGTTCGTGCGCCTGATAAGATTTTTGGGACCCAAATTGTAATTTTTGAAATTTGAGGGTCCCATCAAATTTCTAATTTTGTTCTTTTTAAATTTTAAGTGGACCCCCTATTTTAACTACCATACCCCTCCTTCAACTTTATAATCATTCCATTTCGTCGTGTGGCTCACCCCAATATGTCGCCCCAGATTGCTTTGCGAGGAATCCGCTGTTTGCTTGTGAGACAATGTTGTTACCTCCGATGTGTACATATATATATATTTAAATATATAAGAGGAATTTAAAATCCAGATTTCTATGTCCATTGAATTATAGATTATTATATACACAAATGAATATCTTTTAAAAAAGTACTTATTCACCAAGGATATTTCTGGAAAGGGGACTTGCTCACAAAAATATTAGACTCGAACGGATCCTCTGGGCCGTGCACAGCCCGGGTTTGGATATTTCTTATACAGATCTAATTTATAATTTTAACCCTAAAATATATGATGCAAAAGTTCAACCCTCCTAGGTTTAGCCAATGTGAGGGTCAAGTATGGCTACAACATTTGTAATGGACGTTGTTTCTAAAAAGATTTTGCTTTTGTTGGGTAGCTTGGTTGTATTGTGCCGACGAGTTCGCCAAAAAGAAGAATACCTGTGACTTGAATCTAGTATTTCAAAAAAAAAAAAAAAAAAACCTTGTACTACTAAATTTTCACATTTGCTTGTTGGGAACGTTAAAGTTTAATGTGCTGTGAGAGAGAGAGAGAGAGAAAGAGAGGGGGGGGGGGTGAAGTATAGTGACAAAATGTGACCTCTCAATCGCACCTGTCACCAACAAGGTCATGAATTGATGATGTCCTTTTACAGAGCTTCAATACAAAATCAATTATTTCTCTCTTCCCTCCCTTCTCTTCCGTGGATTGTAGTCATCCCATGACCATGCGTGCGTGTGTGTTGTTGGACCACCTACATGACTCCAGCCATTCTTAGTCCAAATGGCCAATGGGGGTGTGTCTGAGGTTAGGTTTGGCATTTGGCGCCATGTATTTATTATAATACAACGTGTATGGCATCTTTGTGAAGTGGGGTCCTGTGACTAACAGTAACAATAGAGTGACAAGATTGTCTTGTCTTTGCTGAGGCATAAATAAAATATATGTCATCATTTGAGAGCACAAACCTCTCACACACGCATGGAAGGAAGAAAATTGTATGTAATTAGGTGACCCAAAATTTTCTATAAGAGAGCATTCAATTTTGTTGTCCCCAGAAAAATATGGAAATGCATCTCGTAGACTTTATTTTTTGTTATTTTTATTTTTTATATTCGAATTTTGTTTGATAATTAAAAAAAATAAAATACATATAATAAATATTTAAAGGCTCAATAAAGGACGAGGCATATAATAATAATAAAAGGAGTATTTAAAAGGTCACGCAGAGGAGGCAGAGGCCCACATTCTGGGGCAACCATCGCTTTCCTCTTCCTCTTGTACCAAAGAAAAGGCAATCCTCCCCAACTCCTGTACCCAAAAGAATCCAATACCTTACTCTTAACTTAAAGCCTACACTTAATTATTGACAGGGGCTAAGCCAAATTTGCAAGAAACTAGAGAAGTTAATAATAATAATAGTAATAATAATAATAATAATTAGACTCCAAAAGGGCCGACTTTCTTTAAAAGAAAAATCTAAAATACTTATTTATTTTTTAAATTTGTAAATTTGTAAATTTTAAATTTAAGAATTAATTAAAAAATATAATATTTTTATCTAATTGATCCACTATTCATTGATTAAAATATTTATTTAAGTCACCCACTTGCTTGGTTGGGAGAACTCAGGTCTACTTGAATGCAAGGTGTCACCAAAATTAAAGCGTAAAAAACAAAATGTTACTTCAAAAATTAAGGCATGATGCGAAATTGTTTCTGTAATTTTCAACCATACAATTTTGAACGTTAACTGACCCTTCCCTAACCCTAATACTCCATCCTAAT
This sequence comes from Dillenia suffruticosa, assembly GCA_033439265.1. Lineage (NCBI taxonomy): Eukaryota > Viridiplantae > Streptophyta > Magnoliopsida > Dilleniales > Dilleniaceae > Dillenia > Dillenia suffruticosa. The sequence continues at coordinate 785,343 of JAVTVX010000005.1, forward strand.
TTTTTTATTAAAAAAATTCTAGCATCATAAACAAAAAATATGTTCCCTATTTTTTTCTAACTTCCCTCTAATTTCAATAATAAATTTAAATTTTGCTGTCGAGTTAACTTGGTAAATAGTAATAAAAATGGGTGGTAGACAAAAGAGAGTCCAATAAAAATTATAAAGCATGAAAAATTGTTCACCCTCTCTCCTCTTCTCACTTTGCTTCCTCTCACTTTCACTTCCACCCCACTCCTAGTTTCCTAGACTGGAGTCTCTCTCTCTCTCTCTCTCTCTATCTCTCTAACTTGAGTAGCATATGGCTTTATTTGGTGGTGGGGTTCATCATCTTTCCATTTTCACCTTGCCGTTTATACCATCCACTTTACTATTCCTTTTATTTTTCTAAATTTTTTCTTTTTGGTGTCAAAGCAAATTAGTAGAGCTAAGGAAGCCGCAAACATCACCTGACCAAAATACGGTGATGGCTTCTTCTCTTTTAAAATTTGTTTCACCTAGATTTATAGTCTGACTTTAGCCCAACATTTCTGAACATACTACCGAAAATCTCTCTCTCTCTCTCTCTCTCTCTCTCTCTGCTCTGTCAGATCCTGTAACAAACTCTTCATCTTCGTCTTCGTCTTCCTCTTCCTCTTCCTCTTCCTCTTCTTACTAGATTTGAAAAATGACTATTTCTTTCCTTTTTGTTGGGTCACTCTTCATTTGTCTTCAAGCTCAAAAAAATTTTAAAAAAATGTAGAGAACAGAAAGAGAGAGACGATTGTGTTAGCGTGATAAAAAGATTCTTCCCTCCCAACAATATCACAAAAAAAAAAAAAAAACTGCTAACACCAAATTGTTGTAACTAAACAAATGTTGGAGTTGGTCATCTTTTCTTTTCAGTCTCAAAAGTTTCTTTGAGCAAACCCCCCCAAGCCAAAAAAAAAATGAAGAGGAAATGGAGAATTTCAGAATTTTTGATGGGCTGTTCTTCCGGGTTTCTCTTCTTTCTTCTTCTTAATCTCTTGTTTCTGATTCTTTTCATGGTAGACCAAGTTTCTTCACAAAGCAGTGATGTTTCAGCATTATTGGCTTTCAAGAAATCTTCTATTGCTTCAGACCCAAATGGGTTTTTGTCCGATTGGTCTGCCTCTACTTCAAACCCGTGTTCATGGAAAGGTGTTCAATGTGATGCCTCCAAACATGTTGTTTCACTTGATTTCACCAACTTTGGCTTGATGGGTCATCTTTATTTTCCTCATTTAATGGCTTTGCCTTCTCTTAAGCTTGTGAATTTGAAAGAGAATTTCTTTTCTGGCGATCTTTTCACCTCCTCTGATGCCTCCGTGTTTGTGAAGGTCACTAGTTGTGGTTTGGAGAGCATAGATTTGTCTTGCAACAATTTCTCAGATCCCATAAATCATCCGCTTTTGCTTTCTTGTCACCATTTAGCATATCTCAATCTCTCCCACAATTCAATTCCAAGTTTTAGTTTCAGTTTTGGAAGCTCTCTTTCGCAGCTGGACCTCTCAAGCAATAGAGTTTCAGACATGGGTTTTCTCAATTATTCGCTCTCAAATTGTCAGAATCTGAATCTGCTTAATCTTTCCAACAACAAGTTCAATGGGAGGTTAACTGCAAGTCTGTCGTCTTGCAAAACTCTCTCGATTCTAGACCTCTCTTACAACAATTTCTCTGGCAACTTCACTGATCTTCAGCTTGGTGACTGCTTAAACCTCACTGTCCTGAATTTGTCTCACAATCAGCTCTCAGGCACCGGGTTTCCGAGTAGCTTGACTAGCTGCCAGAATCTGAAAAGACTAGACCTTTCCTATAATGTGATTCAGGGTAAAGTTCCTGGGTTATTTTTGGCAAGTCTCAGAAAGTTGCAGATTCTGTCCCTGGCTCATAATGGATTCTGGGGGGAGATTCCAGTGGAATTGGCTCGGACTTGTGGGACTCTTGAGGAGTTGGATCTCTCTGGGAACAGTCTTTTAGGTGGCCTGCCTTCAAGCTTTGTGTCTTGCTCTTCTTTACTAAGTCTCAATCTTGGTCTAAATCAGCTCTCTGGGGAATTTGTTAGCACTGTTGTCAGCACCCTACCAAATTTGAGGTATCTGTACCTTTCCTTTAACAACATAAGTGGAACTGTGCCTCTCTCTTTGACTAATTGTACTCAACTTCAAGTGCTTGACCTCAGTGCCAATGCCTTCACTGGAAATATCCCTAATGGCCTATGCTCATCACATTCCTTTTCTGATCTAACGAGGTTACTTTTGGCTGATAATTATCTTGTGGGGACAGTCCCCTCTGGGCTTGGGAACTGTACAAATTTGATGGGGATTGATCTTAGTTTCAATTTCTTGACTGGGTCAATTCCCTTGGAGATTTGGACCTTGCCTAGTTTATCTAATTTAGTTATATGGTCAAACAACCTTACTGGCGAGATCCCTGAAGGAATTTGTGTTAATGGAGGAAATCTGGAGACCTTAATTCTTAACAACAATTTCCTCACAGGGAGTCTTCCACTCTCTATTGGCAGTTGCACTAATCTGATTTGGTTGTCACTGGCTGACAACAAGCTTAGTGGAGAGATTCCTGCAAGTTTTGGAAATCTTGTTAACCTTGCTATTCTCCAAATGGGCAACAATTCACTTAGTGGACAGATTCCACCAGAGATTGGCAATTGTCGTGGTCTCATATGGCTTGATTTGAATAGCAATGCCTTAAATGGTTATTTGCCCCCAGAGCTTGCCAATCAAGCTGGCTTCATTGCTCCTGGGATAGTGTCAGGGAAGCAGTTTGCATTTGTGAGGAATGAAGGGGGCACAGCTTGTAGAGGTGCTGGAGGTCTAGTGGAATTTGAGGGGATTCGGAAGGAGAGTTTGGCAAATCTTCCTATGGTTCATTCTTGCCCATCAACCAGAATTTATTCTGGCCAGACAGTTTATACATTTATGAGCAACGGAAGCATGATTTATTTGGATCTCTCTTACAATTCATTATCCAGTAATATCCCTGATGACTATGGCAGCATGGCCTATTTGCAAGTCCTGAATTTGGGACACAATAGGCTAACAGGAATCATACCTGGTAGCTTTGGAGGTTTGAGAGCAATTGGGGTTCTTGATCTTTCGCACAATAATCTTCAAGGACCGGTTCCGGGATCTTTAGGAGGTCTCTCTTTTCTCAGTGACCTTGATGTGTCAAATAACAACCTCAGTGGCCAAATTCCTACTTCGGGTCAGCTGACCACTTTCCCAGCATCAAGATATGAGAATAATTCTGGGCTTTGTGGGGTACCCTTACCTGCTTGTGGCTCTCAAAGCGGATCGCACTCTGCAGGTTATCATACACATGGGAAGCAGCAGTCCATTGCTGCGGGAGTGGTCATAGGCATCACATTCTCCCTTCTTACCATTGTTGTCCTTTTGTTTGCACTTTACAGGGCAAAGAGGTACCAAGAAAAGGAGGAAAAGAGAGAGAAGTATATTGAAAGCCTTCCTACTTCAGGTAGCAGCAGCTGGAAACTTTCTGGTGTCCCTGAGCCTCTCAGCATCAATGTTGCCACATTTGAGAAACCTCTTCGAAAACTGACATTTGCCCATCTCCTTGAAGCTACAAATGGTTTTAGCGCTGATAGCTTAATCGGGTCTGGTGGGTTTGGCGAGGTGTACAAGGCTCAACTGAAAGATGGTTGTGTCGTTGCAATCAAGAAGCTGATTCATGTCACGGGTCAAGGAGATAGAGAATTTATGGCAGAAATGGAAACTATTGGTAAGATCAAGCATCGAAACCTTGTTCCATTACTTGGGTATTGCAAGATTGGGGAGGAGAGACTTCTTGTGTATGAGTACATGAAGTGGGGAAGTCTTGACATGGTTCTTCATGAGAAGACTAAAGGTGGAACTTTCAACCTTGACTGGGCAGCTAGAAAGAAAATTGCAATTGGATCTGCTAGAGGACTTGCATTCCTCCATCATAGTTGCATACCACACATTATTCACCGTGATATGAAGTCCAGCAATGTTCTTCTAGATGAGAACTTTGAAGCCCGTGTCTCTGATTTTGGTATGGCAAGATTGATGAATGCCCTTGACACTCATCTGAGTGTGAGCACACTTGCTGGGACTCCAGGATATGTACCACCGGAATACTATCAAAGTTTTAGGTGTACCACCAAAGGAGATGTCTATAGCTATGGTGTTGTTTTAGTAGAGCTACTCTCTGGGAAGAGGCCAATAGATCCCTTGGAATTTGGCGATGACAACAACCTTGTTGGTTGGGCAAAACAGCTACAAAAAGAAAAGAGAAGTCAGGAGATACTCGACGCTGACTTGATAACTGAGACATCTGTTGAAGTCGAATTACATCAGTATCTGAAGATCGCCTTTGAGTGCTTAGATGATAGGCCACTTCGGAGGCCAACCATGATTCAGGTGATGGCAATGTTCAAGGAGCTTCAAACAGACTCAGAAAATGATGTACTTGATGGCCTCTCGCTGAAGGACTCATTTATTGACGAATCACGTGAAAAATAATATTGTTCATGATTTTCAAGTCCGGCCAAGATTATGCAGGAATGGGGTGCAGTTGTTTGTTCAAGCTCCCAGAGGGGAGAAATGGTTGCATGCCGTATGTATATATTTAGTCAATGAAAGAGAAGTTGAAGAAAATGCAGGGGGGAGCGAAAAGGATTGGGTGTCTCAATTTCCTGGAAGTCCAGTAACTTTCGTTTCCCCCTTGTTTATGTATCTTGTCTATCACTAGAGACTTCAAAATTTTGTTCTTTTGCCATCTGGTCCATTTCTGTCACAGTTTTGCTCCATCATTTGTTCCTTTACACTTGTTAATAGAGACACTGGAATGTAATAAGACTGTAAAGTTGTACTTAAAAAAAGTCCTCTTTTTTTCTTTCGAGCAGCAGACAGTGATGAACTAAATGTTCTAAACTTAAATTTCAATCGATCTATCTTTGCTACTGCCTTGGGACTTTGATCATATCTTTGTTGCAGAAATATCTCCACGCTAGAGCAGATATATGATGAGGCTTACCTTGCAACAATGGCAAATCCCCTCATTTAAAAGGCACATCTTCTTGATGATGAACGAGTGCAAGCGTAGACAGTTGGTTCCTTGATTCCTTGATTTGATTTCTTTGTGGCATTTTTTCTTCCTATTGAACTTATAGATTTAGTTCATACATTTGAATCTGCAACTTATCATTACCGCCCACGGTTGATTCTAATTGCTTTAAGATTAGTATAGCACATTCTTATGGGACTCTGTCATTTGACCCGCCCTTTCTCATCCGAAAACGATGTGAAGCAATCACTGACAAAAGGTTTAGAGATGGTTTTCAACAGAATTATGCTTGCTTATTATATCCTGTTATATGTCAGTCCAGTGTTTTACGTAACTTGATCATAGTTTTGGTTGAAATTCATTCATCTTTGTGAATTCAATGCTTGGCTTGAAAAGAAGTATGGTTCATCTATTGGGAATGTTGTGCTTTATATTATATGGTTCATGAATATGTTTCATCATAAACTACCTCTATTTGAAATAGAAACTACAATTATTTATAAACCCAATAGTCTCTATTTTGTGTGTGTGGGTATGCGTATGATATATTGGTCATATTCCACTGCAACTAAATGCTGTTGGTATTAATACTCTCAACAAGCAAAATACCTTTTTGTTGAATTGGGAAATTTTGTGCGGACAAAGCTTGCCAAATGTGAGGGACCTGACATCCCTTCTTTGGCCATGATTTTTTACTGCCCTTCCACCGAGTTTATCCCCCCTTTTTTGGGTAGCTGAAATTATGGATGTTAGCTTTGCTAATTGTGAGGCCCTCTTAGGGTCCACCCAGCACCAAGAAAGAGAAACCCCCCTCCCCCTTTCATGAGACTAGACTTTCATGTCAACCTGATTTTATCATCTTACCTCTGCATTTTAGGTAAATGAACTTTGCATCTTAGGCCAATATGCCATCTCCATGATGGCAAACATGCCGATATTCCACCTCCCAGCCTTCCTTTTACTTTCTAAACCCATGAGACGAGAGGCAATATTCAGCTTTTATTTCTTTGATATTTGCTTGCTCGCCAATTCTTTCCAGAACGTTCTCAAACGATTTTCTAGATTTTTTTTTTCTTCTTCTTTAACCATTACTAAATTTATTGGTACCATAAGAGATCATAAATCAGATTTATGTAGTATGCCGATATCCATGTCATCTTGTCAATTCAAATCGACAATCATATAAATGTCATGTAAACATGTCACTGGATCTTAAAAGAAAACTCTGTCAACACATACTTAAGTTTTCCCCCAATATGACTTGTCTGTTTGATATTGCAATCTATGTGATATAATGTGCCTAGAACTTTTATCAATGGCCATATTGTACTAAAGGTGCTTGATAAGCGGTATCTTTGAAGATTTCCAAAGGAGCGCCAAGGTCATCATGGTGCTGCTCACTTTTGAACGATACGTCTACTCATGCTTTCCAATTTTATTTGATTCAATTGGATGTGGGGTTGAGTTTTTTTAAGTATGATCTAGATTCGATTTTCACCGGGAATATCGGGCTCTCATGTGTATGGAGTGTTTCTCGTTGGAAGACCCGTCCTCCAAAAAGGAGCCACCGCAGCAGTCGATCCGAATTAATTAGGGTGAAATCCCGAATACCGAACGATATCCAAGACATGATAAAAAAAAAAAATTATTTTCCAAATTTTGAGCTAAAGACAACCAATGGAATAATAGCTCAATGTTTGCTTGGGACATGCATGATCCTTGTCTAGGACCCCAAATTAAGGTGTGGGATTGAACTAATGGTCTCAACTTTCAATCTATATTCCAGCATGTCAGTCCCCCCAAATTAGTTGTCTGATAGGACCATTAATTTAATTTGTTAATGATACTTTAAACATTTGTACAGGGTGAATTAGTTGATACAGTTAATCCTTTTCTTGTCATTTGATTATGAATTTAGGAATGATAATGCTGCTTGGGAGGCGCCCACGACTCCTCTTTATTCTTTGGTGCAACGATCGAAGAATAATCATATGGATAAACTTTTACCTTGCCTTTCATAATGGTGTGTTTGACCAAACCCAATATTCTCGTGATGCAAATTATTTATGACCAAATCACACTCTTTTTTTTTTTTTTTATAATTTTCTCTTTTATAATTGATATCTAGAATTATAGTTTAACTAATCCGATCCGAATACTGTCGAGTCCAATTGAGAGACTCTTCAAATGTTATTTGTTTTTATTTAATTTTAAATTTTAAATTTTAAATTAAAACTTAATAAAAAAAATTAACATCCGTATCGATCAAATGGTCATCCGTCCGTAACTCTTTACTTATTAGAATCGACTGCTTATGCTCCATGGTCTCAAGTCCAACTCTGCCGCCCACTTTCTCTGCATCAGAATTTTCGATCCTTACCTTGTTGCATTCAAGATTCTCATGCTCGGGTGGGAACCAATTGTTGACAATTTTGACGTTCCCTTTTATAGAATGTCCCTTTTATGGACCATAAGGGACAATATTCATAGATATAAAGTTGTTCCTTTTTGTCGTGCAAATCCAGCCTTTAGATTTTTGCTACAGCTTTTCCTTTGTTTTTATGGTCTTCTGCCTTCAGGAATATAAATGCAATCCCCCATGTCTTCAAACTCACAAATATTTCCGGCCGGTTGTGAAGGGTTATCTCTTAATCCAAGTCCATATATACTGTTTTTTTTTTATTTCTATTTAACAATAGTAATATAATTTATAATTTTATAGGTATTACAGATCGTTTATTTATATTTAGTGAGTGAAAACTGCAGCATCTTAATTTGGTCGGGGATGGATGCTTGTTTTCTGAAGTTTCATTTTATAGCTATTTTGGTTTTTATTTTCTTACATGACATTTTATACTATTATTTGGGAAATAAGAGTGTGTAGCTACCTCGTGGAAACTAGGATCCTTTGTATGCCCGACAACGTGATTCTTTTTAATATAAGAGAAATTCCAACTTGAAATATGGTACTATTTGAGTTCTAGCCTTAATTGAACTTTTCTTTTTCTTTTTTTTGGTACTTCACTGACCAGAATCCAGAACCATATTCTGACAAATTTAGTCTGAACTACTGTCAGACCGTCTTTAGGAAGAATTCTTTTAATATAATTCTTTTTATTTTCAAAATTCGAATTCTAATTTTAATTAATAAATTTAATTTTTTTTTACTAAACTAACTTATCATGTAATTGAATTCCTTTTTTTTTATAAGAAAATATAATCAAATGAAACCAAATTAAGAAAAATGATGAAGATGGAAAGATTTTATGGTCAGAGCTAACCCAAAAGGAAGCAATTTGAATTTCTTTGCAAACCAGTAAAACTCAAATTTCGTTTTGAATCCAGTTTACCAGGCTTGTTTAGGCTTGAAAGAGTTTTGAAAGATCAAAGTGCAGCCCAAAGAAATTCGACCCACTGCACAGTGGGCTATCCAAATTGTTCTGGGCCTACCTTTTCTCTCTTTTCTGTTTGTGTCGTGAAGGTTTCCAGCCCAATCTCGTAAAACCCACTTTTCCTAGCCGACCCTGTCAAATTTTCGGGTTGCACTGCCCCCACGGGTCTGCAATGTTCCTTACTTGAGAATCATTACTGGATTTTTCATAAACTTTAATGCTATTAATACTTATAAAGATTATTATATTTGATTTATCATCAAATAATTAATAATTATTTATTATTATTATAAAAAATTGAGTATTAGAGCGTTGGTACCACCACCATCTTCATAAATTATATAAGAAAAAATCTTATATTTATCAAAGGTTATTCTACAATCCCTATGGAACTTATAACCATTAGATCACTCTCCAATAAATATCAATTAATTTATGCTTTCATCTCAGAATTGCAATTATTATTGAATGATGATTTAGATATCAATATTCACAATTCTGCTTCTACTTAAAAGCAATGATGGAAAGTGAAAATATTCTTTTTGTGACATAACTTTGTTATTAATAAAATTTTTGGGATATATACGATATTGTCTCATAGTTGGCTCCTTTTTAACAAAAATTCAAATGAAGAGAAAATGAATTATAAGGAAAAATAAAGCCGATGTCCATGCGCTTGTAAGGCCAAACACCGGATGTCAAATATTCATTCGGAAATAATTTTTGCGATCATTAATATTTGGTTCAGTGATTGAATATCAATTTTTTTAAATAAACTTTTAGATTTGAATTTTGTGTATAAAAAAACAGACGTCAAAAAATTTTATTTTTTAAAAGTTGATCAAATTCAAACCGTATTTAATTAAAATTTAATTTGATTACTGAATATCGATGATCGATAAAAAAAAATATCTTACAAAAGAGAAAAAACAAAAAAAAAATTTAAATGATCCTAGCATAATTTTGAAGTTAAGTGGCATGTTTTCTCTTTTTTTTATTATTTTTTAGTTTGTTATAAAATTGTGAATTTAGTACCATATGGATAATTTTTATATAATTATTAAAAAAATCGAAAGCATTAAAACTATAATCTACTCTACCGAAAGAAACAATCATACCACACGTACCATGTTTTATGGGTTTGTATCCCTCGTTTTCTCTTTGCTTCTTACAAAAGAATCTTTTATATTTTTTGAATTAGAAAATTAACAAAGACCATGACAATTATAATTTAAATATAATTTTATTAATTTAGTGGGAAGGGTATTAATACCCTATATTAAAAATCTGAATTTGAGTTGTGATAGTGATAAAAATAAAATTAAAAAATTTCTTTTTTATTGGGATTGAATAGTAATTTGATTAAGATGCATCGGGTACATGAATAAAAAAAAAAAAGAAAAAAGAAGGGTCTAAGGGGCGCGTCTTGCAAAGCTAGAAGCAAAGAAAAAGAAAAAGGAGGGTATGGATTATGTGGAGGCAACGCCTGCGAGTGTCGAGACAGAAAGGGGGTTGGTCAAACCAACTTTTTTGACCGGGTCGTCTTCATTCGTAATGAATACCCAAAACAACGAAATATATATTTTTAATAAATATAGAATAATGTAATATAATATAATATATATATATAATTATGAAGTTGTCTCTCTCAAGTCACACAAGCTGGCTGATGATGATAACCACATTGTATTCGGTGTGTTTTCGTGTCATGCGTCCCTCTTCCCATATATTGCCTCTATTTTTTTTTCATATGTCTTGGATTGGATACGTGCCATATTTCAATCTCATCCTCTTTTTTTTTTTTGTTATTTTTAAAAGTGAAATTCTTTTAGAATTTTGTATTATTGTATATATGGTATGGTACTATGATGTGTTTCTTGTCATTTTTCCCCTTGTTTGGACTAATTCTTTGTGCTCTTTCTCCCCATGGCACGGCCGTCCTACTTTAGTTTAATGTTTTAATCATAGACCTTCTCTTCCTTAGGTCGTGTTGGAAAAGTAGATAAAAAGAAAATTAAATTCTTTTTTTTTTCACTCATTTCATTCTGGAATCTATTATATATATGTGTGTGTGTGTGTGTGTGTGTGTGTGTGTGAAAATGGAGGCCAACCAACTCAGAGGTTTGGTATTATTTCCCCTTTTAAGGTAGATCCGAATACTATTCTCTCTTCGTCTCTTTAATAATATACATCTATATATATTCGTGTGTGTATATATATATATATATATATATATTTGTTTTTATAAAATCATTTAACTTAAAATTTCACGATCTGTATTCTTTTGTTAGATAATTTCCAATAATTTATAAAATATTCAAAAAAATATTGACAACTTTTAAAATTTTGTAAATTTTATGAAAGCCAACTCTTTTTGTTGCTTCTTCTTCTTATAAATAACAATAATAATAATTAACAAAAAAAAGAGGGTGCGGCTATCACGGTTGGTTCAAGTAATAGAAGTCTATTTTGGACAACCAAAGGTCCAGAGGATTGTAGTGTAGTTGGGGCAGAATGAGAGAGAAGTCAACCTATTGTGTTTTTTAAGTAATAGATCATGGGAGTGTGTAAACTCATCGAAATTTTTGAGACAGTAGTCCTTTGATTTGTGCGCAGGCAGGCGTACGCGGTCACCCTAAACCTCTTTTAACATGAAAATTAATTATATTTTGGCAGGAGTTTGAGGATGTCTTTTATACGCACCCACGTTGTCTTAACTCTTTTTAAGGAAACCCAGAAATGTTTCCTTCAAATTTGACAGCCATGGTCTAGCAACCTTGTTTAAGGAGTTATTCTCTACTAGGAAACCAAAATTACTTCAAAGCTCATATGCTTTTCGTTGATCTTAATTTTTTCTTTTTTTTTTTTTTTTTTTTGGGACGTTAACGTCTATGAGGAGATGATAAGTTTTACATCGATTGACTTAATTTTTGATGCATGATATATAAATCTACAAATCTTTTGCCTTTTTTTTTTATTTTTTAATTGTAATTAAAGATAAGGTACTACGTTTACAATATTATCCCTGAAATACATAGAATTTTCTTGATAAAATATTGTAGGGGTCAAAAAATTGATCCGGTCGTACGATTCGGAGTATCTGATCCGAGGTTTAGTACTAAAGGAGCAGAGTCTCCATTTGTATGCCAGATGGTTTTAATTGTTTTTTTTTTAATGTATTTCTATTATAAATTTAAGAATAGTAAAATTTATTTTAAAAATTAATTTTTTTAATATCTGTTTTTTAATTTTTAAAAGTTAAATTCAAAATCTTAAATAAAGAAGTTTAATATTATTATACTCAGGTCGGTGGATGATTTTAATTGGTATAAAAGACAAAAGACAGTGATTCATTATTTTGGAAGCTTTACTTAATAAAACACAGTATCCAATCCACGTATAAAAAATATATATGGTCCACCTAGTCGAGAGAACAATCAATAAGAGATTACGAGGGAATAAGTATGCCAGAGAAAACAAAAAGATAAGGACATTAGAAGAATACTGAGACTATAAAAAAATGAAATTTGGACAGCAAATTGGATCACAATCAATTGATTAGGATGCAAAAGAAAGAAAAAATGAGACTATCTTATCTGTCCTGCATCGTTCCAAATAAAAGGATTCAAAATGAGATGACGTGTTTTGCTGTTTTGTCTTTGTCGTTTTCTTGTATATATATATATATTTTCCTGAACGTTCTATTGTTAGAATATTAAAAGTTTTATTCTGATTAATTTTCTTCGAATTATTATCGGGTCCTAATCGAAAGGGAGTTCTTCCAACATCGTTTTTATCACGATTCTTGATATGAGATATTAGTACTCTTTTCGTTAGACAAATAAAATATTGATATTTTCATAATATCGTGTTACCTAAGTCAGATGATCTTCCCATTCTTCCTTGATTCTCTCTCCCGAGATGACTGGCTGTTGTTACATAGCATACAGCTTCACGTTGGGGGACGGGAACATGCATAATTTGCGGAATGCCTTCCTGGAGGCCAAATTCCTTCTTTTTAATACTCACATTTTGTAAACGTAAAATGAACAATTCTGATGAATTTATCCCGTGAATAAATATTTTTTTCAAAAAAATAAATATTTAAAGAGAAAAAAATATTTTTTATAAATAGAAAAATAAACAACAAAAGAAATGAAATCAATAAACATTTTTAATTCAAAAGATATTACCGAAATAATCAACATAAACATGCCACGTAGGCTAGAAACCTACGACTACTTTCTGCTTAGTTAATCCATGTTTTCTTTTTTATTTCAACTAGCGGTATATTGAGTACAAGTTGAGCTTCCCACCAAGCTCTCGATTACTATTAATTACGTAAATTCAGAAATTATTTTATATTCAAATCCTAAATTAGATATGACTCCAGATAGTTTCATCATAATTGAGATTTATGTTTACAATTTATTATATATTAAAGTTCTTTTAATCAGATAAATTTTAAAAATTTTGATCTATCTATTGAGTATGAAATCAACTATTTGAAGACATTAATTCTTTACATTCCTTTAAATTCCCCAAAAAAAAAAATTGAAATATGGAGATCATATTCTTAAAATATGCAAATCACATTATAAGACCTTAAATACTTCCACATATATTTGTAAGTTTATATAGAAAAGAAAAAAAAAAAATCTGCCTAGCAAAAATAGTTTTTGTAACTATTTTCTTAAATTAACAATTAAGACACTAATTTAATAACCCTAATAGCATTAATCAAGATTTAAAACTGTTGAATTTTCATCGTAGCAACAAGAAACCTCTTTTTTTTTTTCCTTAATAAGAAAACATCGAAACAAACACAGGAGATGAATAGAAGCGAGCAAGAAGGATTAAGAATACGCATCTTATATCAATGATTTGTCGGTTTAATATGAAGGATATTAGTATTTCATATCAAAAATCAAAATTTGAGTCTTGGTAGTGACAAAAATAACGTTAGAAGAACTCCCTCCCGATTGAAATTCAACCGAGATTAGTCGAAATAAAAGTCTAAATATTCAGCGGTAGACAAAGTCTATGATTAAAAAAAAAGAATATACATTTTATAGTTAATCAATGTATAATTGGTACAATAGTCGGATATTTATATTTTTTAAATAAAATTTTGAATTTTAATATTGTGTATGAAAAAAACGTGTTCAAGATATTTGTTTTTTAAGGGTCTAATCTAATTAGAATTAAATTTGATCGAACCCTACGTAATTATCAGAGAATGATGATTTATCCCTTATAGTTAATCTTAAAACTAATAATTAATTAATTATATGTACAATTAACTTATCTTAAAGAAAAAATAAAATATAATAGTAAATAATTGCAGAAAAAATTTTAAACCGAAGTTACAAGTAGAAAATATTTTAATTAGAAATTAGAAATTGAAAATAAGACATAAATGTGTTAAAAAAAAAAGAAAAAGAAAAAGAAATGTTGGAGGTCGGTTACTCTAAGACACGTGTTGAGGCATCTGACACGGATATAAAAAGCGTTACCAAATGTTGCGTTACAAAATTACATAATAACGCTTGGCTGTGTATACACTTGATTGGCTTACCATAAAATTCTCTCGCCGATTAACAAACAAATTAAGAGATAAACAATTTTTTATTTACAAAAAATTATTATGACAAAATTACCCCCAGCATTCTCGGAGGAAGATAACCAAACAGAGGATTTGAATGGTAAAAGTGCAAAAGAAGACAAAAGTGGGCTAATTGGGCTTTAAAGGCCTTCCCAGTATCCAAACATGCTCGCTTTCTTTTTCGGTATTTTTAAAAAAAAACCCTTTTAACCTTCTCTCTCACACCTCTCCCTCTCTCTCTCTCGTCCTTCTTCTTCTCCTTCAAAGATTCCATCTATTTCTGGTCCACCAAAACACAAACCCCACCACCCCACCATTACCTTTTTTTTTTCTTTAGTTTATTTTGGGCGTCTTCATTCTCATCATAAACATTGTCATATCTTCAAATTTGGTGTTTTGAGAGGATATTGACTGGAAGGCAGGTTGTGGGTCTCTCTCTTATATGAAGAAAATAAGGAAGAGTTTCTGTTGAAATTTGAAATATTTGGGAACAGAAATTAAGGAGAGGTGGTCGGGTCTTAGGTCCAAGGAGGAGAGAAAGAGGAGGTCTCCTTCTTGACTGACTCTGCCTACTCTTTTCTCTCTTTTTCAGGTACCTACCTAATCTCATCAATTCCAATCATTTGAATTCAAAATTTTCCATCTTCTCTCTCTTTCTCCTTTTTTTTTTTTTTGTCTCCTGTTCTTATGGGTGTATCTTCAATTTTTGTCTAATTCTCCTTTTTGGGGAAATCTCATGTTTACAGCTATGATCTTCCCTCTGATGAGGGAGAGAAAGGATAATTTTGGGAGGGGGATTGAGGCAATGTTATTCTCTTCCCTGTCCTTTTCTTTGTTTTTGAAGGTGAAAATTCCGATGTTATGATTTTGATAAGGACTAAAAGTTATAAAAATGAAAAAGGAGATTTTCATCTGTAATGAAAACAGATTGGGGTATTTTTTTTTAACTCAATCGTTTTGCTTTAGATTTTTAGAGATCTTGTTTCAATGGTGGGCTGTCACGGTTCTCCTCCAATATGAAATTTTTAAGCTTGGTTGCTTTGAAGGGTGAAAAATTTTTCCGGACTGAAATTTGATTAAGACAAAGATGTAAAATTGAAGCTTATGAATTTTAAGTGGTTTTTGGCTTAATTTTGGTTCTCAGATCAAGTCTAGCTTTAAGAAAATTACAGTCTCATGAATTATTTTAATGAGCTGAAATTACATGGTAATTGGGTTTGGCTTCTCTCTCTCTCTCTCTCTCTCTCTCTCTCTCTATATATATATATATATATATATATCTTTATATATATGTACGTATGTATGTGTAAGAACAGACCTGCAGTGCAAATTTCATTTCAAAGTGTGCGTGGCTTTTCAATGCCATTGAGAATTACTGTGTTTGGCATTAATACCATCTTGTTATTCAACATGATTTATGCAGCAGAATCCTCGCCTTTTGTTTTTTGGGTTGGGGAGGGGGGTTTGATCTAATACCTAGCATTAAGCAGGACGCTTTTTCTAAGTCCATTTCTTCAAAATATCATTTTGGAATCATTTTGGAATCATTTAGGACCAAAGTTAATCTAATTCTCTTTTTTTTTTTTTTTTATTGTGTGTTCCTGATTTAAACCTTTCAGGAATTTCTGGTATGTCGTATAGGACACTGGTCAACATTATTTTCTATACTAGATAGCAAGCTGAGAAATCTACTAATCATGGCTGGGATTGATGACAATGTTGCTGTAATTGGAGACTGGGTGCCTCCAAGTCCAAGCCCTAGAACCTTCTTTACATCAATGCTAAATAGTGATCTTGGCTCAAGACCAATCTTAGAAACTTTTGGTGAAAACCGAAATGAGGGATTTTTTTCTGGATCACAAAAACCACTCTTCTCAGGAAATTCTGTGGAGAAAGATGTTCCTTGTACTGGGGTTTCTTGTGGTCAGTATACAGAAGTAAGCGGTTTCCCTGAAATTAAATCAAACCCTCGAGGCGGTCTTCTAGATAGACTTGCAGCCAGAACTGGATTCAATGCCCCAAGGTTGAACACTGAAAATATCAAGCCTGCTGACCTATTGGTGAAACCTGATTCTATCTCGCCGTATTTAACAATTCCACCAGGTCTCAGTCCGACAACACTTCTGCTTGATTCTCCAGTTTTCCTTTCAAATTCACTGGTAAGCACATTTGAAGGTTTTGATAGTTTGTTTAACAGATTTAGTATCATTTTGTTTTTCTCTAACATAATTCTGCTGAACCCATTACTTAGCATGGTTGGGTTCTAAATTCTATAAGATGACCACTTGGACCGAAGCCCTTGCAAACATTTTGACGTTTTAATTTTGTTGATTATTCTTTTCCTTTTGTAAGCATTTGTAGACCAAAATGAGAATTATTGTGTTGTGCAGAGATTGTATTGTAATGGATAGCAGTTAGGGATATAGAAACAGCGTAAATGGGTTCAAATTTGTGCTGGCATCACTGAAATCTGGGGAAGACCAAAGTCCTAACGCAGAAATATTAAAAGATAAAAAATAAAAAATTGGGGAAGAATGCTACTCAAAAACACATTTTATATAGTAGAAATAAACTTTTAGGTTCTCATACAACTAATCGGACATGTAACATATACCTCAGAATGTTAGTTTCCAGAACTCTGGAGAATCTTATTGCTTCAAACATTTTAGCTTGTTTGGCACATTACTTTAGAGATTTTGAGAATGTTGTATTTGTGAATCCTTGCCTCAAGACAGACAGTTTTATCAGTTATGGCTTTGCATCAAAAGGAGTATTGCTTAGCTTGTACATATGCTCTATCTTTGAGGATATGATAGGATTTAGTGTGTGTGTGTGTGTGTGTAATTGAAAGGAGGGCTGATTTCATTTTTGTATGAATATAAATTATCCAATCAATGTATTCATTATGCAAATGTTATTATGAGAACATTCAACGTGGTGCTGATCAATAATTAATGCATTTGGTAATAGGCAAAATCTTATTGGCTGCATATGTCAACTTTTACGTTTCATGGAATTGGATCCTAGTCTGATTGTTTGAAGAAAATCTTTCGTGGAGCTAACATACAAATTTTCATCTTCTTCTTAGGCTTCAAAACCACTAAGAAATCATACATATTCAAAGAATATGAAGAGATATATTGACTCAGTTATATGCTTGCTACAACATACTTAAATTGTCCTGTCTTCTTGCAGGTTCAGCCATCACCAACAACTGGGAAGCTTTTACTTGGCCCAAGTGCTGATGGTAGAAGCTCAACATTGGTCTCAGAGGCTACTGATAGTGCTAAAGATCCTTTCTCTGAGGACATCAACAATTCATCTTTTGTATTCAAGCCAGTTGCTGAGTCAGGTTCCTGGTTTTCTCTTGGTGCGGCAAACAAAGTAATTTTAATCTTCATTTCTCCTTCCATTTTCTTTTTAAATGTAACTTGGACAGGCAAATAAGTATGCATATGAACCCAATTCATACGAAGTTATCAGTACCATTTGTTGAACTAGGACGTTGCAAAATTTTTAATTGGTCTTAATTTGAGTTTTTTTTTTTCCTCATAGATGTTATGTATATCTTTCATTTTAATGGATAAGAAATATGTTTCTCTACAGATGAATGCAGCCAACATACCTCAGCATTCTTTTCCTAGTATTCAAGTTTCTGTTCAGCCTGAAAATTCTCTTCGAACACAACATGCTGAAGCTACCAAGGTGCTTTCTCAAGATACAAAACAATCATTCATTCGAACAGACTTCTCAAGATTTTCAAATGAAAAGGATAATGGGAGTAATGCAGCCACATTGGGTCCAAATGGTTTTGATTCTGTGGGTGGAATTGGAGACCATTCTTCACCTCTTGATGAGCAGCAGGATGACCAACAGGATGAAGATGGAGATCAAAAAGGCAGTGGGGATCTTATTGTTGGCAGTGCTAGTGGTGCCCCATCTGAGGATGGATATAACTGGAGAAAATATGGCCAGAAACAAGTGAAGGGTAGCGAATTTCCCCGAAGTTACTATAAATGCACACATCCTAATTGTCAGGTAAAGAAGAAGGTGGAGCGTTCTCATGAGGGTCACATAACTGAGATTATCTACAAGGGTGCTCACAATCACCCCAAACCTCCACCTGCTCGGCGTTCTGCCATTGGATCAACTAACCCAGATATGCCGCTTGACTTCTCTGAACAGTCTGTAGGTCAGGTTGGAACTGATGGTGAGTCAGTCTGGGCAAGCTCAGAGAAAGGAGCTGCAGGAGGTCCGGAATGGAAGCATGAAAATGTAGAGGTGACATCATCAGCATCCATGGGCCCCGAGTACTGCAACCCCTCTGCTTCTTTACAACCTCAGAATGGCGGTCACTTTGAATCAGGTGATGCAGTGGATGCCTCATCAACATTTTCTAATGATGAAGATGAAGATGATCGGGCTACACATGGCAGTGTGTCATTAGGTTATGATGGTGAAGGAGATGAATCTGAGTCAAAGAGAAGGTTGATGCTCTTTACCACTTTGAACCATAAATTGTAAGCAATATCCGATTTTTAACAAAATTGTTTGGTATTGCAGGAAGATTGAAGCATATGCCGAAATGAATGGTGCCATCAGAGGCATTCGTGAACCAAGAGTTGTTGTCCAAACAACCAGTGAGGTGGATATTCTTGATGACGGATACCGCTGGCGCAAGTATGGGCAAAAAGTAGTGAAAGGAAATCCAAACCCAAGGTTGATATTATGTTCTGTCGCCCCCCCCCCTTTCCTTTGCCCATTCAAGTTTATACAGGCACAATCACAAGCATATCAAAATATTACATAATTTAAAGTAGAAATAACTTATTTTCGTTGGAAAGCAGGAGTTACTACAAGTGCACTAGTGCAGGCTGCACTGTTAGAAAGCATGTTGAGAGAGCTTCGCATGACCTGAAGTCTGTGATTACGACATACGAAGGGAAGCACAACCATGACGTGCCTGCCGCTCGCAACAGCAGTCATGCCACTTCTGCAACCAACACTGCCATATCTTCCCAAGCCATTACTTCTACCATTCAGGACAACGGTCATAGGCCAGAACCATCTCAAATGCACTGTAACTTGGCAAGGTTTGAGAGACCTCAGTCAATCAATCCATTTGGCCTTGCAAGGCCACAGTTAGGAGCACCTCATGGCTTTGCTTTTGGGATGAACCGGCCAGGCTTGGCGAATCTGCCAATGGCTGGATTAGGACCTGGCCAACCCAAGTTGCCCGATATGCCTATTCATCCCTATTTGATGCAGCAGCCCTCGTTGAATGAAATGGGTTTCATGTTGCCAAAGGGAGAGCCTAAGCTGGAGCCTTTGTCTGATCCTGGTTTGAACATGTCGAATGGATCATCAATTTATCAACAACTCATGAATAGGTTACCTCTTGGACCTCACATGTAAAAATTTTTAAAAACCCCTTTTTCTTAGAGATAAGAAAGTAGGAAATTTATGCTTTTACAAATCAATTGGGCATCTTTCTTGTGATGCATCATTGTTCTTTCTATACATCGTCTTGTATGTGACAGTTACCGTTCAATCATATCAAATGTTAGTGTTTATTTGCCTTTTTATCATCGCGCTTTATGTGATTCTCCACTCAGCAAGCACCTTCTTTCGATTTTGTGTTTTAAAGGTTTAAGCCAGGAGGGAATAACTTGGAAGATGGCTACTCATTCAGCCGCGAGAGATTGGATAAGAGTAGCTTAATTACTTCCAAACATCTTTTGCCACTCGTTTCATTGTTACTCTTCAATGAAGATTGCAATGGTTTTGTATGCTCTTTCCTCCGCCCACAGTTATCGTCTACTACTTTTATTGATAGATAGTTGATCTGTTGGGTAAAGGTATTAAATTTTTTGATCAAAAAACTATATTAGAGAATTTTTTTTTAAAAAAAATTGGGACAACATTTGGATTGTATTAATTTAAATACGATTTCGGATATTATTTGGTTAATTAAAAAAAAAATCTGTACCGCTCTTTTTAGCAAATGAGTTTGGGGTTTCTCAGGGACAGTTTAAGCAGGAGTCTCCCTACTTTTGTTCTCACTTTTTAAATTCGATCCCACTTGATTATATCACCTTGTATCAATAAAAGAAAAAATGTCCCCAAGGGGACAGTTTAGTGGTACAAACTCTCGTCCTCTAATATGATCCTCTCATCTTGTACAATCAAAAAAAAAATAAAAATCAAACGAGCTTGGGCCAAGGCCCTTAAGTTTGCTTCTTCGGCCCAAGCTCACCCTAACCTGACCCCGTTAAGTTTATACTTGTGCTCCATTGAGTGGTCCAACTCGAGATCGGTGAGCTAAGTGAAGATCACGAAGAATATCCTGAACGCGTATCCAACGAAGAATATCCTGAACAGGTAATTATAGCCCAACGATTGTATATTTGTTCGAATCCTACAATTGTAGTGACTATGATTTATTTAGGAATCATAAAAGAAAAATTATCTCTCATTATGTAATCACAAAACTGTATTTTTTTTTTTGTGTAAAATAGCATTTGAAATAATATATAGTAGAAACACACAAGGAAAAATATATATATATTTATATGTTTGGTTGTTTGCAGAGAGAAAAAAAAAATAAAAAATTGTCTCATCTTTGGAATAAAAATGAACAAAATTTTTATATTTTATTTTTTAAGGGATTTTGTTAAATTTTTATATATCTTTTTTCAGGGTTATTAGGAGTAGAAGGACAAGAATAATTTCATAATTTTTCAACTTCATTTTTTAAATATTTTTATCCCGTTCTTAAATCATGTTGTCACACTCATAATCAAACACAAAAATTAATATTTACTTCATTCAAAGGTGGTTTCTTCCTTTTTTTTTTTTTTTTTTTTTTTTTTTTTTTCTTCTTGGGTTGGGGAGGTTTTTAATTGTGACGTCGCCAACTAGTTTTAATCTATCAATAGTCGTATCAGTACATTGAATTATTAAACTCAATATGTTATATAACAAAATTCTAATAAAAAAAATTAAGTGATTATTTTATTTTTTTATCTTAAAAAATTAATGGGGTGAAGTGAAAATTGTTGAAAATTTTTTGAATAGGAGTACGAGGAAAAATAGAGGTTGGTACATAAGAAATAGGCGTCATGTTAGAAAAACTATTACGTGTTTGCTTTGATTCCGTCGCAATTGACCTTCCAACAGGCTTCTCGTGTCCAAAGTCCGGGGGTTGGGTGTTTGTTTCCGAGCAGAACCGTCAAAATAGTAATCCGTCCGGCGCTCGTGACGTTCACACTCCCTACTAATTTTTTGATTTTGTGCTAAAAAGAAGACAAAAGCAACAGATATTTGGTTGGGGTAGGCATAGAAATCGATGCTAAAGACCAGAAGGTCCCTAACACTTGACCACTTGGGAAACATCTGACCTCTTGAACTCTTCTCTTGGCCATTGCTATACATTTCTATTTTCGGAAAAGCATCTTTAAAGCCTCAAGTAGGAGAAACCTTTTTTTTTTTTTTTGTTGGATTATACAGAGACCACAAAAATCATCTTTGTGGAGAGATAACTTTACCCGTTTCTCTCTTTGGATTGAATGAAAAATCATTTCTCTCTCCCTTCGCTGACATATCTTCCTCTTCCATTTTTTTTCTGATTTCTCTCCCCATTGAGAACAACCGCTGCATTTCTCTCTCTTCTTCTCCTTCTTCTATGTCATTTCTCGCTAGCAACCGACAATTCTCTCTCCATTTCTCTTTATCATCCTTCTTCTTTCTCACCTTGTTTGATTCCCTCTCTCCTCATGTCATTTTCTTTTTAATCTTTTTATTCTCTCTCCTCCTTTTCTCTCTCTTCTTTTTATCTAATGAAATACTAAAACATTACTAACCAAAAAAACTAAAATAAAAATACAAATCACGTAACCAAAATTAATTTTCATATGAGATTGATAGACAAAATTTTGTTAAACTCATCGACACAAAAAACATCATGTGACCGGTCAAATTATCTCATTTCAACAACAACAGCGTAACATCTTTTGAAAAAAAATATAATACAAATGGGTCTTCCTAAAATCAATCTCAACGTTAATACTAAAACATTATAAAAAATAAATAAATAAATCTTTTATTATAAATAAAAATATTTTTATAACAAAATTATTTACTTTAATTAAAAATATTATAAAAAAATAAAAAAAATAGAGATTAATAAATACGGATTAAGATTTTTTGATCAAGACACTTTACTACTTCTCATTATTTCATATACAAGTTCTTTTTTTTTTTTTCCTTTAAATGTAATCATTTTTTTTTCCTTGGATTGTGTGAATGCATTGGTAAAAGTTACATATGAAAGAACATTCTAATACTAAATAATATATATTTTTCATGTTAGAAGAAAAATAATAATTAAGAAAGTCTTAAAACGAGTGGCGCGTGGAGAAATAGCGCGTGGTGGAGAGACATTAAATTGGAAATTGCGGTTGTTGAGACCACCACCCCTCGGGGAAGTGTGAATAGGAGTTGGGAAGAAGTGCGGTGAAGAGTATCTCTCTATCGATCTAATCTCTCTCTCAGCTCAACCCAACTGCACAGGTGCCTGCCTGCGGACAGAATTACCAAAAAAAAAAAAAAAAAAAGATTGATGAAGAAAGCATAAAAAAGGCAACAGAAAATTGACAATTCAAATGAATATTCATCCCCCACCAAGAAATTTGATCTAATTTACTTCATTTTCCATATTTGCAATAAAGTTCAAAACCCGATTTCAGACGAGCCCCATAAAAAATTTCTCATGACTTTACCTTGATCTTCTTCTTCCTTTGATCAGTTCTTCAACTAAAGATGCAAGCCAGACATCGAAGCCCTGGAAATGGGTATTCGAGATCGAATTCGATGCAGTTGGGGGTTTCAGTCTCTCGGATCTCTCCCGAGTCTTCGATGAGGAGTCATGGGTTTCACAATTCAGGCTTTCGAAACAGTAGTTTCAATCGGGGATACGGTAGAGGAGGAAAACATTTCCAGAATCAGCATCCTCCTCCGCCTCCGCCGCCGCCGCCGCCGCCTCCTTCTTCGTCTTCCCGAAGAGGTGTCGGAGATGTTTTCATGGAGGCAGGGAGGCTTGCCCTGGAGTATTTGGTGTCTAAGGGTTTGTTGTCGCCGAGTGTGATTCAAGAAAGTGGAAATAGGAGCTCACTGAGGCTTGGAAATGGTGTTTCGGAGATGAATTCTGGTCGCAGAAAGTTTGGGGACGGCCGGAGAAGGAGGGCAGGAGGAGGGAGTTATGGATCGGAGTGGGGGCAGTTCTCGGATAAAACTAGGGTTTCACCTGAGAAGGAGGAGGGAGAGAGTGAGTTATTTAGTGATTATAAGGAAGAAGAGAGAGTTGGGAAAGATGATTCTTCTAGTGCTGGTTCTGGTGAGGAGATGAAAGTTTTGGCGAGGAGGGGAATTGCTTCAAGAGGTGAGATTGAAGACGGAATTGAGAAAAGTGAAGTTGCAAATGATCTGGGTGGAAAAAATAGTGATGCCCCAGATGAAATAAATGGCGGATCTGATGATAAAAGGGATGAACTGGGTGGAAAAAGTGATGGGGTTGAGGAGATTGGGGAGAGAAAAGAGAAGAAAAATGGCGCTTCTATGGAGAAAGCGAGTGAAACTGAGGTTGTTGAGGTTCAGGACTGTGCGGTAGAGGAGAATAAGGATAGTAGAAATGGGGCTGATTTACTTAGCTTTTGTAAGTTTGCTAAGGTTCCTACGAGAACCCGTTCTGCGATGGTTGTTCGAGGCTCAAAAATTGAGTCTGTTCCGATTGCCATTGTTGAGATTGATAGTGATGTTGAAACCCTAAAAGGTTCTGATTCTGAAGAGCATGCTAAAAGTAATTCTGCGGAGGGTTTGCCAAGTGATAGAACAGTGAACAAAGATGGTTCAGAGTTGCTTGATTCTGACATGTCTAACGCTCCACCGCTGCAGTCAGTGGAGATAGATTTAGGTTCTGAATTCTTTGTTGGGGAGGGAAAATGCTTGAGGTCTCAATCAGTCCCAGATAGATTAGTCATTGACTCACAAGAAATGAAGCATGACTCACCAGTCCATGCAAGGTCTTTGTCCATGGTTAAGGAGACTGGCAACACACCAGTCCATGGAAGTTCTTTGTCCATGGTTAAGGAGACAGGCAACAAACGAGCTCTGCATGGTGAGGATGTTGATATGATTGAGGGAAATAAGAAACTGAAAGAGTGGCTTCCTGTCATGGTTTCTCAATCTAGAGATTACCATTCACATAGTTATATGGCGCAAAAGCAACTGAATTTAAAAGAGAATAAGGCTTCTCCTGCTGAGGAAATAATCATAGCTGTTGATCAACACAGCAACATGGATGAACCTATGTTTGCAAAAAGCGAAGGTGAACCTTGTACTGACTATGCTAAAGAGAAGCAGCTATTCCCAAATACGTTTAAGATCTGTGACCTTAATCTTATGGGAGGTTCTGACATTAGCGAAAACCATGATTGCCATCGTATTCTTGATTTTCCGTCTACGTCAAAACCCCAAGATGAAGTAGCACAGGTAGACATTGACTTGTCTATGAGTAATGACTGCAATGCAGCTGATGAATACGGTAAGCGTTCATCTATTGGGAAAGATGTTGAAGTGATTGATTTGGAAAATGACTCTTTGCAAGATGCCAACGCTTTCAATAACTCGGAGAGAAAGTAAGTTGCTTTAGCATCTGCTTGTTTACTGTAATTGTACTTCATGAGTGGTGGAATGGAAGTGTAGTTGTAGCATTTTCTTTAGATTTTTCATGTCTAACTTCAAAAGATAGTTTTCACAGACTGAATTTGGCTTCTACCTCTTATTTTCTCCTAAACTAGAATCTTAAATAAAACAGGTTAGAAATGGTATATACGGGGCCGGAGAATTTTCCAAATCATCCTCAAAGTACCAATGATCATCAGGACAATTATGGGTTCATGATGTCTGAGTTTCTAGGAACTGATATTCCAAATTGTGCTTCTGTGCCGCCTGACATTAATCCTCTTCACAATATGGGCTTTCATAACGGAGAGGTACTGTTGCTGAAACTTTATACTTGGTCGTCTATGCATCGGAGGGTTTGGTAGTCATCTAGTTTGATAGGATGACGTGGAGTCCATGAATTTGGCAGAGTTCTGTACTGGTTAACGCTTTGTTAAGTTCTCCATTTTTCTGCACCTACCAAACATGGAAGGAATTTTATCCTGTGAATTTTCTCCACGTAAGATTGTTCATGATAAAATGGTGAAATGTGAGGTTTGACATAAAGTACCATCCTTGTATGACCATTATTCATTTCATAGAAATTTTATAAGTGGAACAGTTGTTAATGCACTTCAATATTTATTTTTGTTCTCTTTTATTTTTCTGCTAATCAACTTATTCCTTACCCCTAATTATTTCAGGGAATTCTTGGTGATGACGACTCAATATACATGTCCTTGGGAGAAATACCAATAAGTATGCCTGACTCTTAGCTTTATCATATGCGCACATAAGCTTGTTATGATTGTTGTCCGAATTGTTTAGCCATGTGATTGATTAATTAAAGTTGTGGACAATGTGTGTTGGGAATGTGATCAAATGGTTGATGATCTGTTAGATGTCTGTTTTAATATGCTCATCGCCTCAAGTCTCAATTTGTCTTAAAGTACATGTAGTGTCTTTTGCACTGATGTATGTGAGTTAATGGTTAGAAGGCTTATAGGAATGGCTATATCTCTAAATAGTTATAGGAATTTGACAAGGGAAGGGGTCAGATGCTCTATAGTAGGTGGCGATGTGTTGGTGTTGACAATATGGTGGGTATGATAACTTAAGGGATAGGGAGGTGGTCAGTTGCTCTCTTGGAAGAAATAGTAACCATTGCATCAATCAGTATTCATCTAAGTTGCATGGACACAAATAGAAATGAGTGTCGCCGTGTTGAACTCCCACATTGGACATGATACTAGACATTTTGTTACTAAAATCATGTAAACTTTTTGTAACTTCATCTTGTCATTGTGTCTGTATCATGTCCTGTGCAAATCTTGTTCGTAAGGAGAGTGAAGAATGATTTAGTCCTTCACATGGGGGTTTTGTCAATGTTTCTTTACAAACATATAAAGTCTGAAACAAGTTTTATTTATAACGCAGCGAAGACCGTAACACGGGATCAGATCAAGGAGGTCAAGATTCAAAAAACCATGAGTAACGTAGTGATGCTCAGGTCCTTCTGGCATTTTTAAATGGTGAATTGCCATGGTGTCTACCAATTAAATGTCATGCAATGTTAGCAAACTGGAGAATGAGTTCAAGCTGTCTCAAAATGTTTCCAGTTTTATTGTCTTAGAAATTGCTTTCAAGTATTGCCAAATTGTTGAGTTTAAGGCCCAGAAAAGAAGTGTTTAGGGGTGGTATGCATGTTGTGAATAAGCTACTGTAGAGACTTAAGCTTGATCTTTGATTGTATCATCTGGCAAGAAGAGGAGAGATCGTTGACCTCTTTTGTACAAGGGGGAGGGATCATGATGGTCTGGGCTGGGCTTGAGCATCTTCTTAGGCCTCATATCATAATGTTTCCAAATCAGACTTGAGGAACCTGTTCTTAGCTTGTTCAACCCCCCCAAAGATAGCTTTCTAGGGACTCATTTGGATTTAAGAGGTGTGATGACAAAGAATGAAAGTCTCAAAAACTGGCCACCAATGTTTGCCTGAATTCACTTGTGGGGCAAAGTGGGCATCTTTTAAGGGTCAAGGGTTCTCAGTAGTGTTGCAACAAATTTTAACGACCTGAACAAAGTTGGGAGAAAATGGGCTTCTTTCGGTTCAAATGATTGGCTGGTTTGCTGGAATACAGTTAGGGCTTCAGAATTGAGCTGGGGGAACCATTTGTAAAGGATGGATTATAAGTTTGCAAGCTCTTGAGCTTTCGGCGTTAAAAGATCTGATACCTGGGGCCAAAATGTGTTCCAAGTTATATATTGACCTACTGGGTAGTCCAAATGATTTGTTCTTTAATGGAGATAGTTTCACTTGTTAAGTTGGTTGTGGACTAGGGGTAAAGATAATCTGAAGATTTCATTTGATGATCTGATTTTTTAGAGTGTATGCAACATTCTTGAGAGGATGGTCAAAGGTTGTTCAAGACCAGGTATATGATGGTCTGAGGGAGAATGGATTAAAGTTGAATAAAACTCCTATTTTAAAGTTGAAGAAAACTACTATCTGGAGAAGCAAAAGAAGTACTGGACGATGGGTAATTTGTTGAACTGTATGGATTTTTCAGTTAATGGGTGAGTGGTAGATGATATTTTGGTCTTTATTTCAGCTGAGTTCTCACATTGTTTATGAAACCGAATACTGATGGCAGGTATTATTGTGGTTGTGCTGAGATTGTTATCCCTTAGGCTCTGTTTGCTGGTTAATATTGAAAAGAAAATTTAATATTAGAAAATAACGAATGATCTTCTTTATTCATTTCTTCAAAACCTTTTAAGATCTTGGAATATGTTTACAGAAAGTGTATAAAAATTAGAGATAATAACTTCACCAAGAGAGAGTTGGTGCAAGGGCGGAAAATAATTTCGATTAAGAAACAAACTAGCAATAGATCTCATAAATAAAACTTTTCTTATAAAGTATGCCTTGGGTTCAGCAAACCATCTCAATGTTCCACTCACAATGTTGGCATCTATTGACCAAAGTTATCATGTGCCTGAAGGCTATCTCGATTTAGATCATACCCTATGCTGCTTATATAGGATGGAGCTCACCTTAGGCTGCACGTAGATTCTCAAACTGCCTTCAAGAAAAAAATAGGTCATCCTGAGTGCAGCTACTTAGTGTCCCTATGGATTTGTATCTGAGAGCAGCTACTTCATATATAAGATTGGGTTGAACTATTAATCTCCACATTGAGATCCAAATGAAACACTAGAACTGTAACCTGATACTAGAGTGCAATCTGGATAGACCATGGAGCCGGATAGTTTATCTTTTGGTGACCATGATATTTGAGGATGGTGCATAATCGGGACATATGTTCTCATCTTAGGTCATGCCTAATGAAGAAAAGTTGTTCCTAAGTTAAGGCTGATACTATGCTTGCTGAAATTTTAAGAACAAGTGGGATGGTTCTTAGAAAGCATTGGATTAGAACTCCTGAATAATGTTTGTAGAAGAGCTTTAAGTGTGAGTCCTGCCTAGATTTTACCGGAGGAAGAAGAGAGGTGAGAAAAGAGCCCTTGAAATTCGTTACTTTTATTAACCAGGTGGATAAAGTGATGGGAGGAAGGATATATATTCTTAGATATTAAGGGCTCAAGGTTTCTAGTTAATGGCAGTTTCAGCATAAATTTTTTAAGCAATACATGCTTAGGACTTTTGGTTTTATACACCTAGGCATTTTACCGGGACGTTTTATCATCTGTTTTGCTGTTAGTTGTTGTGGCAACCTAAGGTTTTTTCTTCATTGCTCAAGAGATTGGACAGCCAAACACATTACAACACTGATATAAGGCCTATTTGCATAGGTGCATGGTAGATCTTCAACTGTACTTGCAGTTTAATTAATGGCTTTGCACCTTAGTTCAGGAGAGCACCCCTTTCTAGGTGCTTTGCCTGAGGCCCTATGAGGTGTAATGCAAGTGCCTTTTAGTTGTAAAATAAAACTCAAGATGTAGTAACAAATGTTATTTGTTTCATATATATTACACACACACACACACACACAAAAGAAAAGAAAATGAACTTCTTTATGTCTCATTAGGTTTCTTTCTTTCTTTCTTCTTTTTTTTTTTTCTTTTTTTTTTTCAGGAAACAACTTGTTGCATCTATAATTTGGTCAACCGCTTTTGGTATTGGCTACAATAGACTTTAATAGCTCACTTTGTTAATATTTACTTTGACCTTTAGCCAGGCCGCGTATATATATTTTTGAACATATCAATCTTGTAAGATATCCTTCTCACCCCTTCTCAAGAATCTCTACTTTTTAATAGTTGAATTATAGAACCTTAAATATCTTATGCGTCCTGCTTGATGTGGTATTCTATCATTTGCTGTTGGGCTGTATCTGAAGCCTTTAAGCTTCTCTGTTCTTGTATGCAACTATTGTTAGTATAGATGGTGTTCTCTGCAAACAAAGGTTTTCCTTCCTTTGCCACTGTGGCCATTATCAGTTCCTCAATACATCACCACTCTGTGAGGGGTGGCGGCAAGTTCTTTAGCTGTTGTTTCCTCGACTAGGAAATCTTGTAATTTCTGCACTGATAGGTTTTCTGGCATGATTAAATTCAGTAATTCCGTGTTATTATGATTGGAATATAATTGGACTTGTGAATTTCATGAATGTACTCGATAGTTCTTATATTTTCCTACCTTTGTACTCTCTGAAACTTCTTGAGACTCAGTTTTAGTGGGGCACTTTTGTTCTGCCAAATTATGTCATATTATGGAGATAGCTTGACATTTTGTGCATTACATACCTCATATATTTTCTGTAAGGATCACCAAGGAGGAAATTTAATGGACTAGTGCATTTCATGTATGTAAATAATTCTTTGGTTTTCCTACCTTTGTACTCTCTTAAGCTTTTTGAGACTTACTTTTGGTGGGGCACTTTTTTTCTGCCAAATTATGTCATATTGTGGAGAGCTTCACATTTTGTGCACTACATGCCTCACGTATTTTCTGTAAGGATCACCAAGGAGAAAATTACTGTTTGTAGGAATCTGAAAGTTGTGATAAACATAAGAGTTGGACCACAGCCTCGGGTGTTGGTTTAGAAAGTAGGCAAATAGGTGGCAGTTCGAGATTCTGATTGTTCAGTTTGAAAATTCTTAAGGTTCTCTGTTGAATAACTGGTGCTTGGTTATGAGTATGGCTTGATGCAGTGTAGCTAAGTATTGGAATATCATGCATGGTGTACTTGGGTCCCTTCCCTTTGCTTACCATTGACGATAATATTTTAGAAATCCTGCAATTCTTCCAGTACATCCTCATTTCCCTGTGGAAATCTGTGCCAAATGTGCTTACATCCCGTCGTTATTGTCCTAGAAACTTTGGGAAGCTTGATGCGGTAGACACAATGATGGTTTTAATAATTTGGAACTCTTGCAATGCTTTGGATTTTGGTGAAAGAGCAGAATATTTATGATTCATTGTTGCTCAGTGTTCTGAACCCAAATTGCTCAAAATTGTTTGATATAGGCTTTTTGAGGGTCTTGGAGCAGCCAGGACAGGAGTACGAGAAGCAATTCTGAACCCACTATTTAATCAAGTCGATTGCTGGCCATGGGGGTCATTTGGTATGTTATCCAAGGTCGCTTTGTTGCAGACCCTTGTTCCTTGCACTTGCGACTCTGTTTAGTCCTCTCTATCTTTGGTCCACAGACAAAACTTAGCATCCCATCATTTTTTTTCTAATGTATGAATTTTTAGATTTGTTTAATGTATTATTTCCTTCATCTATTGGGAACTAATTTATATCATATCCTTGGGTTTGGGAACTCGAGAAGTTTATTGCGAGCAGTAGTAGTCTTCTTTTGCAATATGTTATTCCTAAACCATCTTCTGTGGATTAGGAATAACTTGAATTTGGTCTCGTGGTATTGGAAAAATACCCTTAAAATCACTGGCCTGAACTGTGTCACGTTTTTCAATTGATGTATGGCTATTTCCAATCATTCATTTTATAAATCCCGCCATTTTATACACAATTGCACCGGACAACATTTCTAATTATAATTTAAGTATTTGATTCGTACTCAAGAATCGGAATCGAATTCTAATATTAACTATTTGATTTAAATTTTTTTAATAGATATGATTATCATTTTTAATATTTGGTTTGTATATTTTTGAAATGAAAATCATATAAATATCAATTTTATTCTTTATAAAAAATGTTTCAAAATTAATATTTTTAAAATTTTATTTTATTTTCTAAAATTAAAATTAAAATTATTATTTATTTTATTTTCTTTAATTTAATTTTATTTTAAAAATTAAAATTAAAATAAGTTTTAAAATATTTTAATTTTTAAAATGTTTTAAAATCAATTTTGTCCCGGATGATGTCTGATAAGAGAGCTTTGTGCGGATGTGGCCTCGAAAGAAAAAAACATTTAAAACATCTCCCCGCGATATACTAATTTAAAAAATATCACATGTCAAGTTTTTAAAACTCGACATGTACTATTTATGAAATAGTATCATATCGAGTTTTCGACATGATATTGTTCATAATTATCTCATGTCGAGTTTTCAAAACTCGTCATAGGTATTATATATGTCGAGTTTTGAAAATTCGATATCATGTGTTAATTTTAAAATATTTTTACTAGGATGTTTTATTTTTTTATTTTTTCTTCAAGGCCATGTCCGCACAAAGCTCTCCGATGAGATAATGTTCTTCTGGCTGCGACTCGAGTGGGTTCTTCCGATTTGTGATCATCGGCTTGCTTTCGGATCTGGTAGAGACGCAGCTTCAATAGATCTGATTTGAGTGCGAGAACAGATCTTCGCCCAAATTGACCCAATTGAGAATTTGAAAAAAAACCCTAAAATAGAAAAGGCCACAAACGTCATTCGAGCTCACCTGAGAGAACTTACAACTTTGGCAAAAAAGCAAAAAGCATTCTTCAATTTCTCATCACATTCTTTAGAATTTGGTTTTTTTCCTTTTCACCAAAATGGCATTCCGATTCCCAGAGCATCCTCACTTTGAGAAAAATGGATTAATGAAAATGTTGCCAGAGTACATTGATTTTGGTTTTTTCCTTCACATTCTTGAATTTCTCCCGATCACAATCGTCCCACCAATGTCAAGAAAAGGTCAGAAAAACCCAATTGAGAACATGATCTTCCAGAAACCCTAACAGGTGGGTTTCATACTGATTCCCCACTATGGCCTTTTCTGGCTACTTCACTCCAACTGAGAGAGAGAGAGAGATGTTAGGGTTTCTGATCACTTGAGTAGTCGTGAAGATCTGTCCAAGGCATTCGAGCTTGCAAACAAATTGAGGACGGACCGTTGTAATTTGAAGCAGAACTTGATTGGCCTTCACAATCATCTCACCTATCTCACTGACAGGATCGAATGGAAGGGCAAAAAATGAGAAGGAATTTTTCTTGGGTTTCATCCGTGGGTTTCGATCCAAATCTATCAATTTACTTGGGTTTCAATTAACTCAAACATTAGAGGTTTCATGCCCATTCCTTCATTCCCATTCTATTAAACCAAATAATTTATATAAGTTTCAATCTCATTCCTGATTCCTATACCTCTTAACCAAACACCAACTCATACTCGCAAACAGATCTATGCTCGAACCATAGATATATCTTGCATTTGCTTTTATTATGTAACTGCAAATTCTATGTACATTCAAAATGATCTTTTCTACACTCCAAGCTCGTAGCGATTAAAATTTACAACAAAGTTGATGCTAACTCTTCTTTAAAGAATCTAATTACCACTAACCTGACCACAGACGAAAGAAAACTGGTCTCACACCGAGACCTGGAAGATTAAGAGGAAGAAGCTTCAATGTTTTATACGTCAAACACCAGGTCACTAGTATGAAGTTAGGGCACAGAAGATGAAGATGAGAAGTCTTGTATGTGTTTCTCATTGAGATTAAGAACCACCTAACCACACTGCAATTCAGGGAGCAAAGATGAAGGCGAAGTTAATGATGTAGCTTCAGTGGGTTTCTCATTGAGATCAACATAGAACATCTGATCACTGCGCAATTCGGGCACCAAAGATGAAGGCGAAGTTAATGGTAAAGCTTCAGTGGGATTCTACACCCATCTGCAATTCAGACAATGAAAACGAATATGTATTATTGGTCCTAGCATTAGCATTTGCTGTCTCCTTGTCAACAGACCTCTCTCCTAGTGTTTTCGCTGCTTCCGTCCTCGGACTCTGTAAACATTCAAGAAGAGGTTTGTTGGTCCGCTTGCCCTTCTTTCCCCACTTGGGAACAAACTGAGATGGATCAATGCCTGAAGCAGTAGTTGAAGATGATTGTAACGACTCCCTGGTTGTGCTGTTCGGTTTCTTGTTGCGGCAAACATGAAAAACATGCTGTTTTTCTCGCTTGTTGATTCTAATCATTTCATTGTCATTGTTAGGTGAAGTATTGCCTTTCTTGTTCCCAAGAAGCCCTTGGCTTCTCTCCATTATTCACCTTTCCTGATAGTTTAATGCTTCTTCCAGATCAGAATTCACCATTAGCTTTATTCCATCTCTCTCTCTCTCTCTCACTCTCTCTCACAGAGTTTCTTTTTATATGGAACTTGGACTATGGATTGAGGTTTGGTGGGTTCTTAAAATTGTCTTCATATACTATGTTGAAACTAAGCACTGAAGTTCTGTTTTGGCAATGGTCATCGAATCAACCTACTCCTGTGAATATATGTGACTCTGCTGGACTAGTGAGTCTTCGTCCCGTGCAATTGTTGACCAGCTTTGTTATGTAATAGCTAAATATAAAAAGTCAGAATTTCCCATATATACCAACTGGTCAAGATATATGATACTACAGTTTGTCCCTGAGCGTGCCCATCGGTCACAACTCCTCCCCAACCCCGTGATCCGATCGTGTAAAAAAAAAAAAAAAAAAAAATTTGATATCATAGTTTAATTTACTTATCCTGTACGTGCACGTACAATCAAATTCTCATGTAGCTTCTTCCATTTACTTATTTATTTATATATTTAAATACCCAATACGAATAATATAATGTAATATCTCATATTAAAATTAGTCATTTCATATTTTTGGTCATTTGAGTTCGCAATTACCTAGCTAAGGCATTTGTGAAAAGAAAAGCAAACATTTTGCCATATATGTTATTACGTTTTTACCCCTAAGCGTTTGGTAATTACCTCCCTTTTCTTTTTCCGACATAACTTTGTTTTGTTTTGTTTTATTTTGTTTTTTCTTGGTTCATTACAAATTTATTATTTCAATTTCTTTTTTATACTATGAAGTATGAAATGAAATACCTCCTTTTTTGTAAATGAAATAAAATATTTTAGAATTTTATAAAAATTTTCAACATTTTCCTACTTGGCATCATTAACGATGTTTGAAGGGAAGGGGGTAAAAGATTATTCCCTTAAATTTCTTCTCCTTTTAAGGATGTGTGACATCCGCACTTTTTCCTTTTTAAATTTTTATTGGGATAGGGGTTAGGGTAACACAAGTGAAAAATAGAAAAAATTTAAAACAAATGCCTAACGGAAAAAAAAAATTAATTTTTTAGAGAGAGAGAGAGAGAGAAAAAACTAATTAATTTGGTTTTAAATAGAAAAATTAAATTTAAAACCAGGGATAAAATTAAAAATTCATATATTTAGAGAGATGAAATTTAAAATAATTTAATATTTTATAAAGAAAATTAATTAGTTTAATTTTTTAGAGAGAAAAGCTGGCAAGTATAGAATGGAAATTTCATTATGGATATTATGGGAACTTAAAATCCATATGTTTAGAAAGAAGAAATATAAACTGAATTGATTTTTGAGAGTGTATTAGTTTTAAAGAAAGAAAAAAAAAAAAACCCACTAAAGTTGATTCTTTAAAAAAAAAAAACCTTAAAATCGATGTATTTAAAAAGAGAAAATATCAAATAAACAAAATTATCAAATATATAAATTGATTCTTTAAGTAAAGAACATTAATATACTTAATTTTTAGAGAAATAAAAATTAATTACTCATGAAAGAACTCTTTAGGAAACTCTTAATGATTTGCTCCTTTAGTATAAGCAAAAGGCGTAAGAATAATTCGCTACGAACTCATCGCACGGCTACGTACTCTTCATGGTTTGCTTCCAAAAAGGACATCATTCACAAATGTGATTTGGATGATCAATACTTGTCAATCCCTTCACAACCTTTGGTTGCTCATCTGTTTAAGGCTATCCAAATTTAAATGACCAAACTTCGTATCTTCACAGGTTCCCCAATCTCATAGTTTTCTTTGGTGAGAGATGAAACTTGGAAGTGAGTTCCATTTGACATTTTTTAAGGCTCCATCGTCTCCAAACACACATGACTTTGATACCATTTTGTAGGAACATGGAGAGCAACAGTACACCCTCACTCAAACCCACTAAGAGAGGGACAGAGAACAAGACCAGGACAACTAGAAACTTTGAACACTAACTTACCTTACTTTTCATTCATGGCCAGGGTATATAAAATGTTTTTGTTTTATTATGATACAGAAATCGTAAAATTCACGAAAATACATATACATAATATAAAGTTTCGAATACTATATCTTATCCTTTGAGAAAACGTTTGAATATGAGTTTTTAACTATTCGAATGTTTTTATAACAACCGGGTATATATAATGTTACATCCAACTGCTGGGAATTCAAGCTAGCCCAAGATTTCATGCCTCCATCATGCAAGAGTATTGTGGCTCCTTAATTCAAGCAAAAATAAGCATACGATTTCATCATTCATGTCGTCGATGACATCATCATAAGTGATGTCATGGCTTGTACCATTGCATTCAATTTATTTTTCAACCATTTGTTTTAATAAAGTGTAATTTTTGCTATACTTGTATGAAATTTGATAAGATTATAAGATAGTTACGAGAATTCAAAAATTATGTTTTAAAATATCAGTTTATTTTCACATACAAAAAAGGTTTATGATTAATACAAATGGTCAACTATAATAAATTCTAACTTAAAAGTTATTTTTCTAGTTGTCATGATAGAGCATGTCTTTTGCGTCGTCGTGATCAGAAATCGTTGAATCTAATATATCGAATATTTTCATATTAGGTACATTTAGACAAAATCCCGAGTATAATTGACTATCCTTATCAGATTTATTTAAATCAAGCTGCAGAGAGGATGTGAATTTTGCTTCATGATCTTGAAAAGTAGAAAAATATATTTCTTAGAAACAGAAACAAGAGTAGCCTTTTGGGCAGATGATGCACCAAGCAAGAAAAGGGTTTAGATATTATCTTGGCGAAATCTCGGAAATTAAAATATTAGGGTTTAGTAATTGTTGCAATAAAGAGTAATTGTTGTACTCTTCTTGTCTACACGTGAATCTGTTTTTAAGAATACAAAAACATCATTGCAAAATTCAAAATGTAAAATAACGTTAACATTATACTATCACCACATTTACTAAAGAGAAAAACACTTTTTGAAAAACGTTTATGACAAATATAATCAACCGACTATAGTAAATTCCAAATTAAAAGTTGTTTTTTTTTTTGTTTTTTCCTTTTTAGTTGTAATGATGGAACACGTCTTTTGCATCGTTGTGAGTAGAAATCACCGAATCTAGTATACCGAATATTTTTGTATTAAATGCGATCGGATAAAATTCTAGATATTATTCGGCTATCAGTATCGAATTTTTTTAATTCAAATCAAACAACGCACGTGTATTTCACTTCATTATCATGAAACGTAGAAGAAATATGTATATATATTTTCTAGAAATAGAAACAAGAGTAGCTCTTTGGGCAGATGATGTACCTAGCAAGAAAAGGGCTTTTATATTAACTTGATGAGATGTGTGTAATTTAAATATCAGATAAATAGGTCTTGGAGTTCTAATGTGTTCGAGGGATGTGGTGATGAGTTTATTATTTGAACTATACCGATCACTCAAATTGAATATTTTACGGTAAAAATTAGATTAAAAATTAATGATGTAATTTTATGTTTGGTCTGATCAAAGAGCAACTCTTGTACTCTTTTTGTCTGTCCATATTTGAATCTCCTTTAAGAATACAAAACATTATTACACTTCTTTTTTTAAGCCAGAGTAAAGTGAAACCGAAAAAGGGAAAATTGAACAAAAAAAAAAAAGAAAAGAAATTTACATATTCTCTATTTTCACTATGCAAACCATTTTTTTTCATAAACTCTCGATTCCACTTTAAGTGTGTTTTTAGGGAAAAAAAATCATTTTAGAAATCAATTTATTATTATTATTATTATTATTATTATTATTATTTTGCAACTTTACTCTTAATTATTACTATCTCTAGTTAATGCTCAATTATAAGATGATAAATTTGACTTTTTAAATAGAATTTAGTCGATTAATACGATTTTTTTTTTCTAAAATTGTGGTTGTTTAATTATTTTTTTAATTATCTTGTAATAATTCTAAAAGACACCTAAAGTGAAACAGAATGTGTAATTAACAATAACATATTAGATGTAACGGTATTCGAAAATTCGGTAATGAAAAACAAAATTACTTATCCATCTTACGTACTATACCGAACATCTCAATTTTGGATTATGAGAAGCTCCTATTTTCCCAGGGTCAATTAATTGAACCATGGCTATGTTAGTTGTAAACTGCATACAAAATAAAATTATGTAAGGGGTTCTAGTAAATGATCCGCAAAATATACATAAATGTAAGAAAAAAAGGTATATATCTTTTTGTAATTTGTCAAAAAAAAAAAAAAAAGAAGCTAAATCTGGCATTTCTAAAAAAGAAAACGTTAGTTGCAGGAGAATGCCACCATTAGATGAGATCAACCAGACACTCCAAGGTATATTCTGCATCAGTGAATGCTCTGCAAAAAATAGAGTATGTGAATAAATTCTTATAATTTCCTAAGTAGAAATATGTGTATCTAGTCTATGAAATCTTTTTTCAGCCAAACAAAATCTCAGAAATAATCTTAAAATAGTCTAATTGTACATTGAAATATTTTTTATTCTAAGTCACAAGCTGTGGGCATATATTTTGAAAAGTAGAAAAAGGAAAAAAAAAGAAAAGAAAACCCCTCCTAGAAATAGCAACAATGGTTACCATGTGCTAACCAATTGTAATCTATTTGATTGCTTTGCATAATATGAGAAACTAGCTTAAAGGTTTGTGTGCAGACACTTAAGAATGCTTAAAACATTCTTTTTTCTTATGGGTCAATCTTAATTAGTAAGAAAGTATTTTCAGAAATAGGTGTTCCCTTTTAATTCGATTTAACCATAAAAAGGATTAATAATTATTTCTTCCCATCTATGAAATAATTATCCTAGTTATCATTTTCTAATTAGAGATTATTTTTGAAATTTTGTATTCTGATTTGCAGTTATTAAAAAGGCAGCTCCCTGCCTATATATGAATAATATAAAAAAGGAAAAAGGAATGACAAGAAAAGAATGATAAACAGGATGGAAACTTTAGATATTAGGAAAGACAACAAAATGCAAATGGGGAAAATAGGATTCGTACCAATTTTGCACCAACGCAATGAATTTGAAATTTTTGAAAATTTTTAGTTATGATTGGTGGCATTATCTCTATACATGTTAATTAAATCAATTTCTTATATATTTTTTTTCCCAATCACAATGTGCATATTCAAAATATGAATAATATTGGGTTAGAAAAATTTGTGACATTAAATGTAGTAAACCTTTGCAATTAATGTTCTTAAGAGGCAACAAACTCCATGCTTATTTAAAATCTTTTTCTCATAATTACTAGTTATTTAGGAGTGAATTTCACATGGATTGTGGTTACATGATGTACCTATGACTTATCATTCTTTGAATGGATACACCACGATTTGCTTTCATTAAATAAAGAGTCCTGTCAGCTGCAATGCAATGCATCGAAATCATGATACTTAGAAACCTTACATGAAAATTAGATTAGAATCAATAAGATATATCCGGATAACGTCGTATTATGACTAGGAGAATATTTTGAAATCAGTGAAAATTTGTGCTATAAAATCTCGCCCCATGGCCATAGAAGGAGTGGAGGAACATTGCATCCATTCTTTCTTTGTTTTACCTTTTCATTAGTCTCTATCAATTAGAGACTAGGCTGAAGTTCTCCTTTATATAGTTCACTGGTCTGCTTGGAGTCATCAAACGCACACCTCTCCCCTAGAACACCGTGCAGCTCAAATTTCTATCTCTCCTCCTCTTCCTCACCTAGGTTTCTTTTCTTTTCTTTTAATATAAGGTCATTTATCATCTTAATTTCATACTTTTCACCATGTTTACAAGCGGTAGAGCTTTGAGAAATCTAGGTGATCACCGATTCTCAAATCATACCCGTCAAGCACACCCACATCTTCTTGCTGCACGAGATGGTCCTAAACCGCGTGAATGTCTCATATGCGCCCAAATCTTTTCTAGCACCGAATCTCTCCTCCAACACTTTACGTTTTCTCACATTAGAGGTAATGGTTTAGTGGGTGAGGAAAGCCACCTCGACAGAAGTTATCCAGGTCTTCTCCAAAATGATGAGAAAACCCTCATCAGTCGACCTTTCATGTCTAATTCTTCAAATGAACTAGGTATCTCCAATCTTGGTTTTTCTTCTTCATTGCCACCATCTCTGAGGAGTCCCCAATTCCAACCTCCTATACATAACAATCACCTTGCTATAGCAATGCAATCCTATGCATCTTCAAGTAACCATAATCATCAACTTCACCAGCCTAGGGTTGCAACGCAAAGTCAAAATTTGTTTCTACCAAAGGAGTCTTTGGAAGATGAACTTACAATTGCTGGAACCCAACTAGGTTTATCATTGCGTCCATCATTAACCTTGCCCCAACAAACTAAGCCTTCCAACAAGCGTAAGCATCTGTCATCTCCATTGAATGCTACTTTGGAACGTAGTTCTTTTTTAAATACTATGCCACCACAAGCATTGGCTCCGCAAAACCAAAAGCGTCAAAAAGGAAAAGACCATAGTTTGGATATAAACACCACTCAGAATGTTACTGGGGTTTCATCGCCGGCAACACTGCCGTTGCAAGCTAGGATCTCACATTTCACCGAAAGTGTTGCAGCTACATCACAAAGTAACCCATCATCTGTCAAGCAAGCAAAAGCATCGGGTGTGATTGCCAAGAGCCCTTATCTGTTCATCACAAGGCCATTGATCAACCAATTAGACCAGCCAATCCCAATCGATCTGACTGAAAGCGATAATGAGGATGATGCGTCAAATGAGATGGGCTTGAATCTATCTTTGAAGCTCTAGTTCATGCTTCCTTCCCTAAAATATAGGGTCTCAATTTGGTCTCGTAGTCTCTAGGGGTACATAAATTTTTGTAGGTATTGGGTAAAGGGTTTTACATTTTAAGGTGGTTCTCTTAAGTTTTTTGTAATTTCTCAAATTAATTTTTACTTCTCATGTACCCTAATAATAATATATTCAATTGACTCAAAAATAATAGAAATGTCATTTTGTCTTCCCATAATTTTCAATTTTCACAATTTCAATTGCAAACGTGGATAAGCAAAAGTAGTAATTGAAGAGGGAGAGAGATAGAGAAAAACATTTATGAGAAACTACTTTCCCATTGAATCAATAGTTTGCTAATAAGTTATAAAAGAAAAATAAAACAAGAAGGGAAATACAAATTACAAGTATGGTATAAAAAGTTTCGTTTGAACATCAGATAATTATATGTATATATAGAAATGGTAATACAGATATGAGATCTGATTGCTCAATAAGGTGAGAAGAAAGAGTGGAGATTTATCCTTAAGAAGTGTGAGTTGCTGGAAGTGATTCATATACTGGTGCTGTATTTTGGGAATGACGCGTCATGAATCTTCTGCGGAGGTCAATTCCAAATGGGGTGCAAATCATTTTAAAAAAAGCTGAAATTTTATGTGCTTTATTCGGCATAAAACCGACTACCTTGCAAAGATTTGTATTATTATTTTTTTAATAAAAAATTGTAAATATGGATTTCATTTGAATTACTATCCATTTTTCTCCATCAACCGCGTATTCAAGAATAATACAATTTATATTTTTTATCTTTAAAATAAAATGGTTATTTAAAATATAAATATCAATTATTATAACCTAATTTTTAATGAAAACTATTTTAAATTTTAAAGTGAACACTATCAACAGTGTGGTCGTTTCTTTTGGCTAAATGTTGACGAAGACAACCCCAATATATTTTTAAAAAATCTATTGCAAGTTTAGCTTACGAGCAGCCAATAGGTGGAAATTATTAATTTTTCCTTTTTTTTGATTCAATTTTTTTTTTTTTTTTTATAAGAAAATTTTCTGATAGTCACACATTCAAGGAGGATTTCCTTGTGAATTTTTTTTCCCAAATATTCTTTTGAAAAAAGAAAAATTGAATTCAAACAAAGTAATTTGTCGAAGAAAAGATAGAGAAAAAGAAATAAATTATAATTGCCAACCATGGAAAAAGTACAAGGTTGAGACATTTACAGTGTAGAGAGAGAGAGAGAGAGAGAGAGAGAGAGAGGGAGGGAGAGGCCGTCTAATTATGGTTACCTTGTTATATTGTTTTTTTTGGGGGGGGGGGGAACCATATGACATATTTCATGAACTTAGCTATCTTATGGAAATGAATAATTTTATATGACTTGAGAAATAATAAAAAAATACTCCTTTGCGTAAAATTTCTAAACTAAACCATGTAAATTCATATTCTATTTATTTATTTTTGTTTCAATCACCGGTATTCAAATTCATACTCTAATGAATCCGGCTCGAGAGTTTACGATGGCTCTATTTAAGAGATGACTCTCTCAGTATAATCTTTTATATTTTCAAGTTTCGAATCTAATATTTGATTAAGAGAGTTAATACCCTGTTCCACTAGATCGATTATCCGTTGATATTTTGTTTATTTTCTTTCTTCCTTTGTTACAAAAATATCAACTATCTCTTTACTCAATGATAAAGCAAAAAATAAAAAATAAATAAATAAATAAACAAAATCTCATAAATTGGAGTTCCTAGTTCAGTTAATGAAAATTTTAAGTTAAAAATAAGAAATCCTAGAGGAAAAATTTATCAGAATTAGAGTTATGAGAGTCTATCCGCAAAGAGTCATTATATTTTGTGATTGAAATATGTTTTTTTTTTTTTTTAAAAAAAAAAAACCATGTAAATGTTATGTTTGTGTCAAATTCGCAATAAGTAGGTGGGATTGCTAATTTTGCTCAGAAAATTGAACATTTCAAGACTGGATCAGCAACCAAAAAGGAGGAGGGTGAGGTCAATTCAAACACCTTCACATCCAAAGCAACTCGTGCAAATTAAAGTCCAAGCAGAAGGAGCAAAGGCAAGTAAACATCTCAAATGCTTGTGGGTTTCAAATACCTCTTAATTAATTAAGATATTAAATTCGAATTTTAAAAATAAAAAAATAAATACTTAAAAAAACAATCCATTAATTATATTTCACAACTATTCAAACTAAATTAATCGATTTCTAAACCTTCTACTCGTGCAAAACAATTCACCGTGGTATATGAGCTTTTATCTCAATCGGCAATTAATAGATAAGTGGCATGTTCGTTGAGATGATAAATTGATTGCCCATATAAAATAACCTATATAATTAACCATACTGTTGACACTATTTTTCAAGAATGATGTGGCATGCCGACGTGTTATTGACTCGAACCAGCAACATGACGTGGACAATCGCATGTTGACCTATTCGGTTGACAAATTATCCCGATCTGATTCATCTCTAAATTGTACCCATTCGGCTGGACTAGGTAAGTATTCGGTGTTGATCGAATAGGTTCCGGACATGGGTATACTCGGGCCGTTTTGACAGTGGCAAATCCTCAAGGAAAGACCACCAACTGTCCGTCACCCAGCCGAAACCCACATGGCTGAATGGTGACAAAGTTGTGATTCAAAGACACCACCATCCCTATTGCTGCATGGCTTCATTCATTTGAGATGAAATCAGCACAAGTGTCAGAGATATTACTAATAATATGTTGGTTTGGCTAGTGTTCCAGATGGTTCTCCCGCTGAAGACGCAAGTGCCGGGAGAAAGATGTTGATTCAGACAATCTCCTGCTTACAAGTGCACAGTTATGGATTAAATGGGTTGAACGTGATTAATGAATGGATTATCACACATTCACGTATTGTTTTCTTTTAAAAGTATATGTATTCATACTTTTAAAAATATAGAAAAATTATTAACACATTTTAAATTACAAATTTTTATTTTCTTCATTAGTAGTTATAATTAGATAACAGGAATTGGATTAGACTAGACACATACAACATAAATAACGCAATATCTAAAATCTGAAAAATATTACATTAAATAATTTTTTTTCTCATCATAAATACTACTAATCTCATTATGTGAACTGAAGTGAGAAAATTCCCTTTCTTTGGGACTAATAAAGATCAAACGGTAATTAAGATATACAATTAGGTGCACTCCACAAAATCCTGTAGAATTTATTTATAAATTCTATCTTATTTTACTAATTTAAAAATCTTTTTTGGGTAAAATTAGAAATAAATGATCCTTTTTTTTTTTGGTTCAGTAACATGGGATGGTTTAGTTTGAGTCGAAATTTAAAAAGCTGTTAGTACCAAAAAAAATAAAAAATAAAAAATAAAAAGCTGCGGCCCAACTTCATGGGTTCAATCCAACTCAATTTTGTGCTTCAACTCTCATCTGGTTTGGGGTTTTTTATTGGGCGCTAGCATATGGGCTCGCTTCCCTTGCTTCTCTCTGTTTTTTCATTTTTTGGTAAAGCCCTTGCTTCTCTCTCTCTCTCTCTCTCTCTCTCTCTCTCTCTCTCTCTCTCTCTCTCTCTCTTTTTCTGTCA
Source organism: Dillenia suffruticosa (assembly GCA_033439265.1). Taxonomy (NCBI): domain Eukaryota; kingdom Viridiplantae; phylum Streptophyta; class Magnoliopsida; order Dilleniales; family Dilleniaceae; genus Dillenia; species Dillenia suffruticosa. Next base: position 829,046 of record JAVTVX010000005.1, read on the forward strand.
CTGATCATAAATCGTCCTGAATTATACCATGTAAGATATTAAAAAATAATCAAAACATACTGACCATTGGCTTCTTTTTTTTTTAAAAAAAAATGAATGTATAAAGAAAAGTAAACAATTATTTTACTTAAATTTATATAAACTTTTTACAACACTAAAATTACTTAAAAACCCACTTACCAATCATATAAGTAATGTATTGATGTCTTGTAACTCTGGTGATAGAATATTAAAATTGTTAGGAGAGTCCGTCTCTGAATTAAATATCATAATATTCAAATTAGATTAATTAGGTAATTCGGATACCGATAAACAAGTACTAAAAAGTTAAGCAAATACCGTTGAAATAAGCTAAATTTTGGATTACATTCTTGAGACATTTATCCAAATTCAGGTTTTGAAATTAAATTAATGATATCAACATAAAATTTTTATTAAGGTTCTGAGGGATGTGAGAATAGGGCAGAAAAAGTGCATTGAATAGGGTCTCAGTCAAAATTCATACCCAAAACAATTATAGCTCAGATGGCCATCGGAATGGTTTCAAAATTTTGCTAGATTCCAGTCTTGCCGCTATGCGGCCGAGCAATAAATAAATAAAGAGGTCGAATTTGAATGGAATAATTTGTAATTTTCTTTCTTTTGAAACTTTAATGGGATCAAATAAGAGTAATTTCAGGGATGAATGTTCACGAATAAAACGGTCCATCGTATACGATAAACATACCGTAAATCATTACCTTTAAAATAGATTTGAGAGAATCAATATCTAAAATGAATCATATAATATTTGAGTTGAATTAATCAGATAAAATTTAAATATCGTAAAAATAAAAAAATTTATCCAATATATCAAATCCCACGACTCATAAGGGTTCCTCTTTCTTTATTAGGCAATTCCTTCTTTTGCAAACATGTGAAAAGGAAAAAATGAAAAAAAAAAAAAAAAGGATTAAAACTTTTCTCTCACACCCAAAATAAATCTACAGAAAGCTAGCTGCCATGACAACTTATACCTAATAATTTCATTAATTTCCCCTTAATGAATGTTCCTTTCATTTTCTCCTTGAACAACTCATCTATTTAATTAAGTAGGAGTATCGTACCAATTAAGCGAATTGAGCACTATAGCATGAATTAGGTAAGAAATTTATTGGATTTATATACAAAATATTTGATTAATCTGATAATTTAAATTTAAAATATATAAAAAAGGCGAAATATAATAAATCTAAATCCAAATCTCATTATTTTTACCTCCTCTTTCTGTTCTACATTTGACAATTACAAAAGGTCAAGATAAAGATACCCTGGAAATCTTATAGGTCCACATACAAGGGTATTGAGAAGTAGAGAAGAATGAGCGCTGTTGATGGAGACCGGAGATAATTCAATTGGAGACAAGAATGAAGATGATAAAGGGATTTTGGCATTACAATTCAGGCCTGGGTCAAAACCTCCAGGTTTCGAGACGTGGCAATTTAGTGAATCCTATGTACAATTCAAAATTTCTGGTGTGTCCATATAGGATGCTATGTCACTACTCCGATGGATAAAGTAGTCAAGACTGATTTAATGATGATAGGAGCCAAATTGGACGAGCTATTTGAAAACTATAGGGTTTCGATCCAACTTTTTTAGTTTTGCTGATCGAATACTTTATCCTATTAATCAAAATTTAAAAATTTTTGAGTTCTGAGAATAAAAAAAAAAAAAAATCAACTCCTTAATGAATTTCATAATATTTAAATTAGATTAATTGAATAAATCCGGATGTCTAAAAAAAAGTATAGGGTTTAGGGTTTACATGTTTTACATGCGGTCAAATGTTGTAAAATTTGAGAGCTCCTTAACATGTTGTCAAATTTTATTTACATTCTTGAGGCCAACAACGTTGTGCATGCTTTACTTGTAACGTGAAATAGATTATTTATTTTATTGTATAAAAATTTAAATTTAAGATTATCAAATTGAAAAAAAGGATTTTGTATCACTAGACTGCTTTTTTAGGGACAATGTGAAATAGATTATGATACACAATTGTATTATGACTATTGAGACCTCGAAATTTCATGAGATTTATAAACTTTTATAATGTTGTAAAATTACAAATTGTATAAATAAAATTAATTTTTGATAGATTTGATATGACTCATTTAAATAGTATAAAGATAAATAATATTATGTCTAAACTAAAAAGATTTTCGTCAATATCGTGTCTAATACACTTAAACACCATGAAAAAAAATGCCCAATTTAAACTTGTTTATACATGATACATGCTTGTGTTTGAAGTTTTAGGGTTTTGTTACACAATGGTAAGACTTGCTTAATTTATATTGTGTGTTGTTGCATTGTTATTATTATGATAGATTCATATATATATATATATATATATATATCTTGATTTTAATTAAATTAAATTGATTAATCTCGCTACTAAAAGTCGTTAAATATAAGTGTCAATGAACTATAAAGAATAGTTTATTTATATATAATATGCTTAATTTAGATATATTATTATCGTATGATATACCGTACTTAATAAATATATCGGCCATACAAATTTAATATTTATAATATGATCAATAAATGAGTCGTGTTTTAATCATATTTAATACGAAAAGAAGAGTTTCTTTGGAATATCTTTTCGAATCCAAAAGTAAATATGTTGTTTCGCAAAAAGAAAAGGAAAATTCGGAAATGGTGCCGAAATGCAATTTCCCAGAAGCAATTTTCACCACATTTTGGTGAGGCATATACGTGACGCCTTCTGCAAACACGAGCTATTTAATTGGATTGTTTTTGAAATATTATGCATGACGTAATAATATGCGTACAGAAAAATAATAGTTGAATTTTTTACCATTTATAAAAAATATAATTAAATTTAAGTATATGAATTAATTAATTAAAAAATTTTAAAACAAAAAATGAAAAAGAAATATTAGTGGACGGTGTGAAAATATGAAGTGGGTTTTTATTAATAAGTAAAAAGATAGGAATAAATGTTGCTAGAAAAGAAAATAATGTCTGTAATTGTATAGAATAGAAATTGTTGTTAGTTAATTAATAAACTAATTATAGAAGTTTATATCATTTAATTAAACTAATTGTGTTTCCTATTTTCTTTTTTTTTTTTTAACGTAAACCTGAAATTTTAAATTCGGTACATGAAGGACTGAAACCTCGAGGTTGGGGATTTAAACGACGCACAGGTGCAATGAGAGAGAGAGAGAGGGGGGGGGAGAGAGATGACGTGTGTGGGGGTGGAAATATCACAAATTTACGTGGACGGTGAGGAAAAATGGGAGGGGGTGGAGAGAGAGAGAGAGAGAGAGATCACTTTCAAATTCAACGATTGGGGATTGCATATTATTATTGCCAGGGAAAAAGAGAGCTTGTCGTTTGCCAAGGCACGGGGCGCTTCGAGGATAGTTCAGTACTTTCAGTATAAGAATGAGGCCAAAATGGACATTTTGGATCCGCAGACCCTTGATAAAAATCAGGATTAAGGAATGAGAAGAAATTAAAAAAGATGGTTTGTAGGGTAGGTATAGGATAGGACAACTCTGTAGACAAAAACACCCTCCGCTCCCCTCCCCACCCCATTCCATTTTCTCTCTCTTCAAGGAGTGAGAGATTAGATAGAGATATATACACACGCATATTCACACACTGAGAGAGCGAGAGAGAGAGAGAGAGAGAGAGAGAGAGGAGGGGTGAATCGTGCTGTTAAATTGTACAAACTAGCTTTTTGGTGGAGAGAACCTGATGCCTCTCTCTCTCTCTCCTCTCTCTACTCCCTTTATGATGGATGAGTGGGTGGTGCTCCTTTCTTCACTGTACACATCTCTCTCTTTCTTCTCTCCTCTGGACTTCTCTTCCTTCTACTACTATCCTATGTAATTGTATGCGTTTTCTCTTCTGCTCCTAAAGGAGGTTTGTTTTATTTTCTGCTTTTGTTCCCCTCCTCTTCCATCAGGGCTTCGTTCAAGTGGCTTACTTGATTCCTGAGTTTTTATTTTTTATTTTTTTATTTTTAATTTTTAAAACTGGGCCTGAGTTATATTTTTTTGGGGTTTGTGTGATTTGATGTGCTTTTTTAGAGCTTCATCTAATAGTTGATTCATCTTCTTTTTGAAAGGAAAAAAAATAAAAAATAAAAAGATTGAACATATGTAGAAGGTCGAGGTTTGAACAATACTCATGATTTGTCAAGTTCGCCTCCTCCTCCTCCTTCTTCCTCTTCATGCTTTAGCCTTTTTGACCTTTGATTTCATGCTTTCACTTTGATTTTCAGTCTTCTGCTGTCATCTACTGTTCATCTCACATGAGATTTGGGTTTTTTCTTTTTTATTTCCCGCAAACACGGTCTCCCTCAAGTGGGTTTCTTCTGATTTCTGCCGATCGAGTTTTGATTCGCTGATTTTGAAAATAGACAGTGGTGTTTTAAGGCGTGACGCTTAGCTAGATATGTATGTACGTGGGATGTGATATTACCTTTTCTCAATTTTTCTTTGGTGGGGCTTGTTTTCCACATAAAATAACAACTTTCAATCCTGGCTTGTGGGTTTAATTCTTTACCCATTTTTGTGCTTTGCTTCATCGATTGGGTACTTGATTCAAGTTTTTCACTCTTTCCAATCACATAAAATAACGTTTCTAGACATTTCCAGTATCTTCTTTTGTCGCTTCCCATCTTCAAAATCATTATCTGAGTTTCTTCACCTTTGAATTTTGCAGGCTAAATGGATCAAGATAAGAGTCGATTCTCAAGTGGGGTTGTTTGATTATTGCCTCCTTTAGCTTCACTTGCTATATTTGCCGTGGTGTTGGTGGTGGGTTCTGGAGATTGTGTTTGTGGGGTTTGGCTTTTTTTATGTTATGCTGAAGACTAAGTTAAAGATTAGATTCTTGAGTTGTATAATTAGATTTAGAGTTGTGGTGATAATAGTGCCAATAGTGTTAACAAGAAGGCTTGTGACTGTTGTGAGAACAGCACAAGAAAGGAGAAGTTTGAGCTTCAGATGTTATCCGTTGAAAACAATCCACCAGATCCACCATGTACTCGAGACGTTTCTTCCTCAGAAATACTAATTACTGATGAAAGGGCTTCTTCTGACAAGCTTGCCTTGCCTTTGCAAGAGGTTGATCTATTGTTCCCCAAGTTCTCTATAAGGTAAGTCTTATTTAATTTCCTTTTCTTTAATCTCTCTCCCTCCCTGGTGATTCAAATTGATATTCTAATCTTCTTTCCTTACACGGATCTTAAGTTTCCACTCATATAACATCTTCCTGTTTGAAGTCAGATCCACAGCTATTTGCTTGGTTTTGTGAGATAGGTGTTCTTCGTTGCTCTTGGATTTTGAGTATGGGGCCTTTTCTCCAACCAAATTTTGATCGGACTCCATTATTTTTGTCTCTATTTTGGTCTGCCATGGGTTTTGATTGGCTATCGAGATGGGTTTGTTTCTCGATGACTTGTCCTTGGGTATTGACCAAGATGAGTTTTGCTGAAGGCCGGCTGGGCACATCCGTTTATGATTGATGTCTTTGTTGGTCGGACTTCGATCATTTGCAAACTTAGGCGCTAGTTTGATATTTCTTGTTAACCCCAGAAACATTAAGTGGGTTCTCTGCTGTTAAGTTCTTTTTGTCCTACTTTCATGTCCAAATCTTTCCTTTTTTCCTTCCGCTAAACATGAAATATTGGGGTCTTTTGGTTTTCATAGATTCAGTTTCGTTGTTTATAGGTTTTTTCTTTAAGAGTTTGGGCTTTTGTCCAAAAGATATCTAGGTGAGATGTGGAGGGTGTTAGAATAGGTTGAGCTTTTGAGATTTGATGTATTTGATCTAAGTCACGAACAAAATAAAATAGAAAGGTCCACAAACGCATAACAACAGTGATAATTTGTACTGCAGAGATTATGTTTTTACTGCCCGGAGTAACGATATCAAGAGGAATTGGCCTTTCTCTCTGAAAAGTTTGGAGCTTTGCTTGAAGCATGGTGTGAAGGATGTGCTGCCACCTTTCCAGACAATTCAATCAGTAAGAAACCAGTCCTTTGACAAATGTTTGCTGGATGATAATCTTCTTCAGAAGGAAAATATCACTACGGATGGCAAGGATTACACTGGTCCTACTAATCAGTTATCACTTGCATCTTCTGATGAGGTTGGCTTGAATGAGACACCAGTGGGAGGTTGCACAGACCCAAGTTTGAGCATTCCTAAAGAAGAGGACTCGAGATCTGAGGAGCCTAACTTTTCTCAATCTGAGAGCCAACCGGTTCTGGATAATCAGCCTAAGAGCTCGAGAAAACTTACTGATTCTTTGTTGGAACCTCAAGAAGGTACTAAAGTGGCTTGTGTGGTTGAACTTCAAAAGACTGAAAGCACAAGCCAGTTTTCAGGCGAGAAGTGCAGATTGATTGTGAAATTTGGGAGTAGCTCTGATCCTGCAGTGGCAGGAGATACCACGACTACTTGTGCCGCCTTACCAGAGCCAATGGCTTCAAATGTTTGCCCTGTTTGTAAGACATTCTCATCATCTTCAAACACGACCTTGAATGCTCACATTGATCAATGTCTTTCTGCTGAATCAACACCTAAATGGGGAGCAAACTCAAAGCTGATCAGACACAGAATAAAGCCGAGAAAAACAAGATTGATGGTGGATATTTGTGCTACGGCTCCACGGTGCACACTGGAAGAGCTTGACAGAAGAAATGGTAGAAATTGGGCCACGAGTTCAAGCTTGACTGCCCAAGATTCTGAAGTGCACACTCAAGCTAAAAAGCAGAAGGTGTCACCAGTTCATGTTGAGGATACCGGTGGTGAAGGCGCTGTGTACTTTGATGCTGATGGCACAAAGGTTCGGATTTTATCAAAATTTAATGATGCTCCTTCTGTATCAAGAGTTCCAGAGCTTGCCCGACAAGGAAAGCATATGAAAGATGGAAAAAGAAATAAATATTTGTCAAAACACATGAAAAAGCGGCATCGAACAAAAAATAAGAAGTATCTGAAGCTTTCGCCTCATGCAAGGACATTATCTTCTAAAGATGTTAATCCTGAGGTAAATCATCACTCGTGTTTTTCTGACTGTTAAGTTACCTTAATTACTCGTCATTTTTGGTTTTAGTTACATTGAGATTTTCTTTGGGGTGCTCTTCTGCAAAAGAACCTTTAGTACAACATTATTTAACGTTTTAGTTTGCTCTTTTAGCCATTACATTACTTGAACATGCCTTACTTCGTGGTAAAAAAAACATATATATGAGCTTTGGAATGGCTGTATTTCATTACGTAGTTCTTCAAATCAATGCATGCTCTAGTTGTGCTGCTTTCATTATATTCCATAGCAAAGTCAATGCCTGGACACCACACTTTCTTTGCTATGTCCTGCAGTCACAACATTCCCAGTATTTACATAGCATTTGGTTGTAAATTTGTAGTATGTAATGGCAGTCATGCACTTCTTAATTGCTGTCAAACAGATGCATGGGGATCAAGAACAAAACAATGGGATTGCAAAAAGTCACAGTGAGGAGCATCTGTTTCAGGTTCGCAAGGCTCAAGATCAAGTCAAACTGAGTGATTCTGGGAATTTAAGACCGTGGGTATGCTCCAAAAGAACTGGTCCCTTGAAGAAGAGTAGAAGACGGCATCAACTTGCTGGATATGACCTCCATGCAACTAGGAACATCTTGACAGGAAGTGATCAATCTTGTTTGAATGACCCTCCTGTGGAAAGAAATGTTTGTGGATCTCCATTGTCATCTGAGAACCTAACTGCTTCTCCTGAAAGCATACAAATGCAGGATCTGTCATTTGAAGTTTGTGCCGTGGAAAAAATGGAGTCTTCACCTAGAGCAAAGAAATCACATTCTCCTTTGTTTGGAGCCCAATATAGTGACACTGCAAAAAGGTCTATCAAACCCACACAAAAAAATATGAATCAGATAAGCAAAAGCAGCAGTAGCTTGTATGATGACCTTGTGCCAAAACCTCCAAAACATATCAGAAATAATGATGCTTCTTTGAGAAAAGAGATGGTTGTGGAGACTTGTGAAGATTCAGTTGGTACATGTGATAATTTTCCAGATGCCAGCATTAGAGTGCCCCGGGTTTCTCAGGTTTCTTCATCTATTGGCACAAGATCTGCCTCTCTGAGGAAGAATATTTTGCCACTTAACCCTTCCATGCATCAATCCAAATTCAATGTTTTTAAGAAAGTCTCCACTGGGAAGTCTCAGGCACATTTCAAAGCCAAGGGTAGAAAGATGGTTGTATTGCCTTCTGAATCAGATGAAGGGGATGATGTAACATCGGATCATAACTTAGATCAGCTTGGCAGCTCTAATTCAAGGAAGGCAGGCCCCAAGGTAGATAAAGCAGGAAACCTTTTAAGCTATGAAACCTTGGAACACAGTCAAGGAAAAGGATTGCTGAAAACTAGTGTAGAATCATCAACTTTTAGTAGAAAGCACTTGTTACCACTTGACTGTGACCAAGATTTAAGACAAAACATAAATGCCCTCAGCGATGAATTTGTGGGTAAATTTGTCGGTGTACAGCCATCAACAGAAGGTCAGTTTATTGGGAAGGATAATGCGGATGGCTCCTCATCCCAGAGGCCTGAAGAGAATGAGTTTCAAAAGATCTGTAGTTCGCCCTATCATCAATCCAATTTACTGCAAACTGTGGAAGAATATGTGGGGCCATTATATGGTGCTGGAACACCGACCAGATCAATGGAGACAAACTTCTGTAGTGATCAACAGATGTTTGCTGCAGGTAACAAGCATGGCATTGGCCGACAAGAGACTCATGTGGTTATGGAAACAGATTGTAAACTCAACCAAGAAACCTTGTATTCTGAGGTTGATCCAATTCCTATTCCAGGACCGCCTGGGTCATTTCTGCCAAGCCCTAGGGACATGGGCTCTGAGGATCTCCATGGAAACTCATCACTAACAACAAGCAGGGTTCAATCATCTCAAGTTCAGCATGACTTGGTTGACAGAGATTCATCAGAGTCTCCTATTTCTACAACATCGACTATCTCAAACTCTGCACCGGAAGGATCTCCTCCCAAGTATTCACGGCAGGTCTTGTCTGTACCTCATGTGCTGAAAGATGATTCTAGCCCAGGCTTGTTCGATGCTGGCATGAAACCAACATTGTTGGATTCTAGCTCAGTTCCTCAAACATTGAATAAAGTTGCAGAAACTGTCTTAGGTGGAGATAATGTGAGCGCTGATTTAATTTCTTCTGGGAAGGATCCTTTCAGTTTCAAAGACGATGGTCAGCCATGCTGTTGCTCACGTAGTATTCCCTGGAGTGTTGGTTTGAATTATCAACAATCTCTGTTGCTAAAGCGACCGATGTCTAGTGCAGTGATGCAACCAATAATGGGGAAGCAATCAAGTTGCAAAGAAATTGTGAGGGCTAGCAGTTCAAACAGTAGGCTGGAATATTCCGTTGGAAATTCTTCAAATGTAAGTTCTGAAGAAGGGTTTTTTCCTATGTCTAAAGTGTCGATGGGTTGCAGTCCTGTGAAGGTTTCAGTTGATAGTGCACCAAAGTTCGCAAGTCGTGGTGATTGTGATTCCAACAGCCTGTCTGCATCAAATCCTGTACTCAGGTTGATGGGGAAGAATTTAATGGTGGTTAATAAAGATGAAGATTTGCCTGTGCAATCCAAGGAGGGGCACATTTCCAATGGTCATCCAAGCTCGCAATACCAGACATTTTCTGGTGTCACACCTGGAAAGCCTCAAAATCAGGATCTCCATTATTCTAGTCCTGTTGTCCCTCAAGGCAGTCCTATCTTGGAGCAGGTTCTTAGACGATGTTATAATGTGCCTAGCAATTTCAGTAGTGACATTAATGCTGTAAGACCACAGATGCCTTTAGTAGCACAAGCTGGTTGTTTTTCAACTGAGCATGCAAGTGTTACTTCTGGATCTACCTCAGAAATGCATGGCTCCCAAGGCGAATACAATGTACTAACTCAGCAGAATAGACCAAAGAGCAGGTCGGATACTCCAGCAGAATATACTTTCCAGAGACGAACAACAAAATCTAATGTTGGAAGTAGTAAGGCAGGCTCCGCTCCTAATTCCTACAAAGAAATCATCATCATAGATGATGCCCCTGAGAATGGAGCTGAGATGGCTGCTAATGTGAAGTATTCCAATGGGTTAAGCAGAAAACAAGTTTGTTCTGTTGGCTTGCCTAGCAACTATCCAACATATACCAATCCTTTTCCTCGCTATCCAAGCCCTTCGCTTGGCAAATCCTCAGTGCTGCAGAATGTGAATTTCCGCCCCCCAAACTCAAGACAAACAAATGCTAATCCTGTTAAGTGGGATTATACTTCAGAAGGTTCCAGTGTCATGCCGCAGAGTTCTTACATGATCCCATCACCCTCTACAAGTCATCCAAGGTCTGTAATCTACTTCTCATCAAGCTTGTCATAGTCGGCAAGTTGCATTCGTCATGGCCAGCTCCAAATGGTGAGTGTCTTACAGCCGAAATCTTGAGCTGTTTCTGCCCTACTGTACTGACCGCCCTTAACTTGATCATTTTAAAATTTGATCCACAAAGGCCTATTCTCGATCTCAAGACATAGAGGCTGCCAAATTTTGGCAGATGAGAGTTTAATTAAATGAGTCATTAATTTTATGTACTAAATGTCAGCATCAGATTTAAGCAGTTTTGGAGGCTTTTTCACTGGCAATCTAGAAGCTTCCCCAGAGATAAACAATGTATAAGGAAAATCCTTTGAATAATAGCTGACTTTGAGGTTTTCCAATGAAGTTTAATGATTTACATGAGGAAATCATACTGTTGTTAACAACGTCTTAGTTTTGCTGTTTTCCAAATATTGATACTGCATGCATCATACATTATCCATCTTTAGAATAAAATGGCATTTATGTTTGCTATAGCTTGATACTTGAAGAGCTTCGAATATTTACTTGAGAATTAGATCTGTGTGAAATGTGTATCATGTTGCATGAACATTTCTAGAAATTAATAGTCTTGAAATGGGTTTTATTCATTTGATGCTGGGTATCTTCATTTTATGTTAAAGATGATCAAACCTTTTTCCCCCTCGTATTTTGTGGATTTGCATCTGAAGCGGTAGCTAAAGGGGAAGTTGTAACCGATGAAGAGGATATCAGATGAAAAAAAGAAATACTGACCAGTTGTGCACTTGTGTGGAAGATGTCAATTGAAGCTTTGATAATAATGATCACGTCAATAATTTTGAAGGGTTAATGCATGCAAAACAATGAGATTCACCCATTCGGTCTTTGGATGATCAGTCATGACGGAGAACCACTTGGCCATCTTAGGTCTTTTTTTTATGGTTTTTCCCTCATTATTTTGATGTGACCGCAGCATTTACAAAAGGCTGACAATAAATGGAGGAGAGAGGAGGCACTTGTAATTGTCAGTGATCACATTTGCTAGATATTTTATTGTTATCTTCTACAGTAGTCGCACGTATATAAACTAAGTGCGGCTCTAGCTTTTTCTCTTCTTGTACCTTACTGTGTCTGTGCGTGTGAGAGAGAGAGAGAGAGAGAGAGAGAGGGATCATTATAGATTCAATTATCTGAGGAAAGCACATGCAAAGCTTTATAAGTGTAGCGTGCGTGCACGCCAATGCAAGGAAATTTTTTGGCCCTTGTAGTTTCATACTCTGATTCTCCAAGCTTTCTTTCTTTCCATTGTCTTGTGCAAATCTTGCTTTGTAGGTGTTTAGCGTAATTAGCAGATAGTTTTTCTGATATCTATAGTCATTGTCAAAGATGGTTGGGTTTTGTTCATCATAAATTCAAATTACCCACTTTCTCGGGTTGAAAAACTTTAATTCTAATTTAGGAAGACTCCAAAACTATGGAGCTCAACAGGGAACAAGTGCTTTTTACAGGGTATTTATTTGGGAACTCTCATTTCTCTTATATTTACTGAATATATATTTCACCGTCAAAACATTCTCGTAATGAAAAATAATAAAGAATTCAAAATTTCTAAGCTAGTAAATTAATTTTTTTCACCAAATGCATGATTAATACACTTATTCCTATTTTGATTCGGTAATTTTAGATTTTGACACGTAAATACATACGTAATAATAAAATAGATAAAAATATTTTTTTTGAAGATAAATACCCCAAAATCAATCTTTTCCCATAACTTGAGATTCCAAATTAGTGATGAAATATTGAATTGGACTCACCGGTTGTTTTTCAATATACTTTGGGATGATATAATAAATTTGTAGAAAGTGCTTATTAAACATGAATGGAATCCAATATAAGTTACTCTTAAAGAAAATCTGAGCATTGGCGTCACAAGTACTCACAATAAAAATATAATAGTAAAGCAAATGTTCACGTACATTGTCCAAGAGATGGTGAGAGTGGTGACGTTCATCAGTTGAGAGAGACAGAGAGAGAGAGAGAGATCAGGGAAGTAGCAAAGCATCAATGCTAAAGTACAAAAACATACATGATGGAGGTAGTAATAATTTCATCCCACATATGGATTTTAAATTATTTTCTTGTTTCTTTTTTAGTTTTTTATTCAGTAATCGGGAGGGAATCTATTATAACTTAGGTGAAACACCAAAATCTCGAAATCCCCAAATACTTGAATGCAGTTTTTTTTTTTTTTTTCCTTTTGTTTTTTTAAATTAAAATACGAGTGGAGTGTTGAAGTGTGTACTGTAAAATTTATTTGTGTTCCTAAAATTCACAACCATCTAAATTGCAGAACCGTGGCCTCCCAACAACTTTTAAATGCAAGTTTAACAATGTCTACCATCTTCTACATTCTGTCGTGCTCATGAATGCAAAGCAATTAATATGAGAGAGAGAGAGAGAGAGAGAGAGAGAGAGAGAGAGAGAGAGAGAGAGAGAGAGAGAGAGAGAGATGGTGATGTTTGGCAGATGAAAAATTAGAGGGGTATGAGGGGGAAAAAAAAAGGCATTAAGTCAAAAGAACTTAAAAGGGCTGGTACGATACCCAGAAGAACAGGTCAAAAGTTGGGACACCCAATTTGTAAGGCAATCTATTGTGTTGTGATTTTCTTTATTGTCATCCGGATTCTTTATATATATATATTTGCTATTGCTATGCTCCACTCTACTTTTGATTTTAATTTTTATATTTTCCAAGTTGAACATTGAAGTGGTTTTAATGGATAAAATGAGGGTTTTATTTTGGGGGAGGGATTGATGGGATATGCATATGCTATTTGCATGGTGAAAGGTAGACACCTTCATAACTCTTTACCAATGACTCTTTTTCTCTCTTCTTTCTTGGTGGGCCACTTCTTATCCTTCCTCCTCTCAATATTCTCTTTTTCAAATTCCCCCCCCCCCCGCCTTTTTATTGCTTTTGTAGTTTTCAATTTTTATTTACTTTTTAATGTGAGTTTCGATATAAACAAATCCCTTCTCTCCCTCTCTCTCCCTCCCTAAGAGCTGGATGCACCAAAATATCAATATCATACATATAATATATTCAAATATGTAAGTCTCCATCCCCCTGGCAAATCAATGGCTTCTGATTACTGGGCAGAACTACGTATTTCGACCTTTGCGCAGATTAACTTCGTCTGAGGCCCAAATTCAAGAGAAAGTATTGTCAAGGTTTGCATTTGGACTTGGACCCGCGTAAAGACATGTAAATTTTGAACTATCAAAATTTTAAATATTATTTTGATTTAAAATACTACAATTTTAAAATTTTCTGTTTGAATTATTATGGGATAATATTGAGATTTAAAATATTCATACATTGATCATCTGATAAGGATAGAAAGGTTGTCTAAGAATTGATAATTTACTTTCTTTTTAATTTGAATATTTTTTAACGATAAAATAATTGAAATTTTGAATAGTTTTCGAAATAGAAAAGAAAGAAATAATCATCTTCTTATAAGTCTAGTGACAGGGTATTATACCCTCTTAACTAGGAGTGCCACTCCTTGAAATTGGGTCTCAATTCATGTCCCGGATTAATTGGATAATCCAAATATCGGTTGATCATAAAAAAAAAAAAAAAGGTTTTGAACTAGCAATAAATGGCTATCAATGAGAGTTATAAAAAAGTAATTTTAAATTTTAAATTGAATTATATTTCTTCTTGAAATTGTACCTTGCAATATTTTAATAGAAATTATTTTTAATATTTAGAAATAAATTAATTGTTTTTTTATGTAAAAGTAAAGATATAACGTAATTATCAGATAATTAAAAAAAAATAAAGTCTAACATTCTATTTTTCCTCTCTTTCACTCTCTCCTTTCTATCACTATTATCTAAAATGCTTTAATCAGTTTTCCGTATGGCTGCCTTCTTCTCCCTCCCCACGGGATAAAAATTTCACCCTGAGTTTCAAAGTCCCTAACACTTGGGAATCCCTATAGGTCAGCACCGTTAAATGGGGTTAAACATTAGTAAGAATCCTTTTAATGGTAAAAAATATTCCTTTCTGGTCAACCTTGGAAAGTGTAGGACTCTTATGAGGACCACCCTTTTTCCCCTTGACACCTGCAAAATCAATCTTTGTTGCTTCCTGTTGCCCTAACACATTCTTGATTTTCATTTGTCCCTTCTTTAACCACCTCATCAACCCCAATATCTTTTTGATATATTTTGTTCTCCTCTTCTTTTGCAAAACAGATTCAACTTCTTCATTCACCTCTCTTTCTCCACCAACCTTTGGGCTCAAAATATTTCACGACAAACATCCTTACTCTTTGGTGTTTCTTCCATCACTTCTACCAAAACCACATATTCTACGATTCTAGTAGCAACGACCATGAATTCAATTATTCTTTTCGATTAATCTGATTTAATATTTTTATCCACTAAACTGATCGTCTATTATTTATTTTATTTTTTTTCTTTTGTAATGGGTACTTACAATATTTTAAAATTTTGGATATATTGGCCGAAAAATTTTATATGTTAAAAATTCTATCGAGAAAATTCTCTTCATCCATTACCAAGTACTAATTGGCCTCGCTCCACCAAGTAAGAACCCTTGTGATTTCATTTCATCCCAGATATACAATTAATCTAAAAATTCATTTCCACTGAAATTTGCATAAATCATAGAAATTTTAATTTTTGATGGAGAATATTTCATACCATTTTTATATCCATAACCTCCACGAACCAGGTTTGGTGTAGAACAACCATGGGAAGCAGCCCAAGTACTCTCCGACCGAAGTTTTATTGAACAAGATCACTCCTAAATGCCCTTCATCGTTGGATCAACGCCGTGAGAACGTTTGCCTCCTCCCAACACCGAATCATGCAAGATAAAAGCTAACAGTAGATTTGTTATAAACCCAATAAAATCTATCCACGAGATAAAATTCAATTCAATACAAAAAGAAAATTTCAAATATATTTATTAAAGTCCAAATAATAATGAGTACGATAAGATTTTACATTAAACATGCAAAAAGAGATCAATATCTCGTTGTGTAACAACAGAGCGCTACATTCCTTTTAATTATAGATTTTGGGTTCGAATTATGAAAATAGAAAAATAAAATTTAAAAGAATTAATCTTTTAATGAATTTCACAGTATTTGAATTAAATTAATTAATAAAATTTGAATATTGATCGTTGAAAACCCAAAAAAAAAAAAGAAAACGTGCGAAGGAGTAACGACCAAGTAAAGAAAACCTAATACAATTCCCAAAATGAAGAAACAATTAATTTTGACTCGAACTTATATTAGAGTTCTATAAACCCTAACCAACCAAATAAAACAAAGGAATTAAAATCCAAAAAGAGAGATAAAAAGTTGCTCGTGGAAAACCATTAAGGAAATCCAACCCGATTCGACCCGGGCCTTGCTTCATAAACTTCCATTTTCCCCTTTGTATGGGGTATGAAAACCCCAAAAACTATGTGAAAAAACTTCTTGAAATAAATAAAATTTAGATTGTACACTATCTGGTGCTTCAGAAATCTGACACCCAAATTTAAACTGCCTTGTTTTCACTTCCAGTACTACGTAAAGAGCTTAGTCTATCTGGAATCAGAGTACTTGAAATGATTTGACATCTCTTTATGTCATAAAAATCGTCTGTATATCTTTGGATGTTTAGGAAAAGAATTAAGAAAAGCAAAACAGACCAAAAAAAATGCAGTAACCAAACAAGGTATGTGGAGATACTTCAAATCTTCAACTATTTAGCATGTTGCTACGTACGCAGGAATAAATATTTTTGATTGCTGTAAGCATTTTTATCACATTCATCGGTTGGCAAGATTTGCTGAAGGACATTGCTTTGTTTCCTTTGATTGCCCAAGATTAAAAGCTTGTTGTCCTTAACAACAATGAATGGTTTTCGTGATAAGGCCTTTTTTGTGTTCTAAAGCTTGGTTGAATTCTACAAATCAATGGCAGTTGATGAAGCACAGAATCAAAATTATAACTATCAGAATAGTACGAAAAGGGAAAGAAGAAGAAGGTAAGGGGCAGAAGAGGATGAAGAACAAAAACCCCGGTTATTTTATTTTATAAGTGTATTTTTATGTTTATTTTTAATTTTTAATTGATTGGAGGCATGTATACCATATGGGATAGTTTGTTAGTTTTGAAAACTCAGGAGACTAATTTGCAAATCTCACATTCTACAACAGGTAGTTTACAAGTTTTTCCTTTATTTTGACTTATTTTTATTATATCTTAAGTTATTTGTAATATTTTTGAATTAAAATGAAAAAAAAAATTATAATCTATAAAAAATTAAAGATATTATTATTACAATAATTCTATTTATAACAATCTTATCTCAACTGCACATATTCTCAAACTATCTCAAATGGGACTGATGATCAAAGATGTTATAGAAATTTTGTGTATGTATCCCCTTTTTAGATAAAACTCATGAAGCTTTGAAGAAGCAAAATTTCTTTCGGTGCTAGCAGAGACATGCTTAACTCCAGCTGGGGCTATTTATAGCTGAATGAGACGATGCAACCCCAGATGAAGGCTGTCTATAGCTGAATGAGGAGCACAAAATGATTTTGTGGGACTGTGAGATTCACTTCTCAATCTTGTGGGTATAAAGTCAAATTCTCTCCTAATGTGGTATCACATTTACTTCAAAATCCAAGTCCGTTCTTTTGGTCTCTATCATTAATCTCTGTGGATGGTTATATATTAGAAATAGAATATTAAAAAAAAAAAAAAATTTAAGCAAGGCGGGCTCATGGGAAGACGTGGTGCTACCCCATTTGGTTATAGACTGCCTCCAACTGAAGATGAGCTGTAGCCGGACCGTGTCCAAGTGAGTTATGTCTGGCCCGCTTGTAAAAAGAATGAATGTTTTGCAATAAGCCTTTTTTTTTTTTTTTTTGGTAGTACAAGGATTTTAATCTACGATTACCAAATCGGGGAGGGGGGTTTGTACCACTAAACTATCCTCTTAGGATGCAATAAGCTTTTTCATTAGGCAGATTGCAAATCTATGTGGTGCTACTGGTGCAAGAGCTGGGCTTTGGCTGTTTTCCATATGGGCAGATCTGGATGATCTTTGGTAATTGCAGAACATTATTTTATGAGTGATGATTTCATTATAATGTGAATGTTCTGATTTCCACCTGATGTATCTATTGAACTTGCTGTTCTCCATGTTAACCTCAGAAGTACTCTCAACAATATTAGAAGGGTTAAAATTTACAACTTTGCCATGTTAACATTAGCCTGTGAGAGGCAACTTTTGCTACATTAGACCAGCACACTAGCATACAGTTACTAGTGCAAACAAGGAAAATAAATGATCGAGTGACAATCTGAGTAGTATGAGAAATGCAAACAAATGGATTCATTGTTACTTAGCATCATTACGTGTGAACAGAACTGAGCCACTCCAAATCTGAAGCTAACTAAATATAGGACTGAGGAGTACATCTACATCAAATTTTACTCCTCAATCTTACTAACTTTGCCAGTGTCTCTTGCGCGGCTAAGGTTTGAGCATGGTTATGTCCTAGCATCACTGTCCTAATACTAATACAAGTTCTGCATAGCTCTTCTCCGCTGTCAAAATGCCCACCTCTCATCAGCAATTTTGCTCTCGTCTCAAGCAATGTTGCCTTTAACAATGTCACATCTTGCCATACATACTCATCCACCCGTTGGTTGGATTGATACTTTTTCTTCCAACAAAGTGATCCATGGCACCAATCTTGGATTTGAGAGACAAATGACTTCTCCACTTCCTCGAGCACGTTTGTGCACACCTTTAGGAGTTCCAAGGCTGAGTTACATCTTGAGAACGTTGTGAAAGCTCGTATAGACAAAGGAAGAGCTGTTCTCTTGATGAATAAAACCATAGCTGTTGCTTTGAGCTGAACAAGTGGGGGCTCCGATTTGAATCCAAAAACTAGAAATGCTGATGCCCAAAGATGGTCTGAATTTATTATAGGGTTCCCATTCTTTCTCACCGCTTGAACTGTTGCCTTCGCTGCAGATAAGCCCTCTTTCCTTCTTGCAAAGATTTGTGTGACAGGGTGAAATTGTATCCAATAACTGGGCTGCCTATTTGCTCTTCGTGCAAGTCCTAATTTAACCAGAAGAAATGCTGAATCTTCTTCACTCTTCCAAGTTTGAGAAGCACAAAAACCGGAGCAGCTAAGGAAGGCAAAACTAGCACACTTGGTCCAATTCTTTAACCGAGTTCCATTTGAAGTTATGTTCTTTGCTGCAGTAGCTAACAGGTTCACCGGAATAGGAGATGGGGCAAACCAAGCACCCACGAGAAGCATTCGCCATGCAAGGAGGTTTCTGCTTCCATTGGTTTGTTGTAATATGGCCGAGCAACAATTGAGGATTTTCATTAGAAAAGGATTGTTTCTGCAGAACTGCTCATCAGCTATGCTCAGAAAAGGGCAACTAGCATTATCATTAAATGGGGCTTGATTCACAGCTTCAAATAGTTCAGATGGCAAAATTGATAGCTCTGAAAGTAGAGAACCAATTAACCACAGACCATAAGTTGACCTACCTAGCCTCTCATCAAACTTCTTAAGAAATTCCAATTCTTCTGATGGATACTCTTTCTTTCTCTTTCCTCTCATCAAAATCATTGCGTCAGACAAGGAAAGCGGCTGGAGTTGCATGGGTTCAAAGTTCATGACCTTAGAGAGCCTTGTTGTAATAATGACATGGGAGCCTCCGGTGTTCCTTGGAATAAGGTCGTGTAAATCTTTTCCCTCCCACCAATCCTTCTCGGTCTCAAGATTGTCTATGATCACCAAGTAAGGCATGTCCCGGAATAGCTCCCTCTTGACTCTCTTGAAAGCTTCAAATTCCTGCTCCTCAAAGCTCCGAATCCTTCCTCTTTCCTTCTCTGCATCAGCACTCACATCCAATCCCAAATTGAGTGACAAATTTAGTATATTCTGCCTGAAATACCTTGCTTCACCTCCTACCCATAAAACCATCTTATATCTTTGTGAATACCTATAAGCAAACTCTAGTGCAAGCTCTGTCTTTCCAATGCCAGGAGCTCCATTTATGCAGACAACACTGCAAAAATTCTTGTTCTTAGCATTCTTGGATTTCCTGTAACTTTGCCTGCTTAATGAAGGTCTTCCAACAATCGGTTCAATCCATGCCTCCAAAGCTGACTCATTGCATTTACCCATCTCCAAATTTATGAATTTACCTCCTCTGCTTCCATTCTTGTCAGTCTCCTCATTCACGCTTGCAATAGGCTCTAGCTCAGTATTATCTCCACTACCAAAGAAAGCGGATTCAATCTCCATTAGCTCCTTATCTCTTCCCACAAAGAATCGGTTTCTTTGAAAAGGGAGTTCCTCAGACACTTCAATCTCCTTCTCATTAATGCTTTTACGCCCAAGTTTAGTCCTCAACAAGCCAGCAGCTTTGGCAATGCAGCTTCTCCAATTACCTTCATTTGCTGCAAGCTTAAAATCATTGCTTGATTTAGTTAGTCCTTCAATGGCTTCTTTACGTTCTTTATCATCTGATTTGTGACTCAAAAGAGCTGTGATCTCACTTGGCTCCATGTCGAAGAACAATGGGATCAAGTTCTTCTTCTGAGCAAAGAATCTAATCTCCTCCAGGCTAAAGTGGCTGCATAAGCTACAAGAACTGACAACCACAATGCCAAATGTCACGGAGCAAATAACTCGATCAGCAATCTCATGGCTCTGACTATCCGAATATTTTGTTCTATCTGCAATGAAGCAAGCAATTCCCTGCACTTCCAATTCTGATTTAAGCCACTTACAAAAGCGAACCATATTTGGATTCTGTCCATGAAAACCTATAAAAACATCACAGCTCCTAAGTTTTGCATTTGAGGAGGGTGAGACTGACCCTTTAGCGAAGGAAATCCGAGGCACCTGAAATGAAAATGAGATTCTAGGAGGTGGATCCGTGACTGCAACTGGAACGCAAGCAACAAATTTGAGCTTTTGGTCGATTGGGTCATCAGGAAAATCATAGGTTTCAGGGGGAGGAGTGTAGGAACTACTTGGAATGTCATCTGATTGTGAACCACAGTAAGACACTGGTGGGGAAGGATGAGCAAGCAATGGAGTCAAAGACCCAGGATTTTCACTCTTCATCAGTGGAGCTACTGTGGCTCTTGGAGATATATAAGGTGATTGAAGAGCTGAAACAAACGCGGATGATGGTGGAGAGATGAGAGAGGGTGAATTGTATGGTGAAGAGGTTGAAGACAGTGAAAAGTCAATCGGGTTATTAGTGTTTGGAGATTGGGTTATTGGTGTTTCTTCATTGCAGGTACTTGGTGTGGTCCTGATAGTAAGAGACTTGTTTTGTCTACTAGTGCTCATTCCAGCATCTGTTTCTTCTGCTACCCTCTCTGCAGCAACTGGGTTTTTCTCTTGAACATGTTTTGTAGCAGATAGTGATGAATCTTCATCCATGAGAGCTCAGTTCATAAACTTGCAGATCTCAGAAAAAGAAATCAAATTCAAAATAACCTTCTCATAAAAATAAGGTTGTCCTCCATTGACCTTGTTTAGCAACAAAATAGAAAAGATGAATGCAACAGGAGAAGAGAGCTTGTATGAATGAACCAAATAACCGGAGAAAATCTTACATGTGATGTCCTTGAATACCACCTCTCATCTCATGGTGGGCCTTGTATTTTTCAGAGCCAAAATCACAACCCTTTTTTACTTCCCACCGATTACTCTTACAAAGCCAAGAAAAAAGGACCGCCCTCATTTAGCGGTCTTCTTCAATATATTTTTGCCTGAAATACAAAAAAGAAAAAAATGGAAGATGGTAAATCTAGCATTTGAGATACAATGATTGTGGAGACAAAATAATTATATCTGATTTTATTGATCTATAGCCATTAAAAAGATGCAAAGGATTCATATTATAGATTGCAATAATTGTTTTTGGACATTAAATTTTACCTCCATACTCTGGCAAAACACATGATGAGAAAGAACCCTCCTTCGCTGCAACTTCAAGAACCCTCTCTCTCTCTCTCTCCTTCCTCGAGAAACTAGCTTGTTTGGGTGAGTCGTGTAGTTTGGTTATGAAGGAATCTTTAATGTAGGGGTGGGGTTGGATGGATCTATAAGGTTTTTTGAATAATAAAATAATAATTGAAGGGAAGTGCTTTAAAAGGAGTTTGCAGATTGAATTGGACTGTGAGAATAATATACTATAATGTTTTTTTAATTTAACTGTCTTGGGGTTTGGTAATTTTCTTTTTGTTTTATGTGCTGTCCATATATTAACCTCTCCCGCCTATTAAAATCGTAAATATATTTTGTATATTTATGGGGTCTAAGTTGACACAAAAGCCAAAGATTGGTCAGAAAGGAACCCAGAGAACGAAAAGAGGGCATTGGGAGAGCAACCCCAAAACCAATTTACCCAGAGAAAGTCTGTTTGGTGTTGGTAAGTAATAGACAGCTTGTTCAAAAATTTGGTTATTTTGAAATTAAACAATCCATGGGGTATACTAAAATAAAAATAATCACAAAACAAACAAGGGCTATGTCTCTGAATTCGTACTCTCTCTGACATAGGTTTAGACTCTTTGCACTGGAAATTGGACCAAAGACCAGTCCAACTGATGCCTCTGAAACAATTATTTGTATCTTCCAAAGAGAGTCAGGATATGTGGGTGGGAAAGCACCCTCGGTTTCAAATTTTTGCTCATTTGGCTTCTTTTTCAGAGCATGTTACTCTCTGGTCTGGCTAGCTCTGTTGTCAATGGGTGAGCTTCAAAACTATGTATAGATTTTAAGAGGAAAAGGATCCCGCATAATGGCAGTACAAATTTCAGTATGGTAGCGTTCCAAGAAGAAGCAATTTCTCTAATTTTAGAAGTACAAAAGAAAATCAAGACCTTTCGTTTGGTAAACAACTTATATATATTTCCTTCTCTTCCCTCTAGGCATAAGGATGTTGGTCCTATGATCCACACAAATATTAATATTTATGAGATATATAGAAAAATTACGAGTGATGATTCAATTTTTACGAACTATATTAAGAATGAAATTTGTCTATAAAAATTAAAACACACAACATTATAGAAAAAAAAATTAGACATTAAAATTTATCTAATTTTTTTTATACCCATTTAAAAATTTTACATGTTTGTCTATTTTTATAATTTGTTGTAGTCCCACGGCAAAGCAGAGTATTAATGAATCCACAAATTTTACAAAACTGACCTTTTAGGAATAGTTGTTCGTTTAAACAATTTTATTTATTTATTTTATCCTCCTCCACCTTAATCTTATATTCACCTTTAGTTTTAACCCATATGATATAGTCGTAGTGAATAGAAATTAGTTTTAAAGGATTAAATGAAATGCAAACAAAATCACATTTTTGGAGGCAAATTGCATTTTGGATCAAAGTTAGGGGGCAAAAAATGTACATGGCCCATGATATAAATGAACCCAAATTAGGTTTGACGTGAAGATACTTCTCACGTTGACGGTGCTTTTTTTTCATTCTCATTAATTGTATTTAAAATTATATTTTGATTAATTTAGTTTTAGTGTTTAGGGATTTTATTTAGGGACAGATCTCTTGGTATAGATTTTTTTATTATTATTTTTAAGTTTTGAATTCGAAAATAAATTATTTAGTCAAATTTTAGATTTAAAATTTTATAATGAATAAAAAAAACCCATGTTAAGGAGTCATAATTCATGAGGTGGGGTTGCTGATTTGAATTGTTAAGCTATTGAAGACTTCAAGTGGGGTCATAGGCTCCAATGCTGGCATTTGATGATTGCTCCTCATGTGGTGAGAACTGTGTTTGGAGATTAATCAATGAATAAGACACCCTTTCGGAAGTTTATAATGGACCCCAAATTTATGTAAAACTTTCCCTTTTTTTTCTGGAGGGCCCAAGTGAGCTGCTTCTTAGAATCTTATAATCAAAATTATAAATTCCACATGTAAAGCTTCCATGTTTATCTCCTGTCTCTCTCTCTCTCTCTGGTCCATTAGTTGTTGACACAAACAACCTGGGATGGCTTTGGCTAATGGAGGGCCTCTTTATGTTTTTAGATCACCCTTTTGCCTTTCCCTCAACTTTTCCTTGTCCCTTTTCTTTCTGTCCCCATTTTTAAATTCCATGATCTTTGATATTATTTTAGCTTTCCCCAGTCCCTGGCATAATTTAGAAAACCCTACATCTTCAAGTTAGTTGAACTTTTACCAGTTCATTCTATTCCAAGAAAACTTGAATTGGGTGATGACTATTACAAAATCCTAGTCAATGTATTTGGTGATTATAAATTTCCATCTTTTTACCCCCAAATGTGCAAGGATTTCCACTTAAGTGTAACACTATTGGCAGTGGCAAAAAGGGAACATTCACAGCCACAAACTTGAAATTCAATTGCAAAAGGAATAAGTAAGTTGGAGGCAGCCCCCATTTGATCCTATTTAATAGGACAAAAAATGCCATGAAGCCCAACCCACCATTTTATGCACAACTTTTGATTGGCAAATGATTCCACCTCCAAATTCAATCCCTCCACTACATTATTATAAATATGGATTCTTCAATCACTTGCATGTGCTCTCTTCATTCTGTATAGTGGTGACAAGTGGCAATACAATTATTATTATGAAGCCATCCACATGCAAATTAATGGACATGATTAACATAAAACCCTGATCATGAATAATTAGTTCAATAAGAATGATATTAGATTATTTAATTAAAATTTAAATTTAAATTTTAAAAATAAAAAGAATTATATTGAGAAAATTTTATTTTATAAAGGATCAGATGAATTAATCAAAACATAATTTTAAATACCGATTAACGAAGAAAAAAAAAAACAGGTAACCAATGGATCACAAACGATCTCAAAGGAGTGAGAGATTTGTAGAGTTAGAATTTTGTTAAGGAGAGAACCGTCCATTCCATACTGAAATATTCAGTTTTACGGGTATAGATGTCTTTTGATTGGTTGATGTAATAATATGATTATTTTGCAATTTCTTTCTTTCATCATTTTCTTTTTTTTTTTACATTTTTTCTTTATTGATTTTTCATTTTTCAGTTGAGAGAATTCTGGAGGAAAGGATATTGGAAGGTCGATAAATACAATGAAAGGACTCTCACCTTTTGTTTTGAAAAATGTCAAAAAGAGACTCTCGCCAGAGATTTGGAGCGGCAGAGAAGGTGATGAAAGGCAGATACCCAACCCTTGATTGTGACAAAACAAATATATTAATTACGGGAAAAAAAAAAACAAGAATCAATTCCCTGAATTCCAAGTAAATCATGTGAATGGACGTTATTATACCTTAACCATTGCAAAAAACTAGAAAAAAAAAAGATTAATTACATTTTCTTCCCACGTAGTTTGACCAAATATTCATTTATATCCTATGATAAAAGAAAAATCCATTGATATCCCTATGATTTTAAAATGCATAACAAGTGACAAAATCGGTCAAAATTAACGAGAAACTGAGATCCATGCGCGGAAAGTTTGAATTGACTCACAAAATTAATTTTTATTTCCAAAATTACCCTTGATTTAAAAAAAAAACACACACACACATTCTCTCTCTTCTCTCTCCTCCTCTCTCCTCTGCTCTGCTCTGCACACTCCGACAGCCATGGCCACCGTGAATCTTATGTTCTCACAATCTACTTTGAAGGTCCAACCCACTCTCTTCAATTTCTTTACCCTGCATCTTCTGAATGTCAAACTCAACTCTCTTTCTCCTCACTCACACACCCTCTCTCTCTCTCTCTCTCTCAATCTTCGTCTTCTTCATTCTCATCATCACTATTATCGTCTCAAATCACTAACTACCGGTAGATTTTCTCGGTTCTCATCTTCGTTCTCATCTTCACCATCATCTTCGTTCTCAAATCTGGACGGAGATAAGATTTTGATCAGGACAGAAGTTGAAGACGATCCAACAATGGGTCTGATTCTGAACGGAGGATGATCTTCACACTCTGCAGAAAACGATCGAACGATGGGTAAGGGGTAAGGACGATTTGCTCGAACGATGTCGTCTTCTTCATTGAACAATGGGTTCGATTTGGAGGGAAGTTGAAGAAGGGGAGTGACAGTTTGTTTTATCTTATCTTTTTTTTTTGTGTTTTCTATGACACACAAATAATTCTTCTACACAAAATTTATTTTATAAAATTCAAACAAAACAAAAAAAAACACTAATTAGATCTCTTTTGACTTAATTTCTGGTTGAAATATTGAGTTTGGCCACGTGGGTTTACTTATTTGGGAATTTTCTCAATTGGGTTTTACTTGGTTTTGTGGTCAATGTTTTGCTTGGGAGGAAAAATTTCAAGTTGCAGAGGCTTTGGAAATTCAATTCTCAAATTTTGAAACTTGGGATTTCCAATTTCAGTAATATTCTATAGTTTGATTTGCTTCTGATCAGGACACTTGTAGTGCATTCCTACATTATGCTCTAAAGAGATAGGGTTTTCAATTCGGATGGTTTTAAGTTGGAAAAAAACATTGACATAGATGTGCAGACTAGAGCTTTTTGTTGATTAGGAAAGTTATTCATAAACATGTCTTCAAACCTATCTCCAAATTCTTCACCTGCTGTAGTTCCTCCATCTTCTCCATCTAGATGGAGCATAATGTAGCACCATCTATATGGAGGACGATCTTTACACTCTGCTAGAGAAACCTTTTTTTTTTTTTTTAACTACCGATGAATATGAAAGGAGAGAGTGAGGGGTATAATGGACAAATCTCATGTCTCCGTTATTTTTTTAACAATTCCGGGTTCAATTTTCCGAGGTTTTTTTTTTTTTGAATATATAGAGATTCAAATATGAATCTATTATATGAAAAAGGGAAAGATGTCATTTGAGCCAAAACTCTTTGACGCTGGTGTAGTTTTCCACAACCATACTTAAAATCTTAAAATTAGCTTTGTCCAGATTTAAGTACTTACCAAATATGTTTTGGATGATTAGACAAATTTGTCAATCCCACACCCCATGAAAACATTGTTAGGAAAAATTTGGATAAAAACAGACTTAGAACAACTGGACAACCTCCAAATTGTCCATGGAGCATTTGCAAAACAAAAATCCATGAATCAGTAACGAGGATTAAGTTTGATTCACTGTGATACCTATGGACCCCTAAGGTTTACACATATATATATTTTTGCGGTACATGTGACATGCAACGACACTTTATTTTTTTTTTTGTGTGTGGTAGTTCGTATATATAACTGACCCTCAAGAGCAATGTAACGATAGAAATCTTTCTTATGAATTAGATCATCTTATAACGTAATCATAGAAACGTTTTCTAATAACAACATATGATAGCGTAGGTAGGAAGAGTATATTCATCTCTTAATCAGGTTGGGAGTTCAATTTTCATTGAATATAAAAAAAAATATTATTAGAAGAGAACCCCCTCAATTGAGGCCTAAAAAACTTTTCATTCTAAATTAATCGAGATAAAATTCTAAATATCGAATGATCAAGATAAAAATAAAAAAAATAAAGTCATCTTCTAATGAATTTGATCATGAAGAGGTTAATAGTTGCATGTGAACTACACATTCTGTCGGATTTGACAGTTTGTCTCAAGAAATTTTAGTATGAATTCCAATATATTCCGGTTAATATTTCTTTTAATTAATATTCTATTTTCTATTTTATCTCTCTTGCAAATTAACAATTTGTAATTATAGAACAGAGATCGGACTCACTACAGATACATATTAAGAGATAACTTTTCCTATATATTTCTTATTACAATTTTTTTAACCGAATTATTTACCACCACAACTTTATTCGATTAATTCAAGATTGACTTTCTCAATTTTTATTTTTCTATTTTCATAATTTAAACTCAAAACTTATAGATATGGGGTCGATCACAACACCAATAGAAGATCGATTCTTATTACAATATTTTGCATCACTTTATTTCGGCCTCTCTCTTCCTCACTCCTATTCTCTGTCCCTCCGGTATTATCTTCTTAATCTGTACAACTCGGGGTAGGACAGTAACATGTGTCGGAAGGAAATCAAATAAGTATAATGTTTGTTTAGTGTGAGAAGATGTAAAATGAATGCCATGGTTAGGATTCCTCAATTAAAATTTGTGTTGATCGGTGATAGGTGGATCGAATGCTATGAATATCAACTTTAAGCCAACAGGTGAGATTGTTCCGAAATTTTAAAATTATTGGTGTCACAATTATTTTGTCCAAATCAAGATCTCTGCAAAAATATTCTCTTCTTATCCATTGCTTTGTCTTCTCCAATGTCAGCATTTCTAGACTTTGGCATAAAGGTTTTGAATTTGTTCACAATCGAGATTCATTTCACAAGAATCTCCTTTTAATTTTCAATTTCAGCCTATAACTACTCATTCGGCTGAACTTTGTTCGGACAAACTATAAAATACGTGTTTCTCTTCCTCTTCTTCCTTCTTCATGCAAGGAGACATTTGTTTTATTCTATTTATAGTACATTTTTAATTAGGATAAATATTTTTAAATTATATTATTTTTTATGAAATATATATAATTGGTAAGTTTTTGAAATTTAACATATTTTTTTATTCCCACCATGGTATTCGAAACTATATTCACATTAATCTGATTCAATCGTCTACGAAACCATATTTAGGAAGTGACTTTTCTAATTTAATTTTTTTATTCTTAAATTTTAAAATCAAAATTTAATTAAAAAATCTAATATTTTATCTCATCAGAACAACTTTCAGTTGTTTAAAAATTACGTTAATTCACCGATAGTGGAGGTAGAGGTGGATGAAACGTAAATAAACTATAATTAATTGATATCGTTTTTATTTTTTCGTAAAGGTATTGTATTTGAATTTTTTTATTAAAAAAGAATTAAAAAAAAAAAGAACAAAGGTGGATGAACGGTTCCAAGTACAAAGCCCTCCCCAATCCACATTGGGGTCGGAGTTCAACATTCGACATTTGAGACATCTCGTAGTTGGGTAGGCCTAACCTACGTAGCCACTCAAATTAGGTTTTTTGATTGTTTATGATATTTTATTTTTCCTTCAAAACATTAAATAATTGATAAGTATAATATAAAAAAGCGTAAAATACAATTTTTTATTTTTAACCAATAAATGGGCAGGCTTGTATTGGGCTCTGATAAAACGTGGCCAGATTACGGGCTAGTTGCTTTCAAACGGTGGTCGGCCTGGTCCTCCATCATGATTCTATTGGGATATATTTGTACTTTTGTAGTCTCAAAGTAACGAAAAGGATGAGGCGGCATGCGGAGTTGGTGTGGGTTCCACCAACAACGTCTCCTCCACCTGCTTCTTGCTTAATCTTTCACGTATTCCTCAAACTACCCTTAAATATTCAACTATTTACCTTTCCGACATTATAATTTCAACAATTAAATCATTGATAATTCGCTAATAGGAAAAAAGAAAAATTAAAAAAAGGGGATGGAATGAATATACGGCTATAAAGGTCCAAACCAAACCCAATTTTAGGGTTTCCAATTTTCTCTGATTAAATCCTTCTTCGTCCCCCACCCCTCTCTCATCAATTGCTTTCTTTCAATGAAGAGAGAGTACGAAGGTACGATTTTAAATGAATCATTGATTTCGAATTTGTTTTATAATGAATGCTTCGCCTTATTTATTTCTATTACTATTCATAAGGACTATTTTTGTGGTTGCAATTTTATCGTATCTTTAAATCTCTGTCCTTGGTCGCTTTCGATTTTTGATCCTTCGATTCCGACGAGTAATTTTGTTGCAGTTTCGATTAATTTTGCTTGAATTTCGAGAGTCAGTGTTTAATCTGTTTTTGTTTTTTTCTTGGTTTAGACTTGATGGGGAACGATCTGATCTTGCCTGAAATGGAAAATGAGTGATGGGATTTTCAGGGTTTGTTGAATAATTGGGATTTGGTATTTGAATTGGGAGATCTTCTTGTCTTCATCTTCATGAAGTGTATGTGTATTTGAACAAGGGACAATAAATGGAGTGGTTTATGAAATTAGAATCTGAATCAATTGTGGGTTTTTGTTAGTTGAGGGTTTAGCTATGGATTTAGAGAGTGAGGGTTCTGTAGTGGAATCCGTGAAGGATAATGATTTAACCCCAGGAACAATGACAAACGTTGATGGGGTAGAGGTAAAGATTAATGGGTCGTACGCTGAGGTTGGTAAAGTGGAAGGCGGCGATGATGATGAACATGCGGCTGTGAAAACATTGGAGGATGAAAAGAAGGAAACTGAAGCCTCAAAACTTGTCAACTCAAGTCCACAGTCGGCGAATTCACCCGTTGTACGTGGGGCAGCATCATCTTCACCCACGACAAAAGGATATGGATTGAAGAAATGGAGGCGAATTAAGAGAGATTTTGTTAAGGATCCAAGTACAAGCATCGACAGTGGCAAAATATTAAAGCGTGGATTGTCTGCCTCGGTGAACCAAGCAAAGCCTTCTCATGCTACCGATATCAAGCAAAAGACTGAGGGTTCTGCTGCATTTGAGAATGTTCCCATGAAAAACCATGGTGTAAATGATGTGTTTGCTTTTAATAGCTCTAGCTCTGATTCTAGATTGGCAGTAGGGCAAGCGTTTCTGGCTGGTACAGATTCTGAGAATAGTGAGGATAGGAGTAGCAAGTCTTCAACTGCTGCTAGTGCTCCGAAGATGAAGTATGATACACACACAGTAATGGGAAATGCGTGGGAAAGAAATAGGATGAAGAATCTTGGGGCTAAGAGTTTGGGTAATTCTACTCAACGGGTTCAACAGGGAAAGTCTAGGACTGAGAGCAGTAAGAAACCTAGAGGAGAAAGGGTCAAAATTGAGAAAGAGAACTCATACTCTAGCATGGAATCTGATTCAAGAAGCTCCAGTGTTGCATTTATATCTGGTGGTTTCTCTGTTGTCAGCAATGGAAAGCAAAGTGGAAGATCAGGGGATTATGATGGAGAAAATAGTGATGGAGCTCAGGCAAGTGAACAACAGTTAAATGAGGAACTGCACACCACCTATAGCGAAGAAAATGTTGGAGAAGTTGAAGTTCAGTCAAAGCATGATTCAGCTGCAGATTTGTCTTGGGATGCTAAAGAAGAAGAAGGTGATGAACAGTCTTCAAAGTCACAGGATCCATTAGTTGAGTCTTTGTTATCTCTTCAGTCTGTGCAGGAAGCACTCGAAAGTGGTGAGTTTGTGTTTCTTTCTTGTTTATGGCTTTCTTATTACTTGACATTAATGAGAAATTATCTTTTTCTTAATTGTTGCTTGACTTACCTCTTTAAGCTTCTGGCTGCCTTCTAGGTGAATGGTACCTTATTTAACATCTTGAGCTTGATAATCTGCGGAAATTTCAAACATTAGTTTCTTTTTTTTAGGTTCACAATCTGGGTCCCTGTTTTCGTTGTGCTTATCATCATGGACAAAGACTATGAGCTCTAAAATTAAAATGATTTTCTTAGCATAGATTTGCTCTAGAGGCTATTTTGTACGAAACTTATTCTTTATGAAGTTGTAAACATAATTATTCTACAAGGATTTACTCACTTGTATGGTGATTCTATTTCTATTAACTTTTGGTTTCTTTGAAATGCAGTATGAACTTTAAAGCTATGTGATCACTCTTCAAACTTGTTGGTAGTTTTAGTATATTAGAATTTGTTGATTACAGCTGTTAGCAACATTCCTGTTTGGGGGACCAGAAGCGGTATCCAGCTCCAGTGCCTCGTGAAATCATGTTTTAGTTAATTTGACGGCATAGTGGACACTCATTTGACCAAATAAAGGAGTGGGATAAATAGCTTACTTAGAAGAGTGTAAAGGAGAACTAAAGGTCAAGGATAAAGCACCCAAAAATGCAATCATTTCATAAAAGACTATCTAACAGGGTTAGATGGGTCATTGCCTTCCTTACTTTTGGTTTGCTGGTTCAATGCTGTTTACTAATGAAGACTGTATCATTTAAGAAATGTTGAGGATTATGCAAAATTCATCCAGTTAATCGCTTCATGGTTAAAGAGCTCAGAACCAGATAGTTTTTCTATGGGATATTAGGAAATAAAGGATATGAAAATGTAAAATGTTACTTAGAAGACTTCATTCCTCTGGAACTGAATTCATCCCAATCCTATCAGTTAGGATAAATTTAGCAGATGGGGGTCGCTGATATTAGCTAGTTTGGTATTCCTCTTGCTATATTTTCCATCTTCTCAGTTCAAGCTCATACATAACAGAAGGGGTGGTATAAATCAGATCCATGATTTCCAAACCATTATATGGGTTACATTGAGTGCTAATTGATGAGAAAAATGCTATTAGTGATGTTGAAACTTGAAATTTTAGTTCTCCTAGTAAAAATCACTGTCATAAACATATCAAACGAAATCCTGATAATTTTATATGTTCTTTTAATCGGCAGAACAAATCATGATTTTGTTAGGTTTCGGCCTTTGGCATTCAAATTGTGGATAGGTTATTGTAAGAGCTTGGTGTAGAAAAACAAATAATTGGTGGTGCTGAAAGTTCAGTATCACAGACCTATCAGTGAATTGCTGATGAATCATGCATTTTTTCATTCGTTTAATTCAAGGAAATAAATGCAGATTGTTAATTGTTTCTTCTAGAAAATTACCAAGTATTATTATAATTTGTTCTTGTGAATTTGGATGGCATTTGTAGCATATCCTTTCTGATAAGTTTATTGAAATTTCAGAATTTGCTGACTACAAAATAAGTTTCATTAAAAATTAAAAATACTAAAAATCTATTATTGTTATTTTGAAAGAAGAAATAGAAAATTTCCTATTTTAGTTAATGTTGAATCTAATATATTCATTAAAATTCAGTTATAAAAATACATACAAGTTTTATATTAGAAAAACTAATTCAAATAAATTATTTTACAAATTTAATGGGGGCAATAAATACATATCATGAAAAATTAGTGTATATAAATTAGTTAACATTTAGAGCCACGACAAATAGGGTTCAAATGTTCACAACTAAATCAATTAAAGGACTTCGTCAACAAAGAAGACATAATGGGCTTTTGATTAAATTCAGCTCATTATTAATTAGCCATATTTTTTATTTTTTTAACATTTAAAAGAGAGAGAGAGAGAGAGAGAGAGAGAGAAAGATCAATATATATTTAATTTTTATGGTTTTTTTTTTTAATTTTTTACATTTCCATTTTTAGAACTGAAACCAAATTGTTTGGAACCACAAAAGAACTGGAACTATTTGGAACCACAACAGTCTAGTTTGGGGTGCTTGTTGATTTTTTTGAAATATCTATTGGAGTTAACAGTAGATAGCCAGGAAGTGCAGCTTAATACTAAGATTTTCTCAAGCTAATTGGTCTTTTACTCTGGTTAGTTCAAAAGCTTGTTTCACGTTTACACTTGACTGGATTTGAAGTTTAGGATTTCATGTATCTTTACTGTTATTACTTGATCAGTGTTGTCTTTTATGGATAATACTCATATCTAACATGATGAGCAAGACAATTTCCACACATATCTGAATGGCATTCTATGCACCATAATACTTGGTACTCTTGCTCAAACTCCTAAATTTAAACATCAGGGACTAAAATGTCACTGCATTTTTGATAGGATGATGGATGGGCTATAAAAATTAATTGCATTTTGACAAACTATCTTAACTTGCATCGAAGGTTTGTAGCTATAACAGGAGAACTAGTGGCAGTTTGTTCAGTGGTCTTTTCAGGACCCTGTTATTGTTCCATAGAATATAGCATTGAATGGTAAAGAAAATGGCATGTTGGTTGCTTGAACTGCAATGCTTAGAGCACTGAGATAGGGTTTTCGGAATCTGTGTGAAAATGACATTGGCGAGCAGTTTCATGTCTTTGGCCTGACCTGAAAATAAACAAATAAATAATTTCTTGAAGAGGTGTAAGATGTATGTAGTTCAGAGATGGTTATCATTTTGGATGAGATAAGTATTTGTGCTTGCTTTCGCCAACTTGTTAGATCAGTTTTTGTGTACAGCAAAGGCGACACAACTGAGAGTAATTGAGAGAAGAGAATCACCAAATATGCTGCCTGTAAGGATGATCTGTTGCTTATCTTGTAGGATTTTCTAAGGGAGCCATGTGATATGAACACTGTTAACGGGAAGTGCAAGGGGTGGACTTAAACATTGTACAATTTAGGTTCCTAGAGATGCACTTACTTCCCTCTGACTTTACAAAGATTTTTGGATTTCGAACTGGCACAACTAGGGCATCAAAGTATGCTTTTAAAGCTAGATGACCTCTTCATGATCTCTTTCTAGAGGATGTTAGAAATACCCACCCCACCTTTTATACTTTTGTCCCCCCCCCCCAAAAAAAAAGACCATCACCCACACATTGTCTTTGCAGATTTTAGATAACAAAGAAAGCAATAGAGCTAGGTCGTGGTCCTACTTTGGAGAATGAGTTCTAAGTGTAGCAATCAGTGATTAATGGAGAATAATTTGTGGTGGGGTTTTATTATGGAGATAATGAGACATCGTAGGTAGAATTTACATTTAAATGGAACCGGATTCTTGTTTTGACCATCATCTCGTCACAACTCTGCTGATTTTTGGCATACTTGATCTGACCCTCTGAAACTGGTAACAGAAAAAGTTGTTGAAGGTGCACGTCCAATGTTTTGAAAGGACATAAAAGGGTCTATTCAAAATAGACCCAGTGATTTGACAGTGAAGCAACAATGCATTCTGGGGGCGGAATATGGTATGAATTTCTAAGCTAGGATTGAATAGTCGATGAATGATTAAGGCAACAATTGATTAATTGCCTTGTGATTAAGATCCCATGTTACACTTCTTTCTTCATGTGGGACTGAAGGAAATCTTACCTTGAAAACAGGTGCTCTCTTTGTTAGAAAGCATTTAAAGCATTTGTTTTTCACCTCTGAGGGAGGGTCTTTTATATATTCTTAGCTTCTCTCTTGATTTGTCCTCTTGGAGCTTCGTATAATTAGTTGCTTCTGTTCTTCACCTTTATATGTATGAAAAAGCCAACTCCATATCATTTAGTTTTGATTCCTTAGCAATTGTCAAAATGAACTACACAATTAGCTGGTCTTTTGGCTCCTTGGGGATCTGTTGTGAGATAATTGAACCTTGCATGGCAAAAAGCAACTTCAAACTCTCACTTTCCTCTTTGTACAAACTTCTGATGGGGGCTCCATCTACCTTTTATGAAGATAGAGAGGCAATTCCCCTGTCAGTGCTTTGGTCCTTCCTGGTAAAATTTGGTGTGCACACATGCTCACTGAATTTTTTACTCTTGGATAGATTATTCTGCATCAAAATTGATAAATTTCATTTTAAAAATATGAAAGTCTTGTTACTTGTTGAGCTATTGTTCTGCTGTTCTCCTCAATTGTCATTAGAAACTTAGGTTCCTCATGCGCTTCTCCTTATCTTTAGCTTGTTATTCAAAAATTAATTTTCAGATTATCTTTTTTCTCAGGGATTCTGATTAGAATATGAGTGTTATGTGGATGTACACAAGATCCAGTCACAGATTTGTATTTTAAGTGACTGTTGTTTTATTCAATTGGTGATTTGTTCATTTTACTATTTCTTTTTATACTTATGCAACTGCTTGTAATTACATTTCGTTGGGTCCATCTTTTGTGCATCTCTTCCTAGGTTTTGATCTTTAAGTTTGCTAGTGTCGTCCTTATCATGCTTCAGGTATGAGTTTGTTGGATTTCATATAGGTAGAACCTGGTGAAATTGGATGACTTACATATCTTCTGATTTAGTTTAATGGAACTTTTAGTCTGAACCATGTTGGCAGAACCTAATACCTATGCTACATCATGGCGGTCGTTTTTTGTTTCTTTAATGTATGTCTTGAAAATTGAGTTTGTATTATGGAACAGTTAGTGTTGTTGGAAGTATTCTTCCTTTAATGACAATGATTCGTCAGACATGTGTTTCTCTATGATTGAATGTGTATGTGAGTTTTCTTCTGTTATGCCTATCCTTGCTGAAGTTGTTTGATAAAATTATGCTAAAGATAGCAGAATTGTATGGCGTATGTGATCGTACTTCAAGATATTTACAGTCTTGTTGCTGTTGCAGAGGTCCAAAAATTTGTAGAAATTGGAAAGGAATTCGGTTTGCCATCTCACAACTCAATCCCGGATGGTAGTTTACCAGCTGATTTGGGTTGTACAGATCCAGATCAGTTGAATTCTGAAGAGATTGCAAGTGCCTCTAATTCCTTGGACACCACAGTTGTCAGCTTGAAAGAGAAGGTAACAGATCTGGAAATGAAACTGGAGGAAGTACAGGCCATGCTAAGGGCTAAGGAATCAAGGGTTGTTGAGCTTGAGACCGACTTACTCAATAGCAAGTCCTTGGAGGAAGCATCAGAGAGTACCAATGAGTCCTTAGAGCATCTTATTCGAGAGATTGAAAGCAACGAGCTTGAGAGCTTGTTTAAGCAGAAGATAGTAGCTGAAGTAGAGTATATTACAATATCAATAACAATGCAGAAGCTTAGGGCTGCTTTAAGGGATCAAATTGCACTTTTGGAAGAACAAAAATCTTTGGCGCAGGAGCAAGAAAAGGTGTTGAACAAGGTTGGACAGACTGAAAGTAAGGCACCGGTGATAAAGAAACAAGCTGAGGAATTAGAGACGTATCGTGACCGTATTCTAGCATCGGAAGAGGTCATGAAGATGCAGAAAAAAGTCTGTAAGTATAGCTTCTGTTTTTCTCTGCAGTTAATTTTGTTGCTTTTATTGTTAGGGCTGTTTCTCCTCAACTTGTGGTCTCCATCTACGGAGGCTGTACCAACTTAAAGTATGAGAATTTGTAGACCCCTTTTTTGTGTTGTATTGGAAATTTCCTGGCAACTCTTTGAATATTAAATTTTGCTGGTTTTTATCAATGCTAAAATCTTTCTCAATCATCCGAAAGTTGTTATTGAAGTTATAGTTTTTTTTTTCTGGAGAGAGTAAGGTTGATCAGGGCAACTTGAGACCTCAGGTGTTCAAATTAAGCAAGCTATGAAAGTTAGGCTTGAGCCTCACTTCGGCCCATATTGTCATAAGTTTGTTTGTGTCCATGTGTATGTCAATCTCGAGCTTATGCTTAGGCCCGACAATATCTTGAAATCTTCATCGGTCAAACTTTCTCTTGAGATGATATTCTCAACCTGTTTAAAGTGTAAATGTCAACAATATGATGCAAGCCATGCGCTCTCTCTCTCTCTCTCTCTCTCTCTCTCTCTCTCTCTCTCTCTCTCTCTCTCTCTCTCTCTCTCTCTCTCTCTCCAGGTGGGGTCATCAGATTACATGCCCAATAGAAAATCTTGGTCATGGTTTGTGTGGGGATTCAGAACGTCAACAGCGTCGAGAGAGTGGGCACTGCTGGAGCTGGGAGTTGAAAGGAGAAAGCAGGTGACGCATCACTCGTGGACCATCAATTCTTTTTCACCCTCAAGACTAAAAATGCAATTTTAAGTTGAAAAGTCGCCAACTACCATTTCCCAACTGACAATCGTGGTCGTTAAAGCCGACAACCTCAGTTTTCGTGCTCTCTCTCTCTCCCCTTTTGTGGCCAACACTTGCCTCTCTCTCTCTCTCTCTCTCTCTCTCTCTCTCCCCATTTTGAAATTAATTTTTTACGAATAGCAAATCAAAATTTAAAATTAGAAAATATATAAAAATACACTCAAAATTTAGGGTGGAATACAAATACTCTATAAATTTTTATACAAAAATTCATCCTCAATTAGAAAAGATTTTATTTTAATTCTTTCGGATCCGTTAATATTTTTTGTCATATGTCTGGCTTGTGAGTCCAATAAAAATAATTTGAAAAACCCAGAAAACAAAAGTTCATGAAGGAATGAAGTGGAGTTGCCCGAAAACGCCATGGAAACCGGCTTCTGAGCTTAGAAGGCACAAGGTATTTAAACACATTTTATGATTCAAAATCAAGTTCAGAGGTAAGAAAAAGGTTGAATTAGAACAAGAATCAATGGATTTCTTGCTTACCGGTGGAAATAAAGCTCAAAGACCGACTATAATGGTGGATCACGATAGGTCTCACAAAATTGAAGGCGAAGAAGTAAAGAAGATGCTGCTCGGATGATGTTTGAAGGTTTTGTGATAGGAAATCACAACAAAATAGGGAAATTGAGAGAGAGG
This sequence comes from Dillenia suffruticosa, assembly GCA_033439265.1. Lineage (NCBI taxonomy): Eukaryota > Viridiplantae > Streptophyta > Magnoliopsida > Dilleniales > Dilleniaceae > Dillenia > Dillenia suffruticosa. The sequence continues at coordinate 866,803 of JAVTVX010000005.1, forward strand.
AGTGAATAGAGGGAGAGCGTGTCTCGTTCGAAGAAGAAGAAGAAGATAAAGGGGGAGAAGGGGATGTCTCTTCATGCACGCAGGAAGAGAAAGAGAGAGATGGAGCAGAGAGGGGCGCGTGATGTCTCTCTCTCTCTCTCTCCAGCCATCGGAGTCCAAGAATCAAAACACATTCATACCCGATTTGAGTTTCAAGTTTTGAGTTTTGAGTCTTGTACACGGTGGATGGTGGTTGACGTTGGAATTAATGGCGGACAAGGGAGAAATCAACATACATATGTGAAATCAAGTGCTATTGAGGTTTGAATAGGTGAGATGAAAGCTTAGCAACGGCAACTATGGCGGTGGTACGACGCTATGACTTTTCGAAAAATCCACAAAACTGAAGACGGAAGAAGGAATCCGACGATGTGAGAATTGAATCACACTCTTATCGAAGGTTTTGGCAAGAAAAACATAATGAATTGCAGGGAAGGATAGGTTTTAGTTCACGGTTGGCAGTAGAAAGGTTGAGAGGATGGTGGCACATGAAGCCATGTGAGTGACAGGGAAAGACAAGGAAGAAGAAGAAGAAGAAGAAGAAGAAGAAGAAGAAGAAGAAGAAGAAGAAGAAGAAGAAGAAGAAGAAGAAGAAGAAGAAGAAGGAAGAGAGAGAGAGAGAGATCAAAGTGGGAATCAAATGGAGATCAAGTAAAAAATGAAATGCATTAAAAATATTTTCCTTTAACAAGAAATCTCGAATGCGTAATCCAAATCTAAATACAAAAAATACAATTTTTCCATTGATGAGTTAAAAGCAATATGTAAGTCAATATGTAAGTGATTGTGTCCGATGTGTTTGTGAATGTGCAATGTGAAATGAGAAACAAGTTGCATATGTTGTGCTTCAATGTGCTTTGAACATGAATACGTCTCAGATGTTACTGAGCCAATAGAAATAGCATTGCAATTGATGGAGAAAATCCTATTTTATGTTTATTTATTCAACTGATTTCAAGATGAATATATATATATATATACATCTATTATTTATCGTGATAAAAATTATCCGGTGGCGAATCAAAAACCGCGACCAAGGGGTGCAAAAAATTTATAAAATATTTGTTCAAACAATAAACATGAATTAATTTTTTCAAAATTTATTTATTTTTATTCATTCAAAGCATCTCATGGTAATGTCATGTTTTAATTTTGTTAAGTGATGAGTTTTTAAAAAAAATTATGCGAAATTTAGTCAAATAAATGAATTTAAAAATTAGGCTTACTTTTTATTATAATAAATAGTATATGAGTTTATGGAGAATTATTTAAATTCATGATACTTCGTCTGCTTACTTATCCTAAAAATTAATTTATATATTTATTTTAGTGGATAATATATATATTGTTATCACTCGAAATCTAAGGGTGAAGGTTAATGAGTTTTGGCTCAATTGTCATCTTTCCTCTTTTCCATATAATAGTTTCGAGTTCGAATCCCAATATATACCAAAATAAAAAATAAAAAAGAACTCTCGGGGTGAAGTCAAGTTTGGAAGGCCGGTCATAGTTTGAAAGTAATGTTAAGGAATTGGACTCTTAGTATTTTTTTTTTTTGGGTCTTGATTTTAAATAGACTAGTTTTTAACCACTCATGTATTGTAGGTAAGTGTGTTCATAGGTTTAAAATTAAAATATATATGTCAAAACTAAATAAAATAATATGATTGAAATAGCGTCTCAAGTATTGAGTTAATATATTCCAATTTAATATGTTTAGTATTAACATTTCAAGAATTGGATTTAAAATCATATAAATTGTTTGAATTAATAAAATAAGAATAAAAATTTAGAAATGAAATATCGAAATAAGTGGTTTATGAAAAACTAAAGAGATGAGTTATATGAAATTGTATTCCAAATCCAATTCTGATTTCTAAATACAGATCAAATACAGGTGTAAACTTAATGGTTATATTTAATTTTGAAATGTATATAATTCAAGAATATTTTAATTTAAGGACTCAATCAACCATTTAAATATAATTGAAAGATAATGGTTGATTGGGCACTCTTTATAAATAATTTATAAAGAGAGTCTTAATCTACCCCTTTATCAAAGATTTTGACTTTGAATTCTGGGAATAGCGAAAGAGGATTTGAGAGAGTCAATTCCTAAAATGAATCCCACAGTGCTGAACCGAATTAGTAAGATAAAATCCGGATATCAGTGGTGAAAACAAAAAATAAATAAATAAAGAGAGTCTTAATAATTAATAAAATATATAAATATAGAATAAGAAATTCATTACCTAACAAGGATAATATTTGCAAAATATTGATATTGAGGCTCTTATGTGTATTATAGATTGTCCTGTAAATGTTAAAATTAATCATACCAACAAATTTCAAATTCAAACAATTTTTTTAGCCTACACACAAAAGGCAAGCATGGTAATTAATGTATTTCTCCAGTAAATTTAAATTATAATAATAATTTTAACATCAGGTACTCTCCATTATTCAATCACTACCCTCTCACCTTTTTCTCAAGGCGAAATTCTTCTCTCATAATATCGAGCATCTTCACTGTATGATAAGTTATAATTCTTGGGAGTGAAATGTGCCTACTGCCAAGGTGTTTGTCATATGGATGCCCACAATCCATGTTCTTACTACAAGTTGATGTGACAATGGTTGTTTCCTGGTGACTGCTCGCCGGACTTGTCCATCTTGCACGCAAAAATGAATAGATACACAAAGGACCAAGCAAAATAAATGAATGAACAAGAAAGCAAGCAACAGAAACAGATAGTCGATTGTTAGTAAATGATGTTGTACCGGTAATAAAGGGGGATGGGGGAAGGAAAGAAGAAGAAGGAACGGTAATTTCACATGTTTAGGATATGATTTCTTCAAGTTAAAAGATCATCGCCCAACAAATTGAAATCCAAAATCAAATCACAATTTAGATTTATAAATTTGACTGTCGAAAATTTAATTATATTTAAAATATAAATATTCAAATAGGTAGATTTTTTTATCAAATTTCTACGAGTATAATAATTAGACACTACATTCTCTTAATCATAGATCTTGAATCAAACTATTGGTTCCACATAGAACCCCATAATACTCGAGTCAGTTTAGTCAAACAAAATCTGAATACCTATTAAAAGCGAGTAATCCATAACACCAAAAAAAGGGTAGATTTTTTGCCTTGCTTTTACCTTCGATTAATGTTTTTATCAGGGGACAAATTCTAATTAAAGATTTGGTGAGTTTAATGGTCTGGTCTGCTATATTTTATAGTGTAGATGTGTTTAAATGATCTTGTTGATAATATTTAGTCTTATTTAATTCATAAAAACTATATTTAGAACCATTCTTCATCACTACTTAGAGGTTTTCCCTTTTTTCTCAACTTTTTTTTTTCTCTTAGCAACAGCGACCAAAGCAAAAAAATCCAATATTGATAATAATTTCAAAATTCTAAGCCAAATCTCTTGATCGTTCTTTAATTTTAATTAATAATATTAAATAGAACAAATAGATAAAATCTTATTCAGCAATCTATATAAATAGCTACTACCCCGACACAACACATAAGATTTGGTTCCTTGAGTGTACGTGGCATTGACTCTTTTTAATACTAATAAACAGTTGGCTTAATGAATAAGTGTGATAGATTTCTTAATCAGTTTTGATTTGAAATTTAGAAATAAAAAAAATTACGTTAAAAGAGTTGTTCATTAAAATGGTTTCGCGATTGATACAGTAAAAAAAATTGTTTACTCTTTTTAATTATGTTTGGAAAATAAGAGGTGACTTATAATTATTTTATAATAAGTAAATATTAAAACTAAAAAACATAAAATGTTATATTTGCATAAGTTTTAAAATTTGAAAAAACTTTGGGCCATGGCACCTTGAATTTCCCTTTAATTTGCACGTCATAATGGCTAAAATAAGGTATTTAATTAAACTCCTTTGAATTGAGTGGTCAAAAGTATTCTATCACTTTAACTAGAAATCTCGAGTTCAAATCCTGAGAATGATAAAAAAGGATTCGGGAGGGTCAATCCCTAAAATGAATTTTATAGTACTCAAATCGGATTAGTCAGGCGGTGAAAACCATGAAAAAAAAAATGGGGTATTTAGGCTGAATTTGACATAACCCCCTCTTATAATTATCTTTCATTTCTGTTTTAGATTTCACTTTGCCTCATGTAGATCAGAATTGCAGCCTCCATATCATTGGAATCTTAAAGCATGTTGTACAATCAAATCATGCAAACATTCAACAATTAAATCAAGCAAACAAAGCTTTGAATGTATATATAGATATACAATTAATATGACAAATTAAAAATCTTAACAAAGTTTTCACGTTTCGAATTTTAAATTAAAAATTTGGTCCATGAAAGTTTAACTTTTTTTTTTTTTTATTTTTTGGACAGAGTGCTTGAAAATCTAAAGCTACACAATGAATTAATATTATCATGCAATCACTAAATAAATCTGTATAGGGATTCAAATTCACTCCTATTAGAAAAAAAAGTCCAAATGTGTTGTAAAAAGAATATTTAGATTATAATATATGCATATATAATATATATTATGTTTTAAAGGGAATAGTCTAGTGATCATAATTTTCAATCTTCTTCCCTCAACCGATGATCTCATATTCAAATTCTGCGTAACAAATATATATATATAATATACATTATACATATACATACATTGCCATGTATTTATACTAACCTTCAAACATTCTCTAAACTAATACAGGTTTACTGAATGAGAAATAAGATATATGGTATTTGATATGTGTGGGTTTTGTTTTTTTGGGTTATTTATCAATGATAAAAATATTAGTCTGACCAAGCGAAGTTACCCTGTCTGATTGGGAGGGAGCAGGGAGTAATTGTCCAATCAACCTTAATTTCTTTCTCCTCCAAGCAATCACTATGTTCCCTTTTCCTTTAGCTGATTAAGCGATCACTAGATTCACACACACACACACACACACAATTTATAATAGCTGAATTGGAAGAACTTTGGCTCTCAATTTTGTGACTATGTTTCCAAACCTCAAACTTGTGTCGACTAATATCATTTTTTTTTTATAATATTTTTAATTAAAATAACAAATTTTAATAAAAATATGAGACTTATGAATAGATAATTTTTTCATTAAAAAAAACTGAATTATCATTGCATTAATAATTTTTATATTATTTAGGTAAAAATTTTCAATTTAAGAAGGTTTTAATTAATATTAATTTAAGTATATTTTATAGAGAAATTTTGATATACGTAAAAACCTTATATTTCCTATAATAAGTTTCTTACTTTAGTTTTAAAAAATTATATCAAATAGAATATTATCTAATTGAGGTATTCCAAACATGTTAGAAAATTATAGTAAGTAGAATTACATTAAATCGAAAAAAAAAAAATTCAGATCCCCCCTCCCCCGCGGAAATATTGACCACGTATTGGAGATTAATCAAAAATGCTCTTCCGCTCTCGACATATATATATATATATATATATATATATATATATATATATATATATAAGAATGATTTGAATTCGAGATCTCTAAAAAAAAAAGGAAAAATGATATCAATTGAGTTATAATTGATCGATAATTATATCTATTGTGCTCAAAGTGTAAATACCCCTCGGTATCCATGGCGGAGAGGATTATCTTCCGAAAGAGATAAAAGAGACCCGGGGGAAGGGGATGCTGACTGTGGTTTTTGTTTTTTTTTTTTGTTTGTAGTAATTTGGTTAATCTGGACTCCGAGAAATCATGTAGTGTCGAATGGGGACTTATTGCCCTCATTAATATTTTATCATATTATATTTATTTTTTTTACGTTAATAAAAATTAGTTATGTAATATTGATGGTATTTTATTATTTTTACTATTTCAATATTAAAAAAATTTTTATGAGAGTTTTTTTATCATATATAATAATTATAAATGTATAAAATATCCTATAAATTGTTTTATTTTATTTTATCCAAATATTTTAACAATTTATTTTAAAAATAATATATATAAGATTTGACTCTAATGGTATGATTTTTTAAAAAAATAATAAATTATTGGTATCATGTAATCACATTGAAACCCATTAAATTCTATTTGACTTGTCGATAGACAAAATTTGAATCCGATATCGTAATTAAAAGATTTAAACCCGAGACATTAGTTAAGAAATATAATACTGAATGAACTAATTAGGCATTGTTTTGAGTCTATTTGTTCATATTTTTCTATATAGAAAAAACTATTCTCAATTTCCCATCCAAATTTCTCGAATTTTTCATTATTGTGATGTAACGGTCAACAAAAATTGAATTTTTCCCCAAACATATGGATTATCTACACATTAATTACAATACACACACACACACACACACACACACATATATATATATATATATATGTGATTCAACCGTGAAGTTGTAATATATATATATATATATATATTTTGTTAATAGGAGATTTATGGTTCTGGAATTATAGAATATGGATAAATTTTTTATATAAATTTTAAATAAAATTAAAAATAGAACTTAAATTTTATTTCTTAAATAAAATATTAGGATACCAGTCACTAAACTATGCTTAGGCGATGAGTATGTTAAGTTGCAAAACAACCTAGCCTCTAGAACCTGCTCATGGCTTATGCTCTTTAAGTCTAAGATAGGCATAGGCCATTAATAAATAAAGTCAAAGAGTGGGACAAGAAATATTAATTAATCGGGTGGTGTAACTTAACCAAGGACTAGAAAGCAAAGGAGAGATTAGAAGAGGACTTAATACAAAAATATCCAAACGCATGGGGAGATTACTGTTTCCTTATTAGCACTTCACAACCATCGTCCCCTCAATTAAATGCTTCCATCTTAATTAGGCTGCACGCACTCTTCCTGCTCGTGACCAATTTTATATAAATATTTTAAAAAATATATATATTTATAAAAATTTATACTCTAAATTTCAAAAAAATATATTTAAGTAAAAATTTTTTATCATTCGACTATTTCTATCATAACAATATTATATTCTCCTAAATTTCTCTTAAAGGATATCAATAAATTAAATTTCCTATAAATATAATTTTGACTTATTCAATATTATGTTTATCGATATATATAGATGTGAATAATAAAATTCTCCGATTTTTCTCTCTCCAAATTTTTCATGAGGAGGAAGAATCCGAAACTTCTTTTACCCTCTCGGTCTTGCGACGGCTTGGGCATGAAAGGGCGCAACCAACGCTCTCTGTTTTTCTCTCGGCGGCGGCTGGCGTGCGCGAGGGAGGAATGACATTTGGGTTTTATTTATTTATTTATTTATTTATTTCCCTTTTGACTTCATTATTGGGCTTTACTATAGTGGGACTTCTTTGTTGGCCCCTTCAATTAGGATAGAAGCTCAGCATATTCAACGCGACAAACTTTTTTTTTTTTTTTAATTTTAATGTTATTGATTAATATCCAAAATCATATTATGACTAATTTAATTTGAGTATTATCAGACATATTTTAAAAATAATTCTCCTCATATAATCTTTTTTATTCTCAAGTTTTGAAATCAAAATTTAATTAAAAAATTTAATATTTTTATCTATTAGATCGATTATCTATTGATCACAACAAAATACAATTACCTTTTAGTACTCCTTCTCACTCCTCTCTCTCTCTCTCTCTCTCTCTCTCTCTCTCTCTCTCTCTCGGGTGCTTGACCTCACAAACATTATGCGGTAATTAGTTTTTGCTATTGTATTTGAATATTACTCTGATAGCTCTCATTTGGTAGTGGGGTTGGGGGTGTCATATGGATCCAAAATTTTCCAAATTGAGAGAGAAGTTGAAAAGGTGGATTTATAGTATGGATCGACTGTATTCTACAGGAATCGTAGTAATATTTCGAATATAAACCAAGTATGCAAAAGTTGATGCGTGGGCTTGGAAAGCTGAATGGCAATAATAGTAGTAGTATTTGGAATGGAAGGAAGGGTTTAAAAGGAGTGCTGTTTGTGGCGTGAGAAAAGTGGTAATGTATGTAAACGAAAGTCAAAAATGATTCCTATGTAAGGTGTGGCTCTCACTGGGTCACAAGAATTTGCCTAGAAAACAGTTGGGCTTTCCCTTTTCCTTCCTCACACGCCTCGGGAAAGAAATTAATCCACTTTCTTTCCACTAGACCACTTATTATTAAACACCCACTTAATTACACCCCCCCCCCTCTCTCTCTCTCTCCAATCCCACATCTTAAATACTTACTGGGGCTTGATTCCATATTTTTCCAAACGTATTCAAATCTTAGTTACCGGGGCGCTGCAAGTCTTAAATGGGGTTTTGGGCAAAATGTGTTTTTTGCAATTCCTTTGTAATGTCATCACTTGACTAGGTCACGAACCCAAAAGCTAAATGGCTAAAACATAAAACTTTAATTAAACAGTTGAATGTTATTATCTTTCTTTAATTCCTTTTTATGTCGTTGTAACATCCTTAAAACTTTTGTGAAAGATCAAATTCTATGGCTTTGACAATATCAATATGTGCACGTAAAGATTTAAAAAGACCAATTACCCAAAAAAAAAAAGTTTTAAAAAGACCGATTCAAGTGACCCCACCAAAAGTGCTTCACCGTGGAAGATACTCCATGTTTCCCAAAACTCTTTTTACATATTTGCTTTATTAGAGTTCCATTTCATGATTCTCACAATGATCACAATGCTATATGTAAGGGAAAAAAAAATTAAAAATATTAATGATAATTCAATTATATTCAAAAAAATATCAAATAAAATGTGGTATAATTTTATTGTTAAAAAATTTTTAAGTGAATGAATAAGCTAATATATGACCTATACTGCCCCCATAAAATTGTGTTGTGCCTTATCAAACTTAGAATTTTTTGACTTCTAGGATTAATTAAAAAGCTTTTGGCATTTTAAACGAAGGAGAAAGAATTCTAAGGGGGGCAAAAGTTGATCCTTGCAAGAAAAGTTCAAGAGATGAGGTTTCCTCTTCTTGGTGCTTTGTGAAGGGGATTCTTGACTCCTGAGGTTCCTCCACTACAATGTGCTCTCTCTCTCTCTCTCTCTCTCTCTCTCTCTCTCTTCTCTTCTCTTTGTTCTCTTTTCTTTATGGCCTCAAATGTCCAACAGAGATGGTCCCCAATACAAACAAAAACACACACAGACATTATAAATCAAAAACAGAACAAAAGCTCTCAATTTGTCAGATTGCTATCTGACTGACATTAAGAAGTTCCACAATTCAACATGAATTAAAATAATGAGAAGATAGAAAATAAAACCACGAAAGACCAAAACCTCATACAAAATAATGCATTATAAAATTGACAATAAGAAGAATAGAACCGTCTACCATGTCCACATTCTATACAATTCAATTCACCTTCTTCCCAAGAATTTCAAGTTCAGAAAAAAAAAAAAAACACAAGCCTTTTGGACATTTCCTTAACAGAGAAAAAACAGATAAGACCATCGAGAGCTCCATTAAAATAAAATAAACGAAACGCAAAGAAAGATATGCTAAACCATTCAAAGATGGCAGAAGCAATTCACTAGGCTGAGCAATTCAGAAGGCAAAAAATTTGCAGCTAAGAGAGCTACAACATATCAGTTCCTACAATTAGCCAAACAAAGTCAAAGAAAAGTCACAACCCAAGTGATCAAAGGGTGAGAAAAAGAAGATTGAAGCCTAACCAAATGCATGATGAGAAGGATCAATGGCAGAAGACTCAATTGCTTCTTCATCTTCCATTGCAGGAAGCTCATTGAGATCAAAGTTGAAAACTTTACGACAACCAGTCTCACTAGCTTCGCCGGCTGACACTGCTTGAGCTTCAGCTAGACTTGCACAATGACGATTCTCAATCCCTCCGGTTGCTGGGCCTGTTGTGCATTGTTGTTTGCCACCATTTGCCTCAACAAGTCCCATTTTTTGGCAGATGGGATTGACCCAATACCCAAAATTTTCTTCATTATCTGCCGCTGAAGCATCTGGGTATACCATAGAGAGATCATCAACTGTTTGATTGTTCTTGAGTTTGTGGCTTGACCTATGACCCCCCAAAGCTTGGTGAGATGGGAAAGATTTGTTGCAAGTGCTGCATCTGTACTTATCTGGTGAGCTACTAGTAGTCAAATTCTGCAGTTGAGGTACACTAAAATCACCCACTGTATCCAAGTCTCTCATTTTGATTTTCCTTCTCTTCTTCTTCAAATCAATAATCTTCATCGACATCGCAGTTGAATCTCTGGGATTGCTCCCATTGGTGCTTATGCTATAGGCATAGGATTGATCCCCCACGGCAGCAAATTCATCGCACCCATTTCCAAGTGTAGCCTTTTCTTTCCCCTTCTCAATCTCCTCTACGCCAGTTGCGTTCTCCAACTTTCTCTTCCTGTTGAATGAATCAAAGTCCTCACAGACCACATAATTGTCATTTCTTCGTGAAAAACTATTTGCAGCATCGGAATCATTGCTCATGAAGTATCCAGCTCCGTGAGCAAGCATCAAAAGATCATAAGCAGCTTCAGGTATTTGTTCCTCCTCTTCCATAGCAGCAGATGAAGAGGAATAGGCATTAGCAGTCATTCGAGTACCTTTTCGGCCTCGTCTATCGGTTAGAGCCCAACCCTTCAGAGATTCTGAGAGATCAGTGACAGAGCCCACCATGTTTGTTGTTGCAGAATCGATTTGCTCATCAATTTTTCGAGTCACCGCAGCATCTGACAGAGTAGAGCAAGAGCTGTTCTTGCCTTGTGGAGGTTGAATTCCTCTCCAATTCCTCTCCGGGTGACACCTCATGTGGCCATACAAGGACTTTGGCGAAGGAAATATCTTGTGACATATGTAACATATGGGCGTCTTTTCTTCTTCTCCAGCTGCTTCTTTCATCGTCATCTGAGGGTTATCATCATCAGCTCCACCTTTGATGCTTGCATTCCTGATTTCGCATTCTCTTTTCAGAATCTTCTTTGGACTCTTTTGTTTGAGCTTTGGAGACAAATGGGTTTTCTTTGGATTGTGAATGTGAACTCTCTTGTGACCTCCCAAAGCTTTTCCTGAGCTGAACCCTTTGTTACAGAAGCTGCAGATTTTCAGATTCCCCATTTGAACACCTTCTTCTTCGTCTTCTTTGTCGTCCTTATCTTCTTTTTCAATCAACCCATCATTTTTTGGTACCTTGAGCTTGATCCAAAGCCGTTTGTTACCCATGTTTTCACAAGGAGCTTCCGGGTCATGTTCAAAAGCTCCAACAAGTCGATCTTTTCCCTCCGAGGAAAACTCAAAATCATCAACCTCCATTTTTGAAGACAGAGCTCGAATACAACCAAAACCTACTCTCTCTCTCTTTCTCTCTCTCTCTCAGATGTCAATGGGAAAAAATGAGATTTGTGTTGATTTTATAGGTAGGTGCAGAGTCTGTGGCTGTCAAAACAGTAGACAAAGATTGGATTCACATAAGGAGAAGTAACAAATAAAGAAAAACTGATTCTTGGAATTGGGTATGTAACAGCTGAGAAAAAGCAAAAATCCCCCCAACACAAATTCTGTATCAAAATATTTCAAGATCAAACAGGAATTAAAGAAAAAATAAAGAGCTATCTTAGCTACCGAGATGTACACATCTTTTTCTAATTATTATTTATATTTTGGGGATCATAAAAAATCTTTTAGTATTTGCTGAAAGAATCAGCTCAGAAAAGAGAAAAATAGCTTGCTTTGGGATAGATGGAGTAATCAAGGAGGTAAATTTGGGTGTTAGAAGAGAAAAGTAGAGGTCAGAGAAACTCTTCTTCAACACAAAGATATGGGAAAAGAGAGAGATAGAAGAGGAGAAATTTTGGTATGATACTCTCTCTTTCTTTAGTTCAAAATTCTCATCTTAACTGCTCCAGGGGGAAGGAAATTGACCGTCACGTTCTTCGACTCTTTACCTCTTATTCCGTATTTTTAGAAAGAGTATCCCTTCTCTCTCTCTATCTCTCTCCAAAATAAAGGGATATGCACAACCCCATTTTGAATTCAATGAGAAAACAAATTCCATCCTCCCCCCATTACAGCACATTTTGTTTTTATTTATTTATTTATTTATTTTATTGGATATGAGAGATGTGTTAATTTAATTTACCAATATTCTCTCCTCCATTAAAGCTCTAATTAAACCCCCTCCCCCCAACTCTCACAGTAAATTTCCAAAATTACATAACTGATTTCCTTTTTTAAATTATTTTTTTAATTTCTCAATCCAAACCCAAAGGGGTGTTTATTTGGCATTCAATGTCTTCCCGAGGAAACTTTCACAATAACAACCCTTCGTCTCTATCTCTTTAATTTTCTCAAATATTCTTTCTTTTTATGCCTTTTTTCAAAAAATAAATAAATTTTAATTTAATATGTTTTAATAAATTAATTAATTAATTAATTAAAAGCCACTTATGGGTAAAAATGCATTTCACCTTGTCATGGCAACTCCACTACACTGTACACGTCTCCTTTCCACGCGGTTTTTGACTCCTCTCCAACACGTTCCTCTTTCCATTTTTACCCCTTCGTTTTCTGATTATTTACGGTGATTTTTTTTTTTTTTTTTAATAAGATGCGTATAATATAATTATTCGTATCTTATTTATTTCCTACCTATATTTACTGGTTCCGACCTTTATCTTTCCTTTTCAAGCCCCCAGAGAATCACGAAGGATCAATGATTCGGTCATAAGATTAGGTTTAATTAAATTTGAACAATTTTTTCGTTAAAAAAATTATTTATAATAATAATTTCAAAATTTTTATAAAAATTTTTTGACTTTACAAGATTTTTTTTTTTTTTTAAGCATTGGGCTGTTTACTTTTTTTTTTAGTTTTATAATTAATAAAAAATACTTAGGTTTAAACTCATATAATAAGTTTAAACTCAACTAATACAATAAACAACATGAATTTCATTACTATTTGAAACAATTTAGACCATATTTACTCTTAGGTTACACATTCATCGAAATGATATAATTTTTTTTATTTATTTATTTAGTTTTGAATTTTTTTTTTTTAAAATAAATCATCGAATGCTGAATTTGATTAAATTTAATTCGAGATTATATTTAAAAACTCTTTTGATTCTTATTTTGTCAATTTACAAAATTTGAATCCAAAGTATTATTCGCAGATATTAGTATAAATCTATTAGACTAAGTATGCGTCGGTATTTCTCTTGGTGCAAAGGAGAAGAGTTTGAAGATGATGGTTTTAGGTGATTACTTTGCTGAACTGGAAAGTTTGAAGTCTTGCAATAGAATGAACTTTGCAGCTTGATTGTTACAATAATTTGTTTGAGAAAGATATTTACTCAGCGTGATTGTTACAGCTTTGCAGCAAAAGTTCGAAGTCCATCATATGAACCTCTTTCATCAATTTCGTCTAATCCCTTAATTTGGGTTTTAGGATGTTTTTTTAATTAATTAATTTTAATATTATTACAATAATTTGTTTAAGAAAAATGTTTTCAGAAATGATATCCATTAGAAATTTTTCTACAACAATGTTGAAAAGTTCAAACTTAAGTGATTGTATTAGAGTATGTTTGAACCTATACAGAGAGTTTGCGTATTGTACAACATTGCTGGACATGGAATGAGGTTCCACCAATGAGAGTGAGAGAGAGAGAGAGAGAGAGAGAGATAAGTGAGAATGATATGGCTTTGGTTAGGCTTAGGGTGGATTAACTTTTAAAAAGAGAGAATATGGGTGATCGACTACAAAATCTTAGCTATCACATCGCTTAAAAACCACCTTGAGCTATGTTGGGCCCTTGTCATTGTCCTTTCTCACAATAATTTTTTCTAAATTTGCCAAGTAATTATTTATATTTCCAAATAATTTGTTTGTAATATCGACTCCAAATATTAAAATTAAAATTTAGATTATTATTATTATTAAAATGATTCCATTAGAATGAAAAATATTGAATAAAATCTTCATTTAAAATCAACTCTATAAAGTAATTCTCGTTTTGTATTTTTCTTTTTAAATGAAAGAAAAAGAAGATATATTTAAAAAAATGTTTAGACCCAAATGATATGGATTTGCCCAATGTTTTAATGCAGTGCAAACAAGTAGTTTGTGAATTATTATAGGTGACCCAGAAGTTTGTTGATACAAAAACATGAAATAATAATCAAAAAATAATTATTATATAATTTAAAAACAAATAATATTGTAGGTGAGGCAAAAATTCGAGTGCTTAAATATCTTTTGCACTAGGAAGTGAGGGTAGGGTCACCTTTGATTTGTTCACGAAGGCTTTTGTACCCTACTCACTCACCATCCAAGAAAGATCCAAAAGGCTAAATAACAGCCCCCAAGAGACAAAATGAAGGCTAACAACTGTAGTCCCCCAATAATCTGAACGCACCCTCTTCTTGAAACTTTCAGCATTCAACTCGTCTGCACTTCATCACTTCTTCCTTTTTTTTTTTCCTCCTCAAAGCAAATTATAAATGCACTTCTTCACCGATCAAACCCAACCATATCCAATTCCCCATCTCCACAAAATATAATTCTACAATTTCTATGCATCAACACCCTCGTGTTTTAAAATCTATCAAGAAAAAAAAAAACTTATCCACAAGTTCTTTTTGCTTTTGTTGATATTATGTTTGTTTACCATGCGATTCTCTCACTACTATTATTACAATTGTTATTTTTTATAATTTTTTATTATTATTAAATAAGCCAAGTTAGAAAAGTACTGATAAGAAAGAAAGAAATCCATCCCAAATGACCACCGTTGGTTCCATAGTTCGAACTTCGAATCCGAGGTTTATCTCATGGGAAACCATAACCACTGGGTCAACGTTTCATGCTACCCAAATGACCACCGCATGCATGAGTGATTGTAACAAACTCAGTAGCGCTGCCAGGCCCATTGGGCCAAGGGACTTTTAATAAATCTCAGGACTGGGCCCAATTTTTTGTCCAAATCTTAGCCGAAAATGCTAAATTATGTGTTGGGAGAGATATTTGTTTTTTCTCTGCCACCGATTGGTGTCTGGATTACGTGATTAATACGATCCGAATACTATGAAATATATTTTAGGGATTAACTCTTACAATATTTCTCTTTTTATTTTCAAAACTCAAATTTAAGATTTTGATTAGTAGGATTTAATGTCCAACTACTACATCCATGGAAGGCCGGGTCTGTATAAAGTGTTGGGAGAGATGACTAAGGGAGCCCTTCCTCTAAACGTATGACAAGAGGAGCTCTCACAAGAAGACCAACAAAATTTTGGGTCTGAAATATAATTCTTTAGGTAAACTAGATCTATTAGTGTAGTTAGAATAAATTTAAACTTCTATGGGTGTAGCGATAGGGTAGTGCATTTCATTAATTATAAATCTTGGATTCGAATCATAGAAATGAAATAAATAAAATTTGAAAAAGTCAAATTTTTAATGAATTTCATAATACTCGGACCGATAATTGGATAAATTGTCGATACTTATCGGTGAAAAAAAAGAAAAGAAATATCCTTATATTACTAGGCTGGCATCTCATTGGTCCAAATGATGGGTAGCCAATGTTCGAGTCTAATGACCCACATTTTTCTAGGTCCTTAAAAGTTTAAAACTACTCTAACACCTTTATATTTGATTATTGTAAATATAAAAAAGGAAAGATGTTAAATATTTTATCCCCTCACCGTATCCTAGACTGAGAAGAGACATTTGATTAAGCAATTAACTTGAAATAGAAAAACAAGCATGTGAGTTGCGTTCCCATTTTCAACTGAAAAGTAAAAACTTCATATCCGACAAATGTATCACCATCCTTAACCTGAAACTGAAACACTCGCCAGAAACAATATGCTTTTCTTTGACTAACCAATATGTATAAAATGTTGCAAACTAACCAACTGAAGTCAGACTTCAGCAAGGATGAACAAGTCTCAGTTCACAAAGCGCATCATCCTCCGTATCTGCACACAGGTTGAGATCGAAATTGAGTGGCATCTGAGTAGTAGGAGTGTTCTTCTCCTGTGCTGGCAATGGCGACAGCTGCACTGGCAGAGAAGGCCGCGGCGTATAGTGAAGCCTTTTGTGTCCCCCTAATGCCTGACCTGTTGGAAAACTCTTCTTGCAGATTTTGCAGATGTGTTCTACAACTACGACTTTAGACTCTCCAGAGCTCAACGACTTATTAAATTCAGAAGTTTGAGTGCCCTGAATTGAAGACCCAGATTGGTTTTTCTCAATTGAATTGGATTTGTTGTGGCTTGATCTGTGACCTCCTAAGGCTTGGTGAGAAGGGAATGACTTACCGCAAGTAGTGCATTTATACCCCTGCTTCTTCTCCACCCCTGCAGTCTCTTCTTCTCCAGCGCTATGATCAACTCGGTTGCTGCTGTTTTCAGACGCACTGCCACTCCCATCTTTTTCGGAGTTAGAACTTGCTTTGTTCTTGCTTAGTAGCTCAGGAATGAACCAACCCTTTGTGAAACCTTTCTCGAGACACATCTGAAAGGTGCTATCCAACAAGTCACCTTCCCGCAGCAAAGTCTTGTCAATTTTTAGCGGCCTTGATAGCAGATTAGCCCTAATTTTCATTCTTTCCGATGCATCACAATCAGTTTCTAACTCTGATTCTCTCTTCCTTTTTCTCTCATCGGAGCTATTTGAATTGAAGGAAGCTCCTTTAGCCAATGACATTCGACCTCCATAGTTGTCAGGATTGGGCTTTCTCAACTGGATATTACCACGGCCTCTCTTGCCCGTGATACTCCAACCCTTCAAAGACCCAGATAAATCCTTGATGTTTAAATCAGGAGGATTAATACCTCTCCAAAATCTTTCAGGATGACACCTCATGTGCCCATAAAGTCCCTTGTTTGATGGAAATTTTTTTTGACAGACAAGACAAGCGTGTTTCTCCTCCTTGTCTGAAATCTGACTTCTCTCTTCCACTACATGAATATCCATAACAGGTTTTACTTCAAGCTTTTCCTTTTCTGGGTTGATGAAGTCGCTGCCTTCTGGAATTGGAGGAACCCCATCGGATGTTCCCATTGTATTTTTTTGTATTTTAGCCTCCATTGAAGGATTCAGAGAAACCACAGTCTGCAAAAAGAAGGAAAGAATATCTGGTATGGGTTTTGTTGAGAACTCTGTTTTCTCTGTGAGATCAGAGAAGAGAAACCCAGTAAAAAGAAGTTGCAACAACGAAACACATACCTTTAAATTTACTCGACTCACAAGCAAAATAGCTTCTTGAGAGAGAGAGAGAGAGAGAGAGAGAATGTGGCAAAGTTCTGTTAGGAAGTGGAAATCACAGTCCTGTATATAAGAGTGATAAAAAAGTGATCTGGGAAAAGTTCCAACTTTCTAAAATAATGACTTTGCTAAAAGAAACCAAGTAAATCTGGGACTTGTATCACATTCCATGTTTGATAAGGAAACATTGAAACAAAGAGGAAACCTTTTGGGTGTTTCCAATTCCGTGGCTTATCTCCCATTTACTAACTTTCCAATTACTTCCTTCACTCCACTCTCTCAGTTTCTCTCCTCTACACTCCCTAAGCCGTCTCACAAACTTTTATTAACCCAGCAGCTTAACCTATTTTTCTATCGCCCCCTTTTCCCTTTTCCCTTTTCCTTTTTTATAATTTTTTTTCCAAAATTATTTTCTTTTTTTCAAGGGTTTGGTGTATGGTTTGGGAGTAGTGACAGGAGGCTTCCAAAACATTTCTCCCTCAAGGACTATCATTTTGTGCGAAAATATATATATATATATATATACATGTCACTCATAAATATACTGAAATACATTTCATAAAGTTTTTGGTCAAATTGTAAATCTTTACATTGGTGTACGTATTTCTTTTTTCTTTTTTTTTTTAAAGAGAAAAGTCATGAGTTTATTTCCCATTTAATCTACAATATGTGTCAACAATTAAAAAATTAATCTTAAATTGAAAATAAGACTATATTAGAAAAAGATTGATTACAATGGTAATATGATGCCGCTAACCATTTCGCAAGATCTATATAATTACTATTTTCTTTTAATAGACCAAAGATATAGTTTTGTATAAAACTGAAATTAATATTTTGTATAATTATATGTTTTTATTTTTCATATCGGGTAATCCAGACTCCATGTTGACTATTGTTCATCGATCACAAAAATGTATGATTTTTTTTAACTAATTTTAGTTATACACTAAAAGTATAAAATTAAGAAATTTATAAATAAAAAAGATTACGTTAGAAAAAATCATTATTTAAATAAGGTTTTTATAAATATTTAAATTAAATTATTTATAATATAATTTTAGATATCGATGATAAATAAATAAAAAATGTATAAACACAATAACCATTATTTGCTTTAGTTTAGGTTCGGTGGTTTTGGGCTCTTGTTAAGCTCAGCACTAATGGATCATGTTATTGGAAAATGGACTTGCAATTGATACATCATTTATATATATATATATATATATATATTTATATAACAAAGGCTCATTTAATTAAATTTATTTTAAACAGATTATAAATTCTTAAAATCTATAAAATATTTTTAGAAATTATAAATTTTTATATCTTATTTTAAAATTAAATTCTTAAAGTGTTTACATAAAATGAAATTAAACAACTTATAAAATATTTTGCAAACTCATAAGTTTTTTTTTTTTTTTTTGTCATAACATGAATTCTTATAATCTCTGTTTAATATTTAAATGATTAAAAATGAGAAAATATCATTAATATAATATCTTATCAATAACTATTTATTGACATGGATCAAAATAAAAGCACTTATAATCTTCATAAAAAAAGGTGGGTAGAGCTATTTCTTTTTTTAAAAAAAAAACAAAAATTAATTTTTAGAGTTTTTAAACTCTTTTAACAAAAAGATTACTAAATAAATTTTATAAGTTTATAACATCTTAATCATGTTTTAAAAAACTTAAATCAATTTGAGGGGTTAAATATTGAATTTAAGTTTAAGATGTTAATTTTAATTTGAATTTAGTTTCAACCTTTTCAACTAACTTCGCATTTAAATGAAAAATGCATATTAATAAAAGAGGAGTTTTATGTATATTATTGTTTTTAAAAATTACTTAAAGGCAACAAATATATTTCTTATATTATTTTCTAATTTTTTATTTTATCAATTGATTTTGTGTTTCTTTTCTAATATCTATATTCCCAAAAAATCCAAACAAAAACGTGTGATATTGGAGCAATCTCCTTTACCCTTTATCCAAGCAATGTAGCTAAATAGGAAGAAGGATGCAATTAGAAATAAAAATAAAATAGAATCCTAATTTAGAACTTAGAAAAACTATTTTCAATATAGTCCTTAAAGTTTTGCTTAAAAATTATTATTATTATTATTATTATTATTATTATTATCTAGGATTGTCCTCTCTCCACTTCTATGAAAGCTGACACAGTGCCCGTAGAGACATCAACACTTCAATCCGAGAGAGAGGTAGGTCATTACGATGAAAGTGAATGACGATATCGAAGTAGCAATGTCCAGTGGAAAACTTGATGAATATCCACACCAAAAGGCAAACAGTAAAGATTGCAATTTCACTCCGGCACGCCCAGCCGAAACAAGAAAATTTGAGGACTATGAGGCCAACCAAAGCCAAACATGCAAAGATTCTTGTGCTGTTGAAGACATCTTTTCTACTTGAGGGCGCCCATGATTCAGATTCACAGAACACCATAGAAGAGGTTGCGTCCAATGTAGAATCCATGGAAACCGGTGGCGTAAGTATCTTAAAGGCTCAGCTTAATCTCGAGTTGATTACATAAGAGAAATGAATCCGGGGATTGAATCTCAAACTGAGTCTCAACCTCAACCAAAGTACAAGCAATGATGATCATAGAGATGAATTGCCATCCGCCTTAGATCAGGAGCTGTCAAATTCAAGGATGTGGACTTGTATTACTTGCAATAAATCATTCTTTTCATATCAAGCTTGGGGAGGTCATGTCTCCAGCTGCAGCAAATTGAAGAGCAAAAGGTCTGAAGCAATTGGCCAGGATAATGTTCGTGCACATCGGTGTAATAAATTTGGTAACACGTTCTCAACAGGGCAGGCATCGGGAGGCCACATGAGCAGTCACAGGATTCCCGCTAGAACTTCTCCCAGTCCAGTTGCATCCTCGTATTCCTCGAATTGAAGGCCACATGACCAGGCCTCAGTGTCTTTAAGGGAAGAGGCAAACCCACAAAATGCAAATTTGTTTCATTTAACAATTCAGATAACTTGGGGGAAAAAAAACACTTAATAGATAGGTACTTGAAAACTCAGGATACGGGATTCAATGAAAATTAAGACTACTTGAAAAAAAAAAAAGACAAAAACAAAAACGAATACTATCAAGAATCTTACATCAAAATTCGAAGCACTAGCTTTAGATATGTACAAAAGCATATTTAAAGATCAAACCTCTAATTTTCCCCAACAAAAACCCGCTACCATTCAGATCATCAACACTATTTTTACTAGCCAAAAAAAAAAAAAAATTGATGAATAAAATCAAATTGTTGATACCTTTGATGGCTTAGCACAATCGGAAAATTTAGAAATCAAGGGAGCTGCATTAGCCAATTCCATGAGTCTGCCACAGTCTTCAACTATCTTCTTTGCGGCACCAGAAGAGCAAGGGCCTTTCTCTTTCTTGTCACGAACCAACCCTTCAAAGAGAAATTTGCAGAACCGTCAACCAGTGAATTTGATGAATCTCTCTCTGGGTTTCTCTCCAAATGACATGTCATGTGGCGACTCAATTTGTTCTCCGCTGGGAAAATATTATTGCAGACAGAACACTTACCTTTCTTGCATTGTTCGTGTTTCGATGATTTCAATGGTTGATCCAATCCAACATTCTTGTTTTCAGCAGTCTCTCTCTGTGGAATCTTAAACTTGAGTATGAGACCAGAGTTTGGAGCAAATAAACTCGCCCTAGGAATTGTTCTTCCTATTAAAAGCGATTTATTATCAAGTTGATGCGGAGAATGAGACAGAGACAGATTGATCAACTGAATAGACTCCATTGCCCACAATCACCGAAAATTCAATCAAACACACCAAGAGATTGAAATTAGAATGATGAAGACATGAATGAGATTTTGCAGAAAACGAAAAACTTGTTAAACAACAAACAACACCCACAGCGGAGAAGAGGCCTAGGTTTTGCTTCAACGACTAAATCTCAGGTGGGTTCATAAAAGTTTCTGCAGCTTCTGCAGCAAGACATTTTCAGGCCATCGGGTTTTAGATGGTAATAGAGCGAGACTAGGGCTGGCCGGTTAATGCTTCCCCCCACCCCCCGAATTGTAGAAGGATCAAGAGGCATTTCGAAAGAAGAATGAGATAGTAGCTGCTAATGCTACTGTTTGTAGTGCACTGTTATCTGTCAAGACATATGGATGCGACTTCTGTAGCAAGACGGCTTTCTTCAAATGCCACCATAATGAAGACTGCGAAAATATCATGATACACAAAAACGTTGGGCAGTAAGATAAAGACCTCCCTCATTGTGAAACTGCTTCCCCACTGAGATCAACATCAAACACCATCCAACTGCTCTGAAAATCAGTAAGATGAGCCAGCAATTCACGCTACAACAGCGAAGGTGAACTTTCAACTAATCTAGTACTAGTGCTACTAGTCTTGTGGCACCTCATTTGGCCTCCTAGTGCCCCATGTCTTGCTACATACTTTACACTGGTGCAACGTCATCATAGTCAGTTTCAGTTACTTCTGAGTCTTATTGTTGCCTTCCTCTGATGTCTGCTCAAATTCTCTACAAAATTCTTTCTTTCTGATTCGTTGAGACTCTTGCTATCTTTGAAATATTTCTAGGAATTAGTAGCGGCTGCAGAGGATTTGCTGATTCTGATGAGCTGATGAATGAACCCAACCTTTAATGAGACCCTTAGGGAGGCTCATTTGGTATGTACTCTCATCCACATGTCCTTCCTCATTTTGCAGAAACCTCCTTATTCTGAATTTGTTTATCTCTTGATATCTTTGATTTTGAAGGCTTGTCGATAATATTAAAGATACAAATCTCTCTCTCTCTCTCTCTCTCTCTCTCTCTTCTTTTTCTATTATCTAAAAATGAAAATTTTGAATTGAAGGAAGCTGCAGAAGCGAATTACATGAGTTGGTACAGCCTTCAACAATTTGCTTTTCAATACAAGATTGGTCATGCATTCTCTTTTGGATGACAGACCAACCTGTGAGCAGATCAATACATAGAGTTTTAACTGGAGAATCTAAAGTTGAGGAATCCCTTTAAACAGAACAAGTGTCTGTGTGGCCACTAAAATTGAGCATTGTAGAGGAGGGTTTTGTGGGGTTGATTTTCATGTCATCAACACCAACAGGGGGTTTAACTGGAGAATCTAAAGTTGAGGAATCCCTTTTAAACAGAACAAGTGTACGTGGCCACTCGAGAGGAGGGTTTTGTGGGGTTGATTTCCATGTCATCAAAACCAACAGAATTCATTTCAGAAATCTTCAATTAGATTGTAAGACCAGTGTTTAGGTTTCGGGAAAAGAAAGTAGACCTAGGAATGCTTCCTTCAGAAAAACAAGGAGAACCATGCAGAGAAGAAATAAAGTAGGGTTTTTATGTTGAATTGTTTCCATTAGTTACAATCACAAAATCAACGAAAGCTACATAGATTATTCAGAATGAAAAGAGAAGACTTGGGTAATGCCAAGAAACAGGGAAGATTGTTTCTCTGTGTTGTTAATGTAGAAAACCCACTTTGCAATCGAGATACAGAGACTGGATTCAAGTGGGTGGGTTTGAACGACAACTCTGTAAAATTAATAAATCAGTTTGAAATTGATGTTGCCCATGAACAATCTTCCTATGCTATGAATTTGAAGACAGGTTGACACATTCAAATGCCCAAAAAAATCAAATATATGAAATGAGGCGATTCTTTTTCATTGAGAAATTAGGTTACAAGATTCCATCTAAATTCAGACTAGACAAAAGAAAAAAAAAATCCTTAAAAGAATCTGAGATCTCTATAGATATGTACAGATATACATCAAAAAATCAGAACAACCCTCTAAATTTTGCCCACAAACCCCCCAACCATTCAGATCATCGACACTATTTTAATAGCAATCAAAATTCTGATGAATAAAATCAAATTCTTGATAACTTTGATGGCTTAGCACAATCGGAAAATTTAACAATCAAGGAAGCTGCGTTAGCCAATTCCATGAGTCCGCCACAGTCTTCGACGATTTTCTTTGCACCACCAGAAGGGCAAGGGCCTCTCTTTCTCTTTCTGGTCACAGACCAACCCTTCAAAGAGAAATTAGCAGAACCATCAACCAGTGAATTTGATGAATCTCTCTCTGGGTTTCTCTCCAAATGACATCTCATGTGGCGACTCAATTCGTTCTCCGACGGGAAAATCTTATTGCAGACAGAACACTTGCCTTTCTTGCCCCTTTCGCGTTTCGATGATTTCAAAGGTTGATCCAATCCAACATTCTTGTTTTCAGCGGTCTCTCTCGGTGGAATCTTAAACTTGAGTATGAGACCAGAGTTTGGGGCAAATAAACTCGCCCTAGGAATGGTTCTTCCTTGTAAAGTCGATTCATGAAATTGATGCAGAGAATGAGACGGAGACGGATTGATCAGCTGAATTGATTCCATTGCCCACAATCACCGAAAATTCAATCAAACCCACCAAGAGATTGAGACTAAAATCGAGGTTGACGATGAGAATGCGAAAGAAACGAATGAGATCTTGAAGAAAGGAAAGACTTCAAGAGCCCCTAGGTTTTGCTTGAACGACTAAATCTGAGGTGGGTTCCAAAAAGTTCCTAAAATTGAGAAATGCGTAGCAAAGAGTCCGTTGCTAGGGTTATTAATCGGGCGCCAATTTGAACTTTGAAATAGACTTTCCATTTTTTTTTTTCTCCTCGTCTCCTCTTCTTCCCGCCATCTCCGACTCCAAGGGTCTTTCTTCCTGAACCCTAACTCTTGCATCCCAAGTCTTCCGATATTGTTCCTTTTTTTTTTCATATTTATTTTTATTTATCTCCATATTTATTAATTTACCAAATGACAATCACCCAAATAATCGACATACATATATAATTTAATTTATTAATTTAAAATATCAAATCTTATACTTATTATAATAGATAATGCACAAAATTGTATATGAATTTAAACTATAATATAATATAATTAAATCATTAAAATCATATAATTGATCCAATCAAATTCTCATATTAACCTTAAAATTAACTTGGATCACTAAGATGACTATTTAAACCAATGTCTCAAATATTTTTTTAATTTTAAGAATTAAAAGGAGTCAAATTTTGTTAGAAAATACTTGTGAAAAATGCACTTACAATTTTTTATATTATGATTATTATTTTTTTTTTTAATTTGTAGAGGCTTGTTATATTATCACACGCGAATTATCATAGTAAAAATAATAGTTTAATAGATTTTTTTAATCTATAAATACAACGGTAAGACTTCAAGTAATTTATATGACAAATTAAGTTATTTGTGAGATTTAGACATGAATGAAGAAGCATTACAAAGTTACAAATTAAGCAAGTCATTTATGTACCAGTAATTTTACTATCTCCTAGTGTATTCAAATTGAATGGGAAAAAAAAAAAATCAATTGGGGTACCAAAATCAAATAACTAATGGAGAGCATTCAAGGGCAAATATTTAAATAAGAAAATTTGGGTCAGCCTATATTTAAATAAGAAACAACTAGGACCAGGACCTACCTCTCTCCACTTCTATGAAAGCTTAGGCAGCACCCGTAGAGACATCAATACTTCAATGCGAGAGAGAGAGAGAAAGAGAGGTCATGGCGATGAAGAAAGTGAATGACGACATTGAAGAAGCAATGTCCAATGGAAAACTTAACGAATATACGCACCTAAAGGCAAACAGTAGATATTGCAATTTGACTCTACCACGCAGAGCCGAAAAAGGAAAATTTAAGGACTATGACACCAACCAAAGCCATATTAGAAGGCAAAGACTCTTTGTGCTGCGGAAGACATCTTTTCTACCATTGTAGAAACAAAACCACAGCCATAAAACCCAAAATGATGACTTCGATACAACCCTCTGTCATTAGGCACATGATGCGTTTCCCATGCTCTAAACTGGAACATTGGAGAACCTTTGGCACTGCACCGCAGTTGGAGATCAAGGTTTTCCAAGAATCGTAAAAATCATCAATCACCATGTTACATATATATCCTTTATCCTCCCTCTGTAACGAACTCAGCAACAAAGTGAAAGCATCTGAATCATGCCCCGGATAAGTTTAAACCAAATAAGCTGATACAAAGCTCTCTGGCTCAATGTTTAAATCTTCCCTACTAACTAGCAATTGCTTTTGAGCCACTTCTGAATGATACATGAAACAGACAGGACAATAACAAAAATGAAAATGGAGAAAACAAACACATTTTTATGCATCAATAGTCACAAAAACACCAGCCACAACAAGAACTGTCATTAATCCTGCTCTTCTATAAGGTTACCATTAACCTGAGAGTCCATATCCATAGTTAAAGGAGGAAATAAAGGAAGATGATAGGGGCATGGGCACCTAAATGATCTTAAAATCGGTCTGTATCATGATAGTGCAACATTTGTAGACCTGTTTCTGTGTCTCTCTTCATCTCTCAGCTCTTTTTCCTCATAGACCTGCCGACATAATAATGAAAGCTTGAGTTAGTCAGCATATGTGAACAAATCATCCAAACTGGTGATTGCCCAGACTTGATGCACACACTCCTAGTTTCAAATTATAACACCAAACAATCAGCACTATAACAAATTCAAATTGTAGTTCTTATCCTATCCTTATTCCTATACCATTTCCTCATATTCAGCGACATTTTAAAGTCTACACTGTGGCTAAACACACTTTAACACAAATAGGCATGAATAAGAATCTCGTAAAAATTTTTGTCAATAAACAGTTAAAATATATAAGAGCTTTGACACCAGCCATAATGATTTTGTAGAGAATTATTGGTTATAAAACCAATTTACTGATTATGTTAGTTTATATACATATATACCTTTTTCACAAATTTACCATAAAATTAGTAATTTAACTCCATCATGTATTACCTGATATGACTTGTGCATAAATGGGCTAAATGGCTCGGAAGTAATAATTATGCATCTAACCAGTCACCATTAAATGCAGCACGTCACTCGCTATCCTGCTGATGCGGAATATCTTAGAAATTATTTATATTTAGGGTTTTAGAATAGTTTCTATTACTATGTTTTCTAAATTCTTGTGAGATTGTTCTTATTTGTAGGAAATCAAGAAGAGAACAATAAACTATCAATACAAGACCTGCTGGAAATTAGAGAATGGGATTGATGAAATCTAATTCAAGCCCAAGTCCGGCCCAAAATGAAGCCCGAATCTTGGCCCAAGATGTGTTCAAGGTCTGACCCAAAAGTGGCCAGATTACTGGCCCAGAAAAGTACCAACCATGGCCCAAGTTAGGGCCCAGAAACAAGTCATCCCAATGGCCCAAGAAGATGCTCAAGGCCTACATCCTTTCCAGCCTATTCCAACCTCACTAAGGTCCAAAATGGAAGCTCAAAGAAGCCTAGAAAAGGCTCATAACACAGCCCAATCTACCAAGGGCATTTTGGGCAGAATTTCTAATGGCTATTTTTTTTTTTTTTCTCTACCGGCTTGTTTTCTCTCTATTGATCAGTTTTTCTCTCTACTGGCTAGTTGAGGCTCTTTCTCTATAAATACCTCTCTTGTCTCCCATTTGGAGCATGGAGAAAACTTGAGAAAGCCAAGAGAATAATATTCTCTCTAGGTGGAACAATCTTCTTCACTTCTCTCTCATTCTTTGATGTAGAAGGCAATCAACCCACTTATCCTGTACAAAAACTCACTCAAATTAAGGCAATCGTCCCACTCTTGTTCTTGGGCAAAAGTCTCATTTTCTCTTTGTACATCTGTTAATTAATACAAAGAAGTTTTCTGTTCATCCTTTGATCACTCTTGTTCTAAGATATTCAAAATTTCTTCATTATTATTTCCATATTTGTTAGAGAGCATTGCTTATATATTTAGGCATTGGGGTTTATTATTTGTGATAATCTGATTAATGAATTGAAGTGAACCTTGTCTCTCAGTTATCAGTGGATTCTGATAGTCCATCTCCCTCTCTCTCTCCCTCTCTCTCCCTTATCTATTTTCATCTCTCATTCCTTCCTTTGCTTCTCTCCCATTCTCCAATCGTCATTCTACATTAATTGGTAAGAGAGACTCACCTCCAAGGCCACCTTCTCACCAGTCATCGCGTTCAAAAGTTGCTGTTATGCAATACTCTTCATGAATCACTATTCACGAGACACTGTTAACAAGTTTCAAACTAGGTCTTCCTTTGGTTTTGGCAGCATCATGTGCATGCCCAGTTCAGAGGTCTTGAGTGGTTTTCCTCATTTAGACCTGACTGAGTTAGTTTTGCTCTTGTTTAGAATCTCTATTTCAGTTTTCCATTTGTTTCAGATTGGTTTTTGGGTTTTTTTCAGCACATACAACTCTTGTTTGCTTTTATTCAGCATACTTTTGGAACTTGCATGCTACAACAGTGGGAAGACCTAGTTTCATGTTGTTAAGAATGTTTAGAATCTTTTATTAATATCTTATTTTCATGTTTTTTAAATGGATAGCCATTTCATTTGTTTTTTCTTTCATTTTCATGGGTTCTATAAAAAAATTAAAGATATATAATTTGTATAAATATCCAAGATGTGAACATGTGATCTTCCCATCATTTAGCTATTAAAGAGTAAATCCAGAAGGCACTCTTCAAAGCACTGGTTATTCCCTTCTTTGATAATGTCAATTGCAATTTTCCTAATTTTAATATTAAAAATGTTTTTAAAA
The DNA here is from genome assembly GCA_033439265.1 of Dillenia suffruticosa. NCBI lineage: Eukaryota > Viridiplantae > Streptophyta > Magnoliopsida > Dilleniales > Dilleniaceae > Dillenia > Dillenia suffruticosa. Next base: position 894,836 of record JAVTVX010000005.1, read on the forward strand.
TGTCCAAGCCTGGCATAGCATAGATCTAGCTGTAATATGCCTGTGGACTGCTCCTAGGCTGAAGGTTAGCCTTACTGAGCCAGGACATGATGGCATGACAAGGCTGGGGACACAACAAAAACGAGCAGTAACGTTGGCAACTGGCACCGGCACTGTTTCATACCCTTAATTTCACATACACGATTATACACATGAAAGCCTCCAGCACTTTCTCACACTGCTCAGGAGGGCTGTTTATAATACTTAGGATAAACTGTTAATGGGCATGGTCATGCAAGTCATAAAATGAATTCATTCTCTCCTTTGTTCTTCCTTTATTTGGCTAATTTTGAAGCTAAACCCTAAACCCTAAACACAAACAATATCAGAAGTCATAAACCTAATCTCATGCACAATTTAGCATGTTCCAATTCTGTCACAATAATCCTAACAAATTAACCATGAGCTTTTTTATGGTTCATAAGGCTCTTATTAAAAGTATGCTTCATCTTATGGGTCACATGCTTCCAAGGAGGCCAATAAAAAGAAACATAATCATTTTTTTTCTTTCCTTCTTCTATGGCTTATCTTGAATGAGTAGATAAGCCATATGCATGGCAGGACTTCATGTTGTGACAAAATTACGCAATCCCTTGGTTTTTCTTCTTCTTAGGCTCTTTTTTTTCCCCCTCTTTTCCCGTTAAACCTTTTCACATAAGCCTTTTTCTATATGCATCAGATGGCATTGCAAAATGCAGAAAGAGACAATTCAGGCATTTCATAAAACTGACTACTAAAAGTTCTAACCCAAAAAGAATAAAATAAAAGTGACAAAACCAACCTTCTTTTCAGCCTCACTTAGCTTGTTCCATAGCACCTGAATTCTCTCTTTGGTGACTTTATCATATCCATAATGCAAAGGTTCTAGCATGGTATAGTGATCCTTGAAGAACAACTTATAACCACGGCTATTTGGCTCGGGGTGAGAAGAATCCTTTAGTGCCAGGTGGGACTTCTTCCTTTTCCGCTTACGTTGAGGAGGATTAACTGAATTATTACTCTGGGATGTGTATGATGCAGAAGGAATATGATACAGGACACCCTTCAGCTTCTCAGCACCTGAACCCACAGAAACCATATACCCATTATCAAATTTTGCATCGATCGCCCCATCAACCAAACCACCGGGCTGCAGTTCAGGGGTTTCTGCAAATAAAGAAACAATTTAGTTGACTAGAGAGAATTTTTCAGCTGTATATCCCATTGATCCCATTGAAAAAATGCATAATTAGGAAACAGAACGTTAATGAGTTTGAAGGGAGAAAAAAAAACCAACTTCAAATTGCAAACACTTTAGATTTGTTCAATCTAACCTATATTCTTTTTCTTGCAATTGTTTGATGGGTTCAGTCCAAGAGGGTTTTGGAGAAAAGGGAAGGACAAGAAAGAAACTCAAAACATTACTCATTTCCCCTTTTATCTCCTCCACAGACTAAATCATGGTTGAGGATACTACAGCATTTGCAATTGTGATCGTAATAGTATGTGTTGTAACAAATGTAACATAACGGAAATAGTGTAAAAGCGTTTCCACTCCATGGAGGAGTCACAGCAGTGAATTGGCAACTTTGGATCCATAACTTTTTTTTTTTTTTTTGTATTATGAACATAACAACCATTACACTCCCCTGTAACAGGCCATACGTATAAATCGTGGAAGCAGATGATTCAGTTATTTAATGGTCGATATGGCCCCTTTTTAAATCCTTGGTCTCCTTAGATAACCCAACCAAATTAAGCATCAAGGAGAGCATAGTAAAAGATGAGGGTGAACGGCGGGGGCAAAACTTATACGGGGGGAGAGAGAGAGAGTGAGAGTTAAAATATAATCTGCCCCAACTTTGATTTTATTGGAAGACGAGTATGGGCATCCTTTTTTCGGAGATTGATTGTACATTTAGGAGTTGGTACTTAGCAGTGCTATTCACGTCCTGTAGCAGGGTACTATTCACAATATTATTGTAGATTTATTTTAGAAGTTTATTAGTTAAGTTAGCTTGCTTTTTGGTATTTAACTATTTAGAAAGCTATCTCTATGTTTCTTTATTGCTAAAAAGTCATTGTTGGGAGTATTTAAGCGTTTCTAATTTTTGTCTTAGTAATTGTTTCTATTTCGGAAAAGTTAATTGTCTATTTAAATTCTCTAAAGTCATCCTACATGAGGGAGGGAGGAGAGAGAGAGAGAGAGAGAGAGAGAGAGAGAGAGAGAGAGAGAGAGAGAGAGAGAGAGAGAGAGAGAGAGAGAGAGAGAGAGAGAGAGAAGGAGAGATTGAGAAAAGAAAAGAGGAACAAAGGAGAAGGCAAGTTGGGGCTGCAAGCAGGGATTTGGATGAATCAAGAGGACATAAAGGCAGATAAGAGGGACACAGAGAAAAAGAACTATGAAGGAAGGGAGTTTAAATTGCACACATTAATTTTACTTCTAAGGTCATCCTAAAATCATCCTACATAAGAGAGAGAGAGAGGAGAGATTGAGAAAAGAAAAAAGATACAAAGGAGAAGGCAAGTTGGGGCTGCAAGCAGGGCTATGGAAGAGTTGAGAGGTTGTAAAGGCAGATAAGAGGGACACAAAGAAAGAGAACCATGAAGGAAGGGAGTTTAAATTGCAAACATTAATTTTACTCTTTCAATAAATTGAAGCGGATTATACAATAGTTTTAGATTACCAAACCTTTATAGAAGGTAGATGGACAACTTCAAGCAAACTAAGTACATTCAGCTGCACACTAAAATCCTAAATCAATCCTAGGATATAACCGAATGCCAAAAATCCTAGATGCCAAGAAATAAAATCAAAACTAGATCTCAAAACAAATCCTGAATTTTCAAAGTAACAAAATACATATAAAATCTCCCAATGAGTGATTGATATGGTATTTTCGAAAATGATTTGTCTGTTAATATTACAAATTATTTTCCATTCAAATGTAAAGATGATGACACAAACATGCTCAGCATGTACTCAATTAATCTCTAATTGCATTGATCATTCAGAGAGAGAGAGAGAGAGAGAGAGTAATTCAATCTCAATAGGACCTAGAATCAAAGGCATGAGATATTTAAAAAATAATAATAATAATAATAAAGCAAAAATGCACAAAGAGGAGTCAGATGCAGCTCACCATGTGGCCAAAAAATGAAAGAAAAAAAATGAAGTTGCAAAGAATGGCAAAGTATAGACTTTGGGCCCAATTTTGAGTTCCATATGGAGAATGACAAAACAGAACCCGCCCAATAACATTGATGTTCTGCTTTTGGGTTTTGGGAAAATTGAAAAACACCCTTGCTATGCAACTTTTGATAGAATTCTACACCGTATCACTTTGGACATGCAACAAGAAAAACTTTTGTTTTGACATCAAAGGAAAAAGGGAGGTCAAAGGAGGCAGCGTCAACACAATGAGAACAAGATGGTTAACGATTACAAAGATATTAAAGGAAATAAGAGAATGGATCTAGACAACTTTAACTGGCATAGAGCTTGGAAAGCATTATAAAACATTAAAAAAAAAAAAAAAGAATTATCTAAATGAGTTATATTCAAAATTCCAAAGTTCATTTCTGAGTCACTGAGATCTGGAAACACAACGTGAGATAATAAGTTTTACAAAAATCAAAAAGTTCTAGCAAAAGTTGATAAGTAAGAATCAAAAGTCATAGAACATGTAAAACTTAACAAAATTCCATCATTTTACTCTTGGCATTTAAAAATTTTTGAAATTTCATCACAAACTCTGAGAGAAAAAAGATAAATTCTAAATTCTTGCAAATGCATTATGGCCCTTAATGCATTCTTATAATAAAACACAAACAAGCCCTGTGCAAATCTCTTAAGTGGATTTCCAAAGGTAAACAATTTGATTGAATTGCATTTCCATAATTTGTAGTTAAAAGTCCCCTCCAAGAATACACACCTTTTATAAGAAGTTAGACATAGGAACATACACCATTGTTGACATGTGAGCAAGCAGAAGAATAAAACTTAAAATTCCAAAGGTATTCTAAGAAACCACAATATGTACATGACAATAGTTGGGCAGCCAACAAGTCTCCCAGATTTGTTTTTCATAAAATTTAGAATTTTTGAAGGCAGAAATATGCTTCTTACATTGGAGATCTAAATTTATCGTTATCCCTTGGTGTGTCTGAAGAGAGCAGAATACTAGGATTTTTAGTAATCATGGTATTAATTCTTCTCTTCTATAGGACAAGATTACCTTTTTATGCATCTACGTGCACTCATGCCTTAGGGATTTATAAGCATTATAGCTTAGAAAAGTTGAAAAAACAATTGGAAAGCAATTGTCCATTAATTATCCTATAATCTTTTATTTCATTCCAAAGAATTTCTTATCTTTTGGAATTTTGTATATTCTCTCATAACATTTAATATATTAATCTTTTTCTATAAAAAAAAATAAATAAACCACAATATGTGGACCCAAACAATCTTCATATGTAATAAGACCCCAAGAAGACATTGTCCATGGACATGGAATCGGAATAGTGTAATTTCCATGCATACATTAATAAGCTCACAATATATAAATAATCTTTGCCTACAATATTAAATTAGCATTTAGCCAATCTATATAATTCAAAGGTCACCATTAAAAATATTCACATAAACAAAGTACTTTTATAAGTATCTTAAACGATAAAAGCAAACCAATTGTAATATAATAACTATCTAAAGTATTTTGTGTTTACAAGAATGATAAAATATAAGTCATGACACATCATGTATAAATCATGTGTCTGGTAAGTGTTGGAGGAGTGCTATATTCGACTCCTTGTCCAACACAAAACCACCTTCCCTTTTGAAGTATGCATGCTTTATAACTTAAATTTCACCTTCAGAAAATATATTTCATGTTTAGCATACAGCACAACCTGACACATTAATTGTAGGTCCAAGTGTGTTGACAAATGCCCAATCATATACCATTATCCAGGAAACATGCGGCATATATTCATTTCTTAAGTCATGTTGTCAAGGATAACAATGTAGAGGAATCTCATGTCTGGTGTAAAATTTAGCTTCCTTTTTCAGAGCTTTTGCATAACAGAGCTTATTTGGATGCAAACATCTAAATTAAATGGTGGAGAGAGGCATATGTGAAGGCAACAACATTGTCCGACAAATAACAACAATGCAGTAGAGTTGACGCTGACCTGGTAATTGGTTCACAACGGCAGACTCCTCAGCTGCATGCAAAGTTGCTGAACCATTTACAGTACTCTTACTTAAGAGATCTGTCAAACAGAATGAATAAGACGTTACTATTCACAACTTACAAAGGAACTTCAAATACTGTAGAAAACTCCTATTTTTTCTCCTTTTTTCTTTTCTTTTTTGTTTGAGGAAGAGGGTACAGGCTGTGGGTTGTGGGCAGGTGGTTAAAAAAAGTAACTTCAGTTGTGAATGCATGGTTAAACAAAGTAACATCATTCTCAAAATTGTGTTAAGAATACCAGGCAGTGAGATCAAGGGGCCTTCTTCTCTGAAGTAATAAGCCTGCTCATAGTGATAAAGCAATGACAAATAATACTTCCTCAAGACAAAGGATGCACTGGTAACAGTTGAAGGGAAATTGAAGACCACGGTCACTTCCTTCCACTTGTGATCTTTAATGACCTGCAACCAATTCGTGGCTTGTGAACCCTGTTTTTTGGGTGAAAGGTAATGATGGCATGAACAGATGAAAACATACTTGAGTTTTTACTCCATGTGCTCCTGGTTCAAATAAGACCTATGTTACTTGGCAATCTACACTACAGTGCCAAAATGTAGAATGCAAATGGATAAGCAAAAAATGAAAACAAATATATCAGATACCCTAACTGTGTGCATGGCCGTGCACACATAAGCAAGCCTGGGCTGTGCATGTGCCTCTAAAGCTTAACAAGGAATTTAATAGATTGGGCTACACAACAAAATCTTTAATCTAAAGAACACTACATTCAGGGAAATGCACATAGTGGACATTTGAACTAAGCCACCATGGGCACTAAAAGAATCTTGTTAAATTAAGCAAAAAGTATGAAGAATAAAATGGGAAGGGCGGGCCTGGCACAATGGTGGAGTCTCTCCATTGTGTCCTGGAGGTCCAGGGTTCTAATCAGCCTCCTTGCAAAAAAAAAGCAAGGGGGAGGCTGCATAGGTATTCCCTTCCCCAGACCCCACAATGTGGGAGCTTTGGCACTAGGTACGCTCTTTATGAAGACTAAAATGGAAAGTGGCTGCCCAAAACCCTAATACACCCAAAGATGGAAAGTCCAAAAAAAAATAGAGCGCTACAATATACATAATAATAGTCGGATTTAGGTCCAGCTCCTCTAGGCCCACCTTAGATCTCCTTCTTGGTATCCACATGAATTCAAAGCACAAACATTAAAAATCTCTTTCATTAACTTGTGTAGCACACCTAGTCTTGATTCCCACTTTGAAGCAACCATAAATCAATATTTTCTAAAGGATGAGAGTTCTTCCAAGTTGGTGCATTTTCTTCTGGAAACACCCTTGCCATGTTCCAGTTTGTATAGATGCATATTCACCCTGAAATTCATATATGCGTACATGTATACACAATTAAGCATGATGGAAAATACATTATATTGATGCAGAGATGGGCCTCCCGGAGTCATTTTAGCGTTTCCAGTCCTGCTATTGGTTATTAGTTCCTACTCTGGCCATATTTGCATTTGTATATTCATAATCATACATATGTCACATATTAAAACTACACACAAGATAAAATGCAAACGTTATACGGACATGTGTAGGTTTTACTATAGCACATTTTTTAACAGAAAAAAAAAAAAAAAAATCATATACACATGTACACCTGCACAAACAAACATTTAGGGTTGCAACTAGGAAGGGAACAAAACCAAGCATAACAGGCTCAACCTGAAGTCAGGAAAAACCCAGCTCAAACTTGCTTGTTGTGTCCTACCTAAGAGCTCAAACTTGCTTGTTGTGTCCTACCTAAGCCAAGCTAAAGCCTCAACTTGAATGTTACTAAGTAAGTTAAGCTTGAAATAAGTGTTAACATTATAGTTATTGGCATAAAATTTCCACACACAGCATCGAGTCTTACTGTTTGTGATTAAATAAGAAATTCAGATAAAGTCTTGGATTCACTTAAAAGGGATGACCATAGATTCCTCACATGATGAGTTATCTAAGCTATCCTAGAATAATTGTTGATTGTAAAAACAAATCTTCTAACTAGGTAATAAGTGAAGAAAACTCCGAGCAATAATGCACTTGCAAGCAGCATTGTGACTGATAAAAAGCACTGAGAAATATATCACAATGCTCCATTTTTGTAAATAATATGGAATGCTCCCCAGGAAAATGGCTCATCAAAGCATGCAAACACCAAACAGCAAATAAATGGAATAATGACAGAGAAATACATTATGGAAGGCAAAAGCATACAAGAAGCAAGCAAATGGTCATCTTGTGAGTAAGATCAATTCCACTATCAACTTAGAAAAATACTATGAAGCATGGACACATCAAATGGAATTTACCCATGTCCAATGCCGACATGATTATTTTCATACATCCATCTATCACAACTAAATTATCATTATTATTTCATTTATATGACACTTCCAGAGCATCATTGGACACTTCTACCACTCTAGGACAGTTTCAAGATTCTTGACGGTTCACATAATTATTGTAAATATAATGGGAGTAAGTGAATTGTTTGAGAGATTAGGAAGAGTTCCTTGAAGTAATAATAGGAATAATGAAATTTTGAATTTCTAGAAAGTGCATATTTGCTTATTTCAAAATTTTACTCTCAAAAATTATTAGCATAATAAAAATTTTATAATTTGTATTGTGAAAATCATAATATGATTGTTTTGATACCGTAGAGTGCCCTTCTTTTCATACTTTAGATATCAATTTGTCCATACAAAGTCATGTCTATCACTCATACACATGCAGACCACAAAAATCAGTTAAGATCAGTAGGATACTTACATTTTGAAAATTTTCTACCTCATTACAAAATTTAATTTACAAAACATATATGTGCATATATGTGTGTGAGGGTGTGTGTGTTTTCATGTATTCCTTATACAACATCATGCAAAAAGAAATATACATAGAACAAAAACACAGGCAAAAATCCTAAGAACAAGTGTTTTGGGAAAATTTAGAGGATCCCTTAAAACCCTTCTAATCCCCCTCGATGCTAACCAAATAATATATACAGCATCAACAAATATTACTGCCTAGCGAACACTAAAAGGAAAACAAGAATAACAAAAGAGAGAAAACTCATTCTTATTATTTATAAAATGCAATAAAAGAAAAGGGCACAGCAGTCATTAGTTAAGGATTTTGAAGCAGAAATATACAATGGAGACAAAGTGACACTACTTGCAGAAAGATATTGGTCCAAACCTTTTCAATGCCACCGCGTGATGTGACCTCCACAAAAAGGCGATACAAATCTAAAGCCCTTCCTCCTACAGTAGGGACCCTGTCAAATCACATTTACCACAAAACTCCTTTTATTGAACAACTTGATTAAGGGTTAGGCGTGAAGATGAACAGCTAATATTCTAAGGGAGTGTGATTTGATTGAAGCAATAAAAGCAGGGCAAATCTCATCCAACCCCCCCCCCCCCAACAAAAGGGGAAAAAACGCAAGATGAACCAAAGGTAAGAAAAACAATAATAAATCCATCAAGAAGGCAGTGTTTGATTACCCAAATCAACAAAGCAACTTAAAGTTGTTCGACTTAATTTTTCAAACATAGCTTTGTGTATTGTGTGCTCCATGTGATCAAAGAGGAGCCCTACGATTCACCACAGAAAGATTCAGTTTTCTACAGATACCCAGTGAGTCACCCATCTGTCATAACCACAATATAAATGAAAAATCAATTCTTGCCTATGGCACTCATAAAATTTTTCTTTTTTTTTCCCAATAAAAAAGCGTCTAGTAATTGGTTAGCTGCCAAGCTCGTAATTTAACCATCCAATTAAAACTTACTAGAACATGCACAACATTTCCAACAGTTTTACTGCAAATTAAATGATCAAAGGGTCAACAAATTTCTCAAGAAAGAGATTAACAGATTAAATGAGAAGGGTCTAGAAATTTTAGTGAAATGTTGGTCAAACTTCAACTTCTCTTACCCATGCATATATAAGCTAGGACCTTTTCTCTTCTAAGAAGAAACTTTATACCAAAATGCATGCATATGTTACAACTCAAGTATTCAATCATAAATCTACTCTATAACCAGAATAAATAAATCTTTCTCCTTCATCATAAATGATGAAGTAAGAACCATGAAGAATATTCAAAATAAGAGCCACTTCTAAACAGATTTATGTCTGATACAACAGTCAGAGAATGCATGTCACATACTTCGTTTCACATATCCATTTCTTTTCTAATATTTTCGAAGTCCCAAATCCATCTCAACTATTTGTTGGATTCTTCATGTAGACTTTTTTTGCAATAATTACATTCACTAATAAAACAAATACTATGTGTGTATGCTCCCAAATCCAAAGCTTATTTTGGTTGTGCATAAGGCTCACCCCAGTTTCACTCCCTAGTAACTCCTCAAATGCTCAAATTCATCTCACATCTCACGACACACTAGATTGCAATGTCCTAATTATGTGGGTCAGCACTACATAGAATTTTTCAGAAATGATGCTAGCAAGACGCAGGTTACTTTAGAGACCAAGCATCTTTTAAAAAGTGTCAGTTATACATTACTCAAAATTATATTCATAGTTTTCAAGAACATGGATATCAAATGTTTCTATTTTTATGGTGTTTATTTTATTCTTTGAGTTGAAAGGCCAATTCTCATCAGTATGAACTACTATATGGGTTGTTTATTTCATAACTTAGAAAAAGCTGGGAAAAAAATTATTAAAGGAAACTGAAATTTTTATCATAATTATTCCAAAATATTTTTTTTTGTCTGATGTGCTTGCCATATAAACTCCTGTTTGCTCAAAAGGTTGTCAAATCATGTCATGTTTGTGTCCCTATAACTGATCATTACTAAAGTAAAAGGTGATGCAATGGTAAGATAAACACCAAAATCCTTGTACAAAGTGCAAAAAAAAGAATACAAGCTGGAATAGCCATACATCATCATGTCATTGGGCTCCCAACCATAAAACATCATTATTTCTTCATTCTTGGGGTATCTCTTTTGATTCATTTAGGTGATAGATAAACTTTATAACAAGTTGTGTGCTACATAGCTTTTGCATGGCAGCATTAGTCTCGATATCACAAAGCAAGAACAACAGTTTCATATTTTACATTAAGCAAGTTAAAATCAGGTGAGAATAAGAATCTTGAAAATAGCATCCACAGTTAGCATTTGGGACTTGATCAAACAAAGAATGAGCTCCAAAAATATAGCTACATGATTTGTCAACTTTCATCTCCCAAGAAGGTGCATGAACCCCTAGACAGCCTCCTTAATTTTGACAGACCAATCATGTATTGTGTGGCTAGGTCACCACTTTCAAACTTCAGACACACCAAAGTGTTTGTGTTTCCTATCCCATTTTCAAGATATGAAAGAATCATACATCAACTTAAAGCAACCACCCAAACCTAACAGACAGCCAAAAGGAAAGCCCTAAACGTAAAGTCCTACCCTCTCTAGGTTACCTCAAATGAGAAAATTCAATGGCCAGACCAAAACAATTGACATTGAGATGCATATGAGGGCAGGAATCAAGAAATTTCATTGACATCTAAATCTAGTAGAGAAGGGATTCTCTGATGCCTTTGCAATCGCACCAACAGAAATACTAGAATCTACTTTCACCTGAATATTAAATAGATTTTATATAGCTTTATTAGATCATGTTTACAGGCCAACATTTCAAGTATAAAGGAATTGCAATCCCATAAATATCAATTTAGTTACTAAGTTCTGTTTGAATCATATCTTAAAGGACCAAGACGGTTATATTTCTCCCCGCCACAAAAGAAAAAAGGTTTGTTCATTGACATCCTAGGTTGCCATTGTGAAATTAATGTTTGGATCTCCTACTCCATGAAAACCAACATCAGATTATCGAAAGAATAGGATGCAGAAAGAAAATCACAAGTTCACAACTACGTCACTATCAGGTCATTTTAGACAGATATATGAAAATTTAAGTGTTGAAAATTAAAAATGCGAATTTAGCTCACAAAAGGCAATCAGTGATAGGCAAATTATCTCTTAGTTTCACGATCCTCCAACGTGGTGCCCCCAAGACTTTAGGCAAGAAGAGAACTAATGAATTAATAAATATGCACATACTGATCCAGGTAGTCAGCTGAAAGACATACACAATGGAAATCCCTAAGGAACAACCCCCTCCAAACACAGAACAGGTTCGAATTCTAATGGGTGTTCCCTGTTGATCAGCTGGCAGCTCAAAATGATATTCTATGTCAAGCCCAAATGGGGTTTTCGGTTCCCCCCCCCCCCCCGGGAGAATTTCAGCAGCAGAATCGTGCTAATGCAATCAACGTTAGGAAAAACTAATGATACACCAAAATGCAAAAACTAAGAATCCGGCGTAGACACAATTGCACTAGGAGAATTACAAGAACAATTAAATTGCAAAGAAAAAGAAATATGCTGGAAAACCCATAAAAGCAGAAGCCAAAAGAAACCCAATTAAGGAGAGAGGGACTTACTTGAGGTTTGAGCCAAAGGATTGGTGAAAAGCGCGGAGGGTATGGTAGAAAAGCTCAGAATCGGAAACAACTTGGTCGTATTCGGCCATTGAAGGGGGATAAAGCCTGGGGTTTGATTCACCATTTCCATTTTCTTCACTGCTCGGTGTTATTGGGCTTGGGTCATCGTTCGTCGACATGATTCGTAGTTCTAGCTTAAATCAAATAAAAAAAATTCTAAACGCAGTAAATAAGTCTCTCTCTCTCCCTCTCTCTCTCTCTCTCGCCCCCGGCTGTCTTTTGTAATTCCAAAGTTTTTGTTTAAGTGTTTTGACTTGACCCTTGTCAGAAAAGAACGCAAACGACCCTTCACCCTTTCTCCCTCACCCTCAACAGGTAAGGTAATAGAAAATCCAACGGTCTTTTCCTTGTATATTTGTAAGGTAATATCTTAGTGATAATCTTCCTTCTCGTTTTCTCTATATCAAGAAGAAATGATAAAATTAGTTTATTTATTTATTTATTTATTTTATAATTTTTTTTATACCATATTTTTGAATCTCAATCATATTTAAGAATATTTAATTCTATATTTAGTTAAATCAATCCATGTGTTAATAGGTACGAAAAAGAACGGTGAAACCCGGAGGGGAAATAAAAGAGAAGAAAAGGAAAGAAAAGTTCTTACCATATGGAAAGACGTGCAAACAAATGAAATAAAGGAGCAATCATATCCGTTCAATAATTTTTAACATGATCGTAAACTCAATATTAGATAGATTTTGATTTTAAATTAATAAAGGATCAACACAATTACTTTTAATTAAATTGTCACATGAATTTAATTTAATTTAATTTAATTTTTATTAATATATTTTAATTATTAACGTAATAGTTGATAAAAGATAAAATATTTTAGAGAAATATGTTAAACGAAAAAATTATAGAAAACAAAGATAAAAAAATAGAGACATAATGTTTTCTTTTACCCTGTTTTTGGTATATACAAGAATAATTAGTATCTTTTATCACTCTATTATAACTATTATTTTTCTCTCTCATTAAATTATCTTTTTAAAAAGTAAATATAATAATTTTTATCTTTAAAGAAAATCAATTCACTTTATATTTTTGCTATTTAAACACATTTTTTATTTTTTCTTTAAAAGATTTGAATTATTTTAAAATTTATCCCTCTACTAAAATTATACTCAATTTTTCTCTATCTAAAATTGAATATATTAACTTATCCTATTTAAAAAAATCAATTTAATACATATTTCTTTTTTTAAGTGCATTTGTTTTAAATTTTCTTTCCACTACAAAAAGAAAGACATTTATCCGCGGTCAAAAACCGTCGATAAAAACCCTAAAAACCACTGCCAAAGGCTACGGGGTCTCCTCCAACAGTCAAAATTTTCGCTGGCTATACTTGCGCTAGTAAAGGTCTATACCAACGGTCAAATGACCGCTTGCATAGGTCTGCACATTTGTCGGTGGCCACATGACCGTTGGTATAGATCTGACCTATATCGGTGACCAGGTGACCACTAATATTGATCCGACCTATGCCAGCAGCCAGGTGAACGCTGGCATATATTCTGGCCTATAGCAACGCTCACCTGTGCCACTAACCTATAAAAATCATATTTTTTACATGTCAACCTATTTATAGAAAGCATATACTCTGTATATTATATTTTAATATTATTAATATTTAAAATAGTAATATGTAACTAAATTTGTTACAAATACACTTTTTAACAAATAAGTTTTAAAACATTAATACATTATAGAGTAATGTCCAAAACATGAACTTACATACAAAATTATTACAAAATCAAGTCATATTATAAATCTAAATCATTACAAATTATTACAAAAAAAATCAGAAACCAAATCATTACAAAACTATTCTTAATCCATTTGTCCACACTTCGATCTGCTTCCCTAGTAGCAACCAGGTTATATTCTACTATGTGCACACATTTAACAATATAAATTCAGCTGATGGCTAAAAGACCATATCAGGCATCCTGAATTGATGGGCAGCCTGAGTCTGGAGCTGAGAGCTTAAGTCCTCGATCTTTGCTTCACCATAGGTGACACAGGTCTCGGAATTTGGACTTTTGAAGACATGAAAAAAAATTACCCGAGTCACCAATGAAAACGAATTGGTATGACCAAATCAAGCAATTACAAAGAGCAACAACACAAATAGGGCAAAAGTTAGCCGCTTACATTTTTGGTTTTCTTAATAGTAACCCTACCAACACCAAGGTTTCATGCCCGACTTCAACATAGCCTTTCAACTCTTCTTCTCACTTCTCTGCTTAGAGCTCTCACCTGCCCCTGCACCACGATAACGATTAAGGCCATTCAAACAATAGCAGAAGTGTAAACTTTGAGTGATATTCAACAGAATATTTCCCAAAAAAAAAAGTTGTTCATGTTCAAAAATTCAACAAAGAACATGAATGGATAAACCCAAACTCAGAAAAACCAAAGATGATAAAGTCTAAGACAGCTTCAATTCTGCAGAATGAAAGAATGCTATCAAACACCGAAGTGCCAAACACAATACGCAGTAGTAATGAAACTTTTCATCCATCACCATAGTTATAGCTGAGAAAATATGTATGAACAAAAGAAATATAGCTTCACATATAATCACAAGATCAAGGCAAAATGAGAGATAATTGAAGTAACCTTTGAGTATTTTTTTTTTTTTGTACCATGATTAAGTCACCAACCTAGTATCTGAGGTTTCACCCTGACTAATCTGAGTCGACTGCTTGCAAAACTCAATTGAAGGGCAGGTCTCCCAACTCTGATTTTTTCATTTCCATAGGGGGATCGAACTCTCAATCATGATTAAAGGGCGTCACTTCCTGAACCATACCTTGAGTATTACCTAATTGTATAGAAGTAAGTTATTGAATATTCTTAGTCTTATTTTGAATTGGAACACTTGCCAAACAGTCCATTCCTCAAAGCCTAAGATGCATCGATATTTGTCAATTAAAATAGTATAAGATTTTTATAACTTTATAGTGTTACCAAAACCAGATTTTGTTATATGGTTGCGCTCAATTTATAGTAATAAGTTGGCACTCGTATGGTATACATCCAGGGATTGAAAAGCATAGGAAAGGACCACCATACGGCCAAAATGCTGGAAACATTCTCACCATACAGCCCTGGCACCATTGGTCAACGTACTACTTTTGACCTGAAGCAAAGAAATTACGAGATATTTGTATATTCTTGAGGTGGAAAGAGATAGAGGAGGAGGAGCATTTGATCGCTCACACGAGAGAGAGAGAGAGAGAGAGAGAGAGAGAGAATGGTAAATTTTTTTGGCGACACTGCAATTGATGTATCTTTATCGTTAAAAAAACACAAAATTAGTTTTTCTTCTTTTAAAATCTAAACTTATTTATTTTCCCTCTAAAAACTTTGATATAGAATTAAAATCTCTCTGGAATTCTTTTGTTAAAATTTGATTTTCTTAGATTTTTTAGCCTAATTATTTAAAGTTAAATTATGGTTATCTATTGTTAACAGAATTAATACTTGGGTTGGATTTAATTTAATAAAATATGTTTTATATATGTCCCCAAAAGGACAGTCTGATGGTCACAATTCTCTTCCCAAACCCTGAGATCCAGGTTAGAATTCTTGTATAATAAAAAAAAATATATGCCTTTTATATATATATATATATATATATATATATATGTACAAATATATGGACCCGACATAAATGCGAACTAGACAACCTACCTTTGCTCCTTTTTTCTCTTGGAAAAATGAAAAATAGTTTTAAGGCAATGTGATTGGTGGGACAAAGCAAGCAAGTGTTACCGGATGGGAACAAGCAAGTCCTTTATGAGCTTAAAACATGAATTGTTAAAATTCTTTTTCCTATTGAAATTATCTCTTTTTTCACGTGACATTTTATCTTATATTTTCATAACAGGATGGAAATTTTGTATATATTAAGATTAGTGTGGTTATATTATACCTTGCGCTTGCTATTTTGCTCAAATGACCTAGGGACTTCTGCTGTTGTTTGCCAGTAACAAAAACATAAGTTGCAACCTCATTATTTGAGTTAAGGTAAAATAAACAATTCTACGTTCCTAGGAAGCATATCAGAGTTCATACAATTCAAAGATTAGGAAGACAAAAATCAATAGTTTGAGAAAGAAACTGAAGCATCTTTAATTAAACAAAGAAAACCCAGACCATGACAATAAGAACAACAAAATAAAATCAAAAGACAAGACCCACAAACTTTTTTTTTTCTTTTTTTGTTGAAACTAAATCAAAAGGGCACTATACAAATACAAGCAATTTGCATATAAATCCCAATCTCATTCAAAGAACTTGGGATCATAACCGTTGCTAGAGGTAGCAAGAATATAGTACGCAACAATGTGACCAATGGAGCCCCAAGCAAGGACATCAACAATGTTAAATCCAACAGGGTCATTAGACTTGAGGAGGCTAACATATTCCTTAGCTCTGGTGTCACCAGCCTCGAAGTGGGTCAATCCGTTTTGCTCAGGTACCTGCTTGGCGACATTTTCCCTCTGGAAATTAAAGAAAACAAACCTACCCAAGAACAAGGACAGCCCAGTGCTCAAGCTGATGACAAGAGAAGGGTTAAGCTCAGCCTTGATTGAAAGACCACCCCTTTTTGGGGAGATGGGTGGTTTGGTGATCCTGGAGGAGATCTTAGTGGTGAAGTCAGTAGGCTTGTTGAAGGGTCTTAGGCCTTGGAAGAATTGTTGCTGGGGTAGTGTTTGTTTTTGAAGGGTTTTTGTGAAGCTTGGGGTGGTGTATAGTGTTGAAGTTGCCATTGATGATGTAAATTTGGCACAAAGAGAAGATGGAGGGATTGGAGTTTGTTTCGTGTGTAGTGTAAAGAGGTGATAGTGTTGTGGGCGAATCGATAAGAGACATATAGTTTGGGTGAGGATCAGAGGAGTTTGTGAGGAGGGGAATGCAAGAATCAAGATTTTAGAGGATGAGTTGGCTTTCTTTTATTGGGTGGTTGTGGATCAGAGATTCTTTTCGAGTAAACCGGGCCTTTTTCTATATGGTTCATCTATTAAAATAAGAGAGAATCATAACCGGATCCGTGGCGCAATGGTAGCGCGTCTGACTCCAGATCAGAAGGTTGCGTGTTCGATTCACGTCGGGTTCAATTCCCTTCAGGAATCCCCCTTGTTTTTTTTCCTATTCAGCTTTGCTGTTGTCTGTTTATTCACAAAATGAAAAAACAAAAAAGGGAAAAACGGGAGACCATCACGGAAGAGATCGTAATGGATCACGTCACTGCCCTCCTTAAAAGAGGTATAAATTTGGATGAGAAGACAAAAGGTCAGCACAAAAAATAAATATCATGATCACTTCACAATTAATAAAATCTTATTTTCTTTCTCATTTTCTGTGTATGCAATGCACATATATTATTTCTCTTCCTTTTTCAAACTAAACAGGCTTAAGTGGTCTTAGTGAGGGTATGACATTAATCATATTGATGTAGAGAAATAGATGAGCTTTTTTTTTTCTAGTAAAATAAAAAAAAAAAAATTTAACTCTGAAAATTGGGATACAATGAATAAAACAAAATTATTATCGTCAAATTACCAAAATATGAATGTATCATTAATATTTCAAAACATAGAACGTCACTGTCTCAGAAAAAAAAAAAGAAAAAAAAACCCTCAATAGTAAGTAGGAGGTGCTGTTAATGCAGTAGATATTGAAACCCATGAGCCAGAACTTCCTTTGCAACCCTAATAATGGTACTGAGAGCCGGGGATGGTGTCACTATACAATAACACTATACTGAAATTTGCGATGCAATCAAATATGGTATCCGAAGGACAAAGGTGGCTTCCCACCTTGTCCCTTTAAAATTTTAAAAAGTATCTTTTAATAGATAGAGATTTTTAAAAGTCAAACAATGAGTAAATATAGTATTTGCTCCCATAAATTTTTAAACTTTTTTATGTTTATATTTTAAAGAAAATTTTTACAATTTAGCCCTATAACAAAAATTTTTGGGGCCCGCCACTATGCAGGACATGCATGTAGGGTTGTGTATCTGGGTTGTGTATCTTTTTAGTGTGCATGATTCTCTCTTCAACCTAACCCAGCTGAACCTCAAGCATTCGAATCATGTAAACCTACGGGCTTGGGATTTGACAAGATGCTGACCATTGCTCAGGTCTAGTGCCAATGACGGAACATGCAATTGATATTTCAAACTCACCAAGAAGCAACACTCCTACCGCCGTTAAAACCATAGAACACCATATGGCCAACCATGGTAAGAGTTTCAATTACCAGAGAAACTTCGAGTTATTGCTTCATAGATAGTAATTGCAACCAAGGGCTTAATCGGGAACAAGAAAGGCAGTGCTACACCAAACAATGACAATGGAATGACTAAAATCAGAGAGCGAGAAAATAACCTGTTTCTCTTATTCACAGCAACAGGAACCTGAACAACTGCAACAAAAGAGGCATTAACCATCATCCCCAACAACTGCTGCAGCTATTGATCCAACTCAATTTCGTCCCAAGGGGGGCACGGCTGCCAAGCAAGAATAACAAGGAGCTGGAGCTACCAACAGAGAAACATGTTCTTGCAAGTTTATAGAATGACTACAACTGAATCATCCCTAGAGAGGAGGGGGAGGAGAAGCAAGAGCTTCTTGCATTTCAGTGTCATCAACTATGTCAAATTTTAGTTGCAGTGATAAATTACAGACTAAATAAACTTGCAAGTTATTGCTCTTCCACAACAGCCTCATCACCAAAGAAATTATGGAAAGTCATTTTGTTCATGTGTGTAATGAACAGATTGAGCTACCCATGCAATCTTAGAAAGCAGCACAAACAATGTTCTAAATGCACACCTATTAATTTGAGAGACACTGATCATCAACAAGACATAAGTTGGATGATCTAACCGAGTCGGTCAAAGAAGAAACCAAACCTAAAACGATGACTTCAATACAATCCAGTGTCATTAGGCACATGATCCCTTTCCCATCTCTAAACCAGAACTTGGAGATGAGCCTGCAAATCACACCACAACTATGAAGGTGAACTTTCAACTAATCTAGTACTAGTGTTACTAGTCATGTGGCACATCATTTGGCCTCCTGGTGCCCTATTTCTTGCTACATAATTTACGTTGGTGCAACTTCATCATCGTCAGTTCCAAATACTTCCGAGTCTTATTGTTGCCTTCCTGTTATGTCTCCTCAAATTCTCTACAAAATTCTTTCTTTTTGATTCATTGAGACCTGCTATCTTTGAAATATTTCTGGGAATTAGTTGTGGCTGTAGAGGATTTGCTGATTCGGATGAGCTGATGAATGAACCAAACCTCTAATGAGACCCTTATGGAGGCTAATTTGGTATGTACTTTCATCCACATGGCCTTTCTCATTTTGCAGAAACCTCCTCAGTCTGATTTGTTTCTCTTGATGTCTTTGATTTTGAGGGCTTGCCAATAGTATTCAAGATATGAATCTCTCTCTCTCTCTCTCTCCCCCTTTTTTTCTATTGTCAAAAAAATGAAAATTTTGGATTGAAGGAAGCTGCAGAAGCGAATTACAAGAGTCTGTAGAGCCTTCAACAATTTGTTTTTCACTACGAGAATAGCCATGCTTTCTTGTTTCGGGTGAGGGGTGACAGACCAACCTGTGAGAGACCTAACAGATCAATACAAAGGGTTTTAACCGGAGAATCTAAAGTTGAGGAATCCCTTTAAACAGAACAAGTATCTATGTGGCCGCTCAAATTGAGCATTGTAGAGGAGGGTTTTTGTGGGGTTGATTTCCATGTCATCAACACCAACAGGTAGTTTCATTTCAGAAATCTTCAATTTGATTGTAAGACCAGTGTTTCGGTTTCAGGAAAAGAGAGTAGACCTAGGAATGCTTCCTTCAGATAATCAGTGAGAATCATGCAGAGAAGAAATAAAGTAGGGTTTTTATGTTGAATAATTGAGACATGTTCCAAAATGCCCCAATAAAAAAAAAAAATTTTTAAAATAACCCCAATTCAAAAATATTTCCCCAAATAACCCCATTTTATCGGGTCTTGAAGACGCGACACAGTGTGTCGCGTCTCCAAGACGCGACAACCCAAATTCCAGAGAGAGAGAGAGAGAGAGGGGAGAGAGAGAGAGAGAGAGAGAGAGAGGGAGGGAGAGGAGTCCGCGGGGGGGGAGGGAGAGAGGGGAGGAGAGCGGCGGGGGAGGGAGGAGCGCTGCGGGGGGCGGCGGGGGGAAGGAGAGAGAGGGGAGGACCACGGCGGGGTGCGGAGGGGGGAGGGAGGGAGAGAGAGAGGGGAGAGGGGCCGCGGAGGGGGGGAGGGAGAGAGAGAGGGAGGGCCACAGGGGGCGGAGGGGGAGGAGAGAGACAGCGGAGGGATGAGGGGAGAGAGAGAGGGGGGGCGGAGGGGGGAGGGAGAGAGACACAGCGGAGGGGGAGGGAGAGAGAGAGGGAGGGCCGCGGGGGGGGCGGAGGGAGCGGCCCTCCGCCTCCGCTGTCTCTCTCCTCCCCCTCCGCCCCCCCCTCTCTCTCTCCCTCCCCCCTCCGCTGTCTCTCTCCTCCCCCTCCCGCCCCCCGCGGCCCTCCCTCTCTCTCTCCCTCCCCCCTCCGCCCCCTGCGGCCCCCCCCTCTCTCTCTCCCTCCCCCCTCCGCTGTCTCTCTCCCTCCCCCTCCGCCCCCCCGCGGCCCTCCCTCTCTCTCTCCCTCCCCCCTCCGCGGGCCCCTCTCCCCTCTCTCTCTCCCTCCCTCCCCCCTCCGCACCCCGCCGCGGTCCTCCCCTCTCTCTCCTTCCCCCCGCCGCCCCCCGCAGCGCTCCTCCCCTCCCCCGCCGCTCTCCTCCCCTCTCTCCCTCCCCCCCGCGGACTCCTCTCCCTCCCTCTCTCTCTCTCTCTCCCTCTCTCTCTCTCTCTCTCTCTGGAATTTGGGTTGTCGAGTCTTGGAGACGCGACACACTGTGTCGCGTCTT
Source organism: Dillenia suffruticosa (assembly GCA_033439265.1). Taxonomy (NCBI): domain Eukaryota; kingdom Viridiplantae; phylum Streptophyta; class Magnoliopsida; order Dilleniales; family Dilleniaceae; genus Dillenia; species Dillenia suffruticosa. The sequence goes on from JAVTVX010000005.1 coordinate 915,616, forward strand.
CAAGACCCGACAAAATGGGGTTATTTGGGGAAATATTTTTGAATTGGGGTTATTTTAAAAATTTTTTTTTTTATTGGGACATTTTGGAACATGTCTCTTGAATAATTTCCATCAGTCATAATCACAAATTCAACAAAAGCTACATAATTATTCAGAATGAAAAGAGAAAAAACTTGGGTAACGCCAAGAAACAGGGAAGATTGTTTCTGTGTGTTCTTAATGTAGAAAACCCTTGTTTCTGTGTGTTGTTAACGTAGAAAACCCACCTTGCAATCGAGACACGGAGAATTGATTCAAGTGGGCTTGTTTGAACGACAACTTTCTAAACTCAAGATATCAGTTTGAAATTGATGTTGCCCATGAACAATCTTCCTATGCTATGAAATTGAAGACAGGTTGACATATTGAAATGCCCAAAAGAAAATCACATATATGAAATGAGGCAATTCTAGAGCTTTGTTCCGAATTAACCTCAAAAACCCAAAAAATTTTAAAACAACACCCTTCGAAAAATATTTCCAAATCTAACACACTCATATCGTGACTTCAAGTCACGACATTTACTGTTCATTAAAAAGCATGCACTATTCAATGAACAGTGCCATGTCATGACTTAATATGTCGTGACTTGAAGTCACGACATGAGACCTTGATGAACAGTGCCATGTCGTGACTTCAAGTCACGACATATATGTGTTAATTTTGAAAATATTTTTTGAAAAATGTTGATTTAAATTTTTTTTTTTAAAATAAGGTTATATCCGTACAAAACTCGCAATTATATTTCATTGAAAAATTAGGTTACAAGATTCCATCAAAATTCATATTAGATAAAAGAGGAAAAAAGATCCTTAAAGAATCTGACATAGCTATAGATATGTGCAGACATACATAAAAAAATCAGGACAACGCTCTAAATTTTCCCCACAACCCCCCCCCCCCAAAACATTCAGATCATCAACACTATTTTAAGAGCAATCAAAATTCTGATGGATAAAATCAAATTCTTGATACCTTTGATAGCTTAGCACAATCTGAAAATTTAGAAATCAAGGAAGCTGCGTTAGCCAATTCCACGAGTTTGCCACAGTCTTCGACTATTTTCTTTGCACCACCAGAAGGGCAAGGGCCTCTCTTTCTCTTTCTGGTCACAGACCAACCCTTTAAAGAGAAATTAGTAGGACCATCAACCAGTGAATTTGATGAATCTCTTTCTGGGTTTCTTTCCAAGTGATATGTCATGTGGCAACTTAATTCGTTCTCCGACAGGAAAATCTTATTGCAGACAGAACACTTGCCTTTCTTGCCCCTTTCGTGTTTCGATGATTTCAAGGGTTGATCCAATCCAACATTCTTGTTTTCAGCGGTCTCACTCCGTGGAATCTTAAACTTGAGTATGAGACCAGAGTTTGGGGCAAGTAAACTCGCCCTAGGAATGGTTCTTCCTTGTAAAGTCGATTCATGAAATTGATGCAGAGAATGAGACAGAGACAGATTGATCAGCTGAAATGACTCCATTGCTCGCAATTGCCGAAAATTCAATCAAACCCACCAAGAGATTGAGATTGAGGATGATAATGAATAAAGACACGAATGAGATTTTGCAGAGAAGGAAAAACTTGTTAAACAACAAACAACCAGAGCGGACTTAAATCTCAAGAGGGTTCCTAAATGTTTCTAAAATCGAGAGATGTTGTGTTGCTGGGGTTATTAATCGGGGGCCAATTTTAATTTTGAAACAGAGTTTCTATTTCTTCGACTTCTCCACTCTCTCTCTCCCCCCTCTCTCCCCCTCTCTTCTTAAACCGTAACTCTTGCGGCCTAAGTCATGCTTGTAATTTTCTTTCGCTCTTCGCTGTTTTGCTTTTGATCTCCTCTGTATCTGTTTGTTTTACCGAATCATAATCAATTTAATTTGTTGTAATAAAATATAAAATTTGATGATGATGATGATCATCATAATAATAATAATAATAATAATAATAATAATTCGCCTCTGTTTTTTTTTTTTTTCTATTTTATCAAATGATAATCAACTTAATTCGTTTGAAATAAAAAATAAAATTTGAGAGTGAACTAAATAAATACATAAACAGTTATGACAGATAAGACGGAGACTTTTGATACATATGGATCATTATAAAATCATATATGTCTACTACATATAATTTAGTATAAATATAACTTTTAAATGCTACGAACATTTTCTAATTTTGAATACTTCGAATCCAAATCTATTTAACCAATCTTTCCCAAAATATGCCTATAATATTTTAAGATTATGAGAAGTTTTATTATTGTTTGTAATATTAATAGTACTTTTGTGATGGACAAACTTTCAAAATAATTATAATTTTAATTGAATAAGATTTTTACTATTATAAATTTCAATAATAAGAATAATAATCTTTTAAATTTGGATAATAAGAACTTTCAATAGTTCACAATAACCCCTACCCATATTCTAAAATGGATTCCACATTCTAAAATGGATTCCATTGTTCTCGAGTCAAATTAGTGAGGTAAAACCCCAATACTCGTGCCGAAAACCAAAAAAAAGTAATTTTCACGGTCAGATAAGTCATTTTGTGCTTACCCCTACATTTGATATGAAGAAAGTCCTGCATAATTAAGCCTCATATAAAATCTAAATGCAGCAATCACCATCCACCATGAATGCCATTGAGCCAAACGGAATAGGAATCACAGAAATGAAGAGGAGGGAAATGAAAATTTTCGGACTTAATAAAAGGTAAAAATGAGAGTTCCATATGATTCCCAAAGGAACAAAAGGTACCATAATAATACACGACAGCATAGGCAAGCAGCCTCATGAACCGGAAAAAATCCAGTTTCCTAGGAAATCCCAAGTCCCTTCATTCTGCATTCTTTCATATCCATCATCCCCTATGCTTTCTGGCCTTCTGTACAACCCCTCCTTTGAACAGTTTATAATAACCCCCACCCCCAAAAGCACTAATACAGAACAAACTTCATAAGCTACATCTGCACAACAGGCTACAGCAACACCTCAACCCTCTCTTATTGTGCTGTGCATCCCCAGGTCTCTCAGTTGAACCAAGTGACTAGCCCCATCCCCACACACTTATTTCCACACACAAACTGCACATCCAAAACACTCAGATGAAGGAATCGAGGTATGCATAGTTCCTACGTCTACCAAATTGGAGAAGGCTACCATATGTGCGATCCCACACCCCAATGAAAAGGGATTCTGTGTCAGGACTGAATGACATACCAGATATCTCTCCAAAGAAGTCAATTTCCTGCTCCTTTTCATACCCGTTTTTCGCATCAAAGACATGTACAAAATCAGCAGGCTCTGCCATAGCCATGAACTCACCATCAGATGTGTAGCGTATGGACCGAATAGCTCCAAGGTTACCCTTGAGAACAGCTACCGATTTGGATACATTTCGGACGTCCCAAACTCGGCAGGTTTTGTCTTGGTTTCCGGTAGCAAAAGTGTTGCCATCAGGGTGCCATGCTGATGCGAATGAGTAATCTCGGTGGCCACATAAAGGCTTGACTGTCTACAGAATTCAACAGTCATATTAACAGATTCAGCACAAGATTTGCCAGAATCTTTATAGTTCACTTAAACACACAGTGGTGCCACACACATAAAATAACTTACCTTGCCAGTTTTGGAGTCAACCAACATACCATCAGGATTGTCTCCAGCAATGACCAGAAGCTTACCATCAGGACTCAAGGAGGTATGCTGCAAGACAGGCAAAGAGGAACAAGATTACAACAGCCTGAAAACATGAAAGACAACATATATCCATGAAACACCAGATTTTTCAAACCTCGTACAATATATATCCTTGAAAAGATTGTCTTGGCGAATTCAGAATCTCAATCACTATGAAGATAATAACTACAGTACAAGCTTCCAGACACAAATATTGGATAACAAGAATTATATATTAACTTTTGTAACACAGCCAACCAGATGTTCACATCTAATTAATACACAAAAAAAGAAAAAGCAAGTAACAATAGCACCAATTCATCCGGAACAGTTAGCTACCTTCTTTGATCGATCACTATGAAGATAATAACTACAGTACAAGCTTTCAGACACCAATATTGGAAAACAAGAATTATATATTTTGTAACATAGCCAACGAGATGTTCACATGTAATTAATACACAAAAAAAAAAGAAAGTAACAATAGCACCAATTCATCCTGAACGGTTAGCTACCTTCCTCGAACTATCCTGGAGGTTACAATAACCTTTATCCCCAGACAGGGTTGATTACAAATAGCAAATGGTCACATATAATTAGATAATCGCCTCTGCAAGATCTAGCTTTCAAAACATTTTGTGTATTTTCAGGAATAAAGCACAGATACAGAAGTGGACACGAACAAAAGGATACAACACAACAAAGTCATAAAAATTTTACACTATTATAGTCACCAAAGAGTGGTATGACATCGTTTCCAAAGGACTTTAGGCCAACATAGCCACTACTGTCCACACAATACAGATTTTTAACGTGTGATGCTTATTTACATGTGGACATGGATTGTGGTACAACAAATAATTTTCACTTGAATAACTCGGCACAAAAGCAGCCACTTGAATATTAATTGTTGAACATAATTTATTTAGAATATTTTACTAAAATATGTAGAGAAAAGGAACATAAAGATCATCAAAGCTCTTCATTGTAGTCCTTAGCAATCATTTGTCGTTGTTCATATTCTATACTTGGAACTTGTTTATGGTTTCGCAGTATGAGTGTGTGCATAGAGAGAGGAGAAGAGAGAGCACAAGAAAAGGAAAGTAGAAATAAAAGAGGAAAAAGGAGTTGGTCAAAATATCGAAAGAGAAATCTAACATTCTTATGGATGGTTAATTTAAGGTCAACCAACATTTTAAAAACGATGTGAGTCTGACATCACATGCACCACTGTAAGTGCATCCCTACTTTCCAAAATAATGCATTCAATTACAAATCAATGTTTGAGACATAAATAATACTCCAGAACAAAAGATTGCAAAATAAACAACATTAGCATTTGTCTTTGCATATGTGTGTTACCACATGCCCTTCTGCAGATCTAAGCATTGTTTGGTGGCTCGTATAAATTTATGCTCGTCTTTTCCCACGTGGACATCACACATATATGTGCTTTTTTATATAGAAAAAGAATTAATATGTTAAGAAGAAAGAATAAAATGCAGAGGAATAATCCACCAATAAGAAAAAAACCCAATGTTTAGATAAATAGATTCATCACGGAGATTCAATCCCCCAAACTGAGATGCTTCAAAATAAGATTTCAGATGACTTGTACAATCCTTAGTTTGACAAAGATACTTTCATACTCTATTTCTACTTATTAAAAAACAAAAAAAGGCCCTCTTCTTCAACCTAATAGATCTGTTATATCAATTGTACCATTATACTTTCCTTTTTTAAATCGCAAAAGATGTGAATGCTCTAAAATTAAGTAACCTCACTGTTTCTCACTATGCAAGTTATTAGAAATGACCGCTACAACCTTCACATACATTTTCATTTGACAGACCATCTTCCATCTTATTTTAAGCTAAATCCTTTTAGACAAAGGATTAAAACTCCTCAATGACCAGTCAGATATGTTCTGAGAAAGAAAATTGAACACAATAATAACCCTGTGCTTTGCAGACATTGGCTCAAAACAAAAGAAAGTTGCAAATTACTCAATCTCTCATCAACATAGAGGCACAACTAATTAAAAAGGTTGAAACACAAACCAAGTAGCATAGAATAGTATAGATCAGGATAAGCAAAATGTTTAGGGACAAGTATTAAAACTTACATTAACTGGCCAAGGAAAAGTGAAATGCCTAGAAAGCTGAAATTTTTCCATGTCAAAGTCTCGAACCCCACAATCATTATTGGATGCTGTGAAGTGAACTGCACCACTGTGTAATTAATTATGATCAACAACAGATCAGTCTTATCTTCTGCAATGCATGTTAACATTAAAGGAAAAAGTTGAGCAAAAAGGGAGAAGTAAAGATGAAGAGTCAAAACAATGTTGGAAGCAATAAATGCTCCCCTGGCAAGGAGAATGGGTTATGGAGTAAATGACGGCACAATGTTCAGAGAGAATGCTACCAGGGAGAGACAAAAAAGAGAATGTTACCTGGGAGCGACATAAATCTCAACGGCATTGGTGATTGCATTATCATCATAAGTTGTCCTAGAACAGAAGCTAACTCCAGGTCGATCCAGATGCTACAACAAAAATGATTTAAAAGAATCATTCTTTGTACTTATGCCTCGCCGCATTGTAGATTAAGGATGATAGGAGTTAAAGGAACAGTTTGTTGTTGTAGTAGGAGTTAAAGGAACACCCCAGTCAAGAGCTAAGCTGATCTCAGGAACTTAATTTTCTATTAATTAATTAAAAGCACCACAGTTTTATGGAGCCACCTGGATATCGCAATTTGACTACTATCATGATTCATGACTAAAATCTAGATCTCTAAATAAAAAGAATCGGAAGATAAAACAATCCCGGTCATATTTCAAACCCATGGTGGCTGATCAATTAAGGGGAAAATGCAGTCAAAAGAAAACACGCAACATACTCATGTACAATTGCAGCAACACCACCTGTAATTGTGATCATAATGTGAAGGGCGTCTGCAAGATTTATGACTGGCCTTCCACTTGGAGAGACCAAGGCTTCGAATTTCATGTATTCATTTTAGATAGAAACTATGCAGGACAGGAATGAAGAACCACCAACCTTGCAGATCAATTCTCCCTGGAATCCTCCAGCAACTAGTAAGTTATCTTTTACTGCAAGAGTGCTAACTTGAGTCTGTGTAAACCCTTCCAACAAGCTTCCAGGATGTTTCTTCATAGGAAAATAGAGAGGAAAAAAATTTAGAACACCTCACTTTTTAACAGAAAATTGAATATCTTATGGATATTCATTACCACTGTATCTCGATAAAAAAATAAGACTCACCTCAGTTGGTGCCACATGCCCTAAAACATTCAGAACTTCTGTCTTGTTATACGTCAATGCTGACCAATGAATGACAGAGAAATTTGACATCAGGTATACATCATGCTTTGACGTAGCCCATACCAAATTCCTCAACTGCAAAAAGAACAAGTATTGTCACCCCAAGTCAAAGGCAAGAACAACAAGGCAGGTAGACATAGAGATGCAATGAGAAGATTCCACAACTCGCTGCTGCATAAGAAAAGATTTTCTATGTGCAACTCAATCACATACTCAAATATATGGTATTTCCTCCCATTTCCAACTAGAGCAGATTAAAATTGGGAAAACCAACTCCTATATCAGCAGTGGTATAGTATTGCAAGAGTAGAAACTTTTACAAATAGTATCAGGAGGAGAAAGGAATAATGCCTATCGGAAGTTGGCAGAAAGATGACTAAAGGAAAAATCCCTTTTATCAGAAGTTTCACAATGAATAAGAGTCGTGGATAGGATTATAGCAGCAGATACTTCATGGTTAAAAGAAACTTCCAGATTCTGTAGAAGTACGGCCAAGTCAGGTGATAACTTAAGATCAAAAAGGTTAGTGTGTATTTATATAAGGTGCAGCAGGTATCTTGCAGATTAGAAAGTGCTTCTAAGCTGTAGGCGATGACTCTCTCATTTCTACCCTGCACACTTCTATGCCGCCGGTTGTAGTTAAAGGAGCTCTCAGGAGTGAAAGTCAGAAGATTTTTCATGTGGGCAATCCAGAAAAAAAAAAGCAGAATTTGTGGACATTCAGAAGTAAGAAAACGATATTGGGAGGTCAAAATCTCCTGATGAAACATATCCACAAAAGGCAAATGATACTCTATAGCGCTTTCCTTTGGGGGGGTACAAAAACAAAGAGATCAGCCCAAGACTAAGGCCAAGCAACTAGATGTTGCAGGATTGGACATTCATCTCACCACACTCCCTTTGCAGGGAAATCAAACATTTGTAAAACAAAAAACAAAAGGGTTATATAAACTCGTCTACGTTCGGCAAGCCACTTGTCATTTGCTACCCAAAATTGTGTGCGGCCTATCACATTTTTATTATTCTAGTAGATACTGTCTACTTTTCAAACACTTCTAGAGATCTTTATATTACTATAATTAATACAAATGGAATGTTTGTTTCCTTAAGATACCCATAAGGACCATCTTTCCCATGCCTGTGCAATCCAACCAATTCTCTTGAATTAAGAGCCATCTTTCCCTTTTCTTAAATACTAGTGCTTTTTTTCCCCTTTCTGCTTTTCAGATACGTAAAAATAAAAAGACAACTAAACCAAGGAGATGCTTCCTAAGAGCAATAAGACAAAGCACATAGAAAGAGCTAAGAAAGTGATCTAAAAGAAATAATGTAGCGTATGAACTGGGCAATGACAACAAGGTTTAACGCTAGCAGCACATACCTCATCCTCCTATTTTCTCCGGCTCAGTGCACCCTAGGACAAACAAATGGATTTATCTATATTTGCAACGACAAACCAAAAGCATACAACTAAAAGTAGTTTCAATAGAACCATAACCAGAGAAAGCAATTCAAATTTGAGAGATTCCATAAGCAGAAAAGAGAGAGGGAAAAATAGTAACAATTCATTATGTTGCTATGAATTCTCTGCCAATCAATCATCATGTGCAAGAGGTAAAAGGATGTTGGGAAAGCTGACCTGGAAATGTAGTATTGTGGATTTCACAGATCTTGAGTTCCGTCTGAATTCATAATACATTGCCCCTTTCTTTGTGATTTTGCACTCCTGTTTATAAGCAAGAAGAGTACATGATACAACATAATTAGGATATATTCAGGTAAAGATGCCATCACTATTTTCCTTTATTTTTTATCCAGAAAAAAAAGAAGCGAAATTTAGTCACAGCAAAATCGAGGATGTTGTCTTAAAGGGAGAGAAAATGAAAGAAGTCAATGGCTTCACCTTTTCAGAACCCTCCCCAGATTGAGGGATATTTTCATAGTTCTTGTACTGCTCCAACCGAGTTTGCCTGTATTTCTCCCTAGTAATGCTAAGCCTATCCCAAGGTATCCCTTGAATATCCTGTCCTCTCCTAGCTTCAGCAGAGGAAGTATCTGCCACTTTATTATTCTGCATAGGGACCACAATTTTCTTGAGGACAACCTCCAAACAAAATGACACCCAGAAATAGAGTAACTAGAGCCTAGACTACTAAATGCATACTTGTTCATTTATCAATGTGTACAATGAAAAAGTACAAACATAAAATATTGCTACCGATCATTTAATAAGATTAACAAAGTAAATAAACAAACCAAGTGATCATATTCATCAACATCAGAGTCTGAACCAGCCATCTCTCTGGCACGGAATTCCTCATCGATATCATCATCTACATCTTCCATTTCGTAGTCATCTTCCATGTGATCATCATCATCTGCTTGGTAAAGGGACATGGTCTTCTGAAAATGTGAACCCTAAACCTACACCAATATTAGCCCACATGCAAATAAGTCAAACCCTTTCAAGGAATAAAAATAAGTTTCTCTATCGTTGCTTAAGGGAGAAAAAAAAACAAAGGACGGACATTTATGATCACATGGGTAAACTGAAATTCACAACCATATTGATATATATTCTAGTTAAGTTTAAATTGCTCAACTCAACTCAAACCAAATCCTAGTCCCAACTTAATTCAAACTGGCCGTAAGAATCCAAGTTTCCATTAAGCTTCATGTCACTGGCTAATTTAAAGAAGTTCAAATTGCTTCTAAGTGAAATTATAAAGAGTTTATACCTGCTAATGAAAGCCCCAGCTTTCATTCTTAACAATGGGTTATTTTGTTGTGTGAAAATTTGAAGCGAGATGGACCCCCCAGCGTTGAGGAATCGGTAAGAAGAAAAATGATTACCCAAAGGGACGACTAAGTCACACTTTAGACAACTTAAAATCCTTGTAGTAGGAAAAAGACATGAAAGATACAGTCTAATATTATTAAATGCTGATGTCACAAAAAGCAAGAGACATTGTTACGCACTTATTGAGATAGTGAGAGATGATTAGTCAATTGAAATTGAGAATTCGGCATAAACCTAGCAGGGTCAACTAACCCAAAACCCCAACATCATTTGAAAGTATAGGTACACAGGAATCACCTTGAGAAAAGCCTCAAGACTAATGTAACCGTAAGCAAAATAAGAGACATGGTTTGACACGACATGATAGGACAATTGAAACTGACATTAGACATAAGCCTAGCAGTGTCAACCAACCTAGAACACCATCATTTGAAGGTGATGAGTACACATGAAACAAGCAGAACTAGGGAATTACATTGAGAAAAGCCTCAAGATTACCATTTCAAACTATAAATGGCTCATCCAACATAATGCTATCGGTACCAATAGAAATAAAAAATGTCCTCAACAAAAGCAAAGAATCAATAAATAAGTATGTGACTGGGAAAAACCACAAAAAGTAGAGAAAAGGATTACATCATTTGCATATGGCTTAATTCAGAAGCTGATTGCCTAATAAAACAAGCCTTATATACACCAACATAAGAACTACCATTTGAAACAGAACAAATGGATCAACCTAGAAGATCTAAACCAACAAATAAGATACTAAACAGCATCTTTGGGAAGCTATGGGCTGTTTTGAGCAATCTTAATGCAGGAGGATCCAAAGAATTAGAATGTTCCCACTGTTCTGTGTATTTTTTTTTTTTTTTTTTTTTGAGTTTTCCTTCTTTATTTAGTTTCTATTTAGGAAGTTTCCTTTTTTTGTTTCCATTCTATTTAACAAATTGGAAAGTTTTAGTCCAAAATTAGTTTTAATTAGTATAAATACGATAATAGTAGTCACTTTAATATGGTATTTTTTCACTTAAATCCAAATTTTATTTGGTTTTATTTAAACATTCCAACCCAATCACCCTAATCTACACCTAATTGTAGATATCTATTGGCCCTAAACACTTCCTCTATGTTTGACTGCAATTTTAGTCAACTTATTTAAAATGCCGCATGCTGAAGGTGGAACTAAAAGATTAATAGAACTCCTGACTGCGTCAAACATCGCGTATGTAAGCCATTTCCTTCTATTCCAACAGCTCAAACTTTATGGACACTACTTCCATACCTGAGAAGTGAAACCTGTCTTAATATTAAACACTACAAGCCCATCGTGCGTGCAACTCATCCAAGACACCAGCACCTAGGTAGGCACTAAAATTAACAACGCCAAATCCAAAAGTCCCATTAAGAAATAATCAAGGATTTATATATAAGATTCAAAAGATTGCTCGCGAGGAAAAAAGCTTCAGTAGGAAAAAAAATGAATGCAAAACAAAGGAAAAAAAAAGCCACATGCCCCGACCCCAAAACAAAAAAGGGAACAGAACTCCACCCTTCAAGTTCACAGTCATGCCCTAATAATTGCAGTCAAAATCAAATCACTACGTATAGAAAACCGCGTCCCTATAATTCAACCCTAACAACCAAATACAAGACAGCACCGACTCAAACCCTAAAATTTTGGGTGCGCCTTCGGGCAAATCCAGCATAGAAAAGGGTCAAGTCGATTAAAACCTAGCCTCACAACATCAAAGTAATAAACAAAAGCATAACAAGGAAAACCCTAAAATCAAATTATAATGAAACGTCGAAAAGAAAAAAAAAATTAATCAAAAAGAAAAAGGTAAGGAAGACGTTAATCGAGAAAAACAAAAATGAAACCTAACCTCTAAATTCCAGAAAAGTCAGATCTCGTAAAAAACTTCTCCGTCTTCGACTTCCTAATCAAGCAAAAATCTGCATCGTCTGCTTCGACCTCGGAATTCGGAGATAAATTAAAGTTTTATTTTAAGAAAACTTGTCGGAATTAAAAGAAAAGATTCTTCTTTCAATAGAACGCAGGAGAGAGAAAAGCGAGATCGAGAAATGAGGGAAGAGAGAGAGAGAGAGAGAGAGAGAGAGACGTTTATCCTCTGGTTTTGAGGGGAAACGTTCATCCGACTACGAACCGCGGCCGAAAGAGACAGGTAGGCGTAAAATGACGCGTCATACTTACTTTTCCCGAAAACTACGAAATTGTCCTTTCAGTTCTCCTTGTTTTATGCTGGAGGTGTTCGGATAATTTCGTTCTCGTTCTCGAATCCTCTCTAGAATGTTTGAATGGCCTTCCATGCTTATTATTTTTTTTATATGCAAAAAAAAATTATTATTTCAACACACAGTAGAAATTTCTTAAAATTAGTATTAAAAAGAACAAAATCCTTAATTTAATTTTATAGTCCACTAAAAATTATTACAGATTTTATTAATTATATCAATACTAAGTTAGGATGGTCCTAAATATTTTTCCAGCTGTACCTTAACTTAATTTTTATATTTATATTTTAAAATCCCAAATAAAAACTATAATTTTAATATTTTATTATTCAATTTTACTCTTTTTATATTAATAAATAATCATTTACATAATGTTAATGATAAGTCATTATTTTTAGTTGTTTCGATAATTGGAAGAAGTTTATAGTAATGTATAATTTTACGTAATATCTTATAAATTGTTTTATCTTATTTTATTTAAATATTTAAATAACTTACTTTTAAAATAAAATACAAGAGTTTACAAATTCAAAAAAATATATATATAATTTTAAGAGTTTATAAATTATTCAAAATAAATTCAGTCAAACACACTTTAAATATTAAAATATCATTAAACTTTTTTATACTGTGCTTGATTTTTCTATCGAGTACCCTTTCTTAAAATATATATGCATAATATTAACTTCGTTATCTTGTAAGATGTTTTCAGGGCTTCAAGCCCTTTGTCACAGTGCCACCTCTCTTCCCGATGACTCGCGGTTGAGTGCCTCTTTTTTACCCATTGTAGGCGGAGAGAGGCCACTTGGAGGTGGTGGCTATGGCTGCTTCAACAACCCTTGCAGCACCGGGGAGAGAAAATGGAGAGTCAACTTTTTTACAACAATTTTTCTTATTCTTAATTTTTTTTAAACGTGAAAAATCGGATTTTTTAATATTTTTTATTACTGATGTTAATGAGGAAAAAGATGTTTGATACCTTTTGATTTTTTCTTTTGAAAATATTTTAAATTTTAAATTTTATTTTTGAATAGTTGATTTTGCGTATATATTGCATAATTTTATTTTTAAAATTGAATCAAATTTATGTTTATTGAATTGATATTTTAAATTGTGTAAATATTATACAAACATACATATATATTATGGTACCCAAAATTGAAATAAAAAAAAGTTCCGGTATCAAAATATATCTTGTCAATAAAAATTAAGTATGGAATAAATAATCTTGGAACATTAGCGGCATTCCCATATTTTCCAAGACCGTAATCAACTCACTTTGCCGGCTCAATAGCAGGGATCACGAGATCCATCTCTTTTTCCCTTTTTGTTCTTTTTTTTTTTTGTTACTCGAGAATAACAAAAGCCGTAAAATTATATATATTCATAAAAATTTAAATATTAGATCTAAAAAAAAACACTTAAAGTAAAAATTTTTTTACCTATCACATCATGTATCCTAACAAAGACCATGACGCTACTAAGAACAGTTGGTATAGTGAGATGTGATGTTAAATTTTTTAATTAAATTTCCGAATTCGACTCGTTGTTTAGATATGAAAAAAACTACGTTGGGAGGATAACTCCCGTAAATGGACTACTGTAAGTCCTGAATTGGATTAGTCGGAATATAACTCCGGATACCGATCGATACAGTAAAAAAAAAAAACCATGAGGCCCATCTTAGCCCAAGCAAAGATTGCGCACACGCGTTCCAACACAAAGTTTACATGGAATGACGAAGACGGATAATCCTTTCACAACGGTGGATCAGATTCATCCCACAAGACGAGTTTCTAAGAGTTTCTAAGATACATCCCAGGTGACAGCATCCATGCAAATGTTCAAAATCTATGCCGCCTCAAACAAAGAACAGAAGGGGCATCATCTCTGCTTGCCTCCCATTGGCTTCCATGCACATCGCCCACCTTTAGACCGGATGGAAAGAGATCCACTGGAATGTTGGCCAAGCCTTACCAACCGCCTGGGAAAAGAAAGCAATTTGTCACAGCAATTATAACTAGTGAGATGATAGTAGTCTGTTAGATTATAATAAACTCTGTAAACAGCATAGGAAGGAAAAGGAGAGGTGAAAAAAGGAAGGCATTTCTCAAGTTTGTGCATCATCGCCAATGAATAATAGAAAAGGGAAACTTGTGAGACATTTCTGCAAACAGCACCCTATACCCTAACCTTGTTATTTTTGCAATAACCTCCCAAGAGCTATTAATTTTTGACAGAAGTGATCCTTCGATCATCTATTCATTAAATCTAGGAGGATGCTTGACTCACACTCGAGAATTGAAATTAGATTTGAAATCAAAGATCTTAAAAATAAATTTTATAAACTCATATATTCACTTGAATTAAAGAAACCACATAATTTGAGAGATTCTCTCAGATCATTGGATTAAAAATTAAACTATGACAAATAAATAAAATTTTGAGCCCATGTAGAATAAATAATAATAATAAAGAACAAATAATTATGGATGAGGGAGGCAAGGTTCAAAATACTTAAAAAAAATAAAAATAAAGAGCTTTAAAGTCTGTCAAAAAATTAACCTGAGAGCACATGCTCTGTTTCAAGAGCAATTTCAAGACCCACTACACTAGGAACGTCACAGTTGTAGTCATCTCCCCTACCGTAGTACTTAAGGACCTAGAGACAAAAAGGGGACACAAGATTTCAAATACATATGCATAACTGCAAGTTGTTTATACTCTTTAAAGGTAACGAGCTTCCAAAGCCATTTACCATTTTTAACCGCCAAATCAACCCAAAGGCATGGAAACAACTTGTAAAAATTAAGAAATCAAATCAAAATTATCACACATGCACAAAAAAAAATACAATTACCTCACTAAATCTCCAGATTTTCTGTGAAAGCGGAGGAGGTATGCTTAAAGGATCTAACACCACAAACCAAATTCATACATTCTGACCAAGAACTATCAAGTACCATTGGAGATTTCGAGCCCTAGTGATTATTTCAATGCCCTATGAGCTCCCACCCCCTCATGCTTTGTACAGTCAAACAAGAAAAAAGGGAGGGTTCAAATAACTTATTTTGTATTCAAATTCTTAGGACGAAGAGAGAGAGGTGTGTCTTACTCAACAGCAAGAGGCAGTTTAGAGGCCATACCATACCAGAAGACCCCTGTCCATGCTTGGTCATTTTTAGGAGGGTCAGGGTGGACAAAAATTTGTTGCCCACTCCCCCTTTTATTAGGGTCATAGATCAAAGAAGTTACGTTGGTCCATTGCAACAACATAAAAGCGCATTCTCTCACTAAAAGGAAGGGATCAAGTAAAAACAAAAGAGGCCCGGATTGGTGTCCTCAGTTTGCCTCAACTCATTTCTATTTAGTGTTATTCTAGTTGTAATATTTTTTTAACTAAATTGATTTTTTAAAAAAATATATATATAGTGTTTTGCATATAGAATTAGAGAAAATAAAGACACCAAAAAAAAACAAAATCATAGAATCCACTTCCCAATCTCAACTTTACCTAAACTCAACTCTCGCAAACAGGGCCACAATAGTTGACAAAATTTTAATTGTTCCTCATCTAACAGGGTTGGGAATAAGAAATTTCTTTTATCAGACCTAGATCAGAAAACTAAAAGAGGACCAACTTCCTGTTTATTATCCATCAGCAACATCATTTATGTACATGAACAATCTTGAATTAGTTGGTGAGCCTCAAGGCCGGGAAAGAAGAAAATGAGAGTACAGACAAACAGAAAGGGGCACCAATAACAGATGTTTGGTAAGTGCTAGATTAAACTCGATCAACTGTAGGCATCAAACAGAACTTAAAAGGAAATTATGTTTTGTTGTTTGGGTGAAATATCAACTATTATTATCACACATACTTCCGGGACTTTTTAACAAGGTCGCTTGCCTATGGCTACTTGACATGAAAACAGATTGCAGGAAAATTTTCTATAATTCATTTTGAAGTTTGCCTCAATGTCCTGATGACTGGAACATATTTACTGCTAACCAGAACAGCAACCAAATACTAGAAATTGTCTTTTTTTTTCCAAGGAAGTCATTTTCCACAAAGCTACACAAACCAAGTTCAACATTAATACTATGAAAAATACAGTAACTAAGCAATCTCCTCCAAAGATAAGACACTAGAAGTAATCATAGACCAAGATCAACAAGTGTTGCAGCAAAATATACAAGAGACATTGCAACACCTGCTCATTTGGGGGAAATATTCACAAGGCCTTAAAGTAATTTGTGGCAGCAACTGTCCATTTGTTGGCAGCTGGATGCAGGGTATAATGCTCAAACACTGGTTTTGAAACAAAGATAAACCAATCAAGGAGCAGCTGATTTCCTCAAAATTTAAAGATACGGTATCCCCAGGAAAGGCTATGTGAGATAGTAAGGCTAATAATACTCATACAACCACGGCATTTATGAGAGAAAATGGCAAGGGTAATTTAATAGTAACAGGAAAAAGATAGACAAAAAACGAGAGAACTAGTGTAGCTACTCCTCTAAACATGAAAAGATGCAACCAAATTAAACCAACCTATATATTAAGCTGAACTATTAATAGGTAAGGAACAAAAGTAATGTAGATGAAATGCAAATGACATAGGAACCATTGTCAATCATTACTGAGACGGGTCTATCGAAATCACAGAAGATCCGATTAAATTCAACACTAACTATGATATCGACAAGCATTCGAACATTGAGAAGTTGAATACCTAAACAAGCTCAATATATGCCATTGGGGCGTTGTCTCCTCGCCTTGGCAGTGTTCTGATGATTCTTGTATACCCACCATTTCTTTCTCCATATCGGTCTTGGACCTCGGCAAACAAGGCATGAACAAGTTGTTTTTCATAAATAAAACCAAGTGCCTGCCTTCTCTTATGGAGAGACCCAACTTTGGCCAATGTAATCATTTTATCAACATACTTCCTCACTGCACTTGCTCTAGCTCTAGTGGTTTTAATTCTACCGTGCTTGAGGAGCTGAGTGGCGAGGCCCCGCAACAACGCCCGTCTCTGATCAGGAGGGCGGTTCAGCTTAGGAACTCGCCTCCCGTGTCTCATGGCGAACACTCGACCAAAACCTTCAACAATGGTAAAATTGTGTTCGAAGCTGGTGTACTCTGCAACACAAAGTCGAAAAGTAGGGTTCAATTTATGCAATTGAGAATTATGAAATTGATAGAGAGAGAGGGAGAGAAGTACGAAATTGAGAGAATACCTAGGGAATAAATTGATAGAAGAGGATTAAGAGGAAAGAAACCGGTAAAGGAGCGGAGGGATTGAGGTTGTTTGCGGTGGGATATGCGTAGTGATTTTGAAGTAGGGTTTAAAGCGGCGGATGTGGGCGGAGGAACCCTAACAGTAGGAGACGGGAGTGCTGAGATCAGAGATGCCATGCTCCATGTACCTCCCGACGCCATCGCCATTGCATCCGATTCCTCACTCTCTCTCTTTATCTCTTATCCCTTGTGCACTCTGCTACTTTCGCCGTACTAACGGCAATGTCGTGGGCGGCCACAAGATAAGGTTTCTGTCTTTTATTGGTATTATATCAAATTTATTTAAAATTATATTACGATTTCTCCGCTAAAAGAATTATTTCCATGATATATTTTATATCTAAATAATCAAATTCAAGATTTTAATTAAAAAACATAATTTAAAATCACATCCGATCAAAAAATTAGGTTGGGTTGTTTGTGATCGGCATTTTTTTTCTGATTTGTTTTTTGGAATAAAGAAAATCACTTATGATTATTATTATTGTTTTTTGATCCTATTGGTTAATATTACGTCACATTTTGTACCAAACTGAGATTAATAATTTGTTTAATCATTCATTTTTGTCGATATGGTTTTCCTTTTTAACCTTTTGTGATAATGTACATAAAGTTGACAGTGGGATATTAGCTTATAATAATTTTTTTTTAGACTTGTTTTAAGAAAAATTGACATATCAGCAAAATGCTTTTTATGTTTTCTTACATTTGGAAACTAAAGAGTACTTTAAAAATAAAATATTAAATTGGATTCTGAAAAATTTGTTTTCTAGTTAACTAGTGACTAATAAAAACATCTAGTCTAGCGTTTCCAGATTAACGAAGGGCGCGCCGTCCATGTTTGATAGAAAACGAACGTTTCGCAAATGGTCATAAACCATTATTTTGAAAAAGCCATGCACCGTTTGAGGTATCGTTCTCAATGTTACCGTCATTTTCCATTTTCTAAGGTGAGATGGGACCGCCCAAAAGAAAGAAGGACAACTAGCGTACATATATCAGAAAATAATAATTTCACAATGTTATATGTCAACATTGTACGAAATATAGTTGCTTCTCAACACAACATACGTCAAATACACAATATGTTATAATGTGTCCAAATCACGCAATTGTGATGCAATAATCATAGGCATCACAATTAGAGCAAAGATTCACGGAAGAGATCATATCAGGGTTTCCGTCCCAACGGCATGCGTCGCGCCCACATATAACAAATACTAATGATAATAATAATATGATCACAAAAGGGTGAAACCGGGTCAAACAAGTTAATCCGGTCTAAAAGTTAAAACAAGTCAAAGAAGGTCCAGTGAGCCGACCCAAATCAAACAATGTCAAACCAGCCCATCAAGGTTGATGCGGGGCCCACAAGGTCCAATCATCAAGCGTCGGGTGACGACTTCGGGCCAAAACCCTTTACATTGGGTAGGTGGGGAAGATATCCATGTGTGGGCGTGCCGATTGCACAAACGGCGCGCGGGCTGCATGTGCACGGGAGTACGGTGTTACAAATCCCATATAAGATTTCAAAAAAATAAAAAAATAAGATTTAAATCTAATAGACTCTATCACTCAACATATCGATCTTTTAAATTGAGTTCTCTTATTAGTTTTGAGTCTATCACTTGAATCCATGATAAATTGGTATCAGAGCTATTGTTCCAATATGAAAAAGCACTACCTAGAAAAGAGATACACAGTGCTTAATAAGATCCAGAGTGAGAACCATTCAAAAAAGGAAAAGAGTTATCTGGTGTCAAAGTGAGAACTATCCAAAAGAAAAAAAAAAGTTTATCTGGTATTGGAGTGAGAGCCATCCAAAAAATGAAAAAGGTTATTTGGTACTCTAAAAAAGTCTAGAGTGAGAGTCATCAAGAGTGAAAGTCATCCGTGGACGTCTGACATTTCAAGGGGTAGGCAATATTACAAATCACAAATTGGATTTTAAAGAAATTAAAAAATAATATTTAAATCCAATATACTCTCTCACACAACAGTTCGTGGATTCGGTGTTTTTATTGAATTTGAGTCTATCGCTTATATTCATGGCACATGGTTATTGTCCCCACGAGTGTGCATGCAGCTATGAATAGATCACAACCAGGCGGCCTAGTTGCGGGGGTGTACAGGCCACGTTGCCCAAACATGCGCCCGATGATGGTTGGCTATCCCTCGCTTGTGGCCTACTATCACGGGCAAACGGAAAAGAAGAGAAATAGAGATAAATGAAAAGGAGAGAGAAGATTATCAAAACAAGGAGGAGAGAGACGAACCCACAATGCCACCTATAAAGCCTTAATCTACACACATTACGCAAGAGTACATCAAACTTAAAACAAAACAATGTCATACCAAAACGGGATTAGGAAAAGCAAGAGAGAGAGAAGTTTGAGGGCTTACCATAACCACCAATGGGGAGAGAGAGAGAGAGAGAGTGTGTGAGAAAAACAGAGAGAGATTTTCCATAAGGGGAAGAAAGAGAGAAAGAAGTGGGTGGCAACCAGGAAAAAGGAAGAGAGATTAGGGAAAAGTCAAGATGAAAACAATTTAGGGTTTTGTTAAGTATAGAAGCGTTGTGCAATAGGATACCTCTATGTTTAGCTTTAACCGTAGAATTAATTTTGAAAATTGCCATGCGTGTCCTCCAACCTCCCATCCTTAGGGGAGAAGGGAATGGGCACCAACCCTTTGAACAAGGGTTGATATGAGATATCAAAGTGGAGGACACCCGCACAAGGGCAAACCACATACACTAAGGTTGAGTTCTAGCCCGAGAAAATTCTGAACTTAAAAAATTCCTCTAAAAGGACGTTTGACACTGTAGTTCCTATTTTTGTTTCTTAACTCAAAGGGTACCGCAATATAAAAATTCTGGATGCTATAGTTTGATTGGCAACATATGCATTGCGAGGAACCCTCGAAAGCCAAAAAAAAAAAAAAAAATCATGGAGTGCAATATATAAATCCATATAAATAAAAATTAATTTTATCTGTCCATACATATCAAATTGAAATAATATTCTTAAGGACGGGGAAATTTTGAATTCATTTCTTAGAAGTGTTTATCATTTTTCAATGGCTTGATTTTTAGCTTTTTGACCACAATAGTCTAGAAACAATTGCAATTTTGAATAATAAATTAAAGGAAAATATTTAGTTCAATATGAAAATTACATTTTTATGTAAAAAGTTTTATATCGATTAATAAATGCTATTGAAAAAAAAAATAAAAATATTGCTCTATGTCAATTTTCAGTTGCTGAATCTAGTTGTGCGGTCCGGTTCAATGGTTTTTTAATGTAAAAAATTTCAAAAAAATAAAAAAGAATTGATCATTGGTACTGGGCTGGGGGTTCCATGCTAGTCCGGTTCCAGGTTTTTGTTACCCTGGGTCGGTTTCCGGGCTACAATGGGGCGGTTGGGCTGGTTTCCGGGCCGGAACCTGCCCAATCCCAATCCCATTTCTACATTTTATTTTTTTGGTTGACAACCATGGAAAAGCTTTACCATTGAGTTGAGTTAAAGAAGGTGAAACTTGTAGGTAAATGGGGGAGATATTTGTGGAATTATGTTCTGCTTGATCCTCCATTTGACAAGAGATGGGCACATCTCTCTCTCTCTCTCTCTCTCTCTCTCTCTCTCTCTCTCTCTCTCTCTCTCTCTCTCTCTCTCTCTCTCTCTCTCTCTCTCTCTCTCTCTCTCTCTCTCTCTCTCTCTCTCTCTCTCTCTCTCTCTCTCTCTCTCTCTCTCTCTCTATATATATATATCCAAGTTTAATATCATACTTTGTTTCATTAAAATAATAAATAAGTGATTTAGAGAATAATAGTATTAAATTTTTTAATCAAATTTTGAATTCAAAACTTAAAATTGAAAAAAATCATATCGTGAGAATTGATCATAATTTGGGTCCGACAATATTAAAATAGGATTAGTCAGATTATGATTCTAGATACCATCGATCATACCAAAAATAATTTTCTTTATTGATATTAATGTATAAATATATATTTAAAAAATTCATGTATAAATATATTTAAAAAATAATCAAATTTATATTGTATCTGTATAGAATACAATTATTAAATATAGAACGAGCAAGATATAATAGTTGTTAACAAAATTTAAAATCAAATTATATTACTATTAAAGTGGAAAGGGTTTGCGAATTATAAAATTACGTGCATATTTTTTTTTCTTTTTTTTTTTTTAAAAACAACATTCAAATCATAAAATTTTGATAGTTTTAAAATGGTCTTCTAATGAATAAAAACAAAAGATAAACTATTTCAAATGATATAAAATCATAGAAATTGTAGAAAAAACAATTAACAAAATTTTAAGAATAAATTATGGCCCTAAATGGACCTCATGGTATGTTTTATCTAAAAATTATATATATATATATATATATAGAATGATGTATCTTAGCACTAACAAAGACAGTATCACGCTAAGTGACCGGTCACTCTTTGTAGACCGCACACGTTGGGCACGCGCAACTAACCGGCTGGCCCTGCCTTCCCGCCTTACGCCACCTTCGTTTCCAGTTCTAGCTTCCATCCTCTCACTCCCGCAAATCCAATTAAAGAATATCCAAAACCCACAATTATAAAACTACCAAATATATTGTCATTTTCCATCTCTCCCCTCTCTCTCTCTCTCTCTCTCCACTCTAGAGAGTAGGACTAGCGCCTATGGCGATGCTGCTTAGGAAAGTTTGGGGATCGGTTTCAGGCCGATCGAATTCCAATTCGGATTCTTCTGATGGTAAATTATGCCCACAATCGTGTACAGGTTTTTTCGATCAGATACCTTCGGACATCTTCATTCAAATTCTCAAGCATTTAGAGCCTAAAGAGGTCGCCAGGCTTAGCGTCGTCTGCAAATCATGGAGATTTCTTGTTAATGATGATCGTCTCTGGATTCGCTTTCTCCAGAATCAGCTGGAAACTTGGGACTCCATTTTCTTCGCCGAGACCACTCTCCGATTTGGTCATCCTCTTCAGTATGCCATTCTCTCTCTCTCTCGATAGTTTATTTGATTCAATTTGAGCATTTTTCATGCTGTCTGACTGTTGATTGTATGATTCAGGGAACCCCATTAGTGTTGAAATTCACAAATGAATATATTATAATTACTAGTTGATATAATAGATTATTGATTGTGGATTACGAGCACGAATTTTGGATAGTTCAATTTAAGTAATTCTGATGTGCTTCCACCTTAAACTAGCTAATTAATTTTTTTATTTATTATTTGTTGAAATGGTTCGATTGTAATTGTAAATATTTGATAAAGAAGCCATTTTGGAATGCTATTGATTTTGCTTATTAGGTTGAATCATATTTTGAATCTCTTCAGTTAGGTTTTAACATTGACTCATACTTCTCTCTAATTGTTACCGCAGAGGATTTTACCCCGCACAGGAAAAGCTCCAATTGTCTTTTATGAATACATTTAGTCAACGGGCACAAGTCCCTGGTGCTGTAATTATTGATGGTCAGATCCTGCAATTCTTTATTTTTGTCATTAATAATATATTGGGACTTGGGAGCCTGGCAATATTTTTTTGTGGTCTTTTCTTTTTTATTTTTATATTAATCATTATTATTTTTGCCCTTTTATTTTGTTTTTCATACTTTTCAGTTTTAGGACTGCATTTTTATTAGAGTTTCTTCAATTTCCTTTTGCTAATTCAAAGGTGGCTCGGGATATTGCAAGTTTGGTTGGAGCAAATATGCAACCCCTTCTGGGCGATCCGCTACTTTTTTGGTAAGCTTCTTGCCACTAGGATTAACAAAGACTAGACATTTTCCTTTGCATTCTCTTGCAGTTTCTTATATATGTTTACTTTGCCCACTTTATTATTGTTTAAGAAAAGTTTGGATAAAGCATTTATAGTTTGTCTAATGTTGCAGGAATTTGGTAACATTGAGGCACCAATGTACTCTAGGCTTCGACATTTTTATGCAACAATTTATAACAGGATGCAGGTGAAGCCGTCTTCACAACCGGTTGTGGTGTCTATTCCTATCTGCCATTATGATGGTAAGTTACTAGTAAGACAGTTTACCTAGCACTGGACGGTTCTTTCATGACAAAAATGTGCAGTTCTCTGACTAATGTTGTATAATATGGCACTTGTGGTTGGTAAATTCCTTTTTGAAGCAAAGCAGTTTCCTTGACTTTTTATGCTGTTGCTTTCTTGTTGGAAAAGATTACCTTGCACTAATAATAGTATATTCGTATCCAAAAAACTTGAAGAAAAAAAAAGGAAGAAAGAAAAAAGAATTTAAAAAATAGAAAATAGAACCTCAACCTTAAGAACAGTTTTAGGAGGAGGGTGATCTGCCATTGGGAGAAGATTGTGTACTGTTTGTTCTTTTGTCTAAAAGACTGAAAATCAATGCACCAGAGCAAAACTTTTTTCATGCTCCTAAAGTTTGATCACAATATTAATTGTGTTCGGATCCTTGAGTTAGAGATGATCCTGCTGAAATTGTGCTTAGAGTTATGCAGAACAAGGTCCAAAGAAAGAGTGTGGAAATGTAATGATTTTGAACTTTATGTTGATACAATAAGTTCTGTAATCTTTAGTTCATTTATTAGATTCATTGGATCTAATTTGAGGGCCATTTACAGATTATCTAGAAATGTACTATGGATAGGTTGGAGTGATAAATGTTTTACATTTATTCTGTTGTTATAAAATGGGTCAAAATACATCAGAAGTTCAGGCAATAGTTGTCATTTTTTGACAATTGAGTTGGTCAAAGAGAATTTCTACCTCCCTCGTGTCGTTCTCGCACTCTTTTTCTTTCTTTTTCTCTCTAAGTTGCACTCTCCCCTGTAGTTCATCTCCTTCCCTTTCTGCTTCTCTCTCTCTCTCTCTTTCTCTCTCTCTCTATCTCTC
This sequence comes from Dillenia suffruticosa, assembly GCA_033439265.1. Classification (NCBI taxonomy): domain Eukaryota; kingdom Viridiplantae; phylum Streptophyta; class Magnoliopsida; order Dilleniales; family Dilleniaceae; genus Dillenia; species Dillenia suffruticosa. Next base: position 939,964 of record JAVTVX010000005.1, read on the forward strand.
TTTGAGTTACTCTCATGTTTTGCACCGATTAATGGACAGTTGACATGATAAGGTACTCAGAGATAGTTAAAGGACCAGAATTTAAAGAGAATAGAAGAAATGGAACAGGAGAGGAAGGAGATGACCTATTTTAAAACTCCAAGAGTCCAATCTACTCAACTGCTTTCTTAGTGGGTCATAGTGATATTTTTTTCAATGATACATTCAGTGCAAAGACTGAGCTGAAGATCTAACTCATTCAATTTCTTTGCCCAACTATCTATAAATGTCCCTCAAATTAAAGCTAATGAATCTAATAATGACCTTAAAAAACTCAAAAAACTAATCTAAAAGTTTTCAGGTGTAACCTTTTTATTATGCCCTTATCCCACATCATTTCTCCCTGGATGGGTGGAGACCTTTATCCCTTACAGAACGGTTGAAACTTTGTGTTATGGTGGAAGATTCCAAACAACAAGGTTTTGAAACAATGCACTAAAAAGCAGGTGGAAAGCATTAAAGGCATGAAGTTGGAAAGAACAACATCTTGCAAAAATATTTCTCTAATCATCAGAAGCTCAAAAATACCTCTGTACCATAGTAAATTTCCCACATAGAAAGCATGTCATTCAATATTATTTGCAGGAAAATTAGATAAATTAACATTTGGTCCTTGCCTAGGAATTACATGGGAAGATTGCAAAAAATGTGATAGATGATGGATATCTTTGTAGGATGGAAGAAAATTGTGCTCCTCCATAATTGAATGAAAATAAATTTCCTTTTCAGAAAATTCAAGCAATAAAGCATTTCTTTTCTATTAAAAATATGGTGAAACAGAGAGAGTAAACGTTGTATTATCTCATCAATTGTGGGATTATGTAAGATATTGGGGGTCTCAACAATTTGGGATGAATGTTCCATGAACTGTAGCAGAACTTTCATCTAGCTTACCATCACATTTTGAATTCACAGAGCGATCATGCAAAGATGTGCAAGAGTTTCTAGATTTTTATGTCATTCATATAACATTTCCTTACCTTCAACTCTTTCTCCGTCCAATTATTTTGGTCATAAAAGTGAATTTCTTTTGTAGAGATTTCATGTTCTTATAACTCGTTGAAAGTAGCCACAAGAGCCATGTTATAATTGTCAACACTGAAAGGGTCATGGGCATGTGTGGTGTCTATTTGAACATGTGATAGACGGACATGGACCCTATAATGATAATAATGACTATAAGAGTCTTCATTAGCATTGGCATTCCATATATACTTGTATATGTATATAAGGAGATCTAATGGACCCAATTTTATGTCTTCTGATATAAACCTACAAATAAAGCTAAAACCCAAAAATTTCTGTTTACATTTGGTTGTTGGTGGAGTCCTAAATAGTGATTGGTGGTAGATCAAACAACAGAAGGATGATCCAGCTATAAATGTAAACAGGATTAGTACCAAATGGATTGTCAGCAAATGAGGAAGTTGGATATATTACTGCTGCGTGAAGATTTACTTTCTCTGGTGGGACTGGACGAAACCCATTGTTTATCTACATGAAAGATAGTTGAAGAGGGATTATCCTTGGATGTTAAAAGATGGCGATGGTGGTACTGAGTACTCTTTGGATAGATGGTGGTGGGTGATCATTTATACTGTGACTGTGGAGACGTTTTGATGAAGAACCAGTGAAAGCTTAAAAGGAAGCAGATGGTGAGATAAAAGGAGGGATAGGGTCTTGAGCTCTTATTCCAATTAATGCATAATGAGAAGAGGGGGTGGAGGGTGGATTTAAAGCTGAAGTGAGGAGAAGAGACGAAATTGAACAGGGGAAGACAGAGAGAACGAGAGAGAATATCAATGCTTGAACTGCTAATCCAATAGCAATACAAGTGAAAACTGTAATCATCTAACTTATCCTATTTCCCTGTGCAACCAATCAGTTACTGGTCCTCAAATTAGATCTAATGAATTCCAATTGTGCCCTAAAAATTGCATGAATAAAATAAATTCTAAACCATTAATTGCAACATTTTATTTAGGTCCTTGTCCTACATCACTGGTTTTTGCATTCATTGTGTGCCCATCTTCCTCTAAAATTCACCTTCTATTTAGATCTCATATGCAAGTCTGTCATGATTGAACTTAGTATTATCTGAAAAGTGACATTTTTGCCCTTTTCTTGGTCTCTGTTATATGATATATTGTGTCTTTGTGATTCCAGATAACGAGTCTGCAGCAGCAGCCAGACAGCAGCTAAAAGAAGCGATACACTCAGCTTTATTTGATATGAATGTTCCTGCTGTTTGTGCCATCAACCAGGTAGAATATTTCTTTAATAAAATCTTGTTTTCCATGAATTATTTGGTAATTTCTTTTGGTAGAACCCTAATATCTCTCTCATTCTTGGTTTATAAATGAGCTTGTGCTTGATTGAACTAATTACATGCCGTATATTTCTATATTTCTTGGAGACAGAAATCTTCTTTCATTTTCAATGGTCCAGTAGGTCCAAATCATGAGTTTTTTGTTCTAAAATGACAATTGTCAGTGGGATGGTTGCAGCTTACAGTATGGTGGTCATCTACCCATGTTGTTTGAACTCCTGAACTTGTTTCTGCTAGTCCAGACAATCATGAAACTCTTCCTCAATACATCCCATGTTAGCATCCCATACTCTAAATTATTCACATGGTATGGATTATGAAACCAAACTTCTTTGTGAGAGGGTCATCGTTTTGTGATCTCCAAAGCATGCAGTTCCAACTTTCGTTTGCTTCTTGGATCTAGGATGTACGAGGGCGCTGCCATGGTTTCATTCTTCTCCAAATCATATTTTCTTACTATTATAAACAACTGTTTGAAGCATGTTAGCATTCATTTTCATGGAGTGATATATGACAATACCCTTAATGCGCACTGAAACTGTAATGTAAATCTATTTTCATTAACTTGACTGAATAAATAGAGAAAATGTGAAAAAAAAACATGAAGAAAAAAGTGAATGGAGAAACACAAATTCAATTCTCATGAAGTAGCCCAGCCATGACATATCTGCAGCATGACCATTCACAAGGACTGGTAATTTTCATTATACATTTAAGGCAGATGCACTACTTGAATGTATTTGATACCGTCATATAAATCAGTTTCTTTAACTTGGCCGTTTTAGTAACTGGAAATAGATCTTTACTGCATGATGGACAATCAGGGCACAAAATTTGGGTTGAAGTATAGGGGTTGAATTTGTATCCTATGCAAGGTTTATTTCATTCGTTTCTTTTGAAATATCTAGCTGTTTTGTACATGCTCAAAGATACAACAAGTCAGCAGCTTTTTTGAAAATTCATGAAAAAATTTCTTGATTTAATTGTCATTCTTGGACCAGCCATCCTAATTTTTACTGTACCATTTTAAATGGACATCTCACTATAGACATCTGTCTACAGCTTATATCATAATTCTGTTTTGCAATGATCTTGATCCCTAAAAGTTATGCATTCGGTTCTGTTTTCCTGCTTCTATTTCATAGTTCGATTTGGGGCATTCAGTGGCCTTTTCTTGGTATTTTGCCAAAAGGTTTGGGCTTACATGCCCCCCCTTTTGCCATAATATTTTAATGCTGAAATTGGATTTTAACCCTCCTTTGATTCTGCAAAAGTGGGACCAATATTGAGTTGTTGACCATAGGGGAGTGTTTCACTTGGACATGGTGCATTTTCATGCAATGAAATTTGGGCCATATGTTAATTTGGGTTCATCCACCAATTTGGTAAGTTACAAAGTGCTAGTTTTCCATGTTTTGTGGTCTGTAATGAATCTGAAGTTTCTTGGCTAGATATTATTAAGGAGGTATTGCTTCTTTACGGTGTAGCTTTATTGGCTCTCATTCTTTCGCTTGCCTTTTGGTCTTATCTTGGAAAATGCAACAATGTGAGAGTTTTACTTTGACAACTACTCTTTCAGACATGATGAACAAATCCCACTGCACTCTGATCGAACCTGGAATACTGGCTTCCCTCTTTAACATTGATTGCTCTATACTTCTTTCTAGTTGTAGAGTTCATAACTGTTGAAGATGGAATATAATATACTGGGATGGAGTTCTAGGGGTTTTGGCAGTTGGTATTCCTTGTCTACCTGGGTGTCAAGTTAGTCATTATGCTTGAATATCAAGTTGCTATTCTGATTTATCCATACAATTAGTTGCTTTTTCTAAATAAGATCATCACTTATATGTTACATTAATTTTGATATTATAGTTCTTAATTTTATGCTTATGTGAAAGAGAAAATAATGGAACTTTATATCATTGATCACTGGAACAGAGAAAAACTGACAAACTAAGTTCTTTGCACTGCAAAAATTGTAGGCAACTCTAGCGCTATATGCTGCAAGACGAACAAGTGGAATTGCAGTTAATATTGGTTTCCATGTCACATCTGTTGTTCCAGGTAAAACATTCTGGACATCAGGTTTATAGCCACTAAGATATGAAACCTGTGCTCAAAGGATGAGATTTCTGCTGTACTAACGTGTTCTTAGTAAGGCACAAATTCTCCATACAATTTAATATGCTACTCTGTACATCATAATTTTTAATGTTGTCAAAAACTTTTTGATGCAATGACTCTTTATAGATTACCTATGACTGTCTTTCCATTTTAGATTTTTTTTTTTTCCTTTTTGACAAATTCTCAGCAATTAGATACAAACTGCCACTCTATTTTGCAGTATTCAATGGGAAAGTAATGCGCAAAGTGGGTGTGGAGGTGATTGGAATCGGAGCACTAAGGCTTACAGGATATCTGAAGGGGCTTATGCAGCAAAATAATATGAGTTTTGAGTCATTATATACAGTTCGAACACTTAAAGAGGTACTGGTGTCTGTGTGTTCATTTCATCATTCTCTTGTATATTATAGTTGGACGGTATCCCTTATTAATAGGACTTCTATCATAGCACTGTGAGATGCTTCTGCAATAGGCCTGAACTCTGGATTGCCTTGAGACTGGTTCCCGAACCAACTTGCGGCTATTAGTATTGAATATTACAGATTAATGGACCTTGAAACTTGCTCAAACAGAGAATTCAAGTCAAAAAGTTTTATGGTGGGCATTAGGCCTATACTATATTATACAGTGTGATATTATTTAAGACTGGTTTGACTAAACCTATCAGAACCCTAATTACATTTAAACATGTGAACACTTAGAACCAGAATTGCCTAGATAAATTTGAAGAAGTTAATAAGTAGCTTCAAGTGAAGCTTGATTGAACTCAACATTTATTTGCTACTCTTTCGACCTCATGTCAAGCATGTTATTAACATTCCATTATATATTTGATTGATATTAAGGAGAGCATTTACTGGGCAGTAGTTGGACCTAAGAGCTGATAGGAAGCATATCACTAGTGACACTACAGAGTTAAATCTAATTCAGTATCTCAAGTGGAGATTATGAATGGTTGGGGGGTCATAAAGTGCAGTGCCCCAGGCAGGTTTTCTTTTTCTATTTTGACTCGTTTTCTTTCTCTTTCCTTTCCTTTTCTGTTTTTTTTTTCCCTGTTTCTTTTTGCTTCTCTTTCATGTCAGTAGTTTCATTGCCGCTTTGGAAGAATAATTTTGACCTTGTATCCTCTGAATAAAGGAAGCTGTCTTGGTTGGTGTTGTGTTTCCAAATGATGGAAAATGGCAGACCATGTGCCTGATCGATAACCAGCAGCCATGGAACTTTGACAATTGGCCTTTTTGGGGCAAATAGACCTTGACTTGTAGATGCATGTCATGCATAAGGACAAACTTCACCTCTATAAGACAGTGGGAATTAGAATCTGGTATGTGCAGCATTTACTAGATAGGACATTACGCAAAAGGCTCAAGCAAAACTAAAGATAAACAGAAAAGTAGTTATACTTGTGCTATCTGCAGAAGACATGACAGCCTGTCAATCACTAGGGAGCATGGTCCTATGCAGTCAGATTAGAAAAAGTATTCTCATAGCCAACCCCTAGAGGGTGGATCTTGACTGTGCAAAGCTGAATTTGGAAGTGTGGCTTGCAAATTGAGCAAAAGAATTTCACTTCTGTACTTACAAATTATTGGAGGTCTTTGAGATATATGGATTTCCTTAGGAATGCCGTAGGTAGTGATCTGGAGGATTTTGCTAAGTTCTTTCTTTATTGGATGCATAAAAGCAGTGGGGATCAATCCATTTGGATGTGATTTAATATAGATAATTTGAAGTTACTGTTGTTTGCATCGAGCAAAAGGGATTGATTCCTCCTTTTCTGCTCTGCAATTTCCATGGATGCTTATTTAAGAGTTCAGTTTACTAATATTGTGTTTTGATTGGTTGGAGTTTGGATGGGGATGGATCATGTATTTAAAGACCTTCTGAAAAGGGCAAGGATCGTGGCAGATAGGTGCATTCTTTACAAAGCTGATGGTAAGCTTGTGAACCACTTCCACATTGTGTTTGATTAAGGAGGCTGTGGGATATTGGTGTCTTTTGATAGTCATATGCAACAGTTCATTTCTTTGTGGGTGAACTCTAGCCTTTGAAGTTTCAATGAATATGTGCAGCCAAAAGAGGCTTATTTGCCAGATCTTTCTTACCATACTTCGTTTGGAATGGAGGGATATGAATGGGAGGGCTAGGGATCTCCCTGGAGAACACGTCTTCTTATAATCTGATTCTTTGTGGAACAAAGAGAAATGGCCTTGGGGTAATTTAAAATGTCTCAGCATTTGTGTACTATAATGCCCTTGAATTTAACATCATTTATTGTTAGAAAAAACTTAAGTTCAAAGGGGTAAAATGGAAAAGCTAATAGCCTTCAGTTTCTCAAAAGCTAACAGCAGATTTTAGAGAAAACTACCCACTGGAAACCACCGATTACTCCTCTTCCCATATTTTTCTCTCAAATCCATCTTTTTGATTTTTTTTCCTCTCAAGGTTTTTAATCTAATTTATTATAATTATTTTTACGATGCATGCAAGGTACCGCTAGAGCAGGGAAATTCCCCCTGGCACCTTTAGTGCTCTTTAGCTTCTTTCTGCTTAAACAAATATATATGTATATATACTGGCCAGCTTGTCTAAAATTGTAGTTTTGTTCATTGCATTTTGTCTCTGTTTCTCTTGTATATCATGGCAAGAACTCTTTTCGTGTGTTGTAATGTGGTTTTTGCTCGGAAAACTCACAGAAGCTATGCTACGTTGCTGCTGATTATGAAGCTGAGCTATTCAAAGACACAGATGCATCTTTTGAAGTTGCGGGAGATGGTACTTTCACTCTTTCAAAAGAACGCTTTCAAACAGGAGAGATCCTTTTCCAGCCACGCATGGCAGGAATGTAAGTACTTGTGTCCCTTATAATCTTATCTGCTGGCTATTTGTTTTGTTTGGTTATTTTAGGTGGAGCACTTTTATCTGTTTTATTTCTCTTGGAGACCATAACTTTTCTAGCCACTTGGAGTTTACTTATAAATTGAGGGGATTTTTTCTTTAGTGAACTCTATGGAGAGCTGAATGAAAGCCCAATTTTTTGCGTGCTTTAGTTGCACAAGTTTTATAATATTCCCTGGAATTCTGTGGAGTTCCCTTCAACTTGGGTTTACATGATAACTAATCTGCAAGTTCAATACTTGTTAAGCTTTGCCATTTTGGGGTTCTTTAAAGTTTGGGGATTCTAGTGAAGCACGAGCAACCTGCAAAAGGTGTAAGAAAGTTAAATTGTCCTGATTGTGAAATTAATCCAATATAAAGCATCCTTCTGCAGTAATGTTTGAGAAGGCCATAGACACAGAACATTAGAAGGTGGGACACCAATATTGATTGTCTATCATCTAGGGATCTTTAGCATAGATTGTTTGGACTAATATAAATGCGGTCCCATTTGTTTTTCTTGTCTACTGGGTTTCCTTTCTGACTAGCACAGATTTCCTTTGTTAAGCATGTAATCATTTTTCTTTCTTATGTGATTGCTTTTGCAGCCGTACGATGGGTTTGCACCATGCTGTAGCACATTGCATGGATCATTGTCAAGCTGCAGAATTAACAGGTGATGATTCTTGGTTCAAGACTATAGTATTGGCAGGGGGAAGTGCATGCTTACCTGGACTAGCAGGTAGAATTTGTTGATCCAAACTTTACAACTCAAATTTACTTTTCAGGACAATTTGAATGAATGAGAAATTATTTGACCAAAAGGAAAAGTGACAATGTAATATTTGTTACATCTACTGTAAACAAGCTCATCTGACTATGTTTTTGAATTTTTTCTCCTCAGAGAGGTTAGAAAAGGAACTGAGAGGACTTCTTGATCCCACCATGTCTAATGGAGTCAAGGTTATTTCTCCTCCCTATGGTGCAGATTCTGCATGGTACGGAGCAAAGCTCGTAAGCAATGTAAGTTACTGTACACGGTCAACGTGTTTAATTATTTAAAATCCACCCCGGGGGGTGCCCTCCATAATTTTTACTAGTTTTTAGATGTGTCCCGCTTAGCAAGCCTGCTCTCAATATATCTCCTAATTATGGATTTCCAAATGATGGTGGCATGGTGACTGTATGGTAGAAATATTGGTAGGTTAAGCACAATTTTGTTTCCTTTTGGCTTGAACTTGATCCCGTAGGTACATGTTTAAATGTCAAGCTACGTGACTAAGATTTCTGGACCGATGTCCCATTTTCCAGTTTTTCATGTCCAAGAAAGTACGTTTTGACAGTTAAAAGTTTGTAAGACTCTTTACATCTTTTCAGATAAGCACATTTCCTGGGCCGTGGTGTGTGACTAAAAAGCAGTTCCGACAGAAGCCGAGGCGCAATCTTATAAGCTCATGGTAAATGGCTGAATCTCATACAAAGCTCGATGTATAGCAGCTATAAATAATAAATTAACTTATTCTTGTCAAGCAACCACTGTATCTTCCTGGGTCGTCTTAGACTTTGTATTTGAATAAAGGTAATAAATTCCCTGTAATCATAAATATCATGTAACATGTAAGTGCCTCAGGCATACAAGTTGTAATACTGACATTACTCTGTTCCCTCCATACTCCATTGTTAATGTAATTAAATGAAGCAGATATGTGAGTTGAAATCGTCCTCTATACTATGTTTATGATTTATTATTAAGAAAATACAATATCCCTCGTTAATAAGACTGGAGATGAGAAGATATTCATGAGCAAAGATGGGAATCAGGCAGTGAAGAGCAGCAAGAGAGAGGTAGGTATGGTATAATCTCTAACATGTGGGCAGACGAGTTGTTTGTAAGGAGAACATCAGAGCTTGGTTGAGTAGGGGCTTTTGCATTGGCTTGTCACAATTGTGTTGTTCATAGATTCAACTTTCAGAGGGCAAGCTGCAGTCAGCGACACTAAAACACATTGTCTTATATTAGCTTCATTCCAACTGTTCAAGACAAAGTCCGAGGACGAGAATAAAAACCTTGTTGCTTGGTTTTCTGCATAAGATGTTTGACACAAGCAGCGGAGTTTCAGGCACTCGCATCTTATCATAAGACAATGACATGCAATGCCCCAAGTAACAAATTGAATTCTAATGGCTTTTTCATAAAATTTAATACATATTTTAATTTTATTAAACTCAATTATTCACTTTGATGTTTTATGTATTGGGACCTTGTAAATTGTCTGCAAGTTCACAAGTAAGAGTATGAATTTGAAGTTATACATGTATAAAAATTCCTTCTATTCATGATTTGCTGTAAGAATTTAATAAAATCAACAAAACATACAGTTGGATTAAAATATTTACCCCAAACTGACAAAGTAAAGAGTAATATTAATAAGATTTTTTTTTTCGAATAAAACTATGAGAATGTCTTGATAAAATAAGAATCAAGGAGAAATTTTTCTAAAGGAATATATTATGGCGATATATAATCTTTTCAAATATATATGCAATAAAATCAGACACATCAAACGCTTAGGAATATCATCTTTGGCCCTCAAATTACTTCTTTTTAATATATAGTATATAACAGCAGCATCACTAATATGAAATTCATGAACATAAACAATGATTTCAGTTTTCTCTCAAATGTCTACCTACTGTGAGAAAATATTTATCTTGGTCGAGAAAATTAGTTTCATCTCAAACTTCAAATATCAACCAAGGGTTACTACAACTTCTATCAGTATCGATACTAATATCATATGAAAAGTCATATTATTACTTGAAGGCCTAAATTCCCATGCGAAAACCATCAACACCGACAAGCAGTAATATTAACATTGGGCGTTTGAGATGTTTGCGTATTAAGATTAGGTGTTCTGGTAATTAGGTGGTAATCTCCTATGGATGAGATTTTTTTTTGTTTCTCATTATCGATATTCGAATTTATATTTTGATTAATGCGATTCAAATATTAGTGGGAACTCTATTTAGGGATGACTCACTAAATATAATTTTTTTCATTCTTAAATTTCAAATCCAAAACTTGATTAAAAGATTTAATATCCTATTTCACTAAATCGATTGTTTGTTGATCTATAAATGAGATCCATGGAGACCGTAAAAGTTTTCTCAATTAGGTGTATCAATTACTTGTACTCTTTCGTTTTCTAATACCACGCATTTATGAGTAACTTTCTCAGAAATATTATTGGACTCTAATGGGACGATGGGATTGAATGTTTAAAAAAAAGAAAGAAGCATACGAGAGGAAATTTGAAGAAGATGGCACCAGAAAAGGAATCAGCGACTTCATATTCAAAGACACCACCTGCAACATTACACGTACCCATATACATCAAATTTTGAATTTCAGGGAGGGAGGGAGAGAGAGTACCTGAATGTATAATTGGTGAAGCAGCAGCAAAACAAATATTGGTATTGGGGATGGAGAGAATGAGAAAGAGAACCAGAGGGAGATGAAGAAAGCGGGAAAAATGAATGGAAATCGCTATAGTAGGTCGAACACTAACCCTGCTCATTTCATTCTATTCGCTTTTAAGAACCTCCAGTAATCACATCACAAATGGTAGAATTTATAGAGAGAGAGAGAGAGAGAGAGAGAGAGAGAGAGAGAGAGGCATTAAATGTTATGTTTGATCCTACTAGAACAGAAGCCATGCAGTACAGCAGCAGCTATACAAGATCGGAATTGGGGAGTCTCCATTTTCTTGAGCAGCGACATGCAACCCTTAACCAACCGCATTTCCTTTCGTGTTTTTATGTCCATACTTGGGAAAAATAAAACAATATGTTACCAAATTTAATGACTCCTTTTACCATTGGTTAGGCATTGCAAACCCATGTATTTAGTCTCATTCTTAACTGGCCTATCTTCCCTACCGATGATCATTGGGTATCCTCATTACCAAAAAAAACAATCATGTGGGCATCTTTTATGTTTCTTTGAAATCTTTAGTTTTGGACCAAACTCATTTGAGTTGAATAGTAGACTACACTATCCCTTTAATTAGAAATCTCGAGTTCAAGTCCTGAAAATAAAGAAAAATGATTTAGAAGAGCCAACCCCTCAATGGACCCACAATACTCAGAACCGGATTAGTCGGACAAAACTCAAATACTAGTTATTGAAAACCCGGAAAAAAACAAAAGCTTTTTTTCCCCAACTTTAAGTTTAATCTATACATTTTTTGCTCCACGTATTTTATCCCATTACAGCCTGTAGAGTTCCCCACAACCCATGCATTGGTGCTGTATAACATTCGTTCTCTCTCAAAGAATGACACAATTAGATGATTCTCGTTACAAGAACAACCTTGGATGATATATTGTAGAAATCAAACCAAGCCCAAGCTAATGGTGCTGGCCAACACACCCAGACCAACCCTCTTCAGTGCCAGCAATCTCATTCCACAGGTTATATGTATATTCTGGTGAAGGACCCCAACCCCAAAAAAGTGAGGAAAAGAAAAGGAAACTATGTTCAAAATTAAGAGACCGGCACATCAGCGGCTATACAAACATTAACATTGCGTTGGCATTTTCATTTTTTTTTCTTTTTTTCTTTTCTTTCCACTCTACATTCTTAAATATGAAGGCGGTCAAACCCACATCCTCAATGAAGGGTAAATTTTCTCTAACTATGCCGTGTGAAAAGAGGAACCACAAAAAGGATTATAATTGAACTAAAAAGAACAAAAAGGTGTGAGAAACTTGACAAGTCGTTGCCTTCCTGCCTCTTCTACCAAACCTTAACTGCCAATGCTTCTGCTTCAATCCCATAAATAGTTCTAGTCCAGACGCGTGGGTGTAGCCAACCATTTCTGTCTACGAAACACATAATTCAACAAAAAAGCCTTCTTTGCTGCGAAACAGGAACATGACAACTATCAGAATAGCCTTTGTCATCGAGAAGCCTTGCATGTGATTACACGAAATTGACAAAGATGACTTGTGGAATTTCTTTGCATTTCTATTTTTTCTGGTTTTAAGAATATTGAGACACCTGAAAGGGATGCACCACATGAGAGCCAATCAGTGTAAATATGGTGACAACTCCTAAAGTGCAGCCATAACATTTCTCAATTAAAAAAGAAAGTGACTCAAAAATACCAAATTCTAACACATCTAGATTCAGAAAAGGATTCCAAGACAGTATGGCTCTTAACCTATCATGTTAATCAAATCCTAAAAAATCTCAACCAATTGGCAAGACAAATGAAATTGACAGGCTAGTCTTTGCTGTTCTTCTAGCTACATATCTAGTGAATGAATTTCTCGTTGTTCTTCAACAGCATCTTTAGATCCCTCTTTTTACTTGGGAGTTTTTTCAATTCATAAATTTTAAGCACTTAAGCATGACATGACGCAAGTGTTTTTCTTTTCCTCTTCTAGTACAGTATGTTACTAATTTAACACTATCCACACTCATGGTTCTTTCTAAAAGCTCTTGCTTTATAAACTAGTACAGCAGACACAATGCTGGTGGAGGAAGCTTAAATAGTGGCCAGACATGCTAAATTAAATACCTGAGATTTAGAGTCTCGAAGTTTTTCCAGCAACTCTGCAATCTCCGATTGCTTTACCACTGTGGCATGCAACACCTGCAAGGAAAGAAGCTCTTGATAAAATGTACACCAATGGAAATCCATTTTACCATCAAGGACCGACATCACTCACTCTCTTTGTCTTCTCTAGGTCAAACTCAACAGACTTGATCCGGTCCAAGGATTCAGCAATCATTTGCTCCTTTTCTACAGGAAGTTCAGCAGGCTTGTTTCTAAGGTCCTCGTATATCTGCTCCAATTTCTGAAGGCGCTGCAAGCAAGGTTGAATGAGATCTTCTTCATTGGCAGCATCTTCAACAGGTAAATGTTTCTCTTGGACTTGTTCTATCACATTGGGCTGACAACTGCCACTCCGCCTTCTCCAAAATTCACACTGTAAACTAGGAATCAATCCAAATATGCTGGCCATGAAGGATAATAACGATTTGGTCATGCAGTGAAAACTTATTTTCTCAAAATTTCCCTTGATAGCAGCCAATCTACCAATGCCTTGTGCACCTAAAGTGAAAACATTCATATTTCAGCCTTCAGACTTATGGATATAAAGGACAAAAGGAGCCCTTTTGGGAATTATACTTCCAAATAGTCTAGAGCAAACTATCACCTCCTACAATAAAAGAGAATTGATCATGGCATCATAGTTTAAAACTATACCTTCTGAATTCGATTTTTCTTCACCAGAGGGATTCCCCATATCATTCACTTCAACTGATGGTTCCACACAATTAAAAGCTCCATCCCCCGCACTAAAATGCTTATCACAGCTGTGATAGACAGTAGGATTTGATGCCTTGGCCTGTGCACATTGATGTTATTAGCTAAAGCATGTATGAGGTTGAGAGAGTGCGGTGGCACAGTCAAGCATGCCATTCATTGAGCACCATGCACAGAAAGAAACGTCATGTTAACAACAAAATGTTATTAATCTTTTAAACACTTTTATTTGGTTAAAAAGAAGGCATTGCCCCATAGGGAAGGGAAATGGGGGCTCGAACTCCAGACCTCGGGATTAAGAAAGGAGCCCCTGGTACCCGTAGATCCAATGGTCAATGGCGATCATGGACCTCAAATGTCAGAAGCAGAGTTAGGTTGAAACATTAATAGGTAGGGATTAAGAAAGGAGTCCCTGGTACCAGTAGATCCAATGGTCAATGGGGATCATGGACCTCAAATGTCAGAAGCAGAGTTAGGTTGAAACATTAATAAGCATGGAAGGCACTGGTACATACGGACCCCAATTCACATAAAGATGAACAGGCACATAAGGAATGTTGAAAACCAGAGACTTACTTCTTGAACAGGAGAAAAATGTGGAAACTCAAATTTACTTTGTCCATTTGGGGAACAAGGCTCGTCAACATCTGATCCCGATTCTGCAGCTGATGTATCTCTACATCTTCCCTAATTACAAAAAGGATAACAAATTCTAAGAAGATTATTCTATTAACTGCAAATAGAAGTACCAGACCAACAGCCAAATATTTGCCTTTGATGGCTTCATCTGAATAGAAGGCCCAAGCATTTTCCCATCGGATACTCTAGTGACTTGCCTCAAGAATGTTGTTTCACCATTGTTTACAAGCTGCAAACAGAATGCAAATTAGATTTTACAGCTCATTCTGACCATTTATATTTGCTCGGACATAATGAACTACATCTGGAATTAAATATGATTGGGGGAAAAAAACCACTGTTACTCAAAAGATGCCTACTTTCATGATATCTGGATCATTCCAAGGGCCTTTGTTGGACCTAAGGCACCCTCCATCGGCAGCACATGTGCATGAGCCACCCAAGAAGTCAGGCAAGTTACTGGAGTTGAAAGGCACAAAAAGAAAAGAAAACGAAAAAATAAGTTAAAAGAATTTCCCGCCCTTAAATATTGAAAAATATCATTCATAAAATTCCATGTAAGAGATCAAATATATATATATATATAAACAACAAACCTAGAGTCAATGACTTCTAGAAGCTTGCATAAGGATTTTGGTTCCAAGACCTGTCATTAAAGATGGAATTGTAATAGATCAGGGATTGAATAGGGAAGCAAAAAACTAAATAAGTCATAAAGTCTAAGTCTAACCTGTATCTTCGCAATGGTTTTTGGATCGAGGAACTTTTGTGCTGCAGGCCAGAGCATTTTCTTGAAGCCAGGACCAGCATTAACAATGAACATGCGATGTAGAGTCTGTGAAGATATGTACATGGTTAGAGGCAGATAGGTACGTGCAGACATGAATTTACAAATATATACCACCTCGGGGTAGTAACTGTTGTCTATTTTTGACATGGCAGAGAGGAGATTTGCTGCAGTCCTTGTAAAATTTTTCATGCCCTGCAATACATGCCAATTTCTTTGAAGTTATAAATGTACCAATAGCAGACAACAAAACTACAAATCCATGAGAAAGTTATCCATGAAACATTCCGATTCCAGAAGAGTAACATTGAATGTATTCTAAAAAAAAAAAAGGTGACAACTAAATGTAGATGTCCTTGTAAATAACCAACAATGTCTATATGCAATTAGCAAAAACAATGATCTATATCAGATTATACGAGGCCCAACATGGACCTTATTCTATAAGCAAGGGTAGCACTGAAGTTTGGGAACTTACCAACCCTTGCACATCCAATATTGTCGTAGTTGAACAGATTTGTCTCTTTGCTGCAATGGAACATGCAGGGAACTTCTCTTGGAATGCCCTCTCAAACTCCTGGACATGGTAGCATAAGTAACGATCTATTGAGGTTATACGCATTAGCCTACTTGGGTGAGCTTTACCAAGCCTTTCTATATACACTGGTCTGCCTTCCTTATCAACTCCATGGTACCCTTGAGGATAATACTGCAAGACTTCTTCCAGCTCCTCAAATTTAAAATCCTTGAACAAATAACATAAATTGATCAGAAAACATATACTAAGAAAACCATAGAGCAGGCACTTAGCACACAATACATAGGACAGACCAAATCAGACACAGATGAATTACAGATTAAAAAACGTACATATACATATACATATACATATACACAGCTGAAATTATATAACAATTTTTAGGACAATTGAACATTATCATGGACAATAAAAGAAACTAGAAGTACTTGCTTCCCCAAAAATGGATGAGGCCAAAAATAAAATATATTACCTCTAGTATAGTGTCTGTCCCATATTCTTTTCTCCAATTAAGCATTTCTTCCCACATTTGGATTGTTTTTTCAATGTTGAAATCCCTGGCTTTCAAAAATCTACAATACACAGAGGAGATAAGGTTAAATCAATGGTGGCAGAACCCTGAATTGCACAAGTTGGAGCAGGACAACAATTATTAGAATCCAAATCTGAAAGGTGGTCTTATGAAAGGAAAATCAAGATAATTGTGCAAATTGAGGTATTCAAGATCATACTAAACTGGCCTAGAGTCCCAATCAGCAATAACTAGTTAGATCTACAGACAAGTCACTCTACTGCAAACCACATTGCATTCGAAGTCTGAATTTCTTTGATGCCAGATAATAACTTAAGTCAGTCAAATGCAGAGAACACAAAATTTACAGCAGTCTCGTTTCTCCTTTATCAGAATGGAGTGAATCAATTGAAATTCAGAGACACATCAACCCATTGTCTTAATGCAAAGACATCAATATAATCTTCACTTGAAAAAGTTCATGATTTTACAATATAGAAGGTTCTAAAACAAATTGGGCACTCTTTGTTCACATAGGCAATGAAGACATGGACACCATTAGGGATCACAAAATGCGAATTACCAAAAAAAATGAAGTTCAAACTAGTAGAACAAACCTCAACAAAGTGTGGTAGTCATCGTGCCTGAATGGCAACAAACCATTGTCAAGTAGTCTCTGTCTGAATTCTTGGACAGCGGCTTCCTCTTTGGCATCTCTGACCTCCTCAATGGATACAGAAGGAAACCTATAATCTATTTTTCGCTTCCCTCGTTTCTTTAGAGAATGAGTGAACTTGTTTGAAGCATTTATGGCCTTCTTCCTAAGAACCCCAATTTTGGAATACCGCCGCTCATCCTCTGAAAATTCAAAGTCGGATCTCCTCTCTCTTGTCTCATCATACTCCCCACCTCGTTCAAACCCTACAATCACGACCAATATCACATACAATTAATAACCCAGATCACACTCTCTCTCTCTCTCTCTCTCTCTCTCACAGAAATAAATCTGGGTGGTCTATACCTGACATTTTTATCAGAAAAGGAACCCTTTTAAGATTTAGGAGGAACTGAAACGCATAGCAGAGTAATAGAAATCCCAAATTTGGCTAAACAATCACCGCCACTGCAGCTGACCCATCATCCAAATGTACACCTAATTAAGAAAAGCATCGACAGCAGTCTGTAAACAAGTAATTATGCTAAATTTGATACATACATATAGATATATATATATGCATATATATATAGAGAGAGAGAGAGAGAGAGCGAGAGAGAGAGAGAGAGAGATCGTGCGGGGAAGAGGAATCAAATCATGTTTTACAACTTAAAGAAAGTAACATTTAATTAAAAACCAACGGGAGAAAAGGTAAACAGAGAAGGAAAAAACTTGAGAAAAATGAGTCTCCAATCTGAAGAAAACAGAGAGAGTATTGAGAAACTGAAGATCAAGAATTTTTTTTAATAAAAAAAACAGCAATAATTTAAACAAGAAAAAAAAAATTAAATAGCAATAAAAGCAGAAAACCATATAACGCTCAAAAAGCATTGAACCACAACAATGCCAGTGTGCAAACAATCTTTCTCTCCCATCAAAACCCTCTGCATTTTCTCCAAGAAAACCGTTTTCATTGAATTAAATACACAACTTACCACCTAAAAAAAGGGAAGAAAACGCCTATTTAGAGAACCGGCTCGCCATCTACAAACGCTTCATGAACACAGACATGACGGCGCTGAAAAGCTCAGCTCTTCCGATTTGCCCCTCTTCCATCAATTCTCAACAGATAAACAACACTTCGATAATTATTGGCTTTTTATATGAAACAGATAGAAGAAGATCTCACTCCGTCTCTCTCTCTCTCTCTCTCTCTAAAAAGAAAGAAAAGAGGAAATGATCTTCTGAAGAGCCTGAAGGTTCCAGCGCACACCTTTTCTTTTAGTTTCTCACTCTCTCTATCTCTCTCTCTCTCCCCTCCCTCTCCGGATACGTGTCCTTTAGCTTTACGCAAAAACGGACCGGACGGCGGTTACCAATCGCCGAGGAATTCAAAATGTAACGCCCCGATTAATTACGCATTATTTTTTTGAACAATCTTGTTTTTTCGGGTTTTTTTTTTTTTTTTTTCTTTTTATCGTAAGCAAAATAGTGTAAGCAGATTCACTTAGAACGAATCGGAGATGAGATAAATGGCGAGATCGCGACCCTTTATTCCGGAGAGAGTTGATGGACGGTTAGGATGAGCCCATGTTACCCCAAATGTCGGGTGCATGGAAACTTCCGGTCTAGTTGGTGGGTAGCTGAGCTGCAGCAGCAGCCCGGAGAAGATAATTAAACACGCATCTCTTAATCTAAATTATATATATTTTCTATAAATTCCTCTATTTTTTTTATGTATGAAATATTAATATTTTTCATTTTTAGGGTATTGCTAGTGGTGCGTGGGATCCCTGCAAAGATAAATTCTATGGACAAAATTTCAATTATTGGGGCGACATGAATAATAATTTTTGTTTAAGATGAAAAGAAAAAATAATGCAAACAAACTATTTACATATAAAATTATTTAAAGTTTAAAACTAAATAATATTTTTTAAAATTAAAAAAATTGGAGAAAAACAAAATAATCTAAGTAAAATAGAAAAAGTAATAATAAAGTACACTATATTATTCCATATTTTTTAATTTTTGTTACAAAGATTAAAGATTTATTTTGGGAATGTACAAATAATTTGAGTGGTAGAAATGTTGGTGGTACATCTCCTCTCTTATTACCACCAGGTATAGGCATAATACTCAAATTTTGTTTCTCAATTTGGAAATTTTTGCTCTTTTTTTTTTCAAATTTTTAAAGAAAATAAAATCTTTTTAATCTTAACGTATATTATTTTTCATAGGAAGTTGGTGATAGAAATTTTGCTAATTTGATAAAAGAAAATTAAGTAAAGATTTGGAATATAAGTAGTTTTTTGGTATTTTAAAAAAAATGATAAATATTTATGTAACGAATTTATCCTTTTTGATTTTTATAATAAAAATGATATTTAATATTTAACAGTATAGTATGAAAAATAAAATGTTGCCACTTTCTAAATTTTCATAACCCCTTCCTTTTTATTTATTTATTTATTTGTTTGTTTGTTTTTTTCTAGGCCTTCTTCTTTTTATTGATGTTAATGATTTTTTGAGACATTTACATAAGTTGAAAAATAAGAAAAATTTTATTAAGCACCCCACTTTTAATTTTAATTTATGTTCCTCTATCCGAAATCATTTTTTGAAACTTTTATTTTGAGATTTTATTTTCGGTAGAACTTTAATTTATGATTTCAGTCAATGGCAGATTATCGCACACAGGATTAAGATATTTATCTTTTTTTCATAAATCCTATTATATTCAATATGTTTTTGTAATTCCACTGATTATCCCACATACATAATTACCAATAATTAAAATATATATATATATATATTTGAAACAAATTTCCTAATTTAGTGGGAAAAGACTACGTTAGGAGAGCTGCCCCTAAACAGAGCCCCGCAAATACTCAAATCAGATTAGTTAGAATATGATTCCGTGATGAAAAATAAAAAAAAATGCAAAAGAATCCTAAATGCTCAAAATTCAAGAGCTTGGTCAAATTCAGAGATAGAATATACTCAAAACTATGAATCAACAACAGCATCATCTTGTGGGCCTATTCGTAGAACATGCATGGATCCTAGTTTATAAGTTTAGGTGGGCGTACTAATTAACATCTTAATTGACATTAATATGATGGTCTTAATCATTGCACGCATTGATCATATTATTCGACAATCGTGACTTGCATCAAATTCCCAATCAACCTACTTCAGGAAACTTGATTATCTTTTTTATTTTTTTAGGTTTAAACGTTGAATTAGATCATTATGTTTAAACCTACTTTTCATCAAAAGGAAGTCATTGTAGTAATATTATTAATCGCTCCTGCATTAAAGTGATGGGGACCATACCTTTTATTTTACTTGACTATCATTATTAAAAAATCCGATTAATCTGATTCGACTAACTGTGAAACCCAATTTAAAGGTTATTTTTCCCGATATCTATTTTTCTATTCCCAAAACTCAAATTCGAGATTTTAATTAATTGAGTTTAGTACGTTTCCACTAAATCTACAGATCATGTATACTATGATGGGGGACTGTACTATTTAGACAGTATTTTCTCGACTTTTATCAATTTGTCTCGTCTATTCTCTGTTTTATTTTTATTTTATTTATAATAATTTTTAATTAAAATAAACAATTTTTTAAAAAAATATATGATTTGACAAATAGAAAGTAAAATTTTCTTTATAAAAGGGAATTAAATTATCATGTTATTAATTTTTTTACATTAAAAATTTTTTTATTAACTCTAATTTTATAATCTTAATATCTTAATACATAAGTTATCACAAACCCACAAACCAAAAGACATTATATAAAAGTCACAAAATCAAGATATAGATAAGCCAGCAAAACAAGTCCCCCACTACTCATTTTTTTATATGTGTTTGAGGAAACACTGCACCACCATAATTTATTAGATTGCATTTGTTTTTATTCACTAGTTACCTAACTTCTCCAGGTCAATGCTCTAAATTAATCGAATATGGTATCTTTTTAGAGTTCTAGACCTACTTTGCTTAGCTTTTGCAAGTAAGTGAAGGAGTCGACCTACTATTGAAATTATGAAGGTGGGATGAATGTTTTACAAACATTTTGATGTTTCTATTAATGAGAATTCACAATTGTGTTTTAGATTGCTATCTTGGCCGCTCTATCATGGGTCTATTATCTTTGATTTTCATTCAATCCCCAAACAATGAAATGGAAGAAAAAAAATAGGAAAAAGAATAAATATCGTTTTATGATAATGACTTTGCTGAGGTTCGCCTTTGATCACAGAAACACTTAAAGAGTATTTGAAAAAAAAAAAACAAAAAGTGTTTTTTATTAATATCACTCTCTAGGGATTGACGTGGGGTCATTGAGGTGGCAAGCGAGTTATATTGATGTCCTTGCAGGGACATCTGGCTTTTGCTCAAATATCTTTTTTAATATCGAGATTTAGTGTTTAAATTTTTATAAATACGTGTATTATTGTAAATTTCGTAATTTTTATATAACAAAAAAATGTTTTTGATACGGAATTTTGTAAGAATTTACGAATCTTTCAATTTAGAAAGTGGGAGGATGGACAAAATTTGAAATTCAAAAAATAAGAAGTTGGTTGATGAAACTTATAGGAGTAGCTTGTATGAAGCATAGGGGACCCTTTCAACACCTAGATTTCTTTATTTTTGTTGCTTTTTACTTCTTAGCATCTTGTAGTTCTTTCATTTAATAAAATTTCAATTTATTTTCCATTAATCGCTATCACCATTAATTATTAGAGAAATTTTAAATTATTAAACCTCTTACTGTCACAAATCGCCACACAGTGATCTCCATTGAAGACAAAGGAATTGCTGCAAGTGAGGATTGGATTTAACAGACGCCACGGGACCTGCGAAGTTCAATTCTTTAGGTTTCCATGTTGAGAGTTTGAAAGCAAAAGTCTGTTAAGAGAACCCAGGTGTAAGAGTGGGATGCCCAAATCACTACTAAAACTGATATTGCTTATGACCTGAATTTGCTCTCTGCAATGTCGAGGGGCGACAGGGAAGGCAAACACGCAAGCTCAAATGATGGATTTATTTTCCTTAATATCAAAAAGGAAAATTGAAATACAGAAATACTAAGTTGACTGTGCAAATGCAAAATACCAAAAATAGATGAAGGAGACCTAGACCTGCCTGCATAAGAAAATATTCCCATGGAATCATTAATCATAAGGGGTTAATGTCTATTTAGAGAGAGAAAGAGAGAGAGAGAGAGAGGAAATAGTAGTAGTAGCTTAGATAGTCACATTCGCTATTTATAATTTAATAACACGGGGAATAAACAGTGAAAAAAGCTGTTGCCCAGGTAACGAAAAATAAAGTTAGGCAAGCAAAGGCCAAGCACAAAGGAAAGATGAAGAAGCTGACACTTCCCCCAACCGGAGGAAAATTTGCAAGAGAGAGAAAGAGAGATGAAAATGATGTGACGGGAGTCTGCGCTCTTGACGCTGCCCTCCATCGCTCCCCTGCTTTCTGTCCGTCTCTTCCGAAAACGACTTCTCTATCGACGCATTTACCTACTCCCCACCTTTATTTTATTTTAATTTATTTTTAAAATTTCTTACGTTTGAAACAATACCTCCATTTTTTGTAAAAAAGAAAATAATTTTTTAATTATTCAAAATACTTAATGCTAAATATATAAAAAAGACTTAAGTGTGTAGTTAAGTAATGAAGTTTTACTTAACTTGTGCATATATATATATATATATATATGTATTATAAAACTAAAAATCATACTTTCAAATGATTAATAAATCATACATAAAACAAAAATTGGTAGAATGTTGATGTGAAGAAAAGTCAGACGACAGGTGGCGACACCGGTAAGATTCCGACCGCGAAGAGAGAGATAGAGAGAGAAAGAGACTGTTGTTTTGCATTCGGTGTTTGAGCGGGGTAGTAACAAGTGTGTATATTGTTTTTTAACTGTTTGATGGGAAGCGGTGAGGGAGAGTTGAATTTTATTGGGAAGGGGAGAGCCCGTGATTGTGTGACGAAGAAACGGCGCGAGACACGAGAGAGCACACCCGCTGCCACTGCGCTCCCGCCTCCCCTAGCCCCAGCATTTATCGTGTCCTTTTTCGGGCCTCATAAACTATTATTATTCTCAGTATTCTATTTTTAAGAATAAATTAAATTCTCCGTTCACGCCCACACTTAAAGCAAATTTATTTTATTACTACTAATTCTATGTAAATTGCTAAACATATATTGCACATAAGTTTGAAAATTTTTAATAAATTTCTTAAAAATTATATTTTCAATTTGATCAAACTTTGTATTTCATGCTTGAATAGTAACATCGACAAACCTAAAAGTCTCACACTACTATTTTGAAATATATTCTCCCATGAGGAGATTTTCATAAAAATTTGTAAAAGAAACTTGTATTTTCCTGGATTTTATTTTCTTTTCCAACTTTTTTTTTCCAGAAAATGCAGCCACTAAATAATATTCTCCACAGGGAAATAATTTAATTTTTTTTTTATTTTTAAACGTTAGGGATTGTTCCACATTTTTTTTTTGAAAAACAAAATTCTCTACCAATTTCAAAATATTTGGTTTATCTCTCTTTCTTTTAAAATTAATTAGAATAAAATGATTTTTTTAAAAAAATTTCTTGGATTTCACAAACTTTTTTTTGCTAGTTAAAAAAATTCTTTACTTTTCTGGAATTAAAAATGAATTTCATATTTGAATGTTGGCTCTAAGCAAGAAAAATTGAATTTGAAAATGAACTATACAAACAGAGCCTAAAAGATTTTTAAGAAAACGAACACAAATTCAAGAAAATATTTTTTTTTCCCAAATTTGTAAAGGGCGTGACCACTTCGGAAGTCAAACCCTAATTAAGAGTGTATCATTAGGTAGAAAACAAGCAGGCGTTAATCATAGGATGGTCTTTTCATCATCCTCTAATCATTAAAATCCCAATTTATGGAATCATAAATGTTATGGGAAGAAGACAAACGAGGATCTGTTCTCCTTTTTATCTTACATGGTAAATCTGAAGTACAACACTGTACCAAGTATTTTCATGCCATCATCGTTTCAATTTTTCTTTTTTCTTTTTTCTTTTTTTTTTTTAATAAATAACGAAAAAAACTTATAAAATTACATGCACTTTTATTTTTCAACAACACAAAAAAAAAATCTTAAAACATTCTTGGAAAAAATTCAAATAAAGTAATATTTTTTAAAATAAAATGAAAAACACTTATTTTTCTAAAATTATAATTTAAGTCGAAGAAATTCAAATCGATTTTTCTAACCGTATCTTTTATATTTTATAATAAAGTTTTGCATCTTCAAAATAGAGAAAAAAGAAAAAAAAAAAGGAAAATACAATTAACTAGACCATCTTCTCTAACACTAAACATGCATGGCTAACAAATTTTTTTTTAAATTTTTTTGATCATAAATCCTTCAATTTACCAACGATACTGTGTCACGAGTAATTTTTCCTTTTTTTAAAATATTTCCCTTTGCCTCTGAGAGAGAGAGAGAGAGAGAGAGAGAGAGAGAGAGAGAGAGAGAGGATTTCGGAGGAACAAAATATCTCTTTGGTTTTCAGTATTTACCATGAAAGGGACAAGTGTATGAAGTCAGCTTTTTGACTCTATATTTACTAGTGGAGGACCAGTGGACGACTCTACATAAGCTTTAAATGCGCGAAATTGACAAATCGACCTTCCACTATTCGTCCGTCTTCATTTTCATTCTTTTTTTTTTTTTTTTTTTTCCTTCAAACAAATAATTGAGAAGATGATGGCTCAACTCGACAAATCCAAAGCAAGTTTTTGGTATAATGTCAAGTCTTGAAGGAGGTTCTGCTTTGTTAAGTTTCAGCCATGAATGTCTTTGTTTTTTATTTTGGAATTCATTGAAGCTTTGGAGGTATATTCTTCATGTTTATATCAGTACTAAAATATGATGAAAACATGATGTGATTCTAAGGAAAATTTCTTAAATTATTTCGTTTCAAGTAAAACAAGAATGGTTTTTTAAATCAACACAACACTGAGACACACAACACAACACAACACAAGGACACAAGAAACTATTCAATCGACTCACAAACAAAAGAGTACAACTTGAAATTACATGTTATGCAAGAAAATATAATATATAAGTATATATATATATATATATATCGTAAAAAGATTGTAACGAGATAAGCCAAAAAGGGCTACTGGAGACCCTTTGTTAGGTTGCACTCAACCCAATAGATAACACCAAACTAAGTAAAAGGGACGTTTCATCAAGTTCTTTCTGCCCCCCTTTCTCTCTCCAACCCCCCTCAATAATTTAAGTATTATTTCATATACAGGTGCCATGAAATGGTAGGTCCCCATATTTTCAACTTCTATGGACTTAATCTCGTGATATACAGGCTGCCATTCTTTTTCTGTTTTTATGCTGTCCGACCTTGTTTTACTGTTTTAGAGGCTCTTTCTTTTGTATGCTTGCAGAATTAGCTTATTGGTTTAGTATTATTTTTGGGGTTTAGTGCAAGACTTTTGACCTCCAGATGTTTGCACTGTTTTTATGAATGTAAAATTTTTAAAATATGTGATGTGAACTTCTGTCCGCATCCTGTGCTGAAAGCTTATGTCGGGAAAAAACATGTCTTTTGCCTAATAGCATTAAAATTATGTCGGATTCATAATTAATGTCTTAATCTGAAGACATTGTCAGTAACTTAATCACCGTCCGTACAAGACGCTGAACATGACTAAATGGGGTTCAACCAGAGGCAAGTCAAGCCCTGCTAAATTATGTGTCAATTCGTAGTTCTAATGTCTTGAACCTAGCGGGTAAATGTTCTACCTTGAAGTGTAATGAAATTTTGCAATATAAAGTTGTTTCAATTTTATATGTTTTGTTAATAAGATCAAAATATCAAACGACCACGAGTTGTCGAATGACAAGAATGGGAAAAACAACGAAGTTTCTCAGTTTGTTGGACAGTGAAAAAGCAAGCATTGAACAGGAAATCACTTTAGTAAATGGTTGCTCGTGTGGATAGCGACCATCATTTGTACCCCACCAGCCTTATCTCTACCAGTCTATGCAGTTTCCACCCTGCGTCCAAATTACCGAATGGACCGAGAGAGAGAGAGAGAGAGAGAGAGTCTTTAACCCGTGTTAACAGTCAAGCCCAAAACAAGGATGTGCACAATGAAAAACAGTTCACACCCACAAACATGTCCCCAGAGGGCCTCTAAAAGTGAGATCATAGTCTTATTAGACAAGACATAAAAGGCAAAAACACTGTTCAAGCAGGCACAAGTGCAACACACCGACATGAAACTAAGCAGAGAGAACAAAGCGAGTTCTTACAAGGATTTCATCATTTGATTGTTCACGCATCTCTTTATTAACAAGGGGGAAAGCCAGATGACCCACGCATCCCTCATGACACTTTTAAGTTCCTATGCCATGGCATATTTCTTGGTCCCAAGGTTGAGCAGCAGTTTCGTAATTGAATCTGTTACTTTTGCACATCTGACCAATCTCAGGTACCAAAGGGTCTTCTGGATCTGAGTCTGTCATCAGTGAGCATGTCGACGGTTAAGCCTGCAAAGCTGCATCTGTTAAGCCTAAAAACCATTTTGGCACTAATAATGCGCATTGATGCCCAATGAAAATGTACAGAATAACCACGACCAGCGCGGTGTTGACAGCAAGTAAAGAAAATACACAATACATCAAGGAAGAAAGTAATTACCACAGATATCGTAAGGGCCAGACTCCACTGCTCCTTCAGAATGTCAAGGCAGGTTCTGCCTCAAAAGTTTATGTTTGGATGGAAATTTTTTTTTTGAAGGTAATCTGTCCATTAGCCACAAATAGCAGATGCATATATGCATTCATTTATCCCAGCATAAATTCTCATACAAGCAAAACAACAAAATACAACAATAATGCCAAATCAAACTACAATTTAAATAAGGGAATCCAAACTAGTTATCCCTTGCGTGGAGCCTCAAAAGGATGGGGTGGACAGATATGATATATCGATTTAGTTATCGATCAGGTACACAACTCAATTATAGGGTTGGCTACGCGAAATCACCTTTTCTATTTAGCTTGAATTAGGATTACATAATATTTCAAACTAGATGATAAAGTCTCTTTTCTCACCATTCCCTCCAAAAATTGTTTTCAGATTTTCTCTAATCCTTGAACCTCCTTCAAGTTGTATATTATTTGCCTCTCCTAACCAGTATGTTAAAATGTGTGTCCTTCGCACATGAACATACCAATCAATTCTCTCTTATTTGCCATTTATTGCAGCTACCCCAACTTTTCCATAATACATTCAGATTTAACCCTAAATTTTGTCATCACATCCAAAATTCCCAAAGACCTTAGCATTCTCTTTTCTACAAATCCTATTTTATGCATGATGTTTTTTAATTATCCAACCCTCTAGACCATTAAGTAATGACAGCCGCATTGCAGTTTTGTAAAGTTCAGTTCCAATTTAGCGGGAATTTTTTGGTCACACAACACCCAAAAAGCACTTCTCAGTTATCCACCTCGCCTCATTCTCTGTCACCCAAAAAGTTGGAATTCAAGAGAATGATGAATGGAGCAAATGCAAGCAGAAATTAATGAAGATGAACCCGAGATTAGATTCAAGATAAACAAGACAATGGCGGAGTCTAAATTCTGAGCCTTTTTTTTTTTTTTTGCCAAACCCCGTACAGGGGAAGGGGATGGCACCCCAAATTTTATTGATTTCCAAGGAAATTTACAGGAAAGAGGAGGGCTAGGCCTTACCTCTAAGTATAGCTGAAACATAAACAAGGTAGTACTCCTACCCATACACAAGACAAACTAGGATAATGTGGCTCATAAGCCATCCAAATCGAAACTGAATATATAAAAGTAGTACTACTACCCTTACACAAGACAAACTAATCTAATATGACTCACAAACCATCCTAATCGAAGCTAAAAATATAAACAAGGTAGTGCTCCTACCCTTACACAAGACAAACTAGTCTAATGTGATGCATAAACCGTCCTAACGGAAAGAAAGACCAGCTGATGAAAAGATATTTTAGCTTTAACCAATCGAGGAAGGCTAGTCTCAGCCCTAAAACAACAGACCTTAAAAAAAAACGAATTAGATAAATAAATAAAAGAGGGAGATATGTTCAAGATAACCAAAAAAGATACGTACAAGAACTGAATCCTCAACACCGCAAGAATACTGGTTTTTCCAAAATTAAGAATTTTGATCGATCAATATTTAATTCTAATTTTTTTTAAGAATAACATGATTAATATTAATAAAAAAATAGATAAAAGATAAAATATGGTGAAATGAACCCAATATTTATATTCAACATGGGAAGAAACACAATGAAAAACATTTAAGAAAGATGTAGCATAAATAAAGATCTTTTGATTAACAAAAATGCAGAAAAAGGAAATCAATATAAACATACCGGAAGTATAGAGAAGAAATGAATACTCAGAACTAGAGAGCAAAGCGCCATTTCAATTTCAACATAAGACACACTTAATCAAAGCAACAAAAAATTTACTACAACTGAATCCCAAAAATACAAGAAACAGAAAAAATTAAAAGATTCAGACACCCACTTCAAGAAACAGAAAAAAATTGATGACCCAAGAGTAATTAGGGAAAGGAGAATTTAAGTACTTGGATGAAACAGTCAAGAAAGAAAAAACCGAGAAGTGCAGGAGGAACATCCTTTTGTCCTGAGACGAACACACTTAATCAAAACAACAAAGAATTTACTTGAATTGAATTCCAAAAAATCAAAGCAACAAAGATTTTACTTGAATTGAATCCCAAAAATACAAGAAACACATTGACATAACAAGAATCAGACACCCACTTCAAAGAAAAAAAAAAGTTGAAGAACCAAAACTAATTAGAGTTAAGGAGAATTGAAGTACTTGGATGAAACAGTCGAGAAAGAAAAGACGTAGAAGTGCAGGAGGAACATCCTTTTGGTCTGAGACGAACACACTTTATCAAAGCAACAAAGATTTTAGCAGAATTGAATCCCAAAAATGCAAGAAACACATTGAAATAACAAGAATCAGACACCCAGTTCAAGAAACAGAAAATTTGAAGATGGAGTAAGGAGAATTGAAGCCCTTGGATGAAACAGTGAAGGAAGAAAGGACGGAGAAGTACAGGATGAACATCCTTTTGGTCTGAGACGATCTTAGACATCATTGGCTAGCCTATCTTTTCAGTAGCGGGATATGCGTCTCTGTAGAAGTCATAAGTCAAACTTTAGGGTAAGAATAAACGGCATGGATAAAATTAGGAACGCTGATCGACAAGTCCTTCGGAATACAAAGGCAAGAAATCCCAAAGATCAACAACGCCAAGACCGATGTAGCCTATTTGAACAAAGGGTCTAAGCGAAGCTACCGTCACAATTCACAGGCGATAGAGAGGATCGTGTAGCTAACAAGAATGACGAGAGAGAGAGAGAGAGAGAAGAGGAGAGAACCGGATTTGGGGTTTTTTTATTTTGGGGTTGGGCTGAGGCCCAAAGGACAGGAAAACAATGAAAGAACCAAGGCTCAAGGCCCACAAATTACATTCTCATAAGGCAGGTGTTGTTTTTTTTTTTTTTTGGGTAACGAGAAGGCAGGTGTCTGTTATATAATAACTACAAAGAAAGTCACCGACGTACGGTTAATTTATTGGAATGTGATACTAAATCGTTTAATCAAGTTTCCTAGTTCAATTCATGACTTAGATATGAAAAAACTACGTTTGAAGGGTAGCGTCTGGGCTATTGCAATTCCAAACCGAATTAGTCGAAATATGATTTCGCATATCAATTGATATAGTAAAAAAAAAATGCAAAGAAAGTCGGGAGGAGAGAGAGAGAGAGAGAGAGAGAGGGATGAGGCATGAGATTGAATTTGACAGGTGGGTTTCGGTCCGTTACCCATTTTCAAAACTGAACTAACGTGGGTTGGCTTAACTGAATGTGGGATTGAATATCCTTAAATATGATCGCGATTCGACTCCCGCTGGGAGTATCGGGCCCTCATGTGTATGGAGTATTCCCCGTTGAGAGATCCATCTTCCGAAAGGAGCCACTGCAGCGGTCGATCCAGATTAGTTATGATAAAATCTCAGATAACGGATGGTGTCTAAGACATAGTACAAAAAAAAAAACCGAGCCGAAAATTTTCGGTTTGAAATCTGCCAAACAGCAGCCCACCGGACAAGAGCCAAAACCGGCAAAATTGGGGCAACCGGCTGGCAAAAATTGATGGACCTCATTCACGGAATTATCAAAAATTAATAAAATTGACCAATTAATATATAAAAAAATTAATTTTATCTTAAAAACTCACAAAAATAACATTTTGACTCTTTTTTGCAGATTGAAAACCATGGCACTAATATATATATCATGTGTTGACCGGTTGAAATCTTGAAAATATAATTTACATATTATAAAACTTACATTTTCATATTATCTTCTTGACATACAAAAATGAGAATTTTCTATGCTTGTGATATCAGTTGTTTATCCAGTCTTATGTCGCTTGCAATTGAAAGGCCACGAAACTCAACATGTCAACAGATGAATCTGCCCTTCTTGCTTTTAAGGCCAAAGGGAATAACCCCCTTCGAGGTACCCTTGGGGCATCCTTTGGGAACCTGTCCTTGTCTCTAACAAATTTTGATGCATCTGGGTGTAGAATCAGTTGTAGTATTCCTGCCGGGACTGGAAACTTGACCAACTTGACATAAGTATATCTAGAGTGAAATGAGCCGACTCGTTCTATCCATACGATTACAAGGATCGTATATGCCGAACATCAGATTACAAGGATCAATCCCTGTGATATTTGTCATTTGAAAAGCCTAAGTGAATTAAATTTAACAGAAAATGATCTACACGGATCGATTCCATCTTGCTTTGGGCATGTAACTCACCTAAGGTCAACTTTCCCTTGGTTCCAACAAATTAGTTTCTAGTATTCCATCTTCCTTGTTTTGTTTTGTCAATCTCTTAAATCTGGACTTAAACTCACTTGTTGGTTCTCTACCTGAACAAGTTGGCAACTTAAGGGCCATGGCCGAAATGGATTTGTCCAGAAATCAACTGTCCGGAGTTATTCCAACTACAATTGAAGGCCTAGCTAGTGACCCTAAATGTGCGTTCCTTGGCACACAATATGTTTGAAGGTCCCATTACCAAAGTCATTTGGCAATTTGAAAAAAGCTTGACATCTTTGGAAATGTCATACAACAACCTTTCAGGGGTCATTCCCAATTCTATGGCAGCACTCTCATTGCTCAAGTTTCTGAACTTTTCAACAGGCTACAAGGAGCAATTCCACAGAGGGGCTTTCACCATTTCACAGGCCTGTCATTTTTGGGGAACGAACCATGTGGAGCACCTCTTGAGCCATGTCCTGTTGATACTCCTAAAAGATCAAAGGTCGACAAAACTTGAGCTTCTGAGGTGCATTTTCCCAATAGTTGCATTGGTTATTCTTGTAGTGACATTCTATTCGCATTGATAAGATTTCATCGAAACAAGAATTCCACAACTCAGAACGACGTGTTAATTTTACATAAAGCATTTTACAGAAGAGTTGCCTACATTGAAATTGTGCAGGGAAACAAATGAATATGATGGGGCAAACCTCCTAGGAACCCGAAGCTATGGTTCAGTGTATAAGGGGATACTTTCTGATGGGATGACTGTTGCTGTGAAGGATTTCAATTTGCAATTAGAAGGTGCATTCAAGAGCTTTGAAATCCAATGTGAAATAATGCTCAATCTTCGACACAGAAATCTTGTCAAAATAATCAGCAGCTGCACAAATCCCGACTTTAAGATGGAATATCTGTCTAATGAAAGGGGTTGTACTCTTATGACCTTTTTCTGGACATGCTGCAAAGATTGATCATAATGATTGGTGTGGCCTCTGCTCTGGAGTATCTCCATCGTGGCTACTCGGTACCCGTGGCCCATTGTGACTCGAAGCGTAGCAATGTCTTGTTAGATGATGAAATGGTTGCTCGTGTCAGTGACTTTGGCATTGCAAAGTTCGTGGGGGAAACTGATTTTATGGCACATCATACCAACACACTCTCAACAATTGGCTATATGGCACCAGGTAATCAGTTCTCTCTATCATTTGTGCTTTGTATCTTCTTTTCCATTCTCAAATTAGGCTCCATCCAACAAATCTTGTGATTCGGTTCCAACTTTTGCAATCATAATCTTATTATTGAAGTCTATGGCAAACGGATACACAAGCGAGACACTACGTAGAATATGAGATAAACACAAGAACGTTCAAAAAAAAGTATATATGTAGCATTTTAGGTTATGTAACAATCAATAATCATGTCCGATATAGACATTCATTTCTAGAAACATCAGTGTAATTTAGATTAAAATAGAACAGCTTTTCAACATTAACGAGATCCAATTTTGTCTTCGATTTTTTAGTCATTATAACTATCAAGTAGCATATTCTTGACCTAAAAGAAGAAACATGTGCCAAGTTTGTGTGGGGCATGGATCAGAAGGAATTGTATCGATAAAAGGTGATGTCTACAGCTTTGGCATCATGCTGGTGGAAACATTTACAAGAAAAAAACCCACAGATGAAATGTTTGATGAAGGTTTGAACCTGAAACAATGGATGAGTGAGTTATTATTGTATGGGGTGACCGCAATTATTGATGAAAATTTGGTTAGAGAAGGTGCAAAACATGTTGGGGCTGAAGAGCAATGCACATCCCATGTAAACAATCAGCATGGTCTATGCTCATGCCAAGCTGACGGAGATCAAATGGGAGTTCCTGAAGACTGTCGGACAAGTTCAGTGCACAAATCACAGCCCGATATCGGTTCAGTTGTCTCTTCAATTTGCTTGTGCACACCATTCAGCTGTGATGAATTTTCTTCAGTTGCAATGTACTATAAATTGGGTCTTGATTGAGATCTTGTGTAGGATACATAAAAATCTTCGACCTTTGAGGCCCTTATAAATTAAAATATGATAATATTGTAATGTAGTATGTTAGGTTTCAAATTTTATCATTAAAATAATAATAATCCAACCGGAAAGATCGACTGTAATTAAAATAAAATCATTCTCAGTTGTCATTCCGAATATGGAAATAGGTATTCACCAAAAAAAATATATATGGAAATAGGTGCGTGTTTAGGGTAAGGTGAAGGATGCAGAGAGCAAATAGCAGCATGAGAACAGAACGTGAACAGATGAAGTAAAGAGCATATATTCACACACAACCGCAGCAATAAGTTCTAGCATTTCCCATCCAAAGAGAACAAAAGCACCAAGCAAACGTTATTAGATACTCTCCATTACGCCATCTTGTCCTCTCTATTTATTTACTAATAAGTAAACCTTGTACTACTAAGATACACAGAAGGCCCCTTAACCCATGGCGTACTTCTGGGTCCAGGATCGAGCTGTAGTCTCATACTTGACCCTGTCAGTTTTGTACATATGAGCAATCTCGGGAACCAGAGGATCATCTGGATTTGGATCAGTCAGCAAGGAGCAGATGGAGAGTAACACCTGCACATCATGATAACACAAGTCATGGCTTGATATGTTAGACCAGGCATATAGCCCAACTACTAGGAAAAAATATATAAAAACAATACTAACATAGGCAAACAAGAATGGAAGTACAACCGAGAAAGTATCAACAATAACGTTGGGCACAGACTGCCTGAAAGCAATTACAGAGAAAAATCTACAAAGCACCTTTCGTTTTGGCTAATCGCACACACGGATATGAAGATCTTACACATTAATACCATAAAACACGACGAAAATGCAACTTTACAAAAATGATACCTATATATTTGCAATGATAAAATATACTTATTCTCTTTATAATTTATTTACAAATAAGTACAATTTAACAAATTAGCAATTCAAATACCTTAAGTGAACTCCAATAGAAATCACAATAGGTATAATAGTTGTGGTTATTAATCAACAGGTGGGGAAAAAAATACAAGCTGACTAGCAAATATAATTATCACAACGAAATTTAAATAAATCATCTCTGGTGAGTTAAAGGGAATATGCCAAATGGAGTATTCAATACATCTGGCGAATATACAATTGAGTATTGCATTTGATGAAGTTAACTTCAATTTTGAAGAATATGTGCCTTTCTAAGAGGGGCGGATCAAAGATACAATATTTGATAAATACACGACCAGAGAGCAATTACCTTAGATATTGTAAGGGCAGGGCTCCACTGTTCCTTAAGAATGTCCAGACAGATGCTTCCATTGCTGTTGATGTTGGGATGGAAAACTTTTGTTCGGAAAGAAACCTGCCCCAAAGAAACCAAATCATGTGCGAACTAGTGTAAGACTAGAGAAGTGCATTGATAAATATTCATAAACCCGAATGAATATTCTGATCACATAGAACACCAAAACTACAACTGCCAGACCTAGAGGAAGCCCCAGTCACGGTTCAGGAACACTTACATTCTAAATGCAGTAATTAAATTGAATGGAGAAGACTAGTAAGAAAAGGAGAATTAGAGACGAAATCAAACTATAATCTGAACGAAATAAGAATATAAATGTAAACCTCTCCAAATCCTCTAAAAACCTAACCGAATAAATCCTAAGAAAACATACTATAATCAGAAGAAAACAGGAATATAAATGTGAACACTTTCAAATCCTCCAAAACCCTAACCAAATAAATCCTTAAAATTTTTTTCATTGCTATGCTGTGGTGCCACATTACACACATGGACACAACACATAAACATGGCAAACATATTTAATCCATGATATCTAAAATAAAATAAAATACAATAAACTGATCCCAAGTTGTCCAAGTCTAGGATATCATGGCTGAAGTATAAATATAACACTATAAAAACCTAACTACAACACGAATAATTTAAAATCAACTTGGATTTCAACATTCAAAAAAGTTAAATCTGCTGGGGATGCAATTAAGACAATTTTTAAGTAGATTTCAATTGGCCTTTTCTTAATAGAATTATGGTAATCGTTTATTTTGGGCTTTAGTAGACTATAATGAGTCACCTACAAAATAGGATTTAGTGGGCCATTCTATTAGGTTAAACCAGACCAGGAGTCTAGGTTCAATAAGGTTTGTAGTGAAGAATTTCATGGTTGAAGTATTTTGTGGTTAAGTCTAATTAAAAGCTATAAGTAGACATAATAATCTTGATTAGGAAAACGAAAGGCGGCAGAAGAAGAAGGTGAAGGTAAAAGCTTGAAGCCCAG
Organism: Dillenia suffruticosa; assembly: GCA_033439265.1. Taxonomy (NCBI): domain Eukaryota; kingdom Viridiplantae; phylum Streptophyta; class Magnoliopsida; order Dilleniales; family Dilleniaceae; genus Dillenia; species Dillenia suffruticosa. Next base: position 975,150 of record JAVTVX010000005.1, read on the forward strand.
TCCTTTATGTGCAGGTTTGATTGCCTTCCTCCTTGTGAATAATTCCAAGGAACCTTAGGTTTAATTGCCTAAGTTCTTGATTTCTAGTGAGTAACGTCCAGAAATCCTAGATGTGATATATGTCCTAAAAACTTTCATCCTATCTCAGCCTTTATGCCAACACATAAACCCAACAACTCAACTAGTGATGCAAGAAAATCCTGCATCAAATTTTCTTGACCAAAAAAAACAAAAGCAGCTACCTGTTGGAGGTCCATTTTCCAACATAAGATGAACACAACAAATGCAAAACTATAAGATAGTCTGTGGAATATGAAAGGAACAAGGTCAAACACAAAACAAGAAAGAATGGGTAAAAATAATAGCAATGCATGCATATGAAACATAAAACAACTACTTCATGACTAGCCAAACAAAAATCAATGAAGACAAGCATAACAATTATGGAAATGATGATGCTCATACAGACATGCAACAACATATGCAATGAAAAAAATAAAAGATAAAAGGAAATATATAATGAAATGGCGAATAAGAGAACCAAGAAAAATCTAGATGAATACACAAAACAAGTGGAACTCCCAAAAAGGGGTCATAAGCATATTAAACTAAAGATATTAAACAAATTAAATAGGACTGCCCCTCAATAAAATGGTTTAGTTACCTTTGGTGGCTTAAATGGATAATCAGGTGGGAAGTGAATGGTTACAAGAAAAATGCCACCAGCAAAGGGACTGTCAGCAGGACCCATAATTGTTGCTTGCCAATGGAACATGTCCTCACCGACAGGACCTACAAAGATGTAAAAGTCAATATACCATGCACACGCACAAGCGCGCACGCGCGCACGTGCACACGCATGCACAACAACAGCAACAACAATTTACAATACTGTATGGAGATCTTTAATCATAGAAATATTACAAATGTGCATTGCTCCTAGAAGCCTCATAGTTGTAGTATATTTATTCATCTCTTCCACTTTCCATATTACCCACAATTCAATAAGTCCTGATCAATACGCTAGGAAGCATACACTTCAAACCGAATACACATGGTTGTGTCAAAGGCAACACTTCTACAACTATCTAGGACACACCAAGTCGTATGTCCAATTTTTAAAACAAGAACAACATTTGGCATACTCCTTGCACAGCTCAAACATATTTTACATCCTAATTAAGAAATATAATTGGGAAACTTGTAACTTTAAGGTAACTATAATTATATAGAACAACCATATAAATACTTAATAGGAAAAAATCCAAAATTTAATTAACATTATATTGGTTTCAGTTGCTGAAACTTTGGGTATCTTCCCAAGTCTTAGGCTCTCTTGTTTCTACCGAGAATCTTGCATAGTTTAGCGCGTTTCTTTTGCAATTTGCACAATACTGACAAAAAATTCATTCCTCAGATCGAAATTGACTTTCGTTGCGTGAATTACTCAATCACGCATCTGGGTATTGTTTGTAGTTAGCCATCAGTGAAAGGGGGCGCTAACTCTGGAACCAAGTTTTCTAATTCGACGCCCGTTCGATCAGGTTTGCCTATTCCGATCAAACATCTGTGAAATCCGTGGGTTAGTCATCTGTGGGGTCGGATTATCGGCTAACTCCACTTGGATACGATATATAAACCTAAACTCTTCCGTTAGCAAGCAAGAATATTTAGTACTAGACCACTCAAGAAAAGAAACATTAATTGCCTAAGAACAATTATTAGATCCAAAATAAGGGAGGGACACTCACCAGCACTGCAAGAAACAGGAGGATCCTTCTGAAGGTCCTTCAATTCCTTTTGAATTCTCTTCGAGGCCATCGTGAAAATCTATACACCGATTGCAGCATAAAATCATCATACATAGCAATCCAAACAACTCAAAATCGAAAACAAGAAAACAAGGAAGAAGACAACGTTGTTTAATTATAAACACCAACACCTAGCCAAGAAAACCGAAATCAAGACGGCAATCGACAACAAAGACAGAAAGAAAATCGATTCCGACTTATCAAGGGGAAAAAGAATAGAGAAAAATTACCAGAAATCGGACGATGCAGGGCTTCCTAGGGTTTAAGTTGAAGAAAGAACAAGAGAAAACTCATATATATATATATATATAGAGAGAGAGAGGAGAGAGAAAAAGTAGTGTGAGGTTGGATCACATACTCGGCCCTTTGTTTACACGTGGTCTTTTCGATTTACTTTATTTTTTATTTTTTATTTTTTATTTTTTGGGTTTTGTAAACAACCGGGGCTTGTTTTATGATCAAGTTTTTTCCTTTTTAATTTCTAATATGATATTTTCTTCAAACATAAAAAAATTAAATAAATTTGAACTATAAAAATTGTATTTAGATTATTAAACTTATTAATTTATAGTATTTATCGACAAGTCTTGAATTAATTTCATGTGGACAAAAATTAGTTTCAATTTAGGTTGCATGAAAATAGAAATAGAGAAGCGAAAATGGATACGAAATGATACTAAAAAATGACACTTTATAAAAATACAGGAAACGAAAACGTGGACAAATACGTAAATATAAAGAATTTTATGTAAATTTAATTATTTTATGAAAATAATAAAATAATCATATTTTATAATAAAAATATAAAATAATCAAATATATAATTATTAATTAGAAAATAAATAATATAAAAAATTATAATTATAAATAAATAAATAATTCGTTAATATGAAAAAACAACATATTTATATAGAAAATATAAGAATTTTTATATAAATATTAATTAATTTAATATGTTAAAATATTTTAGAAATTTTTTGGAAATGAAAAAACGTTAGTATTAAGAAGTTTTCGTATATCATTAGTTTTAATTGTTAGAATTAATCTTGTTATATTAGTGGGTGGAGTTAATTAAATTAATTGAGGTTAGTAATTTTGTTGGTAATTGCGATGTATGTGCACCCCTTCCTAATTAAAAAATTCTATTTTCAAATTCTTTTGTTTTATTTTATATGTGGAAAAAACAAAGAATTTAAATTGAATTGTTGTTAATTAAGAGTATATTTTGATTTTATCACGTTAATCTCACTAATTTCAAGTTTAGCATCCTTTCCCCCTTGTCTAGCTTTCCTTCTCTTTTTCTTTTTTCTTTTTCTTTTATAAATTACTGTATTCGATAATCAGGTTATATGTTCAAACCGAATTGAATTTTTAAGTGGATAAAACTTTTTCGATATTTATTTTTATCATATATAATACTCAAATTTAAAATTTTATTTAAAAATATCAGTGTCCGATTATTTAATTAAAAAGATATTGATTCTTTTTTCTTTATCATTGTTCATCTGTTTTCTTTCTAATTTATATTAATCGTGCAAATCATTGATTATAAACCTACCATAATCTTTTAGTGATATTAAAACTATGTTTGATTTGACTTATAAATCAATCAAACTTACTTTAAAACATAAGTAAAAAATAAATTGGTATCTCATTTCATCATACCAATTGCCTATTGATTTTAGTTTGACACGATAACTTATTCAGCTTTAAGGGAGATTAACTCGAACACTTCAAAGTCTCAAATAGGATCAACACTTATTGGTATAGGTAGAATGACACCTTTATCATTTAATCAATTCGTGAGTTTGACTTTCCTTGGATACTGAAAAAATAATATTGAAAGACACACCCTATAAAGTGGACTTTGCAATGGTCGATCCAGATTAATCGGGATGAATTTCTAGATACTGGATGGTGACCAAATCATAATACCAAAAAAAAAAAAAGGTCTCAAATCGGCCATAGCCAACTTAGGCCCAAAAATTATTTTAGTCGTAAGCCTATGATAAACATAAAAATATTTAGAAAAACAAAAACTCAAGAGCAAAACCAGCCTAAAAAATCACGTTACAAACCCAAATAACATTGCAAAGAGAGTGAATGAAATAAAGAAAAAAATTGCCCCAGAAAAAAAAAAGAGCACATGAGATTAATGAGCTTTAGTTTTACTATTAATATATCATTATATAATGATATTCACATACATATATATCCATCCTCTTCTATCCCGTACTAAGCTGAAAACTACTTTGTACAGTGTGGGAGATTAAAATTAATCACTATATTTTTTAGATAATAAAAATTGAAATAGAATTCATTTGACTCCGAACACAAATTTAAAACATAATACAATCATTGAAGCGATCGCTACCGCGTGTCATCTTGATCTCGTGAAGAAAATGACCGTTGGGAGTGTGGGGGTATTTTCGGGCTTCATGGGCAAACAACGAAGTCAAGAGATATGACCGTTAGGATATACGGCGAAATTTTCGAGCAAATTTTCCCCTCACCAGAGTCTCTCTCTCTCTCTCTATCCCTCTCTCGTGCTGTCAATGCCCACACTCTTTCCATTTTTATTTCCTCGCTGAAAGATCACAAAACCTTCACATTCGACTCCCCCAGTACTCTCTATTCTTCCGATTCTTTTTTGATTTCCTCTCAGTCTTATTGAAATCAGTTTCTGCAACCAAAAATGGCAGAACCAAAAGACACCATCGTCGTAGAAATCCCGTTTGATGAAGAGCATCAACAGGAAAAACTCAAATCTGCAATAAGCAATATTTCATTATCAATCATCCAACATCACCCACTCATGGAAATCTCTGAAAGTCCAGGCCATCTCTTGCTTCTCAAACTCTGGCAAAGAGAAGAGGACCTCTTTGGCCGTAGAATCGCACTTAAGGAGTCGAAATTGGACTCCATCAAGCGAGAGATCTCTCAACTTTGTCGTTTCTTTTTCATCTTTCACGGATTCTACTTAACCATTTTGTTCACTTCTTCTCTAAATCCAGAAAAGAAAACTTGCACAGATTGGTGGATTCCTTCACTCGTGTCACTTGTCACTTCTCTTGTTATTGTATTTCTAGTTCAGTTAAAGCTCATCAGGTACTGGAAGGCACAGAGGCAATTGCAGGCAGAAAGGAATGATAATCTAGCGATTACCCGAAGCATTCAGGAATTAAGAATGAAAGGCGCGAGTTTTGATCTGTCGAAAGAGCCACAAAGCACGAAGAGGATGAAGAGCTCGAGCGTAGAGATCAAGTGGAAGCCATTGACATGGTGCTATCAATATTCTGTAACCATCTGTCTCTGTGCATTTGCAGGTTTGATTTTCCCAACTTGCAAATTCGTGGTCTGCAGTTAGTGGATCATCCCACTTTTTGCATACACTTCCCAGATAAGAGAAACCTGCAATTCAGCAAAATTTTTTTACTTAAACTTGTGGGAGGTAAATAAAATGCTGCTTTCAACACCAAATTTCAATGTACAGATTTGGGGATTGACTAAAATTTCTGGATTTTGTTTCTTTCGGTTCCTACAGGAAATCTCTGCAAAATTTTTACTAGGCCCTTTCTTTCAAAAAGATCCATTTCCTTGTTTCAACTGTTTTGAAGTGGCTACATGATATAGTATCTGACAAAGAAGAGGCATTTTCTTTATACTTGCCATTTTCGCTTGGGGATGAAGCACCAGGGTCCGGACTGATCTTTATTTATTTGACTTGGTCTGAATGAAGATTTATTCATCTTGGAGTTTGGCTGTTGCTGCAAATATTTGAGTTGGGGCTAACAGTTTTTTGAAGGGTTTCTACTCTTTTTGTTTCATCTAATCTCTTTGTGGCATTGCCCTGCTCCTCAATGCATCATCAATAATCAGAATAAAGGCTTCACCAGGAAAATTTTGGTCAATTTTTAGTCGTAGTTTAGTAAACTTTTGCCAACGCTCTCTCGTTTGAATAAAGAGACACGTCAAGTCACTTGAGCAGACTATTTTGCCATTACTTATAGAGTTACCTCTTATCTAATGTCTTTCTCATGGAAGTCCTTAATTCAATAGTTTTGATAAGCTTTAAATAAGCATATACTGAATTTCTTTTTTGGGTCTTTAAATTTATTTTCACTTTCGGCTTAGTGCAGGAGCTCAATATTGGTTTGTAACTAAAAACTTTTTATGGTGGACTTTGACAATCCTGCTTTGTGCTATACACATTTTTCTAGAATACTTCTGTTTTCTTTTTCACGGTTAACTGGCAAGCACTAATACTTATAGCAGCATTATTTACCAAATCTTTCATCAGAATACAACCAGACATGGCTGCCACTTTCAAAGAAGGTTAGGAGAAGCCATCCTTACTTTGTGATCCCCCACACAAATTGAATTTCTGAATTGGATAACAGGAGGAGAAGTACCATTTTCTCTATAACGATAGTAGTGGACAACGACTACATTATATACTATCTGTAGTTTTAATCACCTTAAATCATGAATTCAGTTCTTTATACAGAAAGGAATGTCATTGCACGTCTCAGGAACACCACATAGTCACCACCCTTTGTGCTAACAATGGCTTTCAAAACTACTAATAGACACAAAGTTGGCCAAATATCTGCAGTTAGGTTGTTTGTCTGAAGGCCCCATGTGCAATGCTTATCATATAGTAAACTGATCATAAATAGGACCTGATGCCAGTAAAGTGGCTTTTTTCCTCTTTTTTCTTTTTGAAGTGATTCATAGATGCAAAAGGCACTCGATAAATAGATGTAACTATGTTTGACAAAGTTGCTGTGTCTGAAATAGAAACTACTTTCTGATTGACTTGAACCTCTTTGTAGGAATGTTTAGGGCATAAACCACTTATATGCTGTTCACTTAAGGATGGAAAACTAATAAACTTTGATTCCGGCTAAACTTATTTCTTTATTACTGCTTATAAAATGAAACATATATTTTCTTGTAAGTGCTGATGAACCAGCGGTTTACAAGAATTACCGGTAGCCTCTAAATTTGATATGAGATGATGGAATAGATGTTGCCCTGATGTTCTCCTGCTCAAGTTATTGGCCTCACCGTTTTTGCAAAAATATAAACAAGAAATACCTAGAACTTGAACTTAACATTACCTCATAATTGGACTCGCAACCATGAATTGCCTTAAACTTTCGGATGTCTAGTATTTAGTTCATCCTCCTACACCAATTACAAATGATGGAGCCAATAAAATGATCGAGTCAACAACACAAAAAAAATTTGAGTTTCAGAATGCAATAGATAATAACAAGTGCTGGTATTTACACGATTCCCAACTGCTATATGCGTACCATTGGGTTTTTACATGATGTTGATATCTTCCCCTCTAAGTTCTGCCACACACTTGATAAACCCAAGCACAACATCTTGACATGCCTTATTTTCAGATGGTATCATGCCAGAGATGCCACCAGCTGTTTAGCAACTTCAATGAAGAAATTGAATTGCAGAAAAACCAACAAAGATTATCATGTATATTGAAGATAACGATATGAAGTTTCTGATGCAAAAATTCTGATTCTTCCTTTTTTCTTGCAGTATGGAATAACATCCTCAATTTTCCCAGGCCGACTTACTTCTCCAAATTGGAGAGAAGAAAATCCTAATACAAAACCCCAGCCAGAAAACCATTTATGTAGCCTTTATGAACTTGTTACAGGACGTTGGTTGGCATAACAAAGGAATGCTTTTACAGTGTGATTCTACTGTAACAATAACCACAAGAAGAACTATGATACAAAATCTTTCAAAGTAGCACTTTTAATGCGTAAAAAAATAATATAGTATTAATATTTCTAAAAATTACAACTAAAGTTATTAAAAGAATATTACGATAATCACTCTTTCATAATGAAGAAAGCAATTGCACCTTTAACCAAAGTTTTAAGAGTAGGATTCATAATGCATCACTCTTCCATTCTCTCTCTCTCTCTCTCTCTCTCTCTCTATGGTTAATTTTTTTTTTTTTTTTTAATGAATGACACCATCCTCTATCGACTTCCGAGGAGAATGCGTGCGTTGCCTAAACAAACAAGCCCAAAAACAAGACCATCTCCCCCTTCCAAGTGCAGCCGAGACTGGCCCACGAGAGACCGACTTTTGAATGGACCAAAGCCATCCAAATCTTGACTTGCCCATCAAGACAAACTTTTCACCAAAAAAAAAAAACAAAAAAAATCAAGACAAACTTTATTAATTTCCTTCTGGAAGGAAAAAAAAAGTAGGAAATAAAAAGTATCCGAACGCGTATCTTGCGTGTTCCCTTCAATGTTGTCATTTTCAATACATTTTACTTACTATTCTCGAGAGTCTTTATTTTTAAATTAATGTCGACTCTTTACCCTTCGTATCAAAGTTTCTTTTTTTTTTTTTTCCTATTTTTGTAATATTCATAAATATTTATTAATTAGGATGAAAATTTTGCATGAAAAATATTTATAGTGAAGGGCAGAGTTCACATTGGATTTAAGTGAAAACAGATATATTAAAGAATATAGTTTTTGACACATTACTTGCAAAGTTCTCATTTCATGTTTAAGACACATTCAACATATGAACTAATCAACATTACATTCTAATGAAGTTCAAGATTTCAACTATGGTATTCTTAATTCATCCATTGCTATCAACGAAGTTTCACATTTCCTTCATAACGTTGGACATATCATAGTAGGGACAGTCATGATGTTTGGTTATAAACATCAGTGTAGAAGGTCACCATTAGCAACATTTTTTATAAAAATGTTGGGAAAACTGTATACTTTTCTAATGTTCTTTTGAAGAAACGTCAATATAAATTTTCACTTTTATTAATTTTTTATTCATAAAATGTTGAGAAAAATTTAGATAAATTGTAATCTATTGCGATTTTTTTTCTTGTTAAACGTTGGGAAACATATGTATTTCTGATGATATTTTTAGTATTTAAACATCCGAAAATATCAGAATAATTGTAATGTTTTTATCTAGAAACATTGGTAAAAATCATTGCTCTTTCAATAGTTTCCTACATTTTAAATGTATCAAAAAAAAATTGCTCATTTTTACCTTCAACAATAATCCAAATATTTATTTTCAAACCCATCATAAATTATCAATAGCCCTTTTCATCCATCAACGATAATCCAAATATTTAAAAATTTTCATTTATCCATCACTAATAATCCAAATAAAAAAGTACCAATATACAACCATAAACATAAAGTTTATACAAATGTACAATTTTTTTTTTATTGTATAAGAATTTGAACCTAAAATCACCAATAATTTAAATAAAATTTTCATACAAATGGACAGTGATCTGATTAATTTAAAAGAGTTCGTATACAATAATTCAAAAGTTTCCAAGCACATATCGATCCATAAGTGTCAAGTTTTCTTATGAAGATGCAAAGCCCAAATGGACAATCATCAAAATCACTAAAAGAATCACCTTGTCTAAAAAAAATATTAATAACCAAAGCAATCAATTAATAACAATAGAAACCAAATTATATAAGGAATTAAAAATAAAGTTTCTACTCTACTATCTCTATTGTGAAAATGTAACGAGTTTTATCTCAAGTGATATAAATCTTTTTCTTTTATAATAGATTTATATTCGAGTTTTACTATATATATAAAAAAAAAAATCTCAACTGTGAAAATATCGTGTAACTTAACGGTTGAATTTATTGTCTGGAATAAATTCATCAATAGTTTCATTTTCTTTTCCATATTTGAAAGTTTAAACTCAAACTTCCTTGTCTTTACATTGGAAGTGGAGCTACTAACAGTCATTCCACGAGAACAATATCCAGGCTGTGTTGGCCCCGTCCCCTTTTTCTCTCGCTCTACCCGAACTCTTTTGCCGGTAAGACAATGATCATACTATAAATCGTGTTAAATATATTAATTAAAATCTTAAATTTAACACGTAATTTGAATATGAAGCAATCTATATTACGAGAATAGTCCATAAATAGATCATTATAAGTTTTAAACCGAATTAATTAAAATATAATTTTAGATATCGATTAATATATTATAAAAAAAATCTTATTATAGTTTATCGAAAACTTTTGTATTGAATCTTGTTGTTAATTTATAAATTATTCATCGGTTTATTTTTATATTTTTTAAATCATTTGTTAAAACAAATAATTAAAAATAGAAGTTCAGAAATAGTAATCTATTTCTTCGTACGGGTAATTTTGTCAAGTGCAATTTTACAATTAAATTATCATTAAATTAACAAACTTGGAAGCGTTGACGAAATTATCGGAGAAGGAAAAGAAATAAATAGAATGACATGTGGACCAAAGGGAGCAACGAATTTTAAAGAGGAAATCTTGGTCAAAATTGTTCGACGCAACATGGTTTCCCAATTTTGTGTAATCAAAACTCAAAGTCCGTAGACAGCTGCCCCCAGAGCATGACAACTTACATTTTAATACCCAAAAAAATATAAAACAAATACAGCTAAATCAATTTCAAGTGTGCAAAGAGAGAGAGAGAGAGAGAGAGAGAGAGAGGCCCACCAAGGAGCCCACCGATGTTTTCTCCAATAAAGTTTTTTTTATTTTTTCTATTTTTTTATTTTTTTATCATAATTAGGCCATCAATTCAGTATCCGATATTTCACCCTGATTAATCTGGATCGATCGTTTGCAGAGCTTAATTGAGAGGGTAGGTCTCCCATCACAGATTTTTCTATTCCCATAAAAGATCAAACTCCTAACCATAATTAAGGGGTATCAGTCCCGAATCAACTGAACCAACTCAATAAAGTTTTACTTAAATAAGTCATAAAATGCCCACCATGCACAATACAGCAGAGATTTAAGATTGAATTTTTATTCTTTTCAGACGGGAAGTATTTTGGATAGGAATGGTAGAAGAGAGCCATCATGTCTTTGATTTAGACGAACATATATTTTCATACTTTTGATTATCAAAATGTATTAAAATTCTCAATTAGGACAAAAGAAAATGAAATTCAGAATAAATTTTTATAGACTCAAATTGACCCTGACTTTTCTTGTACCATACTTATAATGTTACTACTTATATATTTGAAATTTATAATCAATCACCTATGAATGTATATTGAAGTTGTAATTACTGAATTTAGTAACACATTAACATATAAACTATAGGGCTGAGCATAAACAATATTATTACTTTAAAATGGTAAAAGTACAATTATGATATCTTTTAAGAAATAATAATTTAAAAATAAAGGCTCTTTTTTTAGTAATAATTATGATTTTAAGGTTTCAATCGGTGGCGAACCAAAAACACAGATGTAGGGGTGAAAAAAATTTATGAGGTACTTGTTCAAGTAACAAATATAAATTATAAAACTATATTAGAAAATCTAAAATATTGATAAGAAAATAATTTAACCATAATATTTTTAAAATAAAAAATTTTAATTGAAAATATGTATCTTTTTCATGAGATAAAAAATAGATTTTTATTCAAATTTGAAGATGGTTTCGGTTTTTAAAGGGAGAAAATTGGAGTTTGGAGATTTTGATATTTGATAAGTAAATGAAATGTAAATAGAGAATTAGAGATATGAAAAAAAAAATAGAGGTAATAGAAAGCCAGAGAGGAAATGGAAAAAGGAAGAGAAGTAGAGAGAGAGAGAGGGGGGGGGGGGAGAGAGGAAGAGGAGAGTGAAAGTTCAGTTAAGGAGGTGAGGAAAAAGGAAACATGTTAAATTGGGGTTGTTAATATCAAATTAATATTTTTTGAAATTGTAATTTTATTTATCTTTTTCTCTTTACTTTAAAAATTACAAAATAGTTTTTATTGATTTAAATCATAGGATGATGATATCATATTTTATTTTTATTAGGTGATGAGTTTTTGAAAAATGATTTATATGAAATTTAATTAAATGAATGAGTTTTAAAAAAGACATGAGAATAAAACTATAGTTAAATGAGTATAAAATACATGTAAATTATAAATACTAATTAAATTTTAAAAAATTAAAGGAGTAAAATTATCCCCCTGATTCCTTCTTAGGTCCGTCTATGGTTTCAGTAAACCATTAATTTTTCACAAAATATTGGTTTAAGGGTATTTTAAATATATAAAAATATTAAAAATAAAATAACATTTTTATTATTATACTAAATCCTACCTATTGGTAACTCCTTACTCCCTGCCTAAAGCAATCTTCGTCTTTGATTTGCTTTTCTCCTTTTTCCCTATCCTCTAACCTTCCTTTAAATTATTTTAATTAATTACCATAAATTATTGTTACAGTTATGGCTGCTCACAAAGAAGGGTATGGTACGGTAACAGTAATAAAAGAATTAACGGTAACAGTATGAGGTATTTGGACAGGTTCACGTTAGTTAACTGTTGTACCATAATTGATTCGAAGGTTGCAAAGGTCCAAATGTCGGAAAGCGGTTGGTCAATGGGACAGTAAGATTTTACTTAACCCTCAATCATTATGATGGGCCTCTCTCTTTCTCATGTACAACCTGGCAGACCGTGACTTACCAACACTAGCCTTCCCCTTTCCGGTTTTTTCACCCCCCGCTCTCAGCATTATTACTGTTTTTTGGTTCCCAGCACCAACCGAGACATGAAAGACATATTTTGATGTCAAATAATAAACCCCGTTAAGCTGACTTTCTTAATTATAAATTTTAAGTTCAAGTCATAAAAATTAAAAAATTAAATTTAAAAGAGTTAATATCTTAATAAGTTTCACAATAATTAAATTAGAGTAGTCAGATAAATCTGGAATATCAAACAATAAAAAAAAATTAAAAAAATTTCTGTATGTATTTATCTAACTTGCTAAATACAATGTAATTTTTTAGGTTATTGTGAAGGGGAACAATTGATTAGAAAAAATTGGGGACTATAGTTTATAATACAAATGAGATAACTATGAATATATAATATATATATATATATATATATATATATTTGTGATTGGTTTTAGACAGCTGTTACCCCATTCGGTGGATCGTATAAAAATGCCTTAGCTATAAGCTGTAGCATACCATTTATGTTGCTAAACTGAATCAGCTACAAGCCGCGTAAATAAAGAACTACGAACCAAGCAATAATGGAAAGAGCATCAAATAATCGTAATCAAAGGAAACAGACGCTACGTGCCTATTGCTGAATGGTGCTCATTATGATCATGTAGAGAGTTGGTGAGAGTGAGAGAGAGAGAGAGAGAGAGAGAGAGAGCCAATGTTGCTTTTAATTTTTTTTAAATATTATCATCAATTTTACCTCGAAAAAAATTATCTGTATTATCTTAATATTGATCTTGCAATTAATGTTGAGAATCACATCTGTATTTATAATTAAAATATAATTTTTTTAACATTAAAGAAGTAAAAATCATAGACAAATATCTATTTATAAAAAACAATTTTATTTAAATAAATGAGAACTTACTTTTACCCCTATGGAGATTAAGAAGAGAGAGAGAGAGAGAGAGAGAGATCAATTCAGCTGAGCGAGGACCATGCGGCAGCGTCTCTTTCCTAACCATAAATACATCACTTACCCCTCTCCTCAATTCCAACCCCAGAGGCCAGAGCTCTACCCCTCTCTTTCTCTCTCTCTCTTCTCCACCGACGCTCAATCAAGGAGAGAGAGAAGAGAAAGACTGAGAAACAGTACAGTTGTGTTGTTGTTGGTCGAGTTGGGAAAAGTTAGAACAGAGCAGTGAAATCTGGCGGAGCTGGATCTGATCGGTGCCAATTTCTCCGGCAACATGTCTTCCGGCAGATACATGGCTTACTCTCCATCTCCATCCACTGCTCCTCACTCTCCTCACCTCTCTGGTCTTCGCTCTGCTTCTTCAGCTCTCGTCGAGCAAGAGAAGTATATCTCATCTTCTCTCTCTCTCTCTCTCACACACACACACTCTCTCTCCCCCCAATTGGGATCTGCATATGCTTTTTTGTTGTCTTTTGTGTTTGAATCGGTTCTTTTCAATTCATTTGCTCTTTCTTGCGATGCTCTGAATCCGTTTGCCTTCTAAATCACATAATTTGCGGGAAATTTATCCTATTTTATATTCCCCGTTTCTTTGTTGTTGTTGTGGCTCTCCTACTTGGTAGTCGATGATCAAGAATCTGTCCCAGCTGGGGAATGGATCTGATTTTTCTTGTTTTCTAATCTACTTCACTTGTCTCTTTTTATTCCTTTTCCGTGTTTGTGTGTTGATTCTCTTCTTTTAGTTTATAATTATGTCAAATGATGTTATAGTGTGGTTCTTGAAGAAAAGAATGTAGTTTCTCAATCTTGTTCCAATCTTTCTGCAATAACCAGTGTTTGGGAGCGAGTTGATCGTTCAATAGATGCTAATTTAGATCACTTTTATCGTATGTTGGACTGGACACTTCTAGGGAAATGAACAATAGGATACTTTCTGGCATATAAATGCAAAATTTTTATAGCTTTGTGGTGTCAAGGTGGTGTCCTCAGCTGATATAATGTTCCTGCTACATAGACTTTATCTAATCAAACCATGCTACACTAGATGTTATTTTTGTTTGGGCGTCTCTAGCGACCTTTACAAAGAAATAATGAACGTTTAGAGAGACTTCTACGATCTGTGCATCTGCTTTCTAATATGATCGCTTGTGTTGTTCATTTTTTGGCAGATATCTTTCGGAGTTATTGGCTGAGCGCCACAAGCTTAGTCCGTTCACGCCTGTGCTTCCACATAGCTATCGGTTGCTAAATCAGGGTGCGATTTCAAACAACTATGCATTTCAAGATGTCATTCTTTCAAATTTATGTTTGTCGAAGGTCCAAAATAAAATGTCTTTCCTTGTTTATGGCTCTTAGAGATCAAACAATTGGAAGGATATCGAGATATGGGTGTCCTTTTTTAGTTATATATATTAATTCAACAGTGATAATACTTTTTTTGTCATGCTTCCATAGGAATATCACTTCCTAACATGCATGAAGCATGAAGAGTACACAGATTTTGTGGTTTCCCATGTAATCATAGGCTGACCAACTTATTGAAGCACGAGGTCTGGAATTTGATATGGAATTGGCATTTTTCCGATAGAGTTGCAATTAGCTTATACCTTGCAATGTAGTTGAGTGACTTGCTTTTAGAAATTGAATTTTCAATGTTTAACCTGCAATTTTTGGAGTTTCTAATGTTTTAAAAAGCAAAAGCATAAATACTCCAGTTTTGCTAGTTGTGTGAAACTGCTACATTTTAATTAATTCAAACCGGATGAATTTAAAATCTATATTTAGCTTTTTAGTTTCATTCACGATTCTAGGTGATTTTCCGAACCGTTTACTTCTTTTCTTGATTTTTGATCCCTTTCCCCCAAACTTAGTACCCCTGCTTCGGTTTGGAAATCAATATGGACTTTTTATGTAGAAAGATTATGATACTATATTAGTGTAAAGGTGCTAATATATAGAAGTGTATAGAAATACACTGCCAGCTATAGATTTTTAATATTTTTACATATTGTGGATATTTTTGGGAGCAGGGATAAGATCCCTTTTTGAGCTTGGCCCATGTCTAGAACCAATTCACGTCGTTTTTATAACTAAAGGGTTTTTTAATTCTCAAGCTGCTAAAGCTGGAATACTCGCTTTCGTCTTTTATCCATGTTTCCCATTTAGTATGGTTTCGTGTGACCCCCTTTTATTGTTTTATATACAAAAACAGCTTCAAGTCTTAATAAATTTGACTTATATCTCCCTAAAAGGACTTAGATTTTAAATAGGTTGCTTCCATATAGCTACTGAAAGTTAGCAAGTTTCTAAAATAATTTATTTGCTTGACTTTAGTTGCATGAGGTGAACTTGCCAGCCTATAAACCATAGGACAGCATGATGAAATTCTTAATGTTAATAGATCATGAATTCCCTGTTATGCATTGGGTATCCATGAGGCATGGACAATGGACATAGGATGTCGCACTACGTTAACAGTGTCATGGGGAAGCTAAAAATAATAGGACATAATACTATAGGGACACACATAACGGGAGAGTTGTAAATCTTTAAAAATAGAATGTTAAATAAGTATAAAAAGTATAAAATAATTAACGTGTTTAAATAAATTAATGAACATGCGATTGCATTTAACTTTCTCTATTTCCATGTATTTCATTTTTGTTGTCATCTGGTGCACATTCACCATTCTCTGATAAATTCATTTCTGTCTAATTTCAGGAATATATAAATCGTTGCATCCATTGAGTACATTTAAGTGTTAGGGAAGTGTCCTGGAAGTGTTAAAGACTTGTCTAGTTGAAAATGAAATACTGTTAAGAAGTGTAGACATAGCTGAGATATGTGTGATATGTGTCTTTGAGAAAGTGTCCAACGAGGACACATCTCAATTTTAGAAGTGTCAGTGCCACAAAGTAGTTTGGGTGCAGTGGTAAAACAAGGTTGAAGTTGCTGGATGGAGAGGAAGATATCTAGATTGTCATCTTTTATATAGATTTGCTTTAATGGAGGTGGGTGAAAGAGGAAATTGTTTTATTCTCAAAGTTATGCACAAAGAAAAAAAAGAGGTTTTTTGGTACATTCATGTTAGGTTCAGGTTTGATACTAGTATAAGGATAGAGGGGGTGGATATCCATGAAGTACTGTGTTGCATTCATTTAATTGTTAGATGTATGGATGTTTGTGGAAGGGGTGAGGGAGGGAAAAGTTGCCCCTCTTTGGTAAAGCATGATCCGTTTGTGTTAAAACATGGTGCCTGCTAATGTTTGTAGCGCTGTATTATTAAGACATACCACTTTATGCTTTCCCCTATTCCCAAATAAGGAATATTTAATGTGACGAATAGTTTAACTGAGCTTTTTTTTTTGTTAGATTTGAAGAAGCATAATTATATATTATAATAGAAAAGCATTTTATTGTGCGAGAAAGAAGCATGGAGGCACCATGAAAGTGCCTGCTGTGCAAGGAACCAACATCTGCAACAGAAGAGAACAACTTATGCGACAATAACAAAGTCAAGGTCTTTAGAAACTATTCCTCAAAAAAGAGAGAGACATATCTATGCCCTAAAGAATCCCTCAATTTCATTCTCTCCGAACTGACCAAAAAATGGCCAGAGGGAGCATTTCTATACACTATTGTCACTATACATTTTCTCAAGCCACTCTAAGCCCATAATTCTTATTCCACCAACTTAGATGTTTGTCATTGGTGATGTGGAAGAAGTGAAAATTTTCACCCAAACAAGAGGAGTCCAAGAGTAATGAAGCAACAAATGGTCCAGTGTCTCAAGTTCACTTCCGTAAATGACACTATTTGCTAGAAATGTTCCCCCCTTGAAGATTATCTTGATTAAAATCCTCTCCCAAAATGCCTCCCACATGGAAAAGTTAACTCTTGGGGAGGCTGAGGACCTTCCAATAGTGTTCCAAGTGAGGTCTTTCTCTCCTCTCCGTGCTCTAGTAAGGCTGTAGAAACTCTTAATATCCAAAAGGTCAACAGAGGTCCCCATAGTTCGCTGCATCTTCCCTATTTGGAGAAGTGTAATTAATAATACTCCAAGTAACTTGTATAATTGATGTTAATATAATTCTCAGAGTGACTGTTAATATAATACTTTGCACTTCTCTTCTCTCGTATATTGGTCTCTCAAATGGCCAATTCCAAAATTTAGGATTAAGGATCAATTTGTTGTTTGTTGTTGTTGTTGTTGGCTTTTGTGTAATGACCACTCCCTAGATGTTGCATTAGTTTGGCCAGTGAACTTTTAAAATTAGGTCAGGTAGTATAACGCAGATGATGAATCTGCTAAAACTTACTCCCTCCTCCCCCCAGGGTCCCGTTTTGATGGGGAGGGAATGGTAGTTAGTAAACATCTGTGACATGTCTTCTGGAGTCATTGATGTCTTACTCTTGGGTTTGCTTCTGGAGTTTGCCAAAGAGTGCATGGTTTTAGCATCCTTTAACAAGTGCAAATTTCTACTTGCTTTCCTTATTTGAAGTTGTTTGATTTTATTTATGTTTGCTCTTCCAACCTTTTATTCTGGTCTTTCGGTTATTGGTTCCAAGTGAAAAAATGATTTTGAATTTTCATATTCATATTCACCATGATCTCTGCCTTGGCTTCAGTAACATGATCTAGTTGATTCTAAACCGTTAAATCTCTGCCTTGGCTCCTAAAGCGTTTCATATTGTCAAAGCCCAAAGTGTTTCATTTTCCCCTGGTTCCTAAACAGTTAAATCTCTGCCTTGGCTTGAGTAACATGATCTAGCTGATACTAAATGCTTGCCTTGGAGCTGGAAATAGAAAAGCCATACCTCCCAGATGATATTGTCTCTTGGAGATTCACAACCTTATGCGTTTCCTTCATCACATTTTTGTCATGTCCGCATCACCATGTTTACCTTTTTCTGTCTCTAAGGAATAGATTCTTGCTTTTTGATCCAAGAAATCTGTACTTATTCCTTTTGGTAAGCTTTTCCAAACTTGACAAGTGTATTTAACTGGGTAAGATGCAATTATGGTGGAAATTCACCTGAATTGAGAATTGAGACAAATGCGGAGGTATCAATGTTTAGAATATACGCTGGTGTAATGTGTGGGGGAGCCAAACTTCTGTTTTCAAAATCATTTTAATATCTCATTCCCGTTAGATAGGAAGATGGCGAATTGCTTGTCTCTAACTTGGAAATTGCATGCTGCGAAAACGCTTTTTTTTTTTTCAAAAACATAAATGGAATCATCTTCCAACTGCTCGAAGGACCGTTTTTTTTTTTTTTTTTTTTTTTTTTTTGGGAGGTTGGGGGGGATTGGGAGCTTTCAAGTTACTTTTTGTATGCATGTCTTGGCAATGCTTGGAAATTTAGATGCTAGTGTGACTAGATGAAGTTCATCAGTACTTTTTTGTTTTAAGATCGCTATTGTAGCTTTGATCACTTGCTTTCCACCTTACTCCTTTTTCTTTGAAACTATTTCTATTGTCTTGATTTTCCTTTTTCCAAAAGAGATAGGGAGGTTTTCTCAGAATCTTATTTATGCATGATTTTCATTTGTTGGAATATTGTACATGACTTTCAAAGTTTTTTGGGGTCTTTGGCATGTTTGGTTACATTTTTTTATATAAAGGTACATGTTAAACCAATGAGTTCCCATCTTAGTCAATAACTTTTCTATGGTGATGCATAATTACTAATGCTAAACTTATCTGAATCTTCATGAGTTAACTGCATGGATTCTCGCAAAGAGAGAAAAATATGATTATTAAATTAATATATTCTACATTTCTTTGTTCTTTTTGAGGGTAATGAAATTTCTCCTTTATCCCATCCTTTAAATTTCTGTCCCTTACTTTTTATTTGTTGTAGCCTTTAAAAGATATAGCTTGCTGCATGGACAAAGCATTTAACTAACCCCATGACAATAACTGTTGTCTCTCGGTATTGTGGTGGATGCTAACTAATTTCTTAACAAATGCTAACTGGTACATCTTTTCTTTTTCATGAAAATTGACATCTTTGGAACAGAAATATTGCGTGTAACCACACTATTGGGGAATGCTTCAATTTTAGATCAAAGTGGGCTTGAACATGCTAGCCCCCTGTCTTCCGGAGGAATATTTTCAAATGGAGGAGCTGATGTGAACCGTTGGGCGTCACCATTTCAATCAGAAGTACGGGTGCTAACCATTAACAATAACCCTTTCAATCTAATTTATTGCTTTACAGCTGACACAATCTTTACATCTCATGCTAACTTAATTGCTTTGGTGCTTATACTATGACTTTCCATTTTCTCTTTTACAGGTAGCTTGATGTTAACATCGACAAGGAATCAAAAATAAAATTAGCTGAGAATTCTGAGTCAGATAGTCAATTTAATTAGATAGCTTTCTGGTGTGCTTATAAATAGGGTTATGCTTGGATGAAGTGGGAAATCAATTAGATCACATGTTTTAAAATCCCAAAGATTTCATGTAATATAAGACAGCTATATCTGCTTGGAAGCTCATGCAGAACCTTTGTTGACGAATAATCTCGATTTCTATCGATACTGACACAATGACACCGTTATTATTATTCTTTTTACTAGGACAGTAATAACTACTAATTAACCAATCCTTATTCTGCTTATTGGGACTCTTTTTGATGCAACTAATTGACTGGCCTGGCGATATAGCTGTGCTACACTGATAAAATAAGTGTGTTCTATTTTGGTGTGAACCTCATTTTTTCAAATGAGGTTGCATGTAGTTTAACAGCATTGACTTGTCCTGTTTTACTGTGGATTTAGATGTTTAGATATGCAAATAAGGTTCCTGCACTGTATTTTGCCCAAACATTGTATTTATCTGCAGCACATTGCGCATATTTGTTGAAACAGATTGTGAAGTAGATTTCCTGATGCATTGCTGATTTTGAACAATGTTGTCTTTTGATTCACAGATATCTAGCTTCCAGCCATCATCAGCACAAAGTTGGTTAGGTTCCCAAGGTAGTTCCTCCGGTCTTATTGTGAAAAGAACCATCAGGATCGATATTCCCATTGAAAAATTTCCTAATGTATGGGTGAGCTTGTTTCCTTATATAATTTTTACTGTGCAAATGTGAACTCATTGATTAATTTCCTTGTTACCTTATATAATTTTATTGTGCAAATATGAACTCATTTATTAATATCCTTTTGCCAATTATGTTTTCAGTATAACTTTGTTGGTCGCCTCCTTGGTCCTAGAGGGCATTCTCTTAAGAGGGTAGAAGCAAGCACTGATTGTCGTGTTCTAATTAGAGGCCGAGGCAGCATCAAGGATCCAGCCAGGGTAATAATGACGTTCTGTTTTGCTTTCTTTCTTCTTGTGTTTGCATTGCATGGACTTTTCTTTGTTTTGTTTTGTTTTGTTTTTTCCCCCCTCTCCTTTTTAAAGGAACTGTCAGAAAAACGCATAAAAGTTAATGCATACTTTTGGAGTGGAAGTGGATAAATCTGAAGTGGAAATCAATGATGTTGCCCTTTGGTTCTTCTGTCTCTTTGGGGCCGAGAATAACTAATAGCTTTTAAGAGTTTTTCTATGATCAATTTGCAGTGAGATTGGCATGCATTATTCATTTAATTTTTTCCGCCTTTCCTCTTCTTTTCTTTCATTCCTTAAAGAGGATAATTCAACCCCCCTCCCATTTATGAATCTTTTTAATACATATATACATAGCTACATGTATGCCATGCCCCCCAAACATACATATGATAAGCAAAATACATGATCAAATCTTATCCTGGTAGGATTTGACACTTGGCTGTCTTTAAAATAGATACAAATGCCATATTATTATTCATTGGGAAGGAGCCTGTGTGTTGCTGAGGGTTGAGATATTAAAAATTATAATTGTAATTAATGGCAAAATTCAATTAATTTCTGCAATAAATATGCAACAATTAATAATGTTGTAATTACTTTCACTATAGATATGCATAAGATGGTTAGTGGTATTTCAAGTACAAAATTTAGCCGTTTCATTGCGTAAATTGCATTTCTCCTTAATTTTTTCTATGATTAATATTCCTATCCTCAACTCATATCTTTTTTTTTTTTTTAACTTTTGTTTTTCAGTGTCCAATTTTTGTGTTATTATATTGGCTTATAATTTCATATTTAATTTCTAATTTGATTTTTTTTTCCTGTTATGTAAAACCATTAATCTTATGTTCATTCTTTTAAATTTATATTGAAAATTTTCTCATGTCCCTTATTACTCTTGTTATCACTAAAATGATACTAGAAGAGGAGGAAAAGAGGGAAAGCATTTGTGCTTGGGTCCAATGAGAAAATAAAGTGGAGGGAGAGAAAAGAGAATTGCTAGTTGCGGGCCTCAGCCAAGACAGCGGCGAGAGAAACGTGTAGTTTCCCTTTAGTTGTAGACATATGTTATATGTCCAATTTGTACACCACTATAAAGCGCATAGAGACATGGGGGACACAAACATAAGCAAGATATGATAAAAAAGATGGTGGTAAGAGGAACTTGAAAAGAAAAAAATTGGATATGATATGGCACTAAGGAAAATTATATTTAAGTTTCTATGGATATTTTATTTTTACTTGTTTCTTTTCATTATTTTTATTTTTGTTTTTTAGTATTATCTTTTCTATTTTTGCTTTCAAACTTTAATTTTATGTTATTCTTTTTTTTTCTTCTATTTTATATTAGTATCTCAAACGGCCAACCCCAAAATTTAGGATTAAGATTTAGTTTGTTGTTGTTGTTGTTGTTGTGTTTTCCTAATAATGAATTTTTTTTTATGGAAATTTACTGTAAACACTTTGCACTTTGGAACTCATGTTTTGAAATTTTCGCACAAGATTTTGTTTTTAGTACCACTAAAATTTCTATAATTCTATCCTAAATTGTTTTGGATTTTAAATGCTTTATTCACATTATCAAGATTTATTAAATAGAAAAGAAAAAGATTCTCCATTACGTCTTGGTGCTGCAATTAAGGATGATTGCCCCCCTCTTCACTAATTCAGAAACCTTTTAATGCCTACCAAATAAGCCAATTGAGACATGACACCCCTATGTGTGGTATAGTGACAATTAGTAGTATTCTCATACTATGCAATGAGTTTAAGTGACATGGCATAATGACCAAGGCAGATTTGAAACTTATCTAGTAATGGACAAGTGGATGCCTTATAGTGATGTGCAACAGGATTTTTTGAAGTGAGGGTCCAAATTGTAACCAGAAGGAAGATAAAGGCCTTTTTTTTGGGGTAAATTTCTCTTTTATTGATGGATAATTTTAACCGAACAAGTGAACATGTAAGTGATTTACCTATATTGGGGATAGGAGAACATAAGGTACTGTGGTGTTTGACATATATAAATTTTAAACATGGAAGATATACCTTAAGATACTTTCATCATTTCAATTTTTGTAAACTAGGTTAAAATGGGGGCTTTTGTTCATTTGTTTGTAAGCTGCACTGCACTTCTGTTATGGGGATTGATCTTGTCTTACCGTTTTTTGAGTAAGCCATTTGTAATTCCAAATTGGAGGAACCAATTTAAACTCTGTCAAAGCAACTCAAGCATTGTGAGAGCAAGCCCTGGCTAGTCCAGGCGATGGATGATGCATCCATTACTTCTTTAGAGGGAAAAAGTCCTCTTTGGCAGAGCGAGGTGAAGTGTCTTGATCTTTCAAGAAAGAAATGATCCTTTGCTCAAAGAATAGATGTCCTGATAATAATTTGCATCTTTGAATATGTTTAGTAGTCAATTAAAGTAATGAGGAAGTTGTTGGATTTTTTTTTCTTCTTCTTTTTTTTTTTAGAAGTTTCTATTTTCCTATCATCTAGTTTTATTTAAATTTTGGCCATAGTTAGAGTTAAAAAAATCTCATGGGCCCCAGTGTCCTTAAAATGGCAACTTTTAGGAGGTTTAGGATTATCATTAGGTTCTGGCATCTATAAATAATTCTAATAGATGCAAGATGAGATGGAATGAATTTATTGACAAATAAGACTTGTTGTATTTGGTTGTGTATATCAGAGGCAAGTTTTCGTAGATTGGTATCTTGTTTTTCTTCTCCTCTGCAACTTGCCAATCCAAAAATTTGCTGGAACCTTTTGACATCTTTATCACACTAACTCCAGCAGATTCAACCAATTTTCAACCGAAGGCCTAAAATTTCACCTTTAGTCTTCATTCTGTAGCCCTTTTTTCATCCTTTACCCATCATTCTGCCAGTTGTAACTCCCTATGCTCCAGTTTTGTCTTGCCTCACTAAGGGTGATTTGTTACCTCCTGTAATTTCTGTTTTTCTAGTCAATGCTGTTGATTTCTGTCTGTTGTCTCCACTCCCAAGTGAGTTATCTGGAAGTTTTCTTCTTGCCAAGTAAGTGTAATGCTTGCCTGTTCAATGGATAATAAGTTTTTAAGATGGGGATATTTTGAAGTGCTTTTTTGGTTCTGTGTTGGAAAACATTGAAAAGAGTCGGATGGGAAGCACAGATAAGTAGCCATGGTGTTTGTAGGCTTCTAAGCCTTTATAATGCTCCTCATTCCAGTTTCATGGATTTTTTTGGAGTATTTGCTTCTAATTTTCATCTATTTCATCTTTAACATAAACGAGGGAATATTATGTTTGTCTCTTTGATTGACCCACTTCATATTATGTGTTTCTCAAATCTCATAGGAGCACTTATACTGCTAATTTTTGAATTTATTCTTATAAGTTCTTCTTCAATATTCTTCGAAAATCCTAAAATGTATTTCTTTTACTTTGTGGATTAGATATGAAACATTCCCTTAATGTCGAAATGATCAATTTTGTCTTTTGTGCTTTTTAGCTTCTCTGTGGTCTGTGGTGGTTGATCCTTTCTTCATTTGACTCGTATCTGATCATTTTAAATAGAAAAACAAAACTAGAACTGGTAAACGTGGAAAACATGTCACAACTGCTGAAGACTGGACTTTCAATTCTTGTCTTGTGTTGCACCATTTGCGACTGATTTGAAAATGACTTAGATGTTCTTAATGTGTCCTCTTTTGAATGAAATGTTCTAATAATCAATTTATTAGTATCCTAAAATGGAGTTTGTGATATTCTTGAGTTCAAAATTGCTGGTTTTCATGTACAATCAGTTGAAAAATTGCCTCTTTTTTTTTTTGTTCTCCCTCGAAAGATGCTTGCTTTTCTCATGATAATTGTTTAAATGCCCTCTCTTAATTACTTGAAGGAAGAAATGATGAGAGGAAAACCTGGTTATGAGCACTTGAATGAACCTCTCCATGTCTTAGTTGAGGCAGAGCTGCCTGTTGAAATAGTTGATGGTCGCCTAATGCAAGCACGGGAGATCCTCGAAGATTTGCTCAAGCCTGTGGTAAGTTAGTTCTTTTCTCAATCCGATTATAAGCCTAGTGAATCATTTACATTCCATCACAGCAATAATGTACATAACATAACTTTGCCATCATCTAGGATGAATCACAGGATTTCTTCAAGAAACAACAGCTGAGGGAACTTGCAATGCTTAATGGCACCCTTCGTGAGGAAGGTTCTCACATGTCTGGCTCTGTTTCTCCTTTCAATAACAGCCTAGGGATGAAAAGGGCAAAGACAAGGGGGTAAAAATTCTACCATATGCAGTTGGACCCAATGAGATCTCCTATGCTGGTGGAAGGCTTTCAAAGCCTAGCGGGCTGGTCCCAGCCAATGCCAAAGAATCACACAGGGCTAGCGGCGCCATAGCTAACTTGTTTCTAAAATGAAGTGTGTTTATTTTATCTTGAGGGTGTGGTTTTAAGACCATTATTGGCAGTAGGGCCATTATTAGCATAGTTGGAAGGACCGTATGATTTCAGGGGTTTTGATTATATATGTTGCTTTAGGCACTTGGGCCATTATTAGCCTTTATGATAGCAGTTTTGATATGTTATCATTGTTGTCAGGTGGTTGCTTTGGGAAAGGTAAGGTATGAGTTTTATTCAAGGAATGAGCCAAACAATGTTAGACCCTTTTCTGGGGTTTAGTGTTCTTTATCACCAACATTAGATTTTAGGTAATATGTAAGGCATTCTTTGTGTGATTATTTAATGGACTCCTAATTAGTTAAAATTTGATTTGTCATTGCTCTCTCTCTCTCTCCCTCTCTCTCCCTCTCTCCCTATATATATATCTCCATATAGAATGTATGCCTATATGAAGAGATTCATACTTTTCTTGTACCATCTGCCTTTGAGAAACTCAGATTAGGACGCATCCTGTTGTTCATGTTACTATGGATGTATTCAACGATTTGAAGGGCTTTCACTGTAGCCTGAAAATCAGAATTTCGTGATAATGGCTTGTTGCATGGAGGGCCAAACAGAGGTCCGGCATCGTGGGACAAATTTGAAAAACTATTGTTAAGGCGACAACAGCATGGTATACATCTAGCCGATGCTTATGTCTTTCAAGTCTCAGAATTATTAGCCTTCTCAGTGCTCTCGTTGCAAGTCTCACAACAAGGCGTCATTCTCCCTTTGGTGAGAAGTTGAAGTTACTGGACAGCTTTGTTAGGTCAGGTTATTGTTAGTACACATCCAGAAAAGGGTGGGGTTTAAATCATCTTCATATTTTTCTCCCCTTTTGCTTTCTTTGTATGTAACCGAAAGTAAGATTGGGCAGGAGCTGCACCACTATTATGCGGCCCTTCTTTTTGCAAGTGAAGAAGGGTGAAGAGGGTTTTTTATTGTTTTATTTTCTCTATGCATTATTACAAAGGCTTTTCATTCACCACGGATGTCTGTGAATTACATGATTGGCTATATTTTTCTAAAACCCTTGGAAAATCGAAGCACAATTTTGCAATTAAAATTATATGATTGTTTTATTTAATGTCAGGACTGTGGTTTATAAAGCAGTCGCACCCAGGTTGACCTGCGGGTTATAAATCCGCAGATGCAGTTCCATCTGAAAGGAAAAACTGCAATTTCCTCTCATATAGATGTCAGGCTTGGCAATTTCCCCCTTGCAAAAAAGGTTCATCTTTTGCAACTTGCCCCACTTGCCATTAGCGCATTTTCCTCATCTACACCAGAGTTGCAATTGAATGATCAAGCTCTTGTTCTCTCTGCACTCGACGCTCTTTCCAAGCGCGACTTGAATTATCAAAACAATTGGAGACTTGGGTTATTCATATCTTAGATTTTCATAAATGGTTAAATTTTAAGAACGATTGATTTCAAGGTTACCAGGGAAAATAGTTGTTTTTCATAGCAAATAAGGTTCTGGATTGTTTGGAAGGCCTTTTGTTTTGAATCAACAATCTTATGGAACTACTGCTTCTATGGTCATGTTTTCCATGGCATTCAAACAAACTCCAATGTGAGAGATGAGCCAATTGGCTCAAGAGTAATCCACGCAACAAGATGCACTTGATTTTTAATCAATAGATATGCATACTCGGAAGTCATAACATAAACTAGTGAATACACGTCGACTTTGACAACGTTGGTCTCTATTTTTAATTAATTTAATGTATTAATTATGTAGGTATTTGTTGTCCCACTTAATTACGGGGTTTAGCTTATATTTGATTTATCATGGCAGTTTATATTTGTTTTATCATGAGTTATGTTATATTTTTTCTACCATGATAAATATTATTAAAGGTTTTTATGCATGATCTTATGTTAAATAATATAGTTTGTTAATCACCAAAGTGATCAAACCGTAATGTTTATTCATGCAGTGCATATAATTGTCATTTATACATAATATTAATGAAATGCCTATTATGAAAATTAAATGGGTAAATAAACTAATTAGAATTTCAGAATTATTGTCACTTTATGATTAGTGAACATTAAGCAGGCAAATTAATATTTTTGTCAAATATATTTGTATATCCAAAGATGGTACCATGTTTCCATATATGCAAGTATATTAAAACTAAAATACAAGACAATCCAAAGAAAATATTTTTCTGAGACAAACAAAACTAATGTTAAAAGTTTCCAAACCAAAAGCATTCTACCCCACCAAACAGACAAAACAAAATTATCAAAAAGAAACTCTGTAACTCCAAAGGTTTGCCCAAGAAACAAAAATCTCAACGTTCAGATTGCCACAAACTGTAATGTTGTTGGCACAATCTAAGCTAAGTCCAGAAAATACAAAGCGATAAGTTGCTATAGCGTGCATGTCTCGTGAATAAATTAACAATCCAAGTAATGGTGGCAGACACATCACCAAGAAAGTAGACCACAAGAAGCTTTTTACGTGTTTTGAAACCATAGAAGGTACCAGTTGTGGCAGCCACAAATTGCAGTTTCCCCATTTGAAATATGCACGTTCTTATCAATGTAGCTAAAAGAATGTCACTGCACCCATCGCTCAAATCTCTTGCCAGCCAAAGTTCTTCCATTATTCTTTTAACTCTCAAGTTCTTTTGCGGGGAAATATCTACATGTTAGAAAGGAGCAATGATTTGAACTTACAAACTGAAGCATGCTTACACGCTTAGCTTCTGAAATCAAATTACACTCATCCCATGACTTTTTGGAGAGGCTAAACAAATAACCAAACATTCACTCATATCTATATGTCCGAAATATATTTTCTCAAACTGTTGCTTCTCCCTCTTCATCATCATCTTCGGCATCGTCAATGCCAACCCAACGCGTGAAAGCAAAAAGAAATTCTTTGAAATTAACCATTCCATTTTTATCCCAATCCATCTCTTCTGCAAAACAGATCAGGTTCTGTTAAAATGCGATTAAAATTATAAACCCTTGTGATGTAACTTCATAAGTAGTAGCTTAATTCATATCATGCAAAACAAATGATACAATTGCCTCAGAAATTCAACATGTCCTCAACAACCAGCACACGTAGATTGGGAAAGATACAAAAGCAGTCTTTTAGGAGTCAAATTTTCAATGGACAGCAAAAGCATTGCTAAATGTCTTTTGTGCTAATCATAAATAATGTCATTAACTATGACTGTATAAACCTAGCTTTAGAAAGACAATTATAGTTGCTAACCAAAATAGGTGGTATATTTTAGCTAACCAGCAAAGGTCCCTATCAAACCAAGGTTAAAATCTAAAGAGGTGTTTTTCTTGTGCTGCAATCTTGCAGGGGATGAACCCCATACAAGAACATCCCCAAAAAAGAAACAAATACAGGGACAGAATGATAACCCTATTAGAAGATTCTAAATAAAATATTGTCAAAGTTTGGTGGGTTTTGGATGAATTCAAGAAGAGGTGCTGGTCTGTTACAAGAACATCTATATCAATTTTAAATAAGGTCCACTTTTAGAGGAAAATATAAATCAAGACACGATAAATATCATGGCAGATATACATATATTTAAACTAAGTAGTATTGCAACAAAGAGGTGTAAACTTAGCATTGATAACAAGACCAAAGAATTACTACAAATACTAGAACAAATTCTGAAGTAAAACCAGTTATATATTTCAGATATAGTCGTGTTCGAGTTTCAAGCATCTGGTCAAACACCCATCTCTATACCAATTATAGTTTTCTCTCAGGATGTCCAATTAGGGTTGGGATGGGGGCCTTTAACCTATCATCCTGTTGCCATCCTTATTGTAGTGATAATTTTATTACCATCTAAGAAAGAGAGAGAGATCTGACCAAATCTTTTCATTGCAATACGCCCAGAAGAACGTTCTCCTGTTGCAGTCTCATTTATTGCTTCAATCATCTCATTCTTGCTGACATGACCATCCTTATTCTTGTCCAAAAATACAAATGCATCCACCAATGTTTCAAAGGTTGCCTCAAGAGTTGGCATTCCCATCCATGATTTCTAGCCAATGATAAAGAAAACAGAAGATAACCAACATCCGGAAGAAGTGAAACCAACAAAACAGAAAAACCACTAGTGTCACATAAAACTTCCACATCACATCATACTTAAAGAGGAAAGCTAGTAACAAGTATGCATGAACATGCATGGTGATCATATGCCATAAACTTTTGTATCAGAATCGGCCTAATTAAATTATAAGAAAAGGATGATGATGTTAGGATACCGCATGAAGGGCAGTTGTATCCTCCTTGAGAAGATAGACCAGGCAGAGAAGCACA
Source organism: Dillenia suffruticosa (assembly GCA_033439265.1). Lineage (NCBI taxonomy): Eukaryota > Viridiplantae > Streptophyta > Magnoliopsida > Dilleniales > Dilleniaceae > Dillenia > Dillenia suffruticosa. Next base: position 1,004,559 of record JAVTVX010000005.1, read on the forward strand.
ATAAACTCATTGAATTTCATTCCCATGTCATCATTAATATCACAAGCTTCAAAGAGATCATTAATTTCTTCCTCTGTAAAAGAAATCTCCAGTTTTTCAAAGCAATGCTTCAGCTCTTCTTTGTCTATGGCACCGTTTTTATCCTCATCTAAAAAGAAACAAGAGAATCAGTATTTAGCAGGTAATGAATGGGGAAAAGAGAAAAGAAGAAAAAGTTGGAAAATTGACACCTTTCTGATCCGAGGACAATGATTGGCTTTAATTGGAAAGTCAAGTTTCATGTCACATATTGGTTTATTATACTCTTCTAAAGAGTAATATCACTACTAAAGGTCAAGTCAAGAAAATTACAAGTACATCAGGTATCCATAATGAGCAGAAAATAGCAAGGCGTAGATGAACATTCAAGTTCATGAGTTTGGTTGCTGGAAATCACAAATAACATATCATAACTTTAAAGGGATGTTAGTTCAGGTTACTTAGGTAAGTGTGTTGCAATTCTCCTAGGTCTAAGGCTCATACTTTATGCTTTTTCAACATTTTTTTTTCTAGCATGCAGCGTCAATCAGATTTCTGATACATGAACACAAGCACAAGCATATGCGTGTGGATGGGTTTGCATGTAGACATAGAAACAAACATATATGGACGAGCTTGGGCCCCCCTTTTTTGGGAACAAGAACTGCAGCTATGTTTGGTTTCGATGTAACAAAAAATAGCCAGAGAAAAAACACAAAATAGCAGAAATGATTTATATGTATAATATATATATATATATATATATATATATATATATATATGTTTGTGCAGAAGAAAATGGAGAGGGAGGGGTGCAATATGATGACTTCCCAAGAGGCACCCATCCTAGTACTACTCTCACAAAAAGGATTTCTTTGGATGAGGGTATGGGAGAAAGAATGCATTGTAAAACGGTAGCTTATGCCTACTGGAACGAAGGCAATGCCCTAAAGGCAATCTATTGCCCCCAGACAAATACACTAGGATAGGAAAAACTGCTTTCACCATTCTCAGTAGAAGAAAGAGTAAAAGCATACATGAACCGTCAATCCGTACCCACCAAATTGTTCAAAGATAGCTTTGCACTTTCTCAAGCTTTCATCTATTTTTGGGAATTTCAATATTATGCTGTTGAATGATTTCATGGTGCTACCCTCAGAAGCCCTCCGCTGCATAGCTTCAACCATTTTGGCTTCAAGCTTAGTCTCTGGTACCCACCCCTTTTTAGGTGAACCTTCCTTCCCCTGCGCGCCTCCCATTTTCAACTACCAGGCTGGTGCAACAGGATGGAATTCAAGCTGCAGGATGTAATTCAGTAGTTTACCTGCCAAAATATATGTGGTCAGAACAGGATTCATCATCTGAGCAATCAGAGCACAATCTGTGAAGAGCACATACAAATTCAAGTTGGAATAGTTATACACAAGAATTCATCAATTATTATGCTCAATTAGGCAAAAAAGTGAAGAAGATCTTTAGAATCATAAACATTGCTTTTACAGTTTCTCTCATCAGACCTGCCCCCAAATCCTCCTCTTCTCCCCCTCCCAAGAAACTTCCCAAGAAAAGGAAAAGATGGTGAGTCAAAGCAATACACATGAGTTCATTAATAGTATTGGTCTATCACAATGCCTCTGTTCCAGTCATCCAGATTTACTTAGATTGCATGCTTGAACTAAAGGAGCTCTAGATTCACCTACTATGCAAGGTCATCTAGTCATGGGACATTGTCAGCTTCCCAGTTGTGTGAAGTATTAGCATTGGAGAAGGTAAAATCCCATAAATCTCAACTGGCTTTGTTGTACAATGGGGCTAAGAGACAAAAAATACAAAGCATGGTTATTCTAAATTTAGGACTTCACAGAACTACTTTCAAGAGGTAGAACTATAGAATCCAAGAATTATGTAGGGATTCTACCAGGGGAAAAAAAGCAAAGAAAATTGAATCAAAATGGCTGTAACATTGTAAAGAATGAGTATTTTACTATCTATGCACCAAAGCACACATCACCCAAAACATTAGAATATATAGTCGTAATAGAAACTCAAAGGTCCTCTTCCTTCTAGAGTTGATGATTGACGATAGCACAATACTCTTTCCTGTATTGAGTTTCAAGATCACATTATGTTCTAGAATATTAGATCCATGACGGGTTTTTTACCTAAATAATGATATTTTTTTGAAATTATTTAAATAGCATTTTTTTTTATTCCAAAACTAGTGACGTCGCTTTTGCAGAGCACGACATCAAGTGTTTATAACATGATTTAAAAAAAAAAATTGAGGTCGTGCTCCGAGACGGTGACATCTGATATCGCAGTCCCATACGCTAAGTCCAGAACGGAAAAGAAAGCAGTGGCGTCTCATTCTCTCTCTCTCTCTCTCTCTCAAGAGACCCCTTCTCATTCTCTCTCAATACCTGAAGTTCAGATCGGAAAAGAAAGAAGTGGCGTCTCTTCCAATTTCAACCCCACCCCCCCTCATGCCTCCTACCCTCCCCCTTCAATTCACCAGAAGCCTCAGCACCAATTCGAAGCCAACCCTCTCATTATTCAGTCTCACCCCTTAAATGCCTCATCAATTTCAGCAAATGCATCCTCCACACAGGCAACAACCCCCCCCCACCCCACACAAGAGACCCCTTTTGAACCAAACTCCTTATTTCCCTTCACCATCTTCCTCCTCTTCAACTCTCGTCAAATTGCCTTCTCTCACTTCCTCTCTTCAGCATTACAAGTTCCCTTCAAAACCCCACTTCAATTCTTCTTACCCATCTCTCTATTCCATCATTTCCTCTGCCAAGCTCTCTGCTTTCGGAGTTCTTCGCTGTCTCCGTCGTCTTCATGTTCATCTCCATCTCGTTTTGCTTCTTTCCCTTCCTTTCTTTTACTTCTTTCTCTCCCATCCGAGCCACTCTTTCCTCCTTGATTTCCTCTCTGCTTTTGCCTTCTCCGCCCCTCTTCTCTTTTCCCTCAATCCCGTCGTTCCTCGTTTGCGCTCAATTCGCTTGTTTCTCACCCGCTCATTCTTGATGACGTCATGGTTTGGGACCGCGGCATCAATTTTTTTTTTTTTCAAATCATGTTTTGAACAATTGATGTCACGCATTCTTGATGAATGTAAGTACAAAATATATGAAAATCTTGCGAGACACAAATCATAGCATTTCTCATCGGAGGTACAATTCCAGATTTGGATTTTGCAATGCAGCATATTGCCACAAGAAAAGAGACCCAAAAAAAATCACAAATTTATGTGACCTAATAGACAACTTAATGACATTCTGGTTACTCAAATAGTTCATAAAATGGTTTAGGCGAAATCTTGGGCATATCATTGTGAAACTTAATTCCTCAAATTTCTAGAAGTGCAAACTCCTTGTCAGTTAGAGATTTATCCTTAAGCTCAACATACTTGAAAAGTGTAGTACGTCGTATCCGCTTCAAGGAGAATTTCTACTTTTTAATGACAGAAGTTGAAAATTTAATTTCAGAGGGCAACCAGATAGTCTCCTAATCATCCGCCAAATTAATAATGTAGAGGGAAGAAAGAATCAAAAGGAAGCAGAACATATTAAGCTACACAAAAATTACTAGCCGATCAAGATAGTTATCCACATCATATAGCAATTAAAACAGTGATTCATATCAAAATCTCAGACTCCCAGATCTGTATTTTGTACAGAATTCAAAGGAAAAGCCAAAATTTCTTAAAAGTAGAACAAATAAACCTTCAATTCCTTCCCTGCCCTACATTGAATACTGCGAAAGAAAGAATTTAAACCTTGTTTAGGCTCTCACCTTCGACGAATCAAACCCAGAAAGAAAAACCTCGCCTTTTTGCAATCTTCAATGATTGTAAGCTAACAAAATTAATAAAAATCAGCAACTCAATATAACAAAAAGCCAATACTAAAAACATCATGGAAAAAAAATGATTGAAAGAATACCCAGATGAGAAATGGAGAGAATATACTGTGAAGAGCCTTGGGAATTGCTAGAAGATCTCAAAGAAAGCTACTTTTTCCCAGTGATTTGTTTAACAAAACATCTCGTGAAAGATGTGAAAAAGGTTCCAATGTTTGAAATTGGAAAAGAGGAGTGTATTGTGGGGGTGGGGGAGAGAGAGGCTGATGGCGTTGTGCGAAGTTGTGCTAAATATGGTGGAGGAGTTCGTCGAATTGAGTGGCTGCTTGGATGTGTACGATTGGCTTGTCAGCCATCATTTATGCTTTCTCCACCACGTCCTTTAAACCTTCTCGAAGTCCACGCTTCTTTCCCTTCTTCCCTATTTTGCCCACCTCAGTCCCCCAATTTTACAATTATGGCCGGACAGCACACATAGGGCCGAGCCGACATTTGAGCGCGTTCGGATCAAACGCTTATTATTATTATTAAAAATACGACTTAATAAAGTTCAAAAATCTCATTCTTGGCTAAGGTTGAATCTTTTAGTAAATTTTATTTCATATAAAAAAAATTATTTTTTGGATTAAATGTTTGCTGTCTTTTATAATTTTTCCTTACTTCCACATTCATATTTTACAAAAACTCATTTTTTTTTTTCAAAGAGACCGATTTTTGTCTATTAGAAAACAAGGGAACTAGCAATCCAGGTAGGAATGCTAGTCACCCGCAATGTGCTACCCAAATGTCCTTAAATGGTACCATCACCATAAGACATGGATGCTGAATATTCCTCTAAATTGATTACATCTAAATATAAAAATAGAAGATATTTTATATTTTGTTTTTTGTTTTTGATGCATGTGATTAAGTTGATGAGGGACCGATTACGAAGCTGGATCAATAGAAAATTAATCTTAATGAGATTAGATATTAAATCTTTTAATTAAATTTTACATTTAAAATTTAAGAATAGACGATATTATATTGAAAGAGTTATCCTCCTAAAAAGGATTCTCACCGATACTTAAACTTATCTATAAAAAAAATAAATAAATACTCAAATCTCGAAATATGATTTTAAATATCGATGTGAAAAAAAAAAAAAGAGAATAGATCGTCTACTTGTCTCTTCCATTTGATCATTTTGGTCAAAGGATTCTACCAGTAAACTTAAACAAATTTATAATATTTTAATATTTTTTTAAATATAAGTAATTATAATACTAATTAAAGCAAAATTTAATACTTAAATTATTTTACTATTTTATGCCACGTATATATACACACATATTCCCGGTCAATGTTTAAGAAGAATATAACATTTATACTATTCAAAATTTTGTACAAATATATAATTTTTCTAATTATTACGTATTATAATTTAGTAATTAAAGTTTTTAAGTATTGGATGAATAAATTTTTGTTCATGTATAAATTATGATTAATAAAATAAATTTTATTACTATAATTAATAAAACAAATTTTGCGTCACATATTTTTAATGTGAAAATGATATCCAACATAACTTATGTATAAATTATGACTAATAAAGAAAAATTTATAATTGTTACAAATAAAACAAGTTTTCTATCGTATTTATGATATCCGATTAATCGAACAAAATTAATTAAAATATAATTTCTGATACCGATCAGTTATTAAAATAAAAGATACAATGACAAACAAAAAACAACCAAAAGGGAAAAATACAAAGTAAACAAAATTAGTTCCAATGCCATAATTCTCCTCGTAAATTCTCTTGTTGGCTTTTATACAAACCTCATGTGACAAAACATCAACTTGAAAAAGGGAAAAATACAAAGTAAACAAAATTAGTTCCAATGCCATAATTCTCCTCTCCCGTACCTGAGAGTCTCAAAATTTACAAATGACGCTTTTTATAACAATATATTACCGTTATGATTTTAAATTTTAATATCGTAACGGATAAGATTCTTTTGTCAAGTCTTTACTTCTTCACTGGCACCATTAACCCTGGTAAAACCCATAAAAGACGAGACCCAAGACGAGAGAGAACGGAGTATAAAGAAGAAAGAAAGGAGAGGAGGGAGAAACAAACGCCGTGGGCCAGTCCCCCGGGGGGGGGGAGGAGGAGAAAGAAAGAAGTGAGGGGAGAAAAAGTGTTGAAGAATGCAGATTTTATAAAGGCTGCAAAGAAAAAATGTTGAATCCGAGTACTTGACTTGGAGCCACTTTTCTCTCTCTACTATTTGTTTTAGTTCTTTCTCCCCTCTTTCTCTCTTCTCTCTACTGATCCTTTTCCGTGCTTTAAGAATAAAATTATCATAAAGATTATTACTCTTTTGAGTGTTCCCATGAATTTTATCTGCAATGTGAAAATTTAGGCTTGCAAAGGTCATAGCCATTTGAGATTTCCAGAATGCAGAAGAAAAAGCTTAGGCTTGCAAAGTTTAGGTACTGTACGAGTAATACCAATGCATCCTCAAAATATATGTAGTTCCGAAAGCAATAATGGCAAATCCATTCTCCCTAGGTTTCACATCCAAGGGTGAAACACAAAGCTCAGAGATTGTAAAGTTAGAAAAGAAAGAAATTTTCTTTTATCACTAGCAATTCCTCGATGAGATCAAGACCCATTTCGGATATTACTGCAGAGATGAAACCCAAACGTCAACAACTTCAGCTTGAGACAAAAAGCTTTAGATAGTCTGTGCCTTATGGGCTCACTCATTTTCAAAGTAAAGATCATGAATAAAAGTCCAAATATACCCCCCCTAGAGGAAAGAATATTCAAGGTTCGAACAATGAGTTTACTTGGAAGAACATATAGGAAAATTAGTTGTATTCATTTTTTGATGCAGCATTTACATTGTGTTTTGAGATACGGTGAGTATTCAATTATAAGGTAGGTGAGAAAATGAAAAATTTTGGTGGGTCATCCCCACTTTTCTCACAAAAATTTGATGTAATATGGTGAGAATTGGATAGATTGTATATGATACTCTATTTCAATTTTAATATTCCTAATACCCATATACTTATATTTTCTATTTATGAAGTATGCTCAAGGTTCAATTTTGGTTTTCCTCTCTTGGGATTTTGATATTCAAGGCATCTAATTCTCCTTGTAAAAGTATTTATCATTTTGAACATTTTTTTAAAGTAATTTTCATTAAATCTTACCTACCAAAACATTATGTCATGAAACTTTTCAAAAAATGGTATTCAAACCAGTGCATGTGGTGGCCACATGTTCAGCTTACACAAGCATTAAAGGTATTTGGTCACTCAAACTAATAGTACACTTGATTGGAGTCCTTATGGCTACAATAATTTAGTTATGCTTACCCCTCAACAACTCAAACAAGTGGATTATTTGGTTTGGTTTGATTTGTAATCTCATGGTAATGACCAAATTTTTCTAAAAAGAATTTCATTGAGGTAAATATACCGCAGCTTATTTAATAGACTTTTCATCCCAATACAAATTTACTTTGAAATCCGTGATTATCTAATTGAAAATTTTTGTATCTATACTTTTAATATATATTTTTTATATGGTTATAATTAATATTAAATTATGATATTTCCTTGATAATACATAAATACAAATGTAACGGCCGTCAATACCAACCATGCTACACACGGTGACTTGTATATGGCTCTCTGATTCATTGAAATTAACGTTTGTTCTTCAATCTGATATATATTAAGGGATCGGTGGATTTCGATATCGATAAACAACATTATCTTGAACTACAACTGGTGTTAAATTGAGAGATATAGAAAAGCTATTCTCAAATCCATAAGCAATTTGCACTCAACCTCCTCAACCTCTACTTGGCATTTAATTTATCTCAGAGCAATTGAACTCAAGGTAACTCTTTCTCTCCCTCTATTTTCTCGCTTGTTTTCAAATTTTACCTTTATTCTTGTCTTTAATCAAATTGTCGGGAAGAATCTGTCAGTTATATATGGGCGAAAGTGTGTGCGAGTGATATTTGAGTTTCTAAGGTGCAATTTTTGTTTCTTAATTGAAGATGATTACGGTATTCAATAAGAAGTGAAGTCAGGTTTAATTAGTGGAAAACATGAAACTAGGGCATCGAGTTTTTTAATAGTATTATCTATTAAAAATGCATTACGTAAAAGGACGGAGGGGGATTAATGTTATAATTTTTAAGGAACAAATAACATTTTTAGGATTTTAGAACCATCTAAAAGCTATTGCTGGCATTTTCAACCTTTTTGTGATATTATTGTGACTTTTAACGACATTTTGAAGTTTTTTCCAGAATTATCGCTAAAAGTGTACATATCTTTCCACCCAAGATCTAGAAGTGTGGCGACAATGTCCCCTGGCCCTGGCAGTGCCCCAGATTCAAGGCCCCTAGTTTAATCATGGATATGAAAATGTTTTATTTGGTTACGATCACCTACAAAACAAAAAGTTTATTTTAGGGTTAGCGAATTAGAATAAATAACATTTTAAAATAATTTTCGTATAATATGCAATCATAATTTTAGAACTTTTAGCTATATTTTTGAAATGTCATGCCCTGCACAACCCCCGCAGGGACAATGGTTGCAGTACGTCTGAAAATATTGCATTCTTATATTAAAAAATGTGCAACAATCAATGGAGTGTATCATATGCATCCATGTGGAAATTACGGCCAAAGCATCTTCATCCCCGATTTTTGTTTTCCTTCCATCTTCTGTGCTTCTTTTAATTTTTCATTAATTTCCCTAGTTGATTGGAGTTGTTTTGCTGATTTGTTTGGACAATGAAATACAAAATATGCAGTTTTATGTGGTCGTTCCATTTTCCTTCAGGGAAAACCATGGATCATTCTCAAGATAAGAAGCCCAAGATTGGGGCGGGAGATGATGGGAAAGACAGACTGAGTGATTTACCAGATGCACTTATAACTCGAATCCTATCACGTCTGCCGATCAAGGAGGCCGTGCGCACAAGTGTACTATCAACAAAGTGGGAGCGCAAGTGGATGACTACAACAAATATAAGTCTTGATGACAGCTTGCTCAACTATGGAGACCGCCGGTTCAAGAAAGCATACTTCATGAATGTTGTTGACAATATACTTCTTCGAATCGGAAGCTCAGCCATTGAAGACTTCTCTCTTGCTTGTCGTGGCAAATATCCAGAATGTCGGGTATGCACATGGATTGCTGCAGTTATACGGCACAGGGTCCAAAGGCTTGATATTTGCCTACTTGAAAATGAGCCCTTCACTTTACCCCGTTGTCTAATGACTTCTGATTCACTTAGAGATTTAAAGTTAGATGGGAGCTGCCAGCTCAAAGTTCCTTCTTCTACATGGTTTTCAAGCCTTAAGTTTCTAAGCCTAGAGAGGGTCACCATATTTTACCTTTGTGGCACGGCGGATTCTACAGAAATCTTGCTGCAATTTCCAGTCTTGGAATATTTTTCTTGTAGGGATTGTAAATGGTTAAATTTGAAAGTTGTGAGGATTGAGGCCCCGGCTCTCAAGAGCGTTATGATGAGATCATCATCGGCATTTATGAGGACGAGGAAACATGATTATCCTCTGGATTTGAAGTTTAAGATCTCTGCAATTGATCTCACAACTTTGGTGTATTACGGCGATTTCTCAGAAGAGTTTACTCTACCTACACCACTGGGGATTGTTGATGCTGATGTCAATGTTGGGTATGATTATATATCCAGCAACCTAAATTGGGAACGTCAACTTGGTCTTCGAGCATATACATATCTGCAAAAACTCTCCGGTGTTAGATATCTGACACTGGTCGCCTTGACCTTCAAGGTACGATCGTATATTTCAAATTCAAATTCTTGTTCCATCTACGGGTATCAAATGCATCGTCTCTGCTAAAGGGGAAAATGTTCACATGTATTGATCATTTTTATGCCCACAAGTACTAATGCTTGCATATGTTTCTGGGGTATACAGCGCCTTCACTATGCAGACGAGCTGCCTATATTCGACAAGTTGGTAGAACTCAAAATAATTGGGTATGTTGTGTTTGGTCGGACTTTGTTGGGCTTACTTCGACGGATGCCACTTCTTCAATCTCTCACCATTGTAATATACTAAGCATCTCTGGTTCAATTATGTTTTCCCTACTTTTTCTCATTCAATTTGAAGGACTGAGAAAAAATTCTTGCATAATTTGAAAATGATGTTTTTTCCTATAATGTCTCAGGGTATTACAGAAACAGAAGAAGGGAGTTTGACGACGGTGCCTAAATGTATTGTTTCCAGCCTGAAGTTCATCAAGATCCGACATTTTGATGCAAAAGGTTTTGATTCCTTGAATTTTCTTCTGAAGCATGCCAGAGTGTTGGAGACTATACATATAACATTCATAGAAAGTTGGAAGTTGAAACAGAGACAAAGGAAGAAAATGGAGAAGTTCAAAATGAAAATACTAGCTATGCCAAAGAGATCTCGTTCCGCTAAATTTATATTTTCTTTGGAAAAATTTAGATAGTGTGGAGCATTATTTCTTCATGATTAATCACAGTTCTGAGTTCATGTTCATGTCCTTTTTATTTTATTTGTTTATTATTATTTTTTTTGTAAGGGCTGTCTTCATTGTTGATCTATATATCTTTTGCCATTACTTTTACCAATTTTAGTACTTTCTCGTATAACTTTTTTATCATCTAAATTTTATTGATGATTACCGAAACCAATTTCATATACCTCAATACCCCATCTCTCCACACCCTTCATCATCATCTAAATTGACAATTACTTAAGTCAATTTCAATTTTGGTTTTCTTGCAATTTCCTTGCATCACTTTCCCTCCTCAGTAGAAACTGTTGCCAAATATACTATAAATCAACTTTATTGATCCTCGTGCTATTTGCCATAAACGCAAACATGAAAATCGACTTTCACAAATACACGACGGAAAGCTCTGTCTCTGTCTCTCTAGGGATCAAAGCCGTAAAAGGGACAGAACTTGGACTTGCTATCATTAGCGCGGTCGCAATAGGGGCAGTGAAGAAGATCGAAAGAAGCAGAAGTGGGTTCGGAAGTGGGTTTGGAATTGGGAGGGAGAGAGAAGGATGGGGGAAAGAAGAGAGAGCAATTGTTGCAATGCATAAGGGGTCCTTTACCAGGCCACCTCCAAACGGGAACGAAGAAGAGTTTTAGTACTTTCTCGTATTCCACCAGATTCGCAAGTGACCCGCACCTGATGCATCTCGTACCTTCTCTTTTCAGTACTTGGCTCAAGTGCTGATCTACTCCTCCCACAAAGAAGAAAAATCTCTCTCTCTCTCTCTCTCGATTCGATTTTCTCTCCCCTTTTCTACTTCTAGGTCGTTGGAATTTTTCGAGGTTGGGGCTTTGAGGGGAGTAAAAGTTGTTTTGTTCCAGAGAATTCTTGTTGTTTCTTTGCGGATTGGGTAATATAAGTTATTATACAGAATGTTTTATTTACAGTAATTTTTCTCCAAAAATCTTTTTTTGGGATATATAAGGGAATATGAAATAGAAATATATATGTTTTTTTTTTTTCCTTTTTGATGATTTTTCTGTCTTTAAAAAATTTAATAAATATGTTTTTTTAAAAGTGAGATAGTTATAAATACTAAACAACACATAAATTCTAACCTTCTAATGTAATATAGAAATAATAGGAAAGCACACAAGCAGACATAACACTGCGTATTCTGTATTTTTTTAAAAAAAAATAAATATTGATTTTAAATTATTTAGTAATTAATAATGAAAGTTATGAGATTTGAGGAGTATAGCTTCTCTGTTAGAGGTTTGGCGTTCCTCTTTTCCTCCTTGTAACTCAAAAAAAAAGAAAAATTAATAATGAGGGTTATTTTTGGTATAAGAACAACTCAACGGCCGCGATTGAAAAATAGATGAGAGCATTCAAAATAGAAACATAGGGATCCACGTCCCTACTGGCCGCTGTAACAGAAAGACAGGTGCCCACGACGCGCCAGCCGTTGTAACAGAAAGACAGGTTTGTAACAGAAAGACAGGTGTACACAATTCACTATCCGTTGCAACAGACCAAGTGCTCTTGTAAAAGGCTCAACTCCGTCGGCGCCTGATGAACCTCCCGTCCTTACCCCGAATACCCTAAACCCCAACTCTCTCTCTCTCTCTCTCACACACGCACACACACAAGACTAGCACTCTCCCTCTCTGCAACTCTCCCACCCTACTCTCTAATAGGAAATCAAACCCCTAACAGAAGCCCTAATCTCAGAAGTCCTAATCTCTCTCTCTGTCTGTCTCGGGTTTCTGATTTTTCAATTTTAATGGCGAATGTTGTTGATCGAGATCGACAATGGTTGGTCAACTGCTTGACGGCCACGCTCGACCCCAATCACGAGTTTCGATCATTTGCCGAAGCGTCTTTGGATCAGGCTTCCCTTCAACCAGGTCTCTCTCTCTCTCTCTCTCATGAGAAATTCATCGAATATGTAACTCTCGATTACTTTCTTGAAGAGACTACCAATTGCCGGATTAACATACTAAACCAAAATTTCTGTATTTTTTAGGGAATATGCTTCTTGGGTCTTTTTTATTCTGCGGATCCTATGTCTTTTAACTCAATCTTTTAGATTTGCCTCTTTCTGTTATTTGCATAATAAAATCTATAACACAGTTTTTGGTTAACTAAACCTTTTTGAAAATTTCTTGCGCAACTTCATATAATAAGTATTTGTGGGAGTTAATATTGTTTACCTAGCTGCCGTCCTTCTGAAACAATTTGTCAAGAAACATTGAAAGGAGGGCGATAACTTTGAACATCCAGTTGCTTCACAAGCAGAAAAGGTATGTATCTTAGGACTTACGTATTTTGTTTATTGATATTTTTTTCTTGCAAAGGTTTAAAGCAAACCAGAAGGTTTCTTGAAATAAAGTGATGTTCTTTTCACACCATGTCCCTAATATATCTTAGGTCTTTTTTAAACGTTTAGGATGTTATACTACCCTTAAATAGAGTTATCTCTTGATTTTGTCTTTGTATTATGTGTTTTTTTGTTGGTTTTGTTGGAGTTGTTACTAAATTTGAAAGATTGATGAGAGGCTTTTGTGTTTTTTTTTGGGGGGGGGGGGTGGAAGTATCGGGTTTGGATAAAAAGGGTCGCTTGTTTACTTGCAAGTGTTCATAAGGAACTGTAACCTTGCAAGTGTTGACATCAGCGATCATAACTTGGACTTCTTTTTCCTGTATGTTTGCTTGTGAAATCCTGGATATTTTGATCACTTATTGAGGAGTTCCTTTGTGTGTTGCATGTGTGCCATGTGTCATTTGTATAAGTTCCAGCAATATCTATTGCTTTGATTTGTAATTTGAATGTATAAAAAGGGTCCTTTGTTTACTTGCAAAGTGTTAGGGCTAAAAACTAACACAAGCATCTGTAGCTTTGCAAGTGTTCACATCAGCGATTATAACTTGGACCTTCTTTTTTGTGTATGTTTGCTTGTGAAATCCTGGATTTTTTGATCACTTATTGAGGAGTTCCTGTGTGTTGCATGTGTCATTTGTATAAGTTCCAGCGATCTCTATTTCTTTGATTTGTAATTTGGATTTTAAAGTGCTGCAGATTTTATTCACCGGAAACTTCCATTGACCTTAAATTTGTTGTCAATTTGATGAAAAAACTTGCTATGGTATGAACTGCTTTTGATATGATTGTTGAGGCATTCTTTTTTATTTTCTCTTTCTTTTATGAGTTGTTGCTCTTCAGTTTCCAGCTCTATGTCTTTGGTTCGTCAGGCTTTTACCTTGTATCAATTTAGTATCACTGAAGATCATTCTTGTCCATAAAACTTCCAGTTTTTCCTCTATGCTTCTCATCATCTTAATAGAATGCTGCACTAACTAATCTTGCTTTTTGCCAACTTTCAAGTTAACTTGTCAGTTAATTTTCTTTTCTCTTGAGTTCTTAAATTATTTTGGAAATATGCTTTATCTTTCTTCTTGTTTGATTTTATCAAATTTAAAATATTATGATTTTGGACTTGCAGATACCACCTGTTTACATAAAATCTCATTTGCTACTCAAATAGTTCGAGTTGTCCTAGCTTTTCTCGAGGATTTAGATGAATCAGTTCAGTTAACTGCAGTGTCTTGCTTATTGATGGTGACTTCTTCCTCCTAGAAATCTATTCTATGGTACAATTTGGATTCAATTCTGAAATAATCTTGCTATCCTAAGGTTGAAGGTATAAGATGGATTAATTCAATTAATACCTTTTATAGGTTCCTGAGTCTTTACCTAACGATGCAGTGGAACCTGTCTTGTTCAACCTGTCTGTAAGGCTTCATAATCTTCAGGTTTGTTCCTTGACGGGTTATCTTCCTTCAATAAACTGATTACTTGAACTTTCTGTACTTATGAACTTATTAGAAGCACCATGGACCAATTGGTCACTAAATTCGATACCTCCAACCATTTCAGACCTTTTCTTTGTGTAATAGTAAGTTAAATGTGAAGATCTTGCCATACAAGTTTGCTTTTAATTATTTGCATATATGATGACACTCTTAAAATCCATGGCATAATTCATCCTCTGAAGGTGCTGGGTTTGTGAGGCTCTTTCTTCCCACCAACATGGATAATGAAGAGTTCTTCTCAAAGTAAGAAATCTGATTTTTGTTTTGTTGTTCCAATTTTGATAAGCCTGAAAATTTTAAACTTACTTCTGCGGTTATCCTTTTAATCATTGATGCAATTCTTTTTCTCGTGGTGTGACAGTCGTTGGATTAGGACATGTTTGAATCAATGGCATTCGATGCCAAATTGCCCATTTTGGAACAGTCAATGGGCAGCTGTTATAGCTTGGGTTGTGAAGAAATATGATTCCCTTGATTGGAAGCCATTTCTGCATGAACTTTTCACAATATTTTTAAATGTGTTTGAGATTAGTGGGATAAATTGTGATAATCATGTTAGCATGTGTGGACTAGCTAGGCATCCTGCTCAGTTGGAGCCTTGTTTGTATAACTAGGTAATCTTGTGTCTGCCCACCTTACAATTTGGGAGGATAAAGGGAGGACTATAACCTTAACTAGTGGCTGTTTTGTGACCATAATGGGCTTTAGTGACCGCGCTTTGCACGATAGATGTAACACTATTTCTTAAATTTTCCTTGAGGTGGAGCACAGGAAAAATCTTATGCCTTCATGAAGATCTGTGATGCATCTCATAAAGTCCTGTTTTATATGGCTTTGGCAGTGTTTTCATTCATTAGTTTGTTTCTTACCTGATTAGAATCATCTGCAATATGGTTTTGTCCCTTTATAGGAGCAGTGGATAGCTAGCAATTCGGAGACTAGCTCTATGCTGTCTTGGCATCCAGGGACAGAAGTTGAATTGTTGGGGGGGTGGTTAAAAAAAACTTTTAAAGGTTGCGATTGAAAATCATATGCAATCTTATGGATGTTACATAGAATTTCAAACACTTGCCTTCCCTTCCCCACACCCCCCCAAAAAAAAATGATAAAAGATAAAATAATCCTACCCCCTGTAGGTATCAGAATGGTATGCTCTCCAGTGACTTGGCTCAAATTTGCAGGTGAGTCAATTTGATGATACAACACGTTGCTGGAAGTTATGGACTGAGAATCTCCAAGGATGAGGTCCATGTGGTGTTGGTGGCTTGGTGTTTCATCACATGGCCTATCCTGTGTCTTTGCATGCATGTGCATTTGTAAGCATGCGTATGAAGCTTTCTATGGATGCTTAACATACCTGTGTAAGTGGGTATTTAACAACATAATTGGATTATTTTTTTTCCCTTTTTTGGGGGATATATAGGAAATTTTATTTGATTCTTGCATGTTCCTGTGGCAAATAGAAGTGGATCATACCCTTTCCCTTTGGATGTCCCCAGGAATACAAGATTCTTATTTCGATCAGGCACCCCAACAAAGGACATTGCTTAGTCCATTGTAAGATTATGTACCATGTGGTGAGACACATAGTAGTGTGGATCAATGTTATCTTTTTTTTTTTCCTTATATTACTTAATTGGTCTTGCAGGTCTATCTACTAAAGCCTTGGCACAATGGTGGAGTTGCTCCTCAGGTTCAAGGCGTGCAAATAGTTTTTAGAGCAGTTTGTTTGTGATGTCATAATGATCTTGGTCTTTTCCCAATGCATATGTGGTATTGAAGGTTAATTTTTATTTCTTTTTCCTTTTTTTTGGATAGATTGGAAATTTTGTTTGATTCTTGCAGGTTCCTGTGGCAAATGGAAGTGGATCGTACCCTTTCCCTTTGGATGTTGCCAGGAATACAAGATTCTTATTCAGATCAGGCACCCCAACAAAGGACATTGCTAAGATCATCGTAAGATTATGTACTATGTGCTGAGGCACATAATTAGTGTGGATCGATGTTATCTTTTCTTTTCCTTATATTCATTAATTGGTCATGCCGGTCTATCTGCTAAAGCCTGGTGGAGGAGCACTGATGCATTTTGAGAAATCGGTCAACCTTTTAGAGCAGTTTGTTTCTGATGTCATAATGCTCTTGGTCTTTTCCCAATGCATATGTGGTGTTGAAGGTTAATTTTTTGTTTCTTTTTTCTTTTTATTTTTGGGATAGATTGGAAATTTTATTTGATTCTTGCTGGTTCCTGTGGCAAATTGAAGTGGATCATACCCTTTCCCTTTGGATGTCCCCAGGAATACAAGATTCTTATTTAGATCAGGCACCCCAACAAAGGACATTGCTAAGTCCATTGTAAGATTATGTTCTATGTGGTGAGACACATAATTAGTGTGGATCAATGTTATCTTTTCTTTTCCTTATATTACTTAACTGGTCATGCAGGTCTAATTGCTAAAGCCCAGTGGAGGAGCACCAAAGCTTTTTGAGAAATTGGTCAACCTTTTAGAGCAGGTTGTTTCTGATGTCATAATGCTTTTGGTCCTTTCCCAATGCAGATGTGGAGTTGAAGGTTAATTTTTTTTTTGGTCTTATTGTCTTTAGGTATTACCACCCCTCCAATGGTGGTTGCTGGACTTATTCATTCGAACAATTTTTGCTATTCTTGGTTATCATATTCCAAAAGCGTCTGCAACATGAACAACAGTAAGAACAAACTCTGCACGTTTGTTGGTTTTAATTGTGAAATGCATTTATCAGTTTCTCTCTTCAACAACACCATTGTAACAGGAAGAAATAAAAAGATATTAAAGCTGAACTGCATCTTGGCAAATCTGAAAGGACTTCATTGGTCAATGCTCTGCTAAAGTTCATTGATTGTGGCCAATATAGCAAAAAAGAATCTCTTACTGAGACAGTGGCAACAGCAACTTCAATTTTGTCATATGTGGGGCCCTCTTTGGTACTTCCATTCTTGACCTCTCGATTTCACATGGCACTAGAGATGGTAGGTACTTCTGATTTTTCTTTTCCTAATAGAATAGAGATAGTAGGTCCTTAGTGTGCTGCTAATCTCATGCTGGAGTCTGAATATTTTTGTTTTTATGTTCTGTCTCTCCCTTGCAATGCTATGCTCATTTTAGAAGCTAAACTAAATTATGGCTTCTAGATTGTCCTCACTTCTCCTGATCTGGAATTTGTCTTGTCAGATGACAGCGACCCACCAATTAAAGACTGCTATCACATCTGTGGCATATGCTGGCCGGTCACTGTTCCTTACATCCTTTTCGTGATTCTAGTGATAATGAGGATAATGATGTCTTCCTCAACCTTCTGATGGATTCTTAATCTAATCCATTGCTTGGGATGGACACAAATGTTCGTCCCAAGGCCTTGGTGACCATGTGGTTGATTGGTTCAATATTCTCTAATGCAAGTACTATGCTAGCGATTGGAGTGTCATGTTACCATTATTTTTCTTAATTCAATTCTTGTGTTTCATCTGTCTTCTTTCTTTTGGGCTTGCAGATGGAAACTTTGTAAGATAATGTGGATGACCCATCTTTTCTGCCAATGATTAGATTTTCAGAATGGCTTGATGAGTTCTTTAGCTGTCTATTTTCTCTACTCCAACACCTGGAACCTAGCAGTGTTCTGTAAGCAATGGCTCCTGGAACGTCCTTTCTGCTTTTTAATGTGTACTTCTATTCTTCTGATATTTGGAATCTTTTTTTCCCCCCCTTTTTGTTGATTTTTTATGCAACTTTTCATTCTCTATGTTTATTGGATAACATTCTCATTTGTCTTTTTTACGTGCTTCTACTTGAATTATGTCTTTTTTGATATTTGATACTGCAGGAGTGAAGGCCTTCACTCATCTGCAACATCAGGAACTTCTTGGTTGAGGATGGCCCTTATTACTTTTGCATGCTGGAGATCTTGTTAGGCAAACTTTCAGAATCTTTATATAATCAGGTCTTTCTCCATGATTTAGATCCTCGTTACATCTATTAAAAATTCCTGGATGTCTATCAAAGTTTTTACCTTCAGCATATTGTAACTGGCTCTGAAGAAAATTTCTAAGTATGTCAAGATAAACATTCTTCCTGGAGCGATTGCAGAGTTTGGACTGCTTTATGGTGCATGTGTTCATTCAAATCCAGAGGAGGCAGTCATTCACCTAATTGAACCAATCCTGGCATCTATCATATCTTCTTTAAAAGGAACACCAGTGACTGGATTTGGAGGAAGTGGAACTTTTGATCCCTCTGATTCAGCAAAGGTTTTTATTCTTGTAAATGGTATTTTATATGTTTGTTTATGCTTCAGTTGAATTCCAGGATATGATTGTTTCCCTTCCAGGTGAAACCCTACTCTTTCACCGGCACTTGAGACTGCAGTAGACTATCAACTGAAAGTTTTATCAGTTGCCATTAGTTATGGTGGTCCTTCTTCGCTATAAGGATCAATTTGAAGAAGTTCTAATTGCATCATTTGAATCCCCTTATTGGAATGTTTGGCTTTTCTGTGGTTTTGCCTCTTTACATCTATTATGATTTACTGGAGTTATTTATTATTGTCTGTGTGATAAAATCATTTTGGAATCACCTTTTGTCTTTTGACAATGATCAGACATTTATGTCTCTCCTCATCCTCTAAAACTAGGAAAGGGGAAATAGCCACCAATTTTTAGGCTTCTTGCAAATTTTTGCCTTCTGAAATTGTTCGTCTTGTTGAAGGTTAATGGTGTTGGTGATCATGTTCTTCGCTCCCTCCTTGGAAGTTTTGATTCTCTATTATCCTATTGACCAGTACAAGTATACATTTTCTTCTGTTTGTGTACTTTATTGCTTCCATATTTTATTTTTTTGGTTCTGGTTTTCTATGTATCCTGTCAAAAATATTTTGGTCACGTCATGTGTATATGGAATCATCCTCATACTAATTTATTATAGGAATGGATCAGCACAAAGGATTACTCTGACGATAAACAATTAGAAGGTCCCAAGTGGCATCTTCCAAGTGAACAGGAAGTTTCATTCGTTAATGAACTCTTAGATGTGCCTTTAAATTCTGCTTTGGATGATCTTCTGAAATATGCCAAGATGAATTTCACTCAGATCCATGTATTGTTATTCATCTTTTACTGGGTTATAAGTTGATTATATTAAATGCAAAATATGTTCATGGTTTTCTTCTATTAGCTGAAAGCTAGAATAGAGAATGAAGTGTTCTATTTTAGAAGTTGGATCTGCCATAAGTATGCTTGGGGCGTCTGTAACCAATGGATTAGGGGGAGGCTTGAACGACATTGTGTGGCCCAACCTAGCATTTGAAAAAACATCGAAAATTGCAGGGTGGAGGATGGAGGATGCTGTCTTCGGAGTATTCTCCTGACTGACTTTGGTATTACAATACAATACTGTGTAATGCAGTAATTGTGCTGTGTCTGTGTTCCAAAAACCGTCCTATTTGTGGCATAACTGATGAGTAGCAATTTAAACTTCGTCTTTCTCCTTTTTTAATCTATTTCCGATGCATAAGAGAAATGCCGACTTGGTATTTTCCTGCTTTTTGTCAGCAGAAAAATTCATCAATTAAAAAAAAAAGAAAAAAGAAAGCAATAGATGACAAAAAGCGGTTTATTTATTATTTATTATTTTTTTAATTTTTTAATTTTTAATTTTTTTAAAATTTTATTAATTTTTATTTTTTTCTTCTCTCCTATATTGGTTTGTTAAACGGCCGACCACATAATTTGGGATTAAGGCTAAGTTTGTTGTTGTTGTATAGGTAATTAATTCATAGTCCTGTTTAAAATTCTATGATGCAATGCAGTGTAATTCATCCATTTGCCTTGTGCACCACTTCCTTGACATAAGCATCATAACCCTGTTGACTTCTGAAATTTCCTGAAAATATTCCAAAAAGCCTTGTTAATCGAGTTTTGTTGTTGTTTGACCATGTTTGCATGTGCAATCACTTTTCTGAATATACAAACATGTCCTAATATCTGACTCCATAAGTTCTTTCCTTGTGCAAAGTTTTCTATTAGGAAGGGACAAAACCTACTTACAGAAATGTTTTAAATGGACTTGCCAGATGTTGTTTCTTGAGAATGCTAGACAATGTGAAACTAAGGAACCACTTTCTTGTTTCGTCACTCAAGTTGTACTCATTAGGAATCAAGTTATAGGATGCAAGCCAGTTCATCTTATTGCTGCTCACCTACTAAATTAACTAGAGTAAGTCCAACCCCTTAGTTTTTGGAGTTGTCTAACTCTTAACAGGCTTGGTTCATCAAAGTTTTTAGAATATTAAGCATTCTTCTTCTTGCTAGGTGTTTCTCTGTGCAGCTGACAGCTCCTGACTTTGATATTAGTTCTATTTTGCTAATCAGCCATTGTTCTGTATGATTTATCTTTTATTTATTTTAACATTTTTTGGAGCTATCTCTTGTTTATAGTGAATGCTTCTTTTGTCGTATTTTCGCAAAAAATGGTTCTGCTAATTTTGGCTAATGATATCTGACTTTCTTCAGTGGGGGCACACTTGGGTATTTCATATGGAATTACCTACTTGGGATTGGGGTGGGAGCGGGTCATTTTATTCAGTTGTAATTTGTCATGTTGCATTTGATTTGAGTTGGTTCCCTGTGCAGGCTATAGTGAATGCTTCTCTTGTCATATTTTCGCAAAAAATGGTTCTGCTAATTTTGGCTAATGATATCTGACTTTCTTCAGTGGGGGCACACTTGGGTATTTCATATGGAATTACCTACTTGGGATTGGGGTGGGAGCGGGTCATTTTACTCAGTTGTAATTTGTCATGTTGCATTTGATTTGAGTTGGTTCCCTGTGCAGGCTAGCTGGCAAAGCTCTTATTAATACGATGAAATGATGACCCTCGATGATCTCACATTGTGTTTTTACTTTTTCAGGGAATTTGAGCAACCCCAACTCTCCAAATATGCTGTCCTAGGTTCCTGTTCTGTGCTTGCTACACAAACTGTTCTTAAGCATCTGACAACGGTAATTAGTCATGACAGCACCCTTGACATACTCTATGAAGTGAATGTTCTGCTAATGTTTCCATGGTTATATGTTGTACCAGGTTCCAAAATCTTCTTGGGATCCTTGCAAGGTAATCTTTTCTGTGCGTATATATACAGTTTATATATATATATATATATGTCTTTGGAACAAAAGAAGTAATGTTTTGGGCCTCTTTTTTGGGTTTAATTTTTGAATGTTGTTTTCTGAATATATTATTTAGAGAGGATCTTACGTGCCCCTTTTCTGCTTGAAGTTCCCATCATGAATCACCGAAAGCTCAAAAGGCAATTACGGAGGTATGTTTTCCCATACGACAATCTAATGACATATCTTTGAGTTTTTTTCTTCTTAATATTTCGTGATTGTGGGCAGCTATCTGTCAAATACAACATATACTTCGCTGGGGTTTCCAAAAGCATTTTCTGGATATTAGAAATCATTCAGACGGGTCAGATTTTCCAGATATGATTTCTCAAATCAGTTCTATGAGCTTTGATACTACAGGCTTACATTGGCGGTATAAAATCTTTTTGTTTTTTCTTTCGCCTTGCTTGGTCTGTATGTACCGCTTGCTCAAAATAGAAGTTAATTCATTTGGCCAGAGTAGTTAATGTTTACAACCTGATTTTATGAGAATTAGTATATAAATGATACCTAAACTGTTTAGTTTTCAGCAAGTAAATTTCTTCATTTGTTCTACTTACCAAAAATTTAGCTCAATCTCTTCATTTGTTGCTCGGCAGGTATAATCTGATGGCCAATAGAGTTCTACTGTTGTTAGCTATGGCATTAAGAAGCAACCCTAGTTCCTCATCCAAAATTGTGAATGAAACTGCTGGTATGTTCAATATTCCTAGAGCAGGTAAATGGTATTCTATCTTTGGCTTTGCTTGGGTAAGAGGGGCTATAAGCAAGGGTTATTACATGGTTTTCAGGCCCAAATCCAAATATTACATGACAAATATGTCTATTTATGACAAAAAAGTGCTCTGTTGATGAAATGAGTTATAATCATGAGATGTTCGAGTTCTATATATAGATGGGATATTGATTTACTGTATTTTTGATAAGGTAAGAGATTTTTTCCTTCTAATGTTACGTTATGCGTGTATGTAGCGTGGTGAAGTATGGTGAAACCATTAATCATTACATGATGCAGTGAGCTAGAATAGATTGTTGAGGCATTGTCCTGCTTGACAAACAGACACTTTTGATATTGATTTTCTTTTCGACAGTTCAATTGATATGAAAAAAATAATTGGGTATTTAAATGCTTTGCTGATTGTTTAGGAATTTTGAATCCATATACACAAGCATGCACAGATTTGTAAATATTTAATTAGGCAAAGTACGGAAGATATACTGTATTTTATTTTCATTGGCACTTTGTATAGCATGTTTCTAAACACTAAACTTAAATAGTGTTTTTCTGCAGTAGGTTAGAATTAGTATACTCACATGTTATTGATATTTCATTGAAATTGCATGTTGTATGTGCTAGATTTGGAGTATATGTATAGTATTTAACATGTGCAATTGTGTATTCAATTTTCCAATAACAGAATTTCAAACACCATTAATTTAATTATGCTAAACGTAATTTATAAAAAGATGGTATACAAAATGTAAACAGTGAAAAATACATGTTTTTTTTTTGTACTTTTCCCTATTGTGTAAGTGTATATGTCTCTGTGGGTATCTTTATCTTGCATACAAATACATTTCTTTTCTCCCATTTTAATGTACTTTCCACCATTTCTTTACAATTCAGGATAGAGTAAGGAAAGCTATCCTGTTTTACTTTGTTTAATTTTATTTTATTTTTTTCTCAGGTTTTACTTTCTTTGATTAGGGCTTAAATATGTGCATTCATGATATGGAGATGATTGTAGTCCCTTTACAAAAGAATGTTATCCTATTTGCATTTAATTGAAAGAATGTGGTTTTACATTTTCTAATAGTCGTTTAAATTGTTTCTTCAGGTAAAAGAGCATGCAGCTGCTGTTTTATCAGGTCTCATGAAAGGTGGCAACGAAGAACT
This sequence comes from Dillenia suffruticosa, assembly GCA_033439265.1. Taxonomy (NCBI): domain Eukaryota; kingdom Viridiplantae; phylum Streptophyta; class Magnoliopsida; order Dilleniales; family Dilleniaceae; genus Dillenia; species Dillenia suffruticosa. Next base: position 1,027,954 of record JAVTVX010000005.1, read on the forward strand.
AGCCAAAGATTTTCATGATAGGGCCTTTACAGAAGCAAACATCACTCTAAAAAAGAGAAGGCAGAGGTTGTATTTGATGTTTACTTTGTCTTTGTTTGGGCTCACCAATCACCATTAATTACGTATTTTCTTCTGAATGACAAATGACATTCATTCAGTTGACCAGTGTAAGCCATATGCTTGCAAATTCATAAAATATATCGGCATGTAAGCAGAACAGCCCTAAGGTGGTTGTGTTGATCTGGTTGTCTGAGTGCTTGTTTCCAAATCTGGAAGCCATTATGCGCTCTCATTCTAGAAGCATTTAATCCTCTTGTGTTATCAGTCAATTTGCCTATTAGCTATGCAGATGCTTTAAGATCTATAATTAGACAATTCTATCCGCATGTTGGTGGTGTCAGCAATATATTCATTGCCCTAATTTTGGCTTATGACATACTGACATTCATTGGAACTTAACAACTGCAGAAATTCCAGTTCACAATCTATAGCTTCTATACATGGCTTGGTATTGGCCTTAGCAGCTTCTGTGTTGTCTGCCACTTACGACATGCCCAGGTATGTGTGCAAAAAGACAGAAATTATCTATACCTCATATTTTTTCCTTCATTGTCTAGGTTAGCCAAGTATGTGTTTCTATTGGGAATTTACGGTTGTACTTATCCACATGGTCTACACTATGATAAATGGCCATGGAACATGAGTCATGACATGACAAAATGCTGCAAAATTTAAAACAATGGGGCCCACACAAGGATCGTGGTATTGAAAATGTATAAATTTATACATAATGTTTTACAAATATAGCATATCAACTAATCCAAAATGGAAAAAAATAATTTGGCAAACATGATATAGCATGCTCTTATTTTTACAAACCCTTCGTGGTGTTTGAGTGTGTTGGGACACAATATCTTTATCTCGAGTTTTATAGAATATAGTCTATTAAGTTCTTCAGTTTCTAAGATTTAACTCCACAATATATGAACTATTATGTGGAAGTATTTATTTGTAACTGAATATACTTAGAAGTATGAACAAGGAGACATTGAGATATATTCAATACCATCTTCAAGGTGTTGTATTTAAAGAAATATTAGAACTGGATAAAGTTCCTTTTAGAATGTGGGAATGCAACATTGGTGAAAGTCCTTAAAGTAACTTGCTCTATGTCATCAAAATTAGCTCGAAATATAAAGTGTTAGTGATTACATTCTAGTGCTTAATGCTTGTGCCGCAATTTAGTGGCGAGGGGATTATTTACTTAACAGCAGTTGAAAGAGGTGGCCTTGGTAGATCGTAAGCTCTTTAGTAGCTTCATTTGTGATCATCCTTGAAAAATAAGCTTGAGCTCTCTGCAAAGTTCTGTTTCTCTATGTTGTTTGAAGTACAGTACTCTGCCAAAAGTTTGATTAATGCCAAAGAATATGTTTTCATTAAACTCATTTTGATCCTATTCTCAAGTTGCCAATATTTTGATGGCTATGTCTTTGCTAGCAGGCATTCAAATTTATGATGACCGTAACTTTTGATTGTGATACATTTGCCATTGGCTGTTGAATTTTTTTCTGTTTTTTGGAAATGTCAATAAAGAATTAATAGCATCAATTGGAAATAGAAGAAAATAAATAAAGTCCTGTATGGAATATGAATAGGAGTTAGGAACTATATATCATATTTATTATCTTGGGAATTTCTCTCTGATATGTATAAAGAAAATTGTGCTGGGGTGTGCACGCTTTCACCCTTTAAACCCTCAAGCAAATTGAGTCATAAGAATATTGTTTTTCCTCTACTCTCAACCTGGTATTAGAGCAATTTTCTATCCTGCGCTTCCCTTTGTCCTATGGATCTTGTGGGTCTGCCATTCAGTCAAGTGGTAGATATATCTCATCATAGAAATTCCTCTGTTGTCTCAGCAGCACCTGACAGAAGTATCTCCTCTTTTCCTTGTCCAACAATCTTTACCTTGCTCTGTCATCTTGTTTTAGAGTCAATCATCCTCCTGCGTGTTGCTCAATCTGCTCTCAGCCGAAATATAAACCTCTATGTCTTGGCCCAGCAACTCGAGCCCACTCAGCTTTCAGTCAAGCTTGAGTCATCACTCATCATCCTTCCTCTAATCAAGCTCTTTTTCCTTTTGCCATCGGATCAAGCAGAAGCTTAAAGCACATTGCCTTTTGCCATCTGGTCCGCTAGGAGCTTAAAACATGCTGTCTCCTGCCATCTGGTCTGGTAGAACCTTCAATTAATCTGATCTATGATTTCAATTTTTGCTGGTGATATTCCAGCAAAACTGCATATGTACAAACATCTGCTCCTGTGAAGCAGAAATGTAGCATGCTCTAATTGTTGACATAGGAGAATAATAGGGATTATGGTTCCATATTAAGTCATTATGTCTGAAACAAGCTTGGTGCATATTATCTATGTGCTCCGGCTTTACGGCGAGTGTTGGAAATGACAATAAACAATTTGTAGGGTCTATTGGAAACAAAAGAAAATTTATAAAGTCCTCTACGGAATATGAATAGGAGTCTTTAAGAACTGTAGGTCATATTTATTTTCTATCAATGTTTCTCTTTGATACGTATAAATGTAAGCCTGCTCGGTGTGTTTAGGCTCACTTTCACCATGTAACCAATCAAACAATTTGAGTCATTATAATATTGATTCTCCTCCATTTTCAACACTTTTTATCATTGAATTGTATAAATGATTTTCTTCGAAAGAGTTGAGAAAAATGCTTGATGGTTGATTAGATGTTTCAAAGTATTTGCTCTGCCTTTGTATTCCTGACAATTCCAGCACTTCTTTCAGTTGGTTGTCAGCACATGTTACCTTTTTGGCTCCTTCTGTCGGAGAGCCATCACCTGTGAAATCTCTACTATTACCAAAGCTGTTGCAGAGTTTCATCGTACACATGCAGACACATGGAACCTTCAAAAAGATTCATTTACTGAAGAACAACTCGAGGTATGCGTTCTTAACTTTGGTGATGAGTTACTGCCTAATGCATGGTTATTAGTAATTTTATTCTTATTTGCAAATTTTCTGGCCTATATAATTGCATGTTCTGGCCGATACATCCTCTTCATCTTCATGTTTTGCTTGATTCATCAATACATCGAGAAAATGTCAAAGTACAAATGCAGGCAGCACACATAATATTAATAGATTTTTTCCCCTCTTTTTCAGTAAAATTACACCATCAAAATCCATGTAGAGTTTTATTTACACCTCCTATTCTTATATAATCTTGTGAAATTCTATTATTATTTATATTGCCTTTATGAATGTTGCTTTATTTCTCATTGTGCAAAGCCTCTCAAACCATAGGATTCATTAGATCATCTGATGGTATGTCCCACAAGACACAATCAGAACTGAAGATGCCAGACCCATTTCTCATATCCTTTCCTCCAGTATCTTCATCGATTTCATCCTCAATTTTCTTCTGCAGTCGAATTTGTTGTTCTCCTGCTGTGCATGTGCTTCCAGTACAAATGCTCTGGCTCCATGGCGAGCCTTCTCCTTCATTCCCAAATGAGGATGATCCGTACTGATAGCCTGATACTGATACAGGAAATGTGCTGCTGACTCCTGCAAAATTTGCAGATGTTGCTCCAGTGGGGTCCCAAGGCTTGTTTGGTGGGAGCATATCGGGCTCTTGTATCGCCTTCGATAACCCTAGCTTAATCTTCTCTATTGTATTATCCTTATCATCATGTTTATTAGGCATGCAAGCGCCTCCCGTGTTCCCTGATTGTGTTGTCCCAGATTGCTGGTGCTGAAAATCGATTCGCTTCTTCGTAAGCAGGTGGAGCATTTCGTCTTTGAAGCAGCCTAGGGCTGCTTCAGCAAGATGAGCCACCTGCGGTGGTGCCAATGTGGTGGCAATCTCTGCCATTAGGTGAGAGAAGGGCTTGTGAGTGACCGGGTCAATTCCCATTCCTGAAAGCTTCTTTTTAAGCTTTGTATTCCAGTGATTCTTGACATCATTGTCAGTTCGGCCAGGGAGTTGAGCTGCAATCAGTGACCATCTGCAATGCCCCCATTTTGTACAAGTTAGGCAACTCAAGTCTAATATGGTTTCTGAAATGAAACTGGTAAATACCGGTTTCCGACGACAGAATGAAGTTTGACAATCGTTTGTTCCTCTGCATCTGTGAATTGGCCATGCTTTAGATCAGGGCGCAGATAGTTGGTCCATCGAAGCCTGCAACTCTTGCCACATCTTTGCAGACCTTTTTGAGGGGGGGGGGGGGAATACACATATTTCATTCAACATTTTGTGCATTAACTGAGCACATGCTAACAGCCGTGCACACAGAGAGAGAGAGAGAGAGAGAGCTAACCAGCATTCTTGGGGATGAGGCGCCAATTGCGAGTGCCATGTTGGGCAATGTATGAAGAAAGCTTGTTGTCTTCTTCAGGTGTCCACTGCCCCCTCTTCACATTGTCCTTCTCGCAGCATGGAATTCTCCCCATTGTAGTTTTCTTTATTTTCTTCCCGTCTCTTTTCTTTGAAAATTGTTTTTATCACTCTATAGACTAGAAAGGAAAGTTTAAATGAATAGATAGGTTACAGTTGTAAAAACTGTTAAATAGAGTTGATGGTATAATAAAAGGCAAAATGATTAGAATAAGAGACGAAGTAGAAAGAGAATTCTCTACTAACTTAAAAATCTTGGGTTAGTTTTAGAACAGTGAATATTTTTTATGTATGGGGAGTAGAGAATGAGAAATAGATGGTTAGAATACATACTAATATTTTTGGATGCTCGAGTGAGAGAACAAATGCGAGTGACGGGGAGAAAATATATGAAATGGCAAGGGGAGGGTTGGCATCAAAGGCGCATGATTTGATTAAAGAATTCAACGCCCGCTGAGCGTGTGACCACCATGGGCCGGTAGCTCACCCACAAGGCGCACGGTCAACCCTCTCTCTCTCTCTCTCTCTCTCTCTCTCTCTCTCTCTCTCTCTCTCTCTCTCTCTCTCCCTCCTTGCTGATTCTCTTTCTAGTTATAGCCTCAAGTTGGTTAACATTTTGCATTTGTCACACAAAACTAGTTTCTCTGCTATCTACAGCTAGCAAATGTTTAAGGTTATTGCAGGTGTTTGCCTGTCTCAATAGTCTTCCTTTTCGAAGTGTGATCATGCTTTATAGTTTTTGTAACCAAAAAAAAGAAAAGATCATGCTTTATAGTTTTAAAACTTAGCTGAGCATCTCCAGCTCTCTTCCTTTGTTCTTATACGTGCCACACTACTGGTAACAAATTATGCATCTACATTGCACGGATACTACTAGCTACAATGTTTCTCTGATTCAAGAGGTTCTGGACAGAACCCTACTAATCTAATCCTCAAAGAGATAAAATGTTGGTACCAATAAAATACAGGGTTCTAAGAAAATGAAAAGACGAGTACTATGATAACGTTTGAGGACAATGCGGGTCTGTTAGTGTCCAACTAAGCAACCTGTGCTCTTCTCATTGAGTTTCAGCTAAGTTTGGCACTAATAAGTCCTTGAATAGACCCAACCAACGCAACTATAGTCACAAACAAGCAATCCAAGAAACAACTCTCAAGAACAATCCACTTCCTTTCCCAACGTGCGATCTTCATTTCCACAGTACATTTCCACCGGGAATTATATAGCCAGGGCCAAAAGTTCAGGACTGCTAGCACTTCCAGAACTTGGTCGAAGTACAGGAAGGTCATGGCAACTACAGTTGTTGTAACTATACAAAGAGTGTCTTCAAGGAGACAGTTTAGTGGTCACAATCCCTCTCTTCCAAATCGGTGATTCCGGGTTCAAATCCTAGTGTAACCAAAAAAAAAAAAAAAAAAAAAAAAAAAAAAAACTACATAAAGAGTCCGAAGACAACCTGAGAAGGTTCAGCTCAACAGCGGGCAAAAAGGGGAGCTTGAGGTTGTAGAAGTGACTCACAAATCCACAGACGTGCACAGATTATCCCAAGTGATAGTGATAATCTGACTCTCTTTAGGTGACTTAAGGCTTTACAATTGAGAACATTGGACATTTCTAATTTTAGCTTAATATTGAGACTATAAAGAACTATTTGTACATTATATCTCAGGTCAACAATCATGCAAGGAGGTCAGCGTATAAAGTGCCTCAAGATGTGGGAAAAGCTTCCTATTCTTATGTTAACTTCGTGACTTGGGTGCATGATACACCAAGTGCAATGCCTCGTGTTTCTCGCTGATATGGATCTAAATTTGCCCGTCATATAAGGTTTCAAAAAAAAAAAAAAAATGTAGAATTTTGTTAGGCATTAGAAAGAATAAAAATGAACGGTAACCTAAAGTTAATGTTTCATATGCCAACACTTGATAGATTTTTCTAACGCATAAGTTTTTCACTACATCAACAGCTTCAGAACTAAAACTACTAGTATCTTCAAAGGATTTACAATGAAGTCAATGCACTACCAGAAACTGAAAAGGATAGAAAATGAAAAAGGCATCAATTAAGAGTAACAAACAATATGCTAGTCTGCTATATTAGGCAAGCAAAAGCTCTCGCTCTCTTCAAACTGTAGATATTCTTTATCTTCCTAGCAGCGCTCTTGAGCTTCAGGTCTTGTATTATTTATGCAATCAGCAAGAACCATTTCAATGTACCTCTTGAACCATTTCAATTTCAACATCGTGATCTGTAGGATTTCACGAAAACCTTGCACTTATTATTCCTTGAACAGAGCCAACCAAGGCTACTATCGTCACCAACAAGCAAACAATGCTAAAACTCTCAAGAACAATCCACTTTCTTGTCCAACGAGCAATCTTTTTTTGCACAAAGTACATTTCTACAGGGAAATATATGGCTAAAGGCCAAAAACCCACAGCTCCTAACACTCCCAGAACTTGGTTGAAGTATGGAAAAATGAATGCAATCACAGTTGTTGAAATTACATAAAGAGTTCGCGAACATAGCCTGAGAAGCTTCAGCTCCACAGCTGGCAACAACGGCAGCTTAAATTTGTAGAAATTGTTAACAAATCCACTGTTTGGAAACTTTCTGGCTAGCCATCCTTCTATGAATGCAAAAATTGGCTGGCTGTAGACCTAAGACCAACAAGAAATAAGAGCCTTAAATACTTTTTAACTTCTAACTAGGGAAACAATTAGTCGTATAGAAGATGGTATTTGGTACCTGATAGCCTCCGATCAGATGAAGGATGATACAAGCATTAGCAAAGTCAACGAGCCAATAAGGCTCGAAAAATCCAAAACCTGTCAAGAGATTTCCGGGTGTGTCACTCCCAAAGGCTGCATATCCAAAACATCCGCAACAGAGATAGAAGAATGTGGTGACAAAGATTGCGGTCATAGAGGCCTTCTTCATGGTCTGATTCTCCGGTGGAGGTGCCTTCAGAGTATCCTTAATTCAACAAATTCCACCCCTTAGCTTCTAATTACGCATATTCTTAGGAAAATTTCAAAATATTAAGACAAGAAATTCAATTTGGACCAAATGAATTGTTGACCAAGTTACCGAATGAACTAAAACCATAGTTTCATTTCATGGTTATTGTCTTGAAACTTATGAAATGAACCCACAATTTCATCGTGACCTTAGATTTTTTGTCATTTTAGTCTCAGTCATTTAGTCCATGGAGCACTGCTATACCAAGAACTGGCATATGCTTATCTTTTACTGCTGTCTTGTATTTTTTTTTTCTTTTCCCTTTTTGGTGAAAAATATGCAATCCGAAGAAAGGACATAAAAATCATACTTGTATCTCGAGAAGGATAGGCGAGTATGGATAGGCAAAGGCAATATCTCCAAGCGCTTGAAAGACTAACCATAGTTTCTCAGCTGTGCTAGATGCTTTTACACCTCCAAGGTTTCCCATAATTCTACCATTTTCTGCAATTGCAAAGACCATAAATTTAGGCCAAACAAAGAACAAAACCATAAGAATAAATTTGGCAAAAATAAACCAAAAGAAGGCTATGTGGTTCATACATACTTATTACTTCAGCAAAACCAAGGGCCAATCCAATGAAGGCATAAGAGAAGGACATAATCGCAGCAAGTACGGAGAGCCATGCCAAGTTGTGGAGATCGGGTATCTGAGAAACCATAATCTGAATCACTCCAAAGATTAGCATGAAAATAGTCTCCCCATAAGAGCACGGAGCATTATGCCCTTCCTTGTGGTAACAGTTTGACTTCAAAATTGCTCTGAATTCGTTTATAAAATCAGTCTAAGATAAGCAACCAAAATATTGCTACACCAATTGATTAATTCATTAAGCAAGAGCAATACCACACCTCATACTAGTTGCAGTAGTTATGACATAAGCAATAGCGCAGCCATAGAAGCTCAGATACTGAAGCAGACCACATATCCATGTCTGTTTTTTACCTGCCCAACCAAAACGCATATGCATTTATAGAGCAAAGAAAATCTTAAACAAAATAACGAGTTACTTGCATCATAGTACCTAGGTTGACTCTAACAGCGTTCATGTATGTATAATTCCGTGTGCCAGTGACAGGATGGGGAGATCTGTAGCAGTCTGACATAAGGTACGCGGAGATGTACGTAACAATAGCGAAGCATAGCAGGGTGATTGGCCCTGCAATCCATCCTAACTGTGCAGTGCTCCATGCAAGAGAAAGCACTCCAGCCCCAATTACTGCAGTTATTATATGTGCCACACAAGTCCATAGAGTACCTAATGTTTTGTGAGCAATATTTTTTCTTGTCAGCAATCATCACTTGTTAAAGAATAAGCTCACAGAGAAAGGGAAAACTGAATGACCTCAGAAGGGCTTTTACCTGTTCTTTTTTGGTGGCCATCGTCGTCGACAGAGCCATCAGCTTTTTCAAGAGACTTCTGGACTGCCATGTTTATCTGTTCAATGGTGTCTGGAGCAGCTGCAATGCATGAGAAATGAGATGGCTATATGTGACTATTACATTTTTGTCTTTCTTATTTTTATTTTTGGTCTAGAGGTAGTGATGGCAAAGGAGGTTCAGCCAAATATATATAGATACGTAAGAGTTATTATGAATTAAAATAGGATGTTAGTTAAAAATAAAAAATCTAGATACAAAAATCTTTACCAGATCTTCCTTAATTATATGCCCTAATTTAGAGAATATAATAAAATCAAAAACTTTTCCTAATTATATTACATAATTAAGAAGAATAAATCCAAAAATTTTCTCTAATTATATTACATAAATTTGAAAAGAATAAAACCCAAAAAAGGAAGAATAAAAAATCTTTCAACAATACCATATCAATCTGAAACCCCAACCTATAATTAATTCCCGACTCTATAATTAATTCGACTCTGATACTACTTGAAAATGAAAAACCATATCCGTCATTATAGGTTTTCACAAAAAACCAACCCATCCTAACTAAACCCTCATAGAAAAAAATTTATTAAATCTTAATTTTATTTTATTAAAAATTTATATTTGAGTATCGGATTAGGACTAACCTAATTCAAAAAAAAAAAAAAAACCTTATTTATCCCTAATCTATTTTTCAATAATAATAATAATAATTGATCCCTATATCCATATTTGAAATTTAACCTATTAATACCGAATACTATCCGGCCTAACACAACACAACTCTCAAAAATAGTTATCCGTATGACACAGATTTTGGTTTTAACATGTTAGAGTATTTTTAAAATGAAGTGAATTCTCTCATATATTAATATTCTGTTTATTAGATTTAAATTTCGGCAATTATTATAAAACAAGTTCGCATATGAGTCCTAATAGTTGTGTGGTATCCAAATTTTGGCTGTTCGACATAAGCAAGAGAAACCCAAAGAAAAAGGAAAAAAAATTTGTCTTTTAGACACAAATTTAAGCTATTATGTATTCACAGTACTCCGCAATGCATGTGGCATACCGAGTCATGAGAAAGAAATGAGCTTTTAAGAAAAGTGAAATTCCTTCCATGTCGTGGCATGAGGCTTTTGCGGAGATTTCCTAGATTAGTAAAGTACTTTAAACCCTGATTTTTTCATAGTTGAAATTTCTTTCAAGGGATACTAAAAAGCAATGAAATGATGGAACTATTAGAATAAGTGACACTGACGAAATATTTCAGCAACTTGTGCTTTCTTCTTCTCAAAAAGACACCCGAGTGTTTATGAAAAAAAGTAAGATTCCACTCCAAAGATAAGAAAAGCACAAAAGGAGGTTTTGCAATGAAAAGTCCTAGCTTCTTTTCAATTGTTCAACTCTCCAAGTGAGACTAAAAATTTTAGAAACCCCACAAAGCACAATAATGGAGAGTCATTGGCTCTCTTGAGATCCAAAAATGACCTATCTACGTGGAGTCTTCTGGATAGGCTTTTGAATTATGGCCCCGAGAATTTGTCGGCGGGGAGTAGTCGAATGCATGAGTAGTCTCCTTTTACAAGGAAAAAAAAGGTAGGCTTTCCCTTATCAAACTTCTCTACCTGTTACAGATTCCTTAAAAAATGTCTTCTCTCTTCATTCGGGTTTGTGCTCTACTCTATCATTGGCTATTATTTTAAAATTTTCTCTGTCCAACACCGGGCTCTCCTCCTGCGTGTTTGCTCTTGATTTCCTACAATCTTCGTTTTTCTATATCATTGGCTTAATCTACTTGATTTGTTAACAATTCGCTTGAAAGTCGAACAAAATTTTGTGGAGTCCTGATATTGACAACGATGCCTATGGCTATAGGCCAAACAGACTGCACATCCATGTCTACGTTTCACCTCTATTGCAACTGAAAAGCAATACCCCTTTTGAGAGAAACTACTATTAAAATGAAACCCAATAAAACAGAAAAGAAAAGATAAATTCGAATCATACCAGTTAGATACACGCTTGCAGCAATTATGTGGGTGTAATATTGCACGTGAGTGACAGGATGAGATCTTTAGCAGTCTGACAGATGAAGCACACGAGAGAGAGGGAGGGGGAGAGAGAGCTCCTGCTTTCCATCCTAACTGTGCAGTGTCCTAAGCAAGAGAAAGCACCCCAGCTTCACCCAAGACCATACAGTAACCAATTCCACAAATGGTTGCTCCAGACTTCCTTTCATCTGAAATTAATTAATTATAGTATTTAAGAGACTCGAGACTCATCTGCAGAGATTTTGGACTGCCATGTTGAGCTGTTAAAAGAGTGTCTAGACTGTAAGCAATTGGTTACTGTAATTAAGAGGTGTCAACTTGGGTGACCATTTGTTGGGTCCATATTGAAAATCGGATGAAGCATGAGAAATAACTACCGAACAAATAGATGAATTTTTAATTATATTGTTTTCTCATCTAAAAATACAAAAGTAAAAAACCTCAAGTATTAATAATTCCAAAATTGAATCAGGGTATGGAGAAGAGATAGGGATAACAAACTAAGGATGACAGTGGGGTAGGTTTGAGCCAAACTTGCCCACATTTGGGATTTTTTCTCTCATTCCCAGTCCCACTAGAGAAGCAGGGTCCCGCCCTCGTCGCCACTAGCCTCAACAAAAATAGGAAGGATAGAAGCAAATAGTAAAAAAAAAAAATACAATAAAAAAGGAGAAATAGCTTTTCAAAACAAATGAAAGGGAAATTCCTTTTATGATCAGAAAAGTAAGATTCCAAGCACTTGAACACAAAAAAAGTAGATCCCACAAACTATAGTGCGATCTTTTCAATTTTCAAAGGAAGAAAAGAAGTTTTGGTATGTCATGGGATTCTAAATTGACGGCAAAAGATGATAATATATTTACCAAAACAAATTAATTAATTAATTAATAGCTATGCTATGCTATGCTAGCAAATCATTAGTTAAAATAATTTTGAGTATTTCAAATTATAAATATCACGCCCCAGATAAGTAATTTGATACTTATATACTTACTTCTGATGATGACACGTAATAATCTAGTCAAAGTGATCATCAATTATTGAGAATGGCTTAAGGGACGGGAAAGGGATGACCAACGTCAACGACACCTTGTTTATCTCTGTTTTTTTTTTCTTTTGTTTAACAAGAATTTGAATATGATATAATTAAATTGGGAAGAGAGTTTGTACCATTAGAGTATTCTTCTGAAAATATTTATCTCTTATCTTAAGTATTTATTTAGTTTAGATATTACTCTTAAATTTTCTAGGTCGATTCAATAAAATAATAATAAGATAAGAATGTGTAAATACTCGCAATGTATATATTACTCACGTACACAAGGAAGTCGTCTGTTTTTAAAGGAATAACTTAATGGTATAAATGATTTTAAATTTAAATCATTATACGATCAAAAAAGAAAGTTGTCTTCCTCTGGGTTTTCTAATCTATTTATATGATTAGTTGATTCGTTGAAATTTCCGGGCGGATCCCGACAATTGTTCGTGGGTCATGTTTGGCAATTGGCGTGGATAGATATTTGGCAAAGGAGGATGTCTTAAGTCAGTGGGCGTAATGGATGGAGACTCTCTCTCTCTCTCTCTCTCTCCCCCCCCCCAAGTTCCGTACAAAAATCAAATTGGGCCAAGTCTATTCTGGGGCAGAAAGATTCCCTAATTACAGCGGTGAAACTTACTAAAACAGTTGTACTTTCAAGCCCCACTTGCTGGTCCTCACCCTCTCTTGCAATGGCTTGGATTAATTGAGTAATCAACGTAGCGGTGATGTCATGCTTAGGTAATCTGTAACTTGGGGAAAGGAGAATCATTGAAATTTTCCCTTCCCCCTTGGTACCCTAGAGTCGGGAAGAAATGATTTCAAAATTAATTATTTTATATAGAGAAAATTTAAAATAATTTCATTTTTTATAAAAAGAAAATTAATTTGAGATAAAATTTAATTTTAATAGAGTGAAAAGTCAAAATAAAAAATATAAATTAAAATTTTTAGAAAGAAGAAGCTAATATGTTTAGTTTAGGAGAGAGAAAAATTATATTTAATTTTCATAGAGATGTTTAGAGAGAAAAATATTAAATGAATTATTTTTCTAAAGAGTAAAAGTTAATGTATTTATTTTAGATAGATAAAACTAAATTTAGTATTTTAATAAAGAAAACTTAAAATTAATATATTTAGAACGAAAAAATATGGATTAAATTAAAATTTTAAATAGAGAATATTAATATACTTATTTTTAGAGAGAAAAAAATAAAATAATAAACATATAGCAACACAATGTAAATACAAGCTTTCTCAACTGTGCAGCAGAAGAAAAGGATAAATATGAAGGCAAGATGGGCAACCTTTAAAAGAAAAATGTGTAATGCACGTAGATGATCAATCCACAATACCTTACAAAGAGTTATCGATATTTGTTAGTGTAGGTGAAAAGGATATTTTTATCCCTTAATTAAGTCGAGAGTTTGATTCTTACTGGATACGAAAAAAATAATATTGAAAAATCTTTCCCTCAAATAAAACCCGACATTCAAATCGATTCTGCATTAATCGGGATAAAACCCCAAATATTAGAAGATCCATGAACCTAAAAAAATAATACCTTACAAAGAGTTTCACATACTTCAACTTTGGCCGGTCTAACCATGTTTTATGAAGCAAAGAGTAATCCAAATATTTCTCCACGTTTTCGTTTTCCATCTTTTTACAAAGGATCATTTTATCATATCATTTTGTATCTCATTTTGTATCTGTTTATGTTTTTTCATTTTTATTTCTGTGCAACATAGCTTAAAACTCCTCAATCATCCTGAACACCACATCCCAAAAAGCCACGTGAACATTAACCATCATCATCTCATAATCCACGGTTTATGATCGATCTCTGCCAACCCACACCTTTGCCCCCACAAAATACCAACATATCGAAAATTTTTCCCTTCAAGTTTCCACTCAAAATATTCTGTCAGTTCTTTTCTTTTCAGTCATCTCTTCCGAGATCTTCGGGAATGACTCGGGTGGTCTTCATTTTCATAAGAAGTACAAGAGTCGCGAAAATAAAGATCGAAGAATTTATGTCCTTTTGTGTTGCGTAGATCAGGTGTTCTTCCTTTGAGCTGCATAGATCAATATCATCCAATTACTCAAGAGGTTGGTTCATGTTGATGTGATGGTACTGAAGTATCAGGTTGACTGTGAAACTGAACTGCAGATAGCTGGATGAGTTGCAACGATTGATATTGTTCATAATACGTGATCCACGAAGTGGGAAAAAACTTAATTAGCTCCCCGAGAGAAAAACTATTGAAGTGAAATTCAAGAGTGTTTTACTGCAATAAACCTAAACAAAAAATTGAACAAATTACAAGTACCAGACAGTGTAAGCTGGCAAATTATTGGAGCAACATATTGACAAACACTCCCATACCCTATCAGTTTCAAATGAATCAACAATGGTCAAGACACGCATTCATATAATTGTCTGCTTCCCAGGCCCCATGTGGATCTTCTTGTTTTTTGTATTGTTCTTTCGTTTTTTACTTTTTCTTTATTGTTTGGTAGTCTGTCCCTCTTTGTTTTCTTGTTCTTTTTAATGTTTTGTGATAAAGAGACGGTGGGTGCGGATATATATTTATAGCCCATCGCCCAGCTAAGCTAGTCTGGTAGGGAGTGGAATCCGCAATATCCACAGGTACCCATAACACCAATCCCTGAAATGGGGTTGACTTTTGTGGGTATGTTCCTTAAATAAAAGACTGGTTTCTATTTAATATTTGGATAAGTAGACATGGAGCAAGCTTTTTTTGTTTTTTTGTTTTTTGTTTTTTTTTTTTTTTTTTGGCATTCGAAGATAACTTCTTCTAGTGTCTTAATGCTAAAATTTGTGAGGAAAATTTTTATGATTTAAAAAAAAAAAATTCTAAATCTTTTTATTACTATTTTCCTCTCTGGAAATTGGGTTCAAATTCCTATATTTGAGAATTAAGATCAATTTTAGGGTCACGCCAGCACAAAGAAAGCATCTTCCGGAAATGCAGTTCAAATTCTATCAAGCCATCACAAGCCCAATCATATCAACCTACCAAGACAAAAAGCTCGGCCCAGCCTGCAAAAAGCCCACTCAAAAGTCAGCCGAGGAGTACACAACGGTCATTCACTATTCAATTTTTTTTTTGGGGGGCGGGGGAGGGGGGGTGGGGGAATGAATTGAGGCCCAAACCTTTAATTTCTCAATACTTACGTGGCTTTTAAAATATTTTTCTTATATTTTTTTATATTTATACATTATTTATATTTAATAATTTATTTAGTTATTTAATTATATTTTTTATTTTTTATTTTATTTGTTTTATAATTAACGATTACATATTTAATCATTTTAAATTTTTATTATAAAAAATAGTTATCATATTATTTTCATAAAATAATTAAAATTTATAAAAAAAATTCATATTTTTTTATATTTATGTATTTTTTCATATTTGTATTTTTCATTTTTATATAGTGTCATTTTCTCAAATCGCTCTGTATTCATTTTTGCTTTTGTGCAACCTAGCCACAAAGAACACAACCCAAAAGAAAAAAAAAAAAAAAAAAAAAAAACTTTCTAAAGACCCAAGTTGAGCATCAATGATACATGGAGCAATCTGGAATGAGCATTCGATCAAACCATAATCAAAATCATCAAAATTAAAATAATTAATTTAATTCTATCATACAGTTCTCATAATTATAAACTAACATGATAGATAAAAAATTATCAATTCAGTTTGATCAAATTAGATAATTAATTCAGTTCGGTTATCCAAATTGACAA
Organism: Dillenia suffruticosa; assembly: GCA_033439265.1. NCBI lineage: Eukaryota > Viridiplantae > Streptophyta > Magnoliopsida > Dilleniales > Dilleniaceae > Dillenia > Dillenia suffruticosa. The sequence continues at coordinate 1,043,669 of JAVTVX010000005.1, forward strand.
AATTATTAAAATATCTATCAGACTTAAGTAACGATACATTTATTTCTATTTACGTAATTGTAGTATATATCACTCACATCAATATATGACTATATACTATAAAATTATTCATTGAATGACAATTTGAAAATTTCAAAATTCAAAATTCAAACAAAATAACAAAATATGAAATTTTAAACTAACTCTAGTAATCTACTGGTAGTTTATAAAAAAAAAAAAAAAAACATAACAAACATAATTTTTGAAGTATTGTTTCTTTTAGTTTTTAATTATAATGTTATATCAGTTTTTTATTTATAAAATTTTTTGTTTTAATTTTTAGTTATAATATTATATTAATATTTATACGAATAAAAATTATTTAAAAAATATATATATTTTTAATTATTTCGATTAATTCGATTTGATTAAAATAAAAATTATTCAAATCATTAACCTTTCAAATAACTAAACAAAGTGTTGGTTTTCGCTAAAACCAAAATAAAAAATCGAATAAATCAGTCAAAAAATAAAAAATAAAAAATAAAAGATTTTTCAATTTTGACTCCATGTGACCATTTCTACCCTGCAAGTACCTCCACACATAAGGAGATAATACTCGAGCTTAGAACATGCATGGGATAATGATTGCCGTAATTTTTTAAAATATTCCCCCGTTTAATTTTGTCAACATTAAAATTTTTAATTTTCTTAATTTAAAAATAATATTTTAAAGTTATTAAAACTTTATTAAATTATATTTGAATTTTAGAAAATTATCTAAATATTTTTTATATAAAAATTTGAACATCGTTATTTTAAAAATAGGGGTTTTAACCTTTCAAAGTTCATAAAAAATATCCTAGCCCTACATTCTGGACAAATGTGGTTTTTGTTAATCTCAGCCCTTGATCTTTAAACCCAGTCGTAGCACTTTCTTGTCCACTTCCGTGTGGTACACGCACCTGGCTCCCCCCATTTTTCCAAACACCAGGACTCCACCGTCTATGCCCACCACCATTTTCTTCGATTAAACCTTCGAAATTTATCTGAGCACCCCCAGCAACCATATTTTGAATTCATTTTTAATTTGAGATAACGGAATAACTATTGTTATCCCACTAACAAACGATTATCTTTACGTAATTTCTCTATAAGGTTTACAACGTTAATCAATTTTCTGGGATTTTGAGAGTTTAAGAAATAGGGTAATTTTCTGTACATTGTTGAGAGAGAAAGGTCGAGAGAAATACACAAATTTTCTAGAGTAAAAATAATAGAGGGTTTCAAGTACATTTCAAGTAGGATTATTTATCCTAAAATTTTGATTTATTTATTTGACACGCTTTCACATATACGAAGAAGAGAATAAAACTAAAAGTTACTTATAGGAACCTACTAAAACTTCTCCATCTGAGACCGAAGATCTCTAACCAACCAACCCCAGCTGTAACAATCTCTGAGAAACCAGAGCCCAGCAGTCGCAGGTCAATTTCGTGTGATCATGCCATATCCTGCGAGCATGTGCAACCAAGCGCAAAGAAACCCAACCTTTTTATCAAACACTTGGAGGGCAATCTTGTAAGGTTGGGTGGGATCAGATCTCGGAGACAAGGATGCATAAGTATTTATTGGATTAGTATCAAACAACAATCCAGTATTACAAGATTATTTGCCTAACAAATTCGCATCAGCCCTCCGAAATATGTCGAAAATTAAGCCCAAAGGAATTCAATTACCTGATAATTTTTACTCAATTGAACGATCCCTGGAATTCGGTGTGCTTTCTTCGTCCCCACCTCTATTTCTCTCTCAAAAAAAAAAAAGAGGAATTATGTAGGGAAGTCTGTCAGACAACCGCACGACCATCCCAAGAAGCTTTGCTTGCTGGGAACGATCCTCCACAGCACCAATGGAGTTACATGCGCCACCATCAGAGCCGTTAATCACGCTCTGATCGTGCGGTCTTGATTCATCAACCAGATTTGGTTCCTGTCTCCTTTGTAATCAAGGATACAGAGGTACGAGCCTATAGAACAGATCCTGTTCAAGTAAGGTCGTGTCCTCGTGCTTCATTCAAGCTACTTATGTTCCCCTTTTCTTTTTCCTATAGTCTCGTTGTGGGATTACTGTTTTGTGTGCTTCAACAACAAACAAGCATCCAGAGAATTCGATTTGAAATTGAATCCCATAATGAGATTAATCGGATAATCCGTTCATCGATGATTAATTACCAAAAATAAAAAATCCCCATGCGAAACAAACGAGAAGCAACGTAAAAGAGGGCTTAAAAGTTGTTCGAATAACCCTCTGTCCTTTTTTTATATTTAGAATATAGAAATGAAATCCAGCAGTAGTTGTATATTATTTTTAAAGGTATGAAAGAATCTCTATATTTCACCCATTTAAAAGTATATTTAGTTTTATAAAAAGAAATTTCAAATTTATTTTTTCAAAGAAAAATTAAAATAAAATGATTCTCTTACAGTAAAAAAAAAAAAAAATTATATATGAAGTTTGGAGAGACAAAAATTCATTTTTCTATAAAAAAAATTAAAACAAATATGTTTAAATTGACAAAATTTATCAAAATGTTTCAATTAAAAAAGAAAGCTAATGTGTTTATTTTTTATAGATAGAAAATTAAAGTTTAGTTTTTTTTTTTTTATAATAAAAGGCAAATTTAAGACAAATATGTTTTAAGACAGAATATTTAAAATAATTTATTTATTTTTTAAAAAAGAAAAATCAATGTGCTTAGTTTTATAGAGAGAAAATTGGTTTTTTAGATAGGTAGAACTTGAAACTAATGCATTTAGATATGGAAAATTTAAATAAATTAATTTTCAAGATAGAGGGAAGATTGATATGTTTAGATTTAAATAGAGAAACTAAATTTGATTTTTAACCTAAATATTTATTTGCTCATAAAATAAACACCCTTTTAGAGAGAGAACTGATATGTGTAGTTTTAGAAAGACAATATATTTAATGAGAGAAAATAAATTAAATTAGTTTTTATAGAGAGACAGATATTCAATTTGAGAGGAAGAGTCTTAAGTTAAATTAAATTTTTGATAGAACAAATAAATTTGTGTAAATGTAGAAATAGGTAGAATGAAAGAAAGAGAAACAAACTTTAATTATTTTAAAAGAAAGAAAATTAATTTTTTAATTTAAAAAATTAAAAAAAATAATTAAATTGGATTTTTAGATAGAGAAAATTCAATGATAATGGATTTAGAGAGGAAGAAACCAAACTATTTTAAGGAAGCATATATTTTAGTTTTAGAGAGAATTTATAATTATTTATTTTTCTAAAAGATAATTCTTACTCATGATTTATCGACGTCTGATGGATCAGTTGGTTCGGAAACTGACGTCCCTTAACCATAATTGGGAGTTCGATCCCCCATGGGAACAGAAAAATCAGTGCTGGGAGACCTGCCCCCTCAATTGGGCTCTGTAGGCGGTCGACCCAGATTAGTCGGGGCGAACTCCCGGATACTGAATTGGTGGTCTAGCCATAATACAAAAAAAAAAAATTTCTTACTAACGATTTAATGTTAACATCAAATACACAGATGGAAAACAATATTACCCCTCAATACACAGATGTGTTCTCTTTTCATAGACAATACTCGAAATAAGACCTCGTACAAATTTTAATGTGTACTAAAACCTAACTCCAAAGATAACAAAAATATTACAGCCTGCCCACCCAGAAAAACTAATGAGGGGATCAGACAGAATTCAATGAAGAAAAATGTTTGTGAAGCATTGCCAACATTATGGGGTACTCTCTCTCCATTACTAAAGCCACTAGAAAATGCAAAACTCCCAAAAATGTACCGAGGTGAAAGCCGGCAGCCGATGCCTTTCTGAAAGCAATTCCCATATATTGACCTTATGAATGACAATAATCTGCGAAAGCTTTCAATTGATCCCATAAGGGACAAGCCTTTCTCGAGGGAGTGAACCCTTTTTTTTTTTTTTTTGCCTACATGTAGAATTTCAAGAACTTAACCTATCAATTATAAGTTGTTCAAGTGATCCAGCGAAGCCAACAATGCTCACCACCAGGCAAAAAATGCTAAAACACTGAAGAGCAATCCACTTTCTCGTCCAACGAGCCACCTTCCTTTGCACAAAGTACATTTCCATTGGGAAGTATATAGCCAATGGCCAAAAGTTCAAGGCTCCCAACACTCCCAATACTTCATTGAAATAGGGAAATATTATTGCAAGAATAGTCGTTGACACCACATATACAGTTCGAGAACATAGCTTGAGAAGGTTCAGCTTAAAAGCCGGTAAGAAAGGGAGCTTAAAATCATAATACTCATTCACAAATCTACTCTCAGGATACTTGTTGCTGAACCATCTTTCTATGGATGCAAAAACAGGTTGGCTGTATATCTGCCCACAGTGTAAAGCATGAGAAGAAAGCTTTTCAGTTGGGGCCCATTCGAGATTTATAACAATTAAGTAAATAAATACACTGATAATTAGTACCTGATAGCCTCCGACCAGATGAAGAACAATGCAAGCATTTGCAAAATCAATGAGCCAATAGGGCTCATAGAATCCAAAACCTGTCAAGAGATTTCCCGGTGTATCACTCCCAAAGGCTGCATATCCAAATCCTCCGCACAATAGGTAGAATAGAGTAGTAACCACAATTGCTGCTAACGAGGCCTTCTTCATGGTCTGGTTTTCTGGAGGAGGTGACTTCAAGGTATCCTTCATTTAGAAATTTCGGAAACTTTGCTTTAGCTATTTATGTTGTGAATTATATAACTGTAATTAATTTTATTTCTATTTTGAAACATTAATTTGCTAAACAAATAAAAATCAAATTAAGAAAACCTGTATTTCGAGACAAATAATTGAGTATGGGTAGGCAAAAGCAATGTCGCCAAGAGCTTGAAAAGCTAAGCATAACTTCTCAAGAATGCTGGACTCTTCAACACCTGTGATGCTTCCCAAAATGGTTCCGTTTTCTGCAACACTAACAAAATAATTAAGAACCATACCATTACACTTTACAAATGCTACACAATTGGTTTCTCCATGCCTACTTTATTTACTAGATTCCTCTAATTTCATAACCTTTGTCCATTGCCAAAAAGGCTTCAAAATTTCCGTATGGTTACAAAACTGTTGATTCACAATGGAAAAAATTACCTATAACTTTTGCAAAACCTAGTGCGAGTCCAATGAAAGAGTACGTGAAGGACATTATGGCAGCAACGATAGAGAGCCACTCCATTTTGTGAAAATCTGGTGTTTGAGACATGATAATTTGAACAGCACCAAATAGGATCATGTATCCTGTTTCCCCATATGAACATGAAGCACCATGTCCCTCACTGTGGTAGCAGTTTGATTTTTGAATTGCTCTGAATCAAGAAATGGACCAAACATAACTCCACTATGTGCATCATTGATCTCTAGGATCATAGAGCAGATTCTAATACTATAAATTGATGTAGTTAAAAGAACTGAAAAGCAAAGGCTTGCTGAAAACAGCATGGTTGAAGTACACCTCCTTATTGAAAAAATCAAGATCTATAAATGGATTCCATTTTATGTGTGGGATATTAGTAAGATCAACTTGAGAGGTCCTATTGCAATACTGACAATTTGAACAAATCACCTTCATACAACTTGAGTTCAAACTCAAATGTGAGAGAGACAGAGATAGAGAGAGAGAGATAGAGAGAGAGAGAGAGAGAGTTCGTGTTCCTAACACCTCGAAGTTCAAATTTGACTCAGCTGGAATTCTGCTGCCAAACCTTGCATTATTCCCAACTTAGGCCATCTAGTCTATAAACACATAAATTTTGTTTTAACTCAACCCTACATGTATATATGTCCAACCAGTTCCATCAGTTCATTGTATTCAAGTCACTTCCTACAAGCAATAGGACTCAGCAGTTCCATGAATCAGCTTATATGATTTACTTACACAAACCAGTAAAGCAGATGTAACAAAGCTGTTATGGTACTATGAAGATGATATTCTTGCATAAGGTAAAAAGAGAAATGACGTAAATTCAGTACCTCATGCTGACAGCAGATGTAATGACATAAGCAATTCCAATCCCATAGAAGCTTTCTTGAACAAATATTGTGCATATTTTTTCACTTGTTTCTCCTGGAAAAACAAAATGCATCGTCTGTCAAATCTCTTCATCTATCTAATTGATTTAAAATAAATGGCCTTACAAAAAGAGTTACAAACAGTTATTGTGTTACTAAAAGCTGTTACAGTTTCTTGCTTACTCCTCAAACAAGTAACAGAAATTGCCCTGATTTATTATAGCATACAACAAGCCTTAAGCTTTTTTACCACCGAAGTTACTGTCTAGTCTTGCACTCATATCACGGATTAAGAAATAGAAGACCACCCATCAACATGTGTCACTAGGCTAGCCCAGTTTCAGTAGTTTAAGTTTGCAGTATGTAGGCAGACTGTTCGCAATCAACTGGCTTAATTAAGAGATCAGAGCTATGTTTTGCAGCATACAGATGATGGACACCACAAGAACAAGTAATGGTGTCCAAAACCAAACATCAACAACAGCACACCTGTTACAGGAATAAATGGAACATGACTCACGCCACGTCACTACTCACTAGGCATCATTCATTACAAGACTTGCTTCCTAAGGCCTACTTAACTTATTCAAAAAGTTGTTATCATTTACCAATTTTAAAATATATTTTGACAATTATTACAACACCTATTTCACACTGTTTTAATTTAAGCATAATCAGATAAATGTCTCCAAAGAATGCACTAAAAAGATAAGAGCAGATATCTATTATCTAACCGTCCCCCCACCCCCCTCCCCCAAAGAAAAATAAATGAATAAAGAACTAGTATCAAGGATCAACTGGGGTGAAGTGGTTCTTGTATATAAAGCTTGTTCAAGCCCACAAAAAAAAAAAAAGTTTAATATATTTATTTTGGGATATTAACATAACTCGCATTCTGAAGAAGAAAAAATACATTGAAATCCAAATCAATATCACTTCCTGCAGCATTTATATACACACGCACGTGCACAGGCATATACATACAAATATATACACACACATATTAGAGACTCCACAAACAGTTAACCAACAACATGCAAATTCACATCCAACATTAGCATCCCAAGCCTAGGTTAATGAAGCCATCAGCATTATTGTTGTTGTAACATCATTTAGGGCAAGTACTATGTAGTTATATCTGCACCCAGTCACAATTCTCCATTAAGAATGATATGGAAATCTCAGCATTTGCATACAAGTTTTAATGGCTTTGTTAACTGCAGGAGACAGCATTTTCTGATTCCTTCCCTCCCATAAGAAAAGCCAAGAGTTACATTTAAACTGTCCAGGAATCAAGATATCCGGTATCACGTCCAAAATGTAATAACTGTGACCTAAGTTTTTGATATGAGTGTCTTTTATTTTTTTTAAATAAAAGATAATAAAATTATCTACAAAGATCCATACTATTTAATTTCTTTGTCACTTAACACACCTTCCAACCTAAAATCAATCACTTAATTAATCCCCAGCAGAGATGGTCAGACTTTTAGTCTTCAGAGAAGCCCACGATTGGATGGTATATCATGATGAATATTCAAAATTAAACTAATCTCATCAGCACTATCTAAAGATTCCAAACTGGTTTTAATCCCCAGAGAAGGCATAACTTGCATTGTAGGCCAATGTGCTATATATTCAATTTTAAAGTCTAAATCAGCTCATCAATTATTTTTGACAAAAGGCCAATGTGCTATATATTCAATTATAAAGTCTAAATCAGCACATCAATTATTTTTGACAAAAATTTCAACACAATCACAAAACTGTTTTTACTTTTTCGCATTTTTCCAATAATAGAGATCCCATGTTGATGAATTGAATGACAAAAGTTAACAAAAAGATGATTAGATTAATAGCAGAGCTAGCTATACTTGTCCAACTCAAGAGAAATCATATACAAGAAGCCAAAACATGTAAAAGCTTTGGACATTGTTCTGAATTTCATTAATAGTTGTCAATCTCTCAAATACAACATCTTGATTTCAGAATGACAAGATCAGATACCATACACTTTATAACATCCAATTGGATGCATTATTATTTATTCCTCAGTTGAAGAAAGGCTCAACTAATCCGATGGCCATTTTTTTAACTAATTTTTCCATATTTATATGAGAGATATGGGTAAAAGCAAGAAGAAGATTAATGATTCTTAGAGAGCAAGAATGAGCGACTCATATCTCACCTAGGTAATACCGAACTGCAAGCATGTAAGAGCTGTTTCTGATGAGTCCATACTCAGGATCGGGAGACCTGTAGCAATCACATAGCAAGAAAGTGGAAACAACTGTGATCCCAGCAAAGGCCACAATGGCCAACGGACCTGCAATCCATCCCAACTGTGCTATGCTCCATGCTAGTGACAGCACTCCTGCTCCTATCACGCCCGTTATTACATGTGCCACCGCAGTCCAAAATGTCCCTTCAAAACCAACAAAATGATCACTAGTAGACCTTAATTGTAACTAGACTTCAAATGAAATTAACAATGTCATCAAATCGAGCATGAACTACACATGACTAAATTATTTACCATACAAGAAATTAAAGTGTACAATGGAATGGTGAAAATCAGCACCTGAAAAAAAAAAAAAAAGTTTGCTATTTGGAATTTTTGCTGTCAATGGTATCAATGGGAGACTGATAGGTAACAGATTGCTAAAAAAGCTAGAGAAATTCCATTCTAGATCAACAATTCGTACCCACCAAAGTGAGGGAGGAAAATTGGGTGAGCACAAAGGCCATCTCCTCAGCCAAATTAAGCCCCTTGACTGACAGTACATGGCAAATTGCCGCACTAACCAAGTTATGAATGTCCCACTAAAATTTTTTAGAAATTAACTCCCGGAGATTTCAAACATCAAATTCAGAAACAGCAAAATTGAGGAATTCTACTAGAGCAACAAAAGAGGGGAAGTAAGACATAGACCTATGAAAATTCTAATTTTCAAATCAGCACATGCAAATCTGAAAGTTGAGGAAATGGATATGCAAGAACAACAAAAGAGAAGAAACATACCAGTTCTTTTAATAGGGTTGTCACCAGATTCATAGGGAGAAGATGAGCTTGTGAGTAATGGAACATTTAGTTCCTCACCTTCCTCCCCCATTCAAATAAGAATTATGCTCTCTCCCTCTTTCTTGATTTCTTGATACCTCTTCTCTGTATATCTCAACTAAAACCTCTTGCGGTAAATGATGAACAACACGCCCACTATGGGTATTTGTGACTTCAGTGAAAAGTGCGTTCAGTAACCAAACAAAAAAAAAAAAAAAAAATTGAGAGATTTCTATGCTAAAATTTGCAAATGTTTGTTGGAACTGAAAAAGTCTCTCATCACATCACATGTTCACATTGAGAGGGGAAGTCTCTTGCTTCTACCACACGTTTGTTTCTTAAATTTTAAAAACGTTTTGTATCTCCCCCCCCCCCCCTCTCTCTCTCTCCCCTTTACGGTTTTAGGAAATCTCTCAAGTACGCAAGAGAGACCAGGCTAGTCGTAAATCCCATGTGATGATCTTCTTATACCATGTAGAGTAGTCTCATTGTACTGAATCTGAATATTCAAAGCTGTCAAAAGAATCAGACACGTAGACTAATAAAAAAAAAAGGGAAACTGAAGACTTAGATTTGTCGGTAAGAATTTGGCAGAGCCACATTTGATTGGTGAAAAAAAAAAGAAGTCAAACAAAAAAACAAACCTCTTATGCCTCACGGCCACCACCATCCACTGGCATTGTCATCTGATAAACCACTGCATGCCAGCTACCGGTCACTGATGGACAGCTTGTGGGTCAATGAATAATTGATCATTGACTGGTAGCTCCATTCACAGTGGCTTCAGCCTTCATCACAGCTTGAACTAAACAATGGGGTGACTCTAACCTTATTCAATCCATAAATCACTCACTCACTGAACGGGCAAAGAGAATGGGACAATCTCCCAGTACTTCTACTTTTTATTAGCTGAATTAACTAATTTTCGTAAAATTATCTTTGTCATTGCACTAAAGTTCACCCCCTTGAACCATATCATTGCACTAAAACTATTTTTCATATGGAGAAGATGAGCTTGTAAGCAATGGGACACTTTGATCTGCAGAACCTTCCACCATTTCTTTCTGCCAACAAACCTTACCAATTTCTTGATGACCCGTTTGTCTTCTCCCCACTGACAACAAGTAATGGAAATTAAAAGGCAGTTAGATCATCTTCGGCCGCCATACATTATTTTTTCTTTCATGTCATACCCTGCCTATTCCTTTATATATTTCTCTTATAATCTCAAACTATGGTACAAAGACCAACACAGTGCTGTAAACCCATGTGGAAATCATCTCACTATATTGTAGTTTATTGGCTCTGAAGATTCAAAAAATCAGAAAATTAAGCTTAAAATTTTTGTATACGACATACTAAGCCGGAGAAAAGAGCCAAAATCAAATAGGGACAGAGACAAGTCAACTAAAGCCACCGGTTTCCATTAACTACCCTTCTAATTCTGATGCTACAACAATTGCAAGGCCTACCAACCGGTCATGGTCAACGACTGTTTGCTGACTAATTACAACAAGCACCAGTTTTATAAAATATTCAACACTTATCATCATAGCTCAGAAATGGCTATAAACTATAATTTAAAGTTTTTCTGAATTAATTTCCAACTCTTCATGAATTTATCGTGTGCACCCTGCCATTTATTAAAAGAAAAAAAATAAAAATTTTCTTCACTTCACTTCTTTCTTTCATTTTTTTTTTTATTTTCAACTAAATAGTGTATGTTGCTAATTTCAGAGCTGTAATATAAATTTTGAAAGTATTTTTTTTTTAGCGATAAGATTAAGAGATTTAAAAATCAGGATTTCAAATTATTCGAGCAATTACTTGAGGTAAACGTTTTAGTTATCTTTAGTGCAATTACTTTTAATTGATAATACTTGGACTCAAAAGTAAATTACTTTTTTTTTCTCACTGGATCCAAAAATAAATTGTTGTTAAATGAATGAACTTGTTCAAGTGGTGCGATCATTTATTATTATTAAATCTCTCAATCATAAGTCATTTTCTTTGATAAATTATTTATATTTAAAATAATGATACCAGTAGTTCCCAAGTTTTTTCTTATGGTTTTTATGCCAAATAGAAACCTAGTTCAATCTTAATCTTACCACAACTATTTTAGATTTGTGCATTTGTATCCTCAAAAAGTTTCAATTAAGTCCCCGAATTCCATTCTTACTGATTGAGTTTTTGATCTTTAGAATTTAAAACAAAGGAGTTCGTAAGCTGACAAGTTTCATATTCATTCAACCCACTATAGGCCTAACTTGTACAGTCCACTTTTCAAAATTGTGGAAAACACAGCATCTAGTGACTTGGGGGGTGGGAGGAAGGTGGGAATGAAAATTGAAAACAAGTGGAGTGGAGAAAAATAAAAGAAGTGGCAAATAGTTGCGATTAGTGGCGAATGCTTGATCATTGGTCATTACATTTCAAGCAAGGAAAGACACCACATCCCAGAACTCACACCGTTATCCCTTTTAATTGATACTCTTGACTACAATTAGCACAATGCAGAGGGAACACAAATTTTTTAACATTCTTTTTTTTCCAGGAAACATCGATTTAATTATTAAAAAAAAAAAGACCCTCAAATTTCCATAACCAGCCAAATGTTGCAATTCATTAGCATAGATCTAATAGTGTTACAAGACTGAAAAATGATCCCCTTAACCACAAACTATTAACAGCCGGAGCACCAAACACAAGATTTGTTCCAAAAATTTTTGCGGCTGCTTCATTTATATAGAACATGGCTCACTCTGCAGAGCAATCCTCCTATACAAAATGTTACAAAATCTAATGATTTTTCAACCAAGTTACAAAACTATGTGAAAAGAAAAAGGAAAAGAAAAATCTAGGACTGATCCTACACACAGCGCCCTAAATTTCTTGAATAATTTGGCCTTGTGCTTTCCAATGCTAATGAAAAAGTTCAATATAATTATGGTGCCCTCACATACCTGAGGAAAAAAAAACAGGAATCATGAAGTGGCAAGGCATGCCTAACGGCTTTCAATTAGGTGCAGGCACAAGTAAAAGTTTAATACAGCAGATAAAAGAAGAGTTCAGCTAGATACCTCATGCTTAATTAGTACAAAAGCACCCTAGAACATGCTCCACAGTATAATGCTTTAATAAGGATATATACACCGAGAAGAATAACAATGCTACAGACGTACACCTCATCGACTCCACAATGTTTTTGACTTTGTCTTCTTTGCATCCCAAATTTCAATCTGTCATATGCCAGACAATAAACCCCAATTATCATAATACACTCAAACCATGAAATCTAGAGATTTTAAATTTGGAAGAGGAAAAAATAGATAATGGATGGAGAAAATTTTAATGAAGCAAAAACTAGAGCCTGGAATGTGGAAATTTGTAAAGCTACCATTTATTTTAGTATAGATATGGAGTCCTGGCATAATTTGGCAGCAAATTATAAGATTTAAAAAACTAACCGTGTGAGGGATCTTCATGCACAAAGAAACTTCCACCCACGATCAAGTAGCAAAAGATGAGCATCAATCCCTTAAAGTAATTAGAAGTACCTTCCTGTCAACCAAGAATGGAGCATATATAAGAATTCAGTTGTGCTATTAAGTGGGTTAATATTCAACTGCCAGGAGACAAAATTAGAGAAGCACCAAGTAATAGGAACCAAAAGGCAGGAGAAATAACACATGAGGGCGGGATTCAAACCATTATTTCACAAACCTAAAGACACGAGGATAAGGGAGCCAACAACAAGAGATTAAAAGGAAAGAAAATCGAGTCACAAACCAGGTTCTGTTTGCCCTCAATAACAAAAGAGAAAAGGCATATATGGACATAACACAAATCCCCATAAGTAAGAGCTCAGGTCTGATACAGATTACTTAAAAACGAAGAACCCCACGTTGCTTCCTCATTCCCATAAATTCCTTCAAGGAAAAGGACACAGTTACTCAGACATGTCTGACTCCATTTATTGTTCAATCAACACAGCCTCCAAGCAATGCAATCCTATCTACTGTAAGATTTCAAGTTTCCATAAATCTTTAGTTTCAAAAGGTTATTCCATAAAATTATAGGGATTCTTACTTCAGTTTCAAACAGATATCGAGTTGTAAAATTTCAAGGCTCCACAAACTTATAAGGAATGATCATTTCAGTTTCAAACAGTTATTCCATAAAATTAGAAGTAACAACTACTTCAGTTTCAAACAGCTGATCCAGTTATATAACAGGGATTTTTTTTTTTTGGGGGGGGGGGGAACCAAACCTGAAGCAAGAAGGCGACAACTAAAACTGTAACAAATAGTGTAGCTGTCTCGAAAAGTTGAAAATTTAAGTCCATAGGTTGCCCCATCATCCAACCAACGACAACACAAAAAGGAATCTGCAATTCATAAGGAAAACAAAATTACGTTATGCTACCACAGGATATGTCACAGGATTCCTTGTAATTATAGTAGTCTAGCAGGTTGCACGAACATCTTTCAAGGTTTGAAACAACAGCAGACAATGGGTTGCTATGCTACCATATAAGATATAATTTTTTGAACAAAATACAAAATAGATCAAAAGCAAAAAGAAAATTTATTGTATAAACATAACATTAAAATTCTTCTCCCATATCCAAAAACCCTAGCCACCTGAATCATCATCTGACCACCCCCCTAATTTCCACCACCATGGCAACCATGGACACCAATCACCACCATCGCTGCAGCCACCACAAAATCACCATGACTGCTGTCACCTTTGAATGCCATCAACATCCCCACCAATTTCTACCACCATCATTGATCTCGTTTGGTGGATAATGGAGAACTTGCTTGTTCTCTTGTCAACACCATCAAAGATGATGAGAAGAAAGGATAAAAATACAAATCTTCTTCTGATTTTTCCTCTTATCTTCTTTGGTTATGGATAAGGGATGGGTCACTGAACACACTTTTCCTGTTGCCAATTTTCAATTTGTTCTAAATTTTCCAATTTGGATGGATCGTTTAAGTTGATGGAGAATTGTTGACTTTTGTATGGTTTGTGTTAAATGTCAAACCATTTACTTGCTGCTATAATGTAACTAGGCAAATGCTTGTAAATTTGACAATATAGATAGATATTCCCCACTTCCAATAGTTTGGTGGATGATCACAACTTTTTTTGAAACCCAAATGTTTAATCCTGCTTGCTCGAAAAGATTCTTTCCACTGTCTAATTTTTTTTTTCCATTAATTGACGAGAAAAATAACAAATCAACTTCAGCTAACTAACCACAATTTGATGGGATGCAGGGAGTTGGTGTTGGTGCTGAGAGGTAACAGCAGTCTTGTTGGCTTTGGGGTGTATGTAATAATGTCTTTGGTGGTAATTGGAGTCAATAATGGCCGCAGTGGTGGTAATTACCTGTGAAAGTTCTTGGTTAATTGAGGTCGCTAGGGTTTTGGAAATGGGAGAAGAATTTTTCTCTCTGTTTAATGAATTTTCCTTTTACCTTTGATCCAATTCATAATTTCTTAAAGAAAAAATTATTTCAATGTCTTCTTATATTTAACCAACATGGCATCCTTACCAGCACCACATTTGCACCTACACGGCATATTTAACGGAATTTGGCTAAATCCATTACAATTCCTTCATAGGGATGAAAGTGCAACCAGTACTAAATGTTTAGAATCTACTGAGTGATTTTTTTTAAAGGATTAAATCGAAAAAATGCCTAAATATTTAAGACTAAAAATGCAATTATCCCTGGTATTTATACTATTCTCAAAGAGCACATCAAGTTGAGAGATAAGCAATCACATAATAAGTATCTATCTTATGCTAAATCTTACGATTATCACTATAGTTTTCCTCTCAATACAATAGCTCAACTTATAAAGTCACTTAATGTGGCTTGTTTGGCATATTTCACTGATAATAATGCGGGGTTGGATCCAATGTGTCTTTCACGTGGCGTAACTTTATTATTTTCATAAAAAAAGTGTACTTCCCTAAAAAACTAATAACTGGTCCCTAGTTCATAATTTCTTATGATAACTTCCTATTCCAAATATGTTGTTGGCCTTGTTCGTTACTATGGAAGTTTGTTTATTAAAATCAATTAATGTTTTACTTTAGTAGTAAATATGATATTTTAAGTAGAGATCATTGATATTTTAACACAATCTGGATCCTTCGGACAATCATAAAAAACAAGAACACTCTGATGGTAAGTGTGTCTCAGAATCATAAAAATGAAACATACAAGATTGTTCTAACATAAAGAAATTAAACTTATGAGTCACTCTATGAAATTATGGGAGAGACTAATAGAGTATAGATTGAAATTGAAGATAAATGTGTTTTAAAATCAATTTGAATTTATGTCAAAACGATCCACTACTGAAACAATTCACTTGTTAAGAAATTTGATGAAGACATTTAGGGTACAGAAGAGAGACTTACATATGGCATTCATTAACCTAGAAAAAGCATATGATAAGGTTCCTAGAAATATATTGTGGTGGGCGTTGTTGAAGAAAAGGATCTTGAAATACATTAATCTTATTAGAGATATGTATGAGTGAGCTATAACCAATATAAGAATTTGTGAGGGTCTGTTTGATAGCTTTCCTATTAACATTGGGATTCATCAAAATTCGGCATTAAGTTTCATCCCTTTTGCAATAATAATAGATGAAATCACAAAAAATATTTAATATAAAATACTATGGTGTATGTTATTTGCAGATTATATAATGTTGGTCGATAAAACTAGAGAGGGTATTAGTGCTAAATTAGAACCTAATGCAAGAGGAGGAAAGATTGGCAAAAAGTACAAGAGAATGTAAACCACCACTAAGAAGACCACTAAATCTTGATGCAATTGAATTCAGCCTTAAGCAAAAAGCGGCCATGTCTCTGATAACACACTTGCAATGCAAAAAGAATAGAGAAAATATGGATGTTTCACTTCTTATATCAAAATTTAGAGTCACTCCAGTTTCAGTGTTATGACTGCTGTCCCATCTCTGGTTTGTTGTGCACAAAACAGACAACTAGCAACCAGAAGGAAAGTCCAATTAAGATCATGCACCTCCATTGTAGATCTCAACATATTTAATGATAATATACAAGTTTATGCTACTAACTTGATGCTCTTGCAATCTAAATATACCCATCAAGATATTGAAAATCTCCAACATTTTAAATGAACACAGTTAGATTAAAATGGAAGAAGAAATATGAGTAGTGTTAAACATACCCCAAACATGGATATTTGAGTAGAAGATCCAATTGCAACTCCCAATGAAATATCCTACAGGAAAGCATAAGGAAATTAGATACAATCTAGCAAGGAATACAAAATTAAAAGACAATTTATACATGCTTTAGTACTGAGAAAGTTATCGGTGACAACATTTGGCGACACAGTACAGAAATTAGACAATCCAAATATGGTTTGGGGTATGATGATGGCAATGAGTATGACAACTGCGACTTTTGTTCAAAAAGTTTTAACAAGGCATATGCCATACTTTCCAAACCATTAATAAGTCTGATCAGGATATTAAAACCAATTATGTAATCAATAATCAAACCATTTTTGGTTTTAATATTATGTTAATCTCTTTTTTGCCTACAAATTGAACATTAAAAGTATGTCATAATCAGAATTAACATTGAACTGAATAACTGTTCTAACTGTTAAGTGCTCCTCCTTCCCTAGAATTCCCGCCTGCACCCCTCTCTATCCCTCTTTTCTACTCTTCTTTTATAGAAAAAAGAATTGTATTGGATGGTGCAGAAAGAATAGGTAAGGCTCAGGAGATGCGAAATCCTCACCCACTAACTTGCACGACGAGGATATGATAGTGAAAGGGATGTTTCTGCAATAGTCTGGTTGGAAGCATAAATTGGGAAGAGTACAATGGTGGCATAATGTCTTGGGGGCAGGTGAAGTATCCAGGCCTAGTACCAGGTTGATAGATAAAATAAGGCAGGCAGGACCACTCTAGCCAAAACTGTCTCCAAACAATTATCTAACCAAGTAGCATTAGTACCATCTTACAACAAGCCCCAACCCTGCCAACAATGGACTAAAAGACATCTTAACAAAAGAAACATTTCTAATGCACATAATTCAATAGCCATTATTTTCAGATTCCTGCTTCCAATGGCAATGACAAATACATCCCGATTTTAGTCCTTGAAATATCCCTTTCACACTAGTCCATTTCTTAGACATTCTCAGAATTCCTAAGTCAAAAGCCAAAAAGCATTATGCACAAGGCAAATTCACATCATAAAAGAAATTGAGAATCTTATGACCAGTACAATGGCCATAACAGTCAATCATAATAACATACTCACAAGTTTGTCTTTCATGGCAAACATTACAGCACTTGCATGTTCTGCAGCATTCCCAACTATAGGGAGCAAGATAACACTTATAAATGCAACTGGCATATCCAGTGCAACAGAGGCTCCCTGCAAAGTATAACGAAATGATTCATAACACTTCATTAAAGACAAAAGGAAGTAAATATTTTCCACAACAAAAATAATTAAAAAACAGGGTCAAACATGTTGCCTATGCATGGAAGAATCCAGAATGTGAGCAACGGGGGCATGCGCATTGCCCACACTCAAAAAATTTTTGGGTTATGTGACATATATCATAGTTTTTGCTCAATTGCCACAAGTAAAATTCTAAAAAAAATTGATCAAAATTCAATTTTTAGTTAACCCTGAATATGTACAAATCTACTCTTATATCCTTTACACCTAGACTGCAATGATCATTGTTAGATTTATTACAATAACTAAAATAAAAGTCTTCTCTTCCCAACCCCAAAAAAAGGACTATAACTATTTTGTAACCCCAGTTTTAACATATGTTTTATATTAAACGACTAGAGTTGACAAAACTTTATGCATAAAAAGCCATTAGCTTTTGTCTTTAAATTTTAAAACTAACCAGCATCAATTTATCCAATTAATTTTGAGCAAAATATGTTACTTAATAAATTTTAAAGGGTCAATATTGTGACTTTGGGAGACACATAATGTTTAAAACCCTATTGGTAAATCTTTAATACTTGAATATGTATTATTAAAGCAGAAGAGACAAAATAACTACATCAATCTTAATCATCTCTTAGATAATTATCAGCAACTATACTACACATTTTTCATCAACTACATTTTCTCATGTTTTTCCCTTCGAACTCAATCATTTGCATGTGGCACGATATCAGTATATTCAATAAGAACTGGTGCATAATTCCAATATTTTATCCAATACATGTGACCAAGAACTTTTGTGATAGAACATTGTGACTAGAACTTGTAATTAAATTACTTGTACAAATCACATATCAGCATTTACAGAGTAATTTACCAAACTCAAAACATTTAGTAGTTATATGTTAACACAAAAGTTTTACATCATATGGTTTGTAGGGTAAAATAATTTACTTATGTTGATCTGCTTAGTTGACCATTATAGATGCAAATAAAAAATTATGCAAGCCAAGTGCAAGAACACTAATAATTTAGATCCACAATTTGTAGTTTTCTAGTGCTTAACAATATACCTACTCCCATTACACAAAATCAGTGCTCCTACACATATGATGTTTAAAGGTCCTCAGAATAATTTACCTCATTAATTAGTAGCTGCTAACTTATCAAAAGAAACAATTATATAAATAATATGTTTTGCATCTGCCAAAGAATTTAAAACTCGGCCTGCAAAATGACATATAATCATATCGGTTTTTGTGGACAAAACCATTATAAGGGGCATAACGAATGTGGAACGGCCTTTAAAGTCACAACCCGACCAATATGCATCCCATTACAGCCTGCCACATGCTGTTACAGGTCACCATGCCACTTTGACATCTCCATAATGTGAAAAATGCTATTAATCTGCTACAGGCGATTTGCATTACATTACCTGATAGCAGTACAACTACAAGAATACCTACAACCATGATTTAGATGATCTTTTCAAGCCAAAAACAGAGGCCAGAATGTCACAATCTATCGCTCTTGATATTAATCTGGTTATATAATTTTTATCCTCTTCTTTCTGAAACACTTAACTTAAACCTTATAGTCATCAGAATTTGAATCACAGGCAATAAGAAATGACCATGAACAAAAAATGCTTCAAAATCAAGCACAGATTACCTCTATCGCATTAACAAAATATTCTGATAGAATTGAGATCCAAGCAGTCAGGACTGCAAGCCAAACTATAGATTCCCATTTGGATATTTCTGGAACTTCATCTTCTGATTTCTCTTCAGTTGGATTGTCATCCTGAGTACACAACATTCATTAGAAACACCGCATTAATGTAGCAGAAGAAAATTCATAATCTAATAACAGCCAAAGTAATAGAAGGATAATTACACAGGCAAAAAGCAAGGATAATGGCCAAATAAAAGCAAACAAGGAAACAAATAATGGCCTCTAAGCTTGTGTATCTGTATCTGGAGTTTAGGCCTCATAGTTGTTTTCATTTTTCTCTCAGTAACAAATTATAATTATTATGTATTTTCTCTTTAAATTATACCCTCACACAACCACACACCCATTAATTGTTAATATAGATTCCAACTGCCCATACTCAAACTTCCGTGGTGGAGCCTCATATCTTATCAATGGTATGACACTCAAGAACTTAGAGAGAGAGAGGGAGATCAAATTAGAACTACGAAGAATCAACAACTTGGGACCCAAAAAAGCCAAGCCAACGACTCAATCAGCACCATCTCTAAGAAAAACAAAGTCTTTCTTTCGGTCAAATTACTTCAAAACAACAAGAAAAAAACATGAAAACAAGAAATAGAAATGAATCTATGGAACCTCAGATATAAAAAAGAAAACTGAAACATGAAAACGACAAAGTAGATGGCATCACCAAAAAGCATCTAATGGGATAGTGCAGACCACAATATATCTTGTGTTCCATCCATCACCTTGATCAGCATCTCAATTAAAACCTCCATGATTTCTTTGAGCATGGATAGAATAAAGAAATAGCCTGCAAAATAAGATCCAGTCCCTTTCACAAATCATATGCGTCCCAACAAAAGGATTTCCCTCTTCTCTACAAGTTTTAGGTAAAGTTTGCCAGTGATTTGGATCAAAATCAAATTGTCACCATGTGATTTACCCTTGAACCTTTCGTGGTTTGCAATATTACCACAAAGTATTGCTTCACTCGGTCAAGCTTTCACCATATCAACTTGCAGGTTTGGCAGGAATATGTTAAACCACTCCTGCAGCATCCACTGACATCTCCTTTTTCAAATTTAAAAACAAAAAACTGAAAAAGGAACAGTTGCAATGCATTCCAATGTAATTTTCTACCATATGGTTTCCAAACTTCTTCCCTTAACCCAGTTCTTAACAGAGCACAAAGGCTGGAAAATAGCATTGATATGGTAGTGTAAACACTTACAAAGCATCCAAACAAAAGAAGAAGTTTCTTTTAGCTCAGATTACAAGATCTGTTGAACGAATGATTCCTTATTCTTCAATCAATTCCCCATAAAACAACTGTCACAGTCAAATTCTGGGCTATATTTCTTTTCTATAGAAGAAAAGTATCATTTATGAAGATGAAAGAATTGTATGAAAAGGAGGACAAGGAATCCTAGAAAGAAATGAAAAGATCAAAACATAAAAGCATGGAGGAAAAAGACAATCACTAAAGAATCAGTGCCCTCCAAACCCATTTCATATCATCAAAGTATAAGTTTTGAGAGCTCCCATAACAAAAATACCAGCAGGAAAAATAAAGAACAATCTTCTCCCAGTAGATAGAACTAGGAACATATTGATTCTGAAATGCTACAATACAAACATACCATCAGCATCCAAAAGCCAATCAACCAAGAAATTCGATAACATGAAATTAGATAAAACATTTTGTATGTAAGAGGACAACCTCATTAAGAGGAGCATATGAACTACGCTCCTGGCTCTTTAACTGGAAGAAAAGAAAGGCACCATAGGCTATCAGCATGATACAGCTACTAAACCGAGAAAGAGCCAGTTCTGACTTTCCGAAATGCACCTCCGTGTGTGTGGAGTGGAGAACAGCAGGAAAGAGTAGTCCCATTACTGCCATCAGCAGCAATCCTGAGTTCACAGTGGCAGTTCCCTGCATAAAATATCTATTAGCGATAATCAAAAAGTTGGTTGATCCTTGGGTAAAAACAGAAATATAAACAAACAAAATCTAGAATCATGGACCTTGTTAAACAATTGTTCCTTATTATGGAAAACAATACCACCACATAAGAATGCGCAACCAAGAACCAGTAACATATTTGACAGAATTGATCCAAGTAATGACTGCTGAACAACTCGAATCATCCCCCTTTTCAATGCATAGATGGCTATAATAAGCTCTGTTGCATTTCCAAATGTAGCGTTTAGAAGGCCCCCAACTGAAAATCACAATAAAACAAAAGAGAATAATCAGCTATGAAATCATGCTATAAGCACAAACTTCAATGGATGATAAAAGCCCCACTAAGTGAACTTAAGTTCCAATCATAATAAAAATAGACATGTACGACAAGAAATTAATACATTTTATGAAAAAGTTGCTTTGGGGTAAAGTTAGGAAATATCAAACATAGCAATAACTGCTAAAATTGAACCAAGTAAACAACATATCCCGCATGAATCTAGGAATTTTCAACAACCACTGAATATCAGATCTAACAAAGTAAAGGGAAGGAGTTCAAATGAAAACCAAGGAAAAAAAAGCACCATAACACCCACATGGCACATGTGCACACATATAACAAAAATATTTTACCACCTCTTTTAGAGTTCTGTTAAGTTTTCCTCTTATTCTTGGTATATTTTCAACTTGTATTCTTATACACTATCACTTCTTCTAACAATAATATTAGGTTATCTTTTCGAAATGTGACCAAACCATCTTAAAACTATTTTCTCGTGTGTTATCTATAATTGGTGCTGCTCCTAATTTTAACTTTAACATACTCATTTCAAATTCTGTATTTTCTTTTATTTCACTCATCCACCTTAATATTCTCATTTCCCCCATGCTTATCCCCTGTGTATGTTGATTTTTAATTAGTCCAACACTTTGACCAATAAAGCATGGTTAATGTTATTGCAGTTCTAAAACTTGTCATCATGTAACATCGAACTCTCCTCCATTCCATCCACCCCACTCTAATCCTATTTGCAACATCATCAACAATATTTCATTTTTTAAAACAATATATCCTTTAAAAAAAAAAATTATCTCTATTAGGCACTTCTTCTCCCTTAAAATTTTTACCACGTTTTCATCCAAATCATTTTTTATACTCAAATTTCATTCCATGTACTCAATTTTTGCTCTATTACTTTTAAAATCTTTTGATTCTATAGCATCTCTACATTTTTCTAAGTTTTGATTTGCACCTTGTTTACTCTTGTCAACTGATACAAGATTATGTGCGCATAACATACGCCAAAGAATATCATCCTAAATATCACCCATGATATTACTCTTTACTGATACAAAATAAAAATAAAAATTGCGATGATCCTTGGTGGACATGTACAATGATTAGATATTCTTTTTTTTCATTATTTTTTATTTCCTGTTGTATTATACATATTCTTAATTAGATTCATATAACTCATGGATACCCCTTTACATTCTCGAATTTGCCACATTATTTTTTTAGGTATTGTATTGTATCATTTCCTCAAATCAGTGAAATCAATATGCAAATCACTTTTCTTTTTGCTATACGTCTTCATTAAATATCTAATTAAGTAGATAACTTCGATAGTTGACCTACTTGGAGAAAAATTAAATTAATTGCCAGGAACATTTGTTTCTTACCTAGATTTTATTATTCTCTCCCAACATTTAATAATATTACTCGTTAGCTTAATAACTTTATAATTTGAACGGTTTTGAATCACAAATGTTGTTATATATTGGTACTAGGATACTTTTCCACTAATCGGGCATTTTAACAACCTTAAGTATCTTATTGCAAAGTTTAGTCAATTACACTGCCTCTCACTGACCCCCAATATTTCCAAACTTCAACAGGTTGTGGTTGAGCCCCATGACTTTGCCTATTTTCATCTTCTCAAAGTGTGTTATACTTCAAGTATGCGGATACTTCTTATATACCTATTGTTGTCGGCTACATTACTAGCTCTAGGTTCCTCTATAATTTCTACATTTGGCATTTAATAATCTATTGAAACACTTCTATAATCTTCTATTATATCCTCATCTTTTACAATGGCATTCATCTTTGATGCATTTTACCTAAATTTAGATCTCTTATTTTTTCTCGCTTACCTAACTAGTTTATATATATCTTTTTTGCCTTCTTTCTTTTTCCTAATTTATGGTTTAGGTTCTCAAATGCTCTATTCTTCAGTTCTGTTACAACTTTTACCTCTTCTTCTTGTTATGCTCCCATCCCATCACCAACTCTATTTTCTATAACATCTGCTTCCTTTAGATTCTCCAAACACCTCTTTTGCTTCTTCAATTATACACATTTCCATTTTGTCCCACATAACACTAGTTTTCACTTGCTTCCTTCCTATCTTTAAATACTGTAGTTTTCACCCCCCCACCCTAAATTCTACAACTTAATTTTACTCCTACCCCTTCTATTACAAGCCTTTTTCTATCTCCTAATACATAGATCTAGTACCACTAATCTATGTTGAGTCATTCAACTCCCACCTAGTATTGTTTACAATTTTTGCAAATTATTTAATTTAATTTTATGGTAAGGAAAAAATCTATTTGATATGGGGCTTTTATTCAATAAAAGACACATGCCAATAACCATATGCATACAAGGGACTGTATGCGTATTAACTTTTATGCATAGGCCTAGCATTAATCATTTGTTTTCACTAATTGGTGATGCAACTAAAAGCAATACCTTTTTAGTGTCACTAGCTTAGTTTGAGTAACATATAAACCAAGACTTAACAGAAAGAGTAAAAAGGCCATGATTTTATTCACCTAAATTCAGTAGAGATGAACAAGCCGTGTATGCCAATATCAGATAGAACTTCTGTTCTAAAAGGAAATAAAGCTTATATAGGCTTGCATATAAAAAGAACATCTTACGATGTCTATGTAGCATAGACCCAAATACAATCATACATCAAAATTATAAACTTTAACACTACTTTAAATTAAAAAGTGTTGTATGTTGTCCCATCCATATGGCATGTCACGTCAGATACAGAAGTGCTCATTTTCAAGAATCATCCATGCAACACAGCATGGCGCACACTAACTCCCAACCAGAAATGACTGGTTAAACTTAAAAATAGCTAACAATGCCCAAAAACTCTAAAGATCAGCAATTTAAAAGGAAAAAGGCTCTAAACCAACACTAAGATATGAAAAGAAATTGGTACCTGTGGGTCCCGTGTAGAAAGCAAGCTGCCTATATTAGAAAAATCAAAACTAATCGGTCATTCAACACATAGACTCACAATTCTAAGAGTAGCATTTTTCAGTGAGATAGAGTCCTTACTCTGTAGCATAACCTAAACGCTCCGCCAGAGGAGTTATACCTAATAAGCATAGAAAAAAGACCCAGCCCTGCAATCCACCCCAAACAAAATGATTAAAACCGTCTTTGATGATTGATAGGCAGCAAGAATCAGACAAGTTATAAACATCAAATAGATGCAACTCACGTTATGGCCAGTTGTATAATGGATCAGGATTGCTAAAGGGCCAAAAGGCATAAGAAAGTTGAGTTTATTTGAAAAAATCACAGTGTGTATACTCTCTAAAACACTGGTCCTCACTGAGTTGTAATCACGAATTTGCAGGCCTCCTGATAAAGCCAGTTCAGCTATGTGACCAGGATGTGGCTTTTGGGCACTCATCTCAGGGCTAAAGAGACTCTCGTCATCAAACTCATGAATTGACCGATTCTCTGATTCCATCTGCCAAAAGAAAAAGAAAATGAGAGATCTCTGTCAGAGCCTGGACTCCAATAGGCAACTATACAGACCACAAGAGGCAGCCTGAATAATTAGCAAACACTATTATATATTTGAATTTGAAGGGGGACAAAAGAAGGGGTGCATGCCTGCCAAAAGCAATAGAGGTTAAAATCATCACAAGATCAGAGGAACCATAAAACCTTAGGGTGTGAGATAAACTGTAAATTGGTTGGAACAAATGGAAAGAACATAACCATTTAAACTATGAGGTAAGGGCTATGAAGCGGTGTGTAACTAGAGATAATATTTTGTTTCACCAATTTAAGTCCAATTTTTTTATCATACCTATTAAATGTGGAAATTATCTCCTTCCCTTGTTTTCAACAAAAGATTCTCTGGCATTCTTCCTATAACAGTGGGCATGACTAAATGGTAAGGTGTGAAATATAGCAGTGTCCATGTGATAGGAGATGATATCATAAAGACACAACAACATGAAAAAATTAGAAAAGATTTCATACTATTCTAAAAGTTGAAAAGCTTTATTTTGTGTGTTGTGTTTAAAGGATGCGACTCAGTTGGATACAACATAAATAATTGAGCAATATAGAGTAACCATGTGAGGGCCACAAATTCCTTTATTCTTTTATACATACATATATATATATATATATATATATATATATATATATATATATATATATATATATATATATATATCGTCTTTCTTATGAAATTAGAATCGAACAACACTCGGTTTTTTTTTTGTTGTGCCACTTCGAGCATTAGAAATAGCATTCACGATTTTCTAAAATTCATTTGATTCCGATCACATGAAAAAAAAAATGCGCCCAAAAGAAGGTTTGTAAAAATAAAACTTACTTCAATGTTAGGCTGAACTCCAACCAACTTTATCTTGGAATCCATGTTCTTCTAAGTTGCAAAACACAAGAAGTCACCAAATCCGTGAACAGCAACCAACCGAGAAGCTTATCTTGGTATTTATCAGACATTCCACATTCCCCGTCCTAAGAAACCATACAACACAAAATAGCCATTCAAAATCTTGGGGGGTTTGTTTTACGGTACGGACTAAAATGTCACATGTAAATCTCAATCCAACAAAGATTTAAGGGAACGAATAATAGTACAAATCACAAGATAAACGAAACCCACCATCGTATTCGCTTAAAAAAAATAAAAAGTTATTTTAAACCGCCCCAGCATATCAATTATGTGTAAAAAGACCGAATAGGTTGAACAGCATAAATAATTGAATAAAATTAAACTGACCCAGAATGTGAAAACTGGATCAAAGAGGCTTAGATTCAAATTTGTATGAAAGATCAGGGGAAAATGAAGACGAACCTTGACGGATCTGATCATGTATAGAGAATGCTCAGGGAAACAGGGACGGAAGAGAGATTTGATGCCCAACTCAATTGATCATGAGATAGAGAGAGAGAGAGAGAGAAGACTAAAATTAGAAGACGAAGAAGGAAGACGCTAGAAAAGGGAGAGAATTATTGCATATCTCTGTCCATATGCAGCGCAACTTTTCATATCACCACAACCAATAGCTCCCAGCATTCTTCGCTCTCTCTCTCTCCCTCTCCCTCTCTCTCTCTCTCTCTCTCTCTCTCTCCAAATTGAATTGAAGTGCTTGCACGTCCCAATTCATAACGTAATCGTGGCGTGGACCAATTGAAGTCGAAGTCAGCAGAACCAGCGGTGGTGATTTTTCCAACTAGACTTTGGGTGAAATTTCTTTTGGACTATTTCGCAAACACATTTTCCACCTTGGGGCTCTATCAGCGATTACTCAAAGATGCCCGCGCTCTCTCCGTTCCGTGGGTTGAAATACGCTACAAACGGCAACTTAATTTTACCCGTCTTCCATTTTTGACTCTTCAACTTTCTCCGTGATTCGATTTGGTCCCCACCACCCAAGATTTTTTTTTCTCCTCCTTTCCAATATTGTCCTCAAATTTTTATTAATTCCCACTCATCATCGGTTCGACATAACATATCGTACTTTTCTGATCAATCTGCTCATCACTGTTGATTGTATTTTCTTCTGATCAATAATTGGAATTAATAATTCATGATAACAAAATAAATTAAATAAATTATATTTTAGTTACAGTGAGATATTATAAAAGCTGAGTGAAATAAAAATTCGATATTTCACAGAGATTATCTTATGATCTTTTATGGGGTATTCAATATTTACCATTTTTTGTTTGAAAAAATTACATGTCTAATAAATTTTTTGCGTAATTCACACTTTGAGTTTGAATGACGGGATGGTTGAGGTGGAAGGGCACATCCTAATTTTGGCAAAACGTCTTTGGCAAATTACTAACACGAGGGGTTATCAAATTTGATACAAAAGAGATAGATATGATACATGCCACGTCAATGAATGACATGGCATGTGCCACCTTAATGTATTCTTATGACATTTATGCCACACCATCAATTGCTGACGTGATTGATATCTATCTGTCATTTTTGTAATATTGATGGAGTTAATATATAATAACCATAAATTTTAAATTTTAATTTATTTGAACACATTCATTTATAATAAAATTTTTGAATTTAAAACATAAATTTAATTAAAAATATTAATTTAATTTGAAATCCAAACGAACTCCTTGACTTGATCTATCTGATGCGATGAGAAATACAAAACGAAAGAACAATTTAAATTCTAATTCAAGTTTAAACCTTAATTTAGTTCAAATCATTTTGTTTAATTCAAAATCCCAATTCAAATCAAAACCATGAATTGATTTAAAACCTTAATTTAATTATCTAATTTGAAAACCTAAATTCAATTAGACACTCTAATTTAACTTACAACTCTTTATATTTAATTTAATTTAATTTATATTCGGGTTTTAATAAAAACCATGGTTTAATTTAAATTAATTAAGATTTTGAATCAAATTACACTGCCGAATTAAGTCCAAGTTAAGATTTGAAATTTATGATTATTATTTATCCAAAAGAATTGTTATATAACTATTTAATCCATTTAATCTAAAAATCATATGATTCATATAACATTATTTAATATAAAATTTGTGATTTAATGAGCAAATATGGAGACACTTCCCCAAGATGTTAGAATAAACAAAAGGGTAACTCTTTATATCCACCTTAGATAAATTCACAATCCCTAGGAATTTGTACAAGAATTTTCTTTAACCCTTAATTTTTTTTTTCATGACGCTGATATATATATATTTTTTATTATATAAAAATTATAAAAATATACGTAAAATTTTAACATAAAATATATATATATATAAAACACTTAAACAAAACCTATTTACCACTCAATATTTCATGCAACCCGATGCAAAACATGCTTGAAATATAACCTTTACGATTAAGTTCCTTGGGAAAGCTCAACTTGTCTTAATCCCCTTTTAATTTATCTTTATTTTTGTAATATATTCTATTTATCCGATTTCAAAATTTAATATTAAAATTTAAATTGTTGTTATATTTTATTTATAATAATTTTTAATTAAATTATACATACCCACTCGACTAGTAGAAACGAATTTATATTATCTATATTAATAACTATGATTCTGATCGTCCCTCGCCATGTCCAAAAATAAATAAGCAAGATTAAAATGAAAACCAACAAAGAAACAAAGGCACTTCAATCTCTCCGAAGAAAAATCATGAAACAGACACGAATCAAAAAAGATTAGACATACAACACCAACAAGACAGAAGCCTCACCACCACCAACTGATGACACAAAAAACAGAAAGCCAAACGAAGACCATCATCAATCCTCCTAACCCTAACGAAATAATCAACCACGAGTCTCTTCACCATTGGCAACAGACCCTACAGCTCTTGCCTCGTCCTGTAAATAACCAGCCCAATGTTTCCCCTCTTCCTTCACCTTCTCTCCATCTTCACTCACTTTCTCAACCATTCTTCCAACAAACCCTCCTCCACTCCCTCTTCCAAATGACTTGTAAACCCAACGAAAAGCGAACATCCCTGCAACGCCTAAGGCTGCAGAAACAGCTAAACCAGCCAAAGCAGCAGCAAAGAGAAGCCCAACAAAGAAAAGCAAAGGACTGAATAGCAGTAAAAGAGGAAAGCTTATGAGAAACAGTATTACAGTGGCTGAGAGTGTGAAACCCATCGTGGCCAAGAGAGGTCCTGCAATGGCTATGCTTGTGACTGATGCATACATCACTGTTTTGGGGGACATTTTGGTTGACCCTTCTCCTTCAGAGGATGAAACCAGCAATTGTTGTTGTTGTCCTTCTTCTTCCATATCCAAACGGAGAAACCTGGCACAGATACTTTGCTCTTGTACCTTATCTTTTCTTCTTCTTCTTCGACATAAACGTTGTTTGCCTTTCGGTTTTCTTCTCAAGATTGTTTTTTGGGATTGAGATGGGCAATTGTGTTTGTTAGCTCCAATGTCCGACGTTTCTCCCGTGACCAAGCATAGAGTGGCACGTGTCAATGCACAGTGGACACATGGCTGCAAATCATGAGCTTTTGTCCTTTCCCCTCGGGTCGTCTTGTGAAACTGAAGAGGATAAAGAAACAGTTGCCATATCCAAGGGGTCCATGCCTAGGATGCCACAAACTGCGTAACTCTTATCACATCAGTAAGCGCGCTCCAAGATCCTAAGCTAAGCATAACAAATAACAACAGAAGATAAGTTCTTAGAGAGAGAGAGAGAGAATGTGTGTGTGTATGTGTGTGTGTTTTGGCATACACAAGTTTTAGCACGTATTTTAAAGCTTTGTGGGCAGGGGAACACACTTTAATCACCAAATATAAGCAGAGTGACCAGACACAAGATAGATGAATGAAATCAAATATGGCATCTCGCTTAGAATTTTTACAGTCACAAAATCGGACTCTTCCAACCATAAACGCCCTGCTTTCAAGGCTTCCAATATGATAATTAACCAATGAAAAGAGAAACACAAATAATCTTGCATATGGTAAGGTTCAATATCATTAAATTTACATACAGATATTGAACCTTACAGTTGTTCGACAAACAGCCACCTTGAGAGGTATCAGAATGTTTTGGCAACTGAAGGGAGAGATTTCAGGAGGGGCAATGATGGTTTCCTGACAGTGTGACTGAGTAGGATCATGAGCGTCAACAGAGTTAGAGCTCCAGCTTGATGTGCCGTGCCCAGTGATGTGGGAACATAAGATAGTAGTGTTGATATGCCTAACGTGACCTACAATAATTATAGAAATGAATTACACAAACTTGTCTGTGAATGGAAAATTGCATATGATTAATGAGAAGCTTGGTGACTTTACTGCAAATACCTGGAGGATTGATTTTTGACTTAGAAAGAAAAATGCTGGAACGAAAAATAATGGAAAAAGTACCTGAACAGCAGCCATTCCCAGGACGCTTCCAATTAAGGTACGGATGGCAGGATGAATGTCCAGTTTTCTTGTTGAAAACCATAAAGCTCCAATTGAGACTAAGCTTGCAGTTGCAAGGATTCGATGATCTAGCTGTAAATAATACAACAACACAACTTTTCTTAATTACATCAACCAAATGTCTACCGATTCGTATGTTTACTCTCCTTGCAACTTTAAACCACATCATCAGTACTTAA
Source organism: Dillenia suffruticosa (assembly GCA_033439265.1). Lineage (NCBI taxonomy): Eukaryota > Viridiplantae > Streptophyta > Magnoliopsida > Dilleniales > Dilleniaceae > Dillenia > Dillenia suffruticosa. The sequence goes on from JAVTVX010000005.1 coordinate 1,074,447, forward strand.
TATTGAGAAAAGTACGGATTACAGATGATGCCAGAATGCCATAACCCCCAAATAAGCTACCATTGAGGGGAAAGGACATCTCATGTTCCAAATATAAACAAAAAGCTCAAGAGGACTCATCAAAAATTTCAGAAGATAAAATTTTGAAGTCGTCTCCTGTTATTGGGAGTAGAACACGATTTAGATTTATCCTTCCTATTTACTACCTATCTATAATTCAATTTTTTGGAAAACAATGAAGTGAAACTGCATTCGTCAGAGAAATTTTACCTGCACTGTTGATGTATTCTCAAAGAAGTTGCGGATGAGTGGCTTCATTGAAAAAATATCATCTGGAATCCATGTATCCCCCATTTTTGGGAAAGTATTGTATGCACGGCCCTGTTAATTCAAAACACAATAACTTACATCATACTTAGCTTAAAACAAAGTTCAAGTAATCCTTTGAGCAAGTGTAAGAATAATCCGAGTGAAAAAATAAAAAAAATAAAAAACCTAACATACAGCATCATTTCCAGCAACAAATGCACCTGAGATAGCTGTAATGCCAACCAGAAGGCTCACAGGTAGGGCAAGTCTCTTCACTTTTGCTGCTCCATGAACCCAAGCTATTGACTCAGCAGGTGGTTCAGGCATGACAACAGAAAGAGCCGTCCACAAAAGGCCAGAATAAATAACAAATGCTGAAGTAAGATGAGCAGCAAGACGATATGGGCTTACCCTTGGTTCAACATATTCAGAAGGTGGTTCCTATGAAAATGAATAATGAGTTAGTTGAGCTGCATATAATAATTTCGATGAAATTCCACAGACACACATCTTACCTCTAAACCACTTTTAACCATCCACCAGCCAATGAATCCCTGGCCAGCACCAAGGGCAAATAGAGCAGAGAGTCTCAGTCCAAGCCGTAAGGTGATATAGCCCTTACGAAGAAAATATGAAAATGGTAGAGCAAACATGATACCTAAACCCCTTCCCCACATCCGATGTGCATATTCCATCCAGTAAATGAATTTAAAATCTTCAACGTTCATCCCTTTGTTCACACTGCATAGAGGTTAAAAGCTCCATTAGAACTCCCAAGAACTCCTTTCTTCAATATAATGATCGCATATTTTCAAGACCACACAAAAAACAAAAATCCTGAGGCAACTCGGGCACGGATCATCAGCAGAGAATAACTGTCAGAGTATAAGAGGCTTTAACATGCTAATAGCTTAAGCAATTCCCCAAGAACATAACGTGAATTCATGATTTACATAGGAAGAACCAAAGTTGTATTCTGCAGATTAAGAATGTAAACTCACCGTTTGTACTCGGGGGATTGCTTATATTTCTCAAATTCCTGTGCCCATTCCTCATCATTCATTGGTGGAAGGTTACCAGAGAATTTCCAATCAGTCATTGAAAGACCCGATCGAGTAAGCCGTGTCATGCCACCAAGAACAACCATGCTAAACACCCAGGCAGCGGAGCCAAAAAGCCATATTCCCACCAATCTCTGAGCTCGGGGCCCTGCAGTTACAAGGAGTTTCAACCCCTCCTTACTTTCCGTGCATACAGATGCTGTGGTTGACAAATGCCTAAAATACTGACTGTGGAAACTCTGAAAAAACCCAGCAGATAATAAAACTTTTCGGGCAATGAAAATCATAGTTAAATATATGGCACCCACTTTGAATTCAAAACAAATGCTAAAAGAGAGGTGATGGCTATATGCAAAGTAGTTTGAGAGCATCTTAAAATTCAATAAAACTATAGCACAGCATGGATAAATCAATCACCGAAAAGAGTTCAACACAACTAAATATAAGAAAGCAGTGAAACATATGAGATGCTTCAGTCAATCAACATATCCTCCTCTTATGCAAACAACAAAAATTTTTCAATACTGTACAAAACATCTGCAATTGGCTCACCCAATTTAATTGCTTCCATTAATTTCAAAGGATTTCAAACTCTCTTGCAAATTTTACCTAAAAATTATGGGGGTAGTGTTATTTTGACATCCAAAACAACAAAAATTTGACATGTTACAAATTTACAGGTTCAACAATGTTAAAAAAAAGAAAAAGAGACTACTCCGTGCTTTACAAGACCAGTTAAACTGCACTTGGTTAGATCTTGTCCTTTTGGTCCATACAACATTGCCCAAAAGCCTTTTAAAACTCAAATATAATATAATCTGGCAAATACTCATCAAGGAAAACTATTTTTCACAAAGTGGACGTATAGGGATATTGCCCAAAGTGCTGCTATGAATCATGGACATGGATACAATTAGCAATATAAAAATTTAGTACACAACCTGCCATGGATACAATTAGCAATACATTCATGCACAAGTGTCGGTGTATGTATGTATCAATATGAATATGTATGACTGTTATCAACGTGTAAAAACATTTTAACAACAAATTCACAGTCGACAGTAACCTTTGAAGGTTGTGAATGCCAACACTTGAATGACCAAATTGGGGTTTAAAAAATTTGGTGGGAACCTACATTAAATTCTAACAGCTTCCATACACATTTTACATAATCAATGAAATATTCATCCAGGTATTGTAAATGACAATACAAACAAGTTACGACTAATAGGCATGACTATAAAATCTAAAACAAATTGAGCAAAATGAAGATCCAACCATGGAAATGCTAAAGCTAAATTATTTAATGAATGAAAATGTTCAACACAAGCCAAGCAAAGCATGGATAAATAAGATTTCTCACAATTTTCAAAACTGAAGTCCGGAACAGAATGGAAAAAGCATAGCAATTGCAATGAAGAGAAGGAAGAAGGGATGGAGATTGAGAAATACAAAACCTTGTGGAAGCCATTGAAAGAGCGCTTAGCAGTAGAACCAAGTCTGGAAATCGAAGAAGAGAAGAAAGTTCTGGAAGTAGAAAGTGAAGGATCAACCAAAACCCTAGTTGACGAGGATGACGATGAACCACTGAGATTAGAGAAGTACTTTTGGGCATTATTCCTCTTGAGAAGCGACACCAATTGGTTCCGATACATCCTCTCTCTCTCTCTCTCTCTCTCTCTCTCTCTCTCTCTCTCTGTGTTCAGGGGCCCGGGTTTGGGGTTTTGCCACAGAAATGAACGAATGGGTTGGGAACTGTTGAATAATATGCAACCCGGTTCTCAAAAAATAAATAAATAAAAACCTGGAGCGAAGGTGAGCCCACCGAATTGGACATGGCTTGGGGGCTTAAGGTAGCTACCGGAGGGATTCACCGTTACTGTTATTTCATTTTTCGGTACTGTAAATAAATAATTTCGTTACTGTTATTTTTTAATCAAGTCATGAAAATAACGAAATCGATTTTCAAGAATGAATGAAATTGAAATTAAGTTGATTTTTCAAAAATTATCACACAATATATTTTTTTTTTTCTTATTTCACCCAAAGCCATTTAACACCTCTCTATTTCCCTTCAAACCTACTTACCAGATCCTCACCAAAATTCCACCATCCCTCTCTCCTCTCCAAACCCATTTACTTCCTCTCTCTCTTTCCTACTCCCCCCACCCTTCTCTCTCTCTCTCTCTCTCTCTCTCTCTCTCTCAAATCCCATGTAAGAGAGAAGATAAGTGGGTTTGGGGAGGAGAAAGAAATTTGGTGGAGTTTGGATAAAGATGTGTAAGCAAATTTGGAGAAAAATGATGAGGAGATAAGTGGGTTCAGGTAAAATCAAGGAAAAATTATTTTTATGTAAAATTGATTTTCAAGAAATCGATTTCATTCTAGATCTTTTCGTCATTTTTAGATAGTATTTGAAGTTTATTTTAAAAAAAAATCAATTTCATTATTTTCATGACCTAAATAAAAATATCCATATTTTTATAATTTTAATCTCTAAATATAATATTTAGAGAAATAACCCCCAACTTGCATAAAAATTATTTCACATAAATTTTTTAACCAACAACATCTGGTTCAACCAGTAATCAGATACTAACATATTTTAAATAAAGTTTTAATCAAATCTTATGTAAAGTAAAAGAGATAACGGGAGAGTTTTACATTTTAAGGGTCAAAGCTGACTCAAAATGAAATTAATCAAATCAAATATAATTACTAATGATTTATATAAAAAATAAATAAATTTTTAATCCATATTATTATTACATTAAAAGTTGATATGAGATCAAAAGATAATTATAATTATCCGAGTAATTTTTTACCTTATTTTTCATATTTAATATATAAAATTTAAGTTAAATATGTTGTAAGGAAAGTAAAATCATTCCCAAATAAGAAAGAAAAAGTATACCCATTTTTAAGGGGTATTATCCCTTCCAAGTGTATTACATTAATGTATTTTATTTTATAGAAAGAAAATATAAATTAAATTGAATTTTTAAGAGTAAAAAATTAATATATTTAATTTAAAAAATTAGAAAGAGAAAAACCAAATATTTAGAGAAAAAAGATTTTAAATAATTAAATTTTAGAAGAAAAAAATTAATTTTCTTTTTTAGAGAAAAATAAAATAAATGTATTTAGAAAGAGAAAATTTGAAATAAATTATTTTTTTTTTAAAAAAGAGAAAATTAATACTTTTCTTAAATTTATACAAAGTCAATATAAATAGAGGAAAAAATAATTGTTAAATTATAAAAAGGTAAAAATTACCCAAGCATTAATATACATATCAACTATAGAGAAATGGAAAAAAAAAAAATACCTCTCTATCATTTCACCTGTATCATTTTTCCTTCTAAAATTTTACCCATAACAAAGACAACCTAATTGTCACAAGTTAATTAAAGAATTGCTTTTAATAAAGTTAAATCAGTATCTCTTTTTTAAAGGTTTATTTATTATCGGATTAATATTATATAATTTATTTGGTTTATATATTTTTTATAATAAAGTCTGATATAATTCATAAAAATATTAATTTCCTTTATGCTCTTATTTCATATTTGATAGTGTTTACTTCTTTTAGATTCTAGATTTTCGAATGTATTTTTTCACATTAATAACAAATTAAAATTTATAGTTTATCGTTCTCAGCGTGTTTTTTTTTTTTTTTTGAATTATAAGCTTCAAATACATTTTTAACTAAAAGCAAATGAAATTCACGTTACTTAGCATGAAACTCTGGGAGTGTAACTTGATTACTTCAATACATTCCTGGTCTACAATGGGATTAGTAGCTTTTTTTTGGGAAAAAAAATGAAAAAAGATGAAAAGATAAATAGGGTAAGATCTGCAATTTCTTGTTGAATAAAAAAATGCAATCAAAGGGACATCAATTGCTGGTGAACAGACTGCATTTTCAGTTCATGACCAATGATGGATCAAATACAAAGCTTGCAATAGCTCCTAAACCTTCTAACTGTCCCCTCAGGGGATTTTTTTTTTTTCTTTTTTATGTTTTTATTGCCAACACTAGAATGCTAGAGGCAGGGCTGCCAGAATGGAGAATTTCCGGTAATCTATACTTCTATGGTAACATTCCACAGGTATAACTCTTTCTGTGGGACTTGTAATGCGAAGGTGACCAATCCAGACCCTTCTTCATATCTGAATGCAACTTCCTCAGCATCGACTACTATTCTTCTTGGTCGACCAGATGAGTAAGCCCCAAATACGCCAGCCCCATGAGCTTTCATGATCACATTTGCCAGTCCCTCCGGTTCATACTTCAATTCCTTGATGGCCCCTCCAGAATTGAACATCTTGATTAGGCCTATAGGAGCAAATGCCACTCCATTCGACAATTTTCTCACAGGAACCACAGTGAAAACTTCATATTCTCTTGATTTTAGAGTAACGGGCATTGATGCATTCTTTGGGAGATAAATGGTCTCTCCTGCAAATACATATAGGAATGATTCAAGAAATCAGAATAATATAGCACATACATTTTCTGGCAGCAACAATAAGGACATATTAACCCTTTTGCTACCATTTGGCTTCAAGCTCATGAGTAAAACTATATTTCGGCTAAAGACAGAAACTATACCGCCAAGATGGGAATATACAATGGCATCTCCATTCCAGCCATCATCAATCACTTTTGACAAATATTCAATGTCCTTAGGACGGACAACTCCAGTTGTTGTTCCAGGTTGTTCATCGTGGATAAGGTTCTTTTTTCCAACTCTGCACCACCCAGCTCCTTGGCAATTGAATACTCCCATGACTCCGGTGTAATCATTTAGATTCCATACCTTAAGAAGGCTGCAATAATTGTCAAGAGCAAATCAGGCAAAACAACCCCCCCCCCAAAAAAAAAAGAAATGCTTCAAATGAAACTTGGTGATTAGTTCTGACCTTCTTCCATCTCTTGCAGGATCTGAAAACAAGCAATCCCTAGTTGGTCTTCCAGGAAGCTTGGCCCTTAATATAGAGCCATCGGGAAGTACAAGCTTCTTCAATAGATTGAAGTCATGCTGTCCGGGCTTGTCACTGCAGCAAATATTAACTCTCATGAATAACCTATTATAGATATAGCCATTCAGAGTAGACAAATATTTATGAAAAAGGATCATGCCTGACATAAATAGCACATCCCCCCACTGCACGTGCTGCTCCATGGTATTCAGCCATTGGGTGTAGGCTCTGCAATGTCAATTAATTTTGAGTTTAATCCAGCAGCAGAAAGAAGAAAAAGAAATATAGTCTTGAAGTGGGAAACAAGATAGAAACATATAACAAATTACATGGAACATATCCCAGTCTGGCTGCATAAATTCTCCAAGAAAGACTGTGTTATAAGCAACTGAAGCAATATGAATTGTGTGGGATGCTGGATCTCTAGGCCAGAAATCGTCCGACGCTCTTACAACAGCCGACTTCTTTGCACTGCATCAGTATATTCCAAGCTTAATTATACACAAATTCTTGTGCACACCATGTAGTTCATATGTATGATAATGGTCAACCCATGTAAGAAACATTCAGGCACCTGTATAGACCATCTGTATTGTGACTCATACAAGAGATTATTCCGTTATCAGGAAAGTTTCTAGAAATTGATGCCTCCAATGCTTGATGGTACTTCCTAGCAAGTTTCACCCTTCCACCATGGCCTGCACCTAAAGTCTCAAGGATGTTCTGGACATCTACCTTGACCCCATTAACGCCAGCCGATGCAAGATAAGAGTGAAGTTCATTATAGAAGCTGAAAACTTTCTCTGGGTGAACAAGACCAAGACCATTTGTAGTAATGCTGTTTAATGCATCACAAGGCTCATTGGACTGGACCCCTGGAGATGAAACAGGGTAGGTCAACTTGGAGTCATAGTGCTCCATTCCAGTGCCACCAGGCCTAACTCCACCCCAGTACCCTGTAATTGCATGCCACACATAGACATACCTGTAAAAAGAGTTCAGATGGGAATGAGAAAGTTCGAACCAAGCTGTTGCATCTGAACAATATATAAATTTACTTGGTGAAGACAATACTTTAATGCGTGCTTGTCTTTGATTTCATTCACAATGTGAGCAAGGCCTAATGCTGGATCCTCTACCCTGTGACCTTCTTTGCCATCTTTTTGAAATTTGTGGTTTTCTTTGATGTTGGTCAACCGGTTTGCAAAGCTGGAACAAGACAAGAAAAATGAAAACATATTTGGCATTCATACGAGAAACGTCAGGAATATATTTCACTGTTTCAACTTCAAGTACTCACTTGGCTGTGTTATCAGCTTTGGCCTCCATACTAGAAGGATCCATTCCTACTGATTGCCATCCATCATCAATAATAATGAATTTTGGTGGAATCCCACCATTCTCCAGACTACAAGAAAGCATGAATTACAACCTGCTTGTCATGATAAAACGACGTTGTGAAGCATGCGTGTGATGAGCAGGAAATACCTTTGCAATCCTTGTTTCACTCCTTCGGCAGTAACATCGGTGTAAAATGCATCCCATGTACACCAACCAAACCAGTTCAACACATCTGGCATCTGCAGCATGTAACCTTAAGATGAAATCATGAATTGTATGAGAATAAAATGAAGCTACAGCACTAGAACAATTTAAAGGAAAAGGTACCTTCTTTCTCTCACGATGACAAAATGTCTGCAGATGTTTCTCCACTGACCTGCAAAGACAACAAAATTATGTAAGTCAATGAATATTTGTCTTTGTATATGCTGGAATGCATCAGCCTCATGTTGAGTTTCTCCAAGGTCTTGTGATGAAGGAAGGAGGCAAACTTAATGTCCATCAAGCTGAATGCAAATGAAAAAACCAAAATTAACAAAACATAAAACAGAATCCGGAGGAAAACACAGATCATTTTGCTTTCATTAGCTTCTTTCTGCAGATCATTATAGATTTAAACAATTCAATTCAAGAAAAAAAATAATTCAGAGGGTAAAGAAAAAAATAAATGGTCATGCACAAACTCAAGTCAACCAGGTCTGATGTCCCAAACTAGTCCTTCAATTATTCTTTACGTTTTGCTAGATTTAAGATCATATTGTTAACAAAATTATATAACAAAAGATTGTTACAAGTTTATTAGGTCTTCCCTTAACACTAGGTACTCATTCAAATTGTATATTTATCTTTTCTCCTCATCGCGGCACTAAGAGTTCTGTCAGTTCATTTATTCTAATCCTAATTCTCATGTTGTTTCTTGATTGCCCCACAATCTGTACCAAGGGCAATGCCAGCCTACAATCACAAAAAGGGGGAAAAATGAAACATACTAAAAGGTGGAAGATCGTTTGATGATCTAATTGAACTTACTTCACGGCATTAGTGATGACTTGGAATGGATCTGGCCCAGCAGCCACAAATACCAAATGACTCCCTTCAAATCCTTCAACAGCAGGGTCACCTGTAACAACAATCAAAACAGCTTAAATACTAATAAAAAAGAAAAAGAAAAGAAAAGAACAGAAGAAACAATATTAATTGGTCAGACTAATCATACCACTTTCCAAGCAGATCCCCAACTCATTATTATCATTCCCTTGAAGGACAGCCCTAAAATCTCCTTCAAGTATCGGTAAGAAAACGGTGTAAAGCGCTTCACCTTCCTCACCAAATTGAGAACCATCATTTACTTCAACAATTAAGAATTGGGTCTCAAAAGGAATGTCTTGCCCACAAGAACCCATTCTCTGTGTCATCCACCACAACTTGAATCGGAACAGACACATGAATCTCAATCCTCTGCCAAATCAAACAGGATAAAATTTTTATAGGGACCTAGGAAAAAAATTCTAAAAAGCCAATATCTACGCCTGAAAAAAATTAAGGTAGTACGTAGAAAATAGTAGCATTCAACTGCAAATTTCCAGTCTGCCAAAAGAGAAGGGATCAGGACAAATTAGCTTAGCAAAAGTAAAACCTTTTTTAGCTGTTGATCATACTCGACATAAAAGAAGGAACAAAAGAAAAAAAAAATTAAGAAGACAACATCAGAGTGCATGCAACCATAAATCTCTCAAGTAATTTCTCTAATTTAGTAGATAATAATATCAAACATAGAAATTGTGAGAATCAAAATCATATGTCAGATCAAAAAAAGGAAGTGAAGAGCATACTCAAGTTTGCCGACGGGAAAAACTCGGCGACAGCCGGTCCGATCAGAGGCAACACCAATAAAACCACCGTTGGTAACACCGTCGCCGGTGGCCGGAGTAATAACAATGTTGTCGTGAACATCATTCAAAATGCATTTCCCCAACACCATCAACTTTCCATCCGACACATTAATCCCAGCACCCACCGTCATTTCTCTCAATCAAATCAAAAACCAACAACACCCCAACAAAAACACAACCCTACAGATAGAAAAAAGCGTTAGAGAAAGAAGAAAGATGGAGTTTCTTGGTTTTCTTTCTCTACGTCTAGCAGGTGGGGTTGGTGACAAGATGCTATGTTTGGAGGGGCTTTATATAGGGAAAAGGCGCGTAAAAGGCGGACACAATTAGAGGTAATTCGTTCATTGTAGAGAATATCTGGTTCTGGGTCTGATGAGATGGGCGGGAACTCTTACCAGATTCGTTGGATGCGACTGTTTGGCATTTCTGTGCTCTTGTCAATTACTGCACCTGCGCCACATAAACACTCCTGACTTACCAGGCGACCCCACCCATGTGTGTTCCCCCCTGCTGTTCATCACCACGCATGTTTTCTAATCTACGACTCTGATTAGAGCATGTGCGGGTGGAGAAACAGCAGAATATTCTCGTATAAATATCTGCATCCGCGGCCCGTGAACTCGTCACGAGGAAGCACCTGTTTTTTCATTTTTCTGCCTTTCGGCTTTTGCGGCAGCCGTTCATCCTTAATCACATCACGTGAATCAGGCTACGTGGCATCGCGTCAGCCGTTTGATCAATATTGTAGCGGACGTAATTGGGTGAAAGTCCGAACTAATAAGCAAAGGTCGCTTTGGGTTAAGGCTACTCCGAAGGAAACATGTTGAAGGCGTGAAAAAAATTGGAGAAAATGACGTGTAATGTAGGAGACACGTAGAGATGACGTGGAGATAGGAATAGATGTAGAAGGAGAGGGAAAGTGCGTGGAGCCACGTCGGCAAACAACAGCTGAGGTGACAAGAACTATGATGGGTCAAAGGTCAATGTCAAAAAGGAAAACCTTTGGAACGGAGTTGAGCCTACTTGCCAAATCAAACTCGAGTACCCCTCCCTTGACCCATTCGCCGCTTCCCATGGTTTTATCAAAATCCTAATAATTCTCTCAACAATAGCATTTTCATAACTTTTTAAAATAATTTCTGGATAGCCTCTTGAACAAGGAAAAAAAATGAAAATTCTGTATAGATTTTTCAATTACTTGACCATGGTTATAGTTGAAAATGAGGAATTGATCAGTTGGCCAACCAACCAGCTATAAAATTGGCAAGTATTGCCTGAACCAGCTAAAATTTCATGAAGAACGCCCATCAAAATGCCTGGCAAATGCAACTTATTTGGTAGGTCAAACGTCAAAGTGGGGTGTGAGGAGCTGAATTTGATGAAGTGCTTTTAGTTCAAGCTTCTTTGATTTTGTGACAACTTGCATAATCTCCGTTTTAGCATGCCTTTTATCTGGTTTTCGGTCTTGATTTTATAGGATGTATTGTCATACTATCGACCCGCTTTTCTAAATCATCACAGCATACCAATGGTTGGTTCACCTCATGTTAGGTTACGTATATTTTATGATCAAATTTTTGAATTTAATTTGATTTGGGAATTAAACAAACTACGGTGAAAGAATAATCTTTTAAATGGACCAGTGTAAAAATATAATCTCGAATATCAATTGATATAATATAAAAAAAAAATTATCGTAGTATCACGATATCATTGATATGACTGCTGATATGGATTTTGATACGTTGTGTAAGTCGACTTTAGGATGTCTTATGATAGAAAGAGATTTTGTAATCAATTAGAATAAAAAAAAAAAAATTAAAAGATCACCCCGAAAATATTTTAGAAGGGATCAACGAACAATCAACTATAGGGGAAATACAAAGTGAAGAGATATAGAACATTCCCTCCAATCTGACCTAGAAAGTAAAGGAACGACTAAGATTCCAAATTAAAAAAAATTTTACAAGATACTTTTTCTTATCTGTGCTCTGTATTTGTAATGTGGGTGCCTAGCAACAATCAAAAGGCATAGCTCTTTCATCATGACCTCTATAATTCGAAGAAGGTGACCTGTCCCAGCACTTCTTCATGTCTAAAACTCAACTTCCACTATATCCGGTGTCAACTGATACTCTTCTTGGTCGAGAAGACAAGTGGGCCTCACTTTCATGACCGTATTCGCGGTTATCTCCAGCTTATAATTCAATTCGATGGCCACCCCAGAATAAAATATGGCCTCACAGGAGCAAATGACACTCCATGCGCACAACTTCTTGATTCCAAGGGTCTCATATTTTATAATTTTATTCACGGGGAACTATTTTATTGAGTAATGTCTGACCTAATAATTTTCAGTGAGGCAGAGTTGAGTCATTCCCCTATTAAATTAATTAAGGAGTAGTTATGGATAAAATTCTATTTTTTATCGGCTCTTAATTTTTTTTTCTTGATTATTGGTATCTAAAAATTTGATTAATCCGTTTTGAGTAATCGTGTAGTTCAATTTAAGAACCGACTCTCCTAATATCTTTTTTCCATTTACAAAACTTGAATTTAAGATTTTAATTAAAAAAATTTAATGTACTACCATTAAATCTATAGACTGTGCTCTTAGTTTTTTATCTTCTCTCCGACTTGTAATCTAGTATGTGCCATAAATATGTTGTCTAAGTCCTCCGGTCCTTGTTGCAAGAGCACAAACTACATCTTTTTTCAAGGATTTTGAGAGTTCTTCAACAGTGCTCTTTTTAAAAAAAAAAAAAAAAAATCCAAATTCTTAACATTATACTGATCTCATTCCATGGATGCCCATATTTGCACTTCACTTGTCATGTCCATCGTATTGATCTCATGAAGTTAATTAGCATCATCATGAATGAAGTTCCCTTATGCTACAGCGCAAAGCAATGGTCCAAGGCAATAAATTGCTTGTGTAAATCAAATGTTTTTAGTAAAGTTTCCCAGAATTGACTTCACCTGAGGTAATTCTACCAATAATTTCCATACAAAGATTCCAAGTTTTTCAAATACGTAGGGTTTAAACAGTTTTGATAAGATTTTTTTATATTTTTTTATTTATTGGGACTGCGAAAATCACAAAAATATATGCTCTCACAAAATTTTAAATAGTAAATCTTAATTTCAGGAAAAATATTTGAACAAAAGTTCTTTACCATTTGGATGTCCGACGACGGTTTCAAATCTTATCCACCTTCTTTTGCAAGTGGGTTGTACCTGAAGTAAATGAATAATCAACAAATGTTGGCGCAGATGGTAAGGAATCTACTGTCCTTTAAAACCGTGCTAGAGTTCGACTCCCCATAGAAATAGAGAGACATTTGTTGGGAAACCCCTTATAAAATGGGTCCCACAGAGATCGGTCGAGATTAATAGGGACGGAATCTCATATAACCAAAAAAAAAAAAAAAGGAGAAGTATATGAATAAACTTCTGCAGGTCGTGTAAGTTTGGAGTCCATGGTTTTAGTCGATTATCATTTGCATGGCCTGGCCCTAAAAGTATAAAAAGGAAGCCCACTAAATCCGTGACAGGCCCAGTGGACAAATCAGCCAAAAGTTTCTCTGATTTACAAAGCCCAGTAACTCCATTTTTTATCATGACAGACCCAGTCCAGTTATCAATTCATTGAATGGGAGGGATTAGTATTTTGCTACGGTAGCATGAATTTTCACTCAAATTGACATGCAAAAATGGTTACTCTCATGTTATCAAACCCTATACCCATCTCACTGGGTCTACATTCTTTCTTTCTTTCTAGCCACTACATAAAAAAACAATTAAAATAAAAACAATTTAAATTCTTTCTAAAGTTTTTGAGTCATAATGTTGGTGAAATAATTACTTACTTGGGCCCTTGTTTTGTTGCTTGGAATGTAACCTAAATTTTTTTTTTCAGTCGACTCGGATGAACCTCGCTCAGGAATGTAACCTAAATTAGTACCATCCAATATTTGACACATTCACCATGTGAGCAACCCCATCAGGAACCTCGTTCTTTCTTTCCTTTTAAGGTGGAGGCTGCTCTGTCAGCAACACTTCTTGCCCTAGGACACATTCATTTGTCCCCCCCCCCCCAAAATAGTGTTGGTAAAGGTGAACAATCAGTGACTATATTATCGTAATCTTTTCTTATTGTCTTCAATTGATATTTTTCTTTCTTTTTGATAATAAGTTGCCCAACTTTTTCTATGTCCATATCTCTTGCCTTTGTTTAATGCTTCTTTAGGGCATTATCTAGCCCAAAAAAAAAAGGGAACAGAGTATCCAATCCATGTAATAAAAAGCCTTGAAGCATTTTTCTTTGCATAATTTCTGGTCCTTTATAAAATCCAACTTAAACCCAATTACCAACATACAAAGTTGGTGTCCCATCTGTTTTCTGTTCCTTTCTTGCTTTTGGTTTGGCCGAAAACGACAGACATTGCAATCGCATAACCAATTTGGGTCTCCCTCTCTTCGATGGTTGTTTGGTTTAGAATTAGCTTCAAATCGCAACTTTTGATACTGAGAACTGACGTTGCCATAGTTTTGGTGTGTTAGGTAGGGTTGGACGATTGAAGGGTAACCCCTAATTGACCCTGCCCCCTAATTAACTTCCAAAATGTGATTTTTTCATGCAGCAATTTATAATGATCCAATCCAAGACATCTTATTAGTAAAAAACCCTTATTCAACTATCTTCTCTGAATTCTAGTATTTGAATTTTGTGATTATGTAAATGTTTGTAATTTTCATGACCCATATATAAACAAAAAAAGAATTACGATGATCCGCAATCCATCTTGCATGATAATATGTCATTCAACCCTATTAAGACTCGATCAATTTGACAAAATTTATTCGGTTTTTATCGTTTTTTTGCTTGGAAATAAAAATTTTATGGAGTTAAATTTTAATTTCTTTTTTTTAAAGTAGTATCTAGCTATAAATTGTCAGAAAAATCAATGAAATTCCGAATTTGTGCTTGTGGATTCAATATTAGTACTTCCTATATCATAAGTAAACTTCTTATTTTGAGACTTAAAATTGCAACCAAAAAGATTTGAAATTTACTCAAATTGTGCCCTATTATTTTTAAATTCCTGGAATCTTTAGATGGAGTGAACTCACACTTAACATAATTTTCCTTTTTCCTTTTCCTTCTCAAACTTATTCATTTTATGGACGGGGTGTTTGATAATTCGGAATTAAATTTTCGACTATTAGGTATCACTCAAATTTTAATATCTATACGAAGGAGGGTAGACTATTAAACTAGAATTTGTTAACTAATAAACATATGTAAAATATCGTTAGATGATCAAAATTCCTAATTAATTTTTTTTTTTTTGTTCTATTTAATCTCTACACTGCATAAGATACAAAAAGAGTAATCAGAGCATATAAGTATAGGGGCCAAAATTTATGATTGAGGGTTGCAAATTAGTGGAGCTTTGAGGGCAGTGCCATGAGGGTTCAGTAAAAGGAACCTGACATAAAAAAAATGAGACGGCCTTTATTTTTTATGAGTCTGACTCTTGTGGGACTATGATTCAGTCTGACATTTTATGATGTCTCATGATATATGCAGCAAACTCTTGTTGATCGTACATGATAGTTAGCATAAAGTTATAAAGTTATAGTTAAATAGAATAAAATATTATATTTTTTAATTAAATATCGAATTTAAAATTTTAAAAATAAAAATGATTATAAAAAAGAGAGGTTTCCCGGATAAAATTTTTATAAACATTCAAATCAAATTATTTAAAATATAATTCTAAATTTCGGTGATCGGAACACATCGCAAAGCAAAATCACCCGATTAGAGATAAAGAAACCCACACTCATAAAGGAAAATCTTAATGGGGCCGAGCATGGCTTGTTTAAGTGATCCATGAAACTTAAATTTGACCCCACATCCTAGCACGCACTAGATGGGCATTAAACCATATAATAACCTTAAACTATGACCAATCATCTCAATTTTTTTTTGATATATAACCTAATTTAATATGACCTAATTTTCTCAGTCTTGTAAATTAAAATAGTGGGAAATCGTGGTAGAGCGCAACTTTAATTTCATTGTCCAATGACAGGAAACAAATTGACAGTTTAGTTAATTCCTAGAAACGTTAGTTGATTGGATTCTCTTCCCACCCAACAGAGAAAACGGAAAATGGCAAGATTTTCCCAAAATAAATAAATAAATAACAAAAATATAAAAACTTAAAGGTAAAATTATTCTTTCATCTCGAGATCACGAATTTGAATCGTGAAAACAGTCTATTTGTAAAAATATAAGGAGAATATTACGTATATATATATTCTCACTCTCTTCTTATTTCTGTACTAAATTAAAGAGTATTTTATATGCCGAATGAGTTTTGTTTTAAATAAATAAATAACAAAACAAAAGATGTAAGTCCGAATTAAATAATAGAGTCGTAGGATTAGTCAACCTTTGGATGTGAATAATTAGTGTAAGTGGTCCTAAAGCAGTGAGTGAGTGCATAAAAATATCTCAATCCACCGATAAACAATACTCATTCAAAACGGAATTTGCTTCTAGAAGGCTTGTTGTTTTCTATACGTGCTCCTATCTCTATCCATCTATCCATTTACAAGACATCTTCCATTTCCATAAAGTTTGCAATCTTATCTCTCCCCAACTTCGTCTAACACCACGACAAAAAGGATGGCCACCCCAATCACCCTAATCCACCTTCTGGAAGATGTCACTGTTCTTTTTTTATGGTTGATTCTAGAAGCCCTCTCTCTCCCTTGTTTTCGCTATAACTGATCTATCAACGCTTATATTATAATTTTTTCTATTCTTAACCTTCGCTTATCCATTAACCTCTCCCCTCTTCTCTGTTTCAAGTCCCAAGTTTATAATGCAACAAACCCATTTAAGGGCAAACAAGACACGGCCTTGTAATCATTTATTCGTAATAAAACAGATTAATTATTTTTATGACTCAAATAATATATATTTTTACTAAATAAGAATAAAAAAGAGACCATATAAACTGTCCCATCTAATATTTTCTCCATCCAAACGGCATGCTTTTTTCATTTGATCATCCCATTTTCCCGGCATTGATGTCATTTACGCATCTTTAGATTCACCAAATACAAAAGAGGGGGCACCGTTGCTTTTCGTAAAACAGTTTGATTTCTGATTCCTCTTTGAATAGAGAATAGTTTAATTAATTACCGACGGTCAGTTACTTAATAGGATACGATATTAGATCTCTTAACTAATTTTATGAGTTTAACTCGTGATTTGGATATAGAGTAAACTACGTTAGAAGGATAACTTTCTTAAATGTGTTATTGTAAGTTTCGAATTATTACACATGACTCCATATACTGATTGGTATAATATCAAAAAATTAGTTTAATCAAACTCCTTATTAATTATAAATCTTGGATTTGAGTTATGAAAATTAAGAAATGAGATTTAAGAGAGTCGACTCTTTAATTGATCTTATAATATTTAAATCGGATTAATCAGATAAAAATAAGATATATAAGACTCTGTTTAAAAAAGCGGAGAATGGTTTAAATTTATTAGAACTGATTTGACCATTATATGGTGTCGGTTTTGGTTGTCACAACCACTTGATTAATAATTCTATCTACCTATGAATATTTCTTCTATATTTTTAGATTTCAAGAAGGGATATTTTGTGTGTGACAACTTAGGGTCACGGGGACCAGAGTTTCTAGAAGCCTTCAATTTTGCCAAGTTCACTGCAGCCACATACTTAGGCTTCAGGAAACTTTTTATTCACGCAAACTTTTCAATAATTTGATTATCAATTTTTGAAATATTTTTTATTTTCAAAATAATTTAACAAATTAAAATAATTAATATTCATATAAATTTTCTTTTTATATTTATTCATTTTTTATATTTTTATTTTATAAAATATTATTTTTTCATATATCGTATCGTATCTATTTTTTTTTCTCAAGATATATAGGAACTAAACTATGCCATATCATGTGCAATCCTTATTCTTATTCTCTTTCTTGTTGTGAAAGTTGATTCCAAAGCTCACTTGATCATTTGTGAAACTTGTACAATGTGTTCGTGTTCATTCTTTTTTCATAACAATAATGAACTCATTAAATATTAAAAAAAATAGTCTGTAAATAATACCCATTTTGTATATAAGCTCAAAAGCCATTTAAATAATTTTACTAATATTTGGATTATGGGGTTTCCCCTTGAGTCAATCTTAAGCTATGACCTTGACTTAAACACCAAAATAATAAATAAAAATGAAGGCCAATCAAAAACAAGGGCTCATAATTCAAATGTGGCCCTCTTGATATTATTCTAATATCATTCCCATTTTTAATACTATCTTCAAAAAAAAAAAAAAAAAAAATTGTTGTTCCTAAAACCCTCAGAGGCTGACTGGTTTTCTAGAAGACTTCCCACGTGCCCAACTATGCAAGCCCCAGCAACATGCTGGAGAGAGAGAGAGGCTTCTAGAAGGATTGGCACGCGGGAGACTCTATTGGGTAGCTGGTGAACAGTGTCACTCCCGTACCATCTCAACCTCCTTTCAACAAGAGAGGCCCCCCTTTTCCTGATTATGGTTTGGTTTCATCTCTCCCTCTCTCTCCCTCTCTGTCCCTCCATCTCCCTCTCTCGACTCCACCGTCCTATTCAAGCTTCTAGAAACACTGTCACCTCACGTGCTACGTGCCGCATTCCGGAAACATAAACTCAAGGCCGACGTTGTGACTGAAGTGCCACTCCCGGTAATTGAGAAAAGGAAAAGAAAAACTTTCTAGTGGCTCGGCTCGGCGAGTCGGCTTGCCTTCGAGTTTGGAGCTGCCGAAATCAAACATCAAATATTAATGATAATAAAAACTTAACGATTTAAACGTTCCTAATCCTAAGCGGAGAAGATTTCCTAGAACCGGAAAAGTGCAGTGATTAAGCCATTGACTGCACTCGACGAGATAAAAACGTATTATGCTACTTTGTTTGCCTGCCCTAAGATGGTGCGCTCTCTCTCTCTCTCTCTCTCTCTCTCTCTCTCTCTCTCTCTCTCTCTCTCTCTCTCTCTCTCTCTCTCTCATTGCATAAAAATTATAAATATATATATATATATATTTATTAAAATTTAAACACTAAATTTTTAAAAAACACATTTAAATAAAAATTTTTTACCATTCAATATTCTTATAAAAACCTTGCTTTCTCTGATCTTGACAAGACAGCAAATATTGACGGGGTTGCAGCAACTAGGAGCATGAAAATTTCAAAGAGAGGACTATTCTGAAATCCAAGTCGGACCTATTCAAACAAATTGCATGTGTATGCCATTGCGTCATATCATGAGACATACATTTGACCGACAACCTTATTATAGCCTTCTCGTTTTACTGGAATTAACATTCCATGCCACAGCTAATAAACACTTCCGCTTTGGCCGAAAAAATCGATGTAAATAATAAACCGAATGAAAAAGTAAAGTAGGAAATGATCTGACAATTTTTCTAGAAAATAACGTTATTTTATACGTGAGAAACAAAATGGAACATTCTCGATCAAAAATTCAAAGTATACGGCGGAATGATCCAAAAATTCAGATAACGATCAAAAATCAAATCCAACAATTGGATTCGATTTCTTTAAAATTCATTCCTTTAATTTTCTAAGTATTTCTCTCTCTACAAATCCAATTTTTTTAAAAATTTCAAGAATTTTATATCTCATCTCTATAGAGAATTCTTACTATCTCCACACCTAAATTTTTTCTGCGTCACTCTAAATTTCTCACAATTTATTTGAGATTTTGGTTGAGAATTATTTGTGAAACTCCGAGAGTTATGTAGAGGTTTCAAGAGGGCCACAAGGGAGACAAATGGCATGGGCAGGTGGCAACATACACACTACTTGCCCTTACACCCGCATATATGGCGTGTCCCTGCGCGTGCATGTACATGGCCTGCCAGAGTGCGCTTGTGGGTGCGTGCCCCATGCCGTTGCGTGGTTGTGCCACCTGCGCTTGCACGCTGGTGCTTGTGCTGTTTTTCAACCATTTCCATCCCCAGTGACTTCTAAAGTTTTCACAGACTCTTTTTAAGTCATATTAGGTTCTTTGAATTTTGGTTGGCAATAACTTTATTAGAAACTCCTACTCACATTTTGCACTCTCAGCTAAGAACTTAGTTGGTATCCGTAGTTCCTTAATCACTTAAATGTGAGATAATGCATTGTTGTAAGTCAAACGACTACTTGCATTATATATATATATATATATATATTTTTTGATATTATGATTAGGCCACCAATCCAGTATTTGAGGTTTCGTCCCAACTAATATGGGTCGACTGCTTGTAGGACTTAATTGAAAGGGCAGGTCTCCCAATACTGATTTTTCCATTCCCATAAGGGATCGAATTTCCAACCATAATTAAGGGATGTCAGTCTCCGAATCAACTGAAAGTTATTTTTTCCGTTGATAATTTTTTATCGCTGAAAATTATTTTCTAGTAGTGTTATATAAATACAATTTTAACATACAACTAACATGGTCAACCCTTTCCAATACAATTATTACATAAATTAAAATTATTACTAGAATTTAAACTTATTTAAATAAAAAAATTAACGAGAGTATAACTATTAAACTATACCTGCTTAAGTCATGTGATAACCTCGTGTTGAGTTGTACATTGAAAAAAAAAAACACACATTTCTTTTTTTTTATTTTTACATTAAACGGAATCAAACTGGACATCTCTAAAAAGAAATAGAATGATACCAATTGAATTAAATTTCATTGACAGGGAGTATTACCTTGTTGTTAATAACAAAACAAGAACTTTCATTTAATGGCAAATATGTAATGAATTATAACTCAAATGATATCGTTCCGTTCTCTTTTATAAAGGTCTCAAATTTGAATTAAAAAAATTAATAAAAAATTATAATGGTAAAATGAGAACTTTTACCCTCACATCACTCGAAAACAAAAATTTCGACGAAGACATGCCTTTCATCCTTTTAATTTATAATGGTAAAAGTTTTGTCCATTTTCTTTTCTACAGTAATAAACTTGTTAAATACATAATATTCTTATATGCATATTAAATAGTTATATCATACTAATACCACGTAAGCACAAAACTTGCTATCAAAAATTTAAATTTAGAATTTACTACTATACCGACAGTTATCCGTAACTTATTCCGACTAGTTTGAGATTTACGGTGACTCATTTAAGGGGTTATCCTCACGACGTAATCTACTTTATACCTAAATCACGATTCGAATTCGAAATCTTAATTAAGAGATCAAATACAATATTTTACTAAACCAATTGACCGTTAGTATTAATAATATCTCTCTTTATCGATTCAATCTTTTGAAAGAGATATAATTATATAAAATATAAATTTGTATTAAATGAGAGATTTAAAATTCAAATCATATCATATCCTGTTTTAATCTTTTTTTATACGTAAATGTGGGTGTTAATTTTAAGTTTTTTACGGACAGATAATAGTTATATAAAATGTAAGACATATAAGTAATAGTGTTTGGAATTTCTCTTAATTTTGACGATTCGATATTTTTGACGGCTGAAATGAAATAACCTCAAAAAATTTGAGTCAAATGTTTGTTTTATTAAAAAAAAAAAAAAGAAAAACTCAAATTAAGAGAAAGAGAAGTTTGGAAAACTTAAAGATGCTATATTGGGGATGTTAACCAATCACCCAACATGGATGAGATTACCAATTTAGTTAAAAAAAAAAATGTTGGTCATCACATAAAAGGTTATATTTCTGTCAGAAACAGATGAAAATTAATTAGGAAATCATGATTCGTAATTCCCAATCCCATCCAAAGACTGCCACATTCCGATCCGTGCAATTCCTCCGGCATCCAGATTCCCGAAACTGGTTTAGGAAAAACAGAGGATCACCTATTTCGAAGGCCCACCTCTCTCCGCTTTCCAAACATGCTCTTGCTGTGCCGAGTCGACTCGGATCATCCCTTTTTAATTGATTTAAAACAAAATAATGTTGTTGACCTAAAAAAATTAATTAAAATTTTATGTAAAATAGATCTTACTTTGAGACTACTTAAAGATAAATAAAATTATTTTTTATTGGTATTAATTAAATTCGTAACATAATTGTCAAAAATATTTAATTAATTCAAAATTATTTAAATTTAAAAACTTTTATAATTTTTTATTAAAATTCACTTTAATCTATTTAATTTATAAATTGTTTAGTTTTGGTACCATTCAAAAGCCGGCTTTTGGGGCGAGACGGAAGACAGAAGAATACGTCGGCTTAGCCGACTCATAATAAAGAATCTCTCGGCTGAGGGAGAGAGAGGAGAGAGAAAAGATGTTCTAGAAGGAAAGGAAGTGTGGAGCCACATCAGCATGTGGGGCTCACTTACTCGAAGCGGACTTGTGTGGAACAGCCGGCGAAACGCCCCTGGAAACCCCTTCTCCCACTGCGCAAAAGGCAGGCGCCCACTGCCTCTCTTTCTCTCTCTCTCTCTTTTAACTTTTCCTATTTCTTTTAACTTTTCCAATCCGCCACTTATAAATCTCTCTCTCTCCTGACTTTGTCAAAACACCCAACCCCAAAAAGTAATCAATCTGTCTCTCTCCCTCTTGCACAAAAAGTCTTCAATCCAACACAAACCCTAAAACCACAAAAAGTTTTCAATCCAACACAAACCCTGAAACTAAAACCTTAAAATTCATCTTCCCAAAAACCTCCAAAAAAAAAAGCCACCTTTTCCCTTCCAATGTTTGCAGCAACCACGACTCTCAATTCCGTAACTTCCACCCTCTCATTCTCAGCCGTCGGATCTGCCCGCAGGATGCCGTCTTCTTCTAATACATTTTCTAAACCGCCGATCCGAGCAGCTGCTTGCGCGGTGGAGACGCGAAAACCAGCAGCCAGTCTCTACGACGTCCTACGTGTCAACCGAAACGCTTCTCTAACCGAAATCAAAACCGCCTACCGAAGTCTAGCGAAACTTTATCATCCGGATGCGGCCTTAGAATCTGACGGCCGCGATTTCATCGAAATTCACAACGCCTACGCCACTCTATCAGATCCCGTGGCTAGAGCTGTCTATGACCTCTCTTTGGGCTCTACTAGAAGAAGATCCAACGGCGGATATCCGTCGACGACTTCCGGATTTTATTCGACTTCTCGACGATGGGAAACTGACCAATGTTGGTAGGGCCTACATATATTAGCAGCTGGGCCATTTTTGTCGGATTAGGTTTACCGGAGAGAAAATTGGTGTAAATTCTTGGACCATTGTATCTTCTTCTTCTTTTTTTTTTTTTTCGCATGTTAATATTTGTCATTTGTATTATTTGAGAAAGAGGAAAATGGAATTATATATGGGATATTTTTCTCGAAATTTGTTTTTATTGAGGAAAATGAAAGATGGGATTTTGTGAAAATTGTTAAGGGAATGCGTTTGTCGTGCATCGGAAAATGTCGTAACTGTTCACGTTTGCACTCCTTGGTGCAGTACCATCCAAATCCAAAACTCCAAATCCAAATCCAAATCCAAATCTGCTCTTTTCTAATAGCACACTTTCCCGACGAAATCTATCTTTCATTTTTCAGGCTTTTCCCCCTTTTTTTTATTCTGTCGGCAGAAAATTAAAATGAACACTCTCAATATATATACTTGGGACTGCTTTCAAAAGTAAAAGTAATATTTTGAAATTAAGCTCATAAGTTAATTTATGGGTAAAGGTCGTTTTTTTTTCCCTAGTTAAAATGGTGGGAAGGGAAGAGATGGCATTACAAAGTCACACGGGCTTTGCCATGGACAATCCCCGAGAGGGGAAGGGAACATTCTTTGCGTATGTCCAAATATCTCAGAATTTTTTTTAGTAATTGAACCTAAAATTTAATTTTTGATGGTTGCACCAAAAAAGATTTCGGACTTTGGAGACATACGCAACGGGAAGAATACTTGTTCAACGCATCTAGTGAGTGAGTTATTGAGCGGTGCCTAGTGAGATTAGTAATTGGTATCCCCATTGTTAATTATAGGAAAAAGTAAATATAAGAGGAAAACTGAATCACATGTTATCATCAAATCATATCTCTACCTTTTTCTATTCTTCAAAATTCCTCAAAGTTGGAAGGCCTTTTGGCGTGCATCAAAGTTGTGTTTCTTGGATCTCTGATGCAAAAAATTATGACCCAGTTCATGGTAATGTGTTTTTCGATCATTTAGACTGTTTTTAGGTACCAAAGTATCAATCACAAACATAAGGAAGTGCCCAGATTAATGGGTCGTGGATTTGAATTTTGAGAAATAGCTTTGTCGGTATTTCACAGTGGACTTGTTTGACGCTAGGATTGATTGGTTGATTGACTCCCGGCTTTGTTAACTTGCCCAAAAAGGCCGGGACCTTTTCACATTTGTAGCCTAATTTTGTTGACCAAAAAGTATTCAAGAAAGAACATCAATTGACTGCTGGAAAAATTGTACCGCAGAAACACAAAACTTTGTAACAGAAAAAATGGAGAAACCCTCCCCAACCGACCTGATTTACAATACAAAACAG
Source organism: Dillenia suffruticosa (assembly GCA_033439265.1). Classification (NCBI taxonomy): domain Eukaryota; kingdom Viridiplantae; phylum Streptophyta; class Magnoliopsida; order Dilleniales; family Dilleniaceae; genus Dillenia; species Dillenia suffruticosa. The sequence goes on from JAVTVX010000005.1 coordinate 1,098,645, forward strand.
AAGCAGATATAAATTGGCTCCACATGGGCTACACATCAGTCTCATTAACACTGCCCAACAGTTATATACAGCTCCTCCCTTACTGAAATTGGCAGTTCATTCTTTGTTTCTTTGGACATTGTTTTTTGTTTACCACATAAGAATCATTTACAGGTCATCAGTGTAGAGTTGATTATATGCATGACCACACGCATATTCGAGATTTCCGAGATGGAAGTTGTTGGTAGGGAACGGTGATGGTTTAGTATCTGATAGACCTGTTCGAAGATGGGGCGAACATGGACCGCAATCATTGTGTCTGCCGGATTGATTGCGACTGCAACATCAGTCATCCATGTCAATTTCCGAGGTGTATCCTTGCCAATATCACAGGCCAACTGTTGCAAAAGTGAAAGTAGTACTCCTTGGCTTAACGGTAGAGGAATCATGGACAATATTCCCTGAAGATCAACCTGCAGAACAAGGCAATGTCCCAAGCCACAAGAGTTAGTCAACCAATTTTTTGTACTTCTATTTCTCCACAGGTCACAGCCAAGATAAAATACCACAATCAATAAACTAGCCTAGTACAACTGAAACTTGAATTAAGCCTCAGAAAAGCTTAATCTTGATTCCTTTATCATACAAGATTTTTTTTCCCGGGGGGGGGGGGAAGCAATTGAGGAAAAAGGTTTTGTGGAAGATGTATTTAATCTTAAACACTGTCAAATAACAATTAAGTGGCAAAGCAAGCTTAACACTAACAATCAAATTCATAACTAAGCTTGTTCACTTAAGATTTCCAGACAAGTTAAAGGAAGCTTGTGACAAGTCAAACTAAAATTAAATTCCAGAACTACTTATTACCACTGGAACCCTAGATGTGACAAAAGAGGGGAAATCCGTATCAAGCAAAAAGTCATCAGAGTTTCCTATGAACCACGAACATGAGAAGGGGCACAAAATAGAAACATATCATGTCAAAAGCTGCAACTATGTTGGCACAACATACACGCCTCATTTCTAGATCTGTTGATGCAACGATAGGAGTGCCACATCATTTGATAACATAATACCACTGGCTTGATGATGGAAAGTAGATGGAAAGTAAATGAAAAGTAAAATTTGATGAAAGGCACATGGTTCATGCTACTGGTCATGAAATCCTACCTCTTTGGGTGCCCATTACTTATATGGATTTTCATGATGATAGTATACTATAGACTCCATTACATACCTGACAACATAACCAGGATACGATCGAGACATCACTCCTTTGCAATGCTGCTGTAAATGCCTCCTCGAATTTGCGTTCAGCAATTAATCTAGATAACTCTTTGGTTGGATCCAAAGGCACTTCAACCTAGACAAGATGGAGAGAGTTCAATAAATCAGAAGTTAATCCCTAAAGACCAATTTCAGCATTCATGCAACAATTCCTTTCCACATGGGAACTAATGATTCATCTAAAATAAGGACAAACCTTCTCATGAAGACCACCCATAGGACCATTGCTCAATTGAGAAACCAAGGGATTAACTGTGTTTGCATTTGCTCCAGCTGCAGCGAGAGCTAATAGCTTTCTCTGGCCATCAGCCAATTCTCCGCTCAATGTTTGGGTCATTGTTGATGCCGAATTAAGGGCATCCTGCAAAACCAAGTTGAGATGCAATGGGAAGAGAAGCAACAACTACATTGTCCAGAGTCTCAAATCATGGAAATTAGGTTTTAGTGAATCATAAATGCAGCACGTCACTCTTGCAATGAGTAAAAGTTGTGTCCTACTCAACACCCCCATATGCCCTAGCGTACGCCGACCTCAATCAAGAGGGCAACTTCATAACTCAAAAGCAGCTACCTCTGGATATGTTAGACAGCAGGAAACATCCACTTGCAAATGGTGGAATTTAATGAAGCATTTGTTACAAATAGAACCTAAGGACTAGTTAGGCAGCTTCACCTATCTTTTCATCCATTTGTACCACAAAGAATAGGGAAAATAAGCCGAATATCCTTTACCAGACAACTTTCTTTTTGAAATTATCCATTAGGTGACCACATGTTTGGCATGAAACCCTATTGGAGGCCAGATATGCAGCATTCATCTTGTTTAATTTTCAATGGCCTTCTGTAAGCCTATGCGTATCAATAGCAGTAGCAATTTCCAAAGAACAAACAAAAGTCAACTTCAAGGTGTTGTAAACACAAGGACATGGAGGGAATTTCACAAGTAAAAAAATGAAGCAAAGAATAGCACAAAAACCAAAAACTAAGTCGTAGTCAAGCAATCGCACAAAAACCAAAAACTAAGTCATATTCAAGCAATAGCATTCAGCATTAATTGAGAGCTTAGTTGATGCGGTTAAAGGAAATATACTGCAGGAAAATTCAAATTCCGGACCAGTTACAAAAGGAGATATGACAGGGCATTGTAAAAGAAAGTTTCTTAAGGTCAGTGTAACTATTGATAAAACATAAGAGTGCTTTATCGACTTGTATCCCACCCTGGAACTGTATATCCTACCCAAATTACCTTGGAATTTTATTATTATTATGTCCACCCTTGTATTGATTTCCTTGCTATGCCCAATTAATATTTTCTTCTTTCTGTTGATAAAAGATGAATTTGTATTAAGAAGGAAAGAATGTTTCATTTTGATACAAGATGAATTATGAAAAGATTTATCCAAAGAGTCTGATAGTAATATTTTGGATGAAAGCCATTTCTCCTATTACATGAAATGCCCCCCTCCAACCAGGGTCAGATTTAATATAAATAGTATATACAGTAAGCCTGAATGTTTTAACTCTACATAAATATATGTATATATATTTATATTTTCATGTCATTTCATGAGATAAACGAATTAGCCACCCCGAGTGATCTCTACTGGAGCACTCAAATAGACACACTCTAAAGAACAACGATAAATGAATTACCACTTTGCTTGTTGGAAAACCTGCCAGATTATAAGTGGAAAGCCAGATTGTCCAAAACAATTAAAAGACGTGATTAGCCAAAATATTTTAAAACATTTTAAGCACTAATTTTGAACCTTGACCCAGAAAAGTTTACACAGTGCTCAAAGCATTCCATTAAATTTGTTGAAATCACATGAGCAGAAGTGAATGGATATTTAGATATAAAAATGGAACAATAGAAATACTTTGGACAAAGAGAGTTATTCTATATGGCCGAGATGCTGTACACAACTTTTTTTATTTGTCTGAACCATGTGAAAAAAGCCCATTTCAAGTTATTAAGAATCTGGAAATTTGAATCTGGAAATTTGAAATTTCATGTATCAGTAGTAAGATATTGGACATAAATAGGGAAAACAATCTGATTTATAATATGCAAACAGCTTATAGACAGCTGGTACATACCCTTAGAGCAAGTGCAAGTGGAGAATGAGTTGATTCAAACTGCTGCTGGGCTGTACTTGCAAGCTCAATCATTCCTTTCTGAAATGTGGCATCAACTTGTTCAAACATGGCTTTGCATGACATATCAAAGGCAGGAATAACCGATGTTTCCAAACTAGACCTCAATGCATCCTGCAAGCATAGGTTTGGTGAATTATATATTATTGGCAAACATCACTGGACAGGCCAAATATATAAATGACAATGCTACAAAAGCCATGCTCCCTTTGCCCCTAATTAAGTAATCTAACAACACTACATGTCACAGTAGATACTATAACACAATCAATATATTAGATGCGAAAAATGAGAGCAAATGGGAGAATTGCCAAGAAAAATTGTGATGGATCATGTCCATAACAGACAAACTACCACAAATAATTTGTACAGATTGATACTCAGGATGGCAGACTTTTTTCCAACAAAGATGCTTAGAGATATTTATTTTTTTTAAATCATTTTGAAAATCCCTATAATGAAATACAAGCAGGTAACAACACCCCCCCACCCCCACAAAAAAAGAGCCTCCAAAAAAATCATCCTTCCAATATTAAATCCATTTGATTCTTTTAATATTAAATCCATTTGAACAATACTTTATGCATTTTGAGAACCATTTTATGGACCAAAACTATCTATTTTACCATTTTTTGTATAGCTTCCCCTCTATACCATCTTACCACATTACACTTTTTCAGGAACCTTTACTGATGAGCTGGATATATAAATTGGACATTAATCATGCTGATTAGCTGATTAACTTTACTGAACAATATCCGATTAGCTTGATTCTTTTAATCACCCTGGATATATAGGAACCTTTACTGAACAAAAGTTTCGCTTTACTGATTAGCTGGACATAGGAAATCATGCCGAAAGATCTTGCTTCATCGGAACAAGGAAATGTGGTGAATGATTCTGAATAAATTGGACATTAATCTCCAAAGTTTTAATGAAACTACATCTAGTTCCAAAGTTGGTATTCCAAAAGACAACTCTATCAACCTTATTTTTAATTAACCAATGCGATACCGATAAAAATGGATATGAACTTAACTGTGCAACCAATAAAAAATTTGATTCATTCAAATCAAAGCAGGTCTCTTATGCACCAGAGAGATTTTATGATACATATAAACAAGCATGCTTAACTAGCAACTAATTTGAGTATCCAAACTTTAGACACCCATCCAACCTTCAACCCACCAGAAAGAAGGAAACCGACTTTGTGATACTAGTCACTGGTTGACCAACAATAGAGAAAATTTTAACGAGTTAACATACCTGAAGGGCTTGTTTGCCAGAGGTTTGAAATTGAGCCTGGATTTGCCTAGCTACAGTAGCTTCAAGTTTGGAATTGACAGATTTCTCTAGTTGATTCACTGCTTTATCACTTACTCCTCTCTGTAAAGCAAATCATCATCCACTTTCTTATAAGACACTTTCAACCCCAGAACACCAGGAATAAAAATGTACTAGGAGAAGATATAGAGGAAGAGAGCTCTAGAAAAATTTGAACCTGGAATGAATCTGCAATAGCAGAAGATATAGTTTTCTCAACTATAGGAGTAATAGCGCGTGTAACAGCTGGACCAACTGCAGCAATTTCTTTCTTTACAATTTTCTCCAACATTGCAGGAACATCTTTGTTGAAATTGGTTATCAAAGTCGTTATCTGCTGCAACCGTTCTCTTCCCAATTTCTCCTGCTTTGCATTCTCTTCTTGGAAACGAGCCCACAATGCATCAGCGTTGGCCTTGACAGCTTTCTCCATGCTCCGGCCTAAAGCTGCCTCTATTCTTCTACCTTCTTTTGTCACAGGGACAGCAACCATAACTGACAATTGCTTTTGCATTTCTTTTTGCATGTTTAGAAGCTGCATAACAAGTCATAAAATGCCGAGGTCAAGAAACAAGCAGTAAAGAAAATTAAGAAAGCTAAGTTCACATATTATTAAACATAATGCACAATAAAAAACACTAGTATGGACTGCATCAACCCAATTCCTAGAAAAGACAACTGAATACAGAAGCATCAATGCACTTCCCTCCAAATAATAGACAAATGCAAAAAGTTACACCAGAAATTGGTCCATAAAGTGTTCCACCATCTTCAAAATGTAGAATTGCAAAAGGAATATATAAGAAATGAATTTGGTTACAATAATTAAAAAACTAAAAACTAAAAACTAAAAACTAAAAACTAAAAACTAAAAACTCAAACTAAAACAAAAACAAAAACAAAAACAAAAACAAAAACAAAAACAAAAACAGAAACAAAAACCTTTGGGAAACAGATGTGCATTATTCAATATTAGAGCAAGGGGAACCATGTGTTGCATTGGTGAATAAAGCTCCAACACTTCCACACACGGCATTACTAGGCCATGCATGGTGCACATGAGGATCTTGGGCAGAGAGGTTCCTGGGCAAGGCAAAAGAAGAACAGTTAGGGGGTGCAAATCCAACTATTTTACCCACCCTAAACCCTTTCACAGTGGCCTATTAATTCTGAAGATGCTGTTGCTTTTGCGGATTCACTTGCTCATTTTGTAGTTTCCACAGGAATGGCACTCCCCGATGCTCTGAAGTTATTCTCTCTTTACTTAAAAGTTACTAGAAAATGATGACAATGGAAATTAATATGAAAAATAACAACAATACAAAAGAGCAGCATTGTTAGCAGAGCTACTCATCCCAATAAATACCCACAAGAAGATGTTAGGTGTATATTAAGAAACAAGGGCCCCATTAGCACCTTCTTGCATAGCCCTTCTTGTTGAGGTCCTGGGTTGCTACAATTACAGTATAGAAATAAATAGCATAAACTCTTCTTTAAGAAAGACGAGAATATGGTATTTTGTGGATGTGACAACCTTCATGCTTTAGGACAGAAGAACTACTAAGCCTAGAATATGTAATTACCCCATGCTCATAACATTTTTCTAATCCAATGCAATTTCCCCAGATCATGATAAAACATTTCTGACATATCAAAAGTGAAATATGTAAAGGCTAGGCCCAGAATAGTTATCAGTTACCTGATTAAGCATATCTTGCATGGCCACAATCTGTGGGACAGAGGTTTCTAAGGAGGTTGAGCTGCCTCCCACTTCATTAGAAGAGTCAGTTGAATTGAAAGTGCTTGGAGATGGGGAAGATGGGCGAGATGCTTGAGAGTTTTTCCCCTTCTGCTTTTTCCCCTTTGAAGCTGGTGTAGCTTGTGGTACTGTCGTAGGTATAGATGAATCAGGAACCTTTGGAGCTGTATCCTTTGTGGGGTCATGTAATTCTTCCTGAGAAGAGCTTGGACCTTGGCCCATTGCCTCCACTGTGGTAGCACCATCAACATGGCGAGATTCCTCCACAATATAAGATTCCACTGATAATGCAGAGCATTCTCTGGCCATTTGAATGCCTAGATCTGAGGCTTGAGAGCAAAAGGCTTTCTCCTTACTCTCTGAAACAATAATACGAGGTTCCATTTGTGACCCAAATTTTTCATCAGTAGTTGATCCTGTTTCACCCACAACTTTAACTTCAACCTCCACATTTCCAGAATCACTATTGACAACCACATCTTGGATGTTTGCCTCACCCTCACTCTTGCTGTCAATAAGGTGCGTGGTCTCAGAGGATGTAGCGGCCATCAATATCTCAGAAGGTGTAATGAGATGAGTTGGTGGCTTAAATACAACCTGAGGATTAAGAACAGCTGAAGTATCCTCAAGCGATACCTTTTTTTCATCATTCCTTGAGTCATCATCCAAGGAAGGTACATCAGACATATTCGAAGTAGCAGTATGTATTTGCCTGTCAACTGAATAATCCAAGACTGGCTGGTCTCCACCTCGATCACTGCCTGGATGTCCTGGCTCATAGCTACTAGCTGGAGAACCTTTCACACCACTAAGTTTTCTGGACAGTCTTGGACTTAAAGGAAGAGGAGGTGAAGGAACACAAACAATATCATTATCATTTGTTACCGATGGCATAGGTGAAATTTTAGATTCAGTACTCGAAGCAGGATATTCTAGTACAGTAGTAACCTCAGTTGAACTAGACCTTACAGGATACCGTGGGGCAGCACTGCTATCAGAGCTACTTAAAACTGGTGGTTTGGGTGATGAACTAGCAACAGACATTTCGGAAGTCTTTCTAGCAGAAGAGTCTAAAGCAGAAAATCCTTCTGAAAGAGCTACATCTCGTGATGCATTGGAGTCAGATTTCTCTAACCCAACATTTTCCAGGGGTGGGGGCAAGCACAGAGATAAATCCAGAGCATATTGTTGAATTGCTTGTGTTTGGACACAGTAAACCTGAACAATATGTTCTCCGTGAGGTAACAGGTCACTTGTCCCAGTAAAACTTAAAATGGGCATAGTAACTGTGAACTCTGCTATGTAGTCCATGCGGGTCGCTGCTGGGTTGGGACCATACTCCAAATGTACTGCATATATAGCATTCTTTTTTGCATTAGCAAGCAAAAGAAGGCCTGCTTGAGGCAATGCTACAACTTGATTAAAGAAAGCATCATCAATATTAGGTTCTGCTGAACTCTTTAGAACCAATGTCTGGGTACACTGCCATGATTCAGCATCACTGGGCAGCAACCAACCTTCCTCACTTGCCGATGCCCATATCTTGACCTCCCGATTTAGAGGGCCCTGCACGGAACTTTGTTACAACTACCAAACAAATATATCACATGTATGCATTATCAGAATGCTGAGGTTGTGTATAGAATGACATCTATGAGTATCCAGATAAGATGCCACTCTGTGTTAAAAGGTACCTAGTATAAGGTCGTTTGTTCTCATTTTAAACTTCTTAAGACAACAGACTCAAAAACCTTAGCTTGTAACCCAACAACACTTCCTCCCCCCTTCAATGTCTAAGATACAATTGTAGGAAATACAATTAGTCAACATTAATGGCTTTCAGGCACCAGCATTACATCCATTTGATTATTATCTCAATTAAATAAAATCTATGGAGAGAGAGAGAGAACCTCTCCCATGCTACTAACAGCAACAGTAACATTACAGTAAGTCAGGTAAAACAAACGCTTTTCAGAAAGAGTTTAAACTCCAATTTATTAATAAAAAAGTTAGAAGAAAGACCATTTACCGCTGTTATAAGAATAATGTGATCTGGCCGATTAGGAGCAGTCAAGAAGGTAGCAGAGTTAACTGGTTGGCCATCATGTGGCCTCAATACAGCAAGTGGTTGTGGCTTCCTGTCTTCCCAGATCTTTATCTGTGAAATAAAGATTTATAGAAATGAGAGAGAGAGAGAGAGAGAGAGAGCTGTGTAATTATTAGCATAAACAGAGAGCACATAAGTGGTCACAATCATAACACTCATATCACAAAGATTAATTCCAGAAGGTCAGATAGAATCTGAACCAACTTATTAATCATATGGATGCAATTCAAGTATATCAGGCTATGCCATTCCAAGACAAACATGATAAAGGGTTAACTACAAAACAGTATAAATCTGCCCACAGACGCGCTCATGTTCAGAAAAGTTCTCTCAATACTTATTTAGAAATTTTAATTATACCCTACTTAATGCTTTTCGTAGTGAGGTTGCGTGTTTAGGAAGTTCAGTTTCCTAGGAACCTTAATGACAGGAACTCACAATCTTGCATCTTGGATCAGTTTAATGCAAAGTACTGATCTCTCTCTGCATAGTCCTACTAAGAGAATTTGGACTCTTAATAATATTTAAGTCTTTTTTAATCATCTTTTTCAGTAACAAAATGCTCATAATTTCCCTCCTGCTAATCCATTAGGAACACCAAGGCTCCTTCAAAAGTTTCTCACAGTCATTGCTTCTTATTAGAAAAAGATGATTTGCTGTAGAGCAGACATTTAAAATTTTCCAACCATGTGTCCCCCCCCCCAAAAAAAAAAAATTCAAAGTCCATTTTTCTTCTTGTATCATTCTTCTTGCTCAGTGATATATTCTTTCCCTATCAACCGATAGCTCATATAGGCTTGAAAGCAGAGCATTTCAAGAAGGTTGTTTATGAAGATCTCATGGAATAGATGCTAGATAAATATGAAGCAACCGAGTTTGGGATTTGCATGATGGGATAAATTTTGAGAGAATCTAAAATGTGAAAGGACTTGGATGGTAATACAAAAGTAAACATAAAAACAAAAATTTATAGGAAACTGGTTCGACATAATGGTGCATCCAATGAAGAAACCAATCAATTTTAAACATAGTTAGAAGATGTCTATTAAAATACCAGACACATAGCTATTTTTTTTGCTAGCAATAAAACATTAGAGAACATGACAGGTCATACAAAATCTAAGAAAATGTCTAAAGAACATCCGAGCCTTAAAAGGGGAAACAAAGTTCGACAAGACATATGATTGCTTCTCCTTACCTTTAAAAATCCTGATATATCTTTTTCACCGGACATACCACAAACAACTAAAGGGATAATATTTACCACATTTTCTACAGAAAATAATTTCCCACAGCCCCAAGATAAGTTCACTGTTGGAAAACATAATCCCCAATTCCTTAGTCTGAAAGTAATGATGGTTAACAAACTTAACTTGCTAATCCCAAAAAATGCTATTACCTAAAACCACAACCCCGTATAGATCATTAAATAGCAAAAGAGGATACTTATGAACAGAGGGAACAAGAAAGCACAAAAGATAATTACACCAGCAACAAGGAAGCATCCTTGGAAATTGTAAGTGATGAAAAGAAACAGAAGCAAAACAAAACAAACAATGCCAAAAAAATTAAAGGTGTCAAAGATCCCCAGTTTTGCTTGATATCTATCATCAAAATCATGTATGTAATCCAAGTAAAGATCCTTTCAAAAAAAGCCACCGAAGCCACTGAAAAATAAAAGTAACTGCGGAGAACTCTATTTTCAAGATCAGGCTCCACGGAAAAGATCCTCTACTACCACTCCTATTTCATTCACAAAGTAAAGCAAAAAGATTACGTAAACCAAACTTAGATGATTCTCAATGAAATTCTGTCATATTTTATACATTATAAACAGATGAAATATTGTCATATCCTAGTCCTGTATCAGTATTCATTCTTCATAGAAGAAAGCTAAGAAAAGCTTTTGTCCAACTCCAATAAGCTTATCAACCCAAGCCCCTCCTCCAATCAGGTATGCAACTATAACATGCAAATGGATGCAGACGGAGGAAAATACTGATAATAAACAAGGAAAATACAAAAAGTGCAGCTGGGTTAACACAGACAAACCGTGCCATCCACTGAAGCAGAAACCAAACGTGTAGTCATCCATTGGCACATTGACAAATGGGTCACTTCTCCATCATGTTTACCAACAAGCTGGACCCCATCAATCAGCTTGTCAACTGGACACTGTAAAGGCTCCTCTGCTGAATAAACCTCACCCTTCCCCACCTTTGTGGTATCGATTCTCAGGACACGTTTTCCAATTCCAACCACCAAAACTTCCTGAAATAATGTGAATACAACAGTCACTAAAAATTTTATCCACCACTCCAACATCCGCGTGTGTAATAAAGAACTCTAAAATAACCCATTAGGGGAAGAGATCCCTCCCCCTGGAGGGGGAAAAAAAAGGAGATAATATACCTGTTTGTGCCAATGCCAACATACTCGCGGAAACAAGGATTCTCCCTCATCCTCCACTATTTGAATGGCTATAACAATTTTTCCCATTATTTGTGGCTTATCTTCCTCATCTTGACCTTCAGCAATCTTCCACACATAAACTCGTCCATCAATGCTCGCACTGAAAGGGACACACTTCAGTATAACTCACAGAAAGAGAAAAACTGGGGGTAGAGAGAGAGAGAGAGACAGAAAATTACAGATGAAATGCTACCTAGCCAAAAGTTGAACATCCTCAGCAAAGAATGCCATATCTGTAACCCTCTGACAGAGAAGACATACGTTAGACTAATCAGCTGCAGAACATGAACACTAAGATTAATGCCATACAGATTCTGGTGCAAATTTGGATTAACAAGATGATATCAAAATATAAAAAGCAATTGACAACATGTAGAAAGCTTTAAGAAGGTCCATACATGCAGACATCAAACCCAATTGCCTATGTAACTGGGAAAATAATCGCAGTAAATCAACTTTCAAAATCAGGATTTCAAAGCACTTCAAACAATCTAGATCAGATTTAGTTTGCTGTAAAGCATAACCATATCTTTAAGATACATGTTCTTTTGTATTAAGAGGGCATCAAAAGAATTTGTGTAGAACAAGAAAAAACCTACTCAGAAATGCTATAAGGTCAAGCATGATCAAGCATGAAGAGATAATGATACCAAAATTACTAATGGTACCTGAGAGATAAACATGCACAGATAAACATGCACAAGCACGAAGAGAGAATGAGTATGATCCCCTCTTCTACTGTACAAAATGAAGCAGAAGTTCTAGGTTCCAGTTTCATCAAGTTTAGGGCTGGGAATAAACAAATTGCTCATGAGCAATCATAGGCTTGCTCTAGCTTCTTTAAATAGCAAATAAGCCAAGATCAACCCATAATTTAGAAGATGTTTAACAAACTAGCCAAAGTTAAATACTTCAAAAACTGATTTGTTAGGATCCTAAACAAGTTCATTAGACACTTTAGATCTCCTCACATTTATTGTACGAAATAATTAATTTAAGAATTTTATTCATGAATCAAGTGAAAGATATAGACAATAATGTCTGATGACAATTATTTCATTATTTCTGGATAAAAATATGAAAAAAATATACAAATAAATCAAGGTCTCACCAATTCTAGCTAAAAGCCATAGGTAGGACAAAGCCAACCAAAACTAGCTAAGTCAACTGCCAAACACCACAAACACTGTATATCCATATACTACTGTTCCATCTCCCAGTTAACAAGTAGATTAACATGGATAACTCACTCACAAAATTCACATCAGAAGGACATCAATAGAATTCAACCAAATTCATTCCAAAGTCTCAAGCAGTAATCTACAGCATGGGGTCAGCAGCAACAAAAATGTCATAAATATAACCTTCAGGAAAATTGTTTGCGCCTTAATGCTATGTTCGATAGATGTAAAAACTTCAACTTTCTAAACAAGGGCTCACACATCACTAAGAAAGAAATGTTTGATAACCACTAAGCACATGACTTAGAACCTATTGCTTAGTGAATAACACAGATGGCATTTAAACCTTCAGGAAACTTGTTTTTCCCATATTGCCACATTGATTAGATGTAGAAACTTCTCCAAAAGTCAAAAGCTCTCACATCACCAAAAAACAATGTTTGATAAGCACAAAGCTTGTGCATTAGATTCATTGAAAAAGAATGTTTGACAAATACTAGCATACAGGATTGACAATACTACGTAGAAGTAAATCATCACAACTCTTCCTACCAACATGTAGGTTAAACCAGACCCATAGATTTTTCCAGTACAACCCAAAAAAAAAGACAATCTATTTGCTGACATAATATGCTTCTTCATTTGATTAAAAAGCTATGAAGGACAAAATGAACACTGGATTTGAGCCACAACACAACATGAACACATCTACATGTAGTGCTACATAAATTTAAAGAAAGAAAAACAACCAATACAGTCAAACTTTCAAATGGAGTAATAAATTAACCCCAAAACTAAAAAATAAATCTTCCCAAGCATATATGAAGAAAGAATGAGAAAGATTCTCCCCAGCTCAAAGCCCAATTGATATATACTTTCAATTCAACTTGGACATTAGAGAGAGAGAGAGAGAGAGGCAGTCATTTTCCTCTCTCCTATATGGCAACAAGATTCCCATGCTCATCATGTTCTGAACCAAATATTCCATCTCTAAAGCGAAGTTCTTAGAAATAAGCTAACTTAGTTCCACAAGTAATTTATCCATTGAAAGCAAGTGGTTCATTTCTCACAATTCGTTCTCCAAAAGACAAACAATGATCATGTATTGCCCTTTACTTGGATATTATCAAAAGGTTAGAGTTATTTCCTGAATAAACCAACTTTAGGTAGTCATTTCTGCTCAAGACAGTGCTTTCCGGGGAAAGTTAACTCTTGTCCCAACCCATTCTGTCTACACCATCAGATCTACAACAACAACAAACTAAACCTTAATCCCAATAAGTTGGGGTCGGCCATTTGAGAGACAATCTTGAAAGAGAGAGAAAAAATAAATAAATAAATAAAGATAAAATAAAATAAAATAAAATAAAATGAAAAATAGATAAATAAATCAATAGATAAATATTTAAAAAGTATTGGTTTAATTTGTGCGGATTCTACTACACCATCCATTTCTATCCAAAACCATTTTCTCTTCTAAACCCTTAATTTTCAAATGTTTGCGGATAACTTGCATCCAAGTTTTCAGCGGTCTACCTCTACGTTTTACTAAACTTCTTATATTTAAGTTCTCAGTTCTCCTAATAGGCGCATCTTTGGGTCTTCTTTGCACATGCCCGAACCATTTCAGACGACACTCTCGCATCTTATCCACAATTGAACTAACTCCCAACTTATTTCGGATCTCTTCATTTTTTATTCTATCTCTTCTAGTTTTTCCACGCATCCACCTAAGCATCCTCATTTCTGCTACAGGCATCTTTTGTTTTTGTTGTTGTTTAACAGCCCAACACTCAGTACCATATAATAGTGTAGGTCTAACCGCGCTTCTATAAAACTTTCCCTATAAGTGCAATGGCATCGTGTGATCGCAAAGAATTCCGGAGGCCCATCTCCATTTCATCCAACCCGCTTGAATTCTATGATTCACATCTCCATTGATGTTACCATCATTTTGAATGATAGATCCTAAGTATCTAAATCGTTCACTTTTGGATACCTCTTGCCCATCTAACCTAATCGTTTCTTCATCATTCCGGGGGCTGTCACTACCTGTCATAGATCTTAACATCAAATAAATATCAAATGAACTTCCAGTACAAGATCCTAAACACTTTGTAGCAACTACATACAAGGCAAGAGACACGGCAACATGAGAAGGTCATTGAAGTTCTACACTATCGCTCATTGTAAGATAAAAGTTGTAAAAATTGTAGTAATGTGTCATGTATATAGAATGTACCCAACATTAACATATTCATTCCTAGAAGTGCTCACACAACATAGATTGGAAGTCTTATATGGTTAGTTCAAAACATTTGTTTCTATAAAGTTCCTCTTCTTAATTGAAAATTATTATTTGGAGATAAAGGATTTGTCACATGTGCCTTGTTTTTTCCACCTATAGAGCAGTCAGAAGATCTTTCATATTCTCGTTGTTGTTGTTGTAGAGATTTCATTTGATTATGAAACTTGGGGTCTCATTTCTTGTGTTCTGGGGCACTCTAGCATCAAATCTTACACCAGTGGGATTCTCTAACCGTTGAAATAAGCTAATTCTTAAATGTACCAGATTTTCCTGTGAGTAATTAACAATAGACCATATTATCTTTGTCCAATTTGAAAACACTTCAGAAAGTACTAAACCATCCATATATTTTGATTACGACAACTAATTATCTTATTAAGGGCCAACTTGAAGAATGTAAGTACTCCCGTATTTGATATGAGACTGGCCGAATTTGTTGTCTTTGGAGAAACACCAGTTCAAACTACCAAACTTGGGAAAAGTAAAGAGCGTCATTATTCAATATAAAGGTATTTATAATCATGGACGCACACCTTCCTTTTATAAACATGGCCTTAAATAGCACCGAGTAGGTTGGCATGAACCATATGTGCATGAGATTGAAACCAAGGCCATGATACAATAGATATCATGCTTCAAGAGAGATAATCAACCTCATCCATCAGACCATACTCATGAACTGTAAAGTAAATACAATACAATAAACCAGCAAAAAGGAGTGAAAACTATCGGCCGCCCAGCCAAAAGAACCCAGTATTCTATCCGTGAAAAGAGAGCAAGAACATAAAGCAATGTGCGAGAATTAAAATTGACTGCAGATAGCTAAAATCAAATTCAAACCTCAAAAATTGTTTCCTACTCATAAATGCAAGCCAACCTGAGTGTGACCACGAAGCAAAGATCGCAATGCAGTGTTAATATTAAGCACACGAATCGCTCCCAACTTCAATCCATAACAGATATAGGTCTTATTAACAGCAATTTGGCGACCCAACACCAATCCAGGATCAGAAATGTACTTAGTAATCGGAGTAACCTCGAGCTGAGGCTGAACTTCACCCTGCAACCTAACATTAACATCATAAACCCCATGATCACCAACCAAATGCCGCCCCTTCGGTAACTTACTACTCGGCATCCGAGCAGGACCTCCCGGCGGCAGCGCCACCGTGTTCAAGGCAGGCGAGGCCAAGGGCACTGAGGGCAAAATGTGAACATTGGCAGGGCTAGGAAATTCAAGACCCCCAGATGAAGCTGAGGGCAAATTTGAAGTGGGTTGCTGAGAAAACTCAAGATTGGATTGGGGATTGCTGAGTAGAGCCATTAATCTGGCGCCAGGATTATTAGGGTTTGAAGAAGAAGACGAAGAAGAAGAAGGGGGAGGAATTGGGCATTGAAGAGGGGGTGTAGGATAAGAGAGGGACCTCTGGGGATGCAAGTTAGGGAGTTGAATATCAGGAGCAGGAACGGGAGGGTAGGGCATGTAGTGATGATGATGATGAAAAGGGGTTGTGTAGGGACCGGTGGGCGGAGGGTATGAAGAGGAGGGTGGAGGTAAGGTTTGAGGGAATGGAGATGAAGGAGGGAATGGGGATGAAGGGTTGAGGTTGTTAGGGTTTTGCGGATTTGCGGATTTGAAGAACTTTTGCACATCAAACGGTCCCGGTATCTGGTTTGGATTGTTGGCTGAAGCCATAGAAATTGATTCGATCTGTAAGAAGAAGAAGAAGAAGAAGAATGAGATTTGATCGAAAAGGGTAGGGCTTTAAACTAAAAGCGGCAATAGTAAAAACACTCAGATACGCAGCAAGAGAGAGAGATTAAGTGGAACGGGTGGGACTTGATGGGGGACCAATTCTGGGAAGAAGGTGATGTCAGAGAAAATGATTTTCCCTAATTTATTTGTATAACGACCTACTCACCTTCTGGGATTTGCACTTCTTCCCCAATTATTTTACGCTTCTTGCAATCGGAAGTCCACAAGTTTGGTTTTGAGACGCATTTCATTTTCTATCTGGGACAAATAATGCTTCTTGGTCCACTCTTTATAGAACTCTTTTTTTTTTTAATTATTTTTGAAGTATTTTCTAATTGATGTGACACTTTTAATGGGTCAAATATTAATATATCTATTAATCCGAATTTTAAAAAATTGATAAGTAATTTCATGATATTTCATGATTATTCAAATACTTAGATAAGTAATTTCATGATATTCAAATAAATATTTATAATAATTGATTTAAATAATAATTTTTGACTTTATTAAATATATTTTAATATATAAAATAATAGTTAAATAGTTGACAACTCTTTAGTGGGACGTAAATCATAAATTTTCTTCTTATTTCTTGAAATTAAAAAAATAAAAATAGTGTTTTCCATAGAAACAAGGAATGGTTTAGCCCAAGCAAAGACTTAGATTTCTCCTTTTCAAAAGTGGATGCAATTCTTTTATGTTATCTAAAAGGAGTCGAAGGCCATTCACAAGTCCAACACAAATCATGAAGTATCAATCCAAAGGGCACCTTCTAACCCTAGGGTACCCAATAATAAACATATATAATTTTATAATTAACAGATATCTAGAATCATACTCTAATTAATTCGGTTTAAATATTATTGAATCAAATTTAAAAAAGTTCTCCCAGTATATTCATTTTCATTTTCAAATTTTAAATTCGAGATTTGATTAACAAATCTAATATTTTTATCTATCAGGTCAATTAAGTCAATCGTATATCGATGGGACTAAACAATATTGTATTTGGCCCCGGGGAGGCAACCTCAAGATAATCGGTCTGCATTTTTTAAAGACGTGATGATGTTGAGGTTTTATGACATAAAATGTTTGCATTGACCAACCAAATTAGCCATAACACAAGGCTTCAGATATTAGCTATTTAAATTTTGAAAACTAAAAACTGGGAATCCAAACATTCAATCTGCAAATTCCATCGACACCAAATTTACATAGAGACCTACTATTTATCAATTACCCTCCTCGTCTCTAACTACACCTCCCGCCATAACCATCCCTCTGCTGAACAAAATTAGACAAAACCCCTCGAGGGCTTTCCAAAGCAATAAAAGAGCACAAGGGTGTTATGATGCCTAAAAAGATGGTTCTACAAGCATTAGAAGCTCAACCAGCCTTCTGTAATACTAAACTCCAAAGTCAGATTTATATATAACACCTCATAGTGATACTAATCTCATAACCACAGCCGGTTCCCTAAATTGAGTATAAACTACAATGACTGATAAAACTTATCGGACACCATAGGAATCGCATG
Source organism: Dillenia suffruticosa (assembly GCA_033439265.1). Taxonomy (NCBI): domain Eukaryota; kingdom Viridiplantae; phylum Streptophyta; class Magnoliopsida; order Dilleniales; family Dilleniaceae; genus Dillenia; species Dillenia suffruticosa. The sequence goes on from JAVTVX010000005.1 coordinate 1,116,514, forward strand.
ACTTCTTTGATTATGTCATCTTTCTGATTTTCCTGATTACAAAACAAATAAGGGTATAAAACTAAAGTCTATTGCAAGAGTTGTAAATCATGAGAAAATCGCGTGAGATTTAAATAGAGATTTTATAAATATTTAAATTAAATTTATTGAAATATGATTTTAAATTTTAAAAATAATAAAAAAAAAAATTAGTGTTAATGTCTACAAGCTTACACTCAGGACAACATACATAGAACTTCAAACAATAATGAAAGTTTCAATTCAAATGATACTTTTTCATTTTTATATAATATGCTCGAATTTGAATTCTGACGTGTTTACCAAAAAAAAGAAACATAGTACAGCGATTCAATTTTGAAAAGAAACATGGGACGAGCTTGTGTTCCACCGTTGCTTTACAATGTCAAAGTCTTTTCTAGCCACTAGTCTTAAAAATTAGATTCAACACCATTCTCTCCCTCTGAAATGAATGTCAATAAACCTTATCCTAGGCAAAGCACTATTTGAGAGTCCTCTAAATAATGATTGAGGAAATATGATTGTACTGCCCATGTCAAGGATTCCAATCCCAAGCTTCGTCTTGTTCGAGCAAACAAAAAATGCACACTTGTCTGCAGTCAAATCAATGTCACTTCGCAAACAAAGAAACAAAACTAGTAGGCTTCTTTCTAGCCGGCCCTGGAACAAGTTGTCGACACACAAGACTATCCCAAAGTTTTTCTATATGGGCAACGAAGAATTACGCCAACGGCATAAAATTTGAAATTAAGAGCTTTATGTGATGTTTACGGCTTGACGTTGTCATTATCAAAAGACAATCATATTAAAATTAGAAAATAATTGCTTACTAGTCAAAGTATAGAAGCTATGTGCAGTCAATTTCGAGGGTTGTTGGATTAAAAGAAATAGATTAAGTGCCATGATGAGAGCATTTTGTGCAGACACCCACATAATTTTGAAGGCAAAATTTTAATTCGGCTTCCCCAATTGAATACTCTTAATTTTTTTTTTTTTGATATTTGGACATAAGTAAAGGAAAAACATAAGTAAAGGTAGAATTTGATATTTTTATTGTTGTATTTGGACATAAATAAAGGTAATTTTCTTAGTTATTTCAACTAAAAAACAATTTTTGAATTGTACAATGAATGAGTTATAACTCAATTAATATCGTTTTTTTTTTTTTTAAAATATTTCAAATTTGAGTTTTCTATATACCGAAAAAAAAAATCAAGGATTGCATACCCCATTTTCCTCATCATACCTCTTAATTTTTGTTTTCCAAAGAACATCGGTTAACTATATGAAATTAAATGTTAACTGAATTGTAATTATTTTCTTGTATCGCGAAAAAGAAGGTATATGTTTGGGATACTTTTTGCTTATTTATTAAATTACTTATCAATGTACATGATTTTTTCATTAGGAGGTTCGTAGATTTACCAGTTATACAACGGGTGTAGTTTTTTTTTATTTTAATCACTAAATAAATTATAATTATTAAAATTTGAATTTATTTTATTAGAAAAGTTACTAGATGTACAACCACTATACTATATTTTTGTTAATGTTCAATATACTCAACTTTTTGTTTTTAGTTATACCGGATAAAATTTTCAACTCACCCAATAGGGATCTTTAAGATTTCTACCGTTTCGAGTTATAATACACATTTACGACGATTTAAGCTATTTTGATCATTTTATAATCCTACATCCCTTCTAATGTTATTTATCTTCGTTTTTGATGTGTGCACGAGATATACATGCTCATACCATGGATTTTTGATCTAGTAATTCCAAGAGATGCACACGAGTTTTTAAGTCCAAAACCATATTTCCCTCCAATATATGCAATGCTCTTTTATAACGAGAGAGAGAGAGAGAGAGAGAGAGAGAGAGAGAGAGAGAGAGAGAGAGAGAGAGAGAGAGAGAGAGAGAGAGAGAGAGAGAGAGAGAGAGAGAGAGAGAGAGAGAGAGAGAGAGAGAGAGAGAGAGAGAGAGAGAGAGAGAGAGAGAGAGATAAACATGCTAATTGTGGTTGTCTAACCAATGTGTGAGCTTTATCAAATGACTTAATTTTTGGAGTTAAATTGGGGAAAAATGGTAAATACATCTTAAAGTCTGAACAAAAATTTCCTGTGCTATTGTTTTGGGCCTCTTAGATGAGCCGATTCATGTTTGGTCTTTTTTTTTTTTTATAATTAGACCATTATTCTGATTAATTTGATTTAAATATTTACATATCAATTTAAGAATAACTCTCGGAACATAATTTTTTTTATTCATAAGTTTCGAATATGAAATTTGATTAAATGATCAATCATTCTAACTTACTGATCCGACTATCCAGTGATACGTTGAATCTTTGTTAAAATCAAATAAACAATATTGGGCGTAACACCTAATGAAATATGATCCAAACCAATTTTAATCACAAATGTGCTTGCTAATGGCCAATGATTCAAACCAAGCAAGCAGACCCAACCCAACTCCTCTCTACCTGCAGCCAAAACAAGCAAAGTCACTTCAAAGGAGCGCAAACTCTTCACAATATGGTAAAAAACTTCCAATAGCCCCATGAACATTATGTGGCCCTCACTAAATCGTATTAAACTGCCCAAAGTTGCCTTTCGGCCTTAGTCTTAATATGGGTTCATTGTGTTTGGGGGGGGGGGGTGGCTTCAACTTGAGCATTGGTGGCCATGTTCGACCAAAATAATGGAGTGTTTGAAGACATATTGGTACCCTAAAGGCGGTGATTTTGCTTCCTGATAAAATTATAAGTGTGTGGATCTTTGGAGAGATATTTAATATTTTTTTTATATCTAATATTTAAATTTGTATAAATATATATTTTTATAATTTTTATATTCTCTTAGACTAAAAATAATAATATTATAAGGGTGTGGGGTTTGAGCGGCTCATGGCTGAGATGCCTGCGCGCATGCATATCATCAAATGATCAATGATTCCACATCACATCCGTCTTACATTCCACGCAAGTTCTATCGGACCGGATACTAAAACCCCCGCTTCTCTCTGGGTTTTGCAGAGTTGGAATTGCTTTTTTTATTACTATTATTATTTAATAACATGTTAATAATTTCAATTGCATATATTTTTATTTTTTTTAAGATGTGATTAGGGTGTGCAAAGAAACGATTATGCCTAATTTTTTGAAATCCAATCACCTCCGATATAACGGACACTTTATTTTACCATATCATAATTATTATCATAATCAAAATCTTTTGGGTTGAATAATCTCTCGAGTTCGAGTTTTGAGAATAATAAAAAATGATTTGGGAGGGTCAACCTCAAAATGAACCCCATAATACTCGAACTGGATTAATCAAATAAAACCCGAATACCGATACTGAAAACAAAAAAAGAAATAGTTGTTATCATAAGAGCTAAACTAAGTAACTTATTATTTAGTTTGTATTTAATAATAATATTTGGTGTAATAGGAGCACAAATACATTGTAGATGAAGGTTGGAGTACTAATATTTTGATCTTAATATGGTGACAAATTCCTTCCATAAATTAAAAAAAAAAAAGTTTGATCCAATTAATATGAATAACATTCATAACATCCCCCAAAATTCTTGTAGGAATAAGTAAAAAAATTAAGTTAAATCAATCAGGTTTAACGTGAGTAATTAAATGGGGTTTACTTAAGGTAATTAATTAATTAATTAATTAAATTAGATTTTGGGGGACCAATTAGGGAAGAAAACACAAGGGAGTTCAAACAGGTCATTCCTTAACCCAAAAAAAAAAAAAAGTTGAGAACAAGTAAATCTAATCCAATAGCAGGAGAGGAGTAGGGTGGTAGACAAAATCGTCATTTCACGATCAACTCCACTCCACCTTCCTTCACCGTAAAGATTAAAGATCCAGCACTTTTGCTCATTCTTTACGATTTAACCAACAGCATAAAAGGAAATCTCAATCCCATTCTCTCTCTCTCTCTCTCTCCTTACGCTACCCACAAAAGATTCTCCGATCATCCATCTTTTGTAACAACCCACAAAGAGGAAGATGTGTTGTGGAGGAAGAATGTGTATGCTGTGCACGTGCGTGATACTGGTGGTGATTCTGATTGGGTTTCTCTTCGGATTCGGAGTGTTCACGCATGGATTTCACAAACTGGAGAGCTTCTTCCATCTCGAGACCACCCCGACAACAAGCGCAAGGTCTCTCTTCGCTCCGCCTCCTCCTCCTCTCTAGATTCTCAGATTTTAGGGTTTATCTCCTCTCTCTCTCTCTCTCTCTTTCTATTCACTCTGTTATGTTTCTTTGCCTCGATTTTCGGGGGGATCTTTTTCTTTATCAAATTGATTGAATTCAATGTGGTTAGTTATTTTGGATGTTTTGATTTGCGTGCTGCGGATTACCTTCCTGATGGACGCGAATATGCAATTCTGTTGATTTTTTTTTTTTTAATTACTGATCAAATGAATTTCCTTATTTTCAATGTTTGGACATTAAGATAAAATTAATTATAATACAAATAATGTAAAAAATAAAAATTATAATTAAATAATTTAAAACATATAAATATAAAAAATATAAATTTTTTTATATAAATATTAATTAATTTAGTCCGTTGAAAAATTTTAGAAATGAAAAACATTAATATTAAAAATTTTTCATACATAATAATAAAATAATATAGATATAGTTTCTTTTTTTTCATAAGGTTTCGAACCCTAAATTTCAGGATTAAAAGAGAAGAATTGTGATCATCAGACTATCCCCTTAAGGATATAATATAGATATAGATGATGGCATAGGACATTGTTGAAGAATAAGAATTGTCAACCACTGAACCATACATTTATTGCGACCCTTTTCCTAAAAATTTAAATTTTTGACGAGTATAATGATAATTACATGTGTTTGATGATAGTAACAGGAAAGGGACACGCTAGATTGGGATTTTGAATTTGAATTCTCCAACGTGTATCAAATATATGATATTCCAAAAGATTGAGAATGCTAACTGACGCCACTAAAGGGTATAGAGTTTGGCTCATTTATTGCGACCCTTTTCCTGAAATTTAAATTTTTGACAAGTTTAATGATAATTACATCCGTTTGATGTTAGTGACAAGAAAGAGACATGCGAGATTGGGATTTTGAATTTGAATTCTCGGATGTGTATCAAATGTATGACATTCCAAAAAATTGGGAGCCACCAAAGAGCGTAGAGTTTGACTCATTTATTGCGACCCTTTTCATAAAATTTAAACTTCTGACAAGTTTAATGATAATTACATCCAATTGATATTAGTAACAGTAAAGGGACACGCTAAATTGGGATTCTGAATTTGAAATCTCCAACATGCATCAAATGTATGACATTCCAAAAAATCGGGAATACCAAAGAGTATAGGGTTTGGCTCATTTATTGCGACCATTTTCCTAAAATTTAAACTTTTGACAAGTTTAATAATAATTATATCCGTTTTATGTTAATAACAGGAAAGGGACACGCTAGAATGGGATTTTGAATCTGAATTCTCCAATGTGTATCAAATATATGACATTCCAAAAGATTGGGAATGCTAACTGATAAGTCAATAGGGAAAATGGAAAAGTTCCTATCAAAAAAAAAAATAAAAATCAATAAGCTTCAATAGAAGTTGAAAGTTTTAAACTCAAAAAAATAAAAATAAAAATAAAAATAAAAGACCAAGCACCTAGTTTCCATGTTTTTTTTTCTCATCACCAAAATTCTGACAATATAAAAACAAACATTGATTTCCAACATAAGGGAAAATATGATGTAAATTTAATTAAAATATATGAAATTCCAAATATTTGTACAATGGCAACTAAACTCTTCAAAATGTAGGGGTGAATTAACAAGCAAGTCTATAAATGGTTAAAAAAAATAAATAAATAAAAACATGGATGGGATGATCAAATGATAAACAAGACAATCCTTCTTTCTTCTACAAAGCCATAAGCTAAAGAATTAAACCTCAAATGTACAGAGTCCTGCATCCAATACAAAATGGATGTAGCCGCTATATTACAGCACATTGCCCTGGTTCTGAATGTATCTCTTGTTATATAATTCCATTTGGTCTCTCCCCACTCTTTGCAGATCTCTTTTGCATGTCAGCATCATAATGTGCAAGCGCCGCCTCTAAAGCCTGCATCGATATGACCTCTTTTCATGAGCTGCTTTTTATATAATAAGGTCTTTCTTCAAAATTTAATGGTCAAATCCTTGAGATAGAATGGTGAAATTTTCACATGAACATGATTATATAAAGTTGCCATCTTTGGGAAGGCAAAGCTACTTAATTTTCCCAATTGTGGACCCATTAGAGCAAAAGTTATTAACTAAGAAGTACCACTCCATTTAACTATATCTAGATAGTATCTACACGTCGTTGCACGTCACACCAACACTTCTAAAAATGGCCGCATTCATGTGTTGTGGAGAGTTGATAGACACAACATGCTAACTACACTTTGCAAAATTTATAATAGAATAAAATTTTTTCTATCTCCACGTCCGTGTTGGTCATGTCCCATGTTCTAGGTCTAAACAGAGGAGTAATGAGTGTAACCTAGGCTTTCTAAGCTATGGACAGAACTTTGTCAGCAAAGCCCATGGCCAGGCCATGGGTTCCCCCAAAAAATAGACAAAAGAAAAAAAAATAAAAAGAAAAGAAACATAAAAAGGTTAGATTATTATTGTATGATTTACATTTACAAAAGAAATAGGGGAGTGGGATTTTAACCTGTTGCATGGGCTGAACAAGGAGAGAAACTTGATGTCGAAAATCTGATTGTATAGATTCCTTCATCTCCTTCAGATGTAATAAAACATGGTTAACTAACTATAGTTATTTCAGAGAAAGAACACGTAACCAGTTGACAGTCCAATAGATGGGAAAGCATGGTTATCAAAGCTTTGAGCAGTTAACCAAATACATATTAATTGTAAATATAACCAAAAAAAGAAATGTACCCAGTACAATAAACATGTATCATAATTGCAATTTATAGATTCTCAGAAATCAACTATAGAATGCAGATAGATCTGGGATTAACATGGCATTTCCAAAGTCATTGCTGAAATCTCTTTCCCATTGGAATGTTGTTTCCTACCATGGCAGAAAAGTTGGCCATGCAATCAGCAGATGGTATCAAAATCTCAGAGCAGGAAATCACCAAGAAGAAAGGCAGGCAAAAATTACCGAAAGCCCCTAAAACCATCCAAACCAGGACTAACTATGCTGCTCCCTTATTTCTCGTCTTCAGCGCCTTGAAAAACTGCTGAACTTTTTGATTTTAGCCAAAATATATCCGTGGATTGGGTTTTCAATGCAAAAGGCTATCCAAATGAGTGTTCTTTTTTTTTCCTTTTCTTCTAGTGCTTTGTTTCTTTGTGGACCAATTCAGCCAAACTTGCAATTTCCACCCACTAAGGAGTAATTATCAAATTCAATGACTAAGATTATAATATTGAAAAAACACTAAGGCATGCCTCTGAATAATTATCTTGCAAACTAACTTATTTTGTAATATATATAATACCTACCATTGCATGGCTCGTAATTAAAGTACTGCTTCTGCATTGAACCTATATGATGCAACCTAGTTCCAACATAAGATCACTTCAATTGAGTTTTGGATATATTTAGCAGCAATTTGCGAGTATATTCGCGAAACAAACAAACAACGAAGCCTGATCATTTCTAACAATAAGAGAAAACGTAACACAATCTTCATGATTCAGTTATCAATACCAATAATGTGTGGTTTTAATAAAATGACCCAACATGCTACCTACAAAAACACTCTGGAGTGAAAAGAAAACCCAAGTCCAGTGAAGTGTCAAAGCTGAGCAAGTGGCAGCGAAGAACTTACAACCCCAGTACAAGGGAGAAAAAATAGAATAGCAATCTTCACTGAGTACCTGTAACTTTGGATAGATCTGGACCATGGCATCCTTCAATCTGCTTACCTGCAAAGTCAAGCACTATATAAGAGAAAGGTACACTAACAACAAGGTCCAAAGCATCTCTCAAATTTCAAAGCCATTGTCGGCATTTATGAACAATCTAAATGGTAAGAGATTATCCCTACCTCTTGTGGAACAATACTGCATCTCAGCATCGGACCTCTTCAAATTTTTAAAACTTTTGAGACCAAATCTTAAGAAAGCTAATTTATTCTTACACCAAAGTATGCAACAATAAAGAGCACTGTGCAATATTTGATTTAATATTTAAATGGCGATTTCGAAATGTTTGAATGTAGTACAAAACAAGTCAAGGCTGAAGCAATGCATGTAAGATTCAAAAAAGGAAAAAACCACCTAAGCCTTAATCTCAAATTTTGGAATTGGTTGTTTAAGAGACAAAAATGGGAGAGAGAAAATAAAATAAAATAAAAGTTTGAAAGCAAAAATAGAAAAGATAAAAAATAAAAAAAAAATAAAAAAAAAATGAAAATAATGAAAAAAGAGAAATAACTTAGCATACCTTTCATTGTTGATAAGTAGTAACAATTAATGGCATCAGGCATACCTTAGCATAAAGATATGAAGTTGTAATGGGATACGATGACCAGAAATGTTTCAGTAACTCTTGAATGGATGTCCAGTGCTGAAAGAGGGAAATTGCTCTCTCGTAATAGAGAATCATTTCAAAAGTAAAGTAAGAAATAACAAATGAATAGGGACAGTTGCTATGCCTCTCTCTTCACAATCAGATCTCAGGTAAGAAGACTTGATAAGATGCATCTGTCAATTGAACTAGAAGAAGGTATCAACTCACATGTAGGAGCTCATCTTTGGTTTGATTTGGCAAGTTATCCAGAAAACTTTCATGAGGATTCTTGCCAAGATGATACTTGGTGCTTGAGATATTCTGGGTCAATCCATTGAAAACCTATAGCATGAGATCAAGCATTTACACTATCGTAAGTGGATAGAGCATATGTTTCTTATTATCTTTCATCTCTTGGGGTCATATTACAATAAAACAACAGGTGATATGTATAATCTTTCGTTACCTTAAGAGCAACTTCAGGTTTCAATAAGGGATCAGTCAATCCCACTGATTTGATTTCAGCAATGGATTCTCTCAGGGACTGATATGCCTCCCGGGAACTCAGCCTGTGTTTCATGGGGTTTGTGTCAGATAGTGTCTCTCCCAAAGTTTTAAGTGCATTTGCTTGCTGAGAATCAAAGTAATCCCGAGGATCCTGGTACAAGACAGATAATACTCATTCATTTATGACATAAATAAGTTGCTGAAACAAATGGCCACAAAGTTGCACCTTAATACAAAGTGGGGCAATAGGAGGGTCACGAGGTGCATCAAGATCCTCAATTTCAGTCATTCGAGAAATCCTATCCAGTCGCTCTTGGTTTCTGGTTCCATCAGATGCTTCATTAGATACTTCAGCTGCGCACAGACCAAAAATCATTACTGCGTGGTATCTCACATTTGTTAGTGAGCTAACCAGCAAAAGAGAGAGAGCATGGAAATCAAGATGACTGGAAGAAGATATGGAAGTGCTGCTAAACACGAACCCTTTTTTGACCTGAGTGCCACGGCTACTGCTCTTGTGTCTCGTGGTTCAGCATCTGCATACAAAGCTTGTGAGAGAGATGGATGCCATATTCCTCATCATTTCAAGAGACACAGTCAACAAGTGCAACAAAATTAGTGGAGCTCATAGATGACCTTTTAGAATACTAGCAAATTATGCATCTAGGAAATGTATGATCATGAAATTAGTATATTTGTTTGCAATGTTCGTGGCTGTAACTCCTATCATCTGTAATTTTTTCTTTTTGAATCAGCTGTAGTTTTTCTTTTTTTTTTTTTTTTTTCTCAACAAGATTGAAAAATTAGAAAAGATAAAAAAATGCAGCCAAGGAAGGTTTACCTAGAGGTCTTCCTTCGAGAACAACTGCTGCATGCCGGTTAAGATCATGTGCAAGAGATCTTTTGTATTGCTCATAATGTGAGTCAATTTCAGTGATTACCTTGCCTCCATCACGAAGGATCCCATGGTCCTATAAGTTAAACAAAGACCATCATAATAGGAGACATGTTACCCATGAAGTCAAAAGCATTAACTTTATAAATGAGGTAATGACAAAAAGCTAGAGATGGCCTAGAAAGAATTTATTCCAATTTCATTATGCATATGGAGCTTTTACACTACACCTTTGCAATAAAAAAATACAAGGAATAACTCAAATGTCGCTATATTGAAACATACAACTACAAAAAAAAAAAAAAAAAAATGTCCACCTTCTAAAAGGCTGTTTGAAACCTAGAGGAGAGAATGACATAGAGAAAATGCAATCAGCCTTGCCTTACTACCTCATAGCCACCTTACCAGTCACCACTTAAGAAGATTAAAAATATTTAGCGCATTTTCATTGGGATTGCAACCCTGGGAGTCTAGGACCATGAAAGGACAAACCAGCAAGGATTTTGTGCCCATTCAAATGTAAGTTTTACATGATTAAGTACATGTTTATTGGAAGAGATGGGCACTCTCAATGCTCTGAAATCATAATAGTTGGTTTCAATCCCTAAGTTACTTTCCAGTAAACCAATTGATTAGGAACACCTGTAAATGGGCCACTGCACATATAATGCCATCTAAAAACTCATTTTGGCCGAATGCCTGTTTGCTGAATTCCCACTGTCTAATTGGACAGTCATGGCCAATTTGTAGCATACAGAAAAATACATACAAGTTTGAATCAGCAGAACAACATAAGTGCTAAATAAAGGTTTTATCCAACATACTGGAAGATGCAAGTAATCATCTCCTTGATCAGCTTCCATGTCTAAAGTTGGGTCCACTCGGCGGATCTGTGACCAGCAAGAAAGGGAGAATTCAGCAAACAAATGATATTATTCCAACATCAACTATTTTAACATGGAGAGAAGATCATAACAATTTCCTAAAGCTTGCACCTTCTGCCGAGCTTCATTTGCCAAGATGTCATCTTGCTTCAAGAATACAGCAAGATCTTCATCTTCGGCAGCTTCTGCTGCTGCTACAATTGAGTTCTTTGTGCGATGAAGGTATTCTGCTCTGCAATATTTGTTCCAGAAGTCCAGTTCTGTCATCTGCAAACAGAGAAATAAGTAGAAACTCCAGTGACAGGAAGGTTATCACAATAAAATTGTTCTGATCTCATGCACAAGATTATATTTCGTCCTACTTTTGATAAGATAATAAATGATGTTTAAGGGCCCAAGGGATGCATGTTTGAGCATTCTTCATACCTTGCTGGGAACAAACTTTAAGAAAGCCTCATGGACAGCGGGTTTCTCAGCAAAAATCTGAAAATCGATTCAATTATTGATCAGAAAAGCAAGAGAATATATAGTGAAGACAAGTACACTCTAAGATTGGCCATTAAGCAAGTTAGCACATGCACTGAAAAACAAGAAGATCTAAGAAAAAGTGAGCATAAGGCAAAACAAATAATTGTATCAGAGTAATGGAAGACCCAGTTATGAACCAACATATTTGAGGATTTCTGCATGTCTAATCAAGAACATAATTCAGATCAACTTGAGGATTTTTTTTTTTTTCTTTTCATCCCTTGCACTAGTTCCTGATTGGTATTTACCGTTTAGGTGCAAAGTAAGGGTGTCTAACATAACGCCTGAAAACAAATGAAAATAAAATTCAGTTTAATTAATATGATTTATATAATTAAGTTCTTTTGTCAAATGGATTTTGTTGCCCCCACTATATCACTAAAAATCAAGAATTTAATTTGTGTTTCGAAGAGGTGTAGAGTTCAATTTTAGCATTTAAATAACTCATAAAATTTTTCTTTCACTCGAGAGTTAATCGGGTCCCACCAAGTCAAGTGGAGATCATTTGTGAATCACCTTAAAAGCAAGAGATTTTACAATTTCACACATTCTAAAGAGTCAGAAATGAACTTCACATTTTTTCTAAACTTCCAAACTTGAAAATGTGCAGAATTGAATTACAATCTTCAAAAATTGTGGAATTTATTTGATTTCAAACACAACATGAGCACTTGCATGTTATTGCTAGTAAACACCATCAAGTCGAGGCAACACTGCAAAAATATTTTCTAGTTAGATTCCTTAGCTATTGTCTATGCTATAGATTCTCTGCCATGCATCCGACATACTTGGGTTGGAACCCCTTGATGCCATCCATTTGATTTCTCTTTACCAATAAAATATTAATAACAAGAGCTGAGAGAGAGAAGGGACGAGGAGGAGGAGTAGGGGGAGGACTTGGTAATGATGAAGAAGATTATAATAATAAAAGAAGACAGTAAGAGTGGCCATAGCTATCATGTGAACTTCGGGTAAGCCAAGATGGGAGGCTAACCTTCAACTACATTTGCATTTCTTACTGTTCCAATTTTCATTCTTTTTTTCTTTAATGCATATTTTCATTCAACATATATTAGTACTACTACAAAAATAAATGATAGTATAACTCAGTTAATAGCCTAGAACTGGAATACTGGAAATAGAATATTAAATCATTATCAGAAAAAATTCATTTAACCTCCCTGTGGCCTGAAATTACTTTGCATGGTTCAATATTTGTCAAACTTTGTTCCCCTCCCCCCAAAACAAACACTGTGGAGGTGAATTCCATTATCACTTAACCTCCATCTATTTTAGGAGTTACATGTCCTGTGAATGGAACTGGAAGTCACTCGATACATGTGCAGCAACGACATCACCTTCTCCCATAACAAAGGGGGTCTACTGACATTGGGGCATCAAATGATCCATCGACCAGAGCTTACTAGTATACAAGACAAATCTGTTGATCAAAACTGTTCCCCTTTCTGAAGATTGTCTAAATTATGTCTTAGTATCTATGCACCTTCTTTGGAAGGCCTCCAATGTGAAGAAGAAAGCAACTCGCAACAGGGTAGAGGATCTCCACATGACCTTCCATAGAATGGGGACCATTCCATTGACCAACTTTCCTTTTGAATCTCTCATAAAAACTCATGTAAAAATATCTTAGGTGTTCTCCTTCCAGATCGATGAATCTTTTTTATGGTTACTCAATCTGACCCCATCTAATAAAGGAAAAGAGTTAGAAAAACTTTTCTTGCTCCCGATCATTAGCTGATCTAATGAAATCAACATTCAAAAGAGGACTATTCCATGAAAAGATAGCATCATACTTTTAGTAGCATTGTTGTCCAGACATTTCGGATACAGATAATTGATATTCACAATACATACCAGTGGACTGATTCTTGTTGGCCTAATGAAATCAACATTCTGCTATAGATAATTCTTCCCAGAAATGCCAAACCTTAGCAAAATATCAATCAATGGAAAGGGAAAAAAGTTCTAGGACCATCTTATCCATTCTGAACCATGCCAAGGTCAATCCTAGTGATGATCAGGGCATAAAATGAGGTGAAGTGGCTATTGTTAAACCCTCAATCTCTTTTATGAATGGTCCACAGGAAAAAAGGGCAAGACTTTCGTAGAAGAGGGAGATTTGTTCATTATTGATCCTTGATTTAAGATATTCACTTTTCCATTATCTTTAGACTTTATCAGGGGAAGGAAGTCAACATAGCATTAAAAAAGAAATTGGCTAGGACTCTTTCTTTGCTGGTGTCTGCATTATTTGAGAAGGCTCCATTTCTTTCACAGAAAATACCCAATGTCAGGAAAATCCAATGAAAACAATTTCTTGGAAATAGTTTATTTTTTGTTATTTGGACAAAAAACAATACGTTAGGTTCCAGTATTTGGAATGTAGAGGAAACTTTGAGCTTTGTAACTGTATACAAAATAATTTTAAAAGAAAAATTTATTCTAACAATCTTTAAAGATTCATGAACAATATTAAAACAGCAATCTAAGTTGAATTCATGAGAGTCATCCTTTCAGTCGCCAAACAATGCCTTAGAAAGGCATATGACACATAACTTTGCAAGAAAATTTCCTCCCACCGTTCAACGGCAACTTGAAGCAACTATCATACTCATAGAAAAGAGAAGAAAATCATGATACTTGAAATGCCAAAATGCTTAAATTGACCCACTACTTGCCTCAATTTTAAAGCTAACGCCAAATCCAATTATGAAAACAAAAGCTGCAAACCCAAGGACCAGAAGTTTGAAGGCCTAGAGAGAGAGAGAGAGAGAGAGAGAGAGAGAGAGATGAAGAGCAATTATCTTGTTTGTTGGTGCTTCATCTAAGATCAATTTAGACTGATACGATGGACTCGTTAAGTGAATTTGGCAAGTGATAGAGCTTTTGGCCATGACAGAGGAGCAAATTCATCGAGTAATGAGAAAGAGAGAAGTCAAGAGTCGATGAGTCTTGACTTGAGTTCTTGCCCTCATTTCTTCCCAGAAAATGACTTCCATTTTTAAAATGTTGACTTCGTATTGGTTACTTTTGACATCTTCTATCTTAATGTCCAAACATTGAAAATAAGGAAATTATTTTGCAAGGCTGTATTTTCCATGAAACAAACGGCTCAGAAATGTCCCATCATTTGAACAGTTTGAGGCTGCATTTGGATTTGGGATTAGGCTGAGGGACTAAACTTGCGGTCCCAACAATGGTTTATCTAAGTGTTTGTCTCACTTAAATAATCTTGGGAGCATTAGCCCCTTAGAACAAGGTGTCCCATATATGCCAGACCATTAAATCCCACGTTAGAGGTGGTCTTCAATTTAGTCTCAGGACAAAAGTAATAAACCTTTTCATTTTAATCACTTTCTCACCTAAATTAAGCAAATTTAAAATATAATCAAGTTTTCAATTTAGCCTTTACAAATGATTCAACATCACCCAAGCAACATATAACCGAAGGAAAAAAGTCCAAGTAAATGTCCTAGAAAATATAATATAATCTTAAGCTTTCCAATATGCAAAATGAACAAGAACGGAGTGTTTTTCCAACTACTGATTTCTGTATTTGGAAAGCTTGTGTCTGTTTTGTATCCTCACTATCCTTCAAATAAAATTTCAGCCAAAATCTCTATTTCCTAACCTGACTCTTAAGTAGTAACCAGTCCTCACAATTGCCTACTTTGGAGGGAATGGAGAAGGGGATGGCCTTTCCTAGTACTAAAATAAATATATCCCAGCAAGTAGAGAAAAAGAAAAAGAAGCTTGCAAATTAGCTCTCGTAGTTGGAATAGAACTCAAGGGGTGGTTACCAATTCTTGGAATTCCATAGGAAAAAGCGATGACAATGAAAAAATTTTCACAAAACAAAAGCATATGTAGATCTTCCACTGCAGATTAAAGTCATAAATGCTCAAATAGAAACTAAGATAATTCTTAAACCACAAAGAATTTAAACAATAACAAGTATAGTAAACTCCAAAAAAATGCAAAGAAAATAAAAAAGAAGAGATGAGGGAGCACCATACCTGATGGATGATCTCTGGAGTCAAATTAAATGTAACTTTATTTGTCTGGAAGCACAAACGAACAGATCAATGACAAAGTCAACATGTAAGAATGACAGGAGATTAAGTAACTCATTACTAGCAATCATGGCAAGAGACCAAAAAGAACCCAAAGGTGCAATTGATCTCACACAAATAAGCCATGCCACTTAAAGAAAGAGAGAGTCATATGTTGTACCCGACCATCGGTCATCGGCTTGACATCTGAAATCATGGCACTTTTGAACCCCACTTTTTGTTTTGGTTTTCTGCTTGTGGTCCCCTCCAACATCTTCTGCACTCCAAGTGGGATGCATTTACTTGTTAATCGGATGATATAAAAATAATAACTCCTACCATCATAATAAGAAGGCTGCCATGTCAATGTCGGCCATGTTTTGACTCAACAGAAACCTCTTCGTATGCTATGCATTATAATTCAGAGCTTGTATCTAAAACAAAATATCATCAGAAATTCTCTCAAAATCCTAACCTTCCTTGTTGCCCAAAATTCAGCTTCGGTCAGAACACCGCTAATCACAAATTGTTTATGAAGTTTCTGCAATTCACTGACAAGGAAGTTTAATGTGACACAACTCAAAGAACAAGTGAGATTCATGAATACAGAGGAAATCACATCCTGATTAATCAAACCCAGAAGCTTTAAAAATTTATAATAGCCCCTATCAAACTAAATTAGTCCAATAAAATGAAATAACCAAGTGATGTTAATTAATTCAAAGTTCCAAAGTTTCCCACAAACCTAGATTTATATTTATTTATATTTTCTTTTTTTTGGGAAAAGGGGGGATCAGATTTCCCAAACCAAGAATTTTGTAATGAAACCTCTCATTCTAGGACAAAATGTCAAGCCTCTAATTTTCATCACCGGTAGTTCATCCAAAATGACAGGTGCAGAACACTTGACAACTATTAAAGAAATTTGTAAGATCAAAAACCCATCAATTTGCCTAAGAAGGCTTTTTTTTTTCCATGGCTGGAATACAAAGACAAACAAGCAAGGGCAATAAAACAAGGCGGGAATTCCCTGTTTACCACACATACTGTTAGCACCACAAGCTTTTCTACTGAAGAATGTGAGGTAATTATTTATAATAAACAATAATAGTAAAACAGTAGAACCATAACCACCAAGACACCTATTTCTAGAGAACAAAATGCCGCTAAGAAAACCTCCTCGAAGTTCAAATCCATCAGAAGGAATACATTACTAGTCACACAAACAATAAGCCCCATACGTTGTAATTGTTTCCAAGAAAATAACTTTACCGAAAACATTTTTTACATTTCTTTCTGTCAGGGTGATAAAGGAAAATCCACCAATGGAAATAAAAGTTTTGGGTAAATGGAAAAAATGGCCTGAACTTTAGGAAATTGGCTTCTGCCCTTCAGAAGCAGAAGTGATTTACAGGATTGATCGACTCATTGCGAGAAAAGATTTTCTATCTCGCTCTCCTTCTATCCATAAAAAAAAATTGAAGATGTCTCTCTCTGTCCCCATTCTCTCTCTTTACCCTTTCTTTATGCTCAAAAATCAAAATTTTGGATCAACATCAAATTCCAGAACTGAAACTTTCAGACAAATGTCAAGACTGGGTATTGTGATTATCAGTCACAAGAATATTCAAATTATCGCATTGTTAGGGCTCCATTAAATTAGCATACGGTTTCTTCAAAGTGAGGGATGAGTTTAGGAATGGAAAACGCGCATGCTGAAAACATAGGAGAAACGACAATTTCCCATCACTATTGGTAATTGATTCTTGGTTCTCAGATTTTAGCTGGGCTTGCAAAATGGTTTTCAAGTCTTTGTGATTGTTTCTGTGAGTTTAGGAAATAAAGAGAATGTCCGCAATGGCCAGAAGCTGACTGATACAACATAATTTGGGTTGCATTGTTGAACACGAAGAGCTTGGGCTTGACATACAGAGATTCGGAGGATGCATATGATATGTGTCTGCTGAAATGCTTCTATGCTATTGGAATCAAAAAGTGCATATTTTGAATAGTTCCAACACTGATCCACCTCTCATGTCTTAATTTATTCTTTAGCCACTAAATGACTGTGAACTAAATCAATTGAAGCTAAGAGCTGTAAAATTTAATAATAATGTGAGATGAGGTTATGGACAATTTCTTCTTCATGTGCCAAACACTAGGAAAATGAATTTCTGTATTTCCTTCAAACAATAGGAAATTTAATGTATTCCGGGAGAATATTACAACAACAACAATAACCTGAGCCTTAATCTCAACAATTGGGGTCAATCATTTGAGAGACAAATATAGAGATCTGGGAGAATATTGACAGCGGAAATTATTTATTGGAGCTGGGAGATTTTCCCATGAAACAGAGTCTTAGTGAGGGGCAAAGAGAAAAACAAATGAAGGTAACAATTTTACAATGCACAAGGATGACAAGACTCTGAAGGCTTTTGCACAAGTGGGTCAACAAGGCCATGTTTGAAAATGTAGAGGTTGAAACTAAAAGACAAAAAAGACTGAATTTGCAAACTATCACCCAAAAGGCTTGTTCCAACAAGCTTAAAGAAGCCTATGCTGTAGAGAAACCATTAGACACATACAGAGGCAAAAACATATAAATATAGAGATAGAGAAAGAGAGAGAAGCCAAACAAAAGGTACCTATTATCGATAAGTAGTTTCATTCGGCGTTCCACTTCTGCTTGACTGAGTTGCTCATCGTGAACTGCAACTACAGGCTTTTCTGGAGCACTTGGAGCTTGTGCACATTTTGCAAGAGCATTGGCTGTGCAAGTGATTTGGTATTGAAGAGAACATCTTAGGGAAATGTATCTTAAAGAAACAGAAAAATGCTTATGCAAAGTCACATGCACAATGTGTGCACACACACACACACACACAAATATAAATCCAATCCACATGACTCCAGCAAAAAGTTTGGCGTATAAGACAGTTTCTCATAAACAAATTGCTCAAAGTACCAAAAAGGAAATGTACACACAAATGTCAGATCACACATCATCTTGAAGTTCAATCAAAAGGACAAATTAAACAGCAGATCTACTATAGACTAGTCATCAATTTCCAGAGCAAATGAAAAACTAATGGACATTCATGTAGATGGAAACAAAACAGACTCGCTATCATACTCAACACCAGGTATGGTGCTTCCTAAACGTTTTCATTCCGAATTAAGCAAGCTACTTTCTTCTCAAAATTAGAAATAAATATGTCTTAAGTCTTATCTGTATATGTACACCATTTCTATTTAGATTTATCCTTGGTATGTCATATGGTTCTTCACAGCACAAAATAGCACCGTCTTCATATAATTTAGAGAGAGAGAGAGAGACCATGATTAACGCAAAAGAAATGCAACCATAGGACAACAAAGAATGAAAAACATTAAAAGGCCACAAATAAAATAAATGTTCCAATCCACTTAAAGGATTGTATAGGGGGTTTACAACATGTCTTTTATTAGTCTATGAATTGTGTTTTTTTCCCTCACTTTTTGAGGATTTCACATCCTTAGAGTTTTTATATATTCTTTGTGATACCTAACACAATTCTTTTTCTATCAATGCCAATAAATTATGAAAGAGGATCCTGGCCATTGTAGTTTGAGAAGCAATAAGCAAACAAATGCAATAAGTCAAAGATCGAGTTTGATTTTTAATTGCAATCAAGTTTGAAGAAGGATGCATCCACTAAATGGTCAGATATTAATACCTCAAAAAATCAACAAAATCTTTTGACACATTTTCTGGCAAAATCAATGGAAAACCATGAAATGGTGCCATGGTTAGCATGGTACATACCCACAAATTCTCGGCAAACATCTCGATCTTGAAATGTAGAAAACTCAAAAATATAACCTCCACCCTGCAGAAAGGGCCACATTACTTAAAAAAGAGTACTGGGGAGAACAAATAGAAAACAAGCTAATTGAACCAACACCAATAAAGGGGCAGGTTATCATAAGCGGCTAATTTGCAGCACCAGAAAGACAGTTGTGTATCACTAAAATATTGATCACAGGACCAAAAATGATAACTTTATTATAGAATTTGTTTCAGAGTTATGGCAGCTCACCGGGGCAGCATCATGTGTCAGGTTAAGCAATGCCTGTTTGTTTGGTGCCTCCTTGGTGAATTTGTGTCCTAATCACCAAAGATGATAATTTATGAAAATATAGAAGTACAACACATGAACCAGGCATGAAATCATTTACACCAGAACAAAAATAGATATAACCCAACCTGTTGCTCAAGTAATCACTACACAAAAGACCGAAATCAAAACTGGCGGTAGATCAGATACAAATTTCTCCTCTGCCTCCCTCATGAGGGGAAAAGGGAGTGTACCAGAGACTTAGAAAGATTGTTAAACTATACCAAGAACACATTTCTCCATCAGCTAATGCTTCTCATTAATGGTATTCCATCACTAAACATCATGACACTCTCCCTCAAGGTGGGCCACAAGGCCTTTAAGGAGAGGATCCCAAACAAGTGACATATTAAATCAGGTCACAAATGTGTAGCAAGCTCTAAACTTAGAACCTCCTACCGTGACATCATTTGCTGCTTTAAAAGCTTAAACTTATAGATAATGATATGTTTAATATTTTGTATTTTAGCAATAGCAAGTCATTTGTCCCTCCAAGAAAGTGCTTTTATCATGCAAAGATTTAGATCAACAGTCATGTGTATCATAAGTTTCCCAAGCATTCCATGCCCCTTGCATAAGTAGAAACTTTCCACATTGAAATGAGAGAAAGATAATGGCATGATCAACAATAAAAAGAGTACCTTTTACTGATTTGAATGCAAAATCAACCTTTACAGTTGAAGTAGGATCATTGGGCATGAACACACATTTTTCTTCAGTCTGTACGAGTCACAAATTTCAAAGGATGAGTAAGAATTGTAATTAAACCTCCGCCTATCAATATAAGGATTTTTATTTAGAATGTGCAACCCAAATTGTTC
Source organism: Dillenia suffruticosa (assembly GCA_033439265.1). Lineage (NCBI taxonomy): Eukaryota > Viridiplantae > Streptophyta > Magnoliopsida > Dilleniales > Dilleniaceae > Dillenia > Dillenia suffruticosa. Next base: position 1,136,964 of record JAVTVX010000005.1, read on the forward strand.
CTTCCACACCTATGAGATCATTGTATCTGTTTACCGGTAACCTTAACAATCCGGAACAATCATCTCCATTAGCAAAACCAAGCAAAAGAAAACACGTGATACAACTAATTTAGAAGATGTTTAAACCCAATCAAGCGACGCATTCCACTTCAAGTAAAGCAACTAATTTAGAAGATGTTTAAACCCAATCAAGCGACGCATTCCACTTCAAGTAAAGCATGGGATTGAGATTGGGAAAAATCAATCACGGATAATAAGACCAGTTAATTTTCACATTATACTCTCTCTCTCTCTCTCTCTCTCAATCAATCAATTCATAAGGCAGGAAAGATTGATTGAGGGTGGGCTGAAATTGAAAAGTACCATAATCAAGACGCCATGAATACCGGGATCCTTGACAGAAGTCTTGTACTTTGCACGCATTACGACCTGCTCAGATACCATATTTGATCGCTTTGGGGAAGAAAATCCACGAAGCAAATAAAAACAAAATCGAAGGCTTCGAACTAGGGTTTCTGTGATGGGAGTCGAAGACGTTAATGCGTACACAATTTTTCTGATGCGTCGAACTAGGGTCGTACAATCTTGATTCTTGCTTTACCCCCACTCCTTCGTGAACAATCCTGCACCATACTGGAATGCAATTTCTACGTATATATACAATGCTCCCTGTATAGCATATACGCCATTAAAGCATTAAAGCATGATCCTAAGTCTAATTGCACGATTGCCCCCAGACCTTCGGAAAAAAAAATCATACACTCAAAATGGGTGCATATTACACAATTCAAGCATGATCCATTGCTTAGTTGCACAATTCAAGCATCATTTTACCCTTAAAACTCACCTAGGACACCAATTACAAGAAAAACGGCCACGGAAAGGAGCAGATCTTTACGGGGCTGGTTTCAGATAAAGAGGGGGAACAGTGATGATGGATGGTCTTGGGTTGAAGAGAGAGAAATGATTTTATGGGCTTTAGGCCACAAATGAAGGAGAAGAAGGGTTCTCCCCAACTCTGCGCGAGGAGATGAAGAGAGAAGAAGGGGGAGAGAGAGAGAGAGAAAGAAAAACGACTTCAGGCGGCGGATGGGGCCGCCGGAGATGAAGGTCGCCTTTGAGGGCTTTATCTGGGTGGGCGTTGGGGGTTTGGGGTGATGGGAGAGAGCATGTGCGAAGAGAAGAGAAGAAAGTAACAACAGAAAATATAAGGATAGATGATAAAAATGTATATTTACATTTGATGGATTGTCAAATCAAGGGCTTCGTGTTTTGAATTAAGGGCTAGGATTTGTTTGAAGTGAATGGATGGTTGGGATTAAAACTTAGCGCAAAGTCCATTCAGTGTCATTTCACCCTTGATTAACCCCATCTGACTTTAGCCCAACTAAATAAATGGTCTATCCGCCATGATCGTAGGACACCCAGAGATTGTCAAACAAATTATGGACTACACATTTAATATATAATAAAAAAATTTATTAATTGAGATCAAAAATTAAAAAATAAAATAAAATGAATATATAATAAATAAAGAGAATTTCTTTTCTATTTTCTATACTAATAATATATGAAATTAAAAAATAAAATAATTAAAAAAAATTGTGTCTTAGTTACACTTAGAATAAACAATACCACAGGCCCCTCAATCTTATTATCATCATCAACCGTCCACTTCGAGTCTCGTGAATAAATTTACATTTTTGTTCATATTCGTGGCTCATATGAATATGCAATCTAGAGGGATGCAAGAGACCATAGAAGTTATCAAAGCACACGTGATTCAATGATTATGCATCGATATCTATTTAATAAAATATCAAATTTAAATTTTATATATAATAAAAATAAATATCAAAAGACATTTATTTACTAAAATTCTAATACAAATCGAATCAAATTCAATCAATTATAATATAATTATTGAATATCGATAATTAAAAAAAAAATATACAAATTCAAAATAGTTTACGATAAACACTTGAACTAAAACATAATATCTCAAAAAAGCAAGTGAAAAAATACAGTAACTTTAAATTTTAATAAAATCCTAAAAATTTAAAATTTGTTAGAATGATAAGGGAAACTGTTGAAATAAACATCAAGAGGTCGTTTGGTTTATATTCAAGAATTAGAATCAGAATAAGGATAAAAAACTTTAAAAATCAGAATCGAAATTAAAATTCGATACTCTTTATTTCGTTCAAATTATGAAATAAATTTTATTATGATAGTTGATATTTAATTTAGATATTTTTTTTAAACGAGAATGATATAATTATTAATTTTGGTCTAAATAACAAATATTTTTAGTGATTCTAATGAAATTCTTGACGGAGGATTTTTAGTGAATATATCGTGGATCTTATCACATTAATCCATTTTTTATTTAATACATAAATTATTTAAATTATTTAAATTTATTTAAATAAATTTTAATCTTAAATCTATTAATGATTTAAGTATCAATCTCTTCGTTTACAGCCCTCGAACAAACTCCTCGTCATCTTCCTTGTCTGAGTCAGTTGGCTCTTCAAAGAAGTCAAGATCATCAATGTCCTTCCTTTCTTCTTCTCGAGCTTCTCAATGAAAGGAGTCATGCCCATGTAGTCTTCATTCCCTCCATCCTCTGTGTCCTTTGAGGTCAAGGCCGTGCCTCTTCACTCATCTTCTTCTCTTTTGCCTATCCCTCTCCACGTCCCGAGAAGATAAAATGATCGTGATTTAATTACCTATATAATAAGAAAAAATTTAATATTTTAAATATATAAAATAAAAAAAATGATAGATAATTAACACCAACGCTCAATAATTAATTTTAAAAATTTATCTATAAGTAATAATATAGGGAAGTAATCAAAATACCCCTTATTATTAAATTAATAATCTTTATAAGAAATTAATTTTTTTGTCTAATGTTACTTTTTATATCTCTATTGCTCTAACTTGATAACTATATTCTAATTTCACTTAGGTTGTATTTAATTTATCTTAATTTTTCATTTATGTACAAAAAGAAATTATATATCATTTTTTGTAATATTATTTGGATAATGTTGTTTGTGAATTTTTAATAGGCAAATACTTAGAAAATTTTGAAAAAATTATGTAACAATTGCCACTTTAACTTTTTTTTTTAAGTTTAAAATTTATTTTATTATTCATAATATATACATGAAATGAAAGCTCGTATAGTTAATACCAATTATTTTAAGAATAAAAATAATTTAAATTATTTTTAAACACAATTGTGCAAATATTATAATTTTTGAAATTCTAATTGGGCTAGAGCTAAATAATAATTTACCCTTTTTTTTAAAAAATCCTCTGGCGGGCGCGGAATACGTGGCATGACAGTTCATCATCTGGGGACGGATAGCGTCGTGCCTTGGACTCTCCAATGGCAAAGTAGACCTTAAACTATGGTTTCGTTCTGATTAAGAAAAAGGGGCTAAGATAAGGAGAGCTTAAACCTAGTTCCAAGTCAATCGTTGAACCGGAGAAGATGAAGATTACTGTGATGACATCCGACGAACAAATCATCACATTAGATGTCGATCGCGACGAATCCGTACCAACTCTCTCTCTCATTGCTTTTCTTTCTCTCAATAAACCCTAATTTTTAGAATTCCAAATTAATTTGCCCTTTGTGTGATAGGTGGAGAATGTCAAAGCTCTGCTTGAGGTCGAGGTGAGATTGTCTTTCTCTCTGTCTTCGATGCTCATTTTGGATATAGATTTGTTGAGCTTATGACGTTACACTAGAATGGTTTTGGAAACAGACGAGAGTGGGGCTTCAGCAACAGCAATTGCATTATAATGGAAGGGAGCTTAGGAACTCAGACAAGCTGAGTGTTGTGGGCATCAATGATGGCGACTTGATCATGATGCTTTCACTCCCTGCTTCTAGGTATTCCTCTCCTATTTATTTATTATTATTTTTTTTTATGCTTTGCCTCTAAAGACTTCAGCTAAGCATAACCAGAAAAATGATGTGATAGAGAGGGGGGATCAAATGAGCAATTTTGTTCCTTGCTGTATGTTCATCTACGCCATAACCATACTTGCTATCAATAGACTTTGTAGGCATCCATTGGATGTGCAGAAGAGAGGAGTAAATTCCAATTTAGTCCTAATAACAATGTGGAAGGACATGATGAATTGTCTCTACCCCTTTTTTACCAAGAGGATAGCGATTCTCTACCATTATATGCCCTCCAATGGAATAATTCTGGGCCAAAATGCAACCTCCAGTTGCCTCCCAAGGGCAGAGAGCCACTTTTGATGGACTCTGCATTCCAAAAAGCCTCCTCTCTCCCTTCTCAACTGCACGTGCAAGCAGGTGGAAACCTCTTACCTTCCCAGATCTTGAAATCTTCTGCAAAACTTGGTTGTCACGCCCAACGCTCCAGACGGTCCAGGGCCTTAAAGAAAGAGAAAAGCACACCCACCCCTGATCATTATTTTAGGGGAAGACAATGTACATTCATAAAGGACATAAGAAGAGCATGCTATTCCATTGGCCAAAGCAAAACCTTTCAGGAAACAGTCTTTCAGAGGAATACCGCCATGCCAATGCATCGGGCAAAAAGAACATAGAATCCTTTCCCTCTACGACAGGCAACCCCTTACAAAATCAGTCCAAACCTATCCAATAGCTTCCCGCACACCAACACCAAAAGGTATTACTACTTCTGGCATCCATCCATCCACCATGTGCCCTGCAACCATCACCTTCTTCCACAAATTCTCATTTAAGTCATAAACCTCCACCAAGCATTAAAAAATTGTTCCTTTTTGAGGCCTTTGAGGCTTTTTGGCTTTGTTTATAAAGTGGATTGAGATGGGAAAGCATTGACATCTATTGTTTTTTTGGTTCTATTGCTTCCTTTTTTCTTATTTTCTTTTTTTTTTCTAATATTTTTTTCCACTTTATATATGAAATTTGTTCGACAAAAGTTTAAATAAATTGTTTTGGGAATCATGGCTTGTGGCTTGTGTTTGCTACAAATTGGTGCCATATTTTTATTTAAAATGCACACAAGTTTTCCACATTCACATGCCCATCAACCGTTGAATTGGTAAAGTTGATAGAAGGAAAGTTCAATGTACTGAATTTCATGTTTAGTTACTACTAAAATCGTATGCATGCACTTCGTACATCAGCAGAAGTCAAAATAGTGTAAGTTTATCTAACTTTTTGCTTGTCTAGTTGATGGAAAATGTTTGTTAGATCATTACTATCCAACGGATTTCTAGATAAATGCATAAATTTGGAACATCTGTCTATAAAAATTGAAACTCTGATACATGTATTTTACGTGGCCTCCTTATTAAATAATCACATCAATTTGAATTTGTAAAAGAGTAAAATTGAGACATTAGAAGATGGATGGATATAGGTCTCCATCTATTTGTAGCCTACTCTAATAGATCAGAGAATCTCTGGTAACTGTATGACACTAAAATTGAAATGCTGAAATAATCTTTTGGTGTGCTCACCGATATAAAAATGTCAAAAATAGGGGAAAGAACTGCTAAAAGTTTTCCACACTTGTCTAGTGTATTGATTTATAAGCCTTGACCTAATGAATTGGCATTGAACTATTGTCTTTATATTTTTTACTCTTCCTCAGTCTCCTTATGATTGTAGTTTTTGCTATTTTGCATTGCTTAATGATAGAGACATTGCAATTGTTTTTGTATTCCTAGTTTTTGGGTTTATTTGTTTGCATAAAATTTTCATGATGTAACTCTGTACTTGTTTTTATGATCTTATTTTTCAGTTCAAGGAGTAACAATATGGGCTTTAACCCAGATGGGTCTGCTGTGAATCCTGGAGCTTTTCAGCAACTTATTCGAAGTGATTCAAATATGATGGCTCAACTCTTTAAGGTAGTGAGAGGTCTTGCCTTTATTTACCCTTGTGAAGGCAATTACTCTTATCTTATATAATCATTGATATCTGGTGGAAGTAACTTCTGTCCTGTCATTCTGGTTTTTTTAGGAAAACAATGATGGTTGAAATTTGGTAAACCTCTATCCAAAATGTTTCAGTGTAGAAAATGATTTGGTTGAAGTGTTTTTTGAAACATTGTGACCTGTAAATCATTTTGAAGCATTTCTTGTGAACTTGATGACTAATCCATGCGGTTTATGTTTTATAGTCCGACAGTTACACTATTTTTATTTTGTCCCATGTCAACTGGGCATACTAAGGCTCTAGGCTGATTTTAGAGTGCTGCTAAATTTGGTGGAGAGAAATCACTTGTGCTGTTCACTTAGTATAGCCAGGTGTTTATTTGAATAATTGCGGTTCTGCAAAATTTAATATGGCATTTGGTTTTGATATGGAGAGAACTTTTGGGATCTGAATTCTTTTGTTTTTCCGCATGCCGTTCCTTCTAATATAAATTTTCTGAACTAATTGTTGTGTTTGGAACTAAAAGTTTTCTTAAACCTCCAGACTGATCCTGAACTTGCACAAATAGTTCTCGGAAATGATCTCAATAAGCTTCAGGATCTTTTACGGCAGCGTCACCGCCAGAGGGCTGAAATGCGGCATAAACAAGAAGAGGAGCTTGTAAGTGCCTTATATTGGTGGCTTATCTAATACTTTTCATTTTCTTTATGTTCCTAACAATCCAGTGATTGTAGCAGTCATCTTTTCAGTTTGGTACTTGATTTTTGTTATCTCTTCTCATAATATGTGTGTGTGTTCTTATTTATACTTATAAGTATGTTAGTGGCTTCATAGCCGCAGTTGTTATGTGGAAGCTTTTCCTATGCATGCTCAATTAACTCATTCTGTCTCTATTTGTTCCGTATTATATATGATCTACATCTTACTTAAATACACCTGAGTGCTTATGCATTCGCTATTACTTTGCCACATCTTGGACCCTTATAACCTCCTTTGAATGAATGAAAAAAAAAATGCTACATGTATCAAGAAGTCCAACCTGTTGGGCAAAGGTAACAAAAACGAGTTGAAAAATTAGAAAAAAAATTTTTTATTATTCCCCCTTAAACTTAAAAAGGTCCTCTTCTTGTATTCTAACCAATGAATTCTTGAGAGAGGCCTTTATTCCACCAGAAATATCCCCTTATTTATGCTCTCCATGCTAGCATAAAATGAGTATGCCCCTTTACCATTTTCTGAACTTTCAATATGTTCAAGGCATATCCATAATGACTTTTTGCTGTTAATATTGATATTTGTCCAGAAGTAATCTGTATCATTAATTGTTCTAGTGGTTGAATGTCTTTGTTACTAGGCACAAAACTGAGAATTTGTAGAACTAATTTTTATTAGATATTCTTGTTGGACAATATTTTAGATGAACAGAAACACAGAGGGATAGCTTTGGGTTAAGTAGGCATCTAACTAATCTCATCTTACCAGAATGAAACCATGACTAGGTAGCAAGGCCTCCAACTTTTGTCCTATATACCTTCCTTGGAAAGTTGGTTCTAGCTCTTCACATTTTATCTAACAGTTACTTGAAGTCTTGCATTGCTACACCTCTTGTGGATCCAATGCACCTTGACATGTACTCATTACCTACGTTGACTGATATGTTCTATGGAATTCTCCAGATGGGACTAAAAAGCCCTATGTATTTTTGGTGTTAATTCAGATTGTACTATGCTTTGATGCATCGTGCTTGTTTGTAATCTTTTTGAGCCCTAATGATTTATAAATAAAATGTTGACAAGATTAGAGATGTTAATTAGTTTGTTCTCTTGTTTTATGTTCTAGGCCTTGATGTATGCTGATCCTTTCGATATTGAGTCGCAGAAGAAAATTGAAGCCGCCATCCGCCAGGTCAGTCTATTAATTTCCCTTTACAGGAGCTGGGATTTTAAAGAAATTTGGTAGATGTATTTGGAAGTGGTTATTTAACATTGTTTTTAACTTTCAGTGTTTGGTCCTTGTAGTGACTTTGAGAGAGAATTATAACATGGGTGGATCATTTATTTACTTATTTATTTTGGAATAAGTGTCATGACCTTATAAATGATATTTGATTGCTTAGATCCTAACTTTTGGTTCAAGCATCTATTCCATAGGCTGCTTAAGCCTGCTAATGTGACACTTTAAAAAGATTGTTTGAATGCTCAAAAAATTTGGCATGTCAAAATGCATGTGTGAATTTTTCATTTTTTGTTATATAGCAAAAGAAATCATATTAGTCTAAAAGAAGAATGTACACAACTCCAAGCATGAGAAATCTTTGGAGAAGAAGACAAAATCAATACAAAAACTAATGGATAATAGCTCTCCTATCCATCCTAAACTCTTCTAAGCTATAATCTCTAGAAATCTCCAAAGTATGAGCTCACAGAGCGGTATAAAAAACAATCTTATTCCCAAAAAGAGAAGAAAGAATCAATAAATTAATTTCTAAAAATTATGGCATTCTTCTCCCTTCCAAATGCAACATGGAATAGCCACAAATGCATATCTCCAGAGCAAGTACCTTTTTTCCCCTCCAATACCTCAGAACTTCCTAAAATACAAATTAGGGAAACTCATACAGCAAGCCCAATCATTGACACCATGGGGGGTTGTGGGGGCAGCTGCCCCCACTAAAATTTTGGAAATAAAGTTTTAATTTGTACATGCAGCATTTTCAGAAAAGTATTGCTAAAAGTCTTACGAGTGCCACTAGAGATCATAAAATTGCTGCTAATGGTCTTAAAAATGCCCTTAAAATTATTTACAATGTTGTTTATTTAGAGAAAATTATAACGTCCAACCCCACTTCCCTTGCATGTTGTAATTTGCCCCCACTAAATAAATCTTTGGCTTCATTCATGGGAGAGGTGGCTATAAAAGTTCTCCTTTTCTATATCAGATCATTGGTACTGATCGTATTAAGCATCTTGGACTAGATAAAAGCCTTAACCCTAGTAGGAACTTTTGCCTTCCAAATCATGTGTGAATTTTTCATTTTGAGGAGAAGATGCTGAAAGGGGTTGATTTCTGAATTGGCAAAAATAGGAATAGGATGCCAGATTTAGCCATTGATTTCCCTTCCCCTTTACATTCTCAAGTCTTCGATTTTTTAGCACAGAAGAATATAAGTGTGGATTTTTTTTGGGGGGTGATGAAGCAGGTGAAACAGTTGGTTGCTGAATAGGCAGAATATTGGGCTAGAATGAATGATTTGGCAATTGTTATCATTTCTCCTTTACTTTTTTGGATGTTTCATCTTCATTGTCTTAAGATAGTATAATTCGTTGTCATAAAAGTTCAAGCCAGTTTTCTTGCAAGATCTTCTTGAGTCAATTATTGAAAAACTTAGTTTCATTGTTTTCTCCAAGGAAGCTAAATTCTGAATCTGAGGATCAAGAAGGTCCGAGTATAAGTTTTGTTTGCCATTTATAATGATGTCAAATATTTAGTTGCAAATTTGACGGCTGGAAACTAACTCTTGTTCATTCGGTTATACGTGGAGCTAATATCGAGTTTGATAGCCATCTCTTCTTGCATTCTTCTTGCATTGCTCTGCTGCATAGAAATGTTGAATCATCCTTCAGATATTCTGAATGAGCAACCTCGGCTACTTCCAGACTTTTTCAGACAAATTTTTGAGGTTTGATGGTGAAGAAGAATCTAAGAGGGTTTGCTTGAGCTTTTTCTTTTTCTTTTTCTTTTTTTTTTTTGTGGATAGAAAGAAAAAATACAAGAATTTGTAGAGACCAGTTGTTCTCGACTTTAGGTTCTTGGGGATAAAATAGGTTTTCTACCGGTATTATGTTGATCTGTCTCCAACAAGGTACTTGAGCCATCATTTTTTAAGTTTTCCTCTTTACTTTCTTTTTGGGGTCTTTCCCCTGTAAAATTCCTTACTCTTTTTCTTGCTGTAAGGGGTTATCTCCAGTTTTTTCTTTCTGCTAATGAATATTCTATTTCTATGATAAAAAAGATATGGCATAATTGTCATATCATCTTCATGCATTAAACTAGCAAATGTTTTCTTAATTTGTTTATCCAATTTTTTGAAGAATACTGAAGATGCAGCATTTAGCATAATGCTGAAATTTAGATTTTAGTAATCCATTATGATTATCGTTATCGAAACTATTCTCTGTTAAATATAGGAAGTTATTTGGAGATTGAAGTGTGTTCTTGCACTTGTGTTTTGTTTCCCTTGAACAATTATTTTGGCCTCTTGGCTCTCACAATGAAACGAGAGGTCAGGAATATGGTAATGTTTTGGTGCATTACTTATCATTGATTCCCTGGGAAATCTTAGAATTAGTGGCAAAACCAGAATATTTGAACAAATGTTTTGCCTTTTAGGCACTCCTGTCACAATCACTCTTCTGAGTACCGATAGATGGCTAATATAAACTGTTTCTTCTCTTTTGGTGTACAGAAAGGTATTGATGAAAACTGGGAAGCTGCATTAGAATACAATCCAGAGGCTTTTGCTAGGGTGGTGCGTGAAATTTGTCTACCTTCTTTACATGTCTTTTTCTAGTATCTATGATTTGTTTTTGCTAGTGTAAGTCCTTGCTGTGGTGATCAGGTTATGCTGTATGTAGACATGGAAGTCAATGGCATTCCATTGAAGGTACTGGAACAACAAGAGCCGTCACACATTAAAATCTTATTGTTATTTTTAGTATTTTGAGTTTGAAATTATTTATCATTACTGATTTTCTTGGTTTTACAAGAAATAAACCATTTCTTTAATGTCAATTATCCTTTATTGTAATTCACTAAATTTACAACTTATAAAAACACTTTATCACTTAAATTGCAAATTCTTATTTTTCCATTCTAATTTTTCTACACTAACTTATAAACCAAAAATAAAAATTTTTAATAAAAAAATAAGTTCAAACAGGTTCATATCTATGTTCCAAATCTATATGGCTAACTCTTCAGACTCTGTATTTATGTACTAGCATTTTTTCTATCACTTTCTTAGTGCTTAATTACATCTTAACTTAGATCTTCTCTAGTTATACTTTCTCTCTCAAGATATGTCGGCACTTATTGAAGAGATTATGATGTATAAGCAAAATATCAGAATTTATAGTCAATAATGCTTATCTTTTGGTTCTTTTTAGTGTCTACTACATCTTGTTTCCTGTCTAGAGAAAAATCTTAATTTGAGCCTCATCTTCTTTGTTTCAGGCATTTGTGGATAGTGGTGCCCAATCAACAATTATATCCAAAAGCTGTGCTGAGCGATGTGGGTATGTTCTCTAAAACCTGTCTTGTTTTGAGCATAGGGATACTAATTATTATTTTCTGAATAATATATTTTTGCGATCTGATCAAATTATTCTGAGTATCGGCATCTTCTAGCATGAATATTCTGTAAGCGTGTATGCTTGTATTCACTGAAAAACTTGAACTTGTATACATCTATCTGTTAGCTGATGTAAGGTGAGGAATTTCATGGTGGATCTGCATTCATGAACCATTTCTAGTGATTGCATGTTAAAATTTGTTAAGTCTTATTTTCATCTACTGAGTATTTGGATTAGGTTTTATTTATCTATAATATCTCCATCCTTAAGTGGACTCTATTCAAGGAGTTTAATATGAGTCTTTTCATCATAAGTATGTCAACAAAGATTTATATTCTTGGTTCTTTCTCATATATGTCATTACTAGATTAGCATGTTTACCTTATACTTTATCTTCACAGTTTGGCCATCGGATTGCTTTGCTTTTGGGCATGAGCTAACATGTTACCTTGATGTTTTTTATTGTTGGGACTTGTGAATGGATACTTGAATGCCAAATTGTGATTTCCTTCCTTGCAAAATATCATGTATTTGTATCTTTCATCAGGCTGTAAAGAGGTTTCTTGAGTGCCTCCCTCTGCGAAACTGGTTTTCTCCTTAGGAAGTAAAGCTCTGTCCTATATAGTTGACTTGAAATCTCCAACTTTTGGAGAAATGAATGAAGTAAAGCAAAAATAGAAATTGCTTACTCTGGAATAAACTAAGATATAGTCCATCTAATGTCTGCTTTAAAGGCCAAGGGAATGCGATTATCCAATCTAATAGTGTTATAGGTAAAGGGGAGGTGCTTTGTGCAACAGTGATCCACTAATGTAGTTGTTGACCTGCCAATCTATTAGTTAAGTCATTTTATTCCAGGGTCAACCGGTATGGGGAATCTTGTCTTGCATGGCCAGATCCATATTAGCTTGATTTGGGATAATTGGACCTGCACAACAAATAATAGGTAAATGATTGAGATTTCAGAATTTCCATATACGTTGATTCAGAAATTCAAGAAGTTAAAGACGTTTCTTTCTTTTCTTGATTTGCATCCTATTTATACTTTGCTCTCTGTTGCTTCTGCTTATCTGCCATTTGCAATATGAATGCAATTTGGTTGTCTTGCTAAAGTAGAGCTTGGAAAGAATTATAGAATATCAAAATGACGAGAAAGCTGAGTCTCTGAATTCTACTTTCACCACCATGTAAAACAAAAAATGCATTCCTGAATCACTATGTTTGAAACAATTAACATCTTCTTCATAGACATGCAAATGGACTTGTGTTATTTTAAATGTCTTTCACTAAAGGGGATAATCCAAAACTATCTGTATCATGAGGAGCTGCATGGACAATTATGTGGTTTCTGTTATGTCTCACACTTTTGAATTTATATCAATTCCAATTTGCCGCTAACATCAGTAAAGACTAGAGGATGGTATTTTGATGAGGACAAACAAATTGTGATGTCAACTGCTATAAAATGGTTCATTATGTCATTATATTTATAGTTCCACGAGGATTTGGAAAGTATTCTAGAAACTTGGTGAATGTATTTGAAGATCTCCTGAAATTTCATATTTGTGGGTTTTCTTTTTGAACCATTTCCCCCTTTGATGCTTATCATCAATCTATTAACCTATTAAATCTCAAATATTGAAATGCAGTCTCCTTGACATCAAGAAATTTGGGGTGGCTAAACATCCTTCAAATTTTTTATTCGGGCTTTAAAGCTTAATTGAATTGAGATAAATATCTTTTATACTTTCTTTGTGCATTCACTCAACTTCTGTATATATAAGAAGGCAGTGCAAGAAATCTAGGTTATAAATGCACTATCGGATTCATAATGTCTTGACTTATTGTATTAATGAATTTGTTTCCACTCAATGATTTTAATGTGCATAAATGACTATAAAATTGATGAACAAGTGAAGTTGGGGGAATTTGTTCAATGGGTCATGGTGAATCCATATACTGTGGGGTTATTAAGTCATTGTAGGACATAAAGCATTTAGTGAGTAAATTAGAATTCCAGGTGGGATGGTGTTAAGTATTTCACCTGCTTTCTTTATGCATCAAATGCCCTTGTTGTGGGTATAGCACATAATGTGCAATGGATTCATGTTACAATCATGAATTGTATAAGAATATGCTTAAACTTAAGTTTCTTTTCTTCAGATTGTTGAGGCTCTTGGATCAGCGCTATAGTGGTGTTGCTCATGGTGTTGGTCAGTCGGAAATATTAGGTCGAATACATGTTGCTTCAATCAAGGTGAGAACTTAATTCCTGTTTCTACGTACAAATTGTAAAGTTCTTTCTGTGTTGTTATCCAATCTCTTAGAAAGATGACTTGGCTACCATGTGGTATGGAAGTCTTATGATTTATGTGCATTCTTTAATTTGTAAATCTGCTGTTGCACTGTGCATGTGCATCCTTCTGAGGGGAAAGAACATCTGGAACATGTGTTGGTTAAAGTTATATTCATCCTTTTTCAGATGCTTTGCTTCCATGTCCGTTGCTGGTGTATCTATCTGCTACTATCATTGTATAAAAAATTTACTTTTTAGTAGAAAAACAGTCCTGATTACCCCCCACCCCTCATACATTGGATGGTTAACAGTAATCTATTTATGGCTTCTCACTATCAGATGTCTTTGTTTATTACCAATCTTGATTATGTACTAGTTGAACAATTACTGCAAAAATATTGGAAAATTCTGGCACTTGCATATTTGCAGTTTATGAGGAACTTCTTGTACTGTTATCATATCCTTTTAATATAGACAATGTTTTGTATTAGTTGGGTGCCATCCTAACTAATACAAAATGCAGTTTTATGATTGACAATATGATTTTAAATATGCAGTCTTTTTGATTCCATAATTTTGCAATTGTTCTGTAGCTGTATTTACATCTTCATGTGTCTTTTTTTTTTTTTTTTCCTATGAAGATTGGGAACATCTTTTATCCATGCTCTTTTCTGGTCTTGGATGCCCCAAACATTGAATTTCTTTTTGGGCTGGATATGCTTCGCAAACACCAGGTAACCCTCTTTGGTTTTTTTTTTGTTTTTTTTTTAAATAAAATTTGTTTTCACGACATACTTTTGTTTTTTTTAGTGATTCTTATTACTGTTCCTCTTTTTTTGTCCAATGGAAAATTATGGTAATGCTCCGCCACAATATGCAGTGTGTGATAGATTTAAAGGAGAATGTATTGAGAGTTGGTGGAGGGGAGGTGTCAGTACCCTTTTTGCAAGGTTTCATCTCTTCATAATACGTGCTTCTTTATTTAAATATCAATATATCATTTGTATTTCCTCATGTTTTCTCTCATGCTTGAGTTTCTTTTGTTATGAAAATGATTGATAAGCAATGTGCCTTTATTTCTTCAGAAAAAGACATTCCATCTACTTTTATGGATGAGGGGAGGTTTTCCAAACAGGCTTCCAGTTCAGGAGCCACAGTAAGGCTGCTCTTTAATTTTTTACTATATTAAAGAACAAGCTTTTGATGTGTTAGTTCTTGATAATTTTTAATAACTGAATATCAAAAAAGTAATTAATAGCAAGCAAATGGTCGAAAATAGGTATTCCATTTTTCATAAATACCCTTGTTCCAACTGAGCTTGAAACCTTGCCTTTTGAGCAAAATGTTATATTCAACCTCTCTGTGTATGGATGAAATAGGTTAATTAGCAATTTGGTGATATAATATTGATGACTCTCTTAAATTCTTTCAGCAGATAGCTTAAGTAATGGTACATGCTCTCCATTCTGGTGTAATACTAGACTAGTGATTGTTGGTGGCTAAATTTTACATTGTCTAAAGTTACTTTGTAACGCTTATTTATGCTGCTCGCCTTATTGCAACTTTTATCAGGACTCCCTGATTATGCATTATTGCTGACTCTTATTGTTATTCCAAATAATGTTTTAGGCCACTTTGGGTTCACAAGTGAAGAGTAACAATCCACCAACAGTAGGTCAATCTTCTGGTCAGTTTCTCCTCTTTTTTTGATCATTAATTTTTTTTTTTCATTTTCTTTTGGCTATGCATTGACCAAGTCAATGTTTCTAATTTCTCTGCCCGGTTGCAGGAGCTGCACGAGGTGATACGACACAGGTGAATATGCCATTGAAAATTATAACTCCAAATTCAATTCGTCTCCGTCTTTGTTGACAAGTGTCATCCTTTTTTTCTTTTTACTTTTTTATTTTCTGGGGTTCTTTACTGCTTTAAAATCATTTTGCTTTAGGGAGCTGGGTTTGAAGCCAAAGTTGCAAAACTTGTTGAGCTAGGGTTTGGAAGGGAGCAAGTTATACAGGCACTAAAACTGTTTAATGGAAATGAAGAACAGGCAGCTGGCTTTCTTTTTGGCGGTTAATGAAATATATATTCCTGTATTTAAAAAAAAAAAAAAAAAAAATTCTGCCCATCATTCATTGTGGAATCAAAATTGTTTCCTTCAATTCAATCAGAAATTTCTATGCATTGTGTACTATTATGTAACCATTGAGCAGTCTTAAGGAGTGATACCCATCAAACAGGGGAAGAGATAAGATTGAGACTGTTCAAACAGAGAACCTTTTCAAGGGATCTATAAACTTCTTACTTGTTATTTTGTTGGGTTTATTTCATTTCTATATATTTTTATTTTGATTTATCAATGTATGCATAAATACAGGAAATAGGAAAGAGAAAAATCTTGTTTATGTTGCCGTTGTAGGAAGGAGTTGATAGTAATATACTACTCATCAATACAAGTTTATGCTGATTTTACTTTAGGGGGCTGCATTCTTGCCTTTAATCGGCTTCATCAATGAATGGAAGAGTTTTTATTTTTTATTTATTTATTTTTAATAGTAATCCAAAAATAAACAAATATTACCTAATTATCCATGATTTCTTTAATTTAACTAAAACAAGCCAAGTTCACGTTAGCCTCTTTGTTTAGTATTGCAAGAGGTTTAGGCTTTACTAACGAACAGTTGATTTAGTGAAAAAAAATATTAAATCGATTAATCAAAACTCAAGTTTAAATTTTAGAAATAAAAAGATTATATTAAAAAAATTTTTATCGTAAAAGATCTGATAATAATTCGAATCGATTAATCAAAACTCAAGTTTAAATTTTAGAAATAAAAAGATTATATTAAAAAAATTTTTATCGTAAAAGATCTGATAATAATTCGATTCGAATTAATTAGAATATGATTTTATTCCTCTTGTAAACGACATTTGTCTGTGGATTAACAAATTAAAAAAAAAAAGAGGTTAATTTCTTAGGTTAAAGTAGAGTGGTATGAATAGCCAGTGTTATGAATAGTTGAATATTTTGGAATAATATATTAATCGCAAACTATTCTAAAACTCATTTTTTGATGTTTTATTTGCTTTACTTATTTATTTATTTATTATTGGAGTAACTTTAGGATGATTCTTGGCAGACTAAGACTTCCGTAAAATAATTAAATATTTTTTATTGGACAAGAAAATAAATAAAATTTAAAATATCACTATTTGTTTTTTTTCCAAATGTTAATAAATAATCTTATTATAATAGAAAAGAACAAGAGAATGGGGCTGTGAAAGGCTTTGCCACCTCAGCAGTGAACAGTTCGCCACTCTCAACCACTTTTTTTTTTTTTTCCTTTTTTTTGGGTTTCTTTTTCTTTTCTTTTTTTTTCCAACCATATATCTTTTTTTTTTTTTTACTTTTTTTTACCCCTTTCCCCTTCCTTTTTTTTTTAAATTTTTTTGGGTGTTTTTTTTTTTTACTTTATTTTTGTCACCCTTTATCATTCTTTTTTTTTTCACTCTTTTTTTTTATATTCTATAGTTATCAGTTTGTTACTGTTCTTTTTTTTTTCTTTTTTTACCCATTTACCCTTTTTTTACTTTTTTTTTTACTTCTTTTTTTTTCACTATTCACTCTTCTTTTTTTTTTAAAACTTTTTTTAGGTTTCTTTTTTTTTTTTTCACCTTTCACCCTCTTTTTTTTGCTTCTTTTTTTTCGGGTTTCATTGATACCAATTTGTTAATGTTCCTATTTTTTACTTTTTTTCACCTATTTATCCTTTTTTTTCCTTCTTTTTTTCATCATTCACCTTTTTTTTTTTTACTTTTTTTTGGATTTCTTCTTCTTCTTTTTTTTTTTCCTTTTTTCTCATCCATCACCCTCCTTTTTTTTCACTCATTTTTTTTGGGTTTCCTGTTATCGGTTTATTAATGTTTTTTTTTACTTCATTTTTTTGGTTTTTTTTTTTTTTTTACTTTTTTTCCCTACCCTTCACTCATTGAGAGAGGGGAGTGGGAGGGAATGCCACCTCGGATGGGAACGATTAACTACTATTTTCTCTCTTTTTTTTTTCTTTTTTTGGGGTTTCTTTTTCCTTTTTATTTTTTACTTTTTTGTTTTTTTACTTCTTTTTTTTTTCACTCTTCACCGTTCCTTTCCCTTTTTTTTAACCTTTTTTGGGTTTTTTCTTTTTTTTTTTCACCTTTCATGTTTCTTTTTTTTCATTCATTTTTTTATTCAACTGTCACCATTTTGTTACTATTCTTTTTTTTTTACTTTTTTTTATTTCTTTTTTTTAATTTACTTTTTTTTCACCCTTCACTTTATATATATATATATATCTTATCTTAATTTTAGTCTTTTTTAATTTTCTTAATTAATAATAATAATAATAATAATGTTACTATTATAGAAGGCAACAGTAGGGAGGGGGTGTGGAAGGGCGTGTCACGTCGGATAGGAGCAATAGTACACTGTTCTCTCCTTTTTTTTTTCTCTTTTTACGAGATTTCTTTATTTCTTCTTTTAAGATAAGAAACAAGTAGGGGAGAGGGAGTGAGAGGGAATAGCATCTCAGATGGAAATAGTAGATAACTGTTCCCTCTTTTTTTTTTCATGGGATTTCTTTCTATAATCTTAATTTTATCTTAATTTTAATTTTTCATAACTATATATAAAGAAATAAGTGGAGAGGGAGTGAGAGGGATTGTTGGATGGGAACAGTTTGTTACTGTTCCCCTTTTTCTTTCTTTTCTTTTGGATTTCTTTTTCCCTTTTTTTTTTCACCATTCACTCTTCTTGTTTTTTTTTTAACTTCTTTTTTTTTTAAACTTTTTTTCACCCTTCACATTTTTTTTTACTATTTTTTTGGGTTCTACTGTTACTGGTTTGTTACTATTCCTTTTTTTACTTTTTTTTTGTTTTTTTTTTTTACTTTTTTTTTCCCACCCTTCACCCTCTTTTTTTTTTTCTTTTTTTTTTTTTACTTTTTTTTGGGATCTCTTCTAATTCTTTTTTTTATTTTACTTCTATCTTTTTTTCATCATTCACCCTTTTTTTTCACTCTTTTTTTTTATTCCACTGTTACTAGTTTACTACTATTCTTTTTTTTTTCTTCTTTTTCTTTTTTACTTCTTTTTTTTTCTTCCTTCACTTTTTTTGCCTTATTAATCTATCTCTTATTCTCTCTCCGCTTTTTTTTTCACTTCTTTTTTGTGGAGTTCACTATTTTTGCAACTCTCTTTGAAAATCCCCCTTCTCTTGATGCCTCTAGGTGCAATTTGGTTTTTTTCGAGTTATTTTTTTTTACCCTATTTGATTGTCTAATTTACTAAAATACAATCCGATAAAAAAACAGTATGCATGTACAGTTACATACCATTGAAGGTATTTTTTAAAAAACAAGTGGGGAGGGGGAGGTGAGAGGAATTGCCACCATGGATAGGAACAGTTTGCTACTATTTCTTTTTTTGAGTTTTTTCTTTCTTTTTTTTTTCATCCTTTACCCTTCATTTTTTTGTTTTTTTCTTGTTTTTTGCTTTTTTTCACTCTTCACCCTTACTTTTTTTTTTTTACTTATTTTTGGGTTTCTTTTTCTTCTTTTTTTTTTTACTTTTTTTTTTCATTCTTCACCTTTCTTATTTTTCACTCTTTTTTTTTGGTTCCCCTGGTACTCGTTTCTTACTATTTTCTTTTTTTTTTCTACTTTTTTAGTTTCTTCTTGTTTTTTTTTTTACTTTTTTTTTTACACTTCACTAGTTTTTTTTTTTTTTTAATAATTATAACGTATACAAAAAAAGATAAAAAAATCTGAACCGAGGCCGCACCTTGTGCGGCCAGCACTAAAAAGAGGTTTAGATCTTTATGCACAATGACCACGAAAGTCTCGCGGTGGAGTATTTATTAGAGTTTGACGATTGATCTAATCCAATAGACGGCGGAGATTGCATAGAGGGTTAAATATGAGGGTTCCTCCCAGCGCCGCAGGTATGGTATCATCCGTTAGGGTTAGGGTTAGAAAGGAAAGGAAAATTAAAAGAGAGAGAATGGAAGGGGAAGAGCGATAGGAGTCTGAAGGCGTGGGGTGGTGGGTAAAAGACATACGAGAGGTTCTTATTCTCTCTTTTGCCCACCCCTCCCATGCCATTGGTCTGCTATTTCTCTTCCCTCTCTATCTCTCTCTCTCTCCCTCCCCGCCGTGTGACTTGTTTTTGTTATCGAAGTTCATGCACTATAGAATGGTCATTTTTGTTCTCTGGGATCTAAAATTACCAAAAGATTTTTTTTTATTTTTTATTTTTTATTATTTTTTTTGTCATATGATTCTAAAACTGTATTGGGCATTGCATGATTGTAAGACATGGGTTTAGTATGAGGATATCAAATGTTCTCTGTTTGATTTGATCTGCAGTTTAACGGTCTAATGGTGAGTATCGCTCTGCTCTGCCATTCTTTAAGAATTTGGGGTTTTGTTTATTGTGCAGAAAATTCAATTTTGGAGGGGGGGGGTTTAAAGAGCTTTATCTGGAAATATTGGTAACTTAGAATTCGGGGAATGACTCCAAAGTATCTAATTTTGGTTATTTTGACTGTTGAAAGAGGTTGATTCTCGTGTTCTTTCTCTTTCTCTCTCGATTGTTGCTTCTTGTTTTACTGGATTTTCATCTCAATAATCTGGGTTCTTGGTGCAAAGTGTTTTTTTTGACATGCTAGGTGTTATTTCTGTATCTGATAGGTATTGCAAGTTTAGGATCAAAATTTTCTTTTCCCATTTTAAGACAAATGACAAGGATTGAGAGTGAGTCTTTTAAGGTTGATGGTCTGCTATCGAATGCCTAGGATTGAGAGTGACACTTCAAAAATGTTTATTAAAATGCATAAAGTTTTACAATGATTTTCATATAAATAATTTTAATTATTGAAGATTAAGTTTAAATTTGATTTTTTATTTTTAAATAAAACGAGCAGTATATATCTTTTGACAACTTATATATTTTTTTGATTAAAGATATCTTACAAATCATTATGTGAAGCTTAACTCTTAACTAAGACACATAAATAGGGAGCATCGAGACACATGATTAAAAAGAATCGAAACATCATTATTTTATTTCATACAAATCATTCAATACAAGCTAAGGTCTTAGCCAATAGTCAATCTAACCGGACCTCACCACAATAGGACTCCGCACATTATGTGTACCATCTGACCACAACAGTCGTCCAAACACATAGTCCTTGGCAACATCACTTCCCGTGGCCTTCAAAAGCAGCTTGAAGCTCTTCTCTTCACCAATTTTCTCAAACTTCAAGCTCTTTGGCTGGAGCTCAACTGATATCCCGGGTGGGGACTTAACATTGCCATGATAAGTCCCTGGAGAACCAACATTCTTTAATGTCCGTGACACAGTGACTGTGCCAGAGAGATTTGGCACTGTGATTGATGGATAGTTCAAGTCTGTAATCTTAAATGACTTGGGACAAAATGACCCCTTGGTAAACAAGTCAATCTGGGTTTGGTTGTATCCTAATCCACATAAAAACATTATGTAGTCATTGGGAATCAAGTCATAGACAAGTCCGGGGTCCACTGCACGGTTTGGCCGCACATGTCCTCCTCCATAGCTAAATGGCGTTGCCTCAGCTTTGGCTGCAGTGATCATTGGCAAATCTGTGTTGGCGCGAGTTCTTGCTGCACAAAAAAAAAATAGACCAATATTATTATTGTGAGTTGCATGTTCATTTATGAAAGTTCAAATGTGTAATCTTTTACCAGTAGTCATGATTGCAGATTTAATAGCAGCAGGACTCCAATTAGGGTGAACCTTTTTGAGGAGGCCAACTATGCCAGAAATATGAGGGCATGACATGGATGTGCCCGATTCTATATTAAAGGAAAATATACGATGATCTATTGATAGCTCAGTCGGACTTGTTAGATTTGTGTAGGCAGCAATGACAGACACTCCTGGAGCTGTGATATCAGGCTGAAAGGTCAAAAAGGTAAGGATTCTGCATTAGTAACTTTGTGACATGAACGTTTGAAGTTTAATGTTTATGAAGGATTAGAAAGCAAAGCAAAACCTTGAGGATCTCCGGAGTAACTGAATTAGGTCCCTTTGATGAAAAAGCAGCCATTACCGGCGCTGGTTTTGTCCCCAATAATGTCTTCACATTGGTCATGTAAGCCATAGGATTCCTGTAGACCTCACATAAAGATCAGGCATTGTGGTCTGGATACTGAAGGTTGTCATATGAAAAAAATTAAAGCATTTGAGCAGTTTAGGATGGTACTTTGTGGATTTTAAGTATGAAAACAGTTCTAATCCATCTGCATAGGAAATATGAGAAGCAGGAAGAATATGAGGATCGGAAACAAGTTCATTTCCACTGACTTCATCATTGACCAAAATCATCGCGACAGCACCAGCTAAAGCTGCCTGTTGGCCTTTTTCAACCCTCGCATTGTCCCCACGTTGACAAACTAGGATCTTCCCCTTTACTAACTTGGGATCTAGAGTTCCAGCCTCGCAGAGCAGTCTACAAAAAATTTGGACCAAATTAAACTACGTAGAAAAAGGTGTCTTGTGCTTCAACAAGATTTGCTTCACTTACGCATCTTCAGATGATACATTGCCAGCTTTTGCATCCGCAGCGCTGATCAAAGGGTAGAACTTCTGATGTGGTAATCCTTTTTCTGAAAGGCTGGAACCCTAGAAGCCAAAAAAACGAAAAATTGTTATCAGACTAGAGTATTTCAAAGAGCAACCTAAAATCTGATGGTCTAGTTTTCTTCCTGTAGAACACCTTGAAATGTCTCTTGTTTCCAAGTGCCACATAATTGACAAACTCACGATCAATTGTGCTTGCACCAACGGTTAAAATCCAAGGCGCTACATTTGATACTGATCCATCCATAGGCCCATCATTACCGGCAGAGCAAACCACAACTATCCCCTTCTTGATGGCATGGAATGATCCAATGGCAATAGCATCATTGAAATAATCAATAGGAGATCCTCCCAGTGAAAGTGAAAGCACATCAACACCATCGCTCATGGCTACATCAATTGCAGCCATAATATCAGCGTCAAAGCACTGGGCACCATCAATTGGTGGCCAGCAGACCTTGTATGAGGCCACGCGTGCTTTTGGTGATCCACCCTTGGCAGTTCCATTGCCATGACCTAATACATTGGCTCCAGGGACAAAGTTCCCTCCTGCTGTTGATAAGGTGTGGGTACCGTGGCCAGAATGATCGCGTGCGGTCTGGAATGATGAGTTCAGTTGGTGGCCAGCATAGGCTTCATATCCTTTTTGAAAGTATCGAACCCCAAGGAGTTTCCTACAAGTTTCACAACGCTCGATTGAATTCAACATATATACATAGAATCATTATTTTAGAGTTAACATGTTAGGTATCTTAAGGAATTAAATCTCAAACTTTAAGCTCTGTAGATGCACAAGATAAGACATAGGAAGGTGAAAACCAATCCTTGTATCTTCCAATTATAAACAGAAACTTGTGTCTGAATTGAATGTCCTCATGAGAAAAATTAGCATAACAGTGTTGAAATCAAGGAAAGTGATTGATTAACAGCGAGAGCAAAAATTTGATGCTAAATTGTCAAGTCAATATATGTAAAAAAGGTATTATTAATACCAGGGACCTAATTCATCAAAGGAATATTTGTTATAAATGGCCATAGTAGCTCTCATGAGAAGTTGTGATTCGAATCTCCCTGTGTAAAGAAAAGCTACTATGGTCATTTATAACAAATATTCGATGTAGAAAAGGAATAGAATCACAACTTCATGAATGTTCAGAGTAGAAAACATTTATGAAGCAACTTTCTAACAAAGTTATGGTTCTTGGCCTTTTTCCTTTGCATCTATGAAATATTCTTCTACCATGTTACAAGAGAATGAAATTTAGAATCGGAAAAATCTTTCTATGGGAAAAATAGAATCTTGCAGATATTTGAAACCATAGAGGAGTTGATAGATAAGGCGAATCACTACTCCAATTTCGTCAACTCTTTTATCGGAGCAAACAGTGAAATTTGGAGCTCTTAGACAAGTGATCCACAAAAAGAATGATTCTGTTTGAATTTCATAAAAAAGATTAGCATGAGTGGAGATGGGAAAATGGGGGGACCTATTGCATTGAATTTCTTCTTCTTTGTTTCCATTCTGACAGATTCCTTTCCACTTTGATGGAACTGGTCCCATTCCTTCATCATCAAAACTCTTTGATTCAGGAAACACACCTAGCAATACACACATTAAGGTGAAGTGTCAAACGTGACAATAATTGATAAACAAAGTTGACTCCTGCAACATATATAAGGGCAGATTATCAGACATGAATAGTCTAATGTTGTCTTTGTGTTGCGGCCCTACAATTGTCAAACCAATATTTGCTAAGGGTCAAAATAGTGTTGATGTTCTTGTGTCCTAATGTGACCTGTTGTGGGTTGCTCATCTTACTTTCGAATAAATTTTATATGATGATTAGGTCTATACAGCAGGCCCTCTCACCCCTAAAACAATGGTAATTCTCTAGAAAATACTATCAAATGTACTAGAGGAAACAATTGGAGAAATCTGTAAATGCTAAGGAAAGTCAAATTGAATGTAGAAAATTTGAAAATAAAGCAATCTAAGAATCATGTTCACATTGAAAAGGAAAAGTGATCTATAAGGGAAGAGTCAAAAGGCAATAATGTGTGAAAATCAAAAGTATAATGATGCTGAAAAGCATAAACATGTCAAGTCAGATACTGAAACTCATGCAATCATCAAACATTAATTGTTAGAAAAGGTGAGAAAATGAACATTTACAATACCAGTATCAAGGTTTGCAATGATTATATCTTCGCCATAGTTTGCTCTCTTCCAAAGAGATTGAGGAGGAGTATTTCCATATCTTTCTAGCCCCATAAGTTCCCAAGAATGTGTGGTATGAAGTTTCCTTCCAAGGTTTGGAAGTACAGATACAACCTTTGGATGCTCTACATTGATTGGATCAAACAATGATAGATTATAGGTGAGAATCAAATTGTCAAAACAAAGTTGGAAAACAAAAAATTCTTACTTGCAATCTCTGCTGCTTGTTCTTCGTCAAGGATTGCAGCAAAACCGTTTATGTTTCTAGTGTATGAGTAGAAGATAACATCTTCTGGTCTTTCATTGCTTCATAACAACAAAAAAAGAAAGAAAGAAAAAACTTAGGACGCTTGAAAACATGTTGAACTTTGCTAAAACAGAGAAGATGATGAGAGAGTGTCCAATGTAATACCTATTTTGCAAAAAAGAACTGAGAAACTGGTAATGAGAGTTAGTCACTTGAACCAAATCAGCAGAAGTAACTTCTGAACCGTGTGAGTGTTCACCTAAGTAAACAATGTAAGACTGCATCGAATTGAAACGGATAAAGAAAAGAAACAACAAAAGTTAGGTCCAATAATCAACAAGAAAATACAAAATTGAATAAAATAGTCGAACCCCAGAAAAGAAAAATAAAAATAAAGATCGAAATTCACACAAAAATCAATCGTGAGTTAACTAACTGACAGAGATCTCCATTAAAACAAGTATAGAAAACAGACTTCTTTTTCATGAAAGAAAAAAATGAAATGAAGAAAAGTGCTAGCCTTTTTGATGGCATGAGTGGGAATGTGCAAAAGAGAGAAAATGACGATGGAAAAGAACGAAAGAGAGTGTAGTGTAAACTGCATTATTAGGGTTCTTCTCTGTTTCTTTAGAGAGAATCACAGAATGAATGTCCTGTTTTCTTCTGTTTTTATAAGGGTCTCTGCTTGTACATTCCATGGATGGAATTCTCTCTCCCTTTTATCAACGAAAAGTAATGATAACATCAAGGAAGTAATCCCTTGATGGGTTTATGCCATAAAAGAGAGAGAGAGAGAGGTTTGATACAGTTATGATAATTTTGGGTAATTGACGCAAAAAATTAGTTTCGTTTTTTGAAAAGGAAAAGTTGAATACCTTTCCCTCTCGGCTAAGATCGAGAAAAGGAAAAGTTGAAAAATTGCTAAA
Organism: Dillenia suffruticosa; assembly: GCA_033439265.1. Lineage (NCBI taxonomy): Eukaryota > Viridiplantae > Streptophyta > Magnoliopsida > Dilleniales > Dilleniaceae > Dillenia > Dillenia suffruticosa. The sequence continues at coordinate 1,162,586 of JAVTVX010000005.1, forward strand.
TGATGGACTACAGCTTTGGGCCTTATGTTGCCGAAGGGGCCTTTGTTTCCTTTTTTTGTTTTTGGTACATCCTTTGTTTCCTTTATCGTCTCGTGGTTGACGTTAACAAATTAGGATGAGAGTAAACGGAGCTCAAGTTACCGCAGACAAGCGCAAGTGCAGCCCAGCCCAATAATAATAGAGGTTGTACATTGCATGCTATTATTTTTATTATTCTTTTGTCCCCAAAGGGTCTTATTCCCCCTCCCCGATCCCCTTTCGAATCTCGTTATAATAAAAAAAAAAATTATTTTTATTTTTTTATAAACAACTGTTATTCGATAATTAAATTAAATTCAATTAAATTTTACTTGAGTCAACTTAGATTTCTAAAAAGCAAAACTCTTATGACGCATGTTTTCTTTCTAAACAAAACTTAAACTCGAAATTTTACTTAAATAGTTCTCTCCAGAAACAATCACTATTCGATAATTATATTTTATTCAATTAAATTTTACTTGAGTCGAGTTAAATTTATAAAAAACAAAACTCTTCCGGCTCCTTTTTTTTCATAAATAAAATTCGAATATGAAATTTTACTTCAAGGGTATTGCTATCTGACTACTAGACCAGGCTTGGTATATATTGTATCAATGGACAGTCAGTTTAATGGATAAAAATATTAAATTTTTTAATCAAATCTCGAATTCTAAACTTATAAATGAAAAAGACTACGTTAGCAGAGTTTCCTTAAAATTGACTTCGATAATACTCAAATCGAATTAGTCAAGATATGCCAAATACTAATTGGTTAAAAAAATTGCTTGCTAATATTAGTAAGCATCCAAACTCAAGGGAAATGAGTTGGCGTGAGATAACATTTTTTTATTAGGTATTACTAAATATTTTATTTCTAGTAATTATAATAAAATGATTTTAAACTTATCCATGAGATTTGTCAAATATACTTGCATTTGAAGAGAGAAAGATTGACCGGTGGTAAAGGGAGCTTGAAGATGGTGGTTCATGTAAGGGATCATGTGCATTCCTTCAAACATGGAGTCATAAATCTATTTATTGGCAGAAAGCAAAGAATGATGAACTTAATAAGCCTCAGAAGAATATAAGACTTGGAAGATTGATCTTTTGCAAACAAACAAACAAGTTAGAGGGTGCTGAGACCAGAAATCCTTAACTAGACATTGTATATTCCTAGGTGATTCATTGATCAGTTTGAAATCAGTAAAACAAAATGCAGTTCGCAGAAGCTATACCGAAGCAAGACAGAGAGCGAAGCCCAACCCTACATGTAAAGTGGTACGGTTACTACAAAGTGTTAGAAAGTTTGCATGTTCAACATCATCATCCGGTGCAACTCTGATGTTACGCCTCGGCCTTCCCTATTGGTATTCATGAAGACACCAAACACATTTAAGTCGATTGCTACTTTATTTCAGATAAAATAGTATAAAAGTGATCAGAATAGAGCATTTAAGGTCTGAGCAACAGCTAGCAAATTTCTTTTCAAAACCACTAAAACAAGATGAGCACCATTAACGATTATGCTCCGCGGGGGGTGGGGGGGGGGGAGTGTAAAGTATACCAGGGAATTCAAAATAAGTCAAGGGGTATTTCATGTAATTGTATCGGTTAGGGCAGACCCTTTTGTTTGGATTAAGAAAAAAAAAATTGCCAAATGTGTGTGAACACAAAACAGGGTGGGAAGCAAGACCCTTATGTGTGCCAAAGCTGCTCCACCTTTGCCTTTAGGTTAGCGCAGATCATTCATGAAAACCACGTGCATCTGCATCAAAGAAAGTGACACGAACCTAATATGCCAATACAATTTTACAGACTGCATTAGGAAAATGGCATATGATGACATTGGCACTGCACTATCTTCCTCTTCATCTTTCCCTCACTTCAGTTCTTTCCATAGAAAGTCAGGCAATTTGGTTTTCCTTTTTCTAACAGATCCATTCTTTTGTTTCCTTTTGATTGCCAACCTCCCTTTTTCTAATAAAAATTTACTTCCAAAGCAGCATTTTTTTTTTCCAAGTTTTTTATTCTCTCAATTGTTTAATCATTTCAACAACCAGCTTTCGTAAAATAGGATGCACAGAGGATACCAATGATTTCCCTGGAAGTTCTCAGGAATAAAAAAATGGGAACTTAACAAGAAAAAGTTGTTGGCATCGCAGAGGGTTCGGTGGAGGAGAGATTATTTAGACCTGACTTAATTTTTGTGTTATTATAAATAAGAACTTTTGTGGGTTCATCCCATTAAATAATTTTTTTAAAAATATTTGAATGTATTTAATTTTATTTAAAAAAAGCAAAGCTACCCCTGTTTTGACTTTTTATCAAATTAATCCATAAATTTTATATTTTTGATAATTTTCTGCCCTAAAGTTTATGTTTTGGCTAAATTGCCCCCTTCATCCGGTTTTTTGTAAATATTAACTTCTTAGACTAATTTTTTTTATAGCAATAATAATTTTTAATTTCTTAAATCCTTTATTAAAATTAATTCTTTCACCTATATAGAACCAATGTCAAGATCCCTTTTCTTGGGGTAATCCTATAATTAAATTAGAGTGGTGCTCATTGTTTGCTTTTTCTGGTTTGTTGGATCCAACGCGACAAAGGAGTGAATGCTGCCGGGCGGTGCCCATACGCCTAACTTCACTTTTGCCATTTTGCACGTTTTGGGGCTACTCGATCGGTGCGTGGCACTGTACCTGTAGAGGCATCGTGCGAAATTTAATTGCCCACATGAGTTTATTTTTTATTTTTTTGTCATAATTGATATTTAAATTTTATCCGATTAATTCGATTATCGAATACTGTAAAACTCATTTTAAAGGTTAACTCTCTCAAATCTTTTTTCACCATTTTCATAATTCAAACTCGAGATTCCTGATTAAAAAATAACGTGTTTTTGATCGTTCAACCTAAAGGAATTTGATTTCATATGAGTTTATATAGTTATTATTCTCCGTATTAAATTAGGGATGTTATGATACTCGAGTAGTATCATGGGTACCCGTGACATTATCCGGTCAAAACTCAAAACTCGTCGAGCTACCTGGATACCACTCATTTAGCCTAATCCACTCATTCTCATTTCTTATCCAGTAACCCAAGCGATCGAAGTCTCCTTCTCCTTTTGATCCTCTGACCACGGTGATCGAAGGGCGATTCAACCGCAGCCCAAGCGATCGAAGGTCTCCTTCACCTTTTGATCCTCTCACCACGACGATCGAAGGTCTGATCTCCTTCTCCTCTTACCATGGCGATCGATCAAAGATCTAATCTCCTTCTCCTCTCACTATAGCGATCGATCGAAGTTCTGATCTCCTTTTTCTCTCACAATTACGATCGAAAGTCTCCTTCTCCTCTCACCATCGCGATCGAATATCTCGCCTCTCGACCTTGAATCAAAGGCAAACTCTCTGTCTCTCTCTTAGTTCTGTCTTCTGCCTTCTGCTCTCCCTATCAAGCTCTCGGGTATGATCTTGATCCCGGTTTTAGGCTCGAGTTTGGGTATTATCTCGGGTTCGGGCCCAATCTTGCTTTGCGAGGCTCGCAACACTCGAGCTTGAGCTCGAGCTCCTTGGTGACACTTCGAGTCGAGCTCGAGCTCTAGAATCACAGGCTCGATGAGCTCGAGCTTGAGCTCACTTACTGTAAACTCGAGTCGAGCTCGGGTATTGTGATATCCGAGCCTGATCCGAGTGTCAGAATATGACTATATTAAATATAAATAAATCATTTTTAATATATAAAAAATTATAATATATAGTTATTCTCCATATTAAATGTAAAAGGCTCTTATGGTATAAAGTTGACAGAAAATAATGATTTATTTTTTGAATTTTGGTGTTTGTGGAAATAACTCAAAAATTTTTTAACTCGCTGTTTTATATTTTTTCTCTCTCTGATTTGAATAGCGACGTGGTAATAACAGTTTTTCTTTTTATTTTTTTGGGCAAACTCCTTTTGTTTTGCACCCATATGATATGGATACTGCGGTTCACATGCCACATAATTCCGATCTTCAATCATCACTGGATGCAAAATTCTAACACTTGACGTTAAAATTTTCAGTTAGGCGTGTTTCATGTATGTCATATCATAGTCGAAAGACAAAAAGATCTACCACAATTTTGTCTTTTGTTAATCATCCAATCCGCACGTGCTTGGTTAACTACTAAAACAATGCCTTCCCACTTCACTCGCTCCATTTTTTTAAAAAAATAAATATTATTTCTAATTAAATTTGATTTGAATTTACTCAAATATTTAAATGATAAAACTCCGTTTACGTCTATTTTACCATATACAAAATTTAAATCTTTTAAAAGATATCGGTGTCTAATTATTCGACCAATTTGACACCGGTCTCACTTCACTCATTTTCTTTATTCTTATTAAAGACATGAAATAATATAATAATATAAAATTTTAATAATTTATTTTTTAATAAAATATTATAAGAGATTGAGTATAAATAAAAATTCATTATTACAAATATAGAAATAAATAATATCAAATATTCTTAAAATCAAATTAATTAATAATTTATTTTAATATATAATATTTTTTTAATAATTGATTTGATTATTATATATAATATTTTTTTATATCCATGATATTGAATCTTTGTACCTGGTTCTTTAAGTTCTTAACGTATTGAAGAAACGCATATCCAAAGTGTGGAGAGAAGAAAGTCAGTTTGGTTGATTCTCTGTGTGTGTGTGTGTGAGAGAGAGAGAGAGAGAGAAACTTAATGAAGTCCACAAAGAAGATTATATTGGTACCATACCCAGCACAAGGACACGTTACTCCCATGCTTAAATTAGCATCAGTTTTGGCCTCCCAAGGCCTCAACCCCGTCATGGTCGTCCCTGACTTCATTCGAAGACGTGTCACTGCACAGATAGAACCCGAAGCAGAGACTTCTTCTGGGGTTCGTTGGGTTCAGATATCGGATGGTCTGGAGGAGAAAGCAACAAGAGATTTCTTCACGATTGAATTTGCAATGGAAAATGTAATGCCAATTCAGCTGGAGAGAATAATCAGAGAATTTCAGGAATGCGGAGAAGAAGTGATATGTGTAGTTTTGGATTTGTTGGCTTCGTGGGCAATTCAAGTAGCCGACGCTTGTGGAGTTAAGGCTGCAGGATTTTGGCCGGCGATGCTTGCCACTTACCGTTTGATTTCTTCCATTCCCAACTTGCTTTCTTGTGGTCTCATTTCCCATACCGGTATGCTCTTCCCTCTATTCCTCACTTTTCTTTTATTATTTTATTGCTTTAGTATTTTCCTTCACTATATATATATATATATGAATTAAAAAGCATAAAAACCAAATTTCTTATAATTGTATAGCTTTATCCACACATCACCATGAATCTGCACTATTCTATGAGAATTATATGGATACATCCACTTTATTGCCATTTATAAAGATAATTGTACCCACAGAAATGCTTTCTTTTAAAAAAAAAAACTTCTCCATTTTTTTTAATGAAATAACTATAATTTTTTCAGGAAAAAAATTTGAATACTTTGTTATCTATTTTTTATGTAATAATTAGCAAATTAAGATGTATCACTTTAGTTAAAAACATAAGCAAATAATTTGACCTCTTGATCTCTTGACCTCATAAATAGTATATCCAACATGGAATATCCGCCGAAATATTTTCTAAATATATTTTTTTTAATAAACATTTTCCTAAAAAATATATGAAAATAATATTAATATTGTCATGTTTCACATGACAACTAAGACATGTACATGGGCATGCCAATGATAAAATCTTCGAAACTGTGTTTGGTTTGTAATTAATAAGATTTAAAATTAGAGATTATCTGCGCATGACGACCGGCAATATATTTAAAATTAAATGACAATTGTCTTTTGGCTGATGAAGCACAAAAGTCAACGGTTCAATGTCTGAAAATTACATAAACTAGAAAAACACAATGCAGCAAATTAAATTTAAGGAGGGTGAAACCAAACATGGAGGACAAGACAAGATGATTTATTGTTCTTTCTTATTTTCTACTAATCCTCCCATATAAAAATTATTAGTATAATTAAGAATATTAATTAGAATCTTTGTGTAAAGACAAGTCAACTATTAAGAAGTTTCCTCCTTTGTCTAGATTTTTTTTCATTATCGATTTTGCCCTTATTAGGTTTGACCCAATAAATTGATTGGCAAGCATTGTATCCCCTTAAGATTTCTCCTCTTTTGATAGTATGTAGAGCAAAGAAAACATTTCTATGTTTTAGCATATTACGAAAATCCAAGCAAAAAAGAGAAAGTGTATATATATTATGATAACATAATATTGATATTTTTAATTCTTCATAGGTCCCGTTTGGTTCGCACTCGAAAATCGAAATTGGATTTAGAACAAAAAAATCTAAAAAATGGGTTTCGGAAAACCATATATCCACTTGGGTTTAGAAGATTTCATTAATTTAAAAAAATTATTTGTGTTTTAATTTGGTCTTTAATTTCGACTCCCTTTAAGCAAATGTAATTTGATAGTTATTGATAAGAATATGAATATCTTTTTTCCTATATATATTTTAAAATAAAATTAAAAGCCATATAATTTCATATTTGGTATTTGATACTTTTTGAGTATAATATTACTTTCTAAACTTATAATATTATTCATAACAATTTTGATAAACAAATTGCACAACTGCACGGTATTCTTGGGAGAAAACACAAGTTTGTCTGGTGGGTGGAATCGTGGTTTTTCTTCTCTCTCTCTCCTTTTTTTTTTTTTAATTGATTGTGGGGTGGGGGTGGGGCTTTGAGCTTTTCTAGGTTAATTCGAAAGTTAGAAGTAGAACTCCTGCAGCTTACTGCAGAAGTTTTCTGACAAATCGTAATGTGCAACAAGCAACAATTATGGACCATATCGAAAAATTCCAACAAAAGGGCTATTTAGTTCATGTAAATTATCGAAATTTATAGTTTTTTTTTGGGGATTATAATAAAGTAAATTTTGGGGGGGGGGGTAACCTAAGATTACTTAATGGTGGATTTTATGATAAATAAGACAACAAATATTTCAAAGTAGAGCTGATTTAGTTATTTAATTTCATTTGGCATTTTAAAATTCACCCACAAGTTTTGGTAAAGTGGTGCAATGTGAGCGATTTACAAGATGTAAGCTTAAATTAGGAAATTTAAAACTTATTTGCACAAATTAAAATTTATTTACACAAAAGAATTAAAATTTTTTATTTGATTGAATTATTTATAATATTTGAAAATGTTAATTATGCCAAATTAGAGCTTAGGCTTAGAACTTTAGAACTTTAATAATTTTATTAAAAATTGATAAATACATTCTGATATAGTCTGTCATGTGAAATTTGATCAATTTAGTTTGTTTATTCATTTAATTTATCTAATATTAGCATTAGAATTAATGCAATCATATGAAATTCACCTATAAACGGTGCATTGGCAATTCAAGAGAAATAAGTCTGTGTCTTGTTTGAAATTTCCATGCTAGAATATATTTGTTTGCTCCATAATTAGTGATGAAGATTTTGGTTGGTCTTTGGGACAGGAAATCCACTACATGAGGGTAAAATTTGTTGCCTACGAGATCAACCAGTTTTAAGTACTCTAGATCTACCATGGCTAATAGGCACACCAGCTGCAAGGCAATCAAGATTCAAGTTTTGGACAAGAACCATGTATCGAGCAAGATCTCTTCGATGGTTGCTCGTGAACACCTTTGTGAATGAATTCAACACCATGCAACAACAAGAACAACGCAAATGCCTAGAGACCGATGAAAAAGGTTCCCTACACTTTTTTCCACTTGTACCTCTGAGTAAGCTTGCCATAAAAACAAAGAATCCAAGCTTTTGGGAAGAAGACATGAGTTGCATGAATTGGCTAGACAAGCAAAAACCTTCATCCGTCATATACATATCTTTTGGAAGTTATGTGAGTCCTATAGAAGATGAAAAATTGAGAAACATTGCATTGGGACTTGAGGCATCAAAATGTCCCTTTATATGGGCATTGAGGTCCTCATGGCGGGATGGTTTACCGGATGGGTATTTGGAAAAGGTGTCCAAGCAAGGGAAAATAGTGTCATGGGCACCACAAATGGAAGTGTTGAAGCACGCGGCCATTGGTTCTTATCTCACTCATTGTGGGTGGAATTCGATTCTGGAAGCTATACAGTGCGAGAGAAGACTTTTGTGCTATCCGGTGGCAGGAGATCAGTTCCTAAATTGTGCATACGCAATTCAAGTTTGGAAGATTGGTGTGGAGATAGGTGGGACTGGACAAAAGGACGTGGAAGAAGGCATAAGTAGAGTGATGGGTGATGATGAAATGAAGAGAAGAGTATCAAGAATGAAAGAGAGGGCAATGGGAGAGGAAGCTGCATCAAAAGCCAGGGCAAATCTCATGGCGTTCCTAGATGATCTCAATAAACATGCGGCCTGTTAGTCCCTTATTTAAGCATTCCATGAGCAGTATTTGCTTACCAGCTTTTATGGAGTCCTTTAGGTGTATCTTCTTGTTTGCCTTGGTTGTTGGGGTGTTGTCCTTGGCCTATCAGTCTTTTCTATTTACTTTTAATACAATGTTGTTTATTAAAAAAATGTCAAATTTGTAAAGAACATTGGAAATGAAAAATCTTAAGTTGTCAATAATAGTTTCACGTATTAATGGTGAATGGTCCGCCGGTGACATCAAAATTTAATAAAAAAGAAGAAAACTTTAAAAATTTACTTACTTTAGCCTCCAAAACTCAACAATTGATGGCCCAATGCAAGTTAACTACAAGATGAAATCATAAAAATATAACATTTTTTTTTGGTAATTTTAAATTAGCAGTAAATTTTAACAAAATTTGGACCAAAGATGTTACTCATGGACTGAATTTTTATGATAAAAATTAAGTGTGGAATGTTGTGTTTCCTTGTTGCTAAGTAAATAAAATTAGTAATGATTCTGGTAAAGCAAAATGTAACCTAAGATTCCCAAAGATAGACGACAAAGGGGCGAAATTGCTAGATAATCAAAATTAGGCATAATACAACTACAAAATCGACAAAAGACTGTGTGTGTGTGTGTGTGTGTGTGTGTGTGTGTGTGTGGTGAAGAGCACCATAATTTTTACAAAGTCAGTGTAGTAATAGCAAAGGAACGGCTTTCCAAGTCCAATACCTTTCATTTGGAAGCGAAAGTAAGCAAGAGCAGATATCTTTATTGTAGGCTGAATGCAATATATTTGATTGAATATAAGAGTCATCGCCAAGAGTGCCTTCAAGAACGGGATAACCCTTTTCTACTATCCAGCATTCTCATCTAAAGCCTACTTATATAATAATCTTAGTCCTCCATAATCAAATTGTTTGTCAAAACTAAGTTCTTGAGACAAAGAAATGAGTCATAGTTGATGACACTTTTGGGCAAGAGAATCGCCATGCCTTACCCACATTTTATTAGGAAAACTTCCACCGGAGGTCAGCAGAATAGAACCAATGTGAGGCTACATTTTGAAACTGTGAAGTGTGGGAGGCTAAACTCTAAAGAAGAAGATCAAGAAGAATAAGAAGAAAAAATGAGATATGACCATGTGTGGGAATGTCAGAAGGGAATGAACATAGCAGCATGACTGAATGAAAGGATGGTTGCGCTGTACATGTAATGGGGAGTTTAGACTTATGGATTGCCGTCCCCCAACAATGTGCCGGCCTCTCTTGCTTTTCTCAACTCCACTTGTCTTGTATCATGCAATTAATTCAAATAGACGACTCTCCTCCTTACACAAAAAAAATCGATTGTGTCAGCTACACTATCCTTCTATGTAAATTTAAAAAGTCAATAATTCAAATAATAAAATAATGCACTCTCATCTCAGTCACTGAAAATTATATATGTTAGAGCTATTTAATATTATTATTATGTCAAAATTGGATTTTGTCATTTTAACCTTCACTATGGTGTCAATTATTTATATAAAAATTCATGAAATTCAGGAAAAGAAAAGAAAATGCATTTAGTTAGTTTAGTGCATTCTTTCCTTAAAAATTTAAAAAGGAGGGGGAGGGGGAGGGGGAGGGGGAGGGGGAGGAGGAGGAGAAGAGAAGAAACACCGGATGCTTCACCCACAAAAAACTTTCATAAATATAATGATAAGGCATTATATCTTTTTAATTATAGGTTTTAGATTCGATCTATAAGAATAGAAAATAAAATTTGAAAGAGTCAATTCCTTAATAAAATTTATAGTATTCAAAATAAATTAATCAGATAAAAATTAAAAATCGATCTATGAAAACAAAAAAAAAAAGAAGAAAAAGAAAAAAAGAAAAAACACTATATTAGATGGATGCAGTGACTGCTTGGCCCAAGCCATGCCGGTCTAGTTTTCAATATAGGCCTATTTATTTGAACCGGAAAAATTCATTTATTTTTTCTCATATTCTTTTTTATTACATTGACTCTCTCGAGACATATACAGATCTAGATAAAAAAAATTTAAAATAACTTACGATAAAAAATAATTCCGTTTATGACACCCAGTTATCGCAAATTCAACCCGAGACAAGATATGTCGCGAGTTAAATTTGCGACAATGTATGTCATGTTTTCAAAACGCGACATATCTCCACTCCTCTCTCTCTCTCTCCCCTGCTCCACTGCCCTCTCCCTCTTCCTTGCGACTCTCCTCTCTCTCTCTCTCTCTCTCCCTTCCCCCCATGGCCCCACGTCACTCCCCCCGCCCCGCGGCCCTCTCCCTCCCCCCGCGGCCCCACAACTCTCCTCTCTCTCTTTCTCCCTCTCCCTCCCCCCAGCAGCCCTGTGACACTCCTTTGTGCCGCGGGGGGAGGAGTGACGCCGGGGCCATAGGGGGGAGAGGGCTGGGGGCAGTGGGAGAGAGAGAAAGGAGTGAGAATATGTTGTGGGTTGAAGATGCGATATAATCTATTACGGGTTCAACCCGTGACAAACGAAGGTCACAAATGGAATTATTTTCCATTAGAGATCATTTAAAATTTTTTTTTGGTTTGATCCGTACATGTCTCTCACTCTCTCTGCCGAACGACAATTAATCTAATGAGTAAAAATATTAAATCATTTAATTAAATTTTAAATTTAAAATTTAAAAATGGAAAAAACTATATTGAGAGATTTATTCCTAAAATGAGCTCAATAAATTTTTTTTTTTTGGTACAGCTGAGCTCAACAAATGATCAAACCGAATTAGTTGGTTTCGAATACCGATTGGTATAACACCAAAAAAAAATATTCACTTTCTCCGGAACTGGGCCGGGCCAGTGCCCAATTAATGGGTTGGTGTTGTTTCACTTTCACAATCACAACACCGCCCCTTTTTTTTGTGGACATCACAACCTGTAGGAGAGAGCCAGATTTGAAGTTAAAAATTAGGAATATGATTGGCCGGGAAGAGTTTGGAGGTGTGATTCCCAATAATATTCCCTTCGGCCTACCCTACAACCATCCCGGTCTTGCCTGCTGCTGCTGCTGCTGCTGCTGTTTCTTCTTCTTCTTCTTCTTCTTCTTATTCTTCTCCTTTCTCTCTCTCTCTCTCTCTCTCTCTCGGAGCAAGTAGGAAAACTCAACAAAGCCTCTGAAACCAGGCCTGTAAGTCCTAATTCATGACTTTAATTTTGTTTTTATGATTGATGTCCTTCATTCATAATCTCCCCAAGCCCTATCAATTAAAGAAATTTGTGACAAATTTGAAATGATTGCACATTTTTCTGCTGCAAAATGCAAATGCAAATGCTTTGATATTTCTTTTATGGTGTTCTTGATTTCACACAACGTTTTCCACTGTCCTTTTTCTTTTTGCTCTTTCTTATAATATTAATAACTTAGTTTGGGTAGGGCTTCAATTAGGAGTGGGTAACATTTTGATATCCATATAAAGGATCAAGTTTTTGTTGATGCAATTGGATGGATACCTTGGATTCAATGACATTCTAACTAGTTAGTCTTTGTATAGACTGCATATTAGAGATTGTTGGGAATTTATTGTTACTCCAATGAAGTGATAGACTTGGAATCACATTGATCTTTTAGGTAAGTCAAATGTGGTACTTGGCATCTATAGATATCTTATAACTTGAGGTGAAATGACTTCTGTACATGTTGAGGGATTGATTTTGCTTCGTCCTAAACAATGTGGAGCAATTAACAACAACATGTGGAGTATCTCTGGTGGATGCAGGGAAAGAATTTAAGGTGAATACAAACTGGAGATGCTTGCCCTAAATGGGAAAAAGAGAAGTGATTTTTTCTTTGGGGGACCAAGAAAAAGGAAAGGTTTTGTAAGCAGGAAAAGAATGTAGTTAAGATGGTATATCTCAAAATGTTGTCTGGACATGTTCATATAAAGCTGATGGGTACCTTAATGGAAAAAGGAAGTGTCATGATCCCCAATAATGGGATAATGAGCCTAGTAATGTTACAACATGTAAAAAATTCGATGAGCTTGAGGACCTTAATGGTTAGAATAGAACTATGCATTTTATGCCAAAGAATTGAATCCCATTAGCTACCCATCCCATATAATATGCAAGCATATTAAAAAGAATAGCAAGGTTGAGATGGCTCATGAAATTGAGCTACCCAATTTTCACAAAATATGTTTCTAAATGAAAGATAAGAAGAATGAATGATGACTTTGTTAGGTACTGAACCTGGTAGTGAGCACTTTCCATTTACGAAGCTTGACTGTTAAATCGCACCAGGTCTTCGGTTATTGTTGTGATGAGTGTTGCTCTTAAGCTTCTTCTTCTGACTTTTCTCTGAATTTGGGTCACCAACACTGGTATTGCCCTGTTCCTGCCTGTACATTTTCCTGATTTTCCCTGAATCTGTATTCGACATATATTCTCTTTCCCTTCCACTTCCACTATGATGAGTCATGTTTCTTCACAGGCTTCAGCAGTCAAATCATCTTTGACTGAACTTTTTTGTGAATGACTAATATCCCTGAATTGTAACTTCAAGCTTTCAGAAGAAATGTTTCAACAGGAATGACATGAAATCTTAAACTCTGGTTGGTGTAGACTACATAAATTAGTCTTACTAGCATCACATGATCAGTCAATAAGAGTATGCAAGAGTCAAGAATGATGATTTCCTTCTTCAAGCACTCCGAAAGGAAACTTTGAAAACCATTTGGAAACTGCATCGTACATGATTTCAGAGCATTGGTGCCATATGTAACTGCAAGGGACATGATTTATGTTTCTATAATCTGTTCTTGCCATTGGATAATTCTGGTGGCCCTGGTTCATCTTAGGTCCAGTCAAATGAGGTGACAACCGACAACCGTTTGTAAAAGAACACCATAGTCAATTTGCTCAATAGCATTCACCATTCACATTTTGAATCCCTTTGTGCCTTGGTAAAAGTTGGCATGTCATGCTGTTATGGGGGACAAAATGAGGAATTCTCAGTTGAAAGAATTTTTACTGTACTGAAAGACTGGCCCTAATCTCAGTCTCATTGTTTATGTCTTAGATGTAAAATGTTGAATACAAATTATCTGGACTGTTATTTCTCACCGGCCCTAATCGAAGTCTCATTGGAATTTTACCTAGTCCTGCTCAACTGGTATTCTAAGATCTCAGAATCATTATGAAGAATGTTGAAAATAGCAGGAGATGACTCTGGAGGATTCAGCATTAAATTGGATGGGATACATGATCAACTCTATCAGTCTTTCTATTTTGATCTGTCATCTTTTTGTCTAGTGGTTGCAATTTTTTACATTCTTTTTGAGTAGCATCTCATTCAACTCCTATTACATGACCATTTACCTTGTTTTATATTTTGTTTCCCTTGTTTGATCATAAAACTGTATCACATAGATATATATATATATATATATATATATATTTTTTTTTTTTTTCATGTTTTTACTGTGATAATTAGAAGGGATCTTGAATGTCAGCTCTGGGTCTGCAGCATCCTCTTCCGGGAGGGTAGAATATCATGCTTGCATTATTGGTCTACAGTGTGTTTAAATCATAGAAATTTGCACCAATTTAATTGAAGCTGGCTGCCTGGGTGTTTATGCGTATATATAATATATTTTTTTCCCTCTTCTGTGAACTAAATTAACTTTTATTGATGATTTTTTTTTTTTTTTTTTGGGTTGAAATTGGATTTAAATCTTGTTTTAACTACACTTTTGGTTCTTGAATGGTCTAGATTTAGGTGCCTAACCATATGCTGACTTTGTGTTGATTTACCAAACCCAACCAAGCTGAATAATGCTTACACAATCTAATCCGGACAATTTTCCAAAGCAGGTCACAGCATCTTGGAGCTCTGTGCTTGGCATCAAAGCTGAATTTAAATTCGCAACTCTGCACTAAAACACCTCCCCTAATGGCTCTTGTAACAGTTGATGCCTAACTACTTTGTAGACATCCCTCTACTTGATTTTTGGTATTTGTCAACTGAATAGGCAAAAAGATTGAGGAGAATCTTAGAAATTATTTTTACCCAATGGACTATGGTCATCACGGTATAAGAGTTATCTTCTTCTTCTCTCTTTTTTTTTAATGAATTTGTGATTATCTCTTTATGATTAATCTCCTGTTCTGTCTATTCCCTTCTAGTCAACAACCATCTTTCATTTTCTTTGTTCCTTGTTAGGCAGGCTTAGTGGGTGGTCTGTTGTCACAAGATTGGTGATTCCTGTCCAATCAGTCAATGGAACATGAGAGAAACTGCTCTTTCATTATCTCTCTCTCTCTCTTTTGGGGTTGTTCAAATTCTGCCATTGTGTTTTTTCAGTGCTTGGTGTGGAGATTATGAATCCGCTGTCTATTAACAATAGAATTTAAAGGTGCAAGCTCTGCTTGCTATATGTGAGTCTATACATTCCACATATATTTTGTTCTCTGATGGCAATCAAGGAAGACGAATTTTATAAGCTGGTGTATTAACATGTTTAAACCTATGGAGTGCTTTTCTAATTAGTATCTTAAATTCTTGGTTTGAAATCTTTTTTGGTTAGCATATAAGATAACCATTTAATGTTTGCATCATTAGCATAAATCCCAGTTTCACCAAAAAAAAAAAAAAAGCATAAATCCCAGAATGGATCATGTTATGATAAATTGCCTCTGGATGTTGTAAATATGTAGTTTTCTTGATAAATGGCGTGGCAAACCCTTCATTAAATCATCCAAATTACATTGTATTTTGACAATAAATGCCCCTCCTAGGGCAGTACACTCTGTATCATAATTACTGGTATCTGTACATTTGGAGACACACAAATCCTTAAAGAACAAAAGAATGTTTCATCTTCCTTTTAACTCCTGCAAACAATCAATTCATCTAACACCACTTTCATGGGCACCAGAATAACGTCAACACGAGGGCATCTGCCTTTCATCTGTGGGAGGATCTTAGAAACCTCTCCAGGCATCAAGAACTTCATGGAAAACTTCTGCTACAAGGTCAATGCCTGCATTGTGCAGAAAGGCGTTGAAGTCTTCTCTTATGTCTAATATTTTACCGAACTTCACAAGATACTGCATGCAGCTGGTCTTCAGTCTCGGCAATTGATATAGAGTAGCATTTTGGAGCCTCTCAAGCACATTACTTGTATTGATGTCTTCAAGCAAACTCTCATGGCAAGCGTCTTTCAAGTCAGCAACATCATACTTATCAGCTGCTTGAAGAAGTGCCAGTCTATGAGTTTTAAATTCTTCCTGTTCAATGCAACCATAGATGTAATTGAGAAATGCCTGACAAGCTTCAATGGACATATCAGAAATGTCTACAGTGGAGAGTTCTTTCTCTTTGAGGTCATGAGAGAACATGCTACCGAAAACAGGCGAGCGGGCAGCTAGAACTGCACGATGGGCACCAATGCTTCCATCGGAGGCATTAATAATGATGTCTGTGTGGATGCTTTCTGACAGCATTCGTCCCAGCAAAGTGAGAGCTGTTGCATTCGACCTTGCTTGCGTAAATCCTTCAGCCCAGATGGAGCAAGGTTCACCGTCCTGTTTGACAGAATGAAGATCACATTTCACTGGCGTGATTAGGTTACATGCCACCAACCCTTACAACTGATCTTAGTCATCCATACCAACTCTTATTCAGTCGAAGTTATTTGGGTTTGTGCTTCATTTTCATTTTGGGTGACTGCAAAATGCCTAGCTACTTCTGATTTTACATATATTATCCTACCATGTATAGAAGTTAAGATTATGCATAGAAGGGAGAACTAGAAAGCCTTTAGTTCCATGAATTTGGTTACAAACATTAGTGACTGATACTCATATATGCACAAAACGAATGCAAAAAAAAAGAAGATAAAGTAGTGCAAATAGAAGCTTACGTCTGGACTGGCAATTTTGAGATCAAGAAATTCAACGTCAATGATGAGCTTCCCTGAAAAAGGAACCTCAATCGGCCAGATAAAGTCTTCACTATTCTTTATCTTCTTGTCTGTTACCTCTGCAGGCATTCATGTTCCATGAAGCACTTAGATATAATAGAGACTTTATATTAAAACTAGGGGGAATTTATTTATTTCGCGCAGAGAGAGAGAGAGAGAGAGAGAGAGAGAGAGAGAAGTCATTAAATAGGCCAAAGGAAAAGAAAAAGAAAAAGAGTGAAAGTTGAGAAATAGCATACCAGGGTGACTGAGAACTCTGCGATCACCAAAAGAGGTGAGGACTCTGATAACAAAAGACGCAATCGGAGGTTGATCTCTCGTCAAATTGGATATCTCGGGAAACAATCTCACACACAAAACCCTACTTTTCTCGACCGACAGATGCCTACAAATGGAAATCCAATCAAACAGAAATTTTCACAAGTAAAATTAAAATTAAAATAGGAAGGAATGAAGACGAAGACGAACCAATTCCACTTGCCCATCCTGAATGGATCGGATTTTCGATAGGTACAAGAAGCCACATTCTCGATCCTCCATTGAGCTAAACGCGACGTCGTCTCTACTCTGTACAACGAATCGCTCATTCTATGTGTCGAGAGTGTGAGAATCGTCGTAATTTCATTGATGCAATCCAAGAGTCCCGACAATTCTCCAGGCTTTCCCAGTTTCACTACTTGTTACACATATCACCTCCTCTCTCTCTCTCGCTCTCTAACCTCAGTCTGATGGTACAAGTGCTGATTTGAAAATGAAAATTCTTACAAGGGCACCAAATTATAAGATGGGGTTTGCTTTCTTTCGTCAAAGGTTTCCGGCACGCAAGGGTTTTGTTTTAATTTCGCTTTACGCCATTTATGTTCTTAACTTCGAGGGCTTCAATTGGTGGAGAGAAAGAGAGAGAGAGAGAGAGAAAGAGAAGAGAAGAGAAGAGATGGCTTCCACTGCACTTAAGCGAAAATGACATGGGTCATCAAAGCAAAGTATCTATACTATGCTCTTTGTCATAGACGGTGAATCTATTTTTCGTGATTGGACCATGATAAAAAGAATCATCGTTGACCTTTTTGTGAGAAAATAGATACAGAGAGTTGATCTTTAAATTGAGTTTAATAATTATTTGAATCAAATTAATTAAAATTTTGAATATCAAAAATCAAATAAAAAAAAATCAAACTTCGTATCGATGCTGTCGGGTGTCTTGGCTAATACATTTATTAAAATCTTTGAGATAAACCACCAACGAATTTCTGGTTTTAGAGAGACAGGGCAGCACTTTTCTTTGGGATTTGAGTTGTTTTTCCTTTCTGATTCTGCTCTAATTCTCGAAGAATGTCATTAGATTTTAGCTATTACCTGCGCAGAAATGATGAAAATATGGAATTCTAAGAGACAAGAACAAATAAGTACTTTAGTAGGAAGTTCCATACCTGCTTCAAAGAAAATATTTTTCTGAAAATGGTTACTTATTCCAAATTGTTTATGTTTTATTCACGTTGTAAGCAAGTTGTGGCTGAGAAGAGCAGCACAATCCCAAAAATAGGTCAGCTACCATGGAAGTTGAACTAAGATCATTTCTTTTGACATCTAATCTAGCTCCAAAAATGGCGTCATCAAATGAAAAAACAATTTTGTGCAGAACATAGATATAGTCTCTTGCAGAAACTTTTAAAAAAAAACCTCTTATCAATCATGGATAAAACAACAACCAGTTTGCAAATGGATTACTTTCATTTTCTTGAACCCACAAGCGGTAGTGTAAAGGTAAGGTTTTTTATTTGCCCCTATTTTTTTGTTTTAAGAAACCTTTGAATCCAAATAAGAATATGAAAAAAAAATCAATGAGTTTTAGGCTTAAAAAAACTTTTTTTTTTTTTTACCATGGCTAGGCCACCGACCTAATTTCCAAGCCTTCGCCTTGACTAATCTGGGTCGACCGCTTGCCAGGCTCAATTGAGGGGGTAGGTCTTCCAACGCTGATTTTCAATTCCCATGGGGATCGAACTCTTGACCATGATTAAGAGGCGTCAGTTTCCGAATCAACTGAGCCATCAAGTGTTGATGGCCAAAAAAAACTTTCAAAATGATGGATAGTTGATTTAGTGAAAATGATATTAAATCCCTCATTTAAGATTTGGATTTAATTTTAGAAATAAAAAAATTACGTTAAGAGAGTTTTCTTAAAAAAGGGGGCTCAATTGAGAGGGCAAATCTCCCAACGCTGATTTTGCAAGAGGCATCAGTTCCCAAACCAACTGAGTCATCAAATGTTGATGGCTTAAAAAAACTTTCAAAATAATGGATAGTTGATTTAGTGAAAATGATATTAAATCTCTCAATTAAGATTTGGATTTAATTTTAGAAATAAAAAATTTACGTTAAGAGAGTTTTCTTAAAAAAGATTTTACAATAATTCAAATTAAATCAGTAGAAATATGTATCGGGATATTGTTGGTTTTGTTACGGGAAGTGTTGGAATTGGACCAAAAAATGTGGCCGGGAGCAGGCCGGGCTAAGAGCCTTTAGCCCTTCGTTTCTCATCTCATGGATTTGAATTGTGTTCATAATAATTTATATTTTCAAAATACGTTGACAAATGGGGGATCTAACTCTGAAACATCATAACCCTATTGGCAATTTGGATCCACTCAATCAATGGTTTGATTATGGCCATTATTTTATATTTCATTATAATAATAAAAGGAATTGCATCATACCAAAAATCAAGCTGTCACGCAAACGTCTCAATAGTAGCATGGAATCATTAAGATTTTCCTCAACACATAAAACAAGAGAAAAAAAAAATAAAGAAAGTAGGAAGAAAGAGAGAGAAAATTGTCGTGTGGGCATTGATGGAGGAACCATTGGAATGTTGGGATTTGTTTGTTAGGAAAATTACTTGATGTAAAATATGTCAAATATCGTGTTAAATTATCGGAATCAAAATTTAAGAACTAAAATTGAAATTCAAGTTGGATGAAAATGTACCTGATTCCATAGCCGGAAACTGAATAGAATACAAACTTAATTCGACCTTCGTCTGGACAGAATCCCGGCCACGGCCTTCTAGGTCAAATGTATTCTCACAAAATCTCTCTATATGATGGGAGTATTAGGGAGAAGAGTAATCCAATGACCCAGGGACCATAATCCTTATTTATAGTTATAGGGATGACTTTACTTCCAAATTCATAATTGGAATTTGCCTATTTAGGTTATTCAAGTTACCTTACCTGATTCATATGAATTTAGGTAACTTTCATGCTATTCTTAAGTCACCCTTAAACATTCCCTATTTAACCTATCATAAATAGTAAATGTCCATTGGTATCTACAATTTATTTATTTCCATATCCTTTGAGATACTTAAACCCAAATTACTGAATTTTCCAAATTTACCAGATCACTTTCATATGGGCTTATCTTATGGACTTGACAGTATACAATACATAATTATTTTAACATATAAGCCCAACGTTGGATTAATGATCCAACATTGTTTGCTTTTTTTTTCCTTTCTTTTTTCAAATTTATTTTTAGAACAAATACTTTACTGAAAATATTGAAGGATGAATAAGTTGACAAGAAAGGGTATCTCTGGGTGGGACACAGATAGATAGCCATGATATGTTGCGCCCTTAAAAATAATAGAGCATTTTAATGTTGCAAGCAATCACACACTGGGCTTTGGGAAAGAGACAATGCATAATATCAATGTGGTACCCCGTTAATCACTAGCATGGATGCCAGCAATGATGTCCTCCGGCCAGGCCTGGTTAATAATAATATTATAACACCCTGCTTTTGTATTAATAAGGGTTACAGTCATGCTATTTTGAGTAGTTTTGAGACAAAATTCTCTCTGGTTTCACTATTAGATCTTTGCAAAATGGGGCTCGAGCAAAGGATGAGCAAAAAATGTCATATTATGATTTTAATTTTTATTGCTTGATGCAAGTATGTGTTTCATCATTCAGTATGTTCACCATTGGCTCGGGCAATAGGGATTATTAATCTTTTATACCCAAATTTTGCAGCTGCACAATTGTAAGGACTATACTTCATTGTTCAATAATTCAAATATGGAATCAATCGGGCTAGACACTTAATAAAATAGCACGTTATACTAAGCTTTTTATTTTTTGGGCTATGTTTTAAATCATAATGCTAGCCTGTTTTTGATTATTAGTCTTAGCCACGACAATTTTTTTTTAATAACTAACCGGTATTTAAAGTATATTATATTTCGATTAATCTGATCTAAATATTATTAGATTCAATTTAGGAGTAATTTTTTTAATATAATATTTTTTATTTTTAAATTTTGAATTCAAATTTTATTAAAGAATTTAACATATTTATTTACTAGATCGATTATTCGTTTATATCTAAGACGGACTGTATGGCATGCTAGGTGAAGCTGTCCGGCCATCCTCATCCTGAGGACTCCGGTGCTTCTTGGACTACTAAAATTTGAGGCGATGAAGAAAATTAAGTTCTTGGGTTTTTACCCTTGCCATTCTCCTTCGAGAATAATAAGTACATTTCTCCCTTGAAAGTCTTTTTTTTTTTTTTTATTGTAAACACGCCCTAAATTCCAATCACAAAGCTATTATGGGGATGGCGGTATTAATCAAGTTTGCTCATTATTGATAAAACCAAAATTAAAACCCATCAATGGTTCCTGGTTTCAAACAAAATTGGAACTAGGGGTGAAAGTTCAAATATGATGCCCCTCAAAAACTAGATTCAAATCCAATCCGGATCAGGCTTGGAATCCAATATGGAATCTTGTTCTAATTCAAAATCAAAAATTGGAAATATATATATAAGAGGGGAATATAATTTTTGGACAAAAACTAAAATTCAAGCAGCTACTTGGAGAAAAGCAAGAACAAGGCAACAACATTTTCACATTTAGTGCTGTTCACCTGATCGGTAACCCATTTATTGAGAATTAAAGGGTCAATTAGAGGGCATTTATACATTTAGTTTTGTTACGGTCTATTTGTGAATATAGTGGTAGAATACTAAATTTTTTTAACAAGTTTGAATCCTGAAAATAAAAAATAAATATTAAGAGAGAGAGTCTCAGACTGAGATTTCATAATTATTCGAATCAGATTAGTTAAATTTTTAAATATCTGTGTGGTCCAATGAAAAAAAAATATACATTTGGTGTTGCTTCACCAACATTTTCTTTAGGGGTTATCTTCTGCGGCTCACTTACACTTGAGACTCAGGTCATAAGAGCGCCACACTTTAACATGAACCTTTAGTATGCTGCAATGCAAAAGTTTGCTGTTTGGAGTCGTTCAATGCCCATCGTTTTTTCAAGAGTATCGTTCTTCATTTTTATCTTATTTTTCTATGCGTACAGAACAGGACAAAAGATTATATCATTGTTTATCATAAATAGATAATGGATTTATAGGAATTTCTTATTTATTTATAGGATTTATGACTATTGTATTATTACTTAACATTATAAATTTTTATAAAATAATATAATATAATAATTATTAATTATTAAATAATAATCTAAATTTTTACTGAACGGATGTTCCTCCAACGTAATATACGAAAAAGATAGTTAATGATTTATAACTTAACTGATATTATTCATTTTCTACTCGGATATCTCGTGCTCAAGCTTTCTCTATGGATAATATATATATATATATACAAAATCTAAAACAAATACCCTTATGAAAAAGAATTGGGACCTAATTCTACCTACCAAAACTAAACTTACCATTCAAAATTGTCTGAGTGGGGTTTTTAGCCTACTAATCACATGACACGTGCCATCCGTGCATTGATTGTTAACCATTAAATTAATTTTAAGTTAATTAAACGAATGCGTGATTTTTAGTCTTAAGCCCAAGAACGAGAGATGGCCTATGGAAAGTTGAAAGTTTGGTTGGAGTATAAACTGTGAGATCGAAAGGAAAACAAATATAGGATAAAACAAAAAGTTATTTTTGTTTAGTTTGGAGGTAAAACACGAAGATGAAAATAAAAAATGATAAAATAATACGATTTGAGATGGATTGGATTTTGAATAAAATAAATTTTTTTTTTGTAATTTTATATGATTCGGAGAGAATAATATTTACTTCCTTCCCTCCTTCCTCTCCCTCTTTCACTTTTCATTCTAATCAAGTAAGATAAAATAATACCTTTTTTTTTCCTTTCGTTATTAGGAATAAAACAAAAAAAATATATTTATTTCTACCAAATCTCTCTTGTTCCATTCCCCTTCCCCTCTCGTGAACCAAACTTATCCTTAATCTTCACAGATGGTGGGCCGTGGGCACTAAAAAGAACCAGCCTCTCCTTGCCATTGCTTTTTGTTCGGTCAAATCAAGGAGATGAATAACGAGGAGACTAACTCCACTACGTGCAAACGTAGTAGGCAAGACACACTAGTGAGCCTCACTTGGTCCAAATTAATCATAGTTAATGAAAAATTGGCAACCAATCATTTATCTGATTCCACCTAAAGTTTGCAGCACTAGGTCAGCTAACAACGTTGTTTAATATAAAATACAAAAGCTGAAAAAGAAGAAACATGTTGCTTTATTTTAAAAGGTAATTCTCTTTATCTTCTGTTTTTGAGATTGGCTGATGTTGGGAACCTGAACTACCATTCCAAATGGGGCTGGGTCAAGCCTTTGATCATTATCTAAGGAAAGTTCCTTTTTTGGCCCAGCCTCATATTGCTATCTTCAAGTACTCTTCAGTGTTTCTGCAAATTGTTTGTCTAGTTATGGGTTATTCAGGGGTCCCCCAGTTTTAGGCCTAGAGTTGTAATTTTAGGCCTTTCAAATGCATATATTAAGCTTTCAAAGGGATAATGTTGAAGTTTTCCGAGTGGTGACATTTATGAGTGTCATTTTCCCCGGAATTGTAGCAACCCCATTGTATAATTACATCTCAACTCAGCTTTGAGTGTAGTAGTTGAGTGTTCAACCCAATACAGTTTAAAATCCATAACTATTGGGAGAAAAAAAATTAATAAAGAAATAAAATACTGCTTGCAAAGCTGTGAACAAGGAAAAGGAAAACTATGGCTTCAAAGCTACTTATCAAAACAAATCCGATATAGATGAACTGACCCTACATGAGCCGAGCAGTTTGAATCTCTTCCCTTGCAGCTTTAGCCGATTGGAGTATTCAAACTTGTGTCTATCAAGTAACAGATGACCAGAAGCAATAGGTTTGATAGGTCCCATTAGCCTGTACTGATCCATCTTTATCCAAAAACTCGCAGCCGAATAAGCAAACATGAACCAAACAAGAAGCCACAAGGAATTTCTTTCGAATGATTCTTTGCAATTCTCACGCTTCAGTCAAAGATTACTATGATTTATTCTTGTATTTATTTTTCATTAATTAGCATATGGCCTAACCCCGGTTTCAGCTTTCTGCAAACAAAGAAAAATCACTTCCTTTTCACTACCAATAGAGACTAAATCGAATAGTTTATCTTAATTGCCTAGGTTGTTTAGTATTAAACGAAAAGTCCAAAGCTTCAGTACTAAGCTCTTATAGAAAACATATGTTAGGAAGAAAATGTCAGCATCGCTACTCTGCCAAACTTCTTCAAAGTTCTCAATCTGTTATTTCTCAGAAGTATCTCTGGAGACTATCCGATATGCAGTTTATGATTTATCTTCTCATCTGAATTCTTGCGAAAAATCATTGGAGCAAGTGCGTTACGTAGTTTCCAACTACCAAGCTTAATTAAAATAGATTACTCTCTGTTGCTTGTTTTAAATTAATGTTTATCACGTTAAGGTCGTGATTCGAGAACAAGAAACATTCAATTATTAGGCAAATGATGTAGACCAGAATTTTACTATAAGATCTTTGAAGTTCCTACATCTTTCAGGTGACCAGAAGAGTGTTTGCTCTTTAAATTTTGATCCGATCCATTGGCATTCTGTGCCACGTAAAGCAATTGAGTTCCTGCTAAAATTGAAGTGTTTGTTGTGTACATAAGGGTGTGCAAATGGGTCGATCTAGGCGAGGGAAGAGAAGCATAAACAACCTAAACAGATCAAGAACGAGTAAAAAACCTATGCAAGATCAAACACCAGAATGGGTCATTAAGATCAACAGTTGTCTAGAGGAAGGGCCTGATTATGACTCTGGAAGATGGTGGACAATCTACAGGGTCCCTAGGAACATGCGGTTAGTCTATAGGAATTCCTTCATACCAAAAATCATATCCATTGGACCTTTTCACTATGGAGAGCCAGGGCTGGAGTCCATGGAGGAGCACAAGATGCGGTACTTGCTAAGACTTTTGGGAGGGAAAAGTAAGGAAAACAGGGTACAAGCAGAGGGACCAGTGCCACAAGTTCATGGGAATGTGCAGTTGGAGGAGCTCGAAAGGGCTATGAGAGCCTTGGAGCCTCAAGCAAGGGAGCGCTACTCGGAGTATTTTGATATGGACAGTGATGAATTTGTGCAAATGATGGTTCTTGATGGATGCTTCGTGATTGAATTGCTGCGTCTTTATACATCTGAGAAAGAGGTGAGGAAAATGTATTTATCGCTCCATTCTTGCTGATGATACATTCTTTACTTGAGAATATATTTTTTTTTCCTTCCTTTCTGGGACAGGGCAAAAATGTTGATGACCCAATCTTTACCACGCGTTGGATGCTAAGGACTCTGCAGCGTGACCTATTGATGTTGGAGAACCAGCTTCCCTTCTTTGTACTAGAAGAATTGTACCTGCTCACAAGGTCAGCTGAAGAGCCTTCTTTACAAGAAATTACAGTTACATTCTTTGATCCTCTACTTCCAAGAGAAAATAGGATGCGTAAGTTGGACCAAGAAGAGGAATTTGATCATATGTTAGACGTTTTCCGCTCAACTTTCCTCTCATCTGTCATAGACAAAACCAGTACGTTGGAGTGGAAGCAAATACGAAAGAAGGGTGGCTTGTCACTTGTTCAAGAAAGACAGCTAATTCATAGTGTGAGCGAGCTTCAAGAGGCAAGAGTTAAGCTGAAAAACAGAAGCGACCTTGACTTACTTGACATAAAATTCAAAGGGGGAGTACTTCAAATCCCAACTCTGTATCTTGATGATAACACAGTTCCTCTCCTACTGAATTGTGTGGCTTATGAGCAAAGTGATCAAGATGCTAAGCCCCTTTTCACCAACTACTTCATGTTCTTCGACAGCATAATCAATTCGACTGTGGATGTTGAGATTCTTCACCAAAATGGGATCATAAATCATGTGTTAGGCAGCAATGGGGATGTTGCGAATCTTTTCAACAAGCTTGGAAGAGAGATTGTCTATGACTTGGATGACTGCTATTTGTCGAAACAAATTAAGGGTATCAATGATCATTGCAAGGCATATTACGCTTCCAAATGGCACGTTTGGTGGGCGAATTTGATCAATGACTATTTCAGCACACCATGGTCATTTCTTTCGCTTCTCGCTGCCATAGTCCTCTTGTTGCTCACTGCAGGCCAGACTTTCTATGCTATCTATGCTTATTATCGTCCTCCATAGCCATAGGAAACCTACAACCACCTTGTCATTTGTTTGTACACATGAATTTGTTCGTAACCACTCTGATTTAGAATAATAAAGAGTATTGCATTTGTAATACATGTTTAGTTCATTTTGTTCTCACACTGTAATTATGACTTGCATAGATTCCACAAGAAATTTCGAAGATGTTTTTATGTAAACTATAGGCGCAGCTACCAATGAACAATCAGTTCGGTGGGTAAGGGTGTTAGCTCCGTTAACCAAGTGTCGTATTCAAAATTTAGGAATGGAAAAGACGATGTTGGTATAGCAATAGACAATCAGTCGTCCAACCAATAAGTGCTCAAATCGGAGTCGTCCAACCAATAAGCACTTAAATCGGATTAATCGATATATGAATCTAAACACCAATTGGTTAAAAAAAAAAAAAAAAAAAAAAAAAGACGAACCCCCAGGGCGCCGCGGCGGTGGGACAGCTAAACTGAAGTTGAACATGAGGCCTAATAGGCCCATTCCTCACAACAGATAGCCATAGGCATGTGCAGATTTGGGCTCATTTTTGGTTTAGGCCTAGTTTGAACTTCTGCTTGGGCTTCTAAACCTCCCTAGGCCTGACCCAATAGGGACCAGCTCAACTCAGTTTCATGGGAATGGCATTCATGTAATTATATGGACATAGAGACCTTCTTTGGTGAGTGAAGAAATATGACCGTTGCGCTGGGCCTTCACCAAACCGGAAAAAGGTTGAAACAGCAATGTGAATAGAGGGGCTTTTCAAAACTTGGAAGCAGAGAAAACGCAAGAAATCCAACAAGAGGAAGAGCAAGAGAAGATCATCGTCTACTGTAGAACACGAGAAGAATTGTTCAATTGAGAGACTTTTTTGTGAGTTCTCTCTCTTGTAAACCCTAAAAATTTCTGCCTTTTCTTGTTTTACATTAAATCGTTGGTTGTTATGTTACAGATCATAATTCAAGGATGGGCCTTTTTTTGTTAGGTTAATTTTTAGAATGTTTTTGTGTTGAATCGGAATAATTTTTAATTGATTTAAGAGATTTATGGTTCTGTACTCTCTTCTGATACAGAATGAGAAACCCGAACTTCGTTTTTCCTGATTGTCGTCTTTGAGAAGAAGACAGATCTGGTTCCTCAAGACATAAACTCTTGTGCAAATCATGGGGTTTGACATTCCTAATTGCTTATGATTAGGGTCACTATACCGACTAAGAAAACGTTGATTTTGATTTTAAGGATCTTGAGATTGACCGCAATTTATGGTCCTTAACGCTTGTTTGGGTTGTTTGTTTGCCTTCAATTCTCTTCATTTGTGCCTTTATTTTTTTACATGCCTAATCGATTTGTTCTTCTTTGTTTGTACCACTTTGCACAGCACTTGACTGACGATTTATTATCCCCATGGCAACACTAAGAGGTAGTGGCCTCATACACGATCAGAATTCAAGTTTTCCGCATAAGGGTAATGATTCAATTCAGTCGTTTCTTTATTTTCCCTCCATTTATTTTCTCTATTTCAGTTGTTGGCTTAATTAACCCATCAAATGTCCGCAGGGGTTGCCTCTGTAGCCAAGAAGAAAGGTGGGCTTGCTGGAAGGAGGGCGCTTGGTGATTTGACTAACATTGCAAACAGCCCAAGTAAGAGCCTGACTGTTTTTGGTGATAGGCTCACAACTTCTAAACCGACAGGTTCTACCTTCAAAACTCAGAAGAAGACACGGCACGGTGGCAGAAAAGCCCCGTCTGATCTCACCAACTCTGGAAAGCCTAATCTTATGGGGGCACCTAAAAAGAATCTCAATGATAAATTAAATGCCGTTGCTGAGTTTTCTGAGCACGAAGGGTTTTTGCACAATCACGAAGAATGCATCAAGGCACAGAAGATGGATATGGATATGGATTATTTTCTAGATATACTAGGGTTTCAAAAAGGTAAATTCAGTCCTCTATTCGTTTATTTATGTCTTTGATTTCACACCTAATTTCGGATATTTATAGGCTTTCCTTTTTCAGGTATATGTGAACATATAGGAACGTGTCCTGATGCAGCTTTTCCAAAGAGAGGGAATACAAAGGTGGAATTTCTATCCTCATATTTCTGGAAAATTTGCTTCACTTGATGGAGCAAAGCTTTTAATATGTACCCCATTTTTGTTTCCAGCTTGAAGAATTGGAAAAGTGGCCACTCCTTTTGGTTGAAGACGTTAACTGTTCTCCAGACAGGCAGTCTAGCAACCTGAGGTGTCCACCAAGAATCCCTGCATCACCAAGTCCTGACATTGAGTGGTACCAACAAGAACCCGATGTAGACTTTACCCTGATTGAGACGCCGTAAGTGCCTGCACAGATGCTTTACTCTCTGTCATCTGTCCAGGAACCGTCCTGTAGGTGGTCCAATTCATCCCTATTGAATATTGTGTGAATGTGTTCCAGTACTAATTGTTTAACTCTAAAATCCTGCCCAGGTACCTATCTCATTCCTGTATATGAAAATCAAGACACTCTTTGCTTTTTTGGTACCTACATCCCATGTTATTTTCAGCAATCTTGTATGATGCTTCGTCAATTTTTTTTGTCTCTGCCCTATCCCTTCGTATACTTTTAATTTGCTTGTTTGTAACTGTTGGTGAGTTCGTGACCATAACACAAAGTATTCTATGGATCTCACTCGGTGGCACTCCTTAAGATAAGTACACCTTTTGGGTTTTTATTTTTTCTTCAAATTTTTTTAAAAAAATTATTTTTTATGTTACTATTTACTTAATATTCTATGATTTTGTTTTTCCATGTGCTGTGAAATTCACGTTCAGGCCAGTAATATTGTTATGTTTAGTTATATGACCAACTCTCTACCTCCAAGACCTGTGTATTGTACGGATAAAGTAAGATATATACACCAAATCTTAATAGAAGTGGCAGTATGAATTGGTTATATAATGGGCATTGGTTATATATACATATAATGGTTATTTGCTTAAAAAAGTTATCTTACATACATACTCTGTAGTTAAATTTTCTCATATTCGGTTCCAAAAATATGTATTTACATTTAGTTATATGACCAACTCGATCGATTTCTGTTCGTCGATATCTCTCTCACCATGGATAATCGACCTCTCCCCCTCTCTCAGAAAATCTCCCTCCTCTAGCAAAAATTTCCAATCTCTCTCGATTGACCTCAATTGATTCTCTTATTCCCGATCAATTTCTCCCTCTCTCTTCCTCTCGATCGATCTTTTCTCTTTCTTTCTCTTGATATCTCTGAATGATGTTCATCTTCGTCAGAGGAAGGATGAAGAATGATATAATTTCAGGAGCTAGATCAATCGCTGGTTAACATGGTACGGATAGACAAGTAAGTTTTCCTTTCCCTCGATTTGTTTTTGTTTTTTTTTTTTTTTCCCTTTTTTCAGATTTTTGGCAAAATCTCTCGATTTGTTCCTACGCTTTTGGTTTGGCAAATTTCAAAACCGAAAATTTCTGTTGGGCTTGAAAATATGGGTAATAACCGACCGAGTTATATTGGTTATTTCTTCTCTCTCCTCTCTCACTTTCTCTTTCTATATTGGATGTATGCAGAGATATATAAGAACCCACACGTGCCCAAGAAATGAAATCCAAGAAAAAGAAAACACAAGTCAGTTAAAGTTCGTTAATTAAACTCCCCAAATCCAGTTCTCTGTCTCTCCCTATAAAGCCCAATAGTCTGAGAGAGTAGAGAAAAAATTGCCTTCTGTTTCTCTCTCTTTAGTCTTTCTAGTTTCCAACACAATCCTCTCTCCAGAACCTCTGTTAGTAGCTTCGCTTGCACTCCATCAATGGCAATCGCGCGGAGTCTTATGTTGGTCTTGGCGTTGTTTCCCGTCAGGATTACTTGCCCCAGTAATCCGATGGACCTCCCACGAATTCAAGATCAACATCTCATTCATGATATTTCGGCAACCCCATCTCCTCTACAATACCACTTTTACAGACAAACATGTCCTGCTGCGGAAAAGATAGTATGGTCATTGATGCCTGAAATAGTATCTGATCACACAGATATTCCTCCTGCACTTCTCCGCCTTTTTTTCCATGACTGTTTCATCCGAGTACTTCACGTCTCCTTTCCCTAATTAGTTTTCCTTTTCAATTTTTCTGTTTCTTGAAGTGGATGACTGATTCTTGTTATTCTCTGTGTTTCTTGCATTTTGGGGATCCAGTTGTAGTAAAATTTGTTGCTTGGATTAAGTTTTTCTTGTGTTGAAATTGACAGTGGGTTATCTCTGTAGTTCAAGTATTGATTTCTTCTCTATAATTCCAGCATGTTTGTATTGATATCTTTTTTTGCACTTTAGTTTGTTAATCAAAAAGATTTTGATTTGTGCTACATCTTGGTTAAATGTTTTTTTTTTCTTTTGATACAATTCTTGGTTCTTCAAAAAAAAAAAAAAAAAAAAGATTTTGTTAATCTTGGAGTCGGGTCCATCTCGTCATATTCTTTTTTTTTTTTTATCAATTTTTTTTATTAATCTTGATTGTTTATTCTAAAACTTTCTTTGGGATTAAATCTTGAACATTCAAAATTTTTAATTTAAAAAAAACTTTTATTCTCTCGATGTTGAGTTTTTAATTCTTCTACTTACTTTATTGGTTTTTTTTTTATTTTGTTAATCTTGAAATTGGGTTCATCTCTCTCTCTCTCTCTTTATTTATCGAGTTCATGTGATTTTTCTTTTTGTCTGTTGTTTTATCTTAAAGACTCTGCTACTTCAAATTTGTCCTGTTTATCTTGAATCTAGTCTCGGGTTCATCTGCTTTAATTTCCAGTTTCATTTGCTCCATTCATCATTCTCTTGAATTCCATTTAAGGATGTTTTGTTTTGACTGCTCATCTGAGTTCAACTGGGTGTCGCTTGTAAGTTAATCTAGTTGATGTCGTCTGGTTGAATATCATACGGGGCTGTGATGGTTCAGTTCTTCTTAATTACACCAGCAACCCCAACTCTGCAGCAGAGAGAAGCACAGTGCCGAATCGAACCTTAAGAGGCTTCGAATATATCGATCGAATCAAAGCGGCAGTCGAGAAGAGTTGCCCTGGAATTGTATCTTGTTCAGACCTCTTAGCTTTAGCCACTAGAGATGGAATAGTGCTGGTCAGTTCAGTAATTTTTAGTGCTATTTTATCAATTTCATTCTTTTCTTAGTAAGTGTTATGAATCAGCATTGATCTACATCAAATTGGCATTTCAAATTTCTACAGATAGGTGGTCCATACTATCCGGTACTAACTGGAAGGTGGGATAGCATCATATTTCCCCACCAACTGACAATGTAACCCAATTTCTTCGGGCATTTACCCAGAGAGGTTTTAATGCTCGGGAGACTGTTGCATTGCTAGGTACTGAAACAATCAATACATACTCATACCTTATTACTTGATTGGTTTTACCATTTTCTGAAGCACGCACGTCTGATTGGCAGGGGGTCACAACATTGGGAGGATGGGTTGTGGAGTTATAAGGGCACGTTTCAATTTCTCTGGGACAGGCAAGCCGGATCCCAGTATAGCCCGGATCAGGATGATGGTCGGTCCATTTCAGTGTTTCCGTCTCCTGCCGCATCTTCGGATTCCACGACGGTGCTAAGAATTACTCGAGCAATGGCTCCATGCCCAATGGTGAGAATTTCGATTCTCACATCTATAAGAACCTGCTCAGAGGTAGAGGCCTTATCTTTTCTGACCAACAGCTCACGCAAAGTCCGCAAACCGCAAGGATTGTCAGAGCATTTGCGTCGGATGAGGGATTATTGAATCATTTTAATGGGTTTTTATTGAATCTTTGGGATTGAAGATATGATAGTCAATGTGTGTTTGTGTGTCTAAAGGGTCAATTATTTTTAATAAATCTGAGAATGCCACAAAGCTAGTGGAAGTAGTAATGAATAAAGATTCAGATCAAAATCTATGATCATGAAATATGCCCTAAATATAATTTAACGATTATGTATTTACTATAACCTTTTTTTTTTAAAAAAAAATTAATTTTAAATAATTTCAATTTATTTAAAAATTTACTCTTTTATTGTTTTTTCTCTCTTATAAATAAATAAATACATTTTATCTACATACATGCATGCACGTAACGCATGCATGCATAATTACATACAGATATCTAAGAAATTGTGTGACTACAGTAAAAATTGTGAATTTGATTTGTACTAGGAAAATTGTTTAATTAACGGATTAATATCAGACCTCAATTTTATTAGATGCTACTGGGAGTGAAAGTGCCTGCAAATCTGACCATGATATTTTCACTTGTTTTATATATTATGAATTTATTATAATAAATTTTCTTTCAGCCTCATTTAATAAAAATCAAATTTCCCTTCCAAAATAATTTAAATTATTATTACATCAACAATATTTAAGCCAAATCTTAATTTTTATAGACAACAATAGTATTAGCTGTTCAATAGAGATTAAGTAGAAAAGTTGTAAGAGTCTCTTTTGCTCAAGGGGGAATTATGTTTCAAGTTTATTGTACATTATTCATTAACTAATAATTTGAAAAAAAAAAAAAAAAAGATTTGGGGCTCACTAAAAAGCTCGGCTTGCTGGCAGCCAATATTTAAAACAAGTTTAAAAGGAAAAAAAAAAAAAGGGAAATCTGTTCTCATAACAAACACAGCATTATCCTTCTGTTAATTAATCTAAACAGCCGAAAACAGTGGATCCTAGCACTGTAAAGGCTAAAACTCAATTGGGTTGCATGTGTCATCCCTGATAGAAAGAAGGAACCTAGAAGTGTCAAGGGACCAAAGAACGATCTAAATCTGACCAATCCATTTTATCAGAGCTGGGGCTGCGTCTAAACAAAAAAAAAATACCTACCCCCATTTGGTCACTCTGAAGAAAGTACTGTTTAAGAAAATTATTAACAATCTCATTTTCTTTGCCCCTAAGGTTCAAACTTTTTGATAATTTTTTTCCCCATCGGTGGGTGAGCTTTTCATGCTAAAGTTTGGCCACTATGTGGACTCTGATTTCTACACGCATCTAGATAATTGGTCTGATCAAAGCCTGCATCTAGAAATCCCCATTTGAGTTCCAACAGATCAAACCAAGAGAAAATGATCTTGGCAAGGACTAGAGATTCCCGATGGTGATTCCAAAACATAGGAGTACCAAGTTAACACATGGTATTGTCAAATTTGAAAATAGTGGTTCAATGCTAAAAGCAAAGCAATTCAAACATAAAAATCTGTTGTTCTCAACTTTAAAATTAACCTTCCCCACTTTTGATAGTTTCAAAAACAAACACCTTGGCCCACCACCTTCAATCAAAAGCCTTCCTTTTTCTCTTTACTTCCTTCGAGCCACTAAGCTTCTTTATTTAAGGCAAAACTCATCTCCATCACCTTCTTTCATTCCTTTCCTCCTAAGTTTTTCCACAACAATTTTCTAAAAATGCTTTCTCCCCCACCGTCTACGCCCCCACCGCCATCCCCTCCAGCAGCAACACTGGCACCACAAAAACCTACAAGGCAAATAACACCAACCCCGCTTCATCAAATTGTCTTGTCAAAGCAAGCCTATCATGCAACGCCTAGTAAGCAAGATTTAACCACCAGAAAATCAAGAAGGGAACAGATACTTTACCGACATCGGAGAACCAACCCTATAGTGTGGTTTAGTGGAATCCTATGTCTCATATTTAGTCTTCTTCTCATCTTCTTTGGAATCACAACCTTGATCGTCTTTCTTGTCATAAAACCAAGAAGCCCACTGTTTGACATCCCTAGTGCAAGCCTCAACACAATCTACTTTGACTCACCAGAGTATTTCAATGGTGACTATACCTTTATTGCAAATTTTTCCAACCCAAACCAGAAAATTGATGTCAGATTTGAGTACATAGATATCGAGCTCTACTTCTCAAACATGCTTATAGCAACTCAAGCACTCCAGCCTTTCACGCAGAGACGAGAAGAAGTGAAGGTGACATCAATTCACCTGATTTCAAGCTTGGTGTACTTGCCCCCAGATGCTGCACTGGAACTTCGACAGCAGGTGCAAAGCAACAGGGTGAAATATAATATTAGAGGGACTTTCAAAGTACAAGCAATTCTGGGTCAGATTCGTTTTTCTTACCGGCTGCACAGCAGATGCCAGCTTGAGATGACCGATCCACCATTTGGTGTTCTTGTCTCCCGAACCTGCAGTACAAAAAGATAGAAATGCAGAATTGTGCTAAGAAGCCATTTTCTCCACTATTCTTGATATCTGAAATGCATCTTCAATGTATAAAGTTTGAACATACATCTTTTGGTCTTACGAATGAAGATTTAACTTCCCATCATTTGTCCAGATGAAGTATAACAACAGAAATCTGTCTTTATCTCCTTCCTGAAATTGTATCTTTAGCTGGAATCAACCATAATCTCACCTTTCGAAAAGAGCTTGTCCACAAGACGGATGATCAACCGAGATTCCAGAGAGACCTTTTGTCCTTTTCCTCTCTCTCTCTCTCTCTCCTCTTTTTTGGCCCCTTTTCCTAATTCTGTTTAGATTCAAATTGGCAACTCTAATATGCTTTGTGCTGCTTATTAATTCCAGAAACATTATTTCAGACAGGGACCCTTCCTAGGTCTCAATATGTTGGCAGGACTAAATCAGGCAAGAGAACCAAGAATATGAATTCCTGTTCCTGTGTTCAGGATCATACAACCATGGCAAACTACCAAAAGAATAACCTTGATTGCTTAAATATATAAGATATGGAATGCTCGACCAGATTCTAGAAAAAGCTTTATGCATCTCTGATAGTTCTATACAACACCTTTCCAAACTCACTATAATATGAGACTAACAGTATATTTTCAGGTTCAAGAAAAGCAGATGGAACCCTATCATAGAAGATTGAATCTCCACGGAGCAAAACAACAAAAGGCACCACAAAAATGAATAAATAAACTTGTTAGTTCGTGAGACATGCTTACAGATCCACCAGGAAACTGGGGTAAACACTATAAATCCACCAAGAAAATTGATGGATTGAATATTATAGAAAAGTACGATACTGATATCCAACCAAATAAAAGACCAAAAAGAATGAAAATGCCTATTACAGTTTACTAAGCAAAAATTTGTGGACATCTTTTAAAGCTAGTCATAAGAAGTTCATACCCAAAACAGAGGTGGAAAACCGGCTGCTAACAAAAAGATGTTCTCGACGGAGCAACAGCCGATTGAGATTACTGGCATGTAGCAGCCACAGCTCTCATGATTAGCTTGCCAGCAGGTCATTTGTGGCTGCCTGTGATACTCTTATGATCAGCAATGACAGCTAGACTGGGTTGCTTATCCTTTGACAAGTACCATAGTTAGTTCCACCCCCTCTAATCAAAAGTTTCTTAAAAGCTTCCATTAACTTCTCTAATAATTACTCTTCTTGCAACCTTGAATTCATCTAGAACACTTTCCACAAGTTTTAATCACATGTTTTAATTGGATTCTGCACTTCTTCAGAACTTCACAATTCTCAACCTCAATCCCACATCACTAATCCAACTAGATAATTGTCTGTAGTTTGTGAGTTTTGAAGATATGCCTCACTGTTTCAAACTAAAAAATCTCAAGCACAGCATTGCGTTTAACCAACAATGATAATTTGGCCAAGTGGAACTTATAGCATCAAGAAAGCAGATTGAAACACATCAAAACACAAGATAATTTTGAACAGGAATATATAGCTAGTTAAACTATCACAAAAAATCATTGCAAACAACAAGCAAAGGTTCAAACCTTCTGTTCAGGATTGCTCATCAATGGTTCATCAACAAGGCATCGAAGCCCATGTGCTCAAACCATGAAATGAATTAGTTTCAAGTGAATTTATATTGCCACTCTCACATTTCTAGAGCAAGGCTGGCTCCGTGCAGTTCTTTCTCTATTATTCTACTGTTTTGCTAGCCATCCTAGCTATTGGTCGAGTTTAATTTGTTTAGAGGACCACGAATGTTCCTCAAATTCAGTGTCCTAATTCAGGCTGTCCATTCAACCCACAAGCAGACAGCAAAATCTTCATGCCACCCATAGATAGCACAAAGAGACGAGAGGACCAGTCGGTGCCACCCGCGGGAAGATATCCTTTCAGCTTTTTACCCATTTAATTCTTATAGATGCTAACCTTTATCTTCTCTAGAATTTTTTTTTGGGGGGGGGGGGAATATATAACGTAGAGCAAGATTCTCATGTTACTCTAGGTACGTGGTTTGCAACCCAATAGGACATAACAACAGATAAAAAATAGGCTTGCGGTCAATGTAAGATTGTAAGATGAAGAAACAAGGGCAACAAATGGAGCACCAATTGGTCTATGAGAAGTTCTCAGAGTTACAATGATGCCTATAAAATTTTCAAAGAAAGAAGTATATAGATTAAGTACCATATGTTGTGTAAATAACAAGAATATAACATGATTGCAGTGCACATCAGGATATGCATATAATGACTGGTTCTAATTTTGCATGCATCCCATAAGCCTGCAAGGGATGTCAAACAACATTTAAGGGGTAACAATCTACATTCTTCCCCTAATGTTGATTAATAAAAGAACCTTATTTTGGTGAAAATTCTCAACTATTAGATATTTAAGCCAAAAGTTGAAACGAAATGAAATGAAAGACTCAACCCATCTTAGTTAGTAGATACAATATGCATGTTCTTATGATAAGGTTGCCAATATTAAATCAAAAATGGTACTTTAAAGGAGGGCTTGGTAGTTATTACCTGAGACAAACAAACAAAACACTAAATTTCTCAATTACTTCCCAGGAGTTAAAAAAAAAAATAGAGACCATGAAATATTACACTTAGTACGGAATAAATATGAAATAACAATGTTTTATTAATCTGATGAAACATAAATCAGTGTATCTTAACACAGATATAGTACAATGACTTTGATGTATTGGAGTAACAAGCTTATTGAACTCTGGAAGAGAAATAGATGTATCGCAAAAATTAGGATAGGAACCAAAAAGAAAGGGGGGGGGATCTTCTTTCGTGATTGCTCTTCACCCAGCATTAAACTCGGATGGGGTCTTTGCCTCAATGGAAAGTGCATGCAATCCATTCTGCAACTCCTCTTGTAGCAAGCTATAGATAGTTCTATGCCTCTTAACCAGACTCTTACCTTCAAACTCCTCTGAAACAACTTTAATATTGAAATGGGTCTCCCCATCACTACCTCTAACACCGGCATGCCCCGCGTGCTGATAAGAAATATCTTCAATCTTCAATTCAGCTGGCCTAAGCTCTCTGTCCAATATCTCCCTAATTCTCTCTCCTCTACTTCCCAAACTCGGAGCACTCGAATTCAACCCCAAATCACTAGCGCCCACTTCAGAACTCAACCCAGATTTCAAATTCCCATCATAATTGGAAACATTTAAATCTGAACTCAAACTCCCAACCGGGTTTTCAACCTTCTCTGCATCACTAGCTCCTGCCTCACTACTCTTTTCGGATTCAACAAACAATTCCAAAGCCTTCTTTTGCATCAACTTCAACATATTCAAAAACCCATTATTTCTAGAAGGGGTTAAACTCTGTTGAAGCCCTAAAAGGGTGACAAAATCAGGAGAAACCCTAAGAATCTCACTAACGGGCCTACCAGAAAGGCCTTGAACAAGGAGAGCAGCCAAGCCCTTAGTCAAAACAGAATCAGAATCAGCTTCAAAGTAAACATTCTTATCACTATCCAAATAAGCCCTAACCCAAACCTGAGAAACACAACCCTTAACCTTATTTTCAGTGATTTTAAACTTATTGTCAAGTGGGGTTAGGTTCTTACCATAGAACAAGAGTTGCTCGTACTTGGCTCTTGAATCAGGGACTGCTTGGAAGAGCTTGATAATTTCCTGAAGGTTTGGAGGGAGTTCCTCAATGGGTTGAGGAGACAGAGATGAGGAAGATGTGGGTGCGGATGATGAGGGTGAGGATGAGGAATATGAGGGTTCGATGTGAATTCTTTGAATAGTGATGGGTTTGGAGAAGAAAAGGTTGGGAGATGAGGAAATTAGAGATTTGGGAAATGGGGTTTTGGAAAAGAAGAGAGGGATTGGGACTTTAGTCGTGATCAAGCGGAATGATGAGCAAATCGACATGGTTTTCCCCGGGGGGGGGGGGGGGGAAGAAAGAGCGAGAGCTGAAAGAACGGTTGAATGGAATGAAATGCACAAACCTACAACGGAGCAGAGGCGGAGGCCCTAGAATTTGTGGCAAATGTGGTGACTCTAGCACGCCCTAATTGAAAAATCAAAATCAACGCAAACAATATTTTGACGATCGCGCTTATTTTAATTGTTTGATTTTGTTTTTCTTAATTGTTTATAAGGCCCCTTAGCCATTCATTGCCATGTGAATTTAGGGCCGAAAGATCTTAATACTAAAAGTTATTTATTAATTTTATTTTATTAAATACTTTTAATATGAAATATAAGGTTTTAAAAAATAATTGATAAATCTTTTTATAAATTATAATAAGTAATCATCGAAATAATAAATTTTTATATTAAAAAATAATCCTTGAACTAAAAGACATCGTTGAATAAAATTGTCCTACTGTGATAAAAAGGGGAAATGAAGCAAGAATACGAGAGATAGGTATAGAATAAAAAATATCATCTTATGTAATGGTTTGAGATAAAATAAAAAATTATTTTATCTCTTGAATAAAATATGTGATTCAATTTTTCAGAAAAAGTAATATTTTTTTAAGAAAATTTTTTTTCCATACATTGACAAAATAGCCGCTGCCTTTCATTACAAAACCCAAACATAATTTGAAAGAACTCAATCAAAACCGGCTATTTTCATATACATTGGAATTCATTTGCATAAGAGTCAAAAGACAATATGAGTTATATGAACATTCGATTCTTATACTATGTATAAAAAATAAACAGATTACAAAGGACAGAAAAATACAATTTCATAAAGGCTTCCCCATTCCCCAAAACACAGTCAAAAGTTGCTTAGTACTTGTACCCCTCAACATACAAACTCTCAGAAGCCAAACCACCAGCACCCCCACCACTATACTTGCCAAGAGTAGCCTCAGAGTTAGCCTTGCACCTCACCAAGAATGCCTCTTGAGCTTTCCCTACATTCTCCTTCTTCCCTCCCCATGTCTTGAGTGTGCTTTGTTGCAGGGCTCGCCCGAACGAGAATGACAGCGTCCATGGCTTCAACACCTCAAGCTTGTTCATGGCATTGAGGTTCAATGTTGCCTCTTCCTCGCTCTGCCCTCCCGACAGGAACACAATGCCTGGCACTGCTGCTGGCACTGTTCGGCGTAATGCAGTCACTGTGTATTCAGCTATCACCTCTGGTGCTACCTGTGTAATTAAAAGAACTTTTTATGATCTAAATTGTTTGATTATTGCAAACACATAAGTTTATGAAATATTTTACTAGAACTATATTTTCACCAAAAAAAAAAGACATTTTTCTTTTAGGTCTGTAATCATGTCTCATTGGTTGGCAATACCTTTGGGCCTTTAGATCCAGGAGTGACCATATTGGGCTTGAGAAGAGTGCCTTCAAGAAGAACATGGTGCTCATTCAAAGACTTATAAACAGCAGCAAGCACAGTCTCAGTCACATGAGCACACTTCTTAATATCATGGCTCCCATCAGTCAACACCTCAGGCTCCACAATAGGCACCAGTCCAAATTGCTGACAAATACTAGCATAGCGAGCCAATCCATCAGCATTCTGCTTGATAGCCAACAGAGAAGGCTCGGTAGGCCCAATCTTGAGCACGGCACGCCATTTGGCAAACCGTGCCCCTGCCTTGTAGTACTGCTGGCACCGCGATCCAAGTGAGTCGAACCCTTGAGTCGTGGTCTCACCATCAGTACCAGCTAGGTCAACGGTACCCTTGTCAACCTTGATACCAGGGACAACATTGTTCTCTTTGAGGACATCAACAAATGGTTTGCCATCAGCTGTTTTTTGGTACAAGGTTTCTTCAAAGAAGATGACACCGGAGAGGTAGTGGAGGGCGTTGGGTGCGGTTAGGAGGAGCTCACGGAGGGATTGGCGGTTGAACTCATTGTTCTCGACATTGATGCTTGACAGACGCTTGCCTATTGTGCCCGTGCTCTCGTCAGCTGCCAGAATTCCCTTGCCTGGTGTTGCTATGTACTTGGCTGTCTTGATCAACTCATCTGCGCACATAAAAATTTGATGGTTCTGAAAATTTTAAATTAGGAAAATTAGTCAAGAGCACGTAGATATGGAAAAGAGTTGACACTATGTAGTCTCTCTTTCCTCCCCCTGCTAGCTCCTATGAAGTCTACATATAGTAAAATATATGGGGTCCAATGCTTCCGTGCACAGATGTAGCCATGCAAAAATATATGGTATATGATTCTAAAAGAACTCAGCAATCCCATAGGATTCTAACAGCCAGAAGAGCCAATGTTACGACTCAAAATGCCTAATGTTACCACTTGGAGATCAAATCTTATTATTCAAAATTTGTCATAATATTAGACTTACGAATGATAATATTAGAGATATTCAGAATAACGTAGAAAAGAAAAGCTTATCGTTCGTTTATAAGAGATGATTCCAACCGGCGCGTATGTTAGAGAAAGAGAGAGAGATAGAGACCTGCATATTCACCGATAAAAGCAGACATGGTTGAGTCTAATGCGAATGACAAACAAGAGGACGAAATTTTGCAAGCCAAAAAAAAAAAAACACAGCAGCAAAGTCTATATAGAACAAGTGTGCAGCATATGCCGACGGGATCCAACATGGCATGAATTAGACGCGTGTCCAAAGATTAGCCCGTCGAAGGTTATCATCCTCGGATAGAGGGATGAGTGATCACTTTACTAGCCAAGTGGATGCCGATACTGATGCAGACTTATCCTTTTTCCTTCGAGTCCCCTAAAGCTTGTGAAG
Source organism: Dillenia suffruticosa (assembly GCA_033439265.1). Lineage (NCBI taxonomy): Eukaryota > Viridiplantae > Streptophyta > Magnoliopsida > Dilleniales > Dilleniaceae > Dillenia > Dillenia suffruticosa. The sequence goes on from JAVTVX010000005.1 coordinate 1,203,547, forward strand.
AAAAATCGTGTGACGCCGCTCATTTCCCTCATCCACTTTGTATTTTTTCACAACTTCTATTTAAGAACCACTTCCAAAAGGAACTCTCTGGTACTACTCAAATCCCTCTCTCTCTCTCTCTCTCTCTCTCTCTCTCATATGCATGAATACCAACATCCACAGAGTGAGGCAATGGCATTATATAAAAATATAAATCATCAAATGTCTGTCGACGTAATAAGAAGAGTTTTGCGTCCCTTAACCAAATATTTGGATTCGAACTTCTTTGAGAACAGAAAAGACTACTTTGAGAGACCTCCCCTCAATTGAGACCCGACAGTCAAATCAATCTGAATTAGTCGGGACAAAATTCCGGATAGGAGGTGATAAACAAAAGAAACAAAAAATATGGATCAATTATGGTAAAAGATCTGCTCAAATACATATATCCTAAGCTTAGTGCTTTTACTCATGTGATAATATGACATGACTAGCGCCAAATGACCCCGTAAAATTGTAGAACTTACACTCCAACCCCACCATTCTGTCCATACAAAAACCGGATTCCGCAAAAATTCACTCACAACGCTATCACCTAGCCCTCAATGACAAAAAGGACAGATGCACTGTCGCAAACAAGATGAAAATTTCAAGTCTGATGCGGTCAAGACTTGTATTAAAAACGGTAAATATGCAATTCCTTTGCCCAAGCCATGTCCTTATGAAAGATTTCCAGCTGACGGTCCTTTAAACTGAAAATGACATTAGGGTTGGATTGATAAACGCAAGTCTGCAATTATTGTTTCAGGGCCATTACTTCTTGGTCATCATCGTCTGTTCCAAAATAACGATCACCAAATTCACCCATGCCTGGGATTACACGGAAATCGTCATTTAGGCCAATTTCAATCTCGGATGTCACAATCTTGATTCTTGGGTACCTTCTGCAGACAACGTGAATTCCTTGTGGTGCCTGCAAGGATTTAAGGAAAAAGGTTGGTATATCATTTGCAGTATATCTCCACATACAGTTGAAAAATTCAGTAGGTCAGGTCTGCTAGTAGTACGGCCAACTTACAGATATGAGATTGAGAAATATGATATTAGATTCAGGTACACCCTTTTGTATTAGTAAAGAAATTGCTTGAACTGCGGAATTCCCTGAAAATTGGTCCAAGAATTAGAAATGCTGTTTCCAGCACCAGGTCTATGGTAGTTGTAGCAGGTGTCATAAAAGTATATTAGTCAGAAACTATAGGTAATAACACGATGAGAGCGGCTGAACAAACCTGTTCCTAGGATGGGATCCAATAACAGAACATGCCTTTCTGAGATATCTTATGGCAGTTTTTCATAAATTAGCTGTGCCCAGTAAAACAACAAAATAAAATGTCAAGACAGTAATTTACTTAAAAAAATGCAGAGAGAGAGAGAGAGAGAGAGGAACACAGACCTGCTGACCATTGTCACCCTCCCTATGAATGAGAATTTTTCCAATTTTAATACCTCTACAGCATGCACGAAGAGCATTTTCCATACTCTCACCACTGCCATCATATGCCAAATAGTTGACAACGAATTTACATATAAAAGAACTTCAATGAACCATACGATTTAGACTAAAGAAAAAGCGGGTACAACAAAAGAAGAACAAGCTATTGCTAGTCCCCCCCAGTGTGTGGGCCCCTGTCAAGATACTCCTAATTTGTTTGAACAAAAGACAAATTTTTTTTTTTTTTTTCCTTTTCATAGTCTACAAGTTTTTAATAGTGAATTGGCTTGCCAATTCTATTGCCACATAACTGCTAAGTTTTAACCCAGTCAACCCTGCAACTACTGTTGTTCAAGGAAGAAAATATTAAGTACTTGAGCAATGTTTGAGATGGACAAATTGTGCATCACCTTTTTTCTCTCTCAACTCAGGCATCAACTGTTGGCATGCACATCATAAGCATCACATCTGAAAAACAACATGCATTATGCTTTAAACTATTTCTACTCAGTTCAAGGGAGGGCACAGCAAGAAGCCAAAAGCGAAAACAATCCAGGATGATAAAATACTCAAATTCCACAGCCATTAAGGATTCTAGTAGGCAAGTGTTGAATCTTTGAGGAACAGCATGTGCATGGTTGGTCTTCAGCCATATATTGCAGGGAAGAAAATTATGGATTTTAACAATTGTCCAGGCTTCAGATTTTAAAGCATGCAACAAAAATTAGAGTTCATCCAGTTAGTTTACTATTCATCATCTTCTCTTTGATCAACTGGATAATGACACACAGATCCATATTGGACCTTCCAGAACAAATATCAAATGAACATCTCAAAATCATGTAGTTCAGAAAATTCTATAATTTGGTTCTTTCTATGTCTGACAATATAAGATTGGCACCTTCTGATAACAGAGACGCCACACAATCTCTTACAGAAGTCCACACCAGTGTACACAGGTTCTGCACTCGTGGTAAGAAGATGATATAGAATCAACATTCTTAAAAAAAAAAGTTGTGCTTTAAAATCAACAACACCACCACCACCAATAGAAACCGCAAAAAAATAACATAAACAGCCATAGGAAACTACAATTAATGTCAAAGAAGATTGGCCAGTAAGCAGCCCAACAGAAACATAAAATCATATAAATAATAATGACAACTGATAACCAAAATAGACTCTTTATTCTAATATATATATATATATACACAGCTCCCATCTCCAAAATCCTGACCCCAGAAAAGAAAAATGAAAAAGAAACCGAAAATCATGATGCTACTTCATGTTTAGAGTTATAATAAAAATGGAACTTTAACGGCATCATCGTTGACATTAGAGGCTTCATACAAAAAGAAACATGAACACTGGACTAGCATACAACCATGTAGAAGTAACTTAAAAATAAGGAAGGAATAATAATGCCAAACTCCTCAATGTAATAACAAAAACATATGACCATTCTATTGTTAGCTACAATTGTAAGTCACGTGCTTTTAGCTTTTCCAGGAACAACTTAACTACGTCATTGAAATGATTAACAGCTTATTCATTATTGTAGTTACTTCCACTGATTAGATCTCCATACTCATCAAAGTAATACAAAAACATAAAAAACAAGGAACTTCCTTTGCACATCACTAAAGCAAGTGGAATATTCCTTTACCCCCCAATTCAAAAAATAAATAAATAAATAAAGGGAAAAGGGTTAAAAAAAAAAAGAAGCACTCACTTGATTAAGCACCACATCAATATCTCAACCCTTCTCTACTGTATCACGCCTTATCCTTCTTGCCAGGCTTACATCAGCATCTGCACTGGAAATTTTGCTATATGAAAACCATAAAAGTAACAGCCCTATTTTGCAATAACTAAAAGGAGAAACATAAATAGGGGGGAACATGTTTTAGTCTTTTCTCTCTTCTAAATAAATTTCTTTTTTTTTTCTATCAAAGAAAAAAAAAAGTTCAGTTCAACTAAGCATACTTCAAATTAAATTGGTAAGAAAAGCATCTGACCTGAATGAAGAAGTAAACAAGGTCATAACAAAAACTTAGGTTACTAATACAATTAGTGTCAACATAGATTAAGTAATATAGGATCTGGTTGTTGGTAAATTAGTTGCTCATGTGAAACATAGTGCAGCCTGTTGAAAAACACCCATAGCTATAACACCCAACAGGCAGGTGACCCATTTGAGAGACCATAAGAAAGTCAGAGTGCTTGTGGAGGACAAGGAGGCTTGAAGAAAATGTAGGCACTGAACTTCAATTTGGGACAATGGATAACGAACCTATCATATCTATTTTACCACTAGGTTCTAACTTGATCATAAGCAAATTTGTTGATGTTGCCATAAGCAACCTTGCCAAATCAAAGAATATGAGGGTCATGCCACCAAGATAGGCAAACTTGAAAACATGCATACATGCTGGGTGCAAAATATCATGCCAAAGGAATTTTGACCAGGTTCCAAAGAACAAGGATATTATCTGCTCACTAAAAAATTTCTCGTCCGGTAATTGAAGTCTTCAAGAAAACTAAGTGACCGACCATTACAGTCGTAGCCTAAAACTACATACCACATGACTTGTGCACCAGAAAACCATCTAATTTTAAGGTTGCATATGAACAATAGATGTACCATCCTTGTACAAATTTAGCATTTACAGTTTTTGTTTCACCCATTTAGAATACCTTGAAATTTAAAGATTCACCAGATTCATTTGCTCAGTGCATAGAAATTCTAAATTAAACAAAGAAATAGGAAAAGAAACTCCAAAATGTGAATCAATGTTGCTACTTTTTTATATTCTTTTTCTTGGGGGGTATTGGTGGTTTTTTGGTGGATTAAAAGCAAAACAGTACAAACCAATAGGGAAAAAAAGTGATATTTAAACACCAGAAATATTTAAACAAAAAAAGAATATCTTTTAATCAGAAGTGGAGGGGGGTAAAAAAAAGAACCTATATCAACAAATATCTTCATGTTCAACAGATCCCGAACACGAGGATCATGGAAAATAAGGATGCCTTCCAAAATTATGACATCTGAAGGGTTAACCTGAAAATATCAATAATAATAATATAAGGCATTTCTGGTTTCTATAAGTTGATCAACAAATTGCCAGCATTCTCTATAGCTCAAGGGGAATGGTAAACATGTTAAACAAGACATCACCAGGTCCGCCTGATGGAGCCACATGACAGTATTGCAGACATAATAACTGGTCTAAATAGTAAAAATGAAAACCATAAGACTGAACTTAGAATTGTCAAAACAAGTAGAAAGATGCCAATTAGATGGCCAAATCCATGCCCAATTCAGCTTATCCTTGGATCATCTCCCAACAAGTTGGGGTGGCAATCTCTAATGCATAAAGTTAAAGAAAGATTTTCATTTCAAAACCCCAATTTAGGTATAGTTTTGTGCATGAAAATACAAAAGAGATTATGGAAGACAAATACGGAATCCTATCTTATGTTGTTAAGGTTTAAGAAATTGTACCCTCCATAATGGAAGCACATTGTTTTTGTAACTCCTGAAGTCATATACTGGAATATCTACAGCATGTCCGTGCATCAACTTATCCATGGAGCTTAGTAACTGCTCAGTGTCAAATGCATCTGTTGATAAGATCAACTGTGTCTCATAAGTAACAACAAAGTTATTGTTAAGAGCAGAACCCACCCACCACATGGCACAAAATGAATCACAAGTGGAATATTTGCACTTGAAAAACAAACTGATAAAATATCATGTGTCCAATTTTAAAAACTAATATCTTACATGTATTCCTAACAGCATTTGGCTCATCATCTACAGATTACGAATTATCATAAAGCATAAAACCAATTCATAGCATTTTGTTGAGGCAATTACCAGAATATATCATAAAAACAACTATTACTCTCCAAAAATACACTTTAAATCTACTTAGATGTCAGATTGGCGAATAAAAGAACATGTCCAAGACTTCCAAACATTGTAGTAAAGCTGAAGTGCTATGCAGCAGCTCAATCTCATTTCTAGAGATTTTTTTTTTGGGGGGGGGGGGAGGATTATCTATGCAAGAAGCAGAAGTCTACACATTGATGGCATACTTAAAAGGATAGAAATAAAAAGGTATTTCTCAAATGTGAGTAACAAGGAAACGATATGTTGTATGATTTACAAAGATTCAGCAAGTGTTATACAGGAGAAGAACAGCAGTACTGGTAGAGCTGTTACTAGGGTGGTCAAAATTGTATTCATGAACTTGTGTTAGTACCTCTTCAGTCAAGTTGAGATAGAATGAATCCTGCAAAATTTGGAAGAACTCATAAAATATATAAAACTGGCTTGGTCTCATGATTTGGATGACACAAAGAACAAAACCTCTTCCACCAGAGCCAGGGTTGTAAGACCACTGTTAATAAAACTTATAATACAATAAGGAAGAAGTCAAGGAAGCTAAAAAGGGACACAGTGTTTAAGAAAATGACAGAAGATTATGGTATTGACAACACCAGCAAATTAGTGCTAAATTAGGTAGAGAGGTCTATTTTCTTTGTAATACGTACAGAAGCACTTCAAGCTGCTGATGTGGTAGCACCAAGATAAGGCAGACCACTCACAATCAAATGCATAGTTCCACAACGGAAAACCTTATAGATTACAATTGCTTTGGAACATTTACTTTGAACCAAGGAATTTTAAAACTGGAAAGGTATTACTCAGGAAGAGAGTAATTTCATCAAATAAGAGTTCTTTTTTGGGTAAAATATGGTAAGTAATATCCAGACAAATTTATGCACTGAAATGTGCATAAAATAAAGATATGATTGAACACTTGAAGCATCAATCTTGTAATCTACCCGATACTAAATGCTATTGTGAAAATATCATTTACACTGCACAGGAAAGAAACAATGATGACATTTTATTCTCATGGCCAACACAAGAAGGTAATAAACGCTCTTACGAAATGGTGGAAAAAGAAACTAAAGAAACATAGGATTAGGAATCAAAAGCAATCCAGAAAAGCTGGCACCCTTGTAATCTCTTAGATGCGCAAAAGAGCTAAAATCAAATTAATCCATGCCTAAAAACTTCCACCTACAAGTAGATGGTAAATAGAGTACTTGATGTTTATCTATAGGGATTTTGGCAAGATAGGCCGATTAAGTAAATTTCTTCAAACGTAGCTACACTTAAAGTTAGTTTTAAAAAAGTAAGTATCATGCAAATTCTAAAGTTATCCATAGCTAAATTTACGCCTGGTTTGATAGTTATATATTCTGGTGAACATTGGAAAACCAAAAACATTAGCAGATGCCAGAGAGAATCCTTGGACTGCAAAGGGAGTTTGATCACATGCCTCATTAAGGGTATATAGATGGACCATAATTTTGATTGCCCTGATATGGAAAGATGATCAAAGACATAATAGTATCTATTCCTAGTCAAAAGTGAATATTAATACCTATCAAATCAAACTGATGTAGAAAGATCTTAAATTGGTGGTTGGCATCTATATATCATCTTATATAATTATTGTGGATTAAACTCAAATTAGGCCCACACCCACATTTCAAGATTTAAGAGAAATGATTACCAAAATGAGAACGGAAACAAGTTTACATACTCAAACAACCTATCCAAATTTACAATGGTATTGGGAGTGGGAGTATCTCCTTCATGGGATTGCATGGCTGCGATATAGTGGTTGCATCTGTTCATGAAGACATGCTATGAAGCACATGTCTTGTCTATATCTAAGGCATAGATTGAAATTTGATTATGGCTCTCACCCAATGACGCATCAAAATGAACATGAGACATGGGACATATCACGACACCACACGACCACAGTGTCATGGCAAAGTAACCCAAATTTTACACTATTATAAAATATTAAGTATTCTATAGTATGATGTCCAAAAACCATGTGCAGCATGGGACATGACACAGCATAGTATCTCACCTAATGCACACGGGATACATGGTGAGAGTTTACATAGAGTGCACACTTTAAATTACCACATACTCCTTTGTCACTAGTCAGATACTTGGGAAACACTTGATGTTGCTATTGTGGACATCCCACTAGAGATCCTTTTCTTTCGCTTCTTGCCCATATGCCACATTTAAAATACTTGAAATGCAAAAAGAAATTTATTATCACAAGCATATATATATATATACATACATACACTTTGGTGGACATTAGACAATCAAGGTGCCTCGTATGGTTAAGCCAGATGATGTCTCACCATGCTGGAGCCACTCAACAAACATCCTGGCCTATTTTGTCACTCGACAATACACATTACCTCATGAATGCACCATGCAGGAATGAGCTTCAAAACCATTTCCATGGAATCCCCTACTTATACTGGGAATTACTACATGAAGCGTAGAATAAGGTAAACGGGCATGAGTCCACTTCTAATAATTCAGTCATATGTCACATTGCTGACCAACACTAATTAACACATAGCCAGCTCTGGATCTGTTGAAATGCAGATACAAACTCTTTATTATTAACCACAAACTAAATAAATTTCATAAAAATCAGCAATGAAGTTTGCCGATTTGTAAAATGAAATTCTAATAACTGAACTTTATCTAACTGCTAATTAGCAGATAGAAAACAACTAAACAGTACACCTGGTTAACAAGAACAACACGCTGATCATGGAGTTGGTCAACTATCATATCACAAACAGTAGTCTTCCCTGATGCTGCCCCCCCAGCTACACCTGCCCCAACGAATGTTGTGATTTATTAATACTTCATTTCAAAACTCAAGCAAAAAATAAAAAGTAAAAAGAGTAAAGAATTGAATGGGCATCATGGAATGCTGCCGTTGCTATAATACTTGGGAAAATGCTTTGCTAAGGTGGTCCATTTTAATTTTCTTTGAAGTCAGATGTGACTACCTCTAATTGGTTGAAGCATTGCTTGTACTCCTAGTTTATGCAAAGCTTGGCCATCAAAGGCTATCAAGCTTGGCCCTAAAGCAAATCACGGTTGGACTGACCCTAATATATGGCAGCATCCTAGATTTATACACCCAGAAATTGCACAATGATCAGGAAAAATGTGCGGAAGGAGAGTTCTTCCATCCAGGGAGAATCAATGTATACAACATCAAAGGAATCTTTCTAAACTAATTTAGGAGTCTTTAACCATATTTTATGCATTTAGTTTTTTATTTTTATAAGGATCATGAATTTATTTAGGTTTTGTAATTCAATATAGTTTTTAAATTATTTAGGACTTCTTATATAAATATAGGCCACAAGGTCAATGTCAGATGAGCAATTGTTATTGATTATGGAATGATATTGAATTATCTTACTCCCAAGCATCTTCTTTGCATGAATTCTTGCTGCTCTTTCAAATCAAAGATCAGTCTCTTTTCTTGTGTAATTCTCTTTATCTTGGTCTTCCATCTATAAATTCCCACACCAGTCTCTATGTTACATGCTACAACTATGTGTGTTTCTACAAATGAACTCCTGTGCACCTATATTGCCTTCATGTGGCTTAGTAAACTTATAAACATTCATAGGGAAAATTTAAAATAGATTTTAACCAAAAAAAAAATTGTGATTACTTGAGTTTACAGGAGCCAGAAAGCATGTTGCTACAAGAAACCTAATACTTTTGTCATCTTTAAGATGCCCAAGCAAATTTCATGACATATTGTTTGGGAGTTTTTTTTGGGGGGGGGGGGGCAGGGAGGGTAAGGCTATGGCCCTTCTCTTGTTTGAATGTTAAAAAAATTATCAAAGCAGATGGGAATGTAAATTTGGTATATTATAGAATTTAAATTCCTCCAAAACCCCCTTCCAAATGTCACTCCTTTTTCCTTCGGATCTAACATCCCATCTGAAGTCAAGATTTTGGTTTGTTTGCAGTTAAATAAATCAACGAGGTCCCAAAAATTATTGTGCTCTAATATATGCATGATATGATATGACTAATGAGTTGCAGAGGCTTTTTATTTTTCTCACTGCTCTTTTCCTGGGTCACAAACTCAAGTTATTTTAGAGGGCAATAAGCTTGTGATATTTCTCCAAAGAAATTAAAAGTTTTGCACTCATTCAATTTGCAGAATTTGAAAAAAAATAATAACAATAAACAGAAAGAATATTACAGTGTGCTGTTCTGTTCAGAGTCATTTGTTGCATATGCTCAGAAGGGTATCCTAGACTGTTTTTAAGAGCTATTACTTACTTACAAACTTCTCTTTCTGATAAAATAAAAATAAAACAAAAAATCCTGAACTTCCAGTGTTTTGCTCATTAATCTTTTAAAGCAACATGTTACAGTTGACATCCAATATAATTGGAAATCTTTCTTTTCTTATTTCTATTTTTCTTCCTTATTGGTTCATTTCTCAGGAGAATAGAACTCCCCAGTCTGTCCAATTTGTTTATGAACTTCTTTCCTTGATCTAGTAAAATATTTGTTTTCTCAATTGGAAAGAAAATATTAATACCAAATATCTAAATCACAATCATCATGAAGTCCATATGGAACATTGATTCAGTTCACAATTTCTTAATTGTGCTAAGTTCGCAAGGAGAATGAAAGATGGGGATCAAGTTTCCATTGGTTCTGCAGGCACAGATTCCTATGTTAAAGCGTCAGAGTTCTACTTTAGGGCATATGGTCACATAGTCTGTTGAAGCAGAGTAGGAAGCCACCTTGGAATGGATTATAGATCGCAACATAAAAGTCATGTACATGGCAAACTCACCAAGAAAACGTATGTATAGTTTCAAAAACATTCCAATGAAACAGAATTACATAAAATTTGAAACCATAACAAAAGGCATATGTTAGTGCCATATTTTACTCAATGTTCTGTTTGGAAATGTCATATTTAATGTTGAATGCCCATGTCCATGCTTCATGGTCCAGAACATCTAGCTAAGCAACATTTACAAAGAACATAAAGATACTTGTATCGATACCTACCAATTACAAAAGGTTGTCCATGTACATTATCAGTTGATGTTGTTGGCTACTCCAATCCAGAATTTCTAGATTCCATGCCATCCATGTGAAACCCAGAAAAGTGAACGCCTGATCCTCCACTGATTTAGAAGCAGAACCCATTTATAGAAACCTACAGCTAACAAAAGCAGAAATCAAGAACTGGCAAGAGAGGTTATACTGAAAATGAAATCCTAGTAATGCCACGGCCTTTGACTGAATGTCCGGGTATGATACCAAAGGCTTCGGCTCCCACAAGAAACAATAAGCAAAACCACTAGAAAATCATTCCCTTTAAGACAAAAAGCTACCACAGCTGTAATTCATAATTTCTAGAATACATGCAAATTTTTCTTTCAAGATTGTACTGAACAAGCAAATCAAATCTTCCTCTGACTCACCCAATGATTAAAGGGTCTAAATTTTACTGATCGAGATACGCATTCATAGGAGTTGAGAAAACAATAGCTGCTCATCAAAGACTTTATTATATAGAATCGCAATCATACAGTCAAACCCACTTGTTCAAATTCCCAAAATCAATTGGATCACATAACTAAAATGGCTCTAGGATAAACTAAAGCAATGCTTATTGCTCAAATATCCTTCAACAGTCGGATACCGTGTTAAAAAAAAAAAAAAAAAAAAAAAAAAAGAATCCCTTGGAGTTTCCGAATGCATATCATGAAATAAATAACTTCATATAAAATCAAATGCCCTTCTGAGAAATTTAGAATCAGAGAATGAGAACGGACAATGTGAAAACACAGTTGGCAATCAAATGCAAGCAGAAGACAAGTGAAGGTCATTTATGTCACACAATTAAAAATTCAGAAGACAATAGAGAATTGAAAAACCAGACAAGATCCACAACAATTTCAGATTGGAATTAACTGAAATATCATATAAAACTCAAAATTAACACCAATTTGAATAAATGCGTCAGCAATTTTTATAGATATCATGGAATGTGGACATTGAAACGTACCTAGGTGATGGTTTGAGATTTAAAAATATCTTTAAAGACCAGATTACTTCGTCTGGGCTTTTACTTTTCTATATTTATTTGAGAGAGAGAGAGAGAGGGAGAGAGAGAGGAGTGATGAGCTGCGCGGACAAACGTTGATATCTATCGACGGGGTCGACGCGAGAGAGACACCTTCCACAGATGTTTGTGCTTTTACCAAATTGACCTTCAAGAGGTTTATCAAATTCCCACTGCAAAACAAACTCTATTTTTCTCTTTTTGGCCATGCATTTGTCAACTAATGAATAATAATTTAATAATTATAATTTAAATATTAGGTAAGTAGATTAAATAAATTCCATATATATTCTCTTAAAACCCAAATATAATTTTAATATCTAAATTTTAGAGTTCGTGAGCTAATCTCAAATTACTTTTTAATTACTTAAATAAATTAAGATGGATAAAATTTTTTACTTTATAAATAAATTCTTTATTTAATTTTTGACATTTCAAAATTAATTTAATTCTATACTTTAACTTTTTTCCAAGTTAAATTAAAATTTATAGGACTTTTTGGTCTTTAATGGATTTTACAATTATATATAAAGTTCTTTTTGGAAATTGATTTTATGAAAGGGCCTTTTTGAAAAATATTTTCTTTGGCCGGGTAACTTTGCCAAATAAGTGCCGAGAGTGAGAGAGAGAGAGAGAGATAGAGGGAGAATCTGGGGTTTGTGAGATGAGATCCCGATGTGTAGCAAGTTGTACGCGCTGAGTGGTTTCGGTGATGATGGACTTGACGGATTGGAACGAGGGACTAATCTTGCCAAAATTGACACCTTGTTTACATCTTATGAGCTTGACTAGTTCTAGAACCAGAAAGAGTGCGGGCCAAATTTCCAAGAATTGAATAAGAGGGTCTAGTCTGCCACCCGCACCCGCACCCGCACCCACACCCAACCACTTTGTTTTGTGCTATGATTTTGGTCCATGAGACAACAGCACACCAAATGTCCCACTTGGCAGGCCTAATTTTGAATACAATGTCTTTGGTGGGGGAGTTGTTGTTGAAGAACAAGTATCGACTCAGTCACCCTACTTTAAAAGGGAATGAATGACCATGAGATTGTGTAGCTTTTAGATTTTGGGTTTGATTAGGACAATTTTATGATGAATTGCCTGAAATCTTACTCGAAGTATTGGATTGCAATTCCTTTTTCTTTTTCCGCTTGGGTTTTCCCCTTCTTTTCTGACTTGTTTTGCCTTTGTGAACACCCATTTGCCAAAACTTGAATGGATTCTGGAGAGCAGTTAGTGTGAAAGACTAGACAGAGTAGCCAGAGGGTGGAATTAATTGAAAAATTATAGATATAATCCCATCAATATTCAAGATGATATTTAAATTCTAGTTAATCAGATTCAAATATTTATGATATCTTATTTAAGGACAGCTCTCTCGATATAATTTTTTTTTTATTCTTAAATTTTAAAGTTTTATGTTTTATACTGCAGTGGGCGCAATCCAATATTTATACAAGACGTTGAAGTTAAGGCCAAACTTGTTTTTTTTTTTAATTTTAATAATATCTAGATTTAGAGTTAAACTTATTTTAAAAAGATTATAAGTTTTTAAAACTTATAAAATATTTTTAAAATTATACAGTTTCCTATCTTATTTTTAAAATAAATTATGAAAATATTTAGATGAAATAAGATAAAATGGATATTGAGTGAGTTTATAAATTATTGTTGAATTTGATAATGATAAATTATTAAAAATTAATTTTAATATTAAAATATTTAAAATAATAAAAATATTATTAATATTATATAAACTTAAAATAATCAAATATTAATCGGTTATTATATCAACGACCAGTAAGTCTAGTAGTAGCGCAATAAACTCATTTAACGAAAATTTCTAAATTGGGTATTGGAAATGAAAAGAGAGGTATTAGAAAAGTCAATCTCTAAATTGGGTCTAATATCTATTTGAATCGAATTAATCAGATTTTTTGACTTATTTCATTCAACATTTTCTATATGGGTAAGCACCAAAAAAACAAAACATTTTATATATGGGTCCAGCCGACTTGTAAAATCCAACTAGCCAGGCCTACTTTCAAAACCGGCCCAAAAGGTGTATCGCAAACACCTGGGCCGTTCTAGCTCTATTCTCTTTGATGGTTGCCCTTTTCCAAGCTTATGATACGACGTCGTTTTGAAGGAACATGTAAAAGCTCTCTTTTTTATTTTTTTTTTCTTTCTATTGTTCTCTCAAAACCCTAGCACCTGGTCCTCGTTCCGCCGACGCCGACCCCTTCGCACTCCCCTCTCTCTATCTCTCTCCATTGAAATTCCTCTCTCTCTCTCTTCTGCTTCAAGTGAATCAAAACGAAGCTAAGGACGGATCAAGAATATGAGGAGCTAGATCAATTGCCAACAAGTAAGCATTTCCTTCTCTCGATTTTTTTTTGTTTCATTCCCAAGTTCTTTTGAGTGTTTTTGCAAGAATTTTCAGGGGTTTCCTATCACGATTCATTACAATTACGATAGACGACGGAAACCGGTTGCCTATTTTTGCTGGTTTTTCTGGCAAACTTCAAAACCCAAATTTATTTTCGGTTTGGTTTGAAGCCGTCTATGTTCAACCCTCTATTCTCTCTCTCTCTCTCTCTCTCTTTCTCCCCTCTCCCCTCTCACTTTCTTTCTCTATATTGGATTGGATGTATAGAACACACGTGCCCAAGAAATGAAATCCGAGAAAAGGAAAAGAACAAGTCAGTTAAGTTCGTTAATTAAACTCCGCAGCTCTAGTTCTCTGTCTCTCCCTTAAAGTCCAATAGTCTGTGCTTCTCAGAGTGTAGAGAAAAAATTGCCTTCTTTTTCTCTCTCTTTAGTCGTTCTAGTTTTCTACACAATCCTCACTCCTGGGTCTCTCACCTCTGTCAGTTGCTTTGCTTTCACTTCATCAATGGCAATCTTGTTGGTCTTGGCGTTGTTGCTCGTTAGGATTACTTGCATCAGTAATCCGATGGACATGTCACGAATTCAAGATCAACATCCCATTCATGATATTTTGGCAACCCCATCTCCTCTGCAATACGCTTTTACAGGAAAAGATCCTCTATATACCGAATTAACCGTTGTTTTTAAAAAAAAATTTAAAACAACACATTCGAGAAAAAAATTTCGAAAATGACACCAATATGTCGAGTTTTCAAGACTGACGTACTTAAAAAAATAAGTATGTCGAGTTTTCAAAACTTTACTACATGTCAAGTCTTTAAAACTTGACATAGACCCGACCCTCACACCAAAAAACTTTATATATACTATACCCATTTCACATTTACAAAATTTCTAAACCCTATTTACATGCTAGCCAAATTTTAAAATATAACCAAATTTCTCAACAATACAGCCTAAATATCTCAAGAATAAAACGAACAAATGAAAACACGTACTTGGTGATCTAGGAGGGGCCTTACGAGGGGCCTATATCCTGTTAGTGGGTTAGAAAACACGGGTGGAAACACGCGATACACTGGTGGTGCATCATCTCTCTACCTTTGTCAGTCCCCATCCACATAACTATCGGGACGAGCTCCCCTTTGAGGAGCCCCCGAAGTGAAAATCTGAGGGAAATCATCAAACACATAGACTTACTGTATGTAGTTGAAAGTCCCTGCGATGTCATCTGGCTGCTGAAACGGTGGCAGTGACGTATGATCGGATAAGGGTGGTGATCTCGTACGTTGTCCTTTCTCGTACTTGGTCTCGCCACCTTCGTCGCTAGCGGGTCTAGCTCTCAAAAAATGCGCAATGTCATCTGCTAGTCAACACCCGGATTGTCTCGAATCTCGTGCGTATCCCACTCCAAGAAATTTTGTAAAAGTTAATTAAAAGAAAACATTAAAATCATAGATTGAGAACGAAAACAAGGATGTTGTATATATCACGTAAATCAAAGAAGCTCCCCAACGACCAACGAATTTGTGGGAGATAATGCGAAATTAGGAAAAGCAGTCAGGATCAAGAGCACGAAGCAAATGAGATGTGATCTCTGTGGCAGAGATGCATTAACAGTGTATGTCAAGTTTTCAAGACTTGACATGCTGATTTTTTTAACTATGCTGAGTTTTGAAAACTCGACATGTTGGTGTCGTTTTCGGAATTTTTTTCTCGGGTGTATTGTTTTAATTTTTTTTTTAAATAACAGTTAATTCGGGGATAAAACTCGGAAAAGATTGTATCTGAGCACACAGATATTCCTCCTACACTTCTCCGTCTTTTCTTTTATGACTGTTTCATCCGAGTACTTCACGACTCCTCTCCCTAATTAGTTTTGGTTCTTCCTTTTCAATTTGTCTGTTTCTTGAAGTGGGTATCTCATTCTTGTTATTCTCTGTGTTTCTTGCATTTTGGGGATTCAGTTGTACTAAAATTTTGTTTCTTTGATCAAGTTTTATTTCTAAGTATTCAGTTCCCTATAATTCCGGTATGTTTGTATTGATATCTCTTTTTTTTTATTTTGGCACTTCGTTGGTTAATGAAAGATTTTGATTTGTGCTACATCTTTGTTAAATGCTCTTGATTGTGTTTCTAGCCGTTTTCAATACAATTCTTGGTTTTTTTTTCTTTTCTTAATTTGATTTTGTTAATCATCTCACCATATTCTATTTTTTTCTATTTTTTATTAATCTTTATTGTTTATTCTAAAATTTTCTTTAGAATTAAATCATGAGCATTCAAAATTTTTAATTTTAAAAAATCTTTTATTCTTGCTAATTCTTCTGCTTATTCTATTGTGTTAATATTGAAACTGGGTTCATCCCTATTTCTTTTATTTTTTTTAATTTATTGAAGTTCATCTCACCATTAAGCATTGAACCATTCCTAATGATTAAATATGAGGAAAGGCTCAATGCCTAATGGGGAGAATTTCGATTCTCACTTCAGGCCTCATCTTATTCATAGACTTAGATGTACCTTTAACCCCTTATATATAGTTTTATTTTACTTGTTACCCAAGTCAAAAAAACATCCTTATCTGTATACATATACATTTTATATTTAATATAAAAAATATTTATATCCCTATGTATAAAGCGCTGATGGGCATTACTTTTTATCCATACTGCTCGTTACTTTTTCAGACATTATTGAATGGTCATCCTATATTTTTTTGGACTTTTTTCATTCAAATCCTTGCATTTTTCTTTGTTTTTTTTTAATATTTTTTTTGCTTAAGTTTGATACCATTCATCACACTGTTCACCACATTTTGGGCATCACTGAATGGGCTTCTCATTTATGGGACTCTCTTTTTTATTCAGGTCCTTTTTTTTTATTTAAGTTCTTTGTCTTTTTGGAATATAAGTTTTTCCTTTTTTATTTTTTTGGCCCCACGTATGGTTGTCCCTTTGGATTGTTTTTTTTTTTTATTCAGGTCCTTGTGTTTTTTTTTTTTTTGCTCAAGTCCGCTATTGTTCATTGCAGTATTTACTACTTTTCGGACATCCCTGGATGATCATCTCATATTTTTTAGACTTTTTTTTTTCATTCAGGTCCTTACTTTTTTTCCCTTTTTTCTCGCTTAAGTCTTGTCTTTGTGGGACATGAGTTTTTCCCCTTTTATTTTTTTGGCTCCACGGATGGTCGTATATTAGCAATAGGGAAAAAAAGCACCTAACCATTGACATTCTAAAAGAGGCTAACAAATGAGGTAAAAAAAAAAAGGTAATTAGTGGAATAAAAAAGTAATAGAAATAAAGCGACGGGTATCCGTGGGGTAAAAAAAAACAAGAGAAAAAAAACTTTGTCAAAAAATGATGAAAGACTTGAGAAGAAAGAAAAGGGTAAAAAATAAAAAATAAAAGAGTAAGTATCTGAATGGAAAAAAAAAATAAAAAACTATGATCTAAAAATAAAGGGACGACCATCTATGAAGTAAAAAAAATAAAAACGGGAAAATCTATTTTAAAAAAATGACAAAAGACCCAAGTCAAAAAAGAAAAAAAAAAAGACTGAGTCGAAAAAAAGAGCAATGACCTAATTGGACAACTGGGGCCAAAAAAGGGAGAAAAAGTTGTACCAAAAAAAGACGATGGATTTAAGGGGAAAATTTTGAGTCAAAAAATAAAAAAAGTAAAGATTTGAATGAAAAAAATAAAAAACTGTGATATAAAAATAAAGAAATGATCATCCGTGAGGCAAAAAAACAAAAGGGGAAAAATTTATGTCCCAAAAAATCGAAGTTGTTGAGTGAAAAACTGAGAAAAATATTGGGATATAAATGAAAAAAAAAAGTCCCAAAAATATGGGACGATCATCCAAAAATGTCTGAAAAGTTGTGAACATTGTGATGAACAAAAAATTGGGCAAAAAAAAAATGCAAGGACTTGAATGAAAGAAAAAAAAAGAAATCATGGTTCAAAGGAACGACCATCCGTGGGGTCAAAAAAAACAAAAGGGGAAACCCTATATTCCAAAAAACGAAAGATTTAAACGAAAAAAAAAAAAATTGGACAAAAAAATATAAGGACTTGAATGAAAAAAAAAAGGTCTCAAAATTATGGATTGTCCATTCAGGAACCTTCGAAAAATGGCAAACAGTATTTGATTTGAATGAAAAAAAAAAATTAGTGTCTGAAAAATATGGGACGACCATTCAGGAATGTCCGAAAAGTAATGAAAATTACAGATGAACAGCGGCACCCATAGGTGCTTTATATATGTCGGGATTTTGGGCCCAAAACCACACTCACAGGCCCAACTAGGAATGGTTTTGGCCCAAAGAACATGTTGGTCCTTGCTCGGACAAAGGAAAACGGGAAAGAGACATTTAATTTATTTAATAAGATTATTAATTATTTTTGGAGAAGCAAAATTACTAATTAAGTGTTATTATAATCAATTTCTTCTAACATTTCCTTTTCAATTGATGGTATAGTTATTTCATTTAGTGTTTCTTGAGACATTGTTCATCTTAACTAAGATTTTATTAATTTACATTGAAATAGCTTTTTCTGTCAAAACAACAATTGTAGAGAATGTTAACATTATTCGATAGAAAAACAAATTTGAACAGTGGTGATGAGATGAGGAGACTCATTAAATTTTAATGTTAGCATTTTGTAGAAAGAGAGATTAAACTGTAGGCTTGTAGGAAAGAGTGAACGTATTTGGTGAGGAGATATAAAGTAAGATGAGATTTAATTTCAGGTACTCTCTCTTCATGGCGTTAGTTCAAAGAGAAAATATTTTGAAAAATAATGTTTTTAATATAAGTTTAGCTGTTCTTTAGAACTTTTTAAATAAAATTAAAAAGTTTAGGGTTTTTAAAATAAAATTTTAATGTTTTTAAAATAAGATGAGATTTAAAATAAGTTTAGCTTTTAAAATAAATAAGATGAGATCATTCGAGCGCTTAGAGAAAATTCCGAGTGGGGAATTTTTTGTATCATTTTAATCACAGGATTTAGGGTTGCGACGTTATGGTATTGTGGTGATAACTCGTTTGGCGTGGCTATCAACCCAATTGTGAGATCATCAAGAAAGGTATCATAGTTTCTGGATTTGCTGTGTCTATTACCTATAAACATAATCTTTAATTTTTTCCAAAAAAATCATCGTGCTTCTGCTTGAATCTATTAAATCTAACAGATTGGATGTATATGCACACGATGGAACACACGTGCCCGAGAAGGAGAAAAGAACGACGCTGAGGAATACTCACAGGAGCGGTTGAATGGCTAATGGTGAGAATTTCAATTCTCACTTCTATAAGAACCTGCCGAGAGGTAGAGGCCTTATCTTTTCTGAGCAACAGCTCACACAAAGTCCAATAACGGCAAGCATTGTCAGAGCATATGCGTGGGATGAGGGAGGAGGCAAAGCTTCTGGGAGAGATTTTGCGAAAGCAATGATAAAATTGTCGAATTTAAATGCTGTAACAGGATAGGAGATGATGAAGGAAAAATGAAACTTTCTTGCTTCGTGCCTCTGAACACATGGTTGACAGACTTTTCTCTAGTAGGGACATTTGTTTGGTAATGCAGTGAGGTATTTGTTGGGAAGGCCTGCGGTTTTTGGACTTTGCGTAACCTAATTGATCAGACTCCATGCCACCTCAAGGGGACAACTTGTTGGTCACCCTGAGATTCAGAATTTGAATTCTTGTGTAACAAAAACAAAAAAGACTCCATGGTACCCAATTCTTAGTTCCTGCAAAAAGCACCAACACAACAAAATAAGAAGATTTTATTTATAGGCTTAGGTCTACCTTTCATCCCTTCCCCTTATATGTATGTAGTTTTATTTTTCTTGTTTCCCAAGTCAAGCAAAGCAACGTGTATATATATGTATCATATTTTAACAAAATACCTTTTTATTAAATATAACATTAATTATCAAAATACCTTTTCTCTTGTTTTTACGCTGCATTAGATGAAATCATTGTTTGGGTCCCCATTGTACCATCATTCACGCATGCCCTATGCTCTTTTCTTGTGTAGATTGAATCATTCCTCTTTTGCTGTATATTCTTCTAAAATTCATTCATCAATATTTCAACGATTGTTATGCTAAGATTCGAACTCGGGATTATTAGGTTAGGAAAGAAATTTTGATCACTAGACTGTCTCCCTAGAGATAATGTAATTTTTTTTATATGTGGTATTTTTTAACATTTTGCTGAAACATTATGTCATAAAAATAAATAGAAAAATATTTTATGGAAAATTTAGATCAAGTTGTCATTCATTCATACATTGGTGAAAATAAGGTGGATATACTTTTATTTACTCTTGAAAATTATAATGAGGATAATTTATCTATACTCTAAAATAATTATCTCTAATTATAACTAAGAAATTGTTTTAATTAATATTTTCTTTCTCTAAACACATAATTTTTAAATCTAAAAATATTATTATTTTTCTCTTAATTTCTATTTATTTAAAATTTTTCTCTCTAAGCACAACAATTTACTTTTTTTCCAAAAAAAATTCAATTTTAATTTCTCTCTCTTCAAAATTAAACATATTAACTTTTTCTCTCTAAAAAAATTTAATTGTTTTAATTTTTTTTATCTCAAAATGAATGAGTATTAATGTTTTCTCACTTAAAGAAGAAAAACAAAATTTGGAGCAATCAATTTAGAAGCAAGAAACCCAGCGCAAAAATTAGCTTCTTGGTGTGTGTGTATCGTCGAAGCAATTGTTGACATTTGCATAACATATAAACTTTTTCTATCTAAAAAGTTCAATTTACTTTACATTTCTCTCTTTTATCTAAGAAAATTTTTTTTCCTGAGATTTCTCTCACTAAAAAAATAAATTTTTTTTTCTCTTTCTAAAGGAAAATTCAATAATAATTAATTTTCTCTCAAGAAATTTAGTTTTTCTCTTTTTAGAATTAAGCATAATATTTTCTCTCTATTAAAAAAAATTATATTATTTCAAAATTTTTCTCTAAAACTAAATTTCAATTTTTAGATAGAAAAAGGGGCATTAAAATTGAAAATGGGAGAGTGTAGATAAACAAATTCTAGTGATAATAGTATTATATGGTGAACAATTTTATTTAAATTAATCATTTGAAATGATAGTAAGAAAATTTCAGTGTATGTTAAAAATCTGCCTCAATAAATCGATTTAAAATAATTAAATAATTTTATCTCTCTTGGAAGTCATTTTGGAACATTAGGGTCAGCAATAAAGCATCAATGCTCAACGCACCCTTAAATTGTTGAAATGACTGGTCACCATTTGGAAAACCTTCAACCAGAGAGAGAGAGAGAGAGAGAGAGAGAGAGAGAGAGATGATAGGGGTTGCTTAATTAACACACTTACATGCATTTTTGTAATGTTAGTGTCGCTGCCACACTAACTAAAAAGAAATCAAAAGATTAGAAAGTTGGGGATTGGGGGGGCACAAAGTAAACAAAGAGACATTCTCCCAAGCGTGGTCCATGCAATGGGTTACAAATTGTGAAAAAGGGTACCCTCTGCAATCATTTTAAATACAGAACGGATCTGATTTTTTTTTTTTTTATATATATAAAAATTTGAATTTAAAATTATCAAATCAGGAAAAATGAGTTTAGACATGAGTCTGTCCCCTTGGAGACCAATCTTCTCTTTCTTGTCTCTCTTTTTATTTGTATAAAAAATTACAATCAAGTGGAATTAAACTGAGAAAGAAATAGTAAAAATAATTGTATTACATTGATCAAAAAATAAATTAATACAAAAGGAAATTAAAGGAAAAAACTAATTACTTGTAGTTTGGCACATTTAGCCAAACAACCCAATGTATGAATGCTTTCTTTTAGCCTAATTCTGGGCTGGAAAGTTAGGAGATTAGTTGAGCAATGAATGATAATCTACTGGGAAAGGACATTAGTTAGACAATTTCTGATTCCACCGAGTGAAAACCACACATCAATCAAAATTTGCAATTTCCTTTCTTTTTTAGGGGAAAATATTGTAAAATTCAAAAGTATTTTTGAATTTTGGACTAGACAACTTGTACGGTCCACAATGATAACGATTAATTGGTCTAATAAAATATAATTTTAGATTCCCTAATTAAAATTTTGAATTTAACTCATAATTTTGAAATAAAATCGATTATTTTGGGAGGATAATTCATAAATGAACCATTTTAAATCTCGAACTGAATTAATCAGAATATGATTTCGTATATCGATTGATATAGTAATAAAAAAAATTATATTAACGATCAGTTGGTATAGTGAGATATAACGTTAGATTCTTTAATTAAGATACAGAATTCGATTCGTAACTTAGGTATAAAGCAAATTATGTTGAAAGAATAGTCTTTTAAATGAATCATTGTAAATATTGAACTAAATTAATCAAAATATGATTATAAATATCGATCGATATAATATAAAAAAAAAACTATATTATCAAAATAGCGTTCAAAAGGGAGCATTGCTTCTTGTCGCAAATAGGACAGTAATAACCGTAACGCCTGTTTGTATACCCACGAGGCTGCCTCTATGTGAGACAAAGGTGAAATCCAATGTCAGATAAAATAATTATTTTTACGCTCCTTTATTGAAAAAAAATCTGTCATATTTTTTTTTAGATAAACATAAATATTATCTTTTTATTAAAAAATAATATATGTAAAATAAATTTAAACAGTTAAATTTTGAAGAGAGAAGTGGGGTCTCAAGCACATCCCAATGGCCCCTCAAATACCTCAACATTGACCTCTTGAAGTTAGATTCTAGTTTAACTTGAGTTTAAATTTTATATGTTTCGAAGAGATTAATTGGGTCATGTTAAAAAAGAAAATTTAAAATTCAAAAGCATTTTTGAATTTTGAACGAGACAACTCACACGGTTCATAACGATATTATCAAAATAGTAATTATGAGTTGGTTTAATAGAATGTGATCATAGATTTCTTAATTAACATTTTGAATTCGATTTGTGATTTGAGTATGAAACATATTAAATTAGAAGGATAACTCTTAAATAGATCACTGTAAATTTCGGATCGGATTAATTGAAATATGATTCTAAAATACTGTTGATAATATAGTAATAAAAAAGGATAATTTTTAAAATAAAACATATCTAAATTTTAATAATATTGATTTATTTAATAATTATATAAAATAATTATTTATATTATATAGTTTCAAGTCAAGTCTATATATTAATAAAAAAAGAAAATGTAATATTTTTATTCAAAATAAATATAGATTTTCGAAAAAAAAAAACAAAAGGAAAAGGCAAAAGGAAATGGGGCAAAGAATGATCATAAGATGGAAGGCTATGGAACACGATGCTGTCATTTCACCCCGGATCCTGCCGTCCCCCAACGGATCAAAAAATCAAAAATGAAAATGGGGTCCCACCAATGCCATAAGTTATAATTTCAACATCCACTGATCTCCACGTGGCAGTACCAGATCAAGTCAAACGCACAGTTTAGATTTCAATTTCATTCGGACCGGTAAGCCATGACCACGTTCTTCTATTTTGAAAAACTCAAAAATATTTTCTTGACGGCGTCAACCAATTCCGTTACGCCAATCACGATACGAGGAAGTCGATGCCACACCTCCGTTAACTTTTCAATTTTCATTTTTAGTGTTGCGAACGATCCCAACGTTTATTTCTTTCAGGTGTTTCTCAGTCTTCTCTTCTCCCAAAGTTTTTGCTTCTCTCTCACACATTTTCTCTCTCTCTCTCTCTCGCATTTGATTGAACTTTCTCTCTCGCTCTCTCCCTCTGTTGTGAATGAAGCTTCACAACACACGAGAATCTGGTTACAACTTCCAAGCTTTCTCAACAATCTGAAATAGAAATTTCAGACCAGATATCTTTAATCTCCTCTGCGTAAATAGAATTTCCTCTTCTTATTATTATTTTGTTTTGGATCAAGCGAATTGTAAAATTCGATCAGTAGCGTTCAGCGAAGGTGAGATATTTCAGTAACTATATTGTGTGCTTTTAGTTTTTAAGCTTTCTATTTAGCATCTTTGAATTCTTGATTCTTGATTCTTGATTCTTGATTCTTGAGAGGGAGAGAGAGAGAGAGAGTGTGTGTGTTTTGATCAACATTACATTCTGTGGATGCTCTGTTTTCTTGTTCTTGCGGATACTAATTTAATTTCACTAACCATATTGTCTGCTTTTAGTTTTTAAGTTTTCAATTCAGCATCTTTGAATTCTTGATTCTTGAGAGTGAGAGAGTTTTGATCAGTTCAACTGTTCAACTCTTGATTGTCTATTGGGTAATCAATGAAAGATCCGGGTTAGTTGATTTTTCAGAGAGAGAGAGAGAGAGAGAGAGAGAGAGAGAGAGAGAGAGAGAGGGTTTTGATCAACATACATTCTATTGTTGCTCTGTTGTCTTGTTCTTGCGGACATTAATTTAATTTCGCTAAATATGTTGTCTGCTTTTAGTTTTTACGCTTTCTATTTAGCATCTTTGAATTCTTGATTCTTAATTCTTGATTCTTAATTCTTGATTCTTGAGAGAGACAGAGAGAGTGAGAGAGTTTTGATCAGTTCAACTGTTCAGCTCTGATTGTCTATTGGATAATCAATGAAAGATTCGGGTTTAGTTGATTTTCAAGAGAGAGAGGGAGGGTTTTGATCGACATTACAATTTGTTTTTGCTCTGTTTTCTTGTTCTTGCGGATACTAATTTAATTCTTGTTCTTTTTAGTTCATTTTAGAATATTTAAAGAGAAAATCGCAAAGATGCCAACGGAGACAGTATTGAATTCTATATTTACTTCTCCGGGCAAAAACCTGAGAGGACTCAAGAGCTTGGGTTGTAATGAGGCCGAAGACTTCTTCAATGATGACGAATTGGCTCTCCGAAAAGCCGAAGAAGCAGGTTCTCCCTTGCTCATATCATATCTTTTCTCTGTTTCTGGAAATTAATCCATCCAAAGAACAAGAAAACTCGTCTATAATTAATCTAATGTTGTTTGGTGGGATTAAATGATTATAATAAAAAATACGAGGAAAGCATTATGGGGCATCATGAAGTTGAGGAGTTGAGTTGGGCAGCTGCGCAACACCCGGAATTTAAACAAAGATTGAGGTTAGGTTTGTGGCATCCCATTTTTGGGTCATGCCTTAATCTTAGATCTTAAAGTGGTGGGGTGGGTCCTAAGGTACTCCATTGCTTTATTGTTAGGGCCCATCTTTAAGTCAATCTCTCTCTTTCTATGGTGGGGTTTGGACATTTTGATTAGCGATCATCCTCACCTTATTAATTTTTCTTCTTCTTTTTTGTTACTTTTTGTGCGTGGGAGCTTACTTTCTTCTTTTCTTTCTATTTCATTTTCCTTTATGGTGTTGAATGGCCACACAAGAGAGGAAAATTAGATGACCTGGTGTAGGTATTCAATGGAATTCATCATTGTACTTTTCTGAAGGGAACGGAAGAAATTTTCATCATTATTAAACTATTGGATTTAATGGATTTTGAAATTCTCTAGTGTCATTTTTTCCATAAATTATTATACTTCTATCTAACATTTTTCAAATTTTTAGTCAAATTTCTATAATTGTTTTTTGTCAACAATAAATTCTCTATCTTTAAGTTTAAATTTCAAAGAAAAGCTACAGCCAACAATATCTAATTATTGTACCATTCTTACTAACATGTTTACCTTTCTGTAAAAGCACAGCGTAAAAAGATGTGTGGAAGTATATAAATTTCTTCTCTTCATTTGGTTGAGGAAGAGACAGGTTACACAAAAATATTATGATATTTTTGTTCTCAACATTTCTTGTATAGATGAGATCATCTCTGTTGTTGTGGCAATTACAGCTTCAAGAAGGTACCAAGCAGCTGAATGGCTGCGACAGATGGATCAAGGTGCATCAGCGACGCTGCCTAAGGAACCTTCGGAGGAAGAGTTCTGTCTTGCACTTCGCAATGGACTTATTCTCTGCAATGTTCTCAACAAAGTCAATCCTGGTGCTGTCTTAAAGGTCTCTGATCGATGCTTCATGGCATTTAAATTAAACATTACCTTTGAAAAAACATAATAAATTGAAAGTTGCTAATGGTCATACCATTCACTTCACATGACCTTCAAAACTTACTTGTTCGTAGGTGGTGGAGAACCCTGTCATTGATTACCAATTGACTGAGGGAGCTGCTCAATCTGCGATTCAATATTTTGAGAACATGAGAAATTTTCTAGTGGCAGTTGGAGATATGAAGCTCTTGACTTTTGAAGCCTCTGATTTGGAAAAGGTAATTTTTCTTTCTTTTCTTAAACTTGTCTTATGCTACATCATTGAT
Organism: Dillenia suffruticosa; assembly: GCA_033439265.1. Lineage (NCBI taxonomy): Eukaryota > Viridiplantae > Streptophyta > Magnoliopsida > Dilleniales > Dilleniaceae > Dillenia > Dillenia suffruticosa. The sequence goes on from JAVTVX010000005.1 coordinate 1,229,800, forward strand.
TTGTTTAGTTTGAACCCAGTGACTTGCACCTTTAGTTCTGAGATAAACCTTAGGTTGAGTATTGCCTTGAGATCCTCTATATACCATTGCAATTGAAGATTTAGTACTTACTTTTTAGTCAGATGCTTCAACTATTTGTTGTTTTCAATTACCTGAATCTTGTTCTATTCTAGATATGGACTTTGTAGCATTTTATGTTCTTTTAGCAGCTCTTCAGGAATTGAAAATCTTTGTTGTACAGGGAGGCTCATCAATCAAAGTTGTTGACTGCATACTCTGTCTGAAAGGTTTTTATGAGTGGAAGCAGGCTGGTGGTGTTGGTGTTTGGAGGTATGGTGGTACTGTGAAGATCACCTCCTTTCCGAAGCGGCCGCCCTCCTCATTGGTGAGCAGTGATAGTGCTGATGAGTCACTGGATGATTCTGAATCATCTTATTACGAACAGCTTGTGGAATTTCTCCATCTGTCCACTGAGATCTCAATTGAGGAATCCAAAGCAGCCAATGCTCTCACATTCCTCTTTGATCATTTTGGGCTTGAGCTCCTGCAAGCTTATCTTACAGATAAAAATGGAATGGAGGACCTTCCTCTGAATGAAATGGTAGGTAAGATCCAACCTTTCCTTTTGTTTCAAGAGTGTAAATGGAATAGAGTCAGTACATGGAACTTCCAGGAAAATATTTTTGAATTAAACCGGAAATGTTCAAATTTTTACATGCTGATGATTTCGTTGCAAATCATAAAACAAGTATATTTCTTCAGTCTATAGATGTTCCAGATTGTATATTTCAAGTCATGGATGGTGAAAAGCAGGAACTTTAATTTTCCATGCTTGCATAACATTTCAGCTAGTTATGCCTTCAGAGACTGATAATTGTGTCTTTAGTCTATCATACCAAGTCTTTTATGGTTTAATGGATCTCTCTACTGTCATCTTAAGCTATGGCTGTTAATGTTTATGACATAAGTTATACCATAGCACAGTGCATGGTATGATGGAATGAATTGCTTATTAGCCGAAGATGGTTTCTAAGGAAATTTCTCTTTAATGTCTGAGATGTTTTTTATGTCAACTGCAAAAAATGTATAGATTCTGATATTGTACAATTCTGAATGACATGCAGGTCATTGATACTGTACTCAGGAAGATTGTTAGAGATTTCTCAGCTCGTCTTGCTTCTCAAGGCAATCAGGTACTGGTAGTGTTGAGTTTGTTATTTTTGCAATTGCTTATATGTGAGTGTGTGCATGGTTAAATAATCAGTAAGAATAAGAATGCTGGTCAGAACCACATCAACTTGTTGAATTTATTTTTTATTTATTTTTAAATTTTTTATTATCACTTTCTACAGCTAGGACTGCTCTTGAAGAAGGTCTTGAAAGGAGATTCAGGCTTTTTATCAAAATCAGAATTCATAAAAGCCATCTCTCAGTATCTTGGTCGGAGAAAACATTTGGAATCAAGTATTTTCTCAAAATTCTGCATCTGTGGTGGAAAATTTGACGGCCTCCGAAACAGGTCCAATCACCCTACTGGAAACCCGGATGTACTTGATGTACAAGAAGAAAGGCTTGAGGTTCTAGTTTCTTCTTTTGAGTTTACTATTCTTTCAGGCCTGTCTCTCTCTCTCTCTCTGAGATGCCTGGCTGCACCACTGTTCCCTCTGGTGCATTCTGTAGCACCACAAGTTGGCAGGATGAAAGAATGCGCTCTTCCACAATGACTGGGAGATTAAATATGTATATATAATTTCACATAGGTGGAAAAATTTATAAGTTGGGTTAAATATAAAAAAAAAATATAAATTATTTTGTGGACGTTTGACTTGACCAAAGTTGGTGCATTATGTCCATAATCTTGTCACTGCACATTGACCTTGGAAACTAATTTCTTTTAGCTTGTGCATTAAGATAATGAATTTCTGATTGGTGTCTACGGATTTTATGTGAAACACATTTGTCACAAGCATGCAACTATTGCTGCTTTGTTTGTGTAGCTCCTACCATTGCCATGTCAACAGCTGCTAATAAGATTTTGATCCTGATGCTATCTTATCTTAATCGTTTTTTTCCTGCTCTTTCGAATGCTTTTAGGAGCTAAAGACATATTACCTAGAGATAAGACTAGAAGTCCAACAAATTCAATTGAATTGGGAGCAAGAAGTACAGCGATTTGGTAAGTCTTGTCATCTCTTCCTGCAAGTGCTTCCGAAGAGAAAATTTAGTTATCATCTTAGTTTACTAGCTTCCCATTGGCCTGCAAGGACAACGATTTTTGTTTTCTTTCTTACCTCAGGGCATCATATAAAGGGCCTCGAAGTGGCCTCATCTTCTTACCATAAGGTTTTAGAGGAAAATCGCCTACTGTACAATCAAATTCAGGACCTAAAGGGTAGGTTGATAACATACTAGACATTTAGATTTTCGCTCCAAAGCTCTATCAGTTTGTCTTAGGTGGACCTTTACTGATTATTTTCTTCCCTACAGGGACTATCAGGGTCTACTGCAGAGTGAGACCCTTCTTATCAGGAGAATCCAATAAACAATCTACCGTAGATTATATTGGAGAAAATGGAAACATTATGATTGTGAATCCTAATAAGCAGGGAAAGGAAGCACGGAGGGTATTTTCATTCAACAAAGTCTTTGGAACGAATGTGACACAACGTATATTATCTTTCTGGATATTATCTTCTCTTTCTTATTTATTTATTTAGGCTTTATAGAACAGCAGAAAATGCCATTGCTATTCTTGGCTAAGACTAGTTTTCTTGGAATCACTACTCACTGTGCTTCACCTGGTGGAATACAGAGCAAATATATGCTGATACTCAGCCATTGATTAGATCTGTTTTAGATGGATTCAATGTTTGCATTTTTGCATATGGCCAAACTGGCTCCGGGAAGACTTATACGATGGTAATTTTTCAGAAACTGCAGGTTTAGATCAAACATTTTTTTACCATTGAAAGAATTTACTTTTAGTCATAACTTTGGTATAGCAACAATATTGCATTTTCTTAGGTAAACATTGTTTCATTATATACCGGAGTTAATCAATTAATTCATCTTTCTTTTTTCCGACGTTAATAGAGTGGACCTGATTTGACATCAGAAGAAACTTGGGGTGTAAATTATCGAGCACTGCATGACCTATTTCAAATATCAAAGGCAAGGATGGATGTCATAGAATATGAAATTGGAGTTCAAATGATTGAAATATACAATGAACAAGTGAAAGATCTGCTGGTCATGGATGGTTCCAATAGAAGATATCCTTTCATCATTTTCTATAGTCTCATATATATGAGCTCCGTATTTTCTCTATGCAATATAAGATGGACTTGGTCATTGTGCCCTTTTTTCGCAAAACCTTAATCATTTGCACATTAGATATACGCAACAATTCTCAGCTGAATGGTCTCAATGTACCTGATGCGAGTTTGGTTCCGGTTCAGTGCACCCAAGATGTCCTTGAGCTGATGAAAATTGGCCAAAAGAATCGTGCTGTCGGTGCTACAGCTCTGAATGAGCGTAGCAGTCGTTCCCATAGGTTTGCTTAAATCACCTGATTATTTTTTTTCTTTTCATGTTTACTATTACTGTCCATTGCTTATAACATATTCTTGTGCATCTCTTTCTCCTCATGTAGTGTCCTGACAGTGCATGTCTATGGCAAAGAGTCAGTCTCAGGATCAATCTTAAGGGGTTGCCTTCATTTAGTTGACCTTGCTGGAAGTGAGAGAGTAGATAAATCAGAAGCGGTTGGTGAGAGATTAAAGGAGGCACAGCACATAAATAGATCACTTTCTGCACTTGGGGATGTTATCTCTGCTCTTGCTCAGAAGAGTACACACATTCCTTACAGAAACAGCAAGCTTACTCAAGTATTGCAGGACTCATTAGGTAATCTATTTTAACACTTGAACATGAGCTGCTTTTTCCTTTTTTGAGATAATGGAGCTACTGGTTGGAGAACCTACTGTTTCTCCATGTCTGCAAAGCAGCATGTTCTTAGAATCTGGACACCCAGTGGTTAGTCAATTGGACAAAGGCATGACTTTGTTGAACAGTGTAATATTGGTGTTTCTACTTATTTTCATTCTGATAACTTTTCTCTCCATTGAACTTGTTTGGTTTGTGTTGGGTTCTGCAAAATCCTGTTTACGTCCACAGAGATTTTCATGACTAGAAAGTAATTATTTCGTTACCTAACCTGGAGAAACCCAAGAAAGCATCCTCTCTTGACTCGAAAGTGAGAGCTTTCGAAATCTACCATTACCTAGATATTTATTTTATAGCTTCTCTTCCTCATCATGTATGTAGAAAGTGTGTCTCAGAATCAATTTGAATTCATGTCAGGACGATCCAAATCGAAACCATTCACTTGTTAAGATCTTTGATGGAGATGTTTAGAGTGCAGAAAAGAGATTTGCATACAGTATTCATTGACCTAGAAAAAACATATGATAGGGCTCCTACAGACATATTGTGGTTGACGTTGACAAAAAAAGGGATCTTCTTGAAATACATTAATCTTGTCAAATATATGTATAAGAGAGCTATTACCAATGTAAGAACCTGTAGGAGTTTAAGTGATAACTTTCCAATTAACATTGGACTTCACCAAGGTTCGCCATTAAGTCCTCTCTTTTCTGCTATAATGATGAATGAAATCATAAAAAAACATACAAGATGAAATACCATGGTATATGTTTTTTTGCAGATAATATAGTATTGGTTGATAAAACTAGAAAAAGTATTCGTATTAAATTGGAGTTATGGAGGGACATATTAGAATTCAGAGGATTTAGATTGAATTGATCAAAAACTAAATATATAAAATGTATATTTAGTAACAGTTATTAGAACGATGGAAAAACGATTAAATTAAAAGAACATGATATACTGAAAAGTGAATATTTTGGGTTAACCATTTAAAATGAGGGTTACGTAGATGGGGATGTGAATCATATGATTCAAGCGGGTTGGATGAAACGGAGAAGTGCATTTGGAGTTCTTTGCGATCGCGCGATACCATTGCATTTAAAGTCGAAGTTTTATAGAATTGCAATAAAATCTGCATTATTGTATGACATTGAGTGTTAAGCCATTAAACAACAATAGGGGTATAAAATGGTTGTAACTGAAATAAGGATGCTCATATAGATGTATGATAAAATTAGAAAAGATAGGATTAGAAATTAAGATATATGTATTAAGTTGGGAGTAAGTTCAATTGTGAATAAGATGGAAAAGATATGAGAGTATCTCCTAAGGTAGTTTGGGTATGTGTAATGAAAACCCAAAAACGCACCAGTTAAGATGAGACCTTAAATGTATGAGATTTAGTAAAGTGTCAAAATAAACCATTGAAAATCTGGATGCAATTTATCTATAACGATACGAGTATCAAGAGTTTAGTTGAGAAAATGACTTTAGATAAGAATGAATGATGCAGGAGAATCCGAAACAATTAAATCATCTCTTTTATTATTTTAAAAGAGAAAACTGGGTGAGGCTTGACGTTGGAGGGAAAAGTGGGTGCTACTAGGTTACGGGGGCCTGTGGTTCCTTTTGCTAGTCTTTCTTTACATTAGTTTTGTATTGTGTGCATGTCCTAGCAAAACATTTTTACCACAAGAGATCCCAGAAATGAGAAGTTGTCTCTCATAATAATTATAATCTTGTTCCAAGTTGTTTTACTTTATTTATTTATTTTGTTTTAAATTTCTTTGACCATTTCCTTCTTTCCTAGGTGGGCAGGCTAAAACCTTGATGTTTGTTCATATAAATCCTGAAGTTAATGCTCTAGGTGAAACGATAAGTACTCTCAAGTTTGCTGAGAGGGTTGCATCCATAGATCTTGGGGCTGCTCGATCTAATAAAGAAACCGGTGAAATTCGAGATCTCAAGGATGAGGTTTGCCCCATCTTTCAATTTATTTTGTTTTGCTAATCCTTCTTTTGATTTTAAGGGAAGGCATATGAGGTTTTTTTTCTTGTGTTTTGTTTTGTTTGTGTTTTTTTTGTTTATGTTTTGTTTTTTGTTTTTTGTTTTTTTGTTTTTTTCCTCTCTCTCCCCCCAAAGATTTCAAATTTGAAACTGGCATTGGAGAAGAAGGAAGCTGAACTTGAACGAATGAAAGGCTGTAATTCTCGACCCACAGTAGAACTCCAAAAGCCAAGAAATGTTTCTCCATTACCTATGCCAAGACATGGCATCGGTGCCGGCATGAAACCTGAAAGCTTCCAGCGACCAGCTGATGAACCTAGAGTCTTGGAGGTAAATCATGACATCTACATTCTATCAAGTACAAAATTATTTGTCAAACATATGGTATTTACTCTATCCATTTTCTTTTAACAAAAAATTCATCCATTTGTTGCTGGAAATAAATCTTTAGCATTGAATTATTAATGAAGGATATGCCCGTCATATTGAATGCCCTATGCTTTCTTAATGAGGAAAAAGATCTTGGATTTTCATCTTGACACTTCATGTTGTGGAAACTTTAATTTTAGGCAAGAAGCTGTTCTTCTGGAAAGCAAAGAAGGTTGCACTTTCCATCTGCCTTTGCAGACAAGGAGATGACACCAAGGATGCCTTTCCTACCAGAAGAGAAAGTTGCAAGATCTGGAAAGCCAAGGTCACCGTCACCTCCTGTTAGAAGATCATTATCAACAGACCGAGGGTCCCTTATCAGAAGTAGGATCAAACCTGATGCTGTTGACAACCCAACAATTACAAAACAACCCTTTCCAGCCAGAGTGTCAGTGAATAAATCCATTGCTTTAGGGCCAACAATTACATCGAGGGATGGCAATTCAAAAGGTTTATTTCCTCAAGAACCAGTGAGACAGGAAAATGTTGCAGATGCATTCTTAAACACACAGAGGAACAACCATCGGAAGCTTCACCAGGAGAATGAAGATGAGCAATTTAAGCAAGCCCTCGATGTAAGGCAAGGTGGCATTAGAAAAAGTAAGAATGAAATCAAGGTGAAGCCTAAGCATCAAGGCCCGGTTAGGGTTCAGAGGTCTGATCTGGCACCAACATTGCTTTCAGATTCTGATGGAAGTGGAAAGCTTGAAGAGGGTCGAAAGAGTGATTTCTCTGAGCCTGAAAATCAACATGAGCCTATTGTTTCACTGGTCCATGGTACTATGAGGATGAGGAGGCTGCAGCAGAACTTCTCAAGAAATCCACAGAACCATGAAGCAAGGTACTAGTTATATAATCTATCTCGAAATGTCAAGCTTTCCTTTGAACCTCTTGCCTTACAATTGATGCCCTAACCAGAAAATGGCATCTTACTTGCAGAGTGCTAGTTCAGGCAGTGGAACCTTTACTTGGGGGGAGAATTGAAAGTAAGTTTCCGAATGGTGGAAATCGGATGGTAAAGGATGGCAGTGACAATTCCATGCCTGTATTCAGGAGCCGGTCTTCACCACGTGGAAATTTTATTATTTATCCTTGAGCTCGTAAAAATATTACCAAGGAATCTATTTTGTTTGATTTCATTGTTGAGATCTTGTACAGTAGCGGTATAATCCTAAAGGGTGGAGTCACTTCATTGCGATGATGCTGAGGATGATGAATTCATGGAGATGGAAATCTCTTCTTCAGTTTTTTCATCTCTGTATCCTTGTCATTGTATTCCTACTCACCATGTATGCTCCCAGCATGTATTATTAATCATACTCAATGCAGTGTGCTCGAGTGCTGCCGTACAAGCGTGGAGGCCTAACGGTTGATGTCTGCTGGTAACCCTAAATATGTAGCTCTTTGCTCATTCACTTTCAGGCTGCAGTGCTCGACTCAAAGTTCTGAAGAGTAAAAGAAACATCATTCTCGATCTCCAAATGTCTTGGTGCTACTTCTAATCAGTAGCGCTGCAAATGACCAGAGTTGAACGAGTAAGGACGTGCTCCAACGCAATTATAAAACTGAACAAGTTGAACCGAATTTTAAATAAACTTACCCACATAAACAGTTAGAACTTTATGTTGAGGCTCGATTCTTCCATATTCCTCAAAAGAACGTCATATCTGTCTTAGATCCAAAACCATATAGCTTGAAGAATCCAGAAGAAGTGTAGAATGGAAGTACTTTCTCCAGATGCCTGCTGTTCAACTTGGAATCAACCATGTTGAAAGATCAGCTTCAACAAGCTCAGGCATTTTCCGATGAGCAACCGGCTTCAAAAGAGAAATCCAAAGATGATTTGTCAAGCGACCCAAATCATGCATTGTGACATGTCTGTACCTGATGACTGGTGCGAAAACTTCATGAACTACTTCTCACCTTATTGGTTGAAGCCCTCTGGGATTTTCGTGCAGCCATGTACTCTGATTCATCTGAGCCTCGTTCAGATTACTATGTTGCCTTAGTTTATTTGAAGCCCAAATATTTGCACAAGCACTAGTCCTCACTCAATTGGAAGGCTTTCATTAGTGACATTGAAATTTCTCTCCATACTCATCAATTTGTTCTTGTTCACTTTCTCACCTTGCAAGTGTTGCACTCAATCTCTAATACTGTTTTGGGTTTTAACTCTTTTATGCCATGATATTCACTTGCCACTGTTAGGTAATTGATGAATTTTAACCTAAAAATTATTTCTGATTATCGTGTTGCCAATGTGAATGTTTCTTGCAAATTGATAGGAATGCTCTCATAACTGTTGGGTGAAATTTTCTACATGACAAAACATTAGGTTTGTTCATTTGCTGTTGATGATTTTTATTTTCTGTCAGCAAAACTATTCAGTATGAAGCCTGTGTAGAGCTCCTCAATTTCTCCTGATTTTGATCTCATTATATATTAAGCACGACGACAACAATGTTCGCATTAGTTTTTTCTTTTTTTTGTCTTCTTTTCTTTGTCTTTGACAATATCTAGTTCTCCTCTTTGCATGTTCCTTCTTATATATATATTTTTTAATAAAAAAAGAATAAAAATTTAACACAATCTTAGATACATTACCTGGCCATTTGTGGATATTAACTTATTCTAGTCTCAATCTTGAGCCTATTAGACCATATAATAGTTGCATTTGATTATTGTTCAACAAAAGTTTCAATTACTGTCCTCGTGGCAATCCTTCTTGTCAATTCCTTGTTGATAAGTAATATTTCCATTGATAGCACATGAACATGTGGTTGTGCATAAAAATCAAGTTTTTTCAACACGAATGTCTCTGGTTTAGTGCACATTACACTGGTATGAATTTGGCAAAGTCCAATTAATTGTCATTGTTTTCATACAACTATTTGCTAGTCTTTTCAACATAAAAACAAGACTGGATTTATATATATAAATATATATGTTACAGTTAAATTCTCTGACTGCATAAAAAGAAGGAAGTTATCTCAAAATCGCATCAATTTTGTGATTTATGTGGTCATCAAGCTAAAGAGCGGGCTTCCTGTTTGTTGAATTAAAGAAAGCTAAAATTGGCAGTTCTGTTTTATCTTAATATCAAGAGTGACAAGGTATATATCATAGACAATTGGGGTGGGGGTGTAGGGAACTGTAATAGGACTAGGACCTATGGAGCTTCCTGCTGTTTCTTTTGGTCTTGACACGATCACCATCACCTATGGACAATTTTTGAAACCAGTCTGATAGTCTGTTTGTGGGCTACCCCATGGCATGCAGGCCTAGGATTCCTGCATTCTCGGCAAAGTTGAACTAGGCAGTTTGTTACTAGAAGGGCCAATTATTCAATTGGAAATAGTAGAAAGAACAATTTTATCTGGTCATCTAGCTGGTGAATCATCGACTTTGAGACGGTTAGTTTTCTAATAGGTTGATATCATATATTCTCTGATTTCGATCGGTACTTGAAAAGCCCTTCGAACATTGCACCCCTTTACTGCTAGTTGGATGACGAATTCAGACGAAACCAATATTGTGGATTTATCGACAACTGAGGCTGATGGCTTTGCAATGACAGATTACTAGCTGTGTCTTTTCTCTTAGATTACTTTTGTTGTCAAAAACAAATAATTTATATTTAAATAAAACTGGCACTTCAGAAGAGGGGTGTAAACAGAGTGGATATGGGCAAGGCAGTAAAACTGATCTTCAAGGATGGTGACTCCAGCAGAGATCAAGGATCTGGACTTGGCATGTTGAAGCTTTCAATGGACCATTTGTTTGTTTAGGCCTTTGAAGCGATGGCTGTGAAGTCACAACGCGACAAATGAGACACCTAAGTCAAGGATTATAAGGTGGCTTCAGTATCAAGGGTTCAATGGGGAGCTAATAAATGATATACTTCAGAAGTTGGACTCCCAATATCCCCCTTAGAGCTCAACCCTTCACGCCATGTTAAAGAATGGAACAGTTGACCTTCACATGAGTCTAGCGTCAAATTTTTGTAATGTACATTCCGTCCCCATGTGTTGGATATGGCTGCTGATAGCAGTTCCCAAGGGTCGTGGGTCCACGGGGGCAAGCCCGAGACTTTAGTTAAATTGGTCTTGTGCCATGCTACCTCGTGTCAGCAAGCGGCACACCACACCAACTGCAAATGTTGTCCTTATCGATGATTGGTGCTAGAACCATAACAAAGCAAGCAGAAAGTTACTAGGTTCACTTGTTACTCTGAACAAGCCACGGTGAGTATGTGATTTATTTACCCCCATATACATGAAGTAAGTTGAAAGTTATCCATATAGAGGTTCAACATAACTTAATCTACTTAGCATAATCCATCATTTTCCCTTTTTTTAAATAACGGTGGAAACCTTGGTTTTCACATGAGGTGCATCACAATGCATTACAATTGCCATTGTAATCGATAAATTGCTGCTCCAAGCTAGTGCTATTGGAGGTATGATGAGATTTTTGACAAAGACGTGGCTATTTTGAAGGGCTTTTCATTTCATTACTGGCTTCTTTCAGTCAGGACAGCACATGAACATGTGGTTTGAGAAGTGCGGGACAATTTGTGCATTGCTGGAAAGAAAGACTGAGAGAGAGAGAGAGAGAGAGAGAGAGAGAGAAACTGAATTTCATTCCTTTTTATTAAGTTCTAATTATACAAATCCAAAACAACCAATGATTGGTACAGCTGCTGCTTGGCCTTCTGTCACTCTTTTTACTTTATGAAACACTCCACACTAGTAGTGCCATCAAGGTTTTAGCCCCATATTCAAACTTTGCAAACTCTTGTAATCATTTTCTTAGTTACAATTTTACCTCCGTTTTCAAATATTTAACATAATCAGTTATGAATTATTACAATACAATCTACATGAAACTGTAAAATAGGTACTATATTCTTCTTAGCCAAAATACAAAGAAGAAAATTTACTCGTGAATGCCTTCATTGAACCCTGCTACTCTTGCCTAATTTGATCCCCACTTGCGTGTGCCCAGGATATGAGTAATCAGACCGAATCATCAGAGAATGCAAATGAGCAATTTGATGATCCTTGTAGATCAACAGTCCTTGCACGTGCTGGTGGAGAAGGATCACATGACAAGCAGCCCTTTAGGTCAGCCTCGGACCTTGTCGAATCAACATGCTTAATCTCTCTTAGCATTGCCACAACATCCTTCATGGTTGGACGCTCGTCAGCACGAGTGCTGATGCAGAGAAAAGAAACTGCAAGCGTTTGGAGCATTTCATGCATTTGTGGGTCAGCTCTTCCTCTCAGTTTCTGATCGAGGATGTCAACAGGATCATTTTTGCTCTGCAAATGCTCTCTAACCCATTGAACTAAGTGTGCGCCACCCGGCAAGGTTGGATCCAGTGGATGCCTTCCTGTCAGAACCTCAAGAAGGACTACGCCAAAACTGTACACATCACTCTTCTCCGTTATCCGCGGCATCGAAGCATGCTCTGCAAAGTACCCAAAAAAATTGAACATAAGAAATCAAATATTAAACAAAATCATACCAAGAAATGCTAGGTTGAAATATTACCGGGAGCCATGTAACCATAGGATCCAGCAAGAAGAGGTTTCTGGTTCACTTTGCTGAACTCATCAGAGCCTGTGACATTCACAAGCCTAGCCAGTCCAAAATCAGCAAGATAAGGCTCAAAATTAGGACCCAGCAAAACATTCATAGCCTTAACATCACCATGCATGATTGCAGGCACACAATCATGATGCAAGTAAGCCAAAGCATGAGCCACTCCCACCACAACATCATATCTGGCTTCCCATTCAGCTGCACCTTTCCCAGCTCCATGAAGAAGAGAACTCAAGCTTCCATTGGGATAGTAATCATAGAAGAGAAGTTTCAGGCTCTGATTTGAACCCCAACCTAATAACCTGACAATATTCCGATGCCTGATTGAACCCAGAGTCCGAATTTCCGACATGAATGCTCCATGCTCTTCAGAGGACCACATTTTCTTCACTGCCAGAGTCTGGCCATTTGTGATTCCCACTCTGTACACCACTCCAGAGCTTCCTGTGCCAATCACATTAGCTGAAGTTAAGTTCTTGACCACATCATCAATGCTGAGTTCCATCTTCTGATACAATGTCATTGCCCAATTATTGTCATCCAAAGCGTTGGCTTTAGCGAAACGGGCCCTAACCAATATGTAGACTGTGAGTAGTACAAGAACTGCACTGGCGCTGACAAGGACCGACATTGTTAGCTTCATTGTTGATTTGGACCTAATGGTGGGTCTCACATGGTCAGCAGAGGTCAAGACCCCGTTGGAGATGTAGAGGGCTCGGTTTCCGGCAAGGTCACTCATTGGGAGTTTTTTGAAAAATGGGGTGTTGGGTAATTCACCAGAGAAGTCATTATAGGAGACATTGAGTGATACAAGGTTTTGGAGGCTGGCAAGAGTGTTTAGATTTCCAGAAAGCCTGTTGTGGGATAAGTCAAGGACTCCTAGCTTATTAAGGCTGGCAAATTGGGATGGGATTTCACCTGAAAGTTGATTACAGCTGAGATTGAGTGAGATTTCGAGTGCAGGAATTAGACCAATTTCCTTTGGTATCTCACCAGAGAAGGCGTTGTTTCCGAGATCTAACAATTGTAGCTTACTGCAAGAGAGGATTTCTGCTGGAATTCTGCCAGTGAACTGATTATCCCTGAGAACCAGTTTGGTCAATTCTGATAATGACCCAATGCTAGAAGGGATTTGACCTGAAAGCCTATTACCTGAAATATCTACAAATTGTAGGCTTTGAGGCAGCTTATCTGGGAAAAGTCCAGAAAGCCCATTTAAATGAAAATCAAGAAACTCTAGTTTTTCGCACCCAGATATGGAAGGAGGAATTCCTCCCACAAAATGGTTGTTGCTCAAGTCTAAAAAGTTCAGGCTCTTCAACTTGCCAATCTCTGCCGGAACAGTTCCTGCCAGCATGTTGTAGTTTACTCGAAAACGATAAAGATTGGTGCAGTTCCCTACATCCGGTGGGATGAAACCCGATAATTCATTGGAGAGAAGCAATAACTTGGTCAGATTTTGCAATCCAAAAATCTGCCTCGGTATAGGACCAGTGAGGTTGTTATAGGAGAGATCAAGAGCCTGAAGATTTTGGCAATCAGAGATACTCGCTGGAATGTTGCCTGTAAGTCTATTTTGCCAGGCAAAGAACAGAGTCAAGTCTGTCAGTTTTCCGATGAGAGTTGGAATCTCACCTGCAATATTGTTGTTGTCAATTTCCAGATGAGTCAGAGCTATGCAGTTTGCGATTTCAGGAGGAATGACACCAGATAACTGGTTTAAGCTCAGCTGAAGTTCTTGAAGCCCCGAGAGGTCTCCAAAACTTGTTGGGATAGGACCTGACAGCATATTCTCGGATAGGTCAATGACTGTTAGCTCTCTACAGTTCCCAAGTTCGGAAGGGATTGTACCCACAAAGCTGTTCTGCCATAAAAGCAGACTCTGAAGCTTCTTGAGCTCTCCTATTTGCTTTGGGATCTGACCCGAGATTGAATTCTGATACAGGTAAAGACTCTGCAACTGACTGCAGTTTCCAATCTCTTCAGGGATAGGACCTGAAAGAAGAGATGTGTAAATGGCTATTGTTTGAATTTTCTTAAGCGTCCCAATTGATGGAGGAAGATTTCCTGAAATGCTGGTTTCAGCTAACCCCAACATTCGTAGGCTGCTGCAGTTGCCAATCTCCCAAGGCAGCTCACCCTTAAGATTTTGATTCCCGCCTGCTCTGAAGACTTCAAGCTTGCTCAATTTTCCAATGCTTTTAGGGATTTCACCACTTAACTGATTGTCATAAATAGTCAGATAGACTAGACTCGAAAGGTTTCCAATGTCTGAAGGGATTCCACCTGTGACCGAATTTGTGTTGAGAGACAATGTCTGCAGTTTCATAAGCATGCAAATTTCAGCTGGGATTTCACCTGAGATGGAATTATCGCTGATATCAATGTGAACCAGCTCATGATATTCTCCAAACTCTTTTGGGATAGTCCCAGTGAGATTGGTTGATGAGAGAACAAGAGACTTCAATGACTTGAGTGATTGAAAATTTGAAGGCAACGGGCCTTGCAAGTCTCTTGATCTCAAGTTTATCTCCTCTACTTCGCCATTTGAATTGCAGACTATACCAAACCACATGCAAGGACTTGAGTCTGCTGAATTCCATGAACTCAGCACGTCAGTCGAGCTGTTTAGACTGCTTTTCCATGTTAAAAGAGCTTGTCCTTGTTCTTCAATGGATAAACAAGAGGAAAAGAAGAAGAGAGAGTTTATAGCTAGTAGTAGGGTAAAGGAAAAGATATTAGAAGAAGAAAGCAGCAAGATATTCCTTAGAATTGCAGGCATTGCTAAGAGAGCAGAAAACAGGTGATCTGTTTTGGGATTCTAGAGGGGGGAACCCCATGTTTTGTTTATAGAAGAAAAGCAGAAGATCAGGATCCAAGAGCACATTTATTTTTTTATTATCTATTATTTTAATCTTTAGTTAAAACTGGTATTGATTTTTAATTTAGGAAATGTTGATGCAGATTGGTCTTGGGTTTTACTTAATTTGATGGTTTTTCTTCTGACCTTCTTTGCTACTGTTGTCAATTATTGTGCAGGTGGGTTTTTTGTAGGGTGCTTTGTAAATGGATATCTGTCTGTAACTTTTGTAGAGTTGGAGGTTGTGCTCTGAGACAAAGCAAAGTTGGTAAATGTTGTGAGTTTTCACTTCAATAAGTTTGTTTTCTCCTACTGTCCTAATTGTACTTTTTTCCCCCCCTTTAGGCTTCTTGTTCACATTTTCAAGTTTATTTTCTGTGGTTATGAACTTCATATTAAATTTGCACAGTACTGTGAAAGTTAGTGTTGCAGTAACAAAGAAATACTTCATAGTAAATCAACAAAAATAAATTTAATGATATAGGGAACAACCATTAATGTTCTTTAATTCTTGTTTTCCTAATTAGTATGTGTCCACTGTCCATTGTGCTTTAAAAAGCCAAGCAAGACTCAAAAGGAAGCCTCCTAGCCATCAATTTTTCTGTGGTCACTGCTAATGAGTTGGCCATGTGTTTGTTCTGCGCTGTATTCCGAGACTCTTTAGAGAACTATAAAGCCATATTTAACACCTCCGTTCTCTCTCCCCCCACCCCCACCCACCCCAAAAAACACCAAAATCTCTCTCTCTCTCTCTCTATAAAACATTTTAAACAGGGCAAAGCCAGCCAGCGCAGAGAAGCAACCATCTCCTAAAATTTTAAGAGGAAAAATAATGCGTATATCAAGTAGTGGTATTTCAATAAATATAGTTAAATATAACTTATCTTTACATATTATATATTTCATTTTCGTAAAATAATTTATGAAAACTGATTGGACAGCTTTTATCTAAGTTGAAATTATTTCTCAAACAAATAAAAAGAGGGAGAAGCTGATTGAGATCGGCAGGAAAGGTAGAATTTGGCTCTCCTCTTTTGGGGGGTCAAATTGCGGAAAGGGCATGATGAAAGCTCAACTGGGTTTTAATTTAAGGAGATGAAAGTGAAAACAAAGTTGTTTTATTCTTCTACTTTAAAGAAAAGACTTGAAAATTACCAGAATTTCAGGGATGTAAAGACCAATTCTTTAGAAAAGAGCAAATGGGGTTTTAGGATTTGATTAATAATATATAATATATTGATGGAGAGATCTATTTTAGGGCTTGTTTAATCCCTCCTAGTGAAGTAGTGAGACAGAGGATTTTTTTTTTTACCACTGATATATAAAGTCATATTTCAATATAATTTGATTCAAATTACGATCGGGTTTAAATTAAGAAGAATTATTCTTAATTTTTTCTATTCTCACTATTCTCATGAATCAAACCCAGTGTCCTAGTACCATTCTAAGCTATCCCAGCATAATTAAAAGAGTTTTGATGTACTTCCCACACACTGTGGTGAGAGGAATCTAAGTATGGGTAGTGAAAGGCACATGCAGGTTAAGGACTGCAAATCTGGTGATGTTGTCGGACACCCTTTGGCAGTAAAGGATTAAAAAGAAAGGGGCACATTGGAGACAACATTACATCAACTTAGGAGTATTTTAATGTCTTCCCTTTTACAAATTTGACCAAAATCATCCGCACAAAACAAAGAGGGTTTCAATAAAAATAGGTTAGATGTTGGATCAACACCTCGTGCCATCACTATTAGCATTTATTAGGTCACGGGCCCCCTCTAAATTATATAAATTCCCCTAATCTCAAACCCTAACTTTTCTTGGTCAATATTGTGCTAATCACTTTGTTGTTTTTTTCTTTGGGTAACATGCCTACACATGCTTACAAAATTCTTTAACAATGCCATCACAACATATAAGAAGAAACTAGACATATATGTATATATGTATATGTATGTATATGTATATGTATATGAATGAGTGTATCTGGTTTGATCGAATAATTAAAAAAAAAAAAAAAAGGTCTATCATTTTCTTGTGTTTTTTTTAGAAATTATCAAAAAATTATGATTTGAAAAAAGAATTAGATTTTTTTTATTTAAGAAATAATTAAAAAAAGGAGCATATATTTAAGAAATAAATAAATTTCAGTAACGTGAGTATTACTCCAATTTTTTTTATTATTATTAGATATAAGTTTTTGGCAGATTGGAAAAAGCAAAAGGTTTTTTCCCCCATTGTTCTAAGATAAAGTTTCATCTTGAAAAACATGCAAAAGATGTTTTCCAAAATTGTGCAATGAAACAAACCCTACTCCCCCTCTCCAAACTGCACCAAAATAATAATAATAATAATAATAATAATAATAATATTTATCGTATTTCAACAAATGCTATTAAAAGTTTAAAATTTCTATTATATATCTTAAAAATCTTTTAAAATTATATTTATTTCTTAAAAATTATAATATTTATTGCCCCCACCTACTCCCGCATAAGTTTCAAAAAAAAAAATCAAAAAAAATTCTCAAAAAAGAATAGACAGAGAATATACCGATGGATACGAAGTAAAATCATTAGATTTTATTAGGTACTGATTGTGTTTGTTCCTTTAGCATGGGATGAGGGAGCGGAGAGATCGTAAAATAATCGATTTAGTAAATAAAAATATTAAAATTTTTAATTAAATTTTATATTTAAAATTTAAGAACAAAAAAAACTATGTTGAAAGAATTATTTCTTTTAAAATTGATCCAATAATATTCAAATTTTATTAATCAAATTATGATTTTAGATATTAATCGATAATATTAATAAAAAAAAAAAAAAGATGAGAGTAGAGAGGGATTCAAGTTCCTGGTTGTAAGTATATGGTGGGTCAGTACCATAAATTCATTGAACCCCCACACCATCCTTATTTGTGGGAAGATGTTAAAATTGATTTCCATTTTCACTGAAATGATCTCCTACAAAATATGCAAAAAAGGACACTCTTCTTTACTGCAATCAAACCATAATTTGGGTACTCTTCCCTGCCATAGCCAAAGTACCACTACCATGTATTGAAACTATCACCCTCGTTTGAGAAACAAAGGGACAACAGCAACAGCAACAGCAACGAAAGAAGAGACAAAGGACAACCCAACAAAAACAACAGGAGAAAAAATTTTCATATATGAGGAAAATGGTTACTCCTCCCAACCCCACAATTTTTGTTACTTTTGTTTGTCCAGAGGATCCCTCCAAAATCCTTTCTTTCAAGATATGTTTGGTCACATGAAATGCATCTGTTAGCCATAAAGCCTACATTGATCATCGTCATTTTATGTTGAGCATCGAGTTAATTCATTATCTGTTATCAAGACGTGAAGCAAACAAATACAAAATTTTCAATTTAAACTATATGTATTATTTTTTTATTATAGTTTTACTAAAATATTAAAAAAAACAAATTTATGGACGCATGTTTATTCATTTATTTATTTACTTCTGATTCAATGGGAGATTTATACGTTTGGACTATACGATTCGAGTTGACCTTACATGGATAATTATTAAATAAATTACGATCGTTATTAGAATTCAAATTCGCTTTCTTAAAATCCTAATTTACTTGTGCAGCTATAAGTTTATTTAATAAAACTCATCTTTTCTTTTCCAACTCCTACAACATGTTATTTTAAAAAAAAAAAAAAAAAAGACACCCACCCAAGTAAGAGCAATGAAAGTTGAGGTTATTTGAGGGCCCATGTGAAGCTCCAAAGTGAATTGCATAAATGGCAATTACCATGCATGGTTAAGACTTGTACCATATCCATAAAACCCCAACAGTTAACCAAAACCCTAGATACAACCACTAAACACTCACACATCTCTTTCTTAAATGATCAAACCTTTTGTATTATACGGATATTCGGATATTCGAATGATAAAAAATTATTACTCAAGTATTTTTCTTAAAATCTCGTGTTTAAACTTTTGTAAATATATATATTTTTATGATTTTTGTGATCCCACCTAACAAAAAAATGATTAAACCTTTTATATGCATAAACCCCTTAATAATGGTATATATCGATAATTTTGTACTAACATTAATTATTGTAAGGAAAAAGCAATGTTAGCGTAGGTGAAAAGGGTATTTTCATCCTTTAATCAGGTTAGGAATTTGACTCCCACTAGGTACTGAAAAAATAATACTGGGAGACATTCCTCTCAAAATGAGACCCGATAGTCAAGCCGAGTCAAGCCGATTCCAGATTAGTTAAGGTAAAACCCCAGATATCAAAAGGTCCAGGTATCAAAAAAAAAATAATTACCGTAAGGTCTTCTCTTTTATTTTTATTTTTTTCCCTTAGACCACTTTATACTCTCTCAAAGTTCAGTTTATGATTGAGAGGGAAATAAAAATTGACCTTTCACAAAAGTTTTCATGGAGAACATTCTCTTCTCCCAGTGGTATATCTTTTTATTAATTTATTTCTTTATAGCAAACAGAGAATCACTCTGTTCAGTGTGACGTTGAGATTTTGAAACTCTGTGGAGCAAAATTAGCCACAAAATGTTTTCCATTTCCATCACAAATCCAAAAAAGGAATACCTCCAAATAATCAACAAAAAAAGGCAACTACCTTTTTTATCTACTAGGGTTTTTATATTAATCTCTATAAATATTATTATTTATAAAATTCCTGATCATTTAAAGAGATAACAAAATCCAACCATCATCATTATTCTCCTAAATATCAATACCAATAAGAATTATAAAAAAAATATCTTGTATAAGTATCAAATATTCAAAGGGAATACCATTAAACTTTATTTATTTATTTGGTTTTCCCTTTCCGGGAAAACAAAAGAGAACAAGATTTATACACTTTTATTTTTGATTTATTTTTTTTACGATAATATTTGAATTCTGAATCATAGAATTAGAAAAAAGGAGGATGTGATCACTAGGCTATGCTCTTGTAGACACAAATATTCTCAGCAATTACTTGGGGTGGGATTTCAAATACAGGTATTTGAGCTATTTTTTTTTAATAATCATTCGATATCTAAAATCATATTTTGATTAATTTAATTTCAGTATTGTCATATTTAAAACTCTTCCAATATACCTTTTTTATTATCAAATTTTAAATTTCTTGCACCGTCGGCACCGGAAATCAAATTTTTTTTTTTTTAAGTATTTATCTGCCGGTATAATGGGAAGTTCGGTTCACACAAGTACTGACATGCCATCCTCAATTATGGTGTCATATAATAGTTTGATAGTGTAGTAGAGTGACCAAAACATGCTTTTAACCACAACTTTTTGAATCCAATGGAGACAAGTGAGGTCACTTCATTTGCAGAAATTTGCCTCACATGTAAATTCCAAATAATAATAATAATAATAAATAAATAAATAAATTGTGAATATGCTTATGCTTTAAGATTAATTTAGGGTTATTTTTTATACATTGGATGAAGGTGACCATATATATAAATATAAAGTATATTATTAAATGGTATTTCTTTCTTTACTACCCATACAAAGACATGCCTTTCATGTATGCATATGATCAACTAGGTCTTAGCAGCCTTTGTCCCACTGCACAGATCTCAAACTTATAACTTTGATTATTTGATTAATTAAGGTTTACACCTGTACTAACAATGGCAGTCCAAGTAACAAAAATCTACCATGGTGAAAATCTCCTAAATATTAATTTTTTTTAAAGGTAGGAATCTAAGCTTTTAATTCACATAGCTAATAAATAGATTATAATTATACAATATGAGTTAGTACAAAATCGTCAGAATTTTCTCCATAATTATTTTTTTAAAAAAAAATTGTGAATAACTTATAGTCGTTCAATTCGTGAAATGTGTTGATTAGTGTTAAATAAATAAAATAAAAAATTTCAAAATATAGTATAAAGTAAATAAATCCCAAGTAAGGCTAAAATGTCAGTCCTGGAGTTATGTATAAATTGAACCCTTATTAAGGATAATATTAAGATTTTATATTCTAAAGTTTCGAATAGAAATAGGGCTGTAAGGTTATACATAGGAATTCGGACTACACAAATTGTAAATATGATATAAATAAAAAAAGAGTGTAAATGAATATTACAGCATGTCTCTTTCCATGGCAAGGGAACTCTCAATTGAGTTTGGCCACTTTGGCATTGATGTGAATGCTACCATTTAATTAATAGAGTGTTTTCCTAGAATGCAGAGAAAAGAAAAGAAAAGAAAAGAAAAGAAAAGAAATGAAAGCCAATGGGGTTCCCTTGTTTGACCATGTTTTGGAATTACCCTTTTGATTCGAAAATGATGGGATGCCATCTTTAAAACTTGTTATTAGTTTTTCAAATCGATCTTTAACTAAACTTGTGTCCGGATAAATCTGAAGTTAACCTTTTATGTGTTTGTTTGGTACATGGACAATTGTTTGCACCCACATGATAATAGCCTCGAAATCATGTGTTTATGAGGTTAAGACTAATAGATGACATGTATGCATTAATATATATATATATTGATTTTTACCGATTGATATTTGGATTTTATCCGATCAATCCAATTCAAGTACTATAGGATGTATTAAGAGATTGACTCTTTCGAATCTCTTTTATTTATTTTTAAAATTTGAATTTAAAATTTATATAAAAGAGAATAAGTGGCTTATTGTTACACCCAATTTGGTTTAATGTAATATGAAACATGGGGTTTGTCAGGTCTAATCTCTCCAACAAGGGGTCTATTTATTGTCTCCAAATGCATTGATGCTGTCCTTATCATTCCTTCTTTTCAGGATTTTGGTTCCCAAATCCAATCTCATTATATCCATTTAAAAATAATGTGGGTTAGTATAGTGGAAGGGCTTTGAACTTTAATATTATAAAATACGTTTCTTACACCTAAACCCCATCTTGCAAATTAAACTTCATAGAGCTTCATCAATGGTTGAATTAAATACAGATTAGATCTTTTGACATCAACCCCATGTGCCCTTCTGGCTTGCTCAACCCACTTAAGTAGGAAATACATGAAAGGACACAAGCTTGGCCACATGCAAACCAATTCTTGCTCCTCAGATCTAATCTGAACTGGAAGAAATATGAAAGATTTGGATCCAAATAAGGGTTGATGCTGGTGCAGTCATGCCAACTGGAATTTATGGTCATTGGTTTTTACCACTTGATCTTGTGAACTTTTATGCAATTTAATTGACGAACATTTAAACTTTTGAATAAAAATATCAACTAATAGTTAGATAAATCTGATCTCCTAAATTTGCCTGGCAGATTGTATAAGTTTCCATTTCTAAAAACTATCTTGGGCTTTGTCCCCACAAAAACCAACTATCTTGGGCTTTCTATCTAATCTGAAAAAGGCCGACCATAGGAGGAGAGAGAGCACTCCAACAGGAACATGAGAAAAGGGCTCTATTATAAGCCGACTGCTACGACTACCCATAGACCTGTGATTAATTTTCAATTGCTCGCCGGAGAATACTAGTACCTGGACAAAAGGGTCCATGACTTCGGCCATTGATTTTTTAGGTCCAAGTTTCCTTCTCCATCCTACAAGAGCAGTTGACAGAAGATTTGTCCCTTTTACCCATTATCCCAGCAGAAGGTACTCTTGCCGGTCAGCGAGTTAGATTCCTCACCCGCTGACATTTTTTCTTACTCTGCGGTGTTTATTCCCTTGGCAAAATCAAGAACCTCTGAGCAAGAACCAGGTATTCCAGAATTTTTATATTGTTAATTTGGGGCGAGTCAAAGGCATCAATGCCCCTGCTCTGGTTAATCAAGGACCATGAAATCAGAAATCTCATAATGATTTAAGTACTTGACCAAGATTTACAGACCCAGAGTAGAACCTGCAATTTGGAAACTTGCAAAGTTATTAAAATGCTACACAAAATGTATTCCAACAATAAAAGGAACTATTTGTTCATGTTATAAATATTTGCATACCGATCTACATAACTCGGAAAAAACTTTTGGTAACAGATCATTTCAGTCCAGCATAACAAGTGGACAAAATTTGAACATGAACAATCGATTTCGTCAAGAAGCCGTAGACGACAGGTTCTTAAAACATCGACAATACATCAGTAGATTTAAGTTGGTCGTCATCCAAATACAGGATAGAAAGGTGTCAGCTGCCTGCAACCTCTACACAGCTGTATCTCAATCAGTCAACTCTCACTACGGAAGAGACTTTCTTGAACCTAAACAAGCAAAATAGTGAATCAATACAGGGACGTGATAGTGATATCACCTGCCGAAGCATTTTAGTGCTGAATATGTAACAGCAGAAAAAATGAATTTCATCCCTGTGGATCCACCAGGAAAGTATGAAATAGCTAGCATAGTAGGCTAGTGCAAAGATCTGCGGAGATTGGTAAAAATTGGGATGATAATAATGCAATCTTTCATGCTTTCAAGTATAACAAGTAGAAAAAGGTAAAATCCAGCACACAAGAGATGGGAAAACTGCAGGAAGAAAGATAAGAATAGAAAACACTAAAATTGAGACAATTAATTACTTACCTGCAATACAGAGAAAAGCACCGGGAGGATAGAACTGTGGAGCACCATTGAGACATAAATAGTGCCCACCATACTTACAAACCTTTTCATTAACTATCATTGCATAGTCATTATACTTATAAATCCTAAGCGATGAGCTTCCCAAAAGATTTTTAATTTTAGTATATCTTCCCAATCAATCTAATAACATTCATTATCACTAAAATCTTTTGAACGTAATCTGGATTTCCAAGCCGGAAAATATAGTGGATTCCTATGGGTTCTTAACAAAGAAAACGGAATTATTTTGGAGTAATTCTGTAAAATTTGTCAAAATACAGAATTACTTGGGAAAAGATGTCAGCTTCTGTTTCATTTGCTTGTTAATAACACAGAATTTAGGTGTATTTAATTTCTGTTCTCAAAGAAATTATAAATTATTTTATTTTATTCTAAATTAATGTTATAGTACGTAGAAATATATATATATATATATATATATATATATATATTTATATTAGATTAGAATTTTCTAAATAAAATACTTTAAAATTTTTTATCATCTCTATACCTTAATTATCACATTAATTTTAGTTATTTTTATTATTAAGCTTTTCGTTCAAGAAAATATTATTTTATTATTTTTATTTATTAAGACGCTGCTTTATATATCATTAAAAGTCAAATTTATTCCCCTATATTAGATAAAAAGATATTTTGATAAAATTAAAAAAAAAAAAAAATATATATATATATATATATATATATATATATATATATATATATATATATATATATATATGCTCATGCAGATAAGGATATGTATTACTTGACTTGGGTAACAAGAAGAATAAAACTATGTATAAGGGGTGAAGGGCACACCTATGTCTATAAACAAAATCTTATTTTGTTGTTTTCGTGCCTTAGGAACTGAAAAGTGTGTACCATGCAGTCTGATCAGCAACCTTACGCAAAATCCAAAAACCGCAAGGCTTCGGTTCCACCCTCATCCGACGCATATGCTCCGACAATCCTCGCGGTTGTTGGACGTTGCGTGAGCTGTTGGTCAGAAAAGAAAAGGCGTCTACCTCTGAGCAGGTTCTTATAGAAGTGAGAATCGAAATTCTCACCATTGTGCATGGAGCCATTCCTCAGAGTATTTCTTAGCATCGTTCTTTTCTCTGTCTTGGGCACGTGTGCTCTGTCATGTGCGTATACATCCAATCCAGTATAGACAAAGTAGAAGAAAAATCATATGAACTTGAAAGAAGAAAGAGAGATGAACCCAATTTAATAAAATAAGTATAAGAATTAAATACTCAACACCCCAAGAATAAAAGTTTTTCTAAAATTAAAAATCTTGAATGATCAAGATTTAGTTCTAAAGATAGAAAAAAGATTAACAAAATCGAATTAAAAAAAAAAACCCAAAGAAGAACCAAGAATTGTATTCAAAACGGCAAGAAACACGATCAAGAACATTTAACAAAGATGAAGCACAAATCAAAATCTTTTAATTAATAAACAAAGTGCCAAAAAAAGATATAAATACAAACATACTGGAATTATAGAAAAGAAATGAATACTTAGAACGAGAGAGATAAACCCACTTTCAGTGAAGGTGAGATATTTCACTAACTAGATTGTCTGCTTTTAGTTTTTACGCTTTCTATTTACCTATCTTTGAATTCTTGATTCTTGAGAGAGAGAGACACACACACAGAGTGAGAGAGAGAGTTTTGATCAATTCAACTGTTCAACTCTTGATTTTCTATTGGGTAATCAATGAAAGAATCGGGTTTAGTTGATTTTAGAGAGAGAGAGAGAGAGAGTTGTGATTGGCGTTCAATTTCGTTTTTACTCTATTATCTTGTCCTTTTTTTGTTTTTATCACTGATATTTAGGATTTATCTGATTAATCCGATTCAAGTACTGTGGAATCCATTTTTAGAGTTAACTCTTCCAAATCATTGTTTCGCCATTCTCATTTAGTTCTATTATCTTGTTCTTGCGGATACTAATTTAATTCTTGTTCTTTTTTGTTCATTTTAGAATATTTAAAGAGAAAATCACAAAGATGCCATCGGAGACGGTATTGAATTCTATATTTACTTTAATCCGTCAATTTAAAATTATTTTATTTTTTTATAGAGAGATTAATATTTTTAGTTTAGAAGAGAAAAAATAATTTTGGTTTCTTTAAAGAGAAAACTCAAAACAAATAAATAAAGTATGTATTAAATTTATATTTTAGAAAGCAAAATTATATGTTTAGTTTTAAAGAGAGAGTGATTTAATTTAATTTAATTTTTTTAGAAAGAGAATAAAATTTATATATTTAGAGGGACAAAATTTAATATAAATTATTTTTTATAAAGAGAAATTAATATAGTTATGTTTAGAGAGAAAACTTTATACAATGTATTTGGAGAGAGGTGTTGTGAATTAAATTGTTTTTTTAAGAGAATGATTATTACCTGTGACATAAAAAATTAAAAGGAAGCTGGATGCCAGAGAGAGAGAGAGATTCACACACATTTCAATTACTAAATCTGATGTCACTAAGCCCCACAACCTATTGTCTTTAGGCTATGCCTTTCCAAGCATCATCATTAAATTTCTCTCTTACACTTTGCGCAAATATGTCTATATGTCTCTATATGCATCACTGTTTATTTAAGTTTTCATTTAGAGTGCATAATGCTTGTATGGTTGCAATATATGATAAATTTAGATCACATGATGCTACAAGCATGAACATTATCATCACTAAAGACTCGCATAGTTTGATCATCGATGAGAGTCGAGTAAGCCTGGTCAGGGAAGTAGCCATGCACGCTCTCATTGTAACCATGCATGTAGTAGTTATAGGTAGAGGAGAAGGTAGACTCATCCAAGTACTGCGCTGCATAAGGATAGTATTCACTGTCATAAGGGAATGGCCAAAACTCTGCTTTCCTTCCCGTTCTTCTCACTGCCTTTAGCACCTTCCTCTGATCCACATACCCAGTCACCGACACTTTTTGTTTGTCCATGTCTATGTCCAAGCTATGCACACCTGCACAACGCCCTAACCAACTCAAGCATATGCTTGCTATACAATGTGAGAGAGAGAGAGAGAGAGACAGACAGAGACAGACAGAGAGACAGAGAGGTTCTTTCCTACTGTTTTCTATTGTTGCGTAGATGGTTGAGAGATGGATGAGTTGTTTTAGGCCATTGTAAATATATTCTTTTTTTTATTATTTCAAATTGTCTATATCCTTTATTCTAGTATCCTTTTTGATGTTTCTACTTCTACTTGTCTCTTTTATCTCCAAAATTATCTTCAAAACATCAGACATATGTACAAGAACTTTTTTGATAGTCCATGGAAAGATGCTTTTAAGATTTCATAAAATTGTGTGGTGCTGCCAATAGGTTTTAAAGCAACATGCACCATATTCTCATCAAAAGTTTACGTATGCAACCTTAGCTTATCAAAAAGTAAATAAATAAACAATTCTCATTTTCATCTCAAACTTCAATTAGATGATGAAAATAGATAAAAGAAAAAAAGACGATTACAAATCGTAATCATTGGATTTTCACTTTTGATATTTTTACTTAAATAATGATGATATTTGATACTAAGTTAGATAATGAAGAAAATGAAAAGAAGATTATAAGAAAGTAGTATACATATCACAAAATTCTATTCCAAAATAAACCAACAATACTAAGAGGCCAACTACAAGGAATTCATTCGGCATATATTTACATTATCTGCATGATTCTAAAATTCGTATCTTTTTGCTCAAAGCACTGAACCTCTGAAAACACCAATTTGGAGCATAGCTACCGGTCTTTTTCCTTTTTTCTTTTTCTCTTTTTTTTGGGGGGGTGGGGGTTGGGGAGGAGATGTTATAGGCTAAAAAGGCCTTTTCATATCCCATTTTGATTTTCTACTATTTTTTCTAGAATACTGTGTTATACCAAGATGAAAGAGTAATGCAGCATACCACTGCAAAGAAATTTAACAATTTTGTCGCTTTCAAACATTTTAAGAGAGGGAGAGAATGTTGCAATAATATATGAATGATGGTAAACTAGGATATATGAAAATGAACATAAGTTTCAACAGTCTTGGTGTCACAGATTAATGGTAGAGAATTAATCAATCAAAAATCAACAGGTATTTTCACTTGAACAAGAAATAAGAGGTGTATTATGAATCAATCTTATCTATCTGCGTGCCTCCATTTGAAACTCCAGCAAGGGAGAAACTCTCTGTAGAGCTCAAATGGATACAAAGTTTCAGACAATTAAAATTATATGCATTCGCTGAAGACATGTTCTTAGACTGAGATCGAACTTCAATGTACTTGAAGAGATTATCAACATAGAAAGATATACCCCACTCTCTCTCTCTCTCTACATCCTCGTCGGCTTTCAAAGGTAATCGTGTTTAAATTGTATGGTATGTGACAACAAGAAATAAAATGCAGATGGGATTTTCTTGGAATTTATTTCTGTAAGCCATCTCTCTCTCTCTCTCTCTGTGCATCCTCGTTGACTTTCAAAGGTAAGTAAAAAGAACATGCACTTACACTCTGTAGTATATGACATAAATGAAGATGGGACCTTTTTGGAATTCATTTCTGCAAGTCATTTTGATGAGTTTCATGCCAAAACAAGAACATGCATTTTGTTTTCTTCAAGGGAAATAAAAATAAGAAGACAGAATATAAGACAATAAAGCTCTTGCCATTTAGTTTAGAGACTGCCTTTCTGACCCTTCTTTCACAGCCTTCACAATCCATATGAACCAGAAGCTCCACAATCTGTTCCAGAAATGCAAGCAATCCAGAAACTAAAGTTAGATCATGAAAGCAGAAAAATTAAAAAAAAAATTAAAAAGAAAAGAAAAAAATCACTTACAGACATCGCATGAGAAATATGTGTTTGCTTCGAACGCCAACCAAACATGTTGAAAAAAAATTCACTTCTCTGCAAATCCTGAAATGCTCACAGCAACAAGATAACAGGAGAAGTTTTGGGAATTCAATATATGGATCCCTTGATCACTTATATAGCCTCAAATGATACCAGCTCTACTTTGCCTTTTTAAGAAAGTTGGCATTCCTTGCATTTTCATTTTTCTTTTGTTGAAAATATAACCAAGTATATCTTCAATATTTGTTGTCAGAGGCTCAAGTGGACAACCTAAATATACCATTCTGGCCATCCTTTTCCTTTTTCCAATTAAAATTGCTGGCCATACACTTCTAACACAAATGGGAATTTTAGTTCACATTCCCAATTTTTTGGTATTGATTTTATTTTCCTAAGATGGTAGTTAAGACCCCAACACTTTTGCCTTTCCTCTTTTTCATCTAAATAATTGAGCATTTTACAACTCTGCAGCTGTGATTAGGGCCTTTAATGACGTGTTGATATGGTGATGATCTATTTATAACCACTAGTTCTGTTAGTTCAGTTCAAGTTTAGGAAATTTATGTGTTGTTATTATAAGGTTGCACAAGTTGAAGGCTCTAAATTAAAGAAGAGAATAATAGAGGATAGCAACATTTGCATCCTCTGTTGCAGAGCAAATTGCAGAAGCTTCTGGCACACACTAGAATGTTATGTGTAGCTTTCATAGCATAACCTCTCCCCCACCCCACCCCCCTTCTCTCTCTCTCTGTGGACACAATTGCTTAAGATAACTGCTTTGGTCATAAACCAATACAATTGGCACGATGTTTGGATTGCTCATAATTTACACATACAGTGGATTATATTTTCATGACTAAGCCAGTACGAACACGTCATGCTAGATTGAACATCATTTGCATTTCAGTTACCCATACAAAGAAGTTTAAATAATGGAAATCTTATTATTCTCCTAAGGATTACATAGTAACATTCTTAGACCATGTTACAAATGACAAATAGATACATCAAGCAAAATAATTTACTTGTTTTAATCAGTAACACGCTCCACCAAAGTGCCATCCCATAGAAGAAATGATAAGAAGCTCACAAGACTTTCAAAAGCTGCACCTCAAATACCAAAGGCTCATTGGTGTGAGATAATAGGCTTCGCCGAGGGCCAAACTGCAACCATCACACATAGTGTGAAACAAGTTACCCAACTTAACCTATTAAAGCTTTACTCCAGGAAAATAATAATAATAATAATGAATGTACTAAAGCTGCAGAGACTTGTGTCATTGCACAAAAAGGGAAGAACATATGAATTCTATAAAATTTAAGAAGAACAACGATCACAAAGTTACGAGGGAAAAACCTCATCCAGTATCGGTTTCAAGTTCTCATTTGTTTACCCCACGGAAGGAGGTATCAGGGCTCTTCTCTTCCCTGAAACAAGTAATGGTACAGTTGTTCAATAACTAGTATGAAAATGCTAGTGTAATAGAAATAGTTGTCAAATAAAAATGTCAATGCGAATAGGTGTCACTTGGGCTAGCGTAATGTTTATTGAAAGCAACTTTCTACTTCTAGGAAGGCAGTTTAACATTTCTTTCTATGCTTACTTCCACCAAGCCATATCAAGTAATTCTAATAGTGCAGCACACTGCTATCTGACGGTGAGAATTGATTCATCGACATCCATCAACTATTTGTGAATATGGGTCAGAGAACAACTCAATTTAAGAGAAGAAAACAAGCCATGCTGTAGAAAACAACTCAATGTACGAAAGTTAAAACGACTATATTATTTGAAAAACCACCTGAACCCATATGTTTTCAATTTTGAGATGTATCAAAACATAAAAACTGATGGATTAATTTCTTTTAATTCAGGAAAATTTGTCTCTAGTTCAAAATTCACCAGGTGCTTACGTATAGGGGTAGATTGTCCGCTCTCCGCCATCCCAAAAAAAAAAAGTTAAAACAATAATAGCATCAGTAACCCTCTGAGCTTTAAAGCTTGGGTGTTTGAAAAGGGTGGGACTTATAACACAAGCTTTCATCTGCAGCAACCCCAAGCTACCATGCTTGAGCTCAGGAGGTCAACCAATATAGTTTATAAGTGTCATCTCTGCTCAGGTTGAATATTCAAGCTTGAGCAAGCCAGCCCTATAGTTCTCCACAAAAAGCCAACATCATGATCCTTTAAACTGCCACTTACAATGTCTGACCCAATTTGTAGGCCAACAACAAGCCTTAAACAAAAACCTGAGAAGGTCTTCAATTAAGTTTTGGCTAATTCATTTTAGATTGGAAAATAAGGATTCTTTGCTAATGATAAACCCCTTTTTTGCCTACTCTATACTACAAGAAATAGTGTAGATAGATTCAACACATTGCATCCCCCACCCCCAGTTTGTTGCATATAAAGGGTACAAATTTTACTAGAATTGAGAAGCTAATTAAACATAAAATAGTATGAACAGGGGAAAAACAAAAAAATCCACTTGAATGGCCACTTGGCTATTGGGTTTGCAAATAATGTTTAAGCTGTCAATGAGTTCAACCTTCGTCAAATTCCTAATTACGGGGTTTAAAATATTAATAATCCTGAATTGAGTCACTTCCAAACTATTTCCCGGTGAAAGGGGTTTGACCAGCCACATTAGTGCCATACAGGATGGTCAAACCCCTCGACCAGAAATAATTTGGACAAAATTGGGATGAATAATTTTTTAACCCAGAATAAGAATTTTGCCTCAAACTTCTCTGTGCTAAAGCATACCTCCAACCTTCATGCCTGTCAGAACTTTCTTCAGGCCGTTTATAATCTGTCACAAGAAAAGAAAAAAACTATTCGGATTGCTAAAAATAGAAAAAGAAGTTATCATAGTATAAAAGTTATACACATAAAATCATATGATTCTATCTCAACAAAATGAAAGACAAGGATTGATAGTTCTGTCTTATCTACATCCCCAAAAGAGTCTAGAAGTATATTATCTTTTACAGGCATCACAGTTTGGTTAATGGAGAAAATGTTGCTAATAGGAGCAATATTTGGACATCAACTAAAGGGCATGATATGTTGGCACTCTGCTCCAAAGAAAACTAAACCACTGGGAAGATAAAGTTGGCCAAGCAAAAAATATGAAGAGGTAGATTGTAATTCTATCAGTACATGGGGAGATATAGAGTTCCTAAATATATTGTCAATCCTAAAATATGACAGGAAAGCTATATATTTAATAAACTGGGTAAAATTTTTTATGCGCATTTATGTACAAATTGAGCATAAAATAACTCACAGCCAAATCCGTGTATGAAAATGAAATAAGGTCTAAATAACAAGAGGATTGTCTAATTATATGAATTATTTGGTCGATTAAGACAGAATCCTAACTTTGTGATAAAGGTGCAAATTCTATTAATCTCAAAATAAAAAATAAAAAATAAAAGAATAAGAAGAAGAAGCAATAACATCAACATACCTTATTCTCATCCAGAGGAAGTATGACAGGCGTGCTTTCTCCACTAAATTGATCAACAGTGCTTCAGAGCATTGAAATGGCTAATTCAGCAAATCAGTACATAGCAAACTGCAGATATATGATCAAGAAAATAGTAATGGCAACTAACTATCTAAATCACGTATGCATGCAGACCTCAACATGATGAGAGGCGGGGTAAATTAGTTCCTTTTCGTTTGGCTGGTTAAGGTATACTCATGTCCTAAATAAAGAGGGTTTCCAGGGAGAAAAAAAAAGGATTAGAAACCTGTGAACAAAATATCCACGTTGGCAAACATAATTCACTTCAACAAGATCCCCCTCATGACCTTCAGGCCCTTCTTCTTCAATAATTTCTGCAAAAAGGGATCTGAAGTATAAGATCCCAGATCCCTAATGCAAAATGAAATATTTTTCTAATTATGGCCACTTTTTGCATTAACATTATAATGTTCTAATCAAAATATAAAGGTTTTTACCATGTTTTTTTATTTTGAGAATTTTGTCAAATTTCTATCAGAAGCTAAGTGTAATTTATTTCTCTCTAAGTAGGACATATGATCCAAAGAAAGACTGGAACAAAAGGGTTAACTGTTTCACCAAATATTGACAGAGACGTGAGATTGATTTGGGAGTGCCGTAAGAAAGCCAATCACATGTCTCACAACTTCCTTCAAACATCTAGAATTTCCTCATAGGGATTACTAGTAGAAGAAACAATGATAGATTAACAAGCAGAACAGCGTGCACGACTGCATCAAAGAAGTTTTTGTAAAACAAAGAAAATGAACGGGCCAGAAATGCTTCAAGTCAGCAATAGTTGGACAATCAAGAAACAATGTCCCAAAGAACAATTTTACTAAAAGAAGAAAATATTACAGCAGTAAAAAAAAATAAAGTAAAGAAAACACTCTTTGGAACAGATACTTGGCTTCATTTGAACATATAATTCCGGAAATTTATTTACGTGACAAAAGGATGTTCTACTTGGTAAACGATAATCAGAGGAGAGGTAGCATCTGATCTATCAAAGAACATCACCCAAGAGATAACTAAACCAAAACAGTGAGTGTAAAAGGCTAGTCTCATAGTTGCTTTAAATTGTTGTTTTAGTAGCTGTTGTCAT
The DNA here is from genome assembly GCA_033439265.1 of Dillenia suffruticosa. NCBI lineage: Eukaryota > Viridiplantae > Streptophyta > Magnoliopsida > Dilleniales > Dilleniaceae > Dillenia > Dillenia suffruticosa. The sequence continues at coordinate 1,262,736 of JAVTVX010000005.1, forward strand.
AAATATTGTAACTTTGTATTCATTTACGTGCATATGTAATAAATCAATGACCCTTAAAAGAAAAGATGGAATGTAGAATAAAATTAACCTTGGATCCTCACACCACGAGCAAGCTTCAGAGTCCTAAACGCTTCAAAAACAAACGAATAGTTGCACATAAGACATGATCAACACTAACCAGGATTGTAGCTTATTTTCTTCTCATGAAAGATGAAGAAAACAATTAGAACAGGGGAAGGGGGAAAAAAAGCAAACAAACAAACAGCATATACAGAACATCTTACCCAAGTACTTCAGGCTCCTTCATATCCAGCGATGGTGCAGCAAGCACAGGAAAAACATAAAATGCAATAGAACTAAATCCCAAGAGCTCAATAATAGATCTCCTTGTTCTTTCATTAGTTGTAAGAGGACAATATTTTGGCTCTCTTTTGACCATGCCATTCTTGCGTTGCTTAGTTGTAACAAAACTGAGCTTTCAAAAGAATGCCAACTTAAAATGCAATCATCAGCATGTAATTGAATCAAACAGGTAATCCTATTTAAAAAAGAAAAGATACACACACAAATTCATACACTTTTATGTATATTTTATATATTGCATGCCTGCCCTCAATTTGGGAATAACTGAATACACCATGTAAAGCAGCATTTGGGCTATGATGATATCTGAGACAAAATTCGACACGTTCTACATCATATCTATACACACACACACACACACACACACACACACACACACACATATATTATTCACCATTTTCATTTTAGCCCAATAGAAAAAAAAGATAAAAATGGCATAAAACCCAACCCCAGAATTTATACTTCAAATACAAGTACAAATTTAAACCCATATACCATCTCATGAGCATTATTGTTTATGTTAGTTCTCCAAATATATATATATATAAACAATTATTGTTAACGCACAGAGAACAAAACCCAGAGAATTCATAGATCGAATCTCAGAAAACAATACCCAGAAGATGAGATGAATGAAGTTGACACCTTTGGGAGTGAAGAGAACATCTGAATTGGATTAGGGTTTGAAATGAAGCAGCTTCCGTTGCTACAATACAATGCGATACTCGACCAGAACCAACTGGAATCTTCTTCCTTTTTGGTTCTATTGGATTGGGTTTATCAAAGTCATTCGAGTCATATCAAAACGCAGCGTTTTTCACTAATCAGAAAACGATGCATTTGAGTTTGTTTCAGTATTTGCTGGTGGTAACCATGGTGCGGCGTTACCGTTCCTAGTATTAGAAAAATGATAATTTCAATAATCGTATCACAATTAATAAAATTTATTTAATAATTAAAAAAATAAATTATATCAAATATAAGTATTTTATTATAAAATAGTTTAAAGATTAGTTTAATATGACTGTTTTTATGATGGGTTGGGTTAACGAGTAATGAATGTGTTTAATATAAAAGTTATTTTATTTTATTATTTTAATATATTTATAGTACTATTTCTTAAAAGGTAATATTGTTTATTTAATTAAAGTGAATTAAAATGAATAATCATATTAAAATCCATATGATTTATTTAAATTAATTGAATGAAAATAGAGTTTATAAGCAAAAATTTTAAGTTATTTTTGAAATTAATTTTAAATATATGGATCTTTAAAATTCATTCCTTAGTTATTTTTATCTTTATTATTATATCGTCTCTAAAATTATCATAATTATTATTCACCCTCACGTGTCTTGCTCATTCACTATTCATTCTTTACCGATTATCAATATCCATTCCAAATTCTTTTTCGTTAAGTGATCGAATATTCTATCACTCTCTTAATTTTCTTTTTTTTTTATAGATAACGTTTGTTAATATCGACATATTCTCTGTGTTTAACTATTTTTGAAAATAACTATGATGTTTTGTAATAGTTCGATAATTTTCTATACTCTGATGACTTGATTAAGTTTCAAAAAAAAAAATTTTTCTTGTGATTGTATTTTACCATTTTTCATTCCAACCTCGGAGTGGGTCGTTACGATAAATCCGTTTTCCTTTTGATAAGGACATGGATTCAGTATGTAGGACTTAAGTGAGGTTAATCGTGAGGCTTACAGTTACGGTTTGCATTGCTTATTGTTTGTGAAGAATAGATGGCGATCAGATTAGAACTTAAATCAATAATAATAGAATAATAATTCTTTTATCTATTAAATTGTAATTAAACTTATAGATTTAATCTTTTACAAATATTATATATATTATTTGTGTTTTATTTGTTTGCTTGGGTTATTTTTTTATAAATAAAAGAAATTTAAATTTGAAATTTTAAAAAATACATATAATAATATTAATTGAATTATAATTCATTAGTGTTTATCGGTTAATGAACACACTTAGATTTCAATTATAGAAATAAAATTATTATTGAAGGTAAATATAGAATAGAGAGAGAGAGAGGTGATGATGGTCATCGGAGGCGAACCTAAGAAGGGATGATCATGGTAGGGAATTACATCTCTTAATTTTTTTAAATTCAATTAGTGTTTATAACTCATATCTATTTTGTATCCACTTAATTATAATTTTGTATTGATTTTTTTAAAAATTATTTATTTGATTAAATTTTACGTAAATTTTTAAACTTAAAAAAGAAAAAAGATAATAAGATTATAATTCTAAAAAATATTAATTTGACATTGACACTCGCCCTCTCTTCTCATTCATTTTTTACACCCTTATCTTTAAATCTTAGGCTCGTCAATTTTTTTTTGTGCATACTGAGACTCAAATACGAGTATATTATATGAGGATGATGAAATGTATCATTTGAATCAAAATTCATTAACATATTAGGCTCGTTAATGATCTGTCACCGTTTTAGATTGTCAATTTAGTGATATCATTTTGTTAGTCTTTTATTATTTTTTTAAATAAAAGAAAATAAACATCCAATTAAAATAAATTAAAATCCACCGATTTATATACACACAAAACAAAATTTGTATGCCCAATCGTTTGCGAGAAGTGGTGGTTCAGATTGCACTAAAACGCTAAAATTCCCGGGTCATGATTCGCATTTGACAACAGTATAGGGGTATATGTCAGAATATACGAAAAACATCAGTTCCCTTGCGAATACGAAGAAAGGAATACACAAAAAAAAAAAGGGAAATGACAAAATCACCTGCCTGTCACGCACATATATCTTACGTGTCAAAATACCTTTAAAAAAACTTACTTCGGAAGGAATCCTATCAGGAAAATCCAAACAAATAGAAAAAATAAAAAAAAGGAAAGAAAATTGGAAAAAAAAAAGTTGTTGGCAATGGAAGGATCTAGAAACCCTAGTGAACTCAAGTATATAACCATTGGTTCTCTCTCTGCGATGGCGTGACTGCCTCCATCGTCTCGTCCCCTCTCTCTATTCGTTCTCATTCCAAGTTTTGAGTAGTAGCGTCAATGGCCGAGACGGAGACGTTCGCTTTCCAGGCTGAGATCAACCAGCTTTTGAGTTTGATCATCAACACTTTCTACAGCAACAAGGAGATCTTTCTCCGAGAACTAATCAGCAATGCTTCCGATGTAAGCCCTCTCTCTCTCTCTCATTTCTATTTTCCTTCCTACTAGGTTTTTGTTTGTTTGTTTGTTTGTGGGTGATAAAGATCGGTGGTTTGTGTAGTTTTGATCTGTTCTACTGAATCCGAATATACGGCTAGTTTGTTGTTTTAAGGTTTTTCATATGTTCTCATCTAACATTGATTACATCGTCGATCTAGTTATGAAATGAGTTGACTTGGTTTTAGTCCTGACTCTGGTCCTTCAGTCCTTATGCTTTCTGGGTTGGTTAATTTCACCTAGCCATGAGTTGACTTGCCTAGGTTGGAGTCCAGATCCTGGTTCGTTAGTACTTCATTCTTTCTCGGTTTGATATTTTCGTTAAATCTTATAATATTGTTTAGTTTCCTGGAATGGATCTATGTTCCTTTTCGTTAAAAACGTAGTCTACTTCTGTGTTCTTATTGAATGAAAACTAGGGTCTTTCTGTACTTGTAAATCTTATGTCTTAACGTTTTCTGTCTCTTTTCTAAAAAAGAAATTTGTGTTAGGAACGAATGTAATATTCAATATGATGTATCCGTTGTCATTTTTAGTTTTTATTCTGATATAGTGGGATGCATTTGTAAGTTATTCTGATATAGTGGGATGCATGTATCAGTTTAATATGAATCTATGTTAGTATATGAATCCCTTTTTTGGGTGTTTTATTTGGAAACTTGAGAAAAGAAATTTATGGGTGTTTGGGTTTTCCTGCTCATCCCTCTTCCTGCCTTTTGTTTGAATTTCTTATAAGCTGAACATAGAAGCTTTTGGGTATTGTTCCTGAAAGTAGTGGGGATGCTGTAATTCCAGTAGGTGTGTCTTCTGTAAATGTGTTTGTTTAAAGATTGATAATATAATCTGGCTATTAGGGTATCATTTACTTTCTGGGTTTGCTTGATTGTATGGCAATTAAACATTTTTTGTTCAACTAACGTGTAGGCTTTGGACAAGATCAGATTTGAGAGCTTGACAGACAAGAGCAAGCTCGATGCTCAGCCAGAGCTCTTCATCCATATTGTTCCTGACAAGACAAACAACACACTTTCCATTATTGATAGTGGTGTTGGCATGACCAAGGCTGGTGAGTATTAGCCCCCTTGTCTTTTTCATTGTTTTTCATACTTGTTTAAGTATTACCATGCATCTGTTAACTTTGTATCATTGTTTTTTGTTACTAGATTTGGTGAACAACCTGGGAACCATTGCCAGGTCTGGTACCAAAGAGTTCATGGAGGCCCTTGCTGCTGGTGCTGATGTCAGTATGATTGGGCAATTTGGTGTTGGTTTCTACTCTGCTTATCTTGTTGCCGAGAAGGTCATTGTCACCAGCAAGCACAATGATGATGAGCAATACGTCTGGGAGTCCCAGGCTGGTGGATCATTCACCGTCACCAGAGATACTTCTGGTGAGAACCTTGGCAGGGGTACCAAGATCACCCTGTTCCTTAAGGAGGATCAGTTGGAGTACCTTGAGGAGAGGCGCCTCAAGGACTTGATTAAGAAGCACTCTGAGTTCATTAGCTACCCCATCTCACTCTGGGTTGAGAAGACCACTGAGAAGGAGATTTCTGATGATGAGGATGAGGAAGAGAAGAAGGATGAGGAGGGCAAGGTCGAGGAAGTCGATGAGGAGAAAGAGAAGGAAGAGAAAAAAAAGAAGAAGATCAAGGAGGTTTCTCATGAGTGGTCTTTGGTCAACAAGCAGAAGCCTATTTGGATGAGGAAGCCTGAGGAGATTACAAAGGAGGAATATGCTGCTTTTTACAAGTCCTTGACCAATGACTGGGAGGAGCACTTGGCTGTCAAGCACTTCTCAGTTGAGGGCCAGCTTGAGTTTAAGGCTATCCTCTTTGTGCCCAAGAGAGCACCCTTTGATCTCTTTGACACAAGGAAGAAGCCCAACAACATTAAGCTCTATGTTCGTCGTGTCTTCATCATGGACAACTGTGAGGAGTTGATTCCCGAATACTTGAGCTTTGTCAAGGGTATTGTTGATTCTGAGGACCTTCCTCTCAACATTTCAAGAGAGATGTTGCAGCAGAACAAAATTCTCAAGGTTATCCGCAAGAACTTGGTCAAGAAGTGCATTGAGCTCTTCTTTGAGATCGCTGAAAACAAGGAGGACTACAACAAGTTCTACGAGGCCTTCTCAAAGAACCTCAAGCTTGGTATCCATGAGGATTCACAGAACAAGACCAAGCTTGCTGAGTTGTTGAGATACCACTCAACCAAGAGTGGCGATGAGTTGACCAGCCTCAAGGACTATGTGACTAGGATGAAGGAAGGACAGAGTGATATCTACTACATCACTGGTGAGAGCAAGAAGGCTGTTGAGAACTCCCCATTCCTTGAGAAGCTTAAGAAGAAGGGCTATGAGGTCCTCTTCATGGTTGATGCTATTGATGAGTATGCAGTGGGTCAGTTGAAGGAGTTCGAGGGCAAGAAGCTTGTGTCTGCCACCAAGGAAGGTTTGAAGCTTGATGAGAGTGAAGATGAGAAGAAGAAAAAGGAAGAGTTGATGGCCAAGTTTGAGGGTCTTTGCAAGGTGATTAAGGATGTTTTGGGTGACAAGGTTGAGAAGGTTGTGGTCTCTGACCGTGTGGTCGACTCTCCTTGCTGTTTGGTGACTGGAGAATATGGATGGACAGCTAACATGGAGAGAATCATGAGGGCACAAGCTTTGAGAGACAGCAGCATGGCTGGTTATATGTCGAGCAAGAAGACAATGGAGATCAACCCAGAGAACCCAATCATGGAGGAGCTCAGAAAGAGAGCTGATGCTGATAAGAACGACAAGTCTGTGAAGGATCTAGTTTTGCTGCTCTTTGAAACTGCCCTTCTAACTTCTGGATTCAGCCTGGATGACCCCAACACCTTCGGAAACAGGATTCATAGGATGTTGAAGCTTGGCTTGAGCATTGATGAGGACGCTGGTGATGCTGATGAGGACATGCCCCCACTTGAGGATGCTGATGCCGATGCCGAGGGAAGCAAGATGGAGGAAGTTGACTAAACATGACTACCTGCCCGAGATACTATTTTTATTTTGAATGGCTTGTGTACTTAACTTTCCTATCGCTGATAGTGTCGGTTAAATTTCTCCTTTTTGGTTTTTTTTTTTTTTTTAAGATACTATTTTGCCCTAATTGAAAGCTCATGTGAGTTTTCCGGTCAAGTTATGATTTGTCTACGCCTTGCTGTTAGTACCCTTCTTCCCCCTGAAGTGTCATCTTCTGCAATAGGAGTTTGCACTCATCCTTTTCTTGGCTTTTGTGCTGGACACGTTCTTTATTTAATTCACGGGGGATCAATTTGAACATTAAGCAGGAAAAAATAGCATTCAGGAAAGGAAAATCAATTTGAATTAGTATCTTAAGAAAAAGAGGGGAAAGAAATGGAATAATAATGATAGTAATCTGAATTTTAATGTTAATAATTTAGGATTGGTTGACAACTATGGGAAAATATTAGTAATAAAATAAATAGATAAAAAAATAAATATGATGATTTAATTTGTGTAGATTTTTCTACATCATTGATATTTATTTTCACATTTACGTTTTATTATATTTTATATATTCAAGTTTTTTACTTTCTAACCAATATGACTTTAGATCTTCTTTATACATGTCCAAATCATCTCAGCCGGCACTCTTACATTTTATCCACAATTGAATTAATTCTCAATTTTTTACGAATCACTTCATTTCTAATTCTATTTTTTCTAGTTTTACCACATATCCATCTAAACATTCTCATTTCTGTTACCGTCATTTTTTGTTCTTATTGTTTTTTAATAACCCAAGTACCATATAATAGTGCATGTTTTACTGCACTTTTGTAAAACTTTCCCTTCAAATGTAATGGTATTGTGCGTTCACAAAGAATTTCAGATGTCTTTCTCCATTTCATTCAATCAGCTTAAATTCTATAATTTACATCTTTATCTATATTATTATTATTTTAAATGATAAAACCAAAATATTTAAATCGTTCACTTTTTATAAATTTTGTTCATCTAACGTAATCGTTTTTTTATCGTTCTGATTATTGTTGTTAAATTTACATTTCATATATTCAGTTTTCGATCTACTCAATTTAAACCCTCTGGATTTCATTGTGTCCTTCTATAACTCTAATTTAGCACCAATATCTTCTCTAATTTCATCAACCAACACTATATTATCTGTAAAAAGTATATACCATATCATTTCATTTTGAATATTTTTTATAATTTCATTTATCACTATTGTAAAAAAAAAAATGAAGTTTAATACTGAACTTTGATGGAGTTCAATATTAATGAGAAAACTATTACTCAAATATCCTTAAGTTCATATGTTTTGATAAAATTACATTCAAAGTTTTTAAATTCTGAGCTTAAATTTTAGGTGGACCTTTGAAGTTTATTTTCTTACATTGAATCTTTAAAATAAATTTTAAATATCCTACTAAAATTTAATAATTTCCCTGCTATTCTTTTCTTTGCTCGAATTAAAAATTGGTCTCAAATTCAAAATCTCTATATTGTAATTTTAAGAACTTTACATCGTATTTTAAATTTTAAATTTTAAATACCAAATTAAAAATTACCCCAAATTTCAAATACATCACGTTATAAATTTCCCCATCTTTTCATTGCTTGAATTGCTCTCTTTCCTCCATCGTAAGCAAGTAGGGGTTAATTCTAGTTTCCTCACCCCAATCTCAATCTCACAGCATTAAAGCCAAGCCTAAGCTGTCCCTCCTGGTCTTATCTCTAGAACTCGTTTGCCATTTTTTCCCTTCGTTCGTTTTGTCGGTTTTTTTAATACTTGACCAACCGAATATCTAAATTATCCGATTAATTCAGTTCGAATATCATGAAACTCATTTAAAGATCGACTTTACCCTGTATGTAAAGGATAACAGAGTGAAATTGTCAAATCTTGCAGAAAATTCTTTAACACCTCAGGGAAAAAGGGAACTTATGGCAGGTGTAGAGAGAGGATGTTTTGTCGGTGTAAATTGACCGTAGATGCTTGACTAGAGAAGCAGCACAAGCAAAGAACCAACCCGAAAGCGGTATTATTTTGAACCTTTAAAACTAAACCAGAACCGCATAGATGGGCTGTGACTCGTTCAGAGCCCGGTCGAGTCTAATCAAAACACCAGAAGGATTGAGAAATTGAGCACCAAAGAGAGAGGGAGGGGACCGAATCATTTACTTCTAATCACGAGCTGTAGGGAAGTGTGTACGGACTAACAAGAAAATGATTTCTTATTTTTATTTGGACAGTAGTTTACAAAACAATCATCTCAAATTTTCAGAAATCTTAAACTTTGAAAATGCTAGTCACTACAAATCTCATTTAATTCAGGGGGCACAGAAAAGATTAAAAGAATCCCTCACCAAATGAACTCAACAACTTAATATATCACACAAAACTTATACAAACACAACCAAATGCAAATATGAGGCGGAAAACCTTTATTCCCTGCATCTCTGCCCTCGTTTAGGACCTTCCAGATCAAAAAGAAACAGGATCAATCCATAGAAACTTGATTGAAGATCTGGTACTCAGGTATCATCCACTTGTGAGTGAAACACAAAGCTTGGAAATGTAGTGGTAATATCCCTGCTCGACATATAAATATATGATCCATGTAAAATACCTCCAGGAAGTCAGAAACTCTATTTTTTTTTTTTTTTTCATTTTCATGGCATGATCAAGCTAACACTTCGAAGAAATAAGATGTTCTAATTCTGGTGATCTGTGACCTCCCATTGTATATGCAGAATATGTTCAGAATGTGAAGCATCAATCAGTTGTAGATCAGAATTCGTTGAGTCACAACCCCAGACTCCTTGCTCGGAAAAAACTAATAGGGAAACAGTTTGTGCAGGTTCATGCACCACAGTAGGACACCATATATACCATCAGCAATATAGACTTCAAGATAAAATCTACAGTCACGGGAATGGTTTTGCTAATAAGAATGCATTATCATGAAGCTTAACATGGACAGCACCGTGAAGAAACTGCCTTGCTACAAGCCACTGTAATTTCTATGAAATATTAGTAAATACATCAACTGAGTAACCATTTAAGTCAAATTAGCTTCAAATATTTAATTAGGTAGAGGTCTGACATCGATTATGTATTTAGAGATTTAGTGCACTGCAACACATTGTGGTCATAAACATATAAATGCCATTTTTCTCAGTACCACATTAAAGGGGATGTATTACCATCAAGGAAAACTGGGCAGCTTCTAAGACATACTCACATTTTTATGTGCATAAAAATAGCATTCCTTCTCTCTCTATAATAATCCGCCCAACTGATACTTCATTTGTGGGATACAGTATCTCTCTCCTACTATGTGAACTAATATTTGCCCCTAGTGAGCACCTAATATATGTACCGATGCATATGTTTCAGTTAGAGAATTCTAATTCAAGCACATCCAAAATACTTTTCAGCCATAGATGAATCTGAGGTGACGTGTAATTGATGGGTTCTATGGACTTGACCCTGACTCAGACTGTTTTATGTACTCTGATAAGCAGAAAAAGAAAAACAAACTAATGGATCTGAGGGAAAGAAGTTGGACACAAATTATTCCTCCACTCCTATGGATCTGAGTTTTGCGGCACCAAAACAAGTAATCATTAGTTGTTCAAAATATTTTAAGATGCTCTCTAACCTGACACTACCGATCAATCTCCTTTACATATAAAAACATCATTATTGTTGTCATCCAATGACATGGTAAACTAGAATTAAAAACAAAACTGCAACAAACTGAACTTCAAAATATATGTGAATTCACGCCATGCAGTGTCACTTATAAATAAATAAAGGAAAAGGTTAGGAGTACATGTCATAGGAGATATTGCATAATATACATAAAAACTCCATAAGTACTGCTTAGGAAACTACAATGATTATACTCAAATCATTTTGTAATCCAAACATGAATTATATCTTATATGTGATTATAAATGAATATCTTCTATGGTCTTCAAGATTTATTCATACACATGCATCAAACACTTTCATTATGAATCAAGAATGCTCTTTTCTTAATTAGACAATCTATACAGAATTATATATTAACTACACCAAAAAAATTGAATTGTTGGAGGAATAATATTTTTATTATTTCATATCTTAATCGTGCTCCATATGTGTGGGTCCCATCAGGACTTAATAAGAGAGTCCGAGAACATATGGAATATTAAATTCGGTGCAAGGGGCCCAGCAAGTTTTAAACTTAAGACTCATGCTTTGTTACCTCGTGAAACAACTAACAGCTTAATACTTTTATATTTTATATCTTAACACAAAAGGTTTTCTGTTGACTAATGATGAAGATCTAGAATATGCCCAAAGAGGGCTGAGAAAGTGCTTCCAAGCCAAATGTTAAAAAACGTTCTACAAAATTAATAAACAAGGGGAGATAACTTATTATTCTCCAACTTACTTGAGGTAGTGAAGGGTCATATTCTTCAAAAGAGATGGATGCCTCAAAACAAGGCTCCTCCATTCTTCCTTGTCAATCTTCCCGTCATGTTTGGTATCAGCTTCCTCAAAGGTCTGGAACAAAACCCAAGTGCACCAAATCAGAAGAGATGCCCAGACACAAGAATAAATTGAAGCACTCTACATCATATTCCAAAATCACTTGAGGACATTGGAGAGAAACACAATATTTCTACAGGGTATTTGAATATAGCCAAAATGTCTCATTTGGCAGTCACATGGAATAATATATTTGAGTTATGCCCAGTTTGGTAGCATAAACCTGGATTAGATTTTTTATGCAAGGTTGTAAAGTCAAATGGATTTAATCTTAGACATCTCTCCAAACTTCTTCTTGAGTCAGGTCAGCAAGGGCAAGTTACAGCTTTTTCACTTTTGTGATGCTTGAATTGGAATTTCTATCCATATCCTAACCGAAGGAGGTTCACTTTTTGTGTGTGTGTGTGTGTGTGTGTGTGTGTGTGTGTGTGTGTGTGTGTGTGTGTGTGTGTGTGTGTGTGTGCCATGAGAAACAGAAGGGAAGGGGCAAAATGCTCCTCATATGCATCCTATTGTCATTCGTACATGCACCCAACAATTTGTTGATAACTAGGCATTTTATCCAAAAGAGAGAAAATCTCCAACTTCTGTCTAGAACAATGGAAAGACAAAGACATAGAAAAGAAAAGGAATAGATGAAAGAAAGTGTAGTTAGATAATAACAACATTGAAGATATACAAAAAGGTTTTTTTTTCCCATAAATGTTTTGAATGTTTCTCAACAACACTTGTTAACAGTGATCCAAAAAACTGCAGCCAGTTCTTCAAAAGGGAAAATGGTAGAATGTTCAAAATGAGACGCACCTTGTCGATGATACTTTCTATTACATCATCTGAAAGATTCATGCCAGATTCAGCAAGTGTAGCGACTACCATTTGCTTCACCTGTATAGGAATAGGCTCAGCAAAGCAAGACGATTGAAAATGATTGAATTAAAGCAAAGGATACAGATATTAAAAATCACAGAGAATGTTATCTAAACAACACAAGAACTTAAATCAAGGATTTATTGAGGCCTTAGGGGTGGTGTCCATAATTTACTGATATAAATACAATCAAGAAGAGAACTATTAATGCAGCAGAATGATGACTCACAAGTAAAATGGATATGTGAAATTCCAACAATTGAGATATTTTGTGAGGTTTACAGGACCAAGACATTTTAACTATGGGGTTGTTCAACATTGCTTACAGTTACATCTATGTGAGAGGAGTAAACAAGAAAACAGTTCTTCGTAATTGTGATTAGTGAGCCATCACCACCACAAGCAACCAGTTGTAGGATGGGACCTGTACTGTCTAAATTTTCATTAACAATGCTCTGATGCATTCAAGAAAAAATTGGTCAAATAAATTGTTAAAATGATCTAAACTAAAGCAAGTAAATAATTTACGGCAACTACAAATAGGCCCCTGCAGTTTACGCCTTTGGCAACTAATCCCTGTGATTTATTGTTTGACAGACTGCCCCTTATGCTACACCACATTAGCAATATATCTCCCACAGTCATCCACCACATAAAAGATAATAACTAGTCACCTAAAAAATATTCCTCATACCAAATTCTTCTGACCAAGGATTTGCTTACCGTCCTTTTCAAAATCAATTAAACACAATATACAAGTCAAATTTCTCTTGAGTAAAAAGTTCAAGCAAACACGTCCAACATCAAAACAATCAGAATGATGAGGTAAAATCTAACATCTGGTGAGAAATTTTAAAGGAATTGCTTCCGCACTAATGACCCATGTGTTACCAAAGAAGGCTCCGTTCATATTTGGATGACTGACCTCAATGAAAGAGATGATGGAAGATATTACTTTGAACTTTGATATACAACAGCACCTGACAAATAATAAGGCTGAGAACACTGCAAGGGTTTCGCCATAATCCTTGGGAAGCCAGAGCTGGATGGTCTCGGGCTTCTGCTCAATGATGAATTGGTTGTAATTCCTGATGAATCGAGGATAGACTTGATTGTTTTCTTAGATGGAATCAAGGAAGAACATCCATTGGACATCAAATCCATACAGGTAAAGGCAATAGTCCACATCTAGGCAATAGTCCACATACAGGTAAAGGCAATAGAATTTTAAATAGCAATCAGCTGAATTTAAATTCAGCCAACTGAACTAGATGAAATGAAAGTTCAGCCGACCGATCTTAAAAGTCAACTCCAACCTAGTTCAATGGAAGCCAAAGTCAACCAACTGAATTTTGAACTCCTCAAGCTGATTTTCAAGATTCTCACATACTCGGCCGGCTGAATTTTGAACTCTTAAAGCAGAATTTTGAACTCCTCAAGACTCCTCAAGCTGAATTTTGAACTTCTCAAGCTGATTTTCAAAAGGGTAAATAAATCCTTTCTTGATTTACAGTTGGATTCTTGATTTGGATTCTTGATTTAAATTCTAAAACGGTAAATGTGTGAAGTTGTATTATCATAAATCCTTTCTTTCCAAATCTCTCCAACTCTCAAACAAAAGAAACATGTTTCTTTTCCTTTCTTTCATTAAACTCCCAACAAAATATGTATCTCTTCTTTTTTTTTTTCTTTTCTTTTCTCAAGTTGCCTTTCTTTTCTTTTCTCTTCCTTCCTAAACTTCCAAACGGGCCCTAAAGAGAAGAGAAGAAGAAGAAGAAATCATGTGTCACCCTTAGATCGGGCTCGAACCTAGTTAAATTTCCTTTTCCCCGCTTTAGGCCAGGCCTCACCCATGCTCATGTACAGATACACCACATTAATGCTTAATATGGACTGCATTATATTAAATGCACAATTTTTCTTATTAAAGTTAAGATAACAGCTTTTACCTCCTGCCTCTCAATAAATCCTTGCTGCTTGAGATCGTACAGTTGAAAAGAAACTGCAATAGATAAAAAAAGGGGGATGGATTAGTGGCCCCATCAATATGCACGGAGTCCAACAAACTACAATTCATAGAGATGCATGTCATAAGTATAGACACATAATCAAATGAATACCAATATGAGATTTCCTAAAAGGCCTTAGATACCAAAGTTCGGATTAGACACTCGTTCTGCACCAAGGTGATATTTATAAGGAACCCAATGGACTCTTGCCAATCAGCTAAAAGAAACTTGTAAAAACATATAAGTTTCCCTAACTTCGGCTCAAGGAAGTGATTAAATTGAATAGATGAAGTGTAATCTAGGCTTTAGCTTCAAAGGAAAAAAAAAGGACCTCGTGGTCCAATATCTCCTTTCTCAACTCAAGACTTCAACATGCAAAACTAGATCTAATGGTTAGAACAACCTACACTCAATCTTAGCATCAATAGGGGCATTTGGATGAAAGACGGAGAGAGCACGGGCAAATTCTTCAAAACCAAGTACTCCATTATGCTTTGTGTCAAACAAGTCAAACACCTGCAATGTAAAAAGAAGCAGGAAAAAAACAGCAAGTCAAAGCATTTTACAAGGTGGATGAGGAACAAACCCAATGTAATCCCTTCCCAATGTAAACATGTCAAATAGATCTCTGTACCCGATGTTTACCTGGAATGTGGTAAGTTTAGGTTCACGATATGGGTAAGAGATCGTGGAACACTCCTATACCCAATATGCGAGATGTTAGCAGTAGACTTAGCTGATGAGCTAGTTGAGGTTGTAGAATGCACAACATGCTAATTGGGATTACTTTTGTGTTCAAAATATGCAATTTATATTTTCATCTATGAGAAAGAAACAAATACATTATTGAAAATATATGAAGTTAATGGAAGTTCATTCAAAAGAAATTGAGACAAAATAATCTCAATTTCCTGATAAAATTAAGATCAGGTAGAGTAGAAAGCTCTAAATTCGATAATAATGTTATTGTTTCTGCCGCATGTAAAAGCATATCAGCGAATTATATTTCTTACACAGTTCATTTCTTTAATCCTTTTCATTTTCTACTTTCCCTGTAAGCTAAAGTAACTGCAAGATCTAAAGTTAGTCACATTCATTGGCTGTGGACTTTCTAAAACTACTGAAAATCTCGTTCAACAATTAAAAAACCATGACATCAATTGATGGAATATTTGGTCACTAAAGTTAATAGACGAGCAACAACAAGCAGTTCTCAAGAATGGAAGTTACCCTATCAGCAAACAAGCTCTCTTTTTTGTTTGTCTTAAATAACGCCAACTGAAACTCTTCCTGCAATAAGATAAAAGAACCATAAGATCTACATCAAAAGCGTGGAGTAGTACAGCATTCATATCGAAATAAGGAACACAACTTTTTAAGCAGCAGATATGCAAAGTAGCAATCTTAGAAGGACATGCACAAATTACAGTGCAAAGAAAATAGAGAAAACCAAACAAGGCAGAGTGAAGTGTGGGAACCTTGTTTATTAGCCCATCATCAATCACTGCGCTGCTTATCTTCTTAAATAACTCATATAATGCCTCTATTTCACTCACACTAACTGCAATAATGAACCAAAAAAGTAGTATTGATAGGATGCAGAATTATTAAAAGCTGAAAAACTAGAGAAAGCAAAAATATGATTTCAAAAGTGTTGAGTAATGCCCACGTGGGGCTATTTAAATTTCAAAACAAAGGGGTAATGGGTAGTTACCCATTACCCCACTCTCCCCTAATTTCACTCTCCAAATAACTCCTACGGGAGTTATGATTCAAAAAAAAAAAAAGAAAAAGAAAAACATGTTTAGTTTTTTTATGAAAGAGAACATCAAGTGAGATTATTTTTTCGATTGAGAGGGATTAATTCCGATCAACGCACGAATCACCGGGTTAAGGGTTAGAACGTTGTGGTATTGTGTTAATAGTTCGTCTTACGTAACTATCATCCCGACTGCGAGTTGCTCCATTTCAAAGTTTGCAGTTTCCGAAATTATTTGAATCACCGATTAAGGTATACCGTAAACTTGATCTTTTATGATTCTGAAAAATGTTAATTATTGCTTCCGTTGCGTGATTGAGTCACCATAATCTAACAAAAAGATACCGTACTGATCTCCTTTAACACAACGTGTACTGAATTGCAGGCAAAAACTAACCTAGACTAACATATTCAGAAATGCTAATAAAGGAAAAACCAGCTAAACCGCCACAGTGAATTATAGATGCAATCATGGAACCTTTAACCCAGAAAACAAAGGCAATAAAGCAAGCATATTGCCAATAAAGTGATATAATCTGCAGGGATAAGAATTTAATCCTGAGAGCATTTCACATCAAGATACAGACAGACACCATGAGCATGAGGAATATAAGTTTGCAGGATTCATACAGACAGTTTCCCTTGCAAGAATTTCAGGATCCTGTAGGCCTCTTCGTTGTTTATACAAATCAATATCACAACACCGAAGTATGGAAGCAAATAAATGCTGTAATCCTGCTAAGCACTGCAACATGATATTTTCCGCAGTTCAAAACATCCCATACCTGTTGCAAAAGAAAAAAGAAATCAGAATTTTAGGCCATTCCATGCATACAAGAAGCATCCAAAGGGGACAATAACAGCACAAATATTGAACTTTTTCACTGCCTCTACCATCTCAAGCCATACCCAAAAATGAGGATTGGCTTATTTGCAGTGTAACAAACATGAAAATGAGCACTTTTCAATCAATCATAATAATCGTGTCTATAGTCTCAAAAATTACAGCAAAAGTTGGGGAACAAAAGAAAATTTTATGTATCACTTTACAAGACATGGATTTGGATCTCAAATTTCTTCATAAGTACATAGTAAACAGAAAGCACATTTTCCTTTCCTCCCATATGAAGGTCGTTAGGTTTGAAATGCCTATCAAACCTATAAAACATTAGAAGACAGAAATGCTGCTTCAAGAAAGAATAATTTCAAACACAAAGTTTCAGATTTTAATGAATCACTCCCAAAAGTCCATTTGAGCTTATTGAGTGAGTTCCGGATCAGCTGGAATTCCAAAATTTCAAATGGCCGACTAATGCAATAGACGCATTCTGACATACTATCAACTGTCTAAAAAGTATGGAACTAAAAATTCAAATTAAGCAGCCTGAAATTTAATTGCCCAGAAAAATGCTTCAAATGACCCATCTCCTTGAATTCTTTATTTGAATGAACAAAGTTTTAGATTTTGTAAAATCCCATAGAACTCTAGATACTGAGATCTGATCACCATATTTCAGAGCTGTATAACTGGTGAAAATCATAACCCAAAAACCAAAAGTAACCGATGTGGTATGCTTGCTCTCTCTCTCTCTCTCTCTCTCTCTCTCTCGGTGCTAATTAATTATAGTGACATCAACAGAATCACACAAAATCGGAATAATCTCCAAGCCAAAATGAGTTTATCTACATCTAATAGTATATCAAATGGTTCTTCTCTCTAAATTTCAGCAGGACCTTGATGAATTTTGCTTGAAAAAATGATGAAACTAAACTCATTTTTCATCTCTGCCCCTATTTAATACTGACCAGAAGAAAATTAACTCAATTGAATGAGCAATAAAATTGATTAGAAAAAAGAGAAGTTGAGCAGGAAGAATAGTCGAAGCAATCAATCCCTAGCATCTCCAACCGACAGTAATAAGCAGAAATCAGACTCGAAAACACGGAGATCGGGTTCCACTAAAAAACACGGAGTATTAAAGAGCAGAAAAGATCTGGGTGACAGAGAGAGACATCAAATTACCACTAAAGAAAGCATGGAGAAGATGAAAGAAAAGATGAACCGCCCTGCAACATCTTGCTCATATTATTGGTTCTTTTTCTTCTTCTTCTCTCTCTCTCTGTCTCTCTCTGTCTCTCTCGTCTACTGGATATGCACAATGAGTTGTACTGAGATGGGGAGAGGGGGAGGCCACAGGTGATTCTACTGACTGCGGGTGGGGGGAAGGCAGCTTATGATTCACGAGCAAGGAGACAAATAGTTGAGCCATATATTTAAATTTATATTTCAATTTTCACTTTATAATAATCCCTTTCCCGTTTCGTTATTTTTTGTTTAATTATCTTATTTGAAAAACCAAATAAATTTATTATCCTTAAAATAAGAAAACAGGGGGGATCCGGTCAATGAGCCGCATCATGTTTTTCTTTGCTTCATACAGTGTGCCATGCCATTAATGTCTCGTTGACCCCTCTTGTTTGGGGATGTGATTTGTGACTCGCGACAGTGTGAGTGTGTGGGGGGAGAGAGAGAGAGAGAGAGAGAGAGAGAGAGAGAGAGAGAGAGAACGAGCAATTTAACTTATTTTTATTTCATATTATATAAAATAAAAAAATTAAATTTATCTATAAAAAATTGGCATTATACCAATAATTGATTATATCAGAAACTCATTCCGGTCACGATTGAGCCTCCTTTCTTCGGCAAACCAACACGCTATCTCAATTATTGAAATAATTTATTATTCAATGCTGGGTGGGGTTTATTTTCTCATTAAGATCCAAATAATAATCATAGTGGTGACAAGATAACTTCCAGAAAATATTTTTATTATGGTTTTTTAATTATTGCAAAAATAAAGCATAAATTTTCAAAAAAAAAAATTAGAAATTCATTAATCACATTTTCGGTCATTTATTGCTAGCACATATATTTTATAAAGAATTAAAAAACAATAAGATATAATATTTAAACAAGAGAACATATCTCTCGCAAAAAACATTTTTCATAATAAAATTTTCCAAACATATGCAAAATCCACCATTGTTTTATAGATCTGAAATTACACAATTAATAATAATTCTTCTCTATATAAATATTAAATAAATAAAAATTACTATTAAAACCTTAGCTTCCTTCTTCTAAGAGAAATGAGGAAACAGAAAAATAAATAAATAAATATATATATATATATATATATATATATATATATATAGTCAAAGTCAATTTCAACGTGGTGTGGTCCTTTACCGTTTTCGAATAATACTTTGCGTAGCTTTTAATTAAGGGGAAAGTAATAAAATAGTACTGACAAAAATACAAACCATAGTGTCAATTAATGATGCATGCGTATATTTCAAGACGTGGCCCTCGCTGGTTGTCCTGTTGTCCGCCGTTACCTTCCACTAAAATTTTGAATTTAAATACCATCCGCAACACAGATAGAAAAAAGATAAAATTTATCCCTTCAAATCAAAATACTTTAATATAATTATCAGATATCGTAATTTATTAAAAAATTACATGTACAATTAATTTACATAATATCAAAATGATTCATTTTTTAGAATTTTTTATTCGCATTTAAATTTGTAGATATCAATTAATTTAGTACTTGTTTGATATGACTTTTTATTTAGATTTTCTTCTCAGAAACAAAAATTAATATTTTTTAAAATTAAATTAAAAGTTATTTAATATTTTTACTTTTAAAAATAAATTGATTTCATAACTTAAAATTTAAAAATTAAAAGTTAAAAGTTAAAGAGAAAGAGATGACGTAAAGATAAATAAATTTATAATACGGATATATTTGAAATTTTATATTTTTTAAGTGAAGATATAAATAAAATAAAAGAAAACAGATTTCTTAAAAAGTTGACAAGAGAAGTAAAAGCATCTCACAGGAGCTTTTACTTTTTTTTTTCTTCATTAAAAAAAATTCTTTTTTTATTGAAGAGTTTCTAAAAAAAATTATTTAACAGGGGTTCTCTAAGAGAAGCTGAAAAAAATCCCCACCAAACAGGCACTTAGTTAATAAAACCTTTAATGATAGAATAAAAAAATTCTTATTTTATTTTTATTTATAATAATTTATAATAATATTATTTTTATTTAATTTTAGAATTAAAGTAGTTTATTCATAATTAATATGAGTGGCTTCGATATATCTGAAGGCAAATATCGTTGAAATTATTAAACGGCAAATACAATGAATTTATTTGTTTAATTAAAATATAAATACAAAATTTTATAAATAAAATTAATTTAAAAATAAAATAAATTAAAATTATATTAATTATATCGAGATTGTTGGGTGATCATTCATGGCCGGGGAGTTGCAGAACGTGGAACATGGATTACTTGCCGCGTGCACGATTCCCCCCAAACTCAAAAGAACGTAACTACCGACACAAATAATTCCCAACCCCCAAAACTTCCTCTTCTCTGATTTCTACTTCCTCCTCTTCCACGACAAAATTCGGAATAGAGATAATTGGGATAAGGATATATTCTTTTGTAAGAGACTGTAACTTTCGAATACGAGATTTTTAAAGGTAAAAAATGGTGTCGATTGATTTATAACTTATTAATCTTATAATATATAAATATTATAATTAATAATGATTCATAAAATGAAATTACTAAAAGTAAAATATCCGCACAACAAAATTAAATTTTACATTATATTAGATTATTTTTTTTGTATATCAATTGACGTTCAGAATTATATTCTAATTAACTCAATTCGAATATTGTCGGATTCAATTTATAAAAAAATTATTCGATAAAATTTTTTCTATTTTTAAATTTTAAATCTGAAACTTTAAAAGATTTAATATTTTTTTTTATTAAGTTTACTCTCCGTTGTTATTATATTGGATTGCTAATAAAAAATAAAGATGTAAATTCTAGTAATATATCTAGACATTTAATATTTTCTTTCCGTAAACATTTTCTCATAACTTCTTTTTTTATTGGTATTCTTGGACATAATTGTCCCACATTGTTTTGCTTCCTTTGGTAGAGTCCGGAATATAAGATTGAAAATGTTGACTTTTAAGGTTAGATCAAGGCTATTTCTTAAATATGACTGTGGTGACAACTTGCTGAATAAAAATTAATTCTTAAATTAAATATTTTCTGACAGACGAAATTTTTTATAATAATATTTAAGGAGAGTAATAACGTTAATCGTACCCTAGCGCCCCAATTTCAAAGGAAGAAAAAGGTTCCACATGATGGTAGAGCCAACGAAGCATGGGGATCGCAAGAAGCCCGCATCATGGCGTGCATGGCAGTTGTTCCCAAACTTTATTATGAATTATGTTACGTCACATTCACGAGAAAGAGGATGAAGAAGAAAAATAATAGAAATTAATTAATTGAGAGATGGAGATTGGGAAGAGAGAGAGAGAGAGAGAGAGAGAGAGAGAGAGAGAGAGAGAGAGAGGGAGAGAGGGAGAGAGAGAGGAGAAAAAAGATAAAAGATAGAGGAAGAAGCGAAAAATGATAGTCGATTCAATAAAATAAAATATTATATTTTTTAATTAAATTTTAAATAAAAAATTTATATTAAAAAAATTATTTTTTAAATAGAACTCTTATAAATAATCGTCGGATTAATTGAAATTTGGCTTAAAATACCCGGAAGGAGAGGGGGAGAGGGGAGATGGAAGAGAGAAAAGAATAAAATGGGTAAAACGGGCGACCGTAAATTAAAAGAAAAAATTGTAAAGAAATCAAAATTGAAAGGGGGTAAGAAATATCTTTTCGAAGGTAACCTAGCGATGAATGGGCCCCACGTTTCTAACTTTGTTCAAATCAACTCATAATTCTAAGGGCAAATCAAAAACCAGGTTGTAGGCGCAAAGACATGGTTATTTTAGACTTTATCCATAAAT
Source organism: Dillenia suffruticosa (assembly GCA_033439265.1). Taxonomy (NCBI): domain Eukaryota; kingdom Viridiplantae; phylum Streptophyta; class Magnoliopsida; order Dilleniales; family Dilleniaceae; genus Dillenia; species Dillenia suffruticosa. Next base: position 1,284,417 of record JAVTVX010000005.1, read on the forward strand.
GTGTTTGGCATGCGGTTTGTAAAATCTTAATCTGCCTGGGAAATATCAAATTTTTAATTGACTTTTTATTTTATTTTATTTTGTGTTAATATTTTCATTAAAATATTTTTAAAGAAAAAAAAATTTTACAAGTAAAAATTAGATTTTTCTATTAAAAAAGCTATCGTTATATAAATAATTTTTTATATTAACAAATTTAAATAATTTTAATTTTAACTTTTTCGAATGAAACTCACTTATATTCAGAAAAAATTAATTATATCTAATAACGTTACTCATCACTCGTTACTTCTTTTTAAAACTTGAAGCTATTCCTTTCTTTTTAGGGGGTCTTAGCCTATTAAGGGTGGATTATTTTTCTAAAAATTAAATTTTAAGTATCAAAATTATAAAAATATTGATATTTTTATTCGAATTAAGAAAATAATAAAATCTATTTTATGAAAATCTATTTTAAATGAAAATTGTTTAAAAGCTGTCTTAAAATAGTAAAAAAAATCATAAACTTCACGACTCTAATATCAAGACTCCTCCCCATTTCTACCTATCATATCTAGATTCTTTGCTTCCCTTTTCTCGACTCCCTCAGGCCCTCAATAGAAAGCCCTCAAACTCTCTCACTCCTCTCCCTTTACAATGGCACTCACATTCTCACTCTTTTTTTTTTCAATCATTCAAAATTTTGTTTCGATTAATTTAGACCGACTTGACTATTTGGTCTTATTTGAGGAGAGAGAGAGAGAGAGAGAGAGAGAGAGAGAGAGAGAGAGAGAGAGAGAGAGAGAGGGGTGAAGGTTAAGGTTTGGTACATCACTTAATATATATATTTATTTTGGTAGAAGCATCACTTAAAAGCTTTTTTTTTTTCGTTTTTTTGGTGACAGCATCACTTAAAATCTATTCAAACTAAAAATATGAAATGTGCAATAGGGCCCAAACTGCTCTTGGGCTTCAAGAAAACTAATCTTGGATTTATTGGGCTCTATACAATCCACAATTTTGGATAATCTCAAGCCCAATCCATTGTTTACTGTATAAAAGCAAGAACAAGCTCGATTTTTAGGGCATCAGTTTAAGGATTCGACGCCATCATCTCCCTTCTCTCTCTCTCTCTCTCTAAAAAGCCCAAGCCGGTTGTACAATTTTGAGAATTCAAATCAGAACTTCAGATTTCTCGAATACGAGACCTGGGAACTTGCAAACACAATCGATGGGGAAGAGAAAGGAACGCCGTCTTGCAGCCCTGAGTAACGCTGGTCGAAGAGTCAAGCTCGATCTCTTCGCGGAACCCTCTGGTACCCCCCCTCTCTCTCAAATTTTCAATTCGGGTTTTAGGTTTCTCAATCTAGTTGTTTCGTACATGTTTCTATTGTAAAAAACATCATTAATTTTCTACCGTTCAGTTAATCCGTTCTGGCTTTATCAAGTTTAGTTGAATTAGTCGGTGTCTTTGTGATAGCTATTATTTCGTGTGCAAATTATGATTAGAAACTACGAAATTGGATACTCGGTTGAGTACCCTTTTAAGCCCGTTTGGGAAAGTTGTGGCTTGGTTGAGTTGAGATTAGGTGGGGTTTACCACGCAAAAAGTTATTGATTTAATGATAATTTGGGTCCTTTTTTCGTAGAAATTTGTCTTCTATTCTCAAAACCCTATATTTCCGTAAAAAAAAAATTCATTTTAGTTGAGAAATGTAGCAAAGTGGCATGAGATTGAATAGAGGTAAGTTGAGCCAAATTGAGGCAAATTTGAGGACATCCAAACAGGCTCCTTTAGCTGATATTGGACTTTGTTTCCAACTTGGAGTTTCATGTCCTAGTGCTATGTCTAAATTCATAGGGACGTAATCTATGCCCATCAGAAAATTTAAAATGTTTAATAGGCACTAGGCATGCTTGATCATTGATTCTGCCTGTTTAATAATTCACTATGAACATGGTTAAATATTTTGTACCTTTAAGATTGGTGGTGCTTTCTTATTGCTGAATGGTGAAATCATTATGTATGTATCATTGGAAACTGTCGCTAGTCAAAATTTAGTTCTTATTTATCAGTTCACATAATTACACTTTCAGCTGATTATTCTTCTGTAAAATTTTTATAACGTGACCAATGACAACATTTGTCTTTCTGAGTTCTATATAGGCTTATTTATTTCTTTTCCTTAGTCTTTGTCCCTCTCCGATGTGACAGTCATCTTGAACATGACCAAACTCCTTTGATAGTGCAGTTTCATTTTTTTTGTTCATGCACAACTAATCTCTCTTGGTTTGAACTGGTGCTAGTTTTAGCTTATGCTCTATATACAAGTTTATGTTCTGCTGCTTCTAGATGCTGCTTCTAGATAGTTGTCCTTACTGCAAGAACGCTTTTGGTCAAAATTGCTCATATGTAGCCTTTGATTTATTATGGGCGAAGGGTATAATATAGACTCTGCAGCACTTGCTGCCAATCCATTGTCTTTGGTACAATATATGACCTCAGTATGTACTCACTTTAAAGCTTGATTTAAAATTTCCAGGAGAGTTGGGTGGCTCATCTGCAAGTGAAGACGTTGGAGGGGACCTAGATCCAAAACAACGTTCTGGGTTGCTCAAGTCACCAACTTCTTCAGGTGGGTTCTGTCAGTTATCTTCAAAAGGACTATGTAGAGAGGGCATGAGTGCACAGCATTATTTTGGTGGAAATTATTTCTGCAGGACTTGTTGTTTGTACTCCCAAGAATTTGTGACAGATTACAGGGCAGGCTGTGGTATTGGGAACATTTATTGGTCAGATGTGGTCGGGCCCTGCCACAGTGAATATTGAATGACTCTCAACCTGTTATTCCCATTTTTGGCCAAATCAAAAGGATTCCAACAGGATATTTTTCATTATCGGTTCGTATGTCTCTTGCTTTGTTTGTTTTATGCCTCACTGACATTTGCTTTATGGAACAGGTGACTGTATGTTATTGGATCCGACAATCAGCCCATGCTATTTTTTCCTCTTTTATTGTTTTTGTTTTTCTGGGCAGGACATTATAGAATATTGGCTGGATGCTGAATACTTTCTTTTTTGGCACGAGCTTGGAAAATTGTTGTTGTTGGAATTTATAGTCTTGGAAGTATTTGACATGTTGATTTTTCTCTTTCAGGTCAACAACCAGAGAATCCTTTGCTGTTACTTGGGCAATACAGTGATGAAGAACTGGATGAGGAATCTAATAAAGGACTTGAAACCACTGTTTCAGATAGTCAGTTGCCTGACCCAGTTGATGTGGTGATTAACTTAAATCTTTATACGTTATTGTTTTCATTGAGCTTCATTGTAGTTTCTATTTTGCGTGGTGAGTGAATTAGATGGTTCCTCATTTGTCCAGCTCTGGCTAGTACTCGAACAATACTTGAAACAATGATGAGAGAACTAAAGCTTTGGCTACTAGAAGGGCCTTTGTGTATAGTTTTGGTTCTTACAGAAAGAAATGGAAATAGAGCAAAAGATCCTTGTACTAGTGCCAGATGCTTAACCTTATGTTGGGTAACCAATTCTATCCTCATTATTGAAACAAGGCCTATGTTTCTAGTTACACACAGACATGTTTTATAATCCATCATCATGGTGTGCCTCATCTTTAACTTCCTGACTTTTTTGTTATTGATACTTGAGCATTTGGTTGTATTCTCTTGTTCTATTTCTTCTCCTGACAACAAAAGTCATGTGAGAGAGTTACATGCTAATACTTCTTATGACCATTTAACAAGCCAAGGAAGATATCTGTGGAAGGGAAAGAAAAGAAAATGATATTGAATCAAGCTGTTTTGGTGCTTGATTTGATTTTTTTTAATTTTTTAATATTATATGTAGATAGAGTTTCTTTGTTAGAAAAACAGATGTTTGAGGTTAATAATTTTTTACCATCTTCAAGACCATACCATGTTCTGAATACTTGGCAAGGATCCCTCTTTTCTCTTGAGAAATTGTCTAAACCAAGTTATTTTTACTCCTAAATTTTAGGTGACACAGCTTTACAACACACATTCTAATTGAAAGAGCAACAGTAAGGGTAATCTTTTACATTTGAAAAATCAAAATTAACTCTCTAAGTGGATGAGATATCCAGGACTCAAGTGTCCTAAAAAGTGCCTGTAATTAAAAAACATTAATTTGTTGTCCCCCTAAGTTAATGAAAATAATCTTGCATTATATGCTGAATTCTGAATTCCCAGCCAAGTGCCTAGCCTATTCAATGATCAACAATATCCTGTGTTTTCTTACTTGCAGGACTATAATTCTCAATATTCACTAGTAGAGTAAGTGGTTTTTGATATGTAGTGTCCCCTGTCCATTTCTGTCTACTGCAAGATTCATACTCTGTTTCTTGGCACTATAAAATGTTAAAGTTCTTTTTGCGGACAGGTGGAAGAAAATTCCGGTAAAGAACATGGAGAAGCAGAATCTAATGTAGAAGCAGGCATTGGTGCTGAAAGGGTTAGAGAAGAGGATATAGAGCAAGACTCTACTACAGAAGATATAGTTCACTGCCCAGAGGACGATGATGGAGGGGCAGATGCTACTCTTTCAAGTGATTTACAAAAAGAATCAAGATCAATGGAGCACTTTTCTGTTCCTGGAACTTATAATACACAAACCACTGCAGAATTTAGTTCAACGTGGAAGATGGTGATGCATGAAGAGAGTAATCAATATTATTATTGGAATACTGAGACTGGTGAAACATCTTGGGAAGTTCCTGCTGTTTCTGTACAGATAGCTGAAATAAATTGTGAACAGACTGCTCCAAATCCTGTTAATGCTCCTACGTCTGGTTTAGCTTCTGGACTTGTTGATACGTCAACTAAGCATTCTGATGATGGCAATAATGGTACCGTACCAAGTTCCAAGGGAATTTGTTATCAGAATGATCATGCAGAGGAACCTGCTAAAATTGGTGGCCATGATGTGAACCAGACTGAATTGAAGAATACCGCTGATTTGGTTGCTGAATTTTATCACGAAATTAGTTCATTGGAGAACTGTCTCCCTTATGCGCCATCAGGTGATGGTTCTTTGGCTAATGCAGGTTCTCAGAAATACGCAGACATATCTCTAGCTGAGGAACAGCCTGGAATTGAATTCTCTCAGCTTGTGAAACATGGTGAATGCTTGTTGGAAAGACTAAAATCTCTTAAGGAGTATGTTTATTTTCCCTTTATTACATGCCTGCCTTACTAATATTAACATGGATCTGGTGATGGTTCTTTTTTTACCTCTTCTAATATATTTTCTTCTGATTTACTTTTGCTCAGGTTAAAAGGCCCTGTACAAGGAAATGACTCGATATTGAAGTATATTTTGGAACTTGAGATCAGACTTTCTGATATTAGGTCACTCTCATCCTTTGGATCATCATTACTACCATTTTGGATGCATTCTGAAATGCAACTTAAAAAGCTGGAATGTGCCATTAATGATGAGAGCATTAAACTTTCACAATCCGAGAGGAATAATGAAGTTGAGGCAGCAGAAATCTCCTCCATTGTAGTGAACAATAAAGCTCAGGAAAGCGTGATGCCTGATTCTGAAGGGGATAAGGATGTGAACGGAGCCAAAATTTCTACATCTGAATGTTCTCATTCATCTTCTTGTACTGAAACTTCAACATCTATCAAGAAAGATTCGCCCATTGAAGCTCCTATTATTGGTGTAACTGATATTTCCTCACATGGTAATCCCACACCATTTCTGCCAGAAGTAAACCATGACAACAACGATGGTCATCAAGTAACTGATGAACAAACTTCACCGCAGGCGCCTGATTCTCCGGAAGATGTAGACATGGATGTTGATATGGAGATTGAAGTTACTATACCTTCAAGAAGCACAGCCACTGAAGAACATGCCAAATATTCTGTTCCAGTGGTGCTGCCAACTTATACCCATCCACCTGCAGAGAGCCCATCCTTGGCAATGGAGGAAGGTCTCATTATTCCACCGCCACCGGATGATGAATGGATTCCCCCTCCCCCACCTGATAATGAATTGGTTCCTCCGCCCCCACCTGATAATGAATTGGTTCCTCCACCCCCACCTGATTATCCACCCGAGTCCTCATACCCCTTGCAGTCCTCGTATACAGAGACAATGCAGCCTCTTGGTTACAAAGAGCAATATAATTTGTCATACCCACATTATTATGAGCCAACCATCAGTGAGGTATCCAACAGCCATTTCTATGGACAGACTGAAGGATGTCAGGTGGCTGTACCACAGCCATACTATGCAGTTCCAATTGCATATTCCAATACATCCAGTATTTTAGTTAATCCTGTTGAGCAGGTAGTATATTACAACTATCAAGATGGAACAGCAACTGCAATCCCTGTTGTTAGTAGCACAGAATCCTCTGTGTTTGATGCTACCTCTCTTCAAATTGGGTCAGTTGATGCCGTTGCTGTTGCAGACTCTAGTTCTTCAATAAATCCGAAGACCGAGGCTCATGCTTTTTGTGATGAGACTGGAAAGGCAGCTTTCTCGAATTCTTCAGCCACGGTCCAAGCTCCAGCTACCACTGTGATAGAAAGTGTTCCTGTGCCATCAACTAGTACTGCTACTGTGCCTACAGTTGTTTCCAGTGCATCAGCTTCTGGTACTGCTGCAACGTCGCAACCTAAAGGTAAGCTTCATGAATACCGAATTATTAAATCTTGTTTGGCCAAATTTGGTCCTAAAGGTTAGCCTCATGAATAATCTTGACTTGTTTATAGATGAATTTTATTGCTGCTGGTATTTCTAATTTTGATATGTGATACAAATATCCTGTGTGAGCGCAATAGGAGGTGGCTAGCTGAGAACAGTGCAAGATTCAAAAGTTATAAGGACTGTTTAAATTTTTGTATTCTTGCTGGCTTATTGTATGAGTACATTAATAAAAGCCACAGATCTATAATACTATCATGATAAACTATATCCTGTAAGTTTGGGAATTTTTTGGTTGGATTTTGTTCTGCTAGAATCAAGATTGATACATTCATCAGATTACACATTATCTCTGTTTGTGTGTGTGTGTCTGTGTATTGTGAGAGAAAATGATATTTTTAAGGCCCTTTGCCATCTCACTGTATTTTTTTTTCCATAATTTCTAAATGAAATACGCCACGTCTTTAACAAGAGTATTATTTCTTTTTTGGTTATTACCATCATATGAGTGAGAGATTTACATAGTTGCATGTTTTAAATGTTCTTACTAATTATTTGTAATACTTTATTACTTGGATCAACTCCAAAATGTGCAAGCATATCCATAATCATTATTTAGTTTTGCAAAGAGATGTATTAAGACATTTACTTGTTCATATTTTTGTATTTTTTACTTGTATACCCCTGTATCTTCCCGTTTCTACATAATTCTTTCTTGGATTTCTGCTAACTTTAGCAATTATTTACCCATTTCCCTTGTATCAGCTTTGCGTAATAAAAAGCGTACAGCTGTGGCGCCCACTTTGAGGTCCAATAAGAAAGTCTCAAGTTTGGTGGACAAGGTAGGTTATACATCTTTAACTGTTGGATTGCATGCTGTGCCTTTTATGCTTTATGTTTGTGGCTGGTGTAAATTTGAGTCTGTGTTTGTGGTTGGTGAAATATTTGAGTTTCTGTTTTGAGCAGTGGAAAGCGGCCAAAGAGGAGTTGCACGAAGATGAGGAAGAAGAGCCTGAAAATGCATATGAGATTTTAGAGCGAAAGCGACAGAGGGAAATAGAGGTATTGAAATTACATTTCTCTGTTTTGAAGTTCTGGTACTTCTGGTATGTGTGTCTCATATTGGGTGTGATTGCAGGAATGGCGTGCCCAGCAAATTGCCAGTGGGGAGGCCAAAGTTAATGCTAACTTTCAGCCCCTTGGTGGTGACTGGTACGGGGACCTTAAAACCATGTCTAGCATAATTTCTCCCTCCTTCATATGTCATTTTTTCTTAGTGACTAGTTAACCTCGTGATTTTAGTCCACGAAAAAAAGGATTAAAAAGAAAGGACTCTAGAATTTATTGGAATTTAAGGCATGAAGATAAATTTATGGCAATGATATCTTATGCAGGGCAGGATCCTTATTTACATGATCCCTTATACACCTGTCTTTGTAAGGATCAATATGACATAATTTATTTGGTTGGAACAGGCGTGAACGGGTCAAGCGCCGGAGAGCTCAAAAAATCAATAAAAGTGTGGAGTCTCCTAAGCAGCCAGCTGATGGAAATGAGCAGCCTGATCTGGTTGAACTCTCAAAAAATCTCCCATTAGGATGGCAGGTAGTGTGGCGAATTCATTTGTTTCGATATTATTTATTGTTAATAAGTCATGTTCTTGGTAATACAAGTCTTGACCCTGTGGGGCAATACAAGTCTTGTCCTTGTGGGGCCATCCAAATCTCAGGCAAGTTGCACCTCTCGCTTTATGCAAGATCCAAGATTCAATTTTAGTAGTTACATCTGGGAAGTTTTGAGCCTACACATAGGATTTGCCCATTATTTTTTCATAGTGCATGTGATTTGTGGGATATCATGCATGCCCAAATTTAAGAGTCTGCACTTCAGAGTTAAAGGATCCCTAGTTCATATGCATTAGGCATGTAGTGGATAATTCCTATCTCTACTTGAGTTCACCTCCCCCCCCCTCTGTTTTGGGTAATTAGGAGTTTTCCTCTTGGGGGTTAGAATTGTTAAGAATAGTTATGATCTCATTTGAATTTGGATATTTCACCACTAACGTAGCGATTCTTGTCTTCAGGCATATTGGGATGAATCCTCAAAGCAGATTTATTATGGAAATACAATCACTTCAGAGACTACCTGGACCAAACCAGCGCAATGACGAGACACAGCGCAGAGACTCGATTCTGGAGATAGTCCACATTTTTGGGGCTTTTTTTTTGTTGGAAATGTTATTACTGATCCATCTTGTAAAATTCTGAAGTTGTATTATTAATCCTTCTCTATCATTACCTTTGATAACCATTAGTAGGTACGGACAAATGTTATACTTTTCTTCTTGAAATTAGGGTGAAAATCTTAGAGCCAAGGTGTGCACCTGTTGCAATATTTTCCAAACCATGAGTGACCATGACCTCAAAATCTTCTTAATGAATTCCAGAAGGAAATCTTGCAAATTTGAACCTCAAACTATTATTGAACAAATTTATCTGTGTATGGACACTTAGGGCTGTGCGCCTGAATGTCCTCGCTGGAAAAAGGAAAAACATATATGGATAAGATGGAATGCCTCTCATCATTTTTAAAAGAAGGAACCACCAACCAATTGTTTGAAAGTATCTTTAAAAGGATCCTTATTTGTCACAGGCGCGTGCGCGCGCACACAGAGGAGAGTTTCTTGAAGAATTTGCAATCCTCCATGAGATGGAGTTACTGGGCATGTAGTGTTTTTGTAATGTTGGGATTAGATGACGTGGTAGACAAGAATGCCAATTTGGAGCCGACGGAGCCACCCCTGGTGAGGCTAGAGGCACGGTGGTGTCGACATCGGAATGAGCCTGCGTGCGTCGTTGGCGAGCAAAGACAGTTCAACTTGACACTGCTTTGCTTTTGCAAAATTCCTGGACGTTTTGGTGGTGAAATCAGAGTTTGGGATGCTAGTGCTGCTTCCTTCTTCACTTGATCTACGTCAATATGTGGCAGGGATACTTTCTTGGCAGCTTTCGGTTTCCTTTCTTGTCCTTCGTAGTAAAATGAAAGAGCGGTCACAATTAGCATGGTATCTTCCACATTGTTAAATTATCTAACATAGTCATAGTTTTTACAGTTGAATTAATCAAAATTTTCTACAATTTTTATTTTCTTTTATTTTGTATCTTAATAGAGGACACTTCAATCACATTTGGAATAAGAATTAGATTTGGAATCAAAAATCTTAAAAATGGATTTCAAAAAGATTCAGAAATCTCATAATTTGGGGTTTCATTTCTAAACCCATTATTATTCTATTAATCCAAATAAACCATACAGATTTTAATCTCATTCTTGATTCTGATTCACTTCAAACCCTATAATTTCTTTCCTACTCCTTCCCAGAAAGTCACATAATCTTTCCAAGGGAAATGCATGTAATTAGCAAATGATTTGCCTCATCAATCATAAAGATCTACACAATTACATTAATAAATCATACCACCCCACTATATAATACATCAATGTCGTGGCATTTTATCATTAATTTTTTTTTTTCCAAAAAAAGTGAACTTGTAATCCAAATATGTAACCATACCTATAATATGTTCCGAGGAAGGTTTGCCGGGCGCAGTCATCCTCGACGTCGTCTGGGATTGTGGTTTTATTCCTCCGAACGAAATGAGGAGAGAGGAAAAAGAGATGAAAAGAACAAGATAAAGAAGAAAAGAGAGAAACATCAAAGCTAGAATAAAAATGAGACTCTTTCGAGGCTCTCAGGGAGAGAGAGAAAACGGGGGAGGCTTTTAATGGTAAATTAGTTGCTGGCATTTGTTTAAATTTTTTGTTTTTTCTTGCATATTTTTAAAATTTTATGGTTTAACGTTAAAAATACAGATGTACTTTTAACTTTAAATAGATCCTTAAAGTCCAAATTTTGATATAGAAACAATTTAAATAGAAAATGTTGGAGGGGTTGTTTTTTGCTCTTACACTAATTATGCATGCTTAAAAAACAAACTAACTAAATTGAGGATCGTGGATTAAAAAAAATTTAGGTAACGTTAGTGATTTTTTTGGTATTAGACGATATTGGTTGAATATTCGATTCTACTTTTCAATTATTTTTTAATAAATTATTAATATACGATAATCATGTTCAATACAACTAAATTCAATTTGAATCGTGTTGATCCCTTAAGTTAGAAAGGTCTCGTGGCGTCTATTATTTTTATACATAAAAATCGAATTTAAGATTTTATTTAAGAAAAATCAACATTCGATCATCGAATCAACAAGGCATCGGTTATCATATGATTTTAAGATGACTTGATGGGTTGTACCCAAAAAAAAAAAAAAAAAAAAAAAAGATGACTTGATGGGTGTGAATAATAAAGATAAATGAATAGAGAAATGGAATTTTATTAAATTGAAGAAAATGTCTACAAAATAAACCAAATTAAAAAGTGAGAATAACATGAATAATTAGGAAATTAATGCCATGATGTTGAAATGGGGCTGCACGAGTAAGCCAAGAGCGTCCTTCCATCCAAGAGCCATGCTAGTGTAACTAAATCACATCATACAAGTGATTAATGGTAGTTAATCGTTCTTTCTCGAGGTTAGATTTATACTTGGAAAAAAAAATCTTAATTTATAATATTATAAATAAATTTAAATTTATGATTATTTTCAAATTATTTTTGAGTTTAAATTCTTATATTTCTTACCCATCGATTAAAGATCCTGTCCGCATGGCATGATCCGTCTTCACGAGCACACGTGATCTAATGGCTGTGCATCCGATTAACCTTTTTTAAAATAGGTTTGAATATTAATACAACAATTTTAATTTCAAAATTTAAGATCAACCATTTGAAAAATAAAAATCATAAAAAAAGTGTAAAAGTATTGATTTAGTTTGCGTGAATTTTCCTATACCACTCATTTCTATCTAATACCATCTTCTCAACTATACTCTTAACTATTATATTTTTACGAATAATTTATATCCAAATTTTCAACAGTTTATCTCTGTATTTTACTAAATCTCATATATTTAAGATCTCGATTCTCTTCACTGATACGTCTTTGGGTCTTTGCTACGCATACCCAAACCATCTCGCACGATACTCTCGCATCTTATTCACAATTGAATTAATTCCCAACATATTACGAATCTTTTCATGTCCGATTCTATCTTTTCTAATTTTGTTACTTATTCACTTAAATATTGTCATTTATGTTACAACCATTTTCTGTTCTCGTTTTTACTTAATAGCCTAACATTCAGTATCATATCATGTAATAGTATAGGTTTTATTGTGATCCAATAGAATTTTTTTTTTCAAATACAATGGTATCGTGCAATTACAAAGAACTCCGAATACTTTTTTCCATTTTATCTAATTTGCTTGAATCTTATGATTCATATTTTCATTTATATTATCATCATTTCGAATGATGAAATCAAAATATGTAAAATGTTCACTTTTTGTACGTTTTTCTTTTCTAAACTAATCGTTTCTTCATCACATTGATAATTGTCACAAAAACCATGTTTTATATACTCATTTTTTTATCTACTCAATTTAAATCCTTAGATTGTAGTGTGACTCTTAATAACTCTAATTTAGTACTAATACACTCTCTAGTTTAATCAACCAATATTATATCATTTATAAAAAGTATATATCATGATATTTTATTTTGAATACTTTTTGTGATTCCAACTATCACTATTACAAAAAAGAATGGAATTTAATGTCGACTCTTGATGGAACCCCAATATTAATAGGGAATCTATCACTCAGATCCTTGTAACTTTTTACATTGGTTACAGATCTCTTATACAAATCTCTAATAAAATCAACGTATTTCAAAAATTTTTCTTCATTAACGCCCACTACAATATATTTTTAGGAATCTTATTATATGTTTTTTCAAAATCAATGAATCTCATATGTAAATCTCTTTTCTGTACTCTAAATGTTTTCTTAAAATATTTTAACAAGTGAATTATTTCAGTGGTCGATTTTTCTGAAATAAATCTAAATTAATTATGAGAAACAGTTATCTCAAATTTCATTCTATATTTTATCACTCTCTCCTATAATTTCATGGTATGATACTTAAGTGTAATTCTTCAATTGTTAAAGTAATCTTATATGTCTCTTTTATTTTTATATAGTGGTACAAGTGTATTTTTCCTTCCTACTTAGGGTATTTTCTTAGTTTGTCAAATTTTGTTAAAAAGATCTATTAGCATTATTATAATAAATTCACCCAAATATTTACACACGTCAATGAGAATGCCATCTGGTCCTATGGTTTTATAATTGTTCATTCTTTTTAAAGTTTTCTTTATTTCATAGGGATAAATTATACGATTAAAATCTCTATTAATCTCTTTAATAGGTACCACAATATTTTTCATATCTATTACACTCTCAAATTAAAGAAATTATCAAAATAGTCACTCTAACGTTTTTTTATGTACTCTTTCCTTACAAATATATTATTGGTTTCACTTTTAATATATCTAATACCATTTGAATGTTTTCCTTTTCTCTCCTTTAGTTGGACAATTCTATATATCTCTCTTTCTTTGTGTTTAACCTCCAATGTCTTGTATAATTTATTATACACCTTATTCTTTGATTCGTGGATAATTTTTTTATCCATTTTTTTGTATTTTTCATATCTATCGTTGCTGCTATTACTTTTAAGATTCATATTGCACTCTTGTTATTTCGGATAATAGTTTGTATTTCCTTATTCCACTACCACGACTTCTTACCTATTGGGGCCTCGATTCTTATATACGTTAAGAAACTCCCTACCTATATTTTAATACTACTTAATTATTAGTTCCACAAATGAATGATACTTTTTTTTACCCTTTAAGCACAAGTACATTTAAAACTAAAAATCTATACTGCGTTGATATATTCCCTAGTATAATCTTGCAATTTTTACAGATCGTTCTATCACCTCTTCTGATAAAAAAGAAATTTATTTGATTGACATTCAATCCAGTTCTATATATAACTTTGTGCCTTTTTTTTTTTGAAGAAGTGTTTAGAGTACTATATCGAATGCTGTAGTAAATTCAAAATTAGTTTCTCCAGCCTTAATACTACTACCAAAACCAAAGTTTCCAAGTATGGTTTTGAATTCCTCATTTTTCTTTCCTATATGTTTATTTAGATCTCCTCCAATAAATAATTTCTCTTAACTAGATATGATTTGTGTAAATTTATCTAAATTTTTTCAAAATTATATTTTTACTAATCACCTCTATACCTATCTGGAGACGCATATACACTGACTATATTAATTACGTTTTTTTTATTTACTAATTTGATAAACATAATTTTATATTCTTTCCTTCTTATCTCTGATGCATCATTTAGTATGTTCTTATATACAATTATTAATACCATATTCTTAGTTCTATCTCTATTTGTATACTAAAATTTATGATACTCTACCGCTTTACTCTTCTTCCTCACCTACTTAGTTTCTTGAAAACACAACATATTAATTTTTCGTCTATTCATTATTTCTTCTATCTCTCCTAATTTATCGGTTAAAAATCTTATATTCCAAGTGGTTAGGCGAATCCTATCTTCATGGACTAATTTATTTACCTCCACCCTATTGTCCCGCTAACTTGCCACTGCACCTGGAATCTGATACAGAGTATTATTAGGAAATACTTCAAAAGTTTTTCTATATTTGTCTCTTATTTTTTCGTTTGATAAAAAATTTTATGTTGACTATAAACCTAACGTAACTCTAAGCATTTACTTAGGATTGGAACCGACCATGACAGAGTTTTTCAAATAATAAAATATAGAACGAATTAAAAAATAAAAAAAATAAAAAATAAAATAAGAAATATATATCTATAAATATAATAACAATAGAATAATTAATTTTTGTACTATAATTAAATCGCTATAAGTTTGAAATATTTTAAATTCACAATAATATTTTATATTAATAATAATACTGCTACCAATAGTAATATTACTACTGCTAATACTAATAATAATAATAATAATAATAATAATAATAATATGATAAAAAACAATAATAGTAATAAAACTAAGAATGGAGGCAGAGAGGGGTTAAAGTCGGAGGCGGAGGCAAAGAGGGCCGGGAGGAAGGTGAAGACAGAGGCGGCGGCGGAGGCGGAGGCGGAGGCGGAGGGTTGGGGTTAACGCCGAGAGGGAGAGGGTGATAGAGGTATCGTCGGGACAAAGAGTTGTACCATCAGGACAGAGAAAGGGTTGGTTTACAGTCGTAGATCAAATGACAGATCCGATGGTAGGGGTTAGATCAGGGAGGTTTACGGCCGGAGGGTGCTGTCTGAGGATCTGGGGCGATTTGGGTAAAGTCGAGAGGTTTAAATGTAATGAAGGCTACTGTCTGGGAGAGTGAGGAAGATTCAAACTCTTCGATCGCAAGAGATGAAGCAGGAGAGATAAAGGACCATCTGGGTTTTGGAGAAAGGGTAGATCAGAAGCAAGAGATGAAGCAAGAGAGAGTCGTCTGATCTGAGGTCTGGGTTAGGTCTGAGGTCGTAGAAGGGTAGATTTTCTTATGGGAAAGAGATGAAGCAAGAGAGAGCGGGAGAGAGAGAGAAAGAGTTATAGAACGAAGAAGAGAGAGAGGGAGAGAGATTACTTGAGATTACTTAGCTGATCGAGCAGCGTGTGAGAGCTGCTCGAGCGATCGAAGTGGAGTGAGGGCGGTAGCGGTGACCGAGATCGAGTGAGAGAGAGAGAGAGAGAGGTTTGAATATTAATAATTTTAATGAGTAAGATTATCGTGGGTGTGTAACTCTAAATTTACGTATCTTTTAATAAATTTAAAAAGAAAAAAAGGAATATGGTAGGAGTTTAGCGATTTAATCAAAACAAATTAAAGTTTCGGGCTCATCGGATCAAATCTTAGTCTCTTTGAATCCATTAATCAACTTGAAATCCCTTTTGTGTCATTATGATAATTGTAATTTTTTTCCAATCATCTTAATCGATCAATTTATCATAAATTATTGATTTAAAATTTATTTTGTGAAAAAACTCTTAATTTAATTCGCATAAGATTTAATCTGATATAAAATGATTTTCGATGTTTATTAAAAATAAAAAGGATAAATCCCGATTAATCTCATCAAATCCTTCCTGCCCAAGCCATTGAAGAAGTCGGCTCAAGCCTTTGCGTTGTCATTTTCCCACTACCACCACAAAACTTCCACGGACTCCAAATCAACCGTTTCAAACGTTAGTGTTTCTTTAACAACTTTAAATTTAATTTCAGAATCTTCTGCATGTTTATTTCAGAACATCTCTGCCATTTGGCATATAAACCCAAAAAACCTCTCTCTCTTTTCCCCTATTACAGTTTTCTGTGATTTCTTTCCTTTTGTATGTGGATTCAAGTGGGAATACTATTCACCCCTTCATGATGGTGAATACATCTCCAAATTCTTATTTAAACTCACACTTACTTACAAAGAACTAGGAGTGGGGAACTAATGCACATTTCCTTGCTTTGCCTCTTCTCTTCCTTTGACTCATTTTCACTTGAAAGTTTGTATCAAATATAGTTCAATTGTTTTAGTTTTCGTCTCCTAAACAAGGAAATCCATAGTTCTCTTCTAGCTACTAGGTTAACTTGCAGGTTCTTTTCGACATTATAGGCAACATGTTTCCTCCCCTCCTTGATTTTCAGGAAGAATCAAAGCCAAATTTGAACAATTCACCATCTCTTGTTAGAAGCATGACCCAACAAACAGTGGACTTTGCGATCACTGGAGGTTACATTCATCAAGAAAATTGGATGAAAATTGAGGAGACAAGCCAAGGAACCACAACTCAACTCCTCCAAACCGGGTTTGCTTCAACTGACTTTCATGTTAATGACATTAACAATGTTTTGAATCCATTTGGGACTCCAAATCCTGTAGTTGAAGATGGGTTTGGCTATTTCAAGAGCTTCTCATGCCCAAATTTTGGTGGGTTTGGTTTAGAAGAGCCAAACAAGGTCCTAGAAGAGAGTTTAAGGCTTGACGAGGCATATCCACAAGAGCCCTTCAATGGACTAGGCACTGCATGTGGTTTGGAGGTTCATGCAGGAAAATGTAGTGTCATGAATCCTAGGAACATGCCTCTTTGTGAGAAGATTCAACGGAGGATGATCAAAAACAGAGAATCGGCTGCTCGATCTAGAGCTCGAAGACAGGTATAGATGCTCAGATTTTCTGTTGGAATGCAAAATTTTGTATCAAAATTGTCCTGTACTCTTTACCTTGTTTTGATGTCAGGCTCAAGATGCTCAAAACCGGCTAGACATTATGAAGCTCAAGAAAGAGAATGAAACTCTTAAAAAGGTTATCAAGGTAAATTTAGTCACAGCTTTTCAAAATCCCTTTATAAAGCAGATAAAATTTAATCCTTATTCTCTGCAGGCCCTTCTGGCCATGGTAAAGGCAAATAAAGAGAAGCAACAGCAACTAGCAAGAAGTTTCTCAGGACCACTGTAGATGTCCTTGAAAATCACCAAGCTTCATTTCTATGGTTATCAGACAGTAACAAACAGCTTATAGAGCAGGGGGTATTCAACAGCGGAAGTCAAAGCAAATGTCGATATAGCAAGAAATAAGCGGACGAATGGCTGATGAAAGCATCTGTTAACATATTATAGGAGTAATTTTTTTTTGGGGGGTACTGTAGTCACTTATGTGGTTTACATGGTGTCAGTCTGTTGCTTAAAATTGTAAGAGAGCCTAAAGGTGATGAATCAAATATTATGTAACACCACATATAAGTTGCTTGAATTTCCATAAAATAATTCTCCAATATTCCTAAACATGTGGAATAAATGTGCAGAAGAAGCAAAGAAAGGGTAAGATAGGATGCATTATCACTACTAATACATAACATAGTAGAGACATGATCGCTTTGATCTCAAAAAAAAAAAAAATTCTTAAATAGACACACCGTTAGAAAAAAATTACAAACCTGAACTAGGTTTGTCTAGTTTTCAAGACCGGACAAATTCGAGGGTTTTTTGCAAATTCTTGAAGTGTGGACTTTGTTGTGGCCGCCAAAGGTTGAGTGGTGAGGACATCCGCCAGAAAGCGCAAAAGGTTGCAAGATTAGGTTAGGGTTAGGGTTTCGGCCGTGGGAGAAGAGAAGAGAAGAGAAGGAGAAGAAAAGAGAAAGGGGAAAAAAGAGGGCGAGCCTTGCAGAAATCCCTTGAATTTGTCGAGTCTTCAAGACTCAACAAATATCGTCAAGACTCACAAATATGGGTCAAGATTATAATTTTTTTTCAAAAAAATTTTTAAAAAAAACACACCGCTGGAAAAAATTATAAATCTGAGCCAAGTTCATTTAATCTTCAAAACTCGACAAATTCGAGGGTTTTCAACAAAGTCTTGAAGTGCGAACTTTGCTATGGTCGCCGGAGGTTGTAGTGGTGAGGGTGTCCGCTGGAAAGCACAGAAGGTTGCCAAATTAGGTTAGGGTTAGGGTTTCAGTCACGGGGAGAAAGAAGAGAAGAGAATAGAAGGGGAAAGAAGAGGGTGAGCTTTGCAGAAAACCCTCAAATTTGTCCTTGACAAACCTAGGTCAGGTTTGTAATTTTTTCCCGCGATGTGTCTTTTTAGGTTTTTTTTTTCCATATCCTAGAAAAATAAATATGTTTAGATACAATTCCATATCCTAGAAAAATAAATAATAAAAAAGATTCACAAAAGTCATTGCGTAAACTAGGTTTATATTCTCACCGGTGCTAGACTAAGGTTTCAATCAAAAGAATCGGATGTCTTAGGAAGTTTAGTTACTCAGTTGTGCACTTCAGGGATATCTGTTTGTCACTAACAGGACTTGATTACAGCATGGGGGACATCCCGGGATGGACTTCACCTTCTATCTATAAACTGCCAGACTCTTAATACCAATGAGATTTGATCTCCGGATTTCGAGGGCTTTTTACAACTTATAGAAAGTAAGATTGAATTTTCATGCCAAGGATGGATGGAGTTAGAAGGAAACAATGCGTTTAAGGAAGAGATGACTAAATTAATAATGTTTTTCTTCTGATTTGACTTCTTGATTTCTTCCAAGAGAGGAAAACATTCCCCTTATCAGCAACTTTATTTATTTGGTTTTTATTTCTTGTCGAAAATTTGACAAGTGTTAAAGAATGTGGAGAGTGTAAATGATGGACTTGTAAATGAAACTTAAGATATGCATTGCTTTGTACAATAACATAAAATAATAAGAAATGAGTACAAGTATAGAAGTTTCAACAACTAGAAACACAGGACCAACTCTGCAATCCCTTTGGAGGGCAACTGGTGAGATAACCGTCCATAATTGTACTCACTCAAGTTACCTCCTAAATGCATACAAGTTAAAACCAACAGTATGAAGTCAAAAAGGACAAAAAAAATTAAAAAATAAAAAAAATAAAAGAAGAAGAGGAAAACTCCACTGTAATTTGTTTTCCTGTTTAGTTTTATCATCTCTCTAGTTCTTGCTTACATAGAGGACAACATGATATGATTTTGAGCCATTGATCGACGCATTTGAGGTGAAATATATGAGAACAAGGAAGCTGTCTCACCTCTTCCTTGTCTTTATACCTTGCTAGGCAGATGCAGCATTCCTGCACCTTACAAGGAGAAAAGAAAAGGGAAAATCAAAAACCCTCGATATGATTTAGAGGAATGATCTTTATTTTTATGATGAGTTGGGTAATTATAAGGATTGTGACTTACTGCAGCTTCATTTGCTATGGATGAATCTGAGTCACTTTTGTCTCCAGACTCTAAATTTGAGTTAACTTCTTTATATCTCCAACTGGGTAACACCGAAATTTGATCATCCGATGCTCCTCTTTCAGTTGATCCCATGTTCATGTTGTATCCTAGGAGGTTGCTTATTAAGGGAACACAGCAACATAGGAGCACAAAGAGGAGGAACGGGAAAGAGTAGCTGAGAGCATTCCAAGCCAGCAGACAGATGCAGAGCACATGAAGTTTTGGTGCTTGATCGAAAGAGCCAAAGCGAGAATCAAACACCCAAACATTGCCCATCACAAACCATATTGCAAAGAACAGGTCGAGAGAAGTACGACACTTATTCACCAAATGGGAGCTCCTGTTTCAAGAACGAGATAATTAAAGAGGAAAAGGTTTAAAAAACAAACTTAAACCAAAACCGGTTCTTGGTCAACAAACATCAAAACTTACAGCTTCTAGCTCTTTCTAGTTGGAGAAGAAGAAGTATTTTATGATTGCAAAATTTTGCCAATTCACAAGAGCGTGTGCATGAAAGAGAGACTGGTGAGTTTTTAAAGTACCTGGTGTCTTCATTGCTCCTCTGTTGCTCTATTTCAGAGAGATTATAACCATCTCCCTGAGTTGGATGTTTATAACGCCAGTACAGTAGCATGAGACTGATGAAACAACCGAAATCATACCCAACAATCCAAATTCTCATGGGCCAAACGGGTCTCTCGGCGTTTGAAATTGCCAGAGTAAATATTGTAATGCTAATTTGAGAAACCAGAACAATGAATTCCAGCATCATCCAAGTGCTTGAATTAAAAGGATTTGATCCAAGATCAGACCTTGACCCATTTTGGTAATGAAACACTCTTCTGAGGAAGCTAAACCACCTTGCTCTAGATATCCTCATAACCGTTCTTATCAAGAACGAAGAAGGGGGAACACGAGAAGGCCTTGTACGCCTACCTACTGCCAAATGTTCACCGGCTGGAGAAATCGATGAGAATGAAACAGGAATTGAATTGCATAGTGACTCCGGTTGGAAGAAGTGCCGGGTGTTCATTTCAAAATTCAGTCAAGAAACTATTTTTCAACTAGAATCAAGCTTCAAGCTTTTTCTACCGAGACGAAACCAACCTTTTTGGCCACCACGCATACTACTTTTTGAATTCTCCAACAACCACGAGTAATTCAAAATGAAAAACACTCGAATCAAAACCACAACAAATTACTTGAATTTTTCTTGAAAGACCATATAAATGTAATATGCCCCAAATCCTCCTTCTTCTACAGAAATTGAATAGTTTCTAGGCAATCAAAGATGAAATTACCAACTTATGCTGCACACAAGATGTTTGTAAGAGGCTTTCCATCAAAAATTGGTGCGCTCAGCGTAACCCTTCTCCAGAAAAATCTCTTGACTGCCTCTATCTAACCTATTACCTCACAAAATCCAAATTTCTCAAGACCCCCATAAAATCAAATCCTAGAAAAATCCAAATTTCACAAAGAAAACGTGTATATGAACTGAGAAACCTTAATGGGTATCTACAAAATTGATCATATCATATATAAATCAGATGGAAATTAAAGTGTAAACAAAAGGGTGGCTTTGTAGACCCCAAAGAGGTTGTTGGAAGAGTGAAATTGGATAGGAACAGGAAGGTGTTGAGATGGTGACCAAGAATCAAACAAACAGCTTTGCTTTGAATTGAAGTAAAAGAAGGAAGAAGGAAGAGTTAAGGAAAACTAACCGTTGGCCTAACTTGCCTCCGTCGTATTCTGTTTGTTTATTTAGGAAGCAAAGCTAAGACAACCATTTGCTTCATCAACCAGAAGGAAAAAGATTTTCCTCATTCTTTTTTCATTTTTGTTTTTTTGGTAGAGAATTAGATTAAAAGCAAAAGGTGTTTTTATAATTACTTGATGTGTACATAAAATGTTTAAGGAAGTTTCTAGTGAAATAAAAACTTTAGGATTAATTAGGATAGAGGCAAAGAGAGATTTTTTGGGGCATTTACGCTTTGCTTTTGTGATCTTTCAGACTCGGTTTTGAATTCTGGCGGGTACTGTTGTTTGGTGGCTCTAAAGGTGTTTCTGGTTGGCTAACTAATCTCAACCAAGAGGAGAGAGAGAGAGAGAATCATTTGGTTTTTATGCCATGGGAGGCCTTATCATGCAGTCAGTTTTCTCATGGATTTAAGGCTCATGAGGACTAGGAGCATCGAAATGGTGTGCTTTTATGTAGTATAAATAAATAAATAAATATATATATATATATATATATATATATATTAGATTTTGCATGTTCGAATCATAAATGGATAAGGATTGAATTGTATTTGAAGGATATTTGGGCCAGCCTTGCTTTGTAAGATCCGTGGCGGCTACGGGTGGCAATAGTTTGTGAGATGGGACAATAAGTATGAATTTTATTTAAGAAAAATCCCATTTATCAGGTTAATTTTAACATTTTTTTTGAAAAATTATCCGTTTTCAATAATTACGTTAATTTTATCTAAATTTAGTTTGAGTCGAGTTAAACTTTTAAATCAGTAAATCTATCATGTTTATTTTTTTATATATAAAATTTGAATTTAAAATTTTATTTAAAAAATATTGTGTCATTTGACCGATTAATTATCAATTCAATTAAACATTTCAATTATTGGATTGAGTGGTATTTCCTGTAAAATCGTAAATTGATTTTCTTTTTCAAGAATAGACTGAATTAAATGCCTTTTTGTGACCAAAGAATGCTATACACGAATCTAGGAGAGGCCTCAAATTAATTGATGGCAACTGGCAATTAGTTTCTAATATTTCTTTTAATTATTTGGGGCAGTCAAAATTATCAAATTAATTTAAAATGCAAGAGGGCATGTGTTTCATTTTCCATATATACACGATTTCTTTTTTATTTTATTTTTCAAAAATTAACTTTAGAATTAATTGATAATTCAAAGAATAAAACTTGAAGCTCCGATCGGGTGAGCAGACACCTTTTAACTCGTGACAGGTAGAGGATAACCTCCATGTCTCAATCATAAATATGAAAAATCTTGAATGATCCCACTTTCTTGACTTTTTTTTATTATTATTATTATTTTTCAAAAATAGCATGGGATGTAATATGTCGACAGCCATGAAGGGTTAGCATTTTTTGCTTGAATGCATTGTAGATACACATATGGATTGAAAAAATAAATAAATAAATGAAATTTAATGATGATTAAATCAGAAGGAAGAAAGAATTTTTGAAAAGTAAATTTGAGAGAAAAAATTGAAAAAGAGAATGGATTCATGGGTTCTATGGCAAGGTATCAAGGCTATGATTAATAGAAATTTTGGATTGCATAGAGCTAATTCACAATTTTAGTAATTCACAAATGAAAAAAAATGGCAAAAAAAAAAAAAAAAAAAAAAAAAACTACTCATTCCCCCTTTGATATCTTTCATCAATAGTATTGTTGCCTTGGGGGTCTTTCTCATTTATATAATTTAAAATTCTTTCTTTTATTTTTCATTTAATAAAAATTGAAACATAACATACACTAATCATCAAATCATAAGACATACCAAATAAGATCAAAAGAGGGATCTCAATTCCTAAGCGTACTTGTACCCTAAGGCTTCCTTTCTACTCTGTGATCACCCAAATTAGTATTTAACATAAAGAGTGCGACAACTAGTATGAAAGAAATCAGGAAATGAGCCCACCGGTCAAAAGATAATGTACAAAGGGTTATGGAAATGGTGGAATTGAAGTTCTTGTAAAGGAAATTTTTTCTCCAATTTCCAAGCAATGCGGGACAATGTATGAAGGATCAATGTAATGCTTTTTATTAGAGCTAACCTGTCACCTTTTGATGGATATATAATCGTATATTCCAGTATCTTTTGATTCCCCTCTACTTCTATATGTTGATTTATTTATTTTAAAATAAGCAGGACAGATAGATATTAGAAGCAAAACGAAAGAGACACATGCAACCACACACATCAATTGTCACCGGAACATAAAAGAATGAGTGGAGCAAAAGGCCTAATAAAGAGCAGAAAACTCTCGAATTAACATGATGAGAATGCTCTCAAGCAGAGACTTAGCAATCGTGCAACTTGCAAAGCAAGGTCGAGACAATCACACCTTCAAAAGACACCGTTGAAGCAGCACCAAACATGATAGTACTACCCCTTTGCCCTCTGCACCCCTGCTGCTAAAATTGGCTCAACTGCAATAAGGTTAAGTTTTAAGCTTGTAATAGCATGCCTCTAGTAAAGGTGAATTTTGTGACATAGGCAAGCTATGGGATGAGTGAAATCCTCAACACACAATCGTGTCGTTCTCAAATAGAAGATGAGAGGTGTCCCTTTCTCCCTTCCTCTCATAACCAATCACAAACACCCCAAAAGAAACCACGCATCGATGCAACTTCGAAAAGGCACTCCGACTCCTTTCAGGACCAACACTAACCCTCTTCTTACGGAGCACAATTTTCCCAAAAACATCACGAATTTCAACAGTTGTACCGAAGAAAACCCTAAAAACACAAATTGGGACGGCCAGAATAGTTTCAGTGAGCCCCAATTTCAAGGGCTCAGACCAAAAATCGACGAGGGTGTCCTGAATTGCTCTCAAGGGTAACATAACACAGCCCATTGAATAGGTCTGAGAAATTCTTCAGGCAAGACCAGCATGAGCCATGGCAATGTACATAACACAGCCCATGGTGAAGCTTGAAAGGGGGAGAGAGAGAGAGAGATTCCATGACCATGACATGTTGACCCAACTCATTTCTTTGCGTTCTTTCTACAAATTGATTGAGAATCCCCCCACAATAACTCAAAAATTGGATGGTCCAATTTCATGTATTTAACTTGTTTCGCGCACATACACACACACATATATATAAGTTATTGTTATTATTCTATTTTATAACATGTAAAGCATCACCGATTATCGAAGATAAAAAAAATACACGAATTAGATTTTGTTAATTTTATATATTTTGATAGTACTATCGTGACCATCTATTTATCGTTATATTTCTTTTACACCAAATTTCTATGGATATAATGATAAAACACTTATCAATTATAAATCTCGAGATTGAATCATAAAAATAAATAAATAGTATTTAAGAGAGTTAATACCTTAATAGATTTCATAATATTCAAATCGGATTATTAAAGAAAATTCAGATATCGGTAAGTGAAGATGAAAAGCAAAAAATTAAATTTCTTTTACGGTCCATAGGATGCCCTCGTCGAATAAAATTTCGATTTGGAATTTGGCATCATTCAAACCCCTCGACCCCCCCCCCCGGGCCCCCATTTCCATACTAGTCCCAAGCAACTGGGCTCTTAAGTCTGATTGGGCAAACACTCGAGACCCAACATTGTTCAACCTTTGTTTGTTATGCCCCCCCCAAAAAAAAAAAAAAAAAAATTCGTACAATAAAATTAAATTTTCAATTTAGAACTTTTGGACAACTTTGTCATCGATTGTTAAGTTAAAAAGGATCAAGTACTGGATTGTTTCTAAAATATAAGAAAATGATAGAGAGACAATAATTCCGGCAACAATAATCTAGTCATATGATATTGCCGAACACCGTCGTAAAGTCTATAGTTAATATTCAAAAAGGGAAATTTGCTTATGTTATTTTACTAAACATATTTCGAAGTTCTTCTGCAATTGAAGAAAAATCAGTCGTTTAAAAATTGGAAATACTGATTCTTCTACGGAGACATATATAAGCAAAAACACGATACCCAATAGCCATAGCTAGCAGAACCCAAACTTCTTTCATGCCACCTTGCAGGTTCACCATGTCAAACGAGGGCGAACTCTGAAGACTCCTGCATCCTCCACTGCTTTCACATTCATATAGTTCATCTCCGGAATACTGCACTTTAAGCAAAAGTCTAAAGCCATAGTACATAAATGACAAGTACTTCAACCATTGCATAAATTGTGGAATGTGCTGCACCAAATGAACACAATATGGTTAAGTCTCGGTGGTAGTTTCGAGTTGTAATCAATTACTGCACTTTCTCATAACATTACCTGCACATAATATCCTCCGGTGAGGAGAAACAACATTAGGATTAAGGAGGCGATCATCCCGGCACGTTTAATGCTCATCACTGCAGCTCCAAAGAGTTCTCCTGCACCCTATAAAGGAAGCTCAATATGATACACATTATTTTTTTTTCCAAATAATTGTTCATATATACAATTTTGTGAGATGTTTTACTTACTTGGCTGGTAATAGCAATCAATAGTATTACAAACAATGTGAGGAAGAAGCAAGAGACCGTTCTCTTGAAGCCAGCCATGAAGTACACAATGGACATGAAAAATGTTGGATAGAAAACATGAGCAACCATGTCACATAGAGTGCTACAAACATAGTACACACTCAATCTATACATGTCTGCTTTTCTTTCTTTGATCAAGTAAGCTTTCTCAAATGGAAACACATATACTGCTCCAAATATTGACGATGATGTCCAAAAAATGCAGATGTAGAACAATAATCCAATCTGCAGTGGAGGGTACAAGTCAATTTAATCAAAGAAAATGAAGATAAAAAGAAAATAAAAAGAAAAGTTTAGTGTTGAGAAATTTACTTGATCTCTTAGCTGGGCTTCATTTCCCATCTTGGATTTCCACCAAAGAAGGCCTAACAAGACTGCAACTCCAACTGCTTGAACTAGTCTTACTTTGTCAAAATAATCTCTGCACCTCTCTCTGTATGTTCTTTTTGCCAAAATCATGAACTGTTCAAACCAAGAATTAGTCCAATCCTTCTTCACTTGTATTGCTAGTTGTAAATGCTCTTCTGTCCTTGTCGCTTGATTTGCCTCTTTTTCCTTCACTTCCAACTCATTCTTGTACTTTAGTTGCAAGTACTGGCATATGAACAAGAGGCATACATACTCTTTTACATGATAAATAAATACTTAAAAACGAAGAATAAAATCATATATTCTTTAAATTTCGCTAAGATTCTGAAGGAGAATACTAGTGGTACCATCTATTTTATACTACTTTATTAACTAATAGTATGTTGTAGCAATAAGATTTAAAATGGAAAGGAGAAAACAAAGAGCAGAAAATTTTATTATTCTAGACCAAAAACTTATTTTTATTAAAAATTAATTTTGAAAATATATTGAAAGAGAGAAAATTGATTTTTATCACATTATTTCATTTATATAATTCGTATCTTTATCACCACTTAGAGAGGAGTCAAAAATCTTTGCTGAAGTGATTTTTTTTTTGGCCTGACAAATTAAAATCATGGGAAAAAGTTGAATTTGGGATTGTAAATGGCAATTTTACATTAATTAATTTTATTTTGATTTGATATTAACAAGATAGCTATAATTAATTTTGGCTTCATTAATTATTAAATCTCCTTGCTACATTATACCAGAAGTAAATCGGTAATGAAAATAGGCAGTACAATTATCAGTACCCTTTTTGGCAAATATTTTTACGAATAGAAAATAATCTTACTCCTTTGTTAATAAAATTTTTTCTATTAGTAAAAGTAATAAAATGGTGAACTTATTCAGGTAAAAAGAGACATTAGAACTTGGTGACTTACTTTGATTATAGCCTTCTCCGAATCGTTTGTGCCTTGAGCAGCATGTAAACTTTCAGGTATGCTGATGTCAGTCACTTGACCGGTTGCTAAATCAAGCAAAAATTCTGCAGGGTTCATGGCGATCTCTGGCATGAATCGCAAGGAGGAGAAGTACTCCATAGCCTCTCTAGCCTTGCCATAGTACACCGGGTTGCCATCGGATAAAAGTAAAAGTTTGTCAAACATGTGAAACATCCTGCTTGATGGTTGATGGATTGTTGTGATTATCGTCCGTCCTGCCTAAAAGTCACCTCGCACAATCAGATCAATTTCATTGTATACTTAGGTGATTTATAAAACGAATTCGCTACTCTTCAAAGTAAAAATGACAGTGATATGTTTAGTCTGGATTTTGTGAAATTCGTTTTATCCGAAGAAAATAGCATCTTCCTTGATGAAATGTTTAATTTGTACCTTAGCAACTCCTTGGAGAATTTGGAGAAGTTTACTAGCAGAGGTTGAATCAAGGCCTGAAGTTGGTTCATCTAGCAACAACAATGAGGGATCCACAAGAATTTCATAGCCTATGCTTGTTCTTTTTCTTTCACCTCCCGAAACACCTTTAACAAACCCTCCTCCAACTCTTGTTTGACGACATCTAGACAACATACGTGAGATCATTTTTAGAGGAAATTGTCAACCATGACCGTGATAATAGGCTTTTGAATTGCATACAAACCTTTCAAGGCCTAGTTCCTTGATGATCACCTCCACTCTTGTGTATTTTTGTTGTCGACTCATGTTGCTTGGAAGTCTTAAAAACGCAGCAAAAACCAAGGTTTCTTCCACTGTCAATTGTGGGAACAGCACATCATCTTGTGTCACAAAACCAATCCTGCAGTACAAGTGATAATATTATGTTTTTTTTTTTTTTTCAACTCAGTTGATAATAATTGAAGATTTGGCGAACCTTCTTTTAAGAGCTTGATTATATTTGATGTCATTATAAGTTATGCTTCCCTTGACATTATCATGTAATCTTCCTCCTAGTATCTTTAGCAAAGTTGTTTTTCCGCTGCCAGAAGGACCCATCAAAGCAAGGATCTCGCCGGGGCCAATGCTTCCTGTGATTCCCTTGAGTATGTGTTTATACTTGTCTTGCTCCATGTTCAACTGTGTGGACACTTTTGACACCACTGCATTCATAGGATTGGAGGACCCTTTTCTATTTCTTACCTTAAATTCAACATCTTGGAACTACAATTTGTAAAAGGCAACAATATTCATTAGTTTACCTAGAAGTATCTTATGGCATCAAGAACTAAAAGAGAAACACGGAGATACCTTGAGATATATTGGAAGAGGGCAATCTTTGGGTGTAGTAGTAGAGTCTTCCTCAATATCAATCTCGGAGTTTCTATTTCTAAGGTATGCTTGAGACATGTACTCTATGTTGTGACCAAAACAATTGCTTCCTGCAATTTGCATTGATCCTAATGTTGGTGGGGATAATGACATATCCTCAACCTCATCCTCTCTTGCAATCTCCATGGTCTTCTTTCTCTTTTGTTTGGGGGGGGGGGTTCTGTTCAACTGAATTTGAGATGTAAAAGGTCTAACTTTTCTAGTGGGTGTTTATCTAGTTCTGTTATGTGGTAAATCAACTAGAAGAAACCAACAGCTTGCCTATATTTTAAAGGAGGGTGTTGTTTGGTTGGCAACATGCTTTTAGTGCTCCGAAGTTTTGGTGTATTGACTCTGTTTGCAAGCCTCAAATACCTTCGAAACCATCTCTACTTGCAAAGACATGCCAAGTCCATGAACAAGAAGCTTGGTTGCTTGGCCTTTCTTCCTATTTGGGAAGAAAATAGAAAGTCTCTCAATAGTCCAAATCCAATATTTTTTTTAAAATTATTATTGCGGTCAACTAATTATGAAGTTTATTCAATAATATCAATTAAAAATTATTCCTAAAATATAATAGGACAATATCAAAACCAAGATTATGAATTAATGACTCTTCTAAATAAATCCACAAAAAAGTGATTAATCTCCACTTATAGGAATTTTAAGCTTGTCAATTGAGTTATAACTCATTGACTTCTTAACTTCTATTGTCTTGCGCTTACTTTATGTGACGGGCTTGTTGCGAAGGGCCTAGCCCTCCCACAAGCCTTAGCTTCCCCTTAATAAAAAGTGAATGGTTCGCTATATATTCATCGCACGGCTGCTCGCTATGTATTCATCGCACGGCTGCATACAAGCCTTAGCATAGCTTATACAACATATGATTAACTCATTTTTCAATAATTAAATCGATCAAAATTTATCATTTTATTAAAAATCTCAATCCAAATATATTATATACATAAAACTAAATTCAAATTAAAATCTGTAAAAATATTTTGATAACTCGGGTAAGTACACTTGACTCTTGGTATCGAAAACCCTCGTCTAAGTCGGATTGGGCGTTGGTCCTCCAAAATTTTCAAAAAGTTTTAACATCTACACCAAAAATTATCTTTTAACCCATGCATTTAAGGATTTTATAAAAATTACCAAAAGTTTGACATATTAGATGTGGAATTTCTTCACAAAAATGGATTATATGATTGATCTGTATTTTTCTTACAAATATATAAATATATATATATATATATATATATATATATATATATATATAAGATATGAACCCGATTTGTCTCCATACAACTCAATGGTTGAGAGCAACACATGACGGAGAGAATGAACTCCATTAAATACCATCTTCTTTGATTTCAATTATATGTTTTAATGATTTAGTATTTGAACAAAATGTAAAATAATTCTAAAATATATATTTTATATATTAAATAATCATGAGATACAATATACCAAAGCCCTAAATAAAATTTTTTTACATAAAAATCACAAAAATTATAAAAATACATATATTTGAGTCAGAGCTCTTTACCTCTTAGTATCCTTATAACAATCTTAAATAAAATTTTTATTATACAAATTTACAACGTTAGATATAAATATTATGTGGTAATAATTATAATTCAAATGATATTATTCTTTTTTTTTTTATAAAAATTTTGAATTCGAACATCTCTTATATATAAAAAAATATTTTAAAAGTGATGTAAATAAATATGGGTATACTTATTCACAAATAATTATTGTAAATGGAGTACTTTTATTTCAAGAAATAAATACTTTTTTACTTAAGTATTATTTTCCCATGGGACATTCGTTGAAATTCGATAAAATTGTTTGGGTGCCTTTGCAATAAAACTGAAATTGTGGGTCTAATTTGATATTTATATAAAAACAGCGAGAACCCGAAGGTCGTCGAGGACTTCTGAGAACTGCGGATTTCACTGAGCAGAAAGCACGAGAAAGCTCTTCGAATTCTCTCAACTCTGCACGTTTCTAGACCATCAAAATCCGGACCAAAACCCTGAAATTGAAAGTCCGAGCTCCTACCTATTCATAGAATCACAAATTCAATGGAAGAATCAGATCAAATTCTACTAAAATCGCTTCAGCATTCGGGAGTTGCAATCCCAGACGAAGTTTCATCCGTCAGAGACTTCACTCCGACTACTTTGTTCTTAATATGCTCTCAGTTGCTTCGGATTCTCAACTATCCATCCGTTTTTCCTTCTTCTTTGCCGGATTCGATGGCTGATCGGTTCAAGATCTGTTCTGAAATCGCGTCCTCGATTCAAAACCTAGGTTTTGTTGGAGATATTAGCTTCCACAAGGTAATTTAAATTGTTTTTATTTTTTGGCCTTAATCAATCAGAATTTGATTAATTTTTTAGTTTTTTTTTTTTTTTGGTGATGTTTGCGAAGTGTTTGATTTTATGCAATATGAAGGTGCGAAGTTGCAGAATTCAACAGCAGTTGTTTTTTTTTTTAATCAGCACAGTGTCAAACTTTTTTTGTTAAGAGCGGGTTTTTATCACTTTAGGATCAAATTCTTGCCTGGGAATTATGTAATTTAAAATTACTCTTCTTGGTGACGGCTTTTGATCAGTCAAATTCTTGTGATGGTCCAAACTTGATTGCCCACTTCGAGTATAGTAGATATGGCTCAATCCAAATATTTCCCGAACAGGGGAACCCTTAATGCTCCAAAAAATAAAAACATGAATGAATTTGGAGGCTTCATAGTTATTTTTACTAATGATAATGTGAATTATGCTGAAGAACTCGGATGTCCTTATCTTTTGGCTTCTAGGGTATTTGTATGTCCTTTACTTTAAAACCAATGATGGTGGATACTAGGTGAATTAGTAGCTGTTGCCCTTGATCCATAGTTGAGATATTTCTGATAATTGCCCATGTCCGTCTCGTAGTATTATCGAATGAAGTACATGAAACAGCTCTCATCTTTGCTCCTCTGCATCTCTCTCATAGTTGTCTTGTTGGCTACCGATATTCTTGTTTTTCTGAAATTATCCTTTGAAACAGAATCTATGTGTTGCTTACGGCAGTTTCTCTATCCATCTGAAGAGGACTTATATAAATTGGTGAGGTTCATGGTGGAGAAGCTGTCAGAGTTTGCTGAGGCTAGGAAAGTTCCTGATGCTAATTATATTGATGCTAAACCTCAAGTGAATGGAGAAAAAGATGAAAGCACTTCAAATGCATGGATTGATAATGAAGTTTTGGATATAAGCACTGGGAAATCTGGAGACAGGTTGAATGATCTGAGACCGAAAACAGAAGTCCCAGCATTAAATGCCAATGATGGAGATGCCTTGATCAGTGGGTCTCATGAGGCTCATGAGGCTGAAGTGATTCCACAAAAGTTGGACACAGAATCAGTTGCTGACAGACTAAGATCTGGGTTGCATGTTTCTGATGAAAAGGAACAAATCAAAGGTCAGAATGCTACAGAGTCTGCAGAACAGTCAATCAGTGCACCCGATCATGAAGAGGCTGTAATAGAGCTTGACGAGAAACTAAAACATCTTCAAGAACAGTCATCTAAGGTACATGCACCAACCAAATGAACATTCTGAGCTATTTTCCATTTACTGATGTTGACTTTTGACTTCATTTTTGCCGCTGGTAGCAGCTCCAAAATGATATTACAAAATTACATGATCTAGAAAAGCATCTAAAAGCAGAGGTGACTGTAAAGACTTCAGAAGTACAACAAATTGAAACTGAGCATGAGTTACTAAAAGTTGCTGCAGAAATGTCCTTTGATGATCGGCATGCAATTGACTTCTACATTCAGCAACTTAATGAGGAATTAGATGCAAGGAAGCAAAAGGTTGCAAATCTTGAGTCAGAATGGTGGGTTATTGTTGCTAATTTGGGTTGTTGTTTCATAAGATAGGTCGCACATTCTTTCCTTAACACGCATGGGCTAGCTGTGACACTATTGGTGGCTAGATTTGAGAATGTTGCAATATCTTAGTTTTGTTCAAGAACACAATTGTCCAAGGATTCCCATTTTTGGCCTGCCCTGCGATCTGAAATGTGTCTTAATAATACAGGAATCATTTGATAATGCCTTTGGAGGAGAAAAGGAGATCTCTTCAGGAGTCTGTCCGTGAAACAAAACCTGAGGTTTGGGAAAAGCTACAAAAGTCAAAAGAAGCTGAAACAGAGGCACATCGAATCACATCTGTGATTAAAATGAGGTACTGATACTGCAATAAGATATTATGTCTTCACATCTGCTTTGTGGAACCAATATATAAAGAGCTATATGCTCCAGACATAAATTTCCAATTTTATGTTTTCTATTTCTTAGTAAACTTCATATTTCTTTGGTGAAAATGTGCACCAATTTATCCTTTGCTTTTTAGTTACTGGGCTACATCTTTCATGAAGTTTCGCGTTGTGGAGGTCCTTACCCCTCTTAAACTAAAGCTTGTTTGGCATTGTAGGAGATGGGAGATTATTATTTAGCAGACTTTCAATTGAGTGGGAAACTGCCATTCTATTTTTATGTTGTACAGAGCATGTAATTTATGCCTCCTCATGATAGATGAATTTGAGTGGAAAACCGAGAAACATATATGTGGGATTCAGTTCAGCATTGGAGGCATTTTTTTCTTTTGATGAAATTGGGCATCTTTCGCTTTTGTGGAAGTATGGAGAGCATTGGTAGTTTTGATCACCACAAATGGAGAATTGTATCCATTTGAAACATGTTGCTTCAAAACGTAAATTCTCACTGCACCGAGTCACTGGCCTGGTGAACATATTGGCCTTTTGATTGCAATATGTAGGCTTTCTTCTTCATTCCTGTGCAATTATGTATGCTGTTGCTTATGCTGTTCTGTGGGAACATCAAGATTCAAATTATATAAGGAGAAAGCAGTATATACTGTAGGGAGTTCAGGAGGAGTTTGTCATGAAATTGATCGCCTTATTGAATTTTATTCCAATACAATCATAAACAGCGTAATGCATGCCAAATCTCCACTCTCTGCTCATCATGGAAAATGAATGTTTCTCTCTTACATTGTTTGTCGGTTATGATCCTTTTCTTGGTTTCTGATATAATATTAGGGAGGAGGAGATCTTGAAACTTTCTGAAGACCTTAGGAAGCAGCCAAAGGTGGCTCCTAGGAAATACTATATTGACCGAATAAAGGAGATCACAAAAAATAGCAGGAAACAAGATGGAGACATTGAACGGATCTTGAAAGAAACTAGGGAGCTTCAGTTGGAAAGTAATTCCATTCAAGAACGCCTTCATCGATCCTATGCTGTGGTGGATGAGATGGTTTTCAGGTACTATGTGACATAGATCATGAGTTTCTACTACCATTCCATGCTGTAGTCAATTGTTTCTCAGAAAGAAATTTTCTCCTAATTGGCTACACTGAAAAGACATTTGCGTATACAGGGAAGCAAAGAACGATCCAGTGGGGCGACAAGCTTACAGGCTCCTCACGAGCATCCACGAGAGCTTTGAACAGATCTCTGAAAAAATTCTCGCGACTGATAGAACACGAAGGGAGGTGGCTGAATTCGAGGCCAAGCTTGCGGCTATGGCATCGCGAAGCTTAAAGATTCACACATTACAAGCTGACCTCATCGCCATTAAAAGGGAAAATGATCACTTAGAAAAACCCCTTTTGAGTGCATCAGAATTTCGGATTTAATTTGTTGGAAAATTTGTAATTTGATTTTCAAACAACTAAAATTGAATTTGTTGGAATTGGTTTTTGGGGTATACTCACTTTATCCAATTGATTCAGAAGTTATAAATGTTTGTTTTTGTTTTCCTAGGTCTCTTCCAACATCATTCTCCCATTTTGGTAATGCAGGATTTACTGAAAAATTCTAATGACAAATTGGTTTCTGCCATAACCTAATAACTCACCTGTTCAAATTTTGCAGAATTCAGAATAAAATAAAAGTAGAAAAATTTCAGCTAATGTATTGATGGTGTGACCACCCTGATGTAGGATGTTGATGATGATTGGTGTTTAATCTTCTAAGGCAATCCAACATTCTATTATTAGGAACCCTGTCACCGTTTTATAGCGACGTTTAACGATATTTTATTTTTAAATTATATTCATGAGAGAGAGAGATATATATATATATTTTTTTATTTTTATTATTTTTCATAACAAAAGTAATTATTAAATCCATGAATAGGCCTATGATAATAAAAAATAATAATAACAATAATAATATACTTTTTGAATAAAAAAGGGATAAAATCCATTTCATTCGAATTCCATGGAGTGTCATGCGACGGGAAATCATCTAGAATAAAATAATCGGCGAGTCGATAAAAAAATAAAAAATAAAAAATAAAAAACGCGGTATTGTTTGAAAAAAATTGAAAAGACGAGCAAAACAAAGGCACCCAAAACAGTCTGATGCCCTAGATCTTCTGAAACACTCAAAACACTCGGTAGACGAAGGTACTCTCTCTCTCTCTCTCTCTCTCTCTCTCTCTCTCTCTCTCTCTCTCTCTCTCTCTCTCTCTCTTTCTCTCTCTCTCTCTCTGTCTCTCAATCTCTCACTACTGACAATTGCTTCATTATTGATATCCGGTGGATCTGCGCATTCTTCTGGAAATCTCGGACAATGAAATAGCTGCTATAAAGAAAGGTAAAGATCGTTACTATCTCACTGCCTTACACTTCTCAATTCTTTAGACTTATGCATTTCTCACATTCCACTCTCACCTGTATTGCCTTGCTTTCCTTTTTTGGCTTTCCAAATTCCACAAACCTTTTCACTTCAGATCTGTTGATAAACCATTGGAATCAACCGCAAAATTACAGGAAATGCAATTTTGGCCAAGTTTCAGAGAGAGAGAGAGAGAGAGAGAGAGAGAGAGAGAGAGAGAGAGTCTGTGTGTGTGTGCTGTCATTAAAATTTAAAAATAATAATTAAAAAAAATCATGTTTTGTGTGACTGGGTGGGTTAAAAGATAATGCTTTTTTTTTTCGTTGAAAAGAAAAATTTATCGGTGGATAAATTCAAAATGGAATTCAATCTGATAAAACAGAATTCAATCTGCGGTAGTTACGGCAGATGATTGAAATTACCCACTCGGGAAAACTCTCCCTCTCTCTCTCACTCTCTTGTATTTTGAGAAGAGGAAATAACCTAGTTCATCCTTTTACTGAAACCTAATCATTAGAGAGATTTTTTTTTTATCACAATAATAACCTCTGACGGGTGATTATATAGTGTGTTTAATGAATTTGATGTTTGTCATTTTTAGATATGCGTTTGAGAGGTGAAAATGGGTCTCATTGATTCATTGTTTGGGAAAGACGGCAAGAAGTTCATCAAGTTCAAGAGGAAAGACAGTGATGCAGGCGAAGCAGGTTTTCTTTCCTTTTCCTTTATTCATGGATTCTCCTGCATTAATGTGATTATTACTTGTAATCTACATTTTCCACATTATGTTAAATCTTGCAATGAATAGTAACGGTCAGTTTCTCTGTATACCACTTTTCTCTCATCCATTTGACTCTCAAGATTTTTGGGTCCGTTACCATTTCTTTACTTTTTGGCTTTATTATTTTTGTTAGTTGGTATTATCAAACAAGCACTGGTTCTTGTTATTATAATGTGGTATTGATGCAGAACATAATTTTGGTTTCTCAGCATATTTTTGCATTTTAGGCTATGCATTTAATGCTTTTTTGCTATTTTCACCATGTTGTTATCTTGGAGTTTGCATCCTCTTTGTAATTGATTTTCTCTATTTTTGTGTTTCTTAAATTATCTTTTGCCATTTTTGATAATATGGATTTATTTTAAGTCTGCGCTCTTGTTGTTGATTGTGTCTGTTTTTGTTTTACTTGCTTCATTAAGGTCGAGCATTGGAAGAACTTAGAGGGGCTCTCTATAATGAGATTAGAACTTCTGAGGGCGCCAGGCGTCAACAACAAAGATTATGTGGACCTTTTGTGGCAATGACATTCAATTTTTTCATTGCAGTTGGAATTATTATTGCCAACAAATTGGTCGGTATTATTTTCTTTGCATATTCTTTTTGGGTCATTTGAATGATTTTGCAAATTCAAGTTTTTGAAATACTAGTAGCTATTGTAGACCTGATTATGGACAACTTTTGCCAATGTAGGTTATGGGAAGAGTTGGTTTTAATTTTCCAATCTTCCTTACATTGATCCACTACCTGTTTGCTTGGATTTTGCTTGGTATTATCAAGGTGTTTTCGTTGCTTCCAGCCTCTCCGCCTACCAAAACCACACCTTTCTCTTCCCTCTTTGCACTGGGAGCAGTGATGGCCTTCTCATCTGGCCTTGCCAATGCCAGTCTCAAGCATAACAGGTTCTAATCAAGAGTTTCTTCTCTTAGCCATCCTTATAGAAATTGATCGATCACCTTCTTCTGTTTCGTCACGATTAAATTCCCCTGCAGTGTTGGATTCTATCAAATGGCTAAGATTTCAGTCACTCCAACTATTGTTCTTGCAGAGTTCATTTGGTGCAAAAAAACCATTTCCTTTGAGAAGGTGAGTACAAATTTACAAGTTACACATACACAAAACTTTTGCTTGGACTCTTTTCTTTGTGGATTGCTATCTATTCATTATTGCTTGTTGCACACTTCTTTATCTTTGCAGGTTATAGCATTGGCTGTTGTCTCAATAGGAGTTGCTGTTGCAACTGTGACGGATTTAGAATTCAATTTCTTCGGTGCTTGTATTGCTATTGCGTGGATTATTCCTAGTGCCACAAATAAAATCCTATGGTCCAATATGCAACAGAGACACAATTGGACTGCTCTCGGGTAAGAAATGTCAAACCGTTTACCCTTTCATCTGATGAGAAATGAAGTGCTTAAAGCTATCAATTGATCCAAATAACATCAGTTCTTTTTCCATGTTGATGGCAGATTAATGTGGAAAACTACCCCAACAACAATTTTCTTCTTGCTAGCTCTCATGCCGTGCCTAGACCCACCAGGAGTTTTATCCTTCAAGTGGGATGTAAATAACACATCTGCCATTTTTATATCGGCTGCTCTCGGTTTTCTTCTGCAACTCTCTGGAGCTTTAGCACTAGGGTGAGATTCATCTCTGGAGTTCCATTTTCTCCCCTAAGACTAATAATTGCTTGCATGCTATGTATGCACTAGAGCACAGGATATACTAATGGGTTTGCATTACTGATATGTACCAGGGCAACTTCTGCGGTTTCCCATGTTGTTCTGGGACAGTTCAAGACATGTGTGATCCTACTTGCAGGCTATTTAATTTTCGGTTCTGATCCAGGGTTTGCAAGCATTTGTAGTGCTGTTGTTGCTCTTGGTGGTATGACAGTTTACACTCTGCTCAATATGAAGAAGTCTGAGAGTGCAAGCAAGCTGCTCTCCAAGTCCATGTCTTTTTCGTCTCCAAAAGCCAAAGTAGACAGCGAGGATGGTGCACATAAGTCTGATGCAAACACTGGTGTAACCGTTGTTTGAACCTACTAATCTTATACACTTTGAAAAATTTGTGCTGCTCAAGGAGAAAGAGGGAGAGTGTTTTGATTTTACTATGGAATCTAGCTTAGGATAAGTTTGTACAGAAAAAGAGTGCCACAATTTTGATAAGATATGCCATTTGCTACAAATTGAGTTTTTCCTTTCTAGCTATTTTCTACATTTCTTCCTAGAAATCTTTTTTTTTCAAAGTTTGGAGGCTGTGTTTGGAGAAAGTGCTTATGGGATGGCAATGTATTTTGTCAATGCCCTCACCTATGTCAACATGGAGTACATGCACATGCTTTCTTAAATTCAATTGCAGGATTTCTTGTCTTACATGAGGCATGTCCCTTATTTTCATCTCAAGGAGACTCATTGTGTGTAAATAGGTAGATAAGTTTGTCAGCTCATTATGAGGATAGCTCTTTTCTATTCGGTTGTCTGGTCGAACCAAATATGACTTCCCACCAACTTTTTGGGCCAAGGCGGGACTGATTTAGGTCTAGTCGACACATGACCGGCTACCATGTGGTTGGTTAGGAGGCAACCTAACTTTAGGGCCCATCAGGAGAAAAAATTGAAAAAAAAAATGCTTCATAGGTTCTATGTTTGGGATATGTAACCAACCATTAAGATTCAAAATTTGGATATATTGTGTTCACCCATAAGATTATTATTGTGAATCCAGTTGGCATGATAAAAGTTTTTAAGTTTGTGTTGTGTCCAAGCAATGAGTTTTAAAAAAAATGTTGAAATTTCATTTTATTTATTATTTGTATTAAAAATCCAAACGTATACCCCATTTGATTTAAATTATATGTGAGTTTCACATAAAATATATATACACAAATCAAACACTACCTCAATTATACCCATTAAATCTGTCAATTCAATCTCTAGAAAAATCCAAACCCTAGTAGTAAATGCTAATTGGTCTGTACACAAATCTTTCAAAAACTATATTGTAAATACATTGACTCACCATAGATCTCTATTTATTTTAATTTGGGAACATAACAATTTTCCAAATTCACTAAAATCCAAGCCACGTAGTATGTGAGAAATGGTAAAAAGGCGCGGTTCTAAACGAGCATGGCTTTCGACTCACCGTGTTTGTGTTGAAGCTTGGGAGGACCGCATTTGAGGTTTTGAAATTTATGAACGGAGACCAATAGTTAGTTGGTCTAGTGAAATGTGACGCTAGATCTTTAACCAACATCCCGAGTTCGACTCGCAAGTTAGGCACGGAGTATCGGGAGGGTTACCCTATAAATAGGCCATTGCAAGTTTCATTTCAGATTGAATTAGTCGAAATATGATTTCAAATAAAATAGTCAAAAAAAAAAAAAAGAAGAAATTTACCAATGAGGTAGGAAAATGGAAAATTGATTCATTGCTTTATTGGCCTGTGATTGGTAGTTGCTTTTTGTGTAGGAGAGAAGGAAATGTTCTAATTTATGGGACTAACGATCGAGGTCAGTTTAGTGTGAAGTTCTGGGATTTGTTACACTTCGTACGAGTTAGAGAGATTTGGTTGATAAGTACTCCAACTGGTTCTTTAGGAATTTTTCAGCACCTTGGATCCCATAGTGATTATTATGAAAGTACTGCAAAAGGGTCAAAGGGAGATTAAATTGGAGGAGCCCAAAAAAGATTAATAATTACAACACACGCGAGGCGCATGTTTGCAAGCTGCTTCAACCAAGTTCATCACATAGCTGCAGCACCACCAAAAATTGGTGAGCATGGCATGAAGCGTGCTGCTACTACTTTTAACAAGTTCATTGAGACCACTTAAAAAGATGCGAAGGAAATTGAAGAACCCTATGGATAGGGCTAAAGCATTCGGCAAAGATGAAGACCGAATCCTTTCTCAACAAGTCACAATAAACACAAACATTAATAGATTATGAAAGCAAAAAATCTTCCATTGCATTTAAGTTTCACCTGTCCAAGTGAAACGCATAGATGGAAATCTCACTCAATTTTTTTTATTCCGATCTGAAATTTATTACACGGTTGAGAGCTAGAAGTGACCAGAAAAACCCTACATGGTGGGAAGAAATGAGGTATACCTAAAGCAAAATTGAAACAATAACTCCACTCCTTTCTTAAACTTTGGTCAAATGCAAATTAAACGCATATATACCCCACTTTAACTTTCCAAAACTTTATTACGTGTACACTCAGACAAGCCCAATAGCTTTTGCAGCGCTGGAGTTATCTCCAATGAAATTTTCCTCTATTCATAAATCAATGAAATTTTACTCTATTCAGAAATTGTGGTTCCAATTGATATGTGCATGCTGAGGTGGCTGATATGGACCTAAGGGTCCAATCGTTTCAACTGATCCAGCCATGGCCTGCGACTGCTGAAGGAAAGGGTGAATGTTGGTCGAAGGTAAGGCTGCAGGTGTAAATGGGAGATGCTGTCCTTGTGGAGGGAGACTATAGAAAGAGTTAGCATGTAAGCTGGACAAGTCACGGCCGGGTGTAGGTACCCAAATGGGGGAACCTTCAGCCTGCAGAAAATATGAAGAGCAGAGACATTAGAAAATGTTCCCACAAAAATGTTGAATACAAGGATAGGATTGAACATCTAACTAATGCAACGACATGAAACACAAGTGCAAGTAGAAAATGGTATGAGGTCGTAATGAGGACATAAACTATCCTAATAAAATCCAAAGCAACAGATGCTCTTGGTATTCAATTTAATCAATCCAACCCAGCTACAAAGATAAATTTCAATATTTAATCAACAGCTTTAAAAAATTTCACAGCAAGCTGTAATATATATTGTTGCCTCAACATTACGTTGCTTCTAAAATATGAACATGCCGAAGAAAACTGACAACAATAATGAAACAGAAACATGAGTGGAATCACCAACCTGTACTGGCGCATAAACTCCATTTTCCTTCAGTTGAGATGCTCCAAGATCCTCATTGCTTGGGGAGTTCCCAGTTGTCACAATTGGATGGGAACCGTAACCAACTTGAGAGGGACCAAATGAAGTAATGCCAATTTGAGACACGTTTCCGATGTTCTTGTACGGTGGGAGTGATAATTTGACCCCAGCAGATGCTGTTGGTGGCAGGAATGTATTACCAGTTGGAGGCTGCTGAGGAAACCCACCGTGGCCTAGATATTGGTGCATACTTGGTGGAACATAGAATGGGGAGATATAGTGACCATACGGAATGAAGTTAGGAGGGTATGGTGGCCTAAAAACAGTAACAGGATGTGATGACATGCCAAGTGAGCTCTGCACCACTCCGGCCGGTGGAGTCACAAGTTGAGTTGCACCAGTTGTAGACATAATCAGTGAGTTCTCACTCTAGAATAGGACAAAAGAAAACTGTTAGCTATCATTAAGATTGAAATGCAACATAGAAAAGGTAAAATGAAACTGTACCCCATAAATTAGCCCTCTAAGTACCCATTAAATGCTCTATCCATTTCTAAAATCTACATAATGTTCTGACCAGGTAATGGACAGAAAGAAAGAAAGTGTGAATACAACCAGGTCAATGGACTCATTCTCATCCTCTCTCATACATAAAGGCATGCCATATAAATCAAGGAGCAACATGACAGGTAAAGACCAATATGGTCTTCTTTTTTTAAGCAAACTCCATTTGCACCACTAGAAGCTAAGAGCACAACAATTTCAAAGATAAAAGATGTACAATTTGCTGACAGCCATGAATTTGCTTAGACCCATCACGCAATTATTAAGGCAACTCTGGCACATCTTAGTCGATATAGCACAACACCACAGCCAAATGTAGCTGTTCTCAAAGGAACATGCAGATCTAAATTCTGGAACAGTCTTCTCTCATCTTTTAGTGTAGGTCCATTGCAACAAAAACCTGGAAATTTTATTAAAAATGAACCTACAGGTCCAGCTTATAACATATTATGAAGCAAAAATGAAGTTTAAAGTCCAGATTAGACTCCAAGTTACAACTTATAAACAAGAAAAAATCAAGTAAAATCAATGAAAGCTAGAAAAGCAATGCACAAACCTCATTGGGAGAGTGGAAACTTTGCTGAGATATGACCCCCATGCTTCCACCATATTTGGTGGCAGTTCCAGATGCAGTAACTGAAGAAAGATGGCTATCTCCATCAACAGGCTGGTAAAGTGGTGCAGCACTATAGCTTGTTGACTGATCAAGTTGCTGTGGAACCTACACACATGACCTCACAGCTTTAAAAAAATTAAAAAGAAAGAAAAACCAAAGCAAACAGAACAAAGGAGAAAATACTGAAAAATTAAATGTTTCAAAGAAAAAATATTGCTAGAACAAGG
Organism: Dillenia suffruticosa; assembly: GCA_033439265.1. Lineage (NCBI taxonomy): Eukaryota > Viridiplantae > Streptophyta > Magnoliopsida > Dilleniales > Dilleniaceae > Dillenia > Dillenia suffruticosa. The sequence goes on from JAVTVX010000005.1 coordinate 1,326,728, forward strand.
TTGCTCAAATTTGAAGCTTCCTTAATTGGCATCAATGTGGAGAATATAAGCTCAGGCAGTCACAGTGTTCTACACGCCAAATTGTTAAATTATTTCAAAATTTAAACCAAATAAAAAAAAAAAAAAGCATGGCCAAGGGAAACCGGTTATCTTCCTAAGTCACGAAGAACATAGACATACAACTTAACAACAAAACTGTACAAAATGTCACCTGCAAGAAACTTAAACCCCCCCCCCCAAAAAGGTTATTATCCTACCGCAAAGTTGGCATGAGAATCACGTGCCTGGATCTCCGGTCCTTCAACAGGCATCGGCGGACTCCCGAGAATGGGAGTTATAAAACCCAAGCTATAATTTGGAGGTGTATGACCCACTGGGTAGGCAGGACCCCCTGGAGGCAACAGTATCTCATGTTTTGATTTATTAGGTTTTAAAACAGTACCATTCAAGTCATTTTCTTGTGGGGATTGTGGATTTTCCGGCATGTGCGAAGGAGATTGCTGATGATCAAGGTAGTCTTCTTCTTGAGCAGCAGATACCACACTTTGGTCGCTGTCCATATATGTGAAATGAAAAAAAATTATATTATCTTTATTATATATTCAAGGCTACATCATAATAACATAAAGCATATTTTACTAAAAAGCTACCCCATCCATTTCTGTGATCATAAGATAATTGCGGATAGCAAAGCAAGAACTATTATGTCCTGACCACGCTGAGTTTTTTTTTTTTTTTTTTTTTTTTTTAAAGAATACCCATATGCCTAATTTCAGAAATGCCTTTTTTTCATACGAGAATTGGGGATAGCAAAGCAAGAACTATTATGTCCCGACCATGCTGAGTTCCCCCTTCCCCCCCAGCCCGATTCATTGTTTACAAGAATACCCAATAGCCTTTTTTCTAAAAGATGTTCCAACCCCACCCCCCACCCCCAAAAAAAAAAAAAGATGAACAGGTTAACAACTATGCCTGCTAAATGTTATTAGCATAAACTACAAAAGTGAAATTCCAATTATAAACGCGTTTACTAGCTTTCTGCATGATCATTCAAAGAAGAAAAAGGAAATAATGCTATGCAGTTATGGTCCCACCAAAGCGGAGTACATGGCCCTCATCCAACCTTTTTCTATTTCAACCTAGAGGCTTGAATTTTCAAAAGTGATCATCTCTCAATAACTCCGCCCTCGCACAAGACATTTGAACATCATGCTCGTGTGGTCTTTCCGAATTTTTTCTAATACCAATTTTTTTCTAGCCACAGTTTCTCATACCTTTGAAAATTATGGTGCACAATGTTCAGTCAATATCAGAACAGTAGCATGCTAGGTGTGATAAGCAGGATGATTTTGGCCTGGATATGGACAATAAATTCTCCCGGAATAAAGCTAACCGAAATTGGCACAAAATATTTTCGCTGGCAAAGAAAGGCCAGATTGACCGGAAACTATAATTTCATATAGAAGCTCACTTCTGTTAAGGACACAAGTTGTGCCAACTGCCAAGTCAGTTCCGTTTAGTACATATAATGACAAATACACAGACAACCACAAGTTAATGGTTTGCTCACCTTGGAATTTGTTCTTGATGAACATCTTCATTTCCTTGAAGAAAGTCACTCTTGCCTGCAGCGCTTTTGTCAGTACTGAGGCCACTAATGTGATTCAAGCTTACTCCAAAATCTACATTAATACTGCCGAAGGTCAATCCATTTTTCGCAGCTTCAGGAATCACTATGGTTTTTGAGATGATAACTGGTTGACGATGAGAAACAGTTAGCTCTTCTCGCTTCTTATGGAGTGTAGATGGTGTCTTTTCCACATTTGACATGTTGTCCTTAGATAGTGACAAAGCATTGGTTTTATGGATGATATCTAAATTATCAGAGGCATCAACTTTTGTGGATTCTTGAACAAGATTTGGTTTCACCTCGCCAGATTGACCTACAGAAAAGGGATGTTACAGTAACGCAGAATAACTTTGCTTATTTAAGCAGACAGGAAAGTAGAAACAAAACTCCATACAATGCAGGATTTGCAGTCTTCTGCAATCAAGATTCTGACAATGAAATGTAAATGTTTAAATCCTTATCAAGGATGCTAGAGGTTTGAGCTGAACTATCCATAGAAAATATCAATACTAAATCGCAAGAGAAAAGGCACACTATCTGGAGTTCTACCATCTTAGGTCCACCCTTCATTCTTTACACAAGAATACAACAACAACAACAAACTAAACCTTAATCCCAATACTTAGATCGGCCATTTGAGAGACAAAGTTAAAAAATATAGAGAAAAGAAAAGTGAAATAAATAAATAAAAATAATAAAATAAATAAATAAATAAATAAAAATAAAAATAAAAATACAATAAATAGAAATGAAATAACATAAAATAAAACTAAAACGGAAAAGAAAAAGAAAAAGAAGGCTAAATGAATAAATCAATAGATAAATATCTAAAACATATTGGTTTAATTTATACAGATTCTTCTACGTCATCCATTCCTATCCAAGGCCATTTCTTCTTCTAAACTCTTAACTTTCATGTTTTTACGAATAACTTGTATCCAAATTTTTAGCGGTCTATCTCCACGTTTTACTAAATCGTTTATATTTAATTTCTCGATTCTCCTAACAGGTGCATCTTTAAGTCTTCTTTGCACATGCCCGAACCACCTCAAACAATACTCTCGCATTTTTTCTACAATTAAACTAACTCCCAATTTGTTACAAATCTCTTCATTTCTAATTCTATATTTTCTAATTTTTCCACACATCCACCTAAATATCCTCATTTCTGTTACAGTCATCTTTTGTTCTTATTGTTTTTTAATAGTCCAACACTCAGTATCATATAATAGTATAGGTCTAGTCGCGATTCTATAGAACTTTCCTTTCAAATGTAATGGTATCCTCTGGATATCCTTCTCCATTTCATCCAATACACTTGAATCCTATGATTAACATCTCTATCTATATTGCCATTATTTTAAATGATAGAACCTAAATATCTAGGTCGTTCATGTTTTTTGTACATCTTGCCCATCTAACCTAATCGTTTTTTTATCATTCCTATAATTGTCGCTAAACCTACATTTCATATATTCGGTTTTCGATCTACTCAATTTAACTCTCCGGATTCCAGTGTGATTCTCCATAACCCTAGTTTAACACTAACACTCTCTCTCATTTCATCAACTAGTACTATATCATCTGCGAAAAACATACACCATGGTATTTTATTTTGGATATTTTTTGTGATCTCGTCTATCGCTATTGCAAAGAGAAGGGGACTTTATGCCAAATTTTGATAAAGTCCAATGTTAATGAGACAATTATCACTCAAACTCCCGCAAGTTCTTACGCTGATTACAACTCCCTCGTACATATCTCTAATGAGATTAATGTATCTCAAGGATATCACTTTTTTCATCAGTGTCCACCACAATAAATCTCTTGAAACCCTATCATATATTTTTTCTAAATTAATGAATACCATATATAGGTCTCTCTTCTGTATTCTATATGTCTCCATCAAATGTCTTGACAAGTATATTGCTTTCATGATGGATCTTCCTGACATAAATCCAAATTGGTTTTGAGATATATTTATCTTCAATCTCAATTTATGTTCTATTACTCTCTATCATAACTTCATAGTATGGCTCATAAACTTAATTCCTCTATAGTTTGAGCAATCATGTATATCTCATTTATTCTAATATAACGGTACAATTACATTTTTTCTCCATATTTGAGGCATTCTCTTAGTTTGCCAAATTTTATTAAAAATATCCGTCAACACTTTTACACCAAATTCACCTAAACATTTCCACACTTCTATAGGAATGCAATCAGGTCCTATGGCTTTATTATTCTTCATTCTCTTTAGAGCCTCCTTCACTTCATAAGGGTAAATCTTACGTTTAAAATCTCTATTAATCTCTTCTGTAGGTATCTCAATATTTCCTATATCCATTGCAGAATATATTTATGTACTAAGCTTAACGACAAAAACCAGCACATCTAATGCTACCTATACCCTAACAGAACAAAACTAATGGCAAGCACAATGAGAAGGTGCCACGCCATACTTACAATCGGAATCAATTCATTTATTATAGAGGCATAACTGAGAACAAAAAGATATAAAAATTAAGCATATCATCAACAAACTCAAGGAATCATACTCATATTTCTTAAAACCTATATCATGTCAATCAAAAGGCAGCAAATGACAAAACCACTTTCCTCACATATTTAAGCAAGCATTAGATCAAATCATTCGTGCTACCAACATGAGGGCGAATCTTGGCACAACGATGAAGTTGCTCCTTTGGTGACCTCGAGATCACAGGTTCAAGCCGTGAAAACAGCCTCCTTGCAAAAAATGCAAGGGGAAGGCTGCGTACATATACGCCCACCCTCCCCCTACCCCCGCACTAAGCCGGGAAGCATTTTATGTACCGGGTGAGCCATTTTTATTCATGCTACCAACATGCCCTTGAAGCAGAAAAATACCTTTCAAAGCACCAATACCCAAAGATTGTGTCTGGACACCAAAACTAGACAATGATGCCTCGGCAAAAGATTTAGTGCCATGTGACAGCTTTGATTCCTCCACATTGTAGGATGTTAAATTGTCTTTTGGAGGATGATCTGTAAAGTTGGAGGTTGCAGTTGTTCTGGCCCCGGACTGAACAGTGGCACTAGGTTCAGCAGTGACATGCCACCTCTCCACTTCACGTGTAATTGCACCCACAGCAGCAGGAAGTCTTGAATTAGGGCTCGGAAGCAGCACAGGATCTGAAGCGGAGGAACTAACACCTGACATGGGTGCTGTAGCATCCCAGAGAGAAGAATTTGGAAAACCACCAGCAGACTTCATAAGAGCTCGACCATGAGCAGAACTACCATTAGGCAAACTTGAGGGACCATTGGCTTTAAGATTAGAGGATCTGAAAATACATGAGGATAAAATAAAAACCATGTCTCTATATTGACATAGAAATTTGATAAAAGAATAATAAGCCATGCACAAGAACCAGCAACTTTTCAAGTGTTAAATTAAAATTACACATCACAAAAGGAAGGATTTTATTACTTTGCAGCCTGGGATGTCACTTTGTCTCTAGTCTGCTCAGAAACTGATCTTGAAGACCATGAAGCATCTTTCTGGTGGCCATCATGGAAACCACTATCCCTTCTAGAAGTAGCATTTCTTCCATTGCCAGTGTCTGTAATAAAAATTGAAGTTGGCAACAAGTTAAACCCAGAATACATTGTAAAAGAGACAAGGCCCCATACAAGAGAGAGAGAGAGAGAGAGAGAGAGAGAGAGAGTACCATATGAAACAAATATATCAGAAAAAAGATGGCATTGAGAAGTTCCAAAGTTTATTCAGCTCACAATTTAAGAAAAGGAGTAGAAAAGGAAGAGTTTTTCAAAGCAAGACGTTCCCCATCCCCATCAACAATAACTTTTCTTCCTCATAAAGAATAGAAACAGAAATGAACCTCTGGCTGCTAGAATAGAAACAGAAATGAACCTAAAAAAACAGGGGAAAAATGAATATATAAGAACCGACCATGGCATTATGATAAAGTGACAATTAAAACTACAATCAAATTAATATGAAATGCTTTCTTCCCAAGCTTAGACATCAAGGGGTGAAAAGGAATTTGAAAAGGACCATCTAGATGGCTTTAAGAGAGAATATCAATTAAATCCATCACCATAAGAGAGGGCAGGGTGAACAGCTGGAAACAAAGTCATATGCCAAAACATATTTCAGGAAATTCCCCACCACAGGAAACAAGAATTGCATTTGGTAGCATGAATCCAGAATCAGCACATTTAAGAAGTTTTAGAGCAAAGTAATTTCCTACCAGAAGTTTTGGAGCAAAGTAATTTCCTACCAGAAGTTTTGTAAGATGAAGAGTTCGCTCGAGCACCCCTAGCCCCTCGTCCCTGATTTCTCTTCCTAGAATCATCCAGAGGTTGGCTGCTCAAATTCTGCAAAGAAGCATAGTCAAAACATATATCCCACAAGCAACACACAAGCACAAATCTGTACATAAATACAATAATTTGCACCATGGGTGAATTAAAGATATGTAATCAATTGCTCCTTTTGGAAACTTAAGATGGGGCAAGTCAAACAAAATATCAAACAAAGCAGGGGAAACAGTTGAAATGTATAAGATAAGTGCAACATGAAGTTGAAAGATAACAGTTTAATCGATGACATTAGAGTCTGGGATGCAAGCAAGGGCATGAACATACACATGTATCTATCTGCACAACCAGACATAAATATTTTGCTGAAAGTAACTTGTTGAAATTGCTGATCACTTCTTACTTCATTTCTCAGTGAGAGATTGGCAAAACTTCTGTTTTCATTACCTTCGAGTTCTCGTCCAATGCTGCATTAATTAATTGACATGTCTCTCTAGTTGGAATTATTCCCAACTTCAACCCCACTCCAACCATTAAGGACTAATTTTTGGAGAAATGATTTAAATGTCCATATCAAATGATATTTTTCTTTTAAAATATCTTATTGTATCATCTTGAAGAACTGATACAACATCTCTCTATGAAGGAGCTCCCATTGTTAAAAAACCAGCAAACTAATATCAACTCTTTTAACTTTTCATGCTTTGGACAGACATATTCACCTTCTTAAATAATTCGCTAAATATATCAAGAACAAACATAGTACTTGAAAGATCAAAGCATATAAGCTCTATCAAAATGGTGTCTCTGCTCTACTCAAAAACTGGCTTTAAAAGAAATACAATAGATTGTAAAATGCATGAAAATTATAACAAGTCCTATTATGCCATAAGTCAGCATTACTGATGATAGTTGAAAAAAAAAATGTAGAAGTATTTTTTCCCTCGGCAAGTAAATAACAAGAGCAAGTACATCAAAGAAAGCTCGCAAGGAGGCTGGATATACTAAAATACAAATTTAAATTTCTGTTTTTAAGAAGTTATGTCAGTAGAAAAGGTGGTGAATTTGCACGAGAAAGAGAACCAAAGAATAAGTGTAAATCAATTGGACCACATATTTTCAGAAACTACACCATTCCAGCATCTTAATGCTCATTCGCAGATCCAAAAAACCGTTGAACCATTTATATAATCTCTGGCCATATTGAAAAATACATTTTAATCATGTAAATAATTGGTGTGCAGACAGCAATTGAGAGCATCCATTACTATGGATCATGGGTTTAATCATAACTTTGTACCTCTTTCCTTCGATCGCGTTTCCTCTTGACCACATGGAATGTATCTGAAGAACCAAGAATTCATAAAATTTATTAATAATAACAATGATACAACAAAGGGGAAATCAAAACTGTACAGATTTCACAAATATCAAAAAAGAAAAAGACAACAGCATTAATTGAGACTTTTTCAGACAGGACTGTTAAAAAGATGTGTTTGTTTTCGTTTTCACCTCGAAGTACATGAAGACACAAGTGCTTGCAGTAATTTTGTGACTGAATACCAAGGAGTGAAAGTACATTTGAACAATTTTATCACATCCTTTGTAAGAAATATGTTTGACCAAAATAAACAGAACCAAATGGTTACTGAAAACGAGAATGCTGCAGTATATACCACCAAGATGTATTAGCATCCAAACCAAAACTGATCGTGTGATAGAGAAGAAATGCCAAGAACACTTAAATCAAGGTCGCCAGAAGCAGTTCCATCAAAAGCACACTATGTCAAAAAATATATATATAAAATATAAAAAGGCAATTGATCTGTAAATTAAGAGTAAAAACGCCCCACAGCACAAGGAAAAAAAATCCTTAAAGATCTTTATTAAACCTTTAAAAAAATAATAAAACAGCAACGATTAAAATCCAGACTTATGCAAGTTTAAGCACCGCATTCTGCTCAAGGGCTTTGGGAAAATAATAATAATAATAATAATAAATTATATCTTTTACAACTTTAATTCATGTAGAACATACGGTGGAAAACATATTCAACTCTAAATCCTAATCTCCCAAAGTAGAATATGGGGGGAGGCAGTTGATTTTGAAACAAATAAATAGGAAGTTATAGTTTTACCTAGTGAAAACAAAGACTTCTCTTGTGAAATTCAAGATTCTTCTTCTTTATAGCGAAACAAACCTTAATTCACTCAAAACCTATATTCGTAACTTATAAGGCAGAAAGAATTTCCGTAAGAAAAGGAGATCAGCAACTCAACCCAACATAAAAACCCAAACGAATATTAAAAAATACAAAAGCCAACGTCTTCTGTATAATGCCAATAGCAAAAAAAAAAAAAACCCTAAAAAGCAATTGAAAACAGATCCCACGAGAAGAAATCCTTATTTACACTATTAAACATAACCAGCACCTGAGAGTGAGAGAGAGAGAGAGAGAGATTTCCAGTAACCCAGCGTGTTATGGAAAACCTAAAAGCCATTGCTATGTCTAATGTCAATTAAGCGAAAAAACACACTAAAAGGAATGTGAAATATAAATTCAAAACAAAAAAGACCTTTAAAACCCTAAATTGCATTGCTAGCGAGAGGAGAGAGAGGGAGAGGACCTAAATACAAGAGCTTCTGAGCAGTTTCGTTAGGATCCATAGAACACTCTTTAAGCATTGCATAGATGTCTTCATCGCTGTGATGCCCCGCAATCTCTTTTATGTTCTCGATCGTCTTCTTCACACTCTCCGGAATCGTAACCTTACCGCCACTCATACCTAGAGAGAAAGAGAGAGAGAGAGAAAGATTTCCGGTAACCCAGCGTAGTATGGAAAACCTAAAAGACATTGTTGTGTCTAATGCTAATTGAGGGGAAAAACACACTAAAAGGAATATGAAATATAAATTCAAAACAAAAACCCTAAATTGCGTAGGTAGAGACAGGAGAGACAGGAAGAGGACCTAAATACAAGAGCTTCTGAGCAATTTCGTTGGGATCCATAGAACACTCTTTAAGAATTGCATAGATGTCTTCATCGCTGTGATGCCCTGCAATCTCTTTTATGTTCTCGATCGTCTTCTTCACATTCTTCGGAATCGTAACCTTACCGCCACTCATACCTAGAGAGAAAAAGCGAGAGACAACACTCTGCAAACTCTAGAGAGAGAGAGACTCTGATCAAAGTAGAAACCGATGAACACATAAATAGGGAGAGAGAGAGAGAGAGAGAGAGAGAGTGAGAGAGAGAGAGAGAGAGAGAGACAACAACTACACGGAACTACATGGAACTGTAGAGAAGAGATTTGGCAAGGTTTCGAGCTGATTTCTAGTACAAACAAATAGGTTTAATAGAATAGAAAGGGAGTGAGAGGGAGAAGTTCCCCATAATAAACGACACGTGCATTTAGGATTTTCAAGGCTTAGTTTGGAAGTTTGGAAATGGAAAGAAAAGAAAAGATAATTTTTTTATTTTTTTAAATTGATCTCTGTTATTAAAAAATTTAATTAATTTGATTTGAATAATTATGAAATTTAATTTAAAAATTAATTTTTTTAATATCAATTTTTTTTATTTTTATAATTTGAATTTAATGTGTTAATTAAAAAAGTTTAATATTTTGTTTCGTAAATCATTGAAAAGAATAGATCAGGAGAAAAAATAAATAAAAAAAATAAGAAGGAAATATTATTTTATTTAAAAGTTTAAAAAACAAAAGAAATGAGTCAAATTTTTGAAGTCGGTGATAAATAGGAAAAAATATATTTAAAAATATACCATTTTTATCTTAACATTCTTTTGGCCTTTTATGGTATTTATATGATATAGTGAGTATAAATTTAATAATATTTATAAGCTTGGCATTCACCCGTGCATCGAGACGCAACAAGACGACTAAGCTCTTCCTTTGACAGCGCCTCAGTGTTCTTACGTAATTCTTTATTCTGGTTCTGCAGCCTGATCACGAGACTCTTCGCTTGCAGCATCACATGCCTGAATCTTCTGCTTCATCCTTTTTATCCTGATCTATTTTATGTACCCAAACGTTGTTTCTTAAGTCTATCCCCTTCATGTTTGTCAAAATGCACCAACGAGACTTAATGGCTAGGTCGCTATTAACTAAGATGTTGACACTGGCGCTGCAATTGTTGTCAATTGAGCGTTCGAGGATGTTCCATGTCCAAATTATTTGGTGGGTTGAATCCTGGCGTTATTCAATTCATTGCCTCAGAGGATTATAATAATGGGTTGGTGGTCTTCGGAGGTGATGTTCTGTGCTTTGATGGCGAAGCTTCGCACATAATCATTATAACTTCTGCAAGAAATGGTGGTGGCAGGATCTTGGTGGCACAGTGTAGGTATAATGCCAAGCTCAGTTGTTTCTGCTGTGACAAGGAAGAGAAGGCTAATGTTGAATCGAAAAGAGAAAGGTGGACACAAAGAAGGGAAAGAAGCAGCATAAAGCCATTGGGGAGCTCTCTGTCAAAAACAAGAAGGCAAATGGCCATGCCTGACATGCATTTTCAAGGATCATTTTGTTCTTCTGACGTAAGAAGAAGTGGATAAGCTAGGCATGGGCGGAGATTTGTGGCTGATGAGCTGTGCAAATGGCCATGCCTGACAACACTACAAAAATTTTCTATTTGTGGTATGGTATAACGAGGGTGAAAGGAAATTGAATGCTAACACACATTTCTCCTCTCTCTCTCTCTCTCTCTCTCTCTCTCTCTCTCTCTCTCTCTCTCTCTCTCTCTCTCTCTCTCTCTCTCTCTCTCTCTCTCTCTCTCTCTCTCTTTTTTCTTTTTGCTTAACCAATTGATATTCAGAACGATGATTCGACTCACCGACTCAAATTAAGATCAGACTCTACAACAACAACAACAACAACAAACTAAATCTTAATCCCAATAAGTTGAGGTCGGCCATTTGAGAGACAAACTTAAAAGAGAGAAAAAAAAATAAAATAAAAATAAAAAGTATTGGTTTAATTTGTGCGGATTCTACTACGCCATCCATTCCTATTTAAAGCCATTTTCTCTTCTAAATCTTTAATTTGCATATCTTTGCGGATAATTTGCATCCAAATTTTCAGCGGTTTACGTTTACGTTTTATTAAATTTCCTATATTTAAGTTCTCGGTTCTCCTAACAGGCGCATCTTTGAGTCTTCTTTGCACATGTCCGAACCATCTCAGACGGTACTCTCGCATCTTATCCACAATTAAACTAACTCCTTTATGGAGAAAATATTCTAACATGATATTTTTTATTTTTAAAATTTTAATTTTAATTTTAATTAAAGAATTCAGCATTCTCTATTCGTTATTATCACACACTATCTTTGTAGGCAACCATTTGGTCTATCTCGGAATTGAGTAATAGATTGTAATTTTGGAACCAATGAGAAGGTAAGAGAGATATGGTTGAAAGGATACGAAAAAAAATGACAATGGAATTACATTTTGGAAATAAACAAGAGCGATGGCAGAGAAATTATAGCATGTATTAAAAATTAAAATGATATCACATAATTTGAAATAGTATGTAAATCTATAATTAAAAAAAATAAAAATTAATTTATTCATTGATTATATAAAAAGAGTCTATTAAATTAAAATAATAAATAAAATGGATTTCTTCTACTTTTATAATGTGGTAACGGTGCAATAAATCTTTTATTATCGAGGAGGACTTCCAAAAGCACGGGAGGAAATCAAAGTAGGCATGCAGCTATTAGGATGGACATATGGCTGAGTTTTATTCTTATTGAGGTAAAATGAAAATTCATAAGTTCGGATCATATTTTTAAAATAATCTTAAAATTTTGCAAATAAGCCTTAAAAAAACTAAAATTCAATATAATTTACTAAAGTTCTACATAATTTTAAATAAATTCAATTTAAATTTTTAAATGGGCCCAATTTCAATAAAGACTTTCCATCTAATTGACGATAATTACATTTTCAAATCAGCCCACCCCAATACGTGTGTGTGTGTGTGTCTGAGTGTGCGAGCGCGCGTGCGCGTGTATGCATATATTTTATATATGTATGTAATATGTGTCCGAAGATTATTTTTGTGGAAATGAGAAAAAATTTCCTGCCACCTTCCTCTCCTTTATACGGTGTATCAGTCGTGTAAGCCTCTCTCTCTCTCTCTGTCATATGCTTTCATTTCATTTCATACAATCTAAGCGACAAAGAATGAAATACGTGTTTGGTGTGCTAATGCTTGTTTCCGTGTTGTTTGAAGAATACATGCCACATGCTTGATAAAATGTCTGGGAAGACTAGTCCCGAGTTTCATTCCCGCCCCCCCAAAAATTCCTTTTGCAGATACATTGCAATAGCTTCTCTACTGTTAGCTGTAATGAGCTACCTCGAGATTTTTTTTTCTTCTCGTGGGTTGCTTTGGTCTTGTGCTTTTGTTGGTGGGTTGGCCTCTGTGTTTCGTTTTAATCATAACTCTGGCATTTGAATTTTAGCAATATTTATGTTTTTCTTTTCTTTTGATGGGTGAAAGAGGATGATTTGATGGGAAGGAAATTTGATATAACTGTCACTCTGCTTGCAAGATTCTTTAATTGGGATTCGAATTTTGTCACATGAGGTTTCATTTACTTATCAATTCAATCATTGGATGAGAGTTTTCACTCTTTCTTTTTCTTTATTGAGAGTTTTTGTTTTTGTTGGTTCATCCAATTTTCCTGACTGGTGCTATTCAAGCTTTGCTTTTTTGGCTGCAGAGAGTTCCACGGGAATGAGATGTCAAATGACTGTGTTGGTTCGTAACAAAAGTGACAATGCTTCTTTTTTTGAAACTAAAGAGATTGAATCACTTAACCAATATTGCTAGAAAGGCTGCCCCATTCCTCACTTTTGCTTCCCGATCAATCTGTCAGTCTAGTTATTCGGAAAATGAACTTGAAGTTGACAGGCTTGCAAAACTCATCAATGAACATATGTTTCCTGATCAGCAACTTCATTCTACTCTGCAGCAGATGCCTCCACTTGTTCTTTCTACCACGTTTGTGGAGAAAGTTCTTGGTCGACTCTTTGCAGCTCACTCCAATGGCCTTAGGGCTTATGAGTTTTTCACATTCTGTCTGCATCATTCCCAATTTACTCCAAGTTCAGATGCTTTTGAGAAGACGCTCCATATCCTTGCTCGAATGCGTTATTTCGATAAGGCTTGGGATCTTATGAAAGAAATTCAGGAGAAACATCCTTCTTTGCTAACCCTGAAGTCAATGAGTATCCTTTTATCAAAAATTGCGAAGTTTCAGACATATGAAGACACCCTTGAAGCGTTTGAAAGGATGAAAAATGATGTATTTGTTGGGAAAAAATTTGGTGTTGAAGAGTTCAATGTACTACTTAAGGCATTTTGCACGCAGAGACAGATGAAGGAGGCACGATCCATTTTTCAGAAAATGCATGCTCATTTTTCTCCAAACACCAAGACCATGAATATCTTGCTGTTGGGGTTTAAGGAATCAGGCAATGTGACTGCAGTAGAATTATTCTACCATGACATGGTTCGGAGGGGCTTTGAGCCCAACATTGTAACTTATAATATCAGAATTGATGCTTACTGCAAGAAAGGTCGCTTTGGAGATGGTCTGAGACTTCTTCAAGAAATGGAGAAGAAGAATTGCCCACCTAATTTAGAAACAATTACAACTTTGATTCATGGGGCTGGAGTTGCTCAGAACATATCTAAGGCAAGACAATTGTTTGATGAAATTTCATTAAGAAATATACAACCTGATGTCGGGGCATATAATGCTTTTATGAGTTCACTTATTAGATGTAGAGATGTCAAGTATGCTGCTTCCTTGATGGATGAGATGCAGGAGAGGCATATTGACCATGATAATATCACTTACCATACGATGTATTTTGGGTTGATAAGGTCAGCTAGTATTGAGGATGTTTGTGAGCTCTACCAGAAAATGGTTGAAAGGAAATTTGTTCCCAAGACAAGGACAGTAGTGATGTTGATGAAGTATTTCTGTGTAAATGACCGCCTTGAGTTGGGATTGAATTTGTGGATGTATCTAATTGAGCGAGGTTATTGTCCTCATGGTCATGCATTGGATCTTCTAGTTACTGGGTTGTGCTCTCGAGGGAGGCTGCAAGAAGCTTTTGAATGCTCTAAACAAGTGTTGGAGAGGGGAAGGCACATGAGTGAAGCCGCGTTTCTTATGTTGGAAAGGTTTTTGGTACCGGCAGGAGAGACAGATAAGTTGAGAAAGCTTGATCACTTGATAAAGAAATTAAATGCCATTTTACCTCCATCAAGAGGACATGCTGTGGGTCTTCCGACCTAATTAACACAAGGTGGCTCAAGAATCAGGTTATAGTTGGCAGAGATGAGTTAACACATGATTTTGTATGATCGTTTCAATCCATATTCCAAACTGCTGCAAGTACGGGTTCATTGATATGCTAAAGTGATGAATTCAGCTGCCACTCCTTGGTGCTAATTGTGGCAGTGACATAGGACATCAGAACAATTTTTTGCAACCACATGTGAATGTCACTTTTTGAATCTCCGCAACAACAGAAGCTTTAAATGACTTGGCTAGTCTCTTCATAGCCAGTTGGTCTGCAACCTCAAATTCCTGTTTTAATTCTTTACCACAAATGGCATTATTTGACTAGTAAGCAGCTGTCTGTATGTATTTTTTTGGCTTGATTCTCTATTTTGTACTTGATCTTTGATTTGCTTGTTTAGAGAACATGCCAAAAGTGAAGGCCTCTTGCAATCACTGTTTACTGATGTTTGACTGGAGTTGGAGATGTCTTAAACAAAGTTTTTTTAAGAGAAAAAAGTGAGTCTGTGGCTGCTATATAGCTACATCACAATTATTTAGACCTACTTATGGCCCCATGGAACCTCTTTCTCTCTCTGTGTTTTGTGTCTGCTGTTGTTTGCTCGTCTGTGCTTGTTCAAGCATGTATTTTCTTGAGGATATTTCATTTTGATTGGGCTTCATCTTTTGTGGTTTTGGCACCAGATGAAATGATGATCAGGTCATAATCATAATTCTGCTTTTCGTTTGAACTGATTTTGCTTCTAAAGCATGCCACTCAAAATCTTATTAGTAAATTGGTTTCAGAAGTGTTCCCTCTTACAGATATACATCTGGACTCCTTCATTGCTGCGGAGAAACAATGCTATATCTGTTTGACTCTTTCGAAGTTCTTTCAGGTGAAGAATGTCTACCAAACTGCTTGTAAATAACATCGGAAGCTGCATTCTGATACCAGTCCAAATTGGTTAGCACATTTTGTTCAGGTATCACTCACAAATTCAAATCTCCTGGCACATACACCACCGGTCCTTTCCCTTTTCCTTTTTGGGGGGGTGGGAAAGAGGGTGTGTAATTGTTGGCTTGCTAGCTTAAGGTGGGGTGGTAATGTAGGACTACTTTAGAGAAATTACTTGCATTGAGAGAAAGAAAATCCAGCAACTAACTTGGAAGCAAGAGAGCAATAGATGAGAAGAGTGAAGATAGATTTACTAGCATCATACAAGTATATCCTTAGGCATCACATATGGGTAAGAAAGCATCGCACCTTATAGGATCCGGGAGAATTCAAAGCATAAATTGAAAGTTTCTAACTTCTCATAATAAGATTATAAATCTTTAAATAAATAAACAATCTCAAACGAAACTAAAATTATTACTAAAATTAATATTTAAAAACTCTTAAATAACCCTAAAGGAAACTTTTTTAACGATCACCAAAAGTAAAAAGATATTCAAACTCGAGATCTTTAAAGAGAAGACGATGGTAACAATTGAATTATAGTTTATTAACCCTTTTAAGGTTATATTTTAGGAGTTTATTTTTTGATGATTATGTCCAATCATTTTGGAAAAGCAAGGTAATATTGATTTTTTTCATAACAGAACACAATGCCTAAGTATAATGTCATACGTACAAGAACAAATTTTATATTTTAACTCACGAAACTGCAACAGCTTTTATTTTCTGAGGTCACATTATTTGCCCAAACTCTCCCTCGCTCGAGCAACCTGTATTTGGGCACCCACCGCCAAAAGCATGTCATTCTTGACAAAGTGTTGTCCCATGATGTTTTCACTTACTTCCCTTTTGCCCTTTTGTTTTATGATGTAATCAGACACTTATATTTGAATAATATTATATTTGAACTACTTTATTTTTTAAAATATTTTATAGTCAGACACTTTTATTTGATGTAATTCATTTTTTAATTGTAAAACTATTTTTGTTAATTTTAATAAATTATTTTTACTGTCACCTTACCTTCTTTTTATGGTATAATAGAGTAAATAATGTTTTTTTTATTGTATGATAACTGTAACAGAAAAATAAAATTATCACTATTTTAGGCAGGACAACAATAATATGGGTTTGGTGAGGGTAATCGCACATGTCCACGTTAATGTTTTATTCCTTATCAGTTTTTATCTTTTTCTTTTCATTTAACGGACTAAGGTAATGTCAACAATTTATATTAAAAGGACGAAACTAAAATAAATTATTATTATTATGAAAATGGCTTGGATCCTTTCGCACAGCCGACCTAAGAAATGGTGCCCCACGAAAATGAGAGAGATTGAGAGAGAGAAACGGAGGCAAGAAATAGAGATTATTTTGATGGTAAGGGCATAATAGTCATTTGGAACAATATTCTCTCCTTCTCTCTCTCTATTAATATCCTCCATCCGAATCCAAATCAAAACCCTTAACCCTAGCCTCTATCTCTATCTCGCTCGCGAACAGCACATCCGATCCCGAGCCCAAACCTTTAAATTTCTTCAGATCTCAAAGTCTCATCGAAGATCTAGACAGAAGAAGACTAAATCAGTGGAAATGGGTTCAAGGAAAGGCGATAATCCTCATTCCGGCGACGGTGCTAGCCCTGGGTCTCTCTCTCTCTCTCTTTCTCTCTCTTTCTCCAGATTGTTCCGTTTTTATGGTTTCTGACAAGTTCGTTTGTTTTCTTTACGCTACGCAGGAAGATTTTCATCGGTGGATTAGCCAAGGATACGACATACGGTAACTCCCTCTCTTTCTCTCTATGTATTCAGTTGTTACTTTTTTTATTAGTGTACGCTTGATGTCTTTGCAGGTTACCTTTGCTTGTATGTTATGTTTCTATGGTTGATTCTTTCAGCTGCTTGTAATTTTTTTGTGGTTCAAGCTTTGATCTCTCTCTCCCCCCATGTTTTGTACCAGTGAATAGCTGTATCTTTTTTAAGCGGGGTTCTCTACAACATAAAGGATGATATTTGGGTTCTTATCTATTTCTTTGTTATTCATATTTTTCTTTTCTCTGATTAGTTCTAGTGTAACAATATTTCAAGTGGGGTTCTGTAAATTAGTAAAAAAGATGTTTGCTTCTTTTCTTGTTGGTATTTTTAGGTTCATATATAATATATATACGTATGGTATGTATTTGATACTTGACTAAAAGTATTGTTGCGTGATCTTGTTTACTTTTGGGCTATGCTGCTCTGATTTTGTTTTTTGTGTTGCAACAGCAACATTTAATAAGCACTTTGGAAAATATGGGGAGATCACAGATTCTGTGATAATGAAGGATAGATATACGAACCAGCCTAGAGGTTTCGGATTTATTACATATGCTGATCCTTCTGTTGTTGACAAAGTTATTGAGGACACCCATGTCATCAACGGAAAACAGGTATGTACCTATGTAAATTTATTAATTCATTTAGTTACAGTTTGATAAAGTACTTTTCCCATTAAGCTCCATGTGTAGGGCTAGAAATGTACAGTAAATCTGATAAATTTCTGTATTTTCGGTACTGCTGCTTGCTTTACAAGTGTCTGGTTGAGTTTACTTGGGATACATTATTATAAGTACTCAAATTACTTTCTCTGTATGCCTTTGGTAGTTTGTCCGGACTACAAAGAATGTTGTAGCTATTGATGGGTATAAGTTTGAACATTTAGAGACAAGATGACATGGTCTTGATTTATTATTTTTGATCTGGGAAACCACTGGATCTATGTTGATTCAGGTTGAGATTAAAAGAACGATACCCAAAGGCCAAGGGCAGTCGAAAGACTTCAGGACAAAGAAGATATTTGTTGGTGGGATCCCATCCACTGTCACTGAAGGTATGCTATTTTTCTGGACGGGGGGTTCTACTGTTATTCCTTAATAGGATGCAAATTGACCATGAAGATGCTTGGAAAGATATCTTATAAATAGCCTATTTCTTGATCTGTGGTTTTACTTTTGCTAGATGAATTCAAGAATTTTTTTTCGAAGTATGGGGAAGTTGTTGAGCACCAGATCATACGTGATCACGAGACCAACCGTTCTAGAGGATTTGGTTTCATTATTTTTGACGATGAGGATATTGTGGATGAAATGTTATCAAAGGGTAATATGATTGACATGGCCGGCACCCAGGTGAGCTTGGTTTCTTGGTATTTAATGAATCGAAAATTGCCATGTAAAATGAATATGGCCTACTATGGAGTTAGCATCATTGCATACTCTATCCCACTACTGGCATATGTTATAATTGAGTTTAATATAAGTGAAGCATTATATTTTGTGTCTCTTGAAGTTTTGTGCTGTAGTGATGCTAATTTCTATTGTTAGAATAAGAATTTTACAGGTATAGATTTTTCCAGGTCAAGGGCCCATGCTAGTTATATGCAGCAGAACCTAGGTTAACTAAGTTCCTTTGTTGTAGGTTGAGATCAAGAAGGCTGAACCAAAGAAAGCCTCAAACCCACCACCTGCTCCTGCATTTGGTAGCAACTCTAGGGGTCGTTCTTTCAATGATGACTACAGTGGATATGGCAGCTCCTATGGTGGTTTTGATGGTGGGTTTGGTCCTGGTCCCTATAGGAACCCTGGTGCTCTTGGTGGTAGGCTTGGCGGATATGGCGGTTATGGTGGTGGTAGTGGTGACTTCAGTGGTGGCTATGGGGGCTTTGGCGGCAGTAGCCTAGGTGCTTACAGAGGTGAGTCTTCCCTTGGTGGTTATTCTAGTCGCTTTGGTCCCTATGGTGGTGGATTTGGTGGGGGTTATGGCGGAAGTGGTTTAGGTGGCTATGGCCGAGGAGATGGTGGCTATGGGAGTTACGGAGGATCAGGCTATGGTGGTGGCTATGAGTCTGGCCCTGGTTCAAGTTATGGTGGAGGGAGTGGATTGTATGGTGGAAGAGGTGGTGGCTATAGTGGCAGTAGTCGATACCATCCTTATGCGAGGTAGAATCAAGGCATATCCATGCAGTTATAAACTTTGCTGTAGAAGTGCCATACAGGTTCCTCTAGTTTCCTGCCTATTGTCTCTTGATCGATAGGTTCCTTCTCAAAGGGCAATAGAGACATCTACTGCGAGTGAAGCTTTAGAAGATCAGAAGAGTTGTGTGTGTTAGACTGCCATTGATTTGTATTGCTCTGACAAACCTTATAGATTTGCTCACTTCTAGTATTTGGTTATGTAGTTTTTATGCTCTAGTCTACCGTACTGCTAAGCTTGTTATGCAGACTATAGCTTCTTATTTGGGGATATATTTATCTGTTAGTTTATTTTAGATAGAACGGTACTTTGTTTCCATTTTCATTTTAGATAGTTTTATATGCCTAGCATCTTGGGATTGCTGCAATCAATTTTGGTTTAGCTAGATAGAAATATCTCCAATTTATGTGATGTTGAACACCACCAGGAATCAATGAGATTAGCACCTTCCCAGATTGTAAACATATGAACATATCAATCGAGATTTGTTCCAGGTAAAAGGGTGGGATGCCCTTGGTCATTTTGTTCAGCCAATAATTTTATCATTAGCTGTTAGTTTATGGAGTTTGAGGGAGAAATATACCAGTTTGAATCTTCCTAATGTTGATAACTGGGTGCAGGTTTTGTCTTACTTTAGTCTTTAATAGTTCTTTATGAGCCTCCTAGCATCGGGCAAAATGAAATAGTGGAGTGCAATATGCCTGGTCCTTGTTTCCATGGCCAGTGTGACATAATTTGCATTTAATATTGTGCATTGCATGCATCATACAAGGGGAACATCTCTGCAACTAGAGTATTTGCCTTCCATGGTCATGTAAGGGGCTTGAGGTGAGGCTTATGCTTATCTATTGCCCAGAGGAAAATCAAAGCAGCCTGTCTCCCATGCCATGGTTGAAATTTTTATCAAGTTGCTGATTGCATTGATGTGTTGCCTGCTTGTGGGTCTTCCAACAATTTTGCGTTCTTGGAATATATGAAGTAATGGTCTCTTCATTTTGCGTTATCTTCCATGCGTTGAAGAATCCTGTGTGTACCTAATTGCCATGGATCTGGATGATCGGTGGATTTTACTCTTCCCCTTTTCTATAAGGCTCACTCTCTCTCTCTTCCCCCACCCCCCACCCCCAAAAAAAGGTGCCTGAAAAATGCTTTGAAAATGCCACTCATTAAATATTTAAGTTGACTGTTTTCATGCGGCATTTAACAACATAATTGGGATTAGAAATATTTATTTTGGTTAGACAAAGATTTGAACCTAGATCTCAGGGTTAGGGGAGGGGATTGTGATCCGGAGGATGTTTATTTGGAGACATTGGGATTAGAAATATTTTGGAGGTGAACGTGTATCTTTGTCAAATTTAAGTTGAACTTGCCTTGAAGAGGATTTTGTTGTAAAGTTTTTGTTGTGATTTTTTTTTTGTAATTAAAAGCAAAGTTGATCCGCTTCTCTAGCGTGTGGATTTATGTCACTTTCACGGCCTTGTGTTGCCCTTCTATTTTTGATATGAACTAATATGATGCTGATGCTTTACTGTTCTAGTAGAAAAAAAGATCATTTCACATCGATAAAAATATAAAATGGGACCGGAAAGTTGGCACTATGTGGCCTAAGTTAGAAATTTGTTTCTTTTTTTTTACTACTAAAGTCTCTTTTGCAATTTCAACTTTATCAAGAAATGATTATTCAGTTATCTTATAAAGGCAACAATTTTATCAAGGTCTAGTTGGTGCACACCTTCTAAGTAAGGTTTGGGATTTGAGTTTTATGTATAGTAAAAACAAGCTATGGGAGGGTTTTGTCCGGTGAATCAGGTTTAACCAGGGCAATAATTATTTTAGACACTGTGTCCTCGTCAGAAAAGTGCTTGTTGTTTTTTCTTTTAAATGATTATAGTGAAAGTTAGTGTTTTATATGAAGTTAATATTCTGTTATAAAATGGCAACAGTAACCAAGTTGAATGGCAAAATGGTTGATACAAAGTTATTATCCTATTCATGAAAATTTAAAATGCTTATTGATGAAAAGAGGTCTGGGTTTAGTTATTTGGATCATTTTCTTCCATACAATTGAATCTGTGCTACACAAGTAGGAGTCGATACAAAGAAAATGGATAAGAAATGGTTGCTTAAATACTAACGACCGAGCCAAGGGTTGAGAAGTGTCGCCCACCCAACCATCAACTCCCATTATATGCCTAAAATTGGGAACTTGTAGCGAGCCATAACGGGATAAAAAGAACTAAAAGAGTCGCAACGGAAGGTAGTAAAGCAAGGGAGCATTTTTTGACGGAAAGTACTGATGTGTTTACGCTGGCAATGGCATTAAGTGTTTTAAACATCTGATTTCTCTCTCTTCCCCAAATGGAAGTTTTTTTTTTTTTTCAATATAACCATCCTTAATTCGAAATCAATTAATTTGATTCGATACGAGTATAGTTTGTGCTTAATTTATTTGAAACTCTTTTAATATAATATTTTATTTTTAAATTTCAAATCTGAAACTTGTTTAATAAATCTTATAACATTAGTTTGATTGTTTGTTGGCCGAATGGCAGTATTATTTTACCTTCAAGGTTGAACAAAAATCGATTTTGAATGGGTAATTCACTATTGAACCCTATCCGTCATGAAATCATATCAATCCAATTGTCAAAATTCTACGGCACTAGGTAAATCGCATGGCATATTTATTATCGAACTGAATGCAGCTTAAGACTGAGTTCAAGTGGCAGAATCTCTCAGGAAATATCTTCTATTGTTTCTAAGAGAATAGTCTTGTGGTACAAATCTTTTTCTCTCGTAATCTCTGATTTAAATTTTTATATAATAAAAAAATATATATTCTATTGTGATGTATGATCCTTTGTGAGAAATACAAACCAAAGGGAAACGGGGGCCATAGAAGTAGCTGCTATCAACATATGTTGGTATTGGTGGTAAGGATATTTTCGTCCTTTAATCAGGTCGGGAGTTCGACTGGTATGGAAAAAATATTATTGGAAGAGAATCCCCTCAATTAAGATCTGACAGATTTCTCGATTCGGATTAGTCGAAATGAAAGTTCGAACATCGAATGCTCAAGTTACTAAAAAAAAAAAAAATAGAAGGAGCCGCTCAAGTTCCAATATTAGCACTTGTATATCAATCACAAACCTGTTGGCACAAATATAAAATATAAAATTTCGAGAATGTCTGTATCACAACTGAATTAATCTAAGAAAATATAAAATTTCCGGCACAAAGACAATTTTGCCATTGTAGCAAATTGCAAAGAAAAAAAAAAAAAAAAACTTGGGGGGGGGGGGAGAGAGAAAGAGGAGTAGACGTGATAGAAAATAACAAAATATTAATACTTGAGCAAAAATCAATTACAAGAGGGAAAACCCATATAAGAAAAGTAAAAATCACATCAAATTGAAATTGTAAAGGGGAGAAGAATAAGAGAAGAACTTTTGTATTTTTGTCCTTTGACTAAGGACTCGGGTAATGAATGAGAGTGATTTAATGAACAGGTCTATTCAATTTGGATTGAGTGAGAGAAAAAAGTAAGAAAATGCAAGGAATATATAGATGCTTTCATACAGAGAGAGAGAGATCAGAGCAAGCAGAATGCAGATGGGGAAGAGAAAAAATATGGGGAATTAGATTTTGGAAGCATTTTAACCGATCAATACGATTAGGTAAGGTTGGTATGAATTTTTTGCTGACTTCTACTCTGTCCATATATTTTTTTATTTTTTATTATCGATATCTAGATTTTATACGACTAATTCACTTTAAGTATTATAAGTTTATTTTAAAAATTGATTTTTTTAAATTCTTTTTTATCATTCTTGGGAGTTGAACTCAAAATCTCTAGTTAAAAAGTAGAATATTCGACCACACAACTAAAAAAAGTTTGATTTCTTAACTAATCCGGACTTCATACCTTGTAAGTTGATTTTGGGGCTTAAAGCTTGCGGGTGTATTTAAACATTAGTGGTACGGACAATCCTTCCTTAAGTTGCTCGTTTCTCATGTTTCCTCTCCTTCTCCAAAATATAACAATTTCAAATTTAAACTAATTAACTGTAATATAAATTTAACGAATTATTTAAATATTAATTAAATTAAAATCAAAATTAAAAGAGATGATTTAATAGTTCGCATGAAAAAATAAAACAGAAATTTATGTTCAATCTAATTAACAAATGCAAAATATATATATATATATATATTTAAATTTAATTTAAGAGAGTGGGATAGTGAGAGTTCTTCCCTTTCAATGGATATTCCATCACTTAGGGCAAATATGCGACGTTCTAAACGGCGTCGTTCTGAGAGTGTCTTCTGTCGTTGAACCCCGGACTCCAAAACACTTTCTGCTTTCAACTTCCTTTTCCTCGCCCAGCGAAGCAAAGTCAGACCCTCTCTCTCTCTCTCTCTCTCTCTCTGTGGAGTCGACAATGGGGGGTGAATTAAGATACGAAGTGGGACAAAACGCCTACATCAAACTCGTCCTCCACGCTCTCAAGCACAAGACCTCCGCCGTCAACGGCATCCTTGTTGGCCGTCTCTCCGCCGTCAACGACGTCGTCGAGATCTCCGATTCCATCCCTCTCTTCCACTCCCAGATAGGCCTTTTGCCTTCACTCGAGATCGCTCTTATGATGGTCTCTCTCTCTCTTTCTATTGCTCTCTTTCTCTAAATTCATCAATCTAGGGCTTTTAATCTTGAATTTTTTTTCCTTTAAATTAATTATTATGGCTTTAGGTGGAAGAGTACTTTAGTGAAAAGGGTTTGAGTATCGTTGGATACTTTCACGCGAACGAAAGATTCAATGATACTGAGCTGAGTAATGTGGCGAAGAACATAGGTGATCATATTCACCGCTATTTTCCTCAAGCTGCTCTTCTTTTGGTATTTCTCTTTGCTTTTTTCTCTTTGATTGACTTATTTTCTAATTGAATAACTTTGTTTCTTGGAAGATCCCCCTCCCCCCAAAAAATGTATTGTTTGATTGTAAGTCCATAAAATGTGTGGATTTTCTAATCATAAAATTGTGAGATTCCTGATAATTATTTTATAATCAGTTATTACTTAGTAATTTGGTTCCAAAGCAGGACAGGTTTCATTTAGAAATGAAGTCCTTTGGAAAATTCGGGGCTGAATCTTTTTCCCCATTTGATTTAAAGCGTAGCCTAATTGACTTCATTGAAGCCCTTATTTAGAATAAAAAAAAAAAAGAATGGAATTCAATTCAGTGACTTAAGAGTTCCATTTCAACATGTTAATAATGACGAAGCAACCATGTGGGTCACAATGATTCATGCAGTTTTTTAGTTTTGGTTTGGGGGGCGGTTGTCTAATTTACAAAGCCACGCTTACACTTTTAGTTAGAACTGAACTCCACATTTGTGCTTCAAAAATTAGAGTTATAACTGGAAATTTAAAATTGGAATAGCTTTTGCAGTTACATTATTTTGGCACTCAGTCCTTGATGTTAAATTTTTGATGATTTGTTAGTTAGATAACAAAAAGATCGAGGCATTGAGTAAAGGGAAAGATCGGAGTCCTGTCATGCAGGTAATCTCTCAATTACTTATCGTTGTAGTTCCTTTAAGTGATTTGCGATACAAAATTTTGTATGATATCAAGATTATTGACTTAGGATATAAATGTGCCTGTACTTTTTGGCACTGTTTGGAGATTGTCTTTATAATTGTCTTTGAGAGTGTCTGTTGTATGTGGGGAAGTCTATTCCTTGACAGATGATGGGCACCAAGATGGAATGCACCACAATTACATGTGAAAATATTCTGAAAGATTTGATTGTTACTATGTTCAGTGGATGAAAGAGTGTGATTGGGAGGATCTCAGACTTGTGAGCCATAAAATTTTGTTTGAACTTGACTCAGTTTCTCACTATTACCTAGGTCCTTCTCCTTACCAAATCAACATCAATTAACCGACCAAGTAGAACTGATTTTATGTAATCTGGATAACACCTCAATTTGTTGCGCCTTAGCTACAGAATTGTAGTATATTTTCAGAGTGCTACATTCAGCAATTTGATAACCGTCATATAACGTACTGAAAGTTGTATAAACTTAGAATAGTTAAAACTGCTATTGTGGGCTTTTCGTAGGCTAAAAAAGGCGTATCTTGATTGGAATATGTTGAGACTTTGTTGCTAGTGATACCAGTGAGTACTTATTATACATTTCAGTTAGCCTTATCTGGAGCCTTCTTTTCAGCTTTCTTTGGAGCCAAATTTATTCCTTTTTGTGTGTATCTATGTGTATGCGCACGCGCGTCTCCAACACATTTTTAGGTATTATTTCTTGTATTATCAAATTACACAAAATTGATTTATGGAAAGAACAATTCATAGCCATTTTGCTTTAGGGTCTTCCTTTTGGCTTTTGAAATGATTGGCACAAGTCTTGCGCATCTAATCCAGCTGGCACAATGATCTCTCAATTGCAACCAAATGATTTGTAGTGAAATTTCATTTATTAGTATCATTCATCAAACTGGATAATAAAGTCTGCCAGGGACTTCTATTTATTCTCAAGTTAATTTATGTTGGCAGTTGGGGGTCGGGTCCTTTGCCTTTCTCTCTGGCCGTCATTTGCATCTCTCATGTGCTTCTGGCCATTGACACATTTGAACTTGCTTGCCAAATCCCCTCCCTTCTCTTGTTGAGTAAATTGTGAAAAGCGTAGAAACACTTCTGCTGACATCCGATATTGGGTCAGAGAAGATCTTGGTAGGAAACCTTATTGCAAATGGAAACAACCTCTGTAGGAATTTTGTGCTAGACAATGAAAACAATGCATGTTTTTGAATCACTAGCTGGTGCTCAAAGTCACCTTTCCTTGTTACTAAGCTGTAGCCCAGAAGTCCATCCCAGTTTGCAAATATGTTGTTGGTTCGGTGGCTATTTGAGGATCAAAATTTGGGTGTTGATGATCAGCCTTGCCTTAGGGGACCCTTTTTTTTGGGGTGGGGCCGGGGGTAGACTTTCTCATTGGTGAAGAACTATACTTGCTTTTGACAAGGTTTAGAGGTTTTGGGGGTCTGAAGGCTGCTTGTTTGCTTTGAGATGTGTTCTATAAGTTATTCTTTGGTATATTTGGCGGGAGTGGTATGCTAGGACTTTTAAAAATAAGCCTGTGGGTCTTTCTCTCTTTTAGGACAAGATTGTGTTTATGCTGCTCTTTGGTTTTTGCCTTAGGAGTGTGTAAAAATTATAGTCCGGAGGAGTTAAAGAGAGTTTGGAAAGGATTCCTTTGTTTGTTCTTGTTTTTGCTTTTTTATTTCTCTTGCCTAGGAGGATTTCTCAACCTTACTGCTCTATGTAATTTTTCTTCTATATCAAGTACAATTATTTTTTATATCCACAACAACAATCAAGCCCTTTCTGAAGTTACAAACCTGAAATATTCATAAGCAGAAAAACCCAACTCGAAAGATAACTTGATGCGAAAAGAAATATTCACTTGGAACAAAAAATTGGAAATGTGGAAAAAATATCAGAAAAATTTTACAATTACACTAGTTAGGATTTAGGATTTTGATGGTTACTTCTGGTAGCAATGATATGTGCCTGTCTTCTTTCTAGACTTGAGAAATTGGGGTGGTACTGCCACATATGATCTTTGAAGACTTCTGCTGAGTTGATACATAGGCACCTTGATGACAAGATAAAAATATATAAAATGTATGATATTCCTCATCCCATCTAGTTGTCTCTGTGTGATTCTCTTGTTATATTGAAACCTTCGGTCATTTTTACTGGTTTTGTGAAGCTGTAGTATCACTATGTTGAACTTTGGAACCAGTACTCTAATTCACTTTTGTGGAGCAGCTTTACACTAAGGATTCATCCAGAAGCTGGAAGCTAGTTGGGGCGGATGGGAGCAGCCGGTTGACAACTAGAGAACCATCGGCAAATATAGTATTGTTGGACTATGTATCATCTAAGAAATGGGAGGATCTTGTAGATTTCGATGACCACCTTGATGACATCAGCAAGTAAGTTTCGTTCCTCTTATGGTTTCACAATTTTAGTTTAGAGCTACTTTAGTAACATGACAAAACTACACCATACATGAGGGCTCTTTGGATCCAGGAATATCAAGGACTCCTCTTTTGACATGAGGTTTTAAGTTTGAGCCCTTATCCCTTCCTCTAGGGCAATACCCCTCTTTGTCACCAAAAAAAATAAAAATAAAAAAAATACCCCATTTATGCATGGTTTAATGTTGGCAAACATTATTATATTATTGCAAAAAAGGAGTCATGTTATACTTTGGAGGATGAAATACTCTCCTAGTTTTGCTGTCTCTGGTTCTCCCTTGACAGGCAGGGCTTTGCTGTTTTTCCTTTTACGCAGGGACTGGCTGAATCCTGAACTCTTTAAGTAGTTGTCGAATGGTTTCTTTAATGGGATCATCAGCCTTGCTTCAAGTTAACCTTGCTTCGGCCTGACTTGTACTGTGGCATATTGTTGCTGCTTGCGGCTGATGATATTGCTACTACTGTGTCTGTGGAGGTCGGTTAGTTCACTAAAATTGTGAAATCACACAGCAAAATATAAATTTAAACTGTGGAACCCTCACGAACTTTGCATGTGATTTTATATTAGTGAATAATGTTCTGTTCGGTCTTGAACCAACTGAACTCTGTCGTCTTCTGGTGTTATAAGTTGTTTACTGTAGCGGGAAATCTGAATTTTGTTTCCGTCCATGAGATTGGTAATTAAAGTTGGATGTTTCACATGCAAAATGCTTCTTTACTGAGTCAGATTTGGTTGGAAATCAAAATTTTGTTTCCGTCAATGAGATTGGTAATTGAAGTTGAATGTCTCACATTCGAAATGCTTCTTTACTGAATCAGATTTGGTTGGTTTCACCATTACAATTTTTTCTCGACAGGATGGAGGTAAAATCTGGGGAACATTCTTCTTTATTCGCTATCATCTCTGTCCCCCCCCCCCACTCGTGTGCACACAAAGATAATATTAATCATGACAACATTTATCATGTACTTTATCCCCCCGCAATTTATTAATTATAGCTTCACGTGTGAGGCCACTTTAAGCCATCAACTTGAACTTGTGCCATTGAGTATTACTTAGCTTCTTCAAATGCTTCGTTTTAATGGACAGACAAGTGATTGGTTAAGAAGCACATATTTTTCTAATATTGGTCTTCATTTGGCAATCGTACATGGCTTTGTCACTTGTTTAATATCTAGAAAATCAAACCATACCACCTAGAAAATCCATAAGAAGATACCCCCAATATGGCTTTTGGATTTGTGATGTAAGTACTACTGAAAAAATCAAAGAATCAAAGAAGCCCTTTCAAAGGATTAAAGCAATATCTCGTTTTGTTCGCTAGATTTCCGCTCTTAGCTTAGCTTGCAAGATGTGTAGTCCCATTCTCTCAACTCAAATTGCACTTTATTTTACTCTTTGTGATCACCAAGTGGGTATTAATTTTCATTACATGTCCTAGGAAAATCAAGCAAACATGAGATTTCAGGTTTTCTATTCCAAAAAAAATCCAGCAAAATCCCTTGCAAAGGTCTGCCGATATCATACAATGAACCTATGTGGTCGGATCTATAGTTAATATACGAGATTTATGGTTATGACTATATAATATAAGCGAACTCTCCCTTATAAAATAATTGAATAAACTAAAGTTATTGCTAGCAGTCAAACTCCTCCCTTTGGAAAAATTCAAAACTTAATTAACTAAACTTAGTAAAAATTCAAGTTATTCTTCTATATCTATTTACGTGGTTTACTGAATACTACATATATTTTATGAGTTTTAAATAAATATAAGTGACGGATAAAATTCTAACTATTATATAAAGAGAAAATAAATATAGTGAAATACTTTTGCACTTATATTAGCGTAAATTATATGTTTGGTCAACAAAAAATATTTGTTTTTATCGATATTTTTTAATATTTGGATTCTAATATTGCTACTGCTTCCTCATTTATTTGCCTATTCTTTATATGTCTAAATTTTCATAATTGTGAATTTTTTTTTATTTTATAAAAAACGTTACCAGACAATTGTGTCTGTGTATGTACATACGGCCATAATGGTGTTTATATTCAAGGTCCTTGTGCGCCTTTTTTAAGTAATCTTAAGCGTTTGTCTTTATTATTATTATTTGCTAGGAATTTGGAAGAGCAACCCATTTTCGAATAATTACAAAGAAATGCAATTCAGTCATACCCCACAATTATTTTGAACATCATAAATTGTTAAATTCCGTAATTAAAAAAAAAAAAGATATTTGCATGTACCCCTTGACTCTGCCATTAATTACTCCGACTAGAGTCATCCCACAAAGAGTAAGCTAGACTTTTGCTCGAGATTTCCCTCCTCGTAAACCCCCAACCATATGACATGGTTTTGTTAGGTGAAAGGAATACAAATATATATATATATATATATATATATATATATATATATATATTTCTCAATTTTGTTGTACAAGGATAAGATAAAAATTTGCAATCTTTAATAACAAAAATGTCATACTAATATAAAAGGAAATAAGAACTTATAGTTTTTATTTGATAATTTATTTAAAATTCACAAGTTTGATTATAACTCGTATGCAATTCATGTTTGCTGATATTCGGAAACCCGGCAGTAGGCCTTCTTACAATTATAGGAAAAAAGGTTTGATCACATATGATGTTGCCCCGTGGTCTGACATAACATTGTCGAGCAAGGATTATAAAAAACAGAGGTCAATGAACTGTCTCTAGCAACTTCAAACCATAAGCTTGCAAGATATCTAAAGCTGCAGAACCACCAAAGAGACTTTATGTTTTAGCCAAAAAATAAATAAATAAATAAAATAAATAAAATGTATAATTGTGTATTTTAAGGTCATTTTTAACTCGACCCGGTTCCAATTAGACTCCCTATGGCAAATTTTTTGTGTTTTGTCGGAGAAATTGCTTGGACTGGACATAGGCTTCCTCTCAACCCGGTTCCAGTTAGCATGACAGCAGGACATCGGCAAGAAGCCATTTCACCCAACAGAAAAATGATCCCTTCATGGCTAAGTGCTAATTTTATTTTTAATATATACCAAGTTCCCGTTTCGTTTGCAATAAGCCAAATGATTTCATTTCTAATTAGTATCTTTACTGATAAATGCAAATGAAATCATTCAATTTCATGATATCAACCAAACATGTCCTTACCTGGCTCATAGACCTCTGGCTCAATAGGTCTCAAAACACCTCTTATGTCGATTTTCTTGGCAAGTATAAGCTGCAACAAGTTGTTAGCAATTACTACTAGTTAAAGCAACAGCAAGGTAATGAATTTAGTCTTAAGTAATACAAACCAACGCTCCAATGGCTACTGGAATCCCAACGGTAAGAGCCATTGCTGTTGTCGTTTTCCCGTTTTCTGTCCTACCAAATTCCAATAAGGTGGCTTCATGGCTTTCTGTAGGTTGCCCATCAGGAAATTCTACCTCCACTTTGTGATACAAAAGCACCATGTCCTGTCCATGAAGCATTGCCAGTTGCATAGATTTTAAAAGAAATTCTCAAACGTGTTGTTGCTTGACTGTAAGAAAATCACTTTGTCCCCTAGTTGCTTGAACTTGCATCATGCCACATTATTTTACATAAGGGCCCTCCGATTTCAAGTTTTAAACAGGATTAAGTGCAACACGTAAAAATTTGAATCAGAATGTCATCCATAAAACAGGGTCCTAATAGAAAATTAAGTACTTTTAACAGGCAATTCACCCTCAGCCAAATTGTATTGATAGAGCAACTTAGGCAGGGAAATGGACAAGTTCACATTTAGATGACTGAGGCTAGTTAAAAAATAAATTACATGACATAGCCAGATATGTACCTGTTCATCAACCGAGTATGCTAACCTTTCTTCCATGCAAAGACAGGTTACATCAAATGCACTCTGGCAGGAAACAGGAATGTATCTCTCCTCAAGCAGTCCCAAATATCTGATCAACAGAAAGAAGTATTCGGATTTAGTTCTTCCACAGTCGAAAAGATTCTACATATATGAATTGGAAATAGAATTATGGTGCAGATTATCAGACATACACAATGCATTTAGCTGTATTTCCTGCAGTTTCTTTTTCATCGCAAAGCCCCAGGTCGATGATCCTCTTAATGATGTCCTCCGCAGTCATGGTTCCATGCGACTGTTCACTTCTGATCTTTAGCAATTCCAGCAGGAACTTTCTAAATGATGGCATTTCTCCACATTTAAGCATTGGATGAGCTTCAGTATTGAAAAGACCAAGTCTTGCCAGTGTCCCCATAATTCTGCTGAATCCTATGAAAAATATCCTAATTTCCTCTCAATGCAGCTTAAATCTTGTCATAAAAACACTTAAAAATAAAGCAGAATTTGTTGATAAAATACTCAAATATCAGATGTCATGCCTTCATAGCGAAGGGTTCCCCGAAAGATGGTGGATGCTTCATGTTCTATTCCATATAATTCACCATAAACCAGAGAATTTCTATTTGGAAGGCATTCCAGCGCAAATGCTGGAAGATGAGGGATCCGCAGCCTCACAGCTGAATCATAAAGGTTGTCCCCTGCATGCAGTAAATCATTACCATTGATGGAAAATCTTCTGAGATTCATAAAAGTAGAAGTTTTCCATTTAGATGACTACAACTGCACAATATTAACAAGCTCCACAGCTGAAAGATTCACCGGAGATAAACATAGAATTGCTATCTATTGTGGCTTTTATTCGACAAATGATTTAATGATTTAGATTTGTTTGGCTTCTCTCTAGTCGTCCCTAAGTAGAAGCCAACTACAAATGAGTGGATTTGACCTAACGAGTACTCTATGCCAGCTGTTATTGACAAATGTCATAACATAAGAAGGGACTATTAGTAGGACATCTAACAGAAATCTGTTCATTAGTACCTTCACCAAAGGAAATAGAGTTTGAGGAGACCAAAATAGAAGTTGGGGGACCTTAGTTCACACCCTACTCTCAAACCAAATTAGGAAAGGAAAAGAAGATGAGAACTGCCCTTATTGGTTTTATATTAACGTACCCGTAACATGAACAATTTCTCCATGAGATCTGTAAGTAGCTGGATTGCGCCCAGCCTTAATAGCTCCAGCAGGGTTCCAACTGAAAAAGAATGTTGAGATGATTAAAAATAAGTTATGTGGTTCAGCTACATAACTAAGTAGAAGCTAAACAAAAAAGTTTGGGATAGAAGCAAAAGAGAAAAGCAAAAATACAAAATCCAGCAATAGTTACAAATGCAAAGGAGAAGCAAACATGGCAAACTAAATCAGACGTTCTCTGTGGTCATTTTAGCAATATATCTGTTCATAGTTGATGCAATAGTGTTTTTCACTACAAATACATTCAAATTTCCACACATAAATTTTGAGAGGAAAATCAAATTGTTATGGAGCCTAAATTTTCTACTTCAACCTTTTTTTCAACATCATCCTACCTCAGTTGTTTGGGATATATATATGTTTATGATTGAATACAAATACATGAGTTGCACAGGATTATAGCTAGATGCATAACTACGGCATGATTATCTTTTAACTTCTAAAATTATTTGATTGTTTATCCTTGCAAAGTCTAAGATTCCCTTGATGACTAAGATGACAACTGCCTTATTGGTTTACTACATCAATGCATGCTCAAATGACTTTAACCAACAGTGTCACATTTTATTTTAACCAAGACCATCATTTCATGTACTAAGGCAAGGAAATTATTTGCAAGGTTTGCAGCCTTTAATCCAACAGATTACTGCAAAGTTATTATTAACTGAATAGTGCAGGTAATTATTCAGAAATATACTTTCAAGAGATACCTGAATTTATATGCTAAGGGGTTGTTGGCAGCAGCTGGGGATGGAAGTCCCCCACAGTAAGATGTAAAGGATCGTATTCTCCCATTTCGTGCATGTGCTTCATTGACCATCTTCTTTGCCATCATATGATCTGAAGTAACCAATTTATCTTGGTTCACAGAAGCTTAACACTGTGTTTATTAAAGACTTCATTTTTTTTGTTTGAATTTCTTTAATTATCACATAGAAGCCTCATGCATGACTTTGGATTGGCATGAAATGAACAAATAAAAGACAAGGATACATGATAGGAAATTTTGTTTGGAATAGATCTCAGCGGTTGATATCTTTCAGTGCTAGTACTTTTTATGTATTTTCTCATACAGGATGGCTGGGGAGTTCTGAACCCCAGACATTCCATCTGGTCAAAATCTAACAAGAACTAGATTTATTAATATATTCTTTTCCTTCGCAATTAGATGGATATAGGCTCCCTTAAATATGTCGTGGTGAACATGGTGCTAATGGTATTGATGCTGTCATGTCCAATTGCAATGGAAGTTGTTCAGGTGAATCAAAATATGAATGAACCATTGCTCTTCCACCATGTGGTTTTCCCCCTTGGAAATGGGTTCAGCAAAAAGAAATGGCAAACTAGGAAAGAAATGTTAAGGACAGGTAAAACTGTAATAGCAAGTAAAAAGATGTAGCAAGACGAAAAGAAACTGTAGTAAAGCAAGACCAATCAAAAACTCTCTCCAAAAGACTCCAAAATCACCAAGGAAAGCTCTCCAAAAGGTTTAATACGTTACTAAAGATTCACCCAGAACGGTAAAGTAGATACCTACCAAATTACTCTGCAAACCCTGAACCCTAGACCAAAAATGCATTTTTCGAACAAAAAAACCAGGGCCTAAATGATAATCTGCAATCTAGCACGTAATCTGAGACCCAAACTCTTTGAAGCTTGTTAGCAGGCATTGGTCCAAAACTTCCAACAAGAATAGATGTCATTCATCGAGTATATATGAATGAACTAAATTAGAAAATGCAGTGTGGTGATATGTGTGCATTAAAATGATTTTTTTGAAAATAACTAAACCATCAGTGCATATGGACTGTATAAAGATATGCAAAATGTACCAATTCCAGGGTCCAAGCCCATCTCTCCAAGAATTGTAACTCCAGCACTTTTTGCCTTCACACCAAGTGTTGACATCGAATCGTCAACGTAACTAGCAGTTACTAGATGCTTCCTGAGCTGCATCCCAAGTTATGATTATAGCACAAAGTCACGAGGAAAAACATAGAGAAGCAATGAAAGTGAGAAATCATGGTAAAGTGCAAGTAAGAAAGTTGACGCAATACTTATCTGGCCTATTTTCTTATTAAGTTCAATTGTAGGAGCAAAAGCAAGAAAGTTGGGAATAAGTCAGCAGAACACACTGACGAGTTCTCTACCTTACCTGAATACATGCATTTGCTATCACAATATGGAAACTAGGAGGCAGTAAACTTATAACAACAGCAACCTGCAAAAGGAAAAGAATAAGGATGCAAGCTTTGAGACCTCATAATCATTAAGAGAAAATAGAGAACCCAGTATCATTTGATCCATTATCGAAATTAACTAGCAGAAAACTAGAGAATTAAGCATTACTGTTGAATTAGGTCTAAAAGTCAATGCTGATATTTGCATAATAGGATCATCTGATGAAGCATATAGTTGCAAGATATACCTCTGATATGTGCTTCTGAAGAGCTGCTTGATCCATAGCATCAAGCTCAATAGCAGTAGCATTTGGAATGTCATCAACAACCTGAATCCAAATCATAGTGGTGGTTGAAGAGTTCCACAGGGTTGCATATCAATAATTGTAAGAACCACTTGAAAGTTAGTAACTGATTTAAAATAACATCCATGTATTTTCTCAATTTGCAAAAAAAGTGACTAACTACTAAAGAACATTTTGCTACACATAACAGAGATTCATATACCTATCCATCGAAACTAATGAAACAGATCCCACAAGTCCTACATATAGAAAACCCCTTACTAAATCTGTCCCAAATTCCTCACTGCCAATCTGTTCCAATAATGCAAATGCAAGGACAATTTTATATTCCCAAACAGCAATCCATCTAGTAAGTAGATGCAGATTAACTTCAACTTCTGTAACTTCTATTTCTACTGATTAAAATAAACCACCAAGATTCTATAAGAACAATCAATTCTCGTTATAATTACCAATATTTTGAATTTTCAGGCATACCTCTTGTGCATCTTTCAAGTACAGAGATGCAACCACAACATGAACCTCATTTTTCTCTTCAAAATCACCTATTGCACAAGATTTAAACCACTGAGTGCACTTATTTCCGACTGATGATAGAAGCTCAGCGGCTGGTCGACAAACCCTTCCTGCACCAAGAATCAGAACGGAAATTCTGTTTTTCCCACCATACAACTCACGGTTCCTCTTCGGACTGATCTCCCGGATTTGACCAACCTCAAATGCTATCTTATCTGTTAAAGAATCTATAATTTGGTTCAGAACTGCAGGATCGTCTGAACCCACCTGTCCAAGGAAAACAGAATAGTCAATGATAAGTATCAGACTAATAGATAAACTTCACATAATGCCTGAAGCTTTCAGTTCAACATGATGCAACAACAACAACAACAACAACAACTACAACTGGGAGAAGAGAAAGAGAACAAAATCATTTTGTACTATTATAAATGGCAGTCTATTACAAATTGGATAATGCTTAACGTGGTAGGGTTCATCTTGTTTCACCTTTTCTATATTTAGCAACAATCTTTTCCCTATTTCTCACCCGAAATATTCTCTCATATTGTTATCATGTTAAAAACCTACACAAAACCAGTGAAAATTGACCCAACACAGCATCGTCCTTACACATTAAAAGCTTAAAGGCAATTGTTTAGCTTTTGAACAACAAATTGATGCAAAATTTATACATGAATTTTGTACATGCATGTGTCATGAATGTTGCATTGCTGCTAAATGTTTGAGCCTGCACGATTTCTATATCAAATGGACGATGGGATGGCTCAAAACCAATTTGCCTATTATGTCTTTCAGTGTGGTGGTATCTCCCTTTAAAGGAATTATTAGCATGGTGAAACGAAAACTCACGCTCCTTTACCTCTTCTGAAGTCACTTAACCACTTTAAAGTTAAACACTCCTCTGATACGACCTTTCTCATCATAAGATGATAAGTAGATGGGAGAAACCTGGGGAATTAACTGGTTGAACTTTTCTTTTGACAGCAAAATAATTTTATTAGATGTAATAGAGAACATACAAAAATTTTAAGGTTGAGTAATCCTCAAGAGTGACAAAAAAAGGTGCAAACATGGACTAATAAAGGACTGTTCCATGAAGCATGAGCACAAAGGAGCATAAAACCCTGTCCTAAAGGAGAGAAAAACGATTAATTTAATTTCTAAAAATTATAACATTTTACTATCTCCTAATACTCTGAGGAATAAACACAAAAGCATATTGGCAAAGCAAATGAGCATTCTTCTATCCTCCAAAACCTTTAAATTTTATGAGAAAAAACTAAGGGAAGCTCCTAAGATAAACCCACTTGTTAATGTACAGTAAAGACGCGATTTCCCCTTATCCCACACAATTAAACCATGCAAAAACACAGAATCTCTAATTTCAGAATTATGGTAATTCTCTACCAGACCACCTCCCAGACTCAAACCTGTTGGCTATCTAATTCCTTCAGGATGGAATTCTTCTTTACTCTTAATTTCTCTATATTCTTTCTCATTCTATGTTACATGCGTATTTTACTGAATTTAATTTAGCCATTAATTTGAAACTCTTCCATCAGTCAGCCTAACTCTCAATCTCTCTCCAAGATTCCTTTATAAAGATTTGATGTCATGATGAGTAACCCAAGTGTTCTAACAAAGTACAAGGGTAGGACCCCCTTTAACATAACCAACCGATAAGATATCAGGAAGTGAACCAAAACAGGACTAAAGTAGGTCTCTTGGATTAGGTGGGAACACCACTTGCCCAATGACTGAAAAGGGAAACTTGATCTCAGTTGAGAAAATTAAATCTGTAAAGCTTTTATCTGCTTTCTTTTCTAGCAGAACACCTTTTCCTCTTTCATGCAAACTTTTCTGCCTTATTACAGTGTCTTCTGAAAATATAATGCAATCCTTTTTATAATTTGCTTCAAGGTTTAACTTGGTTCGTAATAGGAAATCTAAAGGACCTAAAATTTGACATTGAACATTCCACAAGAAAAACTTAGTTCATTATGCTATTACTTCATGCAAAGAATTAAGAAGAAGTGAATATTATCCAAATTAATCAAACAAACCAACCAAATAAGTAAATATACTAAAAATACATATACTATATAGTGTATATATACTCTCCCCATGCTGTTTAACCTTTTGCCATCCTAAAAAGAGTATCAATCATTTATTTAAGCAATATAATAAACATGTAATTTTACCATTTTCCCCTAAAAAGGAATTGAAGAACTTCATTCAGGGTTATTTTTGGAAAAATATGGCTCTTAGCGAATAAAGTCAAGACAATGAATGCTTTGTGTTTGGGTAATGTCACTTAAAACTGGGACATAGGGGGTACATATATAATATATATTTGCATGATGTTTTAAATATTAATAAATTAAACTGGATGAGAAGCTTACTTCAAGCTCTGAGTATGATATAGCATTTGCACTTTGACCAACTTGACATTTTACCAGTTGAAAGGAGCCACCTGCATCTTCAATAATGTCCAAAGCTTTATTTATTAGACGCTGATCAAATAAATGCCCACTTAAAGATACCTGCCAATTAGCATAGTAGGTCAATATAAACTATACGAACAAAGCACATTTTGTAAGGGGTTGATATGAATTCTAATAAGAATAATCAGGACGAGCAGTAGAAACCTACCAGTGTACTGTATTTCTTCTCATTGGCAAGGCCATTTTCTAGGTTTGCACCAAAATCTCTGCAATTCATAACAAGAAAATTGGCACAGCATAATAGGGTAAGATGAAATGAATGTCAAGATTCTCAATCACCAGAAACCATCATGGGAAAGCAGGAAGGACAACAGTTGAGAGTGCTAGAATAAATAAAGCCTCCAAAGAGATGTCTCAAGCATCGGATCTAAACCTCTAGCAGGATAGAAATTATTAACAAGAACATGGATATGAGATGTTTGGTAAATTGCAAAGGGAATTTATCAGGTTCTTAGTGCCTACGATGATAAACAGAATTTCAGATCGATCCCTCCTAAATGCAGCAACGCCCATTCTTTTTCTTCATAAAATTTCACGAGTTCGTTGATCCACTAAATTCAGTTTCACTGTTTTCAGAAGAGCAAAACTAAATCTTCCACAAAGTTGACTTTGATTTTTCTCTATTACCATGTTTGAAAACATGCTTGCAAGTGGAAGGATCTCAATCCAGAAAATAAACAAAGTTCATATATTAGAAATCATCTTCTTTATAACCAAAACATTAACCTAACAGCGAGAGCATACATAACAAGTTTATTAATAAAAGAATAATATTAAAAACATAAAGTATAAATTAGAAAATTCATTGACTTACTCAGACCTCGAGTTCCGGATACGTGGA
This sequence comes from Dillenia suffruticosa, assembly GCA_033439265.1. Taxonomy (NCBI): domain Eukaryota; kingdom Viridiplantae; phylum Streptophyta; class Magnoliopsida; order Dilleniales; family Dilleniaceae; genus Dillenia; species Dillenia suffruticosa. The sequence continues at coordinate 1,365,508 of JAVTVX010000005.1, forward strand.
ATGTACTCATACAGGGGAGTTAGAGCCCCCTTATGGGCTATGCAGGCTCTACGTAAGTGTGTGGGCAGGTCTGTAACATCCTTTGCAGAAGCCAAAGAACAAACAAATTGGGAGAGTACATCTCCAAAATGTTTGGATGCCTACCCATGGTAGAACAGCAAGTTAGATCATGCCCTAAACTGATGGAGATCTCCATACTCCAATCAAAAGTAAATATAGAATATTTTCACCAATAAGCTAGTATTGAACATGGAAGAAAGAATCCAAAGCTCATAATGAACAGAAATAGAAGTATTTGAAAAGTAGTTAACCTCTTTTGAAAGCTCTGTTGGAAGAATGTCAACAGCAGAGAATATTATGCCATTACCCTCCAAGTCATGATGGTATGAATCAGTAAGGGGGTCATATCTAGAAAATGTGATCAACCATTTAGACAAGAGAAATGAGAAAACCATTTAACTAAGTTGGATAATATACTATAAATGCCAAAGTTGCAAATATTGCAAATAAATAAATAAATAAAATCATTGAGAAAGCATTTGCGTACAGAATATGTAAATCCTTTCAATTTTAAAGTTAGATTCTTTACTTAAATATATTCCATGATTACAATCAAATATCTGAAAATTTCACTGCAACAAGACGATAGTAATACGGTGTTGGCAAAGGTGAGTTCTGATATAGATGAGACTACACTTAGAGTGGCCTTGGGTGAACATGTATGGATGGCTTTTGGCAACAGCAATGACAGAAACAAATGAGCAGCAACCATAGCAATAAGAAAGGGTGATCTGGTGATAGTGAAGCTTGATTGACTGTGTGCCAGTGTAGGTGTTTAGGGCAATGACATTGGTGGCACTGTGGAAGCAATGGCATCAAAAGCTGAGTGTAAATGATTAAAAAATTGGTGAAGGTAGATTGCAGTGACGACAAGAGTAATTAGTAGTGCTGGCCATGATCCCAAAAGTGGCATAAGCAGCACAGCAAACCTGCCATGCATTTGTTAAGTACATCAGGGAATAACAAAGTCATTCGTAGGTAAAACTTTCCGATATTATTTATCATCAAAATGGGGCAGGAAAAAGGAAGCGAGATCTGCAAGAAAGCAGTTTTATTTTATTTTTTTGTGTGTTCGAAACAAAAGTTCACAAGAATTCCGAGGCTTAAATCTGCTTAGCCTCCCCTGAGATGAGAGTGAAAGATAGTCATATTAGTACTAATCTTGCACATGCATCAGCACCTCTAAGTTTTAGATCTTATGAAATGGTAAGAGTTAGAACTCATACAATCTATGGAAAACAACAAACAAAAGGACATGAGATATATGTATTGTAAAGATAGTACTGTTAAAATAGCAAGCCAAGACAATACCTCAAGAAAGGTGAATCGATGGATGTGGTTTGAGAAACAAACTCTAATGAGCCACTGACATCACATGTTATATCAGAAATTCCAACCAGAGGACAACCTCTTTTTATTATTTCTACAAGCTGCTTCGTACTCAACAAACGAGGGAATCTTTTCTCCCAATACATGCAATTGACTGCAAAATACCAAAAAAAAAAAGTAAATAAATAAACAAGACACTTATTGCAGTAAGTTAGGTAGAAGGAGCAATAAATCTTCTTAACTTCAAGGAAAAAGCACTAAGGATGTTAAAAGTATATAACATCATTTCTTTCTCTTAGAGTACCAGCACATAAAGATATTCAAAACCACATAACAAAGGAAGCCAGGTTTTCAGATCTCTAAATTATACTTTCATTTACTTCTTATTTGTCTAGAAGAAAAAAAAAGGTTCTTTAAACTGCCAACACATCTAAAAAACTTCTTTAACAAACCTGGCTCACAATGCATAAACCTTTCTTAATTTCCAGGTTAGAGTGATTAAGTTTATCCCAAACTATGAGTGAAAGTCTTCAATACAGGTATGGAGGATAACTTTATTTATCGAAAATTAGGCACTAGCATCTATTAGAACTAGGAGCTTCAAGTGTAAGTCATATAGTCACAACAAACAAGTTGAACACTAAATAAAAAATAAAAAAATAAAAACATACAAAACAAAACAAAACAGAATGTTACAATTAACAATTGATGTACAAGATTGGGCAGAAAATAAGTTGATAGCATAAATCAACCCTCCAATTTGTCACTGAAAAACATAAATCAAATCATACCAATGACAGATGCATAAGGAGCTATCCTTTCATGGAATACAGGTCTGTAACGTTCTGGATGAGCATAATAGTCAACCTGAAAACACAATGTTTTATGTCAGTATACCATGTATTGAAAAGTGGGTTCTCAAGTATGCTACAGCAAGGTATCTTCTCAGATGCAAGCAAGAGAAGAATTTGAATATTTATTAATGTCCCAGTGTTAAAAAAGAAAAAGGTTTATTTGAAAATTATAAAGCCTTGAGCACGTATACTCCATGGGCTATTCTAGTTACAACAATTTTGGGCATAGAGAAAAGCATTAACAACTAATTGGCTCATGCAAGAAAAATAACATTAAAAACTCATGGTACCAATAATCCTAACGTGAAATTCAAAAAGTGCTCGCCAAACAGGCAGTAGTTGACCCTCATGGAAATATCAGAAGCATAATGAGCAGACAATTTTTGGGCCACATATTCCGTAGAAGTAGATGAACAAAGACAGAAATAGAGATTCCAATCAAATGACAAGCATTGGCACTCATTAAGTGCTCCATCATCGAATTTCAACATATAGAAGCTTCACTATAGATAAAATAATTGAAACATTGAATGATCCCTCAAAAAGCCAAAAAAAAAAAAGGGGAAGAAGAAGAATGTTTCTAGAATTTATTTTAATTATGCTGCTTAGCTTAAGCACATTGCTCCCGGTGTTGAAAAAGGAAGGAATAACAAATCATCACTTCAAAATATCTCTTCTTAAGGAATAAGGTCAACCAAAAACTGGAGGGGAAAGGGTAAAGAGAGTAGAAATGTTTCAAAATTCTTTTGTCAAGTAATAAGATTAATAAAAATGAAACAAAAAAGGACTAATCTGAGGAATACATGCAAGGTGTCCAACAGTAAAAATCTATAGCTCAACAAACTGCTCAATTCATGAAAAAACATGGAAGATTCTCATTAACAACCACACACCATTGAAATAAATTTTGTGAAAATTAAAATTTTTAGCACCAATAGTGCTAAGAGCCGCTTTGTATGGCAAATGCTGTCTTACTGTACATTGCAAACAGGGGATGTGTTCTGTTAATGTTTTAATGCATATCCCATGCAACCCCCCTATTACAAACAATAAAACAACCAACCTAATTAAAAGTCCATAGTGGTCATTACTTTGCAGCTGCAACTTCTATGGCTTACCATTACTCTACTTCTATTCCACTCTAAGAAAAGAAAGCACTCATTGGAGAGATAAGGGATCATTCATCCTCCCAAGAGAATGAATAATTTGAAAGATGTAGCCTCTCTAGGAGCCATTTCAACTCAATCAAACAAGATTTGGGCATTATGTACTTTCATGATTTTATGTTTGTTTTGAATCAGCTTTGAGTTGCTTGGGTTGGATCTCTTTGTTGGGAGCTTGGATTTGTTGGAATTCCCTATTGAGTTGAGACTTCAGAGGGTTGTCCAAAGAATTGCCAGAGAAAATCTCCTAGGCCAAGCCCCTGAGGCTGGCAGTCAACTCTCCAGGGATTCTCCACAAGACACTAATTTCAGCTGGGAGGGCAGTGCCCAGGCTTCCAACTTAGCAGCACCGCGGGACCTAGGAGCCTGCTAGCATTGCTTGTGAAGCTACGAGCCAGTCATCTGCCAGCTGTTGATAGTAAACAAGCGTTAGTTTCAGCAACTGCATCAGGGAATTATAGGTGTTCCCTGGAATCATCCTATGTTGTCTCTAATCATCCCCACATTTCTTGTTCAATAAAAGTAAAACCTTAACCTCTGGCAACTAATTTAACCACCCTTCCTGCCAATCCCATCAAAAAATACCCATACTTTTAGGCAAAATTATGCCTCAAGACCGATTACTTCTATTGGCCACCTCATGAGTCCAGCCGTCTACTCTGGGCTAGCATTGCCATCAATGTGTTCACTTTCACATTCAACAGGTTCTTCATAATAAGCAAATGTAATCTTCATAGCTGTATATTTCCTTCATAAACTTTCTCCAAATCCTTTCTTTAAAGATTATAGGGAGTGTCAAAGAGCCAGAGCACCATTAATTACAAATTACACCAGTAAAAGCCAGAAACATTTCCCATTTGTCAAGTTCTTATCTATCATTTCACAAACTCAAGTTCAAAGATCTACAATTTTACCTTTCAGAAATTAATGATAACCTCCTCTTTTGTCCAAAGTTCTCACAGAAGTTAGAATACCATGCATGCACGTGTAAAAATAAGGATTCTGAGTACCATCAGAAGCAAGGTTCTTATCTTTCATTCACCCTCAGCTGAGTTTAATAACCCAATGCAGATTTATATGAACTGTTCGCATCTGCTTGTCACTTCTTATGAAATATAGAATTGCTAGTAAAATAATTATTTTTTTCTTCCATTGTATGTAAGATTGAGAATTATTGAAGCAAAGAAGTGTACCACAAAGGAGTATGACTATCTGTGGAAAAGAAAAGACACCAATCAGAGTGCATCCACCGAACCTAGAAAGGTCAGGTCAAGAGAAAAATTAAAGAAAAAATGATATGCATTTGATGGATGAAGAATGCTGAACAAGAGAAGCTCTAGCTTCTACATAGAGATCTCCAAGTTTCCACTCTCAAAATAATGGAATTATAACTCTCTATCCACACAATCCAAAGTAAGCAATAGCAAATTAGCTTGGCCTTCATTTTGTCATATTAGGCATTTAATTAGTTACTAACAAGTTCTGCATTTCAAATGCACCATCTGATATCCAATTAACATCCGGCAGTCCCTTTTAACAATCTATTGACTTGGACAAAAATAGAAGCAAATATCATGAAGTGCCATGTTAAGAGTACAAGGAGAGAACAATTTTTCAGAGGATCTAGTTGCATATTTAAAAAAACAACGATTCTCTTTCTATTTCCCTCCAAGAGCTGGGTCATTATGAGGTTCCCATTCTCCCTTTGGATAAATTAGATAATTTTACTAGTACCTATTAATGACCCATCGCAAGTAGCCATACATATCCTCAAGAAATACTTGAATCTTTGTACTGATGATATATGGATTTTCCTTTGCAGTTGAATCTAATCACAGTGTTTACATATTTTTATGACTTGCTTCTACAGTGAAGGTTGATCGTGCCATAATTTCATAATATATGAACCTCAGACTCATACACATGAATGCACGTAGGACAAAAATGGCATACTTTGTCAAATGCTTTGGTAGGATCCTTGTGTTCAACCATGTCCTGACTGGTCACAATGCACCCATAGAGTTGAAAAACTCTCTTAGACCGGTGTGTGGGAGGAGCAGCATCCCTTATCTACCAAAAGAAAGCCCCAGTTAGATCTAATGAATATTGTAATTACTCATAATTTTTTGCATTAGTCCAATAGCATAAACCAAGAAGGTAAAACAGAAAGTAGAAGGCATCTCTATCACATGATATGTAAAAACACATGGACAGGAAAGGGACTGAACAATTAGAAGGCCCTCCAAATCAGCACCAAAATGGTTAGAAGGACCAATTCGCCTTAGTTGCCAGTAGCAAATTGGTTTCTTAAATTCCTAGCAGCATAACTAAAAAAATAAATGAGTAAATAAATAAAATTAGAGAAATATATAGGATAAAGTTCCAAGGTCACTTGAAATTTCATATAATTGCAAGAAAAATTTTCTCATGTCTGCTTTTTCTGCCGGTTCCTAATCAAGTCAAAATATGCAAAGGAGTATAAACTCATATTTAAATAGGCCATAATGTACAGCACAGCCATCATAAAGAAGGTTAAATTAAATTCCCCCATAATTATGTGCTAGATTAGATGAAAAAGAATGAGTTGGAGAAAATGTTATCATTCAAGAGAGTACATGGAAATTACATTGGGAGGAACAATAAAGAATATTACCGTCGATAGTTTGCTTGGATCTACAAAAGTGTGAGGAAGAAGCTTAAGAATCTCTTGAGCACCAAGTGAAACTACAAACGAAAAAAGTATTACTAAAATGTTAATAAATTCTTCAATTATAATCAAAGGTATCAGATCAGATGATTTCCTAAAATGAACTCATTGCACATAGCAGAGTCACCAGCAATGCTAAAATAATCAGTTATCAGGTAATTTGCAAGGTGAAAAAGCCGAAAAACACGGTCAAACCTATACAATAAAGAACTCCACTATAATCTTATAACAGTAAAAAGAGTGTTTTAGATATCATACCATTTCCAGAGCCAGTGAACACAAATATTAGAGGACAAAGTTCTGCTGGAAGACCCAGTGTTGCAATCTCTTCACCAACTGAAATTACAGCAGCCTTGGCAGCAACTAAGGATGAATACATGTAGGCAGATCCCAATGACAGGAGTGGTGTTGAATATCCCATATTCAAAAACCCTGAAAGCAAAAAGGACAAAAATCAACTTTGATTGCATTTGAAAGCAGTATCTTCAGCATTCAGGAATAAGTCAACAAATTTTGGCTAAAGTTTTTGGTTCTATTCTTTATAACTTCTGAAAATTCAGCTGACTTCCAATGTGTTATAAAACAGGTTAAATACCAAAAATTTAGCATTAGTCGAGTTATCAGAGACCCCCCAAAATCCAAAGGCTTGAAAATCCCAAGAGTGTCAAATGGGCGCCAGAGAAAATTTTGTAAAAAGTGGCTGTGCTGAACATTTTCAATTTCAATGACAAATGAAGAGAGTAACTCCGAATGTGAATCAGGGCAATAGGACATCCAGGTTAAGATACACAGAAAATTAGATCGAAGTAATGGAGGAATACAGGAAAGAACCCAGATCACTTTATCCACTAAGAGTTTGAAACTTCTAGCTTCCATTGTTTAACATCAAAAGAGATGACAGGATGCAATGTTAGGGGAAAAAGGGAAAGGACCAAGGAACAAATTACACTAAAAGAGGATATAACACATATTAAGAGCCACAATCAGCCAAACCATGATTGAAACATAATTAAGCAACAAATTTTAAACTAAAAGAGTTAAAATAGAAGGTCGTGAGACATACGCTTTCCCAGTCCACTTAGGATATCAATCATTCCGGCGAGGCCAGCATATTTTCCAAATGCAAGTAACCGTTTCTCATGGTCCCCAACAATCAGCTCATAATCATACAAAGAAACCCACTCAGCGAGGATCTATATGAATAAAGAAAATCAAACAAAAGTGAGCCACACTTGTATAGCAGCAAATTAGAGTAAAAAGGAAGGGGAGATACCTTATCCAACAAAGGCATATTTTCTTTTTGTGCCTTGTGAGTGTGGGAGAAGAATGCATATGCTCTATCAGGAAGAATCATCTCTAACTGAATAAAAGCATAGAAACTTTATTAAAAGAGCTCATAAAATAGCAAAAACGTGTTGATTTACTAATTTAGCATTAGAACCTTTGGCTGCTTCACACCCAAGATGAGTCCGCACTCTGATAAGTCATTTGCTATTTCACATCCAACATCCTCATATAGAGCATCATGGTAAATACGCTTTGTGGATGGCTGCACAATAATGTGGGTAACCCCGGTTCCAGCCGTTCCACTGTGCAGGAGTCTAGCACAGTGAGATGGGGACAAAGGCGTCCTTCTTTCCCACTTGTTTGAATCTTCAGAAAGAATTCCAACAACTCCATTCCCAAGCATGGTGTTCTTCACGCTTACTTCTTTTTACAGTCACTGAAACCTTGTAGAATCAAAGTTTGAGTTTATAGCATTGGGTAGATAAGCAATGATTAGCATATAATTATTCATCACCAAATAAGAAAACTTGCCAACACCCGAATTCAGCTCACATAAATAGCTCTACATAAATTCGTTGCAGCAATAAGCGATCTTAGACAAGGGGACCCCACAATTTATTTTCTTCTTGTTGGATCCAGAAGCGGTTCAAACACATAATGCAGGGTAGTCCTCCGTACCCTTCACCTATAAACCCTCCAACCCTAATATAAGCAAGAGTTCAACTTGAGCCTCTAGTACTAACTAGGAGACGTTAAGCTTACCCATAAACCCCCACCTCTAATATAAGAATCTCCAAGAGACTCCGCCCCCCAAGAGGCCCACAATCCTTGTTGACTATGTAGACTATGATTTGTAACTTTTTAAAGGTCAAAAAGGCTAAGATGTGAGAATAAAATACTACATGGGAATTAAAAGATTCTAAAGAGTCGGCCAAAAAAAAAAAGGGTAGATAGTTCTCTCTGTTACAATCACCCAAGAAAAGTATAAATAAAACCCAGAAAAAGGAAGAAAACCCAGAAATCAGAAGTTACCAAAAACAAATGTTTAATAACCTTTTGTGATCGAACAAGTCGTAGACAAGAAGAACAGGCCTAAGAAGTGATTATGATCGTCAGACTGAAAGAACTCAGAATTTGTAAGAAATGGAACTGGGGTAATAACCTTTTTGTGATCGAACAAGTCGTAGACAAGAATAACAGGCCTAAGAAGTGATTACGATCGTCAGACTGAGAGAATTCAGAATTTGTAAGAAATGGAACTACGGTCTGAACTGAAGTGTAAAGTGGATTGAAATCAATTTTGGGCACATAAAAATATAGTCGGTGGGATGGTTGGTTCGTGTTTGGTAGTTTCGTCTTCTTCTTCTCTTTCATTGATTTATTGTGAAAATCGTGTGATCTAATATATATAGGTGGATGTGGACCTCCGGTCCATATATGGTGTTTTCTTGTCTGGATTAAACTTTTCGATTTCCAGATAAAATGCCTACTCAGCGTTGTGCGCCATTTCCAGGGAACTCACGTAACCGCAACGCGATCACGGCGCGGGAGCGTCGACTGTCACGTGTGACCGTGTGAGTGGGTGCTTTTTGCTGTTTGCTTTCGCTGTCACCCACGAAAATGAAAGCGACCCCTCCCCCTGAATTTGACCTTTTATTCTTTTCTTAAAAAAAAAAAAAAAAAAAAAAAAAAAAAAATTCATTGAGAGAACTGCGCAAGAAAAAACTCTCCGTACACATATAAAATAAATCAAATTTATTATTAAAATTTAAATTTACTTAATTATTAAGAAAATTACTAAATATATAACCCTCTGTATCCCCCATCTTTTTATTGAGCAACCTCTTTTAATTTCTATCCTAAATTTTCTTTGAATTAAAGAAAAAAAAATATATTTTATACCTCTTATATGAAAACAAATTATATTTAAATTTTATTAAAATTTACTAAAAATTAAAACTAATGCTTTAAATTTGAGAGCACAATAACAATAATAATCGTAAAATATACAAAGATCGTAAAATTGTTATAAGTAAATTTATAATTTTTGTGTTTATAAATAAAAATCTAATCCGCAAAAATACATTTGATAATCTAGAATTATTAATTATTTAAAAAATTAATCGATAACAAAATATAATATAAACAAATTCGAAATTGTTTCTAATTATCTCTTAATTTAATTTTATCGATAAGAAAATTCAAGTTTTGGTATCACAGATTTTATGTAACTTTGTAAGGTGAATGCGTTGGATTAAATTAAGATTTAATTTTTTTTTCAAAAAATGAAAAAGAAAAAGAATAAATTAAGTAACTCTAATATTTGGGGAAGGAATGAAATAAAAGATAGGGATTAAACTGCTCAAGCCGTGGATCATTGGTGGCGCCTAAGATAAGGAGAAGGGATTTATTATAATTTTTTATTGCAAAAATTATTATATTTATGACAGGTGTCTTTTCTCCCAATTTAGAGGGTGACACAGCCTTGTCTTTTAGCTCTACTCTTACCGATCACGGCACTCTTCTTTTGACAAAGCAAGATATAAATGCATGAGCTTTTTTCTATCTTTGAATAATATAGCTTTCGTGTCATCATAGAGCATGAACAAAATCGATAGAAACATATCAAGATCTATATATTTAGTCACTTATTCTATAAATAAAAATATAATATAAGATAAAATATAAAAATATAAAAATATAAAAATATTTATATTATTAATCTCGCTCAATGAAATAAAAATATAATTATCGTCATTATATATAAAAAAATAATTACATAAATAAATATATAATTTAAAATAAAGTATAATGACGGAAATAAACTTATATAATTAACTTTACTTTACTTATATTTAGATAAACAAGATTTTTGATAATTGATATCAATTGTTAATGAGTTATTTTTCTTTTGTGTATTTCCCTTTTATAAATATTGAGGAGTGATTATTTCATAACTGATGCTTTCAGATTTTTTTTTTTTTAAAAGGTGATTGTGATTTTATATTAAATAGACAATTAAACTTCGATCGGATAATTATCTGATTACTTTTTGTGTCGAATACTTAATTTATGAATCAATTTGATTTTAATATATGATAAATCGGTTTAAAATTATGGAAAAAAAACAATAATAAGGAGATAAAAAATAACTTATTACACGATTTATTTAAATTGTTCGAGAAATGCTATGTAATACAGTTTTAGGGTTGGTGTTTGTGATTTTTTTCTCCTAAGTTTGGCATCAATGCTTCCATCTTCCTTACTCTGTTACTGCTTCACTACTTCAGCAAACCAAAAAAGAACGATAAGGAAGAGCACCCAAAGAATTGTATCTCTCGTCTCAGAACGACAACAATGACAAGGAATAGCCCACCTCAGAATGGCGTCCCCTATCAGTCGCCGTAGAGACGGGGATCGAATCGGCCGGTAATGAGAATCCATTATATGTAAACAAGTTTCCAATGTAATACAATTTTGAATATAACAAACTCTATTGAATTGAATAGTCAGAAATTTTATTCTTTAACCAGAAATCTCGAATTCGAATTCTAAAAATGATGAAAAAAGATTTAAGAAAAACAACCCCTAAAATAAACTTTACAGCATTCGAACCGAATTAATCGGGTAAATTTCAGATACTAATAATAAAAAAAAATACAATTTTGAGTATAATAGGTATTATATATTTTAAAATTCTTTAAAATATTTTAGAATAATACAAGATTTTTCATAACTTATTTATGCTCTAAGTATGTATCTCAAATTTTATGCTCTTATGCATGTCTCACTTTTTATTTTAATTTATTTTCCATATAAGTGATAAAAATTATTTTTTTGTTAATTTTTTCATTTCAGTGTTGGGCCTAAATGGACCAGAAGGCCCAAATAAGTGACCCGGCATGGCCCGTTTAAAACCCTAGACCAGACTTTCGACGGTTGATTACGATTACAATTTCAGTTTGTCGAACTTGGACAAAATATTTTGTGCGTCCGCTGCTTTCATAAACCCTAGCCAATAAACCCTACTCTCTCTCTCTCTCTATCTATCTCTCTCTCAATCTTTAATGGCGGCAAAGAAGAAGAGGAACTCGCGCCCAAAACAAGTCGAGCTTCCCGAAGACTCAGACAATTCAAGTGACTCCGAACTTCAAAATGATAATCTCATTGAACAAGAAATTGACGACGAAGAGATGTCCGATTCCGATGGAGACAATCCTTTCACCGACGATTTTCTTCAAGGAGACGAAGATGAAGAAGGTCTTTGCTTCCTTTCAGACATTAGGGTTTCTTAATTATGATATTTTTAGTTGTGTTTCTGATTTTTTATTTGTTTTTATGGGAAATTTTTGTTGCAGAGAAAGGTTCGGAGTCGGGTGACGAGTCGGACTCCGATTCTGATGCCGAGGACTTGGAAGCAAAGTCAAGAGCGATAGATGAGGAGAGAGAAAGAGAAGAAGAGGAAGCTGATGCTGAGTTGCAGCTCAATATCAAGGAAGAGTCTGATGAGTTCCGGTTACCAACCCAAAAGGTCATCATTTATTGTTCTTGTTGTGTAATTTGGAATATTCTATCTACTTTTCTACATTATTTATATAGATGAATGCGTACATCGATTCAGCTCCATTTGTGTATAAACTACGGTTGTAGTCCTATATGTCCTGTAGCCACTTGTCTGATTCTACCAACATTGATTTAATAGCTGAAAGGATTCGAAATTTTTAGCCCCGACTCCCAACCCTGGTCTTTAATTCTGTCTTTATAACTAGTCATGTAATATCCCAATTTAACAACCATGCTTATTGACAACGTGTTTGGGCAAGCTAGGTTTGGATTTTGATAATTGGGTGGTTGAAATGCGGGTAAGACTGGCTTGGGGACTTTCAGCAGAATGTACACTGAGGATATCGAGAGGGACTAGAAGTTCTTGTTATTTGAAATTTGCTTGAAGTTTGTTGTTAGTTTCTTTCTAGGAGGATACTGCCCTTTCTTTCTTTAGCTTAATAACATCTGTACTTTTTTATCAAAAATGAAATAAAATAAGAGGTGGGTTAAGATGCTGAGACTCAAAAACTTTGAGTTATATTTCATTTGATTAGGTACCCTAGAAAAGAAAATTTAAAAACGAATGTAGTCCTAAGTTGAGAAGGCAAATATGAGACATGGAGAACCAGCACACATGCTGTCTCTGAACTTTTAGATTAATTTAAGAAAAGACATCTAGATGATCTGTATGCTGAGTTTGCTTTGCTTGATCATACGCTAGGAGCTCGAAGAGGAGGGACAGCGACCTCCTGATCTTCCAAATCTCCAGAGGAGGATAAAAGAGAGTAAGTGTGGTTTTATGTTGTCTTCATTGTTGCAAGTGTAGTTGTTATACAGGGCTCCTTGACTAGTATTTATTTAATCTAATTGTGGACCTATGGTTTCAGTTACTCGAATTCTTTCAAATTTTAAAGATTTGAGGCACGATGGTATGAAACGAAAGGATTATGTTGAACAACTTAAGATGGACTTGAGTTCTTACTATGGATACAATGAGTTTCTAATCGGAGTTTTAGTTGAGGTAATGCATGACTTGGTGGTTGTTATGTGTCCATTATATCACATGCTTCTGTTGCAATACTCTCTTTATTACTTTGTCTTAGTCACTTGGATTTATGTTTATTAATGCAGATGTTTCCAGTTGTTGAACTTATGGAACTAATTGAAGCATTCGAAAAGCCCCGTCCTATATGTCTACGAACTAACACTTTGAAGGTTTTTCTTTCTCTGATCTTCTACTTATTGATAGATGAGATGGTCAAATCGGATATACTAACTTACAAACAAAAGTAAAGGATCCTTACTTTTTTTCTGGCTGTTTGCAGACAAGAAGAAGGGCTTTGGCAGATGTTTTGATAAACAGAGGTGTGAACTTAGATCCCCTGAGTAAATGGTCCAAAGTAAGACCCTTCTTGTCTCCCTCCCTCCATCTCTTCTTTTATGTGTGCTTGAGGTGCTAGTGCATCTTCTTTATTTTTCCCCCCATTTTGGCAAATTTTAACGCACCATCTCAATTCCATGTAGGTTGGATTGGTTGTGTATGATTCTCAAGTTCCTATTGGTGCCACTCCTGAATATATGGCTGGTCATTACATGGTATTTTGTACTTCAATGTCGGGATAACCACATTTCTGATTCTAATTCTGAACTTTGAGTTCTCTGTTCTATGCTTACAGTTGCAAAGTGCTAGCTCTTTTTTGCCTGTGATGGCCCTTGCTCCCCAAGAGAAGGAAAAGATTGTGGATATGGCGTAAGTGGCTATTCTTTGCTCAAAATAATGAAAATTATCTCTTTTGTCATCATTAGGAGCTATATTTAAAAATGAATAAACAAAAGATCACTTTTATTTGTTTCATAAATTTGATGTTTGCTGTTGTTTGCATTTATGTGAATGATGGGATGGCTAGTTCACATAAACGATGACTGAGATGGGGAAAACATTTAGAGTCACAAGGATTCAAAATGATTAGGGATTCTTTTCCGCACTGGGATAGAATCATCATTTAACGTGATGGTAATATTGAGGATGTTGTGCAAGGTTGCTTCTACACTGTGGCATCCTAGCTGTATCCAAGCTTATAGCTATAAACCATTCCCTTGATAACGGCTTGTAATCTTCTTCAACAACTTGTAATCTGTCCCTTGATTTTGCTTAAGGATTGTGAGGATGAAGGGGAAGTTCCGATGGTTTTGGGGAAGATTTTTGTCTTTTGTTTGAGTAATTTTAAGTTGCATTCTGATACATGTGTGAGTTTGAAACTGCAAAATCAACTATTCTTATATGTTTTTTTCATTAATAGCTATTTCTGCTTTTTCAGGGCTGCTCCTGGTGGTAAGACAACATACATTGCTGCTTTAATGAATAATACAGGTATGCAGTAAGCTCTTTAACGAAAGTGGAACTAATATGCACGAGTATCCTAGTCTTTTCGCTTGCCCATTTCCGATTACTCATAAATTTACTTATTCAATATAAGGGTGTATATCACCATTTAGTGCTAAATTACAAACAGTTGTTCTATATATTATTGGCTGTGCCAGTTTCATAAACAGCAAGGGAAGGTGAAACTATTTTTGCATGAGGTGAATCAAATTCATCACTATAATATTAACTGGGAAAACTAATTGTATTGATCAACTCAAATATTTCAAATTGTAAAACAAGGACAGCTTGACACCTAGGTTCTTGTAAATTGTAAAATGGGTGAACCTTAGCAACTTAAGGTTGCTTGCTTCGTACTAGAGGTCTTTGGTTCAATTTTTGGAAGCATCTTCATAACAAAAAAGATGGGGATATCCAAAAGTGGTCCATCTTGAATCCACAACTTTGGTGGGATGCTTTAAGTAATAGGTGACATTTTTCTAAATTTTCATACGTGCTGCCTTTCAATCACATGTTTTTGGGGCATAGCCGTTGAAACCACTGTTTTCACAATAGTGTCCTATTTAGTGTGTGACGTATTATGCATCTGCATGTGTTTAGTTGAAAATTTCAGCATCTTTTGGTGCTATATCAGAGCAACCGTCTTCTAAGGTAATGCATCTGATATTTTTTTGGTGTCACAATCTGGTGTTCCTTGTAAGCTTTGGGTTTTTGTTTGCTGCTTATTATATATGCTACGCATTCCATCACTGCAGGGATAGTATAGAGTCATTGCTAGACTGCAGATATGTGTTGTCTTCCTTTCTATTTATTTCTTTACATGGGCAAGCTACAGGATTCGTTTTTTCTTTTAATATATTTAGTCACTGAACAACTTTCACCAGGAATCATTCATGCAAATGAGATGAAGGAGCCAAGACTCAAGTCACTTACAGCCAATCTACATCGAATGGGCGTAACAAACAGCATAGTGTGTAAATATGATGGGAGGGAGGTTAGCTTCTTGCTTGTTTTTCTTTTGTCCTTTTCTTACATTATTAAGAAAATGTGTATGTTGGTAAAAATTTTTATGGAGATAGTCATACGTTTTTTTTTAAGTCTATGTTTTATGGTCTTGTCTTTTGAAAGTTCTGTTTTGCCTATTCAAGAATGTTATCTAAGTGCTGGTGTGAAAAAGTATTTAGTGACATTGTTTATGATTAAGTAATTAGATGATCATCATTGCACAAGCTGCACATCCTCCACTCTTATCTCGTGCTGCAGCCACCATGGACAGATCAAAGGGGAGGGAGCTCATTGCATGCTCAGACTGATGTTTTTTTAATTGTTAAAGGGCATCAGATGTCAACCAACCCATTAATGGTTTTTTTTTTCCTCAGCTGCCTAAGGTTTTGGGAATCAACTCTGTTGATAGGGTTTTGTTAGATGCTCCTTGCAGTGGGACTGGAGTAAGCATACTTGAGTTTTATCCGATCAGTATTCTCATATTTCTTTCAATCTATCGCTGGATGGACAATATTGATCCAATTTATTATGCAGGTAATATCAAAGGATGAGTCTGTTAAAGCCTCTAAAAGCACCGAGGAGATATTCAAGTGTGCTGATTTGCAGAAGGTACATTCAATTCTCTCTCTCTCTATGTGGATCTCAGTGCTTTAAGTGGGGCCTAGATAATTTTTTTTAAATGAATAACCTATGTTGGTGGTCCTATTGCATGAGATTTTGGGGTACATTGAGCAATCTAATTCCATATAGAATGTTATATTGCTTCAGGAGTCGATGCATCTTGTCTCAAGCAATTTCTTTGTTTTACAGCAACTAATACTTGCAGCAATTGACATGGTGGATGCAAATTCAAAAACTGGGGGTTACATCGTTTACTCCACATGTTCCATAATGATTCCTGAGGTTTGTTAAATATGACAAAAATCCTTTGGATATCTATTAATTCACCATCTCTTCTTAAAAAATTTGGCAAATTACAGAATGAAGCAGTCATAGACTATGCACTCAGGAAAAGGGATGTAAAACTTGTACCTTGTGGACTGGACTTTGGCCAACCTGGGTAAGAGAGAGATCATGGCTGTGCAGTTGCTGTACAAGTATTGTATGTCTAGGTTCACTGATACTTCTCAATTTATCAGGTTTATCCGCTACAGAGAACACCGGTTCCATCCATCCTTAGAGAAAACAAGGCGTTTCTATCCCCATGTTCACAACATGGATGGCTTTTTTGTAGCAAAGGTAAATTTGTCATGCTTTAATGAGAGTAGGTGATCTCATTTTAAGTTTGCATGTTTATGCACTAGTGTGTAAAATCTGGTTGACACTGTACATGCCAAACCAAACCAGTGGTACATTCTTCTGCATATTCACATTGTGGAAGTATTCAGATTCAAGTGATCTTGGAATGTCTGGGTAGACATTTCACTGTTCCAACCTACTACTGATGTGGCATATTTTGCCAAATAGGAAGATCCTGAACTATTTCATTTGAATTTAATCTTAGCACACAATCTGCTTTGAATTTGAACCATGTGAGGCAGAATTTGAGAAGCTGTGTGTAGGTGGAACTCTTGACATCCAGTTGAACAATAAGCATTTTGGGTCATATGGAACATCAATATAGCCTTGAAGATTCCTCTACCAACTTTGATGCACATCTTGAGGATAGAGCTTGAACTCGCTCTTTTAGTGGTGCTAAAGAAAAGTCTGAGAGCTCTTCTTTTCCTTTCTTTCCATTTAACTAGGGAAATGATCAACTTGGGATTTCACTGTATGTTTCAAGTGATGCATAACTCAGTGTATAATGCTAGGATATTTTGGAAAAGACTTAGTTATCCTTGAATATCAGGTAATACTCTACATTTAAAATGCCATTCTAGTAGTTTAACATCCAACGAGAAACATGCAAACAAAATTTTCTTGTATCCAATGAGTCTGCAAAATATGGTTGTTTTGGCAGAATTGTTGGTTCTTTTGTAGAAACATGTGGAAGCCAATATACTTTAATGTTTTTGACAAGACTGGAAATAATGATCTATTACAATAAGTTTGCAACCATGCTAAATGAGATAGATAACCTGTTAGCTGGGAACAGATTATTTGTCTTCTACCCATTACGGAAGATGTAAGGGATGCTCGTTACCAGAGTTGCCAAAGTTTTGTTTTTTCTGTTGTTTGCCACCAAAAAGTAGAAAAAGTAAAGCAAAAACATACCTAGCATCACACATTTGCCTTTGGGTTTTGAACAAAATTTTTATGATATGATAATACTGAATTGTTGCCTGTCCAAACTCTGATTCTCCTTAGCTAACTGGTATATTTGATAAGAGATTTGATTTCTTATGGCATCTGTTTTGTTTCTTGCAGTTGAAGAAAATGAGCAATACAAAGCCCAAAAAAGATACAGATGCTAAAACTGAAAAGCCAAATAGCATGAAGAAAGCTGGAGAAGAATCTGAACAGGATGATGGAGATCAAAATAAGAAAGAAAATGGGAAAAAAGGGGGTGTTGTTCAAGAAGATGGGAAAGAGAAATCTCTTTCCAACCACAACAGTGTGAAGAAAAGAAAATTTCCTGCTAAAAAGGAAATCCCAAAAGCCAGGTCAGAGGCTTTTTCCATATTGACCGTGTTTTCTTTCTGTCAATGTTTGTGCTAAACCTCTAACTAGTTCCTGCATGAAATTTCATTATTTACAAATGCTAATTACATTCAGATAATAAAACAACTCTTCTTCTTTGATGCTAGTTGCTAATGTTAAAATTGAATTTCCAGCAGAGATTCGAAGAGAAAATTTACAAAGGGAAAGGTGGCAAACAAGAAAGCAAGAAGATGAGCCTAATCGCCAAACACGAAGGTGAATTGTGATACCTCTTGTGTGCATCAGAGGGAACCACCCGCAATTGATATATGAAATCTGGGTTGGGAGCTCGGCATCGAGTGATTGAGGAAACCGCAAAGTGACTTTGAAGTGATCCCAGCAGTGCCGGATGTTAATGCCGAAGCTCAGAAATTTTGGTTGTGCTGTGTCGTTAGGCTTTATTAATATATACGAAATCATGGATATTTCACTTAAGTCTCTGCTTCATGTTGTGCAAGGAAAAAGGTTGTCTTAAATTTTGGTTATTTAAATTAATCCCCTCTATTTTTGTGCTTTTTCTAGAGTAGTCTGATGTGGTGGCCTGCAGTTTGGAGTGATGGGGGCTTGTTTTAAATCTCATTCCTGGGCACAAATACTCTTTTTCTTTTTTCTATCGTCGGATCCTATTTGAAAAGGAGTTTTTAACTCTTTACATTTTTAAGATTCGAATTTAAGAATTCAAGTCGGCATCTCTTCTATTAGAGCAATTGTTCTTTGGTTGGCATAAACACTTATAGTTGCAATTACAAAGCGATTTAATTTGTGTCACCTTGTAATTTTTTTTCCTAAAAGAAATACAATATTTTGCAAATAAAAATTAATTATTTTCTATAGAAAGATTTTAATTATCATTATATCCTTAAACTTTGGTATTCAAGATCTTAATTAATCTTTTTTTATACCGACTTCAATTTTCCCAAGACCTTGATCATTTCAAAGTGATTAATAATAAGATTTAAGTATCATGAATTTGCACTGCATGTGGTGACTTTTCTGGAACAAACTTATGAAATAGGAGTCTGATATTCTTATTGTTATTAAAAATAATAATAAATTCAATTCCTTCTAAGTTCTGTTTTAAATTCAATAACTACAATCCAAATAACTTCATATATTTTATAGAAAACCGCACTATAGACGAAAGAGGAAAAATGTTAGAGAGAGAGAGAGAGAGAGAGAGAGAGAGAGAGAGAGAGAGAGAGAGAGAGAGAGAGAGAGAGAGAGAGAGAGAGAGAGAGAGGAAGGGGAGAGAAATATGTTTCCTCCGGTCTTGAGCAGAAATGGCATTATCACTTTCTGCAAACAATTTTCTTGCATTCCCAACGACAAAACCAAATCAAAATGCCCACAACGCAATCTTTCCAACAACCACAAAACCCACCATTTCAATTCATCTTCTGAACAACTTTAGTACACCATTTGAGCTCAAACAACTCCATGCCCACTATCAAAACCAATGCTAGTCTCTCTCTCCTCCCTCTCA
The DNA here is from genome assembly GCA_033439265.1 of Dillenia suffruticosa. Taxonomy (NCBI): domain Eukaryota; kingdom Viridiplantae; phylum Streptophyta; class Magnoliopsida; order Dilleniales; family Dilleniaceae; genus Dillenia; species Dillenia suffruticosa. The sequence continues at coordinate 1,384,964 of JAVTVX010000005.1, forward strand.
CGAGAGTTGCTCACGCCTGCTCTCTCTCTCTCCTTCTCATTTCTCTTATGCCCGTAAAATCTTCCAACAGTCAGACAAGCCCGCAATTCATGTCTGGAACTCTTGTCTCAAAGCCTTCGCTGAAAGCAACTCACCCATGCAATTCAACTATTTGTCCACTTGCTTGAGTACAAAGTCCTTCCTGTTTCCACTTGTTCCTTTGTTCTCAAAGCTTGCACAAGTTTATCTGAGATTTCATTTGCAAAAAGATTTCATGGGTTTGATGAGAAAATTTTAAATCCAATGATTTTCTTCAAAACATGTTTTTGCACTTGTATGGGAGTTGTGGAGATTTGGTGATCCTTCCGGGATGTTGAGCACAAGGGTACAAAAGATGTTGTGTCGTGGAATATTATGATAACTCGGTAAAAAGGGGTGATATAGGGTGCTTATGATTTGTTCTGCAAAATGCCTGAAAAGGATACGAGGTCGTGAGCCTCGATGATTTCTGGTTTTGTACAACGTAGGGGGCCAAAAGAGGTGATTAGAGTGTTTTTGGAGATGGAGGAGGTGGGAGAGAGGCGGAATGAGGTGACTGTTGTGGCTGGTCTTAGAGCTTGTGCCGAGTTGGGTGCATTGGAACTTGGTAGCATGGTTTATGAGTATTCAAATCAAAGTGGCTATGAGGGAAATATGTTCGCATATCAAGTACTTTGATTGATATGTATATTAAATGTGGATGTCTGGAGGTCGCCTATAAAGTTTTCAATGACATGGAGGAGCTTACGGTTGTTTCTTGGTTGGCGATGTTGATGGGGCTTGCAATGTATGGGCAAGCCAAGGAAGCTTTGGCGCTATTTGATATTATGAAGAAAGAAGTTGTTGAACCTAATGGGGTTACTTTTGTTGGACTGCTTCATGCTTGTAGTCACATTGGGATGGTTAATGAAGGCCAAAGGTTGCTTGAAAGCACGTCTAGGGGTTATAGAATAGTTCCAAGAATTGGGCACCATGGCTGCATGGCTGATCTTTTAAGTAGGGCAGGGTATCTTCAAGAAGTACGCAATTCATTAAGGATATGCCTCTGAAACCAAATGGGGTTGTGTGGGGAGCTTTTCTCGGTGGATGCAAAGTTCACAACAGTAACAACAAAAAGTTTAATCTTAATCCCCAAATCTAGACTTGGAACGTTTGAAAAATTAATATAAGAGATAGAAAAAAACCATAAAATTAAAATTTAAAAATAAAATAAAGAAAATAAAATTAAAAATTAAAAATAATAAAAATAAAGAAGGAAAAAACGATCCATAAAAACTTAAAATAATAATAATAATAATTATTATTATTATTATTATTATTATTATTCAATTGGTTTGGTTTCCCTAACGTCACTCTTTCATATATAAAAATATTTTCTCTACTAAATTTTAAACATTTAAATTTTTTACGGATAATTTATATTTAAATTTTCAATTGTGTACCTTTATATTTCACGAAATTTTCTATATCTAGGTTTTCTCCCGTTGGATGCAAAGCTCACAAGAACATTGAAATGGCTGAAGAAGCAATCTCGCACCTTCGTGAATTTGACCCGCTTAATGATGGGTATTATGTTGTTCTGTCAAATATTTATGCAGAAGCGGGGAGGTGGGACAATGTGGGACGAGTGGGAAAATTGATGAAAGATCAAGGGGTCAAGAAAACAACTGGGTGGAGTTCGATTAGTATAGATGGACAGGTTCATGAATTTGTTGTTGGAGATCAAAGCCATCCTCCGCTTCAAATGATATCCCAAAAAGTGGAGAGAACACTGGAAGAAATGAATCTGAATGGTTATGTACCAAACACCTCAGTAGTTCTTTTGGACATTGATGAAAGTGAGAAGGAGATTCTTTTGTACGCCATAGTGAGAAACTAGCTTTGGCTTTCGGACTTTTAAACCCCTCACATGGAACTCCAATTAGGATTATGAAAAATCTCCGTGTCTGTGAGGAGTGCCATGCAGCTTTCAAACTTCTATCAGGGATTGTTAATAGAGAGATAGTTGTGCATTATCGGAACATGTTCCATTGTTTTAAAGATGGTTGCTGTCCTTGTAAAGATTACTGGTAGTCCCTTGTCAGGATCAAGCTTTGTAAGATGCTCCTCATCTGACTTGAGTGGGGATCACTTGTTCAGTGCAATGGCCACACCAATTTTAGCGTAATTCAGTAGAATGCTTTTGAGATTTTAATGACATTGCTGACAGTCTCAAACTTGGTTCTCTCCATTACTTTGTTCATTTCCCTGACACTACATGTTATTTTATAGTACTTCAGGTTATATATCTTACAGGTGCGCCATGCAGAACAGCTCCATCATTTTGGACAAATTAGTGTATTTTCCTCTATTAATCCAATCAAATTGAGAATGAATTTCTAGAGATCACACAATTTTTAAGGATGGTTCAAACCTTCCTAATATAATTTTTAAGAATCCAACCTTGGATACTGACTAGAGAGCAGTGCAACAGAAAATGCATTTCATTATTTTTTGGGGGGTTTATTTTCTATTTTTATTTATCTATTCTTACTAGGTAAATTCTTGGGGAACCCAGTGTAGATTCAACAGCAGGAGGGGGTGGAATGGTCATGCTAACAAGTTTTTACTATTTTTTTTTCTCTATTAATAACAATTAATAATTGAAATGTTAAAATCCGAAAAAAGTTAATTAACTCGAACAATATCATACTTTGTTGATTGTTTACTTAGATGAGTACTAATTTGGAATAAGAAAAGGACTGATTACTATGCATATTTTCAATTTGTTAGAATTGGCTTCAATAATGGTGATCAAAGAAGCTTAGTAATCGGCTGTATCGTTAGTCTTATAATTTTTTTTAATGATAACGAAAATCGTAAAAATATACATACTCATAAATGTTCGAACACTAAATTTTAAAAAAAATATTTGAATAAGAGTTCTTTACTATTCATATGTTCTTTATTAATTTATAATAACTCGTTACATACTAATATATTGGTAAATGCATAATCCAAATTTTGAAGTATAAAATATTTTTGTATTTTTATTTTTTTCTTAAATAAAAAAATTTGAAATTCACTTCCTAAATATATATCGTTATAGCATTTTTGATAAAATTTTGATTATGAATGCAAAATAACACTTTGCTTATAGAGTGTATATATACACACACAGACATATATATATATATATATATATATATATTTATAATATAGATATATGATGTAAAATCATAATTTAATTATTAATAAGATATCTTTTAAAATAAAAATAAAAAAGGAAGATAAATATGCACAAATAAATTAATTATTTATTGGGTTTTGTTTTGACCGCCTAGTTAGGGTTAGTACTTAAGAAGAAAAGTGAGACTCTGGAACCAAACACCGCACGAGCACCAGAAAACGGTCTGGTGTCTGCTGCCCACAAGCTTCTCTTTCCCTTAAAACCCTCTCCTCTAAAACCCTAAACCCTAGAGAGAGAGAGAGAATGCCTAGGGTTTCAGCGCTGGACATGCCCGATGTCCCACAGGGACAACTCCCTCCTCACCTCGAGCTCCAACGAACTCGCGTTCTCTGCAATTCGGACGCTCCTATTCACGTATGTACTCTCTCTCTCTCTCTCTCTCTCTCTACTTTTGTTTTCAATTTTCTGAATTGGTTACTTTTTTCTGATATAAAGACAGAGAATATTCAATTCTCGGGTTCTTATGCGTCGATGGGAGTGGACAATAGTGAGGGACTTAATAAATTTCTCAGTAATTTTAAGGTGGAAGTGACTAGGTTAACTGAAGAAGATATGGAGTTTGACATGGTTGGGATTGATCCTGCTATTGCCAATGCATTTCGACGAATTCTTATAGCTGAGGTTTGTTTCTAAATTCATTTTTTTCCCCGCAGAATTTGTTGAAACAAGTTTTAGGAACAGGAACTGTTCTTTGATTTGAATCATTGTACTGTCTATTTTTAACTGAAATTCATATATTGATTTCATTCTCTTTTTAATATGTGCCTTTTGTGTTGATAACGGTACTTGTGTAACATCTGGTGTTAATTGAGTTTAACTAGATTCTTGCCACAAACACTGTGGTTCTGTGGAAGAAGAGAATAAGGGAGAAAAAGGTGATGAAAAAGATGGGTATAAGACCAATAGAGGTTGTTCAAGGGAGTTTCTCCTCTCCGTGGGGATTGACACTTCTCCGAAGTTGCAGGAAGAAATTCTGATTGATTTTTCTGTCCTTGGAGTGGTGGCATAAGGAGGGGACTAAGGCAAAATCAGGAACCTCCTACTGCATAAACCCGAAAACGGATGTTTACTTGGGGGGGGAGGGAGTGGAAAGTGAGCTGAATAATGGTTCTTTAAATAATGTCTCCAAAAACTAATTTGTAATTGTACAGGGGATTTGAAGAATGATAGGGTTCAGAGACGTCAATCTTGTATGGGGAAATATATAGAATCATATGGATAGTGTTATAGTTATTTTATTAGCATGATGATCTATGTCATGATGATCTATGTTTTACTATATTATAGTTTCGAATTGCACAAATCTAGAAGCATAGGATGTTGCAATTGGGATATGCTGTATGTCATAAGTTGCATCTCAAACCCACTTTCATTGCAATATATGTTTTTTCTTTTCACTAAAGGCATCTTCAAGTCGACTATTATACAAGTTAATCAGTTTTTCTAAGATTTTAGCTATGCTTCTTTTCTTATTTACTGCTGAATAAGATTTAGCTGGTATATTATTTAATTTCTTTTCATTTTGGGTTTAGGCTTAACTAATTTTATTTATCGGTGAGCACCATGAACTTAAATACCTATATGATATTTCTCAGTTTGTGAAGACATAGACTTTTCAAAACTGATCGATAATTCAACACTTTATGCATTTGCCCCCTTCGTAGAATGTAACCTGTATTGGATACATTAGTGCATAAATATAATTTGCCTTCTTTATGCTTTGGACAACTTATCTGTGTTAAATCTTTAAAATTGCTGCCTCTGCATGAAGGTTCCCACAATGGCTATTGAGAAGGTCTTTATTGCAAATAATTCGTCAGTAATACAAGATGAGGTACTTTCTCACAGACTGGGTCTCATTCCACTTAATGTTGATCCAAGGCTCTTTGATTACATGTCAGGTTGATCTCTTCTTATGTCCCAATTCAATTTTTCTCATGTTTGCATGTTCAGTTGAATGCTAATTAATATATGTTTTTGTAAACAGAAAATGATGCACCCACAGAAAAGAACACTATAGTTTTCCGACTCCATGTTCGATGTGAACGAGGTAGTCCACGCATTACAGGTATATTTTGCTGCACCTTGTAGGTGGTGGCCTAGAGCAAGTGCCAAGATCTTTTCCCGTTTCCTTCTTGAATCTTGAATTCACTTCTCGTCTTGTAGTTACCAATTACTTTTTAACTTGATCTTCATCTTCATGAAAATGGTGATGCCTCGTGAATAATGCAGTGAAGTCAGATGAGCTGAAGTGGTTACCGAATGGAAGTGAGTTTGTGTTGGCAACCGAGAAACAAGGCTCAAATTCAACAACAAAACCAAAAACCTATACGTCATTTACTTGCAGTCAGGATACCATGCCAGAGATTTCCCACAATCCAATTAGTCCAAAATACCCAGATATCATCCTTACTAAGTTGGGTCCTGGCCAGGTAAGTTTTACTTGTTTATTTTCTAAATGATTTTATTCCGTATATATAGAAATTTTAAGACTGTAGTGTTGGGTCAGAGATTAGTCATTCGGACGATTTAAATACGTGGTGACGAATAAGTGAGTGAATGTTGCCTTATGAACTGAAAATGATAAATATTTTGAGTATCATCTTGCTCTTCCTTGAATTTGCACAACTAAAACATTAAAATTTGAAGACCTTGAAACTACATAACATGTTCTTTCTAGGACAACAAATTTCCTATATTATTTCTCTATTGCCTTTTATCAACTGAGAATGATACATATCTTCAGTATCATCCTTGTTCTTCCTTGAATTTGCACAACTAAAACACCAAATTTCTTTTTAGTAACATGAAATTCCTAAGTTATTCCTCTCTTAGAAGTCTCCTACCGAAGCATCATGACTGGCAAGAGGAGATTTGAGAAAATTCTTGGAAAGATTTGCGGCCAGAAAACTGTCACGCCTGAAAACATATCATCATTCATTGTAAGAATAACTTATCATGCAAGAAGGTCTCTAGATGCTGGTGACATTGCCCTACAACACCTTCAACTCCTTCAAATTGCATCCACTATAATCCTTCCCATACCAATTGACAATACTCTTTATCGGGTACCTGCCCCCTTCCTTTATCAACAATCATTTCCCAAGAAAAGCATTATGAATAAGAAAGGCAAACCCTAGCCTTTCATTCTTGGTATCCTTCTCGATTGTTTTCCTTAATTAATTGAACCCAAGGACCCCTTCTGAGTCCCACATAAGAAGTGCTTCTGCACAGTCTCCAGCTTTTGGTCAACAAGAGCCAAAGGAAAATGGAACAAAGATGTGAACTATGTTAGGCTATAAAATTGTACCCAACCAACCCTGGCTTAGCACCTATGAGCACATAATTACACTTCCATCCTCTAAATTTCTTTAAAACCTTCGCATGGTGTTTCATACCTCACCATTTCTCAACTAGCCTCCTAATGAAAATGCAAGTGTACAACGGTTAAAGATCCGAAAATAGGAGAATCTGTCTATTTGCTCCAACTATACGAGCATATTTAAGTTGTTAAATCCTCAATTCGATTGATTACAGTCATATAACAACGGAGACTCAAAACTCTTAAAGAATCTAAACTTGAGGTATTGTGCTATTAAACTAGTGAGGTTAACAAACCCATGCTTTCTCTTTACCTGAGTGTACTTTTAAGGCCACAACAGTTCAATCATAAGGACTGTGTTCCCAAAACATAGAACTTGTTACACCTTCACCCCAGGGTAAACAAGTCTCATTGTAAAAAGCAGGTGCATAATCCTTGGATGAAGGTAATCAGTTCTATCTACTTTGAAACCATCAAAATAAATTTTTCTACTCACTCCTCACAGTCATTTTGCTCCCATCACCAAAACAGAAGGCAAGCCAGACACTGGATCCTCCTTCAGTTGGATCCTATTGATTTGCACGAAATGAAGGACTATGATTTAGTTTTAATGGTCACAAGGAGGCAATTGCCTCTTGGGGGTTGGGGGGAACAGGGGCTTGAACTCCTCAGTTCAGGTCAGGAGAGGAGCCCCTGGTAGCACTGGAATCAATGTGTTGGTGGTAGAAGGGCTATGATTTGTGAGAACTGAACTTGGGAGTGGAAATGCTTCCATAAATCTATTTCCTCCACCTTGGTCAAAGACTTGGGTTACCTAAAAGAAGCTATTACCTCAATTGGCTTGATAGTAGGTTTTCCATATATCAAGTTTGCCTTGCTACACTTCTTTTTTAGTTTAGGATCTACCACCAAATCAGCAACAAGGACAGTATGAAGGATATCTCTTCCTTTGCATAAAGCTTTGGCAAGAGCCTTATGTGCTGTCCTTTTGTTATTTCTTTAAGTGATGCATTGAAGGGGTGATTTGGATCTATGATGAATAAATAATAAAGGAGGCTTCTTGAAGCAGTAAAACATGGTTCTTTCACAAAGCACCTTTGAGCAATTGTCATGTACGTAAAAATTGATTAGTGCAGTAGTAGGTCTCATGGTTCTGAGAGTGAAATATTGAAGCCACTGTTTCGTATCTTGTTTGAAAGATGTACTTAGCTGATTGTAGCTTTCTTTGGTGGATTAGAGTGTTCTGACTTACCAATATGCTTTGGAGATTCTTGACGTCAATTAATACCACACAAATGAAATGAATGTGTGAGCGGCAAAACCTCACTACTTTTTGATATAATCCCTATTTCTTCCTTGATGTAGCACCACCACCACCAACTTGGGTGGAGCAGACTTGACAAGCAAACTTTTTAAAGCTATTGGAACCACTCCACCTAATAGCTGTACCATTATTTCCTCTAACTTCTTGCAAATGTATTTCCAAAAATAGTCTCAAATCTGTACCAGTAATCATCCATCAAAGTGTCAGCACTGTTCATATATTTGATAGTTTGATTAGTTATCTAATTCTGACTCGAGCATTCTACTGAATTTCACTTGCTACGACCTATGAATCATGGACTCACCAAATTGGATGCGAGACTTATTTGAGTCACCAACGTGTCTGACTTGCCATATGGTGTATTTAGTATTTCATTACTAAAATAGGTAATGCGAATTTGACAAGGGGACCATGCATAGTGAGGTGCATAGAGATTTGCATTTATGAATGTTGAAGCTCCAAACTGTAGGAATTTAAATGTAAATTGACTAAAGTTGGAATTATGATGTTCTAAGAGTTAATTTCTAGAAAGTGGAATGTCTTTTTTTTGGGGGGGGGGAGTGGGCTAAGAAGCATAAAACAATAAAGTCAATATGTTTATATGGACTAAATATACTATTTTTTATGATTTTTATTTATAAATAAGTCCTCTTTAGCAAATTCTTAATTTAAATATTTAAAAGTTGGTGCTAACGAGATATGACAAATAGGTATAACAATTGTGGTTTCTTTACTCCAACATTGTATAACCAATATATATATGTGAAGTTAGTGACTAATATTGTAACAAAAAAGTTCACGTGAAGTATCTCCATCAGGTTTTTGAGAAGTACCAGGGAAACGCCCGGTATTTAAAAAAATAATAATAATTAAAAAATGAATATGCCACATAAAGTATTCAAAGCGTGTCTGGAAAGTATCCATGGAGTATAATATCCACTACTTTTCCAATGCAAGTATCATTTCCATTTTGAAGTATCCCTGCTACCCATTAAGCGGTCAAGTCTTATTAAGGAAAACAGCTATGCCAGCAGATATTGTGTTTCTATTGTGTTTCTAATGACAAACCATACTGATGTCTCTGTAGGAAATTGAACTTGAAGCTCATGCTGTTAAAGGTGTAGGTAGAACGCATGCAAAGTGGTCTCCTGTGGCCACTGCTTGGTACAGATTGCTTCCTGAGGTAATTTGTTTTCTATGCAAGGACATGTATAAATTTGCTGATTGACTATCCTTGCTCTTTTAATTCTACGCTAGCACCTTTTAAGCTTTCACATTCTCATATAGGTTGTTTTCCTGCAAGAAGTGGAGGATGAGAGGGCAGAAGAACTTGTGAAAAAGTGTCCTGCTAAAGTATTTGACATAGAAGACATTGCGAAGGGTATCTCACTTTTGCTTTAGAAACTTCTAATTAGTAGTTTGTAGATTGAAAAGCCATACCTTATTATCCTTTGGTTAGAGAAAATAATTAATAAAACTTTGTTTGATGGAAATGTACTTTTTTTCCCCCTCAATTGTAGTTCAGTCGCTTAATAATCTTCTGATTTTTATGGTGATCTTTTGTCTTTTGATATACCAAGGATATCTCTGATGTGATTGTTTTACAGGTAAGAAAAGGGCAACTGTAGCCAGACCGCGTGCTTGTACCTTGTGTAGGGAATGCATACGAGGGGATGACTGGGAGAAATATGTTTCACTTCGCCGTGTCAAAAATCATTTCATCTGTAAGGAATAAATTTCTTGGAGATCAAAGTAAAGTTCAAGTTTTAGTTGGTCTTGGGACTTACCAATGGTGTCCCTCTGCTTAATATATAATGTGCCTGCGAAATTTTTGGAATGGTTTAGCCGAATGGTCCAATTAGTCATATCTACAATCTTGAAGTTAAAATGAGGAATGTTGGACAATTGGGCTTCTGATTTTTTCTGGAATAAGATGAATATGCAGCTTTTGAAATGTTCAGTTGCCAGTTAATATCCTTTTTAGTTTTAGACCTCCAAACAAGTCAGCATCTTTCCATATCTTTTTCTGTTTGACGTATATGTAAACAGAAAGAGGAAGAAGAAATAAGAGAGGGGGGAAAACACAATTTCAGGCTTGACTAATGAGTGATGGATTTGTTGTGTCCCCTTTGTTTTGTTTGTGATTACATAGGAATTGCCTGAGTTCTACAGTTTTGTTTGTGATTATATAGGAATTGCCTGAGTTCTACAGTTTTTGTGACGAAGGTGCGGTCCATCGGTTTTGTTGATTGAATGCAGCATGGCTATAGAATGAAAATTTTTGTGCCCCTCATAGCTATTCTCTTGTCAAATTCATTTTTCAGGTTTATCATTTCATAAATTTTTCTCAGTACCCTTTTCTTATCCTGTAGGTGTGCTGCTTTTATTTCCTTGAATGCCTATAAAGTGCCCTGCATTTCTCTGAAATCTATGTAGATTATCTGTGCCCTGTAGATTGTTTTAGTGATCCTGGATGCCTAATGTATGACAATTATTAGGTGTTAGTATCAAGTAAATTAGACAGAAATATCAATGCACCACCAGTTTCTTTCGGGGCCACCTTAACCCAGTTTAAGGTCATGATTTTTGACTTGATTTGATTCCATCAGGGCAGAGAATTTGTAATATACTGCTAAATCTTAAAATGATATGTATGTATTGTTGAAGGGTCAAAAGGCTATGCTGAACATGAAAGCTCAGGGGAGCCTGTGGCAAATTACTTTGTGCAAAACTCAAGTGACACAGGTCGTCCACCACATCTGTCTTGATATATTCTGAAGCATTAAGTAGTTGACTAGTGTGAGTCTGTTATTCAGGCCAGTCCAAGTTTCTTACTTATGGTACCCTTATAAAAGAAGGTGGGGGACATTGTAAAGGATGCCCTTTGGCTGTCTTGCATACAACTGTTACAGTTTCCAGTCAATGAATATGGTTGTGCAAGAGGTAGTTTTCTGTTAGCTGGCCTGACAGGGACCCCTCCCCCTCCCTTTTTTCTTTCTTCTCTTTAAAAATTAAGGTATTTTTAGGAGGTGTTTGACTTTGAAGCTGTCCTATATGTATGTTTTCAATTTCATGTTGTTATAAATACCAGTTTAATGGTTGTAACTGCCTAGGGAGAAATCGTATTTCTAATATATCTTCGTATCTTGGATGAGTTAAAACGTTATCTCAATTCTTTCTGCAGTTACAATTGAATCGACTGGAGCATTGCCTCCTGAAGTGCTATTTACTGAAGCAGTGAAGATCTTGGAGGACAAATGTGAAAGTCTTCTCACCGTGCTCTCCTGAGCATTCAAAATCATCAATTTTGGGATTCAGATAAGAGAAGCGAAACCACTGGAGATTGATCATCACTCTTGTATGAATATGAAATTGACATAAAAATGTCGTCGATGGCACGGTTGACATTGAGAACATGCATGTAATTTTTATTCTATGGAGATCACTCCACCATGATGTTTGAGTTTATAAATTATTCATCTTCATCTAGGAAGTTGATAAGTCTTGCAAACATAATACTTATTTGCATGTACATGTGCAGTTTGTTTTGCATTTTGACTTTTGTCCTTTTTATCAACACAGAAGCATATGCCCGCATCATGGAATCTTTTTTTTTTTTTTTTCCTTCTTTTTAAGTGTTTGGGCACAGAAATTGACTAATATATATTCCTTCTTGCATGGACCAGCATCAGAGTGATATTATATTACATGTGTACACACGCTCATATATGTATATATATACAGAGGACAAAATGTGGTCCTGGGCGTCTTAATAGCCACCATGTGTCTGTAATCTGTCCCTACGTGGGGAAGAGTGAATAGTACTTTGAGCAATGTAACAGTATTGAAGAATTATTGAGCTCTCAAATGAGATTCTATTTTCTTTTTTCCTTGGAGTTTGAGGTTTAATTATATGACCATCGGATGGAGAAGCCAAAGAGGATTTTTGGCAGGGCAGCTCCCTTTCGTGTCATATATTCCGCCTAACATGTGCTATTATGGTCCAAACTGTGAAAAGGCATATTGTGCTCTGGCATCTCACAAGCCTACGGGCATCTTCTAAGGTTCTCTCTACTTAGGCCATTGACTTCAGTTTCATGCTTTACGTGCTCTCTCTCTCTCTCTCTCTCTCTCTTGTGCACACAAAAGTGATTTTTCTTTTTACACTTTTTCTGGATAAAAGCCCATGACCCCAGTTGATGTGTAATGTTCATGTGATACTTTCTGCAAGTATTCAGGAATTTCTGACCTTATGAACCAAATCAGCCTTGAGGGTACTTAATTATGTTGTTCTTTTGTTTTATTTGTTGGATAACATTTTCTCATGAAGATGTTTTCTAAGAAAACTTCTCTTTGAAAAGATTTATGATTGTTTGTTTGTTTGTTTGTTTGTTAGGTATTTTCTTTTTATTGTTTGGAAGAATCTTTCATGAAAGAAAATAATGTTTGAGATGTTTTCCCTCATTTTTCTACATTCTTGGAAAATTAATTTGAAGATTTTAAGAGGCCAAGAGAAAACAAAGATCGAAAAGTTATTATTTTTCTTCATATTATTTTTCTTATATAATATAATATTTAGCCTGTAGCATGTGCAACTCTTTAATCATACTCAAATCCTGATTCTGTGGTCATTCAGTGAGATTAAACTATATGTGGGTTAAGATTCATGTACATGGACTTGATGGGTCAAAGTGTAGATTAAAAATTGAAAAATATCTTGAAAGATTTACTTGTTGGGTTAATTAATAATCATCCCGGGACAATCAATTGGATTTGGTCCATGTGAATAATCTCTTTAGTCACAGGTTTGTGAATTTATAACTATCGAATAAGGGTAATTTCTTTTACGATTATTAAATAAATTAAAATTATTATTAAAATTAAGTTAATGGGTGTATTAACTAGCAAAGTATTGTAACTTTTTTAACTCTTTAACCCATTTCTTTCTTTTTTTTTCTCATTATTGTTATTTGAAACTATATCTCGATTAATTTTATTCAAACGTTACTTTCTCAGTATAATTTTTTCTATTTTTAAATTTCATTCGAGACTTAATTAAAGAATTTAACACTCTATCCTATTAGATCAGTTGTCTATTGATCCATTCTTTTCATTAGACTTTATATAAATCTCTTGTATCAAGCTTGGCACGCGTTTGATATCGTGTTAAGGGGCCAAATAAATGAAAAATATTGAAAAGCACAAATCTAGATTATAACTTATTTATATTCATTATAATTTTTTGTAAAGAAATCGTTAATGTTCGGTATAATTTTTAACCGAATAATTTGTGTCTTAAATTTGTACCGTAGAACGACATCCATCGGAGACCATTTGGCAATGTCTTCTCTTCCTCTTAAAATCTCGTATTTGTCGTCTAAATTTAAAGAATTTTAATCATACGATTTTTCATTATAAATTGAATTTTTAATACAAAATTTAAGGTTGTCATTGTTTTTTTTTTTTTTTTGTTGAAATTAAGGTTGTCATTGTTCTAATATAAATATATATATTTTTAGAATTTATAGCAAATAAATACATGGCATTGGTCTCAACGTACAACCAAAAAGACTTAAATTCAATTTAAAGTTAAGAATCAAATTAGACACATTCGTTCTCGTGAATATTAAAAAAAGGAGGAGGAGGAGAAAAATTATATTTTTCTTGGAGTTGCTAGTAGTGTAATATGTCATTGTTTTTTTTTTTTATTGGTATTTGAAATTATATTTCAATTAATTCGATTCAAACGTCTATGAAATCATATTTAGGAAATAATTTTTTCACGTAATTTTTTATATTTTTAAAATTTAACTAAAAAATTTAGATTTTATTTTATTAGATCAATTGTCCGTTTATGATCTATGATTAATATTATTGGATGCGAATCTACTTTTGTTCAACTAGATTTCCTATAGGGTAAAATTGGACATAAATTTCAGAATTTAGCTCAGGGGTCTTTTGTCCCCCACAAATTAAGCAATACTTCACAAGTCTGGTTTCTACGTGTCATTTCTGTATTTTGGTTTAGTTTCGACGTGTCATTTCCGCCCTCTCCATCACACTCTTGAATGGAATTCTTGTGAGGCAAAACAACTCTGGCTCAATTAATTCTGGAATTGATATCTCTCAATCATGATCGAGAGTTTGATTCCTATAGAAATGAAAAAATCAATATCGGGAAACCTATAAATGATCAATTCAGATTAGTCAGAACGAAAACTTAAATACTGAGTTGATAACTTATCGATGATAAAAAAAAAGGAATTCATAAGAGGCCACATTTTTTAATACCCCCCTCTTCTATCTATCTCTCTCTCTCTCTCTCTCTCTCTCTCTCTCTCTCTCACGTGAGAATCAGGATGCAACGTCAATTTTCCTAACAAAAAATGACCTTTGAGGGGGACTACTGTCATTCATAGCTTTTGCTAGACGACCCACCTCTTAATTTACAAATACTCATAAACAGAAAAAAAAAAAAACAAAAAAACAAAACAAAAGACAAAACAATATATCTAGTAGTTGGAGTAACCCTATCACACACTAATTAGGGATTATTTTACAAGAATGTTTTGGAATTCCTTGTCTTGTTGTCACATCTTTTATTTTTATTTTTTTATTTAATCATTGGTATCTAAAATTTCTGATTAATTGATTTGAATAGTTGTGAACTTAATTCGAGATTTTTAACTCTTTTAATACTTATTTTTAATTTTTAAAATTTAAAATTTTAATTTTAATTAAAAAATATAATATTTTATGATTATATCCTTAACTGATCTTTTTATTCTTATTTATTGAATCCCGTAGAGAACAACCTTGAGCCTTTTATTGAGCCACGGTGTTTTTTTTTAATATATATATAATTAAATAAAATTAAATTGAAAAATAGACTATGAAGATAAAGAAAGTTTTATCGTTTGAGTTGTTGTTAAAGGATATTATTGAATCATGGTGATAATTTATTTATTTTTAATTATATAAAAATTTAAATCTAAGATTATCAGATTGAAAAGAAAAATTTATACCACTAGACTATCCCGTTTGGACAAATTATACATCATTGTACGAACGAGGCCCGCCGAGAAACAACTTGTGTCCAAGCTTATCCATTTTTTATTCTTGTTTTTTTTCATAATAAAATAAAATATAAAAATTCTGGTTTGGACTTTTGTGAGTTTAACTTTAAAGTTGTGTGATAAATTTTTTTTCGAATGGTTTATGTGCTTGTTTTTCCTTTTCTTTAATGTTTAATATTCTGACTAATTTAAGAGTAGAATTTTAGCAATGATAGGTTTAAATTAATTTCAATATATAAAGAAGTTCTAAGAGAAATAAAAGTTTTTCTCCTGAATTTATACGAATATATATATACATATATCATTCAAATATAAATGTGTAAATATGAAACGTTGAATTATTTTACCCGTGTCGATAGGTTCTATTTTACCCATGTCAAATAAAGATATAGCTATTTTCGATTATGTTTTAATTTAGTAATTTAACTCGCGATACATTTTCTCACATAATCTTTTTAATTATGCTATATAATATTCTCCTATTTTGTTCAAAATAAGAAAACTTGATTTAAATCGTACATCTCACCAACTTTAACTAAAATGGATAATTTTATTAGAAATCTCGAGTTTAAACTCTAAAAATGATAAAAAAAGGTTTAAGAGAACCAACCCCTAAAATGAGATCTATAATACTTGAACCGGATTAATCAAATAAAATCTAAATATCAATTGAATTATAATTTATTGATATAATATACTCTTTTATTATGTTATATACTAAATAAAATTAATTTTTACTTAATACAAATAATTTGAGAATTATTATTCATATTTAATAAATCTATAATTTGAATTTGATTTAACGGTACCATTTTTCAAAAGCAAATCAAGATGCCTGGTTTGCAAATCCACAACTAGTGTCTAAATGTTAGGACCAACCCGAACCAACCCCACCGGACCTAAGCGTTGTTGCATTGTAATATTAATTATGAAGATCTATTGTCACCAAATCTTTTTAGATCAAATAGTCAGACACTCTGTTCCTTTAACCAGAAATTTTGAGTTTGAAACTTGAAATGACGAAAAAGAATTTAGAAAAACCAACTCCTAAAAATGAGTTCCACAATACTCAAACTACATTAATCAAACAAACTCGTATATCAGTGATAAAAATAAAAAAAAATAAAGGACTATTATTCTTTTTTTTTTATATATATATATAAGGAGGTTTAAATTCGATACCTTATAAGGGAAGAGAGAATGGTATCAGTTAAGTTATAGCTCATCAACGAAAGACTATTGTCTTATCACATAAAAATATTCCAGAAATAAAGTATAAAAAACTAAGAATAAAATCTGAAATTTGAAGAACATGCTATTTAAAAAAGAAGGGACATGTTTAATACAAAAATAAAACACATGGAAATAGAAAAGTGAACGTTAGATTATAAAATATAAAGAAAACTCCCAAATTTGTTAATTTAATGTGAAAATGTCTTCTAATTAGTAGGTACTACCGGTGAAAAAAGGAAAAGATAATAATAACATAGAGAAGAAAGTTGAGAAATAAGGTCATGTAAAAAAAAATACAATTGTTCTTCACAATACTAAGAAAGTGAAGGATTCAAAGACAGACAGAGGAAATTGAGCATGTGATTAATTTCTTTCCCTCATGCAATGAAGGTTGGAAAATGTTACTTCCAAGTCCCATTCTAGTTTGCAGATTGATCGATCGGTTCATCTTTCTCCCCTTTTGACAAGTGGATGATGAAAGCCTACCCATGACATGGATTCCCCCAACTACCCTTTTTTGTTGGACCATTTATCTTAATTTACACAATAACAGCAGAAAGAACAGAGCTATGAGAAAGCTTCACCCTTTCTTTCCTTGGACCACTAGAAAAATTAAGGAAGCCCAAAAAAAAAAAAAATTCTGAAAAGAAAAGGGTAAAAATGGAAACAGGAAAAAGATGAAAAGGGGAAAATTGCTTGGATTCAACCTTACAACTTTACTTGATGAAAGCGTGAGAGACATATTGGAGGCTTTGAAGGCCCATATGTTTGATTAAGACTTTTTATGTTTGGGACAAAATATATTGTAATAATTGTCCCCCACAAAATTATATACTATATATCTTTAAAATAAATAAATAATAAAAAAAATAGACTTTTACTTTTAAGCTTTGACCCCTCCACTTCTCTCTCTCTCTATCTCTCTCTCCTCTCTCTCTCTCTTACATGGTAGTAGCCCACAGACACCCAACACTTTCTCAAAGCTTTCCTCTCTCTCTCTCTCATTCTTTATCTCTCTCAACACTGTGAGTGAGTGCTCTTCTTTTATTCCACTTCTAAAGCAAAAACCCTAAAGTTCTGAACTTTGAAACCCAAACCCAGGTACTACTATTTTTTGGTCTTTAACTTTTTCCTCTCAACTGGGCCTTGTTTTGCAATTTTGCTATAATTTGTTTGTTTTCTTGCATCTGGGTCTTTTTTTTTGGGGGGGGGGGGTTTATAGTTTGTGGGTCTATTGATTAAGATCTGATAACTTTTTATTATTTTCCTCTTTTCCCCCATCTTTCTCTTCTTTTTTCTTGAGTTTGCTTGCTCTTATCTTTTGATGATGGTGGTCTATGTGGTTCCCTAATGCTTGTGCAATTGGCATTTTTAAGGTATATGATTTTTTATTCTCGTTATGTGTAATGTTTTTTTCTTCACTTTCTGTTTGTGGGTTTGTTGATTGTCTTCTTTGTATGTAAAATTTGATCCGGGTTTGCACATTACAGTTGTTTTTCTATACTTTCTCTTTTTGAATCATTGATGTTGTTCTGTTGATGTTGTGTGACTCTAACTCTTATGATCAAGGGTTTGGTGGACTCTTTGAGTTTAGACGTCTGGGGGATCTGGAAATTGGGTTATGTAGATCTATGTATGAAAATCGCATGCCCTTCTATGGGCTTATGATCTGATGTTTTCCATTTTTCAATTTAATTGCAATTTGCTTCCTTTTTTCCTTAAACTTTGTCGATTAATTTTGGTGTAGTTGATTGATCTCGTGGGCTGAAAGATATATTTTTTTTGTGCAACTTTACAACTGTGAATAAAAAAGACATAGGGTGACATATTTAATATAGCAAGTAATAACTTATCCAATTGTGTAATTTCAGAGCTTATTTTAAAGTTGCTGGTTGATGGAGTTGGAAATGATGTCTCTTGTGTATGCTGATGAAGGTTGTTGTAGATCAAAGCTGGGAGCTGAGTGATGGTTTTGGTTAACTTGATCGATTCAACAAATTTGTGTGTGTTTCTATGGCTTCAAAATCTGGTGCTCGGAGTTCCCCGGAGAAGCAAAGGACGAGTGGTGGTTGTCAGATATTAGAGTCAAGTTCTGGGGCAGCACCTTCACCTTTGCAAATTACAAAAACTAACAAGTCTGAGCCGGTTACCCCAAAAAAGGCCCCAAAAAGTGTGCAACAACTTTCATCTAAGCCGGTCACTACAGAAGCTAAAGATGACAAAAGCCAGTTGATTTGTAGTCAGAAGGGTTCTGCTGATCCTTTAGCTGAGAAATTAGATTCAAGTTTATCATTGGGAGATCAGAAAGTAATCCCAAAAAATACATCTCCTACGTCAGTTGAAGGAAGGGGTTCGCTTGAAAGTGTTGCTGACAAAGAAAAGAAAACATCTGGCCGGGGGGCCGTAAAGGATGGCTTGGCTTCTGCTAAAGTTAGTGATGGTACCAACAGTCTTGCAAAGACAAGTGGAAGCACCAAAATTAGTGACCGTGCAGAGTTTGTTGAGAGTGGCAAGAGCAGTATGTGTAGGGGAAGCACTAGCAGTGATGTCAGTGATGAAAGCACTTGTAGCAGCTTAAGCAGTAGCATCAATAAGCCTCACAAAGCAAATGACTCAAGATGGGAGGCCATCCAGGCTGTTAGAACAAGAGATGGGGTCTTGGGTTTGAGCCATTTCAGACTCCTGAAAAGGTTGGGCTGTGGAGATATTGGAAGTGTATATCTTTCAGAGTTGAGTGGAACGAAGAGTTATTTTGCAATGAAAGTCATGGATAAAGGGTCCTTGGCCAGCCGCAAGAAGTTGCTGCGGGCTCAAACAGAAAGGGAGATTCTTCAGTCCCTGGATCATCCCTTCCTTCCAACCTTGTATACCCATTTTGAGACAGACAAGTTCTCCTGTTTGGTCATGGAGTTTTGTCCAGGAGGTGACCTGCATACATTGCGGCAGAGACAACCTGGGAAACATTTTACTGAACAAGCAGTCAAGTACGGCTCTTTTCCCTATAACACATTTATACTATCTGGTGTTGCAGCTTAGCTTGCTTTTTTTCTTTCTTAATTGTATTTCTGTCTATAATATTTGCTTCTCTAATGTTCATATATATATTGCCGTTGCTTTCTGACATATTTAGTTCCCTGCTTGAGTTAGAGGAGAACAATATGTTAGTGCAAGAAAAGTGTATGAAATGTGGCAAGTTCAACCATGGTTCCAATGCTTAATGTATCATTTTTGCATGCATGTGAAAAACATTGTGATATAATAGTGTACCACAGGCCTAGGCATTTGGAGTAAAGCCTTTCCCAAGGAGCTCTTTGATCCCTGAAGATTACGGAAAGAGTGGGAATTTTTTGGTTGAATGTTGTTGTGAAAGGCAGCAACCCAGCAGTTCTGAGAAATAACCATGAGTGGTAGGTAACAGGTCCTGTTTAGATTTTGGTGCATGAATAAGCTCAATTACATGGTTATGACCACAATGATTGTTTTCTGGTGTAGAATTAGAATTAGGAAAATTGATAGATTTGAATGCTTGGATACAGGAAAGGGTAATTCTAGGAGTAACAGATTTTATGGTCATCATTTGCATCAATAAATCATTAAAAGTGGGGGAAATTTAATTCTTTATTCTACAAACCAAGCATAATGACCTAAGAAAACTACTAGGTTCTTTTAATATCCAACACTACCAACTTTTTAGTGCTCGGAAGGCTGGAAGTTGTTAGATAACATCTGATTGTATGCTTTGTAGATTCTCATGCCTTGGGTATGGAGGGAAAAACTCGAGCTTGAAATTGAGCCCTATCTGATGATTTTCTTCTTTGAACCTCGACCTTTTCTTTTGTTCATGACATTATTCTTGTTATATTGATATTTTAATGTGCTATAAATGAGAGTTGTCTTGGTTTCCATATACTCTGAAACATGCACTAGAATTGATTACCACTTTTAAAATTTTACTTGGATGTTCCATGGTTATTAGTTCCATGTACTAGAAAATCGACAATGAGGAGCCAGGATCTGAAAGAGGTGGAACTATGTCTCCAAAAGTTCCTATATCTACAAAACTTAGAAAAAGAAAAAAAAAATTGGTGTCATCATTCAATGCTCTCTTTGAAAGTTTAGACATGCTTGGTGTTTAATTTCTATCATCATTTTATAATGAATCCCTCTGGGATAAAACAACGGTAAACACAATATAGTGGCTCTATTAGCCACACTTACTTTGCAACAAAGAAATATGAGCTACTGAACTTGTAGAACATACTATTTTTAATTAGGTTGCGTAAATATTGCTAGATGATGACAATTAGCAGCAAATTTCTGTCTTAATTGTTGATCATGAATTTACCTTGGGAAGATAAGAATCTTGACCCCACAATTTAGTTTGCAGATGATTTAAAATCATTCAAGAAACTTAAAACCACATATGGATGATATCAAAAGTTTAATCATTATATCTTAAAACTATATTTCATATCTTCATAT
The DNA here is from genome assembly GCA_033439265.1 of Dillenia suffruticosa. NCBI lineage: Eukaryota > Viridiplantae > Streptophyta > Magnoliopsida > Dilleniales > Dilleniaceae > Dillenia > Dillenia suffruticosa. The sequence goes on from JAVTVX010000005.1 coordinate 1,405,648, forward strand.
GCAATATGGAATTATGTGCACTCTTGTGGATGAAATCAAATATGATATAAATTCATCTGTTAGGTGCATGCCTAAGCAATCTATGTAATTCATAGAATTAAGGCCATTTCATCAAGCATAGACAAGTGAGGCCCTCATGTCTGAAAGTATATGAAAACCATGCTAGACATGTCATTCTGGCTTTCTGGCACCTAAAGTTTTTTAACTTAGTTTCTGTTTCGTGTCAAAGTATTTAAGATGGCTTATTTCTTGGCTTAAATGAAAATCAGATGCATCAGAGTGGTAATAGTGCAATTTTGTTTCAGTTAAACTGTATTAGCTATTGAGTGTCAAATCAGTGAATACATAACCAAAAAAAAATATATGGAATCCAGATTTATATGCACAGTCACTGCTTTTTTATAGTTGCATCTGTGTGCCGTGGATTGAGTAGCAAGTTGTGTGTTAGTATCTACATGAGAGTTGCTATTGGTAACCTGCAGTGTGGCCTCACTGTCATGCCTATACATCATTCAGCTACTGTGATTTGGCCATTGTCTTGTCATTTATGTTTAATGTTCATTATTGCTTAAGTTGTTCAGATTGCCTATGGATAAGGCTCGTTTGGTGATTGTTGAGATATTTTGGAGCTTCTTGTTTTTAACAGAACTTCAGTTATGAGTTGGGAAGTTAGAACACATAATTTCTGAAGCACTGTTGAGGATTAATGTAGTGCATCTGGATTTTGGAAACAAAATGTTTCTTGAAACCCATGGATCTATAAACATTGTTTTCGTCAGGTTAAGACGGTGGGGCTTGCAACTGTTCTCTCTTTATACTAAAAGTTATTTTGCTAGTCACATGGTTCATTACTCTGCAGCATTCAAATGCATCTGTAAATGGAAATGTGGCCCTATCTATCCACAAACTGGTCCTTTTTTTTTGGGGGGGGGGGGGAGGAAAACTTTTTCTTCATTCTCCATCATTTGTTTGTTGTGGTTGTATGTTGCCTGAGGGTTCATCATCACAAGATATGAGAAAAGGTCTGTAGTGCCTTTTGTTTGTAAAATGTATATATCAATGAGAGGGTGGAAGTAAGATGGGGTTGAGCTTCAGCCATACTGTGTGGTTACCATCTTATACTATTCCCTTCATTCCTTTGGTGAATAGCCTTTGTGTTTATGGCACTGCATATTTCTGTTATATTTTCCCTTAAGGGATTCTTTTATTCTAATACTGCAAAGTTGGGAATGGTCAAATATTCTCAGCTTTGGTCAGAAAGGCTTATTAAAGAAATTTTTGGGGCTTATCAAAGATTTACGGTGGAATTGCTCAGTACCTTGAGTGTTATGCTGTTCGTTTGCTCATTTTCTGTCAATGCACGTATTACCTTATAGCAAGTTATCTTTTTGCATTTTGTAGCTTCCGAATTGTTTAATAATATACCTGAATCTATATGGATTTTGAAGTCCATGTCTATAAAACTGCAGGCTTCCATGTGTCTCTATGTTGATTCTAGGGGAACAAACAAAGATTCCAGTTGGCCATGTGAGGGTAACATGAACTTGATATAGAAATAGCAAGATTCTCACTAAAGAAGAAAAGACGAGTCAGAAGGGGGTAATGTCATGTGATGCACAAAATCCATCATCTCATGCTTTACATTAACAAAGAACAGTTAGAATCCCTCACAATTTGTTTTGCCAGAGTGTCTTTTGTTGTATATAATTGTAGTTTTCCAATACATTTAACTATGACAAATGCTAGTAATTTTATACTATTGAAGATGAAACACTGTTAGATATTAGTTCAATCTCTTAACTCACAACCGGACATCTCCTTATATACCTCAAGTAACTTGGAGGAGATGAAATGGACCAGGTACCTAGGACTACCTTGTTTGATATGTTCAAGTTAAATAATAGAAAGACAATTTACATAATTTATGTCCTTAGGTTGGTGTGCTTATGTGTCCAAATGACGTGGGAAAAATTAGAAAAGCAGAGTTGAGGTGTTGTGTTTATTTGTCAAACTCTGATTGCATGTAGCTTGGTTGCATGGTGATCCTTTTTCAGTGAAAATTGTTTTGTGTGATATCATTATCTTTCATTTGATATTTGAAATGCAGGTTCTATGTTGCAGAGGTTCTACTTGCTCTGGAATATCTTCACATGCTTGGAATTGTGTACCGTGACTTAAAGCCCGAAAATGTTCTTGTGAGGGATGATGGACATATAATGTTATCAGACTTTGATCTATCCCTTCGATGTACTGTGAGCCCAACCCTTGTCAAGTCAACAAGCCTCGAGTCTGACCCCTTCAGGAAGAACCCTGTCTATTGTGTCCAACCAGCCTGCATTGAGCCTTCTTGCATACAACCATCTTGTGTTGGCCCCACAACTTGTTTTTCACCTCGATTATTTTCAAGTAAGTCCAAGAAAGAGAGAAAACCCAAGAATGAAGTTGGAAATCAAGTTAACCCTTTACCAGAGCTCATTGCAGAGCCTACTGGGGCACGGTCGATGTCATTTGTTGGAACACATGAGTACTTGGCACCTGAAATCATCAAAGGTGAAGGTCATGGAAGTGCTGTTGATTGGTGGACTCTAGGGATATTCCTATATGAATTGTTGTTTGGAAAGACTCCTTTTAAGGGATCAGGTAATCGGCAAACCCTATTTAATGTAGTTGGTCAGCCTCTTCGGTTCCCAGAATCGCCGGTGGTTAGTTTCTCGGCTAGGGATTTGATTAGAGGATTGCTAGTAAAAGAGCCACAACACAGATTGGCCTACAAACGTGGAGCAACAGAGATCAAACAGCACCCATTTTTCGAAGGTGTAAACTGGGCTCTCATTCGTTGTGCTAGTCCACCCGAAATACCAAAATCTGTCGAGATCGAGCGTGTTCCGGCCCCAACAGGGTCAACGAGTGAAAAAATGGACACCGCTGCTGCCCCGGATCAGAAAAGTTCTGATAACTATCTGGAGTTTGATTTCTTTTAATGATTCTCGGAAACTAAAATGATGCTATTTGATTTGCATTTTTCAGTGCGAGGGAAGATGTAGAGTTTTTCTGAACATTAGCTAGATGGTGGATGATGATGATGATGTTGAACTTAGGGCTCCTAAATTTGATAAGTGAATATGTTTGATTGTTTGTTTGTTCTTTTTTCTCATTGGGCAGTTCCATATGTATTGCCGAAAAAAAATGTGCATTTTCATCCTCTCAAATCCCAAATTCTGTGATGGTATTCATTGTACGATAATCTTATACCATACCAGTCAATTAACCCTGAACATGCTCTGTTGTTCTTCCAATTTCTGATTTTAGTATAATTCTTGATCACCGAAGTTACACCTGGAGCAAAAGGGTGTCCTTTATTTTAGTTGGGGGGGGTGTTTTGGAAAAAGGAGGTAAATTTGACATTTATAGGTTCACATTAGCAATTTTTTTTTTTTTATCTTCATCGATCGATATCTGAAATTTATCTGAGTAATCTGATTTGAGTATCGTGAGATCCATTGAGAAATTAATTTTTTTTAAATTTTTTTATATTCTCAATATTTGAAATTGAAATATTTAATTAAAGATGTGAAATGTCCAACATATATCACATTACCCTCGAAGTAATGGTACATGGATGAGCTCGCCTTTGTGGTCCCATATATTTGTATTGATACCGCCAAGCTTGCTTGCATGGCCAATCTTCAATCAAATAGGGAGGAATTTGACCATTTGCAATTAATTGGATTAGAAATTTCGAAACCACTTCTCTTTTGCATTCATTAATGAGAGATTTAAGAAAAAAAAAGGAATTTATTGATTAATAATAATAATATCTGTCAATGCAATCCCATGCACGCATCTCTATTTCTACGCAGAGTCCGATGTGTGCAGTACGAGGACATATTATCTTATCCTCAGACATCTGTTCAGAACACATCCATTGATGATGCCGTGGTCTTACTACAGCCGTTGGATGTGATTTTCAAAATATATGCAAAAATGCGGTGAGCGTGGATCGAACACGCGACCTTCAGATCTTCAGTCTGACGCTCTCCCAACTGAGCTATCCCCGCTTGTGTCTCTCGACCTTCAATTTGTATAATTGAATATAATAACGCGAGAAACGTCGGTCACTAAAAATTTATACGATCAAATCTACGTGTAGAAGTGATTTAAAGAAAAAAAGAAAAAGAAAATATTCCGTTTTATACGTTATTATTCATTTTTTCATAAATCTAAAATTCTCAAAATTTTCATATTTTATATAAAAATGATATCATAATACTTTTAATAAACATAAAAGAACAAGGTAAATACCGTAAAAAAAGGGTATTATTTACTTTTTATTAGTAATACAATTTTGCAATATTAAATATAATATTTTCAGTTATTGATGTATAAAATTTTTGTTATTTTGGGAAAAGAAAATAAGGAAAAAAAAATTAGAAAAGACGTGTAATATCCTAACATGCAAAGGAAGGAAAATATTAAGCTTAGTCACGAGGGGCAAGAAAGTAGCATGTGATTGAGAATCGGATAAATGGAGCACGTGATCATCATGTGATTTACATGGCATGAACATGATGTCTGTTTGGCAACTACCCTACTTTTTTTTAATCGATCTTTGTTTAATTAATACGATTCGAGTATTGTAACATCTATTTTAAGAATTGTTTCTCTCAAATTCTCAAAACAAAAAACTCTGATTAAGAAAAAAAAAAAAAACTTTTATGCTCGATCTTAAAAAATTTGGTTTGTCAACTACCGTACTACCTTTGGGGCGTTGAGCTTTTCTTTTCGATAATGAATTTTGATTCTCTTGCCATTCCATACACAACAAGGCAATTAAATAATATTCAATAATTTGTTGGCATCTCTTTTAGCTTTTTGCAAGAGAATCGATTGACCCTTCAAATTATTTTCTGACTTTTGCATCTTGCATTATTTTCTTTACAATATTATATTTCAATTTCCGAAACTCTTTTCAAATCTCATTCTATAAGTTATATAAATTTTTTAATCATAATATAATAATACAGAAAAAGTAAGAGTATTTCTTTAGACTAATCCTTTTCATATTATACAAATTTTAAAATTTAAATATTATGTATAGTTCGAGTAAATAATTATATAATCAAAAAATTCGGTATTCAGGTCTTCTCTTTCGAGTACTTGGTGCCAAAAAAAGAAAAATTCCCATTATCAAATGAATTAATCAGAGTGTGTGATGAAGGTTTGCGATCTCCATCGATGACATAGCAATCAAGTTGTTAATTTGTTGTCATCAAGTAGTAGGCTATGACTTTTTAACAAGAACGGATGGCTCCTTGATTAGAATTCTTATTAAAAATTTCATTATTTATATCTATTTAACTGGGGTTTTAAAAATAAAATAATTTTTTAAGTACATTAATGAAAAAAATAATGTTGTAAATTATTTCTCTCAATATTCCTTCGGCCACTACTAAAAAAAAAAAAAAAGCCTAGAATTATGGAAAAAGTGATATAATGCCCACCACAATATTCTGATTACTTTTATTTTCCTTTGTTGCATGATAATCCACTTTTTTCTTTTTCGTTTTCAGTATCATCGATATTTACCATTTATCTGATTAATCTGACTTAAATACCATAAAATTTATTTTAAAAATTATCTCTCTTAAATCTTTTTTTACGATTCTTAATATTCGAACTTGAAATATCTAATTAACGAGATAAAATGTCTTATCATTTAATTTAAAAGAATTTAATAATAAATCATTTTTTTCGAGGTCAAAGAATGTGGGACAAGAGGAAACTTTAATTGTATGGAGATCGGACCACCCTGGAGCCTATGGTTGAATTGAAGGATGTGCTCAAAAAAGCTTTCCAAGCATGCTTGCTCGTGTGAACCAATAAGGTGTACTACACGGGTAACTTAAGAACTCACCTATCTCCTTGATAGATAGGGTAATAAGGAAATGATGAAATCCTTGAGTGCAAGAAAAAGAAAGTTCACTCAAAATAAGCAATCTTGAGTACCTCACTTAAAATGCTACCCCTCGTTGATTAAAATGGTTGTGAAATAAAGACATGAAATAATATAATATAAAGTCATTAGTAAGAACGAATCTATATTTGGTACTGATTAATAAATTTATATAGTATCTTTTCTTTTATTATAACGAATTTTGGATCACATCAGTGATTAGGATTCATGGCATCAATTTATTGAGACGGACTATATAAATAATTGTGTCAACAACAATAAATTAATGTCACATCAATTTTAATATGCTTTAAAGTTACCATGGTCTTAAAAATTAGCATATTTATATAATGAAAGGTAAATCTATTACTCCAATAAAAGGTGGCTATAACTCTATCGATAATTTTCCTATCAATTTGAAAAATAGAGGTAACTGTTGCGTTAAAATGTCTTCACTTGTCCCCCAATGAGATAACCTGTTGATCATAATCCTCTTTTCTAATCCTGAAATCTAGAGTTTGAATTTTTATATAATAAAAAAAATATATCTTCACTTCCATACTTACCATGTGGTTGAGCACGAGAGAAAAAAAATAGGGGTTTAAAGGCTTGCAAAATAGAGAAAAAAAAATATCGTGGTGGAGCACGAGAGAATATTATTTATTCCTCTGCGACAACTATATTCATTAGTTATTAGTTATATCGTTATCGTGTCCTCCACTTTTACTAATCTCCTTGTGAAAGGTTAGCTGACATTGCCACGCCCACGTAAAGATCTCCCTCCTAGGGTTTTATGGTTATTCCTTGTACAGTCCAATGGGACAACCCTTCTCAATGATTCTCATTTCAAGTCGACCGGGTAAACCTCATCCTTGTTGGAATCTCAATTGGAAAATTGTATACAATGTAGAAAGCTTTGTGCATAGAAGTTGATCCTAGATAGTGCCCCACTACCATTTATTCTCTCATGACATACACAGGCAAAATAGCCATTTGTACCATATTTCAATGCATTGAAGTATTCAAAAAATCAAATTTATTTGAATTGAATAATCAGATACTTTAACTTTTAATTAGAGATATTGATTTCAAATCCTGAAAATAGTGAAAAATAATTTAAGAGAATCAACCCCTAAAATGGGTTTCATAGTATTCTAACCGGATTAATTAGACAAATCCCATGATGAAAACAAAAAAAAAAGTATTCAAAAATGAAAATGGGTTTTCTATTTAAATTTAAATTAAGGAATGGATGATATCAAATATCTATGATTTAAATGTGCTCTTATAGTAGAGTTGTCTTTTTTTTTAATGTAAATTAATCATTTTTGAAAAAATTAGTTAAAATTTAAAACCAAGCTTTTCAATATCAAGGATTTTTAAGGCCAGGAGTACAAAACACTGACGTCTTGAGTTTAAATCCTTATTCCCCTCCCCTCGAGCAATATTTTCCTCTAGTAAAAAAAAGATAATTTAGGTTAAAACAAGCTAAATAAATATTTCTGAAATTAATTAATAAGGATCTTTAGTTTTCAATATTTCAATTTTCTGCATGCGATTCATGACATAATAAGGAGCTTACATGCTAGGTTGCATGGAAACATAAAGAAATAATAGAAACTGAGAATATAAAGAAATAACACTTTATAAAAATATAAAAAATGAAAATGTACCTCTATATATATAAATATATACGAATTTTCATGTAAATATTAATTATTTTATAAAAATAATATAATAGTCATATTTCATAATAACAATTTAAAATGATTAAATATATAATTATTAACTATAAAATAAATAATCATTAAAATATAAAAATATATAACGATGGGAAATGGTGTCGAGAAGTTTCTAACGTTTACGACAGTTTAAATATTAGATTTCGGGAAAATATGAAGAACTCTTTACCATTAAGGTTTGATTTTAATTTCTAGAATTATTTTTTTTTGGTAGAATAATTTTTAGAATTATCCAATCCGATTCGAACACATACTACAATTTTTCCTTTTTTTTTTTTAGAATTATCCAATTGAATAGTATTATCAAATTCTTGGTCATGAGTTTGAAATTTTCAACTTCCTTGACTTGACTTAGGACTTGGTATGGGATTCAATGCCAAAAAAAAAAAAAAAAAAAAAAAAAAAAAAAAAATCAAACTAAAATCAGAATTGGGCATCAAGCTTTGTGGTTGTCACTATTTAGAAACAATCTCTCTTTCATTGAATTGATTTTCCATACGCCTAAAATTCTTCCTAATTTCTTTCTCATTATTGAGAAATCAATTCGTGCACATGATAAATTGTTTGAAAATAAATTAAAATCATGTCCCTCTTCCTTCTTTTTCCTCACTTGCCTTTTTGGAATTATTAAAATTTTCTTATCGTATATGGAAATTATATCGAAAAAATATAAATTCCTGTTACCATACATGTGGCTGCTGAAAATTTTTCTCAAGGATAGAAAATATTTTTGAACACTATAGAATTCCGAAAAAGGATCATAATTCATTTTCTATTATTTTTTTTTCTCAAGCAATATTACGTGGACCAAATAACTGAATGGATTGGATTTTCCTTAACAATTAGTAGGTGTAAAATTAATAAGTAATCAACATGACAATTAAGAAAAAATATTTATTAAAAATTAATAAAAAAAATAAAGTGACGTAGAGTCCATTTGATGTATATGTCATTATTCTTTTCTTTTTTCATGAGAGCAAGGGGTTTATTTGAAACGAGATTTTAGAGAGTCAACCCTTTAATAAATTTTATAATATTCAGATCGATAGTAGATACTCATGAAAAAAGACAAATATGATTTAGGGTTTTGAAATACAAATGTCGTGATTTAGTACATGTCGCATGCAAGGAAATTTCCCAAATACGATTAAAATTGGAACGAAATGGAGGAAGTAAACTACAAAGGAGAAGCACACAGGAGAAGACAGATTTATGGTTTGTGTTCAAAATTCAAATTTGTCAACTTTGTGATGACATTATTTCCGGTTCAGCCAAATACTTTTAAAAGTAAATATTCTGGAATTCCAAACGTGTTCTTCGACACCAGCCCCAGATGATGAGAGAATAAATTAAGGGTCATTTTTTTAACTTGAAAGGTGAGTGGTCCTAAAAAGAGGTCTCCAGGTTAAGAAGTCTTTGTCAAAAAAAAGAATTGGGAATATATATATTTACCAAAATTATGTAATCAAGCTGGCGGCAATCAATTTAGAAGAGGTGGCACATTTTGACAGCATTGACCCATCTGATGTGACCATTTGTGCCGTTGTTGGAATCACTTGTCTTGTTATTTTTTTTAATCGAATAATATTCAAAATCATATTCTAATTCATCTGAATCAAAATATGAATAGACTCTTAAAAAAATGATTTCTTTCAATATAATATTTTTTATTTTTAAAACTCGAATCTAAGATTTTAATTAAAAAATCCTATTATTCGTTCAACTAAATCGATTATTCATCAATAAAATTAAAAATTCGTGTTAATTAATTCAACTGATAAATATTTTTATAATAATATAAAAATATTTTAAGATCAAATCTTATCTTCGCAAGAGTTAGGAAGTTTTATAAGTAGAGAATGATCACTAATTCAATCATTTTTTAAGTTAAAAAGGGAAAAAGTTTTAGGGTTTAATTGACATAATTTCAAATGTATATGATAAAAAAGTTATAAATTTGATTTAAACAAGAAAATTAAAAATACAATGTTCATAAAAGTAGTTATACATATAAAATTTATGTCTTATATAAAAAAAATGTCGATAGCCAATATAAATGTTGCATATTCAACAAAAAAATGATAAAATTATGAGAAAAATGCCCCGACCCATTTTTCAATTATTCAAACCAAGTCTTTTCTTGAAATTTAAAATCCAAATAAAAAATGGTCGAATAAAAAAAAAACCGTATTAGCGGAGAAAAAAATAATGTTTTTTTTATAATTTTTTTTTATTCTTAAATTTTGAATACGAAATTGAATTAAAAGATATAAAAGGTATCCCTCTCCCTTTCTATATAGATATATATATATATATATATATCAACTAATAAATGTGGCAAACCAAAAGCAAAAGCTTAGGTGGGATACAGTGACAAGTTATTTAATTAGTCCTCTTAAAGGTCATCTCGTGAATGATAGCTGCTTGATGGGTCCTACTCTTTTTTCTAGGACCTTGAATTTCCAAACTACAGAAGGATATTGATTTTGGCATAAAGGGTTGTTATGTGAATTTAAACCCAGTAGGAATGGTATGTCTGTAATAATAATAATAATAATAATAATAATAATAATAATAATAATAATAATAATAATAATAATAATAATAATAATAATTATTATTATTATTATTATTATTATTATTATTACTATTATTATTATTATTATTATTATCATTGAAAAATTAAAAAAGTAATTTTTCTTGCAAGAATCTAGTTGATAGAGACTCTTGCTAAATTTCCTCCTAAAGCAAATATTTGGTCGCAAAGAAGTAAATAAAACCTTAAAAAAAAAGATAAAATAATATAAGAAAAATTAGAAACGCAGCCTGCGCTGAAAAATCCAAAAACCTAAATCCCTAGAAAATTAGAAACTCACAGGATCCGTGCATCTCCTTACAACCGTTAGATCAATTTACCCAAAAGTAAGCTGAGAATAAATCAACGGCCAGCACCGGTTTTCCAAGTAGTAATAAAAAGCAGGCAAGAAAAACCCTCCTCTCGTAAAATCAAAAATGGAATCCTGAAAATAATAAAATCTAATTTTAACAATTATGTCTGTGTACAAGTGTATATAAAAGGAAAGGGAGAGAAGGAGAAAGATGTGAGAGAGAGAGAGAGAGAGAGAAGAGAGAGAACTTGAATTTGGAGGTGGAAAAGGCTCGAGTTTTTCAGAAGAGAGCGAAACCTTTCACACCTCCTCCTTACCTCTCTCTCTCTCTCTATATATATATATATATAATATATAAATATACAAATGTGTAGATGTATATATATGTGTTAGATTTTGGGTGTTTATTAGTTAATTCTTGCTTCCTTTTACGGGTTTAGGAAGCTAGAGAGAGAGTCTAAATCAAAGTTTTGATTTTTGTATTTGAAGTTTGTTGTATTTTGAGCTTCCGGAGTTGAGTTCTTTGAGAGTATGGCGAATGATTCTGCGGAAGCCATTAGGCAATTCCAGATTTTGATGGATCAAGGTCCCCCCTTTCTCTCTCCCTCTCTCTCTCTCTCTGGATCTCCAATTTGACGTTTGACTTGATGCTTTTCTCTATGCAGTTGATCAGCCTCTCAAGATCACATTTGAGGTTAACCCCCCTCTCTATACATTTTGGTAGATCTGTCCATTTTGCAATGTGGGTTTTAAAGTAATTTTTTTTTAAAAATTGTTATTAGATTTAGATTACTGAGTTATCTTTTGTTTTTACTCATTGCAGCTGAATAGCTTTTCTGGGTGTGATCTGGTGTTTGTGCTTGTTAATTAGTTAAGATTGTAGCTTTAGCTACTTTGCTATTTAGCTATAATTTAACCCTCTTGTGTGGCTGAAAATTTACCTACAAGACCTTAATATGCTTCATTTCCATTCCAGTTGTTGGACCTAATATAGTTAGAGTCGGGGCATAGTCTAATTTTTGTCATAATCTATGTTCAACAGTTCATGGGGAGAGCTTATCAAGAGCTTATTTTTGTTTGTGTACATTTCCACTTCTAGATGGGTTTCGGATCTTTGTGGGTGTCAAAATTTTGTAGTCCCGAATTTCGACTATGTAAAGTTGTATTCCTTAGTTTTTCCTGTGTAAGGACTAAATCTGTGGACATCTAATTCTCGGCGTTTTAGCTTTATGGAGCACTATGTGATATTCCTTTTCGTGCAATATTCCTAATATAACAACTATAGCTGTTGAACTAGAATATGAGTTGATCTCTACATTGCCAATAAAATCTTGGTTACTAAATTGGGCTTCTAGAAATGGTAAGATTGTGTCTGAGAACCGATTCGATCCTTTCATCTAATATGAAATTGGGTTCTACCATAGCATCTTCAGCTGTGACACCAAACAGTTGGAATGAATTGTCAATCAAGAATTAATTCAAGGATTTGAATTTTTTTCCCCCCAAAATTCTCGTCTGCCAGAAAAGCCCTTGTTATTTTATAATTCTCTAATTATATGATTATCAACTTGTTAGTGTAAGTAATGAAAAGTCATGTTCATTGATGATGATTAGATAAAGATCAGCCATATCTCTATCTGCTTAGGAAAGTCATTTCTTACATCACGTTACATGGTTCCTATTTTGATGTTTTTTCAATCTTCAGAATATGCATCAAGGATATCCAACTGAAACTTTGGTGCGGTTTCTCAAAGCACGGGAATGGAATGTTGCCAAAGCCCATAAAATGGTTAGTCCAAATCTTTAATTTTCATTTTATTCCAGTCTTATTTCTTCTCCATATGTGATCAAATTCTCATGTTGACTTTGCAATGTTGTTCCAGTTGGTTGATTGTTTAAATTGGAGAGTACAGAATGGCATTGACAATATATTGTCGGTGAGTATTCTGGTATTCAGTTTACCAATTTAACATGTTATTCAGTTGCTATTAATTCCAAAGAGTTTGAAATGTTGATAACACCTTAATGGCATATTTGTGTCCTAGATGACGCCAATACTCCATATTAGTGCTCTTTGAATGCTTCAGAGGACTGAATTTTAATGTGTAACTTACACAATGTTAAGAGCTACAAAATCTACTTATTCCTCATCTCATGAACTGAGAAACTAAGCAATTTACTTCATCCTTCTACTTTCTTAAATGAGCATCTCAAATTCACCCTTCTACTTTCTTAAATGAGCATCTCAGAGAAAGTTCTTGTTGGAGTATGAAAACTTCTCAAGTATTGAGGTCAACTTTGTATGCAGAGACCAATTGTACCCACTGACCTGTATAAAGCAGTACGTGACACACAGCTTTTGGGAATGCCGGGTTATACAAAAGAGGTGTGCTCATAATTCAGTATTTATTTACAGAGAAAAAAAAAAGAATTTGCATTCTCTTGTTGTCTTTGTTCTTGCCCAAAGTAGATCACCATTCTTCATTTTATTGTACAATTGTGCATGTTTGTCTTTCTCCTGTCGTATTTCTGTTACTTCTCCAATTGATCTACTTATGTAGTGACTATTGGACTATTAAAATGTTTTCAGGGCCTTCCCATCATTGCAATTGGTGTAGGCCAAAGCACATACGACAAAGCATCTGTAAGAATAAATCTTGATACCTTTCAACTTTGGCTGTGCAGTTCTAATTAAGTAATAAGCATACTCTTAATTTTTTTTTTTCTCCTGATTATATATCTGCATAATAAATTTCACAATCTGTTGGGGAACTTTTGGCTTATCGGAAGTTGGAAAAATAAGAGGAAGAAATTTAAGTAGACTGCGCTTTGAACTTCCTGATTGCCAATGACATCACATTAATTGAGTTTATATAAGCCATATAAAAGAATCTGGATCAGAATTTAAAATTTGTCTTGGGTAGCAGCTCTGCTTCTCCCAGAGAGGGCTGCTTTTCTAGGCATTAAAAACCCTCTGGATTAGAAAATGATACTTTTTCGGGGTTGGTGGGGTATCTAAAAATTGTCTGTAGTCTTTATTTTATTCCTTATTACTTTTTATTCCTAATCATTTGTATGTTGCATTCCTTTCTGCTTCCTAAGTTTATTTATTTATTTTTTTTCCTCTTTAAAGCAGTCACATAATAAAATGATTTAGGGGTTTAGAATCTTTTGTTTCATATTGTTTCTGTAGTTTTACTTCTTAATAATATTCTTCGGAGTGGACAACATTTGAGAGAGAGAGAGAGAGAGAGAGAGAGAGAGAGAGAGTGCTTAATGAGGTGACACGTTTGACTAACTTGTTCTTCTTTCTGTCCCTCTTTTAAGGCTAATTATTATGTTCAATCTCACATCCAAATGAATGAATATAGAGATCGCATAATACTGGTGAGTCCAAATTGTCTCCAGATACCTAATCTCATGATAGCATTTCTGTTGTTATTGTGCTGACTTAATTGTATAATTGAAGCCTGCTGCTTCAAAGAAGTATGGACGACATATTGGGACCTGTGTGAAGATTTTGGATATGACTGGTCTTAAGCTATCAGCTTTGAACCAGATTAAGGTATCTGCATGATCAATCTCCATTTATTGATGAAAAATCTTATGTTTACATTCTAGTGGGGTCTCTAGTGTCTTCATGTTTGTATGTGAATATGAATGAGGATGAAGTCACTCGTTTCTATAATTAGTAATATCTGAAACCAAATGACTCTTTTGGAATGATTCAGTGTACTTCATAAGATGGTATATGCCTAGCCCCATGTTTCCCCAAAGTTTTAAGATTCCCATATTCTCATTTTCATATGTATTTGGGCATGCTAAAATAATTTGTAATTTGCTATTCTAATGCAGCTGCTTACCGTGATATCAACCATAGATGACCTCAACTACCCAGAGAAGACAGACACCTATTATATTGTCAATGCCCCATATATATTTTCAGCATGCTGGAAGGTTGGCTTTATCCTTATCTATGAAAGGAGATATCAATTTCTTTCTCATGGAAACATTAGTCTTAGTGCTTGAATGTTTCTGTAGGTTGTGAAGCCTCTTTTGCAAGAGAGAACAAGAAGAAAAATTCAGGTTTTGCAAGGGAATGGCACAGATGAGCTCTTAAAGGTGAAGCAACATCCATATATTTCTTACCTCTGTGTTTTGTCTTAAACACTACATTTGTTTGTTAGCCTTGTATTCTTGTTGAGCTCCTGTTGCATCATTCAAAAATATCCACATTTCACTTTGTTTATAATGCTTTGACCCCAAAAAAGGAATATTTTTGATTTGCTGCCCTGAACTTTTCCTATCTATGCAACTTGATTTGTTGACATAAATAGTTCTTCTATCAAAACCTGATACGCCTTAAAATGCAGAATGCGGGCTAGAAATTCCTTGGTTTTCCTTTCTGAGTTGTTACGAATTTGCAGAGTGCCAAAGATTTGACAATTGATATTGTCACTCCTGCGCAGATCATGGATTTTGCTTCCCTTCCTCATTTTTGCCGAAGAGAAGGCTCCGGATCATCGAGGCACTCAGGAAATGGAACATCTAACTGTTTCTCTTTGGACCATCCATTCCACCAACAGCTCTATACCTACATAAAACAGCAGGCTGGTGAATCTGTCTCCCTAACCCCACAAGGCTCATTTCATGTGAAATTTCCTGAACCAGACCCCGAAGACGTCTTGATTGCCCAAACCATACAATCCGAATTGTCAAGGTACGATAGTCGGAATGGAACCGGTCAAATCCGATGAATGACCTTAAGACTATCAACTAAGGAGAGTTTGTTTAACACTTGCATAGTATATAAGCTTGCATTAGCTCAATGCAGGTTTGGTAAGTGTTGGGCATAGACTTACATGGTATATAATCTTGCATTAGCTCAATGCAGGTTTGATAAGTGTTGGGCATAGACTTGACACATCTCGGAGAATAGTATATCAAGGGGAGAACACTTTGTAGAAAGTGTAACCATTTTGCAAGTTAATTTTGCTTAGTTACGAGTTTTAAGCGATTAATCGCAGAGACCTGTTACTCCTTTTAAAGGTAAAGAAAAGAAACTCAACTGGTCGTCCATCTTTCCAGGTTTCATCAGAAAATCAAGAGATTCTCTCTCAACTGAGAAGTGGAAATTGGAGGGTGTTACCCATCTCTAAAGATCAACGTTGTGTCTTTTGCCACATAATATCTATTTTTTTGCAAAAAGAAAAAAAAGAGGTGCACAAGTATAGCAAATAATGTGGCAAAATATGTGTTGCTTGTTGCCTTGGAAAGTTGCTTCATCTGTCTTTGTAATAATGGGGCTTGATTTTTGCTCTAACTTAATAATGAAGCCTGCTTGTATTTCAGTTGAAGCACACTTATCACCATGTTTGGACCCCAAAAATTAAAAAAAAAAATAAAACAATTCGTGACTGAATTGATGAATGCAACATATCCCATTTCTTCTATTGCATTATCTTAAAAGATTATCTTATCTTCCCATTAACACGCAGGAGAATGTGTTATACAAAATTTTGTCAATGGTCATTGGTTAGTTTTTCTAGTCCAAATGGCACTACTCAGAGCAAAATGTGCTGCATTAACTACTGCCGAGTTCATTTACAAACAAAATCTTAACTTGTGCGGTTTTGAATAGGATCAAAGAAAAGTACAATTTCAATAGAGCCGGACAGGTTTCCAGAGTTTGTGTGTACACGTTGGTGCCTTCACTTCCTTCACTTTTATCACGCGTTTCAGAGCTAAGAAGCGCCTTTCATATTTTAAACAAGCCTTACTAGCCCAGCAAACTGCCAATATGGCTAATCAGCAAGGCTTAGACGATGGAGTTTAGAAAAAGTTAAAATGTAAAATCAACCGTGTTCTCACACTTGCACCGAGAAAGATATGAAAATTCCATTAGAACCATAAAGCATGGAAAAAATGACAAAGAATACTGCAAATGAAAGTAATGTACACAAATAACCTATATGTACAGTGTAAGCACTCACTGGTGTGTGGAAACATTCAAGTCGTAGGTTATAGGCATCACCACGTACAACTACTCGGGCATCTAGTTGCTATGCGAGAAAGGGAGATTGACTTACCCCATAGCACTCATACAGAGCAGAGCAAACTTCTCCAGAGTTATTTACCTCAACTGTTTGTAGCAGTGGTAGGCAATGGCTACTGATACGGCAGCACAAAGAACAGAGACAGCAGCATATGTATCTTCACGTTCCCAACTCTCAAACCATGTTGGCATTGAACAAACCTTGCGTGAGCTGCCTCCTTTGCTACTATTTCGTCTGGAAACCAGTTTTTTGGTTCTCATTGTCTTCTCTGCTATTACTGTATCTACTTCACTACGATCATGTTTATCCATCATTTTAGAAGTTAATCCATCATTTTGACAGCAAGAAGTATCCCCATTTGCCTGGCAACAAGCTACATTATCCATGTGAGATTCATTTACGGAGATACTCATGTCACTAGATTCTTCTTTGTTTTTCCCCACATTATTTCCACCCTTGACTTGAAGCCTTAGCTCAAGACACTTCTTTTGCTCCTCTTCAGATAAACCCATCTGACCCCTGAAATAAAAATGATTACATTTTTAGTATTTTCAACTCATTTATTATGAGATTTAAAAGGAAACAAACTCGAGCATGTAAGCAAGGTGTGCTTACAACCAAAATCCCACTTTAGATGGCGGTAATCTAGTTCAAGTTCAACCATAGATGTGTCTTCCAGGTCTATAGCAAATCAAACCATCAACTTAATTGGTCAACTAACAATAAGCTGCCCTTGAAATTTTCAAGCAACAGATGATGCTGGCATGGTTGGAATTGCTGACACACGCATCCTTCCACTGTATACGTGTTAGGTCTTCGAGCTACATAGGCTTGGTGTTGGGTTTTGGGTCAAAATTCAAGCATATATGCACCAGCTTTTAAGTAATAGCTCTACAAGTTATATAACACCATGTCAGACACAGCAAATATCAAGCTTGTGTCACATTCTAAGAACTGATAGCATGAATAAGGCCACTTTAGAAATACTTCATATGGTTATTATGCATTTGTAAGGTTCTAGATACTCACAAAATCTATTGTTCAAGGGCTACATTTGAATTATATGGATTGCTTTTGTAACTTTCTAAAACTTATCAAATAAAAATAGCAGTATAATACAATTTTTATAATATATAAAAAGAATATTTATTTAATGTCATTTATAGTTATTATATATATAATGAATTCATATCGTGTCATGTCCATGTCCATGCTTCACAGGACGTCTGATAGCCATTACCATGCATCTTAGTGCAGCATCTAACTGTGCTCAAGCACTTTCTATGCAGCCAACAAACTGACTAAAGGATGGTTGATGGGAGGAAAGGGGTATTTCCTCTATTTGATTTAGCACGAAGTACCCAGGAAAGGAAAGCGCCCTTTCCTCCACTTAATACAGATTAGCTTCTACCCAAATTGGATAGATTATGATGGAAAGAGAAGTCAAAATTGTTTTGTCATCAAATTTACCCTCTTGCTCTTTCATTCAACAGGTACTGATTTCACAACGGAGTTATAATGATGATTTTATCCCGAAAAGGAAGATTTTTCTTCCTTTGCATTGTACAAAAAACTGACTAAAGGACAAAAAGGTTACTTCCTTCCACCCTTCCTATTTCTCCATTCCCCGAGAAACCATATTGTAGTAGTGCATCCATTTCTGTGTCATCTTTGAAATCATTGACAATGCTACCACGTTCTGCCACCACTTTAGATTGCAGAAATCTTTTGGCTTCTTAAGATGGACCCCGATATAATAAAGTGATTTAAATTCCAAGCAATCAGAAATTTTAAGATCTGAATTAACCTAATAAATAGATGCCCAAACAAATAAAAACTTCAGTCAGATAGTCTACATGCAATGCAACTGGGGCATCATACGTAAGCAGGATGACATGGGTATTACTCATTGTAAGATGACAGGTTCTCAGAGTGTAGAGCAAGTCCTTTATGTGCCACTGTCCTACTAATGAATGACGCTACAATAAAACTGCAATGCCCATATTTATCATTCTATGTCTAATTATATAAGGCACACCAATAAAGGAGTCCATAACCTCTGCAGTTATTCAATTTAAGTCCTAAAGTTTTAACTTTTTCGATTAGGTCTTACACTCAACTTCACCAACCAACAAGATGTGATAACAGTGAGAGATTCTTCAACAACTCCTCACATATTTATGAGTATTTATTAAAAAAAAAATTGCTAGATCAATTTTGGAATGTTGAAAAGTGTCGATCTAAGAAATTTAATTATCATTATGTACGTCCTCTTTCATCTAGTTTAAAGCAGTCAGACCTAGGACAATAAAGAAATAAGCAACTTTGTGCTGGTTTCGCTCTCCATGTGCATCCAATATTCATGGAATCTGTGATGGTTCTTGATAACTCTATTTTTATCTGATTATTTTCTCCAAAGACCAAAAGAGATAATTGCATGATGTCAAATGTCAATTAGAAAAAAGGAAAGAGAGAGAGAATCAAATCAAGGACCAAATTTGAAACAAAGAACTTAAGTTCAAACCAGAAGACTTGAAACTTAGGGACCAAAATAAGGGATTCTAATAACTTGCAGTGTAATGTTAGGATGGGGTTGATGATTCGAAGGAAAATACAGCAGATTTTCAAAGATTTCCATTGATTGGATACAGCAGAGAGCTTAAACAAAGAGTTGAGCATAGTCATGCAGCAATAGTATTTAGGTTTTTCTCAGTATATTTTAGATACTCTTGTTGCTGCAGGGATTACTTTATTTCTATTAACATGGAGTTCTATTGGTTATGTTTGTATGGATAATTTAGAGTTTTTTCTACACATTTAGACCTCGAGGTTATATAAGACAGGTTAGATTGATGGATTGACTAATGAGAATATTGCTCCTTTTCCCATTAATTATCTCTGTTGCATACTCTCAGTTTCTCTGCCCTCTACTGCTTCTACATTATGCTGTGATTATTGCAATTGGACTTTGATACTGGAATCACAAGAAAAGAGGGGAGAAGCAGATGAAAAACCTGCAGGAGAAAAGAATAATTTTATGTTGTAATAAGACTTCAAAGAGTCATGTCTATGTGAGATGCAGAGCTTTGAAACCCATTTCCTTCATGGAAATTCTTTCACGCTAACAGTTCATCCAACAGACATCACAAAGGATGGAATTGAATATTCCAATAATCAATTCAATATTAAAATCCATAAGTGTGTCTTACACTAAACCTGGTGGCTAAATAAATGGGCAAAGCTCTAAAACAATAACAGAAACGAATCAAGTTGCAATCCACAAATACTAGAATATCCCTAAAAATCAATAATAGAAATATCTAAACATATTTAAAAACCTTAGATGCTAAGTGTGCTCAGTTTAGACTTGGGATATTTATAGTATCCCTATTCTAGAAATGAAAGTGTAAAACAAATATCTCAAGAGGCCAAATGATGAGGGTACAATTATATATCATCTTAAACCAGTCAATTTCAGACAACTATGCAAGAAACTGGAACCAACTTCTGATCCTATGGGCAGCACGAAAGTATTAATAAGCTAGTCAGATGAGAAAACTGAATAGGGGAGTGAAATGTATTCGAATATGGGAAGGAAGATTTGCAAGGAGTGATATAAAAGCTCAAGGACAATGTTCCATAGCCAGTATGCCAGCATTGGCCCGAAGAAACCAAAAATCAAATGGATTGATATCTTTAGCAAAAAGTAGAACTTATTTTTAAAATTATAATAATAATAAAGCATAAACTGAACTTTATGAGCTCAAATTTATAACTTGTCAATGGTAGACCTCTTCGTTTTGATTATGAAAGTATGAACTGGTGATAGCTATAGTTATACTGCAGTCCAAGGTTCCAAATTGTTTTCCTGGCAAGGGACCCTACCACAATGTCACAGAGAGATAATTTACCTCCACAGCGAGTCAATTATTTCTCCCTTCCCAATATGCTGCTCCAGCAACATAGGAACGTCATCAGGAGTAACATACCCATACCTAAAAAGGAAAAATCCTGATGTAAGTTATATACCTAACAAAGATTAGAGCATGAACTAAAATTCAGAGAGCCATCAATTTCCCAAACACATGAAAGAATTTTGGAGAGGATAAATAAAATTAACAAAATCTTCTCTTACCAATGCCCACTGGTTTCTCCATTGACATTTGATCCAAATATGATCACATTGCATGCATACTTAGAACCCCCAACATGTGAGCACGGGCTAACAGACACTTTACCTTGGAGACCACAGGCTTCAATCTCTTCTCTAAACCTAGAGATAATAGAAGGTCCACAAACTCCACAACGGCGATCACGGCTTGCATGAGAACATACAAATATATATGAACCCTCTAATATTTCAGGAGTTCCGGGCAACCATTCACCATCCTTCACCAACACTTCTTCAACAAAGGTATCAACGTCAAAATGCGTCAACCTTCTGCATGATTGATCCATAAATTAGTGAAAAGAAACACAAGGAAGAGTCAGTAAAAAGAAGAGTTCAAGTTTGACCTATATCTGATCATGTCGGGAAAGATTAAGACATCTCCATTTGATCTCTCAGTTCCATCATGACCCTCACATATAGTTAGCCGCGTCTTTTGGGAGAAAGAGATGGCAATAAAAAGTAGACAGACTATGTTAGTCCTCAGGGACACTAAAGACTTTCCGATGAAGAAATAAATCTTGCACATAATTGATAAATTAATATAAAAGTTCTGAGCGTTGAAATGCTGATGTTCTGAACCAGAGAAGTAGTCTGTCATTTTGACACCAAAGAAATAAAATATGAACATTCACAGATTAATTAAGGATTAGACCACTCTCCATCATTACTCTTAAAGATAAGATGTTAACATGGTTTAGAGCATTTAGTACAAAGAATATAATCTTCTTTCAACAGATTGTAAAACCCAGACTACATTTTCATCTCTCAGTTTTTATTCTTCACTTACCTAGGATTTTTCTGCCTCATTTCAGCAGCTTTGATTAAAATAAAAGTTGACTTAGCCTATCACACTCATTAGTGATGAAGACTGAATGTTATAGAAACAAGGACGCATAAATCATAATGTGGCCATCACAATTTGGGAAGCACATTGGCAAGTTGTGGGAATATGTTTATTGGATGAAAGAATGAAATTAGGAAACAACTTTGATAACTCAGAAACTTCAACCCAAGTTAGAGAATTTAGCATAGCAGGACAAATGGCCTCATTCGTGCTATATTTTCTCTCTTTCATATTTGTAGATTGAAAAGGAAGAAGATTTATTTAGGAACTCATCTGAATAGCAATTCTTCATATAGCGTATTCAAGAAGAGGTAGATGAGGAACCAATAACTATATTTGCTAAGGCTGAGAAAGCATCAAAGGTTGGTTTCGATAATTAGTTGTCCTTTATTTGAATACTTGAATTTCAAGGAAACACAGCTTATCCTTTGTAATTGACACATTTATAACATTTTGAGAAGTGCCAGGATAATAATTCCATAGATAGCTTATTTCAGACAAAAAACACAAAATGGAAACCAACATCTTCCAATGTGCTGCAACTTGGAGATTCCAAGACAACAAAATGAGAGCTCAGGCCATATCGAAAGAAATATATCCTTGATCTCTACAATCCCCAAGAGTTACCTCACAACAACACTGTTGCAATTGTAACTATCAGCAAAAGAATAGAAAAGAACAAAAGCCAAAAGCCTAGCTGAAGGTAGAACATCAAATTCTTCAGTAACTTGGGGGCAGTAGAGCCAAAGAAGAAACCAATGAGGGCACAACTATTGCCAAATGGAGTAATTCAAGCACCATTTACACTCAACTATCCCAATTATATAACTAAGAAATACTATAAATATCAAATCTTCCATTGAAAATCCACACAACAATCATTCAAAGAAAACCAAATACACAATCCAAACAACAGAAATCCATTTCAGTAACAAGCCAAAAACAGCCCAAACAGCCCATCAACAAAATATTGAAAATAACCATATCACATATCACAAAGAAATCATAAATTGTGAACCGTACCCACAAAAATATAGCCATAAAATAAAAAAATGAAAAATCAAACCCACAATGCAATCATCAATTTTGAACCTTACCCAGATAGATAAATAATAATAATAATAATAAATAGATAATTTAAAAAGAAAAACAAATCATGAGAAATAACAAAGACCCAGAAACAAAAATCATCCATTTTAAACCATACCCACATAAAAATATAGGTAAACAAGAACAGCCCCCAGAGAAAAATGAAATCTTGAACCATACCCGGATAAAGATATTCCAAAACAAGAAAAACCACAAACCTGTTTCTTCATCTCAGGCTTCCTAGCGTTCATGGCAGCGGAAAGAAGCCTAGGCAAACGATCAAACTCAGCGGCTTCAATATGGGGAGGCCAAACCGTAGGGTTTTTATAACAGAGAAAAACGTGTCTATCATACTTGTCAACAGTGCCAACAAGTAGACTCTGACGAAATTCGCTTCTCAAAAACCCAAACTCGACATCACTGTTGTTGCCACTATCAGCAGCAAGCAAACCCTCGCCCTGGAAGCTGTTTGAGGCGCTTCCAATTTGGGAATTTGGGTCAACAAGATAGTTGGTGTCTGGGTCTAGGACTGGGATTGGGGATGGCGATGTTTGGGTCATGAATGAAAGAGGCTCGTCTCTGTTGCTAACCATTGATGGAAACAGGAAGATATTGAGAGACAGATAGAGAGAGGTTTTAAGTTGAGTTGCTTCCAGTGACATTGGAAGTTAATGAGATGGATTGGGTCGTGAATTTGTGTGTACCTTTGAGTTGGACCTATGGTCAATCGTCTTGTCGACTTTGAGAAATCACCCTCGTACTCTACGTGTCACCAACAACACACGTCCTCTCCCTCTTGCTTTTCTTTTTTCTTTATTCACCAATTGAGAAGTGCCGGACCGCAAGACAAAAAATTCCTATGTTAAAATATAATTTATAAGATTATTCTATTGTTTCAAAGTATTGATTCTAAAAATGTAATTTTGTAACATTATTAACGTGATTAACTATCTAAAACTGAATAATTTATAAGATTATTCTATATTTTAACCTTATAATTAAGATTTTTACTTACAATACTGTCTAAAAAATATTCGAGAGGAGTAATAATATTTATATGCATGATTCATTTCGGAAATCGTTTGGAACGTAATACTACTAATTGAAAATATTTATTAACTATATACCACCGAATTATTATGAGAAAATCTAAAAAAAAAAAAAGAAAAAAACCGAATAAAAAACCTTGTTTATTTGTTTAACCTTTTTTTTTTTGCTTTCTTTTATGCTATCTGAACTCTTTAGCTCCGATAGGCAAAATGTTAAATCTTTTCCGAATAGAACTCAATAATTTTCTAGTTGAAAATAATAATATTTCTGAATAGCATTCAATAATTTTGTTTATTAGAATATTGAATACCAATGTCTAGTTGATAGGTTAGACGCCGATATCTCTTAAATAATGTTTTGAATTTAAGTTATGACAAAAATATATATTATGAGAGTTTTATCTTTTAGTAGTCAAATTTGATTTGAATCGAATTTAATCGTTCAATTTAATTATCGATTATTGAATATGGTGATTTATAAAAAAACAAAGAAAAAAAATTAGAATATTGAAATAATGTGGTATGCAGTTGGTGGAAAATAATGATCAAGTTAAAATAATAGATTGAAATAGGCACAAAACATGTACACTCTTTGGTAGTATTATGCTTGTAAACTAGATTTTTCCTAATCATGCTTTGTTTTTTTTTTTCTTTTTTTCCTCTCTAGAAGAAGCCCCTACGGTCACTATAAAAATAATTTAGTTATGAGTCCGAGTGATTTGCATTTCAAATATT
Organism: Dillenia suffruticosa; assembly: GCA_033439265.1. Lineage (NCBI taxonomy): Eukaryota > Viridiplantae > Streptophyta > Magnoliopsida > Dilleniales > Dilleniaceae > Dillenia > Dillenia suffruticosa. The sequence goes on from JAVTVX010000005.1 coordinate 1,430,175, forward strand.
AGATTCTAGAGTTTGTCTTTTAAAAAGAACACCATAATCACTATCTTCGAGATTACCGATTCAAAGTATGAGAAATATAAATTCTCGACCATATTTTCAGAAAGAATTACAAGTTATAACAAATCAATAGAAAATTCTAGTGAAGATGGTATAACTAACAATGAAGTTGGTCGATCACTATGGCAATGGCAGAAGGACATGGTCAATGTGAGTATGTGAGGGCTGGAATGGAGGAAACTTCATTTGGGGACAAAAGGGAGGAGTTGGATCGGTATGGTGGCCAAATGATGACAATAAAGATATCAATAATTATAAGAGAAGAAGTCCCACATGGAAATGAATATAAATAGTATTATCTCCTACGGAACTTGAGAACATGGGTACCTCTATTCTGAAAACCATGGGCTGTCCAGTACCAAAAAAAGAAAACCATGGGCTGTTCATTACCGGGCTAGGCCAGGCATTTTCATACATATTTTCAGAAATCACAATGGAGTTAGTCGGAAAATTACTAAAACTTTCTATCAAGATTCGGATTTAAATTTTAAAATAAAAAAATTATATTAAAATAATTTTTTTCGTAAAGAGTTTAATAGTAGTTCAAGTTAGATTAATTAAAATATGATTTCAGATACCGATTGATCAAGTACTAAAAAAAAAAAATCTTATTTTTCACATATCCAAGTGAGGGCACCTCAATATAGACATATATGACCAACGGTTTGTTAATCTAGTGAAATGTGGTGTTAAGTCTCTTAACCAAGGTCATGAGTTCAACTTGCGACTTAGGCATGAAGCAGACAACATTGGAAGAGTCTTACTCATCCTGCACAAAAAAAAAAAAAAAAAAGGTTAGAAGGGTAGCCCCTTAAATTGGTCACTGTAAATCCTGAATCGAATTAATCAGACTTCAAATACCGGTCGATATAGTACCCAAAAAATATATATGGCCGGATTGTCCCAGTTATCCAATCCAACGGGCCTTTAAAGTAGGCCCAAATTTCATACAAGCTGGGTCCGGGTTTGGGCGAAACATTGTTTGTTTTGGGCCCAACTAGGCCCAGTATGAACCCTAACAGACCTGGCTCGGAACCAAAAAGATGAAAGGCTCCGGAGGAGAGATTTTCAATATTCTTTTTTTTGGTACCATGGCTAGGTCACCACTCAGTATCCGAGATTTCGTCCCGATTAATCTGGATCGACCGCTTGTAGAGTTTAACTGAGAGAACAAGTCTCCCAGTATTGATTTTTCTGTTCCCATGAAGGATTGAACTCCCGATCAAGTTGATCAAGTTTAAAGGACGTCAATATGCAAGCCTCTCCAAATTTTCCTTGCGATCGAAGGCTATGTCAATGATCTTGTCAAGTGTTCTGCAAAGCGCTGCCTCACCAAAAGAACTCTCTTTTAACTGGTGCACGTATCTGACTAAGAGAGATAGAGAGAGAAATAGAGATCTTGAAAATTGGTTTGCTGCAACACTAAGCAATTATCGAGTGCCAAATTCTTTACACAAAAGCCATTCTCATCTCCAAAAGTGTCTTTCAGACCTAATCATTTGCCATTCTACCTCCTACCTACATGATAGAACAAGGAAACAGGAAACTGATCCCAATGCCCTCCAAATGTACACACGATCAAAAGATCTTACATTGTTTTTCACTCATCAATTACTTAACACTTCAAAAAAAATAATCTAGAGATTTTAAAGGTGGTATCACATGGGCTTCTCACCTGGCAAATATGATGGTGAACCCCCTTCAACCTGGTTCTTCTTCCGGTGAAAAATGCCGCTTATATTGGGGAGTAATGCCTTCTTAGAGACGGAAACTTTCTCCTTATCCAATTTTTGAATTGAAACAAGTTTCTCAGGCAGGCCCTGCTGCTTCGGAATTCTATAGTTGCGTGGAGATAATTCCAATGACATCTGGGTTTCTGCCAGAATATGCGATGCGGCTTCTGCTGCCTTCTTTTGCTCTCTTTCCCTCCACTTTCGCAGCTCTCCTTCGACTGCCTTCTTAGCAGCCTCAGCCATCTCAGCTCTCTTCAGAGCCTCATTTCTTGCAACTTTTATTTCTTCAATTTCCTTCTGACTGGCCTCCAATCTTTTAAGTGCTTCGTTCTCACTGGCCTTCACGGCTTCAACTTGGGCCATTGCAGCAGCCACTTTCATTTCTGCTAATGTGTCAGACTCCTCAACTTTTCGGCTCAGAGCTTCATATTCTTCCGCCGAAATAGTGATCTGGGCACTAGAGTCTGAGGTTGAGGCACGTGCAGCAGTTGTTCTCTCGGATAAGATTTTGATCTGATCAAGTGCTTTAGCCTCTGCTATTTTTGCCTCTTCGGCCTCTTGTAGTGCAACTCTTAGCTTCTTTTCTGCATCTTGAAGAGCAAGTTTTGCAACTTCAGCTTCCTTCTTCAACTCTTCCGCCTTTCTATTCATCTCTTCCGCCTCCCTTTTTGCATTTTCAGTTTCCAGTGATAGCTGGGTGAGAGTTGATATCATTTCATCAGAAGCACTTCTGACTTTGGTTTCCTCTGCAAGGAATGTTTCAAGCTCCGACTTGCTTTTCCGGAGCTTGACGTGCAAATTTCCAGCAATAGATTCTGTTTCTGTCTCCTTCCCCTTCAACTCAGAATGCTCCTTCTTGACACTCTCCAGCTCTTGCTTAAGAGATTCAAGCAAGCTTCGGAGTGAGCTCTCCTCTTCAGCAATCTTTTGCAGTGATCCTTTAGCATCATCCAGCTCAGAAGTTACAATTTTAACAGAATCTAGGTCTGAAGCCTTTGCATTTTCCATCTCCTCCCGCAGAGCCCCAATTTTGGTCACTGTTTCGGCCAGTTGTGTCTCAAGATTTTTGGTGAGCTCAGGATCAATTTCTTTCTTCAGGGCGTGCAATTTCTTTGCTGCCTCTTCCAATGCAGCTCTATGGGACTGTCTAAGAACATCCTTTTCAGCCTTTATCTTCACTTGCTCTTCCTGGGCCTGTGCAGATGCAAGCTTCACATGCCCAATTGATTCCTGTACTGCTGCAATTTCTTTAGTAAGCTCACCAGTTCTCTCCATGTTGGCTTTGGTTGCTTTCTCAGCATCTTCCGCTTGCTTAAAAGCAGTCATTTTTGCTTCTAAAGACGCATCACAATCCTGATGAATTCTTCTTAGCTCTTGTTTTACAGCATCAAGTTCAGTTGCTCGAGTCTTGTATTGTTCTCTTGCAGTTTCTAGCTCCTCCTTCCATGAGCCACTCGCAGTAAAGTTACCAGAATTTGCTTCTTCAAATTCCTTTGCCCGACTCTTGACTGCCTCTGTAGCCTTGACTGCTGATTCCCTTGCTTCGCTTACAGTTTTGAGTTTGTTAGTCAGATCATCAACAGTTTTCTTAGCCCTCTCAAGTTCTGCAAGCGCTTGGGTCTTAGTAGTTTCAGCGTTTTTAAATTGCTCCCTTAGCTTATTTAGCTCTTTCTGGGCCAGGTGAAGCTGTGTTTCCTTCGCCAAAACTCTCTAGTGAAAATGCAGGACCACAACAATCAGCAGATAGACGCTCAACTTAATTTCTAAAACAATTTCATATTAAACTTGTGTTACATAGAAAAGTTATTTCATGCAACAACAGTTCAAGGCTAGGCTTCAGCCAAAAAATGAAAAACATGGTAGTGCCCTCATAATTTTATTATTATTTTTTTTGGGGGGGGGGGGGGGGGAATGCAGAGCCAAAAGCAGTTCTGAGTTCCACAAAGATGGTAAAAACACAGATCCTTTTAAGTTGATAAAAAGATACATAACATTTACCTTTTGTTTCCAAAAATATTGCATATCAGAATAACCAAAAACGAGGCAATTAATTCTTTATCTGCAATTATAACTAAAATAGATTTTCACAAAGATAATTGCAAATGTAAATTGGGTGTTTCATATAGTTTACCAAGAGCGGCTAAGGCTAAGATTCCTTATAATTCCATATTTAGTAGCTGAAGTGCACAATAACCTGATGAGGTGAGTGAATAAGGAGTAATAAGGTCTAAACATGGTCAGATAGTAAATATATACACAAAAGAGAAGCTTCACAAAACTAGTTAAAGCTTTAGGTCAACCATGACCAATATCTTGTTTCAACAGTGGGAAGGTTCTAAGAATTCAGCACCATGAGAATTTAACCAGTCATGTTATATGGAAGAAGATTGCATGCAGGATTTGGATTCTTTTCACATTTTCAAGACGTAATTGCCCAAAACTGAATGTGTTTCTACCAAAGCAACTAATCACCACTTCATGAATCAAAATCTTTTATCTATATACCTCTAGCTACATAATCCATGCTCTGAAACTGTTACAAGCAATTCATCATAGGCTTTACAAATTAGAAATAACCGGCTGCCGACAGCAAATGGGAAATAAACAGGAAATTGAGGCCACTGGTGTGGGTGGGGGTTGGGGGTTAAGGGTGATTGACACCTCACATAAATAATGACATTAGAGAGCATACCTCTGCGGAATGAGGTTTTGCTTTCTTAATGGCGGGTTTTTCCCCAGAGAAAGCACCTTCACCAAACAAGCTGACGGCATCTTTGACAGATTGAAATGGAGCGCTTGTATCAATCTCGCCTACCTCCACTTTAGGGGAGTCCATGGTATTATTTCGGTCTTTTGCCACCATACCCTTAGTTGTTTGTTATTTCTCCAAAGCCCACCAAAAGGAAAAGATCAAATACAGATTCTTGATCTGATCAAAAAGGAAGGGGCAAACGATCATGAATTGAAATATAATCTACAGCAAATAATGATAAACTGCAATATAATCTAAAGCAACCTTGTTTTGGTAGGAAGGTAAGCAATCTGATTTTGACATTTTGGCATTTTGTTAGCTCATTCTTATACTACACATAGCCATTCACAGAAGAGGATGGCACAATCCAGGTGACACAAATGGCATGGAGAACCTACATCTGGCATCAATCTAGATGTACACAGAAACATGCTGTAGAAGACAGTTCAGATCCTTCCATAAATCACTGTACATGTGGCTCTTCCGAAACCAAGCAAGTATGCAATAGGAGTAGAACCATGATACCCATCATTTAGGCACGGGTCAAAAACCACCTTAAGGGCTAAAAAAGCTGTAAAAGCACCAAAACTATAGCCGTGCAGGTTTCAAACACACATCTGACTGTTAGCTGCACATTTACTCATTGAGTTGTATTAGTTATGGCAACATTCTGATGGTTAAAGAAATCTAATTCAGCAACTTAAATTCCTCTGATTCGCCCCTATTAATTACATAGCTTCACCATTAGATCACATTTAACATATTGCAATTTTCCACTTAATTGGAGATGACCCTATCAGATTTTATGGTTTTCAAATCTGATAAAGTCCCAAAGTAAATTTAACAAGGAACAGCTAGGAAAGTCTACAATAGAATTGGAGCAGCATTTATTTATGTTAAGAATACAACCCTTGCTCATATCATAATAATAAACTTATTTGAATATGTTGTAGTCCAAACGCAAAGCGAACCCTGAGAAAGACCAACAAACCTATTTCCTGATGAGCAAACAAAAACCAAAAGAATCTTACTAGCACAAAAACACATTATAATCTAGATTTAATCAGACATCCCTCAAGTCAAAACCTATTTTTCACTATTTCTGACAAAATCTAGACTGGTGCTCATTTTGATATTGATCCAAACTAGTCTAGTTTAAAGTACCTGAATCATTCTCTTATCATCATTATTTGGTGTAGCTACAACAAAATTAAGCATGTTCAGGAGTCCACAGAACAGCACAAAGAACTTTCTAAGCATTTCTAACACGCAATAGTGTAAATGCACAAGCCAATTCTTTTCCTAACAAGTAAATTAGATAGCCAACTCACTTGTTTAGCAAGTTCCCTTTCGTATGAGAGAATCCAAAAAGGTTTGGCATACCACTTCATGCCAAAGTTTCTCAAATGGATCCATCAATACAATTATATTCCACGGTTTATGAAAAATTTAGCTAATATGTACAAACCTCCAACCACCATCTGCTTAGTTTGGACGAAAAGGAATAAATGGGTCTTTGAGGGGAAGACACATCCCTCTTCAGCCATTTTGATCATTTGGAACCTTTATTATGTGGTTTTTCTTTCTTGCTTTTTGGGGAGATGTTGATGTAGAACCTTATGATTTGCTCTATTTTACTGCTCGACTGTAGGGATATCTCCCCTTGTTGCCTTTTACATATCTCCTTTTCTACAAGTACAAGAAATTACAAAATACAAGTTATAGTTTGGCTTACATCAAACACCAGATGAACAGAGCCATGTGAGAACAACTTGGGCTTCAGTTCATATTTTTAATAAGTAGCTAAAGCTTGATATCAAATGCTCAATTCAAAAAAAAAAAAGTAACCTTGAACATTTATCTTTTACAGTTTGTGAACACACTTGCATGGGCGCGTGAATGGAATTGATAAAGATTTTGATATACATCATTTTTCTACTGAGAAAACTCAATTATTACAAACCACCAGCCTTCTTAGCCTAGTGGTACAAAGGAACCGGCGGTGAGGATTTGAGCCCCAAAACCCCCTCCCCCTTGTAAAGGTGTTGCCCTCCCAGTGGAACCAAAAAATAAAAAATAAAAAATAAAAGCAAGGCCCATTTATTCCAATACACAAGGTGATCAGTGAAATTTTAAATGTATGCCATCCTTTCTGCTAAAATTTCAGAACCCTAACAATTAATTTGCTGCTGGTTGATGAATATGCGCAAGTGCTTCTACAAAGTCAATTGCTCAACTCTTCCCTTGCCCTTATCCTAATCAGTAGGTCCAAAAATATCATGAAGGGAGTGTATTTTGGGGGGAGGGGCATGATAGTTTCTTGTGATGAATCCTTTGTGTATGTGCCATGTAAAAGCTATGTACTTGATGACCTTCCATTAAAGTTAATTGGGTGGCCAGAAGGCTGAATTTCGTAAATTTACAGAACTCTATTTTGTAGGGCTTCTTTTTACTGAGGTTTTCCTTCAGGGACTTCCATAATTTTTAATCAGACCATTATTTTCTTTCATAAGCAGCATCAGAGATGTACAGAAAGTAGATATTTTGCGAGCCAACTCTCGCTAAAGGTAGTCAAATGGATGAGCATAACCAGAGGATGGATGGTGTATCTGTACTGTTGTTACAACCATTGACACATACAGAACATGTGCAATCTTATCTGACTCCTACCCATTTATGCAGCTCACACTTCTTCTATTTGTTTCCTTTTTATATCATAAACATAGAATTTAGCGTTACCTTCTCAATGGAGAGCCACTCAATAGAAGACCTCAAGACACATCATCACTCAAAGTTAGCATCACCCTCATTATACATATGTGTAGCTCCCATTACGCTTACAAGTTAAATTGTTGGCCTCTCACACCATTTCCACCATCTGGCTGCTATTTATCTCTCTTTTCCAGTACTTAACCTTATCAAGCCACTATGTTCTTGAGCTGACATTATATCTCTTCAAGCAGCTAAAAGTTTTAGCATCCTACACCCTTACTGATGCAGCACAAGTACTGGTTTGGAATTTATGTAACAATAGCTTTCTAAACATTTTAGACTTATTGAGATATTTTAAGGTTCAGAGAACATATTGAAGACGTAATCAAATATTTAGTAGCATTTAAATATTTCTACTGCTTCTTCTTCTTCCCTGTTGGTTCTTGTTCTTCTATTCTCCTCTCTCTGTTTTCTACTACAAAGTTTTTTGGTAGGTTATCTATTTATATGTTTCTACATGCATCTGCTCATGCAGCACCTGAAGAAGGCATTCTGCCATACAACATGCGACAGTTGTAGAGGTCTGAGCCTATATTCACATTTTATTTCCAGAGGAAAGTTATCAAGCTAGTAAATATTGATGCAGCAAAAGTATTAGTTTAGGAATTTACGTAATCATAGCTGTTTAAATATTTTAGAATCTTCAAGATATTCTTAGGTTCAGACAATATGTTAAAGCCAAACGAGTGGCCTCTTGTATGCTCCAAAAGCCAAACTGTCTTTCAAGCTATTACACTTTTACCTGCTCGTGAATGTATGCATCTTATCACACAAATGTACCTCAGGAAGATAGACGGCAGTTGGACTGCGACTCCCCCACTGGTGAACAGCACCACCTTTGAGTCATTACAGAAATACAGGGCAGATCTGGCAACCCTAGCCTAGGCCAGCACTCCAATGCCTTTAATGAGCAAACCAAAGCTACAAGGCATCACCATGTGGTTAATATACCTTCAGGGAGTAAAGAAACTCAAGGGCTCCATAATAACTCCAAATGGAGTCAACTGCCACAAAGGATCTCTAAAGACAGAAGGATCCCAATCCCGCTAGCATGCTGAACTGGTGATATCAGCCACAGGACTGGGAAAATTCCAGACAGTAGAAGTGCCTAAGACTGCAAGACAGAGTATGGACACTCTAGTGGAGGCAAAGTACCCACAATAGTAATAAAAGAGTATGCAACACTCTGATCTGAACCAGCACGAAAGCATTTTAATGCTGCCCCGGATCATACGGGGGCCTAACGAGTCCATTGGACTAGTAATATGCCCTCCTTTACAGGGAAAAAAAAGGCATTACTCCAGAAGCAACTCATGGACAAACTACAGGAGTTTGTGTTCTTAGAGTGACACTACCTCAACCTCAAAAACGAAGATTGTAAGGGCTGACTGCATCATTGGTACGAGACATCATTACACATAACCAACAGATTGCCACTTGGAGAAATCAAAGTAGCAAGAGTAATGCAATTTTATCAAATTTAACATTTTAAAAATCTCAAGAAATTCTTATGTAACAGGGACATAGACACAACACCACAAAGTTCTGAAAAATTTAAAGCTACCGCAAGTTAAAAAGTTTAATCTTATCGTAAGTTTGAAGTTGTTGCATCATGTCATGTTAAAATGATATGTTCGACACAAGTATGCTCATTTTTAAAAGTCTCCATGCAAGGTTGGTGTTAACTAATCATATACACATAAAGTTGCTAAATATATGAATTTACCAAGAACGACCTAGTGACAATGTACTTGATGAAGAACAGAAAGGAAACCATGGTACTCTAGTACACTTTTACCCACTAATCCACTAAAAATTTATTCAATAGCACAACAAGATTTTCTGAGTTAAGAAACTACAGTAGAATCCGCCATAGCCAATAAAATCCCCGTCAACTTTTTGACCTATATCTGAAAATCCTTCAGTACATGACTTCAATTCAAGCCAAAAAAAAAAAACCCTAGTTTGACAACAGAAGCATCACATATTACTGCAAATCTCAAAATTCTTCATAATTTCAACTTTGCCAAAAGTTATCCCCCAAAGAAAAGTAGAACATGAATATTCTCCCAGACAGAACACGTAATAATGTGAAATAATGAACATTGACGTCAATGAAATAGTGATCTAGCAATTAATTAGAAGAAGAAAAAACTCGCCGGTGGAAACCAAGAGATGGAGAATAACAAAATCAGAAATATAGTAAATAGAATAAGTGTAAAAGAAGGAAAAAGAAAACAAACAAACTTGACAAAAGCTTACTCTAAAACCCTAATAAGCCCCCCAAAAGAATTCAAGCGTACAAATAAAAAACCCTAAACAACATCATCGAAGACCTACCATCAGATATGAGACGCTTCAAACAATCATCAGAACCTCCTAATCAGCGTTGATTTCGCGATCATCATCTCCTCTTCTGAAGTCAAAAACAACTTGTAAAACTTTCGCTCTCAAAGATTGAAGACAGCAAGATCAAGAGAGGAGACCGGAAGGAGTTGAAGCTCTTGAACTTGAAGATAAAGATCAGTTTGAATTTCAAAAAAGAAAAAAAAGAATAATTAAGAGAGAGAGAAAGATAAGAATGGGAGATTCTTGAGTTAAAATCTCGCAGTATCTTTGAGCCTTGTGCTGTTTTTTCAGTAAAGAAAAGATAGTTGTAGAAATGACGGAAGATACACAGTGACGAGAGAGAGAGAGAGAGAGAGAGCTTTTTGAAAGTTCGAATGCTGTTTCGGACAAATTTTATATCAGCTCATCGTAACGCACCGTCCCAAAAGATGTCTGAGGGTGTGACTACGGCCCCAGTCTCCCTACTCCCGTAAAAGACTATAAAGCCAAATATATAAATTATATCCTCTCTCTCTCTCTCTCTCTCTCTCTCTCTCTCTCTCTCGTTGACCTCTGACCAATCCCCTCGTCTGTATTTCTTACCTTTTGAAGTTTAGGTAAAAAAATATATTCAAACGAGAAATATTTTTATAATAAATATATAACTAGTAAAAGACAAATTTCTTCACAAAAATAGTTTTTTATTATAATTATATTAATAATTTAAATTTTTTATCTCAACTAAATCTAACATCAACTTTCCCAAACACGTTTATGCCATTGTGAGGAGATATAAGAATAGATAAATTTCGAAAAATTGTTTTGAATTAATTTTTTACAACAACACAATTCTATATATTTATATTAATTATAATGGTACTTTTCAACAAAGATAAGAATTTAGTATTAATTTTATGGTAGGAGAAAGACGTGTAATATATAAATGCCGGGAGTATTTATAGAGATATTCGAACAGTAAAAAATTCTTGTTTAAATATTTATTCGAGATTTAGTATTTGGATTTTTTTGAGCGTACGTGATTTTATAATTTTCTCAATTTAACCCAAAAAGTATAAATGCCAGGAGATTATTATTTTCCAATAATAGACTCGTGCTTTATTTTTTTTTGGTATCATATCTTCAACACTGTCGAGTATTTAGGGTTTTAATTCGACTAATCTGAATCAATTGTTATAGTGGCTCTTTTCGGAGGACGGATTTTCTAACGGAGAACGTTCTATATATATGAGGGTCCAATACTCTCAATAAGAATCAAATCTTGATTATATTTAAGGATATTCAATTCTATATCCAATTGATGTGTTTATGATATTACCCATTATAGACAAACTCTTCTCGTATACTAGAGGTATACGTGGAATTTAAAACATACCGGAGTTGTCGGGTGTATCAATCATCGAAAACCCACGGTTAGAAGAATTTATATTTATCAACCCAAAACAAATTTTAATGATTCAAAACTTGTAAAACTTTAATACGGTGCACAGAGATTTTAAATAACTTTCAACCAACAAGGCCAAATATCATATGATTGTGGGAAGATATTTGGCGATCAACCTCTTGCACCCATATCTTTTCGATGTGATCTCACTCAACTCAACAATCTCGTGTTTTGATGGAAGCAATTAAAAATAATTTAATGCCTATGGCCTAATCTTGTCCATTACCAGAGACATCGCACGTGAGAAGCCTCACTTTTCGTTACCTACTACTCTTACAATTTTGTAACAGATGTGGAGAACCAGGCCAACACACACGAAGTTCAGTGGACAAGAATAATAATCCTTTCATTAAATTTTGAGTTTAAATTTTAAAAATAAAAAATATTTAAAAATCTCTCTTTAAATTAGATTTAAAAATATTTGAAACTCATTAATCAAAATATAATTTTAAATATCGATTGATTATTAAAAAAAAAGACTACGCCAATGGTTTTTCACGGCTAATGTTTTTAAAATCGACTGATTGACCGATTTGATCAGAAACTGTTTTATAATCTGGTTCGATTTTTATTATTAGACTAGATGAAATCAAAACCGTTCAAAATAGATAAAACTGAATCGATCTGACCAATTTTTTATTACGGACAGAGTTTTTCATATGTTGTTAATAGATCAAATTCTCTTTTTCTTAAAAATATATAGAATTTATTTTATTTTAAAATATATAACGTATAAATTATATATATGATATTACGATAATATCATTAACAATCCGACTGATCTAATCAATGAACCAATGAATCGATAGATTAAACGAATTATTTAATGATTCGATTTTAAAAACACCGTCCACGCCCAAAAGCGCATATCCATGTACGTATATGTAATCATACGCAATAGCTATGGCAAGTTTGATGGAAAAGGAGGTCCTTCTTGAGTAAAAGTTGAAGGTATATACGGAGAGTACATAATGCTCACAAGATCAAGGTAATATAGGAGGGACACTTTAGGAGGAGGGGTCATGACAAAAAACAAAAAAGATGAATTAAAAGCACCCTCTTTGCTAAGGGTTCGAATTTGCTTGGTGATAAATGTGCTCAAACTTGAAGTTCTCCAACTCCGCCGGCAGTGACCTGCAATCATCAATGATGCTAGAATGTTTGTGATGAGCACTTGAAGAAAAGGACTGAATTTAAGGTCACCTGAAAAGCATCTCGGGTAAGGGGCTTGCAACCTATATCCTTAGCTAGATCTGGGCCTTCTCTTGGGGGGCCACGCTTTAGCCTAGTTTCAGGAGCATCGGTCCAAACTTAAATTTTTTTTTAATAAACTATCAATACTATATTAATAATTAAAATTATTTTATATTATAAAATTACATTAAAAGATAAGAAGCTTATTTCTTTTAAAGTAATTGAATTGAATTTATCGTTCACGTTCGTTTAGACACAAGTTAGCATATTGAGAGAGGAACAACAATTGTTTCCCTTTGGATTAAATGCCAATCTTTTTCTCTCTGCCTCACTCTTTTATCTGGACATCTTGGTAATAAGGAAGACAACAATAGTGAACCGATATTTATTGGCGTAAATGAAATAGACACTTTCATCCCCTTAATCAGGTTGAGAGTTCGACTTTTCCTGGATACTAAAAAAATAATATTGAGAGACTCGGCCCTTCAAAATAGGCTCTGCAGTGATCAATTTAGATTAATCTAGATGAAATTCTGGATATTGAGTGATAGTTAAGCCAAGATACCAAAGAAAAAAACAATAGCCATGATCATTTTTGGGCTTGGGCTTGGGCTTGGGCCTGGCAGGCCTAGTGAGATTATTTGCTTCATTATTTTTTTTTTGTTGTATCAAATTTTGAATTTGAAATTAACATATTGGGAAAGTGAGATTTATACCACTAGACTGTTCTCTTGGAGACATTTGCTTCATCATTGAATGTTTAGAAGTTGACATTGATATAAGATTAAATAGAAATACATAATGTATAATATATAATATTATTTTTATGTATGTATGCTTGTATGTAGATAACGATGTCATGCTCATAAGCTGCCATATTTGTGTGAAAGTACTAATATTCAAACATTTCTATTGATTCACATGCACATTCTCTTTATTGCTATTGTTTTTCGACCATTACTTTTCATAAATCATAATTAGGGAATGTCCTATGCACTATGGTCCATAATGGCATTTTGGGTCCTTCCAAGGCTGTGCCACTGTCACATGATTGCCAACTCAACCCTTTGGAAGTCCCCACATAAGCACGGTCCACCTTAACCTGAAAATCTTTCTCTAAAAACCATATGCTTTAGGACAAAGGAAATCCAATCTGAAAATGGCACAAATCAAACGAAGAAAACTTGAAATCCGAGAGGGAAAGAAGAAAAGAAGAGAGAGGGGAGAGAAATGGAAGACGAACAACGTCCGAAGTTTTCACGGCCACACCATGGCCACGGCCCCCTTCATCATTATTCGGCAACTGAGGTTCAAAGACATCGTCAACTCGTGCACCCTGATAAGCTTGATGATTGATCTGCTGATTCAGGTCACAACTGTCCTGTGGTTCCACCACAAGCCCATCATTCCAAGCGTTTGCGCTAAATAATTGTTGGAAAATTTTTCATTGATCCTTTTTGGGGGTGCCCGGGGGGGGGGGGGGGGGAAGTTGCCCTTAAAAAAAAAAAAATTCCCTTCAAATAAATAAATGCCGGTCCCGTAATGTTAGATTCAATTGTATGTGGAACAAAAAAAGAAACCTTCTTTAAATAAAAAAATTAAGCCCTTCAAATAAATAAAAGTTGGTCCTGTAATGTTAGATTCAATTTCATGAGAAAAAATTTACAGACGAATTTAATGTTTCTACAAAGAGATAAAAGGACAAGTTAAAATGTTAGACAGAAGTGTAATAATTTCCGGGCTCTATTTTGCCTATATCCACATATATTTCTAAAATGTTTCTACAAATATAAGGCCACACCATTGGCATATTTTTAATTTTTAATTTTTTTATGTCCTTATTTTTAAAATGCCCATTAAAATTAGTTTCTAAAAAATAAGAAAAGTCAAATTTATCAAAATTCCGCAAAAGAGGAAAAAAAAAAAAGAGGAATCTACCCTCTAAAATAGAGATGGGCCAGGAATCCAAACCGAAAAAATTCAAATTCTCACTCCTTCCTTCGAGACACCCCCCTCTCTGTCTCAAATGATGGCTTCCAAATTACCCAACCAATTTCGAAAATTCCTCTCAAACCCTAACCTTAAGTCTTTAGCAGCCTTAACTGTAATAGGAAGTGCAACTGTCATATCTACCATCAACCGCAGTATGAGATCATATGCGTCTTCAATTGTTGCATCCGAGTACATTCTTCATTGGGTATGGATCTTTGACTCATTATTCCGTTAATTATCTATCAAATCTCATCTGGGCCTGGCATATGTTACTGGGATCACTCTACTTGATAGGGATTTGCAATATAAATATTGTGATGCAAACGTGTTTCCTTGGCTATTTCTATCAGGAAGGTAATCTGGCTCAAGCACAGTTTTGGAGAAGTTGAAATCCACTTTCTTGATTTTGGTTGAAAGTGAAGATGCCTTCATTTGTTTTAATCTATATTTCATGGTGTCTCCATGTGAGGCACTTCCTTTAGACATAACATCGTTTGACATGACACTCTTTAACTTACAACAATGTAATATTCGTAAGTTTGATTTGTAGTTGCGTCTCTGGTATGCTGTACATCCAGTGTGTGTTTGTGTGCTACATAAGTTTTAATATTGGTTAAAATTTACTTCACAAGTATCTTTTGTATAAACACATACCAAGAAACATGCAAAAGAGCCTCATGAATGGTTCCATGCAAACCATCGTGTAATATAGCATTCTAGGTATCCAACTAAGTCCACTCTTCTTGTACCCAGTAAGGTACCTTGTATCCAGTACGCTAGTGAACCGCTGAGTAACAATGGACTTGTCTCTTTATTCCTAGAACTTTGCATTGCATGAGAAGACATGATGTGTAAGAAGGAGAAAACAAGGTCCCTTCACTATGGCCTCCTACATATCATCAGGAGAGGTCTTACTCGTTCAGAAAGCAGAAGATAGTGGTCCTGTTAAAAGAATGAAATGAACCTTTTACACTATCTTTGCTTCTGTTGAATAAAAGAATTAATAAGAGAATCATGCATATTTTGCATGTTCTCATTGCCAAGGAAGGCTAAATTTGCTGGCATATGATTGAAGCTTGTTGAGAATAGAAGATGCCAAATGATATGTCTAGTGGTTCGTCTTAACGCTTATATATTTGAATAACTTCCCCGACTAAAGTTGCATTACTGAAGCTTCTGTTTGATGATTATCAGCATGGTCAGTTAAGCTTTAAATAAAAATGCTCTCTCTCTGGGCACCTCATACCCTGTGTCTTCTCATAAGAGGTGATTGAGTAAAGCGAAGTAAAAGAGATAGGCATGCATCTGAGCTGACACCATTACTCAAGTTCTTATAATATAGCTCAAACCCGTGCCTAAAAATGGTTCAGTTTTTTTTTTCTTGTTACACCATTTTTAGAACAATAAAAAGTTGCCATAGACAGGTATCCTATAATTCAAGTTTGTTACAGATCCGTATGCTCAAGAGGTTGCAATATTTCATTTCAACACTATTTTAAGAAAGACATCTTCGGAGTTCTAAAGTACTTTCTCATATTTGTTCTTATCCAGTTAGAGAATGTTGACTCCAATTTCCGATACTCTTATTATTCAAGTAAAAGCCACTAATTAGTGACTGTGTTAATTTGTGTGGAATTGTTCGACATCTACATTTTGTGGTGGATAACATATGCTGTTCTGCAGCTCCCAAAAGGTACGCATCTGTGGTCGAGCTTTCTCACTCCTAAAGAACTCATTCTCATCCTGCAACACGCTGTAAATTAGACCTTAACATTTCTCGAGTACTCTTGGTTATCTGAGTTTATGTAATTTTATATCTTCTTTTGATTTCAATCATTTGCCTTAGGTGTAAGAGATGGCTGGCTTTGTATACAATCCGTTAACGGGCGATGGGCATTGTCTGATGATACCAGAGCGAACTTGATTGCATTTGGTACCAAAAACAGCCAGTAATGATGCAAACATAGCGATTAAATCGGTAAATATTTCACAGACTTTGTTGCTTTCCATTTTCAAATCTTTTTCATTTTTAATGCATTGTGTATTATTAGCAAAAAAATCCTTTTTCAGAGATTTAAAGAGCAAAGCACCATGAACCTGCACCGCTACATCTTGCCTAATTTTACATTTTGTTGTGTCATAGTGAATTAGAGTTCACTACAAGACATGGAAAATGATTGGTGCTCAAAGGGATTCCAGTGTACGTGTACATTACAGAAAGTAACAAATTTTGTAAAATTAGAGCTCTTTGTTCTTATAAATTTTGCCTATTCCTCTGGTTAAGAGCACTGTAAAGATCTTGTATTTATGAAGAGTTAAATGTTTTTATTTTTCATTTTCTATTCTCTTCCGAATCCCAAAATGGATAATTATGAACATTTGGTCTGAGGAACAAGAAAATCAGGCAATGTGAGAGGATGAACGATGACAATAAGGTCATGAATCGTTACATGTGAAGCTCAATTAGGTCATAGACTCTCCAGGTTTGCATATCTTGTTTTGTTTAGACACTTTTCTTTTAAATTGAGATTATTGGCAATTATGAATTCCATTGATATCTTGATTCTGATAGGAGTCTCCAAATGTCCCTCTCTTGCTATCCCTTGAGTAAGCAATTAATGATCTTGTATTTCAAAGTTTATTCAAATTTATCTACGGACATTCAGTTTAATTAATAAGAATATAATTTTTTAATCAAATCTCGAATTTAAAATTTAAAAATAAAAAAATTATGTTGTGAGAATTATCCTTTAAAATAGATTCGATAAATATTTAAAACAGGTTAATCATAATTAAAAAAAAAAATTCAGAATTTGTCCTTTTTCTTTACGGTGACGTGTATTTGATAAGCTTGATGTCATTTTCATGACATAAAAATCTTATCTGCTGTTATTTGGTGTTAAAAAAAGGCCAAAAGAATTGTTCAAGAGAATGATTTCTGACTTGATACCTATCGTATCAATCCATGCTTCCACCCATCGGATCCCTTTTGTAGTGCTATAAGTCACGTCCGTGTGCCTTTGCACTTGAATTGGTATTAGGGGGCGAAAATGAATCCAACTTAATTAAGATTTGGTTTAATTAAATCGTATTTAACTCATAATTTAGATTACATTTTATATAAAAATGTATAACACTTAGAGACAATTATTCTAAAGCCCAAGTCGCATTGTTGCAAGGGTTGCCATTTTTCATGATCGTTAAGCCATGAAAATATATCAAACTTATTCATAGATAGTCAGTTTAGTGAATAAAAATAAAAATTTTTTTTAATCAAATCTTAAATTCAAAATTTAAAAATAAAAAAAAATTACGTCAAGAGAATTAATTTCTTTAAATGAGTCCGACAGTACTCGAACTGAATTAATTAAAATATAGTTATAGAATATATATATATATATATAATTGATACGGGATGGTTGCGGTCCTCCTTGCATGAGTGAAATAAGCATATCCCTTCAAGATAATTTTTAAATGATTTCCCAGAGTAACGGGTAAGGGTGCTTATTGGAAACAGGGCACAAAAAATAGCATACAAAACACAGACATAAATTGCATCCATATTAGCTTGGTGGTAATAATCAACTTTTGCATTTATTTTTCTGCATTGGACTGTTCCATGTGCCAAAGCTTCACTCTTGATTAAGGAGTGTTTCCTAGGGTTAGCATTCGAGTAATTTAGAGAAAAAATAATAATAATTCAAAATTTTTCTTTTGTTTTACCTCAAAGTATTTTACTTTTTTAAATTAAAAAATTTTTAATTTATTTTTTCAATTGCTAATTCAAAAATTCTGAATTATTTGAATCCATTCTCTAATAATTTGGCCCAAAGAAAGAAATAAAGATCGATTTTGACAATAAACATATTACAAAGGAGAATAAGGAAAACCCCAAAAATAAAGATTGATTTTAACCATGAACTTAATCGAATGCATAAAGGTTAATAATTCATACGATTAAAACACTAAAATAAAATTACTACTATTTTGGACTAAAATAGGCTTAGTCCCAGGAATATTATAGCGTTTCTCCTTTTCAAATACGGTATCAGAAAGGTCAATTACTGATAACTCAACTGATATTGTTTCCCTTCTCTTATAATAATATCAAATTTGACCTTTTCTATGTATCAGAAAAATAAAGTATCAGGATGTAACGCTTGCGGAAGAAACCACCTGACCATCTACGTCTGTCCAGGGTTGAGCCCTGGGAATATTATAGGGTTTCTCCTGAACTTTAGTCTCATGAACTGAAGTATTGTGGCATGGTCAAATAGAACACAGTTCTGTCATTGCTACAGCAGTTGGTTAGATCTGAAAAACCAGAGTCCGAAATAACTCGACAATTCCTCAGACTAAAAGGGCACGCACCCAAGAGTTGAATAAAGCAGAAGAAGAAGAAGAAGAAGCACATTGGATACCAGATTTTGAACGAACCATATTATTGATCAAAGAAAGGCAGGAAGGAAAAACCCAAAATGGTTACAAGTACTGAGGTCCTGGATTCTTGACTTTTTGGATGCCATCTCTAAGTATAATTTCAAACCAATCATTAAAAAAACTTTACACACAGTAGGTAATATGGTATTGTGCATTAAGAAACCTAAATTTGAGTATAAAGTCTTCCACTTTTAGCACAAAAAATGATGACTCAAATCTCTCTTTTTGATTCCCATCGTCGATATTTGATGCTATACTTTGATTAATCCGGTTCAAAATAAGAAAACTCTGTTTAGGAAACGGTTTTTTCAATATAGTTTTTTTCACTCCTAAGTTTCAAATCTAAAAGTCGCTTAAGAGATCTAACACCTTATTTCAGATTATTGGTTGGTTTACTCTCTCTTTCTATATATATTCACATGGGAGAACATAGATCGGGTTTGAGAGAGAAAATTGACATAATTTCTCCCTTAACCTTCCTCTTATAGGCCAAGTGTGTCATGTTATAATTTTTTAATTGTGATTTTCTTATTAACTAAATTAATATGATAAAATTTTATTCATAGTTATGTATATTACTAGGTTTGTTATATATTGTGAAAAATATATACAATAATTTATAAAATTTTAATCATTATATACTAAGAAAAATTTTTAGACAAAATTAACAATATGGGTTTTAGAAATGAAAAAGAAATCGTACATTGGTCAAAATAAACAGAGTCAAAAAATTGCAAATACTACAAAACATTGGAGGAGGTTGGAAATACAAAGAAAGGTGGCGGCGGATCATCGTCCTTTGTCGACAAAAGGTCAATTATTAAAGTCAAACCTACATGCTTTTATTATTTTAATTTTATCAAATCCATATAGTTTATATTATCTTTTTTTAATGCATATATAAATTATAGTATTATATCTATATGTTATAAACAAAATCTGGATCTTTGGCCAAAAAGACTTTCATATGGTATGGACCCACTTGCCATTATTAGTCAATTATTTCAGCAACTTTTCGCTAAGAGTTTTTCTCCCACTGTATTTTTTTTTAAATAAAAATTGGACTTTTTTTTTTCTTTAATAAAAAATCAGTATCCAACAATCATTTTAAATCGGATCAAATTTGGTTTAACTCAAATTGGATTTTAAGGGATAAAAGTTTTTTTATACTTATTTTTTTTATATTATGTCAACCGGTATTCAGAGTCATATTTTGATTAATTCGGTTTGGAACTTATAGTGACTCATTTAAGGGGGTTATTTTCCCAACGTAATTTTTTTTATACCCAATCTGTGAATCGAACTCGAAAACTTGATTAAGAGATCTAATATCATATTTTATTAGATCAATTATTTATTAATTTTAATATATATTTTTGTCATATATAACATTTGATATCAAATTTTATTTAAAAGATATAAGCTTAAATTTGCTGCATCAAATAGGTGTTTACAGAGATCTCTCTTTAAATCAATCTACTTTTATTGCCTGCAAATATGGTTTACTTGCTTCCATTTAATTACCTTGTACTTGGTTTTTACTCCATGTTGTAAAAAGTTATCATCTTTTCGGTCTCACAGTTGATTTTTTTTTTCTCATTTTCCTCTAAATTATGCATCTAAATGATTCATAATTACCTGAATCTCCCAAAAGCGTCTAAAAAAGAGTGATAAAATTGTGTTATTCATAATTATGATTTTTTTAAAAAGAAAAGAATCAATTGTTTTTCATTTCATAACTGAAATTTTTTGTCCGTCTTTTTGAATTTTTGAATAAGAAAATAAAGAAAATAAAAGCGTTATATTTTTATTAAATTAGGATTAAACTTTTATTGAAAAGTTAATCATTATATATAGATTTCAAACCTTAACTCTAATAATAAACAGTATTATCTAATTATTGGATTTATCAAAAATAAAAAATATTATTACTATAAATCACAAATATCTAATATAACTAATAAAATATTTGATATATCTAAATCATAAGGATAAAATACCATCGTTATAACTGCGAACCTTTTTTCCTTTATTGGGACAAATAATGGATAGGCATAAAAATAGAAATATTATTTTTAGAAAGATAAAAAAATACTATATTCTTTAAAATTATGTATTATACAGGGTATTCTGACTCCACAAAACCCAATTATCAAATAAAATTTTATTATTTTAAATTTTTGGAGGGATCACGATTTTTTTTTTTGTGCACAAAGTTTAAAAAGTTAAAATTTTATGTTAAAAAAAAAAAAAAAATCAGAAGTCTTGGGGGGGAGGGGTGGTGGGTCACAATCTTACCGACATGTTTGAAAATTCAACTATAAAGGTACATTACACAAAGGACGTCGGACATCGGGCACGAGAGAGAGAGAGATGGGATGTGAAGAAGTTGTTCTGTTTGAGACAGGGAAAGCAAAAGGGAGAGTTCTTTATCGATTGTTTGCTGTATCAATTTTTGTGGGTATATGTTTGATTTGGGCTTATAGAGTGAATTATGTGCCTGGAAGTGAAGAAGTAGCAAGAAGATGGATCTGGTTTGGTATGTTAGGGGCAGAGCTTTGGTTTGGTTTTTACTGGTTTATCACTCAAGCCCTCCGATGGAATCGTGTCTATAGGCGCACCTTCAAGGACAGACTCTCCCTCCGGTTCTCTCTCTCTCTCTCAGTAGATATACTTTTGAGCATGCAATTGGAATCGCGTATCTAACATGGCTGCTTTTGACAGATACGAGAACAACATGCCCAACATAGACATATTTGTGTGCACAGCAGACCCAACAGTAGAGCCACCACTTATGGTCATCAGTACAGTTCTATCAGTCATGGCTTATGAGTACCCTACAAAGAAGTTAAGTGTGTATCTGTCTGATGATGCTGGTTCAGATCTCACGTTTTATGCCCTTATAGAGGCCTCTGATTTTGCCAAACACTGGATACCTTACTGCAAGAACTACAAGGTGGAGCCTAGGTCTCCTAAGGTTTATTTTCTCTCTGCCTCTGCCCCTACTGGTCCTTCTCATGCTCAAGATTTTGTCTCCATCAAGGTATGCATTTCTTCTGTGTACTTATCTTAAACTTTGTGCTGTTCACTATTTTGAGATAGTGAATTTTACTTATGTTAGCTTTTACGTTGTTATAGACTATTTATTTGCACTATTTCCGATGGTGTTTGACACTATAAAGAATAATATAAAAAAGAATGAGTAGGTTGGTTCAATTTTTGGATTATTTTAAGATGTTGTTCATATGTCATATGAAGATGGACCCATTTGAAAATCTAAGCCAATAATTTGGAATGAACCTATATTATATATTGATGTTGACCCAATCAATATCTTAAGAGACAAAAACTACGGCTTGACTATGGTAGGATCTTATTTTTATTTGTCTTTTGTCTTTTTTCATGAAAAGGGTCCTCCTTTCTTTTAAGTTTGTGGTACTTAAGAGATTAAAACAATCCATAGTTTTCCTATTCAACTAAAGAAATTAATATGCTTTGCATTTGCATTAAGTGATTTTTGAGTTATATTGTCTAATTTAGCAATTCAAACTACCTAGAAAAAAAAAGCCAGAAAAAGAAAAAGAAAAAACGAATCCAAACACTGCACTAGTGGATCCTAGTATTAGGCTTAAAAGACTATGAATAAAAACCTTGGTGACAAAATCCCATTCTTCCAAGATTTCTTGGTAGAAATATATACATTTATGCCCCGATGCAAAATTTGTGAGTAAGTTTGCCTTGTCTAAGATGCTGCTGCATTTTCTTTCTTGTTCATGTCAGAAAATGTATGAAGATATGGAACGCCGCATTGAGAGTGCAGTTAATGTTGGTCGAATTCCTGAAGAGATATCTGCAGAACATGGAGGATTTTCTCAGTGGGATTCATACTTTACCAAGCATGACCACGGTTCCATTGTCCAGGTAACAAGTAATCTCTCTTTTATTTTTTTCTTGAGCTCAAAGAGTTTGGAGGTCCTAACTGTGTTGTATTTTATTTATTGGTTATTTTTCTATCTTCTTCTTCTAGATATTGATTGATGGAAGAGACATTGATGCCACGGATGTTGAAGGATGCCCTTTGCCAACTCTAGTGTACCTAGCACGCGAGAAAAGACCGAACTGCTTCCATAACTTCAAAGCTGGAGCTATGAATGCATTGGTAATATATGTGACAAAAATTATCCTCCCCTTTTTTAAAGGGTCTTTGATGATCCATATATCCAAAAATGCAGATAAGAGTCTCGTCAGAGATAAGCAATGGACCAATAATTCTCAATGTGGACTGCGATATGTTCTCCAACAATTCATATGCTTTGAGAGATGCCCTTTGCTTCTTCATAGATGAGAAAAAAGGTCATGAGATTGCCTTTGTGCAGTTTCCACAGAATTTTGAAAATGTTACAAAAAATGATATGTATAGCGCTTCATTGAGAATAATAACTGAGGTACATAGGTCTCTATTTCATATACCAAGCATGCATGTGCTTGTTGAAAATTTGCCCCCCTTTTTGTTAACTTTCAGGAGTTTTGGTGAATTTATAGGTAGAGTTCCATGGTTTGGATGGCTATGGTGGTCCTCTGTATGTTGGAACAGGATGCTTTCATAGAAGAGAAACACTGTGTGGGAAGAAATTTACTGAGTACAAGGACGAATCAAAAAGAGTAAATAAGTTATTGAGAGATGAAAGTAAACATGATCTAGAAGAAAGATTAAAGAATCTTGCAAGTGTTACATATGAAGAGAACACCCAATGGGGAAAAGAGGTCTCTCTCTCTCTCTCTCTCTCACGTGCCTGTTTGACATGTTTGACAGTTCAACCATAAAAGTTTGGCCAAAATCACTTCTCTAAATCGAAGGATTTACTTTGTTTTCTTTTTCTTGCAGATGGGACTGAAATATGGGTCTCCAGTTGAAGATGTTATCACTGGTTTAGCAATCCAATGCCGGGGATGGAAATCAATATACTTCAATCCAACAAGAAAGGCTTTCCTAGGTATTGTCCCAACAACACTTGTTGACACACTTGTGCAGCACAAGAGATGGTCCGAAGGGGATTTTCAGATCTTCCTATCTAAATACTGTCCATTGTGGTTTGGTCATGGGAAGATTAACCTAGGTCTTCAACTTGGATATTGCTGCTATTGCTTTTGGCCTGTTAATAGCTTGCCAGTTATTTATTATTCTGTGATCCCTTCACTCTGTCTCCTCAAAGGCATCTCCTTATTCCCACAGGTAAGGATCTTTCTCCCTCACACCTACATTTGTACATGTACAAATACATACTTAAATAGAGTGTTGATAATAAACTAAATAAATACTCGAGCAACAATATTATATATATATATATATATAAACATAGTTTAAGGTCCTGGAATGTTAGACTAGTTGACATGCTATTAAAGTTTGTTGATCACACCAAACCTATGATAAACTTTCATTCCCTTGATCTAAATGCGTGCATGGGCTAGAACTACCTACCTTACTTGGCTTTTTAGGGAATTTGGCTGCAAAGTTTACGCTTGCGGGCCTATTTGGGATGAGCCCGCTGGCTTTGAAATGCCACAAGGGTACGCTCAGGAAATCTTCACAGAATAAAAGACCCAAATCCGGCTACTGTATTCAATGTAATAGACTTAGATCAACCTTACCCACCTTAAAAGTTAGTGCTTCAACAAATTTTTTATGTCTGTCAGTCGGGCTAAGATAGGCTCTGAGTTTCAGCATCCTAATAGGCTCGATGTAGGACCATGCACTCAGTCTAGGATGGTCCGTCTAGTGCTCAACTACCCTTGACCAATTTAATCCTTAAGTCGTGAGTGAGCCTTGATATCTACGAAATACTCCATGGTTGTTGCATGAATTTAACAAGAAAATGGATGAAACATTATAAAGTCGAGTGAAAATATTTGTGACAGAATTTTTGCTTGTTGGAATCAGATTTCAAGTCGATGGTTTCTACCATTTGCATATGTGATCTTTGCTAGTTGTGCGCAAAGTTTTGTTGAATTCATCTTCTCGGGTGGCACAGTCTTGGGTTGGTGGAATGACCAAAGGATATGGCTTTACAAGAGAATAAGCTCCTACCCCTTTGCCTTAATAGACACTATACTAAAACTACTGGGCCTTTCCAAGTTAGAGTTCATAATCTCATCCAAGGTGTCCGATGAAGATGTATCAAAGAGATATGAGAAAGAAATCATGGAGTTTGGGGCTACTTCTCCTATGTTCACCGTTCTATCCACGGTTGCGTTGCTCAACCTTTTCTGCTTCATAGGATTGGTGAGGAAGTTGGTATTGGACACAAGCAGCCTTGTAGTTTTTGAGACATTGGTTTTGCAAATTTTGATGTGTGGAGTTCTTGTGCTGATCAACTTGCCACTGTATCAAGGACTCTTTCTTAGGAGTGACAAGGGCAAAATGCCTAGACCTGTCACTGCAAAATCAGTTACCTTGGCTTTCTTGATTTGTATTTGGTTTGCATTGTTGTATTAAGATTGGTGGGGTTTCCAAGTATTTGTTGCACATTATGAGATTGTAAAATTGAAGGAGGTGATTTGTTAGTAAGAAAATAAGTGTTCATTTTTTCTTAACCTTATTAAGTTGAAATTGGAGCTTTTTTTTTTCTTTTTTAAATTTCGTCCCAATATAGGCAATATAAGTTATGTTAGCTTACTTCCATGTACATGTGGGTTTGGTTTGAATCCTTCCGTTAATTCTGCTTTGTTTGTAAGAGCTTGAAGTTTCAATTATTCATTGGAATTGTATTGCACTGCACTAAACTAGGATGGACAAGGTATTGGCTCATGCAGGGTGCCGCTTGAAAGAGAGTTGTCCAAGGAATAGTTATTCAAATGACAAGGTTTATTTCACTAAAGAAAGGTGTATCCAATAATTTATTTTATTTTTATATTTTGAAAAATAAGGGTTGAAAGGGACAAGTATTTTTGGATACCCAAAAGGACTTACCTGTCATTACGAGGGTGGAGCCAAAAATTTATTCCAAGGAGGGTTTAGTTCCTTTTTTTTTTAATCTAAATCCATTATGATTTATCTGAATTGATCATTATAGAACCTATTTTATAGAAATGAGTCTTTCAATATTATTTTTTCTATTTTTAGAGAGAGTCAAATTCTCTATCTAATTAAGGGACGAATGTACTTATTTCATTTACGCTAACAAGTATCGATGAAAGATAAGGTGAAACTAAATTCTTTAGATTAATCGGGTATTTTATCTTCTAAATAAGAGATTTTGATTTTGAATTATAAAAATAGTAAAAAAGAATTTGGTAGACTTAATTCCTAAAATATGTTTCATAGTAATCGAATCGAATTAATCGAATAAAATTTTTGAGAGTTTGCAATTTGTAAAGAATTTTAGAAATATTTTTAAAATTTTTAATAATATTTCCAAATTTTTTAATAATATTTTCATTAAATATAACTAAATATATACATATTAAATTTTAGAGGGTGCAATTATCCCTTCGCAACAATATGCAAAATTGATCGTCGCAAATTATGTTGGGACGTGTTTATTATTGTAATTTTATTAAAATATAAAAATTTTTTAAATAAAAAAATAATATTAGTTGAATTATAATTTATTAATAATAAATTATTTTTTAAAATTTTTAAGAAATTTGTTTTAAACTTTTAAATTTAATTTTCAAAAAGGAAAAAAAAAAACAATTTGTTTGCTCTACCTGGTAAAAAATTCATTATGCTCCTCAGGTCTGTCCTCCCTTTGTATCTTCTCCTTCCATACAAAGTATAGAAGATAATAATTTACCAAAATTTCCACTTCTATAAACTTTTGCAAGCTGTCTGTGTTTATTCCGTGTATGTCCCTATAAATCACGGCCGTCCATCAAGTGAGACACATTGCAAAAATTTCTCTTAGATCCACGTGTCATCATCTAGAGATAAAAATGATAACATCTATAGGGTACTGATATAGAGGGAATCATATAGGGTACTGATATATAGAGAATCAAGATCTCTGAACTTACCATAGGAACCTCCTAAGTCCATACCGAAGACATCCTATTAAAATGCCTAAAATCGGTGTTCTTGTTCCTCGTCTCTACCTTTGTAAAATCTCTGAATCTATTTTTCCCCTCAGTTGTATTCTGTTCATTATCGAGCGAAGATCGAAAGGTAATTGATCGTTTCTTTCCAACAATTGTACAACTTCTTAATGAATTGTTTCTTTTCGAAATTCGATGTTGGGTTGTATGTTTTGGAAATCAATTTTTATGAAAAGTTGTCTAGATTTGATTCTGATGATTTGAGATTTTAATGGTCTGTTTGAGTAGTGATTTGGGTGTTGTTTGGAATTTGAATTCATTTGGGGTTCTCTTAGATTTTTCATTTGATGATGAAATTTAATTTTGAGAAGGAAGACGTAATGATAATTTTGTTAACTAATTAATCAAATAAAAATTTGAAGTGAAAATGTGTGCTGATTGTGAGTTATGGGTGAAGGTGGAATCCATTTTGTTACGTTGTACTCTAGGAATACAGATTCTTTGTTCCCCTTGAATCTTATTTCCTAGAACACCAATTAAAACAATTGATCCATTTTACTAGTAGACACAAGTTGTGCTCTGTGTAAATTTTTCACTGGGACCCAGAATGAATGTGCAGCTATTTGGTCTTCGCAGATTGGTATATCAAAACTCTAGGCTAAAAGGTCTCATTTGATCATGCCAATAGTTCTCGGATTGTTTGTTTGTCCACGACAAAATTTAGCAGATGAGTGGTTTTGTTTAGGTAGAATATCAAGATGGTCCTGAAACATTTTCGGCGCATTTATCTCCTCACTTAAACAATTTGCTCCTTAGTCTATAAAGGCTTTTCTTGTTTTTTTTTTTTGTTTTTTTTTTTTAGTGGATAACCGTGGGAACCTCAGCTGCTACCATTTGGATGTGCACCGCTAAGCCATCAAGCCCGCGAAATAACCCACAAACCGTCTGCACCAGAAAAGCACATAGAGCAAACTTTATGCATAAGCTCAAAACCTCCTTAGCGCAATTATTAAGATGAACTTGAATCTTGCCTATGGAGAGGTGCATCTCAGATTTGGATGCATCCATAGGGGCATCTTTAGTACAATAGGAAAGGATAGTGGTGTAATTTTTTTTTTTTTTTTTTTTTTATGAAATAACACTGTAGTTCTATTGTATCATGGCCCGTGATTTTGGACCTAAGGGGTGATTTTATGTTCTTAACCCTGTTTCTTCCCCTTCCTCTCCCCTTCTGAAATATTAACACGTAAATATATGTATTTGCTTTTAATTCTGAGCACCAGGCATATGCTAAATAGCTGTTTACCCTTAAGTTTCCTATTGAGACTTGGTCTGATTCTGACTTGCAAGTATGAATGATGTTGTCCGAGTATATTCTCTTTCATATGATTGATTCATCTTTTACTTATTATTCAGTAAATAGATTCTGAACTCTCTTGTGTTTCCCGATCAGATGAAATCCTGGAGAACGGACTTTGCTGTTGTAACCTTGTTGGCACTTTTGTCAAGCCTGCAAACAGTTTTTGGGATTAGGTTTATAATTAACAAGGAAGAGTGCTTCTCTCACAATGTTAAATATGAAGGTGACACTGTTCATTTGTCCTTTGTTGTGATCAAGGCTGACTCTGGATGGCATCATACTCATGAGGGTGTTGATCTAGTGGTAAACATTTGAATTTTATTCTAAACTATTTGTAGGTTTTTTCGGTATCTATTATACTATTATTTTATGGTTCTGCTAGTGCTATATGATTATATCTCATGTTTTTATTCTGCCATCTTTTTTGCTTTCTTATTTGTTTATAGAATATCAATCTAAAAGGCATGAATTATTGTTTTGTAAGATTTCTGTAAAGTGAGTTCCGAAAGGTATGATTTGTGAAGTGCTTAGGTTGTAGTATGACACATAGCATTGAAAAACTACTCAATTTTCCATCTGTCTGTATTATGAAATTTAATCCATAATTTTTGTCATGAAGAAATTTTCATTTTGTACCTCATACTTTGGTTGTAGTATGATACATAGCACTGAAAAACTACTTAATTTTTCTTTTCTGCCAGTATTATGAAATTTAATCCATAATTTTCATCATGAAGAAATTTTCATTTTGTACCTCATACTTTTGGGATAAAATTGTGTTCTATGCTTTCTTGAGGTTATATTCTAAGGGGCATTCAAAGACCTCACTTTGGAGGATGTTAGAAAAAGGATTGGAGGGTTGTACTTCTTAATGCAATCTACTATGTGTTTTTCTTGTTTTCTCTGTAGGTGTTCCTTGTCCTCTTGTTTATATTCTCCTCTCTTTGATATAATTTCGTTAAACTTTCAATTGGGAAAAAAGGAGTTCATGTTCATATTAGATCATCACAACATGAAGTGGATAATGTCCCTGACGATCTGATTCTTGAGTGTTGAAGTCTTTCTTGACAGTGACTATCCTTGTCTTAGATCTGCCTACTACTCTCATTGCTAATTAGAATAATGTTTATTCATATCAACCTAATCATAGCATTTTCTATTGACCTGTTTACTTTAACATTTTTTTTTTAGCTTGTTGAACTTTCAAATATAATGGAGTCTTTAACAGCCAAAGTTGGATATGAAAGTAGAAATTGAAGGATGACTAAGATGGAGCCATTGGCTACTTCAAAGCACCAGATTTAGTGTTTAAAAAATGGAAAAGAATGGAATGGAACCCTAAAATCTAGCTTTATAATTATGACGAGAAGGTGAAAGGGTGAGTGTAACCACTCCCTATGCTAATTTTCTATATTTAAGGTAAATCGTTTATCATGTTTGTCTTGGTTGTTGTATCTTTTTAAGTGGTTCACAAAAAGGGGGAATAAATCAATGCCCTTTATAATAAAGGGCTGCCTGGGAAATAAATATTTTACTATTGACTTTTTTGTGTATCAGTGATTGTATAGCCACCCACATGCCCTGTGCAGGGTGTCCTTCTAAATTGAGGGGTGCAATTGTATGTTTGGGGAAGGTCATTTTTTGTGGCTCAAAACTTGGATGATAAAAGTGTACTGAAGAATAGCCAAATGCTATAATTTGCATTTCATTTACGAAATGTCTTTACGGAAAAGCTCCTTTCTCCATATCTTTTCCTTACTATTGGAGCACTTGCCCTTTCCTTATTTTTCTCCTCTACCCAATTTTTTGTGCATTTTGATTCTATTCTTAATTCTCATCAATTTCTGGAATCCTCCACCCTCTAGTGTTAATGAGGCCTTGATAAGGGTTTTGGAGACCTTGAAATTTCAAATTGAGACTATTAAGTTTTATGGGTGTGTGTTGAGTAAAATGGTTTTGAGACTAGTGGAGTTGGGTAGGTTGGCAGTTTTAAAGGTTTCTAAGAGGTGAAGCTGGATAGAGGAAGAGAAGATTTTGTGGTATGAAGGTGTCCACTGACTGAAAGCTTCAGGTTAAGGGTTATTACAACTTGCTCCAAGTGGCTAATAGGGAGAGGTCTCATTCCATGAAAGTTCATTTGGAAATATTTTACTCCCCTGAGAGAAATCTTCTTCTCATGGTGGCTACTTGGGGAAGGATATTCACTGAAGACAATCTTCAAACAAGTGCATTGTTTTGGTCAGTAGATGTGCTTTATGCAAAAGTAAGCTAGGGTCGTTGGGCCACTATCTCCTTCGATGCACTTGGACTTGTTTGTTATGTGGAAGCACTTAATAATGAATTGTAGGTTTGCGGGGGTGTGAGGGCATGTACACAGAGGAGTTTCCTTGGGATGCTGCCTCTAGCTGTGTTTGGCTGGTTCGGAGGAAACAGAATGGGAGGAATTTTGAGGGGGTAGATAAATCTCTTGCATTTTTGGTCATCTGAGTCTGTGAATCTTTTGTAGAGCTTGTTGATTTTGTAGACTCCTTGTTCTTGTAGGTTCGCATGATAGCACATCCTTGGTGCTCTTATTTTGTTTTGATTGCTGTAAATTAATTCTTTTCCTGATTAGAGAAGGATTTGTGTGTGTGTGTGTGTGTGTGAGAGAGAGAGAGAGAGAGAGGTTCTCTTCTTGATTTAGAATATATCTCATTACGTGTAAGAAACTCTTGCAACAGTATTGTCCCAACTGTTCCTTTTGAGTGGGAGAATCCCAAGCATAAGGTGGGATTGAGATAAAGCTTTCTTAGAACTCATTTCTTGTTGCCTCAATTTTAGCAAATTCAAAAACTTAATCAAGATTTGGTTTTAGTTCTGAAATTTAATCCAACATTGACAAACAGGATGAACAATCAATAGGATGAAGGGTCAAGTATAGTTTGTCTTCGAATATATAGTCCAGTCCCAGGTTATCCAATCTTCTATCCAAATGGGGTTTAGAGAGCAAGTTAGCTTTACCTCTACAACACTGGAGATGTAGTAACATGATACTACAAATCACGTTACTCCAGAACAGATCCTGTTTGTAAGGACACAGAGTCTTCTTATTTATCTCTATGGTTGGAAACAATTATGGCTGCCAATCACTTTATTGACTTGAAAAAATAAGGTCAATTAGATTTTGTTCCTCCAAGAGTGCCTAGTGATGCAATCACTCCATCCCCATGCCTTAGTTTTGAAGTTCAGACGAAAATCCTTTAGAAGCATGCACTTGACCCCTATTTGAACAAAATAAAATTCTATCTAGTCAGTCCATTACAAGTAGAAGAGGAAGAGCCTCAAAATGAAAAGTCTTTTCGAAGGAAGAACCCTGATTTTGATGATTTAATACAATGAAAATTTTTTAATATAATGTCTGCAACCAAATTCTTGAACAGATATATTGCTACTGAAATAGGATGACCATGTTGCTAAATTGAACACCAAGGACTAAAAGGTGTAGTGTGGGAGGGTAACACTGTAGTGTTATAGCATCCCATGGATGTCTTTGGATGTGTGCGCCCTTTTTTTTTGGGGGGGGGGGATCTGATACAAGCAGATTAGTAAACTTTATTAGACTAAAATTGGAATTCAAGGATGGGGCTTGGGATCATTTTAGTCGTATAATTTTGCCAACAAAGTCCTTGTAAAAGGTTAATGTTTTGTGTAGCTTTCCCTAGGTTGCTTCTAATGATGCGTTTAATATGTCCATTGGTTTCTTATGATATTAGGTGAAAGGTCCCAATGGTGAACAGATTCATGATTTTCGTGACAAGACTAGTGAGAAGTTCGAGTTTGTAGCTCAACATAAAGGACTGCACCGATTCTGCTTCACTAACAAATCTCCTTACCAAGAAACTGTTGATTTTGATGTGCATGTTGGCCATTTTTCTTTCCATGAGCAGCATGCGAAAGATGGTGAGCAATTCATATCATCTCTGGTGTGACTTTAATTTCCATGTGCTTACCATGTGTCTCTGGGTGCTGCAGAGCATTTCACACCTTTGCTAGACCAGATATTAACGTTGGAGTTAGCTCTCTATAATATTCAGTTTGAACAACATTGGCTCAAGGCTCAGACTGAGCGTCAAGCATTAGGTATCTACAAATCTTCCTTGTATGCTCATTTTATAAACTTATCGCATCATATGCTATCTGAAGCATTTGGGGCCCTTTCTCCTTTGAAATTTTGACCTGTTAGATACTTGCTGGGTTTGTTTCCATAAGAGCAACTCTTTACATAAACTCTCACGTAAGAGCTACAATTAATGCTTTGATGGCAAAAACAAGTTGCATCTGTTTCTACAGTTTTGGTAACTAGGCATTGACTGAATAAGCATCCCTCTAAGGCCTAGCAATTTAAATTACATATGCTGTTTGTATGTAGGTACATGTTCTAATGTGTTAAGCTGCCGTGTACACAATGGACCCCTCATCTTTGAAAAGGATGGATGCAGTTTACGAAAATTGACCTTGTTTTTTGTTCTGTACATTTGCAATGTCGTACAAAAGAATCTTACCTGTTTTACTAGCCTGTCAGAAAGCCCCAACTTTCCCATTTGACAAATACTTGAGGAGGCATCTTTTGAACAGATGGGGATCAATAAAGCAGTTCATAACAGTTGTTTTCTGTATGGATACTGTGTCCAAATTGAAACTTGTGATGGGTGATTATATTTTTTTCTTTTCCACTACCATTTGGATCTACATTAAGAAATTCATCAGGCAAGCAGTGTAGCCCACAAACTATGCATGCTGAGCAAGCACACTAGGCAAACCTTATGTGTGGGCCAAAACCTTGACCTTGCCTAGAGACATGCATTTCCTATCAGCTAAGCTGGGTTTTGGATAGGACTGGTAGTAGGTCCTTTTTTCCCCCATTTTCTTTTGCCTCATAATAAAATGGTTTGATCATTGTGTTTTCTCGTATCTCCTTGTATTTGCTTGTGTTTTCTTTTGTTTGACATGAGCAGCTGGATAATTGTTCTTTGTTTTAGTAACTGGTGATTCATACTTTATGCAGCAAATGAAGGAATGAGCAAGAGGGCTATCCACAAGGCCTTTTATGAGTCGACTGCACTTATTGGTGCTAGCGTTCTTCAGGTATACCTTCTACGGCGATTGTTTGAGAGGAAACTTGGGATGTCCAGGGTTTAGGCTTTTGGGTGCACACACACATATCAATTGTGTTCAGAACTTTAGAGCCTAACTCTTCCATGGGGCTTTCATTTCTCCTCCCTCGTTGAGTTTGTCAAGCAAAAAAAGAAACAAAAACATCTAATGATACCATTTTCGACGAGATCATATGCCCTTTTCATAATTTATCAAAACAGATTGTATCAAATATTATTTCTGGTGATTTTATTGGCCAAAATTATTTTAGCTTAAGAGTTAGTTTATCTAGGTCAGAAAATTTGATGGACCATTCATTTGCTTAGACAGAAAAAGGTTAAGTGATTCAAAAACAAACAAAGTGTTCTTAGCGGGTTACGGGGAGTACCAGGATGGTTTCTGGTTTTGGTATTTCCATTTAGTGTTTTTTTTTTTTTTACACAAAGATTCAAACCCTGGATCTCAGAATTAGGGGAAAGGAATTGTGATCACCAAGTTGTCCCTTTGGGGACTTTCCAATTATAGTGTCTGATCAAACAAAAGCTGGGAAATGATTAAAACACAAGCTTTAATTCATTGGGCTTTTAGGCTTTTGCTATTTTATAAAGGAAAAATAAAGTCGAGTTCTAACAAGTTTTGGCCAACTATCTTGTGTGGGAGTTATGCATTTATCGGTTCTTGGGATTGCAAATAAATTCAGTCTGCTCATAATTTTGTGTTGGAGTGGAATATTATGGTTTCCACACCTCATTCCTGAACAAAGAGGTCGAATGGCAGACTGAGGACGGACGGATCCAGTAATGCCGGTCGAAGAGGAGGCCAAAATGATCTCTCAAATGTTTGCTGATGACATTATTTTTTTGGAAATCCATGAGGGTTTAGTTATAAGCACAGTAAAATAAGGTTGTCTAGTTATGTCATGGAGATCATATGTCAAATTCCGAGTACTGAAGGCTACAAACCAACGAACATAAGACAAAGTGAGCAAAAATTAAGACCGCACTAAATGCTGAACTAATATTGTTCACTACAATTCCTCGGCAAACAAAACAACGCAGAAGGAAAATGCAGAAAATATCTACATTCAATTATGCACCTAAACAGTGGAATAAAAATAAGAGAAAAAAGGCAAAAACAGAAACTAAAATAAAAAAGGTAGAAAATGCTCTGTCAGCTCATAGCACAAGAGGATGCACCTGATAAGATAGGAGTCTTGTCCTTCCGTACATCAAACAACATTTACAACACACAAAATGGACCCCAGCAAGATCCCTTACAGCTCTACAGCTCCATCCTTCAGGAAAATAAGGTGGGGCCGAATCCAGATAAAGATGGCTCATCTATTGAAGCTTTTACAAAGAAGCACTTGTCAAGATTCCACATTTGGGCTTTGCACACAACAAAACCATTTTTTCTGTAAATCACAGCATATTCTACATCAGATACGGTATACAGACTGATCACTTAGAAGCGGGAAGACGCACCAAGTACCATAAAAGAGGGCACCAACAAGTAACAATGATAGCAAATGCCTTTTTCCATCAATTATGGGACGTCTTATGTGAACCTAACTTTCAACTAGAAGGCTTGTTCATTACAGAAGGCAATGAAATTGCTCCCAAATAAGGACATTTCAACACAGGGCCCCAAGGTTCATCCAGTGAGCAAAGGAATGAAAATCACTAAGCATAAGGGGCTCCAATCCATGTAAAATGCAGGCCAAGCAAAAGAGAAATCCACTAAAGCAATGAAAGCCCTGAGAAAATCAATAATATCAATGACAATGAAGAAGTTAGCAATGTACAGACAGGTTTCTCCATTTCTCGTATTTAATACCCTTCAAAAACACCATGTAGGATTATATATATTTCTTTGCCACTTTCTTTACATTATTAAAATGATCCTAGTCCCTTCACAAGAAAAAAATTCAAAATTGAGAACAAAAAAATAATAATAATATTCCCAAGTCTCATAGTCCTTGAGCAATGCAACTGGAGGATAGAAAACGGCACATTTTTTTTTCCTTGGGGGGTTAGGAGAAGAGAAATATTATTAAAGGAATCCAAGCTCAGAGCAAGAGAGGCATAACAGGAAACCAGAACGGCACTCCAAAAGGACCGTGACAAAACCAATCCCAGCAAACAAAACAGACAAGACCCACCCGATCCAGGAATAAATTGGAAAACTCAAAATCCTAATACTTTGTGGTCACCCTTCAATGAACATCAAAACAAGAATTGCCCAATCCAATGGGATCAAGATTAGCTAATTCTTTTTCAATTTACTAGGTTTGCATCAGTTACTATTGCTGAATCAGTATTTTTTGGATGTCAAAGCAAATTTGTACAACTTCTGCAAGGAGATGCCTCATTCTCACCATCAAAGAAGAGGTGGAAAGAACAGTATCTTGTGGCAATAACTATTTATTCCTAGCAGACTTGTGATCTCGCAAACCAGGCCATCTGACAAATTACAATTTATCATATTGGCTGAAGCTAAAAAATTAGATGACAGTCATCTGTCCCAAATAAAATTTTCAAATCATCAGTTAGTAGAAATGGCAAGTTGCAATTGTGAATGGTATTAAACACAACTCACAGCTTGAGGCTTTCCAGCATCCATTCCATGCTTCAAACCAGGATCATTTTTAAATGGTGACTCAGGCTTGCCACCAGTCTTCTTCTCATCTCTGGCCTTGTTGAATATCATTGTAAATCCCTCAGCTGAAGTAGGATCATTGACATCCCATTCACCGAACTTCGGTAATGGCTGACCTGAGTCCTAAAAGGGAAGAAGAATAATGGGGATTTCATCAACAATTTGGTTGCTAAGAAAAACAGCTTCAAAGCCTTAATATGGAAAAGCTACATCATCATTATAAAAGTGAATAAGGTTTCCAGACCTACAATGTCCTATAAACTTCTAACTCCAAACAAGAGTTGTCAAAATGTTAAATGCATCTCCAGAAATATACATTCAAGAACGCATTTCGGAGTCTCATAAGACAAATTGTCAATAAGATGAGAGTCCACTGCTCATATATCCTCTTGCCCTTCCCATATGCAGAAATACACTGTTAAAATGTCCAAATTTGATGAATGTACTCGATGAGTGTACCCTGTGTCCTGTTA
The DNA here is from genome assembly GCA_033439265.1 of Dillenia suffruticosa. NCBI lineage: Eukaryota > Viridiplantae > Streptophyta > Magnoliopsida > Dilleniales > Dilleniaceae > Dillenia > Dillenia suffruticosa. Next base: position 1,466,560 of record JAVTVX010000005.1, read on the forward strand.
AAAAAAAAGCCCCAACTCTTCTAATGAAGCCCACTCACTACTTAATGTCACCTATGAGCACCTAACGTGAGAAACTAAGAGAATTACCCCTGATGATTAGGTTGAGCATTTCACATGAAATTTAAGCAAAATGAAATTTATCTATGACCCAACCCAACTCGTTTTTATAAGTTGTGATATCTTTAGATGCTTCAATTTTTCAACATAAAAGGAATTGAATAACCAAAAGCTTAACGTAGTAAGTGTCGGTCCAACTCCAACTCACGCATACACCATTCACCACTCACAAATGGCTTCCAACATATTTTTACGCAAGAATTATACAAGTAAGACAGGATTACTAAACCATAGAAATGAGAAAAAGACTGCCAAAGGAACACATTGAAGCTTACGAGCTTATAATAAACCCTAGAGTATGAGTAAAAGACTCCAAATCAAATCAAACAGCCATTTTTCATCCAATTCAAAAATCATCATGAACTACAAATGTCACATCAGTCAACAAACAGTCAACTGAAGTTAAATACTCAACTTTGGGCCAATAAAATCCACTAAATTCATTACAAAATACACCGGAAAGCTTTAAACTTTTAAGTTTCATGATGATCAGGGATGGAAATTACATACCGACATGAATGATTCCAGTACAGAGAGCGAAAGCGAGCGAGAGAAAGAGAGAGAGAGAGAGAGAGAGAGAGAGAGAGAGAGAGAGAACGAGAATCCGCAAAAGAAATGTTCGAAAATTTTAAGAGAGTGGTAGGGGGCAGAAACGGGGGAGTGGGAGGGAAGGGGCATGTGAGGAAGGAAATTTAATGGCAGGGTGTGGGTCCACAAATATTATCGGAATTCTCCCTCTCTTTTCGTAAGACAGAGAGCTTTCGTGTTAAGTTAATGTTTCAAAAAATAACGAAACCCGTATTCTTTTAATTCTAAGCTTTGAATTCAATTTATAAAAAAAATAATAATAAGATTTATGAATCAATTTCATAATAGATCCCATAATATTTAAATCAGATTAATCAATATAATCTCAAATAAATAATAACAAAAAATATATATATATTTTAAAAATAAATAAATAAAAAGCTTCCCAGAATTAGGATATCAATGTTTCGATTGTTTTGAATCAGAACCGAATCAAATCACACCTTATGGAACCAAATGGGAATCGATTCCCGTCCAATTTTGGAACCAAAGCTATTAAAGCTATTAGTTCAATTCATTTTTTGACTTTTATAACTAAAATTATAAACAAAATTAGATGATGGAAATAAAAAATTTTATCTTTCATGAGAATTAAAAATAAAAAATTATACAAAAATGTAAAGAGTTAAAATCGAATGAGAATGAAAATCATGCTTAAACTGAAAACTAAATTATTATCTCATTTCAATTTTGATCCTTTTGTTAAACCGAAAACTAAATTATTATCTCATTTTAATTTTGATCCTTTTGTTATCAAATTTCAACCGATTGATCGTAATTTGATTTAAAATCTTAGAAATATTTAGTTATGGGTAGCAATTTAGAAATTTTATAGTAAATTTTGATAGTAATAATAATACTAATTTTAATAACTTCAATTTTAAAATATTTTACTATTTTATATTGATTTTTATTTGGTCGGTCTATTCGTACAAAATTTTAAGCCTTAGCATTTGTATTGTTTAAAATTTTATATAATGTGTTCAAATTTTGTAATAAAGACATATTTAATTTAATAAAATAAAATTTTAATTATTTGAGAGATGCATTTTCATATTATTTATTCTTTGTACCAAATGGAAAGTGAAAAAAACAAGTAAATAAGTAGAATTAATCTTTGAAAAGCTTGGGATTGGGTTGATGACGAGGACTAGACCTTAGGTGCAATTAGTAAACATATAAGTATTAATGCAAATAATTATTTTATTAAAGAAAAGGAAAATTGCTTACTTATCGTTTGTGGTACTTACCTATTACCATGACTGATAATTTTAAAAATAATTTAACTTTGGAGCTTGAAAGGGGCAAGGGCAGGGGTAGTGTTAGCAATGGCAAGGAGGATTGCATCCTAAATATGTTATAGGCAATATAATAGGTCAAGAAGTATATTTTTAAATTAAAAGAAGTACTTAACAATCATTAGAGTTCCTTAAATCAACCAAATACTGAGAGAGAGAGAGAGAGAGAGATGATAAATAGAACACCCCTCCCTTCACAATCACAATGCACCTAGAGTAAACATGGGAAATAAAAAGGGAAAAGACCAGAATACAAAATGAAATTATAATAAAAAAATGCCCACAGTTTTCTAAAAAAGAAAAGAAAAAAAATGCTCTACAGCACACAAATAAAAAGAATAAGCTTGAATACATATGACAAGCCAATAAATCAGTGCATAGGGATAAACTGAGTCACTCTCTTCCATACTCATTCCTTACATACAACAAACCACATTTACAACACACAATGCACTCCAGCAGGATCCTTTACAACTCTACAGCTCCTCACTTTAGAGACTATGGTGGGCTGGGTATCGAAGAAGTTGCGCGTCTATTGAAGATTTTACAAAGAAACACTTGTCAAGATTCTACTTGTGGGTTTCACACGCAACAAAACCATTTTTTCTGCAAACCACAAGCATATTCTAGATATGAGACAGAACATTGGCTTTTTAATGAAAAGAAGAACAAAAAGGGTCAATGGACCACCCATAAAAAGAAATCAATATCAAGCAACAATGCTACAAATGCCTTTTGTCATCAATAACCGAGAGTCTTATGAGAACCCATTTATTTATTTATTTTTGTTTGGGGGGGGGGTTTATTGAACGAGAACCTATTTTTCAAATAGTTGTAGAAGGCCTTTTTACTAAAAAAAGCCAATGAAAATGCCCTCCATAGGGACATTTCCACACATGGCCCCACGTCCATCTACAATACTGATTTACACTTACATGGGAGGAGGGATGGACAACAGTAAACAAAAAGGGATTGAATCAAACTAGAGTGCATAAATGAGGAGTATCTTATAAGACTGACCTCCTTGAGGAAACAATAGTATCAAGGATGCTGCCTGCTGTACATAACCCAAGAATGTTCAATATTTAATCACACTAACTAATCATAGAAAAAAATTTAGGAGAATCTTTCCGTTGTAAAAGAAAAAGAATAAGAATCTTCTTTATTTTAAAAAAACTAAAATATTAGCCTGAACAATAACGAACATATAGGGGGAAGTTTATCCTAATATCAATGATAGTAAAGAAGTTATACATGAATATACAGGTCTTTGAGTTCCTTCAACTGACTCTCATTTGGTGCTCTCCAAATGATCAAAATGCAGCTTGTGATTACTAAATAATTATTTTGGCCTATATCTTTACATTATAGTGATAATACTAATTCCTTCACAAGAAGGACATTCCAAAATTTTGAAGGAAAAAAATGATATTCGAGTCTCTCTTGGTCCATGAGCAATGAAATGGTAGATGATAGACAACTCTATCACCTGCTTACAAGTGTAAAACCATGAATCAAAATGATCCCCATAATAGCAAATTGTCTCAGGCTTTAACACCATGAATCCAACACAACAGATACAACCATCACAAAAGCAACTTAACCGACGTTCAGCACAAATTCTGTGGAGCACAGTCCTATCCACCATTCAGACTAGACTACATAAAACTTCCAAATCTAGTTTCTCCAAAAGATCAGATCATCCTCAAATCCCCATCAAAGATGAATCAAGATCCACATAACTTGCCAGCAAAAAAACGCTTTCAAAATTTTTAATTTTGATCCGCATCATGCAAGTTTTGATGGGCAAAGACGAAGAAGACCCAGAAAAGCTACGTGATTGATAATGAAATTGTGACTACCTCGTGTGAAAAAAAAAATAGACAATAAAATGAAAGAAATTGCATTAAAGAAAAATGAAAAGAGAATTTGGCATTTAATGTAGTCAACTTTTCCTGACTATTGCTATGAAAATCTTTATTTTAATTTAAATTACAAGCATAAAGAGATTTCACAATTATTTTTCAAGTTATAATACTTTTTAAATAAAGAGTAAAGCATAATTTAGCAAATTGCAACATTTAGAATTGAATTTCACCATTTTATATTTTGTTATTTCTAAAAGAGGAATTCAATTGGATTCCATATTTTACGTTTTAGTTCCAAGGAGATGATTTCATGAACTTCACAATTCAATTCATTTCAAATGAATATATATATATATCATAGATACACACATGTAGAAAAGCACTTATCTCAATGACTTAAGAAATCCCAAAACAATATTACCCGGAAAAATTACAACTTATCTTTTGTAGGTAAAGCTATCTCACAGTCATTTGCCCTAGATGGGTCTTCCAATTGTTTGGTACTAGCAATGTCAAGTTGAGATTGTGAAAGGTAAAAAACAGAATACTCACAGCTTGAGGCTTTCCGGCTTCTATTCGATGCTTCAAGCCAGGGTCAACCTTAACTGGTGACTCAGGCTTGCTACCTGTCTTCTTCTCATCCCTGGCCTTGTTAAAGATCATGGTATACCCCTCAGCTGAAGTAGGATCATTGACATCCCAATCGCCAAACTTGGGCAATGTCCCACCTGAGTCCTAAAGAGGAAGAAGAAGGCGTTATCATCAACAATTTTATTGCAAAAGGAAATAGCTTCATCCTTAGTACAAAGAACTGCATCTTCAGAAATACAAATGAGCAAGGCATTCCAGACATACAATGTCCTATAAACTTCCAACTCCAAACGTGAGTAGATCCCAAAAGGCAAAATATTCTCATACCATATGACAATCAAGCATGACAAACATTTAAGCACCTAGTCCTAGTTATAAGCCTCACAGTATTATTTTGGAACCCTGTCCATGTCTCAATTGATTAAAAAAACCTGATTTGTTTTAAAAAAAAAAATTTTGGCTACCCAGATCATCCAATATCTGCCTCTGCTATCTTAAATCTACGCTAAGTAGGTGTACACAAAGTTACTGTGTAATGTGGCAAATGTATTGTCGTAAGAATTTCTTCCAATAGTGTTAAAACTCTGTTGTAAACCAAGTACAGTTTTACGTTGACACTAGTCTAATCCACCTCAAGATTACAAAACAATCCCCACCCTTTGACAATCCTCACCCTTTGAATTAAACATAAGAAGACTTTATCCAATTATAACTCAATATCAAATATCTCCACACAGGAAAAAAAAAATGCAGAGTGGCAAAAGAAAATGATGTCACCCAACATGCACCGGCATACTAAAATGCAGCATTAACCTTAAGTAATATATGCCAGTAGGTTGATCACAGAACTTAGAATTCACTTTGCATGCGATTATCATAAATTTTATTAATGTCCCTGTTGTCATAAAGAAAATGTCTTTTGCAGGTTTTATATTAAGAATTACCTGCGAATACCTTCCTGTTATGTACTTATTTGAGGTATTCGTAGTACCGTACACACAAGCATGTCTGTCTAGGATTTGCGAGGTGTCAAAACAAATAAATAAACAAAAACAACATAGTTGAGGAACATATCCTTTAAACACAAATACGGCTCCTTCAAGTGTCTTGGTGGTAATTGTGTCTTGTGAGGAGTTCAGCGTGGTCACATCCAACATTTATAGAAGTCCGTGCAATCGAGCTGGTCTAAATCTATGAAGCAACCTGAATGAAGGCTATCAAGGGCTATTTAATACTAACAAAATGATGGCAACATTTTATGAAATGTTCATGAAGAATTTCATTCATTTGATGGATAAGATGAATAGGCAATGAAGGGGAAAAAAAAGGGTGTGCCAATTCAGAATGATATAGTGCCAGCATTACCGAGCTCTGTAGCTACACAAAAGCTACAAGAAGAAAAAGGTTTGGAAGTTCTGAAAGAGATTTAAAAGAACAGGCTGGTACTAAACTTGGTTGTTTCGATGGCGAAGTATTTTTTAGGATTTAACATGGTTCAACAATATAAATGGCTAGCCTGAACAATAGATATAACCAAATTGTTTCAATACGGAAACACAACTTCCCTAACAAAAGCCATTAGTCAATGTTATCCGGTGAAGTGCAGAGTTAATATTTCCTCTTGCCCTTCCCATAGGAATAAAGATACCATAATGAAAAGCCCAAATTGATATATGGTACTCCAACAGGGTAAATTTCTGCCCTAAAATGGGAAGCCGCCAAACTTTCTATTGAAGCCACTATTTAATGCCTCCAATCAGTACTTAAATTCAAGAAATTGAAGAATTACACCCGGTAACTAGATCAAATCCCTGACTTGAAAATTTTATTTCCATGTGATTCTCTAGTAACCCAAATCAATTTAACCTAGTAAGTGTTGATCGAACCCAACTCCATATCAATATAGATGAGCATGATGTCCAACACCAGCAAAGGCCATCTTTGCCCTACAACTATGAAGTGAGAATGAGGGATAAACAGTAACATCCAACCAAAACCATAGAAATGAAAGAAAACATTGAAGTTCACGGGCTTATGATAAACCCTAGACCAGAGTAGATAGATTGAATACAAGATTCCAAATCAGCTCACTCAAACGCCCATAAGACTACATCAAATTCAAATATCATATTAAACCCATATGTCAACACAAGCCACACGAAAATCTCATTTCCTATCAATGAAATCAATCAGATACACTCTACAAAAGAAATTTTGAAATCAACACAAGCTGAATACCTACTTGTGCTCCCAGAAAGTTCATACGAAATATACGGACATTGAGTTTCATGATGATCAGAGATGAGAACTACTTACCGACATGAATGAATTCTAAGTAGAGACAGAACTTAAAATTTGCACAGAGAAACGAAGTCACGCAGGAATGTGTGAAAATCTGAGAGAGCGAGAGAGAGAGAGAGAGAGAGAGAGAGGGATATGGTTGGGACAGGAGCAGAGAGGAATTTGGCAAGGGCAGATGGGTGAGTGTGAGTCCACACAAACGAACGCCGTTAGCGTCGGATGGAGACGGAATAAAAGTTTCCACCGTCCTTTTTGTTTTTCAGGTCGCCGTTAGTCTACTCCGTCCATACCCGACTCAATTATGTGGATTTGGAAGATAATACGAATATCGGTTGATATTTTTTTCTTCCCATCAATAATAGAAAAAAAAATGTTAGTTAAGATTTATAAAATTTGATCAATCATTTTATCTTAAAGTCGTCTTTTCTTTAAAAAAAAATAGTCGTCTATAATATACGGATAATTTAGGAATTCACAATTTAATATGTGCCGTTTTTTAGATTCTTCATTTTTCGACGTCTAAACATTTAAAATTAAATTCAAAAATTAAAATTACCGCTCTGGTGCAAAAAAGCTTTCCCCGCCAAAGAGAGAATTTTCTTGTTGTGCTTTTTTTTTTTATCGTCGGTATTCGGATTTTTATCAATTAATCTGGTTTGAGCACTGTTGGGATCCATTTTAACGGTTGGTTCTCATAAATCATTTTTCACCGTTCTCATATTCAATCATTTAACCCAAAAAAGCTTGATCTGTTTTATGTGTTCATGGAAAAGATATGAATGAGAACTAGAGATGTGTCCGGGCCAGTTTGGGCCTGAAAACCTGCCCAGCTGGCCCGAAAAAGCCCGGCCCGTGAACAGGACCAGAGCTACAGTAACCCTGCCTGGCCCGGCCAGTTCCAACGACTTCTTGTCCCTCGTTTTTTTTTTGAATTTTTTCCAATTTTACACCTACTTTTCGAGTCAAACCGTCCGGCCGGTGTGAACCGGTCTGCCGGTTCTGGTTCAGCGGGTCGAGCCGGCCTGGCTGGTTCAACTAAAAAATTTTGGAATCGGCCTGGCCCAGCCCGACCCGGCCCGGCCTAGGAACCACAGCCAGCCCTGCCCTTGAACCGGCCCGGTTACAAGTCTAGAGAACTTTGTAAGTGCCTGATGCTATTTGGTGTCCTCTGATTATTCACAGCTATTCTGTAACTTACGTGCAGTTGAATTGATCATATTCTGGTTGGCATTTCAACTTTTCTCATATTTTTTTAGGGTTGTTACTGGGAAAGATAATTGAAACTGTAGAAATCTCTTTAGTTTTTTTAAATACTGCGATGGAGCTTTTAATGATATTTTCATTTGTTAATCACATGGCCGCTGTATAATTTGGACAATGGCAGGCTGTTTTTGCAGGTTTAAAGTAACTGATCGACATTAAACCTTTGGAGTGTTTATTATCTGGATTCTAGTAATTTATTGTGTTTGTCCGAATCTACAGGATGAATTTGAGTCTTTAAGTAGAGAGACACAGGTATGCAATATCATTCACCATTGCCCAATCATTAATTGGAGCTTCTGCTGATAAGAATGCAATTAGGGATCAATTTGAACTTCGGCTGCTTTAGGCATTCCTCTGCATTCAAACTGAACCTAAAGAAGAGGGAAAATTGTAAAGAACTCAACAAACCTGACAGCAGAACCACTAGAGGCGCAAATTGCCGAAACATCTTTAATATTGCAATTTGCACCCATGAACCTATACAGTCTTAGCAAGTTGGACGAGTTGTGCAATCACCATTTTATATGGCTTATATAATCGGGAACGAATGCCTTCATGAACTTGAATTTGCAAATCCACTGGTTAATAAGCAGCTCCATGTTTAGATAAAAGCATGCTGTAGAATTTTCCTTTTTATTGACTTATCATTAGCCCTTAAAAATCTTGATTGAAAAATTGCTGGTATGTAGATTTTACTATTAAATATGGTGTTTTTTTCCTGAATTTTTCGAGTTCTCTGCTAGATTGAACTGATTAGTTATTCCATTTGATGATGAAACAAAGCTCGTTTGCTATTTCTCATACATTCTTCATCAGCCTCATCTTGAGCCACAAAACTTAAGAATATAACAAGATAGAGTTTGAATGGTGAGGGGCTAGAAAGGGCTGATGCACTGAATGAATAATTTTGTATGATGTTTTTCTTGCATTGGAATCCTTCAAAATTATCTAGATATCTTTGATTAGGCTTGTGTTCTCTGATATGCATCTGTTTTATTAGTATGCTGCTTTTTTGCTGTCTTTACAATTTTTTTTTATTAATTTTTTGCAGGTAGGAACTACTCTCGACTCTGTAGAGGAGCATGTGCAGGAGCAAACCCTGGATCCTTTATATATAGATAAGTAGGTCCTTCCATTTTCTAATTAAACCATGATATTCATTGTTTGCTGTCTAATCTTCATATTTATGGTTGGTGATACATTATTTAGAAAATTAAGTGGATTGGCACTTTGGAACTAGGATGCGTGGAGAGTCCATGGTGGAGGTAGAATCGGCTCTTTTATGCCTACACTAGAACAAAGGCGTGTGTGTGAGAATTCGGTGTGGCATGTTAGTCTTTTATTGTTTGAGCTTCTTTTTGAAGTGCTCTGCGTGGCACAACAGACCTGCTACAGTTGAAACATGTAGTATCATGTGGGCAAGAATTGCAAAACAAAAGTTAAAATCGCTTCTTGTGCCCTGCTGTCAGTCTGTGAGAAACCTCCTTGGAAAATAGTTACCCGATATCGGCAATAGTAGCCTGCAGTTATAGGAACTAGTGACAGTGTTGTCTCCAATCAATTGGAATGGCAGCATAATTAGAACTGCTAATTCCCTCTTCTAATGCATTATGCATCTCCAAAAGGCAAGTATAGACAATGGGTGGCCAAATTTTGAAGTCTCATTGTGCAAACTGCAAAGCGTGCCAATTTCAGAAAGAATGACACAATGACTTAACAAATACAGGAATTATGTAAAAGATGTCAGGCATGACATGGAAGCAGCAAAGGAAATTGAAATCCAGCAATTGAAGTGTTTGCTTGAAGCAGTGAGTAAAGTTTAGAGCTTTGTTACATATTCCTTCAATGTTAACTGCTTCATAAATCCCCAAACAAATTTTGTAAATGCAAGCACAAGCATGTCCTCTGATTGATGCATGCTTGTCCAAACATTTAAGGGGATGAATATTATTGTCTAATGTTCCATAGTTTAGTATTATAATAATTTGTGCCATGTGTAACTCGTATGGGGGATCAAACATTAGGGGTCGTGTCTTCGTTAGGTTGTCCTCAAAGAAATAGGAATTGATTTATGTAACAACGTGCAACCTCTTTCTACATACATTTTCTTCTTATCCAGTGTTTAGGTGTTAGAAAATGATTTTAAAAAAGAGGCTTATTGTTTATACACAAGATATATTTGTCCGCCATTAAGAGGGAAAGTTGATCCTGGTACCTGTTTCTGCCATAGGTTTGTTTTTTCTTCCCTTTCATTTGATTCATAATTTTCAGAGAGGTGAAAAAAATAGTAGCAACATAATTTCAATATAGGTGGTTAGGCGATTGCTAAGAAGTTACATAATGTTGTGCAATTCTAGTCCTGTGAAGCAATGGGAGTAAAATATGTGTAGCATTGGTAGAAGGTTGGAAAATATGCAGCTGTGGACCTCCATGGTCAAACATCAAAAGTGCTTACTTGGAGGCTGGTTAGAAGCTTATCAAACTCCATTTGCATGTTTTAGTTGAACATGCCCCTTAACCTCCCGAAAGTGTTTAGAAGCACTGCCAAGATCTGGCATACTGCACATCCTGCGTATGCATAAGCTTGGGAGAGGAAAATTGTTTGTGTGAGCTTTCTACAGAAGCATAGCAGGTCGGCCTTGTCTATTCCTTGGAAGGAATGTTTTGAACAAGTGACATCATGTTGAGATGCACAGTTATATGCAATGAAGGATGTTACATACAAGATGCTGTTGGAGGTCACAAAGTTATAAAACTAAATGAGCCTGTTACTCAGTCGGATCCCCCCCCCCCAAAAAAAAAAGAAAAAAAAGCTTGCTTATCTGTGATAGACTTTTTGCCTTAGGGATGGGGATGGTTTCTGTTCACGGCATGGTAGACTCTTGGGAAAAATGGTATAAAACCTTTGGGTTTTTATTGAACCACTGTGTATCAGAATCTTTTGTAGACTCTTGGGAAAGGTACGGGTTAGGATAAAGGTATAAAACCTTTGGGTTTTTATTGAACCACCCTTGGCTGGTAGTATCAGTTGCAAATCCATAAGCCTATGCTGCATCTTCTGTGTGTGCACATGCGTGCCTGTATATGAAAAGGTTTGTTTCCTCCACTGAACCGGTAAAATTACATTCTCAGTCGGTGTGTCTTAAGGAAATCAGAATGCCACTTATTCTTCCTAAATAAACAATAGCTAGATTTTATCATAAAAATTAATAATGGTAAATATTCCTGTGTCAACATGCTCAATTTTCAGGCTGAAAAACAGAAAATCAGCATGCTGGATCGAGTGGCAACCTTGAGGAAAGAAATGCAGGAACTCTCAGCCACAGCAGATGCTCTCTACAAGGTATTGTATGGTTCTCAGAAGTGATTACTGGAATGTTTTTAACTAAGTTGGTAAGGACAATGCTGGAGTCTTGGCCAAATTTTGCAGTTGAGAAGCGGGATTTTGAATGATCAGCAATAAGCAGGTCCTGCTTTGGTGAAATCTCTTACCTGTGGAGTCAAGACAGTGCCTCATCAATACCGGAATTTTTTCCCCCCTTTTTTTGAGTATATGCAAATGTGTTTTCCCTTTGTTATTTGTGTTGATTTTTAGTCATAAATGACCAAGTAGTATGCTTGAGAAAATTTAAGTAGGGGGAGTGTTGAAAACAGCGAAGATTAAAAGTTGAATTAACAAATGAGAAATATATGTTTCTTCAGATCTGACATTTCTCTATATAGCAAAAACTATCCAAACATCAATTGGGGCGGGGAGGTGTTCTACTAGACCATATATAAGACCTTTTTTATGAAGTTGTGCATCACGTCTAACATAGGGGACTGCAGGTAATAACTCTATAACATACATATGCATTCAACAAAAGCTCATTTCTTGCAGATAATTGCGAGAGAATGGTTCTCTTATAAATATATATACATTTGAGTATGATGCTATATATGCACTGCGGAAGAAATGTACAGAGGTTATGTTTACCTCGGAGGAAATCATCTTCTACTTGCTTTGATGGTATAGTTTCCGATGAATATCACCAGGAAGTGGAGTGAACAAAAAAGGGTGATTCAACACAGTTTACCTCGTTCTTTTGGCAACATCAGAGTCCCTTAATGCTGAAAAAGGCATTCTTTCTCAGTATCAAGGTGGGGTGCCCATGACTCCCCAGCATTTACATAAAAAGTTACCCATGATACAGAAAATCTGTAGAAGAAAAAAGAATGCCAAAATGACTTCAGAGAATGAAATTTCAAGCTTTGCACTAACATGCAAGCAAAGATCGCAGTTGTCTAACTCGAAGAACATACAACCCAGCCTGATAACCGGGCCCTGATTTGACTCACCAGTTTCCAAGGCAGTGCTTTTGTTGAAATCCAAATCAAAATGGATAGCCAGCTTTGTTAAATCCAATTTCATTCTATCTTCTTTTCTTCCTTATGAAATTTATCTTCTTCATGGCAAGTATCAAGTCATCTTGCAAACCTTGGGAGTTACTGTTGGAAGGTATCAATCCTCTATCCCGTAGATCTGTCAAAAGCATTTCCCCTTAGCAAAGACTATCATCAGAAAAAATCTTTTTGATTAGAAAAGTGAAACTTGTAATATTGGGCCAAAGACCTCTGCTTCATCTGCTGATAAAGGTCAAATGCGGATGCATAATCTCCATGCGCACAAAGGCCAGTTATGAGAACATTGTATAATTCAACATCATGCTTCAGACCACAATTATCAATAAACATGGTATATGTGCATACAAATTATCAATAAACCTTAGGCAATTCTACTATTTCTACACAAATTACGACACTTCGTTTGGAGATAGCATCCTCTTTCTCATCTCTCAATTACAAATAACCTTAGGCAATTCTATTATTTCTACACAAATTATCAATAAACATGTTATTTGTACATACATCTGCTTTAATACCTTTATCACCCATGTGGTCTATCAACCTAAAAGTTGATTTATATCTCCCTTTCTTGGAATACCAACTCAGTAGTGTTACAAGTAGTGATATTTGGACTGTAACCAACCTCTTCCTTCTTCAAAGGCAATTGGCTTTCTTAAGTTTTCCTTCCACGCAAAGATTATTCAGTATTATATCATAAGTACTAACATTAGGATGGATTCTGTTTGTGAGCGTTTGCTAAAAAAATGACCAAAGTGACTCAATCATCCTGTTGATCACCATTGCAGCTAGAACAATATTGCAAGTAAAGACTGACGGCTTAAACCCCCGTAGACCCATCAAATATAAGGTCTCTAAAGCATCTTTGATCATTCCATTCCAAACATAAACCTAATTAGAAGGTCAAAGACCGAAGGGCTTGCTTTGCAAATAAAGTATCTATTAGGCCCCAAAAACAGAATTAGAGTCGAGACACATTAAAGAGAGATGCCTCAAAATCGATTTGGCAGAATCATAAAGTCTTGCACCGGTCGTTACGTGGTTTGTTGTGCAAAATATGTGACTGAGCTGATGGGGTTCAAAACCAGGCTATGCAATGACCTAGTTAAGGAATTTCAAAGCTAGCTTACCATGAACTGCCATCAGTGAAGCAGGGTTACAATCCATACGGTCCAGTGACTCCCACCTATTAAATAAAATTTTTTGATTTATTTCAAGAGGGGAAGCCAGGTTTTAATTCCTCATTATTAATTTTGATATTATCATAATTAAGAATCATCTTTTATTTATAAGTGTTAAAAATTATTGTCATGATAATAATCATTGTCAACTCACTTAAAAAAATAGCTTTTTGTAAGAAAACAGTGTTTAATTTTATTTAGTTACCATGGGGGGTTTTACTTCTATTGTGTAGTTGCAAACTCACAAGACTCCAATTGAATTAAAAAAAGAAAACAGAATTTAGCATGAGACTATAGTGGCCTGTCAAATTCTCTTAACCAAAAATAATTCCAAAATAATCTTAAAATGATAATTTTTTTTTTATATTATATTATTTACCCTATGATTAGGACTATAACCCTTTTTCTTAGGATTTGAATTAAACTGTGTTCTAGATATTTATTTTGAAGTCCAAGAACAAATTGGGTGGCAAAAAATATTTTTCAAATGAAAAACCACGAACTGCGGAGGAACCCTCATTCTTGAAATTAAAAATTTAAATGTGAAATTTAATTGAATGTTTATACTTGAAATAATAATAAAAAATATATATAAGGTTCATTTTTAAATATTACTATTTACTTAGTTATCTTTAATTTTTTTCATTTTTACTGATCAAGATAAAATAGTTATTCAGAAATTAAATTACCCCACAATTTCATTAGCATTTATTAGCAAATCTCACTTTTTTTTTGTTGATATGAAAATTTATAGTTTTTATTAGGTATGAAATAAACTCGATTCCAAAGGGAAAAGTTTGAATTTAATAATAAAGTCCACAAAAATGTCAATCTTCTGGACAACGAGAGAGAGACAGAGGCATCCAAAGCCATTTATCACATGAAATTTTGAAATGCCACAATGAGAAAAACTGGTATTGAGTCTACATTTATACAAATACTGTTTAGCTACATTTGAAAAATGGACTTGAAAGAACAGCCAATTGGCTTTGAGGGGAAAAGGCTCGGGACATATATAAGGAGGATGGAAACCATGGACATGAAGGATTCATCTAGAACTTTCTGAACTCTCCGATGTGGCCAAAGTGGAGAGGGTACAAAATGGGGGAAGAAACACTGGAATTTTGCCCAGCTCTCGCTGCTGCTGTCTGAGACCATCATCCACCATTGCTCAATCAAAATGCACTAGTGTGTCGTCTGTTGTTGCTCCCAAGTATATGCTATAGATAGTTACAACTTAGATGCCTCTTTATGCTGAGAATCAATTACTCTTCTCTAGTCCGTATCGCAATCTTTTCCCCCCATCGCTATGACTCCTATTGAACATGACTGATTTCAATTGATCTGTGCACGGAGAAAGGGAAAAGAGACCAGTGAGGTAAGAAATTCTGTCCTTGCAAGCATCACGAGATGGGGATCATGGACATCACTTTATACTAGGAAAAAAACTTCCAATTCTATCGACAGTCTAGTTGAACAAGACATTCATCAACTAGATGCCTACACAAAGCATGTTACTTTGAAGCACCTGGCCCATTGTGTTGTGTTGAATATAAACAAGCATTCAAGTCTAGAATTGAAATATGAAAACCTGAATTACAGAATCAATGGGCTGCTTACATGTACACTCGTATTCAAAGGGAGCCTGCTGGGTTCGTTGGTGCAGAACACATCATCAATGATATAATTTATCAACCAAAGCCAAACCCTTCGCTGGCTTCATGTATAGCAAGCAGCAATCGTTCTTGAAGCTGTCCTTTTGATGAATATTCGGGGAGGTCCAATTGATTGAAGCTGAACAAGCATAGGTATTTCCATGTTACTAAATGGTACCAGTAAATTATGTAGAGGCATATGGACTAACAAAATCCACTAGAAGTTTATATTTTTAGATACCAAGTATGAGCAGAAGGAAGCCGCTCAGGAGCTCCATATGCCTTGTGAATTTGAAACCTTTGAGGACCAGAAATACCTTGCAATGCTTTGAATCCCTCTAATGGAACCTGAAAACCACCAAGATTAAGTATAAAGAACCAAGGGAAACAAACAGTTTCCTCCCCAAATTATCCTCTCTTCAATTCCATTATTGCAACAAATCAGCCCCACCCCCAAGAAAAAGAAAAAGGAAAATGAAGAATCAGACATCACTGTTTTCCACAGAACTATTGGAAAAGGATGTCAAATCTGTGTTTATATTTTGAGTGTCCACATACTCAAAATATTAGCAAGATTGAGCTCATCTGATCAACTCATCTTTTCAATCAACTTAGCAGCTGCATCACATTCAATGAATACCAAATAACCTCGAAAATGATGAATAATGTCGCATTTTATGGTCTCAAATTTTGAGCACAAGTTTGTTTGTTATTCGCCCGTCATCTTATGTCCATTTTTTAACATTCTCACTTTTTATCTTGGAAGAAGTATGAACATAATCAATCTATAACACATAGTACCTTTGATGTTCCTGTTACAAATTGCAGCAGTCTTGCCATGTCCTCCTTGTTAAAAGCCTTAACAACCTCCCAAAACCATTGGACAACACTTGATGCTGCTGAATAACCAGTATATTCAGTGTTGGCCTTTAAATCGTCCACTGCATGACAAAAGAGCCATTGAGTTTTCGTATGTTTGCAAAGCTAATGTGAACAAAGTTGATACATGGTAAAAACAACTCACAGTCAATTTCAGGAAGTCCACTGATTAGCAGCTCAAGTTCTTTGTCATTGAAAATGGAAATAAGATCTCGAGGAACCAATTCATTAAAACCTTCCAGGAATGAATTAATTTGCGGGCGGATTGCATTTGTCAAAATATGATCAGCAACAAGGTCAACATATTCATGTTTGGTCTCCTCTGTGACACGTATATTTCTTCCTCCAGGTTTAAGCTCAAAATCAGTAACCTTTACAAAATAAGACAGAAAGATCCATTAGAAATTGAAAACAAAGTAAAGAAATTCTAACAAGATTATGAACCCGCAAAATTATCTCACCAACATGTATACAGCAGCAACATGGAGCAAGTACAGCACAAAAATGATTCACATAAGAAATATCAAAATTCGCAAAACTTTAATAATACAAACCTCCGTTTTCTCATAAAGGATGTGCTTCTCCTCATCGGCATCCATGCTAAATGTTAGATCTAGTATGTCACTGACATCATTCTGGAGATACAGATGCAAAAAAGGTAATGAGTGTTGTCCGAGGTCACGCCTGAATCTATCCGAAGTTGAAATATATGAAGGATTTGTACAAAAGCAAAGAACAGATTACTTTTAAAGGAACTTACCTCTAGCATCCACTTAAGATTTTTGTAGTAATCAGGATCAACAGCCTCTATATCATGGTAGGTCACCTTCACACCAAGAATGTGCTTGTAGAAGGATCGAGTGAAATAGACATCCAAAAGTTGCCCATCAAACAGTGCTTTTGCAACCTGTAAAAAAACCACTCAATTGATTAACAAGAACTCAATTCATTAACAGACAAACAACATAACTTGTTCCAGGTGAGGAAAACCAATGGTTTCAGAGGTTTACCACACGGCCCACAAATTTGAAGTAAGAGAGATGCTCGGTCTGATAAACAGAATTTGGATTTGGTTGGAAAGTGGCATTGTTCCCGACAGTTGTGAAAAGCAAAGCACCTTTGTCAAATATAACCCTGGAGAGTAGCTGATACCACTCTCTAGTTAGACCACCCGCATCAATTCCCTCCTCACCCTGAAATTGCACATTTAATCGTCCCTTCAGGTCCTGAGTAGGTCTCATGCGCAACTGATTATATGAATCCTCTAATACATATGCCCGGCGAACACTTATCCTCAGTGGGCCAGAAAGGTGTTGCTCATGCTGCTGTCTAATTCTTGAGCGGAAGTAAGCTCTCTTATTGTCGAAATCAATTAGCCTTGGTGCCTTCAGCATCAAAGACAAAGATTTCTCTAGCAAACCAGGATTCTGCCTGATGAAGGCATTCAAAAGCCGGCGGTGCTTCTCAGCAAACCTTGAAAATGACATGGCACCTTCATACCTTCTCTGAGCATCTGAACTACCTTTGACAGACAATGGAGATGAACACCCAGCGGACTCTTTGACTTCAGTTGCAGTTATATTGGCATGATCTTGCTGTATAACAGCATGGGCTTTTTGTATCTTTTCGCATAAAACAAAGAATGCTTCAATGAAGGGCAGGAGCCTCTGGGTCCCAGGAGGCAAAGGAGATGCTGAGATGCTCTGTACAAGTTCACCAACACTCATACTTGACACAGGTGAAGAGAAAGAGCTGTGGCTCAGCTGAGTTTCCGTTGTGCTAATGCACTCACTTAATTCTTCCCATAGTGGCTCCAGTGCAAGATTTAGCTTCCACATAATTGCCTGCTCCTCCTTTTCTACATCATTCTCAAGATCATTATTTGCAGCATTAGTAGTTAAGCTAAGTGAGCTAAGCGCTTGCATCACACGGAGGATTGCAGCACCAGCCATGGCACCAGCACTCAAACCCAACATGTGTGTATTTCTAAGGGTCATAAGCTCATTGACAGCTGAACTACTTAATTGATGTGCTAAATCTGAAAGCTCTGAAATAAAAAGTTTTCTGTGTAGAGCAGTTACTGATGCCAACTTCTTCAGCACCTCACTAACAAGTACGTAAACCTTTTCTGAAAGCCTACACAGAAGAGTAAAACAATATAAACCATTTGAACCTAACAGATAATTGAGCTAATTCTTATGCAATATGCAGAAACAGAACTCAGCATAAACAGTACCCCTCATGGCCAAGAAGGTGACACAGATTGTGTAAATCAGACTCTGGAAGCAGCAAAAAAACATTTGACTTCTTATTGCTTCCCTTTCCATTAAATGTTGATGACTCGGCGTTGTTGGCTCTATCATCTAGCTTTAATTCTTCTGGTAAAACTTGTTCTTTGTTGACATCATTCACAGTTTCATCAATTGTTGAATTTTCCCCAGCCATTTCAGAGGTAGGTTGACACTCTAACTTCGATGCTGCAGTATAAGTGACGACTTGAATCAAACCCATGACCTGCAAGGTTAAAAACCGGTAAATGGACTGGAGAGACAAGAAGATGGTAGAAAAGGAAAGAAATGCCATTACATGTATCAGTAAGAAATGGACAATTTTTCTTTTCTAAAATCATTATTAGAATTAAGTCTCATCTTTAACAACATAGAACCAGTCATGAACCACTCATTGTGTAACCCCATAATGAAACAGAGGAGAAGTAATTCCTGCCTATGTACCTGCTCAAGATGAGCACTACTACGCAAGAAAAGTGGCCGATTCAAAAGCTTCAAGAAAAGTATCAAAGGTATATCCAGCCTCTGAGAGGTTTCATGAAGGTCTGATGCTCCCTCCATTAGTTTCTCCTTTCCTTTATCCTTCTTTTCTGAATCATTTGCACTTGAAGAACCAAGTGAAACTGAAGGATCAAAATGGAACAAAAGATTTGCGACAGCAGAATGATTTGAGGCTAAATATGTCAGAATCTCAAGAACTCGACGCAACACAAGTGGAGGAAGACCTGTAAAGCAACACAATCCAATGTGAACACCCAAATTAAATACATAAAACTTAAAAGGAGGCATGCAAGACCACTATACCATCCAACAATTGAGATCCACCATAAGGAAAATTTGACCAACAGCCGTAAGGCCCCAAACTGTTGTCTGTCATTGATCCACTAGCAGAGCCTTCAATTTCTGGCTTCATCATATCAAGCAGAAGATGAACTAGAATCGCCCTTGTACCACTATGCGCACAAAGATTCAACAAGAGTCGCTGCAAAAGGCCTTTGCCAAGAGGCTGACCACATGCAAAAGAAAGAATCATCAGTATAACTCAAACCAAAACGAAAGAGATACAAAGGCATCAAAATTCTTTGTAACTCATGATCATTAATTTACTAAGTGGCCCATATTCTTTGAATATGCTAAGTTGAGACTGTTTCGTGCCTCCCGACTACATTTGTTACTGGGATAGAGGAAAATAGAAAATTTCTTATGATTGGGTCCGTTAATTGAAGGAGCTATCAAGGGGTATCGGGTAAACAAGAATTTTCGATGACCTGGAGGGAGATAAACACCAAGGTCTTTGAATGAGAAGAGAAGCATATCCCTTCTGATCTTGGCTTTAAATTTATGATTCTTGGATCAACTAAAATTTCTTTTCAAGGATGTTGGGCTGATATCTGAGTCCCTCTCAGATCCACAAGTCTTTTCCAAATACCATAAGTGGATTCAAACAGTCCTTTTATATCGGAAATGTATACAGTCAACTTCCTACACCATATAAAGTGTGAGAAAAGCATTGACTGTTGTTTGTACACCATGGATGCATAATTTGCTAATATTACCCAGAAAATCATAATGTTAAAGTCTATAAATTGCAGCTCCAATGGCATAACTGCCACCAGTTAATGATAAGGACCTCTACATTGTTCTCCTTTGAAGGTATCCGAACTAATGAAAGCAAGTAGGCATTAATTCATGAACACGACATACAACCATATGGTAAGCCAAATGTGGAGGAATGTGAATGGTGGTCAGGACACTGATACATTTGAGACATATTCAGCACCCGCATAGCAGCATGAGGATGACTATTTGCAAGCGCACATGTATGGTTAGAATACAAGTGCAGTATCTGCACAGCTTACCCATTGACAACAATTCACAAAGTATATGTTTCATAATGAAAACATATACTTCAGCTGGTTCTGACAGAGACCTGCTTAAACTCCATGAATCCTAACAAGTTATCTCACTTCCCCTCTCTCAAATATGTGCATGCATGTCTGTGTTTTTTGGTTTTTTGGTTTTTTTCTTTTTTTTTTTAAGGGAGGGGGGTACTTGGAGAATAACCATTGTCACTAAATCATTTTTAGAGTATAACGGGTGGGTTCCTCATGGTGCTGCAGGGCTTTTGGTGTGGTGGTTTGGGAAGAGAATATGAAAGGGTTGACAAGTGTTCTCTTGAGGTGTGAGGTTTAAGGTGCAAAATGAACAAGGATTTCTTTCTGACATGATAAGTGATACAACTCCAGCCCCTTAAAGAATTGCTCTATATGAGAATGCCAAGGATAAGTTTGATATGGTAATTGTGGTGGCGCCCTTCTGTGAAGATATACCTTCTTGCAATGTAAACATTTTTAAGCCAGCGAACAATTAGGAACCAAAGAGCTTGCCCAATACTTCTGAGCTCTGGGAGAGAGTGAAAATGTCTCAAAACAAGGAACACTTAATGGTTCGGAAGAGGACCTCTCCATAACTTCATCGAAGCTTCTCAGATGGAGAGGAGTACTCATGAATGGGCATTTGGAAATATTCTGCATCTACGAGTTGCGTTGTCCATGCGCAAGGCTACTTGAGGTAACCCCAGACAATATTTGCTAAAGAGGCTCTACTTTTGTCCAATTGGCATGTTCTATGTGACACAGGTGTGAATCATCTGACCATTTGCTTTGGGGAATTCATCCTCCTTTTAGGTGATGAAATTATGTGCATAGTGAGTCACCAATGGCAGTTATCAAAAGATTTGCACAAGATAAGAGTTTACATAGTTTTTCCATTTTGCACTGGCCAATTTTTCCAATATCAACTATCATAAAATCTAAAAGGCTACCATTAATTTTCTATCAAAAATAAATAAAAGGCTACCTTTTAGACGAGTAGTCAATCAACTACCCTTAGTAATGACTCGATGAACTATTTTCACTTTAGTCTTAACACAGCTTATCAAATGGTTGCTCTTGTCTGCATTAGATATAAAAATTTTCCCACCTTTAACAATTAAAACAAGTTTTCTGAGTTGATTTTGACAGAGAACCTAACACCTCCGAGTGTGCGTGGTTGGGTGGCTGTGTGCACACATGCATACATTTGTGTCAAAGTAAAATTACTCATCTACATACAGCATGTCTCCACTAGCATCTACAAAAATGTTCATGCACGCATGCTTGTTCCTGGACAGGTAGCCATATGAAAAGCTAACAGCTGAAATTCATGGCTCATCTACATACAGCATGTCTCCACTAGCATCTACAAAAAACATGTTCATGCAAGCATGCTTGTTCCCGGACGGGTAGCCATATGAAAAGCTAACAGTTGAGATTCATGGGACTTGTGGATATTATATCATAATAATATAACTTGCTAGTAGGCCAGAGGAAAAGATTGCTTTTCCTAAAATGCAAACCAATAAGGTTACCAAATCAATTCTTGGATTAATATAACAGACCTGTGCCAGTCGTAGGAGTCGAATCAATGCTTTTAATGCAGTAGCATCTAGAAGAGGTTCGCCTTCAATTTCCTTAACCTTCAAGTTATCTGCAATGGCAGAAGTTGCCCTCCTACCTATTGTAACTCCAACACCTCTGTTCATCACAGTCTGCCGGTCAAAACCAAGGCCATTCCTCCTATGACTAAGCCTATGACTGCTACCAAAAAGGCTGCGAGCCTGATAATGACTCATCGCTCTGTCCCTCAGCATTTGAGCTTCAGCAAGTAAGGGGGAAGGCAGTGCTGACAATACTGCATCTGAAGAAGTCAAAAGCACCTGTCGGAGATGGAGGGAAAAAAAAAAGGATCATTACACGTCAAGAGGTAACAAACTTAATATGTATCAAAATAACAAACCTCTTCACGCAAATCAGCAGGAAAAGTGGCTATGATTGAGGCATTATCCATGTCAACAGGTTGGCCTTCCGCCTGCTGAGCTATCCTCTGAGCTCGTTGTTGGGCCAAAACTTCTGCCTGGATATCAGGAGGGAGAGCAGCTAAGAACTCTGGATCAATGTCTTCTGCAGAAGGTGGAGCATAAGTTGGAGCTGTAACGGACTGAGCTTGCTGTGAAGCCAAAACTTCTGCTCGCAGATCTTCAGGCAGTGCCTCCAAGAAGGTTGGATCTATAGCATTCACACCAGAAGCCTCATTGTTTATACTTGATAGATCTATCTGATTAGCATCTTGAGCAACAACTTGCTCTCTTGAGGATGAATCATCAGGTGCATCAGCAGAAATAGGCTCATGTTGCTCAGTTTGATCGCCTTCAGTGTCCACTCCGTTCATATCAACATCTGCACTTGCATGACCCAAAGAAGCACCACAATCATCTGGGTTAGAAATCTCTACTCCAGATATCATCTGCGCACGAGTACTAGATTGACTGTCTCCATCTGGAGATCTATCACAAGCTGCGGTCAGAACAGGAACATCATGAAGATCAGCAAGGATGTCAGATCTTCCTTCACCTCGTGGATCAACACGGGAAGTATCAGAGATACCAAACTCTGGGTGTGTCTCAACCTGTTCATTTACAGTTCCATTCCCTTCCCCGATTTCCATATGGTCATGCCCATTCTGTGCATTGTTGAGGACAGACTCTACATTGACTTGTTCTTGAGAAGAACCATATTCAGCCACCAAATCCGCTTGCTGAAGTGTTGATAAATTACCATTCTCTTGATTTGCACAATTACCTTGTTGATTGTCAATGTTTTCAGTTTCTAATTGTAATTGACCATCATTAGAAACCAGGTTCTTTGATTGTTGTTCTTGCTGTATCGACGTTTGAAATGGTCTTTCGGTCAAACTGTTGACAGGAGCAATACTGCGGAGCTGAGAAATGAACTGTTCCTCAATGGCCTGTGCAATAGCAGCAGCTTGACCACCACCTTGTGGCTGACCATCATCACTCCACCGACTATCGCCTGCCCCTCGCCGCCCTGGCAGCAATAATGAGTCCATTCCAACAGAAAAATCCGATAAGGGAGGGGGTGCCACATTATCCAAACGCTGGCTAAGCAAGTAGAAATGGGCTAGATCAATGGTTCCGCCAGACACAGATTCCGCATCCCTCAACGAATTTCCACCAGAAGACCATGAAAGCAGATCTCCTGACTGAGGGGACCTTGAGAGAAGAGGATGCTGAAAACCACCACCTTCTATACCAGATCGTTCAAATGATGTCCTGCCTGTGTGACGACGACGTTCAAAACCTAACGGCCTACGAAGACCAAAAAGATCATCCACATTAACCCCCTCAAAGGGTTCAGATGCAACATCAATAAGTCCACCTGCACTGCCAGGTTGTCCAAGTACCTGCAGATGATCTAGCCCATCTAGGGCTTCCCTCCACCTAACTTCTATGACACGATTTTCATGAAAATCATCATCATCAAACACCATATCATCATTGTATTCATCCCCCAGACCAGTATCATCATGGTCATCAACATCTGTATCAGCCAGAGACATCAAGGCGGCACCATCTTCTGCAACATCCTCATCCTCATCATCCCCCTCCTCGTCATCTTCATCATCCTCAGCATCATCTCCCATGTCATCATCTTCATCACCCATGTCATCGTCTGCCCTATTCTCAACATGGAAAGTCATCTCAATTTGGTCTGCATTGTGTAGAACACCCTGCTCTTCAATCTCTTCACGCATAAAGTCTATTCTGAGATCCACAGGAGGGTTAGCGTTCATAGTCTCCTCCACTTCAATTCTCATATCCTGCTCCGCAGATTGGTTCAAATTCACATCATTGTCAGCCTCCGTTTGAGAAGTCTCAGGAGGATCCTGTTCTTCAGCTTCCACTCCACTCACCTGTTCCCATCGATTGCCCCTTTCCTGACTATGCTCTCCGCCATCTGTTACGACTGGTTGGTTGGTCTGAGCTTCAGATCTTCCATTTGAACCACTGGATTTTTTCTTATTCAGCCCATCAGATTTGTAGACTTGATCACTAGCATTAGCAGCCCTTGTAAGGGTTTCTAGTGACTTCAGAATAAGATTTGCAATTTTGGGAGCATTGGGATGGTACAGATCTATCACCTTGAGCATACCTGTTAATGCCCGTACCATCCCTACTTCTATCATGCTTTTTGCTATGTCATGGGAGCACCCAGAACCAGGTAAATTACCCGAGGACGAATTTTTTGACAAAATGGAATACACCAAGTCAGCAAAAGCAAATACCTGTTTATCGGGCAACAAAAATTTCTTGGATGAATTGCTCTCCAAGTTCGCAAATGATGAAAAAGCTTTTACAAGTTCACTAATAACTCGTCTGCGCCCTTCGCCAGAGCGACCACACAGAACTACCAGAAACCATGAAGCCTTCTCAGACAATTTATCTCTCCATTCATCAGGTCCAGCACTCTTGTCCACAGGAAGTGATAGAAACCGATGTAAAATATGATGAAGAATTCCACCATGCACAGGGCCATCTGTTTGACTACATCCCCGGGATTGACTCATTTCAGAATCCCTCTTTAAGATAACCCCGACAGCATGAACATACATCAGAAGAATATCACTTAGTAACTTGAGGACAAAGGTGACCTTGGCTATTCCTGCTGATCTCGCAGACTGGCTGTCAGAATCTATCTTACTAATCTCATCAACTTTTGTTTTACCCTTCACCTTAGTAGCAGGCTCATCTACCTCCATAGCACTGCCAGAGGCATTTAGGCAGTCTTCCAGGTTTTTTTGCGGAGGGAACTTCAATATGATTTCAAGAAGCTGATCAATTACCTGAGCAAGATTTGCAGGGATCTTTTTGTGGCCTTTAGAACATTTACCAGACCCATCATGCAGCTTACTTTCAGAAATTTTGACACATTCATTGGATGGTACAGCAAGTTCAACACCAGATGTTTTTGTTTTATCCTTTTCCTTCTCCCTTTCCTTTGATAACACAACAACAGTCCTCCCTCCAGATGACTCCAGTTGACAAACAGCTGCTGCTGCTCTCATAAAGACCGAAGGGTCTCTAGCTATAACAGGTGCCATTGATGTCAAGAAAGTCCGAGTGGTAACACGACCAGCATGTCTGCCTCCACTTAGAGTTTGCCTTATCTCAAACTCCATGGCTGTTTGCAATGTCAGAGGATCTTCAATGAGATGCCGCACGATAGCAGATGCCAGAGTGTGATATCCAGGGAAAAAACAACTTCGTGGAAGACTGAAAAGAGCGGTCAGGCCCCCATTTTCAAGGAATTGCAGAGCTAAAGCATGAGGTTTGGTCAATCGTGCACTTAACTGTAGAACAGCCTGCATGATCATAGATGGCACATGCTGTTTTATCAAGTCACATGCAACAAAGAGTGCACTTTGACTCTCCTCAAAGGTCAAATAACCTGTAGGTTTTCCCAGTATTTTCTCAAAAGCAACACCAGATTCTTTCTCAGGACCATCGGAAGCTGACTTTCTATCTGGAAGTGATGCAGGAGCAGACAAAGAAGCATGCTCTCTGGAGTCAGGTAAGGATCCTGCTGGAGGTATCTCCAAACTCTCAGATAATATTTTGGGTCTGGACTGCAACAAGTTATCTAAGATAAGCAGTAAAGCACTGATACATTTTGGGAGCAGAACTTCATTCCCAGATTCATTTCTAGACCTGAAGTTCATTAAAATATCAATCACAGCAGCGATGATACCATCTTTTGCAGCAATGTCTCGTGAGCTTCCATCTTCATGAAGCAGCAATGCAAGAATATGAGATATGATACATAGAGCACTGGTATCCTTTGAGAATTCCATAGGGCAGAGCTTCAACTGCTTAGTAAGATAAGATACCACTTTTGGACGATCCTCTCCTTTGTTTCGACTACAAAGAGTTACAAACAACTCGGTCAGGGGGAAGGCCATACTATCGCTACTTTGAAACAACTTCATTGAGGCAGTGAGAATGTCATCAACAGGAGGCGCTTTTATCTGACCTTCCTCTGCCACCATATCCATCAATTTATCCGGGCCATCAACTTTGGATGCATCTGAGGAACTACCAAGTGACAAAGCAAGAGCCCGAGCTAGTTCATCATCTTCCTGAACAGGATCTTCAGCATGACTAAACAACCACTCCATAGCCATCTCAACACTGTTTGTCTCAACACGTCTCAGTGCTTCCTCAGCCCGTGCTCTTGTAAAGCCCATCTCAACAATTGTTGCAACAGTAGCCTCATCCAGGGGAGGAGCCACAAACCGTTGGTTTGTACTACCTGCTATACCGCTGCGATTACGTTTTACATCTCCAACTCCAGAGTATATGTGAGTTATCAGAGAGACAATTGATGTGATTAAACCAGGAACACAATTAGGAAACATAGGATGGTTCCACACAGGAAGTATCACATCCAGGACCTGAGATTGGAGCATACGCACAAACACTTCAGGGTCCCGTGGAACAGGGAAGAGCCCAATTGACAGACCAACTTGGACAGGCTGCACAAGTAGCTGAGTCTGAGATGCAGAAGTGGCAGATAAAAGTAAAGCAGAATTTACAAAGTACTCGAGTAGACAACAGTAGCTCTGCAATGTTTCAAGCAGCCATGAACTGTGGGATAATTTGCTTCCTTCCCCAGCCTTCTCATTATCCACACCAGATGATGGCACAGAGTAAGGTAATGTCCATAGCAACTGACTAGTAGCTTCAAAAGTGGTCAGCAACTCCTTGAAGGTTCCATGTACATAAAAGTTATTAATCATTGCAGTATAGCAAGTCCGTCTCCTGCTATCAAAAGTGAGGGCTGCCATGTCATCCACAACCTTGCCCAGGTACCTACACTTCACGGACAGTGACATATCAAGGCCATGCTGAGTAGAATGCCCCGAAAAACTGAGAGCCTCAGAGAAGATTTTGGCAAAAGCCATTCCAATGCTTTTTGATGCAGAACTCAGAGAGCCAGAATCAGCCCTACGACGGTTTGGAGATGTAAATCCCTTGACTAGTGTTGTAAAGAAAGAACGCGAAGTGGAAGCAAGTTTATTGAGGACTTCCAAAGCAAGGGCCTCAGGACTTTTCTTTTTAAGGTCTTCTAAAGTAGTCTCTGGCACACTGCCCGAAACTTCAGAATCAACATTCAAAGCCTCCAGATGCCTGCTTGCCCTTCCCCCCCGTATTCGCGTTAAACCATGTCGGCTCCGACGGCTCAACCCTTCACCAGAACGGACTACTGATACAAAATCACGATCACCAATCCATGAAGACTGAGTAGTTCTAACAGAAACTGGATTCATGTACCTCACAACAGGAAGATTTGTGTCATCATCACTCTCTCTTCCAGTTGAATTAGGTATAGGGTCATATGCACTGTCAAGTTCAGGCTCAGCGTTTTGCTTGTCATCCAGCTTAGAATCAGTACACAGTGAAATTTGCCAGAGTATTTCCCTATACACCTTTCCAAGATCTTTCAAAACATCAGCATCTGAAGTACCCAGTTCAGACACAACAGTACTTGTACCCTTCAACAGAGAATTAGAGAGAGAGAGAGTGACTTCAAGACTGAAAAGGCATCTTAAGACCTTTATTTGTTTTCCACTCTCCACCTCAGCAAGCTTAGTTCCTCCAACTGAGAGTAAAGTTGCAGTAGTCAACCTCAGTTGTTCCCTCAAAAATGAACACACTGCCCGAGCTAGGGAAGCAGAATGCTGCGGTGAGAAGTTCTTAAAAGCAACAGAGATACTTTGACCAACAGAGGCCAAAAGAGGCATAAGAGGCAAAGTAAATAGCTGAAGAACAGCTTCAATCCCCTTCTTCTCAACAAAGAGTCGGCATGTGTCAGCATTTTGAAGTATTGTTTCCAGAAGGCGAGCAGCATTGCTTACACATTCAGGCAAGAACAATTCAATGTTCACCAAAGAAGGATCAGAAGATGGCTCAGATGCCTGCTCAAAGGTTTCAACCTTTGATGTTTGTGTTTCCTTATCACCAGCCATGTTAATTTCTTCTGTGTCAGTCTCCATAGGAACAGGAGTGGAACAGGATGGCAAATCAGTGGATAAGCAAGAAGTTTCAACCCCTGATCCAATCTTAGAAATGGCATTCAGGATCTCAATTAGCATGTCCACTCCAGAAGCCCGCAAGGAGGAAGCATGGCGCATTAGCTCATCAAGTCCAGTTGACAAGGTCCCTGTCGTATCACCGGCCAGAGAACGTAAATATGTCCTGGAAGTAAATATTTTTACAAAACATTTCAAAGCATTGCGATCTCTCACGGCCTGGAGGCCATTGTTGTTCAAGCACAAGGCATCCAAGCACTGTGGTATGCATGTGATGGCATCAGCAGAACAAATAAATCCATCCATTATGGCATCTATGAAAGCAGAAGGAAGCCCCGCAGCTTCTAAGACAGGAAAACAAGTAGGATCCTTGTGAATGAGATCACTCATCACTGTTGCTGCAAGGGAAAACACTCCACCACCAAAATCTTTTGCTCGCTTAAATATAGTGCATAAGCAGTGGGGCAATAAACTCTCTTCAGAACCATATATACGAGTGGTGTTTCCAGGGGCATAGGTTCCGAGAGATATAGCACGGAGTAACGCTTTCATGAGTAACCTCCGGTGATACACAACCAATGCTTCAGAATAAAGAGGCTGCAAGTTGTCTAGCTCACTGGAACTACTTGCAACTGCTTGTGAAACCTCCCTGCTGCACTTGGAATCTCCAACCTGTTGCTTTGAACCCTTTTCTATGTATGAAGCTTCTAACTTCAAACGTGAAATGGTATCATCTAAACCCCCTAGATCTCTGAACAATGCAGCAGCTGGATTACTATAATCCATAAAAGCCTCAAGAATATGCACAGCCATGCTGACCAAATGCAGATGTTGGGGGTCTGTATCTTTAAGAAGAGGTAGAAGAGTTGGTATAAACCCTGCTTCACGCATGGCTGAACAACCTGATGACGATGAGACCAAAACTGTAACAAGGGACAAAAGAGCCTCAGCATAAACAACAGACCACTTCGAAGAATCAGTGTTAACAAAATCAATGGCCTTCTGCATGAGGCTGGATAAGATGCCACGGTGTCCGCCAGAAGTTACCGCAGTCAGAACAGCTGGTTGGCGGGACCTATCTTGGCAAAGAGCAACCAGTGCGTGCAAGCTCAGAATCCTAATTTCTTCTGGAACGGCATCTTCATAGCTTAACAATGAAACCAACTCATTGATGAACTCAGGCTCGGCATTAAAAAATGAAACCAAGTCATCTGTGTCGCAGTTTAACTGAACAAGAACTACAAAGGCATACAGGCGAATACATGAGTATTTCTGTCTGGTGGCTAAAGAGCCAAAAGCCCTTGCAAAACGCAGTCTTGTCAACAGAGAAAATCTTAAACTAGAAGGAACTTTGTACTCTACAACTAACTTATTCAAAAGCTCAAGATCAGTTTCTTGCTGAGCAGTTATGTTAGGCAAATGAATAATTTGTAAACCTTGCGTTGACTGCTCTGCTGGGATTTCATTTCCCATCTCATTAACTACATAGAACTCAAAATGAAGGGTGCACCCTAACTCATAAACAGCTAGATCAAAATCATTATTTATTGCACATGGAATTAACCCAAGGCCTTCTTCCTTTCCACCCCAACCTTGTGCAATAGCCAACAACTTTGAATTCAGGGAAGCATCTCTTATTGTGTACTTTCCAATTGTTTTCTTAAAGAAAGCTGCCAATGTCTGCAGGCTAGCCTCAACAACATCGGCATCAGTGGAAGCAAGGAGAGACGAAAGATGCTGCTGCGTTGACATTGTTTCATATGATTAAAATTTATAAAAGGAAAGAAATAAAAAGAAATAAAAGAGAAAGAATCACATAATGCATGAAAGACCATAAAACACAAAATTTCCACATGACAGATATGAACAACTGCATCACTAATGACAGTCACCGAATGCACAGAAAAACAATGCAGACAATACAAATAAGTTACAAGTGGAAGAATGAAAGGCGTACCTCATAGGAACTATAGAAATGCTTGTTTGTACAGTTCTCCAAAATTATCCTTATTACATGGAGAATTTGAAGAACTGCATTTTTAGGGAAGGGAGGATCAGATTCTAAAAAGTTATCCTCAATCTGCAAGTCCTTTCTTGGCTTTATATACTTCTCAAAGTATGATTCAAAGTAATTTAATAGGTCAACCCAGTGATAGAAATCCCCCTGCAACAAAAAAGGCATTGCTAATAAATTAGTAATGAAATGCAAAAAAAAGGGGGCTCCTGTCCAAGGATAACCAAATTACCTTATCAAACTCCCAAACAAATCCTTTGAGGGGTTCTTCAATGCACTCAAGCGGAACAGCAATAACATTATTAATGAAAGATTTAATTTTTGGAGGCTGAAACCCAGACAAGAAATAAGAGATAAAAGGTCAAGGGAAAAGCTCATAAGTGGGCAGGGAGCCTTATCCCACCAACAAAGCATAAAAAGAAAGAAAGGAAGACGTCAGACAGAGCAAAAGAAGAGGACAAACCCCTTTAGGCTATTTAAGTGAGAAGGCAACAAGCATGTACAACAAAAAATAAAAATGATAATGCAGATGTCCTCATTCAGGTTTATTCAGTCAGAAAAACACAGAGAGCATTCTCATTCTTAGAAGAACCTAATGTTTTTCCTTGATAGTTTTCAAAGAGGGAGAGCTTTATGATAATAAAGATTGTAAAAAGAAATTTATCAAGTCATCCAGTGAACACCCTTTATTTAAAAAGAAAAAGCAAAAAGTACTAAGAAGAAAGCCAAATATCACCCAAGACATTTCCTTATTTTGGGATGTTATGGGAAAGATGATGACTAAAGGTTGTCGCCCTTTTAGGTGTGACAACAGCTTTGGTTTACAAGCTGAAGTAAACAAACCTATCATGTTGATTAACAACAGTTATTTGTTGCGGTTTCAATAACAAAAAACAAATAATTGGCAAAGGTCTTTTGAAAAAAAATCCAACCGAACCCTGATAAAGGATGCAATTTGCACTACTACATCCAAAGGAGCATTAGTTCAAAGCAGAAACAACATGATCAACATCTCATAACCAAACCCAGATTAATATCTATGAAATACAAGATTTCAACTATTATCTGAAAAATTAATCTACCAAATTTTCTAGTACCATATTATGGTCTAAATGAGTAGTGGATTTATATCCCTGTTTATAAGTATACATGACAAGGTGCAAATTCAAGGCCCCTTAGGACATAGAACATGACAAAGGGTATGTAATAAAACGGAAAAAGGATGCTGGACATTTTACCACACTTACAAAGCAAACAGAAACAGGTAAAAATTAGAAAAATATGGGGCATATGTTGTGGTAGTAATAGTACAGTATATCATTTAATCAAACAAAACAATAAATTGCATCAACATAAATATAATAAAAATTAATTTCCCCCTGGATCAAAAGCTACAATCTCAAAGAGAGGGAACAACAACAACGGCAACAACAATGACAAAAGGGATCTGGACTATTCACTAATGCAACAGGATTGAGCCCCACCCAAGACAGGCCCAAAATCAAAATTAATTGTTTTTTTTCTATGAACACACTGCATATGACAATTTAGTTGAACGCTCATTAAATTTTTGTTGCACACCAACACTCAAGTGGTGTGATGGTGCTCCAGAGGAGAAACAAAGTGCTAGTCTTACAACATCAGAACAACTAGAAGAATACAGCAATTATCCATATCTTTAAGCCTATTTATTTAGGGCTAGATGAAGTACGACAGTTTAACATACTAAAATTCCAAAAAAAAAAAAAAAAAGTGCAGATATGGAAGGATGAAGCATTCTTTTAATGATTCTTACGGAAAAATAGTCCTTCAAATACAAAAAGTTTGAATTCAAACAGCGGTTAAAAATTCACCCAAAAACTCAAAGCAGCAAAAAAAAATGATCATAAACCTACATAGGAAAAACCTTGCACTAGCACTGATATAAATTTGAGCTTGAAAAGTAATTACTAATCTGAAAAACCAAAATAGTAAATAATTGCTGAGCACAAAGAGAGTCCTTCTCTGAAGTCCTCATTGAAGTATATTGTCAATAAAGATAAAATAAACAAGTTAATAAATTCTTTAGGGCATGGAATGTAAAAAAAGCAATATTGGAAAATAGAAGACCCAAAAAATAGCAGGCAGTATTGGGGTGGGTGAGCAAGAAATGCAGTATGTTTTTATAGAAAATATATAAAATTGCATCTCTAGCACAAGACAGTGCCCCCTATACAACCAATGCAAAGAGAAAATGAATCTATATAACTTTGTAAATAACTGAGCAAAAACTGAATTGAAACAGCCCTCGATTTCTCCATGTTTGTGCTCTTTGATTTTGCACAAGTATGATCAATTTTTCATGACCAACATTATGAGGTTAGATTATATTTCCTGCAATCAAATTTTCCTCTTCCGGTTATTCATTTAATTGAAGTCCAAAATGCTTGGTTGTGAGATTGGGAAAGAATAGAAGATGTTGGACTGGAGTTAATTTCTGGACAGATACATAAGAAATGAAACTGATTTGTTGACTGATACAACCAACAGAAACCGATCTAGCTGGTTGGCTCACTTTGGATGGTCAGAGTGTAGTGTTGAATATCAAAAACCGAGAAAGTTAGTTCAATTTAATTTTTGGGGGGGCACTGGACCAAACCAGCAAAGTCCAGCCCTACCTCAAGGTCCTTTATGACGACCAGCTCATTCTGTGTATTTTTAATAGGCACCACACGATGTAAATACAGAAGAAATCTCCTACAAACTTCTCAGCCATGAACAATACAGCAACAAGTAGTATACCAATTCTAAATCTTTCTTATACATACGGAACCTATACACCAAAGACTTCTCAATTAGGAGCACTTGAAGTCAGAATCCAACACCATCTGACCTCCTAAGTGAAGAACACCAACTTTGGAGGGGTTAAACAATCCACATTCACATCACTTTCCAATGAAAGGAACTTCTCCATGCACAATGCCCCCACCAAGAATCACTCTGTAAGATTCTCACCGTTGCAAACCCTGTCCCAGTGCTTATAAGGAAAAAGGCATCCAATTTATAGTTGTGTGAGTCCCGAAATCTTCTGTACAATTATTTTAAAATAGTAGAGGTTACAAGTAGATAGATATGTTTATGCTACCATGGTTCCGGTTTTGGCACTCCCAAATTGCCAAGCCTGTTGAAAGAAGCATCTCATCATCAATAATTTCTCTATTTTTTAAAGAAATATTCCTGAATCAAAGAAGTATGGCACATACGAAACTTTCATTAATTAGCTTAAAAGTAAAAATCCAAGTTTTTTCTCTAAACTTTATAGGTTTCAACTCGCTTAACTATTAAAACTGCGGGAGAGCTTCTCAAATTCTCATTTCCAAAGGAACATGAGGTCCACCTCTTTCCCATATTACATGCTTACTAACCATGGTTTTTTCATTCCATTCAACTTTCAAAAGAGCTATATTACGTTTTAAAGTCAAAGATATGGGGAACACCACTTCAAATCCTTCTTTTTCTATTTTTGGGCTAGTCTACACACATATAAGAGAGGCTCAAATAGTTGGCTTCCATTTGTTAGCATTTCCTGCATAGCAACTTTAGTTCTCATATTTTCCTCTTCAAACTTCATCATATAACTAAATTTTGGATGAATCTCCAAAATATATTGAGATTCCTTTTTTCAGTATGCTTCATTATTAGTTTCTATAAATATGTTCTGTCCTACTGCTGATCCAAGAGAGGGAGAGAGAGAACAGAAAGAAAGCTCTGACCATTTAAGAAACATCATAAAGAAAACTTTTCAAAATTTCAATCTTCAGATGTCTGCAACTCCTAAGAAGTCAAGGTTCTACATTCAGATTAATCCAAATCACAAGCACATATACAAAATAAAATGTGAGTATGTATGGAAAAATGAAAAGAGGGTGCTTGTGCCAAGTAATCTTCACACTCTTCTACCAAGAAAAAAAAAAATCTAGAGATTTATCTAACAAGATCACATATCAGTGTTCCAGTGATTCCAGGCAAGCAAAACAAAAATCACTTCTTTCAAATTCAGAAAAACAAGAGACACTATAAAGAAACTCCAAAAACTATTAGGCAACCATCTTCCATTACTCATGCAGAAAAAATGGCAATATCAATGATTTTAATCATTAGTTCTTCTTTGCTTTGTTGCCCTCCTCTTTCAGAAAAAGATTTATCTTTAGCACTTTCCTTTTTTCTTCCTAATCTTCCTCCAGTTCTCTCCTGGAATAATACTCAAGTTCATATTGCATAACGAGCATGCCCACACCCATACGCACAAATGAAAAAAGGGGGGACCTAGTAAAGCTGAAAATTTATCAGTAAATTGAAAATATTTTCATTTTCAGATGATAGATTGATACTCCAGTGTCAACTGGCAAAGAATTAGTAGAAATATTATGGAAATGACCTTAGATGGTCAACATGAATGAGACCGAACAAAAATAAGCACTTTTTGCAAGAGGATAATTACATATGTCCCAACAAGAACCTTGAAACTTTAGCAAAACCCAAATCCATCTTATAATCACCACCAAATTAACCATATAAATGAAACAAGCCCACTTGAAACTGCATTAAATTCCAACGGAGAAAGCAGATTGGCATCGAAATCGATGTGGTCGGGCTCTGTTATTTCTACTAAATTGTTTGGGCATTCAACAAAAAAGAGAAACCACATAACAAGATATGGATTTTCCTTCTCCACCTTCTATACCTAATTTCTTTACCCTAGGATTGTTAATCCTACTTCAAACTCTTTTGCATTGTAAAAGGCGAGATGCAAAGAAATCAAAGACGGATAAAACATGAGGTCCAACATAAAACAAAATAATTATGACAAAGAACCACTAAAAACGCCCAACGTTGTCTCATGCGCAATCTACAAAACAAGAAAATAAAATAAAATAATCGATGTCAAGCCATCTAACTCTAAAATGGACATTATCAAGCAAGAGCATCACTATAACCAATTACTAAAACAAAGATAACCGCAAAACCCAACGGAATAAAACCCTAAAAAATAAAAATACCAGGTAAAAGAAATTCGCAAATTTAAATAACTCCATAATTATGAAATCCAAAGCACAATAAAAAAAAATTAAGTGGAACACTTAATTCACTAACCACTTCCACAGACTTCCGTCTCTTCAACTTCATGTTTTCTTTCGATTCAACCAAACGATGAAACCATTGCCCGACGCAAAGCCACGAAGAGAAAATCGATCGATTCAGTCAATCGAGAAACTGAGGATCGCAAAGTTAAACGAGTCAGAGAGAGAGAGATTGAGAAAAGGCGAAGTAAATAAAGCGAGAAAAGAATTTGATTAGATCGAAATAGAGAGAGAAAATTGATGAAATGTATAGTGAGTACGATTGTGTACCCAGTTGCGATCGAATTTAGGGTTTTTGGTTGGCAAAGGAGATTTCCAAAGCCGATGCGATCGGGCAGATAGAGAGAGAATGAGAAAGAAGAAATATACTTACACCATGTAACGGAGAAGGCTTTAGAGAGTCGCTTATATAGAGATTTTTAGAGGGAGGGGGAGGGGTGATATTTAGGGAAAAAGGAAATGAAAATTTTGGGCACATACCATGATTCTTCTTTTTCTTTTTCTTTTTCTTTTTTTTTTTAATTGCCTGGACCGACCTTTAATATTTCAAATTAAAGATAAAAAAATATCTAGAATGTCAAATTGTTATATTTTATTTTCCTAGACAGAAAATTAACAATTTTCTTTTCTTTTTGAGATAGCCCTCCAGGTAGTAAATTTTTCGTATATCCTTATAATGAACTAGCTACGAAGAAATAAGTAATAAAAAATAAAAGGAAAAAGTCAAAAAATTAAATATTTTCCATTTAAAGTTATATCTCAAAAAAATTTTAATTGATTTTTTAAAATAATTATATATCATGCGAGTACGATATAAAAAAGAATATTTAACACATTAAAATAAGAAAAACAAAAATATCATATGATATTTAAAGTTATTATTAAGTAAACTCATAAATTACAAGATTTATCGTAATAATTTTTTAAATTTGTGCAAGATAATCGGAAACAATAATATTTTTTAAAAATCTTTTTAAATCTAAGAGAAACTAACTAAAATCATTATATATTTTTTAAATATAAATAAACATGAGAGAGAGAAAAATATTTTCACATATTTCCTTTTATATTTAAGAGAAACTAACTAAAATCACGTCAAACGTGAAAAAAACCATATATTTTCCTTTCTTGATCTGGAACACAAAAATGAAATTTACGTTGATCCTTTCTCTTTCTATTTTTTTTCCTTTTTTTGAAAAACATAATTCTAAGAAATAAAATAAATTAATTTTTTTTAAATGTAATTTAAATAATAAAATTCTTTTGACATGAAGTCCAAAATTGTCCTTTAATTTTTCTTCGAAATATTATATTTTTTCAATAAAATAACATGATAGAGTTCCACCACAATTTCATTTTGGTCGTACAATGGTGAGTATGATAAGGTGCTTCCTTGAACGCGAAGTAACTTTCTCACCATATTTATTCCTCAATGAAATGACACTTTTGACTTTTACGTGGGCTTTGGGCTGCAGCTTTAGACACTCGTAAGAAAATTATGTAAATTAAATTCTCCCGATGCACTTTTTCATTTTTTTTTATTTCTTTATTAACAATATATTTTAATTTAGATTATTATCGATGAACTCTGAGTCATGTACGCAACTGAATAAAAAAAAATTGAAATGATCATTGAATCAAAATAATTTCGAAAGTAATCCATATTTGTCATGGATGGAAATCGCGACAGGTTATGTCACGGGTTGAACCTGAGACATGGTGATGTGTCGCAGCAGAGGCGTGTCACATCTTGGAGACGCGACATCGGCTCTCCTCTCGCCATTGTACTCTGTCATGGAGGGGGAGAGAGGGAAGGAGGACTGCCGCAGGAGCCGGGCAGGGGAAGGAGTGCCGCGGGAGACGCATACGGGGAGAGAGAGTCATGGGGGGGAGAGAGGGACAGCCGCTTGGGGAGAGGGAAGACTGCTGTCGGCGGGCGGGGGGAAGAGGGGAAGACTACCACGGGGGAGGGAGGACTGCCGCGGGTGGGGAGGGAGAGAGAGCGCCGCGGCCGGGGGAGGGAGGGAGAGAGGACCGTCGTGAACGGCGGGGGAGGAGATAGAGAGAGAGAGAGCCGCGGGGGAGAGAGGGATAGCTGCGGGCAAGGGGGAGAAGGAAGACTATCGCAGGCAAGGGGGAGAGAGGGAAGACTGTCGCAGGGGGAGGGAGGATTGCCATGGGCAGAGGAGGGAGAGAGAGCGCCGCGGCCGGGGGAGGGAGGGAGGGAGGATGACCGTCGACGGCGAGGGAGGAGATAGAGAGAGAGAGAGCCACGGGTGGGGAGGGAGAGAGAGAGCCGCGGGTGGGGGAGCACCGCGAGCAGCGGGGGAACCCATGTTGTGGGTTCAAGATGTGACATAGCCTGTCACGATTTTTACCCGCGACAAATGTGAGTTATTTCTAGAATTTTTTTAGTTTAAAAGGCATTTAAAAATTTTTTTTCTTTTGGGTTCAGATGCATACATTACTCATGAACTCGATCGCTTTCTATATAATATTTCTCAATTTTAAATAATATTTTTCTAAAAATTAAATTAATCCATGTAAAATTTTATTATTCATCACAAATGAGTAATGATAAAATTCTATATATATCTAAAATAATCCATAAATAACTCATAATACTTTTTTTATATTATACCAACTGGTATCCGAAATCATATTCTAATTAATTAGGTCCAAAACTTATAATGGTCTATTATTTAAGAGAACTATCTTCCTAACGTAATCTGCTCATACTCAAGTTATAAGTCAAACTCGCAATCTTGGTTAATAGAGCTACTACCATATGTCATTATACCAACCGATTATCGGTAATAACTCATAATATGTTCAAACTTGATTGAACAAATAAACAAGTTAAAATTTTAAGAAAAAATATAATTTCTATTTTAAACACAAATATTTAAATAGCATATAGAATAATTTTAATCTAAAATTCAAGATGGGATCAACTAGTCTACACATTTGAGCATGACCACTTCTCTATTTGGAAAGTGAAGTTGAATACAAAGTTTGGGGTTACAAAATTTCGATTTAAAAAATATCTATCACTAATAAAACATGTAAAAATTGTTAAACCAGTTTAATTAAACTCAACCTATTACTTGCCATGCGAATTAGACTTTTTACTTTATAATAATTATTTTTAGCTAAGCAAAACACGAAACTCTCTTATCTACTCAATTAAATTAAAGTAAAAAATCTCTAATGTTATCTTTGAGAGGTGAGATTTTATATTTTTTAATCAATGATAAGATTTTATATCATTTCACTAAATATCACACTTTTTTATATTCCAATCTCACTATGAAATTAATCACATTAAAATAAAGTAAAAGAATCTCTTCATGTTGTGTGTGGTAAGCTAACTTTTCATGAAATCTTATATTTTTAATGAACGAGATATGATCGCAATTAATAAAATTTTAAAAGTTCTTATTACATCTCACTAAATCGATAACATTTTATAATAAACAAGAGAATCCGCAAGACTAGGACTTTGGATCTATCTGTAAGAATAATACTTGATATAAATACTTCACTTCTTCGTCTTCAACCCCCTCAATTACTATGAATATTTTCGATCAGTGTAATAATTGATAATATTTTAATAAATGAAAAGTGATTTTAATTAATAAGATTTTAAAATTTTTCATTAAATATTATATTATTTTATATTTGCATCTCACTAAATACATGAAATTAAATAATAATTGAGAGAAATGTTGTATAAATAAAAAATTCCTTAAAGATGCATTTGTTTATTGATATTATTGAGATGGATGGCTTTGATAGTTAACTATTCTTTTGGGTCGCAAAAATAGTATTGTTGAGAGGCATTTGGGGCAATAATTAAATTTTAATATGCTTTGTCCATAATCGAGTTTCCTAAAATAAGATATTATGACAATTTAACAAATTTCTCACAAATCTTTAGCCACCAACTTCAAGAAAATAAGGGATGAAAATTAGTATTTTCTCTTCCGAATAATAATTCCCATCAAACCTCATGTAAATATTTTTATTAAATTTTGGAATCAAACACAATACAAAAATAAAATTGAATTATTGCTTTGAAAATAGGAGGTCAAGAAATTATTTACATCAAGTAGATGAGCTAAAGTTCGTTTATCATTCAAAGATTTTGGATTAGTTTTGGGGGAAAAAATACAAAAATAATGCTCACATTTTTTTTTTATTTTTACCACCAATATTTAGAATTATACTCTTTTATAGATACCCTATTTAAGAGTGAATTTCTAAGTATAATTTTTTTTATTTTTAAATTTTAAACTCAAAAATTAATTAAAAAAATTAATATCTCATAAATCGGGCTGCCAATAATAATAGTAATAATAATGACCACATTTGTTTGGCGACTTTGCACTAGCACTTGCTATTGTGTTCAGGAGCCCCCCCTAAACCCCATTTGTAGCCTGTCTTCAATGTGCTATCATGACTTAGCATGATATTTCAATTTTTTTTCTTTCCCCAAACCCCATTTCTTGCCCATGCCTATCATAATTTGGACCAGGAGACTTGAAACTTGAAACTTCTAATTTAGGGAGATAAAAGTTCATTTCAAAAACTCATCTTATGGGAAAAGCCTGTAAAGGTAAGTCCCTAAGGAACAGTCTAGTAATACAAATTTTCTCTTTCAATATGGTGATTTCAAATTCAAATCCTTATATAACCAAAAAAAAAAAACAAATCTATAAAGATACATCGTGATAATTTAAAGTGTGTGAACATGTAACATATTAAGGAAATTAATTTTATAAAATAATTGTCCACTTTAAAAATTTGAGTTTGCAAAAAAAGATGTTAGTATTGTTTTTATAACTTAATACACTCTTCTACATATGGGTCATGGCGTCTCAAAGAATTAACTCGACATTACAGACCAGAGACAAAAAGCGAAACTCAGTATTTTTTTGGTTGATAAAGTGAAACTCAGTATGCCCTCACACTCGTGTCCCTATTACCATTCAAAAGGGGGTTTGAATTAGGCGGAAAAAGTGAATCAATGAGATGAATAAATAGCCATTTATCAAGTGAAAGAGAGATGCCATTTTAAAAAAAAAAGGGTTGGAATTATTCTTGTCGTGATGAGGGATATGATCTAAATTTAAGCCGCTCAAAATTTTTTTTTAATCATACAGAGATTAAAAATTATAAAAATACACGTACCCACAAGATTCGAATATAAGATCATGAATTCAAAGAAGACATCGTAGCAAAAGGATTTTACCACTCGGATATCAACCGAGTCACTCAGCTGTAACGGCATGAGCATGAGGGAGATATGTATGTGATGGTGACATAAGATGCCATGTCATGTGATATGTGGCCTTGCTGAACCGGTGATGATACATTCCATCGTAATTCTATTTGACTCTGGATAATATATTTTATCTTAAATTTATTTAATCAGTGACGGCGTCTGTCCCTTCATAACGAATCACAACACCGAAGGTAACAGCAATAAAGCCAAACTTTATATGCTTGATAAACAGGTTCAGGATGATGCAAATTTCTCCCACCAATTTTGTTAATAAATTTTACATTTATACAAGTCTAACCTAGAACAAGATTTTTCTTTTTTTTATTTTTATTTTTATTTTTTTAATAAATAGAAACTTGTTGAGGGAAAGTTTGATAAAAATGAATCATAATTAATAATCGGATTGAAATCTATAATGATTTATTTAAATTAATAGAATAAAAATAAATTTTAAAAATGAAATCTCCCAAATTATTGGATTCTAAAACCCAAGCAAAAATATAAGTTTTTGAAATACATTCTTAGATTCTAAATTCAATTTTAATTTTCGAGCGTGAACCAAACATATGCAGAAGTTTTGATGAACTAGTCATTAAACTACTATTCATAAAAAAAAAAAAACATTCAAAATTAAATGCTGAATTTTGAAACTAAATTATAAATTTATTTAACGGAAATTTGTAAGATTTTTGGAACACAACTGGATTAATTCATTAATATATAAAATTAAAATATCCACTTTGTTAAAAAACGAATTAAGTTTCTAAGCCTACTTTTTTTTTTGGATAAATCTTTATGAGAATAGTTAATACAAAATACAATTTTCTTTTAATGACTTCCTTTTTAGTGAGACGTGTTTGATTCCTTTAACTATGTCTTAATGCAAGAAAGGAAATGCACCCCTAATATATTAAGCTATAATATATATATCTATATATAAATATATATATTACACAGATATTGTAAGTTACATGATAGACTTGGTATTTTAAACACAACCTATCCTAGTAAATTCTAAAGGGCGGAGGACACAACTCAAGCACATTCCGAGTTTAAAGGCAAAAGCAAATGGCCCCAACAGGACAAGTGACCTTGTTTGCCAACCCACCCATGGAGAAGCAACTTGGCTTTTCTCAGATAGCTTTTACCCCCTTGTGGGGTCTCAAAGGAGACTTTTAGGCTTATTGTGTCTTCTAGGTCGAGGTAGCCAAATTGGTGCGGTCGGTAAGAATCAATGGATTACAAAACTTTATCAGAGCCCCCCAGGACTTTTAATGACCAAAAAGTGAGTACAAGAAAACAAGACCAAGACTTTTAGAGCCAATCAACTGTTTTCTTCTTATTTGGGAAAAGGTATAGACTCCTTCAAGGTCTGCACTTCCTAAGATGATGAATTTGATAATGCAGTGGAAAAAGTAAAGCGAGCACAAAGCCACTCATCAGTTCCTAAAGAGGGATTGTATTTCTTTTAGGCCACCCAAACAAGGCCCACAATATACCCTTTTCCATGTAAAACTAATTTCAAGTTCTTAGTACCAAAGGCAATAATAAAATAAACTCATGGCATTATTTATTGCAACCTTGGTTACAATTTTAAACTAGTAAGCTAAAATCCAGTCTACTCTAGAAAATGAGAGGATTTAAACAAAATATTTAGGTCCAAAATCCAGGCCGTGTAAGATTTGGATACTGCATTGTTTGGTAGCTAAAAGCCATAATAGTTTAGGCATTTACTATGTTTGGTAGGTAAAAGCCATAATCAGGATTAGAGCTTGATTTATGAAGGCAACCTACTATCAGTCCCAAATTCCAATTTAATTCCCCAACCATACCTCCTTTCTGGCAGTCCACATAGGCTAGGTTGTGAGTTTTACTTTATTGGGAAATAGGAAGTACTGTGCTCTTTGTCAAACAAAAGGCATACAACAAGTTACCATAACCTTATTATCAGTATGAGAAGATTGTAGAAGTTCAACGTTACAACCTCGAACGCCT
Organism: Dillenia suffruticosa; assembly: GCA_033439265.1. Taxonomy (NCBI): domain Eukaryota; kingdom Viridiplantae; phylum Streptophyta; class Magnoliopsida; order Dilleniales; family Dilleniaceae; genus Dillenia; species Dillenia suffruticosa. Next base: position 1,509,396 of record JAVTVX010000005.1, read on the forward strand.
AGCTCCCGGAACTTGCCTGCAACAAAATTCAGACTGATCATTGAACTAGTCAAGATACTAACTCATGGTTCAAAGGTTGAACCGCAATCAAACAATTTAAATATTAAAGAAAAATACAAGATATAATATAAAATTGGTATTAGTATGCACATATAATTGATAAATATTACCCTCGAATCCCCCACCAACAATTCAAAACCTCATCTCTTCTAATTTGGAAAGTTTTGGGGAATGGATTTAAATCTTAATTAAAAAGAATTAAAAATATACCAAATTTATGTCCTCACCCCCTTCATTAATATTTTAGAATTCAAACAAGAGGAGATGTTTCATTTCATCTCCTGTCCTTCCCTTCCTTTCCCTACCGAACCCTACCCTTCCCCCTTCTCCCCTTCAAAACTCCCAAACAATACATAAGCCTCAAACAGCCTTTCTAATTTCTAAGCTAAATGTGAATTGATAAAAACAGGAACCGAAAAATGGAAAATACAACAAATCACAGGACTCCAGTAATGTACATGTACTCTAGGACCACAGCAGATGCTCCTCCACCACCATTGCAGACAGCTGCAACACCGTATTTCCCATTCCTTTGTCTGAGTACCTGGACACAAGAGAGTCACTCTTTGTATAGTCCACAAGTTTCATAACGTGCAAATATGCCATTCTCTTTGGTCCGATGGTGACTGAACCACAGAATGAGGTGATTGGGATTTGACCCCCCAAAGGGCCAAAACCATTTGATATCATCTCAAGGTCCTAACAAATGTGCAAATATACTTTGAAAGGGAGAAGCCACAAGGTGTAAGTTATTGAAGTTGAAACACAGAAAGCACTAGCTCATGTGAAGTTTAGACAAATGTACCCCCAATAAAGTGACCAAGATGCGTGCTCCACTGCAACCTAAAGGATGTCCCAAGGACACAGCTCCCCCATGCACGTTAACTTTTTCCTATAACCACAAGAACCACACCTGTGGAAGTGACATATGAAGGTTCTGATAAAGGACCAAACTACTCTCTATAATTTTTTTTTTTTTTTTAAAGGCCTAAGAGGCCTTGGTGGTGAACTTACTGGATCAAGCCCAAGCAGCTTTTGATTAGCAAGAGCCACAACCTGGAAGAGCAAGAGGGATATTCTGTTACTCACGCTACTTAACACAGGAAGAAAGACAAAACATAAGGAGATACCGGTGTCATACAGAAAAAGCTTCATTGATTTCATAGAAATCAATTTGTGAAGCCTTCAAGCCAGAATTTGAAAGAGCTTTTGGTATTGCAAGGGCTGGAGCAGTTGTAAATAGTTCAGGTGCCTGCATAAAACACCAATGGGGTTCTGTGATTTGAAACTTGGACAACATAGGAAAATGAAAAGGAGAAGTAATTTCTTTGTCTTGAACTTGAAAAATAAAATCAAGGCAGACCACTAGCTCATTTAAAATACCTGAGCCGCATCACCAAACCCTTTTATCTTTGCAATCACCTGCAGTCCTAGCTGAATTGCCTTCTCTCCGCTCACAAGAACTAATGCAGCTGCACCATCACTATCCACCAAAACAGTATTGGGAAAAACTTTAATTTAAATGCCACGACAGAATCTCAATTTAGAGATAATAGCAGAATACTTCAAAAAGATTAAAACAATAAAAAAAAATACACTTTCCTGCTAAAACAAAAGTAACAAGAAACATGAAGAAAGAAGAAAATACTAAATCATAAATATGAAAATTCTCTTTTCATTTCTTTTTTTGTGGCATTACTGTGGAAGAAAAATTTTTCCATGACCAAATTTATACTAACATTTTAATTCCACCATCAGACACAAGGTAATTTGCATTTTTGGCATCTCATGTGGAGAGCTGAGAATTAAATGACATGTTGAATAACTGGCAGGCTGTGGCTTTATGCCTCACAGAAGAGAGTCTAAGCTTCTCAGTAGGAAAGCATGGGGAAAATTTAACAATAAGCACTGTTGTCAGATATGTTTGAATAAGACTATGAGAAAGAAAAGAGTTCAAAGTCGCAAAAAAAGCATTGTGAAGAAGAGTAAACAACCTAATCATGCATTTTTTAAAAGATAAATTGATAAGCATTAAAAAAAGTACCTTATAACGGAAGCATTTCCAGCTGTGACAGTTCCGTTTTCCTTGAAACTTGGGCGAAGCCTTTTTAATTTCAAAGGTTCAAACTGCCATAGAGAGGAACATGAAGTATCATATGATCAACTCAAGTGCAAACGGGAGCACAGATGGAGTAAGCAGCAAAATCCTCCTTAACAGCTTGACAAAAGTGGGTTAATCAATTAGCTCTTCGGAAAAAAAGCAGTTAAAATTTGTCAAAAACATATATATATATATAGTGTCCAGTTCGGGCTCCAGTTCCCCTTTAGAATCCAGTAGGAATATGACAATGAACTACTCATAGTTCAACTAAGCTTTAATCCTATATTAGGTGGGATTGGATACATAAATCTACTTTTTCTCATTCAGCACTATTTGATGCTATGTTAATTACATAACACAACTACTCTATATAGCATTCAAATAGCACAGGTAGTCAAACGTCTGTAAAGAAATTAGGCAACTAGATTTTCGTTCTCAGTTACCCAAAAATAAAAGAGTCAAGAGTCCTTATTTGGGAATGGATCCAGCATTAGATTAGGTCAAAAACTCAGTGTCTAGTGCACGGATCATTATTAGAACTCATTCACTTTTCTTCCCAGCATGGAGATCAAGTTCCAGAAAAGAAACGAAACATTAGAAGAAACAAAACATTAGAAGAAACAAGGAAAAAATTGAAAATAAGAAAATAGGAATGAAAGAATTAAAGAAGACATGTAAAAGGTAAGATAGTCAAATCACCAAAATAGAGGGAAATTTTTATCTACCTTTCTCAGCCCTTCATCTTTATCAACAAGAATAGGTGGCTTTCCTCTTCCACCAGAAACCTGAACCTACACATGAAGAAGAACAAGACCGTGGTCAACAGAGTACGGCGCCAGAGGACATTTGACCATGAACTGTAAGCACTATAGAATGAGAAGCCTAACTGGAACTATCTCCCAAGAAAAGGCACCGCTGTTTTGAGCAGCAAGACCACGCTCAAAGCTCTTTACAGCATAAGCATCCTGACAACATCAGACACATGATTATTCCAGAGGAAACCAAACTAACGTATTAGTAGAATGGGCATTTAATAGCATGCATAGGCTATTAAGAAACAATTCCTTGATAAAAAGGTTATTTAAAGTTAGTTGGATGTTTCAAAAGTAACAAAACCTATGACACAAGAAATCAATTGAAGCTACAGAATTATAATGCAGAATCAACAAACAATGTTATATGGTAACTCAAAACCATATGTCAAGCTTATCAGATAAAAGAGAATTGCTCCAGTATGAGCTAAACAATTTAACCAGAAATCACTACAGCTCTGAGACAAAAATTCTCAGCTGTCTTGGACAATTTAGAAGAAAATATTCAACTGGGAACAACGCAGCCAATTTGAAAAAAAAAAAAAAAATTTGAAATGGAAAACTTGTCTCTATCTAAGAAGCAAGAGGCTCAAGCAGGAACTGTAAATTCTATAAATAATACGAATATCAACTATCCCATAAGGAAAGTGGATCTGCAATGCAATATACCTGATCTTTCCTTGTAATTTTATGTTGATCAGCACATAACTCACCACACATTCCCATTGAAAAATCATTATAAACATCCCAAAGTCCATCTTTGAGCATGCCATCAACGATAGTGTCATGACCAAGTCGGGACCCTATTCTGCATGGATAGATGGAATAAGCAAAGTTTTTTTCATGTGATAAGCACCTAGATCCAGATAAACAGCTATTTACACATTCCAAAACACAATTAGAGAACTCCATTACCCTAAGTGACCGCAAGATTGATTCTACCTAACTATTTGGACAACAAAACTAGAAAGAGTCAATAATATATTAATAGATATAGACTCTCCCTTTTCTTCCCACGAGTTTGTGGCATCTGTAATGCTCAGTCCTTCTGCCCATTCAATTATATCATGGTGGTTTGTCACTCTATTTTGTTTTTCTTCCTACTATGGACATAATGTTCTTTGTTTCAGAACATTTTGAGAAAAATTCTTTTAAAGTCTCTCCATCAGCACTGATCATTGAATGCAATCTATGCTGCAGGGGACAGAAGTCATCTCATCCCTCATCAGTCTACTCGCTAGAAAACTTTCATAAACTTTTCATTCTGTTCTCGTCAGCAGTTCTTGTTATATTTTTGAGTGACTATGGAGCAAAGGAAATTCGGCAGACTTTGAAAATTCTTTTAATTGACAGAGATAGAACTTGAATTGTCATAGTGATGGTGTATGGCCATCTAGAACCCAGAGGTAGAGGTTTGACTATCACAAGCATGGTGTATGAGTGCCTATATATCTCCTGTGCTCAACAGACAAGATTGTCTAAGAAATCATCACTTGTAATGACACAGTGCCAAAAGCTTACAAATGAACTGTTCAAACTGAAGATTGTTCTTACCTTGCTTGTGCCAGATACTTGGGGGCATTAGACATACTTTCCGTACCACCAGCTACAACAATATCATTAACACCTGTTTGAATACTCTGAGCTGCAATCATTGTCGCTGCAAAAGCCAACAGAATTATTAAAGTGCAAGTCTGAATTGTTTCCTAGGAAATACAGTGAATACATTTCTCTGGATGATACGCTGACCTTTCATCCCAGATGCACAGACTTTGTTAATGGTGGTGCATACCACTGAATTAGGTATGCCTGCACCCAGTGCAGCCTGCCTAGCAGGAGCCTGTCCTAAATTTGCACTAAGAACATTTCCAAAGAAGACCTCTTGAACAAGTGATGGATCCACATTTGCCCTCTCAAGTGCACCTACAAACATGTTGGAGAGAGACAGAAATAAATTATTTCAATTTAACACAAATAGTCAGTGCCATGATAAGAACTCAGAGAAAGGATTATCTTACCAGCAATTGCTATAGATCCAAGCTTGGTAGCGGGAATAGATGAAAGGGAACCAAGGAGCCCACCCATTGGAGTACGGGCAACACCAACAATGCAAACATCTTCGCACAACAAACCACAGAAGTCAGCATGTTGGCAATATAGAATAGAAACCATTACATATATAAAATTGATAGATAACATATAGAAAAACATGCTCTAGACTATACACATGCTTGAAATGTGGACAAATAGAGAGGAGTAACAAGAAAATTGATTATCTGAAGGGCACTTCCTTATTACATAGCTGTTTATAAGTTCATCAAAGATCCAAGCGATGTATTACGGGAAACTTACAGGCCAAAGCTGCAGTTTCTTTGAATCTTAAAATTCAAATAGGCACGATATTCGTGCGAGCTTAAAAGGTAGATTTTACACCATCTAAAAAATAGAGTTAAAAAAAAAAAAAAAAAAAAAAACCACTAAACTCCGCTACTGGATAAAAAGAATGGCATTATAGTGCACAAGCAGACATGTGCCACCATGCCAAGTGCATCATTGGAAGAAGATAACAAGAATAAACAATTTGAATAGAATAACAAAGTTTTGAAGCTATTGACTGAACTAAACATAAAGATATCATCAAGTCCAGAGAGGATAAAAAGTCCACCAGTAGACAAGTGCCACCATGTCAAGTGCATCATTAGAAGAAGACAACAAGAATAAACAATTTGAATAGAATAACAAAGTCAGTTTTGAAGCTATTGACTGAACTAAACATAAAGATATCATCAAGCCCAGAGAAGATAAATAGTGCACAAGCAGACAAGTGCCACCATGTCAATTGCATTACTAGAAGAAGATAACAAGAATAAATAATTTGAATAGAATAACAAAGTTAGTTTTGAAGGTATTGACTGAGTTAAACATAAAGATATCATCCAGTCCAGAGAGGATACTATAGAAAATTGGGAACCTCGAGATCTTATAAGTTCACACATTCTTTGTGCCTCACAGAGGTACGCAACAAGATCTGCGATCATACAAATAAAAATAGAATTAGGATACTCTACCACATGCAGGAGATTTAGAGACATATGATATTCTAGCAGCTGAAAAATAAATATAGGAGTGAATATGTTTGCACCTATGGGACAAAGAAAACCTTTTTATTATTATTTTTTTCAAATCCCACTACCATGGGGATTTGAAAATCAAGTGGGTTTTAACTCTTGAATCAATTATTAAGTCCTTTGATGTTCAAAATTCCTATAATCGTCAATAATTAAACTTTTTTTCTCCAAATCATAATTTACACTGAAACACTTACTAAGAATTGTTTCCTATCTAATTTTCTCTCAGACGAGGTCTCAAGAAAATCAAAACAAATTTTCTTTAAAGTGATTTCCCAACTCAATTTAGAAGCATAACAAGAGATTAAAGAAACAGAATTTAAACCTCGGAAGGATCATTAAAAATGAAAAAGGATACACAGAATTTTGAATTGAAGTTGTAATTCTAAGAGCACAAGTCAACATAAGAAGATATTGAAGAAACAGAATTCGTACCTCCAAGCTTCAAAGTTGAGTCCAAATTTTGAGGGCGAGAGGGCGAGAGAGCGAGAGAGAGGGAGAGAGAGAGATTTTATAGACCGTTTTGGCGTACCGTGCAGAGAGAGTGGGATGTGAGGCAGTTTGGGAAATTGGGAGCAAAAGTAAGCGAGCCTAGTAAACGACAAGAGAGTTGATCAAAACGGCGTCGGATCCCGCGTTTTGATATTATCGAATTCGATTGGTCTGCTCAGTTATATATTATAATTTATTCTTTTGAACTAATACAAATTCAAATCCCACTTTGATTCCTACTTTAGCTTTGCTTAGCACCGCACTTTTGTCATTTGCTTTGTTCTCCTCCCTGACCTTGTCCCATACTTATCCGACTCAACCCCTCCACCTTACGATTTAGGTCACTCATTATTATTACTCTAAAATATAAATATATATAATTATATTTTTAAAAATAAGATATCAATCTAAATATTTATAAAAAATAATATAACTGTGTAAAAAAAATTAAATCTATAATTTCACATTTTTCATTATCCTACGGGTCAAAATAATAAACTAAAAATCTAAAAATTCTATTATTATTCTCAAGTTCTATAAAATAACGATTAAAATTAATTTTTAATTAAAAATACAAAATTCGTTCAATTGTTTTAAAATCATGGATTAGCCAATGAGATATAATTCAATTAATATTATCTCCTTTTCTCTTATAAAGATTTTAAATTCAAACTTTTCTATATATTAAAAAAAATATTAAATTTATTTGAATTGAGTGATCGGATACTCCACCCCTTTAATCAGAGTTCATGAGTTTGAGCTCTGAGAATGATAAAAAAGTATTTAAAAAAATTAACACCTAAAATGGGTCTACAATACTCAAACCAGAGTCAGACAAAATCTGGATACCTGTGATAAAAATCAAATAAAAAAAAATCCCGGGTTAGGGCTCTTACGGGCCAATTGGATTTGTGGTCCTATACATCCGACCCTCATTTCTTACGGACAGCAAGGTTGACCCGTTTGGCCTGTGGGTTAGTCCAGGCCAGATAACTATGCCAAAAGAGTGAATGAAGGAAAAGAATTATTACTTGAAATTTGTAACTTTTGCATCGGAACACTTGTTTTGTTTACTAACTTAAAACTCTGATGATTTGTGTTTTGGTATTTTGTAAATACTCTCGAGATTACATATGTTGAACGCGTCATAATATCATTAAATATATCAAAATAAGAATAAAATTAGTCGATACTTAATTAATAAAATTAATTAAAAATTTTGGTGAGTTTGTGGTGCATTTTAAAAAAGAAGGGTGGATCACAAGATGAGATTTCTCAATATGAAAAGATTCTTGTTCTAATGCTAATTCTAGTTATTTTTATTAGAAAAGTTTAACTTCTATTTGGAAACAACCTATGATCCTATAAGAAAATTTTAATGTTAAATAAAAATATTATAAATACAATAAAACAATTCCTTTTGCTATTCTTAATATCATTTTGAATGACAAATTTGTGTTGATAACTTTCTTACACATATTTAATAATAAATTTATGAATTAAAAATTATTATTTTTTTATAAACTATTTGTATCCAATAACTATATTAGATTCAACTAAATCGGATTCAAGTCAAGTTGGTCTATTTAAAAAATAAAACTCTCCCGATATCTATTTTTTTTATACACTAAAATTTGAATTTGAGATTTTATTTAAAAGATATCAATATTTAATCACTAAATCAATTAGATGTTAATATTTAACGAATATTCTGGATTCCAATATGCAAGATATTGTTCCACTTTATATTCATTCATTGTTGGTTAATCAAATTGCAGAATTACATGAACATTGAGCAACTATCTCTATTTTTGTCATAAATAAAATAAAACAATTTCTTATAATTTTATGGAGTGTAGAGAAAAATTTATTTTCACTCGTGGTGAGTGAAACGGAGTGTTTCGACCTTCATTCTCGAGTGCCACCGATTTTTTTTTTTCGGAGAAAATACTTTAAACCCCTCGTGGTTTCACGAATTATTACAAAACTCGTATCCCGTTACGGTCGAGGGGCGCAGAGGGCAAAATAATGAGTTCAGAGAGTGGAATTGGGAATTGTCTTGGATGGGCAGCAAGAGATGCATCTGGGTTTCTCTCTCCATACAATTTTACTCGCAGGTCTCGGCTATATATATGCTGTTATTGTTTAATTGGTTTTGTATGATAATTTATTTGTTCTTTTGCTTTTTCGACATTTTGTGTTTTTGGGGCTTTCCTGAAATTCATTCTTTTTGACGAAATCCACATAGGGCTGTTGGTCATGATGACGTTTCACTCAAAGTCACACATTGTGGGGTTTGTTTTGCTGATGTTGTCTGGACAAGAAATAAATTGGGAGACTCAAAATACCCTTTAGTGCCAGGGTATCAACTCTTTCTCTTACTATTCAGTGATTTTATTGTGGTTGGGAGACTCAAGATACCCTTTAGTGCCAGGGTATCAACTCTTGCTTTTACTTTTTAGTGATTTTATTTTGGTTAAGTCCTAGATTCAGCCCTTAAACTACAGATAAAAATTCAATGTCATCTAAGTTTATTTGTGTCAACTTAGTGATTAGATTAAAAAAAATGGTTATGTGATGTGCAGTAGATTTGAATCAAGTTCTTAATTGAATTATTTAAAAGAGTTTCGGGTTAATTCCACAAAATTAAAATTCAGGGCTACATTGAAATTTGCGGTGATGGTTTAAGGGCTGAATCTAAATATTTAATTTTGTTGTATTTTTATCTTATAAGCTTGTGTGTTTGGATGGTGTCCCTTTTGCATTTTGTTGCAGGCATGAAATTGTGGGAATTGTGACCGAGGTTGGCAGGAACGTTGAAGGGTTCAAAGTGGGAGACCATGTTGGAGTGGGGACTTACGTTAATTCATGCAGAGAATGTGAGTATTGTAATGATGGGATGGAAGTTCAGTGTGAAAAAGGAAGCACTTTTACTTTCAATGGTGTTGATGTGGATGGTACTATTACTAAAGGAGGGTACTCAAGTTTCATTGTTGTTCATCAAAGGTTCTCTCTCTCTCTCTCTCTCTCTCTCTCTCTCTCTCTCTCTCTCTCTCTCTCTCTCTGATTCCTTGTATATTATACGTTTCTAGCTTCTAGCTTTTTTGTGTTGTTTAATTAACTTTTTTCAACTGACAGTGAGGTCTTTTATTCTTAACATAGTTCAACTAGTTGGCTGACATCAACTATGAGTCCTTTTTTAATGGTCTAGTTGGCGCCTGAAGAATATGCAATATATTTTGATTGGGATCACTCCCTGGTTTTTGGAAGATAAACTTGGGTTTCGGTCTTGAATAATGTTGTGTAGCAACTTCTTTAATATGGAGACTTGTTTGAAGGATGCAAAAATTCAGGAAATAAACTCATTTTCTTTTTGAGTTATGATGTTTATTGTAGCCTATAGTCCATAGACATTCTGTTGCGGTTATAAAGGAAAATTTATGATTAATCACAAGTTTGTCATAGAGAGATTTGGTGTAAGCCTACAGACAATGTACTGATTCCAGCACTAGAAAATGGTTTAGAAAATCTTCAATATGGTCAGCCTCTGTTATGGTGAGTTCTGGTGAATTTTACTTGCACTAAACGTGCAGGTACTGTTTCAGAATACCTGATTTGTATCCATTAGCTAAAGCAGCACCTTTACTTTGTGCTGGAATTACGGTTTACACACCAATGAAACAGCATAAGATGAACCAACCTGGTAAGTCTCTGGGGGTGATTGGTCTCGGTGGCCTTGGTCACTTAGCAGTGAAGTTAGGGAAGGCTTTCGGGCTGAAAGTAACGGTTTTCAGCACAAGCATGTCAAAGAAAGAGGAAGCCTTGAATTTGCTTGGAGCCGACAATTTTGTAGTCTCATCTGATAAAGAGCAGATGAAAGTAAGAACATTTAGGCTTTGTCATAGAGTTCATACTTGCTCTTCTGCATATTGATCTAATGTCTTGTTTGCAGGAACTTCAAAATTCACTTCACTTCATAATCGACACAGCAGCAGGAGATCACCCATTTGATCCATACATGGCGCTCTTGAAAAAAGCCGGTGTTTTTGTGCTGGTGGGCTTCCCACATGAAGTGAAATTCAGTCCTGCTAACCTCAACAAGGGTAATTTTTTGGGAACTATTCATATATTATTTATTTTGCAATTAACAGTACTCATAAATAACAGTTCTTTGAATCTGCATCAATTTTTTGGTAGACATGAGGACTATTAGTGGGAGCGTAACCGGTGGAACAAAGGACACACAAGAATTGTTGGATTTCTGTGCTGCAAATAAGATTTATCCGGAGATCGATGTTATACCAATTCAATATGCGAATGAAGCTCTTGATAGGCTAATCAAAAGGGATGTGAGGTATCGGTTTGTAATAGACATCGAGAACTCACTCATGTGAAGACTGAATAGAACATCCCTCTTTCTGGGCACAAAGTTCATGGGGATTGGGATTATTGCAGCAGAAGGTAAAGATCAAATTTTCGGACTGCACCATATAAACATCTGTTTACTTCTATAAGTAGAGTTATGTTTACCAGTTATTATGAACCTTAAATTTGGATCACCGTGCGTTAATAAAATGCTGTTTCCGAAGCAATGTGGAGCTGATCTTGTCATGTCTGTATGTTCCTTCTACTAAGGTTTTCTATGGCTGGATTTCAAACTTTTGTCTTCCCTGTCGCTTCTAGTTGACCGCTAGGGGTGAGCATAGACAAGTTAAAGCGGGTTTATAGAAGAAAATTAATCCGACCCGACTTGAATTGATGGTTAAATTTTGGAATTGTACTTGCTCTTTTATCATCAAACACGATATGGTTCGGGTTGGTCGAGTGTGGGTGGGTTGGTGGACTGATTATCGAGTGTTAACTAATATAAATATTTATTGATAAAAATTTTATTAACGTTGATTTAATAAAAAATTATTATCAAAACACTATACGATAAAAATGAAAAAAATAAATAAAAATTTGAAATATGAAATAAAATTCACAAAACACGTATCTTTAACGATTCATATTGCAACAAAACATGCAAATAGTGATTTAAATTACATCAAAGAGAAATAAAATAAATAATCGTAGAACAAAAAATGTATAATAAAATAAATAATATATACCAAATGGATAGTCAGTTTAGTGGAATAGGATATTAAGAGAGTTGATCCACAAATAGGGTTTCATAGATATTCAAATCAGAAAAATTAGAGTATAGTTTTGGATATCGTGATAAAAAAAGATTATATATATAATTACAACTTATAAATTAATAAAAAGAACAAATAAAATGTATAATTATATATATCCCACAGCTGGGTTGGAGGTGAGGTTACAACCGCACCAAATGCAAGCGAGTTGTAAAATTTTGAATTTTCGCGAGTTACATGGGAGGGTAAAATGACAGGCTGTGAGAATGTGGGTGTCGGTCCGGCGGATGAGTTAGATTTGATGGATTTATGCTAAACCAAGAGGACACCGAATCTAAACTTAAAGCTATTTCTTCAATTTTTTACTTGGTCGTGCAACCATGAGTGGTCACATTCATTATCAGATGTCCCCGAAGGGACGTGGTCGATTCATTGTCAATTTGAGCATTTCTTCAACGGTACTTTTGGATAAAAGATTTTCATAAAAAAAGAAAAGGGAAGAAATTTTGAATAACCTATCCACCTGAAATAATTTATGGAAGGAAAATGTTTTAAGAGAATTTCTATAAAACTCTTTAAACTCAACTTTTCAATCTTACCAAATCGATTATTAGAAAAGTAATTTATTTTTAAAATTTTAAATATTAAATTTATTTTTATATCTTTTATTAAAAAAATGAATTTAAAAAAAAGATAAAATAAATTATTTTTTTGAATATATTCCCTCACTTTCTTTCTTTCGTCTATTCAAATGTATTTTTTTTATTTTTTTCTCCTGACATGTTCCTATTTTCTGTCATAAACCTATTAACCTGCAAGAATTTTTTTTTTTTAAAAACATGAAATCTATGCAGGCTTGTTGGAGAAGATGATGTTTCACTCAAAATGACACGTTGTGGGGTTTGTTTTGCAGATGATATTTGGGCCGGTATTTGATCTTCATCTTCTATGATATTATTATAGAATAGATTGTACTCTTAGAAATCTGGATCGATCTCTCTTCTCTCCTTCTTCTTCGCTTATCTTGGTCAAGGGAGAAAATGAAGAAAGAGAGAGATTGATCTGATTGATTGACAGGAAATCTCTCCACCATCAATTCAGATCGAGATTAGAGAGAGCAAAGATCAAGAATAGAAGAGAAGAGATAGTGGTGGTTTTGCCGCTAGACAGTGAGAGAGAGTGTGGGAGATAGACAAAGGCATCAATGATCGAGAGAGAGAGAGAGAGAGAGAGAGAGAGAGAGAGAGAGAGAGAGAGAGAGAGAGAGAGAGAGAGAGAGAGAAGAACAAGAGAGAGACTAATTGATCTAGCGCAAATCACGTTGCATATAGATTGATCAAGATGAGAGAACGAGAAGAGAATGATAAGAGGAGAGAGAGAGAGAGGAAGTAAGAAGAAAAGAGAGAGAAAGTGGGCGGAATCAATCAAGAGAGAGGAGAGATCATTTGATCTGGAACGGATCTTTGCTATAGAGAAGAGAGGAAGTAGAAGAGAGAGCCGTCGGGGCAAGCCAGCCGAGTTTTGTTCCGAATTAACCTAAAAAACAAAAAATTTTTTTAAAACAACACTTTTCAAAAAATATTTTTAAAACTAACACACATATGTCGTGATTTGAACTCACGATATTACTGTTCATTGAATAGTGTCATGTCGCGACTTCAAGTCATGACATGGCACTGTTCATCATGATCTCATGTCGTGACTTCATACTGTTCAATGAACAGTGCGATATCGTGATTTCAAGTCACGATATGAGTGTGTTAGATTTGGAAATATTTTTTTAAGGGTGTTGTTTTCAAAATTTTTTTTATTTTTGAGGTTAATTCGGAACAAAGCTTCAAGCCGGCCACCTTGCCCAAGGATAGAACAGTCTTTTAAGCAATTAAAATTTGCGCTGTTCCGCCGTTTCCTTTTTTTTTTTTTAATACAAGGAGATGGAATCAAATATAATTAAATCGGGAAAGAAAGGTCCGACGTTGGGAGGTTCTATGGGTTGAGCGCTCCAGAGGGACCCATTACCCTTTTGTCTTTCTGATGGCCAATCACTACTGGTATTATTGGACATCCTCATCCATGTTCTACCAAAATAATAATAATAATAATAATAATAATAATAATAATAATAAAAGGACGTGCTCTCCAGATTCTACTTTTGTGCATCTATCTTTCTAAGCTCGTCAAATTGAGTCAATTAATTATTTGAAGCTGTTCATGTGCAAGGATGTGCTACAAAATTTTCATTGAAAAACTTGGTTTCCATATCAGTCATGAAAGGCTTGTGGATCATACTTCATAGATAATAACATTGCCCTTTGACAACAGAGCTTAATTGACACATTCAGGCATGCTTAGGATTTAATTCCACAAAATCATAATTCATGGCTGTCATGATTTTTGGGTGATAGTTTAACGGCTAAATCTAAACTCAACACCTTGGGATTTTCAAGTATTCTTTATCTTGTATGTTTGAAATGGAGTTTTTTGCGTGCTGCAGACATGAGATTGTGGGAATTGTAACAGAGGTTGGGCCTAATGCTGAAGGGTTTTAAGTGGGAGACTGTTGGCGTGCGGACTTATGTTAAGTCATGCAGAGATTGTGAATATTGTAATGAGAGGACGGAAGAGGTGCACTCCGACTTCCAATGGTGTTGATGTTGGATGTACTATTACAAAAGGAGGCTATTCAAGTTCCATTGTAGTCCATCAAAGGTGACCTCTCTCTCTCTCTCTTTCTCCTCTCGTTTGGTTCTCTCCCGTATTCCTTCTCTTTGATTAGCATTAGTCTATGAACCGTTATGATTTCAGTGGAGGTCCTTTTAAGCTTCTGAATGTTTCTTCATAGAAACTCTAAATGGTCTGCTACGTTTCTCTAACGATATATGCATTGGTATCTGTGATAAATCATGCCGGTCCCTTGAACAAAACTTTGATATCCTAGATTAGGAGAGACCTGGTAAGGAAACTTTCCCGTGGCAAATAGATGACTAGCTTATGACCTCATGCATATATGCAGAACAGGATGCAAGAGAGAGAGAGAGATTTTTTAGGCATGGCCTTAGATTGATTTCCAGAATATCCTTGCATCGATTTTCAGTAAATGTGCAGATATATGGTTTCAGAATACCCGATTCTTGCGCATTAGCACTGGCAGCACCTTTACTTTGTGCTGGGCTCACTGTTTTCACTCCTATGAAGCGGTATATCATGAACCAACCTGGTGTGTCTTTGGGGGTGATTGGTCTGGGTGGCCTTGATCACTCGGCAGTGAAACTTGGAAAGGCTTTTGACAACATGTCTAAGAGAGAGGAAGCGTTGAATATACTTGGAGCAGACAATTTTGTGGCCTCATCTGATGAACAACAAATGGCAGTAAGAAACAACATCAGCCTAAAGTTTGCGCCTTGTTTCATCAGTCCAATACTTTCATTTGCAGGACTTTCGCAATTCCCTTGATTTTGTAGTTGACACAGCATCAGGAGATCACCTATTTGATCTATACATATCCCTCTTGAAAATAGCAGGCATTTTTATTCTAGTTGGCTTTCCAGGTGAAGTGAAATTTAGTCCTGCTAGCCTATATTTGGGTGATTCTCTCATGCTTTTCTGTTTAGGATAATGTCTGAGCCGACCGAGGCTATACCATCCATGTGTATACCTCTATCCTAGTCCTACGAATTGAGATATGTGTGCCAGGTATGAGGACCATTTCAGGAAGCAGAACAGGCGGAACAAAGGATACACAAGAGTTGGATTTTTGCGCTGCAAACAAAATATATCCACAGGTTGAACTTGTTCCAATCCAGTATGCAAATGCAGCTATTGATAGGCTAATCAAAGGGGATATAAGGTATCGGTTTGTACTTGATATCGAGATTTCTCTCAAGTGAAAATATTCTCTCCGGGTTGGATCATCGAAGCCGAAGAAATGTACAAATGGCTAGACTACTATAACCAGTGTTTCTCAGACTACACCATTGGCATTATGTCTGTGCTGGGTAACATGAGTTGACTGAAGACCCTTTGCCAGATTTCTGTTCCTGGAAAAAAGTTAAAAGTTCTATTCCTAAACTAGGCAAAGTTTGCTTTGAAAGTAGCAATGCTCGTACATTTTGAGTACCAAATGACCTTATGTATATACAAAATACAAATACATGTTACTAAAGTATCTAGTGGGTTAGCTGAAGTAATCCGCATTTATATTAAACATAAAGAAATGATTTATGATATGGATAAAAATATAAATTACGCTACTAATTTAGAAAGAAAACGGAGAAAGTTATATATGAATCGAGATTATAGGATTATTTTTTCTATTAGATTTGAGATAAAGTAATAATATTCATCACATATGCATATTGTGTGTATGTGCTTTTTTTTTTGTGAAAAATGTGGTTTATATGCGAGAAAAGGGTGATGTAAATAGGAGGAACCAGGAGAAATGTCCATGTGAAGACGTTCAAGATTGTAATTGTTCTAAAATATTACAACTCACGCAAATTTGCATTTTTAGTTGAAATCAACTTGACAAAATGGATAAAAATATTAAAATTTTTTAATTAAATTTAAAATTTAAAATTAAAAAAATTATATTAAAAGAGTTTTTTCTAAATTAAATCTGATAATATTCTAAACAAATTAATCAGAATATGATTTTAAATATCAATCAGTTATTTTTTTTAAAAAAAAACCTCAAATGTTTGAATAGTACTATTATAGAGACAAGTAAGAACTAAATTGGCTTTAAAAATAACTTAATTAAGCTATAATATTCAAATTTTCATATTTCATTTATAAACTGCTATTATATAATTTTTTTTTCATTTTTATTACTATTAATGAATTTAAAAATATTCAAACCGCATAAAAGGATGCAGGTTTCATTTATAATCATCAGCAGCGCCCTCTTCCGTTTCTTCTTCGTCGTCTTCTCAAGATGGAGGTTTCTTAGCTTTGGCCATGTCCACGATTAGCCCAATATTTTCCATGTCTCACTCTCAAACTCACCACACTGTTTCTGCTTCTCACTCACATTATTATTGTGCGACGCTGAAACCCCGCATCAAGAAAACACTATCAATGGCCAATTTGAAGTCCTATACACTCATCAATCCTCTTCATCAACACACCCATCTATTAGTTTCTTCTCCAAACCCCTCCATGTCTGTCAAAACCACCACCCGCCAGCCCAAATACTCCGTCTCCACTCCCAAATCAGGTAAATATTCGCTATCCCCTTAGGGGCCATTGTTAGCGGGATACGCTCCCTCTGCAAACATGCGCCCCTGCAATTCAAATTTATTTTTATTTTGGGTTCTTGATTGGTAGTTATTTTGTGTTTAATACCCTCAGGTGGTGTTCTTAGTAGAGATGGAAAAGAGCAGAAGTTGAATTTGGAGGTTTCTCCTCACAGAGCAGGTATTCTTTCTTTTCAGTTCAGGACTTCTGAATTTTGCTTTCTGGGGTGTTGTTCAATTTGTAATTGATGATATTGGTATTGTAGGATTATTTGACTTTCTGATTGAAATGGTTGGTTTAAGGTTGTCTTTTGTGTGTGTGGAGGGTCTTAGTGGCTTTTAACATTTGAATGTCTTAACGGTATATTTTTGTTGTTAGTGTCTGCTGTGAGATTGATGAGAATAGAGAAAGGCGGTGCATTCGCTGATCTTTTGAATGAGAAAGGAAAAGGTTCTGGGAATAATGAGATGGGTTATGTTGAAAGAACTCTTGGATTTCGAACCCGCGAATTGGAGGATAGAGATCTTAGACTGGTTTCTCTTTCTATCTTTGCCTCTCTCTTTTTCAGCATCATAACTTTTTTAGTTTGTGGGATCCATAATAGTGTACTCTGTCTTGATCAGTGTTTGGTGATATTCTTATCTTATCAGCATCACAACCCTCATAAGTTTCGGCATCTCTGATCTTTATTTAAAGAATGACAGCATCATTTCCTTAATTCGCTTTTTAGCACTAGTAAAATCTAAATGGTTAACACTAGTTCTTTTCTTTGATGTGGGTTAGACATCGGCTTGTATTTCGCTGTAAACTATTTTTATCTCAGAGTGGTTCTTTTCTTTCTGCCCATTATTGTGCATGGGGGTTGACTGGTGTTATGCTTATGTAGGTGCATATGTTTCTTCCAATAGGTGAAACTATTGTTCATTAGGTTTCTATTTCCTAGTGCTTATTAGAACTTGATTTATATTGTACCTTAGGATTATCTACATAACATGCTTCTTATTTATTTATTTTATCATTTTTTGGTTTTCAATTTGATATATGACTAAAATGTCTCTTTTCCTTAACTTTATGCTCCTTTCTATTGTAGGTTTCTGACATTGTTGGTGGTACCATTCGGTGGAGGAGATATCTTGATCATCTTATTGCTTCCTTATGCCATGATGAGAGTACATTTAGAAACATGGAACCTCTTCTCTTACAGGTAAACATTCTGCCTTGCATATAGGCTTGATTTCCCTCACAGAAGTAAAAATGTAGCTTTTTATTGGCTATCATAGAAGCAGAGGAATGGGTAGCAGATTCGTGTCTTACTCGTATCTTATTGTAAGGTTAAAATGTTTGAAGATGTGGTAATTGTTAACATTGGAGTAATTGTGTTACATTTATAACAAACTTAGCTTCTTATTATCATGGGTCGGGTTCTAAAAAAACTAGCTACTGTAAGTGTGGTATAATACACAATGAAAGCAGATTTTGCTGATCAACAACACCACCCCCTCCCACGAGCATTTGCATGCATGCGCACCCCCTCCCCCATGGAAAACAAAATGAAACAAATATAGGTTATTTCTAAGCTACCTGCTCTTTTTTTCTTTTTTCTTTTTTTTTTCCTCCTTTTGTAGATCCTTCGTATGGGTTCCTATGAGATTGTCAAGCTAGATATGCCAGCATATGCTGTTGTAGATGAGGTAGATCTCTCTCTCTCTTGCTCTCACACTCTTATCTCAAATAGCATCTTGAAAGATTGCAATGGGTTTTTTACAGGAGAAAAGTCAAGCTAATGCGGTAAACCATTTAGATAGGAAATAACACAAATCTTCAGAAAAGATAGCTCTAGCAATGTGTTGTGTGTGTTCTAACTACCAGTGGTCTTCCCATCACCCTCTTCTTGTTTTTCCTTTTGTTTTGAGTATATGTGCTGGTGAGCCTGTGTTTCATCCATGTTTGTCAAATTGAAAACTGTAAAGCCTGGTGTAGATGTACTAGGTGGTATGTTGCATTGAAAGTGACAGAAGGTAGTAGAGGGTAAACTGTCTTTTCCTGACCAGTCTAGCACTCTTTCTGATCTGAGCTTTCTTAATTAGCTTTGGAACTCCTATGTGATTAACAAGTACCATGTCTGAGGTACCGAGCAGGACAAGTTCCTAAAAGCTGCACTGTCCTTGGACAAGATTTTTCTCGGACTAATTTTTATTAAAGGTATTTTGATTTTATTATGTGAATTTTCTTGACATGATTGTATACTACTCCAGAATGTTAGGCTTGCCAAAGTTGCTCTTAGACCAGGTGCAGGTAATATGGTCAATGCAATTCTCCGGAAGTTAGTTCTCCTAAAGGTATGCTCACATCATATTCTATAACTGCATGAAGCAGTAGCTCATTGTGGTAACTAAATTTGTTGCCTTTTGTGGGTTTGCAGGAAAATAATTCTCTTCCGTTACCTATAGTGGAAGGTGATGACCGTGCAAAAGCACGTGCTCTAGCAACTATCTACTCTCATCCAGTAGTAAGTTTTCACTACCTTGTGTTTCTGGTTCTGAAATAGAAATGGATTAAGTACTTGGCACTATGCCAATGTAAGCCACTTAATTGAGTAAAGTCCGCATTGTGGCAATGTCAGGAGGAGACTATAACCATGGTAATCTGGCATTTGTTCTTTGTGCCAAAAGAAAATCGTCTCCTACCAGGTCTTTTTGTTGATTGTGGATTTATCCCTTAGATATTTGTGATCAGGTTGGTCAATAAATGAGAACTATGTCATCCTCTGGTATCTCTGATGTGGTTTTATTATTGATATGATGTTATTCTGTCATATGAAGGGGTTATATTGAATGTCCCCAAATGAAGTATAAACATTAATTTTTGTAGAGTTATATTTTCCTGCGTCTTAGCCTTTCCTTCTTTTATATTGCAGTGGATGGTGAGGAGATGGAGAAAGCACCTAGGGGCTGAAGAGGCTGTGAAGTTGATGAATTGGAATAACAGTGATCCACGTTTTAGCCTGAGGTTTTTCTCTGGCCATTTGAGTTCATTGTAAATTTTTCGACTTAATCTGATATTGCATTCTTATAATCCTAATATCAGGGCAAACAGAGGTAAAGGTTTTACAAGAGATGACCTTGTGGTTTCACTTGAGAAGTTGAAGGTAGCCTGCTCTGTCTCTACTGTGGAAATCATACGTCATCTTTCCAGCTAGTGTTATTTATTTTTAAATTTGAAGCACTTGCATAACTAAAGGAACTGTAAGTAGACACATCCTTTGCATGTGGATCTATCTTTATGAGGAGACCAGATGCACATGATTGCATGCATGTATGTTCCATCATATTTTCCCTGTAAGAACCCATATACGTGAGACGATTACATGATGTTATTAGGATACAAGGTTGGAATATAGCCACTATTGCTAAATTTGACGGTCCAAACAAAAGCCGCTTTCTGTTTTTTTCTGCCCAATTTCTATTACAAGCTTAGGAATCTTTCTTCTAAGCTCCTTGATGTTGTTTTCTCATCTTAAGCTGTGGTTTGTAACTAAGTTAGTCAATTTTGTCTACTTGTGGGTAAAAAGCACGGCATTTACTCCTTTTTTCATAAGTCTTCGAATGTAAGTCTACATTCTAGAACTTCAGGTGTTAGTTGTGTTTATGGAGAGAAGCATGAAAAGTATATCATGTGAATGATATTCAACAGGTGCAGAGTTTGGAATTAGTGCATTGCATGTTGGCTGCTGATACCTTATTGTTACAAGGCGACAAAACATGGATTAATTGACGAGGAAAATAAAGCCAACCTACTTGTAAAATTTAGTCACCCCTATGGAATTACAAATTCGTCTAATCTAGCCTCAACAGGTTAGCTAGCTTAATTTCCTTGCATTCGCGGTGGTAATGCCATTAGAG
Organism: Dillenia suffruticosa; assembly: GCA_033439265.1. NCBI lineage: Eukaryota > Viridiplantae > Streptophyta > Magnoliopsida > Dilleniales > Dilleniaceae > Dillenia > Dillenia suffruticosa. The sequence continues at coordinate 1,530,264 of JAVTVX010000005.1, forward strand.
TGATGAATGGCAACAAGAGAAAGATATAAACACTCTTATGGTTAGTAACAGTTGTGGTTGGTACCAGTTGAAGGCGATACTCAGACTATTGCTTCGTGTGAAATTTGGATAGCCTGCATATGAAATGTATCAATATCCTTAGTATGCTATAATGAACCTTAAATGTGTATATATATATACTTTCCGGACAATCAAAACATGGAGTCTAGTTATGGCTATATCTCCTCACTTGCTGACAATCCACCATAGAAATGCAGTTTTGAGAAGTAACACTGTGTTTTTCATTGATGTGATTTATAATGTTTATAAAATCTCTTTTATATCATCCTATTTCTAGACAAATGCAGCTGTATAGCTTGTGCAAGGAAAGGAGATTCTGTTCAAAAGCAAAAAAGATATAAAAAAAGATTCCTTATGGCCTTGTGTTCTTTCCTTTTTCGTGAAATATTTCAGACATTTTGTTTTTCAATTGGCCTAATTATTGTGCATGTCTTGTATCATTTAATAGGCTCGTAGCCAACTATTTATTCTTATGTCAACAGGTGCCACATGAGCTCTCTGAGCATCTAGATGATTTTGTCCGCATCAGTACAGGGCTACAGGTAACATTTTGACATGGTAAGCTTAAAGGAGTCAAAGTCTCTTATGGTTAGGGTTAGGCATGGATTGAACTGCAGTGGTTAGGGCCTGGACGGTGTTTTGAGAGGATGAATGTGTTATTGCTTGGGCATGGCCTGGTCTAATGTCAGGCCTAAATCTCTAACCTGGGTTCGGCCCTGTTACAGAAGGAACACCTGTGCCTTCGTGCTCTACCTATTCTCATATTGTAATCTAATATCTAATATGGTTTTAGATACCACACGTGTCACGTGAATCAGTATTTGGTTGAATTCATCTGCTGAAAAGAGGGAGTTGTATACTTGCTTCAGCATTAAGTGAAGTTCATAGCTTGGCCGCTTGATCAAATCTACTGAATAATTAATATGCTATATGTACAAAAATTATGTAGTTTATCTATCCCAAATAGTGGTTGTCTGCAAGATAATCAGCCCAGCACCCCTCCCTTAACCTGGCATGGCCTTATGGTTCAGGCTGGGTAAGCTGTGCTTCTGTGTGCCGCTCTTCAATAGTTTCTAAATTCACATCATTGAGACATTCTAACTGCTACAGGCATTAGTTTGTTGGCATTCCATTGTTATTAGTTGTTAAATGTGATTATATTTTATTCAAGAATTTAAAACATTTTGTTCTTGGTTTTAAGGATTGTAGATTTGCAAGACAACAACCTTTAGATAATCTTTTTGTTGTTTATCTTCTGAAATGAAGATTAAATTTATATTCCTTTAAGCAAGAAATGGCATGGCTGGCAATATCTGTACCTTCTTTTTGCTTTTAATGTTGTATCTTTGTAGTTTGTAGGAGTCCTGATAGTCTATACTTATTACAGGATGTAATACAAGCTGGATTGCTCAAAAAGGGTTTGTGCTCAGTTCAAGATGAGAGTGCAGGTCAATCCTTTTATATTAAATTTTATAGTAACATCTTTTCTGCCTTGGATATCATTTCTGCCATGAGTCTGTAAGAGAGCAGATGTAGACCCCATTTTTTGTGGGAACCACCTTGGCAGGGGCCCTGGTGGTGATAGCAGAACTACAAATCATAGGGTTCATGGTAGGCAGAATTATGCTTTTTATTATTTCTTTTTTTTTGTTGTTGTTGTTATTTATTTATTTATTCATTTTGGGGGTGGAGGGAGGTCCTAGACTGCATTTCTTGCAAATGCTACTTGTAAAATTTTTGCTTGTTAATTTCGTTTTCTTTGTTCATCTGAAAGCAAGACATTTGAAGTGGAAAATTTTCTTTACTAATCTAACATCATGTGGTGGCTGACCAAGAAAATGTATATATTAGAATTGTATTCTCAACATTGCTGTTGTAAATACTTATCCTCTCGTTTTCTTTGTTCATTTGCTGACCCCACTTAGTGGGATAAATGCTTGGTTCTGTATCCCTTTGTTTCTATTGCAGTGTTTATTCATGTGGATTATTGTATCCCTTAGTTCCCATTGCAGTGACTATTCTCAAAGAATCATTCACATTGTCAACATGTCACATGGAGTTTCCAGACCTTGATTTCTGACACCATTTGTCCTGCAGGTCTCGTAGTCTCTCTTCTAGATCCACAACCTGGTGAGAGCATCATTGATTGCTGTGCTGCTCCTGGAGGAAAGACTCTTTTCATGGCATCTTGTTTGCATGGCAGAGGTAATTTTTGAGTAAATACTTATCCTCTCTGGCTAAATTAAATTGCTTCCATATTTAAAGGAATCATTTGGAATTTATATGGTGCAAGAAGAGGTATAGAGGTGAGTACAGAGTAGTAGGCTTGAAGCTTTTATATCAAGCTTCCAAATAGTTCAGGACTGACCTTAAGTATGCAAGAGAAGAGTGTCCCAACTCCACAGTCCCTAAAAGCATTAAGGCACTTGGACTCTCTCTCTCTCTCTCTCTTTTTGGGTGGGGGGCTGAGGGGAGAGGAGAGTTGACTTCCGGGTGGTTGCGGAATTATGTATTTCCCACTGTTGAAACAGGATATTTTTCTCATACATTTGTCACTTTCTCTCTCTCACTCTGCCTCTATCTCTGCATTTCCTTGTTTTAAAAGACGGAGGCTGACTGGTTGGAGCTCAAAAATTTGATAGTTAAGTATAAGACCTTAAAGTTAATATGAAGTCTCTGCATTTGGGTTCTCTTCATCATTTATAGAATGATTATTGTACTGAAAAGAATTAAAGAAATTATTTTGTTGATAAATAGTAAATTTATTAAAAAATAAAAGCACGTTTGGTTCCTTTTTTTTTTTCCTGCTTTTATGGAATTTAATTATGGATTTACTCATGTAGACACTGCAATGATACTTGGCTTTAGGTATGATATCAGCCATTGATGTAAACAAAGGACGGTTGAGAATCCTTAAAGAGACAGCGAAGCTGCAGCAAGTTGATAATGTTATTACCACTGTCCATGCTGATCTTCGTGCCTTTGTGGTATGTTCGAGGTGTAAAAAGTAGATAGAAAATATGAGTGGAAGTTGTATCTTGTGATGTAATTTTTTTTTTTAACATATTTACTTTTTTTCTGAGAAGGTTTGCTAGTTATTTTATCTATTTCCTTCAAATTCCAGGAAAATAACCCTGTGAGATACGATAAAGTCTTGCTTGATGCCCCTTGTTCTGGACTAGGAGTACTCTCCAAGGTACATAAATGGGCATGCTTATATGTTGAAATGATAGCTTTCAACAGCAGGAAACCATGAATTGTTATTATGACTAAAAGTTGCAGTAGTCTGAATTCCTTGTTTCTTCTTTGATGATTGAAGAGAGCAGACCTGCGCTGGAATAGGAGGCTAGAAGATATGGAAGAACTCGAGAATTTACAGGATGATCTCCTTGATGCAGCAGCTATGTGAGACCATAGGATTTACCTTCCTTTTTTTTGCCCTTTTCATTTGGTAAAATTACTTTTACAAGTAATAAATGGACAGCATGCCAATGAAATCATAACTTCCACTATATGGTTGGTTCTACATTATTTTTTAAACCAATCTGAAATTCATCTTTCTTATTTATCGAGTAATAATTTCAATGCTTTGAACTTTCATGACCAGATTTAGCTTTTTAACAAAGAGGGAATTGATTATAATCTGCCATAGATCAATTTAATTCTGACAGGGTTTGAAATTCTTATTTTTGTCTCATGTTTCTGGATAAAAATTGCTCTGACACTGCTATGATCATGAGCAGACTGCGAAACCATCTATCATGTATTCTATCTTTTGACCAATATTGCTGTTCTTTTGCAAGATTGGTCAAGCCAAAAGGAGTCCTTGTGTACAGCACCTGTTCCATCGACCCTGGGGAGAATGAAGAGAGAGTGGCTGCTTTTCTTGTCAGACATCCTGTAAGAACTGCTACAAATGATCTCTGAAATATTTAGTTATCTTAAACCTAATGTCTACATCCTTCCTCATGGAAAATTTGCAAATCAATTTTACTAATGATGCTTCGCATAACAGAATTGATCAAGTTTGCCATCTGAGTGAGCCCTAATAGGAAAAATTTTAATTAGAAGACTTGCCCATATGATAATCTGATAGAACACCTTTCAAGCATCTTGCTGATGTTTGATTAGTTATTATCATAATTATAATTTCAAATTTTAATGTTGGTTTGCTTTGCTGCAGGAATTCTCCATAGATCCTGCCGACAGATATGTTGATCCTGACTTTGTAACAGAACTTGGTTTCTATTCCTCCAACCCTGTAAAGCATTCAATGGATGGGGCCTTTGCAGCTCGCCTTGTCCGGAGCCCTTGAGAAGTATTGATGTAAGCAACATAATACTTTATATTTACCCTAAATTAGTTCCACATTACTGGTTCTTGCAATTTAGATTAAGAATCTCTTCTATTTGTCACAAAATTGATTCAGGAGGCCCATTCAGGAGTCAGTTTCTCATTGACTACATGCCTTTTCTGACCTATGAGCTGGATGCTGAATAACTTGAAATGAACCTTGTAATGTATATGGAACACTGGCAAGTGGCAGCAGTTTTAATAATCAAAGTGACGTTTGGAAGCAAAAGTTTTAGCCGGAAGTCTAATCTTTCTGCCTGCAGTTAGCAGATGTTCACTGGATAAGGAGAAGAGAGGGAGACTAAGTTACCTATCTATAGGTAGATATTACTTTAGCACCAAAGATGTATAGCAAATGCCCCATTCTGTATCCAAAAAGAAAAAAGCAAATGCCCCATCTTGTGCAGTACCGATTGGGGTACTAATTTAAACTAAATTGACCCCTCAAACGAATATGTTTTGTTGTGATTTACAAGGAGGTAATTCCTTATTGATTTTTCCAGAGGAGAAACCTCTGGGTACTCAGGACAAAGCAATAGAAGACTTTTTGCATAGAGCCCCTCCTGTGACAGATCCATGAGTAAGATGCATTTGTTTGGCATAGAACCCGACTTGTGACAGTTCCATGATGGAGATGCATTTGTTTAGTTGCCGTGCCCTTGAATTGGGGTCTGCCCCTGAATTCGGATGGGAAAGGGTCTGGAGGGAACTTGAGTCCCGCACAAGGATAGGCCAGGGGTTCATATATTGCTTGTAGTGATTTTGTGAATTGAATTGAAGAGCTGGTTTAGAGCTCTTGGTGTCTACTCCTCGAACTAATAAGAAGTGGATGAAGATACACAAGGGAGTAAATAGATTAGTTTAATTACACAACTTGTATTATTATTAACTATTTGTATGAATTCATGGTGTACTCAGCTTACTAATTTGAATTACTTTTTGGGTCTAATGGGAAATGTTCAATTGCTTTCCTCTTACTTCACTCATTTCCTTTCTATGAATATTTAGAAATCTTTGTTTTTTTTTTTTTTTTTTAAATTATTGCACACGCTGTTCTAAAATTTTTACACATTTTTTTCAATTTTGTTTTAAAATTTCAAAAGTTTTTAAAAATTTTAAATATATAGATTTTGGTTATAATTTTAAATATATAAAAGGAAATTTCTAGTAAATCTTAATTTCACTTTTAAATAAGTCATATCGCATCGTCAATGACATTCACCGAGCTCCGGTCCTTCAATTGATGTCAATTGTGCTTCCCGGGTTATCCCAGATATAAACGACGTCGTTCTAAGCTGAGGACTTGTTTAACGTCTGTGAAGTGCCCTAGTCGTCCGATGGTTATGGAAGAGAGGAGATGAGGAGAGAGAATGAAGAACCAATGGTGCCTAATTAGGGCATTTTCCAAAACCCTACCATTAACTCAATACAATCTCTCCTTTCGCACTCTCTGCTCTTCAACCTCATCGTCTTCATCTTCTTCTTTCGCTCTCAAGAATGTCACGAAAGCTAACTTCGAATCGGCACTTGAAGATCTTCGGAAGCATGTTAGAGCAGCAGACTTCGTCTCCATCGATCTGGAGATGACTGGGGTCACAAGCACACCCTGGAGAGAGACCTTCGAGTTCGACCGCTATGATGTCCAGTATCTCAAGGTTAAAGACTCTGCTGAGAAGTTCGCTGTTATTCAATTTGGTGTCTGCCCATTTCGCTATGACTCGTCTAAGCAATCCTTCATTGCTCATCCGTAATTCTCTCTCTCTCTCTCTCCCCTGCTTTGCATATTTTTTTCATTTCTGTTGTAATTGATGGTTTTAGGGGTTTTAGGGTTTAGAATTCATTGTTTTAATATATACCCTGCTATTGATCGCTGTTTTTTGCATGCTACGCTGCATTTTGACTTCGAGCTGATGGCTTTTACATTTCGTGTTTGTTTTTAAGTTATTCAGGAGCCCTTTGATGCGGATTTGATACTCTTCACCCATTTCTCCTTTTAATTTGTTATCTCTGTCCTGTCTTCTTTTAAATTGATTAATTAAACAAATGATTAACGATGAAACCTACAGGTCAATCGAGCGTGTTTGTGTTGTTGGATAAACCAATACCATTTTCTGCTTGGTTGGTCATTTTGAAATTGCATGATTTAACAACACTGATGTAGATAGAAGGGTTGGCCAATGGTATGTTCCAGTTATGAATTCCTAAGAATATGGAGAATTTTTATGGCTTAGCTGTTTGTATGCGGTATAGTTTGTTCACAACTTTATACTTGAGAGAGGTGATAATTATCATCTCTGTCACATCTCTCCTGCCAATTCTACATTCTCCCTCTCTCAAACAGAAACAGCTGAATCATGTCATCTGTATCATTTTTCTCAGAGTTTTACATTTTGTGAACTTTGTTCTAATTAATTTTTACAGTCCCATTTGCTACCTTTTTAATGCCCCATTTTCGTTTTTATTTTAACTTCTTTTTAATCTCGATTTTATACTGCAAATTTGATCCTGTTGCAGATTATCTATTTTAACCTGTCATACAAATTTGGGCATTAGAAAGCTGCAACCTAGGTCCTTCTAGTGGCAGAAATTTTCATAAGATTTCACTTGCCTTTATTTGTGTGTATTCCTCATGTTGGGCGATTTTTGTGAATTTCTTTTATGGGAAGCAATGTAAGTTTTTGAATTTTGGGGGCATTGACTTTCCTTGCTTAGTTTTGATGTTTGGCATTGATAGGCCTGGCATAGCATTGTTTCAAATGGATCTCACGGAAATAATGAGTTTCTTGTACTTTTCAAAGTTTTAAATGTGCTTCCTATTTTAAAAGAGATGAAAGACCAATCAATTGATCTTTGTTGAGCATGCCAGTAGAACTTATCATGTGATATCCTTTGACAGGCACAATTTTTATGTATTTCCAAGACAAGAGTTTACAGTTCCTGGCTCATCTTACGATTTTCTCTGCCAAACCTCCTCAATTGACTTCTTGGCAAAGTACAAGTTTGATTTTAATGTATGCATACGAGAAGGTAATTCCACTCTCTTTTTACATATATGTTTTTACTGCTTGTTGATGTTCCATGTTATGAATGACTGACAACCATTAACTTGTGTTTGTGTTGGTCCTTTTCTAACCTTGAATCTTTGTTTATGAATTCTAGGATGATGGGATGTATCAAATGAGTACTTTGATGGCTGTTGAAATTATTATTTTGACTGTGAAAATACTTGTTTGACCAAGGTATCATTTAACTTTTGAGTAGTATCAGTGACTTACTGGAGATCCTGATAGATGCTTATAGAACTCTGGTTTTGGACATCTTGAACATCTGCAAAACAATCAATTAAGTTATGGGCTTGTCACAAGGGATTGTGATGTCATTACATGTGATTGCAGGTCATTACATGTGATTGCAGGTCTATCTGTTGGCTTCTTTTGTGTCAGTTTCGTGGAGTTTAATTCTCTTGTTCATCAGTACACCAGGATCTTCCTCTCTGTTTCAACTATTTCAGTAAATGATGCTATAAATGATGCTATCTCTTGGTAAATTTACATTTTGTGGTAATATCAGGTGTATCTTATTTATCCAGAACACATGAAGATGAAGCACTGAATCGCTTGAGTGCATCATATGATGATGACTTATCTGAGCTGTGGTCATGCTCTGAAGGAATCAAAGACATTCCATTGGTCCGCATACCAGATGTTCTTTTCTTTGAGAGAATGAAGAATAACATTAGTGAATGGCATGATGAGCTGTTAAAAGATAGAGGCGGGGAATATCAACTTCATAAAACCTCAAGTGCCTCGAAACAGCAATTCCAAACCATTTTTTTCAAGATGCGTCCTGCACTTTCCCTCATAGGATTCACATCTCATCAGCAACGGTTGATTGAATTGGTAAATTTTTTTGGCCCTACTCTTCTCTTCAGAATATCTTTGAGTTACACTTAGCACTGAGCAGTAACACAATAGAAACAAATATGCTATAAAGATATGGTAAGAGTACTGCGAGGATAATAGGATACAATGGAACTCCAAGTATTTCTACCACAAAACCTTTTATCCTTGCTAAGCCAGAATACCCTGTAATTGCTTGGCTATAGTGGGAAAGGTGGAGTGTTATGAGCCAAGGATATCTTGAATGCAATTTGTCAAGCCATGTCCTGTTTCCTTTCTTTCAGGATGTGATTTTAGGGGATTGTGGTGCACAATTCTTTGATACCGTTTTATGGCATATTGACTCAACCGTGTGTCTGGCGAGTCAATGCATTGCTTCCCCCCCCCTTTTGGATGTATACCAGTCTCAGTTTTTGGTGGTGTTTCATAAAGTTTCCTGTTTTAATTGTGTGTGTCCTCTCACTGATGGAAGTTGAAATTTTCAGGTTATCAAGAAGCATTTCAAAGATCTATCTTATGTTCGTGCGAATGGTGAAAAGTTAGTGGTTTATACAGACTCTGAGCATGATAGAAATGAACTTATGGTAAGTTTTTGACATTGAAACTGCAATTGTAGCAATCACGGAGGATTAAATTTTGTCTACCCATTCATTTTTCCCTAACTTATAAAGTGATTTTGTCCTATTTTCTGCAGAAAGAGGTGAAGAGTGAGCATCATAAAGAAGAAGAGTTAAAGATCAAATCTGCAGTTGGTTTTCGTCATGTTATTGATATGCTTTCCTCTGAAAAGAAGTTGATTGTTGGTCACAACTGCTTTCTTGGTACAGAATCCTTTGTGTTTAATCAATGGTATCATTTTTGTATCTCTCTGATTCTTGTTTATCTTATACAGATATTGCCCATATATATAGCAAATTCTTGCATCCTCTTCCTGTGGCTGTTGAAGATTTTGTCTCCTCCATTCACAAACATTTCCCATACATCATTGACACTAAAATGCTCCTAAATTATAGTGATATACTGAGGCGCCTGATGAATAAGTCTGGCTCATCTCTTTCCTCTGCATTTTCGGTGTTGTGTCCTCACATTGCTTCCACAGTCAAAAGCTCAGGGTTGGCTTCTACGCCCAGCATGAAAGTGGAGGTTCAAGTGGATGATCTAAGGTTCTGCTTTACCCTTTTCTGGGCAATAGATTATGCAACTGTTATTTTTTGTATCTACTAGTCTGAATTGACTTATTAGTTTGCCTGTAAAAGTTGGTCTTTGAATTGCAATAGGGTAGTAGGATGCACATTTGCTTTATGATTTCACACATTAGTGTGGTCCTTGTAGGTTTTTGAAAACATTATTTCCTTGCCAGTTATGTATAATAGGCTAGTCAAAACAGAAACAATGGTTGCAGCATAAGATGTGCATCAAACATCTAGTACAGATATGCAGGAGCTACATGTCATGTTAATGCTCCTTTAATTTCCATTGGCATGAATTAGTTCTTGCACATGAAGGGGAACACTATCCATTATGGGTTGGGCTGTGTCCTTGAGTTGGCATTTGGATTGTTTCAAGCAATTGAAATATGATATAAGATTTGGTTATAGGCCAATCTCTCCTTTCTGACATTTCAAGCAATGCTGCAGGTCCTCCAGTTGGAACTCCGGAGCCAAGCATGAAGCTGGCTATGATGCTTTCATGACGGGTTGTGTCTTCTCTCAGGCATGTGCTCATCTAAGTATTGATTTTGAACAGCAGTCTTCCTCTACAGCATTAGCAAACCATCCAATGCTCCAAAAGTACATGAATCTTCTTTATCTCAGCTGGACAAATGGTGATATTATAAATGTAAGCACCGGAAACAGGAATTCAGTGCCATTAGGACAATACGTCAAAAAGCGGTACAGTGAGATAATTTTTTCAAACATTGTTTTGCTGTGGGGACTTCCTCCTAAACTCAAGGTAAGGGAAATAAGGGAAGCTATTTCTAAGGTGTTCGGCCATCTCTCTGTTATTACCATCTACCACTTGGATCAAACTGCGGTTTTTATTCAGTTCAGTAAGGAAGAATTTGTCTCTAGGTTTTTGGATTTGATACACTCCTTAGAGAGAAATAAGGATCCTATCTCGGTTTTGCATCCCTTCTCAAAATTGCTCGAAGGTGGGAATGCTCGAGCTTCTTGCTATGAAGTTTATAAAGAGATTTGTGGATCTTCAATGTCGCAAGTTTTGTTTGCTGACCAGGCAGACGCAGTAGGCATTAAATGGAAGACGAAGCTAGGCAACACCCCGGCAGAGTCTTTCCAAGAAAACAAACTCATCAAGATCTCAGACTTTGTCAACGCCAGCACAAAAGAGGAGAAATGTGATGCGATCGATGATCATTCTTGTAGTAATTCATGTGATGAAGTTTTAGATTCTTTGTACGCCTCTGGATCTCGATTTGGCTAGAGCCAACCATTTAGATCTTGTAGCGGGTATCACTGTTTAAGTTAATATCGAATTGCTTTTTATATTTCAGATGGTTTTAGTAATTTTTATTTCGATTGAATCGAATTAATCAAAATAATTAAGAAAATATTTTTGAGATAATTTTTATTTATTTATTTAAATATTAATATAGTATTATAACTAAAAGTTAAAAAAAATAAATATTTTAATAAATGGGTAGATTTAGTTTAAAAAATTTATATTTTATTATTTTATTTAAAATTTGAATTTTGAAATTGGCATTTAGTGAAATTATAATTATCAGTGAATTTTAAATTTTAAAATTATAATTTATAAACATATGTTAATGTGAATGATATGTATTATATTTATACAAATAGAAATAGATAGTAAATTAAATCCCTCATAAATATATGCTACTTAAATCCCTTATAGAGATTTTAATAATTCATTTAATTTAGATAATCAAACTAAATTAACTATTTAAATCAAATTGAATTATTGGGTTTTGATCTATTAAATTAGATTATGATTATAAAAATTATGTAATCAAATTGAATTAATTATTTTAATTTTAATTTTTTCGATTACGTTTTAAGGGATTGTTTCTTTTTTTTTTGTTATACAGTAATTTAAATTTAGAATTACCAGATTGAGGAGGAGATTTGTATCACCGTATATCCTCTTGGGGACCAGGGAATGCTCATCCTATGAGAAGTTTTCCTAGCCTAGAATGTAGTAAATGAGCTATCATTTTTTGTGAGCTCGTTTTTGTTGTTATACTATAGAAAATTTCTGAAATCATACATAAATATCCTTCAAACATCAATAAATCTGAAACAAATGAGAAGTCCAGAACAATCGCAAAATCGCGACAAAATGAATCGAAACCTAGGAGCTATTAAATACATCGACCAAAACAAAGAACAAGATGGAAGCACTCCTACATTAATAAGTAAAGAATGACTAAAACTCCGCCTAGAGCAGTTATGAAATAGGAAGCCAGCCTAGCAGTGGAGTTCATCGATGCAGGTCCCATGTCCCAACCACCTGGTCCGCCCGCAGCCACTTTCGGCGGCGAAGCTTCAGGGCTCCATGGCTCAACTTCGGGGTGAACCATCACGCGTATAATCAACTTCTGTCCCGCTTCACAATGACCAGGCACTCCACTGATGAAATAGAAGAACCCATATCGATCAAACCGGAAAAAAGTATTTCCTTCTTCAAATTTGTAGATGGGGTTTGAGGTAATGCAGTTGTGGTAATCATTGGACTCCACCACTAGGACAGAGTCATTTTCGTACCTGAAATCTAAAACAAGAAAGGGAGAAAGAGAGACAATCATTCAAATGACCAGAAAAACAAAGATAAGAACCTTAAAAAACATTCCATAACTTTGTTACATACAGACGGAGTCTCCAACATGAAATCTGTTTCTCTGTGCCCAGTCACTGTAAATGTGTGTGTCATCAGTAGGTTTAGTCCATCCCATTTCATCACCTACTTGGAAATGATAAAATGATGTAGAAAATTCCACCATAGAAATCAACACAAGAGATGAAAAAACAGCAATTTTGCAGAGGTGAAAAACTGAAAGAGAAGCCATTTCTGCTAGCAAAATGAAGAAAACAAAAGGGGTCTCGCGAGACGTAACATATAGAAGAGGAAAGGTTGTGGGGTTGGACAGTTATGTTTGTTAATGTGTCCCATGAGTTTAGGTGAACATAATTGAAGAATATGGGAAAGTGGGGTGAGGCAGTTATAGGGCATGCTACCTCAAGTTTTTGGAGGAGCAGTCCACTGCATACTCTGCAGTTCTTCGTGTGGTGTTTATCATTCAATACTTATATATATTATCCTGAACTCATATTTCAGGATCAAATTCAAGTTTTCAACACAATATTAATTTTGACCTAAATATGAAAAATATCATTCCATCTTCAAACATATTCCCTCCAGCATTCCCTCCATAAAATAAATAATAATAGAACTAGTCTTTTTTTTTTTTCTTTTGTCCAAATAGCTGTCGTAGCACCAATTCTAGTGTTGAAATTCAGAGAGAATGCTACAAATTGTTGAGGTTTTTTTTTTCTTTTTTTTGGGGTTCTTTGTTGTGCATCTTAATTTCATTTGCTATTGATCAACAACCCAGAAAAGCCAAAAGAAAAAAAAAAAAGTTCTAGTACGCACCTCAGAAGAAACATGGTTCTTGATAGCTTAGCAATGTCTTGTTGGTATAACAAGTGCACTATATTTGTTTAAGTAAAATGTCAGGATTGATAAAAAAAAGATGCAAAGCTCTCTTTTAATAGGTTTGATAGTTAATTTAAGTCAGATCAATCGAAATTAATAAATCAATTATTAAATATCGGTCGACGAAGAAAAATAATTCCTTTGAGAGCTTAATGCTAGTTCTGCGGGGGAAAAACTCAAGGGAAAAACTCAATGATTCATGGACCAGCGGGCTTGATTCTCTGCGTGTCACAAGATAGAATCGAAAATTCCCCGGTATGGTCAAATGGGTACCACTGGATTGTCCTATAAAAGTTTATGAATTTACAAATGTATTTGGTGATCCCATATTTAAATTTTTATACAATAAAAAAAAGATATTACAGGATAATAATTTTGGAATTGAGCTTCAAGATCATTTTAATTATTTCATATTACGAAACCCACAATTGAATTTCATATTTTAATATTTATTTCTAAGTAAAATATTTTATAAATGAATTGATTTTTTTTTATTCTAAGCATAATGTTATTATATTTTTATGAAAAATTTTGGTGGACTAAGGGTTAGCGTGGCCGTAGTGAAAGATTAGGGCAACCGGAGATAAAAACTTATTTAGACGGAGAATTTAAAATTTCATGACCACCTCGTATTATTTAGGTAATATTCGATTATTGTCGAGAATTTTTTTTAATATAAAAATTATAAAAATTATAAAAATATATAAAAACTTAAATACTAAGTTTATATTAAAATTAAAATAAAAATTTCTTATCACTTGAATATACGTAAGAAAAACCTTACATGAGAAATGAGTTAAAATTGATTAAATTGAATTTCAAAAGTTTCCTAATGAGATGTCCCAAATATGGGCATCATGGATGTGGTGATAGATCAAGTGAAATCAACGGCTGAGCAGAAAACAAGGAGATTTTCTTAGATTATTATTGATGCATGTGTGCCACGTGCGTAAGGTTCATATCAGCAGTTACAAAACTTTTTCATAACTCTCTGAGGCGGGGACCGGCAGGGGGGGGGGTGGAGAGAGAGAGAGAGAGAGAGAGAGAGAGAGAGAGAGAGAGAGAGAGAGAGAGGTGGGAGGTCCCCCTCACGTGAAGTGCGAGTGTCCCACCTCACACACCATCCATCTCAAAGTGGTTAAAAGTTCTAATTTTGGATTCTCTCCTACTCAGATCCTTTGTTTGGGAAAACCTGAGGACTCGGTCACCATCAGCCCACCTCACCCTCTTTATTTTGCCGAAAATCATCATATTATATTATATTAGTTAATATAAAAATAAAAAAATAATTATATTAAATAATCAGTAAATATAAAATTAAGATAAAAATTTGTATCGTATTAATTAGCTATTATCATATATATTTTTTTTAATTTATAACTTTTCTATTATTTACTATGATGATGAACTTTCCTTTTTTTTAAAAAAAAAAAAAGAACATGAAATTCAAAATCTGGATTTGATTTTGATGTTAGTATTGAGGGAAAATTTTTTCTTGAAAAAATTCATACTTTATTTTGGAAACAAATGTAGTAAAGGTGAGATGTTTTATTTTGGGTGCTAAGGTAGTTTTTTGGGAAAACGAAATTAATGTTGACAGAGAGCCACACTTTTACTAAAATTTGAAAGAATCTCTGAATTCTAAGAAACAGCCAAATTAATGGAACCACCACACCAACCTAAACAAAACCCTCCTTAGCCGGTCACAACCCCCACTTGGGTTACTGGCTTTTGCCGGTCCTCATATCTTTATAAGATGAGTGCACCCACCTGCGTCACATACGGTATTTGCCATTTGATGTTGTGCATACATAAATTTGTAGCTCATACGCCCCTCTCTCTCTCTCTCTCTCAAACCCTAGAATTCCTATGAGGGAAATGCCCACATAGGTTTCTCAGTCTTCATTTCTCTTCCTCAGTGTAATTCAGATCCTTTTTTTTTTGTAGGAAAAGGAAAAGAAAAAATCATTTCTCCGATCCTATGCCAAACCCCATATATGTATATGTACATATATAATATATATCCAAAGCCCTCAGAATCACCATATGGTTGAGAGAATTCATATACAACCATTTAAGAGGTAAGATGTTGCTCATTTCTCTCTATGTGATTCTGTAATGTCCACCGTCTGTGGGGAGGTAAGATGTTTGTATTAAAGGGCTAACCTTTTTTTTTTCTTGGTTTTGATTGATACAGAGAAAATAAGGTGATGAAGAAGTAGCAAAAATAATGGTATGGAAGAAATGAGGGAGAGAGATGTTAGTGTTGACAGAAGAGAGAGAGCACAACCCTCTATAAGCTAAAGAGAGTCTTTTCTTTTAGGTGGGGTGTGCCCTCTCTTCTTCTGCCATCATCAGTAGAAACACATTCCCGTTTCTTCCATTTCATGCATGCTACTATTGTGCAACGTCTGGTTGGTCAAAGTACGGAGGGCCATTGAAAAGATTTTGTAAGATCTCTCAACCCTAGAGCTTGATTAGTGTCTTCATGCAGATTTTACTGTACCATAAAGAATTTTTTTTTTTTTTTTTTTTTTTTTTGTTGGTGCAGAGTATGTGTGTGACAGTTTTTGAGGGGTTATCTAAATATGGACATAATCACTTGTTGCAAGGCATGCCTTATCTAGTAATAAAATGGATGGAAAGAGAGGAAGATGAAAAAAATAGCATCACAGAAAAGGTGATATTGACTTTAATTAGTTCAATACCTAAAAACCTTTCAAAAGGAATATCAACTTGTGTTGGGTTCAAATCCTAACAATGTTAGGAGAGTTTATGAATAGATGGAGAATCATCTCAATTGTGTAGTTCTATTATTTTAAGACTAAAAGAAGAGAATCATCTTAATGGAAGAGGACATAGAAGAGGAAAAAGGACCAAATAGGAACAAACATTGTTAGCCAAGTAGTTGTAAAAGCTTTCATTTTTTTTTTCACTCTTAGAACCCCAGCTAATGTAATCCTCAAAACATAATGCAAGCACTTCTGAAAAATGGTTTGCATTTTTTATTGTTCATTTTTAAAAGAGGATACTTTGGTGCTACTAAAAAATTCAAAGTCCTTATATTTCAATTCTAAGAATGGTGTGCCCTGTGCGTGTGTAATGCAATGTGTAACTATGCGATGGACCCCTTTTGAACACTGTTAAAAACTATTTTACAGCATAAACTGAGCAAGTGTAAGAGTGTGAACTTCTTAACTTCACAAGGGAAGCTTGAAAGTGATGTTGGGACCAGAAAGCCATCGTTAAACATTGACCCCCTTCAGTCTACATTAGCCAGCAAGGTTTTTCCATAGGCAATATATACAATGGGATTTTAAATATCTTATACAAAAGATAGGTGATAATTTCAACATGATGGCCAAATGTAAAAACATAAAAGTTTATACAAAATAATCTGTACAGAAATTATATCAAATCAATTTTCATTTCTTGAATCTGTATTCAAAGTTCTTAATGAAATATTTCTAAGTAATGAAGAAAGATTATTAGAGTTGTTTCATTTCTTTTAAGTTTACAGCACTACTTAAAGATAGTATTAGAAATGGAGAGCTTTCAGTTCTTCCCTTTGCAGTATTGGTGGTTTGTATTGTAGTTAATAAGGGGTCAACGATGTATTGTAGGCTATTATCAGCATCATCTAATGTATTACTTCACATAATTGTTATTCGTGCTAGCTGAAGATGGACTTTTCAAGTTGAATACACAAAAGGGCTGCAAACTGTTTTCCGGCTTAGTGCGGGGTAGGGGAGAGTTAGCGTATATGTATGCACCATTCTTTTTGTATTTTTGCAAAAAAATTATTTCCACATACTTTTTATCTTCGAGTTGAATACATGAAATGCTTAATTTTTTCGATTAATATATATTTTATTTTCCCAAAGTTTTGTTAATCGAATGTTATCCTCAAGGAGTACCGTGAAAAGAACATGGACAAGACACTTGGAGGATTTAGATTCTTCAGTTAAATTAGGCTTTTCCAATCATCATCTCAAGAAATTTACAAGGTATTTATGATACATATGAAAAAAAAAATGGGAATCATGGAGCCTGGTCCTTTTGCCTTCATTTTACCATGGTACTGCTCTTACTCTGCCATCATAAGAGCCATCGACATCAGGCTTGCTCACAATACCTTTCATTTTCCACCAATAATAGCATCATGAATACAGAGGAGAAAAAGGAATCCAAAAAATGTACTTGTTATTGAAATTACTATAGCATGTGAAGACATGGTACAACGACAAAAGTGCAAGATGCAAGCATTTCATTTGTTGGAGATTTCAGGTACCAATTAAATTCAGCAGAGCATTGTGAACTACGGAATTAAAGAATACAATTAGACTCAAAGAATCCGAACAATCAAAAAACACAGTGGAAAGAATCTGAACAAAAGACCAAGTATATCACAAACAAATGCACTCAAAACTCTAAGCCATGCTGATTTTAGGTTCAAGAGAAGTATCATCCTCCTCACTATCGGAAACAATGTCTTCAATACTCAAAGGCAAGCTGTTCGAGAAAGTGAGACTGGGCTTCTTCTTTGCAACCGCCACTGGTTCAGCCTCACCGTTCAGAATCTGCAAAACCCTACTCATGGATGGCCTCTCCGTTTCATCCGGGTTAGCACAGCTCAAACCAACAAGCAACAGCTTTCTCATTTGCTCCTCATTGAACTTGCCATTCAATCTGTTATCAGCAGCCTCAACTATGTTCCCTCTCGAGTAAAATCCCCACACCCAGTCAACCAAATGCACCATATTTTGCCCATTTGGTTCCTTCTCAATGGGCCTCTTTCCACATGCCACTTCTAGTATCACCACACCATAGCTAAACACATCGGTCTTATCTGTCGCTTTACCATATTGTAGATACTCAGGAGCTAAGTATCCCATTGTTCCAGCGGTTGATGTTAAGACAGGACTCTTGTCATGATCCATAAGCCTTGCTAGCCCGAAATCCCCAAGCCTTGGATTGAAATTCCCATCCAACATTATGTTACTTGTCTTGATGTCACGGTGAATCACTTGTTGCTCACACTCTTGGTGAAGATATGACAACACCAAAGCTATCCCTAGAGCAATGTTGTATCTATAGCACCATCTTAGTACTACAGAACCTTGTGATGATTCCTGGTACAGAACCTTATCAAGACTACCATTGGGCATGAACTCATAAACCAACAACAATTCATCTTTCTCGACACACCAGCCATGAAGCTGAACAAGGTTTTTGTGCCTTAACTGTGCTATAATCGTCAACTCAGCTATGAATTCTGTTTTGCTTTCGGAACTGTGCTTTGATCTTTTCACTGCAGCTATAGTTCCTGAAGGAAACAGGAAGGCTTTGTACACAGTGCCAAATGCACCGCAACCAATAATCCTACTTGAATGGAACCCTTTTGTGGCTGCTTTGAGCTCTTTGAATGTGAACTGTCTAGGCCTCGAAACAAACTCTGCCTTGAAACTATCCTGATTCTTGATTCCTCGCCATTTTTTCAAGGTAAAATAACCAAAAGTTGCAAGAACTACAAAGAAAAATGCAGGGCCTGCAATGCCAAATCCCAAAGCAAGCCTCTTGTGATGGTTGTTCTCCGAATTTGAGACAGGAATAGGAGGCGGGAAGGTCACCGTGTTCACAGAAACATTGTGGGGTTTCAAGAAAGGTCTAATTGGAGGAAATCCAGAACTGTGAAAGTTCCAATTTTGAATCAAATGAAGCTCAGTGCTTCCCTCAGTAGAAGCAGAGAATCCCACAAACATAAACTCAGATAGGAAGCCGGAGAGGTCAATATTAACACTCAAAACAGGTGATAAAGGCTTTTGGAAATCAGAGAAACTCAAGAACACATTCAGAATTTTCTTCACGTTGTCATAATCAATCCAAGCAGTTATCGTCTTCCCACTTTTCAAATCTATCCCTTGTATCATTGGATCGGCGGTTTTGATTGAATTGAGACTGTCAATGTCCAATCCAACATGATTGTCATTCAAATCACTGAAATGGGTATCGAGTTTCGTGTCGAATTCGACGGCGATGAACTTGTTTTTGGTAAGTTGGGAAGAGTTAACAAGACCCAGATAGCCTCCGGGACTGCCCAGGGTTTGATTATCGGGAGAGAGAAAAAAGGTTAACCCGTCGCCGTAAGAAGCAGGGTTTACGTTCGAAATTGAAAAAGAGAATTTTGCGGAGAACGAAGCAATGGAGTTGGAAATAGGGTCGAGGAAAGTGATGGGATGGTTGTAGATTACAGAGCCCGAGCTTGAGGTGGGGACTCTGAGATCTCGAGTGAGGCCGATGACGCCGTTTCGGAGATAGGCGTCGCCAAGGAGGGTTAGGTTTCGGAGAGTGCGTGATTGGAATTCGAAGCTGATGTCAAGGGCAATGGAGAATCTGAGGAGAAAGAAAAAGAAAAGCAAGAAAGCAAGAAGCTTTCTTGAATTGGGTTTCATAGTTGGGGGGGGAGAGAGAGAGAGCGGTGTTTCGAATGAGAACAACAGGGGGCCTTTTGGTGATGATAAAGGAATACAGAGAAGAAAACTGAAAGATTAAAGAAAAGAGAATTTCTTGGAATGTGAAATCATGTGAGAGAGTGAGTATGGATTGAGAAAAGCAGAAGATTAGATTCTTCTCGGTGAGGAAGATAAACTGGGGAGATGAAGAAAAGGAAGTTTGTCGGAGGTTTACTCATGAAAGAGAGAGAGAGGGAGAGAGAGAGAGAGAGATAGTGGGGGGGGGAGGTGGGGGAGAGAGAAAACTGGAGCAAAGGGAAAATGGTATTTAAACGGTTAAGGAATGGGCGCGTGTTGCTGATTATATTAAAGGGAAAAAAAAAAAGCACAGAAAAAGAAAAGAGAGAGTAGACGGAGTTTGTTCGCAACGGTAAGGAAGAAAAACGTGGAACTGGGGAGTGAAAACGACGGCGTTTGATGAGTGAGTTGGGTTCTAGATTGAGATGAGGTGAGAGAAAGTGCGGGAAGCAGGAGTGGAGGTATGACTTTAAAATGGGTGTCCCTTACAATATATATATGTAGGAATTTTAACTTATATGTATTGTCATGTCATTGATTAGAAAGAAAATTATTGGCAATAACATAACTATTTTTGTAATTGTCACAACGTTGATTTTTATGACTGCAATCGAGTCGGGGGGAAAGATTTTGAGACTCGGATAACAAGGCGGCGTATATATATATATATATATTTTTTTTTTCTATACCGAACCTATCACTATTAATATTTTAATTAATTGAATTTAAATTACTTTTA
Source organism: Dillenia suffruticosa (assembly GCA_033439265.1). Classification (NCBI taxonomy): domain Eukaryota; kingdom Viridiplantae; phylum Streptophyta; class Magnoliopsida; order Dilleniales; family Dilleniaceae; genus Dillenia; species Dillenia suffruticosa. The sequence goes on from JAVTVX010000005.1 coordinate 1,550,540, forward strand.
AATTCTTTTTAGATATTTTTTTTATTTCTAATATTTGAATTTGAATTTGAATTAAATAATTTAGTATCTTTTTTATTAATATAAATATCTTTAATATAAAATAAAATAGATTATAATAATATAATATAAAAATGAATTGGAAAATGATATATTATAAGTTATGAGACTGAAGATTTTAATGGTGCCCACAAAATAGGGGCATTTTATGTCTCCAAACTTCCATCATTTCGATCAATCTAATTTATCCGCTTCTTAAAATACATTTACACTATTAATTTAATTTTTTTTTTGAGATTTTGAGTTCGAATCTTTCAACGTAACCCAAAAAAAAAAGGGAAAAATCTATTCTTGATATCTCTGGCTCCCTTTACTTTTGGCCCAACTTTGATCGAGAACTACAAAGGTCATCGATGCAAATTGAAGATGATGGAGGATGAGTAATTGGAGAGGGTTGGCCAAAAATTTTTGGGTTTGTCAAGTTGCAAAGAAATTATTTTGGGAAAGAAAATGTTGAGTAGCTCGTTTTTTGGTAATTAATACCGATGGGAGAAGAAGATGCACATTTTGGAGTTTGATCAAATCTTATATCGAAGGAAAGCGAATTAAATGAAGCATAGTTAAACAACAAATTTACAAATTAATGTGATTTATGATAGAAGGTCTCGGAATTTTTTTTTTTTTTTGGTGCAGAAAAAGAAGAAATCAGAGAAAGAAGAGAGAAAACGGTTTGTGCAGGGAAATGAGAGTTTTACTTAAATTATTTTAAGGTGTTAAACTAAAATTTTTCAATAAAATAAATTCAGTACATTATTACAATATTAAAATAGTTATATTTAATTTTAATAATTGGAGCTAACATTGATTTTGCCAAATACCCTAATTAGGAAGTTTCAAAACAATTTAGAACTCTCATGCTCTCCTATTAACTCGCATCGACTTCTCATCCCTTATAGTATGTTTGGTAGTTTTGGAGAGAAAAAAAAAAGATTAATTAGAAGAGAAAGGAAAATAAAAGAAAAATTATAATTTTCTATCCATATTGTTTGTGAGTTTTATAAAAAAGAAAAAGAAAAGAAATCACACTCATTAAGAATAAAAAGTTTTGCTTTCAACTTTTCAAGGGTATTTTTAGAATATAAAAAATATTTAATTCTAATTTTTTCTCTCCCCTCCATTTCTTTCCAAAGAAAAAAAATTTTAAATTCAGAAAGATTACAAATCTAAAAACTTTTAAATTCAGAGAGATCTCAAATCCATTTAAATCTCATATTTTCTTTTCTATCTAAACTCTCAAAAGGAAGAAAAACCATAACTTTTATTGCTAGTCATTTCTTTTTTCTTCAAATCTTTCCATCCAAATGAGCCCTTGGGGATGGATTTTATAAGTAGAACATTTAATTAACAAAAATGATAAAATTCCACCTGACTTTACTTTTAAAAAATTATTTTCTCCGAATTATCCCTAAAAAGAGAAAAATTTAAAGGTAATTATGTAAATAACAATATTTACAAAATGAATAACTCAATTTTAATCTTTGGTTCTAAGAACAATAATTAATTTGTAAATGAATTTCAAAATCTCTTTTTTTTCCCCATTTTTTTCCATGCGAGAGTAATAGTATTTTTCCTTATCATCTTCCAAAAATAATTTAGATATTAAAAAACAGTGTTACTGAGACAGTTTTTAGCGTCGCAAAAGCATTTTGAAAACATAAATTTTCTCGGAAAACACTGAGATAAAACATGGATTTGTTTGGAGTCATGTATGCAATTATACCTTAAAAAAAATTTAAATGATCCACAGGAGAAAGAAATTACGGAGATAACCCATATTTTTTGCAGGTTGAACCCACGACATGGGCCATGTCACGTCTTGGCCAGCAGCACTACGGGAGGGAGGGAGAGGGCTCCCGTGGTGGTGGGCAACCGTGGGGGAGGGAGGGAGAGGGAGGAGTGCTACGGGGTGAGAGAGAGAGAGGAGTGTCGCGGCGGGGGAGAGAGAGAGAGAGCTGGGGGGGGGGGGGAGGGAGGGTGAGAGAGACAACCGCGGGGGGAGGGAGAGAGACAGTCGCGGGTGAGGGAAGGAAAGACAAATAGCCACGGGGGAGAGAGGGAGAGAGAGCCGAGGGCGGGGGAGGGGGGGCCGCGAGTAGCGAGGGGAAGGAGAGAGAGCCGTGGAGGAAGGGAGGGAGAGAGAAAGCCACAGGGGAGGGAGGTGGAGAGGAGCAGCGCTGCAGGTGGGGGGGAGTCGGATTGTTGTATCTTTAAGATGCGACACGTGGCTCTAACCCAATCGGGCACTGCCACATGATATCGCAAGTCCAATTCATGACAAAATGAGATTTTTTTTAGAAATTTTTTGGTGTTGAGATTGTTTTATTTTATTTTATTTTTTTGGTTTAATTTGTAACATGTCTCGATTTTTTTCTCTGACCTGGCAAAAGGATCATATGCCTGTGGTGATTACAGTATAAGGTTCTAAAAATTACATCATTAGAAGAGATTGTCACAGTCATTGATATGCCCCTGTGAAGGTCACTGTCCGACACTTTGTACATGCTCATCAACCACAATAATCAGCTAATTGATATGGCACTATCTATTTTTAGTTCTTCAGTTGTTAAAATCACATGAACCAAAACAAATTTACAACCCCCCCCCCCCCGCCCCCAAAATGCTTTGAGCTTATCCATTGCACATGGCAAGCACACTCGTAAGACAACAATTCATATATCAACACATCTGCACAAAAGAAAAAAAAAATATAAATTAGAGAATTTGTAATGAAATTAAAAGGTTAATAATTAAATTGATAAAAATAAAGTTTCATCGGTCAATCAAAAGGAGGTAAGAAAATGTTTTAATATTATTATGCCAATAAAACTAAGCCATATGAGATACTTTTGGCTGAAGTGAAGTGATATTCTCATAACAAAACCCAGCCACCATATTCTCGAATTCAAAAGTAAACACCGATTACCTTCTCTTCACAAGAAGCTCTCAAAATTGACAAAAAATGCGCTTTGATTCCATTAGACCAGTGGCCTACCGCCATTTATATTACATCTATTTCAGCTGCTGCCTTCTAGGGATGAGAACTATTTAGGAAAAACAAAAAAAGAGGCGCACGCACACACACACACACACACAAACAAAAAACTTCATTAGTACACAAGTGGTAGCTGGATAGCATTAATTTGATCTGAAGTATGCACACTCTTATTACCTTCAGCTGTGGTGGGGAAACTTTCAAGCGGGAAAATCTTGTCTGGATCTAAGCCTTGCAAGGAGAATACAGCCGCGCTTAACTGGCTTTTACTGCAGTAAAGGGCGCAAAGTTGGTCATTAAGAAGTTTTAGAGAAAAAGCAAGTCTTAACCAAGACAAGTCCAATAACACTGTTCGCCAAAATGAAACTTTTGATAGGCCTGATTGAGGAAACTGACCAACCACAGCATGGTAATCATTCCAATGCATTGGCATGGGAGTCTCACTAAAGATCATTTCGCATTTGGCAAGATACAGAATTATAACTTAAAGGCATACCTTGCCCAAGAAGGAACAAATTTCTTATTTGACTTCTCATCGGCTTCTTCTTCATCTTCGTCCTCATCATCTGAGCTTTGGTATGGAGAGATCTCATAAGACTGTTCTCGACTTGTGTTGACAACAGGGGTTTCACCACCTTTTCCTTCGTCCACAATGCTCATAACCTGCAATTGGGCAAACCAAATCTAGAAGCTTCACATGCAGTTCAAGAAATGATTGACTATCTAAAGCAAGTAACTATCAAGAGGGCTTCCGATTAGATCCACTGCCACAACTTATGGGAAAGATTGTTGACACCACTTTTCTATTTCAACAGTAACATTCATTAAGCCTTGAACGTAGATAAATGACGGTTTCCGCTGGGATAGTCAGATGTAAAAAAGCCTAAGATTGCAGAATCTAGGATTGCCATTATATCTACGTCCAGAATTACCAGCTTCTGAGGATGAAAAATAAACCTTAATAATTCTAGATGTACTGTCAGAGAGCTCATTTTGAATGTACTCTCCGCTAGGTTTGCAAGTAACTCCTGAACAAGCATTATGAGATACTACTCTGGAAGCAAAGTTGGAACAGAAGCAGTGTAAGTTATATTCCTTTCTCTCATACTGCAAATGGCTTCAGGACGTAGTTTTTCTCCTAAAATGAGCATTTTATCTTTTCTGGATTGATTACCATAGTATAATTAATTGGACTTCCCTTCAATGGGAAAACAGGTCTTTTCTCCTCAATACTTCTGGAACCAAGTCCTCACAACATGAAGGTGAAGAAATTGACAATGTTGTAACTACTTACTAAACAAGAAAATAAAGAACTATGCATCCAAAAGAGTGAAACAGTTTTAATGTTAGGCTTTTACCCTTCCAATTTCAGCACAATGACTAGATGCTTGACAAGTTTTGTTAACAAAGTTAACTAGTCCACCATCCATCACCCCAGAAGGAGGTAATGCAGTCTTTGGCTTTCTGCAGTCATCTTCACTCTCTTTTTTCTCCATTTTGTGGGTCCTTCTGGTTTCATCCTGTGATTCCCTCACCTTATGCAGCATGCCATCCTACAGCAGGTTATCACCTTAATATTGGCACTGGTTGACCCAGCAAGAGCAAGCTGGGGAAGAGAAATAAAAAGAGCGGCAGAAAGGATCTTACTCTTTCTTGGTAATTCAGTTCTTTATCCTCTTCGTCAGCAGACACTTTCCGTGCCTGCTCTCTCTGCTGTTTCCGAGCTTCTTCATTACGTTTTCTTTTTCTTTCCTTCTCCATCTTTTCTTCTTCTTCCCTCTGTCTTTTCCTTGCTGCCAAATCAGCATCCTTTTTTCTTCGCTCCTCTTCCTTCTTCTTGTTCATCAGCTCCAGTTGCTTCAAATTTTCTTGCTCTAATCTTGCCCGTTCAAGCTTCATTGCTTCTTTTCTCGTCTTTCGTTCATTCTCTTTTTTTTCTGCAAGACGCTTTGCTGCCTCAGCAGCCTCTAGAGCCTTAATTTTAACATCCCTCTTCCCTACAAACAGGAAGGTCTGGAATAAGATTCAAGCTAAAAGGAAGACATTCCTATACATGCAACAAGCAAATGGAGTGCAGACTTCAACAAAAAGATTGCAAGCATGTCTTCCTGGAAATCTACAACTTTGCAAATGAAAGTCAAAACAATCAAAAATATCAACAAGGACAATAGATATTGAAAAGGAGCCGAAAGTCAATATTCACCAAAAAAGCATCTTCATTCGCTAACTATTTTGAATGAGAAACTCGGATCTTGTCCCTACCATTTCAAACATTTTACAGTTACTCACCACATCAAACTTCCCTCTCCCTTTTAACATCATTCTGTAGTTCCTTTTTCATGGACCGCTACTGTGGAGCCAAACAATTTCTTCAAACAAGTCGAGTTCAGATCAAACAGGACTCATTATCATTTTTCATGTTACTCTTGCTACTGCCAATAAAGTAACTCTCCTTTAGTTTCTGTGATGGATTTCCTTTCACAAGTTTATCCCCCAAAATATCTATCATATTTCTAAGATGAAGGGGACATGAACCCCGCTGCCCCCCAATGACAAAAAAAGGAAAAAAAAAAATACATTAATCATAAGATAATATGGTAACTAAAACTACTAACTAGAAAATTCGTTCATAATATTAGTATTCTTAGAAACTAAGAGGAAAAACTAGATCCACATCACTCTCTCAAAATTGTTCAAATCTTTCAATGGTAAATACAAAGTGCACAAAACAAGAAATATGGGCCCATTGCTTAAAAGACTAGTATGTTCAAACTTTAGAAAAGCAATAATACGCACAATTTAATTTGTGATTGGAATTTCAATTAATATATATTTGAGGATACCTTTATATAACCAAGTGATGCCCATGAACATACTCATTGGATACATGAAACCGTAAGTTACGGAACTTGAATATCACAACTTTTAAAAATATTGAACACCAGTTAAAGGATTTGTATGTTTTTCTGCTCATAAATTTTTAGGAATAGAAAAGAACAAAGATTTATTTTATAAGAAGATAAGTATTTTCATTTGTCACTGAATAATCATGTCAGTTACCTATTTCTACAAGCATATGGGCCCATTGCTTAAAAGACTGGTATGTTCTTTTAATATCACCTGTGGACGCAAGTTGGTTATATTTAAAGAATCTTTCAAGGTGTACTTTTAGCTCCCTTAGAATCAATTCTTTGATTCCCTTTTACATGTTTTTTTTTTCCTCAGATTTATTTAGCATAATTACTATATCTTTCAGCTAGTAAAGTTCAAAGGCAAGCATCAAAAGATGAAACATTGATATGATTGATATGGGAAAAAAAGGTACAAGTGAATCTAGTCTTGTTATACAAACAGAATTTTAAACTTCGGCACCAGAATTAAACATTATGAAGTAAATGTCGCAGATAAGAATTTCTTCATATTACTTATCAAGGTTGTTATATCAGAAATTTGGTGATCAGTAATAATAGAATCCAGAAAACTCACGAGAAGCTAGACTAAATTATCCTCATCAGTGAATTTTAAGAAATTGCATCAATTTCATTCCAGTTTGGCATGGCTAATATAAGAAGAGGTTAACAGGTAATTCAATATATATATAACAATAATGTAACTTCCTAAAAACAAAAGGAGGGACAGAGAGAGAAAAGGCTTACTAGTTAAAATTGGAGCCTGTTGGTTTCGTTGCACCAATGGAATGAAAGATTTGACATTCGCTACAATGTTGTTATGCTTAGGATCCTTTTCTGAAAAACTTGGGCCTCCTTTTCTCAAACTACTTTTAGAAGATAATTTTGGTTTGCGTTGGGCACTACAAAGAGATTCATTCCCCTTCCTAACACCATTTGCACCTAGAGAAAAGCTAAGGTTCTCCTTCACTTCTTTGTTAAATCTACTCTTACCACTTTTGTGGTTCCCAAGCTTCTGCTTCACGGTATTGCATGCTCCCGTGAAGTTAGTCTCACTTGTCACAGAATCAAGGCTATATCTATCATTAATTGCCTTGGCTACTGAAATTGATGGAGGGCCTTGGCACTTTCCTGTAATATCAGCTAGCAGTTCCTTTTTGGCTGAGCCACTTGATGCATCAGCTAACTCATCCATGTTATCATTTTCTTCAATGGTACCCAGGTCTTCCTCAATTGGAAAGCAAGAAAGTTCCAGATTTGAAATCCTCTCTTTCTCTGAACTGGTGGATATTGATTCGCTTCTGTCCCACAGCTTCCCAATGGGAGATACATATGGTTTCCTAATATCCCATCCAACTCTAGTACCAGAAATTGCACCATCAGAATAAGACCTATGTGGAACCATGAGGTTCAACTTCTCATCCAGGCAACCATAACTGGTGCCAGGGTGCTCACCATCAGAACCAACAGGTAAGACTTCCCTCAGGTCCATGTGCTCCAGAAGCCCATTAGGCGCAGACTTAAACAAATCTGGTGTTTTAAGAAATTTATTATTTATTGGGAAATGGTTTAAAGGGGTGTCCATGCTAGCAGATTTGCAAAGCTGCTCCAAGAAACAAGCACGCTCTATTGCAGTATATGGAAGGTCTGTCTCATCAATTCTAAACACTTCCCTTGTAATCCCTGACGGTCCACAATCTGATTGTGCATTGAAGTTAAATCTCTCAAGCACAGGCATAACATGATTATTAGTGATCAATTCTGAGCACTCTGTTCGTGGAAGGGAAAATGAAGAGCAAGCTAATACACCATCCTCCTGGAGAGGAGACTTGCTTTCCTGAAAACCTTCTTGAGCACAAGCGAGGACATTCTTAATTCCCAGATGATCTTCCATTTCAATCTGATGGTTATTTTCTGAAGTGCTCTGATTTGTTTCATCAACAATAATGGTAGTTGGATCTACAACTTCACTTTCCTTCAACAGGCAGGCTGAGCCTCCAGCTCCCTGGGTCAAACCTGACAATGCTGATTTCCTAATTTGTTCAAGCACAAGATCAAGTGAAGGGCGTTCACTTTTTGTCATCCCTTCTGTGCTGGTACCACCCTATCATGGACAAATGCATGGCCTTAGTGTTACAGATAAGAAGCTTCAACCAAAGCACTCTCGACATGGTAAATTAGAATTACGAACCTTTGTACATGCATAAGCACATACACAAAACAGTGCACAAGATTTAAACCAAATGATTGGCAATCATCCTTATTTTCTTGATATAATTAGGTTATCACAAATCTATATCATTTAGGGTTCTTCTAGCTTGATTAGAATCCAGGTTTTTGACTATCAATTCATCTTGTTTGCAACAGGGGTGCCATTTGTTAGGAAAGATGATATCAGTTATACTGGGGCTGTATATCAACAATCTAGAATGATTCCAATTTATCCACAGCATTCCATCTAGCCAAACACTAAAACCAGATAATTTGAATACAAACATCAGAATTTTAGATGTAATAAAAATATCACTATCCCCATTAAATTGACTAACTTAGACAAAATAAAGGTGAAAGCTCACCATAAGATAAATGTTCTGCTGCAAGTAAAGTGAGCTATAGGCCTTCATGCAAAAGGCTTCAGCATTTTGTACCATTTATTTATATGGCCATGTATTAATAAATAAAAGTTGTAAAATATTTCCTCTCCCTTTTTGTCTTGGGGTGAGGGGAAGCAAGCCAGCATTATCAGAAGAAACAAAGTTGAACCAATACCACCATGTGATTTAATGTTGGGAAGTGCATACATCTTTCTTAATTAGTTCACAGTCCAGAAACAACCCTGTTGGGTGTTCTCTCAGCAAATTAATCTCAAGTAACTGCTTTTCAGCATGCCAGACATGGCTCATGTCTGTCATACAATAAAAATGCCTTGCATTAGCTTGACAATCTTGGCATAATATGGCAACATCAAGTCAAATCTCCAAACTTATAAAAGATTAAGATGAGAAATCTATTTTATGGATGCCTAGAAATTGAAAGGAGTAACAGTTTTTAAGATATTCTATAAATAAACCAAAATAATATGAACTGATTGTTTTATTGAAGAGAGTTCCATCTTGACAAAATCCAAATGGCTGGTGCAACAAAAACAATGCCTAGACATCATTTTTCTTTTTAATTTTAATTTGTAGAAAATGCCTAAACATGTTATTTATCTTAATATGCACAACTGAAACTTAGCAACATTTCTAAAGTGATTTTCTAGTTTACTAGAGTAAGGTAGGAAAAAGCATAAACGACATCACAGTTGACTTCGGGCAACTCCATACTGAATGTGCAGGCAAGCAGATTAGAGTCTTTTGTCCTGCTTTTAAGACTTCCTTTCATCTCTTTCCTCACAGAGAAAGCACATTTATCATAAGAAAAAAGAAATTGTGAAGTTTCTGATTATGAATTCATTTGTAAACGGGTAGACGTCAATGACTTAACAAAAAGGAGAGAATATACTTTAATAAAAAAGATGACATAAAAACTTTTGAAAGCATATTGAATACATTAGAAACATGTCAAAGGTATGTACAACTCTCATGCCTGACAGAAGTGTCTCTTAAACAGCTTAAAAAATCTTTTCTGCATACTCTCAAGAATTATGTTGAATGAAATACCTTCTCATTGACAATATCTATAACTATTAAAGCAACAATTGCAATGCATAAAAAATCTTAAGCAATAACACTTGAGCAAAGAATAAACTTAAAGTAGTCCAATGCAGGGTTTCTAAAAATGACAGGTCACAGGCAAGTACCTGTTTATGTTGTGAATTTGAAGACTCAAGATTTCCGGCCAAGGAAGGTGTCCCATGCCCACTTCGATGTATTTTGACATCAGGACTCTGGATGAGGTCTGTTTGTACAATATCCATTTCACCAGAGGCAGGATCAGATACAGGCACTGCGGAAAGCTCCAATAAGTCTGCAGTATTTAAGCATTTACTGATGTCTTGGCGAATATTCTGAAAGGGCTTCAGCCTCAAGTTTGGAGAAGCTGATGCTACATTAAAAAGATGAGCCTCAACCTTTTGCCTCTTAAACTGGGGCCATGGAGCTTCTTTAGCTAACGTTTCCTGCTGTAATGACTTTTCCACGTTACGGTTTTCCCTTCTTTCATCTGAAATAATAATTTTAGAGTTACCATTAAAATTTCTTGACAAGCACGATGTTCCTTTTCTCAAGGTTTGAATTTCTGCACTCCAGGGGTCTGTACTCCAGTAAAGAATGTTTTCATTACGTGGATTTGTAGAATCTGCATGAGGAATATCAACTGCAAAAGATGCAAGTGTAGATCTAACCGCTTTGCTAGATTCACAGTCTGTATACATTTTGGAACCATCACATTCATTGCCCAATTTGGAATCTTCCAAACACAAACTCGCAGGTTCTGCTGCAACAAATTCGCTCTTCTTAGAGCACAAGTGGATCCATATATCAGTATCTACATCAAACGAAGTAGAAGACACTTCATTGTTGAAATCAGTTCCAACCAAGCTTCCTCTAGCCATGTGCGGAGGAGCAAAACTATTATCCAAAGAACTGTTACATTCATTGCCCAATTCATTGTCTTCCAAATATGTACTAGCAGCTTCGGCAACAACAATCTTGCCAACATTCTTTTCAGAGCTCAGATGGGTCCCTCCACTAGAATCTACATCATAAAAAGCAGAGGACACTTTGTTCTCAGAAGCAGCTCCAACCAGACCTTTTCTAGCAGTTTCTGAAGCAGCAAAACTATATTTCAAAGAACCATTGCATTCATTGCTCATCTCTTCCAAACATGTACTAGCAGGTTCAGCCACAAAAATCTCATCAATATTCTTTTCAGAGCAACAGGTCCCTCTACCAGAATCCAAATCACACAAATTAGAAAACACATCTTTCTCAAAAACAGTTCCAACCAGACTTTCACTAGCAGTTTGTGTAGGAGCCAAACTATACTTCAAAGAACCATTGCATTCATTGCCCGATTTGGTACCTTCCAAACATCTACTTCCAGGTTCTGTTACAAAAACCTTATCAATGCTCTTTCCAGAGCACAAATGGATACCTCTATCAGAATCTACATCCCAAGAACGAGAAGACACTTCTTTGTCAAAAATGGTATTGAGAAGACTTTCTCTAACAGTTTGCCCAGGAGCAAAGGTATCATCCAGGGAGCAAGTTGATTTTGTGATGTTAAGACTTCCTAAGGAACAATCATCAGCATCTTCAGACACCTCAAGAATACCCTTCATTGATGACACTGCACACATACGTGAACTTTTTCTGGGAGATGACACCTGACAAAGTTTGATTTCATTAGTCCCCAACTGATCCTCAAATCCTTTATCTGGTTCAGCTTCACCAGAAGCTCTCTGCGCTTCCTCTTCTATCCTTGACATATTATGCTCCTCCACTGCTGACATCTCAGTAGACAAACTTAATTTTGCAGAAGATTGTTTGTTTGGTAATGCTTCATGACTCTGCATCAGAGAACATCTCTTTTCCAGTGATTTGCCTTCTACTGAATCAGGTATTGCAATTTCACTGATACTTTCATCTTCCACATCATCAAAATCAAGTTGCTTGGGTCTTACAAGATTGCTACAATCAGAGGATGGCCTTGAGAAAGAGGCTTCCAACCCTAAATCAAGGTTGTTGCAAAGTATATCAGATAAACAAGTATTAGACGGCACATTAGAAACATCTTTAGTTTCTTCAGCAGCCTTCACACATCTATCCTTGTTAGCTTTGTCATCTCCATCAGTAACAAGCAGGATACATTCTTGAGCACTTAAGGCTTTGGGAGGCATAGAACCCTCACCTGTGTCTGATGATTTTGCAGGCCGACATATTTTTAAAGCAGCAACTCTAGTGGTTGTAATTTTGCAACCTGAAATGCCAGAACTGGCAGGGATTGAAAGGTTCTTGCTATTACACATGCTCTGTGACCTTGTAATTCTACCACCGTACCTATTTGTAACATTTCCCCTGCTCGCAGGATACCCTGAATCTGTGCAGATTGATAGGTCCTGGTAATGACAAGCACTATGCAACCTTGAACTTCTACCGGGGTATGCATTTGCATCAGTCCCCCTGCTTGCAGGATCCCTGGAATTTTCTCCAAATGACTCCAGATCTTTTTGACTAGCCACTACAGCAGCCACCTGCTCACGTTGAAATTCTGTACAGCCAACTGCATCTGAAGCTTCTGATTGGTAAGCTAATTCTGCAGAAGTAACACGAACTCCACCACTATCTCTGTTGGCACCATCAACAGAGCCATTCAGTTTTAAGGACTTGTTTGCTGAACTAGCTTGGAGGCAACAACTTTGAGATCTCGTGATTCTACCATGAGGGACATAACTAGAATCTTCCTTACTTGAGCAAACACCTTTACCTCCTTCACCCACTTCATTTTCAGCAGAATTTACGGTGCCAAATAACTGGGTAACATTGCCAGACTTTTCAGATGCATCCCCTGAAGCTATTCCTCCACTGCAATCAAAGGAGCTCTTTATGCCACTGCTTATTAAGCTTTTAGCTCTAGCTTTTGCACTGCTACGAAGCTCTATGGCCCTTTGCCTTGACTTGGACCTTTGAATCCTCACACATGATTGGTCTGGTTCAGAATAAATAGAAAATTTTATGTTTGTCTCATCTTTTTGAGAAGCTGCAACAAGTGAATCATAAGCATTTTCATTAACATGGGACTGAGGTGCAATTGTTGGATCATTTCTTTCGTCAAGAGCTCTGTCAGAAACGTTAGCCCCCACATGTAAATCTTGCGATAACTCCCCATTGTTTACTGCTACTGCTGGTTTCTCAAACAAAGTACTAGAATAAGGGATTGCAGGATTGGAACATGGAAACAGTAGTTTTGACAGAAGTTCTTCCTTATTCAACCCTACAAAGGCATAAAGAAGTTAGAACCAACAATGGAGCATTAATCCATGGTTATGTGTGAACTAGGTAGGTTTGCAGTTCAGAACCCCTTAAAACTATGCTCAAGCAGCTCCTAGCCTCTAAAACAGCCATACAAATCGAATCACTGAAAATTGGACCATGATTGTAGAAGTTAAAATTAGGGTTATACCTTCATTTTTAAGGTTAGAAACATATGATCATGTTGGGATTTTACAAAAAAACTTGAATAGAGGTACTTCTGAAATTGTAAAAATGTATTAATAGAGTCAGGATTTAAACAACCACTCCAAAGAGTTTATATTTATAAAACAACTGAAAAATTCTTCAACCAGGCTATCCTCTGTTTAAAGTAATTAAATAAATGCCGATAAATCAGTAATAATATATGGAAGCATGACATGAGACTAAGGACAGTATTTTAGTATTAGGTGAAAGGGCAATATAGCATGTAAAAAAAATAATAAATTAAAAAAATCCAGAAAATTCATCAAAAGCATTAAAATTGTTTGTGGTACGGTAAGGTAAAACATATGAATTTGCATTTCTTACTCGTTCAGCTAAAAATGAACTCTTGAAACCCTAATTTTTATATCAGTCTTATTCATTATCTATTTCTGCGTTGCCCCAACTGCGACTAAAATCAAATTTCTTCAGAAACATAAATTCCCTCTTATTTTTCTTTTAATAAACGGAAAATAAACAAAGCACACAAAAATAAGATCCATAAGGAACAATTTTTTTCACAACCCTAAAAACCAACCGCTGATGAAATCCAAAACCCTAATTTCAAAGCGAAATTTTACAAAGAAAGCAAATTACTAAAAGGATAACAGGGGAGAAGAGAAATAGGAGAAAGAACCTTGGAGATCTGGAGAGAAAGAGGAATTGCAGAGCCAAGGAGGAGGTTTAATTCCACGAATCAAGAGTTTGGATAGGAGATGTTGGTCGTAGAGATCGGTTTGGTGTTTGACTTGATCGATTATCGACTGCTTCTTCTCGAAGATCTGGACGAACAGTTTTTCTATCATCGCCATTTTTCAGTCACTCTGAATCTGACGCCATGAATTTGGGGGGGGTGGAGAGAGAGATGGCCGTACGAGTGGCGCGATTTGGTTTTCAAATTTTAAGGAGAAGGCCACAACTTGGGCCGGGCCAAGAATTTGGGCCGGTTGTTAATTGGACTTTTTTTTGGGCGCGAAATTAAGAAAGAAACGAAAAGGGGAAGGAAAAGAAACGAAAAGGGGAAGGAAAAGAAACCAAAAACGAGAAGCCGTTACAACGGCCTTCTGTCTGCTGAGGAAGGAGGCAAACTACTTCTTATATTCATGCCGCTGCCTCTACATCTCTTAATCCTCATTTTGTCTTCTTGGATGAGCTTCCATATTCTAGTAGGCGGGTCGTTGATCTCTGACATTCTGCAGCCTTTACTCTGCCCCAAAGAAGCCAGAAAGTCAGCGCAACCATTGGCTTCCCTAAAGATGTGCTTAACTGAGCAGTGCTCGAGCAAATTCACCATTTCCTGACATTTTACAATGACGTTGTATAGAGAGTGATCTTCATGAGGAGGGCGCTTCATAAGCTGACTTAGAACTGCAGAGTCTGTTTCGATTTCCAGCTGGTTGAAACCTCATCTTTTAGCCATGAGCAATCCTTCCTTCAAGCCCTAAAGCTCCGCTGTGAGGACTTGTGCTTTGCCTATGTTGACGGTGAAGCCTGCTATCCAATTCACATCGCTATCTCTGAAAATGCCCCCTGTGCTTGCTTGTTTAGTCACTTTGCAGACTGCTCCGTCAGTATTTAGCTTCAGCTTTCCTGAGGAAGGCGCCAACCATTTAACTTTCTTTCCACTATCCATCTTATTCTCCACATTCTTTTCCCATATCAAAGTAGCCTCCCTTGCCATTCTAAGAGCTATAGACGTTAGCTCTTTTGGGGACTGGTTGGCCTTTTGGAAGATTTTCTTACATCTTCCCTTCCAAATAGTTCAGGTGGTACTGGTGAAAATGGTGCTGGTTTGCAGCTGACCACTAGTCCCTGACTTCATCCACTTAAAGGGATTAGAGTAGGTCCAGAATTTCTCCTCTTCTTCCACCTTTGGCCACACCAACTTCCAGATTTCTGAAGCCCACCTGCAGTCTCTTAGAGCATGCATGACAGATTCTTCAGCAGACCTAAAAAGAGGACAAGTAGTTTCCTCGCAGAATTTCCTTTTGTCTTTCCACATTAGTCATCAACTTCTCAGAGATGGCCAGTCAAACAAAAATTCTAATTCTTTCTTGGCACTTAATTTTCCAAATCCAACTCCAATCCGCTTGGTTTTGAACATTCTGATGATCCGGAGCTACAGTCGTTAGCATTTTGTAAGCCGATGCTGCAGAAAACACTCCATTGCTGCTTCCTCTCCAAACAAAGCTGTCCGTCGCTGTAGCAGAAGAAGAGACAAACATTCTCCTGCAGTAATTTGACCTTTTCTACTTTTTCCTGCGGAAGAACAACAAGCAGCGCCTCCATATTCCTACATTCTCCTGCAGTAATTTGACCTTTTTTTTGTGAAGTCTTAATTTGATACAAACAAATCGATAAAAATTTTCAAAAGTTTTTTTTATTGATTGGTCTCCGACAATTAATTTATTGATTTTAATTAATTCGATTCAAAATAACTATTAATCTCATTAAAGGATGAGCTCTTTCAGTATTTACTTTTTATTTTTTATTTTTAAAAATTGAATTCAAAATTTTGATTAAAGAAATATGATAAATTTATCGCTAAACTAATAAAACACAAATAGATTTTAAGTTTTTAAAAAATAATAAAACTTTCCTTGATCTTAGTCTAAAAGGCCGAGAAAGGTACGTGAAAAGCCTCTCCTATGAAACGTTTTAATTTTAGAATTTCCTCCTTCAATCTTTTTTTATCTCTATTTTCTTATTGTGATATCCCAACTCATTGGGGTTAGCCCGAATATAGTAATTCTTTCGGCAAATTATAATCAGGCAATTAGCAAGTTTGGATTCCTCTCGATAAGGATAGACCTAAATTATGTGATTTTGAGGTTTTGAATATATACAATGGTTTTGGTTTGTTTTTATTTTTGTTTTGTTTGGTTGTGCGTGGGTATATGTAAGTAGGAACTTGCATGAACAACGGTAAATTGACTTAGTAGAATATAGTATTAGATCTCTTAATCAAGATTACGAATTCAACTCAACATTTAAACATAAAATAGATTACGTTGAGAGAGTAACTCTCTTAATAGGTCATTATAAATTTCAAATCGAATTAATTAAAATATGGTTTCAGATATCGATTAATATAATAACAAAAAAAAAGAAACCTGCATGTAGTTTTGCTTCGACTATTATTCAGTTTGCCTTTATGATAATTTTTTTTAATTTAATTGGATTTTGTAATTATTTATTTAATATTCTATTTGATAAATAATTATGAAATACGTAAGAAAATCAGTACTTTTAAATTATCCGAGAGTTTTCCGAGTTTTAATTTACTACCAAAATTAACACCTTAGAAATTTTCTCCTTTCACTTTTAATTACAATAAATAAAATTAACACATATGGGATGGATCTACAATCTTTTTTCCCTCTCAATCGTATCATAAAATTTAGTATAAATCCCACATCAAATACAAAATTAAATTGCAGGGATCTACTTCTAAATTTTCATGATTATCTAAAAATCAAAAATTCAATTTTAAATTTTGAAAAATTTAGCTTTTAAGAATTCTCTCTTGGCTCTTGTATTTTTAAAATTTAACATATATTGTCTTGTCTCTAGTCCCTTTAAAAAAAAAAAAAAATCGAACGTGCCCACATATCAAAAAAGGTTATTTTCTTCGAATCAAATGCAAAAAACCCACTACTTGACCCTTTTGTTTGTTTTAGAGCAAAAGAGACTCTAATTCCCAATGTTTTACTTGGAGATTAAATGCAATATTATACTAATTGATTTGATGAGTTCACAAATAGCACATGTCCTTTTTTAAAAACACTAATTTTAGAATCCCATTTTAGAAAAATAACAAAATAAGAATTTAAATTTTTTTTTTTTAAAAAAAATTATGATTAATTTTCAAAATTTTAACACACCCGGTTCGAAAATGTTATCTATAAGCAATATTTTGGGTTCAATAAAGGGTAGGCATGCAAATGTATTTCTGTTTTTTTTTTTTTTTTTTCCTAGCAATAAAACCCACAGAGGGAGCCCCAGTGCTATTAATTTATACCAGGACGGACGGAGCTCTTAGTCAATTTGTGAAAACTAAGGTCATTGAATTGCAAAGTAATTGGTTAATGCAATTCTCACCGGTTTCCTTTTTTTTTTTAATATAAAATTAATAAAAATTATAAAAATACGTATATTTTTACAAATTTAAATATTAAAAAAAAAAACAGCTGTTGAACAAAAGTTTCATTTGGGTGCCCTTACATGCACATTCTCACCGGTGTTAACATTATAAATGAACGTGTGAGTCCACCGGCATTAGATATGCCCGGTGCAAGTTGAGCTCTTTTCCAATTGTCAATAGGTCAAATCCTAATTTAGCGGTTGGATATATAATAATTCCTATTTTATAGTTAAGATTTTATGATACCTAATTCGTTATCCTCGATAATTTTTTTTTTTTTCCCAAGGATGTTAAGATATAGGCTGCATGAAAACGAAAACGAAAACGAGAAAATGAAAATAAATACGAATGATACAGAAAAAAACACTTTATAAAAATAAAGAAAACAAAAATATGAAAAAATATAAAAATTTTTATATAAATATTAATTATTTTATAAAAATAATAAAATAATTACATTTTATAATAAAATTTTAAAATGATCAAATATCTAATAATTAATTATAAAAATAATATAAAATTATAATTATAATTAAATAAATAATTTATTAAATATTGAATAAATATGTAAATATAAAAATTGTGAAAAAATTTTATATAAATATTAATTTCGTTTTAAAAATGAAAAGATATTGATATCGAGTAGTTGGCGTCCATCAAACTTCAGACTATTGTCCTGCACGACCAAGACTCCAACAAGGACTTCAAACTCTCTCTCTCTCTCTCTCTCTCTATACTCCAAATCCTAATATGTTCTCTCTCCTCATCGACTTAGTCCCCTTTTCTCCTTCCAAAATTTCATTCTTCATGTACTCCATTCTCGCTTTCTCCCCTTCGTCAACCAATGGCTTCACTTTTCTCAGCCTCCCAAACTCACCTCATTCTGTACAAAACTGCAAATTTAAGCTTAATTATTTAAACAGATCTCTCAATCTCGTCAAAATTATGTCAAATTTCCCAAATGGTGGTTTTTCAAGAATTAAAAATAGAGAGTTGAATAATAGAAACAAAAGGAACTCTCACGATAAGAACCATTTCTATCTTCCCTCAAAATATTTTTATATCTTCCCCTCAAATCTTTTCCCTCCAACACCCTCTACTTTGTTGCGGTATTGTTGTTGCGGTCGGTGTAGATAATTATTAGCCTATGAGTTTGACACAACCCGACGATAAAGCCAAGGATTTTACTGCGCTAGATGGTACCCTGAGAGACGCGAACATAGAAAGAAAGAGATAAGAGACAAACACTTGCCCCTTGCTACTTGTCGATGAGTGTCGGAGATAAATGAGCAAAAGAGCGCGAAGGAAAAGGAGATCGAGGAAAAGAGAGCAAGAAGTTGAGCTATGAACAACGGGGAAGACTAAGAAGAAAACAAGAAAATGGAAATGGGTTGTGAGGATGACGTAGAGTAAGTGAAACCGTTAACCCTGAGAAGGGTTTTAAAATCGAAATTGCTGTAAAATCGTTAGTTTGAAAAACGATTTTAAAACTCTGTTTTTAGACAACTGTTTTTAATGTCAGACGTGAAAAATAATGAGTACCCCTATTTGATTAAAAAATAATTTAATACCAGCAAGAGATTAGAGATTAATTATATTTTAGTTTTTGGAATAATGTTTTTGTAATGCATAAAATGTATGAAACCTTATTTTTAATAATATTAATAAAGCTATAATGTAGACCAATTATCTTCTTTTCATCCTAGTGGTTGGCAAAAATAATGCTTTAGGTTGCAGGTAAGAAGGGTCTCGTTTTGTTAAGTAATTGTCATGGAAGTCAAAGATTTTTTTAAAAAAAATAAATAAATTAGATAAAGTGATAAAATAATAATTTCTAAGAGTGACATATAAATAAGTTTCGAGTCAAACAGAAACAATTAGTACTATTTGAGAGATAGAAAGTTTAACCCAGAATTTGATGCACAAACTCGCAATTTTGGATTATATATATTTGATAATACGATCAAACTATTATTTAGAAAAATTAAGCTGATACATCATTAGAAGGGAGACCCATAATAGAAAATGGGTCCTTCTCTATTTTGGATATTTAAACCGAAAAAGTGAGTCTCCAAATTCAAAACCACTAGCAAAAGCGGGAAAATCAGGAAAAGAGGAGGTGCTAGCTGCTGCATCAACTTGTTCATTCCCCAACAAAGCACTAGGCATGTTACTCCCTCCCAGCAACCCATATCCAAGACCCTGTGGTACCTCCCCAACTTGACCCGGCCCGCCATTCAGAAATTCCTTGAGAGTTTCTGGGTCAAACATGGGACGGTACCCATACTGCTCAAACCCGAGATTAAAACCCGGAAGTCTCTCTGCATGGGCAACGGCATTCTCACTTTGCTGCTGCTGCTTGAGAATTCCAGGACGTTCAACTTGAATGCGGTAGCGGCTGAGGTAGATGGCGAGGGGCTTAAGGTATTCATTGAACCCGAGCTTCTCCATGGCTACGAGCAAGTCTTCAACCGTGATGGTCTTGCGGAGCTCGTGGTGGCACCGGTCATTGGCCTCGCTGGTTATGAAGCTAATGAACTCGGTCACGCATTCCTGGAGGGTTTCCTTGGCATCATCTGCGATTTTGGCCTCTGGTGGGAGGATCTTCCGCATGATCCTGATCATATTGGCTACTGGCATGCAGTGGTCTGGTTCTCGCGTGTTTCTCTCCTGTAGCTGTGGCTGTGATGGCTGTGGTGGTGGTGGCACAATGTTGGTGGTGATGGTGTTCATGAAAGGGTGGTTTGGCTGGTTGATGGAGTTGTTCTCTGCAATTGATCATTGTCATCATAGAATTAATTAACAAATTTTAATTCATTACTACTTTTTCTACCTTGTACCAACGATAACCAATGGCCTAGGGAATTAGAACCAAATTATACGTAGAGTTCATGAGTGTGAATATTTCATTTGGAGAAAAATATAGGGGGAAAAAAAGATGGTGATAAATTTACTAGATTTTGGTGCAAGGCAAAATATACAAAATAGGAGTCAAGTGAGAATTCTTTTTGAGGGGGAGAATGTTATGTTCTTCAAAGGTGGTAGTGTTATCTATTATAATTACAAGGCACAAAAACCATAAGCCAAAGAAAAAGCTTATCTTTCAAACACAAACAGGAGAATACATCTATCAAATTCGTAATTGTATTTTTGTAAATAAGATAGTTTTCGGTTAAATTTTAATCACTTTTTAATAAGAGGGATCCAATTTCATTTCAATCGGAGTAAAGTTTAAATTGTTAACTTTTTAATATATATATATATATATATATTTATATTTATATTTATATATAGAAAAGTTTCGAACTCTATGAGTTAACCCATAACTCAGCGACAACTCACACTAAAATAATAACATAAAAATAATAAAATTACTAACATCACCTTTATAATTATCAACGCAGTAACAAAATATTGTGGGGTCCACAGTCATTAAATAAATGCTTCATGTCGATAAGCTGATGTTCATCCTCTTCTTTTCTAACTAAAACAAAGTTAATTTTTTGAAAAACAATGATTTATGCATATAAAAATGTGTACTATGAGAAATAATGATTTGAAATTTCATATGTAAAAAACTGAAACAAGGGAAAAGAAACACTTACTAGGGTTAGAAAACCCAGCAATGGTCACCCTAAGGCGGAGCAAGAAAGAGAAGAAAGGGCTTAGAAAGATGAAGAAAAAGGAGAAGTCACAGATAGAGGAAAAAGAATCTGCTTTTGTCCATGCAAAATTAAATATAACACAACCACAGTCGAAGATCAAGTTTCACTTTTGCACTTGCCAACAAATTACTATGTTGGCCACACTCTCCTCCACACTTTATTGCGTAGAAATGAATCTCAACTAACGATTAGGATTTTCTTCAATGTTTTTACTCTCTCTCTCTCTCTCTCTCTCCTCTTTCTCTTTCTCTCTCTAAGAAGAAGAAGAAGAAGAAGAAGAAAGGAAGAAGACTTTGTTTTAGGAGACCTAAGGAACACACTCTAGATTGTTGAAGGATCTTTACCCAGTGTGCATACGCAGAAAAGGAAAAAACAAACAATTATATGAAGCAAAATAATAAGTCTAAAAGTACAGTGATCGAGTCGGCTGAATGACTTAAACTTGTTGATCCTGATTTTATAAAGAAAAAAAAACCCTCAGTTTTTGCTCATTTTGTCCGATTGTTTACAAACTTTTTGCAGGCCACATGATACTTTATTAAGAAAAATGGGGGAAAAAAAAAGAACACCACTTTTATGAGAAGAAGAATTTAATTCCCAAGAGCACGAAAGATCAAACCAGAATGGTAGAGATAGAGAGAGAAGAGATGGATCAAAGGGGATAACAAGAATTTTTTTTTTTCTTGTAGAGAATAAAAAATGTTTGATAACAAACATAAAAGTCATTCACAGACCCAAACCCTAAAATTAGCTTCAAATTGAAAATTAATTAAATTTGCATGAGAAAGAAAGGCTATCCTCAAGCCAGAAGAAAAATGGAGAAATAATCAAGCAAGAGATCAAGAAGAACTAAATTATAAAAAAAAAAAAAAAAAATGTAAGAGCAAGAAAATTGAGTAGATGATGAATCTCTTTCGTTTTTCTCCAAACAAAGTTGAGAAGGAAAGAAAAGCATCACATGGCAATCCTTTCAATACTTAGAAAAACAAATAAACATATATTTCTTAAACTAATAATATGCAGATTACCGTTGTTCTGCTGAGGGTATCCACAGAAACTATAATAAACCCCATCATCAGCCATTCTCTATCTCCCTCTCTCTCTCTCTCTCTCTCTCTCTCTCTCCCCCCCCCCTCTTCTCTCCGTTAGCCTGTTTGATCTTTGACTTCTTGAGGAGGACTCTGAGCTTATTAGCTCTTGACCTCTTGTGTTAGGAAAGAAGCCACTGTTTTGGATTTATAGAGAGCTCAGTTAAGAGAGAGAGAGAGATGAGTCATATACCAGCCCCCATTAAGGACGTTGCAAACGAGGTGTTTGGTGACTAAAATCTTGTATGCCACAGTCATTATTTCAGGGTTGAAGTGTCATTTAATCCCTATATATACATTTTCTTTTACTTGTTTTTCCGTTGACAAATAGTTAAACTAACAAACAAAACCCAACGTTTCCTAGCTACGAACCAAAGAAAGTTTGATTCAAATGGTTATCCAATGACCCCAAACTCTTATCTGTGACAAAGGTCATGTGTTTAACTCGTCACTCTCACCATTGCTAAGCAAATTAAATAAATAATATCTTGCATATGAAATTATGGAATGTCAAATAAACTATAGCGTAACCGACACTATTCCCCCTTTTGTAGAGGGATCATCTCTTCCCCTAAAGGTTTCGAGTTCAAACCTCCCCAATATAACCAAAAAAAAAAAAAATTGTGGAGCTCAAATTATATCTGTCTTCTTAGTTAGCTCTATTCTATTATTTGTTCTTAAAATGTTTGCTTTTGATCTCAACCTTGCAAATGCATGAGTTTTATGGCAAATTTAGTATGAACGAAATAAAATATTTACATTTGAAACTATTTATAAGTTAACATCTATTGAGCCCTCATAAAGCTTAAAATAATTTTCATGAAAATTTTTAGCTTTCAGAGTTGCATTTCATTCGGTCACGTTTGTTATTATTTGTTTTGCCTTTATTATTGCAAGGAATCTTCCAAAGACACATGATTTTGGTGTTTCATCCGTTGTCAACTTGTAACTATTTAATAATATCCTAAGAACTTTGTAACTAGTAAAAGTGGAAGCCTAGGGTTTAAGGATATTTCCAATTATATCCTTAAAACTATGATTTCGCAGCAGCATTATAAAAGTTGAAATTTGGATGTGTCATTAATACTTTAGTTACTATCATTTTTAAACCTGTATTAGAATGTGAAATCATTTTGGGGGGAGATAGGAGTCGACATCCCCCCCCCCCGGGCGGGGGGTTTGGTCACTAGGAAAGGATAGAAGAAAAAGATATTTTTTTCCTATTTTTAGAGGGATTACCAAGTTATTTTAACTTGTGCATAAGGCTCTTTTTTTAATCGAGTAAGAGTGATATAATTTATCACTTTGCACATCCACAATGATTTTATAAGCGAAAGTGGCCATCTTAGAGCAATCACCATATAATTGTCGGAGTTCATTAACAACCATCAAATTTAGTTATCCAAACGATATTAGATACTCACCGAAGTGGCTATCAATTGATCATGTAGCACTGTCCGAGGGTTACCTGTACAAGCATCAAACAAGAGGTCTTGAAAATTTTATCAATGACAGTTCTTACATAATTTACCAGCAATTTGTTCCACCATTAGAAACCCCATTATTTTATAAGGTTTTTTGGAACATGATGGAGATCCATTATCATACTAGGGAAGGAAAGAGATACTAATGCACACCCAAAGACAAGGCAAACATTAACAACCAAAAGAAAGGAACTTGGGGAAAAAAGGCCAAAGAGAGTGCAAATTTAGGGTAATTATTCGATGGGTCTGGTGCAATCATCTTCACTCCCATAATTTATAGGAGAATCACTATATCGCCTGAACGTGTCGAATGGGATTCCTTTAAGGGTTGATGCGGCAAGCACCATGTCAGCATTTCAAGCGATTCATATACCCTTTTTCCATAACGGTATACTTATCCTTTTTTGGTAATGACCCGTTTGACGCACGTTGCTCCACCTAATAAATTAGGCAAGTAGCACATGAAAGGAACACAAAATTAAACACTTGCAACACTTGACTAACAAAAAAGCCATCCACGCACGGAAACAGGAACGAAGAAAGGAAATTTAAAACCTGTTCATAAAATCCTTTAATGAAATTTTGTACAGACGAAACTTGCTCTTATAAGCTCATACATATAAAACATTTGAATGAAAAAAAAAATGTTTAAACCAATTCCAAGTTGCAGTTTAGCCCAAAGAATCACATTTGCAAAATCATTTCAAAACTTGGTTGAAACTATGCCATGCCCTCGAACACAAACAATATGCAACAGGTACAAGCATGTAAAATCATTGATGATGTGACTGTTATTTGCTGACATGGTGAACAGACTTGTTGACATGGCGATGACTTAAACACTTGTTGTTGATTTTTTTTTTTTTTGGTGATGTTAAACACTTGTTGTTGATGTGGCAATTGTCATGTCAGTAAACAAACTTCACCCCTCAAGTAGAGCGTCGCTGCTCGTGGGCTAACCTTCTAAAAATGGAAAGATCATGAAAGAATATGACTTTATATGCCTCATCATACAACTTCCTCTTGCCTCATTTCTTGACTCCCTTATTTTTTAGTTATAAATGAACATATAAATAAATAAAAATAAAGGTGGTTAAGATTTAACCAACTTGAAGTGAAACTGCTAGAGGATGGGGTACTTGGTTGAGTACCTCCTGAGAATGAGTTTTAGCAGCATGAATTGGATAAGAAAGTTCTCGGCTTTGGTTACTTTGCTGCACCAGAGGATCAAAGATTTTCTCTTGGGCAGAGAGTCATTGCTCATGAATTACCCTTCCCGATGGTGAAGACATGTAAACCCTCCCTAAAGGTGGAGGTTAGATAAGATAAAAATAAATTGTATAAATTAACCTTCCACGGGGGATTACATAGCAGACTATCTACTAAATGCTCTCTTTTCTTGGTTATTCGACTACCATCATAGGAGTATAGTTTTTCTTTTAGCCAAACTTTCTCTCAAGGGTAATGGAAGGTGAACCCTGGGTTAGATAAGATAAAACATTGGTATAAATCTTTTGAGAGAAAGAAGATAGAAAAAAACATTTAAAATACAAAAACAAATAAATAAATAAAATCGCCAAAGATTATAGATATTAGCGGTGCATTTCCTTTAGAGTTAGGATCCTTTCATGACTCAACTAGAGATAGAGATGAATGGAAAAATTTATATTCATTGGACTTATGTCATTTTTTATTTTTTGTTTATTTTATTATTGTTCGGACCATGCTTCAATATTTGAGTGTTAATAACTCACCATATGAATGTCATTTACGAAATCATAAAATATGTATGATATCTACTTTATGTAACGTGCATGTAATGTATGCCTCTCTTCCTCAATCCCCCCTTAAAATTACTTGCGTAACCCCTGGCTGATTAAGTCAAATTTTAAGATCTCATATGTTTGAGGGAGCCATCACATGTAAATAAGGGCTCATCGGCCTCAGGATATCGGATCCCTTCGCCATTTTTTTTTTTTTTTACAAACTATTTTTGTATTATATTTTGATACGATTCGACTTTGTGATCGTATAACATATATATATATATATATATATATATTTGATAACCTTTTGATATGAGCATGTTTAACATTTAAGTAATTCTTATGACCTACAGTTGTGTTGATTGAGAGGGTCAACTCGTTATGTCTATCGATGTTTTTAATATGATTTAATGGTGTATGATATAGAAATTTACAATTTTTAAGACTAAATTTTTCCATTTGGATCGGTAATAATCACTAAAATATAGGAAAACTTGTAAAATTTTTCTTAAAAAATGTTTCCAAATAAAATTTTTAAAAATTTTATTAAATTCTTTTGATATTATCACACGTATATAAAAATACAGAAACTGCTATCTTAGGCGTTCCTATATTTGTATTAAATTATGTTTAAAATTCTACATTAAATTTGCGTCTATGATAAGAATGAAATACTCGGAATAGCCGATCGTTACATACTCGTACTGATAGCTTATGAGTACTAAACCATATTGTCCTCTTTAGATAATCCATTCAATTACCAATTAACTAGGCCATAACATTACATCATTACATACATGCAACATGAAAATATCAGACTACACCAACCACGATACAAATAGCTCAAGGCCCACATCTATCCATTGGAAAGTACATTATCTACACATTAATATAACATACTCTTGACTAACCAAAACAACAATATATGCATACAAACATCACATAAAATAAATAATCTCATCCATTAAAGTACAGGTTTGCTAAATTATTTCTTTTAGTACTTAATCAACCGGTATTTTGAGTCATTATTTGATCAATCTGGCTCGATCTGCTATCAAATTTGCTAAATTATATCTTTTGGATTTTACTGATCAGTAGAGTTTTCTGACTAATTCAGTTCAAATATTGTGAAGTTATTGAGGAGTTAATTTTTTCAAATTTCATTTATCTAATTATATAATTCGAATTCAAATTTATAGTTAATGGAATGTAACGTTTTATCACCGTACGAGAGTTTGGTGTTCTCCTCTCTTTTTTTCCTCTTTTCTCTCCCTCTTCTTTCGCTCTCTTCTTTTCTCTACTCTCTCCATCGACGCTAATGACTTCAAATTCTCTAACCGAAGGAATGAAATAAAAAACGATTTGAAGGTCAAAATTCTAGCGATCAAACCAAAATCATTTGGGTTGAGTGGTCAAATATTCTACTTTCTTAATCAGAAATCTTAAATTCAAAACCCTTGGAAATGGTGAAAAAGGATTTGAGAGAGCCAACCCTTAAAATGGACCCCGTAATGTTTGAATCGGATTAGTAAAATAAAACCCAGATATCGGTAGTGAAAACCAAAAAAGAAATTCCCACGATCGAAGGGGGAGAATTGAAACCCCCAAGCATTGGTTGTAAACGAAGGTAGAAGATTAAACTCCTTTAACTTAAGTGATTAGACACTCTACCCACATAACTCTCGAATTCGAGTCCTGGGAATTGTAAAAAAAGATTTGGAAGAGTTAATCCTTAAAATGGGTCCTATAGTGCTCGAATTGGATTAGTTGGGTAAAATCCGGATATCGGTAGTAAAAACAAAAAAAAAAAAAAAAAAAAAACCGAAGGCAGAAGGCAGAAGGAAATTGAACTTGAACTTGGGCCGATTGATCTTAAGCTTGGATTTCATTTCTCTCCAAGATGGGCTTTGGGTTGTTTTGGGCTTCATTTGAATTTCAAACTGATTGCGACTTGAAATTGGCCTTGGGCAAGACCTTGAAATTGAAATTAGACTTGTCTTGGGCTTGGGCTTGGGCTTGATTTTTGATTTGATTTTTTTTTTTTTTTGGTAGAAATTTTTGATTGAAAATTGGCGACCAATAAGATTAGTCGAAATTCATTCAAATTCAAATTTGGCATTCAAAATTTGTCCAAAAATGCCTACAAAGAAAATTAAATCCAATGAATAGCTTTGAGGCAAAATCATGAGAAAATAAATATAAATTCAAAGAAAATTTATCATCAATTTAATACAAAATTAGAACCTAACAGCTAATATGTCACTTGTCTTTCAGGCATATCATGCACGTCGTTTAGGATTTTTTTTTTTTTTACCGACTAATATATAGTAATTAATTTAATCTGCAGTCCCGAGTAATGTTGATTAACCAAGAGAGAGAGCGCTCAACAGCAACTTCGAATAAAATTAAAATTTATCGCCACAGAACTAAAGTGAAACTGAAAGCTCCTCGGCAACTTTTGATAAAATTGAAATTAAAAAAAAAAAAAGGCTCTTAATTGAAGGAGATTAAGAAGGTTAACATTATCTACAATTCTGAGATTAATGTTAATGAAATTGAATCGCCAAGAGAGAGATTCGAATAAAGGTTTGGAATTAATTTTAACATCATCTTTAACGAGATTTGCAGTGGTTATGCTTCAATCCATGAAGGACGCCGGCAAGTCGCCTCACCGAGAGAAATTGACAAAGATTAGATGATGTTGGTCCATGATGATAGCCTAATTGAAGTTACGGTCACGGCGGGCCCAAAAAATTGAGATTTTGGTGGCAGCAACGGCAGGAGATGTTGGCGGTGGAGAACGGGTAGTGAATTAGAGAGAGAGAGAGAGAGAGAGAATCTTATGCGGGTATGGTTCAATTTTGGGTAATTCATTAGGGTTGGTGTCATTTAGGGTTTTTTATCTTCAGAATCTTAGGGGGTTTGTCTTATATTAGGTTGGGTTGATTTTGAACTTAGAGAAACCTATGGCCATAATCAATTGGCAATCGTGGTGGGCGGTAGTGATTTCGCTGGAGAGCACGTTGGCTATGGGGGAAGAGTGGGAAGGGGAGGGGAAGGTGTGGACACAAGGAATTGAAAAAGGAATTGGCAGAGAGAGAGAGAGGTTTCTGCTTTAATTAGAGAAAGTGTTATTAGAGAAATCTTCCCCTCTCATAACACTTCAAACCCATTTTCAATTTATGCAAACAGAACGGGGAAAAAGTGTTATGAGAGAAATCTTCAGCGGTGAGTTGAGAGTTGCAGGCGTGTGATGGTGTATGGCTGTGAACTAATGTATGCAAAGTCTTATCCTGGAAAACCAAGTCCAAAGTAAAATTTATTCAAATGCAGATGACTCGGAAATGATTATTCGTAGTTGGCTTTACGGGTTCAAGATAATTCCCAGTTGCATATCAATCAAGGGCAAGAAATGTTATGGAAGGTGCAACAGAAGCAGGAAGAGGAGACAAATATGTTGTCAAATATTTTAGGTTTCTTAAAATGCTTTACTCAATGGAATTGTAATTCAAGGAAAGCCAAATCATCAAAAGTATTACATGGACCTCGAGATGCAGATCTTTGGTTGACATTGCTCAAAACAAACAATCCAATCCTCCGATTTTACCCCCTCAATAATTTCTTTTTCATTTTTCCATTGTTATTCAAAAATTCAATTAATCTTATTCAAATAATCATATAATCTAATTTAGAGACTTACTCCCTAAGCAAACCCTGCTCTTAACTACCCAATACATCTAGTTACTTGTCCTGGATTGCAAATCATTACAGGCAACAGGGCATTGATTGTCCATTTAATAAGATTTTTTTTTATCTTTTCTTTTCCAAGAGTAGAAATTAATAGCTTTTAAAATAAATTTTTTATTTTTAAAAATAAAGTAATTTTATAACTTTTTAATATAAATTTAAAATTTAAAATTTAAAATAAAATAAAGAGAGTTCAAATCTGAAAGACATGAAAATAAATAAATTAAAAGTATGCACATATTTGAGACTTTATATTCTTCAAGTGAACTATTGGGCCTTTCCTCATAAGGAGAAAAAAAGTTGAAAAAATACTTTACCAAGCACTTAAATTCGACTGCATACTCTTGAACAATTATTGCTCTGCAACAACACTTTTGGTGTTCATTACACAAATG
The DNA here is from genome assembly GCA_033439265.1 of Dillenia suffruticosa. Lineage (NCBI taxonomy): Eukaryota > Viridiplantae > Streptophyta > Magnoliopsida > Dilleniales > Dilleniaceae > Dillenia > Dillenia suffruticosa. Next base: position 1,579,965 of record JAVTVX010000005.1, read on the forward strand.
CTTATCATTTTTTACCAGATCATGAAATTAAGCCAAGACATATGACCATGATGAATTTAGTAGCAAATGACCATGCCAAATGGTTTTGAGTTAGCACAAGACATGTTCCGATTGCAAAATACATCACAAATGCAAAGTAAGCCATTTATCTAATGAAATGTTTAGGCATAATTTCCTACATCCAAGGTGTTACATCTTGACAGCTTTGTGCCAAAAGATGCTGAGACAACAGAAACACAAAAAGAGAAAAGGCCACATTTACAAGCACACTTTGAACTTCAGTTTCTTTATATACTTACAACAGCTTAACTTTCATACTCCCTTAACCTAACTTTGGAAGACCAAGTGTAGGTTACCACAAAATTCACTCGGTCATACCCAATGCATTACCTTTATCTCTTGCTAACGTTATGACTACTTACAGAACCCACCATATCTCTATGACTCAGTTTTTACTTCTGACTCCATTTTCAAACCCATTTCATGTGAAAAAAATTTTCTACGCTTACGCGAAGTTCTGATCCCATTCTTAACTCCATTTTGTCTTTTGATCAAAGTCCCGTTGCTTTTAGAAATATCTACAGGTGCTGTAGGGACTCGATCATGCCGGCTAATATTGGTCACCATGGCATAAACAATGAACTCGCTCTTTGGATCCAACATCGCCTTTTTCTCAACAATGGCAGTCTTCCCACAACTCCTATCGTTGATTGCCATCTCTTTCAGATTCTTCAAGATGGCATTTTTATCATATGTAGGGCATTCTGGAGAAATCTGCAAGGAATATGATTTCATCAGATGCTTCTTCTGTAAAGGAAACATTTAGGGGGAAAAAAGCATATCAGTAAATCAGTTCAACTAAGGAGTCCCAATCAAAGAATAAATGTATGATCTGAAAGTCAGGTTCCTATTTAATATGATATCCACGATCAATTTACTAGTTAAAATATCATGCTTATCTCTTCCATGCATTCCTCTAGTCCTTGAAGCACCAACAGTATTGTATGCTATCTCTAGAAGTTGCTTCTATAAGGGGCAATTTTTATTGTACACGGTGCAACTATACTAATCCCTATCCTTTTGTCTTATCTCCAAACTTTAATATTTTTATTTATAATCTTGTTTTTTCTTCTGACCTGTGGAGGAGCCGGGTAGCAGTTGGCGAAAAATTATGATCCCTCCCCATGCACCCACCCACACCCCCCCGGTGCCCACCCCCACATTTAGCCATGCCAACATAATCCTTTTGAACTAGACCCTGTTTTTGACCCACCTATCCACCTCAAGATTCTCATCTCAGCCACACTCATTGATATGAAATTAAATTCAGATTTTCCCAAGAAAGACAATTTTATGCCAAATTAAGAAAACAAATTTGGGTCAGTGGGGACAAGGAAAATGCCCAAAAAGGACATCGAGTGAAGGAGCTAGACCAAACAGAGGGTGCAACAACAGAGTCAGCGGAGGCCTTGGTCCATGTCAAAGATGAAAGGCAGAGACAAACAAGGAATACTCCAGCCACTTATTTGTTAACTACCCGATATTTCAAGGTCATGAAAACAAGCAATGTTTTCAATGGTCAGTTGAGTGGAGTAGCACTTCGCATGCATAATACGCCAACCTCATCGCAGAAGTTCACCCAATGCATCTCACACTGCATGCAATCTTTTTTAACCGCCAGAAATCAAAAAGAATGTAACCTCAAAGTGGATTCTCACCTTAAAATCAACCGGGAGACGAATCATTGTGCATAAGCATCCACAACCATCACTGAAGTTCAGTTTCACCATTATTTCAAATGATTTTGTCCTGATTGTTCTCCTGATATATAGCAAAAGCAGGATAAGAGGAAAATAAGGTAAGATATGTGAAAAATTATGCCGGATGAAATGAGGCAAGATATGACATAATATTCTAATGCCTAGAATCTAGGCAATGTACTCTGTAGCACTTTTCAAAGAGGAAATTCCATGGGTACGTGCAAAGGTCTCTGTGCAGCATCATCCAATAAGGCTGAAAGATTTATGCTTCTCTCATCCATATGAAGACCCACATAGAAAGTAGAGGTGAAAATGGGAGTGGTGGGGCTTGACTTAGCATCCCTGCACCCAAAACAAAAAAACACCTCCATCCCTGAACCCGTACCCAGTAACCTGTTTTGCAGGAGAGTTCAACCCCGCCCCCAGTACAAAGAAGATGGTCCCCAACCCCATCCCCATCTCCACAAGTGGAAAATATTCTTCAACCCCACCCCGAAAATGAAACACAACAACAAGAAGTCAGCAAAGTTAGATCAGCTGAATGTCATTAAAGCACTATCCATTACTTTTGGTTGTGTATCTAGGTGGAATTTGGAGACAGCCTCGATAACTGCTATTCAAAGTATAATATCATAACTGGGGGAGAGTTGTACAAACCCATTTTCCAAAAAACTTAAAATAGTCTAACATAGCAACACAGAAATACCTTTTTAGCTGCAATGGTTGTTTTTGCAAAACAGCTGCTTTGAAACTTTCGCTATCAGAGGAGACCTATGATGAAAAAGGAGCAGAACAATGAGGCCCAAGACTGAGAGATAGCAACTTAACAGTAACTCAAAAGAATGAATCTGCATGAAGCAAGCTTTCAATAGAACTCCCTCACACCCACCAACACCCTCCCAAAAGAGACAGGACATAAGAAGCAAAAGCAGGATACAGAAAGTGGAACCAGCCATATATAAATATATATATCATCATATGTTGATATATGTATGGCACATTCATGCCAAATGGAAAGTCATTACGAATGAGGGTCTAATGCTCCATTTTCAAAAGCAAGGCATTATTTCCTTGGAATAAATTGAAACTTTTGGTATCTCCGGCAGTTGACCATCACTAAGAGTAAATTGTTGTTACATGCCTACGTGGCATTCACATGGTTGATTAAAAAATTATTTGCTAATTAGCACTACATGTCCTAATTATTTCTTAATCAAATAATAAAAATAATATTTTCTTAATTATTTAGCCAAGAAATATTTTTATTTCTTATTAAAATAAAAATGAATATTTCTTTATTATTTCTTAACAAAAATAATTATTTCTTGATTATAGGAATTGAAATTTTTAATTAAATCATGAAATAATTTTCCTTAATTATTTAAACAAGGTATAATTTTTTTTCCAGGAAAACTTTCTAACTTGACCCAATTTTTTTTTAATTATTTTAAAATTAAAAGCTACTAAGTATTAATTTTTTTTAATGATGTGAAAAATTTTTATGAAGTTTCCACATCATCAAATTATATGAAGCACAAATCTCATGTGGGCATTTAATAATAACGTAAGTTGGATGCAAAAGTGCCTCATTTTTTTGTAAAGGATACGGGTTTCAAAAACCCATTTCAAAAGTCGGGCTAAAAGTGAACGTGGGCCTTGGTTTAGGATAATTTAATCCTAAAATTTTTTACCAATTTAAAGGAACCTGTAATTATCTGCAAAGGCCAAAAATACTTTTCGAAATATGGTCACCTCAACAGATTTAATAAATGGAAGTGGAGCTTTCTGTCCATGTACACTTGCTATCCGCAGCAGCCAGTTCACATATCTCCTGTCTGCAGAAGAAGATTAAATAACCTTAAAAAAAAATATATATATATATATATATATAGCTAAAGCATCAGGTTATTCCAAGCAGCATGCAGCTCAATCTTGACCTCACATAACCGAACCAGTATAAGGAGAAGTATAAAGGTAAATGCTTCCATCGAGAAACAGGTCAAATTTGTCTTGAACTGAGAAGATGTGTACTGGAGATCCTTTTGACCACCACTGAGGTGCAGTAATGCTACAGGGCTATAAAAAAGGGATAACATAGGCATATAGTACAGTCAGCATGTGATCAAGTATGAAAAACAGAAGACAAGTTGGGATGTTCTAAAACTTCTTCATTCACCATGAGAAAATTATTCTGAAAATCGTGAATCACCTTCATTCACTATTATAATATTATTCTGAAAATCAGTGACACCATAAAGGGTGTGAAAATAGATATCCATTCCTAAAGTTTGCCAAAGACTTTTTTTTTTGGGGGGGGGGGGGTTTATCACAGCTTTGATGCACTATCCTATTTACCTCCACTTACATTTATGTTAAATACAATGGATTAACTTTGGGTCAAAAAAAAAAAGTTTAACATAGAAACCATGCACAAACTCAAATTAATAAAGTACATTGTATTTTTTAGGTTGAAAGAGAAGAACACAAGGTGAATTTGATAAATAATTTCAGAAAAGGAGAGAATTACGATACTTGGTGCACGTAAACCTCATGAATGACTTAGGGAAGATTAAATGATAATTATATAGACTTTAATGTACAACTCTGAAGGTTGTCAAAGGGAAGAAAGGTCAAAGTCTTTGGTCACAGTGAGAAATGTGAAAATGTGTAGCATTGCAAAACGAATTGGAGATAAGATAGTGGCATCAACCTTCCATTTATGGCAAGGCTGAAGCATAGTTGAATGTATTTACAGTGAATAAAGGCACAACATAAGTTACCTTTGCTCAAGCCTTGGATGATACTGATTTCAAGCAGGTCAATTCTAACAAATGGAGGAATTTTCAGATTTAGAAAGTCCATGACACCTGCAATCACCTGTTTATGTTCATATTAGTTCCTAATGAATGAGGTATGAGAAGAAAGGCTGACAACAATGAACAAAATACTTAAAGACTAATCTTTTGCATACACGACATTCAACACTAGAATACTCACAAAGTCAAGAGACAATAGTTTCCAACTGAATACAACTTCATTATAGTATAGTTAACCTTAATGATATCCAAGGAATAAATAACTTTATCTACTCAACATATAATTCTACTAAGTACACACAAGCATATGCATTTGATACCTTATCTACAAGTCCATGAATGACCAAACTTGCCTTTGGGTCCTTTGGCGTCTTCTGTAACGGAAGGAAGCAAGCATGCATTAGAAGTTATGCACCACAATGCCAGAAAGCATAAAGGTATTGATGGTGTAAATACATATCCACACCCTTAGAATGTTCTTTCAAGTATAAAGCATTTAAAGGATGTTGATCTTAGACATTTGATTTATGGATGAATACTGATGTTTGTTTTCAACAACCAATTCCAATATGGTTTTCTTAAAGCTATGAGTAGACTCGTGCTGTTCTGTACCTTTAAGCTCAAGGATTTCACTTATGGTGTGTATCATGAATGATTTCATTTGTCTGTCAAACATGATAAAAGAATTGTGCTATTTTCTATATCCATGCACTCAGACACATTTTTCTAATCAACCAAAATGTACAGGATAGCCACAACTTTTGAAGGGGGAAAATTTTCCACATCAGGACTCCGACCTGTTTGTTCCCAAGTTGCATCTATAATACCAACTCGTATCCATACATACATGGTGTGAACTCTTACCGATCCAGCTTCAAATACGAGTAGAATTTGTGAGACAAAATGTCTTGAGAGTTAAATTAATTTCTAATATGGCCTCACAAAAAACCTAACAGCAAAATCAGTCCCACTAGCAAACTCAGCTATTTCACTTAGACGCCAAAGGCTTATTTGAGTCTCTGTACAAACAAGTTTAAATCCAACGAAATCAACATTAAGGATAAGAAATAGACCTGAAGATTGACAATTACAATCTTCCCCCCACCACGGAGAGATCTCAAAGGCAGATTGCAAGCAGGAGTTATCTGTAAACTGCACAGACCAATGATGCTCATTAGGAAAGGTTTGCTCAAGGACAGAAGTGAAAGTTCATCTTGACCATAGTTGTGGGTACTTTAAATTGCATAAAATAACCAAAGACTAGCCAACAACAAATGAACACTGGAAGTCTCATAGGAATCTCATAAGGCAACAAAACAAACAAAAACAGCGTTTCTGAACTTTCTCTGTGTTCCCCCTCCCCTACCCTCTTCTCTTTTCTCGCTCACCTTTACTAATTTCTGTATCAGATTTATTTTTACAACACAAACATCACAAAATTAGACAAGGCAGGGGAAACACAAAGATTTTATACCGAATCAATCCTGAATTTTATTTTGTAGTAGGTTCTCACTATAAAAAATAAAATACTCATTATAAAACAATACACCATTAAATAAACCTCATTGACCCTAGTTCGCTCAGATAGCGTGTAGAAAACATGGTCCCTGTTGATCATTTTATTAGGTGCGGCCATAGCTTGGTCAGAAAAAATGTTGTTTCTGGTCCAAGAATAAGTATCCTTTATAGTGTTTTTGAGTCTTTAGCATTTCTAATGGTCCTTTAAAATTTGGAAAATTTTTCTGGAAATTTTAGTATTTCGGAACGTTAAATTTTCTTAGGTCTTCTTGCTTCATTTATAACTTCCTGTTTGTTTTAGATTCTGTTCAGCACTAAAATTAGTGCCTTTCTAGGGTCTAAGAGTGTTAAAACTTTATATTTTAGTGTCTTTACTTCTATAATTACTCTACATTGATGGATGCAAATTTTAGAAGATTTATAGTGTCATTAAGTGTTTATCATCTATAAATATAACTGATCAATGTAAACTAGGAATAGAGTGAATGAATAGATGAAAAAGTTTATTGTTTAGTTATTTATGTTGAAGGCATATAACTTCGGTCGTCTTAGCACTTGTTCATTAGAGTTTTAAATAATTTTGAAACACCTTATTTGTCTCTATTTCTTGAAAAAAAATTTAAAAAAAAAAACTCAGCCTATTTTCAATTACAAAGTAACATTGTTCCGTTGTAGCCGATCTACTGTATTTGCCATTTATCACTAAATGAATAATGGCAACCATCAGCTTATTGTCAATAAGATCAAACCACTTCAGTTTCCATTTGTCATGGTAACTAGTACTTCAGTTTTCTAATAGTAGTAAAGATGTAAGGTTCATGAACACTCTGGCAGTGCTTTTCCCTTAGAAATTTATTACCTAAAAATATATCACCTATAAATATATCACCTATAAATATATCTGATTAATGTAAACTATGAATAGAGTAAATGAATTGATGAAAAAGTGTTTAGTTATTTATGTTGAAGGCATGTTACCTAGATCCTGTTAGCACTTTGATCAAAGTTTTCTATGATTTTGAAACACCTTATTTGTCTCTATTCTGGAAAAAAATGATCACATCATTAATATGTCTCAAAAAGTTAGTGTGCCTCTGGCAAGAGGAAGAGTATCCAACTTGGTTTTGTACCAATAGAGCCATAAAAGGCTAATAAAGAAACTCTAAGTAAGAAATTTATATAGCACTGCACAATATTAAATCTTTATGATGCTGACTTTTTAAGTTTCAACCTAAAATCTGATCAACAAAATGGATGAAAGACATAATCACGTTAGATTAGAAATTGACAGTAAACTACTCAGTGTGGCCACTGGAAATAAAGAGTTTTAGCAGCATGAAATTGCTATTGACATTGATCAAATCTGGCAACTTATGCAACCAAACCGGCATAGAAGAATGACTGTGATTACCTAGTTCCCAGACATAGCACCACATCAGCAATTCTGCAGTGCTTCTCAGCTAGATTCATTTCTTTTGAGGGCAAAGCATCCTGAAAGAGAGCATGTGGAAAAGTAGAGCAAACAGAGCTGACTTAATAAAGATCAAGTCTTAAAATCCCAGAAACAAGTCCAGCAATATTGGCATAATGAATATAAATGATCACTAAACATTTAATCAAGGAACTACTGTCGTATCATGCTCTCTAAACAAATTCACAATTGTCAATGGGGACATTAAGGACCTATCCAATTGGACTTCATTTCAATGAACCAAAACACTCCAGCAAGCAAACTTTAAAGAGTTTATATTGTCATTTTTATCTGAGTCTTGGCCATTATCAAGACAAAAGATGTTTCAAGGTTTGGTTCACAGCAAGGCACTACTAAAATTTATGAGAAGCAAAGGTGTACTATTCAAGAATCTAACATACAGGAGTTGTATGAGCTGGTAAGTCCACCATATTACATCAAACATGGGAATATAAGATTGAAAGAATTTCTGCAATCTAAAAGGGGAAGCAACATATGAAACCCCTTGGTGGTCCTCAGTACGCAAATTGGACTTTAGGAGAGTCTGCTACCCCTTTTTGGTTTCTTGGTCCTTGTGTAAGCAAATACGCAAAATCATGATACATTTCATCCATTTGTCTTATTATATCCTCTAAGCGGCATACAACAACTGATAGGTTGGCAACACCTTACCCAAGGAATTAAGTAAAATCCAGACTAACTCTATTTAATTCCACCAGAAAGATTATGCAATTTTCCTTAATATAAGTATGAAGTTATAAAAGCCACACATTATCAACCAATGAAAAAGGAAAAGGTTGAAAGACATTAAGGAAAAAATATATATATATTCCACGAAGATCAACTCATTTCATGAAATAAGAAGAAAATTGATCTCTACAAGCATTACCTTTCATGCCATCCTCTTTATGAACTTATCTTGTGACAATATCTTCTTTTTCTAAAGAAAAAGAAAGTAATATTGCTACAAGGACAGAATTAAAAGATTTACAGGAAAAAAAATATACAGTGAGGACAAAGATCCCTCAAACCAACATAAAATAGATCAAAACAATAAAATAAAATAGGCAAAGATGCCATCAAAATAAGAGAGCCTTACAATCCATTTGAATATTCCATGTCCTATCAACCTCATAATTTTATATGCTCACTGTTATTTTTAATTGAATATTGATAGAGCCCTAAAATGCCCTTGGGAATTGAGTTGAAAGGACAATCTCTCTCAACCACAAATTAACATATAAGTAAGCATCCAACACACTGAGTACACTACTGTATCTAAAGCCTTCAACAAATTTAAATAAGTACAAAAAGAAAAATAGTACCTCCCAATCAAGAACTGTATCCCTTAGTTTTGTTCCACAAACTGGGCAACGTCTTGATGTCTCCTTCAGTCCAATAGTTCCCACCTCAAAATCCCGCAGGTATCTTCAAAGATTTGGCAAGAGCTAGTATCAAAGTCTAAAACCACAAGTTTAGGCTTTACATATGGAATCATGGAAAATGACAAAGCTAGATGAATAAATATCCAAAAATAGAAAATACAGCCGAAAGAAAATCAAACCAGAATTTTAGGCTTCACGTGTGGCATCATGGAACAGAACAAAAAGTTGAAAATAGAAATTACTAGAGAATATACATCCAAAGTAGGCTCACACGGATAGCTGAATGACTAAAGGTTGAAGATATGGATGAAATCTTACTCAACTCCACAGGATCGACATATTTCCATGAACGAATTTCCATGCAGTTCAGCAAGTTTTTCCCTTGGTATACCAGATCGCAGATGGAGGCCATCAACATTCTGGCAATTCAAGACAAACTAATGAGAAACAATGCTGAAACTGGCAACAAACTTTTCAAGGCAAAACAATGCTGAAAACCACAAGAGTTACAAACTTCTATAGCCAAAATATCCATTCACAAAACGTAACTGTATAAAAATCGCCTTGGTCAACAGCCATATTGTGTACTAGCATTTGCAAGATCAGGGTAATGAATGTCACACTGAGACACATAGGGCATCATTAGAAGTTCACGCGCGCGTGTGTGTGTGTGTGTGTTAGAGAGAGAGAGAGAGAGAGAGAGAAACTTCAGTAAGACAGAACTCCACATAATGTTGGACATAAGCAAGGCTAAATGTTCAAAAATTTCTCAAATGAAACATCTGAAACTAAGAGGACAGCTTCTCAAGAATTGTCAAGCTTAAATGGAATGCACAAAATTTAAAACAGAAAGAAAAAAATGAATAAAAAAGTTAATCAAAAACAAAAATCCACCTCACCTGACTAACAAGAAACTTCAAGATACCTGCCTTCTCCAATTCCACCAAGGCCATATGGGTCACACCTGGCATTGCACGATGGAATGGTAGTGATGCTTCTGGCAAAGCCTTTCCTTCTCGCTGCAAATCATTTGACAAATCCACAGCATCACAACAAGAATCACGGCATGATTGACATTACATACACCCATTCATTTTTTTAATAAGAAATCTCTAACAAAAAACACAAAGAAGTACCATCAGTCAGCACAAAAGATTGTAATAAGAGAATCTACTATGCTCATGACAGCAGCAAAAATACAAAAGACTTCTCCCATGACAAGAAAAGCCCTCATATTGCGTACATTTTTACATATGAAATAATTAAAAGATCATTTTCTATAAAATTAAAATTATGGAGAGATTGGTTGCTTCATGTAGCATTTCTTGTGTACAAAACTTAACCAGCCCTCTTAACCTTACTAAATAATCCACCGCTCTGACCCCTCATAAGTAACCAGGGACCATAGACAAAGAGCTAAGAAGCACGAATATAAATTAAGGGTATCTAACCTTCATATCAAACACAACTCAGATATGACAACACAGTGAAATCCCAAAATCTAGGATATTGGGATTTGACTTCAGGATAATAAATCTAACATATTTATATTAACTAAATTTTACTATTATTACTTATTTATAAATAAGTCTACTAAATAAGTCTACTATGAGGGCAAACTTTGGCGTAACGGTGAAGTTGCTCCTTTGGTGACCTCGAGGTTACGAGTTCAAGAAGTAGAAACAGTCTCTTTGCAAAATATACAAGCGGAAGGCTGTGCACATATACTCCTAACCTCCCCCTACCCCGCACTAAGTTGAGAAGTACTTTGTGTACCAGGTGAGTCTTTTCATAAATAAGTCTACTATAGTAAATTAGTAATTTAAATATTTAAAAGTGAGCATTAGTGAGATATGGCAAGTAGGAATTAACAATAGTGATTTCTTCATTCAAATATTATATCATAATCGGTCAATAAATAAAAAGATTATACATCCTGTTAGCATACATATATTTGTCACAAAAAAATGTATCCACCAAGTGTCCAACAAGTGTATAGAAAATATCTCATATTTAATAAAATAGTTGAAAAATGATATACCACGTAGAAGATTTGATACATATCTTGTGTTTTCCATCTACTGATGAGACAACTATCTATTCTTGATACATCATAAATGATGGAGGGCAATTACGGTATATTGAATACAGTTACAATCAGATCAATGGTGGATAAATGCTACGGAAGTGTTGCAGTGCAAGACAGCATGAGAAAAACTTAGGGTTTGTGGTCGAAAATTGATAATTAGTTGTTCAAGTTTTACACAGCACGTAAAGAAGAATAAGAACAAGACAATAAGACGAAGAAAACCAAGCACGCATGCTTCCAACACAAATAACTAAACAATAAGCTAATTCCTCAACCAGTTCAATCTATTCACGCTTTACATCAATAATGCAAATATATAAGTACTTGAACAACCTAATGGCACTCTAAAACCTTTCCATGAAGAAAAAAAATGCCTCAATCAATATAGAAACATTATCTAACTCAAAACTCATTAAAATAGAAATTTTCTTAGACCTTAAAATGCTAAAAATAAATAAATAAAAAATAAACAAACTTAACATTAACCAAAAACAAAGTTCTAATTATAATAAAACATGTTTAAAAAAATAGAATTTTCTAAAATACTTCAAATTTCAGCAGCTTATTTCTAGACTAAACTGATTCAAAATTCAAAACCCTACCAAGAACACTTCTTATTGGACCAAAAAGACTTTGTATTTGTGACTAAGCAATTGCCTTTTACCCTCCGCTCCGAAAGATCATTTTTTTAAGCCAGCATATGGATGTGCCATCAATAAAGAAATTGATATGTATCTGATGGAGCCTACATTGTGCATAGATTGCCAAAGCGCTTATTTGGCTAGCTCAGTTGTCTTCAGAGTCCAAATCAGATACCCCTTCCATTTTGAAATATTTGTGCTTCCTAAATGAGGAGTGTTAAGACATGGGAGGACCAACAACATCATTCTCCACTAGGACATGCTTTAGGAGCAATATCTTTTTCCACACATTCCTTAAAATCAACTGCAAATTGTGGACACAGCAGTAAGGAAATTATACTTTTTTCTTGGGAGGGGGACCAACAACATTATTCTCCACTAGGACATGCTTTAGGAGCAATATCTTTTTCCACACATTCCTTAAAATCAACTCCAAATTGTGGACACAGCAGTAAGGAAATTATTCTTTTTCTTTCTCCAGTGTATCTCATACACTGGTCACAATGTATCAACTAAATCTCTGAAGCATTATCCAGTAAGAGCTCCTTGATAATTAAAACAGGCCTAACATCCAAATATGCACCCACAGACAAAAAACTTGAAAGCCTCTGCTCAAACTATTGGCGCTTAAAAACATCCAAGGAATCTTCAAAAGATACAGCTGTGCATGCCCTTTATTATCCACCAAGCAAGGAACAGATATGTGAGAGGAAAAAGATATTGATCAATTAAATTGCCTATACAAGAGTAGGCCTTTCAAAGCAAAAATATTTCGTCTTCCACTTAGCAAGTTATGCCTCACATTTATCGATATTAGGTGGCTATAGATTTTTACAAGCAGACCAAATCCCAAAAGAAAAAGGAAAAAAAATCCAGAAACGAAAAACAAGCAAAGAAACTCACTCTGGCATCTTGAAATGCAAACTTGCACAGCCTGATGCTCCTGTTTTCCCATTCAACTGCTCCTGGAATGACCCATACTCCATAATTATATTAGAAGGATCATGTTTCATTATACCTGCTAAAGTTTCTTATGCGTTCATTTACTTCTTGGAGCACAATCCATATGCATCTTATCTCTTATTTATATGGTAGCGTTGAGGGATTTCTTTTTAAGTGACTAAACTATCTTAATCTACATATCATCTCGAATCGGAGCTACCTCTAAATTTTCTCTCCTTTCTTCCAATCATCCACCCGAACATTCTTATCTTCACCACACTCATCAATGATGACTTCAATATCCAATATTCTGTTGGGGTAGGGCCATATTACAAGTTAGAAAATTTTCCTTTTAATAAAGCTGATATCTTATAATCACACAACAATCCAGATGCACTTTTCAGCTTCATCCACTCTTCTGCACATCTGCAACGCGCGGTGCAACATCTTCCATGACGTTTCCATCTTTCTAAACAATAGATTTATGAAATCACCAAAAAAAAAATTATATTAGGCACCTCCTGCTCCTCAATTGTCACTAGAACTTCATCTAGATCATTACTTGCACTAAACTTTACATCCCCAATTCATCCACACTCATCATCTGTCTAGGTGGCTCACAAGTAAAGAGAGAGAGAGAGAGGATATTGAATTACAATTGAAAAAATAAATAAATAAACAGATTGGCACTTGAAAGAAAATCATGAGTTATTAAGGTTACCTGTAGTGTCCAAATACCTTTAGGTCCCCGAAAATCTGGTATACCACAAGAAGTTGATATTCCAGCACCTGTAAACACCACAAGATGCGTACTCTGCAAGTATAACAAATAACAAGAATAATTGGTCGGAATCAGATAAGACATGTAAAACATATGATCAATGAAAAGTATCCTCTGGTCTGAATCCCAACCTTTTGTACCATTAAAGCAAGTTTTTCAATCTGCCATAAATAATCAAACAAGGTTAGCATATTACATAAAGATGAGGAAAGATCAAATCTTCTGCCAAAACATAAAACATATGATGCAAAATAGGTTAATCACATATATCAAAATGAAAAAAGTTATCCAACAAGCAAGAAATATGCAGCAATATTGTTCTTAGAATGCAAATGGATCAATTCAATTGTCAGAGTCAAGAACAGAAACCATTGATATAAAGTCAAGGCTACTCGATTGGAAACATAGTCCACCTACATAGACTACATCGAAAATTAATATGTCCACCTAAAGAAAGAAAAAGCCCCCCGTCCAACAATCTAGCCTCTTCTCGGGTTTTAAAGAGAGGTAGAACCACATCAACCCTACAATGCCCCACACCGTAAAACCCACTTTCCCTTAAAATTTCGCCCAGCCATTCCCACTTCTCCAGAGCATCACCATGGGGCTTTGAAAAAGTTACTGTTGATCCACCCATTGCGCTATACACCAAACATGGTCTCAACTACCTAACACCTCCATTTCCACGATAAATCTCCCAAGCTTATCTAGGAAATACCGGCTAACCCTCTTACAAGTTTTCTCACAAATCCAACATAATAACACCCTGACTATGGGTTCTGACATTATTAACCACCTTATTTGCCACTAAAGTAGAATCTGAAATTTTCCTGCCTCCCATAAAAGCACTATAGCTATTTGACAGTGGTAGCATCCAACATTATAAAAAGATGATTAATAAGTACATCATCAGGAAAAAAAATTACAAACAATACAAACAATCATCGCCAATCGTGGGACCAGAATCTTTAACATTTCTCAAAAATGAGGGTTATAAAGGTGAATTTTCCTCCCATAGGCAATTCTCAAGAAGAAAAAGATAGTGTTAGAATTCCCATCCTTAATACAATTTATCTGCACTTTTCTCCAACCATCTGAAGATGGTCCTCAAAAACATTCTATCAAAAAGAACTCACTACAGGTAGCAGAATCAACTGAGAGATCTCTATCCATATCCAACCCATTAAGGAAATCAATCTCCTGAAGGATGGAAACTTTTATTCCTCTTATACATCCAAAAGTGTTAAATTCCAAACTTTCAGCAGCTGCTCCTCAAGAGATTTGAATTTGCCATAAACTTGAATTATTCCCACCCACCAAGAGATGAAGTATTCCCATCATTGTCAACCATACCCCTACGGAATCATGTGTTGGCCATATTTTTTTCAAACAGAAAGGATTAGGACCCTTTTTAACCATATTAGATTCAAGGAAGACAGGGAAGTGAACAAAAAAGGATAAAGTAAGAAACATGTGAGTTGGATATCTGTCCGTATGATTTTAGAAGAAAAAGTAATCAATGTGAGAAGGCATTCTTCACTCTCCAGGGACCGACCAAGTGAACTGTGTATTTGAGAGAGCAACACCTCAAAACTCACGATCCCTAATAAAGGAGCAAAAGCCACCATGTCTGCAGTAGTCCTAGACCCATTTAGCTTTCCCATGGGAAATGTGATCACATTAGGATCTCCTATAACACATCAATTAGGAGAGCATAACACATACACACAATAAAGCTCCATCAGGAAACAAGAATAGAGCTTCAGTCTAGTAGGGCCATAAGTCAAAGTGAACCAAAACAGATTTTATCCCCTTGAACTAATGAAGGAGAAAAGGGTAAAAGAACCATGAATGCTGTCTAACTTGACTAAAGTCCAAGAATCCCAAACAAGAAGAACTGAAGAAACCTTTCAAATGAACCACAAAAAGGAAATCACTACTTTATTTAAACCAATGTGAGTTCTCCAACAGTCTAATCAATTTTCACTCAAGGATGTCATCATTACCATTTCTTAAAAGAATTCTAGATGGACTATCTGCAACCTATACATCAAATACAAATTGCATTTGCTAAACCATAGTTACCAAATTCGCTCCCCATGGAATCAGGGTCCAGATCGAGTGACCTCAAATGTTGTGTGCTCTCCAAATCCTTAAAATTAAGGATCTCTTTTTTTAAGTGTAAAACTAGATACTATAGGAAATAAAGTTATATTCAGTGTCCTACCTTTTAGAAGAATCGATACGGCTGACCTTTTAGAGGAAATTAACAAAAGGTTAACATTATTTTCAAGAGGTGGGGGTTATCAGGAGAAGATCCAGGGATTGAACTGGGGAAGTAAATCTCAAAGTTATTTTCCCCCTACAAAGGAACCACAACCCAAATATGGACGCTAGTACCAAGAGTACCACCTTTACCCTCTTGGAGGGTAGTGAACTACATATCCATACCCGTACTGCGTACCATAGCATACCATCACTTTGGATCTTGGAGCTACTAATTAAGCTAAATCTCAACAAATTTACGCTTTCTCTGAAGAGTAGTAGAATCAAGGCGCTAACAAATTTAAAAAAAAAAAAAAAAAAAAAGAAACAAACACAGGCAACTCCTTCTCTTAAAGCCAAATAAGTTCCTCCCATTCAATTTCAAACACGGTCCAACTATCAAATATTAGCAAAAGTCCATCACTAGAATCCAAATGCCAAAATCCACTAGCCAGATCTCATCATAAGAGCAAAACCCCACTCTGAGACACCAAAGAATCTCAAGGTTCTAGTTCTTACCAAGGGAAATTTTTTCCATGGGTTCTTTACACATGCAAAGATCGTCAAAGTTGATAACCAACATAAAAGCTAATTAAAAAACACAATGCAAAAAACAACTGAATGTTTAGAGGATGAAAGGAAATGAGAGTAGAAATCGCACCTTTTCTTTCAAAACATGAGGTGAGTCAAAAAACTCAGACATTCCCACTTGACCAACATCCTCTATGTAAGAGAGCTTCTCCGCATAACCCAAAGACATGTTTGATTCTCTCTCCCACCCGCTCCCTCTCTCTCTAAATGTTCATCATCACCAAAAAGGAGAGAGAGTCTTTTTGGTCTGAAATTTCTGGAGGGGAAACCCAAAGGCCAGAAAAGGAAATCCCCTGCAAAACAGGAAAGAAATTTATCAAGTGAAATGACTCAATCGATGCTTCCCAGGTAAGGCTTTCCGTCTTCAACTGTTTTTCTTTTTTTCTTTTTTTTTTTCTTTTTTTTGTGAATAAGAATTGTTTTTCATTTTATACCAGACCAGAAGTGGGTTCCACCAAAAAAATGGTTCGGACGTCGTGGGCGGATCTGTCAAGTTGCATATGGTACATGATGGATTTCACTTTCAATTCTTTGCTTGGTTTGGTATTTTTCCTCTCTTTTTGTTTTTCTTTTGTTTGTCAAATTAACAGCAAACATTTTTTTTTTCTCCGGAAAAATCCTAATCTGATGGCTTCAAACATAGATCTTATGCATTCAAACAAATTTTTGCCTTACTTTTTGTGCTAAAAATTTAAAATATACTTTATTTTATATTTTATTCCGACCTCTCTCTCTCTCTGATATTAAACTATATAAATCTTAAAATTTTGATGAAATTAGTATGGTACGAGAGCATAAAATATAATTTATAAAATTCGAATCAGTATTAAAAATTAAAATATTTTAAAAGATGTGATAAGAATTCACAAAAAAAAAAAAAAACTGACATTAAAAATCTTGATAGGTTATCATACGCGTATATAATCTCAAATTATCATACGCTTGTACGATGTATTGAAATTTCTTAATATTAAAGTTTCTACCTTTTTAAAGTATTTTCAATTTATGAAATATTTTAACATATTAAATTAATTAATATTTATACAAAATTTCTTTTATTTTCTATATTTGTATATTTTTATATATTTAATAAATTATTTATTTATTTATTTATAATTTTTATTTTATATTATTTTTTGTGATCAATAGTTACATATTTGTATTCTATTATTTTCATAAAATAATTAATATTTATATAAAATTATATTTTTTTATATTTATATATTTGTCCACGTTTTCGTTTTCTATATTCTTGGAAAATATCATTTCTTTATATCGTTTTGTAACTATTTTTGTCTCCATGTTTTCATTTTTTGTGCAACATAAATATATGTATATGGATAATTTATAAAATCTTAAAATTCAACGAATCAAGAAATGAAAAATTTATGCAATGGGTTGTATCTGTTTATATAATTTTTTGAATAAATGTTTAAAACACGACGATTATGCGTGTGAATAATTTATGAAATATTAAAGTTTGATAAATCAAATTATAAAATTTAAAAACATAAGCGATGCGAAGAGAGCTCACCAAAAAAGCTAACCCAATTAACCTTGATGGGCTACTATGTGTGTTAACTGTCTTTTGAATAAATATTTAATATAAGACAAGACCCATTATTCTAACTATGATATGCTTATGAATGTGTTTACACGCGTGACAATTACGCAGTAGAAATAAAAATTTTTAAAAATTAATGTTCAAGAGTCATGACTATCACCATGCATTCTTACGTATGACCAATAGGTGAGGTTGTTTGGAAAAGCTAATGCGAGATAAGGTAAGATCATTAGCATAAAGAATTAAGATAACCATAATTCTTTTTTTTTTTTTTTTTTTGAAAAGCTTCTGCTCATAAAATTTTATTTTTTACTTAAAAATATTTTTAGTTAGAAAATATGACAGGGTATTAAGTTTTTTAATTAAGTTTCAAATTTGAAATTTAAAAATAAAAAATATTATATTGAGAGAATCTCTATAATCGCTCGATCAAATTAATTAGAATATAATACTGAAAATAGTCACAATCTTAAAAACTAGTGGGGGAGTTCATCAATTGATATGTAGGGATACGAAAACGAAAAATGGCCCATGAATCTGTAGCAGACCTAGGGAGAGAGATCTCTCAACAGAATACACTCCACAATTACCATATATACTCGATTGAAAGTTGAATATCACAAAGAATCCGAGGCCAATTTGAAGAGATTTGAAATTAAGCTCATAATTGAGTTCAGAAGTTGAAGAAATACAAAATTCATAGAACAATATTAAGAAATCAAAACTTACAGAAGAGATTTGAAGAGCTCCAATGGCGGTTTTGAGCAAAGGTGAAATTTGAGGTTGGTTGTTGATGTTCTTGAGGTCCAGAGGTGATAAGGAAGCTTGTGGTGAGAAAATTAGTGATACAGAAGTTCTTTGGAGATGAACTCAAGCTTGAGGAGGACGTTAATGGTGGAGAAAATGAAATACGAAGGCTGGTAGGATTTTACAATGTCCTGACGATGCTGAATATTGAAAGAAAGAAAAAAGGAAGAAAGTTGAAGGATTCAAGATGGTCACATTTCTTACATGATATTTCTGTAGGCATCCTACTGTGGCTTGATATTTATTGGTATCCATGGCTTGTAATTCTTATAGAGAGAGAAAGCTGGAGAGAGAAAAGAGTGTGCAAAAAAGAAAGGGAAAAGAGATTTTTTGTTTTTGTTTTTATGTTATATCGACATTTAAACTAGGTATTATTAGGTTGGGGGAGAGACTGCGACCACTGGAATTACAATTTAACCAGGCGGGATAGCAGATGAACATGTCCCCGTTATGAGACATATGTCTTGGCAATTTTCCACTCCTTCACATGGCCTAGCTTCTCTAGGGTTGCATTTTTTCCTTATGATGTCCTTGTCAACTATGGCTATGCTGCAAATTCTATCCTCTTTAGTCCAAGTTATTAGACCCAGTAAATGAGAAAAATTTCCAAACTTGGCCCATCAATTTTCATTTGTCTGTGTCAGCATTTAGACTTAAAAAAAAAAAAGGAGACACCCAAGTTACAAGCCAAATTAAAAATAATAGAATAACAGTTTTAATTAACTTAATAAAAA
This sequence comes from Dillenia suffruticosa, assembly GCA_033439265.1. Lineage (NCBI taxonomy): Eukaryota > Viridiplantae > Streptophyta > Magnoliopsida > Dilleniales > Dilleniaceae > Dillenia > Dillenia suffruticosa. The sequence goes on from JAVTVX010000005.1 coordinate 1,599,329, forward strand.
AGTCGACTTCTAATGAAATATTATATTTATCTGAATTTTCTTTATTTTATTATAAAAATAATTAAATAAAATTTTAACTAAATTAGACGAGTTGAGGTTCCCAACAACCCCTTTCTAACGAGAGATTTCTCGGGGTGGATGAAAGTGAATGGACTATGCCTTTAATTTCATCACTCATGTAATAGATATGTAATCAAATAACAAATTACTAAACTTTTTAATTAAAATCTTGTATTTAAATTTTAGGAATAAAAAAAAAATCAACCCTTAAATTAAATTTATGATTATTTAAATCAGATTAATAGACTTTTACATACTAATACTAATGGTAAATTACAAAACAAAAATATATTTATACACGGAGGTAATGCCGATGGACTGACGCCTCGTTGTTATATTTGGACTAAGGCCCAATGCCATAGAAGTTCGTGATGAAGATGGCCACGAGCCTAATTACATAACCTTAAACCAATTATGATTATCAAATAAGTCCCAACACCCTTGGAATATTACAATACAAGATCTATGGAATGGATTGGGCTATTCTTTCAACCTGACAACCCAGCCCAACTTTTCATTCTGTGGGCTTATTTGGGCCTGACTCTTTTACCCAACTACTAGTCGTATTGGATCTGTGTTAAGAAAACAAGTTTCGTCCACAACATTTTTTTTCGAACCACAGGCTCAATCTGGTTTGAACTATATTGAACCCTTAAAAGATAAATCTCTTATGATGGATGACACTATGTATATGTAAGAGGACCCGATTTTGAGTTTAAATCAATAAAGGTTTTTTTTAGCAATTATTATTCATTAAGTATTTTAATTCAATTCTTTTCTCTAATATAATTTTATTGTTTTGCACCAAATTTATTTGGGTTAAGTGATCGGTCACTTTACTCTTTTAACTAGAATTCTTGAATTCGTGCTCTGAGAATAATGAAAAATGATTTGAAAGAGTTAACTTTTAAAATAGTCTCTTAATACTCGAATCATATTAGTCAGGTAAATCTCGAATAACAATGGTGAAAACAAAAAAAGTAATAAAAAATAAATAATTTTATTGCTTCGCCGAGCTATATCATTTTTGAGCTTGAATTTGTTTCATTTGGGAGTTAGCCGGTTCGCGAGTGCCACGGCTAACACGTCAAGCAACGCGGCATTCCAGCACATGACATTAGCAACTGCATGACTTATTGGCTAGACAAATGGACCCTTATCCCAAATGGAGGAAGGATGACTAAATGGTAACATTTGGGTGAAGGTCAAATTTTAATATTAAAAATATAAATAATTCTCATTTTTATCTTATTTTAAATTATTTTCAATTTAAAGTGTTAATTGTGCATATTTGTACCTCATAAGATGATCAACTTTTTTATATATATATGTCAAAAATAGTTTGGAACTATATCGATGCCGATGTTGTCACAAACGATGCACTGAAATTGATGACATGATTTATTGAACTCCTTTTATAAGAAATAATTAATAAAGATTATTGATATTTTTTATGCTAAGGAAAAATGACCCCTCAGTTATTCACAATATTTGTCCTAAGCTAGCGTTTGATAAATGGTAAAAGGTTAGAGGGGAAAACTAAGAAGGGTAATGTTTTCTCATTTTTATTTCCAATGGAACAGTTTAATGGTACAAATTTCTTTCCTTAACCCGATAATTTTAAGTTTAAATTTTTATACAAAAAAAATGTTTTTTCCTTTTTGCGTTTGGTATACATATCGATATTTTGTTAAGCTTCACCCTTTCAAATTTTACCTCTTGTTATTCTCTTTTTTTTTTTTTCAAAATTATCTTTTTATAAAGTAAATGTATTAATTTTCTCTTTTTAAAATAATTAATTTATTTCACATTTTTTTCTCTTAAAAGAATTTATTTTGTCTCTCTTAAATGTATTTTTTAATTTTACTATCTAAAAAAATTAACATTGGTTTTCTCCCTTCAAAACTAAATATATTAATTTTTCTTCTCTCTGAAAAGTTTAATTTAAATATTGTATTTTAAAACACATTGATTTTAAATTTTATTTTTTTTAAAAATTAAATTTAATTTCTCTGTGTAAAAGTAAACACATTAATTTTATCGCTCTAACGAATCAATTTAATTCACAAAGCATAAATTTTCTCACTTGAAAAAACATTGGTTTTTTCTCTTTTTAAAATTACGTGTAATAATTTTCTCTCTCTATAAAGTTTAACTTATTTTAAATTTTCTCCGTTTAAATACATTGATTAAAAAATTTTTTATCTCTAAAAAAAATAAGTTTAACTTGTATCTCTTTAAAACTAAATAATATATTCTTCCTTAAAAAATTAATTTAATTCATATTTTCTCTCTAAATACATTAGTTTAAGTTTTTTCTTTCTAAATAAATTGATTTTAAATTTTCCCTCTTAAAAAAACTAATCATATCAACTTTCTTTCTTTACAAAATTAGTTTGATTCATCTTTTTATAAATATATTGATTTTAAATATTCTCTCATGTTTTTTATTTCTAATTTAGCACAGTACTACATGTGTGTACGGTGTGTAAATGCTTTGACTAAAGGTATATTTTTCAATATTATTACTAAAATTTTTTAAGATGAATGAACAGATATTTTAATTTTTTAATTAGATATTTTAAATTTGAGTTTTGAGAATGATAAAAAATGATTTGGGAATAGTAATCTTTAAAATAGAGTTCACAGTATTCGAACTAAATTAATTAAATAAAATTTGAATACCGATCTTAAAAAAAAAAAAAAAATTGAACACTGTTTGATCAAATTATTGTAGGACAGTGAATGGTTTAAAAAAAGAGACGTTGATGTAACTTGTTTGATGGGACATCCAATATAAGAACTTTTGTGATTGATATCATACGAACGACACTCATCATTATCCCAAATCATTCTTGCACTATTTTATGATTTCACCAAGAATTATAGGAAAAAAAAAAACCAGTTGTTGGAAAAATTTTATAGGTTCCAACACCCCTTTACTGATAATAGAAAGAAAGTACATTATTTGCAATTTTCATTGGCTATTAGTAACAGTAATTCTTGCCATGCAAAATAGTTGTAGTTATAAATGGTGAAATCTGTGAAGTAGGACTAGGTTAATAATATTATTGATCTTATCCTTTACAGTATTAAGGCCAAATTAAGATAATCATATTCAGTTAATTGGAATAATCGATAAGTGATTCACGTGAAATTGACATATTTAATTAATATTTTAAAATAAAAATTGTTTATATTTTTTAATATTATAAACTTTTTTTTTTTTTTGGTTTAAGAGTAAAATTTAATTGGTTCGACGCGGACGAATCAGAACATAAACATCAATTTCTGGGGATGTTCCCCTCCGGCTACCCTAACAACTGACACGTTAGAAGAAATACGGGGTACCGGAAGGGGCGGCTAAATTCATGTGGGACCCTAATAACGTCATGCGCCGGTAAGCTATAGCGTGGCGTAGGCATGACGCAGTGACGCACTCCCGGTGCATGTTAGTGTAGCCGAAACCCAACCTTTATGAAACCCTGTTCATTTCAACGCCCAGTAACCACAAGCCACTCAAAACACCGAAAGGACTCTCTCTCTCTCTCTCTCTGTCTGTGGGAATCAAACTAGGAGATTTTTGGCAAGTAAGTATCCATTTGGATTGATTGAGAAATGCCTGCTTTCTTATTGTTTTATTTAATTCTAATTTGAATTTGATTGAGACTAGCCTCTCCTTTTGGGTTTTGAAGTAGAGTATCGCTGGATTTCTGTCTGTATGAGCTGTTTAGTGGAGTGTGATTTTACTTGTTTATATTTGAAGAAAAATTTACTTGTAACTGACTAATTGTCCTTTCATTTGATGTTCTTTATGTTGTGCGGCGAGTGTGGAGTGCTTTACTAGATTGGGCGCATATAATGGGGTCGTCCACAGGCTCGATTAGGGGAATTGTGACAGAATTCCAAATTGATATGATGCTTTAGAGACAGAAAATTTTGTGGGGATTTGTTTTCTTAGTTCCCTGGTTTTGGGATTGGGGATTTATTAGGATCCCAATTTTTAACCTGTCTTGGTAGTAGGCTCAAACATCACCTTGTATATTAGGAATACGTTCTACCATTGCCTTCCTTAAAAAAAATAAAAATAAAAAAACGCCTTTGTTGTGCATTTTTCTCTCTCTTTTTTTTCCCCTCTAAAGCAAAAATGATGTTGAAGGGTGTGTGATAAATGTTACGGAACTTGGTTCCCAGCTTGAAAGGTGTAAAATTCTAGAATTTATATACCAGACGTGTGGAATTACGGACGAAGGATTTAACATTTTCTCCACAGATAGCTAATCTCCATACATGCTTGATGAGAAAGGGGAGTCAACCGTACTGGAACTTGTTTTTTATATTAAAAAGTTAGCTATTAAGGTAAAGAATATTAAAATGAAGAATTGTGGATCATATATGAGATCTTCACATGTAACAATAGCCGATGTGGGAGTTCAAAGACGGGTTGAATCATGCTCTTACTTTGTTCTAACCATATTTCTATCAATAATTTTTCATTATCAGACCTGCTTGAGCAACTTAAATGTAAATTTGGAGTTGAGTTTCAGCTGATATTAGGCCAAGATTTGCCGACACAGTTGTAGACCGGACCCAGTTCTTGGGCAGACTTGGACTAAGATGTTAGGCCTAACGATTATGCTGACACGGGCCAGCTGGGCTTGAGCACAAAATTGTCTTATTCCCCACCATTGACAATGCAGTCTTTTTCATTCTGCAAATTTTAGTTATTACATGTTGAGACGGTAAAAGTCAATATCCAGTGTAACAAAGTTGCATGTGTCTTCTTGTGCAGGCCTTGAGGAAAAACTCGGAGCTCCGCCAACCCGGACCCCAGTCATTTCAGTGTCAATAAGTAAAGTGCCAATCATGGACCAAGTGGTTTGTGAAAATGGGGTTTGCCACGATGAACAGCTTTCTGCATCTAACGATGACCATGATGGTGTCATTGTAGACATGAAAGAACCGATGGATGCTGCGGTCTTCCGTTCCATGCTTAGAGCTTCAATTTCACAGTGGAGGAAACAGGTGTTTAGCTTTTTCTATTTCCTGCATTTCTTGATTTTCTGTCTGTTGTTTAGCTTCAGTATTGAAACAGCTTTTTTATATATCTCACCTCACACACAACATGGCAATGTTAAGAAAAATAATCAAATGGAAGTGTTTTTGATTCTCTAATACCTAAATTTACATTGTAAATTTGGTGCTAGAAATGTAAGTGCAACCCTTTGGATCCACTAGAAGCTGGTTGTAGACTAGCATTCTCTGATGGGTAATTTTTATTTTAAATTGTGCAAGTTTGGAACAATTTATATCAGTCCAAAGTTGATGATTGTCCTTATTATTCCTTCCTATAATTTAGAGGTTGCATGATTACTGTCATTGTCAAGATTTCTTTTCTTTTTTATTTCCTGGGGGAGTCTTGAAAGAACTTTAAGATAACAAAGAATTGCAGTTAGACTCTACAATTGTGTTGAGTCCCATTTAAATTTTGGTACAAGTTTGAAGTGTAAAGGATAAATATACTCAATGATATGAGCAGATGAGCTTGTTCACATGTTTATACACTCTTTAGCTCTTGCTTCTTCCGGTACACATGAATATCAGAAGCTGTATGTAATAAATGCACTGGATCTACTTGAAAGAAACGGGGCAAAAGCATTGTATGATTTAAAATATTTGCATTCTGCTCACAATTGAAGGAAATTTAGGTTGCTATCAGGGATCCCTGATAGCAACTAAAATTCTAAGCTACCAACGGATTGGCAGTTACTAACAACTAGTGTAACTGTTCAGCAACTGTAGGTAGTTAGGAAGTTAGTTAGCATATAAATGAGAGTGGAGAGAGAAGGGAGGCAGTTTTTGATATTATTAGTTGCTTTCTGCAACATTTGATGCTCAAATTTCATTATCAATCCTTTCAGTTCACTCCTCTCTTTTTCAATCTTATCCTGATGTTCCTTTAGTAATGATTTAAATGCCTCTTCCACCTTACGTATATCCTGTGATTGAGTGCTCTCTGCCATTGTTGCCAAGGATCGAGAGCTTTGAAACCAATTGTTACCAATTGAAATGGGTGCTAGAACAAGATCAATTGAATTAGAGAATTGGAAAAAACAAGAACCAATTTTGGAAGTCAATTCAAGAAGTGAATAAAATTGAAAAACCTTAATGAATATTCTCCAAAGAAAGAAAGATTTACAAGAAAGAAACTAACAATACCAAAAACGGCCTCCCTTCTCTCACCACTCTCATATATATGCTAACTAGCTTCCTAACTATGTACAGTTGTTGAACGGTTACACTGGTTTGGTGGTTTAGAATTTCAGTTGCTATCAATCACATTTTATTTTTCTTATTTTTGTTTCTTTTTTTCAGTGAGGGATGTGCCGTATTAGAAAACTCACCATATAGAAATTTCTATACCACCCTTTGCCCTTGGTGCATTTTTTTTATTATTATAAATTGAGTTACACCCTTTGACATGCTGTAAGCAACAACATGTTTTGTATGTAATTACGCCATGAAACCTGACAATGTTCGATACAGGGAATAAGTTTTCTGTAGTTTGGAGTCTTATAACATGGCCGACCAAATTCCTAGAGGAGAAAGACAACCTTGCCACCAAATTGTTTTCATTTGTACAAATATTAATCAGTAAAACTAACTTCTTGTTATCTATTGCTCGTGGTACTTCTTGTAATGTACCATGCAGGGTAAAAAAGGTGTCTGGATCAAACTGCCAATTCAACTCGTGAATCTTGTTGAAACTGCAGTGAAGGTGATTATTCTCTTCTTCTGTATAGTTTAAATATGAACCTGATGATTGAAGCCTTCAGTAAATTAGTTCTCATCTATTAGAGATGCACATCATAGGCCCCATAAGCATGATTCAAAAGGCTGCAATCATTAGCTTCTGAAGAGTTTTTCATAACTCTGATTTTGATTTTAGCAAATATATGTAATATTTACATTAATGTTGTTATTGTTGTTGTTGTTGTTGTTGTTGTTGTTATTTGTGTTATTCCATTTATCGTCATGAATCTTGTCTTTCGCATCAAACATTGGTTTTCAACTCTGTACGTACCGGTGGCAGGAAGGGTTCTGGTATCACCATGCTGAGCCAACTTACCTGATGCTTGTTTACTGGATTCCTCAGACAGTTTGTACACTTCCTGCAAATGCTACACGCCGAGTAGGCATTGGTGCTTTCATCATGAATGCTAAAAGGGAGGTAATCTGCATTTACCATTGCACTTGTTGGTTAAAAAATCCTTCAGTTGCTGCACACACATGCGCTTGGGTGCGTGCATGCATCAATGAATGCACATATCTGGAGCAACCAAGATATTGGAAGTCCTTTAGTTCCTACATCAACTATTAAATGTTTAAATTTTCCAAGTTATGATTCCTCCAATACGAAAGAGTGGTGGTGTGCCATTGAAATTCTCAGGACTTTATTGACATTCATTTGTACAAATATTTCACTGGAGGCCATTAATGATCAGAGCTGTTGTTGTTACTACATTTAAACCCATCTTCATCACTCCTGTCCTAGTAGTATGAAACAAATTCTTCCATATTTTGTTTAATTTTTGCCCATTGGCATATATGTTCTCTTTTAACCATTAGCAAATATATTTAAGGCATTGCAGTATTTCTTGCATTCCACCTGATTTGCACTTCTCCAGTCTGAATTATGATTTTCCTATACTTCTGGTTACAATTCTATCTACAACTTACACCAAAATTGTTGCCTGTTGCACCAGTTAATTTGGTATACCCTTGGTTTTTAGGTGCTCGTCGTCCAGGAAAAGAGTGGCAAACTCCGAGGAACAGGTGTTTGGAAGATCCCGACTGGAATGGTGGACGAGGTATGTTATTCCATTGCTGGCAATTCTTATGATTGGTATGGGTGACTGGTGTTTAAAGTTATCACCAATTCTTTGCAGGACGAGGATATTTTTATGGCAGCGATAAGAGAAGTTAAAGAAGAAACAGGAGTGAGTGATGCATTTGAACCCATGACTTTTGTTGATTGAAAGTTTTAAATCTCCATGATGGTCCACATTTTATGGCTTATTTTCTGTGCTTCAGATTGATGCTGAATTTGGTGAAGTATTGGCATTCAGGTATTTTGATGTAAACCCTTTTTTCCCTCATCACAAATGAAGAATTATCTCCTAATCGTGCCATTGCTAGAGCAATTCTTCCATGTTCAGATTTTCACCAAAATGCTTAGGTGATGCCTTTTTGTGTTTAACAGGGAAGTCCACAAGTCATTCTTCGGAAAGTCAGATTTATTCTTTTTGTGTGGGTTGCATCCGCTTTCCTACGATATAGAGATACAAGAGTTAGAGATTGAGGCAGCACAGGTAAATTCATGGCCAAGAAGCTTTTCTTTATCTCAAAGGCATTCCACTAAAAAGGAGAAGTCTTTCACAACTATTAGCAGATAATAAGACCAGAAATGAAATATGACCTGAACTTCAATTTTTCTGCAATATATGATACGGCTTTTACATTGTTGCCCAATTCTGAAACAGTGGATGCCATTTGAGGAGTACTTAGCTCAACCTTTTTTCAACAGTCCGGGGCCGTTGAACTTCCGTGAAGTATGCATGGCAAAGGTAGACAGAGGTTATTCTGGGTTCTTGCCTCTGCCTACGAGGACACATTTGAGAGATGAAGTTGATTACTTGTATATAAACACTCGGGATCTGGAACAGTCTGTAAGTTCTACAATCAGCATCATGAATTATGAGAACTAACGTTGTTCCTTTCATTGCTCAAGTAATTTAATTTATTAATTATCTTATTTCATCGTTCATTCTCTTATGCCATTGGTCTTCATGAGATTTGGTTTTTTCTTTTTTGCTTACTACTGCAACATTTTCTTACATGCCAAGAATCATAATGAAGTCTGACATATTTAGATTTGAATCAAGGGCCGAGGTCCCCTTCCTTCTCTTTTTGCTATCCGACAGTATAATCTAATGCTTTTAATGGTTGATAGTATATGCAAAAAGATTTGTAGGCAACCAAAAGAGGATATATCATCTGAATGGATCAAAATGCAACTTTAGCTCATTCATTGACTGTTGCCACTAGATGCAAAGCCAAATCTGATGCTTATCATGCAAGATCATACTTAAGCAAACATAACCCATGTTGCTAGTTCTTTGTTTCCAAAGCCCATTCAGTGTTGATCTAATTGCCAATAAGTTGCTTGTTAGTAAAACCATATTCTTATGTTTTTTGGTTAATGAAGGCATAAAAAGGAAAATGTTTGTTGTCGGCGTAGAGATGAGGTCCATGCATATAAGTTAAGGTTCTATGCTACTTGTAGATAATCATGACAAATGGTTAGCCATGTGGCGCCAAAACCCTGATTTCAGAAAGAAAAGTTTGGCAAAGATCCAAGAGAACCTCTGGTTACAAATTTCAACACAGCTGCACAATTCTCTGCACCCAAATATCTCATTCATTCACAGTCCTACCATCTCCTCCCATCTTTCTTTCTTTCTTTTAGTTTCTTCATTAACTTTCAGCTTCTGGAAGTAAAGAAACAAAATGTCTGCATCCAAGTTTGTGTACTTCGCATTTGTTGCGCTTGTAGTCTTCAACATTGTCTCCGCAGATGAGGAGGTAGGGTCTGGAGATGTCTTGCCTTCGCCAATTTCTTGTTCGAATTGTGCTGGTTGTCAGCACCCATGTCAGACTCTTCCTCCTCCACCACCACCGTATTCTGAGTTTCCTTTCTTTGCTCCACCACCACCACCACCACCCAGTCTGCCTTTAAGCCCACCTCTTGCTCTAGGCAATTGCCCACCGAATCAGGGTGTTCCGTGCTGCCAGTACCCTCCTCCGTTTGGATATGTGCCTTTTAATGCCGCCGCCTTGTCATTTTTGCCATTATCCTCTTCTGTTGTAACCTTGTTATGCTGTTTTGCATTAATGCCCTAATTGAGCTTCTTGTTTTTGCCGGTGTGTTTTCTTACCTTCTATTCAACATATGTTGTATCCGAGAGAAGGGCTCCAATAAGTTGTCAGTTGTCAGCAATATTTTCCATTTTGTGAAGTGTTAATATAAAAGTGATACTTAGTTTTTCAAATAGGGCTTTATGCTGGATTCTTGGATTGGCTGTAGTATTATCTTTTAAACATCTTTTGTCCCTCCCTTCTTCGATTCTGGATACTACAATGGGATTGTCTTTATAGTTTATTTTTTGCACAAATTCAAGTTGTTTCGTGAATTCAACTGCTTGAAGGCGCTTTTGTGCATGGTTTGGCCTTATGATTTAGTTTCCATCCTCAGCTATGTGATTTTCTAGAAAAGCCGCCATACCCAGCCAGCTCGAGTAGCTGAAAAGTGGGATATGCATAGCGTGGGGTTACGATGGACTAGTATCCGAACATTTTACGATTCTGATTCACAAATAATAACAGTCGATTCGACTGTAAGAAATTCTATGGGTATTAAAATTCATCAAGATAGTAGAAATTATCTCTAAGAGTTGCTTGACTTATATAACTATTAATTATTAGTAAATATGATATTTATATACAATATTCTTTTTTGATCGAAAGAATGGAAGTGGGGAGATTTTACCGATTAAGTTATCCTGCGAGCATATTTATATGCAATAAAAATTTTGTTGTTTGTTTGTTATGTGAATTATGAACGGCAAGAACCATGATTGAGGTCACTATCCCAAATTTCTTTTGCCAGGTTGTTTGTGATTTTTGTTATAAAAATAGTATAAACACATTTTTTATAAATTTAAACTTTTTCAGTAAGGGTTATATTCTAAAATTAAAAAATTTTTATATATCCATTTGCTTTGTACAAGGGTTGATATTCTCAATTCAACATCTTACATGATTTTTTAAAACTATTATGAGTCCACGTGGATAAGGTGTGTTAAATTATAAAAATAATATAAATACCTCTCCCATAAATATATACTTTTAGAATAGATTGTTATTTTGCAAAATTTAAAAATTTGTATATTCCCTTTGCATTAAACAGGTGGTGGTTTTATATATATATATATTTGATAATATACCGTATCGATTTCTATAATTATATTCTGACTAATTCGATTTGAGACTTACAGTGACCCATTAAGGAAATTATTCTTTCAATATAGTTTATTTTATATTTAAATTACGAGTTAAATTCATGACATTAATTAAAGAATTTAATATTATATTTTATTATATCAACCGATGCGATCATTGATGCGGTGGTATTATACTGATACACTCTGTGGGTGGCTGCTCCCTCGGTTGTTTCTTGGGTTTGGTATGTGCGGGGACTATATGAGGCCCATATGCCCCAGCCTCCACCTGGTAAGTATGATCGGTCCTTTCCTTGGACTTGTATTGCGGGTTTGTCTCTTCTGCACATTGGGTCGGACAAACCGGTTGCTTTGAGATTGAATTTCATTACGCCCACATCCCAAATCAGGTCTTGTTTTTGTATGGGTCATGGGTTTTTTTAATTTTATTTAATAAAATTACATAATTTTTAATTTATATACATCACGAGTTATTTATTTATTTTTAATATAAATGAGAACTACATGCGTCTAGTCCCCAACATAATTTCCAATTGGGGGATGGGGATCTGATCAGGTGAATGCTCGCCTCATGCATTCTCAATTTGGTCACGTTGGCCTCACGTGCAATGGAGATAATGTTTATCCCCCATATTTAACGGCTAATTTCAAATTAAAATAAACACATAGGAATGCACAATTGCATTAGTAAATGTAATGTTACCCAAATTTGAATTTTAGGCATTTTTCAAGGAGTGGGATATTGTCTCACATCATTGGTCTTTATATTTTACAAGTTACTTGTAAAATTTTTTATTCTGATTCTGATTTTTGAATACGAATCAAAAGGCACTCGAGGCTCCAAAAGGTTTTGGTTGGCTGGGGCAAGCAGATGCTGCTTCTGCCGCTGGAAGAGAACAGAGTCCTTGAACCAGAACCGATTGCCATGGCAACTTCCCCTGCAGAGCAGCAGGGTCCCAAGATTATTCAACTGTTCGACGTAAGCAGTACATGCTGAAGTAGAACGCCCACCAGTTACGGACTCCCCCGGACCTGGTCCATTGACCGTACTCCCATCTCCACATGTCTCTCTTTCTCCTTCTCCCAAACGCCCCAACCACGATCTCAATCGATTAGTCCCCAATTTTTTGTCCTTGAAAATATTGATTGTTCTCCTTACATTTATTAAATTATCATTTAATAATTATTATTTTGTATGTAATAAAAAACAAAATAATTAATAATTATTAGAAGATATTTAATGATTATAAATTTATGAGATTAATTCTCATAAATTTCTTTAAAAAAAAATCTTCAACTAACTTATAAATATGTACGAAAACTTTTCAATATTAACATTTTTCATTTTCGAAATATTTCAATACATTAAATTAATTAATATTTACACTAAAATTATTATATTTTCTATATTTACATATTTTTCATATTTAATGAATTATTTATTTATTTATTTATAATTATAAATTTTATATTATTTAGTTTATGATTAATGAGTTTTATTATAAAATATGACTACCATATTATTTTTATAAAATAATTAAGATTTACATAAAAATCTTTATATTCATTATATTTACGCGTTTGCCCTTATCTTTGTTTTTCGTATTTTTGCAAATGAGTATTTACCTCTGAAATAATAATATTATGCTAAAAATTCCTTAACTATATTGACTTGTCGGTGGAGTTGGGTTGTACGGAAATGGAAATGAGAAAATCAGCAATTAATCATCATATAACAAATGACATATATAATTTTTTTTTTTTTTTTTTTTTTGGGTTCTATTATCTCCCCCGCCCCACTTTCGGTTCATTCATTTAAATTTGAGAAACCGAAGAAAATTTCATTATCCTCTTGATATCAAAGCGAGAAGAAAGCACTACCATCAATGTCAGTCAATCTTTGTTTTTCGAAAATCTAAGTAGAATGAAGTCAAAATTTTATTTTAATATGGCAAAATACAACATTCAAAATGAAAAAAAAAGGGAAAATAGACGTTACAAATTTTCTAGACATAAATAATAGTAAATGATTTTAATAGTATTTTAAAAAAATTTTATATATATAAATTTTTTGTCGAAATTTCTAGAAGTTTCCCCTTTGAATTTTTTTTTTTTTTGGGTACATTGGGGGGGGGGGCTCGATTGAGACATCTAGGAGGAGGAGGACGGTGGACTTAGCTATCACTCGTCGACACCTCTCCACTGAATCTATGAGTAAATTAAATTAACAGAGAGCAAATGGTAATCAAACAAAATTAATGCTTTGAAATTTTCATGAACGAGTGCATGAGTCAGGTCTAGCATTAAACTTCAATTTGTAAATTCCAAAACGGAAACATCCATCGACTAACAGTAACAAACAATTACATTACCACAATCTCCCCCCCAATAAGCATCCCCAAAAAGAAAAGAAAAAAAAAATAAAATCCTCCTAATGAAATCCTCGCAGAGATAAAAGAGAAAGGGGTAGTGGTTATCACACGCAACCGCAAGTGCTAAAAAAGGAGACCATCTTGGCCTGTTCAGGAAAGACCACCATTATTTCACTCATAAACATCAAAGAAAAAAGGAAAAATAAATTAGAATTTAAATTTATAAAACTAACGGCGACAGGAAACCAAGCCACAAACCCAAGGCGACCGCAGCAACGAATCTCCTGCCCTTAAATCCCGCCCCACCTTTCTGATCCGCCACCTGATCCGACGGCTGAGAATCAGGAGACTCCGGCTGCGGTGGCGAGGCATAGTTCCCCTTCCCACTCTTGCCCTTCTTTGGCGGAGCCGCTGCTTCTTCCGGTGCCGGCGCCGGAGCCGGAGTCGGAGCCTCCGCCTTAAACAACTCCTTGGGCAACAATACCTTGTCCACCGTATAAATTACCAACGGCTCTTCGTCAATTAAAGTCCCGGTTATCTTTGCCGTTACAATTTTTGTCTGCAATGTGACGTCTTGTCCGTCATTTTGCACAACGAAATCGAACTTGCTTGCTCCGTCTGTCGCTAACGTGTTCATAACGCCGTTATTGGACTTCAACATCGACATTGATTGATACACCGGAATGCCGTGATAACAGAGTAACGATGTCCGCTCGTCCGCCGTCAGGTTTTTGAATTTGGGCAGAAATTGCTTGAAAACGTCATCAGTAGGGCAAAAAACGCTAAGGCCTCCTTCAACATTGTCTTCAAAAGCCTTCAGAGCATCAGAAGAATTAGAAAGTGCGTCGGCGAAGACTTTGCAGCCCTGCTTTGACATCAGAACCGTCAAATTTATCTCCGCCGGGGACGGTGTTGGAGCCGAGGCTTCGGCCGACTGCAAGATCTGACTGATTTGGATGACGGAGATGTTGTACGGGATTTCTTCGACTGATTTGACGAAAAAAGCGTCCGTGGTGGGGGAATCAATGGCGGAGAAACCGACTTTGCCGCCTTTGAAGTCGGTGACGTTGACGAAACCGGAGGCGCCGGGGGCGGAGCCGGTGGCTTGGTATATTGTGGCGGAGAGGGCGGTGCCATTGGTGATTTCGTGGAGCTTTTTCGCGCCGTAGTAATCTAGGAGAACGTGGAGAGAGAGAATGTTTTTGATGGTATTGATGGGAAGATTTTTGGAGACGAAATCGGACATGTCCTTGTCCTCGACAACACAGACGGTGATGGTTTGGCGGTTATTGATGTCGGCGGCGAGGTGTGTAACGGTTAGGTAGTGGTTGAAGATTGAGAACTGGGGGTACTTTTCGAGGATTTTGGTTATGTTATTTGCGGACGTGGTGGTGGTGAGGAGGAGCAGTGTTAGTGTCGCGGCGGCGATTGCGGTGGCCGAGTGCGGCATTGTGTTAGTTTAAACCGCAGTAGAGTTTACACAGAGAGAGAGAGAGAGAGAGAGAGAGAGAGAGAGAGAGAGAGAGAGAGTTTGTGTGGTGTCAGTGACTGAACTAGAGATCGGTTGCAGTACTTGAGAGGGGAGGGGAGCCGAATTAGAATGACCTTGCATTTGGAGAAAATTACAGCGGGAAGCCACTCGAGGAAAACCATGCATTACAACACGTGCACGGTACCATTTGTGATCGAAAATTATTAATAATAATAATGATATTAATATTAATATCATTTTTTATTTTCTCAAAAATGGCAGATGAACTCATTCGTCCATGCAATCAAGTAGATATTCCATTTCACAAAATAATAAATGGAGGCTCTTTGGCGTTCAAACAAAGTTTAATTAGCGCATAAATTACTACATTTCAAAATCTAGAAATATAAAACCATTAATATTGATTTAAGAAAAAAAAAAAACCAAGTTTAGAAGCTAACCGAAAACTGAGTTTTAATCGAAATATGAATAGAAAACGATAAATTAAGTTTGTGAATTTTAGATACAATAAGTTTATAATTAATATTATATACTAAAAAGTGAAAAAAAAACACATATATTAATTAAAATTGACATAAATTAATGGGTCATTAAAAGGGATATGATTGTTGTATAGATCACGATTCAATGAGATATGATCTTCTCTTCAGCTTTCTCTGCAAGATGAATTAAGCACTGTTTCTATAAATTACATCTTCTTCTTAATTTTTTTATTTAATTTTGTTGTTGCTTCGGTTGACCGTTACTGTAATTTGACCATGCAAGAACGATTGTATCGAGGCCTCGAGGCTTAGCTGTAAATTAACTCATCATTATATTTTATTTCGAAAATGTATAGAAAAATATTTTAAATTGCAAAATAATATTAAATCTGCTGGACAGGGCTTCTTGAATGGAGACCAAGACATGATTGAACATGTTAAAGGAAGAAACAAAATAGCCTTTATGGCTGGGAGACAAGCAATCCTTACCAAGTTAAATCAATGCACATATATCAAACCATGAGTTTGGTATATTGCTCACGATGAAAACATAAATTTGTATAATATAAGCAGTGTGTTCCCAGGAGAACAGTTTAACGATTATAATTCCTCTTTTCTAGTCTGATAATTTTAAATTCGAATTTTTGTGTAACAAAAAAATATATATATATAAACAGTGTCGATAAGAACAAATATTATAATTTTAATAATAAATATCATTTTAACAAATTTTATTAATTTTTTTCAATTTTCATAGTAATTCTAAAACCTTTGAAATTACGTTAAATATATATTAATTCTTTCAACAATGGATGTAAAATATATCATAATATAATCGTTCTAAGGGTATCGATTGAGAGAAGCTTACAAATGAAAATAGTTGGCGCTTCATTTAGAGCCTCGCTGGGGCCTGATGCATTAACTTGACTGATCACCATTGACAGAAACAAAGCCAAACCCTTAAGAGAAAATTGAGGACGTAAGTAGGGCTTTGTTGTTTTTGAGAAATTTGAAAGAACGCTTATCTTGACAAATTAATTATTTAAGTTATGTCATTTATTAATAATAAAAAAAAAAAAGAAAATCATTCCTTCAAAAGCATTTATTGAGATTATAAAAAAAATTAAATCATGAAATTGCATCTCAATGATTGTTGTCCAAAAAAATGGACTTTTTAATAAGTGGCTCGTTATGATTGTTTTATTATCTATGCTAATTTCGTTCTTTGTGCAATGGGGGTGACACAACGAAATTGGTCCTTCTTCCAAGCTAAGCTTGTGCTCAAATCTCTCATGCTACATTTAGAAACCATATTAGAGGAAGCAGAACTTCTTTAGAGGTTCTAAATTAGTCGTCGTCATCATCCTCATCCTATCCTCTCTAATGGCTACCAAAGAGGGAAAAAAGAAAAGATAGCTAAACTTCTTGGCATCACATGGAGGTCCAAGAAGCTCAATTTTCACTTTCTATTGACATAATAGGGGACCCTCTAAATCAATTCACATGGCTGTTCCCTTTTTGGCAACACTCCGATCTGGGTTTCGAAAGTAATTTGCTTTGCATTATTCCATAGGATCACAGGTGTAGAAAAAAAGAGATTCATAACTCCTGGGTGCTATTCCATATGATCACAAGTGTAGAAAAAAGACATTCATAACTCCTGGTTGCTGCACTCCTGTCTGGGTTTCGAAAGTAATTTGGTTTGCATTTTTCCATAGGATTCGCATATGTAGAAAAATGACATTCATAACTCCTGGGTGCTGGCTCATCCTACTTTTCTTTGATCCAAAATCGACAGTTCCTCTATAGATTATTGTACAACATTGGAAAATATTTAACTAAAATTTTATACTTTTCCACTCAGTAATGATAAAAGCTGGTGGAGATTATAGAAGCAAACAACATTGGTTATATGAAAAATGCTTTTATCAAGCGTCTCTTTTTTTGTTTAATTGAAAAAAAAACTAATAAATAAATGCAAGTACAATGCCCAAGCTGCATAGATAACGTGAAAGCAGCTAAAAGAAAGTGGGTGCTGGACTGGGAGAAGTTTGGAATATATCTCAGGGATGGTCAAAGGGAAGAAATAAAGGACATGAAGACATATCACGTGGTTTTCGTATCATTTGATTCAGAAATCTAGGCAAAAAGTGTAATTATATATCCATGTACACATGCAGATGCAGACCCACAAGACCAAGGGCACAAACAGGGTATATGTTCGTCTCAACTCAACTAAGGCAGCTTCAACTTCGACCAAAACCTCTTTTTTGACGCAACTGCCAAAGTGTAAAGGGCCCTTCCGGGGTAGGTTCCGATCCAACAAACAAAGATTCCTAAGTGAGTAAAAGTCTCAATTAATGTATTAATTGTGATTAAGGTTGTCACGTCAATTTAATCATTAAACCTAAAAAAATCAATTTATAATTGGTGTAACAAATAAAATTATTAAATTTATTAATAAAGTTTTGGATTTAAAATTTGAAATTGAAAAAAATTATATTAAAAGAGTTATCACTAAAATAAGCTCAACAAGTTTTTAAATTAAATTAATCGGAATATAATTTCGAATATCGATTAGTATAATATGAAAAAAATAAATATAAAACCTAAAAAAAAAATTATGTAATTGTGTTTGATTTGAGTAAAGTTTAATCATGCGTAGCCGATCGTTGAACTCACATGAAACAACTTCCTTTGTAGTCATGTTGTTCTCTTATGTGGTAGAGAGTTGATTGGCTGTCGTACCGATGTCCAGATCCTTACGAGTTGTGGTGGCAATGGGAAGGGCATCGGGTGCCCAAAAAATAATAAATAAAAAATTATATAATTTATCACTTTTTTTTGAATTTTTTATTTACTTTTAAAATATTTTTGAAAAAAAGAGTCAAGTGCCATGGGAGGCTTATTCAAGACCCTGCATTTATATAGAAAATATTGTGGGCAAGTTGACTAATTAATCATCACATATGTGAGTTTCTTGAAGACAAATCTAAAAATGAAAGTGAAATAGTGTGTCCATTCTGAAAGGAGAGGATGATTGTTTTGGAGTTTGAGAATGTCTATGGGTTGAAAGAAAGAGAGAGAACGGGGCAGAGAGAGAGAGAGAGAGAGAGAGAGAGAAAGAGAGAGAGGAATAAGGAGAGAATGAAAAGTATTTGGGAGGAGGGGGTGTGAGGGGACATAACATTGGGAGGATGGATGTAAGAGAAATGATGTGCCTTGTACCAAATTAGACAACGCATTCCATATCAGCAACTTTTAAGTTTCTTTTTTTTTTGGGGGGGGGGGGGGAGGGGGATTTAATCAGTACAAATATTACAGTATAAGAGCTTCGATGTTACAAATCAAAGTTTGTCGACATAATCAAAATTTGACCCAAGTTGATGGGCCGGACCGGTAATTTGGCAAACAAAAATTGACCGGTCTCGCTCCTACTCCCCTCCCCGACGGCGACAAAAACCCTTCTCTCTCTCTCTCCGTTAAAGATTTGGGAAGAAAGTACGAAATCGATCTGGTTTGACGGTTAGGATGCTTCGTCTTCGGCGTTTACATCGCTTGGTTCTCGGTTGAGTTGCTTAGAAAAATGAGTAACTAATAAATACCCCTTCCATGTTTGAAAAAAATGAGGGAGAGTTTGGCTCTCTCTGTCCTTTGCTTAATTATTCTTTTTAAAATACGACGGTCGACACAAAACATTAAATTATTATTTATAAAATTTTCAAAAAAAAAAAAAATAGCCCTTTATGTAAATCATGTAATCAAGATTAATTTTAATCGAACGTTACGATAACAACAAAGATTGGCATTACAAGTGCAGCAAATAAAGTAAAGAACCCCACATCTCTGCTTAAAACCCAACAGAAATTATCTGAAAGATAAACTTTTTACTTAAAATCAAAAATTAAAACATGTGATTTAATTGAATTCCTGTACTTGAAACAATTAAAATTAAATGTAAAATTCATTTGTAAATATAATTATTTATTTAAATGCTTCGTTTTTTACTAATACTATTTAACTAAATTGCACAAAATAGAAACGAAAAACAAAATTACTTTAAGCAATTTAATTACCCTTTAAATAACACCTAGTTGGTCCGGTGATTGGATATTAATATTTCTTAAATAATATTTCGGATTCGAAGATAGGTGCCATAAAAGTTTACCTCTTAAAGACCAATCCAACTGAATTGAAGCTTCGCAAATTAGCATGATTCGATTAGACGGACAAGCTTCCTTGGGCACATAATCCTTATTATGTTATTCTTTTTGCCGTAAACTTAATCCACCGTCAAATATTTGAAACTTTACTCTTAAAGGTAGGGGTCTCCATAATCCTTAATTAATTACTACCATACTCATTTAATTGCATTATTCAGATAATACTAAACTAACGTATCTAATTTATGGGAAATAGTATTAAAAAAATGAAAGTAAAATGCAGGAGGATTGACCCTTCTATTAAATCCCATCGTTATTATCCAATAATTTAAAATATATATATATAATTTGGTGTTCATTGCCCAAAAGTCTTAATTTTTCACAAATAGAATGTTTTTGGAGTAAAAGTTAATTTTCTTATAAAATGGGTGAATTATTATTATATCAATAATTTTATTTATGATGAAAATTTTATCTAACTTTAATTATATCTTTATGTGGCCTGATAAATATATATTTTGTTAGTTAAATTGAGTTACTGGATTCCTTGATTATCTCTTTTCTTTTTTTTTGTTATACAAGAATTCGAACCTGGATCTCAGGGTGGAGAGGAGAATTGTGATCACTAGATTATCCTCTTGGGATGATTATCATCCCTTTTCTTTTAATTCAAGATTACAGGAGAAGGATAAGACATTGCAAATTTATGGTATAATTCTTTAGATTTTTCATAATCGGATGAATTCAATTTTTATTAAGATTCAAAGCGGGAACAAGCATGAGCTTCCCTCTTGACCGAGTCACTTTGAACATATTTGCGTTTTAATTAAAAAAAGATTAAAATTAAAAAAAGATTAAAATCTGTGTTATATTTGTTCCATTCTTTGCACTGGATTTAAATTTAAATCGAGTTAGAAAATAATAATAATAAAACATAATATTATAATAAAAAAAAAAGAAAAAATAAAAGTTACTACATGAGTTTTAACTTTCTAAGCTCTAAATACATTTACATAAAAAAAAATCGGGTAGAGTTAGGTATTATGGATCTACTTGGAATATTTTTCGAGACATGTTACAAGAGAAAGAGAGATGATATTAATAGAGTTATAGCTTATTGACAACTTACTTGGAATATTTCTATGGATATAATTCCTTTTTTTCGGTCAATTGAATTCGAGATTACTAAGTTAAGGAAGGGAAGGAAGGGAAGGAAGGGGATTGAGACACTTGAACATATTTCAATGGGTACAATTCCTCCTTTCTATCCTGCCCGTTTAGATCTGGGCCGAGTCTATATGGACTGACAATAGATTTTGGGTCTGGGCTGAAGGTAGCTTTTACCTTGTCATCCCTATTTGTGATGGGTCGGCTCAAACTCGTAATGAACCATGATGATCAGTAATAACCCATTAACCTTGGTGGGCCCTATTCGACCCATGCTAACTTGTGGTCATCTATTTGGACTTTAGCGGACCCTGTTTGACCAGTGATGATCTATTTGGACTTCAGTGGGCCTCATTTGACCCGTGTAGACACCGACAGCCTATTGGACATTTTATGGGCCTTGTTGTCATATCGATTTAGTTCGTTTGTTGTGGGCTATATTGGGCTTGCTTAGCCCATTGGTTTGCCGTGAACCCTGTTGGACCATTTACCAGTGTCATATCTCTTGAGCCCACCACGTAGCTTGTGCATCCAATCATCTAGGGCACGGACTGTGGGGCTCACTTGCACCAGACAAGTTTTGAACTTAATTTTGTGTATTAACCTATAAGGAGAAAAGAAGGGACCATATCAATTGAGTTTGAGTTACAATTCATCGACTTTGAACTCGTGTACTTTGTGCTGCTTGGTACAAACCAGGAGTATGTTATCATTAAAATAGAGATGAGATATCGAACTTTGAGAAGTCTTTGACAGTAGAGTCTCACCCCCAAAAAAATTAGTAATATAGCAAAGGGGCGGCACTTGAGCAATTGTTTATCGTTTATGTTGCATTGTCACGTGTGTTGTGCATTTGCAGCTAATATTTAGTGGAGCGCCCTCACCGTGGTCCATCATGGCTTATAGATTTGTACATTGAGTATTGCAGCGGTATTCAAGGTTTATGATATGGGTGCAGTCATGTACATCATGATGAGGGTGGCTTGACGAGGTTTCCTCGCAGGATTGGAGTCCAGTATCGGTGCAAGATTGAGAAGACAAATGGTCATGTCGCATCGTAATTACCCTAAGGTTAAACTGATGTCAAACGTCAAGGAATTTTATCTAATGTAAATGTTGTGATTGTGAAAATGAAGCTCTGTAAATCTGCTCCAGTGTCACAACTGGTTAGATTGATCAGACTTGCTCTTTAAACTTGATGAATAAAATAAATATAAATTAAAAATTAAAAAGTACGTTTTTATGTAATTTTTTTTTATTTATTTTTTCCGAAAACAAACTCCACATAAAAAGAATTTAGAGCTTAGCATAGTAAATCCCCATGTGTTTCCAAACATAGCTAGCAATTTTGTACCAAAGCTCCTCTTCTTTTTCAAAAAGTTCCTTTTTTTAAGGAAAAAAATAATTATTTGAAATATAGTATTTAAAAAAATCAATATGTGAAGTCAAAGGAAAATACAATAATATTAATTTACAAGGGATTTTATCAAAATATTTCATTTTAATTAAAAAAATTGTAGAATGATTATAACTTCAAAATTACTTCTCACACTGGTTTTAATTAAAACATTTTTCTTCGACAATGAGAATTTGAAATTTTAGGGGTATTTAAAGGGAAAAAAAAGCTTCTTTACTTGTGATTACTGTCAAAAAGAGAAAATTAATTATTTTTATGCAAAATTCTTACTCATTTCAGTAAGGAAGGATTATAATGCCAAACCCCATAGCTCAATGAAAGCATGTTGAGATTGTTGTATTAAATCCGATGACCTCTTTGTACTATCAGAGCATTTTACCTACAGGCAGGTCCATGGCGTTAGCAAGTTCGACTATAGTAAGCTCAATTGGACGTGAGATTAAATATTCTTAAACATGATCAAAATTTGAGTCCCGCTGAAAGTATCGGATCCTCATGTGTATGAAGCGTTTCCTGTTAGGAGACCCACCCTCCGAAAGGAGCCACTATAACGGTCGATCCGGATTAGTCGAGACAAAACCCTAAATACCGAACGGTACTCAAGACATGATACCAAAAAAATAGTAACTTCTTGTCTCCTAAACTTGGTTTATTTTATAAACTATTTACTATGTTCAGAGTATATGAAATAGCTTAAAATTATGCACACCCAATAAATATTTCAAATTTTTATCAATGATTTGAGTTTATTTAAATCAAAATCAGGTTGGAGAGAAAATCACAATCATTAAACTCATTAATTGCTTATTTATATAAAATAAAATTTTAAAAATTATAATTTATATAATTTTAAATACATTTATATTTTATCAAGGAAGGAAAAAATAGTAACTATTTACTAGATATTTTTTTACATATTTTGCACAAATGCAGTAATATGCTATTACTGCATCACCTTTATATAAGATTCACACTCACAAATTTAAATAATATTAGTAGGTTTTCCAATAAGTCTATTTTTAGGAAGGAGATTTGGCCGGTTCAACTTGTTATATATATATAGTATGGCACACTTTTTGTGGGGCAAGTCTCCCAACAAAGGATTCTCCGTTCTCATCGGGAGTCAAACTCCCGCATAGTTAAGGGATAACAGATCCCTTTGACCATCTGCGCCAACGTTATATATGATAGAGTTCAATCTAACCAGTTAGAAGAGTTAAAACTAGCTCAAGGCAATTCTGGACTTTTGATGCGGTTCCTAGTTCTAACCTATAGGGTTTAGATAAGATGTTCAAAGTGGTAAAGAATACAAATTTAAGACAGTTTGAATTACTACCCACTTAGGAATTAAATTTCTACACTAACTTAATAAGGGAATTTCCTAAATTATAGAAAAAAGATTTTCACATTTATCATCCAAACTAACCAATCAAAACACAACTAGTTTTAACTAAAAAAACTAAAATTTTTATCCACTAACTTGTAACAATCTGAAAAGAAAAGGAGGAAAAGTCTGGATTAAACAAGAAATTCATATCCATCCATCAAAGAAGCAAGTTAAAACCTTAATTAGCGACATCTATAGTGACAAAAGGGCACCTTCCTCAAAAGGAAGAAGAAGATGACAACGATGACGACTCCATTTTTTGAAGATTTGATATGCTTTCCTTCTATTTGAGTGATTTGGAACTAGAGAGCTGGAAAGTGATTTGCATTTCACCTTAATGTCCCACATTCACCACTATCTGTGACAAACTCTAGATAAATTAAGAACTACAGTATTGGGTCAAAAAAAAAAAAGATTTAAGAACTGTTCTCCAAGTATGTACTTACCGATAAACTTAGAACATCTCATATGCAAATTCTCAAGAAACAAGATTGCTAAAAACCTGTCCTGCACTAAATGAAATATCTTCAGCAGTCTCCACACAATCTCGTGCCTTTCTAGACCAAACAATCTCGTTAAATTAATTATAACGGAATCCATAGCAATCATGTAGACTTGGTTCAAAGCCTATTAGTTATGAGCACATAAAGACAGAGATCAGGTCACTCTGCTTCTACAAGATGTATGAACCCTGATATACAAAAACCGACTTTGCAATGGAAGGAAAAAACAAGGGTTAATCTTTGTTTAAAGTGAGGTTTTATCCTTTTTAGTATCTGTGGCTTTCCGAAAACAAGCTATCATTGGATGCATAGATTTCATTCACTTCTAGAAACATGCGAATATCCAAAACACCAGCCTACCAGTCATAGTCATTTTTTATGGTGCAGAGTTTGTTAATTGCAGAAAAATCCAATGTTCCCATCATACAAATTTAAATTTTAAATTTAGAGTCAGATATGCAAGACAGCATTTGACCTGCAAAGATGCTGAAAAGTAATCAGCAAGATCTACCCTACATTGAATCTTCTCTGAGCATTCAATTAAAATGATGGCAACTATGCCAATGGGATTGTGGCAATGGAAGCAAAGGACCATAGTGTTGTTGCTCTGCAGGAACAGCCATGTTGTTCATGACCATTTTTCTTCCCACAAACCAAATGGACCTGTAACACCTTTGTGGCAAATTCCCCCCACCCCAACAAAAAAAGGGTGCAGAGTTTGTCATGTGATTGTGGACTTACAAAAACCAGGAAGAAGCATTTTGAACTTTTTCCCATGATTGGATGAAAAGTTCAGTCACGCAGATTCTAAAACTTCAGTTCTCATCTGCCATATACCTAAAATATTAATGCTGAGTTTGGTAAGAGGAAAAGAAAGCTGGAAGGAATGCAAAGGGGAGGAAGATGGAAAGGAAAGAGAGGAACTGGTATCTCTCACCCATTGTTTGGATGAAGAGAAGGAAGTAAAGAAAATTGTTCCCGGAAAGAAAAAGTAAAAGTAGGAAGGATTCCTTCCACCTTTCCTTCTTACCCAACAAAAGATGTGTGATCTTTCTTCCTATCTTTCCATCCTTTGCCTCTTCGTTCCAACAAACGTAGCCTAATCCTCAAAAGAGAGGTTATTATGTGGCATGTCTCTTCTTGGCATTTTTACATTCTGTTGACTCCATAACTGTTTAAGTAGTGTTCAAAGATTTAATGCAAGTTCCTTTAACCAAAGAGGTAGAATATATAGTTGGCACAGCATTGTTACATTGGACAAACAAAAGTCACCAGGAAAGCATGAAATGTCTATGCTAATGTGTCTTTATCCAAAAAGAGCTTGTTTGCCCATTTTGGATTTGTAACTACAAGCAAGAGAGCTTCATAACTTTGTAGCAACTAGCAAGCATTTTTCAACTAAGCATAAAGTCGAAGGCTTGGCCCACACTAAAGATAAGCAGCAGAGCTAGCCAAATAATAAAACCTAAGGCTGTTAAATCAAGAAGGGTAAATTTCCTAATCATTTGCCAATAGGGGAACCCGTAGTCCTTTGTAGCACAATCCTAAGATAACAGACAATCTTGAACACATTGGGAATTATGCACCAAAAAAAAAAAAGAAAACATTTTAAGTATGTAGCGCCCTCCAGGTTTACCTAAAATCAACTTGCTCTACACAAATGCAGTTATGATCGAAAAGTTAATGGTCTCAATGTTTAAGCATGAGTCTCATGAAAGGATGAAGAACCGCATCTATATGGTCACCAAATATTATTAAAAAAAAAAAGAAGGAAAGTATTTATCCACACCTTAACACTCCCCTTTCTCTTCTGTTTTGTTCTTTTGTAGCTCCCACATAAGCAGTTCAATTATTCTTCTCATCTCATTGGCGCAAACTATTTTTAGTGTGAGATCATGGAGTAGTGTCCTGATTCAACAAGTTCACAAGATTTCTTCTTCATTCTCTCCCTATAGTTTGATTCATACGAGGAGTTTACGGAGGTTGATTATATACCAACCAACATCATTTAGCAGATAAGGTATCTAGGAGAAGGAGTGTTTTTCTCCATTTTCTTCAACATCACAAGAGTAAAATAACACTCAAAACTCAGAGGAGAATGGCTCAAGTCCACAAAGATAGGACAAAGAAAATAATAATTTGAACTCAAACGTCTAATCAGAGTCAAGAAAAAAAAACAGATAACAAAAAACTGATTTAACCAATTAAAGTACCGCATACCAAGAAACAGAAAACAAAAGCATATTCTATAACATCATTTTCACTAATTAAATTATCAATAATCAAAATTCTATAAATTCCGAGCAAAATGTCTACAATTAAGCAATAGAGTTGACATAAAAGATGTGGGTTTAAGGAACTTGCCTCTCTGCAGCTTCAGCAACAATAGGCAGTCTAGGGACTTGACCAAGCAAGCAAGAAGATGACCCATAAATCAAGCAAACCAAAAGGAACAAAAACACAGTGCTATCCAAACTCATCATCAAATCCAACCCAACCCCATTTCTTGGATTGAAACTTCTCTCCAAAAGGTCAGGAAAAATCAGCAGCACATCAAGCACAATAGCCTGCATAGTGTTGAACCTCACGTATCTACTGAAATTGGGGTTTCTAACTACAACAAAGTAAAGAGTCAAAAACACCAAAAACCCATTAAAGGGAAAGCTTTTGAAGACTCTAATGGCAGGGACTAGTGGCTGTATGAGGACTTGAATGGGAGTGAATAGGGTCAAAACGTATTTGCCATATTGAACGCCATCAAAAAATGGGTAGAAGTAACAGATGGCTGAGATTAAACGATCTGGTGCATCTGCTGAATTGCTGCCTCTGGACTGGGCTGTAATGGTGATGGGTCTTCTTCTATTGGTGTTTTGGTTCCTGGGGCTTTGTCTGTGGTTGGTAAGAGCGAGAAAGGAAGAGGTTTTGAGAGAGAACAGTGAAGAAGAGAAAATAGGCTGTTTCCGTGAGGAGAGAGAAGTAGACGGAGAAAGAAGAAGAGAGATGGACATTTTTGTGTGCGGGAGGAAATTCAGAAAATGAACGGCTCTCCCTGTGTGTGAGAGAGAGAGAGAGAGATGGATGAACAGTCCTACCAACTTTTCCTTTTTATCACCTTTTGATTCTAGATGGAAGATCTTATCGATGTATGGCTTTTATTTCACAAATGTATGACCAAATCACTGTTAGACGGGCTGGGCTGGGCTGGGCTGGGTTGGGCTACTCATTTTTGTTGCGGACTTTTTGTCTGGCCCGTTGTTCACATGCCACCTTGGGCTTTGAGGGAAATCCATAAAACTTTTTTTTTTTTTTGGTGGACATAAAACTTTTCTTTTTCCAAAAATAATACATGGTTTAAATAAATTTCACATCAAAAAAGAAATCAAATATTTATGAAACAGTTTAGGAAAATATATTTTGATAATAATTTAATTTTGATTTGATGAATTTGTTAAAATATGTTTATAAAGACTACCATTCAAGTATTAATTTAACTAGCATTACTCTTTCTTTTTCTTCAAAAAATAGGTAACGCTAATCATTATTGCTAATTTTGTAAAATATTTAGAGTGAACAATAATTATTTTATAAACAACTTTAGTATTCATTATGACTTCAACAAAATGTCAAACGGTTAAAAAATTTTGAAAGTTCTTCTGCAGGTATCATCTTGAGTTAATGTTAATGTCCCCTCGCCTTTCACAAGCCCAAATTAATCCAATGTCAAGTGTTTCAGATTTCTTTCCTTTACTTCAAAATAAGAATTTCAAATTATTAAAATAATTAATTGAGACCAATCTTTTACTTCAATGTGAAAGGATTAAAGTATTTAAGTCTATCAAGTGGTATTCGATTGTATCTCCATTGATCTAATGGAACACCGTAGAGTCTATTAAAGAATTGACACTCCCGGCGTGTGTTTCCGCTCCATTCCATTTTGCAAGTAGGCTTTGTGCAATCAAGGGGCAATCTCTCCAATCCCATGCGTTCCAACTAGCAATATGTAGATGTACATCAACCAACAGCTGAGTGGACTCTTGAACCAACTAATGGTGAGAATTTCGATTCTCACTTCTATAAGAGCCTGCTCGGAGGTAGAGGCCTCATCTTTTCTGATCAACAGCTCACGCAAAGTCCAAAAACCACAAGGATAGTCAGAGCATATGCCTAATGTTTTTGCAATGTCGTATTTGTTGGGTAGCCTTGCAGTTTTTTGGACTTTAAGTTATTGATCATATCAGACTATAATACACCCATTTTGGTTTCTACAAAAACACGAGAATAACAAAATGATATTTTATATATAGTTTTTTGGGTGTCCGTTTTCACCCTTTATATGAAGTTATATTTTTCTTGTTACCCAAGTCAAGTAACACATATGTGTGTGTGTGTGTGTGTGTGTGAATATAAATATATTATGTATATTATTTTTTATCAAAACATCTTTTTATTTAATATAAACATTAAAACTTTTAATACGATTAAGTATTTTCTTTTATCTCTCTTGCCTTTTGTAACCCCTTTATGATTAAGCTAATTTACGTTGAGAGGGAGAGAGAGAATAAGAGAGAGAAATTAAATTCATTTGAGTTGAGTAGTAAGACATTTTAAATTAAGTTCGAACCTTAAAAATAGCAAAAAAGAATTTGAAAGGGTGAACCCTTAAACTGAGAGAGAGAGAATTAATTTCTAGAAAATTAAGATTTAGGTTTCAAAAGATTGAACTAATTAATCCTATACCTTTTTAACTCCTAAACACAGAGAGGATCAAGCTATTGTTTTTTTTTTAATTGAATGGAAAACCTCTCACTTTATAGTGGTCATTTGCATCAATGTCAACTTTGCTGGGTCGTGCAATTTGATTACAATTGACTTCTGGACATGCTAGGGTCCATGTATTTCAATGCAAGTTAGATCTAAAATTCAATTTATCGACGAAATGATTTAATCAAAATATTGAATTCACTCATTGTTGAATTACTATCTATTTGATGCCACGACTTTCTAAGTTAACTACGAAATGATTATGAAAATTATAATATCACCGCAATATCAGATTTTTACAGCGATACTCATACTATAAAAAAATTTGTATGAGTGTATAAATTTTCAAATTCCCATATATTATAGTTTAATAAAACAAAATTTGGAAGTATCAGATGGAATATCATATTGACAATCAAGAGGAAAATTTTATTTTGTTTGTTCAAATCACATCCAAACTAAGAGATAGATATAATATAATCACATTTATATAATACATTGATATGGGTAAAGAGTTTGGTTTAGGGACTCCGATGGAGTTTCTTGGTGCAGACGAAGGAAGAGTTACCTTCTCTCTGATGAGCCTGCAAAGGACTAACTTTCTTCATATGTCTTAGTGCTCTGGTGCTCGTTTCCTAACTGTTTTTTGTTTCTGTAGCTCAGCTTCTGTTCCTTTTGTTATTGTTTGTCTTCTTTCATCTTATGTATCAAAAATAAAAAAATAAAATAAAGAGTTTGTATTAACTTTGATTTTTATATTTAAAACTGTATTGAAATCATTATCATGATTTAATGAATTAAATTATCATTTTTTTTAAATTGTTGGGAAAGTTTATTCATTAAAAAATTACAAATTAGAATAATTATCCTGTTAAAAAATTAAGAAAATCGTATTTTTCTAAATATATGTATATTACCACTTTTTTTTTTTTTTAAATGACGTTGTGTTAAAAAATGATTATATGTTTAAATTAAAAAAATAACATTATGATTGACGTGATTTTTTTCTACTTTTTTAGGTGCCAGCTCGTGTTTAACGCCATTCACCTATGTTCCTAACGGTCAAGTTTTTTTTTTCCAGACTATGAATTCTGTCTTCTTTTCTTTTCTTTTTTTTTTTTTTTTGAGCGAAGGTTTCTTAGAAAGGGTTAGGATTCTCTATTTTCAATTTTAGAGACCTAATCTCAACCATCCATCCTTTATAACGTTAGTGATGTTAGCCATTAAATTTCTCTCTCTCTCTCTCTCTCTCTCTCTCTCTCTCTCTCTCTTCGCTCTTCCATTCTTTCTCTACTTCTCTCCTACATCGCCGTTCGCAACCTTGACTTTGCCATCAACCACAACGATCGTCTCCAGCTATCATGGATCCCATCACTGCCACCCTTGCCGTCTAATCATCTCCGTCATCATCGCCCTTTGTCATGTACCTATGCACTCTCTATTTGTGTCAAATAGGTCTTTTAAAAGCTTGGACGTGCATAATTAGAAGCACAAAAGGTAACTTAGAACATGAGATAGCAGACATGAAAATTAAAGACATATGAAAATGGAACAAGAGTGAGTATCATAATAACTTATCAAAAAGGTTCAAAATTTTACATCCTAAACATTCATACAGTGATCTCTTTCTCTCTTTTTAATACCGGAGTTACAAAAAAAACATGAAAATATATATATTTATAAAAATTCAAATAGTCGACCTCAGAGAAAATATTTAATAAATAAGAGATCTTTACTACCAGAGTGTCCTTACAAATTGTGGCAAGTTTCATTTTGCACTAATCTCACTACTTGAAAAAGTGAAAAAAAAAAACATGAGAATCTAATAAGTTTCAAGCCACATTTAAATTTAAATTTTTTATCCAACTTCAGTGGAAGGGGATTTCATAATGGACAGAATGTTTCACAGTAATGACAAAGAACATCTCTATCTCTGTATCTTACTCAAAATTACACACAATATGAGAAAATAATAAAACTAAATTAATGATACTAAATACTATGTATTTATGTATTTCAAAAAAACAATCGAAACACAAACATTGTAAAATAAACATCAAAATTATAATTATATATATATATATATATATATATGTGGAAATGCCTTGTCACATTCAAAATAAATAAATAAATAATTGTAACTACAAAATAAAACCCAGAATTTTTAAATAGCCAACGCAGCCAATACAGCACCCAACCCGCTCAAAACAACTCGAACCTCGCACATTGTCATTGAAGCATCCGACTCATCACTGACCGGAGTCTCTGCGGTCTCCGGCGACTCGCTTACAGGAGTTGGAACCGGCGGGCTCTCACCCGATGGAAAAATCTCCGGCGCCTCTGCGGGAGTAGCAGAACTCGACGGAATGCTGGCTGAACTCTCTGGTGATGGTGTTGGTGCCGCTACTGGTGGAGAAGTCATCGGCGAAGTCGACGAAGAAGGCGATGTTGCCGGAGAACTGGCAGGAGATGCAGATGGGGTTGTTGGGGACAATGCCGGTGGAGATCCACTTGGGGTTGGGCTGACTGCCGGAGAAGTTGCAGGCGTATTCGTCGGCGATTGAGTTGGGGGAGAAGATGTTGGTGGGGCGATGCTCGGCGTCGGTGAAGTCTGCGGGGTTGCGGAAGAATTTTTCGCCGAAGATGGCGACGGAGACAATGCCGGAGAGTTTGAAGGAGTTTTCGCCGGAGGAATCGCCGGAGAAATTGAAGGGGTTGTAGCCGGAGGAGTGGCTGGGGAAGAAACCGGAGTGGTCGCCGGAGAAATTGAAGGGGTTGTAGCTGGAGGAGTGGCCGGGGAAGAAACCGGAGTTGTCGCCGGAGAAGGGGGAGCGGGTGTTGATTTGGTTGGCGCGGGTGCAGGGGCATTGGCGGACTGCGCATTACTAGAATCTGTAACACAAAGTAATAACACCACCAGGAAGAATGTTGCAATGTGGGAATTCATTTCCTACCGATTTGGAATTCCGGTAATCGAAAGGATTTGTGGAAATAGGATTTGTTGTGTTGTGGTGTGTCGTGATGTGTTGTGTGTGTGTGGAATGTTGGTGTTAAGAGTGAGAGAGAGATTATATAGGGTCGAGGATTTCGGAGTCTCAAACGTTGGGTTTCGTGGAATTTTGGGATGCAATTTGACCGTTGGGGATCGGATGAGGATGCTCTGTCGGCTTAGCGGCTATTGGGCAAAATATAGCCGTTAGGGAATTACGTGGATTTAAACGCTACTCCAATTTCAATCATCTTTTGTCACGAAACCTGTATGGGACGAAATTATCGTACCTTGTGTGCCTAAAAATAAGTCATCAAAATTGATACTGTAATTCGAAACGTTACACAAAATTTAATGCTTTTATAGACCCAAAATCAATATTCCAAAAAAATAATAATAATATTATTTCATTAATAAAACAAACAAGAAAATTGGAGAGGAACAAAATCAACCATGATAACTCTAAGAATGGGAAAAAGAGGCTGTCTTATAACTCTAACAATGAATGTGTAATTCTGAGTAAGTTGAACTTTTTGAAAAATGATTTTCACGGTTCAATGATATAGCTGAAGAGTACACTGAGTGTCCGGTTGGCAGAATTTTTTATCTGACTTTTGTTCTCCTTATAAGGAGAAAGTTCATCAAATAATATTTTTTAACCTTTTTCTATAAAGAAAAATTTTTAAAATAGTTTTTAAGAAAAAATTTTTGAGATGAGATTTTCTTTTTCATTTTTTTAATGCTCCACATTTCCGAAAATATATATTTTTTTAATTCTATTTATATTCTCATATAATTATTTTTATTCCGTTAATATTCTCATTTAAATAATGTAAAATTTCAAATATATAACTATTAATTTTTAATTTTTAACTTTATTTCAAAAGTAAAAAAGTAAAAAATGAATTAATTTTTAATTTTTAATTTTATTTCAAAAGTAAAAAAGTCAAATAACTTTTATCTTTTAAAAAAAAAGAATTAATTTTTACTTTTACTTGAAAGAATAAGATAAAGAGAGAAAAAAAAATCTCTCCCAAATATGCTGTAAATTTTTAGACTTTTCTTCTTTTTGGCATTATTATACTTATGCATTGCTTTACTTGCCGATGATTACTTCACACAAATTTGGCAATGGCCAAAATAGTAACATAGGATTTAGGGTCCCCCCCCCTCTCTTTTTGGAGGAGGAGGAGGAGGAGAAAGAAGAAGACGACCGAAACATGGAAGACACCAAGGACACAAAAAAAGCCCAAGAAAACTAGGCCAACAATGTGGAATTTCTTTGTAGGAATAATATTTACCTCACACATCTATTTTTTTTTTATTAATATTCTCATTTAAATATTTTTGGGTGGATAATAAAATGGCACATGGTATACAGTAACAGTACCTTGACGGACGTTTTAAAATTGAAGAGTGAGAGTATGGATCCGAAGACTTTCACCGGACATTAGTTAAAAGTAAGCATTTTTTTTTTTTTATATCAGAGTCGTAAAAATTAAAAAAAGAATTGAATGAAAAAGACACTTAAATAAAAATAATTTATGAGTGAAATATCCTTACAAAACGTGAAAGTCAGAATGATTGAGGGCTAGACACGGCACCAACACAACAATGTGGGACCAAGACTTTTAACCCAAAGTTGGGTGTCTTCCAAATTCACGGACACAATTAATGGACCCCAAGATAGCGATCCATTACCTACCACCCCAAAAAGGGTTTCCTTATGCTCTCATTGGATGCTTGGATTTCTCTTGTTAGACTCTTATTTTTAACAAATTTCCTTACATGAATAGACAATTTAGTAATTATCACAAGAAAATTATTCTCCATGTCCATGATTATTCTGTCCTAAAGGAAATCTTAGATCTCATTAAGAACGTTGCTCCTCTCGTAGCATATGGGAACAACATAATTCACCTATCAAGCCCCTTTCCCACCCAAAATTGAATGGACAAATTGAAGGTTGAAGTAATTATCAAGAAAAATACAATTCTTTTCATGAATAAAAAAGAATTAGGAAAGTGTAATAATTCGATTAGTGTTTTTTATGTTATATTTTGATTATGTATCATGAATTCATGATGTGTTTTGACATATTAGATAGATTTTTTATTCAAAATTGGTTAATTATTCTTTCAAGTTTAAAATATGGCATAAATCATAATTCGAGTTCAGGATATGACTACAACTCTTTAGTTGTATTTTGATGAATTTTTTTTTATTCTATGGCTTGGTCACCACTCAGTTTTTGGAGTTTTATCCCGACTAATTTGAATTGATCGCTATAGGGTTTACTTTGTGGAGCAGATCTTCTAATATTATTTTTTTACATGCCTTGGGAGAGTCGAACTCCCGACCTGATTAAAGAACAAAGGTGCTCATTCCACTTACGTCAACAAATATTGGTATTCTGATAATTTTTATGTCATCGGAAAGACCGAAAATATAATTACAACTCTACAGCTCAACATTTTTTCATATATATATTTTTTTTTTGTTATACAAAAATTTGAATTTGGAATCACCAGGTTGGGGAAGGGGGGTTTGTACCACTAGGTTATTTCCTTGGGACATTTTTTTCTGCATATGGAAGAAATCTCAGTCAAAATTAGGTTATGGAGCAGAAAATTCAAAAATTTCTACTTAAGCAATCAATTTTGAAAATTCATATCTTGAGGTAGAGAACTCTGATTCAACTGATTCAAGTGGCGCAGGAAAGATGTCTTCAGGCTATATAAGTTTCATGATTTGAGAAAATGCTAATTCTGAGCCGAAGATGGATGAATCGTCGGTCAAAATAAGGTCATGAACATTGAATGCAGCTGGTCCAAATACTGATATTTGGTAAAACTAAGTCCAAGTTTAGGCCCAACCCATTCTCATACTCAATCAAGTCAAGACTACAATCAGTCCAATTCAAGTGTAAGGATTACATTCATCCCAACATCAAGCCTAAGTCGAGTCCACAATCAACCAAGCCTAGAAGCTAAGAGGAAAAGTGGAAGTCCAAAAGTTGCAATTCTTGAAGAACATGGAGGAGTCTGAAGAGCCAGAGTTTGAGATGATGAGGTGAAACAATGAAAATAATAAGACTTACGATCTCTCTATTTATAAAAGAAGAGATCATAAAAATTCTTGCTTTATAATAGAAAAAATAATCATTCAATTTTCTTTTTTTTTTCTTAATACTTTAATATTTTTCTCTCCCTAGGATGTTCAAATTGAATGCCTACAACGGTGATTGCCTACAACGTTACAGTAACTTTTCATGATATTTTACGGTGTTACAGAATTGTTGGTTTCCTATTTCATTGTCAAAGATTGTTGGCTTCCACGGATGGATAATTAATCTAGTAGATAAGGGTATTAAGTTTTTTAATCGAGTTTCAGATTCAAAACTTAAAAATGATAAAAAATTATATCGAGACAGTTTCTCTAAAAATGAATCCGATAATATCTGAATCAGATTAGTCAGAATATGATTAATTTGGATAACGATTGATTATACAAAAGAAAAAAATTGTTGGCTTCCCATTTCTTTTGTCAAACATAATGGCTTTTGTTTGCTTTCTTTTAAATCAACAAAGATGGCTTGATGTATCCCTTCCATGTGTGCTACCACAACAAAATCAATAATTAAGCATTGTTTCGGGCCTACAAAATATTTTTCCGAATTTTTTTTTTCATTCTTCTCTTTAAGCTAAATTTCAACAAATTAATGGGCAAGTAAAGTATGGGTTCTTATTAGGGCCTCCAGCTTAAAAATATATCACCAAAACTTCAATAAATATGAGCTTATTATTAGCTGATTTTTGTGGGGTTTCTCTTGTCCACTTCCAGGCTGCCTGGCTTAAATATTTTATTAGCTGATTTCATTTGTCTTGACCCCTTTTCTAAAATCAGAAGTATATTTTATTATATTAAACTAGACTCGCAACTAAAGGATTCACCTACATATAGTCTACCTACCTACCTTAAATATGTGGAGTGTCACTTTTGATATGAGTAGGACATTTCTATCATCCGGTATGGAGTTTTTTTGACTAATGTGGCCCATAAAAATTTATTGAGGATCCTTATTCATTTGATAAGTTACTTATTACGTATTTCACAACTAAAATGAGTCATGAAATATATATATATATATATATATTTATATAAAAGCTAAGAAATCAAGCTCTTTTATATAGTAAGACAAATAAATAAATAAATAAATAGTTAGCCATCAAGAAGTGCATTAAATTTTGTGGGACAAGTCCCATGTGGCCCAACTCCGGAACCTAAAGGGAACCTTTTAAGAAAGCAAATGGAGACATAGGAATTAATAGATGACTAGGACATGGCTCTATTAAGAATTTAATGTTTCATATATTTGTTTGTTACATAATTTTAATTTCAAAATCTTTACGGACACCCGAATAATAAAAACTCTTATAATATATTTTTTCTCAATATTTTGTATTTGAAAATGTTCGAACTTATATATATATATGTATGTATTTTCATAATTTTCGTCATTCCTATATAATCCAAAAAAAAAAATAGAAATCAAATTTGAAAAGAAGCATTTGCAGCCAAATCTTTTGTTGGTTAGGGGGTCACATTTTTGTCAAGCTTTTCCAATAATTGTACTTAAGTTTTTCGGTCCAACAATTATGGTTGATGATTGCCAAGGACCTATTTCTCCTTCTGTTTGGACACCATGGAGGGAACTAAAGAAACATAATTTTTGCATTCAGAGAAACATCTCCTCCAAATTCAATCTAACAACATTATTTGAGTAATGCTACTTAAGTTTTAAATAAACTTTACTAAGAAATATATGTTTTTCTAAAAATATAAAATTTTAATTTTAATAATTATATTAAGAAAGTTTTAAATTTATAGCTATCCTCTGATTTATAAAATCTTAACTGTGTTGCATTTTTATCTATTATAAGATAACAAAGATAATTAATATAAGAAAATATATTAAAATAATATTAAAACCATATAACAAAAGCTTTTAAAAATAAATGATGCGACAAGAGTTCTTTTTTATTTTTTTTTTCTCATTTTTAGGGTTTTCTCCAATTCTAAAATATTCCCAAAATCACCTCCATTTGGTTCAATTTAGTTCTTATTTTATCTCTAAAAATAATATCCTCTTGCCGACAAAAGTATTTAACCTTGAGTAGACTAAGGAAGAAGAGATTGAGAATTCTACCCAAAAATAACAATAAAGGGGAGAGATTGAGAAAGTTGAAAATAAATAAATTAATTAATTAATAAAAAGTAAAAAGAGGAAAGTTGGAAAGGACAGGCCTTTGCGACCCGTCTAGAAGTCCGCTCTCTTTTCATTACCAGTGTTGAAATGCATTATGTGAATTATTTTAGCCGGAAGAAACTAATTTTAAAGAAGGAGCTTTATGAGAAGTGGGTTGAAACCATACTTAATTATTTGAATTGACTTTTTTTCTGATTAACGAATTTATTCAATTAATCAAATTTAAATATTATGATCTGATTAAGTGATTGATTTACTCAAATCTTATTTTTTCATTCTCAAAACTTAAATTTACTGATTAAAAGAATATAACGTCCAACCTTTATACTCACAGGAGTTTGACTAATTCATCCACCGGGCATTGCTTTGCCTAAAGATATGCCCATAAAAAATGTTGTCGAAATTCCTCGTGATGTCCATAATAATGGTGTTGATACTCCACCTGACTCAATATTTCCCCGTTGATTGTTTTTATTTATTTATTAAGAAATTCATAAATTTAAAATTAAATAACAAGGAGTACCGACCTTGATATAATGATTAAATATTTAAAATCATTTTTAAGAATTTAACCTCTTCCGATAATTAAATTTGATACACACTATTTTATTTGCCTCAATAATACATGGCGCGAGACTCTTGCTTTTACTACCGTCACAGAACCTTTTTCATAATTGTCAGTTGTTACCATCACCAAATCTTCCTGGATCCTCACAAAATATAACAATCACCTCTAGCAAAATTTTACAGCGATTAGTCTTGAGCAACATCCTCTCGTGGAGTAAAAATCCCATGCAAACCATGCATAGACACCCATGTCCAGGTTAGAGCCTGCAAACAAAAAAGGGCAAAGAGACGAGATCTAAAAGATTTCTGCTAAGGTAACCATATTAATCAGATAATTCCTAAAGATAAAATTGTTCCTCAGATTCCATATATTCCATAACATAATACACCACTCTTCAACATGATCAACAAATGTTTTGGTATTTGTCAACACACAGATGATCCAACCATTTTGCAATAGAACGAATAATAATAATAATAACAACTACTGCTGCTACTAACTTAGATGGGTGCCAAAGCTCACTCATCCAAAATGTTGGCATAAGCTACGAAAGAATTTAAGGATGCAAGTTTTTCACTTAAATATAAATAATTTCACACCCAAAAATTATATATGAACATAAGCAATTCATAAAAAGGTTAGGAGGATTGAAGAAAAACAATCAGCACGACACGATACATGAACCCACACTCAAAATGTTCTTTTCCATCTACCTAATTTAGTTCCCATCCAATTTCCATTTCTGAAACTCTACCCTCTGAAAATCACACCACTTTCACCCTCTTAGCATCACCTCCTTTCTTCCATTTAGTATTCCTAATTTAAAAAAAAAAAAAAAAAAAAAAAAAAAAAAGACATAAACCTGATCCTGGTACACCCTGGTATTTCATTTTCAGTACTAGTAAACCACCATTAAAAGTATATGAACACGTGGGCCCCGCTACACTATATTGCCCACTAAGAATAGCACCATCATCGTCATCCTCCACCGTCCATTGGCGTGATCATCAAGATCACGACAAAGAAGGCTAAGGTAGCTATCTTGGTCTCCCACTTCCAGAAGCTCCACGACCGGGAAGACCAACACCCCCACCACCACCCTTACCGGCAGCCATCTGATGAAACCCACCACCTCCATACACGTGTCCCTGATGAGGATGATCCATCATCATTACTGTAGAGCCCAATCCACCGTATAACCCTCCACTATCCGCATAGCCACCCGCGGAATTCCCTGAATTTACAACGCTGCCATTGCCATCCCTGACGGAAACAGAAGAAAAGCCATTGCTGTTCTTCTCTCCTTCCAAATCGCGAAACCTCTGCAGATAGATTTTCAGAGGCTCGACGTAGTCTTCGAAACCCAACGTCGTCATAGCCCAGAGAAGATCGTCGCCGTTGATCGTCTTCCGCTTTTCTCTCTGACACTTGTCGGAGGCTTCTCCGGTGATGAAACTGATGAACTCCGACACGCATTCTTGAACTGTCTCCTTCGCGTCTTTCGAGATCTTCGCGTTCGCCGGCAATGCTTTCTTCATGATTCTGCTCACGTTCGCTATCGGAAGAAATCGGTCTTGTTCTCGCGGTGAGAGCTCGTGGTTTGACGCGTTGTTCGTTTTTCCTCCTCCGGATTCGTTGTCTGAATCCGCCATCGATGATCTCGAGAGAATAATCCGAATTTGAATGAATGGATGAAGTTCGAATTCGGAATTCGAACAGACAGTATTTAAAAAGATGGAATTGAAAAAGACAAAATTGAGAGAAAAATTAAGGTCTTGAAGGGGCGGGAGTCAAATTTGAGTACTTAATTTAGAGAAATTAAAATCAGAAGACTCACGACTTTAGTATTCGATACATAGTCGGAAACCGCAGTAGAGCGAGAAAGGAGACGCGAGTGTGTGAGAGAAGAGAGAGAGAGAGAGAGAGGGAAGCGGAGGAAGGAATGAGATTAGTCCGTTCGATGGGGGTCTAATAACGGGAAATGTATTTGACACGTGGAAGCATGTGGACCGTTGGTTGTCGATAAGTATGCGTTACGCGGAGTGATTGTGAGCCACCCGATGGGTCAACACTGGTTAAATCAGGACCGCTGATGTAGAATCAGGCACCTGTCTGTGTTTACCTTTGTACCCTCGTTCTTCTGAAATGACTGCTCGCTTCTTTTTCCCTCCCCTCCCCTCCGCCACCCTATCTTCGTGTTAATTATGCTTCTCATAAAATAAATATTTTCCATGATTTTTTTCTTTTGAAAAAAATTATTTTCCATGTTTACCTTTATTTTTTGAAAAAGAGTTTCTTCTATTTTCCATACGTAGTCTTTAAAGGGTGTGTGAAAAATTTTACAAAGAGCATTTTGAGAAAGAAAGAAAATCTAAAGTTTTTGCTCGGAAATACTTGCTTGGTACTCTTATTTCTTTAAATTTTTGTATCAAGAAAATTAATAATAAATAAAAAATATTTGAGATATTATTTTAGAATATTTAAAATGAAACTTAAACCAATTTGGTATTTAATCAATGTTTATTTTTTAAAAGTTTTTCCTATGTTTATTTAATCAATGTTTAATTTCTCAATACATTGATTATTTTCTCAATTTTTGTAAATAAATTTAGTGTTAAATTATTTTTTTAAAAAAGAAAGAAAAAGGGATTTAATAATTTCTTTCATATCAAACAATTTCACAATTTTTTAAAATGTTAATTTATAATTTGCTTTTCTTTTTGTATGTGGAATATATTGAAACGAACGATATCAGCTAAATTATAATTCATCGACTAATTTGTTTATAAAGCATTTGAACTCAAAGCTTAATGTGATGACTTTGGATTTGCATCAAAGTCTTTTTAGATTAGGCAACCACAAAGTCCCATTTTGTATTCTTTTAGAAAAATTAAAAATTTGTGAGTGGAATTCAATCATAGAAAGAGCTAATTAATTAATATAAATGAAATCAGACTTGTAAAATTATCTCTTTCGAAATTAAGAGAGTGTGGGCATGGGTCGTATAGCATGTGCTCTACACTAACCAAGATATAATAATGTTAATTTGTTTTGTGATTTGGTGATTAGACAGTCAATTAAGAGTGCTCCACTAAGCTAAGTGGAGACTGTCATTAACTTAATGATATGCACATTGTCAAGGTTTGATTCATACCAATGTTTTAAGAATCGAAAGAGTTAACCCGGTGTTGAATCGGATTAATCAGGTAAAATCTGAATGTCGATAGTGATAAGTAACCCACCTATACTAAAAACAAAAACAGACCAAAGTTTTAATTCCTACTTGTGCTCCTTTATTTGCAGTGTTGTCAATTTTCCATTATTTTCAAATTTGTTTTCCAACTTAAGAAACAATGAAGAGTAGTTCTACCATCCTTTTCTTTTCCTTAAATGCCCTTGCCCTTAGCAAATAAAGTAATGTTATTTGTTTATTTACGTTAAAATACAAGCTTCTTCTTCAAACATACCTTTCAACGGAGTGTTTTTCTCCTCATTTTAACTTTTAGCAAGAAGACTCCATGGTATAATCCTAGTGTGCCCTTTTCTTTGGGTATTCATAATTGGTTTCATGCGACTAAGTTACCATGAAGGGTCTCTATAAATCAATAAATTATACTTAAGTTTTATAATCAATATTATATTCAATTAATCAACAGTTGATTTAGTAGGATGGGGTGTAAAATCCCTTAATCAAGTCTCATGCTCGAAACGTAGGAATAAAAAATACTATGTTAGAAGAGTCGTATCCTAAATAAAATTCTCACAAATACTTGAATCGGATTAGTCGGATTATAATTTAATATACCGATGATGTGAACAAAAAAAAATCAATATTATATACAATCATGGTAAAGAGTTTTTGCTCAAGTGTCTCCCCAAGTTCTCATGTTCAAACTTTCAGAAATACGAGTATTTTTTACAATTTTTACAACCATGGATATCATATTCAATCCTGTGTTCCAAAAATGCAGTCACTCCGAGCAATATACTATGAGGCACGACTTGACTCTAATCAGACATGTAGGCGCCCCATCCTCAATGGACAAGACTTCGTTGAGACGACAACATAAGAGTCGCCCTATGGACGACCGACTTTGCTCTGACCAATCCGCATAGTACCATGGTTCCATGCTGTAACAATCCAAGGTCCAAAAGAATCAAAACTTTTGAACGCTCATGGTTATAGTCTCAAAATGGTGGCCATGGCATGATTTAAGAATATTTAGTAGCATAGTTTTGCCCTAAAAGGCAATAAGGTTAATTAAATAATGATGAGCAGCATTATTCGACCACCCCTGGTATTGGGTGGATTTTTATGGTAGGGGCCACACACTGGAAATTCAACTTCCCACAACGTAGGGTGGCATTTCAATGTGGCGAATCCAACTCTCATAGGCACAGACACCTGCCTACTCCTATGCATCCATTATTAAAAAGATGAAAAGCATAATAATTATATTACTTTCTTTTTTTGGTTGTATTTTAGAAACGTCTTTGTTTGTAATAATTATATTACTTGAGCATATGCATAATTGGATATGGACCTCTCAGGATTTTTATATAACAGCTTTCACACACAAGCTTAGTTCCCATCAAATGTATATAACAGAAACAAGCCGAGACCACCACAAAATTATGCAGTTTTCAATCCTTGTTTACCAGAAGCTTTTCTTCCGTTTTGTTAATCAAAATGATAGAAAGGGTTGAAACGGGCAGAGGCATACAGGCATCTGCTAACCCCTCCTAACAGTTACTATCAGAGAACCTCCTCCTGGAATGGAGTATGAGCCCTGGGCTACCGTCCTCAGGTTATTTGCAAAATCTTGAAGAAAACAAAAGGAACCATGTGCATTGGGAAAAAAATGAAAAACCATCCAACTCGTCAATTTAAAACTTCTACACGACACAACCCTGTCAAAACAAATTAGTGTATCATAAGGACATAACCACAGATTTCACGACTTTCTTATCAAGTGCACTGTGATCAGTCTCCCTTTTGGTGGCCAGGCAAGAAAACTACACTATCATTCAATGAACTCCGATGGCCAATGGATCATCATGTGAACATATTCATGAAATATCTATATACATGCCATTGGAGGGTCACACATTTCATGAGAACTCATCCCCTTTTACAGATGCATTGTACATTTTAGTGTCAAAAGTTGACATTATATGATCAAAACTGGATATCAACCCAGCTATGATCCTATCCTCTTCATGGCATCCACCATATATATTTCAGTGCAGCAAACTGTTCAACAGACTGTCCCACACGAGGCAATCACCAGAAAAAGCAACATATAAGAATTCCACAATCTGCTGTCAACTCGATGTGTGTAATAGGAACGATCAAATTCGCTGACCCAAACTTGGGGAAAATCCCCAAATGGACCAAACCTATCACAATAATGCACTGAAGATATTGGTAATTTAGTGTCACAGTATGCCTCCACCAGTACTCGATAAAAACAGGAGAGACGGAATTATTGCATACACATTTTGCTAAATTAAACTACAGTAGAGAACTCAAATAAAGCTTAAAACAAAACCATTTCAAGTCGATAAAAGTTGGTTAAATTAACGGTATAGAAAATTCCTAAAACTTTATGTATGTGTACATGAAGCTGCAATCATGTAATTTAACAAAGGTTAAGCAGGATCTACCTCCTATAAGTTTCTAAAGGATACTAGTTTTTTATCAGCACTTAACAATAAATTACATCTGGTTCTACATGCATACAGACTTAAGAAGTAGAGGGAATCTCAGGAAGTTATGAAAGTGAGGACAAAGTTAATCACATATTTAGGCTATACCAATTTTATAGTTGTGTATCATCTTTGCCACTCAGGTCGCCACCTCTTTGCTGGCAGGTTGTGCTTCATCTTTCTCAGCATCGTCGCCATCTTCATCGTCATCTGCCTCATCAGCCAGTTTGGTCAGCTCTTCCTGTATCATTAACTTTATTGAAGACTTCCTGGGCATCAAATCTGTGTCAAACTGCTTGGCTGAAAAAAACAAAACAAAACAACAAAAATAATTATCCCAAAATTCTGAACTATCCCAAAATTCTGTCAGGAACATGGAGAATTAAGTTGACTAAAGCTTTTTGCTTAGAACCACCAACATGGCCTGGCCAACAAAGCTTAGGAATAGTGATTATGGTCAAATAATGAAGCGGATAAGCCTGGATCATTAAGAGAGGCCAAATATTCAGGACGTTATAGAACAGAAGAGAGCGTACCAAGTTGCTTGAGGATATCTGTGAAGGTAGCCTGCAAAAATATTAGAAAGAAAAATTTATACATCCTGTCAAAGATGATAAGCCACAATGATGCATAACTATGGAATAGAATGACATGAAAGGTTGATAGGATTTATTAGAAACAGGGAATGGCATGAATCGGAAGAATTTCATGGCACAAGCAAAAGAATATCGAATCTAGCAAAAACCAGAACCAATAATCTACTTCACCCATCAATTCTCATCACTGCCACCACTTACCGTATTGAAATCAACCTCCTTAAGAATTTCACAAATGGCATTTCTCAGCTCATCATCAGTTGGCTTTAATTTTTCTTCCTTTAGCTTATCCTTCCCCTTTGCAACTTTTTTCACTTCACAAAAACAAAAGGGAATTTTAAGTAAATAATCAATTAGGACTAATGCTCAGAAACCAGGATTTCTATGTCGATCTTTCTTCGATGGAATTAGAATTAGAATGGATAATACAAGTAATAACTTCAGGAAAAACAGTATGCAGCAAGTCAAGTGGAAATCATTTGAAAATAAAAGGTACTCACAAATCTTGCTAAACATTTCTCCAAACTCCAGAAGAGTAGAAAACAGTTCATAGCAGACGCAAGAGAGAGTTACGCATTTACCAGCTTTTTCTTTGGAGGCAGCTTTCGCCGGAGTTGATGACTTTCTTTTAGACACTTCTTCCTTCTTCTTAGACACCTTTGCATCTGCATCACTGCTATCATCAATCTTAGATCGATTTGAAGATGACTTCTTTGTGCTTTTCGGTGGAGGGCTGGATTTTTTTGGTGTTGGAACTTTCTTAGTTTTGACCTTTGAAGCTGACTCCTTCTTGGTTGATGACTTCTTGGGAGTTCGCTTGCGCTTCTTTGCGTCTTCTTCAGACTCATCATCAGATTCATCTCCTTTCTCCTCATCATCAGAATGCTCAGCCATTTCATCA
Source organism: Dillenia suffruticosa (assembly GCA_033439265.1). Lineage (NCBI taxonomy): Eukaryota > Viridiplantae > Streptophyta > Magnoliopsida > Dilleniales > Dilleniaceae > Dillenia > Dillenia suffruticosa. Next base: position 1,644,246 of record JAVTVX010000005.1, read on the forward strand.
TCTGATTTTTCTGGAACACCATTCTCATTTTCTTCTTGATTTTCTTCCTCTTCTTCTGACTGATCTTCCAATTCAGGTGTTTTCTCCTCTCCTTTAAAAACGTCTTCAGTTTTCCTTCGACTCTGAGAATAATACAAAGGATACAGAGAAAGAGACAATAGTGAGATGAAGCCTTTCTGGGTTTACTTTCTTTGTATTCTCTTTGGACTAAATGAGTTTGCACAGCAATTAATATATTGGTCACAGCCTGGGTCTGTCTTTCAAAGATTTTTAAGTGGATTAAAAGGCTAATTGTAATGCAACATGACATTGTAACCAACTTTGAATTATGAGTTCTAGGCCAAATAAACAGTAAACCCATTGTTTCCCAATATCGGCAAAATATTGAGCAAGAGAATGGAGGCGAATGTGCAAAATTCACATTGATAATCCACAAGACCCTAAATCTTATGAAAGCACCCAAAATAATATTTAATAACAAAAAGGCAAGAAATTTCATGAAATTTCATGATCACACAAAATCAGAGCCAGCTATTCTATAGATTGCCATATGTCCTCAGCAAAGGATGGCCTCAAATATTTCTACAAGCTCGAAAAGGAACAACATGGTACCATCACAACCGATTGAGCTTGGTATGTTAAACAGAACAGTCACAACATTCTATATTTAAGCTTCACCCAAAAGAACTGTGAACAAAAGGCAAATTGAAGCTGTATATAGAGTTTTCAATAATGATACCACCATGCAGACAAATCACATTTATCATTGAGAAGGCTACGAGAAGCAGATGATACCTTTGCAGACTGCTTCGAGGAAGTGCTTCTGGACATTGATGAGCTTCGACTGACTGTCCTCTTCCGTTTTTTGCCCTTACTTGACTGAAACACAAAAGGCATATTAGCAAACACATGAACTTCCAAGCAATATACTCTTTTTTCTCCTTCTAAACAGCCATAACATAAGCAAACCTGCTCTTTCTCTGAAAGTAACGCATCGGTTGTTGCATGAGGTTCCACCAAAAAGTCAATCAGCTTAACAACAATATCTTCCTGCAGGTGCATCAAATAAATCATATTGACATATTTTACATATTTCCATTCAATTCAATAACTCTGGTCCCATGTGATAAACTTATGACACTTATTGATCCTTTTGCTTCAGATAAAAAGTATACCTGAAGTGAAGTGCTAACATAACCATGAAAGATCCATTGAGACTTAAACCTATTTATTTCATAGGTATATTCATGATAGCATAATTGAAAAGGTATGGAACAGGATGGTTGAAAAATGATTTACATAGAGTTTCCACGCCAAGAACATAAATCGGACTAACCTTCCTTGTAGTGGCCTTGGCAATTGGTATGTCAAGTACATAACAGAATTCCAAGAGTTTCTCTTTGACAAACTTATCAAATTTTTCCTTTACTTTCATTTTCTGCTTTTCCTGCAAACAAATCCACATCAAAAACTTGAGATTTAATAGAGATTTATCTCATGCCATAGCCCCTGGTAACTAAGGCAAGCAACAAAGTTCAATGGTAAATGATGGACAAGCTAATTCTGAAAGACAGACACATTTGCCACATAAATAAAATAAAACTTCTATCCTGGTTCTGTGTACCTCATTTTCATGCCAGACAAAGCCTGAGAACCGGGATATATTACTCTTAATTTGAGCTGCCTGCACAGAGGACAGAATCCAAGTCATTAATCAAAGAGGAAAAATATAAGCCAGCAGAAAGGAACAACTGTCTCTATAAACACGGTAAGACAATTTTTAGGAGAGATTTTATTTGCAACCCTTGTACAAGCTTCAGGTAAGTCAGCACTGTACAAGCTTCAGGTTTCTTATCCTAGCCAAAACTTCTTTCAAAGTTCACAACATGTATCATAACAAATTCATGCCCGAACTTCCCTTGCAATAATGATGGTTTAGAGCACTATCTTTTTAATATAACACACCATTTGCTCGATGAGAGAAGCATTCCAGAAAATCAAAGAATCCAAATGCTAAATCTGTGTAAATAACGGCCCTAATATTGATCTAAACAAAAGACCGCTCATTGTCATGATGTTAAGCAGAATTGACAAATGATATCAACTTAAATTCCTAAACCTGCTAAAAAGAATCTTAGAAAAGCAGCAGATTTTGACTTACAAACTATTTCAGAGCAATTAAAAAGTTTACCAAACCCCCAAAGCAACAAGCAACTCTATCTATTATCCATGCCTTAAAAAATGAAGGTAGAGTGCAATCTATAAAACAGGAGAAAAAAAAATATAAAAAGATCTCAACTGATCAATTATACAGACTAAAACAATCATCCACTCCAAAAGCTTAAGCTGACTGAGTAAGGTATAGTATTTATGTAACATCTTAACACAAATATTACATTCCATACATTAGGACAAACCACAACAAAGTCTCATCTCCCGCCCTTTGAAATGTTGAGCACCAGAGAAGTGAATATATAGATATATATGTATATATAATACTACAGACACACACACACAGACGAAACAGTTTGATAAATATTGTCACAAGCAGACAATCAATAAACATAATTAGCACATTCTCATCAATGCAGCCTCAAGATGGCCATAAGTGAAGCATTAAATCTTCACCTAAGACAAGGGAAGTCATTTTAGAAGTGTGATTGCAAACCCTACAAGCAAGCATAAATATGCATGCACATACTCAGACTCTAATGGCATCTTCAAACCAATCAAGCAGGAGAGAGAAGTGTGGGAAAAAAATTTGCAAATAATAAAATAGCTGAATATAAAGACAAGTAAACCTCGTTAAAATACCTTTCCTCTCCTTCCGAAGAGAATATTGTGAAGCAATTTGAAAGTTTCATCACTCTTCCGTCTTGACAATTTGTAAGCAACTGCAACCACAAAAAAAAAAATGATAACTCAAACAATCTCCACTAACATAACAATTCCCATAAATTTATAAAATACCAAAATGGTGCAGATGAGAAGATGTTAGATCAAGGTTACATCCTTTGTTTGGTAGCTATTCATCTATGATTCTCACTTATGATACGATAGCAGTGTTTGGTAAGTCTAAAGAAAAGCAGTTCTGAAAGGCAAAACCCTAATTGTAGTAGAAATGAGAGAATTTCGTCCGGTCAAGAGCATGTTGTAGACTCAAAAAACACTTCCGCCATTAAGAGATTCTATTTACACTCAAGAACTGCTGTAACGAAAGAGAGAAGAGAAGGTCTATTGTTCTTTGTTCTGCAGTTTATCGTCATTTAATTGCATCCAAAGACAATATCCTGGTAATTGCAGCAGCAGGGACAGAAGAACACCCCCGGCACAATGACAAAAGAACACCCCCCGGCACAGGGGCTCCCAATTGAAACCTCACATCAAGAATGATAATATGACAGCTAAAAAAAAAACCCAAATAAACAAAACAAAACAAAACAAAATGGAACCTAGGACAAATAGTCCTGCAAGTACAAGTAATTAGACAACTCGAGATGTACATGACAGCATCAGACGACCCAGTTGTTGATTTATAAACAAGAATGTGGGATGAAAAAACCATGAAGTACTTTAGACATTTTATGGTCCACACTGGGACTGGGACAACAAAGATATAAGTTAGTTGACTATCTAACTGAATGAAGCTGTTTGATAGTTATCTTTAGCAAGAATTATTCATAGCACCTTGATCCTACAATGAAGATTTAATAAGAGGTTGCATGAAGATAAATTGCAAAATGCTGCATTCAGTAAAGTAGGACGAGCGAAGAAGCACCCCCGACTCTAGTGGTCTTTTACTGTATCAACCATAAATGATTTGGCTCCAACAAGGAACATCTCAGTCAATGAGACCCTCCTCTCCGTCCCACCCCACAAGGTGGGGTCTGCAAGTCCCAACAAAGGGCCTTCACAATTTAAGATAAATTGTGGTGGCTATCAGATATTGGCCTCTAAGTGGCAATAAGAAATGGCAAAGACAGAATCAAATCAAACTTGCAGCGAGAGAAGATAGATACATTCCACTGAGAATGGAACGAGAGAATTGTTGACATTGTAATGCAATGTTTTTGGCCAAACAATTTTCGCCTAATATTCCACTCAAACAGGGAAGTGGCAAGAAACTCACATTCCACCCTACTGCCACAAAACAGTACCCATACCTGAGGAGTCGCAGGATGTGCAGGTTTAGATTATTATTGCCATCCTGGTTGTCATGATCGGATTCTATGATCGGAAAGGTAAGAATCAGCATCAGAAGGGTATGAAAATCGTGCCGCGTGAAGCAGCACTACTAACTTAGATTTACATGGACTAAAAGAAATGAAATCTTATTAAATGCAAAAAAGAAATTGACAACAAAATAAAGATCATCTTGCTGATCGGAAAGTTGAGAATCAGCACAAGGGCATGAAAATCGTGCAGGGTGAAGCAGCACTACTAACTTTGATTTTCATGGACTAAAAGAAATGAGATCATATTAAATGCAAAAAAGAAATTGATAACAAAATAAAGATCATCTTGCACCAGAATTACTTGGCGAGAGGTCTGTTGTACTGATACATTCTAATCCTCCTTTTGGCCTTCTCAGAAGCCTTATATAGTTTCAGGTTTTCACCACAAACCTGTGCAACTTTCCTGAACTAGTTTTTTTTCTTTTCTTTTCTTTCTTTTTTTTATCCTCCCAACAGAACATTACTAATTGGAAATTTAAAGAGAAAAGGGAAGAAATAAGGAAATGACATTTACTCTAAAGCTGCTATTTGTATTGTTTCCATTCACATAACAAAGGTTAACCACGTGTTAAACCACGGTGACATTTTCAAGAATTGAAGGAAAACTAGGATGGATTGAAACTTAAATACACATTATATGTCCTGGTTAGACGTTACATTTCCTTAAATAAATAACCATAAAAATCAAAATGACTCCCTTTATATAGCATCAAAGATCTACTAGAAGCAAGATCCAAGTTCCATATAAAGTATGATGTATTTTCCAACCACCTCATGCAATCTAAGTTAGTGTATTCAAGGCCCTTATCTTTTTCTTCTTCTTTCTTGTTTTACTTTTTCGATAGAAATTAATGGCCCTTCTTCTGTCATGGCAATCAGGCAGTATCCAAGTTCATCTTATCTCAATTTCAAACGTGCGAGAATTCTTCTACCTAATTTCTATCAGAAAGTTTTTCCTTCCTATTCTACCTTACTTGCAACTCCTTTCGTTGACTTCAACCTTACCATTGCAATACAAGAAATTTTAGAAGACCCAACTGGAACCAAGTGGCACACTTTGAGTGTAGGTTCCTTCCCCCCCCCCCCCCCCTCCTTTTGGAGGGATAAAGAAATTGATTCTTTTCCAATTAGAATTGATTTCAAATAGGCAAACACTACACTGTGCAAACTCTAGATTATAGCTAGACTTAACATAGCATGAGATTATCATTCTCAGATAGATACTAAGAAATATACCAATTAAAGAAACCCATGCACAGAATCAGTTATGACATTTTAAACAAAAAGATTCCAGGAAAAATATTTCAATTTGCTGGAGAATTGTTTATTCGTCACATATATGAAAGGAAACAAAACAAGAGTAATTCTTGGTGTCATAATTCGTTGATCTCAATAGTTTTCAAGAACTAAATAATACTTAAAAAAGAAAAGCTCAAAATACATGGTCATACAATCACAAATATATAGAAAATATAAATAAATAAACAACACACAAGTAAATAAAGATTTGTTTAAAGGAGAGTATTTGTTCATGGCATGAGTAGTATTAGTCACATAATTGAATCCTTTAACAAGCTTATATCGCAATGAGAATTTAAATTATATCAAAAAAAAAAAAAAAAAAACTAACAATAGCATTCTTACAGCAACTAATTTGGGGCAAGCAAAAAAGGCTGGGTTGACTTGAGCTGTATTAAGAGTGCTTACAGAAAGTCTCACATATCAAATCATATAAAGGGTTCAAGATAAATTACCTCTCAAAAAGGTATTATCAAAGTTAATGATAGGTCATCCCATTATTCACTACTAAGAAAGCCCCAACTAAAATTTGAAATGAAGTAAGGCTCTTCTACGATTAAAATGAATTCCACATTTTTTGTGAAGTTCATTTCCAAATCCAAATTTTGTTGCTTGGGGGGGGGGGAATCAAATTCATTTCTACCTCCACCAAAAATATGAAATTTCAAATCCATAAAAAATGAAATTTGCAAATAAACTCCAAAAAAAAAATAATAATAATAATAATCTCACAAGATCAGAACAATTACAATTATTGACCTAGAAAGAAAAAGAAAATTTTGATCCAGACAAGAGTACTCCCTCTATCGAGAATTGACAAATTATTACAGCATTCAATTTGTCATTCCTGACTTGCCCTTTTCTTATCTACTATTCTTGGATAACATCGGCCATCTACAGGATCTGACAACACATTAAATGAAGTTCCCTCAAATTTTAAGAGTTCCAGAGTGTCGCTAACTCACTGAAGCTGTATGGAATCCACTAGATAGAAGACTTCACGGAATCTTTCCTTTTGTCTTCTTTTTTTCCTTTTTTATTTTCCAATGTAATGTCAATGCAACTAAACCAGGCCAGATACAATTATTGACCAAGAAAGAATAATTTTAATTGGACTAGAGTACTCCACTCTAAGACACTGCCTACTTGACAAATTACTATAGCATTTGAATCATCTTTCCCAACTGGACCTTTTGTTTACGTACTACTTACATTTTAAATTTCTCAATTGACTGCATGGATAATATTGACCATTTACAAGATTTGACAACACATTAAATGTTGTTCCCTTAAAATTTAAGAGCTCCATAGCATCAGTAAAAAGTTCAACAGAGGAAGTACCATTATATTACATCATTTTCCTTTTTATAAAATTTAGTTTACAACATTTTAGAGGCTAGACATGTCTTATGAAGGTTTGAGGAAAGAATTTGTAGATATGCTTCCTTTACAACCCCCCACTGGCCCCTGGTGGAACCTCCTATATATTCAGCAGCTCCAAAAAAAGCATAACATTAGAAGCCATCAGCATGGTTATGCAAAAAATATGCTTGAATACAAGTCAAAACTTTGTGTATGATTGAGGATATAGTGAGACTTCAAGTCAGGTTTTTCTCAAAGAAGAAAAGCTGATAATTGTTAATGTCTGTTTTCCAAACTAAGTCAAGTCATAACTGTAAAAATTTACAAAAACTTGTGGAAGCGCCAACTCACAAATTATAGCTTCACATGCTATTCTCGTTCAGCCCATCTTAAGCCAACTCGAATAACTACTTGCTCTAACAATGTATAAATGCCCAAAGACTGTTAGGGATGAAAATGGAGGAGTGTAAGTTCTTGAAAGATCAAGAACTTCCTTTCATTGGATGCTGGGAAATTACAGAAAAAAAGAAAAGAAAAATCAGTCTGCTCTCATGAGCAAGACTGCCCTCTCACTAATCCAAAGCTTTACAATACTTCTCTGCCCTCTTCCATCTTCCCTCTCATCTATTTATAGCTTAATTTCAGCACATTCCCTCTCTAACTAATTCAGATTCTTTCAATAGCATTTTGTTACTACTAACAGCTTCTCCTTGCCTCTCCGTTGATAGACCTTCAGCCCTTTAGATGCCACTTTATCCTCCAGTAGGTTGTTTGCAGGTTTCCCATAACAAAGACTATCAAAAGTACACCAATTAACCGAACCATATTTCAAGGATGGAAGTTAGGCAGCAGTGGATAAGGGAAACAAACTATAGTTATATTGAATGATGATAATTGAGAGGATCAGTGTTTGGCACCATCAAGCCGATGTTAATGGTGAAGACTACAAGACGTACCCCGAAAAACATATACAACACAAAATTTACTAGGCTCCACCTATAACCTCCAAAAAGGAGAAAATCCAAAACCTTTGCTAGCAAGCTTCCACAATATTGATTCTTACACCTATGCCTCAAAATATCCTTAAATCCAAATCAAAATTGTGTATAACTGGAGGTTAATGGGACTTTAAGTCTCATTCTCCTCGAACAATATTTGGTAATCTACTCATTTACAATAATTATTTAATTTTAAAAAAGAATCTTGAACATGTTTTTTTTTTTTTTTCAAAATCAAGTAAATTCATAATTGGGGGAAGTTTTACAAAAACTCGTAGAAGCCCCAACTCTCTAATTATAGCTACTGAAGCCACTGCAAATCACCATATCTAAAAGTCAATTCAAACAGCCACCACTACGAATCACCACATCTAAATCAATTCAAACAACTACAGTCCTTCCGTTAATGATGTAGGAAAAACTGCAAGAAATCTATCTAGATCATACAAAAAACCATCAAGTGCAAAAGTTAGTGGTAGATAATGGAAACAATTGGCTACTATACTGCATGATAATTATTGTCAAGACTGGATATGCACAAAATGAGGAAGGATGCATAGAGTTTCGATAATTATCAAATATAGTTTCCTTACACCACTGCAATCTAACTTTCACACTTCACCACCATGTATTATGATCTTGTTAGATTTGACATGATTTTTCTAGTCTTCGAGCATTCATAAATCATTAATGGAAACACGGGTTAATTGAATTGGCTATAAATATGGTAGTTTGTAGTGAGGGTTTTTGTTGGACAAAATCTAATGATTATGGCATCCATTTAAACATCTGTTCCCAAATTAAATAAGTGAAGCATTTTCATTTCCATCCATTCATTGGACAAAATCATAATCATCAGATTATGGCATCCAAATGACTTTGTTTCCAAATGATCATGCCTCACTTTATTCATTTCCATTCATATCAAGCCGAATATGCAAATCTGGTCACAGGGAATCCAAACTGCGCCAGGAAGGTTTTAGGGTTTGCATTGCATGCAAGAGAAATGAGCATGAAAATGCAAAGGAAGAACTCTACTCTTGGTTGTGGTGACAGAACTCTCACCCAAAGGACTAAAAGGGATTGAGCACCACGGAAATCAAGTTATCTCTTAGTGGGGTACAAATCTGCTCTTGTGGGCAGGGAGAGGAAATAATTGTTAATTTTGTGTTTTGTGGAGGTTTTCAAGTTTTGTGACAAACGCAAATGTTGGCTCATCTTAGTTTACTCTACCTCTATAATTTATATTGGTTGTAGTGAAACTCCAATTCTAGTGTTCTATGTTCTTCATTTGCAAAAAAAATAATAAAACTAAAGAAATAAACAGATAAAGACAAGAAACGTACCATTTGGTATATCTTTCAGTGCAGTACCGCGGCCCTGAAATTTCCAAAGTAGATTATCAGATTAATTTTCACTAGAACAGAAAGGGCAAGCCCACGGACTAAGATTCAAAAAAACAGAAAGAAGGAGCACCTTTTCAATATGAAATTCTTTGACAGCATCCCTTTCGATAGATGCCACAAGCCTTTCAACGGATTTCCTCTCACGAATAGGGCGGTCAATAGCAGGCATAAAAGGAGTCTTTGGCTCGAGCGTCTTTTTGACTTGTGCTTTCTTTGTCTTATCACTTGCTTTCTTTGCACTACCACCCCTCGCTTTGCCGTGCTTCTTCCGCCCTTTCTCCTCCTTACCCTCTTCTTCCTTCTCTTCCTCCATAGTCTCTTCTTCCTTCTCACCCTTTCCTTCACCCCCTTCCTTCTCTTCCTTAGATCCATTTTTTCCCTCCATATCCTCAGCCTTACTTCCCTCCTTCACTTCATCATCCTTCTTGAGCCTCTTCTCTTCCCCATTTTCCTTCTCTTTCTGGACTGCTTTATCCTCGTCCATTGTTTCAGCCTCCTCAACTTTGTCATCACCCTTTTCGTCTTCTTCCATTTCCTTCACTCCATCACTTCCCTCCTCCCCATTCTTTTCAGTAACAGTAGCATCACCACCCGCCTTCGCGGGCTCACCATTCTCCGCTGGTGCCGCCCCAGCAACCTTCTTTTCCTCACCCATAATTTAGAAACTTAAATAAAGTGCTCCAACTGGAACAGCTTCCTTAAAAACAAAATAAACTGCAAAAGTAAAGCACGAAAATCACCTTCTAGTCGAATTAAACTCAAAAAAAAAAAAAAAATTACCAAACATGTTCAGCAAGTAAGTCATAGGAACAACCTAAAGCCAAAATTTTAAAGAATCAAGAGAAATGATTATAAAATTTAACATAGCTAGTTTTTTGGTTGGGGAGAGGGGCCAAAATCCAAAATTGGAGGGAAGAATCAGCAATAAATTATGCATTAAAACCTAAGTAATGATACCTAAACAAGATTATAAGCAGTCACGAGATCTAGAGAAACACAAACAGCTTTGAGGAAAACACACAAAAAAACTATAAACAACTATGAAAAGTCAGCGAGAGAACCAAATCCTTAGGAAAGATTTCGAAACCCTAAGTCTCAAAAAACAAGACATGATCATGAGAGAGATGGAGAGAGAGAAAGAAACAAGAGCTGAATCAAAGACAAAACCTAACGGAAATTCAAGACAAATTCAAAGCAAATAACACGAGAAATTCAAACTTACACACCGAAGGTTTTCCTCTTCAGCTCAACTCAGTCTCTCTCTAAAAACTCATCTTCAGAGGAGAGAATTGTTATTTAATTTTCTTGGTATTATTATTTGGACTAAAAGTAGAGCTTTTCGGTTCGGACTTCAAATCCGGATTTTAAAAGCAGTTAAATAAATGCCATGTTGGGTGAGCATGTCAGATTTTCGTAGATTTCTTAAGCCAAAAAAAATAAATGGAGGGACCAGATTTGTTTCTGTCCACGATTTTGAAAACGACGGCTGCGATTTGATATTCGCTCACGCGGATCTACAGTGGCTTTTATAATTCGATCGTTGCCCGAAAAGTCAAATAATGGGAACAATTTTACGAAACGACGTCGTTCCATGTGTTTTTTTTTTCTTTTATAAATGAAAATTAGAAAAACATTTCGATCATATTCCATTGCTAATTTCATCCAAATCAGTTCAAATATATACTCCAAGAGTTTTTTAAAAATTGAGATTAACAAAAATGTGATAGTTATTTTTTCATTAATGAGTGAATATAGTTAATAGCTCTCATGGTCATTATTCCACTTATATTTGGTTACCGTTATTTCTAAAAATATTATTTTATCCTGAGATTTCTTTTCTTTTTAAAATCCTCCTTGATATTTGACAAAAGAAAAGGAAAATTATTAGTATATTTCAACCGATCCTAAAATACGTTATCCTAAATCATAATAGAGGACAGTATATAATAATACCGATCAAAGTATGAAATTTTGTAATACGTGATCGAAGAGTTTAATATGGTAATTTATCACTTAAAATGTTTATATGTTATATATTTATGTCTAGCAAATAAAAAAAAAAGTTCATGATTTACAAGGACAAGAGCTTAATTTTTCTTTTTTTTGGCCTTAAATACTTAAATTTCTTTTTCATGCCTCGAATTACTCTATTAAAAAAGAAAATTTATTATTTTATTACTCTATTAAAATACGTTATCAATGACCGATTAGCGATAAAAAATATCTATCACTAACCTGTTGGTCTAGTGATGAAGGGAGAAAAATATATATATAGCTATTAACAACGGATATTTTAACGACAGATTATCAATGGATTTTTTTTCTATTTTTATTATTCAATTTAATGGGTAAATCAAAAAATAATAATTTGCTATTCTATTTTAATTAATCAAAGAAATATTTTATTTCCTTATTTAGCGCAAATTTAATTAATGTTGAATTTAAACAATTAGAAAAATTCAATGCGAATATTCACCGAAAAAAATGACCCTGAGGTAAAAGAAATGTGAGAGTAAGAAAAAATTTAAAAAAAAAAGTGAGAATGAGATTAATATTAGAAAAAAGTGAAAGAAGATAATAAGTAAAAGAAACAAGACGTTACAAAAATGATTGTGGTATTGTGGTTGAACAATTCATGATCCACCATGCAAGTGTAGGTCCAATTCCCGGTGGAGACATATTTTGCAAAAAAAAGCAAGGCGTGCGGGCGGGCCGGCGGAGGCGCGAGGGGGAGCTAGTGCACAGACACGTGTAAGGGCGAGTGCACACTTTTTTAGGTGTCAAGAATCAGCAACGGATACGGATAGTGAACTATGAGCGATAGATACGGATAGCTCGCTAATACTTTTTCATATTATGTTCTATTAATTTTTTATCGCTGATAGTTTAACGACGGAAGTTTTTCATCGGTGATATTTAGCTGGATGGTTTTTAGTAACGGATTTAGCGATAAAAATTTCCATCGCTAATATTTTTCAGTAACAAAAATTTTACTATCAGAGACGAAAATATCCATCACTAATACTTTATTTTCTAATAGTGATTCTATGATTATTAACATTCTATGAAACTTGCCTCAAAATTGTCCAAAGGGTCAGATGAATTGATTAGATCAAACAAATCAGGCATAGACCCAAACTAACTAGTAAATGAGCCGAGACTAAATAAATAAATTCAAGTTTGAGTATAGATTTGTAGATACGAGTTGAGATGAAATGATTTTTTTAGAGTCAATTAAAATTAATTTAAATAATTTTTATTTTTAATAAAATCAAAGTACAAGTTTAAAATTTGATACTTAAACTAATTTTTCTTAATATAAGGGAATTCAATTTTAAATTTATAATTTTTTATTATCTTTTTTTTTTTTACTTTCAAATGTGCTCCTAGTAATGCATGGCTCTAATAATGCATGGCTCTATAGTCGACCCTAGAAAGAGGCTCAATAACTGAGCCAATCTTGCGTGGTATGTGTAATAGTTAGAAAATGGTTAAAAAAATTTGTTAAATCAGTTAGTAGTTAATTGATTTATTAGTAAAAATTAAAAAAATTAATTAGTACAAATAGTATAAATAGTAATCTTAAAACATATAATTAGAATAGAATGATATTGTAATTCCCCTTTCTCCCTCTTTGTATTCTCTCTCTACTACTTTTTAGAGTTAGATTATTATAAATTTGTATCAGAACCCACAATTTTTGACATAATCAAAGACATAAAATAATTGATTTGAAAAATATAAAAAAGAGCAAGAGCTTCGCAAGTAAGAATGGAAGAAAAAATGGGAGGAACGTGACACAAGGATGGACACTGTCACGACACTCATTGATGACAAATTTAACAATTATTAAAAATGTTTAATATCGATAAGAATATCAAAACTTTAATGAAAAGGGAACAAGCAAATGAAAAAAAAATTAGATATCATTAAAGCAAATCAAATAGTAGAAAATATCAAAATTCATAAAAAAAACAAGGTATTGACATATTTTCTGTATCATTCATTCTATCTAGTCTTAATGAAGAAATATTGATGGCAGAAGAAGGGTCATGGATGATCAAAAAAGAATCTATTAATGGTAATTTTTTACCAAATCTTTCAAAAATTGAAATTTCGATGTTCATTGAGAAAAATTATTTGTCAGAAGTGAAATCTCAATTATCTAAAAAAGAAGCTGTTAATAGTGGTTTCTTATCAAATCTTCCACCGAATGAACTTGCAATATTCATTGGGAAAAATTTTCCCCAAAAAACTAATTCAAAAAAATCCTCTCTCAAGCTCTCTGTCTCCATTTTTCTCCTACCCCTCTCCCTGCAACCAAAATTATATTTATTATTTATTTCAATCACCTTATTTCTCAATATAAATGTAAGTCTTGATTTAAGATTTATGGATTTCATAAAGTATTAATCTTTTTTTTTTTTGGTACCATGCCTTGGACACCGCCCGTTATCCGGGGTTTCGTCCCGACTAATCCGGACCGACCGCTGTAGTGGCTCCTGTTCGGAGGGCGGGTCTCCCAACGAGAAATGCTCCATACACATGAGGGTCCGATATTCCCGGTGAGAATCGAATCTCGGTCATACTTAAGGAAATTCAACCCCACATCCAGTTGAGTCAACCCACGTTGGTTAAAGTATTAATCTTTAGTTTTTCATTATTGAGAACAATGATATTTTCAAATAAGAAGTATTATAATGGTTAGAGGATGGTTAAAAAATTTGTTAGATTAATTAGTAATTAATGGATTAGTTAGTAGTTAATAAATTAATTAGTAAAAGTTAGTAAAAATTAGTTAGTAAATATATTATAAATACTAATTTCAAAATATATAATAAGAATTAAATAGAATGATATTGAAAATTTTCTTTCTCCCTCTTTGTATTCTCTCTCTCTATCTCTAGTCTTTGTCTCTCAATCTATTTTTACTACTCTTAGAGTTTGATTGTTACAATATGAAACATGATTGGATGGACCGTGGAGAACCCGACCCAACAAAGATGAGTTTGCTCAAAATTCAAAATCAGTGACAATGAAATTGAGAGATCAAATCATCGGTGGGTCCAACCATCACAATTTTATTATATTTTAATTAATCAAATTTGAATATATACTAAGGTATTATTTAAGAATTTATTTTTTTATTTATAAATTTAAAATTTAAAATTTAATTAAAAATATATAATATTTTATTTTATTAAATCATCTATTCATTGATACCCATTATACACAATAAAAACACCACCAACGCCGTCACAATTGGATCAACTCACGTCAACTTTTCCTAAAGAATTCTTAATTAAAATTAATTTAAAATTAATTAAAATATAGTGATAAATTTTCACAAAATTCAATTTATTTCCTCCCCAATTTATTTTATCGCCTCCGCCTTGATTTGCCTTCTACGAACGATGCCACGTATTCACTTTGCTTCAAACGCACGCTCCATTCCTTGCATTTTCCCATTAAATCAACTCGAATGACGAATATACCCCAGTATATTATGCATAGAACGCTCGAATTCCTGGGATATTTTGGGAATTATGGGGAACACCAGATTCTCCCCGTTTTGGGGGTTTGGTCCACCTCAAAAAACAGCCACAGATTTCTAGGGTTAGGGTTTCGTTGGCTTTATATTCTGTCGTCCAAATTCGGTGAAAACGATTGAAACTTTCTTCGCCTTGTATAAATACAAAGCCCCTGATTTAATTCCCTTCAGCGTTTGATCTGAGACAGAAAAATAAAAGTAAGGCGATTTTTGGGGTTTTGGTGAGTCTCTGAGAGCGAGTTCTGGGCTCTTGTGCCCTGTGGTTGTTGAATTCGATGATCAGCTGCGCTCGATGGATATCGCTCCAGTGCAATCCACTCCTTCAAGCCCTGAAGATGAGTGGGGTAATTAATTTTATTTTTCTTCCTCATTTATGGTTTTTTTTATTTATTTTTCAGATTTGTTATCAAATTGTTATCGCAGTCATTGGCACGAGATTAATAGGTTGTGGTTCAAATTTGATCCGGGAATTTTTGTTTTTGTTTTTTTGTCTTCTTATGATGACGTTGAAGATTTTTAATCTTTGCATTTGTTTGTGGGCGTTTTGATTCTTTTAATGAGTTTTGGTTTATGTTGGTTATTGATTTGAGGGGAATTCAGATTGTTGATGTGATGAGATTGCCTGTTTCTTTTGTTTGAATATATTGTGTTGATAAGTCTTTAGGAATCAGGCATTCATTAATGCGTTAAGTCTTCACTGGTCTGCTTAGGATACAATTGAATGAATGAATGAATGTGCACAAAATTACGAGAATTGTGTAGGGTTCAAAACTTTTAAATTAAAAAAGTTGGTTGATTCTGTCGACTTCATATCATTCCAGATAGGATGGAAGCAACTAGATGTGTAGGGTTTGATTGTGTTTGTAGGGAAAATGTTAGGACATAATTGCTCAAAAGGGAAAGTAAAAATAAAAGACGTGGAGTGATTAATATTGTGATATTGTATGCATAGAAATGGAAACAGGTCAATGCATTTGTATTGCTTAATACTTTTTGATGATTTTGTTGCCCCTTTTGTGCTATAATATAGTGACATCAAAAGAAAGTATTGCTTTTTCTTTGTTGTGATTTCATGGGTTTGCTTGTTTTGAAAGAATGATGGTGATTACTATTGAATATGGCTTAAATGTTTTTTTTGGGGGGGGGGGTTTGAGAGAAAGAGAGAGAGAGAACTGAGAGAGGAAGAGATTCATAAACTGAGGAGAAAAGGGAGAGTTCGTAAAGAAGAAAAACTCTAATAACTCAAGAATCAACTAGTATTCAGTAGAATTGTACAGTTTAAGTTTGAGTTCATATTTTATGAAGGATATGGATACGAATACACACACCAACATAACTCTGATAACTCAAGAATCAACTAGTATTCAGTAGAATTGTACAGCTTAAGTTCATATTTTATGAAGGATATGAATATGAATACACACATCAACATAAGACTATAGATATGAGAAGAACGTGGTGATATAGCAATTTCTTAAAAATGGGAGATGACTTGAATGTATGAGCATATACCCATCTATATGAGTGTAAGTCCTCACATACAACATTGCTCAGTTGCGGACTTAATCTAACAGTAATAAAATATAGTCAGAACTCTTTTGGGGGTAATTGCTATGAGAGGACTTCGTGGAAAAAATCAATTGTTTCTTGTAAATGTGATAATCACGATTGTCACACGTCAATAGCTTCACAATAAAGCAAAATGAAGAGAGACAGAGAATAAGAAAAAGAAAGAGTATTGCAATCTATCATTTTCCAAGAAATTAGCTTCAATAAAGGCATTAAAATGAATGAGTTTAAAGAAGAAATCAGATCCTTTTAGGACGGTTGGACATAAGACAATCTACACCCAAAAAATGGTGCGACTCTAAACTCATTTACAGTGATGTAATTGGATCTCTTCTTTTGTGTGTGCGCATGTATATGCTTATATATATAGAAAGATAGGTAGCAACTTCATTAGAAGTACCCAGATAGTGTGAGAAGGCTAATTACAAGGTAGTTCCTGGACTATTAATAATTTTTTTTCTAAATGTAGTGCAATTTTTTTATTCAATTTAAGTAATCCTAATGCAACTATTCGTACAACTGATTCTTGAATAGAACTCTTATAAATATGCTGAACAGTAGCCACGGGCATCTAATCGTTATCAATATTGATTATGTGAATCTCTACGATTCTTGGGAAGACTCCTACAACTATCCAAGAACGACATTTTGGAAAGGAATAAAGATTGGTGTCTGGCGTGGTGTGACTTCCATTGAGAAGTGTTCTTGCTTTATAGTTCATTAAAAAATGTTGTCAATATGTATGGCGTGAATCCAATTTATATATATAGAGAGAGAGAAAGATATACTCACCATCACCACTTGCCTTTGTAGTCTATCGGTGCCCAATTTCCCCTACTAACCATGCGCTCAAATCTCTGGCTTAAGGTCCCCAAAATACTCAAATCTCTTTAATTCTTATTAAGTAAAAAAAAATTAAAAATAAAATCCTAATATATCCTACGCCTTTGAGTTGTTAGAAAGAATGCAACTGTGAGGTGTATGTCTTTGTATATTTTTCATTGTGTATGCAGGAATTTAGTGTATGCTATATTGGAGTTATTCCTACCTTTAGAGTTTCAACATAGAAATGTTAGTGCTAGCTCAACCCCATACTGCTTCTCTTTGATGTCCAGTTGTTCAATTGTTACTGTCTTTCAACTCTCTTAGATCTGCATCAGAAAGACAAGTCAATTTTTTTCTCTGTGTGTGTGTGTTGGGGGGCAGTTCATTTATTTATTTTGTTTTTTTGGTTCTAGTATGTGCCCATCAATGATGTAAGCTTTGTTTGGGGTTGGGGAATAACAAACAGGCACCATAAGAAGTTATATTTTGCACCAAGGATGCATATGGAGCTCATGCATGATGAAAATACTTTTCAAATGTTAATAACCTTGGATAATAATAAAAGAAATATGGCATCAAGTGGCAGTGAGTCTTTATTGAGTGCAAGAGATGGCAGCAATTTTTGTGGAAAGTCAATATTGTTTTGAAGGAGTCGAAATTTTTTGGCATTCTTTTGATGGCTTGCAACTTGTGATAAACTTCTACTGGTCTCTGTATGGCCCTTGAGAGTTTTGGTGTTACAAATATTTCACTTTATTTAGAAAGAAATCTTTTTTTTAATCATGCTTTTTTTTTTTTTGAGAAAGCAAATCTATTCAGAGGCATAGATAAATTTAGTCCCTTGAGGACTCATGCCACTGAGATGACGGAGCCAGATATGATAGTTTTGACTAGTTAGTTCTGTTGCTGTGAATGTGATATTCACAAAGAATCTGTAAAGTCTTGCTTTTGGAATTCAGTTTGTGGCTACTATATACAGCCTTAGAAATCTGCCAGGGCTTATTATTGGTTGGATTTTCTGGCATTACTGCTGGTTGCCTCTGCTGTATCTGAATTCTAGTTTCTGCTTTTCATTGTACATGCTTGGAGTTGTTATCCGAAGTCTTTGAAAACTATGCTGCTTTGACTCTGGACTATCTGAATTTATGGATAGACTCTGGTTGGCTGGAAAAGCTTTTGCTTCATTGGATGGAAGCCCACAAGATTATTTAATATTTTTTTTTGGGGGGTGTTGCTTCCAATATTTAGGCCTCCGTTGATTGTTATTCTGAGGAACTGCATGGTGGCATCTTTCTAGCCTTGGGGATTTTTTTTTTATAATTTTTTTTTAAATCCTGGAAGATATTATGCAACTACATGAGCTGAGCCCCCATTCCCCCCCCCCAGAAAACCCTATTTGCCCCCTCTGCAGTTTGCTGCATGCCGATTAGACAAACTTTATTGTGCTTAAATGTGTTTTCTGTTTCAAGTGTTCGTGAGAATTTATGTTAGCAGCATGCATATAGCCCATGATAATTAGTTCCTAATTTGTTTCTTCATACATCGACCTACTGCACGTTGTTGAATACTTTTTGCTTTGTGCTTGTCAGCTGTACTGATGGCATATCACTTGTACTTTCTTGCCTGTATTAGACACTGAGGGATTTGTAATTCCAAGCCTCGAAATCGGTGATCCTGATCAAAGCAAAGCTGATGCTCCAGTTATTGAAGAACTCAAATCTTCTAAATCAAAGGTCAGTAGAGTATAGAATCTCTAGGTTGGAGAGAATTTAATCTGCATTTGCTGATGTTTATGCATATATCTTTTCTTAGCTGAGTATTACTGTTCTGTTTTTATAAGCTGTCTAATTGCCACCCTCAAGCAACTCAGTATCCTTAGAATGTGCTTGGAACTAAATGAAATCCATAAAAAATGTGGAGTTCATTTCCAATTCCAAGTTTTGTAGCTTCAAACCACACACAAAATATATATATATATTGGAGTTGATTCCCAATTCCACAAAATGTCTCGATTTCCAAATCAGCAAAAAAAGATGGAATTTGCAAATGAACTTCACTAGAGTTTGTAGGCCCATCTAAAGTTACTTTTTAATTATCATATTATCCTAAGATAGAATTTTTTTCATTTTGTATAGAATGTACTCTTGTGGAGTTCATTTACCTTTTGTTGTTTCAACTAAGGAATTCAATTGGATTTCATAATTTACTCTTTTAGTCCAAGTATAGGATCACAATTGTGAATGAACACCATAATTCAGTTCATTTTAAATGAAGTGATTCGCTTTTCACCCTTGGTTCCAAGCATAAGGTTACCTACACATGGTCTTGCATGCAACTCAAGTTCCTCCCCCCCCCCCCCCCCCAAAAAAAACAAATACTCAGTCTAGTACTTCTGAGGGGAATCTCAAATATTTTACATTTGTTAATGGTTTGGGCAAGATAAAGGGAGAGAGATTATATGAGCACTAACGAAGTCAGAGGGGGTGCCAGAGGGAAACCCCCTCCCCCCCCCCAAAAAAAAAAGAAAAATTGTTACTTAAGTATATATGATCATTTTTTTTCCGATTCTACAATTTAAATAGTCTGACATCAAAGTAGAGAGATATAATGCGTATGACTAATGCTTGATTTATTAGAAGTGATTATGGAACTCACAATTAAACAAAATGCTTATCACTAATTAAACAAAATATTTAACTACAAGTATTTTCCTTGAGAGCAATTGTTTGCATCCATTATTTTGACTAGCAAATAAAGGCGCAAAAAGTTAAGTGAGTGCCGTGTAATTATATAAATTTAAACAAAGTATCTGTTAGTTTTGAGTTTCATAAAGTTTAATATGTTTTCTTGCACTGCATGAAAATACTCTCCCCCCTCCCCCCCCCCCCCCAAAAAAAAGTAAATGAGTATAATTGGTTTATTTTGCAGGATATTTATCTTGGACCTCACGGAGCTCCTCCCTCACAATCAAAGCAACAGGAACTAAATCCTTCCAATCGTAAGCAGCGGTTCAAGCAGAAGCTGAAAGAAGCAGATAGAAAGATTAGCGGGACAGGACGTGAGAACAAAGTAGAGAATTTGAGAGAACTTGTGGGCGGCAGTGGAAAAATAACCCCCGGTATGTCCAAAGGCACTGCCAGGGACTGGCTGGATCCACACTGCCATGAATCCCAATTTGAGAAGTGGTACTCCCAGTAAAGGGTTTGCATTCCATTAGTGACAGTATTCACATTTCACATGCTCATGAGTGTTGGGTTTTTAAAAAACTTTCGCCATCTCTACCTATTTGTGTCTTTTAAGGAATATTACTATTTATGTATCCCGGTTATAAATCTGAAGTTGGATCTATTTTTTGTGCTAATTCTGCTTTGGATATTAAGTTAAATAAATCGGATCTTCTGGTTCCGTGGACTAATGTAGGCCAATTTGATGCGGCAGTTTGCTCCTGCCAGCCCCTTTGACTGGAGGGATTGCCTAGTCCTAAATTGGCATTTAAAGGACCAGATTAGTGCTGAGTATCTGTGGTATGACGGAGACAGAAGCATTTAGGATGATTTTCATAGATAGGTAGATGGATCCTGAAATAGGGTGTGGGGCACCTAGCAACCAAAATATTTCTGGTATTTGTGTACAGGTAATCTCTGCACGCCAATAATAATTTACTCAGTCATGCAAGTACTTAAGTGCCATAAATAATCATTTTCCCACAAAAAGTTGGTTCTCTAACCCATTCGTTCCCTCCACCCCCACCTTTTTTCCTCTGCGTGGGTGAAATGTCCATTGATCTTCCAAGTTCTAATACTTCTCAGATCAGCAATCCAACTCTGGTAAAAATGGATGAACTCTAATAGCGTCCATGATTTTCAGACGATATCAAGTTTCAGATCAGATCTCTCACAGGGAACACTGGGAATATGAGAATGACACTTGCAATGCAGCACGATCCGGGTGCCTCAAACAGGGTGGCTGTGGCTCCGCCAAAAATGCTTGTAGAGGAACTCGAGTCAATATCTTAGCCAAGACCCAGAAACTCCAATCCCGATGCTGCGGGTGTCAAACCATGCCGGGATAGATACTCAGCATTGTGGAATTTACTTAGATGCCGCATCCCACTGTCACATAGAATTGTCACAATTGTGTGACCTGGGCCCAGTAACTGTGCTACTCTTACAGCTCCGACACAGTTCATGGCTGAAGAACTTCCAAGGAAGAGTCCATCATTCTTTAGAAGAAACCTGAAATGTTAAGTCAACAAATGGAAACTCCTGAGCAACCGTGAAAATTTTGAAAACCCTATGAATATCAGCCATATGAAATCAACTACTGTTTCAAAATGAGGGCAGCAGAGTTAATGAAAAATAGAGTCGTGGCATACCATAGTGAACATTGGTGGCAATTAAGAAGCATGAATCGATGAAACACACTCCACACACCCCTTCCCCCCCCCCCTTCTGTCATAGGACGTATACAACACAAAAGGTTTATTTCAGGTAAGGTTTGTGGACAAACCTGGACATTTCTACAGCTTCTCTGTCTGTCCCTTGAAAAGCCCCATCAAGTTTTGCCATTAGGAAATTCTGGGTTAACCTGTTGATTCCAATCCCTTCAGTTATGGTGTCAAAAGGATTCTTCAGTCTCTTTCCCTCGGCCTCCTCTCGGGTGTACATGACTCCCCTTGTCACCTTATTGAACAAACCAGATCCGGGAGGATCTACCAGGAAAGACTTGATGCTAGGGTTTTTCTCCTGTTGTAAAAAGTGGACAATGAGAACTGAGAGATTGAATGACATTCCAAACAAGAAGACAACAGCGATATGAAGGACAACAAACTGACTTTAAGAAACTGGGAAATACCAGCCACAGTGCCACCAGTGCCTGCAGCAGCCACAAATGCATGCATATATCCACCAGTCTGTTCCCAAATCTCAGGTCCAGTTCCTTCATAATGAGTACGAAAGTTTGCTAGATTTTCAAACTGATCTGCGAAAAATCCCCCATTGCAATCACTTGAGAAAATTGGGTTCTTCTCTGCATTGGAGATGAAACCATTGATATCATTGAGGACTTTGGCATCTGTTTGGTCAGCTTTTCTTAGCTTTGATGCTAATTCATTTGCTTCGGCAGCTCGCCTCCTCGCAATGTTGACATAGTGGTCTGTGTGTGTTATGGATACAGGCCGTACCCTTTCAACAGTAGCACCAAGGGCTTCAATTATCTGTGACTGAACATTTTGCCAAAGAAATGTTATAATATAGATAGAAGTATGGTGATGTGAACATGGATATGAATTGGTGCCCACAAAATGGCTCTATCTGCTTTTCTATCAGTAAAATGGCAAGATATACCCATGGTTTTCATAGTTAATGATATATACATTAGAAAACTATGATTGCCGTGTCCGTAATTTATGATCGATCCACTCAAAATTTAGTGGTACAATCAGCAAAAGCATATGCCAAGAAAACACAATAGATTCATTGACCAATTCACCACCATTTGTCAGAGGAAAAATCATGAAAACTCTTGCAATCATGATGTATCTATCTGCAATACTCACAACACTAATTGGGCGATAACAGTTGCTGGAAAACATTCCAGCAATTGTAATAAATGCATTGACACTCTTACTACAAATCCTCTTCCAATAACACCAATCATTCATCAAGCTACCTTTTTTTTTCCCTCCAATGTAATGGTGTGTAGAAATACTAAAGGGCGCACTGAAGTGACTCATGTGAGGCAGACACCCCAATTTCAGTCAAGAAGAAAACTTGAATCACAATCTTTGCAGAGGAGTGAGCATTTCTTTTCCCACTAAACTCCAGTTACTCCATCAAATGCTATTATAATCATGTTAAGTTTTGAACATAACTGTAAAAACTTTCCATTGCCATATGACAGGGAAGGAATTCCTTAACTAAGCCAGGATTCCCCAGGTTCCCATTTGAAGATCTCACCCAGATAATGGTATTGGCAAGGAGTGACTATAATGCAGATTTGTCCCATTTCCTTTTTCTTTCTTTCCTCAGCCAATTAACAGATAGGATTTCTAGACTTCCTCAAGGTTCAGAAGTCCTCAGGTTCCCTTCTCATCAAATAACCTATAAAAATGGATACGAGGACAAACAGATTGAAGGATTTCTTATCCTCAAGTGCCATATAAATTCCTTGATAGAAGAACTATATTCTCAAATAGAACTTCTATGAGGATGTCCATAACATCATAAATAGGCCTTTTTCATATATCCCACTTAATTTAAATCCAAATCCAAATGGAATAAAAAGTTGGAACATTCAGTGCCCTCAAAGTTTCTTACTGAGTCTTACTAAAGAAGTGAGGAAGCCATTTTGTTATGAAGAAGGTATGACATCCTCTTAGGCGAGAAGAAAAAAAATATGAAGAAAAAACTAGAAAATAGGGAAAAGGTCACCTTTCTAGGTACTCCAAACTAAATTTTTCCAGGCCATTTGAAGCATTGGATGCCAGGAAGAAAAGAAAAAGAAAAATCTTCTTCTGCAAGAGGGACACTAATGTGATTGAGAACTGATCAATAAAAATCCTAGCATTACTTTCCACCTGAATATATAAAAAAATTGTAGCAATGGTGCTCTTGCTCAAATCCCGTCCTTTTTTTTTTTTTTGGACCCAAAGCATCTTATTTACACTAGACATACCCAATTCTTGTCATTGCTAGGAAGCAGCCCACTTGAAATCCCCCAAACCATGTGATAAAGTCTGCAAAAGAAGTAATCTTTCTTCCAACTCAAATTTTGTTTGTAATGCAGTTATAGTCCTGGTTGAAGAAGGGTGCTTTCAGGCTGAACGAGTAAGGAAAGCTTACTAAAGTAGTAGAAGCTTGAAACCAGTTGTCGAACTCTCAGAGGTGATTTACATACAGATGCCCTCAAGCATGCACTATCCAAGTGCAGTGCCTCTCAGGTAATACAATTCAATGTGGTTTCATTTAAATTCGCCAAATTCCAAGAGTAAGCAAGTACTCATCCTGGCCTTTTGCCCCCATGAGGTGAGGTATTAATCACCATAACTACTAGAAACATTATACTGTATTAAGAGCAGGTCCCCCTCCCTTTTTATTTTTTTAAGGTGCAAATTATTAAATGTTCTCTTGTGGCTTGCCTGTTTGGCAACTAGAGATTTCAAAACTAGCATTGAACGCCTTGTAGTTTACTTCTGTGGCAAACTACCCCTTCTCCTTAGTTGTCTTGTTAAATATGCACACGCCATGCATGTTAGGCCCTTTTCCCTCCAATTGCTATCACTCCTAAATCCTAACTTTCTAACCACTTCGCTTTAATTCTCCAACTACTTCCAAATTAATCAATAGACATTGTGGATCAATTAACAAAAAATTCTAGTTGCACAGTCTAGGTAGACGGCAACAAACTCAAGTGCAGACAAATTTCAATGAGATTTGGTGACAAAGAGGGCGCAATTAGCTAATTAAGTAAACCATGGGGGAGTCTCTGTCAGGGGCAAGTAGCCAGATAGGAAAACCATAGGGGAGTATTTTGCATTTTGCCTTTTCTAAACCCAACTTAAATTTTATTAGTTTATCAGCAAAGTAAATTATGACCCTGTAAAGAAAATTTTCCATGTAGCATTTGGACTTCTCAAACATTTCTGTTGGCACTGAAAATTTGGTGCAAGTCATTAGGATAAGAAATCTGACAGTATTTAAGAGAAGTAGAAAATTGCCAGTGCCATCTTACTTTCTCAATGGCAGCGTCATCTGGAATGACTACATGGCATTTACAGCCATAGGCAGGAGCAACTGTAGCAAGGCTAATGGCGGTACTTCCGGCACTCCCCTCGGTGACAATACCACCTGGAGCTAATTCACCAGATTTCAAAGCCTGTAAAGAACCAGAAATTGAAATATTCAATGAAGTGTAAAAACTGGTTAGACTGCTTGCTTAACACCTAAAAATGTGAGAGACAGTTCAAAGAATAAAAGAAAAATTTTCTATTGACGACAAAAGAAAGGTTCTAGATGTCATTTATATTGCACCACTACAATGCCAGTGCCAACCATCACCTTTCACCAGAATTCTGAGAAAACACAGGACTTTTATGCTGTAGGATCCTTGAGAATTTCAGTCTTGGAGTAGCAATAACTACTAGTGTTAGTTTCAGGTTCCAAGACCAGATAGAACAATATATCGAGTTAGACTAGGGTAGCTTTACATGGACCTCTCTGAGACAAAACCCTTTCACCAGCCTCAAATTGGAATAGATAAAGCCATGAATATTGGCATGATTCCACTCTGAAGAACTTAGATTGTAATTACTGATATCGAAATATTTAGTTTTTCTATCAAATTAATTATTGACCTCCAACTATTTATTCTTTGGCCACACTCTACTCAGCAGCAACCACCACATGAATATACCTCTTCAAAAACATGACACTGAATATCAATTACAAATTTACCACCATTTAAAATAAAATAAATTCATAGAAGGAACAATGTCCTTATGAAACACGCCAACATCTATGAAGCACGAACAGGAGACACCACAGGACAAGACACCGTCGCAGCTACAACTTAAACTTGCCGCTTTTACTATATTTGATATTGTAAAGTGACATAACATTTTTAAGTCCAAAGAATATATACAACCTAAATACACTTATATCTAGAAGTGTCAATGCTAAGCAGCATAGAATAGCAGAGAGCATGTGAAAGCATTTCGGGATTCCACAGCTACAACTAAAAAAATAGTGAAAATTTTTCTAGAAAATTTATAGGTATCTTTACCTCTTCAATAATTTGAACGGCAACTCTATCTTTGACACTCCCTCCTGGATTCAAAAATTCAGCTTTTCCCAGAATCTGGATTGCAACAAGAACAAAAACTAGGTGAGCAATAAATTCCTGAGGATAAATGGAAAAAATAAAGCAACATGTTTTATTTTTAAAAAATTCAAAAAAAAAAAAAGAGGAAAGAAAAAAATACAAACATGACCAGGAGAGAGAATGTTGAAAAGAACCTTAATCTCCCCACCCCCAAAACCAAAATTAAAAAAAAAAAAAAAAATCCGTAAGATTACCCAGCATGTGTGTCATAACTAGATGAAGGTTGTTGGGAAAATTAAACATGACCCGGATCACGAAATCACGCACACAAGAAACAGTCAGCAAGAAAAGTAGGTATTACCTCACAACCAGTGGCTTCAGAGAGGCTGTTGATTCTAATCAAAGGGGTATTTCCAATTGCACCAACAAGTCCATTTTTTGGCTTTCTTGTGAAATCGGATTTCCGGGATTTCTTTAGTTTTGATCTGCAATTGCAAAACAAGTAAGAGATGACCGCCATGGAAAGAGCAGCGGCAATAGCTCCTGTAATTTTCACAGGCGCCATTGTTACTCAAAACTCCCCTCTTTCTTTCACTAGCAGTGGTGAGATGTGGGAGAGAGAGACTAACGAAGGTTCTAGTATGGTGAAGGCGGCGAACATTAAAGACGGTGGCGGTGCGTTTTGCCTTCAGAATTTGGGCCTGCTTCGACTTCGTTGGCCGGGAAAAAACCCTAACTATTGTGTAAGAACCGCCATCACGGGAGAATGGTTCTCCCAAATAACAATGAATCTCACCCTTTTTTTTCCCGATTTGCGAAAATTGAAATTAGATAAATTGTTTAGTAAAAAAAATGAAATAGATAAAACATAATTTAAACTTTTTATAGAGATATTTAATTTTTACGGATAGATAAAATTATATATTTTCTATTAATAATTTAAAATTTTTTTTAATTTATTTTAAAATATACAAAACTATTTTAATTAAAATTTATAATATCGATGGAATTTATTGATAGCAACATCAATAATGCGATCAAAAGGTTAATCGAATTTATTTTACTCATTCACCCACGATCCATTTAGATTATAATACTAATTCTAGAGAATAATGATAAGATTTTTTATATATATATTCAGTTGATCTTGCATCTTGCATAATTATGAAAGAATTCTTTTTTTTTTTTTGTTTTTTGGGTTTGTTTTTTTTGGGGGTGATTGATAGATGATTAGGTGTGTGCAGACATATGATAAGAATTTTGTTATGGATGTAACTCCCAAACTAAAGCCAAGTCTGTGATCTGTTTCAGTTAATCTAAGCGCTGAAGACTGAAGTTCAGGGCAAGAGATGATGGAATGATATTGCAATGGGTACTCACAGGCGGGAAGTGAACAATTTGGGAAAGAAAAGTAGGGAGACCGGAAGAGAAAAGAAATAGAGAGAGAAGAGAGAAAGAGAGAGAGTTAGAGAGAGAGAGAGAGAGAGAGAGAGAGAGAGAGAGAGAGAGAGAGAGAGAGAGAGAGAGAGAGAGAGAGAGAGAGAGAGAGAGAGAGAGAGAGAGAGAGAGAGAGAGAGAGAGAGAGAGAGAGAGAGAGCGGATAGATGAAAAAATTATATTTCATTTTTAACTCAACATATTTCGGATACATCTTTTATACTATTCTTCTTATTGAACTATCTAATTGCTGATAATTAGTTGGTCGGGACTTTAATCGATCTTCCTTGATATTTTAATAAATGTTTGTTACAAATTTCAAATTGAATGGGACGCAATTTTCTGTACCATTGATCACCCTATTAAGTGCCCACATGAAGGTGCCAAATCTTCCTATTTTATGCGCACCTTTTACATTGTCTATTAGATGATGATAGTATAAGTCAAAAAAAATAAATTGATCATTATAAAGATCATACCTTGTAAACTGCTAATCTAATGTGTATATATGTGTGTGTAGATATGTATTTATGTATGTATTTTCTAATTTTAACGGTATTGATGCCCAAAATGGAATTCATGGGTGGAGTGTTTTCATCTTTTGATAATAGATACAATCGTATACGTCCTTCGGAGATAGTTCAAGTCGCAAAATCTCTCTATTTTTACTCTCATTTTTTTGATTTAATTATATTTAATTGTATTTCCTTGTATATAAAAAAAAAAAAGAAATAATTGTATAGCTGCAATTATATTTAGGATTTGAAGAAACTAAAGTTGAAATTGATATGATTAACTCAGTAAATTCAATCTTTATATTTCTTCAACTTTTTGGATTAACTCACCCAGCTCTCTCTCTCTCTCTCTCTCTCTTATATTTTAGAAAACTCTAGGTAAACAAAATGTCTGCCTTACGATGAGTATATAATGATTTCAGCTTTTCTTAATTTTTTCAAAAAATAATTTGTGTATTTTTTAAATACAAGTCAAATGATTTTTTGTATCAATTTAGATGTGAGTTAAGTTATAATAGTTTCATAATTTAATTTTAATTAATTTCATTAGGTGCTGTTGATAATATCAACAAATATATAGTTAAATCTATTTTAAATAAAAATAATTTTTAATTAAATATCATAAACTCATAATCAGATTAATTCGTTTAGACTATAAACTTGGATTTGTTTTCTCTTTTTGTTTTGGTTGAATGTGATGATTGGTTTTGGTATATGCTTCATATATATATAAATAACATCATTTTTCTATCATTGTTCACTTAAATGTAAACCTTTAGAAGAAGAGATAAGTTCCTTTTAACAATAAAAAATTAATTTAATGAGATGTGATATTAGATTTTTTAATTAAATTTTAAGATTCGAATCTTAAAAGTAAAAAAATATTTATACTAAAAAGATAATACTCAAAATGGATTAGCTCATTTCGCTTTCGTTCTCTCCAAACCATTCAACCAAACACGGGAAGAGATAGCCAAATGCAGCCCTACGTCGCCTGCTTGCTTTATTTCATTTCAACTAATAAAATACATTATCTTTTAAATTATTATTTCACCCGGATATTCTCATACTTTATTAAATTCAAAAATTATCTAAAGTCATAGATTTTATAATTTTATTCAAAATCATATTTCGATTAATATAATTTAAATATCATCAATTCTAATTTAAGAGAAGTTTTGTCAATATAATTTTTTTTATTTTTAAATTTTAAATATGAGATTTCGTTAAATGATCTAATAGTTTTATCCACTAAATTGATCAGTAGTCGGTTAGATTTCATAATTCATAAATAGGAACTTTTGAAGGGTGTCCTACGGTTAAAAGATAAACCCTTTTGCTAGCCCTTTTATTTATTTATTTATTTTGGGTAGGCCACACAAATATATATTCGGGTGTAAAATGGAAAGAAAATAAATCGTATGGTTCACATTTCAATGAGTTGGAACAGAAGTTGAACCAAAAGCATTCCAACTTCAAGACAAGTACACCAACTTGATCCCTTGACTCTCTCAAAAGCCATGCTTTAGTATGCAAATTTGAAAAGGTTAGGACGTCTTTGTCCAGTCCTCAAGCTAACCCGACACTACACAACCCCTCTAATTCTTTGTAGCAACTCTAAACAACGGCTGGCCTCCAACCCAAGAAAAAGAACATATGCCTTCCCTAACATTCCCAATTCAATCTTCCTCCTTATAAATTGGTCCTTTTATCTTGTCTGATTTTGAGTTTGTTACCATATTGTCACTAAAATATTAAATTATAATTCGAATCTTATTATATTTAATTTTCAAATTAATATTGTCAATGAATTTCCATCAAGTATTATTTTAAAGTCTGTTTGGCTAAGTTTTTTTCCTTTAATAGCTTATAAATTCTTAAAGTCTATAAAATATTTTTGGATTTTATAAACTCTTATATCTTATTTTTAAAATAATTTATTAAAATATTTAGATAAAATAGATTAAACAGTTTATAAAATATTAAATTAGTTTATAATTATTTTTGTTTATTTTGCGATAATATTTTTATGTTAAAATGATTAAAAATAATAAAATATTGTTAATATCATATAAATAGTTAGTTATTGATATTGAAAGGGCAAAAATGAGATAATAAAATATTAATAAAGACATTTTAATCAAATTATAGATAAAAATAAAATATCTTATAAGTTTATAAGATGTTTAACAATTTTTAAATTTAATTAAACACTCTTTTAGTATTAATAGAATACTAAAACTAAATAATTTGAAAATTATAATAAATAAAAGAAAGTTTTTTGGAATAGAATTATTGGTACAGAGATAATAATAATAGATAGTCGATTTAATAAAATTAAATATTAAAAATTTTAAATTAAGTTTTTATTTTAAAATTTAAAAATAGAAAAAATTATATTAAAAGAATTATATTTTAAAATAAGTATTTTTTTCATATTTAAATCAAATTAATACGAAGAAATCAAGTTATTCGCCGAATTTTATAAAAAATGCTGTGCTATGGCTGCTTGCCAGTGATGTCAAGCTCATCGACTTATGGAATTCGGGCCAAAAATGAGGCTGACGCGGGCCCACAGCTTTTGCCGAAAGGACAAATAGTTTTTTTTTTTTTTAATATTTTGGTTTTATCGTCACTTAATATTTAAAGATTTATCCTGATAAATCTGAATCTATCACTTTAAGACTTATTTTGTGAGGACAAATATCATAATATTATTTTTTTTACTCAAGAAGAATCAAACTCACAACCTGATTAAAAAATAAAAATTCTTATTTTATTTATATCAATAAGTATCGATAAAGGATAAATAGTTGGGCGGTCAATAAAAACCACAGCTTGAATCAAAAAATTAAAAAAATAAAAACCACTACAAGAAAAATTGGTTTCCCTAGTTTGGTTGAATCCAATGGACTTATTAATTTTCTTAAATAAAAATTCAAAAAAATTTAAAGATAACGTTAAATAGATTTTGTTACATTAATTTAATTTATTTTTTTGACTAAGAGTTAATTGAAGATATTTACACTAATTTAATGATAACGTTATTATTTCTTCTCACATTCATTTATTACTAATTTTTAATTAATGACTGGAATATAATATAAAAATTAACTCAATTTGAGATCATTTTTTCTTTTGGTCTCTACGCAGTGAAAGAGAAACTCAAGCCTCCTATTTATGAGTTGAAGGAGAAAAGGAATACTAATATTTAAATTTTTATGAGTGTGTATGTAGATCACACATCCCTATTATATTTCACTTTCTAAATATAAAATATACAAAATTAATTAAGTTATTTACACAATAATCGTCTTTTCTCATGGAAAGGGTAGCAGTGCTATCATCCCTGATGCGTCACGAATCTTTTGCATAATTAGTATCTTCGTAATTTATTTTTCCTTCTAAATATGGAAAAAAAACACAAAATTCTTTGGGATAACGTACATTTGCCGATCAAAAATGCGATTTCTTTTTTCAATATTTAAAAAATATTTATAGCGAAGTTATGAAACTAATTATGTTCTAATCAACTGTTACCATTTTTTTCTTTTTTTTTGGGGGGGGGGGGGTAAGCTGAAAATTTGTTACTTAACCTAGAAATTTAATTCATAGGTTTTTATTTTCCTTTCAAATTTCAAAATCTCATATGGTACGATTATTATTTTGATTCCTGTCCAAATCAATCATGTGACAGAAAAAGACACAACAGTGATGGGTTTTCAGGAATCATATACAGTCTGAATAAATAAATAAAAAATGGTTCTACTTTTACATTATTTAAAGTCACATTTTAATCCGAGAATCTCCTCAGAGAGAGATAAACTTCCACAATCTCTCTCTGTCTCTCTCTCTCTACAAAAACCCACAAAGACCCAATTGGATTTCTTCCTCAACAAAGTCATGGACATCCCAGAAAAGCTTCTCAAGTTCAAATACCACTTCATATTTGGAGCTATTATTTCTCTCACCATCTCCTCTGTTTTCATCATTGCTCCGAGGTTTCTCACCATTCTCACTTTTTTCTGGCCTCTGTTTCTCTCTACTGCGCTTGTCTTAGTTGCTGTTGTCGTCTTTGGAAGGATTTCTCCGCCGGCCGGAGACAAAGCCGGTGAAGGGCTCTTGGATTATGTTGCAGGACAACATGAGCAGTTTCATGAGAGTTTCAAATCTGAGTAAAAGAAATCTATGTAACCCCTTTCCCTATGTTTCTTTTGTTTTCCTCTATTGGCCTGTTTTTTAACGAAGAATTTTAGACAGGATGTGAAATGTAAATTTCGCAGACGAATAACTTTATTGACATTTGGATCCTCGGTTTTCTCTCTCTTCTCTTTCATTTTTCTGTGCTTCAAAGTTGAAGTCCCTCTCTCTCGGAGTCTGGGGAAATGCGTTTGTGGTGAGAAGATATTAGGAAAGTTTTTTGAGCATTCCTATTTAGAAATCATTGGGCAATTCAAATTTTGAAAATTATAGCTTTTTCTTTGTTTACAGTTTTAAACTCAAGTTCATAAAAATGACATGGACTAAAATTTTCGTAATATATA
This sequence comes from Dillenia suffruticosa, assembly GCA_033439265.1. Taxonomy (NCBI): domain Eukaryota; kingdom Viridiplantae; phylum Streptophyta; class Magnoliopsida; order Dilleniales; family Dilleniaceae; genus Dillenia; species Dillenia suffruticosa. Next base: position 1,676,807 of record JAVTVX010000005.1, read on the forward strand.
ATATTTCTCAGTAATTTAATTGGCTTTTGAATTTTCTTTGTTTCAAAATTATTTATACAGAGTTTTTCTTGTGGGAAAAAACGAATTCCCATTTAATGAAATGATGATGGTGATGTGACGAGTGGGACTCGCTGGGTCACGCATGTGGTGAATTGCGCACCCTATCTTTATAGCCGGAATTTTTATTTTGAATTTGATTTGATTTTGTATATATTTTTTAATTTATCAATAAGATATAGATTTATAGTTATAAGTTTTTATATAATTATTAAATAAATTAAAATTATTGATCAGAATTTAGATTTATGTCAACTAATTTTATGGCAGAGGTCAATGAAGTTGGTCAGATTTGAGGTGAGAAGGAGATTGATCCTATCATGTCCCCCCCCCACCCCCACATGGCTGCTGCTGATGTGTACCGTTTTGATTGGTTCATAACTAGCCATGTCTGTAAAGTTACTATAAGTCGATGAATTCCACATAAGCATGACTGTTCTGTCTTTGAATTCATGCATAAGTCCAAAAGACCAATCACCGACCACTTTCTTACTTTCAATTAAATAAACTAAGAAAATGGAATTTATCAATTCTTGATTTTGAGGTTTTGTGACAATCAATGGTACTTCCAAATGAGTGGAGCTACACCGGCAATCGATTGCACTGATACGATATAATATATAATAAGATATCAGATCTTTTAAATTAAATTTGAAATTTAACTCATAATTTATATATAAAATAAATTATATTAAGAGAATAATTTTTTAAATAGATCATTATAAATCTTTTTTTTGTCTCTATGACTACATCATTATAAATTTTAGACTAAATTAATCGAAATATAAATTTGGATATCCAGTGATAAATTAATAAAAAAAAAACGAGTGAAATTGGGTGGGAAAGGAAATAATTTACTAATCAGTTAATAAAATTTCAATTCTTTTTTAGTTTATAAACAAATTATATTTTAATTAATTTAATTTAAATTACTATTAAATTAGAAGAATTATCCTGATGTAATTTTTTTTTTAAATTTTAAATTTGAGTTTTAATTAAAAAATATAACGTTTTTTTCAAATTAAATCAATTATCCGTTATTATAAAATTTCAATATAATAACATACAATTCATAACTCTTTTGATATGAAAAAACCAAATTACTTTCGGAGGAAAACTTACAACAATGCCAATATCAATAATCAAAAGTCATGGGATCCGACAGAAAAGCACAGATGTCAAATTTTTTGAAAGGGGAAGTAAATAAAAAAGGACAAAAGGGAAAAGGCAATAAAAATTAAAAAAAAATAAAACTAACTAAGAATGGAAAATTTTGGTGCAATTAAAAAATGAAAAGGGATAATAAAAATTATAAATATGCTAAGTATAAATGATATTTCTCACACATAATATAAAAAAAATATTTAATCAAATGCTACACCTATTTATTAAATTAAAACATTGAAAACAGTAATGTCACATGCTTAGACAATTAAAACTGCTAAATAATTTACTAACCGGTAAATATATTTTACAAAAGAAGTGTTAAAATATTCGACTAGTATGGGAAAAATCTGGTGCTAATAAAAAAAAAGATTAAAAATTTTAAAAAAGAGAGGACAAATGATTTATGCAAGATTAAAAAAAGAAAAAAAGAAAATTTTATATGTATTATAAATATATACTGTATTTCACATCCATGATAAAAAAAAATCAGAATAATAAAACCGATAAATTTATGAATTTAGGCAAATAAAATTATTAAATATATTTTCAATCTAATAAATTATATTTATCATCCTTGCAATATGAGAAGTTAAAGTACATTGCAAGAAATTTTACAGCAATATTAATATTAATAATTAAAATTCACAGACGCCGTGAACCTAGTAATTTCAAAACTTAATTGTCATAAAATAAAAAAAATTTTGGATCAGTTTTTGACCCGCTTGAGAAAGTCTGGGTTAGACCCATATTTTTGTCCAGGCTTGATCTACCCATATTTTTGTCCGGGCTTGACCTTTAAGTTTTGAACGCATATATCCGCGAGGAAAAAAATAATTTTTAAAACATCTCACATAGGAAAGTAATTGCGAAATTTACACAGCACGTCGAGTTTTCAAAACTCGACATGCACTATTCATGCATGTCGAGTATTGAAAATTCGATATGTTTTTTAATTGTCAATATGTCGAGTTTTCAAAACTAGATATATATTGTGCATATTGAGTTTTCAAGACTCAATATGACTCATTTTTCACACATTTTTTATGATATTTTCTATACCAATTCTAAAATACAATCTTCGAATTTTGTCATTCAAACTTCAAAATAAGAAAAAAATTTAAGAACTATGCAAACATCTGTAATACCAAAACAGAAGAGATATTAGAAGAAGAATATGTCATTGATCCTTTGTATTATGAACATTTTTTAAATTAATAAAATTTCTTCTATTTTTTATATTTTATTATATTTTATTTATTTTTATCGATTTGTTTTAGTAACGTAGATGTTTGTATTGTTTATAAATTTTTTTCCTATTTCGAAGTTAAGATGACAGAATTTAGAGATTGTATTTTAGGGTTGACATAGAAAATATCATAAAAAATATGTAGGAGAGGAGTCATGTCGAGTATTAAAGACTCAACATGTATAAATAGTACATGTCAAGTATTTGAAATTAGGCATGTTGGTTAATTCCGTAATTACCTTCGTACTGGAGCTATTTTATTTTATTTTATTTTTGGATGAGTGTCAATTCCGTACAAAACTTCTTGGCCGTCGGCAATTGCCCGTACACTTCAGGAAGCCCCAAATTGCTTTTGAGCGGACAAATTGATCAATTCTACAGCATTATGGAGGGAAACTCTTCAAGTCCGCAGCAACGTTTCAATTTGCTCAGGAAGATCAAACGTGATTCACTATCTAAAACCCTAATTCTTATCAGCCAAATCATCCACAGTACTTTCTTCATTCAAATCATTTTTCATCGGATTCTTGGGATTTGAATTCAATTCGTTTTCGTTTGATTTCTCGACAGAGTTCACGGCTTCCATCGTGAAGGATCTCAGCGAAGGACGATCTCCAGTTGTTTCGATCGATCGGTTTAGGAATTATTGCACGGATGCTTCTGGAAACTGGTACAAATGCCCTGAATATCATAATTTGATTCTGAAATTCTCGTTAATTATATATCTAATTTTCGAAATGCTAAACGGACATCATTACAAATCCCTACCAGTTTAATTTAAAATGTTTCCTCAGCTTTCATGTTCAGTTGAATTTTGTGTTTGTGTTTGTAGTTAATTTTCACGGGCATCACTGATCTAACGCACGTGTTGTTGTGTTCATTTGAGGAAAAGTATGAATTGCTAATGTCTAATGTTTGATGCATGTGTGTTGCAAAATAGCATCCAAAACCCTGCTTAGCTAGTAGCGGATTTAAGTCTCTTGAGGAAAGGTCCAAGATTCAATCTTTGGTAATGGCACGACCGAGGTTTTTGTTGAAAAATTTAGAGGAAAATTCATGTGTGTTTTGTAGAACGTGTGTGGAAGAGTGGTATAGCAGTTTTCATAAAACCATGTAATTTCAAAATTTTTCTGGGAGTTGTGCGTAACTTCCAAATATATTTTGATATTATATTATTGGTTTTATCTATTATCATGCTACACATACTTAGAGAGGAATTTGAGAATGTTGTACCTTTCGCAGTCTATGTCGTTCTTCTGTATGTGTGGAACCGTAAGCTGAGTCCCTCAAACCACGAGCCTAGTCCCACAAGTGTAGGACTTGTGGTCCATCTGCATGACAAGTCCTCCAAGATATCAAAACTCCTCCCAATTCAATCCAAAAGACGTAGAATGATGCCAAGAATTCTGCCTAAATTGGTCACTATCAATTTATTTTACCAAGTTTCAAACTTGAATTTTAACTACTATTCTAAATATTTCTATACTTTGAATAGTTTCTCAACTTTTGAGAAAATTTTTTCCTCTCCTCAATAAAGATTTTATCTCTCTCTGTAGCAAATTTCATAACTTTTAAGAAAATTTCTATTCTCTACACTTAGAGAATGTTTCAGTAACTCTCACCTTTTCTCTTAGGCTTAGAGAACTTTTAGAATTTAAGAAAATTTTCTTTAAGTTGGTGTGTTGAGAAGTGAGGAGGGGGCTATTTATAGCCCCCAAGAGAGAGAGACAAGTGGCTGCAGGCATGCCACTTGAAGCATCTCTCACAATATGTAAGGTCGAGTATTTGCATTGAAATAAAACCTTTTTAATCAATCAAAAATTTTATTAATGTTGTTGGTAATTACATGAACATTATTTTACATGACTCTAATGCACACAATTAATAGATTTGAGGTTGCACTGTGGATTTGCCCTGCGTGCTAACATGGTGTGTGTAGTTTGTGGGCTAATAGGTTTACTAGTGCACATCCAAGGATGTACTGATGACAACCATTATCCAAAAAAAATTGCAAAATAAATGCCTCTTCTGATACAAATGATTAAGGTGTCACTGTGGCATGTATTCTAGGGTTGTACACAGTTTTGGAAATGAAATATTATTTTAAAGTGTTACTGTTGGAGTTCAAGATCTTGAACAGGTAAATTTTCTGAAAATATCCATTTAAATTTAGCAAATGTATGATACCAATTTTTGGTTGTTATGTAAGTATGTTCATGATGTTGTGACAAACAGTGTATGCATTGATTTTATTTTTATTTTTTTAAGTTCTTTATCATTGTCCAATGCAATTCACATTTGTAAATGCAGCCATTGCAACTTGGATGTTCCCAAGGGAAAGGAGCTTCTCACAATTGAAAAGGGAACACAAGCATATAGGCTAAGTATGTTATTCTAGATATCTAACATAAAATTTCTTGATTCTATTGCTCAATGAACATATGGATGCTTTGTTCTCATTCAGATGTCTTGTTAAGAGTCCTACTGATTGTTCAACAACTTCTTGAGGAGAATAGACATGGCTCTAAGAGAGATATATACTACATGCACCCATCTCTATTTTCAGGTGAATCTTGAGCAATTAGGTATTGTGCTGAGGACTTATTGAGTTTCCACAGCTATCATGACCCGTACTTTCTGAATTGGCATTCATATGTACTGCTTTTATTTGCCTCACTACTTTTATATAGTACAAAATTTGTATACACCATTTAAGTGTATCTTCCACTGTACGTGATTTATTTGGCTTGCAGCTTTTTGAATATTGAAGTGAATTGATTTTAATTTAGTTTGAAAATTCCTTCTGTTTGTAAATGAGGAAAACAATTTATTCTATTTCTCATATTTCTGAATAATTTTTCTTGTTTACATTGAATTGCAGAGCAGTCAATCGTAGATCGGGCAATCAATGATATATGCATTATATTACAATGCAGTCGCCATAACATAAATGTGGTATTACTAACACAGCACTGCCCTTTTCTTGTCTTCGCCTTTCAATCTTTTCCTTTCTGATTCTGCGGTATTAAAGCAAATTGGTGCAATTGAGCAGAATTATTTTCTGAGTCTGACAAATTTAGAGGATTCAGATGATGAACGGTTTGACTACAATATCAAGGACGGTTCCTTCTGTAAGAGAATTTAATGTACACCAAGAAAGTGAGAGTGGTTTAATGGGCACTGAATACAGTTTTTAATGCATACGATTTACATATTTGTAAGATGTATGGAGTTATATTCTTTATAAAAGCAGATTTATCCGTACTATGTTCAAGTTTTATGCTCACAAATCTTGAATTTCATTAGGGGAATGTAGCCAAGATATGTTCCAATGCTTGTTAGCGTTAACCTTTGAAGTGAATGCCTCTACCCTGTGCATAGTGCTAGGAATGTAAAGGCTAGGGAAATAAGGAAAGGAGTGTCTGTAGCATAATATTTTTGTTTTTTTATCATAATTTCTATAGTTTCACAGCAAAAAGAGCATATATAGCTTGCTTACTTCAGGTTTTTCCGTTTTGTAGGTGTCTGTTGGAAATGGGTAAGTTCTTTATTGAGATGAACTGAACTGTGATTGGATCCTATATTGACTTAGAAATTGACGGCATTAAAACTATAATAGATTTCCAAAATCATTCTTTTGATTAATTTTCATCGAGTTCTACGCTTTCTACGCTTTCTACGCTTTCTACTTACAGAAAGTATCAATTCCCTTTTACGTTCCAGGCTGGTGATGGGGTGGTTTAGATATTCTGAAGATGAAAGGATATTTGATTGCATGAAAGCTCCAAACTCTGTAAGATTAACCAAACATGAAAGCCATAAAATGCTGGCATATGCTCCTAAACATGTAAATTTTGCCTGGTTTCTTGCAGGCTTACCCTGTTCCTGTGCATGTTGAGGATGTCAAAGGCATCCAGATGACCAAAGAGCAATTTACTTATTACAAAAAATTTGTTTAGAGCACCTAGGAAAAGCATTATTTTCGTTTTCACCCAAGTTGTGGAATTGGATGAAGGAGTACTTGCTCATTTGTCTTGTGCCTAAAAGAAAGACTACTTTAAGTAGATCTATAAATTTGTAGTTATTTGTTGTAAGGCAATCTCATATTTCATTTTGGACACAATATTTCAAGATTATTCCTTAACTTTAATTCATAGATATCATAAGTGTTGCTCAATATATACTTGTTGTAGAGAAGGAATCAGGTAAAGTTTAATCTGGTGATAAGCACTATCATACTTCAATTATTTCTGCCACTGCTGTAATTTTCATTTAACTTCCAACCTGCAGTTTTCCAGCGCCTAGCAGATGATCAGTTCTGCAATGCAAATCGTTGCATTGTTGTCACAGTAAGCACTTTCTTATTTCCGATTCCTTCTGTTTCCACCTTGGTGTGCTTATACCTGTTTTAATCTATAATGCATAATCTTTTCAGGGGAAAGGCTATCCTGATATACCCACAAGAAGGCAAGAATTCTTGTTACGGTCTCATTACAGAAGTAGAGGGTAGATTTTCTACTACAGCTGTCATGTACTCCTGCATCTTGACTACATGCATTATCTTGACCAGGTTTTTGCGGCTTCTCATCAAAGAGTTGAGGTTGCCTGTTTACTGTTTAGTGGACTGTGATCCGTATGGCTTTGACATTTTGACTACATATCGTTTTGGTTCAATGGTTAGGTTTCTTATTTGAATAATCTTTGTCTTTGTCACCATTTAATTCTCCGATCCATATTGCAGGTAATGGACCTTTGAAAAACATGGTATGTGAACCAGCATAAAATGAAACCTTAAAACATGACTTCTACAGAGCACCTTCATAGGGGGGCTTGTTGCTAGAGGCTTTAGCATGGGGCTGACTACTTGGCATGCAAACAAGATCAAGAAATAGTAAAAGGCTATGTTTTATGACTAGTATGCGAAGTAGTTATCTATGGTCAAAGCTATCTGGTTTCTTGTACACTTGTGCAATTGTTTGAAGAAACATATTGGATACATGCCAGCTACACATTGATTATATATACTGCGTCTTTATAACCTAACAACACTTATAATTACACCATGAAATAATGATTTGTATTTTTGCAAACTTCTCTTAAAAAAAGTATGTAAAATAAGAGATTAAAAAACTTCATGGGGATTGGTATAAAACTCAAAATAAGTTGACGTATATATAATGAAGGCATGAGAAAGATTTCCAAGATAAAGTAAATAATAACTTGCATATAATAACTTGTTTCACATATTACTTGGAATTTTAAATTTCAAATTGAAGATATATGTTTTCCAATAGGAGGATCCATGTTGTGTCATGAAAATTTTGATTCTGCCTTAACATTGTGGCCATGTTATGACATGTCCCACAATACACCCCACACCTTCACACTTTTCAGTTATAACTTAATTTTTCTTGAATTCTCCACTTTCTTAAATTGAACTCCCAACATTCTATCCATCTTTTCTGATTTCTATGTGGAAAAGCAAATGGCTTTCGATGTGAAGCATCTGCGTGTTCCTGAAATGCGTTGGCTTGGAGCATTTTCTTCGGACTCTGAAAAGTTCAACCTTCCGCAGCAGTGCCTCCTTCCTTTGACAGCAGAAGGCATGGGTAGCTTCTGTTTATTTCATATGTAATTTCAGTTTTAGATGTCTTCCATTTCTTTCCCTTGCTTCATATTTTGTGTTAAAAAGTGTCTTGCAGATAAAAGGAGAACTGAATCAATATTATGGAGATGCTACTTGCAACGAGAGGCACCTCACTGGAGGTTTTATTGAATTATTCAACTTTCTTGCTTTCCTTTTACAAGTGCAGATTGAATACTAGTTTTTATTTTTATGTTTATTTTTTCTAGATTTGAACTAGAGCTCATGCTGCAAAGAGGTGTAAAGTTTGAAATTGAAGCATTATCTGTACATTCTATTTCATTCTTGTCAGAGGAGTACATACCATCCAAAATCAAAGGTGGAATGCACTTTCTACAATCCACATCTAGCTTAAAGTTTTTGCAGTCTTACATAAATAAATGTTGGATAACTGAGGTGTCTAATTAACAATTCTTGCCCTTGTGAACATCTGATCCTTTGAATCTTATTAATTGTTCATATACCTGAAACTTCTAGGAAATAATACTGAATTTATTTTTGGTTTGATTTTGATAGTGGAGTTATACAGAATGGTCGGAAAAACACTACTGAGAATTTTATATGATAAAGGATTGCAAGAGGAAGAACATGCATGAACGGGTTCAGGGTTATGGAGAGGAAAATTGATATCGCATGTACAATGGGCTTTGTTGCCTGTCGTAAAGATTGTTCAGTGCGAAGAAACAATATAGCTAGGAAGAATTTAGAGGAACTAAGAAGGAGAAGCGATATCAAGTTATGGGTTTGTAAGGTTCTGTTACTTCCTAGAAGAAATGCTATGTAGTGGATTATGTGACAGTTATTGAGTTTTTAGAAAGTTCATGGTTTGGCCAAAGTCCTAAATTTTTACAATTGTTTTGTTGTAGGGAGTCCAAAGAGAGTCAGAATTTATGACCAATTATCTTGGCATAAAAAATTCATGGTTAATATGTTGTTGCCATAGTCATATCTCTTTAAACATCCTGTTAACCTAGGATTAGTCCTACATTCTGTGAGATCAGGAAACTATTAGTTGTTACCAACAAATATATATGAAAATAATGTTAATTATATGTGATTGTCTTGGCTGGACCTTATTTATATCTTCTTACCACTCTCGTATTGATTTGACTATGGAGACTGAAGAGAGTACTGCATATCCAATAATTGCCACAAAGGGGTAAATAAATTATTACCATGGCCATGGCTCTCAAAACCTTGCTCAAATTTGAAATTAATCTTACTTCCTGATACCAATGCCCATAAGATGATTCTGTTTGTGGCTGACACTTTAATTTCCATGTGCATTTGCTTGACCAAATATTTTTGACTGTTGCAATGATCTGTCTAATGAGTTTCAAGCTTTGAACGTGTAAAATAAATTTTTAATTGCCAAGTGCTTAGCACAAAAATGCTGTCTGAAAAATGGCCATTTGGTGTTAAATGATGGAGGATAAAAATTCTTTATCCATTCTTGAGAACTTGGAAAAGGACAGAGTTAATGGAATGGCTGTCTAAATGGAAATTAAGCCATATGTGAAAATTTTATGGTCCGGTGTCTCCTCTACCTTATGAATCTCAACACAAAAATGGTGAGGTGGTGGCAATGTAATGATATATATGTAGATGATAATTGGTGACAACTAGTTTCTCTTTCTCTAGATTGTAACAGTCATGTATCAATTCATTAATATGGACCTCTTTGATCCAGTTGTACCTCGAGAGTGATTAGTATATCTATCCCTCCTTTCAGATCTGTCTTGTTGTTTTGTGCATTGCTTGTCACCTGTTCCTACTTCTAGCATAGTTCTATTCTATCATTGTGGATGAGTAAATCTCAAGATTGATATACCTCTTTTGTCTTTGAAGCTTACATGAGTTTTGTTATATAATCTCAAAGATTGGCATACACGTAGGGGTGACATGACCTGACGAAAATCTTATCTAAGGGCATTTGAACTTTTTTCATTAGTAGTGCTTGTTTGCCTCAACATATTTATGATGATAAAACTAATAGAAGGTTGATTTGACATAATAATATACTTTTAATGTGCTAGAGAGAACTACAAGTAGATCAGCTATAAACTATGGCTAGTAATCTCATCATTTTGTTTTCAGCCTTTTACTTTGATACTTATCCTTTGACATTAAATGGTGTCCGTGCTGCACCATTCGACATACAAGCCAACTCAGTTTATACCATTAATTGAATGATTACTAGTTAAGTGGAAAATCTTTTCAGTAGCCTAGTGTGGTCGTGTTCTCCTTGCATAATTGCTCATTTGATGTTATATTACTCATTCAACCAAAATGATTTGGTACATTGACTCTTATAAGAATCTTGATATGTCATGGACCCTTTTGGTGATTACAGCTGGTAACATCCAGCAACCTGTGAACATTCCCCACGTGACAATCCATACTTGTTCTTTGTTTGCTCCACAGAGTTTTCTTCAAATGATTGTTGAACAGTCATATGGAGGGAATGGTGACAGTCTTTAGGACCATCTTGATTTCATTTGCATACTGGTTAGACTAATTCTTTTCAACTATCTTATGTCTATCTCATGAGTCCCACCCACTTTGGTTGGATCCTTCTAGATTTTCATGCAATTGTTTTTCTACAATTATAGGCATGAATCCAAGATTGATTTTGCCCAATTTAAGACTGCTTCATTTGGAAGGATGGGTCCGTGTATGAAAAACCTGCTTTACAATATAAATCCACAGGATAGTTGAAAATGAGAGCTACGAAGTGTTTGAGCCACACAAGTGTAAAAGCTATGTAGTCATCAACAATATGTTGCTGGACAATGTAAGTAGCTGACAAGTTCTTTCCTTTCAGCCATAATGAGAACCGTGTCTTATATTGTCACAGAGGTGCTTTCTGACGTTCCACTTGCACTGTTTGTGAATGATTGTGAATTTTTTTCCCTTTTAATGGTATAGCTATATGAGACTAAATTGAGATATTGATCTTACCTTGTTATTGATTTACTTACATGAAACAAGAAATAGACTTTACTATAGTTCAATTTGCTGGGACATGCTTCAATTTGCACTGTTTGTGACTGATTGTGATTTTTTTTTCCTTTTAATGGCATATCTATATGAGACTAAATTGAGATATTGATCTTACCTTGTTATTGATTTACTTACATGTAACAAGACATAGACTTACTATAGTTCAATTTGCTGGGACATGCTTCAGAAATTAGTAACTTGTTGAATAAGTCGATGGATTATTAAGGGAAACTCCTGCTGATTTCTCATGACTTGTGCTTGGATGTTTGGTCAGACCACTTTTGAATTCAAGTTTTGCCCTATATTACTAGTGGAAGTGTATCTCCAAATGCCAAGGGAAAGAACAAAAGTTTGTTTTATGGGCTTAGAATCTATGTCATATCTGGGCTTGACTCTTGTTCCCCACAATAAGTGGATGAGGGTGTTAGGACATTTAGGGTGAGTTTGGCAGCGAGGAAAAGACCACGTGGAAAGGCCCCTGGTCTTAAGTATCATTTGGTCATTTAACATAGTAGGTAAGGCTTCATACACATTATTGGCAACTTTATCCCAACCTTACATAAGAAAAGGTGAAATAGTTAAATTTGGGCTTTAAATTGTTATATATGAATCTGTTATTCACCTGTATATTAATTTTTTGTTGCAACGATTGTTTAATCTTCCTTAATGTTCTTGGTTATGTTTGTTTAATCTTCCTTAATGTTCTTGGTTATGTGACGGTCCTTAGGTGCTAACATCTAATTATTCGCAATTCTCTAGGAAAACATATCACTCAATCACCTGAAGAGTTTGTTTAGGGAGTCGGGACGTCCTTTCTTAAATTTTGCAATAAGTAAAGAAAAGGGAAAAAGAATAGCTTCCACCGATACCCTGTGATTGATAGTCCTTCAGAAAGCAGCCACGCAACTCTTGCCAGTAACCCATCCTGCCCAAATTAAATCTACTCAACCCAAGTCCCTCCCAGTCATTTTGGTGTCTAAGCCTAAATGTAAAGCTATTATTTGTCCATAAGTAAAGCCTATCTTGTTTGTTTGTTTCTTAATTTGGCATATGAAACCTACCATGCCCTTTCCTGAGAGTGATAACAATCAACCTTACTGTGTACAAGATTGTCTGATTGATTGATCTTTCTGTTCACTAATTCATGATGAAATTGCCCCCATCGATTATTTCATTTGCTTCTTTGATCTAGCTAGCTTTTTAGTCAACAAGAGTTTCTGCGAAGACTGCAATAAAGCTTTCAATTTGAAATACTTGTAATATCCTACAGAACCAGATAAAGAAGTCAGCATTTAGTAGGACCATAACCATCATTGTCTCATGCCCCTTCTATGTCTGTTGTAGAAGATATGTTTCTTTTTCTTTTTATTTATTTATTTTTCTCTCTTCCAAATATTTGATGCCTGAGTTCCTTCTCCTTACCTAATACACAAATTGGGAAAAGATAGCATATAATACGATTGACAAGTGAGAACCATAAGATGTAAAAGTTATGGGGAACATAATAGATATGTAACACTTACTAGTTGTTGTCCGTTTAAACACAAGATATGTACTAATTTTTGAGTCAAACTGTACATCAAGGTTACCATGGTTATGGTGTTCCTTGTAAAAAAAAAAAAAAAAAAAACAAAAAAATTAACTGTGAACATGGAGACTTGCTATGATGTACTATGTATAATTGCTTCCTCTCTACTCACGTGTGCACATAAAGGTCAATTTGATCCCAAACCCCAAAAGCTAAAAATTCTTTTATTTTACAAAAAAAAAAGGAAAAATGACACCCAGAGTATTTCGTCTACGGAGAGATAATTTACTGAGAAGAATGGTGCTGAATATGGTGTTAATTATCACTAAAATGCAACTCCTTTGTTTCTTTTTTTTTTTTTTTTAATTTTCATATTACTGTTTTGAAATCTATGCCATGACCAACTGTAGTTCAGCTTCAATTCTGATTCCTTCTTTCACCCTCCTGACAAATTCCTCAAATCTCCTGTTTAATTCTTCTGTAGTCAAATCATATCCTAGCTCTTCTTCTTCTTCTTCTTCCTCCTCCACTGCAAGGCTGCTTTCTGGTTTTATTGGCTCATTGGCTTCTTTGATAGAAGTGTATTGGCCATATTCTTCATCATCTCGTGCTATCAAAGTAGCAGATTCTGAATTTTCAGCAGACAACTCTCTGTGTGCCTCCTCATCCTTCATGTAATTTTCTTCTTTCTCTCTGACAACGGCCTTTCCTAGAGGCAAAGCACCATCTTTAGAAACATTCTCATCCATGGCTGATGTTTTCATCTCCAGCAGCTTTTTCCTGGGTTGCAACTCATCCTTGCTTTTTCCAAAGGGTTCCTCATCATGATCAGACTCGGGTGTAAAAGAACTGATTAATCCAGAATTTTTTGCAAGGAAATCAAGGATTCCATTGCAAAGGATGAATATGCACTTCTTGTCAACAATTTGGCTGATTTGAGAAGACACGGTAGAGAAGAAGTTGATGTAATGGAGGTAAAATGAATAGTTTGGCGGGTAAGAAAATAGGAAAGAAAAAACAGACACCGACACTAAGACGTGCATAAATTTCTTTAAATAGTGAGTATCTAAATTGGCTCAAATTTTGTTGTTCTATTCGATCCATAAGTTCAATATGAGCTCTCTTATATTTATGTGGGCGCTTACGCCTGTTTTTGTGTGTGTGTGTGTGTGGGGCCGGGGGGGGGGGCGCTGAGAAGAGCAACTCTGACGGAAAGACCATGGAGCTTTTCTTATATATATGGGCGGGGTTCAATTGGCTTGTGTGATTTACAAATATAACCTCGGCCAACATGACTTGTGGAAGCAAAGATTTTCCACCATGTGGTTTTGAAAGAAGGCCAAGATGCCCTTAAGAGGCTTGTGTGATAGATCCAGGTTGCCTCTATGGATGGGTATTGTGATTTCCCAGACTTTAATCCCCTGAAGTTTCTCTCTGCCACACCCATTGGGTGGGTAACAGTAACGATCAAGTTCGAAATTTAGGACAACCGTTCTCGCGTTGCAAGCTCACAATGATTGATAGGTGAATATATGGAAGAGAGAGAGAGAGTAAATATATGGATGGATAGTTGGTTTAGTAAAATTGTGTTATGTTTCTTAATGAAATTATCGAATTCAATTCGTGATTTGGGTATAGAAAAATTTATGTTGGGAGGATAGTTTTCTTAAATGAGTTATTACAAGTTACGAATTGAATTAATCAGAATATGATTTCGAACATTAATAGGTATAATATCAAGAGAGAGAGAGAGAGAGAGAGAGAGAGAGAGAGAGAGAGAGAGAGAGAGAGAGAGAGAGAGAGAGAGAGAGAGAGAGAGAGAGGGTAAATGTAGTCCTCCAAATGGGGTAATAGGCAAATTGACGTCCTCATCGTAGGACATTAATAAAAGCTGAACAATTAACTTAAAAGATTGAGATATCATGTTTTGCTTAAGTTTTGATTTGAAATTTATCTATAAAATTTATGTTTAAAGAATTTTTTTTTAAATAGAATTTTATAAATAATTAAATTAATTAATTAGAATATGATTGAACGGTCAAAAAAAAAAAGAAAGAAAACTGGTTCAGAGAATGGTGCGTGTCCCTTTGAGAAGGATCATGAGACTTTGAAAGTGATCTTTCTGGAGATTCAGGGCGCGTGGATTGCATCCAGAACAAGATAACATGAGTGGTCATATAAATTTTGGTGTGCCATTGTCACTAGAAATTTCGTACGTTTGTCGATGAAAGGACATGCCATTTAATGTGTCTAAATTTATTAGATTAAGTAAAATTCTCGCTCTAAACAATTATTGATATACATATAATTTTATAATTATCATTTTAAGTTGTTAGGAAAATTATTATCTTTTTTAAATTTTGATTAATATTTTTAATAAATGTGTGACTTAAATTTCGTTTAAAAATTCTCATAAAAATATATTATAACACAAAAAAAAATAATAAAAGATGTCATAGAAATTGTTACAGAAAACGTCATAAAAACAAGTTATCTTGGATAAGAGATTGTTTTGTTTTGTTTTTTATTTTTTTTGGGTACTAGGATTAGAGATCGTTACAAAGGTAGAAATTCTTTTTAATAATTGAAAACCCGATTTAACAATGTAAGTGTAAATTGAGGATTGTACTTAATCCAAAAATATTATCAGTTACACATTTCAATAATTTAATATCTAAAAATCAAATTTTAATGAGAAGTTTCAAAGTCTAGAAGTATAGGCAATTTTTCAAGTATGATAGGATGATCATTTGCACGTATTCAAATCACTATATCTTTTTATGCGTTAAACATTTTTCAAATTAAAAAATTACATATTAAAAATGGTGTGTAGGGTTATAAATTCAAGTATTTACAATATTAAAATCTCGAAAATAAGTTAGAGAAAAATAAGTAAGAAATTGATTGGTCACTTGACTTTTGCAAGTAGGAAATTTATCTTGAAGCAAGTTTTCAACGAAGTTTTTGAATTTTCAACTGGCTCTAACAACTAGATAAATTCAAATTTGAGTTATAATAGTGGGAAAATGTCAATAAACCAGGAAGAGATTCAACTTAATTTAGCTTACAAATCAGGATATTTTTTCATAAAATTTACTGCTATTTGCCAGTAAATTTGTAACGTTGAGCAAGTGTTTGAGGCTAAAAAAACTTAAAATAAAAAAAGCATGTACATCAGGACTTGAAGGAGACATACAAGAGCTATTTTGAGCAGTATATACAAATATAAGTTTTATGGGCAATACATTGGGAGGGGAAACTGTAAAAGTTGAATAATTAGAATTCTGTTTGATGAATTTTCAAAAATAGGGCATTAGTGATAATTAAGTTGAAATAGGTATGGTTCTCTTTTCCCAATATATTTCATAGGAAAGTTCCTAGAACCTTGTAAGAGCTTGTGGCTCTAAAGCATGCCAAAGTTGTCAAACTCATGTTGGCTATTAATCATTTTCTCCCATGCCAACACTCGAATTTTTAAGGTTCATGCTGGTTGAGCAAGAAATTGATCCTCAAAGGAAAGCATATGGTGGAAGAAGATTTCAGTCTCACCATTCATGGTTATAAATCCTTGTCTCTGGCAATGAAAATGAAGGATTTTCATTACACCCACTTCCATTAAGCATCACCCAATTGTTAGGTGCTAATTAACATACATTATGCCTAACCTTGTCAAATTCTGTTTCATCATAACACCTTGAACCCAACTGCAAACCTTATAACTCAACAAGAAAGTGCCCTAAATCTAATTTATGTGGCACAAGATTCCAAATATTGTTGAAGGGTCTGTACTTGAGGCTCTCAGAACCCCACAATTGCTTAGCTTTCACTCAATTCAACTCGGAAGATATCTGTTTTTATATTTTTTTGGTCGATTGGTACTTGATAACCAATTTATGGATTCTAATTAATCCGATTCGTGCTAATTGTTGGGCTTATTAAGGGGTGAGATCTTCTTGCACCTGTTTTTGCTATTGTTTCTTGCTGTATTTAATTTGAGGATAAAATGATTTGTAGTCTTGTATTCAAAATTTCATAAATAATTTCTTCTTAGTGCAAAGAAAGTACCATTGTTTACATATTGAAATACTTATAGTATTGGGCATCCGATGAACCTTTTTTAGCATCTGGAAAACACACAGTGTACTTAGATTTGGCAATATTTTGGATCCTTGTATGAGAAATTAGAAAATAAAAAAATAAATTATTGTTTTAAATGGAAAATTCAGCTTTAATTAGTGGGAAGACGCATAGATCATTTTGGAACTCAACAAAATGGGTTCAATTTTATGCATATTGTCAAAGAAAATGTTTTAGAGTCTATCAATCTATTAGTATTATTATCTTTTTACGTTTGTTTGTTTCTCATTTTGTTTTGTTTTGTTCTTTTTATTATAATTTCCGACACACCATTTGGAATTATAAAATTATTGTTGTTGTTCTATTTTCATTTTTTCCCATGGGAGAGTATCTTTTGATTTCTTTATTAGCTACAAAATTTTCAATAATTTTTTTTTAAAAATTTTTTGCTATAAAAAAATTAAAAAAAAAAGTAAAGGTAGCACATTTTTTCTTTTGGCTTGTGTTGTTTTGATGATAATTAGAAATTATGGAAGTTTGGGATCAAAAGTTTACCATTTCAAATCCCATGACTTAAAAAATTTTGCTCTTTTAACTATAAAACTTCATATTCAAATCATTGAATCATTTAATATACATTTTTTTAATAATTTATATCACTAAATTTAAAACTTGAATTATTCGAAATTTACAGCTTTTTTTTTCCTGATATTTCAAAATCTCATTGTTTGAGAGTTTTGGTGGATCTGCCGGGTTTGATAAGCAAATCTTAAAATTTTTAAAATTCTTTCATAAAATTAAAATTCCATGAAAAGAAAACAATTTTTGTTGTAAATTCCATGTGCTCCTTAAATGACTTTTATGAATAAAAAAAATTGGGTCAGTTCCTCAAATGATTTTCAAAAATCAAAGAAATTATGTGACATCAAAATTACTTTCTCCTCGTGTCGATTTTGAATCAGTCTCTCCTCTTAATAGAATGGTCTTGGTGGGGATTGCTTCATTGCCTTCAATGGCTTGCCTGATGACCCCATTTGTAGGATTACGTTCTTTGATTTAACGAAAACACATTGGTAACTTTTTGAACAAAATCAGGTCTATGGGCCATATGGGGTTCAATTCAGATGGACTTTTGGGATCAAAAGTTGCAATAGAACATTCCTTTTTATATTAAAGATTACTTTAATTTACAAAAAGGAGACCAAAAACAAAAGCAGTAAAGCTAATTAAAAAGAGGCAAACATAGTAATAGTCTAGTAAGGTTCTCAAAACTCAGGCCTCCATATTCATAGACACAGATGGATGAAATGTCCCTTTCAGGGGTTCATGATGGGTTTCAGAGTTGATCAGGCCATAGAAATGCCCCCATGGCAAATGCCCTTTTCTCATCCAAGCTTCCATTGAAATTTAGACCATATTCTGCTAGCAGCACGTCAACTTTCCACTCCTCCATGCTCTCATAGTCCCTCTTGGTGTACCTTGGATAATGGAGAGGCATTTGAAACCCTGTAATGCTTTTGCCTTTGCTTGTCTTGATTTGATGAGTCACCTCTTTCATGTGTTCTTCTTCGTCGCTTGGTGAAGAAACTTGTCCATTTGCTGACCCATTGTCAACCAAGTACCCAAATGCAAAGTTTAGGAGCCACTTCAATGCCATCTCTCTCTCTTTCTCTCTCTGTGCAATGCTTTAAAACCACCCAAGTCACAACTCACAAGCTATATTTATACTAGTTTATGTATGTATGTATATGTGTGAATGTGCATTTATGTATGCGCATGCATGTGGCAATCAAAAGAAGGACGAGGTTTGTACGCATCAAATGGTGGGCAGTTTCGTGGTGCAAAAGCCTTGAAATTTGGGTTGTCGGGCTTGCGGAAAAGAAGGAAAATGTGACGGATGGGTAATTAGAGGATGCCACATAAGGCTCATTAGTTGTTGTGGGCCACTTTCCCATGTTTAAAATCAACTCAAATCGTCTGGAATCCAATTTTATTCTCTATCGGCCATTAGTTCATTTGGTGGGATTTTGCCATTCGTACATGATAATTACTTGCTTAAGGTTTAAGCCAACATCCAATAATGGCAAACAAACTTTGGGTTAAGAATGATTTTTCTAAACCCGGCTGGGTTTTTTGGAGTGTAGAGTTTTACAAATCTTTTCACTTATGGAAATAAACATTCTCAAATAAACTTATTGATTTTATTTATTATTTGCAAATAAAGAAATTTAAAAATCGTGGATCATTATAAAGTAAATAAGTATTTTGAAATTCTTAAATTTTAAATATTTTTGTCAAAATCTATTTCAAAATTTCACCGATTCTCATGATATTTTATGTTTTGTCTATAAAATAATTAAAATTTCTATCAAATCCCTTGTATGAAAGAGAAAAGTAATCAATCATTAATTTCTTTATGAAAGAGAAAGGTAATCATTATTCACTTTCTTTATTAACCTCCATCGGAGATTTTTTCGGTATAATTCATTAGTCCTAAAATCAAGACAAACCATATAAATTCGTAAATTTATTTTAATATTTGATTATTTAATCCAAATATTAGCTTAGTTTCGGGTTATTTATTTGGATAAAAGGTTTTAGTAGAAAAATAAAGGAAAGGGAGAGTTTTTTAAAGAATATACTGACATTTGACAAAACAATTAGTCGGAGAAAAGAGAAAGGGAGGGACTTCAAATCTAATTTTTTAATTCCACTTGATCAGATCAATGGGTTTTGAAGGAGAAAGATTCTATTTTAAAATTATAAATATTAAATTTATTTATTTTTGATATACGTACTAAATTTACTTTTATACATCTATTTTAAAACACTAACAAAAAGTATAAAGGATAAAATAGTAAATTTATATATATATTTTATTATATTCTCTCCTTTTGATTTTTTTATTTTACTTTTATTTTTTATATTTTTTATCACATATTTTGATGTTAAAGGTGATTTTTAATTTTAATTTTATTTTTCTCCCTTTTCCATCCTCTTCCTTTTTTTTTTTCCCTTTATCTTCCTTTTCGCGAGATTGCCAAACACACTATTAATGTTTTGATTAACATGTTTTCTTATTTCATTTTATGATTTGGAAATTTGATGCATCATATTTTTGATTTTTCTTTTAGCATATGATTGTGTGACAGTATACTGCATTTTTATTTGCATCTAATTAGTATATTATGATAGTATAATACTTATTTATGAACTTGATTTAAATGGGTAACTACGATAAGAGTAATTTAAGCTATTAAATTTCTATAATTTTATCATTATGCACATTTTAACAAATGTTGGTATTTTAAACACCACATAGAGTCATCTATGTATGGCCATTATGCATGTTATGATGTGTATGGTGATCTCATTTTTGAATGTAATGAGTATTTCAACGTGACATCGAGCCCACTGTTTTTATTTTATTTTATTTTATTTTATTTTTAACTATTTTGAAAAAATTTTCGAAATTTGGGTTGGGAATCATCTCTAGGTTTTGGCTTGTTGGGATAGGAAACAATGGAGGATGCTGTGGGCTGTCTCACTTGAAAAGATGTGTTGGTATGCGGGGTTGCTACATAAGGTTCAACCACGTGTTTTTGGTTCTTTTGAACCTTTTAGGGGAATATTTGTGAGTGGTTTCTGGTGGGATTTCTCCTCATCGTGTAAAGAAACAAAAGGGGAAGAGAGAACCCTTTTCACTTCACTTCCCAACATGAAGAAAGTAAATGTAAAATAGGAGTCCTACAAATTTTATGCTGCATGTTCGACCCATAAAAAGGGGGACAACCGGACAAAAACAAAAAAAAAAAAGACATGCTTCGACGGGAAGTTTTGTGATGCTTTCCCATTAAGCATTCTTAGAGAGAGAGAGGGAGAGAGAGAGAGAGAGAGAGAGAGAGAGAGAGAGAGAGAGAGTGGTCACGAGGAGCATGGGAGGAAAGGAACGTTATTTGTTTGTCGTATTCGAAAATTTGTACCATGTTAAAATCATGATTTCTTTCCGAAAAAAAACCTAGTCACAATTTATTACCATGAACATAACTTTCTTTATTACAAAAGCATAAGTGTTAAACATATGACCATCTGTGTTATTTTTTTTACATCGAAAAATTTACACTCGAGATCTTTAAAAAAATAAATTGTTAGTATCAGTTGAGTTGAACGATAGATTATTAATAACGAACCGTGTTATTAATATATGAAATATTTACACCAGTAATAATCCCAAACAAAAAGATAAATAAAAACATTAATAATAATAATTAAAAAAAAAAGAATAAAAGAACACGTCATAAATCACAAAAAAGGATCTTCGCATGGTTCTAATGTTTAGAGAATATTACCTCATGAATGAAATCAAACCCATTTTGTGCTCTTCTTTTACACTAAAACCCTAGCAAAACTCTTCTTTCTCTCTCTCCAAAATTAATTGTTAAGCACTCACAAAAAACCTAGATATTTTATTTACTTAGAATATGTAGAGAGAGAATATGAATGCAAAAAACATTTTGTGAGAAAAATGTTGTCATTACAAGCCGAGCTTTTTTATAACTTTAATAATAGATATTGGGGCAATGATATGTTCTAAGAGTACTTTCTTTTTTTCTTTTTTCTTTTAAGTAAATGGTGAAAAAATAATTCGTTATGTATTTATCGTACAGTTGCGTAGAGTACTTTCTTTCTAACTATTATAAGTGTGTTGTTCCGGACATTATTAGAATGGTTACCTAAAAAATACCGACATTTAATGGTTTAATTGGTTTTGAAATTGACTTCCCTTAATTATGGTCAGGAGTTTTATCCCACATAGGAACGAAAAAATCAACGTTGAAAGATCTGCCTTCTCAATTGAATCCTGTAAGCGGTCGACCCAGATTAATCAGACCGAAACTTCGGATATTGAATTAGTTGTCTATGGGATCCAAAAAAAAAAAACACATGCGTAAAATATCCTACTTATAAAATTTTATGGCTTAGGAGACGCCATTGATGGAGTGGAAGCCTTCTTGTTATTAACCAGGTAAGGATGGGAATTGGGAATGAATGGAAACCTATGGAAATACCAAAGTTCCTACAAAAGTGCTGATTATGTATCAAAGATTGAATGAGAGCGTCCTACTAAGGATAAATTAGATAATTAAGAAAAGGAATCAACTCCCATAACAGTAACAGGTATGCCCTTTATGCAATAGAGAAGATGAAACGATCAAAGATTTATTTCTTTCATGAAAAAGAAAAAAAAAAAAAAAACCCGCTTAGTATGGATGGATTGCCTGCCACGGTTGGGATTTAAAATCTCATTACCTAGTTCTATGAAAGAAATGCTGGACTAGTGGAGGAGAGAGGAGTGAATGTTTTCTCGTATAAAGAAAAAAAAAAAAGATCATGTAAGTTGGTGCAATCATAGAGCACCCGCCATTAATAAAAAATTTAAGCTTTTTTGCTGATTGAAAAAAAAAACATAGTACTCTCATTGTTATGAGAAGAGTACTCCCACCTGATCATTGCCTCAATATTTTGACAATTAAGATTCTGAATTTGAGTGATTGGGAAGCCCAATCCCCTAATTCTTTTAGAAATTAGAATAGAAGATAAAATAGTCAAATCAACATTTTGGGCAATATTTCGTTGTATTTATGAAATTTGGCACAACTATAATTAGTGCCTTATGGATTTTACAAATGCAAAATTAATTCATATTAGAACAATAGCCAACACCCTGTGCTACATTAGGAAGTTCACAATTTTCTTTAAACCAGATGTTGGTTTAAAAAAAAAAAAAATTGTACAATTTTATTACGAAAATAAATTTGTCGAAAAAAGTTATTAGGAAGAAGACAAACAAAGTCAAAGATATCTTATTTCTAAATAGAAAAACGAAAAACGAAAAAGAAAAAGCAAAAAACTCATGCATACATGCTGGGTTGTGTTGATTCGTTTTCTAGCCCATTGGGTTGAGCCCAATAGAAGTCCAACTTCTGAAACGAGACAAATCTTGGGCCCAACACATATGGAAGTTGACCGGCTGGCCTTTTTTTCTTTTTTTCTTTTCTAATTTTTTTTTAACCAATCTGTATTCAAATCGGCATTCTGACTAATTCGATCAAAATATTATTTGGTTCAATTTAGGGAGAGCTCTCCCAACATAGTGATCAGTTGGCTTTGACTACAAGTGATATATAATTTTTTTTTTTTTACTTTTTGGCCAAATTACTTAGAAAATACTATATTTCCCATTTATTTACGCTTTGCAAACCAGTGACAACAAGATGTAATATGTTACGGTTACCATACTCAAAACATATTTTGTCAGTCCATTATTTAAATAATTGGATTTTCTAAATATTAAATTTGAAGGATAGTTTCGTATAATAGATTTCAAATTTTAGTGTATTAAATGAAACCTAGGGAAAAATGATATATAGAAATTCTTTTTTTTTAATTTACCTTTTTTTAAATAATAAAATACATTTTAGGAAAACTTACAATCATACTCATAGTTTTACCCATTAATGTACTCCATAATCTTTTAAGGCCATTATGTAACGAACAACTCTTTACAGCACAAAAATCGGATCAAACAAAAAGATTAAATTTTATATTATATCAAAGCCAAAGAAATCTTTTGGAATAGACTGTACTTCACAAGATTATAAAAAAAAATTATGAGATATTTGTATAATAATCCCATAAAAGCATTGTCATGAAAAGCTGCTTTAATTCGGATCCCAATACATATAAATATTATTAGCATAATAAATAAAAAAAATTCAATTTTTTTTTTACAAATTCTAATTGTGTTAATTTATTTTGTCTTTTCACCTTACATGACTAATATTTTGAGCGAAAGGTTAGTCTAACACTGTGATTGTTCATCGCAAGGTTCTTACACCAAATTTTTTTCAGTTGGGTAACTAAATACTTTATTATTTTAATTAGAAATTTCGAGTTTAAGCATTGAAAATGTCAAAAAATGATTTAGAAGAATCAACTCCTAAATGAACCACACAGTACTCAAATCGAATTAATTAGGTAAAATCTAGATAGCGATAATAAAAATCTAAAAAAAACACAAGGTTCTTATACCAAAATCATGAGTTCGACTCGTAATTTGGATATGAAATAACTATATTAGGGAAACCCCTATCCTTTAAAGGAAGATATCAGATGAATCAATTTGGATTAATCAGAACGAAATTTTAGATATCCACAATCGGAAGTATCTCTTTGATCAAAAAATATAAGGCTCTTAGTGATAAATTAGCATAAAAAATTAACAAAATTCATATAATTTTATAACAAAAGTGATCATATAAAAAAACATTTCAATGACAAAAGTTAGATTAATTCAATTCAATATAAAAAGCAGAGTTGAGAGCCAGGGCCATGATAAGATCATAATCTTGAAAACAACTTCATTGTCAAAACTTCATTTTTAATAAAAAGAGCCACTTATTTTATATTGAAAAACAGAGCTTTACGAATTTCTTTCCCCCTTTTTTAATCGAGTTTACAAAATTATTTGCATATAACTTGAGGAGCAAGCCTAGTCACGTGTACAGAACGTGCAACCGACCTTGGAAATGTGAAAGAATCGCACGCTATATGATATTCCTTTCTCAGCACAACCCTATAACGAAAGTGGGCCATTTCCGTCCAACCAAAGTCAAATAGCTCTCTTTCTCTCTCTCTCTTCCTATGCTTATGTCTCTGGAAAACCCTAGTCGGAGTAACTTCATAGTAGAATCTAATAATGTCAGCAAACCTGGTTCGATCTCGACTTCTCTCTGGCCTTTCAAAACAAAAATGCCTATTCTCCACCAACATCACTGTTGAGCCTCCTAAAGATCCTCTCGCCGGTGCTTCTTCCATCATCGCCGAGCAGTCTTCGTCGTCCACGCCCCCTCCTCCGCCTCCGGCGGCTGAGCCTCTGCCGGAGAATAAGAAGTCCTTTGGATTTCTCAAATTCACTCTATTCGGAGCTCTCACTGGAGTCACTACTGCTGTTGGTTATGCGACTTACGGTTCGTCTTGTTCTTTGGTTCGCTCACTCCAGTTTCTCTCCTTCGTATATTATTGAATATATAATTTGTATGCTTAGCTTGAATTAGGGTTTATAACGCTCAATTTCTGTGCTGCTAATTGATTTTGTTGAACTCTTTTGCGTGCTCTAAGAGCTAAATATCCGTTTCAGTTTCTTTTGTTAAATGTCTTTGTTTTGTTCCTGAGAAGTTTTCTATCATTTGTGAAGAAATTTGAAGGGAAAAAATGAGATGAGATTCCTTTCATGAATACATACATAGAAATGTGTGTATATATATTTATGAACTGAATTAGTGTTATTATTTTTAATATTATTATTCATAGGAGATCAATTAAGGTTCAATTTACATGCCACTGCTTGTTTTTTTGTTGTCATTTTGAAGAACTGTTTTGTGTGGCAGAGTGGGTTTTCTGGTTGCCCAATGAAATGAATGTTTTCATTTGTGTTATTAAGTAAAAGTACTCATGAGAAATGAAACCTATGAAATTCAATATACTTAACTACAATTAACCTTGTGGGGGTTTATTTCTAGTATTAGGAGAAATCTTTCATTCTAAATGCTACTACCTGCACCTTGTAGACATATATGTTGTGACGAAAATTGAAACCACTGACAACAATAGATTTACATAAAATATTTTGTCCCTATGAAAATGGAACCATTTTAATAAAAACATTGAATTTCTATTCTTCCCTTTTTTTGAAGTATTATGATTTGGCTTGGAAATGTTTGGTATTTTCTGTTTATGAAATTATGTTGGGTTATTAAGTTTTTGATTAGTCACTTAAATGTTGTCTCTGCAGCGTACAGTTCGGATGAAATAGATGAGAAGATGAAGGGTCTACGTGCATATACTAACTATCACCCACCAGAGGATGCATCTTCTCTTGAGGTGAGCATTTTTTTTTTAAATCTTAGTTTTATCAGTGCTTATATAAGGCAGAGTGTTAGTTCCTCTGCTGTTTCTACCACTTGAATTTGTTAAGGATAAATGTTAGCCCAGTTTAGTAGCAAACCGGTTTTCTTCCATTTAGATTAGTAAAGATATTTTATCAGGATGAGAAGAGCCAAACGTGGTTTGGTCATTATTTTGGCTGTGATTGTATGGCCAATCGGCATGACAGTAATTCCCTTCTATTGGTTAGACTTATTAAGATTATTTTGTCATTTTTTTTTCTTAGAAATGAGCGGGAACTGTGCCCAATCTGTGGATTTATTGCCATTTAGTGGCATGCAAAATGCTCATTGCTGGACATTGACAATACAAATTTGACTTTTTAATATAATTCTCGGATCCAAATCTCCTACAGGATTCATTAATTAAGCCATCAATGTTCATCTGTAAGGACAGAGTCTTCCTATTGATCATTTGTGGGAAAATATTGTCACATTCTATTTGGGCCTCAGCTGCAGGTGGCTTTCCTGGCTACTCTTTTCAGGGATATTAGTAGGGATTGGAGTACTTTTCTAGTTTAATTGTTCTTTTTCTTTTCTTCTCTTAATTTTCTTGTGCTTCTAAGATGAACCGTATTTTCCATTAGAGCAAAGGAAAAAAAAAAAAAACATTGCTTCTCATCCCCAAAAGATCCCTAACCAATATGCTGGAGCTTTACAGCTTTTGAAGATGAAGAATGGGTGTTTTCCTCAATTCTTTGCTCATAAAATTTAACATTATGTTATTATGCTGCGGTTATTTGAATAATAGTTAAATTTTTTGTTATTCTTAGTTATTTTGTCACCTAATTGAATTAAAAAAAAAAAGAAATTCACCCATGTTCATTGTGTCTGGATTTTAGTTATTGTTACCATATAGACGAGCAAAATATCATTAGAGTGACTCTAAATCTGTTTTGTAGAAATTTCAAGGCTTGTTCTACTCTACTGCACTGACAGGTCGGTGTTGTAACGGTTCTTCTTCTCATATTTCTTATTACACCATGCTCTAGAGAGTAGTAAATGTGCATACAGACTCCTTGCAATATGCTTCCTTTACTTCTGTTCAGTCTTTGAACTTGGCCTTTTCAGTGAGCTCATTGTTATGCATGCATAGCAAAGTTCCTCCATTGAAAAGTGGCCCTCAAGTCTTTTTCGGTATTGTCATTGTCACTGAAGCTCAGATGCTCTCACAGATCCTCACTGGGGTATAAAATTGTTAACGTTATTAGTGTAAAATGCTACATATATATTACTTTAGTTTGGGATGGAGCCGAGATTTTTGCTTTGGTGGGACAAAAAAAATAAACTATAAAAAGTTTGTAGCGAAAAATCATTAAAGATATAATAAACAAGAGAAGAAAAATATTATTTAAATAACATTAAATAAACAAAAGGAGCTAAATTACTGAATAAAGGAGGGCAAAAAAATTTAGTGAAAAGAATTGTATCCCACACTATAAGAAAACAAACTAATCTAGCACCTAAAATCAGTCAAATTGATTAGAATAGATACTTGCACAAACATCTAATGATCAACACACACCATGCACTCACAGACATAAGTATACACACACATAAGGGAAAAAATCATGGAATTGCATTTTGTTGCTGATGTGAAGAAACCTAATAATCATTGACTGAATGAAGATGAACCCACAACATTCAGGAGAGAGAGAGAGAGAGAGAGAGAGAGAGAGAGAGAGAGAGAGATAATAAAAATATTTTAAATTTCTTTTGGGAGGCCATGGCCCCAGGCTGAAGCCCCCCCCCCAAAAAAAATCCACCTTTGCTTTAGTCGACTCACTTAAACTAGCGGCACAATTTTCCTAAGTAGCATATCATGTAGGCCTTTTGAACTACTTCTCATCTCTTGTGCATAAAATAACCTTGCCAAAGAAATAGCTGGCAACCTTACAGCATTATACCTTTAACTGCTGATTCCAGGACAACATTGATTACTTTGCAGACATGTTAACTAAGTTATAAGATTTACCAATATCAATGCTAAATCAGATGAGCAACACATGTGGGTATCCTACATAAGATCAATTTCATGATGCAAGAAATAAAGAGATAGATAGAGGATATATTGTCTTGATTTTTTGAATCAATGGATTAATATGTTGCATATATTTCCATGTGATTTCTTGTGTGCTTATAACTTTCAATATGCCCTTGAGCCAAGTCTCTGAATGACCTTAAGAAGCTATATTCATGCAGTAGTGCCACTGATCTGTATAAACGCATTCAATGAAAATCAGGAAGTATGTAGTGGTTGGGGGAGAAAATGTCAAAAATTTATTGGTTGATGTGGTCCAGGTTGCAAAACAAACAAAATAATGTGTCATTCACCACATGCTGCATGGTTGATGTGGTCCAGGTTGTGGAGCAAGTAAAATATTGCGTCATTCAACACATGTTGCACTTCTATTGATATCATCACTGTTAATCACTTCTGCTGCATTTTCTGGTATAGAGGACTCCATCCTTAGTATCAGTAATTTTCATTATCAGAACATCCTTTCTCTTTGTTATTGCAGGGTTTGCCAAAGCAATTGACTTTTACTTGGATTTAAGGAGGTCAATCGAGGAGCAAGTTAGAGTGAGTGTTGTTCTCTTTTTTTTGGGTCTGTAGCTGCAATATTAGGCATCATATCTTACCTCTCTTTCTGAATAGGGTTTTACAGAGCCATCCTCAGATAAGCTTCTTCCTGATTTACACCCTCAGGAACAGCATGTTTTTACGCTAGTTCTAGATCTAAATGAGACACTCTTATATTCTGACTGGAAGGTAAGGTCTCTCTTTTGAGAAGGCTGTTTCACCTCTTTTATTATATTTTAAGTTATTAGTTTTTCAATTTCTGACTTTTCTGGTTGATTACTGTCATATTGTCCAACAATATTTGAATCCCTTGTATGTTGATATCCTGCATTGGGGTTGGTCATATCCGTTTGAAGAGTGTGATGGGATTGGAATGAAGACTTTGAGTGCATGCATGTTTGCCTTGTGCATGTCTGTGTTTGTGGATGTTTGTTCAATGTTACTGATGTATATAAAATTCTGTTGTTGTTCAAAGCGTGACAGAGGCTGGAGAACATTCAAAAGACCTGGGGTTGATGCCTTTTTGGAACATCTTGCTCAATTCTACGAAATCGTTGTTTTCTCTGACCAGCTCAGTATGGTATTCCCATCCCTTGTTACTGTATTACATGTGTTTTGTCTTTTCAATTCCAGTTAATATATTTATGCTGATGCTTTTCTTGTGTCTACAGTATGTTGATCCTGTGGTTGAAAGATTGGATCCAAAGGGATGTATACGATACAGGCTGTCCAGAGCCGCAACTAAATATCGGGGTGGGAAGCATTATAGGGTAAGTATCTAAGCTTCTTATTGTGGTAGAATGAGTCATTCTTAGCCATGGGGTAATGCAACTTCTTTTGACAGCTTATTCTTTTTCTCCCCTTCTTTAAAAGTTTTCCTCTGGCCATACCTTTGCTTGTTTCCATATATTGGTTTTCTTACTTTTGATCATTCCCGATATAGATCCGGGCCAAAAAAGAAAAAAGAATATCTTCAATGTGTTGGAGATTATCATTTGAAATTATGGTTACGGCTAGGGATTCCGAAGTACAGTTTATCAAGGTCATGAATTGTCCCTCATTATAACCCAAGAAAAGAAAAAGTGACTATGAAATGGAGAAATATCTTTAATGGATTTCGAGCTTTGTAATGGCCTTTTGAAAGATTCAGGAATTGTAATGATGGATATGTGGCTGCTGTGATCCAACTCAGTTCTGGACCCATATCTCAGCTTTTCATGTATTAATAACTGCTAATGTTGTTGTCTAAGAGCCATTAAGAAATGGTTGGAGATGAATATTAAGAAATTTTCCGTTTTATGTCTTCGAGATGCATGCCTATCCTGTGTCTGAACCAATTTTCTTCTCAATGTTTTATGCCTGTATGATAACTATCACATTTTCAGTTGGTTAACACATGGTGAATGGCTTGGAGTTTTAACATGTGTAAGAGTTTAAAGTAAAGTGCACTTTGCGCGCTTGCTTCCATTTTTGTGGTTGAATCATTATGCACCAAGTCAACTGTCACAGAGGCTGAACAGTTGTTAAGTAAATCAAGCTGCATCCTGGGAGTTTTATTCTTCTTATTATTAGCATTGAGTAAGGGAGGTTCACATCTAACCACATGTAACTTACCATAGTGTAATCTAATAGATGGCTCAAGCATATGATAAAGCCGGTGGCTCAAGTGCTGAGGATATAGACTTTGCCAATATAGGAGGCCAGGAGAAGGTAGCTGCTGCATGGTTGGTAGAATGCCTTTTTCTCAATTGAGGAGCTCATCAGTTCCTTGGGGCTGTGGTTTTTCTTGTGCTGCTTGTAACCTATTTAGCTTCTAAGATTTTTTGCTCTAGATGTCAAACATTCTACATGACATATATGTCAAATTCTATTCATCACCTGTTAATGATGAAGATAAGTTCCATAGCTATTAGATCCATTGGTTTTTTTTTTAATATTTTTTAAATAAGATATCTGGAAATTTTTCTATGCTTATGTAACTAGAGAAATTATTGTTTAGTTGTCGTACATCCATGTGTATGACTGTTGGAGTGGATCTTGAAAGGTCTATTGTTGAATTAAAAGAATTCTACCATCACTTTTTGAAAGAAAAGTTCAAGGAAACTTGCATTCATGATAAGGAAAACATTTAGCAGTGGCTACAGAGTTTGATAATTCAATGTGACCATCTATGCGACATGGATGCTAAAAGAGAAGCCCTCTTTGAACCATTGGTCTTCCTCTGCAAACTTCTATATGGTACATGAGGGTGGAATGGCACAAAAAGTAAAATACAATTAGTAAGAGTAGGACATGATACGACCTTGTTGATGTCTATGAAAAATTCACAAGTTCTTGAATACATTGTAATGTAACTATGAAATATCAACTATATGTTAAACAAGTTTATGGGCATTATGTTGAATTAAATTTTTGACTTGTGTGTAACAGGTAGCATTGAATCAATATGAACCTTACTGTGGGTATTTCCTGAATGACAGCTAATAAAATGTTGTTTTGACAGGATCTATCAAAGCTGAACAGAGACCCTGCAAAGATTCTCTATGTAAGTGGTCATGCCCGGGAAACTACCCTACAGCCTGAAAATGCTGTTCCCATTCCACCATGGAAGGTAGATATGAGTGACACAGCATTGTTGGATCTTATCCCCTTCTTGGAATGTAAGCACTGTGTTTTTGACAATATTCATATTAACTTGGGCAGCACATACTTTCTCTTTTTTCTACAATTTATGTTTTTCCAGATTCTCTGGTTTTAAATTCTTCTGAAACAAACATTTATCCACTTGCATCAACTGAGTACAGATGTTGCCCGGCATAGACCAGCTGATATTAGACCAGTGCTAGCATCCTACCAGGGACAAGATATAGGAAAAGAGTTCATTGAGCGTTCCAAAGAGCATCAGAAGTAAGAATCTTTCTCATCTTTGTACATTATATCAATGGCAGGGATGTGACTTCCATCATTTACTACTTTTTATAGTTTTATCAGAACCTAGAAAACCAAGGATCTGTTATGGATTTTTCTTTTGTGTACATTCTTTAACTTATTTCCAGCGGATGGGGGATGGCCAAGGGATATGACCTCTTTGGTTCACGTGTTGTGGTTTCCCTTTGGTTGAAAAATTAGGTTGCTTTTGTTCCGTAGTTTTCTTACAGCTTTTTCATATTCCTGTATCAAGTGCTCCACTCTCCCATAGAAATAGGAAAAGTGCTACCAGTTTTGAAACTTCTCTTAGTTAGAAAGTTATTTCACTATGAAAAACTGCTGCTTTTATACACATAGTGTTCTGATAAATGCATCACAAGTATGGCGCAACATTTTAAAGTACTTGATGTGGGTCCGGTTGTTATTTTGTAGCACCTGGATGGGTTTCCGAACATAGTTCTGAAGCTATTAAGGCATTCCTTTAGCAAAATTTCTCTGCATCCTGAATACATTAGTCCATTTTGATATCTTTGCTGTTTTAGGCAAGGGTTTTTTCTGATATGACACAATATTAGTGTCTTTAACTGCAAAAACTCTGCTCTTCATATTAGGGGTGTATTTAAGTTGAGTTGGTCCCGAGTATCCCTATGCTCGAACTCGAACTCGACTCATTTATAATTTAATGAACTCGAAATCGACTCGAAAACTTGATTTTATTAATTTATAGAACTTTATTAATATGTTTAACTTAATTTATTTTTTTATATTATAATAATATATGGATATATATATATATATAATATATATAGAATATATATTGAGCTTCTTGACAAATTTTCAAGTCTAAAATTCTATTTTTCAAACTCTATTCGATCGTATAATGAAATCACTCGAACTCGAACTCGAGTTCGATCAAAATTGGGTCGAGTCCAGTCGAGCCTTTGATTGAGCGGCTCGTGAGCGACTCAAACTCGACTCGGTTCGCATAACAATCCTACTCCATATGAAAGAGGGAAAAGGTGATAAAAATAATAATAAAGAAAGAACGGTAGGAAATAGGGATATATGTGGTCTATCGACAACAATTGGAGAAGACTTTCGTGTTGCACATGGTGTTGGATGGGTGCAATGTGTATTGTTGGACTTTCATGGGAACTTAGTTAAAGATGACTGAAAAAAGTCGGATTTGTTGCTGTGCATCCTAGATTTGAGTGATTAATCCTTTTCCCAAAACTCCTCAAATGCATTTTTATAGCTTCCTAGTGTAGGAATCTGAGAAAACTCCTTTGTGATTTATGTAGTCCTTAATATTAAGCCTCCCATGGAAGACATTGTTTATGATATTCTGAGTGCTTAATGTTGATGTAGGCGAATGCAAGAACAGAAGCATCAGCGCAGCATCTGGCGTCGTTGAGTTTGAGGTGGTTAACGCATGATGTTACTTGGAGAAAGAAACTGAGAAAAGGAACGTAAGGGCCATGCAACTAAGATCCTAGTCGAACATTGTTTGCTGTTCTGGAAACTGCCAATCTGGACAGAACTGGTTTGCCACTTTTACCGTGACATCTGGGAAGAAGAGATGTACGTAAACCTAATTATTTTGGGCCATAGGTTTATGAATGATCTGCACATCTAATTCATTTTCTTTGAATGAAACAAAATTTTGGATATAGGCAATTCGAGTTCTTTGCACCTTTGTGCTTCGATGTATTGTATTCTGGGAAACATATTTTCACTTGTAAATTAATCACGACTTGGAAGAGTTTATTTCACGCTTTTTATATACAAATTTTCTTTGTATGTTTACGGGTGTCTTTTCTCTTGTAGCCAAAGAAGTCGCTTTTCATTTTTTTTTCCTTTTTTCTCAAAAGACCTTGACTAGCATAGAGAGACGAGTGTTGTTCATATTACGTGTACTGCTTACTTTTCGACGGTCACAGTCGCAATCTAGTATTGGTCATCCATGCTTACCCATTTTCAAATTAACATTTTTTTATTTTTATCCATTCTTTTATTTATTTATTTATTTATTTGTCGGTTGATGTTTACTTTTGTGTGTGTGTATATTTTTTTGGTTATACAGAGATTCAAGTCTGAGATCATCATGTTAGGAGAGGGATTGTGACCATTAGGTTCTCTTGGATATTGTGTGTGTATATTTATATCTGACATAAGCTTGATCAAGCAAGTAAGGACCATTAGCGAATTGGAAAACCTGGTCCATCTTGCCCTTAATGTTTAACCAAGTTATAAGGGGACAATTTTTGATCTTGATAGTAAAATAGTTGAGAAATTTGAATATATTCAAATCAAATATTTGATTGCTATATTTGGCCGGAAAACCATTTAACACAACTGAATTCATTCTGATTTACCAAGCTTTTAAGTTGATGTTGTCCAAAATTACACATACAACTGTTTGCTGTTCGGGAAGGCTTAGGCCTCTTGGTTCGGACTAAGATTTTTCCGGTTTTATTGGAGCTGGAGTCGGAAGAACTGGTGCAGATACTTTCTTCAACAGTGGAGCAAACCAACCCTCATTACTACATCATCAGGGAATGTCAAACCTTAGGAGGAAAATCTTGGTTAATAGGATTCTATTTACTCTTAGAGAAGGGAGAGGGGAATAACTGTGCTGATGTCCTTACTAGGCTTGGATTTACGGTTCCTCGTGGGTGTAGTGGTTGGAAGTTACACTCCCTTAATTATAGGCTTTAGATTTGAATCATGAAAATAAAAAAATAGAATTCGAAAGAGTCAATCTCTCTATGAACTCTCTATGAAAATTTTCACGGTGATCGATCAGATTAATCAAACAAAATTCGAATACTATTTGATGATAAAAAACTCATTTATTAAAAAGAAGAGTCGGACGTTACACTCCCTTAATCATAGGTTTTAGATTCGAATCACGAGAATAAAAAAATATAATTTGAGAGAATCAATCCCTTTACGAAGGTTTTCACGGTGATTGATTGGATTAATCAAGCAAAATCCGAATACTATTTGATGATAAAAAATCCACTTATTAAAAAGAAGAGAGAGAGAGAGAGAGCAGTCCCTTCTCCCCCTATTTTCTTAATATTTTTATATTCAAACTATATTGCCGATTGAACAATTATGAATCAAATGACACAAGAAAACTGGACGACTTGATCGTGTTGGTCGGCTCAACTGGATGTGGGGTTAAGTTTTTTTAATTATGATCGAGATTCGACTCCTATTGGGAGTATCGACCTCTCATGTGTATGAAGCGTTTCTTATTGGGAGACCCGTCCTCCAAAAAGGAATTATTATAGTAATCGATTTGTATTAATCAGGATGAAACTCTGAATAACGGACGAGAGTATAAAAATAACCGGACGTCTTCGAGATCTAGAACTTATAGTTTTAGTGGACCAGGAAAAGTCAAAAAGTACTGCCAATTGAAATTTTACAAATATCTATGTTGGACCATCCTATTCTCGTAGCCTTTTAAAACACCTTGGTTTCCATAAAATTTGATTCCTTACCATAAGATATTTCTTGGGCTTATGTTTTTCTTATCCATATGCACTGGTGCTCCGGACTTGCGAGAGATCATTGAGTTGTCAGCAATTTTCAATTGTTCATTGAAAGAACCAGAGAGCTCCTGTTATTTTACTTTTTTACTTTCTCTTTTAAAAATTTTAATCTCGCAACGTAGCCACATTTGATAATTATTTATAATTGTCCATCTTGTAGAAAATTCTACGGTACCATAATTTTTTTTTTCTTTTAGAGTACGATAACATAATGTAAACAAAATTCATCTATAGTGAACAAAAAACTTATGTATAATAAACAAAAATCTATTAATAGTGAAAAATCCTGATTTATATTAAACTCCCATATTATACTAAATATTACCATACACCAAGATTTTTTTTTATTATTAATAAAATTTTATTTATCATAAATAATAAACTATATTTACCATAAATGAGTTTTGTTTTTTATTACAATACCATACTATAAAAAATAAGTTACGGCAGCATAGATTTCGCAAACATGCAAAGCAATCTCCCGTATTAATAAGATTGTAAAATTTCCGGGGCTTTAAAATACTAAATTTTTAGTGATATAAAATATTAAGTAGTATTAAATTTTTTTGATTTAAATGATTGGATATTCTATTTTTTAAATTAAAAGTTTTGAATTTGAATAATGAAAATAAAGAAAAAAAAGAATTTAAGAGAGTTAAGTCAATAACAAATCTTATAATATTCAAAATAGAATAATCGACACAGTTTAGATATCGACAGGTGAAAATAAAAAAGAAAATATTAAGCAGCGATTTCTTTCTCTTCACCCACATCTCACCATAAGAAAATTGATCATGCTTTACATCCACACATAGGGTAGAATCGAAAACAAATAATAATTTAGGCATTTATGTCAGTTTCCAGCAATCATGATAACATGCTCTGGTTTAAGCTTTGGAGACGATGATAACGACTATTAACCGACAAAAACAAGAACCAGGACAACTAAATTATGCCGTTTGCCAGCCAAACACTTAATATATTAATTCTTTATTTTTGGAGGCCATAATATTCTTCGACACCCGCACAGAAACAAAAAAAAATTGACCATTTTACCTTATTTAATGAAATAAAGAATTCATTATTGCTGTCGCAGTAGAGTCATAAAAAAGTAATTTCATATATATATATATATATATATATATATATATATATATGCATATATACACACACACTTAACCATATGAATGTGTATATATACGTACGTATATATATATTCCATCATCTTTACATTGATATATTATTAATCGGGGGAAATTTCTATTATAATAACTTAATCTTATTTTCTAGAGACGTTTGACTGGCAGTTAAAAAAACTTTATATTCTTTACCTTATATATATATATATATATATATATAATATATGATAAGATAAATATAGATAGCATGAGGTAAATCGAAAGAAATTGAACTTACTGAAAAACCTCAGAAAATCCTGGGCCTAATTTGGGATTATCTTCTCTCCCATTTGAATGAAGAGACACATGTATCTTCTCTCGTACCCACTTGACATCAAGCTCAAAATCTTCACTACCCTCCGGTAATTATCAACATTAAATATATATTGAATGAACTTTTAGAGTGAAAGTACTAAATATGTTTACCCCCATCAATGGGGATGAGTAGGGAAAAATTTTTTTAATTAAGTATCTGAATTTAAAAAAGGTTGTTTGGAGTCACGGGCAATTATCAGTTTGCTATATTTAGCCATAGGTAAGGTCCCAATCAAGTCCGAGAAATCTTTTGAATTTCCAACCAATTAAAAATATTGACAAATTATGCCAACCGTTCACACTACACAAACGGCCGTTGCAAGCATGCCATTTTGCAGTACTCCTTCCCTAATCTCTCTCTCTCTCTCTCTCTCTCTCTCTCTCAAAATGTCGTCTTCAATGCAATGCAGTACCATTCAATTTTGTTGTGTAGTACAAACTGAAAATTTCAATTCCGAAAACATAAACCCCACACCAACTTGTGTCAATATGACTCATTCCTTCAACTTCTTTGTCACCAACAATGTCTCTCCCTCGCTTTTTCTCTCTCCTCCTCTCTCTCTCTATACTATCCCTCCTCTTCATCTTCTCCACTGCTCACAGTGGTCACGACGACGACGACGATGAATCGGGTTCTAGCCCTGATTCTTCAGAACCCAATTTGAGATCAAAATCTCTAATCTTGACCAAAATTTGGTGCTTGATTATCATATTTATTGGGACTTTTATTGGTGGGGTTTCACCATATTTCATGAAATGGAATGAGGGTTTTTTGCTACTTGGGACACAATTCGCTGGTGGTGTTTTTCTGGGAACTGCTTTGATGCATTTTTTGAGTGATGCTAATGAGACCTTTGGGGATTTGACCGATAAATCCTATCCTTTTGCTTTCATGTTGGCTTGTGCTGGGTATTTGATGACTATGTTCGCCGATTTTGTCATTTCTTATGTTTATGGGAAGCAGAGGAATGACGAATCCTATGATGATGTTGAGACTCAAGGTTTGTGGATTTTCATTCTTCTTTTCTTTTTTGACTTTTTGGGTTTTGATCGTGTCTTGCTTTTTGATTTTGGTTATTCAGTTTGAATTTTCATTTTCTTTTCCAAGCATTATCTGTATATATATTTATATTTATGAATTTAGCTCTCTCACATGAATATAAAAATTATGAAAAGTCGAGTTAGAAAAATATATGTTTAGTCATAATTTGTCGTCTAAAGGTTAGATTATCTTCTCCAACTGTTGTGGATGATAGATAAGAGAATATGGTTCATATCATTTTTTGCGCATTTTTTTGGTTGAAACAATCATGTGAATTGAAATTTGGGGCTCTATCTCTCTCTCCCTCCGGTTTAATGGTCAACGGACGTACGATTAAGGGGCTTAACAATTTTTGTGCAATCATTTGATGTGCGTTTTGTTCCTTTGGGTTTCTTTTTTGGTTGTGTATAATGGGTACAAAAGATTAGGGTGCTTAAGATACTGTGTCATCATGTGATGATTGGGTTAGCATGTACTTGGTTGAAAAGTTTTGAACCCAATTATAAGATCGTAGTTACCAAAATGCATGTTGCCCTTGGTTCTGGTTGCGGTGGATGCTTTCAATATAAGATTGCTAGAATAGCTTAGCAACTACGTTATATGAAAATTTGTGGAATATGCGTAAAGCTAAAGCCGAAGAGTACATTATATCTTTTTCCCTTTCCTGAGGTATTTGTCTTGCTTTCAGGAGTTAAGTCCAGCAGCAACGGTAGTGGCAATGGCACAGTAACACATTCCCATGTTCAGGTTTCAATATACTTCCATAACTTTTACACATCTTTCGAATTTTAATGTTTTAGAATGATTTAACCAATTTAGTTCTCAAGTTTGATCTCTCATTTGGACCTACGCTTTTTTAACAGGTTCATCATGGAACAGATGCTCACAGTATAAAACCACCACTTGCATCTGCCACTTCACTTGGAGACAGCATTTTGTTGATTGCAGCCCTGTGTTTCCATTCAGTATTTGAGGGCATAGCAATTGGGGTTTCAGAGACAGAAGCCGATGCTTGGAAGGCGCTGTGGACAATCTCCTTGCACAAAATTTTCGCAGCCATTGCCATGGGAATTGCTCTTCTAAGAATGATCCCTGACCGCCCTCTTTTATCATGTGTTGCCTATGCTTTTGCATTTGCCATTTCAAGTCCAATTGGTGTAGCTATTGGGATAATCATAGATGCCACAACTCAAGGCGCTGTTGCAGATTGGATTTTTGCTATATCGATGGGTATAGCTTGTGGGATTTTCATCTATGTCTCCATAAACCATCTACTATCCAAAGGTTATGTGCCAAAAAAAATGGTTTCTTTGGACACGCCCCATCACAAGTTCTTGGCTGTCCTGTTGGGTGTTGCCGTAATTGCAGTTGTAATGATCTGGGACACCTAAATTCTGAGCAAGCTTGTTGCCATGCCACGCTTTGGTTTCATCTTTTGCTTGTGTTCGGCATTAGATAAGATAGAAATGGATTTCCGTTTAGAACAGAATGTATTTGTAGAGATCTCATGATACGACTAATAGGAAGACCTTCTGGTTCAGCAGCAGACCTGAGGCATTTTTTTCCCCTGTATTCTTGCATGATACAGCAAGAAGATCACTTAGTAACATAATACACCGGTAGGCCATGGTAGCGCACCTATCGTTGCAGGATGGATTAATTTATGTGAGGAATGACAAGAAAATCACATTCTTGAGAAAATAAATTTTCTTCTTTGCCTCTATTACATTAGGTTTCTCCCATTCAAACCCAATCAATCACAAAGTGCGAGACAGGCTGCCGCCTTTATTAGCAAAATGTGATTAGGGTTTAAAGAATTTCACTGACAATCACATCAATCAATATGTAGACATTTACATTGTTTCTATCAAGTGACTGCTTTGGAGAATTAAATCTCAGATATTAAAGATGTAAACAAATTCTCCTAGTATGGAAGTGCAATACTGGGGAAAAACAACACTCAAATGTCTACCACGGGGAGCTTTAGCTGGTTTTATCTGCCCAGCCAACTTATGCAACAGGATGAATGAAGCTGCTGAAGCTCATATGAGATAAGAAGAAAGAGAAGGGGCCCAACAGAAGTAAAACCATTAAGCATAAAAATGCACTTCCTAAAATCGACAACATAACCAGTCCCATACCAAAATGTTAGCCTACCAATATAAGGTATCTGCATCTATACCAGTTTGACAATTGTAGCTTTATGTGTAAATTAGGGTTATGATATGGGCCCCAGATAAGGAAAACTTCAATAAGTGGCTTGAGGTGGCATTTAGACCAAAACCCGATTATCCTCGCACAAGTTATGCTTCATTTGATCTGATATGGAAAAATTGGTGCCAGTCATGCTTGAAGACGGGGCAAAGAATCTGTCAATTAATTGTAACCCCAAAGTTCTAAACATCTACATGAAGAACTTTGTCGAGGCACACTGCGACAATGATGGGACCTGCAAGATCCCCAACAGCGCAGCCTGCAATGAATATATAAACAATATCAACGGTGAAATCACAAAAGAATTCAAAGAGGATTTTATCTGTTAACAGGTGCTCAGTTCTCTTCCATGAGATTAAGGCAAATGATGTGCTTACCAATCCACTGGCCAGTCCAAGGGTGGATTGGGGTGGCTCCAATTCCAGCCCCAATAGATGCGAAAACCAGTGAGGCACCACACCTCATACTGGCACCAAATACCCTCAACCCAAGGAGTTTCACTTGCTCTGCTGTATTAACCTTTTCTCCATCTTCATTAGGCTTGAGCAAAGAACGGAAAATCTGTAGGTTTCAATGGTGACTTGTACCATCCATGATGCTGCAACTCCAAGAAAGTGTCCTGCTCCAATGTAAAAGGGATGAAGCAATGAGCAGATAAGACTAAAACATATGCAGCCAATTAGATTGAGAAAGAACAAAAGAACAGAGGCTTTGACCTTGGAAGGTCGTTTTGCTAATGCAGTAGAAATACGTATAAAATGGCATTCCCCTTTGAGCTTTGCGCATGGCTGATCTAGGAACATCTACCCGAGAAAGCCAATCAGTTAACTAAAACAGACTCGAGAATAAGTATAGCAGCAAACAGGATTAGACTTCGATGAACCCTCTGTGCTTCAAATAAACAATAGCATAAAATTAAACTGTCTCCGGAAACTCTTATTCCTCATCATTTGAGTATCTTCACTCAACATGACAGCACATAATATGGAAAAGTACCTTTAAGAAGTTTCCAGGCCATTCTCTGTGTAACATAATGAACAGCAACTCGTTCAAGAGCACGTCTTGTAGTTACAACAGAGGTCTGCCACAAAATGAGAGACATTTCAGGGAATTCACTTGAGCAGAATGAGTTGCAAAGCTCAATGCATAGCACAGACAGTCGCAAGCCTTGCATCTACACTTGGTGAGGGGTGCAAATGGATTGAATTGGAGTGCATTGTTACATTCAAGAACAATAAAGTCAATATAATGATAATAATGATAAAAACGATGATCACGATGATAATATCTTGATGTGATCCCTGAAGAATCTCTTTGTTCACAGTTTACACACTCTTAACATCAACTCTAAATCCAAAAAAGGAAGAAATCTTATAGTTAAGGATATTAAAGTTGTAAACCATAATGCATGGACATGACACAAAATGGACAAGACGGTACAAAAAAATTATAAACATTATACACCATATTAAGTTAGAAACTGTTGTATCAGATTATGTCCAAGAACTGTATTCGACACTGAAGGAAGGTTATTCTTTGTAGTGTAGGTACAACATAGGTTATAAGGTTAAAAACAAACAAAAGAGTAAGTTATCACCATGGTGTTAGCAGAGAGAGAGAGAGAGAGAGAGAGAGTTAAAATTCATGATGATGTGTAAAACATAAGATCTCACCCGGTACACAAAGTGTTCCCCGATTTAGTGCTGGGGTAGGGGGAGAGGGGGTGTATATGTACGCAGTCTTTCCCTTGCATTTTTGCAAAGAGGTTGTTTCCACACCTCGAACCCATGACCTCGAGGTCATCAAAAGAGTAACCCCACCGTTGCGCCATTACTACTTTGGCATTCCACCGTCATGATGATGTGTCAGAACACAAAAGCCAAACCATAAGTAAATGAAGCCCAAAACTATCAATGCTGTTGGAAATTGTCTCTCTTTATCATAACCAAACTTTGGGCATATATGGGCTTGGGAATAAGAAACCAGAAATTCTTGATACATGGAACAGGTTTTGCTGGTCCAGACAGCAAAGAAAGCAGGTGCTGCTTTGGCATTACTGCTAGAAACAAGCCTCTAGAGAGTAGAAATTGTGCCAGAATTCTGAATGTTTGGGCTGCCGTTTGATTGTCTCACAGTGCTCCAAAAGAGAAAAGTGCAGAGGGAAAGCCAAGATAAGAGGTGATTTTTGGGTTGTGCTTTTGCTAAGATCCAAGCTCAAGACTCTCCAATACATTGGTTATTTTGGTTTGAAGCAAAGCTATCCCAAAATTCAAAACAACCCAACTGATCCGAAGATGTCTGGTTTAATTTGGTTTTTGTGTTGGTTCATCCCAACATGATCCCTACAAAAACAAGAATATCAAATGCCAGAAAAATCTGCCTCCATATGGGAAAATGTCAAAACTAACAGTTAAAAGAGGAGATTGTAAACAACCAAGCGCAGGAGTATATAGATGATTAAAGGAGAAGATGGGCATGGTTAGGGTAGAACAATAACAAAGTGATATGGATAAACAAGTGTCTAAAATGTGTTACGATAGGGAGTCAGAGAGATCAGAAAGGAAGAGATGAAGGTTAGATACTATTACCTTTTTCTGCGTGTATCTAATGAGGATTGATCATAGAGGAATAGGGGAAAGCTCATCCTCTCTGAACACTTACCTATGCCCCCACAAAACTGGTGGGAGGAGAACAGGAAATAAAAGATGATCCTTCTTTTTTATGGTTATTTTGCCTCTGACATAGCATTTCCCAAAATAATCATTTTACATGCACTTTAGTTGTTCTTCACTTTCCAATCCTTCCCCAAACAAGAAGTTGTTGGCCACATGAAAACCTTAATCACTAGCCTTAAGGCTTTCCAAGTAAACCCATCAGGCATGTGAACCAAAGCATGCACATCGTGCAAACACATAAGGGCAAATTCTGTGTCCCATATCAAAACCTCCCTTATAATTTCCAAAATCAAAGCTTGGACCTTGTGTAGAGAGAGGTGCATCTCCTACTAGTTGACCTAGGATTTGGTTGCCCAAACATGGGATGCTTGATATCCCTCTTATTCCATGCACTTATACAAATAGAAGTTCACATGCAGTTTCTTCCACTTATTTTATTTTATTTTTTTTCCTTTTTCCATAGGCCATAAATCATCTAGCCCTAGCCCCTTCTCATTCTGCCCAAATAAGACTTTCAAGAAAGCTGTTCAAGACCTGAATGCTAGCACCTTCGCATTTCAATATGGCTATTAGCATTGTTCTTTAGACAACTTGAAAAATGGGTAAAGGATTGACAATTTATGAAAGCCAATACAGAGTGGTGTCTTGGTTTATTAGGTAGATCTTGAAATAGATTGCAATTGAAAATGCAGCAAAAGTTTAAATCAGTCCCAAAAGGAAGCAGCAATTAGCACAATTCAAGAGCCCACCCAACAAATCAAAAGTCAAAATATGAAATAAATTTTAAAAAAAAGCATGATTCACATGGTCCATTTTTGTGTAATCTTCCACAAACCATTTAACAAAAAACACTCACCAATAAACTAAGTGGGTGTGGGAGAAGGTTAGAGTAGTAGAGTTTTATGATCATAAGTTTTGGTATACAGGTAAAGATAAAACTAAGAATGAGGTAGAAGTAATTGTATATAATAATATAATAGAGGATATAATAGAGATAAGAAAGAAAGGAGATAAAATTATACTTGTCAAGTTAGTAGATGGAGAAAATGTAATTAATATAGTCAGTTTATATGTGTCCAAAATAACTATAAATGCAATTAGTAAAAGACAATTTTGGAAAGATTTAGATTAATTTATACAAGTCATACTTAGTAGAGAGAAGTTATCTATTGGAGGAGACTTAAATGGACATGTAGGAGAGAGGAATGAAGGATTCAAAATTGTAACTGGAAACTTTGGATTTGGCAGTAGGAATGAGGTAGAAGGTACCATTTTAGACTTTGCCACAACATTCGATTTGATACTTGTAAACACATTTTTTTT
Organism: Dillenia suffruticosa; assembly: GCA_033439265.1. NCBI lineage: Eukaryota > Viridiplantae > Streptophyta > Magnoliopsida > Dilleniales > Dilleniaceae > Dillenia > Dillenia suffruticosa. The sequence goes on from JAVTVX010000005.1 coordinate 1,720,356, forward strand.
TTAAAAAAAAGAAGTGCACTTAGTTACATATAGAAATATGTTTAATACTAGCCAAATAGATTTTTTTCTCACTAGGAGAGGTGATAGAATGACTTGTAAAGATTGTAAAGTTATACCGGGGGAGAATATAGCAACTCAGCATAGACTTCTAGTTTTAGATATACATGTGTTTAAAAGGCATAAAAAGTATCGTCCATTTGTGGAGTTAACGTGGAATATTAAAAGAGAAAATGTGACGACCTTTAAAGACAAATTAATTTAAGTAGCAAATTGGTTCACTAATGATGATTCGAAAATAATATGAAAAGAAATATCTACTAATATTAAGAGTATAGGTACGGAGGTTCGTGATGTGTCCAAGGGCCAGACCCCAATAGATAAGGAATTATGGTGGTCGAATAAAAAAATAAAAATTGCTATTCGAATTAAACAAGAGTGTTGTAGAAACCTTAAAGGTAATAGTAGTAAGGATGTATATGAAAAATACAAAAATGTAAAAAAAACTGGTGAAAAAATTTATCCAAGAATCAAAGAGCAAGATGTATAATGAACTATACAAAAAACCGAAAACTAAAGACGGAGAAAAAGAGATCTACAAAATTACCAAACTAAAAGAGAGAAAAGGGAAAAGATCTAAATGGTGTTAAATATATTAAGAGTGGAATCAATAGTATATTTGTAAAGAATGAGGACATAAGCAAACGTTGGATGAATTATTTTGATAATCTCCTTAATGTTAAGAGTATAACAGACATAGAAAATATCGAGATATCTGTAAAAGAAATTAATAGAGATTTAAACGTAAGATTCGTCCCCATGAAGTGAAGGAGGCTTTAAAGAGAATGAAAAATAATAAAGTCATAGGACCTAATGGCATTCCAATAAAAGTGTGAAAATGTTTGGATGAATTTGATATAATAACGTTAACGGATATTTTCAACAATATTTGGCAAATCAAGAGAATGCCCCAAATATGGAGGAAGAGCATGATTGTACCACTATATAAGAATAAATGAGACATAAAAGATTGCTTTAATTATAGAGAAATTAAACTTATGATCCATACTATGAAACTATGAGAGAGAGTGATAAAGTATAAATTGAAATTAGAGATAAATATCTCAAAATCAATTTGGATTTATGTCAGGAAGATTTATCACGGAAGTAATCCACTTATTAACATTTAATGGAGATATATAGAGCACATAAGAGAAACGTACATATGGTATTCATTGATCTAGAAAAAATATATGATAGGGTTCTTAGAGATGTATTGTGATGGGCACCGATGAAAAAACGAATCTCCTTAAAATACATTAATCTCATTAGAGATATATATGAAGAAACTGTAACCGATGTAAGAACATGCGAAGGTCTGAGCGATAGATTCTCCATTAATATTGAGGTTCATCAAGATTCGACATTAAGTCCCACCATTTTTACAATAGTGATAAACGAAATCACAAAAAACATATAAGATGAAATATCACGGTGTATGTTTTTTACAAATGACATAGTGTTGGTTGATGAAACTAGGGAGGATATTAGTGTTAAATTAGAGTTATGGAGGGTCACATTGAAATTCAAAGAGTTTAGATTGAGTAGATCAAAAACTAAGTATATGAGATGTATATTTAGCGACAATCATCATAATGATGAAGAAACGATTATGTTAGATGGACAAGATATACCAAAAAGTGAACGATTTAGATATTTTGGTTCCATCATTTAAAGTGATGACAATATAGATGAGATGTAAATTATAAGATTCAAGCGGATTAGATGAAATGGAGAAAGGTATCCGTAGTTCTTTCTGATCGCACGATGCCATTGCATTTGAAGGGAAAGTTTTATAGAATGACAGTAAAACCTGCACTATTGTATGGTACTGAGTACTGGGTTATTAAATAATAACAAAAAAAAACTGTAGCAGAAATGAAGATATTTAAATGAATGTGTAACAAAACTAAAAAAGATAGAATTAAAAATGAATAGATTCATAACAAGTTAGGCGTTAATTCAATTGTGGATAAGATGCAGGAGTGTCGTCTGAGATGCTTTGACCATGTACAAAGAAGATCCAAAGGTGCATCAGTTAGAAGAATCGAAAACTTAAACATAGGAGAACTAATAAAATATAGAGGTAAACCGCTGAAAATTTGAATGCAAATTATCCGTAAAAATATGATAGTTAAGCGTTTAGACGAAAAGATGACCTTGATTAGGAATGGGTGACGTAAAAGAATTTGCACAAATTAAACCAACATATTATATATATATATATATTTATTTTATTATTATTATTATTTTAATTATCTCTATATTTGTTTCTTAAATGACCGATCTTAATTGTTGGGATTAAATCTCAAATTGTTATTATTGTTGGACTCACCAATAAACTAGTGAACTTGCTAGATGACAATAATATCGTCCAACAAGGGAAAGACTAAAACATTAGAAAGTCATTAGCCCTCCAAAACCATAGAAACCAATATAATCTAGCCAAAACTGCTGATTAAACAGATAAACAATGCCTTATGATGCAGCAACAGGACTATGTTTTAGAAACAGTAGCACATTCTCCAACAATTTATTGCATGATGTAATTTTAACAACTTTATCAGTAGAAGGATTTTTGTTTTCACCAAACTAAACTGCAAGAGATGCATGAAGCCATGCCGACAATAAGTACACAGCATTACAATATATCAGATGGGATATAAGTCTATTTAAGAATTATCAAGCCTCCGATCATGCCAAAGTCCTTCAACTTAAAAGATTTTCAAGCATGTAGAGAATGAGTAGGTTCTCAAACCAACAATTTTTGCACTTCAATAAAGAAAATAATGATTTTAAGGTTAAGGCCACCACTGAGAATCTTTGATGCCAATTGCTTTTGCTTCACTGTTCTAACCATGTTTAACAATATAGGGACACAGATCTTGAAGGCATATCAAACATTGCTCCTAAGAATCTAGAATAACTTAATTAATTCGATTTCGATCCACTTGAAATTCAAGATAACAATGCTAGGTGAGAAATGGGCAGCAGGAAATAATAGAACTCACCTCGCGAATGATTTGCTTTACTGATTTCTTGAAGGGAACAACCAAATCCACATTGATTCCTTGATTGTCTGCAAGGAAGTCATCATCATCATCCTCCATGTTTGCACGAGGTTCCAACAGCGGCAAGTAATACATCAGAAATGACCTCAAGGATGTCATTGCGAGAGCCCTGAACCCAAATGCCGAGAATAAAGGTTTCAGCTCTATTTTGTATTCTTTAGGGTATCCGAAAGAATCGTGTGGAGAGATATCTTCAGATACGCCTTTGTTAATTCCAGATACACTTTGTAATCTGGAAATGTAGTCTTCACTAAGTCCTGCTGCAGCATCACAATAAACAACTGATATTCCACCATTACTGCATATGACCTTACAAGTTAACACATGCCAATAGCTTTGACCACAAGTTCAAACACCACATAAGCATGCATGCACATATTAAGAACCATAGGGCCCACTATGAATATCAGAATTGAACTTTTCCAGCAGAACACCAAGTTTCTGAATATAAAAGTTTGAATTATATGGAGTAATAATAACCTAGTTATAAGCTGATGAATCTGCTGAAGGTCGTGCATATCAACAGATGGTCAATATTCTTTATTAAGAATATAGAAACCACTACCCTCTGACTGGACTTCACAATCTTATATCAGATAAGTTGCTTCACATTTACCTGGCTCAAACCTCTTTGCCTGAAGGGCCATATTAGTTCTGTACGTCCAGGAATTATATTCACAAACTGAAAAGTCCAATCATCTAATTTCACAGCAATCACAAAAAGAAGAAGATTCATTCCAAATGAGTCTAAAGGAATAATGCCCAAATGTCACCTAAATTTCTTACTGATCCCATGAACCAATCAAATATTTGAAAATCCAGAAGCCTCGAGGAGCACCAGCGGTATTACTCAAATCTCTTTTCCTAAAAAATGCTTATATCTTGCCAAACCATGTGCTTGATCTTACAATTTGCAAATAGGAGCTCCACCAATTTAAGAAAAGATGTGGTGAAGTGAAAGAAACTTTGGATTAAATACGAACTGAATATTTACTTCAACATTAAATTGAATGCCATGAAATTGAAGCTACAAATAAGAGCCTACTGTTAACTATCAACTAACAGTTCCAAAGACTAATCACATTAAAGTCAAGGATGACCGGTTCAAAAAACTTGTTAATCTCAGCTCTCTAAGATGTAAACAAAAAGAAAGGTGCTGCAACCCCATACTAAAAGGACAAGCTCTACCATTACCCAACTATTTAAGATTCAATCCTTAGTACATAAAACAAAAACAAACAAGACTATGTCCAACAAATAATACATAGATACTGCATGAATCATTCTAGAACAATTCTAAATAGGATTATAGATGCATCCACCTCAAAGTTTTGACTGGTAAAACCTATCTAGTTTTTTCTCTATCTGTTTGGTGTTGTTTTTGGTCGCATTTATATACGCCTAAAAGATGGCGGCTGGGATTTCCAAAGTCACAAAAAACATGAAAGTAAAAAAAAAAAAAAAAAAAAAAAATCCAAAAAGAGTATGAATTCATGATTCGCAATCCCACCGTCATCAAAAACATCAACAAAGGTTAAATTCAACATTCAATTTACCTCATTTTCTTATTTCGGACAAGATTGAATTCAATTAGTTTTGCTCAATCAGACTAATATACCAAATTAACCTAATTAACCAAATATATATATAACACATTAAAACAAGAAATGGGCAGAAAACAACCATGCAGCAAAAAATTCATAATGATAAACAGATGGGTGTAATAAAAGAAAAGAGTAGTGAGACGAAACATCAAGTACCCAAAAACCCTAGAAACAAAAGGGGTTGCAGAAGCAAAATAAGCGGCAGCCGCTGTAGTAGCGAGTTTGTCAGCAAACAAACCCGAGGAATGAAACACTTTTGATGAATGCAACGTTGGATCCTTCCTTAATAGATCGAAAACTATTGCTATTCCCGCCATTGTTTCTCAAAAACTCAACAAAAGAATTTAAAAAGGAAAACCCTTTTTTCCTTTGGATTAAACGATTTTCATGAAGAAAGTCGTTGAAGTGATTACAGTTTCTGTGATGGATCTGTCCCTTCAATCCTTAACTCAGACTAGGGTTTGGAACCACCGACCATATCGTATCTGTAACGTCTAAAGAAGAGAGAGAGAGAGAGACCGTTAACCCGCGCGGCAGGAAACTGAGTTGTGGCCTCGAAAATCAAACATCACGTGAAAATTGGCCTTTTTATTTTTTCATCGGTACAAAAATATATAAAAAAAAAAATTCCTCTTTAAAATCCATTATTTGGCAAAATTTTTAATTTTTTTAAATAAAAGACAAAATATACAAATAACGATATAAACAAAATGCTAATAAGTATATTAAAATAAAATAAATTTAAATGTGACAAAATCAAAACAACATAGTGTTACTCATTTAATAATAAAATATAATATACCTGTATAAAAAATAATTTATTTTATATTTAATATAGTTTTCAAATATATTGTAATTAATATCATTAAAATTAGTTCCATTAACTCGTCACACTTGAAATAATTATTTATAAAAGAATTTTATTAAATTCATGGCCTAATCAGCCTCGTTATTGGGCCATGCTACCCTTTGGAAAAGGTTAAAACAAATTAAAAGAAAATTACAAAAATTTGAGAATCAAAATAATAAGACATTGTCTCCATAATATTTGTTATAAAATAATCAGATTTTACAATTCAAAATTTTTTATATAAAAAAATTTAAATTTTTATTATATTAATAATTTTTCATTATTAAAAAATATACTTAATTTTAATTAAATTTGTTCTCAGAAATTTTAAAAATAATTGTCAAATTCTTTTCAAAATAGCATGCCTAAAAAGATGTCAAAAAAGTACTTATTGAAACAATAGTAATAAGTTTTAAGCTTTTTATTAAAATAATTTTATATCACAGTGGATACAATTTTTTATAAAATGTTTTTATTTTTAATTAATTATAAAAAATTGTTTTGATACCAAATATATACCATCTTATACAAATTTTTTATTATTAATTGATAAAATACTATTTTTAAAATAAAAAGAATTGAAATACTCGAATGAATTTGATTGGTATTTGAAAATCAGAATTAAATTTGAAACAAAAATTCTTAAAAAGTAAATTTCAGAAATCTATATATTCACTTGAATTTTAAAAATTTCATAATTTTAGAGTTTTATTTATAAATTTTATTTCCATTCTATTAATCTAAACTTATTGTCAATTTGATTGTTGATTTTGATTTATTTTAACCGAACTTGACTAAAAATTAGAAGGGAAAAAAAAGACATGATTTTCGTTGACCAGCGAAATTGACTAGGGATCGGGGGGCCTCAAACTCGATCATCGTCTTCCCGGAGGATAAAATTATTTTCCCACCCCAAACGAACAAATCCTTAGGCATTCAAATTTCAAAATCCCGCCAAGTCGTAAACTTTAACCCTTGGAATGGAACCCTAAAGAAATCACAGCGCCATCATTAGACTTTTGAAAAATCCTCGTCCCGCTGTGGTTTGCAAACCTAGGGTTTTGGATTTCAAGGAATTTTAGTTTCTGGGGTTTCAGATTTCTCTGCGGGCGAGGATGGATTTGGGGGATCTGAACAAGGTTTGGGAAATCAAAACTTTGAAGAAGGTCGGAGAAGACGAAGCCAGGAAGATTCTAGATCGTATTGCGAAGCAAGTTCAGCCGATTATGAAGAAACACGGTTGGAGGGTTAAGCTTCTCGCCGAATTCTGGTATTTTATTTTTATTTTATATCATCTTCTTTAAAAGTTATTCACCGCATTTAATTTCAAACCCTAATTTGTTGAATTCTGGGATTTTCTATTAATTTCGTTTTTTTTCCCTCCTGAACTCTGATATTGAGAAATTAGTAATTCAATTTGAAATACTAAATCACATATGCTAAGTGGGAATGAGTGGATTCATCATCAGTGGGTTCGATTTTTGGTAACCCTATAATTAGAAATTAATAGTCATTGTTAGTGATCGTTTTGGGACACTAAAAAAAGAAAAATAATATATTGTAGTAATTGTTCTGGGATTGATTTTGTGTTGATTTTATGGTGTTTTTGAATCGTGATATTAGAAACTGAGTTAATGCCATCCAAACTCCTTGATTAATCAATGCTAACTGGAAATACACTGGATTTTTTTTTTGTTTTTTTTTGGATTAGTGGAATTTTGGTCTCCTTCTGTGTTGATACTTAATGCTTTCTTTGTCTATTCTACCATTTCCAGTCCGAAGAATCCTGCCCTTCAAGGGTTGAATGTCGGAGGTGGAGTGGAAATAAAGTTGAGGCTTCGTAGGCCAAATAGGGATTGGGATTTCTTTCCTTTTGATCAGATTCTTGATACGATGCTTCACGAGCTGTGCCATAATGTTTATGGCCCTCACAATGCTAGTTTCTACAAGCTCTGGGATGAACTCAGACAGGTAACTTCCATTCTGTCTCACACTTGGAATCTGCTGTGATGGCATAATGTGAAGGACCGTTGTTGTTGATTAGTAATAATCATTGTTAGAATTGTAACCCAAGAGGATGCTTTTCAACTGGAGAACAAATATTATTATCTATTCAAGAGCAAGATTATAAGTTATACAATTACCAAATTGAAGGTTACTTTGTCCTCCCTTCTGTTTTCTTGAATTGGATCTTAAGTTCCATCTGATGTAATGCTTGACATAGTGCTCTTTTCTTTGGACGACGACAATCACCTGATCTATGATTTGTTTTTCTGTGAATAACAAGTAAACAAATGCCATGACTGTGTGTATCCCATTGTTTTGCCTCTTAGCTCCCTACATGCTAACATGTTGGAAACTTTTTCCCTGTCCATTTGAAACCTTGATTGTTCAAATCTACCTTCCAAATCCTACATATTTCTCTGTGGAGTTTTAGTTTGATCATCCAAGTTTGTTGAAATCAGGACTTTATCTGATGGGTATGAACATAAATTCATCCAGGGTTATTTTTATCATGCATGAAATTATTATGCAGGAATGCGAGGAGCTGATGTCCAAGGGAATAACAGGATCTGGGCAGGGTTTTGATCTTCCTGGTCGGCGTCTAGGAGGTTTCACCCGCTACCCTCCTCCTCCATCACTCCGCCAAGCTGCACTATCTGCTGCAGAAGAGAGAGCATGCAAGGGATCTCTACTCTCATCTGGACCTATACGTCTTGGTGGTGACTTCAATATCAGGAATGCACTTACTCCAATCCAAGCAGCTGCAATGGCTGCTGAAAGAAGATTACAGGATGACTTGTGGTGCGGTTCCCACTCCTATACAGATTCTGAAGAAAAAGAAAATATCTCTGATGTGTCCAACAGTAGGCAAAGTGCTGGAAGCTCAAGCATGGGTTTAGATCCGTCCAACTTGGATGCAACGTCACGAAAAAGGAATCGTGATTCAGACAACAGTTCATCATCTCAATCATCAACTGGTCATCAATCCAGCTTTGTGGATTTAACGGTTAAAGATTCAGTACATGGGTCAATTCCTAATCATAATCCACCTAATGCATCTCAAATGTGGGAGTGTGAAGCCTGCACTTTGTTGAATCTGGTAAAACCATGTCCTCCTTTGTTCATTTTACTCTATTTATTCATGGTTGCCAGTTTATTCATTTGATTTTATAATTGTTTTGTGTTTTTTTTTGGCCAAGTGAGGATAAATTCTAGAATTGTGCACATCATTCTGTTTTCACAATACCGTGAGGAGCGGCTATGTGTTGGTCCGTCCTTAGATCGGAGGGTCTTCTGATAATATTTAGTACTAAAGCATTTCTGCATGGCTTTGTTCCCTTGCTCCATTCTGCAACTCATCATGTCTTGGCTTAAAGCCATAGTCAGAGTAGTCTATTAATCCCAAAGTAAGTTTCTGTTGAAAAGAATTTGTTTATGGAATTGGAGCAAAAATTCTTTGGTATGATTTGATCCTCTTGAGATGGGAGAAATGAATCTTAATTGCTAGTATGTGATGTATGTTAATCTTTGTGTTTTGATTAGTCATTGTTGCAGGGGCAGTACATGCATTTCCTAAACCAGGTTGCCCCTTAAATAGAAGCATAAATGAGCATTATTATTTGCTATTACACTAGTGAGCATCTTGCAAAAGGGCTTTTGCAGATCTCTCTGTCCTAATTTCTGTCACCCATGAATTTGATCCGTGCTGAGTTTGTAATGCTAGCTTAAGTTATCTGGTGGAGTGATCATATTTCCCTTCTTTTTTGGGGCTCATTTCAGCATTTTGCTATAGCTTGTTTCAGTGGTGAACATCTAGCGAAAGGGCTTTAGCATATATCCATGTCCCAGTCTCCGCCCCTTGCAAATTTGATACCTGCCAAGTTTGTAAGAAAATACGAGCTGTAGTTATCAGGTGGCATGAGTATATATATATTTATTTTATTTTATATTTTTGCTTATTTCAGTGTTTAGGCATCCATAATATTCCCTGATTTCTGCGCTTTAATGTTCAGCCAGAGAATTCTAATCATGTGGTCCTTTCGAACAACTTTAATCTATTGCAGTGTTTCATTTAACATTTCCCTTGTAGACTTCGTTTAATTTGTTGTTGTTGTTCCTTCTTTCCCAGTCTTTTTCGTCTTTTGGCAGCTAAAACTAGCTCTAGCCATGGCTGATGGTCTTTGAAAAAGGTATTTCTGTAGGTTTTCGATGCAGGTCTCTGATTAGCAGTGGTTCCAAGTGTTCAAATTGAGCGGAATTTTTTTTGCGCTTGTATAAAACATTAACTGACTTGATTATGTTGCACTTTGTAATGATATTATCAACTTATTGCATGCTGTTGAATTACTGGTCAAAGCCTATTTCTTTAGTTTTTAAAAATGGACAAACAGTTTATTCTGCCCTTGTAGCCTGAACTAATGTTTGACTACATTGAAATGATTGGGTCTTGCCTTGTATCTTTCCGATGTCGAATCTTGTGTTTTGTTACATAAGCCCCACCCCCAACAAAAATAAATAAATAAATAAATAATTCCCAATCTGAGGATAGCTGCATTTGCTGACATTTGTAACCTAATTGAGTTGAACTGCTGCATGGACTTGACGAGCTCTACATCAATTTATTAGTGTTGCTTTGGCATTATATTATCATATTTCAGTAAGCATTCTGTGATTTATCTTTTACTTTTATTCTCTTTGAACTGCTTATAACAAGAGCTAGTTCATTGATGTCGCATTGAAGATCCTCATATGGCTTACTCTCATGTCCTGATTCATCTTTTCTGTAATGTTCAACAATTTCTAAGCACAAAATTATTGCCCTTGTGCTGCCTTTGGCCCAGAACTTGTATGGCTGATTTCTTTGTGAATGATGTTGGATGCCTGCAGTCGTTGGCTCCAATATGCGATGCTTGTGGAAATGCGAAGCCCAAAGATGCTGGGGTCAAGTATAATTTCTGGTCATGTAAATTCTGTACTCTAGATAATAGTGTGAAGCTAGACAAATGTTCAGCCTGTGAGCAGTGGAGATACTCATATGGCCCCCCAGTATCAACCAGAGCACCCAATTGTGGCACTTGAAAACCCTTCTGAGGTGGCTTAGTTAAGAATATCTTCCTCCTTTCTGAACCATGTACCAGATATGCTGGATTGCGGACCAAATGGTGTCTATACTTGCTACTCATCACATTGGCTTGATATGTAATCTATATCGAACTTTCTGCAACACCTTGGTTGCACCTACATTTACTCGCAATATAATTAAAAATGTTGCATATTCTTCTTTAATTTCTGCTTCTGGTTCATCTTTGAGTCAATCATAATTACTAGAGGATCTGCTGTTTGACTTGTACTTTGCATTGAGAAGCAGAATTTACCGATGTGGGTTGGATCAATTGGATGTGGGATTGAGTTCTCTTAACCATGACCGAGGTTCGACTCCTGTTGGGAGTATCGGGCTCTCATGTGTATGGAGCGTTTCCCGTTGGGAGGTCCGTCCTCCGAAAAGGAGTCACTGCAGTGGTCGGTCCGGATTAATCAGGGCGAAATCCGAGATATTGAGCGGTGTCCAACACATGGTATAAAAAAAAAAAAGAAAAAAAAAGAAGCAGAATTTATTTAAAACGAACCAATTGTTTCTTAAAAAGGTCTGCTATGTTCATCCGGGAGTCAGTTGACCTGCAACCATGTACAATAACTTGCAAAGAACCGCATTGTAACCATGGAGAGAAGCTTGGCCCATGCGGCCCAACCATTGATCGGGCCTGACCAAACCCAAGGGTGCATTTTGTGCCTGCCAACTCCTGGCAGACAAACTCAGGCCCAGTAGAGGAATGCGCACCTGCGGAGTGATGTAGACTCGATATGTGCGGTCTTGACCCAGTTCAGATTCAGATGTACTTTTCTCGACCCGGCTAACATCAAGTTCAGGTCATCTCCTCCGCATGAAATTTTATTTTATTTTTGGTAAAACATGAAATTTTATTAGTTGCAAAGCATGATTGTTCGGGAAATTTTGAGATCATAAAAAATTTAATTTTTGTTTATAAAATTTTCTATTTTTATGTAAAAAATATTATAAAAAATAAAATAAGATAAAATAAAAAAGTTGAACTACGTTAAAATAAGTTAGAATTATCTACAGAGGGCCATAATATATCCCACCTCAAATTCCCGAAATGTTCACATTAAAGTATAGTAGTCATATCATCTTTTCCCAACAAAAAAAAAAAAGAAAAAAAGAAAAACCAAAACAAAACAAAAAGCAAAAACAAAAGCAAGATGTCTGCCAGTGGCCACAATTTTGTGGAATAGAGAGGAATTTGTAACCCAAGAACGCAGCAGCCGCGTGGTGCACTATTTTTTGAACGATTCTGCTGGAAATTCTATCCTTGTAGTTGTGGGAAATGAAAGGAGTCTTAGACACATGGTCTAGATTGTTGCTGAAGAGTTTCTTAATATTTCTGGGGCAGAGAATTCTGTCCATGTCGGCTTCAAATGGAAGTCCAGAAGGAAAGTTGTTGACTGGCTTACAGCCATGTTATCCAAGCAGCATCTTGCTGGTGATCTGGCGGGTATGTCTCATCTCATGTAGATATTTTGGCACTGAAAATCATATTGCTTTTGTTCTAGTTGGAAAATAATGTAGGAATAGTTAATAGTTCTACAATGTGGTTATGTAGAATCCACTTTATAACCCTTTGTCTTCCGTTTCGATGATCAAATGTAGTCGGATGCCCTTTCTTAAAATCAATTAGCACATTGATGAGATCTCTACACTACTAGAAAACGGACTTTCAGCGAACGAGAAATCCGTCGCTGAAAGTGCCTTTTCCGTCGCTGAAAGTAATCAGTGACGGATTTTTTCCGTCGCTAAATCCGTCGCAAAAAGTGATCCAGCTAATTTTTAGCAACCGATTTTTTTTCCGTCGCAGATATCAGCATCAGATTAGCAACGGAAAAATATCCGTCGCTAAAACTGAAAAAAAAAAAAACGAGAAAACAAAACAACTCGAACCCGGGCGCTGATGTTTGTATATGAACACTCTTATTACTAAACCAAACAAGTCATCTACTAATATATCTTTCCTTTTTTTTACTTATTATCTTTATTTCATATTTCTTATTAATATTAGAATAATATAAAATTATAATTTATTATAAAATAATTTTATTATTACTTAAAATAAAATAATAAAAAATTTTAAAAAATAAATTAATATTATTCTTTACAAAATAAAATAAAAATAATAAGAATTATTAAATAAAATTTTAAAATTAAAAATTAAAAATAATTTATTATAAAATAATAAAATAATTTTATTCTTACTTAAAATAAAAAATAAAAAATTTGCAAAAATAAAATAATATTACTCTTTGAAAAAAAATAATAATTAGAATTATTAAATAAAATTAAAAAATAAAAATAAAAAATAAAATAAAAAATAAAAAAATAAAAAAATAAAAAAAATAAAAAAAATAAAAAAAATAAAAAAAATAACAAAATAAAAAAAATAACAAAATAAACAAAATAACAAAATAAAAAAATAACAAAATAAAAAAATAACAAAATAACAAAATAAAAAAATAAAAAATAAAATAATAAAATAAAAAAATAAAAAAAAAATCCGTCGCTAATTTTTCGTCGCTAATCCGTCGCTAAAACCTGTAAATATATTTTTTTTAATTTTTTTTTTCCTTCACCAATTCACCGACCGAAATTAGCGACGGAATATTTCCGTCGCTAAAAATTCCGTCGATAATTCATCGTTGATAATTTTATAATATTTAAAAAAATTTTTTTTTAAGGATTTAGCGATGGAAATATATCCGTCGCTAATTTTCATCGCTAATCTGTCGTTAATCTCTCGGTAAAAAATTCGACGTTAATCCGTTGTAAATCCGTCGCAATTACTGACGGATATTTGTCCGTCGGTAATTTTTCGTCGCTGAATCCGTGTTTTCTAGTAGTGCTAGTTGTTGTTGTTCATGTTGCACACATCTTTGCATGTTAATATGTGAGTTATCTGTTGACTGTCGTCCATGCAGCTTTGCATGTAAGCTAATTAACCGCAAAATTCATATTCAAGATTATGGAATGGTATCACATTCATGAGACATGATTGATACAACGAGAAAATGTCTAAATTCAATTAGGTTTGTACTAGATTACATTTTCTTCTATCAAAAAGAAAATTACACATATTTCATGATTGGAGCTTTAGGCATAACTGGTATACTTGTAAAAAAAAAAAATAATCCTTGCTAACTTGGGACTACTAAATTTCTTATCCAATTTCTATGACAGAATCCCCGATGGATGAATCAAGACATACTGTAGGGCTGCTCAAATTTCCAGTGACCGGATGTAGCACTGCAGAGTCTCACTTACCGGATTATATGGTTTTTATATTTTATGTCTCAGTTGTTCATAAAATTGACGCTTTTAAAACTGTGTTCTAACTTCTTTCTTAGTGCCATTTTGCCAGAAACTTGAAGGGACAAAAATCAGACGTCATGTGGTCAGGTGTTCCGTAGAGATGTGGAAGACCACTCGAGCACTACCCATCTTTTTGTAGAAACACCACAATAAATCCGGTAAGGATTTGCAGATTACTGATAGAAAAGATGCAACTGATGAATGTTGTCAAACCACACAGGTGCATCTGGTACTATGCCAGGCACTATCTGTATGGTGCTTCCTTCAGAGGAATGACTTCCAATGTACGCATTATGTGTCCATGTATGGTGCCTCATCAATGTGGTGTTCGAGTAAAACCATGATAGAGGAAGAGAGGCAAGATGGTTGGAGATATATAACCATGGATAGACTAGGAGGGCAACAAGAATTTGGATAAAACCGGACTATCCCCTGAAAGAATACCGCGAGCAAGAAGGACCGAGTGGGAGCTTATTTCGATAGTGAATCAATAAGCAATCATTATAGATTGTGTTACATTAACTTCAAAGCGTGAATATAGGTCAATCATGTGGGATGATGGAAACAAAATCACAATAGTTAAAACAAATATGACCTAAAAATAACTCAAGATCTTAGACAAGCAAAATCTTTGTATTTGTATAAATCCAAGACATTTGATTCCTAATCGCATTTGCAGTATCAAGTGTTTGGTTCAACATTAGCATAATAAATAAATAAATAAATAAATAAATGAAGTATCTGGACTGTGATTCTGTGACGGCCATCTATTTCAATATTTTTGTTGATTCCTTTGTAGGAATATCTGAAGAAGAATGTGTTGATTAGCAGTTTCAGACAAGGCCTTTTGTAAATTTATAGCACAATTTTTTTTTTCTCGTGAGACCCAAAATTACTGCAACTCAATGCGTTTATATAGAAGCAAGCCCTTTTATATATAAGAATGACAAAGGGTTGTGATAGGAATCGATGACTGTGGAGACCTTCCCTGGTATGTGTTTCCTTTAAATATGGTTTTGTGATTTTTTTTACTGTCACATTCATTTGCCTACTTGCCCTCTTCATCAGATACATTTTCTTTTTCTCTTTGGAAATTATCAGGCTAAAACTTCGATGAGAAGGGGTTGTGATAGGAATCGATGACTATGGAGACCTTCCCTGGTATGTGATTCCTTTAAATATGGTTTTGTAATTTTTTTACGTCACATATTCATTTGCCTACTTGCTCTCTTCATGAGATACATTTTCTTTTTATCTTTGGGGGAAATTATCAGGTGAAAACTTCTTCCTGAATATACATAAAATGAATTTAAGGGTATCCAGAGACAGGTTGGGACACCAGTGGGTTGATATTGAAACAAGCTCGCCATACCACCTACTCGCAGGCCACACGAAGTTCCAAGCGGTACTAAATCCGATTGGGAAGAAAGGAGGCCATAGTACTAAATTCGATAGGGAAAGGCATTGGTACAAGTTAAGAAAGCAATCTTAACGATATAGTTATAACAACGTGAATGCATGAAGCCATATCGAACTTCATGACTCTCCAGCAGCAGCCCGGCAACAGACCTTGATACTGCAATACAGGAACTGAGGTGGAGACATCAGTAAGTACTTAGGTGTTAGGATTTTGGTAAATAACATTAGGAATGCCACGGAGATTATAAGTTTATTACATTGTTGTTGTTTTTTTTTTTTTTTTTTTTGATTAAACTGTTTCTGGGGACATTATACAAACAGTTGTTCGATTTAAAGGGAAATTATAGGTTTATTAAGGACCTCAAATCTTCATGCTCTTGATGTATTTCTATGTCGTACTATGCACCAATATCAAGTTTTAAAGCAATGCCATAGCTATTTATTATCACCATAAAGCTACTGGGACTAATTCAAAAAAAAAAAAAAAAAAAAAAAAAAAGGAAAAAAGGAAAGATAGGACAATCCCAACAAAACCTGAAGTTCAAAAAACATGAAACTCTTATTACTAGAAACCAATAGAAATGGTCAAATCAAAACTACATTTTTTTTGCCGAGTAATTCGAGGATCTAGAACCCTTGTCACGCAAAGCATTCAAAAACCATAATAGATACCTAGAAACTAATATTTTCTATACAAGAAATAATCAATACTATGCCTGGGTTGAACCCTCCCATATCAAAATTGATCCTACACCTAAACTATGAAAGAAAAAAAAATGAAATTACAATTTTAGCCAATTATCGCCATCAATAAAAGTAAAATTCAGGAAAGCCATTGCAGCAGCTTCGTTCCGAAAAGATTTCATCCAACTAACCCTTTTGCTGGTATCTGCTCCCTTGCCCATGTTATTATACTCTGCGAAAAAGATGGTGCTGCACATAATAAAACATTAGTATAAATTTTAAGAAGTATCATGAGTTAAAGTATTTGTTTGTACCTCAAAGGTTTATCCCAGTTCGTCCATCCCGAAGGAATAATAATATTACTAACATTGCAGTACGAAAATACTACTCGGGAATAACCTCCCCAAGCTCTTCCTAGATAGATACTACCGGTGCCGTCAATTGTACAATTGACGAATGAAAACCCGGTATCATCTGGACTATCCCTGTGGTGAGCTGCAATTGATCCTGTATCTATTGCCGTTGATCTAAGATGGCAATCCTATTTGGGGGAAAAAAAAACTAAAATTAAAAAATATGTTTTAAAATTTTGATTAAAAAAGTAAAAGTTGTTGAGAAATGATACCTGATAGAGTGATTTGGCAGTACCAAAAATAAAATCTACAAAACCTTCTATGTAACACTGATAAAAGTAATGACTTCCTCTATCATCCAAAAGGGTGTCTTGGGACCCAACAATCCTCACTTTATACAGCATGGCTTTGTCCCCGCTCAGTCTCAATGCCACGGCTTGGGCACCTTCTTCTCCTTCCACTGCAACTACTGTGTTCTATATATATATATATATATATATATATATATATATATATATTAGTAATATTTTATTAAAATTTTAACCAAATTTGTATAAAAAAATTGTGAAAAAGAAAAATATACCTCAAAGGTGATACCGGTAGCAACAAAATAGTCAGAATAAATGGTGACTGATCCAGTATCAACGGTGCCTATTTCACCAACAACGGTATTGTTAATGACTATTTTATCAGATGCTTTGTCGTGCCAAGTGATCTTTGTGATTGAAGGGTCGTCTGGGCTTCCTATAAATGATATATATGGCTTTGTGCTGGGCACAATGACCTTTTCTCTGCAATAAAAAATTCCAATTTAATAAAGCAATCAGCTTACATGGAAAAACTGCAGCTTCTTCCCTCATCATAAACAAAATAATAATAATAATAAAGCAAAAATATATCATTGTTAAACACGATTGTCCAAGAAAATTCTTCCCCCCCCCCTAAGAGCCAAATCAAGCTTTTGATAGCTGAAAAAAAAATTGAGAGAAAAATGCAAACTTCCCATATAGCCAATTTTCATTGTGAATAATCCCCACGTTGCTACTTTTACGACCCACTAATCCAACAGAAGGGGGGGGGGACCCGTGATTGGAAACTTAAAATTTGAGCGGTTTTGCAATATAAGAATGAAACCAACACAGAAGCAAATACTCAACTCCTGAAACCATAATCATAAATTAAAAATCAAAATAAAAAAATAAAAATGGAAAGAGAAATAAGAATGCATAAAAGCTCACCTATAAATTCCAGGACTGATATAAATTTTAACTCTTTTAGAATTGTTTTCAGGAACCATATCAACAGCACCTTGAACAGTCTCAGAATGTCCAAAACCATACTTGTTTACTATTAAAACACGACTTTGATCAAAATTATTTCGAAAATACCATCCCGGCCATTTCCAAGTTATTTGCATATCATCCCATGTAATATAAGTATTTGCACAAAAACCTCCTTGAAAATTCAACCAAAATCCTACCAAAACCACCAACCATATCAAGGAACTATGAAAAGAAGCCATGTTTGTTGATCGAGTTGAGAATCAAAGGTGTACGTGAATGAAGAGAATGAACAAAGGAGGAGGCTGAGAATCAGAGGTGAAGGTGAATGAAGAGAATGAATGGAGGAGGGTTATTATATAGAGGAGGGTATAGAGGAGGGTATTGGTGTTAGAGTTGTTATGAAATTCATCATGTGAAAATGCGATAACTATGAGCATTCTTAAAGAAGAAGAAAGAGAAGTAGAGTTAGAATCAAAGAGGTGAGAGAATACAAAGATGATTGGTTAGAGATAGAGGGAAAAATGAAGAAGTGGAAGAGGAGGAGAGTTGTGAATGGGGAAGAAGTTCATGAGATGTGTGCTACTTACAATGATAAAGACGAAGGGAATTTTTTAAGCAACTCAAATGCTTATTAATGGCAAAGGTGGGATGCTTTTTTGTGTGATTTGAGTAGTTATTAAGTACTTTGAGTTTGCGGTTATGATTTTTTAAGCTGAAAAACTGTATTAGATTTTCATCCGTGCCCTTCAATTTTAAATATTATTTAAATTGACCCCTAATCATTTAATTGCAAGATAGAGTTGTGTCTTATTTGGATTCTAAGAAAAAATCAATTATGAGATAAAATTGTCTTTCATTATTACTTAAATTGACCACTAATAATTTAATTGCAAGAAAGTTGTATGTTATTTGGATTCTAACAGTTTGGTGATGAAAAATGGAAGGAAGGGGAGGATTTTAAAAAATCCATCCATGTTTCACAAAGCGATTTATTGGAGGGAAAAATTTCAAAAAATTTCGTAGAAAGTTATAAATCTAATTTTTTAATTCCATTGAATAAGTGGATTTTGAAGGGATTCTTTTAAAAATCTAAATGCTAAATTTATTTTTATATTCTCTATTTTACAAAGAATGAACTTTAAAATATTAAATTTGTGCATTTTGTTTGAATATATTTCCTCCATTTTCTTGTCTAACCAAATGTGTTTTTCCTTTTTTTTTTTTTCTTTTATTTTTTACCTCCCTTTCTCATGAGGTTGCCAAACTATAAGAAAAAATCAATTGTAAGATAATATTGTGTCTTATTTGAATTTTTTTTGTGTGATTTGAGTCGTTATTCAGCACTTTGAATTTGCGGTTATGATTTCTTATACTAAAAAAACGTATTGGATTTTCACCCGTGACCCTTCAATTTTCAATATAATTTAAATTGACTCTTAATCATTTAATTTCAAGATAGAGTTGTGCCTTATTTGGATTATAAGAAAAAATCAATTGTAAGACAAAATTGACTTTCATTATTATTTAAATTGATCATTAATAATTTAATTGCAAGATAAAGTTGTGTTTTATTTGAATTCTAACGGGAGGTGAAAAATGGAAGGAAGGGGAGGTTTTAAAAAAATCCACCCACGTTTCACAAAGTGATTTATTGGAGGGCAAGATTTTGAAGAATTTGGTAGAAAATTCTAAATCTAATTTTTCAATCCCATTAAATTAGTAGATTTCGAAGGGATTTTTTTAGAAATCTAAATGCTAAATTTATTCTTATATTTTCTATTTTAAAAAGAATGAACTTTAAATATTAAATTTGTGCATATTTTTGAATATATTTTCTCCGTTTTCTTTGTCTAACCAAATGTGTTTTTTCTTTTCTTTTTTCTTTCTTACATTTTATTTTTTACCTCCCTTTCCCATGAGATTGCCAAACTGCAAGAAAAAATCAATTGTAAGATAAAATTGTGTCTAATTTGAATCTTTTTGTGTGATTTGTGTCGTTATTCAATGCTTTGAGTTTGCAGTTATGATTTTTTAAGCTGAAAAATCGTATTGGATTTTTACCTGTGACCCTTCAATTTTCAATATTATTTAAATTGACCCCTAATCATTTAATTGCAAGATAGAGTTGTGCCTTGTTTGGATTTTAAGAAAAAATCAATTGTAAGATAAAATTGTCTTTCATTATTATTTAAATTGACCACTAATAATTTAATTGCAAGATAAAGTTGTATCTTATTTGGATTCTAGCAGTCCAGTGGTGAAAAATGGAAGGAGGGGAGGTTTTTAAAAAATCCACCAACGCAAAGTGATTTATTATTTTTCAATCCCATTAAATCAGTGGATTTTGAAGGGATTTTTTTTTTAAAAAATCTAAATGCTAAATTTATTCTTATATTCTCTACTTTTACTATTTTAAAAAGAACGAATTTTAAAATATTAAATTTGTACATTTTTTTTAATATATTTCCTCCGTTCTCTGTCTAACCAAATATTTTTTTTTCTTTTTTTTACCTCCCTTTCTCATGAGAATGCCAATCCGTAAGAAAAAATGAATTGTAAGATAAAATTATGTTTTATTTGAATTTTGAGGAAATTTCATAAAGAAATATCATTGTTTTTTATTATCAAAAGTAACAATTTGAGTAAATGTACGCGATTTTCAATTTTTAGACATCTTTGTAAATAATAAAAAGTTTTGTACAATAAATAGAAAGTTACTATCTTTTTTCTCCTTTAGTTTTATTAAATAACCATATTGATCTCGTTTATTTTTATCATATACATGATTTGAATATGATATTTTATTTTAAAAAATTATTAATATTTGACCATTTTTCTTTTTTATTTTTATTTTTTTTATTTGATTATAGGTATTTAAAAACTTAATTTATCTGATCCGAGTAGTTGTGGAGTTTAAATTAAACATAAACTATTTTAACCCTTATTTTTTTTAAGAGTTAATTTTGAAATTTTAATTAAAC
Source organism: Dillenia suffruticosa (assembly GCA_033439265.1). NCBI lineage: Eukaryota > Viridiplantae > Streptophyta > Magnoliopsida > Dilleniales > Dilleniaceae > Dillenia > Dillenia suffruticosa. The sequence continues at coordinate 1,741,098 of JAVTVX010000005.1, forward strand.
AAGTCCTGTGGTAGCTACGATACGTTATATTTTCATGTTGAATGTACTCGTAAGGTGCTTAGTCAACTAGGGCCCAATTTCAAATAAGCCCATTGTAATCAGCTCACCCGAAGAAAGGAGAGAGAACTGCAGGGACATTTGGATCAACCCCGAAACAAGTTCGAGTAGGAAAAAGAGAGAGAACGATGGCTTCAATTTCTGCAGCATTATTTCGATCACTTTCTTCACAAAATTCCTCAATCTCTAAAACTCCAAACTTATGTTCTTTCTCTTTCTCCTCAAATTTCTTAAAATTGAAAAGCCCAAAACCCTCTCATTCCTCAATTGTTTTTGCTGCTCCTGAAGTGTTGGATTCTCCAGAAACCTAAACTCTCCTGAGTCCGACACCCTTGGGGTTTGTGAATTTTATCTTTGTGCCCTTACAGCATTTTTGTTTAAGCTGTCATTTTTAATTGGTTTTTATTTATTTGTTTGTTCAATTATTAGGTTGAAGGAGCTGAAATTCTTGCTTCTGCACCACTCAGTATCAGTTCTGATGCGGAAAAGGTAACGTTTTTTGAGATTCCCGGTTGTGAATTATGTTTATATGACAAACGTCATTGCACTTTTCTTTTAAAGATAATTTTAGGGAAATATGTTTGTGTATGATTATTTAGATTTTTTTGGATGAAGGAAGTATGTAGTTTATTGAGGTTATAATTTTCAATATGTGAAATTGTTGAATATGCTATAATTGAGTTAAACATATAAGGTTTTTTTTTGGGGGGGGGGGATGGGAAAGATTGTGGGATCAGAAGAAAAAATTGCTATGTGCAAATCTGAGATGATTAATATATGTAGGAAGAGATGCAAGAAAAGAAGCATACAACTATCATGTGCATTTGGTGCAAAAAAGATATGCTTTATTTTTGAATGGCAGGAGATAGTTTTTCTATAAAACAAGTTGATTAAAAACTAGGTTTTGCAATTTTTTTTATAATCTTTGAGTTATAAATATATATACATTGTGATTGCAGAATGAGCTCAATTGTTTTGTGTGTTTGATAGTCTTGAGTTCTGTCTCATGAGGCAAGCGACTGTTCAATTTGAAAATATGTTTAGGTTGTAAGAACTGTGTTAATAAAACATCCTTCAAGATGAGTGATGTGAAATTAAAATTCACAAACAGCTTTCATTTAAATATGGTAGGATGACAAGCGGAACAGTTCAAAAGGTTAGGATATATATATTGATAGTGCCTCTTCTTTAAATGGTTTCCGGTGGTGCACCACAGACATGAGATTTATTTAAAACTTTTCATAGGAAAATGGTCATTAGTTTGGGTTGACCAGTCGGAATTTTTTTTTTTTTTTTTTTTTTTTTTTTTTTTTTAATCCTTTGATGGAATCACATAAATTTCCATCATCAAGAGGGTTAAAGCATACAAACTGACATTCTATTGGAGCCTGTGATTAGCCACTAATGCCTTAGCGTGAAATAAGATAATAAGAGCAAAGAGTAATCAAGGTGAGTGATGAGAGTTATGTCTCTGTGATGAGAAGATGTAAAAAGTAATTTGCCACGTTTAGGTTTTATACTTTATTGTGTAATGGGTGCATGAGAAGCTGTTTATGATTCCGTTTCTACCTGTTCTTCTATTGGTTTTAAAATCTGTGACTGATCATGTCTCCATGAGACAGAGAGGTATGCTTATATCTCCTCTTGGACTTATTAACTGCAATATACAGCATATAATTGAATCTAAATCCTCATTTCATTCTTGTATGTGCAAGTCCTATCTACTGACCTTGGATCAGTCCCGTCCGTATTATGGGATGTCTTGGGATGGCTTTAATGAATTTTTGTTGCCATAATATCACTTTGTTGATGTTTCTACTTCTACTTCTGAAGTTATTGTGCTTTTGCAAATTGGATAACGCTCTATTATTATTGAATAATAAAAAAAATACAACATAATTAAAGTTGGGATATAAATCTTTAGAGAGACAGGACTCTGGCTACATAATACAGAAAAGTTTGATTATTGTTTTGCGTGAGAGTGAGCACCTCTATCACATTGTAACAGAAGAAGATAATTACGACAGGGAGTGGACGACCACTGGGGCTACATGTGTCTTCTAGTGTGTGGTTTAAGATGAGTAGTCATCATATGCTGCTGTTGGAATCTTAAATGCTACAAAATTTAATGAATTTGAAGTGAGTTCAATAAAATTTAGCAAGGATGACAACAATTAATAGATTTGGTTGTGAATAAAATTCACTCTTTTCCAATCAAAAATAAGAATTTTAGGTTTCCTTGTTATATTTCTCAACTCTGATCACTATTCAAATTAATATTAGATTGAGATTTTGAATTCAAACTCACAAATCAGCAACTTAGCTCAGGACTTTTTCTGGTTGGACAAGGGTTAGATAAACTTAACACCATAATGGTATCCACATTGTATATACCCTATCTTTTCCTTGGGGTCCTTTTATTGCTCTTTTAAATAAACGAATATTTTATTGCAACTGATATCTTACTATTATAGTAGGAAATGTAGTGGCATATATACATGATGGCATCATGGCTGTGCCTTTATCATAATTAACTCTCTTCAATCGAAAGTGTTCATTACTCTAGCATCCTTGCAATATTTCAAGCCATTTCTGTAGGTTCACTTTAGTGAGACTTTCCTTTTTTCTTTAGGAAATTGTTGATGACTATATTTGGCCCACCCAATGTCCAGATATCATATAGACCCGAGCTCTATTTAAACCTAAACAAATGTCAGTATATCATACAACTTCCATTCTAAATTTAAAGTTCTTAAACAAAACATAAGAATGGTTAGCCTCTTGTAAATTTCAATTATTGTCTCCATTCATTGATTGCCATATCATTAAATTTGTCACTACATTAATTTCTGTAAAATATTTCACTGGAATAGTTTCTGAAAGAATCTTATCTAAGTGGGGAAGAACGGGCTGATTCTTTAAGCATTGATAACACTGAGTTCATTCTCAAATAACCTGGCAAGGAACTTTAACATGGAAGGGGGAACTTTAACATGGAAGGGAAATTTTTGTGTCTTCTGAGATGCCATTTGATCTTTACCATGTGCCAAAACAACTTCTTAATTTGCTATATACATAACATAGTTGAAACACTTACCTTTTATTGGCTTGAGCCTGATTGATTGATTATTGGTCTATGAGGATAGATTCTCAAGAGTTGATTTACATTCAATATAGTTAACCATGGACCATTTCCTCATCTTCTAAATTACATAAAAATATTGATATATTAAAGCGGCCCCAAGTTGGCCTATCCTAAAGCTTCAAGGCAAAAAAACACCACGCCAGACTTTAATATCTCTACCTTTTTTTTACTTCTCTACATCTGCATCAACCATAGGGGTTAGCATTATATCGAGGCTATGGATGTCTTACACCCAGATGGCACCAAAGCAAAAAATCACAATCAAGTTGAGGTCGTACTGGGTCCCTCTAATAGAGGACTCATGCAAGCAAATAATGGAGGCTGGGTCCCTCTAATAGAGGACTCATGCAAGCAAATAATGGATGCTGCAAGGGCTACAAATGCCAAGACCATGGGTCCTGTTCCGTTGCCAACAAAGAAGCAAGTCTATTGTGTTCTCAAATCTCCCCATGTGAACAAAGATGCAAGGTTCCATTTTGAGATCCGTACTCACCAGCGCCTGATTGATATCTTGTACCCAACTACCCAAACGATAGATTCTTTGATCCAGCTTGATCTTCCTGCTGGTGTGACACAAGACTGACGATTAGACTATCTTCTTAGGGACATTTTATGTGCAGTTTGTTCGATTTAAAGCGAAATTATGGGTTTATTACGGATCTCAAATATTCATGTTCTTGATGCATTTCTATGTGGTACTATGTACCCATATCAAGTTTTAAAGTGATGCCAAAGCTATTTATTATCAGCACAAAGCTAGTGGGACTAATTCCAAAAAAAAAAATGGAAAAAAATAAAGATAGGACAATCCCAACAAAACCTGAATTTCAAAAAACATGAAACTCTTATTACTAGAAACCAATAGAAATGGTCAATCGAAACTACATTTTTTTCGCCGAGTAATTCAAGGATCTAGAACCCTCGTCACGTAAAGCATTCAAAAAAACATAATAGATACCTAGAAACTAATATTTTCTATACAAGAAATAATCAATACCATGCCAGGTTTAAACCCTCCCGTAACAAAATTGATCCTACACCTAAACTATGAAAGAAAAATAAAATGAAATTACAATTTGAGCCAATCATCGCCATCAATAAAAGTAAAATTCAGAAAAGCCATTGCAGCAGCTTCATTCCGAAAAGATTTCATCCAAGTAACCCTTTTGCTGGTATCTGCTCCCTTACCCATGTTATTATACTCGGCGAAAAAGATGGTGCTGCACATAATAAAACATCAGTATAAATTTTAAGAAGTATCATAAGTGAAAGTATTTGTTTGTACCTCAAAGCTTTATCCCAGTTCGTCCATCCCGAAGGAATAATAATATTACTAATATTGCAGAACGAAAATACTACTCGGGAATAACCTCCCCAAGCTCTTCCTAGATAGATACTACCGGTGCCGTCAATTGTACAATTGACGAACGAAAACCCGGTATCATCTGGACTATCCCTGTGGTGAGCTGCAATTGATCCTGTATCTATTGCCGTTGATCTAAGATGACAATCCTATTTGGGAAAAAAAAAAACTAAAATTAAAAAATATGTTTTAAAATTTTGATTAAAAAAGTAAAAGTTATTGAGAAATGATACCTGATAGAGTGATTTGGCAGTACCAAAAATAAAATCCACAAAACCTTCTATGTAACACTGATAAAAGTAATGACTTCCTCTATCATCCAAAAGGGTGTCTTGGGACCCAACAATCCTCACTTTATACAGTATGGCTTTGTCCCCGCTCAGTCTCAATGCCACGGCTTGGGCACCTTCTTCTCCTTCCACCGCAACTACTGTGTTCTATATATATATATAGATATATATTAGTAATATTTTATTAAAATTTTAACCAAATTTGTATAAAAAAATTGTGAAAAAGAAAAATATACCTCAAAGGTGATACCCGTAGCAACAAAATAGTCAGAATAAATGGTGACTGATCCAGTATCAACGGTGCCTATTTCACCGACAACGGTATTGTTAATGACTATTTTATCAGATGCTTTGTCGTGCCAAGTGATCTTTGTGATTGAAGGGTCGTCTGGGCTTCCTATAAATGATATATATGGCTTTGTGCTGGGCACAATGACCTTTTCTCTGCAATAAAAAATTCCAATTTAATAAAGCAATCAGCTTACATGGAAAAACTGCAGCTTCTTCCCTCATCATAAACAAAATAATAATAATAATAAAGCAAAAATATATCATTGTTAAACACGATTGTCCAAGAAAATTCTTCCCCCCCTCCCTCTTAAAGAGCCAAATCAAGCTTTTGATAACTCAAAAAAAAATTGTGAGAAAAATGCAAACTTCCCATATAGCCAATTTTCATTGTGAATGATCCCCACGTTGCAACTTTTGCGACCCACTAATGCAACAGAAAGGGGGGGGGGGAACCCCGTGATTGGAAACTTAAAATTTGAGCGGTTTTACAATAAAAGAATGAAACCAACACAGAAGCACATACTCTTAACCCCTGAAACCATAATCAAAAATTAAAAATAAAAATAGAAAGAGAAATAAAAATGCATAAAAGCTCACCTATAAATTCCAGGACTGATATAAATTTTAACTCTTTTAGAATTGTTTTCAGGAACCATATCAACAGCACCTTGAACAGTCTCAGAATGTCCAAAACCATACTTGTTTACTATTAAAACACGACTTTGATCAAAGTTATTTCGAAAATACCATCCCGGCCATTTCCAAGTTATTTGCATATCATCCCATGTAATATAAGTATTTTCACAAAAACCTCCTTGAAAATTCAACCAAAATCCTACCAAAACCACCAACCATATCAAGGAACTATGAAAAGAAGCCATGTTTGTTGATCGAGTTGAGAATCAAAGGTGTACGTGAATGAAGAGAATGAACAAAGGAGGAGGCTGAGAATCAGAGGTGAAGGTGAAAGAAGAGAATGAATGGAGGAGGGTTATTATATAGAGGAGGATATTGGTGTTAGAGTTGTTATGAAATTCATCATGTGAAAATGGGATAACTATGAGCATTCTTAAAGAAGAAGAAAGAGAAGTAGAGTTAGAATCAAAGAGGTGAGAGAATACAAAGATGATTGGTTAGAGATAGAGGGAACAATGAAGAAGTGGAAGAGGAGGAGAGTTGTGAATGGGGAAGAAGTTCATGAGATCTGTGCTACTTACAATGATAAAGACGAAGGGAAGTTTTAAAGCAACTCAAATGCTTGGGATGTTTTTTTGTGTGATTTGAGTCGTTATTTAGTACTTTGAGTTTACGGTTATGATTTCTTAAGCTGAAAAACCGTATTAGATTTTCACCTATGACCCTTCAATTTTAAATATTATTTAAATTGACCCCTAATCATTTAATTACAAGATAGAGTTGTGTCTTACTTGGATTCTAAGAAAAAATCAATTGTAAGATAAAATTGTCTTTCATTATTATTTAAATTGACCACTAATAATTTAATTGCAAGATAAAGTTACATCCTATTTGGATTCTAACAGTCTTGCAGTGAAAAATGGAAGGAATGGGAGGTTTTTAAAATATCCATCCATGTTTCACCAAGCGATTTATTTGAGGAAAAGATTTTGAAGAATTTCATACAAAGTTCTAAATCCAATTTTTCAACCCCATCAAATCAATGGGTTTTGAAGGGATTCTTTTAAAAATCTAAATGCTAAATTTATTCTTATATTCTCTATTTTAAAAAGAACAAACTTTTAAAACATTAAATTTATGCATTTTTTTTAATATATTCCTCTATTTTCTTTGTCTAATCAAATGTGTCTTTTTCTTTTCTTTTACCTCACTTTCCCATGAGGTTGCTAAACTGTAAAAAAAATTCAATTGTAATATAAAATTGTGTCTTATTTGAATTTTGAGGGAAAAAAACTCTTTTATAAAGAAATATTATTTTTTATTGTCAAAAAAGTAATAATTTGGCTGAATGTACTCGATTTTCATTTTTAGATATATTTGTAAATAATAAAAAGATTTCTACAAAAATATTGAAAGTTGCTATTTTTTTCTCCTTTAGTTTTTTTAAATAACTATATTGGTCTTGTCTATTTTTATCATATATATATATATATATATATATATATATATATATATATAATTCGAATATGATATTTTGTTTAAAAAATATTAATACTTGACCATTTTCTTTTTTATTTTTTATCTTTTTATGCGATTATAGGCATCTGAAAACTTAATTAATTTGATTCGAGTAGTCATAAAGTTTAAATTAAACATCGAATATTTTAACACTTATTTTTTTTTTTAAGAGTTAATTTTGAAATTTTAATTAAACAAATTCAGTGGAACTTAGGACACGTTATATTTTCATGTTGAATGTACTCGTAAGGTGCATAGTCAACTAGGGCCCAATTTCAAGTAGGCCCATTGTAATCCGCTCACCCGAAGAAGAGAGAGAAAACCCTGGGGACATTTCGATAAACCCCGAAACGAGTTCGAGTTGGAGAAAGAGAGAGAACAATGGCTTCAATTTCTGCTGCATTATTGCCATCACTTTCTTCACAAAATTACTCAATCTCTAAAACTCCAAACTTGTGTTCTTTCTCTTTGCCCTCAAATTTCTTAAAATTGAAAAGCCCAAAACCCTCCCATTCCTCAATTGCTTTTGCTGCCCCTGAAGTGTTGGATTCTCCAGAAACCCTAAACTCTCCTGAGTCCGACACCCTTGGGGTTTGTGAATTTTACCTTTGTGCCCTTACAGCATTTTTGTTTAAGCTGTGATTTTAATTGGTTTTATTTATTTGTTTGTTCAATTATTAGGTTGAAGGAGCTGAAATTCTTGCTTCTGCACCACTCAGTATCAGTTCTGATGCGGAAAAGGTAACGTTTTTTGAGATTCCCAGTTGTGAATTATGTTTATATGATAAACGTCATTGCACTTTTCTTTTAAAGATAATTTTCGGGAAATATGTTTGTGTATGATTATTTAGATTTTTTTGGATGTAGGAGGAGTATGTAGTTTATTGAGGTTATAATTTTAAATATGTGAAATTGTTGAATATGCTATAATTGAGTTAAACATGTAAGGTTTTTTTTTTTTTCGGGGGGGGGGGGGGGAGGGAAAGATTGTGGGATCAGAAGAAAAATTGCTATGTGCAAATCTGAGATGATTAATATATGTAGGAAGAGATGCAAGAACAGAAGCATACAACTATCATGTGCGTTTGGTGCAAAAAAGATATGCTTTATTTTTGAATGGCAGGAGAATGCTAGTTTTTCTATAAAACAAGTTGATTAAAAACTAGGTTTTGCAATTTTTTTTTTTTTAATCATTGAGTTATAAATATATAGCTTGTGGTTGCAGAATGAGCTCAATTGTTCTGTGTTTGATAGACTTGAGTTCTATCTCATGAGGCAAGCAACTGTTCAATTTGAAAAATTGTTTAGGTTGTAAGAGCTGTGTTAATAAAATATCCTTCAAGATGAGTGATGTGAAATTAAAATTCACAAACAGCTTTCATTTAAATATGGTAGGATGACAAGTGGAGCAGTTCAAAAGTTAGGATATATATAAATTGATAGTGCCTCTTCTCTAAATGGTTTCCGGTGGTGCACCCCAGACATGATATTAATTTAAAACTTTTCATAGGAAAATGGTCATTATTTTGGGTTGACCAGTCGGATTTTTTTTTTTTTTTTTTTTTTTTTTTTTTTTTTTTAAACCTTTGATGGAATCACATAAAATTCCATCATCAAGAGGGTGTATACAAACTGACATTCTATTGGAGCCTGTGATTAGCCACTAAGCCTTCGCATGAAATAAGATAATAAGAACAGAGTGATGAGAGTTATGTCTCTGTGATGAGAAGATGTAAAATGTAATTTGCCACGTTTAGGTTTTATACTTTACTGTGTAATGGGTGCACAAGAAGCCGTTTATGATTTCATTTCAACCTGTATTTCTATTGGTTTTAAAATCTGTGACTGATCATGTTTCCATAGACAGAGAGGCATGCTTATATCTCCTCTTACATTTATAAACCGCAATATACAGCATATAATTGAATCTAAATCCTCATTTCATTCTTGTATGTGCAAGTCCTATCTACTGACGTTGGATATCAGTCCCGTCTGTATTATGGAATGTCTTGGGATGGCTTTGAGGAATTTTTGTTGCCATAATAACATTTTGTTGATGTTTCTTCTCTACTTCTGAAGTTATTGTGCTTTTGCAAATTGGTTTACCTCTATTATTATTGAATAAAAAAAAATACATCATCATTAATGTTGGGATGTAAATCTTTAGAGAGACAGAACTCTGGCTACATAATACAGCAAAGTTTGATTATTGTTTTGGGTGAGAGTGAGCACCTCTATCACATTGTAACAGAAGAAGATAATTATGACAGGGAGTGGATGACCACTGGGGCTACATGAGTCTTCTAGTTTGTGGTTTAAGATGAGTAATCATCATATGCTGCTGTTGGAATCTTAAGTGCTACAAATTTTAATGAATTTGAAGTGAGTACAATAAAATTTAGCAAGGATGACAACAATCAATAGATTTGCTTGTGAATAAAATTCACTCTTTTCCGATCAAACATAAGAATTCTAGGTTTCCTTTATTTCTCAACTCTGACCACCATTCAAATTAATATTAGATTGAGATTTTGAATTCAAACTCACAAATCAGCAACTTAGCTCTGGGCATTTTCTGGTTGGACAAGGGTTAGATAAACTTAACACCATAATGGTATCCTCATTGTATATATCCTTAATACATCTCTTCCTTAGGGTCCTTTTATTGTTCTTTTAAATAAATGAATATTTTATGGCAACTGATATCTTACTATTATAGTAGGAAATGTAGTGGCATATATACATGATGGCATCATGGCTGTGCCTTTATGATAATTAACTCTCTTTAATCGAAAGCGTTCATTACTCTAGCATCCTTGCAATTTTTCAAGGCATTTCTGGAGGTTCACTTTAGTGAGACTTTCCTTTTTTCTTTAGGAAATTGTTGATGACTATATTTGGCCCGCCCAATGTCCATATATCATGTCAGTATATCATACAACTTCCATTCTAAGTTTAAAGTTCTTCAACAAAACATAAGAATGGTTAGCCTCTTGTAAATTTCAATTATTGTCTCCATTCATTGCCTGCCATATCATTAAATTTGTCACTACATTAATTTCTGTAAAATATTTCACTGGAATAGTTTCAGAAAGAATCTTCTCTGAGTGGGGAAGATCGGGCTGGTTCTTTAAGCATTGATAACCCTGAATTCATTCTGAAATAGCCTGACAAGGAACTTTAACATGGAAGGGAAATTTTTGTGTCTTCTAAGATGCCATTGATTTTTCCCATGTGCCAAAACAACTTCTTAATTTGCTATATACATAAGATAGTTGAAACATTTACCTTTTATTGGCTTGAGTCTGATTGATTGATGATTGGTCTATGAGGATAGATTCTCTAGAGTTGATTTACATTCAATATAGTCAACCATGGACGATTTCCTCATCTTCTAAATTACATAAAAATAATGATATATTAAAGCGGCCCCAAGTTGGCCTATCCTAAAGCTCTGAGGCAAAAAACCACCACGCCAGTAGTTAATATCTCGCCCTTTTTTTACTTCTCTACAACTGCATCAACCATAGGGGTTAGCATTATATTGAGACTATGGATGTCTTATACCCAGATGGCACCAAAGCAAAAAATCAGAATCAAGTTGAGGTCATACTGGGTTCCTCTAATAGAGGACTCATGCAAGCAAATAATGGAGGCTGCAAGGACTACAAATGCCAAGACCATGGGTCCTGTTCCGTTGCCAACGAAGAAGCGAGTCTATTGTGTTCTCAAATCTCCCCATGTGAACAAAGACGCAAGGTTCCATTTTGAGATCCGTACTCACCAGCGCCTGATTGATATCTTGTACCCAACTGCCCAAACTATAGATTCTTTGATGCAGCTTGATCTTCCTGCTGGTGTTGATGTAGAAGTGAAGCTCTGAAGCTCCAAGTTGAATATTCTGAATCTTTGTACATCAGATATGCCTTTATTTTAGGTAGTTGTAGTGTTGTACTAATGACTATTATGTTTCTTAAACAAAAAAATTCGTATAAAAGTGTTGAATTAAGTTTTGCTTATTAAATTGTTCTTAAATCTTTTGTATTTATTTAGAATTTGCTACCTTGAGGAATGTTCAACCGTAGCAAGTTTCTTGTAGAGCTGGTCTTTTTTTGCTATTCTTTCTAGCTTTTCGGTCAAGGTGTAGAACTTGCTAGGATTGACTGTTCTAATCTTTTAGGGAACCCTTGCCGCAGAAAGAAAGAAAAACCCTAAAATTCTAAGTAAATCGTATAACTTTGCTGGGTAGGGCCCTATAGATGTCTGATGATGATGATGATGATGATTACAATAAGTAGTAATTGGTGCGGACAGCACTCTTTTCTAGCATCAGAAAATTGGTGATGTTTGGTTAAGACGGAAATTAGATGCTAGTTCATCACCATGTTATTTACAAATCAGTCCAAGTGACTTTCACTCGGCTCTTAAAGAGCATGTTGTGTGTAAGGCTCCTTTCAGACTCAAATGTGACAATGCATTCCTAAAGTTGCTTCCATTCCAAGAGGCCCCATAATTTTGATATAGAAGTTCCAAAGGATGTGATACTGTATGCACCGAGTGACTGGTGGAGAGGAATTTAAGGGCTCACTCGACTTTGCCCAAGTCAGGACTCAGCATGAAAACTCTTGACATTGGTAGTCATCTTTTGATTCTATGCCTGTGGGACAAATTTGACCAACTTTTTTTTTCTTTATTTTTTTCCCCTCCACCTTGAATTGTTGCAGGTATTAGCTAGCAGAGGTTGTATCTTGATAGTGCAATTGAATTTTGAGTGGAGAAAGGAGTGACGGTATATGGAAGAGTTATTTTCCTGGTCAATGGTATGAAAGTGCAGCATTCATCGACACTAGTGAATGGTATAGCAAAGCACACGACCCATGCCCTCCAAACATCTGTTTCATTTTTATTTGCATGATTATTTCTTTTTTCCTCCTCGTTGACAAAAAGAAATCAAACATATGGACTAAGGCATTCATTACGTCGAACCGAAGTCACCAAAAGCGGGAGCGTAGAGCGAGAACGAGAACAGGACCGAGAGCCCGAAAGCGTGATCCGTAAAGATACACAACCTTTCAAAGCATTTCAAGGGCGTTTGTAAATAAAATAATAAAAATATAGCATACTCATATTTTAATAATTAAATACTAAACTATAGAGTATTTTATTAACAGAATATCAAAGTGTAGTGCATTATATTAATAGAATACTGGACTATAGTGCATTTTCATAACTTTCAAAAGTAGCCGTGCCAAATTGCTAATACATTCACCTTCCAAAACTCATGCCAAATTTTCAACGGGCAGACTATTTCAAAAATATTTCTTAAACTTAAGTTACAGTTAAACTCAAGTAGAACCTTTACTCCGAAATATTTCTTCAAACTGATTGTTATATATTTTCACCTAAAATGTATTTAAAAATAAAGTTTAATAAACAGAGTAACGTTAGTAAAGATAATAACCTATGAGAAAAAAGGTTTTTGCAAAGAGAAAACTCCAACAAAAATATATATATCAGTTGAAAGTTAAAATTGATAACTAATAAATAAAATAGATTTGATGATTTTCATGAAAATTTGGAAAAAAAATATAGAGATTAATCTGATCTTATAACTTGGGTGGAGATTTGTGAATTTTGGGGTCTTGACTTAGAGAATTCGGTGAAACGGAGATTATGTAAAGTGTTTGAGCGGAGACGAGAATGAGAAAGCCCTAGAATAGCCGAAAACCAGTATTCACTCTCTTTATTAATTATTTTAATTTTTTAATGTGTAATTATAAGTTATAAATTTATTAACATATTCTTTATTTTATGATTTGTTACAAATAAAACAAATACACAACTTGGAAATTTTGAACAAACAATATTAATTCATAAATTATATCTTTACAAATTGTGAATTTTATAGATATTAAACATGTACTCTCACGATGTTGAATTTACGAACTAAAAAGAATATAATTCTACAAATTTAAATAAATCAATTCATGAATTTAAAATTTAAAATTTAAAATTTACGAATTTAAAATTTAATTCACAAATTGGTCACGAATTTGAAATATACTATAAATTTCACGAATTGGACTACAATTCAGCACCTATTTAGATGAATTCTGTGTTTAAGCGAACAACATTTAGTTATCTGGATCGTCAGTCTTAAAAGGTCGGTAGAATTAAAAGAAAGTGATATCAAAAAAAGAAAAAACAAAAATTATTTATTTTTATGCGGAGAGAAAGTGCCCTTAATAGAAATTTTAATCTTTCCTCTCTCTTCCCTTGGCTGGATTTTCTCACTCCTCGCTCCTCTCTTCTTTCTCATCTCTTCCTGCGACCCTCTTTCTCTCCCTCTCCACTCCTCTTTTCCCTCTCCTCCTACCCAAAAACTGCCAAGCTACCTGAGAAAAACTATGAAAAAAATGTTTTTTTTTTTAAAGAAACTTCACATTCTTAATAATAAGTTATTTTCTTTTCATTCCACCGCATAATTCTCCAAATATTTACCTGTAACAAAATTTATTATTTTTTTATAATTATTATGGAGATAAAAATGGAGAATAGAGCCACATCACACCAAATGGATAGGCGGTGTGGTGGTGAAATTGCGGTATATTTTGTTGGATTATACCCCTCTGCTCCTGAGACTTCGGATCGGAACTTGCACTATCCAGTCATCTGTGTGCCCCCCAGAGACCTCAAAATTCAAGTGTTAAATTTTGGCTAGTTGTCATCTCATCACGGAGGAGTCTTAAAAAAAACTTACATATTCAATAAGGTATTTTCTTTTCATTCAAACTCAGAATCCAAATTTTAAATTTTGACCGTTTGTCATCACGAAGGGATGTTTAGGATGTGGGATTGAACCGAAGTGTTTGGGAATTGGGATGCTAGAGAAGAGAGAGAGTTAAAAATCCAAATTTTGACAGGTTATCATCGTGATGGACAATTGTGTCTTAAAAAAACTTCACATTAATAAGGTATTTGCTTTTATCCAAATTTTAAAGGAAAAGAAAGATAGATTTCAAAACTATTCTAATTAAATTTAAAATTTAAATTTTGAGAATAAAAAAAAATTATATTTATAAGAATTTTTTTTTTTAATTTAAATTTGATGATACTTATATTAAATTAATTAAAATATAAATTTAGATAAATTTATCTTAAAAAACGCTTCACAAAATACTAAGATATTTGCTTTTCATTCAAATTCAAAATCCAAAATTTGAATTTTGACCGGCTGTTATCGCGGAGGACGTTTGGGATTAGGGATTAGGGATCAGGGATTGAAATGTTTGGGATGAGAGACAAGAGAGACTTCAAAATCCAAATTTTGACCCTTTATCATTGCAAAGGACAAATGTGTCTTGAAAAATCTTCACACTCCGAATGGTAAAGTATTTGCCTTTGATTCAAACTGAAAATCCAAATTTTAAATTTTGAGAGAGAGAAGAGAGTTTCAGGCGTTAATTTAATGGTACAAACTCTCTTTTTTAATTTAATAATTTTAAATTTAAATTTTTATACAATAAAATAAAAGAGAGGAGAGAGACTTCAAATCGCGTTTGTCCAGTTTGGGATAGGAGCTTGAATCTTTTCGGATTCGGGTCTAAAAATACAAAATCTTTAGCTTAGGGTCAAAATTATAATTGTAATTTTCATTTAATTAATTTCTTATAATATATAAATAACTATTTACTAACTTCATTTTAGTAATTAACTATAATAAGAATAACTTTTGGGTATTCAATTGTTAAATTTTGTAAGCTTTATATTACTCTTAAGCCCTATTTACTAATAATACTATAATTTCATAAATAATATTTCTCTTATGTTTGATATAATTTACGATATAAATCTATACATTATTTTAAATTCAATTAATGTAATACTATAATCTTTTGTTGATATTTTTAAAATATATTGTTTAAGAAATTTATAAATTAGATTTACAATCTTATTTATAAATTAATAACATAATTTGCATAATAAATAATCTTATTTTGAAAGATTATATTGTATTTTGCAAGCGAATTGTAACTATAACAATTTTATTATTTTATATTAATTATTCTAATGAATTAATGATATGAATATAAAAATACCATTGACCATATATAATAGTAAATAAAAAATTAATAATTTAAAATTCTCTATCCCTAAAGTTCTTGGGGTCGAGTCCAACCATTAGGGTTGGGTTCAGCTTGTATTTCAAGTCCGGCTCAACATCAGCCCCCTTTACATTATTTTCAACTCTTCATTATTTATTAATTTTTTTAAACAAAATTAACTTAATTACACTGTTTCAACTCTATGATTAAAATTTAATCAGATTCAATATAATTATCATATATCACTAATTTATAAAAATACTAAACTATGGTCAAGCCTAAAAAAAAAAGTGTACTTAGGGTTTTAGAGAAAGAGTGAGAGATCGGCGAGCAGTACTGGATTAGTATATCATTCCAAACATAAGACACGAAGATTATCGTATATAGATGGTCTAATCTCAGATGTGCCAATAATCAAATTTACAATATTGTTCCCATAGTAGAATTAAAGGGAAAAAAAAGTTTATTATGGGTCAAATTGGAACATTTTGTGGCAAGGGAGACCATTGAAGTTAAAAGGGTAAAAACCACAAACGGTAAAAAGCAAACAAATATACTTGCTCTTCATTTTTTTTTTTTTTTTTTTTTTACTTAAAAAAGGAGAGAAATCTCAGAAACCACAAGAGAACCTATGAGAGAACCCAAATACCTGGCCATGCTCAAATGAACTATTCCCTTCCTCCTACCGTAAACCATAATTTTTCTATTTTTTGATTTAAAATTAACGTCAACATTTTACTTGGCTAATTGAGAAACAAATGGTTTTTTACTGTTAAGCAGATGAAATAACCTAATTTTGAAAGAAAATCAGATAAAATTAAATAAATTAATATCGTTTTTTCTTGATATATGGGTTTAGTTAATTTTTGTTATTTTAAAATGAGAAGACAGAAGGGCTAATATTATTCAGCAGCCTCCATCCTGAATTGAAAGGGACGCGGCTAGTCAAACCTTAATTAAGATTACGAGAAATGGACAGAAAATCAGTATTCTCGGACAGAGACAAGAGTAATGCCCCTATTTTTCTATTTTATTTTTTACAAAAAAAAAAAGAAATCGAATTAGTCTGCTGTTGTACAAAAGACAACGGAAGGATTTCATTTTCATGTCGAGAATTTCTCCTGTCCGCCCGGACGATTATTTAAAAAGCCACGAAAAGTCCTAAAATGACGCGTCAGCACAAACGTCACCACTTGCATCCGTGGCCCACGCCTCAAGATCCAATGCTAATGCCGCCTCACCAGGCTGCGCTTTTCACTATTTTTTGTTTTTTGTTAGTCTTATTTTATTTTGTTCTATTTATTTATTTGTTTTATTTATTTTTTAAATCTTCTTGGTCAAAGTTCGATGACTGCACTCCATCCTACCCCACGAGAGGAGGAGGATTTTTCCGAGGGAGCAATTGACTCACTGCGGCTTAATAATATGAGAGATAAAAATTAATGGCTCTTCAAATTTTTGTTGAATAAAACTATTAATTTAATGATTTTATATATCAAAGTTTAAGTAAAGTTTAGAAGTTGTTGAAAAAAATTTAAAATTGAATATTACGTGATTTTCTTTTTATTCATCATATATCATGTCATAATATTTAAATTAAATAGATAAACATTCAACAAATATGTAATTAATTACGAAGTTAATGTGACGCCAAAAATAGAATAGAAATTTATTATTGCACAAAAATTAAAACTCTGCGATGAAAATTTACCCACAAAATAAAATATAGTTTAAAATTGAGAGAAAATTTATTAAAAGTGTGTTATTATCCCAAGTAACTTAATTACGAAGAGATTTAAGCTAGTTAGAGTTATGAATAAGTAAGAAATTATAAAAAAAAAAAATAAATTCTATATTAAAAAAAGATAAAAGTTTTAATGAAACCCTAACTAAATGAAATAAATAAAAGTGTAAATTGTATTTTAGTTCTAGAAACTGGGATCAATTGAAATAATAAATAAAAAATATCAAAATTAGAGAAAAATATAGTTATGTCACGACTTGGTGCCCTGATGCTCCCTTGGCCGAGAGTGACGAATGGCTTTCACCCCGTTTCCTTCCTCTTTGGCCCCTTTTTGCACCCATAGATCCGGCTTCTATATCTTTTTGAGATCAATCGTTTTTTTCTGTTATTATACCTATCGATATTTAATATTATATTTTAATTAATTTAAATATAAAATTAATTTAGTATTTAGTTTTGGTAATTTGTATGTTTTATAAGTTATTATATATGTGTGATGAATCAAATTTTTATTGATATAGTAAAATGACGTTGTACTTCTTTAACTATAAATCTTGAGTTTAACATATAAGAATGAAGAAATGAAATTTGGGGGAGTCAATTCCATAATCAACTCCACAATATTTTGATCGAATTAGTCAGTATAACCTTGATAATATCGGTAAAAATTAAAAAAAAAAAATGTGACGAATATTAAAAAAGAAAAAGCCAGTGTATATCTATCTAAATATGTATGTTATATATATAAAGAAAAACCCTTGATTCATGTTTGTTTAATGAATGAGGAATTAAAAGAAATTATAATTATTTTTGAATTCTATTACATTGGCCTACATTATTATGTAGTTGCTTAGAAGATGTGAAGATCTTTGCGACACGTAAAAAGTAAAGGGAAGGGTGTTGGTTTCTGGTATGAAGTTCATTCTACTTTTTAATTGTGAAATATATTTTGTTGGGCATATGATCTGTTTAGTTTGTATTCTATTTGGGCATATGATTTATTTTGTAATATCTTATCCACGAAGCTTTGTCCCTCCAGTTTGGTCCGAGTATACCTTTTGTGAAAAAGGGGATTTAGTGCGTGAGCGGCTAGACAGGCGGAATTAGAACATCGGAGAAGATGAAAAGAGTGAAAGCCACAAAAAGATGGGGAGAAAATTTGGTGGTTCTGTCACTTGCCACATACGCTAATGAAATCGATTATTCCATTGTCAATCAAAAGGCCGGTGTGGGTTTGAATTTTTGTATAAAATGATGTCATTTCTTTTTTATTTTTATCAAATAATATTTAGAATTTATTCGGTTAATATAATTCGAATATCATAAAATTTATTAAAAAATTACATCTCTCACGTCTTATTTCTTTATTCCTATAATAACACCCTATCCTATATCTACATCTAAAATTAAATAATGTTTTTTTTTTATTTTATTTAAGTTTGAATGTCTTATGTATGGAAGACTTGGTCTCCATGCATAGGATTTGCTTTTCACAATATTAATATATTTTTTTTGGGGGATTGGGAAGTCATAAATGAAGGTCAAGTCAAGAGTTGTTGAGTGAAGGTCAAGGGACCAACAAGGTCATCAAAAACCAACTTGCCTTTATTAAACATAAAAATGTAATTTACTTCTTCAAATACCTCACGACAACAGTGTATACAAATATATATCTCTCTCTTACTACTTTCGTAATCCAATTTAATTCTTCCACGTTATGCTTTTCTTTTTTTTTTTTAAAACAAATAAAACAAAAAATACTTTAATTATTTTGTTCATAAAATATGAACAACATAAAATATGCCGCCTATCTCTCTCTCTCTCTCTCTTTCTCTAAAAGTAAATAATTTTCATATTTAATAAATACTTTCATAACTATAACAAAAATATGTAAATAAAAAATTGAAAAGATACGATTCAAATAAATATAAATTTTAAAAAGACCAAATAAATTTTGAATCAAAAGAACTAAATGTTAATGTGATAATTTATATAAATATATTTTAATCGATTTATAAAATCAGAATTATATAAAATATGCTCATGTAACCATTTGATCTATGTGATGCAAAGTCTATTTAGTTCGCCAAACATTATTCATTTTAAAATGAATGGAGAAAAAAGAAAAGAAAATATTACCAAAAATATGTATTGATTAGGAAACTCTTTAAAATTGAAATATTAACAAATATAATTCATTATGGAATCAAAAAAAAGAAATATATTTTTTTTAAAAAACTTTTTATGCATGGAATATCCAACAAAATCAAATTTTGTCTAGTAAATATTCATTTTTAATAAACAGATTCAAAGCGATTGTGCTGGGAA
This sequence comes from Dillenia suffruticosa, assembly GCA_033439265.1. Lineage (NCBI taxonomy): Eukaryota > Viridiplantae > Streptophyta > Magnoliopsida > Dilleniales > Dilleniaceae > Dillenia > Dillenia suffruticosa. Next base: position 1,760,575 of record JAVTVX010000005.1, read on the forward strand.
AATATTTATTATCTTACCTTAAATAAAAAAAGATAATGTGCAGGATACAGAAACAGGAGATATACAATGTACTAGAAAATTGAAAATAAAAATTCAATTTCTTTGTGTGGATGGGCACAAACCGATTGGAGAAGAGGACAATCAAAATCACAACCTTTTTTGAAAAATAAAATAAAAAAATAAAATTCGACTCTACTTTTATTTGTGTTATTTAATAATTCGTCCATCTCCAGAGAAAGTTCGGGTAATGGCATTCTCCTCATCTCTCTCTATAAAAACCATCGAACATCGTTACTCTCGTAACCCCATTGGCCAACTTATGTCAGGTTCAATACTTAACGCACCAAATTTATCTAATCAAACATTTCAATTTCATTCCCAAAACCAAAAATTCTCATCCAAGGCCATGGCTGCTTGTATTCATTCTTCAAGAACAGAAACAGCCCAAACAAACACACTTTCACATGACCCTAATAGCCAAATCGATGAACGCATTTACAAATGTGCAAAATTCTGTAGACCCGATATTTCTGATCACGTTTCCTGTGTACCCATCTCACAAAATTGCCAAAAATCCACAAATTCAATTACGGCCGTTGATTCTGTGGAAAATGATGTTGATGGGGTTGTTGATGCGGTTGATGTGTGGTTGAAGATGCAGGAGGAAGCTAGAAATGATGTTGAGCAGGAACCAATTTTGTCTAGTTACTACTATTCTTTGGTTTTGGCTCATGATTTTCTTGAGAGTGCACTTTCTAACCATTTGTCTAACAAATTGAGCAGTTCTAGCCTTCCTAGTAACACCCTTTTCGATTTGTTCATGGGTGTGGTTTCAGATGACAAGGAGATCATGAATTGTGTGAGATATGATCTTAGGGCAGTTAGAGAAAGAGACCCAGCTTCTTTTAGTTTTGTGCATTGCTTTTTGAATTTTAAAGGGTTTTTGGCATGCCAAGCACATAGGATTGCACATAGACTATGGATACAAGGTAGAAAAACATTGGCATTGTTGATTCAGAATAGGGTGTCTGAGGTTTTTGCAGTGGATATTCATCCGGGGGCCAAAATCGGACGGGGAATATTGCTTGATCATGCTACTGGAGTTGTGATTGGGGAGACTGCTGTGATAGGGAACAATGTGTCAATTCTGCATAATGTGACACTGGGAGGTACTGGGAAGGAGTGCGGTGATAGGCACCCAAAAATTGGTGATGGGGTCTTGATAGGGGCGGGCACTTGCATTTTGGGAAACATTAGTGTTGGTGAAGGTGCAAAGATTGGAGCTGGGTCAGTTGTGCTAAAAGATGTGCCCGCAAGAACTACCGCAGTTGGTAATCCTGCCAGATTGATTGGTGGGAAGGAAAATCCAATTATGCTCGATAAGATTCCCAGCTTCACTATGGATCATACTACTCATATATCAGAGTGGTCTGATTATGTCATATAGACAGAGGTACACACATGTCTGACTGAGCCTTTTCCTTGTTATGTTTTTTTTTTTTTGTGCTTTTAAGTGAGAGTTGAAGCTCTCCTATTACCAAAAAGGAATAAAAGAAAAATGAAAAAGAAAATGTAACGGATGAGGATGATGGTATGATACTAATGAGATGATGATATGATGAGAAAGATGGTATGATACTAATGAGATGATGATATGATGAGAAAATTTGTTTTTGTCTTCATGTATGCTTTTCTGCTTGTATTTCTCTCTGTTACTTGTGGTAATGTTGTTTGCTTGTTCTTATTCTTGTTAATAGTGGTTGATTAAGTGACTTGTTTTCGATGATGATTAATGTCATTAGTGGGCCTTTGTCCTGTTTAAGCTGCTCTGAGAGGGATAGATATTATCTGTTGCGTATGGTGAATTCGAAAATTCTGTCGAATTTTATGTTGCTGTATAACAAGTTACATTGAGAGAGAACTCACCCATTACATATTAGGATGGAACTGAAGGTTACAAAATTGCGAAGTTGAAACTAAGACAGCATTTAGGATGAGGTTCAGGTTTCCTGATTAGCCAAGAAATAGTGAACAGTTTTTTCATCAATATGTGGTGATCTTTTGATATATTGAACTTTTGTTATTTTTCTTGGTCCTTGTAACAATTAGGGAAAATTGGATCATTTTTTTGGTTGGACTTCAAGGCATGGCAGGAAGATTATTCTTGATTTGGGACAAGTCTACAATTTGAGCCCTAGAGTTCATCTTTTTGTTGTAAATGCTAAATCTCAAAAGGTATTGCTTGGTGTTGATCCTACTAAATTAGGTTTTTTTGAGGGAAAATTCAGGTTGAAGTTGGTTGTAGAATGGGGGCTATTTTGCACATTCTCTCTTTTCTTCAAGCCACTGTTGTTCTCATATAAGGTTCAGTAGTTAAGAGAATCTAGCTCCTCAACCTGAACATACAGGTCATAAAAAAAGAACAATGAACATTTGGAGATTTGATTCATTTTTTCTGTACACAATGTTGGAAAACAGCATGCTATTCTGATACAACACATGGAACGTCTTTCTAATTACCCTGTTTCTCAAGGAAATCAGAGTCATATGAAATGAAAACAAGAAGTTCAGTAAATAAAATCAACAGAAAAAAAATATACTTTGTAGAGGAGATTTGAAACTCTTTGATGCAAATTTAAGACTCGACTAGTTGAAGAAACTCACTGGTGGCTCTTCCAGTGAACCAAAAAGGTGTTTCCAATGGTATCCTTCCAAACCTTACATCCTCCAGAAGTGTTGTTCAAAACTTGTTCTACTAGTCTTCCTCCTTTCCCCAGTTTAGAAAAATTTTTACACCAAGTTTTTCTGAGCCTCAGCAAACTATGATCTGTTGGACTTGCATGGCTAGAAAGATCGCACTCGGTTATAACATGCTGGTTCAGATCTCTCTAGCTATATTAACCCTGAAAATGTTGTTCCTGAATGTCTCTAAACAACATAAAACAGGGCAACTGAGCTAAAAATTCTAATGTTGAACTTCTCCGCTTTAGATCCACCTGCCTCAGAAGCAATTATAGTCTCAAGTTCCTGGGGTTCTGGCAACTGTTCTTGTATTGTGTTCACTGAGCTTTGACATGATGATTCCCACGTCTACAAAAAACCGTTATCAGACTTGGCGAAAACTTCATTCTTGACAGACATCTTTGATTGTGATTTCTTAGCAACAATGTCAAGCAACTGCTCACCTCACCTAGGTTTTTTCCACAGAATTTATGTTGAAACAATTTAGGGTTGATATACTAAGATGGACCAGACATAAGCAGATATCTGGCCGTTAGTTGAGTCATGAACGAACATAAGTTGCTGAACTTTTTACAGGATTAGTTTTTGAAGTTGAGAGCCAAAAGCAACCGTGTTGTTCTTTTGTTCTTCGATCATTTTACTGGCCTCTTACCCAATGCTTCCTCACTTCCTCTGATTTACAGCTAGGACCTTCATTTTGTTGAATTTGAGAGTAAAATGTGCTTCCTTCGCCCTACTTAAAACGCTCACAGTGTGTGTCAAGAAAATTATCCTCTCTACTTAAAACGCAACCAAAGGAGGCTATTGATTTTAGAAGGCTTTCAAAGATTAAACGTTGATAATTCCTTGATGACAATAATACAAGCACCTTAATCTTTGTAGACTAATTACAAGGCCATAGGAGTCCAGATTCAACTCCGCACAAAGCTTATAATGTGAACTAAAGCTTCCACAATGACTGACACAGGTGATCACAGGATGCTCGATCGAACCTACATTTTCAATCTGGGCTGCAAGACATCCATTAAACCTATTATCTCCCCTTCCAACTGAGTGGCTTAGCGTGATCTCCACACTGGAAGAGAGAGAGAGAGAGAGAGAGAGAGAGAGAGAGAGAGAGTAGGCTTGTTGTGTGGTGAATGGGAAGTATTTACGGCATTAGTTCATTTATATATCCGCAATAGGTTTGAAATAGTATCCAAAAATATCAATTTAGATATCTGTACCATGTCAAAATAAGGCCCTGGCTGTCTTGTTTATTTCAAAGCTAACTTAAAACTCTACAATTTGTTCTATTCCTCTCCTACCCCCTATTCTCTCAAGGCCAGCTTCTGCTCCCCCCCTCCTCTTCTCTTAGCTACCGGATTCTATCTCTGTAACCAAATTCCTTTGAGTTACATGGTTAGACACTTTATTTTCTTAATCAGAAATCTTGAGTTCGAGTATTGAGAATGACGAAAAAAGATTTAGGAGAGTCAATTCCTAAAATAAGCCCCACAGTGCTCCCATCGAATTAGTCGGAAAAATCTGGATTCCGGCCGTGAAAAACCAAAAAAAAATTCTATCTTTGCACAAATTATTACATGAAAAGAAGCGGTAACTTTTTGGGAAAATTCCTGACAAATGGTATTGGAGCCTATTGTTTGGTTGGGAATAACAAGAGTAATTCCATTGGAGTACTTCTGTGGTTTCAGTCCTTACCTTACCATGGCGGAGGACTCCCATGCCTTTCCAAATACCCTATAGTTGAGTTGATCCATGATTAAATGGCTTTTGGTTAAATATACTGCTACAGAGGGGCATAGGGTGGATGGATTCATGTTCTTGGAGTTTTAAGTGGTGAATTCCAGATAGTCGTTAATTTAACCTTTTGGATGAGAAATTAGTATCTAACTTTATATATATATTACATATATTGAGGTCACCTTTAAGGGTATTGATATCCACAGAAATGATCAATTTTGGATCGATCATTTCATTTTATTTTATTTTATTTTCTTCTTTTTCTTGCAAAGAAACTTGGTATGTAAGATTATACCGGATCTTTTTTGGGCTTGATAAATCTTTTTTTTTTCTTCTTCTTGTGCTTTACCTCGATATATGAACTAAATTGATGGGCTTGATAAATCTTGGTACTGCTAAGGTTAGACCGACTTGATTAGTTGCGAGTTGGTTAAATAGATGGAATGAAAATAAAAGTAAATCACTCAACGCCCTAAAAAAATATTCATTATGATGAGAATTTTTGAAGAAGTATAAAAAATAATATTTGTTCATAATTATATATAATCTTAATTATTACACATAACATGGGTAAAAAAAAGGTGAAAGCAAAAGGAAAATGCTACTCTCGTTATTAGTTATGCTACTGTCTTCATATCCGAACCTTAATCATTATTCTGGGCTGTGGATTATGTTCTAATGTTAACTTTGGCATATGGCATACAAGAGATGGATGAGACCAACTAATATGGTCCAGGAAATGAAGTCTAATATGCAAAAACAAAATGCTACTCTCGAATGTTGTGTTCCAGAAATTCATGCTTCTTTTCGTATATCACCAGAACTTCTACTTTTGTTCTATTTGATTGGACTTATGAGATTATCATACGATTCTTGCTGTGTTATTTTTATTTTAATTATGGTTGGTTCGTCCGATATTTTGTTTCTCGGGAGACTATTTGATTTCTATTAAAATTAATATAATTTTCGGAAAAGTCTAGTATATTTTTCGGTCTATCTTTTTATGTACTTTTTTAAATTTTACAAACTCCGGATTATTTTTCTGTGTATTTTTCATATTTTACGAGATAATTTGTTTTCACTAATCCTTGAATTATCTAAATCTGCATTTCTTCTATTTATTCATTTAAGTTGAATAATTGAATTTGATAACAAAACATGTACTGCTGGCACATGTTTACAACACAAGTTCAACAAGTTCAATGGCCTTATGAATGTGGCAATACAGGGCAGATGATTCATGTTTAATGCCCCAAGTTCTTGACCGAGTCACCTTATGCTTGAGGCTGTGCAAACACAGCTCGCACGCTTTCTATGCCTAGTGGGTAAGAGATCTTATCTGTCAGATGCATTATTGAATTGTTATCTTATCATCATGCATTATTTTCTATCCAAGAAAAAGGATACGCACATTTTAAAATAGCATATACAAATGCAAATAATTGACTATTATTGTGTCTACATTTGTAATTAGTATGGAAATTAAGTTATCGAATTGACACTATTAAATCTAAATAAAAATATGGATTTTGTGAAACCCACGTCAAGATCTTTGGAGCCTTATTCTCCCGGGGGTGGAAGGCGATGAGAACTTTTGGACTGGAGGCATCATTAGTTGGCTTAAGCTTGGGGTTAAAGGCTATAATTCAGATTCTTCTTCTTTGACAGCGGTAAATTTGTGGCCACTATTTGGACAATTTGGAAGGCTAGGTGCAGACGTGATTTTCAAAATGATCTCATGCTTCCCATGCAGGTTGCGAGGTGGACTATGAGGTTCAGCAGGGAGATTAAGGATGCCGTAAAAAAAAACCCATGATGAGTGTTTGATTCAAATGATATCAATTCATCTCACCTTAATATTAGATTTGATTTCGAGTCTCATTATTAATAAAAAAAAATCAATAATCAGATTCAAATCATATGAATTATCCAAATTAATAAAATAGAAATAGAGATTTGAAAATAAAACTCTCAGAATAAGATATTTTTTAAATCCAAATAAAAAAATTAGTTTTGTGAAACTCGCAACAAAATTTTTTTTTTTCGAACCCAATTTTGTTTCCCAAAGGCCCCGCGGACTTATTGACATAAGGTTTCATTTTCTGCTTTTTGATTATCATTTAACTTTTTGATCATCCCGAATGCCCATGTTATCCTAGTTAGTCTTTTTCTAATAAGGGTGAACGCAACGGCGGTATACAAACTTCATAGGAGAACCTAACTCCTGTGTTTTCCCAATGGAGATCAACCTTATCTCCTTCCCAACTCTTCTCACCCTCTTCCTCCTCCTATTCACAGCACTAATACTCAGGAAAAAATCCACAATTTCAAATCAGAATGTTCCACCAGGACCACCGAAATTACCAATTTTAGGGAACATTCACCATCTTGCTGGTTCTCTGCCTCACCAGAGACTCAGAGACTTAGCCAAAAAGTATGGAGATCTTATGCATTTACAGCTTGGAGAAGTCTCAACAATCGTCGTCTCTTCGCCAGAAACTGCGAAACAGATAATGCAGACCCATGATGTGACTTTTTCTCAAAGACCAAAGCTGCTTGCCGCAAGAATTTTGACTTACAATCTGAGAGACATTGTTTTTTCTCCATATGGCGCTTATTGGAGACAATTGAAAAAAATCTGTATTTTGGAACTCTTGACCGCTAAAAGAGTCCAATCTTTTAGGTCAATTAGAGAAGAGGAGGTGTCAAAAATGATAGAATCAATTTCTGCAAAAGCAGGGGAAGTAATTAATCTCAGTGAAATGATTTTTACTTTGACAAACATCATTCTTTGTAGGTCCGCCTTTGGTGAAAAGTGTGAAGATCAGAGAGAGATTATTTCTGCATTCAAGGAAGTTGTTGAGGTTTTCGTAGGTTTCAGTGTTGCCGATTTATATCCTTCTCTGAGATGGGTTCAAGTGTTGAGTGGCCAAAGACCCAAAATTGGGAGGCTTCATAAAAGGTTTGATATGATGCTGGAAGCTATCATTGGTGCGCATAAAGCTAGTACGGCAAGGAAGAAGAAACGTGATGGTGAAGCGGAGGAAGATTTACTTGATGTTCTTTTGAGAATTCAAGAGGAGAGTGCTCTTGATTTTCCATTGACTAATGAAGACGTCAAAGCTGTTGCATTGGTTAGTACATCTTTACTTAATCTCATAGTAAATTTTTTTCATGTCTTGGAGTTCCTCTACTTCTGATCCCCTTGGAGTTCCTCTACTTGATTACCAAAAAAATGAAGGCAGCCTCGTTCATCTACTCATTAATTATTTTTATTTTGATGGCAGCCCCACTTGTTCCGTAATATGTTCAATCACATAGCTTTTTGATTTTAGGCGAAAAAATTCCGGGATCCCATACTCTGATGCCGTCTAAAATTTTGTGGAATGACCATCCACTCCAAAAACTCAAAACTTATAGAGGTGTTATTGTTTTACGCTTGATATCTACCATCGCAAATTCCATTCCATGATCCTAAGTTGACATTGCATTTCATACTTAATACTAGCACTAAAGCTTCAACATGTTCACATGGGTTCAATTATGATTCATTTGCTGGAGCCGGTTAAGACTAGTCATCTTACCAACTCTGGAACTTGGGGGACTCTGAGTTGTCAAGGTGGTGTATCTTGACTGTATCACCCCAGGTAACTAGTCAAAGGTTTCGTTGATTTGAATGGAGAAAAATCGATCCCCATATGAACTCAGCAATTTGATGTTTTATGTTACAATACTTTCCCCCTGCTCTTTAGGGTGGAAATGAAACTGTTGATAACATACTTCATTCCTTGGTTTAAATCTAGGATGTATTTCTAGGAGGAAGTGAGACATCATCAACAACTGTTCAATGGGCAATTGCTGAAATGTTGAAACAACCAACAATCCTCAAAAAGGCACAAGCAGAGGCTAGAGAAATCTTTGCTAAGAAAGACAAGGTAACTGAAGAAAGCATTGACCAGCTGAATTACTTAAAACTAGTTATCAAAGAAACTCTAAGATTACATCCACCACTTCCTTTACTAGTTCCAAGAGAATGCCAAGAAAATTGTCACATTAAAGGGTATGATGTGCCTGCCAAAAGTAGGGTCATTGTAAATGCTTGGGCCATTGGAAGAGACCCCAATTATTGGAGGGAAGCTGAGAAGTTTATTCCGGAGAGATTTCTAGAGAGCTCTATTGATTATAAAGGAACAAATTTCGAATATGTTCCTTTTGGTGCCGGAAGGAGGATTTGCCCTGGCTTAAACTTTGGGATGGCTAATGTCATTCTTCCACTGGCACAGATGCTATACCATTTTGATTGGAAATTGCCTCATGGAGCAAAAGGTGAAGACTTGGACATGGATGAAGCATTTGGCGTAGTGGCCAGGAGAAAGAGAGATCTTTATGTTATTCCTATTGCTTATCATGCTGTAGGTGCATAATAAGTGTTTGATCAAATGGTATTTGAATCGAGAAGTTTGTAATAAAAGATGAAAGCTACTCCTTTTGTGTGCCATGTATTATGTTCAAGAAATCAGTTTGATTATATTCGTATGTCAATTTGTATCAAGATTACAAGTTTTAATATCTGTCAAAAATTATATTCTTATCGGTTTGATATGCCTTAAAATTATAAACTCTTAGCACCCTCGTGACTTTAAAATTATAAACTCTTAGCACCCTGGCATTGCTGACTGAGCAGTGAGGGTGGTAGACTTCAGCAGAAAGAGGGTGTTGTGGTGAGATATTCAAGTGATTCTCAGAGTGTTGAGGAGCAAGCGAAAGGCTTTTTGGATGTTCAAGTTGTTGGGGGAATATTTTGGAGGATTTCTCCATAAATGACAGGTTTGGAGGGCTTCTTTAAATAGGCGAATCGATTCAAGCACATGTTTAGGAAGTAAAGGTATATTCATATTTGAAGAAACAACAGGGGCCGAAGACACTCCTCACATCTTTGCATTATTGGAGCTTCTCAAGAAGGGTGAACAAAGACCTATACAGCTAAGAAACAGATAGGCTAGAGCTGATGGCCTACCTGAAGCAAGAAGGGTAGCTTATTGGGCAACTTCTGTAATAGATGAAGTACTTGCAGAATCAATACAGTAAAAATGCTTGTCTTTGGCCTCGGTTACCACCTCTTCTCCCGTTTTGTTGGCTTTGATGAAGGTTGTGTAACCAGAAGTATGCCAATCATACTCATAATCGTTTCAAACTCCTTTCGTTAAGCTCCAAAATATATAAATCTTTTGCATCTGACGCTAGACTTCTATATCTTTCCCATGGTATGTAATTTCACTGTATTCAATAAGATAACTTCAGAATTCTAACAGTATCACAATAAAATTATAGGGTCTTTACTAATGGAACAAACCACGAATAAATCATGCAAAAACCACTGGCAGTTTGAGATAATGACACTAGATTATTTGTTTTTGCTAGAATTTAGGGTGTCCCTAAAAGTTTTGCCATTGGCTTTTTAATACGATTGATGAATTGAAAACTTTTACCACCAGTTATTTTTGCAACGGTTCAACTACTACTATAGATCATCTTTGCATTGTCTCTTAATGAATACTATAAATAGCTTTTGTCAATGGGTGGTGGTTGATACTATACATCAACTTTTAGCATATATTGGTTCTAATGCTAGAAATCAACATTTCTTAATACTATAATTCAACTTTTAACATCAATTGTGGTCTATGTTAGAAATCAACATTTGGCAATACTAATTAAAAAGCATTCAATCTCCTGCTCATACTCGCTTTTGTCAATGGGTGGCGGTTGATACTATACATCAACTTTTAGCATATTGGGTTCTAATGCTAGAAATCAACATTTCTTAATACTATAATTCAACCTTTAACATCAATTGCGGTCTATGTTAGAAATCAACATTTGGCAATACTAATTAAAAAGCATTCAATCTCCTGCTCATACTATATGTTTGAAATAATATAACACTAATAAAAAAAAAATACACAAATTAGATTTAATCCATAATTATCAATTCCAACTCTTCACAAATGTAGTAAAATAAGTTAAGGTCTAACATAAAAAATTCAGATCAATCAGAGAAACTTTACAACAGAGTCACTCACCAAACAAAACTATCTAATTCTATCCAGTAAAACGCTATTTTGATTTATGTTGTTGTATTCTTTATAGTTTAGAAGCAACTTCTCTCAACTTGGCTGTCTTGGTGAACTAGTGTTTTGAGATGCCAAGCAATATCTGTTCACCATTTTATTCTTTCCAGGGACTTATCATGGTAGCTTTACAACAGTTTGTCCCCGTTTTCTCTTCTCATTAGCACAACAAGCACATCGCTAGTATTTCAGCATCATTTTTCATTTTCTGGAAGTACGGAGGGACAAGAACATCTTCCTAGCATTTCTTTGATCCCATTCATTAAGTGCTTTTCAAGAGTCTCCACAACTAGCATCCAACACGACATAGCTTATGGCAAATCAAGTAACACTGAGAAGAAAAGAAAAATTAAACCGCGCATCCATGTGGAGCTCCATTAAGTTCCTAATCATTTCTACTCCATTGCTTTGCGGTCTGACATTTCAAATCATTACAATGCAAAATAATATGCCAGTGGTTACTTTCCTTAAAACCAAATTTACAAGTGCATTTATCAGAACAAGGCATTTGGATTCAACCAAAGAAAAAAATTATGATTTTCTACCAAGAAAACTGCTTAGTTGAAGCGCAGAAAACAAAAGTATTGGCTTAGTTGAGCGAACCCAATAGCCAAACACGAAATCTCTTACCTGACTGAAGTTACGTACTCCAATGGATGCTCAGAAAATCAACCAGCAGATCCCATAATTGACAATGATTCTCTCTTCCCAGTTAGGAAAAAAAATAAATAAAAAAACCCCACTTCAATCATCAACAAATAGACAAACATAAATGCAATTTCAATAAAATTTCAAAAGAGAAAAAATACCAGTCAAGATTTGATGGTAGGTAGAGATCTGAAGGCTCGATAGGGATTTCTGTAATCAAAAGGGTATTCAACAAAAGGGCTTCCCATCGACGTCTTCAATCGAAGGTTTCCGTCAGCAGAGAACCTAAAACCTTAACCAATACAGGGAAACCCTTCCCATTGAGATATAAGCCGGAAAAAGATCAGGAAACCCTTTTGCAGACGTTCACGGGAACCTTCGTTTGTAGGCTCCCACCAGATGTCGACGGGACTCCAAGAACAGAAATCAAAAAATCCAGAAGCAGAGAGGCAATCCAAGAAGAATTACAGAAAATCAAAGATAAAGGGGAGAGAAATAGTGAGAGAGGGATCGGAGAGTGAAATAGCAGGAGAGAGAGAGAGAGAGATATCAGCATAAGCACCGATTCTTTCGCTAGTAGAGAAGACGAAGGACTCGATCCATTTTCATTTAATTGTAAACCAGAGGAGAACAAGAAAAATTAAATAAAGAAAAAGTTTAAAAGGTGGGAGGGAAAGATGAAAACGGAAGTGAGATGTAGGAGTTGAGAAAATTAACATAGGTTAATTTTTTATTTATATATATATATATATATTTTATTGAAGTAAATATTTTAACATTTTAATAATATATATTATAAAAAATTTATTATATATATTTTAGACATTTTAGAATTGTATTATAAAGAGTTTATTATATATGTAAATAGTGAGTCAAGTGATTTAGTTTTATTTTTTTTGACTTAATAATAAGTAGTATAAATTAACGATCATTTCACTTTAATCATTATAATAAAATAAAATTTTAATAGGGTTCCAAGTTAAATGACTGCAATATTTGGAAGGTTATATGAATGAGCTTAATTCCTTATTGATAATCTAAGATGTTTATCACATTATTTTTAATAATTAACAATTCAACTCCATGAATAAAAAGGTTCTGAAATGAGTTTTGTTTTTTTTTAAAAAAAAAAAAAATTAAATTATCTCTAATTATTTCAACTACTGTATCTTTGTCAAAAAAGTCTAACCATTTCAATATTGATGGAATATATAAATCATTAATTTATTAATTTTTTATGAAATTAACAAATCTTTCAAAAATTTATAAACTTTAAATATGTATGAATTTAAAATATTTCAGTTTTATTTATAAATATTTTATAATATTTTCCTAAAACTATTTATTTTATAAATTATTTATGAAACTTTAATGTCAATTGCCTTTGATTGTATTTTTATTAAGTTTTCATCTTAAAAAAATGTTTTTTTTAAGATTAAATAACTTATAATTTAAAATTTAAAATTATTATTTATTACAGTAGTGTAAATAATTTATAATTATTTTTATTTAATTTTAAATACGGTATTATTTTTATTTTATCTGCTACTAATGACACTTCTAATTAGGCGATTCAGTATGTTTACTTTGTCATTTATGTTTTCTCCCAAATTAATGGTACTTTTAATCGGGTGATACATCGTGTTTACTTTTCAAGCTTTAGATATTCTATTATTCATCGTTTTTTACCTAATTAATTGCACCCTTAATCCAGTGATGATGCATGTTTATAAACATGTACTTTTGTTCGATTCAATTGGACTTATGAGTTTATCTTATGATTTCGTTGTTTTATTTTTATTTCAATGTTGTTTGGATCATCCAATATTTCATTTCTCAGGAGACTATATGGTATTTATTTAAAACTAATGTTATTTTTGAATAGTTTAGTTGATTTCTCAATCCATATTTTTACGTATTTTTTTATATTTTACAAATCCCAGATTATTTTTCTGTGCATTTTTCATATATTACGAGATAATTTGTTTTTGTCGATCCTTGAATTATCTAAATCCGCATTTCATCTATTTATTCCTTTAAATTGACTGCTAGCTCATGTTTACAAGACAAGTTCAATCGCCTTATGATTGGGTTAATACAACGGCTGCTAGTTCATGTTTAATAGTCCAAGTTCTGGACTCAGTCACCTTGTATGCTTGAGGTTTTACAAACACAGATCGCACATAATTTTCTAGTTTGATAAGTGAGTATTAAATTGAAAATTGTATCTGAATAAGAATCCGAACAAGAAAATTTGATACAAACTCCACATACAACTATGTAGAAATTTTTGTCCATATAAATATGAGTATCCGTGTCTTCGACCCTTTTTTCTAATCACTTGTTTTGTGTGCAGTATATAAAACATTTTCCTTTTAAATAATATATATATTTTTTTTAGTTTGACATTATGTAGTATCACTGCCATTCAGGAACCACTGGGACAAGTTTTATAGTTATCAAAGCTTTACGTTAATATGATCTTTGGTTAAAAGACCATAGATTGAGCAAGAACGAGGTTTAAATGGGCACTTGTCACCACGAGTCACATATGCATGTTTTGTTAATCATGTTATGAGTATTACATGTGATTTGCACCGGCGGATCCCCGGGGGGGGGGTACCAAATGAGATTTATGGTGAATGTAAGATCACAAAGTTCAAGCACATGTAGTATTTCTCCTGGTCTCGGTGGCAGCAAGTTGAACGGCAAAAAGGTTAACCTAGAAAATTTACTTTTCGCGGCAAAAATATTTGTTACTAAAAGTAAAGATTCTATTATTAAATAGTATCAGTGATAAAAAATTTTCGTCGCTAAAAACCACTTGGTTAATTTTTATCGACGGAATAAATCTATCGTGAACTATGATAGATTAATGACAAAAATCTATCGCTGACAGAAAACAATATGTAAAAATACTAACGACAAAATTTTTTCGTCGCTAAAATTTCGTCACTAATCTATCGTTGATAGTTCACTATTGACGATGGATTTTATCGCTAATTTTGAAAGCCCTCACGAGAGTGCATACGTCCGCACTTGTGCCCACCTGCACCGTCACGAGCGCTCGCTCCTATGAAACCCGCCCGCATGCGCCCTCATGCTTGCCCGCCCACCTGCACGCACGCCTGCCTCCGCCCTGCATTTTTTTGAGAAAAATGTCTCATCCTGAAATTGAACCCTCGTCTCCAAAATGAAAGATGAGTTGTTCAACCACTATGTTACAATCTGTTTTGTAATATCTTTTTTTTATTTATTATCTAACTCTTAATTTTTTTTAAAATATTAATCTCACTTTCAAATTTTTAAAAAAAAATTTATCTTACTTTCACAATTTTTTTTTTATCTCACTCTCATCTCTTTTTTTTTTCTTTACTTTGGGATAATTTTTTTCATTAAGATAGAATAGCAAATTATTTTTTTTATTTACCCATTAAATTGAATAATAAAATAATAGAATAAAAGAAAAAATAAAATAAATAAAAGAAACAAGAAAAAGAATTATAAAATAATAAAAGAGAAGAAAAAATTAAAAAATTAAAAAATTAAAAAAATTAAAAAATTAAAAAAATTAGAAAAATTAGAAAAAAAAATCAGTCGCTAGAATTTCTGTCAGTAATCCGTCGCTAAAACTTCCGTCAGTAATCCGTCGCTGATAGTTGTACATATGTTTTTTTTTTTCTTCCCTACTATACCAACAAATTAGCGATAGATATTTTCTATCGCTGATAGTTTTATAAATTTTTTTTTTACTCTAAACTACAATAGCGATAAAAATATTTCCATCGTTAATTTTTGTTATTAATCTATTACTAATCTCTTGGTATTCCATCCGATATTAATTCGTTGTAATTTCATTATTATTTATGATGAAATTTTTTTGGTCGATAATTTTTTATCGTTAAAAGTCAATTTTCTTTATAGCGCTAACGTTTCAAAATTTTCAATTTGTGGGTGTCCTTGGGACAGGAGCCGCACATGAAGATTACGAATGGTACTCGACTCATTGCTGGGAGGTCTTTGTTCTGTCCAGAGTTTTAAGTTGGGTCGTTGGTTGCATTGTCCTTTTGTTGATCTTTGGCCTTTATTTGGAGGGTCAATGCATAATCATCCATTTTTAGGCACTCCATTTTTTTCCTCGTTTCAAGGACTCCTTTGCAAACCCCTTTGGGGTTGGAAGAATCTAAATGCAAAGGTTTTGGGTGATCTTTAGTGAAAAACCCTAAGTTTTGGTTTTTGTCCCATGTGGGGGCACCATTGTTCATTTTTTAAGGACTCCTTTGAGTTGGTAGGATCTAGAGTTGGGATCTAAATGTAAGGTTTTAGGTGATCTTTAGTGAACCCTTTTCCCAAGATTTCCGAGACTTAAGGAAATGATAGGTAGCAGCTTCATGTCTAGGGATCCTTAAAGTTTTGATGGACATGTAGTTAGACTCTATGACCTTTGGTTTCATTTCATGTTTTTTGATTATCCTTTCGTGTTTTCCGATTAGTTGTGGCCCTTCTTTTGTTTCATAGATCGTTAGATAGGCTTTGTGAACCCAGATTTGGTCTTATTTATGTTGAGATGCATCATTAAAACTTTTATATTCCTGTTCATTTGTTACAATAACAGAGAAAATGGTAAGGCTAATGATGAATGATGTTGCAACCTCACGCTAAAGAGCGAAGTTAGCATTTTCTTCGAAGCTCAGGTCCATCGAGATCCGTTTAAGGTGTCAGATATGTCATCAGGAGACAGATTGCTGGAATTAAATATTTTCCCATATGATTGCAGAATAAGAAGAAAATGACGAAGACGACGGCGATGGTGACGATGAAAAAAAGAAAAAAGGAAGAAAAATAATTTTTTGGATTTTATTTGACACATGCAATCCACGCAAACACAGATATATAATATTGAATGATTTCCGAATCCCGATGAGAGTCCTAGTTTGCCTTTTTATGAGGTTCAACGATAATGGTGTAAAAACTTCATAGGAAAACCGAACTCCTCCTGTGCTTTCCCAATGGAGATCAGCCTTCTCTCCTTCCCAACAATTCCCACCCTCTTCCTCCTTCTATTCACAGCACTAATACTAAGGACAAAATCCAAAATTTCAAATCAAATTGTTCCACCAGGACCGCCGAAATTACCAATTTTAGGAAGCATTCACCATCTTGCTGGTTCTCTGCCTCACCAGAGACTCAGAGACTTAGCCAAAAAGTATGGAGATCTTATGCATTTACAGCTTGGAGAAGTCTCAACAATCGTCGTCTCTTCGCCAGAAACTGCGAAACAGATTATGCAGACCCATGATGTGACTTTTGCTCAAAGACCAAATCTGCTTGCCGCAACAATTTTGACTTACGATCAGAGGGACGTTGCTTTTTCTCCATATGGCGCATATTGGAGACAATTGAAAAAAATCTGTATTTTGGAACTCTTGAGCGCTAAAAGAGTCCAATCTTTTAGGTCAATTAGAGAAGAGGAGGTGTCAAAAATGATAGAATCAATTTCTGCAAAAGCAGGGGAAGTAATTAATCTGAGTGAAATGATTTTTGCTTTGACAAACATCATTCTTTGTAGGGCTGCCTTTGGTGAAAAGTGTAAAGATCAGCGAGAGATTATTTCTGCATTCGAGGAAGTTGTTGAGGTTTTCGGGGGTTTCAGTGTTGCCGATTTATATCCTTCTCTGAGATGGGTTCATGTGTTGAGTGGCAAAAGACCCAAAATTGGGAGGCTTCATAAAAGGTTTGATATGATGCTTGAAGCCATCATTGGTGCGCATAAAGCTAGTACGGCGAGGAAGAAGAAACGTGCTGGTGAACCGGAGGAAGATTTAATTGATGTTCTTTTGAGAATACAAGAGCAGAGTGCTCTTGATTTTCCATTGACTAATGAAGACATCAAAGCTGTTGCAACGGTAGTACATCTTTCCTAATCTCATAGTAAATTTTTTTCATGCCTTGGAGTTCCTCTACTTGATTACCAAAAAAAAAAAAGAAAAAATGAAGCCGAACTCGTTCATCTATTCATTAATTATTTATATTTTGATAGCAGCGCACTTGTTCCGTAATATGTTCAATCACATAGCCTTTTGATTTTAGGCGAAATAAACTCTGGGATCCCATACTCTGATGCCGTCTAAAATTTTGTGGAATGACCATCCACTCCAAAAACTCAAAACTTATAGAGGTGTTATTGTTTTACTCTTGATATCTACCATAGCAAATTCCATTCCATGATCTTGAGTTGACATTGCATTTCATACTTAATACTAGCACTAAAGCTTCAACATGTTCACATGGGCTCAATTATGATTCATTTGCTGGATCTGGTTAAGACTAGTCATCTCACCAACTCTGGAACTTAGGGGACTTTGAGTTGTCAAGGTGGTATATCTTGACTGTATCACCACAGGTAACTGGTCAAAGGTTTCCTTGATTTGAATGGAGAAAAATGGATCCCCATATCAACTCAGCAATTTGATGTTCTGTGTTACTATACTTTCCTTCTGCATTTCAGGGTGGAAATGAAAGTGTTGATAACATACTTCATTCCTTGGTTTAAATCTAGGATGTATTTTTAGCCGGAAGTGAGACATCATCAACAACTGTTCAATGGGCAATAGCTGAAATGTTGAAACAACCAACCATCCTCAAAAAGGCACAAGCAGAGGCAAGAGAAATCTTCGCTAAGAAAGACATGGTAACTGAAGAAAGCATCGCCGAGTTGAATTACTTAAAACTAGTTATCAAAGAAACTCTGAGATTACATCCACCACTTCCTTTACTACTTCCAAGAGAATGCCAAGAAAATTGTCACATTAAAGGGTATGATGTGCCTGCCAAAAGTAGAGTTATTGTAAATGCTTGGGCTATTGGAAGAGATCCCAATTATTGGAGTGAAGCTGATAAATTTATTCCCGAGAGATTTCTAGAGAGCTCTATTGATTATAAAGGAACAAATTTCGAATATGTTCCTTTTGGCGCCGGAAGGAGGATTTGCCCTGGCATAAACTTTGGGATGGCTAATGTCATTCTTCCACTGGCACAGATGCTATACCGTTTTGATTGGGAATTGCCTCATGGAGCAAAAGGTGAAGACTTGGACATGGATGAAGCATTTGGCGCAGTGGTCAGGAGAAAGAGAGATCTTTATGTTATTCCTATTGCTCATCATGCTGTTGGTGTCAAATAAGTGTTTGATCAAATGGTGTTTGAATTGGAGAAGTTTGTAATGAGAAATGGAAGCTACTCCTTTTGTGGGTCGTGTATTATGTTCAAGAAATCAGTTTGATTGTATTCGCATATCAATTTGGATGCAATGTTGTCAACATTTTATCATTGAATAAATACCTTGAAGGAAGTGAGACTCTTTGTCCTAACAAAGTTAATTTACTTTTGTCATTTGTCATGTTGAAGAGAGTTGAAACTAAACTCAGCTGTGATTTATTTAAATTTTTAATATGAAAGATTATTGATGTAATAAATTGTTAGTTTTTATAAACGAATTTAGGTATTGATTACAAAATTTTATATTTTCTACAACCAAGTTAAACATAATATAGTGAAAGTTAAACCAAGTTGAGGGAAATCCGGCTATGCAACGTTAAAAGTCCTTCTGCTAGACCCCGTGCAACAATGGGCCGAATTAGAATACTTTTTTCCTTAGTGGGTCTAATTTGAATAATCTTTTCTTTTTTCTTTTTTTACTTAATCAACCGTTATCTGAAATCATATTTCGAATGATCCAATCCGATATTCTATCAGAATCTTTTTGAAGGAAAACTCCCCCAACATAATTTTAATTTTTTTCATTATCAAAATTTGAATATAAGTTTTGGTTAAAAACTATAGCGTCGTTTCCATTAGATCAACTTTCCTTTAGATCAACTTTCCTTTGATCTCTTTTCCTTGGTTTGTCATCAGGGAGTGTGTTCTTTTACACTGATCCATTTGATTCTCGATATCAAATTGGTCAATGGAATTGGGGATGAATCATGGTTATATATAATATGGTATGAGAAAACACTATTATGAAATTAATATAAAAAAAAAAAGGAAAGGAAATTCTGTCATATCTATTGGGACAGTTGTGGCATGAGAGAAAAAAGGAGAAAAATTATCTGCGAATAAATTTCTCCAAGTGTGGTTGAATTGGTGAAAAAAATTACGTCTCTAATTTAATTTATAATATCTCTTTAATAAATTTAATTTTTCTCTTTAAAAATAAATATAGTGGTTTTTTTTATCTCTAAAGAATCAATATAGTTCACTTTTGTTTTTTCTTTTTGTTTGGTTTTATGTTTTAGCTCTAATTCATTTGTTCAAAAATGCTTTCCTTTTTCCCTTTACGTTACTCTAACTCCTTTGTGCTAAACATTATTACCCCATGTAAATTTGGGAGGGGGTAAAAGATTGGATGTCACACATACTTAAAGGAGGGAAAAATTTAAAGGGGTAAATTTTTTACTGCTTCCCCTCCTACCACACACCTATGGATAATCCAAAATATTTTGCCAAAAATAAAAATCATAAAAATCAATTTTTTTTTTTTTTTGGACAAAGAAAACCTTTTCCTTCAAGCACGATTCCGAAAGTGGAATTCACCAAACGTTAAACAAAGAGAGGTACATCATCTAAACAAAAAATAAATTTTTATTTTTTTTTTGATTTTAAAAGAAACATAATTTCATTATAATGAGTTGATTTTCTTAAGAGATCTACCTTTTTACAAGATTAATTGAACCACTGCCAATTTAACCTCTATTGCATTTTTCTTCCAACAATCAATAGCTTGTGTTTATTTGTTCCCACATAGAAAGAAAAAATGAAACCATGCACCAATTAAGAAACATTTGTTGGGTGTATTTTAAATTAAAAAAAAATTCTTTATTTCTATATTTTTTTATTCAATGAATATTAAGGTGTATTTCATAATCACAAATATAAAGTTGGTATTGATCATTATCATATTGTTAAAAAAATATTTATTGAAAAGGTAAGAAATATTTGTTGTGTAGATTTTTTTTTTAATTTCTTTATTTTTGTATTACTTATTCAATGAATATTAAGGTGTATTTGATAATCATGAATATTAAGGTGCCTTAGTTTATCATCATATTGTTAAAAATTATTTACTAAAAAAGTTGTGACACATAACGAGGGCCCTTGGGGCACTTGTTAACACGTCCAGGAAGAGATATATATTTCTAAAATGGAAAGTGTTAATTTATTTAATATATATCTCACAAATAGTTAAAAATCATAGTCCCCAATATTTAAGTTGAATTACAAATTAATTTTTATTGTTTTAAGTACAATCAAGATAATAGAAGACAAAGAATTTTATAATACGAAAGCTTCTCTATAACCTCGCTTTCGTTCTAATAACTACAGTTCAATTTGCCTAAAATCCGCTGTCTGACAACTATAATACCCTATTTGATATTTAAATTGTGCATGAATGAACATACTAGTAAATTAATTTCAATTATATGGTACATAATTACATTCATAAGCAACCATGACAAGAGGACATGTACAAAGTATATGAATTATTAAAATATATATAAACAAATATGCGGCGATGGTAAGGGTAGCGTTATTTGGTATGCACACATTCATTTTATCGGCATCTCTACCAAAATCAACAATGTATTTAGTTATTTCCGAATATAAGACTCTCGCTATTTTATAAATATATGGTCAATTTTCGTTTTAATCAATAGAGGGTGCACGATCAAGCGAGAAAGAGAGAGCCACGGCAAGATCAAGTAAGAGAGAGGGGGCAAATTTGAGCATAAACAAGTAATTGCGATGGCCAATAATGGTTTTTCTGAAGAATTGCAAAACTTGGGTATAACTCCAACACTCTAAAGCTCGTTCTTTATATTTCAAAAGTATCATTTTCCATTCAATTTTGACGTCTTTTATTTTTCTTTCTTTTTGTCCTTGGTATTTCTTCTCTTCATCACGAAACTACCTCTTGTGCTCTGCTACAAATCACTAAATTTGTTGCCACTTTATTTGCTTTTTCATTTTTTGTGGAGCTAGTAAGGTTTCTCAAAAGATTTGAAGGGTTTGTGGAAAAATTCACGATCAAAGTGCTTTGAAGTAGGCTAGGGTATGGACGTTGGTAAAAGTGTGGGTGGAAAGGACTCAATACATGCAATTTTAGAACTCCAAGTAGATACTTTTAAAGGGTATCAGTGAATATGCGATAAACTATCGGGGACTTGCAGTCAAAGGCCCCTTTAAGTCTGTCTATAAGCCATGGCACCGATTTCCATTATAATTCATAACTTGTTTTTGTCTCAAATGAATTATTTATTTAGAAAAAATTTCATTTCTATTTTGTAAGTGATAAGGTCCTAACTATTTTTATATTGTTTGTGAGCAAAAATCATACATATTGTCTCTTTATTGTGAATAAACTCTCTCTCTATCATTTGGTCATATATGTGCAATAATTCTTTTTTTTTTCTTTAGAAATTAGATCACTTTTATGTCATTACTATTAAAATATCTCAAAATTCACTTAAAAATGCCAACTAGGTCGTTTGTATCAAGTCAACATACACCTTCTCCCACACATGTTATTTCCTTTCAAAGAAGCTAACCATCCCTTTTTATTTTAGCACTTAGTATCTCCCTGTTGCAGTTGTATTTTCCTCTCTTGATATGAACATCATCAGCCACTAACTATCTTGCATACTATTTTCATGTCACATTGTTACCATAGGAAATTGCCCTTTCTAACTCCTAAATGTGGTGAAAGTGACTTACTTCTAAAAGTAATACAATCTTTCTTATTTTTTTAAAGTAGAAAAATAAAATATATCTGATGCAATATTTTTGTAGGTAACAATGTTGTCTCGTTGTCACCAGTGAATCAACAAGCAGAGTCATTGCCATTCATATTACTGGCACCACCATCACCACCGCCAACAATGGTTGCACCAGATGAGGTCAATAGAATTATAGAACATTCACTGCCAGGTGGCTCCAAAATATCAGCAAATGCTAAAAATGCCCTCCATGATTGTGTCATGAAGCCGATCGCCCAGGTAGCTCAAGCGGCCGATGAAATCTATCTCAACGACTCACGCAAGATAATAAGAGAGGAGGATGTGGAGGCAAGCTTAAGCGACTATAACTTTGATGGGTATGCACAAACTACAAAACCATACTTCAAAGAGGAATACCCAGAGGAGCAGCAACCCGAACTCATTGATTTTTTGAACTCCAATAACTTTGGAGAAGGCAATCCTAGTACAGTGGTAGAGGCAGATGCCGGCAGCCGCTCCTCCTCAGTGGACATCTTGGATGGACCTCTGGACGGCAGTGGTGAATGGCTGTCGCTTGCTAGCCCCTCCTTCTCCGCTAAGCCATTTTACAAGTGGCTTTAGAATAGCTTTTTTATGATGTTATGAAAACTCCCTTTGTTTTATGATATTATAATGTAATTTTAAATTTGTTATTGAGTACAAACTCATGCTTCTTCATGTTTTACTATTGAGTACCAAATTTTAATTTTATCTATTTATTTATTTTACTTTCTACTGTACCAGAATTTCACCTTTTACTTTTTCTAGTTCCCAATTCAGAATTCTTTATAATTACCATTTAGAACAATTTTGTTAATTGGATCTTAATATTCAGGTTAAAGTAATTAGTAATAAATTGACTTAAGTCAATGGGGGTAATGTCGACTTATGTCAACTTCTTTTGCAATAAGTTAGGAGTTACCCCATTCCCTTGTGAAGGTTTAAATTAAAATATTGCAAAAAAAAAAAGATATAAGGTAAAATCAAAAATTGGAAATTCTTTTAAGAGCCTAACCACAGTAAAGTGTGCTGTTACCACCAAATTCATTAGGGTCTAATTTATGGCTCTACCTTGCATCAATTCAGACTAATCATGCATTTTTTTTTTTTTTTTGTCGTCGAGCTCAATTTTGAGAAGTTTTTCTAACTTAATTTTTTTTATTTTCAAGTTTTGAATTCAAAATTTAATTAAACAATTTAATATCGTTACCCACCGGGTAGCTTTTTCATTCGGTTCTCCTTATAGCAGCATATTTCTAAATTTCTGCTTCTCCAAAATTAACATAAAGAAAAAATCTCAAATGTTCTTTTTCCAATTTTTCATACTTCCAGAACCTACTCTGATAAAGGAAAATCGATATAGCCGTTGAAGCTACAGAACATGGGCCCACTTGGGCCAAAAATGTTGGGCCCAAGTGAGCCTATATATTTTTATCAGAGAGAGTAATGACTTGAGAAATACTTGAAAATTGACAAAAATAGTACTCTTTTGAATTTTTATTTTAATCAATTTATTTAGTAATTTTATTAATGATTTTTAAAAAAATGTTTTATATCTAATGAAACAATAAAATGGCTTGTTGGTTGAAAATGACACATATTTTCCTTTATCTTAATCATAGCTACTATCATGAAATTATAATAGGCTAAAAGTTGCCTAGATGTTGCGTAGAACGATAAATGTTCTCTTTTAAAATCTTTTTTTTTTTGTTATATAAGAATTTGAATCCAAAAATTTAGAAAGATAGAGATTGTAATCCTTAGATTATTCTCTTAGAGACTCAAAATCTTTTTTTCTTATGTCATTTTTTAATATACCAAAAGTTATGACCGACTTAATTGTATAATTTGGTATCGCCTCTTTCAAAGAATACTTGTGAACTCTTTTGGCAAAATTTCTTACTATTATTTAGATTTAAAACTCAATGCTGCCATCTCTTTTTCTCTCTCCACTAAAATCTCAGTTCTCTCCTTTGCTCCCCACTTTAAACCCCAAATCCCCTTTCCTCATTTTAATCCTTCCAGCAAATTTAAACATCAATCACCTTCAACACCCCCCCTCTCTCTCTTTCTCTCTCTCTCCCTGGATGCAACACACACGGAGTCTGGGTATTTACTCGTCATTAAATTTTGTTCTGTTTGTGCTGGTCATGGCTTTGCTGGACTAACCATGAGCTTGATCTACTGGGCTCCTGATGGTCCAGCTTTGGGGCAAACATTGACTGGAAAATCGGCTCCAAACAAGCTTTAGCCCATACGCAGTCCTACAGGAGTACCAAGCATTGGGTCTCAGCGGCTGATTGTGCTGCTTCTTCTTTGTTCCGTGCTTTCGTTTTTTGTTTCTTCTAGCCCTTTCCTGTACCAAATAAATAAATAAATAAATAAACATTCCAGAATTCTCTATAGGTTTTTGCTAAAAAAAGCCTGGTATTTCACATTTTAAAACTTTTTAGAAGGAGAAAGGTTTAAATGCCCCAGAAAAGTGACACCCTTGATTTGCAAAATTATTTCCCTCCCCATATCATCTCTCTCTCTCTCTCTCTCTCTCTCTCTCTCTCTCCCCCCCCCCCCCGACCCAAAAAAAAAACCTTTTTTCCTTCCCCACTTCGCCAGTCGATGAGATGACATTTCAACTTGTAAATAGTAATTTCTATATTTTTTATTTAATTAAAAGTATGCACTTTTTATTACCGAAACTAAATGCATGAAAAACAAATTTTGATAAGCAAATTAGGTTGTTCAATGCAAAAACGAGGCAATTTTGTGATTCGCATTATTCCAAAAGGCGAAATCTAGATTAGGGAAAATTTAGAAATTAAGTTATATAATTTGAAGTAGAAGAGTCTTTATAATATACAATATGTTTGTTTTTATTCTAATATTTTGCTTAAATACATCAATCATTAAATCCATGCAGCAAGCCACCACGAGCATGTGAAGGACCCTAACTACAGACAAACTTATACCTTCTTAACTAGCACGCACAAACTTTCAAAAAGAAAGGCCGGATATATACTACCCAAAGGACTCCCACACCACCACCACTCAGAAAGAAATCCAAAAACCACAAGAACACCTACAAAGACCTTTGGCCTCCAAGATTAATGTCCCCCAACGTACGACCGTCCACCTTATTCCAAGAGATTTCAACCCTTTGAATTTGCTTTCAGAAGCAATCTTACGGTTTATCACACACCTTTTAAGCACCTTCGTGATGATAAGCAATTGGAATAACACAAAGTTCTCTCTTTCTCCTAACATTCGCGCCAAATCTCTCATCCATGTCCAAATCTTCCCCCTTTGCTCCACCGGGCAACTTCCAATCAAAATGGCATAGCATATGTGCCAGGGGAAGCAAAACATTCGCCATACCGAAAGTCATGCCTGGGCACATCCTCCTTCCAGCACCAAATGGGATAAATTCAAAATTATTTCCCTTGTAATCGACAGAATTTTCTGAAAACCTCTCCGGTATAAACTCTTCAGCTTTACTCCAGTACTTGGGGTCTCTTCCAATAGCCCAAGCATTGACAATGACTTTGCTTCTGGCCGGGATTTTATACCCATTGATCTCACAATCCTCTAAACATTCTCTCGGAAGTAGTAGAGCAGCTGGTAGATGAAATCTTAGAGTTTCTTTGCAGACCATTTTTAAGTAATTCAACTCATCCAAGCTTGTTTCGCCTATGTTGCCATTTTTGGTAAAAATCCCTCTCACCTCAGCTTGAGCCTTTCGGAGGACTGCTGGTCTTTTTAGCATTTCGGACATTGCCCATTCTACTACTGCGGATGATGTGTCACTTCCTGCTAGGAACATATCCTGAATTTTAAGCCGAGAAAAAGAAAGTACGTTAGTAAATGTTGAAGCACAAAAGAGAGAAACATAAACTGAAAAGAGGTATTTTCCATAATCCCCTTATAAGTATCAATACTCAAGAGGTTTGTGGCATTTGTCTCCATTTCTTATGAAAGTATAGTAAAATAGGTTATCTTTGAATAATATGACTTACAAATTTTATAGATATTAATATGGGGTAAAATAATGTGAAACATTAAATTTGGTAAAAGTGGATATACTAACAAACACAACGGCTTTGACATTCTCTGCTGTCAATGGTAATGCAAGAGCATCTTGTTCTTGAACCCTCAAAAGAACGTCAACCAAATCCTCCTCTCCTTCTTCACCATCACCTATCTCTTTTCTCCCCCCACTAGCTTTATGCGAACCAATAATGTCTTCAAGCATCTTATCAATTTTCTCATGAGCCTTCTCCATTCTCTGTCTCTGTCCGCTCAGCACATGAACCCATGTCAGAGAAGGAAAAATATCAGCCACGCTAAAACCCGAAGAAACCTCCATAGCTTCCCGGACAGTAGAAATAAACTCTCTCTGACCTCTACATTTTTCGCCAAACGCCACTCTACATATTATAGCATTTGACAAAGAACAAAGTTTTTCGGTCAAATTTATAACCTCCCCTGCTTTAAGAAAGATTGATTTTACCATTTTTGAAACCTCTTCTTCCCTTATTGATCGAAAAGATTGAACCCTGTTAGCACTCAAAAGCTCCAAAATACAAATTTTTCGCATTTGTCTCCAATAGTCGCCGTATGGGGCAAAAGCAATGTCTTTGTAATTGTAAGTCATGATTCCAGCAGCAAGAGAGGTGGGTCTTTGCGCAAAGATCACATCATGGGTCCTCATAATCTCTTTCGCTGTTTCCGGCGATGAAACGACCACTACCGAAAGTTCCCCGAGTTTTAAATGCATCAAATCTCCATATTTCTGAGCCAAATCTCTGAGTTTCCGGTGAGGCAGAGAACCGACAAGGTTGTGAATGTTTCCTAAAAATGGAATTTTTGGTGGTCCTGGTGGTAGATTTTGACTTGAATATTTTGATACTTTCTTTAGTTTCAACGCGGTGATGAAGAAGAGGATGAAGGTAAGAAGGGCTAGGAAGAGAAAGTTGAGCTCCATAGGAACAGGAAGCAATTACAAGAAGATCTGTTTTGGAGCAGAGTGTTTATTTCACTTGCTGGGAGTTGATTGCATGATACTTACTGGGGCCTTCAACTGCCTTTGTGGCTGCCTTGCCGCTGAATCCTCTGCATTAAAAATATTTGTGAATACCTAAATGGGGGCTGATGTTATTTTGGGGGAGGCGGGTGGTTGGGACTTGGGACTCGATTTTTTTTTTTTAACGGAGTTTGCAAGCCCCAATTGACACTTAACAATTTTTTTGTGGGGGGGGGGGGTGTTTGGGACTTGACCTTTTTTTCGAGGCCTGATTGCCTCCAACAGTTTAAAGGTGGGGTGTACACCAAGCCGCTGCGCCTTGATTTATTAACACAAGTGTTGGGGTTTGTTCTTTTGGAAAAAGATAAATAAGAAAGCCGGCTGAAGCTGAATGTGGAGCTCCGTCACTATTTTCTCTCTCTCGTACGCCTCTCTTTGCATCTGCCTGCATAATTTCCTTATTTTATTTCTGTGAAAATTACGTGTCCACTTTTTAAATGTTTTTGTCTCATAATTTCAAAATACAACGGCTCAAACTTCAAAAACTGTGAAATAAAAAAAGGACTCTTTAACAATAACGACAACACGTTGATCCTTAAATGTTGAGCTGACATGATATGACCTTTAGCAATTTCGACAACGTTTGGATCGTAGATGATGTGCTGACATGTATGACGTCTGACGTGAAATGACACTTACTAATTTCATACATACGTAAAACGTGACAGGCATAACGTGAATAAATTAAACAAATTTTTTAAGCAAACGCTAAGTAGCTTCTAAAAGTTCTGTTATTTATCAATTTTTTATTAATTAATTTTATTCTCTCTCCTCTTTCCTTTGCAGGCTTCTCGTCACCCTCAGGACTACACATCCTTTGCGAAGTCCGGCATCTCGGCACTCTTCAATTTCCCTCCTCCTCTTCCTCTCATTTTCTTCTTCAATAGCCGGCAGGTGAGGCATTCTAGGCAAGACATGAACAACCACCACCTCAAGTGCTTCCCTCCGACAGTCACCACACGAAGTCAGCCACCGTCGGCTGCCATTTGCTCTGCCCCATTCAGCCTCTTGACCCATAATCGCCGGTCACACACATGACTCCTTTTATCGTATCGCCCTTCACCATCACCATACACAGTTTCCCTCTCCATCCAACCCCATCGACTGCTTCTCAGCAGAGCTTCCCAATCTTTTAAACAACCCAATTTTGTCAGGGAGATGGGTCAGATCTTCCCATCTTGCAAGGTTTCCGTCTTCTCTGCAGAGCTTCCCAGAGCTTCCTATCTAGGGTCGAAGACGACTGATTGAGGGAGATGGGGTTGAAGACACTATGGAGATGCTGCCAGAAGCCGGAGGAAGAGACGGCTAATCTAAGGTCACGATGTGGAATAGGTAGGGTTACGGTTGGTCTCCGCCGTAGATGGCTATTCTCGGTAGTGGAGGTTGAATCAGTCTCATGCCTATTTTCGGCGCTGTGGTGATAGGATATGCCACATGAGAGAGAGAGAGAGAGAGAGAGAGAAGAAGAAGAACAAGAAGAAGAAACGTTGCCGCAACGTAGTACGGCGGCCATGGCTGCTACGGGGTGAGAGAGAGAGAGAGAGAGAGGGATTTGAGGCGGAGGGATGGATTTGAGGGGTGGCTGTTTGTGTCTTGCCTAGAATGCCTCGCCCACCGGCTTCTGGCCTGGAAATCGAGGGGAGTTGGGTGCAAAGGAGAGAGAGAAAGAGGGGAGAGAAATAAAATTAATTAATTTAAAATTAACAAAATTAACTAAAATTTAAAAAATAAAAATTTGACGTTGCGGCGTTAGTGCTTTTCCACGTGTTAACACGTCGTCTGTAAGATTATAGCAATTCGCTTAACGTGACACCTGTTATATCAACTTTTATGTGTAATGTCAAATTAATAATTGTCATTTTAAATCAAAAGTCGTAAAGTCATCATTTAACGACCGTTGTATTATTGTTACTATCGAAAATATTATTTCGATTCATTTTTTAAAATTTGAATTACGAGGTAATGTATTTTGAAGTTCACGAACGTTGTCCCCATGATTCAGAGGTGGGACATAGAATTGTCTCTTTTATTTTTTATTTTGGGATAATTCTTTAATCCCCACTGGTATTACTTTTAGTTTATGGTCCAGACAAATCCCCATCTGTTAATTGCCTTCCAAAATTCTTTAAATTTAAAGATTAAATATAAATAGTGTCATTGTATTGTATTGAGATTACAATAATACCCTTTTTATTTATTTATTTTTTTATTATTATTATTATTATTTACTTATCTCTTTCTCTTCACGGTAAAAGTAGTAAACTCATCTTCAACTCTCTCTCTCTCTCTCTCTCTCTCTCTCTCTCTCTTCATGGTAGAAGACAATGCAAACCCATCTTGCCCTTTCTCTCTCTTTCATCACTCCACTGTTTCTCCTATTCTCGCTCTCTCTCTTAACGTTTTCATTACCTCAACACTTTGATCTTTTCTTTCTTGGCTATCTTTCGCTCATCGAACTGGTTGATTTCATTGTATTTTTTTTTTCATCTATACATATTAAAAAACTTTAATCATATAAATAAATTAAATCTCATTATTAAATTTTAAATATTTCAAGGTAAATTATAAAAAAATATATATACAAAATGCATAAACATATCTGAATTTATAAAAATTGATCGTGGTTATTGATCTTCCAAATTTGTACGTAGTTTTAAGAGGGTAATGACCCTTGATTCTTTAACAATGTGGTACTACAAAACCTAAAACCCTACCTACTATTTTTTTTTTTGTACCATGATTAAACCACCAACTTAGTATTCGAGATTTTGTCTTGACTAATCTGAATCGACCGCTTGTAGGCCCCGATTGAAGAGGCGTTGATTTTTCTGAGAGATCAAAATCCCGATCATGATTAAAGAGCGTCAGTCCCCAAATCAACTAAACTATCATACATTTACCTACTATCTCAGGATACATATATTCCTAATTTTCTCATCATAAATTAAATATAAGATTTTAAAATTTTCACACAATGACTCTTAGATGATTTAATTTCATTTAACTTCAAACCCTATTAGATTACAACCATATCATAACATATAATATCTAATTATTATTTTTATATATAATATATATTTTTCCAAAAGAAAATTGTTAAATTTAACCTCTAAGATCTTATCCTCGAACGCGAAGAACCTTTTCAAGACAAGTTTTTGGCCAACACTGGAATCGACTTCCCTAGATATAATTTTAATTTTTGTTGGTGTTGTATCATCATCATCTCTTGTAAGGTGTTTTTTTTTTTTTTTTTGGCTTTATTGTAATTTTTTGCATGACGTTTATATATTTTTCTGGTTATTTATTTTCTAGTTCCATTAGATTGTTTAATTATTTGATATTTTTGTTATTTTTTAACCATATTAAAAGCTACGATTTGATATATTAATTTTTAGAAATTAGAAACAATAAAAATCATTAAGAGTATTTTATCTTTTCCCCGTTTTGTTCTCTCACTTAGGAAAAAAACAAATCAATGAGTATTTTGTCATTTTCATAGGCTTGCTATGCAATAGAATTTTATCATTTACCTTTACTCCATCGTTGTTTTCTCACATAGAGAGAGAGAGAGAGAGAGAGAGAGAGAGAGAGAGAGAGAGAGAGAGAGTATAATTAAATGATTTTACCCACCCAATGAGTAAAATTAGATACAATCAATCGTTTCATCTTTCAACCATGCAATTGAATACATTTCGTTGATTTTACTAATGATTAATCAAATGCATTAAACTCAAAATTTTGAAATATGAGTACTAACTGTGTTACTACTGAGTTGTTTTATACAAGAAAACATATTGTATACAATTGAAAAGGGGAAAAAACATAAGTTTTCTTATTGATAATTTTATAATTGTCTACTTACTATGATCTCAAGATTTACTTTGAATAATGTGAATCATTAATTGTTATATTATTAATTTGGATGGTTGGGTCTAGAATAAAATAATTAAGAAGAGAAAAATATACTGCCTTTTCCACTTTAAAAAGATTTTTTGTCAACATTTTGAGTGTTATTTAAAAAAAAAAATTAAGAAAATATTAATTATTTTCTTTTTTTCTTTTCTTTTATTATATTATATAAATATGCAATTATAATATTATAAAATTAACTTCTTAAAACATAATTCAATCTGTTAATATTATACTTTTTTAAATTAATTTTATACTTTTTAAAAGGTATAATCCCACCAATCATCCATCCAGTGAAGTTCCTTGAAAACCTTATCTTCAGCTATTTAACACTCTTCATTCATGTTTTAGAGGAGCAGCATTCAGCTTGGCATCCCAGTCCTTCAAATTCCTCAAGCATGATGCCACCAAGTAGGGCTTCCCATTCGCGAGCCAAAGCTCATCATCAAAATCATCAACAACTACATTAGCATTTAAGAAACCTAGAGACCCTCCTTATGCAACAACACTTCAGAACGTGACATGCCCTAATCCCCAGCTTAAAAGCAATGTTGCCAAAGGCTTTACCCCAGCACGCTATGGGACCTCAGGCGAGAGGCCTTAGGAAAGGAGCTCACCTTATGCCAGGCGCCTTGGTGAAATTTAGGGATAGTTTGGTTGGGGTGCAAAGCAGAAGGAAAGAGGATGAGAAGTAAAAGTGAAGAAAAATGGTCTTTTTTATTTGTTTGGTATGGAAAGAAAGAAAATGTGAAATGTAATCTCTTCCCCCTCCCTCTTAAAAAATCATTTTCATCCCAAAGTGGACGAAAATGGAAGAAAATGAAATTTTAAACAAATTTATCCTTATCCTTCAGTAATTACAAAATTATCTATTATTTTTTTGTTTCAATTTTATTTAATATAAAGTAATAAAATTTAATTTCTTTCATCAATTTTATTGGATAAATTATTTTTTTAATTTTACTTTTTTATATTAATATTCTAATTTTATTTAATATAAAATAATAATGAAAATAATTTATAAAAAAATAAGAAAAATATATTAAATAACTATTTTTTTTGAAAAAATTATATTTTTAGAAAAATATTTTAAATTAAAAAAAATAAAAAGGAGCTCACCTTATGCTAGGCCCCTTGATAAAATTTATGGTTAAGTTGGTTGGGGTGAAAAGTAAAATGAAAAGAGAACGAAAAGTAAAAGTGAAGGGAAATGGTCTTTTTTACTCGTTTGGTAAGGAAAGAAATATGGAGCAAAGGAAATGTGAGATGTTATCCCTTCCTCTCCCCGTTAAGAAATCATTTCCATCCCAAAGTGGACGAAAATGGAAGGAAATGAAATTTTTGAATAATTTTATCCTTATCCTTCTTTAATAATCACGAAATTATCTATTATTTTTTATTTCAATTTTATTTAATATAAAGTAATAAAATTTAATTTCTTTCATCAATTTTATTGGATAAATTATTTTTTTTTAATTTTTCTTTTTTTCTTTTTACTTTTTTCATTAATATTATAATTTTATTTAATAAAAAATAATTATGAAAATAATTTATAAAAAATAAGAAAAATATATTAAATAACTATTTTTTGAAAAAATTAAATTTTTAGAAAAATATTTTAAATTAAAAAATAAAAAAATTACATTGTGAGAAATATTAAAAATATTATTTTACAAAAGTATAATATAAATAAAGTAGTTTCCACTTTTCATTCTAACTGAACCAAAAAAAAAAAAGTATTACCTATTTTCTTTACTTCTATTCCTACAAAAAAAACAAAAGAAGAAAATGCATTTACGGAAATAATCTTCCACTTCCCCTCCCCCTCCGCGAACCAAACTTACCCTCTAAGTTTATTGAGCATCCTTCCAAGGTTGATTTGTTCTTATTTTCTCCCCTTTTAATGATTAATCTTATTGCAGGCTACATCAGTGGACTTCCTAAAACACTATTCCTTCTTCTGACCCACAAAATCGACAGAATCCCCAATTTTCACATTTACTAAGAACAGGTCTAGAGAACAAAATCGAACCTACTTGACATCATCCAATATCAGACATCGTCTTCTTTTAGTTCCAAAATGCAGATTCTGCGGAATCTCCAAAATATTCATGAAGATCCGATCTAATTACACATTTATGGCGACTAGTACGATAAACCCAGAATCAATAAACCTAAATTCTGTCAAGTTCATAGAAAGAGAAAGACGTTGAAGATAATGGATACCGCTCGACTAGGATGTTGCCTTCGGAATTCGCATTTTCACTCTCCAGATCTGAGCATTCTTTTGGGCTCGAGCCGGGCTGAAAGATGGGCTTGACCCGGTCCGATGGTTCGGCTAAAATCAATCGGGGATAAATTTTGGTTTTCTCCTTGTGTTTCGTGGAAAATCTCGTGCGAAATGTATTCTTGCAAGTATTTTACTGAATATTTTGTTTTACTATTTGTTAAAGGGCCAATTATCATTATATTTCAGTTGTTTGTAATAGTTTTTGACTAAACAATTTGCCAGCAGTAAATGACTAAGACAATGACGTTAGTAGTTTTCTTTCATGTTATTTTTCAGAATTTTGCATTAATTTTTCTGTAATACTGATCGAAAAATATTTTTCATTAATAAAATGTTTTGGCCATCAAATATATAAAAAAGAAAACAGAAAAAAAATTGCAAGTTATTTTTGGTGAAACAAAAGGTACAAGGAACCAAGGAAATTGACAAAAAAAAAAAATTATATTCTAACTTTCGCATCCTTAAAAACTCTTTCCAGTACCAGAGATTTGCCCTCTCGCATGATACACACGTCAGCATATGCTAACGTGACAGGCAGAAATGAGATCCTCAACCCCCCCCCCCCGGCGGCCGGGAGGTGGGCGCGGCAGCGGGAGGCAAGTCTCAAATCAAAATGGATTAACCAAAGAGAGGAGTCAGAGAGCCTGAAAATGCCGGTAAATACGAAGCCTGAATAATGGATGATGATTAGAGACACCATTTTTTGTCTACGTAGTTTCTATACAAAAAGGTTGGACCCCGAACACAAAGAAAAAGCCTTCCACACTGGCTGTGGCTGGCCAAACAGCATTTCACATATATATTACAAGTCTAGAAAACCACCATGAAGCATAGAACAGAGAGTGTCAGCTAACAAATCTGGACAGATAAAAGACTTGGTGTTAGCAAATACAAGTCCTCTTAACCAAATGTCGTTCTCTTCATCATCTTCATAAACTCTTCAACATTGACTTCACCATCCCCTGTAGATTTTTCAGCGGTTAAAAGTTAGAATTGATATATAGACAAACTGGTTAAAGAAAATGTCAGATACAAAAAGGAGAATCAAAAGATACAATCTGTTCAACATGGACCATCAGCTACCACTATATCCTTAAAATTTAGAGCTCTTGTGCTCAAGAGGGGAAAGCATGTAATTGAGGAGACAAGCACGTTAAGTTTCTTATATACATCTTAGAATCCATAAAGTTGTCAATCATTCACAAATGAGTTCAAAGCATCAGCAGCAGAAGAGCTTAGAGCTCCAGCGGATCCTTAAAACAAAATGGTATTTTTTGGTTAGAATATAACGACCAACATGCCCTAGATCAAGGCAAAGAAATTTGGGAGGTCATTTAGCGATAAAAGCAAGTTAACAAACCTAGGACACATACAAATCTATACAGCTTAAAATGGAGCTGAGATGCAAAACACCAAGCTACAAAAGTAAGGAAAGTGGGTGTCCTAGGTTCTGCAGTTCCTGAAAAAATGAGGAAGACCCGACTGCCAAGAAAATCAGTTTGGAAGATTTCGATAAATGCCGCTAATAAATTTGGCATTCACTTTATGCTAGCTTCCATAGAGATTTTTGAAAAAGCAATGGCAAATTGAACAGTAGTTTCAGGAAGTTCAAAATGGAATTAGCGCTCTAATTAAAATAGATCAACATAAATCTTGATCTTCAAACAAGAAGCAAGTATACATTTCGTGTGCCTCCAGCTGGTAGTTTCTGTAAGAATTTTGACACTAGAATTATACTTTTGTGAAACTTAATAATTGAACATTCTCACAAAAATCAAATGGGATGACATATATAACTTGAAAGAGAAACCAACTTACGATCTCGATCTGCTTCCTCAATCATCTCCTGAATCTCCCTGGAAGTGAATTTCTCACCTAACTCCCTTGCTATACTCTCAATATCTGAGGCAGATATCTTTCCCTGAATTCACAGAAAGTTCAGAAAATTTCAGTAAGGCCATGCTACAATGTGTAGCAATAGATAATTGAAAATCTCACATTCTTATCATGGTCAATAATCCGAAATGCTCTCATAAGCTCCTCCTTGGAGTCTCTTTCTCCAATCTTAGCAGTCATCATATGCACAAATTCATCAAAATCTATTGCGCCACTGCCATCCTTATCTACATCAGCAATCATTTGATGGATTTGCTGAAATTACAGCAGCAAGTGAAACTAGAAATTAGTAGCAGCATCAAAGAAAACAGCTCGAAGTAGAGACAAGGGGTAGAGGAATAAACTAATCAGCGGAGGAAAGTTTGCTTAGAATAACCAGCAGTACCTCTTCTGTCATCTCGAAGCCCAATGCCCTGCAAAAATTAGTACATTTTTAGCATCTTCTAACATATCAATTCAGCATTCCATGATTCAGCAGGATAAATACCTCATGGCCACATTCAGTTCCTTGGCGTCAATAGTACCTAACAACAATTGTAGTATATAGCTTAATGTTAAATAGTGCTTGCCCAAAAGGAACACTTCAATAATGAGAGATAACTACTTCAATACCTGATCCATCCGTATCAAAAAGCTCAAATGCTTCCTTTATCTCTTGCCTCTTTTGTTGAGATAACCCATGATGACGCCCTCTATGTTTCTCTTTCCTAGATCCTCCTCTATAGAGGCCCGACTTTTGGTTTTTTTTTTTTTACAAAATCAAAATCAAGGAAACGCAGACCAAAAAAGCACATTGTTAGTAAAAACATCAAGAGAACTGATCAAAAAGGACATGATTTGTATAAAGTTTATGACACAATTGTCAACAATAGCCAATAATAAAATTAGAGAAACAATTTCAATGTCCAATTGATTGGTGACGCTGGATAATTGTTTTAACTAAATATTATCCAGGGTAGAGTTTGCACAACTAGAATGCCAAAACCATGATTCAAAATTTTCCTACAATCAAAAAGAAATAAAATTAAAAGGCACTATCCAGGTTGTGACCCAGGAGCGAAAAAGAATATAATTGGCTCAAAACTAATCAAGAAGTCTAGCAAGGCATTTACCTTGACATCTCACTGCCAACAACTGCCCTCTATACCAAAGTGAAGAACAAAGACTTTTCACCCACAAGTCTACACAAGGAAGATGAGGGGGCCTCTCCATACCATCAAAACCCTCCAATTCCTTTCACATACTTACCACCTAAAAGTGAATGGTCGTGAAGGCAAGAAGATTCCTACCCTCCATTCAACCAATACATCTAGATACTCCCCTCTCTGAGCACAAAGCTCCTTGTGAACTGTTCTTGACACCATTAAACAAAAATAAAACCAAAAAACCTGCTATGAATACACCAATGCAAAACCTCTCTTTCCAATCAGCATGCAACAAAGTATTGTAA
The DNA here is from genome assembly GCA_033439265.1 of Dillenia suffruticosa. Taxonomy (NCBI): domain Eukaryota; kingdom Viridiplantae; phylum Streptophyta; class Magnoliopsida; order Dilleniales; family Dilleniaceae; genus Dillenia; species Dillenia suffruticosa. The sequence goes on from JAVTVX010000005.1 coordinate 1,797,275, forward strand.
ATTAATTGGCATTTTTCTACAAAGAAGAATTAATCTACATTATGTCTCCTTTTTTCGATCATGCATGGAGAAAGCTTTTCCTAGAGCCACCTCCCAAGCTAAGAAAACACCACTACAACTGCCACTTTCCAGGTCTCCTTCAGGAAAATTTTCACCCACCACAGAAGACAGAGTATTACAAGCAATTACTTTCCCATCTATTGACATCCTTCACATTCCAAATTTCCATATCTCCAATATGTGTCTTTGTTTAAAGTCAAAAGCATCTAACTCCAAAAGTTGTAAAGAAATAGGTCATTCTTCTTTGCTTTGTTTTTCTAATTTCATTAAAGTTTATAGCTTCGTTTTCAGAGTGTCCACATGAACCTGATACCTCTATTTAAACCCTTATAATTTTGTGATCACCCAAAAGAAAAGCTTAGATATCAGCAACACCAGCACATATGGCCCCCTGCATTATAATTAGACCCTATCCAACAAACATTAACATGAACAAAAGACACTGTCTCCCTGCCAATAGTAATAAATTCAAACTGAATATCCTTCTGACTTTGTTCAACAACGTAGAGGTCCAAATTAATAATCACACACCCATCATCAGACCCATAAACCGCATCTCCTATCACAGCACCCCCAACCAAAACTCCTTCAACAATGCCTCAGAGACAAGGTTTACATCCCACAAGCTCAAGTACAGAAGGAATCCCCACAACCTCACCCAATTCCATTTCATCATGGCACACTTACCTGTAAAAAAAAGGCAAACCCACTTTATCATCTTATCACTTTTGACCCAAGCTTTTTACTATAAACCATCTAGAATCAATCACTTCGCAAGAGAACCCCTTGACCCCTCAATCATCAATTCCATGACTCTAGAAACACATCCCTTTGTGTGAAAGAATAGTAGGAGTCCAACTGAAGACGAATTCAACCTAAAACAAAACCAACTGGTAATATCCACCCCAGTTTTCTTCAGACAAGATACCAAGTAAGTATGTTAGCAACTATCCTGATTGCTATACACATCTCACTATCAAGTAAAATTAACCCTTTAACAGGAACATCACACGTTAGTGCAGGTGAGGGCGCACTAGAAAGAAGGATTTTAGTTCCCTAGAAACCATAATTGTCACGGTGATCCTAATTGTTGCATTCGACAACTCAATTACGGCGAATTGCGAAGATTTAGGTTTTCTTTAAACTAATTCAACCACATGATCTCTTTTAGGTACACATATTTGGACAAAATGATTCAGTGACAAAAATTAACAGAATGTACACAATAGTGAAATCAGATTATGGTCATAGGCATGAGACATCAGATGCTTAATTCATTCGGAAATTTCGATCTAAAATTTATTCCATTGTTTCGTCAAAGAGGCGCACTCCGAACTAGATGATCTGAAATCTGACCTAGTAAATATCAAAGAATAAAACTCAAAACCTAGAACCACACCAAAAAGAAGAAATATTAATCATAAAAACGAAGCAACAGTAATCAAATGTTGTATTGCAATTTGATCCTAAATTTGCATTCCAATCGAGGAAAATTAGTACACATAAACTTGATTGCTAAATAGAAGAGAGAGTGAGGGAGATCGAAGGAACAAACAATCAAAATGGAAGAACACGAAAGAACAAGGATAGGAAAAAAATACTAACCATTGGCTTTCACGTTCTTGAAACGCTGAATTGCTGATTTTGATGATGATGATCACGATGATGATGATTAAGCAGAAGCAGCGTGAGAGAGAGAGACTTCCGAAAGCCAGACTTCGTTATATATATATATATATATATATATATATATATTTTTTTTTTTTTTTGGTGCTGACTGGGTTATATTTTGTCATACGCTTCCGATAATATCCTTCAGCACGCGCAAAGTTCTGCAATGGACCCGCCCGCAGTTGTGAACACCCACTATTAGCGGGCCGGGCCGGTTCAGACATTCAAAATTTGCGTAACGCATCCTTGCCCTTAAATCAGCTTTCCTCTGTTCGAAACGGTCCAAGTAGTATACGTAAGAATTTATAACATATTCATTTGATATTATAATTTTAAAAATAAAAATTATAATTTTTACAAAAGAAAACAACAATTCAAATTACAATTTTTTTAAATTATTAATATATAATTTTTTATTATAATTTCATTTATCGAAAAGGAAATCTTTTAATTTCTTACAAGTAATGTTCTTCTGTATATAAAGTCTATTTTTTATTATATAAGAATAAAAAAAATTATAAAAATATATGCGTTTATAGATATTCAAATACTAAATATCGGAAAAAATATTTAAATAAGAGTTTTTTACTACTCGAGTGCTCATATAAGGACTATATATGCAATCTACTAATATACTAAGTGTCTGTCTGATAGAACCTTTTTCATCTTCTCCTTTATAAGGAGAAGTATTGTCAAACAAAATTTATTCTCCTTCAAATAGCTTTTTTTTAAATGAATAAAAATAGAAAAAGTAACTTTAAAGATAAGAATATACCTAGTCCAAAAATCTTGAGATAAGAATGTGAGGGTTTTTTGTTTAATTTTTAGCCAAAATTTTCTAGAATTATTTTGGCTAAGAATGTAACGTGGTTTTTTTTTTGGCCGGGCGGGGGGGTGAATGCGAGGGTATTTTGTCAAGCGTGGTAGCGTAGCGGGACCACGTGGGGTGGGTAGCCCAAGCCCAAATATGCAGGTTGGTCAAGGCCACATGAGACAAGGCCTAAATGGACCTACAGCCCAAAATTCTTCTCCCAACCTGGTCTGGTCGAAAACAGGTTTGGGCCATTTTGATTTTGGCATTTCGTATATAAATATATATATATATATATATATATATATATATATATTATAATCAATCAGTATCCGAAATCATATTTTGATTAATCTGATTTGAATATTATCAATCTCAGTTTAGAGGAGAACTCTTATAATATTATCTTTTTTATTTTTAGATTTTAAATCCGATACTTGATTAAAAAATCTATCGCTTTTACTTAATTCGTTATTAAAAGATAATACATTATTTTAATAAAATCAAAAGTGGATCATTATTTATTTACTTTATATAGTATGAAAACATTGAGATTCATTTTTGTGAACAATTGAATGATTATTGTTTCCAATAAAACAGTTTTAAGGGTTTACCCGGTACACAATATTAAGAGAAATTATATATAGACTCGCTTTTAAAGTCTATAATTAACAAAGTTCAATACCCCATGTTTTTTTTTTTTTTAATTAGGAGGCCAATGGGTCTAAAATAAGATAACCCTTCTCACATAAATGTAGAATAAATTTAATTCATTTAAATTTAAATCCGTTCTATAAAAAAAGCTTATCGGTGCATTTTATCGTATTATGTCTTTTTATGCAAAATTAAAATTACACATAATTTAAAACTATTATCGGCATTTGTATGGTCTTGGAATCAAAACTACCGGGATAATTTAAATCCCAAAATCCGGGTATTTTATATGATCAAGTTTTTTTTTTTTTTTTTTGGTACATTGACTTGGCTACCATCCAGTGTTCGGAGTTTTATTTCGATTAATGTGTATCAACCGTTATAGGACCTGACCAGGGTTAGGTTTCCCAATATTATTTTTTCCGTATCCAGAGGTAGTCGAACTCCTGACCTGATTAAGGGACGAAGGTACCCACCCACCTACGCCAACAAGCCAACAAGTGTTGGTGATCAAGTTGATATATTTGATAGTAATTTTCAAACTAGAAAAGGAATTTGAGAAAAATTGTGGCGAGTTCTACATAAGCTCTTCCTAACGTTTTGATTATAATATGTAAAATCATGAGTGTGGTGTGTTCCACATTGCTTCGGAAGTGTTATTCCTCTTCCGAAGAAGACAAAGATTCCTATATAACCCAGAAAGATTCTATGGTACTTCGCAAGAGATGCCACATTGTCTTTGTGCTGCCATTCTTTAATTCTTCGTTATGGTGAAATTAAACTATTTAAAACTAAAATGCCGTCTGGTTACCAAGCACTTATGCAACGGCCACTCATTTTAAAAATTTTAAAATCATGATATATATATATATATATATATATTAAAAATATTATACATAAAATAAAATAGATCGAAACAAGTTGAATCCTGATATATTTTAAAGAAAATGGGAATGAAGAATCCTAAAATATGATCTAGTTTTGGCTTTGATGTCATAATAGTAATTTGGAATGATTTCATTTTAAGAGTAAAATATACTATATGTAATCTTTATATACTAATGAATTAATAATTTAGTCTTAAACAAGTTTGCTTACTAGTGATCTATTTGGTTTTTCTCCGCCAGGAGTCGCCCAATTTTGAAATGTCATGCTTTACTTGGTTAAGCTCGTCCTTATAACAAAATAAAACAAAAGTGGAATATAATATATTGAATTTATCTTGAATTTGGGTACTCTGTTTCGAGAAAATATGAGAAAAAAAATGGAGGGATTAGGCTTTCCTCTACTTGATTTGGTATTTCAATTTAATTACCCCCACAAAATACGAGATAATTGCAAACTAAATAGTTAGCAAGTTAGAGATTTTGATGATAATATTTATACTATAACGATCATTATTTTTTTAAAGTTTTTTTTTAATTAATAAATATATATATATTTTTTACCTGGATCAATCGGTATTCATATTTGTATTCTTCAACTGAATTGCTATGAGACTCTTTTTAAAAGAAGTTCTCTTAATATATATTTTTTTATTTTTAAAATTTAAATCTAAATTTTGATTAAGAAATCTGATGTTTTTTTACTAAACTAAATCTATATTAATTTAATTAATAAATATCAATAAATAGTTAATTTAATGGAGTATGACATAAATTCCTTAACTAAAATCTTGAATTCGAGTATCGAAACGAAAAAAGACTATATTAGGAAAATAGCTTGTAGAATATGATATTGTAAATCTCAAATTGAATTAATCGAACATCATTTTTTATATGAATAAAAAAATTTAATTAATAAATATTAACAAAACTATGAAATGTAAAAGTTTCAGAAGTTGGATGAATGTGTAAAGCTCTGATATGCTCAGCTTAGACAGAGGGTGGGCTCAAATCAAAGACACTGAAAGACGCATCCTCTGAGGCAAGTCCGAGAGAGGACAGACAAAACAGAGTCCTGTGACAGTAATCCTCCGATAAGTCTTCGCATCTTTGCTAAATCTGGACCGTCCGTTACTCAAATCCATAGTCCCGGAAAAAAGCCAAAAAATAAAATAAAAAATAAAAGGAACAAATCGAACACTCAGTTTCTGATCGTTGATGCAATGCAAAGTTGATTTTATTTTATTTTTTTTATTACAATAAGATTTGAAACTGAAATACGAAATTTAGGGGAGGAAGATGGGAGGGATCATCGTTCCTTTGAGAACCAAAGTTGATTTTATAATCAGTAAAAGCAGGCGACTGTGGTTAATCAATTTTATTATTAACAGCAAACGTCTCAAAACGTTTCCAGCTAAACGAGGATCAATTTTTTGACTAAGAAATAATTAATATTAACATGGGTCACACATGCTTGGATCCCCATATTTAAAAAAATCTTAACCTATTTCAATTTGATTCTATTTTATATATATATTTATTTATTAGCTCTTGGTATTTTCTATTTTATTTATTTTATTCTTTATATTAGGGAAAATTATAATTATATTATTAAAAAATATAAATATTTCATGTTTTGGGGTCATCTTAAATTATTTCAAGTAAAAAAAAATTTGATTAGACATGTCAGTATCACAAACCCTCTTGATTGGAAGTTTAAAAATAGATTGATATTCCACCGATATGATGATGATATTTAATGATGGTGCGGCCGATAAAAATTAAAACAAATTATCTTTATTAAAAATATAAATTTTTTTTTTTAATTTTTTAAATACAAATTAACTTTATTTAATGCTGGTGCGGCATCTTTTTATTTTTTATTACTTTTTTTAAGTGTAGCACCAAATGTCGATAAATATGGGCGACGGAGAGATGCAATCTCAAACCAGCAAGAGATCTAAAGAGATGAGCCAATAGATTCTCTCATCTCAAATCAAGAAAAACCCTTTTATTTCTTCTACTTCTTCCCAATGGAGTTCCAATTTCCTTCGTTTCCAATTCTTGTACTCTCTCTCCTCTTCCTCATCACACTACTAAAGAGACTAGCTAAAGGCTCAAATCCCAATATTCCAAAACTCCCACCAGGACCATCCAAGCTACCCTTCATAGGAAACATGCATCATCTTGCTGGGTCTCTTCCTCACCGTAGGCTAAGAGACTTGGCCAAAAGAATTGGACCTCTAATGCACTTACAACTTGGAGAAATATCAATGGTGGTCGTGTCCTCTCCAGACATGGCAAAAGAAATTATGAAGACCCATGATGTGATCTTTGCTCAAAGGCCATTCCTTTTATCTGCAAGCATAATGTCCTACAATTTCAAGGACATTGCCTTTGCCCCGTATGGTGCTTATTGGAGACAATTGAGAAAAATTTGTATTTTGGAGCTTTTGAGTCCCAAAAGGGTCCAATCTTTTAGGTCTATTAGAGAAGAAGAAGTTGCAAAGATTATGGAATCATTGAATGAGAATTTGGGGTGCAGTGTGAACTTGAGTGAGAAGATTTTTGCTCTGACAAATGGGATAATTTCAAGAGCTGCTTTTGGTGAGAAATGCAAGGATTTGAAGGCTTTTATCTCACTCATCAATGAATCTATAGAGGTTTCTGGTGGGTTTACGGTGTCTGATGTTTTTCCTTCTCTCACTTGGCTTCATGTGCTTAGTGGGATGAGGCCAAAGATCGAGAAGATGCATCGGAAAGTTGATAAAATGCTAGAGAGCATCATTGATGTGCATAAGGTTAGTAGCGAGAAAGCAAAGAAAACAGAGGTTGAAACAGAGGAAGAAGACCTTGTTGATGTTCTTCTGAAGCTTCAAGAGAGCAAAGACCTCGAATTCTCAGTCACTCATGAAAATGTTAAAGCTGTCACTTTGGTTAGTGCCTTCTCGATCCTTCTTCTTTCTTTTTTTTTTATTATTTTATTTCTTTTTGCGTTCTTGCTACTCGTACCTTCTAACATTTATCCTTTACTTAATTCTTTTGTTTAATTCTTTCCCATTTATATTCTAAAGAACTGCTCAAACAACATATTTAACAATAGTCATCCTTGAAATGGTCCAGGGGAAACATTCCCAAGATTTCAATTTTGTGCTGGAAACAAACTAGAATTAAACTTTTAAACTTAACTAGAATGTCGAAAATAGTTTGATTTTGATTTTGGAACCGAAACTTCGATGTCATTGATTTGCTTCTAATTTTTGAAACAAAAATTGGAATATTTAAAAAATGGTGAAACTAAAAGAATGATAAAAAAAAAAAAGTTATGAGAACTGAAAAAATAAAAAATTGAGAAAAATCATACAAGAATTATAAAAACATAATCAATTTGTAACCGGAGTCATCTGATTTTAGAATTATAATTAGATCAGAACTATATGATTTTGGAACACGAACCATCATCAAGATTCGAGTTTTTAGTTTTATTTGAAATTTTATACATGTTTAGATCCCAATTTAAACTTAGGAGTGCCAACAATTTTTTTTTTTTCATCGTTATCCGGATTTTATCCGATTAATCCGATTCGAACAATGAGATACATTTTAAGGGTTGATTCTCCTAAATTCTTTTTAATCATTTCTATAACTCGAACACGAGATCACTTATTAAGGAATAGAGTATCCGACCACTTAATTTAAAGCAATTTAATAGTGTGCCAACAAATTTGTGCCTTCACTAATTAATGAATCTAACAATTCTCGACAAAACTTAAAACTTTTTATCCTAAGTTCTATGGACAATTGAAAAATGAGAACACTTGTATCAAGCGTGGGAGGGTCATGTTCTTTAAATATAATACTCTTTTACTTTTAAAGATATATATATTTTATTTTTATTTCATTCCGAGTTAATATGATATTATATTTAGTGTTTAACTAATTTCGAAGTAAAATAAAATCTCAAAATATAGGATGGTGTGAGGTGAATTTTCCCTTAGCGCTAGCCTTCGCCTGCCAATAAAGAATTGTATTTCTTTGTTTTGGTCTGACGTTGAAAAAAATATCATAAACCTAATTACTGAACAAGAGACAAATATTATCTATACCGGCCTTGGCCTTGAAATGGCAGATAAAACTTGGCCGGCCGCTCTTTTATATGAGACAAATCATCAACAAACATTAACCTATTACATTTAAAAAATCAAAAAAGGAAATAATAACAATGGTGACTACAAAATTTCATTTAAATTTATGTTGAATTTTGATTTCAGGACATATTTACCGCTGGAAGTGAGACATCATCGACAACAGTAGAGTGGGCAATGTCGGAAATGCTGAAAAACCCTAGAGTTCTAGAAAAGGCGCAAGCAGAGGTGAGACAGATCTTTAGCAGAAAAGGTAAGGTGCATGAAGAAGGCATTGATGAATTGAATTACTTAAAACTAGTCATCAAAGAAGTTCTAAGATTACACCCACCAGCCCCACTTCTTCTTCCCAGAGAATGCCAAGAGAAATGTGAGATCAATGGTTATGAAATTCCTGTGAAGACCAAGGTGGTTGTCAATGCTTGGGCCATTGGAAGAGACCCAAAATATTGGACTGAAGCTGAAAGTTTTATCCCAGAGAGGTTTCTAGAAAGTTCTATTGATTACAAGGGTGCAAACTTTGAATACATACCCTTTGGTGCAGGAAGGAGAATATGCCCTGGAATTACATTTGGTATGGCTAATGTTGTGCTTCCACTGGCAAATATGTTGTACCATTTTGATTGGAAATTACCTAATGGAGCAAAAGCTGAAGATTTGGACATGACAGAGAACTTTGGCTCTACCGTTAGAAGAAAGGAGAATCTCTATGTAATTCCCATTGCTCATCGGCCACAGCCCGTTTGAGAAAGCGTAGACCATGTTATATTGTAGGTAAGAGATGTTACCCAAAAAGGCCTGGACTTGAAATTGAATTTAGGGTTTGGCAGATTTTTTTTTTTTTTGGTACTAGAGTTTGGCAGAATATGAAATTAATGAATAATCAGAAGGCAGGATTGGGGCAATGGTGTTATGTGATGCAAAAATTGTGATGCAAAAATTATTAGTTCATCGTGATAATATGTGTTATATTTTATCTTGTATTTTCCAATAAAAGAGAAAAAATGCACCCCATGTAAAGTATAATTTTTATTTTATTTATTTATTTATTTATTTTTTTTTTTTTTTTTGAGTTTGAAGTCAATTTTTGGTGAAAAATTATCGAGACGAGGGAAAAATCAAAAGCCCATAAAGATCAATAAAAATTTTAAGTAGTCACCAAAATTTTCGGAACTTGCTGTCCACGGAAAACTAACACCGGGCATCTATAGGGTACATTGAAATCTATTTCAAAACTTTTTAAAATAACTACTGTTGTTAAAGTTTAAAAACCTAAACATAAAATTCAAGATTATGAGAACATTTCTGAATTTGGCCTGGCCTGCATTTACTCATCATTTCAATTATAAATTGCCATGGTAAAAAGATTCATATTCTAGATGGTATCTCTCACAGAGATAATTCACAAATTGTAACTCCTGATATTTTTGTGGCATGGCAGGAACGTTCATGTATCTCACTTCTGTTGCTTTATCTTTTGCCATTTGGTAGGCTACTCGGCCGCCACTGGGAGCTGATCTGGGTCCATGTTCTGCAAGTAAAGCCATGATAGTGCAGAAAATTAAGACAGCGATGCTGTGCTACCAGAAAAAATGAGCCTAAGTAAATTGTTTGATGAAGCCTATTTTCAGAAACTTGTGCTTGGCTTGGAAAGGGAGTTGACATTTTAGCTGTGTTGGGCTGGACCAATTAAGATATTGTGGATACTTAAAAATAAAAAATAAAAAATAAAAAAATTTAGATTTTCAGCCACTATCTACTAAATTACATGTATTAATGATTTACCGTTTTTAATTTTGCGGCTGCATTCCCTGGATCATAGGTGCAATCTCGCCTGACCTTGCTCGGACGGCTTCTTGTGACCTTTTCTTGAACCCCTTTTGATTGTTTGACATGCTCCATTTAGGACTAATTGTCCTAAGTCAACTACCCTCGAATATCACATAAAATCTGAGACGGGTCGAATCTTAGCTGACTAAAATTCAGGCAACAAGTCACAAAGATAACTACCGCTAGACGCCAAGTCCTCTTCTTTTCCGAGGCTTGCAGTAGACTACGCTGCAAGATTGAGTTTCAGTTCGAAACTAAATTTTGAGCTTTAAGTTTTTTGTGGGGAATTGAGGCATGACACGTGGGGATGACAGCAATATAAGGCTCTTTAACTAGGCACAATATAAATTTAGCCATACGCGCAATGGAAACAAGCCTGCAAGAGCGGTGGGCTTGTTATTGACTAGAGAAATATGACCAATAATTTAGAGTTAAACCGCAGCAAGCTTCATATATATGCCATCCATTCCCAATAACTTGTTCATTGACGGCCCCCCAAACCTCATTGAAATTTACATGCCCTTTCTCATGGCTTTGCAGTTCTACATGAGTTCTGCCTTTTTAGTCTAATTGCTAAACTCATCCAAATGTCACCGGTTCTTAGAGGGTAGCGCCTCATCCCCCCCCCCCCTCAGAAGATATTTCATGTAAAATTTAAGTACTTGATCTTGTGCTCTGTTGCAAGATTTAATTATAATTACTATCCTGCTCATGTACAACCAAGGTCTTCATGACTCGCTTGGGAAGAGAGATGTGCTTCATGGTAAAGTTTACCATTCTGCGAAGTGGGACAGATCAAGAACACTACGCTTTTACTTTTTGGGGGGGAGGGGGCGGGAGGGAGGGTTGATTGTGAAATTTTCATTACTTTGGGGAGGTCCCCCTTTTAGAACCTTCCTTGTCAGTAAGCAACTCTATCCTGGCTCATGGACAAAAATGTCATCTCCATGCTCCCCACCACACAGAACAGCCAACCTGGCTAGTAAGCAAGTAGGGGTCAGGTCAGATATTACGTATTCAAATATCTGACTAGTGCCACAATGATTAACGATACCCATTCTAGAGATCAGCCTCTCACTGCGATCTACACCAGTGCTATTTTCAGTGATATGCAGACACATTGGGGCTTATGCCCTTGGGAGATTATAATTATTGTTAAAAGTAATATTCAACAAGATGATTGGGACTGCAAATCATACTCACATAAAAGAAAAAAAAATGAAAAGAATGAGGTGGGGACAAACTGGACTGCAGACATACAGGGGCTGCTAACAAGAGCAATAATATAGAAGTTACCCTCATTGCACAATCTTAAAAGTTGACTTATGAAATAATGTTTGATGGGAAAACTTTGGATTTTGGCCCCCTTCTAATGACAAAGTTTTCAAAATGGAAGACTTTTCTTGTTAAAGCCAACAATGTCAACTGAGCTAGACACTTGTTCTTAACAACATAACACTTCTCACTGGTACTTTCTTCACTTCTCACTGGTACTTTCTTCACTTCTCACTGGTACTTTCTTGTGCATACCTTAATGGAGCTTCAATTTCCATCCTTTTCTGTCATCGTCACTTTCTTGCTCTTTCTGTTCACGTTTGTAAGAGTCGGAAAAAGATTGAAGCTGATCAGCTCTAGTCCAAAGCTGCCACCGGGGCCATGGAAGCTGCCTCTCATAGGTAATATGCACCAGCTGGTTGGCTCACAACCCCACCATGTGTTTGCGAACTTGGCCAAGATCTATGGACCCATTATGCACCTAAAAGTTGGTGAACTTTCCACCTTGGTTGTTTCCTCACCTGAAATTGCCGAACAGATTATGTGTACTCATGATCTCAATTTCGCTTATAGACCTTATCTTCTTGCTTCAAAAATTTTGTCCTATGAGTCTACAACCATTGCCTCAGCTCCTTATGGAAAATACTGGAGGGAACTAAGGAAAATTTGTATAATTGAGGTACTAAGTGCAAAGCGTGTGGAATCATTTCGATCATTACGAGAAGAGGAGGTCTCAAGTCTTATCGAAACAATTAAAATGGAAGCAGGGTCTCCAGTCAATCTTACTGAGAAGCTTTTTGCAGTGACAAACAGAATAAGTGCGAAAACTGCTTTTGGTAAAAGATGCAAGAGCCAGGAAAAATTTATTTCAGCTATAAAGGAAGGTCTTAGGCTAGGTGGAGGCTTTAGTATTGCAGACTTATACCCTTCGGTTAAAGTACTTGAGGTCATCAGTGGAATGAAATTGAAGCTGGAGAAGGTGCATCGGGAAATTGATAGGGTACTTGACAACATTATTAATGAGCACAAAGAGAGGAAGAAAACCACATCTTATAATAGAGATGATAAAGAAGAGGATGATCTTGTCAATGTACTTTTAAGGATTCAAGAAAATGATGAGCTAGAGTTTCCCTTGACCACCAACAACATCAAAGCAATCCTCTTGGTAAGCACATGTTTCTCTACACTTTGGATTAATGACGTGCTTAGGACACATTTAGCAGAACAGAGGAAATGGAAATGATAAAGAACTTTTTCCAACATTCCGGCCCTGAAAATACTGCAGCAAAATTTCCCCCATGACTCGTATATAGTCCATAATAATTCAAGTTAAACTATGCAGAGAAAAAAAAAAATCAGAAACTAAAGATGTAAAAATGTAATGAAAATGTTCAAAACATTTATTTGAGGGTATTTTTATTTTTATTTTTATTTTCAAGCTCACAGAGTAGTTGTACAGGCTAGTTGAATCACTCACTAAGAGGCCTTGATGTGGCGCCGCTCTTGCAGACATCTTAACAATTTTATTTATTTTTCAAATTCTATTTTCACAACTTTGAAATATCAATAAGAAGTCCTAGAGTTGTATTAAGGGATGTAAAACTTTTCCAGGGAGACATTCGAGCTCTCGTTGAGCTCTTAGGGTATACTACTTAGATAATTTATCCCAGAGATGTTACACCTCCATCATGTTCGGCTCAGAACAAAGAAATGATATTCAAGAAAAATGCTTGTCTTGTGTTATGTGTAGTTTGTAAGACAATATTGGCGGTAATTAATAAAGTGCATTCATCTACCAATTTCAGAATGTTTTCAGTGGCGGGAGTGACACAACATCAACAACGATGGAGTGGGCAATGTCAGAAATGCTGAAAAACCCAAAAGTAATGGAAAAGGCACAAGCTGAGGTAAGACAGGTATGCTATGGTGAAGGCAATGTGGATGAAAAGCACTGTCGTGAGTTAAAATACTTACAGGCAGTAATTAAAGAAACTCTGCGATTACACCCACCAGCTCCTTTACTACTTCCGAGAGAATGTCAGAAGAGTTGTAAGATCAACGGATATGACATACCTGCCAAGACCAAAGTTGTTGTTAATGCATGGGCTCTAGCAAGAGATCCCAAAAATTGGAACGAAGCAGAAATATTTGATCCAGAGAGGTTTCTAAACAGTTCTATTGATTTCAAAGGATTAGATTTTCAATATATCCCATTTGGTGCTGGAAGGAGGATATGTCCTGGAATAGCTTTATCTATGGCTAACATAGAGTTGCCACTTGCTCAGCTACTTTACCATTTTGACTGGAACCTTCCCTGCAGAACGAGTCCGGCAGATCTTGACATGACTGGTGTGTTTGGCATAACAGTCAAAAGAAAAGCCGAGCTTTATGCAGTTCCGGAGAATTATAAACCATTTCCTGCTAAATGGACAATGTAGTTCACTTGTATGGCTGTACTATTATGTTCCTTTGAATGCGTATATTAAAATTATGTAATTCCTTAGGAATGCATAGGCTATATCTACCACTGTGGACTGAATAAACCAATGTAATGAGTCTTGCCTCATTGGTCTGAAGGCTGAATTCATAATCGGTGTGTATCTAAGAAGATCTCCAGCATACACTATAAAATGTTGGAGATTTCGTTAGTGTACGTTGGGACTATGATCCCCCCCCCCTCCCTCCACTTCTTAAGATTTCTGGTGTGATCAATCCTAGATTTTGTGCTTTTGGTGGATGATTAAATTATAATCTATAGTAGTCTCCAACTCATCTACATTATACACTTCATTTATATCCCAAGCACATAGTCAAAAAGATGTCATTAGAGGCATTTTTGAAGATGTCATTCGGCATCCATTGAGAAACTCTTCTTTGGGATCATGCATTTTTGAAAACCATATGGGTATTCTGATTGAATTGGAGGCGGCTTCAGAATTCATCGAATTCACGGAAAGACAACATTTGGGGGTTTGGGCCGAGGTCTAGGGTTTCGTTGGTTTGGTATGTTGTGGGCCTAGGTGTACTCAAAGCAGTCATAAGAAGACTGCTGATCTTTTTTCCATGGAGATGGTGATGAAGAACAGAGGTCTTCATGTTGTTGCCAGGATTTTGTCGTAATATTTAAAATAAGGGAGGTTCCCGTCCCGTCCGGCCCACCAGAGGCGAGACAGGACGGGATTCGTAAGCAAAATGAGACCAATCAATAACATAGTGGAGACCCATCCGAAAATAGATAAATCGTATTCATGCTTTTGCTATTTTTTATATAGTGTGCATAAGAAGCAACATTCCTGCTTTCTCCTCGGCACTCAAAGCGCGTGAAACTCGATATCCTTTTTTTTTCTTTAGAAAACTCTCCACGTGACAATGGTAGAGATGGAGCTGAAGTTTATTAGCTACATGGTCAAATGTTTTTGAAATCCGAGGAAAAGAAAATTGGACTTTGCAACCGAGTAATTTGCATGTTTTATTTTTTTAATATAGGAAAAAGGTTGAGTGGGTTGTTAAATAACCTTTGAAAATCATTTAGCTCATTAAAGATGGAATAAAATTTTGTTATTTGGATTCAGACTGCAAGGCATACAAACAAAAGCAAGTAAATAAGGATGAGGTGTGGGCTCTAGTTCAGCAGACGTGGGCACGGCTTTGCCAATTCTAGAAAGAACTCATCTTTGTGGTCTCAGCCGACTTGAGCTAGCAGATAAAGTTTGAAGGGAACAACTTGGACTTCTTTACCCTATTTAGTGGCAAAGTTGTAGAGAGAAAAAAATTGTATTCTGCTGTGCATAAGATTATGGAGCTTCAATTTCTATCCTTCCCTCTCATATTTGCATTCTTACTCTTTGTTTTCATGTTTGTAAGAGTCAAAAAGAGATTCAAGCCGATCAACTCTGCTCCAAAGCTACCTCCAGGGCCATGGAAGCTGCCGTTAATCGGAAATATGCACCAGCTTGTCGGTGCACAAATTCACCACTTGTTGACAGACCTGGCGAAGATCTATGGACCACTGATGCACCTCAAACTCGGCGAATTGTTGGTAGTGGTTGCTTCTTCAGCTGAAATCGCTGAAGAGATTATGAAGACTCATGACATCAATTTTGCTCAAAGGCCTTATCTTCTTGCTTCAAGAATCATGTCCTATGACTCTACGAATATTGCCTTCTCTCCTTACGGTACCTACTGGAGGCATGTGAGGAAGATTTGTGTGTTGGAGTTATTGAGTGCCAAAAGGGTGAGATCATTTCAATCTTTGAGAGAAGAAGAGGTCTCCAGTTTCATTGAATCAATTAGACTGAAAATAGGATCACCTATCAATCTGAGTGAGAAAATTTTGTCGTTGACATATGGAATAAGTGCAAGATCAGCTTTTGGTAAATGCTGCAAGGACCAGGAAGCAGTAATTTCAGCTGTAAAAGAAGCCATGAGGTTGGGTGCAGGATTCAGTATTGTGGACTTATATCCTTCTCTTAAAATGCTTCAGTACATCACCGGAATAAGGTCAAAGCTGGAGAAGTTGCAGCGCGAAACTGACAGAGTCCTCGAGAACATCATTAATGAGCACAGAGAAAGGAAGAGAAACATGACATCCCACGAGGTGGATAAAGAAGAGGATGATCTTGTTGGTGTACTTTTGAAAATCCAAGAAAATGTAGAGCTTGAGGTTCCCTTGACCACTGACAACATCAAAGCAGTCATCTTGGTAAGCACATTATTTCCTCATATGCATTTCAGGATTATGAGACAATTAATTGAAGGGCATACTTTTTTATCACTTTCAGGACATTTTCAGTGGTGGGAGTGACACCACATCTACGGCAATGGAGTGGGCAATGTCAGAAATGCTCAAAAACCCTAGCATAATGGAAAAGGCACAGGCTGAGGTAAGACGGGTATTTGATGGCGAAGGCTATGTGAATGAAAAGCACTGTCATGAGTTGAAATACTTACAAGCAGTAATCAAAGAAACTCTGAGGCTACACCTACCAGCTCCCTTGTTACTTCCAAGAGAATGCAGGGAAAGCTGTGTGATCAATGGATATGACATACCTGCCAAGACTAAGGTTTTGGTTAACGCGTGGGCTATAGCCAGAGACCCAAAATATTGGACTCAACCAGAAGCATTTGATCCAGAGAGATTCCTAAACAGTTCTATAGATTTTAAAGGGTTAGATTTTCGGTATATCCCGTTTGGTGCTGGAAGAAGGGTATGTCCTGGAATATCTTTTGCGATGGCTAATATGGAGCTGCAACTAGCCCAACTCCTTTACCATTTTAATTGGAAACTTCCCTTTGGAATGAATCCAGAAGATCTAGACATGACTGGAGTGTTTGGCGTGACAGTCAAAAGGAAAAATGATCTCTATGTAATTCCAGAGCCTTACAAATCATTTCCTGTTAAACATACGAACTAGTTCCATTGTATAGTAATTTCAATACAAGTCATAGTCATTTTCCTTTCCTAAGGAAACAATGTCAAATATATGTTTCCAAATATGGAGATTGTGCCACTCCTAGTTGTACTAATAAACTACGCCCTTGAGGCTTATCACTAATACTAAGAATGGTATCGACCAACCAACCACAGTGTACGAGAGAATGTTTGGGAGGTGGTAAATCACAAGAGCATAAATGAGAGGAGTAATGCATGAAACAGGCCGTCAATCGAAAAGGCTATCATGCCCAAGACATGATATAAGTTTAGTTGTTTGCTTTTGAGAGGTAAATATATACAAACAAAAGGAACACAGATGACAAGGAGTGACATGGATTGAGCGCCATACAGCTGAAGCCACCAGATCTCTTATTCTCGGAGCGCTAAAAGAAGCAAATGAGCTATAGTTCAACTGATACCGTCTCCAGGTCTCGAGTTCAAACTTTCCAAGAAAAGAACTTCTCTACTCTGCTCTGAATCCTTTATAATGGGGCTTCAGTTTCCTCCCTCTGTCCCTTTACTCTTTGCCTTTTTGCTCTTCACGTTCATGATTTTTGAGGAAAGGAAAGAAATTCAAGCAAGTCAGCTCATCTCCAAGGCTGCCTCCCGGCCTATGGAAACTGCCTCCCATTGGAAATATGCACCAGCTAATTGGCTCACAACCTCACCACTTCTTGACAGACTTAGCCAAGATCTATGGACCTCTGATGCACCTGAAACTTGGAGAAGTTTCCATGGTGATTGTTTCCTCACCTGAAATCGCTGAAGAGGTGTTGAAAACCCATGATATCAATTTTGCTCAAAGCCCTCATCTTCTTGTTTCAAGAACAATTTGCATCATGGAGGTACTGTGCGCAAAGCGGGTGCAATCATTACATTCACCAAGAGAAGAGGAGGTCTCGAATCTCATTCAATCGATTTCCCTGAAAATAGGATCTCCAATCACTCTTTAGTGAGAAGATTTTCTCACCGACGTATGGAATAACTGCAAGGGCAGCTTTTGGTAAAAAACAGTAGCAAGAAGTATTCATCTTGGACCTTAAGCTAGGAGGAGGTTTCAATATTATGGCATTTACCCTTCTTCTTTTTTTTCACCACAACTATCTAAAATTATATTTTAATTAACTCAATTTGAATATATGTAGAGACACTATTTAGAGGATGATTTTTTTAGTATAATTTTTTTTTTTTTAAGTTTTAAATTTAAAATTTAATTAAAAATTTTAGTATTTTATTTCACCAAACCGGCCGATATGCATGTACCCTTTGGTAAAATTGCTTGAAGTCATCAGCAGAACGAGGGTTATTTGATTATTGAATTCCTTCCGGACCCAGATCAACAAGCCTGCCGAGGCCCAAAAGGTGTGGTGCTGGGCCCATGGCCGACTCCTTTCGGACCGAGTTTGGGAGTTGGAAAATTTGGAAGTATCTTTAGCCAGAAGATTAATTTTCACTTTTTAGTTCTAAATTTCAGGGTCAATATTCCGATGTCTTTGATTCAGGATCCGATGGCCCATATTTGTCTCCCACGTGTTTTGACTGAACACTTGCATGTAATGTCTCGATGTTGTCTGTCTACATAAAACTTAGTTTTTTTTTTTTTTTGGTGACTTAAACACCTCATAATATTTAAAATTTTATCTCGATTAATCTAAATAAACCGTTATAAGGATCATTTTGTGAGGGTGAGTCTCCCAACATTGTTTTTGAGTATCAAGGAAAAGTCGAACTCACAGTTTAATTGAAGGATCAAAATGTTCATTCTATTTACACTAACAAATATCGATAAAAAAAAAAAAAAAACTTATTTTTTCTTCCCATCCTACCAATTATTTTTATCTGTATGAAAGTTGTTTAAGGATGCCCAATTCAAGATCACATTTCTTTTGAGTGGATAGTCCTAGAAATAACGCATTCCCCCCCCCCCCAACTTTTAGTCAATTGTTGAACTCTCTTATCCCAATTTTGCATTTCTAATCTATACTTCTTAAATTTTTTTTTCCTTTTCTTTAAATGTTATTATTTATCAAGACTAATTCCACACTGCATAATTGATCAAATTATTAAAAAAAAAAATTATACAATCCAATCAAGCAAAATTATATTTAGCCTGAAACATTATCATAAATGGGTTTTTTCTTCTTTTGCATTTTGTCACACGATATGATACGCAATCTTGACTATCCTTATTGCCATTTTTTAATTGTTTAAATTTAAAAGAGCAACCAGCTTTATAGTCCTTTGAACATGTTCAAATCCAAGGTCCACTTTGTACTCCAGTGGGGAAAGTGATTCTCTCAAGAGGAGAGAAAGATATATCATTCTGGGGAGTCCAAACATCTTGGACTAGGAAGTCGAGGCAAGCTCGTGTGCCTCAGCCATAATTGTTAAAAATAATTAAGTGACGGGAGCAAGCAATCAGCAATGAAGAAAGAGACTTATTTTAGCTTGATTAAAAGAAACCATCCCAGGTATTTTTTTTAACCGATTAGTATATGAGTTTTGTTCTATTAATCCAGTGTGAGTATTGTGAAACTTATTAAGAAATTGATTTTCTTAAATTTTATTTCTCTATTCTTATGACTTAAATCTCAAAATCTATAGTTAAGAGAGTATAATATCTTACTATTATTATAATCTAGGAGTTTCATAAACCATCCTATGTATGATTAGTGTGATGAGCCTCTCAATTATTTTTGAAGATCTATGTTCGTCATTTTTAATTATTTTTGATAGTTATTAATGTTGTTTCTTATAATGTCAAATGAATTTAGAGTTGCGATCATAAAAAATAAATAAATAAATTTAGAGTTGGGACAAAGTGATCATAAAAATATTTTCTTTTCAATGATGTGGGAGATGTTGGTTTTTTTCTTTTTTTAAGCAATAAATACTATTTCTTGTAATGCCAAATCAATTTATGGTTGAACCAAAGTGATCATAATTGGGCCTCAGTGATCTAGTGAGATTATCATATTGCAACAAAGCTTTTCAGGCCCCATGGCGAGAATCTCATCCACCGAGTTAACTTAATATTATTATATAATTTTCTAATTCTTCACTTCGTCAAACAAGATGACAAAGCTACCAACATTTTAAAAATAAATAAAAAATACAATCTAAGTAGCAATTATTTTTTTCTTAAATAAACTTTAAAAGTCTAATCTCAGATAATTATATTTAAAATATTTTAAGTTTATTTTTAGGCTTTTTATTTAATAATTTTATTTTGACTGCCCTTGGTTTATAGATTAGCGAACACCTTTTTTTTTTAAAGTTTATTATACAATTTTAAAAACTAATAATTGAGATTTTAGAAAAGAATATTTGGAGTTATCTGGAGTGCTCCCATGAACACATTGTCGGCGTCCCTTCGTGACAGCTCACGTGACAGAGCCTCTTTACTTGAATTAAATTTTTTTTTGTTTGATCGATAGTATCTCCTTATTTAAAAAAAAAAAACACATTGTGGGCCCAGTCATTAAGGCCCAAAATCAGACAAAAAGGTCACTCTCCCTCTCTCTCTCTCTCTCTCTCTCTCTCTCTCTCTCTCTCTCTCTCTCTCTCTCTCTCTCTCTGTGTCCTATCCTAAGTCAGCAATTGATACTCCAATGTCCAATTTCTTGCCGTTCACACAAGGTAGAGTCATAACAAAAGTGCTTGAAAATTTCATTTTCTAATCGTGGAGGATGTGACCGCAAAAAAAGGTCACTCTCTCTCTCTCTCTCTCTCTCTCTCTCTCCGTCCTATCCTAAGTCAGCAATTGATACTCCAATGCAAAAGTGCTTGAAATTTTCATTTTCTAATCACGGAGGATGTGACCACATTTCATGTTCAGTGCTGGGGTTACGTGACAATTTCTATTTTATTATTTTTTAACTTTCAATGATCGTTGTCTAAGTTTATAAATCCTTCTTGAGCTCGCAAAGTTATTTATAATAACTTAATTATATAATATAAAAAATAATTAATACAATAATAACTTAACTTTATGGAGATTTAATTTTAACTTATAGAACTTTATATTTTTTACTAAAATTTTTATTACAGTTAAAAAAATTATATAAAAAAGAAATTAAAATAAATATAAATTAGAAATCATCATACAAACTTAAATATTTTTGATTATATATATATATATACAAAATATTGAAATTTTTATTAGAATCACATGTATCCAATTTCTTTTCTCTTAATTTTGTGATTTGTGATTCAAATTTTGTATAACAAAAAATATATATATACCTTATATTATCTTTGACAATTTTAGAATTAAATTTCTGACAAAAAACAAGAATTCTTCAAAGTTGAAAATCAAACCATGAAGATGGGAGGAAAATTTCCATTGATGGTGGAGCAAGAGCAAAAGAGCTGCCAGTAGGTCGGCGAGCCTGGAACACGTGCAAGGCCCTGCTCACCAAAGTTGACTTTTACGATTTATTTTATATATTTCCTTTTTCTTTTATTTAAAAATGATAGTTAAGAGTTTTTAGAATGATTATCAATTTAATAAATAAAAATATTAAATTTTTTAATTTTAATTTAAATTTAAAAATTGAAAATATAAAGAATAGATTAATAAAATTCTTTTTAAATTAGATTCGATAATATTTGATTTGAATTAATTAAAATATAATTTTAAATATTAATTAATCTATTATAAAAAAAAAAAATCTAACGATCCCTATCTCATTGATACTTTGATTATTAATGAAATTTTAAGATTTTCCTCTTGACCTAGAATTGGGTTTTATCCTTTGGGGTGGACTCTCTTACAGAAGTTTAGGATGCGAACCGAGTAAATTCAACTTATCACATTATCTATTGTGTCAGATTCTAATTTACTAAAAAAAATTATATTATTAAATATAACTTAAAACCATACTTTCATAATAAGCTAGAATTATTTTAGTATACTTGTTTAGTACGCATAATTTATAGACTACTCGTATTAAATAAGTTTTTTTTTTTTTTTTACATAATAATTCCAACCTGAATTTCAGGGTTGGGAGAAGGGATTGTGACTACCAGTCTATCCCATTGGGGACATATTAAATAAGTTTATTAATGCGTACATTAACATTAATAGCCTAAGATTTTTACCGCTATTAAAAGAATAGTGAGTAGCTTGCTCTTGAATTGTCACAATTTAAGAGGGATTGGTTGCCAAAGTAAATGCAAGTAATTGATGCGACATAAATTTCCATCCCACCCAAAGTGCACAGACATTGATTCTCCAATAGAATTAAAGTGGAAAATTTTGCAGCGAGTTCAAGGGAAAAAAAAAAGAAAAGGAAATAAATTGCTTGGGAAGACTGAAGAGTAAAAGGCTAAATTTGGTCACCTAACAATGTCGGCCCAAGTTCATATTTCGGCATGGTAGAGGTTTTAAGTAAATATATGGATGAGTCCGACATTTTTTTTTTATTTATTTGCCTAATTTGCAAATTATTGCCCATATCAAATAAATTTACAAAATATTAAATTTATAGTAACAATTATGTATTTCTGTACAAATAGTTATAATTCAATGATCGTACACTTGATAATTTTTTAATAAATAGTAATTTTACTTTATTTAATAATTATGTAAATAATTTTAAGCTCAATAAAAAATGACTATACGTTTTTTATCCCATTTCCATTATCGTTAAAATAAGACAATAAAATGGTCTATGGTCTAGACCAGAGATGATTTCTGATCTTGAATTGATTTCTTATAGATATACTCAACGTAATTATTTTTATTTTTCTGTATATTTTAGGTAAAAGTTTATTTTCATGGTCCTATAAGAGAAAAAAAATAATAATAAAGAAAGCGACCTTGGGGGGAGGAGTGGGGCCATCAGAAAAATAAGATCCCAGAAAACTTAAATTCGGTTTTTTTTTTCTTTTTTTTTGCAATTTTTGATTTTATTTTGTGAAATTTGGACGGCATTTTTTTGATCAAGGAAGCATATGGCACAAATAGTGCGCAAATTGGCATAAAAGGAGACAAGATAGGCAACGAAAATGACGAAACACGAAAACGGATACGAAAGATATAGGAAACGAAAATACGAAACAAACATGTAAATATAAAATAAAAAGATTTTTATATAAATATTAATTATTTTATAAAAATAATAACATATCTATATTTTATAATAAAAATATAAAATGATCAAATATATAATTATTAATCATAAAATAAATAATATAAAAATAAGAATGATAATTAATAAATAATTTATTAAATATAAAAAATATAAATAATTTTATATAAATATTAATTAATTTAATTTACGACTAAATAAATGATGAAACACTTTTTATGTTAATCGATGAAGCTTATATGATTTATTTTAGTCTAAATTTAATTATCGTTTTCTAAATACTATTTTACTTTCTTAATATTCATTTTGTCCCCTGAAAATGTTCCTTTTATTTTTTTATGAGATCTTCATCACATGTTTATGGGATCTACGGATTTATGTCATTACCATGATGGGTGCACGTGGGAAAGCATTTTTTTTTTCTTTAATGGACATTTTCAACTCATGGTATCAAAATAATCCGAGAGGGTGTATTTATTTTTGTAATGTTGGGGTCTTAACGGGAAAGATCGGATTTGTAGAAATTTCCTGAAAGATAAAAGTTATCAAATTATAGGATATAATATTTTATTTATTAAGTTAATAAATTTTAGTATGGAAACCAAGTCGATCTTTATAACAATTCCACCCACTTACCGACCCAGCAAAGATGGTTTCCGAATACATACCCTGTCTGCTAATCTTAGTTATGAACAATAATTCATGATTAAAATTTCCCAAAATGTTATTAATGCTGCTGTCTTTTTCTCAGCAATGAAAAATGATTAAAGAATTCACAACATTTTTTTCTTTTTTTAGGGGGACAAAATTTTAGAAAAGAAATTTCTTACTTGAGAAAAAGTATTTAGAAAATCTTTCTGTTCAAAAGAAATAGGAAAAGATTCTGGAGAGAGAGAGAGAGAGAGAGGGATGAGATTCTACCAGATCGGATCATGCGAGGGTTTGAGAAGAATTGGGGGATCGAAAGAGAGAGAGAGAGATCGCGAAGAGCGAGAGAGAAATCGAGCGATGTGGGGGTTAGGCTTTTTTGTTGCTTGCTTCTTGCTCTTCGTACATACGCAGAACAATACGCCAGAGAGAAAGAGGAAGAGGAGAGAGAGAGAGAGAGAGAGAGAGAGAGAGAGAGAGAGAGAGAGAGAGAGAGAGAGAGAGAGAGAGAGAGAGAGAGAGAGAGAGAGGAGGGAGGGAGGGAGAGAAGAGGTGTTGAGACCATAATGCCTCTAATTTGCTGACGTGGCAGCAAGATGTTTTTTGAGGTGTTGACGTGTCATGCCACGTTAGCAATTGGTGTGGTCGATGCTAACGTATCACATGATGCATCAACAATTACTCTCACACGGTAGTCACATTATCTGTCACTCCAAACTAACTTAGTACATAACAGTCAGCTAGGCATCGTTACTAACGGAAGGATCAACTTGTTACAGTTTTTAAAGTTTAGGTTTTCAATCGTTGCGTTTTGAAATTTAGGGATCCATTTGTAATTTGATGAAAATTCAGAGACTTAATATGTAATTATAAGTATCCTCCCGAGTTCAACACAGCAGTTTAAGTACAGGGTTTTGAATTTCGTTATGCGGCTCCAATCATCGAAGCATGTGTGAGTAATGTGATTGTGAGCACAAAACCACAATCCTGTTCTCTTGGATTTTCATTTCCGATTATAGAGACTTTTGGCCAAAACAAAACCCCATTTCCAGGAACCTTTGTCTCTCTCTCTCTCCTCAAACAACGAATTATTTATCAAACAAATCTTTTGGTACTCTAATGGCTCTGTCCTCCCCGTCTTTTTGAGTACTTGCTCACCGCGGTACCCTGGTCTCCAAGGAAGCCGCCTTTGACTCTCTCCGTTCTGTCTTTTTCTCAAGTCCTTCTATATAATTAACCACACAAAACAACATCTCCAATCCAAAATCTCTCATGATCATACATAATCTTCCAAAACAAAAACCAGGAAGGAACAAACAATGTTAAATTCTACAATGTTGTCAAATTTTGATTTTGTTGTACCGGCAAAGAAGGGTGTGTTGAGGCTACTGTCTTCTTCAGGTATTGTTTTTCTCCTCAAACCCGTTTTTTCACGTGGGTTTTCTGCTTCTCTCCATTTGGTTTTGCTACTCAGTCTATTTCTCTTGTGCGTCTTTAAGAAATTCAAAGCGTTTGATTTTGAAGGTTTTAAGCAGGGGTCTAGGAATGCTAGGTTTTTGTATTATAGGCAAACCCTTTTCTGTTGTTTGTTTCTTTCAATGCTTAGTCTCATTTTCTGTTGTTTGTACTTTTTTTGGTACAAAAGTGGTTGGTCCGAACCCCAAATTGTTATTCTTTTAGACTTAGCACTTAAAACCCTAGCTTGGTTTGCCACTTCTGCTTATTTAAGCACTCATTTCTTAAATTCTGGCGCATCAATGTTTCCTGCTTTGTTGAGAATCTGGTGGGGTTTCTATTTCTTTGCCTCATGTTATTGCCTTGTCATAGACCTTGTCATTTATAGCAAGAGTCACTCCTCACCAGTCCTGAACTTAGTTTCCGATAGCGTGTCGGTATTGACCGGCTTGTTCTTGTGTTTTGTGGGGTTTTTCGGAAAGAATTTGGGTGAAGATTCTCTTCTTCATGAGCGCCTTTTGAATGATAGTACCAACAGTATTGGTTTAGAGTCAAAGAAGCCCACTGGGGATCAAACTGTCACTCCTTATGCCAATGCTAGCTTAGTTAGCATTCTTTCTTTCTCTTGGTTGGGCCCTCTAATTGCTTTTGGTAAGAAGAAGGCATTAGACCTTGAGGATGTTCCCCAACTTGCCAGTTGTGATAGTGTCAATGGGGTATTTCAAATTTTCAAGAATAAGCTCGAGTCAGATGCTAGTAGTGGTGGGATTACCGCACTGAAGCTGGCAAAGGCATTGGTTTTCTCAGTGTGGTGGGAAATTTCGTTCACAGCTCTATTAACTCTTATATGTACGCTGGCTTCTTATGTCGGCCCTTATCTGATTGACACCTTTGTGCAATACCTCAACGGGAAGCGGGAGTTTAAGACTGAAGGCTATGCTTTGGCTTCTGCCTTCATGGTGGCAAAACTGATTGAGTGCCTTGCACAAAGACACTGGTTCTTTAGAGTGCAACAGGCTGGAATCAGGGCTCAGGCAGCTCTGGTTGCAATGATTTACAATAAGGGCTTAACCCTTTCCTGTCAATCGAAGCGGAGTCATACTAGTGGGGAGATAATCAATTTTATGAGTGTTGATGCTCAGAGAGTAGGTGACTTTAGTTGGTACATACACGATACTTGGATGGTTGTAGTGCAAGTAGTTTTGGCCTTGTTAATCTTGTTTCGAGACCTTGGTCTTGCTGCAATTGCTGCTCTTGTTGCAACCGTCATTGTGATGTTACTAAATTATCCATTGGGGTCACTGCAAGAGAACTTTCAAAACAAGTTCATGGAATCAAAAGATAAACGGATGAAAGCAACATCTGAAATCCTAAGGAACATGAGGATTCTCAAGCTCCAAGGATGGGAGATGAAATTTTTGTCCAAGATTAATGAGCTCAGGAAAGAAGAGAGTGGATGGCTGAAAAAATATGTCTACACTTCTGCAATAAGTTCATTTGTCTTCTGGGGTGCACCAACATTTGTATCTGTAGTCACATTTGGTACCTGCATGCTACTTGGGATCCCACTTGAATCGGGAAAGGTGTTATCTGCACTTGCAACCTTTAGGATCCTTCAGGAGCCTATTTACAATCTTCCTGACACAATCTCAATGATTGTTCAAACTAAGGTCTCCCTAGACAGAATAGCTTCCTTTCTCTGCCTTGATGACCTCCAGCCAGATGTTACAGAGAAGCTTTCAAAAGGTAGCACAGATATTGCTGTTGAGATAGTTGATGGAAACTTTTCCTGGGAGCCATCCCCTACTCAGCCAACTCTGAAAGATATCAATTTGCATGTGTCTCAAGGCATGCATGTGGCAGTTTGTGGTACCGTTGGTTCAGGCAAGTCAAGTTTGCTTTCAAGCATCTTGGGGGAGGTACCAAAGTTGTCAGGAACTATTAGATTGAGTGGAACAAAGGCTTATGTTGCTCAGTCAGCTTGGATTCAGAGTGGTAAAATTGAAGAAAACATTTTATTTGGCAAAGAAATGGACAGGGAAAGTTATGAGAGGGTCCTTGATGCATGTTGCCTAAAGAAGGATTTAGAAATTCTCGCATTTGGTGACCAGACGGTTATTGGTGAGAGGGGGATCAATTTGAGTGGTGGACAGAAGCAACGGATACAGATTGCCAGGGCTTTATATCAAGATGCTGATATCTATCTGTTCGATGACCCTTTTAGTGCTGTTGATGCTCACACAGGAAGTCATCTCTTTAAGGTATTTTCTTTTCACTCGTCTTTATTTTTTACTATTTGGTGCGATTACCATTTGCAATTGTGGAAAAACAATTCCCTTTTGGGCAACAATAGACTTAGTAAGAGTATACACACCAATCTGAATTATCTGGCTATATTTCCATGAGTGTTGGACTTTTTGCCATGGTATTCTTGATGTATTGCATACAATTTATGCAAATGCCTATCCCTTTTTGTTTTATTTCATCTTCATTCGGTGCTTATCATATTTCTTCCTACGTTATATATCATCTTTTACCAAAGTCAATGCTATGTTTTCTTTGTTTGTACTTCAGGAGTGTTTACAGGGGCTTTTGGGTTCAAAGACGGTGATATATGTTACTCATCAAGTTGAGTTTTTACCTGCTGCTGATCTGATTCTGGTAAGTGAGATTGTTTCTTTCCCTGCCACTTCTCCAAATTCAACTTATAAAATTTGTTACACCTTGCATTTCAGGTCATGAAGGATGGAAGAATTACCCAAGCTGGAAAGTACAATGACATTCTTAGTTCGGGAAC
This sequence comes from Dillenia suffruticosa, assembly GCA_033439265.1. Taxonomy (NCBI): domain Eukaryota; kingdom Viridiplantae; phylum Streptophyta; class Magnoliopsida; order Dilleniales; family Dilleniaceae; genus Dillenia; species Dillenia suffruticosa. The sequence goes on from JAVTVX010000005.1 coordinate 1,825,034, forward strand.
AGACTTCATGGAACTTGTTGGTGCTCATAAGCAGGCTTTGTCTTCACTAGACTTGGAGGCAGGGCCAGTTACTGAGAATATGAGTATTGATGAGGAAGACGACAAGGTGAGAAATGCTAATAAGATTCTGCAGAGAGTGGAAAGCAGGAGTGGTCGAAAGGGCAAGGTAGATGAAGCAGTCAGTCCAAAAGCACAGCTAGTCCAAGAAGAGGAAAGAGAGAAAGGCAGAGTTGGATTATCAGTGTACTGGAAATATCTCACCACTGCCTATGCTGGAGCTTTTGTGCCTTTCATATTACTTGGACAAATTCTTTTCCAGGTTCTTCAGATTGGAAGCAACTACTGGATGGCTTGGTCAACTCCTGTGTCAAAGGATGGGGAACCTGCAGTTGGAGGGTCTACTCTCATCATCGTCTATGTAGCTTTGGCGATTGCAGGTTCTTTTTGTGTTCTTTTCAGGACCACACTTCTTGTGACGGCAGGGTACAAAACTGCCATCCTGCTCTTTGAGAAAATGCATATCTGCATCTTCCGTGCTCCTATGTCATTCTTTGATGCCACTCCAAGTGGACGGATCTTAAATAGAGTAAGTGATAGGAATAGGGGCATTGTTTATAATTTTTCCCCATACCTGCTTCAATATCTTTAAAGGCTCAAGGCTTGCATGCATATACTAAATTTTGCTGTTTCTTCTTATAGGCTTCTACAGACCAGAGTGCAGCGGATCTGATTATCCCCAACCAAGTTGGGGGATTTGCCTTCTCAATGATTCAGCTCCTTGGGATTATTGTTGTAATGTCACACGTAGCGTGGCAGGTTTTCATTGTCTTCATTCCCATCATTGCTATCTGCCTGTGGTATCAGGTAATCCCTGGTTAAGCCAAGAAATTGGTCCACTTCATTTTATTACAAAGTAAATGTTTTTGTAAATCTTCCAAGTAGAGAGAAGTGCTTTTGGTTTTGTGATTCTGCAGCAATATTACATACCTGCAGCACGAGAACTATCTCGGTTAATTGGAGTATGCAAATCTCCAATTATTCAACATTTTGCAGAAACCATTGCGGGGTCAACAACTATCAGGAGCTTCGATATGGTACAAACATTCCAGGAAACTAGTAAGAAACTTATCGATGGATATTCACGCCCCAGATTTCATAGTGCAGCTGCAATGGAGTGGCTTTGCTTCCGCTTGGATTGGTTGTCCGCCATCACATTTGGTTTCTCTTTGTTTTTCCTCATCTCTATACCAGTGGGAGTAATTGATCCTGGTAGGCACTTACTTTCATCTTTATTCTGTGTTTTAATCTTCCTACTACTTTATAGTTGTTAAAATTGAATGATCTAACATGCTTTATGACCTATCTCAATTTGAAGGCATTGCGGGATTAGCAGTCACCTATGGCCTTAATTTGAACATGTTACAAGCTTGGGTCATATGGAATCTTTGCAATATGGAGAATAAAATAATTTCTGTTGAAAGAATATTTCAATATACTTCAATTCCAAGTGAACCTCCTCTGGTTATAGGAACTAACAGACCAGAATCTACTTGGCCATCACATGGAGAAGTTGATATTTGCAATCTGCAGGTAATTTTGAGGCCTAAATAAATGGTCCATGCTTAAGCTGTTCTCAGATATAGTCTCTATCAACTCACTGCTCCTATGGAAGGCCAATGCTTAACTTTGATGTTTGTTTATGTAGGTCCGATATGCTCCTCATATGCCTCTTGTTTTGCGAGGTCTGACATGTACTTTTCCTGGAGGGAAGAAGATTGGCATTGTTGGGAGAACAGGCAGTGGAAAGTCAACACTTATCCAGACCCTGTTCCGTATTGTAGATCCTGCTGCCGGACAGATTCAGATAGATGGTTTGAATATCTTATCAATTGGGTTGCATGACTTGCGTTCTAGGTTAAGCATTATTCCTCAGGATCCAACTATGTTTGAGGGAACCGTACGAAGTAATCTGGACCCACTTGAGGAATTCACAGATAATCAGATTTGGGAGGTGAGATGGCTTTCAATTGTAGGATGAAGAAGAATTTTCATATCTACGAAAATGCAGTCGTGTCTATAAGTTGGTAGTTCTGACGTTTCTTCTGCGAATGATGTTTTTTCAGGCTTTGGATAAGTGCCAGCTTGGAGACGACGTAAGAAGGAAGGAAGGGAAGCTAGACTCCATAGGTTTGCCTCTGGAACAGACCTACAATTTTCAGAATATACTATAATCAAATGCCCAAACTAATCCGATAACATCTAATAATCTTATATTTGTTTTGGTGGTAAAGTTACTGAGAATGGAGAAAATTGGAGCATGGGTCAGAGACAACTTGCGTGTCTGGGACGTGTACTTCTCAGGAAGAGCAAGGTCTTGGTGCTTGATGAAGCGACTGCATCAGTCGACACTGCAACCGACAATCTGATACAGCAGACCATCAGGCAACACTTTGTTGACTCCACAGTCATTACAATTGCACATCGGATAACATCCGTCGTTGACAGTGACATGGTTCTCCTTCTTGATCATGGTTAGTAGAGAGCTGATAAATGAATTTATACTTCACAGTCTTCTGATTTCTTGATGGCATCGTCTTTGAACCTTCCCCTTGTGTTGATGCAGGACTTATAGAGGAATATGATACCCCGGCTCGGTTGCTGGAGAATAAATCTTCTCCTTTCGCAAGGCTTGTAGCAGAGTATACTGCAAGGTCTAATTCAAGTTTCTGTTGAAATTTGAGTCCAACTTATTAGCGGCCAATTGAAATTTTGTGAAGGATGATGATGACAACCAAACCGCAATTTCTCCTTTTTTTATGTATTTAAAATGCGATTCGTTTCCTAAGAATTTCTGGACCCCTTCTCAGCGTATTACTAGGATTGTATTTGGTAATCATTTACGAGCAAGGCTGTAATGACACCGGGTACTGTCACGGGTGCCTGTGACACTACCGGGTCAAAACTCGAGCCTGAATTCGGGCTCGGGTAGCTCGGTATTTAGGTCGAGCTCGAACTCTAGCTCGAGCCTAAATGTGTTGAACTCAAAAGTTCAACGAACTACTCGAAAGATATTAATTTTGTTAAAAAAACAATTTTTATATATAATTATATTTTTTTAAAATAATTTCTATATATAATTACTTTTTTATGTGTATTTTTTAAATATATTGTCGATATTATCCGATAACACTATTTAATGACATCTGATGACACTTCGAGCCAGAGTTCAAGCTCACCTGAAGTACATCGAGCTTGAATCCGGGTATTGTAATACCGGAGCCCGGGTATTATAATACCAGAGCTCAACCGAGGGTCGGTCATAATACCCCTATTTACAAGTTTAAATTTAAACAATTTTACTTAAAAGGGGATTCGGATTTTTTTCTTGGTCAATGAACGATTTGAGATTTGAAAATTTCAAATTATGTAAAATTTTAAATTTTGAATTTTAACAAATTTCACAATTGCTTCCATTCCATTTCGGGTTCTGTGTAAATTTTTTTTTCACTATATTTTTTTTCCAAACAAAGTGGTGAGATGGGACTTTATATGTGGGCTGATTTGATTGGAAATGTTGACCGGATCCAAATTGTTATTTTTTTGATTGGGGTTTTCTGGCTCTATGGGGTTTTCCTCCCGACTTATCTGGATAGACTATTTGTAGGGCTCAATTGAGCGGGTAGGTTTTCTGACATTGATTTTTTTATTTTCATGGGGATCGAACTCTCAATCATAGTTAAGAGACGTCAGTTCCTGAATTAACTGAGTTATCATACGTTGATTTTTGATTGGTCACTCCCAATCGTGAAAGAGAAGAGAGAGCAACGGATGAAACCCTATTAGCTGTGTATAAAGGAGTCCAACTCATCGATGTGGGTTGATTCAATTAGATGTGGGGTTGAGTTTTCTTAAATATGATCGAGATTTGACTCCTATTGAAAATATCAGATTCTCATATGTATAGAATGTTTCCGATTAGGTGATTAATCTTTCAAAAAAGAGTCATTATAGCGATCCATTTAAATTAATCAAAATAAAATTCTGAATAACGAGCGGTGTTAAAAATATAATATCAAAAAATTCGTCTTGATCATTCATCTTAGTCCGCGTCTTTAACCGTGGGGTAGAAAATTTTGGCCACCCCCGCACGCTGGAGGCCACAAAGGAATCTTATGGGACCCACACGTTTTACTCAGCAACACCGTCTGTGTCAGTTTGTTTACTTGTTCTTAAGAAATTCGAGAGAGGTGGGCCCACAGATTGTTGCTCGTTTCTTTCTAATTCTGAAATCCATTGCGGTGGAGAGAGATTTTGATTTTTTTTTCTTGACTTACACGTATTTAAAATTATATTTTAATTAGTTTTATTTGAATTATTATCCAAGAAAATTTTATTAATATAATTTTTTTATTTTTAAAATTTAAACCTAAATTTTAATTAAATGATTTAATATTCTTTTTATGTTAAGTGTCCTTGAGGAGTTTTATATCAAAATATATTTTTTTAAAAAAATTTTAAATGACCTATAGAATAAAGTAATTCCAAATATTTGTTGTGCGTTGAATTCACAATAGGATATGTTGCGGATTGAACCCGCGACAAGGCGACATGGCAATATGGCAACATTAGAAGTGTCGCGTCATCAAGACGCGATACAATGTACCACATCTTCAAGACGCGACAAGCCTTGTCATGGGTTGAACCCATGACAAGGCATACCGGGCCACAAAGAAGAGACCCGCAAGCCCAACCCATAGCAAAAACCCACAAGCCAACGGGTCGAACTCTTTTTTGGTAAGATATCATAAAATCTAAAAAAACAAAATAATTCCAACATAAATTGTTTGTCTAAGTAATTAAAGAAAGTAATAAAATAAAAACAAAAGGGGAATAGGAATGTCGGAATTGAATTAGATACTCTGCTCACTTTGTTAAGAAACTCATGTTTGTTAACTAACAAATAAAATCGTAATGTTTGAGAGAGAGACAGAGAGAGGGAGGAAAATGCATACACAGACAACAGACCTACAAGAAAACATGGTCGAGTTGGCGAAAACTTGACTCGGTTGAAGTACAAGTAGAAGAAAATGAACAATCGAAAACCACATCTCCAATCATTCTGGAGGTTCCAGCCCAAAAACTGAAAACAAAATCTAGAATTTACAGGAAAAAAAATTCATAATAAAATATGAATATTTTGGGAATAGGAGCACTCCAGAAGTTGACGATTTTTATTTTGAGATTCTCTATTCCTTCACTAAAATTATTTTACTGGTGGGTCTTTCTTTCAATTCTTTTATTTCCTTTTCTCCTCTCTCTCTTACATAATAAAATATTCATATAGTATCAATACATAATACAGAAAGTCGACTTTTGATACGTCTTTCACTTGCAACCTCATCATCTCGCTCCCCCTCCCTCCCTCTCTCTCTATATCTCTTTCTATCTCTACATTTTCATTTTATGGACAGGGTATACATGATGTAAGGGTTTGAATGCTGACTTGACGATGAGACGGAGAATTGGACTAAGACCTTTAATTGTAAATGACAATTCCTTCACATACCCAATCTTATTGTTTTCGTCCTACGACACATACGTGACCCAACTCTTTTTGCCCTTAGACCCAACCCCAACCAACCTCTTAATTACGCCTTATAACCTCTAGCTCGCCTATTTGTCCCCCGTCTTCTTTTTTTAATTATTAAACAAAAAAAATATTTCTACACTAACAATACTCCTATTTATTTGTTTGTTTATTATTTGTTTTGATTTTACAGAAAATGTGCCGACAACTACAAGGTCCTAGTCAATATTGAGCAATGGAGTCCAGATATTGCTCAGGGTGTCCACGGTCACCTTACCATCAATGACTACCATGGAAGTGCAACACGATTATAACTAACCAGATGGTGAAACATAAAAAATTATAATAATTTTGTCATTTAATTTGTGATGGCATTCAAAAATTATTTTTTTATATGAAATTTTATATGATTTTATTTTCAGTATAATTGTTAATAATTTATAATTTGATTAAAATGTACATTTTTAGAACATGGTTTAAGGCTTTTTGTTTCCCCTCTCCACCTTTTTTATAAAATCACAAAAAATAAATAAACAAATAAATAAATAGACGGGCATTGTTAGTGCAAAAATATTTTTTTGTTTAATAATTAAAAAAAACGTGGGGGACAAACAATCGAGCTAGAGGCTATAGGGCTTAATTAGGAGGGTTGGGATGGATGGCATATGAGTATTTTATTATATAAGATAGAGAGAGGAAAAAGGAAATAAAAGAATTGAAAAAAAGATAAAATAAAGACCTACCTGCAAAAAGGTTTTAGTAAGAGTACAAAGAATTTCAAAATCAAAATCGTCAGCTTTTTTTGGGGTGCTCTCCTTCCTAAAATACCATTTTTTTCTGGTTAATTCTAGACTTTGTTTTCAATTTTTGGATGAAAAACTTACCTTCAGAATGGTTAGAGATGTGATCTCCGATTGTTCATCTTCTTCTACTTGTACTTCAACCGAGTCAAGTTTTCACCAATTCGATCATGTTTTCTTACAGGTCTGTTGTCTGTGTGTGTATTTCCCTCCCTATCTCTCTGTCTCTATCTCAAAATTAGGGTTTTATTTGTTAATTAACAAATTTGGATTTCTTTGTTTGTCAAATGAGTTAAATGTAACAAAGTGAGTGACTAGAGTATCTAATTCAAGTCCGACATCCCTCCTTCCCTTTTTGTTTTTATTTTCTTATTTTCTTTGATTATTTAGACAAACAATTCATGTTGGAATTGTTTTACTCTTTTAGATTTTATGATATTTTGCCACAAAAGACTTCGGCTCGTTGGACCGCATGTCTTTGTTGCGGGTTGGGCCACAGGTCTCTCTTTTGTGACCCGGTATGCCTTGTCACGGTTCAACCCGCGATAGGGCTTGACGTGTTTTCAAAACGCGATAAGCTGTGTCGGATATTGAAGACGCGACACTCCTGCTACCACCACGTCGTCTTGTGTCGTTGGTTTAACCCACGATAAATATACCAAAATTATTTTATTCTGCACGCCATTTTAAGTGTTTTTTTTTTAAAAGTTTATTTCGATTTGTCCGTGGAGAGTTATTTTGATGGGATTCATTAGTTGGGCTTTGAGGGGATGCGAGTTGTTAGTCGAAATTGATGTGACTGCCTTCTAACGTTGATTGCGCCACGGCTTATCCATGTTATGAAAGAAGGATATTACTAAATTAGGGTGAAAATCTCTGACATAGGACTGCCCAATGCTTTCGTAATATTACAATACAATGGTTAATTAGGCTAAATGAAAGCAAATTAAATTCCCTACATGCTCAAGGCCCTATAATTACCTAGGAAAATATTTGGTTAAACAGAAATGAATACAAAATAAAAATAATATTTTATAAAAATATAAATAAAAATAAAAATATAAATATAAAATTTTTTTATATAAATATTAATTATTTTATAAAAATAATAGAATAATCATATTTTATAATTAAAACTCTAAAATAAACAAATATGTAATTATTGATTATAAGAAAAATAATATAAAAATTATAATTATAATTAAATAAATAATTTATTAAATATGAAAAATATATAAATATAAAAAATATAAAAAATTTTATATAAATATTAATTAATTTTAAACCATTTCAAAAATAAGAAATAATTCAAAATTTGAAAAACATGAGAAGTTTCAATATATCATAGATAATTACAACATAATGGTAGCGATAATTACAGCATAGTATATCTTTCTTGGATACAATAATTGACACGCGATCTAAGCTTATGGAAAACAATGCATTTTTGTACCAACCTTTACCAAACATGAGATACATAGTTTTTTGTCAAAATCTCCCTTTTTCATATCATTTCAATCAATTTGTGGGACCTGTCGGATGAAGTGTATATTCTAATGATTGGAAAACACTTGTAAAGTAATTTTTTTCAATTATTTTTTATTTAATTTTAAAGAGTGTTACACGAAAAGTCAATTCGTTGACTGGTCAATGGTTTATTTTTCCACATAATTCAAACTATTCAGACGGGAGCGGCACTCTGTGATCCTGATCACATCCTGTATAAGAAGATGAGGAAAAACCTGCCATAGTAGGATGTCAAGCAAAGCACTCTGATGTTTCCAATGTTTTCATCCACCATGTTTCACGCCAGTAGCGATTTACTTCTCATGCCCATCTCTTTTTACGTGTTCTCTGCCACTTCACATGCGGTTTTATCGCTCATTCTATTTGTTTCGTGGGCTTGTAAGAAAATTAAGACTAGGATCATCACTGTTGATGCTTCGGAGCAGAATTCGAAGAAGACTAGGCCGCTGCATTTAAAACCGGTGATCCTGTGTTGTTTGTTCCTGTCTTTGTTTAATTTCCTCCTATGTTTCTTGAATTATTTTCATTGGTCTACAAGTGACCGGTCCCATGAAAATTATATTGTATTTTTGGATTCAGTGTGCAAAGCAATTACTTGGCTTATAGCGTCTGCTTACCTGCATAATCAATCTTCGAATGCAAGGGATTTGAGGAGCCCCTTGATGTTAAGAACTTTCTGGGGCCTCAACTTCTTATTGTTTTTCTATTATATTGCTGTGGGGGTCTCTCTACATTATAAAATTCCGCATTTACCTATTGAATTTTGGGTTTCGGGAATCATTGCCTTTCTTTCTGGTTTTTTCTTCTGTTGGGCTGAATTCTTTGCCAACAAGGCAGAAGATAGTCTCCTGGAAGCTCCTCTTCTGAATGGAGACGGTAGTACGCCCTCTACTGCTGAGTCCGGTGAGGTTGATGGGGCCAAACGTGTAGCTTCTCATTCCAAAACCCATTTCTTTGGTGTCTTGACTTTCTCTTGGGTTAGTCCTCTTATTGCACCGGGGAATAAAAAGATCCTTGATCTTGAGGATGTTCCGGAGCATGCTAGGAGGGATAGCGTTGATGGGCTGTTCCCGATTTTCAAAAATAAGCTGGGAATGTACGGTGGGAGTAGTGAAATATGCTCATTCTCACTTGTGAAGTCATTGCTATTCATAGCTTGGAAGGAAATTTTATTGACAGCACTTCTTGCACTTGTATCCGCTCTTTCTTCTTATGTTGGGCCTTATTTGATCAACTATTTTGTTCAATTTCTCAATGATCATAATAAGCTCAAGAAGGAAGGATACATCCTAGCCTCAGCATTCCTTGTGGCAAAGATTGTTGAGTGCTTCTCCGATAGGCACTGGTTCTTCAGAGTACAACAAGTTGGACTCAGAGCTCGTGCAGCACTTGTTGCGATTATATACAAAAAGGGCCTGACTCTTTCTAGCCAGTCAAGGCAGAACCACACTAGCGGGGAGATTATCAATTTCATGAGCATTGATGCTGAGAGAATCGGAATGTTTAGTCGGTACTTGCATGATCTGTGGATAGTTCCACTGCAGATTGCTTTGGCTTTGCTGATCCTGTATAAGAACCTCGGGCTTGCTTCAATCTCAGCGTTTGCTGCCACTTTGCTTATTATGTTAATCAATCTTCCGTTGGGGAAATTTGAACGGAAGTATCAAGAGAACTTGATGAAGGTGAAGGACATTCGAATGAAGGCAACATCAGAGATTCTTAGAAACATGAGGATTCTCAAAGCTTCAGGGATGGGAGATGAAGTTTTTGTCTAAAATTATGGATATAAGGAAAACAGAAGAAGGTTTGTTGAGGCAGTTTGCTTATACCTTAGCCGCGACTTTTGTGGTGCTCTGGGGCGCTCCAACATTTGTTTCCTTGGTTACTTTTGTTACGTGCATTTTTATGGGCATTCCATTGGACGCAGGCAAAGTATTATCTGCTCTTGCAACAATTAGCATACTGGAAACACCCATCTATAAGCTTCCTGATTTGATATCGACTCTAACTCAGACAAAGGTATCTCTTGACAGGATTGCCTCGTTTCTCCAACTAGAGGACCTTTCTCCTGATGTAGTTCATCTCCCAAGAGGTAGCTCCGAGGTTGCCATTGAGATAGTTGATGGAAACTTCTCCTGGGATTCGTCTTCTTCAGTTCCACAACTAAAGGATCTAAATCTTCGAGTCTGTAGTGGCATGAAAGTGGCCGTTTGTGGTACTGTAGGATCAGGTAAGTCAAGCTTGCTTTCCTGCATTTTGGGGGAAATTCCCAGGGTTTCTGGGTTAGTCACGCTGAGTGGAACAAAGGCATATGTGGCTCAGTCCCCATGGATGCAGAGTGGCAAGATTGAAGAGAACATTCTCTTTGGTAGGGAGATGGACAGAGAAATGTATGAGATGATCCTTGATGCATGTGCCTTGAGGAAGGACCTAGATGTGCTTCCCTTTCATGATCAGACTGAGATCGGAGAAAGAGGAATCAACTTGAGTGGTGGACAAAAACAAAGGATTCAGATTGCACGGGCTTTGTATCAAGATGCTGATCTTTACTTGTTAGATGATCCTTTCAGTGCTCTTGATGCTCACACAGGAACTCACATATTTAAGGTATCTTTTGTTTCCTCATTCTTATTATCTAGAGAGGTTGGAAAACTGTATGATTTTGCTTTATGCTCTGTAAATATGTTGAGCACTGTTGTTTGCATTGATAGGAGTGTTTGCTGCGGCTTTTAGCTACGAAGACTGTGATTTATGTTACTCATCAAATAGAGTTCTTGTACGATGCCGATCTAATCCTGGTGAGCATTGCAATCCTCTCTCTTTCTCCCTACAGAGCCTATTGACACATAATATAATTATGTTAACAGGTTATGAAGGATGGAAAAATTACACAAACTGGGAAGTACCATGAAATTCTACATTCAGAAACTGACTTTATGGAATTAGTTGGTGCTCATAGACAAGCCCTCTCAGCATTAGATTCAATGGAGTTAAGCTCTTTGTCTGGGGAATCACATACCAGTGATAACGTTATTGATGATGAAAGCCAGAAGGAAGACAAGAAAAGTATTCAGGATGATGTTGGTCCAAAAGGACAGCTTGTTCAAGTAGAAGAAAGAGAAAAAGGCAAAGTCGGATTCCCAGTCTACTGGAAATATTTGACTACAGCTTATGGGGGAGCTTTCCTGCCTGTGATATTGTTGGGAGAGATTTTCTTCCAGCTTCTTCAAATTGCAAGCAATTACTGGATGGCTTGGGCAACCCCTGCAACAGAGAATACAGAACCTCCTGTTCCTGCCTCCACTCTATTATATGTCTATGTGATTTTGGCATTGCATATTCTTGCTGCATTCTACTGCGAGACACAGTTCTTGTAACAGTTGGCTACAAGACAGCTACTATACTCTTTAATAAAATGCACCATTGCATTTTCCGTGCCCCCATGTCCTTTTTTGACTCGACCCCAAGTGGACGAATTCTCAACAGGGTGAGTGAGCATTGTTTAATGTTTATGGATAGCACCATGTTTCTTCACTAAATAAAGCAACATTTTTCTTCTCTTTTGTGGAAAATTTTGCAGGCTTCTACTGACCAAAGTGCTGTTGACATGGGCATTCCTTACCAGATTGCCTTTTTTGCCTATGCAATGATACAGCTTATTGGAGTTATCATGTTTATGTCACATGTTGCTTGGCAGGTTTTCATCGCTTTCATTCCGGTGATTGCTGCCTGCATTTGGTATCAGGTAATGCCAATCAATTCTCCCAGAGTCATAAGATTAGTATGTGAAACTGCCCTTTTGTTTTAGCATTTCTAAGCTAAGTGCCATTTTCAAGTTCTTAAATCATATTAAATCTACACATTCTTGGAGGGAACATTCAATTGAACTGAATCCGAGAAGGCTCTACTGTTGATGATTGCTCTAACCTTGCTTTCAACTTGGAGTCTGGAATCTTAAATATTTAGCTTGCATTCTGCAGCAATATTACCTGCCTTCAGCTCGAGAACTATCAAGGTTGATTGGAGTATCTAAAGCACCTTTAATACAACATTTTTCCGAATCTATCTCTGGATCAACAACCATTCGTGGCTTCAACCAAGAATCCAGATTCCAGGACCGAAATATGGAACTGATAGACAATTATTCTCGGCCAAAGTTTTACAATTCTGGTGCAATGCAATGGCTATGCTTCCGATTGGACATATTGTCTTCAGTCACCTTTGGCTTCTCACTTTTCTTGTTGCTTTTCCTTCCAGAGGGAACCATTGATCCAAGTAACAGGCCTCAAATTAGTATTCATTTCCAAAGATTTACTAACTTACTTTGCAGTATATAGATTTATTTTGCTGTTTTCACTTTGTGAAGGCATCGCCGGCTTGGCTGTGACATACGGACTTACCTTGAATTCATTACAAGAATGGGCGGTATGGGCACTTTGCGATGTGGAGAACCGCATTATATCTGTTGAAAGAATATTTCAGTACTCATCCCTAGAAAGTGAACCACCCCTTGTATGTGAAGCAAATAGGCCGGATACAAAGTGGCCTTCACAAGGAGAAGTCCATTTTCATGATCTGCAGGTAATCTATTTGCAACTTTCTGCTGGTACATTCGAGTTCTGAACTTGTTCTGGTCTTATCTTTTGTTTGTTTATGTTCCTGTTTTTAGGTTCGGTATGCTCCACAACTTCCTTTAGTCCTCCGAGGCCTGACATGTACTTTACCGGGAGGGATGAAAACTGGTATTGTAGGAAGAACTGGAAGTGGCAAATCTACTCTTATCCAGACACTCTTCCGCATTGTTGATCCTGTGGCTGGATATATCAGAATCGATGGCACTGACATCTCTTCAATTGGATTGCATGATTTAAGGTCTCGTTTTAAGTATCATCCCTCAAGATCCTACCATGTTTGATGGAACAATCAGAAGCAATCTCGATCCTCTTGAAGAGTACACAGATGAACAAATTTGGGAGGTGAGTTTTGGATGTGTCAAAATTCTGATGGTTGGTCATGGTTAAAAGGGAAAGGTGGCAAGTGGCAAGTGGCAACACAGATTTTTTTTCATATGAAACAACTTGAAACTTGGGATCGTTAAACTTTCGAATCAAAAAATTGCAATTTGCTAATCTGAATCTTTTCTTTGAATTTTGGGACTATTTTCCGAAAAAAAAAATTCCTCTTAAAAGAAATTTTAGGTTTGATTTAGTGTCCTAAGGAAATGTTGGGGGAAGCTACGCCTGGATGGTCCAGAGGACAGCAATTTAATGTTCAATGCCAATGATGTTATTCTCTTACTGTAGTTTACCTAAATTTTTACCCCAAGACTCATAAATTAGCTTAAAACATTTTCTAATTATTCAAGGCTCTCGACCGTTGTCAACTCGGTGATGAAGTCAGGAGGAAGGAAGGGAAGCTTGATGCTGCAGGTTTGTTTAATTCAACTATTAATCCTCACAACTCTGTTCTACTCCTGTAAAAGGTCACTTCTTTTTCAAGTTCTGTAATCACTAAACTTTCAAAATGCTATGCAGTGACAGAGAATGGAGAAAATTGGAGCATGGGTCAGAGGCAGCTTGTCTGCCTCGGTCGTTTTTTACTCAAAAAGAGCAAAGTCTTGGTTCTTGATGAAGCTACAGCATCAGTAGACACTGCCACAGATAATCTTATTCAGCAAACCATTCGACATCACTTCTCTGATTCGACGGTCATAACAATTGCTCATCGGATAACTTCTGTTCTTGATAGCGACATGATCCTCCTTGAAAATGGTAAACAAGACTGAAGATGACTTGTATTTTTCCATTGCTTTCCATATGTAAATTTTGCCTTGGAAGATTCAAAACTTTTTTTTTGTTGGTTATTGCAGGCCTTATTGCAGAACATGACACACCAACAAGATTGCTAGAGAACAAGTCTTCTTTGTTTGCTAAACTTGTAGCGGACTATGCAGCTAGGTCCAACCAGAACTGACTTGGATGATGGTTAGTATACAAGAAATATGACAGCAATAATGCAGGAGATCTCCACATTTTCTGTTGGTTTTACTTTCTGAGTGAATTCTACCTTTTATAAAGATTTTAAAATGTTGTAAACTGTTCAGGCTTAGTTCTGAAAAATATTGAGCCCATGTCAACATCAGATGCATAATATAATTACCTTAAATTTTCTAGTGGAAATATATATTTTGTATGTGTAATTTAAGAGGTGATTAGGAGTAATGGCACAATGCAAAACCGGAAAGGAATGGGACTTAAGGACAACAACTTGTAACTCCTGAAGAGTTGCCAACCAGAAAGAAAAAATGTCAGGCAAACATGTTTGTGAGATTCAGAACCTGAAGCATCTCGCTATGAGCAAATGACTCTGGTATGACCCCATCGACTGATTTTAAAACCCATCCATTTCTCAAGCAGAGAGCTAGCAAGGTTACCCAAGATTCTAGAATAACTCCACTCAGGGTGTGATTGGACAAATCGTGTTCTTGGGTTTGGCTGATGCATTTATGGCGGAACTGTGGGGTGTCCGAGAAGGCTTATATTACTTGGGTAGAACGCGATTATTTCCAGTGGTTTCGGAGCTACATACGGAGAGTTTGGTTGATGCCTTTGTCTTCTACCATTGAACCTATGCACCCCCATGGTCATATCCCAACAGAATGCCAAGATTTGATGCAGAAAATGCATGTGCATAGAGTTTTATTTGTTCCTAGGAAGGGCAATAAATGTGTTGATGTATTAGCAAATCTTGAACCTTCGGTCCCTATTGGGGTCCATGACTTTGCTGCTTCTCTGAATGAAATGTATGTTATTTTCTTAATGATATTCAGGGTCTGGCCTTATTTAGAGATTAGTCTTTCCGCTCTCTTATAGCAAAAAAAAAAAAAAGGGTTTTGTTTGGAGCTGGTTCAAAACATTCTAAAGTGCCAGAAGACAACCTTAATTGTCTCAATTTTGGAATCTAGAACCGGTGGATTTTGTGGGCGATTACTGATATACAGACTGTTGGTTGAAAGATGAAGGTATTTTCAATGTTCAAGTCTGAAGAATTCGTGTAGCTCCATGCCTCCGCTCTACTTAATTTGAAAGCTCAAATATTGAAAGTGGATATGATAACTAATGTTATTAATTCACATCTTATTGTACAAAAAAAAAAAAAAAGTTATTAATTCACTTCTGTCTCGTGGGCCATAATATATAGCTTCCATACCCTTTTAAGGTTTGTCTCCAACATCAATTGTATCTTGAGGTGGCTTTCTTAGAGATTTTCGCCATCACTTTACAACTAGAGTTTCTTGCTAATTAATAGTGGTTTTGTTCCGCATCGACCCCAATATTCTCTATGTCCGGGTTCATGTCGGGTTCTTTGGTGATTTGTCGATGTCTATTTGGTTCCCCCGAGGTGAGGTTGTTTCTCTTGGTCTTGTGAGTTGAATCTATTAATGTCTCGTAATTATTAAATTTTTTTAATTAACATTTTAAGTTTGATACTTAAAAATAAAAAAATAAATATAAGAAAAGTTAATTTTTAAATTAAATTTTATAATTATTTAAATTGGATTAGTTATATCAAATAAAAAAAAAAAAACATTAAGAGAGGGAGATAGAGCTGAATCTAGCCGCCTTTTATATGATCTCTATATTTGTTTTGTTGGGCCCTTAAAGGGATTAAGCCCACATTAGCATAGGTGCCTTTTTGGGGACTCTTGCCTGTTCCCCCGGACCAAAATGGAAAAAACAACAAATTGTGAAATTTATGCCTAGCTTTTTCTAGCATTTTTCCCACTACGGAGGCTAATCCATCTTCCAAAGGGAGGGGGGGTTGGATCATAGATTGAACCAGAACCCATATTCAAGAGTGCATGAAGCCTAGCTGAAGTTTTGACTAGGAAATCGTTGTGTTATGTATCTACGAGTATGGGTGAAGTCTACTGAGAGATAAAATACAGGCAAGGCAAGAGTCCATCCGGGACATGTAACCTCCTCACTTCCATCCTCCCTTCACTTGTTTAAATCTGCTTGGTTGTATTACAAAAAATAAAAAAATAAAAAAAATACAGGCAAGAGGCAAAGTGAGTGTTGAATCATAACACGTGATTTGAGTACATAAGCTTTAAAAATAGTTGTAGGTATATTATAATATTATTTTTATTAATATTTATTTTATCACTATCATTTACATAAAACAACACACTACAAATAATATTTAGAATATAATGAAACCCAATATTTAATTTTTTTTGGTACTACCAAAATTAAAACCACATGATACTCACAAATGATAAAATTATCTCACTCACTGATTTTTTTTTTATAATAAATATTGTATAAAAGTTTTAAAAAAGAAAAGAAATAGTTAGAAAGGGAGAAGATTCTTTTTTCCTGAAATAGAATAGTATTTATATGAACAAATTTTATGTATTTCAAAAGTTATAATGCCTCACAATTTTTTTGGGGAATAATTGTCTTTGATCTTTTTTTTTTTTTGAATCCAACACAATTTGAATTTATTATTTGAAATTAGGATAACTTGAATTTTATTGATACAAGTAGAGATATGTAAAAATTAGTATATTTCAAATTATATATATTATTTTGAAATTAAAATAGTTTGAACTTTTCAAGTTCAATCTTTATGGTTTCAAATTGAGATATACTTTCAAATCATAATAGAAATTATTAATTAAAAATAATTAATAATTGCAATTGGAATTTTTATTGTTTTGAAAGGACAATTCCAACCTCACTGCAGCGGCCGAAATTATTGATCGGAGTAAATGATTGCAAGTGCGTGCTCTGGGACTGCCAAGCATCAGAGCTTTTTCACTTTTATCTTTTTTTTTTTTTTTTTTTATCCCAATTCAATACCCTTTATTACATCTTCTTGCGGAAAAAAAAAATGATTGCAAGTGCAAGCGTTATGTGTCGGAATCTAATGGAGAGCGATCATATCATCTTCATCAACGTCACTTCCAGTCAACGTTTCCGTACAGAAACTACGTCGTTTCAACACTTTAATTCTTGCGTTTCGAGTCTCCACCTTTATTTCTCTCTTGCTTCTCCCAATTTCATACTCACTGCCTCTTCTTCCAACTCCTACATTTGCTAGTTCGATTACGACGCTTTCAGGTACGAACCCAATTTCTCTCTCATTTCTATCTCTTCTCACTCTCTTCTCTCTCGAATGCGATTGTGGTTCTGTATTCCTTCTTCGAAATGGGAGCTTCTGTTTGGTAGATCAGTGGTGGAGCCACTTTGCTTCCTGAGTTCTTGCAAGTCTGGTTCGATTTTGGACTTGATCAGGTCACTGATTGATTTTCCTTTTCTTGATTTTCTCCTGAACAAGCTGAGTCCCTCTCTATCTCTATCTGAAGTGTGTTTTTTTAATGCATATCAGTTGTTTGCTTATTTGCTACTTTCAGCAAATTCGGCGGGAACAAAGCTAGCGAGGACGTTGAAGACGACGGACATGGGTTCGTCCACAAACTCATTTTGCGTGCAATTGAACATGTTTATGGCTTTGGGCTTTGCTGGGTTTCTGTTCTTAGGGTTTTCTTCCTTGCTTTCTGGGTTCAGAGTCGTCTTTTTCATTCTCTATGGCTCACGTTTTCACATCTAGACAACAGAGAGAGAGAGTTTCTCTTGCTTCCAACGTACTGTATAACGTAGTTTGCTGATGTCATTCACGGGAAGCTATGTTATATGGAAACCAAATTGGAAAGCAGAGACGGCTACAGAAAATGAAAATAAAACGGAAATAAATATATAAATATAAAAAGTGTAATGATTTTTGCGTAAATATTAATTATTTTATAAAATTAATAGAATACTCATATTTTATATATATAATTATTAATTATAAGATAATTAATATAAAAATTATAATTATAATTAATTAATTTATTTATTTATTATATATAGAAGGATATTATAAAAAATATAACAATTTTGATGTAGATATAAATTAATTTAAAATGTTAAAATGTTTTGAAAATCGAAGGCGCTTTTAAAATTCGAAAACGTTAATATCGAGAAGTTCCGTGCATCCTCCGGACAAGCATTGTGTGTTTGGTGGTGGGGTTAGCGTTTTTGTGGATGACTTAGCATGTGCCAACATCAACAATTTATTGACTAGGCACTCGGGTTTTGACCGTAAGGTAACATGCCAAAGCTACGTCCCCACCCTTATGATGGGGTATTTATCACATCTTTACTTTAATGGACTGTCGGGTTGTAAAATTAATCTAACATGACAGTTTAATGGTAAAATTAATGGCATATGCCACAGTAGAGTGTTACTCCACAAGTTATGTCACGTCAACACACAAAAATTTAATTTATATGTTATTTAATACCAATTTATCACTTAACACACACGTTAACTCCGAGATTTAATTATATTATTTTTAAAAATTTGAGTCATTTATCGAATAATTACTCGAAATAAGAAATACCCACTTAGCCTGTAAATAGAGGGGGTGAAAGAAAAGGATCAAGAAGCTGAAGAAAGAAGGAAATTCGCAGCAAAGTGGTGTGCGCCTAACCCCGCATAGAAAACTTCAGAGAAAACAATAATCGAAACTAAGTGTTCTTACTCTCTTTTCCAAGAGGGTCATATGAAAGCCAAATAACTAAAACATTTTTCAAAGACATTGAATTAACTAATTTACGGTAGAAATGTTCGTGGGTTTTTGACCATTAACAACGTGCACTGCATTTCTCACACACACTTTCTCTTCTCTCTCCGTTTCTTTCTTTCTCTCTCCTCTCTTGCCGGTTCTCTCTCTCCGTCCTCTCTCCTCTATCTTCTCTCCTCGGCCACACCTACACAGGATGGGGATTCTAATGGGTCACCTGCACACTCGTGGGACACAGAGAAGACAAAGGGTCCATGTATATGCTTAAAAATGAGGGCAAACTTGTCCTGAAAATATAATCCAGCATGTTGAATAATAAAGTAGATCCTCAACAATAAGAATGTTATTTTTTTGTGCATTTAATCCTAAACATTAATTATAATTTTCTTTTCATCTATTTCTTTAGTTCTGCCTTTTTCCTTTCATTCATGTTGTCTCATCAAACTCTTTAATTTGCAAATAGCCTTGCCTGGGGATGGAATCATGTCATTAAACATGCTACATATCAGCAGAATTAAGGGAAACAACATCAATCGTAGACCTTGATTATAGGAACAAGATCCGACATTTATTTATTCCATTTCCTTTAGTTATCTAATTGACTTTTTCTTTTTTAATTGATTCTCTTTCCATTTCTTTACTTATTAACTCCTTTATATTCTATAATTATGTATAATAATTATATATATATAGATATGTATCAAAACAAAGTAAATCCATGAAAAATCAATTCCCTTCGCAATCAATTCTTATCATTACACGTATGTTTTCTATGGCTTAGCGTAGACCTAAACAATTTCAAAGTCAATCTTATTCACGTGATGTATGTTTATCGGTGGATTTTTTTTTTTTTTTTTTTTGGTAAGCAAGAAGGAAGAACAACAAGGCTACAAAAGTAAACCGAAGCCTTTAGGCTTAATCAGCCTGGGACCATGCTTAGACCGAAGAGACTTGACATTTAACATGTCATCGTGGAGAAGACTGTGCATGGAGGCCGGAGGAGTGGCAAATTCATGAAACCCTAAGCTACAGCCGTGACCGAGAGCAACAAGGTGGTCAGCGCACTTGTTACCCTCCCTCAGTGTGTGGCGGATCTCGACAACATTAGTCGCTTTTATCAGCTCCTGACAATCCTTGACAACATCGCTCAGCGGATGACTGGCGGAGGTTCCCTCTGTGAGCAGGTTGCAGACAACCAGCGAATCCACCTCCAATTCGATGCGTTTGAGGCCTCTCTTGAGCGCAAGGAGAAGGCCCTCTCTGACTCCCCAAAATTCGGCATTGGTAACTGAACATGTTCCCACATTAGCAACAAATCCCACAATCCATTCACCTTTGTCATTCCTCAAGAGCCCCCCAGCAGCAGCGCATCCGTCCTTTGTGACTGAACCGTCTGTGTTGAGCTTCAGGTTGTGTGCCCTAGGCGGGAGCCAGCTAATCCACTCCTGCAAACAAGAGGTCCTCAGCAGATTGTTGCAGTTGGCAGATTTGATCTCTTTGCTGAGATTTATAGCCCATCTGGTAACCAGCAAAATCGGCATGTTTTCCTTCTGAAAGATGCGCCTACATCTCGCTTTCCAGAGGATCCAAACTATCGTAATGAAGGAGATTCTATCTACATTGATCATTCCCCTATGAAGGCCTTTTGTGCCAAATTTGATCCATTTAACCACCTCGGCGCACCAGAAACTATCCGCTGCTTCTACTCCCGGGATGACAAGGCTCCAAACTTCTTTGGCATAGTTGTAGTCTCGGAGGCAATGAAGGGTGGATTCTTTCACTCCTCTGCAGTGATGACAATCGTCATCCATCGTGAATTGTCGCTTCTTCCTTTCAACATTAGTCATGAGCTTATTGCGAGCAACCAGCCACAAGAAAATTTTGATTCTCTCAGGACAAGGTGCCTTCCAGATCCAATCCCAGTCTTCTTTCTCCTCACTGCCCCTGTATCTGAGAGAGAGACAACACCTATAAGCTGAGGCAACCGAGAAACTCCCATCTCCACTTCCATCCCAGCCGAAATCATCAATAGCATTGAGATGTCTGGGAATCATGACACTTCTTATCTGATCAACTTTTTCAGCCAGGAGACAGGCTTGAAGCTCTTCCAAATTCCATTCTCTACTACTGGAGATGAAGTGGTTGACTTTGATGTCCTGAGAAACTGGGGTGGGGGAGTCCATAATCCCATTGATCAGAGGTTCTTTGCCTACCCAAAGATCATACTAAAACCTAATCTTACTCCCATCCCCAACCTTCCATCGGATTCCTTTAGCCAGCAGCTGTTTGCTTTTCATAATCCCTTTCCATACCACGGAGGCCCCAGACTTGTAATTATGGTTGAGGAGATCTCCATCCTTGAGGTACTTATTCCGCAGCACTTTTCACCACAGACTCTTATCATCCTTAATAAGCTTCCATCCTAGTTTGGCCATAAGAGCCATATTAGAATCTCTAGTAGCTCTCAAACCCAAACCCCCCGAACTTTTCAAATTGCACACCGTTTCCCAATTAACCAAGTGGACCTTCTTGCGATCCCCAGCCCGACCCCAAAGAAAATCTCGGTTGAGTTGATCTAGTCTCTTGCATATGAATTCAGGGAGCCAGATGGATTGCATAGTATACAGAGGGAGGGCCGAGTCACTGATTGAATCAAGACCTTCCTTCCAGCAGGGTTGAGCAATTTGGCTTTCCAACTTTCAAGATTTTTCTGAACTTTATCCACTAGAAAGCCAAAGGAATGTTTGTTCACTCGTTGCTGAATAATTGGGTCCCGAGATACTTCCCCAGATCAGGAGTGATGGAAAACTTGCTGATGGCTGTGAGGGAATCCTTAAGGGGCCAGGGAACTCTTGGAGAAAACCAAAGTTTGGACTTACTAGGATTAATGAAGAGACCACTTTCTGCTGCAAAGTCCTTTAAACATTCCAGGATATTACTCATATTAAGATGGTCTGCCTTAGCAAATAGAACAGGTGGGAGATTGCCGGGCCACTCCTACTGGTTTTGTAAGGATGCCAAGAGCCTCGTCGGACTCTTTCTTGTATCATGTAAGCTAGCCGTTCCATTACCAGAATGAAGAGGTAGGGGGAGAGAGGATCTCCCTGTCTTAATCCTCGACCAGGCTTGAAAGAAGGGAGAGTTTCCCCATTCCACAACAAGGAGATGCTTCCCGCAGAGACTGAGAACATGATGAGCTTGATCAACTCACGGGGAAAGTTGCAGTCCACCAGCACACGTCCCAGGTACTCCCAACTAACACAATCATAGGCTTTCCTAAGATCAATCTTGAGGATCATAAATGGATTCTTGCATCTGGAGGTCCTCAGGGAGTGGATGACTTCCTGCATGATCACCAGATTGTCTAGGGTGCCTCGATTCGGTAGGAAACTACTTTGGTGTTCCCCAACGAGGTTTTGCAATAAAGGCCTCAATCTTTGGACTATAACCTTAGAAAGGACTTTGTAAGAGGAATTGAGAAGACTGATAGGCCTGAAATCAGTCATGCACGCCGGGTTGGGCTGTTTAGGAATTAGAACCAGCAGGGCATTGGAGAGCCCGGGCCAGAAATAACCATCTCTGAAGGCACCTGTTACGAAATTGCAGAGGGAAGTCTTGACAGTGTTCCATTGCTGTTGAAGGAAAACTGCTTGAATTCCATCTGGCCCTGGGGCTTTCAACCCCTTCATAGAGAAAAGCGCAGCTCTAACTTCCTCTTCATCTACTGAATGGAGGAGATTGAGTTTATCTTCATCGCTTATCTTCTTTTGCCATCTGAAATATCTGTCGCTGGTGGATTCTACTACCTGGCTTGCAAAGAGGTTAATGAAGTAGTCCAGCACCATATGCTGCAGTCTCTCTTGATCATAGCACCAGCCATCGTCCACCTTCAGAGCTGCTATTCTGTTCTTGTTCCTCCTTACTTTAGTCTGCATATGGAAGAATTTTGTATTTTTATCACCTTTGGAAAGCCAATCAACTCGAGACTTCTGTAACCAGAAAACTTCCTCTTGCTCAAGGGTGAGATGGTACTCTTGGAGCAATTCTCGTTCCAAGTGCTGAAGAAATTGGGAATAACAATAACTATCTGATCTCTGAATGCCTTGAATTCTTCTTTGGAGCTCTCTCTTCCGCTTGAAAATATTCCCAAAGATCTCGTGATTCCATATCTGCAACTCCTTACTGGTGTTGTCGATGGATCGCATAAGGCAGTTATCCCCACCTGCCCAAGCGTCCTCAAAAACAGCTTTGAACGCCGGGTGGGAAAGCCAAGAGGCTTCCCAACGAAAGGGCTTCTGTCCTTCCTGGGCGGGCAAGTTAGACTGGTGGCAAGCATCACCAGAGAGTGGTCTCCATGAAGCCTCGGGAGATTTATTACTTTAAGTTCTGGGAATTCCAAAATGGCTTGCTAGTTAGCAAGCACTCGATCAAGTCTTTGCTGAAGGATAACCTGGCCGTTATGAAATTTTGACCACGTAAATTTACTACCTAGAGCATCAAGACTGGATAGATTACAGTTGTGCCACCACTGTTGCACCCTCTGAAATCTACCCCAGGACTTGGTTTTTCTGTTACTAGTCTACTCCGCACTGCAGATGTCATTCAGGTCCCCCATCACAAACCAAGGCGACTGTATGCTGCTGGCCATGTTTGGCAACTAGCCCCAGAAAGATTCTTTACTCTGCTGATTTGGTTGAATGTAAGAGAAAGAAACTAGAGTTTCTTTAGTTCCCGCATTGACTGTAGTATGGATCATTTGACAAGAGTGGCTGACTACTTTCAGCTTCACTTTGTGTGGATTCCAGTTAAGCCAGAGTCCGCCCCGGTACCCATTCGGAGCCACTATGAACTCCTCTTCCCAACCCATCCTCTTGAGAAAGGTAGGATACTTCTGAGACTTTGTTTCAAGAAGGCATAACACGTCCGGCTCATGCGTCCTAAGCAATTCCTTGCAAGCTCTCTGAAATCTATTATTTCCGATTCCTCTACAATTCCAGGCAATCAATTTAATCTTCATAAAGACGATTTGGGAGGAAGAAGGAGAGTAGGAACCTAGGATTCCATGTCAGTGAGATCCTCGGACCTCTCCTGCAGCTCTCTAGGATTCCGTAGCTCTCTCGCCAAGATCGCAAAACTTGCTCCGGGCCTCCTAGCCGTTAAATTTGAAAACTCATCTTCTGGGCCGCCTGCCTAAACTGGGCTGCTGGCATTCATCTCACCGTCTCCTGGATCCAAATCATGTTTCTCAAGGCCCAGCATATTTTCAATGCTGTAGGATCCAGGCTCCATTGTCTGCCAATCAGGTGGCCCGTGATGTCGCCGCCCAAGCTCAAAATGATGGGGAAAGGTTGAAAGTTGGAGACGTCGGCCCAGCTCACATGCCTTTTCTGAGCCCATCTCCATAATACCCAGCCCATGGTCGCCTTCTGTCTTTGTAGCTAGTCCTTCTCGAAAGTGCAGACGTACTCCTCCAGTCGCTCGTCCCTCTTCCCTATGATGAGTTGACTTCTTGCTCTTGATCATCTGCAAACTGTGCGTCCTCCTCCTCCCGCTTCTATGTGTACCGTCTTCATCACAGTCGCTAACGGAGTGCAGGTCCTGCCGTATCGGCTCGTTACCTTTTACTGACAGCTCCGTTGACAGCGCCGTTGGCTCCTTCTCGATTGTCGCCCCTGATGCGTGGTCCACCTCTGACACATCATCGATCCATCGCAGGCTAGCAAATCTATTCTGTTTGATCGTGTTCGGTCCCTCCTTGCCTTTATTCTTACTTGATTTGGAAAGTTTGGGTTTTCGGGCGACGATCATCCATGGCCCCAAATTCTCGTCGGATTCCGCCGCGGTTGGTTCTGCACTTCCCGATCCACTAGCCTCTTCTGCCCTTGCCCGTTCATTACATCCCTCCTTAACATGACCCACTTTTCCACAGTGGAAGCACAGAATATGTATCCCCTCATATTCGACTTGTTGGGTTCTTTTTGCGATTTTGACCTTTGGAATCAGAGGTTTGTTGAGATCGACCTCGACGCACACTCGGGCATACTTACCACGCAAGGCATTGGTAGTGTTTGCATCAACTCGAATGGGTCTGCCGATCAATTTCCCGACTTCCAGCAATATCTCTTCGTTGAAGAACTCTATTGGAAGCTGGGGGAGATGAACCTAAACCGCCGTTCGTTCGATTTTAGCCGCTGAAGGGGAGAACCAAGGCCTCCATTTTTGGACCGTAAGGTAATGGTCGTGAATCATCCACGGCCCATCCAGTAAGATTCGGTTGTAATCCTGCTGAGAATCGAATTTTGCCAGAAGGAAACCCTCTCCCAAATCCAGTAATTCGAGGGTGCCCTTTAGTCGCCACATGCTAGTAACTTTAGTGAGCATTAGATGGTAGCCTATGGATTTGCCCAGAAGTTTAATGATGAGGGACTTTTTCCATGGTTGCCATAATTTTTAGAGTTCCTCATTGGAAATTTTCATTGTAGGGATAGGACAGTTTAAGTCATCCAAAGCGTCTTCCGCCTCCATCTATACCTTTTCTTTGGTTTCGCAATCCATTTCCTTGTCCTCCTCCATCCAGGTAATGGCATTGGGCCGCCTTAGCAACATATCTTTAAAGGAAGCTTTTGATGTTTTTCCTGCATTTGCTATGTCGTGCATTGGTTTAACCTTCTTCTTGCTTTGTTGCAGATGATCCTCTTCTTCATTGGATATTTCCTGGGCAGCATATTCCTCTTCTCGTTCTCTATTCATGGTTCCTCATGTCATCTTTCTTGTGAAATCCTTCACAGTACAGTGCCAAAGAAGTAGGTGGATTTTTATTATACTTAAAACAATGACAATATAAATAAGAATTTGAATCATAAAATTTAAATGGGTCAGATAAAATGGAGAAAAATATTCATAGTTGTTTGGGATCGCACGATACTATTGCATTTAAAGAGAAAATTCTATAGATTTACAATAAAACTTACACTATTATATGACACCGAATATTTGACTATTAAACAACAATAAAAATATAAAATGATTGGAACTGAAATGAGAATATTTAAATAAATGTGTGATAAAATTAGAAAAAATAGAATTAGAAATGAAGAGATATGTAATAAGTTGGGAGTTAATTTAATTGTAAATAAGATAAGATAGTATCATTTGAGATAATTTAAGTATGTGCAACGAAAATCCAAAAACACATCAGTTAGGAGCAATGAGAATTTAATTATAGGAGATTATTTTTTTGTTTTATAAGAATTTGAATATGGGATCACCAGGTTGGGGGAGGAGGTTTGTATCAATAGACTATCCCCTTGGAGACAATATATGACATTTAGTAAAACGTAAAGATATGCTATTGAAAATTTGGATACAAATTATTTGTAAAAATATAATAGTTAAGAATTTATTTGAGAATATGATTTTAAATAGGAATGAATGACGTAAAAAAATCCGTATAAATTAAATAACCACTATTATATCTTTTTCTTCTTCTTCTTTTTTTTTTTCTTTTTTTTTTCCTTTTTTTTTATCTTTCATGATATTTGTTTTTCAAATGATTAATCTCAAAATTTGATATTAAGACCCAAATTGTTATTGTTGTATCGGTGAGTTTGCATTATGTAAATTTTTTTTAATATATACAGTGTGTAATTGGATGACGAATTTTGGTTGGCGAATTTTGGTGTAACGATTGAATTATTTTTTTGGTGATATTAAAATCATAGATTCAAGATCTGGAAACTGTCTCTTTGTAAAAAAAAAAACGCAAAGGGAAGGTTACGTTTATATACACCTGCCCTTCCTTATTCTGCACTAAGTCGGGAAGTATTTTGTGTACGGGTGAGCCCTATATATACAATATTTAATTGACTTTATTTGCTAAGAGTAACTCACCAAAAAAAAAAAAGAGTAATGCTTCCGAAGTTTAAAATTAGATGGTTAATTTATTTTTAGTTAAATTTATTTTATGTATAATATTTTCTAATTAAAGTGAAAACTTTTGATATAAAAGATAGGCTTTTGCGGTAGAAGTTTAATTTTTTATAAAAAAAAAAAAATAATTATTTTACATTTACAACTTTTATATTGAGAATCATACTTAATTTTAGTTTAATCTCAATATTCCTAAAAGAGACATTGTGTTATTCCGGCTGGGTCATGTTTCGATCATGTCACCTTGATAGTGTATGTGGGGTTTTCTGTCACTATAAAGTATTGGGCCCCTGGCCTTCCGTATATTTTTTATGGGCTTTCGGGCCCATGTGAATCAAAAAAAAAAAAAAAGCAAACAAAGAAAAAGGGTTAAACAATTTCTTGTTAAACGTGCCTGCTAGTGTTAAAATTGTCATGAAAAAACCTTTGTAATTCATATTTTCACAATTTTTTGTTCGGACAATTTTCACAAATTTCCTTCATGCTGTGTAATGGGTAGTGATTTCATTTAAGAGAGCACGGGACGAGAAGATATGTTGGAGTAATCCTGGAAGTTGGATAGTATTGCAGATTTATGCAGTTGCATGGTCTCTCATGGAGCTGAAATACACAGGTTTCAGAGGGGTGCTAGGTGTCTGCGACTAGGTTGGACTTGAACGTCTTGGGATTCATTTGTTTACCGCTGGTGCTTTCGATGGTTGCGTATGATATGGTTGTCAAAATGCCTCTTAGAAGTTCTTTTTTGCATTAAGCGCACAAGTGAAATACACTTTATGTTACAGACAGTATTGTCTTACCTCTAAATAATTTATATTACATTTTTATGGGAGGGAATGAATGACTATCCTCAATAAATCACCCATCAGCACTATAAATCAATGATTTCCTAAGATGCCATGTAGAGCACATCAATCAACAGGGTGCTTTAACCAAAAAAAAGAAAAAAATGGGGAAGCTATTTGTGATCAAGGATTTGCTTGTATTGGTGCATGAGGATTGTTTTTTTTCTTTTCTTTTCTTATGGGAGGGAGGAGTTGTGTTATTTAGAAGTAAGCTTTCAAATTTTTTAATTGCAATATTAAATTTGTAAAAGCAAAATATTATTCCCAAGAACTTCTGTATGAATTTTGTCATGGCATAATCACAATCTATTATTCAACTCTTTGGGCATTTGAAATTTCAAAAAATTAATCTTTTGAGCAGCGTGAACCCGGTTTGTAGTCTTCTAAGGGCTTCAGGATTGGGGTAAGGAGTCAATTCTCTTACCGTTTCTTCCGGCGGATGTTAGTGCGGCACTCTTCAGCAAAACACCAACACCATACATGGCCATAATGATTTGTCACCAAAATTCCGAGTACGAAATTGACTCCCTCGACTCATGTTTGTCATCGTGCACTAAGAAAAAAAATCTTACAAGAGTCTTCATGAATCAAGTGAGAAGACTGAATCAAATTCTTTTAAATTGAATGATTAGACACTCTATTTCTTAATCAGAGATATCGAGTTCTAATCCTATGAAGGGTGAAAAAGAATTTGGAAGAGCCAAACTTAAATAGATTTCATAGTATTCAAACCAGATTAATCGGATAAAATCTGGATACCGATAATAAAAACCAAAGCAAAAAAAAAAACAGAGAGAAGATGAAGATTCTTCAACCAATTCTTTTCTTTTTTTTTTTTTTGGGGGGGTGCACCACAGGGTGGAACTTAAGTTCATGGGGTTTACCCAGCACCAGTAAATGAATTACTTGGCAGTAAAATATCTGCACCTGAAAACCAATTTACCGGATGGGAAATTTTCCACCATAAAAAAACACCGTAATTTCATTTCTCTTTGCTAAGACAATCCTTGCCTATATGTGGGAAGCATTTTCAGATTGTCACGGTGCATCAAATGGAGTTGGTGGTCCTTTTGCTGACTAAGTGACGTCCAATGTGGACTTTGGGCCAACTTTGTCTGTTCCCAAGTCCATCTATGGGCCCACTAGACCTACGTAGATTTTAAAATTTATATTCCTTCGTTGTGTAATTCTATGACTACAGGCTTCCTGATGAATAAAAAAAGAATTTATGTCTTAACTCAAATTAGCTAATTAACAATAAAAATTAGTACTATTAATTGATCTTCGGTATTTTAAAACATGACTAATATGGTTCGATCAATTCTATGACCTATTAAAGAGCTAACTCTTCAGATACCTGTTTTATCATTCTCAAAATTAAAATTTAAAATTTGATTAAAAGAGTCTACTGCACGTCACTAGATCCACAGTTTGGAATAAGTTTAATATCTTATTATTAAATCCATAAATTGTTGATTAAAATCTTATCCATTATTGGGTGAAGAATTAGAAAATTAAAAAAATTTACAAATTCAAGAAGCTGATATCGATCATGAATCATAAAAATTAAGTATAAATACTAATTTTACTACTTGAATCATTGGTCATGTTATTCATAAATATTTAACTCAATTTAGCTCATGATAATCAATAGAAAAAAAATTAAAACAGAAGCAATTAGAGTTAAATGAAATTATTAAATACGAAGAGCTAATTTGAATTGAGAAAATAGTAGATCTACTTATCAATAGATTCAAATTCAATTCAACACCCTCCTCTTAAACAAGCATTCCTCTTAGACCCAATTCAATTCACTTAAAATATATGATTAAACTTATATTTATTAAGTTAATTGAAAATGAAGCAACTTCCAACCTGGTCCCTAATGTCAAAAGGAAAAACAAATTTTGCCCTCAAAAACTCTCTCTTCGTTGTCGCCAATGTTGGCCCAAAGTCCACATTGGACGTCACTTAGTCAACAAAAGGACCAAACTCCATTTTCATATTGGCACTACCTTCTTGACTTCATGTGTACCCCATGCCGCGGGACAGGGCTCAAGGTTTATTGTTTCCCTTCTTTACATTTGTGTTAGCATTAACTTAAACTCGTTAGTTTTCTCTATTTAAAGGTTTTATTCAATTTAAATTATTGTTTTTTTAATTAAACAACTTAATCTTCTCTTTTTAAAAAGTTTAATAATTTAACTTTGTTTTTCACTCTTTAATTTAAATATATTATTTTATTTCTTTCTAAAAAATTATTTTATTTTATATTTTCTCTCTCCAAGCATATTGACCTTTTATATATATATATATATATAAACACATAGTTCCTTCTCTTAAAAAAAGAAAAAAAAAAAAACTTATGTTAAAATTTATCTTTAGCATATTAATTTTAAGTTTTGTTCCCTTAGAAGATTAAATTAATTTTTTTTTTCATTAGAATTAGACATATTAATTTTTCTAAGAAAACCAATTTATTTAAAATTTCTATTTCAAAATGCATTGATTTTAAATTTTTTATAAAACAATAGATTTTATTTATTTAATATAAATTTTCTCTTTCTCAAATTTTTAAACTTATTTTTTATTTTATCTCTTTAAATATTTTGATTTTAAATTTCTCCTCTCTAAAAAAATTCAATTTAGTTTTCCTCAACTTTAGAACTGATTAACTACTACTTTTTCTGATAGACAAATAATAGTGATTCGAAGTTCAGTCCTTTTCACACTATCGTGGTTGTGTAACTTATCATTTGATTATTCAACAGACTGGTGTAGTTTATGAAGGGCTCTGTGTTTGTGTATTCCACTTGTCACCACCAAAATCCCTTCTCCTCTACGAATTGATGATGATGAGGTTCCTCAAGCTCTTCCCCTCTTTTATGCTCCTTCTTCTTGGGTATTTCTCCTCTCCTTTGGTCAATTCCTCTTCTTCCTTACGCCGGCTGTGTGTTTCCGATGAAAGCCGTGCTCTGCTCCAATTCAGACAACTCTTTTCATTTCATTTAAATGCCTCACGATGGTGCTATAGAAAATACGCAAAGATGGTTTCGTGGAAGGAAGGGACCGATTGCTGCCAATGGGATGGGATTGCCTGTGATGCATTCACCGGTCATGTAACTAGCCTCGATCTCAGCTGTAGCTTGCTTTATGGCACCATATATTCCTACAATTGCAGCCTCTGCCACCTTTCTCATCTTCAGAGCCTCAACCTCGCTTTCAATGACTTCAATATGTCTCGAATTCCACCGTGTTTTGACAGTTTCACCAATTTGATACATCTCAACCTCTCTAATTCCAACTTTAGTGGCGAAATTCCTCCACAATTATCTCATTTGTCTAAACTGATCTCCCTTGATCTTTCTTCTTGGTATGATAACCTTCACAGTGCAAGTAGCCTGGAAAGGCTCATTCATAATTTCACTCAACTGAGGCATCTCGATCTTAGGGGAGTATTTGTCAATTCTATTATACCCAAGTCATTGATGAACCTGTCTGCTCTCAACTATCTTGATCTCTGGGGTTGTGGATTGAAAAGTAAATTTCCTGCAGATATCTTCCACCTGCCAAATCTACAATATCTTGATTTAGGTGAAAATTATAAACTTACTGGGAAACTACCTGAGTTCTTTAATGATAGTAGTCCTCTGAGGCGGCTATCTCTTTCCTTCACCAATTTCTATGGTGAAATACCTAATTCGATTGGCCAACTTAAATCTTTGGAAACTTTGGGTCTTGGCTTTGCAAATTTTTCAGGCTGTATTCCAGAATCGCTAGGCAACAATTCAAAATTAAGTGTTTTGTTCCTACGGAATAACCACTTTGGCGGTGAGCCTCCTTCGTCTCTTTGGAGGATCGAGACTCTTACTGGCATTTATCTTTCAGCAAACACCTTTGAGGGCAAAATTCCTGATAATTTATCTACTCTTGGAGTATTATCTCTGCTAGATTTCTCTTACAACTTTTTCACAGGTCAATTTCCCCATTCAATAGGAAATCTAGCACAACTTCAACTTTTAGACATTTCATATAATAAATTATCAGGTCCTCTTCCATCTCAGGTATTTGGGCTTTCAAACCTCATTGAGCTCAGAATAGAATATAACTTTCTTAATGGCACATTACCATCTTGGCCACTGACTCTGCCATCATTGACTATACTAATACTTGAGGGAAACCAGCTCACAGGTCGCATTAGTCAGCTTCATACCTCCAGTAAGTTGCAGGACATCTCATTGAGAAACAATAATCTTCATGGCCCCATCCCAACTTCCATCTTTAACCTCCAGAGCCTTATTACGCTTGATCTGTCGTCAAATAATTTAAGTGGAATCATCAAGCTGGATAGCTTCTCTAAACTTAGATCTGTGTCTTACCTTGATCTTTCACACAACTCTATAACAGGCTTTCAGCTATTTCCTACCTATAATGTATGGCCTTCTCTTCAATTTCTGGACCTAAGCTCAAACAAGTTACAAGGCTCACTTGGATCCCGCCAAATCCCATCAGAAGGAATAATATACTACTCAGTTGCAAACAACCAGCTCACAGGAGAGATTTCCCCATGTTTTTGCAACAAGAGCAATCTTGAATGCCTTGATCTGTCAGACAATAACTTCAAGGGTGCTATTCCGCCATGCCTCAGCAATTCCAGCAGCTTGTCAGTGCTAAACCTTCAACGCAATGGCCTTGATGGGGCCATTCCAAGAATGTGTTCACATGCAAATGGAATAAAGCTGGAGTCACTTGACTTTAGTTACAATCAGTTGCAAGGGCAGTTACCTCGGTCCTTGGCTCACTGCAAATTACTTCGACTTCTGAATCTTGGAAACAACATGCTCGTTGACACCTTTCCTGCCTGGTTGGCAACTCTTACTAAATTACAAGTGCTTGTCCTTCGACATAATTGGCTCCATGGGTCAATAGGGAATCCTCGCAGTGAGGTTGCATTTGCTAAATTAAATATCATTGATATCTCTCACAACAACTTCTCAGGTACATTGCCATCAAATTACTTCAAAAGTTGGCATTCAATGATGGCTAAGGAGGAAAATTGGTCCAACGGGCAATTCCTGACTATGTCCGCCGGTCGTTACAATTCCTACAATGTCACTCTCACAGACAAAGGGATCGAAATGGAGCTGGTGGAGATTCTCAACACTTTTAAGGTGGTCGACTTATCAAACAACAACTTTGAAGGGGAGATCCCAAAATCCATTGGACAACTCAAGGCTCTTTGTGGCCTCAATTTCTCCAACAATCACCTCACAGGTAGCATTCCGGCAGAATTAGCAAATCTGAAAGATCTCGAATCATTGGATCTGGCGAGAAACAACTTGTCAGGAATTATTCCTCCTGAATTAGGAACCTTGACATTCCTTGAGGTTTTAGACCTCTCGCACAACCATCTTCAGGGTCCAATTCCGCGAAGTCGACAATTCGACACATTTTCTAACACTTCTTATGTGGGGAATCTCGGATTGTGTGGATTTCCATTATCAAAACCATGTAGCAAAACAGAGGTGACACCGCAACCGTCTCCGGAATTGGATCAAACCCAAAACTCAGAATCCATAATTTATGACTTTGATTGGAAAGTTGTAACAATAGGGTATGGATGTGGAATGCTGGTTGGTGTGATAATGGGAAATTACATTTGCAACTGGAAGCAAGATGCGATTGCAAGATTTTTCCGCGTTCGGTTGGGTAGGCAGGGAAAGAGATTGAGCAAGAGGAGACAAGGAAGGAAATAAGTGTTAGTGCCCATCTTTTTCCCTTTTTCTTATTGTTTTCTTATTTGTGTTCTTGAAAGTGATTTTTATAATGTTTAGGTTTCCAATTTTTTCCCCTGGTTACCAGTTTCTATTTTTTCTAACTTCTTTTCTGGTTAAAAATCATGTTAAAACTAAAACATAGGTCAAATAGATTTTAAAAAAGAAAAACAAGCTTGTTATTAAAAATATAGAAAAAAAAATGAAAAGAAAAGCTTCTTAGAGGAGCTTTTATTTCTCTACAGTTATTTTTTTAATGAAAATATTTGAGATAATAAAATTATCTTTTTAACTATTTTAATGATTATAATTTTATCACATACATAACCCAAAAAATATTTAAATATTTATGAATATTTTTTGAATATTTAAACTATTTAAATAAAGTCAAAAAAATATTGTTATTTTTGTGTTTAACTTAACTATTTACGAAATTTATGAGTTTTTAACGATATTTATGATTTTAAAATTTTATGTTTAATTTATGAATATTTTATAATTATTTATAAAACTATTTATTTTATGAATTATTTATAAAAACTTTAGAGTCAACTCTTTATTGTAATTTTATTAAATATTAGAGGTTATATAAGATGTTTTATCAAATAGTTTACATATAAAACAAAATTTTTTAAAATAAAATTATTAAATAGTTTATCATTTAGTTTATAAGTTAAAAATAAAAGTTTTTAATATGGAAAAGAGTAAGTCAAATAGACTCTAAGTATAAATTTTGTTAGGTTGATATTGTTTGCGAAGGGAGTGTCATGTATGATTGTTTACTAAAATATTCTTCTTTCTTTTGTTTTATTTGGTGCACAGGATGAATCAGAAAGAAATAGTTGTAACAAAACTGAGAGATCTATCGGGCTATTAATCTTAACAGTGTAACTTAAAATCTATTTCTGTTCTATAATGTATCAAAGTGTTTGATGGAGTTATATATTGAAGATTAGCATGATAATAAATAATACATAATATTATTTGGAGCTATTACTATATATACTATTTCTATACTTCTGATCTACCCTATTAGCATTTTCTCACATCTATTGCATAATTTTAAAATTTTAAAATCTCTCACACTTATTTACTTTCTCTTCTTACAAAATTTTTTCTTTCTTATTTAAGGAGGAAAAAAAAAACTTTCAATCGGAGAAAGAAAATTCTGTTTACTAAGTTTTTAATTTTAATATTTTATATTTTACATAATTATGTTTTTTATATTTGTCATATTTGTAATTTATATATATATGAATTCATATATTTATAAATTTACATATATACATACTTCACCCCTCGAAATCAAATTCGGACATGACTACAGCTAAGAAGAAGACAAACCAATCTCGTCTCTTGGAAGTTTGTCCCTCGTTTTAACGAATGAGAGATAAATTGATATGAGGGTCTGATAATTTTCGAATGTTTAATGTAAACAAAGCAAGCCCATGAAGCCACAAAAACCCATTAACATTCCTTAAAAAATTATCTAGAGCAGAAGCAGTCTTTTGAAAGTTGTAATCTTGAGCAGGAAGCCCTTCTTCAATATATAACTTGGGCTAATCTAAGAGCTAATCTGAGCCCTTAAACGAAGGAATTCTCTTCTTACTTATTCCAAAACTTCTATATCCTATCATTTTAACTATAAAATAAAAATTTGAGGGAAGAAAGAAAAAAAAGTAAATAAGAGGGGAGAGGAAGGAGGAGAGAGGAGATAGAGAGAGAGAGAGAGAGAGAAAAGATAAAAGTCGACAAATTGAGAGGGGAGAGAAAGATGGGGTAATTATTAATTATAAGGTTTAAAATATAAATGATTTTTATTTTTTAGTCAATTTTAAATTATTTATAATTAAACGTTTGATCGGCTAATTTTAAAATATATACAATTAAGGGTTGGACCGGCCAATGAGTCTTTGTTTGCGATTTTAAATCAACGGTCCACCGTTTTTGTTCTTCTCATGTCACTTCATTCTTCCTTGCATAAATGAAGACACATTCAGGCTTGACAATTTTTGGAAGCTCCTCATTGAAACCTTTGGCAAACATAGGTTGAATTTGTATACGAACCTTTACTGCCTCAAATGGAGACACAAGCATGCGCAAATTTTAGCACTTACTTCAGCAGAAGTAGAATGCCATGCAAAATCACCTTGATCAAGCCCTTGAAAAGTTTTTCTCATAGCAACAGAGGATCCCCCTTTATCATCCATTACCCCCACCAAATCATCCAAAACATCACTAACCTTAATCATGCCCACTGTTTTCTAGTCTTACCAACAAATTGAAAACAACGAAGCCGCAAACAAAAGGTAAACCTTTATCTTCGATCGATAGCTGCCATCAAATCATCCGAAACATCACCATAATCATCATACAATAAAAAAAGATCAAGTCGCGAACAAGAATTACAAAATCTTGTGTTGAAACAAAACTCCCTAATTCAAATGGAAACTAGCAACAACTGATTCCAAGACTGAAGAACGATTGGAATCAAATGAAAAAGTTATGAAAAGAGAGTTTTAGGGAATTTTCTCTATCATAAAGTGAACTTGATTATAAAAATTCCAAATTATAAAAAATTAACTTGAAAAGGGGAAGATGCAAATTCTATTTTGTAATAAATATGATCAGAATTGTCCCTAAGGGTCACAAGGATTCAAATCCTTGTGACAAAAAAAAAAATGATCAGAATTGAGGTGGGAGAGAGATTAGAAATTGGTGATTAAATTGAACATAAAAATAAGAGATTGATTTGGGAAAAAAATGGATCAATGATAAAAGAGAAATCAGTCGCAAAAAAAAAAAAACTAAAATGATAGATGGAGAGACAACTGAGATTGACCGATAAAATCAATGAGTGAGATCCGTAAAGTGAGAAAGGAAAGCTACACTTCCAATAGGCAGGGGATATTATAACAGTGTCGTCACTTGTTAGTCAACGGCCGGTACCCTGCGCGTCAAAGCCGGCGGGGCAAGTCTTGACGCGCTCCAATAGGCATCATCCAATGCTTCACCCAATACTACAATCCCCAGACTTTTAGGGTTTCTCTTCAACCATGATTGATTAATTGTTTCCCCTTTCAAATTCTATTAAACCCTAAAATTTCTTCCTCAATCCTTCTACAATGGAGGTTTCTACGGAAGCGTCGTCAGTCGGACGGTTAGCATTCATTTCCGGCATAAAATCATCTTCTTTTCTGCTCTCTAATCGGTCGGTCAAAAATACGAGAAGGATTTCATCAAACAGTTTGCGTTACACTTCTCCACTTAAAATCAACTGTATTGGTCCGTACGCTCTTAGTAATCGTTTCGATTTTTCGGGTTGTAAAGCTAGGGTTTTTGATTCCCAGTGGAGTTTGTGTTTGAGATCTGTTGTTGGGAATTGTGATGTTGTTCAAAGGGGTTTCGGAGAGTGTGTTGAGAATCAAAATTTGGAGGTTTTGGTGAAGAGGGGATTGGTTTTGGCAGATTTGATTCTTGGGATTTTTGCGTTTGAGTGTCGAAGAGTGCTTGCAATGGAAAGTGTAGCAAATGCAGGTTCTGGGGTTTTTGGACAGAGCATTTTGTTGTTGAGAAGTGCGTGGCCCAAAATGTCTCAGGCTCTTCGGGTGTTCCGAGAGCAAGTATTGGTTTTGGCTGCCCTTTTGGGTTTGTCTGCCTTTTTCTCCATGGCTGAGACTTCTATCACCGCCTTATGGCCTTGGAAGGTATGGGCTTTCCTCTTGGAACAGCATTTTTTGGTACACTAAATTATGCACAGCATGCTATTGCTATCTCAAATTCGAGATTGTATAGATCAAGTTATTATGATGCATTGATTGTTTCCAACTTACTACTGGTGACTTGAACTATAATAAATTATCGAAATGGAATTAAAACAAAGAGGCTATTTGTTGTCAAGGTCTAAATACTTGCTAACAGGAATTCTCAACCACTGTGTTAATACCTGTACAAAAACTCAACAAAGCATTACATCTTTCGAGTGACTACTTTGGTCCAAAATCGGAGTAAGAGAGATATAAGGCTTCATTTTGATTGACTTGGGGGTTGGAAAGGCTTTTGAATTTAGTGGTCCTCATTTTTAGTAAATCCAAAGGGAACCCTCATTTTGGAACTTGGATGTTGAAGTCCATTAACTTTTTAGGGACAAAATTGCACTTTCATTTTCTCATTGAATTTTACTATTACTTTCATATAAATCATTTCATTGAAAATACCAACTAATTTTCAGTGAATTTCCAACACACTCTTTATAAGTATTCACATGGCTTACTTTCTCACTCTCTCTCAAAACCACCCATGTGTTTGGACAGGCAGAGTGTGTGTGTGTTGCAAATTCTAGCCATTAACATAAAAGATCTTTTGTATCCTTATTAATTGCATGAAAATATTAGTTTAAAAGCTTCCCCATGCCCTAAAGAGATGCTCAAAACCAATCTCATCCCACAAAAGCTTAATTGGAACATTAATCCTTGGATTTTTGAGCATTTATCTCTACACATATGCACCATAAAGCAAACATCATTACATTCTAAAGAATTTCACATCCTTACAATTACCAAAGACTTTGAGGTTGATAAGCAAAAAGGCCTCAGAATAGTATGGCATGACCTGCTTCTATGCGTGTTAACCACACCAATGAACAGTGGCTGTTCAGTATTTCCTCCATTTTGATGACACATGACACTAATTTTAGAGGCCAAAGCCTTATTTCTTCTTATTTGCAATGGGTCAGGCTACAGTCCTACCCCACTAAGGAGTGCAAGAGATAGTTCTCCTGTGCCACTTCATTCAAATGGACATTTCCCTATGGGCTAGAATTCTTAGTACATCCAAACCTTTATTTTATTTTTTTTTGGCATAAATAACAACTTTCCAAATTGTTTGAGCAAACTCATTGCTCCTGGTGCTATTGTAATCTTCTGTTCTTCATGACATGGAATTCTGAGAACACATACAAATAAAGTGTAATGTGCCCTCAAAACTTCTCTTTTGTTGATAAAGTAATCCATATTTAGAAAGAAAGTGGTCATGAGGTTAATTGTCATTGATCAATTAAAAATAAATTACAAAAGACATACTATATTTTCCTTTCATTTACACTTTGTATATCTTCTTTGAAATGTAACACTCAAATAACTCTATTTGGTAACAAATTACAACTAACAGACTCTGCTTGGGAACGTCCGCATAGTCCATCATTTGAATAATTGGATTTTTTAAGTGTAAGATTCGAAGAATAGATTTAGTATTTACAATGAACAAATATGCAATTTTGACTTTCCTTCGACAGAATTTTAAACACCGTTAATTTCTGTATGTTAAGTATAATTTATGAAAACACGGTATGCAAAATGTAAAGGGAGAGAAAATGTGGTCTGCTTCCTGCAATTTGACTATCAATTGATTTAAGGCTATTCTCTTATCTCTAAGAGGTTCAAATGGTTATAATATTTCTTTGGAAAGGTATGGTGATTTGCCTACAAGAGACTAAGATCAGAAGAAAAAAGCCAATTGTGGTACAGTGGCTGTTGGCTGGATGGAAGTTGAAATGGTAGGTGGAGCTTTGCACATGGATTATAGACAGAAATTAGGGTTTTTCTAGGAGTCTATCCATTGGTTTTTCATGAAGTGTGGGGGATTGGATTTTTTAGCTTACACTAACTTTTCTACTTCTTCATGCCTTCTTTGTGTACTATTTGTTTAACAAAGTACTTAGAGTTACCAACGACCATTATGTTAGTTGATCGCTGCTCATTTTCCTTGACCATGTGGTGGTGGTTTACAAGTCCCTTTTGAAGATTTTGCTACTGTTGTCTATTTTGCTCCAAAATCACTGTTTCATGCTAAGTGCCTGGCCTTAAAATTTTCAGGTTGCCATTTTGCTGCTCACCGAGATCACACCAAAAAGCATAGCTGTTCACAATGCCACAGAAGTTGCTAGGTTTGTGGTAAGTCAAACTACCATTCTTAAGTTCAATCATTTATTGGTTCTGGAAAATGGCCTTTTATTCCCTTGTTTAATTCTTATGCCTTTTGCAGCCATTTGACTCCTTTTGTTGTAGCTAAATTACAGTTATATCAAATGAAAGTACGGGTCTTGTTTCTTCTTTAGGTCAGGCCAGTGGCATGGCTTTCCTTGATATTGTATCCTGTTGGAAGAGTTGTTACAAATCTATGAATGGGCATGCTAAAGATGCTTGGGTTGAAGGGAAGAAGGTTTGCATCTTTTCTCTGCTTGCTAGCTATGTTTTATTGTTTAAAGGCTTGCGTCTACAAATGATGGCATTGCCAACATGGGTACCATATATGAATGTTAAAATGGCATTATTTTTGTTTTTTCTCTTTCTTCTTGGGTGATGAAGTTGTTGCCATAGAAACGCAAACTAAAGTTCAAAATTTTCGTATGAGGATATTGGATAATGCTGCCTTATTGCACCCGGAAAATTATATTGGCTTACTTATTCTTGCTGCCTTTCTTGTGTAAATGAGTA
The DNA here is from genome assembly GCA_033439265.1 of Dillenia suffruticosa. Taxonomy (NCBI): domain Eukaryota; kingdom Viridiplantae; phylum Streptophyta; class Magnoliopsida; order Dilleniales; family Dilleniaceae; genus Dillenia; species Dillenia suffruticosa. Next base: position 1,864,623 of record JAVTVX010000005.1, read on the forward strand.
GTGTCTAATTGTTTGCTGTAATCCTGTAACGTGTTTGTTGTCTAGAAGTAATGTTTTGGTTTTGGAAGGTTTTAACTTATACTTGAGTTTTAATTGTCTTTGATGTTTCTTTATTTCTTTTTTCTTCGCCCCCCCCTTTGTGTGACTCTTGTCCTCTCTTCTGTATCATTTCTACTTATCTGGAATTATCTTCTATTTTGATAACAACAAATTGAGCCTTAATCCCAACAATTTGGGGTCGGCAAGAAAATATTATGTTATCTTTGAAGCTTTAGCTGCCAAGTAAAACATGTTCCAAAAGGTAATTGGTGCAATGATCTGAGGCTAATGAGATAAGCAAAGATTGCATGAGCATCCAGCAACTCTTATCTAAGCAGTAGTGGTAATCAGAAAGAAGAAGATTAACAAAAATGACTCCTGATTTTTTGCTTCTGCCTATAAGGAGTTAGCATTAATTCTATTTTCTTAGTGCTACTTTATCTTGAAGTTTTTATTTATCACTGCTTTACTTAAAGTAGTTTCAGTTTAAGTTGATAATGTCAAAATAAGATACAGAAACAAACGGATTGGCTGAGAAATGGTCTGGATTCTTGGTCTCTATTGTTTTCCTACAATGTACATTGTGAAACTTATTTTTGGCACTCTTCACCGGATCACATTTTTTATCTACTAGTGAACCTTATGTGACTGAAGATGAGTTGAAGTTAATGTTGCGTGGAGCAGAGTTGAGTGGTGCGATAGAGGAGGAAGAACAGGTATGAGATAAACTTATTATGGAAGTTTTACTGTTGTTACCCTTCTTTTCTCTGGATTTTACTTGTGAGGCATGCATGGCATGGTTACGTCAAATTTGTATTATATCTCAGCCATATTGGTTTTCTAATATGCACTTGATGCTCAAGGATACATGTTTACAGGCTGCTTGTGTACTTCTTTTATGTACTTATTTCTACAGTTTTTATAACACCTGGAACTTGTTAGATTTGCAACCATGGGTAGTCATTTTTTTTCCTGTTTATTAGTGAGTTTTGAAGTATATATTTTGAGTGCATTAAGTAGCACATTTCCTTACGTCCTTTGTTTAAAAGAGTCATATTATAAACAATTGAGTAACCATGGCATGATAGCATATATATATATAAACAACTTAAACCTACTAGTTTATCATGCCATGCTACATTCTATTCTCTTGAATGTCCGCAGCAGCATTTGTGTCTTGTCATGTTTGCCTTCTTGACCATGCTAGATTTGGATTCACTTGACCTTGATTCATGATTGCCAACGATGTGGACAATGTTCATTCCCTATAGCTTGGGAGATGTGGAATTACATATTTGCCATTTGTGATAATCGTTGGGTTTGTCTTAGAAATGAACTCGATTCACTTGTAATGAAGTTTAGAGGCTTTTGGGCAGGGGTGGAAGAATGATTATTTGCTCCTAGAGCTCTTACTTGGTATATTTGGATGAAGAGGAATGTTAGGATATTCAGAAATTAGATTCTTCATTTCACTTTTTGGACATGATTTTTTTTAATTTTTAATTTATTTTATTTTCTTATGCTTCTCTAAGCTCATGCAATAGGGGTTTCACACACCATAGTCTAAAGGACTTGCATTCCTCCATTAATCTTTTGGTACTTTGTGTTTTCTACCCTCTGAGGATTTCTCATCCTCTAAGGTCTCAGTGTTCTTTCTTCTTCTCTCTTGATATAATTCTTCTTCTATCAAAAACCAGAAAAAAGAAATGTGGACATGTCACTAAAATACATCCCTATATCTAGAGTTCAGCGCCAAATAACAGTATTAGTAGTTCAGTGAGAGCTACATCTTGTGGAAATATAGTGTTTCATCCTCGTGCATTTTCTTCTTAACTAAAATTAAGATGGGAAGGGAGACGGTGGATATATGTAATTTGACTTCATTTATGGAAGTTTATAGGCATGTATATTGGGCCAGCCATGAAATTTCTAAACCAAGATAAGATTAAAAAGAGATCCAGAAGCCCAAGTGCAAAAGTTTGGTTGGCTTAATATTTTCTCTGTAAATGGTTTCAGGGTAGTGTTAGGGTTACATTGGGTTCCACTCAAAGAGCAGAACCAATTTATAGTGTCAAATAGATAGAATATAAGTGACCAAGGAATGAGTGGGAGATAAGGGTGTTTGTTTCTCAAATATTTTAGATGGAAGGCATATATCAATTTGTTTCATTTACTGGAACAACAGAATGCGTAAATGTCTGACAAGTGGACCAGTTGCATCAAAGAGAATCTATTAAGAGTTATGCTGATTTAAATATAAGCTGCATCAACGGAATACATATTTATTATCTTGGGAATGCTTTTGATAATATATAAATTTATGTGTGCCGGTTGTGTTAAAGAACCCTTTCACCATGTAAGTTGTAACCACTGAAGCCAATTGATTCATAACCTCCTCCATTCTTGACAGATATTGTATTCCAAAAATTGATCACAATCATGCCGAAGCTTCCAAATGATTTGTTGCATCTCAAAAATGGTGGTGTTTTCCTGATATATAGTATCTACGCATGCATATGAAGTTCTTTGTTTATTTATTTATCTTTTGGATAAGACCTTATCTTTTTTCCCCCTCTTTTCTTTTTACGATTTCTTTCAGGATATGATTGAAATTGTGTTGGAGATAAAAGATACACATTTTAGAGAAGTAATGACACCCCTTGTAGATGTGGTTGCAATAGATGCAAGTGCAACACTAATTGATTTTCACAACTTATGGGTCACTCATCAATATTCAAGGTATGCAGAAGTAGCGATTTGGATGGTTTAGATTGTGGCTTCTTTTAAGAAATATGGTTAGAGTTCAGCTTCTTGTGACATGTTAATCTGGTGGTGATGCTTCTAGAGTGCCTGTTTTTGAGCAGCGTATTGACAATATTGTTGGTATTGCATATGCTATGGACTTGCTGGATTATGTTCAGAAGGTGGGGGGGGGGGTTCCTATCTTTTCTCCTCTTTGTAAATTCTGCGCAACCCATTAATAGTAAGCAACAATCTCACAGTTTGCAGAACTATAATCTGTTTCATTTTGAAGGGGGAGCTATTAGATAGTTCTGTTGTGGGAGATATGGCGCATAAACCTGCTTACTTTGTGCCTGGTAATTATTGACCTGTGTCTTATATTTGCAAATATGCTTTTTGTTTTTTCTTTTGTTTAATATCTTTTCTTTGTTAACTGTTAAACAAGAACTCCATGGTTGACTTGGATACCATGGAGAAGTTTTCTTTATGCATCTCTGTGACTGCTATTTCCTCATGCTTTGCTTTTGAATGGTTGAGATGAATTTCATTTATAAAGAGGGCGCATTTACTTTAAAACTCAACTTTAACATCCCTTTTCCCTGTCCTGGTGTAGTGGTTCAATGACTTGGGTGTTCTTTGCATAGTTTGGAAGACGATCAAAAGCTGGATTCAATTTGTTAGAACATTGTTAAGCACCCTATGGCAATTTTTGTATTTCCTGACAATTTTGCATTGGATCAATTAGCAGCTTTGCTCCACTATTATCAATCCTATAGATTTGAATTGTGAGAAAAAGCTCTGTGGCTATAACATTAGACTCCTTAGATCAATCTCTCCCAAATGCAGCAACCTTAAGTGTCTTCTGTACTCTATTTCCTTGGAATTGAATCTCTTCCAAATACGTGCAACAGCTTAGTAGCTTTGTTCCAGACAATGTACTTGCCTTTAGAAATATGGTTGGCCAGGGGGTGCTGAGGGGCGGGAAGGGTTTGGGGTTGTGTTTCAAGCATGTGGGTTTAGTTTGAGGTTGGGTAATTTATTATCGGATCCAATTTATTAAATCATTTAAACCTGACTTTATATTAAATGCATGCAACCTTAACTTGCTTAGATGAAACTGCAATCAACTTTAGTTTAATAAACTCTTAAACTCATTTTATATGGCTATTTTGTTATTTATAAACTGATGGATTATAATGCACATCAATTGTCATTCATGCATTTGATTGCTATAGTGTTTAGCAAGGTATTTTGTCAAAATTAAGAACACCACTTATCATTTCTTAAAATTGTTTCTTTATATATTAATAATAAAGCCACTATCAGTCAAAATTGAACTATATAAAAACCTGCAAACAAGTGCAGATAGTTTAATGTTAATCATCTGCTTCTATTGAACTATATAAATGTAGGTTTACGAAATGTATCTATGGAAAGAGTAGTCATTTACTTTTGCCCTGTGAGTGGGATAGAAAATAATTGAGTTTGTTTTCTACAATAAAAAATTTTCTATGTTGCATGACAAGGGAATCCTTTTACAGAAAAAGAAGTGGTCTAATGCTGATGGTTTAGGATTGTTTTATGACTAGGAATCTTCAGTTTCCTTTAAGAACATTATCTGCGCAAAAGTTTTATTGGTAATGTCATGCTATGAATTCAGTTTTCCCTTTTTCCCCTTTTTTTGTAGATTCAATGTCTGTCTGGAACCTTCTTAGAGAATTCCGGATCAGGAAGGTTCACATGGCTGTCGTTCTTAATGAATATGGTGGGACTGTTGGAGTAAGTTCCTAGCTTTTCACTCTGTAGTACAACTATGTAATAGTTTATGCTTCTTAACTTGCACTATTGGATACTTTACGGTTTTCTTTGGTAAAGGATAGTGCACTCTTAGATGATAAATCTGAAGTTTGAATTTCTTCTTCTAAAATTAGAAGGGAATGGTAATCGAAAGTTTTAGTGAAGGTTTAAACATTACAACTAGATGATCGCATGGACACAAGGAAATGATGCCTAAAGGGAAGAAACATAGTTTTAATATCTATTATTATTATTATTATTATTTTTTTGTGTGGATAGACAACTGAGGACAATAATAATGAGAAATCAGGGATACCAATTTAAAATTGCCCTTTAATAAAACCTTGTATTTTTTGTAATATGGTTATAACGTAGATGCATCTACTTAAATGCATGTGCATGCATGTGCTCATTTGTGATCTGGTGTACCATGTGATGGAGCTGAATCTGAAGTGCATTTTTTTTCTCGATGAGCGAATTTTTTTTTTTGTTTCTGTGACGTGTGTTACACCCCTGACGGAGTTTGTACCTCTTTCTTTAAACATCTGGGCTATGTCGAGGCTGCCAGCATGGTTGCCTGTAATTAGTGGGGGATGGAGTCAGACACTCATGTTCATGTTAGATATTGAGTTCTTGACTTGGCCACGAGGTCATATTGAGGAAACTGGAACCTGATCTTAAACATTGGCAAATTTTATGGTGTCAAATAATGTATGAGCATAGTTGCCAACCTCTTTAGCATTAAGATCTCCGAAATGAGGATATCTTCAAAGTCATGCTTGCTATGGAAGTTAGGAATCTAATATGCTATATTTGCTTCTAGGAATTGCAGATGCAAGCTTTCATAAATATGCTTCTAGTGTTAACGTCATCTTTCATTGTTTGAATTCATAGATAGTAACACTAGAGGATGTGGATGAGGAAATTGTGGGCGAAATCTTTGATGAGAATGATTCAAAGGTACGATTTTCTGTCACGCTTTTTTTTTTGTGTCAAAATTTATATACTTCCTGTTCCTGGCAACTCATATATGAATTAACAGTTCCAACTTAAAACATTCTCATCGGTTCCTTGTCATACCATATGTGGAACCCTATAATTGGTTTGACCATTAGTTTCTCAACAGTACCTTTGGTCCTGGATTCGTTTGATGTCTTGCAAAACAAGCCCACTGCAACTGATATAATCCTATTGAAGGAGGATGGGGATTAGTCCCGCCAGATCAAGATTTGATGGGAAAAGGAAAAGAAGATCCACAGAGAAGCATAGGAAGCTATGTTTTCAGCAATAGGATTAGAGAGGACAGACTAAACAAGAGATGCTATTGTATACCTTTCAAAGTCATCCAAACCAGTTCCCCAAAATATTCCCAAAGTAAAATCCACAGAGAAGCATAGAAAACTATGTTATTCCGCAAAAGGGATTCATGAGTATAATTTCTGCAAACTGTAGAAATCATCTCGAATTATATGCCTATAACAACTGGAATTATGGCAGTTCTTAGAGCTCTAGTGTCCTTGGAACCCTCAAAACATATAAAATTCAACATGAGTAACTTGTCAACATTTTGTTTTGTACATACCCACTATTCCTTACCAACATCAAAGAGTATATTCCTTATATTGCCAGCTTTGAGATGTGTATTATTATTCCTTTCCATATTCATCACTTGATATTCCCATAGGTATACATCAAACAGTGTTTCATTGTCTCTATATGGGAAGATGATGAACAAACACAGTTAGAGTTTTCTTTTAATGGCACTGTTAGTTGACTTCATGAGTTAGACTTGCACTCAAAATGGCCTTGATGTTGTAAAATTTAGTAATATGGTGTATGTTCTTGTATCGTCTGAAGGTCCTACGGCCTTTTTTTTTTTTTTTTTTTAATGTTGATGGTCAACTTTATCCATTTTTACAATACAGGTGTTCTCCAACAGCCTGCAACATTTTTCCCAATTATACAGATGTAGCACATAAGTGTTCATAATTTTCCTTTTACTGTGTGAAGTTGTAAGGTTTAGGCTAAACCCTTGCTCTTTCATGAAAAGTAGTCTGCTAACAAGTTTGGCTGTCACACTGATTCCCTAAATCACAGGAAGAGATACAAAAGAAAACAGGATATGTTGTTATGCGAGCAGAGGGAGTTTTTGATGTTGATGCTAATACATCAATCAATTAGCTCTCAGAAGATCTAAACATTAAAATGCCAGAGGTAGGTTTTTCAGTAATGATCTACTGAGAATTGCATATTTTTGGAATTTTTTCGTTAGGTATATATTATATGTTTTTTGGTTTCTTTGGCAAAAACCAGCTTTGGCTAGTTTCGCTCGACTTTTCTCTAATTGCATTTTTTTTGACCTACGGGACACGATCATGCTTTAACTAGTTTACATGATATTGTCTGTCTTTGACTTACATGATGGTGTTTTTGCTTTTTATTGTCTCTGTCTCATAAGCTTTCTAAGCTTAATAAACTGTGGTTAGTTTGTCATCATTTAGTGCCCGTTTGGTAGGACTTTTTTTCAACTTTTCTTCTACTTATAAGGAGAAACAGCAATTAATAACTTTTAAAATAAAATTAAAAGTTGTTTGATAATTTTACTTTTAAAATCAAACTGATTTCATAACTTTTAAAATACAGTTAAAACTTAAAAATTAAAAGTTAAAAAGAGAGAGATACCATGAGAGTAAATGAATTTATGATATGAACATATTTGAAATTTTATATCCTTCAAGTAAGGATATACAACAACAACAACAACAAATTGAGCCATAATTCCAATATTGGGGTCGGTCATTTGAGAGACAAATTTGAAAAAAAGTAGAGAAAAGAAACATGAAATATAAAAAAAATTATATATATATATAAATAAAAATATAAAGAAAGGAAAAAGAAAAGAAAAATAATAAATAAATCAATAGATAAATATATAAAATATATCGATTTAATTTGTGCGGATTCTTCTACGTCATCCATTCCTATCCAAGACCAGTTCCTCTTTTAAATCCTTAACTTCTATATTTTTACGGATAATTTACATATAAGTTTTTAGTGGTATATCTCTACGTTTTACTAAATCTCCTATATTTAAGTTTTCGGTTCTCCTAATCGGTGTATCTTTAGGTCTTCTTTACACACGTCTGAACCACCTCAGTGGAATAAAAAAGCTGGTGTGTGTTTAAAAGGAAAAGCAAAAGCTCCTCTGTGGAGCTTTTGCTTTTTTTTTTTTTTCCTTCACAAAAAAACAAACTCTTTTTTTTTTAAGAGTTTCTAAAAAATATTGTTTGGCAGAGATTCTCCTTAAAAGGAGAAGAGAAGTTGAAAAAAAGCCTGCCAAATGGGTGCTTAATAATAATCAAACTCTGGTTTCACATCCCTTGTACTATAGGGTCATCAGTACGAGACAGTATCAGGATTCATCTGTGACGGTTTTGGCTATATCCCAAGGACAGGGGAGAGCATCAAAGTGGTGCTAGAAAAGGCAAATGTAGAGGAGGATGAGATGTATGCTGAAGTGGAATCTGACCACCAAGAGCAGAAGGAGAAGCACCAAATATATAAGCTTGAGGTATGAATATCTGTTGGACGTCACGTTGTCATTGGAAATATTTCTACAATTTGTTAATAAGAGATTTAATCAACAGAGCCAATCAAGGAATCAAAATCAAATGGAGCAAGTCAATTCGGAAATCAAGGGGATTTCATCAATCTACAAGTAAATTCAGAAATAAAGGGATTCCATCAATTAGCTAGTCAATTAGAAAATCAAGGGATTCCATCATTTTGTCTTATCATACCTTATATATAATTAGACTACCATAAATAGAATATATAGATTAAGAATGAGAGAAGATCACGATTGTAATTTAAAAACTTTTCTGAATTATTTTTGTATAATTTTTTATATATATGGAATAACAAAGGAGAAGAAACTCATTCAGACAAATTGACACAATTTGCTTTTGTCTTCCATTTATAGAAAATGGTACTTGCAGCTCAGATTGAGATATCTGGGTCTTTTTTTTTTGTGGGTGTCACATGATGAGGATTTTTCGCTTATTTCAAATAAAAATGTAATTGACCTAGTCCACATTAGCATTCAACAATGTTCATTTCACTTTGAAAAGTTCCTAGTAGTCTGACCAAACTTGGGTCTTTAGGCAAGAATAAAGCTAGTTTCTCCCTTGCTGGAACCTTCTTCTCTTGCGTCTGGAATAATATGGGATCACTTTTTGTTGCCACAGACATGCAGGGTTAAAAAATAAACCCTCCCAACCATGAAAAAGAAATGAAAATGTCCTCTTAGACATGCTTCAAAACAAATTGATGTTGACAAGTATGCTTGCAGAGCTTTTGTTGTTCTGTTTTAATGAGCATGAAATGGTTCGATCTTTTTAATTATTTTTGGGTGGTTTCAAGGGAGAGACCTGGAAGGTTTGAAGGGAGGGGAAACCCTTGTCTTTCTTGGCTGAGTGCTTTGAGGTGTCTGCAGTGACACTTGATGTTGATTTGTAGTCCTTTGTTTTTGAATCTTCCTTGTAATTGAGTTGGTCTCCTTTGGTCTCTTACAAAAATTTTTCTTTATGATGGAACTAAAGGTATCCATATGGCTGATTAAATAAATTAATATTAATTATAAAATGTTAAATCAACTCAAGACCTACTTAGCAAGAATATTATAACCCGTATTTTTATGGGATGTTCCATACTGCCTGTGTAGATGTTTAATAGGCAGGCATATATATCCAAAATAATTTTATTTCAAAGGTATTTGCACCTCCAAGTAACTAATGGTGACAAGTCCCTTACAACCCATAAAAGTTGCAATATGGAAATTGATTTTCACGGATAAATTGTGGTGTGAGCACTGAAACAGAACAAGGTGAATAAGAGATTTTTCTATTTATGCAAAATGCCTGATGACCAGACCACACCACACCACGTGTCCCGCAATATTTTCTGTTACATTATGTAACAGAGATAGTTCATAAAGTATGAAACCATCTTATCTAATCTTTTATCTTGAATATTATGATGCAATGTTTGGCTTCTCTAACAGTAGATTTGTTTGCTTTTACTGGTTTCAGACGGTAGCTTTATAGTATGTTTATCCAGATTATCTTATCTAATTATTTAGCTTGAATAGTTATGATGCAATGTATGGCTTGTCTGACTAACAGTAGACTGATCTGCTTTGGCTGTGCTTCAGACAGCATATTGCTCGGTTATCTGGATTTATAGTAGCTTTTTTGAGATAATTAAATGTGGATTATTTGATCATGGATATTGGACTGAAGTTATATAAATCTTATTTTCTGGTGCAGATATTGGCAGGAAATGCCAGAAAGGTGGGTGCAGTTCGATTTGAACGTATAAACAATGACAATGCCACATTGGAATCAAAAGTGGTAACTCGCTTGGTTCCCAAAATCATGAAAGGGAAATGGAGTGATGATGAGGACTCAGATGCAAGTATTTATGAAGAGGGTTCCTTCCAGAAGAGACAGGAGGAGAGGCTCTCCGATAATTATGTAATTACTGAACACAGTGGTGATCATGATGATAGTTCAAGAATGCAACAGTCAAATTATTAAACATTCTTCTATTCTTATAGCTTGAAAGCGGCATTATATTATGAAACAAATAAAATGCAAGATTAAGTGATGCTCTAACATATGTACTTTTTACAGATGAAGAGAAGTATCAATAACTGAGTCTCAAATTTGTTTGCTTTCTGCATTACTCTGACTGTTGAGAAGCAGTGTCCTGAAATTGGAGTTTCAATGACCTGGGCATCTGTATGCATCTTTGAATCGGTTTGGACAATGTCAACTGAACTCTTTTCAGGTGTTGGTGGCAAGGTCAACTCGGACCAAAGAAATGTTTCACAGGGCTTATGCATTGATGTCTGAGAGACCTGAGCTGATGCTGAAAAGAGTTTCAGGAATTGTTTTGCCTCTCTCATCTCCTTCACTCGGTGCAATTTTTTGAACCTCTCCTGCAGAAGCATGATAGACTGCTTGGCATTAGAACTGCTGCTCTGTCTGCCCATTTAAGGGGAGGATTCACACAATAAGAGGTGAGAATGATAGAAAAATGATTTACATGGACTTCTTATATCATGCTTTTTTGGCATTCTTATTTTGTATGACATTGAAGAAAGTGGTGAATCAGCTAAGTGACTACTCCAAGAAGGAAAGTCAGGGAGTTCGGATTCATGGGGTTTTAGAGGCAGGGGACCACTCGGGGAGAAAAGGGTGGGAGAGAGAATTTGAAATAGGCTTGTATGGTAGTTCTTGGAAGTGTACTGCAGGTGGAATAACCGGTTAGGCTGTGCTCTGTCAGCTTGACTTCAAGGTTAGGTTGGAGCTTTGGAGAATTCGGTACAACCTTTTGTTGTTCTTTCGGGTTTATGCATCATGGTGTTTCTATTTACTTTTCTTTTTCTACTTTGAAACATTCCTTTTCTTTCTCTATGGAAATGCAGAGGATGTGAAGACAAAAGGTTGCGAGAGAATCACATTTTTTGAAGACTGGTTTGCGTCTCTTTCTGGATGGAACTGTATGTTGTGTTACACAGTTTTCTCATTCATGGGAATTGCCATGGCTTTGATCGAATAACGTCAAGCAACTTATTTCTATCAAACGTTTTTTACCATATGGTAGCCAACCATTTTCACAATGATGAGAGGAAAAGCCAAATTTTACTTCACGATTTCGCCGGGAAGGTTTTGGTGGTATATGTTTCTTCATTTTTGCCAAAATGAGGATCTCAGGGCGTCCATGTGCCAGATATGCTTAGCATTGCCAACTAGCCCATCGAAAGAGAACACAATCCTCTGAAGATCTGCGGCATGCCGCACCTCCAAATCTCCATGAACTTGACGAGGAAAGTTATTCGGATTAGTGTAATCTAGTGGTATTTGATTTTTCCTCATGACGTATGGGAAAGTCACGATCTTTTCTTTGGAGGGGTTCCCACAAAATTATATCTAAAAAGCATACAATACACATTTTTTGCTACCAACTTAATACACCAAAAAAAAAAAAAAAAATTATTGAAACCCAAAAATAATGTAGGTGGATATTTATGTAAAATAAAGTAAACTAGTGAATTATGCTATTTTATGTATAATAATTAGGTTAAAAACTATTTATGATGGTGTCATTTTTATTATTATTATTATTATTTTTTTCCAGAGGGAAGACATTTTAAACTCTCTCTATGTTGTTTCAAAATGCAACTTTAAAACATATACTAAAATTGATCATTCTCAAGATTAAATGTTTTAGATATTCTGAAACAATGTGTTGTCTTAAAATTGAGTCAAATCTGTTGGTGTAATTTTATGAAACAAATTGAGCCAACCCTAATTGAAAATTCTACTCCAATTCCCAATTCCCAATTCCCAATGTGTTGTCTTAAAAATCAATTAAAAGTTTTAAAATAGTTTTAGATATTAATTTTGGTTATTCGGGTGTTTATAAAAAAACAGAATCATTTGATTTATGTCAAGTAGTGCTGGGAGCCAAAATTTGAAAAAAAGAAAACAACAATAATAAAAATTATTTTGATTTATGTCAAGTGTAAATTGTAAATTAGAAAGTTCAATTGAATTCGATTGTTTAAAATAAATTCTAATTTTTTATTAATTTTATTTGTTAATTAATTATGTAGTAGCAATAACTCTACAAGATTCCATTTATACATTCAATTGTCTTTTCGATGACTTACCATGTCATTCCTTTTTCCGGAGTAAAAATATAAAATTTCACATATTTTTATTATTTTTTAAAAATAATTAAAATTAAATTATACAACTTTGTAGTCACTTTGTGGGGAAATTAGAATTGAATTTTTTACATTTTTTATTAGTTCTAAATAATAAAAATTAGAATTAAAATTGAATTTCCTAATCTCGTGGAATTAAGTGGGATACAACTTTATGTTTTGCTACAAAATGAAAAGGTATGGTAATAATAATAATAATAATTATAAATAAAAAATGAAAATGGTTGGGAAGGGCGCCGGCGCACTTCCTATATAAATCAACCGAACCCTAATTCTGCCCTCATCATTTGTCCTCCCTCTTTCTCTGTTTCTTTCTCTTGTTTGTCTCTCTGCACCCCGTCTCTTCGGCGGCGAAATCTCAAGTCCAATCAGATTATAGTGTCGGATCACCACTCTCTCTCTCTCTCTCTCTCTCTCTCTCTCTCTCTCTCTGTTTTTGAGCGCATTTAGAGAATGCCGTTTGCATCGAGTTATATGCTTTGTTCATGGTGATATTTTTTACTTTTTTTTTTTGTTTTTCATTTTTCTTACATAAGCCGAGTTATGGGGAGAGAGAGTTGGAATGGAGTTTTGGGGAAATGATGAGAAAATAGTCATATGCACGCATGTATTTGTGTGTGCTTTGATGAAAATATACAATTATTTGCACGTCAGTCTGATCCCAAAAATTCCAATCTCAATCCATCTTCTCCAGACCTCTTCTCAACTTAATTCTACGCTTATTTATTTATCTTTTCGTTTTTTTTTTTTTGCTGAAAAAAATAGAATGTTCTGTGCATAAATATTACCATTAAAAAAAAAAAAATTTGATGAACTCAATACTTAAAGAATTGTTGGTCTAATGATGGAGAAGAAGATAATCATCAAGGTGCATAACTGATGTCATCATCATCTTTTAACACTAATTAACTGACCCTTCCTCTGGCATTAGAGGGAAAAGATAAGGTCGACCTTTATAATAAATTAATAATTAGTAGTAGCAGCAAATACTAGCATTGTTGCTGCTGCTTCTACTAATAATAATAATAGAGGGAAGAAGATTGGGAATCTAGGGTTTCAGAACCCTGATTTCACAATACTCATGCCAATCCCATCATCATCTTCTTTAGAGTTAGACATCAGACTTGCGGAATCTAAAAAACACAATCTCGGGATTTAGAGGATAGGGTTAAGGTGGTTACAGTAAAAGAGAAGAATTTGGATTTAGCGGCGGGGAGATTGAAGGAAATTAGGGCTATGGAGCAAATCGATGAGCATTTGAAAAGAATACGAAATTAAAGAGAAGAATTTGATTACTAAGGTCCAGAGCGTCTCTTTTTCTTTTTTTTTTTTTTTTTTTTTTTTTTTTTTTTTTTTTTTTTTTTGGTGGCTGAACCAATTTCCTTCTCGTTGTGTGCAATCTGAATTGTTCATGGGTTCTAGGTATTCGACTAATACGCGAAGGAATCAGGATTTTTGTTGTGCAAACAAAGTGGGTTCATCATGAGTAGGCATATTTGAGTTTACTTTTTCAAATTAATCTTCTCCAAATATTCTCTCTCTCTCTCTCTATCTCTCTCCCTCTCTCCCCCCCTGGGTTTGTCATTTGTCCACAAAATGTTGTGTGAGATTGGTGAATTTGTTGATTCCACTTTTCAACAAGAGAAGAACCTTGTTGGTATCCAAGTCGAGGAAATCGACTCACTATTTCCACTTCTCTTGGCTGCTTTGGAAGAACAAGACCAAAACGAAGACGAAGATCATTTACATAATTAAAGTGAAGAAAATGATGAGAAACAGACACAGCAAGTCCTCAAAACAGAAAAAGAAAAGAAATTTCAAGTGTATTAGATCTCCAATCTCACTAAGCCTAAAAAAATTGTTATAGTGATTATTTGAAATTTTAAGCAAAGTTAAACAATGGAATGGGAGATGAGGAAACTGATTAAGCCAAAGAACACGACTGCACCCCCTCTGATCTTTTTTCATCAGTATAAGAAATCTGCATTGATACGTTCCGTGCATGTAGTTGTCCCTCTCCCCGCCAAGTCATGCACCCGCCTGTATAAATCTGATTGATCATAACATAAATGGGCTCAAATCAAAATTCCTTTCCTCTTTCATACTCATAGTTTATCGAACAGAACGAAATTACTGACACACACAGCCAACAACATAAAAGAAAAGGAGTTGAAAACTATGAAGGAGAACATTCGCAATGGATGACACATTTTTCCTGAACAAATTTAACACTAACAACTCAGAAACCTTAACGAAGACGTTTCATAACCCTGCTTTGAGTTGTATAATCCTCGGTATGTTTTCTAAGTAGGCGGGCATTGTGAAACTCTTTTTATCATTTCTGCTGATCACATGTTCCAATGTGCTTGTGTTTGAAGGAACCGAGTTTTCTGCTTGGAACAAAATAATGAACTATCGGCCACATGATCCTAAAGAGAAAATTCAAGAAATGGAATTTTAAATATTTTCAACAGTACTGTGACCGCGAGTACAAAGCCTATATTGGATGTCGAGGTACTAATCAAATGATGTTAAATAAACGTTCATAAACACTAAGTCATTTGTTTTTAACAAGGGCTAAGTCTACAAATGAATACATTATCATGCATATGAATCGACAAAGTTGATCTAACCCTTCTCCCAAGGAAAAAAAAAAAGTTGCTCTAGCCCACCTCAATCTGCATGGCTATAGATACGATCAACGTTCCGCGCACAGGAAACTCAAAAGGGTTGGGAATTTGGAGTTGGCAAATTAGGAACCTGATTTTGTAACAAACCGCCCTGAAAACAACGGTAACCATCATGCATGCATATCATGATTATAAATAAAAATCAATACATCAAAACTTTCCCAAAATCCCAGAAAACTTTATTCAAACCTCATGGTGTATGAAGCATGAATAAATTTATGAACCAATATAAAACATGAATGGTTCCATACATCTAATGCTCAATTGCTTGTGACCTCAACTTGTAGTTATTTATAGGAATGTAGATGCTACCAACAAACTCCTTGTACTCAAGTCTCGTAGGATTTGAAAGAGGGATGAGAAAGGGTTAGATCGTGAAAGTTAAACAAGAAATAAAAAATATGGCATAACATATAAATATTGAATAATATATTGAAAATTATTCTAATGCAATCATATGGGTTACAGGTATAAAAATATGGGCATTTGTTAAAATCATCTCATCAACCTAAATGCCATTGAGTTGGTCCCCCAGCATGGAACATTAAGTAATAGAAATTAGGCTGTAGATTCTCTCAACCCTGCGGGCTGCAGGTCATTTACCCAGACGTAGAGCTCCTTAAACAAAATACAGCGGGCAAAAAAAAAAAAAGGTAAGAAAAAATGTTATCTTTTTAATGTTTCCTGAAAACAAAGAAAGCTACAAAAAGAAGCCAATCATGTTAGCCGATGTATCTATATAATATAATTTTGTGGATAAGAAATTTGATGATTGATACTTCTGGGCGAGTATGTGTTACGTTTTCCTTTGTTATAGGCGCTACCACCAATATGCTGTTGATAGAAAAATCTTAATAACAGACCGCAAGACCCTTTGTTACGCAATAGTTGGCATTAACCCGCACACAGGGCATTAGAATACTTGGACTAGAAACAATTAGAGCCAACTCCGCGTCCTGGTTATGCTTGATTGACCTCTCTCGGTCTCTCACTCTCTCTAGTACTCGAACATCATAGGACGCTGGTTGCCATTGTTGACCAACATAAAGAAAGACTTGCAAAACAAATAACGAAGTAAACTCTATCATAGGACGAGAGCAAAGCATGTATTAACTGACATAGGTTGACTTAATTGGATGTGTGATTGAGTACCCTTAAACATGATCGAGATTTGACTCCTGTTGAGAGTATCGGACTCTCATGTATATGGAACGTTCCCCGTTGGAAGACCCGTCCTCCGAAAGGAGCTATTGCTGCGGTCGGTCCGTATTAGTCGGGGCGAAATCCCAAATACTAGACAGTATCCAAAACATTATAAAAAAAAAAAGAGTAAAGCATGTATTATGGAATCCTCAAAGAATGGATATGCGATATTCTAAACAACAAGAGGAGGCTCAATAGAGGAGTGGATTCAAGTGCCACATGGAGAGTTCCTTAAATTTAAGATCTCGAGATCTGCTAAGGTTGTTAAAACCTTAACAAAAGTCAAAAGTATGAAACTCATTAATTTAAAGAACAAAACCACACTTCCTAGTAAGCTCTACAACTCGAACTCTACATGTATATAAAGTGGGTTTTTGGCTCTCTATTTCTTCCATTCTCTTCTCACTCTCCTTTTAACAAAGCTGCAGAAATATCCATCGAAGCTATGAAGGTATGGTTCCTATGTTCTTTACAACATCATTCTATTTTCATTAATAACTCAGACTCAAGATACATGCCTATTGGTCTAATGATGCAGCAAAAGATAACCATCAAGGTGCATGACTGCAGCAAATGCAAGGCTGAGGCCATGAAAATTGCTGCAGCAACAAGTGGTATCATGATCATCTTTTATATATGTATCAATCTACTTATTCTATATGCTGTTCAATAATCGAACACCATACACATTTAACCTCAATTAACTGACTTTTCTAGGGGTCAACTCTGTGGCACTTGGAGGAAAAGATAAGGTTGAACTTGTGGTGGTGGGAGAAGATCTTGATGCAGTAAAATTGACAAGTGCGCTAAGGAAGAAGATTACGTCTGCAAACATAGAAAAAGTTGAAGAAGTGAAAGAAGAAAAGCGACAGGAGGAGAAAAAGCCGCCATTTCCACCCCCTTGCTGCGTGAATTATCATCCATGCCCTCCAGTTCGAGTGTATGATGTTTATGACTCAAATGGAGGTACCTGCATTATCATGTAATATAGAAGCATCCTATTTGTGAGAATTCTGAAGTTGCGACTTTAATGTTTTTTACTACCTTTCGTGATGTACTTCTCCTTATTGAAATTAACAAAGCACGGTTGCCTAATACCTACATATTTGCATATATACATGCATGCTAGCAAAATAAAATGCGCTACCTAGCAAAAATCGAATAATCTCAAACCGACCAGAAAAAGCAAACCAAATCTAAGTGCTCGCTGGTAAGGAAAAAGAAAACACCACAAAGTTCTCTTACTTGATGACAGGCAAATGTTCAACAAAAGAGAATGCTCATGAATCTCCTGAGCTGTTCTTAATCTAATCCTGAATTTCAAGAAGCTAATAGCGGGCAAACTGAAGTTTGAAATTGCAAATATAAATACACACACACACTATAGGGACTCTGGTTGACACTTTTAGTTGGACCAGACCTTGGTGATGTGCCGTTGCTTACTACTTACGAAGGGGACAGCCTAACAAACCTCTCTCCTCCAGCTTGATAATTCCGGTTTAAATTCTTGTACAATTAAAAAAAAAAAATAGACACGGCCCAAAACCGAGACATGCAGTCATGCTTCTTACATGGTAAAGTTGGCCGAAAGTGCTGATCAGAGCCGATCAACTCCCACAAACACAAACAGAAAGTTTTACCTTCAGGAAAAATAAAAATAAAAATAAAAATAAAAATAAAATAATAATAATAATAACCCTAATAATAATAATAATATACCACCGCAACTTGATTCGTGGACTTCGCGTTCAAGTAAGCCCAAGAAAAATACTTTAATAGCCATGATATTGACAGGCAGCTGCTTCGACAGATACCTATCCCCTTTTCATTTCAAAATCCTAGAATAAACACTGCCACATTGAGAGAAGTTACATTCGTTGACCTTTGGAAAAATGAATTTAATAGCCATGACTTTGGCAGGCAGCTGCTTCGATAGCTACTTGTCCTTTTTCACTTCAAGAACCCAGCATAGGCATTGCAATACAGAGAAAATGTACATTAGTTGACCTTTGGAACTCTTGACACTATCAAGTGTGAATTTATTTTTTCATTAAATTCATTCGGTTGTCTCATTTTTACTCCTAAAACTATCCAGCTGACTAATATTCGTATTTCATTTGCGTCACATTCTTATTCATTAATATAAAGAACATTGTTTCAAGGATGAAATGCCTTCCCCACCAATTGCCCAACTAGCCGAGCAGAACGGTTGGTTAATAATCTGACAGTTTATGAACCATGAAGTTCGCGGCTTCACTCCACTAAGGACATGGCGCCCTGTCAGAGGAGCCACATCAACGGCTAGAGAGACCCACTTGAGGCAACAGCAGAAAATTCGCCTCATGGGATCCTGCAATGGCAGACGATACACCATTTTTCTGGTTGCCACATTTGTGACGATAATGGCTTTGCTCCAATAGGAGAAAAGCCAATCCCCTGTATGAAATAATTTGTGTATTCATTAAAAGATAAATAGCTTCAAAATTATTTTTTTCTTTCACTGGAGGAGCAGGCCTCTGGTACACTACTATCTATGTCAAACTAGGAAATTACCCGGAGATTTTTAGCATCAATAGATATTGTACGCCCTTAAAGTATACAGTATAATCATAATTCTGTCCACATTAATCCAGCTCAAAGGGGCAACCCGAAAATGATCATATGCAAGAACTACAGAAGCCTAGGGTAATTAGGAAAGCAGTTTCAACCATCTAGGTTGCATTCAACTGCAGTTGGTCTAATAATAATTTCAAGGACATCAAGGGAAAGCCTCCACCTCTTTCAGGGTTTCCTTTAGCAAGTTAGAATTAGATCGATTTTGTTTAAACAGGCTTCTCTTATTTTATCCGCAGGTGAAAGTTTCAAATGTCTAATCGGGAACAGAGTGCACATCTGGGTATGGTATTTAGATATCAAATGCCCTTATCATAGTAGATATTTGGATAGTGATTATCCCGAATCATAATTCTTTTCTATACCTCTTAGTTTATGGGTTTTATCAGTATTCGGCCAATGAAAATGGGTCCTCGGAGAAATTTATCAATGCTTCCGCGGCATTATCCCTTATCTCTTCTGATTCATTTTGCAACATGGTAAGAAGAATGGAATTGCTGCCTCATCACAAAGCAATTCTCGGTTCTCTGCATCATAACTTAATGGGCAATAGCCCTGGAAACCATTTCTACAACATCACTACTTCCCTCTGTCAAAAGCTCAACCATCAGAGGTGTTGCACCAGCATTGCGTTTAGCGCATAATGCATGCTCATAACCAGAAAGATCCCACATAACATCAGCTGTTGCACTCCTTGCATCAGCATCAGCCTCAACAAGAATCCTCACTATGTGGTCAATTATATCATGCAAATTCTCTTCTGCAATTGCCAAAACACGGAACACGTCCTCTGCAATTTCCCTGCCCATTGGATCAGCACCTCCAGGAAGCTGAGCATATAAATCAATAGCCCCAGCTTGAGCAACCAGTCTAATGTAACCAACATGACATGAAACCATACCAAGAGCATTACCCGCTACAATTTTGGTCTTATCATCTCCATCCCTCAATAATTCAACAAGCACCGGTATAACACCTAATTCAACGAGCATGCCCCATGCTCTCTTCCTAATTCCTAGCAGCCCAATTGCTTGTGCAGCAGTAGCTCGAAACACTATGTTACCACACCGAGCTGATTCAACAAGAAAACGAACTCCGCCTACACTGATTAACACCCTCATAACCTCCCTCAACAATGCCAATGCACTCAAGATTTCTAACAAGCATTTCCTCATGGTACCGTCTTCACCCAAAGAAAGCATGCGGATAACAACCTCCAACCCACCACTTCTAAAAAATATCCCTCTATTTGCACTTCAATGACTAACACTAGCCAAAAGACACTTCACAGGAATTTGCCGAAATCTACCATTAGAACCGGACAACAACCTTAATAATGATGAAATAACATCAGATTGACCAATGATTTCGAACAAATCCTCATTTCTTTGAAAGGCAATTCTTTTTAAACAATATGCAGCGAGTTCATGTATAGAGGGATTTGAATTGGATTCATGAGATGGGTTTCTAAGATTTTCAACAAGGATTTTGATTATACGTGAAAATGCATGATGGGGTATGTGATTAGAGAAACGGGCAAGCTTTAAAATGGCTTTTACTTGTGAATTTTTACTTTTGTGAGTAATCACATTTTCAAACATGTGAAGTGCATGCTCCCAGTCTGGGTGTTTCTTTAATCGGTTTTCTTCTGTTTGGTGTTTTTGTCACGCCCCGAACCGGGATCTTGAACAGTCGCTCATTGTCCCTGAATGCTGATTGTATTTTTACAGCAGAACCTTCTCATAAATCGGAAGTTTCCTATATACAATTTCACCTGTATATCACATTTATCCTGTAAAATAAACAATTGGCCATAATTTATACAGTCATCCAAAAAAAAATTATATAAATACATTGTTCAAACTAAAATCTCCAATACATAACGATATCACCAATTATCGTAGCGGAAGAGATGAAAATATCTATACCCAAACCCAGTGATATCACGTTCGCGTCACAATTATACAAACCCAACAATATCTTCTAGGTCCAACACTAATCCTGTGGGAAAGGAAGCGAGGGGTGAATATCTATGAGAGGATACTCAATAAGTGAGGGGATTGACATCATACTATCAATATCGAGGGTGAATTTGGAGTGTCAAAACATGAAACACAATACCAAGTGTGGGAAAAATAGCGTGCTGTTTCAACAAATCAGATATCATCAGACACACATTTGAAAATAACATATGCATCCAATGTGGAAATCAATTCATAAAGTGCCGGCCAATCAAACAACCCCGGCAATGGTCTATCTCGACCAAGGACGGCGCATTGGGGATTTTTCCAAATGCAAGTATTAAATAATGACTCTCTATCCCAATGTTGGCCACAGGCTACTCCAACTAGCTTGTAAATAATAATAATGTACATATAACTAGTCGGCCGTGTATGGTGCCCCCGCCTGGTACTAGACGGAGCCGTACTCAATGTCCTCTCCAATGAGAGTCAACCTGAGGCACCCATACACATGACGATCTGGCGGATACCTCCGGTCGAAATGTATCCGGACACAAGGGTTGTCTCTACCAGATATCCTTCGTAGCTACGGATGCTATAGGAAGCATATCACAATATCATATCGGCCGGGCACGTAGCCCCATGCATCCCATCACCATGTCGGCCGGGCATATAGCCCATGCATCATATCATAACATCGGCCGGGCATACAACCCAAATATATAAGTAAATTCATTTAAAACTATGTGCCAATGCAGTGGAAGCATTAAAGCATATCAATATGTCGAAAATGTGGCACAATATTCAGTTATCAAAACTCATGATACATATCAATAAAGTCAGAAATTAAGACACTCTAAACGTCACAAAATATTTCATAAAATATTCGAAAGTTTTAATAATCATACATTTTGCAGAAAAATGTCATTTAAAAAGTATTTTTGAAACATGGTTTTCAATCAATAGCGAATGTCAAAATTCCACTTACTGTTCTAGGGAGGGTGGTCACTCCCTATTTTTAAAACAAATTAATCTGATTTCTCGAGTCTCCAAAAAATTCAACCTAATCAGATTATCAAAATTGAATATCAATTTCTCAAGCATTTTTAGGATTTATCCGAAAGACATGAAATGTACAATATCCACCACTTTACGGCTCATTTCATTCCAACCCTACAACCCAGATACTTTCATGCATATTTCAAAATTTAACTCTAAGGGAAACTATTAGAATTCACTCGACATGATTTTATGATTCTATAATATGCTTCTTTCGTATCAAACCATCTAGTTTCTGTAACATTCTATACTTAATCTTCAAAATCACATATAATCATTTCAGAAATTGTATTCTATTCGCATTCTACTTACACTCTTAACATATATAGAACCTTTCATCTTAAATTCAATCCTAGATTCATTCAATGTATCAGTTAGAGCCGAAATCTCCTCACCTAGGGTTTTCTCGAAACACAGAGTTTCGTCTGAAAGTCTTTTCGGTCACTCTAAAATCTGTAGTGTTTTTTATCAAAATAAGATTTATTTTTTAGATCTAAACACTTAGATCAGAAGCAAAACCCTAAGTTATTTACCTGTGTAGAGCTTCGTGGGCTGTCACGGGCTCACGAGCCGTCGCGGGCCGTCGCGGGCTCGTGGGCTACAGCGGGCTCGTGGGTTCGCGGGTCAGTAGGCTAGCGAGCTGATGGGCCTGCGGGTTGGCGGGCCTACGGCTGGCGGGCCGATGGGCCTGCAGTTGATGGGCTTGCGGGCCGACAGTGGCTCGCGGGCCGCAGTGGCTTGCGGGCTGGTGCTCGTGCGGTGGCTCGCGGGCTGGCTCGCACTCGCGGCCTGGCTCGCGCTCGCAGGCTTTGTCCTGCTAGCGGCCTGGGCTTGCGTTGCGGGCTCGGTCCTGCTCGCGGCCTGGCTCGCGCAAGCGGGCTGGGTCCTGCTCGCGGCCTGGCTCGCGCTCGTGGCTGGGTCCTGCTCGCTCAGGGACTAAGGCGCGCTCGTGCGCAAGCGCGCTATGGCGAGCTCGAGCTGTGGCGCTCTCGCGCTCGCGCTGTAGCGTGCAGGCGGGAGGACGTGCTGTTGCTCGCTCGCGTGCAAAGGCGCTGGGTTGCGCTCGCGGAGGCTTGCGGTGGTGGAGCTTGTGGCTAGCGGCGGAGGAAGGCGAGGCGGAAGGGAGAGAGATCGCGAGGGGGGAGAGACTGTGAGAGAGAAAGTGAGAGGGAAAGAAGAAGAAGAAGAAGAAGAAGAAGAAGAAGAAGAAGAAGAAGAAGAAGAAGAAGAAGAAGAAGAAGAAGAAGAAGGAGAAGGAGGAGGCGGCGATCCGTTGGCGGCGGAGCTCGCGGCGAAGGAGCGGCGCCACGGTGGGGGAGAGAGACGAAGGGTCGGGGGGAGGGAGAGAGAGAGAGAGAGGGAGAGAGAGAGAGAGAGAGGGAGAGGGATTAGGGTTGAAACCCTAATCCCCAAATTTGGGGACGCAGCGTTTTGCTCCAAAACGATGGGTCTCCATTTTTTTTTTTTCTTAGTGTTACAGTTTTTCTAACTCGGTCATCAAGAATTCATTCAAAAAATCGAAATTGAAGTTTAATACAAACCCAGAAAAATTTAAATTGACAACTTGAAGAACATACAAAACCCAGATAGCAAATAAAAACCAATTTAGGATTTTACTGCACACACCAAAAATTGTGAATTGGCGAAGATGATTTATGAGACTGATAAAAGGAAATTTGAAAGGAATGGGTAAAGAGGAAGCGAAACCTGGAAATTGAAACCGTTTCTTTGAATGTAACGAAGCTTTGTCGAGTATTCGAGGACTCAACAAAGGAGAAATGGTGTCCAAGGTGAAGGTCTAATGGTATAGATAAATTCTTTTACAATAAAAAAAAAAAAAAAAACACAAACGAGAAATGGTTGAATTGAATTGAACACAAACAAGGAAACAAGGGCGGTTAAGAAGAGGACAGTGTAGTTGAGGGTGTCCCGTTCGCCCAAGAAAAATATGACCACGAGTACAATTGGGGATCCAGTTTTCTTTGGGGCCAGTCCATTACAAAATTCCATGTCAAAGCCCAATGAGGCTATGCTGTAACAAAAGCCCAACTTTGTTTTTAAATTTTAAATTTTAATTTAAAAATATTATAAATAATAAAAGGAAATTAAGAACATTAAGGAAGTGCCCAACTCTGTTAACTTATGTTGCGTGTCTATAATATCCATGACTTTTGGTAATAAATCATTGACTTTAAGGTGATTTTTTTTCAAGGCCAAAATATGTATAAATATAATATAATAAATCAACCAAATAAAAGAGATCCTTTTGATTATGATGATAACCGTCTTAAGTCTTGAGTTTCTCAAGATTGACGAGACAATATTAGTACTTACTGATCACAAAAGAAAAGGTTGTCATTACACAGAAAAATGTACAACAATCTTAATAAGAATTAATAGTTTCAGCTCTCAAAGATAAGAATAACTTTTTAAACATGTCAAATTGCATTTCGAATGCAACGGTTGTAGACCAATGTGGATAACGTAATTGACCACTCTCATTTTCCATGATAAAAGACCTCTATCTCTCCCTGTCTGTCTCTGTCTCTGTCTCTGTCCCTCTCTCTCTCTCTCTCTCTCAATCAACGGTCTATCAGATTCCTGGCGGTACCTTTCTCGAGAACAACAAAATCTCTCACCATGCGGGTCCAATAATCATCGAACAATGGCAAATGAAGAAACCATTTGTACACTTGACACCCATAACCCAATTACGCAAGTAGAACTTCCCCCTCATTTTCATGAAACACCCTCCAATTTACAGCTCCACTCTAATGTTAACAACACGAATCACCAATTTGGTGAAGAGATTCATACATTGGTAGCTACACTTGGAACCAACGTTGACACCGGAATTTGTGGTGATCATGCCGATCTCTGCCGCCGTCGTGAAGAGTTTGGCTCAAACACATTCTTGGAAGATAGCACCGATTACCCTCCTCAAGATAACAAACATGGCGGCGTTCGCCAACTTGTGCATGATGCTGTCAAAGACACCAATATCATCCTTCTCTTTTGTTGCTCAATCCTGTCTCTTGCTCTTAGTATCAAGAGAAATGGATTACAAGAAGGACTTCATGATGGGGCCTTCATGTTTCTAGCAATACTCATCATCATCAGTTTCAGTTTCATCAAAAACCTCTTCAACCAAATGATTCAAAAATCAACAAGAAGATCCAAAGATTGCGTTGAAGTTGTGAGAAAAGGCAGGCTTCAAAAAATCGCAGCCCCTGAAGTAGTTGTTGGGGATATTGTGGTCTTGAAGAGTGGGGATTATGTTCCTGCTGATGGGTTTTTGCTCCAAGGTGACTCCTTAAACTTAGACGATGATTTCTCTCTCCCAAAGATCCATGTTGGAGTGAAAGTGCTCCAAGGGAGCGGAAAGCTGCTTGTGACGGCTGTTGGCAAGAACACAGATGCCAGCAAGATGATGAAAAGCATGAGTCTCAATCACAATGAGGAGTCTAAACTGGAAATTGTTGCTGAAAAGTTGAACTCAAAAGTGGAAAAGATTTTGTTGTGCATCACTCTTATTGTTCTCGTGGTGCAAGTGTTTCGATGTTTTGTATTTGAAAACGGGTGTGATGGGAATCAAGATCCAGATCCCAAAGGCGTGAAGAACACGGTGGAGGAGCTCATACATGAAACTGCAAAAATAATGAAGAAGCAAGATAGGAGATTCAACGGGCTGGTCTCTGTTCTATGCATGTTGGTTTTCTCAATCCGAGAAGGCTTGCCTCTTGGTATCTTTATGTCAATGTTATGTGTAGCAAAAAGGCTACATTCAACTGGCCTAGCAAAAGTGAGAACCCTTTCGGCTAGTGCAGCCATTGGATTTGTATCGACTGTGTGTGTTGATGGAATAAAGGATTTGATGCTCAAGAATTTTGAGATGGCTGACCTGTGGGTTGGTTTGGATAAGATTTCAGAAGAGGTAAACCCTAGGGAGATGGTGGATGTTAAGATTTATGATGTGCTGCTTGAGGCAATTGGGATGAGTGTTTCTAGCTCCAAGGAAGACCACGCACTTGCTTTGTGGGCTCAGCAAATTCTTCGCCTTGACACGGTGAAGTTAAGGCAGAATTGTACCATTTTGTACAACGAGCGTTTCGATCCCCAAAACATTGATCTTCGAGGAGTATGCTTGATGAAATGTGAATCAGGCGATGGTGAGATTGGGGCAAGCATGCATTGGAGAGGAACTCCGGAAATTATATTGCCCATGTGCTCATATTATTATGATCGACAAGGGGCCAAGAAAACCCTAGACAGAGACGCTAGAATTGAATTTAATAGGATTGTTGACGAAGCTGGTGAGAGTCCCAAGCTGATAGCTTTTGCTCAGGAACAACTTGTCATCCTAGACGAGGAACATCACCAACCAACACAAAAGGAAGATCAATCCAAATCCAAAAGGCATGGATTAACCTTGATTGGCATTGTGAATTTGAAGAACCCATATCCATCAGAGCTAAAAGAGGCCGTTCACGCTTGTCAAAAATCCGGAGTAAGAGTCATATTGGTCACTAATGAAGGCATAGAAATGGCAAAGTACATCGCCGAAAACTCTGGAATTCTTGAGCAAGAAGGCGACGCTGATAAAGCAGTAATTGAAGCCGGTGAATTCAAAAACGTGTCAAATGATGATAAAATAAGGGAGATAAACACCATTGCCAATACTTCACCATCCGACAAGCTTCAAATAGTACAGTGCCTTAGACAGAGAGGTGAGTTAGTAGCCGTCACGGGAAGGTCCTCCAGAGACTCCCCTTCGCTCAAGGAAGCGGATGTTGGGCTTCTTCTAGGCGACAATGGCTCTAAATTTGCCAAAGAAAACTCAGACATTATCGTCCTCCATACAAATTTCTCCTCCATCTCTTCCCTAATACAATATGGAAGGTGTGTTCATGAAAACATTCAGAAGTACATCCAATTAGAACTCACTCTAAAACTATCTGCTTTCTCAATAACAACAATATCTTCACTTTTCTTCACCCAAGACCCACTTCCGCCATTTCAACTCCTGTTTGTCAACCTAATCATGGACACCTTCGGCCCGGTAGCTCTCGCAATGACTTCGCCCTCATCACCATCATCGTCGTCAACTTTTCCACTACTCGCAACAAAATCAATGTGGAGAAACATCATTGTTCAAGTTATCTATCAAACTCTAATTTTTCTCACTCTTCGATTAAAGGGGTTTGGATTTGTTCCAAGTCTTGATCCGAAACTCATGATCTTCAACTTCTTTGTGTTGAGTCAGATTTCTGTTCTGATCAATGCAAAAGAGATTATGATGAAGAAGAAGAAGAATGTGAAGATGCAAACGTGGAAAGGAACAGAAGGTTGGTTTTTTGTTTTGGTTGGTGTTATAGTCTTTCTGCTTTTGGAGGTGATTGAGATAGGGACACATGTCGCTCGAAAACAGAACCCTGATCCAACAAAATGGTGTGTCACTGTTGCTTTAGCCGCAATCTCTCTCCCGATAGGTTATGTTGCTAAGTGTTGTTGTTGGTTTACATGTAATTAATTTCTTTTCCTGTTTTATTAGGAGTAAAATTATTAAAGAATATGTCATATATATATATATATATATATATAGTCCAACTGTAACAAAAATAAGAATAAGGTTTGTCATTAGTATGAGGAAAATGTTTGTAACACTACTAAATGCTTATGGTACGTTTCATGATGTCATATATATATATAGGCATGGGAGGATCTTTTGTATAGGTTTGTCAAGCCATCGCCTGTGCATTATGCTATCAGATTCCCACATACTATTAACAATGTGGAGGTTAGTCATTTGCCGAGGGGATATTAAATTTAGTATTTGTTAAATTTCACCTTTGGAATGTGGTTTACAAGGGTAAGAATTTGTGTAAAAATACTTACTTTCTATATTTTACTTAAGTAAACTTATTGATATATTGATTAATTGGTTTTGGTCAGGTAATCACTTAGATGATATAAAAAAAAATCTTATTTACCTATTGTCAAAAAATAAATAATTTATAAAAATAAATCTTTTGCCAAATCATAGAACTTGATGGTCCTCATAAAAAAATAAAATAAAATAAAATAAAAAATAAATATACCTTCATCAATTACACTTCTCTTCGTAATAAGAATTTTAACCACTATGCTTTCTGCTAGGTCATACATTATTTGTATTATTTGTGTGATCCAAATCTTTTTAATCTATATAAATATATATATATATATATATATATATCAAAATTTAAATCTTTGGAATTTTTTTAAAATATTTTTCCACTTTCTGTTTATAATTAATCAGTCAAATATATTCTAAGCTGCGCAAATCTTGCCTTATGGAGAGGAATGGAAGTCATGTAGCAACTAAAGCTATGGAAAAGTGACTTTCAACGTGATCACAGAATAGTTCCATCCATGTTCATCACACACGAAAAGTACTAAAATCTATTAATTATTAGATTATAGAAAAACTTTTCTATTAATAATCCGTAAATGATTCGTGACTGCGCAGAAAAACTTTGATGCAATGATTGCAATTAATTTAAGGCAAATGAATAGCACCACGATTTTACAAGAAAATACATAGTCTAAGAGTTGGTAAGATCGTTTCAATAAATAACCCAATTAAAGTTGACTGCACTCAGGATATATATATGTATATAAAACATGATCAAAGCAGGTCACTACAAAAAAACATCATTTTTGCGACGAAATTTAGCGACTAATTTTTTTGTTGCAATTTTGCGACGAATTTAGTGACGAAAACTTGTTTACTCGCTATTTCCAACGAAATTTCCAACGAAAAAATAATCGTTGCTAATTTCCAACGAATTCGGTTTTTATCGCTCATTTGCGACGAATTCAGTGACAAATTTTGAATTTGTGGCTAATTTTGCGACAAATTCGGAATTCGTCGCTAAATTTGAAATATAATAAAATAAAATAAAATATAAATATATATTTTTTATTTAATAATTTTATATTTTATTATTAAATAAATTAATTTAGCGACGAATTCGGTTTTTGTCGCTAATTTGCGACGAATTCAGCGACAAATTTGAATTTGTTGTCAATTTTTGCGACAAATTCGGAATTCGTTGCTAAATTTGAAATATAATAAAATAAAATAAAATATAAAAATATATTTTTTATTTAATAATTTAATATTTTATTATTTAATAAATTAATTTAGCGACGAATTCCGTTTTGTCGCTAATATGCGACGAATTCAGCGACAAATTTTGAATTTGTGGCTAATTTTGCGATAAATTCGGAATTCATCGCTGAATTCAGCGACAAATTCAGAATTCATCGCTAAATTTGAAATATAATAAAATAAAATAAAATATAAATATATATTTTTTATTTAATAATTTTATATTTTATTATTTAATAAATTAATTTAGCGACGAATTCGGTTTTTGTCGCTAATTTGCGACGGATTCAGCGACAAATTTGAATTTGTTGCCAATTTTTGCGAGAAATTCGGAATTCGTCGCTAAATTTGAAATATAATAAAATAAGATAAAATATAAAAATATATTTTTTATTTAATAATTTTATATTTTATTATTTAATAAATTAATTTAGCGACGAATTCCGTTTTGTCGCTAATTTGCGACGAATTCAGCGACAAATTTGAATTTGTGGCTAATTTTGCGACAAATTAGGAATTCGTCGCTGAATTCAGCGACAAATTCGGAATTCGTCGCTAAATTTGAAATATAATAAAATAAAATAAAATATAAATATATATTTTTTATTTAATAATTTTATATTTTATTATTAAATAAATTAATTTAGCGACGAATTCGATTTTTGTCGCTAATTTGCGACGAATTCAGCGACAAATTTGAATTTGTTGCCAATTTTTGCGACAAATTCGGAATTCGTCGCTAAATTTGAAATATAATAAAATAAAATAAAATATAAATATATATTTTTTATTTAATAAATTTATATTTTATTATTTAATAAATTAATTTAGCGACGAATTAGGTTTTTGTCGCTAATTTCCGACGAATTCAGCGATAAATTTGAATTTGTGGCTAATTTTGCAACAAATTCGGAATTTGTCGCTGAATTCAACGACTAATTCGGAATTCGTCGCTAAATTTAAAATATAATTAAATAAAATAAAATATAAATATATATTTATTCTTTAATAATTTTATATTTTATTATTTAATAAATTAATATAACGACGAATTCGGTTTTTATTGCTAACTTTGCGACGAATTCCGGATTTCGTCGTTAAATTTGAAATATAATTAAATAAAATAAAATATTAATATATATTTATTATTTTTTATTTTAAAAAGTTTAAAAAAATTAATCACATTTATTATTTTTAAGTAATATGTTATATTTTATTTTTATTTTATCTTTTAAAAAAATAGTATTATTATTTTTTTAAATCTTTTATTATTTTATTTTACACTAATATTTTATTATTTTATAATAAATTGTTATTTTATATTGTTTTATTATTATTAGAAAAATGTGAAGAAAAGATAATAAGTAAAAAAAAAAAAATTATTACAGATATTAACATTTAGCTTGATGGTTACAGGATCTTAAAGGTTTATGGAAGCGTAGGGGTTCGAACCTTGGTGGAAGCAAAGCAAAGGCAATTTTCAAGAATTAAGTGAGGTAGGCACTGTGGGCGCCGGCTCGGGTGGGTGTGCAGGCGGATGCTTGCTCGGGTGGGCGGGCTCGGGTTCAGGCGGGCTCGGGTTCAGGCGGGACTGCATTATTTTTCATTCATAATTTAGCGACGGATTTTGCGACGAATTTATATCCGTCGTTAATTTAGCGACGAATTTTTTTTGTCCATAAATTAGCGACAGATAATTTTTCGTTGCTAAATTTGCGACGAATTTAGCGATGAAAAATTATTCATCGCTAAATTTAGCGACGAATTTTATATTTTCGTCGCTAAATTTAGAGACGGATAATTTTTTGTCGCTAAATTCGTCGCTAATAATTCGTCGCTAAATTTAGTGACAAAATTATAAAATTCGTCGCTAAATTTAGCGACGAATAATGTTTTGTCGCTAAATCCGTCACAAGTTTAGCGACAAAAAATTATCTATCACTAAATTTAGCGACGAATTTATATTTTCGTCGCTAAAGTTAGCGACGAATTTTATATTTTCGTCGCTAAATTTGCGACGGATTTAGCGACAAAAAATTATTCGTCGCTAAATTTAGCGACGAATTTCTTATTTTTCGTCGCTAAATTTTTGCGACGCGTAATTAGCGACGAAAATTTTTTCGTCGCTAATGAATTTAGTGACAAATTTTTATTAAATTTTCGTCGCTAAATTTGTGACTAAAAACTTGTTTTTTTGTAGTGGTTGGGCATCGCATGCAGGATTGATCCAGAATCTAGGCTTTTATATCCTCTTGTCCTTCTGTGTAGCTTTCAAGTGCAAACTTATGTGGTGCCTAAAATTCCATTTTATATCACAATTTCACGTGGCCTGGAGCAACCTAAGCACTAAATGCAATTGTTTTTAGAGCAACATAAGATGGGCTACAGTTATTTTCGACCACGTCTGTCTTAATAATCTTTTTTTTTAATCACAGGAAATAATTTTAATCCTCCAGCCATTAGATGTGCATTGAATAGTCTCATCAACCATATGTCATAGTTTTCACAAATCACGTAAAACGGTTAAAGAATCTCTTTCAAATGATTTCTTATTCTGTTGCTGGCTAAATTATCTTACTTAGTCATAAACAATTAACTAGAAACCTTAAAAATCATCGTTAGATCCCATCCCATAATCTCTGGAATTTATCTAACATTAATGTCCTAATGTGTGATGAAATGGGTAGTATTACAAACATACAGTTTGTATCATAGATACAAGAGAAAAGCAGACCAAGTCTTCAGGTCAAGAAAAATTCTCTCTATCGGGATAAAGGTTCTATAATGAGCAGTCATTTCTTCTTTCAAGGAAAAAGCCTGAGAAAATACCTTGAAGACCAACTCCTTTTTGCTTAGTCTTTTTTTACCGAGAAAAATAATTTTGGAAGCGGAATATATAGAATATGCTTAACAATAATTCAATAAATTATTGAGAGAGAGAGAGAGAGCAACCGGAAAGCGTCATTTCCCAGGCAATTTCGGATTGTGATCTCCATTGGCCTTCAACCTCGATTTCCAAAGCTGAGGGGGCCTTGTCGACCCGCTTAATTTAAGAAAGTTTTAATGAAAGTGGGCCAGGATATTATTCCTTTGTCGTAACAAAGCTTCATAATCGGCGGCTATTAGTTTTTAAATACACCTCTCCGCACAGGCAATAGCCATCTCTTTCCTTAGTAAGCATTCAGAAAGCGCGAGAACTTTAAAATTGCATATAATTATTAAAATCTAAAAACTGATATTATTATCATTGTTATTATCTATACAAATGAGAGTCTTACACTAGAGGGGTGAGATAAGAATTTAAATGTGAGATATCGAATTAAGAGAGAAACTTTTAGTATCATGCTAGATACAAAACCTCTTGATATGCCTGCAAGTTTATATTTCTCTTCTTAATTCTTAATTAATCCAGAAATTATATGTAACAGGGGAAAAAAAAGGCTAGAGATTATCCAAACATTTTGGTGACGTTGGACCCCACGTCAAACTACATACGTCAAAAGCACTACAAAATTAATCAAGAATGATATATTTGTATTTTTTTTTTTGGGTTGGAAATGATATATTTGTATGTTGAATGGGTTGGCATGCGTGTGGGTCACTTTCATTTCAAAAGGCATAGACATGGACATGGGTTGGAATTTTATATTAACAGGTTGGTACCGCATTCTTAGGAAAGTAATGTACCTAGGAACATGAGATTGCCTCTGAATCTTTAGATATTATCTTAATTCAATTGGACATTCCATATCATTGCATGCCCTATTTTTTATGGAATCTTTTCCGAGCTCTACTACGAAAATTCAGGGAGAATCTTCCAATCCACAAACTAGTGATGAACATGAGGTTACAAAAGTTGTGGAAAAAGTAAATCATCATCAAAATTAAGCAAGTGAAAGAGTTTGGTTTGTCTTTCTTATTGGTATTATTTTGATTCCAATGGTTAGGAGAGTTTTGTAGACTTTGGTGAGGATACGTTCTTCTGAGCACTTTCGTTTAATGTCTATGGGATTGATGCTTGGTGGAAGACAAGATTCTATATTAAATTTTTCACAATGATTTGCTCATTCGGATAGGGATGTGATCAAACAGATTATTTAGCACACTGTATCTTATGGGTGGGTTCTCTTTACTTCTTGACCAAGATATGTTGTATTTAGCTGAGATTCGGCATTTCTAAGGAATAAATTGCATAAGATATAAGTTTTATTATTATAAAAGAAAAATGATGATTGAGATATAACTCGCGACATTTTTTACAGAACTACCTTTATAAAGCGGTCGCAAGACAACATGTTCCCGTGGATTTCTCAGTCTCAAAAAAGGTCACTGCTACAGCCCTCAATATTGACCAGTCCTATAGGGTTAACCCATATCAGGGCCTGAATATTTTAATCCCATCTAGTTTGACCGGACCAGAAGGGCCTTCCCATATTTTCGCGGGCCAACATGGGATGGAGACGAGCTCATCCCTAGGGCCGCTAAAGAAAAACCCGGGGCGGCGGGGGGGGGGGTAAGAGCTCAACTCAGCAGTGTGACACTTGGGACTGGCAATTGGGCCAGCCAACCCGAGCTCGGCCCGTTTTGAAGGGCCAAGCTTGGACTATTTTAGGGTTGGGCCGAGCTGGGGCCCATTATTTAGGCCTGTTTTAATTACGGACTGAGCCAAGACACCGATGGGCTCAGCCCGTTTAAAATCCCCCTTTTTTGTACTTTTAAAGATATTGTGACTTTGCTGGTGACTCCCGATAAATTTAATATATTATTCTTGATATATTTTTTTATTTTTTTTCATAATCTTCATAATAATATGTAATTATTAATTTGATATGATGTTATTTGTTTTGTGTTTTATTTTGAATAATTAATGTGTTTTTATTATATATTTATTATACTATAAAATGGGTTAAAAATATGAAAAATAAAATTTATGAATTGAGTTTGAGTTTTACCCGATATAGGCCTGAGACCCTTTCAAGCTCAATTCTCGACTCTTTGAGATTTCCCCAGCAGGGTCGGGCCTATAAAATTTTAAGTGGGCCGAGCCCAAGATTTGTAAAAGCCCGCTCAGAAGGTTCAATTGCCAACCCTAGCAACACTGTCGCCGACTATTCCTCTCTCTCTTCCTCACAGAATCAAATTCAGCATCAAATTTTGCCAAGTTCTTCAATTTCTTCCATCTGATACTCCTTAATCCTAACGATCGGTAGACCAATTCCTGTAATTAATATATATATAATATATTTTAAATATAGTTCATATCATATATATATTATTTATATATAGTAGGACAAAATTTAGGGGAGTGATTAGAATTTGTTTATAAGTGCGATCTAATAGAATAACAAGTGATGATAGAGCTTAATAGATTTATAAATAAGTGAAGTCAGACCTAATTTTTTGTTTATCATAGGCCACAAGTTAATCTCTGGTCAATAACTTTTATAGTATGACTCATTTCTGACCGACCTAGCTAGGGCAATGGGAGTTTCAACTTCTCAGTCTGCTTGGGGATCAATGCGTTTAATGACGATTGTATCAACTTAAACATTCAAGTGCAACAAACGCCACTTAATTTGAAGGTGGCTCATTCTGACTGTGTAAACCCGTGCCAATTGGATTGGGCTTGGAATTATGCAACCACTGATCCAGCCCACAAGTATTTCCTTGTGGAAATCTGAACAGAACTGTTGGCGGCCCAAATTTATTTTCAAATTCTAGGGCGACTTTGTATTTTCTTTTTTATTTTTTTTTTTGTACTTGGCTTGGTTATTACCCAGTATTTGAAGTTTTACTCCGATTAATCTGGATCGACCATTGCAAGACCCATTTTGGGGGCGGGTCTCTGAACATTATTTTTTCGGTATCCGGGGAGAGTTGAACTCCCATCTAGTTAAGGAACGAAGGTGCCCATCCCACTTACGCCAACAAGTGTTGGTGTGACCATGTATTTTCTACATGGCAAGTAGTGGCATTTCACGGGGTAGCATTGAAGATGAACGAGCATGTAAGTTTGAAGCTCTTGACAGGAAGATCCATGCGGGATTGAGTTGATATGGACACAACTTAATAAAGGAATACTCATTTGAAATACTTTCCTGCTGGTGCAAATTAATTTATCCAGTAATTTTAGATATTAACCTCTTGACCAAGTTCACCAAAGGCTTCTTTGCTTACATTAAATCATATCGAGATCAGGATTATGAGATCTGTGGGCGTAATACAGCACAACAAGAACTATGGCACATTAGTTTACAGAAAAGAACCTTGATGCAGATTACCCTTTATCGGTTTGAAGATTTAATGTTTCCCTTTTTTTTTTTTTCCTTTTATAAATTTAATTTTGTGCCATGAAGAACAAGCCTTCTCTTTGGCTTTGGGTTCCAAGATTTTATATCAGATGGATCTTATACCAAGTCTTGTCAGACTGTAAACACGTAAGTTTAGTAATATGGGTTGTTCCTGTATATTTTGTGCATGCAGCAAGAAGTATTTTTTGACGAAATTAGACAGATCAAAAGTTATATGCCTTTAAGTTGACATTAATACTACGGGAGAAAATGATTTATGAAACCTATGTGATTAATTATTAGAATTGTGTTGTGATGATGCTTCTTAAATCTGAATGACTACCTTTTTTCTTTTTTTCTTTTTCCTTACTAATTTTTCTTCCTCCCAGGTAAACCGGAAGGTAGGAGCTTATTAAGGTATGAACAATTCTTGTGAACCATTATACCACGATGATAGTTGGGGTTCAAAATTAATAAAATTGTTTATATATGTGTATATATATAAAAACACATTATTATAAGACCTAATTATAAATATTTGATTTGAATTTATATAAAAAATAAAATCTTGAAAATATAACATGTTTATAGAAGTTTCTATTTTTATCAAATAGAAAAATATAATAAAAATATATTTTAAAAGAACAAAAATAACTCGATTCAATTCGAGTCGGAGCTCTTTTTTCTTCCTGCTTTATTTTTTGGGGGAGGGGGTAGCCACTCATAGAAAATTGGATCAAACTCTTTTTTTTTTTTTTTTTTTGGGTCGTAGGAATACGAAAAGAAATGCTAACTCATCACAACCATGACTGATCCCACATTTTCGTATCTAATATTCATTGAATTCCTCCCTTCCCAAGCAATACGCAAGGCAAGGCCGCAATACAACTACAAGCCAACTAAAAAAACTGAGGAATTCCTTCGTTGAGGTCTGCCTTCGTTGTTGAACCGAAGCTCAAAAAACCAATGTTCTTAAAACTTAAAATATTCGACTAACTAATTGATTCATTGATTTATTGATCTAATTAATCGAATCGTTTTATAAACTAAATGACATTATTGAAACGTTATATATATAATTTATATATTATATATTTTAAAATAAAATAAAGTCTTTTTTTTTGTACTGATTTGAATGATTTATCGATTTTTATCGATTTTATCGATTTTTATCGATTTTAAATAGTTTTCATCAAATTTAATTTTATTCGATTTAACAAACCAAACCATATTATAAAATGATTTTCGATTGAATCAACTGATTTAATCTGGTTTTGAAAACACTGCACGAAAGCATTTGGCAATGCCAATGACAATGTCCCGACTCTAAAACTAGTACCTTTGTGCGGTCAAGTACTCCCAAAAAAAAACGAAAAAAAAAGAGTGCCCTTTGGAAACTCTATCCTTTTTAAAATTTTGACAATACACTACATATTTAGATATCAAATGCCAATATCTATTTATCAAAATTATTCTTTTCTTTCTCCGGAAAAGCAGGCCTCCGGCACACTACTATCTATTTTTTTTTGAATCCCTGATCCTTCGGTGTCCAAAACTTCACTCCGACTAATTTAGATTGATCTGGCTGTCGAGCCTCTTATAAAAGGAGAAGTCTCTCAAAATAGTCGTTTTTGTTTCCAAAAAGATTCAAACCCAAACATTTAATTAAGGGATAAAGAGCCCTTCCAATTATACCACCTGACCTTTGTTTCTATGTCCAACTAGAAAATTACCTTTAGCATCAATAGTCATTGTACTTCTTTAAAGTATACAGTCTAATTATAACTCTGTCCACATTAATCCAGCTTCCATTTTGTTTGATCAGGCTTCTATTTATAAATTCACAGTCTTTTTGATGATTTACTATGTCATTCTTTTTTCCGGAGTGAAAAATAAAATTTCACTTATTTTTATTAGATTGAAATAATTAAAATTAAATTATAAAATTTTTGTAGTCACTTAGTCGGGAAATTAGAATTGAATTTTACATTTTTTGTTAGCTCTAAATAACAAAAATCAGAATTAAAATTAAACTCTCTAATCTCGTGGAATTAAGTAGAATACAACTTTATGTTTTGCTGCAAAAGAAAAAATATAATAATAATAATAATAATAATAATAGAGAAAGGTTGGGAAGGGCGCACTTCCTATATAAATGAACCGAACCCTAATTCTGGCCCATTATTTGTCCTCTGTCTCTCTCTCCTTCTCTTGTCTCTCTCTCTCTCCCACATCTCTTCGACGACGAAATCTCACGTCCAATCAGATAATACCGTAGGATCAACACACACACACTCTCTCTCTCTCTCTCTCTGTTTTTGAGCGCGTTTAGAGAATGATGCTTGCATCGAGTCATATGCTTTGTTCATGGTGATATTTTTTACTTTTTTATTTTTCATTTTTCTTATATAAACTGAGTTATGGAGAGAGAGAGAGAGTTGGAAATGGAATGGAGTTTTGGGGAAATGATGAGAAAATGGTCATATGCACATGTATTAGTGTGTGTTTTGATGAAAATATACAATTATTTGCACGTCAGTCTGATCCCAAATTTCCAAAATCAATCCATCTTCTTCTCAACCTAATTCTACGCTTATTTATTTATCTTTTTTATTTTATATATATAAAAAATAGAATATTCTGCCCATAAATATTACCATCAAAAGAATACAATGCACTAGTAACGTTGTCCCCCTTACCCCCAAGGAAGCACTTTGCGGTTCCTATTTAACTAATGGTATATTTTATTTTGATGAACTCAATACTTTAAGAACTGATGAGGGCATTTTTATTACTTTGCTAAATTTTGATTGGGTTATTTGTAGTGAAAATATTTTACGGGGAGAACTAGTGTGGCTACCATTCACCTTGTGTAATGGTTAATTGATTGAGTAGAATTCACCTTGTTTTAAGAACATGATTAAGCCAAAGAACAATGCACCCTCTGATCAATTTTCATCATGCTGCATTGATAGATGCCCTGACCCACTTGCATAAATCTGGTTGATTTTGACATAAATGCAGTCAAAGGAAGAGTTATACAGCAGAATTATCCATCGAAACCATGAAGGTATGGTTCATATGTTCTCTTTTATTATTATTATTATCTTTTGTTTCCTTGATTAGACCATCATTTAATATCTGAGATTTTATTCTGATTAATTTAGACTAATCGATTGGGACCTATTTGTATGAGAATGGATCTCCCAACAAAGGATTCTTTATGACCATGAAGAGTCAAACCCCCCCCCCCCCACATAATTAAGAGGCATAGATATCCCTATCCATCTACACCTCCCATGTCCGTTGGTCTTATGATACAGAAGAAGATAACTATCAAGGCACCAATCCCCTTTAATAGATTCGGGTTCAAACCTGTAAACTAAAAAAAAAAACCCCATCGAGGCGCAAGAATGCGACAGATGCAGGGCCGGGGCCCCAAAAATTGCTATAGGAAAAACTGGCATCATAATTAACTTTTACATATCAATCAACTTAGCACCACAAATATTTAAAACTAATTGACTCTTCCTCTGTATTAAAAATTATAAAATAAAAATATATTAACAACTCACATAATTTTAATTAAAAATACAAAAAATATTAAATAAAATAAATAATTTATAAAAATTATAGTCTACGCTTTTTCGTTGATTCAAATTTATTTACGATCGATTATGAACTATTCAATATAAATAACTAAATTATGTGTAAAATACTCATTTTTTATCTTATTCCGCAACTTTGTTTTCAATATTGTACAAAAATAATATTAATCATATCTTAAAATATAGAAATAAAATTATTAAAAAAATTTTAACTATGTTATGAGACATAGGTAAAGGTTTTAATAAGAACATATAAAAATATAATATACAATAAATAAATATTTTGAAAAAAATATCAGTTGCTCGGGACGTCAACATGTAAAAATGGGGAAGAACTATATAAAAATGTGATAATGTAGAATTTTAAGGGTCTCAAAAACATTTGTCTGTTATTATTAGCTATTATTAATTACATTATTATAGTAGCCAACCATTTTTTCTTATTCGGGGACGATTGATTGATAGGCGAAAAAAATAAAAATATCAATTTTAGAAAGATAAAAAATAATATATTTTAAAAAATTACATATCATATATATATACACACACATTTTAAAATTTTAGGATATCCCGCCAAACTTTTCAAAGTCCAAATATCAAATATAATATTGTTTTAAATTTTTAAAACTTTTATTATTTTAAGAGTCACAACTTTGTTTAGAGAGTCCAGATTAAAGGGTAAAATTTTATTGGGGAAAAAAAATCAAAAGAGGCTCCGCCCCTGATCCTAAACAAGAAGTTAGATAATTTCAATCCATCTAACTGAGCGCAAACAAAAGAAAGGCATAACATGAAGTAAATACTACTCAAGGCAACTGAGTTTAGGAATTCGCGTCAACCAAGGGGCCGATGGGTATGCTTGGGCTAGCACCACGTGAATTCTCTCCAGCTGGGTCTTAAGCTAGCTATGGTGGGTACGGTTCGAAGCAAAGTGAAACAATGGAACGGGAGATGAGGAAAATGATTAAGCCAACGAACATGGCTGCACCCCCTCCGATCATTTTTCATCGGTATGAAAAATTCTGCATTGATACGTTCAGTGCATGTACTTGTCCATCTCCCCGCCAAGTCACGTACCCATCGGTATAAATCTGATTGACTATAACATAAATAGGCTCAGATCAAAATTCGTTTCCTTTTTCACAATCATAGGTTTTTTTTTTTTTTTTTTTTTTTTTTTTTTTTTACCGTGACTAGACCACCAACTAATCTGTATTGATCGCTTGCAGGGGCCAATTGAGGAGGCAGGTCTTTCGGTGCTGATTTTTCTGTTCCCATGAGAGATCGAAATCCCGACCATAGTTAAAAAGTGTCAGTCCCCAAACCAATTTCATAATCATAGTTTATCAAACAGAACAAAATTACTTAAACACACACAGCCAACAACATAAACGAAAAGTAGATGAAAACTAT
The DNA here is from genome assembly GCA_033439265.1 of Dillenia suffruticosa. Lineage (NCBI taxonomy): Eukaryota > Viridiplantae > Streptophyta > Magnoliopsida > Dilleniales > Dilleniaceae > Dillenia > Dillenia suffruticosa. Next base: position 1,904,986 of record JAVTVX010000005.1, read on the forward strand.
GAAGGACAACATTTGCAATGGATGACACATTTTTCCTGAACAAATTTAACAGTAACAACTCGAAAACCTTAATGAAGGCGTTTCAGAACCCTGCTTTGAGTTCTATAATCATCGGTATGTTTTCTATGTAGGTGGGCATTGCGAAACTCTATCATTTCTGCTCATCACATGTCCCAAAATCCCAGGATTCTTTACTCAAAACTATTGGAGTATATTTAACCCCACCCCCCAAAAAAAAAAGCTATTGGAGAATGAAGCATGGATAAATTTATGAACCAATATAAAACATGAATTGATCCATAAATCTAACGTTCAATTACATTTGACCTCAATGTAGTAATCTATAGGAATGTAGATGCTCAATTACATTTGAAAGAGGAAAAAGAAATGGTCAAACGGTGAAAGTTAAAACAAGAAATAAAAAATATGGTGTAATATATATACATATATATATATATGAAATAATAGATTGAAAATTATTCTAATGCAATCATATGGGTTATAAGCATAAAAATATGGAGATTTGTTAAAATCATCTCATCAACAGAAGTGCTCATCAGTTGGTCCCCCAACGTGGAACATTAAGTAATAGAAATTAGACCGTAGATCCTCTCAACCCGGCGGGCTGTAGGTCATTTACCCAGACACAGAGCTCCGGGCAAAAAAGTAGTCCCCCTAAAACCACAAAAAAAAAAAAAAAAAACCATCTTTTTAATGTTTCCTCGAAACAAAGAAAGATAGCTACTAAAAGAAGCCAATCATGTTAACCGATGTATCAACATACTATAATTTTGTGGATAAGAAATTTGATTATTGATACTTCTGGGCAAAAATGTGTTACATTTTCCCATGTTATGAGCGCGACCACCCAATATGCTGTTGATAGAAAAATCTAACAGACTGCAAGACCCTTTGTTGGCTTTGTCGACCAACATAAAGAAAGACAAGTGAAAAAATATCATAGTTTTTCCATGTGAACCCAGCTGGAACATCATAGGAAAACAATATCATAGCAAAAAAAATATCATCATAGGACGCTGGTTGCCTTTGTTGACCAACATTAAGAAAGACTAGCAAAAAAATATCATAGTTTTTCCATGTGAACCCAGCTGGTAAACAAGAGAGACGAGAGTAAAGCATGTATTATGGAATCCATAAACAACAAGAGGAGACTCAAATAGAGGAGTGGATTCAAGTGTCACATGGAGAGTTCCTTAAATTTAAGATCTCGAGATCTGCTGAGGTTATTAAAACCTTAACAAAAGTTAAAAGCATAAAACTCATTAATTTAAAGAATAAAACCACACTTCCTAGTAAGCTCTACAACTCGAACTCTACATTGATATAAAGAGGGTCTTTGTGTCCTCTATTTCTTCCATTCTCTTCTCACTCTCCTTTTAACAACGCTACAGAAATATCCATTGAAGCTATGAAGGTATGGTTCCTATGTTCTCTACAACATCATTCTATTCTCATTAATAACTCAGAATTAAGATACATGCCTATTGGTCTAATAATGCAGCAAAAGATAACCATCAAGGTGCATGACTGCAGCAAATGCAAGGCTGAGGCCATGAAAATTGCTGCAGGAACAAGTGGTATCATGATCATCTTTTATATATATCAATCTACATATTCTATATGCTGTTCAATAATCGAACACCATAAACATTTAACACTAATTAACTTACTTTTCTAGGGGTCAACTCTGTGGCGCTTGGAGGAAAAGATAAGGTTGAACTTGAGGTGGTCGGGGAAGATGTTGATGCAGCAGAATTGACAAGTGCATTAAAGAAGAAGATTATGTCTGCAAAAATAGAAAAAGTTGAAGAAGTGAAAGAAAAAAAGCCAGAGGAGAAAAAGCCGCCCGAGGAGAAAAAGCCGCCACCTACACCCCCTTGCAGCGCGAATTATCCTCCGTGCCCTCCGGTTCAAGTGTATGATATTTATGACTCATATGGAGGTACCTGCATTATCATGTAATATTGAAGAAGCCTATTTGTGAGAATTCTGAAGTTGCGACTTTAATGTTGTTTACTACCTTCCAAGATGTACTTCTCTTTATTAAAATTAACAAAGCGCAGTTGCTTAATGCCCATATTGACGTGTATACATGCATGCAAGCAAAATAAGATGCGCTACCTAGCAAAAATTGAATAATCTCAAACCGACCGGAAAAGGCACACCAAATTTTAAGTGCTCCCTGGTAAGGAAAAAGAAAACAACACAAAGTTCTCTTACTTGATGACAGGCAAACGTTCAACAAAACAGAATACTCATGAATTTCCTGAGCTGTTCTAAATCTAATCCAGTTTTTCAAGGAGATAATTGCAGGCAAACTGAAGTTTGAAAGTGCAAATATAAAAGCGCACACACACCATAGGGACTCCGGTCAACTCTTTTGGTTGGACCAGCCCGTGATGATGTGCCGTCGCTTACTAACAAACCAAAAAAAAATTAAGCGCGGCCCAAAACGGAGACATGTAGCCATGCTTCTTACTTAGCAGAGTTGGCTGAAGGTGCCAACTAGAACGGATCAACTCCTACAAACACAAACAAACAGAAAGTTTTACCTTCGGAAAAATAAAATAAAATTAATTAAACTAATATAACACCACAACTTGATTCGTGGACTTAGCTTTCAAGTAAACCCTAGTAAAATACTTCAATAGCCATGATATTGACACGCAGCTGGTTCGACAGCTACTTGTCCATTTTTCATTTCAAAATCCTAGAATAAACATTGGCACATTGAGAGAAGTTACATTCGTTGACTTTTGGCAAAATGACTTTAATAGCCATGACATTGGCAAGCAGCTGCTTCGATAGCTACTCGTCCATTTTTCATTTCAAGATCTCGGCATAAACATTGCAATACAGAGAAAAGTTACATTAGTGGACTTTGGAACTCTGATGCCATCAAGGGTGAATTTGTTATTATTATTATTTTTGAATTCATTCGGTTCTCAGTTTTTACTCCAAAAACTGTCCAGCTGACTAAGATTCTTATTCCATGTGCGTCACATTCTTAAGGATGAAATGCCTTCCCCACCAATGTCCCAACTTGCTGGCCGGAATGGGTGTTTAATAATCTGACAGTTTATGAACGACTTCCTACATGAAGCACGTGGCCTCACTCCACTCATGTAAGGACATGGCGCCCTGTCAGAGGAGCCACATCAATGGCTAGAGAGACCCACTTGAGGCAACAGCAGAAAATTTGCCTCATGGATCCTGCAATCGCAGACGATACACCTTTTTTCTGGTAGCCACATTTGTGACGATGATGGCTTTGCTCCGATCGGACAAAAGCCAATCCCCTGTATGAAATTATTTGGGTATTCATTAAAACATAAATAGCTTCAACATTATTCTTTTCTTTCTCTAGAAGAGCAGGCCTCTGGTACACTACTATCTATGTCAAACTAGGGAATGACCCGGAGATCTTTAGCATCAGTAGATATTGTACGCCCTTAAAGTATACTGTCTAATCATAATTCTGTCCACGTTAATCCAGCTCGAAGGGGCAACTCGAAAATGATCACATGCAAGAGCTACAGAAGCCTAGGTTAATTAGGAAGTCAGCTGTTTCAACCATCTAGGTTGCATTAAACTGCAGTCGGTCTTATAATAATTTAAAGGAAATCAAGGGAAAAGCCTCCAACTCTTTCAGGTTTCCTTTAGCAGGTTAGAATTATACCCTTTTTCTTTAATCAGGCTTCTCTTGTTTTATCTACAGTTGAAAGTTCCAAATGTCTAATTGGGAACAGAGTGCACATATGGGCAGGGTATTTAGACATCAAATGCCCATATCACAGTTCTACATATTTAGATAGTGATTGCCTTGCATCATAATTCTTTTTCTATACCTCTTACTTCATGGGTTTTATCAGCATTTGGCCAATGAAAATTCCAACTTTTTATTATAAAAGTAAAATTAAAAAAATGTATAGGAGAGTTACCTTTATCACCAAAATGTATAGAGCCCAAATGGACGGCTCTTGTGCAAACACAGGTAACCTATCTCCAACCTTTCTCACAAAGAGAAAGAGACACAGAGATATTTTAATGGAGAAATGATGAGAAGAAGATACTGTCAACAGCTTGCCTCCAACAAAGGCATCAGGTTGTGTACTAAACCATCTGCAACAGGTGCAAATATTAAATCTTTTACAAGTACAGCAAACACAAACACTTTTGTTAGAACCTAAACCAGCTCTTAAAGAATATCAAGAATTAAGGAACTCATCCTGATGCAAATGCCACAAACAAAAGGGTGGTATAACTACCGGGAGAGCCATCAAAATTTTTGGAAAGACATGTCCAATATCTTAATATTATGCTAGGAAGTTTGGTTGCGCGGTTTGTTTGTTCAAATCCAATGAAAATTTCTAGGTTCCATGCAGGCACATTCAGATGATAATTTTATATTCCTAGTATTAATCATCATATATTTCAACAACTACAGAGAGGAGTCCATTAGAAGTTAATTCAATGAGCAAAAGCAAGAACGGTAGAGGGAATATATATTGACATGTATAACAGTCACAATGTCCACTGAATACCAAATACATAGGTGGCCCCGGGAAGAGGTTTAAAAAAAGAGTAGACATTCCACGCCGAAGAGCTGAGATAACATAGAAGAAAAGACTTATATTATAATTTTCAAATTGTACAATAGTTCAAAAGATCTATAACATCAGAAAGACATATCATATATGAGAAATGATACAAATATGACACATATATACACAAAAACAGAGAAAATTTGTACCTTGTTACCACTCAGTAAAGATTTGGGTTCCGAGTGAGAGCTTCCATTCTCATCTGTCTCAAAGATCTTGCCATGTGCTCATTTGCTACCATATCATGCAATAATGGGTCCTCAGAGAAATTTATCAAGTCGTCCGCAGCATTATCCCTTATCTCTTCTCATTCATTTTGCAATATGGTAATAAGAATAGGAATTGCTGCCTCATCAGAAAGCAATTCTCGGTTCTCTGCTTCATAACTTAACTGGACAATAGGCCAGAAACCTTTTCTACAACATCACTACTTCCCTCTGTCAAAACCTCACACTGCATGCTCATAACCAGAGAGATCCCACAAAACATCAGCTGCTGCACTCCTTGCATTGTCATCACTCTCAACAAGAATCCTCACTAAGTGATCAATTATATCAACCACAATCTCTTCTACAATTGCCAAAACACAGAACACATCCTCCGCAATTTCCCTGCCCATTGGATCTGCACCCTCAAGAAGCTGAGCATATAAATCAATAGCCCCAGCTTGAGCAACTGGTCTAATGTAACCAACATGATATGAAACCACACCAAGAGCATTACCCACTACAATTTTGGTCTCATCATCTCCATCCCTTAATAATTCAACCAGCACCGGAATAACACCTAATTCAACAAGCATGCTCCTTGCTCTCCTCGTAACTCCTAGCAGCCCAGTTGCTTGTGCAGCCCTAGCTCAGGACACTATGTTACCACACCGAGCTGATTCAACAAGAAAATGAACATCGCCTACACCAATTAACACCCCCAACCTCCCTCAACAATGCCAATGCACTCAAGATTTCTAACAAAGTATTTCCCCGTGGTACCTTCTTCACCCAAAGAAATCATGCGGATAACAATCTCCAACGCACCACTTCTAACAAATATCCCTCTATTTGCACTACAATGACTAACTCCAGCCCAAAGAAACTTCACAAGAATTTGCCAAAATCTACAATTAGAACTGGACAACAACCTTGATAATGATGAAATAACATCAGATTGACCAATGATTTCCAACAAAACCTCATTTCCTTGAAAGGCAATTCTTTTTAAACAATATGCAGTGACTTTATGTATGGAGGGATTTGAATTGGATTCATGAGATGAGTTTCTGAGATTTTAAACAATGATTTGGATTATACGTGAAAATGCATGATGGGGTATGTGATTAGAGAAACGGGCAAGCTTTAAAATTGCTTTCACTTGTGAATTTTCACTTTTGTGAGTAATCGCATTTTCAAACATGTGAAGCGCACGCTCCCAATCTGGGTCTTTCTTTAATGGGTTTTCTTCTATTTGGGTTTTTTCTAACTCGGTCATCAAGAATTTATTCAAAAAATTGAAATTGAAATTTAACACAAATCCAGAACAATTCACTTGACAACTTGAAGAATAAAAACCAATTTAGGATTTTACTGCACAGATCAAAAATTGTGAATTGGCGAAGATGATTTTGAGACTGACAAAATGAAATTTGAAAGGAATAGGTAAAGTGGAAGCAAAACCTGGAAATTGAAGCCGTTTCTTTGAATGTAACAAAGCTTTTGTCGAGTATTCGAGGACTTAACGCAGGAAAATGGTTGAATTGAATGCCAGACAAACAAAGGCGGTTAAGAAGAGGACAAATTGAGGATGTTCGGTTCGCCTAAGAAAAATACGACAAGCACGAGTACAATTAGGGATCCAATCTTCTTTGGGGCTTTACAGTCCATTACAAAATTCCTTGTCAAAGCCCATTGGGCCTTCGCAGAAACAACAGCCTTAAGGGTGAGCTCAGAGTGGCTTGGGCTTAACTCACGTTGAATTCATAAAATACTCTTGGTTTGTTTGGAAGTGAGTGAAGAGTTCAATTCATAAAATACTCGTCTATTTCAAGTTTCGATGGAGCTCAATATATCAACATAGAGTTAGCCAACTCGGAAGGGTAACAGGTCTTTTAAGTAAAACTCAAACTCCAATATTGATAATGAAAAAAAAAATATATGTTAGAAAAACTCTCTCACAAAAAGTATCTAAAAATAGTTTGGATCATATTAGTTAGAATATGAATCTAAATATCGATCGATTCAATACGAAAAAAAAAAGAGAGACAGCTCAATATTGAGCTTATTTCATAAAAAAGGTCAAAAGTTTGAAATTGCATTACTCAACAAGTTTGAGCGGTAAAAGACTAGCTCAAACGTCACTCTTGCAATAATGAATTAAAATTGATGAAAATAGATTTTGAGCAATTTGTTATTTGAGTAACCTATTTCTCTCATTTATAATATCGAAAATTCTAGATTTTTCTAATGAAATGGTATTTAATTACATAAAAATGTAAAAGGTGCAATAAGAATGAAATACAACAATGATAAGGGGAATAATCCCAAACTTCAAAACCTCACCCAAAATATAATATCCTTACCAACGGATTAGCAAACAATGGTGACAAAAACCATGCAAAACCATTAAATGGTGACAAAACCAGCAGCCAAATCTTTACTTAGCCAGCGGTAAATGGTGACAAAACCATTAAATCTCGGCGAAGAAACCAATCCAAACTCATCCATTCACAAATTTGAACAAAATCTTAACTTACTTACAATGACTGAAAATAGATCCACAAGGGATGGGAAAAAAAAAAAAAAAGAATGAATGAATTCACAATTCCACGATAATAACGATCACCGGCAGTCAATTGACATTGCAAGCATTGGTTAGTCGTAGTTAGACTTGGGAGATTTGAGAGAGCGATTGGTATCAAAAATAAAGAGAAAGAGAGTAAATGAAGAAATCCAAAGAAAAGCGAAACTGACACCTCTATAATGATACTCGATCATATATTTGAAAAGACATCAGCAACAAAAACTAATGGGAAACAAAGTAATCTAACTACAACTTGCTAACAGCTGTGGAGGAACCATGCACTCAAGGCAGGAGGGTTTCGGGGAGTAGGAAGCGATGACTATATTATGGAGGAGGAGAAGACTTCTAGTTATGCCCATTGATGTCGTGCAATTTTAACATGCATGAGGTCTCAACTATTTAAGAGCGGTCATGAAGCTTAAAATTTTTCGAAGTTTGATTAAAGCACATTTACGAGGTTTCATAATCTTTCCAATGTTGTTAAAAGTTTGTATTTTATATACATATGAGGTACAAAGTTTAAAATTGAACTAATGTTTTTTCTTAAATCTTTATAAATTAATAGAACGAACTTTAGTACTTTGTTACTAAGTTTCGGCTTGGTAATAATTTTAAATTAGAAATGATCTCACATTCATGAGCTCACGAGAGAGCTGACCTCTTATGTATATCAATTGGACAAATGAAATAAAATAAAAATAAAAATAAAAGAAGCACTGTACAAACCAAAATAAAAAAATAAGAAAAAGGAAAATTAAAAGAGGAGAGAGGCAAGAAAATGAATTCAGACACAACTTTACCTGCAAATATTTGTTTCTAATACTTTTTAAAAACTTTGAAATGATGTTGTTAGACTCTTCAATAGCAGACAAAAAATAATTTGGAAAAAGAACCAAAAAAAAAAAAGGGAAAATGAAAGTCACTCTATTGAAGAAATTACCTTGCTTTTCTTTTAATTAATAAAAAATTTTTCAACCAAACCATAAACACAAAGTGAAATTCATCTTTTAAAGAGCTACCGTTCGTATAAGAAACAGCGTCCAGTCTATAATCTACGGTGCTAGATTGATGCTGAAAGTTATTCTTTCATGGGCAATGGTTTGGGTTTCTAGCGAGGGCCATGTTCTAGCTCAAAAAGCTAGCAAAATGGTCTGACTCGACATTTCTCCAAGGTCAAGACTCTTTGGAAAGTAGATTGCTTATACTTTTGGGAGAGTTGCATGGAAAGACATAGGGCACTGTTGTGGGTCCATTCAGATTAATTCCAAAATCGTGAGATTCCCAACCTAAAAATAAAAAAAAAAACTGAAAAACAGAAAACGAACCAAATTTCCTCGTATGAAGAACAAATTATTGTGGACCCCTATAGGCTATAAAGACAATTTCCAAATGTTCCTTTGCTGATAAATTAGACAAAGAAATTGCAAGGAAATTTTATCATGCATATGTCGCCTTCTTTCTTGGGACATATAAAAATGTCTGGACATTGAGACTGCATTGCATGGTAATAATATCCAACCCTACGACAGTGGTGTCTCTTGAAATTCCTTGATGGTCCCATGAAAAGGAAATTTCATAGGTTAGCTATTTCTTATCTCGCAAGCTAACTTTATTTTGTATACAAATATGTAACCTTAAGATTAAATATTACTAGGCTTTTATGTTAAGTTTTACATCGATGAGCATAAAAAGAAAAAGTTGTGATTACACAGAAAAGTGTATTATAATCTTAATAATAATTAATATTTTTAGCTCTCAAAAAATTAGAATAACTTTTTAAACATGTCAAATTGCATTCTAATGCAATGGATGTAGACCAATGTGGATAACGTTGACCACTCTCATTTTTCATGATATGAGACCTTTGTCTCTCCCTGTCTCTGTCTTTGTCTCTCCCTCTCTCCCTCTCTCCCTCTCTCCCTCCCTCTCTCTCTCTCTCTCTCTCTCTCTCTCAATCAACAATCTAGCAGATTCCTGGCGGTACCTTTCTCGAGTCCTACAAAATCTCTCATCATGAGGGTGGTCATCAAACAATGGCAAATGAAGAAACCCTTCGTACACTTGACACCTATAACCCAATTACGCAAGCAGAACTTCCCTCTCATTTTCATGAAGCACCCTCCCATTTACAGCACCCCTCTAATGTCACCACCACCAATCACCAATTTGATGATAATATCCATACACTGGTAGCTAAATTTCGAACCAACGTTGATACCAGAATTTGCGGTGATCATGCCGATCTCTGCCGCCGCCGTGAAGAGTTTGGCTCAAACACATGCTTGGAAGGCAGCACCAATTACCCTCCTCAAGATACCAAACATGGCGGCTTTCGCCAACTTGTGCATGAGGTTGTCAAAGACACCAATATCATCCTTCTCTTTTGTTGCTCAATCCCCTCTCTTGCTCTTAGCATCAAGAGAAATGGATTACAAGGACTTCATGATGGAGCCTTCATGTTTCTAGCAATACTCATCATCATCAGTTTCAATTTCATCAAAAACCTCTTCAACCAAATGATTCAAAAATCAACAAGAAGATCCAAAGATTGTGTTGAAGTTGTGAGAAAAGGCAGGCTTCAAAAAATAGCAGCCCCTGAAGTAGTTGTTGGGGATATTGTGGTCTTGAAGAGTGGTGATTATGCTCCTGCTGATGGGTTTTTGCTTCACGGTGACTCCTTAAACTTAGACGATGATTTCTCTCTCCCAAAGATCCATGTTGGAGTGAAAGTGATCCAAGGGGGCGGAAAGCTGCTTGTGACGGCTGTTGGCAAGAACACAGAAACCAGCAAGATGATGAAAACCATGAGTCTCAATCACAATGAGGAGTCTAAACTGGAAATTGTTGCTGAAAAGTTGAACTCGAAAGTGGAAAAGATTTTGTTGTGCATCACTGTTATTGTTCTCGTGGTGCAAGTGTTTCGATGTTTTGAAATTGAAAACGGGTGTGATGGGAATCAAGATCCAGATCCCAAAGGCGTGAAGAGCACGGTGGAGGAGCTCATGCATGAAACTGCAAAAATAATGAAGAAAAAGATAGGAGATTAAACGGGCTGGTCCCTGTTCTATGCATGCTGGTTTTTCTTTTTTTTTTTTTTTGGTGGACTCTCTCTCTCTCTCTCTCTCTCTCTCTGGAACAAGATGGAGAATTATGTATGCTGGTTTTCTCTATCCGAGAGGCTTCCCTCTTGGTATCTTTATGTCAATGTAATGTGTAGCAAAAAGGCTACATTCGAGGAGAGTTTTGTAGACGTTGGTGAGGATACGCTCTTTTGATCACTTTCGTTTTTTTTTTTTGGGATGCTTGCTTGGTGGAAGACAAGATTCTATATTAAAATTTTGATAAGTTTAATATATTATTCTTGATATATTTTTTATTTTTTCATAATTTTCATAATAATACATCATTTAGTATGATGTTATTTGTTTTATATTTATTTTAAATAATTAATATATTTTTATTTTATATTTATTATACTATAAAATGGGTTTAAAATATGAAAAATAAAATTTATGATTTAAGTTCAAGTTTGATCCGATATGAGACCCTTTTAATTATTTTTGGGTTAAGCTCGATTCTCAATGCTTTGAGATTTCCCTAGTGAGGGCTTGGGCCCAAAAAATTTAAAATGGGCAGAGCCCAAGCTTTATAAAAGCCCACCTTTCATTTGTCAGCCCTAGCAACACCGTCGCTGATTGTTCCTCTCTGAAGACCCAAAAATACTTTATTATTTCCTAAAACCCTAAAACCACATAATCAAATTCAGCATCAAATTAAGCCAAGTTCTTCCCCAATTTCTTCCATCTGAACCAATTCGTATAATTAATTATATATATAATATATTTTAAATATAGTTCATACAATATATATTATTTATATATATTAGGTCAAAATTTATAGAAGTGATTAGAACTTGTTTATTAGTCTGATCTAATAGAATAACAAGTGATGATAGATCTTAATAGATTTATAAATAAGTGAAGTCAGACCTAACTTTTTGGTTTATGATAGGCCGCAAGTTAGTCTCTGGTCAAAACTTTTGTAGGATGACCCATTTCTTCCCGACCCAGCTAGGGCAATGGGAGTTTCAACTTCAGTCTGCTTGGGGATCAATGCGCCTAATATCAACTTAAACATTCAAGCAGTTTGGGCCACGTAATTTGTAGGTGGCTCGTTCTGACTATGGACACCCGTGCCAATTGGATTGGGTTTGGAATTACGCAACCACTGATTCAGCCCACAAGTATTTTCTTGTGGAAATCAGAACAGAAGTGTTTGAAGCCCAAATTTATTTTCAAATTCTAGAGCGACTATGTATATTCTACAAGACTACTAGTGGCATCTCACGGGGTAGCATTGAAGATGAACGAGCGTGTAAGTTTGAAGCACTTGACAGGAAGATCCATGCGGAATTGAGTTGATAAGGACACAACTTAATAAAGGAATACTCATTTGAAACACATTTCCTGCCGGTGCAAATTAATTTATCCAGTAATTTTAGATATTAACCTCTTGACCAAGTTCACCAAAGGCTTCTTTGCTTACATTAAATCATATCGAGGTCAGGATCATGAGATCTGTGGGCGTAATATAGCACAACAAGAACTATGGCTCATTAGTTTGCAGAAAAGAACCTTGACGCAGATTACCCTTTATCAGTTTTGAAGATTTAACGTTTCCCTTTTTTTCTTTTTCCTTTTATAAATTTAATTTTGTGCCATGAAGAACAAGCCTTCTCTTTGGCTTTGGGGTTCCAAGATTTTATCAGATGGATCTTACACCAAGTCTTGTCAGACTGTAAACACGTAAGTTTAGTAATATGGGTTGTTCATGTATATTTTGTGCATGCAACAAGAAGTATTTTTTGACGAAATTAGACAGATCAAAAGTTGTATGCCTTTAAGTTGACATTAATACTACGGGAGAAAATGATTTATGAAACCTATGTGATTAATTATTAGAATTGTGCTGTGATGATGCTTATTAAATCTGAATGACTAACTTTTTTCTTTTTTTCTTTTTCCTCACTGATTTTTCTTCCTCCCAGGTAAACCGGAAGGTATGAGCTTATTAAGGTATGTACAATTCTCGTGAACCATTATACCACGATCATAATTGGGGGTTCAAAATTAATAAAATTGTTTTTATATATAATAAAAATGTATATATATATATGTGTGTGTATATATATAAAAACACATTATTATAAGACCTAATTATAAATATTTGATTTGAATTTATATAAAAAATAAAATCTTGAAAATATAACATGTTCATAGAAGTTTCTATTTTTATTAAATAGAAAAATATAATAAAAATATGTTTTAAAATAACAAAAATAACTCAAACCCCGGCTTGAATCAATTCGAGTCAGAGCTCTTTTTTCTTCCTTCTTTATTTTTTAGGGGAGGGGGTAGCCTCTCATAGAAAATTGGATCAAACTCTTTTTTTTTTTTTTTTTTTTTTTTGTAGGAATACGAAAAGAAATGCTAACTCATCACAACCATGACTGATTCCACATTTTTCGTATCTAATATTCATTCAATTCCTCCCTTCCCAAGCAATACGCAAGGCAAGGTCGCAATACAACTACAAGCCAACTAAAAAATCTCAGGAATTCCTCCGTTGAGGTCCGCCTTCATTGTTGAACCGAAGCTCAAAAATCCAATGTTCTTAAAACATAAATAATTCAACCAATGAGTTCTATAATCATCGGTATGTTTTCTATGTAGGTGGGCATTGCGAAGCTCTGTCATTTCTGCTCATCACATGTCCCAAAATCTCAGGATTCTTTATTCAAAACTATTGGAGTATATTTACCCCCCCCCCCAAAAAAAAATGCAATTGGAGTATGAAGCATGAATAAGTTTATGAACCAATATAAAGCATGAATTGATCCATACATCTAACGCTCAATTACATTTGACCTCAACGTGTAGTTATCTATAGGAGTGTAGATGCTACCAACAAACTCCTTGTACTCACGTCCATAGGATTCGAAAGAGGAAGAAGAAACGGTTCAATAGTGAAAGCTAAAACAAGAAATATAAAAAAAAATGGTGCAATATATAAATATGAAATAACAGATTGAAAATTATTCTAATGTAATCACATGGGTCATAAGTATAGAAATATGGACATTTGTTAAAATCATCCCATTAACGTAAGTGCTCATCAGTTGGTCCCCCAAAATGGAACATTAAGTAATAGAAATTAGACCGTAGATCCTCTCAACCCAGTGGGCTGTAGGTCATTCACCCAGACACAGAGCTCCGGGCAAAAAAGAGTAGCCCCTGTTTCCTGAAAACAAAGAAAGACAGCTACTAAAAGATGCCAATCATGTTAACCGATGTATCAAAATACTATAATTTTGTGGATAAGAAATTTGATGATTGATACTTCTGGGCAACCGTATGTTACATTTTCCTATGTTATAGCACAACCACCCAATATACTGCTGATAGAAAAATCTAACAGACTGCAAGACCCTTTGTACGTAACAGTTTGCATCAACCCGCAGGCTAGGGCACCGGTTGCCTTTGTTGACCAACATAAAGAAAGACTAGTAAATAAATATCATAGTTTTTCCCAGCTGGAATATCATTAGCAAACAAATACCATCATAGGGCGCTGGTTGCCTTTGTTGACCAACATAAAGAAAGATTAGCAAAAAAATATCATAGTTTTTCCATTTTTTATTTTTTTAATTTTTATCACTGCTATCTTATTTTTACCTGATTAATTCGATTTAAAATTTATTTTATGAGTTGACTCTCTCTAATCATTTTTTGTTATTTTTAGAATTAGAACTCAAGAATTCTAATTAAGGGGATAAATACTCCATCATTCAATCTAAAAGACTTTGGTATAGTTTTTCCATGTAAACCCAACTGGTAAACAAGAGAGACGAGAGTAAAGCGCGTTCCTTAAATTTAAGATGTCGAGATCTGCTAAGGTTGTTAAAACCTTAACAAAAGTCAAAAAGTATAAAACTCATTAAGCTCTACAACTCGAACTCTACATGGATATAAGGAGGGTCTTTGTGTCCTCTTATTTCTTCCATTCTCTTCTCACACTCCATTTAACAACGCTGCAGAAATATCCATTGAAGTTATGAAGGTATGGCTCCTATGTTCTCTACAACATCACTCTATTCTCATTAATAACTCAGACTTGATACATGCCTATTGGTCTAATGATGCAGCAAAAGATAACCATCAAGGTGCATGACTGTAACAAATGCAAGGCTGAGGCCATCAAAATTGCTGCGGGAACAAGTGGTATCATGATCATCTTTGATATATCAATCTACTTATTCTATATGCTGTTCAATAATCGAACATCATAAACATTTAACACTAATTAACTTACTTTTCTAGGGGTCAACTCTCTGGCGCTTGGAGGAAAAGATAAGGTTGAACTTGTGGTGGTCGGAGAAGATGTTGATGCAGCAAAATTGACAATTGCATTGAGGAAGAAGATTAAATCTGCAAACATAGAAAAAGTTGAAAAAGCCTAATTGTGAGAATACTGAAGTGGCGACTTTAATGTTGTTTACTACCTTCCATGATGTACTTCTCTTTATTGAAATTAAAAAAGCGCAGTTGATTAATACCTACATATTGACATGTATACATGCATGCTAGCAAAATAAGATGCGCTACCTAGCAAAAATTTGAATAATCTCAAACCGACCAGAAAAGGCGCACCAAATTTTAAGTGCTTCCCGGAAAGGAAAAAGAAAACAACACAAAGTTCTCTTACTTGATGAAAGGCAAACGTTCAACAAAAGAGAATACTCTTGAATTTCCTGAGCTGTTCTAAATCTAATCTAGTTTTTCTAGGAGCTAATTGCAGGCAAACTGATGTTTGAAAGTGCAAATATAAACGCGCATACACACCATAGGGACTCCAGTCGACACTTTTAATTGGACCCGCCCGTGATGAAGTGCCATCGCTTACTACTTACAAAGCCAAAAAAAAAAAAAAAAAAAAAAAAAAGGCGCGGCCCAAACCCGAGACATGTAGCCATGCTTCTTACTTCGCAGGGTTGGCTGAAAGTGCCAAACTAGAACCGATCAAATCCCACAAACACAAACAAACAGAAAGTTTTACCTTCAGAAAAATAAAATAAAATATATTAAACTAATATAACACCACAACTGGATTCGTTGACTTAGCTTTCAAGTAAACCCTTGTAAAATACTTCAATAGCCATGATATGGACATGCAGCTGCTTCGACAGCTACGTGCCCATTTTTCATTTCAAAATCCTAGAATAAACATCGGCACATTGAGAGAAGTTAGATTCGTTGACTTTTGGGAGAATGACTTTAATGGCCATGACATTGGCAAGCAGCTGCTTCGATAGCTACTCGTCCATTTTTCATTTCAAGATCTCAGCATAAACATTGCAATACCGAGACAAGTTACATTAGCTGACTTTTGGAACTCTGATGCCATCAAGGGTGAATTTGTTATTATTATTATTTTTAAATTCATCCGATTGTCTCATTTTTACTCCTAAAACTATCCAGCCTGACCAAGATTCTTATTCCATGTGCATCACATTCTTTTAAGGATGAAATGCCTTCCCCACCGATTTCCCAACTTGCTGGCCGGAATGGGTGTTTAATAATCTGACAGTTTATGAACGACTTCCTACATGAAGTCCGTGGCTTCACTCCACTCAAGTAAGGACATGGCGCCCTGTCAGAGGAGCCACATCAATGGCTAGAGAGACCCACTTGAGGCAACAGCAGAAAATTCGCCTCATGGATCCTGCAATCGCGGACGATACACCTTTTTCTGGTTGCCACATTTGTGACGATGATGGCTTTGCTCCGATAGGAGAAAAGCCAATCCCTTGTATGAAATTATTTGGGAATTCATTAAAACATAAATAGCTTCAAAATTATTCTCTTCTTTCTCTAGAAGAACAGGCCTCTTACACTACTATCTATGTCAAACTAGGGAATGACCCGGAGTGACCCGGAGATCTTTAGCATCAATAGATATTGTACGCCCCTAAAGTACACAGTCTAATCATAATTATGTCCACTTTAATCCAGCTCGAAGGGGCAACTCGAAAATGATCACATGCAAGAGCTACTGAAGCCTAGGTTAATTAGGAAGTCGGCTGTTTCAACCATCTAGGTTGCTTTCAACTGCAGTTGGTCCAATAATAATTTCAAGGAAATCAAGGGAAAGCCTCCACCTCTTTCAGGGTTTTCTTTAGCATGTTAGAATTATTCCCATTTTCTTTAATCAGGCTTCTCTTGTTTTATCTGCAGTTGAAAGTTCCAAATGTCTAATCGGGAACAGAGTGCACATATGGTTAGGGTATTTAGATATCAAATGCCGATATCACAGTTCTACATATGTAGATAGTGATTGCCTTGAATCATAATTCTTTTCTATACCTCTTAATTCATGGGTTTTATCAGCATTGGGCCAATGAAAATTCCAACTTTTTATTATAAAAATAAAATTTAAAAAATGTATAGTAGAGTTACCTTTATCATCAAAGAGTCATTAAGGAGTTAAAGGAGGCGCATATGGCAAAAGCAAAGAGAGATCCTAAAATGAGTAGTAGTAATAACTCAAACCGGGTATTCCTTACCAAATAGACGGCTCTTGTGCAAACACAAGTAGCCTATCTCCAACCTTTCTCACAAAGAGAAAGAGACAGAGACAGAGAGATTTTAATGCAGAAATGATGAGAAGAAGATACTGTCAACAGCTTGCCTCCAACAAAGGCATCAGGTTGTGTACTAAACCATCTACAACAGGTGCTAATATTAAATCTTCTACAAGTACTTTGTTAGAAGCTAAACCAGTTGTTAAAGAACATCCAGAATTAAGGAACTCATTCTGATGCAAATGCCACAAACAGAGGGGTGGTATAACTACTCGGAGAGCTATCAAAATTTTTGGAAAGACATGTCCAATATCTTAATATTATGCTAGGAAGTTTGGTTGCGCAGTTTGTTTCTTCAAATCCAATGAAAATTTCTAGGTTCCATGCAGGCACATTCAGATGATAATTTTATATTCCTAGTACTAATCATCATATATTTCAACAACTACAGAGAAGAGGCTATTAGAAGTTAATTCAATGAGCAAAAGCAAGAACAGTAGAGGGAATATATATTGACATGTATAACAGTCACAATGTCCACTGAATACCAAATACGTAGGTGGCCCTGGGAAGAGGTTTAAAAAAAGAGTAGACATTCCATACCGAACAGCTGAGATAACATAGAAGAAAACACTTATATTATAATTTTCAAATTGTACAATAGTTCAAAAGATCTATAACATCAGAAAAACATATCATATATGAGAAATGATGCAAATATGACACATTTACACAAAAACAGAGAAAAATTGTACCATGTTACCACTCAGTCAAGATTTGGGTTCCAAGTCAGAGCTTCCATTCTCATCTGTCTCAAAGATCTTGCCATGTGCTCATTTGAAGCATGGAGTTGATCCATTCTGCTCTGCATCTCTTGGAACAAAGGATTGTCCAATACACTTGCTACCATATCATGCAATAATGGGTCCTCAGAGAAATTTGTCAAGGCTTCCGCAGCATTATCCCTTATCTGTTCTCATTCATTTTGCAATAAATAATAAGAATAGGAATTGCTGCCTCATCAGAAAGCAATTCTCGGTTCTCTGATTCATAAATTAACTGGACAATAGCCGGGAAACCTTTTCTACAACATCACTACTTCCCTCTGTCAAACCTCAGACTGCGTGCTCATAACCAGAGAGATCCCACAAAACATCAGCTGCTGCACTCCTTGCATCGTCATCACCCTCAACAATCATCACTAAGTGATCAATTATATCAACCGCATTCTCTTCTGCAATTGCCAAAACACAGAACACGTCCTCCGCAATTTCACAGCCCATTGGATCTGCACCCTCAAGAAGCCGAGCATTTAAATCAATAGCCCCAGCTTGAGCAACTGGTCTAACGTAACCAACATGATATGAAACCACACCAAGAGCATTACCCACCACAATTTTGGTCTTATCATCTCCACCCCTTAATAATTCAACCAGCACCGGAATAACACCTAATTCAATAAGCATGCCCCTTGCTCTCCTCGTAACTCCAAGCAACCCAATTGCTTGTGCAGGCCCTAGCTAAAGACACTATGTTACCACACCGAGATGATTCAACAAGAAAACGAACTTCACCTACACCCCTAACCTCCCTCAACAATGCCAATGCACTCAAGATTTCTAACAAGTATTTCCTCATAGTACCTTCTTCACCCAAAGAAATCATGCGGAGGACAACCTCCAACCCACCACTTCTAACAAATATCCCTCTATTTGCACTACAATGTCTAACACTAGCCCAAAGAAACTTCACAAGAATTTGCCAAAAGCTACAATTAGAACTGGACAACAACCTTAGTAATAATGAAATAACATCAGATTGACCAATGATTTCCCTCAAAACCTCATTTCCTTGAAAGGCTATTCTTTTTAAACAATATGCAGTGACTTCATGTATAGAGGGATTTGAATTAGATTCATGAAACGAGTTTCTGAGATTTTCAACAACGATTTGGATTATACGTGAAAATGCATGATGGGGTATGTGATTAGAGAAACAGGCAAGCTTTAAAATTGCTTTTACTTGTGAATTTTCACTTTTTGAGTAATCACATTTTCAAACATGTGTAGTGCACGCTCCCAATCTGGGTCCTTCTTTAATGGGTTTTCTTCTATTTGGGTTTTTTCTAACTCGGTCATCAAGAATTTATTCAAAAAATTGAAATTGAAATTTAACACAAATCCAGAACAATTCAATTGACAACATACCAAACCCAGATAGCAAATAAAAACCAATTTAGGATTTTATTGCACAGACCAAAAATTTGTTAATTGGCGAAGATGATTTTTGAGACTGATCAAATGAAATTTGAAAGGAATAGGTAAAGAGGAATCAAAACCTGGAAATGGAAGCCGTTTCTTTGAATGGAACAAAGCTTGTCTTGGATGTCCGAAAGGGACAGGTATAAATTTTTTAGATTCAAATGTCTGTTAAAAAAAAAAAAAAAAAAAGTTTTGTCCAGCATTCGAGGACTTAACGGAGGAGAGAGGGTTGAATTGACTGTCAGAGGAACAAAATGAATTGACTGTCAGAATTTCATTCTGCCATCTCTCTCTTTTTCATTTTGTTGTTCTCTCCCTCTCAGATTTCTCCCTTTTTATTCTTTCCGCCCCCACCCATTTTACATTTTTGCACTTCAAGCCTCCATGAGTTCTGCGTTTATACTTCACAATTCTATGCAAAAGGTTGACTATCTTGAGCCTCCAATATTACACTAACCACTTATTCATGCCATACCACATCTTACCAATCCATAATAAAAGAAATTTCGACAAAATAGGCCCCCACACAAATTTAGATTTGGTCCGAATCTGGCTTGCATCGCAACAATTTCCAGCATTTAAGCAGCCCTTGTATCCAACCTATGTCAACCCTGATGGATTTGAAAGTTCCTACAAAACCAACAACCAAATCTTTACTTAGCCAGTGGTAAATGGTGACAAAACCATTAAATCTCGGTGAAGAAACCAATCCAAACTCATCCATTCACAAATTTGAACAAAATCATTACTTACAATGACTGAAAATTGATCTATAAGGGATAAAAAAAAAAAAGAATGAATGAATGAATCCACAATACCACGATGATAAGATCACCGACGGTCATTTGACGTTTCTGGGATTGGTCAGTAGTTGTTAGAGTTGGGAGATTTGAGAGAGAGATTGATATCAAAAATAAAGAGAACGAGAGTAAATGATGAAATCCAAAGAAGAGCGAAACTGACACCTCTATAATGATACTCGATCATATATTTGAAATGATATCAGCAATAAAAACAAATGGGGAAAACTATGTGATCTAACTACAACTTGCTAACAGCTATGGAGGAACCACGCATTGAAGGCAACAGGGTTTCGGGGAGTAGGAAGCGATGACTGTCATGGAGGAGGAGAAGACTTCTAGTTACGCCCAGTGATACCGTGCAATTTTAACATGCATGAGGTCTCAACTATTTAAGAGCGGTCATGACGCTTAAAATTTTTCGAAGTTTGATTAAAGCACATTTTTGAGGTTTCATAATCTTCCCAATGTTGTTAAAAGTTCGTATTTTACATATATATATATATAAGGTACAAAGTTTAAAGTTGAACTAATGGGTTTCTTCTTAAATCTTTACTAATTAATAGAATGAAAATTTAGTACTTTGTTACTAGGTTTTGGCTTGGTAATAATCTTAAATTAGAAATGATCTCACATGCATGAGTTCACGAAAGAGCTGACCTCTTATGTATATCAATTGGACAAAAGAAATATAGTAAAAATAAAAATAAAAGAAGCACCGTACAAACAAAAATAAAAAATAAGAAAAAGGAAAATTAAAAGAGAAGGGAGGCAAGAAAATGAATTCAAGCATAACTTTACCAGCAAATATTTGTTTCTAATACTTTTCAAAAACTTTGAAAATGATGTCGTTAGACTCTTCAATAGCTACTCAGACAAAGAATAATTTGGAAAAAGAACCAAAAAAAAGGGTATGTAAGTCACTCTATTGAAGAAATTACCTTGCTTTTCTTTTAATTAATAAAAAATTTTTCAACCAAACCATAAACACAAAGTGAAATTCATCTTTTAAAGAGATACCTTTCGTATAAGAAACAACGTCCAGTCTATAATCTATGGTGCTAGATTGATGCTGAAAGTTATTCATTCATGGGCAATGGTTTGGGTGCCTAGCGAGGCCAATGTCCTAGCTCAAAAAGCTGGCAAAATAGGCTGACTCGACATTTCTCCAAGGTCAAGACTTTTTGGAAAGTAGATTGCTTATACTTTTGGGAGAGTTGCATGGAAAGACATAGGGCACTGTTGTGGGTCCATTAGATTAATTCCAAAATCGTGAGATTCCCAACCTAAAAAAAAAAAATTAAAAAATAAAAACAGAAAAACAGAAAACGAACTACATTTCCTCGCATGAAGAACAAATTTTTGTGGGCCCCTATAGGCTCTAAAGACAATTTCCAAATGTTCCTTTGCTGATAAATTCGACAAAGAAATTGCAAGGAAATTTTATCATGCATATGTCGCTTTCTTTCTTGGGACATATACAAATGTCTGGACATTGAGACTGCATTGCATGGTAATAATATCCAACCCTGCGACGGTGGCATCGTTTGAAATTCCTTGATGGTCCCTTGACAAGGAAATTTCATGTCTTCTAGTAGGTCGCTTTCTTTCTTGGGAAATATACAAATGTCTGGACGTTGAGACTGCATTGCATGGTAGAAATATCCAACCCTGTGACGGTGGTATCTCTTGAAATCCTTGATGGTCCCTTGACAAGGAAATTTCATGTCTTCTAGTAGGTCGCTTCTTGGGACATATACAAATGTCTGGACATTGAGACTGCATTGCATGGTAATAATAACCAACCCTGCACCGGTGGTATCTCTTGAAATTCCTTGATGGTCCCTTGACAAGGAAATTTCATGTCTTCTTGTAGGTTAGCTATTTCTTATCTTGCAAGCTAACTTTATTTTGTATACAAATATGTAACCCTAAGATTAAATATTATTAGCCTTTTATGTTAAGTTTTACACCGATTTATTCAATATTTAAGACGTGATTAGGGGTGTATTCGAGCCGAGTCGATCTCGAGTATCCCTATACTCAAACTCGAACTCAATTTTTTTTACCCGATTCAAACTCGACTCGAACTCGGCTCAAAAACTCTATTATTTTATAATATATTAATATATTTTATTTTATTTTATTTTTATATTATAATCATATATAAATATATATAATATATATTAATATATATAATCGAGTTGCTTGTCGAGTTTTCGAGTCTAAAACTTCATTACTCGAACTCGACTCGAATTCGGTCAAATTCGAGTCGAGTCGAGCCGACCGAACGGCTCAAACTCGACTTGATCCGTGTAACAGTCCTAGACGTGATATCTAAATTTAAACATTTCATCTCATAAACTAATTTTTAAAATAAGAATATAGTTTTTACCTGATGAATATCAGAATTACTTTAAAAAACCAAAATCATTTCATGACGTTGAGACTCATTTTGGATTCTTTCACTTTAGAACCTTGTTTTATGGTAGAAAATAAGTTTTCTTCATATATTAATTATTTTTTAGTGAAATACTATTTCAGTTAAACAAAATTACAAAGAGTGCAATAACAATAGAGTCGAAGAACAATAACAGGAGGTAAAAAAATCCCAAACTCCGAAACCTATCCCCGAATGCAATACTTGCCAACCAATTTGGGAAAAGAAATACACATAATATTCAAGTGTTAAGTTGTCTGTAAAGAACCACCACTTTCTAAAGTCCTTAGATCATATTGACCACTTACCATTAGCATATGATACAATAGTAAGCAAATTTCAATTCATTTAAGTTAATTCTTGTCATTCTGTTGAGCAATCGATAGAAAACTTGTCTCGAAATAAAATGAACCAACTAATAATGAGAGAAAAAAAAAATGAGAGAGAGAACATTACAAGGTGAAAAACTAGGAAATAATCCCACATCTAAACTAGAAATGATGAGAGTAACAATCAAAGTCTCCAAAGGGACAGTCTAGTAGTACAAACCCCCTCCCCCAATTTGATGATTTCAGACTCAAATCCTTGTAAAAAAAATAAAAATAAAAATAACAATCAAAAATTTTACCACCGCGTATGTCCCAACGGTTTTTTCGGAGAGTCATGAAAACAGGAGTATGTCCCACAACTAGGGGCGCCTGTGCATGAAATTTCATGTTTCAGAGAGTTATAAAAAAAGAGTATGTCCAACATCCATTTTTTCTATTCCAACTCTTGAATTTAAAGTATTATGACTAGGAATTAGTCACAATCAGCCGAAGGAGGATGGCACAGTAGGTTCAACCAATAGTCTCGGTCAACATTTTGCAAACACCAATAATATTTGAAACCTCCAAACTGATAAAATTTCTTGGAAATGTATAATGCAAGATACTTTTGGCATAAAAATGCGCAATTGTGAAAAATAGAATTTTCATAGAAGATTTGAAACCAAATTGAAGAGTATTGATAGGTGTCTGTTATATAATTATGAAATTAAATATGAAAAGTTATTAACATGATAATAATTTTAATTATTTTTATTAAAAAAAGTTTTGTTTTTTATGTTTATATTTCAATTAAAAATCTTTTATTTAAAAATATTATAAATAATAAAATAAAATCAAAGCAAATTAACAGAACATAGAAACAGGGCCCAACTCTAGAACTTGTGTTGCGCTTTATAATATCCATGACTTTTGCTAATATGAATTGTATAATCATCACAAGACACATGAATCAGTGACTTTTTGGAGATTTTTGCAAGACCAAAAATATAAATAATATAATAAAATATATTAACCAAATAAAAGAGAACCCTTTTGATTATATGACAATCGTCTTGAGTCTTGAGTTCCTCAAGATTAGATGAGACAATATTAGTACTTATTGAGCATAGAAGAAAAGGTTTTCACTGCATAGAAAAATGTATACTAATTCTGATAATAATTAATATTTTCATCTCTGAAAAATAAGAATTACCTTTTAAACATGTCAACCTGCGTTTCCAATCAAATAGTTGTTGATCAATGTGGATACCCTAATTATCACTCTCATTTTCCATGAGAAAGTCACCCTTCTCTCCCTACTAGTTGACCACTCTATTATCGATGAGACAGCGCACACCCTCTCTCTCTCTCAACTGACACTATCAGAATCGTGGCTGTACCTTCCTCGAGGACTACCAAATCTCTCATCATGCGGTTCAATGATCATCAAATAAAGGCAAATGAAGAAACCCTTAGTACACTCGACACCCATAACCCAATTAAGCAACCCTCTAACTTTCATGAAGCACCTTCCAATTTACAGCACCCCTCTAATGTTACCACCACCAATCACCAATCTGTTGATGAGATCCATACACTGGTAGCTACACTTCGAACCAATGTTGACACCGGAATTTGCGGTGATCAGGCCGATCTCTGCCGCCGCCTTGAAGAGTTTGGCTCAAACACATGCTTGGAAGATAGCACCAATTACCCTCCTCAAGATACCAAACACGGTGGTGTTCGCCAACTTGTGCATGATGTTGTCAAAGACACCAATATCATCCTTCTCTTTTGTTGCTTAATCCTCTCTCTTGCTCTTAGCATCAAGAGAAATGGATTACAAGAAGGACTTCATGATGGGGCCTTCATGTTTCTAGCAATACTCATCATCATCAGTTTCAGTTTCATCAAAAACCTCTTCAACCAAATGATTCAAAAATCAACAAGAAGATCGAAAGATAGTGTTGAAGTTGTGAGAAAAGGCAGGCTTCAAAAAATCGCCGCCCCTGAAGTAGTTGTCGGGGATATTGTGGTCTTGAAGAGTGGTGATTATGTTCCTGCTGATGGATTTTTGCTTCATGGTGACTCCTTAAGATTAGACGATGATTTCTCTCTCCCAAAGATCCATGTTGGAGTGCAAGTGCTCCAAGGGGGCGGAAAGCTGCTTGTGACGGCTGTTGGCAAGAACACAGAAACCAGCAAGATGATGAAAAGTATGAGTCTCGATCACAATGAGGAGTCTAAACTGGAAATTGTTGCTGAAAAGTTGAACTCAAAAGTGGAAAAGATTTTGTTGTGCATTACTCTTATTGTTCTCGTGGTGCAAGTGTTTCGATGTTTTGTATTTGAAAACGGGTGTGATGGGAATCAAGATCCAGATCCCAAAGGAGTGAAGAACACGGTGGAGGAGCTCATGCATGAGACTGCAAAAATAATGAAGAAGCAAGATAGGAGATTAAACGGGCTGGTCTCTGTCCTATGCATGCTGGTTTTCTCTATCCGAGAAGGCTTGCCTCTTGGTATCTTTATGTCAATGTTATGTGTAGCAAAAAGGCTACATTCAACTGGCCTAGCAAAGGTGAGTACCCTTTCTGCTACTGCAGCCATTGGATTTGTATCGACTGTGTGCGTTGATGGAATAAAGGATTTGGTGCTCAAGAATTTTGAGATGGCTGACCTGTGGGTTGGTTTGGATAAGATTACAGACGAGGTAAACCCTAGGGAGGTGGTGGATGTTAAGATTTATGATGTGCTGCTTGAGGCAATTGGGATGAGTGTTTCTAGCTCTAAGGAAGACCATGCACTTGCGTTGTGGGCTCAGCGAATTCTGCGCCTTGACACGGTGGAGTTAAGGCAGAATCGTACCATTTTGTACAACGAGCGTTTCGATCCCCAAAACAATAATTTTCGAGGAGTATGCTTGATGAAATGTGAATCAGGTGATGGTGAGATTGGTGCAAGCATGCATTGGAGAGGAACCCCGGAAATTATATTGCCCATGTGCACATATTATTATGATCAACAAGGGGCCAAGAAAACCCTAGACAGAGACGCTAGAATTGAATTTAAAAGGATTATTGACGAAGCTGGTGAGAGTCCCAAGCTGATAGCTTTTGCTCATGAACAACTTGTCATCCAAGACGAGGAACATCACCAACCAACACAGAAGGAAGATCAATCCAAATCCAAAAGGCATGGATTAACATTGATTGGCATAGTGAATTTGAAGAACCCGTATCCATCAGTGCTAAAAGAGGCCATCCACGCTTGTCAAAAATCCGGAGTAAGAGTCATATTGGTCACTAATGAAGGCATAGAAATGGCAAAATACATTGCTGAAAACTCTGGAATTCTTAGGCAAGAAGGCGATGCTGATAAAGCAGTAATTGAAGCCGGTGAATTCAAAAACATGTCAAATGATGGTAAAATAAGGGAGATAAACACCATTGCCAATACTTCACCATCCGACAAGCTTCAAATAGTACAATGCCTTAGACAGAGAGGTGAGTTAGTAGCCGTCACGGGAAGGTCCTCCAGAGACTCCCCTTCGCTCAAGAAAGCAGATGTTGGGCTTCTTCTTGGCGACAATGGCTCTAAAATTGCCAAAGAAAACTCAGACATTATCGTCCTCCATACAAATTTCTCCTCCATCTCTTCCCTAATACAACATGGAAGGTGTGTACATGAAAACATTCAGAAGTACATCCAATTACAACTCACTCTAAAACTATCTGCCTTCTCAATAACAACAATATCTTCACTTTTCTTTACCCAAGACCCACTTCCGCCATTTCAACTCCTGTTTGTCAGTCTAATCATGGACACCTTCGGTCCGGTAGCTCTCGCAATGACTTCGCCCTCATCACCATCATCTTCATCAACTTTTCCACTACTCGCAACAAAATCAATGTGGAGAAACATCATTGTTCAAGTTATCTATCAAACTCTCATTTTTCTCACTCTTCGATTAAAGGGGTTTGGATTTGTACCAAGTCTTGATCCGAATCTCATGATCTTCAACTTCTTTGTGTTGAGTCAGGTTTCTGTTCTGATCAATGCAAAAGAGATTATGAAGAAGAAGAAGAATGTGAAGATGGAAATCTGGAAAGGATCAGAAGGTGGGTTTTTTGTTTTGGTGGGTGTTATAGTCTTTCTGCTTGTGGAGGTGATAGAGATAGAGACATATGTTGCTCGAAAACAGGACTTTGGTCCAACAAAATGGTGTGTCGCTGTTGCTTTAGCCGCAATGTCTCTCCCGATAGGTTATGCTGCTAAGTGTTGTTCTTGGTTTCCTTGTAATTAATTTCTTATCTTTTTTTATTAGGAGTGAAATTATTAAAGAATATGTGAAATATATATATCTAGTCCCACTGTACCAAAAATAAGAATAAGGTTTGTCATGAGTATGAGGAAAATATTTGTAACATTACTAAATTCTCATAGTACTTTTCATGATATCATATGTATAAACAATGGAGGATTTTGTAAGGTTTTGTCAAGTCATGACCTGTGGATTATATACTATCAGGTTCTCACATGCTATTAATAAGGTAGAGGTTAGTTATTAGTTAACTTCAACTTTGGAATGTGGTTTACAAGAGTAAGGATTTGTGCAAAAAACTTACTTTTTATATTTTACTTATATAAACTTATTGATTTATTGATTAAGAGGTTTTGGTCAGGTAATTGCTTAAATTATATAAAATTTTTATTTGTGTTAAAACTCTGAT
Source organism: Dillenia suffruticosa (assembly GCA_033439265.1). Classification (NCBI taxonomy): domain Eukaryota; kingdom Viridiplantae; phylum Streptophyta; class Magnoliopsida; order Dilleniales; family Dilleniaceae; genus Dillenia; species Dillenia suffruticosa. The sequence continues at coordinate 1,932,586 of JAVTVX010000005.1, forward strand.
CTTATTTCCCCCATTATCAAAAAATAAATAATTTATAAAAACAATTTTTTGCCAAATCATAGTACTTGATGATCCTCGCAAATATATATATATATATATATATATATATATATATATAAAATAAACATAACTTCATCAATTACACTTTTAAATCTTGCTGGGTAAGGATACTTGGATAATACGCTGACTGACACTATTAGACTTGGCTCAGGGTGGCGTACAATTGCAACGCCAGAAGCTTTGGAATTTTTTTTTTTTAATATTTTTCCACTATCTATTTATAATTAATAGGGAAAAAAAATATTCTGACCGCAAATCTTGCCTGATGGTGAGGAAAAGTGGAAATCATGTGGCAAACTATAGCTACTTATAGCACCACGACTTTACAAGAAAATACATTGCCTAGGAGTTGGTAGGATCATTTTAACAAACACTAAAGTTGACTACCCCCAATTACTGTCCTTTTGGGTAGCTTTCGAGTCCAAACTTATGCTGTGCCTAAAATACCATTTATGTCACGATTTCACGTGGCCTGGAGCAACCTAAGCACAAAATACCATTGTTTTCAGAGCGACATAAGATGGGCTAGTTTATTTTCAACCACATCTGTATTAATAATCTATTTTTTAATTACAGGAAATAATTTTAATCCACCAGCCAACAGGTTCGCATTGAATAGTCTCATCAACCACATGTTATATTTTTCAAAAATTATATAAAACGGGTAAAGTATCTCTTTCACACGATTTCTTATTCTATTGCTATCTAAATTATTTTACTTAGTCATAAACAATTAACTAGAAACCTTAAAAATCAAGGTTAGACCCCATCCCATAATCTCTGCAATTTATCTTACATTAATTTCGTGATGTGTAATGAAATGGGAACTTTTACAAAAAATAAAGTTTGTATTAACGACCTTAGAAAAAGCAGACAAGTCTTCAGGTTAAGAAAAATCGTTGCTCCATGGGGATAAAGGTTTCATGATGAGCGGCCATTTCTTCTTTCAAGGAAAATGCCCAAGAAAGTACCTTGAAGACCAACTTCTTTTTGTGGTTTTTTTTTTTTTTTTTGTGAAAAATAACATTGCAAGCGGAATATATAGAATATGGTTTAAAAAAATTCAATAAATTATATTAAAAAAAAAAGACAATGCAACTAGCAAGTGTCATTTTCCTAGCAATTTCGGATTGTGTTCTCCGTTGACCGAGGTCTGGTCCACCAGCTTAACTAAGATAGTTTTAATGAAAGTCGTCCGGATTTATTAAAAAACAAAGTTGGCGGCTGTTAGTCTTTGAGTACTCCTTTGGCACAAGCAATTGCCATCCCTTTCCTCGCTAGGCATTTTGTTTGAGCAAGAACTTTAATCCCTATTTTTGATAAATGCACTGTAATAATTCATTAAAATTGCATATAAATCACTCACAAGTGTTTGAACAACATGATTTAGGCTGTGACCATGAAAATTGACTTAAAATAATTATTTAAATGACTTAAAATTGTTGCTAATAAAAGTTTAATTTTGAATTCTAATTTTTTGTTGTCGGGAAAAAATATCCCTCTTATGAAAATCTTATAATTATTAAAATCTAAAAAATGATTTTTATTATTATTATCTTTTTTTACAAAATAAGAGTATTGCACTGAAGAGGTGAGATAAGAATTTAAATTTAAGATTTGGAATTAAGAGAGAAACTCTTAATATCATGCTACATACAAAAACCCTTGATACGCGGGTAACTTTGTATTTCTCTTATTGATTTTCAATTGATCTAGAAATCATACGTAACAAGGAAAAAAAAAACAAGAAAACAAAAAAAAAAAAAACAAGAAAACAAGAAAACAAAAAAACAAAACTAGAGATTATCCAAACTTCTTGGTGAGATTGGACAAGCACCACAAGACTAATCAAGAATGATGTATTTTGTATGTTTAAGGGGCTTGGCATGCAACAAACGTGAGTAGACCCAGTTGATTCGAGAATTAATATCTTTTAATTATGATTAAGAGTTTGATTTCTTATAAAAACAAAAAAATCAGTATTGAAAGACATGTCTTCTCAATTGAGCCCGGTAAGCGATCGATTCAGATTAATCAGAGTAAAATCTTAAATACCGGATTGATGACCTAACCCTGAAAAAAAGAAAAGAAAAAAAAAAGGCTTGGCATGCGTGTGGGTCCCTTCCATTTCAAAACGCGTAGACTATTGGGTTAGACTTTTATATTAATAGGCTGGTACGACATCTCAGTAAAGTAACGCCCTTTGAACGTCATATGGTCTCTGAGTCCTTCGTTGGACATTCCTGATCATTCCAAGCCCCTACTACGAAAATTCAGGGAGAATCTTCTGATCCACAAACTATTGATGAACGTGAGGCTACAAAAGTTGTGGAAAGAATAAATCGTCATCAAGAGAAAGAGTTTGGTTTTTCTTCTCATAAGTATTATTTTGATTCCAATAGTTAGGAAAGTTTTGTAGACCTTGGTGAGTATACCATCTTTTGGTCACTTTCCTTTAAAGTCTATGGGATTGATGCTTGGTGGAAGACTAAGATTCTAAATAAATTTTTCACAATGATTTGCTTTTCCGGAATGCGAACAGATTATTTAGCGCACTGTATCTTACGGGTGGTTTTCTTTATTCATTTATTTATTTATTTTTATTACACCGAATCATAAAATTAGATAAAAGAGATTATAACTATCGGTCTAAGGATGATTTTCTTTACTTGTTGACCAAACTATGTTGTATTTAGCTGAGATTCGGCATTTCTAAGGAATAAATTACATAAGATAAAAATTTTATTATTATAAAAGAAAAATGATGATTGAGATATAACTTGTGACATCTTTTTACAGAACCACTTTTATGGAAGTAGTCACGGGACAACATGTTCCCGTGGATTTCTCCGTCTCAAAAAAGGTCACTGCTACAGCCCTCAACATTGACCAGTCCAATAGGGTTAACCCATATCAGGGCCTAAATATTCAATAATCCCGTCTAGGAAGACGGGACCTGGAAGGGCCTTCCCACATTTTCGCAGGGCAACATGGGATGGAGACGGGTTCCTCCCTAGGGCCACTAAAAAAAAAGGGCACAAAGAGCTCAGCTCAGCAGGGTGACAATTAGGACTGGCAAATTGGGTGGGTCGATCGGAGCTCTGCCCATTTTAGAGTTGGACCGAGCTCAGTCCCGTTTTTTAAATCCTTTATAATTATGGATTGAGACCGGACACAGGTAGATTTGGCGGTTTAAAATCAAATATTTTTTTTTGTGCTTTTATGAATGAGTAATGTGTTTTATTTTATATTTATTATACTATAAAATGAGTTAAAAATATGAAAAATAAAATTTATGATTCAAGTTCAAGTTTAGCTTAACAAGGACATGAGACGTTTTTAATTTTTCGACTCAAACTCAAGCCTCAATTCTTTGAACTTTCCCAAACCGGACGTAGACTGGGCTCATAAAATTTGATCCGGAGCTTTATCAAAATCTGACTCAAAAGGCTCGATTGCTAGCCCTGGTGACACTATCACTGACTATTCCTTCCTCTCTCTCTCTCTCTCTCTCTCTCTCTCTCTCTCTCTCCCTCTCTCTCTCTCCCTCCCTCCCTCACACACGTGAAGACCTAAAAACACTTCATAATCTTCTTTTGCAAATTCTACTTCTTCTCAAAAGTCCACACCCAAAACCCTAAAAGCATGGAATCAAATTCGACATCAAATTAAGCCAAGTTCTTCTCCAATTTCTCCCATATGACACCCCCTTATCCTAACAATCAGTAGACCAATTCGTATAATTTATTTTATATATAATATATTTTAAATATAGTTCTTATCATATATATTATTTATATATATTAGGATAAATTTTATAAGAGATATTAGGAGTTGTTTATTAGTCCGATCCAATGGACTAACAAGTCTTGATAGAGCTTAATAGATTTATAAACAAGTAAAGTCAGACCTAATTTTCTGGTTTATCATAGGCCACAAGTTAGTCTCTGGTCAATAATTTTTACTGTACATTCTAATCTTTGTCTGACTTATTTCTGCCCGACCTAGCTAGGGCAATGGGAGTTTCAACTTCCCAGTCTGCTTGGGAATCAACGTGCTTAATGACAATTGTATCAACTTAAATATTTAAGTGCAATAAAACTGTTTGGACTACCAATCTCCTGCCTTGTTGCAATAGGGCGCAAATTCAACTTAACCATAGGTCTCAATTTTGAATTATTGAAATAAAGAAATAGGAATTAAAAAAGTCAACCCTTTAATGAGTCTCATAATACTTAACCGGATTAATCGGGGAAAGGCTGAATGCCGATGATAACAAGTAATCCATTGATAAAAAAATAATAATAATAATAATAAAACTGTTTGGGCAACTTAATTTGAAGGTGGCTCATTTTGAGTATGTAAACCCGTGCCAATTGGATTGGGTTGAATTACGCAACCACCGATGCAGCCCACAAGTATTTCCTTGTGGAAATCAGAACAGAAGTGTTTGAAGCCCAATTTTTTTTTCTATTTTGGTACTATACCGATCGATCGATATTTAAAATCATGATTTAAATAATTCGATCTAAAACTTACAATAGATCATTTAGGGAGCAATCTTCAAATATAGTTTACTCTATATTCAAGTCACAGGTTGAACTTGAGATCCCAAATTTATTTTCAAATTCTAAAGCCACCGTGTATGTTCTACATAATTAGTAGCGGCATTTCACCGGGTAGCATTGAAGATGAACGAGCGTTTAAGTTTGAAGCACTTGACAGGAAGATCCATGCGGGATTGAGTTGATAAGGACACAACTTAATAAAGGATACCCATTTGAAAGTACACTTCCTCGCGGTGCAAATTAATTTATCCTATAATTTTAGATATTAAACTCCCGACCAAATTTGCCAATGGCTTCTTTGCTCCCATTAAATCATGGAGATCAAGATTATGAAAGCTGTGGGAGTAATACAACACAACAAGAAATATGGCATATTTTTTAGGGTTCATGGTGTACAAACTACTCTATGACTTGATGCTGAGTGTAGAAAAAAAGTGGGTGTATATGTACGTAATTTTTTCTTTATATGTTTTATAAAGAAAATATTTTTATATCTTGAATCTATGATGTCAAGATCACAACACAAGGAACAACTTCTGGAGAAATATGGCACATTAATTTGCATGAAAAGAACGATATTACCCCCTGTCGGTTTTGAAGATTTAATGGTTCTTCTCTTTTTCCTTTTGTAAATTTAATTTTGTGCTATGAAGAACAAGCCTTCTCTTTGGCTTTCGGTTCCAAGATTTTATCAATGGATCTTATACCAAGTCTTGTCAGACTGTAAACACCTAACGGTGATATGGGACAAGAAGTATTTTTTGACGAAACTAGACAGATCGAAAGTTAAATGCCATTTTCGTCTCCCCCCCCCCCCAAAAAAAAAGGTGGAAAAAAAAAAGAATGGATCTTATTGGCTCAACAACAGTCTACCTTCTAACAAGCGACAATGTTAGACAACCAAGGTCATGGATCCTGTTTAATATGCAGCCTAAAATATTTGAGTTAGTTGAGGTTATTAAGCTCTCTTAAGGCCAAAATTAACAGAAAAATAGCATATTCAAAGGAAAGGAAATAACTAACTCAGATTTGCCGCGTGTCAAAACCCCGCCATTCCAAACTCAGATCCGGATTTCCTCTTCTCCAGTCTGATTCTCATATTTACTTCTCCGACTTCATTCTGAACCATTGTCTCTCTCTCTCTCTCCCCCCCTCCCCCCTCTCCTCCCCAACATCAGCTGAAACAGTATTGCGATGGAAGCTCTCAAAAGCCCACCTATTAAGATCTTTGCGGAGAATCATAACAACAGAATCTTGTTTCCATCAAGAGTTGTTCTCACTAAGTCTGATACACATTTCATTACATCAAGAAGTCTCTGTTCAAATTTCTCTCCTTCAATTTCCACGAACCAACTAATCATTCGGTCATTAGCTTCAACTCATGTACCCTCCCGAATAGAGATACTTTTTGTTCATCTCAATGTTCTTGTGATGATTAATGAATGAGGTAGACATTGGTCGCAACTATCAATGTTGGAATCATAATCCTTCTCAAAATTAGCAGAGACTCTTCATGTGAAATTTCAACAACAAAAGGAGTGTCACTTTGGAGAGCATTTCCTCCTGACAAGGGATCATCCTATTATTGGTTCATGGAATCTTTCCAATGCCATACCCATGAACTGGTCTGATGGGCATTTATGGAGTGCTGAGATGGTGAGAAATTACAACAAATTCAAAACATAGTACAAAGATAATACGCATGTATTTGCCAAACACAGTATCTAAGTTTGAATTCTTACATAACAGAATTTACCCATTGATCTGACATTGAAATTTGTGTTTGTATTGAAAACCAACTGCGGGGACATCATTTGGCAACCAGGTCCAGATCGAAATTTGAAGACGTGGGAATCCCAGCATGCTATAACTTTGTCCGAGGATTGGGAAGATGATCAAATCCAGAAGATTTCTGAGAAGGCTGCCATTCCGTGAAAAGTTGAAGTAATAGTTGATGCTGCATGGAAAATGGAGGAAACATGGTTCCTCTATGAGAGATTTCAATTACCCACATTGATCATAGTTTGATCTTTTCCAATGCTAATGAGTTAGAGGGAAGACCGATGAGCAGTAGGAACAAGATATGGATCAATGCAGAAGGCAAAACTCATCCACAAGGACCATTTGCAAATGCAAGGAAAGAACTTGACAGTGCACAAGGCAATACTGAGCCTATAAGTAGACAGATTGTTTATGAAGAAGGTTCAGTTATGGTACCTGGCTTTGCACCGATATAGCTGATGGCTACTGGACGAGTATGCAAAAGAAGATAACTATTTTGCTGCAGATGCACCAGTTGATTCCTTTGAAGTTAAGGACATGCCTGATGTCATCTTTTGATATGAGCAAATGTATTCTTTACTTCCAGATTTCGCATGGAGTTTCTGTTCTCATCACTTTGCCGTAATGCAGAAAATATGTATACAACATCATCACATCAACTCAACAGGGGGGAAATTGTTATGATATGTAGCAGCGTTGTTGCTACCAAAGATTCTACTTAAAAATAATCCTACCAATGAATAAAAGTGCATTCTTTTCTTTTCTCCTCTCAGATATAGTAATTTTCCTATCCATTTGTTATTCGAATTTGCTTGGACTTTGTAACTTCAAAATTCAAACAGAATCGGTGAGGGGTGGTGCTCTACAACACTGAACACTCAACCAAAGTCTGCTCCTTTATAAGGCTTGAACACTTGGCTCCTCTGTGTGAATATGCTCATCAAGCTTCACAATCAGAAATCTATCAACTCTGAACTACAAAAATTGAGTTAAAATTATCCTCATCAAGCTTCACAATCCTATCTTAGTCATAAAGGCAAGTGTGTTTTCCGAAGGGTGGGAAAAACAACACGAATGCAAAAGAACCTCGTTTCATGGTCATACAGAATGTTGCATCGTTAGTTATCGAAAAGCAAGAAAAATACAGCAATCATGATATGCAATAACACATTAGATAGGAAAGGGAACAACTAATGTTCGAGCACAAGGGAGAGAGGTGTTGATTCTTTCACCAAAAGCTGATTTTAGCCCCAGTAATGTTTCATCAAAACCCTAGAGGATTATGGGCACTTCAAATGCATGATTACAATCTAAGTACATGGCCGGCTTTTTTGGTGGGAATATGATGATGGGTTAAGAGGAGATTTCTGCAGTCTAGGGTTTCGTTAAAGTTCTAATTATTCTGGCAATTTTTATTTAAGTTGAATTTTGGTCTTTTTTTTTTTCACGTCGAATTTGGGTTTAGTTTAACTTACTAAAAATTTTCTAAAACATACAATGCAACGGGAACAAAGCTAGTTCGGCCCTGTACTTTCAAGGGGTAATGACAATTGAATTGGGCTTCGTATAACGTAACCACTGATCGAGCCCATAAGCATTTTCGAGTCTGATCAAGCAAAAGTCTTAAAACCCCACAAGTCTTTTCAAATTCTCAACCTAATTTGTATATTATATGATGACTTAACTACACGATTAAGATTGGAATCTACTAAAATGTTTTTTCACTAGACAAATCAGTATTCAAAGGTATATTTTGACGAATTCAATTCAAATTATTATCAATTTTTTTTAAAATAATTCTCCTAATATAAATTTTCAATTTTCAAAATTTGAACTCAACTATAAAATATTGTCTTTGCATCGCCTTCCTAACGGGCATTGAGCCTTTATTCTTGAAACCACAATAGTTATAAAATATAGGTAGATGATAAGGATCTGAATGGTGTACCACCTTTCCTCAAATAATAACTTATCCGCTCTCATTCCCTTCTAAGCAAACTCTCTCCCCCCCTCTCTCTCTCTCTCTCTCCCCCCCCCCCCAATTCTACTGACCAGTTGTCCTATTAACTCGTAGCCATGTTAAAAATTAGAGATTTAGGAGATGTCATTACCTGGCAAAGGAAAAAAAAATTGTCATAGCGGTCCAACCAACATCGTTGCTTCATTGTTCTAATCAATGTGAAAATTAAATTCTCATGTTATATCAATAAATCATAACTTTTCTAAGAATGGGTCTTATATTTTTTAATGATGCAAGTGCTTCTTCAATGACAACTAAATTAATTGATGTAGTTCCTTTGTTGCAAGCTTTCATCCAGCACATGATTAAATTGAATTTTATAAAATAGGTTCTAATGTGGTGTCGAATGCAAGCATGTGAGAGAGGCTTCTGTAAGGGTTTAGGGTTGAAAATTCAATTGGACTCAAAAAAAAAAAAGAAAAAAAAAAGAGGCTTCTGGTTCCCTTTCAGTGGGACCAAGTTCACATCCATTGGACTCAAATCAATTGTAGAGCTGGCTTGAAAAGCTTGTCGAGGACTGGGCCCTTTGTAAAGGATCGATCTAGCACATGGTGTGGATTGATCATATCCTTGAACCCTAATTGAAACAAATAAATATCTTAGAACATCGCTTTCCCGCTTGGGTGGCCATGTATTTAAGGTGTTGGATGTTATTTTAAAGATTTCCTTACTAGTGTTAATTGTCCGATGGTTCTAAAAATCTTGAACTAAATGTCCAATTAAAGAAAAAGAGAGTGGCCGAAGATTTTAGCATTTGAGTTTAATAAATTTATTATTGTGGTTTCAACTCAGCAAGTGATATCAAAGCTCGATATAAGAAAACACCCACGGAAAATTATTTCAGTAAGATGTAATGTTAAATTTTTTAACTAAATATCATGTTCAAAATATAAAAATAAAAAAAAATACGTTTCAAGAGTCGTCCTTAAATAAAATTTTTAAAAATATTTGAATTCAATTAATCGAATTATTATTTCGATAATCAATGCACATGCTCAAAAAAGCTCGATGGAGCATACTACCTCCATGAAATAGGAAAATGTTGACTTGAATATTATGATTTTGTGTGGCCCAGTTGGGTTTTCGTTAAGATTGGGCACCAACGCAAAGAAACACCATAGAAAGAAGTTTAAAAGTTGTGTTATTACTATTCTTAGACCCGACATGCACTTGCCAGCTGAGGGTAAGTGTCTCTATTCCTTCCTTTTTTCTTTCTTTGGTCCTTAGATCCCTGGTATATGAAGTTTTGCTATAACTAATTCAGGTCGATCTAACTATCGGATTTCCTATATAAAGGGAAAGGTCTCTAAAAGTTATCTTTTTTTATTTCTAAAAAGGTTCAAATCTGAGTACTTGATTAAGGGACGTAAAGCCTTTCTCATCATTGTGCCGACTCACCTTTGGTGTCTTTATTCCTTCCTATACCTACGTCTCTCGGCAAATGCCCACCTTCATTCAGGGAAGATTTGATCTAATGTTACCATAGCAACCACGTTAAGCTTTTGAAGAGCAGGCGTACTCACAACCAAAAAAAAAAAGAGCAGGCTCACTCATAAACCGATATCATCTTATAACATTATGCTATGACAAAATTCTGATCAAATGGGATTCAAATAAAAGTAAAAACTCACAAAATTGTACAAAGATTTTGTAAATCTAAACCCCCTCCATCCCTCTCTCTCATTTTGGTTTATTTGGAAACTTAAAACATGTCCTCACTCCAAATTGAACCACATGGCCCTACTAATAGATGGGGAGGGAGATAGAGATTTTTGGTTCATTAAAATTGTAAGATGTAGCCCCCTGAAAATGGCAATAATGTGAGGAGCAGACAGACACAAATTGCTTACTAAGGGTTCGCAACAGCCAGCTCAAAAAACATTCATTCATTCAGATAAGGGGCGGTTGGAAAGTGACATGGATATTGCGCCTGAGAGCAGGCCCCATCTGTTTCCCTCTAACTTTTATTTATTCTTCTCAAATTTCTACACCATATGTTGCCTGGAAAGCTACCAATGATTAGGTGAAACCCACGTGATATAATATCGTACCCAAACCCACTTGTTTTTGAGCTCCGAGAGAGAGAGAGAGAGAGGAAGGGAGGCTGTCACTCAAAACCTTACTTTATTTTTATGCACATGTACGGCATGTGCATCACATATAAAGATGAGTTCCATTTGATACGAATCGGTGAAGAGATCGGGATAAAAGGTGAGAAAGATAAAATATAATATATAGGAATTAAATGTGAAAAAGACGAATATCCTATAGAATTTTAGCAATGTTATTAAAATATTTAATAATATTTTTAATATTATCTATCTTTTTTTATTACATAAAAATTCAAATATTAAGTTTTAGAATTAAAAATAAAGAATTATAATAATTAGGCTGCCTCATTAAGAACTTAATATCATCTATCAACATGTGAGCCAAAAGGTATACATATTATATTTTTTTTTCCTCAAGATTTCAGTGAGCAATTGCCACCGTGCTCCACCTGGCTTCGCGAATGAATATACTTATTAGTGCATATTATTAAGTACTAATTAGTTACCTTTAGATTTCTATTATGATTAAAAAAAGATTAATATTACTTAATAACATCAAAATAATTTGAATTATTGTTAAAGGATAATGAAAGTTATATACTATTTATTTTCAATTTTTTACTATTTTACCATGGCAAATTTGCAGAGAAGCAAAAGCATATGGGCAAAAAATAAATAAATATGCAATGGGAACATAACACTTCAATTATTATGACCTTGGTATCCATTCGTTGAACTATTCAAGAAAACAAGATTTTGGATGAATTATAGACTATGAAAGCAGCATTTGGAACTGTCTCTACGTTTTTTGATACTGTCGATCCAAACTCTGGGTGAAGAAAGAGAGTTACAATACATTAACAAATAATATAAAACTTTTCTTAACAAAATGAGAAACCAAAATAGAAAATTTTTTTCTTTTATATTGGCCTTTCAAGTAATCGATCTCAAAATTTAAGATGGCTGAGTGATCAAACTAATATGACATGATGACATGACCATAATTAGGTTATAAATTTATGCAAAGCTAGTTGGGTGTTGATTGAATTGATAACGTTTCCCTAAGTGAACATAGTTATACTACTTCATAGTCACAACCTCCTTACTTCATGTTATGGGAATTAAAATATAAATTGCATGAAAAGGACTTATTTATAATTTGCATTAACTATGTATGCCCTACCCAATATTCAATTTTTTTTTGTATATATTATTGGAGGAGAACCAAGAAAGATGGGCGACCTCTATTATTGATTAAAAAAATATGCTGCATTTTTTCTTATCTATTCCCTTTCATTACATTATTAAAATAATAAAATAAAAGGGTGGTCCTACTCCTATGTGTACATTAATTTTCTTGACCGGCACCAAAAATAATGAGGAAAGAGAGGGGCTTCTCAAATTAGATCAAAAATAATAATCGCAAAAAACCACCTACAGTTTGACTTAGAGTTGTAATCGGGCCAGGGCGGGCCGGATCCGGTCTTATTCAAGGGTTGTTACCGAAACCGCGGGCCAGGCTGGCTGTGGTTCCTAGGCCAGTCCGGGCTTGGCCGGGCTGGCTGCGGTTCCTAGGCCAATCCGGGTCGGGCCGGGCTGGTTCAAAATTTTTTTAGTTGAACCGGCCCAGCCCGCTGAACCGGAACCGGCGGGCCGGTTCACATTGGGCCGGGCCCGGTTTGGCCCGACAAGGAGGGACAAGGAGGGGTAAAATTAGAAAAATTCAAAAAAAAAGGAGGGACAAAGAGCCGTTGGAATCAGTCGGACCGGGCCAGTTCCGATTCTGATTCCATGTTTGGGCCGGTTTCCGGTTCCAAAATCGGTTAAACAGGCCAGAACCGTTATAGTACCGGTTCGGGCCAGGCCAGGCTGGGTACTGTAGCTCCGATCCGATTCAGGGGTAGGGCTTTTTCCGGGCTGGCTAGGCCGGTTCTCGGGTTCAAACCGGCCCGGGCACATCTCTAGTTTGACTATTTTTTAAATAGTCCATGTGTGTTTTTTTTAAACGGATTCTTACTACAACCAATATTCGAATTTTGTCCGATTAATTCGATCCAAACATTGTGGGGCTCACAAGGGGTTGGTTTTCCTGAATCATATTTCTCTATTTGTATTGCTCGAACTTGAAATCTATAGTTAATGAATTATAGCATTCTACGGTTATACTCATAGAAATTGGATAATCCGTGTGGTTTTAAAATCGATAATTTACGGATGAGATTAATACCTTTGACCAATTACCCCGCCATTATCACTCTGCACCGTGATTTGCAGATGTGGGTTAAGAAAAACCAGATTGCTTAGGTCTTTACACAATTCGGGCCAATTAAGAACGTGATTCTAATAAAAGGTCATGATGAATGCCAGTTTGGGGTTTGGGATTTATGGTGGGCCTGTTGTAAAATTTGAGTAGCAAGCAGAAAATAAAGAAAGGTTAAAACCTTTTCACAAATATGAAAATTGAATTTTGAAAACTATTTAAGTGAAGTATAAAACTTTATTTTAGTAATAAATGCCCTCACTATGAAATGATTTGAAAACGGGTTAAGAACAAAATAGAGAAGAGAATTTTGCATATGTTTTTCTCTTGTTTGAACTTTATTCATAGATCCAAAAGTATTTCAAAGTGTCCTGAACTAGCGCCCTTTTACTAAAAAAAAAAAAAAAAAAAAAAAAAAAAAAAACTATATGATAGTTATAAATATAGCATTATTTTTCAAAACTTAAAAAATTTATATCCATGGAAAAAGTTTAAATACAAATTAGAGTTTGTACACAACATATTTCTTGAGTATAAATTAGAGAGCATACAATTTCAAGTTATGTCCATCGAAAAAGTTTGGACACGATTTATTTATTTTTTTTATTCTTCTATCAATATTTTACAATGTTGTAAGTTTTCAATAAGACTAACTACAAAATGAAGGCTACCGAGTTTAAAGGAATCGATCTTCACGGGACAATTTTGTTGGTAGTATTGACGGTAGTGGAGTGAAGAAGATGATGCTCGGTGATGAATAACGATAACTCAAAGCTAGAATTGAAGGAACAATTGAGGGTTGAAGATTGAAGATGATTTGGTCAGGCACTCGAGGTTGATGATGATGAACGGCAAAATCTCTCATCAAAGCAGTCACATTTGAATCGAGAAAAAAGGAAATCCAGAGACGGAGAAAGAGAGAGAAAGACGAATAGCTGATTTCTTTCGTGGTTGAGGGATGAGTGAGAGAGTATATAAGAGGAGGTAGGAGGTGTTTGTGAGCTCAAGAAGAAGAAGAGAGGGAAAAGGAGAGGAAGGAAAAAATGAATTAAAAATCTTTTTTTTTTATTTTGTTACGTAGATATAAATTCTTTATTTTTTTTCATAATAGAGTTTAATGAAATTAAACTACAATTGTCAACTTGTTTTTTTTTTTTTTGTGGTACCATGTCTTGGACATCGCTTAATATTTGGGATTTTGTCCTGATTAATCTGGACCGATCGCTGCAGCGGTTTCTTTCAGAGGGTGGGTCTTCCAACGGAGAACGCTCGATACATATAAGGGTCCGATACTTTTAGTAAGAGTCGAATCTCGATCATACTTAAAAATACTCAATTTCATATTTAGTTGAGATAACCCACGTTCGTATTTGTCAACCGGTTAACAATGGGAAACAACTTGTTAAAAGTGTTTACTATGGGGGCGTAAACCGTCTATTTTGAAATTATAGTGCAAATTGAAAATAGGTAAACCCCATGGATTATTAATAATTATCCCAAAAGAATGGTTATCTTAGTAGGCGCTTCTTTTTTTACATAAGGTTGGATGCATGTAAACAAAATAGTGCGTTGGGAGGTATAAGGTAAACCCCTGTTAACCGTGATATGAATTTTATTTATTTTATTCATAATATTAATTAATTAAAATAAAAAATTTTGACAAAAATAAATCGTAAAATTTCGTAATAAAATATATAAAATTGGTTATTAAATGGTATCTTGATAAGAAGAAAGAATTTATTACTCCTAAATAAGGGGGCAAAACGGTAAGTGGGCGGCCATTTGGCTTACCAAATTAAAAGGCTAGATCAAAATTCAAACCCTAATCCATAGTTATATAAAATTTATAAATGGAATGGAGCTACAAATTTTAACACTAAAAAATGACCAAGACTTGATCCTTTTAATAAAAGCTGGAAGACTGCAGTGATAACCAAATGAAATTTATGCAAACCCGACTAATTAATTGGTCATATATTTATCTGTCAAAACTTTTTAACTTTTGTTTTTCAAGATACCTAAATCATTTGGCCTGAAATATTGTAATTGGAACCAAAAGGTATTCCATTGAAGAAAGGAACTGTGATGAAGGGTTTTAGAGGGGGTATTTAAAAACTAAATTATTATTATTATTTTTTAATTTAGAGTATAGTGATACTATCTTCATTTTTTATTAAGCTCATCATTATCGTCAATTTAGTGCCAACCCAGTATTTATTTTAAACTATTTTTTATCAATAGACTTTGATCATTTTGCGTGGTGTGATATTAAGGTGACTAATCAAACCCTCAAGATTTAGTTATAATTCTACGCAGCCCCAATATAATGGTTATTTCAAATTTTAATCCTATAGCAAAATAAATAAAATAAAACAAAACTTGTAGAAGATTGCGAGTAAAATGTTGTCTAGCGAAAATGTTTGAAAAATATCCTCAACTAATGTGGCAACAACATGTTTGGCCAACAAACCCCTTGGTATGTCCCACAATCATAAGTTAATATTCCATGGATACAAAGTATGCCTAAAATGATGACTTTGTTTCTTAGTTGAAAATCCATAATCACCTCACGAATAATAGTGATTGAAATTCACTTGTCTCCTTTGCAAGACAAGTACATTTGAGTATAACATTTTGTAAGTTGAAGAAATGGGGGCACCACACCCTTAATAGCCATCGAAAGAACAATGTTAGGACCAAGTCAAATTATATCACTTATTAATCAAAGATATTATTTTGATTTTTTTTTTAAACATAGCGATTCTCTTATAATGTTATTAAAGTAGGAGTTTGTCAAAGAGTTATTGCTCAATTGACACTGCTCCTTTTCCCTTAAAGATTTCGAATTTGAATCTCTTATATGTACTAAAAAATGAATATATAAATAAAGTAGGAGTTTATCATATGGGAAAGGTTCAATTATTACTCATCTCCCTACATATTTAAGGCTGAAACATTTTGATTCCACATATTGCATCCCCAAAATTTTTAAATATTTTTCTTATTTTTCTATTAATAAAGACAAAGATTATTTATCTAATGATATTATTTGTTATTTTAAATTAAAATAAATGAACCTATGCAAATGCACGACCGCAGGACTAGTTGTAATGTAAAATATACACATAAACGATTTAGTTTAATTTATTTTTATTTTGTCTTATTATATTTATGATATTTTTTAAGTAAAGAAATACCTTTTAATAAAAAAAATAAAATTCTGCAAATAGAAATTAAAATTTCCTCTGAAAATTATTAATTATTTGCATTGAAAAATTGCAACAACTCTTAACTTCACCAAAATTTAACTTTCTCGAAAGGAGTCAAGATTAAATAATTTTTTTACTCAATTGCAAAATCACAATAATATTTCTCTTGGTTAGAGGAATTCACTTCTCTATTCGTCTCAAGTTTGGTATATTATTTTTTCCTCGTAAAACTAGAACCTAGGAATATTATGCATGTGAAACTTTGTAAAAAAATTAAAAATAATTTTGCTTATAACAAAGGAAAAAAGGAAAAATGTTTTTAAAAGATGAATATCTGAGAAAAAAATAAGAAAATGGAATTATGAATTATTAATAGGGAGTTATTGGGTAATTTTTTTTTTCCTTTAAAAAAGTTTAGTACAAAACTCAAAACACTGAATCTTAAAAATATTAATAGTAAAGATAAGAAAACTTTTTCCTAAAAGTCAAATATTACTATAAAGAAGAAGCCCACGACATAACATATTTAATTAACTTTTTACGCTTGAAACGAAGATATAATAAATAAAATGTCAAAAAATAGAATTTAGTTCTCATAAAGACACACGAATAGACTGAGAAATGTTTTATTTTTATTTTTTGTGTTATTTTCTTTATTTTTGATTTCAAATTTTAATTCTATATACTTTTTAATTCTTAATTTTTAGTTTTTATTTTTTATTTTTAAATTTTTTATATCTATTATATTTTGTTTGTCAAACGCTTGAATTCAAAAATTGAAATTAAGATTCACGTTATTGTTATTATTATAAAAACTCATAAATTTTTTAGTCATCTTACCAATTCTACCCTATGTTGCACGAAAACAGAAACGGATACGAAATAATACAGTGAAACGATATTTTATAAAAATATAGGAAACGAAAACGTAGACAAATATGTAAATATAAAAAATATAAGGATTTTTATATAAATATTAATTATTTTTTTAAAAATAATAGAATAACCATATTTTATAATAAAAATAAAAAAATAATCAAATATATAATTATTAAACGTAAGATAAATAATATAAAAATAGAAATTATGATTAAATAAATAAATAATTCATTAAATATAAAAATATATATATATATATATATAAAAATATAAGAACTTTTGTATAAATATTAATTAATTTAACGTACGAAAATATTTCAAAAACGGGGAAAACGCTAGTATTCAGAAATTTCCGTGTATCATAGATTCTACCATCCCTGCCACTCCCACCTCCGTCAAATATTTTTTTGAATCTTTTCTTCTATACCTCTACAAATTCGAGAGAGAGAGAGAGAGAGAGAGAGAGAGAGGGAGAGAGAGTGGGTACAGATTCGGGTTAGCATTAGGATTTGTGTTTCATGAAATAGACTCTTCATCAAGACAATAAAAGAACCCCAAAACAGATTAACAGTAGCCAGTAATCAATCTCTTATCAACCTATGCTATTCTTTGTGGTTTTCCTTTCGTATCTTGCTGAGTTGAGGGAAAAAAAAAAAAGAAAAAGAAAAAAATCACGTGTCTTTGTATATACATAATGCTATATGTACAAATAATAATCGAACCGTTGAATTTCATAGAAAATAATTTTTATAGACATAATAAGATTTTCTAACAAGATGCAATTAATGACTTTTTCAATTTGATTAGCAAAAATATTATAACACTTAGTTAAATATCACTGTATGGTGTGAACATGTTTTCTGCGAACGTTCTATGAAAGCCACACAACCGGCTCAGGAATGGTCTTACATAAGACATTGACATATGCTTGATTGTTTTGACCATTCTACGAAATGGGCTTAGTTTTCTTTGATTTGTTCAATCTATTTAAAGAAATGGGTCATTTTCTTATGAATATTATTTTATTGTCCCATACAATGTGACCCAATTAAGACACCTCAAAAAAATTGTGGGGTCCAAATCCAAACCCATAGCATCGCACAAACTTCTTTTGCTTGTCACTTAGTGATGGCATTTTCTTTTTTTTTTCCTAAAAATCATATTTAAATTATTTTAACTCGAACTAAAATCAGACATAAATTAGTAAAGAACTATCACATATAATTTTTTTATTACCATGACTTCAACAAAAGATCATGATTATAAAATCTAACTATTCATTCTACCAATTTAACCGTCCCTTAGTTAGCATCAGCATTTCTAGTTGTTTATCATGTGTATGTCATTCTCAATTTTTATTTATGAATGAAAAAGGAAAGAGAAAAACTAATGTTTGGTATTCCTAGTCATTATTCATGCACCCACAAAGAATGCTCATCAAACGGCATCGAGTATAACATCTTACTGCTATCCGACGGTGGGAGATCTCTTGTGGGGTCAACATTTGTAAAGACAAATCCCACGTTTGTATTCACTGAAGTTGTGGTCGGCACAAGATGCTATTCATTAACATTGAAGTTTCCGGTTTGTAGTGCATGCACCACGACCGACTTGCTGGGGATTTCTACCGTCTTAATGATGTTAACAGTCACAGTGTTTCTAATTATTAAAATACTGTTTAAAAATTATAAATTATTTTATTAAAATAAGGAATTTCTAGAATCAAATATCATTACCAATACTAATAAAAATTATATAAAAATTCTCTATTCGTCATATCCAAAATTTAAAAAGGAAACCCCAGAAATTAATGTTATAAAAATGAAAAATTTAATAATCAAATTTTTTTGAATGCATTATATTATATTTAGTTATTTCTGATAAAATTAAAATAAAAAACAGAAAAAAAAAGGAAGAAAACGACTTTGCTGATTACATAAATGCGAAGGGTAAAAAATGTAGTTTTGAAGAAAATATGAACTTTTCTAATGCATGATCACAAATCTAGGAAATTTTCCCCTGCAAATTTTGTGCATAGAGATTGAAAGCTGTCAAATCTCTAAAGAACAGCCTGTGGTTGTGCCCTAGGAATTGGATGAGTGATGATCAAATCAATAAATTATTTATCACACACTCAATACATATCCTTAAAAACATATAATATGTATGCATTTAAATTTTCATTTTTTATTATTATTTTTTAAAAAAGTTGTGCCGTGTGCTCTTAACAACTGGCATTTTTTTTTCGTTAGTTGGTGCTATATTTGTTTTTTCGAGATGAGGATGATGTCGCTTTTAGAAGTAGAGAGAGAGAGAGAGCGAGAGGGAGAGGGAAAGGGAGGAGACTTTGAGAAAGAGGGGGAGGGAGGAAGTAGAAACTAAATCTACCATGGCTGCTGCTGCTGCTTCTTCTTCTTCTTCCTCTTCTTCTTCTTCTTCTATGTTCTTCTGCTGCTAATCATTTCTCTGACTTGAGAATTTTGTGGGTTCGTTTCGATCTGTTTCCCTTTTTAATTGAGTTTTCATTTTCGTGTTTTAAAAAATTCAATTTTGGTTCGTGGGTTTCTTGATATGTGTATTTCTAATGGTTCTTGTAGGGTTTCATTTTGACTGATGTAGAAAAGATGTGTTTTCTGGATCTGGTTTTCAAACTTCCAACTTCTGAATTCGTGTTTTGCCCTTTTAAATTCTGGTTCTTTTGCACTTCAAATACTTCTTCTTTTGAATTTTGAGAAATTATAAATAACGAAATTGTGTTTCAAATGAACCTAAAAAGTTGTAATGGTTTATTTGGCTTGAAGTAGTTTGTATTTTTTTCCTTAATTTATTTTTTATTTTTTACTTTTACTTTTTTCCTTCAAGCGGCGTTTTCTCCTTTTTTTTTTTTCTCTTTTTCTTTGAGAAGACCACCAATTAGTAGTACATGTTATATAATTTACTTAATTTTGTTCCATTTGTGGAGAAAGATTACCTCTAGTGTTTTCTTCCGTAAAATTGCAGAGATGTGCTTCCCTTTCGTAAGTTTTGTTAATTATAGTGACTGCACTCTTTTGTAGTTTTGTATATTTTATGTCCAGTCCACAAAAAGGGCTGCATTCATCCTCCAAATTTATTTTTCACATGTTATTTCTGGATTTGGTGTATTAAAAAAAAAAGAAAAAAAAAACTGTTCTTAGCCAGGACCATGCTTAGACATCCTAATCTCTTTGTGGGGTTGTATTCTGTTTAAAGCCTGAGACAAGGTAGTATCAAACATTAGAAATCTTAAATCTGTGGTTTGGCAATGTTTTTATTCTATGGGTCGGTATGTTGATTATGCTCCATACCATGTTTGGTTCTTAGGTTTTTCATTTTTTATTTATTTTTTATTTTATTTTTTTCCTGATTGTTGTTGGTTTATTTTGCAGTGACTAGGTATATGGAAATGGACTTGTCAGATTCAACCAGAATAGTGTTTGATAGAATTCAAAAGTTAGAACCAGAGAATGTTGCAAAAATAGTTGGATACTTACTTTTACAAGAACATGGTGAACACGAAATGATTAGGCTGGCCTTTGGTCCTGATAGATTGATCCATAGCTTAATTTACAAAGCCAAAATTGAACTTGGGTTGATTTCTAAACCCCCAATTTCTGCTCCTGTTTCTCCATCCATTCCTCAAAGTCCTGTTCCTTTAGCTGATTATACACCCTTGAATCCCTTCTCACAAGCCTCATCACGCCGAGTTCCAACTTCTCATTGGGACCATGAACCTGTCAATGAGCAGCCTCCGATTCATAACTCCGATATTTCGCCTTTGATATACGATGCTATTTGTGATGAGTATAAGCTGCAACAGTCCTTAGAGGTGCAGTTAGAAGCTTCCAACCAAGGAGTGTCAAGGGACTATTACGCTGCCCTTGGTAACCTGACTTCAAGAAATCATAGAAGATCTTTAGAATTTCCAGTTAAGGTTTGCCATTACTTTAGCAAGGGATTTTGTAAACATGGAAGTAGTTGTAGGTACTCTCACGGGCAATCATTTCCCGACAACTTCGCCCAAATAGTTAGTTCTACTTTGAGTGATTTTGCCAATGATGATCATGTTTTTTCACCTGGGTCACTTGAGAAATTGGAGGTAGAGATCACAGAACTTCTCAAGTCAAGGAGGGGTAGTCCGGTTACAATTGCTTCTCTACCCATGATGTATTATGAGAAATATGGTAGGATTCTTCAGGCTGATGGGTATCTAACTGAAAGCCAAAGACATGGGAAAGCAGGGTATGGTTTGACGAAGCTTTTGGCTAGATTGAAGAACCGTTTTCGGCTTATTGAGAAGTATAGTATTGTGATCCTTTCTCTTTCATTCTTTCAATTTTCTGAGCAATTACTAATGAAAGATTGATTCATATGTTTGTGTTACAGGCCACATGGACAACATTGTGTGATTTTGGCAGAAGACGCTCCAAAACTCATGGACAATCGGGGTGAACAAAGTGATCCGGGTCAAATTGTCAGTGGGTCAAGGCAAATATATCTTACTTTCCCAGCTGAGAGCACTTTTTCAGAGGATGATGTCTCTAACTACTTCAAGTAAGTCACATATAAATTCTCCTGAATGAAATAGAAGATGGTATTTTTTTTGTTGATGAGGTTGCTTGATGTTTTTGGAAATTCTGAATGTTTGCAGTACCTTTGGACCTGTTCAAGATGTAAGGATTCCTTGCCAGCAGAAACGGATGTTTGGATTTGTGACTTTTGAAAATTCAGAAACTGTCAGGACAATTCTTTCAAAAGGGAATCCTCACTTTGTGTGTGGTGCTCGTGTTCTCGTCAAACCTTACAGAGAAAAATCAAAACTAATTGACAGGTAAAGTTACTGTACCTACCTTCCTGACTTAACTAAAACACTGGAGGAAAAGAAAGAAAAAAAGGGCACCATTGAATTGAATATTCATTACATTACCTGTCAACAATGTCAGGTAATCTCCAAAATTTTAATTTTGCGTGGCTCAATATACTGGTAGGTGAGTGACATCACCTTCTAATTGCATAAGCCTAACAAGTTTCAAATTTTAGTATGAGCAAAAGAAGTTCAACATGTACCATTCATCTGGTAACTGAACTCAATAGAGGGCATTAAGTATGAACTTGTATTGCAGGAAGTGTCAAGACAAATTTGAACCTCCTTTGTTTTATCCCAGACGCCATGTGGGCATGGATTACGAGCTTCGCTCAAGTGAGTAAAAGTCCCTTTTCTCCTTGAACTAACAAACTTAAAGGGCTTGTATCCTTTCTTCTCATGTTTTCTATGTTAAACGGCAGGCAGATAACCCTGCACCAACAAAACACTGAATTTTTCATTATGACTGATCTGCATGATATTTTCAAAAGAACATGTTTGCAGCTAATTCATTAGATATATAGCTGAGGAGCAAAAAGGATTGAATTGTTCAGTATTTAACCTATTACCATACCATTTCCAACGTTTTTTTTCTTTTCAGCACCAAGAGGATATGAGACCCCTCAAATGCTTAGGAAGCAATTCATGGAAGATTATGAACGTGCTTTGGAGCTTGAGAGCATGCGTTTGTCAGAGCTAAGACTCAGCCAAAAACCTCTTACTGGTCACCGATATTTTGGCAATACCATTGCCATGGAAGAGTTGAATATTAATGAAGGTAAATAGTTTTATTTACTTCCCTTTCTTTCACACTTCTTCGTATTAACATGACCGATAAAGTTTCCATCTGCAGAATTCAGTTACCTCCTTGATGTTCTGAACAATAGTAACTCGGCCAGTGCTGATAAACCTAGGCAAACAAGCACCAATTACCAGGATCAAGATACGTATGTATCGGCATTCTTTCTACATATAGTTCTTTGGCTGCAGCATCTACTTCTCCTGACAATTCTGTTCTTGTGCTCTTCACCTATTTCAGTACCGGAGGACTTGATCTTCCAGAGAATCCATTTGCATCTCCAATTGCAAGTGGGATATCTACTTTCACGTAGGCACAGCCAAAGAGAATAAATGTCGAGTGATAGAGCTTTGGTTTCAGAGGCAAATCATAGTACACAACCTTCCCTCTTTACTTTTTTCCTTCTTTCCCAAATTCTCTACTTGATTCGCAGATCAAATGAAGCTCACTACAAGTAAATACTACAAACGAAGGGCGGCGTATATCAGCAGGCAGTTGGCTAAACTTCTAGTCAGGTTCATGAAGGTTGCTTAGGAAAATTTCCCATCATACAGAAAGAAAGATACATGTAAGATAGTTATTTTACAGTTGCATAACCAGAAAAGAAGCAAAGATCCCCTTTGGGCTTTGTAGAGGAGATTTGTCAATATAGAAAGTTTAGAAGACGAGCAGCAGCAGTTCAGAGGGCTGAGAGAGCGAGTGTATCATCCCTCTTGAAATAGGAAAATAGAGATGAAAATTAATGTCTTAAAGATTTAAGGTTTTTTTTTTTTTTTTTAAGCATCTTGGTTTTAGTTATCTCACATGTGCTGGAGAAAAAAAAACAGGTCTTATAATAAATATGTTATCAAATTTCCTATTCGTTGACTAGTTCTGATATTTCATGTGGTTGAGTTTATGTTTTTGAATAAGCAAAATATTTGAATTCTAAATTTAAAATTTTTCGCTTATCAATTCAAATTACTCAAAACTTATTATAAAAATTCAAAATTCCAATTTTACCTCTTTTTCTTGCATTCAAAAGGAAAAGTTACCTTTTTTTTCCAAGCGAAACCTCAAGGTTAACAGATAAAATATTAGATAACTCGATACTTTCACGGGTGTATAAAATTTGGTGTTTTGTATAACATCAAACATTATTCTTTTGTCCACTCTGTCATTATAAATCAATATTTGCTTCATCAAAACAGTAACCAGAGGCCCCACATGGCTCTCATTAACCAGCTATTGCAAGTGGGTATAAAAAAATTTAGTCGGAGTTGATTTTTTGACCCCTTCTTAGGTCTAAGTTTTCAGTTCTTTTAGTTGCTAATTGGAGATTGGATCGAGAGCAAGGTGAAATTTGGACTAGGATTGTGTGTGCCGAATTGCAAATGAAGTCATCACTTTGATCTTTCGATCGTGTGCCGTCCCACTTGGTTGAATTTGTAAAGACAGTAGGATAAGGATAACAGCTCCCCCCAGATATATTATATAAGTAGATCATGTGCTTTTTGGAACCCTCGTCTCTCGGAAGGAGTTGAAACATGGCATCTTTCAAATTCAAATGAACCTAGCTAGTTGGGATTTGGTGGGTTTACGGTGACTTGTAGAAGAAACTTAGGTGGCAAATAAAGTATTAGCAAATTCAATCTTGTACGCACACCTTATTTTTCTTATGTTGAAGGTTATCATTATCTTGTTTCGCTGTGTATTGATAAAAGCCCAATGCTTTCTTGAGTAAGACCCTCAATTGCTACCGGGAAATCCGAGTCAAAACACCCGTGTAATGGTACGACGATTTATTTTTTTTAATTATAGATCTTAAGTTTAAATATGAAAATATAAAAATAGAATTTAGGAGAATAAATTCCTTAATAGAACTTACAATAATCAGATAAAATTATTCAAACAGAATCTAAACGTGAATCAATTAAAATAAAAAGATTCAAATTTGACTGTAAAATCATCTTGCGGGCATATCATGTTAGGCCCTCCATGAGGGCATATGAAATTATGATATTATTGATTGACAGTGACATGCCAAAAAATATATGATTAAGTTGTTAAATTTTATTCGTCAAAACAGTGTCCATTAGCCATGAAGCAACATAAACCATAAATAAGTCTTCTATGAAATAGTTCAGTGGTCATAATTTTTTTCTTTTAATCTGATAATTTCAAATTTGAATTTTCGTGTAATCAAAAATAAATAAACTACAAATAAAATACCAGAATTTATACAATTAGTATGTCATTTAATAATTTAGCAGTAAGCATACACAAGTGGGCATGTACAGACATCCTATATAATTCATATTTGTCTCGTTCGTTGTCTTCATGAATCATGACCTATTAAATAGTTTGGCATACACCCTCAGGCTTAATACTTGCAGGGTTCGCAAATCATAAAATAAAATCTAACATTTTCCTCTCCGGATTTAAAAAAAAAAAAAATCACGTTGAAGCAGAGTAACCCAACTTCCTTATGTTTGATACTTTGAAATTCAAAATTAGAACATGCAAAAAAAAAAAAAAAAAGGATTGGCATAGTACAGCTGCTACTTGCATAGACCAATCACAGGACAGGTGAGGAAAACAAATACGACCCAGGAACAAGTAAATGCTGCCGAATCATTGTATAAGCCAAGCTATTCTTATAGATAATTGACTTTCAATAGCGTTGTCCAAAACATGTATTTGTCAGAAAAAAATGCTATTTTCCTTTACAGGTTTAGACAGCTAGATTGATGGCGATTGCAAGTATTTAAAAATGACAGACCAGTTTGTTCAATTCTTTGCGACCTTTAAGATAAATCATGTTTCAAGTTTGTGCCTGGAGCAAGAGATTTCATAAAAAATTAAAATATAGAAAGCAAGCATTTAGTCGGAATATTAAAATCAAGAAGTTAGTTGAATTGAATATCTATCAAGTCACCATGAAAACTTTTCTGCCAGAAAATGAAGCATATGTAGATAACAAAAAGGATCAAAATTTACCAGATTATCAGCATTCAACGTCGAATTGTCAAGGCTAAATGTTTAAAAAAAAATTAAAAAAAGGCACCTTTAACTACATGACAAAAATGGAAGTCTTATGAACCTATATATAACAATGCCCATCAATCTGAGGAAGGAAAATGAAATTGAGATGTTGGTGCAAAAAGTCGAAATTCTTTATCATGTCCTCTGCTGTGGTCCGAAGATTATAAACCTGGGGGAATAAAGTTTGAATGTTAGAGTACCAACGCAATTAAAATAGCTATGTGCAAGATCCAAATGCAAATGATGGAAAAGTGCTTTTGGCAAAAGAGACGTCAGAATAATGTCCATTAACCAGCGTTTACCTAAGTTACAGAGAATAAAACTATTTCTAGTTGTCTAAACAAACAACTCTTAAATGGAGAATTTATTCCACTAGAAGAGGCCTGCTGACTAGTTCCTGAACAGCCTGAGACCTTTGATTTCAGCTTGTCACAATTTATCGCAGTTATACTCTATCAGCAATATCATAATATGTAGCTAATTCATTACCAAAAATAAGTCAACAGGTATTTTCGTAATGTAGCTAAATCATTACCAAAAATAGAAGAATTGTGTTAGAGAATATATTGTCAATAAGTATAGGAACAACCATGTTCATCCAGAAAGATGTCAAGTAAATAGCATGGCATGTTAACAAGATTTCATGGCAAAGCAACCAATAGGCCAATTTCTACATTAAGCCTATTGCACAGGATCTGGTTTGGGTAACTATTTTCAAGAACATCCTATCCCAGTAATTAAGAACTAACCTGGGTAAAAGTTTCTCCATGTTGATAAAATTCTGTCATCACCTGTGACTAGGAACAGTTCATCTCACTGGTCAACAGGAGCATTCTCCGCAGAATGGCACCAGAAGCTGCATTAAACCATCAGTGAGCATTGATAATGCTAACTAGAAAACGACCAATTTAAGGCCGCGCAGAGAAAAGCTTACCAATACTTGCATGCACGGAGAAGAAACAATATATGAGGTTATACTCAACTTCCAAGAAGTCCCAGAATAAGACTCTGATTATCATAGACACTGATGGACAGGCCTTGATGCTCCACACTCCAAGTCAGCCGAAAGGTATTATAGATCACACAATATTTTATTATCGACTCCCATATTTCTTGGTAAACTCCTTGGGTTGTAATCTCTGACGAAAATCCAGATATTTATCTAAACTAGTTCCAGCCCACTGCTGACAAAATGATTCATCAGTAGGAACAAAAGAACTCAGAGGAAATGGCCCTTTTGGAGCTTTTCTCAGGGAAACCAGGAATCTATGAAGTGGACGTATTCTCTGGTCTAAAGACAAGCTCAAGTACATGGGATATTTTGTCAATGACTGCACCTCATTCTGAAGTTCATTGACCAAGTACATGTATTTAGGCTTCAAATTTTCCTCCAAGGATAGAGACAATACCTGTAAACAGAGTCAATAACTTGGAAATCTTATCCAAATGAAACTATCACAAATCAGTGAACAAGGAACGACCCATCAAAAACAGTCTCGAGGACCTCTCTGTCTAACCTACGCTAAGTAACCCTGGTAAATATTGTGAAGCAGAAAAGCTATAATGACACAAGCAAGAGTATATATGCAAGCATGCGATAATATAATATCATAAACATTTTCAACATTGCAAAGATATCAATCTTACTTGTGTAAGGCTTGTCAAAACTTTCATACTATCAGAACTATGCATTCCAATACTCCTTAGAAAGTTGATCCTTGGTAGTAACGCATCCTCGATACTGAAATGAAGTGGCTGCGGATGCTTTGTAACCATCTTTGCTATACTATCCCTAGGAGATTATAACGAGTATTCCATGAAACATCAATCCGCTGAACCAAAATTTGTGGGCTTAGTTGCACCACCTTACTAACATCACTTTTCTTAATACCAACCTCTTCGACCAAGTATCTCACTGTGGGCTTCAATAAGTGCTCAACACTGTAGGAGAAAAGGGATGGAGCAGCAGAAATTATCTGCCTAATTCTGGAACCTGGAATACCCAGAACTGATAAGAAAGCAACATGGGACTTCAGGTTATTCTCAACAGTATATAATATTTGAGGTTGCCTCAAAAGTATCCTTTTCATGTCTCTATGTTTGACGCCAATACTTAGCAAGTATTCCAACCTTTCTTGTGCAGAACCAACATTGATCTGTAGGGAAGGCATGTTCCTCTCATACATTTTGAATAAAGTGTGATTCCTTTAGGCCAAAGGAGCTCCAAGTAATCAATCAGCGGAAACCATTTTTTCATCCAAATCCAATTCTTCTGAAAGCCTCGGATATTTGTTGTCAGAAAATTTCCCTGCTTTCAGCTGCAACCAAAAGGAAAAGACGCTGTTAAGTGAAACTCATCAACAATCAAAAGATCTTGAAGTTCATGGCCATAATATACCTTTTCTCTATGATCTGCGCCCAGATCCACTTTGCTCGACACTTTTTCCCTATTTTTTCCAACATTTCTCCCCTCAAAAGTAATCTCTACCGGACCTTAGCAATCCAAAATTTTGTGAGATTTGCAGTTCTCTGTGACTTCCTGCAGGAGAAGAAAAACACGTCATTCACTGTTCCTTCAGCTCCTAATTTTTAAAATGCTACACAATATACCATATTTTGGGCTTCTCTGATTCTGTGACTTAAATCTACGTAGATCAGAATCGGATTCATCAGTTTCTGCAAAGTCATCCTGGAGAAACAGCAAACTTTAGAGATCACTTTCCATTTTTCAGAACCTTGTATTTATTTGACATAGGACATACTGCCATGCATACAAAACAGTTCAGACATGATTTTAAAAAAGAATGAAAATTCAAATGACAAGAAGATATGGCAAAAGATAATGCAACTAAAAGGCATAGCAATCCTCTAAAAAGAGAATTAAAGAAAACACAAAATCAAATATGCAAACAAAAGGAAATCTCAAAATATCAAGGCCCTTTAATCTCCTTTTACCTCTTCCGAGGAAAACACTAACTGTTAAAAACTATAACTTCTATATTTATACAAGCAATTCAGTCCATCTAAGCAAACCATGTAGGTGGTGTCATCACTAAATCCAATTCCATTAAAGTTGATGAGCTCAAAGTTCTTTCAGCATATCCAAAATTAGCTCCTTCTCCACTATAAATCTCCATAACCACTTTCCTGAGGGAGTTTTTTATTAAACTAGGCCGACAACTTTACTGTAACGCATTCAACATGGATTTCTGACCACTTCACATCTCACAAAAAGCAATTTTATGTTTTTATCCTCCGAGCTACCCTGAGAGACACTCTGTCCTGATGATCTCAAGCCTCTTCACTACCCGGAATAGGAAAAAGAGACATAAAATAGGCTGGAAGGTTTGATAAAGCATTCTTAATAGGGCCAGCCTCACTCTCTAGGATAATTAGCTGCTCTTGCACCCCGCTTGCTTACTCTGAGACATCTGCGCTCCATCACTTTATGACTTCATACCACAATCGGTAAAAAATAGTTCAAGGGGAAATGCATCTGAACTTTTCACCTTAATGTTCTATAGGGAGCACCGCTGCCTTTGTTTGCTGTGACTTCTACTGAAATGTAGCAGCTTAACCTTAGAAGATGCAAACAGCCAGACCACCATGTGTGGGTCTAGAGGTCATTTTTGCAACAAGAAGTAGGATCACATTTCCTTGGCAGTAAACAAGTTCAGAGTATAAAGTCGTGTAAAAAGGGTCTTCAGGCTTTCTCCCTGTATTGTAGAACCCCAATTTGTACTCAAGATGACACAACCAAAATATAAATAAATAGGTATAGAAGCTGTAATTATAAACTATGATCGGATCTAGCAATGAACCTATTTGAAGTGGCTCATTTTGTACCAGAAAAGCCCAAAAAATAAAATAATATATACATATATATAAGTATTGCGAAATCTTGATTATTGAGATTTCATAAGAAATTCAGAATAATATTACTATTTAGAGATATATATTACCTCTCTTTTTCTCCTTTCAAACCAATTGAACCATTTTTAAGGTATCAAATCACATGTTTGAACGCATGCCAAATGGAGAAGATTGAGTTCCATTGCAGTCTTCCCAAAAAAAAAGTTGCTGGGTCACCTAGAAGTATGGTAATGCTTATAACTGGTTAGCAACATAATGCAACCCTTATGAAGTTGTCACCTACAAGTTTAGCATCCCCCTCTAGTCTAAGAACTTCAATCTTAAAATACTTAAAGATACATAACAGAACAGTACCCATAAACAACTTTAGCTTCATATCTCGAGATGCAAGGATACATAAACTATAAAGCAGAAACACAAAACAATGGACAGGATGACACGGAAAAGTTATAAAAATTTTAGGGTACTTATCAGTTTCAAAATCTTGATTGTATCGTGCAGTGTCTACAAACATGAACTCAGTCATTCCTAGAAAAGTAGTGCAAGATAGTGCATAAAACGTAAATTCAGTGTTGTCACCCCCAAAAAGGATTCAAGAACTACGGCAATGTTGACCTCATATTTATGTCAATTTTATGAAATTAGATATTGAAATTTGATATATTCTAAATATTCTGACAATCAACTCTTAACAGTTTTTTTTTTTAATTTTAAAATTATTTTCATAGCTTGAAAGTTAAAACGTTTCTGTAAAAGAAGAAAATTGTTTCAAAATGTTTACGGTCTATCAATACCATTGAAGCTTAGACTTTTTTCCCTTCCCCCTTTTTATCTATCATGAAGGTCATATCCTCTAAAAGGTCCCCTACGGTGAAATCACCTAAGCTACTATCAATACCATTAAAGGGTTGTGGGGTTTCAACCCTCCCAGTAAGCAATAGATGAACCCCAGCGGTGGCAAGAGGTTGATAGAATTGAAGTTTACATTTTACATGAGAAAGAAGACTCGTGGGAAGAAAAAAAAAGGGGATTGCTGCAAAGGTTTTAATCATGAAAGGACCTAAGTTACTCAAAAAATAACAAACCAGTGTTGTAACCTAAATGCACGAAAACTTCTCGATAATAGTATTTTTTATTTCTGAAACTTTTCATCAACAAATCCCAATATTTAAAAAATATTTCATCAAATTAAATTAATTAATATTTACATAAAAATTTTTATATTTTCTATATTTACTTATTTTTCCATATTTATTAAATTTTTTATTTATTTAATCATATTTTTTATTTTTTATATTATTTATACGATAATTAATAATTACATATTTGATTATTTTTTATTTTTATTATAAAATATGGTTATTATGTTATTTTTGTAAAATAATAAATATTTAATTAAAAATTATTATATTTTTTATATTTATGTATTTATCTACGTTTCCTATATTTTTACAAAAGTCATTTCATTATATCGTTTATTATTTATTTCTGTTTTCCGTTTTTGTTTTTGTGAAACATAGCCTAAACATTAAATTTAACTTTTTAAAAAAAATAATTTATAACACAATAAGCTAAATTCAGTTTTTCATATGTATTATCTGTACAAAAATTATATACTTATAAATTCAATTAATTCACTAAGTTAAATTGAATTAGTGTTAAAACAGGAAAAAAAATTATAAATCAAATGGACAGAGCACTTCCAAAAAGGATTCCTATCAGGATAGGCATATGCAATTTTGCAGTGTAAAAGTTTATAATAAAATAAAAACCAAAAACCCGGAGAGAGAAGGAAAAAAGGGTCTCCTCAAAGACGGAGCAGCCGAACAAGGCCTAGTAAGACGGGTGTGGAGTATCAGTGAGAAACAGGAAAAACCATGAACACAGACATCACGGCATCGGCAAAGCCGGAGTACCCAGTAATAGATCGAAACCCACCTTTCACTAAAACCGTCGCCAACTTCAACACTCTGGATTACCTCCGTTTCACCACCATCACTGGCATCTCTGTCACCGTCGGATACCTTTCAGGTTCTGTCTCTTCAAACCCCTCTCTCTGTGTACCAAATTCTCTGTTTCTCACATGGGGTTTTGATTTTTTGCAGGAATAAAGCCAAATCTGAGAGGCCCATCAATGGTGACCGGTGGGTTAATTGGTCTAATGGGTGGATTCATGTACGCTTACCAGAATTCTGCTGGAAGACTCATGGGGTTCTTTCCTAATGAAGGTGAGGTAGCTCGCTACAAGAAAAAGTGATCTTTTTGTGTTTTAATTACGTTGAATTCTTGATCTTCATGGAAAATGTGAACCCCCAAAATTGGGATTTTAGGGTTTTTATATTAGACGGCTAGATTCTGTATACTTGTTTAAATAATGCATGAATGGATAATGCATTTTATGCGGTTTTTGCTATACATGAAGAAATTTTTTGTTGAATGACAAGTTATGTTTTATCTCATTTCTTGATTTTTGTTGAGTAAGAAGTTTTATGAGACTGCGAAATTGTTTATGGTTTGTGGTTGCTAAGATAATGCCTTACTGGATAATGCTGCATGTGCTTTGGGGTTTTTCATCTCGAGAAGAGTTTCGTTGTTTAATCGCAACTTATTCTCTTTTCTTATTTCTACTGTTGAATTCTTTATTTTCATGGAAAATGTGAAAAACTCTAAATTGGGTCTTTTGAGTTTCTATATGGGACACCTCGATTCTGTATGTTTGATTCAAATGGTTGCTGTCTAGTTTAAGTAACGCTTGACTGGACAATGCTTGATGGATTTTGGGGTGTTTTTGCTATCTGTGAAGAGTTTGTTGTTGAATGCCAACTTATGTATTATCTCATTTCTATTGTTTTCTTTACTGTAAGGTTTGCATGCAGTTTTGTTCTATTTAGTGTTCCTCCTGAAATTTTTTTTTTTCGCTTTCTTCAAGGATACTGTAGCTTAAATACCTATTATGGTGCGCTGAGGTGATATTGTTCTAGAAGCTAAATACTTAGATTTATTTTGCTTAGACCAGCACTAACTATCAAGGGCATGATTAGCAAGTACCCAAAATGACACTTTTTTCATTGTGGAAAGGAGAAAAGGGGAAAAGGATGGGAGAGAAGCTTTATTGATTAAATCATTTTATGGGATGGTTTACTTTGTTGTGAAATTTCTGCACCTACTGTTTAATATGAGACATTAAGCAGTTTGGGCTTTTGGAGAACATCTTTAATTTTCTGAGTCATTTCTTTGTTTAATTTTCAGAATGATACAAAATGATTAAACTTAAGATTGTCTTGTGAGTGGGTAGCCATTGAATTGAATTTGGAGATTCAGTTGTGCGCTTTTGAGGCTTCTAACAGTTAAATTACTTTATTTTAGTAGCGGATGTTGGTTGTGAAGATTAGTCTTAAGATATATTACAACTTGTGTAGGATAAAATTCACAATTTTATATCTTCCACTCTTGTAAGCCCAAAGACCAGATTAGGAGGTGACCCACATGATATCAAGTATGTGGTGGATAAAATCCCTTAAATTCTTGTTCCATGGGCAATAATCTACATGTTTGCTCTCCACTTTGCATAATATCTGCATCTTCACCTGGACTTGACCTATCCTTTGAAAATTTTCTCCATAGCAATTCCATCCCATCTGCTTTATAAGCCAAGACAGTAACCTTTAGTGGAGTTAAAAGGAAAAGAAACTGATTCAATTCCACTCTTATTGAGATGATTATTCTGCCCAAAAATCTCAAGTTCTGCATTTCTTGTGTCTCCTCATCTACCTGATCTATTCAAAAAACCACATTATGAATACTTGTTAAACATGAAAATATGACCCCTTAAGCTCTTATTCACAAATCTCTCTAATGAAATCAACAGGCCACGAATCCTTGCAGAAGGCTGCCTCAGAAATAGACTCACCAACTTTGAGTTGGAGTGAAATTTTCACACACTATTATTTTAGAAGCTAAGATTCCGAGGTTACTGTTCTGCTGTAAAATTTATGAAGGCCGATCGTGTCCATGTTTGAAGAACATAACTGGAACCAAAGTCTCAATTAGAGAAAACTTACCGGGAACTGATTTCTGAAACTTATCCAGGACTTAATCAAAGTAACCAAATTGTACTCTCATAAGGTTTGCATATAGGCCCAAGCTAAAAGGACCCCAAAAAAGTGAAGTAAACAGGCAAAACTAAGCCCACAGAGGTCAATCTCTACTAAACCCCCCCCTCCTCCCGGGGGCCTCCAGGGGGAAATGGAAAAAGAGTAAAGTGCACAGACCCATCAGTGTGTTCCCACACTCAATAAACCATACCTAGTACTCATCCCTAAATTCAATTTGTTCAATTACACTTTGCTTTTCCCCACTCCTTATTCTTTTCCTTGTTCAATCTTCCTGAAAAGCATCCTTACATGTCTTTAAGGGCACAGCCTACTCCAATATGCTAGTTTTCAGCATACTTAAGGAATAAAATCAGTATTAAAAAGGTCACTAAAATAGCAGGAGATATCATTTTTTTGTGTTGGGTTGAAGTTTCAAGCAAAAGGTTGAACTTGAGGAAATTGTCAAAGCCAAAAAATGGAATGATGATCATCATTTACACTTCTGGTAGTTCAAAGATTCTGTAAACAACAAATCAATTGATGAATTGGCTAAATCCCTTCAAAGGAGGCAATCTTTTTTTCTTCTTTCTTGTCAGTGGCTCTGGAAGTAACCTTGGGAAGAAAGATTAGTGTTTGTGGCAGATTCATGCCGACATGTCGAGTGCTTAGATACAGTGGCGAAGCCACATCAGAGGCTGTGGGGGCAGCTGCCCCCACTGAAATTTTGAGAAAAAAATTAGTGTGTACATTTTTAACAGCAATTAAAAAAATGCCATTGAAAGTCTAAAAAATGTCATAAAAATAATACAGAAACCATTAAATGTCTTAAAAATGCCACCAAAAATCCTTTATCATGTTTTTTATCCCAGAAAATTATGACGTCTGCCCCCACTACCGCCGGACGTTGTACTCCACTCCCACTAAACTAAATTTTTTAGCTTTGCCCCTACGTTGATGCAATGATGAGGTGGTTTGATGAGGTGGTACGGTAGTTGCTGACCATTGTTTTACAGGGAAAAAATGGTCTCTTGCTAATTGAGGCCAAATGTTTGGAAGACGAGACATTATCACAACTGGATGCTGCCCATCTCTTATGATTGTTTCAGAGAGAATGGACTAATTGAGGTTTCAACTGGATTGAGTTTGTTTGTATGTCTCACTTTGAGTCTTTTCTTTGTGTTGTCTTTTGTCTGTTTGAAGTCACTGATGTAACAATTCTTATTGAGCGGGCTAATCTACGTTCAAAATAAAGTTTTCTCAGTTTTGTTGATTCCTCTAAATCAATATATAATATTGGTTTTTAGTGAGCAGTAGACCTCCTATCCCTGGACTTTTGTGCCTAAATATGGAGCAGGATTATGCGTGCAGGTTGTTAAAAGTAATTTTGAAGATGCTATCTTGACCTCTTCATCTAACGAGTTTAAAATTTATATCTGATATTTGTTGATTTCTTATGCATTGGATATCTGTAAGAGACTTTGGGCTCATGTAATGGTAAACCCCCAATCAATTAATTTTTAAAAGGTTTCTAAACCCCGTACACTTTAGTTAGAGCTATAGCTTGATTTGGTAGAGATAAGACCCCGTTAGCACCAATGGGCAACAGGTTTTCTCTTGATTTTATCTTTTTTTTAATCGTCTAATGTTTGTACACCTTTCTGGTGTTCCTAAGTAGTTGAATGCAGGTCTGATTGTCTTCTCAGAACTGCAAGTCCTCCATTGGAGGAGGCATTGAGCTTCATTTAAAGAATTGAAATTGATTTTTGGTGTATGGACTACTTTCAAATGGTTATTTGTTTTGGGGTATCACTGTTGTTACTATGCTTGTTACGTCCTTCATCCGATAGCTTCTGGATGCCATGCAATGAAGGGGGTGTTTGATCTATTGAATGTTTTTCTTGTTTTTGTTTTCATTACTTCATCTGCAATGTATGAAGGAAGAAGAATTTTGATATTTATCTGTGGGAGATCATTTCATGTTTCATGATTGGTCGTGTACCTGATCCCCTTTGAATAACAGATTTTTTAGCTCACTTTGGTCAACTACAGCGTGGCCGGGCTACTCACTAACCCTTCATTGTGTAGGTCTGGTAGCCTTTTCTAGTCCTTGGATCTCGTGGAGTCCGGTTTGATTAGGTCTCCATTTTAGTTAATAGCTTTGAGATTTACCCTCTTGTTAAAAGCCTGGTGTCCATGTCATGGCCTAATGCAAGTGCACTCAGTTTTTTTTTTTTTTCTTTTTTGGCTATATCAATGGGCATCCGGAGCCGTATAAGTGCATTTATGTTTAAACAGTTTTAAGAGTTTGACTAGAAAGATTGTGCTCGACCTACGGGCTGGTTAGATTCTAAGACTATTTTCTTTAGTTTTGAATTGGCTTAACCTAAGCATAGCAATGATACGAATTCCTTTTTGGTTGAATTCCATTTTGGTTGCCTTTCCCCGTCATATTTTGGTACTAGAGCATTTTAATTTTTAATTCGGGGTTCTATATATATAATATTTATATAATTAAAAAATATTAATTTAATAAATATAAGATTATTCAATTCTGAAAATAAAATTTCAAATTATGTAATATGAACACAACATTAAATATTTTGAATTAGATTTCAAAGCTTAAGACATTTAAAAGGGTCAAATTCAAAAGTTCTTAAATTGATTTTATATTGAAAAATCTGTCAAAAAATATTAAAATACTAAGAAATTTTGACTGGAGTATAGACCCAAGTGTCAAATTTTATTTTTCTTATTGACATAAAAATTAGAATTTAGGATATTTAGAAAATAAATTACAATATTGTCTCAATCTTGGGATCATGCTTTCAACAAACCTGCATATTATGTTTGAACGAGCAAATGCCGTAGTTGTGGTATTAACTTTTGAAACTCATCATAGGATTTTTCTGGGGCATTTTAAGGTTAACTAATTAATTATAAATTTGATTTGCATTTTTGGGGACTTGGGAGCAGGTGGGTTTTAACCATGGCAGTTATGGAAGAGGTTCTTTTCTGGTTAATTAAGGTTAAAGTTTTGTATGTTTTCTGGGACTTGAGAATGAAAGCATAGTGTAGCCTGCCTTGTGAAAATTATCATGAATACTATGTACTACGTTCACCTCATGCATTTGCAGAGCTGTACTGATGGTATCATGCAATTGTTTTAATATTTTGTTTGCAAAGATAGGTGGGTGTTTGATTTTTGTGTGCCTGTGCACACATGTACGTGTAAACTTGTAACACTGCAAATTTTGAACAAAAATCTATCCTCTCCACATGTTTTAAATGTTATGACGTGTTTGATTCTTGATCCAATCTTGAGATGGGCTGTTGGCCCATTCTAGGAGGAGTGAATCCTCTTGCTCCACCCAAATCCTTGAATGGGCCTGAAGCTTGTGGCTTCATGAACAACTTGTTTATTTATTATTATTATTATTTTTTTACTTGATCAATTAATATTCAGCAATCAATTTATTTATTTTAATCAATCTAATTCAAGTTAACTATTGGACCCATTAAGGAGTGAACTCTTTTCACCAGAAAAAAAAAATTAAGGAGTGAACTCTCACGACACCTATTTTTCTATTCTTAAAATTCGAATTCCATTTGCTACTTAATCCTTTTTTGTGCTCTTAGACTCGGTCCACCACCGAGTGTCCAGAATTTCGTCTCGACTAATCAAGGTAGACCTGATTAAGGTCCCTCTTAGGGGGGTAAGAGTCTTCCAACATAATTAACTACATGTCCAAGTTGCGAGTCTAACTTGCGATATTGGTTAAGGGGTATAGCATTTTACCTACTACACCAATTGCCCGTTGGTGTTCTTGGTACTAGATCAATAACGCGTTGGTCATGAGCAACTTGTTTATGTGAATAGGATAGAATGGTTTAAAGATCTGGTCGACTTCTCCTATGTACTAAACTTGTTTCTAAGACTAGGATTGGCTCCTTGTTTGATTTGAACTCCTTGCTGCCTTAAGATGGATTTGGGGGAATATCATTGGATAACCCAACAATGAAAGTTCATTGTCATCCTTGTCCCAGCCCATAATGCATTCATACCAAATGTAAACCCCATTTGTACGCGTACTTGAAAAGGTAGAATTGCATTTTCACATTTATTATGGTGTTCTTCTGTCACCACTTTAACAAACATACTTTACCTTCTCTAAAGGTTTGATTGGATTCTTACCTTTATCTGTATAATTGCGCCGTTGATTATCCCTTTCCCAAGTTGAAAAATTAAAGTTTAGATTGTTAGGTTAAATTCTTCTAAAACCCTACTCCTACCTCGTATTACCTGACTTTATAAATTATTAATAATAAAAAAAAAATCATTTCTAAGCATTTCGCTTTCACTATGAAGTCAACCCTATGAAGTATTTCCAATCACAGTAATATTTAAGATTAAAAAAAAAAAAAATTCTTACCAAAGCTCTTACTTATCAACTTAGGTTCTGTCTTGGTCATTGTTGTGCTCAGAAATGGCGAAAGTCTTTGGACATGATTATCTTTGAATGTAAGTTGCAACTTCAATTTAATGACAGAAATATTTGAATTTTTTTCATCGAAGAGATTGAATTGATAGGTGCATTTGTGACCGTGAAGCAGGCAGACATGATCTAGAATAAGTATTTTTACATCTTTCAATATTATTCTGATTTGTCAATGCAGTTGAACAAGTGAAGGTTTGACCTCTACGCTTGATGCGCCATGTCTGTGTGTTTAGGAAAAGGACTGCCATTGCCTTCGGGTTCTCATTGGTTGGACAACCTTGCATTTCTTTACAAGTTGGGTGTAATTACGTAAAATTTTTAAAAATTAATATAATAATAATTTTTAATTATTTAATACAAAATTTTAATTTATTTTGTCAATTTCACATATTTATAAAAAATAACTTAATAAAATAAAAAACTATTATAGATAAAATAAGATAAAATAAAAATAAATAGAGAAAAATCTTAAGTTTTGAACACTCACCGATTATGGTTTCAAGTTTGATTTCTTTTCCGAATGTATAAATATGATGAAATTTTTGGCAATAATATTTTATGGGAAAATGAAAATAAGAAATTATTACAAATGCATGACATGATGCTGATGATATGAGAAACTTTTCTATAGGATTGACTTTTTGGACAAGTGCATGATGATGTTTTCCGAAACCTAATTCGTAACAGAAAACGAAAGACACCAGTTTGAAGGCAAGCAAAATTCAACCCCCCCAAGCGACATGAAAATCACACTATTTTGTCCTTGCTCTTGAGCCATTATTTTCAAAAGCAACGGAGGGCTCACCCGTCCCCAACTTAGTTTTTTTTTTTTTTTTTTTTTTTTTTCTTGAACTTGATCCACTATCGAATATCTGAAATTTTATTCTGACTAATCTTGATATAGTTATTATCGGGTTCCAATCCGAAGAGAGATTTCTCAATATTATTTTTATCACTATTAAAATTTGAAACCAAATTTTTAATATAAGGTATTAGGGTCAGAAACGTTGATAACTTAGTGTACGGGCAGGGAATGGTGAGCGCAAGGTTTACCCTTATTATTTTCAAAAGCACTGGGAATTGAATATCCAAGGACGTATCTGAGAAAAGACCCGTTTCTATCAGGAAGATCCCATATTGTGAGAGAGAGAGAGAGAGAGAGAGAGAGAGATAGAGAGAGAGAGAGAGAGAGAGAGAGTTTTTAATTAAATTGCAAAGAATGTTTTTGGAGTCAACAAAGAAAAAGGCCGCACGGCTTTCACAGTGAAACAGTTGGGTTCGAAGAGCATGAAAGTCAGCACTTCGTTGTTTTCTTATCTTTGTGGAGACTTTATAAGTTTACATGTCCTTTTCTTTTGGTATTCAAAATCGCCTTTTCCAGTGTTGTGCTTATGTTTGGTCAATAACAATGCTCCACATATCTCACCCACCCCAAACAAAGAAAAAATGACAAAAATGGTGTCAAATAGTTCTTGAGGAAAACGAGGAGGGATGATTTAGGAGTCCTCCTTGTCCAATGAAGTCCTCTAAGGAAAATAGTGCCATTTGCAAACCGAAGGTGGGAGATCGGAATATTGGTGCTGCCAAAGCTCAAGCCTTTACCACGAGTGAAGCCTTAACCCTATCAATCCATTT
This sequence comes from Dillenia suffruticosa, assembly GCA_033439265.1. Taxonomy (NCBI): domain Eukaryota; kingdom Viridiplantae; phylum Streptophyta; class Magnoliopsida; order Dilleniales; family Dilleniaceae; genus Dillenia; species Dillenia suffruticosa. The sequence continues at coordinate 1,972,218 of JAVTVX010000005.1, forward strand.
ACCCACACTGATGCTGTTGCTGTGGAGATACATTTTTTGATCCACCCCTCCACTTCTGTCCAATTTCCATCATTTTCGTCATAAACCCCAGAAAATCTCAATTTACACTGTTATAATCTTTCTCGAAGCCATATTTTTTGGTTAACACTGAAGCTGCAAAGGTTATATGCAACAATTCACCAAATCCTATTTCGTGCACCTTCAGTCATACATCATATATTGCGACTATCAACAAGTTATATATCATATAACCTCCCAATTTAGAAGTATGGAGGAATATATCTTGGTTATATATTTAAATAAAAAACGTAACTATCAAAAAGTTATGTATTATGATTCTTTTCAATTTCATAACATTTCAGTTGTGAATTTTTATTATTTCATTATGGTTACTAAGTTGAGTAATATTTGGGAAAAAAATTCTTTTAATAGAGTAGTCCTCCTAAATATAGAAAAAAATAAAAAAAAAAATTGATCAATTGATAATCGAGATGTTAAATCTCTTAATTAAATTTCGGATTCGAAACTTAGAAATAAAAAAAATTATACTCTCTGAATAGGGCATCTACAAATGTTTGAATTAGATTAGTCAGAGTATGGTTTGAAAAAATTTTAAAAAAATAAATAAAATAAGAATAAAGAAAACAAATTGGTCCAACGGTTGTTAATCGCAGGGGCGTTTCCACCGGGTCCATTTTCAATTTTGTGAGTGAAATGATGCACGAGATCACCTTGTCCACTCGTGGATGCAAAAGTCCAACAACATCTGTATTTCTTTTCTTAGTCCTGCTTGAAGAAGTCTAGTACACAAAAGTACGGTCTTCACAGTTTAACAAAGTACACAAATTTTATAAGTTCTCTGCTGATCGACAAGATGTGGGATTTGCATGCTTAACAAACAACTTGATAGTCCTATTTCCTAATTTTCTCATGTCTAATGTTCATTAAAAACTTGTTGTTTGCACTTCGCTTCATGTAATGTATGTTCGGGGCATTGCACATACAAATTTAACGTGCAATCCATGTAATCTGCAGTGGACACGTGGTCGGCGGAGGTCAAAGTTTGCGACTGCAGCGCAGTACTGTTAAACTAGGGACGTCAACACCAGAATATCTGACGCTGTTAAAGCCGCGTGGGTCCAACACCCCCACGTTTCGCGCCATTCTTTTACCTGTCTTGTTCCAAATTTTACTCAATTTACCAAAAAGCCCCTTCTTCCACCCCCATTCCCCTCGTAGACATTATATAAATTATTAATTACGGTGGGAAATAATAAGAGAATAATCATTTTGACATTTTTCCTGATGTCTGTTTTCAAATGGTCATATATTTTTATATATATTTTCCCTTCTTCAACCGGACAAAACGAAAAGCTTATATATTTTTAAATATATATATTTTTAAATTTTAAACAACAGTCTCTTACCTGTTTTCAAAAACTACAATAATAAACTGAATTTTAATCTCTTTCATATCAAAATTTTGGATAAACTTTAAATTATGTATAATATTTGATCAATGTATTTGTGAAATGAATTTATTAATGCAAAATGATCAAGTTCCTTAATATTTTTTTTTCAAAAAAAAAAAAAAAAAAGAAATCCAAGTGCATGCAACTAAAAGATATTATTGCTGAAGAGTTGGGCAGTTCCAAACATTCGTAAAAGGACAAAGAGACGAGCTGTCGGCAAAGGCTTACATTGTCATACTAAGTTTGACCATTTTAAGATAGCCTCCTAATCAATATTAATTTTGACTAAAACTTTGTTAAAATCTAAGACCGCCACCACCACACAATAGCATTATTAAATGTACATGTTGTGTTGGTCACTCACTTGTTAATTTTTCAAAAATATAAATAATTACTCTCGCCACAGCTACCAACATTTATTTTTATTAGTTTATGATTATTATGATTATTATTATTTTAACAAATAAAAAATACGCGCCTTCTAGATCGCATTAATGGTGGAATATGGGGTTTCTGGTAATTTGACAACCAATGGTAGAATTTTAATTTTGGGGAATGAAGAAGGGTAAAATGGATATGAAATGCTACAAACGGAAGGCAATTCGTCGTCTTCGTTTTTGGCGAGGGCGAAGTTTAAGTTTGGTCGTGCAGAGCAGTGGGGAAGGATAGGAAGAAGCAAAGCAGAAAACGAAGTCTCTCTCTCTCTCACAAAGGGGTGTGTATCTAAACACAAGCTAGCAAATTTTCACGTTGAACTTCATGTGGGTCTTCCTTCAAAACATTTGTTTTTGCTCTCATTTTCGTTACTCCTAAGATATCTTCTTTTCCTCCTTGTTTTGTGGTTAAATTAAGATGGTGTTTAATGTTTCATCTGATAACTCCGGAATATCTTTTTTTTTCTTGGGAGTGATTCATGGCTTGTTGGAACTGGCTCTTTGAAAATCTTGTGAAAGAAAATTCTCTTGCTGTCGATGCTGTAAGGAAATCTTCACTTGATACAAATTTTAGCATTGTGTTGGTTGATGAATTATATGTCTGTAAGTGTTTTTTGTTCTTAACTTTTTCTTGGCTTTGGGTCCTCAACCTCATCTTCTGTTTCTCCATTTTTTTTTTCCGTGCAATTTAGTCTGCCTCCTCATATCTATGGCGCTTTTTTTTTTTGGGTTCTGCACGTATTTGTTGAAGGGACTCAACGAATCCTTAGAATCACTGTCCAGTTACCTGGTTCTTTTTTGGCGTTTCTAATCCCTCCTCCAGAATATCTTTAACCTTTGCATAGTTTTTTATTTTCTCTCATAGATATATGATATATATGTCTTTTGAAATTTTCTCAATGGCATTTTGCTCTTTGATGAGCTGCAACAGTATAGCTGGCCTGTAAAAATTGCTCATGAAGGGACATGATGCTAGGTGCTAGTGGTGGTGTCAGAAACCTCCAGAACTGAATTTCTTTTGTCATTGCAGTGAATTGATTATGTTTTCATATATATATATATATATATATATATATATATATATATATTGAAAAGGCTATTTTGAATTTTTTCTTCAAAGCATCAGTTGGTTAACATGAATTTTGGTTTCTTTCATCCTGCTGGGATCCATCTTTCATTGGGCAGCTTATCATTCGAGCTGGATTTAGTTTCCAAAATGAATTCCATGTTGCATATGGCATACGTGCAGGGTATGGGTTTCTTTCTCCCTTTGGAATCTTCTGTTCCGGTCTTTGTATGACATCACAAGCATAAGTGGCTGTCATTAAGTTTGGTGCACTTTGTCTAGGTTCGAATACTTTGTTTTGCGCCTTTTCTTTTAAAAGTAATGTAATTTTACTTTTAGTGAGAAGATTAGCTTTTGTAGGAAATTGGTATTATTATGGCATGAGATATCCTAATGATGGATATTTATCCCTATCCATCGCCTTTCTTCTTGCCATGCCAAATGCTTTGGTATTCATATCATACTCCACTTTTTATTATCATTTTTCGTGATTGACATCGTTAATTACCCAAGCAATGCGCAAATGGGTTGCCAATTTTGGTCTTTAGATTAATGATGGACACTAGCTTGGGAATTCCCTTTAGTTATAGCATTCTTTTTTTCCCAAAATCACTGTAGGCTCCAAGTGAGGTGAGCTTGTATAGATGGATGATGCTACTTCTGTATGTGTTCCAAGAATTAGGCCCTTAGAAGACCCAGATGACCTAGAGCACTAATGCTAGGCTCATCTAAGTCATTGTTAGTTGTATCAAGTCAATTTTTGTTTTATTTTCAAATATTGCCCCATTTTCATTGTGAATAACGTGGGCATTTATCTTAATAATCATCCCAGGTTTTGTTCAACTGGCATTTATGTCTCACACCATAGAACTTAAATTTCATGGATAGTCAAGAGACTTCTATAAAGTATATGTTGTTTAGATTTGTTTGTATCATCAGAAATTGGAATGTGATGGTTCTGTTATTCTCTCTGCAGATTATCTTACTCCATTGCTAAATTAGAAGGCTGATAGCAGTTGGCATTTCTGTATGTTCGTACCTAAAAACTGATATAGTAGAGCTCCACCAACATTGTTACTAGGAAGGTCTAAACATTACGGTCTTGCCAATTGTTCTGCTGAATCGGACTGTTGGTTATTCATCGATGCAAGAATCTCAGACAATTCCTTGTGGAATCCACAGGTTCCATAGGAAGCCTGTGCAATATGTTGAAACTTGTTGTTCGCTTCATTGCTCAAACTCAGACAATGGCAGCATAGGGATACATTCTTCAGGTCCAATTTCAGAACCATACTGCACCCTTGAATCATCCTCAGTAAATGGTTGTCACCTAGTTTGCAACTCTCCATCAACTGTTAGTTTCTCACCAAGTGGAAGTCCCATCTCACCAAATGATTCTCAATCATACCCAGATCCTTGTCTCTCACCAGAAAAAGCACCTTGCAGTCCACTTAAAAAGTCTTGTGTATCAGAAGATGTCAACCATAAGCTACAAGAATTGGAAAGCTTAATGCTTGCACCTGATCCAGATATCCTTGGCCTTAGCTTCACTGTGGGACTAACTCAAGTTTCTTTGGAGACTGAGAGGTGGAAAAAGATTACGGAGATGATCTCCCAAGGAGACCTCAAAGAGGTTCTTATTGCCTGTGCAAGGGCAGTATCTGAAAATGATATACTGACTACAGAGTGGTTAATCTCTGAGTTACGTTCAATGGTGTCGGTATCTGGGGAACCAATTCAGAGGCTCGGAGCCTACATCTTGGAAGGGTTAGTAGCAAGGTTTGCACAATCAGGAAGTGCAATTTACAAAGCTCTCAGGTGCAAAGAACCTGCAAGTCACGATCTCCTATCCTACATGCATCTACTTTATGAAATGTGCCCATATTTCAAGTTCGGATATATGTCTGCTAATGGGGCAATTGCTGAGGCAATGAAGGATGAAGAAAGAGTCCACATAATTGATTTTCAGATTGCACAAGGAAGTCAGTGGATTTCCCTGATTCAGGCTCTTGCTGTGCGGCCTGGTGGACCCCCACACGTTTGCATCACTGTTATTGACGATTCTACATCTGCTTCTGCTCGGGGAGGAGGACTAGATATCGTGGCAAAGAGGCTATCAAAACTGGCACAGATGTGCAATGTTCCATTTGAATTCCGTGCTGTAGAGGTTTCTGCCTCTGAGGTTGAGTTTGAAAATTTAGGTATTCAACCGGGTGAAGCCCTGGCTGTGAATTTTGCTTTAATGCTTCACCACATGCCAGATGAGAGTGTGACAATTGAAAATCATAGAGACAGGATACTGAGAATGGTGAGGAGCTTGTCTCCGAAAGTAGTGACCCTTGTTGAGCAAGAATCAAACACTAATACTGCCCCTTTCTTTTCTCGGTTTCTTGAGACCCTACATTATTATCTCGCAATATTTGAGTCAATTGATGTGGCTTTGCCGAGGCAGCACAAAGATAGAATCAATGTGGAGCAGCACTGCCTTGCTCGGGATATAGTAAACATCATAGCATGTGAAGGGGCTGAGCGAGTGGAGCGCCATGAACTTCTAGGAAAGTGGAGGTTACGATTTACACTGGCTGGATTTACACCATACCCTTTAAGTCCCTTAGTAAATGCTACAATTAAAACTCTGCTGGCAAACTACTGTGAGGGCTATACTCTGGAAGAGAGAGATGGGGCTCTTTATCTTGGTTGGATGAACAAAGCTCTCATTGCATCTTGCGCATGGCAGTGAAGACCCATCACCAAGCAAAATCTCAATGAAGTGGCAGCATATCACCACATATAGAGTGACCGTGGACCGAGGAAGAACTCTTTTTTCTATAACACTATGTTGTCAGTAATAGTTGCTGAAGTCTTTTTGGACATTACATGATTCAATAAAATTAGTTTCTTTCTGCATAATTTAGGTGGTTTGAAAATTATTAAAATCTTTTACATTATTACACCCATGCAATTAGGTAAAGACTATTACAAAGCAAGGAAGAACAGCACTAGGGTTTTGTGTGACTAAATATTCTGATTTTGAGCTCAACATTCTTCCTGTTGTTGCATCATCTCCTATTTCACTTTTCCGGTCTATATCAACTACCTCCCCAGAAATCACCCGGCAAATTATCGCAGCTCTTTTAATATGCCTTTCCTTTATTATCTTGTATGTCTTCTCACTCAATGCCTTGCTGCTTGTGCTCAAGCGGATTCCATTTCTCCTGGTGTCTTCTGTATCAAAATCGAACTGAATTATTCTGCATAAATGGCAAGTGGGATCTTTGCACAGCAAGGAAATTTTGCCTTTTCTTCCTCTGCAACAATGCATTGTTGTGCCATAAAATCTCAGAATCTCATTTCCATCAACTATGCTTCTTGGATGCTTCTTACTTTTCTCACTCGCCATTTTCTTGACCATCTCTCTGAACTTTTCAAACCTCTCGATAATTTCAGTTGGATTCTTCACTGTAAGGACTCTTTCAATCTTTGTAGATTGCTTTGAAGATCTCGATAATGCTGCATAGAAGATTGTCTGAACAATGGTTCTAGATAGGTCTCCATTGTCAAGCTCTGCATAGAATTGGACACAGACACGCAACCTCTTTGGATATAAGTAAAACTAATCAATACTGGCAATCTTCGACTCCGTAAACAACATTTGTAGGGAATAAAGGGCTAATTGGCTAACTATTGCCGGTCTGCGCATTAATGTAGAGTTTTTTAATTCTTAGCAATGCAACAGGAAATCAGAGCATTGTGTGCAGGAAACTATGACCCTGGATAAGCCCAAATATAGCATTACTTGGCAGGCAGTACTCTGAGTTTCTGTACAGTGACTCAAAGACCATAGAGCCTTCCTTACAAACATACAAGTACTAATCAAGTACTAAACATGCATCGTATCCTAAAACACATGATGTTGTCTATATCTTATCGATCAAAATCTACTTCAGTGTGGATTTCACACTTAGCTGCAAGTTTTGGACCCAGAAGTTTATTCTTTATAATTACAATTGATTGCAAAATAAAGAGCATTTTGGTGATTTTTTTCGTATATACGAAAGCAATCTTACCATTTTACTCTCTGCTTTCTTGTCCTGCTAGGCATAATGAAAGACTTTTTCTTCTTCATGGGATTAATTCAAAATGAGAAGGAAATCACAAACAAAATGTTGTACCGTGTCATTGAAGAATAGCACTAAGATTTTGCAAACATATGGTCACTGTGATATTGCAGAGATTTAACCAACGAGCACAACTACAACACTGCTTTTTTCTAGTCTCTGTTGTGCTGTATCAAGAAAAAATGCTAACGCTAAGCTGGAGAATGTACCATGATATCGATTGCGAATGTAGTTTCGCATGAAGACTACTTCAGGCATGGAATTTAGCACTCGAGAAGTTCTCTCTCCTTCATCATTCTCGCTCTCAGAAGAGTAGTTTGAGACCTTAGTGATTCTGTTGAGCCAATAAGTCCCATTTTTACTCTGTGCTGTTAGTCCCTTATGAAAAATAGCTTCTGTCTGTGACCCTTTTTGCCCAATAAACACGTCTCTCAGCTTACCTCGGCAGCTCACAATCTCCTTCATTGATACCAAAACTGCATTCATCTCTCTCTCTCTCTTCCCCCAAATGTTGTTTCTCCTGGGAATTTCTTTACGTTATGCAAAATGGAAATTTGCAAACCAAGAAATTGTCTCCACAGTTATATTTATCGCCTCCCCCCCCCCCAAAAAAAAAAACCTGTCCCCATTTTAGCTCCATTTTGGCCTGTGCTGAATACAAAGACGAGAGGGGGAAACAGAAATAAAGGATTTTGTATCATATAGGACAGTGCAATAAAGAACCACTTGAGAATGCCCATTTCTTAGCGAATACTTCCAAATTTTAGGCTGCACTAGGCCTTTTGGTCTTGCAAACAGACGAGGCTTGGGAAAATAAAAATCTTCACAAATTCCATCCCACAACAATTTGTACCACCCGTTCAATCATCATCCTTTGTTTCATTCTGAGGTGATTTTTCCAGAGAAAAGTTAATTGATATGCACCGCTGATCTTCCCAGAAAACTCACCAAAACTATCACATCCATCATCGAGTAGCTTTCTCAAATCACATGCACCACAAAATTTGAAGATGTAAATGCTTTTTGTTGGGACACCAATCCTGGTCCGTACGCTAGTATTTGTCTCCTCTCCTTGAAATGGCATGCAATAAACAAGGTAATTGATCGCACTATTTAAATACTCAAATGGACCCACAATTATTTTAAATTCTTCCGGTTAAAATAAATTACTTCCGAAAATATGCTTAAAATTCTTCAAGTTCATTGGATATTGTAATTACTTAGTATTCTGGTAGCCAACAATAACCAGAACTCATTCCAAACATTACCATGCATTTTATATAACTACGACAACCAACTTGCTCTACTAAAAATAGTAATTACAACTTGCCCTATATAAACACGTCTCTCAGCTTACCTCGGCAGCTCACAATCTCCTTCATTGATACCAAAACTGCATTCATCTCTCTCTCTCTCTCTCTTCCCCCAAATGTTGTTTCTCCTGGGAATTTCTTTACGTTCTGCAAAATGGAAATTTGCAAACCAAGAAATTGTCTCCACAGTTATATTTATCGCCTTCCTCCACCCACCCAAAAAAAAAAGCCTGTCCCCATTTTAGCTCCATTTTGGCCAGTGCTGAATACAAAGACGAGAGGGGAGACAGAAATAAAGGATTTTGTATCATATAGGACAGTGCAATAAAGAATCACTTGAGTATGCCCATTTCTTAGCGAATACTTCCAAATTTTAGGCTGCACTAGGCCTTTTGGTCTTGCAAACAGACGAGGCTTGGGAAAATAAAAATCTTCACAAATTCCATCCCACAACAATTTGTACCACCCGTTCAATCATCATCCTTTGTTTCATTCTGAGGTGATTTTTCCAGAGAAAAGTTTATTGATCTGCACCACTGATCTCCCCAGAAAACTCTATCGAGAAGCTTTCTCAAATCACATGCACCACAAAATTTGAAGATGTAAATGCTTTTGGTTGGGACATCAATCATGGTCCGTACCCAACATTTTGTCTCTTTTCTCCTTGAAACGGCATGCAATAAACAAGGTAATTGATCGCACAATTTAAATACTCAAATGGACCCACAATTATTTTAAATTCTTCCCGTTAAAATAAATTATTTCCGAAAATATGCTTAAAATTCTTCAAGTTCATTGGATATTGTAATTACTTGGTATTCTGGTAGCCAACAATAACCATAACCCATTCCAGACATTACCATGCATTTTATATAACTACGACAACCAACTAGCTCTACTAAAAATAGTAATTACAACTTAATTTCTCACAAGGGAGAGATTCTCATGATAACAATGCTCAAAAGAAATAAAACACTAATTGCCCTACTACCAAAAACAAAATCTGTAATTAATGCATTCAAAACGAATACATCATTTAAAGGCAGACAAAGCACTAATTCACCGTGTAAGAATTACAGCAACACCACCAGATTCCCGTGGATGTAACAGTAAAAAGTTATACCATGAAAATAAAGAAATAAGATTTGAAAAATCTAACCGTTAATAATCTCACAATACTCAAACCGTATTAATCAGACAAAATTCGAATATCAATCGATGAAAAACATTGAAAAAAAAAAAGAATTACAGCAGCGACACCTAACTTGAAAGTATAAGGCTTTTTAGTCATATGCCACCTAAACTGTGTCCAACCATAAGTGTTAAACCCCTTGCTTCTGTAGCATACAAAATTTGTAATATGCCTTATAGTGCATCAAGCAGATCCCGTAAGCAACTTAAATTAAAAGCACCATTTTGATTACAACAGAATATTCCGGGTCAGAAAATATCACAGAATTAGTTTCACATACGTATTGTACAGAAGCTATGCATGCAGTATAGACAGCCAGCAGAAACAAAGGCAAAGCCAATTCTCACCATGCTTGTCAGGGTTCTTAATTTGTTGGCAAAAAATAACTTTTGTCATGTAATACGTAATTATGGACCCATTGGTATTCTTCCCATGCTCTGTGGATATGTATTGGAGGAAAGACCAAAGACTGGAGGCTCAAATTTTACAAGGTCACTTCCATTTTCTCTAGATCGATACTGATCCATTCCACCATTTATGTTACTGTAAAATGGGAAAACTGGAGTAGGCTGAATAACATTAAAGCTGGAATTTGCATTGGACAAGTTGCATGGGAAAGGTTCGGACTTTAGCATCTGCTGCAGCTGCTGCTGCTTGACAGCTTTGTTTTCAGTAGCAGTGGCAACACCAACACCAACACCGAGATTAAGACTAATTGTATCACTATCTTCAAATTGAACCCCAGAGATACCACTCATGGGTGTGGGTCCAGCCGTGTCGTGGCTGCTTGTCCGGGCAGTAGGTACATCGTGGTTGTGCTTTCCCTCATATGTTGTTATAACAGCTTTTGGATCATGGGATGCCCTTTCTACATGCTTCCTCACTGGACATCCAGCACTTGTACACTTGTAATAACTCCTGCACAACATGCCAATTTTTACTAAAATAAGTCATTTTATCACAAGATCATGGGGCACTAGATCACTACATTTATAACAACTTTTTCCACCACATGAAAGACAAAAATTCAATTTAGGCCAAACAAACATGTGCAGTTAATAAACATCTTAGTCATACTACATTAAGTCCTCCCTTCAGTAGGTCTAAATTTTATACAGGATAAATACATAAAACACATAGAAGACAGTCGGTTCTAGATATATGTGACATTGGCTTACCCAGAAATGCGATTCTGGTCAGCATATGCAGGTAAGGAAAGTAATACGGATGAGGAGTATCTAGATGCATGCATCAGTGTCACTTGAAAAATGAATAATCAACGGCCAATAAAAAATCTTATTCTCCACATGGGTGACTTTAAATTCAAGTAGGTGGATTTCTAACATTTGGATGCTAAGGCACATTCTTTGCCACACTAATCACACCTAAAAAGGGAACAGCAAAAGTAGTTAACATGGCCTAGCAACCTCTTAAGCCAGTTAACTGAAAGGTAGCACGCATCATGCGCTACCCCCAAATTTGATACATGTCCTTTCGGTTTACATCTACATTTAATTGTCCTTCTGCTCTCAGAAAACAACTCTTCAATCACCATTTCATCCATGACACGAGCAGACTGGTTTCATCAAATGCATGGACTAGATTTTTTTTCAACTCCTGTGTGATCACTTTATCAATTTAACATCCTTATCAAGAAGACCCATCATATGGCACATACACTATTTCCTGGAAACTTCAATTAAAATTAAAATAATCATTGCGTTTAAATAAGTAATGGTAACAGCATCCGCTATGGTAGGCTCAAGTGGCTGATACATTCAAGATAATGGTTACATGACGAGTATGCATTATAAGTGCAGTATGAAACAAGGCATAAATTGCATTAAGAGAACAAAAGAACACGATATCTAACAAAACAACCCATCAGAAACACCCATAACTCGGAGTCAATCTGGTCATTTGACATTGAATTGAAAAGGTACCTTGGATTAGGATTGCCTCTAACAACTTTCTGTCCATACTTGCGCCATCGATACCCATCATCCAGAATATCAACCTCACTCAGTGTTTGAACAACTACTCGAGGTTCGCGAACAGGTTTGACAACATGGGTGATGTCAAGTTCGCCAGAGTCTATCCTTCTGATTGGATTTTTCATCAGTTAGATAGAGGTTACAAGATAGCACCTTTGAAGAACATTTTATTTAGATGATATACCTCCGCTTTGCAAATGGATCACAGTCATCACCCTCTTCAGGAATAGCATCACCAAGTAAAACAGCTCCTTCGGCATCATCATTATTTGCTGCTGCAGGAGAGAACTCACTGGCCCCATTGTCGAGTAGAGCAGATGACTTATCTTCAAAGCAATAAGACTACCATGTTATTTTATGCATAAAATACAGTGGCCAAAAACAAAATCATAAGCCAAAAGAAAATTCTTATACCTTCATGACCAATTGAAGGTGACACCTTATCAGATCCTTCTTGCATGGGGATCATAGAACCAGCAGCAAATCGCCGTGTAGGTTGAGGTTTGGGATGGTCATGAGTACCCTTATAGATAATTTCTGTAATCTGTCCATCAGGTGAGCGTTCAAACAGCTTTTTTACTTCACAGTTAGGATATGTGCATTTGTAGTAGCTGCGAGGGAATTCACACCCTTTAACATGTTTCTGCCCATATTTGCGCCAATTATATCCATCTTCAGAAGTTCTCTCATGTATGCCAGAAGGCTCAAGTTCCTTGTTGTCTGATTTTAATTGTTGAACACCAGCATCGGAATCCCCTGCACAAACTAGTGCACTGGACTCAAATTCCGATGTGGCAGTAGCCCCTGAAGTAACCAACTGATGAGGAGCTGATTGACTTAAGTCTTTGGCAATTGGTATCTCACTTTTTATTGTGGATGATGAATCAAATGATTGGAGACAACCCTGACTATAAATTTGAGCAAACTGTTCATTTTGCCTATTGTACAAATCTGTAGAAACCTTAAAAAGAGACAAAGATGTTAGATTATCAGAACGGAACTGATCATTAACATTTCAATGACCAATTTAATTTAGATGAGGGTCCATTCAAAAAATTACCAAGGATGCCATAGCGGATGGAACTGGAGCACTGTTTGTATTAGTAATAGGTTTAAACTCAAAGGAGGCAGACTCTCTTTCATCAAAGCTATTGTTGTTTGAGGAAATTGCAGTTGTTGATAATTTGGCAGGACCAACAGAATCACGCATCAAGTGTGCTTTGAAAAAGGAACCTGTAGTCGGAGAAGGCTCAGCCTGCAAATAAGATGAGAGTTCATAAAAGCTACAGTCAGAAAAACAAGCGCTTTAACCTTATGGAGAAACATCTAAATGGAAAAGAAGATATGCTTTCAAATTTCTAATACATCTCAAAAAATATGTACATGAGGGCATGGAAAAAAAACATTGTAGGAAAATGGAGGAGAAATAAAGATGATTCCAAAGAAGTCCCAAGAAAGGGGGTCAACAAAAGGAGAAAAAAAAGGGTAAAAAGAAAAGATAACACGGAGCTCACCTATGCTGGTTCCATGGCAACAAAATTATCTGGTGTTCTTAACTTTTGCCGGCCAAAAGTATAAGGAGCCTCCTTGGGTGTAAACACAGGAATTCTCAAATACAACAGAACACATCATTTGAGCCACAACTACTAGACTAAGGTCAGGCCAACTCTGCAGCCCACCGATGAGGTCTAAGACCCATCCACGTGGTGCTAAGTTCACACGCTACTACCGGAATGCAAGCAAGTTCATGCTTCAGACCTCCTCAATATGGAATTTTATCCAAGTACCACTAGGCTACCAGCTTGATGGTGCCCAAAGAAATTCTCTTTAACTACCAATGAAACTACTTTAATCAACACTTTACTAAATTTCCTCTGGGCAACCGGTCCTTAAATACCATAATCATTAATTTTTCTGGGCAAATTCTATTAATCCACACAGATACAGCATCCAAGATAAAAATCTCAATAGCCGAAACTTCGGGATACATCACACATTAAAAGAATTCCAAAAACAAAAGTAATTCTCAGAATCATGTTCATTAAATGTTAATAACCATAGAGAATAGATAGAAAGTACTAATATTTGACATAAATACCTAATCTTCCAGGTCTGATGATTGAGAGAGTTATCCACTAAAAAGGCTAACAAACATACATATCCAAATCCAATCTCACAACTCGAACAAGAGACAAGACAAACAGATAAGCCAAACCCAAAGAAAAAAGTAAAAGATTCTTTTCATCTGTTGCATATGAAAGCAACTAGACAACACTAAAACTCTCAAACTCTAAACAACAAAAATTAAAAAAGAATCACAACACAGATATCAAATCAAACACAACAACAACACTAAAATCAAATCTAATCTGCACATCTCATGCAAGCAATTACAGAAAAATCCAAACAAATTTCAAAAAAAATATATATATATATATCTACAACTTCAAATCCGAGAGGGGCGAGAGAGAGAGAGAGGGAGTAAAGTGGTGACCTTGATGTTGGAGAGAAGAACAGGAGATTCAAGAAAGGAAGTGGGACTGAGACCGGGAGGAATCGTGAGGGTAGAAGAGAGAGAGCGAGAGATCGGAAGCTTCGCGGGAGACATGAGCTTGTATCGGGCGCCATTAGATCCGGAGAAGTCTTTCGCCTTTGGATCTTCACTCGAGAGAGAAGATTCGGTGTTTGAGCTTCGAAATCGGAGCTCGAAGGCTTCTGACTCTTGGTCGGAGTTTGTAGTGGTAGCCATTGACGAAGCAGAGAGAGAGAGAGAGAGAAAGGGAGGCAGTTTTGGGAAACAGGAGAAAAGGGGTAGAGTGTGAATGTAGCTTTGTCAGAGAGAGAAACGCAGTTGACTTGTTTTGGCTTGCATGTGACGGTGAATGAGATATCACCCTTCATTTCTTAACTTTTATTTTATTTTTTTATTTTTAATAAAGATTGTATTAATATTTTATATTCATCCTCCATCCTTTGTCCATTTACTTCATTTTACAAAATTTGAAAAAGCAACCGATCATAAATTTTATATATAATAATAAAAACAGATATTAATCAAATATAATATAATTATAAAATATCGATAATTTATAAAAAAAAAAATTATAAAAACATTTTTAAAAGTAAATATTTTCAAATATTTCCTAAAATGGTATTTACATTACAACCATCTATAAGTAAAATTTTAATCTCTTAAACCATAGAACCGACACAGATGGACTCGTGCCTACCAGGAGGAAGCACGTGCAATGGTACACTCGCATTTTGCACGAGTTTAGATCTAAATACTTTTAAAAATAATAGATATAATAATTTAATTTTAAGAAAAAAATATATTATTTTTAACAATATAATAATAGAAATAACGATATTTTTTAATAAAGATTGTATTAAACATCCATAACAAACTATAGGAATGTTAAATTTTGCAGGTTTATTTCCTATATTACATGCATTTTTCTTCAATTTGTATAGGCATCAAAATGAAAAAAAAAAAAAAAACACCATAATTATTTACTTTAAATATATATATATATATATATATATCTGAAAAATATAAATTGTCTTAAAATCCTATCATGGGTCGAAGGACAGGCCTTCGCATTTCTAATCTAGTGGGGTCTGACGGCGTCGTTTGCCCCAACTCGGCACAAGGGCATTACTCGTGTACCCTAACATATAGATTTAATCACATGGCATCCTGCGTAACATTAGCTTCACTCCCACTTCAATCTGATGCCAAGAAAGCCAACTTATGTGACCTCTCTCTCTCTCTCTCTCTCTCTCTCTCTCTCTCTCTCTCTCTCTCTATGTTTAGGACCCAGGTCTAGAAAATCTTTCCTTTGCACTCAAAATCTCTCTGACTCTTAAATTTAGGGCTTGAATCGAAACGTGATTAGATTCTATTGCTATTGCTACAAAATGCTTCGAGAGTTTTGCTGCTCGATCATTGTGTTTACAAAGATTTCACTGTTCTTTGTAGGTTGAACAAGATAGAATTCATACCTTGATTGGACCAAGGATTCGAGACATTTTCTTCATTAAAACTGCAGGAGATCAGTAATCTTATTTTCTAGAAAGACTTGATACTTACAAATCAGTTGGTAAGGGTGGGATGTGGGAAGGTTTTTGTTTTGCAATACAAACGAGAGGAAAATAAAAGAATCTGCACACCATCTGTTTGCTACAATACTCCCCACAAGTTTATTGCTGGCTAAAGGTGCGTTTACTTGTGAAAAACAATGATTTTTTTTTTTGGAAAATATTTTCTAAAAAAATAAATTTATATTCAAATACTCTAATTTTCAATTTTAAAAAATAAAAATTAAAAAAAAATAAGATTTTTCAATTTATAAAAAGAAATAGAAAACAGTTTAAGGATTATTTTCTATTATATATAAAACTCATATTTTCTAAAATTTTCTTGACGCAGAAAACATGAAAAAATTAAAAACGAAAAATAAAAAATATTTTTTGCAACTAATTGCACCCTAAATTTTCTTGTATTTTTCCTTTCGAATTGGGATATGGTAACTAGCGAGGGAGAGGAATAGACAATACAAAGAAATGGTATTTTTCATGACCATTTCAAAATGACAACAAAGAATAGCATTACCTTATAAACTCTGGAAAATGACATCTTCTGCGTCTCGAGGAGTTGAGAAAAGTATAAAAAGGAAGAAAATCGATTTTCCTTTCTTCATCCTCTCCTTGCAGCCAAACAGAATCATCAATCATTCCATCATCCTCTAAGCATTGGAAAGAGAAGTTCTGGATACAAGCTTTCACAAAGAAAGTAATGCTATCAACAGATAATCGACCGGTGGATACAATGTTTAATCTATTAACTAAATTTTGAGTTTAAAATTTGAAAATAAAAGAATTTACACTAAAAGAGTCGCCCAATAAATACAATTTTCACGGACTCTCAAATCAAATTAATTAGAATATGACTCTGAATACCAATAGTGAGAAAGAGAGAGAGACATGACTTTAGTCATAAAAACTCCATATTGAATTTAAGTATTCATATTAAGAAAGTCGTCTTCTAAATAAGATTTTCATGGATATTCAAACCGAATTAATTAGAGTATAACTCTCGATCCCAATAATAAGAGAGAGAGAGAGAGAGAGAGAGAGAGAGAGAGTAATTCTACATAGTCGAAAAAGTTAATTACCAAAAATGACTTTGGTCATAAAAACTCCTATTGAATTTAGGTATTTGAATCACCAACTTTTTCGGTCCATATGGTATTACTCCCTGCAAAAGCTCAAATAGAAGTGACATGAGTGGTTGCGGATCCCACAAAGGCCCACAAGTATGAGTGCTTTGTAGACCATCTACCTACATTCTTGTCATCAGAAAGAAAAAAGGGCCCGCGCTCGACCTACGACCTAATTAAAGAAAAGCCTACTATTTTAACTTGTTAATCCTACCACACAAACTGCGTCCTGTGGGAATCAATCAATCGCCCATCTGAACATGGCATGCAGCTCTCACAACAAACAAGAGCGAGACCCATATGAAATTGGGGTGGTTCATGGCCCAAGCCGAAAGGTTCTTCTAAGACAAAAAGGTGAAGAAGAAAAAGTGCAGTAGTCCGAAAAGGCATAAGGCACAAGATGCATTTTTTTCCTGGGAAAAGAAAAATAAAAAACAAGATACTGGATAAACACTACGTCTTCCGATCTCAGATCCTCAAAAAATGAGCATCCTTCAGAAAATGGGGAAAAATTTTCATGTTGCATAGATCTTAAATCCTCAAAATGATCATCTAAGATGTACTCAAGATTAGAGTTAAGAGTGATCCAAGGAAAAATGCATCTGGCTTGAAAAGAAAAGCTAAAGAAGGAACAACTCCTGAAGGAGGGAAATGATGGACAAAATTAGTTTCCAAGTGAAAAATGGCAAATCAGTTTGCAAACGCCGTCAGATCATCAATGTTCGCAAAACAGTACAGAGTTGAGCCAACACTCAACATTGCTAAAACCATAACACCTCGGGAATTCGTTAGATTAAAAATGGATAACAAGGGATTGGCCCCATAAAGAGAGTCTAAAAGAGGCCATGGCCTAAAAAAAAAATGCTCAACAGTCACTGCAGCATGTCCTACTAAAGCACAGTGGGATGGAGGAAAATCTCAAGTTGACTCTCTGAAGATGATGCCACAGAATCACACATCAATAGATTCAAAATTAAATGTTTGCTCTAGCAAAATTTTACAAAGAGTGATGACAAAGAGCCAATCAAATTTAGAACTTGGTGGACAAATACCTAACATGACAGTCTAGAACATTATATAGTAGGTTTGTAGGTTCAGAACTTCAAACTTTACTCGCCCAAAAAAAAAATAATTGAAATTTACTGAAGACCGCCAGCCAACCCAATTGACTACATACCATGCATCTTTGGCAAAAACCAACTCTAAAATCTAATGAGAGGCCATCACAAATACCAAAGAGCATCTTCAATTTGCACATGAACTGGATCTGTTTTAGCACTTCAAGCAATTTCCTACTAATCTAGAATGGGGTTTCTTGAAGTGCAATCATACCCCAAATTTGAAATCTATATGTCAAAATTCAAATGCCAACAATCTAACACGGCATTTTCTCATAGAATAGTAATTTTCATACAAACCAAATCCCTACAAATGATGTGACATTGGCTATTGGTCTAAATTTTGTACCATGAACCATCCTAGACTTTTTAGTTACTGCTAAATCAAAGTTTGTACCATTTGTATAGCACTTACTTGCTACAAATAAACATCATTCCTTCTCAAACTACCACGCCATCACTATTTAGTGTCATTCAAACCAACTCCAGGATTAAACAAATCTTCCTCACAGCTTGAACCCAACACTAGCTCATAACCTTTCCTGGTATATGTTACTGCTAAAACAAAGTTTGTACCATTTACATCATAATCAGATGCACCGCATTGATGAGGAAAATTAACTGCAACTACATAGCTAGACAATCTGTGCACCCAGAATAATGGTTCTTGAAAACACAAGTTAGCCGGTGAACACCCCCCTCCCCAAAAAAGTGCCCATGGCCAAGCTCAGAATGAGTTACAGAGAACTCAGAACAGGTTTGCCCTATATTACAGGCTGATCTACAATCTAACCCCATCTCATCCTCAGTATACTCAGAAAAGAAAGAGCTCATGTGGCAAAAACTTAAACGAGAACATTCGAAATACAAGAATAAAAGAATTTAGTTCTCATAATTGCACTACCACCTAAGTATAGCGGTTTGCATATGCAATAAGACATCATGGTCAGATGGTAACCATGTCATCTCCCTCATCAAGCATTACTTGATCATACCTTAACAAATTTCAGAGTCTAGATCGTTTATTATAAGAGACTGCATAAGGAACTACGAAAATTTTCTAACTACCCCATTAGCATATTAGGCATAAGCGAGACCCAACTTGAGCTTGAGCATAAAATCTCAATAGGGAGCATTGCAATGGCATCATTAACTGGCAAGCCAACTTTGATACTCAGTACGGTACTGCTAAAACCTAAGATAGAGATATGCATTGAACAATTAAACTTAGTCCATCATGAACTATGCCATGAGGAATAGCTCAACAAGCCATGTAGGGTTGGAGTTGAACCTTTCTGTGTCAAAGTTCAAATCAACCCCCCCCCCCCTTTCTCTCCTTAACCAGCCAAAAGAAGTGTCCACATATTACATATACATAGCTGGTCCTAAATTTTAATCCAGTTAGGGCCAATTACTTGGGACTATATCCATGAAAATGGATACTATAATTAGAAATCCCAGTTATTCAAAGATAACTGCAAGAAAAGTGACAGCAAAAGTTGTGGGTGCTTCAAGATAAGTTTGCATCAGCTGTTGGGAAATAGCTCCAGCATCGAATCACATGAAACATATCCAGTTTAGAAACCATTAAAGATACGTCTCAGAAATTCAACTAAGATATCAAGATGCATTCAAAGGCTATAAAAGATAAGTAAGGTACACAATCTGGAATCAACATGAAATTCCATTTTATCTCCCATCTGTAGCACTTAATGCCCATAATGATCCTTCACAACAAGGTGAAGATTCCCCTCTTAGGCACAGCATACAGTATGATCTAGAATTTTGATTATCACGAGTCGTGACATAACCTCCAAGGAGCTTGCACCTAATGCCACAGGAAAAACAAAAGTTCTGCTTCCACGTGGCTTCTTTGCATATACACAGCAAAAGAAGAAGAAAGAAAAGAAAATGAACCAAAACCTCAGCAAACCCACCAATAATCCATAAATATTGTTTAGGAAAAAAAATAAGACAAAGCAAGAGATAAACATCTAGTTCTAGTTCTAGTTTTAGTTCCTAAACTATGATCATGATGATCAAAATGGCACAAGCATAAACCATGCCACGAAGTCGGCAAAGGCTAGCCAGTATGATCCAATCATACTTCCGCAAACCACAGATCATTAAAAAGATCTAATCAGGGTAATAAGAAGGATTGTGCTGAGTCGTGTAGCTATATCCACCATAATTGGTTGGCCTGTCATAATAACCGGATGCCATAAGTGCCTCCGAAGAATATAGACGTGACCTGGCAGGACTGGGGTTCCCAGGAAAATCTAGTGGGGTTCCTCCCAAACTATAGAGCCCAGCAGATGAGCCAACATATCCAACAGCAGAAGTTGCCCCTGCCAAACCATAATGCCCAGTCGATGAGCTCAAGTATTGAGCAGATCGCTCTGGCAATAAACCTGCAGAAGATATGAGAGATGATCGGTACAGAGGAATAGTGGCACTGACATCAGTAGCTATTGTTGGAACTGCAGCTACTGGTGCCTCTGCCACTGGAGAATGATCAGCAACTCGAGGACGCTTGTTTCCACTCAGCTGCCAGGTCTTAGGCTGCTTCTGTTGTGGGTGCTGAGGCTTAGAGGCAGGGGTAGAGGCAGGGCGTTTTCTTTCTGCTTTCTGCTTCTCTAGCTGCTCAATACGCTTTTCAAGGTTTCCCTTCGGGTATTCTGACTCAAGGTTGTAGTCCTCAATGTGCTTAATTACTGATTTCAGAGCACCGACTTCTTTAGCTGTGGCCTCATTCTGTGTAAGAAGAGTTCATAAACATGCGAGCAGATAACTGCTTGACCTTGAACTTACATGGGTATTCTAAGAGTCAAAAAGAAATTGCAATATTACCAGTGCCTGAAGAGAACTCTTTTTCTCTTTGCGAATTTTCTGAGCAAGCTTCTTAGCTTCCTTCACATAGTCTTTCAAAAGGGTCACTACCTGGAACATTTCAGCCAGGCCAAATTCATAAACAAATTTGACAGCTACAAGTTGTTTCCCATTGTTAATGAGTTTTTGAACAAGATCTGCCACAGGTAGTGCAGTTACCATCAGAATCAGCCCCCAAAGAAGATGGAAGCAACCAGATAATACATGTTTGGTTGCATAAACAAGTGAGATACAGGTGATTTTGGCACAAGAGCCAAACTAGTGGACTGAAACAAGCTTTTAGCTATTTTAAACACTACGAGCACTAAATGTGGGTAAAGCTCTGCACTGACACGGATGCAGCCAACTTTAGCTATTTCTACATGGAAGTAGGATGAGAAGGTGTCTCATCCAAAGTTAGCCTAGAAAAAAGGTATAATATAGGCACAGCAATAAGCATATCCCATACTTCCCAGGTGTGTGTTAAATTAAATAGAAAAATAATTGCCTCAAATGATTCCAAGACTTATCCTGCCATCATTACCTACCATGTTACCTCTTATATAAGAAATTTAAACTCAATTAAACACTGTCCTCCAAGTACCTAAATCAATGACCTTTATTTGCTCTTCATTTCATATTTTTCTACCAAGAACTTGAAATTTCTATGAGTCAATAGGATAAATTATTTGAAATTCAACATAAAAGTTGAGAAAGAACAGACTTTTGTCCATCATTAAACAATAAGAATGGAGGAATGCCATTCTTACATACCAGTATATGCAGCAGAGTTTTATTGGTTGAAATATTCTACCATAAAATATATTCTGCTTTCTGTCAACCAATAAAATCATGGCACATAGGAGCTTGTAGAGCTTGTATTGACAGGTATAGTAGTACGCAAAACAATTTTGATCTATATATCAATTTCCAATACAATGACAGGTCTTCACAGCAAGCGTGCTCTATTTTTTGTTGTTGATGAACAGAAGACTCGCTTCAACTCAAACGTATCTCACCAATCAACTCTATTTTGAGACAATATATATAAGTTCAAACTACTGCAGGTTATCAAACATGCTAAACACCAAAAACTCAATAAGAGAATAATCTACATTTGTGACTCAGTATGAGTCTTTGCATCTGTGAGATCAATATTCTTGGATATTGAAAATATAAATATTCACCATAGTAGTTAAAAGCGTGCTGAAGCGTGCTGAAGCGTGCTTAAAGCGCGAAGCACAGCGCAGCTCTTGGGCTTTTTTTGCATAAAGCGCAGCACAAATGAGAAAGCGCAGGTGAAGCACGCAGAAGCGCAAAAAAGCACATAAAGCGCAAGGCGCAAAAAAGCGACACTTTATTTTTTTAATTTTTTTTTTTTTAATTTAACAAGTCTAATATAATTTCAACCGTTGGATCTTATTAATTGAATGTTTAATGGTGAAAGATGAGGTGTTGTGTGCTACTTTCCATGAATGAGATGCACTAGATGGCTATTTTAAGGTTAAAATGTTTGGGGACTCTCAGTCAATTAAGTATGGAAGCAATGCAGATCTCACTGGTACCAAGTACATTTCTCTCTCTTCTTCTTCTTCATTCTCTGTTATGCTCTTCTCGGTTTTTATTCCTCTACTCCATCTTCCTTTTGCGTCCTCTTCCAGCCTCTAATTTTTTTTTTTTAATTTTCTCCATCATTCTACAGCTTCTTTTTTTAATCTTCCCTCTTTTCTTCAATTATAATTTGATGCCACTCCTCCATTTTTTTTTCAGTTGCTGCTGCCCTGCTCCTTTCTGTTCATTCTTTTTCTTTTGTGTCTCTGTTCTGGGGTTTTCTCTTCTCCTGCTCCTTTCTATTCTTTTTTTTTGTCGCTGTTCTTTTTTTTTTTCTTTCTTTTCTTCCTGTTCAGTTGTTCTCCTCTGCTCCTTTCTGTTCATTTTTTTTATCACCATTTGCCAAATGATGTCGGGATATCATGCAAGGGTTTTGTTCAATTGGGTAACATTTGGTTTGAAGTTATTTAAGTTAATTTATGTCTTTTCCAAGAGCTTCATGAAATACATTTTCTTGTTATGTGGTCTAGAAAACGATTTTTTTTTTGGTTCAATTGGGGGAGAGAAACTTTGGTATTGGATGAACTTTGATTATTTGTTGTCATTAAAAGCTTTGACTCTTATGTATGTTGATGTTCTACTACTATAACATATTTCATTTGTTATTATTATATAACCAAATATATATTTTGATTTTATATCCTAAGTGCACTTTATATGAAAAAACCTGCGCTTCACTTTGCGCTTAAGCCCCAGGAGGGTCTGTCGCTTTTTTGCACTTTTCGCTTTTGACTACTATGATATTCACAATAAATATATTCTTTGGACATGTTAGCCATAATTAGTATGGGTTTGGTACCCCCTTGGCGTAATAAATACATTTTTTTATTGATAAAAAAAATTACTCTTAGATATTGAAAGTATGACTGACGAGGGATGTAATAATACCATAGTCAAGAACATGGCACATGCAATTTTTACAACAATTTCCAAAAAAGTGTATATGAAACCAAAAAGATCTCAAACATGGATGGACATGGTCAGTTGTCTAGTTAAGCTCAAGATGCTAACTCTAACCAAAAAGTGATACAGAGAATCATCTGTAGACCATATAAGAATCATAACTGAATTATTGAAGAATTTATTATAGCAAGTGTATTGTTTTTAGCATTACTAAACATCAACCGACCAATTGATAATACCCTCATAAGTTACATTATTTAAAAGAATTTTTCAACAATATGAAAATGTTTCTTATTTGGCAAGTTAATCAAATAAAATTTATAGGTTTCAATGATATGATTTGCAGAAAATTAAAAATAAATAAATAAATACAATATATTCACAGGGAATAACCAAAACTAAGACCAAAATGAGATCAAATGGTTGCACCATGCAGCCACTATGCATGTACAAAGGATGCAAGAACTTAAACAAGTCAAGAACTTCCACCATTTTGAGCATCTTTAAGGCTTGTCATGTATAAGTAACTCATGATGTTCAATTTGTTGTTATGTGATTCACTTCTATTCAACAAAAGTACACCTTTTTTTCAAAAATAAACTTGTAAAATTGAATATCTAGCAGAAGCGCTTTAAAAACAGGCAATGTCTGAGAAAAATTTTAAGGTAATTATTTTATATCATGAACAGAAACTACGGATGTTGTGCCCACGATATAAGCCCTAGTATAGGATCTAGTCGGTAGATACCCCGTAGGAAATTCCTCTCTTCCATTGCATGAGTTTTTCCTTGTCTTAAACTCTATTTTTGACGGCCGGAAACTTGTTCCCTAGCAAGCTTCCCACCACACTTCTTTTAGAAGAATTTAGACTTGACTCATCATACCTTCTTTAAATAGAGGAGCTAGGGTTTACAGTAGAATAGAATTTTTCTAATCCGTAAAATCATTCATAACATGAAGAATTCTCAAAACTTAGACAATTACTAATTTTAAAAGGATTGTTATCAACTAAAATAAGAAAACTACTATTTTTCCTAAAATCCTTCCTTCTTACTATTCCATAAATGTTTCCCTAGAATATTTGTTTTCAATGAATGCATCATGCATATCAACACCTCAACAAAAAACTCTTAAAGGGTCCCATTCAGAAAATCCAGTGATTGGAATTTAGCTTGTTCAAAGGATCACAACTGCTGCACATAGAGAAGTGCATTCCATATTGCACTCTAAAGTGCATAGACCTAATGGAGATCCAACTATGCCATTGTGACTTATGCCACTGGACATGAACAAGACCAAACTATGAGACAATGAACTTGAGAAGAAATGCAGTTAGCATTTGGACAGTACAACCTTAAATGATAATTTAAAAAAAAAATGCATCTCAAGTCAAGAATGATTTAATAATAAACTAGTACGGTTAAGCACATATTCATTTTCTTCAGCATCATTGTCTACTTAAGTCAAATTTAATCCAATATTCCTCATAGATAGACTTTGTCCATAATGAATCAGAGTTTAAAGTTTTTGTTATTTCAAAGAGCAGAACAAACTGAAGAAAGTTTCATATTTCCATAACCCAAGACAACAGAAGCAATGCTTTTGTCTAAGAAGAAAGAATATACATATTTCATATATAAATATAGACATATATAAGCCATGAGGTCAAAAGATTCATGGAGGCAGAGGTAGCTAACTAACAGTTCAAGTACAGTTGATATAGTTGAGGCACAGGCAAAATATGGTTAGTGGGGGTGGAATTTTTGGCGTCAACCTATAGGAGTTCTCGTTTTTCTAATTTCTTCCCTAAGTTTTCTATTCGCTTAGAATATAGCAGTAAGAGAATTGTCATCTATAGGCCATGAGCACAGGAGACTGTCTACATGACCAGGTCGACCCACACTTTGCCACTCCTGGCAGAATTATATAAACCCCTGCCAGGGAAGAATCATATCTGCCCCAGCTTTGCTGAGGTATTCTCTCCCGGATTCATGCCCCAACCTTCCAAGTCAAAATTGTAAGCAACTAAGGTTTGCAGAGAAACATAACATTTGAGTAGGAGATACTCTATCCCTGATTCACACCCCTACCTGTCCTTGCATATAAAGGGCGTATCCAGTGCCGAAGCTCCCACATTGTGGGGTCGGGGAAGGGAATACCTAGGCAGCCTTCCCCTTGCTTTTTTTGCAAGGAGGTTGATTCGAACCCTGGACCTCCAGGACACAATGGAGAGACTCCACCATTGCGCCAGGCCCGCCCTTCCTACCTGTCCTTGCATGTGCTTCGAAAACCACCCTCTATTTTCTTTCCATTTTAAGATACCCATTGGAGTAGCAGACAAGATTAAGAATGATTTCCTTTGGTCAGGAAGTAGGATGGCAAAAAGGGAATATTTGGTGAATTAGGATCAAGGTTCAAAACTTAAGCCTAAGGGTGGTTTGGTTTCAGTAATGTGGTAACCAAAAACATTTCTCTGGTAAGCAAATGACTTGGAGATTTCCCTTAGGACCATATTCCTTATGGCATAATGCTACCATAAGTAAGCATGGTCTCTCATGAAATGGATGGGATGCGAAAGCTAGGAGAATTTCTCATTGTAGTCCTTGGAAATTTATATTGCAGTTATGTCGTACTTTTCTTCTTCTCATGTCTTTCCAATTGGGGCGATGGTTCTTGTGTCCTATTTTTGGCAAGATCCTTAGATTTGGGACTCTCCCTTGTCTATTACTTTCCGTCAACTCTATAGTTTGTCTAGACTTCACTCGACTGCTATCAAAGATGCTTATAATTGGGAGGGACATTCGATCTCTTGGAATTTTCACTTCTCTAGAGCTATTAAGCGTAGAGAAGTTGTAGGGTTTCTTCCCTTAGTTTCCTATTACAGGGGAATGAACCATCCCAGAATGTTCCACACAATAATCAGGAGCCTTGATGCTTTGATGCTTTTCTTACAAATCTCTTTTCCAACATCTAGCTTGTCCAAAAAACCTCATTTTTCTTTAAATAACCTTATTTGGAAAAGAAAGATTCCAACCATAATGAAGACTTTTACTTGGTCCATAAAGTTCTACAAAATCAATACCAACGACTTGCTACACAAGAAAGACCTTCTAAAGCTATCTCTTTGAATATTTGTGTCATGCCTTATAACAATTCTGAAACTAAATATCACATTCTTTGCATTGTTCAACTATGCAGAGTAAAACAGCTTATTTTCTATATAAGACAATGATTGGATATGTCATTGGAGACTCTTTGATTTGTTTATTACGAAGTTTGGAGATTTTAAAGGGCAGAGATATGCTTGCTCTCATTGGAGATATGCACTGGTGCCTGTTCATTGGTGCATTTAGAGGGAGTTAAATGTCAAAACCTTCATAAATCAAACCATTGATTATTATTTTTAATGAGATAAGATTGTATTTATACTTCTCTATGGACTCATGCTCAAAGTTTTATAAACATTATCGGTTGGAGAAGTTAAGGATTGGAGAGGAATTATCCATTAGCTTATATATTGTTCGTTTCCCACTTCTTAGGATTTTTTATTCATGAAGTTATTGTACATTCTACATACCATCTGATATAATTTCTTTTTCTATAAAAACATGATATTTGGATAACATTTTCCCTTTCTCTGTGTTTGACATTAATATTAAGTGGTAAGACTTTTACTCAACTATACTTTCACAATATTAGTTATGATTAAGGTAAAGGATGATATTCTCATTTTCAGAGAGAGAGAGAGGAGCCAGAAAATCACACAAAATTTAAGGGGGGGAAGAGGAGAGGGAGAAAATTACACCAAATTCTAGAGAGAGAGAGAATTAGACTTAGATTTAGAGAGAGATTTGTGTCATTAAGGAAAACTTGGTTTTTATTCTTTTTAAGTCCAAAATTCATGGCAAATATCGGGTAAAAGCTTACCTAAGGTGGGGGATGATACATCTTTACCCCTTTTACGGGTACAATAAAAACCCTAATAAATTTCACAAAAAAAAGGATAAAATTACCCAATTTTACTTTTGAATTCCAAACACAAGAAAAAGGGTAAAAGATTAGCTAGTAAGCTTTTAAACCCTCTTTTGCCCCTACCATACGTTACCGAAATGCTATAAGTGATGAGACATGTATGCAAATGACTCACCAAAAAAAATTTTTTTTTTAAAATAACCCCAACCGAAAAATATTTCCCCAAATAACCCGAATTTGTCGGGAGTTGGAGACGCAACACACTGTGTCGCGTCTCCAACCCATCGCGTCTCTAACCCGCGACAACCCAAAGTCCAGAGAGAGAGAGAGAGAGAGAGAGAGAGAGAGAGGAGTCCGCCGGGGGGAGGGAGAGGGGAGGAGAGCGGCGGGGGCGGAGGGGGGAGGGAGGAGCGCGGCGGGGGGAAGGAGAGAGAGAGGACCGCGGCTGGGTGCGGAGGGGGGGAGGGAGGGAGGGAGAGAGAGAGGGGAGAGGGCCGCGGAGGGGGGAGGGAGAGAGAGAGGGAGGGCCGCGGGCCCCCTCCGCCCCCCGTGGCCCTCCCCCCCCACAGCCCTCCCTCTCTCTCTCCCTCCCCCCCTCCGCCCCCGCTGTGTCTCTCTCCTCCCCCTCCGCCCCCCTCGGCCCTCCCTCTCTCCCCCTCCCCCCCTCCGCGGCCCTCTCCCCTCTCTATCTCCCTCCCTCCCCCCTCCGCACCCCGCCGCGGTCCTCCCCTCTCTCTCCTTCCCCCCGCCGCCCCCCGCCGCGCTCCTCCCTCCACCCTCCGCCCCTGTCGCTCTCCTCCCCTCTCTCCCCCCACAGACTCCTCTCTCTCTCTCTCTCTCTAGACTTTGGGTTGTCGCGGGTTGGAGACGCGACACAGTGTGTCGCGTCTCCAACTCCCGACAAATTCGGGTTATTTGGGAAAATATTTTTCAATTGGGGTTGTTTTAAAAGAAAAAAAAATTTATGAGTCATTTGCGTACATGTCTCATAAGTGATTATATTTTAAAAAACAGGAAGTAATAAGCAAACGACTACATTGCATCTTAATAATATAAGCAGGAGACGTACCTGGAATTCTATCCGAATACCCAAGAGCTCGACACAATTCCATGGCCTGCCGATAGCGCCCAATATTAACAACAAGATCAAGAACCTCCCCAGCATCAAACTCAGCTGCCAAATTGAAAGTTGCCAGAAGTTGCAAAAACCCTAAAGCCTCCAGTGGATTCTTCCCATTAGGACTCACTTTCCCCTTCCATTGCACCGCCAAATTCTTCGCTCTCTCCCTCTCCTTTGCATTAATCACTGGTCCCAACACCTTCAACTCCTCCAACAACATTATACAAGTCCTCCTAAACCCTGACACTGTCGGGTCCTTTTCACCTTTAGAAGACGAATTCTCCGAATAAAACCCCTCCATTGCATCCAGAACCATCTTGGCCGGATCTGAAGCCAATCTCAAAGCCCCGGGAATCTCTAACCTAATTTGCTGCCTATCTTTCGAATTATCAATTATAAACTTCCTCAAACCTTTACCATCCATTTTCTCGCACAATTTTAACAACTCAATTCTAGGATTCACATCATGACCATCATCAGGAACTGAATTTGAATTATTCGTGGCAACAAGAGTTTTTTGAGGAGTAGTGTTTTGTTCTTTCACCTGTTCTGCAGGTGTTTGATGAGATTGAAGTCGGAGTTGAGATTCTTTGGATTGGAGTTCTTTGAAGCGTTCTTCGATGGAAAACTTGAGAGAATCGATGTGAGATTCGAGATCGGTCCATGCGAGAGTGAAGTTTGAGAGAAAAGATGAGACAGTCTTGAGGTCTTCGAAGGTTTTGCGCAGATTCTCTTTCTTTACGTCGATTAAACTCAGAGATGTTGATATCGTCTTCAACGAAGCCATTTGAGAAGGGAGGGGGAGGGGGGGAGAGAGAGAGAGAGAGAAGAAACTAATTTCCGGCAGAAACCCTAAACTTATGTCCTTTGCGATTTACGATTTACCCTGGTTTTTGTAACGACGAACTTCAGAATCCCAGTTGTTGTAGACCGTAGCGAATCGAACTTTAAAAAAAAATTAATAATAATAATAATAATAATTTGAGAACCTAAAATGCCCTTGGGTCCTGGGATAAAACCGAATTAATTATTAATTAATTATTTATTTATTTATTTTAATTAGTATTATTATTGATTAAATAGTATTACTATAGATACAAAGCGCCAAGGCGCTTACCGTGCGCCAAAAATTCAGAGGTCCTTATATAGTCGTCCGATTATTTTTTGGCCATAATTTCTTTTTTTTGGTGCAGCTTTTTTTTTTTCTTGCATCCTCTTTTTTTTTTTTTTTTGAGTCTTATATTTTTGTGATCCCATATTTATTTATTCAAACTCTTATATTTTTTCGTTTTGATCCGATTTTTTTTCTTTTGAATCCTTCGTCTTTTTGGAATTAAACTTTATTTTTTTTGTTTCATTCAAATCCTGTACACCAAAAATTCGGAAGTCCCTACGTGATTTTCTGATTATTTTTTGTCCACAGCTTCTTCTTTTCCTTTTGTTTACGTCATTTTTTTTTTTTGTGTAGTTTCCCTTTTTCATTAGCATCCTCCTTTTTTTTCTTTTGTCTCTACTTGGTCCTCCCATATTTTTGAGATTTCGTATTTTTTTTTTGTACAAATTCTTACGCTTTTTTGTTTCTACCCGATTTGTATTTTTTTTTTTTGCCTTAGGTCTTTTCTTCTTTTGGGCCATGCTTTTTTTATTTCATTCAAGTCTTTTTTTTGGTTTCATTCAAATCCTTGTACTTTTTTATCCTTTTTTTTATAGCTTTGGTCCTTCGTCTTTATGAAACCATATTTTTTTTCATTCAAATTCTTCCGCTTTTTTTTATCAATTTTTTTCACTTAAATCTTTTATCATTTTGGGATATAGATTTTTTCTTTTTTATTTTTTTGACCCTAAAGATGATTGTCCCTTTATTTTTAAACCGTATTTTTTTTATTCAAATCCTTATTCTTTTTTTTTTTTTTTGACCTAGCTTTTTCTTCTGTTTAAGTCCACCATTTTTTGAGTACATAGGTTTTTTTTTCTTTTGTTTTTTGTTCTCAATGGATGGTTATTCCTTTATTTTTAGACCATGATTTGTTATTTTTTCATTCAACTTCTCACTCTTTTTTGACCCATTTTTTTCACCTTAGTATTTTGTCTTTTTTGAACAAAAGTTTTTTTCTCTTTTTTTACCCCATAGATATTTTTTATTTTTAAACCACGATTTTATATTTTTTCCTATTCGTTCCTTACTTTTTTTATATATTTTTTAACCTTTTTTTTCTCTTGAATCGTTCGCTTTTTTTTAACATAGGTTACTCTTCCTTTTTTAAGTCTCAAGGATGATTATCCCCTTATTTCTATTATTTTTTTATTCCACTTATTACTCTTTTTTATCTCATTTGTTGGTATTTTTAAGACTATATTTTTTTTCTATCATTGATATATATTATATTTATCACTGATTTAAACAAAAATTTGATTCAGATATTAAATTAATTATAAATTTAATAAATATTTTTATAGTATGAGCACCAACGTATTCGCATGGGCTAGTAACTAGTTATAATAAAAGAAACCTATGAGACTGACATTGTTGGC
Source organism: Dillenia suffruticosa (assembly GCA_033439265.1). NCBI lineage: Eukaryota > Viridiplantae > Streptophyta > Magnoliopsida > Dilleniales > Dilleniaceae > Dillenia > Dillenia suffruticosa. The sequence goes on from JAVTVX010000005.1 coordinate 2,003,153, forward strand.
CCAAATTTAACTAAAAAGTGAGAAATGTTGAATGATTCAATTAAGAACCTAAATCTAAACGAGGGTTGCTTGCAAGATTGTTAAATGGCAATGTTAATGTCCTGTTTAACAAAGTGTCATGAGCTATTTGTCTGTCTTTGGCAATCAAACTACAACTTTTTAACGTCAAAACAAATTTGTTGGTACAACCATTGATATAATCAAACGCAATTTAATGATCAAGAAATTCCACCAATTTTATTTGTTTAGATATATTTATTTTTAAAATTGTAAACATCAGTGACATGCTAGTTAACGTTAATGCCGACTCATCTCAGAGTGCTGTACGGAAATATCTCACCTTATCCCAATAAATTTTAATATTGAAAACTTTAATTACACTGGATTTAATTTAATTTTAATTTTTTTAAACGCTTTTTCATAAATCACAAAATAAAATTTTTTAAATATAATATATATACGCACACATAAATATATTGGGGGCCAAACATGATGAATTTTTATGTTAATTAAAATAAATAGAATAATATTATAAAATATTGATAAAAGCACAATACCCAACTCTAAGAGTTGTGCAAAGCGGAGGACTTCCTTTTTCATCACCAAAGTGTTCTTTTCATCGGGTATGAAAAAAATATTATTAAAAGATGAAACCTTCAATTGAGACATGACAGCTTCCTTAATCTGGATTAATCGAGTCAAAATTTCAAATAACGGATAGTCAAGTTACAAAAAAGAAAGTGTCCTTTTCACTTATCCTTACTTCCAACTCTCTTGCTCTCGTCTTTCCATCCACCCAGAGTCTCGTCACACCGCACACAAAAGGGACTGGAACACCAAATCTCCATTGCTCAAAGTTTCCTCCTCTAGACTTCCCCCTTCCTTCATCAATGGACTGAAAAAGATCCCAAAAAAAATCATCAATGGACTGAAATTTATCCCAAAACCCAAAAATTATTGTGCCTTATATATGTGCCCACGAGCCCATCAAAACTTGTTGTCTAAAGCTCAAACATGAGAGGCTTTGATAAGCAAGACAATTTCAGAAATTTATTTTTAGTAAAGATAAATTATAATACGTGGAAGGTATTACAATTTTTTTTTTTGGGAAATCTAGTGATATTTTTAAAATATTTAATGATACTTTTATTATTTTTAAAAATATATTTAGTGATTTTGATGATAATTTTTTTACTAAATAATTTTTTTTTTCAAAGAGGAAATTTTATTTTATTTTTTATTTATGTTCATGGTGTTCTCTCCCTATCCCACCTCAAGTTTTATGCTCTTGCATTAATTTAATGATATTAATGCATAAGGTTGTTATTAACATACAATTGATTTATTAAAATAGGGATGTTAGCTCTATTAATTAAATTTTAGATTTGAAATTTAAAAATAAAAAAATTTATATTGTTAGAGTTGTCTCTTAAATAGAATTTTTATAAATATTTAAATTAAATTAGTTAAATTATAACCTTAATGAAAAATAGAAAAATGGCTTTTGCTGTTATTGGCAAGCCAAAAGTTGAATTGTGAGACTAGTTGGGACACTCAGCTGGAGCATGTCAAATACACCCAAAAATGCGTGTTATTCTTGTGACTTTGACCATTTGAACTTTGAAGTTCAACAAAGAGTATGGTCATGTGGGCAGTAGTATTTGCACGAGAGAAATTACTGATGCCAAAATCGAGACATCTAAGGCGAAGGGGAAAAGCATAGGCGGCCAAACGGAGGAATTCATGTGCTTCACATGCCTCTTGCCTAGTAATTATGTAACCGGTCCACGGTGCTTCTTTTGTTTTTTACTTTGTAAACATCGTATCTGAGAGAAAGATTTATATCATTAAACTATCCTTTCAAAAACGATCCATAGTATTCCAATCAAACTCTCGTGAGGTGAAAAATAAAAAACACACGTCAGGCTTTGATTCCATTATCTCTATATTGATGAAAAAGGGATAACATGCATGTCCAAAAAAATAAAGAAAAATATTAAGAAAAACTTAAATTTTAGAGTAAAATTTAGTATAGAAAAATTATGGATGATTATGGAGAAATTATTGAGTATTTTTTAAATAAAATATCAGTAATTCATTCGGGTATTTATATTTATATATCACAATTTTGTTTCACAAAAAAAAATACGATCTCAAAATTTTAAAAGTATTTTAATATGAAAATACTAATAGGAGTTGAATTACTATAAAGGGTTATTCTCGTTATTTTTATTGAAATAAGTCAAAGTATGTAACATTTCAATCAAACCCTTTTGATTCAAAAAATTTTGATTACAGGCCCATATGACCTTTAATTTAAATCAAAAGCAAATGCTGTTAATAGCATCGTTGCCCTTGCACCAGTATTTTAGATGGAGTTCAAATTCCATGGATGCTCCCATCTTTTGTTTGCAACCTTTCAAGACCGAAATTGATGCTATCGAACATTAAGAAAATTGATTTCTACAAAGAATATTTTCACATGTTTTTTTTTTATTACGCAAAGATTCAAATCCTGAATCTTAAAATTAAAGAAGGAGGATTGTGACTACCAAACTGTTTCTTTAAACACATATTTTCACATGCTTCACATGCGTAACTCTGCTATGGTTAACTAGACCAGTCAAAGTCACTTGTTCCAACCTAAACCTACGTAGAAATAGGAAAACAAAAAATCACATTACTACTCATTCCTATATTTTAATACATTAAATTAATTAATATTTATATAAAATTCATTATATTATTTATATTCAATAAGTTATTTATTTATTTATAATTTTTATTTTTATATTATTTGTCTTATATTAATAATTATATGTTTGATTATTTTAAATTTTTATTATAAAATATAGTTATTTTATTATTTTTATAAAAAAAATTATTATTTATATAAAAATTCTTATATTTTTATATATAAGCGTTTGCTTATATTTTCGTTTCCTATATTTTTGAAAGTGTAATTTTTTCGTATCATTTTGTATTTATATCCGTTTTTATTTTTTCGATTTTATTTATGTACATCCCAGATAGCATACTTCACCATGACCGGTATAACTTATGCTTGCTTTTCTTCGCATGAAGAGTTCAATGTTTCCGTATACATTTGGATTAAAATAACGTGAAAAACTTTATTTTTTCTTTCTTTTTTCCTTGTTGACAATAGTATGCACCCTAAGTTTAGGTCGGTCTTATTGGGTTTCATTTTTCTTGTTCAAAATTCAAGATTTAAAGAAAATTAGTATAATATCAGAAGTGAACTAGTTTTATAATCTCTTAACCTTTTGGTGGGGGGGGGTATAATTTGACTTAGGCCGTGATTAAGGGCTTTGCCTTTCAAAATTAATAAATTAATTAAAAAACTTTAAATGTATTAAAATCAGAATCTCCTGCATATTGATGAAAATATTTGCCCTTTAAAATGACTATTCTTACCACTTTTTTTATTCAATAAAAATTCTTGAATCAAAAATTACCCGATTATAAGATTTCCATATAATTACCAAATTATGTACATATAAAACATTTCTTATTTTAGGACTAATTAGGGCATAGACATTGGATTTGTAAGACCCATAGTTTTTTTTTTTTTTTGTGGTATCTCAGGCTCTTGTGATCGGTGAGATTTAGCAGACCCTATCGGATTTAAAATCTCATGATTTGATCAAAAGAATGACAAATTTGAAATTTCAAAGAAAACTCACAATTCTTGAAATCCAATATCTAGTAAAATGGGGATAAAAAGGTAAACAATTAATTAATCATTGATTTGCAGTCCACATAAAAAGTTAGATATCTAAAATTTATTTCCAAACTGGCCCGCTTAAAATCTACCCCAAATATTTGATTGAAATCATGTTTGATATGTCTTAATGTTGATTGCATCGATATCAAAACCTTACATATTAATGTTAATATGCTTGTTTATTGTGGCCAAGATAAATATTAATTTTTCTTAACAGGAGTTTTAAAATTTTTTGGGCATATAAGTTCAAAGAGGATTTGAATGAAATGCAATCAAAAGTAAAGTATACCTTGGTTCCTTGTTATCTGTGTGGATTTATGAACTAGGGTCATTATCAGAATAGTAATTATAACTTAAATTATATATTTTATAATGTAAAAAGACTTTTATATAGAAAAATTCAGATTATAAAATACCTGGAAGCATCCCAAAATTTCTGGGAAGGGGGTGAGGATGTAGAATAAAATAAGGGAAGCGTGAGTCTTTTTTTTTTTTTGTACAAGGGAAGCGTGAGTCGGTGGGAAATCGTAATCGTATATTTGTTAAAAAAAAAAAAAAAAAAAAAAAAAACATCAAATGAAAATGGAGTCCGAGAATGTTTGTGTTTGTTTGGGAAGAGGAGATTTATTACGCAATCATGTCGTCAGTTATTAGAAGATATGTACAAAATCAATCCTGATTTCAAAACAAGATCAATGACATTCATCCATCATTTTTGACTCGGTTTAACGTTCCAACCTTAACTCTACTCTCCAGGCTCCACCCCTATAAATAATAGCCCTCTTCACTTCTCCTGAAAACTGATCTCTGCTTCGCTTTACCGCTCGCTCTCTCCGTCCCTCTCTCTCTTTCTCTCTCTCTCGGTAATGACTCTAATCTCTTGCTCTTGTGCTTCTTTTATTATTATTATTTTAAAAATAGTTTTGGTTGTTTAGATTGACTCGTGAACTTGAAGTTGAAAAATTCAAGCTCTTGACTTTTTGTTCAAATTCTGATCTTGGAATTATTTATTTTGATTTCCTAGCGAAAACTCTTTTTGACGAATTATGATTTGATTTTATTTTCGATCTTCAATTTCTTTTTTTAATTTTTAATTCCAAATCTGAAGAAGATTTGGGAATTGAAAGTGTGATTAATTCCAAAACCTCGCCATCCATGTTGTTTTCATTCTAACCCAGAATAATCGTTTTTAGCTTCAGGGTTTTTCATTAATTATAATCGAAGGATGCCAAGCGAAATCGCGGACTCAAATAGCGATTCCGAACACTTCGTGGAGGTAGACCCAACAGGACGTTATGGGCGATACGCGGAACTCCTAGGTTCCGGCGCCGTGAAAAAGGTGTACAGAGGATTCGATCAGGAAGAAGGAATCGAAGTCGCATGGAACCAAGTCAAACTGCGGAATTTCTCCGACGACCCAACCATGATTGATCGATTATTTTCCGAAGTCCGATTGTTGAAGTCACTGAAGAACAACAACATAATTTCGCTGTACAACGTGTGGAGGGACGAGGAGAAAAACACGTTGAATTTCATAACCGAGGTTTGCAATTCGGGGAATTTGAGGGAGTACAGGAAGAAACACAAGCAGGTTTCCATGAAGGCCTTGAAGAAGTGGTCGAAGCAGATACTCAAAGGGTTGGAGTATTTGCACAATCACGAGCCCTGTGTCATTCATCGGGACCTTAATGGTAGCAACGTGTTCGTCAATGGCAACGTTGGTCAGGTAGACTCACCTTCATCTGCCTCTTCTTCGTTTCCCCATAAAAAAATTCGGCTGCTTCCGTCTTGGCCCTTTAATTTATTTGTGATTTGACATTTTTGCCCTTGAAATGCTTTCTTTAAGAGGTTGCGGAAAAGTTTTCTACCAAGTAAATATATTTTTAAATGACTTCTATTTTAAATAAAATTAATTTTATTTATTAGCCTTCGCTGCTTTGCCTTTGTTTTGTTAGGAGTTGTGATCATAATGGTTGACTAAAATGGGATTTATCATTCGCTGGTGGGTCTAGTAGGGAAACAGCAATTGGTCAAAATTGATTTATTGTTTTAACATAGTTTGCGTGTAATTGTCGCCATGAACAATGTTGCAAGCATTAGAAAACGACAACCTTAATAATGTACCCAATCCTCAAATTGAATTCTAATTAATAATATTAAGGAATTTTTAATTTAAAGATAAGAGTTTCTGTACTATAGTTATTGTGATTAAACTTGAATGCTTGTTATGTATGCATACAGGTAAAAATTGGTGATTTTGGATTCGCAGCTATAGTAGGGAAGAGCCACTCGGCGCATTCGGTGATCGGGACACCGGAATACATGGCGCCAGAATTATATGAAGAGGACTACACAGAGCAAGTAGATATATACTCGTTTGGAATGTGCCTGCTTGAGATGACTACACTAGAAATTCCATACAGCGAGTGCAATACTATTGCCCAAATATACAAGAAGGTGAGTTCTGGTGTGAGACCACAGGCCTTAACCAAAATGAAGGATTGTGAGGTCAAGCGTTTCATTGAGAAATGCCTTGCTCAGCCTAGGGCTAGACCTTCTGCTTCTGAGCTTCTCAATGATCCTTTTTTCGACGAAATTACTGAAGAAGAAAATGAGTGCTCTTGTTCTTAGACTCATGGCCCCCCAGGGGCATTTTGATCACATTGCATGTTGGTTTTGAATTTTGAATGAGGTGGGGTTTTGACCTTCTTGTTTTTTTATTGGTCTGATAAGATAGAGAAGTTCGGATAGAGTTTGAGCATATGGGGAAAGGGTTTATCTGGGGTCTTGTGTATTTGGTGTAAATAATGGGAATTTCAAAGTGTAGATGGAACTCGAAAGTATATTTCTATTTTGACTTGATTTACATTATCTTTCTGGCATTTTCGGTGGTTGAATTGTAATTATCTTTTGATTTAATTATCTATTTGTAATCGTAATAGTTTTAACTACTAAATCTTTGACTCTGTACTCAATACACTCAAATTACACACACGGGCAAAAATCAGAGTTACCGATATTTGTGGGCTAACCCAATAAATGAACAGAAGATCTATATAGTTAAAAATAAATTTGAATATGAGATGATAGAGAAATATGATCTTGGTACTATATTAATATATATATATATATATATATATATATGAATATAGATTTAATACTAAATTAATGATAGAAAACAATAATAAAAATATATAACCTTTATATTCAATTTTTTAATTAATTATTATAATAAATGAAATTTATATAAAATTTTATTATCATAAATACATACATAAATATAATATTTTAAATATAGAAATATAAAAATAAAAAATTTTAAAATTTTAAAATCAAATCAATTAATAAATAATATATTTTAAGATATATATCGCCACTACTAACAACAATGTCCAAGAATTTGATTGGTCGGGAATGGAGAGAACGTATTTGGAGTCAAGTCAAAGGGCTTTGAATGAGGCGTTTCCAGCTGAAGGTGCCAGCAGATCAAGTTGGGAAGCAGTCCGTGGTGTAGAATGGGTATTTTGGACTGCTCTCCATTTTGGGTGGGAAGGAGTTGGTGATGTCAATCTGCTCTCCATTTTGTAAAAGGACTCGGATTTGTTGGACAGCCAACATAGACAAGATCAAAAAATAGAATGGGTATTTTTTTCAGAAAAATTATATTTTAAAAACTTTTATTAATATTTTTAGAACTTGTAATAATAATTTCAATATTTACTTAGTTTTCCTCTGAAAATTTTTAAACTTTATACCTATTAAATCTTTTTCCTCAATATTTCTAGCTATCTTAGCTTCACACTGGGATTTTGTGTACAACCTGGAGCAAAACTTCATAATTTTTTTTTAATAAATTATCGATATTCCGTAATCAAATTGGATTCGATTAAATTTGATTTAAATCGGATTGAGTTTTAAAGATAAAACTATTTGATATTTATTTTTTTCATACACACAACTTAAATTTAAAACCCGAATCAACTATTCATCGATGCAAAACTCAATAAACTTCAATCTTAAAATGGATATGAAGTTTCTCTGGACAAAGTTGGCAATAAACGCAGTGTACTGTTTTGGTTTTTTTGTAGAGAAAAGAGAAAAATAATTTCAAGAAATTTACTCGAGGATTGCATTTTTTTTTTCAAAAGATTTTGAGAGGAGAGGGTGAGGTCTTATCAAATTTGTGACTGCGAGTATAATTCACGTAAAATGATACAAATACCTAGTGAAGATTTGGTTTTACTTAAACTTGTCATTTTGAAATTAATAATGATAAAGATAAATGAAGAAATACATAAATAATTGGGACGGGACTGGAGTTCTCTTAAACATGAGTTGAATCAAGTGAGCTGCCTAACAAGCTGAGTAAATAATTAGGGCCGAAGAACAATACCTAATCCCAGGATGGGCAAACAAAGGATAAGCAAGTTAAATAAATAAGTCACTCTGGGACGGCTCAAGTGTAAAATCTTTTCACTTTTACTTTTATTTTTTTTCTCAATTTGTTCCCGTCGTTGTTAATAAAAAAAAAAAAAAGAAAGCAAGTTAAATAAATAAAGGATAAGAAAGTACCCTAGTTGATAAAGGGAACAAGAGCCCACGATGGGCAGCCCATTTGTTTTGTTGAAACTGCCACACCAGCAGATATGCCTGCATGAGGTCCAAATACAATACTCGCAGCCCTCTCTTTTTCAAGCCCTCTGGCCCAAAGAGAGTTTGAGTGTCGCACTTATTCATGGTCGGTTACCGATAGATAGTAGACTTAGTGAGATATAGTGTTAAATTTTTTAACTAATTTCCGAAGTTCAACTCACAGATTGGGCACGAAAAAACCTACGTTGGGAGGATAGCTCCCTTAAATGGGTTACTGTAAGTTCCGAACTGGATTAGTTAGAGCATAAGTTTCGATACTGATCGGTATAGTATAAAAGAAAAAGAAAAAGAGAATGGGTTGGCTTGAGTTTTGAGAATAAAAATAAAATAAAATAAAAAACAAGCATGGGAGATCAATTCCCAAAATTTGATCCTATAATTACTAGAATTCAGTTAATAGAATTTCAGAAATCAGAGATCAAGCAACAATTAAAAAAAAGGGATAGCAGTTAAACCCTTCGGAAAAAAAAAAAAAAAAACAATCTATGTGGGATTAATACAGGGTTCTTATTTTTTAATTTAGTCATAAAATTTTTTATTTTTTCTTATTGAATCCTAAACTTTAAAATTTAGTTACAATTTAATCATATACATGCGACATGACTGTTACATTAATATTTTTAGCCAAAAAAAATTGAAATATGAATGAACAATTTTAGAAAAATATGTACTGTTCGGATTGAGGTAGATGGGTTCTAATTTGACTCTTTCATCTTTTCTGTGCCGTGATGTAACAGTCACATAGATCTCATCTGGTTTATTTAACAGCAAACTATAATGATATGTTAGCAAATTTTTATCATAAAACCAAAATTATAACTCAATTTAAAAGTTTAGAACTGAATAGTAATAATCAAAAGATTTAGAATTAAAAAAAGAAAAAAAAAAGGATAAACAAAAGGTTTAGAATTCAATGCGTAATTGAAATAAGCTAGTTCGTGCCATTTTCCTTTTCGCTTATTTTAGGTATTTCAACGGTTGGGACTTCAACTAAGTTCTTTTGATTTGAGTGATCGATTACTTTATTTTCTTAATCAGAGATTTTGAATTCGAATCCTAAAAATAAAGAAAAAAGATTTAAAAAAATCAACACTTCAATAGATCCCACAATATTTGAATCGAATTAGTCGAATAAAATCAGATACCGATGATAAAAAAAAAAAAAAAATTGGGCTTCACTAATCTCACAAGTCATAATAATAGCAATCTAACCTCACAAGTCATGATAAATCCACTGGTTCTACTTAAATTACTTGGTCCACGATGGTGCTTGGACAGACTTAAACGTGCACCAATGACATGTTTATTAAAATATATTTGGTTTGACTATTTATTTTTAATTTCTAAGTAGATTTTAATTTTTAAGTTAATTTGAAAATAAGTAGTTCAAGTATTTGAAAAATTACTAAAAAAAATTGTTTTAAAATAATTTTAAATATTTAGTTAAAAGTGTTAAAAAATAATTTATTTATTAAAATGACAAAAAAGGGTGTCAAACTAAATGAGCCTTTAAAATAGGTTTCAAACACCCATGTGTATAAGATTCATCACATCAGGGTTTTTGTCAGAATTTGTGCATTTCAAATCAGTTTAAATGTCAATGGATGAATTCCACTTTGTTTTGGCTTTTGGGTGAGAATATGGGAGATAAGGTTAGCCTTTCACACATACAAAACCATGGGCTTCAGCACGCTTTTTCTTGCAAATATTATATTTCAAATTGAAGAATATTATAGGCATACAAGATAAAATAAAAAAGTTGATTTTTCTAAAGTGATCATTTATGCCAATTGCATGCTTCTAAAATGTATCATAAAATTCTACTTATTCTTACCTAACAATTGTCTTCTCCACGGGACAAAGTTGGAAACTCAGATGACAGATTCGGAGAAGTGGTATGTGAAAGTCCAGGAACTTCCAAAAGACAATCATAGGTTACTCCAAAATGCCAAATATTTCTCACCTTGGTTCTGCTGTTTCTGATGTCTGTCTCTCCCCATCCTGATATTTTGTTCCACGTACATATCATTCCTATTCCTAGTTATAACACATGCAACTACTTAAGAAAGAAAGAGAAAGAAGAAATATGCTTATCATTTTCATTTTCTAGAGTGATATCGCGCCACATGGTTCAAAGCAGTTTGCACGCCTACTTGGTAAAAACTAAATATGTCGATAGATGTAATTTTGTAACTGAGCAAGTTTGTTTTTAAGCCTGAAATCTCAATGTAGGAGGAACCTTCCTTGTAAGTTCTCTGCACAAGCCAACATATAGTAGTGTACAAAGGGAATATTTGATGTTTTAAAGGCATTGGTGGGATCATGAACAAATCATTCTAGCTGTGTAGGCTTTGGAATCCATGAACGATATTATCAAATCTAATGCATCGAAAAAGAAGGCATTAAATAAATATCCATATAATATATACTAAGTTTATCCTCTCCGATAACTTCCAAGTACTTAATATGAAGAAGAAGAACAACAATAATCAGTATGACAGTTTCCTCAGTTTCTGATAGTAACCCAAAAAAACCAAGTAAACACCGAGGAAGATGCATAGGAGAGTTTTAATTTACATTGCAAGCGTTTGTTTCCTCATTGAAATCTGCAATGGAGGTGAGTTTTCAGAAACCACTTCCTTTTCTAATTTCATTCAAGCTGTAGATCCTGAAAAAGTTTTGGGAATTGTTGGAAAAGGGTCTTTGAGAAATCCATGTCTGTATCCATTCAAGGGTGTGGAATGCGATTTTCAAGCCAACTCTATACTAGGAATAAGACTCCAAAACTTGAATCTTAGTGGGGTGATTGATGCAGAATCACTCTGCGAGCTTCCACATCTGCAAGTTGTCAACTTAGCCCAAAACTTCATTATAGGCGGTATTCCTGATTCCATATCTAGCTGCACTAAGCTTAGATATTTGAATTTGAGCAACAATCTTTTGGAAGGAAGCATCCCATTTGCTCTTACTCAACTAAAGAATCTGAAGAAATTAGACATCTCTAACAATCATTTAATCGGCATTTCCAAAAACTTTGAAAGAGTAGCTAAGCATACTATCAAGCATTCTAATGAATCCCATCATTTAGAGATAAAGAGCGATGATAATGTGTCAGCGCCTTCACCTTTATCCGTATTCAATAGTAAAAGAGAAAGTAATGGAATGAAGAATTACAATTGGACATATTGGGCTGCACTAGTGATTGGCATTTTATTGGCCGCATCGATTGCATGTTATGTGAATAGAAGAAGTACTGGAAAATACAAAAAGAAGGAGAAAGTAATATATGTTGACGAAACTTCAATTCAAGTGGTTGGAGGCACGCATGAAGAGGAAGTCAAATCGGAAGAAAAACAATCAGAGCTTGTTTTCTTTGTCAATGAGAGTGAGAGATTTACATTGGATGATCTACTAGAGTCTGCAGCTGATTTAAAAAGCCAGAGCCTTTGTAGTAGTCTTTACAAGGTGACACTCAAGAACAATGCAGTGTTTGCTGTGAAGAGATTGAAGAAATTGCAGGTGTCTTTCGAGGAGTTTGGGGAGACAATAAGGAAGGTGGGGAGCATGAAGCATAGAAATCTTCGGCCCCTTGTAGGGTATCACTCAACCGATGATCAGAAACTTCTCATCTACAAGTTTCAAAGCAATGGGAGCTTGCTAAACCTGCTAGAGAGTAAGTTTGCTGTTACATGTTTTAGCACAAAAACACAGTTTCAAGAATAAAAGCGAATGAATTCTTGGGGTAAAGTTGGGAGGAACATACCTTTCCAAATACATTAAAATCTGCAATAGTAAATTTCTATACCATTGTTTCCTTGGTCTATTTTTATGTCTATAGAAACAAAGGTTTCAATATACATGCTAGATTTTTATTAAGGAACAATTTTCAGACAACACGATAAATTATCAAAGAAAAACTTACAACATTGTAAAAAGTTTCATATCCGTGTGGTGTTGTGTAATGTCTAAAGAAAAGTCTGACACATACACACTCAGTTTTTAAAAGTGTACTTTCAATGTCGGTAATCGTTTATCTAAAGCTTTGGAAATTCACTAGTCATTTCAGGAACAAAGATCCTAGGAGCATTGTTCCTCTATAAGATTTCAAACAACTAAATTTAATATCACTATTTTGTGATTTTCTGCAGACTATACTAGAGGAAAGAGGGAGTTCTCATGGAGACTTCGACTGTCCATAGCAAGCGGGATTGCAAGAGGACTAGACTACATATACCGGAGGTCTAACAATGGTGAAGAGAGCATCCCTCATGGCAATCTCAAACCATCAAACATCATCCTAAGCGAAAACGAGGAACCTCTTATAAGTGAATATGGGGTTTCAAAATTCCTAGACCCCATAAAAACCTGCAAATATGCCAACAACGGCTACATGGCGCCTGAAAAGGCCCTAACAGAGCAAGGCGATGTGTTTAGTTTTGGAATAATTCTGCTAGAGTTATTAACAGGAAAGATTGTGGAGAAAACTGGGATTGATCTTCCCAAATGGGTGAGGTCTATGGTGAGAGAAGAATGGACAGGAGAAGTCTTTGACAAGGACATAGACAAGGCTGGAGTGCATTGGGCATTTCCTTTATTGAACATTTCACTCAAGTGTGTCTCGCATTTGCCTGAAACCAGGCCTAGTGTGGCAGAGGTTTTGGAGAAGATCGAAGAGGTTATTATGAGTATACAAGAGGAGTGTTCAGCCTCATCGTACTCCTCCATTGAATCTGTCCAACAAGATTGGTCTCTGCTTCACACCGTCATACCGGAGGTCTGTGACACACCCGGATCAATTCATTGATATGTGAAGCTTTGCTCGTCATCTGTAAGCATATGCTCTTGAATGAATTAGATCCACTGTAGGATGTTCGTGCACCAAAACTATGAATTTTTGTTCTGTTTTTAGTAATGTAACCTCATGCTTCTTGGTTTATACTAAATGAATCCAGTATTTTTTTCTTTTGTATATTTTCCCCCAAGGCATGCACTTATTTATGTAACTTAAGTTTTTCTTGGGAAAAACTCACCATGTGTAAATTATTACATTACAGAATAAAATTTAAAGGAATAAAAAATTTGGCATGTTTTAAATCACAAGAACAAAGAAGCCCGGGAGGGAGGACGAAGGACCTTTTCCCAAAATGTTTAGGGTGGGTGGTGACCTTCCCTCCCTTGTACTAACTAGCCCGTCGCTGGCAACACTTGTAGTTTCTAATTGGTATCATTGGGCAGAACCATAAGAAGTACCCTCCAATGTCTAAAATTTCCTCTAGAAAAAGATGTTCAAACAAGGAAAAAAGAAAAACCAAAATAATTATCATTACATTACAGAATTACTATTTGTAAAATGGTTTAGAAACCATACAAACAACTGTTCCTTGATAAATTTAAAAATTGATTGAATTTTGAAAACTAAGAATGGGTAAGTAAGCAGCTTAGCGTACAGATTATGAACAAATAAGAACTGAGAGAGAGAGAGAGAGAGAGAGAGAGAGAACAATGAAATAGAAATTGTGTTATAGGTTTTTGTCCGACATCATTGAAAATCCGATCAACAAGGTGGAGGCATGTGGTACGCTAGTTTTATGTCTACTTGTTGTTTCCTTTAGCCCCGTAAGTTTGTATCCTTTTGCTTCTCTCCGTAATTTTATCATGATTGGAAAATCTTAGAGTGCACGTTGTGATTTTATTTAGGTATGATGCTATCGAAAATTGATAGCAAGTTTTTTCCAGTTTCTATCTTAGTAGAATGGACAAAAGTGTTGGAATGGATAATCCCCTTTTCTTTAGGACAAAAAAAAAAAGAATTGATTTTTTTTTTTATATAGATTCTAAAATAACTGATTATAATTGGGAAAATAAGTGCATCAAAAGTTGTATATATACACAAAAAAAATGATTTTGTCAACCCTGCTCAACAGTTAGCATCTATGATCTTGAGAAAATTACCATCGAAAATAGAACCTTTTTTAAGTTTTTTTTTTTATATAAATCATTGATATTCGATAATAATAATGAATCCGATTAAATCCGTTTCAAAATCAAACTCTTTTAAATTGAGTAGTCAGACACTCTACTCCTTAACCAAAGTTTTGAATTCGAGTTTTGGGAACAGAAAAAAAGATTTGAGAGAGTCAATCTCTCAATAAATCTCATAATACTCAGACCGAATTGATCAAATAAATCTCAAATATCGGTCGGTAAAAACCAAAAAAAGAAAAATTCCGTTTCGAAAAAGTTCGAACCCTTAAAATTAATGTCTGTTACCTATTTTTGTCATACATAATATTTAAATTTAAAATTTTATTTAAAAGGTATTAGAATCCAATCAATTGATCAACTAAACTTTGATTTTTTTTTTCATGCATTAGATAAAAGGTTGGGTTGAATTCTTTTTTGCTTTTGTCCTTTGATTTGGTTTATCGTTGAGTATTCAGAGTTTTTACTCTAATTAATCTCGGCTGAGCTACTGTCAGGTCCCAATCGCGAGGGAGCTCTCTTAATATCGTTTTTGTTACTATCAAAACTCTAATCCAGATTCTTGATATAGGGTATTAGTATTATTTTTATTAAACCAATAAAGTGTTGGTAGTTGAATTCGAATACGAGAGACTTTTGTATGGCCCTTGGTCTTGGTCTAATTGAATACGTAGGTTCATTTTGTAGCCCAATGACCGGGGCTTTTGCGTTTTTTTTTTTTTTTTTTATGTGATACAAAGGAGTTTGCTTTTTTTATTTATTTTTTATTAATCAGTATTTTGAGTTTTGTTCAATTAATCTGATTTGAATATTATAAACTCTATTAAGAAATCGATTCTCTTAAATTATTTTTCTCTATTTTCAATTAATCCCAAAGAAGTTTGGTTTTTGCGATACTAGTTTGCTTTTTTAGCTCGGGCCTTGTATTTTTTTGGTACTTGTTATATAATTTTAAATAGAGTTTTTTTTTTTTAAAGGCTGATCACATTTTTAAATTGAGGTTAAAATAAGCATGAACCAAAAATTTTTATATTTTCAAACCCGGCTGAAATCTACTCTCATTTGTTCTAGTTTCGTTAAAATATATTTGTAAACAAATAAATCTATAATATTTATATTTGATTTGATGTATCTGGACAATAAAATTATAATACGAGAATAATTTTTGTATCTCTAAAATAATAATTTTATGATATTGAGTTCTAGATTTTAATATTTATTTCATTCTTTACAAAACATGTATGATTAAAATCAAATTTGTTATTATGCATGAAAAATTCAATAATCATATTTAAAGACACTGATATATTAGTTGCTTATATTCACAATTTTATTAGCAAGCAATACAAATATGCATATATTTGTAATATAATATAACATAAATGTACCAGATAGGCAGATACAAGCATTTTCACTGAGGATATTATTATTGTTATTATAGAAAATGAAAATTGATTTTGTAAATTTTAGAGTAAATAATATTTGAAAGCTAATCGCCTCCTGTCATTCCTAGGCTCCTCTATTCTTATACCCGAGGATTGCCAGCCAGACTCTCTCTCTCTCTCTCTCTCTCTCACATTATTCGATTATATAAACAAATCATGTTTCTTTCGACACCGATCTTAGCCAGCAAATGTCATATCTTTTGATTTAATTTTAACTCAGATTGGAATAACCATAGAAAAAGAACCAAAAAAAATTGAAAGGAAGAGGCTTTTTAGGAGAGCATATGAGCGAGCACGTCCTCTATTTCTCCCATTATTATTACCGTGCCTCTTCTTCGTCTTAGATCTTACTTCTTCCCTCTGTTTTTCATCTGGGTCTTTCCCAAATGGTGAGTTTTGCCACTTTTTGTATTGCAAATCGCTCTCTCCCTTTGAATTTCTGGGTTTTTTTTTTTTTCTTGTGATTATCTGATCTAATTGAATTTGTTGGGCAATTGTGCAAGTGGGTTGGTCAGGAGTCATAGGATTTCGCTATTGTTGATGTTTGAATCATCCGATGTTCCTGGATTCTATTTGATATCACCATCTGATTCGGGTGCCTTCTGGGTTCTCTCCAATTTTCTGGATAAGGTATGTTTGGAGTTGTTTGTGAATTGTTTCGTGTCATTTGGATCTGTTTGATTAGAATTTAGATTGTTTGAGGTTAATTCTTTGTCTTGCATATGTCTGATTTTAGACCATCGAATAGTTTGATGGTTCATATTGGTTATGATGTGCCTAAATCTGTCTACATTGAACTGTATTCAATACAGCAAATCCGTATGTACGGGGATAGATTTATTTCTTAGGTGGGATGCGATTTTTTTTGTTATAGAATAGTGTTTGCTTTGTACCTTTTTGTTCTGTTCCAATTGGGATGTTGAAATGGGTGTGTTCACTGATGAGGCGTTGATCATGTGTTCAAAGGGCAGAAAAGATGGAATCAGATCTTGGTAAGCTCTTCATCGGAGGTATTTCGTGGGACACTGATGAAGTTCGTCTTAAGGAATATTTTAGCTCTTTCGGTGAGGTGGTGGAGGCAGTGATCATGAGGGACAGGACAACAGGCCGTGCTCGGGGCTTTGGTTTTATTGTCTTTGCAGATCCTGCTGTTGCGGAAAGAGTTGTTATGGAAAAGCACATGATTGATGGACGAATGGTATGTATTATGGTTGCGAGTTCCACTCTCACATTGCAATTTGATTGAGACTCAACCGGTTCTCTCTCATTTCACTCATGATGCAAGTGGATGACAGTATGAAACTCAATTGTCTTTTTGTCGTTTGACGATTGATTTGAACTATAATCAATTTGAGCAACCACAATGCATGTTTAAATTTTTGTTAAACAGTTTGATTTCTAAAGGATTAGCGAGTATCTAATTGTGATTAATTATTTTGAGTGTCATTTTTGTATTGCTTGATTCTTAGGTTGAAGCCAAGAAGGCAGTTCCCAAGGATGATCAGCATATTCTGAATAGGAACAGTAACAGTGCTCATGGATCTCCGGGACCTGGACGTACCAAAAAAATCTTTGTAGGAGGTTTACCACCCACAGTCACAGAGAGTGACTTTAGGAAGTACTTCGAGCAATATGGTACAATTACTGATGTGGTGGTGATGTATGATCACAATACCCAGAGGCCAAGAGGATTTGGATTTATTACATATGATGCAGAGGAAGCTGTAGATAGAGTCCTGCTTAAAACCTTTCATGAACTCAATAGCAAAATGGTTGAGGTCAAGAGAGCAGTACCCAAAGAGTTATCTCCTGGGCCAAGCCGAAGCCCCCTGGTTGGACCGAACCATGGTTTGGGTAGGACTAATAATTTTCTCAACAGCTATGCTCCAGGATATAATTTGAGCTCTATTGGAGGCTATGGACTTAGAATGGATGGTCGATTTAAACCAGTTGTTGGTGGTCGAAGTGGATTCCCTGCGTTCGGTTCTCCTGGCTATGGATTGGGTATAAATATGGAGACAGGTTTAAACCCCAATTACAGTGGAAATTCCAACTTCAATAGTAATCTTGGATATGGCCGTGTAATGAGTCCATACTACGGAGGGAACTCTAACAGATATGGTACTCCTATTGGAGGGAGAAGTGATTCTGTGTTGAACACAGCAAATCGGAACTTTTGGGGCAATGAGGGCCTTGGGGGTTCCACTAATCCACTTAGCCCTGGTGCTTATTTAGGTTCTGGAACTGGGAGTTTTGGAGTTTCTATGGCAACTAGTGGAGTGAATTGGAGCTCTTCTCCTATTTCATCTCAGGGTGGCATAACTCCTAGTTATGTTGGTGGTAATAGTGGATATGGTAGTGGAGATAACAGCTTTGGTTTGGGAGGCTATGGAAGGAACAGTGGTGCAGGTACTGCACAGGCATCATCAATTTCTGCATCCAGTAGTGGTTTTGAAGGTTCCTATGGGGACTTGTATCATAGTTCCTCAGTTTATGGTGATTCAACCTGGCGCTCTGCCTCGTCCCAGTTAGATGGTTCTTTTGGTTATGGTCTTGGTAATGCAGATTCGGATGTTGCCAAAACTTCTGAGGGATATGCTGGAGCTGGAGGTTATAGTGTTACAAGTAGACAATCCAATAGAGGTACTTCTTTTTTTTCCTTGTTATTAACTTTGAATATTATTGTTTTTAACCAATCCTCAAAAGAAATTGAGCCTCTAGTATCAATTTAACTTCCCTTTGGATACAAAAAGATAAGATTTCTTTCATGTGGCTTCAATTGTAGTTCTCCTTTTATTGGTTGGTCCGCGGGGGCCGCGGGGGGGGGGGGGTGTTCACAGGTAGCCATAGCTAGCGTCACTTAAGTTGAATCTTCCAAGGGTTCAAAATGGTAGTGTCTAACCATTTTACCATTTTGCACAAAGTGGTTGATCTCATGATTTGATCCCATGAAGCCACACTTCTTTTGCATCAGAAAATGGAATCAATCTGTGAAAGTTTAAGCCCAATGGTGAATGCAGAACAGATTCTTATATCTTTCTCACCTAATAGCATCTGAGTTACCTATGAGAGCTCCACACTTTGATCCAAGAATGCAGAACAATATATACTTCTTAAAACTGATGGTTTATTACTTCTAATACCTAATTTGAACGTGCTGCATGTGCTTCACATTCCATGCTGTGACTGCCACTTATTTAGAGGTTGATTTCTTTTTGCTTTTATTTTTTTCGAATCTCTTGCTCGTGTCCACTGGATACTTGGCAATTTCTTCTACCTAACATCAGGCAGCCTGTGCCTCTATGAAGCACATGGACACTTCAAAATGAAGGTCGTGTCTGTGTCTGACACATGTCGGACACCGACTTGTTTGCCTCATTGGTTTGGCTCATCATTTTGAAGTTCTCGCCAGAATGCAATAAAATTACTAATATAGGCATCGTTCTCATCCTTATCATAAGGCACTAGATATTCATTGAATGAAGTTCTCAACAACAACCATTTCTGATAAAGAAAAGAATTGCTATCCAAGTGTCTTCCTACGTCCTTCATCAGTTACAAGAGTTGATGGCAGTTCAGTCTTCATTTATCATGATGTAAAGAATTGTAACCTTTTAAGAGATGTCATCATGATGGCAAAGGTTTTAACTTCTCTTTAAAAGAGAAACAAGGACATGCAGTCCTTAGAGCATTCTTTTAAGGTTTTAGTGAATCATTATACTTCTTTTTTTAAAAGAAAAAAATCCAATCTTGGGGGAAGTATATAGTTGAAAAATTCTAAACAGTACAAAAGAAAAACTCTCTAAGTTCATTGGATGTTTTGAAAAGTACAAACACTCAAGAACCATAATAAGGAAGCAAACAACTTCTTTATACAAACTCCATTTTGAAAATAGAAACTCTGCATCAAAATGCGACATTTTCTTTTCTGTTTTTAGTTGGGGTCTATGTTGAACACAAGGTTTTCAATGATAAAACATTATGTCTAAAATTTTCTATGTTTAGGCCTAAACTTTTGATCAAAATGTTATATTTGTGAACACCATCACTCCTCTTTTTAAGTACTTTTTATGTTTGTTTTCGTGTTTTTTATCGCATATACTTCCCAATTGATTAAAAAAAATTAAAGGCTTAATTCTTGTGCCAGATCTCATGAGAGAAATGTATGTGTTTTCCTCTTAAAAGGGTTAGCATGGCTTAAATGAACAAAATTGAATCATCACGACAATTTCTTTTGCTATTAAAAATGTAGTGCAGACGTGTCTTCATCCAAGAATTGGCCATTTCTTCTTTTGTCCCTAACTTGATCCATCAACCCGGGTTTCATTATCTTCCTCTTGCTTTCATCCTTAATTCTCCTTGAAGTCATAAGGCTGTGATTCTTTACAGCACAATCTCATTTTATTACCTTCTCTTCATAGAAGCACAATCTTCTTTTCTTTTTTTTTTTTTTTTTGGACACACACACATATATAGAAAAAGAAGAGTATATTAGATGTATGAAAGAACATACAACACTCGCGAGGATATAAAACATCGGAAGTAATAAGGCAAGGCAAAACAAAAGGACCCATACACAATTGCTCTCAAATCCCTCTTCTAATATTCTAAACTATGATTTTTATAAATTCCCGATGCAAAAACTCATGAAGAAGTATAAAAAACAATTTCCTTTCACAAAGGAGAAGATCAATGGACTGATCGTGAAATATTTTTGTGTTTCTCTTTCTCCAAATGCACCATCAAATGTGCATTTTCAAAACAATCGAGCATTTTCTTCCCTTTAAAGTATCTAAATTTTGTAAGAAACAAATCAGAAATTCTCTCGGAGCAACCCCAAAACACATACAACAAAAAGACAGTTCCACATTACTCTTGTGATAGAGTAATGTAAAAATAAGTGAACTCTAGATTGAAAATTTGTATGACATATGACACATACATATCAGAGATAATTCTATAGTCTCCTCTATTGAAGAATATTATTGGTATTAATTTTATCAATCACCATGGACCAAATAAAAACCTTTTAACTTTGGTAAGAACCTTTACTTTCCAAACAAATTTGTCCAGTTGAAAAGAAAGATTTTAGGGTATAGTTAGGTGATGAAGAAGAGATCTACAAGTAAAAAACCCAGAGAATCAAGAAGATTTGAGGGTGTAGTTTGGTGATGAAGAAGAGATCTACAAGTAAAAAACCCCAGAGGATCAAGATTCCAAACCCTAGAGTTAAAAGCATTAAAAGAAGGTTCAGCACCCAAGAAGAGAGATTAAAAATGAAAACTCAACTGCTTCTCTATCATTAAGATTCCAAGTGAAAAAATTCCAAGAAGGTGACTGACCCTCCCAAATATAGAAATCTTTGATAGGAGCAACATGAAGCCTGGATAACCCATAGAGGCTATGAAAAGAGCTGGTCAAGGGCGAATCCCCAATCCATGAATCCATGAATCCACTCATAACACACAGGCATCATGTTCTCACAAGCCACTATCTTTAACTCACCATTGTGATCAAATCCCATCCATTGTAATGAGAAAACAAGAATTTCTGTTGGTGTTGTACTTGTTTGAATCCACTCTTCATGCATGTAATATAAACATGTCCTCTTTAAATCTCTTTCATCGTTTCCTGGATTAAACAGGATTTAAGGTCACTTGGTTAGACATGACTTAACCAACATCGAGATATCTTGGTTTTCTATTAACCCGCAGGTCAATTAGAATTGTGGTCGTATCTTGAGATCATAGGATGTTCAACAACCTGATTTTGGGGATCAACTGTTTTGTTTGAATGGTGATCTGATTGACTTTAAATTCTTCTTTATGCTGATGGTCAAATATTCAAGTCTTACCCCCCCCCCCCCAACAAAAAAAAAGAAAAAAAAAAACCAGGGTCCATTGCCAAGCCAAAAATAATGCTAATTCTAGGTGAATACAAGGTCACACTGATCACTACAAATCTTTGAAATTATTGAAGAATTAAAATAAAAAAAGATTAATGCATAGGTGGTAATATATCAAGATAAACCAAGAGGTAATGGCTTCTAATGCTGGTAACCTTATACTAGCTTCACTTAACAATTGGTCCATGGGTTTCATCCCTTTGCCTACTTTCTATGCTTTGGTCTGGTGGGGTACAAGAACCGGAGATGGTTGACATCTTTGTTTCAGGGTTATCTCTAGTTTAACTCATTTGAACTGGCAGTTTCGTGAATGTTCCACACAAAAAAAATGGAAAATAGGTCAACCTGCAACATTGCAAAAGTTTTACATGGACTAATCTTTCAAGCTGGAGGAACGGGGCTATAACCTAAGGATGGACCTGGATATGTATTCTTGTCACTGCATTCTTACTGTTAATATCTCCATGGGCTCATCCTTCAACTCCTGTCTCTTTTTCTATGACCATTATGCCAAAAACTAATATCTTTTTTCTTGATCAACTTACCCCACAATCCATTTGTGTCAGGGAATTCATTGCTCCAGTTCTTTCATTTGTTTTCTGCCTCAGAGTCCTGCTTGCATTAGAATTCATTTGCTATATATGGTGAATTAAATTAATTGTTTTCCTATTGGTACTCCCTTCAGGAATTGCTGCATAGGAGAAAACTTTACTTGGGAGATAAGAAGGTAATAGTAGGTTTGAAGAATCTACCGAAACATATTAAGGTTGTGAATTCATACTTCTTGCATATTTACATATATCACGACAGGAAAATGATCATATAGTGCTAATGGGGTTTCTTTAGTTCGACTACATACATATTCGAAGAGGAATCAGTTAGCAGGGATTTTGTGTAAGGTTTGAGGTTTGATTTTTCTGCTATTTTCGAGAAGGGGAAAAAAATGAATAAACTTTAGACTCGGGTTCTGTCAGTTGATTGAGATTTAAAATCAGATTACGGGATAGAAGAAGATTGGGTCCTATTAATGTATTGTGCATCTTCAGCAAAGTGGCTCCACCGATAGTTCATCAAGATAGAACAATAATTTTTTGATTTATTTTCCTTTTCTTTTTGCCTGCTGTAATGTCTTAGCAAAAATCTCCAGTTTATGTCAGTGTATTTTCATTCCATTTCTGGGATTTGATTTTCCTCTAATATTTGTATGCGAAGAATTCTGTGTGATTAAAGAGTGTGAAACATTAGTGGAATACCCATATTCGGTTCTCATCAATAAATCATAAAAATATTTTAATTCATTTACTAGTGAAATTCGACATATATGAATGCATTTTTTTCCCTCTAATTTTTGCTTTATTCAGTCTAGAAATATTGTATTTTGTTTTTCCCTCGTGTAGAAAATTTTTGAGGAAAGAATTGAAACCTGACCTACCACCAGTCATGGTTCGATCTTCCTTTTTGTCATCTTTTTTCTATAATGGCCAAAATAGCTTTGGTGGGTTTTTCCATATTTCTTTTTTTTTTATGGTCAGAGTTTTTCCATATTTCTCATGGTTTGTAATCTTTGGTAGGTACTTTGTGGTTCAAATGCTCAATCTTATCCTAACCTTTTGTAGAACAGATGGGCTCTCAGATCAGGCTTTGACATCACTTTCATTTGAACATCTCTCTCTCCCTCTCTCTCCCCATTCTACAAAGAGACATCAATAATTTTTTTCCAGACACTTGGTTCTCCTCAACTTTTGGCCCGTACAAGTTTAGGCCAACCAAAGCCCTGTATATTACCGCAAGGCTCAAATCTGGGACCCCTTTTTCGTGCATATTGTAACAGATTGATTCTCAAAGATTTGAATGTTTGAACCGACTCTATTCTACACCCTACCCTACCCCACCCGCAGGAATTTTAATACACATTTATTTTGTAAAAACACACTTATTTTTTTAATAAAAATATTTAAACTACATAATAAGTGCAAGTCTCCTGTTCATGAACCCTCACTTTATTTAGACTAGTTGTAGATGTCTAATCCATTCCAATGAATCAAGATTTTTCCCTCAAATTATTTTCATTTTTTTCTTTGAAACTTTTTTACTCTAAATTGATAAAATTAAAAAAAAAAGTCATATTATATCGATCTTGAAATAAAGTGATCAGATACCATAATTATTTTATAAAACAAATAAAATTTAGTGTTTTTTTTTTTGTACAAATATTTGAATTTGGGATTATCATATTAGCAGAGGTTGTTTGTACCATTAGGCTGTCCTTTTGTAAACATTTAGTGCTTTTTTTTTTTTGGTTTCCTGGATTTAGGCCACCGTCGAGTATATGAAGTTTTACTCCGACTAATCTCGGTCGAGCTGCTGTCGGGTCCCAATCAGGAGGGAGCTCTCTTAATGTCGTTTTTGCTACTACTAAGACATGAACCCCGATTCTTGATATGGGGTGCTAATACCCTTCTCACTAAACCAACGAAACGTCGATACATTTAGTGCTTTCTTAGAATTAAGATTCCAGTATAAGTTGATCACATTTTATTTTACAAACCTTCTTTTTATTTTTTTATTTTTTTTCCCCAATGCATTAAATAATCGTTTTTTGAGAGACAAAAAGAACAAGGGTGAAGTGATAGGGTCCCTCAAATGTCTTCCCGGCTGTGATGAACATGAGGATAATGGACCTGACGTTGGCCCACTATCTCTTTGTCTTACGGCGGGCCCATCCAAGCATGGGCCGACCGTTGGAAGCGCGGGCCAGCATCGTTCAATTTCAGAGTGGGTGCCGGACTAAAGTGAGGGGTTGTTTGGATAATGCCTTCTGGTTTTCCTTTTTTTTTTTTTTTTAATTCTGAAAGATGCTTTCTGTTTATTATTTCCACAGTATTATTGTTGTAACTAAATACAGCCCCGGTTCGGACCGAACCATAGAATCGGAAGGAATTGAATAGTAGTTAACAGTTTAAGAGCTAGAATCATGGTCAACGATTCAAAACCGAAATTTCATTTACTTATTTTGAATAACGGGAATTGACGGTTCAAGCCATCTAGAACCACGAGTTCAAATTGATGATTTTTTTAAATATATATTTTTTTAATTTATTGACCGCAAAATAAGTTATATTAAAAATTAAAAATACTAAAAAGTTCTTATTTTTTTATTTGAAAATAGAAATACAAAATTTTTTTATTTAAATTAATTTTGACTCTAATACAGTAATTAGAATTTAATTATAAAAATGCATATAAGTTTTATATTAAAAAACTAATTTAAATAAATTATTATATAAATTTAATAGGATAATAAATATTTATCATAAAAAATTATTACATTACTCATGGGTTGTAATTAACGTGGATTTCAAATGTTTACACTTGAATTGATTAAAGGATTTCGTTAATGAAGAAGACACAATTAGCTTCTAATTAAATTTATTTTGTCATTAATTAGTCGTATTTTTCATATTCATTCTTTCTTACAAAAAAATTGATATTTATCTTTATCTTTATTTTTTTATTTTTGAAATTTACATTTAAAAAATAAAATCAAAACTAAAATTATTTGAAACTACAACTATTTGGAATCGAATAGAAATCGAAACTAGTGGTCGTAGAATCGAAATTAGAATCAAAATCGGAACCGTCTCTTTGAGATATTCATCTAAATTAAGAATCAGGAACCATCGATTTCAGATCTAAAAACCAACGGTTTTAGAATCATGGCTATGTCTAGTTCAGGGAAGGATGGTTTTTTCCTTTAGAAGCAAAAAAAAATTACAATTTCTTAATTACAGTCATCAATCGCTAACAAAAAAGAAAATATAACAAATTCTTATTACACATATTAATAAACTTTTCTTAATTCTAATAAACAAAAAATCAAACATTCACTATCAAAAACCTAAATTAATATAGAAATTGAAATAAAAAACAAATTGATGATTAAAAAAATACAAAATACAACAAATTCTTATCCATCATTTATCCATTTTGCACAATACCAATGAAAAATTATCGTATAGCCCTAAATCAACTTAGAATTAAAAAAAGAAAAAAAGAAAAACCCTAAAACCGATCATTTAATTTTTCTCAATATTAACATAAAAAATCAATCATTTGCCTATAAAAAATAACTAAACACCCCCTTCTCTCTCTCTCTCTCTCTCTCTCTCTCTCTCTCTCTCTATATATATATATATATATATATATATATATGAGAAAGAGTGTGAGAAAAATCTAAATCGAATGAATAGATTAAACATGGTCCCATGACACAGAGACTCTTTTGTTCTACCATAAAAAAAGGGAGGCTACTTGGTGTAAGGTTTTGTGGTAGGGTGTGTAAGAGAAAAAGAAAGACAGAGATGTAAAAGAGTAAAAAGAGAAACTACGATGGGAGTGTGATCAATGAAGAGGAGAAAAGTTATAAGAGGGAGTAAGAAAAGAGGGGCCCGACACGACACCCATCAAAATAGAGAGTGATGAAATAGAAAAGTAAAAAAGAAAAAGAATAAAAAGGAAATTAAAGGGGCCAAGCAATAATTATAGGACTCTACTTAAAATAATAATAATAATAAATAAATAAATAAATAAATAAATTTTGGGAAGCCATGGCCCCCCTCTACTATTGTCCATGTGTTTATGGATATTATGGACCGAGTGATCAGGGGAAAGAAGTGAATGCAGCAAATACTTACTTTTTTTTTTTGTTTTATATATATAAAAGAGAGATAAATTCGAAATTTTGAAAGAGACAGTTAAATTATAATTTATTGACAATACAGGAAATACTTCATCCCTTAATTTTTTGAATTAGAATTTAATTAAAATATATTATTTTTATATCTAAAAATTTTATGAGATTATAGACAATTTTGCAATTATTTGACAGTGTACTAACAAAGTTTGCCACAATTGCAATAGCTATTTGTTGGCACTAAAAGATTAAATTTTCTTAACTATAAATCTTTGTTGTCCCAAACCAAAAAATACTACAAACCAGAGTTATGCATTGATGTGTAATCACTCGGCTCACGAGGGTTTGAAAATCAAAATAGATATTCCTAAAAATTAAATTAGAAAATTCAAAACTTTATTATAATAGGAACAAAAGTCTTACCAACTTGAAGGTTAGGAAAAGAGATTTCCTTTTATAGTATTCAAAATATATACGATTAGTCATATTATTTGTTAAATAAGAGAATATATTTTAAATTGAAGCTTGACCCCCTCAAATTTTAACAAATTACATTTTAACCCCCAAACTTTCAAAAAATTACATTTTTACATCTAAGGACTTTGAAATATTTTGCAAAAATTGCTCTCAACAACATCTCACAGAAGAAAATGAACATTTTTCAAAATTTTCATAAATTTGTATGATAAATAATTACGAAAAAGGATGGGTTCCAAACATATCTTCAAAAAGAGATAGTTTTACAAAAATAATTTAAAAATGGATGTTCTGATCAACCATGAAAAAAGCTGGACTCTATCATTAATATTATTATTATTATTTTGGCAAAAGCTACCACCATCTCTTCTTCCCATTTTTCCTCTCTCTATTTTTTCCCCCCCTGCAAGAACCTAATCTCACTTTTTTCTAAACTCTCATACCTTTCTTTCTCCCTTTGTCTTCCTCACTCCTATCCTCCCTCTCTCTGGTCCCTTGGTCTCTGTTACTACCAAGAGTTGTGCGCCTTAAATGCTTGAACACTACGTGTATTTAAGGCTTGATTCTGCATATGAGGTGATAATCAATGGTGATGATCAAAGTGGTTGGGCGATTTTGAGAAGTGTTGGGTTTGTTAACTTGGTTAACACTAGTGTGATGTAAAATATGATATAGGAAAAAAATGGTTAAAATTATGACAATTATATGATTTGAATCAACGATCGAGATAGTTTTATATTTTAAAATTATTCATTTTTTAAATACACTTCTCAAATTAAAATTTTTAAAATTGGGTTTTGGTTAAAAATGTAATTTAAAATAATTTTTGAAAATTAATTATATATATGTGTATGTATGTATATTCAACCTAATTGGAGAGCCCAAACAAGCTCTCATTGTGGTCAAAATCAATTGACTTAGTTGGAAGACAAATGCCTTAAAATAGGCCGATTTGTCCAAGCACCAGCACCAATTTCGCCTTTTCCTCTATTTTTTGGATTCCACAAATCTTTCCAGCCGTATAAAAAAGGAGAGATAATCATGGTTTTACATTGAAAAGTTCACAAAAAGTAAACATCTGAACTTGAAATTTCCATCCATTGTTCATACTACGTAAGTCTTTCTTTAGAATACTCATGTAGACATTTCCTTTTTTTTTGGGAGGGGAGGGGATGTTATTTGGAAAGGTAAAGGTGGAGTAAGAATGATATCACGTGAGGTTTTTATATAAAAAATTATTAATTCATAATAAAAATTTAATAATTTTACAAGAATGTAATCATAATGGAGATAACTAACAACAAAAGAAAAAAAAAGGAAAGAAAAAAAGAAAAGGGTTAACATTCTTCAATTGATTGGGAAAGGAATACCTTCACAAAGAAGTTGAGAATATATCAAGAAAGAATATCTACATCTTCAAAGAAAAAAAAAGGGTTTGCATGTCTCATCAAAACCAAGAAGAAAAGGAGCAATTTGGTACCTAGAGTGAAAAAGGAAAACAGCACACTTGCTTGCTTGTACTTCAATCACTAACTGGAAGAACATGGAACGAAGAGCAACAAACATCATCTCCAAAACTGTTTTTTAAATCCAAAAATGTATTTTGGTTAAGCAAACAAGACCTCTAAACCTTATGGCAACAAACCAGAATTTCAAAGATTTCCAATGGATTCTGCAAACTATCAAGTCCCAAAACATCAGTCTTCACAATATCTCCTTCTACCTTTCTCAACCCGCTTCAGGCTGTTACCAGGAGACAGAGAACTCCATGAACATAAACATTTCCAAGGATAGTCTCTCACACTTAAATCAGTTTCTGAATGTACTAGGAGCAGCCCATAACTGTCAATCATCGTTGAGAAACTTGGAGTTTCGCCGTGTTGAATGGGAATTGCAACAACTAAAAAACCTTATCACTTTACTTGAAAACAACTCAAACATCAAGCAACTTGTGTTTACAAAGAATAAGTTTAATGCAGAATATTTGTCGGAGCTGTCAGAAATTCTGAAGACAAATGGGACAATTAAGGAGATAATGTTCTCTGAATCAGGCCTTGGTTCTATTGGTGTTGGTTTATTGGCTTCTGCTCTCAAAAGGAATTGACAGCTTGCAAGAGTTGCAAATATGGAAAGACTCAATTGTGTAAAGGGGCCGAGGAGCTCTCGAAGATGATTGAAGTAAACACAACGCTGAAGCTGTTGACAAGCTTTGACTCATGCCCGATCAGTGCAGCCCCACTTATATCTGCGGTTTTAGCAAGGAATAAAAGCTCAAAAGTCAGTTGAATTCGTACAGGAAAATAGCACATTGCGGATATACAGGCATGACCTTGCAGGAACTTGCAGGGTTGCTTGTGCTCTTGGGTGGAACTCAACAGTGAGGACACTTGATATGACAGGAGTCCGACTCAATTCACAGTGGGCCAAGGACTTGGGTGGGTTTTGGAGCTGAATCAGAGCTTGAAAGAGGTTATCAAAAACATCCCTGAAAGACAAGGGAGTTGTGTATGTTGCATCAGGGCTTTCCAAGAACCATAGTTTGGAAACCTTGTGTGTTGATGGTAACTGGTTTAATGGAGTAGGCATTGAGCATTTATTATGTCCTCTGAGCAGGTTATCTGCCTTGCAATGCCAAGCAAATGTGACTTTAAAATCAGTCACATTTGGAGGACGGAGAACAAAGATCGGATGAGATGGACTTGCAGCTGTTTTACAGATGTTGACAACAAACCAAAGCATGTGACACGGTTAGGGGTATACAATGATAAGAGTTTAAGAGCAGAAGATTTTGTGAAGATTTTCAGGAGCTTGGAGAAGAATACTACTTTTAAGATTTTTATCTTTAGAGGGCTGCAAGGGAGTAGCCGATGAATTGGTGCTGCAAACAATAATGGACATTTTGCAAGTGAATCCTTGGATTGAAGAGATTGATCTTTCAAGAACACCGCTGCAAAATTCTGGAAAGACTGAAGGGATATATCAGAAATTGGGTCAAAATGGGAGGAACGAACCTGTAGCTAATTTGCACAAGGGCATGCCTCGAACAGCGCCAAGAAGCTGCAGAGTTTTCTTCTGTGGACAATAATATGCAGGTATGCCGGTCTATGTTAAATCTACCTACATATATTAATGAATTGACAAGTATTGAATTTTTTGTTTTAAGTTAAAACAAATAGACAAAGCAAAGAGATCATTTAGAAATTTTCGCTCCTATTCTTAATGAGATCATAAAATTTAGCTATTCTTACCTTGTTATCCACAAGCTTAAACTGCAATTTTAGCATAAACTAGCTTTTGAATAAATCTAGTTATGCAGTACCCCTTGCCTTAATTAACCTGTCGCTGTGTGCATTCACTCTTGTAGGTAAAACTAGTGTAGTTCAATAGCTCAGGTTCCCTACATAGACCAAGTGAGAACTCTCGTTAACCCAGTTGAGCAAGCAGTTAGGGCAGCAGGAATGAAGATTAAAACTTTCAAGGATGAAGATACAAAAATTTCAATATGGAACCTGGCGGGCCAGCATGAGTTAATTAAGATACAAACTCTCTCCATGATCTGATGTTTCCAGGTCATGGAAGTGCTTCATTTTTCCTAATCAAATCCAGTCTGTTTAGAAAACCCTACAACAGAGAACCAAAAACTGCATATGAGATTGAAGAAGATCTGCAGTGTTGGCTAACGTTCATAGTTTCAAACTCGAGAAGAGCAGCTCAACAATGTTTGCTACTAAATGTCACTGTGGTCCGAAATCAATCAACAAAACACAGAACTTACAACCTGCAGTCAATTCAATTCAGAGGCTGAGAGACAAATTCCAAGGTTATGTTGAGTTCTACCCTACTGTGTTCACAGTTGATGCAAGGGCATCTGCTTCAGTAAGCAAACTCGCTCAGCTCCTTTGCAGGACAGGCAAGACAATTCTCCAAAGAGTTCCTCGAGTTTATGAGCTATGCAATGACTTGATCCAAATTCTATCTGACTGGAGATCAGAGAATGACAACAAACCAGCAATGAAGTGGATCGAGTTTAATGAACCATGCCAAGTTAAAGTTCCAGCACTGAGAATTCGATCGAGGCATGATAACAAAAAGAAAATGGAGATGTGGAGATATGTCATTGCTAGTTCTCTCCATCGCATTGACAAGGCGAAATATTTCCACGATCTCAGGTTCCTCATCTTAGACTCTGAGTGGTTCTACGGTGAAGTGTTTGGCCAACTAGCGAAATTAGAAGTTACAAGGCAAAGCTCTATGGAGAACAGTGGCTTCATAAGCAAGAAAGAGTTGGAGAAGATTCTGAGAGGCAGTTTACAAAGCCACATTCCAAGGATGGGTCCCAAGGTTTTTGAAAATTTGGAGGTAGGTGATCTTTTGAGGATGATGCTAAAACTAGAACTTTGTCACGAAGAAGATCCATCGGATCCAAACTCCCTACAACTGATCCCTTCAATTCTAGGAGAAGGTAGGGGACAACCACAGAGGTGGCAACTAAGCTCACCCGAATGCCTCTACGCGGGGCGGCATCTTGAGTGTGATGATTCAAGTCACATTCGCCCTAGGGTTCTTTCTCCGCTTACGGTAAAGCAACTATTTTTCAAACTTCCCTGGTCCTTTAAGGTGAAGTCATTCTTCTTTCTAGTGCTTCAGTCTTTTCTTTTGAGATTGATGTCAGCCACTCGCGAAATAATTTGTTTGGTCTTCAACTAGGTTCATCTCCACAACAAAATCTTTAGGTCAAGAAACCAACATGGAGCAACATATGCTCTCCAGAAATATCTTATCTCAATACACATCAATGGCATCCATGTTTGAGTAGAGCTTGGAGGACAGTTAGGATATTACATTGATGTCCTCGCATGCTCCACCAAGAACCTAACCAAGACTCTCAGACTCTTGCAGCTGCTAATAATCCCAGCAATACACAGCCTCTGCCATGGTGTTACACTGACTGAATACATAGTCCGGCCAGACTCTGCTAGAAACCTAACACCTCCAAGGTACAGAAAAACTTAGGTTGTGTCTCTACTACAGTTGAAACATGCACTGCTTTCAGTTCCTGCAGACAGCATGCATGATTATCAGCACACCTGGAGTTTGGTCTCAGACTCGGGCAGACCCATTCTACAAGCTGGGTTTAGTTTAGCTCAAGACCTATCAGATGATGACTTTCGGAAGGTTCTGCATTGAAGATACAATGACCTATGCTATGTCGCTATGGAGCTTCAAGTCACCCCAGAAAACCTAGATGGGGTAGACCAACCTATATGTATAGATCAAGAGCCAGAAAACAAAGTTGAACCAAGATTTGGTGGGATTGCAAAGGAAGTAGAACAAGTCTTGCAAAGACTAAAAATTATTGAACAAGAAATCAGAGATTCAAGGACTAAGATATTATGAACACAGACTCCTTTTAGAGCAACACCGCAAAGTAAACTACTTGGTGTACTACAATGTACAAATTGAAGAGAGAAAAGTTCCGAACATGTTCCATTTTGTGAGAACAGACAACTACTCAAGGAGACTTGTTACCAACATAATTCCTGGCATGGCTGCACTCCGGCTGCACTGCGAATATCGGCGAGAAATGCATGCTGTTGAAGATCAGATGGGTTGTTAACTAATGCAGTTTGATAACAGGGCTGTGAATTGTTTGGTCCCTTACATGAAGAAGTTCATGAACCTCTTGACCTTTGCTCTCAAGATTGGAGCTCATATAGCAGCAGGTATGGCAGAGATGATACCAGATTTGAGCAGAGAAGTTGCATATCAAGTTGACTCTTTGCTTGTTTATGGGGCAGCAGGTGGGCTAGCTGCTGGAGTTGTTGGTTCTGCAGCACTAGGACAGCACAGAGCCACGACAAGAGGCTTGGAAGAGAAAGCCACAAATGTCCAACAAGATATGAGGACAGCACAGCAGTGGGTTACAGATTTCTTGAAGGATAGGGTTGTTCAACTGGAAGAGATATTGTGGAGAAATTTGGACCGTGGAGAGCGCGATACAAAGATAACAGCCAGATTGCATGGATCTGAAGGAGGCAGTTAAGCATAAGAGCATATGAAGTAATGGAAGTACCAATTTGATATCAATGCTTTTGGGGAATGAGAGAGGTGTACAAGGTTTTCCCTACCTTTACCCACGTATTTGACATGAACATCCAAATGAAATTCTCCAAGAAAGGAAAAAGAAAAAGAAAAAGAAAAAGGATAAATGATTGACTACTAATTCTAGATAATATACCGATGGCCAATAACTATGATGTGCTTTCCCACTATTTCAAACCACTTATGAATAAGTGGCACCATCTAAAAGGCACCAAATAAAATTTGCAGTAACATACAATGAAAGACAGGTATACACAAATATGCATTGGAGCAATGTGAAATACCGGGGCTCTCAATGGGAAAAATAACCATTGACAATGGTTTGAAAACCTTTTCTGCACCTCCTTGTTCTTCGGAATTGCATGTTCCATCAAATCAAAAGTTAAATAGGCAAATTCAAAAGTCTAAAGTTAAAGAGATGCGCAACCCGGCACAGTACAAAGAGAGATCATGATCAATATCTAGGAACTTTATCTAACATCAACTCATTACAATAAAATCAACAAGGGGACACGGGGCCCAAAGTTCACCAACTTGATCATCGCATATAGGCCTATCATTGAACAAAATCTGATCTTGCAATAATTGAAAGTTGAAAACAGAACTAAAAACAGAAGTAATTACCATTACTAGTTTTTCATACCATTAATATCTACTAAATGAAAGAAGGAAACAAGATAATCTTTATATATATTGACAGAAAATGTAATACAACAGAGCTTGCAAGACAAACAAGTCACTGATTTCCCGTCCTCAAGATCATCTCAACATACAAAGTGAAACAGCACACCAGTCACTAAGTTATGAAACGACACTAGTATTAGTCTTAATTCTAAAAGCTAAGGTCCCCTGTGCCTTATGAAACAACAAGCCATGCTCAGAAGAAGGCTCTACTTCCATAAAACACTCTACCGCCAGGGCTCTTCGATGCTTCTAATTTCTTGTCAGAACTAGAATTGCCGGAATTAGTTGATCCGGGTTCAACATCCATAGGAAGCTTCATTTTTGCCAATGACTCAGTAAACTGCTGCATGCTTTTCATATACATATCTATTATATCTTGCTGCACCACCTTCTGCTCTGGCTCTATGTTTACGGTGACGATTGGCTTAACCAATGTAGGACTTGAAAGCACATTAGAAGATTCACTCTCACCATCAGCAGCATCCATTTTTTTCGCCTTCAAAGGCGAAACAAGATCATTTTGAGACTTTGGAACTCCAGGAGTATCAGATAACTGAGAGCTTGTAGGACGTGACGTTGCTGAAGACGCACTGGTTGACACACTGGTGGGAGGAGAATCATGCTTATTAATTTCAGTGGAGTCAACGGAGGCCGTTGAGGCAGACAGCCTTTCAAGAACATCAACAGCAGTTTCCGAACCATTGTCGGAAGAGACCAAGCTCACAGAGCTCTGAGAATCCAAATTAGAACATGGGATCCCAAAATATTCAGAAACCATCATATGGTTCTCATTAACAATCTTCAGATCCGGAAACTCAATCTTATTCAAATCATTCGGAAGGCATTCAGGTACCACCGAGTCCTGAGAATCTACATTCTTTGCCACCGAGGCCGTAGGCATCTCAGGAATCACCATAACTTCCGGCGATGCACCACAGTAAGAAAGTGAGAGCTTAACAAACCCTGCCGGAGAGTGAAAGAGATCAGTTGAGGAAAGAGAGAACTCTTTCTCCAGCTTCCCATTCACAATAAGAATATCCGTTAGAGGCACCAAAGTAAAACCTAATAACTGGTCTCCAAGATAATTCTTAACCCTACTCAACATCCATATCTCACACTTAAGGGAACAATCTACAGTCCTAACATTGAGCTTGTGATTCTCATTGAACACGGGATGTTGCCCGCCTCCATGAATGATTTTACTGGAAACCGTGTTTTCGGGGTCACTGGTAAGGCAAAGCTTCGCATAAACATCTTGCTTTTGGTATATGCATATGTTGTGGATGTCCCTGGCTTGATGTATAAAAACCTCAAGAGCACCAACAAAGCACTCTAAATTAGACACTAAGGATTCCTTTCTTTGAACCTCCATCACCCTAGTCAAAGAACCAGAACTCCGAACGAAATGAGCGGACTTGTGAACTTCTGATTCAGTCATAACTGTGGATGCCTCGAACGGTGAAACCACAGATTGAGGGGAATCCATGATGAAAGCAACCAGAAAATATAACCTGGACAAGCAAAACAAGATTGGGACTCAGAAATCAAGTCACTCCAATTAAGAGCCCTAAAAATACAGCTCCAAAAGTCGGTCCTAATCAACCCTAGAAACAGGATCTTAAAATTAAAGCCATATTCTTAAAAGATCCTCGAAAGCAATAACTCAAATCAAAATCTAATTCAAATCACCCCCCAACCAAAAAATAAAAAAGCCTTAAGGACACTATCACCAAATTGAGCGAAAAACCCTTAAAATCCAGAAGCCCGAAAACCCCCAAAATTGAGAAATTTCAGTTGAGCACTCCAAGCCCACAAACCAAACACAATAAATATTAAATAAAAGGCAGAAAACCCCCCTCAACAGTAAAACCAAGATATCGAAAAACAGATTCCCACAAAGCAAATTACAAAGCAAAACTTGTACCGGAATCCAAGGGAATGAAAACAGGGAAAAAAAAAAAGAAAGAACAGTACCCAGATAAGATCTTCTCACAGACAAATCAAAACACAAAACACAAGAAATCAAGCAAAACAAAACTATAAGAGAGCAAATCAAAGACAAAAAAAAGGCGCATACAAAAGAAAAGAGATAAAAGTGAAAAGAATACTGAAATGGATATGCGCTCGTTTGTTTCTTGCCTTAAGATCAGTAGTAGGAAAGTCGAATGAAATTGGTGTCAATTGAACGGGCTTTTAAGGTTAACACAGATCTGTGGACAACCCAGTTCGTGAATCGAGGTGGGTATGCTAAAAAACAGAGAAGAAGAATGAGAATAAGATCTTCGTATAGATTTATTATTTTTTTTTTTCCTTTCTCTGCTTTCTGGGTATGGATATGGAAACCTTGTCGGAGGGTCTCTGGTTCTGTGCACTTGGTATTGATTGCGTATGAGGGTCGGTGTAAAGTATTTATGGACTTAAGTAAGACCGAAATTGATTTTCTTTATTTATTTCATTTTTTTTTTGCACCAGATTCCTTTCCACTTATGAACTCTTCAATTTTTTGTTCCAATAAATTTGAATTTTAATATCTCGGGTGTTGAAAGACAATCTATGTTTTCTTTCTCTTTTTAGAAAATGTTTGCATAATGTCTTATTTCAAGAGTGATGTTTATCTAAAAATATATTACTTTTCATACTAAAATAAAAATATTTTGTACTTTAAATTTATCATTTATTACTGTTTTAATCTATTTTTTAAAACTTATAAAATAATTGATAAATACTTTTTTATAAGTACAGCTAAATGGATATTTAGTTCTTTTGTTACGTAAAAATTACGAAAATTATAAAAATATACGAATTCATAAAAATTTAAATACAAGATTTTAGAAAATATATTTAAATAAGAATTTTTCACCCCAAAGATTCGAAGGTCAAAATTTTGTGTTCCTTATGTTAAAAAGTATATATTTTACTTTTATTAATTTAACAACTTATAGTTATATTAATTTTTTAGTTATGTGGAAATTATTGTCATTATTAAAATATGTATAGATCTAAATGGCAAGGGAACTTTAAATCCTAAACCCTTTCAAGCAATTAAATGGCTAAGATTAGATATAATATTTAATATTTAAAATGAATAATATTATGAAATTTTAAGTTTTACATAAAAATTTATTTTATTTGTTAAAAATTTTATATTTGTCCAAAAAGTATAGGTTAAATCGGATCAATTAGATACAAATTAAGGTAAATTTATTTAAGTTAAAAATACGGAGGGGGCCATGTAAATATATTTATTTTATTTGATAATTTTTTATTTTTGGGATGGATGGATAATGTCTAATGCAACGGTCGGAAGACCCACGCGTTCAAGATACGGGGACCAATAGGAAGAGGCATGAGTGCGTTTTGTGACCGACGTTTTCATTTGTCTAATGGATAATACCTCATATTAAGAATTATATCTTATCAAAAGAATACTAATACCTCATATTAAGAATTAAAATTCAAATCTTGTTAATAATAAAAATGATGTTAAAAGAGCTCATTTCTGATTGGGACCCGATAATAGATCAGTCGAGATTAATCGAACTAAAATTTTAGATATTCGATGATGGATCAAGTTCAAACCAAAAACAAAAAGAGTGCGTTTTGCATGTGAAGTTGGATGTGACTGCTGTGCGGTTCGATTCGCCAGTGTACATACAATGCCTCCTTGTCCATTTATGAATTTTAAAACTCTATTAAAATTTAAATATATTTTAAAAAAAAATTATTAAGTGCATAAAAATTTACTATGCGTATTAATTATTAAATTTATACCTATTAATAGTAATTATTATACTTAAATTTTTTAAAAAAATTCTAATACAATTTTGATGTAATATTATATGTTACGTGATTTTTTGTATTAATGACAACATAATCTAAAATAAGAGAGAGTTTACATTTGGATCATGTTTTGGGATTTTCTTGATTATCTCTGGAACAAGAATTTCATATCGGAGAGAACTACACTTTAAAAATTTAACACACAAAATGAAAATTGTAAATACTAGAAATCTGAATGTATTAATTATAAAAAATGATATACAAGCTTCACTTTGTTCCGTTGTATCATTGAAATCAAAATTCGCATTCGAATGGAATTCAATTATCAAAAAAGACCAACACAACATCTCATCATGTTATCGAGTTAAGTCTGAATCTTTGAACTCAAATTTAGAAGAAGTTCACGTCGTAACCTCTTGTGTAATCGAAATTAGTTTCAATCTTAGATAGATAGAAATTAACTCAAGAGAAAAAACGTAAAATTGAATTATATAATTTTGAAAAAATTTAGAAATCTAAGTTTTTATATAGAAAAGGTATATAATTCAAAGTATTGTAAAACAAGACGGATCTAATTTACTTTAAACTATTATGTAGATAAAATCTGGTTTCAAAAATATGAACCCTTTCTCATCAGGTCCATATATAGTTAGA
The DNA here is from genome assembly GCA_033439265.1 of Dillenia suffruticosa. Taxonomy (NCBI): domain Eukaryota; kingdom Viridiplantae; phylum Streptophyta; class Magnoliopsida; order Dilleniales; family Dilleniaceae; genus Dillenia; species Dillenia suffruticosa. The sequence continues at coordinate 2,041,273 of JAVTVX010000005.1, forward strand.
TTAAATATCGTATAAAAATATAGTTTTTAATGCAAAAAAAAATCTTTAAATGCTCGAGATTAGGTTGAGTTAATCCTACATAATACAATTGTAAATAAGGATTGTAATGGAAAGCAATCTCAATCTCTAGTTTGTAAAATTTTGAGCTCAGACTTAAATTTCACTCTTAGGTATAAGAAGACTACCAACCTTGCAAACAAAAAGGAAGAGTCGAACATATACTCAGCTTTTGTGAGACCAGGACAAACTCCAACGGTCCAACTTGAACTTGCTAAAGAATTTCAAAATGAGAGGGCGAGAACGGGAAGGAAAAAACAAAGTAACGTCAACTTTTTATGCGAGTTCATTGTTTTTTTAATTATATAAGAATTTGAATCTGAGATTATCAAATTAAGGGAGGAAGATTTATATCACTAACTATCATTTTGACTCATTGTTGAGATAAAGTTATAAATTTCTAAATATTCAGATTTGTAGGTAATTTATGCCCATTGTGGGGCAATTTGGTAAGAATGAGATAATGGGGTAACTCCCATTATTACTTACCAATATTAACCAATATTATTTGGTAACTCCCAAATCTTAACCCTAATGGAGATTATTCTCTTGATTCAATTGAGAAAGAATTATTCCTACCTTGTGTGTGGAGAGCATCCATGGGCAACCATGATGGAGGCTAGGGTTTCACAAAAACATATTCTCTAGAGAGAGAAAAATAGAGAGAGGGATGGAGATTTTCGCGTAGGAAAATCTCCCATCGTCAGACGATTCACCGGACATGAGGATTGCGGCGTTGTGATGCTGTGGTGGTGATTCGACTAACCTCGTGATCACCATCCGACCGTGCGATCCGTTCAAGGGACATCGCGACACGGTGGATTTTGGAGACCGCCCAATATAGGTATTTATCCCGAAAATTCCGATCTATTTAATTCACGCTTCCGCATGCGCGATTAAATCCAACATTGGTATCAGAGAGGGTTGGATTTAATTTAAAATAATTTTCGGAATTGTATTTGGGATTTTAAAATTTTGGGGTCCGGATCACGGATGAGTTTCGTGAATCCGAGAACACCGTAGGAATACCCATGGCCCAAGGATTACAAATATATTTTTTGTTTAATTTTCGGAGCATGTTTGGGCCATGAAATGTCCGGTCGAAGTTTGCGACCCTACGGACATAAAACCCTTAGATCTGTAGCTTTAGAGGGCGGATCGATGCATGAAAAAATTATAAATGTGTTCCTTGCATCTAGATCTATTGTTTTATGTCTTTTATTGTGAGTTTTGGGTGCCGGAAACTGGGATTTCCGAATGGCCGCGGAGGGCCGCGACTGGGGTGGTTGATTTCCAGAATTTTTGGGATTGAATCCTCCTAAAATCGAGTGTAGGATGTTTGGAGGATACCTACAAATATTTCCCAGTCGAAAAATGCAAGAAAAAACAGCCGGATTGGTGTTTTCCAGAAAACGGGTCGAAAAACCCGTTACAGGACCCGTCGGGCGAAGAAGAACCGGCCCAGACCCGCGGGCACGTGACACGCACGCGCCAGGAGGCGCGTCTGCTAGGCGCGTGGACTTCACGCGCCACACAGGCGCGTGAACGGGCAGGGTCAGCGGATCGGGTCGGACCCTGACCCGGTCCGACCCGCAAACCGACCCGACCGGGTCGGACTCGAACCCGTTGACCGGTCAGTCGGGTCAACCCCCTGACCCGTTGACCGGGTCAGTCGGGTCAACCTTGACCCGTTGACCGACCCGGTCTGACCGGCTCAACACGGCTCAGCGCGTGAAGGCGCGTGAGCCGCGCCCCGCGACTGGGCGCGCGTGAGCCGAGCCGCGCCAGGCGCGTGGCAGCGCGTCTGAGCCGGGCCGCGCGTCTGGCGCGTGAGCCAGACTGCTGCCAGCGCGTGGAGGCGCGTGGCAGCGCGTGGAGGCTCACCGCCGGCGCGTGGAGGCGCGCGGCGGCGCGTGGATCGCACCGTCGGCGAGCGGCGGCGCGTGACGGTCCCCGTGCGGCGCGTGAGAACGCTTAAAATTGAATTTTTTTCAATTTTTGGGGGTCCTACATCCATAAATGTGACTTTTTGTGGGTTTTTGTATGCCGAATCACAATCCAAATGGTAAGATGCGATTCCAAGTTGTGGTGTATGGTGTCCGTTGACTCATACGCTCGCTTTGGGGTCGTATTCAAGTCATTTTGGTCTTGATGATTCGTAGGGCGTACAAAAATGAGATAATAAGCATCTCCAAGTCACAAATATCTCTCTTAATGCGTTGAGAACTGTCGTATTAAATTTTTTGTAAATTTTTGCAAGGAGAGTAAACTGAATGATATGATCTGCGCGATTTTATGAGTAGATTCGGTTTATTCTCGAGAGACAAAAATCTAACGGGAATCTGAGGCAAGAGATGATGGGCCCCAGGGTGGGTACCGCGCCTCAGAATATACGAGATAAAGAGATCTATCGTGTATGGGACAAAAGATTTGTCAAGTTAGGGCAACGCTTAACAGTGGCATACACGATGACTTAGTCTCGTTTTTCGAGTCATATTTTATGAACACGTCGGTTCGACTCGTCCCATAAGAGCATAGTGTTGCTCTCTTCGGCTCCTATGTGAGGATGCAGAAGAAAAGGGTTAATCATACAATGAAGCAAATGGCGAGTATGATCACCGAGTTAATATATACGGACGAGTAAATTTCGGATGAAATTTAGGTACTGGATGTGATCCAGTTTTTTACCTGATTCATGGGAAACCGTGAAATAATATCTCACATTTGACGAAAGTATTCGTACTTTCGTTGACGTGAGTACATATTGTGATCTCGATGAGGAGCACCTAGAGGCGAGTAGGCCACACTCGAGTCATGCTTATTCAGAGGAGTCAAGTAAGGACTTCCCCGGCACTAAGCCTAGCGAACGAGACTCGAGATCTAGGTAATAAAAATCATCCGACAAAACCGACAACGAGGTACAAGAACGCAAGAAGAAGGAATTTGTTTATACCAAAGAAATTGCTACGTTTGAGGTAGATTTGGTCATTTCGCTCGTGAGTGTGACTAGCAGAAATAAATATTCTTCTTCTTTACGTGGTGTGAGATTTTTCTCATTCACTATAATACTCGCTGATTTCTCTTCTTTGGAATCAGGAGCAACCGACCACGTAACTCGAGATAGGAGTGCGTAATCCGTCAAGTGAATCCTTAAGTTTGGAGGATTTACGTTAAGGACAGAGCATTCGTCGTTGTCAGAGGGAACGACACTTGCTATGACGTCCTCAATATTGTAGGTATTTGACGGATCTACAAATTTGTACCTTGTCTAAAATTGACTACGATATGCGTGAAATTATTCCATTGTTTTTAATACGACAATTTTCTGAATTATTCTGGTTTTAATCCATGATGAAATGTATGCATTGGGTATTACTCTTTCTAATGTTTTTTTAAGTAGTTCTACTATTGACTTTACATCTGATTGCGTAGATGATGATGTAAATGAATGACATAGTAGACTTAGACACATGGGGTAAGAGATGATGAATCGGTTAGTAGCGAGAGGTTTCTTGGACCCGCTAACCAGATTCGAGTTACCCGTATGTGAGTTTTGCCTAGTCGGCAAAATGACGAGAAAACCATTTGGCGATGCAATGAGAGCTGGGACTCCATTGCAGTTAACTATTGTGTTTTCCTTCCTTTTATTGTGGTCTCATGAGCATGAGAGCCGGAAATGGAGTTGTGTAAAAAATGATGCTTATAGACGCTTACGTGCGTTTCGGTTCATCTATCTGATCTCGCATCAGTCTGAGGCATTAAACTGCTTCAGGAGGTTCATAAGCGAGATTGAGAGTCAATTAGACTCTTAGAACCGAGCGAGAACGCAAGTATTCGTCTAAACTACACATGGGACTCTGTTTCGATAAGAGTATTACGAGACTACTGACTAGTAGTCAGTTCCCCATTGAGCTTAGGACAGGGAGGCAGCCTGACCTTAGCCACTTGAGGTTATGGGGTTGTGCCACGATTTCTCGCATTCACACGGTGAGTTAGACCCGCGAGAAAATATGTGTTCCTACGCGAACACGAACGGCACTATAATCGAGATTGAGTCTCGTAATACTATATTTCTTGAGAATGATTTCCCTAAGAGAGGTGAAATCAATTTGGACCCTCGTTGCAAAAGATGAGAAATCTAAAACGGTCCGAGAGGCTCTCGAGAGTTCTGCAAAAGATGCAAAATACCGTTTATTGAAGGTCATAAATGAAGAGAAGGAATTGATGAGAATCAACGGGGTCTGGGACCTAGTTGATTTGCCTAAGGGCGGAAGAACTATTGGGAACAAGTAGGTTCTCAAAGTCAAGATAAAGGTTAACGGATTGATGAAGAGGTAAAGGACCCGTCTAGTAACCAAGGGTTACACTTAGACTGTGGGGTGGACTATCGAGGAGTCATAGTCCAATTTATCTCGATCCGTTTATCTTTCAGCGATTGTCACGAACATGGATTAGGAGTCACATTACAAGGATGTAAATACCGCTTTCGTATTGGAAGTAAAGATGAGGCGATCTACATGGAGCATCCCTCTGGGTTCGTTCTAGTAGATCAGATGTATAAGGTCTATTGATTTTCGAAATCAACATATGACCTTAAGCCATCATCTAGACAGCGGCGCTTGAGATTTCACGAGAAGGTGATATCTTATGGTTTTGTAATGATCGAGTAGGATCATTGCATATATCTGATACGTCCCGATGACTCCTTTATGAGCATGTTCGCATATGTAGGTGACATACTGTTGGCTGGGAACAACAGAGAGTATCTAATGACCATTGTAACATGGTTATGAGGTTTTAGTTCATTCTCAGATTTTGGATCCATAGGGATCGCTTGAGAATGGTGTTGACTCTCTAACAAGAGTTTTACATCAGGTAGATTCTTAAGCATTTCGAGAAGAGCGATGACAACCTAAAAGATACTCTAATCGCTAAAGATAAAAAGACCTGAATCTTGACACATGCCCTAGAATTTATAAAGAAATAAGGGAGATGAGTAGAATCCCTTATTCCAGTGCAAAATACATTTCTAGTGTATGCGATGAGGTATACACGTGTGATATACAATTTGATGTATGCGATGAGGCATACATGACCAGACATTTATTTTATGGTTAATCTAGTAAGTAGGTATTAATGGAATCCTGGAAGGGATCACTGTAGAGCAGTGAAAAAGGATTCCGAAATATCTCATTTGAACTGCAGAGCTCTCCATGTGTTACGGATGAGGTGATTTGCGTTTTGTGGTTGAGATTCAGATACTGACTGGGAGTAGTGATCTGAATAAACGCAAAAGGTTTTATCTTCTTAGAGTAGTAAGAAGAGAACCAGTATATCTCTATTTACGATAGAGATTGAGCTAGTAGTGTGCTCAATTGCAGTTCATGAGAATAGTTGGCTTCAGAAATTTTTTGGAAGACTTAGGGATTGTGACAGATAGTGGGAGGTCAGTGATGATTATTGTGATAATCAGACCGACACTGTCATCAAAAGAGACCCTAAGTGTAATAGCAAAGCCAAACACATTAATACCGAAGACCACTATGAGAGATATTACCGAGAAGGGTATTGTGACATCTAAGTACACCTCAGCATGAGAGCTGATCTCTTCAGAAAACCCGTTGTGAGAGATTCCTTTGTGAGATAAGGAATCATTGGGTTTAGTGTACTTTAACATTTCTCCTTATATACTGTTTTAGATGCTTATTTTAATATATGACATGCATGCACTAGTGGGTCACATATTTAATTCATGCACTATTTGTTGTCATGTATTGTGATCTTGTGATAAAAGATGTGTCAGGCAGGCGTGGTTGACTCTCTCACACGAGTGACCACCTCCGACTCTGAGTGAGCGGAGATGAGACGGATTCTAGTTGTAAGAGGCTTTGAGAGTAGCCCTACTAGAACATAAGTCGCCCTGATATGTGTTCAGGATGAGGTCATATGCGATATGACCGACATGGAAATACCCACATCCATGTTGCCTGTAAGTAGCCAGGTTTGAGATCTCAGATATCACCTGCGATTTGTGATATTGTCTCTGAATTGCTCTCTCTGAGATCTCTGGGTAAAGTCTTATGTGTAGACTGAGTCCCGTACCTGTACAGTGTTAGAGAAATCTGACATATGCCCTTTTGAGAGATGGGGGAATAACACTGTGGCACGTGTTTCATACCACGTGTGATGAGACGACCATGGGACAGTGGGAGCTATTATTTGAGACGATAGTTTGATCTTGATCCCCGTTCCCACTGTGTGAGACCTGAGATCCATTGGGTGGGATCTCATATGCCCTTATTACTTTCGGCTGTCTCTAGAAGTTTTGGTTCAGTGTTGCTACTTTAGTCTGTTTACCTATGGCCCGGAAGATAAATTGAGGTCTAAGGGGCAGGTCTAGGAAAGCAGCTGAATTGAGACCGATAGATTCGAGTTTGGGAAAAGGAAGGCCAATAGTCATTACATCATTGTTATGTATTCATAGGTCGACCTATTGTGTTAATCCATGTTGGGATTCAAACATAATAATGAATACATAGTCGAGCAAATTGATTGGGGATCACTTTCGATGAGGAAAGTGGCTCGATGGATGTAAATGCATTGAGTCTGGGGTATAGCGAGTTATTTTTATACTAACAGTGACTACTCGATCATCCTAACAGGTGTATCGAGAAGTCTTTGCTTGCAGGTGTACTCGCCGGTCGCACGACGCCCAATCCAGTATGAAAGTCCAGTAGGGTGATGCGATAGATTGCATGAGTTGCGATCTTGTGATTGACGGAAATGAAATGCCCTAATGTGCAAGTGGGAGATGTAGGTAATTTATGCCCATTGTGGGGCAATTTGGTAAGAATGAGATAATGGGGTAACTCCCATTATTACTTACCAATATTAACCAATATTATTTGGTAACTCCCAAATCTTAACCCTAATGGAGATTATTCTCTTGATTCAATTGAGAAAGAATTATTCCTACCTTGTGTGTGGAGAGCATCCATGGGCAACCATGATGGAGGCTAGGGTTTCACAAAAACATATTCTCTAGAGAGAGAAAAATAGAGAGAGGGATGGAGATTTTCGCGTAGGAAAATCTCCCATCGTCAGACGATTCACCGGACATGAGGATTGCGGCGTTGTGATGCTGTGGTGGTGATTCGACTAACCTCGTGATCACCATCCGACCGTGCGATCCGTTCAAGGGACATCGCGACACGGTGGATTTTGGAGACCGCCCAATATAGGTATTTATCCCGAAAATTCCGATCTATTTAATTCTCGCTTCCGCATGCGCGATTAAATCCAACAAGATTAGATTAGTCAAAAAATACCTTTCTACCAATTGCCGAAAAAAAAAATTGTTGGGATAAAGTTTAAGGGCAGACATGGAAGTTTGAAGCAAAAATATGGATGTGCTTGAAAAAATGAAAATAAAACCATTATTAACGCCGTTGATTATCTAATATATAAGTAAAAGGTCATGAGTCATGACCTCATTGTCAACAATCTAGAAGAATTAGACAATTTAGCCTCCTAAAAAAGGATGAACATCCCGTAAAGGAGAAAAACTAGACCATCAAACTAAATTACATATGCATCAGTGGGGAAGGCAAAATAGGGGAAAAAAAGGGAAAAGTGTGTGAAGGAGACACATCTTATTTAAACTTTCAGGTGCTAATGATACATCTTATAATAAACACTAGATCATTAGTATTTTGATGAGATTTTGATTATGGATTCACCCAATTTGCTAAAATTATGATTTAAATTGAACATTATATGGTGAATAAATTCTCAAATAATATTTGAAGAAAAGCTATACTTTTTGTGTTTTACTCACTTTTGAGGAAAAATCGAAAAAATAAGATTTTGTTTTTTACTTAAATATTACTATATCCATAATTGATTTGTGCATTATATAAAAGTAATTAAGAAAATGACTTGTCAATTTTCTTCATTTGAAAGGCAATTCAATTCTTTCATGACAAAATGGGAAGGTGCATGAACATCCACAAGATAATATAATAATCAAATCAAGCCTACCAAAAAGCTAAGAAGAGTTAAACTTGTGAGAATTCCTACATTAGTGGCAAAAGAAAAGAAAATCAGTCACTGATCACCAAAGGGAAAAGAGCACTTTACCTTTAATATTCCAAAACAAATTTTTTTTTTTGGGCCCAATAAAATGCTTGCTTCTAGGTGATTGTGCAGTGCAATTTCAAACAAATTTCATAATCTAGAGCCAAGAAAATTGGTAGAAATCAATGGCTAATTATCGTGGTTGTTAAAATCAAAACAACTAGGGAAGGGAGGAGGGGCCACTCCTGTTTTTGTTGATCCTAGCTAGTTTCGTTGATATCATAGTCCATCCATCGTAGACTTTTGGGGGGATGGGAACGAATTACTAGACAGTTTCAGTAAAGGGGGTCCTTTTGTGATTGTCAAGAGGGCACTTGCCCCAAAAGTGTCTGATTTGATTGTGATGGAGGTAGAAACTTTCTCAAATTTCTTCTTTCTTCTTTTTCTTTTCAAGTTTCTTTATGTTGATGGGTAAAAAAGGATGAAACTTTAATTTGGCAAAATCCTTATACTAAATTTTGACCCCTTTTCTTTTTAGAGTTTTCTCTGTGAAAATAATTTCAAATTAAAAAAAAAGTCACAGTAGATAATAAGGTATCTTTAGGATTTGTTTGAAATCGTCATCATCATCAGTAGTACCCATCAAATTAACTTGGCTTCTTTTGGGGGAAAAGACAACTAGAGCAACATTTGTGGGTGGGAACTAAACCTAGGCTACTTAGCTATATATTTTGTGAATTGATTAAATGATTCCCATCATATTGGCTAATAATGTATAAAACCATTAGAGTGGCTAGTTAAACTAAACCAATAGCAACTACTTCCAATAATGGAGGTGCATTTTGGATAGTGTATTATGAAAGCAAAACAAATGGGGCACTTTCATACATTATGCAAATTAAAAATAATTAATTAAATCTACAGAAACCAACTAAAATTTTTTGATTAATAAATCTTTCAGACAGAATATATCGGAAAGAAAATGACCGATTGATATCAAATCACAGACCATATGACATAAAATGAAAATTCTCCCTTTTTTGGTTAGCCAACTCCATGGACACTTTTTTGGTTGCTTTAAATTATCTTGCTTACCCAATATTTAATTGAGATTTAGATCATTCTATTGAGACAAATCCAATAGATAATTAATTTTCTTGCTAATGGTTGGTGTTGTTGAAGGAATAGTCAGCAAATTTTGACTGTTCTTGAATCATCCAATAGATAACATATAATACACAAATATACAATTTTGAAAAATAAAAAAATGTAAAAAAGTGTCAATCTATTCTATTTCTTCACGGCTAGCAGGTGTGTAGCATCAAGTGGGGTGCATTGACTTTCTATTCCCTCATGCCCTCAGCAAATTCAATCCCTATCCCACATTCCAAATTTCTTTTTATGGATTCAATTAATAACAAAAGAGGCTACTATTGATTCAATTTGAAAATAAAGAATGCCCATCTAGAGCACTCATTAATAGCATTGTCCCATGCTTGTCTTCTTTTTGGTAGAAACTTGTCAGTTTCAACAAATTGTTATTTTGTAGTACGCTTAGTAGTATCCAATGCAGGAGAGATAATGAATAATGTAGTTGGAGAGATCTTTTGCACAGTGAGCTCACGTTTGTCCCAATAAATTTTCTTTGACTTCTTTGCGCATAATCTTTTTAGGTCGGTTGTGCTTGAAAATGGGTTGTTTTCAGCTGAAAATGATGAGGGGTATGAGCCTGTTTGATGAAAATAAAGCCAAACAATGAAACAATATAAGTAAAGATTTTCTGGGTAATCAAGCAGAAGAGTTAATTCTAAGATCTCCATTTACAACTTAAGATTACATATATTTATAGCACTTAACAATTTGCCAATGGATTTTGACTTATTCATATAACCCATGAGTACCAAGAATTCATGCATTCTGAAGAATGCAGTGGCATAAGCTTACTGTTGAAAGAAAATTGAAGGTTAGTTTAGTACTAAGCCTGATACAAATCAGAATATGAAAAGGATAAGTGGGGAAAAAAGACAAAATCGTATTAACTAATCCCATGAAGAGGACGTCTATCCTCTCATTTGAAATCACTGGGCTTCGTCTTAAATAATATGGTCCTTTTCTAACTTACTTTCCCAGGTGTCTAAATAATATCTATATATATATATATATATATGTGCCAATCAATCAAATATATCTAAACCGACAATGTCCCCTCTTTCTCAGAACTGAAAAATTGATATTGTCTTAACCAATTACCTGAACAACTTAAAAACCTTTTAGGTATTAAAGGTCTGTAAGCATCATACGAAGAAGTTGAACTTGGGTTAACTTATTTTATTTATAATATCTTATTAAAATATAGGGTTTTATTAATAAAAATCAAAATTTTATAAAAATAATTTAATTATTATTAATATTAATAATTTTATGTTAAAAATTTTATTTATTTTTTTTATAAACCATTAGTATCCATAATCATATTAAATTCGATTAAATTCGGTTTGAACCGGATTTAAGTTATTGAGAGATAAAACTTTTTTCGGACTTATGATCGTCATGCACAAAACTTAACCCGAAACTTACTTAAGAGATATCCGTATTAAATTACTAAACCAATTACGCATTGATTTTACTTGATTTTAATTGAGTCTAAGTTAAAATTCCCTAACCTTATTCTATTTCCTTCGAATTAAAAAGGAAAAAAAAAAAAAAAAAAAAACAAAGCAAACAAATAGCCTCTTGTCGGAGTCTTTGACGGCAAATTGAGAGAGCATTTTTATTTTTGGTGAATCTTTTTTTTTTTTTTTTTTGGGTGAACAGTCCACAGAATATGTCAAACTCAAAATACTCTTCTCACTATTATCTCCGGGTAGGAAAAATATATCAACATTAACAAATTGAATCTTAATCATAATATTTAGCGTCGATCATTTGAAAGATAAATTTGAAAAAGATAAAAAAGAAGAATAAAATAAAATAAAAGATTAAGTTTGTTATTGTTATTGTATTTTTCTTACCGGGGGATAATAGTGAGGGGAATATTTTGAGTTAGACACATTCTGTGGGCTGTTCACCCAAAAAGAAAAAGGTTCACCAAAAAAAAAAAACATTCTGTAGGCTTAAGTGAGCTGGGTCTGGACAGGTTCTTAATTAAGTGGATTGCAGGGCGGCCCAGACCTTCAATTAGGCCTATTTGCTACAACCCTGATTGGTCAGTGTTTGGCTGTCACCGAATGCAGAATGACGGCTACAGTGACGGTAGTGGTCCTCTCCGGTCCAGGGATCCGCGCCTCCAGAACCACAACCACAACCACAATGGCGACGGCCATAGAAATGAAATCCAGCAAGTGATTACAAAAAATTTGAATATTTAGAGCCCAAACATGGGTGCTCAGACTGCTTTAGGCGAAGATATTGGCCATCGTGTAGCTTAAGAGGCAAATATATATATTTATGTATATATATTTTTAAAACATAATAATGAAAATCTCAATTAACTTATTATTTTTTAAATATGTAAAATAAATTTATAAGATACATAAAATTATTAATAAACTCTACATATTATCATACTCTCGTAGATTCTTTTTAATCTTAATAATGGTAAAAGAAAAAGGATTGTCCGACTCGTACATTTGTTAAACATTTTTACCTTAAAATTTGTTAATTTGATGAAAAAAATAATGTAAAGTTTAGTGTTGGGAAGTCGATTGTGCAAACCTGTTATCCGTGTGAGAAAGCAATGATCTCGACCTTCGTATTTTTCCGTCGAATTTCACTTTTTACGTAATAATTATATTCGATAAATGTTGTTATGAATTTTTTTTTTTAATGTGACTCATAAAATTTTAACATATATTTTTCTAAATTTTTAAAATGATCATGAAATATAATTTTATTTTTTAAGTGAGAGTAATTCGTTTTTGAACTATTTTATTAACTTTGAAAGGGAAAAAAAATATATGACCACGAGACTGAAATGCTATTAAAAAGAAAAAGGGTCTCTACCTTCTTTTTCAAAAAAAAAAAAAAAAAAAAAGGAAGAAGCTGATGGGCAATTTTGGCATTTTGGATCATAAGCGTTTTAGTTTGGACTCTGAAAAGTTAAATTTTCCACACAAAAAGACAGGCGTTCTACAACGGTCGGATTCCTCATAATTAACCTTCTCTCTTCGTCTTCTCCTTCGTCACAACATTTTGAATTGCACTCAGCACGCACGCACGCACTCACTCAAGTTCTCTGTCTCTGCAAAGACTCTCTCTCTCTCTCTAAAAAATCAACAAAAATGAAATCAAAGACAGAGACCTCGGAGACTCGATTTCTAGGATCGATCTCAGCCTCATCGATCCGTAAATTCCTTCCACGATCTATCTCCAACACATCCAAATCAACTTCTCTTAGTTCCAAATCCAGATTCGGATCTGAAAACGCTCCTCCGGCTGACCCAAACATTCAAGCAAACACTCCACAACTCTCTTCTGCAAATCCCAACCCTAGCAAATCGCCTTCAAAAAGCGTGACTTTCCAGAAAGAGACTCCAAAATCAGAGACTCCTTCAGAATCACGGACTTATACAGATCCAGCAGTGAAGGTCAGAAACCCTACATTTGGGGTTTTTCTTCTTGATTCTGAATTTTTTGTTGAATTTCTCTTGATTTACTGACTTTTGTTGTTTTCATTAGGTTGTGGTGAGAATCAGGCCGGAAAGAGATGGGGATCAAACGGTGAAGAAGGTCTCTCCTGATTCATTGTCCGTTGGGGATCGGAGATTTTCGTTCCATTCGGTTCTTGATTCGAATTCGAACCAGGTTTGTAAACTCTGTTTTCTTTTTTAACTATGATATTAGCGTTGTTGCTACTTGCTACTAGTTCTTGTGTTTTCATGTCCGTATCTGAATTTGTGATGCCCATGCCTGAATTCTTGTATTTTCTTTTGAGTAATGTTATATCTATTAAAAAATTCAAAGACCAAATATACTAAATTTTCTTAAATATCATGCATTTACATGCTTTTCAATAATCGATGAAGCTTCATTAAATCAGATTCAATATATTTTGTGTTTGAATTTTTGGGTACATATAGCATTTCTCATTTGTTTTTCACTAATGAATGATATGTTGGTAGTTTTAGTTCATATTGCCATAAATTCCACCTTGTTCTTCTTGCAAACAATGGCAGACGTTAGTAATGTCAAGGTTGTCGGACCCATCCCATGAAATAAAAGGGTCATAAACAAGCTTAAAATGACTACACAAACAAAATTCATGTGAGGCATGTAGATACAAGCTTTTGGCATTTGCATTTATTCTAGTCGTCTTCTTTTGTACATTGTTCTGGGAAAAAAAAAAAAAAACTTTAGCATCCCATTTATGCCAAGACAAGCATGGTGCAATTTTACTTGAGGTGCTAAAGCTGCTCATAAAAAATCCTTAAACAACATAGGGATAGAGATTTATGTGAAGATACTCCATGTAGAAAGATTCTAGAGAGAGATTGTGGAAGATGAAATCAATTCTGGAGAGTGAATCTCTGGGGCTTGAGAGATGAAGGAAATAAAGATTGTATAGAAATTATCCAATGAGGATCATGCTCTCAAAGGTTGTTGCAAAATTTCTTGCAACCACCCTTGGATCTTGCAAATGGTGCATAATGGCCCATCGTCGCAGGCCAAGAGAAATTAGAAAAGTCCATAACCTTTAATTGGAGGTTGTATGGAGTTAATGTGGGTGTGTTACACGTGATTATTCAACCAAATCTGGAAAGTGGTTTTTGTTGAGAATTTGTTTCTTTTTTGGTTTCTAGCGCCCAACACCGTTCTGTCCTTTCGCGTTCACTTGATATATCTGGGAAGCTCTCCACTTGCTAATCATTTCATACTTAGCTCAAGAAGCAGAGTCCTACAAGTGATATGACCTAAAGATACCCGAATAGGAAGGTAAACTTTTCACTATCCACTGCTGTAGGAAGAACCTGAAGAAGCATCTGGAATCTTGAAGGTAAAACCTCCCAAAAAAAAATCTCAACAAGATGAAACCAAAAAAAATAATAATAATAATAAAAAATAAATAAAATAAACCCCTCAAAACCTACTTCCTTAATTTGGTGGAAAAGCTATTAGGTGACTCTCACATCAAGACAACCAAACGGGTCCTTGTTGGGCTCTGCAGGAGGGAAAACCAAGAGGCGTGAACCCAACTTCACCACAATTAATTAAAAACAAGAACTTTGAATGGCACTGCGAGATGGAAGGTTGAGTTATTGCTCTAGTCGGTGGCTTTTTCAGTAATGTTTTGAGGAAATGTAATGTGCAGATGCAGGACACAAATGCGGGAAAGTGTATGCTAATTTTAGGGAGAATCTCATAAAACATGCCATGAAGCGATATTTTTGCATACCATAGTGTTTTTGATATGCTAATTTTACGGAGGGTCTCATAAGACATACCATGAAGCAATAATTGCATAGTATAGTGTTTGCGAGTCTCTCTTTTCTTCATTTGATAAGTTTGTGACCGTTAAGTTACTGCTTGCCTCTTGTCAGGAAGAGATCTTTCAGCAGGTTGGTGTTCCACTTGTGAAAAATGCACTATGTGGTTACAACACTTCGGTTTTGTCATACGGGCAGGTACTTGATTATGCCGCTTTAAGAGAAAAATTGTTCGGTTGTAGTTTTCTGATGGAACTAATGAAACTCACACAATGTTAAATTATCTTACCAGACTGGAAGTGGGAAAACTTACACGATGTGGGGTCCTCCAAGTGCTATGCTTGAAGGTCAGAATGCTAATAATGACCTGGGAATCGGTCCCCGCATTTTTCAGATGCTGTTCTCTGAGATTCAAAAGGTTTGTTTTTGTTGTGTGCTAGATCAGTTAATTTGAGTTGTGAATGCTGGCGCTGAATACCTTTTGCTGATTTCCTGTAGGAAAAAGAGAACTGTAATGGGAAGCAGATTAATTATCAGTGTCGTTGTTCTTTCCTCGAGGTAATCATTCTGAGTGCTTGTGCTTTTTGCTGAAATGAGGAAAATGTGCATGTCATTGCTTGCATGTCACAGGTATACAACAATCAAATTGGGGATCTACTCGATCCAACTCAGAGAAACCTCGAGGTGAAAGTCTATGGTGCATTTCTTTCTTCCCTGCTATTTGTGGATTATGACTGTACTGATTGCCTCTATTGCTGACCATGGTTCGTTCGGGTTTGATTTTTCCAGATTAAGAACTACCCTAAAAATGGATTTTATGCTGCGAATTGTATGGAGGAGTATGTGAATAGCTATGATGATGTGATACAAATATTGATCAAGGTGGGAAATTAGAATCCACGATTCTATATTATTTGCAATATCCCTTTTCAAACTCCTTGGGTTTAAATATTGACATGTTTGATTTGACATTTTAAGATACCATTGAGGAGGCTTTAGTTTGTTATTCTATTCTCTTGAGTCTCTCATTTTTTCCCCCTCAATGTGATGCAGGGGCTTTCCAGTAGAAAAATAGGAGCAAGAAGCATAAACCCCAAAAGTTCTAGATCTCATATTGAGTTTACTTGCATCATTGAGTCTTGGCGCAAGGTAAGTCGATCATTGATCTTCACTGTTCTATTTATCTCATTTAACTTCATATAACAAATGAGATTCTCTGTTTCAAAATATCCACTTCCCATGCATGAAAATGCTAAATTCAACTTGTTAATATATATTGCTCTTGCATCACACGAATTAGTTTTGAAACAAAGAATGTCTGCATCATGTCCTGCAATGCTAGATTGTCACTAATAGTTCTGTATTACTAATATTTTGGACTAAATATGGACTTTATTGATTATGCTTTTGCCACAACAATGTAGATTAACAGAAAAATTCGTTTTCTTATCCTGACTAAAATCCACATGGTTCTGCACTTGGAAGTGTAAATCATTTTCCTTTACCTTTTTGTGCTAATCTTTGCAAAGGTAGTTGACCAACTAATTTATGTTTATTTTTCTTACCAGTTTTGTACAAATGTAGAAACCATGATGCTTTAGTATGAGATCCTAAATAAAAGAAAAAGAATTCCTTCTTCTGTCCCTATTATTTTAATTGACTGTGACAATTCCGTTACTCACTCTCTCTGGGAAACTCATGCCACAGGATGCCTCATCAAAATGCTTTAGTAGCTCAAAGTCAAGCAGAATTAGTCTTATTGATCTTGCTGGAATGGACAGGAACAAAATTGACGATACCAGTAAACAATATGTGAGGGAGGATAGAAATGTGAGAAAGTCCCTGGCACAGCTTGGGTATGTTTCTTTAACTTCTATGACAAGGATCTCATTAGCTATTCTTGGTCCATTTATGTATGCATCTCATTACTATTCAAGATCAGAACTTGGGAGGTTCAGATTCTGCTGTCTTATCGCATCTACTTGTCAGATGTGCTTTCTTTCCCAATCTGGTCAGTTTTCAAATGGACTTGCTTTTTGGCTCTTGGTTTTGCTAAAGGGGTTGCCATTATACTTGCATATTAAATATAAAACTTCCCGCTCCTTATATTTAACTTTTCCAATTAAAAAGATCTCATGTTCAGGTCGATAAGGGTTTTCAACAAATTGATTACTTGCGTTCACTTTTTAATACAACAACAACAACAACAACAAACTGAATCTTAATCCCAATAGTTTGAGTTCGACCATTTAAAAGACAAATATGAAGATAATTAAAATAAATAAATAAATACAAAGATAAATGAATTAAGAAAAAATAAATAAATAAATATAAACAAAACTAAAAATAAAATAATATTATATACTATAAAATATGATAGTTTAATTTGTGCGGATTGTTCTACGCCACTCATTCCTATTCAAAGTCATCTTCTCGTCTAAACTCTTAACTATCATGTCTTTATGGATAACTTGCATCCAACTTTTTAGTGGTCTACCCCTACGTTTAACTAGATCTCCTATATTTAAGCTCTCGGTTCTCCTAACTGGTATGTCTTTGGGTCTTCTTTGCACATGTCCAAATGACCTAAAGCGACACTCTTGCATCTTATTCACAATTGAACTAACTCTCAATTTATTACCAATCTCTTCATTTCTAATTCTATCTCTTTTAGTTTTGTTACACATCTATCTAAACATTCTCATTTCTGCAATGGCCATTTTTTATTCTTGTTACACATTTTTTATTCAGTGCCACATAATAGTGTAGGTTTAACTACGGTTTTATAGAACTTTCCCTTCAAATGCATTGGCATCATACTATCACAAAGAATTCCGGACGTCTTTCTCTATTTCATCCAACCCACTTGTATCTTATGGTTCACATTCCCATCTACATTGTCATCATTTTGAATGATAAAACCTAAATATCTAAATCGTTCACTTTTTTTATATATCTTGTCCATCTAACCTGATCGTTTCTTCATCATTCTGATGACTGATGCCAAACGTACATCTTATTTACTCAGTTTTCAATCTATTTTGTCTAAACTCTCGAGATTCCAATGTGACCCTCCATAACTCTAATTTAACACTAATACCCTCCATAGTTTTATCAACTAACACTATATCATCTGCAAAAATCATACACCATGGTATTTTATTTTGAATGTTTTTTGTAATTTCGTCTATTACTATTACAAAAAGAATGGGAGTTAATGTCGATTCTTGATGGAGTCCAATGTTAATGGGGAAGCTATCGCTCAAATGTACATTGGTTACATTGGTTATTCATCTTGTGTTCACTTTCTAATATAAAAAATATTATCATAAGCAAGCGAAAAGCATAGAATGCACCAGAAAGGAAAGTATTGAATGCACCAGCAAGGATGCGCAGGGCACCCAGAAGAAAATACTTGTAGCGTTATCTATCTCTACTGTACTGGGTCTGATACGTCATTCTCCATATAATTATTCCTCTATCACACGTCCCATCTTGCCAAAAAGAGCGTCTAAGTCCACTTAAAATATGAAGTCTAATTATTAGTTTCTAGGATCAGAGAGTATCGTAGTAGTAAACTGGTTTACAACTGGTGATAGAATCTTCTACCGAACAGTTTGGCCATGGGGAGGTTGTGCCTTTCTATTCATATCTATATTTTTTTAAACTTGTCTGTCTGATGGCTGCAGGTGCTTGGTGAATATCCTTGCTGAAGATGCTCAATCAGGAAAGCATGATGTCCAATACGGGCGTTCTGTTTTGACACAGTTAATGCGAGAAACACTTGGTGGAAATGCGAAGCTTACTGTTATCTGTGCAGTCTCTTCTGATAGCAGGTTAGTTGATTTAAGCTGTACTGGCTACTAAGGGTTGGTAAAACTTAAATAACTACTGACCTTAGCAAGGGTGGTGATTTATTTCTTAAGTGAGTAGCCATGGGAGTTCCTAGAAGCTGGCCTATTTTACTTGGGGCCAGACTAAATGTATATTAGTTCACTAAGATATACGAATTAGTTGAATTTGACTTATTATAAGGAAATGGAGTATCAGCTTTTCTGAATATGGGCTACCTTTCCTGAATGTAGGAATGCTGCTGAAACGCTAAGCACTCTTAGATTTGGGCAACGGGCAAAATCCATTCATAAAGAGCCAGTAATAAATGAAATATCTAAGGATGATGTCAATGATGTCAATGATGTCAATGATCAGATACGCCAGCTAAAGGTACTACAGGCAAAGCAGTTATGTTTGTAGTTTTTTTTTGTGAAATTTATCAGATAAGAATAATAAAATAACAACGCCTCCTTCTTTTCACAGGAAGAACTTGTAAGAGCCAGGTCAAGTGCATATGATTCAGTCGGGAGTAAGAATGGTGGCTTCCAAAGGCAAAATGCACGTGAAAGTCTGAATCAGTTGAGGAAGAGCCTCAATCGTACCTTGATCCTACCTCGGATAGATGGCAATTCAGAGGAAGAAATACATGTTGATGAAGAAGATATTAGAGAACTCCATCTTCATCTCAAGCAGTTGCAAAGTTCTTGTGAAGAAGGGTCCAAAGATCACTCTGACAGTAGGGATTCTGCCTCTTGTCTTTCTATGGAAGAATGCGATGAGACTGATGTGAGAAGTTTACATGACATAAGCTGTCTGCCTGCAACTGATGATGATGAAGAGGAATTCAGTTCAGTAAAATCTATGGAGAAGGAACTTCTTTGTATCCCAAGTGCCTCTGGACTTGCAACGCGAAGTAGCCTCTCAATCACGTCATGCCATCAGTCTGCTGTTCTCCAAGAGCCAACATTGTCAGAATCTCCTAAGATTGGAAACTGTCAGAGGAATAGCGTAGCCTTCTCATCAAGTTTTCTGGCAAATCAAAATCCAGAGTCATTGGAGCTTAAGTCAAGTGTTCCACAACAGTCACACAGATGTGCTAATAGTATTCGCTCCTCTTTGCAGTCAAGCAAGATAAGTCCATGCCCAACTGATTCCTTAGCAGCTAGCCTTCGTAGAGGCTTACAAATTATTGATCATCACCAAAATAACACATCAAGTAGATCTTCAATTGCTTTCTCTTTTGAGCATCTGACCTTGATGCCATGTCAAGCTGCTGACAAAGCAAATGCTTCAGTTCAAACATTCCCAGAAGAAAATAAGTCATCTCCAGTGAGAATGAATGCTCCTTTCGTTTGTGCATCTTGCCGACAGAAAGTATATGATGATTCTGATGAAGTTGACAATTGCTTAAAGACACGAATTGCAGCTGTAAATGAAGCTGGCAATTCTGACATTTCCAATGATCAAGTGCCTGAAGTATGTATAGATTTAAATGGGGATTCTCAGAAGTGCATAAAATTTGTTGCTCTTTGTGTGCCTTATTTGTTCATTTGTCCGTTTCATCTTTATCAGGAAGCACTTCTAGAGGCAATCAGTAGAGAGGAGCTTGAGCAAGTCTGCAAGCACCAAGCAGCTAAAATTGAGCAGCTAAATCATCTCGTATGAGACTTCTTTTCCAGGACAGTACCCATGTCATTAAATTGCAGTTAAGTTTTAGAGTACTTATCAATCTGAAATATGCAGGTGGAGGAATACAAACACCAGAAAGAGATGACTAAAAAGCGTGATCAGGATATCAAAATTTTTTCGGAGGCCTCAAAGAATGAATTAGCACTGGAGGACACAGGGAACGATGAATGCAAGGTCAGTTACCACCCGCTACAGTTACTTCACTTTAGCCTCTTTTAATTATTAATGTTCACCCGTTTTCAAAGTGCGATATATGCAGCAGTTGAAATTTTGTTCCAACTTTCTTTGGCTGGTTTTTGCAGCTTATGGCATGCGATTCTCATGAGAATAGGAAAGAAGTTATAAATGAAAGCTGTGATATCAAAGAAATGCAGGAAGGGTTGGATAACGAGTACAGGGAGAAGTGCTTTGATGAAAATGAGAAGGAAATGCTGCTTAAGGAAATTCAAAGTTTAAGGAGCCAGCTGCAGTCAAAGGGCGATGTGTGTTTGAGTAGGTCTGTTGAGAAATTGAGATCCTCTTCTATGTTGTCGAGATCGTTCCAATTGAGGAAAAGTGGTCTGAATTCTCAAGTTACTGGTCAGGAAGAACTTGTAATAGAAAGACAGAGATGGATGGAGATGGAAAGTGATTGGATCTTGCGAACTGATGAACTGAGAATTGATCTTGAATCCAGCCGCCAGCGTGCAGAGAAGGTGGAGACAGAGCTGAAGTCGGAGAAACACTGTAATGAGGAGTTGGATGATGCTCTTCACAGAGCTGTTCTTGGGCATGCAAGAATTGTAGAGAACTATGCTGATCTTCAGGAGAGGTACAATCAGTTGGTTGAAAAACATCGGAGAATAATGGAAGGAATTGCGGAGGTGAAGAGAGCAGCTGTAAAGGCAGGAGCAAAAGGAGGTGGTTCCCGCAGAACTCTCGGCCTTGAGAAGGGAGAAAGAGAAGGAAAGAGATTTTCTGAAGAAAGAGAATACAAGTCTTAAAATTCAACTGAGAGACACTGCAGAAGCAGTCCATGCGGCTGGAGAACTTCTTGTAAGGCTGAGAGAAGCCGAAAATGCAGCTTCCTTGGCAGAGGTAACTGGACTTTTACTGCACCTATTCCTAGAGTTACTATTGTTAGGCTTAGGAATTTCATCTTTCCAATACAAGTTTCTTTGGCGTACATATAATTTGCTGTTCAATATTAAAATAAGAAGAATAATAATAATTTATTGTTTCTGCAGGAGAATTATTCAAATGCCCAACAAGAGAATGAGAGGTTAAAAAAACAAGTGGAGAAGCTGAAGAGAAAACACAAGATGGAGATGGAAACGATGAAGCAGTATCTTGCAGAGAGCAGACTGCCTGCATCAGCTTTGCGACCACATTATGGAGAGGACTCTCATGAAACTTCCAGCAGCTTTGGCCCATTTACAGACGATGATCAAGCATGGAGAGCAGAGTTTGGATCAATATATCAAGAGCATGTCTAAGGTCCTAAATCCCAATTGAGTTCAGCCTTTGCATAACAATATTTTGAAATGATTTGCCGGCTTGCACAAGACCTTACTCGGGTCCAGCATAGTATTCATTCATACTATTATCTCTCTTATATTCCTTTTTCCTTAATTGATTCAATATATGTTTTCTTCACTCCTATCCCCCGACACAGAATTATAATATGTTCATTCTTCTGTTTTCAGAAGCTTGTAATAACAAAGATTTGAATTGCTGTTGGTTTTAATAGAAGGTCTGCCATTGTCAAGTATTAAAGGCATTTCTTTAGACTGTGTACTCTGATGATGTTGAGGCAATCTAGTTCCAAGGTTTGTATTTTATCTTGAAGTATCGTATTAAGATCCTATATGCAGTCTCTAAGGAATTTGTGTTGGTTATTATGAGAAGTATAAACCACAAGAAACTCATTGTTTCTGACATGAGGGCTTTGCCATGTGTCAGGTCACATCTATATTTTAAGTTGTTGTTGTGTGCCTTTTTTTTTTTTTCAAACATTCCATTTGCTTTAAAATATGATTATACACATAGATAATCTTTATTTTGATTTATAATTTCTTTGAGAATTTTTATTTTTCATTTGACACAATTCGACTATGCTTAGAGCCATGATTTGTCGTTTTTGACGTTCGTAGATTTATAATTATTATATTATTATCTTATGATTCAATATTTTTGATAATTATCATTGTGATCCGAACAAAATTCATCTGAGTATGTATTGCTCTGTAAGGGAGAAAAAAAAAAGGAATAGATAGATTAATCTCCCTTTTATCCATTGTCATTACCCTGGAAAAACGAAAAAGCAAATGTTTTTCTTGTTCAACTACGGAGAGTTCAAGGAGACAATTTCTCACATAACAGCACACCTTAAAAAAACAAAAACAAAAAGGAAAAGGAGTAGGAAAAGCACACCACACCCACGAAGGCCACAAATACCAAAAACGCCGTCGTTTTTTACAAGGTAAGCGGTCAGCTTTCTTGGCATTATGCAGGTACAAAAATCATAGAGGGCGGAGAGAGATACAAAGCAGGAGCAAGAGAGCGAGTTTTGGAGTGGGTTTGGGACTGGGGGAGAGTTAGGAACTGAAAGTGATGGCGGAGTCTCCAAACCCTAACACTGAAAATGAATTAGCCGACAACCCTAACACTAATTCCATCTCTCCAACACCAACAGACTCGTCATATCTTGACACCTCCGGTCCTCCCACAGTCTGCTTCTTCCGCTTCGCAGCCGATTCGGCTGCTGGTGCTTTCATGGGCTCTATTTTCGGCTATGGTTCTCTCTCTCTCTCTCTGTACATATATATATTATGATTTCTGTATGCGAGTACTTGATTTCAATATTTTAGTGGAAATGCATCCTCTGGATCATATAAAGAGATCCATAGAGTTGGGAATTCCATCCTAACTGATCATATCTGAAAATTGTGATATTCTCATGCTTATTTCTGTTTCAAGTTTGTAACTTGCTAAGTAGATAAGTTATTTTTTTCTTTGCGTTAAGAGATTACAGAGATTAGAAATGAGAGGATTGTGCTGAGGAGAAAATAGAGAAACCTTGAATTTGAAGAGGAAACATGTTAGAAACCAGAAAAGGGAAGTCGAAATTTTCACTTCTTGCAGGTTGTGGATTTTTGCAAATTACAAGAGAAAACCTTTGAACTTGTTGGATTTTGTCTCTCTCTCTCTCTCTTTTTTTATTTTGGGAATTGAAGTGTTTGGTGGAGGATACTTCTTCGAATTTGGGAAGGGAGAGCTTTAACGAGGAGGATAGTGCAACGGGGGTGGATGGAATATATGCAAATGCAAATTGAGATGAGGAAGAACAGTGTATGCTTCTCCGATTCAATGTCAACTTGGGCATTGTTCAGCGATAAGGGACCTTCTCATGATTGATGTTTTGTGTGGGGAACAAAGTCAATCAAGAAGAGAAACTTTTAGAGGAAGATAGAATGTATGGAGTCCTATGGGGGTTAGTTGATCATGGACATTATCCTGATTCTCATTCAAATGCAAATACAATGCAATACTTTATTCCTGTTGGTTGGTGGGTATCCATTGAAATTAGCTCTCATTTTCCTACTAGCTATACTTTTTTTTCTTTCCTTTTCTTTTGTAGGAGAAAGAGCCTTGGGAGTGAATATTTATCAGCTTGAGTAGTTCAGAATTTCTATATGTGTGCTAGGATAGGGATGTGTACGAATTTAGCAACCTGTGTTTATTCTCTAGTCACAGTTCTTCCCAATTGAAGAACCTATCAGCTTTGGAGTCCAAGAAAAACCCAATAATCAAAAGATCCTTGTTCTAATTGTAGAATTTGTATTGACAATGGCCAAGATAGGATCCATGTGTAAAAGGAAGTGGAATTTGGAGCTGGGTTATGAGCCACAAGAGCAACTTCTGTTTTGGTTCCATCTTTACTGGATATCTATACCTTACAAGTCAGTTAGTATTTCGTGCCTTTGAACAACCGAAGAATCAAATGGTCATGGATGATTTGGATGGCCATAAATTCCTCCAAAATGAGCATGATTTGGTTTGGAACGCCAGCGTGTAAGCCAATGTGTATTTCCTCTTAATTTTCTCAGTAAATTTAGCTTCCCATGCTTGAGCTTTTTCTGTTTACATTGCTAAACAAGCTATACATTTGTGATTTGAATATTAGAACTTCACGTTCCA
Organism: Dillenia suffruticosa; assembly: GCA_033439265.1. Lineage (NCBI taxonomy): Eukaryota > Viridiplantae > Streptophyta > Magnoliopsida > Dilleniales > Dilleniaceae > Dillenia > Dillenia suffruticosa. The sequence continues at coordinate 2,065,530 of JAVTVX010000005.1, forward strand.
ATTTTTTCTTGAACAAGAAATTTTATAAATGCATATTTGTCAAGACATGAATAGTATTCTCGCAAAATTTTGTAAATGTATATTTGTGAATATATATATAATTAGATGGAGGTATCAATTTACAAAATATATTGGGTGAACACCATGACTCGACTACTGAGAATCGGAAGTTCATATAATTATCTTTCTACATCCTTAAGAATGACTTATATCAGCCTTTGTGACAATAAATGTCTATTTGCCGCAAAACATCTACTTTCTTATTGTTTGTTAGGCTTGGGACAATCAGGCATATTTTTAGAACACTATTCTTAACCACCCCCCCAGGGGAAAATATTTTGTATGTCATAGATGAAAAATAAAATTGCATTAGATGTAGTAGAAAAGTACGTAAGCCTGAAAGGGTGAGAAATTCTTGGAGGCAAGAGGAGCAAAGTGCAAAAATTGAGAACTAATGAAGACTGCTTGCCTTTCCCTCTTCAAGCCCGTGTAGACTATTAGTTTAATCACTCTTAAAGACTTGGAATGTCAGCCACAAGAGAAGCATAGGGAACAATTTTATCTCAAGTGAGGGGATGACCAACAGTCTAATTTTTAAAAATCCTAGCATCTTTCTTCCTTGAATTAGACTAAGGAATAGCTCCAGAGAGTGCACATGGATAGCAAGAAGTGGCTTTCCCCCTGCAAGACCTTTTAATTTTTGTGAAAAGCCAATTAGAGGGGACTTTTAGGACAGAGCCTTGGATTTTCACAATTAGTAAAGAGGTGGTTCCACATCTCTTAAGTGACGCAAGGGAAGGGTATAGAATGGTTAGATCTTAACAATTAGGGCTGGAATAGGGTCATTGTGGTTGAGACAAAAATAAAGAATTAGGTTTAAGGAAATCGAATAAAATTCTTTGTTAACGGATAAAACAATACCTTATAAAATGACTATTGTTGTCTTTTTATACTAATTAGGACATATACTTTAATTCTAGACTAAAACTTTCTAATTAATTAAAACTTCTTAATCAATTAATAGAGCAGAAATATAACCAAATAAAATTGAGATTTCGTAATAGAAACCTAAATAAAGAAGGAAAACCAATAAAAAATAGAAACTCTCTAATTTGTTTGCATGCTCGTCTCTAAGTTATAAAGCAATGTAAAGACATGCGGTCTCTTTTTCTAAATCCTTGCGACACATAAGGCAAACATCTTATGAGAGAGCTTAAAATGTTCTCTTTAGATAAAAAATCATTTGCATTGATCTTGTTAAGCATCATAGGCCAAGTAAAAGCATACTTTTAGTGGGCATCTTTATGTTCCAAAAAAACCTTGGTTAAAGGAAAGGGGATTAAAGTGAAGGCAAATAAGATGATGAAAAAAATATTTGCAAGATACAATTAAAGCATACAACAACAACAACAACCTGAATCTTAATCCCTAATTTTGAGATCGATCATTTGAAAGACGAATACAAGAGAGATGAAAACATACATAGTTAAAAAAAAAAATCTATAGAAACTTAAAATGACGAGGTGTTTTAATTTATTTGAATTCTCCTATGTCACTCATTTCTATCTAGAGCTATCGCCTTAACTAAATCACCTATATTTATTTGAATTTACGGATAACGTGTATCTATGTTTTCAACGGCCTATCCTTACATTTTATTAAATCACCTATATTTAAGTTCTCGGTTCTCCTAATTAATGTGCCTTTGGGTTTCCGTTGCACATGTTCAAACCACCTCAAGTAATATTCTTGCATTTTATCCATAACTGAATTTATTTCTAACTTAGTACGTATCTCTTCATTTCTAATTCCATCTCTTCTAGTTTTACCCTGTAATCATCTAAATATACTCATTTCAGCTATACCTATTTTATACTCTTATTGTTGTTTAATGATCCAAAACTTGGTGTCATACAATAGTGCAGATTTTACTGCGACTCTATAAAACTTCTTTTTTAAATGCAATGACATCATGTAATCGCAAATAACTCTAGATACCTTTCTTCATTTTATCTAATCTATTTAAATCCTATAATTCACATCTTCATTTATATTATTATCGTTTTGAATGATGAATCCAATAAAAAATATTTACTTTTTGGTACGTCTTCTCTTTCTAATTTAATCGTTTTTTCGTCCTTCTGATGATTGTCACTAAACGTACACTCAGTTTTTTATCAATTCATTCTAAAACCTATGGATTTCAGTGTAGTCTTCCATAGCTCAGTTTTGTACTAATATCTTCTCTCGTTTCATCAATTAGCACTATATCATTTGTAAAAAGCACACAACATTTTATTTTCTCTTGAATACTCTTTGTACTTTCATCTATTATTATTGCAAAAAAGATATGACTTAATGTTGAATCTTGGTGAAATCCAATGTTTATTGGAAAGTTATCACTTAAACCTCCGCAAGTTTTTATATTGGTAGCAGTTCTCTTGTACATATCTTTAATGAGATTAATGTATTTCAAGGAAATCCCCATCTTCATCAACGTTCATCACAATACGTCTCTATAAAGCCTATCATATGTTTCAATGAATGCCATATGTAAGTCTCTCTTCTATGCTTTAAATGTCTCTATCAAATGCCTTAACAAGTGAATTGTTTCGGTAGTGGTTTGCTCCGACATTAATCTAAATTGATTTTGAAACATATTTATCTCAAATCTCTATCTATGCTTTATCACTTTCTTCCATAACTTCATAGTATGACTCATAAGTTTAGTTTTTCTATAATTGGAATAATTTTGTATATCTCATTTATTCTTATATAATGGTACAAGTGTGCTCTGCTTTCATGTTTTGGGCATTTTATTGGTTTGTTAGATTTTGTTAAAAAGATTCATTAACGTTATTATTCCAAATTCGCCTAAATATTTCCACACCTTAATAGGAATGTCATCTAGTCCAATGGTTTTATTCTTCTTCATTATCTTAAGGTCCCCTTTAATTCATGGATATGAATTTTATGTTTAAAGTCCCTATTGATCTCTTCTAGTACTTTAATGCTAAAAAGATTATCAAAATAATCTCTCTATCGTTTTCTTATGTTCTCATTCCTTACAAGTATACTATTGGCTTCACTCTTAATACACCTAACATCATTTAGATTTTTTTTCTTCCTCTTTTTTAGTTTGGCAATTCTGTAAATCACTTTTCTCCGTCCTTAGTTTCTAATCTCTTGTATAATTCGTTATATAACTTATTTTTTTGACTAATGAATAAGTTTCTTTATCTCTTTTTTCGTACTTTTGTATTTTTAATACATCGCTACTTCTGTTACTTTTAAAGTTTCTATGATACTCTCATTTGGTTAGTATAACAGTTTGAATTTTCTCATTCCACCACCATGACTCCTTGCCTATTGGAGCCTGATTTCCTAGATACGCCGAGAACCTCAGTACCTATACTCTTAATATTGTTACACATCTCTTTTCACATTATTTCCGAATCATCATTGACGGACCAAGTTACTCTTTGGATTAACTTGTCTCTACAAGTTGTCTTTTTTTTTTTCTTTCAAATTCTATCACTAAATTCTTGATTCCACAAATGGACGATACTTCTTTTGTCTTTTATACACACGTATATCTAAAACTAATAGTCTATGTTGAGTTGTTACATTTTTTTCCGGTATTATCTTACAATCTTTACATATCACTTTATCACCTCTTCTGGTGAGAAGGAAATCTATTTGGTTGACATTCGACCTTCTTCTATATGTAACTATGTGCGACCCTTTTTTTTTTTTTTTTTTTTTTTTTTTTGAAAATGGTGTTTACGAGTACCAACCAAATTGAATGCTGTTACAAATTCTAAAATGGTACTTCTCGTCTCATTCCTACATCCAAAACCAAAGTTTCCATATACAGCTTCAAATCCCTCATTATTCTCTCCATGTCCATTTAGGTCTCCTCCAATAAATAATTTTTTTCCACTAGGTATGATTTGTATAAATTCATCTAAATCCTCTCAAAATTGATTTTTATTAATTACATCTTTAACTATTTAGAGCGCACACACACTGACTATATTGATTAAGTCTTCTCCATTAACTAGTTTGGCAAGCAAAATTCTATCTCTTTTCCTTCTTATCTTTGCTACATTCTCTAGTAAGTCCTTATATGCAATTATTACTACCTCATATTTAGTTTTATCCCTATATGTGTACCAAAGTTTATGATTATAAAGCTCTACTACTTTAGCCTTCTCTCATATTCACTTAGTTTCTTGGAGACACGTGATGTTAATCTTTGGTCTGTTGTATCAGGGCTCCAAACTCTAGTATCAAGATATTTGGAAAGAGATGTTCTCATTGTAGCTAGGAAATGGGGAAGGAAAACTTTATAGCTTCCCTATCATTAACAAACAAAAATTCCAAGAGACTATTGTGGGGCTGACAATGATGGTAATCAGAAAATTATTGTTTAGTTCCCAAGGGGATAGTTTAGTGATCACAACCCCCTCTTCCAATTAGTGATTTCAGGTTCAAATCCTAGTGTAACCAAAAAAAAAAAAGAAAATTATTGTTTAGAGGATATACAAATCAATTAGTATCACTCTCTTTAGACGAAAGTAGCCATGCCCCCCCCCCCCACCAAAAGAAAAAAAGAGACTTGTAGATTTCTATTGTTTGCTTTAACATTATTAAATGAGGAACGAGTGTTGTCTAACTTGAGCATATGTTTCAGGCTCAGGATTGATAAAAAGGAAGGGCTTTAAGGGATCCTTTGCTGAGGCAGGCTCTTCTGCTAAGGTATGGGGAACTCTTTCTATTTATGATCCTAAACTGGAAACAGAAAGGTGAAGTAATCCGCCCCACACCCCACTCCACACCACCCCCTTTGAATCCAGGCAAGAACCTTCTTGCCTGATACACACAAGGTGGCAAAAGTGGTCTGGGAGTTTTCTTTGAACCTCATCTATTATTCACTCTACTATTGAATCTTTTCTGCATCAGACATTTGCAGTTTTATCTGGGGTTCACAGTTTGGTGGTCTGCTTTTTGAAGAAGCTACGAGGAAAAGATGATGGTACGACATCTCTACATTAGATAGATTGCTGCATTACATTACTCTTTTATCTGCATGCTTAATTGTTTCTGTATCCTTTTTGTTGCTGCAGTATTCAATGCTGGAGTTGCTGGATGTTGCACCGGCATTGCTCTAAGCTTTCCTGGTAATAGCCTCACTGGTAATAAGTACTCTTAAGTATGCATGCCTTAGGGTTTAGTCTGTCCAAAAGAGTGCAATAAGGCAGTGAATTATGCTGCCATGTTTATGTGAATGTGTATCTGTTCACGTTCATATATCATTCTCACTGAGCAGAGATGTGGTAGTTGAGCTATCTTCTGGACATATGCAGACCTCTGTGTGTGTGTTTTTGTTTGTCTTTAGTGGGAGAATTTTGAATTTTTTGTTGAAGCTTATTCTAGTTAGTTATGCTCTTCAGGTGCACCACAGGCTCTTCTTCAAAGCTGCCTCACTTTTGGGGCATTCTCATTCATCATTGAACGCCTTAACAAGCAGGAACCAGCTCTAGCATATCAGCATCCAAAGCAAAATAGCAGTCTGTCATTTGTACTCCCTTTGGCTCTTCCTGTCCCTAATCATCTGAAGGACGCCTTCTCTTCGTATTGTCAATACTTGAGAAAATCCAAAAACGGCACATCTCCATTTGCTCCCTAATAAACTCAGGATTTCAATGCGTTACCCTGATCTTCGTTTGTTTGTTAAATTTGGCGATTAATCACTTCGTAGTGTGATTGTGCAACTCAATCTCAAGCTTCATAATTCCAAATAACTGTTTGTCCGTGGCCCTATTAATGTGCATTTTTCATTCTGGTAGGGGCATCAAATTCAATTTCTGATTTTCTGCTCGTCAGACAAATCCAGGGCTTTTGATATATTTTGGGTATGTTTTGTTTTAACTTTAGCTGAGGACTTACGGTCACTTATCGGTATTTTAGTAGTCTAATTGATATGTAAAAAATGACCAAAGAAAACAAGTCTTCGTTTATTAAATTTATTTTATTATATAAAATTTAGAAATATGATATCAATAACTTTTTTATAAATAATTAATTTAAATATATATTAAAATATGATGCAGATCGTATAATTATTTATAACTTAAAAAGAAAACAAAAATTTTTCAACTATTTCAAAAAGACAATCAATTAATTTAAGTATACATAATAATAATAATTTAAATCTTATTTTATAAAAAATTAAAGAGTAAAAATAGTAAAAAGTAAAAAGTAAAAATCTAATATGGGTAAAATAATTTTTAACTATTTAAATTTATTTATTTTCATTAATATAAAAATAATAAATAGTAAAGAAAAAAGAAAGAAAAAAGTTCAAAATATGTTTGAAAACAAAATAACATATTTATCAAAATAATTCTGGCAATTTGGGCAAAGAATAACTTAACTTCTAATAAATTTAACATATACTCACCCAACATGGTCTCCGATCTCCTTGGTTGTTTTAGAAATCATTCAACACATCGATCCCTTTTAGGCGAATGACTGCATGTCACATTCATATATAATCACATAAACATCTCATCAAAACATGTTTAAAAATATTTTACAAATCTCAACATGTGAACCGCTTTGGACCAAACACTTACTTAAATTCATAAAAAGCTCTTAAACCAGGATAACTAATGCCTATATCAAAACCTCCATACTAACCCATATGTGTATGCTCAACCAAATCACTGCGAGGTGCTAAACAACATGCCCTCTTTTGATTATCAAAAGACAGAGTTAGTATTTTCCAAACTTGTCTCAAACAATATTATTAAAGTTTCACAATATATGCAAATATTTATATCCATATGTTTGATGTTGGCTTAAGGTAACAACAAAAATAGTGTCTAATATATGAGGAAAATTTTCAAAAAAGACTGAAATGGTTGTGCTTAAAACCTAAACTCATTAAACAGTTCAAAAACTGTTTAAAGGCGATTGAAATACACATCATTCTATATACGCAAAGAGGACTTGACTCATTACCATTCAATTAACGACCAACTTATATCCACCCAGATAAGTGATTCGTTGATTCTCAAAGGAAAAATACAATCAACGTGACATAAACATTGTCTTATGATTTGATATTTAAATAGTGACTTCATTGATTTTGAAAATTTTGCCTACTCTTTACCCGCAATAAACGCCAGAGAGTACTTGGCTTAGCAAAGCTAATAAATATGGCCAATTTTTGGCTTAAAAGACTAGCATTATGTGGGGGCTGAACAATGCCTTCAGCTTCACTTCTATCCAATATAATGGAATCAGACCTGATAGATGTCCCCACATTGGACATGACTTTGTATAGCGTCTCCCCAATACTTATCCTTCCAACTTTAAGTAAATCAAATAATATCTAAAAAAAATTCAATATTACTGATAGTTCTTTTGTATTTTTTTCATATTATTAAAATCTATGATAGAGGGATCATAGTTAAAAGACATCAAAATCAAAAAAAAAAAAAAATTATTGTGAAAATATGCACTTGAGAAAGCACAAGTCACAAAGGTTAGTGCATGAGAGAACTAAATTTTATATTTAAGGGAAAATAACGCTAATTTGTTAGATAGAAATAAGACTTTAGCTTAATCAACATGTTTTGTTACTATTGAAACAGTCAAAAGAGCTTGTTTGAAAGATTTATCTTTCATTATCAAGACAAAGATTGATTTAGAGTCATCGATAATCTTAGTTTATGTATTCTTATATGTCCTTGCAACGTAGAAGAACGGGTCATGCACGTCGGGTAAAGGTGATCTTGAGAGCTCTCCCTAACTTCATGTCTACCCTATGCTAGGGGAGAGGGCTCAAGACTTATCGTTTCCCTTCTTTATATTTGCTATTAGCATTAACCCGTAACGAAAATTAATTACTATATCTACTTTAAAAATTTACTTTGATATAAATTATTTTTTTTCCAAATTAAACAAATTAATTTTTTTCTTCCTAAAAATTTTAATAATTTAACTTTATTTCTCATGTTAGTTATTTTATGATATTGTATTTGACTTATTACCATTCAATTAATTGTTAAGCTGTATCTATCCAGTTCAGTGATTCGTTGATTCGCAAGAAAAAAATTACAATTGAAGTGATTTGAATGCTCTCTTGTGATTTGATATGTAAAAGTCACTTTTGCCTGCACTTTACCCAATAAACACGGAAGAGGACTTGACTTAGGTAAGCTGCTGTTAATGTAAATAAACGGGTCATGCACGCCTGCGGAAAGCGACCTGAGAGCTCCTTGACTTCATGTCTGGCCTGAGTTGCCGGACGGGGCTGAAGGTTTATTGTTTCCCTTCTTTATATTTGCCGTTAGCATTAAATTAAACTCGTTAGTTTCTCTATTTAAAGGTTTAATTCAATTTAAATTATTGTTTTTTTTTAAAATTAAACACCTCAATCTTCTCTTTTTAAAAAGTTTAATAATATAACTTTGTTTTTCACTCTTTAATTTAAATATATTATTTTATTTCTATCTAAAAAATTATTTTATTTTATATTTTCTCTCTCTAAGCATATTGACCTTATATATATATATATATATATATATATATATATAAACACATAGTTCCTTCTCTTAAAAAAAGAAAAAAAAAACTTATGTTAAAATTTATCTTTAGCATATTAATTTTAAGTTTTGTTCCCTTAGAAGATTAAATTAAAATTTTTTTTTTCATTAGAATTAGACATATTAATTTTTCTAAGAAAACCAATTTATTTAAAATTTCTATTTCAAAATGCATTGATTTTAAATTTTCTATAAAAAAATAGATTTTATCTATTTAATATTAATTTTCTCTTTCTAAATCTTTTAAATTTATTTTTTATTTTATCTCTTTAATTATTTTGATTTTAAATTTCTCCTCTCTAAAAAAATTCAATTTAGTTTTCCTCAACTTTAGAACTGATTAACTACTACTTTTTCTGATAGACAAATAATAGTGATTCGAAGTTCAGTCCTTTTCACACTATCGTGGTTCTGTAACTTATCATTTGATTAGTCAACGGACTGGTGTAGTTTATGAAGGGGTCTGTGTTTGTGTATTCCACCTGTCACCACCAAAATCCCTTCTCTTCTACTAATTGATGATGATGAGGTTCCTCAAGCTCTTCCCCTCTTTTATGTTCCTTTTTCTTGTGTATTTCTCCTCTCCTTTGGTCAATTCCTCTTCTTCCTTACGCCAGCTGTGTGTTTCCAATGAAAGCCGCGCTCTGCTCCAATTCAGACAACTCTTTTTGTTTGATTTAAGTGCCTCACCACCAGGGTGTTATAGAAAATACTCAAAGATGGTTTCGTGGAAGGAAGGGACCGATTGCTGCCAATGGGATGGGATTGCCTGTGATGCATTCACCGGTCATGTAACTAGCCTCGATCTCAGCTGTTGCTTGCTTCATGGTACCATATATTCCCACAACTGCAGCCTCTGCCACCTTTCTCATCTTCAGAGCCTCAACCTCGCTTTCAATGACTTCAATTTGTCTCGAATTCCACCGTGTTTTGGCAGTTTCACCAATTTGATACATCTCAACCTCTCTTATTCCAACTTTAGCGGCGAAATCCCTCCACAACTATCTCATTTGTCTAAACTGGTCTCCCTTGATCTTTCTTCTTTTTGGGATGATACCCTGCACAGTGCAAGTAGCCTGGAAAGGCTAATTCATAATTTTACTCAACTGAGGCATCTTGACCTTGGCGGAGTATCTGTCAATTCTATTATACCCAAGTCATTAATGAATCTGTCTGCTCTCAACTATCTTAGTCTCAGGGGTTGTGGATTGAAAAGTAAATTTCCCACAGATATCTTCCACCTGCCAAATCTACAATATCTTGATTTAACTGAAAATTATAAGCTTACTGGAAAACTACCTGAGTTCTTCAATGATAGTAGTCCTCTGAGGCAGATATTTCTTTCCTCCACCGATTTCTATGGTGAAATACCTAATTCGATTGGCCAACTTAAATCTTTGGAATATTTGGATCTCGGGTTTGCAAATTTTTCAGGCTGTATTCCAGAATCGCTAGGCAACAATTCAAAATTAAGTGTTTTGTCCCTAGATCATAACCACTTTGGCGGTGAGCCTCCTTCGTCTCTTTGGAGGATCGAGACTCTTACTGGCATTGATCTTTCATCAAACACCTTTGATGGCAAAATTCCTGATAATTTTTCTACCCTTGGAGTATTATCTTCTCTTGAATTATTTGACAACAGTTTCACGGGTCAATTTCCCCATTCAATTGGAAATCTAGCACTACTTGAGTTTTTAGACCTTTCGGATAATAAATTATCAGGTCCCCTTCCATCTCAGGTATTTGGGCATCACTGGAGGAAACTATTTCTGTATGGGAACCAGCTCACTGGTATCATTAATCAGCTTCATACCTCCAGTAAGTTGCAGTTGATCTCATTGAGTAACAATAATCTTCGTGCCCAATCCCAACTTCCATCTTTAACCTCCAGACCCTTTCGTATCTTGATCTTTCGTCAAATAATTTAACTGGCCCAATCCCAACTTCCATCTTTAACCTCCAGACCCAACTTCCATCTTTAACCTCCAGACCCTTTCGTATCTTGATCTTTCGTCAAATAATTTAAGTGGCCCAATCCCAACTTCCATCCTCCAGACCCTTCGTATCTTGATCTTTCGTCAAATAATTTAAGTGGAATCATTATGCTGGATAGCTTCTCTAAACTTCGATCTCTGAATTCCCTTGATCTTTCACACAACTCTATAACAGGCTTTCAGCTATTTCCTACCTATAATATATGGTCTTCTCTTCAATTTCTGGACCTAAACTCAAACAAGTTACAAGGCTCACTTGGTTCCCTCCCAATCCCATCAGAGAAAATAATTTACTACTCAGTTGCGAACAACCAGCTCACTGGAGAGATTTCCACATGTTTTTGCAACAAGAGCAATCTTGAATTCCTTGATCTGTCAAACAATAACTTGAAGGGCGCTATTCCGCCATGCCTCAGCAATTCCAGCAGCTTGTCAGTGTTAAACCTTCAACACAATAGCCTTGATGGGGCCATCCCAAGAATGTGTTCACATGGAAATGGAATAAAGCTGGAGACACTTGACTTAAGTTACAATCAGTTGCAAGGGCAGTTACCTCGGTCCTTGGTTCACTGCAAATTACTTCAACTTCTGAATCTTGGAAACAACATGCTTGTTGACACTTTTCCTGCCTGGTTGGCAACTCTTCCTAAATTACAAGTGCTTCTCCTTCAACATAACAGGCTCCATGGGTCAATAGGGAATCCCCGCAGTGAGGTTGCCTTTGCTAAATTAAACATCATTGATGTCTCTGACAACAACTTCACAGGTACACTGCCATCAGATTACTTCAAAAGCTGGCGTTCAATGACGGCTAATGACAAAAATAGGTCCAACTGGAAATTCTTGACCATTTCCTCCAATTTCTACTATTCCTATACTGTCACTCTCATAAACAAAGGGCTGGAAATGGAGCTGGTGAAGATTCTCAACACTTTTAAGGTGGTCGACTTATCAAACAACAATTTTCAAGGGGAGATCCCAAAATCCGTTGGACAACTCAAGGCTCTTTGTGCCCTCAATTTCTCCAACAATCACCTCACCGGTAGCATTCCCACAGAATTGGCAAAACTGAAAGATCTCGAATCTTTGGATCTGGCGAGAAACAACTTGTCAGGAATTATTCCTCCTGAGTTAGCAAGCTTGACATTCCTTGAGGTTTTAGACGTCTCGCACAACCATCTTCAGGGTCCGATTCCACGAAGTCGACAATTGGACACATTTTCAAACACTTCTTATCTGGGGAACCCTGGATTATGTGGATTTCCATTATCAAAACCATGTGGCGAAACACAGGTGACACCACAACCGTCCTCAGAATTGGATCAAACCCAAAACTCAGAATCCATAATTTATGACTTTGATTGGAAAGTTGTAACAATAGGGTATGGATGTGGAATGGTGGTTGGTGTGATAATGGGAAATTACATTTACAACCGGAAGCAAGAGGCGATTGTGAGATTTTTCCGCGTTCGGTTGGGCAGGCAGAGTAAGAGATTGAGCAAGAGCAGAGAAGGAAATAAGTGTTAGTGCCCATCTTTTTTCCTTTTTCTTATTGTTTCTTTTTTTGCGTTCTTGAAATTGATTTTATAATGTTTAAGTACCTCTTTTTTTCTAACTTCTATTTAAAATCAGGTTAAAATTTTTTTAAAAACTTATTTTAGAGAAGGAAAAAAAAAAGCGAAAAACCTTTTATCCTTGTAATTTTTTAATGATGAGACTATAAAATTATCTTTTAACTATTCAACGATTATAATTTTATCATATATATATATATATAAAGTCAAGAAAATATTTAAATATTTATGAATATTTAAACTATTTAAATAAAGCCAAAAAATATTGTCATATATGTGTTTAATTTAACTATTTACGAAATTCATAAACATTTTAAAATATTTATAAATTTATAAATTTATGTTTAATTTATGAATATTTTATAATTAGTTATGAAACTATTTGTTCTATGAACTATTTATAAAACTTTAGCATCAACTCTTTATTGTAACATTATTAAATATTAGATGTAATATAAGATGTTTTATTAAATAGTCTATACATAGAACAAAAGTTTTTTAAAATAAAATTATTAAATAATTTATCATTTATGTTATAAATTAAAAATAAGAGTTTTAATATAAAAAGAGAGTTAATTCAAATAAACTTTAAGTATAAATGTTGTTTAGGAAAAATTGAAATTCTGAACCCTTAGTCATATATTTTTCACGTTGAGGGGAATGTTACGTATGATTGTTTACTAAAATGTTCTTTTCCTTTTGTTTTGTTTGGTGAACAGGAAGAATCAGAAACACAAAGTTGCAACAAAACTGATGGGTCTATTGGGTTATTAATCTTAAAAGTGAAACTTAAAATCTATTTTTCTTTTTTAATCATTTCTAAATTTATTTTTTAAATAACAGATCTCAAATTACTGGGATGAAGCCTCACTTTGTTGTTGTCGTCGTCGTTGTTGTTATAATAAATCAAAAGGTTTGAAGATCCTTTACTAGTTCATGATCAACATTGAAAATACAGCGAAAGTTTATTACATTTATAAAATATAAATAAAAATTTGTGATTAAGACATCGTGTGTAATGTCTCTTTAGAAAATATAAGTAAAAATTCAATTATGCAAAGTTTAAAGCATCAAAATTGTACAATAAAATAAAATATATAAGTTGTACCTTTCTTCATGATCAACATTGAAAAAACAGCGAAATTCCTTTTGCAATCTTACGATGTCAGGTTCAAACTCTTACCGGCTGTCAATGGGATAGAACATATGTTGTAATATATCGGAATGGCTGTGAATGGGATAAAACATATGTTGTATTATATTGGAAGGATGAAGAGTCCCAGCCAGTGTTTATAAGGTTCCAAATGACCATTCTCATCACTTCACATCTACACTCAATCGCATTAAATTTAAGATACACAAGAATCTATGAATCACACTCAACTCATTAATCATTTGGATTCATATTCATCTCTTTTAAACCAAAATACCAATAGTTTGGTTTGGGAAAAATAGAAAAAGGATATCAACTAAATAGTTGTCCAAAAAAAATCAAACAATCTCTCCCTTGGCCAACATTTAGTTGTTTTTTGAAAACTTTTTATTTTAACGCAATGAATTCCAAGCTATTGATGAAGTTTAATAAGTGGCCACAATTTGAAAACAATTATTGTTTTACGGATAATACCTTGATCTAGTCTCATAGAATAATTAACGTAGAATCATGTTAACCAGTGCACCCTTGAGTGACATATGACCAATCCATCTTTACAAGTGTTAACATCTAGACTTGCATATCTCCATTGTGGAAGTGCAAGAACACATTAGCATCTAACATGTGGCCTCACCAATGTCGATTAGTCCTTGATCTCACTATCAACCTAGTTGGGGAGATCACGATTTCTTTATCAACATGCTTAACCAAACTAAAGAGGTCCCAATCTCTGTATCCAAATTTCTTAAAAGGGCCAAGAGATCAATGTATATCTCAATCAAGATACCTTGAGATTACAATATGGTGTCATAATGAATCATAGTCAACAATATTTAAGATAGACACAGATATCTTAAGATTAAACCACTTGACAAGTCACTCAAAAATGTGTACATATATAGACAAAAATTCAATATCATGTGTCATTATACAATTAGTTCAATGAAAGTAATAAATAATCATATTACAACAAAAGAGGTAACAACATAAATGACTCCTACTGTATAAAATGATCTAACAATGCATAAGCATATTCTCCAAAAAGAGTTCTAATGCATTATAAACTCCCCTTTGGGAATAGAATGCAACATGTTAGTAAAAACTCTTTTAAAATAAAATCAAACGAGAAAAAATTTTGAGAAATTTATCCCTTTTGAAAGATAAAACTTTTTTTTAGATTAAAATATATTCGTCTGAAAAGATTTCAGAATAAAAGTACGTAGCTGTTCAAGACAAATAAAATAAGTCAATAGATAATTATGGTAAGTGCAAAAGTATCTCGAAAACTTTGGTTGTGAGAGAGAAAAATGAACAAAGATGAAGAGAGAAAGGGAAATGAAATTATCACTTCATGGTGGTTGGAAAACACTCTAGCAAGGGAAAATGGGGAAGAAAAAACACTGGGCAAATAGAACAGAGGAAGTAGATGTGTTGCATCTGTGGATGTTTTTCTTGCTTGACCAATGAGTAAAAGTTCAACCCGTAAAGAACAAGGCATCAGCTGATATAAATTTAGCACTTAGACTATGAGAGCTGCAGATACGAACTTTGATGTGACAGTTAAACACTCAAAACTTGTTAACTATGAGTCTGTGTGACCCAATATGCATAATGAAAATGCAGAGTCAGTGATTAGTGCACTAATTTGACCGAGTCTGGAAAACATTTTACGTTTAGTCGATGGTGGTCCAAGAAATTTTTCTTGGTGGGATAATTTTAGATTTCTTCTTTAAAATATGTATAATATAAAATTTGAAAATTGGGAATACTTACCTTTGAAAATCCATTATGTCCTTTACAACAAAAGTTATTTTTAAAATTTTAGGGGGTCATAGCACTCCTCCCCCAGGCAACCGTTGCTCTTAGTATAAAACATATACTACGACCATGATGGAAAGTCATAGCACACCATCTTCTACCTAGCTTGATCCACTTCTTGCAAGAAATGAGTGGCCAGGTAAGGTGTATCAGAAGTGACTTCAGATTCAAAGGCATATAAATTTTTTTCCGAAGTTGTGGTGAAGGAAAAACTCGCAACTCATTGATAACTAAAAGCTATAGTTATTTGAAAATTCCCATGAAATTTTCTGATATATTCTTGCAGTTCCCCCGCCCCCCCACCTTTTCTTTACACCTTTGGAAATGCCGATATTTTGACAAGGTAGAACTGTATTAATTGGTAAGATTAAAGTGTTTCTAGGATTTTCAGAAAATAACGCAATTCAAAAGTTTCTGTTAACTTATGACATTATTTGCAAGAGAAAACTACATGGAAATCAATCTAATCCGCAAGTGCTAGGGAACCCCTTATCGCAAAACCAAATGAAGGAAAAAATAGAAAATAATAATGCCATAAAACCTGTGAGGCACGGACATGAATGTGGGGCACAAGACATGACATGACAGGCCCAAGTTTGGCTTTAGCCTAAACCTTTGGACGGCTGGCACAGCAATGGTTTTACTTTTGGTACATAGCAATGGTGATTTATGACCATTCAGTTTAATCTGGTTTTCCGAAACCACAATCGATTGAAAAAGGAAAAAATCTAATGAATACCCAGAAATGAAATTGAAGTCACATTCCTCTAGAAGTGATTAATTGAGGATCAATTTGAGAAATAAAAAAGAGGGTGTTGAGTGGTTACCTCATTTGGGCTTGTTCTTTCTTCAAATTCAATCTCTTCATTCCTGCAGAACCAAATTCTTGTGGAGTGTTTCCCAAACTTTGAAACCTTGAAACTTGAGATTTGTGTTTTCTTCTCATCACTGAAGCAGGGGCATGTAAGGCTGTGCTGAGGAGAGTTTTTGAGTGAAATATGAGTACCCCATGAACCAGCGACTGAAAAAGCCATGCTTGCTATTGATATTGATAATACTCTTACGTAGTGAAGAGAATGGTTCAGCTTATGTAGCCCAGAGAGAGAGAGAGAGAGAGAGAGGGAGAGAGGTGTTGTGTGTTTTGGCCCTTCTGGATGTTCCGGTTGTCGGTCGTGAGAGAATAAAGAGAGAATGAGCTTTCATTCTGCGAATTTAAAGAAAGTACCATGCTGGAATTGGGTGCTCATTTTCGAATCTTCCTGTATTGTTTAGGAAAGTGGAGATTAAAAAATTAGATAGATTTTTAATATAAATATTTATTAATATAATAACTTAAATTATAAAGAAATTTAAGTTATACATTCAGAACTTCGTATTACTTATTTATTTTAATTAAAATTATTAAATATAATAAAATAAAATAAAGTAAACCCAGACCATCTCCCAAATTGGTTGAGATTTTGGGAATTCGTGAGGCGCTCACATTGATTACGAATACTGGAGGATGCAGCGGCCATTATAGGGTCAGATGCAAAAGCGCCGATTCTTCACCGTCTTCTTTTGGCCTAATCGTTGGGGTTTATAAACCCCTTGCTTCTGAGACTATCGAGACATCTTGAGGCTCTTGTCCTCTTCTTTTTATTATAAAGGCTTTGTTTGATAGGTAAAAGAAATTATTGAAATATATATATCTTTCATGCTCATGTATAGATCTCTCCATAACGGAGAGAGATCAAAAAACTCAAAGTGAAAGTGGACTCCCAACCCAAACGGTGATAACGGGAAAGGGCTTAACCAAGATTTTTTTTTTGTTTGATCAGTATTTAATAATTAATTTATTGGTTATAATTAATTCGATTCAAATTAATTATGGATCTCGTTCAGGAATAATTTTTTTTTATTTGTTTTTATTATTTTTAAAATTTAAATTTAAGGAATTTATTGCTTTTGTCATCGGAAAAAGGAGGATCGATGGGGCTTAACCAAGATGGAGGGCGCATGATCAACAATATCTTCAAAAGGACAATTGTGTCTGCACACTAATTCGCAATTAGTTCCTTACGGCCAAATTGTTTGGCTTTTGCACGGAATACAATGGACTCCCTGAATATAAGTTGTTTTCTGTTGAAGATGGGGCTAAGCACCTCTGGTGTCACTAATCTTGTCCCTCAAAATCAAAAAATAACTCAATCTATTAATTTAGTTTTATGAATTATTTTTAATAGGATTAATGAAATAAAATGAAATAAAATAAAATAAAATAAAATTGCAAGTTAGTAGTGCCCTCATGTTTTTTCATGTAATCTTTTAGTTTTATAAATTTATAAAATTAAATATTTTGCCATGCAAGTCTGAGACTAACATAAAAAATTTAATAATAACCTCTTAGTATACATATTTTTTTTTTGCCTTTTTTTTTTTTTACCATTTTTCTTAGGCATTGAACCCCACTTTAATTGTAAGGTGTTGCTGAGAAGGCAAAAAATGTAAGCATGTTACTATTTGTTTTATATTTGGATCGATCGATATTTAAACTCATATTTTGATTAATTGAATTTGAATTATAATCGGACTCTCTTTTATAAAAAATTTTTTAATATAGATTTTTTATTTTTAAATTTTAAATCTAAATTTTAATTAAGAAATCTTAACGTAGATGCACGCCTGTTAAAAAACTTAGGGAAAACTTTTTCACAATCAAGTAATAACAATAATAAAATAGATAAGTAAATAAATATATAAGAACTTGCGAAGTAAAGGGTGAAATTCAATTGGCCGAACCCTGAATGCCTGCAGTGGCAAAGTTGTGAAAAGGCCCAACATATAAGGACACAGAAGAAAATTTATCACCACACGCTAGGGTTTTAATTGCAAACCCTTCACTAGCCGCAACCCTAGTGTCTTGTGCGGAGGCTCACGCTCTCTATCTCGTCGTCCCATCCTCTGCAACCATGGGTATGTGTATCGTTCATTTCATTTGTCAATCCATTCTCTCTCTCTCTCTCTCTCTCTCTCTCTCTCTCGCCGTGGTTAGCTATGGATGTTGAGTCTAAAACCTTGTGTCTATATGGACAGGTATCTCACGTGATTCCATGCATAAGAGACGTGCGACTGGAGGCAAGAAGAAGGCCTGGAGGAAGAAGCGAAAGTAAGCTTTTCCAATTCCCATGTCGGTCTCCCCTTTCTGTTTTTTATAATTACTTGTTTGTTATCTTCTGATTTTGGGGTATTTTTTTGTTGGTTTTGTGTTCGTGAGCTTGGAAAGTGTATATATATAATTTTTTTCTAATTGTGGAGTTTCTATGGGGTTGGCCTATTTTCTGTTAAGATTGCTTCTTCAAAATCTTTGTGAATCGCATATGGATTCGGTCCGTTGGTCTGTGCTTGTGAGGTTGAAAATTTGTTATTAGCTCACTTTCGTGCTTCTGTTTCTGGCATTTTGTGAAGTTGGCTTTCACTGAGTGAGTGAAAGAGAGAGTGAGCTTTTCAATTCTTAAAAACTCGTGGGCTGTACGGATCTGATGATTTTGAACCATGGATAATGTTCGATGTTGTTTCTCTTGCTTGAGATGAAGAAGAAGATTGCTTTTGATGCCGTTGGAACTTGTCATTGACAGGTTTCGTGCTATTGATTTATGGTCACTTTGTGTTTTGGTGTGTGGTGTTTGATAATATTGGTCATTAGAGTTGATAGTTCTTTTCAAATCTTTGAAATTTCTCCCTGGTAATACCAATTTGATAATTTTGAAACATGGGTCATTTTGGTTTTTGCTGTTTGGTGTGTGGTTTGTGAAGGTACGAGCTAGGAAGGCAACCAGCCAATACAAAACTGTCGAGCAACAAAACTGTTAGAAGGGTTAGGGTTAGAGGAGGTAATGTGAAGTGGAGGGCTCTGAGGCTTGATACTGGCAATTATTCCTGGGGAAGTGAGGCTGTGACCCGCAAGACTCGTATTCTCGATGTGGTTTACAATGCCTCAAACAATGAGTTGGTTAGGACTCAAACTTTGGTGAAGAGTGCCATTGTTCAGGTTGATGCTGCACCTTTTAAGCAGTGGTATTTACAGCACTATGGTGTTGAGATTGGTCGCAAGAAGAAAGCTGCTGCTACCAAGAAGGAGGCTGAGGTATGTCAGATATGACCCCCTCTCCCAGTTTGGTGTTTGCATAGCTTTATTGACTTAAATTTCATATTCTTCTCATTAGGTTACTTGAATTATGCCAGTTGTATAGGTCACTTGACTTGGATTGACTAGAAAAATTCCAGATGTTTATGTTAAACATAGTGGTACAGGTAAACTCACGTGGGATGGCAATGTTAGCGAAGTTCTATGGAATTGTATCTTGGGAGAGTCAGCCAACTAAGACTGTTCTTTCCCATCAGAACAAGCCAAGCATCAGTTCCTCTCTAAACATGCATCAATATAATTCCATGAAACTTTGCTCATCAAAATGGTCATACTCATAGATACAGAGCTGTGAGCTGTACATGTTTTGCTCTCCTTTTCAATGGAATTACTAACATTAAATGTCAGCTATTTACATTTTCATGTCCTGCTCAGAGATACCTTCAGATCCTCTACCCTATGTAGCAACTTGCAGCTGCTCATCTTGAATGCATATATGCATTTTTTTTCTTGCACATGAATAATAAAACAGCTGCTCATCTTGAATGCATTTATGCATTTTTTTTCTTGCACATGAATAATAAAACAAAATCACCAGTCTTCTTAAAAGACAATGATAATATCTTATATCTTGTGGAACTTTATCTTGTGTATGCTCAACAATTCTGAAATTTTGGATTTATTTAGGACTTGCTTCCTCGGTAGAGGGCTGCAGCTGTTTCTGTCTATGGGTCTAGTTTAGCGATAACATGGACTTTTGTGAATGCTTTTCGGTTTTAGTTTCTGCTTCTATACTCCTGGATCTTCTTGTTTTCCTTCTGCTTGAAATGGAAAGGGTGTTTTTGATTAATTTTATACTCTTTTGCCATCCATACTATATTTTCCCAGTTACCTAGCTTTGCCATTGGCAAGATTGCATGCCAATAATCCATGATGTAGAGAAACAATAATATCTTCAAAATACTGTTTTATTATACTAATGACAAAACATGGATCATCATGGTGAGGACACTTGGTTAGTGGGCTGTGTAAGCTGAATGTTAAAATTTATTTGCTTATAATTGAGAAGGGCATTACAATGCGTGTGTACTTTTTGTGGTCTGAATAACAGTATGGTGATGCTACAAATTTGTATGTTATAATGCCAGCATCATGTGTAAATTTAGGTTTTAACCTGGATTGTGCACTGCAATAGATTGCTGTATGGCATTTATGCATTAGGACTGAATTGAGCAATTCACTTTCTTTATCATGTTATTCTTAGGTTACTATTGACTAAGTGGATATGGTTTGGAAACTTTTGTTGTAAGTTATCATGGGGATAACAGCTATTCATGTGACACTATGATTCATTCATCTTGCTAGTATCTGTAGGAATTTGACTGCTGCTTTCGTTGTTACTTAATGAAATGTTTATTTATTGTTGCTAGGAGGGTGAAGCAGCCCCTGCCCCTGAAGAGACAAAGAAGAGCAACCATGTCCTCAGAAAATTGGAGAAACGTCAACAAGGCCACAAGCTGGACCCACATATTGAAGAGCAATTTGGCAGTGGTCGGTTGTTAGCTTGTATTTCTTCACGACCTGGTCAGTGTGGCCGTGCTGATGGGTAAGTAATATTTCAGAGCTTTATTTGGTTTATTTATTTTTTTGGAGGTAGGAGTGGTTTCCTTCATGTTCTGCCTGAACAAACTCTATATCGGTCAAATGTAGCCCCAGCTTGTTGCAGTGTTTGTATTATCACTATGCATCCTTCTCGTGTTTGTATACCCACTATGCCCATTGATGTATGTTGCTCATCCCTTCCATAATGGCTTGGTGGTTGGAGTTCAATTTTTATGAGCTTCTTTTGGGAAAGCCTTTTGTTGTTTGATTTAGTAAAGACTAGTGGTTGATGGTCACATATCCTTGTTCTTGAGAGTTTTTTTGACAGTAGCTTAGATAATAATCGACTTTGTGACAGATACATCTTGGAGGGAAGAGAGCTGGAGTTCTACATGAAGAAGATCCAGAGGAAGAAGGGGAAGGGTGCTGGTGCAGCTTAAAGTTTTGCTTTTTCACTGTAGTCATTTCGATCGGATACTAAGTTTTTATGTTTTCCCTTCTTGAAATTAGATGAGTTTTGGTCAAAGTTGAGTTGGTTATGTCATTTTTGTGGATGATATCAATTTGTTATGAGTTATTTGCTTCTAAGATTATCTTGGTGGAATTGCTGCAGTAGTTTGATAATTGCCTTAAGAGGCTTACTTAGCTATGCTTAAGCCCTCATCCCTGCAGTATGGTAGCAGTAACCTAACATCATATTATCAATTTATGCATTTGTTATCTTTATTGTGGACAAAATAGCCTATAAGTTTGATTGCAATCTACGGATATTATGATGTCATGGATGGGGTTAAATAATCTTGCCTGGCAGAGGAAATCTAATGCGTCATGGGTGGTGATTCTCTGAAAATGCCACCGCAGCGACTGCTTTAGAGATGGCCATTGTTTTGTTCTGGTAACAACTTCGTCTAGTCCTATTGTGTTTTTTTTTGGAGGGGGGGGGTGCAAATACGAATCTGGGTCGATTCTGTAAACAAAATCCATCTGGTTCTGGTGCTGAGGATGCAGGCGAAGTGTCAATCCGGTGCACTTTGGGCCTATAGGTGGCGCAAATGCAATAGGAATGAAGTTGTGCCCTCAGCAAGAAAACTCGTTGCGACGTGAGGCATGCGGATGATTTTGATAGGCCAAGTAACGCACAATCTTGGCTAACCATTTGTGACTGATGTGCCGTTACGAACGTACGTTAGAATAGATGACTTTTATCTCAGACTCTGAGACCTTACCCTCTTTTGTAACTTTGGGATTGCTCAAGTAAATTTGCCTCGCCTCTCCAGGCGCATATTTGATAACATGCATATAGAGAGAGGTCTTTTCCCGGAGGGAGATCTGAAAATCAAAGAAGTGATGGTGGGGTTTGTTATTTATGTGGTGGATCGCCAATAGAACCTTCAACAAGGGGCTGTTTGATTGTGCTCTTTCGTCAATGGAATGTTGGCGTTAGGGTTCTGTTGTTCCTTTCCTACTATTCCGACTGGTGAGCTTTTGGGTTTTCTTTTTGTTTTCTGCTGCAATCGGTCGGTTTGTCTCACCTAGCCCGCGTATGGTCCACCCATGCTGGTTGGTTTTCGTTTAGTTTGTAAGGGGTTGTGGTTATATGCCTGTAAGTCTTGGGCATTTACTTCGGCCTTTGTTCTCTTGAGCTAGCGTCCCCTTAGACCCAAAGAGGGGAAAATACATATTTATGATTGTTTAATGAGAAAAATATATCAAAGTTAATAATAATTCTTATTTTTGTTTTTCATGTTTGTCCTCGAATATTTGCTAATTCCTTCCATTCTCTAATATTATCCCATTTAAAAATGATCTAATATCAACACATTAAATCTTCAAAATAAGGCAAGAATATATGATAAATAATTCATCATAATATGCGGGCGTCGGGACATTTTTCTTGTTCAAGGGGAAAATGAGGGACAAATGATAATTGGGCTGTGGGGATTCACTCCAATTCAAACACGCCCTAAGAAAATTTGAATCTTCCTTTCCCCTTTCTCTTTCTTCTCTCTTTCGACTTACAAATACGAAAGTTGAATACATTCTGGGTCAAATCCTTGGGCGTGGATCGATTCTGGCGAGTCTTGTTTACCGGTAAGCAGCCGTCGTTCTCCTACTGTTTGATGAAACTCCTCTGAGAGCTGCTCTTTATTTCTTTATTTCTTTTTTTATTTTTTTTGGAAACTATTTGTGATGATGGGGTTCTTTCGAATGATGTGTAGGTATAAAGCCGTAGGTTCTCTCAAACAAACGTTAGACATAGTCGCTAAATTGGGCAGAGGATGGTGGGTTGCTACCCTTCAACGCCAAAGAAGATGGCAATGACAATAGGATACTTCATGAGTGGGGCTGCCCTTTTTGTATATGGTGTACATCTCTCATATGTCTATGTTGCTCCTCAGCGCGCTCGAATCCAAGCTCGAAATGATTTCGTCAAGGAAAAGCTTATGAAGAAATATGGCAAGGATACATGGCCTTAACTTTGGTTTCTTTTTCATGACTTCAGTTCCATTATTATTGCATGGTTATGGAGGTGGGAGTTCTTTGCGTCTCACCAGTCGGGTAATTTTCGCTTACTAGAAATGAATAACAGTGGTACCTCACAAAGATCTTCGTTAGTGTTGTAGAGTCAAGACTCTAGAGGAATCAAGTCATTTCTGCCTAGTATTGGTTATGATGCAATATTTGTTACATTAATATTAGAATTGTGGCCTGCTAATTATATTGTTTGTAGGAATAAACTTCGAACTTGAATGGTTATATGCCAAAACACATTTTTGGACATTTTGAACCACTCTATTGAATGATTTGTTTGTCTTTGTACCTAAGAAATTACGGTTGAACTACAAAGCAGTTGGTGTATTTGGTTCAAGTTATCATGTTTCTATGCGTATTGTAAACTGATCTTCGGATACCCTGGCCTCTCTTCCAACCTTTTCTTTTTGCTCCCATTATCGGGTCAAATGAATCACATATACTAGTAGTAAATAAACAGAAAACTCTAGATTTGTCAGGGCAAGGATTGACTGAAAACAGTGAGCCTGGGTCAAAACTGCTGAGGAACGTTTGAATTCATTGCAGCCCTAATTGGTGCCTTTTATTAGTTCAATTGGGATTGCTTAGTTAGTCTAATATATTGATGGTTTATAGGCATTTTCCCATTTTATGAGAAGGTATTTTAAGGATTCCCTTTTTAGGACCTGTTTAATTTTAGTTTGTTTTGAAAGGCTAGTTTGGCGCATCTGGTTCTTCCAATTTCCAGAACCAGACATGAAACGTGGCATCCATGGATGAGCCTGCATTTTAGTTCCGGTGTCTCTTGGAATTTCTGTCTACAGTGAGGTATAACATAAGCTGAGTGCAGAGGGATCTACAAGACCTACCTAGGATGCCACTCCACTGTAAGTGGCCATTGCATAAGTGATAACCTATCTTTGTAGTGCCTAATGCACTATTTTGTTTAGGCTTATTTGCTTATGTGGAAGAAGCATTGGTGCCAATTCAAATTCATTTACACCAATTTAGGTGCCTAAAAGACTTGAATAGAATACAGAACCTTATACCAAGTGTTTCTACTAGTAACATAGTGTAACCCAAAACTTATCCCTGCAATATTGGCTGGTAAACAAGTTATAGATACAACAACCATAAATTATAAACCCCAGCAATTAGAGCTTATACATGTATGCATCTAACAGTCTCACTGATGATCTTTTGCATCTAGTGAAGATATTTCTCTTATGACTTGTCCCTTGTCTGCATCAAACTGTTCATCCTCTGCGGAAATCAAAACGGAGTTTTTTAATGAGTAAAGAAAGACAATTGCCTACACATTATGAATAACTATTATGACAATAATCTTCAAAACCACCTTTGTCAGTATTCAGTTCTCCTAATAAGCGTAGAAGCTTGCTTTTGTTGGCGATGAGTATGCTAATGATTTCAGGAGGCTTTTTTTGATTGGCAACAAATAGCTGTTATACGGCACAGGTAGATGGTAAATCAACTACGTAAAACTCCTACAATTGCGTGGCAAAATCCGAGGGTAGCAAAAGTACCTTAAATACATGAAAAGCTTCTATCTGGATGCTTTTGCTAGATTCCTACAAATGAAGAAGTCCACAAAAGTGAATGCACACTTCATTTCAACACCAGGTAATAGAAAAAATAAAGTAATCAACCAAGGGCAGATTCCACTTCTTAAAAGATCATCATGCCAGCTGAAGTTATAATAGTCATGGCACAGATCAAAGGTTGGTCGATAGAGCGGGACTACAACTGTTGCTTAATGGAAATCTAAAGGGTGAAAATTTAAATGTCAACTTCAAAAATAGATGATTCTGCACAGGTTCTCATGATCTTGGGAAAGTACAAAGTCTTTAAACAGATTATTTTCCCCTTTCAATTACTCCAACCAAATGAGACTCAATTTAATTTGTTCATATTAAAAAAGGGGTATGGAGAAGAAAAACTTAGTACCCTGAGAAGATTCATTAGTAGCCTCAAGTTATCCTTTGAGCTAACATAGCGAACCATCACAGCAGAATTTGACCGATCAAGTAGAATGTCTCCCAACAGCTGAAATAGATTAGAGGTCATTAGTATAGAGATTTGTCCAAGACTCTTTAAAAAGGATAGCTTAAGTTTTTTAGCAACCTTCATGGGTCATATCAGAATCTTCACAGCAAGGAAAGGCATGAAACTTGACGAGAATTAACAGTACCAAGATGATAAGATTTTCCAATTTTTTCCTTTACATTCATTTGTCTATCCATTTTTTCGTTTTGCCTTTTTTGGCTTATCATGGGGCTTGGTATTTCTTTCAGCAATATTATTCTACAAAAAAGTTCATATAATAAATCACATTGTAACTTTAGGGTCTTTATATTCTTTTGATGGATATTCTAAAAGAAGGGTGAACATCATCCCAATTTTCCAAATATCTTATGTACCTTGACAGCTTGTCTTCTAGTGATGTAATTGGTCGATTCCAACAGCCTTGAGTTATATTCTGCAAAAAACTGAAAACAAGAGATGAAAGATGAGTGCAATGCTAAAGCTAAGTTTCTTATAAGAAACTAATAAATAGAGAAGGTCCTCAACAAAGTCCCATTCAAAATCTACATTTTCAATTATTAACCACAGCAATCAGTAGCAGCAGAAGCTAAACCCCTAAATGCAAGTGAAAATTTGGAATTACCATAATCTCCCAAAAATTGGAAAAATGGATCGCATAGGCATTAGAGCCACAATGTGCTTGCTTTCAGTCAACAGTTTTTCATGGTGTTTGTATCACATGAAACTATCAATTATCATAGTGAACATGTTGAACTTGAGAAAATTAGTATTTGATTGATTTAGAGCGATCAAGAAAGTGCAAACGGATGATAAGTAACATAAAGTAGCAATTGTTGGTGGAATGGTAAAATGAAGGTTCAAGTAAATGTAGTTCTTCATTTCATCCAAGCAATATGACATGTATTTCTCAATAGATTTACATACCCAGTCAAAATTTGAGGAAAGAAATTCAGCTACTGTTGATTTGTGCCTGGTCAGAAGCTCCTGCAACAAACAAAATTAGTTAGTATGAATCCAAACAAGTGGAGCACAAAGAAAAGACGCAATAAGTGCAAAAACTGTCAAGTCCATAAAAATAGACAAGTAGCATATTCGACAAAAAGGCTTTGATGCAATATGAGTGGGTAGTCTTCATTTTTTATCTCATTATAGTGGCTGAATGGGGGAGATAGCAAATAAGATTTCCATTAAGTTTTCACACAACAATCAAAACAGACTTGTCTTGATCTTGACCGTCTCTTTTAGAAGCATTGAAAAGATAAGTCATTACATGATGAAGAGTGGCCCCTCTACCCTAAATGCCAAAGGCCATTTTAAATTGCAAAATCAAAGAATGCCACAGTTCCTGATTGATTTGCCCATCAAATTAGCAGAAAACAAAGATTCAAATTGTTTTCAACCTATTCCCGATTGATTTGCCTTTCTTAAACTCATCCTGCAAATAGCAATTGGGATTGACTAACTCTGAATATCCACGGTCATCCCTGAATATAGGAATTTCACAGAATTTCTACTGCAGTTATGACTAGTTATTCCTGGGTAACTTACTTGCGGCTACGCTTCATGCAATCATGATTCACATACTTAACCTTCCATACTCTATAAGTCAAAATTTTCTCCAAACCCTCTTTAGGTGAATGTTAAGTGTCCATGACGGCCTTTTTCTAATAACTCACCCTGCCAAACTAAGAATTGAGGAAGAAATAAAAGACACTATGAGTCCAAACAAAGTCTATGGTGTATCAACCCAGATTATATACTGGGTTGAAGGTTGCAGAACAATTTCACTTCAAACCACAAGTAATGACACTCAATAACTGCAGAATCCATAGTAAATTATTTAACCCGATCAAAATTTCTGATAATTGGTGTGGTCTAAGAATAGGAAGATATAATGTCATAACATGTAAGTGGAGTATTCATTAGATCACCGAATGCATAGTTGTTTAATCAAGAAAAGTGTTTATTGTTCCTATCCAGTGCCATTTTCACTCAATGTGCCCTTAGGACTAGACCCACTGCTTTTGTTATTGTAGGATTTATGAGTTTGCCTCCAAAGAAATTGGCATTGTATAAGTAACAAGTGCCAAAACTAAAGCAACAATTTCCGCAACGCAGCCTGATCTATCCCTAGAACCATCTCATTGGAACTACTGAATAGCATAACATAGTTCTTCAAATATGTAGCACTCTGGAGGCATAGTCTGTGCAGTTAAAGATATTGTGGATTCTATAGTTTCAGTTGTGGACTGAGACTGACACTAGCATGGTGTTTGAGTTGTGACCACAATTAGTTTCTTCTACAAGGTGTCTACACTGATGGGAATAGTGAACCAGCCAATCTGAGGACTTGCAGCCACAAAATTCAGATGTTTCAATTCTAAACTCGGATTCACACAGTCAAAATTTAGAACTTTTATTGAGTTTCGCTCTTTCCTAATCAGCCATAGGCCCTACTGATATCATTAGGTAGAAGATCAAAGGTCATTGCAAGAATAAATTAGGAGTCAGACAGAATCTATTTAAAGGGTCCTTATATGCTTCGAGATAGATTTTGATATAAAATGAAAGATAAGAAAATCAGACAGTTCCTTTCTTCTGTTGAATTTCAGAAGTTATTTTCATACTTCGAGACTAGTTTCTGAGTTTATTCAAATCCGTCCAAGTATTCTCCATCGTATTTTATCCATCATTTTCCCATTTTTATTCTACTTATTTACTGCTGTCGTCCTCTGCATCATACACTACAAGTGAAATAAAAGCTAAGAAGCATTTCCTCATAAAAATAACATAATCCTCCAAGAAGCGCGCAGATAGAGATAACCGATATGGACATGCAATACAACAAACTTCCATCAAGTAGGAAGCAGTATGAGGTATCGCAAGATAGTATAAATAGAAGTGAACTTCTTTTTTTGCTTGTCCCCCTGTTTTTAGCATTCCCAAAGTGCTTCGGCAGCTAAAAGATAGGTATGGCAGTCCAAATTTAACCCTCCAATATTTCAATATTGTCCAAACAGTCATTTAGTCAGAAGCCCACAAAAAGTAAATTAGATATTCTTTTAATCTAATAACATCACAACTTAATTGAGTACAACTTGATATCCTTATTGAAGTACATATCAATTTAATATTTCTACCAACCATCTGATCAATAAAAAATAGCATAAATAGATAAATTGTACTCAAATTAGAACAACCACAAGCTAATAGTCTTCCTAATTATTTGAAAACCAAACCAACATATCTAAATCTATGAGTATATACCTCCATGTTCTTGTATTTTACCAAATTTTTATATTTTTTATTTGCAGACAGAGACAGAGACAGAGACAGAATGAACCTTAAAAGTTGCTGCAGCATCGGCAGCAATATCAAAATTTGGAAGCTGAATATAGTCGAAGAACTTTTTCATGTGTTCTGATTGCAATATATACCTGTTAAACAAAAGCGAAAAATTAGATAAAATAACGTTACAAGGAGCACAGCTAAGTGATTTGATCACCGCCAGATGCCAGTTCATGAATTTTGTGTGCATGCAAGGAGTAAAAGAAGGAAACAAAGAAAAACAAGAAGAAAGAGAAAGGTTTGTTACTTATAGAAACATTCAGGCACAACTAGAGGTGTTAATGACACCGGGTAGTGTCACGGGTACCCGTGACACTACCCGGTCAAAGCTCGAGCCCGGGCTTGGTCAAACCGAGCTTGAGCCCGAGCTTGGGCTCGGGCAGCTGGGTATTGAGCTCAAGCCCAGCTGTGTCGAGCTCGAAAGCTCGACGAGCTACCGGAAATATTTTAATTTTTTTTAAAAAAATAATTTTTATATATAATTATATATATGTTTTTAAAAAATTTATATATAAAATTATATTTTTAAGTATATTTTTTAAACATATTACTTGTACCACCCAATGACACTAGCCGACGACACTACCCGGTGACACCCAATGACACTTCGAGCTCGAGCTCGAAAACATACAAACTCGGCGAGCTCGAGCTCACCTAAAGTACATCGAGCTCGAGCTCGGGTATTGTGATACCTGCGCTCGACCCGGGTGTCATAACACCCCTAGGCACAACTGAAATTATTTACAAATTCGTAGACAAAAAAGAAGCAAACCGAAATTCAAATCACAAACCAACCTTTGTACTTGTACTTACCTTGCAACAACTTGATGGCGTACGCACTCTCTCAACATTCCACCATAATGTAAAGCCATCCCAGGATCTTCATACCTGAAAAGTTTTGCTTAATCACTGAAATTCAGCAGGTAATATCCTTTTAGGACACATGAAACCAAACAGTATGTTCAATGATTGATGTATAGATGGTCAAAAGGAACAGTCAGAAGGATAAAAGTCGCTTGTAGATAAGGAAGAAACTTGCAAGTAAAATAAAATAAAAGAAAGCACAAGCTTCCAGTTTAATTTGATATCCTCTAAAGAAATCTAGTGTTCAAACACCAAAAAGTTACTTATTTCTAATATGGCCACTCAACTGAATATTAAATGAAAAAAGTTTTCGCAGAGGCTCTGGGTTTGACAAATGCAGGCAATTAAAAATTAATGACAACGTAAGCCCCATCGGTTGTTGTCACTAATTGTTAGAGATCTTCTTGAAGTCAAACACTTACAGTAATCAAGCAAGAAAACTCAAAAAATGATGAGGACAATGCACGTACAGTATTTGGACTTATAAGAATATGGATGAAATCAACTCCAGCTCCACAAAGTGGTAATCATTGAAATATATATACAATTTCCATGTGATAAATTAAAATAAAAACGAGGAAAATTTTTGCTTCAGAATATCAAACCAAGAAGTATCTTACCCTGATACCAACAGATCCATGAGGTCAGTGTTTGCTGCCAAGTAATCAGAGGCGATTAACCGTGACTGGACTGGTTGCCTTTGTAAATTAGCGACCACTTGGGTGGCATCTTTACGGGCCTATAGAATTGATCTTTTCATGATAAGAAACATCGAGAAAAAGAGTACAAAAAAGGGAAAATAATAGAAGTGTAATATGCGTTAATGAGTGAAGCAGATGATGAACAATATGTAATACTCTCATTTCATCTTTCTAGTTGGCATGATTAATGTATCACTAGATTCTGTTCAACCATCACCTCTAAATTCAGCTTTGGGAGAAAGTTAATGAGAAGGCGCAGCGTGTTCTCCTTAAAAAACTCCTGTGTCAATTGTGCACAAGCTTCCGCAACTGGATCAGATTCACTATTGCCATAAAGAACTGACTTGATATCACGTAAGACCTTACATAATTCAGCCATCTGAATATATGTCATTCCATAAATAAGGAAACAAGATTAGAACATAAAATGCACAATTCTGGTGCCAAAGAAATCAACAAAATTTGCAACATGTAAGCAACGTAACAGGAAATCAGAAACTTTAGATGGCAATTGGGTCTGCTTTTGCTCTCAAAAAAAGTACTTATTTTACCTCAAAATGATTTTCTCAACAATATGGGGATTACTTTGTCAATAATCTACCAAACCAACTAGGAAAGAAAATCCCGCAAATGCCCTGGAAATCAGAGAATTAGCATGTTCTGTGTCATTGAATGATTCTTCTGCTTTTCCCTCATTTATTTTCCTAATTACTTATAATTTAATAGGGAATTCAGTAAATATTGAACCGCCACACGCCTTGCCATTTTCATTTTCCGAAATTAAAATTTAATTCATATTCCATGCAACCAAATGTAGCCTAATCTAACTATAGGCTCTAGCTGTCTTTACATGCCTTTAGGCCTTAGCTTAAAATCAATGACAACCATTTTCTCAATACCAAATGCTCAGAAAATCAAATATCTTGCACCAAAAAAATCACAATCTCAAATGCATGGCAATCCACATAAGTAAGAACTCACAATCACATTCCAGAAAACAATCTAAACAAATGTTGTTTTGGGGGTCAATAAATGAATTTACTCAAGATAAATGAAATCATTTTTTTCCCAGAAAATGAAACTGGTGAAACTCTTAGAATTATAATAAAGCACGACAGGACACTTGAATCATTACGAAAATTTGTTTCAATAGAAAAAATGCTTCAATTATCATACATATTATTGTCATGCAATTAAACATTTGATTCGCAAAGAAAAAAAAAATGCTAGCATAAACCAAAAATGAAACCATTCAAAATTCCAAAATTGTTCAGAAACCAATATAAAAGTGCAAAATTGACAAACCCAAATCCCAATTTCCAATAATGTGAATCAGCACATTATGAGAGAGAGAGAGAGAGAGAGAGAGAGAGAGACCTTAAAATTGAATTTAGTGGTGCTCTTGTTGGAAGCATCATGGGAGTCAAGATAGATGAGGAGATCGCGAGTTTGACGAACGAGATCAACTGGGGTTCGAGGCTTCGATTTGAATAGACCTTTCATTGTTGAATTGTATTTGCTTTTCTCTTATGTGTTAGGGAAAATTATTCAGGAAGAAAATTGTAGGGTTTGAGACAGGAGAGGAAAAGGGTTTAGTGCAGAGATTGAGATTTGGGTGGTGGATTGTCTTAAAGAGCAATGACATTGTGTTGCAAGTGGCTTTTCCATATACGCCTTCGCTTCTCTGCTGTATTTTGAGTTTTCCGGAGAGAGAGAGAGAGAGAGAAAGAATTTGGATGTTAATGAATTTTCATGGTTATATTTAGATAGTCACCAAGTTGTCACTTGTGGATTAAATGGCGGGGGAAGCTTCTGTCTGGAAAATATTAGCTACTCTATTTTAGTTTTTATATAATATCTTTTAACCATTTAAAAAATTATTAAAATATAGGATTTTATAATATATATATATATATATATATATATATAACTTTTATAAAAACTTAATTTCAAATTTTGCAAATAAATCTAACTGTAATTTTATAATTTCAAGAAACTGATATATGTCTTAGTTACTCTCTTATCATAACACGAATTATAAATGTATTTTTGATTAATTTGTAAATATATATTTAAAAGAGTAGTAATTAAAACTTTTACTATAATAATAATCTTATATCTTGATGGTTGCTTGATTACTATTCTTAAAAAAGATAAAAAAAAAAAAAGGCAATTTGGAATAGGACAGTGCAGTGGGGGGCAGCGCTTAGAAGCAGAAGAATCATGAAGATACTAACTTTACGAACAGAACAGTGTCAGACGCCATTATTTTTCCCTCTCTCTCTCTCTCTCTCTCTCTTTATCACATGAATTCATCTTTTCTTCCTCTTTAGAATCCAATCCA
Organism: Dillenia suffruticosa; assembly: GCA_033439265.1. Lineage (NCBI taxonomy): Eukaryota > Viridiplantae > Streptophyta > Magnoliopsida > Dilleniales > Dilleniaceae > Dillenia > Dillenia suffruticosa. The sequence continues at coordinate 2,098,247 of JAVTVX010000005.1, forward strand.
CCACAAGAGGTCTCTGCAAAAGCCCACTTTCCCCTGGCATTATCCTCACAAAAGTTGAGTTCACTTTCCACCTGAAAAACTCACATAACAACTATGACCTTTGCATCCAACACACGTTATGAATCCCTTCCCCATCCACTTCTCTCTCTGTCTGTCATTTCCTCCTCTATTTTATTATTGTGATTGGCTACAACTTTGTTCCCAACAATTTTCAAGACATGAGAACTCACCAATTTTGTCAACAGTGACCAAATGCTATAAAACTTCTCGAAAACAATTTTTGGGGCAGTCCTACGTTTTATTTTTATATTTGTTCTGATTTAGTTTTAAATCATTTTTTTAATTAAATTGTAAACATATAAATTTAGTTACAATTTCGGTGTCCTATGTAACATTGATGTGACTCAGTTGGGTCATGTGGCGAGAGAGAGAGGGAGGGACAAAAAAGGAAGAGAAAAAAGTTTGTACAATGATGGTGAAGAGATATCATCACCGGCGATCAACGAGTTAGACTAAGATACAAAAGATCGAGAAAGAAAGGATATCCCCGGCGAAGACAGGAAGGGAAAGACAGAGAAATAAAGAGGGAAAAAGAAAGAGAGAGAGCGAGCAAATCGCCTGCGAAAGTTAGCAAACAAACTGAACGCATATGAGATAGTGTAGATCGATCGAGTGAGAGGGATTAGAAATTAATCGAGATTGATTAAGAAAGAAGGCTGAGTACGAGAGAAATAATATCTTTTTTTTTTTTTTATTATAATGAGTTTTGAATTTTGAATAATGAGATTGAAAAAAATGAATATAATTAATAAACTGGTTTTTTAGGGATCAGAAAACTAATATCAATTGAGCTCGGAAAGGGGAGAGTTTTTTCAACATCAATCAAGAAATATAAATCAAATGAGAGAGAGAGAGATTGGAGATCGAATCGATCTCTTTCTTTTTCTGCATCTTCTCCCTCTTCTTTTTCTAATTTTGATGTGCTCATCTTTCTTCTTTTTTTTTATCTCTCTATTTATCTTTACCGTGAGTGACGTGACGTCCGCTCTTTCTCTCTCTTTTCCTCTCTTCTTTCTATCTTTGCCTATGCGGCCGGCGGTCCAATCTCTTTTTTCCTCTCCATGTCTCTCTCTCTCTCTCTTCTCTCTCTATCAACAACGATGACGTGTGTTTTGTCACCAATGATGTCCTAAAAAATGTCCATATACTCCCTTTAATTGTTAATATTGCTCTCTCTGTATAAAAAATAATATTAATTTGGTTCATAATTATCATTATTTTTATCATTTTTGTTAATGAAATTTTATTAACATGATATATACTATTATTATTATTATACAATATTTAATATATATTGAGATAATATTGAAAGCATATTTATTATATATACTATAACATATTAATTACTCTTAGTATTAGAGATTGGATTATATAAATGCAACTCTATACATCTATTCCATACAGAATAATACATAACATATTTCTCGATTATATTTTTTTCTCTTCATTTTTTAAGAAATGGTCCCTAAAAATTCAAATCCTAATAAACTATTTAATTATTGGAACATTTCTTTTATGTTTCCAATAATTTTAAATTTTTAAAACTTTTATCATATTTACTTTCTCACCTCACACATTTCTTTCTTTTTCTTTTTTATTCTTTTTAAGGACTTTCAGTTGAAGAAAAATAAAGAATTTTAATTACTAATTTTTCAATTTTTCAATTTTATATTTTACATAATTATATTTTTATATTTTTAGTTTTAATATATATGAATTTATATATTTATAAATTTACATATATACTTTGCCCTATGAAGTGAAATCCTGGCTCCGCCACTATTTTTTTTTTTTCATTTTCTCCGAGTCCTCTCTCTATCTTCGCTACGAGTGATATCCATATATTTTCTCTCTCTTTATGCTACTCGATACTAAATTAAAGCACGAGAACGATGCGAATGCCATATAGAAAGCCACATGATTTATTTAGCAAGATGTGGAGTCTATTTGTAATTTGTTACAAGATTGGAATTTTACAAAATTTATACTTTTCAACTTAATAGTTTTTCGGTCAATGCTAAGTTAGTCTAATAGGATATAACGCTAGATTTCTTAATTAAGATTTTAAGTTCAATTCGTGACTTGAACATAGAGTAGACTATCTTGAGAGGGTAGCCCCCTAAATGGACCACTATAAGTTCTGAACTGGATTAATCGAATTATAAATCCAAATTTCGATCGGTATAATAATAATAATAAAAAAAACTTAATAGTTTTTCCTTCCTTTTTTTTTTTCTTGTTTAGAACTACATTAGATAATGGGATAACAGTTTAGAAGTGTATGTATAATTATTCTTTTTTATAAATAATGTATTTCATCGAGAAATTCTTTTTCCTTCCTCCCAAACAAGCTGTAGCTTCTCCTGGGGTCACTGTTTTGGAGGACCCCCCGCAAGATCTTCTTAAGTTCCTTTCTGCAGATGCTTCAGGAGTGGGGGCTCGTAGGACTAGAGTTTTTAGGCCTCCTTCTGTAGTGGGTTTCGGCCCTTAATTTCTTGTTGGGCCTTTTGTTGCGTTTCCTTCTTACCAAAAAAAAAAAAAAAAAAAAGAAGAAAAAAAACAAGCTGTAGCTTTTAAGGAAAATATAATCTTCTTGACAAGTCATGGGTAGAAAGCTCCCAGTAATGTGGTCGTATCATAATAGTCTAGCTCTCCGGTGAGTGTGTTTTATTTATTTATTTTTCCTTTTTTTTTTCTTTTTTACGACTAGATCTCTGTTATAGGCACCTAAATTGTTGGAAGATGAATTATTAATTCATCATAAATCATCGACTCATAAGCTTTTCATCCCCAAAAAAAAATAATCTATTTTCATCAATTGCTTTGCAAGTTTTCTTTTCAATTATCCAATTGTTAGAAGCTTGCCAATACTTCAAGTCCGCCATGTTGGGCCCAATTCATGTTGAGTTATTCGATTAATCAGATTCTAATTTAGGGATTGATTCTCATAATATTTGTTTTTTTATTTATAAAATTTAAATTTGAGATTTTGATGAAAAAAATCTAATATTTTATTACTAAATCCGTAGGATATTTATCTAATTATACTTTAACAAAACAATATTCCAAGAACACCATGCTTTATTTGTCATGTATAAAACTATATTGATATACTTTGAGAAGCCAATTCCTTTCATTCTTTTATGAAAGTGCAACCCTAAAATAATTAAGGATCTCACGCTTCAAAAGTAAACCCTAATATTGTCACTTCCTTTGGAAAAGTAATTTGAACCAATAACTAAGCTATTAGTTTATAGAAAAACGAGGAAGTGCAGAATCGAACATCAAATCCCAACTATAAAAAGGTTAGCAGAAATTGTTTTCAATGACAATGTTCTAAACCTTTTTCTGCGAAATGAAAAAAAAAAAAAAAAAAAAAAAACTTTTTTCATGCCAAATACTAGAGCTTAGCATACGATTCTCTCTCCATATTAAATTTTTTTTTAATGTCCTGTCCTAATTCTTCTTATCTGTCAACCGTACATGGGATTCGAGTTCGCCAAGTGTTGCAGTTTTTCTACCTGAAGCAATTGATTGTCTAACTTGTACAAGTGATGGTATATAATATATTTCTAATTTAAACAAATTCTTTAACTAATGTTCGTCAAATAAACAAAACCCGTCACTATCAAAAAATGCAACGACCAAAAAATTTATCGTTAAAAATCTATTTTCTATCATCGAAAAGTATTAACGATAAATTTTTTCCGTGTTAAATCCGTCACGGATAATAATCCCGTTAATTATCAACGATAAATTTTTTTCTGTCGTTAATATCAATAAAGGATTAACAACGAAAAAAATCTATCTCTAAAAAAATTAAAAATAATAATAAAAATTAAAAAAATCAATGAAGAACCCATCCATCACTGATTTTAAGAGTACTAAAAAATAAATAAATTTTACTCCAAATCTCCCCCGACCCGCCACTTTAATTTCCTCACGTTAGAACTCGAGCATAGTCAACATCTCATCACCAACACAACCACCCAGCCATTCCTATCATCTTATCATATTATTATTTTTTCACTTATTATCTTTTAACTCATTTTTAATAATAATAAAATTATATAAAATTATATTTTTTTTATAAAATAATAAAATAATTTTATAAAAGCTTAAAATAAAATAATAAAAAATTAAAATAATAAAATAATATTATCCTTCTACAAAATAAAATTAAAATTAAAATAATTAATATTAAATAAAAATTAAAAAATTAAAAAATTAAAAAAAAATTAAAAATAAAAAAAAATCAGTCGCTAATCTATCGGTAATCCGTTACTAATTTTTTCGTCGGTAATCCGTTGCTAATTTTTCCGTCAGTAATCCGTCGGTAAAATTTTCATCAGTAATCCATCAGTAATTTATCGCTGATGAGTTTATAAAAAATTAAAAAAAAAAATTTGAAATTTTAAAAATTTTAAAAAATTTTAAAAATTTTAAAAATCCATCGGTAATATTTTCGTCGGTAAAATTTCTATCGCTATTACCAACGGAAAAAAATCCATCGATAATTTTTCGTAGCTGAAAGTCCATTTTATAGTAATGCTTGTATATACCAATGTTTAAATTAAGAAAATATTTTTTATATAAAATATTGATATTCGATAATTACGTTGAATCCAATTAAATTCAGTTTAAGTCAATAAATTAAAAAAAAATAATTTGTATAATAATTCATCTAATCATGTTCCCAACTTGTTTTGCTAGATTTTAAAATCAACACGGAAAATTTTGAGAATTTTTCTCATAATATCTTTTCATCAGAGTTAAATTTTGAGATTCTTAAGGTGAGAGGCAAACACTCTTGCATCCTAAGTTATATAACGTACGAAAGGAGAAAGAAGTTAAAAGGGTAGTGATTTGTGTTGTCTAGTGTAAGGCTGCTAATTTTATTTAGTTTTGATCGAAATAGTTTATTTTTTAATATCTTATTAGCTAAATACGTTTTGATCAAAATATTTTGAATATGTTTATTTCGTTTTGATACAAAATTATAATTTTAACAAAAAAATAGAAACAAAATTGTAATCTTATCCATAAAGAACCTAAGGAATGTAATTATAATTTTATCTTCATATGATTATTAAATTATAATTTTAACACTTAAATTTTGACCATATGGAAATATTTTAAAATTTGAAACTTATTTTTAAATATTTAATGCTGATATTATATAATTTGAAATTAATTTTATTTATAAATTTCAATTTCAATTCATTTATATTAAATTATTATTTTAAAATATATCTATTTTATATATAAAGGATCTTAAAATAAAATTCTAGAAATATTTTATTATTAAAATATGTCATACCAATAAAAAAAAAACAAAAAAACAAAAAAACAAAACGGCAATGAGAAAAGAATTGATAAACTTAGTTTAATTTATCGAGATTACCTTTTCCTATTATTGAGACGGTACAATCACAAATAATACACACACAATTACAAAAATACCCTCGCGCGGAAATATATATCACGTGAAGCTCCAACTCCCAGCCTTTCTTTTCCCCCACAAAAAGGTGCGAACCACTATTCGACTTTACCTTGCCTACACAATCAATCATGTTATAAAGGCAACACGCAATGTTTGAACACATTAATGACGATCACACCAAACGAATATAATTTAATAATTAATATTTTAATTATTTTTTTAAAAGTAATTTTAAATTTTATTAATCATTCTAATTTATTTTATTATTATATAAGAGAAAAAAGTCATATATATGCTTTTATAGTGGAAAATTATTATTATTTTTTTGGTTGAAAGGAAAATTATTATTATTATTATTATTATTATTTCAATCACACTCTCAACACAAACGAAGAATTGCCGTATTGATATCAATGTATAATTTCTTTAGTAGGCAATCACCTTTTACGTCATTAGTAAAAGAAATGTTATTGGTTTAATTTTTTTTTATAATTAATCGATAATTAAAATCATATTTAATTAATTTAATTTGAGTATCGTCAAATTTAATTTAAAGAGTTAGAAGATTTTTTAATATAAATTTTTTTTATTTTTAAATTTTTAATTTAAAATTTGATTAAAAAATTTATTATAGTATTGTGAAATTATTAAAAGCGTTGAACCGGTGGGTCTTTTCATGCTATACGATCAATTTATTAAAAAAAAAAAGTTTTACATTTTTGGTGGATAATTGTCACCTTCATGTAGAGTGACCAATCAATGCCAAATTGATACGTGGACCTAACCCCTCCTCATCCTATGGGAACAAAGCAAAGGGGTTTCTCTCAAAATTATCCTCTCTGTGCAGTTTTTTTGTAACAGGAATCCGAGGAGTTGGCATCATTTTATCTTCCATTTCTTACCTAAATTTTTGCAAGGCAAGCACAGCCACAAAAACCCCGCAGAGGATTATCTGTTTGCCACAAAGAAGCTATGTAAGCATCTTCTTCCTGAAATGGGTAATGCCACTGTCCGTAAAAATATTATTCTCCTCAGAATTTTGTCTTCTTTGTTTTGTTTCTGGGATGATCGGATTTTTTAACTTTTTTTTGTATGGAAAAAAGACCATATCAAAATTGGAAAATGCTCATTGTTAACATATTGAAGAACAATGTGAATTAGTAGAGGCCCAAAAAAAAAAAAAAAGAGAGAGAGAAATGTTTCTTATTTCCTTTTGCTTTCTGAATTTAACATTATTTATTTCTTATTTTGTTGGGTGACAGTTTTTACCAATTATTTCTTTTATTGCAATTTAGCTTCAGCCTTTTGGGTGGAAAGATCACCTGTGTGTGTTTTCTTTTTCTTTTTCTTTTGTTTTTTTGGATGAGTGTTAAAAGTTCTTGCATTTTCTTTATGTGAAAAAAAAAAAAAAATTTCTTAATATTTTAATTCCAGTCATAAGATATGACTAAATTATTCTAACGCAGACGAGTTTTGAGATTAGGATTTATTTTTATCAGGTTGAAGCAGTAAAAACAATCTTAAAAGAAAAGCTAGCAACATGGTTTCATTGAAGAATCCCAATTTCATTCTCTCTCTCTCTCTCTCTCTCTCTCTCTCTCTCTCATTCTCTTCCCCCTCTCTCCCCAACTATTTGTATCTATTACAATGAACACAAACTTGATTAAAAGGATGGTAAGACTAGAAGATCTTGTCTTAACCTTTCAATTTGTTGGTGGGAAAAAGTAAGGGAGGGAGAGAATGTTAAGAAGTAAATCTGTTTCAAGGTAGATATAATTATGTATCCAAAAACCTTTTACCATCCAAGGCTATTTAATACTATCAAGTAGGAATTAAAAAAAAAATTAAGGATGATAATATATATCATTTTACAAATTCAACGATTTATCGTACTTGCTATTTGTAGAAAAAAAATTTTACCTTTATTTTTCATAATTGAAAGATCTTTCAAAATTCTTACCATGATTAATAGTGACAAATGATAAACTTTTAATTTGATATAGGATTTTTTTTTTTTTTGGGTTCTTTGTAAAAGCTTAGGTTTGTCGTTTTATCATTGTTACTGCGAGAAAAGACCTTTGCAGCACTGCTTTCATAAGAAAGAACAATTTGTAGACTACTTGCAAGACAAATTTAAGATAATTCCTCAAAAAACAAATGAAAAGAAAAAAAAAACCTTGGATTCCACTTCTATTGCTCCCAAATTTTTAAACAAATTCATCTATCTTTGTTTGGAATCGTCATGACATCCACTGGGACTTAGAATTTTAAAATCCAATGCGAAGTCAACTGTGTGAAAAAAATATATGTAGGTATATATAGATATATATATATTATATCCTTGTTGATGTTTGCTGTGTCTTTATCAACAATGCCCCAGGTAAATATGCTTCCTTGACAAATTGGATTCAAACCTTTCTGAAAATTCCCCAACTTCAGTGGTTTTATGATTTATCACCATTTAGTGTCTAGAACTGTCATTTTCATGGATTGAGGTTTCACAAAAGTGAGGCATCAAGTTCAAAGTTAGTGTTAGGGTATTTTTTTTTTTAAATGCTTTTTGTTAGATACCAAAACCAATAGATTTTCCACTCTCCACACAGTGCCCCATCTTAATGATAGTCCCCCCTCCCCCATCATTCTCTTTCTTTAAGGTTCGTTAAGATTGATATAGAATTGACCCTCCAAAGGATGCATATTTGGCTATTTTTTGAAAGGGTGTGTAGTCCTCCTCACTACCTATCATGAAGAAAACCACCATAACCTTTTTTTCAGCTTTTTTTTTTCTAAATGGAAAAGGTGTTATTTAAAATATATATATTATCATAAAATTTTCGTATACTTTAAAATATCATGTTTGAATCATTTGTTCGAGGGTAAACACCTACTACAGTTTCATCGAAGTGCCTACTAGCCACCATAGTCTTATTTGGTCGAACATGAATACTCCTTTCTCCTTATATTACTCGAAATTCAATAGGAACTTCAATCTCATGCAGTGTCATCTCTTCGTCAAAGTGTACATGCTTTAAAGAGTAATTTTCTTGTTTGGCGGATGCATGTAATGGCTGGATAAGTTAATACTCTGATCAATGTTAATAAAAGCTTGAACATGGAATGCAAAATATGCTTTTTCATTATATTTGTACCGAACAAAGCAACTTCTTCAATTTACAAAACACACAACACAAGCTATGTACATCACGCACCCACTTTTATTCTTTCAACCGGGGAGGGAGGGAAAGAAAGAGAGAGAGAGAGAGAAAGCCGCTTGCAAAACACACTTGAGAAAACACTTTCCAGAGACAAAAAAGAACAAAAACCACTTTTGACACACACACTGGGAAAGGGTAACTTTGAGAGAAAGAGAGCCTTTTGCAAAACACACGTGAACAAACACTTTCTAGAGATAAAGAAGAATAAAAACCGAAATTGACACACATACTGGGAATGGGTACACAGTGAAGGACCATGCATTCTTCTCTCGCATGCTTAATCCGGAGTTTAATTTCGTTTTAGGAGTCTCGTACGCGGAAGATGTTGGGATTCTTAATGACAATATCATACATCTGCACTGAATTAAACTTGGCAAAGTCCTTAGGAAGAGAAATTAAATCAATGGAGGAGTGCTTGTGAAATTCGAGTCGGTCAGAGGCACCCCCATAGTACCTCTCCCAACCCAAACTCGTTAGAATTCGCTCCAATGAGCTGTACGAGGATACCACCTCACCTGTTGGCAAGTGTACCAATGCCTTTCTCTGGCCTGTGCTAGACTGTCGCCCTTCTGCTGGGTCTGCTGGATTGTCAACCAAACGAATTACACCATCCTTAAATACCCAGACTCCGGACATTTTGTTTTTTTTTAATTTTTTGAACAAGATTTTCTCACACTCGTATGGAAGAGGGAGATGTGATTTTTGTTTGAGAGATTGGGGGAGTGAACTGGGTATTTATATGCATCCAACCATAACCAAAAACAGAGAAAAAATACTGCAAAGAGAGGGAATTAAAGTGGGGTCAGGGTGATGATAGGGCATGTTTGGCTTTTGGTATGGAATCTAGATATCGTAGGTCCCATAGGGTTTAAATATAATGGTACCATGGTGCATTGGATGTGTGATTTAGAGCACAGGTTCCTTCCGTTTGTGTGGGTTAAAGAAGAATCTTATTTTGTGTTTTGGCTTTTACGATAGAATCTTGGAATCAATATTTGAATTTTCTTATTTTCTTTTTATGGATTGACCTATATATATATATAACTCATCAAAATTTAATCAGAGTGGATGATAAGAACACTTGTCCTCACGTGCTGTCCACGTGAAGTGGAGTTTGAGAGGGTGGGACATATATTTTAGGTCACACCCCATTTTAAGACTTTTAGGGCCGTTTTTAATTTTGTTGTGTTCTGAGCAGAGATTTCGTCTCATGTCGGCCATTCATTTTTCATGATTCTTTTTTCTAAAAATATTAAATTTGATGTGTCAATAATTTTTAAAAATAAATTACAATATATAATATAATTTTTAATTAATAAATCATAATAGATAAAATATTTCTCACATTTGTCTTTTTTAGTTTAAAAGCCACAAAATTGACAATATATAAAGTGAATCTTAATAATTATTATTTTTTAATGTATAAATTGTTTTGAGTTTAAGTAGTCCTAATGCAACTTGGTTTAATATTTTCATTTACTAGTTTTTTATACTTGTGCAATACATAGGACTCCGTTTAAAGGATTTCCTATTTCTTCTAAGAGAGACTTGGAGTCTCTGGCTGATGAATGCGTAGTAAACAAAACGAAATTAATGATTTTATTTAGTTATAATAATATTATTAGCATATATATATATATATATATTTTAATAAAAAATCTTGAGTACTAGAAATGAAAAATCTCACGGCGCTTGATTTAGTCCTTAAATTAGGTTTCACGGATCATTCAAACTAGATCAGTTCAGTGATAGTCAAATAAAATAAATTATCATGAACAAATTATTGAATAATTTTATGTGATTTTCACTCATAACAAAATAAAATAAAATAATTAATAATATGTTAGAATTATAAAATTAGTTACCATTTCTCAATAAAAATGAAAAAAAAAAAAGAACCATATAAGGGATAATTTTTGGAGGTCACGAAGGTTGACATTTTGTTTAGCTAGCATCACATTGACACAGGCTGATGACATGTTGATGAAATTTTATTATTAGGTTGAGAGATTACCTAGTTGATTTTGCGATGGGTTGGACTTTTGACAAACACCAAAAACAACTGATGCCTCCAGACTTGTCAAATTCTTAAACCTTGATTCATTTACATGTGCCCCAGAGCCACTCACTCTATTCCCCCTAAGCCTTATATTTGTCGAGTTGTCGGCACCTTCCGACTCCTCTTTTTTTTTTTAAGATAGAAAGACTCAAACACAAGATCTTTACAAAAAGAAAAGAAACAGTACCAATTAAGTTATAACTTATTAACCAATTCCTCCATTCTTCTTTGATAAGCAAAAACACAGTATAAAAGCGCCAATAAAGGGGCAACAGAAGTACAAAGAACTTGCAATACAAGGGTAAAACAACAGAGGAAGAAATACATCCAACTGTCTTACGGAAATATTATAGAAAAGGTGGACATAAAATTTAAAAGTTTATAAAATCTGAAACTAAAAGATATTTCACTTGAATATGTACAAATATTTTATATCGACTAAACTTGGTATCTGTACTCGTTATTAAGATAATCGATACAAGTTTAGAAAAAATAAATATTTGATGCAACTTTATTAGAAACCAAAAAAAAAAAAAAAAAAAAAAACTGCTATCTCTATTTATATAATATAACTCCAAATTTAATTTTGGGCATAATTAACATTAAAAAATTAGAAAGACTAATTATAATTTGTTTATTATAAAATTGTTGAATCTAATAATAATCATTAAAAATTATAAGAGTTTAAAAGTTAGTGGATGTTTTTTTTTTCCCTTAGAAAGGGCAACAAGTATTCTATGTATTCTTTTTGGGAAAAAGAGATCTTTACAAATTTTATATTTAATTAAATAAACTTTAATAAATTACTTTATAATTTTAATGGGGGCAATTGTTTCTACTAGAAAAAAAATTGTATATCCTTCATCCACCAATATACAATTTTTAATTTATTTTACTCATAATATTTTCCAATTACATAAATATTTATGTGAAGATATAAAGCTTGTAAAAAAAAAAAGTTACAAAAATTTCTTAATAAATAGGTGTAAAGCAGTTATCACATTAATAAATTCAAATAGAAAATGCAAGCGAAAAGGCCGATAAATGTTGCATCGATATTAAACCAAGTCTTGCTACTACTAGGAGCAAAGGACCACAAACCTAGATTGGGGCCGTGCATAGATGGGCAAAGGGTGTCTAAATCATCTTGCAAAGGACCACATGCGGGTGAGGGTTTTTTCCTTGATTGTGCACTGCAACTTTGAATTTGAAATAAAAGGTGTGCCTCTCACGTTTGATCAAGATCAGTATGACTTGCACATTTGAGACAACCCTCAAGTTGATTTATAGCTTTTATGGGTAGAAATCAACATTTTAATGTCATGAAATTTTTTTTAGAAAAGTCAGGGGTGACATAATCTGGTGATTGTATATCTTTAAATTTAAATATTAATTATTAGGGTTTATTATCATGAGATCTCAAGTCCACAAACCTCCTGAGATATTAAAATAAGGATTTTTTTTTTCACAAAAAACATATGTTTCTCATGTTTATTAACCTAAGATGTTCATAGAATAAAGAAAGAAAAGGAATTTATTAGAGGAAGTACTAAGCAATGATTGAACACATCTTGGACGATGATTGGCGTCATACCCAGAAACCCTTTGTTCATACAATTCCCGATCATGATAGCAACTGAAGAGGTCATTTTCCTATGAGAGATTTGATTTAAAGGTACTCCCCCCACTTGATCCCCTACTCCCGGGACCATATCACAAGGCCCTTTTTAAGACACTACAGTCGGGGTGTTGCCCACATGGCATCACATGGGCTCAATGGTCCTCCATCCAAATGGGACCTTTCAATTTTTTGTGGCTTGCCTTTTGGCCATTTGTCTTGTCAAATCCATCATTGCCATATAATATGAAACGGATATCTTTCTTATTCACATTTTTCTTTTGGACATCTAATCATTAAAATTTTAAAATTTGATTAATTTAATTAAAATAATTATAAAATTCAAGTTAAGAGTTTACACTCATAACGCTTATTTTTTTATTTTTAATACTCGAACTGAGATTTTAATTAAAAAAATTTAATAATTTATCATTAGACCGTAGGTTTTCTTTGTCACATTGTTGTACCAAGATCCACGAGTTTGTAGGTTTTCTTTGTCACGTTGTTTTGTTTTGCTTTGCTCTTCTTTGTCACGTTGTTGTACCAATTTAAAACTCCCCTGGAAACTACAATCTCGTTTTAGCTTCGCAACACTTGAAGACCATATTGGGTTGGACAAGAAATTTTTTCCAACTCTTTTAACTGAGTATGGTTGGGATTGGACCAATGAGATGCCAAGTGTACGAACTCAAATGAGGCTCAACTTCTGAATCACGACTTCTACATTACATACTGGGGTTGGTTGTCATTTTGTGAACCCTCCATGGACCATATAAATTGTGATTTTTAGAATTGCAGTCCACCTTTACTGCCCGATATATCCAAAGGAAGGGGCCTAGAGTCTAATACAGCCGCAAATCAAGGTTTGTGGTCCTTTGACATTGTACCTCTTCGATCGAACACACCCTCCTACTTGTGTAGGGTCTTGAAAAGGATAACTCTCAACTTGAATGCTCGTAAGCTTCAGGTGTCAACCTCCGCTGAAAAGGTTTCGGCTTGGGAATACGAAAAAGGTTTTGGTTTTCAGACTGATTAAAGCAATTTTTATCATTTTGCCTAAAACTGGTGAATTTTTTTTTTTTTTTTAATAAATACTTAAGCTTTGGAATCTCGAAAGAACAGTTCCTTCGCGATTCCAACTTTTAAAAGGTTTAACGTAGAGTGGAACTTACTTTTTATTGGAGTAAATGTTAACCTATACTTTATTTGTAAAGTTCTCAATCACAACCAAACAGAATTATGATCAACAGCTCAATTCAAGATTTCACGAAAACTGATATTTGTTCGATTTTAAACCCAATTAGCCCTGAGGATTGGAGTGTACCCTCCATAGAGAAATGCTATTTGTGCCGAAGTGTAAATGCCACAGATAACGAAATTCAAAATAATAATAAATAGGTGCCTAAAAATTTCAAGAAAAAAAGGATCTTAAGGGGAAAAAATTTTCTCATCAGCCAAGAGATGCTTGTTAATACCTCTTTTTTTTAAGCTTCAAATGCTCTTTATTAGAGTTTAATTGATGAAACATTTAGTTTGTACACAATATTAAAATTTAATTAACTTCAAAGCTAATTTAGCTTTTTTTTTTAAATTTTTATATTGGGAGACTCAAACTCGAGGTTTTAGAGGAGGGAGAGAGGGATGGTGCTAGTTGAACTATAGTCCGTTGGCCTAATTTAGCTTTTTATTTTTCTCTAAGTTATTAACATAAAGCTTCACACAAGGGTTGCATTTGCATTGCACGTATGCAATTTTATACTTTTTAAATAATATATATCTGAAATCTTAAATATTTTTTTCTTGGAACGACTTTAATTTGGCAAGAAAACTCGTATATATCTGGAACACTTGTTTGTAATTATATATACAATTCTTTAGCATGCTACAATTAGAACTTTGAAGCCAGCTGAAAAAAGGACGTGCTTTTGAAAACCTTTTACTTGTTCAATGACCTTCTTGGAGATTTTTTAAACCGTGAGAAACTAATATCAAATATTGAAAATGAGGCATTGAATTTCATATTCTTTACATGATTCATGGTAAAACTCTAACACTGTGAAATGAAAATGTGTCGTCCTATAGTCTCCGTCCAATGGCGGACCTAGGTTGTGTTCAAGTGGACAATTGCACCCCTTGAATTTTTTAAAATTTTAATTAGTGTTTATAATTCATATTTATTTTATACCCATTTAACTATAATTTTGAACCCCTACTCATGTTTATTGTTTGAACAAATATCTTGTAAATTTTTTATATCCCCGACCTTTGGTTCATAGGTCCACCACCTTCTCCCTCCACAATTGATCAAAATACCTCGAACTTGCGTGGCCATAGACAACACTTGTTGGCATAGGTGGGAGGGGCACCTTCGTCCCTTAACCAGGTCGGAAGTTCAACTCCCTCTGAGTACGAAAAAAATAATATTGGGAGATCTGTCCCCCAAAATGGGCCCTGCTGCTATCTATTCAGATTAATCGGAGCGAAATTTTGGATACTGGGTGATGGCCAAGCTAAGATACCAAAAATAGACAATAAATAATTGATCCAAGGTTAAAGTATTGAACTTCAAAATTGGACATGTTACTATGGAAGCAAAATCAAAATCATCATTGACTTTAATAAATAGCATTTTTGTCTTAAATATAATCTTAGGAAACTTGTCCTGGAAGTTATAAATTATTAAAAAGAAAAATAGAAAAATATTAGGTTGTAATATATGGAAAAAAGAAGAAAAGGAAGAAAAAGAAAAGGAGGATTTAATGGGAGTGGAATCTAAAGATGACCCCTCCAACATTCACGGCCGGAAAGGTAATTCAAAATCCTGCATGCCTTTAGGCGTCCAAAGCCTCGAGGAAGTACATGGTGTTTGCTTGTCTGTCAGCCTCACTCGAGGTCCAAATGACACCGACTCTGCATGGATGTCGGAATCACCGTGTCGTATTCTGCTTTCTATTTCTCTTAATCTTAGCCAAAAGGCCAAGAAAGATATGCTTTCTATTTCTCTACTTATTCCTTTTTGCGACTAGAGTCTCAACATTCTCTACACACTGAGAGAGAGAGAGAGAGAGAGAGAGAGAGAGTTGTAGAAGATGATTTTAATTTTGAACAAAATGGAGTAAGCTTCTCGTATCTTTATAGAACTTAGATTTTACATGGGTTTTTTTATTTGGGGGTCGAATCTCTTTCACTCCGGTTCCTGGTTTTGCTTTGAATTTGGATAATGCATTTTGACTGCGAAGTCCTTTTCTTGGTCTATATAAACGTCAAGAGAATCTTACCGTCACCGATCCAAAATCCTCACCCTCCATCCTTTATTATCCACTTTGATCATCGGTCTTTTTCGATTTCTGATTCTGAGCACTTGCCGATAAAATTCTTTTTTCTTTTTTTTTTGATGGAGGGTCGAACATAAAGTCTTTACAAGAGGGGACGGAGCTAACGGAGCTAATTGAGATAGATCTCATTGGCTACCGATAAAATTCTAATGTCGAATAAGTCCCTATCAATTTTCAAATATTTAACTTTAGGACAGTTAATTAATTTGGGCCTTACCCAGGTCCAACCATAGACGGCCCAAACCAATATTTTTTTTTTTTTTTGGTGGGAAGGTGGAAAACAACACAAACAAACACAACAAAAGGCCATGCCCAAAGACCAGCCCAGCCCGACTACACTACATAATCAGGCTTTCTATTACAGACTCTACAAAACTCTACCCCTAACCTGTCTTCCTTTAATAACCCAAGCATGGATGTCGGGGGAGTCTCAAGCAAGGACAGTCTCAAGCAAAGATGATATGCGCAATTATTCGCCTCTCAAACCAATATCAAGAACGGTCGGAAATGACCACATTACTGACCCCCTTCCAAATAAAAAAAAGAAAAAAACTTAACTGAATTAACTATGAGCCACCCATGCCTAATTAATAACAACCCATTTACTATTAAATAAGGACTTTTTTTGGTTTGAATAAACACTTCAAAAACAGAAGAATTTAAAAAAAAAAAAAAAATAGAAACCTCCTTTTTCAGCAAGTATTTTCTCTTCTATTGTTTCATAAGTTGAAATCCGAGTAAAGCATAAAAAATGATGCTACTCATAAGGGACGCGTGTCATGCTTTTATTAGTTATAAAAAAGATTACGGGATTCGCCAAAAAGATACGTCCAATAAGATTATGCCACATGGGGCCTAGCGAACAGATGGCCCTGCTGAGTACGATTTCGCCCTATTTCTTCCTGGGATTCGAGGATGGTTTTCACACTCGAGCACAGAAACAATACATAGGCCTAACCTTAAAAAAGGGTATACAAACCTCCGTAAAAGGTGCAATCTAAGACAGAACATTATAATATTCAAACTCAAATGAGGCATTCATCAAATCTAAAAAAATCTACCCAAAATAGAGGGTAAAAATCACGAATTAAAAAAAAAAAAAAGGGCTATCACCGGCAACAATTTTGCAATCAAAATTTCTTTTATCTGACATAAGGCCCCAATGTTGGACGAGAGAGAGAGAGAGAGAGAGAGAGGAAGGTACAGGAGAAACTACTTGGGGAGCAATGAATCCTCGAGGAGTCGACCATTTCCTTGGTGCATGTTTTGAAGTTTTTTGCAAAGTTGAGATGCCAAAAAAACAACAACAAAAATAGCCTTTCAACCACAGGATCCGAGCAAAATCTTTCCCTTATATTTTCAAATTGTTTTTTGAAGTGCACCTTTGTACAACATCCACAGCCCTGTACTTGAGCAACAATGAAGGAAATTAAAATGATATAAACAACTCATAGAAGAATCCTTTGAAGTACAATAAAAACTATGCAATGCATCTCTCCATCCCAAATAATTTTGTCAGACCAGTTGCGATCAAAATCATCAGCAGATAAAAATATTAAGTCAAAGCCCCCAATCCAAAATGGTCTTTACTTGTTTGGTAACTCACCTGTGTTGTCCAATAACCCGCAAGCATCCTCAGTGCTAGAAAAATAGAAGCAATTAGGTAAATTTCTTTCAAACGATAAAAACTCCAAAGCTAGAGGCATATCTGATTTCCAGCTCTCTATTTTGATTGCTGAAATGGAGGGACTAGGCTTCCACCCCAGTTAGATGTTATCAGCATCCAAGATTTCTCATTATGCTGCTAAGCCAATAAATTACCTCTTCAGGTTTGGCAAATGACCCGGGCAAATTAATGGCATGATATTCCAACCCTTTCCACTGAGCAATCAATTGAAAATGTGGGCGTCTGAATTGGCTACTAATTATCTCAAGAATTACAGTTTTTGGTGTTGCTGATACTATATGAGTGAAACCTGCCCCATGAGCTCCAATAATGACGGAAGCATCCTGAATAGCTTGGACTTGCTCTTTCAATGGCATGTGTCCACACAGTCCATTGACAAGGATTATTTTACATTCCAAATGATTAGAGACCCAATCTTTTATTGAATTAAACACTTCCTGCTCATTGCTAAGCCTTGATTTTTTGCCGTGATGTCATGGATGAGCTAGATAGTCTTCCCATCTAACAAATAGGACATTATGACCGGAAACTGGCTTTGCAAACCGGTGCCTATCAACTGGAAACCCAAAGGCTGCTCTAATCATTTCTCCGAACTCAGATAGCCGTGCAGTTTTGTGATCATCTGGGGTTTGCCAAAGATCATGTGCATATGCTCCTTCACAGTTTGTCTTCAGACAACCCCTTGAATAAAGCAGTCTCATATCCCAAGGGTGACAGAATGGCATGACATAGACAAACAGGCTCACTAAAGTTTTTTGCATACGTAACACTTGGGAATAGAAATTTCCATGTTTCTTCCAATTGTCTGAAAAAGTTGTAGAAATACTTAATTATGTCAGGATTGTGCATGCACCATAATATGATCTCCATTTACAAACAGGCAAAATAGCATTGGAAATGTAAATAACTTGACAAGCAAAAATTGGACTGAGATTTTGCAATTAAACACCGAAAAGACTGAAGCAAGCAAAGGACAAGACAATAAATTCTAAGTACATTAGGGAGGGCAACATACACAATCACAGATTCCTACAGTCTACAGCAAGCCCAGAACCCGGAACTCACAAGCAGCTTGGCAGATTCCAATTCCAATAGCGCAGTATAGATGGCATTGGTGGGAGGAAAAACAATGTTCATACATCCAATGAAGTTCTTCACTACGTGTGGTGGCATCCAGCTGCCTGGCTCTCAAAGCGATATACATAAACAACCTATTGGATGCTGTCACTTTGAAAGTAGATTACAAGGGTTAAGCATGATATTTAGAATAATAAGCGCAAGTCGGTCCAGATGCATCTCTTTAGGATGTTTTATGGTGACATGTTTGGGTAGAAGGAAAGAAACAAGAAGTGAATAAGTTCTTTACTGGCTCTTCCGTAAAAACATTTCTACTAGATCCAGCCCCACGACAGAAAGGGAAAATGCTACATAAAAATAAAGAAAATGGTATAAAATATTTGACATTCTACATTTAGCAGATTGGAGCACTCAGAACCATATCAAGCCACTGAGTCATGACAAACTTCTGTTGTTTCCTATATACACTTTCACTCTAAACAGTGCTATCCAAATGAAAACACTTCAGGATAGTTTTATATTTGCAGACAAAATTGCACGAAGCACCATGGAGTTAATAAGAAAGCAACATCTCACAAAAGTACGCAACCAACCAATACTAAATACACTTACCGTACAATAACCATCAACAAAAACCACATGTGGTCGATTAGGCAAGCCCGTAACCCTTGAACTCACATAAGCACTGTAACAATCTGTGACTGTGTGAAAGACATTCGCATACTCAAAGCGCGTGACCAAAAGTGTTGGCTCCTCAATCCACAGCATTTAGGGTTAAACTGTCAGAGATAAGAAAATTATTGATTAATATTAAACCAAGGATAACATTTTGAAAAATTAGAGGCAATTGTTACAGGGCTGTTTAAAAATTAATTAATTGCATTAAATTGTAGTTTTGGGGTGGAGGGAACCTGGAATCAAATAAGAATCAAGCATTACAAGGTAATGCAAGATGGTGTCTTATTATTTTTAGTACCTGGATTGTAAAAAGATGTAAGATACTTTTTTTTTAATAGGAAACAGCAATTCATTAGACAAAAAGCTTTGAGAAGGCGTACATGCAAACCAAAGCATCAGTGAAGCAATAAAACTGGTCACTATCTCATTTGCAAAAAACGATTTGGCCAAAAATCCCCAAAACGAAAAGAACATGTAGCAACCCATCTACAAAACCACTAAAGGTTTTCAATCCCATAAAAAATCCTCCCATTCTGCTCCCTCCACACTAGCCAAAAGATAGCAAGAGCTATTAATTCAATGATCCTCTTCCATGTACCAAATTTCAAGCCACTCCAAGCCCAAATCTTATTCTCGCCTGAGTTCGAAGCCACCCAACTAATATGGATGAAAGAATAAACTTTCTTGCTAAATTTGAAATTTTATAATGAATGGACCACCCCTAAACAAGGTAACCATCAACTAAAACTATGAAGCATGAACATTTCAAAATGGAAGCCAGGCCCGTGTCCAACATCCAGAAATCTCAAAATCTCCACGTTGCCTATCAACATCTGACTATTCTTTTCAATGCTGGATACTTCTTGAACAATGCTCAAACACTTCTAAAACACATTACAGAATTATTATTGCTGAAAATAAAATTCTTATATGGTTTTAGTATACCCATAAGAGTCTCTCCTATAAATAAATGGTAATATTTGAAAAATATAAATTGCCTATGAGCTAATTTTGAAATACTTCTGAACTTAATCAATGCTATCTAAACAATACACCTAGGTAAATAAAGATATAATTAATTTATGACAAATCCTAGCCTTCCAACTATTCTGAAATTTGAACTGTCCACACGTCCATCTGGCTATCTGTGCTTCTTTGACTGAAAATTTTGGTGGTTGTGAAGGTTGTCAATTATCACTGCCAGCTAGGTGTTATGAAAGAACATATTTCTCCAAAGCTGAAGCTGATGTAACTATATGTACATAATTTTGCAGCTTCACACTCCCCATTGTGTGGACCAGGGCAGTGCAACAAACCAATTAACTCGAATTCCAAACTGATACTGAATCTACCGAAGGAACAAATCTACCAACCAACCCATTTAACTGAATAAATTATTTCAGGCGGGTGGATTGTGGGTTGAAACATGGTAACCTGAAACCCCACTGAGTCGCTCGACCAAAACCAAGTATAAAATTGATATTTTTCTCATATTTACCACTCTTTTGCCTTAGCCTTTGATCCCTCCCTCCCTCCCTCAAAGACAAACCAATCGTAGCCCCAGACCACACCCACCTCACTGATCAAATTCAAGGGTAATAGATCACAGCATCTCATATCCAAAATTGAATAATGATATTTCAATCCTTTTTTAAATGTATACATTTGATTGATCATATTGCTTAAATTCCGCCTCTTTCTTTTTACCAACTTTATCTTGAAGGACAAGTCCCTTCAAAGATTTAAATTTTTTCTATCAAAAAAAGTAAAAAAAAAAAAGGGTTTCTGTTCAACCACCTAATTCAAAATTTATCTAGAAGGAAAAGCTCTTTCAAAGGTTAAAGGTTTTTATTTGGTATATGCCTCTTACTTGTAACAAAATGAATATAACTAGTAACAAAGTTTAGGGACCTATTTGTGAGAGGCCTAAAGTTCAGAGTTATTTGTGATTTTAGCCATAAACGAAATAATAATAAAGTTGTAACCATCAAATGATGACTTTGGTGATTGCAACAACTAACAGTTTTGGCAGTTCATTAACTGTCTTGGCTATCTTGAAAGCACTTCAAGTTTTCTGCTTATTCATGACATATAAGGCTCCATCACTACACACATAAATCAACATATCCCCCTTCTCTTTTTCCTTACAATTTACTTTCAAACAACTTCAAGTGTCAAAGACATCTACTACTCATTCCTATCAACGACTTCCTTTTTATAATTTTGGGGGGGGGGGGGGGGGGTTTCAATATGATCAACTAAATTTTACATGGACAGTATGGAAGTAAGAAAATATATCTTTCCCTAAAGAAGTACTAATGGAGAGAGGAAAGGACAACACCATCTAATGTATCCTCTATTTGGCACAAGGATGCATTAACCTAAATTAATGCACGATTTCAATAAGCAGCAGACTCTCATTAACCTAATTGTTTTCCATTAGAAATCCATGTTGACAGAAAATGTTTACTATAGGTATCCTCTGCATAACCACTTAACCTTTTCCCCATAAAGCTGATGATCTACCACCATCATCCCATCAATAGCCATGAGATATTAATATTTCATAATTGGCAATTCTTTCTCAAAATCATTTGCTTCTTCTTATCTTTTTTATTCTTCTGGGGTCCGAGTCTTTGCCTCATGATCTCCCTATTTCTATACCATTTAAGTAATCTTACCAACACCAGGCCTAGCCTAATGAATTCATTGGAATTTCTTCCCACAGTTTGTCGTCCTCAAGGAGAGGAACAAAATCTCCTGCCATATGAGTCAATCTCTAATGGTTAATCAACTTATTTGTTTCACCAACAAAAGCTTTTCACCACACTTTCTATAAGATCACATGCAATGACTAATGCCCTATTCAAATTTTACGGAAGGGCATATAATGATATGACCTAAGCGGGTAAAGGGGTTTTTAAGAATTAGTTTGATCTACACTCCAAATAAGGATAAAAGTCATATACTTATCCTGGATGTATGACCAGGCAACAGCGAGGTGTAAATCGAAGTTGAAAAGGAAAATTATCAGTTCAAAATTAGAAACGTAATCTAACCTGAGAGCACTAAAACTCACTCGATTCAACCAACCGAATCGAACCGACCAAACCGTGCATCGGATGCCTCGTTACCCCACCCTCAGGCACATACCGATCAAGAACTCCCGATCCACAAGCCTCCTTCCTCCATCACCATCAACCTCAACCTCAAAAGCTCCGAATTCATACACCGGCAACTCCTCCCCCTCACCGTCTCCAAAACTTCTCCTCCTTTCGACATCCTAATCGTCTCTGGATCCATCCTGATTCCACCACAGCACCGGAACCAACCTCAGGCTCCGCCGTTGATTCCGCCATTGCTGGAAAGGGAGAATTTCGAGTTGAGAAGATCGAGGCGGGTAGTGAAGCCGTTGCCGAAATAGGCTTCGCAGGATCGAGGACGGATGTTAGGGTTTTGAGACCAGGGAAGCAAGGAAGGAAGAATAGGCCAGGGTTTTGAGATGTGGAGGTGGAGATGGTGGTTTTCCGGCGGAGAGTGGAAAATGAGTCTGCGGGGTAGGATCTGGTGGTTAGGGTTATGGTGGTATTTGAGGAGATCAGGTTGGGAAGTGAAATAGAGGTAGAGAAAGAATGAGATGAGAGCGAAGAGAGAGAGTACTATCTTGAGACGATTTGATGAGTATTTTCTGCTACTGTTACTCATTGCTCGCTCGCTCTCTCGCTCTCGCTCTCGCTCTCTCTCTCTCTCTCTCTCTCTCTCTCTAAATTCTTGGATAATGCGGGAGTTTCATACGGTTACACTTCAGTCCGGTGTTGTTGCTGAACCGATGCCTGATGCATTGGTAGGAAGTGATTTGTTTAAATGTGGAAATTCCTTTTGACAAATTTAAATATTTGGATGGAAGAAAATTCTTCTCAATTTTAAGGAATAAAAGCATGACAAACCAACAAGTTTACCTTGCAAGGAAAGCAAAAATTCTTGTTTATAACGAGGGAATTAAGGGTTTTTTTTTCATTATACAATATTTGAATTCGTAAGAAGAGAATTTGAATCATTAAATTATCCGTTGAAGATATAGGAAATCAAGATAGTAAGTTTACCCTTAATGCCTTTTTTTTTTTTCCTTATAATACTCCAAAAGATTGTAAGTTTAGATTTTTACCTTTATAAAAGTGATCACCGGAGTTTACCTTACAACCCACATCATGAGATCATAGGATTGAGAGAGGAAGATTGGAATAACTAAACTATCACTCAAAGACAAAGAAATCAAGGTATTATCATTCTATTAAAATTTCACATTTGTAAATGAGATTATAATTTTATCCGATTACAAAGTAAATATTATATTTTATACAGAAAGAAATTAGCATTTTCATTAATGAATTCCAGGAAGTCCTATCAAATTAGAATCAAATCTGACCTTACTAAATGCTAATTAAGTCATTCTTTGCTAAATTTTAAATGAAATTCTCATCTCCTCTCTAATTAAATCTGAGTATCATTTCACTACGTCAAACATTATATGTAGTCCCTGTAAACCAAAATGTCAAATCATTCTTAGTGTTATATAGTCATATTTTTTCTAAAATTCACTTTCATCGATGAAGAACTCGAACGATTCTGCTTCTTCTGCTGATTGCCACTGCTACAATTCATGGATGTGAGGATTATGGCACCAAAGACCACACCAACGATGCATTATCCGGAGATGTGCCTCCGAATTGTATATTTTTAGTAGCTTGCGTTGCTACTCCAATATAAAGAATTGCTTTTGTTGTGCAGATCCAAAAAGGCAACATGAATGCCATGCTACGCCACAAGGGTGTAGCAAGTGCTGAAGAGTCCAAAATCGGTGCCACGGTCTTTAGACTGTTCATTAGTATTCTTATCTAACCAAAAAAAAATTCTAAAAGGACGGTCCACCGGTCACAACCCAATTTCAAATCTCTATATATCTTAAGAAAATCTAATAAAAAAAATTAGATTTTAGCTTCACTTAAAAAAAAAAAAAAAAATTGAGGGTTTTTCTTTTAAGAAAAAGTTGTAACCATACAAGTTATCTTTTTCTAATTTTATTTCGTGAATTAAAATAAATAGTGTCTCAATCGTCATCATCAGTAATATGTTTACAAATATGACATGTTGGGCATTTTTTATTAGTAGAATTTTCACAAATTTTTATTGGCTACTTTTTTTTTTTTTTTTCGGAATTTTGAAGTGGGGCAATGTTGCATATGTACTTATACTATATTAAAATTGGTTGGGCCACAAATGTTATCAACATAAATACACTATTTTATTCGAATTAACAAACATTCACATACATACGATTCTCATCCACCATTATTACTATTCCATTTAATTAACTTTTTTCACAATACTTATTATAATCTTTCACATAACTAAATTACATATTCACTTAAATCTATATTAACCTCATAATTGATACATGGTATGGTTAACAATTGTCGACCATCGTACTCACACATGATGTGGAGTCTTTGGTATCTTGGGCCCAGATTTGAAACTTAGAAAACTGCCTACCGATCCACCACTTCGTTTTTAGTAATTTTTTTTATTACATAATGACAATGATAATCATGAAAATATATATATTTATAAAAATTCTAATATGAAATATTAAAAAACACACCTGAGCAAATAACATACAGATCATAATTTAGTTTGAAACATAATCACAAATCTTTGGGCGTTTACACATAAATGATACCCCATTGGGTAGTCAATTATTACAAAATCTCAACAAGATTCATCATGATGCATATGTCTCCATGTCATTTAGTGACCTTAATTAAGCCCTAAACTATGGTGTACATCAACTTTTGCAACATTTCATTTCTCCTATAGAAAAATGATAATTAATAACAAAAAAGAGAGCATAAATGAATTATGAAAAAGTAAAATCAGTAGTCTAGATCAATCCTTGCTTGGGATCTCCAATACTTGGCCTTTTCAAAACCATTGACACAATCTTCATAGTCCTCTATTGTTCTATTAATCTCTTCTTGAGTGTTCATCACAAAGGGTCCATATTGCACTACTGGCTCACTTAAAGGCTCACCAGCAACCAACACAAACCTTAGCAACTTAGAAGACTTGTTCCACGCCTCTAGACCATCGCCTGAGCCTAGTAGAAGAAGGTGATGCGCAGTCACCACCGGCGATTTTGAGTGCCCAAAAATGCCTTCACCTTCCAAGACATAAACAAATGCATTCCATGGCAATGGTATTGGTTGTTGTAGATGTGCTCCTGGCTTGAGAGTGAAATCCAAGTACATTGTCGGTGTTCTTGTGTATATTGGTGAGCTAGCTCCTAGTGCCTCTCCTGCTATGACTCTGACCTTTACTCCATCCTTTTCTGCTTCTGGTATGTCCTTGCTGCTTATTTCTTGATATTTTGGTTCAATCCTAAGAAGAAAAAATACTTTAAAGGTCCAATCGCAGAGAAACTATGTAGTATACTATTTTTTTCAAGTCAAATTAAGCTTGGGATATCTTTTGGTGAAAGATGGTAATTTTTTTTTCTAATATTTCTTTTTCTACATATTTATTTTTATTTGGGTATTCATTTGTAACTTACATTTTGTATTTAGAAGAGAGGTTGATCCAAAGTTGCAAACCCTTTTGGGTTCCCTGGGCTGCTGGCATCTCTGAATGTACAATTCCTCTTCCTGCAGTCATCCACTGCAAGTCTCCCGGGCCTATGGTACCCTTGTGCCCCTCAAAATCCTCATGTGTGACAGCTCCCTGTTAAAAACAAGCAATACTCAACTCAGATTCATCTATTTACAATATTTTATTCCTCAAAAATTGAAATAACAAAAATAACTAGTAATTGTAAGCACAAAATACCCTTTTTACCAACTAAATTAGAAATTAATTCAAGAAAAAAAAACCTTAAAAATTGCTATTTATCATATGGAAAAAAAATCCCCCTTCATAATGAAACAAGCAGAACAATTGAATATATTGATAATGACAATGAAGACAAAAATCTTCCAAGGTTGCACTCATTGTCATGTCTACACACACACACACACACACATACACTAGTGCTTGGGGCCACTTCGAAAAAAATCAAACCATCATAACCTGTCCCCAGCTGTATGGAAACTTTTGGATTATAAACAAATTTGAATCCTAAATCAAATTCCAAAAGGTTGGGTCTCATGATTATATTGATATCTCCATAACCACCTCATATGTGACATAACATCTACCATGCTAATCAAATGTAGAATGCAGATTAAATGTTGTTATCGTATAAGTCGAAATATACTTCCAACTAACTTAGAAAAATACCATTTCATGTCACTTAACATATGCTTTCTAAGATATTTTCTTGGTTATTGCTTGGTTTAAGAAAATGCTTCAAACCTAAGCCGAAAATAATATCATTGTATGACTACATTTGCTGATCCTAAGCAAAGTCTTACCTGTAACATGTATGTGACCGTCTCAAATCCTGTTAGAGAGAGAGAGATGGAAAACATTAAAAAAAAAAAAAAATCAGTGAAGTTAAGATGGAAAATTAGTGAAGAATAATATTATATTTGCACCCAAAAAAAAAGTCTAGATCGAAAGTGTTGCAATTAACGTGACACAAGTTTATTAAACTCTACAATGATTTTTTTTATTCTTTTTAGTACACTCGATGTCGAATAATTGCATGAGAATCAAACCTCTATGTGGGTGATCGGGAAACCCAGCAGGAGCAGAAACTGCAAACCAGAGTAGAAGAAAATTAGAACACCAAAAAAAAAGAGTAGAAGAAAATTAGGACCGTAAAACAGGGGAAAACAGAGTAAGAAACAGAGGAATGTACCTGAGAATTCATCCAAAACGAGAAATGGATCAAAATATTTCAGCTCAAACCTGAAAGTAACACATGCCATTAATCGAAACAACCCAAATATGCAAAATTTTGATTACTATGAATTGGCAAAGACAGAAAATTTTGTTGTCAGAATCAAAATCCGTGCCTTCCAATGCTTCTTCTAACTACAGCACCAACACCTTCATGTTGAGGTCTGGCTAGAAATTTTCTGACCACGGGTCTTGGGTCTGTAAGAACATTTGAAATCTCTGTTTGAGGCATTTTTCTTTCCCTTTTCTTAATGCGGACTTTGTTTTGATTGGCAAAATGCAGCGCAAAGATGTGAGATGATTGGCGGGACTTCCACAAAGAATTTATAGAGAGACAGAGAGAGAGAGAGAGAGAGTGAGAGAGAGATTTTGGTCAAAGTGAGATGCTGGCGGCCCACGGCCCACGGAGGCTTCCTTGCGGTGCGTGATTCTTTAGTCGCTGATCTGATAACATCATCATATCGTTCTGATGATGTTATAACTCTTGTGTTTGTGGGTGTTTGACACGTGTGTGGCAGAACTCGGATCCAACGGCTACTTATGATCTGATGTCAAGCAATCGTAAGCATGATTAAGCCCATAATCTATATTTGAATTGGTATGTAGAGGTTGACCGACTGTGACAGAAGAGCACCTTGAGAAACTGTACTTTAAAAAGCCTTTCCATATGGTTATTTAATTATCTTTATTGGTTGGCTTATCTGGAAAACTTTTCACATACAGCTGCGCCCCTCCCCTTTTTTCTTTTTAATATAAAACAGTTGATTCGATAACCATTTTAAATTTAATTTAAATCAAATTAAATATTTAAAAAATAATTTTTTTTTATATTTTCTTTTTTATACATAACATTCAAATTTAAAATATTATTTAATAAATATCGATATCAAATTATTAAATCAATTAAATTGACTTTTATTTGCGTAACGGGAAAGAAATTTAGATGGCCCACATCACATAAAAGCTATAGTTTTTCAACTTTTATTGTTTCATGCGGTGCTATTAATGATGCAAACCCACATCAAACGCTTCAATCTTTTTTTTTTCCTTCTTTATAATAATTGACTTTTTAATATTAAAAATAAGTGTTTTAAACATATGTTAATGCATTAAATATGCTTTTTAAATATTTGGTTCATGTGTTAATGTAAATATGAGAAAAAATTAATGAAATAAAATAAAACGTTGTGAGTGTGAGAGAAGAAAAAGAAGTGGAAGAGAAATTTCCTAAAATTACACAATAAGTTCAACATTTATTTAATCGAAACAACAAACTATTATTACAAAATTTTGACAAAATTCTTGTTTTTTTTTTTTTGTTTTATCATCGATATTCAGACTTTTTTTAATTAATACGGTTCGATTATTGTGAAATCTATTTTAGGATTCAGTTCTCTCAAATTCTTTTATAACCATGTATATTTGATTAGAAATAGTTAATAGCAAAATTTGGAATTAGTGCATATAATTATCATAATTAATACACACCTATGACATCATTATTACTAAAATCTATGTCATATGTAAGAGAGGGAGAGTTGAACGTCCACGAAAGCTACCACGCTCACCATCATATAAGAAAAGACCACACGGCAACCCGATGAATAAGGGAATAAGTAACATCCCCTCGTTCTTACGTCTTTCCCTTTTTGCCTGGCGTCATTTCCCCCCCTAATATTTTAATATTTTGAGATGTCCAAATTCTGTTTCTTCCTTTTTTTTTTTTTTTTTTTTGACCTAATATATATTTTTTTTCACTACCAATATTATGATTTTATTCAATTAATCGATTCGTACACTGTGAGACTTATTTTAGAGATTAACTCTGTCAAACCTTTTTTCGTTATTTTCAGAATTCGAATTCAAGATTTCTGATTAAAAAAATAGAGTATCCGACCATTCAACTCAAAAAAATTTAATCCAATATGCTTTGATAATGCCAAACAAGGGAATTCATCACAAATCACTAAATCCTACTGATTAACATAAATATAAAATTTGGATTTTATAATCTTTTACTAATTTTTTCCTCCTGTTGTGTCGAATAATAAATGGAAATGTTGGAACGGTTTATACATAAATTAAAATAGTAATAAAACAGTGACTTATAGATAAAAATAAATAAAAATTAATTAGTTTATATTGATAAGTCGACAATGATATATAGTATAATGTTGTAATAAATGAATTTTGAACCATTCAAATTTGATATATTTAGATTATTAATAATTTTTGACATATAAAAAAACATTATTGTAACTTCTGATTGTACATTAAAAAGTCTAACTCTTAATAGTAAATCCATGAGTGACAGCTTAACCCCACCAGAAAAAAAAATTAAAAAAAAAACACCTAAAAAAATGTTGTCTTGAACGTAGTGATGAGCGAAGACTCACACCATCACACATTCTCTGTGCACCATTTTTCTTCTAAAACATATTGGTCCGTTTTGAGTTTCAAACGGACTAGGTGATGTCAATGCCACAGAAGAGTGACGCCAACGGGGGATGGGGATGGGGATGGGGATGGGGATGGATGGGATAATTCAGTAATACTAGAAAAGGGCAGCCGAGAAAAAGTTGAGGTAGCTATGAATAAGAATATGCTGGCAAAGTTGTTACGATTCTTAATGAAAACAGCGACGTCCATACGATCAACAGGCTTTTATCCCATCCAACGCAGATTGGATTCATTCTTCTTTTATCCTTTTCCTTGATTTTTTTTTTTTTATCAAAACATATACTCACACGGATTTGATTCGAGTATTTATAATAATTTTTTTAATATAATCTTTTTAAAATTTAATTAAAAAATCTAATATTTCATTTCATTTTATTTATACCCTTTTCTTGATAATTTATGCATTACCCAATCATGACCCTCTCTCTCTCTTTCTCATACCTGCTCTTATCTTCTTTTTTTTTTCTTTTCGAAAAATTTGTATTTAAATCATGTAGGATATTGATAATTTAGTATGAGAAAAATATTTGTTATCCGGAGGCATCGAATCATCTTGGCCATAGTTGTCGAATTGTTCAAAGGACATTGCATTGACGCCCGAGGCACATAGTACATATGAGCTTCCAGAAGATTTTGCTATTTCTTTAATGGTTACTTCAAAGAATTATGAATGGACCATCTGGGATATGAGAATGGTGGGCCAAGTGTGGGTAACCGAAAGTCTTAAAAAAAGAAGAAACAGACAAGGATAAAACTCGCGAATTTGACCTTTTGGGGTAGAAAAAACCCTTTGGTTGTGTTGACAAGTTATTCAAAATTTTAAGATTCTTATTTTTGAGTTAAATTTTAGGGATTTTGATAATTTACATCAAGGCTCTGCCGAAATGCTTTTTTTCCTTTGTTTCGCCGAAAACTTGGCAACAATTTTAATATGGTCGGATCCATTCAGGCCGTAAATCTTGTCATATTTATGTTTTGCCTATGTTCAATGATCCACCGGATCATGTCGATCTAAAGACAGTTGATTGAGTAAAAACATATTAAATCGTTGAATTCAGAATTCGATTCGAATTTTGAAAATAAAAAAATTATATTAAAAAAA
Source organism: Dillenia suffruticosa (assembly GCA_033439265.1). Taxonomy (NCBI): domain Eukaryota; kingdom Viridiplantae; phylum Streptophyta; class Magnoliopsida; order Dilleniales; family Dilleniaceae; genus Dillenia; species Dillenia suffruticosa. The sequence goes on from JAVTVX010000005.1 coordinate 2,128,874, forward strand.
TTCTCCTAGAAGGGATTTGACAATAATTCGTACCAAATCAGTTAAAGCAATAGAAATATAATTTTGAATGGTCTAAGTAAATAAAAAATGTCTCTCTCTCTCTCTCTCTCTCTCTCTCTCTCTCTCTCTCTCTCTCTCTCTCTCTCTCTCTCAATTGATGATCAACAAAATGGTAGTCCGTCGATTGCAGCATTTAGGTAAGCTTTCTTCTATTAAGGTGTTAATTTTATTTTTATTTTTTTCTTTGAATTTGATAGCATAGATTTGAGCTCACAAATCTTGCAATAATCGTCTCAAGGGAGCATGATCAAGCTTAAAACCTTGCCCACCCAAAAGGATAACTTCATTTAATGTCTGAATTGTTTACTATAAAATACTTTAATTATGACAAACAAATAATTAAGAGATTTTATTTTAATTATTTCTATTTTAAATAGACATTTTTCGAAAAGAAAGATTCTAAGGCAAAGCAAAGAAGGTAACAATTATATAACTAAGAGTTTTCTCATCTCTCTTGAAAAATATGATGGGCAATAACAGAACTGCTCTGCTCCATTCAAGACATCTGTCTCCTTTACAACAAAAATCAAAGACTAGACCCAAAAAAACAGGGAACACCTAAAATTTTAACTATAGACCTCTCATTTTTGTCACACATAGATCATAGTATGTATGAACACTGTTGATCTGCAAAAATGAGAGGTGGGTTGCACACAATCCTGACAATGTACTCTAAAATCATACAAGGACTTGAAATCAGAAGCAATTGGGAGGCTTTTGAGTGCCATATGAGATACCCTTGGCATTTATACATCGAGCCTTGATAGGTCCTTCTCGTCCATGATAAACCAAGTCTATGTTGTTCAGCTCAAGCCTTTCACATGGCCTACTCTTGCTACACAAGAAATTAATTGCTAGCTGCGAGTTTGAAGTTCCGGAAATGTTTTTAAACTTGGCGTCACTGATTTGAACTTGTGAATCACCCTAAAAAAGGTAATAAAGACAACTGATTAATATACACGGTCTACCCAACTCATACTCAGATCTATACATTCTGAATTGAGATTACGAAGAAAAATGAAGAATCAAGGGTGGGGAGAGAAAATACCGCAGCACAACTTCTGAAGGGGCAATACTGTTGGTCAATGATTATGGGGTTGTACACATTCCTCATAGTAAGATCTTGGAAGGTGATATTTGAAGCAAGGCCAGGATAGGAACTAGTCTTAGTTTTGATTCTCACACCATTAAGTGTGCCACTAAAGGTGCAATTTTGAACGAGTAGACCATTCACATCTTCTTCATCTTGTGTGCCTCCAAGGCTACCAACACTAATTCCATGTCCAGGACCACACTCCACACTTGTGATGTTGACATTCCTCGACCCCGGAAGCAAGGCAATGCAGTCATCGCCGGTGCCAATCTTTGACGTGAAAATGTTAATGCCGGATGAACTTGCTATTCTTATTCCATCCGTATTTGGGCTATCACCAGGAGCTGAGATCCTGATATGATCAATTTGTACATTATGGCATGCCAGAAGACTCATGTGCACGTTCTTGCTGTTGATGAATTTTACATGGTGGATTCTTGAGTTGTTGACAAAATCCAATCTCAATGTCTGAAAGAAACATAGGCATGTATATATCACATATTATAAATGGTGGGATTGGTTGGTCTTACTAGGAGAATTTTAGTATTGTTTTGTGTGGGTAGGAACGAATATATGTCATATTTTTTCTTTTACCAAAATAAAAGCACACGAGAACAGAAAGGTCACGCTAAAACCGGCGGCATCGACTGGAAGAATCATCATAATTTATTGCACATAAAATGAAATTTTGAATTATCATCATGGTAGAGAGAGAGAGAGAGAGAGCTTACAGTGGGGAGAAGCTTGCAAGAGGGAGACTCTTTACAATTATTGTAAGGCCAAGCAATAGCACCTTGACCATCAAATGTTCCATCACCAAAAACTGTCAACTTATCAATCCATTGGAAGCTAATCCAATTATCAATTCCTAATTGAGGATCACGCGGAGCTCTCAAAGCCCCTTTGATTTTAAACAGCATTTGACCATTGCATGGTCCTTTAAGCCTCAGAGCACTAGTCATGAATACACCCAGAGGAATATAAACCAGGTTTCTTCCCTTTGCTTGGCATGCTATATTCCACACATTCAAAATTACCTGCAAAACCATAATATATATATACACGCACTTAATACATAAAATTAAACCCAGACGCATCAGGAGTTTGATCATTGGGTCACAGGTTCAACCCACCGGGTTGATGATCAAAATGCTTGGTCCATATAAAATCAGAAGTACAAATAATTTTGAAGTACAATACCAAAATGTATAAATTTTCAGCGTCTATTGCATCAAGAACTAAAAACCCAACACATAAGACATAGAAGACTACTCAAAGCAACAAAAAGTAATATGTCTTGCACATAATATTTCTACATGGTAAAAGATAACAGAGTAAAATTTTGTAATTAGCTCTATATAGTGATGATGTTGGAAAACAAGTATTCACCTTGCTATTATCGGTCTTGCCATCAGCTCGACCACCAAATTTGCTTATATCATATTCCTTGATTTGGGCATGAACTTGTGTAGCCAAGACAACTAGGATTACACAAAAGAAAATGGGTACAGAACATGATATCGAAGCCATCTCCTCTACCACAAAAATTTCTTCTCCTCTTAAAATGACTTTCTTTGAGATTTGACTTCAGTTACATTTTTTTTTCCTAAATAAATGTGGATTTAATGTGTTAGGAAATGGAATAATTGAAGCAAACTTGGCCTTTCCCATTCTTTTCATTTACTGTAATCTCTGTAAAGATTTTGACTTGTGCTCACATTTTCAATAGCTTCCATGTTTATAGGAGAATATTCTTAGAGATTTTTATTTTCCTTTTTTGGGAGATTATTAAGAAATTAATTAATATGAGAAAATTTAGGTAGAAGAGTGGTCTAAATTGAGTTGGTCTTTCGTTTTATCATTGCTCTTCAAACTAAGGTGCATTAATAATGCTAAGGGGTGATAATGTGTATGGAATATTTCCTAACACACCACATTTTCTCGGGAAGAAACTTTGGATGATATCTATCTATTAGTTTCATTTTTATGTTATTTTGTTTAAATTATTGATATAAATAACTAATTTAAAGTTGGAAGGAAAATGATATCAATTGTGATGTATAAAAACTTGTGAATCATACTAAGTAAATTTAATTTTTTGGGTGCATGAAAAATAAGAATCAATGGGGAGGTTTTAATTCTAATGCTACCATTTGTTTTTGGAACATATAAATCTCAGTGCACCAATTGAATAAATTACATGTAATAAAAGATTGGGAATTTTTGGTATTAATTGGAAGGCTTATACTGTGTCCAGCGAGGAATTTGGAAGGGTATAGATTATTTTCTCAAATGGGTTGCTTCCATGTTTTGCTAAAGTTGAGTTTTAGCATATGAATCTAGGGAAACCAAATCAAAATTCAATTTCTTGATCTCGTTGAGTCTTATCCACCATTAATCTTCTTCTTGGTTTCAACGAATCTTGTTTAAATGAAATTATATGACCCTGCAATGAGAGATTAATCTCCCTTTTGTCTCAATATTGGATTCCAATATCAATTCAAACACAAAACTACCTAACTCTTTTGGATTGAGTGGTCGAACACTCTACTCACTTAACCAGAAATCTCTAGTTTGAGTCCTGAGAACGACAAAAAAGAATTTGAGAAAACCAACCCCTAAAATGGATATCACTGTACTCGAATTGAATCGGATTAGTCGGATAAAATCCGAATACCGATAATGAAAACAAAAACAAAAGAAACAAAGCTAAAATCCATTAATCTCCCTTTGTTAGAAAATAAATTTCGTGAGTGCAAATCAATCACAACCTTATTTACTCCTATGTCAATTCTCCATAGTTATCCAATTCCAATACTTGTCTGCACTACCTAAAACACCTTTTTTTTTTTTTCTTTTTTGCAATACCATTTGATTTTACGCTTATGATTCGATTCAAAATTTTGAATTTGGCAACTTAAACCGTCTCTAGGAAAGAAAACATGAGAGAGAGAGAGAGAGAGAGAGCAAAAGATGAGACATCTTGGATGCGCAGAAATTATGAGGGCAATAATTTTGATCAACAATGGGATTCTCCACATTGGTCATGGTGATATTTTGAGGAGTAAACTTAGAAGCAAAGAGAGGAGGTGAAGGAACCCAGGTTTTGATCCTCAAACCATTTGTACTAGCAGCGAGCAGAGAATCCATGACTTCAATTCCTTGAATATTTGGTTAATCATTGTTCCAACGTAAGCTCCCAACACTAATTCCATGCCCAGGACCACACTGATGAATCTGAGTCATATTAATTGACTGAGAGCTTGGTCGGGTCCTATTGAAATGCAATCACCTCCTGTCCCAGTTTTTGAATTTGATATTTGAATGTTTTGGAACTCTCCAATGTGAATTCCATCAGTGCTGGGTCATATTAAGTGACGGTGCAGTGATTGTAATGTGCTCAAGGAAAGACATCCAAAAGAAATAAAGTAACTATATCATAAAAACACATGTAAGTGATGTTGGATTATCTAATTTCTGCCCTAGAACCCTCAATAATTTTCATACATATTGATGTGGTCGATTTTGATATTACGGGGTTGGTCTTTTTAGATGAATAAAGATTAAAGGAGGAAAAATTATAATAGATTGGATTACAAGCCCCACAAAAATAATGCTTTGGCGAGTTATGGACCCCTCCCCCCCCCCCCCCCAAAAAAAAAGTTTTTGTCATGCTTAACATTTTTATCTTAATTTTGTATCATTCTTGTGAGGGGTTTCATCTTCTGGTTCGTGTTAAACTTTTCCCAACTATTCTTGTGATTTATTCTGTCGACCTTGTAAAAGCTCTCTCTTCCAATGCGATGCCCTTACATTATTCTTTTCATATCCTGCAAGAGTGTCAACTTCTTATGCGTCAACCATTAATTGATCCGGTGAGTTTCATTCAGGGTAATAGTTGTGCAGATATTTGGGCGCATGTCGAGCTATCCGCACCTCCGGGTTTCTATGAGTTTATCTCTCCACTTAGTGAAGTGTATTATTTGTTAGAACGGGATATTCGAGATATATCTTATTCTAGAAACTAGTCCACCACTCCACTTGTTTAAAAAAAAAAAAAAATTAAAGAAGTTAAATATATATATTATGCATACGCTTTCAAGTTATGTAGGAGAAACAATATACTTTTTTTTTTCCTTTTCCTTTACGTGGAGGGGGGGTGTCTTTTTAGTCAGAGAAATGATGGAACTTACGATAGGAAGAGTTTGGCATTGGGCAATAAAGCTCTCCTCCTTTCCTTTTTATTGATGATTTTCATGGTTATAAAAGGGAGGAAAATGTAATATTCACTTCCATTTCACGTTTAAGGATTTCCATGTTTAGTGGTTGAATGGATTCTTTTCTAGTTGATCTAAGTCTTCAGAGGTTATATATATAGATTACCTTCTACAATGGCTTCCCCCGCCCCCCAAAAAAAATAAAAATAAAAATAAAATATATAAAAAATAAAGGATAAATGTATCCAATTAAGTTGGTGGCAGTAAGAGATTTTAGAAAATACTCTGAAATGATTACTTTAGCTTTCTCCATCTTTGGTCGAGAGAGAGAGAGAGTCTGCATTGTGGCAATTTTCTAAAACCATTTTTTTGTTTCTAACTTTTAATTAACTATACAAAAGACACGGAGGAATAAAAAAAGAAAAAAAAAAAAAAAAGAAAAGAAACTCAGAAATGGATGCGTTTTATTTTATATAAATTATTGGGTCCTCATTCCCCGTGAGGTAAAACACTTACTTTCATTTATATAAACTAAATAAAGCATGTATTATGGATCCTCTCAAGTCTCAATTGGCAAGTAGTGAAAATTCCTTTCTCTTACGGTTAATAAAAAATAAAAAATCAACGCTATAGGGAAGAATTTAAAACTCAAAAATTTAAACTTTTAACACAAGAAAGAATATTTGCAAATCTATTGAGTAATCTAGGTTTTATATTGAGGAGTTTTATTTTATTTATTTATTATTTTTGTTATAAAGGAGATTTAAACTCAAATTAAGAGATGTGCTTTTGGTACAAGAGCCTTTAGTGAGATCAACAAATAGTCTGAGTAATGGAATGAGATATTAGGTTATTTAATCAAATTTTAGATTCAAAATTTAGAAATAAAAAAAAAAATTATACTAGGAAAGCCACACCTTAAATAAGATTCTCACATACGTTAGAATCGGATTATTCATAATATAACTTTGAATACCGATAAAAAATCTTTAAAAAAAAATGCACGCACAAGGAGTCCTATTATTACTGGTCTCTTTAGACCTCAGAATCAAATTAGACTTAAGACGGGTTTGGCTTGATGCACGGACCGGGAGTTCTATTATGTTACGAATCCCATATCGGATTCCAAAGAAATCATAAAATACTACTTTAACTCCAATATGCTCTCTCACCCAACAGGTTGATTTTTTGAGCTGAATTCTTTTATTGGGCTTGAAAAATGGAAAAGGACTATCTAGTGTTGAAGTGAGAGCCGTCCAAAAAAAAAAGGGTTACCCACCAGAGTGAGAGCAGTCCGTGGACGTCCGACTTCTCAAGGTGAGGGTAATGTTACGAATCTCACATCAGATTCCAAAAAAATCATAAAATACTACTTAAGTCTAATAGACTCTCTCATCCGACAGGTCGATCTTTTGAGCTAAATTTTTTTATTGGGTTTGAATCCATCCCTTGGGCCTGTTTTTTTTGTTGGTACAATCACTTGGCTCTGTAACATATTATTATTGGTCTCTTTAGACCTTGGAATCAAATTAGACTTACGATGGGTTCGGCTTGTAAATGAGGTTATCAAATAAAGATCAGGCTCAAAGCCCAGAAAAGAGAGCGGGCCTAAAGCTACCGATATTTATTTATTTATTTTTGGTACTAGATCAACCGATATCTGAATTTTATCCGACTAATTTGGTCCGAGCACTATGAGACTCATTAAGATGTTAACTCTCCCAAATCCAAAAAAAAAAAGTGCAGACCGAGAGTCCTATTATCACTTGTCTCTTTAGATCTTGGAATCAAATTAGACTTAAGACGGGTTAGGCTTGTAAACGAGGTTAACAAATACAGATCCGGCACCAATGAGCTTCAGCGTAAATGGCACCAATCCCCCTCTCCTTATAATAAGTTCGCATTCGAGTTTCACTATGAACAAAAAAAAAAAAAACAAACAAACAAACAAATAAAGATCGGGCTCAAGGCCCAGAAAAGAGAGCGGGCCTAGAGCTACAATATTTATGTATTTATTTTTGGTACTGGATCGATCGGTATCCAGATTTTGTCCCACTAATTCAGTCCGAGCACTGTGTAGCTCATTAAAAGGTTGAGTCTCTCAAATCCTTTTTTTTTTATTTTGAGGACTTAAAATTGAGATCTCTGATTAAGAGATAAAATGTCCAACTATTCAATCCAAAAAAATTTGGTGGAGCTACCAATATTTATGTAACACTAGCCCTTGTTCTTCAAATTAGGCAGAGCTTGGCCTTTGACAGAAAGTAAAAGAGCATGGCTGGGTTTGTGTGTGAGGATTTTCTGGCATCGTCATGAGTACACATACTTATACTAACGAATCATCGGTCTAGTACGTAAAGATGTTAAGTCTCTTAACCAAACCACAGATTCAAAACTTGAGAATAAAAAATATTATATTACGATAGTTTCTCCCTAAATTGAGTTCGATAACACTCGAATTAGATAAAATCAATTCATGACTCTAGATATCGATTGATTATAGAGATATATATATATATATTAAAAAAAAAGAGTACACATACTTATAGAGTCGTTGATTCTTAGATGTCATTCAATGATATCTGATCATTTTACCATCTCTGGCTAGAAATGATGACCATCGAATGCTGATCTAATAGAATTTGTATCTATACTATGAAATTATAGGGGGTGTAAAAACCCTCTAAAGGAACAATTTTGAGCCAACCGTAAAAAATTCAAATTGGGCTCAATTAAGTTTTGATAATTAGACCTGGAAAGTATGCTAAATTCGACCCAATGATTAGTCAGGCCACAGACGATTGGTCAGGCCGCAGACGTTCAAATTATGCTTGCTAGCGAATCCAAACAAAGATGTCCAATGCTTGGTATGTCAGTCTAGGAGTAATGTGTTTACTGAATAACATGAACCCGTTTAATGTTATAGCCCAAACACATGCAAACCTTTGCAAAAAGTTGAATTTGAGCTGCCATGAGGGTTTTACAACGCTAATCATTTAACGGTCAGCACCAGAATGCCCTATAAAGGGCACTGCAAGATATTTAAAATAAGAAATTAGGTAGAATCAATATGAATTGATTCCATTAAACACCTAGCAGCTTATTTTGCAGAAACTTAGATCTCTAGATCAACAAAAGGTATTATTTTTAAGCATGCCATTTTGTAATATAATCACTTCATCGTCCAAATAAATACATACCTTGGATAGGGATACCCCAATCAATAGAATTAAATAAAGCTTTAATACAATGAAAAAACCTAAAGCTCGGATGCAAAGTGTCCATCACAAGTTGTAGCTCTCAAGAATTTTAAATAAAATACATAGGGAAGAATAAACATGCCTACAACCAACATTAAAAATGGAAGCCAAAAAATCTGTCGGTAGTTGGGAGATGGAAAAATTTTGGACTGGTTGGTGGATTTCTGCAAGCTCCACACTACCTCAAGCTCATGGGGTGAAATACAAGAGCACTAGAATGATAAATATGTGACACTCACCGCATTATTGTCTCAGAAGAGCAATAGGGTCACAAGGTACAAAGCCACGTGAGAGAGGATGACACAGGCTCCGATCTTATGCTGACCACTTTTTGTTGGGCCAGGTGATGTCGAGGTGTTAACAGCACTGGGTGCTGGGGCTTGTGCTACTGCTGGCAGAGGTGCCTCGTTAACATCAGCCTCTGTCAAGACCGGGAATGGAGCCTCAGCTGGTGGCAAGTACTGGGTGGTAATGATTTGCATGAGACTACCCGGTTGAACAGGGCTCATGTATGCTGGTGTATTGTTTCCCAGCCCTAGACATTTGTTCCCTGAATAAAACAAGAGGTTACAACACATGATCGATCAAGAAACAAATAAGCAGTAGAGAAGAGCTCAACCAAAGCCAAATCTTCCCAGTTCTGCAGATGCTTGCTGCCAAGGATCATAAGTAGGCGGGGATAAATTCTAGATGCAGAACTGGGATAATTTTGACATCAATAATAAAGTGCAAGAATGGTACCATTTATATTGTTTTCTTCTAAAATGTTCCTATCAGACAAATACTGTACTCAGAGAAAATAATAAACTTACTCCTGTACCGGGCTGATGTTCTGGGGAAGTCTGTAATAACACCATCAACTCCAGCTCCCATGACAAATGAATTGATTTCCACGGTTGCATCAGAGAAGAAATCCCATGCTTGTGAAACAAACTCATTGCTGAAAATTCTAGCATAGACGGGTAGATTAAAAGACTTCAGCCTTGGTACAACATTTGTTACACCAGTGAGAAATGCCTGGTTATCAGGATAGATTGAGGACTTTCTAACAATCACCGCACTTGCAAATGTCTTGATGTCCTCAATGGTTGCATTCAGGGCATCACGTATGTATTCATCAACTTCATAGACAAGCTCATAATTTGATTTTTCCTTGATTGCAACCAAAATTGAGCTGTTGGTGGATTCTATCATAACTTTTGGGGTTTTCTGCGTGTCATAGCCAGCTTCTCTCAAGGAACTAAGGACTGCACCTACCACATCTAGTCCCTTCTTTTCAGCTAGATAAGCCGCATTCTAATCAGTATCAAAATAGTCAAATGTCATTATCAGAAGAAAAGGGGAATTTAAAACAGAAGCCACTAATTCTAACAGTTAGTGTAGGAAATTTATATAAAACAATTTCTGAACTATTTAGAAGCCAGATAGTGCCAAATCTACAAACAATTATCACAGTTCAGAGCATCTAGATGATAAAATCTATAACTTAGACCTTTAAACTGTCTACATCTGTATAAAATAATGCAACTCATGGTGCTATGCCTACTGGCATCCTCTTCACCTATTGTGCCCTGATTACCTGACATGAAATGGCACTCGTAGTCTCGACTGATCAATCACCTAACCTCGACTAATTCTATTCCCTGCAATGTTGCATAAATATGAAATACAAAAATGGCCACACACACAGGCTACAGGCTACTTTTGAGAAGCTTAAGTTCCAGGGCAAGGAAAAATATTTATGCAATTAACAGATAAATAAGCAAATAAGTAAAGACCTAGAGATGCATCAGAAACTTACCTCTATTTTGATCAATACACCAGAAAGAGAACTCTGATTTTTTGCCAATGCCAGAAACTCAGTTAATGATATTAATTTCCCGGCAGTTCTGTAAGCTGGATTCCGATACAGTAGATATGCTGAATATGGGTTTGATATTTGTGCTACAATGACAACAAAAGACAGCAGAAAACCACTGCAATGTCATTTATTGTCCAAGATAAAAAGGATTCATTCAAAAAATATGATATCATAAAATTCCCATTAGAATCCTGGAATTTTTCTATTCGTCTTTGCAGCACCAGTTATTTCACAAGAACATCTGAGTCTCAGGAAAATAGTCAATGACAATACACTAAGGTCAAATAACAGTTTGGAAGGAATATAATTTTGCAGAACATGACAGTTTTCTTGAGGACAAAAAGGTCGCAACAAAAGGAGAGAAAGAAACAAAAAGTACATAAATGTAAATCCTAGAATAAGTGGGGGACAAAGGCTTCAACTTACGGGTTAATCCTTGAATCTGGGCCCATGTGAGGCTGAAAGAAAATATAGCATTGCCTGAGATAATCTCGGGAATACTAGTTGCAAGTTTGCTGTAATTGGTTTGAGCAGCATTTGTGCCAGTTATAAGATTTATAGAGTCTAGGCAAAATGGTATCCCATCTTTTGTCATTTGAACATCACAGTCAATAACATCAGCTCCATCAGAAATAGCTTTCAAATATGCTTCATTGGTACAACTAGGTCTGTCTCCACTTGCTCCATTATATGAGATGATCAAAGGCGTTTCTGAAGCAAAGATATCAGTGTAATATTTACCAGAAACAAAAAAGGAACATAAATTACAGAAGGAAACAAAGAAAAAGCAAAAACAGAAAAGGCAGTAATATGTGACACACCTTGCACTGTGCGATTTTTGCCAATGTGAGAAAAGCAATCTGCAGCATTAGGAAAACATTAGCGTCTGTGAAACTCCTTTCTTGTGTAAGAAACATAACAAGATATTATAATACAACTCCCACAAATTAGGAAAAGAAAAAAAAATATATATATATATATATATATATATATATATATAACAATAATTGAGAGCACAGCATGATATGTTAAGAGCTTGTAACTTTCCTATTAAACTGTGTCATATTGACTCCTTCACATCTTTTTGGATAAGGGAACAGAAAAACTACAGTTTTCAGATACTGCTACATAACCATGCAATGAAGGCTTTTTTTCCCCCAACTTCAATGCACTACACTTTAGGAGAGCCAAACAAACAAACTTTCCCTTATTTAGCATATCTATCAAGGCAGTTATCAGTCTTTCATAGTTCAAGGCATTTGAATACATATCTAGGCAATAATCATTCAAAAAGTAAAGAGGCAAAAGGTCAAGCATAAGTTGCAACATTTGATTTCCGTTAGCCTCTTCTTCAAGTTGTAACCCTTAAGCATCGTTTGCAGCCAGATAAAGCAACCCAATGTCACTGATTACACATTAAAGCTGGATGGAAGTCAAAGAAGAAAAATGAAGGGAAGAGACTTAGGTCAGAAGATTCAAAAGGGCAAAAAATATTTTGTCTGATTGCCTTCAAACTCTTATCCTACCCCACGTCCTACCTAAATTTCACAGAGGTTATCTTTGACATAGCTTATCCCTTTACTAGTTAACTAGTCCATTTAAAATATTTACCAATGCAGAACTTCCTTAAAGGCTATTTTGCTGAAGTTATATAAGAAATATAACTCACCTATGGCCTCTGACGGAGTAATTGGGAAGTCACTCAGCACACCATCAACAGAGAAATTACCATTGTCAATGAAATACAAAATCTCAGCCAATGGGTCGTAGCTGTAATTGTAGCTAATTTGAAAATCATTCACAAAATCTGCAGCAAAAATTTCCAGCCCCTGTTTGTGAGCATCCTGAACAACACTTGTGCTCGGTTGGAGATACAAATTCTCATCTACAGGCCATATATAGGACTTGGGAACAAGAATTCCAGATGCAAATGTCTTGATATAAGTGAGATTTTGCAAAAGAGAGTTATATGTTTGATTTGTTGTTGGTTCAGTAACATCTCGCCCTAAAAACCGGAAGATCAGTTTAGTCTTGGATGCCTTAAATTGGGGCACAATACTGCTCAAGAAAGTCAATTCTGGGGAGGAGATGTAATCAATAATAACACTCTTCGATGCGTTAAGCAGAAAGTTTCTCATGTTCAATCCGTGTTGCATGTAGAATGCATTGTGCTGCAAAGGTTAGAGCAATAATAGTGCATCAGAAAACAAAGCAGCACATGAAATCACCAAAGCTGTCTAATCCTACTGTAAGTAGCGGCTTAGATTTTCATTTGGGATCTTTTACCTGGATGTTCAGCCAAAAGCCCTGTGGCTGCATTTGTGAAAACACGTCCTGAACAGTTAGAATGGTAAATGAATTGCCGTCGAACCTACCAGTTCTAGAATAGATGGACTGCATTACTGTCGACCAAGAAAAAAAATTATCAGTAGGGACTAGCACAAATCAGAAGTCGAAATGCAGCTTGGAATCAGCAACCACACCAGAGTTTTAGGAAGTAGAATCTTATAGTTACAGTTTCAAACTAATTGGTGACAACATTTTAAGGGCTCAGACTGACATTATTAGTTTCCAATATGTTTTTGTCCCGTATAGACAACGATATGAGGTTGATAGCCAGAACCCTGAGTAAAGATGGCTATTAACACCACAAAATACTTGGTCTCCGCTGAAAGTTGACAGTTGGAACAAGTGTTGGACCCTAAAAGCCAAATCATGTTATCCATTTCAATGTAGAAGTTCCCACCCCAGAGGGGGGGGAGAGAGAGAGAGAGAGAGAGAGAGAGCAAAAGTGCATGCATGATCGCCATCTGAGGTTAGCTGGGATCTCAACTCCAAGTTAATTTTCTTCCTTAAGCCAAGATCAAAGATGCATGAATGGATAATATTCTCCATCTGAGAGGTTAGCTGGGATCACTATTAGTTTGGCAAAATGCCCTTTAAAAGTCTCAAATGAAGTCAACTGAACTCTCATATTTTGTTCACAGATTGCATTAAGCAAATTTAGATGTCTCAAAAGTGCCACTAAAATATCTATACCATAAATGTGCCTGATATATAGAGAAGACCCCTGGTTCTGTCCGATTAATAAATTTAATCTGAGTGACAGCAGCATCACCTTATTCATTTCTTTGAATCTAGAAGCATTTCCATCCATAATTGTATGCCACAACAATTGGAAACTTCATAGGATATGTCTCCGGTCTCAACAGGCTGACCGGTTTCAAATCCTACATGAGCCTTTACCATCATTTCCCACTATCTATCACCAGAATATAGAATGTTTCTATAATCTATGCCAACAAAATAGTGATTCTTGGACTCTGTTTAGCATCACAAAATCTGAGATTGTTCCAAACGACCATTTAAATACCCTGGCACATGGTACTATATATATAATCGACAAGGTGAATGATGCATTTAGCCAGATGACTAGAAGTAAGCATTTATCAAAATGAAGCTTACATGTCACACTTGATAGCTCTTGAAGAGTAAAATCCACCGAAAACCATCCGTGTACAGGTACACCGTTGACAGGGTATGTGGTATCCTTATTTTTGTAAAGATCAGAAATGTCAGAAGCATTATCTAGCTTGAGATCAGGAAAACAGATACCAACACTATCTTTTGTTAGCTGCACATCACACCATAAGACTACATTGCTGACACTAGTAAGCAATGCCAAACTGTAAGCAGCAGAGCTAGAATCAGGAAATAGCCCTGAAAAGCCACCGCGAGCTATGACAAGTGGTGCATCGCCTGCAAGAGGACATGATCACTCGGCAAGATTGCAAACATAAATATGTTCATGAATTAAAACATAAAGAACAAACATGACAAACATAACCATCAAAAAAAAAAATTGCACAGCTGAAAAGTATTTATGCGGTAAACCTCCACCGCTGACCAATAATTCACACCTCTATTGGACTAGTTGACAACACACCCATGATACAAATTCTCTGAGAATAAGCCATGACAAAATGAAAATTATAACCTTTTCTTATAGTAATTAATTCATTAAATAAATCACTAAGTAAATACAGCACACGTATGACATCAACATCAGGAAACCGATATCATATCAAGACCCATACTGGAGGGTAATGACACCTGAAATGTCCCAATCCTAAAATATGAAGAGTTGGCATCTAATTAAGCACTGCATACTAACATGATTCAAATCTACAACAACTCTACTAATTTCTTATGTCTCGTTTCCTTAATTTATCAGTAATGTTGGAATAAAAGTACTAGAATCACTAAAATTGACAAAATTGCCAATAATGTCTCCAAAGATATTTACCGGGCGGAAAAGAACAGATGAGAGAATTTAGCCCCCGGTTTTTGTCAAGGCGGTGTATTAGGTCCATTTATTACCACATTAATTAGGATACATATTTGATATTATTTTTCTTGGGCATGATATTTAACCCAAATAAGAGATTGAAGCAAAAGCAACATATTCCTTCAACTAAGTGAGAAAACATATAAAAAACCAAATACATATATTCTCTAACTTCATTTTCCAATAAACACTATTTTGCCTTTACCCTATTGCAGAAACATATAGCCAATTATTATTTGTAGTTCAAATTGCTCGTTTATGGGAAAACAATATAGACAAAAAATAAATGAATGAAGAGAGAGAGAGAGAGAGAGAGAGAGAGAGAGATCAATTAGTAGCCTCAAGAATGCATGTGGTTTTTATCTTTGGGTAAAGACACCAAAATTAATTAAAGTGTATATATAGGTTAGAGTTTTATCTTTCAAATTTAAACGAAGAACTCAAAAAAAAAAAAAAAAAAGAAGGAAAAGAAAAATTCCAAATGTATGAATGTCTAATTAGGAACAACCATTAAAGCTACTCGACATCTACTAAGCTCTAGGATCTCTCTTAACTACCTCTCAACTGCTTTTGTTCTTACTTACAAATTTCTCTTTTCTTTTTTTCGAAGAAAGAGAGAAATAGAGGTTACAACAAAATCCATTAAGCGAATCAAGGACTTCAACAGCTACATATTTCGATCAAATTACAAAATCTATAGAAATTCGGGTTCCAGATAGAGAGAGAGAGAGATTACCGCTTAACGTTTGCCATTTACTAGTAGATCCCTGGGCAGAGGCAAAAACAGCCAAGTGAAGAACAAAGAGCACAACAAGCGACCGTAGATTCCGCATTTCCGGCAAGCTAATTCAGCCGGAAAACTAACCCAAGCAAATTCCTTTTCCTTTCTCTGATTTCCTCTAAAATGCAAGATTCAGTTCTTTAGCGAGATAGAGAGAGAGGGAGAGAGACTTGTTTCTGTGTCCTGAGCTGAGAGACAAAGAGAGAGAGAGACTGTGTGTGTGTGTGTGATGGTGAGGGTAGACAACTTTTCACGATGGCCTTTTCAATATATTTTCGTGGGGTTTCGTTATTTTCTCATTTTAAAAAATAAATAACAGAAGACAACAACAAATAAAAAAAAATAAAAGAAAAACAAATAAATTAAGATACAGAGGAAGACGGGGAAGGTTCAATTATTACGCGGAGTCAGGGTAAGGCATTGATGTCTGCAAAAATCCCAAAGTCTCAAGTCTGAACCCACTCCGGCCGGCTCCACGCCCAGCCGATCATTTCGGTCCCTGTAAGAGGACCGCCTGCCTTTTCTCTCTCTTCCTTTTTTCTGCCTTTCTCATGCCATTTTTGCTTTTTTCAGTTAAAATTATTATTTTAATTCTTGACATTTTTAAATTAAGGGAAAAAAGAAAGACCAATGTGTACATAACATTGTGGTCTCCCCTTTCCTCGATTTTTGATTTTAGGGCTGTGATATGGTAACTTAAGTCAATACGAATTCAAATTGCCTTGTCATAAAAAGAAAAAGGCAATCAACTATGTTTAACCGAAATTTGTTTTTTATTTCCTCAAAAAATATAAAAATAAACGATTCTTACAGAGATATTTAAATAATTAAAAATTCTTATTCAAATATTTCTTTTAAAATCGAGTTTTTATATTTAAATTTTCATAAATATACACATTTTTGTAATTTTTATATTTTCTATATTATAAAAATAAGAAATATAGAAATAAACAAAATTTTAATTTAAGGTGAAAATAATCTCATAAGAATTAGTTATTTTTTTGCAATTTGTTAATGGCCACATTCATAAGTAATATTCATAGGCTCCACTGATGTTTTTCCTTTATGGTAGGGACACCAACCATCAACTCACTTCCAGTAGACAATTCAACACAAGTTAAGCAATTGGGGTCACCTCATATACCCCCATATTCCACGGTTCAACAACTCATTCGATAAACCCATTTTTTGTTTGAAAATATTTTTCAAATGAAAAAATTATTTTAATTTTGTTTATTTTTTTTTAAATGAAGCAATATAGAGGGAAATGAAATTCAAATCTCTGACTAACAAATGATAAAAAATTTTGAAGTTTTTTATAATGACAATTTAAATCAATAGTTTTCATTCGGATCAAATACCGAATAAATAATTTGTGATTTTCATAAAATTATAAATTTTATTATTGTTGCTAAATGAAAATAAAAAAAGTATACATAGCAAAAATACCATATATTCCCTCCTATAATAGGTTCATATTAATAGGACTCAGTTTCTTAAAAAGAAGAAGGTTTGACGCATTCAAACAACAACTCGTCTTCAATGAGTTTTTCCACACCCACGAAGAAGAATCTCAGGCAAGTTCGGAATTGTTGCTCTCAAGAAAAGAACCCACATGCCTCGCAGAATTGTAAACACACACACTCTCTCTCTTTCTCTTTCCAAAAACATGGACAGGGGTGAAGGGGATCTTCCACTAAGATCCAATGCGCGAGACGGGAGACCGAAGGGGATCTTCCACTAAGATCCAATGCGCGAGACGGGAGACCGAGTCAAATACCGAGTCAATGTGAATTGCATAGCCCCAAAAAAAACAATAAAAAGAAAACAAACGAGTTAATGTGAATCGGCTTTAGCATCGAACCGAGCCGAGCCGGATCGGATGGATCAAGTTGAGTTGTTCACGAAAAAGCTGACCTCCTACATTTGCTGATGAGACGACAGCTAGAGCCTGCAAGGCCACCACCACCACCAACAAACGTCTCCCGGACACTCTGGCAACTGCACACGTGGCTTCGTAGCATTGGATGGATGGTTTGTACGTCAGCAAAACGCGCAAAACGGGTCACGTTCATGTGGGTCCACTGGGTTGGGTTCCTTCGGCCCATTTGCGGCTAATTTTGTTTTTGTTTTTTTTTTTTTTTTGTTCGACGGTGGTGGAGGGGTGAAACCGAGCGCTTTTTTTTTTTTGCTATCCCTTCGAGACTAACTGAGCACTTTGAAGAAAACAAGGAAAGGAAAGGAAAAAATATAATGCTTCTCATTCTATTTTAAATATTAAAATTATTTGAATATTTTGTTTAAAACTATTTTCTTCCAAAAATATCCATAAAAAGCCCAAGTTACTTTATAGATTAAATAATAAAACTGTTTACATGTTTGATTAACCAAAGTAAATATTTAACATGTAATTTTAGGTTTTAAGAATACAGTTTAATGGTATAAATTTTTCTCTCATAATCTGATAATTTTATATTCAAATCTTTATATAATAATAAATAAATATATATATATATATATATAGTTTTAGACGATATGAATGAGCGGAGGGGAAGGAAAAGATTGATCATGATGAAAAGGAGCGGGGGATGACGAAACTGAATCTGATCTTTTGGGCTTGGTCAAGTCAATATTAATGAACTAGCATCTTTCTTTATCAACAGCTAGCCCCACGTCTGGTGAGATAATTTAATATGTTTAAATTTTAATTCAACTAATTACATATTAAATTTTTTAAAAAAAATTCCAATCTCAAAATGTTTGAAATAACTAAGCCCGTTTTTTATTTTATATTGACTTATGATTGTTTTAGGGTCAGAAATAGAGTTGGTGCCTTGGAGGATTGTGGGTAACAGCTAGCTATGGAAATTTTCCAGAACACATAGCAACACAGTATTGCAAGGATCCCCATTTTGTTTGAATTGGACTTCTCAATTCAATTAAATTAGGGGAAAAAAAAAGATATGTGGTACGTCCTTGATGCATTATCTCATTCCACACCCTTTTTCAATTTGTAAAGACAATAAAAAGTAACAAACCTTACTTTAAAGCTTTCTTTGATTTATTATTATATTGTTTTTTTTTTCTTTAAATGTGAACTTTGGGTAATAATGCAACAGAATGTGAACTTTGGGTAACAAACCTTACCTTAAAGCTTTCTTTGATTTATTATTCCACACGCCTTTTTTTTTAATATATATTAAAAAGATTCGAGACCATAAAAAAGAAAGAAAAAGATGATACCAATGGAGTAATATCTCATTCCATGTATATTTATCACCAAACTCTAGGCCCGGTGGTTGTTGGCCCAAGCGGCATTCGGCCAAGGTTCGGATCTTGATACCAAGCATGTCCATTAAATTAGACTAACATTTTCCTTTTACATCTGCCACTTTTATAAGTTATTTAACCTTTTTTGGAAATAGTTTATGGCTAAACCATTTAGAATGTAATTTTCAATTTGAAAATTGGGTTATCGATTTTATATTTAAAATCGAGTTGAATCGGTTTCATATTAAGACTTTTGAAAATCATTTTAAGGAAATAATATTATTTGCCTGTGTCATGTTTAGTGCCATATCTTTATAAATCGGTGGATGCGACTTATTACCGTAACAAAAAGTTTGAGAAAAAAAAAAGAAAAAAGGATTACTATAGAAAATTAAATAAAATGCAATTTTTTAGAGATGCATCGGTATTTAAATTAATTTTGATTTTTTACTTAATATCTCAAATTTGTTTGTCAAAAAGCCTTATTAAAATAGTCATTTACCATTTTGGAACCACAAGTAGAGAACATTGAACATTTTGATTATTATAGAAATTTATCATTTTTCTTTTTCTTTTTTTTGATGTTAGTGGTTAGCTTTTTATCGACTAGTATTCAGATTTTTCTTATTAATTCGATTTGAATATTATGAGATCCATTAAATAATTAACTCTCTCATATTTTTTTATTTATTTTTAGAACTCAAAGTCGAAATATCTGATTAAAATGTTAAAATATTTGATCACTTAATTTAAAAAAATTTAGTATCTTTTTCCGCTTCTCGGTGTCTCTATGCTCCGCATTAATTTATAAATCTTTGTCCCCCGACCTAATCCAATCTAAAACTAAAAAAGAAATAAAAGATGTGCATACGAACATAAAAACAAAAACATATGAAAGGTCTGCCAAGTCATAGAAAGGGCACCCTTTTATATTTTGCTTTTTTAATTCTAATAAAAGATAATTCTAGTATACCAATTATAAAATATTAATTTAAATATATAAATGACCTTATTATTATAATTCTACCGAAATACTAAATTTCTAATACTAAATCTGAAAATATTAATAATAATGAGTAACTCCTTCCTGTCCGTGTCAATAAGAACGTAGAATTGGGGCGGTGGCAAAACATCCATCTGGCGGCACATGGGAATTAATTTTTCCCTTTTTTTTTTTTTTTTAAATTGGATGGCGTTGATTTGCCTACCCACCTCAATTGATTTGTACATATGAAGATAGGGAGGAAGATTCGTGACCCCATTATGATTTTTAGAAGTAATAAGTTTACTTTTTAAATATTTTACACCACATTGACGAAAATTCTAGCAGTATGTCACTACCATATCTAATTGAGTGCCAAAGCACTTTCTTTTGTTTTTCTTTTTTTTTTTTTTTAACTCAAATCTTTACGAGAAAAAAAGAATTATACGATCCTCTTTATTTAAAAACTAGGTTAAGCATACTTACCGTTCAACTATACCATATTGTTTAAATAATAATAGAAATTTAAATTATTATTTTTTAGAGTATAATAAATTGATAATTACTTTTATTAAAAGTGAAACAGTGAGAATATAAAAGGTACTTATTTCAAATTTTATGATATAATATCCTATCCTACCGAACTATAAATATGGTTTTGGGGTGTGATAATGGAAATAAAAAAAAATCAATTAATTAAGTATTTGGTGCACTGCTCATCCTAATTAAAAACAATTGGGTTCTCATTATTTCATCCCAGCAAGATCATTTTTATCCAAAATTTAAACTCTTCTTACAAAAAAAATAAAAAATAAAAAACAATTATAATACTAAGAAAAGGATAACAACCCTTACTAATAAAAATTTGTGTGGGTAACTTGTAGAATCAATAGGTTTGTGGAAGATAAATGCCCCAAAATTCATGTGTCAATTTATTGAGAGCTTCTGAATTTGAATAATTTAGAGAATGAGATTTTTACCGTTGGGTTAGCCTTGTAATTGTACAAATGGATAGGGGGAAATATGTGAATATATTTAGAATTTGTAGGAAGTGGGGGCATATTTTTGTGTTGCCGTCACGTTTAGAGAGTGGGAATCCATGTAGTGAAACCGCTGGCCCGCATTTGGAGCCGTAGAAAAACGGCGACTACCCAGAGTCTTCTACCGAAAGGGATGTTTTTATTATCTCCCGTTCGTCAACGTCAAGTTTCAGATCCGTTATATTTTTTTAAAAATAAATTTTATATTGAAATCATAAAAGGTGATTTAAGAGAATCAATCTATTAATAAATCTCATAGTATTTAAATCAAACTAATCAAATAAAATTTAAATATCGATCGATAAAAAAAATATATATATATATATATATATATAGTAGGACTATTAAACCCCTAAATCATGTTATTGTTTTTGTTTTTCATTTTTCCCTTGTCTTGGAGGGAATATTTCAATTCGCGACAAAGTCGAGGTAGAAGTTAATTTATAGCTAGTGGCCTTTTGTTTCTCTTCAATCAATTTTTAGAAGAAGAGAGGAGGAGATGAATTGATGAAGATATGGCACAGCACAATTTTGTGACCTAGCGACAGACAATGGATTACGTGTATTACTTTTTAAATTTCAAAATAATAATAAAATGAAAATAACTTGCTAACAACCGTGAAATTTTTTTTTTATCCATTTTTTTTTAAATACTTTTCTTTTAAAAGTTATTTCTTTTATACATTAGAAAGATGGGAATTTAAAATCTTTAAAAAGGTAACTATAACAGTTGACTGTAAGTCATTGACTTCATTTAAAATTCATGCAATACTTATTTGAAACATTTTTGAGAGAAGACATTTTTTTTTTTTTTTTTTTTTGTGGTCGTTGACGGGGCTGAGCTACATTCTGGACTTGTCCAGCTGAGTTGTCTTCCGATCATTGTGGGCTCCAAAAAAATGTTTTGGGCTTGTAGGAGTTGGGGCACGAGGGCTTCTTCTTACAAGTCCGGTTAATGATTTTTGTCTTTTTTATTTTTCTAATTACATATGTCTAGTTGATTTGATAAAATTTGATTCGAATCACATAGATTTTAAAGGACAAAGCTTTCAAAATGTTTTTTTTTTTTATATACAAAATTAGAATTCAAAATTTTATTTAAGAGATACTAATATCCGATTATTAGACCGAATATACGTTGGTGTTAATGTTTAACGATTCAATTCTTGCGAAAGCTTCAAAACTCGGCAACTTAAATTCATGTTTGATTTTTAATTCCAAACTTCATGTTTAACACTCTAAAGCATTTTTAGAAAGAAATTTTATGTTTTGACAAATACAAATGACTTTTAAAATTTCGGTACAAAACTTCCTCGACTTTCATTCTGAGAGTTGAAAATATAAAAATAATACGAATAGAAAAGATAAATGAATATGACTTTAATACCATATTAAAAATATATGAATATAAAGAGCAATATAATAATATATAAATCTCAATGATTCATTATTTCAATCAATTATTATAATAAATTGAGTTTATATAAAAAAGTTTATTATCATAAATATAAAAAAAATTATTATAAATATAGAAATATAAAAATAAAAAAAGTTAGATATATATCAAAATCAAATTAATTAATTAATTAATTTTGATATATAATATATTTTTTAACAATAAACAATTGTGGAGACTTGGGAGCAGAGGAAGAAAAAATCTGGAGACGGAAGGCAGGAGGCTGAGGGAGAAGCAGCTGAAGGCTGCTCCTAAGAGGGTGTAGTTGCACATCGGTAACATCTCGTGGGTTTGACATTGGGTTGGTTTCACCACTGGTGCTTCAGGTAAAACATTTTTTTTTTCACCTTCAATTTCTTAAATAAAAATAATTTAATTATAATAATAAACATTTTTATATTTTTTCAAAATTTAGAAAAATTTTTTGCATTTTATTTATAGTTCAGAGGGTCAAAAAATTTATAAAATATTATGTTGGATAAAAATGAGTATTTATAGTATCTTTTTAGTGTTAAAATAATTAAAAAAGATATGGTATCATTGATGATTATTTATTAATATAGAAAGAGTAAAATGAAATATTAAAATATTAATAAGGATATTTTAATTTTAATTAATTTATAATCAAACTTTATAAACTATATAAAAAATAAAAAGAAATTAATTTTTAAAAAATTAAAAATTCTTAAATATTTATTTTTAGAGTTTATATTTTTTTAAATAAGAAAAATTACTAGATAAATTTTTTTATAAATTTATAAACTCTCATATTTTATTCAATTGAGTTTCTTTATTTGAATAGCTATTCACTTTCTCCTTTAAACGTAAATTCTAAAATTAATGTTTATTTCTTTTCTAATATTCCTTCGTCAATTTTATATCCCCTCCTCCGTCACCACCCTGTCACTGTGCCTTCGGTTATTACGGAGATTTGTACAATACAATCCTTAAATGCCATTGATGGCCATAGATTTTATTTTTATTTTTATTTTTATTTTTATTTTTATTTTTTTTATTATAAAATAATAAAAATAATCGTTAGTTTTAGATAAGAATTTCAGAACCGAGTCAAGATACCTATAGCGTGTGAATCGCGACACGTCATAGAATGTGTGCCGTGTCACTCCCCCCTTTCAACACTCGAAATCGGTTGGTTTCCGGGGGAACATACAAATGCACGCACGATCACACTCCACTTCTGTCATCTCTCTCTCTCTCTCTCTCTCTCTCTCCCTGAAAACAACAATGGTGGGGTTGGGGTTGGGATCTGATTTAGTTAGGAATCTGACGCAGGCAGACGAACAAGTGATACCAATATCGGTGTTCGTGGCTGTACTATGTTTGTGTTTAGTCATCGGTCACTTGCTCGAGGAGAATCGTTGGTTTAATGAATCTATTACTGCCATCTTAATCGTATGTCGTTCTTGTGTTTGCTTCGAAATTTATAATAAGTTTTTAGATTTATTTTGATTTTGTTTTTCATTATTTGAACATAATTTGTGTTCTCTCCTTCATGTTCGTTTTGTTCAGTGGGTAGGCTTGATATGGTTATTAGGATTAAGGCCTTGTTTGGTGACATAATATAATAAAATCTAAAGTAAAGGGGCAATTTTCATTGTAGATACCTTAAAAGGTGCAAATGAAGTAGATATCATACTCACACATTTACAACTCTCGTCCATTTTAATGGCGGAAGGTGCAAATGAAGTAGCAATGATTGCCTAGGACAAATATGCTTAGTTCTTTTAAAGGCGATCCAAAATCTAAAGTAAGAAGTTACTAAAATGGATGAGCATGTATGGTGCTTAAGCTTATCATCTTGTTTGATGGGGGCCAAGGAAAAGGCCTAAGATATGTGGCTCTGCATCACAAGCAAGTGCCTCAGCAGAATGAGGTTCATTAAAACTAAGACAGATTACATGATTCGCATAATGAAACTTGGACAAGGACAGTCAAGGTTGTGAAGTCTTAAGCTTATTCCTATGAATAAGGGCATATACAAGTCAAACATAGGAATTGGATCCTCAAAACTTTCTATTGCTGATCTGGAGTGATTGCTCCGCCCCTGTGTGGGCATAGTACGGATGAAGTATGCCCTTGATAATAGTTAAGCTTGCGAGCTCCTTTCTTTCCTGGGAAGAGAAGCATGATGAGATTGAGGTTTATCCTGCATTGCACAACATTTTAGTCTCAGTTCTCTTTTGGGCTCTGAAGAATCTTTGGTATGATGGGAATGTGTCTCGTCAACGTCATATATGTAAGGACTATGAAGATATCTAAACCTTATAACATACTGAGGAGAATGTGCCTCATATAATATAAAATGTACCTCTAGCGTTGCGGGTATAACTGAGGAAAATGATGCATAAAAGCAAATCATATTTTTTCAAGGTCTTCTTCTGGTAAAGTTTCGACTAATTGTATATGGTCAACTTATTTTATGCCACTAATTGCTTTTTATCAGGGATGCCTGACTGGGACGATAATTTTGTTTATCAGCAAGGGCAAAAGTTCTCATATTTTAAGATTCAGTGAAGAGCTCTTCTTTATATATCTCCTTCCGCCCATTATCTTTAACGCTGGGTAAATGCTCCCTTCAGTATGTGCCATTAGCTTGATTGGTCTAGTCAGCCTCGCATACTTCTGGAATTTGACTTGTCACAGTATACTTTCTTCAGTTTTCAGGTTAAGAAAAAGCAATTCTTCCAGAACTTCTTAACCATCATTCTGTTTGGAGTGATTGGTGTTTTTATATCTTCAACCATCATAACTGCTGGTAATGCTAAATCCACATTAAGTTCTATCCTTTTCCAAATATCGGTGCTAACTACCTTCTTGGTTGGTGCATGATGCTATTTGTCTAGGCAGCTGGTGGCTGTTCCCAAAGTTCGGGCTTGTTGGTCTGACAGCAGGAGAGTACCTTGGTGTGACCCTTATCACTATAACTTTGTGTAAGATGGTTTACGATTTATGTAAACTTATAATTCCCATCGTGTTCTTCATGTTCAGCTATAGGGACAATTTTCTCATCAACGGACACTGTGTGTACACTCCAGGTGAGTTTGAGATGTCTAAACCAGAGTGCAGATTTTTCATAGTGACCACCGGGATTTTGATCAATTTGTACCACCCTGTAGGTTCTGCATCAAGATGAGACTCCTCTACTTTACAGCCTAGTCTTTGGGGAAGGTGTGGTGAATGATGCAACATCAGTTGTTTTCTTCAATGCAATTCAAAAACTTGATGGAAACATACTTGATGCTTGGGCAGCACTCCATGTCTTTGGGGATTTCCTGTATTTGTTCTTTACAAGCACTGGCCTTGGAATAAGTGTGAGTTTGTTTGTATGACTACACATATATCTAAATATGAGACGTGTGGTTGCTGTTATGCTTCAACTTTTACACGCTAACTTTCTGCGTGTCATTATCCTTGCCACTTTGCCCTTGGTTTCAATGTTTCAGGCTGGTCTTTTGACTGCATATGCCCTTAAGGCCTTATGCTTTGGTAGGTAAGTGTTATTTTGTTGTTGACTATATCAAATTATACAGATAATATGCTTGCAATTATTTCTTTTCTGAATACTGAGAATGATTTTGGCTGCATGATGCATGTAAATTGTTCACTTTTGCCCTTTTTTTGCAGCCATTCGTCTGATCGTGAAATAGCATTGATGCTTTTAATGGCATATTTATCGTACATGTTGGCTGAGGTATTTGTATGTGATCGGAGATTTTCATCAAATTTGTTGCAGTTTAATCTTATAAAAAGTTTTCTTGGTTAGCTATTTTTAGTTTTACCATTATTAGATTAGTTTATGATCAAGACATAACTGAAAGCAGAACCAGACTTTATTGTTAAGCCAAAATTACTGGGGAAAAAAAAAAAAGAACTTTGGAAATCCACCCACCTTGGTATAAGCTTACTGCAGTATGCACCACAATTGAATTTCTCACTTTGTTGGTTTTAAGTGACACAAACTGGTTAACAAAACTTGATTTTGCTGGTTGGCACAGTTGTTGAGCCTAAGTGGGATTCTTACCGTCTTCTTTTGTGGGATAGTCATGTCACATTATGCATGGCATAACGTGACTGACATTTCAAGAATTACAACCAGGCAAGTGCCAAAAAAAAATGATGTTATTCTTGGAAGCTTATCTATGTGGTTTGCCAAAACTCTCTGTTGAGAGATGGTGGAAGTGACCATGGTCCTTTCCATCACGTGGCATGTGATGTAGAACATTTGATTATGCAGCTGCCGATATAATGAGTCCACCTTCTGTTTTGTAGGCATGTGTTTGCAACTATATCCTTTATTGCTGAGACATTTATCTTTCTCTATGTTGGAACAGATGCTCTTGACACAGAGAAGTGGAAAGTGAGCAAGCTAAGGTAACCTAGCTTCACTCTTATGTGTAATATCTAGAATATCTGTACTATGAGAACATTTGTTGTACACATGATGAAGGCTTGCCTGGTTCTGTTCTCTTCAAAGGTGTTACTCTTAAATTATCGAGGTTTTCCATTTCTGTTTGGATAATTGAACTCTTTCCATGTGACGGAAATGTTCTTATGTTGCGATTGAACTGATTGATCCAATGACATACTACTTCGTACTCTGCTGATTGATTGTGAGCGTGACATAAATCTGTGCACCGTAAATTTAAAGATCTTAAATAGGCCAGCATTATATGGTGTTGGAATATTGTTTCAATCAGCTTATTCATGTAGGTCTCTTCATGTGCAGGTTTGGCAATTCAATAGGCATATGGTGCACCATAGTGTTTTTAGTACTACTTGGACGGGCTGCATTCATTTTTCCCCTATCTGCACTTTCAAATTACATGAACCGAGTTCCCGATAGATCGCCATCAATCACCTTTAAACACCAGGTAGCTTTTTGTATTGTCACTCACAGCAACTCTACATGCTCTGCATCAGAGAATATGCACTTTGCTAATGGGATTGACTTTCTGTATCATGTAGATAATAATTTGGTGGGCTGGTCTCATGAGAGGAGCTGTCTCTATTGCTTTGGCATTTAAACAGGTTCTCTCTCTCTCTCTCTCTCTCTCTCTCTCTCTCTCTCATTTGTTAGTCCATGGGCCAAACTTTTGTCTATTACTCGTTTCGCTCTTGTTCAGTTCACAATCTCGGGCATAACATGGGATCCAGTGAATGCAACAATGATTACTAGCACTGTTATTGTTGTACTCTTTAGCACATTGGTACGTGGTTTCATAATCATGCATGTCTGAAAAATGAAATTTGATCCTATACATGCCAAGTTATGTTTGTAGGTGTTTGGTATTTTCACGAAGCCGCTAGTGAATTTTCTGCTTCCCCATGGTGCCAACAGCCACCAGGAATCAAAGGCCCCGAAAGAGGATCTTGCCCTCCCACTAATTTCCTTTGAAGAATCTACTTCAACTAACCTAAGCCGTGCCAAGGAAAGTTTGTCCATGCTACTAGAGAGCCCTGTTCGTACCATACATTCTTACTGGAGGAAGTTTGATGACACATGCATGAGACCTATCTTTGGTGGGCCGTGCAGAAATCAGTCTAGGTAGATCTTATGGGCAATCATGAGAGACACACTGCTTTCCCTCTCGGGAATCAATCTACTGTTTGACAAGCCTAACGGAAACTTAGGTCTACGAATGTCCCAGTTGAATGAGCTAAATGATGCTGGACTTGGTGGATCATGTGATACGGGCGCAATATTTCAGATCAGGCTGGTTTGTACGAAGTATACGATTGCTTTGTGTAATTATTTAGCAGCTGTTTTATGTTTGATGATTATTATTTGGTTTCTTCTGTCAATGAATCCTAATTTTCCGGTGTTTTGATGGTTTTTATGGATCAAATTTCATATTTGATGTTGCTTAACCAACCGTGCAAGTCAAATTTTGGTCATTTTGTTACAAAACACTGATTAATTGTATTCTCATACGTGAAAGATCAAGAGATAAACCAAATAACAGATCCAGTGACAGATGGAAAAGAAAACTTTGGGCTTCTAATATCAGCAATTACCAAGTGTGAGTTTGAAAAATGGATCGAAAGCCGAAAAGGGTAACCACGCAAGTAACATAGCACAAAACAAGTAGATGCAGATCTTAGCATGCAACGGGGGCATTACGACCGCACTTTTTGGGCAATGCCATAGCGAGTGCAGGTTTAATTCCGAAAGTAGGAAGCATGGACTTGTAGTTGCAAAGACAGCGCATGTCAACCCTGCGCATGACCCGGCAGCAGCTACCAGTTGGGGGGCGTGGTTTTGGACCACTGACGGCGGGAAGACATTGAAGAAGCTTGTCGGAGTCCACATTGCATATCATTGACCCCGTGGCGCTAGTTGCCATCACCATGAACAAAACTAAAACAGCTGCCACTAGCATACCTTGTTTCATGGCCTGACCATCGGATTTTGCCATTGTGACAATATTCCCGATGGTGCAAGACCTGGAATTTCAGATATTAGGAGGTTATGATTTATAGAAAGGGGTTGGGGCGGAATGGAATATATTCCTCTGATTTGTTTAGATTAAAGCTTTTGTTGTTTTGCATGAAGAGAACAAAATCTTGTGACCACGCAACAGGTCTCAGGGAAGTCACGAGATGATGAAACTCTAGGGGTGCCAGCCTACATTTTACCAAACCGACCAAAGTTCGTTGGCAGGCTGTCTAAAAAAACTGTGACGAATCATTGGATCTTATGCATATAAGCTTTACGCAGAGCAATTTTGTGCAAAACCTTGGCAAGTTCATGTGATAATTTTGTCAAATACAAGCACACCATGGCTAATTTATCAGAGAAATTGCATGCCTGCAAGTTCTTTGAATCTATTTGCTAATCAAAAGAAATTGTCATCAAATTCGAATTCTGTTATATGGCAAGAGGTATCATATATACAAGTGGATTGAACATAAATAAGCTTGACAAAAACCTAAGGTCCTTCCCAGATGAACTTTGTGAGCTGCAGGGACCCTGAAATTAAGCTCTCATAATAATTTCATCTGTTTCCCTTCTACCATTACGTTTTCAATATGAAAATTACAAAGAAATTTGTCCTAAAAGCACTTAAGTAAGATAAACGGATAGAGTACACCTACTATGAAAAGTCTTGCCAATGTGCCATGGCTAACCAAATCCTTCTACGATTAGCCAAAGTTAAAAGAACAGAGCACCAAGATGGCAAATCAATACACAGAGCACATGGTTCTTCAACTTGTTTTAGACATAAATGTGGAGCTGCAGTAGATCGGCCTCAATCTCAAGGTCATTTCCTACAATTAACACCAGCGTTTGATTTAGTTGCCTGAGACCGAAAAAACGCAGCATGAAGAAATAATAATGATGAAATACTGAAGTGGTAGTGCCCATACAATATAGATAAACTGCACATGTTATTCAACGGGAGGCAAAAAAAATAGCATTCTGATTGGAAAATGCTATGGCTCATCACTTTTGCAAGCCAATGACATTACCCCTTACTTATGCCCCTTCTACAACCTGCCGTGTATAAAGCAAATTTAAATAAAAGTTTATGATATGCATTATGCCCATATGTGGTACAATAAGACATCTCCAAACAAATCTAAAGACATTTCCAAACAAATCTAAGTTCCATTTTCAACTCAAAGGCAAATACTCTTTCTTCCAACTTTAGAAGTTGAAACAGATTTCTTTGGTTACTAAGCAATCTAGCCTCAACCTCTAATTGTCTCAAAGATATTAAGATGAAACACATAACCTTACCCGGAATCAGGAACCGAATCAAACACATCAGGAGCCAGGGGAATAGACATGAGCTTTCCCATGAAAGAGCTCCTATTATTGCCCCAGCGGTGAAAGTTTTGCTCCCACCCCTTTGGAAACCAAGCAATTCCTTTTTCTTTGGAGGAACAGAGTTAGAATAATTCTCCCAAGTAAGCGGCACCCTTGAATTTCCCACAGGCTGAGCTACTGGTGCAACTTGTTCTTACCTCTAGTCACAGGTTATTAAAAAGGTATTGGCTGCAGCTAAAAGGTTTGTGAAACAAGCATGTCATTTTCCCCTGATCCTGGTAGCTATGCTTGCCCACTTACCATAGTTGTTTGAAGTAAAATTAGCTGCTAGTAAGAAAGCTTAGTGCCCGTTTGATAGGGCTTTTTTTTTACTTTTCTTCTCCTTATAAGGAGAACAAAAAATTAATAACTTTTGAAATTAAGTTAAAAGTTGTTTGGTATTTTTACTTTTAAAAATAAACTGATTTCATAACTTTTGAAATAAAGTTTAAAGTTTAAAGTTAAAGTTAAAGATAAAAAGAGGACACGAGGGTAAATAAATTTATGATATGGACATATTTGAAATTTCATATCCTTCAAGTGAGAATATAAATGGAATAAAAAGAAACAAATTCCCTAAAAAGTTGGCGTGTTTTTAAAAGGAGAAGCAAAAGCTCCTCTCAGGAGCTTTTGCTTTTTTTTGTTTTTCTTCATAAAAAAAACTCTTCTTTTTTTAAGAGTTTCTAAAAAAAATTGTTTGGCAGGGTTTCTTCTTAAAAGGAGAAGAGAAACCGAAAAAAAACCCTGCCAAACGGACACTTAGTCATAAAAACAAACAGCCAATTAGTCAGGCCAGGCAGCACAACAAGATTAGCAGCTTAGTATGGCAGCCAGCGAAGTAAGAACAAGCTCTACCTTAGCAGAACCACTGTAGAGCTGATTAAAAGGAGGCCAATAATCATAGATTTAAATCACAGTATCAATATCACTTCTGGCTTTAAAGTTTCAGCCATAGCAGGGTTGTATGAAATGGTATTGCAGACTGAAAAATTTTTTCTCCTGAACTCATGTCAAAACTACATCTATAATATTTGAACTTCATTATAAAAATTGTTCAAGCATTTTTAAAAGTATTGACTTGCTAGTGATAATTTTAGGAGGAAGTTTGGTAAGTGTAACCAATGTCTACTTTGGTCATGTTTGTCACTTATTAGGGTTTTCCAAAGAAGGTTTTTATAAAGAAATAATCATTCCATATTTGTATCTCTCATATCCTTTTATTAATGACAAAAGTGACCCTGACAATATATCTTG
This sequence comes from Dillenia suffruticosa, assembly GCA_033439265.1. Lineage (NCBI taxonomy): Eukaryota > Viridiplantae > Streptophyta > Magnoliopsida > Dilleniales > Dilleniaceae > Dillenia > Dillenia suffruticosa. The sequence continues at coordinate 2,160,327 of JAVTVX010000005.1, forward strand.
CAGTTTCCCACTTTTTTCCCTTTTTTTTTTTTAATTTTCCATTTCCTTAATGAAAGCTTCCATCTGAAATAAAAAAAAATTAAAACTCAAAATTTAAATATGATATAATAGGATATAAAAAGATGATTTTAATTTGACTAAATATCCTTACCTTTTACCTCCAGTTCTCGTCAAATTCTTCTCAAAATCTTGGTGTGAAAACTAAGTTGCATGTGACAGTGGTATTGATACTATTGTTTATTTTAAGATCATATACCAATGCAAATTTAGATGTTGGTGCTATTTTAGATGGAAGTTTGTACCAAGGAAAATTTTAAGGAATTCAATTGGGAAAGAATGGAAAAAGATATTCCAATCATATGAAATATTATTAAGGTCATGTTTATCATAATAAACAAATATATATGTATATTAGATATAAATCTGGAATGATTACTCCCCTGAAAAAAGATACATGAGAGTGGAATGCCCACACTCAACACATAAAAGTCAGTCTTGGGATAACGGGCTGATCTCACACAAGAGCTCACATCGACAGGAAGGTTTGGCACCTCAAAGTGAGCTCTTCACCACCTGTGACAATAGATGTGTGAAAAGATCATCCTTCTCTAAGTAGCACCCTTAGGGCACTCATTGAAAAAATCTTATCTAATATGAATAACACAAATTGACTAACTCAAAAATTAAAATAAAATACTAGCACAAAATTTTAAGTTATTGAGTATAGATGAAACAACTTTTCATATCTTAAACAATTTAAGCTATAATGCTTGACTTTTTATAAACTTTCTATTTTCTATACACATGCATGCATGTCTGCATCAAATAATGATAACAATAATAAAAATAAATATAAAACAAAACATCGATGAGTTTTACCAGCTCACAAATACAATTTGTTGTCACGATCTCTTATACAGGTGATGGCGTTCCAATATCTCATGTACCCCCACTGCATCAACGCTTTGACATCCCAGGAGTTCTTGGAGCTTTGCATCACATATTATATTCATAGAGTTGGGTGGTTCCTAAAAGGCAAGGAAAAGGGGCATTTAACCAAACATCAACCTCAATGTTGTTATTTACAACTTCACAACAACCAGCAGCTAGAATTAAGAAAATCATCCTCAGCATGTCTACCAACAGCTCTTTCTATTCATTTAGGAAAAAGCCACGGCTAAGCCTTATAATATCATCATGGTCATAGCAACCACCAAATAAGATGCCTAAATCAATTTAATTAGCAAATCAATCATTACTAATTACTCAGAAAACAAGAATTCTTTAAAAAAAGAAGGCAAATCTGATCATTTTCTTTTTGTGAATACACAGTCCAAGAAAAGAAAAAGAAACAATTAAAATTCAGCATTATAATCATCATCAGTTGGCACATAAAGTCGGTGTATTGGTAATTGTAGACATTCTCATAATAGATTTTGCTTTTCTAAACACCACGAATCAAGCAAGTTAAATTAAAGATTTGAGACATTAAAACTTTTCCTCCTAATTTTAAATGATTTTATACATTTGCAATCTATAGCCAGGGAGAGAGCCCAAGGAAAACATTATAGATGTTGAGAACACTTCCCACCTTCAGATTTTCTTAGAATCTATAGAAAACATCAACCTCAGCAACTAACTTGTGTAGGTAAAGGTTGGATCCACCGAAACAGGACCAACAAGCTAATATTACAATTGAAACATGGTGTCCCTTTCCAGAGACACAAGATTTCCTGGACGCCGAGGTCAAGCCTACCTGAAAAGAGGATTGATATAGAAGACCCTAAACAGCAGCCAGAAATCACTCTCTCCCTTCCATTGCCGCAGGATTTCCAGGATCCTGAGGTCAAACCTCCCCCAAAAAGAACATTGGTACAAAAAGACCTTAAAGAGCCAATGATCAATCATTGCAAGGCAGTCAATGGTTCCTTTGAAAAGAATAAGATTTCTTGCATTCTTTATACGCTGACAGCAGCCAAATTGTACTAGCTATCATACTAAAACCATCACATAGAAATTCAGATTAGGACAGGAATAGCCTTAGTAAGAGTGACAAAGTTTATGTGTTGATTAAAAAATATCCAACCAAAAAGAAAACCTGTCATGGCAATTGCTAGTAAAAGCAAGCAAACAAGTTTTTGAGTTTTACATCCTTACAAGGAAAATATAAGGCTGAAATATATACAATTAGTCATCTAATGTTACTCAATAACATTACAGTATACATCATTGTTTATGGATGAAACAATATAATCATCAAAATAGATAACATATAAATTTCACTTTCCTTAATTTTCATACTTAATGCATGAAAAGATCTAGCACAAGCAGAAGAAGATCATAAATCCAGGAAATCCAGAAATAATACAAACTCCAACAACAACAACCAAGCCTTTATCCCACTAAATGGAGTCGGCTATATGGATCCTTCTAAGCCATTGTACCCTATTTCATATCGTATGCTCACTTATATAATTGTTTTCTTTAGAAATAACACAAACTCCACTACTATCAATTCACTCAATCAGCACAGATTGCAAAAGGAGGGAACAGACAAATTTTTTAGAGCAGTAACCCACCTCCAGATGGTTGGACTTGATGTAGTCCCAAATACCCCTTAGAACCTCTGATTGCATCATCTCCCGTCCACTTGTGCCAAAGAAATTAGCAAGTGCTTCAGAAATTATCACAGGAGAACCAGATTCATTACTTCTAGTTACAGGCTCCGTTTCTACTTTTACTTTCTTCGAGTTCTGACCTGGCTCTTCTGCAAGTATCAAATCACAATTACCAAGCAGATATTTTCAACCTAGACTGAATATTAATTCCTGTTAATACATACTTGTAGGCTCGAGGGGAATAATATGTTTAGCAAGCAACTTATTCATCTTAAACATGTCAGTGCAGTCTGTCTCAAATACCAAGCGGAGCTCATCATTGCAAATAATCTTCCTCTTGTTACTTGGATCTTGGAGATTGTTTTTCCTTATATATGCCCACAACTGCTTCACAATCTGTGAAAGAATCAGAGAACTTTTAGAACCCTGAGCATTACAAAGAACTAAATGAGTTGACAAAACTTTGATAAATATAGTAGGATATCAAGTTCAAACCTCAGTTCTTGCCAATGCTGGCTGACCAACGATAGCCTGAAGTGCAGGGGAAACCCCACAGACTTTATTCAGACCTCCTGGGCCACCTCTTCTCTTCTTAGTCTGAGTGCTGCAATAAAATGATAAAACAATTCAAGGGTTTCCGCATCAGAATGACAAGACTAAAATCACTGCTTTCACTGATAACATAAGTAATTTCCCAGTAAAACGAAACATTTTCCGAAAAACCAGCAGGATTAGCTCAGAAATCTATACATATAAACCCAAACCAGCACCTGCTTAATTTTTATGCAAAGGGCTAAACTTTTCTAAATCAAAAGCAAAGGAAAAGAAGGCCACACTAACTTTGCCAAGGAGGTTCAAGTCCAAACCAATTCATAGATCATGTAGAGAGAGAGAGAAACACGATGCAACAGTTCCCATCTGACACTTGTATTAGCTTCTTCCAACACATAGTAACCAAGATCACTTTACCCCGCGTGATTTGAAACAAAACACTATAGCAATCGAGATACCCAAAATGGGCAATTTGAACTTAATACACGTGAATAAATTGACAGACTACAGACCACATAAAGAGATTTTTTTTTTTTTTAAGACAAATCTGATGATGTTTTATTACTTCAGATCATACAACTGCTCGAAATACTTGTCCACGCATTTAACTAGGCCTTGCCACATACTGCATACTCGGAAGTTACCATACAAAGTATCCATAACCCATATCATGATAAACCATGATCCAAATAACATCCCCTTCACATCCCCTTCTATAAAAGCATTTGGCGCCAACATTTCTCTTTAAACCATTTCGTTTTACAATTAATACAATCAAAACGAGATGCTAAAAGGGTTCTTCAAATACACATCATTTTGACAGGTTGCTAACTCCGCTAAACTCTGACAAATTCAACTTCCAAGGTGTCCGGAATCTGAAAGCTTTCTTACCTAAGAATGAGTCACTATAAAATCCTTAACCATGTATGTCAATTCAAAGTACATCAACAACACAATATGCACATATTTCTGCACTCGACCATCGAAAAGATTACAGAACTCGGAACACACAAATCATGAAAAAGAATGGTTCCAATTTTTTGATAATAAATAGCATCAGTCACATAACAGAAACACATATTCAATTTCAATTATTAATACGCGATAACACAATGAAAACAAACCAAAGACAGCTAAACGTTTCAAGAACAAAACAAAACTGAAAAATTAGGGCAAAGAACCAAAACACAAACCTTTCTTTTGGCGCATCGGAGACCGAAACAGGGACGTTCTCGGTCGAAGCCTGCTGCGACTGCGGCAACGGAGAAGAGAAATCGATCTCGCTGACATTGTCATTTCCATGCGCGACGAAATTGGGGGAAATGCGTGTCTGATGAGAATTGTGAAAATTAGGGTTTTGGTGAAAGAGCAACTGATCTTTGAGAGACTGGGTTTGAGGTGGCGGTGGTTGTGGCGGTGGTGGTTGAGGACGGAAAAGGAGAAAATGGCGGTTGATTTGGTTATGAATGAGATCAATCTTGTGAGAGAGATCGAACCCTAGTTTGGTCTCGAGCCGGTGAACGACGTCATTTATGGAGGAGAAAGGGAAGGAATTAGGGTTTGTATCACGGAGAAGAGAGTCTAATGCTTGTGCTATTTCTTGGTCGGAAACTACCATTTTCACACCTTCATATATTAATAATAATAATTATCAACAGAAAAAAACGCGCGCTCTCTCTCTCCCTCTCTCTCTCTCTCTCTCTGACTCTGTGTGCGTCTCTCTCTCTCTCTCTCTTCTCTCTCTCTCAACTCTCTCTCTCTCCCCCCCTCCTCTCTCTTTCTCTCTCCTCTTTCTTTCCCCTCCCTCTGTCTCTCTCCTCTTTTCATCTTTCTCTATCTCTTTGTTGTGAAATGACAAAACGGTACTTGCGAGATGGTGGAGTTGTTGAGGAAAGGATGTTTACTAAATTCACCAATCGTGGCCTTCAATCGCCCTGATTGGGCTTTGCACCCTACGATGCCACGCCATTTACCAAACTCCCTGCTTGTTTGCATACAGTTCACCTAAATTGGCATCAACAAAACCTTCCAAATTTGCACCATTGAAAGCGCAAATTGATTCCAAAAAAAAAAAAAAAAAAAAAACGCACTAAGAAATTATCAAAAGTTTAAATCTTAAATTTCACCCTAAGTGAAATAAATCCATATTTACCTAAACTATAAATCTATTTTTTGTGAGACTTTCTTTTAATAAGATATTATTTCAAATCAATAAATTAATCGAATTATAATTTTAATTAAAAATAAATATTTTAGTGTAGCGAGAGTTTAACAATAACTGGCAGTTCAAATACCGACAAAGAAAAAAAAAATGGGGGCTGAAGTGAGATACCATGTCACTACCTCGTGAAACCCTCAACCAGGATTTCATTTTAGAAAATGACTTGAAAAATCTCTGAACTCTCGTGTTTGAATGATGGATTCATTTTCTACGCGTAGGACTCTCTCTCTCTCTCTCTCTCTCTTCTTCTCCTTTCTATTTTCTCTCTCCTTCTCTTCCAAAATTCTTTTCCCTCTCATGTGGATTGATCAATTTGTAATAGATCTGCTATATATTGATCAATCTCTGGCTCTCACTTTCTCGTTCTCTCTCTCTCAAACGATCTCTTTCTCTCTCTTTATGTTTTTTTCTCTCAATTGAGTTCAATTTTGTTCCAAATAAAGAGTTCATCAAAAGAAAAGTAACAATCAATCAAACTCTATCATTTTTTCTTCGCTTTTTCTTCTTTTTTTTCTCGCAATTGAATTCGAATTTGTCATAAATCAAAATCAATCAAGAGAGGAAAATGACTATTTGAGAGAGATTGATCGATTATTTTCTCTCCCCATCAATTTGTGACTAATTGATCAAAATCAATTTAGAGAGCGTGATTGATCTACAATAAAATATTTTCTATAGACTAATCAATCCGCCACAAATCAATCAAGGTGAGAGAGGGGGGAGAGAGTTTTAGGGGCAATTTGATCAATTTATCTATAGACAAATCCTACATCCCACCACATACAAGAGTTTGTAAATTTTGAATTTTCAGACAGTTTTTTGTTGTTTTTCCTTTTTCTTAACTTTCTATAGTTAAGGCCTAAGTTCGTTTTCAGGGTTCCATTCCAAATGTGCCTGCTCTTGAAGTTCCTTACGAGTGAGGGGACAAGTCGACTTGCTAAATATCATGGGATTGCACTTTCATGAACGTGCTGCTTACTTCGAACTAGGATATATAATTAGAAGCAAGACAAATTGAATAAAAAATAAATATAGTTTTTTACCTTAATATGGAAAGTTATTTGAAAACAGTCACTCTGATAACTTTTTTATTTAGTATGCCAAGGATTTGCTCAAGTAAGCCTAGTCCCATTATAAATATAGATAATTAATTTTGTAGCTAATTTACGAGATATTAGTACGATGATATATACATGAATATAATACTATAAAATCTTCTAACAACATTGGCATATTACATTAAAAAAAAAAAAAAAAATTGTACCACTATTTCTACCATAATTAATATACTATTCACTGTTTTCCAATTTTAAAAAACATGAGTAGAATCCTTCCTCTCAAAAATCAAAATTTGATGGTGGCCAAACTAATAGTAATAGAGGATCTATTTCAATCAAAATTTCAAGTCAAAGTCTTGAAAATAGAAAAATTAGTGTCGGGAAAGGCAGCCTCTTAGTTGAGCTCTACGGTTATTTAGATTGGATTAATCGAATTTTCTAATACCGATAATCAAATATCAAAAGTAAAAAAGAGGATCTGTTGTGAGGTTAGGGGAGAGCCCGCTTCGTGGTGAGTAGTAACACTTGAGCTTTGTTCTTTAGATGCGTGATCTATGTCTCTATTATGTAATTTGTTATAAGTTTTTTATAGATGTAAATATATATATATATATATTTAATTTGATATCTTGACTATTTTAAAAAGATAAAACTAGAATTAATGTTAAGAAGCTACCAATAACTTCCGATCAACCTCCGACGACTCCGTTCTCCGGTTCTTATCCATAATTCATCTTTTCAAAATCTTTTTTTTTTCTTTTTATGAATAAAACCTATTCTTTTTAACATGTGTGGCGTTTATGATACCCTAGATTACATCTATATCAAATTCTCACTCTGTGTATGTTTATTTAGACTTTAAAATCCAGTTACAGATTTTATTTATTTTTTAACCGGAGGGACAGTCGACCATCTTTTTTTTAAAAAAAAAAAAAAAGAAATTGCTTTGATATTTCCATATTCAAAACCTAATAATAAGCAAAAACCCGCATACCATTTTAGCATACAAGCCGATAATATTACTTCTACTTACTAGAACTATGTCTAATTGTTATCTAAGCAGGCTTTCTGAGTTTTGAAAATTCAGTTGTAATTAAAAGAAATTAGAGTGAAATGTGAGAATGAAAACTAAGAACACGACTACAATTATTTTCAACTTATAATTGTGGAGTGATGTCCTCCGGGCACATGCTGTTTCCTTGAATTTGGGTTGCTTCGTGATTAAGAAGAGGAAAGATGAGATTGATGGAGCTTGATAGCTTTATTGGTGTTATTGAATAATAATTGTATGGAGCTTTTGGGATGAAGACAAATATGTTAAAAGAATCCTACATATAATCCTGTTATATCTGCAGGTATGATCCTCTTTTTAATTCAAAAATCTCTCCCTCTCTCTCTCTCTCTTCCTCTGTGGAATATTTTTCATCGTTCAATATTCAAAATCATATTTTAATTAATTCGATTCGAATTACAATTAGGTTTCTTTTCAAAAGATTTCTTTCGATATCATTTTTTTATTTTCAATATTCGAATTCGAATTTTAATAAAGAAATCTAATATATTTTTTAAATCAAATATATGATCATTGCTAACTCGAGAGAGAGAGAGAGAGAGAGAGAGAGAGAGAGAGAGAGAGAGAGAGAGAGAGAGAGAGAGAGAGAGAGAGAGAGAGAGAGAGAGAGAGAGAGAGAGAGAGAGGAGAGAGAGAGAGAGAGAGAGAGAGAGAGAGAGAGAGAGAGAGAGAGAGGCCTAATGTTCTTTTCATCGGGCCAACTCTCCGTTAGTTGTCATCGCTCTCTCTCTCTTTTATCTATGCATTATGATATGCATCTTTGCATGTTCCTCGCTTGGTGACAAGAAACCAGCTCTCTCTATGCATTTAGATATGCATTTTTGCACGTCCCCAACTTCGTGGCAACGAAAGAAATAGAGACAATAGACGTTATGACAGCAAAGCAAATAATGGAAAATCTGTATTCTTGATCCTTTCAAAGTATGGTTACAATAATGCCTTCAACACTTTTCTCTCATAATAAAATAGTTTATAATACTTCATTTAGTACCAAAATTCATTATTTTTATTTTTTATTTATGAGTGCTTTAAGACAATCATCATTACTATCTCTTATAAGCATATTATGATGGCATCCTCGCAATTGAATTTTTCCCCGTAGATGTTATTATGAAGGGCCCATCTCATTATGGAATGTTGGATCATTTTTAATTTATTCTTTATGCACTACTTTTAACATTTTAATATATTTTTACACTATTTTAGAAATGTTACTATATTTAGAATTTTACTGTATTAATTTATAAAAACTTTTTGTATATTTTTAGACTTTAATTTAAATTATGAAAAATATTATTTTTCCAATTTATGATATCCATTTTTCTAGTAATGATGTTTTAACTTCGTTAACAAACTATGGCACAATTTTTGGGAAATTTCTTGATTCGTTTGGAGGAGCAATTGCCTGTGAAATCATGAACCACATTGAGACCATCATGCTTTTAGAGAAAAAAGTTCGGATCACCACAAGACTCATTCCCACTTTTGACTTAACAAACCTTAGGATTCTCTCTCTCTCTTTCTATGTAACCGCAAAAACCTGAAACCCCACAAGTTTTTCTCAACTGAACTGTTTCTTTACCATCTTGAGAGGAAAGTAATTCGTGGGTACTTCAGATTTTTAGTCCTTGATTGTTGCGTTTCATTTCGCAGACTGGATTTGAACCTCTTAGGTTTTTCCCGTCACCCCAAAAAGGAAAAGAGAGCTTTCTCTTTCTCTCTTTGGCTGTGAAAATTTTCACCACTTTTGTAGAATTTACTTGCTTCTCTCAAATGAGATTTTAAGATTTTTAATGAGCTTTTGTCAATTGGAGCTGTTTTTGAGGTTCCATAGACACAGACAACAATGGGTTTAGAGGGAAATAAAACTGAGGCGACAACCTCTGCAGGCCATGAAGATGATGAATCAGAGGAGAAACTGAGCAGACAGGTGAGTGAGTCTTCTCTTTATGGTACTGAGGATGAGGAATTTGAAGCCAATCTCCAATTGGGTCCCAAAGTCAGCCTCAAAGAAGAGCTTGAAAAGGACAAGGTTTGTGTTTTTCTTTTTGTTTTCTCATATTTGGAAGCAATTTACGTTTCTAAAAATTGTTTTTTCCATAAGTGCTGATTTTTTTTCCTTTTATTTGTTGGGCGATATGTTTTGTGGTGTCAGGATGATGAGAGCTTAAGGAGGTGGAAAGAACAGCTTCTTGGGAGTGTTGATGTCAATTCAGTGGGAGGTATGCGTTTCTTATGACCTAATTAGATTTTCTTATTTTCAATTCAAAACTGTCGGGAGATTGTGCATATTCTTGATCAATTACCTAGCAACTTCTTTATTTTCCGAATTCTGTTCTATTTATGATTTGACGTTTTATAAGACAGAAATTCCTTAGTCCATTAATATGTTATGAACATTTTACTCTAATGACAAGAAGCAATTCTCAATTTAAGAGAGCCAACTCATTTTAATCATGATAAAAAGAAAACATTATGTTTGGGTGAACTATTTGGCATGTTGGTCAAGATTATAGGCCTCTCACAGTTGTTGATGCTAAATCCATTATGCTATGTTGCATTGTTTTTCCTCCTTGGATCGCCATTGTCAGTTTTTCTTATTGGGTTTTGGTTTCGTTTGTCTCAGATGATACTGTGCCATCTATATTTGCTATTTCAAGGCCTGATGTTTGTCATTCTCTCTTATTGTAGAAACTAATGAGCCAGATGTTAAAATTTTAAGCATAACAATCTGCTCCGCTGGTAGGCCTGACCTTGTTCTTCCCATCCCCGAGGCTGGGGACCCCAAAGGCTTGTGGTTTACCTTGAAAGAAGGTAGCAAATATAATCTGAAGATCACCTTTAAGGTCAGCAACAACCTTGTTTCTGGTCTACGATACACCAATACGGTTTGGAAAACTGGTATCAAGGGTAATTACTCTACGCCCTTTTGTTTACATATCAACACACACACAAATAAAAACCGGGGAGCAGGTCTTTTATCTTTTTTGATATAATCATTGGGAAAAGAAGAGATTTGATAACTTTGAGTAATATTGTTTGGTGTTATACTGTGTTATAGTTGACAGCACGAAGGAGATGCTTGGAACATTCAGTCCGCAAGCAGAGCCATATGTACACACTTTGCCAGAAGATAACACCCCATCTGGCATACTTGCGAGGGGTTCATACTCCGCAAAATCAAAGGTGAATATACCTTCTTTTCAATTGCTTTATCCAACTTTTTATTTTTTGCAGTGCCCCCATTCTGTATATATGCATGAACAGAATTTACTTGACTTTTAACTTCAAACACTCGGAACTCCTGAAATTTATATTCTGTTTGTGGCATATTCATATGGTTTTCATGTTCCAAATAGAAACTAGGAGTACATAGAAAGGCCCAGAGTTTCAAGTTTTTCCTTGAAAGCAGCTTTCTGAAATAACTTTCAAAATAGTCCTTCATTGAAAAATTCCTCCAAAAATCCAAAGTGCTTTTGTACATGCCTTAAGCTGAGCTTCAAGCTAGAAATCTAAAAGGACCAACTGAAGCTTCTTCTATATTTGAGTACCACTTGTTTGAGCAGGGGAATCATTTTAGACTATGGTTCTTGGTAACTTGTGGCACTGCATGAGACTGTACCACTAAGTAACACCCCCACTCCCAAACATAAAAGGGGCACGTTCTTAAGTAAATGATTTTCTGTTCTTTGCTTTTGCTTTTTATTTTTTGTGGTCTTCTCTTACATTTACTGTGCTTTGTAGCCTGTCAGTGTATGAGATTCATGCATTTCCGAGGACTCCAAGAGGCAAGTCCTTTAGATATGTTCTCTAGTTTTTTCTTCTGCTTTGCTCTTGAGCTGTTCACTAGCAAACAAGGTGATAAAAAATAGCTGATCAAGTTTTATATCCTATTTTGTTTCAACCTATTTGATCCTTTAGCCTGAATGCCAACGAATTAGACGTTGAAATTGAAAATTTTGTTGATCCCTTTAACTGCCCTATCTCGCAATCACCTACTGTTCATGTCCCTCACTTCTTTCTTCTGTTTTCAGTTTTATGATGATGACAACAAACGTTACTTGGAAATCAACTACACCTTCAGCATTCAGAAAGAGTGGGCAGCAACCTAAAAAGTGCAGAATTTCGTGTACGTTCTATTTATCCCATCGAATTCTGATTTTGCTACCGCTTACGTTGCAAAATGATATAGAACTAGAAAAACGAATTCGAGGAGAAGAAAGGGGAAGAACTATTGATATTTTTTTGGATGATACAATTTAATAATAGATTTGGCTTCTCTTGTGCGAGTCAATCACTTTTCTGTATTTTTTATTTATCTTAGATTTTTTTTTTTCTCAAGCTTGCAAAATCAAGCCAGATATGGAAGGCTATTTTATCTGTTCTGAACTGCACTTGATGAGTCTTAGATAGGCCTTTTATATGTAAAGTGAAACTGCCAACTTTTTTCCTGTGGTGGACATGCTCCAATACTCTAAATGTCATCATTTTCTTTTCTGCAATATGTGTACTTATGCTGATTGCATCTTGGTGGATAAGTACTTTTATCCTTTTGTTCTCTTTTGGCCTACATATGAAGCCTATGTTTTGATGGAACCACCATTTGTGCCTTTTGTCATTCTTCCAGACACATTTTATGTACCTTATCTTCTAAATGGGAAGTCTAGGACTTTTGTCTCTGTCAAACCTCATTATATTTTGTTTTTGTGCCTTTAAGTAATCTTTTCGGGATCTGGTTACGGTCACATGCAATGCCTATATTTGTTGTACAAAAGTTATTGTACTTACAAAGGTATGATATGGTATGAAATGAAACAACATATTACTTTTTATCGTGTTTATTTTGACCAAGATTCTGTCAAAGGTGGTCCCAAAAAAAAAAAAAAGAAATTATTTTCATCAATATAGCGAGGATTTAATGATAGGATACTACACTCTCTTAATCAAGATTTTAAATTCGAATAATGAGAATGAAAAAATATGAGAGTTAATCTCTAAATCGAGTCTCATAATATTTAAATCGGATACTTATTAGTCAATAAAAAAAATAAAGAAATTATTGTGAAAATAACCCTTATAAGTGAATTTTGTTCTTTACAAAAATGACCACCGGTATCTTTGTCCAAGTAGACGAAAAATCAATTTTACAACCACCGGATCATAGTTCAATACGTGAAAATTAATTATGAAGGTATATCCCGGCTGCCGATTTTAATTATTTGACATTTCAGTGAAATTGTAGTGATCAGATCATTCTAAAAATGATATTTATGACTTAGCTCAAATATTTTACAATAGAAATTATCATGGTTATTTTCATAAAAGTTTTCCATTTTGGTTGCTAAATCTCCCTTTTCAATGGGGGGGGGGGTAAGAAAATTTTTTTTTATGAAAGGAGGAGAGGGGTCTCGCTCCCCCTCCATGAACTACTTTCTCCATTACCTCGAGACTGGGGCACCATGGCACCATGGCTTTGTTCAATGACATCAGTCAATGACTTCTGGATGGTGAAAGATCAACTTACTTCATTAGAACGGATTTGAGTAAGCTAAACTATGGTTGCTAGGGTGTCAAAAAAATCAGTCCTAATTTTGTCCCCACCGCCATGAATTTGTATTTTCTTTCTCAAAATTTTTCTTTATTTAACTTTTTGGCTACACTGTTTTATCAGGGAGTCTCTGCGTTGAAGGATGATTTTTTTTTTTTTTTTGATCGGGGGAAGGTGCATAGCAGAGAGAACAAAATATATGAGTGTGTTTGGTTACGAAAAATGTTCATAATCTTTTATATTTGAATTTTTTTATATTTTCTATCTTTAAAGAAAAAGGTAAAGAATTCAGAGAATTTTGAAAAATATAGCCTTTATTTATAATGAAAAATAGTAGAAAATAACCCTAAAATTGTTTTTTATTTCTTTTTATAAATCGAAAAATCATATTTTATAATTTTTATTTTCTAAAATTGAAAAATAAATTATTTAAATACAGACTCATTTTTTAAAAAAAATACCCTTATTTTCTACAAGTAAACACACCCTATAATTTTAAAAAATATGCTTCCATTTTTAATTTGTTTTCCTTCCATTTTTGTTAATTAATTATCTTAGATCTAAGAAGTCTCCGGATGGAAGGAGATGCGGTCTGATTGCACGTGACGTGGGATGGGAATCGGAAGATGGGGCGGGGCAAAAGTCGGTTTGACCGGTGGGCCTTTGTCGGTTCAAGTTGAATTAACTCCAATTTTTTTGGGAAGAGCCAAATTTAATACAATAATATATTGTCCCCAAAATCATACCCCTACCCACTAATTTGAATTTTAATAATAATACACTTCTCAATCAGAATGTTGAAATCTTGAAGACAGTTTGCTTTCCAACATTCATCTTTTTCATTTTATAACCTTTTATTTTATTTATTTATTTTTCTTTTCTTAAAATATTAAAGTTTTTACAAAAATTTACATAAAAGACACGAAGAGCCTATATAAATAACAAAATATTAATTTATGCTGGTTCATCAAATTCTCTTAATTCTTCATGTGCTATAAAATCAATCATAAATAATGTATCAAAAATTGAATAATATATCACCGACAAATAGAATCATATTTAAATTGTTTTCCTTAATGGGGTTATAAATAATTTTCTTTATCATTTATATCTTCCTATTAATATGATAAAGTAATTATCATTTTTTTATTACTTTATAATAAACCAGTTATATCACAATTCAAAATACTAGCAATATTTCATATCATTAGTGCAAAAATTTTAAATTTTGTAACAATGTGTTAAAAAAATAGTATTAAAAATATCAGAAATTTGAAAAATAAATTAAATTTTAATGTTTCTTTCTTTAAAAATGAGCTCCAATTAGTGAGATAAAATAAAAACCGAGAAAAATATATGCTTGTCGATACAGATGAGAAAGATATTTTTATCATTTAATCAGATTTAGAGTTTGACTTTCTTTAAATTTAGGAAAAACAATATTTAGAGATCTATTCCTATAAAATAAGTTTTATAACGATTAATTTGGATATATCAGGACGAAATGTATACCAAAGTAATCCCATGGTCAAAATAAAAAAGAAAGAAAACAGAGGGCGTAGCGGCCACAAACAAAAGATTGAGGGCATTTTTGTCCAAAAAAAGTACGTCCGGAGTTTCCGAGTCTGGTAGTCGGTACGAAAGCCAAAGGGCCCTGCAGATGAGAATCGGGCACAGATCCAGAGGATAGAGGACAGTTGTTGATTAACACGAGTCGTTGTTCGACGCAGAAGGCGAGTAGGCAAAGCAAAAGATACGCGCTGGAGTGGGTTAGGAGCAGTTTCAAAGACGTGTCATAGACAGTAAACTCTGGGTTGTCTCTCAGTCACAACGGGCCCGATCTACCCAAACCGTTTTCTCTCTCTCTCTTCTCTCGTTTGCTCCCCCACGAAGAAAACTCTATTCTTTCCTCATTTCTGTCACACTCTCCCTCTCTCTTTCTTTTTTGCTCTCCCCGCAAGGTTTGTAGTTAATTCGATGGTTGGATTTTTTGATTTCTATGTTTGTGAAAGTGAATGGGCAATTGAAACTATATCTATCTCTGTGGGTGGGTTTTGTTTATTTCGATGTTTTCTCGTTTGGGTTGTGATTTTTCTTTTTCTTTTTCTTTTTTGGTAATTTTTGGTAAACCATATGGTATGTGGATACGTGTTTGATTCAATTGGATTTTAATGAGGTTTGGTGGTTTTTGGAAGTGATTGGCCATGGGTGTAAACTCGTTTTTGTTTCTGGGTTTTGTGAATTTTGATGTTTCCTCATCTGGGTTTGGATTTTTTTGATTTGGTCTTTGAATAGTGTGATTCATTGATTGATGTATGGTGTTTGTGTTGGTGTTTAATGCTTTTTATCAACTGCGCTTACTTGGGTTTTCTTGTTTTGATTGGACAGAGTTGGAGAGATTGGAGATTGATGCAAGGTTAAATTATCTACATGCATGGTTTGTTTGATCTTATGTTTTGATTCTGTTTGTATATTTGGATCGTTTCTAATCCTGAAACGACTGTCAATTGATTCCCATTTGGCATTTTTCTGTTTTCCTTGTCCGGGAATTTAGATTGTTTAGTGAAGGACTGGTGTTAAGTGGCAGATTGGGAATTTTGACTGAGTTGGTGATTTGGTGACTTTGCTTTAAGATGTCTGGTTTTGTGGGTGTTTTAGTTTCGGATCAATGGCTTCAAAGCCAGTTCACTCAAGTCGAACTTCGTAGCCTTAAATCCAAGGTAATCCCATTTCTACATAGTAATTCGTTTTTCAAATTTTGTGCTGCCAATGTATCGATAGCTTGTGTTTTATTGAATGATATGAGATTTATTGCTGGGGATTTGTGTTCTAGTTTACTGCAGTTAAGAATCAAAATAGTGGCAAAGTTACGGTAGGCGATTTGCCGCCTTTGATGAAAAAATTGAAGGCCATGAGCGATATATTCACTGAGGAGGAGATTAGAGAAATCTTGGGTGAGACGCATTCTGACTTGAGCAATGAGGTTGATTTTGAGACCTTCCTGAAGGTGAGTTTCCAAGTTCCTTGTGTTGTCTGATCACTTAATCTATTATGTGCTTTGTGCTTTATGCAAATCTATCAAATTAATAATATTTGAAGTATGCTTGCTGGAAGAATAACTTATATGGGGTTGATTGGTTTTAATTTTACTTGTAATGGAACTGGGATAATTGGATTTTCGGCATCAATGTTTAAGTTTGGCTAGTCCTTAAGGAAATGAGGGGGGGCTGAGGAAGAGCGGAAGTTAATTGGTTTCTGTTGGACTTCTTGTGGAAATCGAGGCATCTATAAAGGGTTTGCATGGTGCATTTTTTGTATATATTGGATTTGGAAGATTGGTTTGATAATGTGTGGATCAATTGCCTGAATTGTACAGGCATACTTGAACTTGCAAGCTCGTGCGGTGGTGAAATTGGGTAATTCAAAGCAGGCTTCTTCATTCCTTAAGGCTGCTACAACCACACTTCTTCACACAATCAGTGAATCAGAGAAAGCCTCTTATGTTGCTCATATCAACAGCTATCTTAGAGATGACCCATTTCTGAAGAACTATCTTCCTTTAGATCCTGCCTCAGATGATCTGTTTAATCTCGCCAAAGATGGGGTTCTTCTATGGTATCCGAGTGGTCTGCTTGATACTTTCTACTTTTTATATTGATGAGAGATGCCTTTAATGGCAGTGCTTATGTATATAATGTCTTATTGCAGTAAGCTCATAAATGTTGCTGTTCCGGGGACAATAGATGAACGGGCTATTAACACCAAGAGAGTACTCAATCCATGGGAGCGAAATGAAAATCATACTCTTTGCCTTAATTCTGCAAAGGCAATTGGATGTACAGTGGTTAACATTGGAACACAGGACTTAGTTGAAGGAAGAGTAAGTTGGGCCTTTTCTTATGCCCTTGCAAGTT
This sequence comes from Dillenia suffruticosa, assembly GCA_033439265.1. Taxonomy (NCBI): domain Eukaryota; kingdom Viridiplantae; phylum Streptophyta; class Magnoliopsida; order Dilleniales; family Dilleniaceae; genus Dillenia; species Dillenia suffruticosa. Next base: position 2,177,310 of record JAVTVX010000005.1, read on the forward strand.
TAAATTTGTATATTTGGTATTCTAAAATTTTCTATCATTTGTGTTCTATTTCTGCAGCCTCATCTAGTTCTTGGCTTGATTTCTCAAATTATAAAGGTAAAAGCATGTTGCACCTTCTGCTGAGTTTTTTGACTAGCATCATCATGTGTAGCAAAACAATTTTGGTTACAGAGACTGATTTGTTGGTAATCTCTAGCAAAATGTTCTAATGTTGCATTATGGGAATTTGCAGATCCAATTGTTAGCTGATCTCAACCTTAGGAAGACACCTCAACTTGTTGAACTGGTGGATGACAGCAAGGTCGTGATATGTCAATTGATATTTAATTATCACCTTGGTTAAACAAAAAAGAGGGAATATCTTAGGTTGATTTTTTCCCCCTTTGCAGGATGTGGAGGAGCTCATGGGTTTAGCTCCTGAAAAGCTCTTATTGAAATGGATGAATTTCCATCTTAAGAGGGCAGGGTACAAGAAAACTGTCAACAACTTCTCTTCGGACCTGAAGGTGGATACTCTATTTGTTGTCTTGTCTTGAATTACATATTCTTATTCCGTAGGTCTTTTATTTTTCATGTTTATGCTTAGGAAACCCTATGCACAAGGGTAGACATTTTGTTTTTTCTCCTCTGTCTTCATGTGGGGGTTTAGTGTATACTGCCTACCTTATGGTTGCTAACAAATTAAGTCTTTAAAATCAGCCTTGCCTCTATTTCGGCAAAATTCTTTAACTGTACTATTTGCTAAGACAAGACCATGATGGGAGAGTGAACTTTAATTTCTTCTTCAGGACATCAAGGACAGTCCCTGTAAAGAGAGACTTGAGAAACAAACAAAAAGAAAGATTTATCTGCCGGACTGGGAATGAGGATGTGAAACCAACCCATTCCCATCTTTGGATTCTTGTTGGTCAAATGGAGCTTCTTGTTTCATTAGTTAAACCTGCTTTATCATCACCTTATATATTAGTCCAGCTACAGTACTAGTTTTCTCTCTGTTACCCACAGCTACAGAGTCATTGAACAATGTAGGGACTGCTGATACCTGCATAATCTCAAGTTCATGTATTTTGTTTGGTAGTTATTTCCTGGTATTATTAAAGACATGTTTCTTTTAAGCAAGTTGTTAAAAATTTATATTCTCTCTCGTTGTATTGCAGGATGGAGAAGCTTACACTTATCTTCTCAATGTTCTTGCTCCAGAACATTGCAGTCCAGCCACTCTGGATGCCAAAGATCCAACTGTCAGGGCAAGTTTGATACTTGATCATGCAGAGAAAATGGACTGTAAAAGATATTTAACACCGAAAGACATTGTTGAGGGCTCATCAAATTTGAATCTTGCATTTGTTGCGCAGATATTTCACCAGAGGTTGGCTATTGAAAATTTCTTATTCATGGTGCCTGGTGTGATTATATTCCCCCCCCCCCAATTGTTGTGTTAAGATAGTTGATAAAAAACTAAATTGAAAAGACGGCAAGAAGGTGCCATGCTACAGAAATTTACACAATAATTGGTTCTATACAAGTATTCAAGGCCTTTTCCGTGAGTTATCATTTTTTGAAATTGGGTTCTCACAGCAGAAGGTTATGAATGCGCATTGCACTGGCTCTACTCTGTGATGGCCCTGCTATAAATCCTCATTGATACAAAATGATTAAAAGAATTAGGGCGACCTGTTCACTCTTTTCTATATGACTTTTTAATGTGCACAATGCATTACCAATCATGTAAAGCACATGCACTTTGCGATTGAAACTTGTGTAGAAACCCCGTAGGTCATCATTTCAAGGGAAAATAATTGACTCTATGCATTGTCTGTGTTCCTCATGGTATGTGCAACACAAACATAGTTTCCAAACTATCTTCAGAGAAAATTAGAAAACTACATAGTTTATCCTATATTTTTGTCCCAGTCTGATTGTTCTAAATCATTTCTTATTCAGAATTATCATTCTTAGTTTTCCTTTTTTTTATTGCAACAAGTATATTTCTTCTGATTCTGTTGTCCCTTCTCTGAGAACCTACATGCTTTTTAATTTAAAACCCTTTTGGCTCTGGTCCCAAAATTTGACATTATTAGGGTTTTTTTTATCATAAAGTTTGTTAGCATCTATTTTTGCCTTGAAATCTGTATTAAACGACAATTCTTCAGGAAGAAAATAGTTTTTATTTGCTGTTCATCAAAATAAACCTATTCAGCAATGTAATTATCACTTTATGGTCCTCCAAAACCGCCTATAATATGTTTACAGGGTTGATCCTTGTTCTTTGCTGCTGCTATAAATACCACCTTAATATTAGCTTTAGTGGCAAAAAATTTTCCTCTATCATTTTAGTAGGATGTGACATCTTATATATGCGGCTGCAACTCAACATTGATTTTCAATGAGCATAATTGGGATCCTTCTGGCAGGAGTGGGTTGTCTGTAGACAACAAAAAGGTTTCCTTCGCAGAAATGATGACAGATGATGAGCAAATATCTAGGGAGGAGAGATGCTTCAGATTATGGATCAACAGTCTTGGAATTCCCACTTACGTCCATAATTTGTTCGAGGATGTCAAAAATGGGTAAGCTTCTTGCTTTGACGACTTCTTGACATGATAATTTAACTTATAAGAAAAGGATATGGTAGCAATGGAAAGCTAGACTTAGAAGTTGCATAATATATATATGCATTCAATAGGTTGTGTTTGTGTTACTTCACCTCGGAGACGAAAGCCTTGTTTTCACTACTGGTCTATATCATGACATATTTTTCATTTCCTACTGGACTTGGAATCTTTCTTGTGTTTATTTTTAATATAGTTCATGTGGATCCTATGTCTATACAGGTGGATACTATTGGAAGTTCTTGACAAAATTTCTCCCGGATCTGTAAATTGGAAGCACGCAACGAAGCCCCCAATTAAGATGCCATTTAGGAAGGTGGAAAATTGTAACCAAGTTGTAAGGATCGGAAAGACAATGAAGTTTTCTATGGTGAATGTTGGTGGGAATGACTTTGTACAAGGAAATAAGAAGCTCGTGCTTGGTAATTTCTCCAACTACTACAGTCGTGGTTGCTTGATTCTCATTTATTTCTTAGTTCAAGCCCTCACAAAATTAGTCACAACATGAGTAGGCAGATCTTAAAAGTTGTTCACGAGTTATACTGAGAATTCCTTGAATTATGCTGGGAATTGAGGCTAACATGCACTATCAGGTCTGAAGTAACCCTGTGCACCCACCTTGTAATACAATGAAATGTGACATTGCCTATATTCTTTAATTTGTACATCATGGTATCAGACCTATCATAAATTACCGCCATTATATCACCCGTGTAGTCCTTTTTTTTTATTATTATTTTTTTATCACAGATGATGAGAGATCTCAAAGTTGTGTTGGTAAATTATGACCAACCATGGACTTGATACCATGGAAAGTCTCTTGAAGCCCTTATTTACTCGTTATTTTTGGAGCACCATTTCCATCTCCATTGGCTTATCTAGAAACTTTGGTTTTTGAATGCCTTTTCGTGTGCTTGAAGTGGAAAGCCAATTGACTGATAAATACATGAACTATAAATTAACTTGCATTCTTGCAATTGATCCAACAAATAAACTGTTCTTTTTTCTGCACATTATGTATGATTAGGAAACTTTTATGTGCTTTTCCTGTTCTTGTTATTAACTACATTTGGATAAATGAGAACTTAAGTACTGAAAGAATAAAAAATTGGAGTGCTTAAATTTGTTTGTTTGTTTTTCAGCTTTTCTGTGGCAGCTAATGAGATATAACATGCTTCAACTACTGAAGAATTTGAGGGCACGCTCCCAAGGAAAGGAGATTACGGATGCTGACATCTTAATTTGGGCAAACAACAAAGTAAAAAGCGCAGGCAGAAAGTCTCAAATGGAGAGTTTCAAGGTCAAACACGTTACTGATATGTTTTTCATAAGCTGTTGAATTGTTCGTTGTGAATGATGGTTTGTTATATTTGCTGCACTTCAGGACAAGAGCCTCTCAAATGGGATATTCTTCCTTGAACTTCTTAGTGCTGTGGAACCAAGGGTTGTCAACTGGAATCTTGTGACAAAGGGTGAAAGTGGTATGGCTCTTTTGCAACCAGTTAGTTTACTGTGGCAGATTTCTTTCTATGCTAGTGCAGAGGCTAAGAAGTGAACTAATAACAATAATGTTACAAGATGGTTGCCAATTATTCATCTTTGACCAAGCGAACTGCAATTTATTTTCATAGTCATGCAAAATTAATTAGATAACCTTACATAGGTAACAAAGTTGATCTTTCTTTTTTATTTGGGAATTACAGATGATGAAAAGAAGTTGAATGCTACCTATATAATCAGTGTTGCACGAAAGCTTGGGTGTTCCATTTTCTTGTTGCCGGAGGACATCATGGAGGTAAGAGTCTATGATGCTGAGATGTGAGTATGATATATATATATATTTTAAAAAAAAAAAAAGAATAGAAAAAGAGAAGTTGTAAAGAATATCCAAGAACTCCAAGAACTCCAAGAATGTTTATGGAGGCTCGAACACTCACCATTGGCGAGGGATGACCCTTTTTGTGCCACAAGGCCAAGAGGCGGGTGGTGTGTATCATAGATTTCATGGTCATATAATTAATCCCAAAATTCTTTACATCTTTGGAGTATGAAATAAAATATAAGTGATATCCCTTTAATGTCAAAATGTGTCATCTCATAAAACATTTTCTTGCTTGCAGGTAAATCAGAAGATGATCCTCACTCTTACAGCCAGCATCATGTATTGGAGCCTGCAACAGCCAGTAGAAGAAACTGCAACATCGCCGCCACCAGCTGACACTACTTCTCTTGATGAAACTTCAGCACAATCCACTAATGGAGAGGATGACAGCTCCTTGGAAGGTGAAGTCTCAAACTTGAACATTGATGAGACAGCTTCGGACACCAGTGTTTCTTCCGAGGTTGAAAATGAGGACCACCCTGTTAAAGACACCCTTGCCTCTTCCCATGTAGAGACCATGGATATTCGTGTCCCAGAATGAAAGGAATGTTTTCGTACAGAGACCCAAGGATATTTTTTTTTTTTTTGGTACACAGATCATTTGGATATATAGAAAGAAAGTTGGAATCAAAATATACAACATAAGCGAGCGAGATGTCAAAAAGTCTTGCTTCCTCCGAGCCACATCTACAACTCTTGGCGAAGTTGAACCTCTGATGGCGCCAACATAGTTTTGCCCTTTTGAGAGATAGCAAGAACAAGTTTTCTCCTTGTTCTTTTCTTCTACTTTGTAAGTAAGCACGCAGTTTTAGTTATATTCTTTGACATGTCACATGATAAGGTTATTAAATAAGCATTTCATAAGCATAAAGGTGGTTAGCTTTTCTATTAGTAGTTTGTGTACTGCTTGCTTTGAGTTGGGAGAGGAGACGAGAGTGAGAGAGTTATTGATTTTGTCTTGGATATTTGTGACATATAAAAGACTCCATATATTCTCTTGAATTCCATCAAATGCTTGAAAGTTTGGAAGACTTCTCCATGGAAATTCCTCATAAAATATTATCATAATTTGTCTTATAATCTTTCAGATTAGACAAATTTCAAGAAGCCTTGTGAAAATGCAATGTGATTTTTCAAATTTGACAAATTTGAGTATTGTGTTTTTTTTTGTTTTTCGAAAATTAACATATTTTTGGTGACATTCCTCGTAACCCAAGCAAGTTTTCATGTTGGACTTGTTTTCAAGTATGTTCATTGCTTCACCATGTTCAAATTTTTGTGGAGAAAACGCTTGAATTTTAATCACAACAGAAATTTAGTAAGTCGGAGTTAGAAGAGAAAATTTAGGTGAAAAGCGTATGAGAGATATTTATGGAGAAATCTAAACAAGATTTTCTTTTATTTATCCATACAAGATAAAATGCAGAGGGTTTGGACGATTCAAACCTTTCTGTGAATACAAAAAAAGACAAAAACAAATCAAAAAGAATAACATTTTAGTTTTGTTATTTTAATTAAATATGTTTTTTATTATTAATATTATTTATTTGGTTTATTGATACCATTGTCAATATATATTTTGAGCGGATTAAATATATTAAGATTTTTTAAAAATCAATTGAAAATATAAATCTTTGGTCTTGGAATAAGGAATTGAAAAAAGGAACACAGAAATTGTCACAAGAGGTTTAGGAAAAAAGAGAGCTCGTAGAGAGAGAAAAGAGATAGGTTGTTGCTGTCTAGGATAATGATTTTAACTGGATGGATGGTGTTAAAAAATTAAAAAAATAAATAAAAATGATGTGGCCACCAGACCTTTGATACAAAAAATCAAAACTTTCAAAGCTACCCTTCATTAATTATAAATTTGAAATTCGAATCATAAAAATAAAGAAATAGAATTTAAAAAAATCAACCCCTTAATAAACCCCATAATATTTTGATTAAATTAATTAGACAAAATTCAGATAAAATAAGAAAAAAAAAAAACAAAAAACCTTTAATACCAAAAAAAAAAAAAAAAAAATTTGAAACGTACCACATTACTAGGATTATTTTAGTCTTTAATCCAAAATTATAATTATGTTGCAATTTAGAACTTTACAAGGACATTATTTGACTTAAAAAGTATCTATATAACTACAATTTTCCTTAATGTAAAGAGAAAAAAGCTATGTGGTGGTTAATAATCAAAAGACCATTATAGATTTATCCAAAAAAAAAAAGATTTTTTAGTAATTTGATTTAGTTTTGATATGGAATTATTAAACTTTTATTTTTCAAACAAAAAGGTAAATTTGCTTCACATAACTTGTGTTGGGATTCCATCAAAAACACTTAAAGTAGTTACCTTTTACCAACTAAGAGCATATTTAGCATATTTTTTTTTCCTTATTCTTCTTATCTTCTCGTTTTAAGAAAAAATAGAAATTAATTGTTTTTGAAATAAAATTAAAAATTATTTAAAATTTTTATTTTTAAAAATTGTTTCTATACGAATTTTTATAAATAAATTGTTTGATAAAATATTTTTTATAAACTTTATTTTTAATGAAATTATCATAAAAAAGTATATGCATAAAATATAATTTTTTCTCCCTACCATCGATTAATTAAAATTCATATTCCTATATTTTAAAAATAAAATGTAAAAATACTAATAAGTAAAATAAAAATAAATTAATTATTTTTCTAAACTATCAAAATCAAACATTCATAAATATAAAATCATTTTTATATAAACTAAAAAATTTTTTAAATAATATAAATCATATATTTATGAATACCCAAGTCATATGTGGAATTTATGAATAAAAAAATATTTATTAACATATTTAGAATTTATGAACATATAATGAAATTTATAAAAAAAAAAAATATTTAAATCTACCGAAATCAAAGCATTTATATGCATGTTTATGACAGACATATTTAAAATTTCTCATCATTCAAATAGAGATATAAATAAAATAAAAAAATATGAATTCGGAAAAATTGATGCATTAAAAAAAGAGAAGGAAAAGTTTCTTTTAAAAAATTCTCCTTTAAAACTATTTTTTTATGTTCCTTCATTAAAAAAAAAAAACTACTTTTAAGTAGAAGAAATTTTGTTTAGCAGGACTTTTCTTTATAAGGAGAAGAGAAACCGAAAGAAAGCCTTACAAAACGGGCGCTAAATCAAAGAAAAAAAAATTATATGGGAATTATGATTTTTACACCAAAGAAATGTAACAATAAACAATGGCGGAAATGCCAATGAATGAGCATGTCTTTACGTTAGGCCCTTCACTTTCTTCAAGATAATGAGCATTTGGCTTAGACATATTTTGAATTTAAATAATTCAAAATTAGAGTAGTTGCAAACGATGAAGAGAAAACAAGATTCATATTATTATTTAGTATCTTTATATAATTTTTTTTGGAATGTTGCTGTGAAAATCTTTTATTAGTTTAATTTAAAAGATTTCACAATTATTTTTCAAATTATAATAATTTCTAAATAAAAAATAAAGGATTATTCAGTAAACAGTAATTTCTAAAATTGAAATGACTTGTTATTTCTATAGAAAAATTTAATTAAACTCTACATTTTAATTTTTTATTCCAAGTATAAAAGTTTATTTTGCAAATAAAATAAATTTGCTTTTTTCTTGATTCTGAATACAACAACGTTATTAAAAATAATAACGCCATACCGTAAAAAAATTATACGACAAAAGAAAACCTTTGGATTTATAAACAGGGAAAGTCATTTCTATATAATGGGTGTTCTATTTCGAGTAATTCAAGCCACGTACCGCGCAGCCATTGCCCCAGAAAGTTTGAAAACAGCCCCCATCTAAATCGAGTCTGCTCGTCTCTCTCTCCGTATCCTTTCCTTCTCCCGACGCCGTCGAATCTGCTCTTTCTTGCTGTCCTCAACTCGCCGTCCAAGACGAAGGGTAACCTCTCTCGCAGTCAAGTTTATTTTTTGTTTTTCGGTGCGTTAATTAGGGCTTTGCGATGTTGAAGAGAGGAACTCGAGATAGAACTATTGTTTAGATTTTTTTTTCCCAAACTTGATAATATTTTTTTTGTCATTTATGATTGATATATATATTCCTTTCTTTATGAATACTATGGGCCGGTGATTGTTGTTGTTATTATTGTTTACTTCGAGTTTTTAGTTTTTAGATCTCTTTTATTTTTGCGTAGATTGAGCTCTTAGACATCAGAAACACTTTGTGGTGGTTTGATCTTCAATACCTAATGTAACTTATTGCCCATCTGCAGGATAAATGCTGTTGGGTCCTACAGAGAGCTCCATACAAGCTGGGATAGAGTAAATCTGGATAAGAATCTGTTCATGGAGATGGCCTTGCAAAAGGTGTAACAACTACTTACATTCTTCAACTCCTTCCCACCGAAATTTTTTCTGTCTTAGCCCCTATCTATATATTCCACCTGTGAGATGCTTGTATTGTACATCTCAACCCTATTAAGTATCACTGATAATTCTTCACCGTCAAACTTCCCGAGTGATCTCCATAAAAAATTTTTGATTTAACCATCCCGAGGTATTGGAAGAGGAAATTATTATGGATAGTGAGATCCACAACTTCAACAAGGTATGGCTTTCTACAATCGCCTCTCTATGTTATTGCTACTACATAGCATCACAATTGCCGAAAGGCAAGCTTAGGCTTTTCTCTCTCCTCCCAATTTTCTATCTTTTTACCACTCTTCCTTTCAACCTCTCATCTTTCCATCTTGGTGGCCCCACCACATTTTACCTTCTTTGGCTCGGCAATTTTAAGCTTATCCTCTTCTCCTTTGATCTTGGTCCTCTATCTTCCAATCCTCCTAAATCTCTCCTCCATTTCATCTCCCTAGCTTGTCTCCCAATCAAATCCATACAAGACCCCTCTCACCAAACAGCCGCAAACGCCGAAAATAACAAAAACCCATCTACCAAAACCTCCACAAGGGTAGGCTCATCTCCTAGTTTTTTCCAAAATTTGCAAAAATTCATAATTTTTAGTATCAAGTTGGTTATTTTGGCCTTGGTGATTCTTGCATATGAATACAAAAGATTTTTGCATCCATTCGTTGTGTATTGTCTCTACTGTGTTCACGTGTACCTCGGGGCCGAGCTTATCCTCGCCTTCACTGCAACGCCGGCTCAAGCCCTAGGATTTGAGATTGAACCACAATTCAACGAACCTTATTTGTCCACGTCCCTGCAAGACTTTTGGAATGGAATCTCATGGTGCCTAGTATCCTGCGCCCTACCGTGTATGATCCTACCCGCCACGTGCTAATTCCAATTTTGGGGAAAATCTGGGCCCTAATTGTGGCATATATAGCGACCTTTCTGGTGTCAGGCCTAATGCATGAGATTATATTTTATCAGTTAACACGTGCGAGACCCACTTGGGAAGTAACATGGTTTTTTATGCTCCAAGGGGTTTGTACTGCTGCAGAGGTGGCGGCGAAGAGGATGTGGTTGACCGACGGGTGGCGGCTGCATAGGGCTATTTCGGGGGCTTTGACTTTGGTGTTCATTGGGGTGACCGGGGTTTGGCTGTTTTTTCCACAAATTATGAGACATGGGGTGGATGAAAAGGCCATAAGAGAATACCCCGTAATGGTAAATTTTGTAAAAGCGAAAATCTCCTTTATTTTTTGTTAAATGCCAATCGTTGTCCCTGTCCTTGATTCTTTGCTATTGTAAGCCTGTCGCAGATTTGGGCTCCTCGATTGAGACAAGTGGGGTTCCATTTTTACCTATCTTTAGTAAATTTGTCATATACAAATTATATCTTACGAATCTTATTTCTCAGCTCCCTCCATGTAAACTAAAATTCTATTACCATAGTTATTAAAAATATTTTTTTTTTAGTTTATTAGTAAGTATATAAATTTAAAAGTATATAACGGGGTAATCTTTTTTTAATATAATTATATTCTTTAGTGCTATATCTTGAATACAATTATATCATATTTAATGCAAAATCAGTCATTACACTAGCAACCCACGCTGACATTCTGCATTTCCTGTTTGGAAAAATTACTTTAATTAAAATTTTAAAATTAGATCAGGCTGAGAACACCCGAGCACAATGCAATGACTTTTCTCTATGGTGGATTTTCCATGAAATTGCAATTCCTGCTCATAAATTGATTTATTATTTTGTCAAAACCTAGAACCCCCCCCCCCAATGCAATAATTTACCTAAACTAAATAAGTTGGTCAAACATGTGAGCAGAAGCAGATCATGTCTATTGAATTTTAAATTCTACTTTGAAAAAGAAAACGTTAAGGACTTAAATAATAGCTCCAAAATTTGAAATCTTTACATTAAAAAATTCTAAATTCTATGTGAGGAGAACTATTTCAAAAAGAGTTTGGTCGAAGTTAAAATTTGATTTTATTATATTATTATGAAAATGTTTTATAACACAAAAGAAAAATCTAAAAACAAAAATGGGGCATGGCTTTTGTGTTTTATATGGTCCAGATCAAGATAAGCTGGTACACCACTGGACCTTGAAAAACAATAAAACTAGTACTTATAATGAGAGAGAGAGAGCCCGCACCGTCTGTGATCGTGATAGATATTAAGAATTGATAGAAGCAGTAGCACATGGAAACCCGGCAAGTTTGAAATAATGAATTGGAAAGTAGTGGTGTCCTGATCATTGTCAAAGCATGTGCCACGGATTCAAATAAATTCAATTTAAAAATTCAGAAAATCTATTAGATTTAAGTACTATTTTATAATTTTTTAGAAATCTGATATGAGATTCGTAACATTACGCTCCCTTTAAGAAGCCGAACATTTACGGACGACTCTCACTCTGAACGGCTTTTACTTTAGTAAGTAACCCTTTTTATTTTCGGACGGCTCTCACTCCGACACCAAATAGTCATTTTTCATTTTAGACGACTCTTACTCTGTCACCAGGTAACCCATTTTTAGGTAGCCATTTTTCAGGTAACCCTCTTTTATATAGCCATTTTTTATGTTAAACCGTAGGTTCTGATATCAATTTATTACGAAACCAAATAATGGACTCAAACTTAATAAGAGAAATCAGTTTAAAAGATCGACTTGTTGAGTAAGAGAGTTTATTAGAGTTAAATATTATTTTATGATTTTACGGGGATCTCGTATAAGATTCGTAACTGGTCCGCATTTCTGGTAGCAATCTGCTATTTTTACTTCATTGTCTCCAAAATTCCAAAAGCAAAGTTTGACATCATCCTCCCTCTTTCTCTTTCCTGTCTTTGTCATTTTACCCTGTAACCAATCATTTTTTATCACTTGGCCTGGAAATTTCAAGCTTCTGCCATTTGCCTTTGATCTTTGGCCCTTTATCTTCACACCCACCAAAAACCCATTTTTTTTTTTTTATCGTTTTTCTCGTAATTGCCTAGCTTCCTACCAAAATCAAGTCACAAAATCAAACCCCATCTCGCCAACAGACCAAATTACCCTTCAAATTTGGCGCTAAAGTGCTACTGCTTTCTAGACCAATTGGTCTATTTGACTACAGAAAATATTTGCATACAAAAGTGGTCTGTAGTAATTTACAGAAAATTGAATCTTTCTATTCAATTTTGTTCTTGGGTTTGCTCAATGACTAATCATTTATGCATAAGAAAGCCCAACATTTATGATACATACAAGCGCTAATCAAAAGTGGTTTATTAATTTTCCTGGGCAAAGGAAAAGGACTAAAAGAACAAGCGCAGAAAGTAAAAAGAAAAAAAAATGATTAAACTAAAAAAAGTGGGATGATTGGCTAGTTGTTTTAATAAAAAATTTAATTATTATTTTGTTATATTTATTGTTTTAAAAAATTTATTATAAAAATAGTGACATGACTTCAAATTAAAAACTAAGATTTTATGCGATGTGATGGTAAAGATAATCTAATAAAATATCTTTGGTGCTGCGCACGAGCCACCGCACAAGTTACTAAATAAATAAAAAAAAATACTAATTGAACACAAATAAACAAATAAATAAAGTTTTTAATTATTGGCCGCAGATCAAGGTTCATTAAAAGAATGAGATTTTCATAGATGCCATATCATTGGTTGTCAATCAAATTCCCTAGGACTACAACGTCTCAAAGACCATCACACATACTTGATTGAGCGAGAAGACATTAATGGATGGTGAGATCAACAGCTTCATCAAGGTCTGGCTTTGCACCATTGCCTCTCTGTGTTATTGTTACTTCATAGCGTCACAAATTCCAAAAGGAAAGCTTAGGCTTTTCTCTCTCCTCCCAATCTTCTATCTCTTCACCACACTCCCTTTCAATCTCTCATCTTTCCACCTTGGTGGCCCTACCGCCTTCTACCTTGTTTGGCTTGGTAACTTTAAGCTCATCCTTTTCTCATTTGATCTGGGTCCTTTATCTACCAACCCTCCAAAATCTCTCCTCAAATTCATCTGCCTAGGTTGTCTCCCAATCGATGCCAACCAGAAACAAGACCCATCTCCCCGAACACCCACCAAATCCAAAATTGGTAAAATCCCATCATCCAAGGTCACAAAAGATCATAACCCACCTTTATATTTGTTCCAAAAAGTGTCCAAAGTTATTGATTTTGGGGCCAAATTTGTAATTCTGGGAATGGTAATTCATGCATTTGAGTACAAAAGCCATTTAAATCCATACGTGGTCTATTGTCTCTGTGGTTTTCACATGTACCTCGGAGTTGAGCTCACCTTAACCTTGACCGTGATCCCGATTAAGGCCATAGGATTTGAGATTGAACCACAATTCAAAGATCCATATTTGTCCACGTCACTACAGGACTTTTGGAGCCATAGGTGGAATCTGATGGTGCCAGGTATCCTGCGCCCAACGGTGTATGATCCCACCCGTCACATACTCACGCCAATTATGGGCAAGCTGTGGGCCTTACTTTTAGCCTACGTGGCAGCCTTCTTTGTGTCAGGACTAATGCATGAGATCATATTTTATCACTTCACACGTGAGACACCCACGTGGGACGTCACGTGGTTTTTTGTATTTCAAGGGGTTTGCACTGCAGCCGAGGTGGTGGTGAAGAAGAGGTGGTTGATCGGCAAGTGGCGGTTGCATAGGGCTACATCGGGGCCTTTGACTTTGGGATTTCTTGCGGTCACCGGCGCTTGGCTGTTCCTTCCTTTTGTTTTTAGGCATGGTGTGGATGAAAAAGCCATGAGAGAATATCCAATATTGGTCAATTTTGTGAAGGAGACAATGTTATTGATTTTTGGTTAGAAAATCATTTTAAAATTTATGTGTTTGGTTACATTGTACATTCACTTCACCGACAAAATCAGCCCTTCTTTTGTAAACTTTCAAAAGTTGTCAGCTCGCTTAATTTGATTGAGCCTGGATGGTTTATAATGCCCCCGGAATCAATACGCAAATAGGAACTAATGTAGTGCGCCATTAAATCTCCATTTTAAGATACTGCCAACTGCTATAACAATATCTTATTTCCCCCGACTATCGAGATAGATTCGACAGACGCTTTCATTTGGGGTTAATCTTCATCACCCAGCACGGCATGTGGTGCTTGATTGTCACCAACTGTCCAGGTTGTTGTCTTCATCCCAAGGGAATACATGTGTGGATATCTTAGCTCAACTGGGACATTCGATGCATCCTGGTATTCATGAATTGTTGTTTCCTCCTACGGAGGTTTATAGGGCTCTGTTAAATATATATATATACATATATATATATATATATATATATATATATATATATATATATGTATCTTATTTGCTATTAGCTAAATCCAACAAAATTGGACCGCTCAAAAATAATTCCACTTTATCACAAATTGCCCCCAAATAACACATACGCAATATAGAGAGAGAGAGAGAGAGGAATTGCCAACAAAGGGCTCGCGCTTAAACAAGATTCATCTTGTCTTGTTTGTCAAAGACTTCAAATAGGACTTAAATTGTTAAAATATATTCCGAGTACGTAAACATAGATGGAAAAATAGGGTCAGTCCTAATTCAGAGGTTGAAAATGTAATTAAATACCACCGACTTGTTTAATTAAATAATTTTGTCCAATCACATCACTCTATACTAAACACGTACAAATTTTTAATATCTAAAACATAAAATTGTTATCTAAGATAACATTTTTAAAATTATCTTTTTTAGAATGCCACCAAAATTACTCTCTGGACAGAGAATTTAAAATTATTTTCTTAAATAATTTTTTAAAATATTTATATCCTAAATAGTTTTTATAATATTCTACACTATTCTAGAAGGTGGTATTCTAGAATATAACTAAAATAGTTTTCCAGCACAATGGTTTTAAAACCGTTGTCCTCGACCATGATAAACAATATGAAAATAGTTTGGTATTAATTCTAAAATTAAAATTCTATCATTATTAAATATTTTTTGATTAATTCAAAATTTTTGCTCTATCTTTTAAATAATTGCTTTTCTTGAAATAATGTTTAGAAAAAAAGGTATTTCTCTGTCCATTTAATTTATAATAATACCAATATAAAGATGTAGTTCAAATTACTATTTTTTATCTTTATTTTCAATAAATACTGAAAATTCTGCAAACTTTTTAAAACTAAATATCAAATGGGGTTGATAAATAATTTAACTTGAAAGTTTATTTTCGTATTTAACTCATATGCTATCAATCTTGTTAGATTAAACAACAATTCTCAATTTCAAATTCTTAGTAGCAATTGTTGTAAATATGAGATGCAATATGTAATTGCAAAGTACAAACACAAACGTAAATTAAAAAAATATATATGATAACATAAAATTAAAATTTCAAAAAATTGTAAAACATAATTTTTGTTATATTTAAAGAAAATATTTATAGGAAATAGGATAGTGATTGGACTCAGGATTTGTTTGAATTTTTTTTTAATTTATATTATTCTATTTATAATATTTTTCAATTAAAATAAAATTCATTTTAAAAACTTAATAATTATAAATCAAATCCGTCCAATTTTTAAAGAATTGTTCACGAATTAGTTGTACCTACCGTTAGTTGTTTTCATCTCACCACTACGATTGAACTTTAAAATAAGTGAGAAATTTTTATTAAGTTACTATATTTTATTTTTGTTATAATTAAATTCTTGAATTTTAAAATACGTCATAATTATATTCTTATACGTAACAATTTTAAAATATTTGTTATGATTTAGTTGTTTATATTCTTGTCTCCACATCTGTACAAACATGGAGGATTTCCTCAACTTCGTCAAGCATCAAGGCGTTGTTTATATTCTTCATTTTTGCTGCAAAATTCTTTCTTCTTTCTCTGCTTATTGGTCTGTCCGACTGCAGAAATTTTCTGCATCAAGGCGTGGTCTTAGTTATTCACTGTTGCATACTTTTTCTCTTTCTCGAAATGATCTTGGTCATATCAAATTCATTGTTTAAAGCTCTGACTGGATTGGAGCTTCAGCCACGGTTGGATGAGCCTTAATTGTCGCTTGCATCGCGCTGTTTCTGGTCATTAGTTTGTTTTTGTGGTTCTTTTTTTCTTTCACTATTTTTCCAATAGCTTAGAAGCTACGCAGTATTTCCATTTTATGATTGTGACAATGAGAGCCGAAGTTTAATATATAATAACAAAAGGAGCATTTAGCTTCTCGGAACAAAAGCATAATCAAAGTGGAACAAAAAGAGCATTCGCTTCGGGGAATAAAGCATATTTAAAGCGGAATACACGGTAAAATGTTGGAGCTATGAAAATACGATATATTATGGAAATATTTAATTATATTAGAATATATTATATATGAAAATCAAATCGATTATTAATTTAATTTTGAACTTCTATATTTGTAATATTTATTTAAAATTTATAATAATTAATTTTCTATATAAACTCCACGTATTATAATATTTCATTTAAAGATAAATATTCTCATTGCTATTATTTCTAATAAGATATCAAATTTATTTTCAAATATTTTTTTAATATTTTCCAATGAAGTCAAAACTACTTGTCTGGAATGCGTTGCCTTAAAATCGCCATTCTGACATATTGGATCCTACTATCCAATGTTGAAGACAACTCAAAATGATGTGATTTTGATCTTTCATTATTCTCTTTCCATCTCTGCTATGTGTTTTTTTTTTTTCCGATTGATCATAAATTGTCACATTAGTACATTTGTTTTATGGTCAGCACCATATTTTCAACGAGATGTCATCATATCACACTTATCGACTTTTTTAAAGTGAAATATTTTTTATTATATTATACTAAATTTGAGAGAATGTTATAAGATACCATATATTATAAAAATATTTAACTTTATTAAAATATATTATATATATATAAAAGATTTGATTATGAAAAGATTTGATTTTTTTATTTTTATATTTATATCAATGTATTTTTTATATAAAACATTAGAGCTATATTCTTATATTGCTTCTTTTCTGTCAGAGTGAACAAGATTCAAAATGGATGGTGAGGCCTTGAGCTTAATCAAGGTATGGTCTACAACTCTGGTAGCTCTTTCTTATTCTTATTTCATAGCCTCCAAAATTCCAAAAGGCAAGTTGAGATTTCTCTCTCTCCTACCTATTTTCTCTGTCTTCTTAATCCTCCCTCTCTTTCTGTCGGCCGTCTTCCCGATTTGCATCACCACTTTCTTCATCTCTGGCCTTGCAAACTCCAAGCTCATCCTTTTTGCCTTTGATTCAGGCCCTTTATGTTCAACCCCACTTAAAAGCTTTTTCATTTTTGTCATAATTGCTTGTCTTCCTATTAAAATCAAGTCTGAAAATCAATACCAATCTTCTAAAAAGATCAAATTGCCTTTCAACTTTACAGCAAAAGTTTTATTTCTTGCTTTGCTTATTGGTTTATTTGGCTACGAAAAAGTTGTACATCCAAGCGTGGCCTTAGTGATTTATTCTAGCCTGGTTTTTCTCTTTCTTGAAGTGGTCTTGGTTGTGCCAAATTCATTGGTGAAATTTCTAATCGGATTGGAGCTAGAACCGCCGTCCGATGAGCCTTATTTGTCAACGTCACTGCAAGATTTCTGGGGCAGGAGATGGAACCTCATGGTCTCGAATGCGCTTCGCCACACAGTGTACAAACCCGTACGCTCATTCTCGGCTACTCTCATCGGGAGAGCGTGGGCTCCACTTCCGGGTGTATTGGCTACGTTTCTAGTGTCTGGTTTAATGCATGAGCTCGTGTACTTTTACATCACAAGTGCTCCTCCCACGTGGGAAGTCACGTGCTTCTTCTTGTTGCATGCGGTGTGTTTGGTTGTTGAATTTGGTCTGAAGAAGGCTTGCGAGGGCAGGTTTGAATTGCATTGGGCCATTTCGTGTGTATTGACAGTGGGGTTTGTGAATGTCACTGCCTTTTGGCTATTTTTCCCGCCCTTGCTGAGAGCTGGTGTGGACGGGAGAGCCATTGGTGAGACCAAATTGTTATTTCATTTTGTAAGCCATAAGCTTAATCTTAAAGCGTGATACGTAGCTATACCCAATTAGTTTGGAAAATAAGATTTCTCAGTGGAATAGAGATTAGTGGGGAAAGGTTAAATTACTTTGATGTTCAATAGTAACTCTAGAATTAACTCCATTGAACTTCTCTTCTTGGAAGAGATCGTTTTTTTGGCTGAATCGGTCAGGAAGAAAAGGGGGTTCCTTGGAAGGAAAAATAGCCAAACCTTCGCAAGAAACTTCTCTATATCTGTCGCGGATGTATTGTAATTATTCAAAAATATATTATATATCAATATATACATTTAGGTTTTTATATTTTGATATTTATAATTGTTTCTATATTTATATTTATCATAATAGATTTTTTATATAAATCTAATCTATTATAATAATTTTTTAAAACAATCGAATATTATGCTTTATGTTATTCTATTATTTTACATTTCTAATATGGTATGATAACTATTTTTATTTATTTCTATTATTCATATTATTTTATTTAATATTTTTACATGTTATCAGAATCCCCTTTACAAAAAGGGTTATCCATGCACCCATACATGTCTTCAATAACCAGAATTAGTGCTGAACCCTAATCAGCCAGAGTTAAAATCAATGTTAGAGCATGGGCCAAGAGCCAGATCGGCTTCCCTGAGTATGAAGCTAGGAGCCAAAGCTCGGAGCCATCGGAGAAGCCAGATCTAGAGCAAGAGGCAGAACAAGAACCAGAACCTAGAGTGAACACAAGTGTTGCAAAAACACTCTCTAGAATTTTAAATCCTTCGATCAGATTCTATTTTAAAGTCAAGTGATTTTTATTGTACCACGTTAATTTTAAAGAGAATATTAGAATATATATTATATACCAAAATCAAATTAATAATTGATTTAATTTTGATACATATTTAATTTTTTATATTTTTATATTTATATATTTGTAACTATTTTTATATTTGTTAAATTTTTCATATAAACGCAAAGTATCGTAATAATTTATTAAGATAATTGAATATTATATTTTATATTATTATATTACTCTCTATCTTAACACTATACCACAACTATATTCTTGTATCTTTATTATTATTCATATTATTTTATTTTATACTTTTACTGTAATGATCTAATTATAGCATGGCTTCTCCGTTCGATCTCCACACAAATTCAATCAACGTTTTTCTCAGCCGGATGAGGCGAAAGCATGTATTCTTGAACACAAATTGAGCACTCTCGCACAAGGAAACAAGGCACTTGGTGCTATGCCGACTAAGAAGTCTCAGGCTAGGGGGAAGTTGTTGGTGTTCTCACTGGGAAATTGGGGCAAACAAAAGAAAAGTTTTGGTATATAGTAGGGTTTCCACAGGACCTTAAAAAAGGAAAAGGCCGGGAGAGAGGTCAGTTTCCTACCGTGAAATCTGGTGTTGACACAAATGAAGTTTTTGGTAATACAACAAAGGAAACGGGGGAGTGATCACTCAATTGAGTATGATAAATGAACGGAGTCAGAGGCTCAAGCACTTGTTCAACGTACAAAAGGGTTCAGGAATCAGTCACCCCAACTTCCAATCCTAGTGCATTAGTCCCGAACCTCCTATTGCATTGTATCCTACCTGCATCCTTCATATACTCTCCTACGATACAGGGTCCCAAGTTTTGAAATTCTAGAGGTTTAAGGTGGAAGTGCAGCCTGTATGCAACTATAAACCAAGCTCTCGTAATTTGATTCGATATTATCGTTTATTGTAACATTTTATTATTGTCTCCCGATGAATGATTGAACCATGTGAATAGCTAATTGTTTTTTCTTCCTTTTCAATTAATTCCTTATTATTTTATAAAATAATATCTAATAAAATTAATATTTGACTCGCACTTACTGAGAGTTAAGTAAATTGTGATCCAAGGGATTAAGGTTCTTGAGGCCCTCAACTCCCTAACTATTATGATGCTTCTTATAGCTGATTTTTCAAGTTAGTTTGACATGAAATGATAACCTAATGTTGTGTATATTTCTTCCAAGCATCAATTTGGGGAGCAATATAAATCTTTAAAAAATGGTCGAGAGAGTTGATGAAGAACTAAGAAAATTTTGGAAGAGATAAGACAATGGCCAACAACTTTTTTTTTTTTTTTTGATACTTGAACCTAGTATTTGGAGTCATATTCCAATTAATCCGATCCGAGTTATTATTGAACCCTCTTTTATGGGGATCTCTCTCGTTATAATTCTTTTCATTCTTAAAATTTAAATATAATTTTTAATTAAAAGATTTATCATCTTTTTTATCCTATCAATGGTGATATGGCAAACAACTTATGATTGCGTAGCGTATAGAAATTTTTATTTTTTAAATGTTAATGCTGTTAATCTCCCCCTAAAATGGTCTCGAGGTCAAGTGAGCCCTACCGCAGACTTTGGTGTGATGATTAAAGGCCTAAGTAGAGCCTGGCCCAGAAGCGGTTCCTCTAATCGAAGATGAGATGTGCTCATATTGGGCCTAGAATTTTTTTTTGGTATAAGGCTTAGAATTTTTTTTTATACTATATCAACCGGTATCCGGAGTCATATTCTAACTAATTCGGTTCGGAATTTATAGTAGCCTATTTAAGAGGACTACTCTCTCAACATAGTTTTTTCCATACCTAAGTCACAAATCGAACTCAAGAACTTAGACCAACTAGTATTCAAAATCATACTCTAATTGGGTTTAGAATTGTGTGGCTCAAAATTATGAAAGCTCCAAGCAAGCACATGTCAGTGAGTATGAAAGCTTGGCCAACTAACCGACGGTTGGTTTAATAGAATGTAGCATTAAATTTTTTAACTAAATATCTGAATTCAACTCACGATTTGAGTATAAAAAAAACTATATTTAAAGAATAGCTCTCTTAAATGGATCACTGTAAATCTCAAATCAGATTAGTCGAGATATAATTTCGAATATCGATTAATATAATGGCAAAAAAAAAAAAAAAAGAAAGCTTGGGCAAATCAGCTCCAACGGACACCGAAGTTGAGGTGGGGAAATGAAAAGGGCGTGATCCCTAACACCCTCTCTCCCTCAGCTTACGCCTAAATATGCAACTCCTGTCGAGAGTTCCACTTGCAGGTAGGTGACCGATGCGAGCTTGGCACGGTGGATTATCATTGTCCAGATAAAATCTTAGTAACAGTATTTAAAATATAAATAATTTTATTTTACAATTATATATAAATTATTATCGATTAAAAGATTTTAAACAACCAAATCAATATTATATCGAATAATCAAATCTCTCGACTTAAAATAAAATTAAAGTTGTGACATTATTGTGGTATTTATATGATCGACTAAATTAGTTTGATAAAAAATAATTTAAAAATTATCCAAAATAAATATTATTTAAGTTTTTAATTTTAAAATTAAAATTTTATCATACTTCACAGGAACGTTGGCAATTGATCAAAAAAAATAAAATAAAACACACACACACACACCCGTTGATTATTGCTCCTGGGCTTACCAAAATGATTTATTAAAGTTTAATCATGTATCCTTATCAGAGGTGGAGGGCCTTTGGAGTTGGCCTTCATTTTGTAAGCAATAAAAGTTTTATATTATTAATAATTATTTTTTGTTTTGTATGGTCCAGATATTAAGGGAAGGAAGGCTGGTAGCCAAACAAACAAAGCAGTTGCATTTTGCTGATTGAAACAACCCCAAAGGGAGATAAAATTAGTAAGGAAAAGGAAAATATTGGAGCACTAAGATTGATGATGGATTTTGGAGTCCACACCATAATCCAAGTATCGTCTACAGTTGTTATAGCAATTTGTTATTGCCACTTCATAGCCTCCAAAATCCCAAAGGGCATGTTTAGACTTGTCTCTCTCCTCCCAATTTTATCTCTCTTCTTCTTGCTTCCTCTCTCTCTCTCCACTGTCATCCCAACTGGCATCACCTCTTTCTTCATCTCTTGCCTAGCAAACTTCAAGCTCTTCCTTTTTGCCTTTGACTTAGGCCCTTTGTCTTCAACCCCACCAAAAAAATTTTCCACTTTTCTCGTAATTGCTTGTCTTCCTATCAAAATCAAGTCAAAAAATCGATGCCCATTTTCTAGAAACCCCAAATCACCCCTTCTTCAATTTAGCTGTAGAAATTCTTCTCCTTGCTCTTTTTGTTGGTTTCTCCCACGTCAAGGAATTTTTCCACCCAAAATTGGTCTCGGCAATCTACTGTTGCGTGCTCTGTCTTCCTCGAAGTGGTCCTGATTGTGCCAAATTGTTTGGTCATACTCTGATTGGATTGGAGCTAGAGAGACCGTCCGATGAACCTTACTTGTCAACATCCCTCATAGTATCGAGTGCACTGCGTTACTTTGTATACAACCCCGTACGCTCATTCGCAGCTACTGTCATCGGTTGTGCGTGGAGTCCACTTCCCGCACTCTTGGTTGCTTTTGTTGCGTCGGGCTTGATACTCGACGTGTTTTACTTTCACTTGACACCCGCCGCTCCAACGTGGGAAGTGACGTGCTTCTTTGTACTGCATGCGGTGTCTCTGGTTGTGGCATATGGGCTGAAGAAGGTATTGCGGCCAGGTGTCAGTTGCAGTGGGGAGTTTCTGTTGCACTGACGATTGGGTTTGTGATCGTAACCGGGAGTTGGCTTTTTTTGGCCGCGTTTATTGAGAGCTGGAGTAGACGTGCGAGCCATAGAAGAGGGCAAAATGTTTTTTAATTTTGTAAGCCAATCCAAATATCAAAAATGAAAATAAAATATTTGTCCAATTTCCTTCTGCATCCAATAATTTTTGAATTAGGGCGAGACAAAAAAATTGAATTGGATAGAAAAAATCGACAGTTTCCATATAAAATTGGGTTGGTGGCGTTAATCAACTAACGATTGAGTAATAATTTTAAAAATTGATTTTTAATTAATCATCTATTTTTTTAATGTAATATTATTTGTAAATAGTTGGTCTTAATTAATTTATTTATTTTCAATAAAGAGATGACAATGTGAAGAAGTTTACCGGTATAATCAACGAAGTCCTCAAAATTTTCCTTGTCACTTTTTTGGTATTATGTTTTAGATACTGTCTGATATCCTGAATTTTATCTCGACTAATACAAACCAATCACTATATAGTTTTGGTTTTAATTGACGGGGTAGATTTAAGATCTTTTAACATTTTCATTGTATAAAGAAAAAAAAACTCGATTTTACGTGTTTAAATAACATTCAACATTTAAATAATTATGACCGATCGATTCAACAGAATTATTTTTAATTAATTTTTTTATTAGTACCTGATCGTGACAATTAATACTAATTATTAATCCTCATTTTTAATCCGACCGAGTTAATGATCAATTAGCCGGTCCGACTGAACTGAGTAGACCACTGGCTTGAAGTATGAGGACTTTGTACATCAAAAGAGGTTAAGGCCTCTTAAAGCATCTCGAGAAATGCTGTAAGAAAATAATAGTTCAATTCTTACTCCTGTTGAACAAAGCATTTGGAGCTGGTTCCGCTTGTGGTGTGGCTTGTGTTTTAAGTTTTTTGGGCTAATAATCACAATCAATCCACTAATCAATCACATAAGAGTAAAAATTGAACATTTATTTTCTTTCGGTCTTTGGGAAAATCTTTGGAAGTTGGAAACCCAAGCTCGGGGTGCTTTTATTCATGTGGAAAGCCCTTAACAGTGGAGGTTTGACAAATATGGCCTCAAGGCAAAGGAAGCTGTCCATACGTGATGTTCACAATTTGTTTCGTAAGGATAAAGTGTCTTTGATTCAATTGTTGTGAGATTGCTAGGAGGTGAAGAATATGTGGCTTTTGATTTATCCTCCAAAACTTTTTGATTGGTGATTCAAAGAGGATTTTCAAGAGTGGATTTGCAGAAACATATTTGCAGAGGAGGAGGTGGGGTAGATGTCTGTAGAACTTCTTTTCTCTAGAATCTGAAATATTTGGAAGGGTAAAAACTTGGGATGTTTTGAGAATTCTAAGATGATTCATGAATGGGAGACATTTTAGGGTAAAGATTTGAAGTCTACAAAAAAGTGATAATCTCTTTGTATTGTAGTATTCCGAAGAATGTGGTATGAACTTGATGTGGATGTAAGTCCACGAATGGGGTGGCCACAGCAAGACTGGGAGTGGGAATGATGCAGGGCATTGGGTAGGGGTTCTTTGTAAACTTGGGCAGCTGCTTTGTGTCTAATACCGAACCATGAGTGTCGTGGCATGGGTTGGCGTTGGCAACCTCCCTAAGAAACCCTTTTATAGGTGAAACTGAAGTGTATCATTATATTATTGTCTATACAGAAAAAAATCAATCCAGCCCACCTATTACTGATAGCAATTCAGTGAATTGATGTTAAAATATATTAAGTATTAAAATCAAATTAATTATTAATTTGATTTTAAAAATATTTAATTTTTTTTCTTTCCTAACCTGTCTCCAAAAATAATAATCATAATAAATAAACTCTCTTCAACAATTAAAATTTGAGAGAATAAAAAAATAAATGTAAGAAAAATTAATTTTTAATTAAAATTTATAATTATTGAAATTGAATTAATTAAATTTTTAGGGTGGAATAAAATAATAAAAAGAATAGTTGCGTTTTCCAATTGGCGGCCGTAGGTAATGCAAATTTATTGATAAGACAGATAAGACCCGTTTGGGAATTAAAAAACATCCGAAGCACATACTGGAAATTGGAAATAAGAAGTGTAGTCGTTTTTGCGGTGGACTGCAGTCTGGTCCGCCGCACCCATCTCTTCTCGAATCAGCCAACCAAAAATCTCTCTATCAGAGTCAGCGAATGTTGCCAAAATCCTGAAACCCCCAACCAAAACCCTCCAAACACCCCTCTTCTCTCTCCGTAGTGTGAGTAATTCTCACATTTCTTTGCTCTCTCCTCGCTCTCTCTTCTCGCAATGGCGACTCTTCGGCTATCAAACCCTAACGATTTGGTTACGTCGTCTTCATTTGGAAATGGGTTTTGCCGGAGAACACTCCATTGTACAGTAGACAAAATGCGACTATCTTCTTCTAGGGCTCGCAGAGCGAATTCAAGTAGAAGACGACATTGTGGGGTTAAATGTTCATCGGGTTCGTTTGGACCAGTTGAATCTGCCAAAATAAAGGTCGTCGGTGTTGGTGGTGGTGGCAACAATGCTGTCAATCGCATGATTGGTAGCGGATTAAAGGTCCTCTCTTTCTCTCTCTCTCTCTCTGTACAAAGTTTGTTACGCCCATATGAAATTTTCCAACCAATTGTCCAATTTTGCGCGTTCTCTTTATCTATTTTTGTTTTCATCCCCTTGTTACCATTGTTGCTTGGTTCTAATAGCGCAAGTACATTTTTGCTTTTACATTGTGGTTGAAAGTCACCGTGTAGAGTTGTTAGGATTGTATTGGGAATGACACCCCTAATGCTTCAAAGAAGGCTCTCCCTTGTTTTTATTTTTAACTTGATACTTCTTTTACTTAGCATTTTGTTGGGTAACCAAATCTGTGGATGATTCATAAACATAGGACTTTATTGAGCAGATTACTGACAACAGTATTTGAACAATTTCACCATTAGGGCGTCGACTTCTACGCCATAAACACAGATGCTCAAGCACTGGTACAGTCGGCTGCTGAGAACCCACTTCAAATTGGAGAACTTTTGACGCGGGGACTAGGTCTGGCATTCTCCCCAAACTTAAGCTAGTTTTTTATTGAAATTTGAACTTCATTATATACAAAATGCTAGTCTCATAATATTTTATCAATTGGTAATTATATACTGCATGGCTTCACTATGTTGTTGTGCATCCATTGATTGAGACTTCTTTATAGAGATGCAGGTACAGGTGGGAATCCGCTTCTTGGGGAGCAGGCCGCGGAGGAATCCAAAGAATCCATTGCAAACGCTCTCAAGGGTTCAGATCTTGTGTTCATTACAGCTGGTATGGGCGGAGGCACAGGGTCTGGTGCTGCTCCAGTTGTTGCCCAGATAGCAAAAGAAGCCGGTTATTTGACAGTTGGTGTAGTAACCTACCCTTTTAGCTTTGAAGGACGTAGAAGATCCTTGCAGGCAGGTGCATTTTAATTTATTTGGCCTATATGTAATTCTGATAGGATAGTATATTTCTATAAACTGGTTGAACTCCCTTTAGTGTTGTGTAGCTAAATAATTAATCACACTGTAGGGAAGATTTTAGATTGTAATGTTCCTTATCTTTGTAGGATGAGATTTGACTTGACCTATTTGTAGATGCTTATATATGGCAAGTGCACCTTTTTACCCTTGTTTTAAATTTCCTCTAGGTAAACAGGTAGTAGATGAGGAACTTTGCTTCTTGATAGCCTTTTTTTTTTTGGATCAGAAGCTTCTTGATAGAGGGCGAACCTTAGTGCAACGGTAGAGTTGTTCTTTGGTAACTTCGAGGTCACGGGTTCGAGGCGTGGAAACAGCCTCTTTGCAAAAAAATGTAAGAGGAAAGCTGTATACATATATACCCACCCTCCCCCTACCCCTGCACTAAACCGGGGAGCACTTTGTGTACCGGGTGAGCCCTTTTACAAGCTTCTTGATAGCTTTATTAGTGAAGGGTCATTAGATTCTATGCAACATGAAGTGACTTTGGCTTATTAATATAAGAAGAGTGTTTATAGATTAAGGCCTTACAAATGAGAGTTTGAATTTATATCTTCTAGCCATAATATCCTATTCCAAAGGGTGATAAAAGTGGAATGTTTGGCGAATAAGCATTGTATGGTATGGAGAAGTGCAGTATTTGGATAAATTGCGTTTGTGAGATAAGTAGAACTCAGTTTGGAGAATAAGAACCTAATAAGATTGACTAAGTTCGGATTCCTAATGGGAAAAGCACTGAGGGTGTGTTTGGATACCCTTTTTCTCTGTTTCGTCTATTCAAAAGGGCACAAGTATCAACTAAACCAAAAAAGGGGTACAGTAATTATAATTGTCATCACTAACTAAAATTTCTTTATAAGATGCTCTAAAATTGTCATTAATATAAAAATGTTTTTGTTTAACATTTTATATAAAATTAAAGTGTTTATAGCCCATAAGAACTTACAAGAAGTTTATCCAAACTGGGCCATGCCCAAACAATATGACCCATGGTGCTAACAAAAGGGATCACATGAAAACCTTATCATCTTTTATCCTTGTTCTTCTTCTTTTTTCTTCCCTCCCCCCCTCCTTTTCTCATTGTGCATTCTTCATACCCCTCTATGCTCACAAGCCCATCCTCCCCATAACTTATGAGAATCCCCAAAAAGTATGGTCAGCAGCCCTTGTATACTAATATTGCCTTTTCTTTCAAATTTAAAATTCTCAGGCATTAGAGGCTATTGAGAAGTTGCAAAGAAATGTAGATACACTTATTGTAATTCCGAATGACCGCCTCCTGGATATCACTGATGAGCAGACACCACTTCAGGATGCGTTTCTTCTTGCGGATGATGTCCTACGCCAAGGGGTCCAAGGAATTTCAGACATTATCACTGTAAGCGACACTGCATTTGAGGATCCTATGTTTTGACTACTGCCCTAGAACACTTCTGGGAGATTCTCTATGGTCATCCAATGCTGGCCATGTTTCATTCATCTGCTTATGCATCCAAATTGAATTTATAGCAAATTTTCCAGTTTTTCAAACTTACACAGATTGTCACTGTGATAGTACCACATGTTTCTGAGGTCCTAATGATTATCTGCATATTTCTTTCCTCATGGCATGCCTTTGTTTTCATCTCCATTACTTGGAAATCTCTGTTTCCTCTTAGGTTCTTGAACTACTTATAAGAATTATGATACCAAATATTCATGGTAATATGTAAAACTACTGCAACTGGACTACCTCCTTCACAATTTTCATTCAATTTGTCATGGAGAGGGGGTCGTGAAGATTTTTTTTCTTTGACATTTTGTTTATTGATTTTTTTGTTCTAAAAACATGAATCAACTTACTGTTTCTTGTTTGCAGATACCTGGGCTGGTAAATGTGGATTTTGCAGATGTAAAAGCTGTCATGAAGGATTCTGGAACCGCAATGCTCGGAGTTGGTGTTTCCTCCAGCAAGAACCGTGCAGAAGAAGCTGCAGAGCAAGCAACTTTAGCCCCCCTTATTGGGTCATCAATCCAATCTGCTACTGGCGTAGTGTACAATATCACTGGAGGCAAAGACATAACACTGCAAGAGGTGAATAGAGTGTCTCAGGTACTCTCAATACTGGCTCTTTAGTTTTTTACGCTAATTCAAGGTTTGTTTCTTGCACTTCATTGCTGTTGAAGCTATGAAATATTTATCAAACCACCATGACAACAAATAATTATGATAGAGTTCAGTGTAGATGTTCTGCTTTAATGGATAATAATACATCGTCAAAATGGTTTTCTATGCGTTTGATTGACTCTGTAATATGTTTTATGGTTTTGTTTCCATGTCTTTGTCCAGTGTAGATGTTCTGTTTTAATGGATAATAATGCATCATCAACATGGGTTTCAGTGCATTTGATTGACTCTGCAATATGTTTTATGGTTTTGTTTCCATGTCTTTATGTTAGACTTCAGATTTTTTAAGGATTTAAAAGACCAGAATTTTTTGCTGGTTTCTCCTTTATACAAATTGTTTGTTCTTCTTTGTCAATGGCTTTGTCATCCCTTGTATTTAATCTCTCATGGTTTTTTACAATGCTCTTGTTCTTTCAGGTTGTGACAAGTCTTGCAGATCCTTCTGCAAACATCATCTTTGGGGCTGTTGTGGATGACCGATACAAAGGTGAGATTCATGTGACAATTATTGCAACAGGCTTCTCACAATCATTTCAGAAGACAATCCTTACTGACCCAAGGGCTGCAAAACTAGTGGAAAAAGTAGCAGGAAGCCAGGAGAGTAAGGGACCACCCCTTGAACCGTCACCTGTGCTGGCTGGATCATCACGACCACCTGCTAGAAAGCTCTTCTTTTGATCCTAAGGCTTTCGACCCCCACCCCCCAATGTTATTCTTTTTGTTTTGCCTGTGGGCAATGTCCTTACCTAGTCTCAGATTTCTTTTGGATTCTGTGCAATTCAGTTTTGTCGTGTATATCACTTCATTTTCATGCGGATCGCTACCTCTTTTTTATGGGCAAGGACCAAGATGTCATTCTGTATTTTCCTCCTGAATAGCGTTAGTTTCGGCTTTTCCTTGACGTACATACAAACATATTCTGGAACTGAATGTTCGACCAGGCAAACAAATAATCAGTGCAATTGAGCGATCATTAACTGCAGTGATCACATTTTATCACTTTTTCTCTGAATTTTTCCCAACAAGAATTACTTTATAAAATTGGGGGGGGGGGACAATAGCAACATTTGGACACTAGCAAAATGAAATACACGCATCCCTTTCTTAAATTATGTATCTCATATGCTACAGAAAAAGAGACAGCTCCCGCTTTTAAATTCTCTCATGCTACAGAAAAAGAGACAACTCAGGTGTAGGTGTAAATGCAAGCATCCTTTCACCAAAAATTTCAACTAGTGATGCCACGAGGTTCCCAGAATCAACGCCCTTCCAGGCTTGGGACAATATAGCAGACGATACCCTTGGTGTTTTCCCACTGTGCATTTCTCTTCTGCCGCTGCTGCCCAAAATGTTGTCTTTTGATAATGCCCGCGTCATTGAAGCTAGGCTGCCATCAGAAGCCACTCCAGTAGAAAATCCACTGTTTAATCCTTGCATATCAACAGCCATGGAGTTGGCAGGAATCATACCCATTGGTGCATTCACAGCAGCCTTTTTCAGTGGTGGTTGCTGCAGCAAGTTGTCCATGCTCGCTTTTCGCTTATCTGACAAAGTACAATATGAATCAGATAAAAGTTTATTGTCACTAAAGAAAGATTGGCATGAAGTACAAATAGACAACTGTGTGAATCATGACGTGTTTGTGAACATTTTGATGATCCTCAGGTAAGAATCTTGCGTTTTGTCCCAGTCTTGACATTCCCCTTTATCAGCATTTCAATAACACCAAATGGACTATGAAATGTTCTCGCTATCACAAATAGTGACACCAGTGGATCTAAAAATACAGGGCTTAGAACAAAAAACAAAACTTTGTATCCATCAAAATGGGTGGTCCGTAATCTTAACTCAATCCGTGATAGCTCTAGTAATTTTTCTTTTTCCATCTTCTCCATAAGAAAACCACAAAAGATTTTTAAGATTCCAAGTTATGGAAAACTTTCAAGATCAAGTTTGGAAAAAATTTTAGCTAAGCATTTATCAACTGCCTTTAATGACATATAATACAATATTAACCCACCATCCAAGACACTGCACAAGGTTTAACCAATCTACCCTCCATGAGGCTTCTATATTGTGCAAACACTTGCCCTGCTTGTATTGTACCAGCACACTATAAGCAAATACTTGTGTAGTAATGCAGAATTGTACCGGAAAGCAGAGTTTAGGTTATTGAGTCCGTTTCAAATTTAATTTGTGCTTTAAATAATTCCTATTTAAGGGGTTTAATGTGCCCTGTTCATATGAACACACTATAAGAGAACTATTTTAAAACCGGTATTCAACATTTGCATGCATGAGCGTATTTTATTAAGATGAAACCTTGATATCTTTTTATAGTAGTTTTAACTGAATACAAAATATTTAAACTGCATTCACGTAACATAGTGATCCTTGATACCAATTTTAAAACCCAATGTGTCCAGTAAAAAGCACTTTTAACCAAATTGGTTTCAAGTTAGACTAAACCTAGGTTTTAAAGCTTGTTATGCAATCAGATCTCAATTTGGCCTTGCATCCTACAACTATTTGCTCTCTAGCATTCACAAAAAAGTTTCATGTATATCATGTGGAAACAAGTAAATAAGACCATACTTGGCATTGTAGTTATAATTTTTTTGTTGTTCTTCCACATGGTACGTGTTGGGAGAGATAACCAACTAGGAGACATCTTTAGCTGATTGTACATGCATCGACCTGCTGCACGCTGCAAAATTCATGCCCTCATCAATTTTTACTGCACAGCAATTCATTTACAGCCTTTTATATGGGTAAGACCAAAATTTTGGGTTAAAGAACCTTACCAGCAAGGCCCCATAGACACACCAGGCTTCATACCGCTTCATCTCACTCTTTTGCTTCTCAGGTTGCATTTCTGGCTCTAATAGTTGCATATATGGATCAAGATTTGGCAAAATAAGCAGACGAACCTGCCAGAATTAGGTAAGTTCAAGAAAGTTCCCAAAAAGAAGAGGCCACAAGAGACTTTGCTCAAGTATGCCAAAGAACTCAATTTCTTTTCTTTAAGGTTTGCCCTAGCATGAGTGGATATGCTTTCTTCGGCATGTGTGTGTTTGTGGATGGTAACAGTGAGGAAAAGATGCCCTTTAATAAAAGAAACAAAGTGAAGGTCTATGTAGCATGCCAACAACTAGGGCGTAAGATGCCAACAGATAGGACATGGCTCAGAAGCTACAAAATAAATAAATAAGTAAATAAATAAAAACAAGGAAAGTTCAGCAAGGAAACATTTAAGTTAGAACTGGATCCCACATGCAAAAAGAAAAGCACCCAAAGGCACAAAGTTTTACCCAAGTAACATCACTAGGAACCTCTAGATAAAAACAGACTGTACATGGATCTTCTAACACTGTCATGAAACTCCTGCAAATGCATAATTTCAAAAGCTGAAAGCATGGACTCACCACATTGGGTCCAAGGGCAGATAGGCCCTGAATAGCGCCAAAATGTTGAGGCAATGTCTTTGTTGGGTCCAAGAAACAATGAAGCAAGGTTCTTGTGACACGGGACTGGAGATCATAATAAGCATGTCCAAATCTGACAAAGATATCTGATTCAATGATTTATGGCACGAAAGTGTAACCTCCAACATGACATAGTTCTATAATACTAATAGATGACGATCAAGTATATGAAACATATGGCACACACTATCCATGCACTGTGTCTTTTCTAACTTCATTTAAGACGGTGGATTTTACAATTTGGATATAAGGAAAAAAACACCCTCAAAAAAGCAGCTACTACAAAACCAAGCATGTCAACACCCTAAACATCTGTCAAAGCTTCGAGTACGAAGTAGTCAACTCCGAACGAATCCGTCGGCCTGACGGTTGAAGGCTTGTGTGGTGTCAGGTGATCATTCTCTGTTTCACATTCTTGCAGTTGCACATCTCTCTCTCTCTCTCTTTGAAGCTCAATCAAAGCCCCATCTCTCGATCTTTCCCCAATCTGAGTTCAATCACCACTCTCTGCTCTCCACCTTGGGTTGCTGGAGCCGGTGATAGTGATTTGAGCAGCAAAACCCAGATTTCTCTCTCTCTCTCTCTCTCTCTCTCTCTCTCTCTGAATCTGACGAGTCTCGATCTCTCTCTTGTTTTGAATCTCAAAGCTTGAATCGTCTTTGGGTTCGGCGTTCAAAAGATTGAAGGTCTCTCTTTCCTCTCAGTATCACAATCTGTCAATCCCTTTTGCAGGTTTGATCTTCCTCCCTCTTCTCTCTCGAGTGTTTGTGAATTAGGGTTTTCTACTCACTCTTTCTGTTTCATCTTCCTCTCTCTCTCTCTCTCTCTCTCTCTCTCTCCCCCTTTCTGCAGTCTCTCTATCCCTCTCTATGCAGTCTCCCTCTCCCTCTCCCTCTCCCTCTGCAGTGTCCCTCTCCCAATCTGCACTCTCTCTCTCTCCCTCTCTCCCTCTCTCTGTAGTCTCTTGGAGTTTAAATTATCCAAATTGTGATGTTTAATGTTTGGTTTGATAGGTTTTACGCAAGGACTTGGAGTTTAAATTAAAAAGCTTTGTGGTTAGAGTTGCTAAGGCATGTAATTGCATGTTTGTATGTTTTTCCTTTTAGAGATCCTGTTTTTCCTAGATTTTGTCTTATATTGGTGGATTAGAAGATCATAATATGCATATTGGTTTAGGATTGGGTTACCAACGTATATGCTAGGTTAGCTTAATATGTTAGTCTAAAAAGGTTAGCCTAAAAGGTGATACACCTTAGCATATCAGGATAGCTTAAATGATGAAATATGTTACTTAAATGATGATACACGTTAGTGTAATAAGTAGCTTAAAAGATGATATGTGTTAGCTTGATATGCAAGCTTGAATGATGAGATATGTTAGTTTAATTATGATATATATGCAATGCATGAAGTATTAGTGTGGAGGTATGGAGCAAGGAAAGGATTTCAAGTTAAGACTGTTAGATCCTCACTGTTTAATAATAAAGTCCCTTAAAATTTTGAATAACATAAAGTGAAACCTCTCTGTGGTGGGCTATGTGGTAGAATTAGCTCCCAAAGATGACTTTAGCAGTTGGATTGGATAAAAAGGGCCCTGACCTTGTAACTCATACTGCCCCTATAGGAGTCATGTTTATTCTCAGGCAGAGAGTAACCGCTCGTGAGTAAACCTTCCCAAGTGTGAAGGCCGGTAAACCCTCTTCAAGTGTGGAGGTCAGATAAGATAAAGGAAAATGGCATGAAACTTCTAAGAGAAAGAAAGAAAAATAGCAAAAATGGAAAGAACCAAGAAAGAAATTAAAATGAATTTAGTGCCTTTGTGTTGGTTCCAATTCAAAGATATCAACGATTTGTCCCTCTTTGCTTATCCTTTGCCTATTGATTTAATATGCATGTTGTTGATGGAATGTTATTTGCTTTCCTTATGCTGTCATTCATGTATCATATCCCATGCATAATAACTGCTTTATGTTATGTACATGTTGTGCATATTTCCCTTTCCCCACTCCCCTTGGATTACTTGCCAACCAGTGATTTGGCTGACCCAATCCTTAACATTTTAGGAATATCAGGAGCCAAACAAGGATATTAGGATAGCTGTAGTAAACTTCGGGCTCAGGGATATTATATTCTCCCCACCTTCTTTTAACCTTTGAACCCTTTTGTATTGATTATCTAAGTTAAGTTGATTGAGTGACGAATATGTTCTAATGTTTATGTAATAATGAAAACAATGGCATATGTGCAGCGTTGGCTAGTAGAGTTAACCTGATATGATTGTCTATGATACGTGGATGTTGATTCTTTATTCATTGATTTAATACTTAATGCTAATGTTGGTGTCAAGAAGAGGGAATGTAGTCACTATGTTATGCCACCAACATTTGATTGAACTGATACAGTTTTTTGGTTCCACTTGATTGCCATGTGTGGCTGGAATTAGCCAATTTACCCGGATTAGCCAATTTACAAGGAAAATTCTACCCAATTTTCTGAAAAATTTAGTTAAAATAACAGTTTTAAACTTTTTCACTTTTTTCCTTCCTTGTTTTCACACATGTGGATCATGATTCAGATACCATTATCTCGGATGTCGTTTGTTTTGTAATGCTTTATGTTTTGCTTCCGCATGCATTCAACCTCTTTTACTAACAACACCCGAATGGTAAGTCATCGCAGAAACTTCTTCAAAATTTGCTAAATGATAATACCAAATATGTTCTAGTCGTGGAACCAGATATGCATAAAGCAATAAGAAATAATTACCTCTTGCATATTGAAGCGATTAGACTGGCTGTAAAACTTCTCAGTTCCCAGTGATTATCAGATACTCTATTTCCCGACCTTTTGGTTACAATACAGGTAATAATTGATGGCATCAGTAGATGGAGCTGCAAGACAAGGAACGAGTACTTAAGAGAGAAGAGAAAACCCCATAAAACATGGGTATCATAGCAAAGTCACCGGGGGCTTCTACAGACTCTTTGCTTTCAATCCACTAAGCTAAGCAATTGCCTAACCTAATGCTACAAGTGTGTATTGATAATAGGGAAACAAGAACTCTGATGAAAAGGTGGAGAGCTGTATCTCCAATCAAATAATTACTATAGTTGCTAGAGATGCTGAAATTCACAGAATACTTACATAAGGTTCAATATGTATGTGAGGATTGCAGAGAAGGCTCTGGATCACATGCATCAAAGCATACAACAGAGGGAAATCATTAAGATTCCGCGAAACCTGAATTTAGTACACCCAGAAGAAATTCAATGCTTAAATTAGAAAAAAGAAGTATCAGAGACAAACATAAGAAATTTGTCAACAAAAGAGAGTTCTGTCAAGGAAGCTATGAAGTAAGAATTCAAATGATGACACTAAAGTACCTCATCAGCAATGAAGCATGAAAAATAAGGAATTAATGGATGGAGACCTGCGTCAGTTGCTAAGCTTACTAACGCCTCCTTGAAAAGCAAAGAGTTAAACCTATTTACAACCAGCCCCGTGATTTTGTCGAAGTAAAGCTGCAGAGGCGACCGTGAAAACATTATAAGATACTCCATAAGAAAAGAAAGCACGGCAGATGACATGAGAATTACCTGAAGCTCCCTAGATAGGACATGCTTGACAGGTGATTTAACGTCAATAGGAAGTCCATCTTCCTTATATTCAGGCCTTTTGTTATCAGGAACTGCTGCAAGTGCTAGAAGGAGACAAGATTAGAACAAAAACTTCAATATTAGGAGATAAAAGTAATGCCCCCACTAACCAGTTTTAGATGTCATTGTAAAAGGTCACTATGGTAAGATAAATTTCGCAAATAAAGACATTAAGATTAACATGGGTTGGGAGATCTATTCTAAATTATTTCGGTTTCCAACATGGCTCAGAATTAGACTTTCAACCATATTTAGAGACAAAATTTTCAAAAGAAAACATAGAAAAGCTCTTGATAACATTGTTTACGTGTCAAAATGTATGTGTTAGTCAAAGTCTGTCAAAATGTAATGAGAACCGAGGAAAAGTAAAATTTCATGTCAAATTTGAGGGGGGAACAGATCTGAAGAATTTTTTAACAAGTATTTCCTGACTCAGTTTATTAGTCTAAACTTGTTTGAGTTAGGTGGAGAACCTCATACAGCTAATTAAGTAAATACCTTCATTTTCTGGGATTGCAGGCTGCACTCCTTCAATGGCTAGCCAATGAGAAAGAACTGTGGTATCTAGAGGAGCTTTTGGTAAAGGTGCTTCAATCACCTGTTTACATTAAGCATCTTTACATGGCAACCCAAACAGTTCAACTCAAACAATGGTATAGCTTGGGTCATCATTACCTCTCTAAATTCCACATCTTTTTCCTCAATATAATATAAGTCTTTGTGTCCCGCAGCTCTTTTGAAACGCAAAGATTCTCCAGAAACAACACCATAGATAGGCTGATGCAGGAATAATACACATGCATAAGCAAACAAAAACCTGAAGTTTAAGAGATGATCAGAGTTTAACGAGCAAGCCTCCATTGTGAAGATGAAAAAATAAATTAAGACAAAGAGAAACAAGAACAAAGGAAAAAAATGCAGCAGCAAGAATGCACAAATGCTGAGGCAAATGCAACAGTTAAACATTTTGCATACTTAACTAATAACCAGAACCAAGGCATAATCCACTAAATAAAAGGGCACCACATCCTAGAAAAAAATAAATATAAAAATCTAGGCTGTTCTGAAGAAGTAACATCTCTTGGAAGCTACGCACCCAAAAGGTATATGAATGAGCAAATATATACTAGAGATTCACCTCAACATTTCTTAAATTAAGTGCACTGTCTACATCATCAGTTGTCAATAGAGTTCTCTTTGAGTGGCGCATGCATTTAATTGCCTCCTGCAAGTAACAAAAAGCAACTTCATGAGCTCTCACAACACCAACATTCAAAAGTATAACTGATAGGTAGAAGGCAGCTGCTCAAAGTAAATTCAACTATGACAGTGAACACATAACTGGAGAAGGCAAAATAAGAGGAGCCACATTCTTTCACCTGCAATGCACCCCTGAGTCTTAGATATGAATGTTAAATTTGCTTAGTTATCAAATTTATCATTTCTCCCACCATCATACATACTTGTGTTTTGAACCAAACGAGAATGATGTTCTGTTCAATTAAATTGAATTCTATGATTGAGCCAAATGAACTTTGTTGTTTGAAAGATACACAAAAACTGTACTAGAATTCATTTGAATTTTGGGCTTGAAAGATGTGACAGATTCAATTCTGCCAACTTTATTTTAGTCAATTATTTGTAAATCATCTAAAAATAATGAGAGATCTTAGAAATCTACTCTTAAATAGAACTCTAGAATTCAATTGACATCATCAAAATGTGTGCAAAACGTGTGCAATTCATTCGTGATGATACATAGTACAAAGATGATAAAATATGAATTCTCAAAAATCCTCCAAAACCCATATAAATAATGAAATTCATTTAAGCATCTAATCTGCAGGAAAGAATTATCACGAATACATTAACTGCCCAAAAATAAGTGAATCCCGATTAATCTAGCTATTAATCATAGAACTGACTACGAATTGAAACCCTAATTAGCTCACCTGCATAATTTCGAGCACCCTATACTCGACATCAGGAGCAAGAGAGACTGCGACATCTGGAGCTAAATTGGTAATCCCAATGCTTTGTGCGATAACTTCGATTGCCTCTTTTGGCACAATGCTCATCTTAACTATCTCTGTACTTAACGGACACGAAACAAAACGGCTGGGTAGATCACAGCTAAGCGAATTTGGGAATTCGGAGATGAATTCACGTGCTTTTAGTGAAATCTTTGGGAGAGAGATTTTGAAATTAGGGTTTTTGGCGAGTTTGAGAAGGGTGAAGCCTACTGAAGTCTTTTCCCACGAATTAAAAATGTTATTAAAATAGAATCCTTATCCTCTTCAACTTGCAATGCAAACCCGGCCGGTTGTATCCGAAGAATGAACGCTTATAAAGTTTAAGCGAAATTAAAAAATTATGATAAAAAACACTCATTCAAATATATAATATTTAAAATTTTATAAACATATCTATTTTTAAGATTTTCGTAATCAAAAAATAATTTTATAAATCTTCAAATAAAAAAAAATTAAAAAATTAAATATGATTTTTCATTATCTATTTTCTTTTTTTAGTAAGTCCACAGGTAACATTTCTCTTCTATTGATATTTAAAATGTCCCTAAATAGCATTTTTTTCTTTTGCACGATGATAATTTTTTAATCTATTGGTATTTTCCAATTCTTTTGATTTAGATGGAGGTATCAAATCGATATTGCCGGGTTGGGTCGTGTAGAGATCATGCTAAACCCTAACATTTTAGATTTTTTTTTTTTTTAAAAAAAAGAATAATTCTATATTCAAGACAATAGAATATGAGTAATTATAATATATCATTGAAGTATTCTTTAATTGTTGAATGATAAATGGGTGCATATTTATTATATCCTTCGTTCATGTACCATACGAAATAATATACTTTAAAAAAATTGTTTATACACACTAAAATACAAGACGGTTTTTAATTTTAAACAGACATGAAATATAAATATATCTAAATTAAACTATTTAAAATATTATTGATAAAAATAAAAATATATATTAATTAAAAATGAATATATTTGTACGCTGTTGATACAAGATGTCAACTTAAGACCCAAGGTACATAGCCCTTGCCTGCCGCGATGGACCTGTGCTAAACTCAAGATCCAATCACAAGTTTTTATCCAACCTTACTCTTGAGAACATCTAACAAGTCGACTGCAGATTCAAAAGAATAGTCTGAATGGAACAAGTTTTTTATTTCTAAAAGAAATTTGAACTTTCTAGGTTCGGCAACACCTAATTGGCTTCAAGCATT
This sequence comes from Dillenia suffruticosa, assembly GCA_033439265.1. Classification (NCBI taxonomy): domain Eukaryota; kingdom Viridiplantae; phylum Streptophyta; class Magnoliopsida; order Dilleniales; family Dilleniaceae; genus Dillenia; species Dillenia suffruticosa. Next base: position 2,215,991 of record JAVTVX010000005.1, read on the forward strand.
TGTAGTCGGTCGATTTTCATGACTATACTTTTCAGCATGCGTCAGCCTAAACCAAGTAACTGGCCTCCTCAAGCATGAAACCATGAATTTTCAGTGATTAATGAGAATTAAAATCTATAAACTCAGCAAAATAGCAAAAGTTCTTTTAATTTTATATAGTGTTATAATAAAATAGGTAAATAAAAACTTACAAATCCATCAGTTGATGGTAAACACGCGAGAAAACAAACTTGTACCGAGTCATCGATCAAGGTTATATATACAAAGCTGTTTTGGGATACAAAGCACTTCACAAATTGCTCAGATGAGGCACAAAGGAAAATCACAGGGCGAAGGTAACACCTTCAGCAATTCCACACCAAAAAGACAGGCATAATGAGGAAAAGATTGAATTGATCTTTGATCAGTTGACACTACAAGTATTTGATCAGCATATATATAACGACTACCAGAACCACAATGCCAATGACTGCTAAAAGCAGGCACATGCAGGAGCAACCGCCTTTGGTGCGTTTGTTTAGAATTGCCAAGTTCCTCTGTACGCGCTGTTCACAAAGAAGAAAGAAATAAAAATTGAAGAACAGAGAGGAGAACATGGAAAATGATATTTATTCAACAAAATAAAGCAGCAGAATATAATAAAAAAGGTAGAGAAACAATCCAGCAAAATAGACCATGGTTGGCAATGAATCCAGTTAATGCTGAGGGAAGACAAGGGCTTGACAATAATGCACATTCCCATCACATCTTCAAGGCATCATAGACTCACACATTGCTACCCTTTAACCTATTTCATCGGCCCTTGCATCATAGCAATAAGAAGGGGACACATGACAAAAGCAACCTTTACATTATTCACTGAAATTTTAAGAGACAACCATCACCACGCCCACAATAACCAGGACAGCAATCTTGCTCCTCCATGCTCTCCAAATGATCATCCATAGCATATTTCGAGGAGATCAAACCAGTTATAGGTTCACTTTTCTATACAACAGAAAATACCACTTTGAGCCCCAAAACTCACTATAACCAACACAGCTAACCACCTATTAAATGTGAAGAGTCAGCACCAAAGCCTTCCCCATGTAGAGAACGCATCTCACAACAGCTTTTGCACAGAGAATACCTATTAACTAACATCATCCCTATATTCTAAAGATCCAAATCGAATTCCCATCCAAGCTGCTTTTGTAAACTCTGAAGGTTACAACCAAGGTTTAATGACATCAAATACATTGACATAATGCCGGAAAGCGTATATCAAGTGTTAAGGTGTTATAACTATGGAAGAAGACACTTCAAAGTTCAATATTAGAACCAAGTATGAAGGAGATGGTTGAGCATTTAACTTCTTTGACAAGAAAGAAAGAGTATAGAACTGGAAATTATATATATACCAGCACATCAAGGAGGTGCCCTCCATGCAGCAAAAACAATAAGCATAAAGGATTATTTAGAATACCTAAAAGCTTTTAAAACTTGGTTGGATTTGATATTTGGACAAAAAAGTTTAATTTTAAAATTTTTGGGAAAATCAAAACAGCCTAGCAAGCAACCAGCATACCTTGGACAAATAGGTTGGCAAAGACCAACTGTTTCTGGGTAAATTGTAGGTATTAAGCATGTATTATAGACTGATGGGCTCCAAAACTAAACAACCTCTTAAAAACTAGAGGTCGTTCTGTTCTTTGAACACCTGAAAAACCAAATTTACCTATTCAAAATCAAAATGAACATCCAGAAACCTCACTTAATATATATTATGATATACACCCGTCTTCCTTCGGTCGATGCATTTCATGCACCAAAGGTTGCTGCATTCTACTGTTCACCAAACCAGGCAATCTACTTCCAAACGAGGCATCTGCTTCTTCACAATTATTAGACCTCTGACCAGTAACAGCAATTTTCTTGAGGACCCTTTATAGATACCCACATATTCACATCAATGGAAGAACGTATTGATCACCGTTGACCTCCAACTGCTCTCCTTGAACTTCAAAAGTGATTCATTCATTAGGAGACTAGAGCTTAACTTCCATTCAATATGAATCTATTAGGTCATTAAATCACAGATTCCTACTCTTATATCAGTGGATTCCTACTCTTGTCAAATGTTTTTCCTCTCTTTTTTTTTTTTCCTTTATCACTTTTGTACACCTTGAAAATAATTTACAAGCTCCACAAAGGATTGCTACTTGTGAAATCATTTATACTACTGGCCTCCAAGTTTTTTGAAGCATTGATACTAGAGACAAAGTCCCATGTTCCATGCATATCCCCAAAAACTTCACAATGTCTTCCTTTACAGCTTCCCAGTTAGGCTCAGAAACCCATCTATTTTGGAATTAAGGTCTAGTTGAGTTGTTGATATAAATTAGGCCAGAAAAAGGCCATAAAGAACCCACAGGGCCTAGGGGCCGTACCATCAAAATATTTGGAGCTTCTAACACTTCCTCCTCTTTATGAAAGGTTCCAAAAAATTTCCACCAAACTGTCCCTCTCAAATCAAAGTCCATTATATCATTTAACTTTCTCCTCCACATAAAAGGTTCCACATACAAATTCCGTAAAAAGCACAATACACTATGGACATTCCATTCCCATATTCAAGCACACACTGACTGACCTTGTATGCACCAACAAAATCATCTCTTTCTTTTAGCCATACAATATTTGGAGGGGAGGATTATCTTTCCCTCTATCCATACCCACCAACCTTAGTATCCGCGGGATTTGGTCCTGAGACCTCTTGATGCCAACTGAAGTCTCTTTGTGACCTTCACTAGCTGACAACAGTAGAATTAAATCCTCTCTCGCATGCATTAGTCATCCTGCAAAAGCTTCCATATTTCAATTGGTCCCCTTCCCTAAGCCACTAAATTTCTATCTCCTCAATTCCATGTCCCAATGACATCAACTAATTTGAGAACCCAGCTTGCCTCCTGGTTGGATCAGCGTCCCACGCAAGCATGCTTAAGGCTCGGTCTTCATCCTAAATGAAGCATGTCATAAAACTGTGAATGGTTCACGAAAATCCCTATCGTTCAAATAACAGCTTTTAATCTCTCCACTTAAATCACAGCCACATTGTGAATTTTCATAGGTCCTAAGGCCCATCTAGGAGGAGGAACAAGAAGAAGAAGAAGAGTAGTGTCATTAACTCCACTCAACCAAGTCTTAATTCCCAATCTAGTTGGGCAGCTATATGTGTTAATTGTTACCTTCATGGTCTATTTAATATCATACCAAAGGTCAAGCTATAGTCAACATATCATGTTTCACTACCTATCCTAGGGTTTTCATTGGTCATCCTCTGATTATGCAACTTCAAGATTATAATCATATAATGCACTCAAAAAGGGGAAAAAATGAAAACAAAGACAAAGATGACAAAAGAAACCTGTAAGCGAGAGTCTGTGTGATCAACATGTTGATCCAGTGTATCCTGCAGAGTAAGAGAAAGAAACTTTAAGAGCACAAAACACTCCACTGTTAACTTTAAGAGCACAATACACTCCACTGTCTGAAATTCACACTGTTAACAAAAACAGTGAAACTAAATCAGGGAACAAAAGAGAGAATAAACTGCAAAAAACTTACAATTAATCGAGTATGTAAATCAAGTTCCTCATTCACTGCTAAAGCAATATGTTTTGTACTAGTTACAGTCTCTTCCAGGTTCTCAAGGCCCTCGTCTTGTTCTGTATTAAATGCGAACCAAAATTATCGGATTCACTACCAAAAATTAAAAGAAATAACATTATGACGATGGTATAACTCAGAATAATTTGGAGCAACTCGCCTTTCATTATTTGCCGCTGAAGACCAACGAGACCATAATTATCCAAACCAGTTGTCCTGCTCATGGCATCAGCTGGCTTTATCTCTGGCCCAAGTAAGCTATCCCTATTAGCAAAGTTTGACATGTTCAATGTTGAGGCCATTTGGTTTACTTTAGATCTCAAATTTGAGATCATGTCCTTGCGACGATTCATCTCTTTCTCTGACCTGATTGAAATTAGCAAGCAAAACTATAGTCATTCACAAAAATAAAATCCTGAGAAGGTATCATTAGAAAACCATCAATCTCACACTAAAGCAACTGAATTCTATGCTTGAGGGCTGTCTGACAAATATTTGTGGGTTCAAGCAACTCTTTTGATTTTACTTGCCATCATTAGACTAGTGTAACTAAAAAATGATCTGATAAAAAATGATCTCAGAGTCCTTCAGAATGAAAAAAAGACATCTAACTCTTTCGCTAAAAGCATTTCATTCTAGAGGAACAAAAAAATTGCATGCAGGGAGTGAATTTGTGAACCATGATATTTTCTGTATCACAAGTAATATTTGTATTAGGATTATGCCTCCTAAGTGTGGTTTGAAAGACTTCATATTACCTTTTTAAACAACTATGGTGAAACAAGCAAAAACCATCAACTTCTAGAGAAACAAATTATAAGTTTGGAGGGCAATGTGACAAATATATGTCACTCTCAATCTTAAGTAACGTCCTTAATTCTTCTCATTGTCATTGGAACAATGTAGCTAATGAGCAGAGCCTATTTCAGAAAGCGAAAAGACCTTAGTTACTACAAAGCACTCTATTTTTGAGAAACCTTTTTCTTAGTATTAAAAGCCTATGGCTGTGCTTCAAGAAACCAACTAATGTTAACTTATGCACATATCTTCTTTGTGAATTTACTTTGACTCCATGAAAGCAGGAAAGCTCAACTATGTCACTTGTTTCAGCTGCAAATGACATAAGCCACCATTACTTAAGCAACTCTTAATCAAGTCAATTCAAATAGAAATAGAAATAGAAATAGGAACTACTGCTTACATAGGCTGCTTTCCAGGGATTTTCGACAAAAGGGATTGCAAGCTATCAAGTCTAGTCCCCAGTATCGTGATCTTCCTGCGAATCGCCGACGAATGACGCTGCGCATCAGGTCCGGTCGTCGGCATTGAACTCCGTTCAGAAATCATTCCATTGATATCATCGGCAAGTTTCACTGCTTCATTGTATTCCCTCATCCACGAGTCCGACGAAGATGCCATCTGATCTGAAATTGATCAGCAAAACAAGATTTTGTTTCAAATTAGGACAAAAAAAGAAACCCACGATCATAGAAAACGAATAATTCAAAGGTTCTTGCGATGGAAAAATCAGATTGAAAACCCTAATTGATGGATCAAAATGATCAGCAAGTCGTATATCGAATTCGAGAAAAAGGAGTGCACACCGATCGACTTACCAAAATCTGCAGAGAGAGAGAGATAGAGAGTTGATGATGAACAAAAAGGAGTCGATAGAAGTCGACAACGTGTGAGTTTTTGGGTTGAAGGAGGACCCGGCACAGTTTGTCCGGCCTCGCCGTCGTCTGCGTTGGATCAATTCAATTCAATTAATTGGGAAAAACCAAAAAAAAAAAAAAAAAAAAGGAAAGAAAGAAACATGAAAAATGCTCATACGGCGTCGTTTTATGATCTTCAATTTTCACTTTCTTTAGGATTCTATGCGGGAAGTTGCAGGCACTCCAAACGCAACGTAGACGCCACAGCTTCCTAGGCTCAAATTGACGAAAACAGGCACGGGTATTTTCTTTATTTTCTATTTTTTAAATTTATAATATTACATGGAACCTCTTCGCTTTTCATATTTATTAGTGAGTTAGCCGCGCCGGTTAACCACTAAAAATATTTAAAATTTAATTATAATAATAGAATTAATAAAAAATACTCTAATAATCTATAAATTTTACTTATTACCATTTATCATTTCAATGGAAAAAGTATAATAAAAATAAAAATAAAAATAATCATATATAAATATTACACATTTTAAACTGTGGTGGGGGTATGAAATTGATTTTCATAGATATCCTTACTAAGAATCGAAGGATGCAACAAAAGAGCAATTCAAAAGTAATTTCATCCAAAAATATTATCTATAAAACTTTAATATATGCAATTTTCTTAATTGTAATTTCACCTCAGAAAATTTTAAATTTTAATTTTAATTTGTGATTTTTTTTTTCAAAATGGAATATTAAATATGATTTAGGCTATTCCCGCCTCTAGTAAAAATGTTTAATACTTAATTGTATTTTCTGATCTTAATTATAAATTTTTAAAAAAAATAAGCATTAAACATAATTTTGCCATTTCAATTTACTTTTAAACATAATTAAAACTAAAAAAAATTAATATAAAATATTATTTCTTCGTCCCCTAAATATTTAAACAGAGAAACCTTATAACGGATATTAAAATTAGTGCTTGCAAAAGTAATATATCCTATCAATTTAAGTAAATTACGATAATCCTCTACTACTCTTGCAATTGTTTTTCGTAAAAAATAATTTTTTTTCTCATTGATTCTTTAAATTTTTACTATTATAAGCAAATATAATAAAATAATTAAAATTCCATTAAGATGTATGATATAACACTACACAATGATTATTAGTAAACACTCTAATAAATTACTTTTGAATTAAAATAAACCGTATTTAAAATATTAGAAAATAACCTATATCCTAAACTATTCCGAATTAAAGTTTTAATTTTACCCATTAAATAACAAAAATATACACCAAGGCTTAGCTTAGGAGTCTGAGAAAGAAAGGAAAAGAAAATATAAGATACGAGAGAAATGAAAAGAAAATAAAAGATTACTATTAAAAAAAGGAAAGAAAGAAAACAAATTTCTTTTAATTGGGAGTTGAAGAGAAATAAAAAGAAAATATCTAAACATACTATTTTTACATTTATGTCCTTTAGTTTTTAAATTTAAGAAATTTTACAAAATATGGAATGACATGTAATTTTTGTATGTGATTTTTACGATTCTATGAAAATTGGTTTGTTGATAATTGACGAAGAATCAGATGACTTAATATTCTTCTTGACATTTTCGAAATGTACGTGAGTTATACAATATTTTATATTATTTATATGATATATTATGTATAAATTTATTTATATCAATTTTTAAGGGAATAATTGATATATTAAAATTTTTTATTTCCACCCATAAGCCTTTCCCTCCATTTCTTCCCATTTTTGGGAAGAAAGTTTTTAATTTTTAAAAGAATTTTCTTTCCGTTCAAAACATTTCATTTTTATTTTCTTCGGCTCTCAAATAAAAAAATTCAATAGCTTTTCTTTTAAAATTTTTTCCATTCTATCTGTTTTCTTACTCACAAACGAAACTTGAATATACTTTTCTCGTATGAAAATTTTGTAACTTTCAATTATATTTCCGTAGAAAAACTTCTCCCCAACAATTGTGCCTCACTACTTGCCCCAAGAACTCCATGTTGGTGATTTTTTTGTTATCTTTTATCTTTCTACGATTTCAATAGTATTAATATTTATAAAATTTAGTTATTGTAGGAACATTGGATTAGTAAAAATTATTATTTAAGTGTTTTTTTTTAATTTAATATTTAAATATTCATGAATGTATATATTTTTATTATTTTTATGATCTCTGTATAATAAAAATATTTATAAAATGTACGATTGATGAATCATCATTCAATAACGATTAATTAGTTTAATATCACATTTCATAAGAAATGATAATTGTTGAATAATAATCCAACAATTACATATTAATATCCATAAAAATTATAAAAAATATTTTTTATATCAAAGACTACCAAAAAAATTATAAAAAGACGTATTTATTCAAAACAATTTTCTTTTAAAAGTTTTTTTCCTTCAATATAAGTATTTTAGTAATAAATAATAATTATATAAAATACAAATTAATTAGATTATAAAAATTTCAAAACCCAATATTATCACATAACTTACCCAAACAAAAGATTTAAATTTTTTATTTCAATGCAACCTACAAAGCTTTTAATAAAATAGTGATTCTGAATTTCAACAAATGAAAAAAAAAATCTAGTTTTATGTAGTTGCCATTGAGTGGACATTCACCGGCGTTGAAGTGATCGCCATTACTTTGACGTCGGAAATCACGTCACTTCCTAAATTTTGTGGTGCCACTAAATTTCATAGGATTTGTTTGAGCCGACACCTAATTTTAATTTCACGAGTGATTGAACACCGATACAATTTTAATAAAAATTTAAATTTAAATTTTTTATTAAAAAAAAATAAATATTATGAGAATTTTATCTCTTAAATATTTAATTTGTTTTGAAATGAATTTAGTTAAATCTAATATAATTAGGTGATTTATAAAAAGAAATAAATCCGTTTTGATATAAAACTAATGTAATTTATTTAGTCATTTATATTCTCTAAAAAATTTGCAATAAAAAAATTACATAATTTAAAAAAAAGTCAATTAATAAAATAATATAAGTTTCAAAGATTTAATTACTCCTAAAAAAACACATTATAGACTTTTTTTTACTTTACTCGAAAATAAAATTTATTCATATTAAGGGAAAAAACCTACTTAAATTGGAAATTGGGAGAAAAAGGGAGTTCTAAATTGCGGACCATGAAAAACCCTGGGCTTGGGGGAGGCGGCAAACGGGGACATAACAGAATTATGAGGGGACTATGCTAGTATAGCAGGGAGTGAGATCCTTTTAGATTCGGGGAAGAGTACTCTCGTTTCTCTCTCTCCCCAGATCTGTTCCTCCTCGTGAGAGAGAGAGAGAGAGATGTCAGACCTAGACAGGCAAATAGAGCAGTTGAAGAAGTGCGAGCCACTCAAGGAATCGGAAGTGAAAGCTCTATGCCTCAAAGCCATGGAGATTCTAGTTGAAGAGAGCAACGTTCAACGTGTTGATGCTCCTGTCAATGTAAGTCTTCTTCAAGCTATGCACCTACTTTTTTGTGTGATTAGTTGATTTTTGAAGTGTCTGGATTCGTATCTCCTTTTGGTGTTTCTGGATAAGTTTGAATTAATGCATCTTAGGTTACATTTTTGCTACAAAAATTACACGTGGGAAGAATTTGGGTTCATTTTTTTTAGGTCAGTGGCATCAGCTTAAAGTTGACGCGCACAATCTCATCTAATGTTTTCTCGAGGTCGTTGAGTGTTCAAAAAGTGGGTTCTATACTTGATTCATTGAGGAATGTGCAGTTTCTTTAGTGGGCATGGGTGGATTTAGATGGACAGGACTTGGAGCTCTTGGCATAGGAGCCCCTTGTGTTTTGATTTTTCACTTTTGATAAAAAAAAAAAAGTTTCTTTGTATATCAATTTTGGATCGGAAAAAGGATTAAATTAACAATGTCTAAAAAAATTAAGGTGGTTCTTAAAACATTTTTACATAATCACAATAAACAAATTCAGCGAGGGGGAGAGACAGTCTTAGAAGAAAACCAAAAGACTTTTTTAAGGAACATGTCAAGAAAACTGAACAACGGACTCGTCCCATTCTAAAATCTTCAGTTTCTAATCCTCTAAAAATCCAAACCAGGCCAAAGATGACCAAAGAAAACATCCTTTAAATTAAACTCTCCTTTTCTTGAGTCGATTCCCATGTCATTCCAAGCGGATAATTTGCTACACAATGACTTTGAAGTCACCCAATGCACATGGAGTATGGCGGAAAGAAATCCTCCCCTCAATACTGCTCCTCATATGACTTACTTTCTAAAAGCTGCCAACATAAAAAGGACTCGAGGGTGTCTCCTGCTAAGCCACCAAAGCAGACCAAAAAATAGGAGGCCTCTTACTGAAAGCCAGGCACCATTAGATAGTTAACCTCTCATATGTTTCCACCAATCTATCACTAATAGCACTTTCCTTGGGTTTTGTACATAGATTAATACCAAATAGTTAAAAGGATGGTTTCCTATCTTTCACTCCCAAGATCAAAGGCAGGAACCTGCAACTCACATTAGTTCTTAGCAGGTTAAGCTACCTTCAAGCCTGTAACAACCTTGAACCCAAAATAAAGCATTTTAAATGGACTTGTTTAACTTCAGCCTAACAAAAGATGATCATAAAATTGATGAACAGTAAGTGGGACGCAATAATTGTAGCCTCATCCCTTTCCCTACACCAAATCCTTCTGACCAGCCCAACTCCAAAGCTTTTGAAAGCATCTTCCTTAATACTTACATCACCAGGATAAAAAGAAAAGGGGAGGGGACTCTTGTTTAAGACCCTGCAAGGATTGAAAATAGCCCCTTTTGATGAGCTATATACCAAGCAAAAGAATGTGTGGCAATACACACCCTGATCCAACCACCTCCATTTGTCTCCAAAACCCATCCTCCCATCACGTACACTAGAACTCCTAGCAGATGTGATTATAGGCACTTTTCATATCCAATTTTCATATCACACCTATATGATCTCTCCCAAACGAGGAATCAATAATGAAATTCTCAAAGTCACACGAAGAATTTCTCCCCTTCACAAAGCATGTTTAGACTTTTCAACTGCTTTCCCATAACTGTTTTCCCTTCACAAAGCATGTTAAGACTTTAGATAAAGATTATCTACACATCCTTCCAACTGATAGGCTGAAAATCCATGATATTGTTGGCCCTGGTTTTTCGAAAACACAAACAGGAAAGTGCTGTGTTCTGTAGATGCTTCCAACAATATTTACTGCTACATACAACACCTATGAGTCCCATTATATCCCACTTAACCACTTACCTATTGTCTTTAAGGGAACCATGCATAAACCACTCAGCCTTGGAGCTTTGTCCTTATTTGCGAGCCTCTAAGCTTGCAACCTTCTTCCTTGGAGAAATGCTTTTGGGATTTATAACACTCTCCTGATCTCTGATCTAAACTCCTTAATACCTAAATTAACCCTACTACCAGCCCACTCCTTGTAAAGCTCCTCGTAGAACTCACTAATATGACTGCCTCCTAATACCTTGACCTTTGGCGGAAACCACCACCCCCAACCTCAATGCTGTTAATACAATTTGCTTTAAAAATGCAATGTTGCCATTACTGAGAATAAAAAAATTGTGTTTTCTTTCCTTGCTTAATGCGGGGCACCTGCAAAATTTGATGCCATGAGATCTCCTCCAAATTAATGATACTATTACTCTTGGCTGGAATAAATTCTTCTCTTGATCTAATAATCTCAAACTCTATCTTCCCTTCCCATCTCATCAATCTTATTGATCTTCCTCAAGATATGCATCTTTTAGTGTCAAGAGGGCCCAATTATTTCTTTGTTCCATATCTTTGGGTGATCTTTCATTTACTTGAACCGGAGATTTAACATAAAGTTGGCATGACCTTTAATTTCTACTTCCAGTCACCAGTTCTTAATTGGATCCTTAGGACTCTCCACCTTCACCAACATGTTTTCAAAGTGGATAGGTGTTGGAACTTAATGAACTTCAGCTACCTCTAACAAGATAGGATGGTGGTCTGAAGTAGGTGTATGAGAGTCTTTGAAAAACAAGAGGCTATTGCTTGTATCTGGTCTTGACAAAAAGGGATTATCTCTTAAGATTTGACCAATTATACCATCCTTCTGCACATGAAACATCAATAAACTAATTTTGACTTGAAAATTTAAAAAATCCATCATGTATACAGCATCCACTCTCCCTGAACTGCTTTTATGATTGGCCTTCATATTGAAGTCCCACCCACTACCCTATGGATTTGCCATTTGTCCCTCACTGCGGTCAGATCCTGCCAAAGGCCTTGATACTCACCTTTCTCACTGTGTTATATAGTCATAGAAGACCCATTTAAGCCCATCCATTAAGTACTCGAGCACTCAAGAAAAGTAGAGCAATTTAACAGCAGCAATTTCAGAAGAAGTGTGTTTTTCGGAAAAACCTTCTGGAAAAATTATCTCCTAGGCCTCTTTTTATTCTACTCCTTATGGCGTTGCCTCGACCATCACCAAATGCTAATGAGATTTGAGTCTAGAGCCTTGACGATGTAGGAATCTTTTGTTTAAATCTTTCTTTCATCATCTTATTTGCTTTCTCCACACCCTTGATTTTCACTTAAACAAGTTCATCTGGAGGGCAAAAGTTCTTGCCGAAGTTAAAAGTTTTTACTTAGTCTGCAGTGCTTAACAAGATTAATGCAGTCAGTCTGTTACAAAGCAGACGATTTTCAAAGCTATTTCACTGGACAGTTGTGTGATGTGTGGGAAAGATTACGAAACTACAGATAACCTGGTTTTACATTGTGGGAGATGTAATCTCATCTCTTTGCTATTTGTGTAGAAGTATCTTTGATTTGTTCGGTTTGGTGGCTTTGGTGTGCTGAAGATGCCTCTTGGCTCTGAAGATATGCTTTTGTTTCCATTTCTTTGTGTATTTGTTGGGAGCAAAATGCTAGGATTTTCAGAAATATAAAAGTCAGTTGCTCTCTCCTTTGGGACATCTCTCTGGACTCATGCTTTAGGAATATAGAGATTATACGACTGAGAATTTGAAGAGGGATAGGACAACAACCCTTCATTAGGTTTAACTTTTGTTTATTGTTCTCTTTGTTGACCCTTAGGATTTCTTATCCTGGGGGACTCAAATATTGACTTGGATGTGGTATTTTGGTAGTTATATATTTCTGTTGGCAAGAGATTTCAATGCACGCTCCACTTGCTTAATTGTTATTTTCTAACTAACCGAACTGTTCTTATTTGGAAAATGGATTTTGTTTGCTACTAAAGACTAGGATAATTAATGTAATCTATGTCATGGTTTTCAGATATGTGGTGATATCCACGGACAGTTCTATGACATGAAAGAGTTATTCAGAGTAGGAGGTGATTGTCCAAAGACTAACTACTTGTTTCTTGGGGACTTTGTGGACCGAGGGTTTTACTCTGTCGAGACATTTCTACTTCTGCTAGCCCTCAAGGTAGTATGGCCGACTTCTTTTCTCTTTAGCAAGCTAAGGTACTGTTTGGTGATGGAAGTGTGCTCATATGATACTGTACAGAATATCTGTGTTGAAGTAATTCATTTTCCACGTATTGTCCTTTTTTGGTGAATTGGAGATACCGAGTATATGTTGCCAATGCTGTTCTTCGACTGCCCAGAGGGTGCCTCTCCGGAACCTCTGCGCATGTTTGATATTTTGAGGCTTTAGTTTCTTTTCTTTTACCTCAAATTCCCACATTTGAATCAGCCAGATGTATATACTTAAAGATCTAAGAAAAAATTTCTGTGGGGGATTTGCACCGTGCTTTTATTGATAAATTTAGAAGCATCGCTTTCCATGTAGACAGTAGATTTTATTAATTTGTGCCTGGGGTATGCTCTTTTGGTGCGTCTCTCTTGCATGAATTTGTTTTAGGAGGGATGCACTTAAACGGGTGCAAACAAACTAAGAGCTACACCATATTTTTCTTACAATAGACTTAGCTTAAATCTAGTGGTAGTATAACAATTATAGTTTCCTTTTATTTAACTCTTTCTCTTTCCCCCTTTGAGGGTTATTTTATGGAAATTGCTAGATTGAAAAATTATTCCTTTTGCTCTTTATCTTTCTGACCATTTTTCTTGATCACTAAAATTAATTAAGAACATATAATATTTGGTTTTTTTCACAAATTTTATGTACTATGGTATGGATCAAAGTAAAACTTGCATGCCTGTTTGAAAAATCATGGGCTCTTTTATAATGGGTTAGTACAATTGCATAAATGAATGGATTAATAGCAACACAAAATCTTTTTTTTTTTTTTGGTTGCTAACGCAATGCTTAACAAGTTTCCATGTCCCATTGATTTGTGGTGAAAATGAAAATTTATTTGTATATTTTCATTAAAGATGTTTTTCTATTTCTATTCATTCAAGATCAATACCCATGATTTAACTTCAAAACAAAAGGAAAATTGGCATTTGAGGCACCTTGGTTTAGATTGCCTGTGCTTGTCACTGCCCAATTTCACTTCACTGTTTCTGCCAATTGCTCTCATAATGTTGAAGAAGACGGTTAAAAGATGTGATAAAATTTTAAATTTTCATCTTTTTAAAATTTATTACTTGTTGGCACTTCTCTATTTTCTAAATTTATTGCTCCAGTTGGATAGATGATATTTTCAACTATCATGTATAAGGATAATTAAGCCAGAAAATCAAGGTTCTAATTATTTCAAACAATGACTTTTGATTTCAATTCCTAAATTTGGGCAACATGTAATAGCTGCAATTTGTTATCTATTTTTTATCACATGAAGCAAATGATGCTTTGAAAATTCAAAGCTGAGCCATTGTGGGATGAAGGATCCACTTGAGAGCCTTTATGCAAATGGAGTGAAAAACGAAGAACGAATGAGATATGGGAGACACATAGTTTCCAGAAAAATGATTTTTTTTTTTTTTTTACCACCGGTATCCGGGCTTTGGCTGTGACTAATCCGGTTCGAGTACTGTGGGACTCATTTAGGGGTTGGCTCTCCCAAATCCCTTTTCGTCATTTTTAGGGTTTGAACTCAAGACCTCTGGTTAAAGAGGTAAAGTGTCCGACCACTCAACCCAAAGGAATTTGGTTTCCAGAAAAATGATGATAATACAATAGTCTTCCTCTTTTACCACTTTTTATTTATATTAAATCTATGGCCAAAATTGGTGCCCATCACTCCATTGTTTCAATGTGTTCTTTCACCATTAAACCTGTGATCATATTCTTTTGCATTGTTGGGGCATCTTAATCTGAGCCCGCTTTAAAGATTTGTCTGCAAAATTTATTACTGTCTGGCTTTCACTGTGCTCTTGTTGTCTTGGTCTGCTGATATGCAATACTGAGTAGTAATAACTACAGTGCTATCTTTTATTATTATTTTTTTCCTGATGCTTGTTCCTGTATATTTTGGTATTATACATTTCCTCATTGGCATGTTCAACTGAGAATTATTATATGGAAACAGGTCAGGTATCCAGATCGGATCACCCTTATTAGAGGAAACCATGAGAGCAGACAAATTACACAGGTTAATCTCTTCCATTGTTTTTTGTGTTAAAAATTTGTGTATTTGGATGACTTATCGGCTGTCCATTTGGTCATTTCTTACCAGGTCTATGGATTCTATGATGAGTGCCTGCGAAAATATGGCTCTGTGAATGTTTGGAGATATTGCACTGACATATTTGATTATTTAAGGTTCGCTTGCTTTCTCAAACTTAAGTTGAAGGTTCTTCGGATGGGAGGCCCACCAAATAATAATTATAATCCGGTGATAAAGTTGGACATTCTGGGATTAATGTGACAAAGTAGCCAAAAAAAAAAAAACTGCCACCACCTTATGACTTTCATTTGGTCCCTGCTCAACCTAGCTCCCTGTGATTGTGAATCTGGTCAAGATCTGTTACAGCAACCATTTTAGTTGATGCCTTCAGAGTTCCTGCATCCATCTGAACTTTTGGATGAATTACATGCATGTTGCCAGACCATGATGACATTGTACCATGCAAACTCCATTTTTTTCTTGCCATGTTGAGCACCTCATTTAAAACCCAAAACCCTACTGTTGAACTTTGCCAGGTCAAAAGGTCCTGGTTCTGACCAGACTACATCAGAAACTAATGATCTGTTAGCCAGACCTTTACATGCTAATATTGGATTACCAGTTTTGTGTTGATTTCATACTTGGTTTATTGCCTTTTTATTTGAAATTTGTGCTTGGAAGAGCAAGCTCAAAATCGAAGTGATTCAATGACTGCTAAATTCTGATTCTATTTTCCACTGCCCTGTCTTAGTTGTTCTAATCTCGATGCTCTTTTCCTGCAGTCTATCGGCTCTAATTGAGAACCAGATATTTAGTGTCCATGGAGGTCTCTCTCCTGCTATATCTACCCTAGATCAGGTCAGAGAATCAATTGCAGGTTATTATTATTTGTCTCTGATTTCTATCATACCATCATGCTCAGAAATAAACTGTGTACGTGTAGGACTCAAACACTTTGAAGTTCTGTATTTTTTTAATATTATACTTTCAATAAGATACCTTTGGGAAACTTCCTTGGCATTTAAAAATACTTCATGGACACAATGTTTCATATGTTGTGGAATTCTAAATTAAGGGTCTGTTTGTTTCAGCTTATGAAATTCACAGCCAATGGCTGTTGCTCAATAACTATAGCTGTTGTTAATTGATATTAGTGTTCAGTTGTCTAGATATAATGACAAAAAAGGACAAATCTATGTTAATTAAATTTGTTTTATTTTTAAGATATATATCTTTTTATATTATTGTTATGCATTGAAATATAAAATTTATAAATCTAATATCAATAATTTTTTGAAATAACTAATTCAAATATAAGTTATAAGAAATTGATAAATCATATAAATACCCATGATTTTATGAGAAAAGACAACTTTTTCAACTACTTAAAAAAGACAATTAATTAATATAGATATATACCATAATAATAGTTTAAATTTTATTTTATAAATTCAAGAGTAAAAATTAAAAAAAAAAGGAAAGGTAAATTAATTTTTAAGTATTTAAATCTGTTCATTGTTATTAATATAAAATGGGTAAACTGGTTAAAAAATAAAAAAAGAATGTGATTCCAACAGCTATTAGCTAAGTTACCAAACACACATTTTAACTATTGAAAAAGTCAAATAGTAGAAGCATCGCCCTAAGGCTATACCAAACACACCCTAAGATGCTTGATATAAGGTAGGTAATATGGAAGCAGAAATAGATTTCAGAGTAATGTTATCATGTCCATGACATGGAAGTGTAAATGGGCTTGCAATAAATATAGGTAAATGTTATGTTTTTAGTTTACATGAACATAGTACTTGATCTCTGTATTTTATTTAGCCTTATATCTTAACTTTGTTGTGGGATTGTGTTTGCTTCATGTCCTATCTCTTGTATCCCATGTCAATGTCAATGCTCTTCAAAGCTAAAGATCCTTCCATCCCCTGCCCTCCTCTTTTGAGGTCTTTATTGACATTATCAATGCAATTGTTTGTCAGATTCGAACAATTGATCGGAAGCAAGAGGTACCACATGATGGTGCAATGTGTGACCTATTGTGGTCAGATCCGGAAGACATTGTCGATGGTTGGGGTTTGAGTCCTCGTGGTGCTGGATTTCTTTTTGGTGGTACCGTGGTCACTTCTTTCAACCACTCGAATAACATTGATTACATTTGTCGTGCTCATCAATTGGTTATGGAAGGATATAAATGGATGTTCAATAACCAGATTGTAACAGTGTGGTCAGCTCCAAATTACTGTTACAGGTAAATTTTTATTTCGGGAAATGTTTGGCTTCTTTGTTCTAGACTAGTGGCTAATGTTAACTCTTGGGTGCATTGCAGATGTGGAAATGTAGCTGCTATCTTGGAGCTAGATGAAAATCTTAACAAGCAGTTTCACGTATTTGAAGCAGCTCCGCAGGTGTGTGCAAAAAGCCTTATAACAGTAGAAAATTGCTTGCTACCTATGTTAAAGAAGCCCCTGGATTAAACATAATGCATTTCTGCACATGCACAAGTTGAATGTAATAATTGTGTGTGTGTGAAGTGCCCATTGGTCTTTTTCCTTTCTGGTCCTATAGATTTTACAAGTGAAGCATTATATTATGTCTAGATGTCTGTCTTATGACACATATATATCTAATATTCATCATCTTGTTTGAGGACCAATCTTTCTTCTTCATTTTCCCTTCAAAAATGGCTCTTTTGTGCCTTAAAAAGAGTTGCATTTCTCTCATCCTCAACTCCGTTATGCAGGAATCAAGAGGCGTGCCTTCTAAGAGACCAGCTCCTGACTACTTTCTGTGAACTCCATTTCACGAAGCTTTACCTTCTTTCCTTCAAACTTGCTTGAATTGTTTGACGGGTTTATACACTTCATATATTGTGAAACTGCCTCGTGTAACAAAGAAGAAAAGAATGAGGTTCATCAAAGCAGATTCTTGAACGGCCAGTGACTATGGTACATGGACCCTTCATCAATTTGCATTTTTTGTGTTTTATTCCCCCCTCCCCCGGGGATTCCGCTGGTTTTGGTCTTGACTTGTAAAGTTACTGTGTATTTTAAAAATATGTGCAATTAAGATATCAATGATAAAAAAGAAAAAGCCCCAAAACATTTTCACCTTTGCGGAAAGAAAATGAAGGGTTCATACTAAAGAGTTTCTTCAATTCTTTTGGTATTATAAATGCTAATGTCCTTCGTAAGATATGGCTGTCTTCCACGAACACAAACATTTGTTTTGGACTTGTTCATTTATATGGTTAAATTGTGATGCCTTTTCCCTATTTCCGTCTTTGCATTTCTTTCTCCTGCAAGTTCCGGAGCAGCTTTGCTCCATTAGGGGGTTTTAATTTGGTCAATTTGCTGCTTATGTGGCAATCGACTCCAGCAATCAGAAACAGCTTTTCTGTGGCTCTCTGGGTTGGCTGATGCAACGTCAAATCAACAAGGACCGAGGACCATATTAGTTCTTCAAATGTAGCAAAACGGCCCTATAGCTTTGTGATTAAAAGATTTGAACATCTTGAATGAGGCCTAATACCACTCGGCGTGGTCCTTTTTTTTTCTTGTTTTATAGTTTTTTTTTTATTACAGACATATAATGGTAAAGAAGGTGTAAAAATATCATTGCATAAATTGAATATACATACATTGTCACTCTTTACGTAGTCACACTCATGTAATATCTTTTTTTTCTTTTTTTCGGTACAAGAAGATGTAATAAAGTAGTAACGAACCGGGGGGAAGGGATGTCGGAAGTGCGGAGACTCTACCGCTTGAGTTGTCCCCAAAAGACACACTCATGTAATATCCTGTATCTATATCTATGCACATATTTCCTCAACATTGAATCGAGGGATTATGCGGGCCTGCAGTGGCTTCTTCATTACTGTGATGAACTCATGCTTCTCGGACAAATCAACATTATCACCATCAATAGCCCATTCAAAAAACCAAACCAAATTAGCCACAAAATATTCCAAATGCAGCATGGCCAAACTCCACCCTGGACACATCCTTCTTCCAACACTAAATGGCATCATCTTAACTTCCCTACTCCCCGTCAGATCAAATCCTTCCCCTTCTCCCATAAACCTATCTGGCTTGAACTCCATTGGATTTTCCCAAATTCGTGGATCCCACCCCATCTCTGCCGCCATAAAAGTCACTGTCCCGTTCTTGGGTAAGACGTAATCCCCAAGAGCTGTGTCTTGAGTCAGTCCACGAGGCAGCACAAAATGAGTAGGAGGGTGTCTTCTTAACCCTTCTAATACCACAGCCTTTAAGTATGGCATTTCCTGCAAATCTTCTTCTCTGATTTCTTCATTAGAAAGGACAACACCTCTGATTTCTTCAAACAACTTGGATTGGACTAGAGGGTATTTCACCACATTCGCCATGATCCATTCGAGAGCTGTTGCAGTGTTGAATGTGGCCGCGTTTAAAAACTCAGAGCACAGTGTCATCACCTCCCCTTCATTGAGCTTTCTCTTCTCATCACCATCAGGCAATTCTAGATTCAGAAGGGTGTCTGCGTAGCAGCAACTTCTCGCTTCACGCTGCATCTCTTCTTTTGCTTTCAGTCTTGCTCTTATAAGAGGAAAAAGAGCCTTCTCTTGACTCTCCCTGACCCCCAAGAAGTATTTCCATTTATGTGGAAACAAAAGCTTCCCCGTCTTTGGAAACATATTGAGAAAATCAAACTTCCAATAACTCAACATAGCTCTGTGTTGCGCAGATTCGATTTCTACGATCTCATGTTCATTAAGAGTAACTCCAAAGCACATGAAGGCGACCAAATGCAGCATGGCAAACTTGAAATGATCACGAACTACTACTACACCTTGTCCTGACTTGGCTTGACATATAAGACGACTGATGAGAGTTTTGAGAGTCCATTTGCGAGCATGAGAGAAAGACTTGACTTGCGAGGGATGGAGGAACTTCACGGTGAAGTTGCGGCGGAGAAGACGCCATATGGGACCATATGGGGCATTGGTCATGTTGTGTTGGTTGCTGGTGACTGTTTTGGTGATGGGAAGAATTGGGGGTCTGTTGGAGAAAACTGCACCATTTTGAACAAGAGCTTGGTGGGCTAGAGAGTGACTTGATACGAAGATATTTGTCCGGAATCCAAATTTGAGAGCGATGATAGGGCCGTATTTAGGTATTAGTTTACGGAGTATGACTTCTAATTCGGCGGAGGATTTAGGAATCCATAACAAGTTTCTGACAACCGGTCCTGGCGGAAGCTTGCCGGAGATTTTGGTGGTGGTGGTTGTGGTGGAGTTGATGAACAAGGAGATAATGTATTTGAGGAAGAGAGAGAGGCATATACCGTAGATGACGATGAAACAATTAGTGTCCATTTGGAGGGGGAGAGAGAGAGAGAGAGAGAGATGTATTACTATTTGCCTGAAGTAGTGTCCTATATTAAGAAAAATTGGTGTAGTGTTTTTTTTTCCCTTTTTTGGTGCCTTCTTATAGAGATTCTTTTTCATAGCAATGTAATAATCCATGCAAATGGTACATTATTGACAAACAAAATAAAAATGAAAGCTTTGTTAAGTTCAAGACTGTTTAAAAGAAAATTTTGATCTGCCAAGACAAAGTTGTATATCTTTCTTAATCTTATTACTAGTTAGAGAAATATTTTATTTATTGTTGTCCAAATTATCCGAATGGATAGCGGGAGTCGTGGGACCGGTGGTCCCTTTCCCTGTGTCCCATTATTTAGTATGTACTATTCATATGTGAACTGCCCTCTCGATGGCTGTGACGCGTGTATGAATTAGAGTTTGGATTTCTATTTTTAATATATGTTTAGTTTGAAAAACCTCGAATGCGGTCTATTGAAAGAGGGGGAATTAAATGAATGCTAAATTCATTTTTAATGTCCGCTCGTGAATAAAATCTCATGGATTGAGTTTTGCTCCACAGATACCTGTTTCGCTGATTTGACTGTAAAACCGGTGTTAAGAAGTTGTCTAAATCTTTATAAGAAATGAGACCTACAAATATTATTGAAAGGTGATCCGGTCGAGTCAGAAAGAGCAATTATGAAAAAATGAGAAACAGATTGAAAAGATCCGTGAGATAAATCCGTGTTATCTCTGTGTGATAAATATAGAGTTAATGAACATATCTAACGAGTTGTGCATATCGAATATATAGCATGCATGCATAACAAGTCTCATATGTGTTTAGGGGTTTAAAAACCCTAGTTTCTTTGTAAAAACATTATTATGAAGATTTGCACTGCCATGGTATCAAGAGTGATTGTTGAGATCCGATTTCTTATTGAGAAAGATTTTCTCGAGACAGGGGAAGTTCGTATTAGATTAGGGAATGTTCAAACTCGTAAAAATTTTTCTTTCTTATTGATTGATTGCATGTTGAACTTATCATATAATAGGGATTACTCTTACATTGACGGAAAGTATTTAACAAAAAATTGGAACAATTGAGAGATTTAGAGGCTGAGAATTTAGAGTAACTAAGAGGCGGAGAGGTAGCTAGTTTCTGGGGAGATAGTAAGACCAAGAGGCTGAAAAAATATAAACTATAGCACTCGACCGAGAGAGTATTCAATCGAGAGGTCAACACCGTATTCAATTGTTTGTGAGTTTTATGACCTAATGGTCGTAAGAAATTCTGGTCTATACGGCAATGGATCATTAGATCATATACTATCAAAATCTATTTATATTAAACAAATATTTATTAAAAATAAAAAATTCAAATTTATAAAAAAATCTCACTTTAAATATAATATATTTACGATAAATAAAACTCAATTAGTAATAAAGGGTCTCAATTTATAATAATTTTAATACAAAACGAAAGTTATTATAAGTTAGGTTTCTGACCACCGATATGATTTCATTTATTACAAAATCCATTATATTTTTCATAAATCGAATTTTTTTTATAAATCGGGACTTTTATTACTAATAGGTTCTATTTAAATTTAAAAATTTTTAATAAAAAATATAAAATTATTAAATAATGTTTCAATTTTCCTGTAAAATTAGTTTTATCTAAAAATTTATTTATCTCGAATTGATTTTAATCTCAAACTTGATTTCAAGTAGGACCTAAAGAACAAGGAATTAATATTATATTATATTCCTTTTTCTTGCTTGATATGATTCCCCCGTTGACCCACCTTCTCAATTAATGCTCCATTATTTTGTCACCTTGCACATTAAGCAATCAAACAAACCAGAACGTTGGGCACACGTGACGAGCGTCGGTGTACGAGAAAGTTTTCTTGAAACCTACTTTGGATGCTGTTTTGGTGTCATTCATCCCAATTATAAAATTCTGGGACTTTGGTTCCTTCTTGGGCTATGGTCCTCGCTTTCGATGATTCCATACGGAAACGGCGCGTTATATTGGTTTTTTTTTTGTTTTTTTGTTTTTTTTTTTTATTATTATGACTTGACCATCACCTAATATTCTGAGTTTCGTTCTCATTAATTTGGATCGACTATTGAAGGACCCACTTTGTGGGGTAGATCTCCCAATATTATTTTTTCTATACTCAGAGGGAGTCGAACTCTCAATCAGATTAAGAGACGAAGGTACCCATTTAACTTATGTCAATAAATATTGGTGCATTATATCAATTTTGAATAGTTGTCGGCCAGTTGGCACAGAAACGGTAATCAAAAAATGAAAATGAATACAAAATTATACAGACAAATAGAATTTCATCAAACTAAACAAATTGAAAATATAAACAAATATATAAATATTAGAAAAATAAAAATATAGTCTTTGGCTTAATGATATCAAGACTGTGTATCCGGTGCTAACACTTTTTTTTAACTTAATATTGATATTCAGAATTATATTCCGACTAATCCGTATCCAAACTCATATTCCGGTTAATTTGATTCAAGCGCTAACAATAGTCCTATTTAGGGAGTATCCCTTTTAACGTAATTTTTTATGTTTCTAAGTTTCAAATTCGAGATTTTGTTAAAAAAATTTTATATCACATTCTATTAAACTGATTGTCTATTTATTCCAGTGCTTTCCATACCTTCTTCATGGATCCCATAATGTGGTATGGCCCTTTACTCTGTCATCGGCGCACACCCCTAGCAGCATCCATCCCCAAGCATTGCATGTGATTTGAGCGTATTCTTTTGTTTGTGAATGCTTGGAATTATGTTTTCTCAAAACAAATAAAATCTTTCTATTTTTTTTTGTTACATGAGACTTAAATATTAAATCATGTGATTAAAGGAGAGGGACTTAAATCGTGCGATGACTCAAAAGCTTGGGTCCTCCACTAATGGCCCAAGCACGACCCAATACTGATTCGCTCAACTGTACTTGTGCCGGGAGCGGCCCATGTCAGGCTAGCTGGGCCTATTATTTTTTAAATTGAATTTTACTGTACTCGGCCCACGATCCTAGATTGGACTCATGCTTACGGGGTCATGGAGTGTTGGACCTTGATTGAACAATATAATTGGCCAATACATTTTTTTTTCCCTTTGTTGGGAATTAAAAAGTAAAAATTGCTGATGTAGCGTATATAAGTATCACTTCACTTTCCCCTCAATATAGAATTTTTACTTTTAGCTGAATTTATAATCTCGATAAATATTTATATCCTTATTTAATATTCACCAATTATTTTACTGTTTTATTTACAAGTATTTATATCCTTGATTTTACTGTTTTATATCCTTACAAATATTTATATCCTTATTTAATAGTTTTGGGTTCAAAGCGGAAATGGTTTTTTTGGGGGGGGGGTTGGAGGCTGCCAATTTTATTTGAGTTTTTGTTCCAATTCGACTGGTAGGATAATCCTATGAAAAATGAAATTTTTGGGTATTTTAATGTAATAGTCATTATAACACTATCGAAATTCATAATTTTTATTTTACTTATAAGTAAAAAAAAAAAA
The DNA here is from genome assembly GCA_033439265.1 of Dillenia suffruticosa. Lineage (NCBI taxonomy): Eukaryota > Viridiplantae > Streptophyta > Magnoliopsida > Dilleniales > Dilleniaceae > Dillenia > Dillenia suffruticosa. Next base: position 2,239,815 of record JAVTVX010000005.1, read on the forward strand.
AAATCTCTTAAAAGATATAGAATTTTGTAAGTTCATCGTAAAACTAATTAAAATAATTACACTGTTAATGTATTTTTTGGTATTAGAATTTTAGTCTATGATCTTAAACTCCATTTTTCCAAACTTGCTAATTGGTATTATAGATCCTCACGGTAACCCATAGATTTTATACACAGAGGTGGTGATAATATGATTAAAAAAAAAAAAAAAAGTAATCATCATTCATTGATGTCTTTTTTGTTATTTATTTATTTATTTTTTAATGAGATAAAACAATATAGGATGTCCCATGAGTAGGTCCAGGGCACCATCCTGCCCATCTGGTATCATCACTGTTATAAAAATAAGTAGAATTTTATTTTTTAATAATTTTTTATTTTTTAATTGTTTAATTCTATTCGAATCAAATTTAATCAGATTTAACATAATTTTTTACTTATCCGATCTTTCCCCTTGTTAAAGAATTTTTTTCCATAGCTTTTCAAATTTTTTTAGAATATAAATTTAACAATTAATATTTGTTTGCATATTTTTTTATTTTGTTATGTACTCGGTTTTATTGTCCTCTAATATTTTCTTTTCTTTCTTCTGGTTGATGCATATTTGATTATTCACCTCAAATTTCAAATATTAAATATTATATTTTTTGTAGATATTTTTAATATTTATATTGAAATAATTCATCGTAATAATCCAAATGTCATCTATTATATTAAAGAAAATAAGGCAACCTTTGAAGCCAACATACCTTTTATTCTACAATTCCAGCGTACTCTATTATGATAAAATAGAACACATTTACAATTTTTTTTTTTAAAAAAAAAATTATTTTTTTTAGCAAACCCTTCTTCCTTTCTGGATAGTATTATTACTCTTTCGTGTACAAAAGACAACGATAACGACAACAACAATTTAAAACTTAATTTCAAATTTTAAGATCAGTCATAAGAGATAAATATCGAAAAAATGAAAAAAAAAAGTGTTAATTTAATTGGTTTGAATTTTCTTACGTCACTTATGTTTATTAAAAACTTTCTCTTCAATTAAAGTCATAACTATGATTTCTTTACGTATAACTTGAATCAAAGTTTTTAACAGTTTATCTCTATATTTTACTAAGTCTCTTATATTTGATGCGCTTTTAGATCTTCATTGCACATACCCAACCACCTTAAATGATATTCTTGAATTTTATTCATAATTGAACTTATGTCTTTATTTTTAATTCTATTTTTTCTAGTTTTATCACATGTCTACCTAATCATTTTCATTTTAATTACAATCATTTTATAATTTTTTGATTATTTAATGATCAAACGCTCGATACCATAAAATAATACAGATTTTATTATAGTTTTATAAAACTTTCTCTATAAATGTAATAGTATCGTATGATTATAAAGAACTCTAAACGTCATTTTATATTTTATCCAAATTAATCGTCAATTATGCATGATTTTGATATTACTCAAAATATAATATGAAAAGTCAATTTGCAAAGATAATTTAAGATAGAATTTGCACTATGCTTAACAACATCAAATTGCCAGGACTGCTTAACCAATGGTAAATATTACCCACCTCCCCCCCCCAAAAAAAAAGAAAGAAAAAGGTTTGGATCGCACTAGTATGACAAAGTGCTAGTTTTTTAAATTTATCATTTTATAGTTATTTGAATTCTTTTGATCATCAGAAATATTTTTATTTGACAGAAATATCAAGAAAAATTTTATTTTTCAGAATTCATGTTTTATGGTTACTATCAATCTTACCTCCTTAAAGAGTTCAAAGAGAGCAAAAAAAAAAGCAACACATAGATTTTTTTTTTATTTATTTTTTAACTAGTGATGCCATATGAATAAAAAATTTGAATGTGGGAAAATTTCAAAAATTTCAGTAATCATTAAAAATCTTATTAAAAAATTCTTATTTTTATTAAGTTAATTTTCTTTCTTTTTTATCCAAAAGTAATTGAATAATGCAATTTGAATAGCCTTTTTATCCCTATTCCTGATAAAAAATTAAATTTAAAATTTTGTAATATCATTTCAAAAGTATTTTTCAATCAAATATAAACCACTTTATTTTCTATTTATGTTTTCTTATTTTCCATGTATCCTTCTCCAAGGAGCCGATGCGGGAGTCCGAATCCGAAGCGTGTAGGCCACAAGATCTCCATTACCGGAACCCAAATGGCCATCGCTAATAAGGTAACGTAATAATGAACAAAAATCCAAAATTTCCACTAAACCTACATTATAGACAAACAAACCTTTATCGATAAAATAATTCACATGTTACTTTCAAATTTCTTCACCCGCACAAAACCCCAGAATTCACAACACACACACAAACTCCGCCCGGTCAAATTAAAAATCGAACCCAGCAAAAATCCGTTCAATCCTCTGAATAAAATTCTGCGGGAATATTCTATTTCTTATATAAAAAGCTCACAAACCCTCAAATTCATCGATCTCTATCTCAGTCCCAACATGGGTCTCTCACGAATTCTCATGGCACACACAATTTTCCTTACTATTTTCTCTCTCCACTTTATTTCTTCAGACACCCACGAAGAGGGTTTCATTTCTGTGGAGGTTTCTGATGTGGGTCTTGAATTTGTGAAGGACTTGTTAATAAACAAGGCAATTTCTTCACTCACTCCACTTGAGCTACCCCCAATCGAGAAGTCTAAGAAAATTCCAGTTGTGGGTAATGTTCACATGAATCTGACTAACATTACTATTTATGAAGTGAGTGTTTCTTCTTCTTCCGTGAAGACTGGAGTGAGAGGTCTTGACATTGTTGCCTTGAATGCCACCGCCAACATTAATATGAATTGGCGTTATTCCTACCGTACTTGGTTAGTGCCTGTTGAGATAACTGATAAAGGGAATGCCTCTGTTCAGGTATAGGACTTTCAACATATATCTTTTCCTGAAATACTCTAATTTTCTCCGAAACATAGTTTTCCTCATATTCTCATATTCCTTTTTATGTTTCTAGTGAAGTTTAGGTATATCAATTATGTAGTCTATATCAATCCATGTGTTATATATTGTTCATCCCTTGTTTTGTTAGCTCCATTGGATATTAATAAAAGATGATAATAGTGGGTATTTTTGGAAACTGTGGATCACTCAGGACTGGATTACTGAAAAGTTCCCTGCATGATGAGGCCTAATGATGCGTTCAAAAGTCATTTTCCTACTATTTGTAAAATATAACTTTATTATTATTTATGATCAACTTAATTATATCTTCCATAAATGCGGAGCTGATGGGTGCTGTGCTGCTGCTTGTACAAAGGTTGAAGGTCTGCAACTGGGGCTTATTGTGGGTTTGAAGAACCAACAAGGAACTCTTAGGCTATCAGTACTGGAATGCAACTGCCGTGTGGGTGACATCTCCATAGATTTGGATGGTGGAGCGTCCTGGCTTTATCAAACGTATGGAATCCATTTCACACCCTTTAATTTTATTTAAAGAATGTGTGTATATATATATTTGCTTGGAACGGTGAGAATTAGTGGGTAAATTGATTTGAAGAATGACAGGGCCAAAAGGTACTTTCTCTGGTAGGGATAAATATGTCCTAATTGCATGCTATGGAGTATGAAGCATGGACACTTCAAAATTGGAACTGTGTACATGTTTGTGTGCATCTAACTCGCACTGGACCATCAAATAGCAGAACTGAATCAAATGTGACCAATTAGCCAAACTACAAAATTACTTGTTACAAATAACATTTTGTTTGGCCTTCTTGCATTGTGGTATCAATATGCCCCTCCCCACAGCCACCTAGGTAGGGGGAAAAGGTGCTCATGCATGCCCATCTTAGCATACAACAAAGAGAAAACGCTTATAAGAATACTCAACCAGTTTGCTTGCAATTACATAATATATAAAATATAATAGCCAATCACTCCTTCCATGTTATTATGTCAAACATTTCTCTGACTGCCCTGTTGTGGCTATTGCTATCAAACTATCTTCAGAAACAGGACTGGCATTTCACTTGTTATAGTTTGGGATATAGTTACTAGGATATGTGCCTAATGTTCAAGATGGGACAGGCATAGAATCAGAAATCCAAGGTAACCAGCATAGACTACGGAGAGAACTCAGGCTGTTTGCAGTAGATTTGTTTTGTCAAAAACAATAGATCTCTGGTGGTTTAAATGGAATTTAATTTAGGACTGAAATTGACAAACTGGAACTCATAGTTTTGTATGTCTCAATCAATCATAGGCTCCAAGATGCTGTTTACAATCCCCTGTTGACAGTAGGACCTCATTTTGGAATTGTAAACTTTGGCTGCTTTCAATTTTAAGGGCTTGGTGGTGGTGGTTTGGTAATTTATTCTTTTGCGAGAACAAGGACAGTCAATACAGGAATACTTTATTTTGCTTTCTTTCTTGATGATCAAAGTAACTTTGATGGTTCCTTGGTAGCACCTTTCATGGGTGAAGCCCTTGTCTGTGGACATTGTCTTGCCAAAGCTTTTAACATTTCCAGTCTTGGCTTTATGATCTTGTTAGTAAAAAAACAATAAAAAAAGAAAAAAAAGAAGTGAAGGCGGTTATTAGAGAATGAATCACCTTCAAACATTAGTGCCACTGATCCTCTTTCTTTATGTCAGAGTGGTAGATGCTTTTGAAGGAAAATTGAAATCTGCAGTTCAAGATGCTTTCTCTGAGAAACTTAGAGAACAAATTAAGAAGTTTGATGCTTTGTTACAGAAACTTCCGAAGCAGATCCGGTTAACTAGGATTGCTACCTTGAACATTACTCTCGTAAACGATATTGTGCTAGGTAAATCGTCCATTGACTTTGATATCAATGGGCTATTCATACCAACAAGTGAAGCTGCTGTTTCCAAATATCATCGGACTATGTCTGAGTCTCTGGACTCCTGCACAAATTTCACTAAGATGGCTGGGTTATCAATACGTGAAGATGTCATCAATTCTGCATTAGAAGTTTACTTCAATGTAAGCTTTCAAGTCTTAAGATCTACTGCTTTCCGGTTGCCCACCTGTCAACTTTGCTTTTAAGCTTGCTACTTGCACTACCTACATCTTTACATGGTTACATTGTCCAAGATGTAAAGTTTCGCAAATGAACGGATTTTTTTTTTTAATTATTATGAAGATACAGTTAAGCTGCAAAATTATATATCCTAAGGCTTGATATTAGCTCAAGGATCCTGTTTAAGGTATTGTTTGACATCTGGATAGATGTAATTCAGGCCCACAATATCTCAGTTAGGCTCACAACCAAGATAATCAGGTTCAAAACTCCAGTTTATTTTACTTAAAAACATAGTAATTTCAGAGAAATTTAATAAAACGACAAGACATTAGGGTCCACAGCAGGGCAAGGCTTTGCTTTGTTTTTTTGATGAACTAGTCTGCATGGTGAACGGACTCTTCACATGCATGCTCAGAGTAAAGTTTTAGATGCAAATTCAATTGATTTTTAGTAAATATACTGGTTCCTCCATCTGACTGTTGCTGTTTTTTCCAGGCAAATACCATGCACTGGACGATCGATAAATTCATGGACCAGTCCTTTCTGAACACTGCTGGCTGGATGTATTTTGTCCCGGAACTGTACAAGCAGTATCCAAATGATGATATGACTTTACATTTTGCTATATCTTCTCCTCCTACAGTTACAATTTCAGAGGGTCACATTGATACTACCATTCACTCGGATCTGACTATCAGTGTTTTAGATGACGGACAACCTATTCCAGTTGCTTGTCTCTCACAGGTAAGAACTACCTGGGCTGTGACAACTGTGTAATAAACTCAATGAGCTGCTTTTTGCATATTTTTCTTTTGAGCTGCATAATACACTTCATTCTTTTTGGTGGGTGGTGGTGAATAAAAAGGAGGTTCCCTTGCAATGATTGTTGCCAAACCAAGCAGCATCATGCTGTGCCGGCTTCCTGTCCATCTACAAATTCTCAAGCATGTTATGCCAGCACTGAACATGAACATCTGGTTGCTTGGGTTTCCTTATTAAGCCTGAAAAACCAATAAATAAAATAAGATAAGGCTGTAATGAAGATGATAAGGAGTATAGATAGAGTAATACTACAATTAATGGAGCAGATTGAGCCTTAATGCAATGGATCCTCTGTATTCTGTTAATCCATCTGGGACAAGTGAAGATGTTTAGTTGTGAAATGTACAGCTACTTGAGCTTGATTTGTGTCAAGCATCTGATATGTGTTAGATATAAAAAGTAAAGAGCGTGTGATTTAATGATTCATAATAAGAATGAGGATCATGATAATTATAAGAATAATAAGAAATGAGAGATCTCTAAACTGAAATTTTCAGGCTTTTAGAATGGTCAATTTGTTGCATTTACAGTTTGTGTCCTCTAAACTACATTCATTAATGTTAGTGGCCTTATAAATGAGAGAGTTCTTGACACTTCTTGCTGCAGGAAATGACAGCTAGTGGTTCTGTTGGAATCATTGGGAATAACGTGACCGCCAGTGTGCAATTAGATGACTTTACATTATCATTAAAGTGGAGCAAAGTTGGTGAACTGAAATTATCCCTAATTCAGGTTTGAGAATTTAATCTTGTTTGCCTAAAGCATGATAGTGAAATTCTTGATAACGAGAGATGTGTGGGATTTTCTCCATGATTTAGACTGATAAAATGAAGGAACCTTGCATCTAGTGAATTGGTTAATACTAGAATATTCTTCATCTTCTGACTTGCTTGTGATTGGTGGCCTTAGTCATGTGAAGCTTGCATTTCATCATGCTGTAGGATTAAATTAGTTCGTGTAAAGCTTATGGTCTCATCCATGTAGGCATAATTTTCATCATCATATTTAGTATTCCCGTGTAAAAATATCGGGTAGTGATCAGCTTTTCTACATTTTCCATAGGCCAGATGTTGTCCTTTGAACCTCTTAGGTATTAATGCCAAATTCACTGATTTATTGATGTCTATCTTGAGCTTCCGGGTTGCATTTACTTGAGGCCACGTGGTCATAACTATCCCTTGCTGTTCTGAAACATTGGTTCAGCAACAATCTACTATGGATGTTCGAATTGAAAAGAAATTACTACAATCAAAAACAATAATTTTAGTTATCAAGGGCTTACTTTTTAGGATCGACATGTTCTTTAATATGATGAGAATCCCTGTTATTCTGATTTGGGTCTTGTTTCGATATTTAAGTTGACCTCAGAATTCTGGTTAAATTCATATGTTAAGAATTATTTAGATGGAATGACACTGAAAGAATATCTGGGTAGAATTAGTACCTTGTAAAAAGCTCTTATGAGATATCCAATGTATTGGAGATGTACATTCATGCCCTAATTAACCTGATTTAGGCAAATTCTGTCTTTCAATTTAGGTATTTTTAAGTTGCCAACTTCCGCCAGCTAAGACCCCAAAAATTCAGACTTTTTCAAAATATATATAATATCTTAAAGGTACAAGAGTCCAAGTAGTTTTCTTTGTAGATGCTTGTTTAGTTGCTTGAGACCAAGGCATTGGTTTGTTCGCCCCTTGTAAGCCTAATATCATCCTCTAGACCAAAAGAAGAGGCTATTCACTAATCATTTATGGAACCCTCTAACTTTCTGGTTTTTGCAGGTAGCAATATCGAGGATCCTCAACAACATTATAGTGCCATTATTAAATTTCTACCTGGAGAGAGGGTATCAGCTTCCTACTATTCGTGGCATGATGTTTCAGAATGCTGAAATACTCTGCACCAATTCAACCATTATGATATGCAGTGACGTGGCATTTCCAAAATGGCACCATACAAATCTGCTTTCAATTTTCTACCAGTAAATTTGCATTACCAGGCATAAGCAAAGAGCAGTTGCTCATTTGAAGTGGCATTGCATATCAGAATGTGTTAGATTGAACGAAATTCTGTACTGGGTGTTCTGCAATATATTTAAAAGAAAAAAAGAAAGGCGGTGCATAGATAGGTATATATATAGGTATATTATATCCATGTGGTGTAAGTTTTGAGAGTGTGTTAAATGGAAGAGTGTTGTTTCATGAGGCAGAACTTGCACATTCTTTTGTTGTTTCTTAAAAACTATAGAGAGGAATGAATATTCATCGGAGATGTTCCATGTGCTGTTTGATGAGTATCAAATTTACCATACCTTGTTCTCGTTGAAATGCCTTAACCTGAGATGGTTGATGATAGCAGCTTCTGATGAAGTGAATGTAAGCAGAAGAGGGCGTGTCTTCAGAAAAGGGGATGTTAATTAGCAAGTCATTTTGCATCGCGTTGTATAAGTCAGGTGTTCCTTTTCTTCTGAGCTTAGATAGACAGTGGAGGGTAACGACCAATTTAATTATTACATTTGGGTTATTTATTCTATAACCATGTTGCTCCATGCGAGAGCTTGTAACCCTACCCCTCTTAGCAAAAGGAGCATCTATTTCATGAGAGAAATCTGATTTAATTATTATATTTGAGTTACATTTTGATTAATTCGATTAAAATTATTATCTATTTTTTTTTAAGAAATAAATCTTCTAACATAATTTTTTCCATTTTCAAAATTTAAACATGAATATCCACAAATATGATGCGGGCACGTACAACACTAGCGCTGCTTTGGAGTGGATTATGGCGAACTTGGTGAAATATCCACAAATCCAATCCAAGTTGTTTGAAGAAATTAGATGTGTTGTTAGTGAAAAAATTAGTGAAAAGGATTTGCAGAAAAGACCATACTTGAAGGCTGTGGTATTAGAAGGGTTGAGAAGACACCCTCCTGCTCATTTTGTGCTGCCTCATGCAGTGGCTCAAGACGTAGCTCTTGGCGGTTACGTTATACCCAAGAATGCTACAATGAATTTCTTGCTAGCAGAAATGGGGTGGGATCCACAAGTTTGGGAAAATCCAACGGAGTTCAAGCCAGAAAGGTTTATGGGAAAAGAGGAGGGATTTGATGTGACCGGGATTAGGGAAGTTAAGATGATGCCATTTGGTGTTGGAAGAAGGATTTGCCCCGGAGGTGGTTTGTCCATGATGCATTTAGAATATTTTGTGGCTAATCTGGTTTGGCATTTTGAATGGGTTGTTGATGGTGATGATGTTGATTTGTCCGAGAAGCAAGAGTTCATCACCGTGATGAAGAATCCACAGCGAGCCCACGTAATCCATCGATTCAATTTTGAGGAAGGTTTCTGAAACGTTCCGGCCTTATTTGATCTTAATAAGATGTGATGACATTCCGGGTTTATTATATCTGGTGCTTAAGTGTTTTGCTGCCTCGTGCACGCGTTACAATAGCAAACTTAGTGTTCCTTGTATCACCTCTTACGTTTCTGCAACCTGTGCTACCTCATATGCAAGTGTTCTCTAAGTTCCTCATCACCTGAAAGCTTGTTGTGTAATGATATTACTTGTTTAGGTAATCTCCTTCTATCTATTCCCCTCTCTTCCCTTCTTTCACGTGTATGCTAAGGAGCCAGTTTCACGATGTGAGAATAAAGAATAAAAATAGGATATAAGTTGGGAGGTTGTGGCCACATCAAGCCACAACTATATATATGTAGGAGTAATGATCCCCCATATTACAATTATGTACTTTAAAAATTTTATGAAATTGTTTCCTTATGACAATAAGACTTTCTCTACGACTGTGTTTCTTATAGTCTAATAGATGAGTCGTTACCATTTTTGTTTTAAAATATAGGTTAAAAAGGAATTCAGATAAAGTTGAGATTAATTATGTGCAATTGAAATTAAGTAAATTCTTTTAACATAAAAATTCTTTATATAGTGGGACCTTAATATAAAATAGTTAAGTTGAGAAAAGTTAAAATTTCTCAAAGACTATCCTAGTTTCATGGAAAAAGGGTCTTCTTTTACCTTTACTTGTATATGTAATGAAAAATATAGTTTGAAATCATTACTGTTTAATAATCGGATATTAATATCAGCTTTTACCTCTCTCTAATACACATCAAAGATAGGAGTATTCCCCCCCCCCCCAAAAAAAAAAAAAGAACATGATATGAAATGTAAGAATCATGATATAAGAAATAATTTTTTTTTTAATTTTTTGAATCAAATAATAGAGTTAAAGTTATCGTAACACTTTTGAAAAGAGCTAAAAATGTTATGAAAATCATTCTTAAGAGGAAAAAGAAGCAAAATCTATAAGACCTATCCAGAAAAATTAAAATCATAGATGGAGTTTTAAATATAAAAAATTATTAATATAATGAATTTTATTCTCTTTTATGAAAAATTGAAAATTTTATAAAATTTTCACTAACTAAAATATATTACAAAAAATAAAATAAGAAAAAATTCGCCATTTAAAATTTGTCAAAACCACTGGCAATCCTATTTTATAGTCTGTCAAAGGAGCCAACGGTTTTGTAGTCACATTCTTTTTTCTAACTCGGCTTCAAATCTCTTTGTTAGAAAAAGAAAAATAGTTTGTCGAAGGTCACAGCCTGTGTTGGATTTAATTCACACAACATGTGTATGCGAAAGTGTAGTAAAAAGATCGAAATTTTCAGATTATCTCAATGTGTAGGATTGGTCTTCAAAAATTCAATCGCGTCGCGAAATCTGTCGAATGGATTGCATGATCGGGATAGTGATAACGAGATCAAATCACCACTGTATTATCATGATGCCTCGATTCTCAAGTCCGTTGATCTCCATTGGCCAAAGAAATTTTTCTATGCAAGAATTTTTCAACCCTCAATTTTTTTCTTCAAGATGTGTATATCAAGCCTTTGTCATACCTCTCTCATAGCAAATGTTCTCTCACGGACGTACAGAGAAGTAACCTCTCTCTCCCTAGTTACTCGCGTTTTCAACCACACTTAAAAGAAAGATGGAGTTATTATGGCTAATGTGGGGTAATTTAGGGTTAATGCGGGAGTTATAGAGATAACGGTAGTTAACCCATTATCTCCTATCCCCATAATGCTCCTCAATGGGCATACAAACCAACAGCATGTATTTTTGCAAGCAAAAGTTTGGATGATACAAGCCAGTTCGACGTTCAGTCGGCCATACTCTTGTGTTGAACTTTTGTGTGGGCTAGCTCTTGGGGCAAGCCTGCTGGCCTATGTTCCTCGTTGTGTTCTTGACTGAGTCTCGTTTCATTTTTTTTTTGGGTGCCCTTAAACTGAGTCCATCACCTGATATCCAGAGTTTCTTTCTAATTAATCTGGGTTAATTCGACTAAGGTCACTTTTAGGGGTATGGATCTTTCAACGTAATCGACTCCATGCCTAAATTGCGAATCAAACTTATGATCTTGGTTAAGGGGATGCAACGACTTACCGACTACGCCAACTATCTGTTGGTTAAGTCTCGTTTCTTGTCCCCAACCTATCAATTACCGGATAATCGGTTTTGCGAAATAAAATATTAAATTTTTTAATTAAATTTTTAATTCAAAATTTAAAAAAAAATTACGTTAGAAGAGTTATCTTTTAAATAGGGCCCCTGTAAATACGCCAATCAAATTAGTTAAACATGAATTTAGATATCGATGATGATTAAAAAAAACCACTGGCAACCTCTAAATAAATAAAAAAAAGAGTACTTTATCTTTTTGGTGATCGGTCTCTGCTAATCAATTTATTGAATCTGACTATTCTGATTCAATTTACCTATCGGGTTTATTAAGGGGTGATCCTGTTAATTTTTTTAATTTCTAAGAATTTAGTATTCTATCATTTAATTAAAGAAGATATTGATAAAAAAATAAATAAATAAATTATTTCGTCAAAAGTCTAAACCAACAAATGCTGTCAAGTAAAAACTCTTACACTAATATTAAAAATTATTATGAAATTTTATTTATCATGAGAGGGTTAGTAGAAAATATTATTTCTATTAGGTATGTTTAGATTTAAAAATATTTATCTATTTTTATATTACTCATTTAGAAACATTAAAAGATATGTATTACAGTTTCATATTGTTTTAAAATTAATTATTGGTAAAAAAATATAATTTTAATAAGTGCTTCTAAAATATTAACCATTTATAGAAATTTATTTTCTCAGACACTATTTGCTCCCTAGAAAATTATCATACTCAGAAAAATATTTGTATAATAAAATTTTTCTTGCAGAACATATTTTTATAGTGATTGTCAAAAATTTTTTTTGAGAATTTATTTTATTTTGACTTAATTTCAATGGCGACCAAAAGGTATTTTATTGAACAGAATATTTTCCAACGTTTTATCAGAGAAAAAAAAAAAAAAAAAAAAGGAAAGCATTTTGAGAGTTTATCTCCGCAAAAAGGAAATCGAGGATAAAAAGGATAATTGACAAAACGGTGTACGGGGAGAAAACGGCAAGGAAAAGGATTAAAAACGCAGCTGACTTCGCAAGGGGTAGAATGGTAATAATGAAAACTTTTGGGAGATTTTCGGTAAATAACGAAACAAAATAAAAACTTTGTTTTTCTCTCTCTCTCTCATCCTCTGCTCAGTTGCCCGACACCGCCCCATCCCACCTCTCTCTCTCTTTCTCTCTCTGTTGCGCATAACATAGTCCCTCACCATACTTTACTTACGAAGCTCTCTCTCTCTAAAACTCAATTACCCGCCAAAAAGGTTTTAATTTAACGTATTTTCATCCTTTTCAAAATTTTGAACCTCTCCCTCCCTCGTTTCTCTCCTCCTCTTATCTCTCTCCCCGCTAGGGTTTTCATCTTCTAATTTCTCTCTCTATCCTCTCTTGTTTCTCTCTCTCTCCCCCTCCAGAGGTTGTCCCGTCAAAACAGCTTGGTTTCTCCAGAACAAGGATAGAAGGACGTTGTTTATGGATTTTAACCGTTGATTCCCTCGTTCAATTCGTTGCAAGATGGATAAGACGAGTGCCGAGCCAATAGATCGCTTAGAATCGGATTCCAAGGATTTGGATGTATCAGTTGGTGAGGAGAGCCCGATGATTGATGGAGAGAACGGTGAAATTGAAGCCAATGGGGTGAAAAAGAAAGCTAGGGTTGGTAAAAATGGGTCTAGGGACATGAGGAGAGTGGCGGAGATAGTTCTGGTGTTGTCCGCGATGGGATCAGTGCGAGGTGGGAGGAGTCCGACGGATTCTGAGAAGGAATTGATGGCGGAGGCGCGAGCCAAGTTGGTGGACATTTGCGAAGCAATTGCACCGAAAGATATTGTGTCTAAGGATGCAATTGAGTCTGTGATTGAAGATCTAGGGCTTAATAACAAGGCTAAGGATTTGAGGTTAGGGTTTCGACCCCCCAAGATGTCTATCAATGACAAGTTGTTGCATACAAAACGGAAGGTGATTTTGATTTTCTTGCTGTTTTATACATTTTGTGAAATTAGGGTCTGAGGTTTTTTCCTTGGAATTCAATGCTTCCTTCTTGATTAGATTTTACGTTCTATAGTGATTTGAAGATTTCTGTTAGTTCATGTAGTCGTACATATTGTTGTTGTTAAAATTCTTGGTGTTTCTCTTGCTGTTTTTTTGCGGTGTATGATATTAGGGTTTTGGTTTTGTTCCTTGGCAGTTCAAACCTCCTCTTGGCTAGATTAAAAGTTATTCCTTTTTTGTAATTTTGTGGATTGTTGTTGTTAAAGATGGTAATGGAGCCATGATAAAGTGCAGCAAATGTATCTGTTTGTGTTAGTGTGTCTATCTACTTTGGGAAGGAACACATGCGTGTGAGTGAATTGAGAGAACAAGTAGAGGTAGCTGACTCAAAAGTAGTTGGAATAGAAGATCCAATCAGCTTGCGTTGTGGGTGTAACGTTCTATTGGTTACGGGTGTTGATAGAAGTGACAATATAAACCACTTCTTGTGTTTTTTTTTTTTCACCCAAAGAGTACAGTTGTTATCAACCTGTGTCACGTCTTTATATTACATTTACAACACAAAGTTAATGAATGCAATTAGTGCAGTGTGTGTTCTGCAAGTGAAGCAGAGGTTGGGTTGGTTTTGTAGAAAAAAGCTGATGCCAAAAGCACTTCTCTGACAATGTTGTGCAACAAGGTTGTTTAGGTTTGGAAACAGAATTTAGTCTTACTCCCAGACCAAACTTGATGCCACTACCATAAGTGAGACAATTTGTACAGTTTGAACCGAAACTATTTGTCTTCCTTACTTTAATTTTGTTCTTATTTAGTCAATGAATTCCCTTATTTCGTGTTATCTCGAGTATTTAATGATATGAGCACCATATTATGACTAAGAACCTAAATGATTTGGTTACTTGACAGTATTATGGTAATAAAAAATTGAAAACTACTTAGTGTAATTTGTTGCTGCAATTTTTAGACTGCATCCCTATTAAATGACATTTAATAATGTTTTTTAAGATTGGATTTGCCTAGATGGCTGAAAAAATTGCCAGCTGGCCAAACTGACTTAACTGGTAAATAGTGGTTTCTGGTAATCTCTTGTACACAATATGAGGCTTGAAAGGTTTTTTAAAGGGGGCCTTGCTTGCTGCATTGCATTCATTAAGTGAAGGGTGAGGTTGGCCAAGGGAAGGGGGAGGTGAGGTGGTTCCCTTCCCTTCCCTTAAGCTAATTCTTTCCTGCTTTACATCGGAGGTAGCGATGTGGCAAACAGAATTTGCGGTGCAGGTGAAGATAGATTAGAATGTTTTCATGGGCCAGAGAGCCGGCCTTAATTTATTTTTCTGGTCATTACCAAAACATGGTTAGTGCAGCTTCGGTTTAAAAATTTCACAACCCGCTAATAACCGACCCGCATGAGGTATTGTATTTTTATGCACTATTAATAGGGAGAAACTAGTCATTTAATTTACCATAGAAAACCCTAATCCCCCTTTACCATTTATCATTTACCTACCTTGCTTCTCACCCCATTTACCATTTGTCATTTACCTACCTTACTTCTTCTGGAGTCCTATTTAGGCCTTAACTTAACCCTAATCAATCTTACATTCTCCTTTCTCTGCTGCCTTCCATGGATGTCGGCACCATCATGTCTGAGTCATTGTTGTGATCCTTTTCATTTTCTCCCTTCCAAGTCATATTACTTTTCTCTCAAGAGACACAAGATCTTGGGTATCTCTCTCTCTCTCTCTCTGTTTTGTTTGTTTATATTTCTAACCAGCGAAAGCTGACCATTCTGGCTGAAACTGAATTTGGATCAGTTTCTGGGCCTTTTTTGGCTGGTCACAATTTCATTTTGTTTTGGCTAGAATATAGAGGAAAAGTGGATGAAAAACAAGCGAGTACATCTGTACTTGCCTACACTACAATTTTTAAGTTTTCAGTATCGAGGTTTTGTTAGAGATAGATTTTTTTTTATATAATTTTTTTATTAAACTTGAATTAATGCAGTGGTTCGGTATAGCTATTTAATTTATTTATCTATTTTCAAATGGAAGTGGCATCAATGGCTGCAGTTTAGATGGTCTGCACTTCTTGGACTGATGTTGTTTTTGCTTTTTATTCTTGTGCTGCTGATATAACACAGCAGATGAGCTTTTGGCAACCCATCCTGTAGCCCTTTATATATTCTTTTCCCCTCTGTTTTGATGTTATCTGATAGAATCAATGCCCTTTCTGATTATTACTTAGCCTTTTACATGGAAGTGCTTTACTGGTTAGACATGGTTGTCATCAAGTACTTTGAGCTTGTGCATGAACACACTCACTCACACTTACACACATGTATATTTATTCTGCTTTTGTGTATTAATTTGGTTCAGCACTTCTTGTTTAGATGGAAGAATCAAAGGCGTTTGCTGCACATGCAGCTGCATATTCATCTCAAAGGTTGCAAACAAACTTGAGTCAAGGGGCTGAAAACCGCGGGGTATTACCCTCTTCTCGTACCTTTCCATCTGACAAACCAAGTTCTGCTCCGATTACTGGAGGCATTCAACCTACATCAGCACTGGTCCATCTATCACCCGCAACTTCTACAACTTCATCTAATCATATGCCTGTAAATGGAGTAAAGCCACCAATTGTTTCCTCCACCTTTCCTAGCAGTCATTCAGGAAAGGATTCTTCGGCCCCACCATTGCCTAAAGTTGAAAGGGCACATTTTAGATTGGATGAACAATTTAATGGCTCTCCTCTAGCACCTCAAGTTCAAGGTAGAACTGTTTCCTTTCTTACCTATAAACATTGTCTTTTCTTCTCATTACTATACTATCTGAAGGTTGGTGCTTTCATGTTTAACCATGGGCAATGTATAGGAAACATTTGGGCTGTTCTGCCATCACATTCAACTGTTATCACAGTTATGTCATTGGGCAAAGACACAATCTTCATAAAGAAATCTTTGGGAAAAAATTCTTTAATTGTCAATCAAATTTGCTATAACTAACATTGGAAGCAGAAGATGCTCATTCAGGCCCCTGTAATTTAAATGTTCTCAAAAGCTTTTCTCAACTTTACCTTGAAGGCTTACTTGTTAAATTCCTTAAGGTTTCATAACATTGCTAATTTTTGTGTGTTTCTTGCATATCTCGTGTCCCTGTGCTTTTTGTCTTAGTCCAATATTTAATAAAATTTTGGGTCTAAGGTCCTTTAAAAAGACAAAAGCAAAAGAGTTAGTACCTGAAAACTTGTCTCTTGATGAGTAAACCTGGGACAGAGTCTAGAGTAGGATATGCATTTTACAACTTTTGATTATGTGTAATTGTAGATAGCATTAACCTCCTCCCAAGAGGATGTTGCACCAAGAACTGTTTCAAGAAAAAAAAAAAACCCATGCGCTTTTTCTGAGATGAATGTGAGCATGCAATGTGTAAGACATGGGGGTGACGCAGGTAACTGAGGATACAAGGGTGGTGAGGAAGGGATGCGACAAGCTTATTGTTCGTAGTTCTTTTAATGTGGGGATTTAAATTCAAGTCAAAGGTTGTGGCTAAAATTGTAGTTTAATAAATTTGAGAGCTATTTTGCAAAAGATTTGGTTTAGTCACATTTTACTTAAAAATGAGCTTTATTGTGGGGTGGGGTGCTTGAAACCTTTATAATGTGAGAAAGCTTAGGAAATCGAATAAGTAGTATTAGCCCAACTTAATTCAACCAAGAGTCACTCCCCTAACCCCACCTCTCCCCCCCAAAAGGGGAAAAAAGATATGAAGTTTCCTAATTGTGCTTTATTTAAAGCCATATTGGTAGTTATATTGCACGATGACATATCCTTTTATATTATTTTTTCTGGCCTTTTCTTTGTCTCTCCTGTTGATTTTATTCTATTGTACTCTACAACTTTTCATTGCTCTGAACCAATCTGACCTACTCTCTGATTACACTATTTTGTTATTGATAATTAGAAAAATGGGTCTTGTCTCATTTATTTGGAATTAGCCATATTGCTTGTGTCTGTGCTATATGTTATGTCCATATTTAATTTAATGTTCTGAGTTGCTTCACTTCATATGCTTATTTTCCTCACATGTTTTGTCAACTTTTGGAAGTTGTCCTAGCTGTTGTCATGGCAAGAAGGACTAGTTAGATGACCTCATATTAGCTGTAGTAAAACCAGTTCTTGCTAGAAGGATCTTTATGAGGTCTGAAATCTATGTGCAGCTGATTCTGCAGGTGACCATCAGTTAAAGAAAGTTCCAACTCTATCCTTACAATCTCAATCTACTTCAGTTAAGGTTGGATTGGAAAATAAGGCCTTGGATCATAATTCTGCCAAGGTTGAGGGAACTTCAGATGGAACCGTCCCACAGATCACCCCTCCTGCAACAAGCAATCAAACACCTCGACGCTTTGCTGCTCATGCTCCTACAAACCTGCCAAGTATACATCAGCCTTTGCAGGGCGTGAACTTTGTGCAGGCTCCATCAATATCCAATAACAGCAATGAAATTGCAAAAATTATTCAAAGGTTATTACAACCGCAGCTTCCTGAACGTCCCACATGGTCTCCTCCTTCGAGGGATTACATGAATAAGGCTATGACATGCCAGGCATGCAAGCTTACCATCAATGAAGTGGAAAATGTACTTGTTTGTGATGCATGTGAAAAAGGGTTTCACTTAAAATGTCTTCAGTCATATAATCAAAAAGGTATTCCAAGAAGTGAGTGGCACTGCCCCAAGTGCTTGCAGCTAAGTAATGGGAAGCCTTTGCCCCCCAAATATGGCCGTGTCATGAGAAACTTCGGTGCAGCTAAAGTCTCTTCCAGTGTTTCCGGAGTTCCACCATCTTCTTCAGAAAAGCAAGGAGGAATTATTGATCAAAAGCCCAATCACCAGAGGATGACAGCCAATGGAAATGCTGACTCTCAAAGTCCTGCTGGACCAATTGGTGGTAACAATTCTAGTTTGGAATCTGAAATAAAGACATCGAGCATAAAGGAAACACAAGGTAATTTACCATCAAGTAATGTTAAGATTGAAGACAAACCTTCTTCTGGAATCTACCCACCTGATTCAATGAAAATCTCTTCTATCGGGGCATCAAGTGATAGCCAGCATAATCCTATTCAGCCAATGCAGAAATATCCTGATCCAGATGTTAATTCCTCCGATTGTCATGCACTACAGATATCCACACCTCAAGAGGTGGACAGAAGCGACCAGCCAAATAGTGCTCAAGATTTATCTGGGCAACCACAACCACACAAAGTCAGTGTGGTACCTAATGACATCAAAAACCATTTAAGAGAAACTTCTGGGTTCAACCCAAGAAAAAGGAAGCAAGATCATGATGATCCCGTTCAAGCAAATCTTGTCAGTACTTCTGGAACTCTGATGGGTAAGAAAGAGCATGCTGGGCTTCCATCAGCCAGCACGTGTACGGTTGATTGGATTGGGGATATCTGTCAGATTGTAGATGAGAAGACATATTACCAGTCTTGTTGTATCAATGGAGTGGTTTACAAACTGCAAGATCATGCACTTTTCCGCTCTAGCAATGGCAACTTAGTACCTTCCAGGCTCCAGGCAAGAATTTTAGTAGCACTTCATTTCAAGTTGTTTCGAAATTGATTGTAATATTCAGACCAATGCTGCGTTCATATTTGAGTAGCGTTAGCTTTTAAACAACCTTCTCATCACTACTCAGCTAAAGTACTTATAGTTCTTGTGTTTAAGAGAAAGTTTACTGATCTACTGTTTGCAGTAACCTTTTGTCCCTTTACTTTATTCCTGTTATTCCTACATTAAATGTTTTCTCATCTTTCTTTTCATTTCAGGCCATGTGGGATGATAGCAAGACTAAGTCAAAGTGGGTTACTGTCAACAGATGCTACTTTCCAGGAGACTTGCCAGAGGCTGTTGGCTGTCCATGTGCACCTGAAAGCAATGAGGTAGAGTAAAAACTTTCAGTTGTTCTGATTTGGTGTACCTTCTATGTTGGTACCTTTTAACCTGGATGAAGTATGATCTTGTGTAGGGAAGTTTTCAAAATCCCAGGCGAGCACTTTTAGGCCACATCTTGTTTCTTGCGCAGTTTTAGTACTTCTTATCTCTAGCTACAAATACTTTTTTTTTCTTCAGATTTTTAGTGAGCCACATTGTCTCCTTTTTCTATTTAAGTCTGTGTGTGGATGGATTGGTGGTTCTTTCCTCACAAAATGTCATAAGATGATTTTATGTTCTCATTGGTCCTCTCATGTTTTTTATCCACCTAAAGACAACATATGGCAACACGGAAAGAGACTTTCCATCAGTATTTTTGCACACAACATCTTCAGAGGAAAAATGGCCCAATAGATTTACCAAATGCTTCCCTCCAACCACCCCTGCCCCGTTTGTGTGTGGCTGTATGCATTAATACTTAGCTTTCAATATGATGTCAAGCTTGGACTGTATTATTATTTGCCATAACTATTTTATGTCTCTTTTTGCTTAAGTGAACTGTTGGTGTAATTAGGTCTATGAATCTAACCATGGTAGCACCTTAATGGCTGGCTTGATTCGGGGACCATGTAAAGTTTTACCTCCAAATGCATTCAAAAAGGAAAGTGATAGAAGAGCTCAACTTGGAACCAAGGAAAATGGTGGAATGCGGCCAATTTTTTTGTGCAAGTATGTTTCTTTCTTTGTACTATCACATTAAATCTTACGTTCTGTGTCGTGTATGTTTTGCTTTTTTAGTTATCATTGGCTTCGTAAGTTCAAAAGTTCAGTACTTGGTGACTTGTATTCCTTGATATATTTTTCTTTTTCATGTTATTATTCTTTAAATCTAGTCTGAGATCTAACCATAAATATTTCTAGGTATGAGAGTCAGGATCTGACTTAGCTTTTGGAATATATAAAGCAAGATAATACTTAGTCGATGCCTTTAATAATTTTGGAATATGTTACAATCACTAGTCATCAGCCGAGGCCTTAGCTAAGCCTCTATAATAGAGAGATGTGTTTCTAATCAAGTCAATGTTTGTTAAGTACTTTTCCTTAGTAGTGGAATGGCTCATCCCTCCTAGACCACCAATATGTGGTATAGTTTAAATTTGAAAATGTCTTTTGTTGGAGTAAAGGTCCTTCTCAGAACTGGTGACCTCCGCTATGATCAACTTCCTTAACTGGATCTTGTTTTGCCTTTTATAAAATGTTTCAAAACTCTTCTTAGTAATCTTATGGCAAAGTAGCAATACAATCTCCCTCCCTGAAGTTAATGTTTCTTTCCCATCCCTTGCTAGATTCTTTCTTTATAGAAGTCTTACCAAACCCATCTAGGAGAGTAAGTCTCCTTGATCTTTGCTATCTCTGTCGGCGTTGAGCATTTGTAGGGTGTGTATCTCTTGTAAATAGCCTTCTCAGAAGATTTGATATCAGTAAAAACCTCAAAAAACCCCCTTTTTGTTTCTCTTAAAGAGATTTCCAGCCCTATCATGAATTTAAAGCCTGCCTTAATTTTTGCCTACAATTTTTTTTTTTTTTAATAATATTAGGCTTCTAAAAGAATGATGGCATGGGGCAACAACCTCTTCTCAAGTTTGAAGAATGGAGGATGCTAGTTCACAAGATTACACCCTTACGAGGATGAAAAAAGTGGAAGGATTAGGAAGAGTCTCTTGATAAATAATAAAAATTAAGCTAAGAAACAATGGTACACCTTTTTGGTGGGAAATTAGGGTTTAGCCTTTAGGGAGCATAAGTTCAACTTTGGTTGAATGAGATATATTGAAAGGCCTATGGAAGGTGAGAACTTGGGATAAGATTCTTTTATGAGTTCTATAGGACTCCTTGAGTCAACTGGCTACCAACTTTCTTGATGGAGAGGGGAAGTGCTGCCGGCAAAGTAGAAGCGGAAGCACAATGTTTTGGATCTCTAGGGAGGTGCTGGGCCTGGATGCCATGTGGAAGGTCATCAGAAAGGCTTAGGAATAATTGGATCATTGCTTGGCATGATTGAGGGGGGGCTGTGACTGGGAGTTGGAGGAGTTAAATTCTTTATACTTATTCATAGGGAGGTGATTCAGATCAGTGCAGTGGATGTGTTGATGTGGGTGCATTGACCTGGGTGCCATGTGGAAGGTCATCAGAAAGACAGGAATAATTGATCATTGCTTGGCATGATTGGCAGGGTGCAGTGACCGGGAATTGGAAGAGTTGAATTCTTTATGCTTATTCATGGGGAGGTGATTCAGATCTGTGTGGTAGATGTATTGATGTGGGATTCCTCATTTGTTTAGTTAGTTGAGGGTCCAAGAAATCATCAGAGTCAGTTCCCTTTCTAAGAGGTGATTTCCCAAATGTTTGCGTAGTTGAAGGTGGCCTTGGGGTGAAGGGTGGTAGGACTGAACAACTGCGCTTAATAGAATTTTAATTGCTTGTCCACTTTTTGTTGCGTTGTCCTTTGTAGCATGAGTGCTTGATCATCTTTATTTATGTTCAATTTCTTTGAGATTTTCTTTGAATGACATATTGGCTTCATCTATGTTTTTCCAAGCCTTGCATTTCTAAAGGGAGATGTCTGATGTTACAGGTGGTTTTATGATGAACCTAAAGGACTATTCCGGCCTGTTTTTTGCTAACTATGACCACGCAAATACCAGTGACTGTTGATTCATATGGTTGTCTGCTGCAGGATCCAGTCCTGATGCATCAATCAGGTACTCTTAACCTATGTGCACCTCTTCTGTCCTGCTTGTACTCTCATTCACAATCTGCTCCTTGTGGTGATCTTATGCTGGCTGAGATTGTCTTTGGGCTTGTTTGTGGAGTCTGTAGTTCTTTCATGAATTAAATATTGGTAGGTGATTTATATTATTGCCACTGAACATTTTTTTTTTTCGGGGATAGCAAAATAAAATGCATTTGATGATATAAGAATGTAGAAAACTCCAAGGATGAGAAATCCTTGGAGGAGGAAAACAGTTATAATCTTCTTAGCTATAATCTTCATACAACTCTCCAACTCTTCTAACTGCTCTCTAATTCTCTCTGAGTATTTTAAGGACAAACAGTTCTTTTTAGAAGAAAAAAAAATATTTACGTACAGAAAATTTGTTTGGAAACATGTGAAATTAATTCTTTTGGTTGCAGCAGCCTCATTAATAGAATCTTATGTATACCTAGTCTCTGCTAGTGGAAGTCAGGTCACATGGTGATAAATTTTAATAGATTCTCAGTGCCATAATTACATGCTAAAATGGTGTGGTTTCTAAAACCTTAATTTGAGAAAGTTTGAAAAGGTGATTCTATTCTAGTAGCATGTGTTAGGCAAGAACCTCCATGATGCATTTTGGGTAGAGATTGGAGAGTCAAGCAGAAAAGGTTGATTTTGGTTTGTTTGTTTGTTTCACTTATTCAGGATTCGGAGAATATATATTACTTTATTTATTTCCATTTATTTCATTTTGTTTCTTTTGTTACTCTTGATGTTTCAAGCAGCCCAAGGGGGGAATTAGATGGTTAACAATTTTAGCTGTTTATAACCTTTTTAGAATTTGCTTAATTTGCACAGCAATTAATGTGATATCAAAGAGAAATTCAATGCAAGCACTAAAAATACAGGAAGCAATAAATAAGAGAGAAAGCGTCTATTTATAGAGGTTTTGCTCTTCTTAGACTTATGTCCACTCCTTGTGCCACCAACTTGTGGCTTTCCACACTTCTATTATTCTTCAGTAACATCAAGATTGAATTTTGCTTATCCTGCATTTGGGAAGGCTTTACTAGTCTCTTTTCTCCTCTAGTAACCTTAATTTTATCTTATTCTGCTTGTAACATTTGTAATCTGAAGTGTTATATTACTTGATTATTATTTTTATATGGCATGTCGTATGAAGTCAAATTTCTCAATAAAAAGAACTAAAATTGTCATTATATCAATAATCTTTTGCATTGTAAACCTCACCTAACCTCCTCTACACCACCTCTACTTTTCCAAACACCAGCTTATTAACTTGTACCATCTTCCAAGCCGATATTCTCCCCTTATGCTTCCCACTTATCACTTTCTTCACTATGGATCTTCTTCAATAACACAAAGATGAAACCTAGTTATGATCTTGTACAATCATTTGTACTTTCTAGCTCGAACTCTTATTGGGAGTGCTTTGTAATCCCAAGAGTGTTCCCACGCTTTTTCACAACTCACAAAATTCAATGAGGTAGTTAGTACAATCTTTCAAACCATCGAAAGATGATTCAATGGCTCAAGTAATTTGCAACAAGTGCAAGTAAAAGTTCTTTAAGATTGTCTCAATTGATTAAGGCAAGTTTTGGCTTAGGGAGTAGTTGGAGATATATAATTTTATAAGTTAGTAATTTAGGCATATCATATTTATGAGTCCAAGAGACATCTAGTGAACCAAGTACTCAGTTGTCTGAGGATTTTGTAGCTAGACTGGCTGTTTGTAATTGTTGAAGGGCATTTAATGCTCTCTCAGTCGACGACTGTAATTTCACTGGTTTGTTTTGCACAAACCTACGCACTGTACACAAATGCCATGCACTTAATTCTATGTTTTTGGGCTCTGGTCTTCCAATTTTTTCAAAATCATTTTAAATCCAAACTATTTCTATGGTTCTTCTGAACACTACTGCTCGAAGACTGAGGCCATATTACTGTCTAGTCAGTTTTCAGGTGGATGTATAACGTATTACAAATGTAGGACTGTCAAGGATTGCAGTCCAAGAATAAGAATACAAAGTTTTCAAATGTAATTTTCAGTTCAAACCTTCAATTCTCTTCTCTTAAAAATTTGCATGCTTAATCACTCGGAGAAACTTGAATGGTTCGTTGTTAGTGGAAACCTGGGCTGATTTAGACTTACAATGCAACTATGAATTGTTTGTCAATGGATATAGGTTTAGGTTAGACATACAGTTGATTGATTGAGTGATTGAATCTGGTTCGTTGTGCCCTGTGTTTACAGAGCCTTGTTTTTCTTTGTGTGGTTTCTTGCCAGACAGATGATCAACGGCCCGGTCCTGAGTGGATGGAGTGTTCGAAAGTTATTGAGGAAAGTCTGGCATGCGTGACCTGTAAAATATGTAGCTGTAGCTCTATTTTGTATCATTGGCATAAAATATAGCGCAATTAGAATTTTTGAATACCCCTTTCTAGTGGTCAAAGCGTTATACTTATTTTTTATCACTCAGTGATGAAATTCAAAGCAACGCATAGTGCTTTCTTTTCTTTCGGCTTCTGATATGGATAAAACTCTGCGGTTTGCATGTTTCCATAGCCAAACCCAACCGCTGATGATTTAGCAGGGGATGACAGCATTGTGTCCTGGATACCCATGGTCGAGGATGTGGGATATCTGTTGGTTTCCATTCAATTCTTTTGGTACGTTCTTAAGCTTTGCAGACATTTTCTGGAAGAGTTCCAGATTTACAACCCATTATTTATCTGAACAGTGTTTCTGGGCCTTTTTTTGGTACCAAATCCTCTATTTAAACATGGTTGCTTAATGTAAGCCAAATCCAAACGTGAGGGAAGGGAACTGACCTAGAGAAGTTGGTGTCAAGGATTGGTACTCAAGGTTTTGTCCACCTTAAAGTGATCACCACGGTAAATAAATCTGTGAGATTGATAAGCCCACAGGATGAGCGGCCGGTAGGCACGCAGGAGCCCAGGTCGTAGGCACGTTCTAACGTGCTATTTAGCTATGCGTCGCCTCTACACTTGTGTGCACACAGACTCCAAAGAAAAGATTGAAACTTATTGGCTATTTTTCTAGGGCGGTATGTCTGCCATTTTGAAGGCTGGAAGTTCTATAAATGGGAATAATTAGTTATCCAGAACCCCTGTCGGCATTCTTACGAGTTTGAGCCTGTTTGTATTGCTATTTTTTGAATGACTGGAATCCTAACCTGTTGATGTGGTTTCATTCGAGAATAGTAGTTATGATTGAATGATTTTTTCTAGAGCAAGGGTCCTTGTGGTTGGGTGTTTGGGGAAAATGGGGAAAAGGGTTTGCCCTCATTCCCTTCATTTCTCATGAAAGCTTGTTATTTGTTGGTAGCCTACTGAATAATTTTTGTCCCCTCTCTCTCTCTCTCTCTCTCTCTTTCACATCGAGGGAACAAGCACATGTGAATTCGCATGGCCAAAAATAATTTTTTTGGTTGTATTCCTTACAGTTAGGTACGCTTCTTTCATAACTATAGACCTATAAGGAAAAATCTATTGAAAAATGGATCAGTAGCATCGTCTCCTGATCTTTTCCATTTTCTCCGTTTGGGACAACTTTTTCTGTTTTTTTTTTTTATTAAAAAATGGGTATAAACTATAAATATAAGTGCCCAAAATTTCATGCCAATGAACAATTCCCAAGATCAGTGATGAGAGAATTGATTGAACTAAAAAATTCTTATGCCTAGAAGACCTAGGAGATATTTTTTTCTTAAGTTTCGTCCATGCTATGGATTGGTGTTTTGGGATCACACAAAGCATTAATGCCTCATCCTTGGATTGCTTGTATCTAACATAAATATAGTCCAAAAAAAAATAATTACGAGTCTTCCATAAGCTTCAATTATTTGGTCAGCTGAAAATCATCAACTCCCTTTTGTTATTGACAACATCTAGAACGACCAAATACATTGAGATCTGAGGAGATCATCTCGGCCTTGCAGCCCAATCAACCCTATTCCAAGCCATTCATTTGCGCATTGAACACAATGCTCTCTTCTTTTTTTTTTCGATGTGTATGTGGGAATTTAAATTCGAGAATATTACATGAGAGGGAAGAGAGAACGTGTCATTTGATCTGAAACTCTTTCGCAACACGATACTTTCTCTCTCTCTCTCTCTCTCTCAATGTTTGTTCAAGTTATTTCCACGTTAAGTAATAGGAAGTAGCTTTGACTGGAGTTGCTGTAAATTTGTACTTCAAACTTAAAAAAAGTAGATAGGCTAACGTTGAAGGACCTATCCCCTCTACGGATGATTTTGCCTAATAAATCCAAAGCCATCGTATTGCTTTCTTAAGATGATAAAAGGGCAGTTGCCTCTTTTAAGCCTCACAAAGCCCGTGCTTTGGAAACGTTGTCCCTATTAAAAGAAGTAAAAAAATAAAAAAAAAAATGAAAAAAATTGATACTCATTTGTTGTGGTGTCCCTATTACTATCCCATCGTCTAGAGTGATCCCCATACTTAGTCAAAAATCAATTAAAAAAAAGGAGTGAGAGAGAGAGAGAGAAAGATGGGTCTTTTAGTGATTAAAATCTAAGCTTTACCATGTTTTAGTAAAAGGGTGCTTTCCAAAAAACAATAATTGTGATAAAAAAATTTCATATAATCGAAAGTTTTGAGGGAAAAAAAAAACCCATTTTTCCATAAATCTGTTTTAAAATTATTTATTATTTATATAGTGTGAGAGCAAAGAGGGATCAAGCCGTCCTTGTCTAATTTCGTTCATTCTTGGCTCAAATTGCTTATTTTTTGGTCTCCCTCCTATTGTTCCAAGTTCAAATATCACGAAATTGTTATTATATAAAAATAAAGAAATATTTTTCACTATTAATTTAATTTTTTTTTTTTAATGAAAATGACTATTTCATAGAAAGAAAACTATGCTTTAGCTTCTAAACCGTAGCTCATTACTAAACCCGAGCATGAGCTGACGACCCCCGGCCCGATGGGATAGACTTGGATGACCCTTTTTGGCATTTTCCTAGAATTAAGTGCCCCCCGCCCCTTTTTCCTTTCTTTCTTTAGGGTCAAACTTAGGATTCGACTTTCTTTTGCAAGTCTATGCATGCTTAGTTCATTCTATCACGACTCTTTCTCATAATTTTGAATTCAAAAGTTTGTATAAAAAAAAAAAAAAATTGATTTGGCTCAACCATGCTCAATTCTACTCACTATTCCTTATTAGATTGGATCAGGTAGCATTTTTTCAAATTGCGATCAATTGCACACCATGTAAAATTTGCATGCCTCATATTCATATTAGGGAGGAACAGGGAAGCTTAATTGAAATTGTTAAATTTATATTAATAAATAGTTAATCTAGTGAGATATGACGTTAGGTTTTTTAATCAAAATCTTAATTTTGATTCATGACTTGAGTATGTAACAGAATATGTTATGAGAGTAATCCTCTTAAATAAACCACTGCAAGTTTTGAATCGGATTAGGCAGAGTATAGTTTCAAATACCAGTTAATATAATACAAAAAAAAAAAATTTGTTAAATTGGCTTTAATGGTTAACTTTTAATGTAAAAATTCATTTTTTTTAATATCGTATAAGAGTAAACTTAAAAACCCAAATATCAAATTAAGTTCATATGCTCATGCATACCGAATTAATCTTTGGAAGCTGATATCAAATTTGATATCAGTTGACTCAAGATTCATGATATAATGTATGAATATGATTATTTTTCACTTTAATAATTAACTTTTAAGATAGAACCCTCATTTTCTTCTAATAAAAATAATAAAAAGGAAATTGAATTACTAAATAACCGAAAAAAAATAGTTATTGCTTTGTTTCTTCTTGACTGTATGTAATTCATACAAGGACTACATGGCATCATAAGATACAAGAAATAGAAATTATGTGTACACTTGAGATTTTATGGCACAATGTAAAATACAGAAATTATATGTGCAAATAGATATAGAGTGATAGTTAGTACAATAAATAGCTTTTTTTTATTTTTTTTGAAAAAATAAATCTGGGATCCAATAGTGATAATAATTTTTATTTCTTTAGTCAAAGAGAGTTATCCCTTTTTATATATAATTGTAAAATTATAAGCTTACATATTTCTTTTATAATATCGTATAAAATTAAAATTAAAATTTATATATAGATTTTTTTATAATATTGTGTTAATGATAAGTTGTTCATATAAATGAACATACATACGATATAAAATAGAATAAAATGATATAAAAACTTGACGATTGTCAAAAAATTTTCTATATTTATATAATATTTCAAGTATTTGTAGAATTTAATGGGTTCTTTGGACCCCACAAAGACCACAAAGATAAACATCCCCCGGCCCCTGCTTGCCAAAATCTGTGGGAGGGAAACATACAGCTCCTGAGTCATAGTCCAAATCATCTGTTGCAACTTTTAGAGCAATTATTTAGTACCCTTATGCTAAGAGTTGATTAAAACGTTCAAACTTCCTTGACAAAGTGCCCCCTCACCTAAAGATCTGATCACTTCCATTTTTTTTTTATTCTGAAAAAAAAAAAAAAAAGGAGAATGGTACAAAAACAGTGAAATAAAATCACAATGACTACTCCATTCCAACTACTTGATGGGATAACTTGTGACTTCTAAGAAAGCAATAGTATTTTTTTCTTTTTTTTCCGCAATCAAATTTTAAAATTATATTTAAATTAATCAGATTTGAATATTATAAGGAACTTTATTAGAAAACGATTTTCTTAACGTAATTTATTTTTTATTTTTAAGTTTTGAATTTAAAATTTGATTAAAAAATATAATATTTTATTTCACTAAATCGATTATCTATCAGTATAATGATTTCAGGTTGAAATAACTACCAAATCCAAAATGACAATCAAAATGGATTGGCCTTTTTTTCTTTTCCTTTTAGCTTTTGCTTTATGTTAAGCAAAGCAAAGAAGAGGGTTTAGCCCTCTTTTCTTTTATAAAACCCTTTGCATAGACAAAAAGGTCATTAAAGAACATTAACTACCACCTTTTGACCAATTCCTTAACTATGCCTAGGTTACTTTTCTTTCTTCTTGTTCCCAAAATTGACCCTTCATTATACAAATCAACTTTAATTTCCCCTAGTCATGATCAGAAGGAATAAATAAAATTCCTGACAAAAATAAATAAAGGGCTGACGGGCTTGACTATCTTCTATCCGAGCAAAGCCTAGTTGTGATTCTCGAAATTCACTGCTGTTCAAGCAGGTAGGGAGAGGAAATTTTTGGTAAACAAAAGTTTTTAGCCAGCTCTTGATCAAGTTGTATTGAGTTAGGTCAAAATAATTTATATATGGAGATGATTAATATGTAGAATTTCTAAATGAATGTATAATCTCAAATTTAGGCAACTCTGATCATATTGTTGAGTTTGGCTTGTTCCTTGGGCTTAAAAGCATCGCCAACCCTCCAAAACGGCAATTGGGGGGGGGGGGGGGGTTGGCCCCATATTTTTACTCGAACTTCAGAAATTTTATAATTTAAAGTTTTCATTCATAAATCTTATTTTTATTCCATTGATTTAAACAAATCATATGAATTTTATTCTAATTTTTTATTTCGATTTCACAGTAACTAAAAGTATAATGTCACTTTCTTAAATTAGATTTACAAATTTAAATTTAATAATGTCTATTTGCGTAATAAGCGAATAAATCAAAATAAACAAATAAAGAAGTTTTTGCCAATTTCATTCACAGAAATCCAAAATAAAATTGAGAAAAAAAAAATGTACAATGGCTACCCTAAAAAACCACCATTATCCTTGATTCCTCAACCCCCCCCCCCCCGCCCCAAACAATCGTATCATAAAGTAAAACTCAACTCATTTGAATATTAGTTTTAATCCGTATGATTATATTATATTATATTATACCATGTTGCACACAAAGGAAACTCATACTTTTAGAGGAAGTTGAAGGTGTGAAGACTAAAGGCAGAAGAAAAATGGTCCGGCCTAGTTTCACGTGCTCCGGCGATTATCACGCCATTGTCGACTAAATTCAGATAAAGAGAGAGTATGTAGCAAAAAGGCAAGATCACGCAAATGAGAGAGAGAGAGAGAGAGAGAGAGAGAGAGAGAGAGAGAGAGAGAGAGAGAGAGAGAGAGAGAGAGTGGGGGAATTGCCTTACTCACAGGACTAATAGTCCTGGGGGGTAGAGATCTTGTTTGCTTTAAGTCTACCTTTCTAAAAGTGCATGTGAAACGGGCCACTAAAGCCATGGTGATAGGTTTTTCTTGTATCCATGAAAATCCTACTCTATGCCTATGAAGTGATTGAACTATGCAAAATGCTTTAATTATGAAGTTCATAACATTAATTACATTATTAATTAAATTAATCTTTTTAATTAAATATGTGCATTTTGCTATTACAACTTTTAGTACAATTTCCAAATGTACAAAAACACCCTCCCTCTCCTACTGTGGCAAATAAAATGATTTTAATTTCTCTCTCCTCTCCACCACCCCCCCAAAAAATGAAAATCATGTTTCAAAGAGTGCGACAATGTGAAGATTTTTTTTGTTTCACCGTATTATCGTTTTCAGAGTAATATTTTGATTAATGTGATTCGAATATTTGCGGGTTCTATATAGATGATAACTTTTTTAATATAATTTTTTCTATCTCTAAATTTCAAATCTGATACTTGATTAAAAAATTTATCACTTTATCCCACTAAAACGATTACCCGTTAATACACTATGAAGATTTTAAAGAGAAGGGATTAATCCTCCAAACATGATCTGTAATGGTCTACAATAATTAGCGGTTTAAAACAATTAATCACAATTATTTCCACAAAGTCATTACGTTAATCATCATTATGCTTACAATTATTCCCACAAAGCCCTCTAAATGCCGACAACAATAATAAATTTGGTCATTTTAAAATTTCAAGAAAGGCATGTCTTCATTTGAGACATAAACGAAAATACAAACCAAAGTTTAATCATATGATTAATTATCCCTTGAGGTTTCAAGTACATATATATATAAAACAACGTATGTACACCATTGAACACATCTTATAATTACAATATTTTGCTAAAATCTTCCACTTGATTATTTGGAAGTGTTTTACACTTTAAATTTATAATTAAAAATAAAATTCTTCGACACTCATATAAATTAATTGACAATTTGGAACAACAGGAGAGAGAAATCGAAGAAGATGTGCCCGTATAATTTGAAATCAATTTATTTTTAGATTTGAATAGAAAATCAAATTTATTAATGTAATATTTCAAATTATACATATTTTTAAGATAGAAGACCCTCAAACAGAATATCGAAATATTTCAATAACAAAATATATCGTATCAATGAAAAATCAAGAGTAGTAAACAATATTCATAAACTTAATTACGATTATCAAAAAACAAAAGTCCTCATTAAGACTCAGTCCACATAGAAAAATAGGGCATAACCATAATCCCTTTAAAGAGAGAGTTTAAGTACAAACATAAACAAGGACCATACACAACATCATATATTTGTCATTCTTTGTTGTCAGTATATTACATGTTTCGAAAGCATGTAATGTTTTTTTTTTACCTTAAATTAAATACAGAAGTTTCAATTACTACCATTCCAACAAATAATGACAATTGGAAAAGCACACTTTTTCTTTTATAAACTTTCGATATTCGATAATTACGTTGAAGTTGATTAAATCCGATTCGTACCGATTTAGACTATTAAAAAACAAAACTCTCTAAACATTATTTTCTCTATTTATATGACTCGAACCCGAGACTTTACTTAGAAAATATCGATGTTCAATTATTAGACCAATTAGATATCAGATGAGTACACCAGCAAATCCCCCATGTGACTATATTCATTAGAAGTTAAAATTTGAGTATCATAGGAAGAGATGATCTCTTCCTTCCCAGATAAGTTAAAATTTTTGGCCGACTATACCATTGTTAATTAAAAGTTTAATATTTCTCATATTGTTAGCTCCGAAAATGTCACCATGAACTTAACCAGTCACATCTTTCCTTAAATTAATCTAATAAGGCTAGGTATTGTCGGGTCAACTATTAATTCTTTTTTACATCATGTTTCTTCTCATGAGACAATTAATTGCTCCAACAAGGATAGAGAGCGATATTTTATTATTTAATTTAATATCTGATTATAACCAATATTTACTACTTCATTATGTGCTCTAAGAATATAGACAAATTTTAGAAAATTTTATTGGTGAACTTTATTAGTTTTTTGTGCTTTTTTTTTTTTTCGGTCCAAGAAGGTTGAAGAGGTGATACCCACATAGCTGGCCATTAGCGAAATTTCAAAATATATCAGATATTAAATATTCTTTCAAAAATAGCTAAAAAAAATACATTGGAATTCTGTGGTGAATTAATAAAAAAAAAATTAGTGTAAAAAATCATAATTCAACCAAAGGTGTAACATTTCATGGTATTCAATACTAGTTATAAGCATTCAGCACAATATTTAGTGACTATGGTGATACTTCGATTCGCAAATATCCATTCAATTTATATGACAAAATTATGTAATATATGTGTGTGCGCGCGCGTGCATGTGAATTAAATAATTACAATGATTAAAATTGTTGTGAATTTAAAATTTTTTTGGCGTAGTTACGTGAGTTAGGAATTGGATGTCTGTATTATTGCTATAAACTCCAAAAATGTCTATACAATCGACGTTAACATTAACTAAAACCGGCCACATCTAGCTATAAATTAATCTAATAAAATTAAATATTGTCGGATCAACAATTAATTCTTTTCTAGACTATGTTTCTTCTCATGAGACAATTAATTGTTCCAACAAGGATTAGAGAGCGATGTGTTTATTATCCAGTCACTATGTTCTAAGAATACTACAAAGTTGAGGAATTTTTATTATCGAGCTTTTTGTTAGTTTCTAATTGATGATGTTTGAGAAGGGTATGTCAAATTCATTTTATTATATTCTTTTAATTTTTCAAACTATATGTAAGAGATTGGTTTTGACTTGCTTTGCGCGTCTATCAAACCCTTTGGCCTTTGTAAAACGATTGTATCATATCATATATTAAAATGTTGGAAAATGCTTGAAAGAGGGGGGGGGGGAATACAACATGCAAACCATTGCAATCAACTTTGTAAAAATACCATATTTGAAGGAACACTTAAGATTAACATAATAATATGTGTATCACCATAAAGGTGGAAGTGTTCCTCAAGGAAAGTTTAAGCGATGAACTCTTTCCTCTTCTATCCTTCATTTTTCAGTTCGATACCATTTGATTATATCTTTTTGTATAAAAAATAAATAAATAAATAAATTAAGGTGGTAGTAGGTTTGAACTAGAACATAAGCACCAAGTAGGATGATCAAATCTCTTTTATTATAAATAGCTTAAAATTATATTGACGTAATATTGATATAATCGATTACCGTTTTTTATCGGATATAATTTGGAAATAAGAATTATTTATATTTTTAATATTATAATTAGAATTTTTTAGATAGCGATAGCAGACGTCGATCGCACGGTATTTCCACCCTTCATTATTTTCCCCTCCCAAAAGAAAGTGTAGTCTATCAATTATAAAATTCAACAATTTAGTGTAAAATTATCACTTAAATGTAACTTTTGGTATCTTTAATTTAATAATAGTTTTAAACGTTAAACACAAGAATAATGCTATGGATATTCATCCAATTTGTATGAAAAAAAAAATCCATTTTCTCTGGCATGTGAACATATAATTGTTTGTACAGCAATTTTTTTGTAGGACACAAATTTACCATTTAACAAATTCAATCTAATTAATATTTTTCGGCTCTTATCCATATTATTTACTTACAAAGCATAAAATTTCCAGCTCAAAATATTTATTTTTTTTAAAAGCACTTGTACTTGAAAGAGTAAAAATTTTGTATCAAATATTTTATCATTAATGGTGAAATTCTTATCAATTGGCTCATTATTTTTTTTTTTGGTTGTATAAAAATTTGAATCTGGAATTACCAGTTTGAGGGAGGGGGATTTGTACCACTAGGGACATCAATTGGCTCACTATATACCAAGGTTCTTAGGAATTTCCTCCTCCAATAATTTTTATTAATACCAAAAGTTGTATATAAATCGTGGTACAATCATGCGACAAGTTCAAAAACACCTAAAACATCATTCATAACGAGAGGGTTGTATTATAGCGCTTGTCATACAAGACACAAATTTTCATTTTTTTTCCCCCAAAATACTGAAAGTTTTTGAAACGAAAAGAAAAGAATCGAAAAATAAAAAGAATATTTAGAGTGAGTTTAATTAGCAAGCGACAATAATTCAGTAGTTCAAAATATAAATAATATAGTATTTCGAAGGTACCAGATATTTTTCTCCCCTCCCCCTCCCCCTCCCAACTCTTTTGACTCTGAGTCTCTATTAACTATAGCTTATCCATTTTTTACTAAACATATAGAAAAGATAAATAATAGCATATCCCTTTTCCATTTGTCCCCTAACCATAATACGGACAGAAGCCTTCTTCACTCTATATATAGCCAACACCCGCAGGCCTTCGGTACCCTACCAATCTCCAAACAAAGCCATAAACCGCCAGTTTCCCTCTTCTTTTACACCCAGTGTTTGTCCAAAACACAACAATATGGCACACAAAGGAGAAAACGTTGTGGTGTCTAACATGAAGCTCGAGAACATATTTAGCATGAAAGGAGGCAAGGGAGAGGGTAGCTATGCCAATAACTCTCAAGCTCAGGTGTTGTTTGTCGTTCCTCTTTTCCTTTGAAGATGCAAAAATAGGAGAGAAAAATATCCAAAATAAAAAAGCATCCCTTTTGGAGAATTGTTGTATTATTATTATTATTATTATTGTTAAAACAATTTTCTTGGGAAAAAACCCCATTTAGGGCAAAGAATAGAAAATAGTATATCTATGCGAAGTTTAAAATCAAGCAGTAATAAACAATTTTAGGCTGCTTCAGTTTATGCTTTCATTATTATTTATTTTTTCCATTTAGAATAATAGTTGAACATTCATGCTTAATTTCACGATGATGATTCACAAATGCATGCGTGCAGGCTCAACATGCAAGATCCGTGCTTCACCATCTAGAAGAGACCCTAGATAGAGTGCAGCTAGACTCACCGGAAGTGCCCTTTGCCGTCGTTGACTTAGGTTGTTCTTGCGGAAACAACACCATCTCCATCGTTGATGTGATCATCAAGCACATGACCAAACGGTACGAAGCATTAGGGTTCGAGCCACCAGAGTTCTCAGCATTTTTCTCGGATCTCCCTTCAAATGACTTCAATACTCTCTTCCAACTCCTCCCTCCACTTGACAATTATGGCGGTAGCATGGAGGAGTGTCTTGCCGCGGATGACCACCGCTCCTACTTCGCCGCCGGAGTCCCTGGCTCATTCCACCGGAGACTTTTTCCGGCTAGATCAATTGATGTTTTCTATTCTGCCTTTTCCTTGCATTGGCTTTCTCAGGTTTCATTTTCTTCTCTGTTCCCTTCTTTCTCTTTCCAGAACACTTTGGTTAAAAACTTTATGCTTTTTTTGTTAAAAATTTGTGTTAATTGATAAGTTTGTGATTAAAGAAAGTGTTGGTATTATTCAGCCAACTAAATCACTTTTTTTTTTTTAGGTAAATAACTTTTTTGTGCTGACATAATTTGTGAGACAATTACTTAGTAAGCTACGAACCATTGAACTTCTTTTACTATAAAAATGTCATTTGAACTGACCATTTAGTCCATCATATTTTCTTTAATAAAGTTGTATGACTTTGTTCCTTTTAATACTTTTTGTTCTTTTTTGCGTAAATGATGAAAATTACTTGAGGGCTGCAGAACAAGGACTACTGGTATAAAATATATATGGTCTGGAAATGTTTAAATTTCTGTGTTTACATAAATTGATCACTTCTCGATCTTATCCC
Source organism: Dillenia suffruticosa (assembly GCA_033439265.1). Taxonomy (NCBI): domain Eukaryota; kingdom Viridiplantae; phylum Streptophyta; class Magnoliopsida; order Dilleniales; family Dilleniaceae; genus Dillenia; species Dillenia suffruticosa. The sequence goes on from JAVTVX010000005.1 coordinate 2,275,850, forward strand.
ATATGATTTTCTTCCCCAATGATACATCGTACATTGTCCAAGTGCTAGCGAGGTTTCAAAATTATATGATTATTGAATGCATTTAGGTTCTTTTTGTCCCACCCAAGTCAAAAATGGACCAATGCTCTCAATTCTTTGAAGACAAAACAATACCTTCCCATGGCGTGCGTGAATGTTTATTTAGTGTTAGACAATTCAGGAATGTTCGAACCTTTCAAGTGCATTTGGGCCATCGTGTTTGATTGGCTCCAAAAGAAAATTAATAATAGTATAACTCGTGTATCTGATATCTTTTAAGTCTTAGTTTTACACTTAAATTTCTATTGTATGTGGGCCTCAGGTGCCAGAGAGTGTGATGGACAAGAATTCGGAGGCTTATAACAGAGGAAGGGTTTTCATTCACGGTGCAAATGAGAGCACAGCAAATGCATACAAGAGACAATTCCAAACAGACTTAGCAGGGTTCTTGAAGGCAAGATCACAAGAAATGAAGAGGGGTGGGTCCATGTTTCTTGTTTGTTTGGGCCGGACTTCAGTGGACCCAACAGACCAAGGTGGGGCAGGCCTTCTCTTTGGGACCCACTTTCAAGATGCTTGGGCTGATCTTGTCCATGAGGTAATCATTCCCTGTTCTGTCTTTTGCATGCTTGTCTGCTTTTTCCCACAAGCCCAAAAGTGCACTTGCATGGGTTTTTATATACGATTTACGTTTAATAATATTCTAATAATATTGAAATAGCATTGGCCCACGATGAATGAGGAGAAAAATACAAACATTACATTCCATTACGTTGTTATTATATATGCAGGGTCTTATAAGCAGCGAAAAGCGTGACACCTTCAACATTCCAGTCTATGCGCCGAGCGTACAGGACTTCAAGGAAGTTGTGGAAGCCAATGGCTCGTTTGCCGTGAACAAGCTTGAGGTGTTTAGAGGAGGGAGTCCTCTTGTGGTGACTCGACCCGATGACCCAGCCGATGTGGGCAAGGCTCTAGTCACCACCTGCAGGACCATCAGCGGTGTTCTAGTCGATGCACACATCGGGGAACGACTCAGTGAGGAGCTATTTGCCCGAATTGAGAGGCGAGGCACAAGCCATGCAAACGAGCTGCTTGAGAAACTTCAATTCTTCCACATAGTTGCATCTCTCTCTCTTGCATAGCTTCCCTTAATAAGAAAACAAGCCTATGGTTTTCATTTTTCATTATGTGCAGAAAGATAGAGAAAATTACTATTTACCAAATTTGAAATAATGTCAATTTCGATAAATCTAATTTCAACATCTTTTTGTTATCCAAATTTGTTCTTGGCATGCGTTTTATTGTAATGGTCAGAGAAATAGAGGATAAAAAGTAATATAAAAATATCCACTAATCCAATTAAACTATCTCAACGGAGTAAATATTTATAAATACGTATTATTATAAATGTGAAAAATAACAATAAAGAATCAAATAATTTTAAAATTATACTATCATTAATTTATTTTGATACTCAATATTTTGATCATATAGTCGATGTGTAATATGATGTCCTTTGATAACAACAACAATAAATTTTACCTTAATAAATAGTATTATCAAGAATAAAGGGAGACTCAAAATGAAGGGGGAAAAGGTGTGGGGGTGGCGGTGGCAGTGGCGGTGGTGGTTGGGGGGGGGGGATTATATCTTCACAATCTCTTTTCTCCTTTTGTGTGTGCACTTGACCCCTTTATTTGGTTGGTGTGTGTATAGGTCGTTGCTACTTATAATTTTCCTTTTATAGCTTATAGCTGTAGCTTTTTGGGTCGCTGCTTTCCCTTGATCTGATTAAAGTGAATAAAGGGTATGTTGAATTCTCCTTTTTATGAGTCATAGTTGTTGAAACAGATATGAATTTGTATGAATGAAAAACATCTTAGCAACCCTTTGAACCACTTGATTCACTCCACCCTTTTCTTAACCTATAATATTTAGTATTCATTTTCTTTTTTCCTGGTGATTAAAAGATGAATAGCTATTTCAGTTGAAATATGTTTTAAATGAATTAGTCGAAGTATGAATTCGTGGGAACAAAAAAAAAAAATTGAAATTGACTGTTGGGCCGACTTTGTGTGTGATGCGCCTTGTTTTATATAATGGATTATGTAGAAAAGGGAACCTCCTTCTTTATTTTCCATTTCATTGAACAATTTTGTGGCAATTTAATCAACTTTTAGCTATTAGGTTTGGAGCACTGATTTTGCTAGTACGTGTGCCACATGCTTCTTATCATAGGTCGGTGATCGGAGATTTTTTGAAGCATGATAGATGCGGGAGAACTTATATATAGTTAAAAACAAAGAAAATCTTGTGGGATGTTTGAACTATTTAAAAAAAAAAAAAAAATCTTGCCAAGCTTTGAACTACACAATTTTCATTAAGGTGAATTAAAAAAGGTTTAATTTGGAGTTAGTGATTCAATTGAATTATTACCTTAATGGCATTGCCTGATTTTAATTGGACATCACAAGGTTATAATTGTTTGATGTGGGTGCCCCCACTAGATTGGCAACAGCAATGCAAACCCAAAGTTTTAGATTTTTAGGGAGAAATGTTGTGGGGGATGATGATAATCTTCCTTATCAGGAATTCAGATCTTCAAATCCCAAATGTGAAATGATCACTTCACGTTCACATCCGAATTCATCAGCGTGAAAGGGAAAACCCATTCTTTTATAATGGATTGAAAGGAAAGGTCTCCTAAATACTGCGGCCAATAGCAAAGAAATCTCGACCAAAATATGAGTGCATCCTAATAACCACTATGGCTTGAACTTTAATAAATACTAAATTCTTTCATGATTTAAAACATGTCAAACACCCCATTACTACAAATCATTTCCTTGTAGTTTGATTCAAAATTAAGTTAAAGCCAAGTCACTCCCGTGGAGCATTAGACTCTATTCCAATACAACTAGCTGGATTTCCTATAAATGTACTTTTGTTTTTATTTTACGTTACACCAGATTTAAATCCCGGAACACGGGGCTGGAGTTTCTATAAATGTACTACCACAACATGTATATAGTACGCTCTTCATCTGTGCTGTCATCAACATCTTCGCAATTGTGATATTCAGGTGAGATGAAAACAATTATATCGGCCACCTCCGGCAGTCTAAATCTCACTTTCTGTTTTGCCTTCCCACTTTGGCTTCTGCTTAATGAAGAAACCTCAACATCTTTCATGTCAACTTCTTCAACTTTTAACAACTTGTCACTTGAAAACCTGTCTCTAGATGGACTTTCGATAGATTCTTGAGAAATTCTGCAAAAGACAGAGCTTATCTTGGTCTGTGAATCCCATTTTTCTATCCGGAGAGCCTAAAAGCCACTCTTCCAAAGTGAGTGGGCCTACCCTTTTCCACTGCTGCTCATGTTGATGTTGCTTCTTGTGATTTGGTGCCTCGAAACATGATGGTGTGATGAAATTCTACAAACGACTCCATCATGCCTGATTTGCGATCACCTGACTCTCCCTTGGGAAGTCTTTCATGGCCCGAGGTCTCATCAAATAAATTTGATCCCATTACTGCCTTTTTCTCTCGGTGTATCAACAAGAGATAAGTGATGAACCTGTTTGGAGACGCCAAGTTATAAAGGAAGCAAGGACGAGAAGACCAAGAAACAAAGGAATATTAGGAGAGAAGACAAAATAGTTGTCATCAACAGAGTGCTGCATCAGACCACGACAACGTAGTTTTGACTAAATTCCAGGACATCTAACCTTAACCATGTCTCATCAAATGGTCCTCAATTTAGGTTCCTGGAACACGCCAAGCAATTTTGGAAGTTTTTGTAGGATAATTTTGACACCTAGTTATATAGTTGTTATCATTGGTTCTTGTTTGCATTAGAGCTTTCCTTTCTGGATAAAACTGAAGTATTTTTGGATTTTGTTTCTTCTTTTCCTAAGGAAGGCTGCAGATGTCCCCAAAGGGACAGCTTAGTAGTCACAATCCCTTCCCCCAATCTGGTGATTCCAGATTCGAATCTTTGTGTAACCAAAAAAAAGAAAGGCTGCAGATAAAGTTACTCATGCAGGTGATGAAAGCAAAGGCAGCAGTGATTCATCCATAGGATTTTCAGAGTAAGAAAACAAATCGAGGCAGAAGTTCAACCATTGTATAGATGTCAATTTGCTGATGTTTTCAACCATAATCCTATTTCGAATCACGATATGCGGTAAATCCCCAAGAGAAAGGTTATTGGCAGGACTCAGGGGCACGTTGCTTTATGATCCTTATCCTTGCACGACAGCCTTAAACATGATTTAACTGTTGCATTAAACCTTCGAGGTTGCATTAAACCTTCGAGGTTCCTAAGGCAGTCAGGTTCTGGTGTCATCTTAGGAACTGTTGATTTTATGTGCCCATAATCTATTTAATGGTATAAATTACTTCGCATATTCTCAGTGTTCACACATTAATTTGGTAATAGATTTATCAAATTGAGTATTTTTCAAAGTAGGAATTTATCCCACATTAGAAACTTGGAAAGTTTATGACTTGATATAATTGTGAGTAGTGGGAGATCGGCAAAAGGAATTAGTAGCTACCATGCAATTGGGTTATGCCGAGTACATATGCCTGGGTTGTCTGTCCCGTGTTTGGATGTAAAAAATAATTATGCAACTTTCATTAAAACCTAAATCAGTAACAGCAAACAAACAAATATGAGCATGTTGATATTTATCACTAACCACAGTACAAGCTAGAGTCAACCCACAAATGCTCTGAAATTGCGGATGCAGCAAAAATGGTTAAATGACGACTGCTTAGAACCAGCAAGCCAAGAATGACCAGTTACCAGCTAGCTACTGTTAAATGCTCTGCTAGCAGCCAATTTTCACGAATTCTGAACATCTAAAGTAATGTTGAAGATCTTAAGTAATGTATTTTTTCCCCCCATAAATCTAGTGTGATTTACATATTAACCATACAAAAGGGGAAGAGAGGACAAGATAAAATAGAACTAAAGACCAGCTGGAACCAATACAAGCACAATGGTACTAGATTTACTGACCAGCTGAAGGATTTGTCAAAAGTTCAAGTGATTTCCTGAGGAAGTCGATGGCAACAGACACATCATCAAATGCCAAAGCCCCAACAGCGAACCTTGCAGCCTTGTGTGCTTCTGAAACCTTTTCAGGTGGTGGCTGGTAATTGCTGTCATATTTGTATGCCTTGGGCTGACTAGGAGGTTCTGAAACAATCCCATTACCGTTGCTTGATCGGGCAATCGAAGGATAGCTGGAAGCAGGAGGGGCTGACTGGGTAGAAAAGGAGGAATCAGGGCCTTGATAGGAGAAAGGAGAATGAGTTAGCAGCTGCTTAGCTGCTTTCTGCAAAACTTGGATAAGATTGGAAATTGGGATAAGAGTAAGGGGGAGTTTCTTGGGATGAATATTATTGTGTTGGCTGGTGGCTTTGCTCCTGCTTGTAGATTTGTTGATGATAAACTTCTTGAGAGGAGTAATTCTGTTGTGGGTGCTGTGGAGATTCTTGGAAGTAGGGGTCACCTTTGTGCAGTTGTTGGTGGTAAGTTTCCTAAGGTGAATGATCTTGTGCCAAGTACCCTCGAGGATCGGGAGAGTAGGATTCATGATTAGTCTCTTGAGCTGAAAAATTTTGTGTATGGTGCAGTTGGGGTTCTTGCTGGTAGAATTGCTTTGGATATGACTGAGAATAAGTGGGATCTCTAGCTTTGTTGGTTTCAGGAGGCAGGTAATCATGGGAAGGATACTCATTAGTAGGATAAGCAGAAGGTGAGGGAAGAAAGTCACCAGATTGTGTGTTGCTTCCTTTAAGATCCATCTTGGGTACTGGATCAGGCTTTGGTTCAGGAAGCACAGAAGGATCCATATTGCTTGGTTCAAGATCCTGCAGGAGAGGGAGAGAGAGATTTGTATGCCTTCATAAATGACATTTACCCGTAATCTGTTCCCACACAAGACTTGCAACAGAAATCAATCAATATGCTTGTAAGATTTTAAGTAATTGAAGTCCAAGTGTATCAAAGAACCCCATAAGTGTCAATGAAAAAATGAACAAGGTAAGTTCAAAGACAATGTAAATGTCAGTATCCAGATTGATGCATCTGAAATTTATAAAATCGCTGCTAGTCAGAAGGCCATTTCACAGTAAAAAGTCTATGTACCAACTTTACGGATTCAAAATTTGAAAGCATGCATTTGAGAAAGCACTAGTACTAGTGGTTCAATGCAGAAATTTTCCTTTCACCAGCATTGGGTTATCGTCCAACCCTGGATATAACAACAAGATCCACAATTGTCAATTTCAGATGACTCAGCCTTCTCTAAACTACGATCTGACCTTGAGGTGATCCTCATTTCTAAAGCTAAACGCAGGATGTGATTTAAAGTCGTAGTGCTTTGATTGGAGCAACCTCAACATATCACATCCAACAGATACAGTAACTACAATTCAGAGTTGCATTATAAAACTGGGTCCATCTAAAAGGTTACTCCTAGTAATGAGATTATTGCCTACGCCTATATTAAAAGTCAGAAAGGATAAGAACTTACATAGACACCATGTTGCATAGTTGATAATATTGATAAATCTTCATCGCCACCTGGGGGACCAGGTACAGGCTTCCTTCCTTCTTTTAAAGCTTTACTTATATCCGCTGCTTTCCATGCTGCGTATTTCTGTTTTTTGCTCTAGCTGTAAAAAGAATGTGTTTGAAATGAGTGCACTTTATTAATCAGAGGAAATGTATCTCAGCTCATGAACAAATGATAGAATCCGTAATAACTTAACATTACATACTATAATTGATCAATTTACAGAATCCAAAGGAAACGTCAATATGGAAATTAATGACATGAGACAGACACACACATCAGGCTGAAGTTCACCAAATTGATTAAGAATCTCAAAGAAGATGCTTGCGGCATAAAAGGTTTTAGCAGTATTCCTGCAACAAAAATCAGACAGATTCATGTCAAACTATCACTGACAATAAATTTCTCATAGAGAAGAGAATAAAAGTATAAGTCACAAGGTAAGTTTCCATTCAAACAGTGGGATATAAGCATACTATTTTGTTAATGGCATGCTGAGCACTAACATCATCCAACAGTCTGACTTTCTAAGTATAAATGCACTAAAAAGGCTACAACCAAAGGCAACATTAAAAAATCAAACATGAAGGTAAGCTAATGTCAAATTTCGAAAAAAGTATTTATATCTATTTGAAAGTTTTCCATACCGGTCAGCTCTCCCTGGCCGATCTTGTTTATCTGCCTTTGCAAAGACATTCAAGGCAAATCCCTCCAAATGCAAGTTGTCATCAGGCCCCAAATTCAAAGATTTTTTATCCTGTAAAGAACAAGATAGAACAATATTAGAAAGAAAAATACTGCAAGAGATATAGACTTTAATAATGAATGCACTATTTCCAATCTAAGCTTCAAACACAGGGCCAAATGTACATCCATGAAAAGCAGAAATTTGCACAGTTCCATTAGCAAACATGTAAACTTTATCAAAACTAGCATCAACAAAATCTTCCAGCAATAATGTATGACATTATTGTTATTGTGGATTGCATGACCATAACAGGCTACCCTGAAGCACTCCAAGAAAATGCTACATCTTGAAGGCCAAATGTTCACTAGAGAAGAAAAAAAAAGCATTGAGTTTTATTTAATTGCACCAAAATCGCATTAGCATGTGATTAGCTCCTTAGAATAGAACAAACTGCCCCTTAGATGAAATGCTTTTTGCTTGGGTGGGGGGGAGCAGGGTTAGCAGATTATGTTTTGCTATAATTCAACTAACATGTCCCCATCTGATAATTCAACTAACCTCCGGTATTTAACTCCACTAAGTTAAATCAGTGCCACTAGCAAATTGTTTTACACTAAAAAGCCAGAAAATCTCACAAAGTTTTTAGTCCCTCAATATGGGACTAGAAAGTCTTAAATTTACAAATAAAATGCAAAATCATATTGTAATTTCCAGTTTCAGAAACTTAAGCAAAACAACGAGGGTGGCAAGTTGACACAATTTGAGCCAGAGTGAGGTTAGTGATTTTAAATTTGAATTCACACAAAGGGTAATGATTAAAAGAACTTTCCTAACTATAATATGTTAAACCTTTCATTTCTTTGGTATAAAAAAAGTGTTGGCTTCTTCGTACAATAAGATATTTAACTCTCTCCCAAGATATTCTTTTGATTGGTCCTGGCAATTTATGCAAAATTTCAAATGGGTATCAGAGTTAATCGAGCAACAGAATTAAAACCAATCGAGGGAATCAAGAACACCACCTAGATTTGGACTTCAATTTTGATTTCAAAGCCAAATCTGAACAGCGTAATAACAATAAAAAGTTGTTTATAATGATCAGATTATTCTGGGAAATGAGTTATTCAAAGAGATCAATAAAATGGAAGCCTAAAGACTTACAAAATTCAAGAAAAGAAAAAGGAGGAACAGAAGATATAAAGGAGAAATCAGAGAGAACCTTTTCAAGCTGATTCATGAGAGAAAGAAGAAGAGCATTAGTTGTCTTTGTGCGATTACACTGTGGAATCTTCAAACCCCTATCCATCGCATATAATCTACCTGTAAGTTGTGAGCAGAAACATCAAATTCATTTAAAAAAAAAAACCATCACTAGTCAAAACAGTGAAATCATTGTTTGAAATCTAGGGTTTATATTGACAAGTGGAGAGAGAGAGAGAGGGAGAGAGAGAGAGAGAGAGAGACTAACAGTAGTAGGCGACGAGTGGCTCGTGTCTCTGCGATTCATCGGCCCTTTGAACGTAAGGAAGAAGAAGCTTTGCCGGTTCTTTTTCGCTCGTCATCGTCTTCTAATGTTCTTTATTAGTTTTGCAGAGGGAGGGAGAGAGAGAGAGGGATTGAGGGAGGGAGGGAGGGAGGGAGAGGGAACGGATTTTGGAGAAGCAAGATTGAGTTGAAACTGATTTGTTTTGTTCAATTGCGTAGTCCACGTGTACAAAAACGACGTCGTCTCAATATTCTCAGTGATTACGTTTTGTGTTGCTGGCCATGAAATGAAGAAATATTGAGAGGTTTCATGTCCTCATTGAACAACTGTGCCGTTAAGCCCCATCGAGGTCAAACAGACACTAATTATATTTTGTAACTTTACAAGAAAGAAAGAGCTGAGGGCATTTTCGCATTAATTAAGAATAAATATTAATTTTCAAATATAAAAACTATTAATATGATAATAATTTAAATTTTTACTAAATAATTTTTTGATTTCTATTAATAAAACCTTATTTTTCTATAAATAAGTTGACCCCAATTCGGTTTTTCCAAGTGATGTTATGGTTGGCTTTCAATTACACTTCACAATTAAATTTTATCTTAGCTCTGAGCAAGGAAAAATATAAAATTTTTTGAAGACCACTATTTTTCAGGGGGGAAAAAAATCTGAGTACCACAGATTTATTAACCATTTGCAGGGAATATTCTGGTTGCTTAGAGCCCCACAACACAGCGACTTTATCACTTTCCTCCATTTTACATTTGCTTGCTCCCAATCTGATGATGGACGACAATGGGCATTCATTTGATCTTAAGGTGGACATGATCTACAACCGCCTTGGAAAATTCAGCGAACTACATTTCCCAAGCAAAAGGTTGTAAATCTCAATTGCCACTTACTTCTTCGGAGTGGGACATACAGGAGACATATACCAAAATAACAAAAAAAATAAAAAAAATTTTTAAAACAACCCCGACCGAAAAATATTTCCCCAAATAACTCAAATTTGTCGGGGGGAGAGAGAGAAGAGAGAGAGAGAGAGGAGTCCGCGGGGGAGGGAGAGGGGAGGAGAGCGGCGGGGGGGTCCGCCGAGGGGAGGGGGGTTGGCGGCGGGCGACGGAGGGGGGAAGGAGAGAGAGAGGGGAGCGACGGGGTGCGGAGGGGGGAGGGAGAGAGAGAGGGAGGGCCGCGGGGGCGGAGGGAGGAGGAGAGAGACACAGCGGGGGCGGAGGGGGGAGGGAGAGAGAGGGGGAGGGGGGAGCGCGGCGGAGGAAGGAGAAAGAGGGGAGGACCGCGGCGGGCGGCGAAGGGGGGAAGGAGAGAGAGAGGGAGGGCCGCCGGGGGGACGGAGGGCCGCCGGGGGGACGGAGGGCCGTGAGGGTGCGGAGGGGGGAGAGAGATGGAGGAAGGGCCGCAGGGGGCGGAGGGGGCGCGGGGGCGGAGGGGGCGGGCCCCCGCGGCCCTCCCTCTCTCTCTCCCTCCCCCCTCCGCCCCCGCTATGTCTCTCTTCTTCCCCTTCCGCCCCCCGCGGCCCTCCGCCCCCGCTGTCTCTCTCCTCCCCCCCCGCAGCCCTCCGCCCCCCGCCCCCCCGCGGCCCTCCCTCTCTCTCTCCCTCCCCCCTCCGCACCCCTCCCCTCTCTCCTTCCCCCTCCGCCGCCTGCCGCCAGCCCCCCTCCCCCCTCCCCCCCTCCCCCCCTCCCCCCTCTCCCCCCCCCCCCCCCCCCCGCGGACTCCTCTCTCTCTCTAGACTTTGAGTTGTCACGGGTTGAAGACGCGACACAGTGTGTCACATCTCCAACTCCCAACAAATTTGGGTTATTTGTAAAAATATTTTTCAGTTGGGGTTGTTTTAAATTTTTTTTTTTTTTTTTTAGATTATTTTGGTACATGTCTCGACATATAGATCCCCCGTTCTATACTACCACAGATTTTTGAATCAAAAGCGGGCATGGCAGCTCAAATAGACAACCTTTCCCATGGCAGTATTACTCAAGGAGATAACACAGGTCCCTACCCTCAAAATACTTTCACTCTCCATACATTTACGCCTACAACAGTGACTAGACTACAAGTGGAAACAGCAAGAATCTCACAATAATGTAAACCTACATCTCTCTCTCTCTCTCTCAGTTGTTTATTATGGCGAGCTCGGAATTGGATCAGAACCAGAAATATGGGACGTGGCATCTTCCTTCGATATGGCAACATAGTTTACAGGAGCAACCGGCCTAGTATCCCTCTTTCCGTCCTTTGCAGCGGACCTGCCATTCTGATGGGCATTCAGTGACAGCCGCCTGTTTGGAGTTCCATTTGCACCTCCATTCGCACGTGGACCTACCACCTTCTTCAAACTGAGTGGTCTCGCCGGACTTGGCCTTGAACCAAAAATGGCCTCTTGCTCCGTATTCAGTTGTTCATGGAACTTCTTCTGATCCTGGGAATTCCAAAACATTAACAAGCTAGGCCCTTGGTCATATGCTCCCAACTCAAAACGCTCCCATCAATACAAACTCGTGTGCAAACATTCAAACACCAAGAATATAAAGATAAAATTTAAACATACCCTCATTCTTCGCTTCTCTTCTTCCCTGTCATTCCTGAGTATAGCATATTCATCCAGCATGGCAAGAAGGGGAACCCCATCATATGTAAATGATATGCCATGATCTTCTTCCCACGCTCGAGTTTTGGCAACCAAGGTGTCCACAAGAGCTGCACTTAAACAAGCAATAGATCAAAACAGGCTTATGTTTCCAAATGTGCACCGTGCAAGTTACCATATGTTGGTGTTTTCCATGAATTCATATATCCAGCCATTGAGAATTTAAAAATGTGCTGATTTAATTTCATCCTTCATTTTTTTTGTGTGTGGAGAAAAAGTTTCTCAATAATCACCCATTAATCTGAATGGCTTTAACTTTTTAACCTAATCAGTTTGAAGATTGTTATGAAAGTCCAATAGGTCATCTAACACCTTAGGCAGCATGCAATTTCTGAATCCCTTAGCATTAAATCTGCCCCCCCAGGTCATCAGATTACAACCTACTTGGAGATACAACAAACAAAATGTTCTCAAAAACTAGAAAGTCGCTGGTGATCGACATGAAGATTGGCGGTTGGATCATTAGGCACCACATGTTTCCTGCATTCATTACCCTGCTCCATCAATTCAAGTCATCCTGTCCCAGGCTCATGGCCTAGTAGCACAAAAGTAGTAATAGACATTAAGAATTCCAAGCAATTGAAGCATTCAAAAAATGCCTCCAACTCCAAGAGTAATCTAAACAAAATCTTTCAACAAAAAGTAAAATGCAGGCTCAAGTGATATGTGCATCAATATCAGCCAAATTCCCAAAGACTCCAATATCTTCCTCATTCAGCATGTATAAGTAGCTACATAACATGGCCATCATAGCTGGCTAATTTGGAAATCTCACTCAAATCCCTTGCCGACTCTGATTCTGTTTTTTCTAACGCGAAACAGAGTACAGAGCTAACAAGTAACAATGATACCCAAGATAGGACATACCGGAGAAGTTGTTTTCACATTGTGGAGTGCATACACATAAGCACAGCACCATGTCAAGGTGAGGAAAGAGGGATCTTAAAACCTGAAACCAAAATTAGCTATACAGGAACGCAACATCCAAGCCCTGCATTGTTTCTAATTGCCAGAAATTATAATGGTCATATCTAGGTCATCATTGTTCAAGTTTACAATATTGAACTGTCATGTCCTCCTTGGTCAAGAAGAATAAGAGTGCCTATGTAGTGTATTTTCGTTCTTTTACCCCATGCATATCAATGCTATCTAAGCCCTGATAGCCATGATTATCCCTTGATTTCAACACATACCTGGAATTTTATTGACAAGAATCCGGGCTTTCTCCGCCCTCTTAAGGTTTAAGTGTGCACCTCTGCTTGAGTTGTATCTATTCTCGTCCTGTCTCAGCAACAGAGTATCAGTGAGATAGTATAACCCAACAAACCACAATCACAAAAGGTGATAAAAAAGTATTTACTTGGAAATATTATGGAGGAATAGGATCGACTGACAATGATGATTAGTTCTATAGTACAAAATACTAGATAATGATTTTTCAGACTATATGATATATGTTATGCATATCAAAAATCTAATAATATTCCTATAAAACAATTGTAGGATAGAAATTGGCAGAAATACAATTCATGACTACACTGATTTTGTATATTAATGTCATTAACTCTTAGCACAAACTGAATGCAACTAACTATTCATGAATCTTTAAAACACTTACAGGGAAAACAATGATATTCAGTGCTTAAGAGGGATATGAAGCAATACAGGAATTGGAAAGGTCACAGAATACTTATGTTCTGCTACATGTACATCTAAATTAACATAATGCTTCCACTGTTTCTATCATTTGATAAGATTCGAAGCGTGTAAGCCCCTAAGAAGGTAAGAAATCCAGATGAAACATGTTATCTGGGCTGATATGAATCCAAAGTCCCTCAACTATCTATTAACTTCTAAGAAACCACTGACATGACTTTGACATTGTTATGCATGGCTCCACTTTGGCGCCTTTTCGTGCCCCCCAACAGAGATTATGCTTATACTGCAACTCGGATGTCTTATAGTGCAAATCCCCAGAGACATGCACACACGTAAACATGCACAATCAGACACAGACAGAAAGACTGACAAAGACAGAGAGAGAGTAAGTACTCGATTGTAGTCCTCAAGCCAACTCTCCTCTTCACAAGCTGACATCCACTTCTCAACCTTGTCCAGTATCTCTTTTCTGCTGAGAGCCTCTTCTTTTGCCTTGAGAATCTGATTATCCATCTCAGCCAATAATTCAGACGGCTCAACACTACCTGAATCAATCCGTTCCATAATCTTTTCTCTTGCAGCCTCTGGATCAATCTCTATATGAGCACAGGCAAATATCTCTTCAAGCTCTGCTTGCTTCTTGAAAGCAATTTCTTTCATCCTACTGGCCTTTAGCTGATCAAGCCTTTCAACTTCCACCTCAGCCTACATACGGAAGCCAAGGACTTGAATGAAATATTAAGAAATTGTTATATAACGCAATAATGAAGACTTCTGAAACCTGCTCAATCAGATCAAGGGCCAGGGCACCCGGGATGGTAACTTCCTCCACTGAAGCTGATATATTACAGGTAACATGATCAAACAGACTCCTCTCCTCTTCAGGTGTGTCCATTAAGTTCCACAGATCAATAAGCTGAGTTGCTAGCTCTTGAAGCTGTTAAACAATTAAATATCAGTACACAACAACACAATAGACAATAGTTTAAGAAATCAACACAGGTTCCTATACACAACAACAACAAACTGAGCCTCAGTCCCAAAATTTGGAATCGGCCATCTACGAGACAAATTTGGAAAGTATTGAAGATTAAAAAATATATATATATAAGAAAACAAAATAAATAAATAAAATAAAATAAAAATGTAAAATATATTAGTTTAATTTGTGCGGATTCTTCTACGCCACTCATTCCTATCCAAGACCATTTTCTCGTCTAAACCCTTAGCTATCAACACAGGTTCCTATAAATAGCCAAAATATCTATCTTGTAATAAGTCTACAATTTTGGACAATATCAAAAGCCTAAATTTCAGAATCACCATCTCTTCATAATAAATCAGCAAAAGAGATAGATACAAGGACTTACCTTTTGCAACCTTTGCTTCTTGTCTTCCTTTAGTGCCAAGACAGTCTTTGCCAGCCTAGATAGTGTGTCATTGCTGATGCTTTTAGACTGCACACCTGTGGAATCATTCAAACTAGGATGAACTTCAGTGACAGTACTGAAGAAGTCCATCCCAAGAACGGCACAGAGATCATGCACCGTGCTTACAAATTCAAGGACTTTGTGCAACCTGTCACTCTGAGATAGATCAGATTGTTGGGGGTTAGACGCCAATGCAGCAGTACTGGATTAATGGGATATTTCATCCCGATAATCATTACCTTCTCTTTCTGGAGTTCTTGGAGTTGAGCTTGAAATTCATCTAATTTCTTCAGGGAAAGGTTAGCTTCATCAACCACAGGCTTTCCTACCTGCTCATTAAGGTTCAATGTACCAGCAATTTCCCCACATATTTTTTGAATTTGAGACTGCACATCAGAAAGCTCCTTTACTCTCTCCTCTTTTTGTTTCCAAAGTTGTTCCAGTGCTGGTGCTATAGCTGCAAGTTGTTCCTTGATTGTTCCTGAAGTTTTATCTGGCTGTTTATGAAACAGAAGAATATCCATCAGATTTCACAATACCAGAATTCCTCCTAGTGATCACTTCCCGAGCTTAAACCAAGAAAGTGGCACTAGTAGCTACTCACAATCCCAACTACAGTTTTCTCTCCAAGTGCTGATAAAAGGGTGGCAAGTTCAATTTTGGCATCCGCCAGGGTTTGAAGAAGGTGTGCTCTTGACTTTGCAGCTTGATCAACTTTTCTTTTGTACACATCCAAGCACTCCTGCTCTATTTGAAGAAGCATCTTGTCTCGTTCCTCATCACTTTCGCCAACCTCATCCCAAATTTGCTGCATTGAAGCATTGAAAATTAGTAATTGATCATAGAAGAGGTTATATGTAATCAAACATTAAGTAGCCAAAGATAGGGGTATACTTGTAATTGCTGCAATAAGGAACCACAAGTAGTTTCCCCCAGAAGGGGATTTTGCACACCTGTCACCGCCATTTAGAACAACTGTACTACAAATCGACCTGCATCACTAAAACCATTCAAGAGAAACTCTTTTCACTGTAAGGAATCCACCTACAGATCCTAAAGCATACGACAAACACATCTGACGAGTACAGAATTAAACCAGAACAAAATACCTTAATTGACCTGCAAGCAAGAACCCTATACCAAAAAAGTAAATGACACCAAGCAACCAATCCTCTATTCCAAATAAGGAATTCACATCAAAATAAGGAACCAAAACAAAATCCCAGAAAGATTCTGAAACAATTATACCATCAAAATTGAAATTCACCTCATTTTTACAAAAATTGACGAACAAAAAAAAAATTACAGTGCTACCAACTTTATATTATACATAAGCCCAATAAATGTGACAGAGATCTGTTAGATGTGATCTGCTAAACAAACCCTTAATTACAATCAACAACACCAAGAAATCTAGTGGATCAGATGTTAGATATGATTTGAACATAACTGGACCACCACATTAGCAACTTTTGAAGCTCCAGGTCACTATAATCTCACTTTATCACAAAAAAAAAAAAAAAAAAACATGATTAAAAGCATAATGACATCTGACGCGCATTTTAGCTTGTCTGAGTAAAACAACAAGCATTGGTAACAACTAAACCCTACATTGATCAAAATCAAGCACAAAAATGAGTTCAACGTACTCAGATCTCTACACAAACCAAATGGAAACCAACCTCAAACCCCAACTAGAGGCGGCCATTTTTTTTGCACCGTAGTGACATCAAGTGGAGTACCAGTGAAATAGAGAGAGAATGTCGGAGGTTTTGCTTACCAAGAAGGGGATAGGGTTTTGGGAATTTCCGATCTTCAGATCTGAGCAGAATGCTTTCGTCCTTCCAGTGAGGGAGTGCGGAGACCGTGGGGAGAAAGACAATAAGAAAACAAGGGCGAACAGAAGACGAGATAAGAAGAGAGAGAGAAAATAGGAAAGGGCGGAGCATGGGGGGACCCAGTTGCATTTTCGTCTTTTTGTCCATGTCGTGAAGATCTTGCAAACAATTTAGCCCACCGTTCTCAGGTTTTTTACGAACTTGACACTGGCTAGGACCCCTGGAGTTTTGACCCTTGACTCGCTGAAGTATCCTTGTCCGGAAGATCGGTAACAGCTTATAAACTCTCCTGCAAGCTTAAAATAAAATTCAGTTAAAATTAAATTAATTTTTTAAATATAATAAAATTTTTAATGTTTTATAAAAATATTTAATCTTTATTTATAAAATTTTATATTTTTCCTTAAAATTTTTTATTTTAATTAACAAATACTATAAAATAAAATAAGTCAAAATTTTTAAACACCATAAATATCTTAATTCATAAATGAATAAAATATTACATAAAATAAACTTATCAATAGGATTCATGATTTATTTAATAAAAAATTGTGCAAACAGACTTATATTTAAATTTTTAGATTAAGTAATCAAATATAAATCTTTTTTAAATTCAATTTTTGAGAAACGTATTTAAAAAAATAAAACTCGATCATGTTTGATCGGATGCACATAAATAATGTGCAGTTAAGGGGTGCAAACCTAAAATATAGTAAGGGAAGTTTTCATTCTTATATATATTTAAAAAAAAAAAGAAGAAGAAAGAAAAAGGTTATAAATAAACTCATGTAATGCAATCTTTTAATTATTTTGTATTTTATTTAATATTACAAAATTTTGATATAAAAATATGAAATCTTTTAATTAGAGAATTTTTTCATAAATAAATCTAAAATTTTCATTATACTAAAAAATTAGTATTAACAGTAATTTTTTAGATAAAAAATTGGCTCTACCAACCCCCTCATGTTCATATTGTTGTGAGATTTAGATGGTGTTTGGTTTACATTCGAGAATCGAAATTAAAATTAGAATAAAAATTTTTGATATGATTTTCATAAAATTCATATTTTTATAATTTTATAAATTCCTTATTTTAAAGATTTTATTTCTAAATTTTTATTTTTATTTCATTAATAAGATATCTTATATGAATTTGAATGGAATTTTAATTTTCATTCATTTTAACTTACGCCGGGTTAAATCTTTTGATTCGAAACCTAAAATCTCATGATGGGATTTATGCATTGGTCACGATTAGGGTTGACTCTCGTCCCAACCTTCTCATGCTGTCCACCTAACGTTTTTTATAAAGCAAAGAACATCGGAATCCTGCCTAAGCGGTGATTGCCATGCGTACGTGATATTCCCCTGAACCATGCCGGCATTTCGGGTCTCCGTCGAGAGGCATTAAATTCTCACCCACATCTTTCGTCCCTCCCTCCTCCAAAAATTTTGCAACTAATTTTCTGTTTATGACGAATAATTTAAACACAGTGAATGCAGTTTTTAATTTCTTTCTTTATCAAAGACAAAAATCTTCTTAAAAATTATATCTCAAGCCGCAAAATGCTCGAGATGATTGAAAACACTATTGCCATGAAGAGAGAATGCAGATCTCAAGTTATAAATTTTTTGCTTTAATAATGATTGGGGAGAGAGAGAGAGAGAGAGAGAGAGAGAGATTTGAATGTTGTCATGATATTTTGATTGGAAACAACTCGAGGGAAATGTAGTAAATGAGTGCAATTTTTTGAATCCAAGGGCGCATATTTTTGAATGAAGGGGCAATACCGTAGTTGAGTGATAAGAAGTTGGGCAAAATGAATGAATGAACAAGTGTACGAAAGCACATTAAAGGGTTTGGTTTAATGCCAAAGCTGAAAATCAGATTTTAGGAGCAACCGTCGCTTTCATTGCAAGGTTGTCATCATGACCCCCAAGCAAGTCCTCCTCCATGCATCATCTCACCTTAGTCCTCACCCATCAGATCTACACACTCTATTTACCAATTTTTATTTTCTTTTTTCTCGTATTTTTAATTTTGCATATGGCAAACTAATGTTTTGATCTCGCAGAAAGGATTATGCACTTCATAATTACCTTATATCCAATCCAAGGAGCCATGTTATGATCATATAACTTTTCAACAAATTTATTTTACTTCTTGTGGTACTTTTGGAAACATTCATGCAAGAGCAACCTTTTTCTTTCTTTCCTTTTTTAGTATTTTTATTATTATTATAATTTTTGTGTAGGGCCAAGGGACTCACTTGAGTACGTAGGAACTAGTTGGAGGATGCAACATCCAAATTGTGACCCCAGTTGGAGTTTCTTATTCTTCTCATTTGGACCCTTAATTTCATATCATGTCCTCCTTTCGCCAACCAACCGTTTGAAACCGGAAAGGGTTATTAAGTTTGTAAATGGTCTCTGTCTTTGCCATTAAAAGAAAGAAAATATATTCAAATTGCCTCTACGTTGGGCAAAATATCTTTAAAGAAAGAAAGAAAATTTTTTTAACAGCTGATACTTCCTTTTGTTTTTGTACCATGATTAAGTTATCAATTCAATAGTCGGGATTTTATCCTGACTAATATGGAATGACCGCTTGCAGAGCCTAATTGAGGAGACAGATCTCCCGACACTGATTTTTCCGTTTTCATGGGGAATCGAACTCCCGACCATTATTAAGGATCATTAGTCCCTGAATAACTAAATCATCATACGTTGGTCTAATACTTCAATAATAGTAAAAAAAATTACTTAGAGATATAATTTTTTTTTTTGAAAAAAACATGTATTTCGTTGCGTAGTAAGTAAATTTTATCAAAATATATATAATATCTACAAATTACGTGTATCATTAAATAAACTTTATTATTGTGTATCTTGCCCGATTTTTATTGAAGAGGTGATTTATTATGAGATGAAAGGTTATACACAGATAACAGTTGGTATACTCAGTAATTTCCTTCAAGAGAGCAGGTTACTGAATTATCAAATTTACTTAGTAATTTCATTGTGGATTTGCAAACATAAGAATGAAAAATCTTAGCAACAATCCCAGGTTCTTCCTCTCAACTTTATGGTTTATGGTAGGGCGAGTGGACTTAAAATCTTTAACATTTCTAATGGTTTAATATTTTTTTATATAATTAATTGGTATCTGAAATCATATTCTGATTAATTTGATTTGAGCGTTATCAAACCCAAATTTGAGATTTAATTAAAAAAAAATCTATTAAATTCACCATAAATCTATACTTAAACATTTTTAAAACAATGACAGTAATGGCAAAAGATAATCATAATCATGCTCCAGATAATCATAATCATGCTCCATACACACGGAATATCAAAGTCTAGCCCCTCAAATCTAACTCATTTAGATTGAGCGGTAACCACTCTACTTTTTTAATCAAAAAACTTGATTTTGAACTTTAATAATAGAAAAAATAATTTGAGAGAGTTAATCCATTAATGAGTCAGAGTATTTGAACTAAAGTAATCGAACAAAACCCGACGAATGAAAACAAAAAAAAAGGTCCAACAAGAATCGAAAAAAATAAACATGATATAAATCCTCTCTCTCTCTCCTTCCCTCCGATCTTTTCTCAATTATTGAATTTTCATATTTGCAACAGAGTTTGAACATTTTATTTTTGTCTAAATTAATAAAATAATCTTAGCCATAAATTTATTTTTTGGGCCTGAAGCTCTAGAAGCCCACTATAACCCAAATTGGTTCTGAGATAGCACCCGAATCAATGGGTTGCAGAAGTCGGGATTTATCATTTTGGGCTTTATTAGACCCCCAGTTGGCAATAATGGCGAGAACTTAAGCAGGCCTAGCCTAAGCCAGTGGAATCATTGTCTTTTTCTATGACTAAATCCAAATTCCAACCATCGCGAAACTGTCACTTTCGTGCTTATCTTAAAGACCGAAAGGATTGGAAATGGGAATGGGAGTGGCAATCCATCAATTCATCCAGAAAACAACACCTTTCCGTCCAAATGACTTCATATTTCATATTCATCAGGACGAATAACCCCAGTAGTGATTGGTTCCTTTTGAAAAGCTTCAACTAAATTATAAATTTTATTTATAAATGAATTTCAATATTTATAATTAAATTCAATTGTATTTTTATACTCGTAATGATAAAAATAAAATATTAATTTTTTTATATAAATATAACTATTTGTTTAATTATTCATAAAAATTCTTCCCCTTTAGGGTTAATCGGGATACAATGATAGAGGTGGATCCTCTTAAACTCTTACAGAGTTTATATATATATATATATATTTTTTTTTTTTCTGATTTGTAGCTTTGAACTTTTTAATGAAATTGGAAATAAATTCTTTTTTTAACTTATTTAACAATTAAAATAAATTAGTAGGAATTAATGAATTATCTTGTAAATAAATAATTGTTTGTTCTATGCATTGTCCAATTTCTTAGAGAAGAAAAATATTTAGAACAATTTAAAAATTTTAATGTTTATTTATCTAATGAATTGAATTTAAAGAAAGTTTTATAGACATTTGACGAATGTTATGCATATGTTTAGAAAATAAAGTGAACTTTGAGTGTATCATGATTCAAGGTCTTTTTTTTTTAATATTATATAAATTGGTATTTGAAATTATATTCTGATTAATGCAATTCAGAACTTATAGTGATCTATTTAGGGATTACCCTCCTAACGGAATATGCTCCATCCCCAAATCGCAAGTCGAACTCGAGATTTTGATTAAAAGATCTAACGTCACGTCCTATTATATCAACTGATCGTCGGTTGATTTAAGGTATATATTTGTACTCGTCGTAATTATTTTGTTAAATTTATATTTTAAATATTAATACAATAATATTATTTTTTTAGTACCATAATTACTTATACAAATTTAAAAGAAATTTTTTTATTTATTATAAATGACTAGTTTAAATATGATTATTATTTAATGGAAGTGTATGATACGATAATTTTATCATAATATTAAAATTTTAATATTTATTACTATAAATCTAAAAATATAAACAAAAATAACAAAGATATATTAAAGAGTCTAATTAATATCAATTATTTAAAAATTAATATTTAAGGATTTGATAATTATCTTTTTTTTTTCTTCATTCAAATAACGAAAGAATTAATTTCACTTGGGTTATTAAAATGGTCGGCTGTGTAATGACGTGGCAGCATTTTGAAATACGCGATCCTACGTTGGAGAAGGGAGGGACCGATTTGCAAAATAGAGATATTGTAGGTCCTGACATGTAAAAAGTCCTGTCGCCCTCTCAGCACCATTATTTTGAATCGGCGAGTGACATCTCACAAGATGAGGGAGAACACGCCTCTCTCTCTCTCTCTCTCTCTCTCTCATAGTTTATTGATCGCGTTCAAACCGGGTTTTCTCTCAGCTTTCCATTAGATTTGGAAAAAGCAAAGAAACGCAAGCTTGAGATTCAAGCGTAAGCAAATCTTTCACTTTCAATTTTTTTCCCAATTTTTTTGGTCCGATTTTGCTATCTGGGTTTGTGTTAGTTTCTTGTTTTCTGGGATGCTTTTGAGTTATTTCGTGATTTATGATCACCTCTAACCAAAGGGGTATTTCAGATGGTATATGAAATGACAATTTTCAATTAGTTGTATGGCTTCCTTGTTTAGAAACAGCACGCATTAAAGTTGTTAAAATTGCCACTTTAAGATACCCGAAATTTTGTATTTTGGTTTTTGGGATTAGTTATTCCGAATGTTCAGCAAAAAAATACAAAAGGGTATAAGTGACAAATTAGCACTTGACAAAAATGAAACCACTGGATTTATGTTATTCCACCCATGAGGGAAATGATTGGGGTGTTGTGAAGCAAATTGATTGAAACTTTTGAGAACAACTTGAGAGTAGGTTGCATGCAAGGATGGAAAACAGCTGATATTAAAAACATTGGGCATGTGACCTTAACCTCAGCTGGTACCATACACATTTCTTTCCAAGCAAGATCCATGACTCAAACTTACACGCTTTGCGGAGATTTGGAACATTTTTTAGTTCGCTTGCTAAGTATGTATTGCTTGTGGGCTATTGTGTGTGCCCAATGGGTTTATTGGTGCATAGTCAGAAGGATGTTGGCTGCTGTCCCCACATTAATTGACAAAGAAAAAAGAATATTCATATTAGAGAAAAGTCACGAGGCTGGGTGGCTTCAAGTTTGTGGGTATGGAGTATGACTCTTATCATATAGAGATGGAAACGAGTGGAGTTGTGTTGAGGTGAGTATACCTCACGCCCCACTCAATTAAACATTGTTCAGCTTGTAGCTCATCTCATTTTTTTTAATATGCTGTTTTTTGGGTTCAGGCTCATCTCACACTGAGCTCACAAGGGCCTGATTCAATTCATGAGTTCACTTATATCAATTTAATTAAAATTTCTAAACTAGATATCCAAATTAGAAATAAAAAAAATGAAAGATAATTACAAAATTCATAATTATAAAATAAAACCAAAATAATGATTCAATATAAAAAAGTAAACATACTGGTCAATTAATATCTATATATTGTTCAATATCACAATTAAAAAGTTCCAAATAAAATGAACTTAATTAATTAATGAGTTCCTGTCTTTGGGCGTTTCTTTTTACTAGTGTTAGGCATGACAAACTCTAAAAATAAACCTAATTAATTGTAATACACATTAAACATTAAGTCACAATATACAAATATACACACACATATATATCAAACCAACTAATGAACCTAATGAGTTTGTGACAAACCACTATCCACGCATCGCATCCTCTTAGCACCCTCATTGTGTTGAGTGGAATCTTATGCTATTCCACTCGTATCATTTCTCAAATAAGACAAATTTTTTTTCCATGAATAGGTAGAAAATAGGGTTAATTTCTAAAGTAGTGTTAATTTTTCATGTATCATTTCTGAAGTATGATTAATTTTCCATAAATAGTTATAAAATAGGCATTGTATCTTCAAAATTTAGCATTCCTTACAAATTTTAAGAGGTAGACATCCAAACTTGTCCTAGATCCATTATTTCAATTCCTCCTATGCTTCTACCTCACTTTGGTACCATAGAATTAAAGTGTGGTCATAGAAGCTGTTGTGGTGGTGGTTGTAATAGTATTGTGTGTAACAGGTGCAGTGTATCTGTTGTAAACAAACAGGGTTTTCCACTTTGTGGAGATGTTGTAGCAGCAAGATAATGGTGTCCAGTTGTAATGGTGCATCTTGGCCATTCGCAGGCGCTGTATTAGTTGCTATGGATCACTAGAGTTTCATACCTGTAAAGTATAATCATGGAGTTGGATATGGTTATTGGACAAGTGACACGGCGAACATTGGATATGTGATAAGTGACATGACACAAACACGGCAAGATGACAAAGTTGTAAAAGGTTTAACACTATTTTAAGTTGCAAAGTGTCAGATTGTGTCATGCCCAAACGATGTGTGGTAAGGACACCACAAAGATGCTCATTTCTAAAAGTGTCCATGTGATATAGTTACATAATTGGTGCTACACGCTGATGCTTTAAATCCATGGCTTTATATGTTTTAGTCTTGACAAGCCTTAGTCTTGCTTCTTTATTTGTTATACCAATGGAGTTTTGAGCATGCTTGATGTTTTAATTTTTATTCTATATTGCAATGCCATTCAAATGTCTAAAATATTATCTTGATTTTGCATTTCAGGGATGGTCTCTCATGCTTTATTTTCTTTGGGAATATTTTACTCTAAATCTTAGTTAAAGGTTGCAAATGGATCAAAGCACAAGTGGAACAACAACACCTCGTATTCGGCATCGAAAACGCTTGAGTGAGGTTTGTATCTTAAAACGTACTCTCTCTCGGTAAAGTAATTGGTTAAAACTTTGTAATCTATTATCATTGAACATAAAAAAGAATCTCTCAATGAGCAATGTAATGATGGTTTCATAGGTTTAAAGTCACAAACATCTGTTGGTCATGTTCAGCTCTCTAGATGTTAACAATGTTATCTTGTGCATATAGCTTTCTTGAAGCATGTGGTGCACAACATGCATTTATATTTGTTTCGTTGGTTTAGCAATGTCAGCCTTGAAGGTGATCAAACCAGGTCCGAATAATGTTTCATGATGTAAATCTTTGCTTATTTATTGGTTCTAGGAGTTTGGGATAATTTATTTGGGAAAATGTGGCTCTGAAATGGGTTTTTTATTTTATAGAGTTGATGACCTTGTTATACTTTGACTTGTTGGCCATGATACATTGCAAATAGATAATTGCTTGGCCTGTTGGTGCTATATGTGGATTTTTCATTATTCTTTATTATGTTAGGTTCCTGCTGAGGTTGTCAAATCAAATGGAGTCCAGTTACTTGTTAATGATCAAAATAAGTACAGATCAATGTGGACCAGGATTCACTCATCTTTGTGGATGGTTTTGGGTCTAGCATGTGCTCTTTATTTGGGGCATCTTTATATATGGGCCATGGTGATTGTCATTCAAATATTTATGGCAAGGGAGCTGTTTAATTTACTCAGACCAGCGAATGAGGATCGACGATTACCGGGATTCTGGCTCTTGAACTGGTAAAAAAAGTACATTTGATGGTTAATTTTGAAACAGGGCCATTATCTTTGCAGGAAAGTCTTTATGGACTGCAAAGTAGCTAGAGCTGATATTTCAACTTGCTTACTACAGTATTAATGTGTTGTATGAATGCTCTCCAGGCATTTTTTCTTCACTGCCATGCTGTTTGTATATGGTCGCATTCTCAGTCAGCAGCTTGTGTACACTGGGGCTTCTGATAAATTATTCTACAAACTCACCAGTGTTTTTGTGAAGTACCAAATGGTTATATGCTACTTCTTATATATTGCAGGTCAGGTGATTAATTATTATTGATAAATATTATCGTTTTAAATTTTTGGGAATTATTATGTCCAATATGTTCCAATTTCAAACCATGTTTTCTCTTGTTCATGCTTCATTTTTGAGACCATGGACATCCATGTATGGGCCTTTTGGAATCCATGATGAGTGTTTGCTTTTGCTATATTTAGGAGTTAGGAATGAATTTCTTTTATTCATTTTCAGTTGTTTTATTGATATTTATTGCTGTTCAGTGAGTTTAGGAAAGTGCCTCTTGTAAAGCATTGTTGTCAATGTTTTGCAGGCTTCGTATGGTTCATTCTCTCATTAAAGAAGAAGATGTATAAGTATCAATTTGGCCAGTATGCTTGGACACACATGATTCTCATAGTGGTTTTTACACAATCCTCTTTCACTGTTGCAAATATCTTTGAAGGTCTTTTCTGGTAATCACATGAACAAAGTTCTGTCATATATGTAGTTTTTATCCTTAGCTGTAATCAGTAGTTGCATAAAGTTCATACAATTGGTTTCTGTGGCACCACCCTATTTTTCTACTATGATGATAGCAGCTTTTATTTATTTAAGTATTGTAATAATATTACGAAGTATGTCACCTGCTTGACAAGGCCACAATCCAGTACTACAAGCGAAAAGAATAACAAACTAAAAACTCTTTCCTGAATAAATTATCAGGTTATTTTGATTTTTTTCTCCGATCTTAATAATCAGGATCTCTACTCATTGGACCCTGAAGTTTGGGGGTTTGTTAAAATTCAATCTTTAGGACTATACTATGAAAATTTTGAAACCTTGAACTTTGTGAGTGATTAAATACAAAAGTTGAACCCTGCACTCTCAGAATATATCATTTGAATCCTAAACTTGTGATAGGACCCTTTTCCAAAAATGAAGCATGTGTGCTTCAATTATGTAGTACCACTGATTTCTGTAACTGTTATTTGGGGTAGGTCTCAATTATAACTGTTCCGAGAACAGAAGGTCTCAACTATGCATGAAGCCTATGAAGCACCAAGAGGCCATTTGGCAAGTCTTGTTGAGTTGGATACGAGTTAGGACATACATGCTTCTGATACTTACGAGACACATATTTCTGTGTGTCCGAATAAGAAGTAATAATCTTGATCTTGACTGAGCTTGCACAAGTTGGACAACTTACTATCCTCAAATTTTCAATTAAATAAATGATTTTGTGTCTGAATATAATTCATACTCTTGTACCATGACCAACAACAGTCATCAACATCTTTTTGGCTATACTTGTTAAAAAATTAACATGTTGTATTCTGCCTACATTTCTGAATTGTGTTGTGACTTTGTCATTGTGTGTCTTATCGAGTGTCCCCGCCCTTGTTTCATAAGCTAACATACAGCCTGATGGATTCAATTGCAACTTTGTAGAGCAACAAGTTTGATTTGCCACTCCTAAAGTCTAGGATTTTAATTGCAATAGTTCTAGGTATAGGGTTTAGTTTGTTACCAACCCCAAAATTTAAGGTTGTACTCCACAATTTAGGGGAAGAGCAGAGGCTAGGAGCCCAAGTTCAAGCCCTAAAATTTCCACCATGCAACATGTCTCAATATTAAAAGAGTGATTAATTCATCCTTTGATCCTAAGTCTTTTACACATTTATTCTTCTTCAAATTAGTTTGTTTTTATTTTGTCATCATCTATGATAATTATGTTACAAGTTATGCTGCACAAGCAGGAAAAGTTTCAAAGACACTGAATTTCACTGCAAGATTTCTTTAAATTATTGTTAAAAGATTCCTCTTTAATTCTACTATATATGTGAACTCACATGTTAATATTATTTGATGGGTAATATTCTTAGTGATTCTGATTTCTTTGGTTGTTCTCAAAATGGTTCTTCATATTGGTTGTTGTGATTTCATTTGATAGCTGTTAATGTGGTTCTTGATACATGCACATACAGGTTTCTTCTTCCAGCAGCACTTATTGCCGTCAATGATGTAGCTGCTTACTTTTTTGGTTTTTTCTTTGGGAAAACCCCTTTGATCAAGCTATCACCAAAGAAAACATGGGAGGGCTTTATTGGAGCATCAGTTGCCACTGTAATTTCTGCATTTCTGGTAAGTTTCCTGTTTTCATGTCAAAAGTTGATCTGCCCAGATTGTTGACATGACAAGAACTTTGAGGAAGCTTTTCATAGGATTTTTCTTCTTTGATTTTAGAAAAGGTCTGTATACAACTCTATACATGCATACTTAACGCTGAATTTATGTGTGCAACACATATTTTTTAAGTTAGTGGGAGTGCATCATACCATCTTGCTGAGGACTGTAATATTGGTACTGTCAATCAATTGGTTTCTTGATTCCAAAGAAGAAAGAAGAAAAAAGATTGCTTTCTTGAACATTTTGCCTGTCCGATGTTATTATTGGCAATTTATTATATACTTGTTTCCTGTGCATGAGTGGCTCTGATTTTTATTTTAAAACTTCTTAAATACAATTTCTTTCTGACTTTCTACGTGCATTTGTGTCATATAGTTTTGTATGTAGAAAGCTATAATAGAATTAAATATTGCAAGTATCACGATACTGTTGCATCGCAACATATTCTCCATCACAGCTGTGTTGTGCCATGAATATTCAATCTGTTGAACATTTTGTTGTCTCTTGTTGATGAAGCCAAATAAGGTATCTTATCCGGGCGACTAATTGAATTATATCCTAGTAATGAGTCCTTTGAGATTGTCATTTCTACCTGTATGAAAACCAAACATTGTTTTGTTGCATGGCTTATTTGAAACAATTTGTTGGTTGCTCTGTGTGGTTTTCAACTATTGAACTCCGGAGGCAATTTCCTTACTCATTACCATGTTCAAGGTATTTGGGAAAAGACTATGATGTAGTTTGACTATCAGTTTATGCTTTACTAACCGTGAGTCTTGGATATGGGCTTTTGATTTAAATTGATACAGTGGCAACAGCCATAGTTGCAGCCACAAAGTCATCAAATGTAGGGGTTTGATGCCATGAAGCATGTACACTGACTTGGTACATGTCAAATTTCATGGGTAAATTGCATAAAACCTCCTGTGGTTTGGTCTGGTTTGTTTGCGTCATTGACACCCTTGGTACACAACAATTAACTACCTTGTCATTTACATTGTTAGCACATAACTTCTAATTAACTAACAAAATTATCTTTGCCAACCATATGAGAACTTTAAAAACTCCAATTTGAGCCTTAATTTGATTATTAGAGGGCATATTCTTTTAATTTGAGTTCTCATTCGATGCTTCTTTCCTTTTTTTTTATTTTAAACAAGCAAAACGTGTTGAGTCATGGTATTAGAATTTCAAATTGAGGGGATGTGAATTCTAATTACCAAATTAAGGTTCAAATTGATTTTTTTGGAACCTTAACATGCACTGTATAAGATAATTTTTGATAATTTTGTTTATTATTTTATGGCAGAGAGTTGTATCCTTACAGTGTTAACAATAACATGGCTAATTGTCAAGTTTTAAACTATATAGGGGAAATCTGCCAAAGCCAAATCACAAGGGGTTTTTAGTATAGGTTACCTATTTTTCAGAAAAAAAAGGGACACATGATAAAGTAATATTACTTTTTAATGGGAAAATGCAAATTTTATTCATGAACAAATACAAAAAATAGGGGAAGGGCACCAAGGAGGTCTTATCCACTAGTCCACAACAAAAGAGAATCAAGGAAATCAGGGATATGTACAAAAGATTCAAAATAGTTCAAAGAAGACCGAAAGTACGGCCGCTTCATAAAGTTATTCACAAAAGCTATCAAGGAATTCTTTATGCTTTGAGAGGTACTTATACTCCTTTCCCTACATACTAACCAAAATATGGCTAGAGGGAGTATTGTGACAACTGTCCTCTTTGTTGGACAGACCTTCCTTCCATGCCAAGTCCAGGACATGTTTTGTATACGGCTTCAACTGACCCAACTCACCGAACAAAATTGTATAAGAGAGAAAACTTTTCCCCACTAGGATCAACCCATATACGATGAAGAAACGACTGATCCACAGCGTCAATCCACCGAAATAATACATTACCTTCAAAAATTATCGTGAGTTAAAATCCTTCCCTAAGTTGCTTTCCATGCAAAAAGAAAAGCTACTTCCTGGGGTGAAGCTGAATGCTAAATGAATTTCCAAGGAAAAGGAATCATCCCCCTTGTTCTTGCCACTCAATCTAAGCATGTCTTTCAGGTGCAAAGGTCTTTATCATTGAACACCCTGCCCCCCAAAGCACTGTATCTTCCCCTCCTAAATTTATCTCGACGCTCTCCAGTACTTCAAAAAAGTTAAAAAAAAACCACTTCAATTGCAGGTTGTTTGCTTGTCTCTTGAAAGTTCACATTCCAAAAAGTAGTGGTCTCATTGGAGAAATACTAAGGAGCTCACTGATGCCTATTCACTACCAAATCACACTGGACGAGAGTCATACCCCCCGTGGTGCAAAAAGAAATTCTCGATAACCCTCTTTAAAAACTCCGCTGTGCTCCTGAAAATTTCCCTACCCCACCTTATCCCCTTCCAAACTACCATCCAGTAAGGCCCAACAACCTCATTGGCGATTGACTTGTTATGAAAAGTCCTATATTTAGCCACAACAGGCTCTATCCGGACACAGTTATTCTAATTGAACAACCTTTACAATCATTTGCCCAATGGTTACTTGTAAAGGTTGGATCTAATATCAAGACACCCATCTTGCAAACGCTGCTTCACAATCTTCCACTGAATATTCATTTTATTATAGCTACATAATCTAAATAGAGTTAACAAATTTTTCCTGTAATTAGTAGATTAGAAGCTTATATATTACAATAGTAAACAAACAACAAGAATTGTATAAAGCATCTTAAGAGTGTTTGGTTTAAAATAAATAAATAAATAAATAAACCTATTCTGGAAGTGTCTTAGGAGTGTCCTAGCAGTTATCCGGTAACTAAGAGAATATTATAAGATTAAAAAAATGCTTTATGGAGTGTTTAACACGTGTTGTACATGGACATGACTTCCATTTTGAAGTGTCCATGCTTCATAGGCATAGCATAAAGGAAATTGTCATTTGTAGATGGATGTTTTTCTACTTTCTGGAGGTGTTGTAGTAGTGTCACACCATAATAGCCTTGCTGCAGCTCATCGTGCAGCACACGTGAGAGGGGCTGGGATGCACTTTTAGATTTTATGATATTGGCAACAAGATCTGAGAAGTTTGTAATAGCTAGGAAATATAAAGGACATTATACTTCTATTCCTGCAGTATTGATACTTTATTTATAAAATTCTCCTTATGAATATTTTAAATCTAGCAGTATAAAATTCTCCTTATGAATGTTTTAAATCTAGCAGTTAAGGATTTAAATAATTCAGA
The DNA here is from genome assembly GCA_033439265.1 of Dillenia suffruticosa. Lineage (NCBI taxonomy): Eukaryota > Viridiplantae > Streptophyta > Magnoliopsida > Dilleniales > Dilleniaceae > Dillenia > Dillenia suffruticosa. The sequence continues at coordinate 2,306,534 of JAVTVX010000005.1, forward strand.
AGTGACTTGTAATGAGATTTGAAGTTAATTTGAACAATCTAATAATCATCTTAGCTTAGAAGCAGAGATCTATATCACTCGAGCATCACACTGGTCTCTGAAAGGTTGTCTACTCTCTAAGAGGTAAATGTAGATATGGCATATTGGATACTGAAAATTTATTTCATGGAGCGTTGGGGCATTGTATGCCATACAGGAATGGCTTTGAATTTTGAGAATAGTGGTTTTTTATAGTTTCTCTATTTTCACCGTTTGACTTTATTGTACTTTTCATAATCCTCTATTTTAATTAATTTTAATTACATTTTCATTCCTCTGATAGAATTTCTCAGGATATATTATTTGAGAAAGTGCTCTCTAGATGCATAAATAACATGGTTGGGGCTATAAATTGATTGTGTACTTATTATTATTATTATTATTTGTACAGTTTATTATTTATTTATCTATACATCATCTCTCTTTCTCTCTCTCTCTCTCTCTCCCCCTCATGGCATTTTGCTATTCTTCTTGCTATTTAAATTTTATTGGAAAATTTGGCATGATATCTTCACAACTGTTGTGCAGCTTGCAAATGTCCTTGGCTGTTACCAATGGCTGACATGTCCTAGGAAGGTAACTCTTTTGTCTCTCTAGGATCCCCCTTTTTTAATTCCACTCTCATTAAGAGTATGTTTAAATTGATGAATTTTTCTACAGGGGTTAACAACTGGTTGGCTTCGATGTGATCCTGATCCACTGTTTAAGCCAGAGATTTATTCTTTACCAGATTGGGTCCCTCAATGGGTGAGTTAAAAATCTGGTTTCTTTATTGTTTGGGCACTTCCCGCTTTTGGTGATGAGTTTTCTGTTAATTTTATGTTCTTATTATACAAATGTGGTTTTAGCCATCCTTTGAACGAGAAATAAGAAAGAGGAAGAGGCTGTTGTTGTGTTGGAGGTCGGGCTTGGGCAGAAAATGAACTATATGACTTGAATTAGGTTTGGGAAGAATGAATTATTTTTATTACTTTGTTTTGTGGGGGCTATGGAGACCATTTACTCTGGTGTCTAAGTTTTGTGTTTCTTTTTTCTTTTTTTTGTAAATGCAATTTTATGCTTCTAAAACTCTTTCTTGTTGGTCTATTTTCTACCATAGTGTGCACTTTTGGCAATGTTCTTAGATTAGTCGTGTTTGATTTATGTGAAATGTGCTTTTTATTACGTTTCTTCTGATATAATTTCATTTTACAAATAACAGAAGTCTGATGCTAATGTGATGTCTTTATTGTTTTCCTTTCTTTTTTATTGTCTTTGATGTCTTTATTCACCCGAAAGTTCTGATGTTTTTCTTACTCTTTTATTATCTTTTATTTATTTATTTATTTATTTATTTTACTTTCTTGCAGTTTCCTTGGAAAGAATTCTCAGTTTTGCCAGTGCAGTGGCATGCTTTGTGCCTTGGGTTATTTGCATCAATTATAGCACCCTTTGGAGGCTTTTTTGCAAGTGGTTTTAAGAGAGCTTTCAAAATCAAGGTTCAATATTCTTCATCCTCTTCATCATATCATAAGTATGATTTCCACAATGTGTCAATAACAACTAAAGGTATGGCCTTTTGTTAAACCACAGGATTTTGGTGATAGTATTCCTGGACATGGTGGAATCACTGACAGGATGGATTGTCAGGTGAGTTACTATATCATTGTACTTTTTTCCTGATTAGAGCCATCTTTTCTTAATAGTCTATTTTCATGTACCAAGTGATAGCTGTACTGAACTTTTTTTTGTGTTGTATTCAATGAGAGTTTGTTCATGGATTTTAAAGTCATTGCTTGTATGTTTATGCATGTGCTTGACTTGTTGTTTGACCATCCGGGGAAAAAGAAAAAGTCATTGTATGTTTGTTTTTGAAAGTATAGATAGTAGCATTTGAGTTTCTTCTTATGGAGATGTAATGGCAGAGCTAGACAAGGGTTCTTGGTGGTACCAATATAATAATAATACTCTTTGATGGGGTGGGAATGAATTTTCAAAATTTTGCAAGGGTGATAGTGTATTTTTCTAAAGGTTGGAATTAAATATTCAAAAATTGATGCAAGAGTTAATAGAATTGTTTAATAGGTGGAGTTAGTGCTAACATAGGTTTATACCCTTTTCTCCTTGCCAGAATTACAGAGCCCCATGAGTTTTGTAGATCAGATGAATTGAATTGTTTGATAACTTAGAATGCCTTGCCCTTAAAATCTGTGTGATAGTTTCTCTTCCATATGCATTGATTCTTTTTCCTCAGTGTGTGATCAGTACTTTAACCAAGAAAACTAGGTTCCTGCCTATGTAGCTACATAAATGCAGGAAAGTTCGTGAGGAGTTATGCCAGCAATATATCTTTGAGAAGTCAGAAAAAGAAGAAAGCTACGAAATAACTCTATCCTTGGACGACGAATAAGAGGAAAGAAAATCTGTTGCATTCTATCATAATGTTATGGCCCACAAATTTGGGTGGTAAGAGTTGACTTGAAGCATCTCTGTATGTAGAGGAGGGAATTCTTGATCTAAGAAAATGCGAATGAAACGGGGCACTTGTCTTCGAGTTTTTTCTTCTGCCTGTAGATTTTATTCACTTATCACTATCAATTCTCGGCAAGCATGACTGATTTAAGGATGGGGAAAGCCCTTTTACAATGAGGGTTGAAGTAGCAATGGCATTAATTGGCCCTTTGTGTTTATTATGAGTTATGACGTACTAAACTAGAAGCAAGGGGATGTGTATTTATAAGATATCTAATAATTTTATATTGGACAGCTAACATGCTGTTTGTTATCGCCAGTGAGGTTGGGCAAGCTTTATCCTGTTTTCTGGTTAGTCTACTTTTGCACTAGAGTTGGCCTTGGTCATTCAGTTAACCTTTTTCCATTTTTTCCCCCTTCTCCTCATGGGTTGCTTTTGCTGCCTGATGCTTTCTTCTTATTGTTGTTCATCTTGTTCTTTGTGCTTTGTCCGCTTATATAATGCTTAAGTAACAGATGACCAATGTTCGTCTTTTGCAAGATGGTGTGCCTTCAACCCCACCCCCCCACCCCCCCGGGGGGGTTTGACTGCAACAATTGTCCCAAGTGGCATTATGTTGACAAAATGGAAAATATATGAAAAGATGAAGAGATGTATGGAAGTGGAAAATGAAATGTTGTGGCTTCGAAGCCTTTCGGTCTTATCTCTCTTCACAATGACCAAAAAACCGCTGTAGGATTTAACCTTTTGTCTGAAACACCTAGCCTCCCAGACTCACTTTTTACATCTCTAATGAGCCCACCCCTTTTGACAACAATCAAATAAAAGGCTATTTACTTATTCCATGTTATGTTTACACAGAAAATCTGTCACCATAGTCTGTTCTGTGCATTTAGACTTTTCGGTCAAAACTCTTTGCCACCTCCTTAGAAAGTGGCTGGACTTATAAGAATGCCCTTAGATTGAACTACACCAACGAAGTTCTCTTTGTTTTCCAATTCTGAAAATGGTCTCTAGAGGTGGTGTTGACAATACCTCTTGTATGAGCAATGGATTATGTTTGTAATTGTGTCTCAGTGAAGTCCTAAATCTGATTTTTCTTCTCATTCTATGACCATATTGCTTTGATAATACTATCTAGAGTGCTGCCGCTGCTACTGGTTTGGATGTCTAACATGGATTTTTATGCTTTTTTTTTTCCTCTTGTTTTACTCTCTCCCTCTTTCACAATTGAAAAAAGAGTTTTCTCTGTTTCTGCAGATGGTGATGGTTGTTTTTGCATACATCTATCATCAGTCATTTGTCATTCCACAAAGTTATTCAGTTGAGATGATTTTGGACCAGGTGATTTGTCGTTATCATTTGTTCACCGGATGGAATGCGGAATCTGACTTCACAATTTGTTGGTGCTATATCAGTCTATTAATCTCTTCATTTTGGTGTTGTGCTATAGATACTCAGAAACCTTAATTTTGAGGAGCAGCAAGCCTTGTACATGAAGCTTGGGCAAATTTTCCATGAAAGACAGTTTGGGCTCTCTTGAAGTAGCGCAACCGCTCCTGTTTACTTTCAGGAGCTCTTATGCATATTTCTCTTCTCTATCTCTTTCGGCTTGGTTTCTCCGCTTTTGTGCGCATCACAAGCCACCTATCTGAAATAGTGGAAGATGGATAAAGATGGTGTATAGTTTTGTAGCCCATTTCATCCATGATCGTTATCAGAAGTAATCATGCTTGTATCCTCAATTTTTCACCTCCTTCAATTTATTTTGTTTATTCTTTTGTCATTTACTGTAGACTTCTCCTTGAGTTCTTCATATGGCAGCCTCAGTTGTTCACCCATCTGCTGTTTCTTTGGCTCCTATGTCTCATCTTATATTCTCTGAGGGGTGGACGCCTGAGTCTTCTTACTAGCCTCTGTAAATAAATACATGAAATTCTATAATTTGTTATGGTTCCTGATCTTGTCTACTATTTTTCTCTACTTTTTATTTGTTTGGTAAGATTTGTCCAATGCTGTAAGATATATCCAAGCATGAAAAATTATGGCAAAATAATCTGTGAAAAACAGTATATTCCACCCGTTGGAGCTCACAAACTTACCATAGTGGCATTAAACCTTTACAATTTATACAGGCAGAGAGCAGAGAGAGGGTTCTCATACATGCTCAAGGCAAGAGTCTAGACTTATAATCTCTAAGGTATACATTCAGAGGCCATTATTCTCGCGCTTCATAAAGATATGGAGTTGATGCGCTTTTCCACATTCTCAAGGAGGCAAAAACAAACTTCGAAGATTTGAATTTGCCGAGGTTATGCTAAAGATATATCGTACTCGCACTCTATCATCCGGTAAGGTGTTCGAGAATTTTTTTTTTTTTTTTTTTGATTGTGTGCGCGTTTGTCGGTACCATCATTCTAACCTTGGCCCAAGCTCTAACACCCACGTCGGGCCATAACTACCAGGCCGAAAGTTCTATACCGGTGTTTGATTTCTGCATGTTGTCTCAACTTTTTTTGTTTCATCATTGATACAGAGTAATATTTTCATGCTTATATATATATATATCTCCAACTGCTAGATTTTGCTTTATCAGATTAGTTACATTCTCCCTGTGATTATCCAGGAACTGGTTTGCAGCTTTGGGCTCGATAGAGACTGCAATTGCGCTTCATTTGATTTCACATTTGCCTGGATCAGTGAAGCAACATACTCAGAATTCTGAGATGCACAACATGTCATACAAATATTATACCTCTAAAGAGTCGAAAGTTTAACATCACATGAAAATGTAGAATCTTCGATCTGTCTTTCTAAATTCATGTAGCATTTTTCCACAAGTAATTTTGCAACTTTAAAAAATATAAAATTTATTATAGTATAATTTTAGTTATTCATAAAGTTAAAAGACATAATTAAATTTCTTTGAGTCGAGTAGTCAAGAACACTTTACCCCATAACTAGATGTCAAAAATGATGAAAAAAGATTTAGAAGAAATAACCCATAAAATTTGACCCAATTGGATAAGTCGAATAAAATTCAGATATCGGTGATGAAAAAAAAAATAAAAGATATACAAAATATAAGACACTATATAATATGAACACAATAATAGAACAAAATTTAAAAAGTTTTATACTATTATAAATTACAAAATACAAGTTATTACCTTCAAGAGCCGATTTCTAAAATAATCGAGGAAGTATATATATGATATACTTTTTGAAGTAAAACAGGACCCGGAGGAAAATATAATAATATATAATTCTCCTAATAATAAATAATTTTTTTATATAAATTTCAGCGTGAATAACATTTATCATCAAAGTGAAAATAAATGTTATTTAGATGAGACATAGTAAAAATGAAAAAAAATAATAAAAAAAAAAACTTAAGTTTTCTTTCTTAGATAATTTTATCTCTCCTCTCTTTCTCTCTCTAAAAAGTGTGAGTATGAAAATATTGAAACAGAAAAAATTCTCAAAAATAAAAATTGAGGATAAAGAACAATTTTTTTTTAAATGCAAATTTTACTCTTTTTTTTGTTACATAAATTTTACTCTCTTCTCTCCTCTCTCCCAACTCCGACTTGTCCGGATCTCCCACAAAGGGGGAAACACATGCAATTTTCACGACGTCGTTTCAACCGGGAGAGAGGGGAACGTTGTTTTCGTCGTTGTCATCTAAAGGCCGAAGCCTACGGTGGAGGAGACATGTGCCGATTTGGACCCAAAAAAAAAAATTTAAAACGTTCAAAGTAACCCCATTTGTCGCGGGTAGTACCCGCGACAGGGCTACGTCGCGGGTTCAAGTTGCGACACGGTGTCGTGTCGTCATGGCAGAGCGCACAGGGTGACGCGTCTGCAAGAAGCGACAACTCCCCCGCCCGCGGCTCCCGCGGCTCCCGCGGCTCCCGCGGCTCCCGCGGCACTCCGCCGCGGAGGGGGAGGAGTGCCGCCGGGGGAGAGAGAGACCCGCGGGTGGGGGAGAGAGGAGGGAGAGAGGAGAGCCGCGGGCGGGGGAAGGAGGGAGAGCGCCAGGCGGGGGAGGGAGAGAGAGAGAGCCGCGCAGGGGAGGGAGGGAGAGAGAAAGCCGCGGTCCAACCTCATGCTGCGGGTTCAAGACGCGACACATAACGTCGCGGGTTCAAGACGCGACCCGCAACATATATAGGGGTGAGATACGGAATTAATTTCCGTTGAAGGTTGTTTTAAATTTTTTTTTTTTTGGGTCAAATCGGAACATGTCTCCGCCGCGGTCTTCACGGGTGCGGTTCGCAAGTGGAAGAAGAAGTGGGTCAATATTTCTTTCTCTTCTACTTTCAGCAACAACTGTCTTCCAACAACAACAATAACAATGACTCTGCTTCCACTATTTTTCTCTGCAAGTGGACTCCTCTTTCTAATGGCGACAGCGATAATGGTTCTAGCAAGGAAAGGGAGCATCCCAGAAAGAAGTTCCGGTACACCCAGTAAGTATCTATACTGGGTTTTGCTCCTTTAGGCTTTGGGAATCTGAGTTTTGTTTTTCTGTCGTTGTTTTAGGGTTTTGTGTTCAGGGGTCTGGTATGGGTGTGGCTTCTTGTTGTTCCGGGTAAATTGAGGGTTTAGATTAGGGTTTTGGGTTTTTTAGGGGTTGTGAGTTAAATGTGTTGACATGATGCGTGAGGTTGTGAATAAAGTATTAACTGAGCTGAATTTGTGGACGTTCCTGAGAGTGAGAATGCATATGCTAAAGAAGATGATTTTAAAAATGGAAGTAGAGATTTTTGGTGGGCATTGTTAGACCTTGAGGAATAAAAATGACAGAGTTAAAATATTATATATAATAATGTGATGCGAATATAGTTCGTTCAACACCACAAGAGGAGACCGGATCAGGCTTAGAGGAAACTATTTTCAGGGGCAGGGTACAGAATACAGTACAAAATACATACTTTTAGTGCATTATAATGGGTAGAAAAGTAAATTATTTTTAACAATATACTAAAACTTGTTATTTATTAACTGATTTTTTTTTTTTTTTTTAGAGAAATCATGGAGTGTCTGTAAAGTGAAATTCAAGAATATGAAGCATTATGTGAGTAAACACGTGTTAGGATAAGCTCATCATCTCATCATCTCATCATGAGTGGATTTCGAGAAAATTGTTACTTCTAGTTCAAATGAAGGAGTGATATATATTGAAATGAACAAATATAAACATCCGAAATCAGAAACTAAATGTGAGATTCCACTTAGATTTATTAAATTAAAAATAAATAAAGAAACAGACACACATTTGTGAATATAAATTCTTATAAGGCATTAGTAGTTCAAAAATAGTCCAATTCTTCTAGTAATTAATTAAATAATTAATGGGTTAAATGAAGAAATCTAGGATGAAAGAAGAAAAAATGAAATCGAATTTTGTGGTAAAAAAGGAAAAATTGAAGGAATCTATCAATTGAAGAAGAAATGTTGATAAATTTAACAAAAATACCAAAAAATAAAAATGCAGAAGAGAGTACGCGTACATAATTATGTTAGATTCTAGAAGATAGAGAGGATTTAGATGGGTGGAAGAGAGAGGTAGGAAAAACACACAAAAAAGAAAAGAAAAGAAAAGAAAAAGTTCTGTGTGCACGTGGGTCAAAAAGAAAAGCTTAAGGGTTGTTTGGTTGTCTTCGATTGACCTATTAATATTCTGGATTTTCTTAGAATTTTGTTTCTTAAAGAAAGCTAATTTAAAGGGACAAATAACATTTGAATTTTTTTCTTCAAATTTTAAGAGGGTAATTTTTTCTTAAATTTTTAGGGAGCAAATCATAATTTTTAGTGGCGGAATACCATTTAAGGTTATAAATTTTATAACTTTTACACAATAATTTTAAGAAAAAAAATTTTTTTTTGGGGAGGGAGGGGGGACCCCCTCCCTCCGTTGTGCCTGGTGGAAAGAAATTTTCATGTAATGAGGGCTTTGTTCTCAAAATGCTGCTTGGTTGTAACTTGTGGACGAGAACATAGTCACAGATGGCATGACATAGTTAAGCTAGAGACTTATACTTTTTAACTTCGAATTTTGATGGCACTCGCAGTCCAGAGAAATCTGCAACTTCAGAGTCTATATGCCTTCCAGATGAATTGGCAATCCCAATAAATGTTAAGCCATGGCCAGTTTCCTAAGCTAGGCTATACACTTGTTGCATTATTAGTAAGAAATGGGTCTTGTCCTCAATCCTTGACACAATTTCTTGTTGAATTCGGCTCCTTAATATAGGATTATTGCCTCAATTATACAACTTTTGCATATGGTTTATTTTCATTTCTACACAACACACAAAATGAATACATTTTCCTGGTTGAAAGTTGATTGAGGTGTACCTTGGGACTCAAGCCCGCCAACAACGGATGTTAACTTCTCTTGAGCCTTCCTATTTCCTAAAAGGTTTTACATGCAAAATGGGAGGTATTTTTTTTTTAAAAGATGTTTTAGCTTTGAATTTCTGGTTAGCGAGAACATATGTTGATTATGAAAATTCCGAGCTCACTGCTGACTCGCCATAATGAACTGTTGATAATGATCATCATGCAGATTGCTGTCTTAGAAGAACAGAAGGAGGCTGCAACAAGAGCAGAAGATGATTTCAAAATGAATGAAATGAAGAAATCTGCTGCAAATGTAGCGACCAAGACTGATATTTCAGAGGAAAAGCATCAAAATAATGATTTTCAAATGAAAGAAATTCAGGTGATATGATCGAATTCCATCATGTTTTGTACCTTCCTCCTCACTACCCCTCCCCTTTCTGGATCTTGTTTCTCACAATCTTCTCATTTCGTAAGTGTTATTGATTTCAACTCGGTAGCTTTCACATGGCATGTTTCTGTATTTTGCTTGCAATTAGGTGTTGTAGTATGCTCAAGACACCCTTTTAGGGAGAGGGGCTTGTCTTTGACTTCCGAAGGGGCATAAGGTTCTGAATGTTAATCTTCATACCTACGTTGATTTTGAATATTTTTTTATGTTGTGGAAGCTTTTTGTATGCACGTCACATTGTAGAACATGTATACGCACAAGCATAAGGGTGTGGGGACTCTTGGAACCCGATGAAATTGTTTCCTGTACGCTCGCCCAAGTCAGAATGTTGTATTTTTGGTGCCATTTTGGTAGGCACAACACACATAATACTACCATGGAGTGGAGCATTGCATTTCCCTTGTTTAAGCAGCCCTGTAGTATGCTAAGTGTCTTTTTGGCGTTTTTACATTTATTTAAGCAGCTCCGTAGTTTGTTGACAGATTTCTACCCAGTAATAGTCATGTGCATTGTTCTACATAGTGTTCGTCAGCTACTTACTGCATCCTGTAGCATCTGAACTGAGACAATAAGCAAATAGAGAGGATTGCACTTTGCTGGCTGAGGACCGTTGTCACTTATTTAAGGACATGGTAGCTAAAGAATGCCAGGACACCATCACTGAAGTTTGTTATTAGGTTGTAACTCAGCTGCACCTGTTATTACAAGCATGCATGTGTTTGTAATATGGTAGATATTCTTAAAATGTGGGGCTTGTGGTCCAAATTTTTGTCCCTTTCAACACTCCCTAAGAAAAAAGAAACTTTTTGATGAAACATGCCCCCCGCCCCAAAATTTTCTTGTAGAAAGCTTGCAATGATTCTGCCTAAGATGGAACCCTGTGCTACATTATTGCTTTCCCGTTTAAGCATCTAAGATATTTCAAGATTCTTGTCCTCCAGCTTTCTCCATGGCATGATTCAGTACCTTAGATGTATTGTATTGTTGTGTCCAGAACTCAAACCCTCTGGCTTCGCATGAACTGAAGCAGACCTATCTAGATTTGGGCTTGTGCTTGAAAGGGCGAGATGAAAGCAATGACTTGGATGATCAGGAGAAAGAGAGCCAGCAGGAGAAATCAGTCGCAGTTGGATTTTGGGCTAGGAAATGATTCTCCTGTCTAATCGAAGAACAGAAATGAATCAGACGTGAAGAAAGTTCATGTATATCATGTCTCCACCACCTCCCGACTTGTTAGGAGACCCCTCATCTATTGATTTATGGGCAACTCATTTGCTTTGCCCTGTTAACTGTTCAGAAGCAAATTGTAATTGTGTGATGTATAAATTAGGTTTCAGTATATCAGTCGCAGGTGTTGATATTAGACATCACCACATGCCATCCTATGTTTTGTAATCATGTAATGCAATTGCAAGTAGTGTAGTTTCTTCACTCTACCAACTTGAACAGGGAGCAGCTTAAGTTACCTACAACTCACAACCTGAATCGCTTGTGCTGGGGTTGTGCTGGGGTCTCTAATTGTGCACACCCTGAATGGGATCAAGTTTTAGTCAAGCATTAGTGTCAGAGAATCCATCAACACCAACATGCTCTAGCTATAACACTGGCGAGACTAATGCAAAATTACAAAATTCTGGAAATTGTAGGGTTCTATGAAAGAAAAATAAGCAAAAAGAAAGAGGACACAGCTACATCATAAACTTCTGGTCTCAACCAAGTTCGAACAAGCCCGAAAATTTTGCTTTTAACCATTAAACAATATAAAATGCTCGAGGAGTCTAGTTTATCACATCAGGATAAAAAGAGTAGGACAAAAAGCCAGACTTTCCTCCGTCACAAAAACATACAAAACTGTTTGTGAAGCAAGCCTCATCTTCAAGCATCAGAGCCTTGCTCGGCCTGATTATTGTCCTCTTGGACGACACCAACTTCTGCTGGCCGAATAACTCTGTCATAAAGCATGTAACCAGGCTGCAACAAAAGATGCATAAGCTATGATTATAAACCCAGTAAAAAGGGGCAATTTACATATATTCTATTCTAATTTGTCCAACCAAATAAAAATATCCACAAGGGATATAAAAGAACGGTTAAATCAAGTGGTAGATGCACTGCAACTCCAGATATCAGTGGTGATGTCACACATAATATTCTACAATAACTTATGATGAAATTAAAAGTGTTATAAAGACCTTTGAATAGCAATAATGCTAGAGTCCGGCTTTTTCTGATGCACATTCAGTGCAATATATACTAGGGGAAAAATTATTTGAAACATGGATTAATACCTTAAGAACAGCTGCTACTGTGCCGGGGGCTTTAGAACCATCTGGGATTTGGAAGACTGCATTATGTCTATGAGGATCAAATTGCTCATTCAAGGGATCGTATTTCTCTACGCCATACTTCTTGAATACCTGAAAGAAAGAATGCTTGCTCAATGTCTTGTGACATCAGAGTGGCCATTCCATAATGTCATCATTTGTGCCATATATAGACAAGACACAACTTAACTGGCACAAGATTAAACCAATTCAGGGAAAATCCTATTCTGATTGTATGGCCATAAGCATGAATAGCACCAAGTAAAACTCTGAAATGTCCTTTTAACATCTTCAATGTCACAGGAAGCTTAAACATATTTCATATAAATCTATTACCTCTGCAAGCTGTTTCTCTGTCATCTCCACTCCTTCAAGAAGAGTTTTCAGAAGTGGCACTGCACCATCTGTGTCTTTCGACACATCAATCTTTGAAAAACTTTCTTTGACAACTGAAGAAGCTCTTGCCAAATTGTCTGCAACATCCAACAGGCTCTTTGCAAAATTCTGCAGTATATTATAAAAGAAGATGAAGGTGTAAGACCCTAGAATACAGCATCTGATAACAATGACAATTCTATTAGTTAAATAGATTTCTAGACATTTCTCTGAAGCTACCTGTATTGCAAATTTCTTGGAGCTCTCTGCCTCACGTCTTGTCCTATCCATCACATTTTCCATCTCTGCATAACTGCGCAAAACTTTATCTTGCATCTTCTCAATCTCTTTGTGCTTCAACTCCAAGAGTTCATCCTTTTCCACCACAAGCTTTACAAGGTCATCCCTGGATAGATCCTCCTCTGAATCTGAATCAGAAAATGCAACTCGTTTAGTACCTCTTCTCCTCCTTTTGTTGCCTGAGGTGGCTTCGGATTCCGAATTAGAACCTGATTTATCTGCCTGATCTGAAGCTTTGGTATCCTCAATCGTATTTGTAGGCTCTGCTTTAGCCTCATCATTTCTGGTCTGAGCATTTTCCTTATCCGCTTCAGGAGATGCGGATGAAAAGAATCCATAGCTTTGCAAGATGGAGGCATTAGGTGCACACTGATGCAACAATGGCACCTGCCTTAAAAAAGGCTGCGCAAAACAACCAAAAAAGGGAAAACAGATCTTGTGAGAGTCATTAATGATGCATTCTTGTTCTAAATCTCAACAATGATTTCTCTCTCCCCTTCATTCTTCAAGAGTTCTGAAAACTCAGGGAAGCTTAATAAGTTCGCATTAATGAGCTCTAAATTGGCACAAGAACTAGTACTGCTTGCAACCTACTGCATTCATTTCTATACTGATTGATCTAAATGGAGCTACTTCCACCCTTGCACAGAAAAACCCTTTCTATTCTGTCAAAAATAACACCAAAAATCTTTAAGATAAGCAGGTCTAAGACACATGCACACAGACCAAAGGGGGGAGAGACAAAAAGTACTATGATAAGGAAACACAATAAGAATTAACATCATGTGTGGAAGTTCAAACTATAGGGCTTGTTTCCACCTAGCCCACCGCCTTTTAAATTGTAAGCAGTCAATTTGGCAAGGAAGACAAAGAAAGACCAAAGAGATAGATAAAAGGGAAATTGGACGGAAGAACATACTCCCCATATGTTTTAGCACGAGAGGCGAAGAGTACGATCAAAAATAGAACAAAAAATATAGCATTATTTTATAAGACCACCCATTTTTGGAATGGAAATATTTTGGGGCAAAATGGAGAAGTAAAAGGATATTTACTCTCCTGTGCTCCCCTTCCCCCCTGTTATAAACAGGAGAAACCAAATGATCTTTTTCCCATCATGTTTTTATCTGCATCCGTCCACCAAATGGATGATAAAAGACCTGCAAGTGCACCTTATATTTGCTTCAACAACCACAAAGATGTGGGCATCTTTGCGAAGATTATATCGAACAACATCTTATTAAGTACTGGCATGTTGTCACAGATATCCCCCCATCCCCCATCCAAGTGTTAGTATACAATTTCAGCTTTCAAAAAATTGATGCTGTATAATTCAATCAAGAATCAACTGTCAGTAGAAGACAGCAGTAAAATCATGGCAAATTTGTCTCAATTCAGGTTAATAATTCTACAAAGAAAAGACAACAAATTATTTCAAACAATCATGTCCCACCAACAATTTCATCCCCACCCCCTCAATTCGTTACTTTTTTCCTTGGATAACCAGCTATAAAAATCCTTAAAAATCGACACCACATACCAGATTTAATCAAATAGCACAAACAGAAGCACCTCTTTTACATATTTAAAGTAACATAAAACCTAAACAAGACCAAACAAATTTAAACACCGCTACCGGGTGAAACCATGAACTCATAATTAAGCTCGTAAAAACGTCATAAATAAGCAATTAAATATATTTAACTTCAACAACCAATAAGCAAACAAAGAACAAGTATATGGTAAAGAATTGGAGCGAGACCAAAACCCTAAAAGAGTTTGAAAAGATAAAAAGATGGAGAAGAAGCGTACCTCATTTGAGAAAACAGAAAACTGTTGTTTTTGTTGATGAATATGATGATTAAGGAGAGAAGTGAGGAGGTTCGAGTCTCGGCTATGAGCTGCTGTGACCACCTTCGAAACCCTAGATAATACTCTTGCTACTGACATTTTCTTACGGAAAAAAGGCTTCAAGCAGAATCGAGAGAGAGAGAGAGAGAGGGTTTAGGAGAACGGAAGGAAAAATTGAGGAAAGGAGCTGCTTGGTGAAGACGAAACAGAGATACGGAGGGCAAGCAGAAGGTGGAATCACGAAATTGCCCATCGTGTTCAGACCATTGCATAAGTGAAACGACGTCGTCTACATATCCCACGTGGGAGGAACGGTGTCTCTGGCGCTACGAATGGGCATGGAAACCCATCTTAACCTCTGGAAGCGTCCAGAACCTCGTTTAGGTTGCACTCTGGAGTCCGGAGTCTCTGAGGTGTTGGTGTTTTTTTTTTTTTTTGGGGGGGGGGGGTGGGGGGGACTTTGGCTAATATCGATTGTATATAATTAGTAAATTATGGAATGAGATTTAATATTTCACAAATTATAAACGAGTTACGTAAATTTAGAACCTCTTTAATATACTAGAATTTTATGTAAAAAGATATTTATCTTTTATTAGTTCAAACTTGAATTTGAATATTACCTATTTTAACATTAATATTTTTTTGTTTTTGAAATATTTTTTATTTTTGAAATATTTTAACATACTAAATTAATTAATATTTATATAAAAATTATTATATTTTCTTATATTCTCACATTTTTTCATATTTAGTAAATTATTTATTTATTTATTATAATTTTTATTTTTTATATTATTTATCTTATGATTAATAATTATATATTTGATTATTTTATATTTTTGTTATACAATATAATTATTTTATTATTTTTATAATTAATATTTACATAAAAATTTTAATATATTTTTTTATATTTTTACGTTTATCCACGTTTCCGTTTTCAATATTCCTACAATTGTTATTTTCTCTTATCATTTCATATTCATTTTTATTTTTTTCTTTTCATTTTCGTGTAACCTAAGATGCCACCATCCCAATTTACTCTTTCTCCCATTAAAAATTTGGAGGTAATAGCCACGTTATGCTATTTTTTTTTATTTTTAATGTTAAGTATAACAAAATGAAATGCAATTGGAATAAATTAACCAAAAAATAATTAAATTGGTTAACTGGTTGAGAAATAAGAATATTAATTTAGTTAGTTAGTGCAGTTACTAGTTAGAACACGTTAACCCAGAGTAGTTAAATCGGTTAATTGCGTGAGAAGTATAAAAAAATTCAGAGGACAATTTAAGAAATTTGATAGTTGACTCTGAAGTTTGATAGTTGACTCTTCCTCTCCCTCTGTTGCTGTTTTATTTCTATTCTATCAATTTTAATGATCTTCTACAACCCAATTGCCTTTCCCTGCAAACCCTACCTCAGGCGAAAGCTCTATTTTTCATCATTTTTAGTCAAAACGGCTCAATTTCCTCTCTTTCTTGAATAGAGAGAGAGAGAGAGAGAGCACAAACTCAAACCAAGAGAATCATGAAAGTGACTTCATCAAACTGCGTGCTGCAAATAATCGGAAGGTTGACGAGATTTTCAGATATAATGCTTCTAAAAAAATTTACAACAGCTCCAGCGGGAATTTCTATCCATGAAGAAGTCCATCGTAAAATAGTTAAGATAGAGAAGAAATCTCCGAAAATGGGATTTCAGAAAATAACATTTGTCCTTCAAATTGGAAGTTTGAAGAATTCTCATGTCACTCTTTTGCTACAGCTGCTTCTGGCTCCGAAAAGTAATCATACCTGGTAGGGACACGGAAGTGAAAATCAGTTTTAGATGCTTCAGCTTGCTTATGCAGCCATTACAAAGATCCACAAATGCCAATCAAAACATCAAGTGTTTATACATCATGAGCATTGCGTTCCAAGGACATTTCTAGCATCAAGATACATACACATGCTCTAGACACAATCCAATAAGACATTGCCTTTCACTTATAATAATGTAAGATTTTAGTGTGTTGTTATGTCGACTTGTGTTATGTCTCAGGTCTAGAATGCAATGCTGAACAGGAGGATGCATTGATAATGGTTTAGGCTACATAAGCACGTATGGACCTCAAAAGTCCAGAGGGTACCTGGAAGAGATTGGGCTGCTCAAGATTCAGTAGGAGGTTAATGAGTTTAACACATCAGAAACAATGGCACAGGCTGCTAGTTTGCAGCCTGGCAAAGAGGCAACTCATTGATATCCAAATGATCTCCCTGATCCTCATGCCTTGGTATGTGCAAAGAAGTTAACAATGCATGCAGGAAATGTCACTCACCGGATCTTTCTTGATAATTGATATAACCCAGTCCCAGCCATTGCAACATTAACGCTGAACAGGTTCCAGTTTTTCTGTCATCCTCAACAATATAATCACAGTTCACTTATCCCCAGCAGGTTAAACATTGACAAATTTATAATCAATTGGAAGGAAGCAGATGCGAAGGCATTCAAATAAAGTGAGATTCAAGTAAATCCAGTCCATACGAGAAAAGTCAAAACCTTCATAAACCTCAATTACAACAGTCTGCCTTTACATAAATGATTCAAATAATGTATCCCCCCTAAATATAACATTAATTACTTTCTGCTCTTGACAAGGCAATTCACAGCAGCTCCTAAGATGCTTACAAGTTAATTTGAGACAACAAAGAGGTCCGGCTGCCAGCTTTACACTTAAAACATGGTCAAGGTAACCATAACTACCAAACAGCGGACTATAGTGTGAAACTATCAATGATCTGTTTCCATTGTTTTGTGAACGACATAGGTTTGAAAATAATGGAGTCACTAGGGCCATCACCACAAACATCTGTGCAGTGCAATTTCTTAATCAGGGGTGGGGGCAAATATAGAAGGAAAATAAGGATAAGAAGAAGGGTAGGCATAAGCAAACACCCCAAATTCTTAACCACAAATGCAGGAGCATGAGGATCCATATCAAAAATTGGGTTTTGGAAGCCTTATTAACTAAACTGTTGACTAATTGGTTATGAACTAGCACCATTCTTTAACCACATCTCTTATTAACGTAAATCCAACCAAAAATGTCCAACCTCCTTTAGAACATAATAACTCTTATCCTTGTATTAAAATTTAGGCTCCAAACCCTTTGGTTCAATTTTGTTTATGAAATAACCAATATGCAAGCTTTATTACTCAAGAAACCTTTCTTCACCATCAAATATCATGAAAATGTCAGGAGAAGGCTTCACAAGACAGCATGACAACCCATTATCTAGATCTTAAATTCCAGACCAGAAGTTTGATGACACAGATCTATCCAAAAAAGGAACATTTAATGAGATAGAGGCCATAAATTCAATTTCCAGCAGCTGCTAAATCCACTACATATGATCTCAACCAACAAATAAGAAACCACTCTACTCCCAAGTTAAGAAGTGAACATGATCAATGAGTCAAGAAACAACCACATAAACAAGGGAATGCATGTGAAAGAAAAAAATAACATGCCATTTCTATAATCTATGAAACATGAATAAAGAAAACGTTAGTAGTAACAAAATTAGTCCTCTTAATAGTTCTCTTTTGCCAAACATAAACCTTACCGGGGTAATTACTGTACTGTAGCGTGACCAAATGAGTCCAGTGCAAGTGACAGCTGCAGGAAATCCACATACATTTATTCAATACTAATTAAAGAAGACTCAGAAAGATTCTAACAGGGGCCCAAAAAAAAAACCTCAAAAATAGAAAAGATTGAGAAGACTCGTAATTCAATTTGATCTTGAGGGCACACACCTATCTGCTGAGGATATGAGAGCTTTTCAGGTGGCTTTGAAAAGTCAGCAATATTGGCTATACTGATGCCCCATTTGAAAGTTGGGGCCCAAAAGTGAACTGCAATCGATATGTTATAGTCTTAATATGCCAGCAGAAAATGACAACTATTTTTAACCATCTAATAAAGATATTGGCATTCAAAATGCATAAGAAGCTCTTAGTTTTCCCGAAAGGTAACAACAAGCTGCTGCATGAGGAGAAAAAAAATAAAATCAACTTCTACATGACAAAGAATCAGAAACTTCTGAAAGAGCGAAAACATGTCCACACTATTTTTAACCATCTAATAAAGATATTGGCATTCAAAATGCATAAGAAGCTCTTAGTTTTCCGGAAAGGTAACAACAAGCTGCTGCATGAGGAGAAAAAAAAAAAAAAATCAAATTCTACATGACAAAGAATCAGAAACTTCTGAAAGAGTGAAAACATGTCCACCGAAAATCATCGGATCAGATTTTCTCTCATAGATATTTAGGCCTTTCAAAAGAAAAAAGAGCAGATTCTACTTTGAAAATACAAATAAAGAAAACACAAAGTAAGGTACTACATTACATCCAGAACTCAGCAACAGTAGCCAATCATCGGTGTTACATAAATCTTAGAACATACCACAATATTTTCATATTTTCAATTGAAAAGAAAAACTGCCAATTTTAATAGGACTCTTTGAGACTGAAAGGCATCCGAAGTCCCCATTTAGCTTTCTCATCAAGTTTAACAACAGAATTCACTTTATATGAGGATCCTACAACAAAAGAGTCCCAAATGAGACAGTATAGAATGACTCAAGAGAGGGGGAAGAAGAAGGCGATATCTTCAATCATGCCCTCGCCGTAAAGATTTCATGGGCCAACATCAATGGCCAGTAACGGTGCTAACATCCTGTAAGCTAAAAGGTAAGATCACAAGTTCATGTAATCCTTGTTTGCCATTATTTTGCCCTCAGGAGCTTTTCAAAGTAGGGGGATGCATAGATTTAATTAAAACCCAGTATTCAACTCAATGTTAATTCATCTAAACATCCACTAATTTCTATTCCATCAAGAAGCTGGAGTCAGGAAATTCAGTTCACCCCCCCCCCCCCCGCGGCGGGATTCAGTAAGTTGTGGAGCCCTCAAAAGGTGCACTTGAGCTACAAACTAGATGAAAGGACAGGAGGCTCCCGAAATTTATTTTAGTCTTATAGAGTTCACAGGAAATATCAATCAAAATTTTTTTCTCCAACTTACGCTTTATGCTATAAAAACTTCATAACCACAAGATATAACATAATTAAAAATAAATAAACAAATAAATAAAATGAGGATATCTGGATAGTTAGATCATACAAGAAAACTTAGAGGAACAAAATGAGTGTGCCATATGTTATAAAAGAGAACATAAAGGATCAAATGAATGCATTTCACAGGAACTAGGTGTAGCTCAATTTTTGGAAAACATTAAGGACCTTCATAATGATTGTACACAGCAGAAAAATTTACCAAACAACATAATAAGGTGATTTAAGTAAAGTTAAAGGTGAGTAAAGAACAAAAGGATATATGACCACTTACATTTCCATTCTATGTGATACTAGACAAACAATAACCAGATTTGAGGAAAGGACTACTTTCATACTGTAGAGTAATTGACCAAAGTGATAAATGGGGCTGCCATGTTTTATGAGAACCCAAGCCCGTTTTAGATTTATAATCATTGCACTGCCAGGGATTTTTATTTTTTGGAAGCCCGTTACACAAGTAATGCTTATATTCGGCCCAAAAGTTCCCCTTCCATTTGAGGAAAGGATTACTTACGGTCATAGGTAAGATTGGTAAATCCCAGCATTCAGCAAGAAAGCAACATATGTAAATCCGAATTTAAAGGATATCCAATGTGATTAACATGGAACATAGAAACTTTCAGAACCCTAACGATACACAGAATCATATTTCGGACTATACCCCAAAAAATACTAAGATGCTGAATATATTTCTATTTCATTTCCACTAAATAGATTAGTCTAAAGAGATCCCACCATGAGCATATCTCATTCTATCATCAAATAACATCATTGATGGTCTTTCTCAAAGTTCCCATTCCTCTATTTTATTAATAAATCTTGTCTTGATGATGATGATTGTGGTTGTAATTCATTACTCACCACAAAAAACAATATACGAATCTAAATATCTAACAGGTTCTCAACATTCATTACATAAGATCAATCATTATCAATGACAAAAAGCAACAATAGATACAGATTTCAGGAACAAAATTTCACGAAAGTGAACCAATCGGATGAAACGAGTACTTGATTAATAAATTAAGGCTTAATCAAGAACCCTAAAATCCCGGGTTCAGTAGAATTGAGAGAGAAAGAGAAGGAGAGAGAACGAACTAGTTTTAGGACCGGCTGGGTGGTTCCAGAGAGCTTGCAGCTTTGAAGTCGCCATTAAAGTTAAATAAATCGCTCTCACTCTCCACCCCCGAAAATGAGAGAGGGTGAAATTACCAAACCTCTGTTAAACTTACCAAATCTGAGTTCTCTCTCTCTGGTTTGGTACTTTTTCTCCGTCCTCTGGTCAAATTATCTGACGAGTCGAAACGTCGAAAGAGTACTACTCTCCTCTGCAGAACGGAATGCTGCAGTAGAGGGTTGTACCCGGGCGGGCGAGCTTCATCCGGGTTTCCCAAGCCAAATCGGGTTTAGCAAATATTCATGTCCAAGCCTGACCAAATTGATAGAACATGCTGAGCAAAACCTGACGGTAATTGAGCTGCATTTGGGAAGACTTTTTGGCCTTTGCACTGATCTATTATTTTTTATTTTATTTTAAATATTTATTAATTAAATAAAAATATAAAATTGATTGTCACCATATCAAGAAATTTTTTGTATTAAGAGTTTTACATAACTCATTACTTCTGCTAACTAAAAAAGGATTTAATTTGGTGGGATATAATATAATCCCACTATAATTTTTTATATCCCTTGTCCATATCTCTAATTTAAAAAAAAAAAAAATCCCACCAAATGAAATCATCTCAACAATTAAATTTATTAGCACAAAAAAGATTAAATTGTGTGAATAGATCATGCTTATGTCGGATTTTATTACCCGACAATTTTATAATTCAATTAAAAAAAGAAAAATAAATTTCAACGATGATAAAGTTAAAAATAAATATCTTTTTAAAAAAAATAATTTTGAAAAATATATATATGATAACATGGAGATACAAGTAGCTAATATAATTTCATAATTTTATTTACAGTGTAATATTAGACTCATACTTTTGTAATAACCAAAATATCAAAAATTAAAAATATTCAAGTATAAAAAATTTATAATAAACTTCAAGTACCAAAAAGATAGGAGGCTAAAAGGTACAATCTTCAAAAGCAGGCATGTGGTGGGTGAGTTCTGTGCGTGCACGTGGAGAGATGCCAGGGAATAAAATACTGTAATTTAATTCTAAATCTTTGAATAATATGATGATCTAAAATTAAAATATTATTAATTTTGAATTAATTTTGTTGAGGAAATATAGAGTTTTTTTTAAAAAATATATAAAATAGTTATTTTTATTGACGGGGTTGGTAAGGTTTTCGGTGTAACCGATGCTTAGTTCTTCGAAGACGAGGGAACTAGGATTTTTGTTGTAGGGTCTGCGATAGGGAGTATGATTGGTAGGTCTGGTCTGGTTCCTGCCAGATGAGTAAAGCAAATATTTGATGATGGGTACTATTATTTCTGAATTATTTTAGTACGAAAAACATATTATTAAAAAATTCATATCATAAAATAAATCTTATATGTTAATCTAAATTAATCGGGATAAAATTTTAAATATTCTGTTCAGATCATATCATCGTACCTAACAAAAGGAAGCAAATTATTAAGGGGTTGTTTTCATGGGACAGAGGCCTGATACAGAGTGATGACGGGTGATTGAGTTTTAAACGTTTGAGAGAAAGACACTTTTTTGTTGTATTTATTTATTTATTTCATTTGAAAGAAAAAGAAATATTTATCATTTTGCCCAAAATCTCCTCTACCTAAAATGAAAAACCTTTTTCACCAATAACTTACCTTAACTCAAAATACATTTAGGATAATTTTAGAAAATTGCCTCAACTCAAATTATTTCTCATTTTCTTGCCTCTGCTCCATTTTGGGCATGTTTCTTTTGATTGGTTGAAAAAACTTCTTCGGACCTATCAAATCACATGGGAAAAGTTATTCAATGAAATTATCTATCGGTATTTAATTTTTTTTTTATTAATTTGATTCGAATATTATGAAATTTATTTTAAAAAATGACTCTTTCAAATTATTTTTTTTATTTACAAGATTTAAATTTAAAATTTTTGATTAAGATAATAGAGTGTTCGTCTATTCAATCCATAAAATAATATTTCGTACTATACCCAAGAAATACTAAGATGCTGAATATATTTTTATTTCATTTATGCTAAATAGATTAGTCTAAAGATGTCCCACCGTGTGCAAAACTCATTTTATCATCAAATAACATCATTGATGGTCTTACTCAAAGTTCCCATTCCTCTTCCAATTTTTCTTCCAATTGTTCTCCGTAGTTACTCCACGATTGTGACCTTTCTCCTGGTTTCCTTTGTTTCTCTCTGTATTTCTCTTCCCCTTTTGTCATCAACAAAAGGGTGGTTCTAAGGAGACCTAAATTATAAGGGTGGTTCTAAGTGTCAAGTGAAGACCTAAGCACACATGGAATTCCAAGTGTAGTGTCAAGTGAAAATGCAAAGGTGCAGGCATTGTCATTGGCATAGCGATACATATTTAAGCTCAACGCACTTACGCATGTAGATAAGCAAACATATTCCAAAGCATATTAAGGCCCACAAAACATAATTTCATAGCATCAAGTGAAGTTCAGTACAAGGCTCAAATAAAAATCATTACAAGTAAAGGAAGGAAAAAAAGAAAACAAAGTACAAGGCATCAAAGAAAAGAAACACATGCGGCATGTGGGATCTCTGGGCATACTCACTGAGGAGGATCCCTAGAACTAAGTAAGGCGTCCACCTTTCCTTCTACACGATCAATCTTTCCTTCTACACAGTCAATCTGGTCCTGCATCCTCTGAAGATTCTCCCAGATCATCTGCACGGTCACATGTGGTGCAGGCGAAGTAGGCTCGGCTGAAGGAGCAGGCTCATCACGTACATGCTCAGTGAAAGGCTCAGCTGCTCTGTGGCTTGGTTCTCCTTCTTCTTCGCCCCTTTCTTCTCTTCCACCTCTCTTTCTCCATACCCCATAGTCATCCTCATACCATTTGGTCTTGCTGAGGGTGAAGGCTCCTATGCAATGCTTAGGATTCAACTTAGCCCCTACCTTCATGCCATCCATGCGGGCATCTATGTTGTACATTGCCAAGAGGTCGCTAATGAGGGAAGGGTAAGGAAGGTTTCCAGACCTAGACTTTCCAACGGCCATCATATGGAATGGAATTAAGAAGTGAAGTCCGGGATTTTTCTTCTCCATTATACAAGCCATGAGCCAAAAATCCTCACGGGTAATCGACGTGTAGTTCCCTCCCCTAGGTCTGAGCACATTGGTCACTATAAGATGGAGCAATCTCTCATAGAGGTCAAGGTCTGTGGCCCTTGTGTTAGCCATCTCCAATCTGGGGTTCTTAAACACTATTCTAGCATTTTCGATCAACTCTGTCCCCATGTATTTCTCGCATTCTTCCCTTGACACCCAATTTTGGCCTTTGAGCCTGCATATGATTCTAGGTGTTACCACAATCTCAGAGCCACCAACAAAGCTCTTAAAGATACACCTACAGCTAGTCTCTCCAACCTTCATTTCTATCTCGGAGGTATTTGCATATCTTCCCTTCACATCAACAATGTTATTGTAAAACAACCTCACAATTCTATCATATGAAATAAGGTTTGGTTCAATGAGACTAGTGGGAACTACTTTCCTAATGTGCTCTCTATATGGAAATCCTATGTTCTCCAAAAATCCCCAATCTATCATCCTATCGCGAGTAATAACACGAGAAGAAAAGTTTTGATCAAATAGCTTACTCTTCTCGCGAGATGGGAAGTCGTCATGCTCTATGTTGGATGGATTGTTCCTCCTCGGCATGATTGGAGGTTGAAATAAGATTAGGGTTTTGTTTTGGAAGGGTTTTGCTCGCGGGAGAGAGTGCCGAATCGCCTTTGGGAGAGAGTGAGTGACGGCTTTGTTTTAGAAGGCAATAGTCGACTTAAGTTAGGATTCCCTATTTACACTCATGTGACTTTGGCTATGCGGGTTCAGTAGAATTGAGAGAGGGGGGGAGAAGGAGAGAGAACGAACTAGTTTTAGGACCGGCTGGGTGGTTCCAGAGAGCTTGAAGCATTGAAGTCGCCATTAATGTCAGATAATTCGCTCTTGCTCTCTGAAAATGTGAGTGTGAAATTACCGAATCTCTGCTCTCTCTCTCTCTCTCTCTCTCTCTCTCGTGTGTGTCTTGTTTTTTTTTTTTTTTCCTCATCTCCTCTCGTCAAATTATCAGACAAAGTCGAAATATCGAAAGAATACTACTCTCCCCTGCAATACGAAATCTTGCAGTAGAGGGTTGTACCCTGGCGGGAGAGCTTCATCTGGGTTCCCCAAACCAAATCGGGTTCAGCAAATATATATGTCCAAGCCTGGCCCAATTCATGGAACATGCCGAGCAAAACTTCCCGGTAAGTGAGCCGCATTTGGGAAGGCTTTTTGGCATTTTCACTCCTCTATTATTTTTTATTTTATTTTATTTTATTTTAAATATTTATTAATTAAATAAAAATATAATTTTCATAAAAATAACAACACTGTCACGTCGCTGTATCAAGAATTTTTCATATCAAGAGTTTTAAATAACTTATTACTTCGTCAATGAACTATAATTCAAATAATATCATCTCATCTCCCCCTTGTAACGAGCTCAAATTCGAGTCATGATTTTTTTTTTATTATTTTTATATATATTTAATACATTGAACAAATATATTATTTATATAAATTAAGATATGTACGATTCAAAATCAAGTTAATCAAATATATATTTTTTTAAAATATTTGATATTCCAATATCATGATATTTAGAATAATATAATTTGATATATATAAAAATATACCGATAATAATAATAATAATATCATATGTAACTTTCAAAAATATTCATTTTTTTATATTTTGGACATCTATCCAAATTTCTTAAAATTTATAACAATCTTATCGATTAAATTTCTTAGCATAAAAAAGATTAAACAGTACGATAGGACTTGCTTATGTTGGGTTTCATTATACATCCCGACAATATGACAACACAATTAAAAAAATAAATGACATAGACAAAGTAAATATTTTTAAAAACATTAATTTTGAAAAAAAAATGTATATATATAATAAAATAGAGTCAGAAGTAGTTAATGTTTCATAATTTTCTTTACATTATAATATTAAACTTATATTTTTGTAATAACCAAAATATCAAAAATTAAAAATATTTAAGTTTAAAAAATTTATAATAAACTTCGAGTGCCCCGGGTAGTTGAATTGATCACCCAAAAAAAAAAAAAAAAAAAAATCATTCTGTCAGTGAGGCTATGTTTTCTGACGAAATTAGAGTAGGGGCGAAGAAATGGAAAATAATTTCAACTAAAACAATTTTATATACTTATTTAAATATATTTTGAATTAGCTCGTGTCATGAAGGAAAAAAAAATTCTCATTTTGAGATGACCAAATTTAAGGAAAAATAATAAAAATACTTGTATCAGCTTTAAATTATTTCTGAGAATAAAATATTAAAATTTAATTCTAAATTTTAACTAATAGGATAATCTATAATTAATAATTTTATTAATTTTTGAAAATAAAAAAATAAAAACCCTCATAAAGTACTCATCTCCATCTTTGATAGTCCCATGCTGTTTTTATTTGACTTCCAAAGAAAAAGCAATAATAATTTTTCCGATATAAAAAAAATTACATTATAATACACCATATATAAATTATTTTTTAAGCTATCTATAAAATAAATAACACGTCACTATCTCTATTCATCGTTCTCATGAATCTAGCTTCTAGCATTTGGCTTGGGAAGTAATAAATTTGAATTTTTTTTATGGTTAATAACCTGTTATCGTAGCAATTATTGAGGAACATGATAGGAGTTTCAAAATCGTCGTTTTTAACAGGGCCATGATGAGGTTTTCATTATAACCGATGCTTAGTTCTTCGAAATTAGGGAAACTTTATTTTTTATTATTGTTTGGTTTTCGATTGGTTCTTGTTTTTTTTTTTTTTTTTTTGTTATATAAAAATTTGAATCTTGAATCTTAAAATTAGAGAAAGAAGATTATGACTATCAGACTATCCCTTTGAACACGTTGGTTCTTGCTAGTTGAGAAATGCAAAGGGTATTTGCACCATTGTTGAGATCTTCCGTGATGAAAATTTAAAAGTCATTATATTAAAAAGAAGGAAATTAATTTTAAGCATTAAAATATACACATTAGAATCTCTAATCTAATTAAAGTTCTTGTCATAGACGATTTTAAAACAATGATTCTAAACAGTAGTTTAAGGGCCAGCATCACTGCAGGTGGGATTTGAAGAAAACAAAAACATGGTCCTCCAAATTTGAAGTCTGAGGATTTTTCATGTCACTCTTGTGCTACAGCTGCTTCTGGCTCCGAAAAGTAATCTTGCCTGGTTGGCACACAATGAAGCAAAAATCAGTCTACGATGCTTGCATCTTACCGATGCAGCCATTAGAAAGATCCGCAAATTCCAACCAAAACATCACTTGTTAACACGGTGCAAGTACCGACACAATGACACGCTGCCTTTAAACTTGTAATAGCCTAAAATCTTTTACAATCTTAAGGTGTTCTTGTGGTCTTGTGTGATGTCTCATGTCTAGTGTCCATGTCCATGCTATAAAGGATGATGTATTAACGATGATTTAGGCTATATTAGCACATATGGACCTCAAAAGTCCAATGATACCTGGAAGAGATTGGGCTGCTCTAGATTCCGTGGGAGGTCAATGGGTTGAGTTGAGGAAACACAGCATACATTATAATGGTAAAGGGTGCACAATTGCAGCCTGGCATAGAGGCAACTCTCATTGATATCTAGGTAGTCTCCTCACTCATGCCATGTCTTGGCATGTGAAAATAAGTTTAAATGACATGCAGGAAATGAAAAGAAAAACAGAATCCCACTCACCGGATCTTTCTTGATAATTGATATATCCCAGTTCCAGCCATTGTAAGATTAACACCGACCAGGTTCCAGTTTTTCTGCAATTTCACCGCAACAGAATTACTAATTTCCAGTAGGTCAATCCTTGACCAATTTATAATTGATTGGCAGGAAGCAGATGTGAAAACTTTCTTATTACCATGCGCCCTATATAAAATGTTCAACATCCTTCAGAACATAATCACTCTCATCCTGGTATTAGAATTTTTGCTCTAAACCCTTTGGTTTCAATTTCATTTATGAAATAACCAGTCAACCATAGCTTTACTACTCAAAGGACGTGTCTCTTCACCATCAAATATCATGAAAATGTCATTAGAGGGCTTTGAGGACACATGAACTGTTTTCTAGAACGTAAAATTCACCCCATCATAAGTTCGATGACACTCTGTATAATCTCAACCAACATCCAAGAACTACTCTACTAAATTAAGAAGCGAACATAATCAATGAGTCCAGAAACAAGCACACGAGAAAGGAAAAGGAGAAAAAAACCAATGCTATCATCCAAAGAAACATGAATAGAGAAAAATTTACTGGTTATTTAACTAGACCTCTTTACGGTTCTCTTATGCTGTACATAAACCTTACCGGAATAATCTGCGTACCGTAGCGTGCCCAAATGAGTCCGGAAATTGCAACAGCTGCAGGAAATCGATACACATTCATTCAATACCAATTAGACAAGACTCAAAACGATTCTTTTGATGAGGGCAAAACTCAAAAATAGAAAAGATTAAGAGGGCTGAAAATTCAATTTGATCTCAAGGACACACACCCATCTGCTGAGGATATGAGATCTTCTCAGGTGGCTTTGAAAAGTCAGCAGCATTGGCCATAGCTAGGCACCATTTAAAAGCTGGCGCCCAAAAGTGAACTGCAATTAATATGTGATAGTCTTAATGTCCCAGCAAAAGATGAAAAATGCTTTTAACCTTCTCAATAATGACAGTGGCATTCCAAATGCATAAGGTGCTTTTCCTAAAAGGTAACAACATGTAACAACAAAAGGAGCCAGTAGCTAATGCGTGAGAAACAAAATTCATTTACATGACAAAGAATCAGAAATTTCTGAAAGGGTACAAACATCTACCCACCAGAAATCATATCAGATCAGATTTTCTTTCATAAATATTCAGGCCTTTCTGAAGAAAAAGGAGCAGATTTCAGATTTGAAAATAAAATTAAAGAAAAAAGAAAAGATGATGTACTACACTATATCAAAAACTCAGGACTGGTAGCCAAGCGTTGGTGTTACATAAATCTAAAAACATACCACAGGATTTTGAAATTTTCCGCTGAAGGGAAGAACTGCCAATTTTAATAGGATTGTCTGAGATTGAAAGGCATCTGAAATCCATGTTTAGCTTTTGCTTCAAGTTCATTAACAATATTCACTTTATAAGGGGAGTCCTACCAAGAAAGAGTCCCAAATAAGAAAATATAGAATGGCCAAACTAATAAATGGGTGCATGAGAGAGACAGAGAGGGGGGGCAATATTTTCAGGTCATGCCCCTCTGCATAAAGATTCCATAGGCAAACATCAATGGCCTGTAGCAGTGCTAACATTTTGTAAACTAGAAGGTAAGTTCAGAAGTGCATGTGGTCCTTGTTGGCCATTATTTTGCGCTCGGGAGCTTTCCGAAGAAAGGGGAACGGAAATGTTTAACTAAAATCCTGTATTCAACTCATTTTTAATTCATCAAAACATCCACCAAATTTTTATTCTATCACGAAGCTGGAGTCAGGAAAATCGGAATAAGCCAAAAGTTGACCCTGTATTATTTTGTCGGGATAGTTCCTTGTTTCTGCCCCTCCTACCTATGTTACCTATGTTGCATAGAAATGAAAACAGAAACGGACATATACGAAATAATATGAAAAAAAAACACTTTATAAAAATACAAAAAATAAAAAATGAGTAAATACGTAAATATAAAAATTTTTATACAAATATGAATTATTTTATAAAAATAATAAAATATTCATTTTTTCCGGTAAAAATATAAAATAATCAAATATGTAATTATAAATTATCAGATAAATAATATAAAAATGAAATAATATAATTAAGTAGATAAATAATTCATGAAACATGAAAAATTTTGTAAATATAAAATTTTTATAAAAATATTAATTAATTTTACAAATTTTGAAAAATATTTCAAAAATGAGAACGAGAAAATATTATTATTAAGAAGTGTTCCAACATTTTTCGTGCATCATGGCCTCGTTCTATATAAGGGGAGCGCAGGTTGGACCCTGTAGTCCCTAGCCCCCACAACGATGTCACCCAGAACCCTTGCCAAGCAAGAATAATTGAAACACCATTCTTTATAAGAATCTAAATTTCTAAAAAATAACTAACGAATGATAAATTCAGATCTCAGCAAAAAAACATATATCTTTTTTTGATTGTACAAAAATTTGATTTTGGAATCATCAAATTAGGGAGAGAGATTTATACCATTAGGTTATTCCATCAGGAAGCAAAATACATATATCAAGTGAAGCAATCAGATGAATCAAATACTCGACTAATAAATCAAACCTCGATCAAAAACATTAAAATCGTAATAATATAATTAAAAGAGAGAGAGAGAGAGAGATAACAAACTGGTTTTAGGACCGGCTTGGTGGTTCCAGAACGCTTGAAGCTTTGAATTCGCCATAAGTGTAAGACAACTCTCTCTTTGAAATGTCAAAGTTAGGAGCGTGGGAGTGTAGAGCTAGATAATACAAAGATTAAAGGGTTCTATCTTCAGAGCACGCAGATATTGGTGTGTGTCAGCGCCAGGTTGATGACCTTTTGATTGGTTAAATTAAAAATACTTCTTGGACTCATGCTGAAAGAATATAGCGATAGGTTCTTCATGGTTACCACTACTTATAAAACTCCTCAATTTTATATTTAGTTTATATAGTCGTACCAATCCCGCAAGTTATACCAACAGCATGCGTTATCATTCATGTTTAAAATTATTATTATTATTATTATTATTATTATTTTGATTGTACAAAGATTTAAATCTAAGATCACTAAATTAGGGGAGACGGGTTTGTATCAGTCAACTGTCTCCTTAAAGACAAAATTATTATCATGATGCTGATTGCTAACCATGTTCAAAGATATTATCTATCTATTTTTCTTTTTCTCAACTAAATTATTAAGATGAAATATAAATAAATGTATATATAAAATATTTTTCAAATAAAATATATAACATAAGTCACTGCCGTGTAGTTGGTCCGGCAACTGAACACTTATTTTAAATGAGGTTTCAGGTTCGAGTCTTGTGTTTCTTGTGTATGGAGAAAACATGTGAGAGATTTATTCTTTAAAGATCAAACTTAATTTAAATCGAATTTAATCTATCCAAAATGATTAACGGAATCGAGTTTTTTCTAAAAGGCCTAAGCCTAGCCAACAGAGTCGACTAGTCCGATTATTGCTCATGTCCTTCATGGGTCAAAGTCCTTGTAAACAAGAATGGGCATCCGATGCCAAGAGCTTTTGTACACGTTGGGCCTGTTCAATTTGGGCAGGCTAGTGAATAGGGCCTAAGTTGTCCTCAAATCAATGCATTTGTACCTCTGTACCGACCCTTTGTCGGTTTAGTGAAAAAAATACTAGTATCCCATACTAACAATCGAGATTCGAATCTTGGTAATGGTAAAAATGACATTGAAAGAGTTCCCTCCAATTAGGACCCGACAGCAGCTCGACCGAGATTAATCGAAATAAAACTCCGAATACTCAGTGGTGGACTAAGTTCAAGGGACAAAAAAAAAAAAAATCAATGCATTTGTCGAAAGGGAAATCCATTCTTTTCGAAAACGAAAAAAATACAAAATGAAGTTGAAATGTTTAATTCTTCATATAACAAACTAAAGGGGCGGTGGTAGTAATACTTTTCTAGTTTTAGGCCATAATCAAATGATTCAACTCTCTCTCTTATAACTAAATTAAAATGATGAAACTACCTCTTAAATAGAGAATCTAAGTTAGAATTGTGAAAATAGAGAAAAAAGATTTAGAAAAGTCAATCTTATAATAGATTTTACAGTGTTCGGGCTAGATTAATCAACGAAACCTGAATATTGGCGGATAAAAAAAAGGTAAAATGATAAAGCAATATTTTGGAGTGTGTCACCCCAAAATGGGGAATGGGAGGGCACTGTGCTACGGTCACGGATTGCAAGTAAGACATCCGTGAAAAAAGCTTTGGATGGATTGAGGTTGCATTGAATAATTCTAAAGTTCCAACCGCTCACCTTCAGTTTTTAATATCAACTTAGAGAGAGAGAGAGAGAGAGAGGGATTTTTTCTTTAGAAAAGGCTATCTAAACTTGGGAATCCTCGAATTTGATACTAAATTTGAATTTGATTGAAATATTATATGATTCAAATGTATTAGAGTAACTCCTAAACTCGGTTGATCACTTATAATCCAAAATTTAAAAAATACATTAACCGAGTAATTAGTGATTCATACGATTTGAATATCAAGCTAATTAAATTCAAGTCAAATAACATAGAAGTTAAGGACATTTACCAGAGAGTTAATTGGATAAACATGTTAAATGACACCAAGGTGCAATATTCCCAGGTAAGCAACTCATAACAATTTGGAGACAAAACAAAGAAAAAGAAAGGCTATTCAAAATACATATTCATTCTCTCCATCCAAATGACCCACGACTAGAAAAAGTTTGTGCTGCCTGATTTAATCATCAATGTCTAAATAAAAGACCATCGAGTCTCAACCACTCAGTACCAGAAAGCCATAATGAATGTGAGAAAGGAATATGCCATGGAGTGCAAATCACTTGCATCTGAATATAGAAGTTGCTGCTACGTAATTCATTTGATGCCCTAATAATTAATGTCCCTCAAGGTGGTTGAGCTCAAAGGTTGAAAATCACCTTTTTTGTGGGCACTAGTGTTTCCCAGACTCTTTACTCATTTCATCACGTGTGTGTGTGAGAGAGAGAGAGAGAGAGAGAGAGAGTGAGAGAGAGAGAGAGAGAGACCAGCAAGAGGACTCATTTGGGCGTGCCACACCTTTTGGTTCTAAGGAAGTAACACCTTTTGGATTTTCCCCATTCAAGGTAACTCTTGTCCTCTGCTAACCCTGACAAAATCATGATAAACTAGTTTCACATCCAATCCAATCCAACCCCATTAAATGAACCGACCCCTCTTCCCCAAACAACAAAATGTAAGGCCATTTTCCTCGCATATTCCAGAAGAGCAACAATTAAAACTCTCAACCAACTTCCTTTAACTCATTAAAATTCTCTTCCCTAACAGCCAAACACTCTTCCCTGACAAAAATAATTTCCCCTACTATAACTACCAACCACCTCCAGGCCTTTGTTTCTAATGTTCATAAGACTCTAAAGAGAGTCAGAGTGAGAAACATAAATGAGTATGGAATTTAAGGTCATACCTTGGCTCATTTTAGCTCAACTTATTGCCTTTTTCTTCAATGTCCATGCATACTTGCCAGCTGTTATCGTGTTTGGAGACTCTTCTGTAGATTCAGGAAACAATAATCAGATTCCTACAATCTTAAAGAGTAATTTTGAGCCTTATGGTCGTGATTTTATTGGTCGGAAGCCTACAGGTCGGTTCTGCAATGGTCGCCTCCCAACAGACTTCATTTCTGAGGCGTTCGGGTTGAAGCCAACTGTGCCTGCGTATCTGGATCCAGATTATAACATCACAGATTTTGCCACTGGAGTTTGCTTTGCTTCTGCTGGAACTGGTTATGACAATGTCACTTCTGATGTGCTAGTAAGTCCCTTACCATTCTCCATTACTACATTTGATGAAGTCTCCAGTTTCTTCGGCAAAACTTAAGTTAATTCTGTTCTTCCCAAGCTCAGGCAGATAATAACTCTTGTAAGCATTACATTGTCAGTCAAGACGCAACGTCATTGAGAGACTAACTAAATTTTCAGCTAGTGCTTCCTAACAAAAAATTGATCAATGTTTTAATGAATGGTTTTTTCAAGGTTAAACAGCAAATGGCATGTTGAACTTTAATGATAAGCTAAATATTCATTCTATTTTAAGATTTCTATTTACTCATCTTTGCAGAATGTGATACCTCTATGGAAGGAAGTGGAGTACTTCAAGGAATACCAGGAGCGTCTAAGAGGGTATCTAGGGAACGAGAAAGCCAATGAAGTTCTAGGAGAAGCCTTATACTTGATAAGCATAGGAACAAATGATTTTCTCGAAAATTATTACCTACTTCCACATAGACAATTTGAATTTTCAGAGGAAGAATACGAAAATTTCCTTGTAGGAATTGCTTCTAATTTTGTGACTGAGCTTTACAGGCTCGGAGCTCGAAAGATTTCTTTAGGGGGGCTTCCTCCCATGGGGTGCTTGCCACTGGAGAGAACCACGGAAATCTTTTTTGGGAGCGTTTGCGTAGAGGAATACAATGATGTTGCTCATGATTTCAATGAAAAGCTGAAGGCACTGGTAGGACAGCTGAATGGACAGCTCCCTGGAATCAGATTGGTACTTTCAAACCCATATGATCTTCTCCTGGAAATGATTCAGAAGCCAGAGTCTTTTGGTAAGTTTCTTCTACAGGGTTACGTAGAATTAAGGTAAGATGTTTTAATGGCCATTATTGATCTATTACTAAGATCAGCCAAAGTCTGAAAAAAGCATACCTTTGCTAACTGCCAACCAATCAAAGATCTTTACAGATAGACTGAGGTGGCTAATAATGGTCCTTGCTTTTAGGTTTTCTATATGTATTATTTCATTTTTCTAAGGGGGAGGAAAGATAGATGAGTCGAACCCTGGTCATAATTCATATCACTATACAGCCAGGGTTTGAACCACAACCGTGATCCTGCAAAGTGATGTTTTCGGCTACCTACCTACTACTAAGCCAACACCACAGCATTGGTCATGTCCACTGATAACTTATTTGGCACATAGTCTATTTCTTGTTTAGGTTTTACAAGGGACTAAGGGCCTTTGGAAGGAAGGAGGTCTCAAACCCTTCACCTTATGGTCATGGATAACAGTGAAGGTGCCTAATTTATGCAAACCCTACAGAACATCACACAAGTGATGTGTTTCCAACTGCTACAGTGATATTAATGGCAGATCATACATCATGTATAACACAACATTCGTATGTCCTTATAATCCTAAAGCATGGTCAGAGACTTCATTAGGGTAGGTAGCCCAGTTTAGAAGATGAGTAGCCAATCTCCCCATAAATAAGCCAAGTCATTCACCACATTCTTCCATATTATAACAGACCTTTCGCTATATTTGAATTCCTTGTATTAAGTTTGCACACAATTGTCCTTACAATCTATGATCAATTTACCATTTTAATGCAGGATTTGAGACTACAGCAGTGGCATGTTGTGCGACCGGATTGTTCGAGCTAGGCTATCTATGTAACAAATTTAGCCCTTTCACATGCACAGATGCCAACAAATATGTGTTCTGGGATTCCTTCCATCCAACTGAGAAAACTAATGCTATTATTGCCAGTCATGTGGTCAAGAACAGTCTAGCTCAGTTTCTATAATAGATTATAAACCATGTATAGCAAGTCTGATTATTTCAAAATCTGTCATTATTTGTAATACTTCCATAAATAATAAATTACTTGTGCATAAATGAAAACAGTCAGGCTTATGATGAAATAAAAGCAATTAATTAGCGATGTGACTGATGACTTCTACCCACCCTACCAAGATAAGAGGCCACCATGTGATACCAAAATAAACATTTAGTCCTTGAAAATAATCAATTTGGAATCAACATCAAAAGCCCACATCTCACTAAAGAATCAAAGGATTTCTTTCTTCCCAGGATCATTGAACATCCGGGAAGAGTATGGAACTGAAGCATAAACTTTCTACATATTTTTTTTTTTGTACCATGTCTTGGACACCGCCCGGTATCCGGGGCCAAACCCCGACTAATCCGGACCGACCGCTGCAGTGGCTCCTGTTCGGAGGGCGGGTCTCCCAACGGGGAACGTATTTTGGTTCACAAAATTCGTCATTAGAAAATACAGTTAAAGTCCCATATGAGCATGGTCTTGTTATCCAAGCATCATCGCAGTAGTCCCTCAGAAGATAGCCTAGTGGTCATAATCGTTCTCTCCCAACCCAATGATCTCATGTTCAAATCCCAATATGACAAAAAAAAAAGCATCATCACAGTATAAGTTCCCATTTAGAAATAAACATGAGTTGAAAAATTCTTGCAAAGATTTTCTTAGAGAGATCAGCTCAACCATCATTGCCAACTACCAAGTACGTATACAATCTGTATTGAACATATGAAGGTCCCAACTTCCGTAGGACAACATTTAAACATAATTTAATTAGTTCAACACAGCATGTCGATACTAAACATTCTGGAAGGTGTCAAACTGGAGTACACACAAAGGGAGTCAAATGCACCGGCAACTTGTTTTGAGCTAATTACTTGGGTTCTTTGGGAAAGTGTAGTTTGATCAATGCAGGGAGTTCAGCTAGCTCAACCTGAGGCTTCCCCAAAAAAATACTCTTCAATTTTTCATCACAGTTGACAACATTCTTATTGTTTGGGTCCTGCACAAAGCAGATGGAAGAAAAATTTCCTGTCTGAGTTCTTTTAGAATTCTTGATGCACTAAAATAGACTCTGTGAAATCTTACAGTATTCAAACACTTTCAAAGATGTAACACTGAAAATAAATGATAGTACAATGGGAACTTATTTGATATTCAATTGATTGTCAAATGAAGAAAAGTTGACATTCAGTAAGTTTGTCATCTCTTAGGTATATCACAAGTACAATGGATTTTGGATCAAGCATTTTACCAAAAATAACAATTAGTGTAGACAAGTGACAAGCATGCTTGTGCCAGCAGTTGTGAGGAGGCAAGTAGCTCGCGTTGTGGGTAGGTTGTAGTGATGGTGCTGGTGAATGGAATCTAGTAATCAAGTTGTGGACGATGGATGGTAATGGGAGGTAGTGACTAGTCATTACACAGTCGCAATGATTGCCACATAGTAAGAGGTGACAGAACATGAAGAGAATAACCACACAAAAGTTCTTACATCAATTTGAATTTAGTACCCATCTGAATGTGAATAGACAACAATAATCTCAAAAATCCATTCTCAATACTGTATGTGATTCTTCCTGTATATATCTAAACAAGAGATTGTTGCAATGTGAATTCTGGAGCCAATATTTACTCATGATTGACAATATCCAAGCACATCACAAAGAGTTAATCAGCTTCACCTCATCTGTGATCCTCAAAATCTATCACAAGGATACATTTTGCACAGCAGAATAATAGTTCAATGGCTTTGCATCACGATGTTTAGTATTTGTAGCCCTAATTTATTAAGGGCTCTTTTGATTGTCCAATGAATTGTAAGTAAATTTACTGATAAGAAAGAAAAAGTTTCTTCTCTCAAAAATTAAATTATTGAAGTTTCTTCTCTCAAAAATTAAATTATTGAATCTCAATATCCTTAAAAGAATAACAAGCAATAATAGAGAGAAATTTCTCATATTCTAAAAAACAGCTTCATTCTGAGAAAACTAATGCTGTTGTTGCCAGTCATGCAGTCAAGACCAGTCTACTAGAGTTCCTATAATTGGCAAAACTATGTATAGCATGCGCGATTACTTCAAAATTTACAATTCTTTGCAATACTTCCATTAATAATAAATTACTTGAGCATAAACAAAAACAGTCATTGAAATGACATGCAACAATTAGAGATGTGAATGATGTCATCTTCCCACTCTACCAAGAAAAGAGGCCATTAAGTGAGAAACAAGAAAAACAACATTTAATCCTTGAAAATCATCATGTTGGAATCAACATCAAGGCCTACATCTGAATAAAGAATCAACATCCTTAGCACAAGCACCGACATGGTTTTTTCCTTCCTTTTTCCTATGATCATTGAACATCCAAGAAAAGTACATAACAGACGCAAAAACTTCTGCATATCCATTAACAGATATTTTGGTTCACAATAATCTTCTGGAGAAGATACAAGTCCCAGAAGAAGATGCTCTTCTTATCCAAGCATCATCACAATAATCTATGGTTTTGCTTCACCATGTTAACTATTTGTAGTACTGACTTATTAAGGGCGTGTTTTGGTTGTCCAATGCAATGTAAGTAAGTTTACTCATAAAAATGAATCATTGAATCTCAATATCCATAAAACAATAACAAGCAATAATAGAGGGACATTTTTCGAATTTGAAAAACAGCTTCATTCTGAAATGCTACTATCATCTGTATTGCTTAACATATGTTTGGTAATCGAACAAATTTCTTCCAAGGATGTCTCATCCTCTGATCTACTCATTGTACGGTCGTTATCATCATCAAATTTTTCTTCTGTTTTGTATTTAATATTTAGTATAATCAAAAGAAAAACCATTATGAAATCCAAACAGGCTCAAAGTAAATGCAGTTTTCACTTTGT
This sequence comes from Dillenia suffruticosa, assembly GCA_033439265.1. NCBI lineage: Eukaryota > Viridiplantae > Streptophyta > Magnoliopsida > Dilleniales > Dilleniaceae > Dillenia > Dillenia suffruticosa. The sequence goes on from JAVTVX010000005.1 coordinate 2,344,308, forward strand.
AGCACCATAGAATCTAGAGAGACATATGGGTGTGATCGATAACCTGAAGATTGTTAGTTTTGATGTAGGACCAGACACGCACGAAACACCCCAGACGAGAAGTCTGAGATTGACCCACAAATTCCCTAAGTGTGGAGGGAAGATTGACAAGGTCAATCAAGTTGGCTACTTTCTTTGGATTATCTGTGAAGGCCTTCTTTAACCTCTGTGGAAGCATCCTTGTCAGTCTTTCTTAAGTGCTTTGTTTCTGCAACTGAGGACCCACATCATGTTATCATTTACAAGATCAACACAAAATTAAACAATTCAAATTCCAATTTCAAAATAATAAAAATAAATAAATTAACACATACACACACAGAGAGAATTTGATCAATAAAGTGCGAAGGCCCTTTTTTATATATTTGCTTCGCATCTTATTTAGAGGCATTTAGTCAAACAGTTGGAATACGTAAAATTGAGAGTTATTGTGATCCCCATCTCTTAGATATGATGGATAACGAGTCATGAGCAAGAAATGATTCGAATAAAAAAATTTAAAGGAAGATGATTAGTAATTAGATTACGGACCAAAATCTGAAACTCGGTGATGCAGCTCAAAGAGAGAGAGAGAGAGAGAGAGAGAGAGAGAGACCAAGGAAGCGGACACTGTTCCTCAAAGGCGCTCCGTTCTTTTCACGCTTTAGGGTTTTTTTTTTTTTTTTTTTTTTTTTAAGAGTACGGTCCACAAATTTTATATAAAAATTATAATATTATACATTATATTTACCACATCTCAAAATTTATAGTATAAAAAGTTGTCCATTTTTCATAAATTTCAAGGCAGCTTCTTTTAATAAAAATATTTTTTTTATCAGTTCAAACTAAATTATATTAATAAAAAAATAATTATAATTTAAATATAATATCATATAATATATGGAATTCGTATTGTAACTGTCGGCGGGAATTACTATACTAATTATTCTGGTGGACCCTTTTTCGTAACAAAAAATAGATAAACAATGTTATGACAAACCATATTATTACTCTACCTGTATATGACAACCCACATGTACATATATCTCACTTATTGTGGTACTATGGTCGTTGGCCATTTTTTCGAGAAAAATTATACAAGTGGGGGTGGCATGGGAGGATTGCACCAGATTTAATTTTTTTTATTCCAATATCCTTAGCCATAGAGGTGTGGTCTGATAAGTTAAAAAAATTTCTCAACATTAATATTTTTATTTTCAAAACAACTAAGCACATAATTAATATTTATACATTTTTTTTTTCGTATTTAACAATCTATTTACTTAATTATAATTTTATTTTTTACATTATTTTTTTATAATTAACAATTATATATTTTATCATTTTAGATTTTTTTGTTACATGAAATTTAAACCCTAAATCAGAAAATTAGGAAAAGGGTTGTGACCACTAAAGTGTCTCTTGGGACTTTATTATTTTAGATTCTTATTATAAAATATAATTTCCTTTACTCTATATTTATCTCTCAAATGATCGATCTCAAAATTTAGAATTAAAAATCAAATTGTTGTTGTTATTGTTATTATTGTTATTATTGTTATTATTGTTATTGTAAAATATGATTATTTTATTATTTATATAAAATAATTAATATTTATATAAAAAAATTTTTATATTTACTTTTTTTTTTTTTGCTTTCGTTTGTGGTATAATATGACTATTCTTTTTTTTTTTACATAAAATTTTTTATAATTTTTATAAATCATTGGTTTCCCAGCTTGGTTTCAGTTCCGGTGCAACCTAGAAGGTGGGGCTCCCGTCCAACCGGGGAGATGGGCATGCCCAGGCTTGAAATTCAGGATTACAATCTTTCTCTCCGAATCTTAAAATCAAGGATTCAAATTCTTGTATAAAAAAAAAAAAAAAAAAAAAGGCTTGGCACCAAATTTGAACTCCGGCCGAGGACCGGAACTAAGACAAAAGGATGGCCCGGCCCAGTACAAAACTCCTACCCTAGTTTTTGACCAAATCCGACCGTAAAGGGCAATTTTCAAATCAAGCTAAACTTGTCAACACGAACAAAATCTCAACCGAAACACCATGGGCAATCGGATGGGATCTGGGATGAAATTGTTGAATATAACGAGGCAAAAGCGACTTCAAACATGCTACGAAAAAGTACTTTTAAACCGTACCATAAAAAAGAAAAAGTACTTTTAAAGGTTGGGCTTTCAGTCCCAAAATAGGGGCCTAAGGCAAACCTACTGGCCCATGGACCCGTCTCTTTTTTTTTTTCATCTGAATTAGATTCACTACCAAGTATTAAGAGCTTTACTCAGATTAATTTTGACTGAATTGTCATTTGATCCTAATCGAGAAAAAAGTTTCCTAATGTCATTTTTATCACTACCAAGACTCGAACACCAATTCTTAATATATAATGTTAGTGTCTTTCCTACTAGACCAACGAAATATAATCCATAGACCCGTCTCTTTGAAGTGTTTCATGTCATCCACCTTAACTATTTTTATTTTGGTTGTAATCCATCTTAACTATGTCCATATGAATCAACAGGGGATACGACGTTATGTTTGTTAACTAAGATCCCGAATTCGACACGACTTGCGCATAAAAAAAACTATATTGAAAAAATAATCCCTTAAAATGAACCACTGCAAGACTCAGACCAGATTAATCAGAATATGATTTCAGAGATAAATCGATACAATAACAAAAAAAAAATACAATGTCTATCTGAAACGTTTCATGTCATGCATCTTAACAAGGTAGCTGGCACAAAACTTAGGGAGATGGGAAGTATACACTTGCAAAAAAAAATATTATTCATATTGTACTATAATTAGAGTTATGACACATTATGAACTTAATTCCCAACTCATCCATTGGAAAAATAAATAAACTCCCATATGAAGACCCAAGAGATATGCTCATACATACATATTAAAGAACTAGAGATGCCCACTCAACCCACCCAACTCAAAGAAAAAGGGAGGGACAACGGCAGCTTTAGTTTCTCTCAGAACCGGATAGTCATTTTTCACAACATGCCGACCTCCTTAGTCATAAGGATTTCTAAAGCTCTTAAGGAGATCAGGAACATCATGACCCAACATGTCATCAACAGATTGAATCATCTTGGACTTCAGCTTCTCAAACTTGTCAAAGTTGTAACCGCTCAAGACTTCCCTGAAGTGCTCCACATTCGGAAAGTCTCCCGCTGGCAAGTGAAACTCCCTTTGGACCTGTCTTTGTGAAAAACATAAATTTTGATAACACTTGTTAAAAGTACTCACTCAAAAGCACTCCAATATAAGATTGATTAAAGATAAACAAATGGATAATCAGAGAGAGAAAGCAGCTTCAAACCTTCCCAAATTCATCTTCAAGATTATCTATAAGCTTCTGTTGTGTCTTGGCTTTTCCTATCATTGTAGGCATCTCCTTTTTCAGATGACCGATGATGTAAGCATGGATTTTAGCAGCTCTGGCCCGTTTTACAAATTCATTGATCTGGGGATAGCAAAATTACAACAGCAATTTACAAGTTTAATCTCTTGCATGAACAAATAGGACTTCCAAACTCTATAAACACCTTGAGAATGCTTCATACATTAGTCCACACAAGCCAAAGCAAACAAAAATAATGTACTTACTCTACGATCACAGGCCTTCTTTGGTATATCCTTCAAATCAGCCAACAGATCTTCTTGCTCTTTCTCAAAAAGTTCTTTGCCGATTGGACCAACAGCAGAATCATTTACAGGCTTGTCATTAAAGGAGCTGCATCACCCAAAATGCACCAGAATGTGGAAAAATATAAATATATATATACTAGATCCAGGAGAAAAAAAAAGGAAAGGGATATGAGGCATGTTAATGTATTCTTTCCCACTTCTGAATAGCTTTTACTCAGAACCTTGGGGCGACCATGTAAAATATATCATCTAATGCACGTCTGCATGACCAAACTTGTAAATATTTTGTGGAAGAAGAGGAGAGGTAGGAGGGGTAATCTGTTACCACGCTTCACATAATGAGCCCTTTGGCACAAAGATATGAGGCGTGTTAATGTATAATCTCCACATGACAAGTATTGCTTTTCTTAACCCGGGTACCCTTCTTTGTATAAACTAAAAGAGGTTCACTTTGGACACTTTCTCCAGGTGACTGTAAGTTGATTTACATAAGCTAAGTTCAAATGAGGATCCAGAACAAGAAAATTTTACAACTGACATGAGATGTATTTTGATCGAAGAATTAAAGTGGATGTTGAACACGGCAAGATTATGATAGAATGAGACTCTTGTCCCATGGTGTCTAACAGAAACAAATACGCAATACCCATCAATTTCCACTATAGAAAAAGGAATTCAGATCTTTGCATTTTAGATTTGCTGTTACTGCGCGCAACTATGAAAATTGAATGGGATTATGGAGAACATACCCAATATAAACTCTCATAACCTCTGGGGTATTGAGAACTTTTCCAAGTGACCACATCAATGCTCCATAAACCCTCATCAGCTACAATTAAGTGTAACACACAATAAGCAGGGTATATTGCCAAGCAGTAGACGCTAATAGTCCATATGAGAGAGAAAGAGAGAGAAAGCAAAAGGTTGGTCTTACTTGTTGCGTATCAACTTGGTCCGCCTTATTAAGAACCACACGGATCTTGTCATCATGACCACGAAGAGATGAGATCACACGCTTAAATTCGTCACTTATATCAAGTTTGTGAGGATCGAACAAAAGAAGAATGAGATCGCACTTGGCCGCAAACCACGATGTCACACCAGTGAAATCATAAGCACGTTGAGTGCGCTGTTTCTCTCCTGATAATACTCCTGGAGTATCCACAAATGTGATGTGCTCCAGGAGCTTCAGAATGACGTAGGAAGGAGGAAAAAGAAATAGTAACCTGTAGGTGCTACATACATCATGAGTAATCTGAACTGAATGCAAGCCTCAGAATGGTACTTACAGGATGTGGCATTTGTGAACACTCAAATTTCGATAAAAATGCTGTTCCAAATGTTGTAAGACCGCCAAATGGCATGTCAGCTTGAACAGCAATTGTGTTCCCTGGTATACTTCTCTCATCAGGTCCAGACTGCAGAGAATCACAAGAAGCAAATGAAAAACTACAAACAGAGACCAGAAATGCCGAGGTGCATCATGTAAGGAAGCTGCGACAGATGACTGGAACGCAGAAAAGAAAAGGTTTCATACAAAATGCACAAATAAGCAAGAAGTCACACATTGTTGAATTAAAAATGATTTCCAGAGAGCATGACTTACAAAACCAGATGCATTCTTTAAAATAAAATAAAATAAAATAAAATAAATGTGCTTGACTAATTAATTGAAAATCAAACAGATCGAAGTTTTTGATCTAAGATCCCACACCAACAATGAATTAGTGTGGTTACCTAACAGAGTACCCTCAAATTCAAAATTACCTTTGTTCTAGACTCAAAATTGTATGTATGTTTTTTGTAAGAGAAAAGGCTAATAATTGGGAAAAAATTAAGTTTGTCCCCATATGTTTTGGTCCAAAATCACCTTCTCTGTGGTTCAAAAAAGGTCAAACAGGCCCCTTGAGTTACCTCCTTTAGCACTAAACCCTCTCAGTCCATTTTGCCTGTTAAATGTCATATGTTGTGCATGTGCATGAATAAAAGACATAATAAACTAAATATATATTAAAAAGAGAAAATCAATTAAGGAGGGGGGAATGTTGCTGGAATTTGGAAAAAAACCGCCCAAGGATACATTTGAAACATTTGTATCAAATTTACAATGCCCAAGACCTAAGTATTGTGATATGGATGTTGAATTTAATAAAAAACTCCAATCCTTGATGATCCTCTTCCTAATTTTCTACAACCCCATCGTTACAGCATGCAGTGTCATTGTCGGAGTTTGCAATTCTGAAATCGGAGCCAGAAGCCTCAGAGTCATATGGTATTAGAGGAGGAGATGGAGGAGGAAATTGACGAATTGAGTTCGAGGGGAAGAAGGATAGGATTGCACGAAAGTGGCTCCCAGCGCCACTGATGCTAGGGAGGATTGAGAGGGCTACACCACCACCATTCAAGCCCAAGGATTCAACTTGGAATCTCCTCCTTCATGAGGTTAAAAACATGTCGAGGTCGAGTTTAGAGCTGTTGATGAGGATTGGAGTAACACTAAGATAATGTTTGGGAAGCCTCTTCCTCTTCTCTATCTAGGTGTGATGTGACATTTTATCTAATTCAAATTATAGCCTTTCTCAATCAGGGCACAAAATTTTATCATGATAATATAGTGCTCTTCAAAAATTCATAAAATTTCTCCACAAATGAGTATAAAGTTGTCATTACACCAATAAATTTTAATATTGAATACAACATCTACCGAGAGGCTTGTAGAGGTGGAATCCAAACGCAACTTAAGAGAATATTTATGGTGCAATGGCTAAGAAAAGTGAGGAAACTGTTGCTTGTAAGAGTGAGAAAGTTGAGGCTGAATGTTGCAGCGTCCAAATGTAACCTAAAAGGAAACCTAGGAGAGTGAGGGTCAGTGGGATCTAGAAAAGGAGGGATAGACTGAAAATAAATTTGATGCATATAATCCATGAGCTTGATGATCACTTTCTTAAGGCTTCAGAGAGTGCCCGTGTGGTTCTGCAGATGCCAGAAGCAATTCATGTAGAATAAGAAAATGGTCAAACTCAACGGAATTTTTAGAGGCCGGCTTTTTGGTGCAAAAAAAGCTCAATGTGCAGTCAAGGCAGAAAAGCACAGTTACACATGACTATCACTTCAACCGCCCAGTGGCGCCCAAGGGCACCGCGGCGGTACTCTCAGTCCTAGGAATGCCAAGGGTGTTATGGCACCCAAGTGTGACAGACCACATATTTTCTTCCAATTTTGTTTCTTATCCTATTTGTCCGTTATTAACTTTGTTGTTCAGTTGTCTAGGATTGCTAGAACTCTAGAATGAGTTGTTATTATTTATTCCCATATTTTAGAAGACTTGTAAGAAATTTTCTGTACTTGTTCCCTACTCTAACTTAGGTCTATACAAACTCTTATTATACTGATTATTATTCCAACTATGATTAATTCAAATGTCATTTCTCTCAACCCTCAACTGGGTTTTATTTTGTGGATGGATTTTCATTATTATTCAGACTATTGTTAATAAGGTTTGAACCTATCTAACTTAACATCATGCAACTGACTGTGTCACAAATTGATTGCATTGTCAAAGTAAATTTGATACACATTTTATTTGTCTTCTCCAACAAATTAATTTTGAGAGAGCTTACCACATTTTCCCCTTTTTAATTGAGTGCCTCCATAATATAAAAATATATATGATTTTTATTAAGTTTATTATCTGTTAACTGGATTATGTGCATGGCATGTAGAATTTCACGGAATGAACATGCAGGTTTTTTGTGCTAATGGTGGTAACGAGGAGGGAGCAGTTTGAGAAGCTTTGAACAACATAATCTCAAGAACATGCAAGCTTTTAAAGATCTCAAGAACCACATCACCACAAATTCCAGAAAGGGATCGAATGAAGGTACCTACACTGGTGCTAATTGACTTTCATTAGGATTTAAACAATTAAATTCAATAATTTCTCTTCTTTGAGATTAATTAATTCCCTTTTTCATCCCAATGGAGAAGGGAGATTTTAAATCCTAACCTATCATAGTATCATGACAAAATTGTAGTTCAAAACCTTCAACACTTCCAAGGTCAACTATAAAGAATAACATAGCAAGCACCGCAACTGAAGCTGTCCAGATAAAACAGGCATAAGATATGTGAAGAGAGTCGAAGTACAAAAGACACGTGCTTGTTTTGGTTTTCTATGTGGAAAGAAGAGGACATCGACAATCGTGATGAAATTCAAATTCCAACTAGAAACTCAAAAAAAAATAACTCTAGCAACACAGAAACATAAGGGTTCGATAAGTACCATAACCACTACAAATCTGTCTGTCGTAGGTTCAGGTCCAATGTGGGCTCCTGAGGAAAGAACATATAGAATTAAAGTTAGTCATTCAATTGGCTTCACAATTGCATGCTAAAACAAAACACAACTAAGAGCATGCACAGAAAGAGAGAGATACCTGGATAACTGCTTTTTAGTAGATGTTTGATGAATGTTGTTTTGCCAGTGGAGTATTGGCCCAAAAGCATAACCATGGGTTTTGCATCAAAATCACTATTTGTCTGTGCATAATAGGAAATAAAAGGTAATCAAGTTTGGGTACAATATCTACACTTCTATATCAGAGGAACATGTGTAGTAAAAGGAAAATAATTGTGATGCGCTAATCAAATGAAAATAATTAGAAGGCATTTAACTGATAACTTACAAGTAAGGGTGATACAAAATCGTTAAAACGATATGTAACTTCTAATGGCTTCAATTTTTTAATGTACAAGCTCTTTAATCCATCGATAATTGATGTAACTGAGGACATAGGAACCTGAGCACAAACAAATACGAGCAAGAGAAAGTATTAGCCAAGTAATTTGATAATGGTAGACAACACCACCCTACCCGGTCACTGAAAATATAAATCAGGAAATTCCCGAACCTAGCTAGCATGTTGAACACTTACCCCTAAGAGAAAGTATTAGCCAAGCAATTAGGTAATGGTAGATAATCCAACACTACCCAGCCACTGAAAATATGAATCAGGCAATCACCAAGCCTAGCTGGCATGTTGAATCCTCACACCTAATCGGAGCGGGGTGGGGCGGGGAAAAGCAGGCACAGTCAGATTGCAATCTCTATTCTCGGAGCCAAATTTTTAGAAATTCCACTTAATCCCTTAAGGAAGCCTAACGAGGAACAAGCTGGCTTTTGTTGGAATAGCAATAAAGAATTAATAGGGTGTATTGGAAATAGGAGAAACTTAACAAAGTCCCTAGGGAATATGAATGAATATTAGGAACCATACATCATATTTATTATCTTGGGAATCCTTCTCTTTGATATATTTATATATGTGTGCTGAGTGCTAATCATTGAAGCAACCTCTTTCACCGCACAACCTCTCAAGCAGCCTTTCACCAACCACACAAGCAACTGAGTCATAAGTAATCTAGTCCCCCTTCCTTCTTTCTCAACAACTTTCAAGTAGCCTAAAGGCCAAGTGTTTTTCTCTATTGCAACCTCTAAAATGCTTCCACCAAGTAAGGATTGGGTTTTCTTCTTCACAAACATGTGTAAACAAAATCAAACATCAATGGCTGCCCAAGTTCTCTTAGTGGATTTCAAACAAAAGTTCCATGCTTTCTGGCTACTTCACCTTTAAAACAGTTTTTTTTTTTTTTTTTACTATTAGATTATTTTTATTGCCTTATTATTATGCTTTCTTGCTAATTCACCTCCCAAAGGGATTTCTTGGGAGGGACCTCGAGAAAAGGGGTTGCTTTCAACAGAATATCATCTGAATCAGCAATCTACGTTGAATGTTAGGAAACAAAGAGGGAAGATCAATGGTTTTCAATGGCTATGCTATGCTACACAATCATTGACACTTCATTAACATGCATATTGGCATGTGATCTCTAAGGGATGTGTTGAGATGGAAAAGTTACCCCAAAAATAGAGAAGGGGGCAGATGGACTAGTCAGAGATGAAAAGAGGTGAAACTTCAAGTGAAAAGGTTTTCCAAAGATAATTTCCTGAGTATGAGAATAACTAACTAAATTTAATATCCCTTAAAAGGCACAAGAGTAAGATCTGCATTTCTAAAGTAATGTTTTACAAATTGTAGTTTAGGTTGAGGAACAAGGGAAAGGAAAAGTGAGAGTCAGAGAGACAGATTATCAGAACACTGAAAGCAACCGAGTGCAATTCTACATCTGACTATCATAACTTCATAAGGGATGGCAAAACCTCTACATGCATGGATAGAAAGCATTATGTATTTTGTTAATAAAGGGTCGCACCTCTCATAAAGGATAGAAAACTGAAACCTGTCATAAAGGATAGAATACTGGGAGGCATTAAGTCCATATCGTCAAAGAATAAAATAGTTACCTTCTTTGAAGATTTTGATGTAAACCAATGAGCAGATGGAGACTGTTGAATTATAGCACCAGCTGCATCAGCAAATAAGGGCAAAAATAAAATAAAATAATGAGCATGTGAACCAGCTCCCCATAATGTTAATTAAAAAGAAGAAAAGAAAAGAAAAGAAAAGGAAAAAAAATCTCACCATTTGATTCCGGATCGCCTGTTTTATGTGAACCCTTTTTCTTCTGTTAGATTGTACAAAGGAAACATACTTCTCATAGAGAAGATAGAAAAATAAACCTATAGTTTTAGAAAATCATGAAAAGAATACTTACAGCAAGTAATGCATCCAAACGTTCCATTGCAGGGGGCTTCAGATTTTCCAAGTCCACTGCACGATTAACAAAATTATGCCAAAATTGATAGTACAGAAAAAAAAAATGAAACCAATCAAAACAACTAGGTAGCAGCTAAAGACAAAGGACACACTTGTATCAACAACTAAAAGTTGATAAGCTCAAAAATTGTAACAAAAGCAAAAGATGGCTTCTTACCGTCAGAATTCAGAAGATCATAACTTATTGCATGTCCAGCTTGTGCAAGAGAAACTAGCTAAAAATAAGAAGTGATGCAGTCAGATCTTTATACATACAAATAGGTATTACAAATCTGATACACTCAAGAACAAATTATAACCTGCATTGCAGCAATGAACTCTTTAAAACCAAGATATCCTTGTCTTTTAGAATCTGCAATTGCCCACACCTTTGAGGGAGAGAGAGAGAGATAATTTTAGTGAACAAGAAAAAACGGAAAGGACTGTCAAAAGAAAGAAAACAGCCGATGACTGATAGTGGTTGTAACAACTCTATGATGGCCCTTGGTGCAACAGTGAGGTACTTAATTTGTGAATAGGAGGTACAGATTCACACACAAAAATAGCAACCTCAATATGCATGGATAGAACTCTGGAACCTTCCGAAAATCTAACATAACATGGACATTTGTTCGATATAAAAATATGTCAGTTGACTCTGCCCAAATGGTACCTAGTGCTTTAAGTTTTGTCAAAGCAAGTCCCAAGCCTAGATTATGGAGAAGGCTTGTGTTCGATAGGTGGCCAACATAAAACTTAGCCAAACAATCACGACTATGAATCCCAACAGATCTTCTGACAGCCCAAATGGTACCTAGTGCTTTATGTTTTGTCAAAGCAAGTCCCAAGCCTAGATTATGGAGAAGGCTTGTGTTCGATTGGTAGCCAACATAAAACTTAGCCAAACAATTACAACTATGAATCCCAACAGATCTTCTGACATAAAAAAAAAAAAAAAAACATGGCACCAATGGAAAGTTGATCTAGTGGAATGGGGTATTAGGTCCCTTAACCAAATTTCAAGTTTGAAACTTGGGAATAGAAAAGATTACACAGGGAGAGCCGCCCCTTAAATCGGGTCCCACAGACGCTCAAACTTGATTAGTCAGAGCATGGCTCCGCATACCCGTGGTAGCCACTAAAAACAAAAATAGACATGCTTTTAGTAGAGCTGAATGCAAATGATGGTTTATATAGTCAACTCAAATTAAGCTGGGGTAAAGTTGAGTTGAAAATATGTTGGTTGAACAACAAATAGCCCAAAAGGTAAATATGTAATTTTTTTTAAGAAAAAAAGAGAGAATATATTAGATAAGAAAAGAATGTACAAACACTCCGAAGGATGAGAAATCCTCAAAGGTAAAAGTGCAAAGCAAAACAGAAGACAATTACATATATGCTCTCCAATCTCTCTTCAAATCTTCAAGACCATAATATTTATAAATCCCCAAAGCATGATCCCATAGGAAAGTATAAAAACTACGTTGTCCATAAAAGAGAAACCTCAATGGTCTGATTGCAGAAAATTCTTGCACTATGCTCTCTCCAAATATACCAGGGGATGGCCAAAAACACGCACTTCCACAGCTTATATAAATATTTGGACAGCTTATCCACATACACATACATAACATAATATACACATTCGTATATTTCTCTGCGTGTGTGTATTGAAGTCATTCTCATAGTAATCTTTCAATGTGGGAGTCATGAGTCACAGAAGTACTTTAGCATTCTCCCCTGCATGGGAGTACTATTTCTGTTATGCTCAACACAACCTTTCGTTTTTGTCTCTTCCCTTGCCATCTCCTTTTCATTTTCTTAAACACCATCTCACCACTCCAAAAACTTTTGCTTTGTCTTTCGTCATAAAGAAACTTTGTTATAATGTTCCGGTGCCCACAAGTTAAAATCATGGGATTTAGACAAGTTATATGTATGCCAGCACTTTCTCCCGCTAGTTTTCCATCAAAGGATTCAGAACTCAACATGTATTCTGACAGCAGCAGGCAAAAAAAATGCTATCCTAGTGTGCTCATTCAACAAGGATATTAAGATATAGTAAGTCTGAAATCTAAATTTCTTTTCAAATGCAAAATCACAAGGAAAATTGTGGTTTATGAACCTAAAACAATTAGTTTCATTGGGTTAATATATTCTTCCTTCTAACTATTTTTCTCTTCTCATTCCTTTGACCATCAAACAGTAACTCTATGATTGAAGCAGAATTTTAACTGATTTCACAAATTGCACATCTGACCCTTCCCTCCCATCCCCCACCCTTTCCTCCCCTCTCTCCCCTCACCTCTCCTTCCCCTCAAAACTCCCCAACAAAATGTAAAAATAAGGAGAAGAACTTTGACAGGTGTGGGACCAGGACGAATGGACTGGAAATGCCGGAAATCCTGCCCTGTGGCTCCAGACTCAAGTTTGTTTACTTTAAATGCACATTGAATACACATGTCATATTCCTGTACGGTTTTCAACCTGAAAGCTCAGACACACGAAAAGATACAATACATGACTCAATTCATGTGGATACACTAATGTGAAATTTTTTTAATCAAAGTAATGTGAAAAATTAACATATTACACACACAAATTGTAAATTGCTTGGGAGTTTTGAGAGGGAGGGAGGAAACATCCACTCCTCTCGTTTGGATGTTAAAAAATTAATAAAGGGAGAGGGAAGGGTATATATTTTACTTTGCATTAAAATCCAAACCCTCTCCTCCCAAAACCTGATAAATCAGAGGGAACAAGTTTTTGAAGAGTTTGGAAGAGATAACCCTCGAATCCCTTGGTTTTCTTATTAAAAGAAACTTCCTCACACAAACAGATGGTTATGTTCCCACCCCTCGCCTCCCCTTTTGTCCCCTTATTGCAGACACAACGTAAGCATTGTATGGTATCATGCGCAAAGACGTGTCTCACATAGACACAAAATGGGCACAACTTAATTCCAGAGTATTGGTGCAGCATAGGCTTTGCCCCCATCTGCGTGTGAGAGATTGTGTGTATATGAGAGCTAGGGTTCTAAGACGTCTCACTCTCGGTACAACATAGGTCTTCTTATGTCTTCGCCCCTGGAAGTGGGCATGTAGGCCAAACCACCATGTATGTTGTTATCTGTTTTTTCGTTGTTTCTAGTTTCCACCATTGTATAAACAATAAACCATAAATATAGCCTAATTTTGTGATATCAAATGAAGAAGAAAACAAATCGGATAATAGGTCATAAATTACGATGAAATCTTATGGGGGCGGGGGGAGAGAGAGAGAACCTGCTTGAGATCTTGGCGAGACAACTTGGACATGGCGAAGAACTTGGTAGCATCATTCCCCGTAATGCGTCCATCGTGGTCTAAAGAGAGAAATGCCACAATCAATGTTAGAGAGGGAGAGAAATGGTTGGAATAGAAATTAGAAGGGTGGTGATGAAGGTACCTGAATCAGCATAATTGAACCATTCTTGATAAATTTTCTGATGTTCCTTGGAACACGAACTTATCGGAATCGAACTGATCTCCATTTTCTTGATTTTTCAAATTTTAATTTCTCCAGACAGACAAAATTATGGGACTTTTAGGTTGTAGAATGTGAAGTTTTCAAGATTTTGTGGTGAAATTTTTCCGACTCCCCCTCTATTTTCATGACAACAGGGAGAGAGAGAGACAGAGACAGAGAGGGAGACGGAGACGGAGACAGAGAGCCGTTTTGGGGGAAATGTGCCAACGAAAAGGAACATGGAGTGTGGTTATTGTTATGGACAAAATGGAAAAGGCAAAACGACGACGTTTCCAAGGCATTTCAAGCTCCGTCTCCGCGTACAGCGACGTAATAATTCATTCTCGGGGAAGGAAATATTTGATTGAAATAATATTTGTGATGCTTCTCCTCTGTGAATTACCAATTGCACCCCGGAAAGATTACGAGATTCAAAACCTTTTTGGGTCTAAATTAGAAGATTTCTAAATTAGAAAATTCATTTTTGAAATATGGTAATAACAGCTCAAAGGAAAAAAAAAAAAAAAAAGGAAACTTTGTATTAATAATATTTCTTAACACTTATTAAAATTTTAATATAATAATTGAAGTTAAAAACAGAGTGAATATCTTTTTATTTATATTCGAACGTCTAAAATAAAAAAAAATAGATTTATAAGTAATAATATTATCACGTTAGATAGTTTTAATGAAAATGATAAAAAAAAGTCAAATCTTTTAAGAAAATAAATATCTTTTTTTACAATATCCATCATTACTTTATAATAATTATGTCTTTTTACACTTATTCAATTATTGATATAATAATTTGGATGAAATTCTTTATCAGTATTTATTCATTTATGCTGAAAAAGGAAAAAGAAAATGCCCATATGGGTCTCATAGTAATTGCCTTAATGATAAGAGGCCAACTCGAGTGGGGATGAAGGGAAAAAGGGCCTGTCCCAAGATAAGGGAAATCTAGTTGCACTAATATCTTTTTAAGACAATAATTAATAGTTTAAATGCAATTATTATTACCATATTGAGATCATAAAAATAATTAATATCCAATGGTAACAATCAATTACTAATTGATTCTCCCATCAATTACTTTGATACAGACTCATTAAATCTTTTTGTTTAACTTCAGAATTTATCACTAAATCTTGCCCATGTCTATTAGTTATTTGTGGGTCACTTTCAACTTTAAATATGTTTGGCATAACATTGAACAATGCCCTCTGGGTTTTTTTTTTTTTTTGGGTTAGCATATCTCAATAGCTTTGATAATATGTTGATTCTGTTTGGTTCTTGCCTACATATTTCATATTAAGTCTCTGTGGATAAAGCTAGTGCAGGTGGTATTTTTAGGGATAGCAGGGGAGAGTGGATCTATGGCTATTGGGCAAATGTGGGACAACAAACGGTGAGATGGCGGAGTTATGGGGCCTGCGAAAGGGGCTGATGATTGCTAAATTGAGAAGGATTGGTCCCCTAGTTGTTGAATGCGATGCCCTTGCCATTGTTAAAGCAGTCAATGGAGGGGTTGGCGTCAACCATCCTAGGAGGAACCTGGTCCTTGACTGCAGAGAGCTTATGCAGGAGCTGGGAGTTGCAGGGATCAGTCGTGTTTTTAGGGAGGCCAATAAGTGCGTCGACAAGTTGACGGAGTTGGGGCAAAAGGCCCAGGCATGAAGCGATTAGTTCTCCTCAGGAGGTTGTAGCCCCTATAAGACTAGACCCATCAGGTACTTCCTGGGTGAGAAGGTCGAAGAGGCCTCTCCAAGAGGGTGACCTCAGGTGGGCTCTCTGAGTTCCATCGCTCCTTCTCCTGTTTTCCGTGTCCGTTGTTTCTGCTGTTGTGTTTCTTGTGGGTTTGTGTGCCATGATCTTCTTTCTTCACTATTAGTGGGCGAAAACTAAGACACTGGGCAGTTGGGATGTATCCCGTTGACCAAAAAAATATATATATCGAGTCTCCTTGAAGCCCAATCAAACAAATGCTTCATGATTATGTTAATTTTATTTGTTTCTTTCCTGCAAATTTCACATTAACTCCCCTTGAATGCCCAATCAAACATATGATTGATTTGTCCTTTTAAAGCCCTTGCATCAAGCAAGTTTACATTGATCTATCCAAAATTGAATGAAAAATAAATTTAGTTTATTTGAAATGAACTATGAATAGTGTTCAATTGGTAATATGCCAATTTGGCCACTATTAATAAATAAAATGATTTCTTTCACCCGTAAATCCAAAACAATTCTATTAGGGGTCGGTATCATTGGGAAAATAACTTTTGTACTTAGAACTAAAAATTAACACGAGGAGTTTGATTAAATTTCTATACTTAAAATATATATATATATATATATATATATATAGAATTCATTCTTAAATATGTCTATTTATTTGATTACCCCTGGATTTCCCTTTTCAAATGAAAAATAAAAACAAATTCCACCTTTTTTTTTTTTTGCTAATTTAGAAATCCATAATTTTTATGGAGTTCGAAATGAACCCTACTCTTTTTTTTTTTTTTTTTTTTTTTGATTCCAAACATTAAATTTTGGATTTAAAATTGAAGTCCATAAAAAAATTGGTGGAATTCACTTTCGGGAAATTCATCTGGATCCGAGCAAAGCTTTAGAAGAATTAATTAAGGGCCAGACCAAATTCAATCCAACCCCACCCAAGGCCCAAGTAGTCATCATCATCATCATCATCATCTTCTTCCTCTTCCAAATTCTGACTATAAAGCTACTTACTTTCGGAAGAAGCAGCCACTTCCGTGCATTTTCTCAAAATAAAAGCTTACCACCATTCCAGTTAATAAGACTTCTGTATTATCCAGCCTTTAAGAACCAAATTTCTGGAGACACTAAGGACAGGGTAGTCCTCCGATGCAATATGTTTTCCCTACTCAATGTAGTGAATTCACACAAAAAGGGTAGAAGATTTCTCATTCACAAATAAACAACGTTAATATATGATAAACAAAGAAAGAATGCTATGCGGGATGGGAATAAATAGAAAACTCCCTGCCCTATCTATGGACACATATTAGAACAAGTATTTAGAGGCTACTTTCTCAAGAAATGCCAATGGTCTTCCCAAGCAACCAAAGGACTAAGGATAACTCAATCCCAAATATGGTGTGGTTCGAAGTCCTGTCCAACACAAACCCGAAAACTGTAATTCCCGCCTTGTTGTTCTCAAAGTATGTCACTGCCATTACAAAGAGAAGTGCAAATCAACCAAGATCCAAGAATGAATTACACATATAGGAATCCAACTGCTGTTTGTGACATCTGAACTGGCAAAGCTACCGAACTATTTTTACTAAATTAAATTCGAATAACTTGCCCAAAACAAATAGAAGAGTAGGAGGAAGCCAAGTATTCAATACCATTTGGGTTGGTCTAATTTGGCGCAGCCAAGCATCACTATTATCTTAAGCAAAAGCCTGCTTAAAGGTTCTAGTGATTTCTTTCATCGTGTATTTGTATCTCAATTGAATAAGAATACGGTTAGATTTAGAGTTGTTACACTAAAGGGGCCACTCAAAATCTTTGTTTCCTCTATACAAGTTCCTAAGCAATAAGATAAACACCTTCTTAGATAAGTGCATGAATGATCTTGTGTGGAGAATACACCAAGTCATTCATGTTTTTTGAATCATCTTGCCAATAAAGAAAAAGCATGTTTCAGACACAAGAGATTGGTTGTTTAACTTTAATCCAAGAAAACCAATATTACATGAGTGGAATTTGGTGCACTCATTTCTTTCTGGACCAAGTGCATACGTGAACACAGATATGTGCGAGCAACTAAAGGGAAGGTAATTATACTCACCGAGAGCCTGTCTTTTCTGAAATGAGACAGTACTAAGTGCATATTGGGGGACAATCTTGGCATCATCCAATTCATCATCCTCATCTCCAGAGTCATCACCATGTGATTCTTCATTTAAAGTTGCTGAAAACGATGGGGCATTGCCAATTCCGGCTGTTGGAGTCTCAGTTTCATTGATATCAAAAGAGTCAATTGTTGCACAGACATGCCACTTGGAAGCAAGAGCAGTGAGGGCCTGCGCCTTGTGTGTGATCTTTGTTGCACTGCGCAACAATATTAGGAGCCCGGCAACAAGGGTGATGGAGCAGAGCTGCACAGACAAAATCAACCGTGAAGGACAGGCTGCACAGAACAAAATGGGATTTACACTATTAGAGAACTAGGATCTATAACACATCAAGATTAGGAAGTTTCCTGTCATATAGTTGATCATTGTCTCAATCATGCAAGGCAATATGCTAGAATGCAGCTTCTTGGTTTTGATTAGGAGATGAAGCCAATGCAAGGGTAAAGAGATATTTTGACTTTGGCCGAACTGACTGCCAAAGCATGATCCCACTAAACACAGAGACACAGACTCAGCAGAAGCGTTTATATTCATGATCATGTTCTTGAGCTTCAACTGGTCAAGGTATATGGTGAGGGAAAAGGATGCTTTTGTGATACCAACATGACAAAATTGATATTGCGACCAATACAAGGAGACTGATTCTTTTCTAGCTCACATTTTAAACCTTTCCATCATACCAATATTTTTGCATCTTGGTTGAAATTTGATTGTCATAAAATTTCTACAACAGATGGCTTCATATGCGATCTAGCAAGTGTTCCCAAGATGTTCTTATATCTGAAAAGGAATGGCAAATAAGACTTACTGCAAGTTCTCCTGCACTGAAGATGTTATGATAAGCGCTAGACTTGGTGGACACGAGCAGTGATGCAAATTGGCTAGCTGTGATGAATATAAGAGCGAACAAGATAAATCCCCTATATCTGTGGCTTATGATCCGTAGATGCCTCCTGATTCTTAGGTGCTCTCCCAGCACTGAACCCACATCAGATTCTACCATGAAGACCTGGGCAAAGTCTTGTAGTCTGAGGATCTGTAGATAACAGATCAACCGGAAGAGAACACAAGCAAGGAAAAACACTGTAGTCCTATACAGCCATGAGCACAGCTCCAGTAAACATGCAACAGCATCACTAACATAAACATTGCCCAAGAAGGGAATTTGGGAAGCACCTGAGCAATACCACCATATTTTGTAAGCACACTCGGCCAAGAAACAAGGGATGACAAAGAGAAGTATGAGCTTCAGTGATCTCTGCATGGAAAAGTTCCAAGAGGTCAGTGCATTGCTACTGAGAAAGGCTATGACGTCATAAATCTAAGACAGCTATTTCAATAAAAAATAATTCATAAAGCCTTGACATCACCTGTTCACAACACAAGATTTTGATTTTGTTTAAATTAAAATATTCCCATAATTTGCCACTGTTGTGATCAGCAATAAAAGAACAAGAACAAAGAGATGAAGCAATCAAACAAATACCAAAACCAAACACACAAATGGACACAAGAGTTTACATGGAAAACCCAAATGGGAAAACCACGGGAAAGAGTAGATTAAATGCACCATGAAGAGTACAATGGAGATTACAAAACCCACAATAAATCCTGTCATCAAGCCCTCAAAGCTCTATTCAATGCTCTTAAGCCCTGAACCCACTCAATTGCAGCTCCTATGTGTGTCAGAGGTGAATATGAGGATTTACTGGTCATTTACAAAACCTAAACACAAAATGAAGGAAATCACTGTCATGAGAGCAACAAGCTGATAGAACACAAATCACTCAATCAACAAGCTTAATCAATAAAACAAAATTGAGCATTGTTCAAGCTTAATTATTGGAGCATGATTTAGGGGATTTGTGCTCTATCACAAGCAAAGGATGAGAGTACCGCCATAAAGGTGGCTTTCCACCACCATGGAAGTGTGACCAGGAAAGTGAGGTGGAAGCATGGCCAAGGAAGTGGCTTCCCACTGCTGTGGCACTAACTGCACAAAAGGGGAGACATTTCAACCTTACTTAAAGTAATCTTCTCCTCCTTTTCAGATCTTGATTCCTCCACCAAAGAGAGCTTCAAGACCTCAAGAATCCCAATGCATTTGGGATCACAAACTCAACAGCCATAGAATCCATCAACACATTAATAAACACATCATTACTGCAGATAGAACCAAAAGTGCACAAGACACAAAGAAATACAATTACAATTTACGAATTTATTCGTGCACTTGAAAAGGTAAAAAAAAAAATCCACATAAATAAATCTGTTAAAACAATAATCTGGCAAATTTGTACTGTCATTTGAAGAGTCACTTCTGTAATTCACAAACCAAGCATGGGATGACTGTTGTTCAGATTAATTTCATAACATACCTGTAACTTGCCTGGAAAGGTAGTGTTAAATTTTAGTTTGCCAATGTCAAGCATGATAGGAAGTCATGTCTTCACTTTACACATACACATCAATTACTAACTAGTTTCAGGCCTTGAAACTTGCATGTAATGAACAAAGGTTTGAATCTCTTGTCGAATTTGTCCGGTTCACATTCACATTTTCTATTAGATATTTTATTGAACCTAATGATAAGTACAGTTTCTCAATCCTGGAGGAGAGAATATAGTAGTTGCTAGAGAGTTACCGAATCCGGATGAAACCGCACTTTCAGCTAGCTGCCAGGATCTTTTTGGAATAGAATTTAAGATTCTCTTCAAAATGGGAAATGGGACCTGGGAAAAAGAGGGCAATTGGGCGGGCCAACCAACTAGAATTGGGATCACTCAACTAGCATAGTTAATTAAAAAGGATAAAATTGATATTACTAATAATCCGAATGGTAGTTTATGAAACCAACCAAAAACCAATATTTCATAAGTGCTAATTCTTTGGGAAAAGCTTTTTGAAAATTCTCGCTATCTTATCCAAGTGCATCTCAGCATTTGACACCTCTATCTTTATCTCTTCTTGTTACTAGGCAACCAAAGTGGATCAAGGCACTGCAAAGGATCCAAGGATGTTGTACTAGTTTGCAAACCACTAGCAAGACTTGGAACCAAATAAGAATGTTGTAGGCATGATAAAGATTCATCTTGAAATGACTCAAAGCTGGAAGAAATTGCCTCCTGCCCTGTCTTCCCTGATATAATCTATAATATAGGTATATATATCACCCATGCAGCTTCAGCATTATTATTTTTGATTTTATCATGGTTGCCTTCCTGTGCAATTTGATGCAAAATTCAGAGACCGGCAATCGCATTCTCATTTAGTTTTCTTGAAACTGTTAATTTGAACACCTCAAATCTTCCTTTTGTATACATTTCCAATAGCTGAAGTGTGTCTGATTACCTTCCCTGAGCAATTTGATCCAGGATCATTTCGATCTTGGATCACACTCAAATGTTTTCTTCCAAAGTTAACCAAATGAAAGACAATTTTGATGGCATCAAATCAAAGGGCTTTAGGATCATAAAGCTCTTCAAATCTGGTAAATCCAGACAAAAATCAGTTATAACTAAGTTTCCAGCAAGGAAACATGATCCCGAAATGTGGCATTGCAGATTTCATTAAATAAGGCAGCCTAAAATCTTAAAAAAAAAAAACATTATAACATCGAACAAGCAGTTATCCTCAGACACAGAGTGGTTCCAATTCTTTATCCTACTTTCTCTGTCCCTTAAGAAAGGTCTAATACGCAGAAAAGTAAAACCAATGAAATAATGAGGAGCACATACACAATTAACTATTCTGCATATAATCCATTAAAACCAAGAAAAAAACACCCATTTTGAACAATCAGCCAGTCCAATTATACTAGCAACTTATAGAACTAAATTGAAGAATAGGATAATACAATGTACACAAGCAATAAGTTGTTCAGCATATTAAGTTCGATAGCACTAAAATGAACTTCCAAAATTCACATTTCACTCGAACTCAAAACAAGGGAAAATGAGAAAACATAAATACAACAACACAATCCCATTACCATCAACTACACAAATACAAGAAGTTATTCTGGATATTGATTCTTATAGCATTACAATGAACATACCCCAATCAATCGATAAGAGAAAATGAAGAATTATGTCAGAGAAAGAAAACTAACAAAACCCATTCCAAGCCAGAAGTACTAAAACCAATTAAACAATCAGTATATGGAAAGGAATTCAAAAAAAGCAGAGAAATGCATATCCAATAACTTGTTTAGAACTAGCGAACCATCTCAATCCAATCAAACTGAAAGCAAGAGAAAATGAGAAACCCCATTCGTGTCCCAACTTAAGAATAACAGAAACGCATCGCAGCAAAATGAGGAAGAAACACAAATTTAATCAACTGATGATCATATCAATTCAATTGAATCAAATAACAAGAATTCGGGGAGAGAGAGAGAAAGAGACTCACGTGAAGTTGTTCGGTATAGCCTCGACGAACGGTCTCGCTCTCCTCGTAAAGTTTATCAAAGAACAAGAACCTCCTAAGCCCATATTTTCTAACAAAAGCAGAGATACAGAGAAAGGAGAGAATGGCAACACTGGACAAGGACAATTGAATAACGCCATCATAAGGTCGTTCGTGTTTGGAATCGCAGGAGGAACAGGCGAGGAAAAAGTGAGAGAAAGCGGGAACGACAATGGCGAAGAGGATGAAGATGAACCAAGAGAGACATGCAGTGAAGAGATTGGATTGGTCGACGCACATCCACCTGAGCCATATCCTGAAGGACTTCAATTCGTCCTGTATGTGCGATACGCACCTATTGAATTCCCTGGTTCGGCGACGTAGTAATGGCGAGTTTGTGCTCGCTATCGTGACGTCTCCCATTTCTCTATTTTTTTTTTTTGGTACTCTCTCTCTCTCTCCCCTCTCAGTGGAGGGATGGGAACTGGAAATTTGTTTTAAAATGGGAATAGAAAGGGAGTAACTTTTATGCCGATGTACCTTATAGCCGGTGTAAAACGTTGTCCAGGTCGCATGCTTGGTTGCGAAGCTCAAAGCAAAGGAAGAATACGAACCTATGCAATTTTTCATCTATTATTAACAAATCAACTTTTACAAATTTGTAAAGATTATTGTGTGCCATAACATTTTATCTTGGACAAGACTTCTCAAATTTAAAAATTTAAAAAGTATAAAGATGAAAATAGTATACTTTTAAATATTTTCCTTTTATTTCTCTTTGACTCCCTATTTAAAAAAAAAAAAAAGAATTATTTTCTTTACTTTCTTTCCTGATCTCTCAAATCAAAAATAGTACATCTTTTTCTTTTCTTTTATCTCATAACTTAACTTTTCTTTTCTTTCTTACCCTTTCCTGAACTCCCATGCCAGGTCCCATGGAAGTGTTAAGGGCAGGGGCAGGGGCAGGGGGATGGGTCACAGCTTGGCCCGATTTTACAAAAGGGTTAAGCTTTTTCATTAACAGATGTTGTTAGTGTAGTTGGATATGGTATCGGTTTAACATATTGAAGAGTTCTGATTTGAGTTTGGGCGACGTCACTAAATGTTCATGCATTTTATGTTACCAATACGATAACCTAATAATCATATCCTTTTTCTCCAATCCCACCATTCAAATGTCATTGTAGCCCACAAAAAAAAAAAAAAAAAAAAAAAATCGCTTTTTATTTTATATACCCGAGCGGGTTGATCGGGTCAAGCCGACATTCGGTATTGGAAGGTTGGGCTTCTTCCGGGTTAACCCCAAAAGGCACACCAATTAACCCATCTATTCTCATCTCAAGCATCGCATTTTTTAAACCAAATGAGGAATATTTCAAATTACAAAATACGAAATTGTGACCAAAATTACAATACTTTTTGTAATTGCACTTTCTATTTTTCTTGTTTGTTAAAAAAATATAAAAAAATAATATGACTCATTCACGACACGAGAGTTTTTTTTATAAAAAGATAAGTATCGAAACCCATAGAATTTATAATCGTTAAATCTATTAATCATTATTCGTTTGAATATCGATATTTATATAAATTATAAAAAAAAATTGAAATAAATAGAGGAAAGCTGTAAGCAGCCTATCGTTAGGTACATCTGTAATAGACTAACATCCACCAGGTTTGAAATTGGAGTACGTGGCGAGAACTGAGCACACAAATGTAGAAGAGATGCATGTGGGTCAGTTCACATTAGTGTTGTCCGGTACGACCTTCACAATCAATCAGTCAAATATTAACTACTTGTGTTTATAAAAGAAAAATGTAATTAAATTGTTTAATTGCTTGACTCATCCGATAAAGATTAAAGAGCTGGCAAAGACCCGACCCAAAGCTCAGAACCCTAACCAAACCGATTAATTAAATTTTAAATTTAAATTTTAAAAATTAAACAAAAAATTACATTGAAATCAGATTAATTAAAATATAATTTCAATTCACAAAAATATGTATAAATTTCCGATTGTTATACCAAATAACTTGATTCAATAAATTTGGTTTGAGTTTCGATAGTGATTTTAGTTTCTGATATGTTTAGTGGAGGCATGGAAAAAGTTTTCTCTATTGCGTGGATTGACTAATAGAAATAAAGAATAATATTTTTTAATATATTTATTTAATTATTTTTCATATGAAATAAATTTTATTTTATTTTATTTTATATTTTTAAAATTATTGAAACTAAAAGTTTTATAATAAAATAGTGAAATAATTAATTGGGTGTAGGAAATGTATCATATCGTGTCGTTCACAACTAGGGTGTCCACCCCGCCTTGCAAGTTCTCTAAGAGGACAAATACCAACAACCATAACAAAAGGAGGAATCCCACCAAAAAAAAAAAGGAGGTAAGGAAGAAAAAAAAGAAAAACAGAGAAAAGAGGTATATGGTAGTGGGTTTATGGCTATCCAAAGGAATGCAAATTTGTCAAACGAGGTTGTAACTAGATCATTGCATGTGAGATTGTGAATGGTATCACATGCCCCGGTTTCCATTATCATTTCTTGACATGCATCGAACCCAGAGAGAGAGAGAGAGAGAGAGAGAGACTTCTCTCTGAAATAAAACCAATAAATATAAAAGCCAGTACTCGACTAATGGACCAAAACATTGTATTCATATTTGCCCGCAAAGAGAGAGAGAGAGAGAGAGAGAGAGGAAAAAACCCACCACGACAAGTCATCACCACTATCTCTGGTTGGTTGATATGATCAAAAACACATTAAGTACTAAGAACTATAGAATAAATTAAATTTGAGGGTCCACCACCACAGAAAAAATCTATACCAAGTGCATGTAGATCACAACATGTTACTCAAATACTTATTCTTAACGTAACAAAAGTATCATCAACATGGGGACCAAAAAATTTATAAAAAAAAAATATTGGTGTCATACCTAAAATAATAACTTTAAATGGGTATTCGTCTTTTTCTTTCTCTGTGATTACGCTACGTACAAAGATAAGCATTCAAACAAATTCATACAAATACCCTTTACTCATTGGATACAAAAATATAAATTCTAAAAAAAAATTTAAAGTAACCATAAGGTGAGAAATAAGTGAATCCCATATTCCTTTTATGAAAAATATTAGAAAAAAATATTTTTTTTAAATGGTCCCACTTGGTGGGAAGAATGGCGTGACGGGACTTGCTTGGTTAATTAATTTTTAAGAGTGATTAGCTTTGACAAATTAGGGTAACACAAAAAGATGACGTGCACAATAGGGGTAGACATGATTGTTTATTATGAATGCCGGGCGAGGAGAGAGCAAAGCATGCAAGGTGTGCAATGAAAGCGCAAATCATGCAGATGGCCAGAAAAAAAGGGAAAACAAAGATGATCACATCTTGAAATTTTCAATAATTGTTCTTAATTAATTTGTATTCTTGTTAAAATTTAATTCTTCAAGTATAAAGAAAGCAAATTTTTCATCAACTCCAACTGGGTTTAAGGTAAAGCTCAACACCTAACCTTTTTCTCTTTTTTCTTTTAGGAATTTTTTATTGGGGGCTGGGAGCAATATTTTATAATGACCCACGATTTTAGTTTGGCATTTTTAAATCCATCGATCGAGACCCATGTAATCTGGTTATTGCGTGACACAGTTTGGCACTGGACAATTAGTGTACCTTCACTGTCTTCATCTATGAGAACTCTCATCATCACTAATCTCTGCCCATAAAACGTTTCATTTCCATTGTAGTTTTTCTTACACGAAAAGGCCTACACACCCGACACCATAGGGGCTTTTGTCCACAACCATAGGGGTTGTTTTTTAGTAAGACCGTAACTGTAATTTCACTGAAATGTCCAAGTAACTACAAAATTCTACTCACATTTTTACAAGCAATTTTTATTAACTAGATTTGGACTAAAAATCTGGAAGCTTGCGTATATTATATTAACTTGGCCAACCATATCAGTGGTTTATTTGACACCCTTATCTTCAATACATTTTCAAAAAATTTTTGGGGGGGTGGGGGGGGGCGGACATTGAAATATCTCCTTTCTTTCGTCTCTCAATAGAGATATTTTATAGCCCCTCCCTTTGTGTACACACATAAATGCAACTAGTGAGATAAATTTTACCAATGATTCTAACCACAATGGAGTACTTTCTTAACCCCATGGAAATTTTGAACCGTGGGGTTTAAAAACATTTTCATCATTTTGGAATGCTGCCTCCAACACCCATCTTTGAGTGATCTACGGAAAAAAGAAACCCCAGAAATTCCACATTTTACAGTATTTTCGGTTGACAATAGGGGGCAAAATTTGATCATTGAACATTGATTTTTCTTATTCAACGACATCATTATCACAAAGGTAGTCTCCCTCTCCGCCTCTCTCTTCAACATCGCTTCCTTTCGGTAGGAAGGAGGAAACATTTAAAATGTTATTAGGATGTTTAGTTTTTTATTTGCTCGACAAAAATAAATTAAATTTATGTTCTTGTTTTTTAATGGATCAGGAAAATAAAGACCAACAAATTTAATAATTTTCTTTTCCAAGTTCTCCAATCCAAACATGGGGCATTAGAAAGTAACCAGTAAAGCCAAATAGTTTGGCAATCTGACACAATTGACAACTTGTTCATTGGTATTGAGTACTAATTCACGGAATAGATCAGTCTAAGATTTGAGAGGATTCTAGGGATAGCCTACCCTTGCTTAAGGTTCCCTTCTACTACAGTTTTTCACACACCCCAATCATACATATGTATCATCAACACAACACAACACAACACAACACAAGCAATCATGTGATAGCTCCCGCGCACACGCACAGGCACTGTTATTTAGAAAAGGTTTTATGTTAACCCTCTCAAGCAAGCACGTGAAACCAAGGATAAAAAATAAAACCCAAAACAAAAGCAGGCATGTGAATGTGGACAAGCATGAGCATATGCATCCATGACCACCCACTTCATAACCCATCTGCACGACAGAAATCTTCAACACCACATGAGAACAACTCGCAGAAACTTAAGCCAAAACCAAGACCATATGTATTCTCTTCCATGGATTCTTCTCATTTATCATCAAATATACAAGACCAAGGAGCCCCCAATGTTAAATCAGCATGCTCTTAATTCACCAACCCAGTCAACTAATAGATCAATTACTGCAATAATCAACTTAACCCTCAAAGTTGCATGATTTTTCACTATGTTCAAGCATCTCAAATCAGAAGGCAGACCCTAAAACACAATGAGAATACAAGAGTTTGTGATTTATATCTCCACCCAGATCTAAAGTCCATGTCCCAAACTTGATAAGAATTAAGATCAACTTGTATGAATCCATTTTTCCCATATCTCTCTAACAAACATTGACCAAATAAAGCATATTAAATCATGGTGGCCTTTTTTCTACTAGAATAGAATATACCAACCTGCATTACGTCTGCAACAAATCATCTTCGCCGGAAAGACATCATCAAGAAATCACCAGAACTTCAATCTAAATCATTACCGAGTCTCAAAAGAACACAAAATCCTTGGTAAGTAGGGCTTAAACCAGAGCAGCGGATGCAAAAACAGCTACAGAACTCATGTCCCCAGCAACAATGATAAAACTCAATGGATGAATGGAACAAATCAAAAAATGCAACAAATACATAGGAGTACAACATTGTATCAATAAAGGGTATTCAACCAATTCATCAGGTAAGTTTCTTAGGGTTGCATCAAAGATCGAAGTTCAGATTTTAGTCTGCAACAAAATTAGGGCATTACGAGAAAGTTCAAACACCTTTAAGCAAAGAATAAATAGGCACAGACATGAAAAAGAACTCCGAACCTCCAATACTTCAACAAATGAGAAGCTCACATATTTCAGTATTTTCAATTTATTTATTTATTTATAGAAAAAGAGGAAGAGAAAAGAGGAAAATAGATAGAAATTGATTCTCTTTTACATCAAAGACCTTCAACAGAACAGACCCATCTTCTTCAAAGTCGATAAAAACTTGAGTTGAAGCAACAGATTAAATATCAGAAAATTTAAATATATAATCACACACTAAATTTCATATTTATGCATTCCAATTTATCTTCAAACACCATAGCATGCGATCGTCGTCACCATCATCAACTTCATATCATGACTCAGAGATAAGAGTTTTTTTTTTCTTTCTTTTTAATCTTCATCTTATCTAAATCATCATCATCATCATCTTTTTCCGCATAAAATTTACGAAAAATCAAAAATAAAAATAAAAAAGAACAGCATCACATCGTCAAAGAGATCGATGAGATGACGAAATCAGAGGCAGAGAGCCAAATCCTCGTCGTTGATGCTATCATCCAACGGTGGTAAATTAAGATCGAACGGCAACGGAGATTTCCGAAATGAAGACGACGCGATATCTCCGTCGCCGTCATCGATCACCGAAGACGACGAATCGCAGTCACTACGGCAATCGTCCGGCATAACCGGCGGCGATTTAGGCTGTTTCCTCCTTAAAATAGCTGTGTAATTCAGCGGCTTTTGAATTACCGGCCTTGGACCGCTGAACGACTCGACGGTGCTGCTATGGCTGCTGCTCGTCGGGCGTTGATGCTGCTGCTGTTGCCGGTAAAACTCATCATCGTCCTGAAAATTGCGCTCCTGATGTTGATAAGCGAAGAGATCGTGATTGAATCTCTGAGAATCGACAAAATTAGGATTAGGGTTAGGGTTTGAGAGAGGAAAATTGGTCTTCGCCTTGGGTCCACGGAGAGCGCGTGCGGCGTTGTCATAGGCGCGTGCTGCATCTTCGGCAGAGTCGAAGGTGCCGAGCCAAACCCTAGTTTTCTTCAACGGATCTCTGATTTCGGCCGCGTATCGTCCCCAAGGTCTTTTCCTCACTCCTCGAAATCTTATCTCGTTGTTGTTGTTGTTTATCGTTTGATTTCTCAATTTTGATCCGTTTGGGACCGCAGCGGCGGCGGCGCAGGCGGCTCCTCTCGCTCTCCGCATCTCCGGCGCAAAAATATCGTAGTTTGACGAAATACAAATCAAAAAAATTTCTGCGTGTGACAGAGAAAGAAAGAATGAAATCTGTAGAAAGAGAGAGAGTTCAGAGGGAAGAGATGAAATCCATTAACAATTTTTCTCTCTCTGTGGTTATAATATGATTTCTGAGTGCGTGGTTTTGGCGAATGCTTTTGGGTTTGGGTTTGGGTTCTCGATTTCTCTACCTTCGCTCGCCCCCACAAACCGACTCAAAACTCCAATCCTCCCTCTTCCCCTTCCCCACCTTTCTCTTTATAAAAAAAAAAAAAAACATAAAAATGGAGAACTGAAAAGACGATAGGACCCCTATAGTTTTCTAGAATGACCGACGAGGGGGATTCTTGGTTTTGATTTTCCATTTTTCTTTTTCTGGATGGCTGATGGTATGGTTACATTACATCGACATGTGCATTGGCAAAAACCTATCCCCCCTTTTGAATACCATAAATAGACCTCCCAGAGTTAATTTATTTTTATTTTTATTTTCTTTTATTTATAAAATTTTGATTGAAAATTTGTATTAATAGATGTTAATTTTTTCTAAAAAATCTTAAAATTATTATTTAACTAGATTTAATTTTAATTTTAAAAACGATTAATTTTAAATCATAAATGTTTAACGGTCAAATTACTTTGAAATTAATCAAAAAATTAGGTGAGTCCCGAAAATACTCACATAAAAAGGATACTTTTATTTTCCAAAAGAGGCTTGTAAGTATGCTCTTGAGATAAGCCCCACGCAGGAGAAAAGGAAAAAATAAAAAAAAAATAAAAAAAAATAAAATTGGTATTCAAGTTACAATTTTTGGGGAGGGGGGACGCTTTTTTTCCGAGGGGCTTCCCTCCGATACAAAACATAAAAAATGGTCATTATTATTATTATTATTATTATTTTAATTCAATAAAAGATTTTTTAATTTAAAATTACACGACTAAAAATGATACTTTTCATACAATAAAGTGTTTTTAAATTATAAATTTATTATTTAAATAATTATTTTTTATTGATTATCTTCTGGTATATTTTTTGAATCGATCACTCTTTCCTTATCGACAAATCTCCCCAACTCAATACAAATAGAATTAGTTTTGAAAACTTATTTTATTTGTTGAATTAATAAAAAATAATTAACTCCAATCATCGATTGTCTTTTTTTTTTTTTGGTTCAATAGAAAATCAATAAATTTAAGATTAGCCAAATATATAATTGCCAAATAAAGATACCTTTTTCCTCAAAAAGAATGGAAAACATTTATATTATTTCTATCCAAATCATCCTTATCATTATATTCCTTAACATTTACGATCAAAATTTTAATGTACCTTAACAAACCCCCTCCCCAAAAAGAAAAATCGATGATTAAAGCTTTTTTGTATATTATATTAACGGTATTCAAAAATATATTTTGATTAATTTGATTTGAAATTTATAGTAACTCGTTTAAGAAAACTACTCTTCCGATGTCATTTTTTTCATACCTAAATCGTGAGTCAAATTCAGAAACTTGATAAGGGATTTAGCGTCACATTCTATTAAACCAACTATCTGTTAGTAAATCAATGATTAAAGTTAAAATTTAAGGAGAAAAATAAGTAAAACGGAGAGGATAAGAAAATATTTTCATGGAAAAGTAAACAAAAGATCCACAAATATTATTTAGATAGGAATTCCACATGAAATCAAGACAGAAAAAGAAAACTAATTTTTAGCATTGATAGACACATACCCATAAAAGACAATTAACTCCTTTCCATTTCTCCATTGCCCCCTCCCAAAAATAAAATTAAAAATTAAAAAATATGAGATTTTTGTAAGATTTTTAATTTATCTAACCTTCGGTCTCTACATTTTGGGCATACAAATTTGCCTGACCTGAAATCTGTATTTAAGAGGGCTAATTTTGGAC
This sequence comes from Dillenia suffruticosa, assembly GCA_033439265.1. NCBI lineage: Eukaryota > Viridiplantae > Streptophyta > Magnoliopsida > Dilleniales > Dilleniaceae > Dillenia > Dillenia suffruticosa. Next base: position 2,375,504 of record JAVTVX010000005.1, read on the forward strand.
CGTATTCCCAATTACATAATATTACCTTCTAAATCAAGTAATTTTCTATATATATATATATTTCATCCAACTTAGTGCTATACCATCTTTGGTCAAAATAAAATCAAACGTGGTGTTTGGACAAAAAAGAAAAGTATAACGTTTTTCATCGAATAACAATATCTTTAAACAAAATAAATAAAAAGACAGTCGAGAGAGTTTTATTTATTTAAATGATTCAATCGTTGGATAACAATATCTTTGAACAAAATCTCGGGTTAACTTTTATATATAAAGAAAAAAGCGCGTTAGGGATTTTTATTTTTTAAAAATTTAATTCATTTTAATCAAATTTAATTATATTTAATATAATTATTAAATTTCAAAATTTTATTAAAAGGAAAAGGGAAAGTATAGCAATTATTTTCATGGGGACACAAAAATTATGGCTCATGATAAGTCGTGATGGATTTTCCGTGTCCTTTAGGAATTTAGTCATCCATGTGCCACCACAGCACATCACCATCTTTCTGAAATTATAAATTAGATCAAATCCTTCGCAAGCATAGGGTTGATGCATCGGGAAGTGAGTACCCATTTTCAGAATAATTCTAAATTATTTAATAACTATTTAAAAAATTATTTCTTATTGTATAATTTTAAAAATTAATAATCTGGTTATACTGGCATAGCCACATACACAAATATAGTTATCTTTACTATTAATAAAGATAACATAAATACTATTTTTTAAGTTAATTTTATTTCTTTTTTAAAAAAAAATTGTTTGGGGGATAAGAATTAAAATTAGAATTATAGAATTTAAGAGAAAGTACCCATTAACTATATATTAATCACTCATGCGCTTACTTTTCCATATGCTTCCTTTATATTCTCTTTTCTAAAATTATGTTTTCCTTTCATTTTTAATTAAACCGATCAATTTTTTTTCACCATAATAATTATAATATAATAACACAGGCCATAGACAGAAATGAATTCATCGATTAATTATGAACAATTTATTTTTTCGTTGATTTATCCATAATTTATACATTTTATATACACTATCAAACCTAGCACACATGCAAGTCACCCAAATCAAACTATTATACTTAATACATGCATATAAATAATATAACGGCTTTTGTTTAATTAAAAATATGAATTTTTATAAACTCAGATATTAACACGCATTAAAACATACAAGAAATATTACTAAAAAATAGAAACAAATAGACGTTACATCATTGTCACTTAGAATGTTATACGCATATTTTAACAGCAATCCAGTTAATAATTTCGCGATAAGATCAAAATACGTAATTAGGAATTAATACTTAGAACTCCGTAGAAATTTCTATATTATTTAGAACAAAAACAAGAAGTTAAAATAAAGATGCCGAACTTTAGGTGATTATCCCCAAAGTTTTAATCAGCATATAAATGATTATGCATATTAAACTTTACGGCAAATTAAATACAACAATATTAGCAAAAAGAATTAAATAAATAAATAAAAGAATAAGGTGAAAAATCTAATCTTTTGGAATTATAACATAAATATAGAGGAAGGTTCAAAGTTTAGTATGATAATGGTTTCTTCTTTACGGTGTAGAGAATAAAAGCCATGGCAAATTCAACTATTCAATAATCATATTAAATAATAAGTATTAATGGATAGTCGATTTAATTGATAATCGATTAAATTATTTAATTAAATTTCAGATTTAAAATTTAATAATAAAAAAAATTATATTAAAAGAATAATTTCTTAAATAAATTTGATTATTATTTAAATTTAATTAATTAAAACATGATTATAAGGGAATATCTATATAATTACCGATTTTGGTCGGCAAAACAAAAGAGATAATATGTGGCGTGGTAGACCCTAGCATAGCAGTGGGCGCATTTTGGGTGGCACGGAAGGGGAAGGATCCGAGAACTTGCCATTGCATGAGTCGAAACGACGGCTCTATCGTATGAATGCAAACAATCGATATCTAAAGACGGCTGCCCAGCATATTCCTCTACAGAATAAAGCGGTCATTGCTTTTTCAAAAAACAAGTGGCTAAGGGAAAATGAAAAAAAAAATAATAATAATAATAATCGAACTGTAGTAATGGAATATGGGTAAAAGAGTAGGAGAAGTTTCAGAAAGGACCAGCAGGCACAAATGACACCAGTAACAATCATTCGAATTTGTAAAACTTTTTATTTTTTACTTTTTCATCAAGTGCGAGTTAATGAAACTTTATTCACTAGTGTTATGGATCAAACCCTAATAAAATCATTAGGTGAGGTCAATGTGGGGAAGCTCACTACCCTTTTGAGGGAATAACATTTCCTTTTACGCAAAAATATGGGGCATGCATTATTAAAAATTCCTGGGCGGGCTTAGCTCACAAAAATATGGGGAATAACTTTTTATTTTTTTTACTTTTTCCATCAAGTGCGAGTTAATTTTTCTTTTTGTTTGTTGGGCTAAGCGCAATTATTGTTCATTTTTTTTTTCATTTTTTATGTTTGTTTGTGCTGCGTTATTCCAGGATTTGTGAATAGGAAGAAATTCTTCCATTAAGAAAAATTATAATAATTTGAACTCATTTATAAGCAAAGCTAATAGTAATTCGAACGAACCTCTTTGTTATCTATAAATTTAAGTGACAAAAGTTTATTAGGATTAAAAGTTATAAAAAGAAATTAGGATTTTGGGTCTTCAAATTCTGTTTGGCTTGGGGCCAACCGAATATGCTCTTGCTCTGATTAAGCGAACGTGTTCAAATGGGCATATATCGGCTTGGAAGGGTTAAATTTTTTTCTTGGATCATTTTATCTTTTAATTTGAGATTTTAAGTTTAATTATCAAAAATAATAAAAAAAATTTTAAAAGAATTAATTCTTAAATGTTCAAATGTTCAAATGGGCATATATCGGCGTGGAAGGGTTAAATTTTTTTTTTGGATCAAGATCGATCATTTTATCTTTTAATTTGAAATTTTAAGTTTAATTATCAAAAATAATAAAAAAAGTTTTAAAAGAATTAATTCTTAAAATATATTATATAATATTTAAATTGAATTAATGGAAAAAAAACATAATCCAAGAGCGGAAATCAAAAAAAGGTTATTGGCAAAGGAGCTCTCACATGTGGACAGGACACAAATGTCATAAAAGCGAAATAAACAATTCCTTTGGAAAACCAAGGATCCTTGACCATACTGTGTTAGGGGCCCACCAGTTACCGATCAGACCTCTCTTCTAGTTCTAGCCAGCCAACCAGCCAGAGATCAGAAAACCCAAATCAAACACCCCAACCCAACTTCCTCCTCTCTCTCTCTCTCTCTCTCTGGGTTTTTAAGATAGAGAAGAGTGGGAAAAAGCTCCACAACCAGGGTGGTGTTGGTGGGACCCACATATCTGTCAACCACAGGTATTCACATTAATCGAGGTCCGTAACCTTTACCGACACTTCCCGGTTTACCTGGTCACCTTTAACCGGCCCCCTTTTTTTTTTTAATTATTTGGGAAAAGAATAAAAACAAAAACAAATGGGAAATTATTGCAAAAGGCATCTCGAAGACCAAAACCAAGTCGGCCATTCCAGGCCTGACCTCACTTTTAATTTGGAGATTTTCTCTTCTTCCATAGTCATTATTGAGTGATTAGCCACACAGCTGTCCTGCTTTTAGGCCAAATTTGAAATCTGGGGTTACTCAAAAAAAATCCTAAATCCACTTTTCTTTTGTTTGTTCACATTAAATATCAAGCAAACAAAATGAATTTTTATTTATTTGTGAAAAATGGATAACAAATTAAATTAAATTAAATTAAATTAAATTAAATTAATTGGCGAAAGCATGTGATTAATTTAATTAGTATGATCAAGTCATCCAAATAAGGTACATTTTTATATTTATGGTTCAGAGAAAATACCCCTGAAATTCTTTTATTAATTATTATTTTTATATTTATATTAACTATTGTATATGAAAAAAACAGACATAATAGGGTTTTCTCTCTTAAAACTCTAATTTATCTTAATTTAGATTTAATCAAATCTAATGTTTAAGTGATTTAATTAATTATGATAAAAGGTTTTTTTTATATGATTTAAAAAAATAAAATTTTATGATAAAATTTAAAATGATTATTATATAGATATTAGAATATTATTTGGATTAAAACTCAAATTATTATTATTATCATCATTGTATATAAATATTGGAAAGCACAATTTGTGTTGTGCTGTATTTGTTTTGGCTTTAGAAAGGAACATATTTAAGAAAAAGTAGAATTATTGAAAGGAGAAAAATGAGAGAAAATGTGGGAGAAATGGGCTACGATAAGGCAGTCAACTTGGTAATCTTTTTTGATTGTATTATTATAATTTACCCCATTTAAATATGTTGTTATAAAATTCAGAATAATAAATTTATATACAAAAATAAATAAAATTGATAAAATATTAAAAGAAAAACCCAATTGACGGCAATTGCTCCAAGTGTACATAGACACTCAAAATTAAAAGATAATAATTAAAAAAAAAAAAAATTAAGTCATTTGGAGCGACATTATCATGGACTAAATCAAATAAAGTAATTGTAATTTACGTTCGATAAATCCAAACAAAAATTCTTGGCCCCTAATTTTACCTCAAGTTCTATTACAATAATCCGACACGTGGACTTGAGATCGAAACGCAGGAGCACATATATATATATATATATATATATATAATAATAATTGTATTTTTTTATTATTATTTTTTGTGCATCTGGCTCATGAAATTAATATAATATAATATAATTTATTTTGTTTGACGTGGGCTAGAAAATCGAGACGATTGAGTGTGAGGGTGATAGCTCCGGTCCGCCGTTTCGAACCCCTCATGGGTCACTCAAATCACTTCCCCCGTTTGTGGGTCCCATCGTACTGTCCACTTGGAGGAACCCAAATTACTTAATTTTATAATATGAAAAATATAGAGAATTTATTGATATTATCAATAAAATTATTATTATTATTATTTTAAATTAGTTTCTTTTAAAACATCTGAAGGGGGAAAGACCCACCTCGATTTGGTTGCCATGCAAGGAGACAACCCGGGGGGGGTGGGGGTTGGGGTGCCAGGCCTCAGCAACACTCCCACCGCAAAAAAAAAGATCTATTTCTTCTATTTTCAATCTTATTAATTATATTAATGATCTTTATCTACTAATATAACATGTCAAATGTTTCGTAGCTGCAAAAATTCGAATTCAAATATAATAAAAAAAATTAATTATAGAGATATAAATAGACAAAAAAATGATCTTTTATGACTATAAACTTTTAATGTAATTGTAATTTAAATTAAATATTGTATAATAACAAATTCAAAATAAGAAAATATAATTTGATGATATGTATGTATCAAATTAATTTTGGATTTAAATTTTAGTAATTTTAATTTATTTTATAATTATATAAAGAGAATTAGTTTTACTTTATAACTCAGAATAAAGGCCCCCACTATCTAATTTATGAAAAATTATGGAATATCACTGGTTCAAATTTAATTTTGTTAAACTGATAAAAAAAGACTTGGGTGAGAATTTATTTAAATTTTATTATATTTTAATATAAAGCGACGGGACGGCATGGAAATCTAGAATGGGACCCGCAGCGAGGGGTGGGGCCCCAAAATCTGTGGCACGAGTTTTGAGAAATGGGGCACTTCATGTTCCTTGTGGGAAACGTTAAGTGCGGAAAGGGTGCGTGTTACACACCCTCCATCGATCATCATTTTGCTTCCCCCACCCCACCCGGGCTCTCTCTCTCTCTCACAGATTTTCAACGATGGCACGCTAACTTAATTTTTGATTTATTTATACTTTATTGTATAATAAATTTTAAATATTGTTCAAGTCGTTTGAATTTATTTTATTTTTTAAGGTAAAGGAAAACTTCTTTTCATTTTAGAAAATTAGAATTTTGAAATCAAATCTGGAATCAGCCCTAGACAAGCCGTTGTGAATTGGGCATTTAAGAATACCGTATTAGTACTTTGCTAGGATTATAGGAGTACTACTGTAGTTTAGTTTATTAGTAGACTTGATTTTTATTTTAAAAATTAATTATTTTTATACCATGTTAGAAAATGGTCTAAACCTTTGATTCTTATACCATGTTAGTAAATTTTAGTTTTTTTGAAAAAATTAACAAATAAAGTAAAAAAATTTTGAATCTATACATTATATTGATAAATAAAATTCATCAGATATGTAACTTAATATGAATATTTAAGAATCGGATTTAAATCTATAAATCATTTGAATTAATTTTACAATAACGAAAGTTTGGGAGTAAAATTTCTAGAATAAGGGATCTGTAAAACCAAAATAAAGATATGGTTTTTTTGGGACCAAATCTACCCTAACATTGATAGTTGGATGGAATAAATTAATCCCCACCGTCCATTTAACCAAGAAAAAGAGAGAAATAAAATATGATCATCATATCTAACTAAGGTACGAAGGGGTTTGTCCAATCGTTGCTTTTTCATGCTTCGAGTGTGGTCTTTTGTTTTTTTATTTGGGCGGGAAAATGAGAAATCCACTTGGCCGGACAAGGCGGGGAGGTTTTATTTTCATTTTTTGCTTGTTTGCAAAACTTCTTATTTTTACAACCTTTTTCGACTTTGATTTCGAAGTGGGGCTTTATTTTGGCGCCAAAATTTGGGGGCGGGGGTGGGGGGGGGGGGGGTGGCGGGGGAAGAGAAGGGGAAGAAGGAATAAAGAACGCTAGGACAGAAAAGTGCAAACTCAGTTTCAAATACTAAGAGCCACACTAGCCCCCTTATCCCCCTGTGATTCTGAAGTGGGTTTGAATTTGTTCTTTTTCCTATTTTCTATTTTGGGCCTTTTCTACTTAGCACAAGAATCTTTGTACCCAACTTGTTCATTGGTTAAATGGAAAGAAATTAAACTGTAAATACAGAAAAAGAGAATTACGAATTATACATGGTCTGAGTCTTATTTTTTTATTATTTTTTGTACCATGGCTTAGTTACCATCCAGTATCCGGAGTTTCGTCTCAATCAATCTGGATCGACCGCTGTAGGGTTTATTTTGTGGGGGTGGATTTCCCAATATTGTTTTTTTCGAACCTAAGGGGAGTCGAACTCCCGATTTGATTAAGAGACGAGACGTTCATTCTATTTAAGCCAACAACTGTTGGTATTCTTATTTTTTTGTTTTCACCACCGATATCCGGGTTTTGTCAGACTAATCCGATTCGAGCACTGTAGGGTCCATTTTAGAGGTTGACTCTCTTAAATCATTTTTTGTTATTTTTAGATTTTGAATTCAAGATTTCTAATCAAGAATATAGAATGTCATGGTCTGATTCTTATACAAATGGCAAATGCTAACTCTACTTGGACCGAAGGATTATCAGGTGGCTCATTTAACAACGAGAGACCCATCTCGGGGCTTGAGCAAGTGAGCGCGAATACTTCTTGGGTTGGTTTAAGATTACTCCTCCCCTATCAGAGCCCATCTTGGCCCAAAAATTTCGGTCTAAAATGAACAACTCGGCATGATCTTTATGCAGACTTGCGTAGGGCTAGCTCATCCATAAGGACAAGCCTGAACCCGGGTTTATTTTTTTTGGTTTTTCACCGACCGGTACCCAAGTTTTACCTAACCAATTCGGTCCAAACATTGTGGAGTCCATTAAGAGGTTGACTCTCCCAAATTCCTCTTTTTTTTTTTTTGTTTTCACCATTGGGTTTGTAGTGGAATCTATTTTAAGGATTGACTTTCCCAAATAATTTTGTCATTACTAGGATTCAAACTCAAGACCTCTAATTAAGGAGGTAGAGTGCAGATTCTTATTGCTACACACATGAGAGTTTAGTGAACTAAGATTCATTAATCAGCTACAAGATTCTTTCTAGAGTTAAGACTCGAACCGGGTCCAAGTTTGATAAATTTATCAATTTATCACGATCCAAGTTTGAGAGTGAGGAAGGTTAGGCCATCGTGAAATTTTTAATAGTTTAAACTCAAACTAGTCAGGTCTCGGAGAAAGGACTGATATGAGGCCCCGAGAGTTCTCAAATTGGACTTACTTCAGTGGCTCAGAGAAGTAGGTTTGAGATTGCTTTCTTACTGAGCACAGATTAAGAAGTTTTGCAGGCCATTGTTATGGAGTCCTACTAACTTACTCGAGTCCAAGCCCCAGACCATGCAGCGAGCATTTCAATAGCTTGGTGACCAAAAAACAGGTGCAGAGATGACAAAAGGGTCATCTTCTAATCCACCACACAACCTTAGCAGATAAGAGCAAACATAAAAAGTAACTTATACGCAAACAAATTGAATGACCCCCCCCCCCCCCCAAAAAAAACAGAATATCTAATTATGGACAAAAATATATCGACGGACAACAACCTTACCTACTCAACGTATAATAATTTGTAATGGTTATCAATCAAAATAAGTAAAAAAAAAAAGACATATATATATCTGTGACAAAATCTAACAAAAGTAAAAATCCTAAAGAATCTGTTGATGCCCTGGTAACCGGTCCCTTTAGTATCCAGTTGGGTACTCGCAAGTTCCAAATTCTGCAATTCATTGAGAGAAGATACCATTAATTAAACAAGAAATCAACAAAATTAATAGACCCCAAAATGAAATTCAATGAAAAAGGGAAAAAAAAAAATCTGAGTCTGAAATGAAAAAGGGTTTGATTTAAATTTCATTTTAGGCTATCGTTCATTAGCTAAGAATATCCTAGTCTCCAGTTAACTTGTCTTTTCCTCGTTCTCAAGTTTCTAACCTCACACCAATGAAGCCCCTAATCCAAATTTCGTACAATTTTTGAAAAACTTGTCTGTCAAAGATTTCACTTTCATGATCGTGCAAACAAGACAAAGTCCCAAATAACTTTTTTATCAAAGTCTCTGATGCTTTCGCGTGACCAAACCAAAACAGAAAAATGACATATGACCTCAACTAAAGCAAAAGCATGTGGATTGTGAACTTACGAGGAGGCTGAGTGACAACATAAGCTGCTCCACCGAAGTCACACGTACCAGCCGCGCGTGCATTCATCTGATAATAACTATTGAAAGCGTACGAAGCATGTGCAACAAGGGTGTTAGGATCATAACACCTGGCGCCCTCCTGAATCGGACGGCAATCGGCCTTTCCTTCTCCGCAAGCATAATCCAAAGCACTTTGTAGCTTCTCTGCTGCTACATTCTCATTAGCCATGCACCAGGTTTGGCCCTTCACAACAACCTTTGACCCATTATTCATATTACCCGACCCGGAAGACGAAGCACTCCCGTTCAAGGCCGCGACGGTCAACGCTATGTCATAAACCTTTTGTTCGTTCGGGTAAAACAACCCGTAATTCCGCTCCGATGTTGGACCAGTTTTAAGATCCTCGTTAAAAAGGGCAAAAAGGTAAACATTCAGATCCTGCTGTGGCCTTAATGGGGTCCCCCCACCCGTCAGCACTCTTCTTACCAAATTGCCATTGTAGGCTGCTGCATTGGCTGAACCGGCCCCAATTTCATTTTCGTCACCTTGCGAAGGCCAACCCGTTTCGCTTACCACGATCGGGACATCGTTGAATTGCAGGGCTGACATGGCGGCGTACACGGCGTCCAATTGGGCTTCCAATAGACTCATGTATCGTAAACCGTTATTTGGGTCTACAACACCTGAGTTTGGTTTAAAAAGTGCGTAGTCTAATGAGATTTGCTGAGAATTAGCTTCGTAAGCAAAGAAGGGATATGCATTAACCATGAGGTACGACCCTGTTTGACGTAGGAGTTGAAGCATGGGCACCATAACCGGGCCAGCCAAATTCGATTTAAATGACCCGGATGAAGAAGGGTACGAGGTTTGTAAAGCACTAAGGGCAATTGGGGAAGAAATTTTTATGGACGAGTCGAGATTATGCTTAACAAGCGAAGAGTGGACGTTTTTCATGGCCTGGACCAAGAACGACGTCGTATTAGCCGGGTCGACAAAAACCTCGTTCCCAACACAAATGGCTTCGATTTGGGTGGAGGGGTAAAATGGGGAAATGTTGGATTGGACCCACGTGTCGGTGTATGATTGGGAAGAGGCGACGGCGGAGAGTTGCTCGTTGGGAAGGGCGACGACGACGCTAATGCCGGAATTGGAGAGCGCGGTGAGAACATCCGAGTTAGTGTCGTAGATCTTCACCTTGGTGATGCCCTGTGACTTGAGAAGATTCACTACCTGATTTGGTGTTGGGAGATTATCCGCTACTCTTCCGTAGTTTATTCCAATTGATCCTCCATCTACAAGAAAAATCAAAAACCCAAATAAATGTTTCAGTCAAAAACATTTTCTTCTTCTTCTTCTTCTTTTTTTCATAATATTAAAGGAAATAAGGAAAGTCTAAGAGGGTCTCTATTGGCTACTCAACTAGCTACCTGTAAATTAATCTAGAGAGAAGTGTACCTGTTAAGGAGATGAGGGAGAGAAGCAAGAGAAAGAAGTGAGAGAAAATTAGTGCAGCCATGCTCTGATTCACAAGGAAACAGAGCATAAAAATGGGTGAGATAATAGATTTTGCTGCACTCTAGATTTGCGGTTTATATATATATATATATATAGAGAGAGAGAGAGAGAGAGAGAGAGAGAGAGAGAGAGAGAGAGAGAGAGAGAGAGAGAGAGAGAGAGGATGAGGAGGAAGTGGGAAAGAGGGAAATTTTCAACACAAATATAGGCGCACCGGCGAGAGGGAGAGGGGGAGGGCGAGGTGGTGGGGGCCACGTGGGGTTAGTGGATGAAAATGGACCAATCAACTGTCGCGCCACAGACGGAACCCACCAATTCACAAACTCGACCGTTTCGGGGTCCGAGGTTTGAACGTTTGAAAAAGGTCATAGCTAGTGATTATGATCACTTTGACCTTTAACCGTACACGTGTCCCACTCTACTCTCCAGTGGTTGCTGTTCCGATTTCTTGACTTGGGTTGGCCTTGGCAACTATTTTATAACGGTAGTGTCGATAGACCCGGTTTTCTGGATCCCTCTCTCTCTCCATCTGATTTATTTTGTTACTTTATTTTATAGGTCGCTTGAAATTAATATGCGAGTGATAATTAAGGTTTTTCTATTCCTTTTTCCTAAACTCGAACGTTGGCTAAACAGCTGCATTGTTTTGTTTTTTTCCTTCTTTAATAATTTCTTTTAATCATCCCATTAAATTCTTTAATATTTTACAATGATTATTTCTTACAATTTAAATATTCTTTCATTGAGTATTCAATTTGTATTGTTGCATTGTCATTATACTCCAGCAACGTAGAAATTTAACAAAAAAAATCCCAAATTTTGATCATTATGCTATGAATTTTCTTTTACATGTGATTCTTAACATAATCATGTAATCCTATTGATTCTTGATTTGATTTAAGATAAGAGATATTGCTCAACTCAAACTGATTTTCTATCTTATAGTTATCAAATTTGTAAGTATTTTTTGATAATGTGATAAACACACGTATTTAAATTTTAATTAGTTGTACATATCATTCTATCATAATTTTATCATGATATCTAATTTTGAATTTTGTATTTATTTTCTTTGTTGTGATTGTATTTGATATGGCTCTGCTCAAATGCGGGCAATTAATTTTATTTGAACAATTATGAAATTTTCTTAGTGTTTGGTTTTTTATTTCCAAAATTAAAATTCGAGATTTTAATTAAAGAAGTTTCGTATCATATTTTTAGATCCACGGATCATTAATATTTAGTTCCACTTCCGTAGCTGCAGCAACATCATGGAATGACTCATCGATCTTGTTTGCTTCATGTATATTAATCTTTATATATATTAAAAAATTCTATCTGTTTTATTGATGTAAACAATATGTCCTAATTCTGATTTTAATTTTCACAATTATTATCCAAAATAATAAAAAAAAAATTGTGGGGTAGAGCCCTTGAGAACTTTGTGGTTTGTTCCCTAAATTATAGGTAATAATTCGTTACCCCTTTTCTGTCGCACCTATGCACACATGGTTTTCAAGAGAATAAAGCCAATTTCCAGCTGATTAATCATTAGGGTACGTGGCTGAAAATGATATATACCATACACTTCTCCTTGTCATTGTTGTCATAGTCATGACTATTATCAAATTCTATGAGTTCTCATATGCAAAAAATAAATAAATAACTATTTTTAATTTGTAAGGATAGACAAATAATATTGTTTTAAATATTTAATGAATTTAATTTTTTTTCGCATAAGTAAATATAAATTTATGTAATTTTTTTAAGTGAACATATTCTGATTTTAATAATAACTATAAATTATTTAATAGGTGTAGATAAAAGATAATTTCCAACTTACAAATTTTCTATGGTAGGTTTTTGTCTTTGTGTTTTGCATAAGTCCAAGCAATAATTGGAGTGCATGAATAGGATTTTCTGTATTCAATGAATAATGTAGTGGACGATGATCCATGAACGGCTATCCTTAATACCCAAGTCAACATAATGTCCACTTTTGCTGCAGATGAGTTGAAGGATGAGGACTTCTACTATTTGTTTTTTTGGTAGTATATCGATTTATATTCAAAATTATATTCTAATTAATCTAAAGATTCATGCCATTTGTTTTCATATTTAATTGCATAAATCTTGAAGTGGGTCGAGACATTTTCAGTTAGGAAGATGTTCAGTTTCTGGGTGTGTTGCAATATTTGTCAATGTGAACATAAGAATCTCTTGCATGTAGGTAAGGTAAGAAAAAAGGATTTTTATCCTACCACACCAATAATGCATGTACTTGCCCCTCCAATCCTCAGTAATGCCACACTGTTGAAATTGTTTCGCCTTCAACATGAAACGTCTGTTTTGTTCACATTAAAACCCCTGAACCCATTCGAGTAGTTAAAAATTCTTACTTAAATGTTTTTTTCAAGATTAAGATCTAATATATAAATATTTATAAATACGTATATTTTTATGATTTTTACGATTCTTATATAACAAAAAAAAAAAAACCTCTCCAAAAAAAAGAAAGCTATGGAAGCCCAACGCCTCCTCTCTTTGATTCGATCAGCGTTGAAATTGTGAGTACTTTATGTCTTTAATTTAGTTAAAAATCCTGTAATTAGTATTATTCACTTATTGTCAATGAGTTATTAATGAACTGACACGATTTTTCTTTTTCTTAAAAGTTTAGCTTTAAGTCTTTTCTACACACACACACACGATGCCCACTTGTTAATATAATTATCACATTTGAGTCAAGTCTCGGAGGGAGGGTGAATTTTTCTCCCCCTTTGATTGTTAATGCTTGTTTTGTGAACTATTGTTAAGGTAATACATTTTCATTATAAAAAAAAGACAAAATTTTTTAGTTAATATTAAAAAAAAATTTAAAATAGATTTTGTTGGTATTAAAGTTAAGCATTGGGGGAGAAGGATTTTCAAATGTGTGCTCAATCACTATCAGACTACATACTAATAATGCTAAATAAAAAGACAAAATGTAAACTTATCTAACCCAAAAGCATATTAGGATTGGAATGCAGCTCGAGCTCATTACACATTTAAAAAGATAATGAAGTCATTTTCGGAATAGGCGTGAGGATTAGGTTGGTTTGGTTGGGAAAACATCACAAACTTATACAAATTATTTGGTGAAGGTGTTATAACAAAACCCGGCTTGACCTTCTTTCCCTTTTTAATCTTATCATGTGTTTGTTAGTTGGTGCAAAATTAGAGAAGGAGCAGGCGTGTGCCATTAGATCACAAGACCTTCCACCCGGCCAAAACTCATGTGGGTGTCGTGATCCGGCGTTTCACTCTCTTAATTATAAGTCTTAAATTTATGTCATAAGAATAAAGAAATAAAATTTATGAGAGCTAACCTCACAATGAGATCTATAGTTCTCAAACTGGATTTGTCGATGTAACCCGGATACCAACATGTGAATACCAAAAAAAAAAGAAAAGAGACCTTTTACCCTACTCTCTCTCTCTGTCTATTGCTTTTATCAGAGTTATGTTCATTTTTTTTTTCATATCCAAACATTTTTAACATGTTGTTAGGGTTATATTCAAAAATATCTTTAATAAACCAAAACCGACCGGTTTCTTTTGTTTATAATCTTTGAAAAAGCCTAGTCAAACAAAGACATGTAAATTAGAAGAAAATCTAAGGAAGATGGACAACTTCAAATCAACTTGTTCAAATAACTTGGTCGGTCTTGTTCAATGAGAGTTGATCTCGACTAATGGTGGAATTGGGTTATCCTTATTTCCCTTCCTTAATAAATGTGAAAATGCTAGTTGAAAATTTCCAAGTTGGCAAATAATACAAAATAAGATGAAGAGAACTCCCCCTTTTTTTGAGTAATAATATTCTCGATTCTTTCCTGAGCTACCTTCTTACAATTGGTCAGATTATTGCCCAAAATAATGTGCTAATTTTATTTTTTTAAAATAATGTGCTAATTTGTTTGGTCAGATTATGGAACTCCCGTGGATGTAACGGCATGATGCTGTTTTTTCTTAAATATAGGTTTTGAGTTCGAATCATTAAAATGAAGAAATGGATTTAGAAAAGATAATCTCTTAATGAGTTTTATAATATTTATATCGGATTAATCGAATAAAATCTGGATATCGATAGATGAAAATCAAAAAAAGATTCTACACTTTTTCCATCAAAGAGGGCTCACAATTCCCATGTTAGATAATATGATCAGATTAAAATTTAATTATGAGGATTGCATAAGTCCATCCCACCTCATAATTGTGTAGTTTTGTTGTTGGGCTTGGCCCTTTGGTTGCTTGTACTTGTTCTTTAGGCCTCGGTTCCTTACCAAACCCAAAAATTGGAAAAGGATTCCTTTTTTTTTTTGGGTGATAGAAAAGGATTCCTCTGCATGATGGGTACGATGATTGATCAAGATGAGATTCTCAGGCCTGTAAACTCTGGGCTCTGGGTTTTGTTGGACCATACTTAGCTTTTACATTTGTTAGAATTACATTTCACGGGCATAATGAAGATTCCCATATCATCATCCTGACTTATTTTAGGAGCCTTGAACCCTCATCATATAGAATATATCCGGACGTAAAAATAAAGAAATGAGATTTGAGAGAGTTAATCTCTTAATGGATCTCATAGATTAGTTAAATGAAATTCGAATACCGGTTGATGACAAAAATCTTTTTATACAAAAAAATAGAATATATTCCGGAACAAAAAAAAAGAATATATTCAATTTACGTAATGTTAATTAACTTAAAAATTAATGACAAAACTTTATGAGTTTAGCATTTTATTTATGCAATAAGTTATACAAATTTTGAGAATTGATTTGATATTGCATAACGAAATGATATATTGTGTTTAGGAAAAATATGAAGGTAAATTCATGGATGTAA
Source organism: Dillenia suffruticosa (assembly GCA_033439265.1). NCBI lineage: Eukaryota > Viridiplantae > Streptophyta > Magnoliopsida > Dilleniales > Dilleniaceae > Dillenia > Dillenia suffruticosa. The sequence continues at coordinate 2,390,936 of JAVTVX010000005.1, forward strand.
TAAATTATATACGATATATAAAGTCCCATCTAGTGATACAAACTTCTTTTCTTAATCTAATGATCTCAAATTTAAATGATCGTACAAAAAAAATATCATATACAACCATAAAATCAAGCAATTGGATAACCAAAGCTGTCATTATCATAATCAGCGATTAAAATTACGTTATTAAATAGATATTTCACTGCTTTTTTTTTTAAATTCAATTTACAGAAAAAAAAATAAAAAGACCATTAAAGGTCAGGATTGCTACTTGCAAGGCACACGTGAGTGAATTTAACCAATCCGACCCGTTCCATTAATTCGATCCGACCCGTTTCCCATATACGGGTATGTATATGATTCAATTTTCATTTTTATCGCGAGATCGAGCGACGTTATTGGTTGGTGGTGTGTTTGTTTTTCGTGAGGAAAGGATGAGAAAAACACCCAAAATGAATCAGAACCGTTGACTCATTTTCTCAAGAAGTTGACATTTTTTGCCGTCATACGATAATTGAAAAGAAGAGGTAGGCGACGACCGGCGAGTGACAATCAGACAGAGAGTTGCGTGAAATAGCAGCCAATAGAGAGAGAGGCGGGGTGAGAGAGAGAAAGTAGAGAGGCGTAGTTCGAAGGGGAGAGAGAGAGAGATAGAGATGTCGGGTGTCACGAATCAAGAGGAAGACAAGAAGCCCACCGATCAGTCGGCTCACATCAATCTCAAAGTCAAAGGCCAGGTGTCTTTCTCTCTCTCTCGCTCTCTTTTCTGATCTTAGGGTTTTGATGTTTGGGTTTTGTCTGTAAACTTTTTTCTGTTTTATTAAAATAAGGGCGTGTGCTAGTTACTAGTTTATGATTGTGCAAATATATCTTGTTTGTAAACTTCGGAGGCTCAATTGTTTGAATAACGACTTGCAATAATCTTTAAGAATAATTAGATTGTCGGAATAGAGGTTCTAATTATAATGATGAAATGCAATGTAGTCATGCTTTGCTTAAATGTGTTTGGGATGTAATTATTGGATGTAGGTAATAAATGGTTTAATTGTAAATCCTATTTGAGCATATGATGTCTGGCAATAGGAAAGGGGAATCGATTGGATTTTGGTTATTAAAGAGTATTTGGAAAGTGTAGTGAATGTGCTGCAACTAAAATGCGCCAATGTGGATGTAAAGCCTGAGAACTTGTGGGGAAGAAGATTCGATTTAATATATTCTACTACAAGGTTACGAGGTACAAACATTTTGTAGGGGATGGCTAGTGGTTATAGAGCCTCTTTTGGGTTGTGGGGACTTAATTCCTTTTTAGGTTATTGAGATTGAGAGCTCTATCTTGAAGCTAGGACGTGGCTCATCTCTTGATTACATGGGGTTGCGATGCTTTCTCCGTGGGCTAGGCACTGGGTCATGATTTTGCGAAGGATGTAACTGAGAGTTCCTTTTAGGTGTATCATTTCTTAGCGCAGTTTCATATTTTCTTTTTGGTTGTCTTTGCTGTTTTGTTTACTTAAAAACATTGGTGACGGTTGCCGGACAATATGATAAGCATTATAATTACCTTCTTTAATCAACTTGTTCTTATTTTGTCAGCCTAGGTGTTATCTTTTCATTGATAATAATCGCCTATTGAGTTGTTCCTTAATAAAAATCCTTTCTCCACCACAAAGCGGATTAAAGAATAATGTTCTCCCTTATAACCTATCGTCACTACAAAATTTTCCAACAGTGTCTGTGAATACTATTTGAATTACCTTTAATGTTGAATAGAATCAGAATATCATGATAAAGTAGTTGTTATAGGTGCCCTGTTCTGTAGACTCAATGGTATATAAACATGATTATTAATGCAACTGTACTATGTGGTGGACGGGAGGATCATTTCAAGAAAACCCAAAACAAATGATGATGGAGTGTTTATGTTGTTACTACTTGAAGATGTAAGACCTGTTATTCCATTTCCGCTTTTGGTGTTACATCGAATGTTTTGGAATAGCCTTATTCTGAAAGATGTGTGTGTATCGCCACTTTTGGTTACATTTGATGTTTTTGATTACCCTTATTCTGAATGACGTGCGTGCCATTTAATTTTTTTTTCTATTACCTATTTAGTGCTTGATACAATGTATGGAGTTGGAGTTATTTCAATTCCAAGAGATGCATGTTCCTCTATGAATCATGGCAGTTCAAATGGAAAGTGGTCTGTAGCAGACTATGTGTCAGAGATGACATTATGCCATTTGTATGCTTATTATTTTTTGCTAAATCTGAATACTAGACTAGGCTAGGATACTTTAAGGATACTTTACATAATTATTTGTATTCCATTTGTCTGCTGGTATCGCTTTAGACAGTTAAGAAAGCCTCTTCTTTAACAATTATCATAACAATAGTGGCACTCGAGTTATGTGTTATTAATTTTCTAAATTTGAACTATTAAAATGCAATAAAATTGATATGAGGCAAATTTGATAATCATGAATATAAAATAATGTGATGTTGAATTGTGTTATCTTATCCTGGTAAACTATGCGATGTTGCCATCTACACTTTGATGCATTGTATTTGTGTTTTATACATGTTTCTATGTTATATTATCAGATAATTTAAATGTAATAGTCTAGTCAGCAAAGCGTGCTCTTAAGAATGAATGTGCTTATTGAATGTTTGGGGTGAGGTCTACTCCAAACAGAATGGTGGAAACTGAGTTCGCAATGAAATAAATTATGTAAGCTGCAGTTAATGCATTTGTTATGAGCAGTAGCATCATTATAGACTCCATGGTGGAAAGGAGCATTTCTTGATGAGCCTGACTAGTTGGATGATGGCGTAAAATTTGGTAGATTGTCTATGCGGTGGTTTAGTTACAGGTTTATGTGGTGTGCTGAAGAAGTATTAGCTGTTCCAACTTGTTGACTACCATGATTACAGTTTTGCTTAATTAGATTATCTTGCAAAACTTTGAACTATGCCTTTTGTTGCATTAGGTGATCAAGATAACTGTATTCTGGGTGCATCTCACCTAGAGTAGCTGTAGTTTGGCTTTTAATGGAGCACTTAATTGATGCCCTCGTATGGTCCAGTATACTTCTTTTTTCCTTTCCGACTTAAATTCATTTCTTGTTACTTCCATAACCTGTGTTTAGCCTGTGTGAAGTAGCTTTAGGATTGGAATTCAGCTTCTTGATAACACAGGCGGAATGGTCCTTATATTTCAGAATGTTCACTTTGCATCACTTTCTGTTTTAGAGTATTTGCAAGAAATGCTTGCCCTAGGCAAGCTATGGTCATGGTAAGTTCTTCAAGATTGTTGCATGGATGAAAATTAATTCAACTTCAATTTCCATCAGATTGAGCCTTGTTATGGAATGATATATGCAACTGGTGTTACAGTGAGCTTGATAAGTCCATTGAAGTCCCTGTGACACAGTTGCTTTGAGAGATACTAAGTTCTAGCATAGGCCTCTTATCTCGTATTTGGTGGGCTTGCCTAATTTATAACCTCATTCAATGCTATAGTCACATTCCATTTTTTTCTACCTATTGGTGGGTATGGTTGATGCAGTAACTCATTGTTTTCATCCTATCACATGGACGCCACTCCTAGAAAATGTGGTGTCTTTGGGTTTCACTGCAATTAGCATTAGAGAACTCAGTTATAGCTCCTCTGCTATAGCCCCCACCCCCCCACGCCGCCGCGTGTAGGATGGGTCTCCACCTTTAACTTTTTCCAGTTTTGGTTGAGCTGCTCTTGGAGGCTTTTGTGGATAATTCTTAGTTGTGTCTTGTTTTGCTTGTTACATCATTTTCTCCCTTTTCCGCTGCTGAGGGGCGGGATGGTCCCACCCTTTCCTGCAGACAAGGATTTATATCCAGTTTTAAGAATTTTGAAACTTTTCCTCTTTATCCCGGCAGAGTCATTTCTTTTTGTTTTTCTTTAATGCACCTTGGTAACAGTATTGATTATTAATTGTTATTTTGGGAAACTACATAGATACATTCTGCTTCTTCCCTCTCAACCATCAACTTGGACAGTTCTGTGGTTGAAGTTGGGATGCAACATCCTAGGTTTGAGCAACTATTATAAATTTTTCATCTAGCATCATCTGGGGGGGTATGGTTTTGGTTTCTGACATGGGTTGCATTGTAGGATGGGAATGAAGTGTTCTTCAGGATCAAAAGAAGCACTCAGTTGAAGAAGCTGATGAATGCCTACTGTGACAGACAATCTGTAGAGCTGAACTCTATTGCATTCTTGTTTGATGGGCGCCGACTCCGAGGGGAGCAGACACCGGATGAGGTCCTACTACCCACCTACTGTTTCTCTCCTCTCTCTGTTTTCCCCTCCCTCATATCTAACTTTTAGTTTTTCTCATTACAGCTGGAGATGGAGGATGGAGATGAGATAGATGCCATGCTGCACCAGACTGGAGGTCATGCTCTTGTAATGGGTTGAGGTCATTTCTTTACCAGAAGTAAATGATAGTCGATGAAAGTCTGAATTTCCAGAGACCAACTGGAATAGTAAAGTATTTCAAGGCTAGTTTGAAGAAACACTGGGTCTGGTGATTGCTGTTTAACGGCTGACAGTTTGAGAACTTGTATGAGCATGATGCTTTTGTTACAAAGTTGACGAAGCAAAATGAAGTTGCTATGAAATGTTCATCTTGGTTTCAGTTTGTTGTTTGGTCTACTATTATGTTTGTTTCTCGTATTAGTTACTGTTGGAATTTGATTGAAATGCTAATACTTGGTCTGACACGGTGTGAGGCAGATTTTTTCTCCGATGTTCCTCTAGATTCACTTCTTGGGTATTCCTTTATCAGCTCAGCCTTATTTGCCCTTCGAATGCAGGGGAATTGTTAGTCCTCTTGTTTATCTGTGGTTTTAAGAGATTGGAAGCTTCTAGATCGCACCTATTCGGGTTTTCACAACTGCAGCAAATATAAGGAAAAGAGAAATGCGACTCTCACTGGTTTTTTAAAGGGGGAGGAGAGCAAGCTGGAGGAAGTTTCTCCCTCCGATGATGGATGCTGAAAAATAGGCTGCTGGTGGAACTGGTTCATTAAAAAATAAAATCGCGCGACTTTTGGAATGATACACTATTAAACCGACAGGGTTTTGGATTTAGCCAATCCAGCCCTTATTTAGGTTGTGCACAATTTGTTACCATTCGCAAGAATTTACCGTCCTTGATATGATTGTCATGCATAACCAATCTCCGTATTACATTTGTATTTTTTGTATAACTAATCAATATTTAAAATCATAATTTGATTTGAGTATTATTGGTTTTAATTTACGATAAACTCACTGAATGTATTTTTTTTATTTTTAAATTTTGAAATCAAGATTTGGTTAAAAGTTTTAACACTGTTATTCATTATGCGTTCACTGATCTCTAGATTAAATTATCGTAATCATAAAAGAGAGACATATATCAAATTATTGTAAATAAAATCAACAAAAAGAATCATTATATTTTTGGGGGAAGGGGGGGGGGAATTGAAATCGGATTTCGTGGGATCATCCTTCTGCAATTAAGTGCTTGTTTGCGCATTAGATTTCACCATTTGATAAGGTGATAAAATGATACAGATGAACTAATTTTTTTGTGGTTTTGCAGCCGTCGCAACCAATTTTTCTTTGTTCTTTCTTTTTGGGTTTGATAACAATCATCTAGTGCTAGCACCAAAAAAAAAAAAAAAAACAATCATATAGTGACGATGAGATTCAGCTCAAGTGGTATCAATTTCCCTACAATCTTGTAGTAACTCTCCTAAAAAAAAAACACAGTGAACTTTATGAAATGTACAAAATGTCATATGGCTCTAGTTTCTCAAAGAATTGAACCATCTTGCAAAATTTGGATAATGACATTTATAAGGAATAAGGGAAAATCTATTTCTAATTTTCTAATCATGTCCTCTACCAAAACACAAATTTATTTGATTGGCAATTTTCCATCTTTTCTATGCTGATGACCTCCTCTTGTTCGCCAAGACAGACATTCTGAATATGAGTAACATCTTGGAGTGTCTAAGAGATTTCATTACAGAGAGTGGGCTGACCATTAATCCCAACAAGTCCAAGCTTTGGTTTTCCCATAAAGTTCCCTGGAATCTCAATGATTCAGTCACGGCTATAAGTAAATTTTCCCTCACTCCAAAGCTTGTGAAATATCTTGGAACTCCAATCATTCATGAAAGAGCGCAAAATCAAACTTTTGGCTTCATAGTTGAAAAGGTTCGGAGAAAGTTAGAGAACTTGAAGACTAAACTGCTCACTACAGCTAGGAAGAAGGTGCTAATCCAATCCGTCACCGCTGCCCTCCCTCTCTTTTTAATGCAATGCACTTGGCTCCCTGAGACCATTGCAAGAGACTTCATCATATCAACCGAGACTTTCTCTAGGACTGGTCTGGGGATCGCAAGAAGACTCATCTAGTCAATTGGGAGAACATTTGCAGGACCAAAAAGGATGGCAGTTTGGGATTGAGAACGACAAGAGTCTCAAGGCCAAGTGGATGGAAAATCATCAAGGGCGAAAAGAGTTTGTGGTGCAAAGTCCTAAGGAGCAAATACCTAAAGGATGGAGACTTGTTTAACCATAGATATAAACCTGGTGCTTTAGTGGTATAGAAGGGATTGTCAAAAGTATAGACTTCTTAGCCAAAGGCCTGAGATGGAAGATCGGAGATAAAAGTAGAATCAGGTTTTGCCATGACCTCTGGATAGGAAAAGAACCTCTGATTTATGGGACTCTTGCGCCTTCACCCCAAGTTCCCTCCGACATTAAAGTTAATCACTTCATTTCTGACAGTAGAGAATCGAAAATTGCGGATCTTAATGCGCGGAGAAGGTTGAAGAGATAAGAAGTGTCATGATCCCCAGGAATAGCACAACAGTTGATGACTTCTGCTGGGTTGGGCATGGGGATGGGAGCTTCTTGGTTGCCTTGGCGTATAGGTACTATCTATCCTTAAGGAATGGAGGAGATCAGGAGGAAAACTGGGAGTGGATTTGGAAGATTGCCAGTCCTGAGAGAATCAAGTTCTTGTGGCTAATTGCAAGCAACAAGATTATGACAAATACTAAGAGGAAGAAGAGGCACTTCACTTTGGAGGATGAGTGTTCTCACTGCAGAAGGTCGAAGGCGACTACGCTCCACTGCCTCAGAGACTGCATCGCTGCCAAAGAGGTTTGGAGTTTGGTTTTCCTGGGGGTGGAGGGTGTGGACAACCTCTGGATTGCGGATGTGCCTAGATGGATCAAGTTTGGAACTAAAGGTCTCTGCACGGGAACTCTTCATATAGATAGAAGCAAGTTTTTAGCCATTGTTTGGATCCTTTGAAAGGCCCGGTGTAAATGCATATATCAGAAGGAGCAGATGCCTACTGTAATGGTTACCAGATGGGATCTGAACCTCAATAAAGAAATCAAGCGTGCTAACTCAAAGGGGTGGAAGAGGAACTCCTGCAGCAAGGAGTGGATTAGCTGGTCTCCTCCCAGAAGCAATAAACTTAAGCTCAACACAAATGGGTAGGTTATGTGCCTGATGACCATGCTGCAGCAGGAGGTTTTGTGAGGAATGACAAAGGGGAATGGGTAGTGGGATTTACGGCTAATGTGGGAGTCTGCTCAGTAACCATTGCAGAGCTCTGAGGTGTCAGGGAGGGTCTCCTCCTTGTAAGCAAGAAAGGCATGAAGAACATTGAATTGGAGGTGGATGCATTGGCAGTCTTCAACCTGTTTAGGGAAGGAAACTCAGTTAACCACCCGCTTGGAGACATAATTAAGGGTTGTCATGAGCTTATGAACGAGGTCAATGTCTAGGGAGGGTAACAAGTGTGCGGATCACCTTGTTGCTCTCGGTCACAGATGCAACCCGGGCTTACATGAATTCCTCCTTGCTCCTCCCTCCATGTTTACTCTGCTCCAGGAGGATGCTTTGGGACTTAAGTTCTTAAGATTAAAAAACAGTTCCATTTTGGACACGCCTAAAGATTTCAGCCTGGCGTTGTAGTTTTGTTCTTCTCTCCTCCTCACAAAAAAAAAAAAAAAACACAAATTTATATGTTGCAGCAAATTAGGTTGTACAAAAACCGGAAAAACAAAAACAGAAGTGAATACCGAAAGATACAAAAAAATGACACCCAATAAAATACAAGAAATAGAAAGGTGGACAAACACATAAATATAACAAATATATGTATTTTTATGTAAATATTAATTATTTTATAAAAATAATAAAATAATCATATTTTATCATAAAAATCTAAAATAATCATAAATGTAATTATTAATTATCAGATAAATAATATAAAAATAAAAATTTATAATTAAATAAATAATTTATTAAATATAAAAAATATGTAAATAGAGGCAGGTTTTGCGATATACAATGATTTTCCCTCAACCTCAACTATCCTTTGGAAAGGTCACGTGAGCAGTTCATACCATATAAACGGCCCTCTGGGGCCAAAGAACACGCACACAACAGCAGCGAGCGAGCCAGAGAGAGAGAGAGTCATTTTTTTTCCATTTGCCACCCAAATTTTCCTGAGAGAGAGGAGGGAGAGGGAGACGGAACCTACAAGGGCCATTCTCTTCCCCTACCCCAAGGTCCTGGAGCCCAAATCAGAAAGAGCAAATGGCTTGGGAGAAAACAAGTACAACACAAAAACTCCCCCAATCTCGGCATTTTTGGTCTATATTGATCATAATCGTCAACGTTCTCTCTCTCTCCAGATCACATGATTACAAAGAAGCACTCACCAAGAGCATCCTCTACTTCGAATCACAACGCTCCGGTCGATTGCCTTACAACCAAAGGGTCACTTGGCGTTATCACTCCGGTCTCTCCGATGGCCTTGAACAAGGAGTTAGTCCCATTAATCCTTACCTTAATAATTCCGATATGGTTATTATAGTAACAGTGTTGTGCTTTTTCTTATAGAATTATGATCTTATGATTTTTTTTTTAATTTACGTTTTTGGGTGCAGGTAGATTTAGTAGGAGGATACTATGACGCAGGTGACAATGTGAAATTTGGACTTCCGATGGCCTTTACCATAACAATGCTCTCATGGGGAGTGATTGAATATGCCAACGAAATTGCAGCAACCGGAGAGTTTGGCCATGCTCTTGAGGCCATCAAGTGGGGAACTGATTATTTCATCAAAGCTCACACTCACCCAAATGTGTTATGGGTCCAGGTAAATATAATTAATCACATTCATACTTTTTGTGTCAAAAAGACAATGTTATTCTTAAGGGCAAAAATACAGTGAATTTCATTTCCGTATCTTGGAAAAATAACAAATGTTTTTAATTGCCATTTTCTATAGATACCCAAATCAAGCCAAATGCATGAAACCATCAAATATATGAGAAAAATGCTTTGCCTATATGGAGAGATAGTACTAAGATACGACATGATTTTGTTAGGTGGGCGATGGAGATACAGATCACTACTGTTGGCAACGGCCAGAGGACATGACAACATCAAGACAAGCCCACAAGATCGACGAGAAGAATCCGGGTACCGAGGTTGCCGCCGAGACAGCCGCGGCCCTCGCGGCAGCATCAATCTTGTTTAGGAAAAGCAATCCACATTACTCCCACCTTCTATTACAACATGCACAAGAAGTAATATTCGTTATTGATTAAAATTAATATTATTTTTTATATATTGATTGTGATAAAATCAACAACAATGGTATTTTTAAAACACTAAAATGCTAGTTTGGCAGGTTATGGTACTTTTTTAAAACACTAAAATGCTGGTTTGGTAGGTTATGGTGCTTGTAAGAATTAGCTAAGGGAGTTTAACTACATGGGGTTTATTTAATTTGGGTTTGAATTAATTTTGCGCAGTTGTTTGAGTTTGGTGACAAGTATAGGGGAAAATATGATGAGAGTGTAGGGGTGGCGAAGAGGTATTATCAATCGGTGAGTGGGTACAAGGATGAGTTGTTATGGGGAGCTTTGTGGCTATTCAAGGCCACCGACAAGGTTGAGTATTTGAATTATGTCGTTGAAAATGCTCAATCTTTTGGTGGGAGCACTTGGGCCATTGCTGAATTCAGCTGGGATATCAAGTATGCAGGTCTTCAAATCCTTGCTTCTATGGTAATTAATAATCTCTCTCTCTCTCACCCCCCTCCCCCGCCCACACACACACACACACACACACACACAATGTTATATCTTTTGTTATTAGGAAATAATTACCTCATAATAGGCTAAGTGCATCTATAAGGGAATATGAGAAATGATCGTGAACCTTACACAAAATAAATGAACTCGTGGGATTTATAATCATTGGATCTCAATTTCTAATAATACTTGAATTATGATGATATTAGAATTTAACTAGGTCTATAGATTTTAATGAAACTTGCATCAGTAAGAAGGCAAGTTGTTAAACACACCATGTGTGTTCATCATTCCACATGTCCTCTTAGCCATATCAGCCACATTAAATATAAATATAGTATACCATCCACTCCCCACACCCTTGTTCTTAATAGATTTGGGGGTAAAGATGTTCACACCAAAGTTTGGTAAGCCTCGATGAGTAAATCAATTTATATTAATATAAATTATCATATAACTATAGAATCGCGATAAAACCTATATATTATTGTATGATATTAAGTATTAGACCATTAAATAATAATAAAAATAAAAATAGTTGTAGTAGAAATGACAATTTTTAGATAAATATATGAAAACACTAGAAAAAATAGAATTAAAAATGAATAAATTTATAATAAGTTGAAAATTAATTCAATTATGAATAAAATGTGAAAATATTATTTGAAATGATTTGGATATGTGTAAAAAAAATAAAAAAATGAACCGATTAGGAGGACTGAAAATTTAAATATAGAAGATTTAGTAAAACATAAAGATAAACTACTGAAAACTTGAATATAAGTTATCTGTAAACATATGATAATTAAGAGTTTAGATGAGAAAATTGTTTTGGATAGAAATGAGTGGCGTAGGAGAATCCATACAAATTAAACTAATATTTTTTTCTTTAATATTTTTCATATTTATTTTTCAAATAAATGACACCAATTATTGCAATTAAGATTTAGATTATTATTATTGTTATATAAACTATCATATAAATTTATTATATGTTTTATTTGTTTTTATATAATATTATTAAAAAATTATGATACGTGAATATAGTCTAAGAAAAGATATTAAAACCGAAAGGTATGATTTATTTACACATATAAATATATATTATTTTTTTATCATTTTATCGGTATTTAGAGTTATATTTTGATTAATTCGTTTCAAGCGTTTGTGGGAGTCTTATTTTGAGAACTGTTCTCCCAGTATAATTTTTTCTGTTTTTGAGTTTTGAATCTAAAACTTAGTTAAGAGATTTAGAATTTTATCCCACTAAATCAATTATTTATCGGTAAAAATATATGTGTGTGTATATATATATATGCGCGCGCGTGTGTATTTATGTATGTTTGTATCGTACAAATTCCAACAATAAACTTTTTGTCTTCGTCCTCGAGCTTCCCGGTTAGGATGACCAAAAATCTATTCCTCTTTTTCTTAATTTCTTTTATATAAACATGAACTTGTCGTAATTTTTGCATTTGGCTCTAATTTGCAGCTAATTGTGGAAGACAAACATATGCAACACAAGAACACACTAAATCAGTACCGATCAAACGCAGAGCACTATCTCTGTGCATGCCTCAACAAGACCCAATCGAGCAATGTACATCGCACTCCAGGAGGCTTACTGTACACCCGCAAATGGAACAACCTACAATACGTCACAACTGCAGCATTTCTCCTCACAATCTACTCTGATCATCTCAAATCCATAAATCAGACCCTCAAATGCCATCAAGGCGAAGTTGGCCCACAAGAAATCCTCGCCTTCTCCAGATCACAGGTTGATTACATATTGGGATCCAATCCAATGGCCATGAGTTACTTAGTAGGGTACGGATCCAAGTACCCATTGAGGGTCCACCATAGAGGAGCATCTATTGTATCGTATAGAAAAGAGGAGGGTTTTATTGGGTGCACTCAGGGGTATGATAGTTGGCATGGACGTAAAGACCCGAACCCAAATGTGGTTTTCGGGGCAGTTGTCGGTGGACCGAATTTGAAGGATGGATTTAGAGATGACAGAGAGAATTTTCTGCAGACCGAGGCTTGTATTTATAATACTGCTCCATTAGTTGGGGTTTTAGCAAAATTGAACAGTTTAGAGTCTGGTAATGGAGTTGATAAACCTTTTTAACTTCCATCCATGTGAAACAATTGATGTCTGATTTTAATTATCGAGTAAAGAGCCATGACTTGGTATATAAATTTAAAAATAATTGTGCATCTCCGAAAAAGGGTAGGTGCCAAGTGATTGAAGGTTTCAGCTTGATTAAGAAAACAAAATTCATTTGTATTGACATTGGGGGGAGTGGGGTTAAAAGTTGTGAGGGTTGAATGCATGTGGAGTATATTTGGAGTGTTGTTGTTGATTATTCTGGTCTGCATTTGATAATTTGGAGGGCCTTTAAAGTTCTCTTCGTGCATGTTGATTGAAAAATGGTGTTGTTGGGATTGCAGAATTGATTATGATGTTGATCATGCATTACGGGTGTGTTTCTTGATCTTCATTTGCACTTGTATTGCGTTGAGATAGGTGGGAGTTGGCTTCGCTATTTGTGGCGAGGTGGTGAATTGATAGGCCTCCTAGGAAGACTAGGGCTGGGAGGCAAGTTCTTGACCTTTCCTCGAGGAGTTGAAAGTTCATGAGAGAATGCAAGATTTGATTGTAAAGAGATCTGTGAACCCCACCCCAAAGTTGGAAGGTTGCGATTGGTAGTTCTATGCTGCTCTTACAATCTAAGACAAGGAGACTCCTAATGAATTGATGGTTAGGGGGAAAAGGGGACATGATCAATAGGTACTATGGGGCCACTTGCACTGGGATGGAGGAAGAATACAGCAAACTCCCAGTGAATAGAGTTTTGGATGAAAGAATCTAACGGTCGAGTAGTTATGAAGGGTCTTGATGGGCGATCAAGAATGGTCTTTACAAATCAAGTTTGAAACCGGTAGCCAAGTTGCGGTACAACTTCATTTGCCATGAATTTCTTCCTGTTACACTCCTTGGTGACGTCACTATGTATGAGAGGAGTTAATATTAATATGGAGAAGCTTTTGTTTGAAATGACCGGGCAGACAGGACAGAGAAAGGTGGATGGGATTTGGTTTCCTTCCTTGACGGGATTGTGTGAGCTTCAGAAGGTGTCCGCATTGAAAACAGAGACAGAAGTGAAGTCAGCAAAAGACCTGGATCACGCATACCTCCGGAGCCAGAACTGCCACAGCAGCCACGGCCTGTTCCAGGTCCTTATGCAGACCTCACTCAGCACAGCAGCAGTTGCAGAGCCAAATGATGCATGAGAGATTCATGGCTAGTTTCAGCATATCAGTATGACCAAGTGTTACTATATTCAATTTAAAAAATGAATAAAATTATACATATCACACCATGAATGCCCGCAAAGAGACTAAACTTTGTAAACAACTGAGATAAATAATAATACTTTTTTTAACCCTGATCTTATCATTTCATCTTGAAAAACAATCCAACAGAAGATGACATGAAATTAAGGGCTTCAAACCATCTGCATGGATTACGAACCTTTATATATCTAAAGCTTTAGGTAAATATAAATGAATCAAAGTTAAGACTGAGCAAGCTTGATTGATAACTTGCATGTCACAAGCAAAGAACATCATTTCTTTTTCAAACAAAAAGAAAAGAATAAACTTGAAACTTCACATTTTCCTTTTGCCCCATCTTCAGCTTTGCAATTTCCTCGCTTTTCTTTTTTGTGTATGGTTCTGCACATACCACATTCAAAAATGCGACACATTAAATAACTTATTGAGCTTCAATCAACTCCAAAATCAAAATTAATGAAAAGGACCAAAGATTTGAGCAAGACAAATATGAAAGTATAATATTTCCTAAAAAAGGGATTTTGTTAATTTTTTTTTTTTTTAATTTTGATTCTTTTACTGCGGAGCAAAAGTATTAAATTTTTAATTATTCTATATTTATATTATTTTTATCAATATTATTAGTATGTTTGACTGTTTCAAATAAACGTTATTGGTCAAAATATATTAATGTAAATTGTTACACAAAAAATAATCCATTTAACTCATAATTTATTTGATATATTCAAATTTTTTATTCATGTGAATTAAAAAAAATCAAAATTATATTTTTGATGCGCTGAATAGCAATACTCAAAGCAAAAGGTTCAAAATCTTACCAAATCAAAAAACATTGAATATAATTAGGCAAATTCAGGCAACAAATATATCAATAGTTAGTTCGTTAATTTATACGTCGGCAATCCAAGAGTGAAGATGTGTGATCGGTCTCCGCTCTTCTTTGGTAACCCTAAATTCAGACAAATAATTTATTTGAAATTTATTTATTCTTATAATTTTCTTCGGTGTTTTACGTTATACTTGAAATTAAATAAATATTACAAAATTTTTGGAATTTTGCTTCTGATTTTTGTTATTTGTAACCAATAAAAATATATAAAATTTAATTTTTTTTCCACTTATTTGTTCAACGCAAGTTCCTATCGATAATTTGTAGTTCACAAAGAAAAAAATATAATTATTTAAAGTATAAAATATCAAAATTGAAAACTTAGTATATACAACAATAAGAAAAAGAAAACTTTGTTTGGAAAAAAAGAAAATTTTTTTCCTATTAATGGAAAATTCTTTTTTTTTTTAAATAAGAAAAGGAAAGAAATTTGTGAGAAAAGAAAATGAATAAGTGAAAAAAGTTTTAAAATTTAAATTATATATGTTACTGGAAACATAAAAGATATGTCCCAATAATTGGATATTTTATTAGAATTTGAATTTTAAAAGGTGCAATAATTATTTAAAAATTAAAAAAAAAAAGAGAAAAATTAAAAAATATTATATATATTCATTATTTAGTACAACTACAAGAGCTCATTTTGAAACCCTAGATCTAGAATGATCAATAAAATGTAATATATACAATAAATATATTCTTAATATTGTCTCAATATATAATAAATATTGTATTAATATAACAGTAAATATTGTGTGAATATTATGTTATTAAAATTATATTAAAAAATATAAAAATAATAGGTTAAAAATTATTTATAATTTTTTATGAGAGGGGAAAAATTAATATTTTTTTTATTTATGGGGTAATGTTAATAAATTAATAGGGTTTATAGATTCAAAAAAAAAAAAAAATTAGAGGAGCATTCACCGCAGCTGGTGCCTCACTATTTTTCGGTCATTGAAATGAAATTTATTTGATATTATTTTATTTTCAAAAATTCCAACGACCCAAAACGCTGGTTATTTACACGATGCTTTGAGAGGCCCAATTTCGTCGATCCCCATGAAATTTTAATATTTACATATTTAAAAAAAATCACTAAAAATCATAAAAATAAGATAAGTTGCGAAAATGATACAAAATAATAAAAAAAATGACATCGTATATGAATATATGAAACCAAAATATAAACAAACACGAAAATATAAAAATATATTAAATTTTATATAAATATTAATTATTTTATAAAACTAATAAAATAGTCTTATTTTATAATAAAAATATAAAATTATCAATAACGCTTCATTGGTATAGTGGGAAATGTATTAATACCCCACACCAAAAACTAGAGTTCGAGTCTTGATAATGACAAAAACGATATTGAGAGAACTTCCTCCTGATTGGAACCCGATAGAAACACGGCCTAAATTAATTGGAGTAAAATTTTAAATACTCGACGATAAATCAAATTTAGAGGATAAAAAAAATATAATTATTAATTATAAAATAAATAATATAAAAGTTATAAATAAATAAATAAATTATTAAATATGAAAAAATATATATAAATAGAAAATATAAAAATTTTTATATATAAATATTAATGAATTTAATATATTAAAATATTTTGAAAATGTGCGTTTTAAAAATAAAAAAACGTTAGTTAGTGTTCATCATATAAAATAAGTAAATTTCTCAAAAATAATTTAAAATATTTTTAAAAAATTATAACGTTTTTCTCCTTCACTCTTTCTTTTTATGGCTTATGGAAAGTTTTTGGTCCAACGGGACTGTGGTGTCTTATCCAAATTCTGAGGTGGGCCATGCCCGGGGTGTCCCTATCCTCGGAGGATCTGAACGCCCCCTGTTTCACGCTCTCTGCGTCATTTAGGGTTTAACAAAATCGAAAACCTCTTCTCTTTACTGTGACTTCTTTCACTACCAAACTTCAAAATTCAAGAGATGGCGTCCAATGGCATAGAAACAGCTCAAATTCTTGAAGAAATCGAGTCGTTGAAGGCTGCGAAGAGCGAGATTGAGCGAAGAATTTCAACCCTCCAGTCTAAGCTAACTGAAATATCTGCCAACGGAGACTCCAATTCGAATCAATCATGCCCTTATCAGTCGAGCATCAACTCAGTTGGTGCCAAACACGATTTGTCGCCCGACATGATTTACAGATACAGTCGCCAACTGCTTCTTCCTTCTTTCGGCGTCGAAGGTTAGCTTTTTCGTCTCTTTCTTTTTTCTTTTGCAATTGCTTATCTTTTGGTCTCCCTTGCAGGAAAACTTTCAGAAAAATCTCTAAATACGGCACTTTTTAATCTATAATAAATTCTAAGATTTTTGTTTTTTTTTCATACATAAATTTGATGGTCAGTTCGTGTCTGTTGGTGTTCGTGATACATAGGTTTTGGTCTATTTTAAATTCTCCCAACTTTGGAGAATTATAATTCTAGAAGATTTTGAATTTCATTAAATGGAGGAAAATGACTAGGTTAAAAAGGATTCTGCTATAAAAGCATAGAGAATGATCATTATTCATTATATTTGATTTGGGCCTTGTTTGTTCACTAAGAACTGACTTCCCGAATAACATTGTCCTGCTAATTCTAATGGAGGACATTTCAAAGTTCATATGCTCACTATTTTCCGATTCACAGAAAAGACTTCTCAAGAAGCTGTCGGAATGTATGTTCCAGGTTTAGCCCTTGATAGAAAGTTTTAAACTAGTATTTTTAACTTTGTGCCCTAACGACAGAATATCATTTAACTTGAAAAATATAATCTTTCTTCGTGCGATTTGCTAAAAGCAAAACAAGCGTACTCCTATTCTTTCTTTTATGGTAAAAGTGTGGAGTTTGTCTACGCATGTTGACAAGCTCATTTTGTCAGTTTCATTATAGATATTGAAACTGAATTCTGAATTTGGACAGGAATGCGGCAAAATGCTTCTTTTTTTCAAGAAAAAATTGATCATAAGAACTTTAACTAACTTTCCTGTTCTTTATTTTCAAGAAAACGTATTATCTCATTGGTACATTTTTCTAGGATCTTTCAATGTTACAGGATGAAGATGGGTTAAAATTAATGCTATTACTTTCTCAAACTAAGTCTTATTATAGAAAGGAAGGTTACATAGTCAAATTGGTTCTTAGTTCAATTGCCTATGGTTCATACTCTTGCTCTGAGAGCTTTATATCTGGTCATTACATTTTTGTTTTCCCTTTATGTTTACTTGCTTATTTGGCTGCAGCACAATCAAGACTTGTGAAATCTTCAATTTTAGTTGTTGGAGCAGGAGGATTGGGCTCTCCTGCATTGTTATTTCTTGCAGCTTGCGGTGCAGGTCAGACATTAGCTCCTAAGTCCTTGATATTGGATTTTTTGAGCTAGATCTTCTTGAACTGATTATTGATCATGTATATAAAGCATCTGACACTGCCTTGGGGCTTTTGCTTGTGGAAGCCATCTCTTCTTGCTTGCTACTATATTCATTGGAGGAACGTTTTTTTTTAATTAATATTTTCCTTTGCTTCCCAGGCTGCATAGGAATCGTGGATCACGATGTAGTGGAGCTCAATAATCTGCATAGGCAGGTTTGAAAGTAAAATATGCATGCATGTTGTCTTTTGTTTAGTTTTTGCATGGCAGCCATGGTTGTGTCAATGGGTTGTTTGTCCCAACTGATTTATAAAAGCATTTGGGAAGGGAAAATGCAAATAGAATATAAGTTGTTGAGTGCTAACTTATTGCCTCAACTCTCTAACTAAGAAGCTTTTGGTCTCATGTGCAGTGGAGGTATAATTTGGAGTACTTTGTATGAGTATCTCCACTGGATCTTAAGATTCATTCTCAATCCTGTAGAAGTTCTAATAGACTTTGGGTTAATTTATTTGAGTTGGTTTAGATACCTCCTTTTAGCTTATGTCTTACTAAAGTGAGAAGAAAAGTCATTCTATGCAAAACCAGTTGTTTTCATTATGTACCTTATGTGTGCAATGGAAAATGATGCCAAAAAAAAAAAAAGAAATCTTCTGTAAAAGTTACTGTATGAAGAATGCTGATGGGACATTTTATGCAGAAGAATGAAACTAGGTTTGGTTCCCAAGAATGTCAGTTTTTTCCCCTTTTCTTTTAACTCTGGAAATGGCTTCAAAATCGATTATCATCCATTGGTTAGTTCCAAGAATACCACCTCTTGAGGTAAATTCAAGATGCTAAAATTTTCGGATTCTGATGTGCTGATTTTATTGTCACTTCTCTTAGATCTTCTATTGGTATTAGGATGGCTAAAATGGGATACTGCTTCTCCTTAATCTCCCTTTTGAAATGATTGACAGTAGCCTCATTCTATTTTACCTGCAGTTGTTTTAGTTTATGTGTTCATAGATATATTTTGGCTTTGGAATTGATTTGATTCGGTTTAACAGAATTCTTCTTTCGCAAATTATTCGTAATGTGTCTCAGATTATCCACACTGAAGCTTATATTGGTCGGCCGAAGGTGGAATCTGCTGCTGCTGCTTGTCGTGCGTATGTAAACTCTCTCAATTTCTGGGTGCTGCCATTGCATTCCCGTTTAATTGCTGTCTTGTATTCTGAACAGTTTGTCTATTTTCATTATCCTTAAAAATCTGTTAGGTTGTATATCCACTTTTTAGATTTTACAGTTGGCTTGACTGACCTAAATTTTTATTGATGATATAGTATTAACTCTACCATCAAAATTGTTGAACACAAAGAAGCTCTGCGAGCATCCAACGCTTTGGAAATCATGAGCAAGTATCCTGATGTGTAATTCCTTTCAGAATACAGTATTGTTCATATGCTATGTTCCGCCTTCCTGTTGGTTTCTCTCATGTGTGACTGGTATCATCCTGTAGCTAGGACATATTTGATTCCTTAACTGCCAACATTTGCTAGATATGACATTGTGATAGATGCTACAGACAATGCTCCCAGTCGTTATATGATCAGTGACTGTTGCATTGTGTTGGGAAAGGTAACTTCTGCACATGTTCTCTGAATATCTTGCCTTCGCAATACAAATTTAAGTTGAAAAGAGATGGCTTCTGGAGCTATTAAAGAATGCCCTTCAATTCACTTTTTTTTTTTTAATTTTTAATTTTTTTGGCTTTTTTTTCCCCAAGAGAAATCCCATAGTGGTTATCAACGAAAACTCTCTATTAGTTATTTTCAGCCAGTGATTGATTCTATTAGCAATTGGAAAGTAATAGTATGAAGCGGACATATAACAAAGTGACTGTTGATGAAGAGCAGCTTTTACCTAACCACACTAAAGTTCGTAGTGATGCATCTAACTGCATTTTTCTGCTTTTAATAACTAAAGTATGTTACCACTAATGTCTAGTTGTCAGCCGTCCTGATTGTTGATCATTGATTGCTTGCTTGCTGGATCACTAGTGACTCTACTTGAGATGTAATTGCTTTTTTATCCTTATGCAGCCTCTTGTATCAGGTGCTGCTGTAGGACTGGAAGGGCAGGTACATTCAGCATTCTCAGCTCATTTTTTTACTTCAAATATTTTGGTGCATGTGTTGCATAATGTACTCATCATTTATTTATTAAGTACTTATTCAGGGCATAACTGTATTATCATATATGTTTTATAGCTCACTGTCTACAATTACAATGGAGGTCCATGTTATCGATGTCTGTTTCCAACTCCACCTCCTACAACAGCATGTCAAAGATGCTCTGATAGTGGAGTTCTTGGAGTAGGTATGTTAAATGAAGTCGTTTTCCAAGTATGCTACATATATTAAAATTCCTAGCAGTTGCATTAAACATGATACTATGTAAAAAGTTAATTTAATGCTTAAAATATCCCAATAAGCATGCATTATACAAGTTCAGCAATATGAAGATGGTCTTACATCGTTTTACCGAGAGGAGGCAGCTTCCAAGATTTGAATCCAGGATCTCAAGCAAAGATGCAAAGAACTTTACCATTGGTCTAAAATTCACCCACACTTAAAAACAATATAAATGCTGGCTATAAATCAGGGACAATACTTGGCAAGTGTATATTTTATTATTTGTATTTTTGTATGGAATTATTGAGGCCAGAAGCAATCTGGCTGTGGCATTATGCCACTTGCAAGGACAAATTTTGAGTCCCAGGCCTAACCTTAATTGGCAAGATATGTTTTCCAAACACGAAGGCTGTTGGTACCATGCATAAATGCTAACTCCAAAAATTTGTCTGCCCTTAAATGCCTTTTAAATTCTGCATACAAAAGATATGAGTCTTTGTAGCCCAAGCCATTCTTGCACGTAGTGATCCTGGTAAAGAAAGGCCTAATTTAGAACAAACCTTTTATGATTGATTCATAAATGTGGTCTTTTTTCCTCTTGCCCCCAAATTTTGAAGCTCTCAGATGTCATGCGTTATAATTTTTACTTTTCTTTTTCATTTACACTTGTCTACACTATTTTAGTCCCACTAAAATCTTTAGCACATGCATATATGAGAATTGGCTGCTTTAAGTTTCATACTTGCTTTACACATTTGCTTGAAGGTCAATAATTTGGTTGTCTGCGTATTGCTTGCCTGTATTTTAAAGTTTATAAAGAGGCATGGCTCTCATGTATGAATGACTGGTTAGTAACAACAACCATGCAACAAGAGAAACTCAACTTAATGTGCTAAGTGACTGAAACACAAGCTTACAGAAAAATTAAAAATAATGTTGGAAGCTAAACACTGATCCTTGTAGACTGGGAAAATGAAAGGAAACAAGTTGCGACCTAGCCAATATTAAATTCTTATATGACACTCAGGTTGTTTAGTTTTATGATGATCCTTGCATCTACAATTTACATTCTTAATGCAGTGCTTGGTTTACTTTGAAATCATATTCTACTGGTAATAGTTCTACACTGTACATAGAAACCTCTGCCTGCTTCCTCTTTCTAATCTTTTGCTTTTCGTGTTCCAATTTATAGTTCCCGGTGTCATTGGCTGTCTCCAAGCCTTAGAGGCAATAAAGATTGCTACTGCTATTGGTGAACCACTTTCAGGGAGAATGCTTCTTTTTGATGCATTATCAGCCAGAATTCGAATTGTAAGTCAAAGTCTTATGTATCCACATGGTTGTTTGTGCCATCCTTTCAGTTGTTATTGCTTGAATTGATGTCTGTCTTAAATAAAAGGTAAAACATGGACCATCAGTATTTGCTCAGACATGGGGAGGCTTCTGATTGAAATTAGGGTATATACAACATCGAATTGGGATCTGGCAGTGGTAGCAGATCTAGTGTTATCCGATTAAATCCCTTGTTGCCAGCTACTTTCAGTACGTAAATATACTTGAATAAAATCATAAACCTGTCCTGGGTAGATTTTTTACTTTTCCCCTCTCAAACCCCAAAAGTGTCCAGATGTTAAGTTTTGAATTTCTTGTTCATTAACAGTACCATACTAGCGACAGATACTCCATTATGTTTACAATTATGAATTCCATCCAAAATGAATGAAAAATAAGAGTCAATATTTTGCAGCCAACATGGTGATTTGACTAATTTGGTGCTTATTTATAAATTTCATATAATCAGGTTCTTATTTCCACAGCATCAGTCCACATGCATTTCTTTTTGGTACTAATAATAGCACATTGTGTAGGTCAAAATTAGAGGTAGATCATTGCAGTGTGAAGCTTGTGGAGAAAAAGCAGTATTAAGCCAAGAGCAATTTCGAGAATTTGACTATGAGAAGTTTACTATGACTCCACTCTCTCAGGTTTGTATTTCTCTTACCTTGTTTTATTTTATATTCAACATTTGATCACTATTTCATTGCCTACAAAATGCTGCTTGCCCTATTCTTGGGCCTGCTAATGTGGGGTATCAAGGAAAGAATAGATACAACTTCATATTTTGCCCTTCTTGGTAGAAAGTTCCTCTCTATATCCAAACTCTTGACATTGAACTTCTTAATTCTAGATGTTTGCAATAGTAATTACTGGAAAACTATGTGAACTAGATCTGTTGTTGACTAGTCTAAAACATTTTGTTCTTTAGTTTGATATAATTTGCATGTTCCAATTGTGAATGATTTCTTGTAATCTCTTTTCTCCTCTCTAACTCTATTTCTTCTTCAAATCCAACTGTAGACAAAATGTTTGAAACTCGTTGAGGTACAAGATATCAAATCCTTTTCCCTTGTGCATTCAGCCAATAACCATCCCACCAACCAAACCCTTACTGTCGCTTTTCATCTGTGACCTTTTGTCGTATTCAAAGATCACCTTTAGGTGCAACTCAGCAAAAGAAACAACCACAACTTTAGGGTTGATGTTTTGTAGGCTTTGCATTGGCTTTGGTTTGAAATATTATAACCCACTCTGTATTTTAGGCTGAGGAGTTGAGGCATTTGGTAGCTCAACCTGACCCTAGGAGTGATGTCATTAGTGTTTACTCCTTTATAAGGACAATGCATGAAGTGTGTACTCCTTTTATAGGGATAATGCATGAAACTATTTGTAGTTCTGATGTTTAAGGTGAATTCCCCTGGGCGAATAATAATTTGCAGATCAAGCACATAGTGAGGATTTATTCAACATATTGACAAGTAGTCATTCATAAGAAGTTTCTTCCTGTGTGCAGCTTACACGACAGTACTTGTGTTATCACTAGTTTGTCCATAGATTATGTCATAAAGTGTGTATAAGCAGCAGAAATGTCAGAAACACTGGTGCTTTTCATTTGCATTTCACCCAAAGATCAAGATTTAGAATCTGACACATCTTTGTCACAACTTACAAAATGCAGACTCCAGTGAAGTTAAATCTGCTTTCCCCCGAATCCAGAATAAGCAGCCAAGAATATAACCGGGTTGTTGTGAATGGAGAAGCACACGTCCTGGTGGATGTCCGACCAGCTCACCACTTCAAAATTGTCTCCCTTCCCAACTCCACGAACATCCCACTCCCAAGATTGGAGGCTAGGATGCAAGAGATCTCTTTGGCCTTGAAGGAAAAGGAAAAACAAGCAGGCAAGAATCCTAATTCTGGTGCCAATCTGTATGTTGTTTGTAGAAGAGGTAATGATTCACAGAGGGCTGTTCAGTACCTCCACAAAGTGGGGTTCACATCAGCTAAAGACATTGTCGGAGGACTCGAGGCATGGGCTCGTGATGTAAACCCGAGCTTCCCTACCTATTAGTAGGCATGCTAATGTATTACTCTCTCATTAGTTGTATGAATTTTGATTATATAGGAGAATATATATAGCCTGCCAGTGCCGTTGTAATCTCATCAAGAAACAAAACTAATGTGTGACATGCTAATACTAATATATGCCACAAGAAATTTTCCTGATTTTATTTTTTTGGTACTAGAAATTGTTTTCTTGATTGTGTCATGGCAAGCAGACCAATCCTACTTCATTTTTTATTTTCATACAGATCTGAGAGCAGCTAAGAATAATTTTTTTGGGGGGGTTATTTTTGGCAATTTAGTCCCACCAAATGCTCAGAGAATAGTTAAAAATCAAGATAATCATGTCAGTGGTGACCGTTATGAGGGGCTTTAATGAAAATTTTGCCTTCCAAAATAAGTATCTTTTTAATAGGAGGCGGTTTGAGCAAGGCTTTTCCCCCAAATTCTGGGGATGACAGCAAAAGATATCTGGAAGAATGGCATATTGCTCTAAAACAGCTTTGGAGAACTAGCTTGAAAGCAGCTTGTGGGCATTGACATGATTATGGCCATGGTATGCATAAGAACACATCCCCTTGATCTATTCAAGAATGCGTTGGCTCCACAGGACAGAGATCCGGTGACCTGCACTATAAGCTTATCTCAAAAGAATTTTGTAATGCAAGTCATGGACAAACTCGAAAATTTTTTGTCAGATCATGCTTTCATTGACATGCGACAAACAACATCCAGACACAAGTAGACTGCAAGAATGAACAGATGAATCTGTCAAAAATGCTCAAAATACTCATGAGGGATACACTAGTACACGCATAAGAGGTCCCGAGTAGCATAAACATTTTTCGTGCATACACACAAGTTGGGACAGCTCATCCTTCATTTGAGGGACTGCAGCAGAAACCGAAGTAGAAAACATCACTATATCTGGCGAGCTAAATGAAAAATAAAATAAAATAAAATAAAATAAAAGCCTGCATTTGAGAACTCATCATGCTAGGCCAATGTTCTGTTGTCTCCATCTTGAAATTCCCTCAAACCAAGTGACACTTGCATGCTACTATATAATGCTGGATTTAGACAGTACGAGTGTGGATTGTGGAGTCAGACTGTTGTTGTAATGACTCTATAGAGTCTGCATATCAAGGACCAGCAAACTAGACTAACAAAATGTTATTGATAAAAAATCATTGGTGAATCGGTTTACCAAGGACCTGCAGTGTAGACTAACAAAATGTTATTGATAAAAAATCATTGGTGAAAACCAAAACTATTCCATTTAGTCATCCATTGCAATGATAAACCCCCACATCATTATCATGGTTTTTGTTAAATATGCCTGTTTCCTGATTGCATGACAGGAGCAAACCAAGCAGGAAAAATTCAAAATTTTCGAACAATTGTTGTCCCTCACCACCCAACAAGAAGCAACTTCAAAAGAGCCATCCTAATGTATAAGCCATTCTTTGCCTGCCTGAAGTAGGCAGCTCTAGGGTCTGCATCCACGTCCACAGTTATCTGATATCATGAAAAAAGGAAATAGTTTTTTGGGGGAAAGTGTGAAACTCAATCACTGCAGCCAATGTGAGAACCAGGCAAATATGACATGCTTACCTCGTCAAGCCTTGGGAGAGGGTGCATGATAACAGCATGCTTTTGCAATACGGACATCACTTTCTGATCTATAATATATTTGCCTCGAGCTTCTTCATAGAGGTCAATATGCTCTCCAAACCTCTCTTTCTGTATGCGAGTTTGATATACCACATCACACATAGAAGCCACCTCCATTAGATCTGTGCTTTCCTCCCATTCAATTCGTTGCGACGTCAGATAGCTTTTAATGTCATCCTAAAAACAAGTAAACATGTGAATGGCAAAACAATGTCCAGATATTTAAATTCTTAATCAATGATATTACATGGAATTTACTGTCTCACCTTCATTTTAACCACATCAGGGGCTACAAAAAAGAACTTCACATTATTATATTTGGCAAGAAGATATGCAAGTGAGCGCACAGTCCTTCCATTAGCAAGGTCACCAACAAGGCCAACCTTTATACCATCCAATCGTCCTATTTCTCTTTCAATGGTGTACACATCCAAAAGAGCCTGCCTCAATGAAAATAGTAAATTTCAAATTCAATGATTCAGTATAACCCAAGTGAAAGAACCACACATGACTAAAGCATCTCCTTCCCAATTTCCAAGAGATCTTCTCTACATAAATTTCTTTTGACCGGTCGATTAACAATAAATCCAAGTCTTCTCATTAATGCTTGATTCTATAAGTTAGTGACATCTATGAACAGGAAAGATGAGTTTTGGCTGACAAGGAACCGTAGTTTCTTAGTACTCTCAATGGTTTAAGATATGATTAACACTAATGCAACAGTGATGCCAAACACATCCCCAACTGATGAACATGTCAAAAACTTTTGTATTAAGAGGTAGTTCTAATATTATGTATCACATTGTACTATTTTCTAATCACGCATCTCCGCTAATCCCTACACTTTACAAAAGAATCAATACTCTTTTCTTATGCCTTTATAAGCTCTAAATGTTATTGTCTCATGCAGCAAAAATAATAAATCAACATCTGCAATAACCCTTAGTTGATACAAATTCCAAAACTTTGACCTCAGCCATTTGGAAGTGATTATGTAAGTCTATTGATTATCCAAATATTAGCACAAACCCTTGGATCATGCAAGCGTCATTTTCAAGAAGATAACACATTGTTTCCACGGTATCATTTGAAGATCTTAGGTGAGCTATTTTAAATCTTCTCAGCATTAGCACCATATTTCAGGTCACAAAATGTAGGATGAGTAGTATGTAATCTAGCTCCCCCCCCCCCAGGGGCAAAAAAAAAAAGAGATGCAAATATTATAGAAACTCCTAAACTGCAAGAATTACAGACCTGAGTTGGGTGTTGCCCAGGGCCATCCCCTGCATTAACAACGGGAATGCTAGCCGTGGCTGCTGCTCTTCGGGCAGCTCCACTTTCAAAGTGCCTCATTACTATAATGTCTGAGTACCCTTCAACGGTCCTTATAGTATCTGCAAGTCAATTCCATTGAAGCATCATTAAAAAAAAATAAAAAAAAAACCCTCCGAAATATAGCAACAATTACTTTCAAAACATGTACCTTCAAGTGTCTCTCCTTTAGCTGCCGATGAAAACTCCCTGGCATTTTCAGTCGTCAAAACTTCCCCACCTAACCTTTTCATCGCTGACTCAAACGAAAGCCTAGTCCTAGTGGAAGGCTCATAAAACAAAGTGGCCATCAAGTACCCTTTGAGAATTTGGCTACCGGGCGAGTTCTTCTCAATCCTCTCCATCTTGCGAGCCACTTCAAAAATATTACTCAGTAGTTCCCTATCAAACTGTTGTCCGTCAATCACATCATCCAATTGAAACTTCTTCCCCATCGAAAACGTATGGGAATTTTCGGCTACCAAAGCACTACATCTCACTACATTTTTCTGAGATAAATTCAAGTTCATCCTATCAATGTTCACTGAAATCGGTAATGACTGTCTCAAGAACAAGCTTGAACATGACTTTGACCCAAAATCATCGTAGCATTTCATTGATTGATTAGAGGGCAGGCCACGAATCAACATAAACGAGGTGGAAGAAGCCATTGAAGATCAGAATTCGTTGATTATTACTTAGACACCCTGACTATAATAACAAGATTTATAGCAAACAATTAGAATCAAAATAAATAAATGCCAAGATTCTAAACTCAAACAAGAAAGGATCATGCGAAAATACAAGATATTCTTAGATTAAAAATATAAAATACAGCTAAATGTCGAAATCTATGGAGCACCTCCGAAGTTATCTATGCATCATACCACGAATCCAATAGACCGATAACAAGAATGAAATAACCTGTAAAAAAATAAGGAAAAATTAAATAATGGGGACAGAACAAATAGATTAATTTATCCATGACTGACTCCTAATTTATAAGTGCTATCAACAGAACAGAATTCTTATTTGAAACGATACGACAGATAGCCCGAAAAGGTTCATCGTTTATATGCAAAAGCAATACTAGGTTATGTCAAATGATGGTACAAACAAACGAATAAACAATGTTCCCAATCTCAAGCCTAAAAACCGCGATTAGATCCAGAAACTAATATCTAGACAAAGGCACTCAGAAATCAAAGTTAAATGATTATTACTGGAAACCCAACTTGCCTATGTGTATTTGTGTAGAGCGAGAGGGGAGAGAGAGAGAGAGAGAGAGATGAGAGGGAAAAGAAATTCAATTTGTTTCACAAGCTAAAGGCTAAAATTGAGAGAGAGAGAGAGAGAGTATTACTATAATTCACGGGGAGTTTAGGAGGGGCCGCGGTAGGGTGTGCCGCCACCCGTCAAGCGCCAAGTCCTAAGAGGCGTGAATTCGGCTGTGTTCGGCTTTGCCTTTTATGGAAACCAAGAAAATACGTAAATTAGCCTGACTTTTTTTTTTTTTTTTTTTTTAATAACGATGAGCATTCGATTTGAATATTATCTATTTAAATTTTAAAAAACTCCCTTTGATATAATTTTTTTTATTTTCTAAGTTTTAAATTTAAAATTTAATTAAAAATTTTAATATTTTTATTCATTAATCTATAAATCAGACTAACTTTAATGGATAAGAATGAGGAATATAATATTGTTAATACTTATTAAGGAGAGAAAGTAATCAGCTACAAGACGATGTTCCAAGCACGTTCGGGTTTATTCTCAAACTTTTATAAAGATAATAAATCCATTGTAGAAGATGGATTTAAAGAAGCCAAATCCAGAAATAGCATTTGTAAATTGTAATATCCCCTCTGGTTTCAAATTATTAGTCACTCATAATTTAATTCTTCACAGGTTGCCCTCTACCTACCTACTTTTGAAGCGATATTTCTTTTTTTTGGTTACATTAGGGAGTTTCAAAGTTGAGTTTTCTGAGAAAAGGATAGCGATGTCAATTGAGTTATCACTCATCGCCTTTTGCCTTTTGAAGCAGTATATGTGAGCTATGCTAACAGGCGAGACCCTCTTTATTTTTTATAATTCCCCCAACTCTAATGCAGAAGATTTTTAGTAATTCGGAAGCACCTCAGACATGAATATTCTCACACACTCATAATGGGACATGGTCAACCAACTATCAACAGACCAACAATCTTTGTCATACTTAAGGAAAATGGAAAACCCATTCAGAAACAATCATGGGGTTTTGCTTTTTAGATTCGCATCAAAGAACATATAGGTGAAGAACAATTTGGGATAAAATTACTCTCATTCCCCCCTTTGTGTAATTGAATTAGGAAAAATTTTCATAGTTGACAAATTTTTCATAATAACCTTATCTATTTTACCTAAAGAAAGATACTTTTTTTCCTATTTTATGTTATATATAAACTATAAGTATATCCTAAGCAGGTTAAATGCCACGGCACCTTATATCAATGAGTTCTGTAATTATCATTGATATGGTATTTGTTCAGGTCTTGAGCATAACTCAAACTAATTTTGGTGTAATCGTTAATGTATGAAGCCGACAACAAAGGACGGGTTGAGATTTTTATGATAATGCTCAATGGGGAGATTTCGACTGTCCCAGCTAATTTTTCACGAAGCAGAAAACGCCCTCCCCCCCCCCCCCGGGGGGGGGAACTAAAAGGAGTATAATTTATTAAACTAATATAGCTGTTAAATAAGAGCTTGAAATATACATAAACCCAAAATGGATCTAACACAAGCATTCCCTCCTTGGCTGGAACGCAGATAAACTTTCAATGTTCTTAACTTACCATAGCATTATTTTTCAACATGTCTCGGATGATATAAACAATGCGCACCGACACATCCAGTAAAGAGAGAGAGAGGGAGATGAAGACATTTCAACTTTTAAGTCATTGGAGATGTTGGAGGGAGCAGAGCTACTTTTGGTGGATGAGGTGGCTTGGGAGGGAATGGAAGAAGTGAAGGTTTG
Organism: Dillenia suffruticosa; assembly: GCA_033439265.1. Classification (NCBI taxonomy): domain Eukaryota; kingdom Viridiplantae; phylum Streptophyta; class Magnoliopsida; order Dilleniales; family Dilleniaceae; genus Dillenia; species Dillenia suffruticosa. The sequence goes on from JAVTVX010000005.1 coordinate 2,420,520, forward strand.
GGAGGAAGGGGAGGCTTCGGAGGAAAGGGAGGTTTTGGAGGAAGGGTTGGAAGTGGAGGTTTAGGAGGAAATGGAGGCAATGGTGGGAAAGGCGGGAAGGGGAATGGAGGCAATGGCTATGCACATCCACACATTCCATAGAAGCACAAGGTCCCAAATGGACATTTACGTGTGCAGCTTCCAATGTGAAATGGATTCACATTGGTGTCGATGCACATGCCACTGCAACATTGCCATGTGAACAGGCACCGCACTCCACAGAGCCCGCAATTGTTAACGTCCGTTGAAACATCAACACATCGGTTCTTGCAGCAAAGCATCTTGATTTTTGGAGGAAACCGCCCTTCATTGCATATCCATGGCCTATTCCAGCACCCAATGTCTCGTGGGTTTTACACCACCTTCTTGAGCCATGAAGACGAGGTAGAAGATGATGCATTCGTTACACTGACCGTAGCAATCTGCAGGGCGGGTTTAAACGTCCGAAACCCTTCAACTTCTATGACCAATATTTGTAAGACCAACAGCAACGTTGAAATGGCACTTCGAGTGCTCACAAGTTGCATTGTTTATGAGTCTACATTAGAAAGTAGAGGTAGGGTGGTTGTGGTACAAATAGTTTTATTTCACCAAAAAATTAAAAAAAAATATAGTTTTAATGCTCTCTTTTATGGTATGAAAGAAGCTTTGTATGAGTGTTCATGTTTTTCTTACAAGGGGTCACTTCTAAGGACTCGTGTTGCGGGAGGTATGAGCTTGATGGAGGGTGTTTTTACCATTTACATGATAAGAGGCCTCTCTTAGCTTTTTCAAAAGCAAATGCAACTGCACGAAAACAACTTTTCTACCATACACATTATCATGCCCTACCTAGTTTTCTTAATATCAAGGTTATGGATGTTGGAGAGGGAAAAAAACAAAAAAAAAAACAAAAACAAAAAAAAAAAACAAAAAACAAAAAACAAAAAACAAAAAAACAAAAAAACAAAAAGAGAGGGTCCTTGATTAATGAAACTGCATAGATTATACGCGAAAAATCCAATTAGTGACAAGGCTACAAATCATTGCCGCACAAATATCAAAGAGCAGTAGGAGTAGCAACACATCTTGTAATTATCATAGTAACAAAGGCAAGGAACGAGTCTCACACCACCATTCCTAAGATGGCAATAATGCAGCTGATTTTCAAAACCTAAACATGGATCTTACAGAATTGACAGTCAGAAAGCTTTATTGGCATGCCGTGACTCCAACATGCACCATGCCAATTGTTCGTTAAACTCAGAAGGGATAATGAGTGGCCGTTTCATCTCTAAGATTTACTCCATGCTCATAAACAGATAAACCAAACTATATAATCAGGAACATTCTTTTAAATGGAATCAAATATATGGCCATTAAATTGCAGCATTTGAATAGAGATTGAGAAATTGTAGCAGCTTACCAACTAATTTTCAAGATAAAACTAAATAGGTAGTAAAGTTGATCAGCCTCAAAGCACTTGGTGGATTCATGTCTAATTGCAAGCATTAAGGATTAGAATCTTCATGAGCACGCTAACACTTCTCTTCGTAAAGTCATTCCTTCTTGTCCTCGTTTTCATCATTTTTCAGCCCAAAGCGACGGTTAAACTTAGCAATTTGACCCACACTTTGAGCCATCTGACGCCTCGCTCTAAAATGGTACACTTTGCCAACTTTGTGTATCCTAGCCATCATGACATGCATCAATCTGCCACTTTGGGTGACATATGATATCCATTGCATTTGGGGGTGCAGTCCTTTCCTCATTCTTCAGTGATCTGCAACTCTAAAAGAAAAACCAAAGGAAACTATTAACATCATCAACAACCCTGAATCTTGTATATCACCTGATTATAACAACCTTGTGAATACATTAGAGATGAATAAAGGTCAATTGTTTATGTTTTATGAACAAGGAATATGATCGTAGGAGTGAAACTTGTAGGGTCTATTCACATAATAGAAACAAAAATTACTCTACAAAAGAGCAAAAACTTTTGTTTGAATAAAACCCCATGTTTGACTTAGAAGTGCAAATACATAGTGATCTTCACTCATTTCGAACAATCACATTTTCCTTAAGCACAATAATAACTGGCATCTTTAAAACAATATTTACTTAGAACCAGAAACAAGAAGGGGAAAAGAACACCATGACAATGTTTCAAAATCAGACAAGACATGAGAAGGTCAATCTATTCTCAATTTCCAGTTAAAAACAACTAAGAAGAATCACCACAAAGTAGACGTCCATATAGATAAACTTGCAAGGCACACATGAAATTCGAATCAAATGAGTGTAAACAAAGAACCATATCATGAGTAGCCTACTGAAGCCCTCAAGTAAGAAAAGAAGTCTAAAGTACTTTCTTAGCACCATCATAGTTAAATACACAACATAGAGCATTATATCACTCATTGGAGTCCATGATGAAACTACAAAACAGCTAAGCATATTTTACAGATGTAGCCTTTACCCAGTCCCTGATAACCTACTCCCTGATAACCTACATAAATATCAACATCTTCCATTGAAGGAACAAGAGTAACAGGTCTGTGAAAGATGTAACAATTGTAATACCAAATGAGACGTCCAAAATACTGATGCTGAAAAGCAAATTGCAACTACCAGAGTCTCATGTGATCCCAAAGACAACCAGACTTGAGCAGGAAATTTTCTTAAGGATAATAACCCAAAGGATTCATAATGGTACAATTCTCAGTTGAATGCTCAATTCAGTATACCGTTTAGGGAAAAATAAAATTAAAAAAAAAAAAGAAAAAAAAAAGCAGAAAGACAAACAAAAAGAAAACCTTTAGAAACACCTATACAAAATTCATATAATATTAACCTTAAAACCTAGCTCAATGATTAAACTCACTTTGAATCCGATCCATCACACCTTTGTTATCTATATTCACAATTTTCAGATTGGGAATAGAAATCAATATGCAGAGAAAATGAAAAACATGTCATTCCTCAAAAAATTAAACTAAAAAAGGACTAAAGATGCAATACTCAAAGTAAATAACTGCTGCAGCAATTTTGTGCCTGATGTCTCATTCTCAGGAGATAGAAAGTCACCAAGAGTAGCGCAGTGAACAAGGGGAGCAGAAGCATGTTTAAGCCTAACGCATTTCCTAACTGAGCCAGCCCAAGACTCATTTATAGAGGATCCTAAGAATCTGGAATGATAACCCAACCTATAATCCTGTTAATTTAAATGTCTAGACATATGTTCAAGCTGGGTTTACTTCGTAAATGAATCCGCCAATGCTCGTGCTTTGCTTTTTAACTAATTGAATGAACCGAGTCAAACCATTTAGAAGTGAAGTCCGGAACCGGCACAGTGGGATTGCAGAAAAGACTTTCAAATAATTTTACAATGACTTAAGAAAGGGGAACCAAATAACTCCATGAACCAAATCTACGAAAATTTCGTTTTTGAGTCAAATAGCCAAACAGATGGCGTGCAACAAATGGAAGAGAACCAAGAATAAAAATATGGAGCAATTTCCGAGTGAGTCAAATGAACAAACAAAGGGTGGGCAAAAGTAAATCCCATTTTCCAGAGAACACTAAACATCGATGAGGAACGAGGAAAGATTCAGACTGACAGAACAGAACAAAGACCCAGATGAATTCGCCAAAAGTTTAAGGTTGAAAACATACGAGTATCAAACCCTAAGACAATTAACGAAACTAAACACATATTCAGAGACGAATTTGAACGTAAAAAAGAATGGTGATTCGTATAACTCATGGATTGTTCACAAAACCCTAAATGACATAACTAAGTAAGAAGGGAAACAAACCCTCGACCTTCACTAACTTGAGTTCTCCAGTTTTCTGCCCGTGTACAGTAAGTAGCCAAGCAACGCAACTCCTTCGGGAAAGCAGAAACGCGGCGTATGGTGTCAGGAAGGACCAACAAATTCGATGAGTTTACGAGTGCAACATTTTATTTAGCATTTTTTTAATGGAAAAAAAAAAACTCTTACTTAATATATAAATTTTTTTATTAAAACATGAGAAAAAAGAGAATTTCATGAGCAACGAGGGGTAAAGAACTCTTGTTCAATTGTAGGTACAATATGCAAACCTTCACGATGCGGCATGTATTTTTATTTTACAAAAATTTGAATTTGAGATTATTAAATTAAAAAATAAAAATTTATATCACTAGAATGTTTTCTTGGAGATTTGGGGAGATTGTGATTTTGACAATAGATAAACAAATCAACGGCACTTAATATCTTGGTATGATCAGATTACATTGTCAAGAATACTTCTAAGTGTAGATTTAATTACACAATAGAAATTTTTAAATGGATTTTACTTTTTTGTCATTATAAAGTAAAATGGAGTAAATTTTTACATAATTTGTAAAAGTGAACGGAAAACTGATTTGAGTATACACACTTATCTGGTAGTATAAATTTCTCTTTTTTTAATTTGATTATAAATTTAAATTTTTGTACAACAAAAAAAATATAAATAAAACTCAATATAGACTGATATAGTTTGATAGAGTATTAAATTATTTAATATAATTTCAAATTTGAAATTTGAAAATAAAAAAAAAACTAAAAGCTACTCCCAATAGGGCCGGTGGTGAAAAACAAAGCCCTCATATAGACTCGATCCTCAAACAGAAAGACAAGAAAAGGCATGCCATTGATCCATCTTCTAAAGGATATCAAACGCCTATAAAAGGTTTACCGGTTCTTATGAAATATGTTGTTGTATACTGGTGATTGACGACATATAAATTGCACAAGCAATAAGAGTAAATCAAGCAACTCAAAAGCTTTTTTTCCTCATGTTTTCCCCGTGTTCCAGACACGTATAGAAATTGATTTGTCTTTTTTCCTTTCTTTCAATTTTCATTCCTTCCAAACAGAGACAAAACCAAATTATTGTACCCCTTTCCACATGAACATTATGAGTTTCTTTCATTTCCCCACCTCTTGCATCCTCAAGATACCTTTTTTTTAATCTTATCCATCTTACTCCCCATGTCAGTAATATACTCTTTTCAATAAATCTGTCATTCACATGAGACCTGACCAGAAGATAAGAGGAATCCAATTCAGGTGACCCTACTTTCTTTTAAGCCAAGAAGACATTGCTGCTGCATCCCAAGCTTACCCTGTAAAGGAAGGTCGCCATGTGCCTGAAACATACCATTAAACACGAGGTCCAGGATAGGACCCTCGATTGGCACATGACCTTGGCTTGGTTGCTTTCATGAATTGGAGATCTCAATGCAGGTTCACCTACATCCGAGCAAGTTAAATATCTGAGGTAAAACATCCAGGTATCTTACAGCAAGCTTCGCAAAGCCAAATGTCATAAGTGGCTTATCTTATATCATAAAGCACCACCATAATTACATGAAGCAGAAAACAAAGGGCAAGCAAATCTGAAACTGCAGACCATGTTTGCTTTATTTACTAGCAGCCTAACACACATAACAGACTGCTAAGCAGATCTGCACACAACGGCATAGCATAGGTATGTTCTTCAAAGCCAAGTTCTTAGTGCAGAACAAGGCATTCATGCTTCCCAGCAACAAGACTAGGGTGACAGCCCTGCCCAACAGCATCCGCCTCTTCATCAGATAGAGGAGTTGCCTCCATTCCCTTAGTCACATTTTCTGGAGCGTTTACAGTGTTCCCAGTAGCAATAACTTCAAAGATAAGGGCTCTCACTTCTTGGAACCTCTCTTCAGAGAGTGAAACCTCCGCCAGGAGCCTCCATGCATTTTCCTCAGATGCTTCCTCGTAGTCCTTTTTCCTCTTCAAGACCATGTGCCCACTAATTTCCCACACTGCTGGGTTCACTTGAGTGTCCAAGAGCTCCGCACTTACTTCCCCAAGAGCTTGTTTCTCTGCATAGCACTGTTTGGAGGGAAGAAGTGAATGAGTTTTATTAACCAAATTTTTAGATGAAGGAAATGAAATCAAATTAAAGGATGAAAGAGCCAAAATTTTTACCTGTGGGAAAACAAAGATGCGTTTTCCAGAATCAGAGATAAGGACATTGTAAGGTATGTTGTTATCTTGAAGGCAAATGCAGGCGTCAGAGACAGTGTTGGACTGATCTTCTAGAGTGTTCCCACCCTCAAAAACCAGACCTTTGACCGGATAGTTCAACAGTTCAGATATCCTAACCCCACGATCCAAAGTGATAATCTTCTTCGTGGGAGCTTTTTCAACAGGAAAGGTCATGGCCAAGAAGTAAGCCTGCCCATTACTCAATTTTCATTTCATCAGGGACAATACTTCCGAATTGGTATAAAGTTTGTGAATCTACGAAGTAGCTTAAGTTGAATACCTGAAAGTGAAGATGGTTGATAGTTGCAAATGCACCCAAGCTGTTGTAACCCAATCGAAAGTAAGGATTGGCTGCCTCAGCTGCCATGTAGAGTGCAAGCAAGAAGCTCTCCCGGTCAATCCTCTGAGGGAAGCATTCAAGAACTCGAGGAATCAGCAGGACATGTCCATATTCAATTGGACTGACCTGTTAAGTTTCAGATAGCAGACAATCAGAATACCTTCCCAAAGACGGTAATAAAGCAAGGACAGCAACAATGTCAACAATTTAGTGCTTACATTGATGGCAACCACATTGGGAGAATTTTCGACATCAATGGGAGCATTTGGGAAAAACTGGACTTCCTCATCTTCACTTGGCTCAAATTGGAAAAGCACCTCTTCCTGTCCAACTTTAGTGAAGTTGAACTTGCTTCCATCAAAGGCCTGAAGGACCTTGTCAACACGGAACTCAGTAGGCCTCTTCTTGAGGTGACGACCCTCATTCAACTGGGCAATGAACCCATTCTCACCTGGAATCACCTGCTCCAACAACATTAATGGAAAAGTTATGTATGAAGAGGTGCCATTTTAACAACAAATGCAGAGGTTAAAGAAGCCTAGAATAAGACCTTGGTTTCACAGGCAGTGACATCATAGCGGAACAGCCCGCGCTGCATACGATCCTCCCACTGACATCAAGAGATAGGCAATTATAGAACAAGAATTGCAAACAAAAGGGCAACCAAATTATGGTCACAAAATTACCTCCCCAAGAAGGAGTGAATCCAAAAAGGCCACTGGAGGCTCTCTATTCTCATGTCCAGGCAGAGGGGTCTCATTCACTAGCTTGTTAACCCTCTTGAAAGCATAGAGAGGTAGTTTTGCCCCTGTTTACATCCAAAACAAAACGATCCCAAGCTCAAAAGTAATCCAATTTTTTATTTGACAATTTCAAACTTCAAACAACTAAAGATTCAAAAGTTATCAAAAAGAGAATTTTCTGAGTGACATTTTTCATAAGCTCCACGGTTACTAAAAAAATTTTTCTACTGGACCTTTTATATAATTACTAATGTTCAATTATGACCATCTCATTTCAAAAGAAAAAAGAACAACCCAGAAGTTCAAGTAAAAAAGACTTTACAAGAAGTACCTTGAATGCAGCACTTGTTAAGACAATTCCGACCACAACCGCCGCGAGCAACCTGCTCTTCCCCTTCCTCTTTCTGGTAGTTAGAAACAACAGTGGGAACCCTCTTGATTCTCAACATCATTTTTTTCTCTTTTCTCTTAAACACAGCAAAAGCCTATGTAATCTGCTTCTTAGGAAGAACTACTTTTTTTTTTAATCAACACGTATATAAATTCTCACACTAATTTCAACGGGAAAATAAAACTAACAGAAGAGAGAGGCGCTGCCACCGCCGGCAAGGAAAAGGAGGTCAGAAGGGCTGCCGCCTTCGGAAGGCAAAGCGCCACGCCCGCCGTGCGGCGAAGGGTTGCAGCTAACGATGATCACACAACCCTTACGTCGTACAGCACGGACATGAAGGTTTAGAGGCCGCGAAACTCTTTGTATAGCCGTGATGTCCACAACTTGTCTCCCCCGGGTTTTACCCCAACCTTACTTGACCAAAATCTAATTCAAATCTAATGTTCTTTCGGCCGCTAAATCATCAAAAAAAGGAAAGACTCAGATTGAGAATTGGTGTTTTTCTTGACAAATTATTTGGAGATGGGAAGTGCAGAGGGAATTGGGTTTGCTGTTGGATGGTGAGGAAAAGTGTAATGGGGAAGGGTGCTATTTAAAGATAGAAATTTTGTGAAATGAGAATGTGAGAGAGAGAGGGTGTGGCTGCGGTGCCGCTGTAAGTTTTTCTGTGCACTGTGGACGCTAGAGAGAGAGAGAGAGAGAGGACAGATAGGGTTTTGGCTTTTGCCTAGCGTGTGAAGAAGAGAGGCTACTGGTTTGGGTTGTTGAAGGGACCACGTAGGCGTAGCATGAACAACCAGAAGGAGAAAGTGTAGAGAGAGAGAGAGAGAGAGAGAGAGAGTAGTAAAACTGAATTTATTTTATTTTCATTTTTTTATAAATTTTTAATTGAAATATTTCGGAAGCAGGCCCCCAGACTCTGAAAAGAATTTGACCCGTCTAGCTATGGCTATTTAATTAGTTGCTCTATTGGACTACTTATTTTTGTACTAAAACGCGAAAAAGGAATTCCAACGAATCCAAGAGCACTTTTTTTTTTTTATAGATCGATATCTAAAATTATATTCTGATTAATTTGATTTAAAATTTATAGTAATCCATTAACAGAATTACCTTTCCAATATAATTTTTTTCATATTCAAACTACGAATCAAAATTAAAAATTTAATTAAAAAATCTAATATCATATCTTATTATATTAATTGTCTATTGATTTCGAGATAGCACTCGATCAAGGCTCTACGTTGCGCAAGACAAATGATTTTTATCTTGTATTTCTTTGAGATATAGAATAAAAAAATTAATGAAATATAAAGGGTATTATAAAAAATTTTATTTTTAATAAGGATAGTATTGACAAAAAAATAATTATGACAAATATATACTTTTATATAATGTTATTAAAATCTATTTAAACTCTCTGAATGTATTTAAATCGAAAAAATATGTGAATTACATCGTCTTTTCTTTTAAGATACTAAGGTTTCTTTCTTTCTTGAATGAATGAATTTATCTCTTAAGGAAAAAATATCGTAAAATGTTATAAGAAATTCTATTTTACCGATATAAATCAAATTTATATAATAAATTTGATAAGAGTAAAAAAATGAATAAATACATAAAAGAATTTTTTTTCCTTTTCTTTAAAATGCTGCCTTGGCAAATATATAAGCTTTGCTTAGCTTGATCGACCAATTTTACAATGCACTATTTTGTTTTATTTTTTATTTTTTATACAATCTAGTCCAACATATGTATACATGAACAGCTATATTTGAATTTTAATAAAAGCTCTTTATTTAATAAATAAATAAATAATAATTACTTCAATTGTATTTGTAAAACTTTATATATCACAATTTTTTAATAATCCAACCAATAGATAGTTAATCCAATAAGATGAGATATTAAATTTTTTAATCAAATGTCGAGTTTGAAATTTAAAAATGAAAAAAACTATACTGGAAAAACATTTTTCAAATATAACACTCATAAACGTTAAAATCAAATCAGTACTTGAAGTATGACTCTAAATATCAATAATAGAAATTAAAAACAAAATTAATAAACAAAAAATTGCACCAACTTTGACCATACGTCCGAACCAAATTGCAAAAATCGAGTTAAGTTAAAGGCTCCGCATCAAACTGAACAAATTACGACTCCACCTTCATCTAGTAATACCCTCTCTAGGGTAAACTTTGAGCATACACATCACACGAAATGAAAATCTCTTTGTTATCCGCTTTGATTCTTTCTTTTTTTTCTTTTTAGAGAGTAAGCTTTGGTTCATTTCTACGTAGTACAGTTAAAAGAAAGAAAATTTATTTACCCCAGTAGAATGCCATGTGTAATCTTTTTTGGGCCCACGCAAAAAGATTCGGACAAAGGAAGAGGGTACATTTAGGAAATTTCCAGAATATAACAGCCAGTGCAATTGCAAAAGTAAAAGCATCTGAGTGACAGGGAGCAAATTCATTATTCAAATTGGTCCGAGGAAATGGGTCCCATTTGTACTGCCCTCTGCTGGCTGATTGGCCAGTCTGGCCCGAGCTATCCCCGTCTTTGATAGCAATGTCTAGGGTAGGCAGCTCCATGACTGGAAATACTTCTCTCCACGACCCGCAATTGTCCACGTAGGTCCCACTTCCTTATGAATAAACCGGAAATTATTAACGTGATGGATATATGTAATTTATTTTAAAAAGTATATTTATTTTTTTAATAATAATTTAAAAAATAAAAATGATTAAAATTTATCGGCCCAAGACCTTTTTATTAAGAAATAGTTCTACAAATACATATCTAAAATAATTTAACATAATTTTGTTATCGAAATTGGAGAATTTTTGTAAGATAGTCGCAATTAGAATAAGATACTTATTTAATCTAATAGTCGATATCGGTATTTCTTAAGTAAAAATTTTTATATATAACAAAAATAAATATCGAAAGAGTTTTATATTTTAAAAGTTTAATTTAAATCAAATCGGATTTTATGGTACCATTGGAAAAAAAAATAAAACATTGTAGTCCATTGGGAAACTTTTGATATTTTCTTATAATTTAAATTTGTACGACATTTGCAGCATTGATAACCTGGTAAAAATTTTAGTATTTGTGTAAGAAAAGACCGACATCTTGAGAAATTAAAAAGTATTTTGTTGTGAGAAATTTCTTGCCTGACAACCTAAGCACGTGGTATGGTATCATTATCTTTTGTTGCGATTCTAGAATTCATGTTTTTTTGGTAACTCATGCTGTATTGTTTAAACGTGGACGGTGGAGGGGAAATCATAAAGCATCAAAGATTCCGAATCTATTTTTCAGGGACTCTCTTATTGTGCTTTTTTCTATTTGTTCTCTTTTATTTTATTTTATTTTCCTTTCGATCAAAGCATTATATTATGTTCATATTGAATAGGAATTTTCTTTTTTCTAATAATTCTTCTACTCCACGATATACTCATTTGCTTTTGAAAAAAAAAATTAAGAGAGAGACTATGGAATTGTAAGTAGAGGGAGGGGGGTCCAGTTTTGAGGTTAAATATCAAAATTTAAGAATAAAAATAACACCAAAATAACTGTTTATTTTATATTTTATATTTTTATTGAAATATACTACTAATAATATAAGGTAAAATTTTAGCTTCGTAGAAATTAGAAGAAGAGAAGAGCAAGAAAGAGGTGATGAAGTGTGCCTTCATATTTGTTACAGAAAATATTATATGGATTATTAAATAGAAAATAAGGTATCCGAAATTATCAAATTTAATGTAACATTGATTGAATATTTCCTGATAATAAGTATCAAAGTATTTTAAATGATAAAACTATGTTATGTCAAATTAAGTTAAGTTCTAAAATTAACTCATCTTATGTGGGGTATTAATGCTGACAGAGATTTTCAAAACCTGCTCATGGATTCGAGCCAAAACATATGATTGTACGGAGAAAATCTTACGTCCAAATATATAATTCTCAGATTTAGGATTTATGTGTTTTCTGAATTTTACCATAAATCACCAGAATATGCGAAGTAGTAGTAGAGATGCTTACCACTAGTTCATCCTGGGCATTGTGAGGAACCAAGAAAAAGAACGAAGAAAAGCACATGAAACTTCATGCCAGTTGAAGGAGGAGGCAGGAAATTATGCCACAAGGAATTTGGGGGATCATGTCAAGTGCTTAGTTTTGGAAAGGCACTGAAGTGGGTCTTTGTCCTCTAGAGTCCGGATGGATTCCAAACTTTGAGGGGGGACTTCCTAAGAATGCCTGTATATAGTTCATGACTACGAATTCTCTCCAATAATGGTGGATGGTTGGAACCATACACGACCAGAGTGGGTACCAATTAATTAAAAAACAAATACAAGGTTTTATAATAAAACTAATGGATTTTGATATCGGTTTATTAATTTCTTAATATTGTTCCATAAATAAAAAATAATATTAATTTTGTCTCTCTCCTCTCATAAATAACTTTAAATTATTCCTAAACTTTTATTATTCCTATCTTTTTTTTTTGTTAATATAATTTTAATAACATAATATTTACACAATATTCACCGTAATGAATAACACGATATTTATTGTATATTGAAACAATATCCAAGTATATTTGTTATATATATGCAGCATATTAACCATTGCTAGGATTAGACACTCGACTATATCAATACGGTTTCGTACATCTATTACATACCGAATAATGTACAATATTTCTCTAATCATCTATTTTCTCTTTATTTTTTTTAACATTTATCCCACCTTTTAAATTTCAAATCCTAATTAAAGATATATTTATTGAAATATATCTTTCATGTTTCCTATAACATGTACAACGTTAAACTTTTAAACCCTTTATCTTTTATTTGAAAAAAAAAATTAATGGAAGAAAAATAGAAAATTATTTTTTCTAAGTTTTTTATTTTAATATTTTATATTTTAGATAATTGTTTTTTTTATGTCTACAATACTTTCAATATGCATAAAATTCATATATTTATAAACTTACATATATATACTTTACCCTCTAAAGGCAAATTCTGCCTTCGTCACTACCAAAAGTTACCATTGGATTATTGTTATTTGTTAATGGAACCCACTCTAAATATTTAGTGTATTAGCCAATTATTTTTTTCTTTTTTCTTTTTAAAATCTCACTTCAAATAATTAAGACAGATATTTAAAATTAGGATATAAAAAAATGAATATATGAAGATTTGGTATTTGAAAATTTTAATTGAATGCAATTTGAATTATATTTAAAAATTGGACCCAAAAATATTTATTCTGAACCGGAGAAAAAATCCAGAGAAAGACTCGTAAAATCATGTAAATATATTGCTCTATGTATTTTTTTTTTTCTTGCCCGTCAACTCCTCTCACTTGATAGCAAGTCACAAATAAAAAGGACCGAAAAAGAAAAGGGGGAGATGAAATTCGTATGCTCGTTGATGGCATTGAATTCAAGGAGTGATTTATTTGGGCAGAGGGGATGGATTTGAATATGATGACCCAACCCTGTCGGTCCTCTAAATCCCTTACGATTGCCTCTCTCCAAGGGTCCGTTTTGATGAGGTTAGGGTTTTTTTTTTTTTTTTTTTTTTTTTAAGGAGATGAATCAAAAGGAATTAAATCATGGAAGGGAGGATGAGAGTGAGGAGGTTCTACCATTTGAACCATCCCTAAGGGACTGAGGTTAGTTCATACATTTACGGTGAAGTTTATAATTAATACAATTTTTTTATATCAATTATTGTTTGAAATCATATTCTAATTAATTTGATTCCAATATTATCCGATTTTAATTTAGGAGAAAACTATTTTAATATAATTTTTTATATTTTTAAATTTTAAATATGAAATTTAATTAAAAATTTTAATATTTTTATTTACTAAATCGATTGACCGTTCTTATAATCTATATATTTTGGAGCGAAACAATTCTCTTGTATCTGGGAAACATTTTGGAATGAAACAATTCTCAGGTATCTGGGAAGAGGTTTTATGTTTGATGTCCAAACAAATCTCTCATAAATGGACTTTTTTGTATGTTATACTAATCAATATTCTGAGTAATATTCTGATTAATTCGGTTCGGAATTTACAGTGATCCATTAAGGGGGCTATTCTTCCGACATAGTTTTTTTCATACCCAAACCGTGAATCGAACTCAGAAACTTAGTTAAATGATCTAACGTCACATTCCATTAGATCAGCTGTCTATTAATTAAATGAGCTTACTTTTTGGCGCAAACAATCACAATATTAATCTTGGGATGGATTAAACAAGTAATAGATTAAATTGATTAAATTCTATATAATAATTTATAATATTTTTTGATTAAATTATATTGATTATTTATTTAAATCGATCAAAATATATTTATATATAAACAATCACATAATTTTATCTATAATTCATACGATCCATCCATCATTATTATCAAATTTTATAGTTTTAACGATTAATTTTTTAAGAAGCATTTAATTATTTTTTAAAGGTTTCTAATTTATTTTATTATTTTAAATATAGCATCCGTCAAGTAGAATGAAAATTTTATGTATAAAATATATAATTTTTATACTAATAAAATCTTTTAAATCTATTATTAAATCAAAAACCATTCTAATTTAGACATTTCTTTAAAGTACTAAAAACATCTCGGAACAAATTGCATTATTCATTTGGCATTGCTGCATATAATTTGCAAGAGTATCATTAGTTATGGAGTCTATGGGCCCATTAAGTTGTCTAGTTGATTAATAGACAAATAACGTGATGTTCTTCAAATGCCTTACCACCAAAGTCTTTGGAGCTCCGATGACTCATCTGTCCCATACGAATACGATGTGCTTCATCAAGAAAAGACCTTTGAAATTGATATTATTATAAAATTTATTGATCAAATTTTTTTAATGCTAGTATCGAAAAAGTCTAGTCCTTGCAGGGATATCCGAATAATAAAAAACTTTTAAGTGTTTTTTTTTGAGATCTTGTCTTCGAATTTTCATAAACGTGTGTATTTTCAAAATTTTCGGATACATTCTCCATTGTGATAGATGTTGTATTTATTGTCAAGAAATTTTCATTTGTTATATTTGATATTAAAAAATTGAAATAGAATATAATTCATAAACATTTTTTAAAGATACCATAACAGGAAAACGAAAAAAGAAAAGAGAAAGTATTTTCTTTGTTTTGCTTATTGAAATTGTGTTTATTTTCCCAAAAAAATGGAAAAAAAAACTCCGAGAAAATGAGATTTTTTTTTAATATTTCTTTTATGAAATTTTCTAAAAATCCAAGAGAAAATTTGACATAATGAAAGGAAAATCAGAGACAGTAATATTTGAAAACTTCGTCTAGATGTTATTTTCAAAGGAAGAAGAAATTAACATATAAAATACCCAAATAAAATAAAGAGTAAATTATAATTTGCATCCTCTGATTTATACAAATAATACTTTGTGTCCTCTAATTCAAGCTTAAATAACACTTTGCAAGGTAAGTGTTCTCATATTTTTTCAAATTTATGAAAATACCCTCCATTAAAATCTTTCTACCATCAACACAAGCCGTCCTCTGTCCCTTACTCCTCTTCCTCTCTCTTAACTTGCTCGACCAAAAATTTTTTTGACAGTCCTGGTGGGATCCATTGCTCAGAGAATTTCAAATTGAAGAAGAGAGGGAAACACGTAACCCGGACCGTAAGGTGCAAATTGTAATGAAACGGCGTCGTTTCCATTCGTTTTGCCACTCTTTTTTATTTCGGTTCATGAGAAAGGCCTAGAAACAAAACAGACCAAGTGAGAAGCCCAAACCCAATTAGTCTCTTACTAAGGAAACTCCATGTGAATAATCTCGGAGGGGCTGAGTTAATACTCGGGGGGATGCTTGGGACATGCATGCCTGAGTGGCTCCGATGATCCAAGTTAGCTAAGTGGTTAGCGCACTTGTTGCCCTCTGTACGTGCAACCATACACACACTCTGCCTTCCAATTTTGGCCGATCACCTTTACCTCTATCCTTTTGGAATCAAACCCCAGTTCATTCTCGGGGAAAAGGATCTCTCTCTCCCTCGCATGAAGATCTCATCTTGATTCAAGATTTGCAATCCCCTGGCAACGAAAATAAAAATTTGCTAGCGATTGCAATGACATCTTCCTTTCTTCCTTCCGATTTTAATACAAACACAAGCTCTCTCTCTTTTGTTGAAAAATTTTAATCTCGGTATTAGATTTTTCGTGTGTTTTTAGACATATAATCTAGAACCATTCTTACGTAAGAGAATTATACCAAAATAAAATAAAAAATATAATATTAAGAACATGAAAAAGAAGAAAAAAATGAAGAAAAGAATTTTTTCTGTATTGATTGCTAAAGAACATTACAAGAGAATAAAGAAAGCTAATTGTAAGAAATAAAATTGTCTCTATTTGTTTGATTATAAAATATGGAAAGAGATCCTATTTATACAAGAAATTAGCTATTAAAGAAAAGAAAAAGAATCAGAATAAAATTGATAAAGATGAAAATAATAAAAATAAAGTTAATTTTCTAAGTTTATAATAATTGAATAAATCAATCATTAATTAAATTAATCAAATATATAATAATCAAGTAAATCAATTTTAATAATCGACTAAATCAACCAAATATATATATACATATATATATATATATATATATAATTAACTAAGTTAATTATAATAATCAGATCAATCATATCAATTATTATGATTAAATGATTGATAATTGATTAAATCAATCGATAATTACATTTTAATTTATTTATCTCTCTCTCTCGATCGATCTCTCTCGATTTAATAATCAGGTTATCTCAAATTATCTCGTGCAACCAGGGACACACTACCTTCCAATCTTGGCCGATCATTGGCCGATCACTGGCCGATCACCTTTACCTCAGTCTTTTTGGAATCAAACCCCAGTTCATTCACGGAGAAAAGGATCTCTCTTTCTCACTCGCATGAAGTTCTCAACTTGATTCAAGATTTGCAATCCCCTGGCAACGAAAATAAAAATTTGCTAGCGACTGCAATGACATCTTCCTTTCTTCCTTCCAATTTTAATACAAACACAGACTCTCTCTCTCTCTCTCTCTCTCTCTCTCTCTCTCTCGTGAACCCTAAAATTGTGCAAATTCTCATTATTTGGTTCTCCAATCAAACACACTGAATCAAGCATGGAATTTTTTCTTATACGAGTTACATTATCATCATTTCTTTACCAAATTAATGGTGGGCTTTCTATTTGGGATTTAAATATTTGGACCTACAAATCGGTTGACCTCTAAATTGGCTCTTTCGATTTCAGAGGTGAAGAATTCCGATTGTTAGGTTGATTGGGTGGAGTAGAAACCAACGTCTCAACAGACATCGACTGTCGAATGTAAATAACTGGGAAAAAGGGTAGACGAGGACATTCAGATTCAAAATGGACCGATGTGGGTATTCAAGCCCCCTAAAATTTTCACAAACCCCAAGATATGGAGATGAAAATAATGAGACAGATTTTAGAAGATGTGATGAGGAGGAAGCAAAGCGGGTTGATTGAACAAATTTAAGCTGCAAGAATCGAAACCCATTATCCAAAATACGTGACATTTGATTTGTGATGGAAGCAGACAGAAAGATGAAGAGAGAATGAAAGAGGAACGAAGCAGCAAAGATGCAGAAAAGAGAGAAAATTGGAGAGAGACAGAAAAATGTAGCGAGATAACATGATGGAGAAAGAAAGAGTGAGGGAATAATTCATTGAAAAAAATAATAATTCAGCTAAAAAAGAGAGAGAATAAATGTAATCTCTTTTATTTATTACGCGTAAGGGTATTTTTAATAATCTATGCTTTTTTTTTTATTAATACGTGATTTACTAAAAAAATATATAATACCAATACTTGGTTTGTAACGTGGTTGGTACCAGTATATTTTAAACAAAATTTTAAATTCATATTTTGCATTCGAAAAAATATATGTCCAAGAATGCTAAGAAGCATCATAATAGTTAGGGAGTTGAGGGTCTTGAGAACCTTAATTCCCTAGAATCACAATTTACGTAGTTCTTAGTGCAAGTGCGGGTCAAATACTAATATTATTTTTTTTATGAAAATTATCTTTAGGAATTAATTTAGAATGAAGAAATACAATTAGCTATTCACATGATTTGATCGTTCTCTGGGAGACAATAATAAAATGTTACAATAAACTATAATGTTGAATCAAATTACAAAAGCTCGAAAGATGGCCTTCTTTAGAATTTCAAAACTTGGGACCCTGTATCTTAGGAAAGTATATGAAGGGTGCAAGTAGGATACAATGCAGGACTACAATACTAGGATTGGAAGTTGAGGCGACTGATTCCTGAACCCTTTTGGACTTTGAACATGTGCTTGAGCCTCTGACTCTGTTCATTTATCAAGTGATCACTCCCCCTGTTTCCTTTGTTGTATTACCAAAAAGAAACTGACCTCTCCCCCTACCTTTTCCTCTTTTAGAATCCAGTGGAAACCCTACTATACACCAACAGTTTTCTTTTGTATGCCCCAATTTCGCACAGTAAGAACACAACAACTCCCCCGTTGCCTGAGACTTCTTAATCGGCATAGCACCAAGTGCCCAGTTTCCTTGTGCAACAGTTCTCAATTTGTGTTCAAGAATACAGACTTTCGAATCCTCCTGCTGCAAAAAAACGTTGATTCAATTTGTGGAGAGATCGAATGGAATGGAGGAGTAATGTGATAATGCATAAATTGTCATTTTTATTGTTGATATTATGGTTTAATTTTGGATTGGTTAGTACCCTAATAATTGTTTTTATAGCCTTTTTATTTTAAGGGATAAAAAATAGAGATTTGATCAAAATGGTTTTAAAGAGACATTTTTAAAACTAAATGGTTCAAAATATCAATTGGGTCTACAAAGGAAAGGAAGAAATATCAAAAATTGGAAAATTTTATTTTAAGAATTTTTACTTTTAAGTAAAAATTGTTGTTAGAAGTAAAATTTCTAAATTTTCGTATTTTGGTGGATCTTTTTTCTATTATTTTAGAAAAATCTTGGAGACCTAGAGTATTAAAAGAAGAACTCTCCTCATTAACCCTAGAAAGCACTATTCACGTTATTGTTCATGGCACTATTCATATATATATATTCACAAGTGCTGTGGCGGTTACATTAATCTCTCTTTTTAGGTTTTAAGTTTTATTTTTTCTTTCTTTCTTTGAAGAACATTGTTTTTTTTTCTTTTATTATTTCTTTTGTTTATTTTCAAGAACATGGTCACCATGAGTGGTTAGTATTGTATCTAAAATTTTCATCTTTTGCATACATCGAGGACAATGTAGTATTTAGGTGTGTGAGAGAATTTTCATGCCAATGTCATTTCTTCTATTTTTCTTTGGAACTTCATACTCTCTGTATTTTGTCGGATAATGATTTTGAGTTAGTATACATTGTTGATTTGAGTTAGTATACATTGTTGATTTGAGTTTGAAATATATGAAAGAGACAAGTGTGATTAGTTATTTTTTGGATAAATTGTTTTAAAGTGTCCCATTGATTTTGATGATTGAATCAAATGAAAATGTGATAGATTTGATACAAATTAAACACATTTTGTGAGCTTTTGAGCCTGAAAAGCATTCATCATCTTGTTCTAAATTTTTTGAGTGTTTGTCAATCATAGTATGCTTATTCTAGAACTTGCTTTGCTATATTTTTTGAGACCAAATCAATGAGTTCATACATTAATATGATGAGGACATTTAGGTTCACCCATTTTACCTCTCGAAAACAAACCTTCCTGTACATAATATTTCCCTTAGTGAAACTCTTTGAACTTATACCCATTTCTTTGCGTAACCTCATTAATTAACACATAACTTTCTTTTTATATTTCACATTCTTTTTGGTTCTTATATTAAAGAATCATGTGATTTAAGCATATATTGAGTGGTTATTTGCAAAGGAAATGAGATACTTCTATTGTGGAATTTATTTTGGGAAGTCAATTATACAATTGCGGTGGATTGTATATGCGAGGCATTTTCATTGATTTTCATTTAGTTTCCTTATTCAAAAAACAAAAGAGGAGAAAAGGAAAAAACAAAAGAAAAAAAAACGAGAGGAAAAGAAAAAAAAAACAAAAAAAAAAGAAGAAGAAATTCCCAAAAATTGAAATTGGGAAATTTGAAGAGAAAATATAAAAAGTTTGATTGAGAAATGATGATGATCTTGATTAGAGTATCTTTCTTTTGGTTTGATTGTATTTCATGATATGGGATATAGGAGATATGTTATTGACATGCTTCTTTGATATATTTATTACACAATACATTTATCCATTTTCCCTATCTTTACCCAAGCCACGTTACAACTCTTATAATGACCTTCGGATTTTTGTTTTGAATTCATATAAGTGGTTGTGGAGATTTGATAAATAAGCAAACTTATGGTAATAACACACTTTGATTTGATTTGAGAGTTATTGATAAATTCCCTTAAACACTTTGAGTATATAGAGTGAAATCCTTGTGACTGTATTGAATCTTGATACATTGAATTTTGATAAGATTATCGAATTTGATGGGATGCTTATATTTTCTTTTAAAGTTTTAAAACTATGATCACTTGCTCTCCGAATTGTTATTTTTGTTTGAATTTTTCGATATGTGCTGTTTTGAAATTATTTGAAAATAAATTGAAAAAAGGGAAGGAGTGAAGAAGAGAATACTTGTGTGACATTAATCTAGTGAATGCTTAAGGACAAGCATTGGTTTGGTATGGGGGAATTTGATAATGCACAAATTGTCATTTTTATTGTTGATATTATGGTTTGATTTTGGATTGGTTAGTACCCTAATAATTGTTTTTATGACCTTTTTATTTTTAAGGATAAAAAATGGAGATTGTATCAAAATGGGCTTAAAGAGACATTTTTGGAACTAAATGGTTCAAGACATTTTAGGAGTAAAATTTCTAAATTTTCTTATTTTTGTGGATTTTTTCCTATTATTTTGGAAGAATCTTGAAAACCTAGAGTATTAAAAGAAGAACTCTCCTCATTAACCCTAGAAAGCACTATTCACGTTACTGTTTACGACACTATTCATATATATATATTCACAAGTGCTGTGGCGACTACATTAATCTCTCTTTTTAGGTTTTAGGTTTTATTTTTTCTTTCTTTCTTTGAAGAACATTGTTTTTTTTCTTTTATTCTTTCTTTTGTTTATTCTCAAGAACACTATGAGTGGCTTGTTTTTTTATTCTGATTCCAGGGGAATTTCATTGATTGTCTTCATTGTGAAGTTATGTATTTTATTTAATTTCTTACATTTTTAATTCAAGTATTCGTCGATTTTTGGTTTATTTTTATGAATAATTGGTATTGGTTAATCTGACAATTTAATTTAATATCAATTTTTCTACTGCATTCAGGATTTCAGTGATCTGTAATTGTCATGAATGAATGGTACAAGTAGCAAATATGTTATTTATGTTTATGGGTTGTCGTCGATATTCATGTTAACCTAAGGAATCGATGTAACAAAATCGAATAATTGTACGGCTATTCTGGTTATTTATATTTTGGTTTAACCGTTTTCACAGAACTTAATGCTGACATTATTTGATATGGAACGTTATCGTGTTCAGTCGATTAATGATAAATTTTGATTGGATGCTGGGTTTGGTCAATTATTTTGGAAAAACGTAAGATTTATTATGGCTATCCTAATAGATCTAAGGTTAAATACTTGAATTACAATAATAATATTTTCAATCAATCATCAATAAGACAATCGAATATATGAACCCTTGAATCGAAATTTGGTGAATTGAATTTTTTCTTTAAATTTTAGTATTTTTACATATTTAATTTATTTTTTAATTTTAGCTATTTAATTTTGGATTTAGGAATTTTTTTTATAAACCCCCATTTTATTTTGACATTTACTAAGGAGTTAAGTTAATATAGTTCTCTTGAGATTGAGATTCGATCTGGTAACTACTATTACTATAGTTTGTTGCATTAGAAAAATTAATATTAATTTGAAGGTTTCGATAACCCGACCACCATTTTACAATTAGATCATTACAACGCATTCACGGCTGATATCGAGGAGTTTCTCCAGAAGGTGTGGCTATTTTTCTGTCAAGGAACCCCTTTTTGTTCCTGATTGATGCTGCTAACAAAACGATCCATTCCAAGAAGCGAAGCTCAATGGAGTTAATTATAGTGTTAATATGAACATCAAAGTCCGACTAATCTCTATTACACTGAGAAATCTTATGTTCCAAACTAATTGGGTATAGCTACATATCACGCTTTAAGATTAAGCTTATGGCTTACAAAATGAAATAACATTTTGGTCTCATTAATGGCTCTCACGTCCACACCATCTCTCAGCAAAGGCGGGAAAAATAGCCAAAAGGCAGTGACTATCACAAACCCTACCGTCAATACACACGAAATGGCCCAGTGCAATTCAAACCTGCCCTCACCGCAAGCCTTCTTCAGACCAAATTCAATGACCAAACACACCGCATGCAACAAGAAGAAGCAGGTGACTTCCCACGTGGGAGGAGCACGTGTGATGTAAAAGTACAAGAGCTCATGCATTAATCCAGACACTAGAAACGTAGCCAGTACACCCGGAAGTGGAGCCCACGCGCTCCCGATGAGAGTAGCCGAGAATGAGCGTACGGGTTTGTATACTGTGTAGCGAAGTGCATTCGAGACCATGAGGTTCCATCTCCTGCCCCAGAAATCTTGAAGTGACGTTGACAAATAGGGCTCATCGGACGGCGGTTCTAGCTCCAATCCGGTTAGAAATTTAACCAGTGTATTTGGCACAACCAAGACCACTTCAACAAAGAGAAAAACCATGCAACTATAAATAACAAAGGCCACGCTTGGATGCACAACCTTTTTGTAGTCAAATAAGCCAATAAGTAAAGCAAGAAATAAAACTTTTGCAGCAAAGTTGAACGGCAATTTGGTCTTTTTAGAAGATGGGTATTGATTTTCAGACTTGATTTTAATAGGAAGACAAGCAATTATGACAAAAATGAAAAAGTTTTTGGGTGGGGTTGAGCATAAAGGGCCCAAGTCAAAGGCGAAAAGGATGAGCTTGGAGTTTGCAAGGCCAGAGATGAAGAAAGTGGTGATGCCAATTGGGAAGACGGCGGAGAGAAAGAGAGGAAGGATGAAGAAGAGAGAGAAAATTGGGAGGAGAGAAAGAAATCTCAACTTGCCTTTTGGGATTTTGGAGGCTATGAAATAAGAGTAAGAAAGAGCTACCAGAGTTGCAGACCATACCTTGATTAAGATCAAGGCCTCACCATCCATTTTTAATCTTTTTCACTCCAATATTTTGTTGCGTGTTCTACTTTGATTATGCTTTTGTTCCGAGAAGCGAAATGCCCTTTTATTTAACTTTCGTTGTGACTGTCACTATCATTAAGGTACTGGACAAAATAGTGGAAAAAAAAAAGAACCACAATGACCAGAAACAGCGCAATGCAAGCGACAATTAAGACTCATCGAACGGTGGCTGAAGCTCCAATCCAGTCAGAGCTTTTACCAATGAATTCGGTATGACCAAGATCACTTCGAGAAAGGGAAAAAGAATGCAACAGTAAATAGCTAAGACCACGTCTTGATGCAGAAAAATTTTGTAGTCAGACAGACCAATAAGCAGAGACAGAAGCAAGAATTTTGCAGCAAAAATGAAGGACAGGGAACAAGTTCGGATTTCAGTGCCTTGGCTGTCCCGTTAGATCAGCAAGTGGGCGCAGGTGATGGGTATTTTCCTCCATTTTTGTCTAGTCATCCCACCATAAGCTCTACCTTTCCAATGTATTCAAATTCTTCTTCCATTTTGACTTCTTACAAATTGATAAAATCAAGTGCTTCCCTTGACAAATTCTCAGTTTCACCCAAATTAGCTTCATATTAATCAATGTGAATCAACACATCCCTCTTATTTTGGTCAACAGCATTTTCTGCGGGAGAAACACACGTTTATTTATTTATTTTTTGGTACCATGAACACATTTCGGTATTTAAGATTTTACCCTCATTAAATCTGGATCGACTGTTGTAAGGTCCATTTTATGAGAACGAATCTCCCAATATTATTTTTTTTTCACTCTCATACCAAGTCAAACCAAGCATGAGAGGTAAGACGCAACTCTCATAACCAATTGGACCAACGAATACCGTAGAGTGTCACATTTATTTATTTTTTCTTTTTTGGTAAAAGTTGAAAGAAAAGTGTCACATATATGTTAAACCAGCGGCCAAGATCGTTCTCTAATTTTAAAAAAATAAAAATTATTTGTCTTCAAAATACATGGTCCAAATAAAAGATTTCTAGGTTAATTTCTTGAAATATTGGTTAGAATTTTCTCAGATACTTTTTAAATCTTAATTTTATATATTTTTCAAAAATTAGAATTGTTATATGTCACATGAAACCTAAGCAAAAATTTCATGTTATCAAATAATGTCCATATTATGAATGATATCAATATGTCAATGTAAAAATCTAATTATTACGTAGTTTAAAATTCAAGAATTTAATTATCGTAAAATAATATTTAAAGATATAATAAAAATTTCTCACTTCTTATTTCTAATTTCTTCATCAAATCTTAAAATTCAATCGTAAACATGAGGTCAAAACAACTAATGGTGGGTATAACTAATCTGTGAGCAACTAACTATTGCTCTTTAAAAATTGGACAAATTCGGTATATAATTATTAAGTTTATAAATAATATTTTAATTATAAATAAAATAATATGATTAAAAAAAAAACTTTCCAAACAAATCATGTGTTTGATCACTACTCTATTTCCTATAAATATTTTCTTTAAATATAACAAAATTATGTTTTATAATTTTTAAAATTTTAATATTAGGTTATCTCTTTTTTTATTTTATGTTTGTGTTTATACTTTAAAATTACATTTTGCATCTCATATTTACAATAATTGCCACTAAGAATTTGAATTTGAGAATTGTTGTTGAATCAAAGATGATTGATAGCATATGACATAAATATGAAAATATGCGTACATGTTAAATTATTTATCAAATATAATCTAATTCGAATCGGATTTAATCAGATTTAAAATAATTATCGAATATTGATAATTTATATAAAAAAAAGTATAATAAGATGACATAAATATAACTCACCAAATTTAAAAATGCAAAGTGATATATAATATAGACTTGATGATACAAATCGTAATTTATCATATAAACAACCTGATATTGATATTTTGTATGCTCATCTTTTTAGTTTTTAAATAGACATATAACATAAAAATAAAATTTATTTTATAATAGAATTAATGGAACTAGATTTTAGTGTGATGCTATATTAATTATTTCTGGTACATTTAAAGTTTATTCTAATTATAAAAGAATAAGATATTTATTTTTACTAAAAAAATATAAATTTTATTATTAAACTACATTGTTATTTTGTTTTGACACTTAAATTGCTTATGGAAAAGCTTATCACAAGCAACTTATTAACAAATTTTTATCTTATATATGTATTATTTGCCTTTTTCTATTGATGTGAATTTAAAAACTTTTAAAAATATATATAAATATTTTCTAGAAGAGTTTCGTATAGTTCCAAAGAATTGAATAATATTGTGACAGTTTAATGATTATAACTCTTTTTCTTCAATCACATGATTTAGAGTTTAAATTTAGAGATTAAAATTTTATATAATAAAGTAAAAGGACCGAGCAATATTTTAAGAAAAAAATTTAAATATTTACAAATGCACGTTGAATTTCCTTTTAGTGAGCAAACATCAAGAATGATTCGTCCACGGAATTGGAAAAGACCATAGGATGGTAGTCTCAGAAAGAAAGGAGGAAGGGAGAGAGAGAGAGAGAAGAGAGAGAGAAACTAAAACAAGGCAAGTGATTGGAAGAACGAGTTAGGAGATATGAACGGAAATAATAATTTTTTAAAAAAAATTTAAAACAACATATATGAAAAAAAAATTCTAAACTTAGCGCATATATGTCAAGTCTTGAAAACTCGATATATTTAAAAACAGTTGAATAAAATATATCGAGTTTTCAACACTCGACATTTTCGGTCTCTATAACACTCACCCTTGCTTCTTCCTCTCCTCTCCTCCTCGCATCAAATGAAACCCTAATCCCCTTTTGCCTCTGCCCATATAATTAGTACTACATTTCCGCATTTTTGACAAACGCTAAAATCTCAAGCGACTTAATTGTGTACCCTACAATATTCTGCGCAGTTTACAACTTTAATTTGCGAAGTTATATTGTTCTCCTTGGTGTTTTTTGGTCATTTGAAATTAAAATATTTAATTTGATCGTAACCGATATATATTGTTGGGTGATATATTTTATATTCATTGTACTAGATTTGTAGAAAGATTTAATTAAAAAATTTAGAATTTAGGGTTTGTTGAGAATTTAGTATGAATTTAGGATTAAGTGTTTAGGGTTTATTGAATTTTAGTATAAATTTAGGATTTAGGGTATTTTGATAAATTTATTAGTTAATAGTTTTGTTGAATATTTAATTAATATAAATTTAGTATTTTTATTAATTGTTTGTTGAATTGTTATAATTATAAATTTAGGGTTTAAATTGAATTTTAAATTGTTGAGTGATATATTTTGTTGAATTGTTATAATTATAAATTTAGAATTTGAATTGATTTTTGAATTGTTAGGTAATATATTTTGTTGAATTATTAATTAATATAAATTTTAGTATAAATTTAGGATTTATGGTATAATTATAAATTTAGAATTTAAATTGATTTTTGAATTATTGGGTGATATATTTTATTTAATTGTTAATTAATATAAATTTTAGTATAAATTTAGAATTTTGGATATAATTATAAATTTAAAGTTTAAAATGATTTTTGAATTATTAGTTGATATATTTTGTTAAATTGTTATGATTATAATTTAGAATTTAGGGTATAATACAATATTCAACATGTTTGTTAAATTGGGAATTTTTTTCTTTTCTATGCTGTTTTAATTTTTTTTTTAATGCTATTTCCATAGCTCTTCAATCCGTGTATCGTTTGGAAGGAAAGTCAATGTGCGGTGTATGACAGTCCCGGCTTTTCCACGTCTTCAACCTCTCGCCATTACCTCTTCGTCATCGTCACCACCATCATCATCATTTTCCTCTCTCTCTCTCTCTCCCTCCAAAGTTGATTTGTAGAAGAAAGAAGAAAGAAACAGATTGAGATTTGGATATAATGGACGAAGTAATGACGGTAGGAGATGCAACATCGAACACGGACTCATCAACATCAGACGCCATCCTTCCCTCCAATCTTCCTCTCATCACTGCCTTTCTCTCCTTCGCTCTTGCTCAGTTCCTCAAGCTCTTCACCACCTGGTACTCTCTCTGTCTCTCTCTCTCTTATGGATCTAATTGATCTAAGGTTTCTGTAGATCGTGTGTGCGGCTAAATCACGCTTTTATTGCCCTGATCTTGGTTATTCTGTATGGATTTGTAAACAATTGGGTGGATCTGTTAATATGATGATTGGGGCATACTTGTCTGACCTCAAAATCAAGTATGAAGAGATTCGGACTACAAATTGACTTCTGAAGTGGATTACAAAGAAAGGGAAACTTTAACAAATGGAAAATAACTAGTACTGGGAGTCAAGTGAGTACAAGTTTGATGAAAGTGGTCTTAGTAAGCTATAATGTATTACAATTGACAAAAACAATTGCAAGTACTTAGGAACCTTACATGCTAATAAAGCTGCAAAACTTCCTTAAAAGACACGTGCTCCAAGAGGTCATGCAGTCTATGTAAGCAACACAACATCAGATGAGCTATGTACGTTGGTAGTGCATGGTTTCTCAGTCAAGTCAAAATGATTCGCTTGCTAGTTTAAGGTATGGCTGTGGACACCGCCGGTAGTAAATGTTTACTGTCTTAGATGGTGCAGGTTCAATGAGAAGAGATGGGATTCAAGGAGGATGCTTGGTTCGGGTGGAATGCCATCATCACATTCGGCAACTGTAACAGCACTTGCCGTGGCTATCGGTTTACAAGAGGGAACTGGAGGATCCGCATTTGCCATTGCAGTCGTGTTAGCATGTGTTGTATGTATTTGCTAACCAGGTCTTCTTCATTCTTTTGTTTGGGCAGTCTTATTCTTCTCATTAAACTACAACACTTTTCCTCCTTTTCTGTGCTATACGTTTTAGCTGTTTTTTGACCAATTTTCTATCCGCGGTGGATTATTGAACTACCCCTTTCTAGTGGCATCCAAATGCCGGTGCTCCCCCAGCCTCTAGATGCACACACACATAATCCTCCGGAATAACCAAATTTTCCGGAGGTCAACCTTCTTCACCAATGATCCTATTTTACTCATGAACTTCAGTGGCAATTTCCCTAAACAAAGGCCTATACAAGGGTGATTATCCACTGAATCTTATTTCTTTTATAACAGTTCTGGCATTCTTTGTTGTAGAAAATGTAGTGGCAGATTGTTCACTTTTGACTCATTTTCTTGATTGAAATCTCTTAATATGTGTTGCTGTCTACAATAAAAACTCTGAAGTGGAGGTTGCCAGAAGCCTTTTCCCTGTCCTATTTGTGGAGCAAGTTTTAACTTTTTTAGTTTTGAGGTGCTTTGCCATTGTTCTATGCCTTTTGGGCCGCAACATTTTCACCTTGTATGCTGAGTTATGCATTGGTTAAGACCCTCGTCCTTACCCAAATCAAGGCAGCTGGACTGGTGATGGCATGTGTGAGCTTTTTCTTGGCTTAACATGGTGTATTACTTGAGAATTTGGCTCTCTCAGTCTATTGCTGATGAAGCATTTGATGCCTAGACTACTGTGGCTGCTAAGGTGTTTTTCTTTACAGTGTTTTCTTGCTGACATGGGGTAGCCACATTTGCACATGATGAGTTGCCATCTTCCCATGAAGAATTACTCTGTGTGTCATAATTTACTTAGTTTACCGGTGTTAATATGTATCTGATTATGTATCTTTAGTTTGAGAATTTGTCTTTCTTGTAGGTAATGTATGATGCTTCTGGTGTTAGACTCCATGCTGGCCGTCAAGCTGAAGTAAGATCTTATCTTACAATTAGCTGTTATTTTATTTTCTTTTTGTAGTATGCTAGGAGATATGTACATTAGGAAGTAGAAGCTTATAAGCAGAGGTGGAAGTCTTGTATTTGTTTGCATTTGTTTAATTGGCCACAGGTACATTCACAAATTTGATATGTAGTAAGGGGGTAAGAGATAGAACACATACAAGCTCAAATTTTGAGTATGCACCCACTAGGAATTTGCTTGAATCAAAGAAATTTACATTGCTATTTTTTTTTTTTGGTGAAATTGCATGCTAAAAAATTGTGCAATTTCCCAAATTTGAATTGTTTCCTATTCCTGTCATTAAACGATTTCTACTGGTGCCCACTTCAACATTTCTATTTTAATCTTGGGCTGATCACAGGCCCGCTACCCAATGGCATATTCAATTTTTTTTTCTTTGTTCATGATAATTCCGTAATTTATTTGCTAATCGAGCTGTATGCAATTCTTGGTGTAGTTGTTGAATCAAATTGTCTGTGAGCTACCCCCTGAGCATCCTGTCTCCAATGTTAGACCTTTGCGAGATTCATTGGGTCATACTCCACTACAGGTTCGTTTATTTTGCATTCATGTGTTATATTTCATGGAAGAGGGATTAATAGTGTTCATTGTCAGTCTATCCGATTTAGTTGAACTTTTTCAACCAAATAAATGCATTCATCTGTAATATATTTTATGGAGTAGGGATTTATAAGGCTCATTGTCTATCAGATTCAGTTCACTTTGTCAACCAAATAAAAATTTTTTGCATAGTTATTTGCTGCATCACTTTTTGTTTCTTTTATAATATTCTCATTGAATGGCTCATTTTCTATTCTGTTGAGTTTCCCAAGTTGAGGTGAAGGGCATTAGTAAATTTGTGATATACTTAGCTTTCGGACCTCCCCTTGAAGTTAAGATGTGGCAAGAGATGTCCATAGCTTCTTTTTGGTCTATTTGGAAGAACTCCCTACTAAAATTCTCCCTGCAAATGGAAAAGGAAAGGCTTGATAGCCAGGATGGAAATATAGGGGAAGAAAAATATTGGGTTTTATTTTTTTTTGCGGGGGGTGGGGGTTCCTGCTTATTTTTGGGGCTCAAAGCTGAAGGTTCATCTCTACACTTTAACCAACCAAGGGAAAGTTATAAGAAAACCGATGCTTTTTCTCCTTCCCCTTTATTTCCAATCATTTCCCTCAGTCACTATTCACATTAGAATCCAAGGAAGATAACCACGGATACTTATCTTGCCCCCCTACGGGGAATATGGTCTAATTTACCTGATGAAGCTATTCAATACTGATGATGCCCCAATTCTTGCCTTCTAGCCTTTTCCAGTTATGCTCTTGTTTAAGACATGATCTACGTCCTATTTGACTCTTTAATGCATCCACTCAATGACACAAATGTAGGATGAATAAATGATCGAACTTGATCAGCCTTACTTCTCAGATGCAAAATAAATCCTAGTGGGATGATGAAACAAAGTAAAATGACTTGCTTTCTAACACCACTACTTTTCCTTTGCAATCTTGATGCTGTCAATACCTTCTGGACTTGCCTAGTTTGACACTGATTGGTTCTTTCTTAATTGTGTAGGTTGTGGCTGGCGCCATGTTGGGATGCTTAGTTGCATTCCTCATGAAAGGGTCAAATTAAGGAATTCTGTTCTATTTAAAGATTCAGAAAAACCTCAAGACATTTTAAGCCCTCCTGGTAGCATATAATTGTCATATTGCTTTTTTTACCATCGACACCAATGAAAAGATTCTGTAGCCATTCTAGTTCTCTTGTAGCATTGTACAATACAAACACATTGATGAAAACGAAACTAGCCTTACAGACACTTCACTTTATTTGAATCAAGTACCCTAAGTTTTGCTGTGTTGGACATTGTAAGCCAGATTCGCCCCCCCCCCCTCATGTATGTGGCATTGATATGATTTTGTAAACAGCTTTCCTTGCACGAAGGCCAATTTGGATTTAACGTTATGATTGTGCATATCTTATGAATTTAACGGCAAACTACAGACACTTGCGATGCAGTGATTATGGATCACATTGTTATTCCCAAAAAAAAAAAAGAAAAGAAATGACCCGTGACCCGAGTTGATTTATAAAAATGGTGGATTTATCGAGCTTATTAATTCCTTAATTAAATGAATGATCCAGATAAGATAATTGCTTGAATTTTTCTATGAAGTAACCCGTTGACACTGGAATCTTTTTACATGTTAAACCTATCACCCGTCGTTCAATTCCTATAAATCTGTATAGAAGCTTTCTAGTATAAACCTTAAAAATGAAAAAGATCTATTAGGTCTATTATCCAAAATGGCTGTTTAACTGCAATTTTATTAAAATCGGACCGAACCGTCGGTTCAACCGGTTCAATCATTCTTTTAACAATTTTACGGTTCGGTTAAATAAAAATACCGTTTTACAATTGAACCGGACTGAATTGGCTGTTCAATCGCGGTTCAACCGTGAACCGAGATTGAACCGTCGGTTTTAAAAAACCGCAATCTAGCGTTAAAACCTAAAAAAATATTTTTTTTAAGATTTTTTTTTAATTTTTTTTAATTTCTATGATATGTCAGACTATCAATTTTTGATATTATGATTTTAATTTATATTTTATATGACTTTATAATTTAGTTATTTAGTTCTTAATTATCAATATGAGTTTTAAAAGTAATTATTGATTATATATATATATTTAATTATTATTAAAAAATCAGCGGTTCGATCATATTGATCCACGGTTCAATCGGTTTAACCATATTTTTGAATTTTACGGGTCAATACACGGTACGGTTCTAATAACATTGTTTAGCTGTGGCTTGTCATAATAAACAAAATTTTTGATTTATTTGTAAAAAATCCTGTTGTAGTTAAAATTTATTTTTATGATCTTCTGTGTTGCATGGAAATGAAAATGGAAAATGGAAACGGATACGAAACAATATAGAGAAATAGCACTTTACAAAAATACAGGAAATGAAATATGGATAAATACGTAAATATAAAAAAATATAAGAATTTTTATATAAATATTAATTATTTTATGAAAAAATAAAATAGCCATATTTTACCATAAAAATCTAAAATGATAAAATATGTGATTATTAATTATAAAATAAATAATATAAAAAATTATAATTATAATTAAAGAAATAATTTATTAAATGTGAAAAAATGTGTAAATATTTTGTGTAAATATTGATTAATTTAGAGTGTTGAAACGTTTCGGATACGTGGAAACACTATTATGGAGAAGTGTTTGTACATCATAGATGATCTTTTTTTTAATATGTAGAAGATTTTTTTTTCCCCTTAAATTGCCCAACTGTAAAAATTTTTGAAGTTATCTGTATAAAATTAAAAGTAAAATTTAGAGGTGAGACCATGCCGGGCTAGGTCGGTTCTTGATTCGGTTCCGGACGGTTCATGGAACTGCGGGCCAATTCAGCTGCAATTCTGAGGATACCTGGTTTCGGGTCAGGCCCAAAAATTTTCCTTGGAACCAGCCCGGCCCGGTGAACAGGCCGATTCCATGGTTCCTTTTTTTTGGGTTGTGTGGGTAAGAATAGTTGTGTTTGTTTTTGTTTCGTTTTTTTTTTTTTTTTTGGTATACTTGGGTTTTTTCTTTGGTTTATGGTTTTTTTTTTCTTTACTTGTCTTTTTTTTTAGTTTAATTGGGTTTTTTTTTTGGGTTTTTTATTTAATTTTTTAATGAACTAAAAATTACAAAAAAAAAAGAGGCACATGAAATTTTTAAAGTGGTTTTACCAAATTTGGTATATGTCCACTACCAACCTTTTGTTTGAATTTTCAAATCCACTAATTTAATACGGTTATATTTGATATTTTTATAAGAATTATTTTTTTAACACATATTTATATTTTTTTATACAAAAAATTTATTATTCATCTTCTTCCTTTTCTGTCCCTAAGCTAATGTTCATGTCTTGTCGTTTTTTTCCGCATCTAACCAATTCTTTATACAAATTTGAGATTCTAAGACGTTGTTCACCAATTTTGACCGTTTTGGTGTTAAAACTCATCCACCTACATTAAAAATACTTTTCGATGGCACTATGGATATAAGAGACATTAGTAAATCTTTGACCATTGCAGTCAAAATTAGAAAATAACTAATATTATTTTTTCATCAACCTAAATGTCGAAACGATTATTATAATCAAAATCTTTTAACCTATATATTTGTTGATATAAAAATAATTCATTTAATAAAAATAACAATATTTTTTACTTTTTTCTTAACACATAAATGATTAAAGTCAAAACTAGATAAACGTGTTGATAAATTATTAGAACTACTACCTACATCACTAGTACCTATACTATTTTGTTTATTTTGAATAATACAAACAATTTTTTTAAAATAAGGGATATTATTTGTTTTCAATTTGCAACGCCAATATATATTTCCGTACGAAAACTTTTTACAAAAATATCAATTAGTATTTCTACCGTTTCATTTTTTACTCTAGGATTTAAAGCATTAGCTACTAAATACAAAAGAAGAAATTTTTCATAATATTTTAAAATTTTAATTTTCACTAATTTAACTATTTCAGTAAATCATTTTATATTTTCAAATTGATTAAATATATAATAAATTTTATATAAACTAGGCAAAATTAAATAAGTTGTTAGATAATATACACCGAAAAATAAATGAGTATAAATATAAAAAAATTTTCAATAAATCAAGCAGTGTTTTTGTAAAATAAAAAATAGTTTGATCAATAAAATCATAATTATAATTAGAATTAACAAATTTAATTAAAATATTTTTAAATAAAAAAAACAACTTCTAACATTTCGTAGGTAGAATTCCACCTTGTGTCAAAGTTTGATTTAAATTTTTTATATTTTATATTATTTAATTGATATAGATATCTAAATTTTTATCTTTTAATCGAGAAATTTCTAATTTGATAAAATAGATCACAAATAGGTTGTAAAATTATTTCTGCAACATCTAATTTATCTTTTACACATAAATTTTATACGTGATATACACACCTATTATGAAAAAATATTCCATCTAATACTATTTTAAAATATTTTTTAAAGAATTAACCGCACAAATATTGCTCGAAACATTATCTAAAGATAAACAAAAAAATTTTATGTCATTCCAAATTTACAACAAATATTAGTTATTACTCCAGTAATATTTTGTCCTGAATGTGGATAGTCCCATTTTTGAAAAGTTAAATTCTTTTTTCTAAAATTCATGATTCACTTATCCATTTATATGTTATAACTATAAAATATTTATCTTTTTTAACTTTCCAAGTATCCGAAATAATTGAAAATCTATTCGAAATGGTTTTATGTGTTACAATCAAACCATCTTTTAACTCTTGAAAGCGATCTAATAATCTCCTCTTACCCGATTTTGTAGAACTTTTTTTTTATAATCCAATTGTTAATATTTTTAAACATATTTCTCAAAAATTTCACATTTAACAATACTAAATGTTAATTTTTTACGACCTATCCATTCAATTTGACTTATTTTTTTTCAGTCTCTGTATTATACCTAAATGTACCCGTGATATTCACCCAGTGGCTATTTGTGTTTGCCTAATTTGTGGTAACCTATCCAGGTGATCTTTTACAATATGTCTTTTAATAGTGCCTACTTCCCGACCTTTCAAAAATTTATATTTTTGTTGATAAATTTTACAAGTGACCATTTGCTCCTCATAATCTTTAACAAAAAAAATTACATGCATTAAAATCATTTTTTTTTAGTATGTATTAGATTGTGTTTGACTAGATTCAATTTCTTCTATTCCTACATCAATATTAATTTGTTTGGTAATATTCTTTGAAAAAATGTGAATAGGGGGAGAGGAGATTAGTGTAAACATTGTGATTAGTGTGTTCCGTTAATTTTTTTTTTTTAAATTTAAAGTAAAAAAAATAAAGACAATGAAATAAATTTGTAAATATATATATATATATATATATATATATATATTATTGATTTGACGTAACAAAAAGTTATTTATCTCTGAATCTTAATTAATTTGAGTTTCCAATTTTCAAATCTTGCCAACTCTCGAGATGTTGAGAAAAAAATGACGATATTATGAAGAAGAAAACAGTAAGGTTGTATCTTGTAGATAGAGAAATGGTAGGATATTGTAAATTATTGACAATTATTGACAGAGAAAAAAAATGGTGATATTGTAATTATAAATTATAAGTTATTGGTAGAAAAAAATGATGAGAAATTCTAAATTATAGGTGGAAAAGAAAACGATAGTGATGTAAATTATAAAGAAATATTATGAGATTGTATAAGAGAATAAAGAATATCGTAAGTTGAGAGAGTATGAAAAATTATTATGTAGAATTAAGAAATGAGTTGTATTTATTTATAGTTATCATTTTTTATTTTATGGATCAAAATACCTCTCAAACTAGCCGAGGTGTGCCGGTTCACGGTTTCAAAACCAATGGAACCAGATCGGCCCGGATACTGTAGCCTGGCCGGTCCGGTACAGTAGCCGGGGCCGGTCAGGTTCCTGCCCAATTTTTCCCGTGTCCATTTCGGGGCCGACTCATGCCCAACTCTAAGTAAAATTAAGATGGAAATAAAATTCTCCGAAGTTCTGATGGAAATAAATCAGAGTTTGAACCCGAAAATCAACGCGAACAAATTTCAAATTGAGGAAGAGAGGGAAACACGTGACCTGACACAAATTTAGAAAGTGCGAATTCATTTCGTCTCAGTAAAACGGCCCAGTTTCGCTTCGTTTTCCTTTCCCCCCCGGGGAATCCCGTTGGAGAAACTGTTCTCTTTCTTTCTCTCTCGTTGCGTAAAGTTCTCAAATTTTGATAAAACCCTAATTTTGAGAAAGAAATTGCGAAGAATAGACGAGTTCAATGGCAGAGTTACTAAGCCCTAATCCGGGGACGACGGGCAAGCAGAGAGCTCCAATGGCAACTCGTCTTCAATCTCCGACCAGTCCGTTCCTCTTAGGCTCCAATGACGACCAACTCGAACGTGCTCAGGCACGTGCAGCACGTGCCGCGGCCATTCGTCGGAAAACCGCCGCTGTCGCTGGCTCTAATCCTCCTTCTGCGTCGCCATGTCTCGGCAATGATCAGATTCTCGAATTGTTCCAAAATTGCGTCAAACTGGCTAGCGAAAATGTGATCACATACTCTTTCCCCCTTCTTTCTCTCTCTTGATTTGTTGCCCTAATTTTCTGTTTTTGATAATTTAGAAAATAAATCAAAAGAATACTTGGGAGCTGAAGCTGATAGATCATTTGAGTGAGATAATCAATGTCAGCGCAGAAGAAGACACGAATACCAACTTTCAAAAGGTATGGGTTTGCTTACTGACTTTGCTCTTTGTGTCTCTGTAGCAATTGTTAGTTATTTATGATGTTGGGCTTTTGAAAAATGACAAGGCAAGTTGTACACTGGAGGCTGGTGTGAAGATTTACTCACTGAGAGTTGATTCAATGCATTCGGAAGCATATAAGGTCCTTGGGGGAATCAATCGAGTAGGCAGAGAAGATGAATCAGGTTGGGTGTTTTGTTTAATCAAATTTCATTAAATTGGTGGGATATAATTTGGTTTAGGGGTCTCTTGAGTGTTTAGAGAAGAAATGCTCACCTCTTAATGTAGTTGTAGACTAGTCTGTTGGTAGAATTTCTCTAAAAATCAAAGCACAATTGCATGTATAACCACCCTGAAAAATTATTGAACAATTATGAGTGGTCATAGAACTGAAGTTGTAAGATCAGACTTTGGTTGCTTACTGTGGATACAAGTGTGCTTGGACAGGGCCAAAAGAGGGGATTAGGCTGCTGATTTAATGCCAAGAAATTCCATATGGTTAAACCGAAAAGCAAATTATTACACATGGCTTATCACTTGGTTTCATTTAAATGCATGGCTATTCTGTTAATTATTATCTTCAATGTATTCTAATGAAGTTATTGTTCCATTGGACTAACTTTCCTGAATTGACTTCGGACCTATGATTTATGTGTTGGATCACTGTAAAGGTACTGCCTCTGGTGCTGTTTTTTAGCTACTAGAGCCCCTTTTTGTTTGGGGATTTCCTAGACATTTTATTCATCCATTGATTGCGTTACCAAGAGCAAATGATCTTTACATTTTCTTGTGGCCTTAATATATAGAACCATAGCTACCATTAATTCTTAAGTTATGTCCAGGTGATGTTCCCTGAGTATGACATTCTCAAATTACGACCGACAAGAAATGGCAATGCTTGCTAAATGGGACACTACGAAGGATCCCCAAAATGATAATATGTGTTTGCAATTTGAAGATATGTGATCTTGTTTTTATTCCTATAAAGATTATGATGAAAAAACATCTGTGCTGTAGGCAACACAAGAATGCCCCACTTCTATCTTATGCTACCGTCCTTTTATGTGATTTTTTGTTCTGCAGCACATCAGTAAGCTGTAAGTTTTTGATCATTAAGTTGTAGCTTTAAGATGCAGAGAGTTGAATGTTCTTCCTTTTTTGGCCTTGTCAATCCCCTAGTCTTCTCTTTTTTGACTACAGAAACTATTGGTGGTGAGGGTGACAACGTTGCCAGTGGCCAAGAAGAAGGTATGCCCAAGAAAGAAACAGATAAGAAGGTGGGTTAAAATTAAATTGGTAAATGTGTTAATGAATTTGGTCATTGTCTCACTGAAGTGGTTTCTGCAGATATCACATTTATCAACATTGGAGTCATCCTTTGAAGCCCTTAATGTAAAGAAGTTTGATGGTAATTTTGGACCAGATCATTCCACTCTTAGAGGTGTTTTGACTGCCGTTATGTTCTAACTCATGTTCCCTTTTTGTTCAGTTGCTTTTGCAGTTGATCCTTTGTATCATCAGACATCTGCTCAATTTGATGAAGGCGGTGCAAAGGGTCTCCTATTGAATAATCTTGGAGTATATGGAGGCTGTCGGGTACTATTTGATTCCTTTGAAGTACCAGGGAAATGCGTGTCAAATTTGACTCATAATGATGCTTCAGATGTAATTGATATCTACTTTGCAAAAGGTTTGTTGCACTTTTTTTTTCTATCCCTCTGTGTGGGAACCTAAAAGCATGTTTGACTTCTTCCGGTTCTTTCTCCTTTGTTTTCCTTGGTAGATCATTTTGAGCAGATGGTGATGAATATGGCAGAAAAGAATGAAATTTCTCCTTCTCTTAGGGATATAGTTAGTTTGCTTGATGAAGATAATTGGAGGTCTTCACATGCAATGGACATATACCCAACGGATTCTGATGCTTTTGGTGATAACAACTTTGAGTTTGATGGTAATTCATTTGAGCAATCTGAATCATGGACCTGTGATCGTGATCATGATCACCAGCATGGAGATGATGCCAATGTAAGTGTGACTGATCAGAGCTCCGACTTCAGGGATCAACCCTTTGACAGACTTCCTGAGGTACTTTTCTTGTGCTATTTGAGCTTAAAACTTTTGTCCACCACTTCTTATTAAGAGAAGAAAAATCTACTAGATGGCACCTGATGAGCCTTTACTGTGCATCTTGATGAGATTTTACTGTGGGTTGTGTGCAGGAGAATGAGCCATTTACATCCAATGAACTTGATGCAAATGATAGGTTTGACAAGGTTGCTGCGTTTTTATTTCAAGGATTGGGTTTCTCTTCTAAACACAACTCATGGGCCGGTCCTGATCATTGGAAGTACTACAAATCTAAGGGTTTGTATCTCGATAGTTGTGATGAGATGAATTGTATTGATGATTGTGGATAGCGACTTTTTTATTTTATTTTTGTCGTACTTATTTTGTAGTTTCAGAAAATGCTCCTGCCACAGAGGGTGAATCAGTTTTGACACACAAGAAAACAAAAAACAAGAAAATTGTCGAAATTGGTATTGATTTCACTAATTCGTTGGACAAAGAAGTGGCTGACATCTTTGCTCCTCCAAAAAATCCAAAGTCTTTATTGCTACCAGCAAATAGAACTCCTGGTAAAAATACACTTCCAGAAGACTGCCATTATCAGCCAGAGGATCTAGTCAAGTTGTTTCTTCTTCCTAAAGTCATGGTAATGAGAAATTTTTCCATAATCCCATTCATTAATTGCTTTTGAGTGGCCGGTTTGACATCAGCCTGTTCTTGTTGCCTTTGTTCTAGTGAACTCCACGGATTTCAATGTTATGGCTAGCACAGGATTTTCTGGGCCATGGGATTAAAAAAATAAAATTGCCGGACTATTCCTCCTTTACACGTTATGCAAATTTTAAGCAGATATAATTGTTCATGATATATTTTTTTTCTTGTTCAGCTACTGTACTACTTTTAGCCTGGTACTGTAAGGGATATTTATGTGCTTTTGCTATAACTTGATTTAGAAAAGCATACCACTATCGGCTGAATATTATCTTAGTGGCCCCTTTTGTTCTGTTTCTTGATTCTCGTATTAGCTGAAGGGCCATAAGCAATTGTACTGAAGCTGTTATCATTTACTACTTTTTTCTTCCCTTTTTTTCGGTCTTTGATTAAGTATTTCTCTTGTTTTCAGTGTCTTGGAAAGAGGAGGAAAGTTTCAGGTATGAACATCTCAAATTTAGAATGGCTTTAGAATGTCTTTTCTCCAGTTAATCATAAGTCTTTGAAGTGTCACTAAAGGTTGCCCATGAACATTGTCCACTATGGCGTTTAAAAGCTATTCTGCTATTAAACTTCTATGCTTGACATTTTTTCTCCCTCATCCTTTTCCCTTGTTTCCGTTTCCTGATTGGTAGTAATGTTTTGCATCCCTGGGATTATTGCTGCAATAACTAGGATTTTAACTTAGGCTGTTACGGCAAGGAAATTAGTGAATCGTGCTCATTTTCCATTAGTCAACTATCTGAAATGTTCTCATGAGTAAGCCAAAACAGAACTGTGATAGTGCGATATAGGAATTGTCACATCCAAGTTGTGAAGAACAATAGCACATGCATGCTTCAATATTTTGGCTTGGTATTTTCCTTTCTTCATCTGTTGGTTGTAATCAACCTAAGAGGGATTTATTTTTGTGATTTGTGTAATAGGAAGTTCCTGAGTCAAATTTTTTATCCATGATGTCTCAACTTAAGAGTTCTTACTGAGCTGTGTGAGCTTTACTGGCATTAAATTTCATCTTGGATAAGTAAAGAAATATTCTATTATTCAGGCCACCATTAAACTATTAGGACTTCTTGGGAATGGTGCATTTGTTCTGTTTTGATTAGCTGGTCAAATATGTTTAAAAAAGTTGAACTGCTCGAAGGAAATGCCTGTTAATTGCTCTGCATTGGAAGGAAATGCCTGCTAATTGTGTTGCATTTCCCATGTTGCTCATCTTTGGATTGTGAACCTTTATGTTGGTGCCCTATGAATTTAAAACATGTAGTATTTTTCATAACAGTGCTCAGATTGGACTGTTGGTTGGGTTGGTGAATTGGTGACTCAGCCATTGAACCGGTCTGGGTTTAATGCCAAGACTGGAAATGCATGTGAAGAGTCAAAACAAGTTGGGGTTTAAACATATTAAACAAAGCAAAGATGAATCATGGAACCCAACAAAGCCTTTAGGGTCAACTATATGATTCTTTTTTTTTTTTTCATTCGGCTCTATTGAAATGCAAAGGTGAATAAGGAAAATTAGCGTTATTATTATTCTAACTAGTCAAATTGGACAATATTTTGGGAATTATATATACAACAAAGGGAGGACATAAAGTGAGATTGGTGCTTTTCTCAACTGTACTGGTTTCAAATAAGCTAATTACATTATTGAAACCTGTTAAGATACAAAAACTTATGTACATACTTTTATCCTTCAGCTAAAGTTTTTGGAGCAAATTGTCATTTGTTCTGGTATTAGAGCCTCAGTTTATGATTTACCAGGCACCTTTGACCCCATTAATAGTCCGCACATATGGGTCTGAAGCTAATTTATGACTGGCCTGCACCTGAGGGGCACCATTATGCATTTTTTTTTTGGGGAAGCAATTGATTGTTGAGATTTTAAAGATGTTTACGCAATGTAGGAATACTTCAGGGAGAATAATATGCACCCATTTTGTGTCGGAATTTAGACAATTCATTAAGAAAATCCTAACTTGAGCCCTTGGAAAAGTTTCCTTCCCCATAGTTTTATCATTACACATTCACGCTTTTTAAAGCCTTTTGAGTTATCATACTTTCTAGAAAGAACTGCAGATGTGGCACTCAATAGTTACATTCTGTTTTGTGCTTTCTCCAGATGGTCAGTCATGGCAAAGCAATGATTTTGATGATCAATTGCTTTCGTGGGACAATACAAGTGTGGTTAGTGGACAATGTGACGATGGATTTGTGCCCAGTGACGTGGAAGATATGGATATGCTTGTCACTCAGCCTCGACAGGTTTGGTTGTGATCATACTTTATCAAATTTGTAGGACGTTAGACATTTCAATAACTTTAGGTGATCCAATGTCAAGAGAAGATGGTTGGCCTCAGCACTTGGCCTCAACAGTTGAGTGGAGCGTATTTTGCTTCCTTGCACTTCCACCTCATGCAAGCCTACAACACTGACCTTATATTATAACCTAATGCTTACGCTATGGGCCTGGGTAAAGGCATACCCTACTGCCTCCTCTGTAAGCCTTTTGGAAAGTAAGACTTATAAAAATGTTACCTCCATCTGTTGAGACTTATAAAAATGTTACCTCCATCTGTTGTGCTACTGCAGCCAGTGTTGACTTACAAAAAATGTTACCTCCATCTGTTGTGCTGCTGCAGCCAGTGTTTACAGGCAAAATTTGATGCTTGTTATTGAAAAATAGTTGGCTTTAGAAGTGGCAAGAATTAAGCTTTTTTCCCCTATATCTAGTATGCTACTAGAAAAAGGGTGTAGGAATTGTATATTAAAAAGGATAGAACTTACTCTTATATAAAAGTATAGAAATGAAAGTCAAAGAAAACAAGGCAAGAAGATTAATTAGCTATCCTCTTCCAATCTCTTTTAGCACCCTGTCCTCCAAAGACATTCCTCTGAATGCTCTAGGATCGCAAAGACAACAAGAAAACTATCTTATTCCATGATAGATTAGTTGGAAACCTTTTCAACTTAATTATTTGATCCTTTTTCTCTATCCAGACATTCAAAATAACTACCATATTTACACAATTTCAGAGGGTCATCTTTGCTTTTGGCTGAAACCTTTGAAATAATGGCAAGTTTATGTTATAACAGAACATTTCAGAGTCTAGAAAAAAGATATTAACTTGAAAAATCATTTAATGCTGAATTATATGGGTGGGTGATGTCTTCGCCCTGTATTTGCATTATAATTACATGTATTTACTGCATTACATCAACATACTTGTAACTGATCTTTCAGACTATTTCCCTCGGAAGTATGTTGGTCAAATTTAATTGAACTGGTTAAGCTGTGAAGACATCTCTTTTAATTTACACCTCACCCTTGTTTTCTTTTGGTTCTTTAAACAATTCAGGTTAAGAAGATTGAAGTTCACTATGACAAAGTCTCTAAACAAGTTGATGTACATGCACTGAAGGGAACCCTGTGGCACCACTTACAAGATTCAAATCAAGTGCATGAACCGGTAAGTTCTTTCAGTTTTTTTTTTTTTTTGGAAAACAATTCTTTTTCCATGTCTTAACGGCAAATGGTTTCTCATTATATGTATTTCCGCTCAATTTTCTTTATTGAAGTTTGAAAGTTTCAGTATGTATTACCCTACAGTGTTAAATTATTCATTTGTACAGTTTATTTATTTAGTTTTTACCAATGTGATGAATATCATGCAGTATATGCTTTGAATTTGTTGACTCGTTTCAATGTTTTTATTATAACCCTCCAGTACCTCAGAAGCCAAGCTCACATTGTGTGAAATTCAAAGTATAAGAGCGGAATGTGGAACCATGGTCATAGAAATTGATTAATAGTTCAATGTATAAGCTGAAGATGAAAGGAAAACCATTTCTTATGCGAACTTGTGTTGACATGACTATAGTGGACAAAATTTTAATTTGTCTTAGGAGGTAGTGGAGCTCTGTGTTTTTCCTCAGGGAATCAGTAATTTTGAGTTGAGATGCATGATAGTTTTGTTGAGAATGTAAATGCATAGAGTGAAGTCGGTGATATAAACTTGGGAAAGAGTTCAAGGCACTGTTTTGAATGTATGCTTAATGTTTGCAGAGGTTGGTCTTTAGTGCCAACATTTTTATGGTCCATTGACAAATCCATACCAAACTGCAGAGAACTATTTAGCTTTTTGTAAAAATTACATTTGTGGTGAAAAAATTAATATCTATAATTGCTAAATGTTACAAATAAAATGGACCAAATGAAAAATTTGTGAAGATTAGGAGAAGTTTATCTAATAAGAAGGTAGACACTTTGGTTTGGAATCACTTCAGTTGTGTTTATTTATTACTTGGGGCGAAGTTGTCAAGAAAGCAATAACAATAGGGGCAATGTTTTGAAAGTTTTCAATTATTGTGGAAGTTGTGTTTGATGCCAAAATCTTAGTAGTGAATTGACAAATTCATAGCAAAATAGGAAGAAATATTATGAAATTTTGTGAATTCTAAATTTTGGTGCTAAAATTGATTATGTTATTTGATTGATATTACCAAAAAAAAAAGAAAAGAAAGTTACACATTTGTGGAGTTAATGAAAAATACATCCATCTAGGTTTGGAATCAGTTTGGTTGCAGGTATTCATCGGGCAAAATTGTCAAGATAGCAATATAAAAAAGTTCTAAAAAACAATCCTTTCCCTTAGTTCGGGGTACTGTTTGGAAAGTGGTTTTAGTTTTTCTAGAGGTTGTGCTTAATGTCCAAATTTATGTTGTGAACTGACATATTGATAACAATTTACACAAAAGTATCATGATGTTTTCTAAAAATTTGAGGTTTTCTTGTGGAAATTTGTTACCTTAATTGTTAAATATAATAAATTCAGTAGAACAAAATGTCCCATCCTTGGAGAGTAGGAAAAATTCATGCAATTAACATGGGTCTTACAAAATCTTAGTTTGTAATTAATTATGTTGCAGTGATTCATTTTCTGGATGAATTTGTCAAAAAAGTCTAAAAAGAAGGATAGAAAAAGCAAAATTTTGCCTCAATTTAAAGCACTGTTTGCTAAAATTTTTTGTTGAGGTTGCATTTAGTACTAAAATTTTATTGAGAAATGTATGAAATTTTGTAAAATTCCAATTTGTGGTGTCAAAATTGATTACATTAGTTATATATTACCAAATAGAACAAAATGTCACATCCGGGGAGTCTAGGAAAAATTCACCTAATCCACAAGGTGGTAGCAAACATCATGTTAGGCTACAATAGCAGCATTCTTCAGCTTTACGATACCATGTATTGAGTAAATACAACTTGTAGTTTGTTTTAGCAGTTTAGATAGTTTTACCATTGTTTCATATAGTGCTTTGATAAACAAGAGGAATTTGTGGATTAGTGTTCCAATTGTTTGCATAGGCATAGAACCCATTGTTGATGCAGTTTTTTTTTTAATCAACTTGTAGT
The DNA here is from genome assembly GCA_033439265.1 of Dillenia suffruticosa. Lineage (NCBI taxonomy): Eukaryota > Viridiplantae > Streptophyta > Magnoliopsida > Dilleniales > Dilleniaceae > Dillenia > Dillenia suffruticosa. Next base: position 2,464,845 of record JAVTVX010000005.1, read on the forward strand.
ATGAGTTAAAAACAAGTGATATTCATTAAACGTTGGTGGTGTCTCCAAATTGTATTTAAAACCCTTTATGATATTTGGTAAAGTTAAATTATGAGATACGTGGCCATTTTCCCTGTTAGTAAAATATTTGAGTTGCTTTTCCCACCATACTGGTAGCCTTGATTAGTGGATATCCCAATTATTTAAGAGAGTACTTAACTGTGTATTAGCCCAGAGTTGAATCCAGAAAGGCTTAAAAGACAGTGGTAGTCGGAATTCCAAGTGGTAGAAAATATATCTCACTGCAATAATTGGACTTAACTGCTCCTTTAATTTCCATCATGGGATATGAATATTGACCATATGACAGACTGTAATTCGAGCAATGTACAATGCTGTGTCTGAAATAACTGTAAACAACAAAGTCTTCAACATGTTTAAGTGTGGATAGGAACTCCTCAAGGGGCCTGGAAAGTCATCTCAACAATCCTATATTTGGGAGTTGGACTTAAAATTGTTTGGAGAGTACTTCACATATTCAGAATGTAACAATTGTTTCTGGTGATATTAGTGAGGAATCTTGGAAATTTGTGGTGTTAAAATGAAATCTCATTCTAGATTTGCCCTATTTAATTCCCATGGGAACCACAATTTGTCTTAGTTTGCTTTATTTGTTGGAAAAAATAGAGGAGAAAAGGAGCTGCTTGGAGAAGGATGAAATATCCCAGAAACAAAAGAGAAAGAAAGTAAAAGCTATTCTACGCTGGAGAGGAGGGAAGCCATGGAAATGCAACTTATTGCCCTTCATATTTGTTTTCCGTGAGCGAGTATAATATCAACAGCATGGTTTGAGAGTATGTCGATAAGTTGCAAGTCATAAAGCCCTCAGTCTAAATGCTTTGTAAATATTGCAATTTGGTTAGCATTTTTTTTTTTTTTAAATTTTCAAGGACCTAAAATGTAAGACTTGTCAGCCACTTGATCTATATTGCATGTCTAATTTGGTTCATACATCAAAATTCCTCTGTGTACTTACAGCCTTATGGTCTTTAAAGAAACCAACAAATTTGGATCTTATTCTTAATGTTTTCACACTCTTTTTAGAGTTTGTACGCAACTTGTAATGGAGGTAGCTTAGACTTTTAGATGCATGCTGCCATCAAACCACTAAGTATATTGGTCAAGAATTCTCTTGGTTCCTATTAATTGGTCAATAATCAGGAACCAAGCAACCCCAAGTGGAGAGCTTAGCCCTAAGGTTATTAAAGATGCAAGTCCATCTGCATCTGTTGCCTATGTCCTTCAAGTTTTTATTAAAACATTCGTCATTGTCTTGGCATTTGTTGTGGACTACTATTTTAGAAGCATGATTTCTGTTCAATTTAAGACTTTATGAGCGTTGGTCCTATGTATCAAAGCATGATCTAGAAAACAGAGCATGAACTATTTTTGTCATATACTTAGGCATGTTTGATTGTCCATAAAATTAGTTTATTTCATCCGGATTTCCACAGTATTTGACAATTAAGTTTCTGATTTCAAACCGGGTGATTCATCTTCAATAGTGGACCTATTTTTGATATGCATGTTACCCCAGAACATGTGAAGGAAGGACATTTCAGGAGATGTCACCATTCACAATGTCTCATACCTGTGACTGTTGGAAGCACATTTTAAGTAAAACCATTCCAATTGGTGAATTTAGAAAATTTCATTTGCCATAAATGCCCAAACAGGTGTTGAAAAATCATACTATTCTTTGATTGCTACCCAACTATCCAAAGCTACTATCTACATCGTCTGAGTGCAATTTTGTGCTAGGAAAAAAAACCATGAATTAAAAATAAGAGACTATCATTTGGTTCTTGGACATTCTCGTAACTTTTACCCAATGTGATTAAATTGCAATATATTCACCGCCCAGATTCATCTGCCTTGATATTTTGCTATTTCTCCACATGTATCTGAATTCATGTATTTGGTCATTCGACATGCTAGAAAAATATTGTTTATGAAGAATAAATCTCTAATTGTTGGTTTATTTATTCGTTCTTTCTTTTCTGAAAAGGTTTGCCAAGACACGAAATCTTTCAAGCAAGTTTTAGCAACTTTTCCTGATGACTGCCAAGCTGCAGCTGTGGAGGATATTTCTCCCCATTTGTGCTTCATCTGCCTTTTGCATTTGGCCAATGAGTATAATTTAACCATTCAGGACTGCCCAACTTTGGATGATCTCTCTATAAGCTTTCCCTCATCATTTCAAGACATGGGTAGAGCACATTTATGATACTGGTAAGCTTAAGCTCCTGATGCTCATTGAGTGGTGTATGTTTGCTATGAATATACGGCCTTTAGAGCAACGTGGAAATGCAATTTTTGTCTTCTTTTTTGCTATCGCCAGCACTTTTTTCTTTTCTTCTTCTTTTTTTTTTTTTTTTTTTTTTTTTTTTTATAAATATATAATGCATGCCAATGTTTCTTGGCTTTGCTTTCGGGTGCATAACTTTATAGTCTTCATTTACAAGCATAACCTGATGCTTGAGTCATAAGTGGTGTCCCCCTTCCTAGGTCTGTGAAGTATTGTATTTGTTCAATGTACACTAATATTATGTAGGTTCATTTATGTATGAGCTATGGAGACACAACCTAAAGTTGACTTGATTATGTTAAGTAGTAGGGTTATATTTGCAGTAGATGTCTTGCAGTTAAAGGAAATGTCTATCCACATGATTTTTTTTTTAGGTGGGGGGGGGGGGAGGGGGAAGGGGGTGAGGGGGAGAGGGTTGCTATGCATGTTGAAAGAATATATGGTATTAAATCTTTCTTAGCAAAGCAGGTCAATATTATGAAGGCTGCTTCTTATTTAGCAAGGTCAAGGTTTTCCGCTGTAGTACTGATATGCACGATGAAGGTTTAATATGAGATTTCTAGTGTTGACTATTGGGTGGTTGTTATTGTTGGAAAGCCAGGAGTATTCAAATGCAAGTTGATAGATTATTGATACACTGAATGAATTCAGATATCTATGATGTTAGAGAGCCCTTTGGGTGTTGCGGTCTATAGTTTGGTGCTGTCATGTAACTGATCTAGGGTAAAGCAAGAGTTGCTTCTTTCGCTAAAAGTGAACAAAGCCTTTTTTTTTTTTTTGGGTGAAAGCGAACAAAGCCTTTGATGATAGTAGCATCGTGAATAGAGAAACAAGGCAATTTCTTGAAGGAAAATGAGAATCTACGGTGTATTTGGCAATCTTATAAGAAAGGGGTAAAGGAAGGGAAATGATGGGAAAGGGAGGGAAAAGAAATTAAAATTAAAATTAAAAATCATGTGTGATAACAATATGTGATGGAAAAGGAAAGGAAAGGAAAGTAAAGTAAAATAAAAAAATAACGTTTAATAAGATGAGAAAAATGGAGGAAATATAATTAAAAAGTGTACAGATTTATTATTTTATCCTCTTTGTTTTTTATTAGAGTTTTAAAATAAAAAGTATAAAAGTAAATTTAATATTTAAAATTTTAAAAAGGATTCCCTCTCCTCTAAAACTTACCAATTTTGTGGAATTAAAAAATTGGATTTGAAGGGTCTCCAATTAATTGTTTTATTAAAACCGAGTGAGTTTTTTAAAATCTCTCTGTTTCTCTCTTTTTTTCATCAAAACCCTTCGTCTAAATGGATTGTGAAATTGAAAATCAAGGATATGTTTCAGTAATGGTAATCCAACTATATGTCCCGAGGAAAAAAAATAATGATCATAATTTCATCTCTCAATCCGATGATCATAAATTCAAATCATGATGTAACTAATAAAAAAAATTGGTAATCCAACTATAGATGATGTGGATGTGTTTATCTTATTCTTATTCACCTGGATTGTACCATTGCCTAGTACCTTTAAGCCAAAAAAGAAAAGTAGTTGTAGGCTTTAGAGAAAAGTGGATAAACTCAACTGGAAAGCTATTATATTATGCCATTGCCACAACGGGAAAATATGAAAAGGTATGTGTCTATGACACAAAGTCATTTCCCTTTATCGACCTTGCTTTGAAGGGTCTAATATTATCTGACACAATCCTAGGAATAAAAAGTTGGAATTCAAAATGATAGCCTTTCACTCTGACTAAGAATAACCTAGTTCCATGATATGAGAGAGAGAGAGAGAGAGAGATTGCTTAGGATCATAATCCTAAGCGTAAAAGGGCAATTCAACATATGAGAACCTTTCAATATGACTAAGAAACAAACCAGCCCATGATGAGAGAGAGAGAGAGGTTCGTTTTTAATGTCTATCTTTGGGCATGTTTTTCGATTCTTGTTCAAACATTGTTTCATCGGAGTCGGCATCATTGCACCATCTTGTGGCATGACGTCGCTATCATGTTTGTTCGTAGTGGGCCACTTAAATGTATTGGTGAAGGCATGGTAGGCAAATTGGGCCCTACTGTGTCCTGGTCAAAAACGTCCAATCTCCTAAAGCCCAATTCTCAGCCCATGATAGTTACTCAAAAGGGCAAATGGGTCCCAAGTTGAAAATGAATGGACCACAGGTGCACCAAATGCAAGTGGGTGTTTGGTTGTGGAGATACCCTTTTTAGCCTTATGCGCACACACTTTAGCTTTATGCGCGCACGTGCGCGATTCCCCCGCCCCCCCCCCCAACACTTTCTCTCTCTCTCCATGTATCAGGTGGCGCTGAAACAAAGATCCCAATTTTAATTTAGTCTTACCAAAAAAAAAAGACCTTTTTAATTCGGAGAGAGAGTAATATTATCTTTCGCCTTCTTCAACATTCAAAACCCCAAGAAAAAGAGAAAAAGCTAAAATGGTTGTATGGAGTGAGTGAGAAAGCGAATAAGAATAAGAATAATCTTCTTAAGAAGAGGACGATGGGGCACCGACCTTATCAATGTCTCGTCCAATGAGCGTGAAAATTTCCTCCAATGCATGTTCTCTTGTCTCTCTAATCTCCATATTTCAATCTCTTTCCCTTTCAAGTATGTTCACCTACTTTGTCTCCAGCAGCCACAGCCTTCACGTAATCCTCGCGTATAGCTTTGTCATACACCACACCCTCTCCCATCTATTTCTACTTTGTTCTCTTTATCTGTGATGGGAGTGAAAAATGGTTCTATTAAGATAATTTTGTTACCCACCGCAATGGGATATAGGATATATATATATATATATATATAATATTATTTTTAATCTGGAGATAAAATTAAAAATTATTTTTATTTTTAAAATAAAAATAAGTCAAATTTTCGTATTTTCTTTTTAAAGAGATGAAACAATGATGGAGATGAAACGTTTAATATGTTTTGTTTTGTTTTATTTTTTTTTTAATTTTACCCTCATATATTTTTAAAATTTCTTGTTTGTAATTGATTTATCATATCTTATCTCTATTAGTTGTTTCTTTTATTCTAACTCTAAATTAAACACTACCTTTATCGATGCTAGTTTTATTGTTCAATGCTAATATATTTGATTTTTTCATTAAATTCAAATTATATTCTCTCTTTTTTATTTTTATTTATGCAAAAGCGCTCGCGCACGCACTCTCTCTCTCATAAATACGTGCACTATCTTGCAAGGATTCTACTACTACTGATAGGAGGGCTTCTGCTGGCTAGATCCCAAATCCTTCTCTTCCCAAAAAACACATTCAACGAAAGCCTGCATAGCCAATGGACAAGATCAAGAAGCCACAACTTCTAAAACTCTCTCTTATTGCTATACTTATCTCCATCACACCTCTTTTGTCTCATTCACTCAGGCCTACATATCTCTACTTCATCATCAACCTTCTCGTTATTGCAGTTGGTGCAGAAGCTGGTCTTCTCTCCTCCTCAAAGCCTCCCGAGGACAAGAAACCTCTTCTCTCTCTTCCAAAACCTGACTCTTCATACGAAACCTCAACAGCCAACAACCATGACAATAGTGTTGGTGGAAGTTCAGGTACCATTGACAAATTTGTAGTCACTTCTGAGTCTAATGAGAAGAAGGCAAAGGCAATAGAGAAATGTGGGTCAGAGAAGATTGTTGGCTCTACAAAAATGCATAGGGTGAAGAAGTGTCCATCGACTCCGAGCCTTTTCTTCATTGGTAGTGCAGAGCCTGAGACTGTGCAAGATATGGTTGTGGAAGATGATGAAGAGGAGGTTGAAGAGGTGGGAGCGCTGAGTGGACAAGAGTTGTTTACTAAAGCTGAGACATTTATTGGGAACTTCTATAAGCAGTTGAAGATGCAAAGGGAGGATTCATGGAAGAGGCTTCATGGGTTCATCAAAAGGTCTACTGACTAATATTTTTATGCACTTTTATTTTGTATATGCGGAGTAGAGCTTTGTTCGGAACTAATCTCGAAAAAAAAAATTTAAAATAATACCGTTCAAAAAATATTTTTAAATTTAACACCCACATGAATGTATGAGACCGTGATAAACAATACATGTCGTAATTTTAAGTCACGATATGTAGATGTTAGATTTAGAAATATTTTTTGAACGGTATTATTTTAATTTTTTTTTGTTTAAATAAGATTATATCCGTACAAAACTCTTCGGAGTCTACTCAGGCAAATTGGTTTGCGGGGTGTATGGGATATGAGAGAGAGAGAGAGAGAGAATCATGCTGTTCCATTCATGGTTCTTTCTTCTGCATATGTACAAATTTCATTTCTATTGTTGGGCTGAGTCCTGTTCTTTAAATTTTTTTTTTCTTTATGGGGGTTATTTAATAGGTATGGTTAACTTAGCCTAATACTATGGCTAGGGAGGGGAGGGAGGTCAAATATTTACTCTTAAAAAGCCTCAAGATATAAGAGGTTGCTATGCTACTCTAGTTTAACACTCATATTTCGACAATGGGGTATTTTGTAATGGATCCATTGGTCTGTACTTGGTTTACATTATGAATTAAACGATCTATTTATCAAATTTAGTTACTCGGTTGTCCTTCAGATTGAAATTTCTTGTTTTCTCAATTAGAATACCTATTATTCTTTACTCCCCCCCCCCCATTTTTCTCTTTTTTGAAAGTTATTCCTGACTCATTTGCAAAGCACTAAGTTTATTGGCTTGAAATGGAGAAATTTTTTATGTAAATCGCCAATCACCTTTGAGTTCTGCTTAAATTTCTTTCATCCCCCAGCATGAGCTTTTATGCTATCTTTGAGAGGGAAATCATTTTCTGGTCCTCTTCTTAATGCTTGCATTTGCAGAATAATTCAAGTGAATATCTTGCTGGGGGAAAGATACTTCATATTCTTCCTAATCATTTTGTTCTTTTAGAGATAGATCTTTATTACAAGTCACAATTTGATTGTCATATTTATCCGCTCTATTGGGGGGGGGGAGAGAAAAAAGCTGTGATGTCCATAAAAAATGTAAAAAAAAAAAAAAAAATAAAAATGAAAGGAGGAAAAACTATATGTTTGTGGAGGGATTATGTTGGAGGATACTCTTCTAATCCATTAAACGAAACTTTAATGTGGCAACATTCTGCTAGGAGGGGAGCACTATCAAAAAACACGACATTAGCGACAGAAAATTACTGACAGATTAACGACGGATTTTGTATAATTTTTTAATTTTTTTAATTTTTTAATTTTAAGTTTTTTTTTTAATTTTTTTGTAAATCTATCAGTTATGGATTACCGACAGAAATTTCACTAACGAAAATATTACCGATGGATTTTAAAAATTTTTAAAAATTTTAAAATTTTTTGTAAACCCATCGGCGACGGATTATCTACGAATTACCGACGGAAATTTTTCCGATTGTTTATCGACGGAAAATTAGCGACGAATTACCAACGAAAAATTAACGATGAATTACTGACGGATTAGTTACGGATTTTTTTTAATTTTTTAATTTTGATTTTACTTTTATTTTGTAGAAGGATAATATTATTTTATTTTTTACAATTTTTTATTATTTTATTTTAAGCTAAAATAAAATTATTTCATTATTTTATAAAAAACTATATTTTTATATTATTTTATTATTATTAAAAAAATTAATTTTATATTATTTTATCATTATCAAAAATTATAATTTTTTTAATTTTTTATGAATTCTTTTTGAATTTTTAATTTTATTTTATTTTGTCAAAAAATAATATTATTTTATTATTTTAAAATTTTTATTATTTTATTTTAAGCTTAAACTTTATTATTTTAATAAATAAAAAAAGAGTATAGTTATAATTATTTCTTTGGTTTGGTGATTTTGTTCCTTATTGTGTTTCACGTGTTCTAGATTCGATCCATGACCTTAGATGGACACATATTGAAGGCAATTTACACGGATTAGTGATGGATTTTTTTTTATTTTATTTTTATAATTTTATAATTCTATAATTTTATTTAATAATTTTTTTATTTTATTTTTTCAAATTTTTTTTATTTTATTTTAAGCTAAAATAAAATTATTTTATTATTTTATAATAAATTATAATTTTATATTATTTTTATATTGTTAAAAATTTATAATTTTATATTATTTTGTTATTGTTAAAAAATTATAATTTTATATTATTTTGTTATTGTTAAAAATATGATATAAAGATAATAAGTAAAAAAAAAAGAATTATGATTAAATAAAAAAGATGGTCCGGTGGTTAGCTTGCTCACATTCTTTCACGTGTACCAGGGTTCGATGCAAGGCGGAGATAATTTTGAAGGCATTTTCAACAAATTAAAGCAAGGGGCAAGCATGTGCGGACGGGTTGGGTGAGTGGGTGGCTCGGTGCTTCAACAATTAGCAATGGATTGTATATCCGTCAGTAATAATTTATTATCAACGATGGAAATTTTTCCGTCACAGATTTAAATTTTTTTTTTTAATTTTTTAAATCAGCATGATGGATATCTTTAACAACGGAAATTTTTCATTGCTAATCTGTCACTGATATCAGTAACGGATATATTTTGGTCGGTAAAAATTAGCAGAGTCATTTTTTGTGATAGATTTTTTCCATCGCTAAATCCGTCGCTGATACCGTGTTTTCTGATAGTGGAGGCAGGGTATGGGTGTCCTCCGCTCCTTTTCATTGCTAATCTGTCACTGATATCAGTAACGGATATATTTTGGTCGGTAAAAATTAGCAGAGTCATTTTTTGTGATAGATTTTTTCCATCGCTAAATCCGTCGCTGATACCGTGTTTTCTGATAGTGGAGGCAGGGTATGGGTGTCCTCCGCTCCTCTCTACATGAACATAATGTTTTGTTGTAGGATTCTACTTAGCTGCATTTCTCAACTAGGACAAAAAATTTTTTACATAGAAGTTTAGTGCTTTTCAAAAAGATAAAATTTTTATACTAACTAATGTAAAGTGATGATTATATTAGTAAATTGTGGCAATTGTGGCATAAGATACCATTTTTTTCTTCCCGTCGAGGCTCTTTACTATTTGCCAAACAGGGCATCTTAATATATCTAAGCATGTGAACAAACTTGACATCATAGAAATCCTATGAAGGCGGGCAAGTTAAAGATGTCACCAGGGGCAAGGAACAAAGACATCAATGAACAGAGAATTGATATATCAATATGGATAAGATAGAAAGGAAATGATTTCCTATGATTTTGGTCTGATCTTTTGTGATCGAATTTACTGCATGGATTATTAGGAGATCATTGGTAAGTACGTTTATTTATCCTCCTTTTAGGGTCAGGGGAGAGAGAGAGAGAGAGAGGAAACCTAATCACCAACTTATATACTAGTCTCAAGGGCTTTCCATCTATTTAATATTCTCTTCTTCGGTGGACCATACAGGTTTGTGACATCATGGTCACAGGTTTTGGTATAGATGTGCTATTGTCGATTAGCATTCTTATGGCGAAATCGCATGTACATTATGAACCATTAGAGGGACGATGGGCATGAGAAAATGCTTATAACATTAGAAGCACAGAGGCGCATTAGCATTAAGGTTATTTTCTTACAAGATCTTTTGACAATCCCAGAATTTGGAGATGCATTGTATCTTGTTTGCTCTTCGTAAAAGTTTGATAGTAACCTTGGAAGAATTACAAGGACTGATTGACAAGTTACTCCTGGTGGGAACTCTCTCTCTCTCTCTCTCTCTCTCTGTGGGAATGTTCTTATCGTACATATTAAGCTAAGATCAAATCTTTTTGAATGTTTTCCTTTTTTGCTATAAAGTTTTACACCTATCGTTTTCCTCTCTTTCTAAATCTTTGTGGTGGGTAGTGAAACAACAATAACATTCTCTCTCTGGTTTCAAATTGAGATAGAATACCATATTGTGTTTTGTGGACCTGTTTGGGGGGAGGGGGTCCATTCCGTAGTGGCTGCTTACTCTACCTGATCAAATGCTTTTTCTCATGGTCACCACCATTATTCTCAACTTGGTATGGCTTTGGACTTTTCTTGCTACATTTTGGGACTAGTGGTCTAAAAATCTATCCTAAAAAAGTTATGCAAAACTCAAAGTCCGGTTAGATATCAAAGAAATTTCATCAAGAGAATTTTTCTCCCAAACTTTCAAAAGTGTACATAATATCAAATATCAAATAAAAATAAAACCACACCAGCTAGGCAGCTTGCATAGAAAAAGAAGCAAGCAAGCAGAAGATGAACCCAAGAATAAACAAGCTGCAGAGGGAGAAGAAAAGATGGAAATCCAGATGAAGAAAAGAAGCAGCTCCACCTTTGTATTGCAGAAGCACGTGAGGGAAGGGGCTGGGAGGGAAGCAGGAAATGATTTGGCACTTGGAAAATGAGGGATTTGAGATGTCCTGTGGCACAAGCCCTAAACCCTAATTATATCCAATTAAAGACTTGATTGTTATGAATTTTAAAGTTAAAGAACCCAGAAAAAGGGTGACCTGCCTTTTAAAGTGAGTTTAGTTCCTCCTCTCATAAGTACTAAAGGACTATTTTATTTTATTCCAAAACCCAAAAATATTTATATAAAAGTATATATATATATATTTATACTAAATTAAATTTCTCAATAAAATGTTTTAAAATTATGATAAACCCTTCATAAACATACTAATCATCCAAACACTCCCTAAAAGCAAACAGCTCTCTAAACCATTTTGAGAAATCTATTATTTATCTCTTCAAAGATACCATGATGCGGCTTCTTTGGATACATCAAGAAAAACAGTTTTTGAATTTTAGATATAAACTTATTCACAGTTTCAGCCACGATCAACCTTTTCACAAAGAAAGAGTTTATGTGTTCAACCGACATTTGTATATTATACTCTATCAATAAATTAATATATATTTATAAAATGCACAATAAATTAATAATATTATATAATAATTTGTTAGAGCCAAACAGAATTAAACATGTTTAAGTGTTATTGAATCAAAAAGTTTTGAATGGACACTGATATCCCATGAACAAAGTTTTGTGTTTGGAGAAAATAAACGATAGGAGAAATTTATCTCTTGAGGGTCTAATCGGGATCAAACCTGAATTAGTCGGATACAAAATAATTATCGATGATTTATAGGAAGGAAAAAGAAAAATTCACAGAAGTTTAACCCTAAAACTGACCTCATGAGAAATCACTGCAAATTGTTTCAGTCCTCCTATGAGTTGTTTACTATGGTTATATGATAGTAACAATTTTAAAGTGAGGTCTTGTGGTTTTCTCGTTTTCGTTGTAATAATCAAAGCGAGATTCTTTGGATTTGATTGAGTATTCTTGGACAGATAGATAATTGACTGGGCTCATGGACGCATTCACCTACCAAAGCTGTGTATTTATCCGGTTACTATCTGGATTTATCATCATCTTTTTTTTGGGGGGGGGGGACAGTTGTGAAAGATTAAACCAAACCCTTATTTTTGCATATTCTTATGATTTTTTTTGGGGGGTGATATGGGCATTTTGGAGTAAAAATATACAAGATAAAAGAATAGAAATAGCAAATTATTTAGAAGCAGGATGTAGCACTTCATAAACCAGGATACCATTTTCAAAACGATGAAGCGAAGACAAGAGGTCAACTAGCTATCTACAAACATGATTTCTTAGTTTCTTGTGGCTGTCAAACGCTTGGACTTTTATGCCCTAGTGTAGTGTGCTTAATGAAACATGGACAGTAATGGAAATCACATTTGCGTCTGGCTTGCATCAACATGCCACGCACTGGGTTATGCTTGTTATGATTCTCTCTCTCTCTCTCTCTCTCTCGCTCACATGAGTGTTTGTTTTAGTTTCTTCTTCTTCCAAGTACAAGTTTTGTAACAGTCTTATAGTTATGGCCATTATTTTTTTGGGGCGGGGGGGGGGGGGGGTGTGCTTTTGATGTTTCTTTGGTTACTTTTATTACTTATGTTTTATCTATATCGATAAATTATAATTCAATTGATATCGTCGTTCATTTTTTTTATATAAATATCGAATTTGAATCTCTTTATATAAATATGTATCTATATTTTATCTGACCTCTGATCTCATAAATTTTATTACAATAAAATAATTCCTTAAAATTATGAACCTTTTCCGCGGTAATCTCTTTAGGTTACTTTCATTTTTTTTTCTTTTGTGTGTGTATCTTAAATTAAACGTCTCCGTCTCCATCTCCATCTTTTTTTATATATATTCTCTTTGTTAATTTTTTAATTGAATTATTAAAACGATTATTGCTCTTCTCAAGATATGCAAACTAGCCTTCATTTTTTAAGAAGTCACATTTATATTCATTACCGGAATGATCATGATTCTTTTAGAAATATTTTCAAGCATTTTCACACACACACACACACGCACGCACGCACACACACACACAATAAGGCCAATTATGAGGGTCATAAAATTGTTATTTATGGTGTTTCTCCTTCTTCTCCTGCTAAAGTGTTTTTTCTTTTAATTTCCCTTCTTTGAATGCCCTGGATGTTGAGTGAACGCCTAGCGTTATGTATAATTACCATATTTTCATGCCTCATACGGTGTTTTGTGGACCTGTTTAGTTGTGGTGGTCCGTAGTACACCCTACCCGATCACATGCTTTTATCTTTTTTTTTTTTTTTTTTGGTACAAACATGCTTTTATCTTTTTTCTCATGGTACGGCTCTGGACTTCTCTTGCTACGTTTTGGGACTAATGGTCTATAAGCGTTGAGGCTCAAGATGACTCTTTGGGTAAACATTTTGCTTCCTTAGGATCTCTTATTTCAGCATTTAATCTTTTGATCAAGTCCTTCCCCCCCCCCCCAAAAAAAAAGGAATTTGTTTTAAGGTGATCCATTAATGACAGCAAACGAGAGTTTTTGTGGATTACAAGTATATTTCTTGCAAAAATTCTGAGATCCATCGTAAAGGTTATGCCAATTAAAAGGAATTCTCTCCGTACCATCAATATCAACTTTTTTGGGTTCTTTTTAAACATTGAAGGAAAGCCCTACTCATACCCTTTTTTTTGGGGGGTGGGGGGTTAGATACACAACTAATTGGCATAAACAGCACTTGCATCAAATTTTGTCTAATTCTAAAACTGAATTTGTTAATTAGGAAACAAATTACAGGAAAATGAATAGTAATTTTTTTATAGCCTGAGAGATGAAAATTTACGCATGCAAAGACACTTTTCCACCTTGCGCCAAAACAAAGCCCCTGCTCACAGAAGTTGGACCCATCTCAGAAGTCACAGCAGTCTTGTGACTTTAATTGTTTATGCATTCAAATTTTTATAAGACGCTCGACTGATCTTTGTTAACACTTCCTTTGCCCAGTGAATTTTTTCTTGTCAACAAACTAGCATCATCCAACTTTAATTATATTCCAACGTCATGCCTGTAGTCCATATAGAAGAGAGCTACGGGGGCTCTAATATTTGTGAAACCTGCCACTATACATATACACACGCAAGCACACAATCCACTAAAAGAAAGCAAAGCAAAAAAGAGAACAAATATTTTACACATATCATTAATTCAAATGCTCAACCTACATACCCTAATGTAAACAGCCTCTAAGCAAATGTTAAGCCTGTCCAAAAACACACCAACTGCTTATGGTTGTGACATAATTTAACCCTAGGAAACACGGGCAAGGTTCTATAAATCCATGGCAAAGCACAGAATGCAGGGGCAGTTGGGAAGTTTAAGACTCTTGCATGGTTATGGAAAAATCAACACCACCCACTACCAAATTAAGACCACAAAAACAAGAAATGCAAATATTTCCTACTGTTTTACAGCCATGGTATAAGAGCTGACTTCTATAACTGTATAGGCAAGGGCCTATTTGAATATTTTAGTTCTTGTATACTTAGAAGCATCATAGAAGCTGCTGAATTCTGGGCATCCTTTACTCTTGACTTCTCATTTCCCTTGATATAAAGCACACCATCCACGGTAGGAATCTGAACGGAGCAGATAAACTTTTTGCAGTGGCCCGGCCCCCCTTCTTTTTCTAGACTGAAAATGAAAAACCAAAAGGAAAGCACATCACTAGTAAATGATTTATAGGGCTCACCTGGTGCACAAAATGCCCCCCGACTTACTGCGGGGGTAAGGGGAGGGTGGGCATATATATACGCAGCCTTCCCGTTACATTTGTGCAAAGAGGCTGTTTCCACGCCTCGAACCCGTGACCTCGAGGTCATAAAAGAGCAATTCAACCGTGGTGTCAAGGTTTGCCGTCCTGGTAAATGATTTATAGGCAACAGCAAAATGATGGAAAGGGTAGTTAGCAGGAATTATAAATGAGAGATTATTTCACATGCTCCCATTCAGCTCAACAAAGTATTATATCCCCATAGCCGATATCAGCTACTTTATATTCTCCCCATCATATCTTTTTCCTTTTTTGTCACATCTCACTTGCAGATAGACCTAGCCTGTGAGCTTACCATGTCATATATTTGCTTCCCTCAATTTTCTTTCTCTGGGAAACAGAAGCCTATAAAAACAAAAATTAAAACTTAATAAACTTTTTAACTCCAATACGCTTAAAGAAGTTCATCTTCCTCACAAGTTAGATCATAAGGTAATACCCCCTTTCTTCCCCTCTGATATGCTACATCTTTCTTTAGGGAGATTCTAGACAAATTGGAGAGGAATCCGACATTTCCTCCTGAAAATGTCATTGTTCATATTTTAAATGTTCAACCCTTCAGAGCCAGCCAGATATTACAAGGCAATGTTCATGATGATAAGGAGTTAAACATAGTTATAGAGCACTTCTGATGCCCTTTTGTGCTTGCTGCAATAAAAATAGCAAGCAGTACTTATATGCATGGCTTGACCTCAAACTAGTCTTATGTCCTTGGATTAAGGTTGAACAGTTGCAACAAGTGAGATGCCAAGCTATGAAAAATTCAAGGCCAGTACCACAATTAGTGGTGGAGCCAGGAATTTCCAATTGGGGGGGGGGGGAGGGGGGGGAAGAGAAAGTAAGGTAATATATTCTAGTCACATAATAAGTTTGCAACACTAATTTCTGATATGAAACAAGAACCAACTAAAACAAGTCATTTAAAAAAAAGGTCATCATTACAAAGATAACAAATAATCATAAGTTGAAAGAAAGATGAGAACCAAAATTCATGACAGTGAGAACAAGTAAACAAAATGAGCGGTAATGTACTCGAAAAAAAATTATAATCTGCTCCAGCAACAAAGACTCAAAATAAATAAATTTCTTGAAGCTATATAGCGCTTCCATGAATTATACTTCACTTTGGTAATATTCCAACTAAATGTGCCAAATACTTAAGAAGTAAATAATGATGTGTTCAAATACCATTCAAATTTGAAATGTTAAACTTGTAACGTATTGTACTGGTAATTTTAACTCTTCAACACTGTGATAAAAGAAACTTACAGGATTAGGAATCTAGAAATAAAAATAACAAGTAAAAGAACGTGGAAACATAATAAGAGCACAAATGATATGGTTGCACGCATGCTTCTTGTAGCCTAGTAGTACCTAGATCCCCTCCAACCAATATGTCAAGCTCGACTCTCCCCCTTCCCTTGCATAAGGGGGCAAAATATGTATATATCGTATCTTTTAAACTTTCGGAAATAATATTTCATTAATTTGTATTGTTTAAATTGAAGGAGACTTCATTATGATTTAAGGGGCCCATTTGTGATATTCTAAGCAACAAAACTCAATGTTCCCAATCATTAGAAGATGATTCAAGAAGCAGCATCCTCTGGCTCTGCTATTGATCACAATGAACTTGCATGCCTAAGAAGCCTCAAGTCCTTTATGATATTTGGAAAGATCTTTCCATCAGCTACCATAAGAATAATGCACATGATATTAGAGAAAAATAATTATTATGCACTAGAAAAGTAATTATTAATTTCCTCAAGTTATAAAGGTTCAAAATAAATAATCTTTTCAAGCTAGATAGTGCTTGTGTACACCCATACTTCACTTAGGTAATATTGCAAGTTATAATAAGGGTTGATAAAAATTTGTATTTAAATACACAATTCAGATTTGTGAACCAAAATTTGAAAGTTTTCTGGTTTTAATTCTTCAACAATGAGATAAAGAAAACGATAGGATAAGGATTCTAGAACTCAAAATTGCAAAGCTAAAGAATATTGAAACAAAATAAGAACACAAATGAAATCATTTACATTGCACACGGCCCTTGCAGCCTGGTAATACCTGATTACCTCAAACCAATAGGTCAAATGTATGAATCTCCTCCTCCCATTAGGTACTGACAAAAGAAGAGGACCTATACTGTATATTTTTAAACTTTCCAAAATAATATTCCATACTTTGTATAGTTTAAGTAGGAGATTTCAAATGACCTGGGAAAAAGGTGTGGTGGAATTTGCCATATTCTAAGCAAGAAAACCCGATGTCCCTTATCATTACATGATAATTTTAGGAGCCAGGGGACCTGGCCCCTCTTAGCATTTCCCGGCCCCACTACTGACCACAATGACCTTATATACCTCTAAAGCCTCAAGTCCTTTATTATTTTTTGGCAAGATTTTACTATTAGATAATAGTTCTTCAAGCCAAAGATACACATTTTAAGCTAGTCAATACAACTGTTGCTTCCCTTTCAAAGAAGTAATTTAGTGATAACAATTGCCACTTGATAGCCAATGATGAACAAGTAGAAATAAGACGGAGGAAACATGATGGAGAAAAAGCAAGATGTAAATGTTCTTAACAGCAAACAATAAAGGCTGGTGCCATATCATAAGAACAATGCACATGATACCAAATTTCAATATTGTAATAATAAATTTCACTTATAATTATTTCAAATTTGAGAAATAAGACTTTAAGGTTGCGTTTGACAATTTGGATTTTGATTAACTTTTGAACTTCAAATGCTTTGATTTGAAATCTCAAAATTAAAAATATTGTTTGGATAAATTATTAGAATGAATGATTTCAGATGCACGGACTTCAAATATTAAAAATAATGGATATATTATAACTTTTTGCTTAGCTAGTGCATACATTATTTCCAACCGACTAATAAAATGTTGACATCTTTTCCCTATTTAATATAGCATTGTTCATTAGAAGCAAAAATAACAATAGCCTTTAATAATAACAGATAGACATACATATATACACATAGCATTATTCATACTTCTCCATTCCCTGAATGTGATACAAATACATGTGACACTCATCTACCCATCAACTTCCAAACTGCATATATCTCAATAATACAACCCCACACACACTCTCTCCCTCCCCCACCCACACTACCCAAACACATCCCTGACACACTTACAATTTTCATGCCGCCACCACCACCATGTCAGCACTCATCCCCCCTGATACCCCACAACCACCACCATATTTCAGCACAAGAGCCACCAAATTCCTTCAAATGATATAATACTATTTTAATTTGATTTAAACATTATATTCTATTTTTGTTTAAAATTTTATACATCCAGCATCAAAGCCCAGAGAGAGAGAGAGAGATAGAGAGAGAAGAAAAATAGCAAAAAGCTCTCCTCAAAAAATGTCAGGCCTAATGTACTGAGGATGAAGTAAGGGCTGCATCGTGTTTTTCCTCTAGAAATGAAATTCAAGAGAGCTCGAGGTCAAGTGCGAGACCCAGTTTGAATAGGTTTAATTTCAAATGTACTGATTTTGAGAATTCAAATTTTAGTGGATTTCACCCCAATCCAAACCGTCTTCACATTTGGGGATCCAAACAAGTGACTTGGATTAAATCTCAATCCTTAGATCCATATTCCCAACAAAAAAACTCTAGTATATTTTGTTCTTGACCAAGAGACTCCAAAAAGTATCCAAAAAATAAAACAACCAAAACAGTGATGGTACACATCCGACAAGTATTGTGTTTAAAATAGTGTGAACATTAAAACAGATTTCAATTTTATAATATTCGCATTCCAAAGTTGGTTTCTCACCCTAATGTTAGAATAACTTTGAGCTCAAGCCAACCATCTTATGCAACGATTTTTACAACCATTAGTGGTGAATCCGTTCAACTTAGATAGCCACATGATTGTTGTCCAAAGCAGGTTACACCTGACCAGTTTCAAGGGTAGTATTGTAGGATATGATTGGGTTGGATCATACAAAAACTTTTTGAACCAAATTAGTCACAGAATTGTAAAATTGTGCAAGTAGAATTGAGATTTTAATAACAATGATTAGAAGTAGAATTGGGATTTCAACAATGGCTGTGTCAAGGTTTGATATACAGAGGTAAGCCTTTTTTGCAGTCTACCAACATAGTTTTGAATTATGAAGTTTCGATTAGATTTAATCGTTTGTGAAAGTGTGTTCTAGGTTTTTAGATGCTGAGAGTACATCTCTCTCTCTCCCCCCCCCATGTGTTCTTTTCGCCACATAGAGTTGGGGTAATTGCAAGTGTTTCTTGATTTCAAAATATTCAGAAGTCCACTGATTTTTTATTCAGTCTCACTATAGATCAGATGCCCGATGATGAAAGTCAATGGTTTTTTTTTTTTTAACATATGGATCATCTCTTTTGGATGCTCCAAGGGATGGAAGGCTTTCATTTTTTATGGATAGCTCATCTCTTGTAGCTTTCTTCATCCACAAATCCCTGCACAAACTGTTTTTTCTTGTCTTCCCATACAGTACAATTTTCAATCGTCAATTTTGGCAATTCGGTTAGGTACGCTTATATAAGGGAGAAGGTATTCAGAAGGGGCTTACCGATTCAAAATCATTATTTGGAAGGGGCTTGATGATTCAAAATCGGTTCAGTTTGCTCACCCCTACAAAAAAATCCCAAAATTTTTTATTTTTTATTTTTCCTTTTATGTCCAAAAAGCTCCCTAAACCATGAAAAGGGGCAAAATTGGCCCTTTCGTCCAATTCCATAAGTTCTTGCCATCTAAAATCATTTAAAATAATAAGCACTTTAAATTATATAACTTTTTAATTATTTTAAAAAATTAACAAAAAAACATGGAGAGGTGTTGGGGATGGTGTCAGCGATGAAGAAGGTGGCAGAAAGGGAAAGTCCATGACAGTGAGGAGAAGCAGCTTGCGGGAGAGAAGGTTGAGAGAAAGAGAGAGTATAAAAGCCGGAGCAAAAGGGTTAATGGCAGCGATGAAGACTCGTCATGAGGTGATGAAGGTGGCGTCATTGAGATCAGCAGAAAAGTGGGATTAACGTGAAGATGTTGTGAGAGATAAGGATTCAAAGGGTGAAGATGTTGTGGGAATAAGGGAAGAAGATACTGTTCATCCAATAGAGCGATGTTCATCCCTTTATAAACGAGATCGACAGCCCAGATTGCTTGAAGAGGGAAGGCTCAAATTGAAAAGATATTTCAATGGTGGAGATCAAGTGGTTGGAGGAGATGAGTGGGCTGTTCATCATTAGTAAATGTTCTGCTCAACCGACGAAGCTGCCCTATGTGGTGGCTGCAACCACTGTGTTCACCATGCCTATAAACTCACTTCCAAACACCTCCTTTTCTTCCCTTATTCTCCCAAGTGAGCTCCTCCCACTGACATCTGTTAGGTACTCTCTCACTCCCCCCTCTAAAATTTAACTGATTTTGAGTTCAACCCAATTATTTTTAGTTAGAATTAATTCTGGGTTTTGTGTTAATTTTGCTCTTGTGGCACAGGGAAAAAACAAAAAGCTTTCTTGTCCCACCAAGAAGACAGATCAATACTCCGCAGAGACCGCGAACTGCCAATCCACAGAGCAAATGGATATATCCAGAAATACAAGAGGTTTCCATTAACGGGTGTTAAGCTTTCTTGAAATTCTGCTCTCTATTGAATTTCCAATGTCATCAATCAATGTTTCTGACTCTTCCAAGGTTAAGCATGACACCAAATCTGACTAGTCTTTGAATAAAAAACCTATGTTTGTTTCGCCTGAATATGAAAAACAACCTACTTCAACAATCAGAAGTACTAACCACAGCAACAGCATCAATATCAAAATTGGTGATCATGACAACTTGGTGGGCTGCCAGATGTTTCAACAAATATTTCAAAACACTAGATACAGACATCACCAGTTTGGCATGTTGAGGACTTGCTTGATTCATCCTATGGTTTCTTGTCAGGTTTGCAAATTTGGATACCCATCTTTCTTCTCAAAAATGGTATTTGTTATTTTCTCTACAATTTCATATTTTGATTCAAATTTTTTATGCATAAAAAACTGATGAGGATCCAATGCTTTTTTGGGATTTTGATCTAGGTGGCAATCTAAGATCTTCCTCATCAGAAAGTTTGGGCTTATGAGTTCCTCAAGCCCTGCTGGTGACTCTTTTGCTCCCATTTCATACCCTCATTTCTCTCAACTCTCTCTCCTCCCAGCTCCTCCTCGTCACTCTCGTCAACTTTCCCTCTCCACCTACTCCTCCTCCTCTGCCACCAACACCATCCCCAACCCTTTAGTGATGTTTGTTTGTTTGTTAGTTATTTTTAAAAATAACTTAAAAATAAAAACATATATTTTTAAATAATTTAAATTTTAAATGATTTTAGACAGCAGAAACAAGTGGACTTGGACGAAAGGACCAATTTGTCATTTTTCGTAGTTGAGGGGAAGTCTTTGCACCAAAAACAAAAATGGTTTAGGGACCTTTTTATACATGACCCTAAATTCAGAGGCAATTTTGTAATTTTTCCAAAATAAATATGAGAAAATGACTATTAGTAATCTGGATTCAAGTATCAAAATTAGGCACGAAATAAATGCCTTAGGGAAACTTATAAGAGACCAAAGATAAAAAATTTAGCCCTGATTGAATTTGGTAAAAGACGAAAAGAAAGATTGTTATTATGCTTGAACATAAACCAACAAAGACTCAAATGGATCACATTCTCACGTTTGCAGGCCTAAGATCCTTCACACTAATGCAACAACATTTAATGAGAATCACCATCATTAAAAGATTCATGCTTTCTAGAATCACCCATTAGAAAAGGGATGCTTCAACAACTCTTTAAACGATCAGACTTAACTACCTCCAAACACTCTTGGAAGAAACCTCCTATAAGGAAAAAGAAAAAGAGACAAACCTCTCTTGGAAGAAACCTAGAAGCTTTGCTTTTGCAATAGAAAAAAATATAATTATTATGAATAATTATTATGGATGGAAAAATACAATAAAGGAGGATGAGAGGTGCTCATATAAAGAAACCAAGGCCAAAAGAACATAAATAGAATTTCTTTCAAATCCCTCTTTCAGTCCTCCAAACTAAAATCTAAGTGCACAAAATATGAGACCATAAGGATGCATATAACACAATTTTATCCCACAAGAGGGATCACCCTCCCACCAAGGGCAAGACTTACTTTTTCCGCGATGCACGCCTCTATTCAGATTTTTATAATGTTCAACCTGAGTTAGGGGGAAAAAAATGAACGAAAGCTACTATAATCTTCTTTGTCAATTTAATCCACACATGCTATCAACATGCAAATATTTAGGCAAGAAGCTAGATGAGTTCGTACCAAAGATAAATTTCTTAGCATTTCTACAGAGGGATGGGTCATCCTTGGACAAAAGTACCAAGAACATTAACTTTGTGTTATTTCAACTATGATAACTATGATCTTGACTAGATTTGTTATTTGGTTGCACAGTTGTCCTCAGTTTTCATTCACAATGTTTCATGCGAAGAAGTTTGCACACAATCAAATAATTTGGAGTGTACCATGCACCAAAAAAGCAAAAAAAAAAAAAAAAAAAAAAAAAAAAGGGAGTTTCGGGAGCCACATCAAACTTTTCCCAACACTTTTAAGGGCTAATTTTATACTTGACACTGACATTAGAAAGCCACGCACAACTAATGGTCTCCACAGTCAATTTCTTAAGTCTCTGAATGTTTACTAGTGAATTTCCATCTATCTCTCAAATATTACAAAACTATTTAGTGTTGAAATATAGGGTAAAGTGCAGAAAACTCTTATATGGTTTCTCCGGTTGAAACTTAAACCCTTGAGTTAGGTAGCACTAGGCTCCCAGGTGGTTGTATTGCTCGCTTCGATGCTCTGAATCATTAACTTGCAGCAAAAGTACAAGTGGGAGGCCCAAGTACCAACACCCCCCCCCCAAAATAATGAAAGCATTGACCCCCATAAGCATGAGGGGCAAGCTCAAACAAAAATGGGAAAAGGACAGAACAATTCAATTTCTTTTTGGAGCATGTACATCAAGAATTTAGAAGAATGTGTATGATTCCAACAGGATGTCAACCAGCATTTTGATGTGAAGCAAAAGCTGGTGCCTCCGCTTTGCATCCGATGACATGGATTTTGTCCAAAGTGTGATGCTAAGTGCAATGTTTGATTTCATCTTGTCATCAAAGACCAAAAAGCATATAGAGTGTAGTTTGTTCTATCTTCCAGAGCGACCTATGCCACATCATTGGCCTCACTGTTGGGACCATCAGAGCAATATCATGACCAGAGGTCTAAATGCCAACCTTTAAAACTCAAAGGACTAAGCGTCAATCGGGCAAACCGCAAGGGGTTTTTTAGCATTTTATCCAAAAAAAATTTAAGGAAGTTTTGTGACGCATCCATATTCCAAAAATGTCACATACCAATGGCATGTGATTTATCCATATTCCACTATCCATGCTTCATAGTTTGTTCTCAATCCTCCACTTACCCAGTTTTTACTCTTCTTATATTCAAAATTGACAAGAAAGGTAGATGTGACACTATCCCTTCCCCTCTCTCCTTTTCAATTTCAGGAGTCCTAGACCAAGGACAAAGACAAAATTAGATTGACAGGAGATCATTAAGTTTTATTCTGCTTTCTCAAGTGCACTTTTTTCCCCGTTTGCTCAAAGGTATTAGTTCTAATTCCTAGCAAACCATGAAACAAGGAAAATTATGATTATACATGGGACTTTCAAAATCAAAATAAGAAGAGCAAGTTATGATGCATATTATTACCTGTAAATTGGTTTGGGCCACTTTCTCTTCCCACAAAGCTCATGTAGCTTTTGCTTTGCTGCTTCAACTTCATCAGTTCCATCAGTTACATAATAAACATCTTCGTTGAACATATTCTTAAAATTTGAAGGTGCCAACATCTTGAGTGCTGCCTTCGCAGCATTAAGCTTCGCAGCCTCCTTCCGATCAGAACCTTTTGACACAACAAGCTCCCCATCAACAAACACACTAGCAATATTTCTGTCTCCTTTTCTCCAATGCCTAATGTCAACTATCTTTCCCTGCTTTTGGCAGAACTCAAACAGCATCGTGACCGGTTGTGGTTGCCGCAGCAAGTCATCAAGCATCACTATGGGCTCTAAAATACCCTTAAAAACCTATAAAACCCAAAAACAATATTAAAAGAAAAAAAAAAATCACACCATGCTTGCAACAAAATGAATTCCATAAAAATTGTGAAGCCCAATTCTAATTGTTACTTAGAAAAAATGTGGAGTTCAACTCTAATTGCACGCAATAAAAGGGAATTGTAAATGAACTCTACTAGATTTCTTGGATACCACAAAATTACTAGCAAATAACAAACTTTACAGTTGAACTCACATGTTCTTTTGGCATTTGAAGGAAAGGAATTCAATCAAACTACTCACTTAGCCTTTTGGTTACAAACAAAAGGTCCAATTTAGAGGAAAACTGAATCAAACAATTTAATTCAAATGAACTGAATCCTCATTTAAATTTGGGTCCAAGCATAGCTAGTTAAAGAAATTAATGACCATAACACAAGAAAAAATCACATACAAGCCAAAAAGTTTTCAGATCATAGTCGCAATCTACATAAACCGCAGCAGCCACGGACTCCACAATATCAGCAAGAACCTTTGGGGCCTTTATCAATCCACCATACAAGCAATCATCCTCCCCATCTTGCAGTTCTTGTTGAACTAAAAGCTCAAATTCCTTAACCTAATCCAATCCCCCAAAAAAAAAAGATTCATAAGAATAACACTATAAACAATTATGTAACAAAAACATGAAACTTATAGTATGTACAATCACGCAATCTCCAAATAACCATTAAATCATATCATACCATATTTAGTATTTCACTATTCAACTTGTAATACTAGCGTGGCTCAATCAAATTATAAACCCTAACAGATAAAATCATGTCACATTGGATTCAATATTTCGATTTTAATTTGTACTACTAGTATTGTTCAATCAAACCATAAACCGTAATCAAGAACCCTAATTGAAAGATTAAAAAAATAAATCAAATCAAAACGCAAGAGAAATTATTGAAATTAACCTTGTCATCCATAGAAGAACAATTGTGTCTGAGATATTTATAGAGATTATGCTTAACGGCGATTCTGGCAAGCTTCTCAGTGCTGACATTGGCGGAGCGGATAAGGGAAAGATCGCCAGGATCGAGACCTGGATAGGTGAGATAAGCGTAATTGGCCAAGGCGAGGTTGAGAACGGCGTCGCCGATGAACTCCAGACGCTGATAGGACGCCGCGTCGGTGTAGGAAGAGTGAGTGAGTGCCTGTTCTAGAAGAGTGGTGTTCTTGAATTCATAGTTGAGAAGCCTTTGAACTTCCCGAACTGCAAAGAACATGTCCGATGAAGTGATAGTCGAGGTAACAGTGGTGGCGATTGTGACGGTGGGGGCAGTGGCCACTTCGACGTCGAAGAAGTAAGGCGAGTGCCTTAGGGTTTCGATCTCGTAGGTTTCAGTTAAGTGCATGATGAGGAAATTGAAAGTTGAGGAGATATCTATAGAGAGAGAGAGAGAGAGAGAGAGAGAGAGAGAGCAGAATATGGGAAGTATCGAGGTCAGGAATTTGAATCGGGAGTGATGGAATTGGAAATTCCTACGACGCTAAGCGAATGCTTGTGTGAGCCTTTTGGGAAAAAACCCTAGTTCTGCTTCTGACGAAATTTTCTGTTTTTGAGAAAATCGTCTCCTTGTTGGTAAAAGGCTCGTGCTCGTGCCCGTGCCCGTGCCCGTGCCCGTGCCCTTGCAATTGCAATTTGAATAAACCCCTTCTGGAGTGGGACACGCAGCCTAGCTATATTATTTAGAGTCATATTTAAAGGGGCAAAATCGGATAGAGATAATTGTTGTTTTAGAGTTATTTTTTAAGATGAATGACTGGCTTCTTCGAATTTGCAAAAGGCATGCCCTGCGTAGGGGTATTCCTTGGGTAATATGATTTGTACACCCTTTGGGCAATATGAAAAAACAGGTGTAGGAAGGTTTTTGAGAGCGTGGATTTTTTTTCCAAAAGTGGTGGCTACGGTGGCTTGTGCTTATACTAGGGAGGATTGGTTTGCTACTGCTGCAAGTGCTAGACGATCTGTTAGGGCTGGACTATGGATCCGATGGAACCCACCCTCGGTTTTACAAACTCAACATAGATGGATATTCTAACATTGGGACTCGGGTGTCTGATGGGTTTAGTTCGAGATGAATATGATTTATAGATTAGCAACTTCATGGTTAATATCGGTACGATAGATACTTTCTCTGCTGAATTATTTAGGGCTCGAGAGGGCCTTCATCTCTTGGTTTAGGCAAAATTTTTTCCAATTATTTTTAAGCTAGACTCCGGTGGAAGTACTCTCTTTAGTGATGGAGTCAACAAATCCTCGTTACTATATTTGAAGGGAATGTTAGACTTTGACACAAAAAAAAAAAAAAAAAAAAAAAAACTCTTGTTAACAGGATTTTGTTTACTCCTAGAGATGGAAATATGAGTGCAGATACTCTTGTGAGGATCGGACCTACGTTCCCTCCGGGGGTTCATAAGTTAGTCTCCCCCTGTGAGGTCTCCTAATTTTTGTTAAGGGATATCCAAGATTTGGCCATATTTAAAAGTTGAGTTTCTGTTCATTTTGTAACAAAAAAAGAATTATTTTTAAATATTTTATTAGAACAGTTATTCAATTTTATTAAGTAAAAATAGTTTGAAAGAAGTTTAACATAGCCCGTGATATTGAAAAAATATCAAATCTAATTTATTGAATGTTGAAGAAGATTATAATTTAAAATAATTTTAATCTTTTTTGTTATATCATATAATTTTTATTGATAATTCTTTATTTTATTTAAAAAAATATAATAAAGATAAATTGAATCGAATATATATAAACTAATAATTCCCCGATACAACATATGAGCTAATTGAATTGAATGTGTAATCAGCAAATCTAAAACTTTAAACTAGATTAGAGAAAGTTGATAGTCGTAGCAGGGTACCAACACTAAGCGATGCTTTTGAAAATTTTCGCTTCGTTTATATTTGTTTTATTTATAATATCTTATAGTCAAGACAGTGTTTGTTTTTGGAAAAAAAATGAAAAAGAAACAAAAATCTAAGAAGATGAATTTTTTGTGCTTGTTTCTCATAAATCTTTCAAATTTTTAATAGAATTTTTTCTATAATGAGAGGAAATTCTAAAAAAATAACATTACCCTTTTAAACCCTGTTTCTCAGATGGAAAAAGATAAAAGTAGATAATAATAGAATAGCCAAAATTACACAATCTAATACTCATTATCCTTTTTTTCTTTTATAAGCAAGTACATTGCTTCATTCAAAAATAAGTTTTTTTATTAGGAAATAGCCTTAGCAATATGTTTGAGAAAATATTATAAGTTTACTATTAAAATATAGTAAATTATTTTGGTTTTGACACTTCGATATACTTTTATTCAAACCTTGTTAGCATTTTTGTACCATCTGTTTTATATTATATACATTAATATTTTTTATGTTCACCTGATGCAAAATAAAAAAAAAATATATATATATATATTAAAAACGATTAAAAGGTTTTAGGAAAATTTCAAACACTTCCAAAAAAAAAAAAAAAAAAAAACTATGTTGCTGAAGAATTTTAGACATTTCACACATGAAAATTGAAAATTTCTAGGCGGATATATTCTAAAAACTATTTTTTTTCCAACAACAGTGGATTTTCCTAGAAATAAATACAACCTAATCCAAAATCTTATTTTAAATACATATAAACATAAATATATTTTCAAAAAATTATTATTATTATTATTATGCTATTGATTTCATATGCTTAATATTACTATATTTGAGCAAAATTAACTTGGGATGTTTCCAATTTTGCATTTTCTTATTGCCTCCCTCATCAAACTTGTACACATGTTGCTTGTAATCTTTTAATTTTTTGGAGCTGGGGCATTCCCGGCTGTAGAATAATTGCATAGGATAGAAGAGCAGCAAATATAATAACACTGTGCAAGCCAGTCAACTATAATTGAATTGACACCCTCCCCTCTTCTTCTTTGTAAAGGTCTCAAGTTCGAATCTACCAAATAATAATAATAATAATATCAGATCTCACAATTAATTTACCAATAACTTTGACATGAATACAGATAAACCTCACTTCACCTGAGGAAGAAAAAAAAATAAAAAAAGATTAGAGAAAACATTAACATGAAACAATACAGTAGTGCTTTTAACTAGGGATTCCCCAAGTAACAAGTCTGGAGTGTATTTTTTTTTTTGGGAGGCATCACTGTGAAACCAAGTCCAGGGAGTCTTTACATATACATAACTGCTACATTAATCAATTTGTAGTGGAAATTGATGGCTAAAAATCGAAGCAACACTGATAAAATATCCCTGCCAGAGATTTGATTGCTGGAACCATTTGATTGTCAAACTTTGATCTGAAGAGCTCCAACTGAACAAGTACAGGAAGCAAATACATGGATGTCCTCATAGAGACCAAAAATTTCCATTATTTAGCCAACCAGCATATGATCAAATCCTCCATCGGCCTGAAGGGGAACAGCCAGTTTCCCTGGACATTGTGGATTAACTGTTGCAGCCATCTCCTTGTTTTCGGGTCCTCCTTAGAACAAAATTTCAGAAAACAAGAGATGCCACTGCCAACAGAAAAATATATCATGGATAGAATACGTTAACAAATCCAAGGACTGGTTAGGGCTTTCCAATCTTGGAAACTAAAGAGATATAGTGAATTTTGGAGACAGGACATGCGGCACACAGCACATTGTGTGGCAAGATTAAGATGAATTTTGTAGAGATTGTGGCCTCCGCCCTTTTTTCTTTCTCTTCTGCTCACAGCAAAAAAGAATATACATGTATTTATCATATCAAGCGAAAGAATTATGACGTCAAGTCCACAGAGTATCACTGAGAAGAATGGCAACTAGAAGCAGAAAAGTAAACAAAGGAAAATTTTCAAGGGGGCAAAAAGATCAAAACAGATTAAGGGAAAATATTAGTATCAATGTGTGAATATGGAAGTCCAAAAGAAATGACCGGGGTTATCACAAAGGATGATGGACAAGAGCCACAAGAATCTGAAGCACAAAAGCTGGAGCATGTTCACATGGTTATTGTCAAGCACATGCCTATTACTGATGAAAACACAAAGGAAGATGAAAAATAAGTCGTCTTACGACTTATAAATGCTTAAGAGGCAATGCAATCATGAACACAACACCCATCAGTGCTCAGGAAGCAAATATAGTATCATACAAAAACCCTTGAAATCTAGATTATGCCATCAAGATGCAGTCAGTTTAGACTTTAGAGCAAATGACCCACTTTGTGGGACTCCATTGCTCACCATATCAAAAGAGAGAGAAGCCTGATCCTCCTCTTTCCTTTCTCCTTCTATATTGCCAAACTGGATGGAGATGGGAGATGATGAAATATGAAAATTAAGGGCAAGTCACTGACCCAAAGGCAACTGCTGCAGGTGGCATCTTTTAACATACCTGGAAGCCAACTTCTTAATGCATCACAAGCCCTACAAAGAGACCAAAGAATAAAAGAGACAAAGAAAATGTAAACATCAAGAAGGAGAAGACAAAGGTTTCAACGGCAAGCGGCCTTGGTAAAAAACTGATTCATTGACCTTCAGTTATCAGATAATCGAAGATAGCAACGAATGATATGTTTAAGCAGCCATGGTGAGGGTTGTTCGGCCAGTGCTGCAACCATGTTTTGTAAAACACGACCTACCATGAAAAAGCGCTCTGCAGTTGTGCATATATAATCCCAGGCCACATCATCTAACAGAATCTTTTGAACAAGGAAAGTTGCCACCTGCCAACATGAAGTACCACTCAGAATTAAGTAGATATGAAGCCAAACACAAGCATCTTGTGTACAATCATAACACTTCACAAAGGGGAGGAAGAGGGGATGTTACTACAGATTTTGTCCTGAAACACATTCAATTCTTCCATAGAGAATAATAACAATCCCAAAGATCCAATAAACTGCTTGCAATACAATTATCAGAAAAAAGCCCCTGCAAATAGTCTAGGCACAAGATGAAGGTGCATTAAGTTCAGGCATAGGCACAAAGGTAGTGCATTTTTGTCTTCAAAAAGAAAAAGAACCTAGCAACATATAATTCCGATCAATTCCTAAAGAATAAAACTCATCCTGCTTTTTAATCATTGCTATCCATAGCATTCTTATTACTTTTCTATTCTATATTAGAGCAGTGCTTGACATGATGCCCAAAGGTCAGTTATGATAAGGATTTCTCTTTGGATAATTTCAATTGTCGATGATCAAGTTCATTCTGCTGGTTTAGTAAGGACCATTCTGTTCCATTAGTGCCACTTGCACAATGATTTGAATTAACATGTCTGTAACTAATAATAACCTGAGTTTGTCCATGAACGAACCCTCAAGGGTAACAAATTAATCTCTAGAAAGAAGGTTTTTTTTTTTTTTTTTTAATGAACAAAAAGCTGTATTAACGGAAGCCACCCAAAAGGAAATTATAAAGCTAGAAACTCAATACAAATAAAAAAAAAAAAGCTACATCTAGGTCCATAGATTCTCTAGAAACCGAAAAAGAAAAGGAAGATAACCACTTAGCTTTTAGCTAATCTAAAGAGCTCACTCTACCCTCAAAAAGTCCCCGTTTTCATCAAACTAGACAAAAAATAGATAAATGAACCAATACCAAAAGATGTCTCTTCCCCTTATGTGTAGGCAGATATGACCAAATCCAAACTTCATTTTCAATACTTTCCGTCACCACCCAAGAACATCCAAGAAAACCCAACACCACATTCCACAACTCCCTCACACAGGGGCTGTGTAATAGAAGATGACGAATAGATTCAGCCTCAGATTTGCACACAAAACATCTATTCACAAGAATCTGTCCCCTCTTTTGCAAGTTATCCTGGGTAAGAATATTCTCCCACACTACCTCCCACCAAGAAAAAGAAACCCTGAGGGAAGCCTTTACCTTCCAAATCCCTCTCCAAGGAAAATAAGAGTGGCCAACTCCTGCAGCTCCAGCCTGTAAAATGATTTCACATTAAACTGTTAATTGTTCTGCCGCTTCCACCAAACAGAATCAACCGCTTCTGACAAAGTAGTCATAGAAACTCCAGCTTAGATTATTCGCCACCTAAAATTTAGGACTCCATTGAGTCACAGCACACGCTTTCATACATGAAGTGTCTTATCACTTCCTCGCGATTCCTCTTGTTTCGATCATTTACTGCATTCTATATAACAACAACAACAACAAAAAACTGAAACTTAATCTCAAATTTTAGAGTCAGCCATATGTAAAGTGTTTAATGGTGTGGATGCTACTTCTTACATTCATATCATTGGTAAGTTAAAATTAGTAAAAGAAATTCCGAAATATACTTTTAAGAACTGCACTAGACATTCCTATCCATATTTTATGCACAATCCATATCATTGGAAATAGATTTTCTAGGAGAATATTTAGAAACTAGTAAGAAGAAAATATTTTAGACAAATAGTAATTTTCTTTTTTTAGTTGATAACTATTTTTAAAAAAAAATAGTAGTTATCTTAGTTGTGAAAATTTTCACATTAGGAATGATTTTAGGAGTTTGTTTTTAGTAGAAAATCTATGATATTGTAAACCCTAGTTTCTCCTATTTAAAGGTAGTATGATCAATAAAAAATTAAGTCTAATTCTCATAAAGAAGTGTGGTAAGAAATTTGTTAGGAAATAAGTTCCAAGCTCTCAAACTTAGGTTTTAAGAGAGGGAAGCTCTAGCAAGGGAAGAGAGAAATTTTCTGCCGAGTATCCATTAACTAGATCTTATATTAGGAAACTAGAATTTATAATAAAACAGAGTACTTACTAAAAACAAATCTCTAAAATCATTTTTAATATGAAGGATTCCTAAAACTAAGGAAACTACCATTTTTAGAAAAATAACTAAAATAAGAAAACTATTATTTTTCTAAAATATTTCCTTTCTACTAGTTTTTATATATCCTTCTAGAAGGTCTCTTTTCAATGATATGCACTTTCTAGAATTACTTTTTCCAATGATATGCACTATGCATATATTATTGTAATAGGGAAATAGAGACTAAATTAATCTGGTCAGCCTTTGATGATCAAATTCAAAATTCTAGAAGTGTTGCAAGTAATTAATTATTTGAGATAGCAAAGGCAAGCAAATAAATTTATTGAATTGATGAACAAACACCATGAATATTGGTCATAAAGAAGAAATGACCATTAGATAACCAGATTAAAACCAAGAGAAAAATAAACAGTGGGTTAGCCATCAAATAACTGCTGGAATAAGCTCAAGAAGGAGAAATGCCTTGAGAAGATTAGACAAAGTCAAATACCATTGAGGAATAGCATCATTGTGTCCGGATGAGAAGCTACACATGGTAATATAGAAGCATTGTTAGGCAACACGAATATTTTGTGTCAAGAAGAGAGCTGAAAGCAATGCTAATGCCTTCAGTATTGAAATTTAACTTTTTTTCCCTTAAAAAAATCCATTTTCCCAGAACAAAATTGGACAGAAGGTATAGTGAACATCATATGCAGACAAGCAAAAAAAAACTTTACCAAATTTGAGGATAAGATACTAATATTTTACAAATGCTTTTATTCTTCATCATGATTGTGTTGCACAGCATAGACATTCTTGGTTATGTAGGAGGTGGGCTATGCTTTCACAATAATATTCTGATACGTAGTGAACTTAAGTCAATAGGACATACAACCAGGGAAGTGAAGCTCTGAGTGCAAATATAAGACCAATATGCATGTCAGTGGAAGTATATTAGGTTCAGGAATAATAAATCTTAATAGAGGTAACATCTCAATTTAACTATTAGATGGGAAGAGCAATTGTTCCTTGGGATAGAGTGCTAACAATTGCAACAAATATTTTGCTTCTACCACAATCTCCTTGGACTAGGCTCTTTTTATAACCGTGGGGAGAGTTTGTTTTGGTATCTTCTTACTTTGAATAACTTCAAATTATAAAAATTCAAAAGCGTCGGAAGCATGAATGATGTTAAGAAAGAAAAGTATAGGGATGTGAGTGAAGTTAGTCATTTGTAGTGCATTTGGCTATGTTCAATATGACGCAATACAAATCAAAGTAGCTGTGATGGTTCCTTTGTTTTCAAGAAGAAATAAAGGATTGTCCTCAAGAAAGAAAGCCTCGCATCTTCAAGCCCTTTTCTTTTCAACAATTTCGGAGATGTTCTTCCCATTTATCCTAACCAATAAAAACTTTCTTGCAGTAATAATTTTGAAAAAGACATGGACATATCCTTTGAACACGAAAGGATACCATGCTTTGGAACTTACAACATTGTAAAATACTTTAGGATAACTTTGTCACATCGCCATGTCCATCTCTATGCTTCATAGCTTCAAAGCATCCACTAAAAAAATACAAAATTTTCCGTACCATCAAGTCTGTGCCATATTCCATGTCCTGTGTCCGGTGTCCTTATTTCATAGGTTGCACTAATCTCATTTTTGTTTCAATGTCGTCAAGAAGGCATCCCATTAAGAAAAGAAAAAAAGAAAAAACTTTCAATATCTAAAACACAGAGACAGCACATCACAACAACATACAATTAAAACCAGAAACTCATTATCAATATCTTTCCATGAATTCAAAGTTTCCCTATAAAGAGAACAAAAAATAAATAAATAAATAAAGGAAAACCTACACATTCCTAACACCATAACCTAATTTCAACCTTTTAGTTTGAGCCCCCTCCCACCAAAAAAAAAAAAAAAACCTTCAATTGCAAAACACATATTAATTGAACCTTACAATCAATTCAAAAACAACAATTCTTGAGAGAGAGAGATTGATTTTGTATACCTTGGAGAGTTCAAGAAGAGCGTTTTCTCTAAGATCTGGGTTGCTGGTTACTCCGCCGAAACCATTTTCCAATCCTCGTTCACCTGACCTGCGCCGGGAGTTGCCGAGGAAGCACTCGGACCTCGGAATAGTGTGTTTATCGACAGCGACGGTGGCAAGTTCGCCATTCCCTCCCCCCCTTCCCCCTCTCTCTCCCTCTCTCTCTCTCTCTCTCTCTCTCTCTCTCTGTGAGCTATTGTCTTTGGAAATGATGAATTTTGTTTTTGTTAATTCCTATGAGAAATTTACTTTGCAGTCATTTATTAATGGTAACGGTCTCATGGTATCGAATTTATAACTTTTGTTCGTTAATTTTTGAAATAATTGTAGGTTGACGATTTTATACTTATACTCTTAATGTAATTACTTTGGCTTGCCGTTTCTCATCCGGTAAAGCGAAGTCAGTTGAATAACGAAAGTTGGGAAAAAATTTTGAATAATGATCTTTGAATAAAAAATTTAACAAATAAGGTATCAAAATTCGATCCGAGGAGATAATTTATATTTTGGTTTTAGTTTACCTTTTTCATTAATAATATTATGTCATATTGATCAACGATAGGTTTAGATATTAAACTTTTTAATCAAATTTCGAATTTAAAATTTAGAAACGAAGAAAATAACGTTGAGAAAGTTTCTTCTTAATTTAAATTTGACAATATTCGGATCAAATTAATCGAAATATAACTGAGAGTACCGGTTGATTATACAAAAAAATTGTCATATTGAATTTTATTATTTATATTATCGAATTTTTTAACCAAATTTTATTACAGTTATAAATTTAATTCACATAATTAATAACTTAAATTCAATATTGATTTCAGAATATGAATAAATATAAAAAAAATTAGTAATTATTTTAATTTATTTAGTTATCTCTGGTAAGTGGTTGCCCTCATTTTATAATTTTGACTTACAAATTTCTTATTAAATAAAAATATATATAATTTGTAAAGAGGGAATAAAAAATTATTGCTTAAAACAAGAGTTTCAAATCCCCTGACATGGGTTTCTTAATAAGGGTATGGAAACCATTTGACCAGTTTAGCTCCCAACAAGAGCAAAAGGGCAAAATCATGCCTATTTATTGACATATATATATATATTTATTTTTATTTTTATTTTTTTATATATATATTAGGATTTGAACCTCGGATCTTAGGGTTAAGGGATGAAAATTGTGACTACCAGATTATCTTTTGGGACTTAATTGACATATATTTGAATTAGTATGTTTGTGAATTTTTATAATAAAATAATCAAATTGATTTGTAATAGATATTAGTTTTAAAATAAATAAATTGATTTTTGCATAAAAATAAAAGACTATAATTGATTATCTATATAAATACCTATATGTAATCGATATATTTTATTCTTATTTTTTGAGAAAATAAATTTAAATTTTTAATAAAAATCTTAATTTTTTTAATAATTGCATCACAATAACTCCAAATATCATGCACAATGAATCAAGTCCATATGCCAATGGGAAATGTAATTCCTTTGGGAAAAGCAATGCAATACAATTGTTGAATTGTTTGATCGCTTATATATATAAATTATTAATAAATTTAATTAAATTCGATTATAATCAGATTGAATTTTTAAGGGAATCAAACTCTCTTAATATTCATTTTTTTTGACACACAATAAACAAATATGATATCTTATTTAAAAAATATCAATACCTAACCGCTTAATCAATCAGAGGTTTATGTTCGACCGCTCATTATTTGCACAACAAGCCAAAGCAAACTCTTCCTTCCAAAAAAATAATAAATAATAGTATAATATTATTAACAATAATATAATTAGAAATATGTGTTACATTATTATTTTTGTTGATCAATCCAATAAGAAGAAAATATAATAAGGAGACGATTATAGGTTTTTAAAATTTCTGTTTTCTAATGGGGGGGGGGGGTGGCAAGGCATGCAATTGCAAACTATACAATACATTGGATTACCTAAATCTCACTTCCCTTTACATAAGTTAGAGGATAGAATCCACTTAAATTAAATAAACTTTTTTAATATAATAAAGTTTATTACAATAATAATTCATTGTTATTTATGAAAATTATGACTTTTACTTTTAAAAATTAATATTTTTGTAAAGAAATTTTTATTTATAAAATATTGTAAATAAAGTAAAAGATAAAAAATAAGTTGATACTATTGAGATTATTCTAAATGGAACTTAATCAATGAAAATGCCCTATCAATATCTAGTTGGTCCACTCGCCGAGGACTAAACCCCTTAAGCAACGTATGATTTGTCCTTTAATAATTTAACTCGACTCAAAATAAATTTAATTGAATTCAAAATAATTATCAAATATCAATGATTTATTAAAAAAAATATCCCGTACCCTTCTATGATGTATGTCTCGTGTTATAAAGATGAAGTAAATTAATGCCAATTTTTTCGCATGACCAAAAACACATAGAATTGATACCATTTACAAGATTTCTCATGGACCCAAATAAAT
This sequence comes from Dillenia suffruticosa, assembly GCA_033439265.1. Taxonomy (NCBI): domain Eukaryota; kingdom Viridiplantae; phylum Streptophyta; class Magnoliopsida; order Dilleniales; family Dilleniaceae; genus Dillenia; species Dillenia suffruticosa. The sequence continues at coordinate 2,500,936 of JAVTVX010000005.1, forward strand.
TGTATAAACTTATGAAATTCCCTTTTTATCATTTGAATGTAATAAAATTATAAAATTCAATTTTAAATTAGATCAATAAAAGATAAAAAAAACTTCCTAAATGAGCTCCACAAAGTTTGTAAATCCTACTTAATTTTTTGCAAATACTACTAAATAATAGTTTTAGAATAATTCTAGTTGTTTCAAATAACGGAATTCCATATTTTACTCTAAAATTCGTTTTGAAATGAGATGAATTAGAAAATTCAATCCTAATAAATTGTTCATTGGATTCAAGCAAGCACAACATTATATAAAATCCCAAATGCTGAACTCTAGAAGCATTAGTCTAATAAACCATATGGAAAAGGGCATGTAAACTATTTTTCTATCCCATCACAACCACCACTTTCAGGTACAAGCGTAGGGTAGAAACATATGAAGAGAAAACTGGGCCCCGGGGGGGGGTCGGGATGAATTTCACAGAGCACATGCACCAGAAGAACTGTTGATAACACAAGTGCTCCCTCCAACCAAAGGATGATTCTGACTTCAAACTGGGAAGGCGGCTAAGCTAAGCATGACCCCCCGTAGTCCTTTCCCTGTGGCAGGTTTTGATGGTAGATGGGATATATTCTGTACATGTTGCAAAAGGGGCTCCGCAACGATTTGACGGTCCTAATGTCAACATAGTGTTTCCATAATAGTGATAGAGTGAGTTCAGAGGTTTCGACCTCCTTGCAAATCAATTCAATGCTGAAGTACGAACCTTGCGACATGACTCTCACTTCAAGATCACGGCTCTACCAGATGGGAATGCATACTAGTTCATATTCTTAGAATTCGAGTAAGCTTGTAGACCTACATAAGCAAAAGCACACAAGTAAATATCCACACATCATGAAATCAAACTACAGATGTTGCGGGTGCATGAGAATTTTTAGCCTGCTGTTTGCAGGGATCTGTCTCTTAAATGGTATTTGATTTGCTTTCACTTTTGTTCATAGAATAAGGGTTACCTGCACATCAACACCCATCATACATCAACAGCACCAAAAAATTTCCCTAAAGAATTCGCAGGCTGCAGGAAGAATTACAAACCTGAGCACTTCTATTAGGGAGAGGAATTTCTAAACAGTTTCGCAGGCCATCAATTCTGAACACATCACAATACAAAATTCAGAACCTTGAAACAGTAAAACTATGTCAAAGACTGAGGCGAACCAAAGTACCTTTTCGTAACGGTTCTGTGAAGATATTGGGTGTCCTCAATACGTCCCTGACCACTATACTTCTTTTCATCCGTATTAAATATTATCTGTATTAAGGTTTTTGTAAATAGTTAATCTATCAAAGGCTGCTGCTGTCAAATGAGGAACAAATGCGCAGTTTGAATATGTTTTGAGTAGTACTGGAAATTGTGGGAAGATCATTCCATGTATAATCATGATCGCAAGATCTCCTTGATCTTTTTTGAGAAAATTAAAATACATTAAACAGAGGATTTTTTGATCAAACGAATTCAAGTCAATTTGAGAAAGTTCCTACTCAAAGGAATATATCCTCAGCAATGCCCATCTATTACTTTATGTTCAAACAATCCAAACAATTTAGGGTGCAGGCTTCAGATGGTGAACAGTGATAAGTGTTACTTACTCGGTACTCTCCGGCTTCTTCAACACCCACACTGTATTTTGCATATGAATCTGTGGGATGAAAATTAAACACAAAGAGGAGAGGCCCTCTAGTGTAACATATGACCTGTCAAATAATTTGATGAGCAAAAAATTATTCAAGCAGAATTATATGGTTTACGGAAGAAGACTATAACTTAAATTGACATTTGAAACCCGATCAAGTACATGCCAGCCACATTGGCAGAACCAAGAATAATAGCTGTGAAGTATGAAACTAAAGTTTGAAAACCAAAAGATAAGCACCTCAGAAAATTGAACAGAATCATGTTCAAGAACAATAACCAGTGTTAGAAAAATATCAAATCAAGAAGTAGAAGGAGAAGAAGACAGCCAGGCCAGTTTCCACTAAGGTATGAAGAAACCTGTGAAAGAGAACATGTCACCATGACATCAAAATTGGATGCTGACAGTAATAAAATGGCAACAAGAGATCTACTCAGAAGATACTATCTGATTAGAAGACCTGAAATCTATAAATGATTTCATTGTATATGTATTTCTCCACTTCGTTGTATTGTCAACTTAAAGCCTCCTCTAGGCTCGTTCGCTACTTGCTCTTGGCATGAAATAAGATCATATAAACATACTTGCCGCCATGAGAAAAGAAACATTACATGCAAAATTTCTCCAAAGTAAATGGACATAATAAGAGAGACACCATACCTTGGTAGTATCATTCACATGGTGAACATTGGGAAAGCCTCTTGAAAGCACTCTCTCTGTTACATCAAGGTTCATTAAGTCCTGCAAGGTAAGACAAGAATTCGATTTAGCATCAGTTCCATCTACTTAAAAAGGAAACTGCTAGTGTACATGAAATCAAAGCATAAAGATTACAAATCTCTCAGTTACATCCAAGAAAAAGAGCAGGTTAAGTATTATGGGCAGTGGCGAATATCAGGGGGCTGGAAACAACGATTATCTAGTTCCAGCAAAGTTTAGCATTGGCAAGTCGATATTCTAAAGTTAAGGAAAAAGAAACAATAAGGTCGTGAAACAAAAATACCTTATCAAAGACAAATAAATTGCAATGCAGTCCCTCATTTGCCAACAGATCCCAGCACCGATTTGCAAGAGAGAAGGAAAACTTGTTGCTCGGCATTGGGAACTCAACTCTCTGTTGTCAGGAAATAAATTAATAAAGCAATATTAAATGCACCAATCTGTTCAAATGAAATAACCTTACCTTCGGATGCCCAAACTCATTGCCCATGAAGTTCAGGTAAGCACAACCACCACTTGAAAATGTAATTAACCTGATCATCTGACTCATAACAAATAAAAAACATGTGAAATAAATTAGTACAAAGTAACTGGAAATCCCTGATCATCACCAATGGAATGAGCCACACCTTCTCCCCCTCTTACCCAAGTGCTCTTTAATGATGCTTTCTCGTTAGCGAACACAACAATAATAACAACTCCATTAGCCTCCAGTATTGAATATCTAAACTATGCATTAAATGGATTGAAAATTTGTTCTTTGCTAAAGGGGAAGGGGTCACATTTTGACCTCTGCTTTTAAACATCTAATAACGATTTTTTTCAAGAAAAGGGCACCGCGGGGGGGGGGGGGGGATGGGTTGCATGAAGATTAGATTATTGAAAGAAAGATGCACACAGAATTAAATACTTTGTTTCGTATGGGGGATGACTTTCTCATAAAGGAATCAAAAATGGTACTTGTACATGTAAACATTACATTGTGTAGTCTATATTTTCCTTCTGTAGTCTATATTTTCTTTTTCGCCTTTTGATAAGTCAGTGAAGGTATCATATTGGAGGTCTTTGCTACGTTGCAAAACCAGGGTCCCAAATTTTTAAAGTTGGCAACATTAAATGCTAGGCATATCAAATGCTAATAAAATAAATTGTAAAATAAAAAAATAAAAATTGTCAACTAAAAAGAACAGAAAGGGAAATCAAAGCCCAAGAAGTACTTGTTACATAGTAGTAGCACAACTTAATAAGGTACATACCTTATGCAAAGCAGGCCCTCTCAGAACTGAGTCTTCCTTCCCCGATGACTGCTTGCTACTTTCACCAAACAATATTTCAGCAAACGACTGCCCTCCAGAGATGGACTGTCATGCAAGTAAACAATGCAGATTTTTTAACTGACGTGTAACATTAATCTAGAACAAATTTTAGGGCCATGGCTCTTAATCTGAAAACAAATACTTAATTTGGATAATTAACCTGATTGTGATTTTCGGCAAACATAAGCATCTTCTCAGCATTTTGTCTATTGCCTGTTAATATCCTCATTATCTACGAGATGAGCATGAGTGGGAAACATTTGCTACTGGTAAAAGGTCATAAAAAAATGGAGTTTCTAGAGGGTAAAAGGAATTGATGCAATGATGATTGGAGAATGCTACCTCGCTCATGCTCCAGTCAAGGTCAGGAACATTCTGAAGGAGTGACAACCACATCTCTGACACGGAAAGGTTAACAAAATAATCAAATCCTAATCCACCTTGAGAAGTTGGCTCACATAATCCTGGGTATAGTGTTGCCTGAACAATAAAAACAAAACTTAATAAACTGAAAACGAAATCCATTAAGAAAGATATTCAGATATTACATGGCAGTCCAAGAAAAAGAAAAAGAAGAAACGAATGGTTTTGTAGGATGAGCTTTCATTGTCTAACTTGAATTGTGAAGACCTTGTTTCTCCTTCTCCTTTATATTTGTGTTTCTTTTCTTTCATAATCCGTACTCCTTTTATTCTTCTTATAGCAATCAATGAGTGTAAGGGTGTGTGAATCTCATGACCTCAACAGGGAAAAGCATTGACCTCTCGGGGTTTATATGTGAGCTAAGCCCTTGGTCCTCGTTCCAACATTATATTGTCCTGGTAAAACTTCTCAAGTTTCATCTTTTCAAGGACTAATAACTGCCGTGTGTCATTATGCACGAAACACCCCCTGACGTAGGTGCACCTCTTCTTTCTAATGCAACATTCTTATATTTCAATTTCTTTACTTTAGTTTTCTTATTTATCATTTTTTTCACTGTATGCCTTTAAAAAGAGGTGAGGAAAATTTACCAGAGAAAAAAAAAATCCATTAATCATTGACATAATTGAATATAGTTCTTTTGAGTATTCTTTTACATTCTCTTTTCCACCTAATTCACACTACATTATGCTTCAGTAGTGTCCTCAGTGCTTTGGAAATTATTGCACAAATGTGTTAGACATGATGGAAATTATCATCCCAATATTCACCAAGCTCAACACTAAGGAAAATATGAGATGCAATGATTATCTGATATATCAATGCTCAAAACACGCACATATGATCAAAAAAAAGAGGGGGAGGATAGTTCTACTTACATCTTCAGCAATAGTTATAAGGTTAGGATGCAGAAAATGAAGCATTTCATTGGCCAAAATCAGGTATAGCAATGCATCTTTGTCAACATATTGATTACAGTACCTGCAGCAAGATCATAGAAATGTAAATCAAGTTCCATACTGAACTTACACTTCCCTTTCAGGGGGATACGATACAAAGAAAACCCATTGAAAACTTCTATCATAGAGGCCAAACTCAGCATATCCTTCTATTCCCAAATTGTAGCTGGCATCAGTTTTATCAATCTGTCTAAGTTGAAAAAGAAATATTGTTTTCACAATGATTTCTTACTCTTCCAGATCTCCAGTAAAAGAAGCAAAACCATTGTGCGCATACATCATCGACGGGAGTGAATGGAACTGGAAACCATCAATATGATACTCCACAATCCACCTGCTTAAAGTATCAGTCTGTAAAATGCTTGAACACTTTCAGCGCAGAAGAAGTGGCAATAAGACAAGAACGTTCAGAAAGCAACAGCCTAAGGAACCCTTAAATGTACTACAAGCATTTCATATTTTACCAGTTCAGATTCGAAATAAGAAACTGTAGCACGTCATGGTCTCCATATTTGAACATTCTGGTACCCCAGTATTTGTGATGCCCCCTTTTACCTGTTCATTTAGAAGTCTGAGCTTGAGTAAAGCCTCCCTGGAATATTAAACTAGGGCAACAAATAGAACTCCAACTTTGCGAGGCCACTTGACCATCTTAAGTTAGTATTGAAAGATTAGAGAAAAAATTGAGAAGTTAGACATATACTACACACAGTACAAACAGCACAAAATGGCTCTCAAGATGGACACATGAAAATTTTAACTTGCATGGAGGTTTCAAGATTCAGGAGCTCAGGACACGGGTTCAGAAGATGACAAAACTATTAAACTCAGGCAATATTTTTATTGCTGACCACCCTTGATTAAAGAATCTAAAGAAATAACTTTAGTTCATGATTTTGTTAAGACTAACTGCCAACAACTGACGCCAACCCAGGAATCAAATTGACAGGAATAAGTCACTGGACAATTTCTTTAAAAACAAATTAGACCAACAACAATAACAACCTGGGCTTTAATTTCAAATTTTGGGGTCGGCCGTAAAAACAAATTAGACCAAAACAAAATATTTATTCAAAGGCCATAATTTCAGCATTTGATATCCATGCAAATTCCATTTCCCAAGATGCAATATATGATAAATAGGAGGAACAAATTAAAACAAACAACATTGGATAACAGATTTTTTTTTTTTAGTTATTTATTTGTTGAGACAGCAATGGGAAATAGTTAGACTGGACCTTAAGGAGAAAAAGAGGGCCCAGACTAGTATTTCGGTAATCTTATGGATGTTTATTCCCTCACAAAAATTAGTTCCACAAGTCAAACCTGCCATGCTCTAGAATTCTATTATACAGCCAACTCTCTCTCTCTCTCTCTCTCTCTCTCTCTCTCTCTCTCTCTATATATATATATATATATATATATATATATATATAAGTGTGCATGTAAGAAAGGTTAAAAAGCTCTATTAAAAAAGTTATAAAAAATAGGGTCAGCAATAAAAGTTCTTTGTCCATATCAGCTCGAAACAGTGAAAAGTTCAGGAATTGAGTCATTCGAACTTTCCTTTTAGGTCATTGGCTTCTTTTCCCTTTTAACCAATATGCAAGAGCATCAATGCAGGATAGAATCCTCTTTAGAGTCAGTTCCAAATTAATGAACAGACTGACAAGGGGAACCTAGTGTACCAGCAAAGGGACAAATGTAAGACACTTACCAGTGTGAAAATAGCAGTCATTTGAACCATCAAACAAAGCCAACCCAACCATCTCATCTGCTGCTGAATAGGAATGGACAATGTCTAAGAAGACTAGAATTCCTAGGCCTGTAATCAACAACGATAAAGGTGCATTAAACCCTATCTTTTTTTGTTGTTTTTGATTGAGCATGTGTTGAACACTACTTATCATGAACAAATTGAATCTAACAAATAATTAATTTCACGATTCTGCTGATTTCCTGATTTAAAAAAAAAAAAAAACATAAATCATAGTAAAAGATGAAAAGCTTTACCATGAGCTTCATCCACTAGACGTTTGAAGTCCTCAGGTGTTCCATATCGGCTGCTAACAGCAAATAAATTAGTGACCTGCATTAAAATAAATAAATAAATAATAGATCCATTGCCTCCACAATGTCCCAAAGTTTTTAGACTGACAGAAAATTGTAGCAAAGAACATAGCCCTTTTGTAATCCTATGCTTTCTTTTTCTTCTTGTATTTTCTACTTCTAAGGAAAGCTTTTCAATTAAAGAAAACAATCTATTCTTATTTCAAATCAATTTCACATGTAAGAGTGACATCATTCGACTTAGGACAACTGGTGAAGTCGAGCCAAAGTTGAAGATGCCTTCCCCTCAAAACCTTTACAAAATCTACACAAAAATGTCTCCTTGAAAACTAATTATAATGTCTCTTGTAGTGTACAACCTTGTTGGAATATGCTAAGTAAAAGAATAGTTGCAGAGTCTTCATGGAAAAGTCCAAGTCTCTTATTTGTTCATGATGTTTTGACGATTGTATGCATATCATAACTAGAAATATGAGCCACTTGGTTTCACAACTAGTTAATTCTGGAGGGATGTTACATGGGTGAAGGGGGATTTAACTCACTCGGTAACCAACAGTATAATAATCTTTGTGTTCTATAACTCCAATCAACTGGATAGCATTATATCCAGCTTCCTTTACATGAGGGAGAATCTGCAATGAGAAAAGATGATGCATCACCACCAACAAAAATGAATAATGGCACAACTCAGTAACAAATATACAAACTAATGATTACAAAGTTACTTTGTCAGTAAACTCATTGAAAGAAGAAATTTTAGGATCTGATCCACTAATTCCAACATGACATTCATATATACGCAAAGACTTCGGCTTTTTTGGATCCTTGTTTCTCCATTTGTAGGCTGATTCTGGAGGAGGTTCCCAATGGACTGCAACAGCTTTCCCATCCACATCTAAACATGGCTATCATGAATCAGATGAGGTTTGAAAAGAAAGAACACCATAATGTTTTATCAAAAATAAAATCATACAGTTGAGAAATGCTTCTTAGATGAGTATGCAGCAGGCCATCAAAATTAGAAGCTAGACTATCCCATGGCTTACAAAATGCCCCTAGCAAGGTCCACCAGAATCAACATTAAATTTCTTTTCTACTCAGTAGAGTAAAAAGGATAGATCTCCTAAAGAGTAAAAGAATGCTAATTCGAATTTCCAGCTAAAAAAGGAAAGATATGTCACGCTACTTGGTAAAATTCATAGTCCGGGTGCATCTTATGTACTTCATTCATCACTTAATTCATTAGGGTTGGTGGTGTTTCCTGGCACAAGTGTCACAAGGGAAAGAATGGGTCATCAAGACAGTGAACTTGTTACCTGTAAGTAAAATGTAACTACTGGAAGATGGCAAGGTAAATAGGCAAAATTAGAACAAAGCTAGCAGTTGCAAATTTGTAGAGAAATAAGAAGGGATGAAGAGCTGGTTACAGCTACAAATTGGGGAGGAGGGAGTCTCAAAAGTACAGAACAGGATATTACCTAGTGTACAAGAATTTTTCAGCAACAAACAAGTTCACGAAAACAGAAGGTTAAGTTACCTGGAAGCACATAAGTAGCCCAAGCAGGAACTCTCTCTAAAGGTCCATCAGGAGTGTTAAAATACACCCTGTATTTGCTTCCATGAGGAATTCCAGGCATGTACTTTTTTAACCATGCCTTCCTTCCTTTACGTGTCTCTAGCCAATATGAAATAGGAGGCTTCTTTTTCCGAAACTTTTCTCGCCATACAGGATCATCTACTATATTAAAAACATCATAATTTTTTCCATTGTCAATTACATGAGTTGGGGGTAGGTTACTTGGTGGATCATCTTTATGCTGTTCTTTCCAAGCCTTATATCTTGTCTCTGCATCCGGTATATCTTCCAATTCCTCTTCCGTTTGTGGTCCATTGGGACCAAATATTTGCTCATATAACTTCGATACAACTTCATAACGGTTTTTTGTAAAGCGGTCCTCTCCAGGTTCCCAATACTCCTCATCAATCTTTTTCATTATTTCTTCAATTGGAACACCATCATCACCTTTGTCATAGTCATCCACATAATTATACTGCTGAAAATAGAATTTCTCCCGCTCCTCTCCCTCCCTTAATTTATCTTCAAGAATGATGAACCAATATCCAAAATCATCATGACCAAAATGACCCTCCCTTGCACAATTTTCTGCTGGTGACCACCCATTAAAATCACCAACTAGAGCACAATAGCGAGCACCTGCACACCACGCAAACAATGTTCACATATGACTACATCAATTAGATGAAGGATCAGTGTACTCTTCACCTATACTTTGCTTGAAATTAAATGAAAAAGAAAAGGAAAAAGAAAATTCTCTAATTAACTTCAATTTCAAAATGAAATTATAGGTTTGGATCAAAAACTAAAATGTGGAATTTAAATTACATTTCTTTTTCAAAGACTGGCAAACAAGATGGGTGTTAAATTTTTTATTCAGTGGTAATGACTTATTTAAATCATTTACAAAATTCACACTTTTTGAAAGAGTTTACAATTGAACACCACCTTTTTTGTGTTCATATATAAGCATAGGACAAGCAAAAACATAAAGAATGTGTCAATCAGATGAAATTTCCACAACATTTAAGTATTAAACCTTACCTGGAGCCCATTCCATAAAATCAACTCGATGATGGCAATTTCTATGCATACCCAATATTTCGTACCTACAAAAATAAAATAAAAATTTAAAGAGTTAAAGAACAACACTGTATAAATAACACAAAATACACAGGTAAATTCTCAAGCAAAAAAATGCACAAAACAACGCGCGCACAAACTGGCATAAAAATGGTCAAAGATGGTTAACATTATAAAGTCTAAGGCCAAAAAAAAAAAAAAAAAAAAAGTCTAACCCAGTAGCCATCTCTTTGAGTTGAAAGTGGCGATTAAAGAGCACATCTTGAAGGTCCTTATACATTTTATATCTGCAAAATATCAAATATATATAAATACATTATTAAATTACCCAAAATTCAATCTGTGAGAGAGAGAGAGAGACGGACCTTTCGCGGAGAAATTGAGAGAAGGGTTTGTGAGTGATGCCATGTTTGGTTAAAAAACCAACTGGGTCGACCCCAGAATCGGAATCTGATGATGGGTGTCTGCTCCTCTTTGATTTGTGTTGTTGTTGGTTGGGTTGTTGTGTAGCCGAGCACCTCCATTTCTTTCTGGGGAATACAAGTGGTTTTTGAAGAGCTGTATCTTGTGGAAATTGGTGCTGAAAATTTGGAGATAGTGAAAGGAATCGGATTTGCCCTGCGAGTGAAGTCATTTGAAACGAAAAATTGCAACCTCTAGCTTTCCTTTTCCTATTCTTGGGGTTTTTGGGGGTTTAGCAGAGGGTTTTAGTTCATTCTAAGGATAAGAGGCGGGTTTTCTACGAAGGCAACGGCAGCGTCTGGTTGTCTGTGTCGGTTTGCGTTTGAGAGTTGTTTTCGTTGGATGGTTTCCAGATTGGATCCTGTCCGTTGAGCTTTTGGGTTACTTGGGCTTGGTTGGGTTTGTGTTCTAGTGCTCTTGCGATGCTTACCAACATATGTTGGGAAATTCAAAGTTATCCCCCCACCGTTTCTATGCACCATCCTAGAGTTATTTACCAAAATAATATTAATTTTTTTAAAAAATTCTTTAAATATGATTTTTATTTTATTTTTCAAAAATAACGATTTCGCACTTTTAGAGTATGAAATCAAATTTTTTAATTTTTAATTTTTTTAATTTTCAACGATTTATTTTTTTTAATCGGAAAAAATAGGTTTCACACTTGAGAAGTGCGAAATAAATTTTGTGCTCCTCGAGCACAAAACAAACGGGCTAAAAGCCCACTTTGCGATCGCGAAGTCATTTCTTCTGCTCTCTTTCTCCTCTCTCGTAAAGTCATTTCTCCGCACTCCACAAGTGCGAAGTCAGTTTCGCTCTCCTTGAGCACGAAACCTTTTTTTTTGGACAAAAAAAAAATTAAATCGTTAAAAATTAAAAATAAAAAAAATTGATTTCCTATTATGAGAGTGTGAAATCATCATTTTTAGAAACAAAAAAAAGAACCATATTTAAAGAAATTTTTAAAATTAACATTATTTTAATAAATAACACATCTTAACAGAATAACCACATAGAAATCTCTACATATTAGTAGTGTTTTCTTATTCTATTGCAACCGAACAATATTAAGATATTTTATTTTTGAATTTATTTCAATAACCTTTTTACAAATTTATACAAAAATTGATATCAATCAATTTTGTATTGAAATTCATCAAAATTCTTATAGCTTGTTTTGATTATTATGAACTTTTACTAAATTAAATAATTTCAAATTCACATGACAGATCATAGAGTAACAATCTAAAGAGGAGCCCCTTTTAGATGATTCTTTTTTTGGTATATAACAAGATTCAAATTCGAGACTATTATATAAGAATGAGAGATGATGCCGGTTGAAATAAAATTCATTTGGTCTCTTTTAGATGATTGTTATTCATTCTCTAGTTGGCAAATGAGAAATCCTAGATATGGCTGGGAAAAAAACTTTAACCAAATCTCGTTCGCTTCAAAATTTCGGAGCTCCTACGAATGGTCAAGTAATAGCATCTATGGAAGCCAAACACTTGAAATGTATCTCTTTTATATACACAAAATTCTTCAAAAATATACTTAGTCTCAGAGATATTTATAAGCAATTACAATTACCAAATTAATTTATTAACACATCAAATAATGAGTACTACCACAAAAAAAAATCAAATAATGAGCATATTTTTGTATTGTACAACATAGAGGAGTATTCATCGAGAAGAAATGCAAAACTCTACAATGCTTGGTCCCTGTTTCTTTGGATACACCCTTAGTCCATTATTTTTTCTTTTTTTTCAGATGTAACTCATTGCTAGTTTGAGGGGTATAATTGTAAATGTAATCTAACAAGTGAGCGACTGGTGAATTTTGCTTTGTGACTTGTTAGGCAGCCTTGGTTCGTTTTCGTGTGGGCCTTGGTTAGTTTTCGCGTGGTTAGGCCCTTCTTTTCTAGTTTCTGGTTTTGGTGACCTACCGTGGTTTGAAATAGACGGCCCGAGTTTCCTTCATGAACGAGCCGGTTTTGGCCCAGTCGATCACTAAATTGGCCCCCCCTTTTTTTATCATATCTTTAATATTGTCCGATATTTAAGATTTTATCCTGATTAATCCAGATTTATCATTGTAGTGACTCCTTTCGGAAGACGGGTCTTCCAACGGAGAATACTTTATACACATAAGAATCTGATACTTCCGACAGAAGTCGAATCTCATTCATATTTAAGAGTACTCAACCCTACATTCAGGTGAGTCAACGCACGTTGTTAATTGGTCTTTACTCGTGTGAGCCCCTTCGTTCTGTTCCTTTTTTTTTTAATTTTTATTTATTAATAATAATATAATTTATAATTGTATATATTTTGAGTTTTTTTTTTTTATGTATTTAATATGAATGAAAATCAGAACACTCTATTTATCAAAGTATTTACTCTTATATAAATCTAATTTTCTGAATTCAGTCAAAATATTAAACAAATTAGTTGCACACTTTATTCGGAGCATGGTAACTTTTTTTGAATTCACGGGCCTAATTGAGTTTAATCGAATGAGGCTATCAATTTTTTAATAAGAGGCTTAAATTTCTTTTTAATCTCTAAAATATTACCCTAAACCACTTTTATTTTATTTTCTTTTATAATCACTCCTAAAATCACTATTGTTTACAAAATGATAATGAGAACTTTCCACCTAAAATTCATGCAGCATTTCCATATTATATATAAAAAATAAATTAAGAATCAGTGATTTTTAATTTAGAAAAATAAAACATAAATTTCGTACAAAATAAAATTATTTTACTAAGATTTATCAAAACTATTTTCTTAGGGTTTGAAATTTCCAACCCTTGAAAAGAATTCCTTAAGAACTACAATTAAAAAATATCTAAGAAATACAGTGTTAATTTAAAAATAATTTCTCATTGACCCAAATAGTATTTTTTTTACAAAAGTATTTTTAGAATTAAAGGATTGAGTTTTATTTTTACTATTTTAATTTTTGATGACATGGATATTTTTTTCTAACATGAAAATCCTACCACATTAGTTTTTGTGACGTGAAAAATACCAAATAGGCATTTTAATAATCAAAAAAACTTGACAATTAATCAAATTGGCTATCCAAAGCGTTACTTTCGCAAAGAATAAGAAGTCAAAAAAAAAAAAAAAAAAAAATCAAGTGTTAAAGTGATTTTGCGCCGTTGCTTAAGGGTCAAAAGGAAATTTAAATCTAATATTATAATTTCTCCTATCATTAAAAAATATCTAATTCACCTAACCCAGCTAGGCCATTTGCCAATGGTACGAGGACTTGAGTGTTAATTGTAGATCAAACATTGGGCAATCATGGGACATAGATTTTTTTGTTAGATATGTCGCATGCATGAAATCACACAATATGGTTTACCTGTTCTTGTAGAGACATTCGAGTCATAAAAAATTTTTACTCAAATATTTTTTTTCAGATTGAGTGTTTAAATTTTTGTAAATGCGTATATTTTTGTGTTTGTGGTTTCTCCATGACCAAAAAAATAATAATAATATGGTTTACCTTCGCAGCTGATTTTGGGAACACAAAGCGAGAAGTCAAAAGTCCTTTGCATATGGTATTCTCTCCTTTGTATCAGGTATTCCTCCCTTTGCAATGTCCTTGCTTGCATGAGGTAAGTTATTCTTTGAATGCGGTAAGACACTCCCATATGAAGTCTCTTTAGTCTAACCTACAAAAATAATATCATGACTACTGCGTCAAGTTGTTGGTAATTGAAGTTCCATAAGGACATTTTCACCGGTTTGCTCTTGAAGTTCCATAAGGAGTACATTTTCTTTGGTTTGCTCTTGAACAACTATGATCATATTTCCAACTTTGAGTGTATATTTGGATATATCTCATATCTAACATGCAACTCAACTAACAGAATCAATCAAAGATTGTCAAAAATAATTTTGGAGGTGTTTACATTTAAGGTGTAACAATTGCGTAGGATTTTGTTACTTCATATATGTACTCTGTCATAGGCATGTTATTACACTCGGTAGTGTCACGGGTATATGTGACACTACTCGGTCAAATCTTGACTTGAGCTTGGTCAAACCGAGCTCGGGTTCGGGTAGCTTGGTATCGAGCTCGAGCTTGAGCCCTACTGTGTTGAGCTTGAGCCCTACTGTGTCGAGTTAAAAAACTCAACGAACTATCTGAAATTCATTAATTATATTTTTTAAAAATAATTTTTATATGTAATTATATATTTTTTAAATAATTTTTATTTGTAAAATTACGTTTATAGATATACTTTTCTAAATATATTATCTATACACTACCCGATGACACTTCAAGCTCGAGCTTGAGCTCGAAAAATACAATCTCGACGAGTTAGAGCTCGAGCTCAGCTAAATAACACTCGAGCAGAGCTTGGGTATCAATACTATCATACTCGATTCGAGTGTCATAATACCCCTGCTTTGTCAAATGCTCTAAGAAGAAAAATACCTAAAATACCTCCCAAGTGTTTTCATTTCCATCCAATGAAGGGGACCAGAATTCAGAATCTATCCCGTCTGAGAAATCGGCCATGCCTGTTGGGTAGGCATATGCTTTTTCCCCCATTAGAAATATCCGGAGAAACAACATAAAAACATGAAATTGCCCTATAGATCGGTACTTGTTATATAAAAAAATATGTCGATACTAATAAATTCACAAGTATATCTTTATTTAAAATTACTTAATCACATCACACAAATGAGAGGGTTCGAAAATAGACAAAAGTTTTCCACATAAAGTCAAACAATTCACTTCATCTCTTCATAGTACTACATGAGAACTCTAAACTTCAAAAACAAACAAAAGTCCATTGGTGAAAGATAAAATGAGCACAAATGACAGAGAAAACTGGAGAAAAAAAACTTGTGAAACAGCTTGATAAGCGTTCTCAACTTGAACGTCATTCTTTTGCCCCATGTTGAATTTTGGACTTAGGGTCAGTTCTGGTGCTTTGCTTCACCAGCATTGGTTGAACTGTTTCGCTTTTCTGTCTCCCTCTTTATGAATTTAATCCAAGTGTACAACTCAAAGCCAGTGCCAATCCCAGCAAATGCAATAAGTATTCCAATATAACCCCATTTCCAATGCATATTGTCTGGCTTTAGATTTGAGATCCCCTCAAAAATGTTGATTATTGTCAGAGAGAGCAAAGCATATCCGAGAAAATGATGGTACATGTTCCAATACTTGCGATATTCATCGTTAGGTCTAGGTCTCAAACGCCATGCAAGCATCTACACAAAATACGTTAATTACGATTAGTAAAAATTTTTGTTCAAATCTAGAAAAAATTTTAACTATGATGTTACAAAGTAAAGTAATTTTTATTTTGAGTACTAACTATTTTGATTTTGAAATCTTAACTGCTAATCTAAGTGCGAGTTAGGGAAGTTGAACTTCCATTGATTATATGAAAGAGAGAGACACAGAGAGAGAGAGAGAGAGAGAGAGAGAGAGAGAGAGAGAGAGAGAGAGAGAGAGAGAGAGAGATTACTTGTACTGTGGTGAAGGTGAAAATGAAAATGCCCAAGATCCTATGAGTCCGAAAAATATATCCTTTAGAAGCATTGCCAAGCCACAGTCCAATGGCCCAACCAGTTGAGCCGAGGAGATAGCCAATAAGTTGGCAATACTTATGAGCTTCATTCCACCATGTTTTTTTGAATGGAAATCTCCTGAAGTACCTTGCAACCACCACTCCTGTTGGCAAAAATACTCCATACCCTGCAATGTTCAAAATCCCATGCGCCTGCCCAAAATAGAATCCCAACATTTTTCACTTTTTTCCTTTTTCCTTTCCAACCCAAAAAAATTGAACAGGGAAATGCCTTTCGTCAAAGCCCGGCCTATAAAAAAATTTTAATTTTCTTCTCTTTAGTGTTTGTGCTAATCAGCAGTTGTTGTAGCAACATCACCAAATGAGATTTTTTTTTCCGCTGCTTTTCATGCAAGAAAAATGCTTATTATAATTTTGATGAGTTTATGTGTCGGCAAAATTGATGCAAATTCTTGTAATGTCAAATATGAAAAATTGTGTAAAAGGGGTTTGCAGAGTAACTCATTACTTTCGTGGAAGTTTTTACAAGAAAATTCCTTATGAAGAATGACAGTTTTCATAAAGCAGGGAAAAAAAATATCGCGCCCTATATGAATTTTTGGCCATGACTGGTTGAAACATTTAGTAATCATTGACCAATGTTAGAACATAAAATTTTTTGCTCCTAATAATTGTTTTATGGCTTCAAAGATTTCTATTGAGACCAAAGTTCTCATAAATAACATTTTCTAAAAAAAAAAAAGGGGATAAATCTTACCGTTCTCAAGCGTTCTCTGCTCTCTCCAAGGGCACTAATCTTTTTATTCTTCAAATTTATAGTCTCTCTGCTGTCAAAATTTTGAAGATACTTGTGGTGCATTTTGGGCTCCTCACCATCAGAAAGAAACCCAACTTGCCAAACAATGTTGAGAGCTGAAATATTATACCCTGTGAGATTCATCACAGCATAAATGTACAAAAGTTTGGTCTGGCTCAAAAATCCCATTTTCTTGTCAGTTACTTGCACATCAATATCACCAAAAAGTAACTGACACCCTAGTTTGGTATATTTTGTGACGTTGTAAGTGTTGAGTGTTAGTGAATCGTTTGGCTGTCTAATGCCAATGAGTGCTCTAGTCCCAACCATTTGGGCATGCTTTGATGGATTCACTCCCCAAGCCAACCAACCCCTTTCACTCTCAACCGGTGCACCAATTAGGATCTCGACCTGCGAATCATTGTGATGAGTCCACCCGAATTCAGCATCTAGGGCTTTTAATTTCGTGCATTTGGATATGTTTCTTTCTGTGATTAGTTTGTTGAAGTCATCACTGCATTCTGGCTTCTGAGGTAGTGCTATGGTGAAAAGTAGGCAAAGGAAACATAAGACTAGAACTTTGGTATTGCTAGAAGAAGACATGACTATGATTCTTTTCCTTGCTTCCTTCTTCTCCTTTTATGCTTAGCATGTTATTTAAACACAAGTGCGAAGTGGAAGTTGTCTGCATATTGTGGGTTTTGCATGTACCTTTTTTCAGAAAAGCATTTGGTCCGGGTGTTCGGATCTAATGTGGGAGGCCACTTTATTGAAGCCCCTTAATTAATGAAGGAAGAGGGTGAAAAGCAAATTGATTCCTCCAGTCTTTGAACGAAGTGGAAAGATTAGTTTTTGTTCTTGGCGTGGAGGCTACTCAAAATCAAAATGCTCTCTGTGAAATTTTAGCAATGTTGGGATTAAAACAAATGGTTGCTATGGTCATTACGGTGTTGGGGAGCATAAAATGAGGACTCCATTTTCTACTTGTTCATCAAGAAAATAAAAATTTTCAGTGAAATGCCTGTCTTTCCATGTGTAGAGCAATTTTTTTTTTTCAGTCGGATCAATATATGTGTAAGGGGCAAAGCCAAGGACCCCCCCTTCTTAATAAAAAATCAATACGTAGAGCTTTTAACAAATTTTTATCAAATATGGTTAAAAGATATATAAATGAAGCTAAAGATATTTGCAATATTATTAAAATTAAATTATAATCTTTGTCGCACTTTGCATATTGTAATTCGCAGATTACTATAAACTTTGTGGTTTTTACCCCTTTTGTATCTGTGTGTGTATATTTACATATATATATACACACACACACACACACACATATATATATATATGTATATATATTTTAATAAAACGGTATTCAAAATTATATTTTGATTAATTCGATTCAAACTATTATTGAATTCTTTATAAGGAGAGTTTTTCTAATATAAATTTTTTTATTTTTAAATTTGTGCCCAAATTTTAATTAAGAAAGGACTTTTATTTTGGAATAATGAATTTCATCCCGGCCGGGGGAACGAGCTTAGGTGCTCTCCTACCAACTTACCTAGGTGGCTGTTGCTTTGCAAAAGATCATGACATTGCTTGTTTGACACTAGACCTTTTCAAAACCTTCCTTGCATTTAGAGCTTAGGGCTTTAAACTGTTTTAGACATGTTACGTTTGCAATGATTGGTTCCCCAAAAGTGGGAGAATCGGAGATATGAGTTGTAATTCTTAACTTTTTATCCTTTGAAATAAGTAATAACTATTATCATATCACATCTCCTATACCATTGTTGTTGGGCAGAGTTCGCGATTGACCTATATTTTTATTTTTTTTTTACCATAATAATAGCAATAATACAGATGAAAATATTAATTTCGATTGTGTATTAATAAATTTATTAAATACTTATAAAAATAAATAAAATATGCATTATATATGTATGGTCTTCAAATCATCACATCAGCTTGAGGATAATTTGCTATTGATTTGATGAACACTTGGTAAAAATCAAGGGCGACTTTTAGAAGCAAGGGACAATTGCCCTCCTGAAATTTTGAGAAAATAATTAATAAATTTATTTTTAATCGGATTTATTAAAATATGACTAAAAGTTTTTAAAATATCACTAAATAAAATATTATTTATTTTTTAAAAACTATAACTCTTCTCTTCAACCATTGTGCCCCCCATTTATATTGTTTTTCACTTCATAATATAAATTGTTAATTTTAATTAATTCTAACGATCATTTGTATTAGCAAAAGTTATCAACAGACAATCGATCTATTAAAATAAGATGTTAGATTTTTTAAAATCTTGGATTCGAAACTTGAGAATGAAAAAAATTACGTTGAAAAAATCGCATCTTAAATTGGGTTTTTGTAGATAATCGAAACGAATTAATCATTTCGAATACCGAAAGTCAGGTATCAAAAAGAAAAAGAAAAAGAAATAGTAGAGGTTCGTGTGTATAGATTCTGTAATTAATGCAGCAAAAGTTTAACCATAGCTTTATGAGGTCATATATGAAACCAAATTGATGCCATTCCAACTCATGCCGAGTATTTTTGATTTAATAAATTGATCAAGTACAAAGGTGTTGCATATGTTTCACGAGCTCTTCCTTGCATATGCTTTTCTTCGTAGAGTTACAAATCTCTCCCTTTCCCTTTGCTTCCTTTAGTTGGCATATTGATCATTGATTCCTCATCATTCTCTTCTTTTGATTATGCTCCCAAGTCGTCTCCAAATTAATATACAATTTGGCCCTTATTTGCAGAAAATCATTCAAAGGAAACAAATTTTTTTTCGAGATTTTTTTTTTTTTTTGAGCAGAGAAGTATTTCCTATTGCTTGACTAGAAATTCTGATCTTATTATTAAATTTAAAAATTTTTATTGTAGTTAAGTTTTCGGCAGTGAAAAGCTAAAGACATTGACTTTCAAATTTTTATTTAAAATTGTTCTTTGAAATTTGTTTGGATGTCGTGTTCTTCAACAACGATAATAAAATGTTCTAGCAACCTACGTTGCACAGAAACAGAAATAAAAAAATAAAAATAGATATGAAACGATGCAAAAAAATAGCTTTTAGTAAAAATAAAGGAAATGAAAATATGAACAAAAGCATAAATATAAAAAATATAAAAATTTTATATAAATAATAATTATTTTATGAAAATAATAGAATAATCATATTTTGAAATAAATATTTAAAATGATCAAATATTTAATTATTAATCATAATATAAATAACATAAAAATAAAAATTATAATTAAATAAATAAATAAATTGTTAAACACGAAAAAAATATATATGTAAATATAAAAATATAAAGATTTTGTGCAAAATATTAGTTAATTTAGTATATTGAAATACTTCAAAAATGGAAAACGTTTAAAAAATGAGAAAATAATAATATTTAAAAATTTCGTGCATCAAAGTTATCAGCTAGGCATCAAAGAAATAGAAGAATATATATATATTTTTAAATTCTTTTAAATAAAAGTGAAGAAAATAATGGCGTGGTAAGCAAGACCTCCTCTGGTCATAAAGATTCGAATACTAAATAAAAAGAAATTATATTTATGGTGCTACAAAATACATAATTAATTAAAATTCACTCCTCATATTATCTAATATTACTTCATGCGAACGAATTGAAAGCCTCAACCCTTAAAAAGCTCCGAGAAATTAGAGTTCCTCCCAAGTAAAATCAAAGATTTGAGGCTGCCCAAAATTTTCCGAATAATCATTGTTCTCCATCAATATTCAGAAAATTGTGAATATTGGAGAAACCATTTCAAACTTTTTTAGGTTTTGTCTGATGTTGGGTACATTCTCTAAGTTTCAGTCCTCAAATCTTTGGAGTCTCTCTCGACCCAAGTCATGGCCTTCTATCGATGCGGGCTTGACCCAAGCCCAACTGGTACGCAGAAATTAGGCTGGTGATGGTGGTAGGATTGTAGTCCGTAAGTGTGTATGAGTTGAATTGAAGCTGCCTAACAAGCCTTGACAAATCTTGCACTCCTATCCGAAGAGATTTCCCAGGACCAAAACACAAGCCAACTTGTTTCATAAAGCTCAACCATAATAGCCACCAATAGGCGGTTGGGATGGGGTATTAATTTAGTCAGAATTGAAAGTTAAGAATAGAAAAAATTACGTTAAGAAAATCATCCCTTAAATAGGAACCACACGTATACTTGAATCGAATTAATTAAAATATAATTTTAGATATCGATAGTGACAGCCAAAATATAAAACTTAACCATGACAGAAATTATGTTTGGAAAGTGCTTGTGTGAAATTTTCACCGGACAAATTTTCATTACATAAACATTTAGACATTTTTTTTCACATAGAATTTAAGAATGTACTTGTGTGACAAATGGGGTCCTATAAAAAAAATAACGTTATTAAAACTGAAAATATTTTTATAACATCAACAAATATGAGAATATCATCAGCATTTTTTCCATGACAAATGTTGAGATATTAAATTTTTTGAACAAATAATTATTATATATATGAAATTAGAGTAGAAGATTGCAATTTAGCAGCCCCCATTCAAAAAGTGAAATGTAAAAGTGATCCCATTCGATATTTTTTAGCTTCTGGCATTTTATGTATCGGTCTCCATGTTAGAAAATATTAAAATATTAATTAATTAAAATATTAATTTTTCATTAAACTTTTCAAACACATAATCGCTTTACAGTAGTAGTATTTTTCTATCATCTAATGTTTTTCCAGTAGGACTCTGATTGACTCTGGGATAACATAGTTGGAATTTATAGTTGTGAACTTGTTGACCCATCGCCGCGTAAGCGTCGGTTTGGTTTTCGGAAAAGGAACCAAAGAAGTTGGACTTGATCATACTTTCAAGATTTCAACGGTGTTGAAAACATTAAATAAGATATCACTACCTAATTGGGACATTACCTCCAAATGAGAATAATTTGATAACATTAAAAAAAAAATTAAGTTTTCATTTAAATGCGAGGGTATGCTTTCAAATGTCATAGTATAAGACTGTAGATCGAAACTCAGATTAATTAGGTTTTTATTTTAAAAGTTAATTGTAAAATTAAAAAAAAAGCATTTCCCGTTATCATTTTCTTATTGTTCCCTTTTTATTTTTATTTTCGCGAATGTATTTATTGTTCATTGTATCATTTTAGGTTAAATGTACCTCAAATGCTTTGACCTAGATTCCTATATAATGCTAACTGGACCAACCTCCAATAACTTACAACATGTGTGTCACACTAATGGACTTTTTCCTAGTCTGGTCCAGCACATTCTTTCCTTTATTAAGTCCTTGATTGCTATGCCCCTTCAAGATCTTTCTTGTTTCCAATGGCAGATTTAAGGAATAAAGGACTCTACTTAAAATAGATTTTCACATAGTTTAGTATTAGTTTGGTATAGCTGCAGTTCATGGTAGACCACTCCACTAAGAGCACAAGAGAATATCTTATGTCAACTCTCTCCAAATTTTTCTCTATAAAAGCCTATTCCACAATCACATCCTTCACAAATCACATTCTCCCAATAGTATTCGTTCAACCCCCCCCCCCCCAATATGAGGTTCACAAAATTTCTCTTCATAATGTTTCTTATCCTGACCCTGGTGATCAACATTGCAGCAACACTGCACACGGATGAAGATGAAGAAATCAACACTTATGAAGTAGAAGAAGAAGAGCATGACAATGATAATCAGGAAACTGAACCATCTTCCTCTCTGCCTGGACTTGGTCGCTCTCTTTTACAAAAAAGACACACTCATCGATTCACTTGTAAGAAACACCCTAAGCTTTGCCATTCAAAGGGCAAAGTGAAACTCCATTGCTGCAAAAACAAGTGCAGGAACTTGTTGTGGGACAGAACAAACTGCGGTAAGTGTGGGACTAAGTGCAAGTACAATGAGATATGCTGCAAAGGAAAATGCGTGAATCCTTCTTCTAACAAGAGGCATTGTGGGGCATGCAACCATAGATGCACTGGTGGTGGATCTTGTTCTCTTGGTCTATGCAACTATGCATAAGAAAGAATTTTTTTTTTTTTTTTTTTACATTTGATTTTTTTCTTAATTAAATTTCGTGTTAGTTAAATTGTAAGAGATCAATCATGTTGGACAATTGTAAGATTTCCCTTTTTTCATCCATTTTTCAAATTGTGAGTCAAATTGGAAGATCAAACTGGCCAACTCACTTTGTAATTCAGAATTGAAAAACTGCTTACCATTCTTTTTTTCTTTTTAAGGAAAAGACTCAAATCTTGAAATTTTAGTATAGTCAAGTTATATATATAATTGAATTGAAAAACCAGGTCAAAAATCCAGTTGCAATGGTAGATAACATTTGGCAGTAGCTATTGCATCTGAATTGTGACCCCATGTTTAATAAGGGTACATGTTATTTCTTTCCACTCAAAATGATTCTAATGCAGCATAAAATCGTCGATTAAATATTATGTTTGACGGAGTTTATCATTTGTTATATCGATTCTTAAGATAAAATTAGGTCAAATTTTGCAGATCTAACAAATGGTATATCTTTTTCGGGCAAGTCAAATATTATAGAGAATTTAGAAGTAAATAACAAGGCGTTAGAGATTGACTTGGTTAAACTTAGGATGTTCTTTGTCCGTGTACTTTCTGTACCAGGGCAGAATTCAATTGAGGCTCTATGGGCATGTTTAGCTATCAACAGGTCAAATATGTCCATGTCCTCCACTTTATGTGTAAAATCTAGCAGAGGAATTTTGTTTCCTGGTATATGGCACCCCAATTTTGGACCAACACCCCACTAAACCATAGCATAATATTCAACTTGTATAGGCTATATAACAATGCGTCATTGGTTTACTATATTAAGTTTTTTTAACTAATTTCTTGAATTTAAATTTTGAAAATAAAAAAAGAGGTATCGGGAGATCTCATCATTTGTTGAATCCGATAATTAGTTCGAATCAAATTAATCAAAATTAAAAAATTAATTATAAAATATCGATCAATCAAGTAAAAAAAAATTTATATTATCAATATCCTCTGCCCTTTTCATTTTTAGCGGTACAACTACAAACACAGGGAGGGGAAATAATACACTCTATCTCTCTCTCTCTCTCTCAAATAATACACTCTCTCTCTCTTTCTCTCTCTCTCCCCAAAAAAAATTTATTGACTATTTAATTAGATGCCAACATGGATCACCCCAGGAAGACCAGCCTTCTTCCTAAGTCTATAGGCCTAATTTTGCTTAACCCAACAAGACCCAACTTTTGTGGGGGACTTGAGATCGGATTTTTCATATATAATAAAATACGGTCTCCGACTCGTGAGGCCTGCCCAGGCCATTTTGGTGAGGAAAGTCTAGGGTTTGACTTCGCTGTTTTTTGTTTGGGTCTAAGTTGATTCGGTTAAAATTGTTTATTATAATTTTTTTTATTAATCAACTGATATCCAAATTATCGGATTAATCAATTTAAGGATTGATTCTTTCGATATCTATTTTTTTATTTTTAATACTTGAATTCAAAATTTTGATAAAAAAAATTTAATATCCTGCCCTTAGATCTATAGTAATTGATATTAATTAAAAGTTATGCACGAGGACAGAAATGCTATTTTTACACTCACTTTATACACTCAATAATGCATTTATTTGTAAATAATCATTTTAAATATATTACAGAATACCCCCTAATATATTTCGACAAATGGGCCCGGTATAAATTGTTTGCTCTCCTCCTTTGTAACCTAATTCTCATCAATGAAGCCCAAAACCGTTTAGTCTCGGTTTGTGAAAACTGTAATCTAGAATACGCAGTTTCTTCATTCCACAAAAAATTCCAATAAGTCAAGAAACTTGGACGTGGGAGGAGGCAAAGTTAGGTTTTTGTTCAACCAAAATTTCAGGGCAATCAAACCAGCCCTTGTAGAAAATGATCCCGCATACGCATGTGAAGAGCCCAAAAGAAATTCATAGGGAAAAAGGCTTTAAATAGGTGTTTTGCAAGAAATAGCATGTGTGGGTGTAATGCATTTTCATATGGGGGCAAAATTTCAATGCCTTGAAGAGCCTTCAATCTTAAATGAGAGAACCCACAAAAGGGTTTCTCCATTTTGTAGGATTGAAGTAACTATTTTTCTCTTTTCAAGATTAATTCGTGGGGTTATCGAAAAGCTAGGCCTTGCTTAATCAATTTAACATTAAATAAGAATGCTTAACAAACAATTATTAGGCCTAGAAGCCAACGGGGACACAAACTTTGTTAGGTTTTTCCATTCTTTTTTTTTTCGACCATAAGATTCATGTCTTACTTTATTCAACATTCTCTTTTGTTTATTTATTTGGGTATATAATAAACTAGTGCTTCATAAGCAAGACAAGCTATCACAAGATCTCATGGTGGCACTTTAATTGAGCTATTAAATGACTATCGGGAAAAGAATACGAACAAATGAACAACAAAACTGAGCTGAAAACCTATGAAATAAGAAATCTAAAAAAAATTAATGAATTATAATTCAACTGATAACATATTTCCTTTCTTTTAGAGGTGTCGAATTCGAGTTTCTCTATGTATAAAAAATAAATAAATAAATAAATAAACCAGAAAAAAGAACAAAGTTCTTTTAGAAAAACTTTTTAAAATTAAATGAAGCTAAACATACATGAAAGATGAAAACTGGCCCAAAAAAATGAACAGCTACCCCATTGATAAAAATAATCACGACAATTGTCACATTAGTTCTATACTTACCATGGTTGTTTAATTTCTCATGGCATTCTCATATTTTAAAGTCTAAATTCATGGCTGTGTTATGCAATTTATACGCAAAGTATAGTAACACCTTGGGCAAATAAATAAATAATTAAATACTTCTAAACTAATTTTTTTCAAAATAACGTATCTTAATCAAGCGCGACTGTTTAAGTTAAAGAAATAATAGATTAGTATAATTATATATTTTTTTTCAGTTGCATTATCAAACACTACTTCTTAAATATAAAATAACCTACCCTCTTAGTTATAAGTATTTTGGACATACTGTTAATCAACAATACAAATTTGGGGGTTTTATACAGACAATGGTTTCTATTCATATTTCTACCCATGGATTTAAGTATTGATCAAGATAATAATCCCATAGAAGTTACATGATGAGAGTAAATCCTAAATTGGAAAAAAAAAATTGGTTATTAACATAAATATGGCCCAAATGTATAAAAATATATATATATATATATATATATATCTTGTTAAGACAGTCCTCCACAAATTTTTTTGATAAGTAAATTTATTTCTACCCTTAAATTTCCATTTAGAGAAATGCTCAATGACTAAACAATTGACTCATTCCCATTAAATAAAGTATATAACTCTACAAGTATTTCAACATCAGTGTTACCTTATGGCAATACAATAGTTTTACAGGACTTTGTTTTTGTTCATAAAATTGCAATTAAATATTGAGAAACACTTTTTTTGCAATATAAATAAGTTAAAACTGTGAATATATTGAGAACCCCCATGCACAAATGTGGTCCTTTTTATTATGGTAGTATTGAGAAATAAATTGACAAACCTAACCCTTGAGCTCCATTACATGTGTATGTTTAAGCATAACCACAGGATCCGTAGAAACAGAATCCATCATCCATGCACCGATGATTGCACTTGCCGCAGTGCCTCTTGTCCATGCTTAGCTCAACACACTCTCCTCTGCAACAAGTTTCGCTGTACTCGCACTTCTTCTTGCAAGCCCCACAATTGTCTTTGTCATACTGCAAGTCCACACATTTGTTGTTGCAGCAAGTGGTGTTGTTTCCTTCACCATTTAGACAAATCTTGTGATCTTTGTGGCAATGGCTAGCTGCTTCTCCTCTTAGGCTTCGGTGTTTGACAAGGAAACGACTTAAACTTTTTGAGGGTATCAACTCGTTTTGATGATCAAAAGTATTTGGTGTGAGGTTGGTCGCAAAAGGTGGCTTCTCATCTTCTTGTTCTTCTCCTCCTCCTCCAAAATTATTCTTCATCATGATGGTGATGGATAGAGCCATGGTCATGGCTACAATGAAGATTACATTAATCAACCTCATTGTTGCCAATGTTGCTTTTTGGAGGAAGAAGAGGTGGGGTGGGGGGGAGGGGTGGAGGGAGGGAGGGATGGAGGGAGAGAGAAAGGTGACTTCAGGATTTAGTTTATTAGGAGATCTTGCGAAACTAAAATGCACCAAAGATTTTAAGGGTTTAAATTCTTTATAGTAGCATAAAAGGTGGCATTGACCCAAAAGAAGTGGTAAAAGGAGGGCTCATGGACTGTGCTGCAAAGAATGTGATCTGATTTTTATATGCCTACGAAATTTACGTGCAATAAAGAAAAGTACTGATTCTGCCACCCCACTCTTTCTGTCCATGAAGATATCTCCCAACCCCGACCCCCCCCCCCCTCTTATTTTCTTTTGTCAAATATTCCTAATCAATTGTATGCATTAACCAATAATTATTTATAATTTTTAATTATTTATTTAAATTTAACTTAAATATCTTATTTTGAAATAATTAGTTACTGTCGTCATAACATAGTGATACAAAAGCCTATATCCAAAACCATGAAACACATGAGATCAACCTTTGTTTTGGCACTTTATATATCTTACAGTTCGGTATTTGATTTTCTTTTTTAATCTTTACAATTTTAATAAATGTACCTTTGTTCATAATGAAAAATGAAAGGACAAAGTTGACATTGTGCTTCCACAATACCATAATGCATTCATTTGATTACGAAGAAACTAAGCCATGCTGCAGTATGAAGCAAAGGTGATCCATTTATTAAAGAAATATAAATCATGTTCAAGTAAAATGACATTAACCCCCCCCCCCCACATGTATAGCAAGACTTGAACTTAAAGAAGGGCTACATACGCAATGTAACTTTAAAATTTTAATATAATAACATATAATCTAAGTAGAAATAATTATTAAATGTAGCTCTACACTTTCATTGGGCAGTAGGTGACGTAGAGTACGTAGATATGAAAAGAGTAAGTAAATGCCATGTCGTGATCTTGGAATACCATATTATTTTTAACTTTTGATTGTAATATACTATATATCTATATATACTTTTCATTTTATTTCGGGGTATTTAACTCTGCAAGATTTCAACTCCAATGGTATGTTGAAGTAACTTTCTTGTTTTTCTTTTGCTACGCGAAGTAACTTTACTGTTTTTTTTTTTTTTTTTGGGTAGAAATGGATAAAACACAGGCCTAAGCCCAAAGAAAACAACTAAGCGACCACAACCGGGGTCCAGGAGGACTTGGCCCGGCCCTTTCTAACGCACCCAATACCTTCCTAATCCTCTTATAAAAACTTGGATATCGCCTGAGGGGGAGAGTTAAGAACCGTCGCTCTTAAAGAACAAAGGGGTTTCGTGAGGTACCTAAATGTAAGTGAATTAGCCAAACAAGGTAAAGCCTGAATTCTTGATTTTTCCTTAGCTAATTCAATAACTTGACCTATTGATAAGTGATTGTACCTTGTCACTGAAAACACGAGGGATGGGCAACTTCCTTGTAGGGAAGAAGTCTTAATGCAAAAATATTACACGACTTTTAAAAATATATTTGAGTTTTAATAATTTCAGCTTATTTTGTAATTGTATGAAAAAATTTTATATAATTCTAGACATATGAATTTCAGACAAAAAAAAATAATAGTTTCATTGTAATTAGGAAGAGAATCATATTATATAACTACATTACTAGTGCTTTGTTTGCGACTACTATTTTTTTTTTCACCACCGGTATTCAGATTTTGCCCGATTAATCCAATTCAAATATTGTGAGACCCATTTTTGTTTCAACTAGTATTTGCATTAGAGAGCATCATGGTTTTGTTTCAATGGCGGTGTATTTAATTTGGTTTAATTTACTTTAATATGTTTTTATTTTATTTTACTTTATTTATAACATTTTAATTAAATTAAAAAAAAATTTAAAAAATAAAAATCATTAAATAAAATTTAAAATTTTAATAGAAAACTAAAATTGTTATTATATTAGAATTTTACTTAACAATTTTTTTTTTAAAGAAAGCACGAAACTTTTCCAAAACTCCATACCAATATTTTTAAAATCCAGCCGGATCAGGCGATTCGATCGAGATCTGTTCTGTAGTTTGGTTTGATTTTTATTATTAAATCGGATAAAGTCAAATCTGATTAATACCGTTTAAAATTTATCAAAACTAATAAAATTAGAATGGTCCGATTGATTTTCATTATAATTATAGTTTTTCATATTTCGTTGAAGTAATAAATTTATTTTTTTAAAGGTATATAAATTTTATTTTATTTTAAAATATATAATATATAAATTATATATTTAGTAGTTTGATTTTAAAAAAAAAAAAACCACTCCAAACACCGGGAGACGTCTGACACATGAAAAGCTATACACCGAAAAAGGAGAAAAGTCTTTGAATTCAGAAGTCAATCCTCCCTCCCTCCCACCCTCTCCCTCTCCCTCTCCCTCTCCCGTTTCAAAATGCCTGCACTTTTTCGTAGTGCTAATTTCATTCGCCTTGTATATTTTATTTGTATCCCATCTTACTTAAATTTGTAAATTAAAGGAGAAAATAAGATTACTAAAATTGGATAATTAATATATAACTATTAATTAAAAACATAAATCTTTATCATAGTTTAAATTGTGTTATTATTTTATATAATACTACTAAATATTGATGTTGTAAAAAAAAAAGATAAAATAAAACTTAAATATTTAAATAAATTATCAGTAAGTTTTTTAAAAAAACCACTAAATAAATTTTTTATATTACCTATGTTTTCTTTTACCTTTATTTTCACTAAAATTTATTTTTTAAAACTATCTTTTTTTCTGTTACTTTATTTTTTATTAACTTTGTTTGAATTTACACCTATTGTATGTGCAGCATTTGTGTATTATGGTTAGCAAATTAATGACAAGCCTGTCCAACAAGATCTCTCAATAGCAATTATGATGATGATGATGAGGAGGAAAAAAAATTAAAAAAATGACGAGAAATTTTGTTGGCAACAAAGAAATAATGTTCCATCACCTTTGAAAACAAAGAAATAGATTTTTTTTTAAAGAAAAATCAATTCTAACCAATTAAAACAAATAAAATTCAACATAAGAAAAATAAGAATTCAAAAGCCCTATACCATCTAGAGCACGATCGCAAGAAATAAAAAAAAAAAAATTCAAGTTTTGACCAAATTATGAAAAAATAGCAAGTTTTAAGTAATTCCAATCAAAATCTAGAATTAAATTTTGCAATTTAATTTTGAGAAAATAAGAGGGTAGTGAAAACCCGAAAGCAAAGGATTGAAATTGTCAAACTATAGGTAATTTGAGTCCATGGGTTGGATTGTGATTTAAGGAATTTGAGAGATATCGAGTCCATGGGTTTCTCCAAAGGTCATTGGAAGGAAGTTCACAGGTTTGCATGCAAATGGTAGATTTTGATACAAATTTGAACATAAGAAGTGAGGTTGAGAGAGAGAGAGAGAGAGAGAGAGAGAGAGAGAGAGAGAGAGAGAGAGAGAGAGAGAGAGAGAGAGAGAGAGAGAGAGAGAGAGAGAGAGAAGTAGATGGTAACTAAATTTTATCATAAGTTTCATGTAAAAAAGAAATTAATTAAAATTCAAAAAAATCAAAATGACCGAAAGATACAGGAGGAAAAAAGAAAACCAAGAGAGCGAAAAGGTTTGGAAAAACAAAAAATGACTAAAAATAAATTATAAAATATAAAGTGCAATCTCTGATTAAACTTTTAATATAATATGTAATTTTTTTGTATATTCTTTTAACAATTAATATTAACGAATATTTACATTATTAAATTTAATAATTTTAATTTCAACGAAATTATCGAGAAATGGAAAGCCGTTGTGTCTGACAGCTTTAGCTTCCCTTGTGTTCACACCTAACGGTCATCTTCCCAAGAATAAACGAGGGAACGGTTAAAGGGGCCAGGCTGTCCTCTCCGCACCTGATTTCATATCTCAGCCCAGAAGCAGAGAGAGAGAGAGAGAGAGAATTGAACCTTTGGAGATGGAGATGAAGAAGCGAGAGAATGGAAGTCAGCACGGAGACGAGGAATAGAGTGAATTTGTTCTTCCGCTTCGCAGTCCCTAGTTCCGAACGCCATCAGTTCCCAAAGTCTTCTCTCTCTCTCTCTCTCTCTCTCTCTCTTTCTCTCTTCACTTGTGACCTTAATTTCTCAATTTCCAGTAGAATCGAATTTCGCTTCTGTTCTCAATGTTTTTCGTTCGTATCAATAGGTCGATGATGATGATGTTGATAATTTCTTAATTTCTCTTTCTTCACTTGTGACCTTAATGACTTGTATCAATAGGTTGATGATGATGTTGTTCATCATGAGAAGAGTGAATTTTTTTGACCCACTTAGAAGGCCAGAAACGACGGAAATGGTATCTGTTAATTTCTGATGGTTTTCAGCGCACAGAGAGGGAGTGGAATTTGTTCAAGAGATTACTGATGCAGAGGTTTTCCATTTCTAAAACAGTTTCCATATCTTCGGTAAGGATGAAATCTTTCTTTTCTATATTTTATTTCACATATCTTCTCGTGTTAGCATCTGGATATTTCTATATGGAAAGCTTCAGGCTTCATTTATCTTACTGTAATGACTATATCATGTTATTCAACACCTGGAACCTTTGTATTCTGTCTGCATCACATTTGTGACTCCGAGCCCTTTTGGTTGTACAAATGTCCGACAAAATACTGAAAAGTGGCAAATGTACACTGTCCTTGTATATTTACTTCATTCCCCTTTCTTTTGCTTGTACATCATCATTGCTTTAATGTTATGATCCCAGTTTACAGGGTCTGCCAAGTCATCAACAAGCATGCATCTTGAGGATTTGGATGATCTGCAACAAGTTTCTGAGGATGTCATAGTCGTACCAAAGGATGAGTATATCTCAAGGTTGCATGAACTGAAAGATGACATTGCCTGTGTTTGGATTTTATTTATTAAATGTGCTCTTCTTTTGTTTCTTTTTCTTTGTGTGAATGAACTTTAATTAGGAAAAAAAGGTCCCATAAGATTGGAGTGGAGCTGCAGACGCTCTTTCTGCTTTTTTATTAAAATAGCTGGTTGAGGCCCTTCCCCTTGTTGATTGAACATATTCCAAAAATATATCTTCTCACTTTGCTCAAGTCACAAGGGTTGCATTTGCTATATATAGCACGCGCACACACACATTGTTGAAGCTACTACTGGAAACAAACATGTCTTTTTCCCCAGCAATAATCTCTTTTCAATTTCTTCTAAAAGATTTCCTTAAAGCTGTTATCAGCTCCTTTTTTCTACTTCTAAGCTCTAACTGACGACTATTAAGTTATTAACAAATAAGTCATAAAAAAAATTGCATTATGTCTAGACCTTTAGTGTCATCTGGTCATTGTTTGTATAGAAGTACTCTTTATTCCATGTCTTCTGTCATTTGCCCATCAGAGTTACCGTATTACTTTCCAAAGTACACTTCTAGTTTGTTAACTTTACATTTGAATAATCATTGTTTCTGGTTGTCTTCTATAATAATTCCCTTTTCAGCAGGTTGCTAGGCTTCTAATGGATACAACCACTTCACAATTTTATTCTAGGGCGTTTGTTCTAGTTACAGATATACTAGATACACTTGGAGACATGGTATTGGAACAGAACAAGCAGAATGCAGAATTTCAGGAAGATGGGACAAATTGTGCTCTTTACCAGGTATGCATCTCATTTACAATTTTGATACTTGCATACCTATGAAGTAGGATGTAGATCCAGAATTGTTTGATATTTGATATTTTCTTTTGTAATGGTCTCCATGCTTCTGTTCAATATTCAAAACATATATTTAAAACAATCTTGGTCATTTTTATTAGCACATTCAATCATTGATATATACTGCCACAAGTAGTTTTAACAATAATAACATAATCAATTGGTTCTTACTGTTGTTTTAAACCAGAATATGGTGTGCTTGTCACTAGTAGCAGTATAACTTTAAGCTTGAAGCCAACTCTAGTTTGCGCACGACTGTGGTTGTAAGGGAGGCATAATAGGTGACAACACTGAAATTTGATGCCTGAAGAATTCTGCATTCTCATTCCAGAAATGATGGAACTATAAATATTCCTTTTACCTCCCTGTGCTTCCTAGCTAACTATTACGCTTGTATTTTCTATTCATGCATCTACTGGCTGGCCAATTGTGTTATCTGCAGGTATTGTTTTGAAGGCTAAAAACTAGGATTATCTGGTTGAATAGATTTATAAACTTAAATGATTGAAAGGGTATTTTCCTGAGTTGACAGGAGTGTTAAATTAATTTCTTACTGTGGATCCCATGTGCTACAATTCCGATAAGTACCTTGTCCCATGCTAGGAATGTTTCTTCAGTTTTATGTTGTGACTTCTTTGTTGATCCTTGCATCTGGTTTTCTTCAGGGTGAACTATGCTTGGAACTTTAAAGTTTCTATGTCTACTGCTGATCTTAAAGCTCAAAACTGATGATTCCTGGCCCAAGTTTCACATTGTAAGAAAAGGTATTCACTATTTCTAAATGCTTCTTCTGGTAGTAAGGCTAAAAGGCATGGCTTAGAATTACAATCCAAGTGATAATCCTTGAATGACCTTTAAATTGTTTGTTGTAAATTAATCTTTTGGGAATAATGGAGTGTATGGAGGAACTGCTAAGAGTAAAATTAGGGAAAAAGAACCGATTGTATGGGAAATACTTCAGGAAGTTATGCAGGGGCATCCCGTATTGCTGAATAGAGCACCTACTCTGCATAGATTAGGCATACAAGCATTCCAACCAATTTTAGTGGAGGGACGCGCTATTTGTTTACATCCATTAGTTTGTAAGGGATTCAACGCAGACTTTGATGGGGATCAAATGGCCGTTCCCACAGGGAAGAGGGTATCCATTAACCATCTTATTTAACATCTTTGTTATGTCTTTGGTGAGGTTTTAGCCTTTTCATTAGCAGGACATCTCCATAGGTTCATTCGGTTGTGCTTAGTCTCCTAAATCTAATGCTTTCTAATACTATTAATATTGGCCCTTGGTCCCAACATACCCTTAAAACATATTAATCTGTTGAAGACCTGTAAAATGGACTCTTAATTTGTTCAATTTTTCACTTAAGTGCTCCAATGGCCTTCGTGAAAGTAATATGTACACTTCATTTGCTTTGTTTATTGTGATGAGAATTAAATGGATCAAAGTTAGTTCCATAGATTTCACATAGATCTCTAGGTGAACTAACTAAAATAGTTAACTATACTATTTGATGGAGAAGAGGAAGTAAAAACATTATTGTTTCAACTGAACTTTGAAAGTGTTTGAAGCCATTAACATTTATAAATATGTATTTTAAAAATAATTAACTAAAATAATTTCCATTTACTGAATGAGGACAGCACTAACTTTGGATCCATTATTTAAAAGAAAAATAGATAATTTGTTGAGTTGAGTATCCTTTTGTATTCTTACATATCATGCATGCATCCTTTTGTATTCCCATTGACATTCAGTTATTTGGAACTGGTGATACTACCATGATGGCAGCTTCTCCTGGACCAGCCTGTGGACTGCCTCCAGCACTTGGTTATGATGACAAGGGGAATTGCAGATCCATTGGCATCTTCCTACTGCCATTTGTATCTGGCACATTGTGCATAGAAACTGCACCCACATGATGTGGGTATATTTTTGTTTTTTAACGTACCCACGTGATGTGGGTATATTTAGTTTCAAGATTATGTGATCAATTCCATAAAAATTTTGGATCTATTATTTATTAAATTGTAAGATCGTTCAAGTAGAACTAGGATTTTGGTGCCCATGATGATAAGGCATCCCTGTATCTCAAACCATAAAAAAGTGGGCTGATTTTACATCATTGGACTTTGAAATAACATATATAATCCAAGGTTAGTCCCTGGAGAACAACTCTGACAAGATTGGGAAATTCCTTTTCACTAGTGAAGAAGAATCTACCAGCATAAGTTGACTGAGCTGGACATACCCCCATAGTTTGCCAAGCAAACTGGCTATTGCTCACTGGGAAATGTCACCTATTTCTCCTTGTAAAATGATTTATTGCCCTGCAACCTGCATAAATTGGGGAAGCCCAGCGTGTAACATTGTTGTTATACAGATTATACATTCTTTCATACATAGGCAGATCGATGCGTAAACTGCATGCCTATTCATCTGCTCACATACATGTTTTCTCCTCGGTAATTATTTTTGCTTTTCCGGCTCAGTCTTTATCTTTCTTTCACTGAACTATTGCATCTCTTGAAGAGGCAAGTGAGCAACATAATCTTGGACATTGGACTTGGGGACCCCTCAGAGATGTTTGGAAATTTCCATATCTCTCAGTTCTACTCCATCATCTACTCAAGCAGCTGCCAAATGAAGTAGTAAGTTCTAATGCAGAGGCTATTCTTCATCTCATTGAGTGCAGCAATGATTGTTCACATGATCAGGTATAGATATACTGCATCCTCCACAAAGTATTTTCATGCTCTTAAACTCTGCAATCTTTTATCCTTTTTCAGCAAATTTAAAATTTTCAATATCCAGCATCTGAATTACAAGTTGCTTGGTTTTTTGCTGTTTGAAAAGAACAGTCGGATTGACTTAGTCAATGCCATAGTAGAAAAAATAATGCAGGTATTATATTCCCATTGTCATAGATAATTTTGTACTTCCATCAATTTCTTTTCTGTTCCATCTCTCAATAAATTGTTATTGGCTGGCTCTCAATCCAATGTTTTTCCTCATGTCACATTGTTGCTGTAATAGTTATTTACATACGTCTGTGTGACACGCACCTTGTTAACTGATAAATTTGCTAATCTCTTGACATTAAGTTCAGCGGTGAGGTTGTATGTTTTTGTGTGTTCTGTATCAACCAGAAGATCAGATTTATTTGAGAAGCTTTCAGAAAGCTGCGATATTGACTGGAGAGTTTGAGCATGCATTTCTCTGGCTTTTGACATTAAACAGATGACCTGATGAGTTCATATACTGACGCATGACTAATAATATATGCAACTTAGATATTATTGTCATGGCTGAGATGTTCTGGCATTGTCTTTTTTTTATTTTCCATACTGTCTGATTAGACTAGTGACATTGCACTATCTGTATCTATGTCCTAAGCTGTCTGCCTGCATTTTTTTTTTCTAATGTTCAGTGTTGGGCTTTACTTGATTAGATTCTGCCACAATTTGCTACTCTTTTTTTGTGTAAAATTGTTTTCTCTTTATATTAAAATGCATTTTGTAAATGTAACATGCCATGTTTGTCCTACCCATCTATTGCTTAATGTTGTGAACCATTTCAGGTTCTTATGAAGTATAGTGGCCTCAATCAATAATTGATGGTTGTGGATGCCTATGTCAATGTTATTATTCAAAATCGGATGGTAAGTGATACTACTAGTTTTCACCTTCAAGTTTATATGGTCCCTAGCAGCGATACTCCATGGTTAATAGAATAGAAAAGGGGGTTGGGTTTTCCAGAACTTTTCTACTAATATGTATAATTCAACATTTTTCTTCCAAGCTCAATCAATTATATTTACCATGACTAAAACTCGCTCAGTATTTTCATTTAGGTTAAGTACATAATTCTCACTTAGTCATGGGTTGTTCAAATAATTTGTTAAATTTGTTTGGCTACACTGCATTAATCTTGGTGCATTTGGAAATTAAAAAATTAATCCTCTTCTTTTGTCTTTAACGATATTAATACTCAAGTAATTTTCTCCTGTTTGTTGAATCTAACTGCAATTATATTGGAAATGAGTTTGTGTCAATTTTTTTCTGCAGTGGTTGCATCTTATATTGGTCTTTTACATGTTATGCTTTCTTTCTAAATCTATTTGACTAGTATAGTTATATCAAGGGAATTATGGAAGATATTTTGAATAGATCAGGTGAGGAAGGGGCTGGAGAAAATGAATCAGCATGTTTGCAATCCATTTTAATGAAGCTTCTTTCTCATTATAACAATTTGGAGAGCATACAGGCACTGGTAAGATTTCCATTGAACCTCCCTTTTAGCTTTATGAATGTCTTTATTTTCTACCTCACAGCATGCATCATACAGTGTAACATATCAGTGCATTGATAACTTAGTATAATCTGTTTAAGTTTCACCTTTACCAAATTTCAGACTAACAGCATGATTTGATCCTAAATATTGTGGAACCACTTCCTTGAGATCTTAGATATGCTGGATGCAAGCTCACAGGGTGTTGTCAATATTAACATCCTCAGCATGGCCACAAGGTTAATTTTGTTGGATTTTCATTTGAATTCTTTTCATATCTTAGCCATTGTTTTCTTTCAAGATTATCATCTCTTCTTTGTCCATTGTTTGAGTCTTGACTCTGTGATTCATTGTAAATGGAGTGATGCTGAATCATTGTAAAGGGAGTGGCGTACAACTACCACAACTTATGAATCAATTCACGGACTTGGGAGCTTATAAAACTTTTTCATAAATAGTTGATTCATCGTTCAGATCTTACCTATGTATGTTTTAGTGCTGAAGCACAATCAGCTATCTTGATGGTTTCAATATATACTGGTAAAATCCTGGGTGTGGAGCCCAAGTTAGATGCTGTCTGTGGAAAATTTGTCTGTCATAGATGTCATTTAAATTCAGAAAATCTTAATTTTTCTCGTATTCTTAGGAAATATGACACCTTTGCTAAAACCTCTCTGTTTGATCTTCAATATGTTCTGTCGTTCTTTATTCTACTTGTGATGCTTACACTGCTTTTGGATTGGAACTATCCATGCTTCCATGCCTTGATGTTGGTAGCAATTAGCATATGAAGTTTTCTGTGAAGAGTTCAATCTGCTTGCTTTGAGAAGCTTTAGATTTGGATGGTACATATAAAATATGTCATAGCTCCTAGAGGATGAAGATACTCAAGGGAAATTATCTCTCTACATTGTTATTATTTTGTCTCCTGTTTCCTTGTCAATGTAAAAATCACAACAAATGTACATTTTTATTACCTTCCTTTGGTTTTGACTTTTTGGGATGTCAAAGACATCATGTTATCTGTGGTTTCATTGGGCAGAAATTATAACTACGATCCAACAGCCATACAGTTTCTTTTTGAGATTTCTCAATCTCTTCATGATGGAATAGAGTTTCCAAAAGTTAAAGATGTGTACTTTCAACAGCAAGCACACCTAATTTCTCATTTTGTTCAGATGGTAACTTCTTTGCTATATATTTCTATTTTGTTGATAGATATTTGTGCAGACTGTATTTTGTCTAATATTTTTCACTGCTTTTGATCTTAGGGTGACCATGGACCACAGCATTTAACATTCTAAGTCGATTGCCATGGAGCTTTTGGTACAAATTAAGGTATGTATGTATTTGCTAGTTTCTTTCTTATTGGTCCCTTAGATATCGTTGGTTTTGCATAAACTAAGGCAGCAGACAATGGTTGAACAGAAATTCTCTTCTAGTGTTTATTGTATTTGCTGGTTTTTCTAGCACAAAATGAAAGATAAAATTAAACTAGGATGTCCCCCCCAAAAAAAAAGTGGTTCCAAAATCTTAAGCAAAAAAAAGCTGCATATTTTTATCATACCTAATATTGTTGAAGATGTCTTTCTTCTACCGCTATCTCTTAATGATATGATAGGAATTCTTAACTTTCAAGTATAGGGCAGAAAGGGATTCTTAAATTTCAAGTCCAGAGCAGAAAGAAGCCTCCAAAGGGGTTGTCTCAAACTATGAAAAAACTCTTAAGATCATTTTATTTAATCGCAGAGTTTTCTACTATAGACTCTTGAGAAAATTTTGTTGTTTGCAGGAAACTCTTATCCACTCTAGCAATTATTTAGCAATTAAAGCCATGAGAGAAAAAAGCATACTGGTTTTGTCGAATCATGCTTGGCATTTAGTGAAGTTACAATACCTTCTGTTTCAGCTAGTGCAAAGCAGCTGAATCTTTATCTTGAGACTGCAGAGGTAAATTCCCACACAGACAAATATTTTTATGCAGTGTGTACTTTCCCAATTATGTCAATGTATGTAATATTTTCTTTTATGTATCAGGTTGCTTTATCAGGTGGTCTAGTTTGCACTCATATAGACTTCTTGATTCAGCTTTCAGCTGTTTACAGAGTTCAGATAATCTAGATGGTTTGTCTTTTTTAAATTCACAACGGCTTAAGCTTTTATCTCCTTCCACTGGTTTTCTTTACCAACACAATTACGAAGGCTGTGGTTTTCTTTACCAACACAATTACGAAGGCCGTTTATTTTTTATTTTTTTTTTAATTTCAATCGTGGTGTTATCAGTCTCTATCCAGGAGTAAGTATCAAATACACAAGGAGGATGGGTTGCATCTCCCATTATCCCCCTTCTTGTAATCTTCTGTATTTGTTTTTTATTAATTTATTCTTTCCAACTTGCCATGAATGGGCAAAGACATAGTCTTTCTTTTTCAAGTTAAAATCTTATCATTGCCTTATGTGAGAGAATGCTAGAAGCTATTAACAATGGTAAGATGGTCTTATGATATGTCAAACAAGCTATTCTTGCTTCAATTTTTGTCAAACTGTGGTTTCCTTCCCTCCTGTATCCAATGTTGGGGGCAACTTTTGTTCTGTAGGTTATGTCATTCAAGTTGTCATTTCGTCAATGAGTTTAATTGGCTATGCACTTTTGTAGAAACCAAACGATCCACTGATGTTGAGGGACTAGTCTTGATATTGTGGAAATTATGTGGTCTATTTGTTATCGTTCCAGGTTAGCTTAACTGATGCTATGCTTTTATCTTTTTGTTTCTTTTTATTCTTTTGTTTGGGTTAACTACCCTTAATCCTCTTCCTTTGTCTTTAACAATATTAATACTTAAGTAATTTTCTCCTGTTAGTTGAATCAAACTGCAATTATATTGGAAATGAGTTTGTGTCAATTTGTTTCTGCAGTAGTTGCATCTTATGTTTGTCTTTTGCATGTGATTCTTTCTTTCTAAATCAATTTGACCAGGATAGTTATCTCAACAGAATTCTGGAAGACATTTTGAAGAGATCAGTTGAGAAAGGGGAAGAAAATGAATCAGCATGTTTGCATTGCATTTTAATGAAGATTCTTTCTCATTTTAACCATTTCGAGAGCATACTGGCACTGGTAAGCTTTCCATTGAACCTCCCTTTTAGCTTTATGGCTGTCTCTATTTTCTACCTCACAGTGCACATAACTTAGTATAATCTGTTTGAGTTTCTCATTTACTGAATTTCTGACTAACAGCATGATTTGGTTCTAAATATCGTAGAACCACTTCCTGGAGATCTTACATATGCTGGATGCAAGCTCATGGGGTGTTGTCAATATATGGCCGCAAGGTTTACTTCTCTCTGTTTATTTGAATTCTTTTCAGATCTTAGCCATTGTTTTCTTTCAAGATTACCATCTCTTCTTGGTCCATTTTTTCAGCCTTGCCTTTGTGATTCATTATTAAGGGAGAGATGTTGAATCATTGTAAAGGGAGTGGCGTTCAATGACCACAACATATGAATCAATTCCAGGACTCGGGAACTTATAAAACTTCTTCATAAATAGTTGATTCATTGTTCAGGTCTTACCTATGTATGTTTGAGTGCTGAAGCACAATCAGCTATCTTGATGGTTTCAATATATATTGGTAAAATCTTGGGTGTGGAGCCTGATTTAGATGCTGTCTGGAAATTTTTCTGTCCTAGATGTCATTTAATTTTGGAAATTGGGTCTTTTTTTTATCTTCATTTTTCTCGTATTCTTAGCAAATATGACACC
Source organism: Dillenia suffruticosa (assembly GCA_033439265.1). Lineage (NCBI taxonomy): Eukaryota > Viridiplantae > Streptophyta > Magnoliopsida > Dilleniales > Dilleniaceae > Dillenia > Dillenia suffruticosa. The sequence continues at coordinate 2,541,520 of JAVTVX010000005.1, forward strand.
CTTGCTAAAACCTCTTTGTTTGATCGTGGCCTGTCCTTCTTTGTTCTACTTGAGATGCTTACTCTGCTTTTGGATTGTAATTATCTATGCTTCCATGCCTCGACATTGGTAGCAATCCGCATCTGAAGTTTTCTGAAAAGAGTGCAATCTGCTTGCTTTGAGAAGCTTTAGATTTGGATGTTATAAAAAATGTCATAGCTCCTGGAGGATGAAAATATCATCAAGGAAATTATCTTTCTATGTTGTCATCATTTTCTCTGCTGTTTCCTTGTCAATGTAAAGATCCCAACAAATGTACATTTTTATTGCCTTCCTTCGGTTTTGACCTTTTGGGATGCCAAAGACACAATGTTATCTATGTTTTCATTGGGTAGAAATTATATTTGCAATCAAACAGCCATACAGTTTCCTTTGAGATTTCTCAATCTCTTCATGATGGTATAGAGTTTCCAAACGTTAAAGATGAGGACTTTCAATTCAACGGTAAGCTAGCCAAATTTCTCGGTTTGTTCAGATGGTAACTTCTTTGCTCTATATTTCTGTTTTCGTTGATAAATCTTTGTGTGGGCTGTATTTTGTCTAACATTTTTCACCACTCTTGATCTTAGGTTGAGTATGGTCCTGAGGTGGAGCGGCATTTAACATTCTTAGTCGATTGCTGTGGAGCTTTTCGTACGAAAAATGAAATTAAAGTGTGTGTGTACTTGCTAGTTTCTTTCTTATCGGTCCCTTAGCTATCATTGGTCTCTCATAAACTGAGGCAGCAGACAATGGTTGAACAGAAATTCTCTTCTAGTGTTTATTGTATTTGCTAGTTTTTTCTAGCCAAAATGAAAGATAAAATTAAACAAGGCAGCCAAAAAGGCAAGCAGGTGGATGCAAAATTTAAAGGGGAAAAAAAGCTGCATATATTTGTGATACCTTAAATTGTTGAGGATGTCTTTCTTTTACGGCCATCTCTTAATGATATGATAGGAATTCTTAAATTTCAAGAATAGAGCAGAAAGGGATTCTTAAATTTCAAGTCTAAAGCAGAAAGAAGCCTCCACAGGGGTTGTCTCAAACCATGAAAATTTTGCGGAGCTTTCTTCTATAGACTTTCTCTTGCTGAGTTTTATTTGCAGAGTTTTCCACTGTAGACTCTTGAGAAAATTTTGTTGTTTGCAGGAAACTCTTATCTACTCAGCCATGAGAGATGAAGGAAACATACTGGTTTTGCCAAATCTTGCTTGGCATTTAGTGAAGTTACAATACCTTCTGTTTCAGCTAGTGCAAAGCAGCTAAATCTTTATCTTGAGGCTGCAGAGGTAAATTCCCACGCAGACAAGTATTTTTTATGCAGTGTGCATTTTCCCAATTATGTCGCTGTATGTAATATTTTCTTTGACGCATCAGGTTGCTTTATTAGGTGGTTGAGTTTCGCACTCAGATGGACTTCTTGATTCGGCGTTCAGCTGTTTACAGAGTTCAGATACTCTAGATGGTTGTCTATTTTAAATTCACAATGGCGCTTGAGCTTTTATCTCCTTCCACTGGTTTTCTTTACCAATACAATTACGAAGGCTGTTCAGGTTTTGTTTTTTTTTTTTTTTGGGATCCAGGTGTTACCAGTTTCTATTCAGGAGTAAGTATCAAATACATAGGAATGATGGGTTGCATCTCCCATTTCCCCCCTTTTGTAATCTTCTGTATTTTTTTATTAATTTATTCTTTCCAACTTTCCATGAATTGGCAAAGACATAGTCTTTCTTTTTCAAATCAAAATCTTATTGTTGCCTTGTGTGAGAGGATGCTAGAAGCTATTAACAAGGGTAAGATAGGCATGGCATATGATATGCCAAACAAGTCCACACTAGGTATTCTTGCATCAATTTTTGTCAAACTCTTGTTTCCTCCCTGCCTCTATCCAATGTTGGGGGTAACTTTTGTTTGGTATATTATCTCATTTAAGTTGTCATTTTGTCAATGAGTTTAATTTAATTGGCTATGTTCTTTTGTAGGAACCAAACAATCTGCTGATGTTGAGGGACCAGTCTTAATATTGCGGAAATTATGTGGTCTGTTGGTTGTGGTTCCAGGTTAGCTTAACTGATGTCGTGCTTTTATCTTTTTGTTTCTTTTTATTCTTTTGTTTGGGTTAACTTCCCTGGATACTTTTGGAAAGGCGATGGAGTGTGAATGCTAGGAGATATAACTTTTATACTTAATCTTTGTTTTGTTAATCACGTGATTCTAATTCAGTTTCATTTAGCTTTTACTCTGATGCTGAAACCTTAGGCATACATTCTTGCCCTGCATGAATATCTGAGGCATGCAAAAGATGGATAGAATTACTGTGCATATAAATTACTACAGAGGACATTCTGCTATTACCTTGTTCCATGGTGTATGATCTTTTAATGTAGATGAATTTTGGTCTAAACAAATAACGTCACTGGTGTATATATGAAGAAGTGCCTACGTTGCCACTATAATGTTTCCCCATGGTCTTGTTTACCTACCATTTTATGTAGCTGAACTTCTTATTTTACCTAGATACTTTGTTGTTGTATCAACTACGAAATGCTCTTTATGTTTTCTGGTGGTCTTATTTATGTGATCATGACATACAGATGAGCTTTGGGTCTATCTATAGTTTGTCATTATATCATCTAATAAATGCTCGGATTGTCTTTGTGCCTAGCGTTTAGGGATTTTGCATGCCTGTTACCCACGTCTATGATGGAATATGCAAGGGCATGCATATTAGAACTTTGGTTCCCTAACCTACGATTTCCATTGAGATGGAAAGCTTTACAATGTCCTAATATTATGGCAAGAAAGAATTATCCTCTTGATGACACATAGCTATTAATACTGGTGAATTGTCAGATAATCTGTGTGAGAGGTTGCTATGATGATAACGGCTTCGGAGATCTCTAGATCAGTCTAAAGCATGCACACATTTTGGTTTTCACTTCCTTTCAACTGAGTTGAAATAAGGAAACTTCTAGATTAAGCCTTTTTCAAATTAAAGGTGTAGTGTGAAGGTTGCAATGGATGTGGGGGATGCTTGTTCTGTCTAGACACCTTGTAGAGCTTTTGCATTAAAATTGCCTTTTCTGTAGACAAATCAAACATGCCCTTCTAATCAAGGTCTTGATCAGTGAGGTAAAATATATGAATTTGTCATTTTGAAGTCTATTCCAAGCGCAGGTGCTTGCTAGACACTACAAGACTGAATCAAGCTCAAAGATCGTTTCTTCTCGTTCCATAGTGTTGCCCAAATTAATGGGGAGTCCTTTTTTAGGCTATTATGAGGTGGCGTCAGAAGTTCAAACCAAGGACAGGACAGCCTCTGTACTTGCAAGGATGAGGCTGGTATTGTTTGATCTCCTCAAAACCTTGCAATAAAGGCAGCCTTGAGAACTTGGCCTGTTTTTTTGTTGCTATATCAGTTTACATTTTAAAATGTTCATTTTTCTCATTTGAGCATCCTTTAGATCTATCCCTTTGGTCTGGCTTCTGCATTCAGATAGATTAATCAAAACTGGTGATTGTGTTCTCTCATCAATTGGTATGACCATATGAACATAGTGTGTATGCATATCCCTTCAAATCTGCTGCTTCTGCATTTTTATTTGGTTGCTTATGTGCTTCGGATGAGAATCTGCTAACGATTTTTTTTTTTAATTATGCTTTTTCTGTATAATTGTGGGTTTTGTTGAAGAATTTTCCCTACAAGTGTTACAATAAGTTAATTGTACATGGTGTTTATTACATGCACAACAAACAATAAATTATAATATTTCAAAATTTTTGCAGTAACAAGTTAGTATATTTTTATATGATCATGTTATAATTAACATAGTATAGTGAAATCAATATGCCTGAGAATGCATTAGAACCCTGAATTAAAAAATAAATTAGAACAAAATTAAAAAAAAAACCCCAATGGTTGTGGGACAGCATGGTATTATGTATGTTACCATATTGTCTCTGTCTACATATACTCAAGCAAATCGCCCAGAAAGTTAATACAAATAGTTTTGCTTTAGTAAAGTAAATTTCAAAACAATAAAGATAATTGCAGTTGGTTTCAGAACACAACACAAGCACTCTGGATAATAGATGTCATTCTACAGGATTTCAAAGTGTTTTCCAACATGCTATACAGGAGTTTTGGCCTTTGCTGCTTTAATGGAGAGCATGCTTCATGGACAAATGTAAACTGTTTTCTTTCATTCGTCATCAAACATATTTTTAATTTGACACAAGACCATTTTTTTCTTTTCTTTTCCTCTAAAGGCACTTTCTTAGTTTGTGTGTTAATTAATTTTATAACCACATTTTCCTAGGAGATATTTGTTTTTCTATGTCAGTATCTACTACCAAGTTTTCAAAATCACGCCTGTGCACCTCAATGCCCACACAACCATTGAGATGCTTTATCAGTTTCATTTATCCTTTTTTTAATCTATTTATTATGTGTCCAGGTGTACTTGAATAACATATTGTTTTTTGGGGACCCATCCTACTGCCAAGAGCTTGAATTGCTGTCGAATGATACTCTTCAGAACCTGGTCAATGTCATCCACCAGGAGCCATCCCAGGTAATCATTGCTTATGACTTTTCATCGTTTCTTCAAGGCTTTACTTTATGGACTGTTCATACTGGATGTTGCATGAAGACCACAAGGGGAAACATGGCGCTAGAAGCTTGCAACTTCATATTATCAAGTTACAGGGTGAGTTCCTCTGCCATCATTTGGACGTTTCTGCATTTTCACTTGGGTAGTTACACCTGAGTAGAGTACACTTTAACAGTGTCGAAATGAGAGGCGTGCCATTTTTTTGTGTTGTATGGAATGTCTCATGGAAGAAAGATATGGGGTTGTCTTGTTCTTCTGTCCTAGAAGCCCCATCTGCCAAATGACTGTATATTTTCCATGCTGCTTCTTATAGGAGCCCCCCGCAATTTAATTGAATTTCTGATCTGACACATTAAACTAGTGACACAGTGCATTTACTAAGAATGCATAAAGTCATTTATCATTTTCAACAGTGTGAGAGCAAGTATTCTGCTAATTGCACTTTTCCTGAATGGGAGCTGAGATAAGCATTACCCACTTCTCTTTTGTTGATTCAATTAACTCAGAAGATGCCTCTCTCTCTCTCTCTCTCTCTCTGTGCATATGACATATTGACTTCATTGCCTTTCTTTTGTGGTGCTTCCCTCTTCACACTTCATCGGATCTGTTGCAGCAGTCAATTCATGAGATTTCAGCAATCTGGCATGTTTGGGCACCAATGACAACTTTCTTAAGGCCACCATTAGGTCTCTAGACAAGAATTTATCAGCTTCTCAGGTACTCATGAAATCCTAGCAAGCTGATGCATTAATGAGGATTTCCTGGAAGTTAATCTGTACATAACAAATCCATGATGGTATCATCCCTTCAGCTTCCTGTGCCCCTTCTTTTATGGTGATTCTCGGTGATAATATACAAAATCATAACGCAGATAGAGAACTCTATACATCAATATTAAGATTTTATATCAAAATAGCTCCATTTGAACCACCTGAACAAATTTAATCTCTAGTTTCAGGACTCTAGTTACGTGCAAGTGCCTTTTTTTATCATTCCAGCTTCGTTTCTGTTTTATTGTCCGTCTATGATCATTTCTCTATCTTCGAAGTATGAGAAAAATGGTTTGAGGTCCCGGACATTGATGTCACCGGGGTGCCCGAGAGTCCTAGCAGACATTTGGTGTCTTCTTTTGGTGTCTATAATATGCACTGAAATTATTTCACATAACCAAACACGTTATGCTTCACGCACCGTCATAGTTTTTGAGGTTAAACATCATTAGAGTTGTTTTAAAAGTAAATTTCTAGATGGTTCAAAACTGTTAGGTTTATAAAATAATTTAAAATATCACATTATACAAATCCATAATATTAAAAATGGATTAAGGTTGAATTCAATTGCAGTGACTGGTGCTAGAGACATAAAATCCATCATTCTTTTTAAAATATCACATTAAAGTTGTTTGGATTCCAGGGGCATAAAATTCATAATTATTTTTATAATATCTGTTTATGCTCTATCATTGCCGGAGAAATTGAATTGAGCTCTTAGAATTTTTGATAAGTCTAATGGGTACTTTGTATTAATCGATTCAATTTGATCCGGACAATATTAATTTATTAATATTTTTATTCTGTGTATAATATTCAATTTAATTTTAAACCTTAAGTATCACTCTTAAATCACTATGTTATGAGAAACAAAAGGTTGAGAATAATGTTAATTGTATTTTTCTGGGATTTCTAATATGAAAATTATAAATATAATAGTAATTTTAGTTAATTTTTCATATATAAATATGATCTTTACTTTAAAATATTTATATTTTTTATTAAAATTTCTGTTTTAATTGAAATAATTTAAAAAATAAAATAAAAATAAATTAGCGAGATTAGACTTCCCATTTCTAGTATGTTATGGGAAACAAAAGGTTTGAGAATAAATTTGATTGTATTTTTATGGGATTTCTGGTATGAAAATTATGATTATAGCAGGAACTTTCGTTAATTTTTCATATAGAAATATGATCTTTGCTTAAAAAGATTTATATTTTTTATTAAAAATTTTTATTTTAATGGAAATAATTTAAAAAATAAAATAAAAATAAATTAGTGAGATTAGAGTTCCCCTTTATTTTTTATTTTGTTATATATTATCGATATCCAATAATCATGTTAGATTCAACTAAATCTAGTTTGAGCTAACTTGGACCCCTTAGAGTACCTATTGTTGTCATTTAACTATTTCGATTAATTCAATTTGATTGAAAAAAATTTTTTAAATTGATAACCGTCCAAATAATCAAATTAAATTTTAGTTTTATCCAAAACCAAAATCGAAAATAAAATAAATAGCTTAAATATAAAAGGTGATTATGAGAAAATGATTTTTTTTTATTTTAACAAAATAATGCTCGCCCCCAGTTTGGGTTTCCCTTTCAAAAGATGGTAGAGTTACTTTTTTTTTTTTTTTGGGTAAAACTTACGATGTTTTTTGGTAAAAAGATGGTAGAGTTACTACTCTCATTTTAAGGAGGATGGGTGAGAGTTTGCCTTTTTTTTAACCGAAGATTTGTGTGTTAATAATAAGTTATATTAAATTTTTTTAATTAAAATTTTGAATTTAAATATTAAAAATAAAAAATAGATACAGAGAGAGTTAACTCGCACCGGATCACAGCAGCCGGAAACCTGGAAACCCAAACCCAAACCCAAACAACCCCCCCCCCCAAAAAAAAAACCCCAAAAGAAAGGGCGTTGGGATGGGTTCAGAATGGGCTGATTTTTAATTTCAACTTTAATGCGGCCCCATTTAGGCTGGTATCTTTGGTTGGCCCAATAAGAAAACACCTGGTCAAGCCCGCCGAAGAAAGGAACTCAATACTCAACCGGCTCAACAAAACACGGACATTCTATCCCACCAAAAAAAATCACGGGCATTCTCTCTCTCACTAGGGTTTCGTAGAGCCAACATACGTCAAAAATCCAGGGTTAGGGTTTCAAATTCCAATCCATCAAAACAAGCGAAACTGATGATGGATCTTGAGGTGGTAGGTCGTCACGCACTGTTCTTCGACGACGACACGAATGCGGCCTTCGTCAATTCCAGCGACGCACTCGTGGATTGGAACTCTCTCCTCATCGACCGCTATGACGTCCGCCACCTCCTTCATGCCCCTCCCCCGCCGCGCCGGAGACGTCACGCTTCGTCTTCTCCTCCTTCTGGTCAGCCCGATGAATCGGAGCTTGATTATGAAAGATATCTGGATCTACCTCCACCGTCTGATGAGCAAGGTATCACCTTCATCTATCTGATATTTGTAGATCACATATTTGATTTGCAGAGCTTTTATTTTGGTTAATTTTCTGTGGAAGTGTTCGCTTATGTTACGTGATTTCTGACGGTTTCTTTGTGGTAATGATGATTGGTAGCTGATGGTTAATGAATTAGAATTCCTTAATTAGCTAGGGGGTTATCTAAGGAGTGAAATTTGATCATTAGTTCCACTGTTGTTTTGTACTAAGTACGCCGTACTTGGAGTCCGATAGGTATTATTGTCATCCTTGGAAGTTTTGATTCTTGAATGTCCTTAAATCTTTGTGGAAACTTGGTTTTTTACGAATCTTTCTTAGCTTTTTATTTTTTTGGTCAAAAGACAAGAAAAGTTAATGTTCCAATTTGTTTCGCCCATTGCCAGATACAGGTTCTCAATTAGTATTAGGAAATAAGAATCAATCCTACATTTTCCCTATGGCAACTTACAAAATGGCATTGCATTTCTCCTTGTATACCCGGTTTGTGCTTGAGAATTAGCAAGGATTTTAACCATTAGGACTGGTTAAATTTTAATCTTGTGCAATACATGTGCTGGCTCTTGAATATCAAGAAGGTTATATAAAAATTAGATGACTGGGTTAGGGAGTTTTAAGTATTTTAAGATCTAAGCTTATAAGTAATGGCTTCTCCTTGATATCTCAATATAATTGATGACCTTCTATTTGGGGATTGAGACACCTTAAAGGAAGCACCTTGGCCATGTATTTTTAATGCTTGTTGCAATCCTCATCGGAAATCACCTTTTGTATATGGATGAACTTTTTCACCCTGAGCTGTTGCAGCACCGTTACTATAATGTCATGGTCATAATGGTCTTCTCGCAGCTGTAACTGCTGTGTTGTAGCCGTATTGCAGTTGTTACAAATTGTGCTTGTTCAGCCTTTACAACCCAATATGGAGCCATGTGGCCAACACATTTCAAGTTGGTCCATATACACTCTTAGCAGTTACTTCTTGCATCAGCTGGACATCATGTCAAGCCACAGGCACTTGCTCTGTTGGTTTACCCCAGCAATATGTATAATGTATTCTGTTTTCTTTTCTGTAATACTGTTCCAAGTTTGCAGGATTGATTTCTAGTTTACAAGTGATGCATGTCCCAACTGACAAGTAAGAAGATCATAACCTAGTTCTGGCATTATCTGTTTATTTCTGTGTGACATCTTTAGTTGATGGTAATATGTATCTTTCATCCCGTCAGTGCCATAAAAATTTAATGGTGTTGAAAGCTTAAATTATGTTTTGGTACCACGATTCTGAATATTTTTCTTTGCACAGAATCAGAAAATAATGCAGATGCAGCAAATGATGGTGCCTACCACACTGTTGGCTTTTCCTATGGAAATGTTGATGATCCTACTGACCAAAAAAGTGCTGAGGCAGGGTTGGCTTCTTCTGGTTTTCATCCACCCTTCCCAGTGCGTGAAAGCTTACTTCACAACCTAGTAAGTACTTCTCTGTCATAAAGGATTCTTTAATACTGTATTTGAACTGGATTTTTGTTTATGAACTGCCTGTACTTAACCTCTGTGGCCCAATGATCATTGTCTGAGGTGCATATGTTATTCTAAGGCTTATCATGTCTAAGTTTCAGATGCTCGGAGCAGGGATGGCGTTCTTGTCACAAAAGGTTGCCATTCACAGGCACCTTGATTCCTTTTGATGTCTTGACCAAGGGCCGTGCAGGTGGGATTAGGATGATAGAATTCGTTACTTATATAGGGAAAATCATCCACTTGAGATCTCATGGGATGTATATCTGCCCAGAGTTCTGCTTTTAGATCTTTATGGTTATTCAAATGTTTGTGAGCTTCAATTGCATTTGTCTACAACTATTTGAAAGTACTCTATTTTGATTTATTGGTTTTAGCATACTGCTGAGGAAGAAACCTTTTCTTTTTGTCTTATTTTGTCCAGCCTCCTACAGAGAAGATGCATCAAATCATAGCAAGGACTGCCATGTTTGTTGGCAAACACGGCGGACAGTCGGAAATTGTTTTGAGGGTGAAACAAGGAGACAATCCAACATTTGGGTTCTTGATGCCAGAACATCATCTCCATGCATATTTTAGATTTCTTGTTGATCATCAAGAGTTTCTGAAGCCTGATTTTGGTGACAAATCTCAAGAAGGAAAGAAAAGTGCTCCTGAGAACAGTAGCGTAACAAGTGGGGCATTATCATTGCTTAGTTCCGTGTACGGTGAGGATGATGAAGGTGCTGCTGAAGAGGCTCTAGAAATGAAGAAGAGTGAGTCTGATAAACCCTGTTGTGCTGCCAATATGGCAAGTTCTCATGAATCAGATAGGGCAGAAACTGCCCATGTCACCGGAAGAGGTGAGGCAGCTTCTTTGGCTGCACTTGCTTCTAAAGAAAAAGTGCCTGCATCTGGGAGAGTTTACTCTACAAATAAATTGAAACCTGGACCCACAAGCAAATTAAAGAAAGATAATGAATTGTTGAGTTCTGTTAATGCTTCTGTGGATAAGTCACGAGTTTCTGCACTTCCTGGCACATCCAAGAGTGAAACAGTGGTTTTAGAGCCTCCATCGGAGCTAAAGAGATTTGTTGACAAGGTAGTTGAATTCATAGTGAAAAATGGGAAACAGTTTGAAGCAGTTCTTATCGAGCAAGATAGTAAGATTGGACGATTTCCTTTCCTGATACCATCTAATCAGTATCATCCTTACTACCTTAAAGTTCTTCAGAAATTTCAAGAGGCAAGTACTTTTAATTTTTGGGGTGACATTGCGTGCATTTTAAATCCATTATATCCCACTTTTCAAAAATAAGGAAATGGTACTGTCTTGAATATGGTCATCAGCATGGCAAATTTTTCAACCTAAAACATTATGACAAGTTGAAGTAAAGCCTCACTATGTTATTCTCAATTTGTGTCTAGCTGTCCAATATTGTTTATGCTGACATTCTATATGGTCCAGTTTGAGCAAAGTCTGATACTGATGTTACACTTTTCTAAGGCCATGGATGCATAGAAATTTATCCTGAATTTTTTGTTGGGAATTTTTTTCTCTTTTCCCTAAAAGGCCTTCTTTTTCTTGCAGTCAAAGCTAAGTGGCAAGAGTTTCAGTTCTGAGGACAACTTGGGAGGAAATAGGGCAGACAAAAAAAGTTATCTTTCCAGAGAAAATGAACCCAGGGGCCATGACATTCCTTTTGACACAGATAGAAAAGAAAAATTTAAGATGGTAATTGGCAAATCTAAGAAGGATGCACAGGACCAGCCACCCAGAACCTCTGAGCAACAATTTGGAGTCAGTGTAGATGCAGCTGCTGCAGCAGCTATTCTTCAGGCTGCCAGACGAGGAATTAAAAATCCCGCACTGCCAATTTTCCAGAAGGCTTCATCAAATGGTACTAATCAAAACCTTAGTGCAGATGGTCCTCAGGTATCGAGTTTTGGTAGTCATTTGTTTTCTTCCTCCCGACCTCAAAGTGAAATAGAGAAATTAGTTTCAAATGCGGAAACTAGTGTTTCTGTGCCTGTGGCTAATGTTATAGCAAAGACGGCAGCACTTGCTGCTGCTAGTGAGGCCGACTCCTCAGAAGCAAGTCTCACAAAAGAGCAAAAGCTTAAGGCTGAGAGATTGAAAAGGGCAAAGATGTTTGCGGCCATGATAAAGAGTGGAGCTGCACCATTCAAATCTGGAACGGTGCGTGCACTTTCAGTGGATCCACCTGAATCTGGAGCCTCTGGTTTGTCTGGCTTGAAGGATGAAGTGTTCAATAATAGCACCTCAAACCTGTTGGGATCGGCAGCAGTGATACTTGCTGACAAAGAAAGGGAAGGTAGCTCAGTGCCTGCAGATATTGATACCTCGGACAAAATAGATGTGTCAGAGAGGAAATCTTTTGGTGATGATGAGAAAAAGGAATCAAGGAAGAGGCGCAATTGGAGGTCTAGGAGACATGAGGAAGATGCCGAAGAACAAGAGGAAGAAACGGAAGAACATGAAGAAAAAGAAAAGGAGAGGGATCACAAGCATTCTAGGAAGAAGCATCGATCTCACCATTCTCATCGATCTTCCCATGAAAGTAAAGTCAAGCATAGGCACAGGAAAAGACATTCCTCTTCCAAGGACATGGACACTCATCAACACAGACATGAGAGCTCATCTGAGGATGAGCACCGTCACCGACACAGATCTTCCAAGCAAAGGAAGAGATCCCACAGGGAAAAGGAAGTTGAATTAGAGGAAGGGGAAATCAGTAATAGAGTGTCGGATGAATCAAGAGCAAGTGCAGGGGATGACGGTAGTCGAGAAGCTTCTCTAGATTTGCTGGACCCTAAAGATGGGAGTTCTCTGTCTCAGCCTCCCCAAGCCACTGAAGTCCCAGATGACTTGAGGGCTAAAATTCGAGCAATGTTACTGGCCACCTTGTAAGTTGCACAATACAAAATTTTGCGAACGCTGTCAAGCTGTTGTGATGCTTTTTGTAACCCTTTATACCTGGAAAAAATCCACGCTTTCCTCCTGAATCCCCTTTATCGAAAAAGCATATCATGTTGTTGCCAGGCTCCCAGGACGGGCGTCTCCTGTGCAGCAGCCAAAATTCCTGGAGAGAATTTGGTCTCTTCACGATTTGTATAAAATAAATCCTCCGGTGAAATGTAGCTTTAGTCGATAGATTTCAACCAAATATTACTAGTAAACTTGAACAGGATTGTGTTTTGAAAGCTGTTGGATTGTAAATTTACAACTTGCAAGATGGAAGAATGCCACTCAAGTTGTCAAATGACCCATTGCCGGATAGGTGCAGGAATTGTATTCAGAAGGCCAAATATAGGAGAAGAAAGTGAACCTGATATTTTGTTACTCCAAATATCCAAAAAAGGGAGGCGGGTCAAGTTTCCAATGGAAGGCAGAAATTGGCCGCTCAAGTTGTGACCGAGATCTAGGTGAAATGGTTGCTCAACTGAGATCATGGCAAGAGAATTGCTAGAGAGATGGAGGGAAACCCATTTGGACAACTGAGAGAGCTCGTGAGGGATTTCATCATCAAAGGATCACTTGGAGAGATTGGGGTGTCTCAAACTCACGAGGTTTGAAAATATGAGTGAGACTGGGGGGAGGAACTGAAGTAATTCAAATTACTTGTGAATCATAATCAACAAACTTTGCAAAGTTTGTTCTCACCAATTTTGTTGACAAATTGGCCGAGGAAAATAAGAAAAGTGAGAATTTAATAATATCCCTAAAATGACATAAATTTTCACAATTTAAACCAAATAAATAAAATCTGTCGAATTTTTCTAATTCTTTTGTATCAAAAGTAATACGTGTATAAAATACAATAGTTCAGACATATAAAAAAAAAAAAAGATGGCAGGGAATAAATAATAATTACTGCATTTCATAAAACTGATTGCGGTCAAATCCTTGTTAATTCCAAAAAAAAAGTCAAAACAAATTGTGTTTTTTGTGTCACCTATGACAAGTAGAATTTCTCCCTGCAATCCGAGCCATCGAAGGGGCTTGGCAATAGATCCGAAACCGAATTCATAAAAATACACTGGTCCAACTAACAAAGCCCGAGCCCAAAACTATTGCTCAAGTGTACCCGAAGAGCAAGCAAGTAGTTCCGGCCGTTGACTTATTTTTTTCTTTTTTTCTTTTTTTCGGAAGGTATAACTAAACGTGATCGAATTAAAGAAAAATTGATAAAAATTAGAAGAACTTTACCCCTTTGAGCTGTCCCTAAGGCACAGCTCATTGACTTGCCTTTTTTTTTTTTTCTGTATTGGGAGATGTAAACCAAATTTGATGGAATCGGAAAAAAAATCATGAAAGTGGGAAAGCGTATATCACTTGAGTTGTCCATGGGAGACAGCCCATCGACTTGCTTGGTTTTGATCACCGATAGAAGCAAGTGAATTGAAACCAAATTCAAATATTCACTACCTCGCATGTGTAACTTACAAAATATTTTATATGATGGTTGATCAAATTAGGAACCAGAGGTTGATATGAGGAAAAATATATAAAATAATTATTAATATAACAATAATTTGAATTCTTTTTACAAAAAATTTCATTTTTACTCATAAAATTTTAAATTTTTTATTATTAATTTTACACTTAAGTTAACAATATTTATTTGTGAAAAACAAAAGGGCCCTGAGTTGTGTGCTAAAAATTTTGATTTTTTTTAAAAAAAAAAGTGGTTTTAACATCATAATTTTCTTTAATTTTCTAGTTAACTTGGGAGGGAAAACTTCATTTTTTTTCTTTTTTTCTTTTTTTATATTTTTTCAACTTTTTTGATGGTCTAATGCATTCGTCAATCACATATAAGCTTCATGCATTGGGTCAATGGGCCTCCAATTAGAAATTCAAAATCCTTTTTTTTTTTTTTTGAAAAAAAAGCAAATTGGCTTCCATATTTATAGCAGACATTGTTGAGGAAAAAAAAAAAGGTTCAGATAGCATTTGAGTATGCAGAAAGGAATACTTTTCTAGTAGGTTTCTAATCAAAGTTGAATATAAACTAAAATTGATAAATTGAATTTTATGGAATTTCTTTTGAATTACGAAATTTGAAGTATTAAAAAAAAATAAAAAATGTGAAACCTTAGACTAAAGTTATTGAAATTAATGAGTTGATCGATGGAAACTTCCAAGAATTCAATAATTAGATGCCCTTAACGTCACGGCGCTTGCCCTGTGGCGTATGAGATACAACATCCACAAGACCAATTATTTGTTATTTTCTTTGTATTTTCGTATTAATTTCTCAACATTGACCTCTAACAGATTTCCCGATTTGAAGCCCCCAGAAGGGCCTTTTTTGAAAAATTTAAAATTAAGTAAATTTTAATATAAAAATTAATAATACATACAAATTTTAATTTATTTTATAAAAAAATTCAACTTCTTCTTTTTTTTTTATTTGACCACTGGTATTCAGAAATTCGATTAATTCGGTTCAAATAATTGTAACTCAAAATTTTGATTAAAAATTTTAATATTTTATCATTAAACACACAACAGTTTGGTTTAAAATCTATAAATCTATAAATTTCAACTTCTACTTTTATATTATCGTATATCTCAGCTATTATTACTATTTTTTTTATTATAAGCCAAATATATTGAGCAAATTCTGTATGAAAAGCCCCTTCGTGGCAAGAAACTGAATTTTGTATTTCAACTAAACATGAGGGGCATGACCTTTGAATGTGACTAGGGGTTAGGGTGTTTGAAAGTTGAAGGCATGATGCTAGAGTGAATTGAAGTGTCATAAGGATAATTGTGATTAGTCAAACTTGATTGTATATGATAATGATAATATACAAATCAAGTGAAACCCACTTGCCTCATTGCTTTGTTGTCCTCAAGCAGGAGGTCCTATTTTACTTTGTTGTTGGGCAAATAAGAAAACGAAAGCAGATAAGATATGTTTTAAAATTAAAATTTTAAATTTTATTAATAAAAATCAGTGGTGAGAGCTTGTGAAAACTCTAATAATAACTTTAAGACAGTGATGCTGGCTAATCTCATTACCATTTTATCTATGTGGTGTCCCAGAGGGACTCCTTCTCCTAAATCATATCAGTTCTTTCTTTGTTAATTTGGAGATGGATTTTGCTAAACTTGTGTCGACTCACTTATCCGATATAACTCCCTCTCACCCAGAGTTTCATATTATCTGAAACTGCCAAAAACTAATCCGATGGACTTTGATGCAATAGATGATTTTTGTTCATAGGGAGGAAAGTAGTTGTGCTGATGTACTTATCAGGCGAGGCCCGTTTTTTCCACCTGGTTTTTTTTTTTTTTTTTTTTTTTATATATATATTGGGACTCGAATCCGAATCTATTATATGGTGAAGGAAAAAATGTCATTTGAGCCAAAGCTCTTTGGCTTTACACCTGGTTTTCATGATTTCCTCTCCCCTTCTATTGAAGGAGTGAGTGTCGGCTGTAATCTTTCTTTGAGAAATAGTTGCAATTGTTATTCTGGTGATCCACCTGCCCTTAAAAAAGGTAGATATTATCTTTTTCATTTTTATAATTATTAAATAATTATTTATTATTTATTATATCAATATAATCATATTTCCGACAACCAACTGGGGGCCGACAGATGTAAGTCTGAAGAACAATCATCAAATAGATGGTTAGGCACAAATGAAAAGGACGAATTTCACTAACATAAAAAGTTGGCTCTTACAACATTTAGACCTTAAATTTCACATTATTACGAGAATAAGGGAAAATATTCTCATCAGCTCTCACTAATCTTTAGTATGAAAATGTTTCTTTTAACTAACTAACTAACTAGAAAAACAACTACCGACACAAAATTCAATTACCTTAATAACAATAATAATAAGACGAAAAATAAAATGGTATTAGATTCATGTCAAACACTATTAATAATTTTTTTATTATATAAAAATCATAAAAATTATAAAAATATATATAAAAATTTGAATACTAAATCTTCATGTTAAGAAAAACGTTTAAATAAAAATTATTTACGATTCGGGTATTCTGTACAGGAACTTGTAATAGTCGATAGTTTTGTCCATGCGGCGGCATAATAAGTTAATTGCATCATTTCAGAGATAATTACATCCTTATAGAAAACATTTGGCCTTTGGATCCCCCACCCTACACAAGTCGATTGTCTTTATGAAACGTGGAAGACAAAGCAATAATTTCTAAGGCCCCAGTTTTTAGACATGTGGTGATAATATAGCCGCCTGGTCCTCCATGAGTCTTTGAATTGAGATTTTTCCATAGGACTCATTTACTTTGGCAAAAGTTTCAAAAGATGAAAATTTTTTAATTGAGCGTTTAAGAATATTTTATTCTTTTAATTAAAATTTCGAGTTTGATATTTAAAAATAATGAAAAAAGATTTAAAAGAATCAATTTTAAAAAATAAACTTTATAATAATACTCAAATCAGATTAATCGAATAAAAATCTAATTAAAAAAAAAAAAAAAAGAGATCAAAACATGGAGGAAACTTAATCTTAATTTGATTTAGGCGTCAGTTTGATGACTGAATCAACCGAAATGATCTGGGATGCAAAATGAATCTCGGATAAGTATCATTTGCTCTGTCTCTAAAAATCTCATGCAATTAGGAGGAAAGAGGATTGACGACATCAAAAAGAATTGACTTGTAGAAGATGGATGGAGGTATTTGTCAACCATGTTAGGCGCAAACCAGCAGACGACTTGCACGAGATGGCTTCCAATTGTCACTGCTGGCGGCCCCTCTGGCAGTCTGGCCGTTTACAGAATCCATTTAATGCAAGCTCAATACGGCCTGCTCAATCTCAAAATTATTAAATCTCCGCAATAACAGGTCCACACACGATTCATTTTGGTTACAGGTTGTACGTCATTCTATTTTATATATATATATATATATATATATATATAAAGATTATAATATTTTTTATTTGAGTGATAAATCAAATTCCTTTTCTTTCAATGTATTCAACGACATCATACTTGAATTTGGATGATCTTTTAGCAAATCAAAGCATGCCACGTCTCACGGCGTGGTGTGGAATGAAGTCCCTTCGTGTGACCGCTGCCTTAAACCTGTTTGGTCAAAAACGCAACGAGTGATGCTGGTAAGGAAAGCCGTCAAATAGCCTGACGATTTCCCACCACTTTCCTTCTTACGTGGAATCCGGCTGACCAATCGGCTTTCTTAATTTCCTCCGCCCCCCCCCCCTCATGAACCCAGTCAAACGTCCTTGACAAACAGTGGACCTCTCTCTCTCTCTCTCTCTCCCAGTCCCAACAGATAAATTTAATTTTAGCATATGGTTGAAGTTTCTAATATTTTGAGTAGTGAATTATTTGGTTCATATTTAACAAAATAATATTAATAACCATATTTTAAATGATCCACACTAAATATGTTAGATTCAAATTTATTGAATTTATCGGTAATGACAGAATTATAGATCATGATACAATAATAAAATTTTATTAAAAAAACCATTGAATTACAAATTTTGGAATGCATGTAGCAGATGGGTCCGACCCGGCCCTTATTTCTTAAACCGGGTTAGGTCTAGTTGGAGCTATTATTATCGATTGTAATTATAAATTAATTAAATATTTTATAATTAAAAAAGTTATAATAACTTTGGATGAAATTTCTCTTTTGAGCACCAGATATTGGAAAAGGAAAAATATATATCAAACCTATCAACCATATTGACGCCACAGCTTACGTCAGGTCCTGTTTTGCTTTTGTCCAACTTTCAACATCACCCTGAAAATTTTAGTCATCCCTTGTAAGCTGAAGCTCCTTATAGCACGCCAAAAAGTCGTATTCAGTAGTTAAATAAAGAAAACACAAGAAATAAATAAATAAATAAGTGAAGACTTGAATTAAAGGCCATAGACTCAGAGACTATTCCAACTTCGATACTTCTTTTGTTTCATTTATGTATGAACTGCCCTTGATTCTGATTCCCTCTCCCTCTGTTTCCTCGGATTATGATCTCAAAGTTCACATACCCATTTTCAAAAATCAATTCATAATCTTTTTCTTTTTTTTTTTTTAATTTTATGCTAAACTTTTGATTGCAATCATAAATTATGAATTTCCCAACACGTCTGGTGTGGGATGATGAAGCCTCTTCTACACGGCCATCGGAGAAACGGGCGATAAATGAGGCGGACTTTTTTTCCAATAAGAAGAATTGTTCAAGAGGATCATCATCTAGAACTAATTTGAAAGAAGAAGTTGATCAAGATGATGAACATGCTCAAGGATTCAAAGTCAACGTAAATGTTTGTCTCACTTTGCTCCTCTTTTTCTTTTTTCTCTTTAAATGGATAAAATCATTAGAATAATCAATATGTCTATGAATTCTTTCTCTCTCTCTCTCTCTAGACATACCCATATGTAACACATATATGGGCTTTGTATGTTAATTTCTAATTTATTGGGGGACTCTGCAGATGGACTTAAATCTTGAAATTACAAGTTGCGGGAGTGACTCACATGAGGACGGTGAAACCAAAGATGAGCAAACCAAGAAAGAGGTAAGGAGCTTATATCCTCTTTACTTTTTTTTTTCTTTTTTATATTTATTAATTGATTATGATCATATTCTATTCAATCCAATTAAACTTAATTCTCTTTCTCTTGTTCTCGAAGAGGGAAATTTTATGTTCAGAATTGCGTAGAGTGAGTGCCGAAAATCATCAATTAAGGGATTTGCTCGATCTGTTAAACAAAAACTACTATATGCTTCATATGCAAGTAGTTTCACTAATACAACAGCAGCAGCAAATTCAAAAGCCCCAAATCGCACCCAAAATGGAGGTAGTTTTCATGTTACAAAAATAGCATAAGTTAATTTTAGGATTTTTATCATATTATAAAAAGAATCATATGCCCTTTAATCTTCTTTTTGCAGATTATCAGCGGAAGAGGAGAGGAGAGGAATAATGTGAATGATATAGTAGAGAGGCAATTCATGGAGATGGGTCAAATTGGTAAAGAAGTTAAGACAGAATTTGATACGAGGATGATTGGTAACACTACTCTAAATCTTCCACTTAGGGGCCCAAATGAGTCATGGGACGTGAAGAGACTTGGGAAAGAGAAGAACCAAGTACCATCACACACTTATTTGCTTGATAGTAGCACAACTCCTAAACGGAATGGAATTATAAGTGATATTGATCAAGCAACAGAGGCTGCAATTAGAAGAGCTCGCGTTTCGGTTAGAGCAAGATCAGAGGCATCCATGGTAAGAAATTCAAACCGGAAACATGATGTTTATACACATAGTTAAGTTCTCAAGTTTTTTAAATGTGTACAATGTTTTAAGCATTGTGAAAGTAAAGGGGGTCAAATATGGCACACCACATTTGAACAGATAGCCCCCATTAATTGTTAGAGATGGTTGATCATGGCACTGAATTATTTGATCATAGATCTCAATTTTCTCTCAAAAAAAAATTTTTTTTTTTTGAAAAATCAATCTTATAGTTCTAAAATCATAATGATTTTGTGATTTTACTATTGAAATTTGTTGAGTTTCGAATTTAATAGTTTTGATGTTGATTAAAGATCTCGGATGGATGCCAATGGAGAAAATATGGTCAAAAGATGGCAAAAGGGAATCCATGCCCTCGGGCTTATTACCGTTGCACCATGTCGGCTTCATGTCCGGTTCGAAAGCAGGTACATAAAACAAACTTCTTTTTTCTTAAGATAATCTCAATGATTTCATTAAATCATTACCCTTATCTCATACCCATCATCAATTAAAATCAAAAATTAATTTCTAACACAAGCAATGAATATATATATATATATATTTTTGTATACATGGCGCTCGAACCCAAACATATTATATGGGGAAAAGGGAAGGTGCCTGCCGAGCAATGAATATATTAGTCTCTAAAGAAAGAGGAATATATGTCATATGTGTAGGTACAAAGGTGTGCTGAAGATAGATCAGTGCTGGTAACAACATATGAAGGGCATCACAACCATCCACTCCCACAAGCCGCAGAGGCAATGGCAGCAACCACAACTTCAGCCGCGACGATGCTTTTATCAGGCTCAATGCCTAGTTCAGACCCCAACAATTTCCTAGCAAGAGCCGCTCTTAATCCCAGCAGTTCTTCCCCAATTAGCCTCGCTTCAATTTCTGCCTCCGCACCTTTCCCCACCATCACATTGGACTTGACTTGTGTGCCAGAACCACGGGCCCAGGTTCCAGTCCCAGCCTTGCCCCCAAACACGCCATCGCAAAGACCGGTTCTTGGGGAATCCAAATTTTCAGGAGTGCAAAGGAGTCATGAATTGCAGTTACTGCAACAATCACGCGATCAGGCCCAGAAGTTACCATCTTTGCCCGAGGCATCACGTGCCACCATGACCAATTTTGCTGCAGACCCAAATTTTACGGCAGCCATAGTTGCGGCACTTAGCTCGTTTATGGGCGGTGGTCATCAAAAGTTACAATGATGAAACCCCATATTTTCAGGAAAATAGTGACTATACATATAGAAATCCTTTTTTTTCCTTGTTTTCATCGATCGGTGTTCGAATTAATCTATTAATCTGCTTCGAACAGCTTGAGACCTATTTGGGTTGTCTCTTTCAATGTCTGTTTTTTTATTCTCACGACTCAAAATTAAAATATTAGTTAAAGAACATTCTTTATCACTACACGCATAGGATATTGATTTTTTTTTTTCCTTTTTGTAAATTAGTGTATAAGTTCTTAATTTTTGTAATTTTCTCCCTAAATAAACGACATAAAATGATTTAGTTCAGATTTATATTTATATATTTTCTAGTTTTTCAAATAATGCAAAGTCGAAGTCCCAGCACAAATTTGGTTTAAATTAGTCTGTATTCTCAATATTTTCCTTCGCGTGAGAAAACATTAATTGGGGTTAACCCTTTTTCTGTGGTACTATGGTCAGAAATGTTTTGTAGTCGAATGCAGCGGCTAATAAAGAAGACGAAAATGATGGCTGGTCGGGGTTGACACGTAAAGGAAAAAAGAAAAAGTTGAGGTGCACTGAATGGAAAATCAAATTGGCATTATTGAAATATTATATGGAAATTGGTCAACTTCAAAGAGCCATTTTTTTCATGCAGGCTGCTGCTCAAATCTTCAACTTTGATGAGTCAGTTCAATCGACCATATGATGCTTATGCATGTACCTTGCCCTTTCAAGCTCAAATTGACTTTTGTTCATGGAATGGAAAATGCAATGAAACGTGATGAGCGATGCATCTATCTTCAAAGGTAATGGATAGCTTTCCTCTGCAGCCTACTAGCTATTAAGAATCAACTCTTGATTTCTTGTTAAAGTTATCAAATGACTATACTAAATAGTCATTTTTGAAATATATATATAACTAACGAGTAGATAACATAATAGAAAAGATATTTGATTTTTTAATCAAAATTCAGATTTTAATTTTGAAAATAAAAGAATTATAATAGAAGAACTCACTCTTAAAAAGGGTACGACAGTAATTCAGCTTAAATTAATTGGAATATGAATCTGAATATTTATTTGTCAAGTATCAAAATATATACACACACGCATATATATATATATATATATATATATATATACATATACATACATATATATAATAATTTCTTTTTTTTGTGGAAATATATAATAATTTCTTTGTCCTAGCAAGAATGAGCAACACAAGGCTGATAACTCACTCTTAGCCAGAAAACTCCCATCTTTCTTAATCACTTTAAAACTCTCTTGTCAGCCAACTCTAAATTTCACATGGATTTAAAATTTCAAATCAACCTTTACAAAGGGACCGGACCAGCCTATTGTTTCAAAGGGAAGCAATAATACCTATTACTTTAATTGTTTCTTTGGATTTAATAATGGTCTCATTAAGAAAGGAAATTAAAGTTAATCACTAACCTAATTTGGTTATAATGAAATAGAGTTTTTGTAAATAACTGTAAATCAATTTAAATCCGGTTCGCGACTTGCAATGATCCATTTAAGGGGGTTACCCTCCGGATATAGTTTTTTTTATATCCAAATCACGAATCAAAATCAAGAACTTAGTTAAGAGACCTAACATCATATTTCATTAAGTCAATTGTCTATCGGTTAAGTCTCATCTTCTATATATTAAAAAGAAATGATTTAAGCTTGCTGATGCTTAATTATTAGAACTAAAAGTGCAATCGTGCAATGAATACATAGCAAACTATTTTTTCGCCTTTAACTTAACAAAAAAAGAGCTGAGAGAGTGTCCCCCAAGGGGACAGCTTAATACTATAAATCTTTTTCCTCCATTCTGATAATTTTATATTTAAATTTTTATAAAAAAAATAAAGAGCCGGAAGAGCTCAAAATCAAGCTTTCCGTAACTTTAGGCGAGCCAAATTGTGCTGCCACCGGATCTTGTTCATCTGCAGCCCTGTTGACCTCCATTTCTATCTTCAAAGTTTGGGCCTAGGCCCAGTTGTAAGCACCAGATTGAAAGAAAAGTTGGACCAAGCTCCTTGGCAGGACACTATACTTCCTTAATCATGTCCCTTTGAAGACATCTGATAAAATTAAAATGATACTCTCTTAATCATAGACCTCAAGTTCGAGTCATAAAAATAGAGAAATAGGGTTTAAGAGAATCAATTTTTTAATAGATTTTATAGTATTCGAATAACATTAATCAGATAAATCTCGAATACCAATCAAAATTAATAAAAATAAAAATTAGGTAGCCCAATCCAAGAATTGGACTAGACTTATAACTCAACCTAAGAGTTGGGTAGGACCAAGAGTTGGGTAGGACCGGGCAACAAAACAACCCTAAGGTGAGCCCAATTTCCCAAGTGTTTTTTTTTTTTTTAGTTAGAGATTTAAACATGGGATCTCTAGGTGTGGGAGTTGATTACGACCACTAAACTGATCACTAAATTGTCCATAGTTTCAGGAGTTCAGGGTTGATTGCTGGTTTCGGTCTGCTTCCCATTATGAGTCAGCCTTAATGAGATTTAATTAAAAAGCTAAAAACTAATTAAAATAGTTATTTTAAATTAATCTTATACCGGAGAAAGTCCTGGAAAAAAGTTTTTAAAACCTCCGAAAGGTGAGCCTGGACATAATTTTGAGAAATTTTTAATAAGATTCTGTAAGAAGTTTCTAATATCTAAAGTCTTATTTGATATTAAATGAATTTTTTTAAATAATAAATTTTAAAAATATATATGTAGTCTACTTAGTTCTAAAAATTTGTAATTAGTGATTGTAAACCAAGTAATTCAATAATGCTCCAGTTAAGAAAATCAATATACAGCTCACATGGCTAAAATCAGTTCACCCCAACAAAAAGTCAAGATGCCTTGGTTAGAATTTTTGGCTGGAGTAATTTGCCAGTTATTAGCAAACCGCAGAGTGTTTCCTTCCGTAGGCTCTTACCCTATTTTCTTCTCATGTATTAACCAAAAAAAAAAAAAAACGATGAGTGATACATGAACCAAATAATTTATGGAGCAGATAATTTATAGAGAAACTCAATTTCAAAAGTAAAATAAAATAAAATCTTTTCAAATTTGAATAATTTTAAGTTCACCAAAATATCCTTCACATTAAATAAACAATTTTAAAAAAAAGATATGAAAATTTAAATAATCAATAAAATTTAATCCATCCAATATTATTCAGATTTTATACGTAATCTTATTTTAAAAATTATGTGTAATTCATACATCAGTAATGACCTATGTTACATATCATATAAATAAGTAAAGTTTGATCCCCAATAGAATAGTTTAATGGTTACAATTATTCTCTCCCAATCTGATAATTCCGAGTTCAAATTTGTATAAAGTTTGTACATTATGATATTATATACATTTAATTGGAATTTCAATTACTACTCCGATCCTTGGTGAGTCATTACACTTCCTATTTTAGGGCCTTTATTATACTTAAATATCGGTCGATATTTTCCGTTACAAATAAAAATCCAAGCTCTAACCTTAAAGTTTATCGGTCCATCTTTTATGAATAGGAGATCATAGAATGTGATAAATTTAATTTCGATTGTCAATCACTTGCATAGCTCATATTTGAATATAGGCAAATTAAATCATATAACCAAATTTAATTACAGATATTAAATTTAAGGTTCCTATAGTGTTAGAGTTACGATGGCCATTGGTAATAAATTAAAATAACTTTAAAACTCATCGGCAAATATAAATAATAGACGGTAACAGTAGGATATAATGTTAACTCATTTAATTAAAATTTTAAATTTGACTCACAATTTGGATATAAAATAAATTATGTTAGGAAAGTAACCTTCTAAATAGATCATTATAAGTTCCGGATCGAATTAGTTAAATTATAATTTTATATATCGATTAATATAATACAAACTATATATATATATAAACGTAGACTTTCCTCACAAAAATTCAATGGGCCAATCACTTTTAACGACGTTTTCTCTAGTGTCTTCCCACCAACAAAGTTCTTGGGCTTCAAAATAACACTGCTGCCGCCGCAACAGTGACACCTATTCCTATTCAACACCAAAGCTCATAAATTAAATTAAATCAATAAATAAGAAATTTAATACATCTAAAGATACAATAATTTTAGGTTAAATTTTTGTTTAAATAACTAATATGTATAATTTGTGGATTTTTTTAATATTTGTAAATTTACAAATGTAGGTAATATTGTTATTTATAATATGGAAAAGAAAAGGTTGTGGGAACAAGAATCATGTAGTGGCTGGCTTGGATAATTTTGTCATATTGTCATTTGAAATGTCCTTGAAGCTTCTTCTTTTTTTTTTAGTGATAATCTATACAATTAATATAGAAATAAACAATCATTCTTTTTTAATTAAAAAATATCACAAATTCTACGGCATAGATATTTCTTTATATCATTTTAAACAAAAATCAAAATCGTAAATTATCTTAAAAATATTAACTCGCCATCCACTCATTTTTTGTTGGGTGAATATTTCCCTCGCTATTCAATCAGAATTTTTTACTTACTTTGTTCCTAAAGAAGTTTTTTAAACATTTTTTTTTGTGCTCTACCTCGATTAAGATAATATTTTCATTTACAAAATATCAATACTATCTGATACATTTTTTATTTTTTTTTAAAATTATTTTTTAGATATAAGAAAAAATGGGGTAAAAATCTAGAGGGGTAAAAATCTAGAGGGGTAATATTTCACTTATTTTCTCTCTTCCCTCGTATATGCTAAAATGGAGTAACTAAAATTTTCCTTCTGATATATAATATTATTTTTCATTCATTTAGATTTAAAAAATAAATTTTAAGAAAGAGAAAAAGGAAAAGAAAAAAAAAAAAAAAAGCAAGCAGTTAACCGATTCAATTACTAGAAACGAGATTGCATTATCATTGGTTCTTGAGGCCAAAACATCCCCCAAGAGCATTCGCCTTTCGTTATTCACACGCACGCTCGCTCTCTCTCTCTCTCGCCCTCGCTCTCGAACTTCAACGGAAACCCTAGAATTGATCGGTGATCAATTTCAACTGTGCTCTGATCAATTAACCGAGTATGAACCACGAAGCTACCAACCCTTTCAAAAGGTCTCTTTCTCTCTCTCTCTCTCTCTTCAATTCTTTCAAGTTAGTTTATCTTCATCGTTGATTCACGATTTTTCATCGTTTTCTTGGTTAATTCTGTTTTGATTAGGTTGGTGAAGCTTGCGGCTAGGGCATTCTACGATGACATATCGACTAAAGGTGATAATCAGCCGAAAACTGGAAGAAGTGATAATCGTGGACTTGTTGTCGTTGTTCTTGATGCTCTAACCAGGTTATTAATCTTTTTTTCCCTTTGCAAAATCATCGCAATCTTTAGGATCAAGCCTGACCTCTATTTTTCACTCTCTTTTTTTTTTTGTTAATAACGGAAAGAAGAAAGCCTATTGATTTTGATGCGAGAATGAATCAAGAAGCAAGATTGATGTTGTGTTAAGTTTAAGTTAATCTGGAGAGCATTAGCGTTGTTTGTGTAAGAATGAAAGTAGAAATGTTTGAACTACTGGGGTATATGTAATGACTCAAAGCAAGAATGAAGCAAGCTTTCAAAGCAGATGCAGGATTGGTAATCATAGGACTGCCTATTATTAGAGTAATTCTATTGAATGTAGATAGGAAAGCATTCAAGAAGGTTGAATTCAACTCCATCAAAAAGTTAAAGGAAAAGAAAGGTACCTTCTCTTGATGTGCAAATGGGAGAGAATCTTATATCATCAAAGTAGATAAAATCTGAAGAATGAAAATTGCATGAGAGTGATATTTTGATTTTGAAGATGCATTCTTCCAGAGTTCCCAAAGAAATAGATTGTTATCTCCTATGAAAGTAAACCCTAAACCTCCCGCAGATTTCAAACTTTCTAACGGAATTTTCCCTTTTCTTCTGATAGAATGTATGCATAAAAAACTCAAAGCAGGAGCTGCTCCAACTCTTATTCCTGTTCTTGCATTAGGAAAATAAAATTTCAATCTTATAACATCTCTTTTTGCTGTACCTGTCCTTCAAAAAAGATCAACAGTGTTAATACAGTTCATTGCTTTATTGAGAGGATCATAACTAATACCTTTGCCTCCTCTTCCATTGCTATTGAAATGAAAATTTAAAAATCAAATCCATGGATTATCTCCCGAATCCAGATATTGGCACCATGCACCACCTATAGCATAATGGAGCAATCACGTGTCCCTATTCCAGAAAACTTTGGACAAGTTCATTCAAAAATTATTTTTCTTAATTGGTTACTGTGAAGGTTCTTTTCTCCTGACTGCATGATGCTGGTAGATTCAGATGAATAGCTCCAAATCCTGTGTGGCACACAGGAGACATGTCTTCACTTGACTAATTATGTTCAATCTGTATTTACCTACTCTGCGGTTTTTAGATAGACATTGTCCATGGAAGCAGAAAACGAATCTTTTTGGATCTGTATTTTTTTTTCTTTAAGTGGGTGTGCATCTGCATTTGTAGATCTTTCCATAGTAAGGCACTGGGCTTTGGGTTGATATGAGCTTAATATGGGCATTTAAATTTCCCCATCTTGTCAATCACAAGTTATAATTCGATCATTGTGCAGACGTCAATGGGTTAGAGAAGAAGATTTAGCAAAAGAACTGAAGCTGCATTCAAAGCAACTTCGTCGGACATTGAGGTTTTTGGAAGAAGAAAAGATGGTAAGCCGGGATCACCGAAAAGAGGTCAGTGTTCACCGTTTTCTAATGCTGTTAGTTTCTCCCCTCCTCTTTTTGTTGTGTCATAGACTTTGCTTATATTTAGTTGAATTTGATTCAACATAGAGCCCAAAATGTGCAGAAAATGGTCTAATACTTCACTGCTCTTTGATTGCTTGATCTCTTCAGGAATCCCAGTTTATTCTTAGTCATGCATGTTTGTCTTCTAGTCTTAGTGAAATCATATTTGAACTTCAGGAGAGATTAATAAATAGTTTCTGCATGGACATGCAAGAGGCTTTGGCCCGATTAACTCAACTCTTTCAGGCCATTAAAAGGCAAAACTACTAAACAAAGTAGGTTTTGCTACAAGGCTGGAGGGTATGGTTGATTACTTGTACTAGTTACTAAGTAAAACTTAAAAGCGATTGGGCAATAATTTTAATTAAGTTGAATCTTAAAAGTGATTGGGGAATAATTTTAATTGAATTTGAATTGCGTAAGATGATAAAGGTGATCTCACGTTGCCAATGGTTTGACAAGCTTCACTCTACTTCATTTGATCTTAAATCAATTGATATCCCTTTTTGTGTGTACACATCAATGAAGAAGCTAAGTTTGCGGCCAACATCTCAGCAGGCAATGCTTTTAAAACACTTTGAGGGCATGTATCTCTTTAAGACATCTTCTAATTAAGTCCTCCAACATCCAGGGACACACCTTTGAAAATTAACATTTTCCGAATACAAAATAAACAAATCGATTTGTAGTTTATGGATTTTTCTTTGGTAATATAAATGATGTAACTATCTTTAGTTTACAAAGTAAAAGAAATCTATTAAAAGGGAAAAAAAAAGGGAGCTTTTTTGTTTGTTAAAGGAACGAAAACACGAGTTTTGCATGCAAGGGTATGTGCAGAGTGTATGTCATATTATGTAACTTATTATATACATATATGCATATTTAGTATTATATCTTACTTCATTTGCTTTTCTGGTTTCCAATTGTTGTGCCCCATCTCTTGTATTCCTTTCTATGCATCATAATTGAAATATTTTCAGGAGTGTAAATGGTCAAACTGAAGTCCTTATGAAATTGATTCTTGTAAATTAAAAAGAAGTTCTTATGATGTTGATGTGTTGCTTTCACTCTTACATGGAACCCTCTGGAGAAAAGTTCACTTTCATGCTTGATGAACCTAGATGACTACCAGATAAAGCCTTCTTAAAATTGTGCCTCACATAGATGTCACCTTAGTGGCGAGTTTTGGCCTGGAGACAAAGTAATACTTGATAATTTTGTCCTGGAGACAAAGTAATACTTTATAAGCCTATTGTAATTCCATCTTTATCAATAAACAACCTGGCCCATGCGTCAACTGCATGAGTAGATTCTCTATCGTTGTTTTTTTTTTTTTTTTTTTTTTTTTTTTTTTTTTTTTTAGATTCTCTGTTTTTGTGGTGGTGGATTAGCACCTCCTTTCTACTCTTCCATTAATTTTTGTATTTCTTTGGTTATGAAAAAAGAATCAGAAAAGAAAAAAGAGACAGTTGGGTGATGTTTGACTTGAGAACGAAGATATTGAAGGAAGCTGGTTGAAGTGACAAAAAAATTTAGTAGTAAACTGTACAGTCAATGTCAAACCAAAAAGAAGATCATTTTCCTTGCAAGTCCTGCCCTTCCCGTGGATAGTTAAATGTCTCTACAACTAGTTATTCCTTGAAGACTTCTGTCTGTTTTTCTTTTGAAGATTATCTGGTATTTTGATGTTTTTGTTAAAAAAACCAGTCAATTAAGTACCATACTGGGGATCTATTTGATTCTGACTCTTTTCAAAATCATATGTCTTTGATTCTCGCTCATTTTAAAATCCTTATGTTTCATTTCTATGTTTTAGCTTCTTAGGTATGTGTTTGTTATATATTTTTTATATTGTCACAGACCGCCAAAGGTGCAAAGATATACAACGCTGCAGTAGCTGCCACAACTGATGGGCAACAAAATGGGAAGGAGCACGAAGAGAAGATAAAACTGCATACACACTCTTACTGTTGTTTGGATTATGCGCAGGTTATATGACCTACAGTTGTAGGCTCAGTTATTTGACCATGTTGAGAAGCTGATGTCCCCATTAAAATAAAAATGATTTCTCCCATCAAATTATTCTATTAATCAGATGTTGTCTTCATTTTACACTTTTGGTTTCTAAAAGGACCTAAAGCAGAAATTGTTGCAGATATATGATGTTGTGCGGTACAGAATTTATCGCTTGAGGAAAAAAATAAAAGATGAACTGGAAGACAAGAATACAGTTCAGGAGTATATATGTCCCAATTGTGGGAAAAGGTTTTGTGACTACTACTTTCATTGAACTTGATTATCGATTTAATCATTTATCAAATTTCATAAATTGAGTGTCTTGTAATTACTGTACCCAGATATAACGCTTTGGATGCATTGCGCTTGATATCAATGGAAGATGAAGATTTTCATTGTGAAAGTTGCAATGCGGCACTTGTAGCCGAGAGTGACAAGTTAGCAGCCCAAGATATTGGAGATGGAGATGACAATGCTAGAAGAAGGCGGCGTGAAAAATTAAAGGACATGCTTCAAAAGATGGAGGTTTGTTTACTTAGCAGCTAAATAATATTTTGTTGAGATTGGTTTTATGACACTTTTTGGGTCTTTGTGATTTGTGGTGGGACTGAGGAAAATGAATAATTATGATTATCAGCATTATAAGGTTCCGTCAACTAGTCATATATGTACTTATAGTTGGAGATTTGACGATAAAATAGGCAATTTAAGCTCAAGTCAGATCCAAGAGGTGGCCAGTGAAGGTTATATGCGAAATGGTCAGTGAAGCCCCTTTCTCTTTTGGAGCCGCAATAAGGCTAGGGTGCTGTTATTAAATCTTGGGCCTGAAACTCCTGAAATTTGGGGGTTGAAGCATAAATGCTTGATCATTTCCACTTTAGTTAAGCGTGATTGTAGTTTCTTTGCTCCTTGTTGACAGTAGGACCTCCTTGCTTTGTGAATCTCCTTTGAGTGGATGGAAAAAGGAGCTTCATCAAACAGTTACAAAAAAGCTGACCCCTGAATCGCCTTTATCACAAATGTAAGCTGCCTCTTAGGAGCTAGGTGTTTCCAAATTGACCTCTGCGAAAACGCAATTGTCCTCTCCTTTACATTGCTCCCATTGGTGGCTAGTGTATTTGAGGTCCTTGATTTAGGAATTCCTCCATGTCACCTCATTCATCTGTGTCTGTGCTTTATCAAGTTGTAGTCAATGGACAGCAGGTGAATACTGCTGTACTACCCCTTGTTTGTCCTCAGGGACAGAGGAGGTTATGTTAGCCAAAAGATGGTTATAAGTTCAATGCTGCAAGGCGACCCTGTTTACCCTGCCTTTTCAAGGTAAGAAGGGGTAGAGAAAATGCATTGAGCCAGTCTTTGAGTACCAAGTGCTATGGAGTCGGCAAATCCTTGATGCAGCTCTGCTACAGCAAGTGACTGTTATGAGGATTCAAAGCCTCTGATTCCCTGTTATGTACATGCTTTATTGGACATTATAATTGCCTGTTGCCATTAATAACAGATTGAAACACAAGTGCCTCCTTATGTTTAGCAATGCTGAAGATCTTCCATGCCAAGAGTCAAGGCATAAAAGAGTCGTATCCAACAAGAAAAATCACACTTTCGAGAGGCAGCCCTCCTACTTAATTTCCATACCTCCGGTCCATGATCCATGAGAATCCAACCGTTGTGTTCCACCCAATCCCTAGCTATAGAAACAAGCCTCTATAAGTGGTCACTTTCCAGCATAAATCTCCAAAACCTTTGGAAATAGTTCCTTTTGACATGAATTTCACAAGCCATTTGCTAATAATAATGCTGTTTAACACCAACTTCAAAGTCATTGTACTACGATTACATTAATAGCAGAATAAATTGTTTGTTGCTCCTTATTCTCTCTTCTTGCTTGTTGGTATATAGTGTGTCCAGATAGGCAGATATGGTATAAAAGACCAGATCAATACTTCTCAATTTTTTTGGTATGGTGCAAAGTGATAAGTGCAAGCATTGATTGCTGGCAAGGTTCTCTTGCCATTCATTGTGATTGTTTCTTCTCTTTTGAAAATCTTCCTTTTTCTATTCCAAAAAAGAAAGAAATGCATGAGAAAGACGAGCCTTCCCTAAGATGACTTAGGTAAGCCACTTATGTTTACTTACCTAGTTTACTGCTTCTTTTTCTTAAATTGGAATTTGTGGTTTAGCTAATGTTTATGATGACAGTTTAGGATCATCTGCCCTCAGGTGCATCCAGTGGAAGATTGGCTGATGGTTGGAGGCAGCACGGGGCTTGGTGTTTGTTCCCTTTTATTTTGGAAAATTGGATATCTTCTTGAAATCTTGTCAACATAAACCTCAAACTTTACATATTTTTTTTAGCTTCTTTTAATTCAAGTTTGAAAATTGGACTGCCTTTTTCTCTCTAAGCAATTTGTTTGGTCTTATGTCATTGTTTTACCCCTTTTAGCTATTTGGGTTGCCTTCCCTAAATCAAATTATTAATGTTAATTCTATTAAGGAGTACAAATCAATATTTTGAAGGTTTATTTAATCTTGTACAATGATCATTGAGTGAAAATGGACTTGCTATTTATAAGATAATCTATAAAATTAATCCAGAATTGCGAAGAATTTTATGTCCTTGTCATGTAATGTATTAACTATAATTATTTGTTTGACTTTTTTAAGTCAAGGGCAAATTATAGTTGTCTTCCCGGTTTTAATTGTTAATCCATGTATTGCTAGGTGCTACAAGTTGTGTGCCTTAAAATTCATCTCCCCGTGAACACAATATAGATACATTACAGTTAAATATTGCAATTTTGAGCCTTGAGCTCCATTTGCCATACTTTTGAAGATAACTATGTAGCTAGAGAGTTTCATTGAGGATTAGAGGATGATGAAGGTAATGTGTTTATTCATTCTTCCACTGAGGAAAATATGATGAGCTTTTATGGGAATTTATACACCGAGGAGGATAAGGTCTGTCCTGTTATCGAAGGGATTGTGGCTTCCTATTGAGAACCTTAGTGCATCTTGGCTTGTGGGAGATTTTAAGAGGGATAAGATTCGGACAACAATTTTTGGTTTTAATAGGGATAAAACCCTAGGTCCAGATGGTTTTACTATGGTCTTCTTCCAGAACTTTTGGATGTTATTTGTGACGATTTGTTTAAAGTTTGAGGAATTTTATACGAATGGGGTAGTGGGTAGCTGTATGAATTCAACCTTTATCACCCTTATATGTAAGAAATCTCATTCCTTGAACGTGAAAGATTTTACACCCATCAGTTTGACCACTAGTCTTTATCATATTGTAGCTAAAGTTTTAGCTAATAGGTCATGTGTGGTATTAGATGAGACTATTGGCTATAATCAGAGTGCTTGTATTGGAGGTAGATAGATTTTGGATGCAATCCTTATGGCCAATGCGGATGTTGACTTTGATAGGAAAAATAATATGGGTGTTGTGTTGAAATTAGACTTTGAGAAAGCTTATGACTGGGCGAGTTTTGAGTTTCCTAGAAAATGTGTTGGAGAACAAGGAGTTTGGGGTTAGATGAAGAAGATAGATTGGAGGGCATTTGAGTTTGGCTTATTTCTCTGTCATTATTAATGGAGTGCCAAAAACCTGGTTCTCAGTCTCACATGGGTTGAGGCAAGGGCCCTCTTTCTCCAATTATTTTTTATTTATTTATTTTTTTTTTCCTTTCGTGGGATCAAGAAAGAGATTCGGGCTAATATTTTCTTAGGTCTTTGAGTAGGGAGTGATGATGGCGTGCCCCATCTTTAGTTTGCGGATGATACTGTTCTCTTCCTTGAGGAGGATAGCGATGGTTTCCAGGACATGATCAGCTCTTCTTAATATTTTTGAGAGAATTTTTGGACTTAAAATCATCATGTCCATGAGTGAGTCTCTTTGGCAGAAATGTTCCTAGCGACTCTCAATCATTTGGCAGGTATTAGGAATTGTGTGAAGAGAGAGTGCCCTATTTCCTGTCGAGGGGTTCCTTTGGGAGATAATCCTAGGAACGTTTAGTTTTGGGACCTTATCGTGAATAGAACTGATAAGAAATTAAACGGGTGGAAGGGCGCTTTCTTCCCCTTGGGTGGGGGTATCGCCTTTATTCTTGTGTGTCTCTCGAGTATTCCCTTACATTTTCTCTCATTGTTGAAAACTTGATGAGGGACTGTTCTAGTAGTGGAGTTGATAAAAAAGAATATTTGATTAGTTGGACTCATGTATCTAAATCCAAATTTGAGGGTGGGTTACATCTCAGGAATTTGGTATCCAAAAGCATCTATTTGACAAGCAAATGGCTTTGGAGATTTCCCCACTAACCCAACTCTCTTTGGCGTAGGGTAATAAAGAGGAAGTATGGTTTCTGTCAGAATGGATGGGATGCCAATGCTGGGGTAGTTTTTCATTGAAGTCCTTGGAAATTTATTTCTCATTTGTATAATACTTTTTATCCTTTGGGATCCTCTAAGATAAGTGATGATTCTCGTGTGTTGTTTTGGGAAGATTCACGGTTTGGGAATTCACTCTTATTCATTTCTTTTTCTTGCCTTTATAGGCTAAGCACACTTCACACTGCTCCTATTAAAAAAATTTATAATTGGGAGGGACATTCATTATCCTGGGAATTTCATTTCTTAAGGAATTTTAGCGGTAGAGAATTTGATGAATTTGCCTCTTTAATTTCTCTCCTTTATGGTGATAACATTCTCCAAATATTCTTGATACAGGGGGGTTTGGAGTCTTTATTTTTTAGGAGTCCCTTTTATATATATATATATATATATATATATATATATTTTGATCTCTCTTTCGTTTATCAATTAATTTTCCTCAAAATCATCTTTTTCAATTAAACAATTTTATTTGGAAGATGAAGGTTCCTAAAAAGGTCAATGCTTTTATTTGATTTATGGTACTAAATAAAATTAATACAAATGATATTTTTTGAAAGAGGATTTCTTATAAAGCTTATCTCCCCATATCTATGTGTCATGTGCTAAACCTATTTTGAAACTAGAGATCACTTATTTCTTCATTGTATTATTGTAGCACAGATGTATAACTACCTCTTTGGTGTGTGTGATAATGAGTGGGTTTGCCCTAAAAGATTGTGATTTGTTCCTTACAACTTAAAGGTTTTGGAGTGAAAAAAATGTTTGAATGTTGTGGAAAATGTGCAGTTTTGGCCACCCCAAGGTGTATTTGAAGGGAGAGGAATGTAAGAATTTTCCAAAATCAGACTATTGAAACCTCTCTTTTGGAGGCTCATTTCTCAGAGATATATAAAAACTATAGCCTAGAAAATTTGAAGAGGGATTGGAGAGCACTTGTGCGTTAGTTCTCTTTGAATTGCATTGTTTTGTTTTTATTTCTTTGGAGGATTTTTTATCCTTAGGGGTTTTGTACATTCCTTCGTACATCTAATGTATTCTTCTTGTTCTATAAAAAAAATAATTAAAAAAAACTATGTAGCTAGTGAATGTGATGCTGCCTAGGCCTTTATGATTTTATGACAATGATGGGTGCAGGTACAATTAAAGCCCTTAACAGAGCAGCTGAGTAGAGTAAAGGACCTACCAGTTCCTGAGTATAGAGGTCTCCAAGCATGGGAGGCTCAAGCAAGTGCTTCTGCACGTGCAACACATGATGATGCTAATGGCAGTGATTCTTTTAAATCTGCTCAGGGGCAAGGATTTGGTGGAACACCAATGCCATATTTCGGTGAAACAAAGGTATTTTTCTCCTTGCTTTTAATATTTCTGGACGCATAATATATATATATTTTTGTGGATTATATTTTATTCATAATTAACGGTTAGTTTCTTGTGCAAGCCATCATTTTGTTGGTCTTGGATTATAAGAACTGGTTTAAATAACTACAGGTTGGCATCCCAGGCTTTTTTTCTAGTAATTACTTTTCAAAATATTTCATGACTAATCAAGGCTATGATACTATAATTGGGGACCCTGAAATGAATGTTTGTTTGTGCACCGATGCAGTAAGAGTATAAAATGCTTATTTTTGTGTCCCATTTTTTTTTAGTTGTTATTTGTTTCTCTTGTATTATTTATGCCTTTTCCTGTATATGTTCATAAGATTTAATCTACTTTCATTTTGTTAGGACAATTATAGTTTGCAGAATATGATCTGCTTAACTGAGCCTTAGAACAACTGTGTGTGACCAGTTGATGTCTACAATAAATCCTAGAAAAAGCTATAAGTGTGAAAGAGCCCAACTTTAACTCATTCCAACAGCTTGAAAGTAATTGGATTATTAAGGCCAAAGGCTTGGATAGCTCAAGTAGGAAAGATTATTAACCAAGAAAAATGAATTTGTAGTTTCGCTATTACTTTGAGTTATCTCTTTATTAATGAATTCACCTCTTTTTCAGTTTTTCATTCATTGCTATTCTTTATTTTGCTCATTCACGGGATAATGCATATCTGATTAACTGAACATCATTCTGTACCATAAAGGATGAAAACAACTTTTGCTATTTTTTGATAATGTTCTTTTGATTTATGTGATATTCCATGATCATGCAACATTCTTGAACTACTTGTAGTAAGTGAATTTGCTCAAAATCTCAAGCAGCCTAGTCCTCATTCCGGTAAATTCTGGGAAGAGTTTTAGCAAACAATAGATGAATAAGGAGACCCATACTGTGCTGGAATGAGAAACTTATTTGCAATGATAAACTGTATACTACTACTGCGGTGTGATTGATTTTTAATGCACTTAGAGAACAAGTCAACAGCCTAAGCTCACCCAATTCATTTGTAAATTTCTATCAGTCGAATTAGCTGGTTTGATAATTATATCCCTCTGTTCGATTTCTTATAATATTCTTTCTTTAGGCACCTGTAGCATGTAATTCAATTGATTTTTTTGTTTCCATTTGTCAAATCATTTTATTTTTATTAGTTTCATCCATTTAAAATTTTTGCTACTTGTGTTTCTCTATGGTGATCATTTATTATCCCGATCTTATTTTATTGTTTAGGAGGTTCATCTGCCACTGTAAGATTCCTATATTGGCTACCTTCATTTCCTGTGCATGTTGTTTCCTAGCCGAGGACATACGGTTTTGCGGTTAAATTTTTGTTCTTAAGTTGCGCAACCTTATGCAAGATACAATATTTTATGGCTGGTTGACAGGTTGAGGTCTCTATCTATGGTTTAGAACCAAAAGAGGAGGATGCTAAATCTAATAATGCTGGTACACCTATGAAAGTTCTGCCACCTTGGATGATCAAGCAAGGTATGATTCTTACATCAGAGCAACGAGGGGAGATCAAGCAGGAGACAAAAATGGAGGGCAGTTCAACTAGAACAGAAATATTGGATGACAAAAAGTCATCAGTGGACATGGATGAGGATAAAAAACTGAAGGCATGTGCAAAGACACATGTCCATTAACTTTTCAAATGCTTATCTTGCATCTCATTTTAGCTTCCTTTTCTTTTGATTCCATTTCACTTATCACTTCACTTTGTTTCCATTTACTTCTGAATTTTAGGATGAGTATTTAAAAGCGTACTATGCGGCTGTCTATAAGATGCAACAAGAAAAAGCTGCTCAGAGTCAACAGGAATCATCGAATGCAGAGAATGTAAACAAGGGTGATTCTAGCACATCTAAACGTGTAGTTGGCGTGAAGTCAAAACGTCAAGATGATGAGGGAGATGATGTTGATTGGGAAGAGGCCTCAAATGCTGGTATGCATCAATTCAATCTATTTTTGTCACATTCTGACGTATTGCATAAGTTTTTTACTGCCTAAATTTTCAGTTCTGATCAATATTATTTGCATTGTCTGGCACATGGACATACTTCCCCCCCCCTATTTTCTGTTTGGTCATTTGTGATATTGCAATTTTCTGATGAATCATCTCAACTGTAGATCATGTCTATGAATTCAATATCTTTAGACTTGTTGCTAATTGAGACATCTTTTGACATAGTGAAAAAAATGCTTATTTATTTGCTGGTGGTGCAGTATAGAGTATTTCCAGGAAACAAACTTCTCAATGAAGTTCTGGGGGGGGGAGCTGGAATTTGTTTCCCAAGAAGCCTGTAGACACATATATTATGTTTATATTCATCCCCCCCCCCCAAAAAAAAAGCAAAAGAAAAAAGGTTAAAACCTGTGTCTGAAAACCAAAAGGGAGATTGTTTCAGTCACATATCAAGGCTAAGTTCTCACCTTCCCTCAAAAAACCTCCTCGTCGGCACAT
This sequence comes from Dillenia suffruticosa, assembly GCA_033439265.1. NCBI lineage: Eukaryota > Viridiplantae > Streptophyta > Magnoliopsida > Dilleniales > Dilleniaceae > Dillenia > Dillenia suffruticosa. Next base: position 2,579,492 of record JAVTVX010000005.1, read on the forward strand.
CTAATTATGGTTAAAGCCAGGGGAACCCTGTTTAAGTGAACAACTTGCTTTTCCGCCAACATCACAGCCAGCCAAGAAATAAGCAGTACAGATAATGCAATTTTTTTGACAACTTCTTTGGTCCTTGAAAGATGCAAAAGTAAATTGTTTATGGCCTTACTATCTTCTCTATATGCAAGAAATGTATTTGTCATCGCAACTCTCTTGATGTATGGCTTCTCAAGTCTAAATCCCTGCAAGGGGCAAAAGTAACATTTTTCTCTTCTCAGCTTCCCTTCTGCACTGAAGTAAGCTGGAAACTGTCTATAGACTTTAGACAGCCTTATTAGTTTCTTTCAAGTGAGCTCTGCCTTGTATTGGATCCTGGAGGACCAGAAAGCTTCCAATCCCAAGTGTTTTTTTTTTCGGGGGTTAAAAAAAATGTATTTAGAGCCTTCACTCCTAGGTTTGATCTAGTCTAATAAAGTCAACATTCCATGGAATACCTAGAACTTGGAGGAAATATGTAAGGTGCATCCCCAATACCACAACAAGTAGCTCTATCCTTGTATTTGACTCCTGGCAGCAATTAGAATAAATTGGGAGCCAACTATCGCTGTATAAACAGGATGATATATCGAAAAGGTTATCCGCTGATTTAAAGCTTCTTTTGTGTTCTATCTCCTTTGAAGCATGTGCAGGGAATTGGTTAAGCAACCACAGTTGTCTAGTAACTTCGTATATAGCAATTATCTAAGGTCAGGTTCAACACACGAATATTTATATTTAGTTACATTTACATGTTTTTCTTTTCCTAAGAACCAATTTATTTATACCTCATGGTCCCTCCCCCCCCAAAAAAAAACAGAAAAAAACGAAGGGAAAATCACACAACGAAACAAATGGAGCTTGGTTGAAGATATAGCATGCAATATGTGAACATTTTGTAATACCCTAAGCTGCCAATAAAATGCAGTTTTCTAGTGAGCTTGCCGACTGCCTGATCCTATTATGGCTCTACCCACTATTGCTTTGTTTGAATTCAAACTCTTCTCCCATTCAATGCCCTTGGTTCTAGTATATTTAACTGTTGTCTTGTGGTCGTTCCAGGCAATGCAACTGAGAACTTCAAGGTGAATGACTTAAATGTTCAAGCTGCTGCTTCAGAAAACGATGAGGATGACGTAGACTGGGAGGAAGGCTAGCTGATTAGAGATATCCTCAGCCTTTTTTTTTTCTTTTTTTTTTCTTTTGCGGCCTGAGAGTGGGGTTTTTAAGTTGCAGTTGTGTCGATTCATTTTTCTGCTAGCTGAAACCAGTAATTCAAAATATTTATATTAACATTTTTTTTTGCCTTGAACTTGTAATGCAGCCTCATAAGACAGGGCTGATTCTTCTTCATCAACTGACTTGCCCAAAAAATGTGCCATGTACTATTTGATCAATGTTACCTCTAATGTATGAAAGGCAACTTTCTATAAATTACTAACACAAAAAATTTTGCAATAATTTCTTTTTCTTATTTATGCTTTATTTAAAGGTAAAAATAAACAAAAAGAGAGAGATGATGTTCATGATTATGGGTCGATTACATGAGGCTTGGTTTGTTGTAAATATTTGACTTTTTATTATTTTTCTCTTTCAGAAGTTGTAAATAATTGATTACTACAGTTGCCTCTTAAATTCTTTAGCTAGCGGAAGCTCCAGCTTGTAGATGTGATGCAAATACATGATGATGAAGTGGTAGGGTGGCACAACCACTGAACATTTTAATGCCCCATGGAAAAAGACTGCGTAATCCCTCCACAGATGAATTTGCCAGTGGGTCCAAACTACTATGGTAATAATTATAAAAATTTTAACATCAAAAAAATTAAATTGAAATTTCTCAAATGATTCAAACTTATCACCGGCGATGCTCTTATAGAGGTTTCCTGTCTTTTCGCCATTCTTTGCTTGCAGTATACAACCCTTTTGGGATAATTTTTTTAATTTTTTTATCCTTTGTGAAAACTTTTGCCCGCGGTCAAACCGAGCACGAGCCCAAGCTTGGGCTCGGGTAGCTAGTATCTCGGGCTCGAGCTCAGTTTGACTAAGCTCGGGCTCAAGCCCAACTGTCGAGTTTGAAGATTCGACAAACTATCAGAAATTTATTAATTTTTTTAAAAATAATTTTTATATATAATTATATTTTTAAAAAATAATTTTTATATGTAAAATTACTTTTTTAGGTATATTTTTTAAATATATTATTTATACTACCCAACAACACTCCCTGACGACACCGGATGACACTTCAAGTTCGAGTTCAAGCTCAAAAAATACAAACTCAACAATTTCGAGCTCACCTGAAGTACACTCGAGTCGAGCCCAAATATTGTAATACCCAAACTTGACACGAGTGTCATGATAGAGCTACTCATGATAGTGGAAAAACCCACAAAGTTACCAATGGGTAGTTGGTGCAGTAGCCGGTAGGTAGGTCGCTATATTTTTTAATCGAAATCATGAGTTCGACTCGTGAGTTGGGTATGGAATCGACTACATTGAAAGATCCCTACCTTTAAAAGGGATCTTAGTCGGATCGATCTGGATTAGTAGGGACGAAATTTCAAATATATGGTTGGTAAACGAGTTTAAGGGCAACAAAAAAAAATTTTGAAAAACCCGCAAAGCTGGAGAAACCTCCTCTCCAAATGCCCAGCCTTCAGTCTCCAATGGAACAGTTTAGTTGTCACAATTCTTCTCCCCCAACTATGAGATTTAGGATTTAAATTTTTTTGTAATAAAAAAAAAATACCCGATCTCCACATAATCCCCCGAAACCAGCCCACCTGGGTTCCTAATTGAAATCCCATCTACATTAATTTTGATAATGCATACTTGGAGTTTGGGGCATCTCGAAAACGGGCTCTCGGAAAGACCAGCTCACAGAAAGTGATCTCACTCCTAATAGAAAATGTTCCTTGCGTAATAGGAGTATCAAGATTATTAATTATCTTCCACCAAAAAAAAAGATTATTAATTATCTCCTTACTTTTGTGTCGCCAAATCCCCCAACAAGCAGTCACAAACACTTGACCATACGCCTTATGAGCGCCATGGAGTTATAGCCATTGTTCTAGCAGCAAGGTATGAAAATGTGCACCTCCGGTAGGCAATAGTAATAAAAAAAAAAAATCCAAATCCTCTTGGCTTTTCGGCATCGTTGTAGAACATGATTAATGACTCAGAAGTCCAATTACATCACCGACAAATATCGATGCCGGAAACACCCCTATTTCCTCTCAAAGCATCACAAGGAGGTTTGTCTTTGACTCGCACACCATAAGAGCCCAAATCCAATCAGTCTCTGAAATGCTAATTTGACGGATAATTAATCATAATTTTACTTTTGTTTTATTATTTTATATATAAAGATTTAACTCCAAAAATGGATACCATTTGGATACCATATGCTAATTTGACGGATGATTAATCATCATTTTTTGGCTTTTACTATTTTATTAATTCAAACCCAAAATTCACTTTCTCTCTCTTCTCTCTCCTCTCTCTCTCTCTCTCTCTCTCTCTCTCTCTCTCTCTCTCGGCAAGAAAACCCTAAACCACAGTGTTCCTCCTCCTCCACTCTCACGGCCGCATCCACTCTCTCTCTTCCTCTCTCCGCCCCCTCGGCCGTCACACCAGGTAACACTTTCTCGTCCCACCTCAAATCTGCATCTAATATTTTGTTTATAATGTTTGTCATGTAATTTAATTGCAGAATTCCATTTTCTATCATATGGGGTTTTCATGGAATCTTTTTCTTCCTTTTTTAAAAGACGCATATAAGTTGTTTTGTGCATTTTTTTTTTCTTTTCATATGAGAGGGAGAGAGAGAGAGAGAGAGAAGAGGGTATTATCATGTTTAACTAGTAAGTAATATGGCACTACTGATTGAGAAACGCTTATTACGCCCTAATTGCATTCTCCTTATACACATGAAGTGCGATGAATGTCATGTTAAGAGTGGTCAAAATCCCGGATTATTTTGCCCTATGAAGCCCACACACGGACACAAAGGCAGACAGAGACATGGTGATATGGAAGAGCCATAAAAGTTCTACACTATCATATGTTAGACATTGTTGTATCGTGTTATGTCTTAGAATTGCGTCCAGCAGACACATGCTCATAAAATCACGTGTTGTACATTTACCGTATCCTATGCCTCCTTTTTTGTTACTTGCTTAAAGGCACATTCATCAAACACCGCCAACCTTTATTAACCAGATGAAGATGATCAGGATTCCTCATAATTTCCTTGTGGAAAATTTTGAAAATTTTCAAACAATTCTTAATGGGCTTTGGGCAGTAAAGTTGCTTCATGGCGGTGTAGTGACTCCCTATAGCTTGTAGTGGCAGAATCCTTGTCATCTGACCTGCCCTTTTAGTTGAAGCACAAAAAGCACTACTAACCACTTGTGTGTTATATATATATATATATATTTTTTTTTTTTTTTGGGGGAAGAGGAGACTAGTTTAGTTGATAGTAAATATTGAACGTTGGGAAATTTACAACAAAATTTTCATTGTGGTGGACAGAATTTTCCTACTTCTGTATTAATTTAATTGTGTTTTTCCTACAAAATTACTAGTCTTCTATCCTATTCTGATCGCTGAAAATCCATAGTTTAAATGCAGCCTTGAAGAGCTATGGCGGCAGCACTCTTTGGTTCTTCACAAATGATGAATGCTGCCTCATCTTATTCATCTTCATCTTCTCGAGTGTTCATCCACCATGACCATACTGACAGAAAGAATCTTGTGTTCAAATCAACCAATTTCTCCATCCGTGCACATTCATCCTCTTCATCTGGGGAATCTGGTTTGCTCATCTCTCTTTCTCTCTCTCAACATATATGTAGGTAGGAGTGAATGCATTTCTGAATGTGTTTCTAATTTTAATTTTTACTGGCAATTTTGTTTGCTATGTTAGTGGTCACACTCCTGGATTATGGAGCCGGAAATGTTCGAAGTGTCAGAAATGCGATTCGTCATCTTGGCTACGACATCAAAGATGTAAGCTAATGGAAATTACTTGGTATTTCATACCATCTGTGCCTGTTTATTGAAATCCTTGATTTTTCCAATCTGACTTTTGAAATTGTTGGCTAATTACACGTTCAAGCTTTAACACAGTATGGAAATTAAATTATTAAGAATTAAGTTTATCCAGAAATCTCAACTGATATTCAAAAGTAAAATACTTCCTAAACAATTTTAATGCCATAAAATCTAACTAAGAAAAGCAAATAGAATATTCTTCTGGCAACATCATATGTTTTTACCTTGAATTTTGATTTGCACTACTGGCCTTGTGATGTCCTGCATTAGAAGGTCAACAATAGCTGACACAGAAGTCAACAGTTTTTTGTACTATGTTTATCCCTTACAGAAAATCTTATTGCAGGTGAACACACCTGAGGACATTCTAAATGCAAATCGTCTAATCTTTCCTGGTGTTGGGGCATTTGGTCCAGCTATGGACGTTCTAAACCTCAATGGGTGGGTTCTTAATGCTGTTCCATTCCTATTTTATTTTCTGAATTCTATTTGTTTTATGCCTTTTCCATTTTATTGCTCACAACATAAATTGGTGGCTAGAATCTCAAGGTCTGCCAGCTAGACTATCTTGCCACTTTGTACATTGTAATGCTGGAAGCTGGAAGTTGATTTGGGTGGGAACAGGGTAAAGGATTTTTGGAGAGGTAGGAGAAGTGGGGAGTTTAAGTTCCTCTCTTTAATTGGAGAGAGAGATTACAGAGGAGGCATGAAGATACTTTTCCATGGACGATCATTTTGGAATTATCTTCTCCCCCATGGTGTAGCTTTCCTTTCTTGGGTGCTGCTTTGAAGTGTACTTTGGTCATATAAAATTTATAAAGTGAAAGCAAATTTGTTGAAAGGATATGTTACTTGTCCAAAGGTGATGGTGATGGTGCCTTTTGAGGGTTCTGTTTTCTTGGTCTTTATGGGAGGATACCTTATTCTCCCTGGATGCCCTTCTATATTGGCGCCTTTCACAATATATATTTTCAGCCAAAAAATTACTGGGAGCACATTAACACAGTTAGCTGAATTTTGTGATCCATGTGAGAATGAATCCGCATATCTTGACTTTGTGGTTTATGTGTCCATAATGTTTCTCTTGATTGGCTTTGCAGGTTGGGTGAAGCACTTATTGAGTACATCAAGAGTGACCGTCCATTTTTAGGCATTTGCCTGGGGCTACAACTTCTTTTTGAGTCAAGTGAGGAGAATGGACCAGGTAAGGCTTTATATTCTAACCATTTTAGTGTTGTATAGTTGTAATTATTATACATGCTACACTTAGATATGATGGAGGGGGACCTCTTATGCCCATTGCTGCTGACATGGTTAGAAAACTTAATGCTAAGGAAGATAAGCACATGAGATCCTACCCTGAAAATCTATATTGAGGATTACAGAAACCACTGTGTTTTATCCACAATGTGCTAGCTTCATTTGGAATGTCAAATAGTTGCTCTTTTTTGCAAATATGGTGATCAGTCTTTTAGTAACGTATAACTTATCCTTCTATATTCTTTTTCAAGCTTTTAATTATTTAGTGCCCAGGATGTGCATGCGATAATGGGTGGATGCATGGAAAGTCAAGTGGCGCATTTCCTCACTTAAGCTGTATAAAAAATGAATAAAATTATAAAGTTCAAGCTCATCCGTTGAGATTGCCCATCTAAAATTTCTGAAGGAAAAAAATTCATGCAAGTGCCCCGCAGAAGTTTCTAAAGAGCTTTTTTTTGTCATAATTACAATACATTAAGTACATTTTGAGAACATATACTCATGTTATGGGAAATAAAATGAGTAACTTAGTTTGGTGAGGTAATACCATAGTTCTTCAATCAAAGTAATAGCTTTTTCTAAGGATTTAAACTAGGTATTGCAATTGAAGTCCACTCTCAACATGCTACATGGCATGTCCAAGCATGGCAACTTCCTAAGGATGCATCCTGTCCCATGGTAAAATTCAAGGTTATCTGGTGCCATTTTGTTTTAGGTGTTAATAATAAGTTTAGCTGCTAGAGGACATATGCTGCTGTATTAAAGTTCCTCTTAGATCAGTTATAAAACTGGAGAAATCTTAATGGACTTGGCTTCAAACTTTTCTTCCATTGATGTCACTAGCATTGTATTTGCTTAACTTTGTTTTGGAAACCTTAGTGGGTCATACATTGTGTTTATGTAATTCTGAATTGATGTTGATTCATGTCGTTGTTTTCTCCTTGATTTTGGTTCCTTCGTTTGTGATATTTGATTGACAATTCTACATCTTTTTCAGTGAAAGGTCTTGGCCTCATACCTGGTGTGGTTGGGCGTTTTGACTCATCCAATGGTTTTAGAGTACCTCATATTGGATGGCATGCTTTGAAAATCATGAAAGATTCTGAAATTTTGGATGATGTTGGAAACCGCCACGTCTATTTTGTTCACTCTTACCGTGCCATGCCTGTAAACCCTTCTGCTTGTGTAAATTGCATTTGGTTTCCTAATCTGGATCTTTATCCTCTGTATGATTTTGTGGATTTTGTTTAGTCAGATGATAATAAAGAATGGATTTCATCTGTCTGCAATTATGGCGAAGATTTCATTGCATCTATTAGGAGGGGTAATGTTCATGCAGTCCAATTTCACCCAGAGAAGAGTGGAGGTAAGATTATGCACTTTTCCACTACTGATGCGTGAATATTTTCAAGGATGAATGCCTACTCAATGGGTAGAAACATTGGTAGTTTTCTATCGTTTTTTCTTTCATTTCTATGCTTATTTGCTATAACACCAGAGTTCTGGTCTTCACCTTGTCTGTCATTATTTTATCCTGGTTCAACAATTACATCACATATGTTTTAATTTTGGTTATCCTAGTTTTCTTTTTCCTAAGCTTAACTCAGGCAAGGCATAACTTGATGTACTCTTATTCTATGGAGTCATGTTCAAAGTCATAAGCATCATTTTTTCTACGTAGACTTCAATGATTATTTTAATTATGTTGCGTGATTCCACTATGTAATTGAAAATGTGATTCCACTATGTGATTGGAAAATTTTAAGATATTACAAAGGTGAAGCTGAAATCTGCAGATGATTATTTTTTTGTGATGTACAAAATTGGTAATTATTGTAAAATTGGAGAAAAATAACATCACATATGTTCTAATTTTGGCTACCCTAGTTTCTTTTTCATTTTTTTTCCAAATCTAAACTCAGGCATTGAATAAAATTTCATATCCTTTTATTTGTATAAAGTCATGTACAAACCTATAAGATGTGATTCCAGTATGCAATTGGAAAACTTTGAGATATTAGAAAGGAAAAGTTTGAATTCCCAGATGATTATTTTGTGCGGTAAATGAAATATTAGAATGGCTAAACTGATTATTGAACTTTAAAGTACATTTCAGTGCCTATTCCTGTCTTTTTCTTTTTTCACCATTAAGCGTTAAACAGCCTCGATATGTTGATGCCTCTAGATTAAATGATTTTCAGATGTTGGCCTTTCCGTTTTGAGAAGGTTCTTGCACCCAACTTCTGCCACAACAAGGGTAATATTTTAAATCTGACTTATCTGTCTATTTTTGTGTGAACATTCACTTTTGGCAATCTAACAATTTCAGAATTTCTCATGAAGACAGAAGGCAGCTGATCAGAAGGCTTCAAAACTTGCTAAAAGGGTACGATACTTAAACAAGATGTGCTTATGGCCTTAAGTAATTAGTTCTTCTTCTCTAACTTCTAATGATAATTTTAGATTGATTTCTATAGCACGTTTTCCGATTATTAGCATCATGGCTGGGAATTTCTTTCCAACTGCAATGTGTTGAATATCCTTAGGTTATTGCTTGCCTTGACGTGAGAACAAATGATAAAGGTGATCTTGTTGTAACCAAAGGAGATCAGTATGATGTAAGAGAGCATACGGAGGAGAATGAGGTAAGGATACTTTTTGCTATGAGCTAGGGCAAAAAAGGATGTGCTTTTACATTAGTGAGAGGACAAGCATTAGCTGTTTGTGTATTATTAACTGTGAAACGATGGAGAAAACATTACAACTATGTTGCAAATGGGAAAAAAAATAGTAGAGAAAAGATCACAATTAGGTCTAGAATAAAGGGAAAGTATTTCTTTTCACCTCTAAAAATAATAGCTGAATATTGGTGTTTTCCATCTTGTCAGCTAATTGGTGCAATTGAATCTGAAATAAACATAATCAGTTTCCTTGGCTTGATTGTTGTGGGTTATGTTATTTTCAACTATGATTTGTTTTAATCTCACAAGCATATTCGGAGTCAACATTGAATGGATTGTCCCAGCTTCAAGTGTTTTGGCTAGTTGACTCACTGAAGTACAGGTGGCCATAAAAGCTGTGCAGCTGAGAATGTTGTGACCAAATCAATACAGCTCTAACCAAGTTTTGCTGCTTTTTCAAATCATTTTATCAAATCTGAAAATAGTAGACACTAGACTGCCTGATTCGTTGTTCTTCTTTTTTCTTTCTTTCTCTGTTATTTATTTATTTATTTATTTTTTTGTTGGGGGTGTGAACAGACAAAGTCTGTAACTTGAAATCAGTGACAGATTAATTGATCTCTTCTCACATAATGAATCAGTAGTTGGTGTTGGATACCTGTAGTTCATCTGGGTGATCATACATCTTTTAATTTTAATCAAATTTCTGGTTTAGATGTTTCCTTCCCTCTTTCATGGGGTAGTAATTTGTGCTTTTGATATATCTAGGTGAGAAATCTTGGCAAGCCGGTGGAGCTTGCCAGACAATATTACAAGGACGGTGCTGATGAGGTATGATTTTTTACGCGAGCTTCCCTAAATGCTTGGCATTTTTGGAATGCGTGAGTTCATGCAAAAAGCTCAGCAGAAGTTACTTCTTTTCTCGACAACCTGTTATAAGTTCTATACATATACATGTAGGAATATTGATATTATATAACTTCAGGCCTCCTACTTGTTGCAGGTCAGCTTTTTGAATATTACCGGTTTCCGTGACTTTCCTTTAGGTGATCTGCCCATGTTGCAGGTATGTTACATGTACCTTGACTGTCCACCATAAAGTTTTCACCTCATACAATGTCATGATCCTTCGTTTTGCCTGTGCTAGTTTTTCTTTTCCTTCTCAAAATGCAGGATAGGTTTCTTATGTAACCGTTTATTTTTGATAGACTTATAATATTTAGCATGATCTGATACAACATAGGTTTTAAGGCACACATCAGAAAATGTTTTTGTACCATTAACAGTTGGAGGTGGAATCCGAGATTTTACAGATGCAAATGGCAGGTATGCTTATCGATATCACTTTTTATTGACCACCTTAATTTGCATTCCTAATTTATTTGGTGTTATGCTGGAGTTCTTGAAAGAATGCATCCAGTTCTTGTTCTTCTGTTTAATCTGGTAAAGGTAACAGAAGCTCTTTTTTTTTTTTCTCTCTCTTCAATTTTCTGGTACTTGTGGTTAGGCACTACACTAGTTTGGAAGTTGCTTCAGAATATTTCAGGTCTGGTGCAGATAAGGTTTCCATTGGAAGTGATGCAGTTTATGCTGCTGAAGAGTATATAAGAACTGGAGTAAGTAAAAGTGCAAATTGTATTTCAGAACTGTAATTTGGTTCACGTTTCTCCTTTCCTTCTAATGTATTTCCAACTGCCTGCTTCAGGTAAAGACTGGAAAGACCAGCCTAGAACAGATTTCCAGAGTTTATGGAAATCAGGTAGCTTTCCCTCTTTAGTGAAACCCATATCCACATTAGATGAACTATTATATTGGGTCAAATTAGAGAATTGAATATAAGGGCAAGAGGCATGGCAAAAAGTTCCCCTGCACTCTCAATGCTGATTTTCCCCTTGTAGCCTGTTGTAGGGTGTTCTTGAGTAAAAATGGGTTGTCCAGATCGTGGGTGGGTACCTTATATTGTGCATGAATGTAACTCGCTTCATGTGGAATCTTGCAGGCTGTGGTTGTCAGCATTGATCCCCGTAGAGTTTACCTCAAGAACCCAGATGATGTGGAGTTCAAGACCATAAGAGTAACAAATCCAGGTACAGGGACTCTTTCTGTTGGACCAAATCTGGGTTTATGGACTATTGTCAAATTTGGTTGGTTTATGGTTCCACACATTGGCATGTAGTTTAGTTCATAAAGACCCTGTTTTTAGGCAACAACAGCTAAAACACTAAACTGGTTGCTGAATCATCAAAATATTTAGTATGATCCAATGACCCTGGTGCTCTTGGGGTGTTATCGCTACTAATGCAGTTGTGACCTGTATAATGACTTCATTAGATGGTCTTGTTGGTACCATGTGATCTTTAGAGAATTTACAAGAAGGAAAGAGAGCCAAAAGCCAAATTTCTCTCTCTTTCTCTCTCTCTAATTTTTATTGTTCTTATATTTTTGTGGGGGTAGTACAGAAGTGAAGGAGTGGGTAGATGCTGATCTATTGATGGGGAAAATAAATAGATCAACTCTTGTAGAGAGCACCCTTTCTTGTATGCCTGTATGTTTTATGTCTTTGTTCATAGTCCTAGTTTCTAGACCTATCAAACCTCTGGATACAAGTGATGCCCATGTCCGTATCTGTTTGTAGAGGTTAATTTTGAGCATGTAATTGGTAGAGATTGGTGATGCTTGACATGAGTAACAGTGACAAATACTGATTATAATGACACCATAACCTGGGCCTGAGGATACACTGTTTTGTGTGGCATGCATAGCAGTGTCACTCTTACTGCTTGAGCAATGATGGTACATTCAGTATCTTCAGTGCACGGTGCTCCCCCTGTACTACATTTTAGTCCTTGTAAGAGTTCATTAGCTAGGAACAATATACATACAGCTTCACATTCTTGCATAAGTGTTTGTTATCATGACTTAGAAGTCAGACCTGCTGCATAGATATTGTCAGCCCCTTCTTTTACCATTAAAACGACATCACTTCCTTGTCCTGTATAGCAAGACCTTAAGTACTACCTAGTTCTTTTAGTTTCCATTATAGAATTTCATATTAGTGGGATTTGTTTCTTATTCTGTCATACAGTTTGAAGCATCACTGTCTAACAGACGTATGCAGATGCATGATCTTTAATTCACAAGCATTTTATCTATTTTATTTTTTATTTCACTTGCCAAGACTGTTATTTCATATTTGTTTCAATTCAGGTCCTAATGGAGAAGAATATGCCTGGTATCAGTGCACGGTAAGTCCTTAAAACTTTTTATTGCATTTGTCCTACGGATAATGATACAGGTGAAGGTTGTTATTATTCCATTAAAGCATTTGCTCTGTGTTTGTCTACTCTAATCCAGTTAGATATAAGCATCATATTTTCTTATGGAAGAAGTTTAGACAGCGATGTCTTGCCACTGTAGGGAACTAATTTCCACTCGTGATCTGTAAAATGTGACTGTATCTGCTGGCACTTAAGTGGAGCTTGAATGTGCTTAAATATTTAAAGTTAGAACCTCGGACTATGGTCTACATTTAGGCATAACAACAGTGGCAGATTTGTCTTGTGACCTTTTTCTTAGCCCTCGCTCCCTTGCTTACTATCAAGAAAGGATATATTTTATATATTGTTTTAAAATATGCATTTCTACCTGAACCTTTGTCTCATATCTCAAAAGCCTTTTTCCTTGCTATGACTGAAGGATTTAGGTGTGCTGTTATGTTATCAGAAATATTGTTTCATATGCGATGTGATCTATAATGTGTTCTTAAGGTAAATGGAGGGCGTGAGGGTAGGCCAATCGGAGCCTACGAGCTTGCCAAGGCAGTTGAAGAGTTGGGAGCTGGAGAAATACTACTTAATTGCATTGACTGTGATGGTAAGAATGAGCTACATCATTTTCAAGTTACCAATTTATTGGTTTCACAACTATTTTCTGGAATTAATGACTTCTTACTCTTTCAGGTCAGGGAAAAGGATTTGACCTAGATCTGATAAACTTGATCTCCGATGCCGTGAGCATCCCTGTTATTGCAAGTAGTGGTGCAGGTGCAGTCGAACATTTCTCAGATGTCTTCAAGAAAACAAATGCTTCTGCTGCCCTTGCTGCTGGCATTTTCCACAGGAAAGAGGTATTTTTTTTTATCTGCATCTCCTCAGTTATTTCAGTTTCTGATGGAGTTTATGGTGATCAAGCATTCTTTTTTTTCTTCCTGCCAATGTCACATTTATTCTGATTTCAAGTTGTTTTGGTAAAATAACTTGCATTTCTTGTAACTTATCCTTGGTTCGCATTTATTCTGATTTCAATTTGTTTTGGTAAAATAACTTGCATTTCTAGCAACTTATCCTTGGTATCCGGATTAACCATGATGGTAGACCATCATATTTAATTTTATAACTTTTTAATTGCTCATAGAACCATAAATTTTGCTGGAACTTGCATCCCCATAATCAGCTGTTTATCATGCAAATCATTGGTGTTTACTACCAGTGGAATGAGTTCCACATGAAATCAGTGGTGTTAATTAGAAGCGTAAGCTATCACTTCTCTAAAATGAGGATCACTATGACATCCCATTTTGATCTTGTTGAAGGCCCAACTCCTTGTCCCTATTGGTATTCAGGTGGGGACATCGAGGATCATTGCATAAATTTCCATTTCCTAATGACCATCTTTCTAGTTCTCTTCCTGTGCCAAAGGCCCAATATGCCTTCACTGCTCGACATTGCTCTCCAATTATTTGATGTGGTTGATTAGGAACAAGTTAGTCTCCTTATAGAAAGACTTGTGGCTGGATCATCAGTGTTATTCAACTGATATATGACATGCTTGTGATAGCAGCTTAACATTCCACAAGTGGGTGGGGGCTCTTATTGTAAACCAGAGAAAGTAGCTACACTCGTCCCTCCCCCAATCTCTCTCTCTCTTTTGAAAAAGTAAAAATATGCTGGGGTGTGTGTTTATAGTTGTACTTCCTATTCTGATCGTGTGTTCTATGACCATTTACGTAATTATCTACGGCTCACTAATTCTCATGAAATGCAGGTTCCCATCCAAAGTGTAAAAGAGCACTTGTTAAAGGAAGGCATTGAAGTCAGGATGTTAACGACAGATTCTTTACCACAAAATGCTCAAGCTGAGAAGGTGGCAGCTATAATGTAGTAAACTCGCGAGCTGAGGTGGTGGGAGCTCAAGGAAGGATTGAATTTGGACATGTTTTGGGAAGCTAAAAATGATTTCGATTTTGAATTTAAATTTGGCCTACATTTTAAAATGAGATCATTTTTGCCAGATGCTAGAAATGCTTTATCATGACTAATTATAGTTTTTAAGTATATTAAGTTTGAATGATTTCCAGCATAAAAAAAAAAGTTTGAATGATTTCATTTCTTGATTACAATGGTTCATTCTGCACGAGCATCCTTTCTCAAACTTGTGACCATAGGTTGGGTTTACTGTGGTGTTATTGTCTCTTATGCAAGTTCACTATGTGCCTTGCATCAATCATGCATGCTATTTGATTAGAAATCCACGCCTATTTTAAGAGATTATTTGGTGGGAGAGTTGATTCTTAAATTTCAACATTCAAAATATTTGCATTTATTTTCCTCAATGCTAGACTATGATTGAAGTCGGGACAGTTGATGGTCACATTCCCTTCTAAATCCCGTAATCCGGGATTTAAATCCCACTGTAACAAAAAAAAAAAAAAAAATTGTCGATTTGATAAACAAGAGGTCACATGTTTCATGGTACCATTTGTCAGTTTTCGGTTCTTTCTTATCTTAAAAGAGCCAAAACAAAATGTGGTGGGGATAGTTGTCTTTGATCTTAGCTAGCCTTTTGGACTCGTATCGTCCTGCATGACTTTATTTTACCAGTGACCCTTTCTTTGGCGTCGAGTCGTCCACTGCACAATATCTGGCCAAAATAAGCACAAATTATCTTCGATGTTAAAAGTAAAAACCGCTGAAAAAGAAAATCCTAATTAAGATTTAAGAGAAGTTATGTAATTAATTTTTGGAATTAAAAGCATAGAAGGTAACATGTTTATTGTTGGGGATACAATTTATGTTTTGAGAACAAAATTGGTCTTAGCACTCCTATGTGAATAGAGAGGAGAGAGAGAGAGAGACAGAGAGAGAGAGAAAATGGGGGAGAGAGGAGAAGAGATTAAGGTTTCATCAAGGGGCATTGTGGTCATTCCATAAAAAATCTTCTCATCCACCTTTTTCATGCAATTGCTTTGAGCTCAAAATTTAATGAAAACAGATCTTTATCTTTCCCTAAATGAATTTGGCTAGTATTAACCTTATTTCGAAATGTCAATAAGAGAGTCAGCCACCAATACATGTTGGCATAGGTGGGAATAACACTTTCGTCCTTTAACTAGGTCGGGAGTTCGAGGTACTGAAAAAATATTGTTGAGAGAGGACCCCTCAATTGAGGCCTAATAGACTCCTCGATCCGAATTAGTTAGGGCAAAACTTCGAATATCGAACAATCAAGATAAAAAAAAAAAAAAAAAAAAAAAGAGATTCAGCCCAATCAGTAAGAGAATGATTACGAGGGACTCCTTTTGAGGCCACAACAATATACACATGTATCCCAAATCTCTACTACAAACTAATCAAGATAAAAAAAAGCTTGCTTGCAAACTCTAATCTACTTTTATCATTTCCCAAAGAACCCGAACAATCTCCGGCGAGTTCTCGGAGTTCTAGAATACTTCTTCCAAGCTGAAGAGCTACTTTCCCTTCAATCAGCTCACCATTTTCTCTTTTTCCTCCAAATTTTCTTCAATACTCTCTTCCAGCTCCTGAACGATAAAAAATCATCCCTGCCTGTCCGCCATGCTCAATATTATTCACTACACTTGCTAAAGCCCCACAAACAACATCAAGAAACACGCCGCATGAAACAACCATAAAAGGTGACCCAATAGAAAGTGAGCCTATAGCACCTTACCCTGTAAGCATAGGACCACATATACCCAAAACTTTATTAACCGTCAAAAAAAATTTAGTAGGTCTCACGTACTCTCCGCAATCTTTTCTCTTCAGAACCTCAAGAATTTCCCTCGTTTCCTTTCAAGATTTTCACTCCACCCATTTCTTCTTTCAGTTTTAAGTCTAGAGCTGTCATGATCTTGTCGAATTTCTGATTTCTAAGGCCACCAAGTAGCTGGCTTCACATTTTTCGGGGGGAATTTATCAAGCATCGAGCGTAAGAGAGAAAGTGGGTATGCTTTATCTAAAGTTAAAACCATTTCCATAGCTTCATTCACATCACTTGAATCGATTTTTCCGAGTAAACTCTGTTTTTGATTTTTCCAGTGTAGTCGCTTGAACAATCTTGAAGCATTCCTCTGCTGTTCAGCAAGATGTGAAGGTTGAATCTTATTCATCACCATCAAAAAAACAGTGGCCGAAATGAATAAAAGACTAGAACAAATCTTTAAAGCTAAAAATGGTATGCCATTTCCACCAAGTGAAGCCAGTCCTGCCATTGCTGAAGCAGTGAGAGTTAGACCATTGTATAGAAGTTAAGAGAAGACGGTTCCAATTATCACGTTGAGCGCCATATTAGAAAAATATTTTTAAAAAATGCAATAGATATGTAAAAATAACTTAAATTTTTTAGTGAAAAAATATCTAACTTAATATATGCACGCTCATATAAAATTTCTCTGAATAATATTGTCGACTTGCTTCTTAACAACTCCAGAACCTAACCTAGGATCAACTTCTTTTATCATTACTCTCCCTTGGTCGGAGCACTTGGTCTTCACTCTTTAGCTATGATGTAAACAAGAGAAAATGTTTATGAACTAATCTTACACCCAACCCTACAAACTTCATCTGAAAAAAGATCAGGTGTATATTTTGCCACGATAGAAAACATCCTTTTAATATTAATTATTTGTTTCATTGATGTTGTTCATCATAAATATCGTACCATGCTAGATTTGACTCGCCAATTTGTTGCCCAAGAGACGAGCTTGACTTCAGAGTTTGACATTGGAGTTCTTTTGAAAGAAGAACCAATACATGTGTTTCTCCATCTCCGAATACAATAATTACCAAGTTCTTATCCCAAAAAAGATAAATGAATTAAAATTTATGTGCATGGTTTATGAGGGTTCAATCTTCATAAAAACTCAAGCTATTTCATTAGTTTGTTAAAATAAATCTATTACCCAATTTAGATCATTATCCAATGAGTTCTTATATTCAAAATCAAAAATTAAAATCTCGAATTTAATTAAATTTCTATACTTATACAATAAAAATAAATAATAAATTTTTAAATTCATTTACAAATATAATTATTGGGTTTAAGGTTCAATTTGTTATTGCAAATATAATTATTTACTCAATTACTTGTAAAATTCTTTCCTTTCAGAGTTAATAAAGATAAAATTGTAAGTAAAATATAAATTATGTGAACCCCACAAATTTTTGTAGAGTTTATTTACAAATTCTTGATTTAGAAATTTGTATTTTTTTATGGAGTTAAAAATATATTTCACATTTTTTTTTCTTTTTTGGTTCAAAGAAACAAATTTTGAATTAAAAAAAAAATGCACGAAAATTGTAGAGTTCATTTAGATGCTCGGCAGGACCTTAGTTTAGAAGTTATAAGGAGAATACTATAAGTTTGTCTCTGATTAAAAATATTAAAGAAATTATAAGACAAAATTGTGAAACAATTTATTAATAAAATAGCCCATAAAACAAGTTTTAAAAATTATATTGATTTTTTGTTCAATAGTGACCGACACTATATTGATTCAAATTCATAAAAAAAAATTAGAAATATTTAAAAAAGTATGGGATATATTATTTTGAAAGTCTAAAATATAAATGATTTAAGATATATAAGGAAAGTTACCATGAAAAACACAAGATTTTCGTCTTGTATGGTTCATACGGAAAACAAGAAAATCGTCACATATAATGAAATATCATAACATATAACTAAAATTAAGGTTAATGACTATATAATATTATAACAAAAAACAAAAGAGAACCTATGAGACAGGCATTGCAACAACGAAATCAGACAGAAAGCTGTAAGTTCATAGCTCCACAACTAAGAACTGTAAAAGCCACAGACCCCAAAGGGTAATTCACACATCAAAACAACAATGTTAAAATCGAATGTTCTAGTACACTTCACGAGTCCAGTTCCAGACCCGATACGACGTAGGAATTAAAGAAATTGATGAGTCTGTTCCACCATCATCTCTTTCATCTCCGGCGTATATATGGCGAGCCGCACAATTACAAGTGGGAGAATAAAAACAAAAGAAACTACAAAATTTCGACACCTTAAGAATTTTATTTTGGTCGGAGATATTTTGGAAAATATTAGTTGTAAGCTGCACCAAGAGATCAATGAAAGAGCTAACTGCTCGCTCATATGTCAAGGAGCAGTCTGCGAGGGTCTTCAACAACATCCTTGATTCGTCTCAGGAAGAAAACGGCCTCTCTTCCATCAATAAGTCGATGGTCATATGTTAAGGCTATGTACATCATTGGCCTTGGAACTATTTCGCCTCCAACCACCATTGGACGAGAAATTATAGAGTGCATACCAAGGATTGCAGACTGTGAAAATAAATGGAACGCATCAATTTACTGTGTCAGACTCAAAAACAATCAAGTGAGAACAAGGCACAAGGCACTAATGCACAGATAACATTGTCAAGAAAGCAGTTAAATCTGCTATGATCGTGGCATACCTGTGGGGGATTGATGATGGGAGTACTCAACAGGCTTCCATAGACACCACCATTTGAGATTGTGAAAGTACCCCCAGCCATCTCATCAATTGATATGGATCCATCATTTGCCTTCTTGGCAAGTGTATTAATCTCCTTCTCTATATCAGCAAAGTTCATCGTGTCTGCATTGCGGATGACAGGTACAACAAGACCCTAGAAACATTTGGAAGTAAAAAACTTAGGCAGGGGAATGAATAGTGACAATCAGCTGGGAACTGTAAGCTTTGTTCCTTAAGACAAATCAACTTCGTAAAGACCAACTGGAAGCCTGAATAGGCTTAGTTTCCCAAATTACATACAAGTGGTGTCTTAACTTTAGTAGCATAATAGGTAGTAAATGCTAATTGCAGCACGGAAATCAAATATGGTCAACACAGATTAAAACTTCATCTAAGCTTGTGATACAATTTCTAGGGAGGCAAGTGAAACAAAAAAGACAGCAGTCTCTCTCTTTTCATAGACAACCACCAAATTTAAAGTATCTGCATCAATCAGATGCAACTAAACATATAACATTCACAAACAAACCAGTCAAAGTTCTGCTCTACTCTAAAAAGAGAAATTTTTCAACCAACTAGCCTCTCTTCATCCTCAGTTGCTGTGCTTTCCCACGGAAACCAAAGGAAAAGGGTGAGACAAACAAAAAAAAATACTTTCAATCTCATCCTGAAAAAAATTTCTTTTCAAACCGACAACCAAATTGAACCCAAACTGAGCAAACCTCTTTGATGAGTTCCCCATCCATAAACAATGTTGGAAAAGCTAAATTATTTTATTTCCTTAGATCTAGATGGAATTTCTCTCCCAATAGCTCATTTAAAAAGAAACGGAACACTAAACACATTACCTTGTATTCTTACACTTTTAAAACCCCAGCACACCCATAACTCCTCTATTCTAGACCCAACTGTGAAAGAAGAAATCTTAAATACAGAATAAACCTGTTCTATATGGCTTCTTGAAGCGGCTCTAAAGCTCAACGTCTGGGTTAACACCTTAGACAGTCATAATTTGCACTGTTCATGCTCCTAAGAAGCAAGTTCTTTCTTGTGCCTCTGCAATGCCAAACAGTTTAATCATTATCTGCATTGCCCTGTTGGACCCAAATGGTTGGGCTTGAATTCCTACAACCATAAATTAACAAGTAAAGCAAAGTTGACGGGCATGGTAGGCCCAGTGAGTTGACATACACCAGTGCCGAATGGGCAAACCCCAAGTCCTCAAATCTACACCAACATAGTTTACATATTCAGAGCTGAGACCCTATAGTATGCTTTTGCGTCCAAGTGTTGTATAAAATAGCTTCACCATCAACCAAGATTCTGGCAATAATCACCACCAAGTGCTAACTCTCTCTTGTAATTATTATGTAACCGGACAGATTTTATGGACATATTCCAAATGACTTTTCTCAGTTTGTTGTATTCCAAATGACTTTTCCCATTCAGAACATCTACAAGAGTCTCAAAGAAAAGGAAAATCTCATTGATAGCCACTTTGTGTTTTAACTCTACAAAATGATTTACAGAGTTCAAACTCAAAAAGATCATTGATGAGATTTACCTTTTTAAAATATAAAATAGAATAAACTATCATCATATAAGTAAAAGTACTATTATTTTCAAAGAGGAAAAGAGGTTTCGGTGATTTTTTTTCTTCCCCCACCCCCACCCCCCAAAAGGAAAAAAGGGTCCCAAATTGACAATTGGTCAATAGCAATACAGTATAGCGTTCAGGAATAAGCTTCAATGATGAGATATACCAATAGGCAAGCAGAACAAGCACACACTATGGATGTCAAAAAAGCAGGTACATGGATAATCCGCCCTATTAGGGGTGGGTAAATGGAGGTTGGAGGCAATAAACAGGGAAAGGAACGGATAAGGATTTCATTTCTAAAACACATCACAAGTATGAGGCATCAGGTACCCCACCCCCATTTACCCACCCCGCATAAGTATGTTATACCTTTTAAGTATTTTATGTAACTTATGCATGTATTTTCATTTTAACACTGAAAAATAAATTGGAAAATCCCATCTCCTAAGAGATGTAACCCCTCGTTCCTTTTTGTCCCGATTTCTTCTCTTGCCCATCTCTTTCATTCTATCGCTCCTCTCCCCCAATCTCCAACTACATTTGTCTTATCTATCTCCAAAAATCCTTCCACTCTTATGGCTTTCTCCTCATGCTGTTTCATCTCCATGTTCCTGTCTCTTCACAAAATATGAATCTTCAAGGCTCAGTTTTTGAATCATGCTTCAAGTTGAATCCAGAATCTAGTATCAGAAATCATGCACGCGCCCTTTCAATGAAGATAAGAGCACCCATTTGTCAACTTGTGTTTCAATTTGGGGCAAGGTTGAAGGGAAAGGCCTTTCTCCACCGGAGCAGCGGATGGGTGCAGGTATGGAGGCAATTTTACCTCACAGGAGCCGGAAATTCAAAAATTCAATTCTTCCTTTCCCCCTTTACATTCATACACAAACCTCAAAACTGTCAATATACCATCTAAAGTTAAGAGCTCTACAAGCATACATGAGTAACTCTGCTGGCTTATATTCATGGTATAGATATTGGATGAGGTGGTCACACTGGCCTTGGAAAGAAGTTGAAGTTCTATAAATTCCTAAATGTTTTTCCAAAAATTTATGCCTACACCAGGAAACCATTATAAACACCACAACCAAATACAAACTTTATATCGGAAATATAAAATAACAGGTAAGTTAAAACTGGATACTCTCACAGAAAAAAAAAAAAAAAAAAAAAAAAAAGGCGCCACAGCTTCAAATTCCAACAAATCTTAGTCACGTAGTATTTCCACATTTAACAAATACCATAATCCTCAAAACATGAAATCCTTCCCAAGCATCCATTTCTCAGAAATCCTCCATTTATAGAGCATTGAATCCACTGAGAAGTTTGGAACTTAGAGCATCACTCACCCCTAACCACCTCATCATACGGTTGTGATAAAAAAGATGATACATCCTCTTAAATTGAGCAAGTTTACAACTTTTCTGATGTGTAGACTTCTTGCAAAGAAATATAATCGAATAGCCAGAACCCTATTAGCATCCTCGACTATAAAGAGCAATACAACCTTTGTTTTGTACTCTTCTAGGAAATGGAGCTCAAGGCCACCCCAACTTACCACTAGATACTCAAAAAACTGTTCACTGCTCAAAATAAGGTCTTGTGCATATGAATCTGAGGTTACCAAAATAACTGTTAGACATTACGTCATTGTTCTCTATAGTCCACATGCAGTTGTATGTTTGGGTGCATGTCTCCTAAAAGTCCAATTAATTATGATGGCAAATTATATAAATCAGAACAGATGTACACAAATAACATATTTTTTCTATTTTTATATAGCAAGAACTAACAGGTTTTTGAGTTACCTTTGGAGTACCAACAGCAATACTGATATCTATATAATCTCTATAAATTATGTCATCTCCATCGATGACTGCATTGATTATAGGCTGGTTCTGGAGCCCACTAACAGCAGCCTGAGATCAGAACAAAAAGAACTTATTGAAATGAAAATATGGCAGCACAATAGCGCATATAATCACGAACACATGCATGTCTTTGCAGCTTACTGCGTCATCATAAGTGAAACATACATACTTTCACAAACCCTGACATAAGACCCAACTTGACTCCATGCTTCTCAGCAAAGGCATCCTTGTACTCAGAACGAAGTTTCATCAAATTAGTCCTGCAAACCACAACATGTAAGAAAGAGGTTATTAGTCACCTAATACGTTCACGAACCATTTTCAAATTTTCTTTCATTAAAGATCAGAGAGAATTCATATTTTAAAAATACCCAAAGCCAATAGACCCAAACTCCAAATTCATTGAGATATACTCTTCAAGAACTACTTTGTCTAAATGATGACATACCAGTAAATAAAGGACAGATTCTACAAACAGTTCAATCCAAGATACAACTCAGCACTTAATTCAAGAGTTTAAATTTCACCAGGCCTGACATCATAATTGTGTCTGTAGGGAATGCAGGCGTGGAAAAATCTTTTAATAAAAGAACATCATGCAGATGCACTTTTAGATTTGTGTATCAACAAGGATTCAAAGTTACCAAGCCTAAAGATATGGTAGCACACTCCTTCCTCTCTATTTTTATGAACATTTATATGTTTAACCTAAAAGCATATGTCATTATGTTGGTAGTGGTTACACTTCCATAGATGTCCCTGTACCAAACATCACTTAGGGTAAGTATGGCTGGAGTGTAAAGTGGAAGGAAAAAGGGAAGGGGAAGTAAAAGTGGAGTGAAATGACTCTTTTCATTCGTTTGGTAAGGAAGGAAATGTGGAGAGGAAGCAAAAGTGGGATGCGATCCCTCCCCCTCCCTCTTAAGAAATTATTTCCGTCCCAAAGTGGACGGATTCGGAAGGTAATGGATTTTTTTGGACAAATTTGTCCTTATCCTTCTTTAATATTTACAAAATTATCCATTAATTTTTTTGTCTATTTCAATTTTATTTAATATAAAGTAATAAAATTTAATTTTCCTTATCAATTTTATTGGACAAATTATTTTTTTCATTAATGATGGAGATTTTACTTTTTTTTTACATTACTATTCCAATTTTATTTAAATATAAAGTAATAGTGAAAATAATTTGTAAAAAAAAATAAAAAAATATATTAAATAGATATTTTTTTAAAAAATTATATTTTTAGAAAAATACTTTAAATTAGAAAAATAAAAAAATTACGTGGTGGGAAATATTAAAAATATTATTATACAAGGGTATAATAGTCAAGTTAAAAAATAAGATAGTATTTCCTTCTACTTTTCATTTCAACCAAACAAAAAAAATATATATATATATCACCTATTTTCTTCCCTTCCATCACTACCAAACAAAAATGAAGGAAATGCACTTACTTCCATCAGGTGAAATAAATCTGCCCCTTCCCTTTCCCCTCCCCCTCCCCCTCAGCGAACCAATCTTACCCTTAGTTTACTAATTTGCAATTTTGCATTTGTTAGAAGGTTAACATGTTCTTGAATTGAGCACAAACCCAACTAACATGACCTACCCTTGTTTTTTTTTATTGGTTAAAAAAGGCAAGAAGATAAAACATATGCAAAAGAAGCACAATTGGATGATCCCTGAAATCTAGAATATAAGTAACAAATCTGCAAATATGGCAGCGTCCTCTTTAGAGGTGATGCTGGAAAAGATAAGATCTTAAACCAAGCACAAAAAAACAAGGGGTTTTGCAATATTTTCAAAAACTTTCATACACCTTTTTCTCCAAAATAACCATAGATTTATTCCTAGCTTTGCGATTCTTCAAACCACGACAACCACATAACTCTGTACAAACTCTGTACACTTCAGACCTACTTGAGAATGATTTAACTAAAATATTAAGAAGTTTTATTTTGCAACTTACATGTCAACTTCATTGAATGTTGTCAACAATGCAAATGTGTTTTGTGAATCCTTCAAACGAGTTGCAACCCGCTTCCTAAGCCTTGTCATAGGAACCTGGAATCATTGATATCAGGATGAATAGCTTCTCAGTAGGAGTTCACCTAGTGTTTCTCACAAGAAAATTATAGATTATTTGTGTCAGAGAAAAAGAAGAAGGTATATTAAGAAGAGAAGAACTGCACAAGTGACGGCAAAGTGGATAAGAAATCCTCTGGGACCAAAAAAGGGAACAGAGCAAAATTTAATAAAGGAATATAAATTATTATGTGAGATAACAGTCAAGACTGGTTCTTACACGTCTTTCTCCTTCCTTGGGGGGAAGCTGAGGCTCAGTAGCAGACTGTTTGGGAGGTGGTGGAGATGGTGCTTTAGGCTTCACACTGACTGGAGCAGCCTCAGGTACAGGTTTGGACTCAGTTTTTTCTTCAGGCGGTGCCGGAGGAGCAGCCTTTTTTGACTTCTCCTCTGACGGAGCAACATGGGTGACGCCTTCACTAGATTTTGATATAACTGCAATCTTAGTACCCGGTTCCACAGTATCCCCTTCGTTGGCAACAAACTATCCACATGACAAAAATCAATATGAACACTATAGCTATACTTTCACAAGAGATTCTTCTTCACATTTTTGGGGTTTGGCTGGGGTTAAAAAAGAAAGGAAAAGAAAAAGGGGGGAAAAAAAGAACAAAGGATGCAACCATTATGGATTTTTTACCTCTTGTAATACACCAGCTTCAGGGCTTGCAACATCAATTGTCACCTAACAGAGTATAAAACCAACATGTGAAATCAACTAATCAGCCCCAACTAGAATCCTGAATCAAAAATATGCAATGGATGTTTCCTCCATATAAATACCTTGTCTGTTTCAACCTGAGCAATTGGCTCATCAACTTCTACAAAATCCCCAGGTTCTGCTCCCAAAGAATTAAACAAGGAAAAAATTAATTATTTCAAAAATCAAAACTGCAACAAATGCAAACATAGACATCGATTCAAATAACGTGTACACAGCAAGATTCCGTTAACAATTAGCAAAGGACATTGAAAGCATACTCTTCAAGAATGTTGCTAAAGTGCCATCGCTGATGGATTCACCCATGAAAGGGACAACAGCATCAACTAAATCACCTTTACCAAACAAATAAACAGGGTTAAAATGATTAGAGATATAGGGGATGTAACGATAATGATGACAACTAAAGTTAGAAAAATGAGCAAAAGACACCACCATGTGATATTTCTGGGAGCACAGGCCAAGATATGTATACCAATTAAGAGGAAAGCCCAGAATCCCAAGGAAAAAGAAGAAAAAGAAGAAGAAAAAATTGCAATAATTACCATCTAGACACCCTCTTCTCCAACTCTTAGAAGTTCATATGCATGCAAATGTGCACTCTATTAATGCGGTCTCAAACCCATTCTTAGCAATTTCATTCTTCTTGTTATGTCTAGATTGTTAGGTTTCTTTAAAAAAATAGAGCAGGCGCAATGCAATACACTCACTAGAAGATTGGCTTTGTTAGATTCATTTTCACATGCTACTACAAGACGGAAAAGTAGATATTTATATATATATAAGCCACCTTAAGGGCATATCAAAATTTTTGGATTATGTCATGACATTAGCAACACAAATACTGTTCGATGCACCCTGGGTACTTAGAATATCAACCTGCTCGGAAGGCTATATTGTACATGTTTGGTAAATTGGACAGATTTTGGTCAGGCAGCTCACTCATTCGTTAATCGTAACCCAAAATGTAGAAGTAGATCATTTTCCAAGCATCCAAGTCTTGTATTGACTTCTCATTTGACATAAGTAATTGCTTCACCAAGCAAAATAGCAATGTAATGTACCACAATGCCACCCCATGACACTTGAAATTATCAAGCACCAGTTTATATGCACATTTCCCTTTATGCCGTCGCATTGTAGTCACTCTCTATCCATGGATCATTCACAAAAACAGCAACTGACACAAAAGTTCTTCTAATCCTGTAAAAGACATAACTCTTTAACGAAGTTCAGGACCCAAGGCAGATCTGGGACCAATGCTGCCAATCAGAGGGATAAGTATGGATTTGGCTCATAAATCCTTTTGGGTAAAAATTGCAAAGTGAACACCTAGCTTTCATATTTAGAAATAAAATACCTCAATCCTGAAAATGCTAAGACAAGGTTCTGCACCAATTACTTTAGCATTGGTAGAACAAAAACTTTATCGCTGCCCAATTTAAGACAAAAGCTCATAGCTTTGGGTAAATATGGGGCAACAACATCTGCTTCTACAAAAGGTTTGGCCAAGAGGTTAATTATACAAATCATCATCAGAAACATTTTATTTTCTTTAACCAATATATTAGAATACACGATAGTAATTAGTTAAGTAGATAAATGGAGACGATTTTGAAATATTTAAAGAATATGGAATTGCATCAATTTAGAACAAACACGCTTGCAAGTCCAAACAACATCATTGATAATTCTTATATGAATCCCAAAAAAGGCATGTATAGTATTTACTGCTGTCTGAAGAAAACGGCCTGCTCAACATGCTCATGCTTGTTTCTGACTGAAAAGATACTCTGAATTCCCTGCATATTAAATATGTCAGGAGGAAACACTTCCAAGAGACAATAAGAAGTAAATAACATTCGATAACAGATGCATTTAGTGGAAGCTAGCTTGCTCTTCCATTTTCATTATAAGATTAAGCTTTATACCCACATTCTTCATTCAAATTAAGAATAATGAAAATGGCATACCAAAATCTACACTCCAAAGCGCAAAAAAGGCATAGGCACACACAGACATCATGGTAAGTCCAAGATATACCATCCTTTTAGGAGCATTATGCTTGCATATAATCAAACACGGAATCAATTAAGCTGATTTGCAAAAAAGAATTAAAAGATAAATAAATAAGTAAATGTCATATTACCTTGTTGGCCTTAGATTGACAGAATGCCCTGCAATTATAAATGATAAGAGAGAAATATGTTCATAACACAGAAAGAAAATAATGTTATTCATTAGTGACATTTAGCCAGAACTGATGATTAAAACATTACTCGATAGAATGCGGTGACCGAAATCTTGGACAGTCCCACATCCTCTTGCGAGAATTATAACCTGTATAGACAACCAAAAAGAGAAAAAGAAACTTCTAAATGGCTTCATAGGAAAATAGTAAAGAAAATTAATTTCAACAAGGACCTTGTACAAAAATAAAAGTAGCACCTACGCAGGATGACAAGCATGAAAGATAATTGAAGTCTACAGGTAATCAAGAGAAATTAGGGACAGCCAATTGAAGGAGCACTCTTTCATCATAGAAACGGGATTCAATTTGTGAAACAAGAGTACAATATCAGCCCACAAGCAAACTCCAATATAGAACAAACATATCCAGCATCATTGTTTAAAACCGCATTCTATTTACACAACAAGGTCATTAAGATCACCATCTAGACGATAGGATTGCACAATCTTTCAGAATCCCTGAACAATGTGGACCCTTCAAAGATAGTATCCTAGAAAGCTAGTAAACCTGTACCAGGATTGTAGGATCATTTGATCTTGGTAAAGATGCAATCGGGTCTATTTTAAGTTGGGGCTTTGATGGTTTCTATGAGTCAAGCCGTCTAGGACAACAATCTCTCTCTTCTCTATGAACATCATTACGAAGATAGTAGGTGAAGCCACAGACTGAGGTGAAGATCTTTAGGTCAAGCCCTCTAAGACAACAATCTCTCTCTTCTCATAATCTCTCTCTCTAATTTTTATATCAAATTACCTCTGTGAAAATTTTCATTCTCATAAAAAAGAGAACTAACTGAACTGACAATTATCATGCAAAAAATCTGGTTTTTTTTTTGGGGGGGGGGGTTAGGCTGCATGTTGTATGGTTTGACACCAGAAACAAATGCTGACTAACAAACTTAAAAAAAAAAAAAAAAAAAAAAATCTCCTTTCTATTTTCTGCAGAAAATTGGCTTTCCTTTTTTCTTTTTTTTTTTTTTTGGGGGGGGGGGTTGGCTTGGTTTTGTGAACCATTTTGTCGTATAAGCAGAATTAAGCAATAAAGTTGTCATCGCATTGACACTTGCTAGTAACACTCTGTCCTAAACTAAGACAATTTCAATCTTTTGTTACAGCATTTGTGCCATGACAAATGTCACCAAAGCTAGGAGAAACAGGAAAAAGAATAGTTTTGGTAATAGTTTGATGATATAAAAGGAATGTGAAGTGCAGATATTGTTTAAATATATATTATCTTGGACCACAAAAAAATCTATAATTTCATGAACTTTTCTCTACATGAAGGTAGGATCTTACGATCATTGATCCTATAATCCAAACTTATAGGACTCCAACGATCCTAGGTAGGGCACGCATCCATATTAAAAATCTTGACATACAATACTAAGATTTCATAAGCCGTTCAATTCAAAACTTTGTACAATCTTAACCCAATGCCAAATATTACTTTAATCAAATAGGACCCCAATTTTAACACGCATTACAACTAGTGTAGGAGAGACACAGGACGTAACATGCCAGGGAAGGAAGCACTGATCCATGAAGCTTATAAAGAATTATTCGCTATTACACGGTGAAACTTACAAAGAATTCTATGCTGTTACAAGGTAAAAAAAAATGTCATATAATTTAGAATCTTGTTGTGTCTATTGAATATATCAATATGCAACAAAGAATACACCCAAAAGAAAAATTACGAATAAAGTGTGTCCAATGGTTAAATTAACGGAGTGCTCTTATCATCTCTAATCCTCATAATCTTCAAAATCTACTTAGAAACAATTAAGATCATTATCTAGTCCTTTAAGTAGAATATTAAACTAAACTAAAATCGAAACTGATTCTGCACATCTACTTCACCTAGCCAAAACGAAATTGGAAAAAGATCAAAGGCATCCAGATGATCAATTATCTACCTCATTCCTGGCAGTCGAATAGTCCCTAGGAGTCGATGCTCTGTAAAACAGTGGCCCCAAAATCTGAGACACAGAGACACAAAATCAGTTCAAATATTTCATAAAGTCACAAACAGCAAGAGAGAGAGAGAGAGATACGGGAGAAGATGAGGCTCCGTTAGCAACTCTACGCCGTATACAGCCCAACATCATTCGTTCTTGATCTCTAGAGCAACGCAGTCGCATCAAATTATTACACACACCCACATATATATAAAAGCAATTCTCAGAGAGTGAACAAATTGAAAATGGATTCAGATCGCGAAAAATTATGGTTCAAAAGAGGATTGAAAGAGAGGTAACCTAGTCGTGAGAGATCAGTAGGAATTCGATTTTAGGTTTTGTTTCTTATATAGTCACAGATGGCGAGACGCCGCAGGCATTGCTTTCCTTTTTCCGGCCTGTGCCTGTGTTCCCATACTGGAGCTGTATAATGCTCGACACGTAGCGGGTCTTCATTGGCCACCGACGAATTTTATTTTATTTTATTTTTTTAATAACTGATCGGTATCTCGAGACACTTGTCACCCTTACCCCATTAAGCCTCCGTTTGTCACCAAGGAATTTTATAATATACACTACAGTCTACAACTGCTTTTGGGGACAAAAAAAAAAAAAAAAAAAGAAGAGAGAGAGAATTAAATATCTAGTCCCTGAATTATGTACAAATTTCAAATAAGTTCCTAGACTCTATATAGTGACTAATAAGTCCTCTAACCAATGGATATCAGGATTTTGGATGAAATTTAATGAGGTAGCTTTTCCAGCCCTCGCGCCATATCATTTTACTCTCATCCGTCCTCGCCAGCAGTTCTCTCTTTCTCTCTCGCGATTTTTGTTTTCTCTATCTTCACAACAGAACTCCAAATCTGATTACTTTCAAATTTTCCTAAAAAAAGAGTTGCACAGGCATCCTCATTGTCGTCGCCTCTATAATCCCAAAGATAAAAAAGACCATAGCCTTGTCCTGCTTCTCCCGTCTTCATCTATTCTCTCTCTCTCTCTCTCTCTCTCTCTCTCTCTCTCTCTCTCTCTCTCTATTTATATGTTCTTCCTCTCCATACCCTTGTTTTTAATGCAACAAAAAATAGGAGGCACTGTCAAAAGGCCTTTGATTTTCTCACTTTCTCTCTCTTTCTCGCCCCAAAGCTTTCTTTTGTGGAGAGAGAGGGGGCATTGGGAAAGAGATAGAATGGAGGAGAGGGAAAGAAGCAGAACAGAGCCATTCGTTTTTTCTTTTCTTTTTTTTTTTAGTGAAGTGGGTTTTAGAGAGAGTGAAAGAGGGGTTCAGAGTAATGGATATGGAGTTTTGTTGGGTGGAGAGAGAGAGAGAGAGAGAGAGAGAGAGAGAATGAAGAAGAAGGGGATGGAGAGATAGAAGGGTTTGGAAGGAGACGAATGAGAGTAAAATGACATGACCGGAGGGTTCAGGTAGATCTGACACATTTCATGCCACATTATTAACCCAAAGCCATCTCAACAACTTCCATCTCACATTATTAAATTTAAGTAAAACATAAATAAAATTATAATTATCATAATAAAATGAAAAAAAATTAAAAGTTAAATTTTCACAAAAAAAAAAAGAAAATTTCACGATTCACATTAAAATTTGATTTATTTTTTGTTCCAGACCACTCTAATTTAAATTTGTGCAACTTTGAATCAACAAAAAAAAAAATTATTTGGCTTCTTCTAAACTGTGTAATTTAGAACTTAATTAAAATTTAAATTTAATAATATTGCTAAAAAAGTATTTTTCTTCACAATTTATGAAACAAAAAAATACTTATCATTTTTATTCTTTTTCCTAAAATAACTCACATCATAAATGGGTTTAGTTTATATTTTTTTAAATAATAATATAACTAACTAGGAAAAAAAAACAAAAATAGAAAGTCGCCTTGGGTTGCTGGTTTTTATGTCGAAGGAGACCCAACGACAGGTCAAAATGTTTTGCTTTTGAGCTGGCTTTTGCCGTCATTTCACTGTTTTGTTTTCTTGGGAAATCATCTCAAATCATTTCCTAGGAGCTGGTTTTTATTTTATATTATTTTATTTTTAACTTGTTTAATTAAATTTAAAATTTTTACAAAAAAAATAGAATTTTTATAAATAAAATTCAAATAAAAAACTAAAAGTCTTATTATAGTACTGAATTTTTACGTTAAAAATTTTTACTTTTTCTAATTAAAATATTATTTTTTCCAAACCTAACTTCGAATTGCGTGCGAACGACCCGTACCAAGGACAACGTAGTTAATGCCCCATGCTGTCTTTTCTTTTTTTTTTTTCACCGAAAAGCCCCCAAAATCTGTGTGGACTTTGAATATGTGCGGGGGCATTTGAAGAAAATGACCTGCATTCATTGGAAGTTGATGGAGTACACGTCATATGGTTGACTTTGATGCAGAACAAGGTCAACGTCGAAGACTCCAGATTATTGCAAACTCACATTTGACTTATTATTACACGTGGCATATCGTGTGTGTAATCCCAATTTAATCTAATTTATTTTTAATTTAATTCATTTTGTTCATAATATTTTTTAAAGAATTTATTTTGTGAAAGAGAATTAATTTTTATAAAATAATTGTTTTGTCTTCAAAACTTTATTCTTGAGAAGATGCATTTTCATATGTACCCTATCTTTCTAAGCGTGACGTACAAATTATTAAATCAATGCCCAACCTAAATGCATAAGAGGATGTAATAATGATAAAATTCGAGTAATGAACACTTTTATGATAAATATAGTTTTTCAATTTTCTATATTTTTCATACTCTCTCTCTTTTTATTATACCAGAACTTAAATATAGAATCATTATATTGAGAAAACGGATTATGACCACTAGATTCCTCTTGGGAACTTCTCTCTCTTATGATTAATGGAAGTTCAAGTTCCCTAACTCACACCAGCTAATTCAACCACCACCGAAGTTTGAATTTTGGAACACCATTTATGATCATTGACAAAAGTATTGGCGAGAAGGTAGTAGCATGTGAAACTTCTCGCCAAATGCCTGCTCTTGACAAAAGTATTGGCCACAAATAGCGAAAGAGTTATAAGTGCTTTACCCCAACTTAAGGGTTGTAGCCTCGCCAAAAAATGGCTCATCTACCCTCTGCAATCACCTTTTAATGATTTGTCTAGACTGATATGGGGAATTTGTCACTTGATCTTAATTCCATTTCATTTCACCTGCAAAAAGGCCTTATTGACTCATGCATTAATGTAAATATTACACAACTTGCTCTAACATAAATGTAAACTATTTCTTCAATCATTATCCCAGTGGGTTAATGAAATATAGGAAAAAAAAAAAGATATGTACTACATACACAACTAGCCACAGTTAATGTCCCCCTCTGAATTGAAAGTCTGAAAAAAGTTTTCTAAACTCAAAAATTCAACCAAGGTTACCATGCCAAAAGAAAAAAAAAATGCCAACTTCAATTTTTATTTTAAGAGAAAAACGTATGAGTACATGTGCAAGCTATGCTTATTTATGATCAAAATTGTAAAAATGAGCCTGATTTTGTGGAAAATGGAATTTAGTCTAGAGCATTTTTGGGTTGTTGCCATGCACATAAAAAGTGGTGTTACATAACCCTCAGGGAACATGCCAGTAGTCATAACCTTCTCCCCAACCTCATGATCCAGCGTTCGAATATCACGGAACAAAAAAAAAAGGTGGTGTTACATAGCAGAAAAAGGTTTGAAACAAAAAAAGTGTGGTATGTGTACTCGATTCTTTAATATCAGGAGTGGCTATGACAAAATTGGGGTTAATTTTTATCTTTGGTAACCAGATATTTTCCTTGTAATTTCTTTAATTAAATGCCTTGGAAGATTAAGATCGCAACCATGTTATGTTGAGAAACTAGATTTGAAGAACAAAGAAAAAGAGGTGTAATTCGGATTTTGCATGCCTAATTTGTCTCTTCAACATGTTTTGGGGCAATTTTAGCAAGCTAACAATGTGTCCAGATGTTTTCACTCAAGGGCAAACGAGCTTATTGTTCCCTTTCCATATGGTGTCATCTTTTTACTTGAGTCTTCAAAGTGTGTGAGAGGGAAAGAGAGATATGATAATGCAAACTATATAAGGCATCCCAATACCATTCTCAAGAAAAGAAAAACTCAAAAAAGAACAAGAAGAAGCAAGCTTATTGTCCACAAAAGACTTATTTTCTTAGTTGACAATATTTGATAAAGTACAAAAGAGGCTAGATAGAGCAATACGTATACTTCACTTAGAGAGCAGTCCCTAATACATCTCTTCGAAAGGCTTAAAATGTTGATCAACGACTTAGTAATTTACTTAATACGATTTTGAATGCCAGGAGTCTTGACAAACGTATGCAAACGTTACGTTCACATGCTCACGGCAATCCACCTCCAACACCACCACCAGCACCTCCACCGAAACCACCACCAGCACCCCCTCCAACTCCACCACCTCCGCCACCACCGAACCCTCCACCACCGCCTCCTCCAAGTCCACCACCACCACCAGCTCCAGCCCCACCTCCAACACCACCACCAGCACCTCCACCAAAACCACCACCAGCACCGCCACCAACTCCACCACCGCCTCCACCGCCAAACCCTCCACCACCACCTCCTCCAAGTCCACCCCCTGCACCAGCACCACCTCCAAAGCCGGCTCCACCCCCAGCCCCAGCACCTCCGCCAAGGCCTCCACCGCCGCCGCCTCCAAACCCGCCACCGCCGCCACCCCCTAAACCACCACCATGCCTAGGGTAGTGAGAAAATATCTTCTCCTCTTCAAATGAAGAACTTTTGGTTGCTAGATTTCTTGCATTGGTGATGCAAATGAGAACACCAAGAAGAACTAAAAGAAACAGCTTGGAAGTCATCTTTTTCTACACTAGAAAGTGATTGTTTGTAGTAGAGAGATGACTTTGGTTTGATGAGAAGAAGAAGCTCGAGAGAGGCTCTATTTATAGTAAAAAAGGTTCAGCAAAAATACAGTTGGAAGGATTTAATTCGGACATCTTCTCATCTACAAACCGTGTTTTTGGGACTTAATGGCAACCGTCTCTTTTCCGAAGGAAAACAATATGCGAGTACAGCATTCAAGTCGAAACTTTAATTTAAAGGCGGAGACTCTTGATCCTGCAATCTGCAGTTTGTCATGCAAGTTGTGTAATTTTGTTGCTCTCTCTCTCTCTCTCTCGGTCCAAACATTAAATGAAAATGTGTAAAATATTGATTCATTCGGCCAAGGCAATGGAAGTTTCGGGCCAAATCTTGGTCATGATCAGCTTCATTGAAATGATATCGTGTTTTTATTAGAACTTACAAGGTAATGCTTTTCGTCGTAACTTGAGTGCCCTAATTATGTTCGCCAAATGTTGCATATATTTTTTTTTTCCTGTGAAAAATTGAACCTAATATAGCATGGTGAGACACCCACTTCCTAAAAGGTGGAAGAGAACTCTTTGTAAGAACATGTAAAATTTTTATTTAAATATATTTTTTTTGAAATCTAGTATTTGAATCTGCACATGTATTTTTATTATTTTTACGACTCTACACGTAAAAAGAAAACGGAAGAGAAATGCTATTGAATATTTTGTATTTTTTTTTCTTTTATCATGAAGTAAATCCTTTAAAAAAAATATCGCTTTGTTTTAATTACAGAGAGAGAACGAGTTGATTATGTGTGGTTAATAAAATAATCAAATAATATCATATCTCACAACCTATAAAGCCAAACGGATTGACATTTCTAAATTCTTCTACTTTCTTCTAAAATCATAATTGTTATCTCCAACTAGATGCAATTACTCTTCGGCCGACCCAAACAAATCCAACCCTAGAAAAGGACTTGGACTGAATAGGGGTGGATAATGTTGAAACATTGACTTTGTCTGCGGGTCAACTTAAGAAAATGAACTTAATTATTTAGACATGTTGGTTGCAGTAAAGTGGCTTTAATCTTTTTAAAAAATATGAATTTTTCATTAGTTTTTATATACTTAGAACCTAGTTGGTCGTAAAGCATGTTAAAACCAATAAAAATTAAGTGTATTCAATTTTTAAGAATGAAAAAAATTATATTAAGAGATCTTCCTCTATAGAGAGTTCAACCGTAACTTAAACCGAATTAATCGAAATATAATTTCAGATACTAATCGATCAAGTATAAAAAAAAAAAAAGATGGAGATTTTTATTGCATTTGGATAACGTTAATTAGAATACTTGCCTTCTTATGGAGCTTTTCTCCCTTTCTCCTTTATGAAATTTAGATATTCACACCAAAATGATAAAGCCATGTCATACTCTTATGAATGAAACTTTATCCCACAATAAATATCGAAATTTTGTTGCCAATATAATTTAATCTTTTTTATGAGAAAAAGGGTGATTTTGGGATAAACTTTTCTAACCCCTTCAGATGTTATTGTAAGAAGAGTATAACAAATATGAAATATTTTCAGTTTAGTTTTTGAAGAATCAAAATTTATTGAACACAACTACAAAAGAAGAAAAAAAACAAAAAACATGAAGTATTATTTACAAAAAGAACCAAACTCTCTTGGGTATGATGATCGGGTGCTGCACTTTTTTTAATTATGTTGGTTTTGAATTCGACTCATGAAAATAAAGAAACAGAATTTAAGAGAGCTAACCCCTTAATGAGTCTCAGAGTGCTCGAATCGGATTAATCAAACAAATCTTAAATATCAGTCCGTGATAAGTAATCAATTTATAAAAAAATAAAAAAAAATATTTACAAAAAGAATAAGAAACGGTAATCATCTTGACACTCTTTTAAGTGGAACTCTCTCTCTCCCTCTCTCTCTCTCTCTCTCTCTCTCTCGCTCTCTCTCTCTCTCTCTCTCTCAATGAACTCAAAGCAACCAGATTGTACAACTAAGCGACAGAGTTGCTTCCAGGCCATTTATTTTTGAGACAACTAAGCTTGAAATTTTGAGCACTATTTATCGCAGACATATAATTTGGGGCACCACAAATAGGTAAACAAGCATGTGGGAAACTTATAGTACAAACAAAAACAGAAAGAAAAAGTGGCAACTTTGAAACTCTTCGATCAGCAAATTGAGCTAAGAGTTATTATGTCCACCAACCATGAGAACCCTTTCTCCATAATTTGTCTAAATTTATGAAGATTAGATTTGATTCATTCGTTTCAACTACCACACAAACATTTTACTTAATGCCCTACTCATGCATTAATGTAACTATAGAGTAAATTACTTTGAAATAAATGATGAAAACTATTCCTTCAATCATTGTCTCCCCTTCTCTTGAAGGCATAAAAGTTTTTAAACCCCAGCAGAATATGGAGACTGTTTTCAATGTAAAATCTTGTTGGAATTCAAGATCCTTAATTTAAGAACTTATATAATCATAAGTTCATATCATAGTAGAATTAAGATTCCAACAGATGTTTTAATTATATCCTAAATAGTTATAATGAAAAAAAAAATCTCCAATATCTAAACTTTTATATCCACATGTTTGCCCAAGATTGAATCAAACAGTTTTACGTAAGGAAGTTGCTTTGCGAAATTTTATACCACTTGTTCTCCATATTCATTACAATTTACATCAGAGAGAGAGAGAGAGAGAGAGAGAGGAAATGGTTTTGGCAAAAGTGGAAAAGGCCTCGAGAAGAAGAAGCAAAGTTGTTCTCTACGAAAGATTTTCTTTCTTCATTGATAATATATTTCATTGAGTACAGAAGAAAGAAAAGCAGAAGCTAGAAAATTTTAATACCCTTTGGTACTTAACCAACTTCATCTATACTTCGCAGATTATTTTACTACTGCATGCAAGGAGTCTTTGGGCACATATAAAGTTTGTTCAAGGCAATCCACCACCAGCACCAGCACCAGCACCACCACCAAGTCCACCACCTCCGCCACCACCAAACCCTCCACCACCGCCTCCTCCTAGTCCACCACCAGCTCCACCTCCAAAACCACCACCGGCTCCTCCACCAAAACCACCACCAGAACCGCCACCTAGTCCACCGCCACCTCCACCACCACCTCCACCAAGTCCACCGCCTGCACCAGAACCACCACCGAACCCGGCTCCACCGCCAGCACCAGCACCTCCACCAAGGCCTCCACCGCCGCCGCCTCCAAACCCGCCACCACCACCACCACCTAGACCACCACCATGTCTAGGATAGTGATAAAATGTCTTCTCCTCTTTAAATGAAGCACTTTTGGTTGCTAGGTTTCTAGCATTGGAATTGCAAATCAGGACACCAAGAAGAACCAGAAGAAAGAGCTTGGAAGTCATCTCCACCATACGAGAAAGTGATTGCTGGTAGAAATGACTCTGGTTTTGATGAGAAGAGGAAGTTCAAAAGGGAGGACTATATATAGAGGATTTGAACTTTTGAAGGGTTCAAGGAAAGCAAAAACGCGGTTGGGATGATTTAATTGGCTCAGCTTCTTATCTACAAACCGTATTTGGGCACTTAATGCACTCAACCGCCTCCTCTCAAATACGTCCTTCCTAGGTGATTAATTATCATTTTCATTTAAAGGAAGACTCTTGTTACTGCAGTGTACCCTTTTGTCAATGCAAGTTGCAGTATCTGGTTTTGGTCAGTCTCTCTCTCTCCCCCCCCCCCTCCCATGTACTAAGAATGGGTTTCTCTGGCTTTTTGGGTTTCTCTGGCTTTTTCTTACGGCACATAGCACTAGGGCAGAAAAGCAAGTCAATTCCTTCATGACTTAGCCACCAAATTTTGAAAATTTTAGCGGTCCATTAACTTCAAAATATTTTATTTATTTTTAATTAAAATAAAAATCTCTCAGTAGAATAACACGGGATTTATAGTACATGTAAAACCATATGGTATGGAAGGTGTTTCTTTTTTGACTTTTACATTTAGTACATTGTTCTAACCTTGTATTTAAATCTCGTATTTATGGTACATCTAGAGCCATATGGTACGAGGAGCAAATTCTGTCAGTCCACTAAGACGACCAAACCAATTCACCACGTCGGAGCTGCAACCCCATACAGTCGACATATGAAAGATTGCAATGATTAAATTATTATTCAACATTTATTATTATTTTTTGTGGAATAATAAAATGAAATGACTAGTGAGACACAAGTAGAGCGTAAAAAGTCCTACAAGAATGGCCTTTCTTATTCTTTTAGGTGGATAGGACCAGCCTTATTCTAGTAGGAGCCAAAACGGCCGTGACCTTTATAGCGTGCTATGGAGGACTTGGGTTGAGTTGAACAACTCTATTGTGTCTATGATAAAAATATTTTTTTTTTCATCGTCTAGGGTCTAAGTTTTATCCGATTAATCTGATCTAAATATTATGAGATCCATTAAGGGATTAGTTTTCTCAAATCCTATTTTTTCATTTCCATAACTTGAATCGAGATCAATAATTAAAAGAGTATAACACTCTATCACTATACCCATAAGAATTTGATCTAAAATTATTATTCCTTCACTAACTAAATCCAACATTAATTAGTAGACCAAATGAGTCTGGAATCTTAATTATGTGATTATTTGTAAAATGGAGTGTCAATGTCGAGCTTTGAAGGTCTCGGATTCGAGCAGTCTTGTAAAATGGAGTATTAATGTCAAGTTTTGAAGGTGTCAAGTTCGAACTTGTCCTGTATAAAAAAGGGTATGTGTAATATGCAGGCCCACAAATTATTTGTAAAGATCAGTTCTAGAGGTGCCCAATTTTTTTGCACCACCGCCCAATTAATTTAGTGGATCAGCTGTATATATATTTTTTTAGAACGTATCGGTATTTAAACCTGAATCTATTACATGGAGGAGGAGAAAGATACCAATTGAGTCAAAACTCTTTATATGGCCTCATATCTTAATTTATAGATGATTAATGGATATTGAATAGATGTGACCTTATTTAAAAGGAAAAAAATCTAGTGGGGCTGTTGAAGACTTATCGGACTGCAATTATAAATTCATTCTTGACAGGAGCGTTTATAGCTAAAATCAGCGATCGTATGGTATGTAGAAATTTTTATAATAATGATAATAAGACTATGCAAAGGGCAACCTTTGCCACAAAAATATTTGAGGTTATGAGTGCTCGATTCACTCGTCAAAGGTCTTTAAATAAGCTCAATTAAAATTAGATATAACTTTTTACCAAAAAAAATTATTAATATAAACTTAAACTAAATCCCTTTTGTAAGAAAATTCAAAATTTCTATGTTTTTTTTCTAAAAAAATTAGTTTAATTCAAAATATTATTTGTAAAAAAAAAAAAAAAAAAAAAAAAAAAAAAAAAAAAACCTGAGATAAAATTGAGCTCAGATTATAAACAGTGGGAAAATTACTTGGGCTTAAGTATCTTCACTTGCCGGTAGATGTCCGCCGAATTTTGCCGTCCAGACCCTGATCTGGTCTAAAGCTGGACAACCATTTTTTTTATCGGGTCCGAACAACTAACTCAACCCAACATCTGACGGTCTATGTATGGGAGATCCATGAGATTACACCGACAGGCCCAGTAAACCAGAGAGCGTCCCATACCGATGAATAATTGGTTCGGTGAATAAAAATATTAAAATTTTTAATCAAATCTAAAATTTAAAATTTAAAAATAAAAAATAAATTATGTTAAAACAAGGCCCATCTCTCGAAAAATAATTTTCAAGATGATTCCAAATCACTTGTGGCCAAAAATAACCAAAAATCTAAGAAATATTATCCACTCTCACCCGGCTGAGCAACCCACATAGACATAAATGAGTCAAATGCTTCAGAGTAGCAAACTGCTGGGATTGAAGAAGCTTCAACATGAGGTGCATCAATTGCCACTCTTCCATCCTTCTTCCTTTGTTTTCACTACGGAGAAAACAAAAGCAGGAAGTGAAAACAAGCAAGCTGTTTTGGCCATCTGCAAATGAACATACAGTGTTGCGTCTACAAAAGCAAAACGATTTTCATCTACCTTTAAAGCACATAGCTAGCACAATCATTTCTGCTCTTGATGCTTCTTCTCCACCTGCCACCGTCGGCATCACGGTTCTTCTTCAAACAAGGTTCCCCCCCCCCCCAAAAAAAAAATTCTTTACGATAGCTCAGCTCTCTCTCTGTGTCTCTCTCTCTCTCGCTCTCCTGATGGCAGTGCAACTCTGCTCTTTGTATACTAGATAGTGAATTTCGTTGTGCCTGAGTTTTATTATGGACCTCCAATCTGAGAACAGAGTGGAAGACCAAAATGGAGATAATGGTGAGAAAGCAAGCACATCTGAAGTCAGCTGGGAATCAAAGAGGCAAGGCTTCAATACTAACAAAACAAGATAATAGGAGACATAAAAATGCCTGAAATTTGTTTCCACCGAGTGTAGCTAGTTTATTTCAAAAGGAATGAAACTTTTTTTTGGATACTATATCGATCAGTATCCGAATTTATATTCTCACTGATCCGATTTGAAACTTAAAATATCCCATTTAAAAAACTATCCTCTCAACATAGTTTACTCTATACCCAAATCGTAAATCAAATTCAGAATTTTAATTAAGAAATCTAGAGCCAGTTCACCCAACCGTCAGTAAAAGGAATGAAACTTTGATCACAAGAACATGCTCTCTTATTCTCCTTATCCAAAACAGCAAAGGCTTTTAATTTTTTCATTCCTTTGTGTCAAACAATTGGTTACAAATTTAACTACCATTACCAGTCTCTGTACTTTTTTGTCCCTTTCCTTTTGTAATTTCACCGTGATTAAAAAATTGTCCAGTCATTTTCTTCTGGGCCAACAGATCTGTCAACCTGTGAAGAGCCCTCCGGTTTGGGAGGCTTTTTTGAAAATATAGACAATGATTTGCTTCTCGGAGTTGCATTCTCGTCTATGTTGTTGGAGTTATCCTGGTCTTTTGGTGTTTGTTTTCTTGTATTTCGATCCTTGCCACCAAAGATAAAGCTGAGCCTCTTAAACCGGCGCTTGGGCTCGCCTGAAGTTGGGGTTTCTTCTTGCTGCTTCATGTTCTTGAGGACTTCTTCTGGATTTACTAGCATGGTTTCCACTGTTTCATACACCTATCATCATAATTCAACTGGCAACTTTTAGTAAATCTATGATAGTTCAAAAAAATTATAGTTATCCATGTTTTCTAATCTAAGGTTATTTATTTATTTTTTATTTTTTTCTTTTTGTTTGTTGGAGGGGGGGGGGGTTAGGTGCAATTATTGAGATTTGTCTCCTGTTGATCAGGTAAGTGAATACCAAATAACAAAAAACTTCAATGAAAGTAAAAATGAAGTAAATAGCATGATACTATTGACTTGATGCTGAAAACAGGTATTAAGTCCTGAAGATCCCTCCAGTATATAATTATCCACCAAGCCCAAAGGAACTATTGCTTCTACATTTTTTTTTTCTTTTTTAATTTGTGCTCTAAACTCCTCTATGTTTAATCTTAAAATGCAAGCATCTGTTTAACACTGCTCCAAGTCCAGGTAAAGGAGGAGGGTTACAGTAAGTTGACAGCCAATGTAAAAAAATTGTCACCAGGAGAGACCAAAATACAAATGCCAATCCCAAAATTTGGGATTAAGACTCAGTTTTTTGTTGTTTTTTTAATTTGTGCTCTAGAACAAGAATTGAATTTTTACAATTTAATACTAATTACTAATTTTAAAGAGTGCATAAGAACTAAACATTGCCTCCACAACAGCAACTGATCATGAAAGACCTCACATTTGCAATACAATTTCGCAAATATTTGCAACAAATATAATAAACATAATGATAATGGCTGCATGGTCCATTCAAGTCAAACATGCAAAGATGAATCGGGACCTCACCAGCGTTATTTAAGTTCAAATGCATTACTATCCCCAGCAGGATCTCTTAAAGCACACACTTTTGTCCAACTATTATTGACTTTAGGAAGATAACTATTACTTCTAATTCCAAATATATTTGCAAAATTTACCTGGCATATGTCATCCACCTTTTCACTCCAGGAGTGTCCTTGGCAAGTGACAACAATGTAGTCTTTGCACTCTGAAAAAAGTTTTGATAAACTATCGTTTGTGGAGAGGTGATCCTCAGCGAGCACAAAACCTAAACCAACCTGAAAAAATGATAGGAAAGAAGATCGACATAAGCACTACAGAGGAGTAGCTCACACAAAACTTGCGATTGTTTCTCAGAGAAAAATGGAGCTACAAGGATATACTACAAAAGTAAGTTCCTCATGGTCCATGGGAACAGGTACATATTGAAACAGAGGTCAAGGGTCTTGGATATGCCCTTCTAATGCAAAGTAATGGTTGCACATAAAAGATGGAACTTGGAACTCACTAAAGAAACAAACAACTGCTCAAAAAGTTCAGATGGTGAGATGTCCTCTAAGAAATTCAGGATGCCTTCCCTGTCAAATCATTATGCCAATGTGATCTTGTCAGAGGTTAAATGAATTTATTTTATTATATAAGATTTCCCCAAACAATATGCCATCATCAACACAATGATGTCCTTACACTGCCAAGTCCTCATCAAAAAGAGGTGCTTGTTTAACAGCAGGAACAGGTTTGGCTGTTTCCCACAGCTCCTGCCACAAATTACCTGGACAAAGACTTTATTAGTTTCCAGAAGAATTTTTATCACTAGAAAACTTCAGAGAATGCATATTCAGAGAAGTTTCAGGATATATATTAAGCTGTAATCTAAGCACCATCAATGCTAACAGAGATCAGGACTAAGGTCATGTAATGTATCAGCACAGTCAATTACATATTGAAGCTTTTTTCATGCATCTTTCAAACATATTTTGTGGAATACAAAGCTCTGCTCTCTAAACAAAGACCCTCCTAATTAAAGAGGTGAAATTGTAAACACCACCTTAGAAGCATCTGAATTGTTGTATAGAAAGAAAATCACTTCAATTGAACTGGAACTTTGATGTGAAGAACAATTGCAGCAAATAAGATTATGCAGTCATTATTTTAAGTGATCAGTCAATAAAATTGATGTTGCAAACCAAACCACAGAGAACTCCACCTGAGAAAGTTCACCTGGTGCTTAAAGCATCCTACTAAACACGTGGGATTCAGTGTGGCAATGTGTAGACAGCCTTACTTTCTTTTTTATTAAGAAGAGGCACCTTCCAAGAATTGAACTTGAGACCTCTAGTACATATGCAAGCAACTTTACTAAAAAGAACTCTAACTGAGCAAGCATAATGAAAATTGGAGAGTTACAGCCTAAAAAACGTGAGCCCCATATCAACATACATTGCTAGATCGCTGCAAGAAAGAAAATTCTGCTACAAAAGATACTAGGGTAAATGAATGAGAACTATCATGCCTTGGAGTAAAGATGCAGAGGATTCAGGAGTGGAGGAGGACAAATGGGGCAATGCAATCAGCCAAACAGGGGATAGACAACCCAAGTCAAGCTGAGAAATAAGCTAAGCTTCAGTTGAGAATCCTGCTGTCCCTTAATTTAATTTAATTATAATAAACAACTTGAGCCTTGCTCTTCTTTCCATAAAGTGGAGACTCTAGATTCACAAATTAAACATACTAGCTTGAAATTCAGGTCAAGAATTTCCCAGGTATCAGGAACCTAGTTCAAACAAGCTTCTGATGATTCAAACTAGAGTCAAGCAAGAATAACCGTTGCTCTTTTTGAGCCCTACATCTGCCATGTAATATCACACGCTTTCTAAATTCCACAATAAATTTGTGAATTCAACAATATTGCATATGAAATAAATAGTGCAACCAAGAAAAATAACAATGCGTTAAGGGATAAACCTTCTTTCTGCATTCTTCTGCTAAGTTGACCTCGGCTACCCAGTGGATCTCCTCCTTCACTGAAAAAATCATCACTCTCACCTCTGAGTTCAGTTTCTGTCCAATCAGGGGGGGAATGCCATCTTACAAAATCTTCCAAAATACAACCAGGATTTGCAGCCTAAATGAGATTTCAACATGTAATAATTGTCACATCCTACTACAACTTCTGCCACTACAAAAAGTCAGAGAAGCACCAAGAAGATCATAACAGTCATTAATAAGATTCACCTTGAAAGCCTGCATATCCGAGAGAAGCTGTGAACAGCCAGCACCAACACTAGGGCCAAAGAATAAGACATAATCAAAAGAAGAGTAAACCCATCCAGAGAAAGGAGACACCAATTTCTGATTTTTGGAAGAAAAGGAAAGAAAAGGTCATAGCATCATTAGAGTGCCAGGTCACACTAACGATATAGTACCGTGACATCTTATACAGTCACAAATACGCCAACAATCATGAAGACCTGCAGAAGATGCAGGACCCAAGTAACTTGCCTAAGACAAATCCGCTCTTTGTTTTCGTTAGCCTCAAAAACAGTATTCTCACCTCTATGACATGCAGAATGTGACATTCAGTCGAATTGAAAATGAATAATAAACACCTAACTTCTAGAGGTAGTCAACAAAAAAGCCACAAAATTTTGACTATTAGCATAATTAGATCAGAGTCTGGTTTGTCAGGCATACAATGTTAACTAATCCAATAAGCAATAAAATGCTTTGAACTCCAAGTTTCATGGTTCAGTGCTCAGAATGGATCAATGATGTTTAAGCAGCTACAGCAAAGAAAATGTCAGTTTAA
Source organism: Dillenia suffruticosa (assembly GCA_033439265.1). Lineage (NCBI taxonomy): Eukaryota > Viridiplantae > Streptophyta > Magnoliopsida > Dilleniales > Dilleniaceae > Dillenia > Dillenia suffruticosa. The sequence continues at coordinate 2,624,434 of JAVTVX010000005.1, forward strand.
AAGATTATTTATCTACTAAACTAGAAAGTGAATTATTGTAAAGGGCACCTTGTGAAATGATTCAAAGATTGAAAAATGGATTCAGTTCTAAAAATACCAATGCCATTGAAAAACAACAGTTACAATGCACTCACCTCCCAGTGCGTAGTATAAACTCCTCTGTTTCTTTTATTAGATCTTCTGTAAGCAAAGGCCCTTCCTGTGTTATATTATAATACATAGTTCATGAATCAGAAGAAGAGGAAGCTTTTCATCAGCTAAAAAAAAAGGCACAAAACCAAACAAGGTTCTGCTAAAATATTCATTTGATCAAACCTGGGTAATTGGGCTGTACATAGGTTCATTAGTTTCCAACAATGATAAATTGTCAAATTGCTGATCAGCTCCTAACCGCAGGACAACTGTACCAGTACTGATTCGAGCATACAAAACGGCACTCGAAGGGGTCATACCTTTAGAAGCATTTGATAATTCGTCTGCTGAATTGGCTTCCCTTATTACAGATTCCAATGACTCGGTCACAATAGCATGGCGCTTTTTCCGAGAAATACAACAATTTATAACCTGCAACTTTTGATATAGAAGACAACAATTCAAATCTGGAATCTCATCTTTAGGGATGCCAGGTACATATTGCCCTTCAAACCACAGTCTTTGCAGCTGCAGTATGAAAAAAAAATGTGGAGAGAAATTAGCAATAGCATAGCAAGCTAAAAGAATCTATAAATTGAGTATAAACATCAACTCCCAAGACTCCACCATGATTATATACATTATTTTTCACATTTTTCATATTCGCACTTCTTGGGGGATCCCCATTGTGGAAATGAGGAGAAACAGCAGTGAGAGAACAACGCACCCAAGAAACCACAAGCCTTTGCATTCACACATCAACTGAGCAAGCACTGTATTTTAGTGATTTAGTGTTTTTTGAATAGCCATTTCTACAATTCCCCGCTTATCTTCATTGGTCCCAAACTGTCCAAATCCTAGGCAAGATACTTACTTGGGGGCTGTTTCTTTCTTTTCCTTTTATGCTTCTCTATTCTCAAATATGTTGCTTAAGATGTCCTTCGTTTTTTAAAATTGATTTCCAACTGTTCGGTTAGTCATTTTAAGGGTGAAACAGACTGCCTTTTCTATTGAGCTTGAATCATCTAGTGATGAGACATGTCAACAGTGACTCCTTACTTTAATATATTAATGGTAATAGTAATACTAATAGTGTATGAAATGATTGTGAGGGTAGAAGTGTAAGAATGGAAAAATACATGCGGTGTGTGTGTGTGTGTGTGTGTGTGCTGAGTGTGTATTCTATTGTACAATTATGAAAAAAAAATTATTTTTACATCCTACTCTTAATCCTATAAAAGGAGATACTGTCTCTTAAGTTAGACAGAATTAGTCTATTGGTTTCCCCTCTTGTAAAATCTCTCGTTTTGTTCTTTCAGTTTTCTGCTCACTCTTGTTTTAAGTCTATTATTCTTTATTGTCATTCAATATATTATTTCTTATTTGACTGTTAATTACTAAAGATGATGATGATAATGATGATGATGGTATAATTTTCCAAGGAAGTAGCTAATAATAATAATGACTAAACATTCTTCATGATGGATCTTGAACGCATAACTTAGTCCAACTGTGTATGTGCAAGCATCCTGCTCTATGGGGTTGAAATGGACCTAAAAATAGATTTTCATCGAACAACAAGGTCAAGATGGCAGCAACTCATCCTAAATCCACCTTGTTGCTGTCCTAACTTTTATTCTCTAAATAAGAAAAATTATCATAATCATTTATCACATTCTATATGTATGTTAATGTAGTGTAGACTCTAATGTGGCGGATTCACTGTAATAGGTCTTGACAAAATCTTAAATTCTATGGAGGAAATTATCAATAAAAAAACTTAAGTACTAGTACAAGTTTTCAAAAATCAAATAAGCCCAATGTTCGTTCAAACAAAGCTTTGACAAGCCATATAACAACAAAGTTTTTCCAACGTGTAATTTTTCCTAGAATCAGCAGAATAGGTGATTAAGAATGGATTGAACAAACCATATATCAATTGGAAGAGATAAAATACATCACATGATTAAGCTCCAGAGATTACTTACATAAGCAACAACACTGCACCAAAACAATGCCATTTTCTTCAAAGTTTTAAAGCTTCCAATGACCTCAGCGAGTTTAACAACAAAGGTTTCAGGAGGAGCACCATGAATATCTTTCGGCAAACAATTCACCTGTGTTGATGCTGGCGAACCAGCGGCAACCTTCCTTCCTGGATACTGTCCCTCTGAGAATATCTTGCAGATATTACAATGGAAGTGAAGATCATCAAAGAATAATGCCTAATTAAAGAAGAAAGTATCCTCTGAAATAATGTTCACCACCTCATCAAATTGTTTCTACCTGCATCCAGCAGTGAATGCATCAAAGAAAGAACTTCATCATCATCCCCCAGCTCAGATGACTTGTCCTCCTTTTCTCGGAGCACTAATGACTTCACTGCAGAAAAGCTCAATCCTGATCTCTCCCTAACAGGCGAAGAAGCTCTTGATGAAGCAAGAAAATCCTTCATAGACTTTAAAGTCTTCCCAGCCCTAGAAATGGTAAATAGGGTGAGGCAAGCAAGAAAAAAATGATTAAAACGACAATATTCAAGTGAAAAGAACGCCGCCGGTCAAGAATATGCCATGTGCAATGGAAATAAAATGGTATATTTTATGATACATAATTTATTTGATTTACATAGCTCCATGTTATGATAAGCTTAAAATAGGTTCTCCACAAAGAGGCAACATACATGTTACAAGGCTTAAGAAATTTGCCAATAGTATGCACATTACCAACACATTTTGGAGTGCATATTCCATTACAAAACATGTGTTCTCATCTTATACAAAGATGGTACCAAGTCAGCCACATGGAAACAAAATTATGCAAAGAATTGCGAACTCCCACATGAAATATACTTACTCAACAGCAACTGCCAACTGTTTTACAATGGATGCCGAAGGAATCAAACCATTGTTGTTGGTAGTTGAACCTTCTGCTGAAGATACCACAGAACCCTGAAAATTTCACTCGCATTTGTCAATATCTTATACATTCTAAATTAAAAGGGTCAAGATGCCAGGAATTTAACTGATTCGCTGGTTCTAACTTTCTAACCTAATAGTCCATCTTCTACTTGAAAGAGACGTGACAACAATCTTATTGTTAATCATTAAAATCAGAAAGGTTTTTAATCACAAGGAATATAAGATCCAAAGTTAGGAATGTCATTTGGCAACTTCTAGGCTAAAAACCAGCAAACGATCCAGTAAGCCTCGAGATTTTTTTAATCCTTTTTGCTTCTTGATCTTCTAAAATCCTACGCTCTAGGCAATCATAGAGGTACAGCCTTAACTATGTGCAAATATGGAGGACCACTAACTCAGCCCAATGCTATTTGCAAAAAGTCCTACAAATACAAGATAAGTTGAAAACCTACTCTATCATCAATACTAACAAGTAAATATATGGCCAAACTTGAGTCCAGAAATTATTGAAAACACTCGGAAATTAAAAGTCCATTTTTCACAAAGTTGTTCTACCACGCCAAAGAAAATTCTAATCCATAGTAATAATTTTACTCTCACAGGGCTGACACTTGGATGAAAAGAAAAGGAAGTAAGCCAGTGTTATCATTTTTCTATATTAATGCTTAGAATTTTAATCTGGAATAAAGCAAGGTGCACGGAAAAACATCACTGACAAACTATCAGAGGCGTTTTGTGGAAATCAGGGTACTGCCTTCTAATTGTGTGCAACCAAACTACTAAAGAAATCATTGATATTAAGAATGCAACAGTACATAATGCCAAAAATATGAAGCTGTGGGAGGATGGGCTTCAATGAACAGGCAATTAACAATTCGCATACCTTTGCTTCAGATTCATTTCGAACACCGATCACAAAAACATTTTCATCGAAAAAGGGCACCGCCATAGTTGAATCTTCAGCTTTCTCAGTATTCTCAGCACTCCTCTTTCCTAATCTTATGTTCTTAAATCTATCCTGCCATTCTTTCTTCGTCACTCTGCTTGGTGGTTTCCACCTCAAATACTTCGACTCATTGCTACCCTATACCATCACATGCATCCCAATCAACACATGAATTAAAGTCAATGACCGAAATGATGAAATATGAAAATGGTGAAATTTCATTCATTCAAAATGCAAAAGATTCTACTATGTACTTCCGTTTTGGCCATGGACCTTTTTTCTGTCTAAATAGGCACATAGTTTTGCAAGGAATAGAACTAAGATCGAAAAACTAAATGACCAAAATAACAAGAACTAATGTGGTGCTTTCCTGTTGGTGCTATAGAGTAAAAAGATTTTATTACGTACTTTTCAATGACCTACTAAAACACCCTCAATCATTGATTTCTTTTTTTATCCCTAAATCCAATTGACATTACTCCGTTCTTATTTGAAATCAAGGGATTTTAACAGATTAGCGAAGAAATTTATTTATGAACAATGATATTCTCAACCCATCAAATTCTGTGAGCTACATTTGAGGATCCAAGCAAACAAGATTTAAAGCAAAATCGATCAAATTAAGTGAGATTGAAGTGAAATTTACCTTGGAATCACCTTCTCTTTTCGGAGATTCAAGTTCGGATTGGCTTTGGACAGGCCTGTCTAGGTTCTTATCACAGTCTTCTCCGTTCGACGAATTTTGAACAAATTGATAACAATTGAGAGAGAGACAGAGACAGAGACAGAGACTATAAGAAGTGTGTATGATAAAAAAGGAGAGACAAAAAAATATGCGATTGAAATTGAGAAGACTAATTTAGAGAGAGAGAATACCAGGACGATGATGATCGTGTTTGAAATCAGTGAAGACACGCTCCGCTTTTGCAGCAGCAGAATGAAAGGCGGTCCTTGCTTTGGAGACAAACGAAGAAGATCCCTCCATTTTCGCGGTTTCTGGATTGGCCTCTCGAAATTCAGGGCATGTTTTCAGGAGAGAGAGAGAGAGAGAGAGAGGGTAGAAGACCAAGGAAGTAGAATTGAGATGCTGGGCGCAGGAAGAATTTTAAAACGGCTTTTTCTTTCTTTATTTTATAATTTTATTTTCATATGTATCTCGGTAGATACGATGAAAGGGAAGAGAAATGTTTAGCAACGGCGGCCTTATAATGGTTCCCCCATAAATGCTTATTTTATTCTATTAAAGAAACCACCGTTTCGATCTGTATTTTCTATTAATTGATTATCTTTATATAATTTAAATTATATAAATATATTAAAACATGTGACCTCCAATTTTCAGTATCAATCTTATCTTATTTAAATATAAATTAAATTATTTTTCTTATCAAATTTGGATTTTTCATAATTGAAATTCAGTGATAATAATTGATTTTTCTTTTTATCGCTAACTTAGAAATTTAATTATCATGCAAACACCAATATTCTACTGTATATCATATAACAAAAGCATATATAAATTTAAATCTGATTCTCATATTCAATAATCATATTAAATCTGATTAAATCAAGTTTATTTAGATTTTTAATAATTTTTTTTAATTACAGGAAATAATGGTGATGTAATAGGTATCATTTTTCTTTTTTGGGATTTATTAAAAAGTTGAAAAAAAAGAGAAAAGCAATGAGCGTCGTTTTATATAAAATTTTAATCTACGTTCCTATTTTATGACGTGACTTTACAAAATTGAAGCAATTTCTATAATAAACATATAATCAACTTTGTTTCAAATTTTCTAATTACTAACGTTGGACGATTAATTAACCAACGTAAGCCTATTGTACCATTCCATGGAAGTCAATACCAATCCATGCGGAGAATTAACGCACAAAATATAATATGACTTTTATTTATTATTAATTTTTTATAAATTATTGATATTTAATAATCATGTTAAATTAAATTAATAGACTAATTTTAACTAATAAATATATTATATTCACGTTTTGAACAGACCTTTTTTTTGCACGGCAGCTCACATCTTGGAATCCCACCCGCTCGGTTTGTATCTGAGCGCAACATGTATTGTTCCAAAGGTTACTTGGGGTGGTCGACATGCACCAATATATTGAAATAAATTATTACTTAAGTCAAAATCATAAATATATTTTTCAAAAAATTAGGTATATTTTTTACCCACTTTCAAATTTTAATTATAATAAATTACCACGAAAAATGACATTCCCCTTCTTTTTAAAGAAATCTTTCCCGGTCAAGTTTTAACATTTTTTTTTCATTTTATTTGTCTCATTTCTATTTAAAACTTTGATCGATTCATTCAAGTTTTTGTGGAAAAATATATTTATAAATTTACTTTTTCAAATTATTTTATTTCTTTTACTTTTTTTTTGGTTTACTTGCTATTAACAAAATACAAAACTAAATACTAACGATCAATTGATCAAATGAGATACAACGTTAAATTTTTTAATCAATATTTTGAATTTAACTCATAATTTTAATATGAAACGGTTTACGTTAGAAAAATATTTTTTAAATAGGTTATTGTAAATCAAAAAAAGAAAAACTAATTATGAAATTATGGGGCAAAATTGAGTTTGTAAAGTTTAGCTTTTGTGGAACCCATCAATAGAACGGAGAATATAAAGCCCAAAGAATGCGGAAGACAGGAATTATACTTCCAACTAAGGTTTAGATGGATACTCAAAAGTAAATTTATAAATTTGTGATTTAAATGTTTTATTTAAATTCTCGCTTTTGAGATTAATCAAATAAAAAAATAACACATCTATAGAAAAATCTGAGTAATAAAAAATTATTGTTCAGTTATTTTTTTCAATATTTAGTGTTCAAATTTTTATAAATATATATATTTTTGTGATTTCTTCGTGAAAAAAATCAAAATTCATAACCAGATGAACCAAAAATTAACATGATTTTTGAATTATATTATTCAATTTTTTATTTTATTTTATTTTATAGTTTAGCTAAGCAATCATTGTCCAATGTGAAATGTATAATTCTCATCGACACTCCAATCAGCAACCATTTGACAAGTGTAATTATTACCGACTTTTTTGTGACATAAAACATATTTAATTTTTGGGACGATGAATTCGCATAAAAGGGTTATAGCATTCGTAGGTAGTTAGAAACTAACATTATGCAAACTTTATTGTTAAATGATATTAATCTAAGTCGAAGATTATTTTAAATTCAATCGTAAAAATTTTATTTAAAATTTACATAGATTTATAAATTTTACACTCAAACTTAATTTTTTAAATAAATAAATATAACAGTTATAATTTTATTTAATTTATTTGATAAAAATAATTTAATTTATAATTTATAGATTACAGACTTAAAAGTACATGAACAATTAAATTAATAATTTAAAATTCTATAAAATACAAAAATAATAGTGAGAGATGAGAAATTGACATATCTTGGTAAAATTAGTATAATTAAAAATGAATTATAATACTCAAGAGAATCAATTTTAATTTTCTCGATTAACTTAATTGATTCGGGGACTAACACCTTTTAATTATGGTCGGGAATTCGATCCCCTATGAGAACGAAAAAATCAGCACTGGGAGACTTGACTTCTCAATTAGACCCTGTAAGCGATTGACCCAGATTAGTCAGGGCGAAATTCTGGATACCGAATCGGTGACCTAACCATGGTACAAAAAAAAAAATTTTAATTTTCTCATTGTAGAAAATTTTGAGGTAAGCTTCATTTCTTTGATTTATTTGTAAATATTTTTTGTTTGGCACCGAAAATTTGCCATTTTAAATTATTAAAATTCTGATATTCTTTTTTTTCTTTTCTTTTCTTTTCTCTAGACAGATTTCCTACGCGTCGTTGGCGGGAGATATCTCCAGGATTCGCCGGGGGACAAAAGCTCAACAGCTCAACATCCGTCCTCCGCGTAATAGTTCAACAAACTTCTCTACACCGTCACTTTCACGTCTCCTCTCAAAATTTCAAATTCGCGCTCTCTCTACCAACCCTAGAAGCCGAAAATGGAGGAAATTAACGGGACTGAGGAAGCTCTACCTCAGGTCCATTCCCTGCCTTTCATTGTACTTTCTTGGAACTTGTTATTTTGGTCGATTTTGATCAGATTATTCGCTGTTATAGTGATATCACTGTCTCTAATTTCATGCAATGGAATCGCTTTTTTCATATGCTCCTTTGAGTTCACTATAATGGATCCCTACTCTCTCTCTACTTCATGTAATGACACTATGCGCTTCGTTGTTCAAACAATGATTTCTTGTCTTCAATTGATACACATTAACATGAAACTTAGATTAATGCTCAAGACATGGTGTTATTTTGCTCGAACAATGTTAAGTTTCAATTGTTGGCCAATATTGGGTACAGTTTATACAGATTCAAATAGGGTATTTGATGGTGAGAATTAATTATATGCAAAATTTCGGTCTCCCTCTCGTAAGCCCTTTGGGTCAGGCTTCTGTGGAGGGTGGCCTTATGTGCAAGTGGGATGTTAAGTCTCATGTTTGCTAACTCCACCTGCGTGGGGAACTCAGGTGGATGAATCCAAGTTTTCCCACTGGTGAGGAAAAAAGGGCAATTTTGTTACTCTGCACAACTCAATTCAATTGGAAAGGGATGTGATTGTGGGAGAAGAAGCAGATCCAATGACGTGAGGAAAACTAAAGAGATTTCAAGATGCAACCAGAGCCCAATTTAATAATTTGCTTACACAAAAAACTAGAGAGCAAACAAAAGAAGCAGCTGAGATCTTAATGATACTCATTTAAACTCAATTGAACATTTAAGAGACCCAAAGAACACCCAAACCAGAGGGGGGATGTGGAGAGAAACAAAAAACTAGTCAAGATATCCTTTTAACAGATTTTGTGATTCATTTGTGGCAAATTTTCATTGGTCACCTTTGTTGTCTAGTTTTCTTGTTAGTTTAAAATGATTTGATTTGTTTAGAAAAGATATTATCTTGTTTGATATTAATTGATTTGCCTAAATTGTGGTCCAAGACAAGAATTTGACCAATTCTAGTGGTCATTTAAGGACAGACTTCTAGCCTATAAATAGACCAATACTTGTCTTCAGATTCATTTATTAATCATTGATTGAGAGTTTTTTTTTTTTTTTTTTTTTTTGGAGAAAATTCTCATTTTTTTTTTTTTTGTTCTTGTACAATCTTGTATTGGCAATTTATATTAGTAGATTTGTGATCTAAATTCACAAGCACCCAATTTGTCCCTTGACAAGTGTGCTATTGTCTGAGTTGGTTTCTCACGTGTACGAGATTAATCGAGTGGTTTAAATAGCAAGTCACACTTCTAATGTTGATTGGCTGTTTGTATTCATTTCGGTCTCGAGGTCCCGAACCGACTTATCTCTAGCCTACATCATAAAGATCGGACCACTCTTAGCAGGAACACATCATTTAATATCAGATTCCCGGGTTGTTACGGTAAGTTTTTATCCTTATTCTTATTCTCATTTAGCCATTATTAAACACTAATTGCTATTAGACACAAGTTACCATTTGTTACTTTTTTTTCTTTTTCTTTAATTTTGTTGCTGCCATTAAAAAAAAAATTCCCATCATTCAGATTTGATCCTTAGTTTTGCAAGATTAGGTTCTTTTGTTTGTTAGAGAGTTGCTCAAAGTATATAAAAAAAAAGAAAGGTACCAAGCAAAATTAGTAAAAAAAAAAAAAACAAAAGAAAAGAAAGAAAAGTACCGAAGCAAAATCAATACAAAAAAATGAAAGGTACCGAAACAAAATCAGTACAAAGAAGGAAGGTACCGAGACAAAATCAGTACAAAAAATGAAGAAAGAATCTGTAGTTATCTTTTTAATTGAAATTTTGGATTTATAATTTTATTATTGGAAGTTGTATTTCACATCTCCACAGTAGCTTAAAGTTTGGTTTTGCATTCTAAGTGGTTGAATTTGTTCCTTCCGATCTTTGAAAACCTTAGCCCGGCAAATTCTTGGACAAATTTAAAAATAAGGAGGAACAAATTTAATCACTTAGAATGCAAGACCAAATTTTAAGTTAGTGCGAAAAGTTGAAATATAACTTGCAATAATTGAATTACAAATTCAAAATTTCAATTAAAAAATAACTAAATATAAAGAAGGAAAGAGCTGATTTTGCCTCGAATTCTTTCCTTTTTTTGTACTGATTTTATTTTGGTATATTTTTTTGTATTGATTTTGCTTCGGTTCTTTTTTTTGCACTGATTTTGCTTTGATACCTTTCTTTCTTTTTTTTTTTTTATGTACTATGAGCGGTTTTTTAACAAGAAAAAGAACTTAATTTTGCAAATCAAAGATCAAATTTGGACGATGAGAATTTTTTTTTTAAATGACATCAACAAAATTAAAGAAAAAGAAGAAAAAAATGAGCAACAAATGATGGTTTGGGTTTAATAGCAATTAGGGTTTAACGGTGGCCAAACAAAAACAAGAATAAGGATAAGAATCTATTGTAATAATCTGAAATTCTGATTCCCAATGATGTGTTTCTATTGGGGGTGGCTCGATAGGTTATGGATAAGTGGGTTAGGGATCGAGACGAATGAGAATAGCCTATCAACGTTAGAAGAATACGATCTGCTATTTAGACCACTCGATTAATTTTGAACACGACAAACCAACTCGCACACTTAGGTCGAGGCACAAATTTGTGTGCTTGTGAATTTGAATCATTAATCTATTAATGTAAATTAATAAGACAAGATTGCACAACAGTAAAAGAATGATAATTTTCTCGCAAAGAATTGAATCAATAATTAATTAATGAATCTAAATAGTCCTCCTACGTGGCTACTATTGGCCTATTTATAGGCTCGAAGTTGTTCTTAAATGATAGCTAAAATTGATCAAATTCTTGCCCTAGTTTTCGACCACAATTTAGATAAATCAGGTGAGGTCAAGTAAAATGATATCTTTCCTAAACAAAACAAATTGTTTTGCCCAACTAACAAGGCTATAGAAAAGAAACTAATCATAAAAGACAGCCTAGTTAGAGTATGATATATTTTCTAAACAAAACAAATCATTTTACCTAACTAACAAGAAAACTAGATAATAAAGATGACTAATGAAAATTTATCATAAATGCATCACAAATTTGTTAAAGATTCTTTACTTCTCTCCACATCCCCTTTGTTTTTTGGGTCTTTAAATTTCCAATTGAGTTTGAATGAGTATGAGTACACCCGTTCGCTTCTTTCATTTGAGCTCTAGTTTCTTGCGTAAACAGATTATAAAATTGTGCTCTAATTACATCTTGGAATCTCAAGTCTTCCCCACATCATGGGATATGTTTCTTCTCCCACGGTCACATCCCTTTCCAATTGAGCTTGGTCAGGCAGAGCGATGGAATTGCCCTCTTTTCCCTCATCACTTACAGTCTCAACTATGAACTTGAGACATGAAAACTGTGCTAGCTTGTTGAAAATTGCTAGTACCCAAGTTTCAATTGTGTGTTTGTGTATCTAGTAGTTTCAAACTTGAAGTTCTCTTCTGGTTTTGCAGGTCTATATGGCATGCATCTTGCATGGTAATAGGTGAGCATCTTAATACTGGAATTCTGGAGAAAGTAAGGAATCTTATGACCATTTCTTTAAAGGCAGAACTTATGATGTCAAGCAAATGATATAGCTTACCTCTTCAAACTGATGTGTTTATCATGCACTATTGTCAGAATCAGAGTTTCTTATTAGGATTCAGTATTCGCCAACTTCATGTGCTTGAAGTTTGGGAAGATGGCTGTGAAGAATATCCTTTGATTGATCTCGGTAAATCTCATAACTTTAAAATTTTGAACTCCTTGTTTTAATCCTACAGTTCTGAGCATAGTGTAGTATATATTTTATATCTACCGTCCAGAGTTATTTGAGGTGTCCATTGGCTTGTCTTGGTTTGAAGAACAATTCTGTGAGGAAGTTTTTAAAACAGAGAGTACCTGAAACCATAGGCAGTTGTCTTTAGAAATATGTGCAGGAAAATTGTTTTACCAGTGGCACTTTACTTTGTACTTCTGTTTAGCATGCCTCTTCATTCACTTTGGAGAAAGCCTGCATTTCCTAATCTGTAAGGCTTTTCTCTCTCTCTCTCTTCTAAATTCCCTTTTTGTTTTTTGTATGGTTCAGTGAAATATCAAGCCCAGCCAGCCGATATTTGTACAAGCACAAAAAATGAAGAATGCTTCCTGTCTGCTTTACAACGAAGTGGTACAACTTCGATGCTGACTTGATCATGCAATATCATTATTTTGGCTTTTTTAATTAATACAAAGTTGAAGATGGAGTGACTGAGGCCTCTTCAATGAAGCTCATGAAAAATTCAATATTCAGTTATGAGCAAGCCTGGCGCAGGTTGGTAAGAATTTCGAAGGCCTCAGACCCAAGGTCTATTTATTGTGTGCACTCCTTACATTGTTACTAAATTCAATGGTCAAAAATATATAGGAATTGAAAAGAACTAAATGAAGTCTTTCTTTCCATCTATGCAGGATTCTGAATTTCTCCAACTAGGGACCAGCCATCTGAAGGAATATACATTAAGCACGTTATTCCTGAAGTTTTTCAGTTTAAGGTAATTTAACGTGACTATATAACATCTTTTGTGAGTTTGACGGATGAACGCCTGTGGAGTAGTTCCACATACTCCAGTCATTTGGATTGAACAACTAAAAAGCTCTTGGTTCTGTCTTTTAGAAAATAGCTAGAAATTAAACTCCAGAAGGAAAATTCTGATTAAACATCATGCTAAGCCAAAATCAGAGATTGTCTGTGTGATTATTTTGCCAAACACTGCACCTTCTATGACAAAATTATCAAGCCCGTGTGGCCAGTGTAGAGTAACAGGCTTACAGCAGCAGAACTTGCAACTACAAGCACATATGTTTACAAAGTTAGGTGTCTATTTTAGATGACTAGTGTATGTAACGCATGAGAAATGGGCATAGCATGACTTGTACATGCTTATATTTCAATATCTTAATTTTGAAGCAATAATATCTGTGCACCTCCACTTACGAAGATGTGGTCACATTTAAAAACATGATTCATGCACAAATTGTATGTTATTATCCACTGTATGAGTTAAAACTCTTTTTTTTTTTTTTTTGGTTATTGGTCCAAAGGTGATTGAGCATGCATCGGGTGGTGGCTCTCCCCTACCCATAAACCCCCGACTCTGGTATGTGGGATTTAACATTATGAATGGTATCACTGAATTTAAAATTGAGCGAAATTGTTCTTCCAACATTATGATATTCTAAATTGGATCATTTTTAGTTCTCATTTCACCAAAAACTAATGCCAAAAAAAAAAGGAATCACAACTGTCTAGCTTTAAATGTTATCTGAGTTCATGCTATTGAGTTGGTATCCACAACTCAGATGATGGGGAGAGATTATCTGGCTAATTTTGTTCTAAAAATGGTGGAAAACTGTTCTGCTAGCTGCATAACACGTTTTAGCTTTTGATGTCTCCTCATGATCCACAATATAATAGTGCAAACTTGAATATGTTCAACAACTAGCAGGTTAGTTCCAGGCCAGGCACTTGTAAGCTTTGGTGAGTAATAGGCTATTCATGCTGGTGATACCTCCTAGAAGTTGTTGGTAGAAATGATGTTTCGGTTAATAATTTGCAGGGATCCATTGTGCTTTGCTAGCATGTAAATTTCAAAACTTGAGTGGTGCCTGAAATAAATGACAAAGGATCCATATTGATAATTGTCTTCTTAATGTCAATAGTCAACTAGATTCCCGGTTGTATGGCATTTCCATATGCTGGTGTGCCTAAACCACTGGTCTCATGAGATATATTGCACTGGACTGCTTTGGCGATATTTCTTTGTGAACTATCAGCCAGATTGACAATACCAAAAATTTGATAATTCTGCTCCTCTGTGCATAACTGCTCTGCTAGTCTTCATGAAGCATCACCAAAATCATGGGGAGAAAATAGACATTATGTGCTGCTGCAAACTCTTCTTTCTGGTGGATGAAACCTTGTTCTTTTTCAAAAATGAAAACTGGATGACAACTATATGAATTGTATCACTTATCACGTGTCTTAGTAAGCAGACATTTCTGCAATCATAGGACCCAAAAATATAAGTACATACGTTTTTTCATCACCAAGCATCCCAGCAGAAGTCATAAATGGGGCTGCATCTTTCTGGGAGGGGCAATGATAATGGAGAGCATATTGAGAGGCTGAGAAATGAGAAAGTAGGCTTAGGATAAGGACTTCAAGGTAATAAATTTGGAACAAGATGTTGAATTGCTGAATACACAATCGTGATTCACATTTTGAGGGGTAACCAAAATCGACTGCGATATGTAGGAAGCACTTGACAAACTATTGGCATTTGATCCTCTTAAGGTTGACCCTGGGTACTTATTCCATGATATCTTCTCTTCCCAATCATGAAAGAATTAAAGGCACAATTGCTTTTTTCCATATACAACCTCCACAACAGGAAGCTGGTTCAATTTAAATTCAGTTTATTTGATTGATTTATTGATTGTTATTATTAATAATTATTGATTATTATTGTTTTTCTGTTGTTTTTGTGCCTTTACCTTGAAGTAAATTTAAAACAAATTAGGGAATTAATGTGGGTCGGAACCATCAATTGCATGAGGATGATTGCCCTTTTTTTGGTGTTAGCATAATATTGTTGTTCCTCATGAGTTGGATTACTTATAATTCTCTCTTTTGGACCTCCATTTAGGAGAATCATTTTCCCACCTTGCAAGATTGATCTAAGGTATGATGTAGAAGTAGTGTTTTCATTTTGCTTTGTTGGCTACCCTTTTCTGGATGATTTTAGTTTCTGAAGAGTCCTCATAATTTTCTATATAATATGCCTTATATTTGCAGAACGGGTGGATCAATAATACAGCCAATTCTAATTCTAGCAACAGTCTCTTCCACTATAATATATGTATAAAGTGTTTTACATCGCCATTGCTTACACGGCAACCAGTTCTCTTACATTCACTGGGTAAGTATATTGACTCGTGCCGTTGAAGAGGTCGTCTGCAAGAATGCTAGCAGCTGCTTGTGTAGGATGGTACAGATCCCAGAAGACATGATCATCTCTGTCAGAGCAGTAGCTCGAAATTGGCAAACAAGCAACTTTGGCATTCAGGCTTCCAAGTCCACAACAAGCAGCCTTTGTCTCCGTAAATCCTGAAATGCGAACCAGTAGAACATGATCAAAACGGTCATTACTCGTGAAGCAGAAACAATGTGAGGAAAAAATCATGGTAACTGCAACATTTTCTTTACCGTATTTAGCTGGTGTTTTGAGAAATGTCTGAAAGACACCGTAGGCATCAAAATATGAGTAGGAAATGTCACCAAGCTCAGTTTTCAGTCCTTGTAACATTGGCTTGAGATCTGCATTATATAGTTGTGCTAAGTTATTAGCATCTGCATTGCATTCGTGGGAACTGTTCTTGAGTCTCTGTGACGGACAACAGCCAACAGCACCAACCCCTGATACCACAAATTTACGGGCTCCAGCACCGTGCAGTCTCTGCCCAACATTAAGCACGAGAGTACAAAATTACAACCTTTCAAATGAAGTTGATGTGGGGTTGTTTTGGTACCTTAAGCTGGTCCTTGAGTGAGGAAGTCATGAAGTGTGCATACTGCTGAGGGGTGCTGTTCTTGCCGAGGCTGGAGTCTGAGCTAACGTAGCCGAACACGTCGTTGCTGCCGATTACGATTGTGAATATTGATTTTGACAGTCGATTTTGTGCTTCGGTTGATCCTAAATTTTGGACCAAATCTTGGTACACGCTGATGTAGTAGTCCACTTGCTTTGTCAATGGAATCGATTGTTTCTGATTACCACAAAAAAACTATCTATCAACAGCGGGAATAGCTCACCACAAACTTTTTTCCTTATTTTTTCATCTTATTGCCCTAATTTGGGCGAAATCAAAGAGTGGTCATTTTTTTTTTCCAATTTTTTTTGGATTATAGGAAAACTCAAAGTGAGATCATGGGACATCAGTTGAATCATGAATCATCTTTTTCAATTAAAAACCATAAATGCTTAGTTCACGGCATAAACATAAAAAAATCCTTCCTTTTTTTTTCTTTCTTTTTTCCTTAAACACTTACATAGAGTTCATCGGTCCCGTTGAAGATTCCAGCTCCTCCGGAGGCGAAACTAACACCAGTGAGGTAAATGTCACTCTTGTTGGACAGAGATTTTACAGCTAGGTATGGCGGTGGAGATCCTAAGCCCAATTTGTCAGCTGTCCAATCATCCGAGAAATTCAAATGCGAGAGAAAGAGAGAGAAATTATGGGTAGGCCACTAAATAAAGTTATTATTTATTTGAGGAAAACTATAGCAAATTGCTTACCCTTTTGGGAGCATTGAGAGAGAGAGAGAGAGAGAGAGAGAGAGAGAAATCTGATGATTTGCCGGAGGAATCACTACGCGTTCATTTATTTATTTATTTATTTTTGGTTACAACGCGTTCATTTATTACCTACGGAACACAAGTGATGGCCCTGTTTCAGCTTTTGGGCTGTCAAGGACAAGAAAGCAACCCCAAATGGGCTCATAAATTGATAGCTTTTGCCATATAAATTAATAATATCTTAATCAATCCTTCTAGACTATGTTCTGTGCACGTCAGATATTTTTTTCTTTGCCATAAAAATCAAAGGAACTATAAAGGAAATTTTGGCTAAAATTTGTCTCAAATTTCATTTGAATTTCTAGCATGACGACGTGCCTTGTTTTTTTAAATCAACTCATGTAAACCTAAAATCAAAAACTAACGACGGGTCTCTTTGATCTCTATTAAAACTCACGCAGACTTTTAAATTCAAAAGATGGCATATCTTGAAAATCATATTCAAACTCAAAGCTCCTGGCATATTCTAATATTTTTATTAAGTCTAGTTTGTGAAGGTGATGATGATGGTGATGAACTTACCAAGAAAATCTGCAGCATTTTTGCCATTGCAAAATCTTCCGGTGGCCTTTTGGCCAGGATAGTCGACACCGTTGTGAGGAAAATCAGCTTTGGCAAGAGAGAGTTTTAGGTAATTGTTGTTACCAACATCAACCAAAGAGTCTCCAAAAATGAATGCCGCAGGAGCCAACTGTGCTCCTACCGTATGAACTCTCAAGTTTATCAAGGATATGGAGAAGATCAGAAGGAACAAAGCCACTTGAACCATTCTCTCTCTCTCTCTCTCTCTCGTGTCCAAGTTTTTGATGTGGGTTTAAGCGGGGGATGCTGGGGGGTCTTTAAATGGGGTGGAAAAGTCGATTGGGTTGGAGGTGTCTTAAGGTGTGAAAAGAGGACAAATGCGATGATAGTTTTGAGTGGGTCTTTTCAGGCTAGAAGACGCAAATGTAAGGCAAAGTTAGAATTTAGGAATTTGTATTTTTGATTTTTTTTTTGAAGACAATAATGTTGTTTCTCTTCTGGATATGAATGCAAGGGGTTGTGGGATGATTCAAACTTACATTCTTCCATTTGGTTTCAAAACGAAGTGCGACACGAAGAAGACAAGAACGTATGTACATTTGTAAGTGTATGGTGCTAATTGGTCAGAGTTTTCAACTGGGCCCAGGTGGACTGCTGACTTGGAGATTTTGCAACTGGGGTCCCACTTCCCCATTGATTGATAAATCATTAGTCAATATCAAAATACCAGTATCTTTTTTCCTTTTCTGGGGAATAGTGGGGTAACTTTCGTTCTGGGGGGTAGTGGGGCTTTACGCTTACGCACCGCCCCTCAATCTGCCCACTTCCAAAAAGTTTCACAATCATCCCCACCCCAAAGATATGGATGATATTAAGAATATACTTTAATAAGAAGCACAGACAGTAATTATTATTATTATTATTTGAAGCATTGATCAAATATTTGAAATTGCAGATTTGTTGTTTAGTTCGTTTCAATGAGTGTCACGATTTACATTAAAATGATTTGCCATGTTTTTTTTTTTTTTTTTTTCCTAAGGTTGTGGTTTAGGCACCGCTTGTTTACTAAGCCATTGATGATGCACATCGTCGGAATTTGTAAGCTAGATAGTGTTGGAGGTAAAATATAATATGCAGAAGAAGAATAAGAGCTTGACTTCTCATGTTATACCAATGGAAAAGAATTTAAAGATTGAACTGAAGATGGAAAAATTTTATAGAGAGAGAGAGAGAGAGCTTATCTTTTGTTGAATATTTGAAGTTAGCTGCATAAAATAATTAAAATCGTAACACCAATAATTTAGCAGAGCTTTCAAAAGCATGTACACGGTTGGTTTTTAAAATAAACAATCTATGTGATTTTATCATCATTTTGGTGGTAGCAGTCCCTTTCGCGAGTAACCTCACATCATTTTTTATAGATAAATAATAGGGTTATGCTTCTTACTCCGGCACGTAGTTTGCATTGCTGATTTTTTTTTTATATACACTTAAAACTTGAATTCAAGATATCTAAGAAAAAAAGAATGATATGAGTTGAATTATAATTAATCGACTTTATTATAAATATTAATTATTGTATTATCGGGGTTTTATCTAACTAATTTGTTTTGAACACTATGGGGTCCATTTTAGATATTGACTCTTCTAAATCATTTTTCGTTTTTTTCAGATTTCGAATTTGAAATATCTGTTTAAGAAAATAGAGTACTCGATCACTCAACCGAAAGGAGTTTGGTGAATTCGTTAGTTATGTACAATAACTTAATATTTGGTGCATCTCTCACTAATTAAATTGGGATCTAAGTGTATAATTAACTAATTCTATCATTTCATAATGGGGGAGTGAAGACCCTCATTTGATGACCTTCTTAGGGTTAGAAAAAAAACATATAGTATTTTTTTAGAAATAAAATTTGAGTTGAATTGAACGAAAGTGAGTTGATTTTACATACGAAATTAAGTTGTTTCAAATAAGTATATATATTTTTTTACATATTATGAGTGCTTCCACACAATTTTGACAAAATTACACCAATAGAGAGGCTGAAATTTTCATTGGGTTGAATTTTTCTTGGTAAATGAGTGGTGTGTAAGATATCTAGAAGGATTTAGAATTTCCGAAGAAAATGGACTTCATAGAAGGCTGCAAATGCTTTCTTTAATTCTAGAATTATAATATTCAATGGAATATTAATTAAATTTTGAAGAACGACCAGACTGACTGCGAGAAAAAAAAAGGGTAATTTTAATAAGATTAAACTCTAAATTCTTATACCATTGAGGCTATTTAATTATTTTCTTAAAATATTTTCCAAAAATCTTAATGAAGGATGATGTATTTATTTATTTATTTATTTTGAAAATTTTGAGGTGTTGGCCTAATGGGAAATCAAATGTAAAATCCAACTGAACAACAAAACTGATGGAAACACACGATGTGTATGGAAAATCTAATTTTTCTCGGGGGACATATAAATCTCTTAAGTGTCAATGTGGTTCACTCAATTAGATTGACGTGGAATTAAATACTTTTAAATATGATCAAGATTTGACTCACATTAGAAATATCGGACCCTTATGTGTATGGAGCGTTTCTCATCCCGCTCTCTAAAAAAAATCAATATAATGATCGATTTAAATTAATCAAGATAAAATTTTAAATATCAAATGTTTAACACATAATAAAAAATATATATATAAATCTCCTAATGCCGAAATCCCGAGTTTGTCTTTTTATTTCTGGGTGTTTTTCGGGCTGGGGTTGTCAATTTCGGGTGCGTGGAAATTCAACTGCGTCGGCATTTAAAAACTTGATGAGGATAGGAAGTCCCATCATTGAACTCTGCGTTTTCACATTATATTATTGGGGGCCATCTGTTCCATTCTTATTCATTTTACACGTTATCCGATAATATTATGTCCCTCATGCACAAAAATTTCTTAGTATTAATAATTTTTTATTTTTAAAATATTTTCAAATCGTTTCAATACATTAAATTAATTAATATTTATATAAATATTTTATATTTTCTATATTTACATATTTTTTTATATTTAATAAATTTTTTATTTAATTATAAATTTTTTATATATTATTTATCTAATGATTAATAATTATATATTTGATCATTTTATTTTTTTATTATAAAATATAACTATTATATTATTTTTATAAAATAATTAATAATTATATTAAAATTCTTATATTTTTATATTTATATATTTATCGATATTTTAATTTTTTATATTTTTATAAAATATTATTTTTTTATATCATTCTGTATTGATTTTTATTTTCTTTTTTTTTGTTATCATGGTTTAGTCATCATTTAGTATCTAAAGTTTCGTCCCTATTAATCTGGATTGATAGTTACAGGATCCATTTTTGTGGGGACGAATCTTCCAACATTATTTTTTCTGTATCCAGAAAAAGTCAAATTTCTAAAAAAATATTTATTCCATTTATATCAACAAGTGTTAGAACCGATTTTCATCTTCGTGTAGCATAGGCAGGCACTTCCTCAATTCAACGATCTCGAACTCGCCACCAACTTTGGGCCTCTTATTATCCTCCGGCGAAGGGAGTTGGCTCTATTTTTTTTTTTAATTTTGTATCATAATGTTAAATGTTTTTTAAAAAATATGTAATTTTAAAAAAATTATATTCTTAAATATATATATATATATATATATTAACATTTTGTCTTCTCAAATATAGATTTTGGACTGCACCCTGACTTATTTGAATTTGAGTTTTTGCTTATGACAAATTAATTTTGTTATATAACTTTTTGGTTGTGAAATGTTACGCCTTTATATTTCTGAGTTTGGTGCTAACTTTTTTTTTAATAAAATCGAATAATATAGAAGAGCTTTTTAAATTGGAAAGGAGCTCAAGGTTTAGAGATTAAGTTATTTGCTGAAGTATTGCATTTATTCTTAGATTTTTATTTTATTTTATTTTTGGTACCATGGATTGATCATCACATAGTATCCGGAGATTTACCCCAATTAATCTGGATCGACTGCTGTAGGATCCATTTTGTGAGGATGGATCTCCCAACATTGGTTTTTCGATACTCATGGGAGTCGAACTCTTGATCTGATTAAGAAACGAAGATATTCATTCCATTTACGTTAACAAGTGTTTGGTTTTATTTTTCTTTCTCTCCTCTCCGCTTTCAAGAAAGTTGAGAATGGCGAGGCAAGTTTTGAACCTACATGCCTAAAAAACTCGGAGCTCTGGGACCATTATTTCCTGATTCTTAAACTCAAACAAGATCAACACAGATGGCTGTACCCAAAAAATAAATAAATAAATAAATAAATAAATAAATCAACACAGATGGGAAAAGAGGGAATTTAGATGGAGGAAATGCTAAGGCCTCCACCCCATTTTATGCTTAGATCACTCCCCGCCTTCATAAGACTCTTCCTGAGGCCCAGCTTGGTAATGGACCATGGGCCACTTCAATCGGCCTGGCCGAGTTCAGCAGTCCAAATGCAGTCAAGCAATTGAGGCCCCTCGACTCCTTTTACCGGATTTAACATTTAAATCTACGTGTATCTTCAACTACGTGCTCATCTCCATTTCTTTCCCTTTTGTGTTTGGTTCCTAATTTTTCAATTCATCTTTTGGTCCTTCGATCATCTCATTCAACCCCATTAATAAACCTAACTTCTCACGGGAAAACTCAAATTATCTAAGGTGAAATGCTGTGCTAATAATAATAAAAAAGTAAATTATATTGATACTTTTTAATAATAGAATTAATTGATCTTTGAGCTAAGTACCATTTAAATGAATGAAGTTTTTATTTTAAAAAATAATTATTTAAAATATAATATTCTAATTAATAGATTTAGTCTGATATAAAATTTTAAATTATGCAGGTATGAATTATTATCTTTTGAATTATATAAGTAAAAAAAAAAAAATTCAATTTTTATTTACTCTATGAAAAATTACATTTATTCGGTCCTCAAAAATCATAAATATCACACCCTATTGTATAAATAATTTAGTGTAAAAAAAAAAAAAAAAAAAAAGAACACTAGACTAGAGCATAATGAAAAATCTAACGACCATGGACAACATAAATATCTGATTTAATTTTTTGTATTCTAAGAGCTTCATAGATAAAGCTGAGCCAGACGACTCTTCCAGATCACTAGCATCTTGTCGGGGATGATTGAAATTAGAAGGAACAATGGTGTCTGGGGCAGACTCATCATCGCCAGAGTCAGGACTTGTGGGTGCCGGAGACTCGTCGGCCGGATTTTTAAGACTTTCGGGTAAACCTCGGCCATAAGTGACATTGATTTTGAAGTGTTGGCCATGCTTGCATTGATCACCATCATAATCCCCCGAGAAAAAATAATTCATTCCTTCCTTGACAAGAGGAACTGCTATAGAGACATCATGTGGGGTAGTGGAAGATGGATCTGCTGAGGACCACTGGATGGTGTCATTGTCTTGGGCTTCATAGTAATCACAGAGCTTGTATGTGGTGAAGTTATAGGTTTGGATCACAGAGTGGTTATTATCTGTGTCGAAAACTGCATTTTCACACATAAAAATAAAATAAAAAGGATATCTAATTTACTCATCAAGCTTTATGCTTAACTTCGGTATGGCAGTTGGAATTGATACGTTGCGTTTCCGTAAAGAGATGCAACAACTTTCTAGCGTCACAGTAAGTTCACTAACTGTCCAATAGTTTTGTTAAACGTGTATACTTCAATTGGGTCTCATAAAAGATATCAATTAGTAAATTATTCGTAAATTCGGGATGGTTCCAAAATCAAATTTCCGAAATTGGATATGACCCATTTTTGTTGATCCCTTTTCCTTCTTCCCCATTGGAGACATGACTAGGAAAATTGACTTCTTTGGTAAAACGACCAGAAAATTAGAACAAACCAAAAGGGGGGGTTGGGGGGTCTTTGATTAGATTGAGGAACAATGTACAATTGTAATTAAAATAGGAAAGTAGTAATATATGATGGGTTTGGTTTAGAAAGCTTACTGAGAAAATCACCGAGAGAGAAGTTTTTGGGAGCAGCCCATTTCTGGTAATTAACGGTAGGCTTCTCTTGAGTGTCAAACCAACCCAGAGCATCACCAACTGTATAATTTTTGTAAGCTTCAACACCCTCTGAAACTGAGACGACGACAATTGCAATTACAAGTACAAGATACTGCCCTGATCTCCATTCTCTATGCTCCATCCCTTCTACCTTCACATCACACTAGTGGCGGGTGTGGGTGTTAAAAAAAGAGCGACCAGCTCCTTCCAGCTGTTGCTTCATCCGTATCTACCCTACACTTTTTCACTATATTACGGAAATGGTCCATCTTAAAATAAGATTTTTTAAAGAAGTTATTTGGAATTTAGAAACTATTAATATAATATATTTTTTTCTTTTGAGAAATTTTGATTTTTGTGAAAAATAATATAATTTAAGTTAATAATGGAAATAAAATAAAATATCACTAGATGGAGCTTTCAGGAGACGGTGTTTCTCCTACCTAACGCTGTTCAATTGCATGATAGGTTTGATGAAAAAATGCATGACAGATCACAAATACAAGGACATGATTTGGGGTTTAATTTTTTTATTTTTTTGTTCCCTAGACTTGGTCTATCATTGAATATCTGAAACTTTACTCTGACTAATTTTGACCGAGTTACTATCGAATTCTAATCGGAAAGAAGCTCTCCCAATATCATTTTTTACTATTACCAAAACTTGAATTTTGATTCTTAATACAGGATATTAATGTTTTTTTCACTAAACCAACCGAGCATTGATTGGGGTTTAATTTTTCAAAGTTCTTGAATTGTGACAATGACAGGTTTATAAGGCCATGATGGGGCTCTTACCGAATTATATTAATTATATTATGAGAAAATATAACAACCGTGTCTTTTATATCAAATTAAATCTTGTTATTAATGTCATATGAGTTTATTGATAAATTATTAAATTTTTTTAATCAAAATCTCGAATTTAAATTTTAAAAATAAAAAAAATAGATACAAAAAGAGTTAACTCCTAAAATAAGTCTAATAGTATTCGAATATACTTAATCAAGTAACTGG
Organism: Dillenia suffruticosa; assembly: GCA_033439265.1. Taxonomy (NCBI): domain Eukaryota; kingdom Viridiplantae; phylum Streptophyta; class Magnoliopsida; order Dilleniales; family Dilleniaceae; genus Dillenia; species Dillenia suffruticosa. The sequence continues at coordinate 2,648,563 of JAVTVX010000005.1, forward strand.
ATAATGGATCGGTAAAAAAAGAAACAAAGAACTTTCTTTTAAAAATGACATCATTTAAATAATTTGGAACTACCTCTCAATGCAAAAACTCTTATTTTGCAAAACACCCCCTAAGATCATGACAGGGATTTATATTGTTTAATTAAATATGAGAAGTGCAATTGTCATATCAATAATTGGTTTGGTTTAATGGAGTGTTTGGTCGAATCACATAAGGAAACGGAAAGTGTCAATATTATAATCCTACCTCGTACAGGGTAAATGAATATAAAATATTTCAACGTTAAATGAGCAGTTATTAAGGTAAAAAAGTTTTATATTTATACCTAACATTTGAGTTAATAATATAAGATTTTAGTATATTTTTTTTAATAGATAACTAACTTTATATATCAAACTCTCATAAATATAACGATAGAATACTACACTCCTTAACATAAGTTTCGAGTTCAAGATATGAGAAAGGATAAATGAGATTTGAGAGAGCCAACCCCTTAATGAATCTCATAATACTCAAATCAAATTAATCAGTTAAACTCCGGATATCGGTCGATGAAATAAAAAACTCTACATAAATTCATTCAGTATATTACTCTTAAGATTTAAAATAGAGGTGTGTCCAGCAAAATAGATTTGAGTTTGACAAAATTAATAAAAAATTTAATGCGAACCATATATTAGCTATTCTAAGAGAGAGAAAAGGAGGGAGAAGTTTAAGAGTTAGTATGATTTATGTTGGTCAAATGATCCAGACAAATTCATAATGATTCTTAACAACATAGTTGTGTATTTAGTAATTTTATACTGTGTTAGATAGAATTATAAAGTCATGTAAAATTAAATATAATCTTTTATGTTTCTAATTATTTTTAAGTAGCAATCAAATTACAAAATTGTGAATTTTCTAATTATAATCACTCAATTGAAATATAAGCGAAATTTTAATTAAAAAAACTCTTAATATTAATTCAAATATTTTTAATTAATTACTTAAAAACTAGCAAGGAAGTTGGTGAATGCAATGAATGGTGAAACAGGGGATCATGTGCCTCCTCATTCAAATTTCTTCCTATTCTGGTTTACGCCGAAGTGAGCAGGAGAAAAGTTGAACGAAGGCAAATGCTCTTAAAAGAGTTAGAAAACATTAAATATTAAATGTTATGAATTCTATATTGAATTTCAAAAAAATTATAAAATATTACTTAAGTCGAATAAACTCTCTCACTCAATAAATCGATTTTATGGGCTGAGTTTTTCTATTGAGTTTGACTCCATCACTTGAATTCGTGATAAATTAATATCAGAGGCTTTGTTTTAACATGGAAAAGGGTTATCTGGTATCAGAGTGAGAGTCATCCAAAATAGAAAAGAACTACCTGATGTCAGAGTGAGAGCCATCTAAAAAGGAAAATGGCTATCAACCAGAGTGAAAGCCGTCCAGAATGAGACCCCTTCGTGGATATTTGGCTTTTCGATAAGAGGGTAATGTTACAAATCTCATATCAAATCCTAAAGAAATTATAAAATATTACTTAAATTTAATAGATTATTTCACCTAATAACTTAATCTTTTTTGTTAAATTTTTCTATTCGGTTTGAATCCATCGTTTGGATCCGTGGCACATGCATTGAAGGGTGGCTCATGACATGAAAGCATCGGTCCATGCTATTGCTATTTATGAAAGCCAAATTATAGGCTTTTCACTCGCGGTCCTAGGACAGACCTCAGTGGATTTGTTGCCAAATTTTAAGTTTTCAACCATTAGCTATTTCATCTAATGAGCTATAACTCACTCTACAGTCTTCCTTTCCCGTTTGAATTTCTCTTTGTTAAAAAAAAAAAGATAGAAAGCAACAACAACATCAACAACGACACAAAAAAAAATCCGTTAGCTATTTCGGTTTTCTCTTCCTCGGAACTAAAGGCTAGAGAACCCAACAAGACTTGAAAACCCTAGCGTCAAAAATATAAAGTTCAGGCAAAGCATAAAGCCTATGGAAGCAAGTTTGGACCGATCAATGAGATTCAATTTAAGTGATATCAATTCTCATTTTCTTATAATAGGCTCGAATTCGAGTTTCACTATAAACAAAAAAAGAAACGGGTTTGGACCTAAAAAAATAGTGGCTTATCCAAAATTCAGATCATGTTAAGAGATCTATTGTCATATCTCATTAAACTAACTAACCATTAATAATTTTTCTATTTTATAAAGATTCATGTCGTCAACGCCTCTGAAAATCGTTTCTTCATATTGATTGAAAAAGTTGAGGTTACCAAACTCATTTGGATTAAGTGGTCGGATACTCTACTCCATTAACCAGAAGTATCGAATTCGAACTCTGAGAATGACAAAAAATGATTTGAAAAAATCAACCCCTAAAAGTGAGCCTTATAGTACTCAAACCGAATTAATCGGGTAAAACCCAAATATCGATGGTAAAAATCAAAAGAAAAAGTTGAGGTTAAATTGAACAAAAATTAAATCAAAATTTTAATATAAAATTATTACTAAAATAATATTTGAAATCTTTTTACGAAAAAATTAATTTTTATTTGTAAAATTTTATATTTTGCTACACAAGATTTTTTTTTTTTTTCCTTTATTTGAAAATCAAGATGAGTATTCCCAAATCACACCCCAGTTCACTTTCACAAGCCTAGCATATGCAAACCTGTGCTCTTTGAGCTAACCATCTTGACAAAAATCTAGTCGTCAAACTCGTGACTTGAATCCTAGAAATCAGATTCCACGACGATTCAACATACAAAATGCGTGTTGGAATAAAAGATTTTGGGAGAGAAAATCCAAAGTAAAAGGTTGGGTTTTATGTTAACCCCACCCCCCCCCCCCCCCCCCAAAAAAAAAACAATAACCAAATAAAAGCAGACGCAAATTTGATGTACAAACACTCAAAGTTTTAAAAGGTTTAAGAATTAGAATATTTGTGTAGGAATTTTTAAAGGTATGGACCCTAGCATGAAGATGGAAATCTGAAGCAAAAAGTCCGACTCAAAATTTCAGGGTTCAGGGAACTCGTTCTTGATGATGTGACTTTTGACTCGTTCGAGCCAGAGTCGCAGATGAATTTATCCAACTCTCTCAGTTTCTAATTTTGCTGGCTAGAAATGAAATTGCCAGAGGTGTTTTTCCGACTTAAGGTTTCGAGATCTCAGCTTTTCTGGCTTTTCGGGGTCCCTTCCTGAATCACTTGGGACAATGACAATGGAAGGCTAGATTACACTCCACCGTTACAATGACTGATGCAGAGCAGCACCCTGAAAGGAAGCCAACTAATTTGTGGAGCCTCTGAACAAGCAATCCTTCTGACAATTTGGCTCACCGAAAAGACAGTAGGACAGAGCCACATACATGTCTTGCCCCAACTCTTTTTGTGCATGGTAAATTGGAAGACTCGTAGATAAAATGGGAGTGACTTTTATCTCAACTACATATTACAGGAAGTGTTCTAACATTCTCCTTTGTTCAGCTAATAAAGGAGACATTGATCTCTCTACAACCTCAACTCTACAAAGCAAGGAGGAAATCAAAATCCTCCCAAGGGTTCCCACATGAAACACTTGGAAAGAACATCTCACCCAAGATATTTAAAAATAAATAAACTGACCAAGACCATAAAATTTCAATATACCAGACAACTAAGGGTTTTCACTGCCATTTTGAGGATGATAACGACCGGACGCCAGTTTCTTCGGTCAACCGCTCTCCTTGATGCTCCATTTGCCAGTGTGATATAGGTAAATAATCAAGCCAAGTTAGGAACTACCTGGCCATTATCTCAGAGCATTCACAAAGGACATCAATGAACCGACATCCCTCTTTTCTGATAGATACTTAATGGGCCTTGATGAGTGTTTTGGAAAGAACAAGATTGTAGGAAAGCTTCCAAGCTGAAGCTCTTTCTGTGCATATGCCTTTTGGTTACCATCGGCTCTGAACTTCCCAACCTTGACTCCAGAACCAGCCAACTTATCTGCCAATTCAACGTATGATCCCTCCATTGCCTGGCAGAATGGGCACCACGGTGCATAGAGTACTACCAGCCAGGGTTCTTTCCTATTCTCCAGCTTAACCAAATTCTCAATTCCATTTCTTGTCAAGGTCACCAGATTCTGGCTGTTGAAGATGTCAGGGACACTGGCAACACCGTTAGTGTGTGAAGCACCATTTCCATTTCCATTCACTTCGGCAAACTCTCCTTCCTTAATGTTTCCTTTGTGGAGGCCGCACTCCTTTGCCTTGGCATCCTCCCACCACCACCTTCCTTCTCTCTCATGCTGCCATGGCAAGACGGGTCTAGTGCAGGGCTCGCACCCAATCGAAATATAACCCTTTGAGTGCAATGAGTTTACTGGAACATTCATGGTTCGTAGGAAGTTCCATATGTCTTTTCCTTCCACATTAGCAACAGGGTTCCACTTTATCAAGCTGCCAACTCCACCATCCAATCCTTCAAATGATGGATCAACCTGAACAACAGGAATGTCAGACCTAGTTCCTGGAGACTGATCTTTTCTTTGCCCCGTAATCCAGGCTCGAAGACCCTTGAGAGCCCTCCTAAGAGGCCTAACCTTCCTCACTCGGCAGCACTCTTGGTGCCCATCTTCGTAAAAAGAGAAAAGCCCCTTGCTCCTTACTAAAGCCTGAACCTCAACTGCATCAGGGAACATGTATTCAATGCCAATGCCATAGTGTTTCTCAACCATATCAAAGAACTGATAGGTCTCCGGGTTCAGCCTGCCAGTATCCAGGCTGAACACTCTAAATGGTCGACCAGTTAGCTTGGCATACTCTATCAAGGCCACATCCTCAGCTCCACTGCAGAAATTAGCACAACATAAATTTAAAACACATTAGATTAAAACTCACAAGGTTGGCACGGTACATTCCAATAATTTATCAAAATTTTATCTTCTGTGCTTATTTATGTCCAGTGAAATGTTCCATGTTACCACCAGAATCTAGGATTGACGAAAATACATGGACCATATTACCACATTGCTCTAAAAGATCAACTGCTAACATTATCTTGTATTAAGCCCATTTTGAGAGAAATACTTTTTTCTTTAGCTAGTCTTTTTGATGAATGATTCTTGTGACATTGTCTACTATATTGACCATTATATTGACTGTTGTTTTGTGCGCCTTTTTAATTGATCTGAATTCGCAAGACTCAGAAGAGCTCGTGTTATGTATAAGAAAATACTTTCTGTGCTAAAACCTCTGAAATTTAATAAAGTCCACCAAGCCTCTATTAATGACACAAATGCCTAACGATTCACGTAGAGCTCAACACTCGCATCATCAAATTTGTCTTTAAGTGACCCTAACTCCAATGCAACTTTCCTTGTTAAGAATTAGAAGTTATAACTGTTGTTTTCGGTTTATAAAAGTAAAAATAAAATCAAAGGATGATAAAATACCTAAATGCAATGGCAATGTCATTCCCAAATATAGCAAGGGCTCTGTCCATAATTTCAAGAGGTGAAGCATTCTCTAGCTCTTTTGCCAACTTATCATAATCCTTTGTATCGACTTTCTCCACCACTTCTGCAAAATCCAAATAGACAATACGCAAAAAGAAATAAGCCACACAGTCCAAAGCATGAAAGAACAACCAATTTAACACAATTATTAGAAGAAATCAAACAAAACTTAAATCTGGAAGTAAACTTCATTACAATTTTCAAGTGGAACCACACAAGAACTGCATAAATTGAAGAGAAAAGAACAAATTTGGGGGAAATTGACTAACCTGGAGAAGCTACAGAAGCGGTGGGAGCAACCATTGCTGTCGCAGCAAGAGGAGAAACGGAATCGGACCTCTTGATCTCTGCACTCACTGTCAATCGTCTCCGACTCGACGCCGTCGCCGGAGAAATTAACCTAAACGAACCGATCGACAAACCTAAACCCACATAAATGCAGAAAAATTAAACCCAAATTTCCAAAATTCGATCCCAAAAATGCAAAATTTAAATAGCTCAGAAGCTGTCCAATTTACTTTTCAGGTCATGTGAGGTGATCGATGAATGTGAAGAGGAAATTGAACCATAGATTGAAGAAGATGAAGCCGCCAACGCCATTTCTGATTCTCACTCTTTCTCTCTTAATTGTATTAGGGTTTGGATTTTGCTTTTGATTCTTCTCTAAAATTCTGTGAAGGTCGAATGGAAAATCCGTGGAAGAGATGAGACGTTAAAATACTCGCCTCAGAGTGTTCTACATTCATTGAACCTGGACGCCTTTTCATCTCTCCCCAAAGGCCAAAACCAAAGCGGCACATACCATCGGTCCTATTCACTACGTGGCGGATTTTTATTGGTCATTTGAGTTGTGGCATCGCTCAGTGCATCCGTCAGGGACTCTGTGGTGGTGGCCGCGTCACACGAAACGAAACTACGTTGTAAATTCAAATTATTCAAATTTATTTATTCCATTCTTTTATTTAAATAAAAGATTAAAAATACCATAAGAAGAAAATACTAACCCCTATAAACAATAATTAACTCACTAAAAAAAGGGTATTCTTATTTTGTGGGTATGATTAAAAATTTTATACAATTTCAAGTTAATGTAACATAGACTTTCTCAACAATCGTTTTATACATTTAATTTAATCAAAGGGTAATTAAAAAAGGAGGGGAAGGTAATTACAATAAGACGCCTTTAATTAATATATAAACCCAATGATTGCCGGGTAATCTTGTACCATTAAAGACCTAGAACGATTATCCTTCTCAATGTGATAAGCAGCCCACTCGATCAACCTAACGACATTAAAAAATGCTTTAGATTCTAACTTTCGAATTTGACAAAGGTTGAATTGTCATCTCCATTGCTGCGTACGTATTCAGGTGCGTCATCAAAGGGAGGGACTCATTTTAAGCCTGTGAAAAAGACCAAAACACCACCACCAACAATTAGAAAATCAACTTTGCAACTATTGCTTCATGCATGGTCTAGGCCAAAGTTCGGCTAAAAGTCTTAAGAAGGGGCTTTGCCCACGTAAGTGTAGCAACTCCTAGTCCACACAAGGCACACAGGAGCTTATATGGGTTAGTTTAGGCAACCCAGAAAATTAAAATGAAAATTGGGTGCCTCATGTTATGCCCGCTCGGCTTACATGACACACCTTAGTCCACCGAAAACAACCTGGCGACAACTTGACTTCAACTTCGAGCATAAACATGCACAATGAATAAACTGACAATCACAAAAATAGCATTGGCGTATCAACCAGAAATTGAACTACTACAAAAATTGAAAAGCCATGATTTATCCTTCTTTTTTTTTTTTATTTAAAGGGGAGATTCGAACTCGAAACCTCTAAGGAGAAGGGAACAGTGCCAATTGAGCTGCGGCTCGTAGGCAACCCATGATTTATCTAAAGCAGGCACTTCATACACCCATCACATCAATAAAATTTGGTCTCCAGGAATAAAAAATGAAAAAGGGTACAAGTTAGGTGCTCCAGGAGTCGCTGAAATTTGCATGACGGTAAATTTTGCCAGTCTAGGCCTACATATCAAAAGGCTATCCCAACCAACAAAATAAAATATCAATCCATAAAAATTTGAAAGGGTCTTGAAGGATCCTCTCAGAAAAGTGATCTTCTAACAATATTCTACCACTTTGTAACGAATACGATGTCCACTACATATGCGGTAAATTCGTCCATAAGAAATTGAAAGCTCCATGCACGGCAAATATTCATGTAATTCTGCATCTTACAAAATACCAAGAATTTAGATGGTCCTCATGCACGACAAAAGTTAACGATGGGCCAATTTGCCAAGACCACATCTCAAAAAAGAAGCTTAGAGACGCTCATTCTTCATTTTGAAGGATAGCACCAACTGAAAAAGAAATAGTTGTTTTCGGTTGCATCTGGATATGCTTTTGACCTCTAGGTATCTTAAAACCATGACTCGTCACGATTTTCCTTAAGTATACCAAGTAAGAAGTGAAGTTTATTTTAATTAAAGTAGAAAAAATGAGAGAGAGAAAATATTCGATGCATGGACGTTTCAGAGTGATGATGTTTCTAATGAGCATCTAAATGCTGAAAGATTGCTGAAGAATTGATGTTTCACAATGGAATTGACCAATGATGAGAGCTATTCACATAATAACTATTCACAGTTCATAAACTATTTGGAAATAAAGAATTCAAAGGCTGTTCCAATCTGGAAAGTACCAAATTACCCAAATACTACATCTATGGCCCAAAATTACTTTCACAAAATAATCCATGTTTTCTATATAGGTTTTGCAGTGAAACAATATGATTTAGTGACCTTTCCTACCACCGTCGGTGGACATGAGCTAAGCAAGTTGGCCATACCTCCAAACCAATGATGTCAATGCAGAGTGCATAAATGAAGTGTTAGGATGATATGGAAACTCAAGTGAAGTTTGACATATACCTGATAATTTTATTCCAAGGCAATCCATTAATAAATTTTGGAAGGTTATTGCCGTTTGACCATTTTGAGTAATAATTTGCAATTGAGAATTAAGTATTAAGACATCAAAAGGAGCAATGTGTGTGAAAATCTCTGAATCCCGATCATAATCCTGGAAAAAAGAAAGCAGAAAATGCTAAGGATAAATAACCAATCATGTGTGAAACACACTCAAGTCAAAGCTTCATAAATTGCCAGACAGCCTGAACATTGAACACCACCAAATGCAGAAATATGTCAATTGATAATACTGTACCCTTTCCTCCTGGGGAGAGAGAAAGAAAAATAAAAATAAAAAATAAAAAATAGTAGAAAGTAAAGGCAAATGCAACAAAAGATCATTACAAGGGCACAGCCCAGAAGCAAGAGCAAAGTTAAGAGAACCCCCTCCCCCCCCCCCCCAAAAAAAAAAAGAAAAAATATTAACCATCAGCAATAGCAATATCAAGAGTCCAGCCAAAAGTAAGCCTCCTTAGCCAATTAGTATCCAAAATTCTTTTCTTCTCCTTAAATGTTTCCTAGAATTTTCCTCTCTCACATCGTCTAAAATGCCATTATGTATATCCATGCAGTCCTTTATTCTCATGAGGCCACACTCTCCCCAACAAACCCCAAAACCAACAATGAGATATTGAGGATGATATGAAATATTGTGGACCCTCCTCCTTTGAGAACAGTAGAGATCTAGACTCCTATTGCTTGGTATCATCATGCAATGAGATTTATATTAAAGGAACATGAACACAGAATTCAGGATGCAACAGCACCCAAACTCCACTTCCCAACTGTCTTAAGAGCTATGTCCAAGCAAAGGTACTCCAAGGGACATTACAGAGAATTTTCTTACCTTCTCCGTTATAACAAGGAACGGCTTGGAATTGAACTTGCTCTCAAGCATTTCAAGCCTTCCTATTATCATTTCAATATCCTAAATTGATCAAGAAAAAAGATTAATCAAATTTTGCATATTGTTTTCAGCCATCATACTTTGAGAAACAACAAATCAAGAGCGCAAACACATGCCTGGGACAAGCACTTTTACTTTTAACCAAATAAGGACATTGAGGGTATGCAAACTATCACCATGCAAGACTGGATTACCTTGTCTCGAAATGAGTGATGGTCATTGAAGTCTAGTCGATCAACATGCAATGGTCCCATCTGCAGTTTGGGATGATCAGTAATAATATCCAAAAGCACTTAATGATTAGAAGCAACACATAAAGATAGTAACTTTGGCAAAGAATTGCAAGCTCAATTAGCCCAGATTCAGACTCCCCTACATTCAATTAATAACAACTTCTACTGAGAAAAGAAAAAAGACCTGAGCTTCTCAAGTTTTCCCAAACATGGAGGTTTCATTTAATAACAGAAAACCATGGACAATAAAAAGAAAACCTATTGTACCTTCTCAATCCCTTTAACAAATGCATTTGGAAAACCGATTGCAGATACACATAAAACCACTCGGTTCTCGATGATTTTCAAAGTAATTTTAGAATTCTTGTCTCCAAATAAAAAGAAGTGTGAAGGAGCCATTGTAGAGAAGAAAACAGGAAGAGCTGCTTGGTAGGATTGCAGGGTTGCCACAATGGCACCAAGATTGTCTTTTGATATCTGCAAATATATTGCTTTTTTAGTTCCCAACATCAGGAAAATAAGAAATATGCTCAATGCTTTCCAAATTAAGCAATGAGTGAAGACGTCGTCTTATTACTCAAGAAAGTAATAAATTGCGTTAGCAGAAAAAGTGTTACATACCAAGTCTGCATGATGTATTATTGCAATATCTGCCCTTCGAAGTGCAGTCAAAGGTTCCCTTAGGGGCCCAAGTGGAATTAAATGATGATTTCCCCAAGGCATCATGCCATTAACCATTACAATCTCCACATCACGCCATAAGCTGAAATGCTGTCCTCAATCATATAATAAAATACACATCAGCGGTTCCCAATCCAATCCAAGATATCTATATCTGAAGTGATTGATTAATAATATGGTATTTCACCATCCCATGTTAGATATTACATATGATAAACAAACCAAGATAAATTCATGGACTGTAAATCATAAACATAACTTATATTGAGTCCTGTCTGCCAAGAAGACAAGGCAGCTCATGAATAATCATGCACAACATAGATAAAGAATAAAGAATGATATCTGAAGTAACAAAAATTACAGAAGTATGGGGAAAGTATACTTGTCTGCACCTGCATCCCATCATCTAAAACTATAGCACCAATTCCTTTAGCATGACCACAAGCTCCATTGATGCAACTTCTTTTTTGAGGATTGACATAACCATAGGTGTCAATAAAATGAGTAGCAACTGCCACCCTCTTCGCCCCAATGCCAATCTTTGTAGGTGTCCCTAAAAGTTTCCTTTGAAGCATTCTAACTTCATCTCCACCAGCATAACCCTGTTAAGAAGTTGCATTGCAGAATATATCAAGTGATGCCGGGAAATCACCAGTTGAAAAGGCATGTTCCATAAAATCTCAACAAATTTTACTAATTTCATTTCTAGATATGGATAGCATAACCCTGTCATTTTATGAAGCACCAACACAAGGTTCAAATTTACTTTTTATAACTGGCCCACTTGTCGGTGAGGTCAACATGTCTCAGAGTCTCAGCATGGACACACCACCAACATAGCAAACACATTCATACTTGTCTCTTAGACATCATTAAATATGGGATTTACCTATAGGTTCAAATTTTGAGGTTATACACAAAGACACACACACACACACACACACACACACATACACTTTTTAAATCTAAAAAAATAAAATAAAATTTAAATTTATAAAATTTGACGATTAGTTTATATTTTCCATTTTCCGGTCAAATAGGTTTTCGAATTTGCCATGTCAATTTGCCCATATCATGTAGACTCTTTGGTGTCCTTTGCGGAGTTATTGGTCAAAGTATTGAAGACCTTTTTAAGAAAAAGAAGCAGAGTAGTGAACGTATACATTTGATTGAAAATATTTAATTTTATTTTCAGTACAAAATTGCTTCAAAGAAAAAGTTCTAGAGTTTTTCATTGTTCATGGCAATAAAAATCAAAATTAATCCAACTAGAACATAATTCCATACACAGGCATGAAGTATATTTCCTAGATAGCAACAATCCCTATTGATTTGAACTGAAATATTTTCAACGACAAACTGAAAAAGCAATATCAATACAGTTAAGAAAACAAACCCTTGTAAGAATGAGCGGTAAAATTCCAAAATCACACAAGAACCGTGAAATAAACTCCACCATGGGCGTCTTCCCATTACCTCCCCACGTCAAATTTCCCACACTAATAACCGGCACTGGCAATCTTCGACCAAACAATAACAATCCCAAGAACCCGCAAACATAAAAAAGAAAAAAAGAAAAACCTATTTTCAGAAACAGTTCGGTTAAGAACTATAAACAGGAAATTAATGTTAAATTTCCCAAACTAATCAGCGACACTGGCAATCTTCAACCAAACAAACAACAAGTACAAGAAGCCCCCCCCCCCAAAAAAAAACATCAAAAGCCCATTTGAGAAATATGTTCAATTAAGGGCATTAAACAGTCAATTAATGTAAAAGCCCGAAGTCCACATATTTCAGAAATCGTATGGGAGGAATGGGAAGGAAAAGAAATTATAAACAATCATAACAAGAAAAGGTGTCAGAAACAACAACGACCCATTTGCCAAATCATCCCATTTACGAGATACAAACAGGCGATCAGTGTATAGAACTTGAATTCCAACAATAGGGACCCAAAGAACAAAGGAGGAAAAAACCCTAAAATGTCAAAAACAACAATGAACCGTTTCTAGAATCAATTCAATCAAGAGTTATAAAACAGGCAATCAATGACAGAGACTAAAACCTGTGTTGGTGAAAAAGGCCAAAGTGGTATAAGAAATGGCGGAGAGACAGCGAGAGTTTGTAGAGAGAGGAAGCTGAGGCGAGGAATGGGATAAGAGAGAGTTTAAGAGGCGAGAGTTGGAAGAAGTCTTGAGTGCACGTTACTTCTTTCACCAGGATCTTCAGGTTCTCCATTGGAGACCTAATCGAGCTTGGGGCTTTTCTCTTTTCTCCTTTGTCTGTGAATTTTGAAGTTTGAAATTTTGACAACAGTGTCGTCTTACTAGAATAATGATATCGATGACTTAAAAATAAAACACAGTAAACTTATGATTTTTGGATAAAATTTTTAGAAATATTTTTGGCTTTTAATATTTTTAATAAAAATAATTTTTTATTAAAAATATATAAATTATGCAAATAAGATTTAAATTTGATTAAAATAGGAAGAATTAGGCACCTTAATTACCCACATAAGCTACCAAGTCCTTGGCTTTATAAAATACCTTCCAAAAATGATCACATCTCATTGTACTAAAAAGAAAATAATTATAAAATAATATCTCACCTTCTTTCTCTACTCCATGTTTTGTTTTCCAATAATGTATCTTCCACAAACATGTAATTAAAATATATTACAAGGTTTTTCTTCCTACTATGTTAATTTACTTTTCTTTGACGAACTCAATATCAATAGTAAAGTAAAATGAAGCTACTTCTCCGTCATACTTCGAACGTAATGGTCTAGAGCTTTCGTCATGTGGGTATAACAATATAATATTAAATTTTTTTAATCAAAATCTCAAATTCGAATTTTAAAAATAAAAAAATAAATATTTCAGAGAGTTCATCTCCTAAATTAACCCTAAAATGGAGTGATAGGACAAATGGCAGCAAAGTGGATCAGTCATACCAAAAGTTTTCAAATATAAAATCTGACTGTGATGCAATGATTGTTTAGGTGATTAATATTAATAATAATTTAAGAAGTTTGAATCCATTTATAATATTTTGTATATTTAGTTTACATAATTTGTAGTATTCGATTTCCACAATAATCATTTAAATATTATATATTATGATATGAGAAAAAAGATATTTTGAAAAATCTTGAATTTGAGTGTTTAATATGTATTAAAAAAAAGATACAGATAACTGAAAAAAAAGATTACTATGTATATTTATAGTATGAGAAAAACATTTGAGAATAAAAAGTTACAAAAATAATATTTCGAGACACATATATTATTTCCATAGTATATTCTTTTTTCCTCATGAAATCTCCATATATCATTTTGGAGGCTAAAATATTTTCTTAAATATTTCCTTTACTAACTTCTCCTAAAGAGGGGTAAAGGTCTACACGTGGTAGCCGATTCGGGCGGCCTTTCCTCCATGATTAAGTTGCGTTTGGAAAGGAAAGAATTAATGGCGGCGTTTTGGACTAATGACTCAACCCTTATAGCTTTCACGTTGAACTTTTTAATTGGAGTCATCACTCTGTTTCACTTGCTCTTTCATTAGGAAAAACCCTCACGCCATGGGAGCAGTATTTATTGATTAGTGACATGAAGTCAATTAAGCAGGTTGGTAAGCAGTCAGGTTTTTTTTTTTTTTTTTTTTTTTTTTTAATGACAATTGACAAGAAGTATTTAATTTAAGCTCTTAAAACTTGGCGTTAATCGCACAAAACTTAGTTTATTGACTTTTATTTATGATCTAAACGATATTTTATTAAATTCAAAATAAAGTTTAAAAATTCTAATTTTATCTTGTTATGCACTCCCATATAAGATTTGGGTAAGCATAGCATTATTAGAAGCATTATCCGATCATTGCCGTCTATTGCCGGATGTGATTGTTTCGTATCACATGCCCTACTTTTCACTCTTATTATTTTTATTAGGTGAATTAAATCTCTCATTCCCTTCCCCCTCTCGATCCTCCTGCTCTTCCCTTTCGTGAGCCAAACTTACCATTGATCACACTTAGGATCATTCTCCGTATCCCTAGCATGGTAACCTAACGGATGGAGCCCGCCCGATCTTGCCTTTGAATGAATTTAAATAACTTTTTAAAGACAAAACCTAAAAATCATTTAATATGTGCTAAAAATAATTTATTCAGTCAGAATTTTTATTTTTATTTTATTTTTTTTTTTTGGGATTAGGGCCTAGGTAGGGCCGGACTCTAGAATTTTAATCTCCCGCCCTAAAGCATGGTCAAATCAAAAGTCCGTTATAATTGAATTGTGAAACTTTTAAAATTCTTTTAAGTATTAAAATCTATGACATCTAACGGTCATTATTTACTATTAACTGAGAAGATAATATAATTAAATATTATTAAAATTAAAAAATATTAATTTAATAGTCACACACCGGTTCTTGTTGATGCCTCTCTTTGTTTTTTTCTTTTTATATTTTTTATTTATTGATATTCAGAATTTATTTAATTAATTTAATTTGAATATTATGGAGTTGAGATTACTTCTCTCAAATTATATTTTTTAATTTAAAATTTATAATTAATAGAGTAAAATATTGGGTGAAAATTTGGCATTCGGGATCTCTTTTATGCCGGAAGAGAGAAGGGTACGAGTATTTTTATCCAACGGCGGGACAACCAGTTGCTACGTACTGACTTTTGTCCTAGTCAGCTACGTGTGACCCCGTGATTGGACATTCACAATGCCTCGATCATCTATCAAACTAGCAGTGTTTGTTAATTTAGGTTTTGCGTTTTAATCTTATCAATAATAGAATTGCCTAAGCCGAAAAGGAATTATAAATAAAACTTTAAAAGCCAACAGGAGGTGGTCTGGCTCCATGATCAAGGGAGACGCCATCGGAGCCGTCCAATGAATCGACTTGGATATCTTCCATCACAAAATGCGGGCACCGAAATGACCGCTCCGATGGACTTTTGTTAGCACCCAAAAAAAAAAAAAACTTCTAAATCTCGACCGACTCGCGTACGGAAAAGAAAACTAGAGCGTGAAATCATCGAAATGACCAATAAGTCCTCGTCATAAGACCACAAAATCAAAATTTTGATGGGCAGTTCAGTCAAAAAAAAAGTAGTTCTTCTCGGAATAGAATAAAGTTTGTGGCGGTGGCTTCCAAATCCTTTGAAAATTGGGAACTACGATGGCCACTCTCCACTAGGCGCGTGGAAAACTTTGCTTGTGAAAGGATTTTTTTTTCTGATTCTATATTAGTGTGTGTGTACGATGTTATAAGCAACGTAACTAAATTTAGTTTAGTTTGATTGGTGTGATGATAACTATAGATATAATTTAAGACAATGACAACAGATACAATATTGATGTGCAAAAGATTATGGCAAATGTTAGAATCATAGTAATGTACTAGAAAATTATCATTTGAGGTAACAAAAAGAATAATGTAAACCATGTCTTCCTCGGACGTTAATGGGTAATCAAAGGGCATTGAGGTAAATCTACAAATCATTAATCATTCGAGCACCTATCAGAAATTACTGTAGGTTTGGACAAATGTAGGAATTTTTTTTTCTCTATCATAGACATAGGGACCCTCTTTTTCCACTTATGGTCGTTTTTTGATTGGTTGAAGTTTCGTACCTTGCATAAGGAATATGGTGAGATTTTCCGGGCAGGGTCTCGAGGGATTTGGAAGCTAAGAAATGGAGTTATTCAAGAAAAAGAAAAATCAACCTATTTTTCCCAAGAAATTTAGCATATCAAGAGCTTGATTTCCTTTTGTGAACCGGGTTTCCTAAGGAATGGATCAAAGACTAGTAGTGAAGGTAAACGCTGACGGTAGATCATATAGAATTCAAGGAGGAGTTTTCAATGGAATAATTTAGTGGTATAAATTTTTTTCTTCAATCTGATAATTTTAATTTTAATTTTTTATATAATAAAAAATAAAAATTTAAGAATGATCCGTTGATATACGAAAAGTTTGAATTTGAAATATTTTAAAAAAATAGAAATATCATAATTTATTAGTTAAATATATGATATTATTGGGGTCTAGGGATTGTCGTGCTACGTGGGTATTAAAGACCAATACGAATGTCAGAATTAAGAGCTATACAAGTTGATCAGCACTTATGAGTGGGACAAGACAGACAAAAGTTTATTATTGAATCCAATTTTCAAAGGTCTCAAACCTTATTAGAAATTCTTGTTTCGAGTGGCATTCTTATTGGTTTGCAGTGAATGACACCAAAGAATTTTTAATTTATGATTAGTATGTAAACATAAAGCATATTTTTGCAAAAGATAGCATTGACTTCATCTTTAGCAGGGTTACCCCTTGAGCCCCCTTAATCATTTGTACCCAAAAAAAAAAAAAAAGAGTGATTAATAGTTCAATTGCAAGAGTTTAAAACGTTCTGACCTTTTTCACATGAACATTTGAAAATGATTAAGTTGCATGATAAAATATGGTTTTTCTAATTATTATAACCAAACTTTTCAAACTTTTGAAAAGAAAATCTTTATTTTAAACTTTTGAAAATCTTTATTGGTTTTTTTGTCCTATAAAATCTTTATCCGTTGATTTGTGTAATTATCATAACCAAACTTTTCAAAATGATAACCTTCATGCCAAACATTATATAGCAGTGAGATGCCCACATTTACTCCTGATAATAAATATATTAACCATAAAATATGCACAATGCTTTCCTTTTTTTTTTTATCGACGGTTTTCAGGTTTTATTTGATTAATTTGGTTTAATCATTATAGAGTCTATTTTTATGATTGATTCTTTTAAATTTTTTTATTATTTTTAAAATTTAAATTTAAGATCTTTAATTAAAAAGATAAAATATTCAATCACTCGTATACAAAAATATTTGATATGCACGATGCATTTGCCTACCATCTTCAAAATTCGTTTATGGTCACAATAGATTTATAAACCGGGCCCACTGATTTATCATTTGAATTTTCAAAGCATACGAATATTTTAATTTGATATTTTAAATATATTTTATAAAATAATAATAAAAAATTATTTATTACCATTAAATTCTTAAATTATATTTGCTATATTTCTTTTCTTGCAACCTATGATATAATGTCTATTTTATATAAATTATTTAATATTTATATAAAAACTCTTTTATTTTTTATATTAACGAATTATTTATTTATTTATAATTATTTATTTATTTATATTATTTGTTTTATGATTAATAATTACATATTTGATAATTTTAAAATTTTATTATAAAATATAACTACTTTTATTATTTTCATAAAATAAAATAATTAATATTTACATAAAAATCATAATTTTTTTATATTTATGCATTTACTTTTATTTTTTTTATATTTTTATAAAATACCATTTTTCATATCATTTCATATGTATTTCTGTTCGTACGCAACCTTACAACTGTGCAAGGTTTATTGTCATATCACTGACTACTATTTTTGAGATATATATATATTATTTATTTTTACACTTACAAATTTTAAGTAATATTTTGGACAGATAAAATATTCTTCTTTGATAATTCTACCTCAACAACTTACAACCCTCTTAGTTTTTTCTATTAAATGAGAACTAAATTAGGTGAACGAATAATCCAACATTAAAGAATTTAAGTTTTCAAATTGGGGTGTATTTGATTCAGACGAATAATAAGAGATTGATAAGTTGAAGTAATATTTTAAAATTTAATTGGTAGAACATTTGAAATTTCAGGAGTAGTGTTCAATATAAATATGCGAAGTAGGAGCATCATCACCCATTATTATCTGGCGCTGTGGGAGGGCTGGTGTTGAAGTATGATTGGAAATTTCCTGTCTACCGTACTCCATTCAAACAAGAAAGACTTACACACTCGTGCCACTCTTGCCGGTCTACCCCAATTTTCTTGCGTTCAATGCACGTGGCTTGGTGTTCCCAAGCGACGGCTCAAGCCGCAGAAATTTCTCTTTTCTAAGTTTTCTTCGTCCATCCCATTTGATTTGATTTGATTGGATTTCTTTATATTAAAAAAAATGCACTTGACTTGGTCTTATTTATTACTTTATTTGAATTGAATACATATTCTCCCTCCTTTATTTATATTTTGTGTTTTTTTAATTATAATATTTAAATCAAATTCTTATGAATATCGAAAAATTAATATTATTGTTATATTAATAAATATTATATAGTTAAAATTTCACTTATTCTCTATTATAATATACCTGTTGTTAAATATTCTAAATGAGACCAGTATTGAAGTATTAATCAGTGTTTTTAAAATTAGATCGGATCGATCGATTTGATCGAATAGATCAAATATCATTCTATAGTTGACTTCGTTTTTTATTGTTAAATAAAATAAAATCAAATTTAATCAAAATCATTAAAAATCAATAAAATCGATATACTGTTCAAATTGGTCATATCGATTTTTTGTTATAATCAGTATTTTTTATGTATTGCTGGTAAAATAAATTTATTTTTTATAAAAATATATAAATTTTATTTTATTTTAAAATATATAATAAATAAATTAAATATATTTAGCTCATAAGATAGTTCGATGGATTAATAAATTGATAAACTTATCGAATTGTTCTCAGAACATCGGTTGAAACCCAAGAAGCTGTCAAGTTTAATTTTCCTATAGGAGCAAACTTCTATCAATAGTGTTTACATGAGGAATGTATGCATCTGACCCCAAAAGAAAAAAAAAATTTTAAACAACCCTTGAATTAAAAAAATTCTAAAACTAACCCACGTTTGTCGTGAGTGGAAGACGTGATGTGCTTTGTCGTGTCTTGCACCTGCGACGTTGTGACGTGTTAGCAGCAGAGGCGTGTCGCGTCTCCAAGACGCGACATTGGCGCTCCTCTCGCTCTCGCTGCACTCCACCGCGGAGGGGGAGAGAGGGAGGGAGGACTGCCGCAGGATCCGGGAAGGAGTGCTACGGGAGCCGCGCAGGGGGAGAGAGGGACAACCGCGGGGGGAGAGAGAGAAGATTGCTGTGGGGAGGAAGAGAGGACCGCTGTGGGCGGCGGAGGAGGAGATAGAGAGAGAGAGCCGCAGAGGGAGAGAGGGAAGACTGCCGCGGGTGGGGGGAGAGAGGGAAGACTGCCGCCGGCGGAGGAGGGAGGGAGAGTGCCGCGGCTGGGGGAGGGAGGGAGAGAGGATGGCTGGCGGCGGCGAGGAGGAGATAGAGAGAGAGCAGCGGCTGGAGGAGGGAGAGAGAGAGCCGCATGCGAGAGGGAGTGAGAGAGTCGTGGGCAGAGGAGTGTCGCGGACGGTGGAGGAGCGTCGCGGACAGCGGAGGAACTCATGTCACGAGTTCAAGATGCGACATAACTTGTCGCGTTTTTCATCTACGACAAACGTGGATTAGTTTTGAAATTTTTTTTATTTAAAGGTTATTTAAAATTTTTTTTTTCTTTTAGCGTGAGACGCGTACATTCCCCGTGTTTACATTATTCAATATGGCTATAATAGGATTTCCAGTGCGCCAATCAATATGCCACAACGTTCCGCAGGCGAACCAATGAAACAAAGAATTGGGAAATGACGAAGACGAACCTCAAAAATACGGATGGCACCAAATCGAACACAAATACAAAACTCACACACGCAACTCCAAGACCGCGTAGAAAGAAGGGCAAATGGACGCCGTCATTTAACGCCGTCACCCAAATGGGCCCCATCCAAACCTCCTGCGAAGAAAAAGTCAGGCTCGGACAGCCTCGCCCCCACCTAAAGCCAAACCAAAGCAAGAAAGAGCGAGAAATAAAGTAAAAACAAAGAGAAGAGAGAGAGAAAATAAGCCAAACAAAAAAAGTAGAGAGAGAGAGAGTGAGACAGGGAGAGAAAAGATGGGGCAGATCGTGAAGAAGAAGAAGAAAGGTCGACCGTCGAAGGCAGATCTTGCAAAACGCGCCGTCGAATCGGCGGCGCAGATTGAGGCACGTCGGAGTGTCCGGCGCCGGAATGTGAGGTACAACATCGACTTCGACGACTACGAGAACTTTGACTTTGACGACGACGATGATGAAGAAGTTGAGAGGAGGAGAGAGAAGAAGTTGAAGCTGGTTCTCAAGCTCAACAATACCAAACCGGAAATAAAACAGAGATCTAAGGGGCGTGATAATCACGCGCCACCGGAATCGGCTGTTTCTGGTTCGTCCTCCGAGTATTACGAAGAAGGTAATAAGCCGTTTAAGAAGCGGAAAATTGACGGTGGTGACGAGGGTAATAACCTTGACCACGATGATGACGATGATGGAAATGACGGTGAAGATGAAATAGACGACGACGACGACGAGGTATAGGATTAAAAATATGGATCTGATTTGAGAGAGAGAGAGAGAGAGAATTTAAGGGTTTTGGTCTGGTCACGCTTTTTAGGGAAGTGAGGGTTTTATGGGTTTGTCCAGCTCAGCTTTGTTCACTTCGCTAGGAGTTCAGTTGAGAGATCTCTGATTGGTTCAAACTTCAATATTACACTCAGTCACCCATACACTTTCTCTGTCGGGAATTGAATTGATTTTAACGGTCGGGTCAACTGTCAATTTACTTGATCCCCACACACAAAGAATCTGATCACGCCTCCACTTTCCCCGCTCTCTCACTCTCTCTCTCTCTCTCTCTCTCTCTCTCTCTCTCCATTTGTCTCAGTCTGTGCTGCTGTCTCTGTCTGTATCTTTCTGTCACTCACTCTCACGTACACCCACCTTTTGACATTCTACTGCTACTTTTATTATTTATTATCACAGTGTTTGCTCTATTCACAAATGGGGGATTGTGAGTTCTTTTCAGTGTTGATCTGTGTTTAGTTGTTTATGGCTGTTTTGACAGGAAAGAAGGCAAAAGGGGGATTCAGAAGCAGTAAATTCGGCACCTGGTGTGTATCCAATTGATGGGTGGTTTGATTTTGTTTGGAATAATGTTATTTGGGTTTCTAGGTGCTGATGGGTTCTGCTTGATTGTGTTAACTTGGGTTTCTGGGTGTTGTCGACATTGTTTTGTGTTTGATCAGGAACTCCTTCAGATCAGCCTTCTGGAGTTCCATTGCCTGATAAGAAGGTTTTGGAGCTGCTTCTTGACAAGCTTCAAAAGTATGATGTAGTACTAATCAATATGTGCATGTATCTTCGAGTGGTTTAAAGTGATTTTCTCTGATGTTTGTTTTGATTCATGTTGAATGTGGCAGGAAAGATACTTATGGTGTTTATGCGGAGCCGGTGGATCCTGAAGAGGTCTGTGTTTGTTTTGAGTTTTGTCTAAATTGCTGGAAGCCTGCAACTATTGTGCAAAGTATTGAAGATGCGATTTCCTTGGTGTTTTAATGTAGCTTCCAGATTATCATGATGTTATTGAGCATCCAATGGATTTCTCTACTGTGAGGAAGAAACTCAGCAACGGATCATATTCTACCTTGGAGCAATTTGAGGTGGGTACCCCTTATTTGACTCTGACTTGTCTGTGGGCATTTTGCCTGTTTGTCAAGTCAGTGATGCGTAATATTGCTAATGAGTATGTGTATGTGTGTGTTCTAATCTTTGCCTAAGAATACCTGAATGTGTTGGGGTCCTCTGGCGTATAGTAGGATGCTGATTTTAGTTGGGGTCTACAATTTTAGCTTCTTCTTTCCTCGTCAATGGTTTGGCATCCATTTTGGATGATAGGCTCAACAGAGTGTTTTTGGGTGCATTCTGAATTTCCTGAAACCCCCTTTAGCTCTTTAGTTCTCTCTCTCTCCCCCCTTCAAGGTTTTTCCCCTTTCTTCTTCTTCTTCTTCTTCGTCTGCACTTTCTTATTTAAAGTCATGTTTCTTTGGCGATGGGGTATCCTTACATATTCATCTTTAGAAATAATTTATGTTGGAGGCTCAGGTAGAGTTTACTGTCTTGAGAATTAATGTTCGAGTCTGCTAGAAAATTTCAACAACGGGAATCAGCCAGAGCTTGTGCAGTTCTTGTTAGTCCCTTTCCCTAATTGAGGTGACATTTGTTGGAAACTTATTCACTACAGTAGGAAGATTTTCCACAGAATTTTAGGAGACATTTCACATGTAGCCACAATCGCTTCCTCTCATGTTCCCTAAATAGAATTAAAAAATTCTGGGGTATGGGAGTAACTTGCAAGGTTTTCCCAGCAAACTAGTGTTGACCTGTTGTTATGAGTGAAGTGAATGCTTATTATCAGTTGTTTGGTGGTGGTTACTGATTGCTGTTTGCAAAATCTTGGGCCTATTTGATCTTTTCATCATTTGGATCTATTAGCATGTTTACTGATAATTTAATTCCCTAAGTAATGCCAACTTTACTGGGCAGCAATATATCATTTGTTACATCATATTTACAGTTTCTTGGCAGTATATAAATGGCCAACTTAATCGTACTCAAAACTATATTCCCTCTGCATATAAGTTCAATGATATTATGTGAGCTTATTTGTATTCTTTCCTAGTTTTATTGTCCAGGGTAAATGAAAAACAATGTTCATTTAATTCTTCTAGTATAGCATGCATTCTGTTCCTCAGAAAGCAGCACACAGTTTTACTGGAAAGGAAGCAATAATCCACAGTTATATGTCAATTAGAAAAGCTATCTGTGCCACCCGATCTGGTATAATAAAACCTGCCCTTTTTAACAAAACTATAGAGAAGAAAACTATGCTAATTATATTGAGGAAAATATTTAGTTGGTCTTGTCAAAGCAAAGTCCTGTTGCTAGTTTGAAGTTGAATTCATGCCAACAATTTTGAACTAGATTGCTATCGGCCAAGTTTATAATGGGCGGGGAGCTTGCCTTTAGACTGCTCAATAATTTGCAATCCAAGAAGAACATTTCCCATATATGATGAATAAGTAATTTTTATGTGCATTAGATGCTAAAGGGACTGGACTTGAGTTTATGAAATGAATCCTGCAGTGTATTGCTGCATCTGGTGACATGGGAGATTATTAAATGAGAATGCACATGCTAAATTTCTCCCTGTCGGCATCAGTTTCTCTCATTTTTTTTTGGCTATGAGAGGACAATGTAGAATGTGCTGCTTTAAATGGCCATCCAACTGCTTAATATTTGTTATTTTCTTTCTAAAATTACAGGTTTCTCCGATCTTTTTTAATAGACATGTCTCATCCTCCAATCCTTTTTAATAGACACGTCTCATCTTTTTTTTTCCTCTAAGCATTATGCTAAAACTGATCTTTGTATGTTTTTTGGCGTGTAGCTCCTCTTCTTCTTCCTGAAATGGATTAACCTAAAGTCCAAAGCTCCTTTTCTGAATCTTTGTACTTTGTTAACACTAGAAAGCCAATATCTAGAATCCAGATGACCTGGCATGAGTATCCCATTTTTGCAACTAAGCACCGTCTTTATTTATCCAAGCAAGTGGCCTCTGTATTTATTTTTTCTGTCTTAGTTATGTTTCTCGATCTGTTTTGGGTGGCTTTCTTAAGCTCAAAATAGATTAGTCATTATTGGCAAGGTCATTCATCATACCTGCCTATTCACATAATTGTTTTCCAATTTTTTTTTGGCATGGATTGGCTTTAACTTATATTCTCTTTTTGTTCTATTGGTTGCAGAGTGATGTTTTCCTTATCTGCACCAATGCAATGCAATACAATGCCCCGGAAACCATATATCATAAGCAGGTAAAAGGCATTGCTCCTCATCAAATCTCATCATTTGTGCTAATTTTGTACAGCGGTTTGATATTATTGCATCCCTGAAAAGGCACGTTCGATTCAAGAACTGGCTACAAAGAAGTTTCAGAGGTTAAGGATTGAATATGAGTGCTCCGAGAAGGAGCTCAAGTCTGAGCAGAAACTGAGATCCAGTTCCATATTTAAGAAGCCAGTGAAGAAGCCAATATCCCGTGTCATACAGGAACCTGTTGGCTCTGATTTCTCATCAGGTGCCACTCTTGCCACAGCAGGGGATGTGCAGACTGGTTCGAATGCCTTCCAAGCCAGTAATGTTGAAAAGACTAGTGTTACTGATGTGCTTGTTGAAAATAGTTCTTCTCAAGTTGACAACAATGGGGAAAAGGCAGAAGATTCACAATTAGGTATTATGCTAACTCTTAGTTACAGATTTGTAAAAGTTCAGATTACTAGAGGCCACTTATTGTTATTCTGGTAAATTATGAGAGACCATTATAATTTCTATAATTCTTGAGGATTTGACTGTTACCTTAATCTTTGGAGTTGAATCAGACTTACCTTGTATTGTGCTCCACTTTTCCTGGTTAAAAAATGGGCTGGGGCAGGCCAAGCTGGCTGGTGGCAACTATTACGCACCTTGCACAAATTTTATTGTGGATTTAATATTCCTTGTTTGGTTGCTGTAACCTGTGAACTTTTTTCTGTCTTTCCCCTTTTAGGGAAGAATTGTCTACCTAAATTTGGGAGGAAGCTTTCTATGGTTGAAGAGAACCGCCGTGCAACGTATAATTTGTCCAGTCAACCTCAAGTCCAATCTGAGTCGATATTCTCGACTTTTGACAGTGAATCAAAGCAGCTGGTTGCTGTATGTGATAAAACATTTCTGATTCTCCCTCTGATCTCCTACATTCAACACTCACTGTTATTTCTGTTTCAGGACCAGGTTGGGCTTCAAGCTGAATACTCTTATGCAAGGAGCCTGGCACGGTTTGCTGCAACTCTTGGACCTGCTGCTTGGAGAGTTGCTTCCAAGAGAATTGAACAGGTTTTACCTGTAGGATTCAAATTTGGTAGGGGATGGGTTGGGGAGTATGAGCCACTTCCAACCCCAATCTTAGTATTTGAAAATCGCAGCCAGGGTCATCTTGCCTTTGGTACAAAGTTGCCGTTTGCTGCTGATTCCAGAAAGGATGATAACATTCCTAAGCTTACTGCTGTTGCTAAGGAGCAATCTCCCAAGGAGCACCCAACTAGTAGGCATACTTTTGAAGGAAAGCCACATTTTTTGGGTTTTCCAGTGATGAAACCTGCAAACATTGCTGCATTCTCACCTCGGCAGCAAGACCCTTCATCGAGGAAGTTCATTATGTCTGAAAACAAGGTTACAAAGGAAGTTGAGTTGAATTGTCCTCCACCAGCAAATGCAAATATGGGTCATCTCGTTAAAGAGATGAAACCTCCTAAGGATTCAGTTATGAATTCTTCCAGTCCAATGGATCTGAATTCTAGGAGTAGCAGTTTTGTACAGCCTGTTCCTTTTAAGCAGCCGAGTAGTAATGGAATAGTTGTTGGAGGATTGCCCAATGGAAAACCCATAAGCATCAGTTCAGGTCATAATAGACCTATCAGTTCTTCTGACATTGTTCCCATCCAATCAACTGAAGCTCCACCCCACTTTTATCAAGTACAAGAGCAAAGTCTCACTGACCCAGTGCAATTAATGCGAATGTTAGCTGAACAGTTGCGGAAACCGCGGAAGTCTGTAAACCATTCCATGTCAGAAAATTCTCCAGCTATTCCGTTAATTCCATCGTCAAGGGGAAATGATTCGAACAATGCTGCTGCCGCAGCTGCCCATGCATGGATGTCTATTGGTGCAGGAGGGTTTAGACCCCCAAATGAAAGCCCAAACCCTCAGAGAAATCAAATTTCTGCAGATTCTCTGTACAACCCAGCTCGGGAGCTGCACCCTCAAATGACAAGATTCCGGAGTGAATTTCCCGTTGCTGGGGGTGCCACAGTTCAGAAGAACAGTTTTCCTTTTCAAGCATTTGTACCTCATCCTGTACGGGTGGGCAATGAAGCACAGTTTCAAGCCAGACCTATGGTATTCCCCCAACTAATGACGACCGATTTATCTAGGTTTCAGGTGCAATCCCCTTGGCAAGTTCAGAGTCCACGTGCTCACACTCCAAGGCAGAAACAGGAAAATCTTCCGCCAGACTTGAATATAAGTTTTCAGGCATCAGGATCACCTGTAAGGCAGTCTTCAAATGTTATGGTTGATTCTCAGCACCCAGATCTGGCATTGCAACTGTGATCAAGAGATGTATTTGGGAAATGGGACAGAAAGCATAAAAAAGAGCAGCTCATGCCTAGGCAATGCTTACACCCATGTAGGGGATTGGAAAGGTTAGTACGCTGCCATATGATATTTCGCGGATAAAGTGAATCCTAGTTGATGGGAGTGCTTATTTACTTTTGGTGACTTGAATGCTAAACCTCGCATGTTCATCTGGCTTGAGTACCATTCTGAGGTTTTGACACACCAAAGAGAGGATTATTTAACATGAGGATGTGAATACAAGTAGGCTCCATACTCTCGCAAATTTGGGATCCTAGAACATGTGAGGGTGTGTCTGATCCTACTTTTGCAGATGAAGTTTTCTGACTTGCTGCGGTGCATTTTTCCTCCCGAAAATTTTAAGATTTTACAAAAGTTTAATGAAAGTTAAGTTGTACGATGATTATCTAGGCCCTACGGGTTTCAATGATGCATAAAATTACTGCCCACGGAGTACCTTTTTGTACATTTACCACACGCGGTTAAGGATTAGTTATTTGATTTTAGTTGTATTTTATGTCTTGTTGCAAATGGTGAATTTCCTGAATTCCCCTTTTCAAATTAGCCGAGTTTTATATTAGGGCTTTACTTGGTATAAGTGCCTGGTCCGACATTTGGTTGGGCTTTTATGCTATGGCACCATCTCTAAGCGTAGTTTGTCCTTGTTTTGGTCTAATGGAAGTGTTGATTTCCCCCTTGGATTTCACTCTCAAACACTCCACAATTCTTCTGTTATGGACAAATGTAGCATCTCTAGCCGGATTGATCGTTTCAGCTTTTCATGGGCACGATATGTTTGGCATCAGCTTATATTTTGCTTTCCAAATTCAAAGATTTGTAACATCTTTGATTTTTTTTTTTTTTTATATGTAATACTTGACTAATTGGTCTTCAGAATCACGGTCTGACTAATTTGACTCGAATTAGTGTCAGATCCTCTACTGGGGGAGTTTTTTCAATCTAGTTTTTTCCATTTTAAAGATTTAAATCTGAATTTTGATTTAAAAGATTTAATCTTTTTTTTACTAAGACAATTGTCCAGTTGGTTTAACACCTTGATTTCTGAACGATCAATTCAATTCAGATCCTTTTAGATTGACCTTGGGTTAGAATATTGCCACCAACTCCGAACTCAACTATCACCCATCAATTCAAACATGAATCCGCGATGCTGGCAATTGTGTACAAATTTATCCGCATCTTATTTCCACCCCGCAAATCAATAAATGATCACATGTTTTATGTATTTAGGACACGGGGAGACCATTTGAGCCTACAAATTTTTGGTGGTTGCAAATGGGAGGTTTTGTAGAAAGGGGAGTGCCATAAATAGTCAAATACTTTGTCCCCACAGCAAAACAGGAACCACGGCTAGCTACTTATTTAAGCAACTTTCTCTTTTATTAACCAAACCTCAAATCTTTCGAGAGTACTATTTTTGTTAGGTTGACCAAAGAGAAAAAGATTACTTCCCTTTTCATGGAGAATCCATCATTAACATGTGTAGTAAACGTGAAAGAAGTTACTAATTACTTTAAAAAAGGGGTTGCAATCTATGGTTAAAATTTAAATAAAAGATTATTGAGGTTTGTCGAATCCATTGTCTTGTAGTTAACTTAACACTTTGCCCTCTTTGTGAATAAAAAGAGTACAAAAGATCATAGTCTTAGTCTAAAGAAATAATTCCAAAGCATTAAATTTAAATATCCCTAAAAGTCCAGAAAACCATAAAAGGGGAAAAAAAGGGAGACCACATTAACAATGGGAACCTTCCCCCCCAGTAATTGAATTGTAAATAAAAAAACAACCAAGCATCCCATTAAATGGGTCCTCGGCTATACAGATTCTTCTGAGCCATTATATGTACCTACAAACCAAAAAAAAAAAAAAACAATAATTCAATTGTAAATAGCACAAGAAAAAAAAAAGGTAAAAAAAGAAAAAAAATTTACAATAGAATACAAATTTAGGTGATACCCAGAAACTGAAAATTTCAGGCGGATGACTTGGTGGTGTTATGAGCGCCTCCATGCTGAAGAAAGGAGAGTTGAACTTTGAAGGATCTGTGTCCATTTGATCTTTTATTTTTGTTTCTATGATCTCCCAAAAAACAAACATCACCTTTGAATGATCTGTGTCCATTTGATCTTCTACTTTTGCTTGTACGATCTCTCAAAAAACAGACATCCCCTTCACAAACAAATTCCTTTGAATCCGATGATTCTGACCAACAACTACAGAGATTGGATAGAGAACCCATTTTGTTGATCCCCAACATGTTGAATGGATCCAACAAATTCTCTCTCTCTCTCTCTCTCCCCCTCAAACCTCTTGTTCAATGAGGCCGACTGTGTGTATATATATGGTTATAAGGACGACAATGCTAGGACAGAGCCGTTGAATTTCCTGTGTGAAATGGATGGAGGGGGGGAGGGGGGGGGAGAGAGAGAGAGAGTCAAATTAAGGTTGCTCCGAAAATAATGTGATGAAATTTTGAGACCTGACAAGTGGCATTAAAAGAATTCGTGCAGGATACCGCTTTCAATTGGATTTTTGAAGCAGCCAAGGTGAGGCTGAGGATGAGGAACATCATTCATTGATTCAAGAGCGACCCAGTAGTTTTGGATAAAACATTTTATTATGATTTTATTCATTCACACATATCAACATGTCTCTTATTGAAATAGAAGAAAAGAGAAAATATGTTCAAAATTATGTATAAAAAAAAATAATAAATACAACATTTATAGTTAAACTAAAATAAAAAAAAATAATTAAAGAATGAGAGAGATTTATTTCTTATGAAGGATTCAAATTGAACCCATCCAAACCCTTTGCCCTTCTATATGTTTTCACATGTCTCAAAAAAAAAAAAAACTATAAATCTTCAAAATGTTTCTCACAACCCTAATTTTAGATTAATTATGAAATACCTACTCTTCAGGGCCGTATATAAATTATTTTGAGTTATCTGTTTTTCAAATAAAATATATTTCTAAAAAATTTATAATATATATAAAATAAATTTGACAAACAAGAAAAACTTTCTATAACTAAAAATACAAGGCAACCCCAATAGTTTCCAAAGTTCCAACTTTGGATGCAGACCTTGTGTCCACAAATCTCAATCTAAGTAACTAATATGTTATTAACATTTTCATAAATTATCAGTATTTGATAATTATTTTAAATAAACTTAATCCAATTTGAACCATTAAGAAATAAAATTTTTTTTATGTCTATTTTTTTTATATATAAAATTTGGTCCCAGTTCAAGAAGTAGAGTCTTCCCATTTTCATTCTCTCTTTCTCGATTTAATCTCGATTGGTTGCATCTTCTTATACTAAATAAAATATATAAAAAAAATTTGAATCTAAAATCTTACTTGGGTATCAATGTAGTCGAATTGAACTCTTAAAGAGTAAAATTTTTTTGATATCTATATTTTTATATATATAATTTAAATTTAAAATCTTATTTAAATATTGATATTTAATCATTAAACTAATTAGATATGGATATTAATATTTTATCATTGCACAAACACAAGATGATGCTTGACGCCACATTTCATAAGCAATCCATTTTGCATGATTACGGGAGCAATTTCTTTGCACAATTCTTATATCAATCAAGAGTGAGGTAAGAGGCAAAATTATTGAACCGACAGAAAATCCCACTAAAAGACACCAAATGTCCCTCCATCTATAGTTTTTATAACCTTTTTTCCAATCTAAATTATCGATCGAATTTTTATCCTATAAATATTTTTCAATTTTTTTTTAAAAATACATCGATAATAGAAATATCATTTTTTTTATATTATATCGATCGATATCTGGAGTCATACTCTGATTAATTCGGTTCGGAACTTTCAGTGACTTATTAAGGGAGTTATCCTCCTAACGTAGTTTTTTTCATGTCTTAAACCACGAGTCGAACTCAAAAACTTGGTTAAAGGATCTAACAACATATCCCACTAAATCAACTATTCGTTATTTTTTTTACAAGAAATATCATCAATAATGCCGTTAAAACTATTATTTATTATGTAAACCAAATTTTAATAATATACTTCCAATTATCCAAGGTTATTTTTTTTTTATTTTTTTTATTTTTTAGTTTAGCTTTTGCTCCTTTCAAAACTTTTTTTTTCCGAACATTATTGAATGTGATAATGTTTTACTTTTTTAGAATAAATTTTTATTATATTGTTCAAAATTTTCACTCTGAAGATTAAAGATATAATGCTATATTTATTTTTTTATAATAAATTCATATAGTGCCAAGAAATTAACTAATCCAAAAACACAACTAAATAAAAAAAAAAAAGAATGAGAGCCTCCTTTGAAAGATTCAAGCTCTTTGCTATTAAAATAAAATTAATATAGATAGGAACCATCTATTTGAAAACCAACTCAAATTTATATACCTTAATCTAATAAATACTCTTTGTATATTATTATATATGTCTGAAAAAAAAATTCTAAGAAAAAATTTATGAACTCCAATCATTTTTTTTACAAACTTAATGTATTAATAAATAAAATTGTTATTCTATAAACCTGTATACGGATTTGATTATATAAAGTTGTCTCTCTTCCTAATATTTTTTTTAATAACAAATCAAATATTTTTTCATACAGAAATTCCTTAAATCAAAAAGCCCTTTCTATATAATCTTGCGGGTGACAGCGGATTTGTTCCACTCAAGCATTACCCCAATATTGTTTGCTTGCCTGCAAGTGCGTAGCGATCGGTGGTGGTACCATGCCAGGCGCGTGAATTTCTTTGTTTTTTTTTTTGGTCCCATCAACTTGGTTCACCGCCGATTATTCGAATATTTATTCTGACTAATCTTTATCAATCATAAAGGAACTCTTCTAATATCGTTTTTGTCATTATTAAAACTCGAATTGGGATTCTTGGCATGAGGTGATAGTATCTTTTTCACTAGATCAATGAAACATTGGTAGACGCGTGAATTGTATCAGAGTTGTCTTACGAAATTCTTCATATATCTATTTTTTATGGTATATGATATTTGCAATGTAAAAGTGGATGCAAATGTGAAGAGCATTGATGTCAAACTTTCAGAAATAAAGTGGTAGGATATTGTATTTTCTTAATTATTGGTCTTGAGTTCTAATAATGGGAATGAAGAAATAAAATTTGAGAAATCTAATCCTTTAATAAGTCTACAGTACTAATATCGAATTAATCGGATAAAATCTGGATATTGATCGATAAAAAATAAAAAAAAGAAGGGCATTGATGTTATATGGAGTAATTATTCAAACAGAGAAGAAGAGAGTTACTGAAAAAGGATCTTTGTTATTTGGATTTTAAATTATTTAAGTGTATAAAGTGGGGGTTTATGATAAGAAAAACAAGTTTTTGTAGCACTGTTGATGACTGTAATGATGTCCACTTGAAATACATCCTTTACAGTCAAATGGCTTTCCAAAACTCAAGAAAGAAGAGGAGAAGGTTGGTCGGCACAAGCGATGATCATCTTTATCGGCAAATTATCCAAGAGTAATCTAGTTGGCACAGGAGAAGGCCTGAGCGCGGCCCATTTTAAGGTTAGGTCAAGCTCAGACCCATTATGTAGGCCCATTTTAGGATTCGAGTCCATTATATAAGTCGGTTTAAAATAAAAAAAAAAAGTAAAATTCATAATTTGGGCTCGAGGCCAGCTCGAAACGGACCCAAGATTCTTTTAATTTTTCGGACTAAACTCGATTCCAACCTTGTCGATTCAAGAAAACTGGAGTTTTCTTGAGTCGACAAGGTTCGGGCCCATAAAATTGTAAATGTACTGAATTCGAGCTGCATAATTGTCGGCCCTAAACCCATCTCTCTCTCTCTCTCTCTCTCTCTCTCTCTCTCTCTCTCACTCTCTCACTCTCCAACCCTTTTCGCAAGCCTGGGGTCCAAACCCGGATCAGAAGGTTGGAATGCCAGCAACAAACCCGTCTCTCTTTCTCTAACATTTTTTTTGCAAGCCCGGGGTCCACTTTTTCTGCATCCGAGTACAAAGAAGTCAAACGTGGTCAACAATACCAAAGTCCAGCCCGGCAAAGCAAAGCAAGCTTCTGTAAACAGTTCACTTTTCTTAATATATATCCTCTCTCTCTCTCTCTCTCTCTCTCGATCTGGATTTGAATATTGTAAAACAAAGCAATTCACATCTCCCGCCCTTTATCTCTCCCTGTCTCTGTCACTTTCTTTTTCTCGATTCTTGAATACACATGCAAGGACCATGAAGTTGCAAGAGAGAGAGGGGAAAGGGAGAGAGGAACAGAAATTGAAAAGATTTCTCATTTCTTCCCTTTTTTTTAATACATAATACTCTTCCCTTCAATTGGCCTCTCTTCTCTGCCCAGTGTTTGTATCTCTAAAGAGACACGGATGGTTTCTCTTCTTCTAAGATTCAATATAGAATCCTCAAATAGAATACATCATATCAAAAATTAAATCAAAACCCACAGAAACCCAATTCCCAAAACCCCCCAAATATTCAATTATTGTAATTCCAGAGATAGATTCAATGAATGGAGATTCAATGAACGGAGAAGGAGAAGCGTCGCTGGAAAATGTTACAAGGAAGGCGGAGGGAGCGGCAGCAACGGCGTCGGAGAACAGCGGAGAAGCGTTGAAGAAGGGGCCATGGACGGCGGCGGAGGATATAATATTGGTGGAATATGTGAAGACTTATGGAGAAGGGAATTGGAATTCTGTGCAGAAGAAAACTGGGTTGGCTAGGTGTGGAAAGAGTTGTAGATTGAGATGGACAAATCATTTGAGGCCTAATTTGAAGAAGGGATCCTTTTCTGCTGAGGAAGAGCGTTTGATTCTGCAGTTGCATTCTAAACTAGGCAACAAATGGGCTCGCATGGCTG
Organism: Dillenia suffruticosa; assembly: GCA_033439265.1. Lineage (NCBI taxonomy): Eukaryota > Viridiplantae > Streptophyta > Magnoliopsida > Dilleniales > Dilleniaceae > Dillenia > Dillenia suffruticosa. The sequence continues at coordinate 2,681,812 of JAVTVX010000005.1, forward strand.
CTCAGGTTTCTTACATTTTATTTTCTCTCTCTGTCACTTTATTTTTGTGGATTTGTTGTTTGTGGTTGGACCTATTGGTTTATGATCGTACAGTTTTACGTCTTTCTTCTTCTAGGAATGTTTTAATTTTTTTGTTAGTTTAATTTATTTTTTCTGTTCCTTGGATTATTATTTTTTTTCCTTTTCATTATTGGGTTGCTGTTGATGTCGAAGCTGATTCTGTGTATTTCCTCTGTCTCCTCTCTCTCTCTCTCTCTCTCTCTCTCTCTCTCTCTCTCTCTCTCCCCCCCCCCCCCCACATTTTTTTGTGAATCTCGTCTCCTCTCAATTTTCTCTCCCTAAATTGTTGTTGGCGCTTTTGTTGTTGCTTTAATATGGTCGATATTTTGTTAGTTTTCTTTCCTAATTTTTTTGTACATGAATTCCTTATGACATATAGGCTTCTCTCTCTTTCACCTCCTGGGTTTCGGAATGTTCTTAATATGGCACCATTTCATTGTGTTTTTCAATATCTTAATCAATTTCCTTTTCTGGGTATATGACCTTTTTTTTTCTTGCATATGTTTTTCTTTCAATTTCTATGAGCTACTTCATTCTTTTGTTCAATATGTCTATGATTGCTTCTAATATTCTCTCTGATGTCTGTTTATATAGTTACCTGGACGAACAGACAACGAAATTAAGAACTACTGGAACACAAGAATGAAAAGGAGAATCAGACAAGGCCTTCCTCTTTACCCTCAGCCCGATGAGGCCCCAGTGCAGCCAAACCTCAATCAGTTTAACCAAAATATCAACTACCGTGACAATATGACCAGTTATGACATTTCATCACCGGGAAGTCAAGCTCTTTCATCTCCGGTAGGTCAAGCTCTTCCATCTCCAGGAAGTCAAGCTCTTTCATCTCCGGGAAGTCAAGCTCCACTTTCCTCACCACATTCACCAATACCTACTTTTCCATCTCCACTCTCCGGCTTCCGCTCAATGAGCCTCTCTTCACAAGTCACTATGCCCATCCATAATAGCGTACCAATACTTTCCTCATCCCTTCACAAATACAGGCGTTTTCGCCCCAGTAATGTGCTTACTTTGCCATTTTTGTCGCCCACAACCTCAAGACCTCTTATGGGTCACTCCGTCATGCCCCAGTCGACTCCTGTATCTCCAATGCCAGTGGATCCACTGAATTTTGAGTATCATAGGGCAGCAGTTCCTCGGACCCAATTTGTGCATAGTGCGCCTGTCTCTCCTATGGCAAGCATTCCGGTTCAGCATGAGCTCCCTTCATTCCAAAGTTTTATCACGTTGGATGACGTAATCGCTGGTGAATCTGAGAGCAATAATGGGCTATTGGATACCCTGTTGCAGGAAGCTCAGGTGATGAACAGTGAATGCGGTGGCTCTGGTGGTGAGCATTCAAGAGAAGGTGGCCCCTTCATGTCAGAGCAACATAAACATATTAAGGATGATTTATGCCCCAATGGTGAGTTCTTGTTTTGACTTTCCTATCGTGATGAACGACTGCTTTTAGTCATGAACTGTAGACCATTCCTTTTGCCGATGCCCATCTGTTTCTTTTGTTATCATTTAGTAGTCAACAATTTTTATTGAATATTGTTCCAGCTCCCTTTTAATGAAAGCGAAATGGATAATTGGGAGTTGGAATTTTGGGATGTGATAATCTTGAAATCAATGCAGGACTGTCACTGAATAAAGAAGACATGAGCCAACTCAATGCTGCTCAGGATGACTTATCGAGCATTTTACATGCTGTTAATTCTGTTATTCCACTGCATGATTTGTACAAAGATGTCTCCAGTGGACAATCTCCGAGCATTGCAGATGATCTTCTTGGGTTTGATGCTCAGCAATTACCTTCATCCTTTCCCGTTGTTAGCTCTACAAACCCCGAATGGACTGGTTCCTGTTCCTGCTCTTGGAGTAACATGCCTGGGATTTGCTAAATGGATCGTGTTAGATTCAACTTATCAGCTCATTTTTTGACACTCGCGACCCAGGTTATGAGAAAACACTCGTTTCATTTTCCTTGATCTATTTACAACCATTGTATAAAAAAAAGGGAAAAAAAATTCCTGTTCATTTGAATATGATTTGTATTTGGACATATTATATATATAAATATATATGAATGATGAATAAGGGATCATTATCTTGTGGGGACATAATTGAAGATGTTGATCTTTAATTAGGCACCCATTTTAGGGCTGTAATTATAGAATTGAAATTAAAAGGATAGCATCAACGGACAGTTGGTCTAATGGGATATGATGTTAGATTTTTTAATCAAGTTCTCGAGTTCCCCTCGCGGTTTGGGTATGGAAAAAAATATGTTGAAAGAGTAGTCTCCTTAAATGAACAACTGCAAGTCTCGAATCGGATTAGTCGAAGTATAGAATTCGGATATCGATTGGTATAGTATAAAAAAAAATATAAGTTAAAAAGGATAGTGTGTTCTTGTTCAGGCATATCCAGTCTGTCCATGTTTACATATGCTATTTACAGGGCCTTTTTTTTTCCTCAAAAAGGGGTTGTGAATTATACACTTACCTGCTGGCCTCACTATTTTTAATTTTTATTGTGATGTATTTGGAAAAAAATGTCAAAGTGGAGACGAGTTCGTGAACAAGTTCATTGGCTCAAATGTGTCTCTTTTAAGCCTACTCATCAAGTAGGTCTTCAGTTTTACTTCGTTCCTCTAAATTTTTTTTTGGCTCAGATGTGTCTGTTATAAACTTTTAACCAATTTTTGAGACTCCTGGGAGAGCATTTAAAGGTAATAATAGAAGAAAGTTATGGAACAAAGAATATTTGGTTATACTCGGGTACAGATAGGTCTTGAGCATTGTTAGCCCTTACTAAGATCTGAATCAAAACGAACTATAGCATGGGTCTTGAGCTCAAAATAAATTAATAGATAATACCTTCCACAATCACATTCTCTCAAGCAAATGAGAAGGCAACAAGATTGAGGTGGGCACACCGTTGTTAGAGGATATAAATATTAAAAACTATATTTGCTTCATCAAGTTGATAAAGAGTGTTAGGCACTCCCATTAGAAGACACTGTCCCATGAGTTCCAACCAGAATGCTTGGTGATAGGGACGCGGGAGAAGAATATACATCTTTTGACACTGTTTAGTCTCATTTACATGAATTGAGGTTAAATGCTTTCAGAAATCATTTTCATATCCAAATGTGTTCTCACCACTATAGGTCATGTAAAGGAATCCATCTTCATCCTTGTTCTCCTCGTAAATTGCAGACATCATTGCAGCTGTGACATTCACAATCAAGTAAAGGTAACCAAAAAGTGAACAGACATTAGGACTTGGCAGAAGCATCAAGCTTAAGTGGCAATGAATCTTTCCTTACCTGTAGGTGGCAAAATGTTCTTCACGAAGATGAATATAGCTTTCTCCGCACCGAGCTTAATCCTTTTGCGGACCACATACACAAACTGCCCAACAGTCAAATCGGCAGGCACCAGATATCTGCAAGATATGCAGAAGGGGAAAAAATTATAGATGATGAAATAGCATGTTTAACTTTTTGTACTTGCGGCTGCTGTCAGTAACATGTTTTGCCAGCAATCTCCAGTTTGGTTAGACCAACAAACAAGATGACGAGATAAGGAATGAAGACTGAAGTTATAAAAATGTAGCATCTTATTGGATCACCAAAATTGATTGAACATTCTAGGATTCTTCTTCAAGTTTCAACACCCTACTGCCCCCAAAGAAATGAAGAACAAGGGAAAACAAATACCATACATGCAGTCAATACTTGAGAAACAAAACACAATGAAGAGGGTAAACAACATCTCAACACATCTAAATGTTAGCATGCTACTCAATGACAAAATATATATCTGTATATATATGTATATATGTATATGTATAAGGAATAAAAACATATCATGGTCATCCCAGTAGCATTATAGCAGCAAATAGGAAAAACATTTCTGTAGAAGTTATATGTAAGGCACTAACTTCTTCTTGTCGATGTCAGGTATGTCAGTTCTTTCAGCCTTTTCCACAATAACCTACATTGACCAAGAAAATTAAAAGAAGGAACTTCAAAGTGCAATACATATACAACCAACAAGACTACAAGGTGGAAAAAAATGTACCGGAATCCTATCTGGGTACTTTTCCCTGATGTGAGCAGCTTCAGCCTGCCTCCTTTCTGAGATGTACAAGGGAATGACATTCAAAACATTAAAAAAAAAAATCTGATCTCCTAGTGCATTTTATTACATAGATATAAGCTTGTCTTCTTGGTTGCAGAAATAAGTAGAAGACACAAATAGTAGCCAGTCAGTGTCTGCATGGGGGTGGGGGATCAGAAGATAAAAACCTAAAATATTAAAAGAAAATTTTTGGTCCGCCAAACACGGATGGGCTTGGCCAATTAAGCTCAAACAAATGGGCAACAAGGCATTCATAAAGGGCAAAAATACTAAAAAAATGATTATATTTATGAGAGAAAAGCTGCGAAATTTTCAGTATGAGATTAGATCCTAAGACGCTCTTGTAGCCTGCCCATTTTTAGCTTCAATTAGAGTTATCTTGTAGACTAAAAATTTTCCAATCCCCTATTTATCAAGTTTTGGTTCCCAATGCCTTCACAAATAAGACCTCCAAATTTGGTATCCCCAGTGAAGACAGGATAGAAACTAAAAAGGAATAGAAGGAATTAAAAAAAGAAAGAAATAGTAAAGAATAGCAAAATTATAGGAAAAAAAATACCAATTGTACAAGAGATTCCATTAAATGGAAAATTTGTAAGCTTAGAAACTGGAGTAACAAAAAAAATTTACATCTTTCTTGAGAATAACTACTTAAAGTATACATGGAATAGACTTAGATTCTACGCTCAGTTCTAAATTGCGTATACCTAGAAATATATTCTATGCTTCAAAAAGAAAGTGACATACATGGCACACATACCAAACATACTATGATCTCAAACAATAATAATGAATCCTATGAGCCTAATCATATTTCCACATCATGACCATTGAAATATTCCAAGACCTCATTTTACATGTATTATGCTTTGGAGAAAATAGGATGAAACTTCAAGCTGCTCATGATTTTGTTGCCCTTAACTATGGAGTACAGACAATCCGTTGTAAAGAATTGACGTTCTCCTAGCTTTATATAAATTTTTTGTTTTTGTCGTGAATATAGATTGAAACCAAATACTTGCAATTTGAAATGAAGCAACAAAAGAGGATGAAATTTGACCTCTCTTATGCTACTATTGATCTAATTTTGTGATCAGTTGTCCTCAATGTTAAGAAAATAACTTCCAATTTGTCCATTTCTTTTTCCAATTTTGGGGTAATCAACATTAAAGGCATTGATGCAAGATATGCTCTAAACACACCAATCCATATTGTCACACATTGTAATCCTCAAATGGGTAAAATTACTAAAGACGAGTAATTTCAATTTGTCCCCACAAAAATCCTGCTGATATAAGCAAATGAACATTAATTTAATCACTTAAGATCCAGTAGCCAGAACCGCAAAAGAAACACAATATCCTTAAAAACACCAAAGTAACGAAAATTACAGCGATGAAGCACATTGAGCAGAAAGCAACCAAAACAGAATTATAATATGGTAATAAAGCTGAAACCTGTGTATTTAAAGAAAACAATCAATTTAGATCACTAAAAGTAAGAGCAGCTGAGAGAGAGAGAGAGAGAGAGAGAGAGAGAACCGAGGGGATGTTCCAACTTGAAGGAGCTCTTAGCCATGGATTTTTGAGTGCTTATTACTGCAAGGAAGGCGAAATTAGAGAACACAAAAACAAAATTAGGGTTTCAAAGGCTAAAAAAGTGATCCAAAAACTAATTTAAACAACCCCCGAAGGAAAATCTTCAACAAATGAAAATGATCCAAAGATTACAAAAGGAAATATAGAATTTTACCCTAAAAAACAGCGTCGCGGTAGCGCAATAAGACTAGGGTTTTGAGGGTGGGGAGGGAGAGAGAGAGAGAGAGAGAATCCGTTTGCTTGCGCTTGTGAATGGGGGTTTTTGGACTAAAGCGGAAAGATCCGATTTTAACGAAGACACTACAAGCAGGATTGCGAGTGCGAAGAAGGAAGCTTCTTGCCGGGGCAAAACGACAGCGTTTTTGTTGGTTTTTCCATTAAGAGGGAAATGCCCTTTTACGCCCTTAAACAAAATATGAAAAAGAAAAATTCTTCTCTCTTGTTTAGCTAGCAGATATTTAAGTGTTCCTTAAAATAAGACTTAAAATTTAATACTTGATATAATTAAAATATAATATTTACCTAATATTTTTGTCCGTATATTCTTTATCGATTATTATATTTTTAATAAATTTATTAATTAGAATTAAAAGGTAAGTACTAAAAATTAATTTAAAGATTAATAGATCAGAAGAGAAATTTATAAAAATAGACTATTTAAAAACAAAATAAAGTATAACATAAATTAATCCCATCACCTATCATAAAAAAATAATAGTATATATTTTAAAATTTTTAAATAAAATAAAAAAATTAGATTAAATCTGGGTACCGATTAATTTATTTTGACGATCTTTGGTTATATTTGCAAATGTTTTCCGTTAAGAAGAGGTTTGAACAAAATTTAGTTGTGATCCTTAATTTGCGCGAAGGTTGGGAATCAAATGTTATTATTACGCCAGTTACTCGAAGGTTAGGTGCCAGAAACCAAAGGCACCTACCTATTGAGATTATGGTACATATGAGTGTATACAACAGATTTATGAATCAAAACGAGAATAACTTAATTCTGAATAATTATTATTATTATTTTTTTATATAAGAGTCGTGTTGATTATTTAAATATAAGTGCTCATAAAAGTTCTACCACTAGATCTTGATTTTGAAAAAAATATTTAAACAAAAATTCTTAATAACTCTGATATCTTGTACTCTGAATAATTATTATTAAAAATAAATTATTGATTACTACATTTGAAATTGGAATTAAACTATGCACGTTTTTTCGTGGATTAGTTCTTAATTTTTAAAATGTCAATAAAATAATTTTAAATTTTCAAAAATATATCAAATCATTTCTAATAGTATTTTTTTTATAAACCACTGATATCCGATAATTATTTTTAATTTGATTAAATTCGATTCGAGTCATGTTAGTTTTTTAAGAGAAAAAACTTTTTCGTGCTTATTTTTACTATACACAAAATTCAAACTTGTTTGTAATCCTTTCTCCTGGTGTTAGGTAAATCTATAAATCAACATGTAACCCACAAATAATGGAAATAATATGATTTGTCATTTAAAAAAAAAAAAGTTTTTAACTGTTTTGTGGGTATTTTGAAGGTTAGAGACATATAAGTGGTAATATTTAAGTTCTATCCTTTTTTTTTTTTTTCAATCGTAAATATTACATAAATACAAGAATTCACAAAAATTTGAACACTAATACTATATCTTGAGAAAAACATTCGGTGGAAGCTTTTCAGTACTTGCGTTGCTGCAATGACTTAAGGTCTATTTTCTTCAACCTCCTTTGCAGGAACATAGGGAGGCTCGTAAATGCTAAAAGCTCTATAAGCTGAGATAATAGCTAAAACAAAGAAGCAAAAGAGAGCCAAAGCATGAAGAGACACAGCCAACACCAATCTATTGCAAAATCTTCCATAAGAGGTGCAGGCCTCACTCCATGTCACTTCCTGGTCTCCCTTGTATGCCAAATACAATATCTCAGCCATTGCTGCTCCTGATGTTACCATCAAGTAAGCCACAACCTGTTCCCCAAAATCACACATTAAAAAAAAAAAAAAAAAACTCATCCCAGAAAATGCCCAAAATCATACATTGGGTGATGGTATTCGCCCCATGACCCTTATACACTATAAATCAAGTATCAAACGTATGGTACGTAGTTTCGCTAATATTCATCTTATTCCTGTGCTTGTTGAAAGGAATTATCGGAATCTGTCTCACTGAATAATGTTCTCAATTTGTCCCAGGTATTGCCGAGGAAATTGCGGGTAAATTTTAATCATATCACGTGTTTCAGATTAAGATGGGTTTCAAATTTCAATCTCAACAAAAAAAAAATGAAAGCAAATTGAGTTAGAGATTAAACCTGGTCAGAAATAAAGAAAGCCCATGCTTTAGTTGCTAGGAATTTGACCCAGGAGAAGACAGCAGCAAGAAGAGCATAGCCAGATGAAATGGCACTTATGCAAACCATGTACCTAAAAAGTATAACGTGAATGATAACTGGAGAATATAATTTGATTGAGAGAGAGAGAGAGAGAGAGAGAATATTTTGTTACTTGAGACCCAAGAAGTTACTGAATTCTAGCTTCCCATAGATACTGTTATCTTGATGGTTGGTCACTGCCAACCATATAGATGCAATACAGAGAGGAACCACAAAGAGCCTAAGAGACAAGTCTAGGACTTTGAGGATTGAAACATTGTTTTCGTCAAGGTATCTCATCTTATCAAACTAGAGTTCAGAAAAATATAGTAATAGGAAGATTGGAATGTAGATATGAAGTTCGAGGAACTAGGGATTATGTTGAATAGAGAAAAAGGGAACGTGGATGCCTTTTTAAAGTGAAGTGCGAAATGTGGACTTGTGGGGTTTGGCTTTTTCAGTGCTGTAATCATGTTAGCACCTTTTATTTTTGGGCTCTCTCTCTCTCTCGTGGGTGCTGTTGTGGGCATTACATTATCCAATAGAAGATGACATGATTGAATCTCCCATGCCCGAAAATTTATCTATTGCTCTTCTATTACTGGCAAACAAAGCCCCATTAACTGGATTGATATCCCACTCCACTAGTTCCCAACTTTCAGCCGCAAATGTTCAAGGCTTCATTATGGTGTATGATTACATAATTTAGGTGGCCGCATTTCTTTATTCCACCTAACACAGAAACAACCATCTCTGATGAGTTCACAAAAACTCAGATGAGGTCATCAAGAAAATAAATTCGTACGCTTAAAATTTCCTCGAAGCTAATTAGATGGCTCTCCCTCTCACTTATGTGGCTTAGCTTGAGTCTGTAATCTATTTTATTTTTGGTGTCTAAGGGAGTCTGAGGAGAATTTGTGCAATCATTCCTATACAAAAATAACCTAGATATTAGGGTGTAAATCCCAGCTCTGTATTGATAGGAATGATTCAGAAACTTAGTTCTTGTGCTTGAATTGTCCGGCTAAGAGATCTAAATATAAGATGTAGGCGTGCAAATAAATTACCTGTTAGCTACAGTGCACAATCACATGTAAGTTTCCTAATGGGATGTAATTCGTGCATTAGATGTCAGTTTTTTCCAAATTATTTTCCCATCATTACACATTCATGGCCCTTCTTTTGCAGATAGCTCCAATGTAAGTTTCCTAATGGCATGTTAGTCCATAATCACCAGGTTGACCTGTTCAAAGTGAGGACCTTTGCCAGATTACTAAGCACTAATTCAGAATGCCATACGTAAAGAGTCTTCAGTCGGTAGGCAAAAGGGTGAAAAAGGTTAGAATCTTAATCAACAGCAGAACTGCAATCATAAAAATGGAAGCAACTAGGAGCCCTGTTAAAATTGAATACTAGAAGTTCACTTATTTATGAAGCAAAAGGCCGCATCTGCTAGCCAAACGATTGATAATTATTAAGGAGTTGGGCAGCCTTGGCTAGACTACAAGCTTTATGGCCCACCAAGCATTTAAAGAATGGTTGTTATACAGGATCCTATTCTGTTTTTTCATTTCTATAAGAGTTCCCCTCCTTGCTAAAATGGAGCAGAACCCAGGTCAAAACATCTCTCTCTCTCTCTCATTTTACAATTACATCATACAATTGCTGGCTATAGCCACATCTGTATCACAATCTTAGCCTCTTCCAGCTTCCTCCAGAGATTGGAAGGTTGATTTTTCTAGAAAACTGCTGTCCACAATGCATTCTCTCCTTCTCCACATCGCCGGTGGACCTCCTTTATCCTCTCAACAGATTTGCAGATCCCACTACAACTCCAATCAAATGAGGCAACACAGATGTTGCCTGCCTGAGCTTTCCATTCACAGTCTGCGGCAAAATTAAGCATCACAGAAGCTTAAGTTGCAATCCCAACTATGACACATGGACACTTCAAATGGAAGTAATGCCCACATTTAACAGTACGTCAGAGACAACACTCAATGAATATGTCATACGTCCCAAATGGCATGACAAGAAATTATTGTTATTACTATTACTTATTATTTTTTCCAAAGTAGATGCTGCTTGAACATTTCTAGGACATTTAAAAGATAATTCTTCGGGCACTACAAAGATATTTTATGCAAGTTTTCTTTTTTCTTTTTGAACAATATTTTACACAAGTATTAATTGTAAAATTGAGATGCATATACTGTCTAAATATACAATAAACCTTTCTTGAAGTTGAAAACAGAATAATAGTGACAGATATATTAAACAGACTGCTTCTTAGTGAAATTTGAAATAGTTATATATTATATACAAAATGAAATCAATATTACTTTCATTCTTGTCCTATTGGCATCATGTCTTCCAAACAAATCTGCATTAACATGTCTACAAGTGTACTTCATAGGTTCATTTATTTTATCAAGATAATATAGAGAGGTAATTATGCCTAGACAGAGCACTGAGCCGGAGGGTAAACTTGGCAAACTCTCTAGCCCATGACAATCTAGGAGTGCAGTTTATATGCAACTTTCTAAGTGTCTCAACAAGTTAGAAGTAAATAGATTCGTGGTGAGAAAAGGGTACTTGAAGATCCAAATAGAACATGTATGCACCACTGAGATCACAGAACTCGATAATCTTCAAGCCTAGGGGCCAGTCTAGTACATGGGCGAAGCCAGAACCCTATATAAGTGGGGCAAAACCAAGACAAAGCCATAACTTTATGTCAGTGAGGCAACATACAACACATACACCAAATTGATGTTCTGAAACAATTACTACTACACAAGCATGGTATATCTAAAATAAGAGATCTCACTTCAAGGCAACTTGCCTTGGTCTTAGAGCACTTTTTGCAACTGCTTGCCAATACAATTTACTTACAAATCTAGCTTCACTTGCACACAGTAATTTTTTTAAGGAGTCTCAATTTTAATTCAGTTTTGCACAAATCAACCACATTATCCCCTAGCCAGTTTAGGTAAATAAAAGAGAAGCAAAATTAAATAGGACATTTAGACCAATGACAAAATTGCCAGTACCCATTACAAGGCACTTAATGACCTTTCTCTCACACCATATAAAACTAAATGGTCAAAAAAAAGAACATACCATTCTTCAAAATTAACAAAATCTGACCTCACAAGTCAAAAAACCCAATTTTGAATTGATGAGAGGTGAGAGAGAGTGATGAGTGACTCAAAAAACCCAATTTTGTAAAACCCATAAATATTTCATTTGTAAGTGAATACCAATTGAAACAAAAAATAAATAAATAAATTTGCCTCTAAACTTTTCAAATTTCAATGGGGGAAAATGTCTGGGGTTATTATTTTTTTGAACTTACACCTTCCACCCAGAATTTTTTTGAAATTTGAGGAAGTGCAGTTGCCCCTTGCACTCCCTTCCCCTGCCATCACTCTAGTAAGCAACTAGGTGATGATATGGACCTTATATGCACCAAATTGAGTAATTCCAAATGTCACAGTAGCTTCCAAATTTTATTGGTGAGAGAAGAAGAGGCAAAATTCACACCACAAATTTGAAATGCTTATCCAATGATAGTGTGCAAGTTAGATGAGGCCATGTACAGAGAAGATGTATTTTGAGCCTACACCTCACAGAATTAACCTAGAGATTAAATTTCTAGAATCAACTATCAGAATATGAAGTAGTCTTCAATATAATGCATCACATCATGGATCATCAAATACTCCCTGATTTCACCAAAGTTAAAGGATCACATGTTCCTATCATAGTGAATTGACCTTGTTAATGTTCATAATGCATTTGTAAGCTGTGGAAAGTCTATCATTGGGCATTAATACCTATGGTCCATGTAGGCATCATTTCTTTTGAAAAACCATATGATGCCAGTAAGGCAAAAACAAATTTCCTTTTGTACATTAACCTACATCTAGTTTCAATTTGAGTTTGCTTATTTATTTTATATTATTCTGGTGGGAGGGGAGGGATTGCTTTGTGGAGTCTATGCCTCTGTTGAAAGCTTTGAAAAAATTTAGGTGCCTTTGTAAATTTTAGGCTTGCCCCCTATCAATTATCTAGTCACCCCTACAGGATTCAAGAATTCAAGTTTTTGAGCAAATTCTTCCTTACTGATCTAAAGAATTATTAGGGAGCTCCCTCACACTTTTGATACTTGTACTGATGGAAAAGCTTAAACATTAAAGATTAACTCATTGAGCAACAGATAAAAGATATCTCATTTTCTCTGTGTTCTTTGGCTTCCTCTTTACAAAGAAAAAAGTACACCTTTTCTTCACCTTTGCTTTTCACATTTCATTTAACCTATATTCACGTGATTGTTAACTTATAAATGCGTTAGCCCTTTTTACTTCGGCCCTTCCTTTCAAAGTGCTATGCTGCATTTATTCTAGCATTTATCATGCATTCTAGTATCATTTTGCAACTTTCTAGAGTTTCTTTTCTTTCTCTAAAGGATTTGTTTTGCAAGTGCATGTAATTATGCACATATAGTACATGGATTAACTGTGGAGTATAATTTTCTCCCTTTTAGTTTGATCAAGGAGGGAAGTCAGGTAAACTGTCAAGTTTTACTATCTTCTCTTTCTCTCTCCATCTTTTTTTTTTGGGCTTGTTTTTCTTTAAGATAATAATTTGTTGCTATTTATGAATGAGCCTGTGTGTATTGCCCTCAATGACATACATTTAAATGTGCAGTTGGGTGTGGAGAATTTTTGCAGGTGCATCTGGTTTAAATGAGAAGAACATAAGCTAACAGCAGCCAACAGTGGATTAAGATTTTTCAAACAACCTGGTGGGGTGCCACAGCATAGCCTCCGGTCATCAATGTGCTCCACATCAAGTCCAATAAACCATGATCCCAGGGATACATCTTCATTTGCATACTTGTGTAGCACGTGCCTGTATTATAACATCATCAAAGTGAAATAACGTGAGCCAACAAATTCAAGTACATTTTCATCTTTTATCTGCATAAGACATAGGCTTACTGGTTTATTGATATGTAAGTAGCCAAATCTTTTGAAATAGCATATAGCTGTCCTGTAGCATGACGGAAATATTTATTGCCTTCTTCTCCAAATTTCCAGTACTCAGGTTCATGGTATCTTACGCCCCTGTCCATCGAAGTGGAAATTAAGAACCAAAAAGAAGTTATGTTTCTTGACATTTGGATGATTGAGACTTACTTTTGTGCAAGAACCGGGCCAGATTTCATGCATCCAATATAAACTCGTGGCTTAGATCGATGCCTAGCTAATGTTGCTCCCAGTGTTGCTGCAGTAAAACGTAAAAAGTTGAATGCAAGGGAATGGAATGGGACAAAAGTAACAAATACTCTCCTAATAAGAATAAGATAGACTAGAGCAGAAAGTTGTTCAAATTAGGATATTAATCTTTTCCTCAAGTTACTTTCCTCTCTGCTCAACACCCTACAAGGAAAGCAACCATTCATGATGCCACACACATAATAACAATGTGTTACTAATATCAGCATTGTTACCTATATTTACATGCACATCATCATCAACTTTGACATAGAAATCAGCATCCCACATTGCAACAGCCGTAGCAAAATATGTCTTCGTCTTAGCTGATAATTCAAGGTACCCCTCTACATGTTCCTGCTCTCATTAGAATCAATAGAATCAGGTTATGACCAATCATCTTCACTACTAATTTGAGATATGAAGAACTGCTGCCAAGCCTGTGTGTGCAAAACTGCAATACGGATGGACAAAAATGTAGAGATCACATCTAAAATAGCATACCAGTCTTAAGAAGTCTCCATGCTTTCTATCCTCTGCTTCAATAGCTCGATCCAGAATCCCACCTGATGTAGCACTAGGAATGAAAAGAAATAGTATGGTAAGCTATCTGATTTCATCAAATGTCCTCCTTAAAAAGTTTTTTTTTGGGGGGGGGGGTATCACATTAAACATCTAAAAATAAAGTTCATTGTATTTCCATGTCAACGACATCAGCATTCCCAACTGAAGATGATATTACTGGAACTTCAAGAACTTTTATTGTGAGGCAGTAACCTTATTAAAAGAAAGAAATACTAGTCATCAAAGCCTATTCAATTCAAATCTGGTATCACCTAATATAATGTCACTTCAGAGTCTGAAGCTTCTCAAAACTCAACATCCATAGCCATGCACTGGACTTGGACATTCTGGTTTTGAAAAGAAAATATCATCTTTTGATATCTTTGCCTTTCATTATTACAATTTTGTCCTCAATACTTCAGAGAAAAGTTTATGCTCTGTAAGACCGTACCAGCTTACCGAGAGCTATGACATATAAACACTAGCTTGAGATAAGGATTCAAGGTGTCTCATGACTATTTTTAATGTTTCAAACTTTGGTTTGAGCACCTATCACATCCACCAATGTGTTCAGCGGCATTTGACCAATAACTACACCCTTCATCTAAGATTGGACAAGTCACAGTTTCAGTATAGGCCTGTCAGAAACATATCCGAAGGGTGTAGGGACGTGGAATGTATTTTTGCGGATTTACTTATAGATAGTCCAGAGAGCACTAAAAAGAATCCCGCGGCCCTACATTACTGAGTTGGTTTCAACATGTGAATATAAACCAGCTTTATTTATTAGCTATTTAGATGTTTAAAAAATTCTTAAATTACTAGCATCCAAATAAATAGCCTTCTATATTCTTCTAGGCTGTTTTGAGGACACTGAGTACACGTTGTTACTTTCATATTGAACCCCTCAAGCCAGGAAAAAATTCCTTCCTGACAGGGTTACAAAACAAATCTTTGACAGTTAATGGCCCATCAGAAAATCTTCAACAGAAGACAACACTTTTAAGAAACAGATGGCTGAAGTGTAAGGGTTTGGTCATCGGTTGACTGTGTCTGAAAAGAATCGTCACTGTCCATTACTGTTGTTTGTTTCAACTCTAATTTACTGTTAACACTACAAAGTTAGTTGGTCATGACAGAGGAACCCAGTTCCCAGAAGGCTTCTTTTGGAAGGACTAGAAAGAAAAAGGTAAGTGGTAAGTGCTAACTTGATAGGCCAAACCATCAATGTTGGGGTTCAAGTCCGTGTTGTTACATATATTATCTGTATATTTTCTAGCTTTCTAGGTAAGTCCCTATAGGCCAATGAGCAGCCGTGATTTCCATACCAGGCATGCACTATCCGTGTAAATTTTCCTTCTTTTGTTCTGACACATTCACAAACGAGGACTCAACCAAACAAAAAGATTCTTGATTATAAAAGCATCTTATGACAAATTGGAGGAGAATAGTATCAAATGAAGTAGATAACTTCCTAATGTGATCCATACATCCTAGATATTACAAGAAGATCATTAACCTACAGTGTAAGCTGAGAAACATGTCACAAGCTTCATAATGTTTGGAATGGGATAAGGATGTAAGATAAGGAATTGAGGGTCAAGCATTCCTTAAACAGAAACATGAACAAGGTACATACCTGTGGCCTATTACAAATCGTATAATGATGCCCTTCTCTTCCTCAAGCTTCTTTCTTTTATGACCTATGATTCATTATAGAAAAACAAGATTGTTATGATAGGTACTAAATAACAGAAATGAAAAAAAAAAATCCACAGCATTAGATCATGAACCTTGTGGCATCCAAGTAGCACGGACTGAATCTCTTCGTTTCCGGCTGCTAAAAGCAGTGTTAATGCCTACAACCATTAGATATTTTCTCTTCACAGTTGACTCAGTAATTTCCTGCTCGTCAGACACAGGTGAGCCATTAACTATGGACTCCTGAGCAGCCCTAGCAGCAGCTAATTCCATCTCCAAATTTGAGATTGTTTTGTCCAGTACCCTGCATTTTGTTCCCAATTGCAACAATTTCCATCAAAATATATTCAGACACAGCAACAATAAACCTTGTTAAAGTCTACATTATGATATATTCTTTATTTATTGGGAATCAAAGGAAAAAGATATAGCTTACTGTATTGCATGATGAGTCTTTGAAACTTCTCCTATAATGTCTTTGGGCTTAGTCTTTTCATCCCTTTGGCTCTAATCCGAACATGAAAGCCAGACTTGTTAAAATGCAAAGAGACATAAAAATTTTATAACATGGTCACAGGGAGAAATCAAAGCGAGGGGGAAAAAAAATCATCTCCCAAACTTTCTGGCAATACGATGTCCTAAAGGTTGGGGAAACCACCCTTTTCCCCACGGGCATGTTTCAGCACAGATTACAAAATTATACAGGTGTTAGACATAGACTCACGAGTTTTGGATTGCACCCCTCTGAAACGAGCTTTTGTTTCCCATCTTCAATCCCAACTGTCCTTGATATTCCTTTAGGCTCAGGCACTGCCCACATTCTGCAGTCAAAGGTAAGTTATAAGCATGTATTAATTCACTAGGGATTTTTTTTTTTCACCTACAAACATAATATTTCAAACTGATTTTTGCGGGTCAAACAAGGTTCACAATAGATGTCACAGGTAAAATTGTACTAAGTCATTTTCCTTTTTGGTCAGCAAGCACCATGCTAAGTGAAGCAGATTACAAAGAAATTAAGAAGACATGAAGACATACTGTCACTAAATCCATTACTCATGGTCTCAAGTTTTCAAAGAACCCAATCTGCTAAATTTTGAATACAAGGAACTTTTGGGATTTCAGTCACGTTTGATAGGTTTGTGGCACAGATACTAATTCCAAGTACTGAAAGTGTATACCCTGGACAAAATTCTAATAAGCTAAACTGTTCAGACAACAAATCATGTTTAAAAACAATGACAGTAGAAATCACAAGGTTAAAGTTGCAACCATTTGGTGGATGCCCAAGAAGTATGTTTTGTTGAATCAAGATAAGTTCCGTTCTTTTCTAAATTTGGAAACAAACCAAAGGCAGAATAAGTGTCACACCTCTACATTCAGAGAAACGAGAGGAACCAGGAAAGTTGAGGGAAGACAAAAATTAGGTCCCCTTTGACGGTCATTAAAAATCCAAAATGCGAGATTGGGCAGGCAATAAGTCCAATATTCAAAATTGATGAAACATAACAGATGAAGAACAAAGCTGAGATATATTGACAACAGGTTAAACTTGGACACACAATCCATAGTCTTTAACAACTGAACCCAAGCATCATCCATCCTATAGAAATTCTTATTTTATTTAAAACCCTAGAGCTATTAAATTCAGATCCATAAACTATAACAAAGAATAAAAACATTGTCCAGCATTCAACGAAAAGCATTATCCACTGACACTTTTCTATCTGCAATTGATCTCAGTTGATGTCTCAGGCAAAATTACAGGATAAATTGTTGTACCTGAATGACCATTATTCATTAAGAATCTAAAAACCCACCAAAATCCATAACCCACAAAAGCATGTAGAATTTAAAATTTTCTAAATTAAGCACAAATCCCACCACCAAGAGAATAAATTAAGAAAGCCTCAAATCCCACCAAAATAAATTAAGAAGCAGAAATCAAGATTAGTATGTGATACTAACAATAGAAAAGAAGCGAAAGGAAATTAAGTTGAGATTTTGAGAGTATTTTAAAGAAAGATCCAAAAACACAAGAAGGGTTCACATTAGGCAAAACATACCGATTAGTGAAAAGCATCCCGAGACAGAAGCTGCCAACACAAAGCAGAAAAGCCCATTTGCGAGAAACAGCACTCTTTGAACCAAATTCTGTTCCTCTGCTCCTCAGAGACATTGTTCCAAATTCCTTCTTTGTTTTTCTCAATCAAAATTCAAATTGAAGCAAAACCCATCTGAAATCAAGACCCAATTTGATGGAATAATCGATAAAAACAGATCTAAAATAGATAAACAGCACCGATCAAGTTCCTCACTTTGAGTTGTGTAAGTATCACAATATGTCAAATAAATTGAAAGAAAATTTAAGTTGAGGTAATATCAGCAAGTAAAGATACACTATTCGGCTTATTTCTCTCACTTCTCTCTCTCTCTCTCTCTCTCTCGTTCGGAGATGTGTGGAATTGAGAAGAGAGAAGACTCAACAACGTAAGAACTCTGTTTTCTTCAATTAAATTACCAAATGCACCTTATAACATTCCCGTTTTACGCAACATTAGTTTTTTGTCCTAAATTACAGATTAACGGCTTTAATCATTTCCTGTTTAGTCAACTAGTTTTTATTTCGAAGGTTCGGTTTTGCTCCGGGCAAAAGCTTAAACATTTAAAATGGATTAATCCTGAATTAAAAGGGCAAACACCAATTGTGAGCTCGAAACATTTATCATGTTAATAATCATCAAATGCCTTTAAGGTTGTACAAAATAATTTGAAACTATTATTAGTAATAAAATTTCAAATGATTTTATTTCTTCTTTATTGTAGTTTAAAAGAATCGATCATATTATGATTAATTTGATTTGATCTGAATATGAAAAATTTACGTATTTCACGAATAGAACAAATTCAAAATTCTTTTATTTTTAAATAATATAAAATTATATTCTATAAATTTAATTAATTCAGTTGTCATCGTCTTATTCAGGGTTTTAATCTAAATTGATGTGAGATTTTTTTTTATTTTATAAATGTTAAGAAAATCTATTCCGATAAAAATATTCAACTATGATATGCGGGATAAATAAAAGGGTGAGAAATTATCTAAATTAAGAGTTATTTGTTGATCCAAGAATAAAAATAGGGTGAGGGTATTTGTGGTCATTATGAAGTCAATCTTGACTTATTTTTTTCCTTGGAATTTTGGCGGTGCATGATTGACAAAGTCTACGTTACTGGTTTTCCTTTCTCGTTCGTTTGTACATTGTACTTCTCAGAAGATTATCAAAATGAACAATAGACCCGATAGATAATTGGCATGAGTGTTAAATTTTAAGTTTAAAATAAAAAAATAAAAAAAAATTATATTAAAAGATCTTTCTTCTAAATTGAATTTGATAATAATCAAACCGAATTAATTAAAATATAATTCTGAATAATTAACCTAAATTCATTCTTATTATTATATCTATTTCCATTTTGTTTTCTATGCGATTCGCAAAGACCCAATTTTAGTCTCAAAAGGTAGATGCAGTGCAACCCACAATAGTAATTCAAATTTTCTCCAAATGCAACAAGAAGAAATAATAAAGGAGGTGTGGAGGAAGCGTGACTCTTCTTGATTCAAGGTCTTGGGTCACATCTTTAGGTTGTTGGTTATGGTTTGCCAACTCAATCCCTTGAAAGGCTATTTTGCATATCACCGACCTTTGATATTGCTAGGATTTTTATTAGGGTATCAATACTTATTAATAATGTATGCAGTTGAATGGTCTATGCCATGTATTCCTAGTCTTGTCCCGTATGATTACCAATACAAAAATCTAGCAATACATCCTTCTAAACTAAGAAAAAGAAAAAGAAAAATACCTAAAAAATGCAATAATCTAAGTTATTTATCTTAACTCATAAAAATCTTTAAAATAATTTTAAAAAATTTTATGTTTAAATTATGTCGGTGCAAATACTAGTATTTCTCTCTCGTAAAGTGCATTTTTAAAATATATTCACTTGTTCCAACTTTTAAAATAAATTATAAGTATTTATAATTTTAAATTAAAACACGTATTTAATAAAGATATATTTTACGAGAAAAAAAAACTAGTATTCATATCAGCATAATTCAAATATAAAATTGTAAACAAAAAGTTAAAAGATTATAATTAGAATTTGTCTCTTAATTGGAAAAACCTCATAAGGTAGTACGAGATAATCTCAGGGGCAAACATTAGAACATAGCC
The DNA here is from genome assembly GCA_033439265.1 of Dillenia suffruticosa. Lineage (NCBI taxonomy): Eukaryota > Viridiplantae > Streptophyta > Magnoliopsida > Dilleniales > Dilleniaceae > Dillenia > Dillenia suffruticosa. The sequence goes on from JAVTVX010000005.1 coordinate 2,701,801, forward strand.
ATCTTGATTGGAACTATGGTCTGAGACGAGATTTCTGCTAAAAGTTGTTTGCATTATTTGTCCATGTTTGGCAACTTATCCCCAGGCGATGTAGGAAACACAGGGGGGGGGGATTTTTTAAACCCATCCTAGACCTATCCAAATTGGTAGCATTATGCAATTAATTCATGGAATCTTTTCTCTTTCCACCAGGAAAACATTGGAGGAATATTATTTGCGTTGAGAGTAACGTACAGTGGTGTAATAGGAATAAAAAAATTATATCAGTCATTTCTTAAATAAGATCTTTATAAATATTCAAATCAGATGAATTAAAATATAGATCGTGAAAATTAAAATAATATTATTTGGGCGGACAATTTGATGTTTTTTTTTTTGGCCTTGTGTTAATAAATCCATGTGACAAAGTGACAAACCTCGTGCCAGTTACATGGCTCCAAACAAGGATTTCTCATTCCCTGTCCCAATGACATGAGTGAGATGTCAGCCATGTCAGGTTTAGTATTTGTTTGGATTAGTCAAGGTGTGCTCTCAGTGATTCCAGGTTGTTTTCCTCTCTTTTTAAATCACATTTGGGGTAAGGAATTTAGATTTGCTTTTTAAACCCCTAAGCTAATGTATTGAGATAAGCTATTTAGGAGAGCAATGACTATTGTTTTGGATTAAGGTGATGCCATCCAAAAAATTGATGTAAGGTAAAGTTTAAAATGAAAAGGGAAAAAATTAATAATAAAGTTTTGAACTTAAAACATTTACCTCATCTCATGTTCATAGAAATAAGTTTCCCTTTTCCACAGAATCTCTTCGGAAGTTGAAATGTCCTAATAGAACCTTCATATTGTCCTTTTAGCAAATATATAATTAGAAATTTTGATAAATAAATTCTTAACCTGAGAGTTTTTTTTTTTAAAAAAAATAAATCTGATGAATATATTATTTTGTCTTATCAAATTCCATCGTACATTATTAGAAAATTGAATCGAGTTCGCCTATTTTTTTTTTTTTTTTTTTTTTATCTTACTCTCTCTATCATTTTCTATTTATTTCCTCCTTTTAACTTTTCAATGGTATCATTGCAAGTTCTATAATCACCCATCTTGCCAATTAAATATCAAACCCAAGTTGGTGGGTTCGGGTGCCACAGCTTACCAAACTGTAGCTACAAACAAGAATGAAGAAATATGGAAAATCAAATAAATTAATGCATCCTAATGTTTGTGAGAATTAATGGAAATGGATAACATCAAAGGTTCCATTATATAGCAAAATATCACAATATGAATGCTGTTGGCTTAGATGGTTTGCTTACTGCAAAGGGTCCCTGTCCCTTCACTACTACAACACCACACCTTATTCTCTCTCTCTCTCTCTCTCTCACTTTCTGATTTCAAATCTCTCCTTTAAGCAACCAAAAGCTGTGAACATGTAATGGATTGCACATGACAGATGCCCCATCTGGGGCTGATTTTGCTTTTCTTAAGAAGATTTAAAGGTTGTCATGTAATTATAAGGTCATTTTTTGTTGGGTCAAAAGTTGTTTCGACACAGGGAGGTCCATCATGTCTCAATGATTGCCTTTCTTTTTAAGTATCATACACAGCACATTGCCCTTAACGAGCCATTTGGAACTAACTTTTGTGAGACACCCACCCAGATTTGGACCATTCATTTACCCTTTACATATATATTTACACCAAAGTGCTGCACCGGAATCTTATTAATTTGACTGCAATGCCCTTCAATTTAAATAATTAGATATAAATAAATAAATAAATATATATATATATATAATTTATTATAATGATTTTATCAAAAATAGATATATGACCATGAAAAAAAAAAGTATTTTTTAAGTTGAAATTGATCATTGAAAAAAACTTTATTTTAACAAAACCCATTTTGTATATTAGCTAGTAAATTATATTAAGTGTTATTCAGTAAAAATTCTTGAGTACAAACTGTACTTGTTTTTCAATTACAATATAACACATATGAAATAAATTTAGTAAAATAACCTAAAATTGATTTATCAGTCTCGATGAAATTCATTGGCATGTTAGCCGTATAACAATTAGGGTAACATGAGTAAAAATTTTTGTGCACAAATTGTATACATATTTTCCATCACAACATAACATCATAGAAATAAATTTAATAAATTTCCCAATTAAAAAAAATTATATTTCTCCACCCCCATTAAAAAAAAAAAAAAAGAAAAACCTTGATAGTGGAATTTTGTCGCAGAAGGTATTAAGAACCAAATGTTCTATTGTGCCAAAGGTCCAGCGGTCCACCACTATTGGTAGAGCCCAAACTTACCTTCTACCCGACGTCCGGGAACAACCGGAGCCGATCCCAAGAAAAGCAGTGAAACCACTGGCTTCTCTCTCTCTCTCTCTCTCGGGGTAAACCAGGGAAGTAGAAATTATAGAGTAGCGGTTACAATCGGAGAATACATTCTTCTTCAATCATCATCAAAGCCAAAGCTGCATTAGAAGCATTTTAAATGATTGGATGTTAATGTCCAAATTCATTACTGAGATATAAAATTTAAGAGAGTTAATTTCTTAATAGATGTTATAATATTCATATCGAATAAATAAGACAAATTTTAGATATCGGTGAAAAAAAAAAGACCTACTCTTATAGCCCATAACTCATCTAGCACCCAAAAAAAAATAGCCTCTATAACTCGGCCTTTCAAGCCGTGGCCCAACATAAGTTGGCAAAGAGGCCCATGATATCTCTAATCAAACCACCCGCACGGTAGGGATTCCAAGGGAAGACCCATCAATGTTTGAGGGTGTACAGGCCATGAGGGGGTTGTCCTGTCTACAGAAAAAAAAAAATAGTGTGATTATTTAGTTTTTTCCATTATAACGAGATTCGAATCTCATGTCACAAGATTGGAAAAAGGGGATATGACCGTGAAGTTGTTCCTTGCCACAGAGACGAGATAAGGTTGAAGGCCATGACGTCCCTATCACGCCATATTAAAAATGCCAATGGGAGAAGGGCATGAAGAGGATTCAAATACAATTTTGTTTCTAATTCCCTAAATGGTTGAAGTTACCTGCTCTGTCTCTGTCTCTCTCTTAATTTAGAATTTTCTATTGCTCGTTGCTCTATCTGGTCCTTATTTAAGTATAAGCTTGTTTTCTTCCTCCAGTATGAACCAAAGACATGATAGGCACACGCATGCATGTGATAAACCTAAACAAAATATTTATGAAAAATATTTAAATTGACTGGTTAAATGAATTCTCACTATTTTATTTTCATTTTCATACGACCCTTATTTTGTTTGGTTTGTTCTCCCCATGTTTTGTTTCCTTTCCGATCAAAAGGAAACATACTACTGATGCGATGTAAATCCCGAACGCCGACCCTGTCCGAGGCATTTTCCACGAAGAAAATTTACGTCATGATGAAGACACGTCATCTCATCTCAACCTTATTTCCATTCTATATTATTTAAAATTTGTAATTAAAAATATAGAATTTCATAAATAAAAATTAGATTTTTCTACATACAAAATAAACAACTATCATATTAAAAAAAAAGAATTATTCAAATTTTATTAAGCATTAATTTCAATTTGTAAGAATCACGATCCTCCGATTGAAAAATATAGTACATCTTAAAATAATTCCGACGTGAATAACGTTGCAACGATCAAATCAAGGAGCAGTCATATAAAAATTCAAAGAAGCAACCGATAGAGGAGCAAACAAACGTGTTCTGTAATCTATGGCCGACCCATCCATGATAATCATTTTAGGGCAACATACTCCTTTTCCATTCCATTACTCATTGTCCCATTCAATTCTGCCTCCAAAGACTTTATTTTTCAGATATGAAACAGAGGGAACCCTTTTAAAAAAGGGTGCTTCGAAAACACTTGGGAGATACTGACATGTATAATGGACAGAATCTCGAGTAGATTCGACACTAATGATGATTCGGGAGAATTCCCCCCTGATCGTCCATTGTTTCTTTCTTATGATTGATTATCGTTTGAATTATTTCCTTTAGTTTCTTTATGTCAGACGCCTCTCCAGGTTCCCCACCTCTCTCCCTTCGGTCTTCACCCAATCTGACCTCACCAACAGCACCTCTATCTCTCTCTCTCTCTCTCTCACACACACACACACATGCACGCACGAGCGCATGCACACACGCGAACGACGCACTCTGACTTTGAGCCTTTGCACCACCTCACCTTTGCCGTGCCGGCCCTTTCTGTGGCTGCTTGTGAGCTAGTTGGTGGCCGGAGTGAAGCGATGGCCGCGGCATCAGCCCTCCACCTCATGCACGCTACGTTCTACACCCACGAAAACCAACCCCTCACGGACTGCCCCAACCCAAGCTCAAGATCAACCGGACACACACACACACACACACACACACACACACACACACACACACACACACATATATATATTTATAATTAAAGATATTTTATAACCATTTTAAATTTGACTAAATTAAATTTAAATCAAATTGATTTTTTTAAAAATACATATATAAAATTTGAATTCTACGTATTGTTTAAAAGATTTCAAGGTTCGATCATCGAATAGATCCACCACACGTACGGCCCAAACATAGAGCTTCTCTCGGCAGATGGTATGGTGCCACTTGCTTTAGAGATATTGGCCCAGTCCGATGATGACCAAATCTTACGGGTTACGATAGAGATTAGACGAGCCGTGGGCTCCAAAGGTGTGATAGATGGGCAATGCCGGGATTTTCAATGCACCCAGTTGGACGGCGAGACCGATGTTTGGTTGACTTAGTGAAAAATGTATTTAATTATGATCGGATTCAATTTGACAAGAGAATAGAAAAAAATATATTGAAAGATTCTTTAAAAGCGGGTTTAACAGCGAATCTGTTCAGATTAATCAAGACAAAATCTTAGATATTGAGCAATAGTTAAACTAGGGGAAAAAAAAGAAAAAAAAAGAAAAAAATCGGACGGCGAGGAGATGGGTCAGGCGGGTTGGGTTGACTACCTGAGCGAAAACGAAGGAAGGAGGATTGCGCGCATGTGGGGCCGCTTGTGGGCCCATGCTAGGAGGAAGCGAGGAGGAAATAGCGAGGTTGAGAAAATTTGGGCCGTGGAGTTGGAAGTGAAAAGGGCGATGATGTTGCTATTTAAGGCTAAGAATTAGTATATTTGGTTATAGGGACCAACTAAAGGTAGGATTCAATAATTAAATTTATAGTGTTAATATTTTTATGGGTCACGAACAATAATCAACTAATCATTCACACGTATGACGGCTAACCTAATATATAGATTAAAAATCTTGTTAATAAAAAATTCGAATCTTTAATGTTGGTCTTTTATTAGCTCACCTGGTTTTGGACAACAGTGAAGACTTTAATTACTTCAGTTAAATACATCCTGAATGAAATAATACTACCAAATTCTTATGGGTGCAGCGGTAAAATATTTTACTCTCTCAATCTTAAGTTTCACGTTCGAACCGACTCAACCCTTTAATAAGTCTAACAGTGTTTGGGTCGGATTAGTCGAGTAAAATTTGGATACGGTGATAAGAAAAATCCTTCCAAATGAAATAATTATTAATTTCATTTTTTTTCCGCAGGGTAACGAATGGAATGATTTGGACCACTAGGTTACAGAAATATCATGCAATTTATTGATATTTTAGTGGGATTTTAGCAATGAACTCATCCCTAATATAATATATTTGATTCAAATTAAATATTTTATATAAAAAAAAATTTCTCATAAAAAAGTAGCAACACTTATCATTCTGAACTACTTTTCATTAAAAAATAAAATAAAATATAAAGAATAAAATGACTTTTCACAATCCCCAGTCTGTATATGAGAGGAACTATCTTGAGAAACTAACACCAATTAATTTATTGATTTTTGATGCTCAGGAGCTCCTGTGTTAGTTTGAAATTATATAAAAACTATGGGAAGAAATAGTCCAGATAACTTTTTTTTATTTGATTAGTATTCAAATTATCTGATTAATTCGATTTAAATATTATAAAATTTAAATTAAGAGCGAAATCTTTCAAAATTTAAAAGAATAAAGTGTTCACTCGCAGGACATTGGCATGGTCCAAATAACTATGGTATCAACAAAACGCACAATGGATAAAGTTAGCCTATACCTTGCAATCAGATTTTAAATTAGATTAATTTCGCAAATTGATTTTGGTGATGATTAATAAAACATTATCATATTACATCGACCGAGAATATCCTGTTCTTCCATGATCCGCATCAGTGGCATCGGTTTTTTTTTTTGGATAATATCAAAATTTAAACCTAAAATTATTAAATTAAAAGAGAAACTATGACTATTAAACTGTTCTATTGAAAACATCGATGCGTAGTTTGTATAATCCTTTTTTGTTGGCTAGGCCCAACTAAATGCTCCTTACCAAGCTTTACATATTTAATTTAAGAGTTTTTTTTTTTAATTTCATGGGTATTGATAAAATTGTAACAATTAAATTGTATCCGATAATTACTATTTTTATATGACTAGATAATAAAATAATAAATTAATAATAATTATAACAACAACAATAATAATAAAGAGGATAACACAAATATTCAACAAATCTTAAGTACATTAATGTGCAAATATCATGAGTAACCACATACACATACTCAACTCTTATTGGATGGCCTTATCCAACAATAAATAGAGAAATATTAATTTGGAGAAGAGTAACAATGTAGATGAATAGAAAATGAACATATGGTTTTTGGGGATATCTAACTGATAAAGAGTTTTTACTCAAATGTTTTTGTGAAATCTAGCATTTGAACCTTTATGGTATATTGATTTTCGCAACCCTATATATATAAAAAAAAATGCATTTAATCATAGTTTATCTTGTAAAATTTTTATATAAATAACAAAGAGATTTTAAAATCAATTCTGAGAAACTTCTCCCAAAACCTCAATCTCCTCCCTTCCTTCCCCCTTAAGAGATCCCTCTTCTCTTCCTCAGAACTCCCGAATAATATTAAAGAAATTAGATTATAAAGACCAAAAAAAAAAAAAAAAAGTCTCAAGAGGGAACCATAAGTTGAGTGGGATTCACATGCTCTGGGGTAGAATTGTGACGACCATGGAAGGGATTGATATAGACTTCCTTTCCTCGGTTGATTGATCACAGTTTTGTTAACACAGATATTTTATGAATCTAATAACAGAATACTAAATTTTCTTTATTAAAATCTTGATTTAGGATCTTAGGAATAGAAAAATAAGTATCAAAAAGTTAATTACTAAATTGAGTGTCATAACTATTTAGATCGAATTAATAAAATTTTTAAATACCCCAAGAGTTAAAAAAAATGGTTTTGCTATGAGCTTCCTTCCTGCACCTGGTTCGTCCTATCTTATTCCTTGTAGGGCCACTGGCCCCCTCCATGAAAATAAAAAAACCCCCCTAAATTGTTGGTGACTGGGCTGTGCAAATCTTATGTTGGAAAATTTAATGATGGTGCAAAGCATTATCTCGCAGCAGTCACAGATATTGATTGATGACACTCCACCACATTAAAGTCTCCAAATGACTCATGTCCCATGTGGCATTTATATCCACAACACCAGATTTTCTTTTTAATACATATTTAATTACGTTGTGTTCTTTCCAACTACCTTTTGACCGCGAATTACAACTGTATTATACAGTAATTTTGATGTAACGACTGTCAAAGACAAAGCACTTTTTGGGTCAAAAAATTTCAGTTCGAGGCCTTTGATGTTCGATATAATTTTAGGAAAAGACCAGTAAAAGGTTTACTGTAGTTCTCTGATATTTGCAATGATGTAGAGTGGACTATATAAAGAATTAAAAATACCTATAAATCTCCATTAAGCTAATTGACTTTGCACAATACACCTATGGTACTGAAAATAATAAAATTGACCCATAACAAACCCAATAGTGACCATCTACGATAAGCTAAGGTGACAATCGGATCATATTAAGATCTGCGTCAGATTCATTCGAGTTTCAATAATAATAAGATTCTAGTAATTTCGAATTTGATTAAAAAATTTTAAGTTAGATCGTTCGTATTTAGATTTAAAAATGGAGTTTTACTATATTTATATCATATACATTGCATAATATAAATGCATTAAAATTTATATTACTCCTGGGCCTATAGTCTATTACTTTGTTGTATAATATTAAAATCATATTTATTTTAAATAGGATATAGTTTATTGCACAAGGGACTAAATTCTTTTTAACTCAAGTACCCATGACAGTACTATACTAATATAATCTTTTGAAGTTAATTTTGACTAGATGAAAATTTTAATAAATTAGAATTATTTCTTCCCCACCCCCCCCCCCCCGACAAATATACATAATCCATAAATTTTACATACACATTATATTGAAAATAAGTAACACTTGCAGTAATTAATTATATTTTGACAAATTATATTATAATTGTGTAATAATTATTTTGATAAAGATTAATGATAGAATTATCAAACCATGCTCACCCTTTATAACAATAACTAAAAAATAAAAAAAAAGTAATTTTTCCCTAAAAAAATAATAAAACTAAAAAAATACTAGCTTCCCATTGGGGTTAGCTTTGCCACCTCTAATTGTAAGTTTGATTTGGCAATAGATTTGATATTTAGTGTCCGTTTGATAGAGTTTTTTATCGGTTTTTTTTCTCCTGATAAAAAGAAACCCTACCAAATTAATAGTGATTCATACAAATTTATCTAATCAATAAAAAAGGGTAACAAATTAATAGTTAAAATATTATCATTTTTAATTTGCTACTTTGCATCGGTAGCTATAGTTAAATTAGATTTGATGTACCTTATCTTTTATAATAAATTAGTATTAAAATTATATTTTGATTAATTTGATTTAAGTATTGTTAGATTTAATTTTATGAGAAGATTTTTTTTAATGTAAATTTTAATATTTTTAAATTTTAAACACAAAATTGAAGAGACGTAACCAACTTTTCATCGATAACTTTGGTGTACTATGGTTTGGTCCATCTCTTGTACCCACGCAACATCGTACCACCATAGAAAATTTCAGCAGAGAGCCCACGGGGTCAAATTTTATTGGAGTCCTCTGATGTGGAGGGCACTTGTACAAAAGTGTCCATCTTGGCAGGCATGGCATCTATTAAAATAATTTCAAAGCAAAAAGGACTAGTATGATGAAATGCACTTGGGTCTATTTTTCAAATCTTATAATTGGAGAAGCTCCGCAAGTGGGGATGATATCCCCTTGTGAAGGTCTCCACTTCATGGGAGCTCAGCAAGTAGAGATGGTGAAGAGATAAGAAAAAAAAAAATAATCAAGGAGCTTGTGAGTGAAAAAGGTAATTACAGTTCACCAGAGAAATTCAAGGACAGAGGAAGACTTTTACAAACCACTTCATTGACTATACTCTCATCACTTTTTTTTTTCTCTTTTTCCTTGGCATTTTGGACCCAATTCACAAAAACATTAACATGCCCATTTTATGGAATTACATGATAATATGACAGAGAAATGGTATTTGTCATAATAATAATTGTCGTGACAAATTTCATGATTAACCATGAAAGGAGATCACGACAAACATCACTCCAGAAAATGGCGTTTGTCTGAATATTATTCAAGAAAACCGGTTTTGGTTAAAACTGCATTTCTCACTTTGCTGAGGTCTCTTCCTTTGAGTGTCCTCCCAACTCCTTCAAAAACCGAGAAAGAAGAAATTTGAGTCCTTGCAAACCTCCTAGCAATAACTTCATGTGGTGGCAACTTCATACCCAAATCATCATCATCATCTTCTTCATCCTCCTCTTCCTCATCAGTATAATCCCCATTATGATGCATAACCCCACTAGCATCATCATCGTCATCATCAACGTCAATCCATGAAAATCTTTTTGTCACTTTCTTTCTTCTTCCATAAATTTTTGACCAATCAGGAATGTTGACTGGAGCCGATTGTTGAATCACTCTTGGCTCTTGAGATGTGATATCACTATTATTATTTTTACTAGTTGGTCTAGGAATCATTCTCGAAGCACTTGGAATTGGTCTTGCTAAAGAAGACGATGAACAAAAAGAAAAAGAAGAAAAATCTTTGGGTCCTGCAACTTTGGAACCATAGCATTCTCTTTCTACAAAAATATCCCAAACTTCTTGCTCTTGAAATTCTTCATTTCTTAGGGACCTCCATTGATTTCCCCTGCTAAGCAGACCATATTTGTCCACCATCGATGATTTCCCTGAATACCCACCAAAAATCTAAGCTTCTATTTTCCAAAATCAAGCTGGAAAAATTGTTTTTCAAAGATTAATTTGGTGGGTATTCTTAGAAGACCAAAATCCAATTCTCAAAATTGAAAACCAAGTTGGGAGAAGGCGAAAATTTGAATACAGTACCTTGTTTGGATATTGAAAATTGCATTAAAAATCAACTTAAGCGGCTATATGCAAAAGAGAAAAAAAGGAATGAATCACAAAAATTGAAAAAAAAATCGTTGAAGGTACTAATAAACCAATGATTTATGTTTCACAAAATTGCAAAAGAAGTAGGAAAAGACTATAATCTAATATAAATACCGTTTTTTGGGGTTATCGAAATTTCCTTCAAAAATCAAGCCTTTAGCTACAACTCCTAAAAAGAATCTGCAAGAAGGCAAAGAACTTGTTAGTAAAACACCAAAAAACTGAATTACTGCCTGAAAAGGTGAGTTCTTTATCAACCTAATGCTATGTGTTGGTGCAGATATGCTAAAAGATCTAGACCCTCACCTGTAAAATCTTACGGTGTTTGTTTCTTCTGGAGAACTCAAAGAGAGGCCTGAGAGAGAGATAGAGAGAGAGAGAGAGAGCGAGAGAGAGAGAGAGAGAGAGAGAGAGGAATATAAACCAGGTGGCAAAAGTGTTGGTCAGACCAGAACTTTGTCTCCTTCCCTATATGATGAGCGGGGTGTGTGTGTATGACCCATTTATATTTTGGTTTATGGGAAAAACTTGTGTTTTGCCAAGTAAATATGGCAGGCAGGTGCGTAGGGACAATAGTCTGACGACTCTGACGTATTTGTATCCGTGATGAATGAATAGGATTAGGCTTCCCGCGTTTATTTCCAAAATATAGGCAAAAACATAATTATAAAATAAAAAAATTAACAATTTTATTTTAAGATTGTTTTAAAATTATTTTTAAATTAAAAGGGTTAATTATTAATCATGTCAATATTACACGCCATAATTATATTTTTTAAAATAATTTAAAAATGGTGTTGACTTTGCATTGATGTGTTAAAATCAGTATTACACGCCATAATTATTTATATTTTTAATTTTTAATTAGCTTTTTTTTTTTTTAATCACACATAATTGTATGTTATCCAAATATAATCCTGATCAGTTATAAATTAATTTTATTAATAATAAAACGAAAATTTTGATTTAAACCAATCAAAAAGGAGCACATATGACTATTATGAATTGCTTTTGCTTTTCAAATCTCCTAATATTGCAAAAAAAAAAATCATATTTTGGAAGGCACAACTTTTTGAAAACAATATCCAATATTTTGATAAAATACATGTATTATACCAACGTTTTGTTGATCTAGTGAAAAGAGCACTAACATCACATAGGTCTGTTATGACACCCGGGTCGAGCTCGGGTATCACAATACCCGATTCGGCTCGAGTTTACAGTAGGTGAGTTCGAGCTCGAGCTCGAACTCCTCGAGCTTGTCACTTTAAAGCTCGAACTCCTCGAGCTTGTCATTTTAAAGCTCGAACTCGACTCAAAGTGTTATCAAGGAGATCGAACTCGAGTGTTGCGAGCTAGAGCCAGAGCCCGAGACAATAACCAAATCCGATCCCGAAACCAAGAGAAAAACCATACCCGAGAGCTTGATGGGAGAGCAGAAGGTATAACACAAAACTCAAAAACCCTAGAGCGAGAGAAAGGGAGAGAGAGAGAGAACTTACCTTCGATTCGGAGGTGGAAGGAGCTGAGAGAGAGACAGAGACATGAAACCCTAGAGAGACCTTCGAAGCCGATGAGAATTGAGACCCTAGAGAGACAGAGAGAGACAAAGACATGAAACCTAACGCTAGAGAGAGAGAGAGAGAGAGCTTACTTTTGATTCGGAGATGGAAGGAGCAGAGAGAAACAGAGACATGAAACCCTAGAGAGACCTTCGAAACAGATGAGAGTTGAGACCCTAGAGAGACAGAGAGAGACAGAGACATGAAACCCTAACCCTGGAGAGAGAGACAGAGTACCTTCGAGGAGACCTTCAATCGCGATGGCGAGATGAAGAGGAGACCTTCGATCGCAATGGTCAGAGGAGGAGGAGACCATTACGCGATGGTCAGAGGAGGAGAAGAACATCGCGTGATAGTGAGAGGAGCAAAGACCTTCGAATCGAAGCAGGCGATTACGATGGCGAAGGAGCAGAGACCTTCGATCGCCCTTCGATCACGATGGTGAGAGAGTAGACCTTCGATCGACCTTCGATCGCCCTTCGTCCTTCGAGCAGAGACGGGTGTGCGGGAAATCAAAATAGGAAGGAGGAAGGAGAGATTAGGTTTTGAGAGGGACCGGGTAGCTCAACGAGCTTCAAGCATGAAGGAATGTGGGCTTGAGCTCGAGCTCGAGAGAGGAATCGTTGAGCTTGAGCTCGAGCTCGACCCGAGCTAGAGTTGACCGAGTTCAAACTCGGGTTTTGACCGGGTAGTGTCACAGGTACCCGTGACACTACCCGGATATCATAACAGGTCTAGCACCACACATTAAAAATCGAGATTCGAGTTTTGGTAGTAGTAAAAATGACATTGAGAGAGTTCCCTCCCAATTGGGACCCGACAGTAGTTTGACCAAGATTAATTGGAGTAAAACTCCAGATACTCGGTGGTGGATCAAATCCAGCGACAAAAAAAAAAAAGAATACATGTATTATAACATTTTATTATGTTATAAAGAAAAGTCTATTTATCGCCTTGTAAATGATCACGAAAATAACTTTCAGATCTTGTAAAAGCAAAAATTTGGAGCTAATTTCTCTATTCACAAAGAAGAATGCTACTGATCATCGACTAAACGATTATTATTTAAAAATATTATTATTAATTCAAAGGAGTAAAGCGTGAGAGGGATATTTTTTTCACGGGAAAAACACTAATTAAATTTTTACTGGCTCAGATGCCTCGTAAGAATGCAAGCATAAGATGATGAAATCATGTTGACATGCTAAGCCTACGATATTAATGTGTAATGCGTGAGAGAGAGAGAGAGAGAGAGAGTACCAATGGAGTGATGGTTAAGATGGTCAATGGACGGATACTAATCCGAATAAGGGGGGATGAGAAAAGTTGCATTGGAGGGACGGTCTGAGTTTTAGAGTAAACAATGGGCAGTAGTGGGCTGCATTGTATGTATAGATAACTCACTATATAATTGTTGCCTGACTTAGTATCTTCCTATTAGGGCCACTTCATATGCAATCCAATGAACTTTGCATTCGTGGCAGTGAAGGGCGAGAGAGTGAAAGAGAGAGTGAGTGATGAACCGACGAACTTTCGTTCGATCGGTATTATCCTTTTTTTTTTTTTAATCTCAAATTTGAATCTCTCCGATATATCATCAAAAAAATAACAAAAAAAAGAGATGAAATAAAACAAGCATCGGATAGTCGAATTAGTGAAATAAGATGTTAAGTCATTAATAAAATTTTAGATTTAAAAATTAAAAATAAAAGAGATTATAAGAGAGTTGTTTATAAATAAAATTTTCGTAAATATTCAAATCGGATGGATGAATTACCGACTCGGGATATGGAAAGAGAAAAAAAAAAGGAGACGGAATAAAAACAATGTTGCATTCTTGTCATTTTCAGGAAATGAAAACGATATAGGACCAAACCTGACTCGGACGTTTGAGTCATCACCACTGTGAGTGTGGACTTACGAATTTATGCCTTGGAAATATTGCGGTGCAACTCTTTGGGATTTGAGTTATTAATTATAATACTTTTCTTTTCTTATAAATTCATTATTATAATCTTTTTAAAATGTTAATTAATATATAAACATTTCTTTTGGTAATGTGTTATTTAGTAAAGCAAAGGCTTGACTTAATTTATCTCTACTTGTCTCTAAATATCTTATTTTATTTATTATAAATTTTTATTAAAATAATATTTTATAAAAAATATAAGCATTTGAAAATAAACTATTTTTTTAAAAAAATATAAATTATCATTACATTAATAATTTTTCAAATTAAAAATCTCATCTCAATTAGTCTAAATTTAGTTTTCCATTTAAGTATTAAATAAATTAATAATCTGAATTTTTTCTTTTAAATCACACTCGAATTTTGGATCCTTTGTTACATATATATATATATATATATGTATGGTATGGTGCAAATTCTTTTCAGCTATGATTTTAATGGTACAATTGAATATGTAGATTATTGATATTTATTGTTAGTCGATTGAGAATGATATTACGAAAAGAAAAAGAATAATTAGAAACGTTACTTTTTTTTTTCTTTTTTTAATAAAAAATGTCGTGTAAATGAAACACGGGAAGAGAAGTAATACGTACAACCTTATTTATTTATTTATTTATTCCGGCATGTTTTACAAATGACTCTTATTGTTACTAGCATTTTTCGATTTTCAAAATATTTTCTGTTTTTAATACGTTAAATTAATTAATAATTATATAAAAGTTCTTATGTTTTCTATATTTATATATTTTTTTCATATTAATGAATTATTTATTTAATTAATATTTACATAAAATATGACTATTCAATTATTTTAATAAAATAATTAAAATTTATATAAAAATTTTTATATTTTTTATATTTACGTATTTATTTATATTTTCTTTTTTTATATTTTTATAAAGTGTTGTTTTCTCGTTTCTGTTTCTTGCTATACAGCTTAATCGCACACTTGAATATTTATTTATTTGTCCTTGACTATTTCTAATTTGAAAATTATTAGGTGTACGTGTGTGAATATTTCGCGCCCAAGTGTCAAACACTGGGGTCATCTTGAGCGCAAAATGCGGGCAGAAAATTATGCACCTCAAGATCCCCACAATGATCATGCTTCATTCCCAGACATATTCATTATATAGTACAAGCTTTTGGTTGGTACAAATATATTATTTTTATATAACATAACTTAACTACCGCTCAATTTTTAAAATTTTATCTCAATTAATCCGTATCAATTATTATAAAACAAATCGAAGTAAAAGGGTTAACCAACAAATTCCTCTTCATTCTCAAAAGGAGTCGAACTCTGACATAATTAAGGAACAATAGATCCCTTATTACCTATGTCGGTCTTTGTTGGAATATATATATATTTCTTCTTTGGATGTGGATTTTGGACATTAGCATGTAACGAGGGCAACATTAAAGTAAGTAAAGATCTTCTTAGGTTTACTTGAAACTAATATACATTTTTAAATTCTCGATGTCTTCTATAATATGATTAAAATACCTAAGACAGTCAGAACGATTCCAATGAAACTTAAGAAAAGAGCCCTAATGAATCTTTTCTTGATCTGAGTTCTCGCGTCGAGCCTCCCTCTCTCTGTAAGGCAATGCCCTCCTTTGTAACAAAAAAAAAAAAGGAAGATGCTTTTGTTTTAAAGTTGATTTAAAATTTTAGGTTGATTTAAAATTTTAATTTTGTAGTTTTGCTTTTCAGTCCCTCCACCTTTTGTAATTATCATTCTTTCGTCTTCCCTAACTTTGAAAGAGACTCTTGATTTTACATTGTAGACTCTCTGAAGTCTGAATCTCCATTTCTTATGTGGGGCTTGAAGAAGATCAGGAGAGAATGCATGGTATCATTAATTTTATCATAAAAGATTTAAAGTGATGTCATCTGAATTAAAAATTTTAATATCTGAGTTTCTTTTAATCATAATAAAAACTATAAACTTTAATATTAATTGTATTAGTCCAAATACCATTAATCTAATACCAGAGAGTTCAAGGGGACTTTGTTTCTTAGTTGATCTATGCTATTGTATTTCTTTCTTTTTTTTTTTAAATAATACCGGATGAATCAAAATAATTACTTAAAAAAACAAAAAATTACATGTCAATTTATGTCGGTATGATTTTGACTTAACCAATTCTTAATCGAATACTTTATTTGGATTTATTACGATCACAGTTTTAGTCCATAATTTTTTTGGTTTTTTAATATTATTTTTTTCTTTTATCTATTTTCTTTTTTGCAAGGGAATATGAGGACATGGAACCCTAACCTTGCAATTGTTTTAGGTTGTAAAATTCTTTTAAAATGGCTGTTTTAACCGAAGTTCACTTATTTTGAAAAGTTATAAAAGGAAAAAGAAATGAAATCATAGCAAACTATGGTGTGACATTAGAGTATACTAAATATCAACATCAACATCAACGGACAATCGACCTAATAAAAAAAACATTAAAACATTTAACTAAGAATTCAGAGTTAAATTTTAAAAATAGAAAAGATTATGTTGAGAAAACTATTTTTCATGAACCTGATCGTGTTTCGAGTCAGATTAATCAAAATATGACTACAGTTATTGATTAACCAAGAAAAAAAAATAGTTTACCGAGCACACTTTCATTGGTTGTTGTCTTTCTTCCTTTTTAGTGCAATGATAAAATTTTTTATGTATACAATAATCGATCGAGTCCAAATAAATAGCTTATCTTAACGACAATAGAAGCTACGTGGAAGGTGCTGACATGAATTTGTCGAGTCATAAGCAACCCAACAAGCAATTATGTGTTATATAGGTCAAGACAAATTACTATATTTTTGCAAAAAAAAAAAAGAGGAGATTATTTGGCCTTATTTCTTATTTAGACATGAACCCACCACTCACTTTCTTTTGTCTGGGACTTGGGAGGAGGTAGAGATTGATTCTAGGAAGAAAACTTGATGAATATCTGAACTTGGAAGATGGTGGACCCCATGAAGAAGAAAAATGTTCCCTGCAGTCGTCTATGTCTATCTATGGCCGTCATACAATGAATTTGGTAAGTCGAAACATTCAATAAGACAGAAGACCATTAAAGAGAGTGATCTGAAGGAGGAAAAAAGTACAAGGAATCAAAATCTAATCAAACACATAACCCCCCCCCTCTCTCATATGTATCCAGTGCAATGCAGAAAACAGAACCCTCCAAAATATAACATAGGAGAAGAGAGATTTGGGTATCATCCTCTCATTATACATTAAATCTTCCATAGATTTGGTGATACTTTAATTTATAATATAAATTAGTTTAAACATAACAGTATTTATTGTCGGCCCTATTTAAAAAAGGAAATTATAATTTTCTGCATCTGAATCAAATTTATAGGTGAGAAGTGCGTTCATTTAGAACCAATTTTGCACTTTAAATCTTTCCAATCGAGCTGACCCAGATCAATAACAAAAGATAAAAGAGAAAAAGAGAGAATCTCTAAGAGGGGTCAGGTATCTCCAAGTTCAAAGGGAAGAAATTAAGCTTGGTAAAGGACCAAGATTCACCATATCTCTCAAATTTTCTCTGTCGGGGAGGGTCACCCTGAGCAGCCTTAGTTGCTCACTCATGCATGCATCTCTATTTGTATGACTGCGGGTTACATCCGGCGTGGCCCTTGTCCCACCACAATGTGACCGATACCGACACAAGCCCATTGTTTTGGGGGGCCGCAGTAAACGTGTTTAAATTAATGATCGGATTTAGTGGGGGGGGGGGGGTTGTTATTAGAAGTTTTTTAATTAAGATTTGAATTTAAAATTTAAAAATAAAAAGATTTATAATAAAAGAATTTCCTTAAATAGGATCTCGCATATGCTTGAAGTGAATTAATCGAAATTTGATTTTGAATACCAATGATAAAAAAAAGTAATGATATCTATATGCAATAATTTTTGAACATTTTATTATAATTTTTGTTTATTATAAGTAATTTTATTTCGATAAATAGTTAATTTTCAATTTGATGTGATCAGTCTGACGTTAAATTTAATTAGCTTAACCCTAAAATTTAGAAAACCCAATCCAAAATTGAGGAGTGATTCTTCCTAAAGTTTCAATCGGGTAAAAGTCTAATAATATAGTTCGTATGTTTCACATCTTATGATTGAATATTTTTAGGATTCAATAATAAAAATTTATACTCAAAACCAAATGGGTTTTGTTAATGAATTCTTTCAAGCACCAGATAAGAATTACGGAAATGAAAAAGAAGAAACATCATCAAAAATATGAAATACATTAATATATATTTATTATAATAATAATTATTATTTTGTATATCTTATGTTTTTTTTTAGCATTTGTTATTATTGGTTATGCTAAATGTGAAAAAGAAAAAAATTATAAAAAAAAAACTCAAAATTTCTATTTTATATAGAAATCCATACAAATTTGACTTGGAGTTTAAAAAAAAAAAAAACATAAAATTGTAAAAACATAAAAACAATTATCAATGATTACATATTTCTCCGCATTCAACGAGTTAGTCCTCAAACATCTTTCTTCCCCATGAGTCGTGCTTGAATGGATTATCACTGTAAAGTATGGAAGCAACAATCATGTTGATTTAAACAAGAAGAACAAGCAGATCCTCATCTCTAGGCAAAGTGCCTAGCAGAACAAATTTAGGATTGTCTGGTTTGAGAAAAACAAAAGCGTCCATTGCGAAGGTCGTCTCTTTTGTTTCTAGAAAAATAATAAAAAGACAAACGAATTAAATGATAAATAATAACATATACTAAATGAAAATTAATAAGGTCTTACTTATGCATGAATCAAATTTATAGTTGATTTTTTTTTATTTTTTATTTTCATTAGGAAGTTTGTGAGTGTAGGGCTGCGCTATAAGGGTAAACCCTTTGATATAAATTACTGAATAAATTGAAATCACTGAAATATAAATTAACACCCTAGGAAAAATTAACCATACACTCATCTGGCTTGCTAATAGTTAAAACCATGTCTTCCTAATTTGAAAGGATATAAGGTTATCCTTTGTCAACATGATCAATCTCCGTGGTAATCTGATAAATTTATAATAAGTGATGGTTTTTTCTTTCCCTCATATCATGACTTAATATATATATATATATATATATATATTACGATCATATTGGATACCTTTGTATTCGGGGGAGAGCTCTTCTAACATATTGGTTAAAGCTAAAATTTAATATTTTCAAAAATGATTACATTCATTTCACACCCATATAATAATTTGCGAACACCAGAATTTTCGTCTCCTGCTAACATAAAATAGATTTTTGTTGTGTTGGGGAATTTACTTTAACTATAAAATCAGTACCCTGTTTTCTGTCTCTTTTAAGACAATGGATTGCATTCGTGCATGAAGATATAAATTTGTTAGATCCAAAATTTAAAATTTTTTGGGCATAATTATGCTGAACATATAAATTTTCAAAAAACTCAAATTACTTTTTTTTTTATAATCCAGAATTATATTCTTACTAATCCGATTTAATATTATTGAGCTCAATTTATAGGTAGCTCTTTTAACGTAATTTTTTCTATTTTCAAATTTCATATTTGAGATTTGATTAAAAAATCTAATATTTTTATCTATTAAATTGATCATCCATCCGTGTGAATTACAAGTAGTATCGTTTTGAGGCTTAGAAATGACGAAAAAGGATTTAAGAGAACCAACCCCTAAAATGGGCCTCACAGTGCTTGAATCGGATTAATCGGGTAAAACCCGGATACCGACGGTGAAAAAAAAAAAAAAAACTCCTAGTATTCCCTCTAAACTTGGGCATGGGCTTAGTATGGGCCTAGGACATATTTCCAGTCTTATGGGCTTGGCCACAGCTTTATAAGACCTTATTATTGGGTTCGATATTAAAAACTAAGATTTGAGTTGGTTTAAGTAGAGAGGGCATTAAGAACTAGATTTGGCCGAAAATCAGATTAAGGTAACTCAAGGCACAATTTTTTTTTTTTTTTTTTTTGGGGTACGTTGGCTAGACCATCACCTAATATTCAGAACTTTGCTTTGACTATTCTGGACCGACTACTGTAACGCCTACTTTACGGAGATGGATCTCCTAATATTCGTTTTTTCCACTTCCTCTCCGAGTCGAATTCTGGAAGTGGTGGAATGGTGCACCCCCTTGACCAACTGGCCCAACCAATGTTGGTTAACTCAAGGCACAATGTCTAAATGAATTTCCGTCTTTGTTCATTAGTCCTCATTTAGGGTACCAAAAGTTCTCTAATTTGGTTCATTGCTTTCAAACACAAATAGTTTGTGTGCAGTCTCAAGGAGGTTGAACAAACGCTTGTGTTGATTAAGAAACATAGCGATCTTCAATTTACCAAAACCAAATTAGCTAGAAAGATCTTGACACGGATGTGAGCCTATATCAACCAGCCTAGGAGCTACATATATTTAAATCCAGTGTATCGTCATTGATTTCAATAACAAATTTTGGCTCACTACATGCTTTAAGTGCAAGCATTTCAATGAATAACATTTATATCAAAATGATTGTTCTTCAAAAATGAATCCTACCGCCTCAATCAAACCATGTGTGCCTCAGCTCCAGCAACAATCTCCAAAATCTCTCCTGTAATCTTTGCTTGCCGCTCACGATTATACGCAATAGAAAGAGACTTTCCCAACTCCACCGCATTATCAGTAGCATTGCCCATAGCATTCATTCTTGCAGCAAGCTCACTAGCAAGTGACTCCTGCAATGCCCTTAGAATCTGACTGTTCAGATACAAAGGCAACAAAGCATCAAGAATCTGAACTGGGTCTTGCTCAAACTCCATGAACGGCGAAAACTTCTCTCTATTTCCTCTCACAATCTCTCTCTCCACACTCAACTTCCCTCCATTTGTAGTCAGCCTAAAAAGCTCATCTTCCATAGCATCAACACAATTCCCCTTAGCATCGCAAACCTCCCCCTTTGAGGACAAAGGAAGCAATGTATGAATCACAGGCTCAGACTTAACCAGTGACACAAACTTAGTATACACAAGTTCAACCTTATCAACCTCTTCAGTCACAAACATAGAGAAAACATCATCTGCAATAACCTGAGCTTCCTTAGCAGTTGGAAAGTTCCCTCCTTCAACAAATCTATCAACATTAACATGAGACCTTCTAAGAAAATATGAATTACCCTTTTTTCCTACACTGATTACAACATAATCTAGACCAAGATTCCTCAATTCCGCCATCCGGATTTCAGCTTTTTTGATGACTGCATTGTTAAATCCACCACATAGACCTCTGTCACCTGTTATAACAACAACGGCAACCTTGTTAACTGTTCTCACATTTGTCCATGGAACGTCAATGTCCTCTGTTTGAAGCTGTTGATTGATGTTGAACAGAACATCAACTAGGGTTTCTGCAAAGGGCCGTCCGTTGATTACCGCTTCTTGAGCTCTTCGGACTCTTGCGGCAGAAACGAGCTTCATTGCTTCAGTGATTTTCTGGGTGTTCTTCACTGACTCTATTCGCTGTCTTAGCTCACGAAGACCACACCAAATTGGCGTATAAGAAATTACGACATGATTGATTCGAGGGCTTTGTTGAAATTGGCGAAATGAGTTTGCTTGAAATTGGGAAGAAAGCAAATGGATGCCCAAATTTGATGGATTTGACGAGACCCAGATCGTCGAATTGAAGGATGACATTTCTATGGTTTTGCAGTGAACACAAAAATTAAGGGATTTTTTATTTTGATGTTGAGAGGAGAAAATTTAAGGTTAGTGGGTTTTAGGGATTCAGGGTTTTTGGAAATGGAGGAGAAATTTTAGGATTTCTCGTCATTGAAGAGGAAGAGAACTCTAAGAGACCACTGTCTTTCATTGTCCCCTATATTCTCCTATGTAGAAGGAGATTTGAAAAGCCATTTCAGGGGGTACCGGCGATGTTTTGTTGAAAGAAGGAATCTTGTGCATCGTCGTACTTGGCATCTCTGGTGCACGAACATCTGGTCCCAAATTCTCAAACGATAGGGTTCTGCGATGCTTACTCGACAAAAGACCAACAAATGTTGGGCCCGGTCTGGGCTGGAGACCCAATCCGTAAAGAAGAATTCAAGTCCAAGAGCCCGGAGGCTAAACCGGACTGAATAAGTTAACCGCACCCATCATCCTCAGATTTTAAGAATTCAGGTTCTCCAGAAGCTTTGATTCGTCAATAGTATCAAACAGTCTTCTCTTCCACCTCTGGTTCTTTTGTTTTCAAATTTGGGACGACAGCGGTGATGAGTGTTTATTAAATTTTTGAAATTTTTATTAAATACTGAGTGGAGAAACCGATTTTGAATTTGTCGAAGATATGGCAAAGGCTTACTGGGTACTTGTGCAATTGAACATTGGTAGGTGTCGACAAAGCTGGGAATTGATACTTCACCAGAAAAGAAGAAATAGACGGTATCTGTATGTTTCACATTCTCTTTCTTTCTGTCATTGATTCCCAATTTTTATTATTTTTTAAATATTTCAATTTGGGTACGTTTGTTATTGAATTTGCATCTTAATGATTGCACATGTTCCGAGTGCATCTGGGTTTGTCTTGTTGTTGGGTATTGGATTCAAATATGTTTTATTGTGTACATTAGGTGCATATATGATCATTCCTATTGATCGTATTGCGAGCTTGTCAATTAGGTTTTGGCCAATATTACAAGAAACTCATGAAATTTAGACCTACTTTTAATAGCCTCTAAACTTTTATTGCAGACAATTATCCCCTAAACTTTTTAAATAGATTTCAGTGTGCTCACTTGGTGGACGACCTTGCAGTTCTGAATCCAGTCTTCCCTCTGGAAAAAAAAAGGAAAGAAAAAGAGAATCTGAGTCTAGTCATTGAACAAAGTCATGCTAGTTGTATTTTGTATGTATGATCTTCCTTTTTGATTTTTATTCAATCGCCTATCGGGGTTAGGGGTGAGGTGTTTCCTAAATCACACTGATATGTTATTGCTGAATGATATTAAGCTTGTACCACCTGTTATTTTATTTATTTTTTTAATGCATAAAATATGCCTATTTCGATGTGATTCTTTGTTTATTTTGAGCGAAGCATTCACTAGTTGATATTTTGCGAATGTTGTGCTATATTGTCATTTTCTCAGCATATTAGACTCAATCCTAGTAGTCTAGTTAATTGATGCCATAGTAAACTTGTATGTCCTCGAGAACCCATTATTTCAAAGGTTTGACATATTTAGAATGCAAAAATCGGAGTAGAATATAAAGGTTATGTAGGTATCTGACTATTCATGCTTCATGGGAGAATGAATAGGAATGTATTAAATTTCTTGTGATTGACCTTCTCATTAAGGATCTAAGGCTCGACTTATTTAGTTGAGAGGCTGGGCTCAACCTTGGAGCCTTTTGGTAGGTTCTATTAAGTGAGTTGTTTGTGTACCTTTGTGGTAGATGACAATGAGAATTAGATTAGCTACGTTAGTTTTTATTTCTTTATTTGTGGAGGCCAGTTCATGGGAAAAGCAGAAGAGTGAAGCAGGGGACATGTACCATTGAGACAGGACTGTGGAGTTTTCCTATGAATGTTTTACTGGATGATGCATTTAATTATTATAATATATATCTGATCTTCGTGACTTCTTGTGAACATGGTCATTAAGGCCATCCACTTCTCATTTTTAGGGCAAGTTGAAGTAACATGTTGCGGACTTTGATATTGATCATTTTCATTTACAATCATAAAATAGGTGGGCTTGTACCTTTCTGTTTAGTGTTATGGTTGGTGATATTTGCAAATTAATCACATGCTATCAATGACAGTATGCTTATGAGCCAACACAATAGAAACATCAGTTGCTTTAAAGAAAAGCCTAGCTCCTTGTTTATTTGACAAATGCTCGCGCATATGTTGGTTTTGAGCGCGTCTCAGGATATACATGTTGCTTATTAAGCTTTTTTCAATTTGTACAAGTGAAAGAGAAAAGATGGATTATATTCAAGGGGGAGGAGGACCCAACCACCATTCCAGGTAAATTGTTGTGACAAAATTGGTTTTAGCTGCTTGAGTTATAATCATGTCTACAATGTAGTAAAGTTCTCCTGTTTTGATTCCAATTGTTTCTTCATTTTTTAGTTACTTCTAGTGGCAAAGCTATTTGTTTGTGGAACTTTTATGTTGAGTGGATGAGTATGTTGAAGGATCCTATGGATTGGGATGAGTTCTTTTATTTTCACTTACATGTTCTATCACGCTCTTTTCATGGTATTTGTTGAGTGGACATGTTGGCTCAATGGGCAGCAAAAGAGAGCTCCGACACCCAAGGTAAACTAAAAGATTCCTCTGTTTGTGGCTTGGTCAAGATAGAGTTTGATTTGTTTCTACATTGCCTTCATCTAAAAAGTCATCGATTTAGATGTTTTTTGTTGCTTTCTGAGAGGTATGTGACTCTACATATGCATGTAATGACGTGAATTCAGCAATGGCTCAAGTACTTGATCTTTGTTATTGAAGATGTGGAATGACAATGACTTTTATCATGGAGATGATGTGTATTAACGTGAACTCTTTTGAGACAAAGTCTCTTGCTTAACGATGTATATCAGTTGTGAAAATTCTTCTGTGATGGTGTATGACTGTTGTATAAATGTATCTTCAGGAAATGATTGAGCTGGAGGCCAGGCGTGAGCATGTTAAACTTAATGTTGCTCATAAGTATCCCTTGTTCCCCATTGCTTGTCACTCTTTTTCTCTCTGCAACTCATGGATGATGGCTTCTCATACCCTCTCTTAAAACATTTTTCTCTGACCTGATTGTTTTTGTTTTTCATATTTAAATGTACCTTTAGTTAATGGATTATGATGCTATTTAACCAATCCAGTTGTTTTCAACAGGACAATGTTTAAATTTGATTTTGGATAATAATTGCTTTTCAGTGAATTTTATTTTACATGGTGGTGTGCTGGCTTACTGGAAATCAAAAATAGATGATCAACAACCCTTTCTTATTGTCAACCTTCTCTGATTACCTATCTTATACATTTTTGGGCACTCTGGCCGTAAAGTTTCTTGGAAAAAGTTTCTGTAAATATCTTTGAAATTGCACTGCTTTATTATCATTTTCTGCATCATGCAAAGACCTTAATCAACACTCTCTTTATTGCACAAAGTTCTCGAGAAAGAAGAAGAGGAAAGGTGGGCCAAAGAAGGCACTAGCCGCAAAGGTATAAGTGCTGGACAGCTGCTTATTAACAAAGTCCACTGGTAAATGAAGCTATGGTTTCTGCAGAGGCTAATGCTTTTCCAATTATCTCAATGTAGGTAAAGTTGGTGGTCCGGACTTGAGAAGTTTCATCCAGCAATTTCCATCTGCTCAGGAAGGTATCAAATCTTTTCAATCATGGCACTGCAAAGTTTTTCTGATTTCAAGGTTTTGTAGCATTTATGGAAGGCAAAGAGTTTCCAATTTTAGTCTTGCAAGTTGTAACATAGTCCTGTCATTATAGGTCTTGTATTGAAATTTTTGTGGGTGAGGTAGAATTGAGCCTTTTGAATTGTTTCATCACACATAACTCGCTTTGTGTATAGAATATATTCAAAGTAGTTGCTCTGTAGATTGAGACTCTGGTTATGGTGCATACCTCATCTGTCGGTATGTTAATATTCTTGTAAGCCTTTAATCAAAAAGAAAAAAAATACCATTCTTTGGGGTCTATGAAGCAAGATATTGGCATAGAACATCACATGGCATGACCACAATAGACTTCAGAGTTAAAAATGCAGATGATGTGACATAGATATGTATATTGAATGTACTGATATAAACATACAACACTAAAAAAATATAAGTTATCAAACCACTGTGGGGAAGTAACCCAATATCATTGTGTTGCATGTCCTTGCACTGTTATGTAGGAAATCTTACGTGTGCCTTATTTTATGTACGGAAGTGCTTCATTTGAAATTTTGCACTGACTTATGTCTCTTACTTCTGTATTAATTATTCTGATAAATTATTGAATCATGGTGCCAACTGTATGTTCTGTAAGTATAGAAAAAAAATGCTAAGAGAATTGTTGATGATGTCCCAAGTTGAAAAGTTAATATTGAAAATTTGTAAAGTTATGTCCCAAATATGTGTCTTCAAGTGTCATCAGAGAGCCCTTTTCAATCTGGTATGGTATATCATATTCTTAATCTCCTGAGCTGAAAATATGTTGATGTTCTGCATGAATTTCACTCTACCACATCTTGCTGTATGCAAAGTTGATGACTTTGATGTGATTGGTATGTCTACTTAACTAATTGACAAGGGTAGAGGAACATAAACCAGTGAGCCAGAACCTTGCTGCTTGATGCACCAGCATGGATATCCTAAAAGTTTCTGTAACTAACTAACTGCTGGTGTTTTCCTGATCAATATCTGACTACCTGCAAATATGATGTACTTTCAGTTACTGTTCCCAAAGAGAGGCTGAGAAATCACGTAAAAGGAAACCACAGCCCGTGCCCGAGTAAATATTAAATGTCTAGGTTCAATTATCGAGGGTAAAAAGAAAAGGAAATCCACAGTGAATGATGTTTTTGATTCGATTCTCAGAAACTTATTAAATCACCATGCAACCAAAAATTGTTGAAATTTGGGATGTCCTTGGGCAAAGATTTTGTTTAGTGCAACTATCCACTATAGTCTTTTGTATTTACTTGGGTCAATATGGCTCTTCAGGACTTCTGAGCCTGCAGGATCTGGGGACTCCTTCAAGCCAGGTAAATGGCAGCCACCAACATGATAATTTTTATGTTTTTTCATCCGGAAATCAACAGCAGCTGGTTTTTGCAGTTTGCACACGAGTGCCCTCAGGTCGTCACTTGGACCTCAATGCCATTCTTTTTTGGCAGTGAATGTCCATTTGTTGCTGAAGTGGTCACGAGATGCGACCGCTGAAAGCTTCACTTTTCTTTATTGGGAACATTTCACTATTTTTGCAAGAAGTTTGAATACGGGAACATTGTGTTTTATTCGCTTGAGACTGGTAATTTCATACTTGTGGCAGTAAGAATTGTATGGAGGATCTTGAAGGGACATGACCAACGTGTGATCTCAATTTTTTTAACCGTAACTTTTTTTTCGTTTTCAGGTCCTTCCTTTTTTCTATTTTTTAATCTAGTTTTACTATTTTTTTCATCAATGTCCTTTTCGTTTCATTCACATCATTCCTTTTTTTATTCTAGTTCAACACCCTTTTTTTCTTTTCTTTTCTTTTTTTTTTTGTTTGGGGTACAAGACTGGTTGTCATATCACTGATTTATATAAGATATCTTATATGTATGGGTTCAGGTAGTGAAAATCCTTATAAGGGGATTTTGAGCAGTCTTCCTAAGCCAGGAGGTGGCAAGTATGGCAAGTTCTACTGTCTCCCTGCTCTTAAGGACCCTAGAATTGGTATGTAATTACTATTATTCTTCATCACAATTCATAATTTTGGTACTTAAAATTAAATGACTTATAAAATTGCATCTATACAAAAAATTGTCTATGAGCCCTGAGACCCATCAACACAACACACACTTCCGGTTATTAGCATTTTCCTGAGATTATAAGCCCATACAACGTTGTTATGTAATAATCATGGCCAATCACCGAGTGTTTATCAATACTTGTGGAGATCTTAGATTATATATGTACTTACGCGTGTATTAGGGTGCAGTAGTTGTGGACTACTGTGTGACAATGGGGAACTTGTCTATGCATTTCAGAGAAACTACCATACTCAATTAGAGTGCTTTTGGAAGCGGCAATTCGCGACTGTGACAACTTCAAGGTGATGGGGGAAGACGTAGAAAAGATTATTGATTGGGAAAATACTTCACCAAAGCAAGTCGAATTCCCTTTCAAGCCTGCTCGTGTTCTTTTGCAGGTCCACATGCCCACTGTTCATGTATATACTAGTAGTTCCCGAACGAATGTCTTAGCCTCAGTTTCTTTTTTCTTTGGACTAGGATTTTACGGGAGTTCCAGCTGTTGTTGATCTTGCATGTATGCGAGATGCCATAAAGAAATTGGTGGAGATATTAACTAGATTAATCCCCTGGTATGTTCTCTGAACTGTTGTGTCTATTTACAGGGTCCATACTGCATGTTCTGAGCTAGAATATATCTTGTCCAGGTTCCAGTAGACCTTGTCATTGATCACTCGGTGACGGTCGATGTGGCAAGATCTGAAAATGCATTGCAGGCAAATATGGAATTTGAACTAGAGAGGAACAGGGAGAGATTTGCGTTTCTCAAGTGGGGAGCAAATGCTTTTCATAATATGCTTGTCGTGCCTCCAGGTTTCAGAATTATCCATCAGGTCAGCAACACTAACAATTTCGTTTCTTAGAAGGACACCAGGTCCAATGCTATGATACACACAGACAGAGATATGACAGCAACACTGAGTTACAAGATATTGGGATGTCTTATGTCTAAAAACTATACTTGACAGAGACACAACACATGGGTCTACATCTTGTAAAAAGTTTTAGTTGATCTATGGTTGTTCGTCCTTTAGAGTTCAACACTTTCAAGTTTTCTTTAAAGGACATTGCTTCTCTTTTTGTTTTCTGACTTTCATGGAATTTGCAGGTTAATCTTGAATACCTGGGAGGTGTAGTGTTCAACACTGATGGAATTGTGTATCCTGATACTGTGGTTGGTACGGATTCTCATACAACTATGATTAATGGGTTAGGAGTTGCTGGCTGGGGTTAGGAGGAATTGAAGCAGAGGCAGCCATGCTTGGAGAGGTTATTTTTCTTACCACAAATTTTTTATGAAGATTGCTTATGAGTAGAACTTGATTGTAATAGGCTAAGCCTAAGTGCACTGCACTAAGTCAATTATTAATAGCATCATTTGAAATTCATCTTATTTTAGCTATCACTAATTTTGACAGCCCATGATCATGGTTTTGCCCGGTGTGATTGGATTCAAGCTCTCTGGTAAATTACGGGAGGGTGCTACAGCTACGGACTTGGTTTTAACTGTGACCCAAATGTTGAGAAAGCATGGTGCTGTTGGAAAATTCGTTGAGTTCTATGGTACAATGTAACTAAATTTTTTTATAAAAGCTTCTAAAATGGTGGATCAGATCTGTTACACCTCTTTTCTAATAAATTTTGTGTATAAGGGATGGTATCCGTGAATTGTCATTGGCTGATAGGGTGACTGTTGCAAACATGTCTCCTGACTATGGTGCAACCATGGGCTTCTTCCCTGTCGATCATGTCACATTAGAATATCTCAAGTTAACTGGAAGAAGTGAAGAGTTCTCTTTGATCCTCTACATGTGCAAGTTAATGATATATATGTGTATGGTTTTAATTTAAAATTTTTATGTATCAGGTTGCAATGATTGAAACTTATATGCATGCAAATGAAATGTTTGTTGACTATGATAAGGTAGTAAGATTTGTTCTTCATTTTATGAATCATCTTAAAATTGGCAATGAGATTGAGAAAAAAGGTACTAATTTTGTTTTTCAGCCTCAACAGAAACAGTATTCTCATCTTATCTAGAGTTGGACCTTGCAGATGTTGAACCATGTGTGTCAGGCCCAAAGATGTAAGTTTTTCCGGGCTCTCCCCAACTTATATGGCATACATGTTATGTCATCTCTATTAACCACATTCTAATTTTCTGAATTTTGTAATTCTTCTTTCAGGCCTTATGACCGTGTACCTTTGAAAGACATGAAGAGAGACTGTCACTTATGTCTTAATAACAAAGTCGGATTAAAGGTAAAGGCATATCATCACTTCATTCGTCTCCATCAAACTTCTTTTTATGGTTCTTTGGACGGGTCACTTTCACACTGTCCCCATATTTCATGGCAAATAAAGTGAATTCAATGTGTATATGGGCCTGTGTTTGTTGGATATGCCACTGGTTTTGACAGCAGTTATCGAATTTCTACCAGGGATATGGTGTACCCAAGGAGTCACAAGACAAAGTGGTGAAATTTTCATTCAATGGTCATCCTGCAGAGAGCTCAAGCATGGTAGTGTAGTCATTGCAGCTATCACAAGTTGCGCCAACACCTCAAACCCTAGTGTGATGATTGGTGCCGGTCTTATGGCGAAAAAGCTTGTGAATTAGGTTTGGAGGTTAGTTTTGTATCGATAACAGTCCACTATAGTTGTAGGATTGACCTTTAAGAGGAACAATAATCTCTAAAATGACTACTTTTAAAAACTGCCTCGGCATGATTCCCCCCCAGGTTACACCATGGATCAAAACTAGTCTTGGCCCAGGCTCTGCAGTGGTTTCAAAATATCTGATTAACAGGTACTAACTAAATTTTCTCAGCTCAAATTATATAGATGTTTTAGGAAATATTAGTTACTTTGTCTCGTTTTCATGCTGTAGCGGTCTTCTAAAGTACTTTGACCAGCAAGGTTTCCATGTTTTTGGTTATGGCTGCACAACATGCATTGGAAACTCAGGGGATCTGGATGAGTCAGTTTCTTCTGCAATTTCAGAAAATGGTCAGCTTTCTTTCTGAGACTTATTTTCTTATGATTAAAGTCTTAATTTTGGTTCAACATATGAAATTAAAGTCTTAATTTCAGAACATGAACCTCGTCTAGTAATTCTTTTGCTTTTGAGTCATCCTTTTTTGTGTGATATCCAAATCAATTTTTTATTAAGTATTTTCTTGTGGATTTGTCCTCTTCTTCTGTTTCAGATATGATTGTCGCCGCTGTGCTATCTGGAAATCGAAACTTTGAAGGCCGTATTCACCCACTCACAAGAGCTAACGACTTGGCTTCACCTCCTCTGGTTGTTGCATATGCACTTGCTGGCACGGTTTGTACATAAATGCTATTTGCATATGACTTATGTTTCAACATTTTCAACTAGGTTGTCTCCTTGCTCTGATAGTTGCTTTTTTCATTGTTTTTTGGTAGACTTGACAATATCCATACATGAATTAGGTTACAGAGTTAGATTTTATTGTCAATCATGTTCTCTTGATCATAATATTGAACTTTAGCATGACTTATATTTTCTTTAGGTGGACATTGACTTTGATAATGAGCCTGAGCCACTAGGAAGAGGCAAGGATGGTAAGAATGTATTCTTCAGGGACATTTGGCCGCATAGTGAAGAAGTTGCTGAGGTAGAGGAATTTCTTCTTACCCATGTTTTTATTAGTACAATAATTGCACTAGTTGCATCCCTTTGGTGCTTTCTATCCCACAGGTTGCTCAATCAACTGTGTTGCCCGATATGTTCAAGAGTGCTTATGAATCTATCACAAAGGGCAATTCTATGTGGAATCAGCTTTCAGTCCCTCCATCTAGTCTTTATGCCTGGGACCCCAACTCGACCTACATTAACGAGCCCCCGTTCTTCAAGGACATAACAATCGACCCACCAGGTCCTCGTGGAGTTAAGGATGCCTATTGTTTGGTTAGCTTCAGCGACAGTACAAGCACTGATCACATTTCTCCGGCTGGAAGCATCCATAAGGACAGCCCTGCTGGAAGATATCTTCTCGAGCATGGTGTAAAGCCTAAAGACTTCAATAGTTATGGTAGCCGTAAGGGCAATTATGAAGTCATGGTGAGAGGCACCTTTGCCAACATCCACATAGTCAACAAGCTCTTGAATGGTGAGGTTGGCCCCAAGACTCTTCACATTCCCACTGGAGAGAAGCTGCCCATCTTTGACGCAGCCATGGTCGGTACTACTTTATCAAGGCTTTTTGAAGCATTTAAGCTAATGTTGGCGACTAAGCGATATCTCTGTCTTGTAGAGGTACATGGACGCTGGGGTGGACACAATTGTTTCGGCCAGGGCCGAATATGGAAGTGGTAGCTCTAGGGACTGGGCTGCAAAGGGCTCAATGGTACTAGTAAGTTTGTAACTGCTTGGTACCTTGTCTCCCTTCAGTTTTCAACTTTTTTTCCCCTCTTTTTTCTTCAGGGAGTCAAGGCAGTGATTGCACAGAGCATTGAGAGAATCCATCGTAGTACTCTTGTGGGAATGGGGATTATTCCTCTTTGTTTCAAGCCTCCTGAGGATGCTGAGTCATTGGGCTTGACGGGTCATAAGCGCTTTACCATACGCCTACCTGAGAATATTAACGAGATAAGGCCTGGACAACACATTACTGTTACCACTGACAACGGAAAATCATTCACTTGCACTGCCCGCTTTGACACTCACTTGCACTGCCCGCTTTGACACGGAGGTTGTTTACAGATACGTTGGTTTCAGCTTGATCCTTAGGGCTTTTGAGTTATGGGATCCTGACTATTTTTGATTTTTCACCTGTAGATTGAATTGGTATATTTTGACCATGGTGGCATTCTTCAGTATGTTATCCGAAAGCTGTTAGAAGAGTAACTGACCGAATTTCCTCAACATATCAAGCTGGCGATGATGTGCCATTTAGGCATCATCAAGTGGTGTGACAATTTTGAGGAAACTACAGAATCACACTCCCTGTCCGGCCAGAGATCCTTGAGGAATAACGATCTACTTTTCAAAATACCTTTTCCCAAGCGGTGTGTAAATACTTCCTTCTGTACAAACAAAAAAAAACCTAGAGATCTTTGTAGCTGAGATGTGGACACTGGTAACGTCTCTACCCTGAAGCATATAAATCGAATAGTAATTAAAAAAAATGGAAATAGGACATTATGATGCTGAAATTGCTTTGCTTGAGTAAGTACATAGTAAAATACAAGGCAGACCATGAAAAATCTTCCAATGTAGAAATGAGGACAACAATGTGGAGTATCTCTGTACGAATGTTTCACAAGCCAAAGCTCCACACTTCTTGACAAGTCTACTTAAAACAGACCCTCCAAGAACTTTGAAATGAGCACCGGAGACTCCCA
This sequence comes from Dillenia suffruticosa, assembly GCA_033439265.1. Taxonomy (NCBI): domain Eukaryota; kingdom Viridiplantae; phylum Streptophyta; class Magnoliopsida; order Dilleniales; family Dilleniaceae; genus Dillenia; species Dillenia suffruticosa. The sequence continues at coordinate 2,734,742 of JAVTVX010000005.1, forward strand.
CACTTCACGTGTGGTTCCACAGCACGGTACATGGTAGCACCCGTTTTACTTGTATTCATGGTATAAAACAACAAATATTTTAAGGTTTATTTTCAAAAATATCTACAATTGAGGAACTCCTGAGAAAAATTCTCTTATCTGCTTTTTTCTGCTTGTCACTCTATTTCACAACACTGCCCACAATATCTTGCAAGCTGAAGGCGTAAACAGATTGTGGAAGAGAAAAGATCTGCCATACTAGTTCCGACTATGTAGGGACTTAGTTGCTCGCGTGGCAAGGGCTATAGCCTTTGCATCTGTACTATTCATTACCCACTCCCTTTCTGCTCGCCGCTGATGTTGCCTTGCATTCTTTGCTCGCTTGGGTGCTAATCGTTGGTCTCTCTCCACAAATGCAAGTCTGAACTTTTCGGCCATGGACAATTCAGTGGCAGATGAAACCGATGTGGGTAGTGTAGAAAAACCACAAAACGCCCATGTTTTTGGATCAATATCTTTGACAATGGGATCATCCAATGCTCTGTCCAGCAGTGCTTCTATGGGAACTGGAATTCCCCTAAGATCAAAGGGTGTTGGCTTGGGGTTTACAACAACTCTGGGGCATTCAGTCGATAAGCTCTCCCTCGAATCATTGTCAATCTTAGGCTGTTTAAAAATGATAAGAAATTAGCTAACTCCAAGGATCATAAAAAGATGCAAATTTTGTCAAACACAATGAAGGTATTATAAAACTAGAAGAAAACTATTTCAATCTTCTGATATGCAAAATATCTTACATGTCCACATACTGTGGAGACCCGGATGCCATGCATTTATATACTAAAAGGCACAAAAGCAGTGCATACATACCGAAGACAAGCAACCGAAGACAAGCAGAAGCTTTCCCCTTGTATTAGGGGTAGTAAATGCTAAATTAGCATTTTCCATCTAATAACGAACTACAGCATGCAGGTCAGTCCAAAAAAAGAGAGAGAAAAAAAGAAAAAAAAAAACAAAACACCATGACATGATGATTTTTCAAGTCATTTGAAAAGTAACACATTTTGCAATAACCACACCTAGTGGTTAGTCAACCTTAATTAGTTGGGCAACTCAGGCTTACCACCGACCAGCTGATGGTGCTGAATTTGTTTAAGGTACACATATAGCCACACGACGAAGCGATAAAGGAGATCCCAGCCAGAGGTAAACAGACTAAAGGATTAAACTTAACAAGGTAGGTAAAGCAATGGATTTTCAAGAGTACTCACCCAGACAAGCCATCGTAGTGATACTGCACCATGAGCTATCTCTGTGGCATCGAGCTCCTCCCAGGACTCCTCCTCAACATCATTCAATTTTGGTTTCAAGATGCTCAAGCTTTTGCGAGCAGTAGTATCACTTCTTGGGCACCCTCTGCAACATTAACTTTCGTTCATAGCCTGTTATTGAGGTTTATACTGCCAGTCAAAACCCAACATCCTGGGCTAAACTCACAGCCTGGGATGTCCAATGAAAGAAAAAAAAAATGTAGAAGTAGCTCTAGACTAGGGGAAAAAACTTGACTACAACAAAAACAATGACAGACCTGAACAACATGCTTTCACATGAAATTCCATTAAGAAGAACACACACAGTCACTTTGTCATTTGATTAGAATGGTTCAAGATTAATAGTAATCATTAAAATCATCATTAAGATAAAAATTAATCTCCAGTTCTTAGTGAGGCAACAAAAGGTTTCATTTTAACTATAGATGGAAAAAGGCTTGATGAGTGAGAGCTTCCCATAAGTGAGACAAGACTTGCATTGCATATGAGAGGGAATTATAGAACCAATCTCTAAGAACCATCATTTAGGTACTATATAGAATACCAGTTGTAAAGTATAAAAGAAAAGGTGATACTAAAAGGACGCAGAGTAAGGCCAGTCAGGAGCTTCCAAACCACTCCAGATAAATTGTTGGGCCTTTTAACTACCCCTAATACTTAATGGAATCCCGTAAGCTTATGTAATGGTTTGCATATATAGAACAGCTGGTAGCTTGCTGACAACAACAACAACAACAACCCAATTAATCTCAACAATTGCGGTCGGCCATTTAAAAGACAAATATGAGAAAGATTAAAAAAAAAAATTAAAAAAATTAAAACTTTGTTTTAATTTGTGCGGATTTTCCTATACCCATCATCATTATCCAAAATCTCCTCATCTAAACCCTTAACTATCATGTTTTTACGGATAACTTGTATCCAATTTTTCAACGCTCTATCCCTATATTTTACTAAATCTCCTATATTTAAGTTCTCAATCCTCCTCACCGGTACGCCTTTGGGTCTTCTTTGCACATACCCGAACGACATCATATGACACTCTCATATTTTATCCACAATTGAACTAATTCCCAACTTATTACGAATCTCTTCATTTCTAATTCTATCTCTTCTAGTCTTGCCACACATCTACTTAAATATTCTAATTTCTGTTACAACTATTTTTTGTTTTTATTGTTGTTTAATAACCCAACATTCAGTGTCATACAATGGTGCAACTCTTATTACAGTTCCATGGAACTTTCCCTTCAAATGCAACGGTATCGTGCAATCACAAAGAACTCCAAATGTCCTTCTCCATTTCATCCAGCCGTCCTTCTCCATTTCATCCACCCCGTTTGAATCTTATGATTCACATCTCCATCTATATTGTCATCATTTTAAATAATGAAACGAATATATCTAAAGCATTCACTTTTTGGTACATTTTTTCCTTCTAACCTGATTGTTTCTTAATCATCCGGATGATTATCACTAAATTTATATCTCATATACACAGTTTTCAATCTGCTCAATCTAAATTCTCTAGATTTTAGTGTGACCCTCTCTAACTCTAATTAATCACTAATACTCTCTCTAGTTTTATCAACCAACACTATATTATTTACAAAAAATATATATCATGGTATTTTATTTTGAATATTTTTTGTGATTTCATCTATCACTATTGCAAAAAGATTGCAAAAAGAATAGGATTTAATGTCGAATCTTGATGGAGCTTGCTTAGGTAGAATTATCCCATGACTGGCCTCGGCAAAAACCGCCTTTTGTTTTCTTTTTCAATAACAAACCTGTTTCTTTGTGTTCATATGCCACTTGTATATTTAGGTGTTTAAGAAAGAGTAAACAAAGACCAGCACAAGAAGTTAAATTGTATATAGGTTAACTACAAAAAGGTACACATTCATGAAGTAGTCATACCACCCTTCCCCAGCCCTCCCCCTCAGGTAAAAAGATAAAAAAAAAAAGCTCTTAGAAATAAAAAATACCCGCATCTCAGCGTTTCCAATAAACGGCAGTGCTCCACAAGCTCAGAAACTCCAAGCGCAGTAATTCTGTCACACCGGCTGAAAAACAAAAGGGTCATGAAATAATTACTATTTTCAGATCAAAATTAATGTCACCAGCAATTCATGCTCCAACCAATAATTTTGAGAGTCGAGCATAAGGGGCAAAAGCAGTATGTTCATTTGTTAAACCTTAATATACTAGATTAATAAAAAACCACAAGGAACACAGACAGATGCATTGCAGATTTTCTAGGATCTATAACGGAAACTTTTCACATAATAAAAGATCAAATATCACAATAATAGCATGAGATTGCTGACACCTAATTTTTTTTACCGTTCTTTTTCTCTCCGCAATTACACAAATTTATTGCTCTGTAATACCAGAAAACTCGCTCGATGTATGAAGCATTTTGTATAGATATGTATGTGTTCATAACTAGTAATTTCTTTTTTATTGGGGCAGATCCAAGTGGAACAGAAGGTAGATGCTGCCATGCTAGACATAAAACCTTTAATCCAGATGCAGAGTTATTAATTCTTTACCCTAGTTAAGTCCAGATCAAATTAAATAATTTCAAACCTGATGTCCACCGCTCGCAGAGCTTTGCACATCTCTGCTGCTTTTGCCAGTCCAAAATCAGATACATCTGAACCAGAAATATCAAGGATGTCCCATGAGCTATCAGCCAAAGCAAGAAGAACATCATCATTTAGTAACTTTCTTCTCCTGGCAATTGCCACCAGTGCCATCTGTCAAAAATTGATATATCTTCAGAACTACTTGAAATTGATGAGTCACGTCCACACATTAGAGTGGAATATCATCATTAAGATGGTTTGAATGAAAAAGAACCCAATTTTCCGATTTACAGAAACTGTCATCCCAGGCCATAGTTTCATTTTTTTTTTTAAATCACTACCATAGACGACAATTTCTAAATTCAAGTAGTATTCTTCCGTTGTAATTCAGTCCATATGATATTTCTGAAAATATCAAAGAAGCATTCTCTAAAGTAGGTTGTAATATGATGATTTTTCAATTCAAGGAGCCATTATATGATAATTTAGTCCATATGAAATTTCAAAAAATATGATAGCAGCATTCCGTAAGGTAGATAGTAAGATGGTTAAGATATCATATCCAGTATTCCACAAGCATTTAGACCGAAATATAATTCTAAGCTCTTACAGCAAAACAATAGAGGCTCAAAACTGCCTATTGTTGAGGGAATGTTGCCAAAGACAAATCACACCTCATTTGCACATCACAGGGTCTCGTCACAGGGTCTCTTCAAATAGCCTAGCTAGAAAAATAGACATTACCAAAAGATTAAATTGTCTGTCCATTCTCAGCTCATTAACTGCCAAAGGATTTTCCTTGGAGTTAGTTACCATTTTATGAGTTTTCTTGTCACTTAAAGTGGCTTATTATGTGTACCAATCAAGCAATTCCCTCCCTGTCCCCCTTTTTCCACCTACTATAAAATCAAAACTAGAGTCTCATTGCCATAACAATTACATCATACTTTAACTTCATTAACCTCTTTTTGAACTCATTTTACTGCCAGAAAGAACCCTTCCCCATCACAAGATTGCACCTCATGGATCTTATCTTTTGCTTCTTCGATGAACTACAAGAATTGTTGTTTACTTCTTGTTTTGGTCCAGCAGCTACCATGGCTATTCATGACCTATAACTTGCCAGCCATCAAATAACTTAGAACACACTGAGAACCATCAAACAACAAAGGCTCATGACACTATCTGTTTCATCTTCGGAAAATCATCTTGACATTTTCACTTTTCAAGGTACAAATCCAGGAATTTCCACCATAACATTAAAATCACAAAATGCATAAAAGAGTGCAAATTAGCCCTTTCATCATTAGAGTAACTGTCGTTCACTGATTAAGTCATACATACTTTGCCAGTTTGCCCAGCTGCAAGTTTGGGCTCACTTGTTTGGATAATGGTAACGGGAATGTATTCTCAAAGCAATTTAAAAAATTCCACACAATCTAACAATGAACATTAGATTGAGTTAGTAATCACATAACCTTAATGTCAGCAGGAAAACCGACCGCAATCTCATCCAAGTCGGCAATAATATCCTCCAAATGCTTCCCAATTACGCCAAGACACAAGCTCAGCAAACTCGGTGCTTTCAAGTTGTTGCTCGCCAACCCTGTTACCAGAACATCTCAACACATTATTCACATCACATATCTCACATTTTGCCAAATAACAATTCAAGTAGGAAACAAGAATTAAACCCTAGAATCCATCAATGCTAATTCATCTCCGTTATTGCTACTTATACCCAGAAATCGAACGAGAATTAAGCCCTAGAATCTACAGATTCTTCCATTATTTCAGAGAAATAGCTCCGATAAAAACATTTTATACGGACGAGAGAGAGAGAGAGAGCGCCGACCTGAAGGTCGAAGAGAAGTGATGGTTGATAGAGTCTTGATGGGTTTATTAGTATTTGGATTCGAGTTGAGATTGAGTTTCTTCAACGATGGCCCCAACGCTATCTCTTTTTCCATAACAAAGAGAGAGAAGGAAAATCGAAATTCAGGCGACGAGGCGTCGAATTTCCAATGCCGGCGAAATTCAAAGCCCTCTTTACTCGTAAATTAAAATAGCATCGGCGAGAGTAATTGGGTTGTGAAATGTGCCGACAAATCCCCGGTCATGTACGGATATTCACAGAAAAATAAATAAATAAATAAAGCAACACCCGAGAAAAATAATTCTTAAAATAATACGCTTATTTTGAGTTTTTAAAACTCGATACATGCTTAAACAGTTAATGTTTAAACAATGCATGTTAATTATTCAAAATTCGTATTGTGCATATTAAACCTTTAAAACCGGACATGACACTTACACAATTCTCCTCAATACTTATACATTCATATGCCAACTCTTTTTATAAACTCAAAAAATGTCACGTCTTAACTTCAATACACCATTAAATTTCTGAACAATACAGTCCAAACATCTCCGATACCAAAACAAATCGAGAAAAATAAACAAATTATAATAAAATATAAATAAGAAAAGAAATTTCATTAATTTAAACAAATGTTCATAGTACATAAGATCAATGATATCTTTTTCTCATAATATAATATCTAACACCTATATCAGGTCTACTCTCAATACAATCAAAGTGAGATACTAGTCTTAGTTCATCTATTTATATGATTTGGAAAGTACATACATTCTGCTAGTAGCAGTCAGAGAAAACCGACGGGGAGACGTGATACACGGGTGGTACATCATCTCTCTACCTATGTTAATCTCTCGTCTATATAACTAGCAGGACGAGCTCCCCTCTGAGGAGTTCCGGAATGAAAACCTGAGAGAAGTCATCAAATATAGGCATGTAGAAAGATGAAGACTCACTGTATATAGTCGAAAGTCCTGCGACGTTCTCGGACTACTGAAATAGTGGCAGTGATGCATGATCAGGTGAGGGTGATGATTTCGTACGTCGTCCTCATCGTCACCTACATAATCGGTCTGCATCACCACCATCGTCGCCACCTCTAACAGGTCTATGTCTCTAAAGAGAAGCCATATCATCTCTTAGAACCGAGATAACTGAATCAAGAAGTCCCTGAACGTCGACACCCAAAGTGTCTCGTAGCTCGTGCAATGCATCCCACTACAAGAAATAGTATAAAGATTAGTTAAAAAAACAAATTAAAATCATTGATTCATAAAAAAAAAAAGGTAGATGTGGAGAATGTACCACGTAAATCAAAAAAGCTCCCCGACGATCGATAAATCTATGGAAAATGATGTGAAACCAGGCAGAGTAGGCATGATAGATGACAAGCCTGAGCGAAGTGTCTAATATAACTAGATGATCATGTTGATTCGTCCAAACATCAACGTAAGCTGCATACCTACCTACTAATAGATCTCCAATATACCTCGAGTGCTCATATTGTAGAGTCGATCTTTTGTGTCATAAGAAATCGGAATGCACTACAATCCTTCAAACTGTTACAAAGGAAAATAATTCCTGCAGATGTTTTAATTTTTTTTTTAGTGACATCTGTGCATGACTCACATATCCCTCTCCTCTATTCCTTTTCTCTTTTTTCTTTTCTTTAATTTTCTTAAATTGGTCGTAAATCTTGTAATATATAAAATAATTTCAAATAAATAAAAGAAGTAATAAACCAATGCTTCTCAAACCCAACTAACCACTTAATTATTTTATTATTTTATATTTAAATTTGATTAAAAAATAATAATTCTAAATTATATAGATATTTAATTTGTATATGAAATTTAGAGAAAATATTATGGTACACCATTTTCAAAAATTTTATTATTTTACCATTTTACTATAGTAAAAGAATATTAGAAAATTAGAAAAGTTAAAATGAAAAAAATAGAAATTTCTCATTTTATTCCGTGTAATTTCTTTCACATCAATGATTTTCAACCAAGACATGTACAGATGTAATACAAATTTTAAAATAACATAAATTAAAAAATTATTCCAAACATGACACACTAATATCAAATTTTCAAAACTCAACATGATTTAAAATAGGCATGTCCAGTTTTCAAAACTCGACATGCTCTTAAACAGTACATTTCGACTCATACAGCAACGTCACCGTTTTTTGAGGGTTTGGAAGGGAGAGAAAACGACCGGATGACTCACTTGTCGTAGACGTGAGACCGTGCTTTGCCATTGGGAGCACGGACACATCGACAAGCAAGTGCTTCCTCTTCTAGAGCAGTCGGAATTTTTTGTTGTAGTTCAACTGCTATTTATTTAGTTAGATTGACATTTCATTATGGCCCTAGTGGAGCGGTAGAAACAGGAGACGCACACGTTTCATCTCCCGCACGGTGAGCTCACTATCATCCTTCAGGTTGTAGAGGTACTTGTAAATTTACCTGTAAATAGGCATCTCGTAATAGCTATGACGATAGGAGTGTCGTGGAGTAATATGTGCGAGAGACTATTATGTGTTAGATTTTCACGGTCTGCATTTAGGGGTTACACATTAAGCATGTCGTGGTTGTCTAAAATTTTGCCGAGTTACCTGATAAAGTAGATGATATACATATTATACGATGGACACGGACGTATATTTTACTATTGATAAGGGGTGCGCTATTTTGTGATAAAATAATATTTTGTACATTTACTGTATTTATTATTGTTAGAAGATTTAGAGATTTTGGAAGCCTATAGTTGGGTGTTTGGTATATTTGTACAGACAGTTTTGTATTGTCATGCACGCAAATTCACGTGAGATTTATGGGCTACTGATGTTGTTACAGATTTGGGGGTGTGAGCGATTTATTTACATAGTTCCAATTAAACAATCTTTACACGTTGTGTAGGATGGTCCACTTGCTTTACAGTGGAAGGTGGAGTTTGATGTTACTACACTCCTTACACATGTGGTGTCAGTGTATAGGAAGACATTTGATAGACAGACGATAGATTCGGTTGTCTGGGTTTCGTACATTGAGGAATTACTGTTATTTCTCCCCAACTACTGTCATGAGGGGAGGGATATTTGTTACATACGGGTCCCATTGATCTATTTTGGTTTAGTAAAGTGGCACTTCCCTGATAAAGCGATCCAACGGTATGGAGTATTTCAGTCTATTACTATTCATTGTGACACTCATAATCGACTCCACCGTATGAATACGAGAAGTGTACTAAAGATCGATTGATCAACGGAGTATACACCTTACATAAATATTTGGACTCACCAACACGACCATATAGTTTTACTTGACACTTCCTTTAGACCTTCTCTTGATCCTACCTACTCTATCTGATTTTGCACTATCTCCCGCCAATTCGTTGGTCGTTGAGGAGTTTGTTTGAGTTACATGGTTACTCTACAACTTTTTTTTTTCATTCTTAATCAATAATTTTAATTGTTTATTTTAACTAACATATACATATTTTCTTGTAGTGGAATACATTGTACGAGATTTGAGACAATCCAAGTGTCGACTTTCAACAACTTGCTGATTCAGTCATTTTGGTCTTAGCTGATGATATGGCGTATATTTTAAAATCTAGACCGGCTAGAGACGTCGACGACGGAGGTGATGAGGAGCGAGCACGTGGACGACGACGAGAGAAAGGACGTCATAGGAAACCACCACTATCATCAGATCATACGTCACCACCATCGCTTTAGTAGTGGCATGATATCGCAGGACTTTCGACTGAATACGGTGAGTTTTTATATTTCTACACACGTGTTAGATGATTTCTCCCAACTTTTTATTCCGAGAGTTCTTTGAGGGGAGTATACTAAAAGTTATGTGAATAAGGGACTAACACAAATAAAGAGATATGATGAACCACCATCATATCACGTGTCTCCTCCTTTTTTTTTGACCCCCACCATGACGATGTAATCCCTCTTAAATTATAGAGATAGATGATTTAGATTTAATATCTCGCGATAACTGTATAGATATTACAGTTGATTTAGGTTTTAAACAGTACACTAGAAAAATAAAAAAACATTGAAAATTTTGTGTTTTATACTTTGTATATTTCTTTAAATTAATAAAGTTTATTTTTAAAAATTTTTAATTATATGTTATTTGATTTTTTCCTTTTTTTCTATTTATTGTATTATTGAGAATTGTGATTGTATTGTTTTGAAATTTGACAGTGATAATTAACGTAGTTGGGTGATTAAAATTATTGATTTGAAATTATGTAAATCTAGATTGAGTGTAGAATTTTTAAAGTGAAGTGTTGTGGGGTTGTACTTATATGTCGAGTCTTTAAGACTCGTTTCGATATGAAAATTGAGTCTTTAAGATCATTTTTGGAATATTTTTTTGATTTATATTATTTTAAAATTTTCTTTTAAAAATGATGTTACGTCCGCACGCGCCCCTTTTCAACCCGGCCAAACGGAATAGTTTGAAAATTCAAAAATAAAAGAACAGAGAAACCCATTCAAGAAGCGGAGGAGGAGGAGAAAGAACGTTGAGAAGAAGAAATGGGGAAGGGAAAACAAGGGCAAAGCCTTCCGGCGGACGTCACACAACTGATCGATCAACTGGAGCGTTAATGCTTAGCCCCCGATGGCTCCCTCGTCTCCAAATCCGCTTACTACGATCTCCAACTTGTACTCTCTTTCTCTCTCTCTCTACACTTCTTAATTCTCCATAATATGTTTGTTTGATTTACTTTCCAGGCTAGAGAAGAAATGTCCAGAGAGCGTTTACGTTATCTCGAAGCTATGGTATAGTTTTTCTTCCTTTTCATTATTAGGGTTCTCTTTCGGGGAGAGGGTTGCTGATTAGTTGATTCATTAATGGAAGAATTGAGTCAGGCGATTTATTGCGAAGCCATTGGAATGGTGGAGGAGCGTCGACAAGCGGTTTCGGTTGCCAAGCTAGGAGGAATTCGAGATGTTCATGGTCTTTATCCCCAGATTGGTCTCGAAAACCCTGCTCAGGTCTCTCTTTCTTTTGGGTTAATCTTTTCTTGTTTCTGCTATTCTCTCTCTCAAAATCATTTTTTATTTTTATGATATACTATTTTAGGTAAATAAATTTGATTAGTTAATCCTTACTAGCAGTGCAACAACTAGAGACTCTTGGGCACGGATTTCGGTCCCAAGATATCTTTTGTACTAGTTGGGTTTTTGGGAATGTGGAGATTAATATAATGATGAATATGCATTTTGATCAAGCAATGTTAGGCTTAATTGGATTTGGGATTAAGTTGTGAGATTGGACTAATACCCCCTCCCCCAACAAATGCATGCTGTGGTGTTTGTTTCACTTATCTTCTCCTGGGACTATTAGTTATTTTTCAGGGGATATATTTTGAGTGGGACTATCTTGGGAATAAAATGGATGAGGTTTCACTAGAAGCCGTTGTTGTTATTTTATTTTATTTTATTTAACTTAAATAAAATGTAAGAAAATTACTTTTATGATTAAGATTTGGTTTTAGTCTCAAAAATGCTGCCACATCAAACAAGCAAATCCTAGGATATTGTGCCTGAGATTAAATTTTCGTGGGACATATAGTCTGATCTTTAGTTATCCGGTCCGTAATCTGATTGAGGACCTTGTGTTTGCTTTCTTGTGGGATAGTTATAGTCAAAGAAATCTCAAACATGTGATGCAAATTAAAATGTAGTTAATTGCATTTATAGTGCTGATTATGATTCATTAGTCTTGAATTCATGATGGAAATACTGCATTTCATAATACTGTAGGTTTATGAGACTTTGGAGCACAGGCTAGTGGTTGCAGCAGCAGCTCAAAGGTTTAGGCCACCTTTAATTTCAAAAGATGGGGAGATCCATGAGGAAGATATTCAGAAGTGGAGTGTAATGTCTAGAAGTTCCCTTGATACTACAAGTTCCCTTGATAGTACAAGCACAAGCATCACAATCAGCTCAAGCACTAATTCAACTAATTATGCTAATAGTTCTGGAATAAGCAATGCTATTGTAGCTCCCAGTACTGCAGATGCTGCTGAACCTGGTGTTGGTGGTGTCCTTAATTGCTTCCTTGGAATCACTCCTGCTTATTTATGGCAAACGCAACTTCAACAAACACCATCATCCCTGGTATGATACTATTCAAAGTAGTAGCAGGAAAACACTTGAAGAATATTGGTAGCATTTGGCAGAAGCTCTTGTTTTCTTTCTAAATAGAACTATCCATTTCTTTTCTAGGTTGGTCCAAAATGTATTTGTTGGCTCAATGTTGACCTCCGTATGTTTTGTTCTTAGCAATAAGTAAACTCCCTGCAAGGATTAGTGAGTTTGAAAACCGCAAGGATTAGTGAATTTGAAAGGACTTTGGGGGAAATAAGGGCAATGGGGAAATGGGAAAGGGGGTAAAATATAGAAAATTAGTATTTGTCTAAGCTAATGAGCATTTAATGCCAGTGCATCAGACTGACAGGTTGGAATGACTTCTTATATGTCATGTAGTGCTAATCAATTAACATTATTTAGAGGGGCAATCTGCAGGTGAATTTACTGAAATTACATCATATCCATAGTTTTATTGTTCAGTTTTTGCTTTTGATGGCTTTTAAAATTGAAGTGGAAAATTTCTGCTGGTTGCTTGTTATTTATTTATTCATTTTTTTCCTTTTGGTTTGTTATTATCCAAGGATGCATGGATTGATGACTAGTTTTGCAAATGAGAAACTTAGGGAATGTGCTATACTGCTCTTCATCTTGCAAACGATGTTTGTGGTGGAAAATGGGAGGATAAAGAGCATTTTCCTTCAATTCATTAGAACAATGTTTGAAAGTCAATCTACTAATATCTTTCTGGTTAATCTACTAATATCTTTCTGGTTTTTCTTCCTTATAGCTATTTGTCAAGTGTCCTGCTGTAGAGTTGTCATCCGACATTGTCTTATACTGTCTTAGTCATTTGTCAGCTTTTGAAAATTTACTGTTTGGAGTTGTAGGACATGGCTGAATACCAACTCTTGCTGATGCCTTTGTGGATGATATTGGTAAGTTGCAAAACATGTTAAATACTGAAGTAGACAGACACCGAGACCAATTAGGAATAGAACTTCTCTGCAAAAAATGAAATGGTTTCAATTGTGACCCATGGGCTGAACAATACATGAAAAAAAATAAGAAATCAGAACTTGGTACCTGCACTCAATTAGTTTGGTGGTCTTTCCAGATCAATAGAAAACTCAGACAGATATTACACTTCTTGGATAGACCCAATGCTTGAGAAATCTGTTCTCCATATCCCAAGCTGTAGAGCAGAATAAAATAACTGAATCTTTCGATTTACTGCTGTCATGACATTACACATATATTGGAAAAAAGAGCTTTAAGAAGCCTCCTTAGCTGAGTGTATATCAATATGTGTAATAATGGAATAGTTCAGAACAGAATACTTGGTTGCATTGAGTACCATTGTCAACTTTTGTACTTATTGCTTTGCTCTTAGTTATTTTATCATCAGAGTTGTGTATATTGGAGATCTATATAATGTCTTTATGTAATGCTATATCCTGTTGTCCATGTCCCGTGCTCCATTATCCCATTGCATTTTTCGTGGAGTTGTCTTAGTTGTTATGATCTTCTGGGTCAAGTTAATCATTGAGGAGATTGAGAGTGAGGAAGCAGCTCTGCGGGAAGACCTCTTCTCTGCAGATAGAAAATTTGCAGAATATTACAATGTGAGCCTGCAAGTTTTATTATATTATCAAATCGTGTTATTCCTTTTCTAAACTTTTGAAGTTGAATTAGTTTGTTGACATATGTTCTAGCATGTGCAATTGTTGTTAATGGTGAGGATGTCAATTATGATGATCTCTAGCCAGACTTTTCAATAACTTTCCCATTTCCTAGGTCTTGGAGCAAATTCTTGGTGTGCTTATTAAGCTTGTCAAGGATCTGAAGTTGCAACGTCAACATAAGTATGTAAGCTTTTTGCCTCCCATCTTGGCATCTCCACAAAGTATCTATTACCTCATGAATTTGGTCTTTGTTGTTTTCCTCCTCATATTTGTGTCTCAATTATTTATATGTATTTTATATAGGTTGAGCTACAAAAAATGTGGCTGTGCAAAATGTGTGAAGCCATGTGTGGTAAACTAAGGTATGTTGCCAAGGCTTGTTTTTATTTGGTATTCTTTCATCATCTGTGTCTTGCAGCCTTCCCTGCCTCATTTGCTTCGGAAGGACGAAGGTCAAAGGGTGATACTAGATGGCATCACAGTAGTACTTTAGGTGAAGAACTGGCACTTCAAATTGTTTGATGGAATTGTTTCCTAAGCAAGAGATGTCTTCCTTACTTTCACCCGATATTACAAAGAGGGAAAGAAGAAAACCATTTCCTTCCAAAAGAACATCAAATTTGTAGTCTGTATTCACATTTCTTCAATCGAGCTTTTTGGTTGGCAGCTTCATGTTTTACCATTTGCGTGCCTATGCTTGATTTCTCCATGTGCAAGTCTTGCCTATAGTAAAACTTTATAACATCGAGATCGCAAGCACGCAGAGGCTTTCCTGCTCTTGATTGAATGCACTTACCAAAATATTGCTGCAAACACTAAAGAGAATGATTAGATCATTCTTTTATTTATCACGTTCTCTTTCTGTACTGCATTAATATTGTTGCAAACACTAAAGAGAATGATTAGATTTTTCTTTTATTTATAACGTTCTCTTTCTATACTGCATTTTTCTATTGTGCTAGGAGTTTTTGTCTAGTGTATGTTCATTGATTCAGGTTTGTCTTGTTGCCACAGAGCTTCAAAGCATATTCTTCTGCATGAGACTTATTCTCCGGACACAATTCCTGCTCTCCATGAAATAAGGTACATTAGAGTGATTATTGAAATGTCTGCAATTGAATATTCAATTCTGACTAAGGAGGGGCTCTAATACCCTTGATATCTCTTCAGGAAGTTCCTTGTTGAGGCCCTAGAAGAAGCTTCACTTGCATTCAATAAAGTGGTATGCTTCTTGTTTTGCTTTTCGATCTAATCTACTTCATGACAATTGATATTGGATTCCATTATGTTTGAGGGATGACTTCAAACTTCAATCTGTTGACTGGCCATCTTGTCTTTGCTTGGATTGGTTTATCCATTTACTTCTTGGTTACGAACTGTTTGCATGTTTTTCAGAAAAAGATCTAAAAAATAGAGAATTTTTTAACAATGCCAGCTTGGTGAGTGCTGTAAGGTTTATGTGTCCTTAAGTGATTGCATTATCTGACTTGTAACCGGCTGACGCAAGTATGACATGTTCCCAAGAGCATTATAGAAACAAGATGGTATCTTCACTTCAGTTTGGCTGAAGATACCTGACCTGAGTTTTGTTAGAATGTGTAGAGGCCTTTATTATAGGTTAGGTTCTTGCTGGTGTTGCATGTGTACAATGTGGGCATGACAATAGTGTTGGAAAGTGTCGATGCTACTGAAATATGGGATAGCAACTAAACCAATACTGTGGCATAGGCTTAGAAAACACTGGGCTGATATCTCAAACAGCCTCCTTGAGCCTATATCTGATTGCAGAAATTCTCCTGTATCTAATAAGTCCCCTCACTTTCCTGTTTCTTAATGTCTTACGCTTCAACCATTCTACAAGGTTACATGTCTCCGTGAGTATCAAGGTGCTGATCCTCACTTTGACAAGATTGCCAGGCAGTATCATGACATTGTAAAGGTAACTCCTTTTGATATACTAGTCTTTCTTTCCGCCCTTTATCTGCAAACTCTAATTGACCACCAATTTGTAGAAACTGCAAAACATGCAATGGGCAATTTATCAAGTTGAGATGGATCTGAAACGCCTACCAGATCACCCAACTTCCCAAAATGAAACAAGTTCCCCCACTTCCTCCTTCTTTCTTTAACTTATTCTCTTCTATTCTTGGTTTTTTATTCTGTCATATAGGTATTTCTTTATCTTACCAAGTTTCCTCTTTTCTTTTTTTTTTTGGGGGGGGGGGGTATTTGTGGTGTTTAAAGTGAGATTCTTGCCTACTTTTTCTGTGATGCGGTTCCCTAACAAGATATTGTTGTGAATGGCCTTCAGAATCCGAGGGGCCCCCATGTATTCTCTTAATTCAAGAGTGATAGAGGTAGGCAGTGAAGATGCCTATTGATTTTTATAATTTGTCCACAGGGGAGTGCTGCCTATGTGGCTCTTGACCCTTTCAATTGGCATCCTCTTCTTAGCATGCAAGCCACGCATTATAATCAGGCCAAGACCAACTCCACCTTTCCTTTTTCTCAATGGGCATTTTGGGTTTAGGGAAGCGAATAGGAGCGCTGATAAGTTGGCGGGTCTGGGGAAAGAGGTTGCTGTTGGCTGTCATGAGCTCAGAAGCCCCCCAGAAGCTTTAATAGAGTTGCTGCGTATGGACGCTAGTGGTGCTTCATGGATCAGAAGGAAGGGGTCCCTTGCTGTGTGCACTAATTCCCCTCTAAGAGTCGTCTGAGTTTCCTTCTCTTTTTTCTTTGTTTTGTTTGCTTTCTTCTCCTTTTTACAAAAAAAAAAATGGGCATTTTAATGCAAGTCTCCTTGAAGTTCATTTAAAAGGTGCATATGATGTTCCTAAAGGATAACTTAAGCGGTAGAATTCTTTCACTTTCATTTTCTCTTTTTCGATTTGATTATATTCGGTTGTATCTTGTTATATATAAAAAAAAAAAAAAAAAAAAAAGGGAAGAAAAAAAAAGTGCCTTTGATATTACTGGAAAAAGTACCCTTATCTGCATTTTGTTATTTTGGGTCTACTTTTTTGGCGATTACTCACACAAGATAGATACGGAAAAGTACCTGGCGATGAGGTTCCTCTTAGCCCTGATTTGGGTTCAGAAGTATTGGACTGATAACCCTTATAAATTCTCACTTTGGCATTCCTTTTTTTTTCCCCTTTTCTTTTTTGGCTACAAAAGGGGGAGAGAGTTTATCAGGTTCAAAGTTTTGATCACTTCTTTAATTTTTTTCTAACTTAAATAATTGCAACATGTGTGAAATTTCATTTACATTATTAGGTCTTAAGACGGAAACTTTATTTTTTTTTTTTCAAATTTTAATATAAATTTAAAATAATAATTCATTATTACTATTGTTATTATTAATTTTCTCATATAAGATAATTGGACATCAATATCAAGCAAGCACCTTGACAATACTAAACCCACAAATGTTTTTTTTTTTTTTTTTATTCTAATTATATTCCCAAAGAGCCATCAAGGTTGTAGGGTGCGATGATGACAGGACCAATAGTTTTTGTATCTGCACCAGGAAGTGAGGTGTGACCGTGTTCAAGCATTCCATCAATTGGCCTGTGCAAAAGTTTTTACTTTATTTGTTCTAATAATTTCTAAAAATTACAAATTATGTCAATATATGCAGATATATTCTGACAATCGTCATGATTAAGAAATAAAAAAAAAAAAGAAAAAGAAAAGAAAAGGTGCGGAGCGTGACTACCGTGACATCTCATGAAATAATCTAATGCAAAAGATAAAATGATTGGTTCGGAGTTCGGACACGTCTACGGTGATCAATAATTTGAATCCATTTCCTTGCAAGTTGCAAGGGACCCGAGGGTCGCTCTCTCTCTCACGCTCTCTCTGTCTCTCTCTGAATTGTTAGCGAGGGATCTTGCTTATGCATGTACTTGCGGAAATACATCGAATGTTGTCTCATAAACCTGTGGATGCTGACCTGTCGGTCTGCGTTTCCTCTACGCGTATAAGGATTTACTTCACGAAAACATCCACTAATCTCCACCGTCTGATGCTTCTAAAAACACCGTCCGTTTTTTATGCTCATTAACCGACTTTCTGCTGTCTTGTGATGTAACCGACCCTCCTGCTCTATATATTGCTCTTCGACCGCGTCTTCTGAAGCTATAGCTTGCGCTTCAAAACATTCTCTCTCTTTCTCTCTTTCTCTCTCTCTCCGGTTTTCCTTCAGGTGCTTCTTTGTCTTGGATTTTTTTCCGTTGTTTGGGAATTCGTTAGTTTTTATTTGTTTGTTTAATTGTTGGAAACAACTTCAATTTAGGTTTTGTGTTTTTTTTTTTTTTTTTTATTATTTTGTTGATTGGTATGTGGGTTGTGTAGGTTTCTTATTTTGTGTTTTGGGCACGTTCCGATAATGTTCTTTGTTGTTTTTTGAGGTTAATTATTTGTGGGTTTCTTTTCTTTTTTTTTTTTCCGGATTTCGAGGGATAGAAAGGGACTCTTTTATGGGTTTGAGAGGTTCTTGTTCTTAGGTCGGCTCTGATTCTGTTCTGTTTGTGGTTTGGGAATATTATGAAATTTTTTTATCCTTTTTGAATATTTAGTTGTGGGATAGTTTGAATCTGATTAGTCGATAGCCGGGAGAGGATTTCCTATGGTGTTCTCATGAGAAACGGTTGGTGAATTTTAAGGTTTCGATGGGTTTTTCCTTTTTCTTCTGTGGGGAACTCTCTTAGAAATTTGTTGCTATATTAGGTTGAGCGTTGATTTGTACAATTTAGATAAGATTCGTAAATCATGTCTGATATTAATGGGTTTCCGTGCTGGATTTGAGACCCCGGATTCTGAAATATAATAACTTTGAACAATTAGATTCTTGTCTGGTATAATAATCAAAAGGTCTATTGTTGGTTTCCTGTGAAAGTTGGAATCGTTTAACTTGGTCATCGATTAATATGTTTCCTATTTCTGATGATTTCTTGTTGCAGAAAAAAGAGACTCTCTTAGGCGTCTTCAAGTTAGCATCAGGCAGAGTACATGGTTGATATCGACATTCAGGTTCCTGGTGCATTTGGTGAGTAGTTTTTTCGCTTGTTCTTGCTAATCTCTTACAATAAGCTTTTGAGGCTTGTTGAGAAATAGCAACTTGATTCACGGCAAATAACTAGATTTGACGTATTTTGCATCTCCATTTAATGGAGTTATAACATGCTAAATATAGCATTGACACGCACAATAAAAGAGGAAAAGGTAGGTTCTTGTATATGATTAAACCTAATCAGTGATCTTGATCATATGCTATGCAGGCAGACCCTATGCATCATTGCTATTTAGGTGTTTCTTGTTATGTAGTAGTAGTGCTAACATTGGTGAATGATTCTTGATTAGATCCATTTGCTGAGGCTGAGGAATTGGGTTCTCGTGGCACTAAAGAGTATGTCCATATCCGCATACAGCAGAGGAATGGAAAGAAAAGCTTGACAACAGTGCAAGGGCTGAAGAAGGAAATCAGCTACGAGAAGATCCTCAAGGATCTGAAGAAGTCATTCTGCTGTAATGGTAATGTGGTGGTGGACAAGGAGCTGGGCAAGGTGATTCAACTTCAGGGAGATCAGCGCAAGAATGTGTCCAACTTCCTGATTCAGACAGGTATTGTGAAGAAGGATCATATCAAGATACATGGTTTCTAAGTCCCCTTGTGGATACTTTTGCTACTGTTACTAGTGATTGCTTGTTTTTAAGATTTTAGGGTACTTTTAATAACTCCGTGGATGAACCATGCGGAGGATCCCCTAGGTCTTCAGGGCGTTGGATTCTTCCCAAGAAACTGGGTGTTTGGCTTTCTTCTTTTAGTATTTTGCCCATATATTGACATATGGAAACTCTAAAAACTTCTGTTGAGGATGTTCTGTTAATAATACTATTTGATGTTTTTAATTCTCTCTCTCTCTCTCTCTCTCTCTCTCTCATTCTATATATATACATGTATATGTATATACAGATATTATATTCATATTAAAAGTGATGCTATAGTTCCGCCGGTTGAAACTGGCATCTGGAAAAGTTGACAATTCGTTGCGTTTGGGTTTTTCTTTTTTTCTTTTTGCAAGGCAAGTGCGAGATTAATGGTTTCGAGTTGAACAGTATGTATGTGGTTGGTGGTGGGTGTTGAGAGACAAATATTAATCTGAAACATATTGTAGGTTTCTTGACTTCTGCTACATCTTACAGAGGTTTCTAACCACTCCGATATTTAATCAAGAGGGTTGTTGGGGATAAAGGAAAGAGATGAATGAGCTGTTAATCAACTCTTGCCCCGGACTTCGAATTAGCTGATAATTCGCATCTTCCACAAGTCCAGAAAAAATGATGAATAAGGGAATAGGTTACTTGTGAGCTGAAAAGAAAAAAGGAAAAAAAAAGCGTATTTTTTTTTTTTTTTTTTTTTTATAATTTAATACCATTTCCAATAATTTAACATCAATTTCAAACAGGGAGCAAGAAGAAAAATCGGAAAAAAAAAGTAGAAATGGAAAGGTGTCATGGATGATACGAGGGGTAGAGTGAAGATAGGAGGTAGTTCAAAGGAATTTCCTCGAGTTGTTTCCAAGTGAATGGTGTTCGTAAGATGAACGCCAGGAATTGACCTTTCCGTTAGTTACCACCAAGTTACACTAAAATGGTGCAACAGAAATATCTGCTCTTAGGATAGGAGGGAAATTAAAAGGGTTCAAAGCAAGATATAGAAGAATGAAAGAACAGATGACAGGGAACCAGTTAGGCGCATACGTAAAATACCTAGATGGTATGACACTTCAAACTAAAGTGCTCATATCTTATTATAAGAACGATGGTTTTGTCAGTGAAGCAGCCTCGAAAAGCATGGCTACTTCTGTAGTTCCTTATCATTATACAACTCCCGTCCTGAGAATTCAATTTCTTCCTACTAATTGTTTTGTATAGTTAGGAAATAAGGTTTAAGAAGAGAGAAAAGAAACAGCTTACATTATCGGTGTCAACCTCTGAAATTACTTCCCCAACACTGGCTTTATTTCTCACTCTATATTTTGCTTCTACACTGTTTCTAGCTCCCCCCACCCAAAGAAAAAGGAAGCATCATATCATGGCGCAGCTATCTATTGTCCTGCAAGAATTGTTTAAACACGTGATTATTTGATTATATGAGAGAGAGAAAGTTATGCAATGGAATATAGGTAGAGCAGTGGATAACATTGGATCAAGATATGAAGTCCAGGGATGTGAGAGGAATGCCTTACCATCTATATCTATTGGATCCTCCATTAATCAGGTTTACATGAAGGGAAAAAAGACAATGATTTATAGATTTATGCTAAAATTCTCGAATCAAAGGGTGATGAGAAAGACACCCACTGTTGTCCTTGTCAAAATATTGGAAGGTTTGTGAAGAATTTTGTCCTTCTCTAGCTTGTGATGGTGCATCGCAGCGGCAATGAACTTGTTACAACCCCAGTCAACTCGGTTACTTGGGCAGTCAACTGGGATGCTTGGGACAGTCGACTGGAGAAGTTTAAATGGTCGACTGGGGAGGAAGCATGGTCTGTCGGGAAACACAAGGAGTTGATTTTGCAGTTTTGGAAGGGGCGTGAGAAGGAGAGGGAGATTAAAAGAGAGAGATAGAGGGAGAAAAAGAGAGAAAAAGAGAGTTACAGAGAGAGAAAGAGCTAGAGAGGAAGTAGAGAGAGAAAAAGGGGAAAGAGCAATTAGAAATCAATCCATCTATTCCATATTTAATTCATTTTTTACATCCTTTATTTATATTGTCTTCCCTAACTATTCACTAATCACTAATTAATTTTTCTAATCATTTAACAACTCACTACTAAGTTTCTAACTTTTAACTTCTTAACTATTAAAACTAACAAAACTACTAATTATTACATTACTACCGGTAGTTGTTTCTATTTTTTTCCCGCTTGAAAACATTCTTATCAAGGATGGAAAAATCAAAAATTGAAATTTTATAAAATTCATGAATCTTACACCAAAACATACATTTGTGATAAAGTTGAATAATGGAATTAGCTTGAGTTGCAGAGAGAGTAGTGGAAAAAATTGAGATGTGAGAGTTTGGGAGAAATTTTTCTTGAATTTTTTTTTGTTGAAGGATTTTAATGGATAAATACCGGTAGTTCAATTTTTAGAGAGTTTGACAAAAATCTACCATCAATTGCTTTTATCTTGAACGATTGAAATCCTGTTTCTAACTAGGAATTTTTCTTGGTGAACCCCAGAAGTGCAATCTTTGGAGGATTTTTCAAAATTCACCATAAATAGTTTCTTTTTTTAATATCAGCAAACCTTCTTTTATCTTTTAACTTTTTTTCACTAAAAGTAGGTATAATGAAAAATTCAAAAAGTGTATCAATTCCTCATTTTTCATGTTTGTTTTTGTTTATTATTTTTATGATGGTGTTGAATTTGTTATCAAAATTTGTCATAAAAGCGTCAATCCTTAGATTTTTTTCATCAATTCTCCGATTTATTTTTTCTTGTGTCGTGCCGGCATGTAAGTGAAATTCTTTGATTTCTATGGCCATTTTTTGTATTTTAATGTATTGTTTCTTGAAATATTCTTCGATGGCTTCATACAAGGCTTCCTCTTCAATCGCTTCATACCAAATTTTTTTTGCTATTTTTTCAATAATAGCCAAGGATTCATAAACTTTGATACCACAGTTGACTGGATTACTTGGGCAGTCGACTGCGACACTTGGGATGGTTGAGGGGAGAAGTTTAAATGGTCGACCAGTGAGGAAGCACGACCGGGAAACTCAAGGAGTTGACTGTGCAGTCTAGGAAGGGATGTGAGAAGAAGGAGAGGGAGATTAAGAAAGAGAGAAATCAAAGGAGAAAGAGAGGGAGAAAGAGAGTTGTAGAGAGAGGTAGAGAGAGAAAGAGCTAGAGAGGGAAGAAGTAGAGAGAGAAAAGGGGAGAGAACAACTAGAAATCAATTCAACTATTCTACATCCGATTCATTTCTAACATCATCTATTTATATTGTCTTCCCTAACTAATCACTGATTACTAACTAATTTTTCTAATCTTTTAACAACTCAATACTAACTTTCTTAACTACTAAAACTAATAATTAAAATTATCAAAACTACTAACTATTACATCACTACAAGTTGTTGTTATAGAACTCACTGAAGTCAATGGTTCCATCACCATCGATGTCAGTTTGAAATGAAGTAAATGCACGAGTCCCAGAACAAAGAGTTTGAAGTGGAATGGCAAGCATATGCAAAAAGCTGAGAAAACGTTGGTACTTGGTAGCGCAACCAATTCCCTAACTCTTCCAGACGGAAAGAAGGATAAAAAAAAAAAAGAAGGAAAAGCCAAAAAGAGGACAATGTATGAAAGTTTGATGATATCTTATGGCTTCCATGAGTTGCTGAACTCCAGCTTCAGTACCTTTTGGTCCAAGTCCAGCCAATGCCGACATGAGTTCTTCATAGATGATTGAGACACTTTTGTCGGTATCCATGTTAGAAAACATGGATTTCACCCCCACAATTGGAAAGATGCTCTGCAATTATCTAGGACACACATAAACCAGAGAATTAATCAGTATATAAGAGCAAAGAATCATAACCCACTATATGATTAGGTTATGCTCCAAATTGTAAGGGATTTCACTGTAAAAGTATTATCTTTAAACCATCCCAAATGACTTCTGATACTTGGGGGAAAGAATCTACTTTTGTTCATACCCAACATCAGTGCAAGTTTCGTGATCTTATTCATTGTCCAAAGCGGCTTCATCCGGGAGAGAACTGCACTATGTATTGGTTCCTCTGATGCTTCTCCATTTCTAACCCACGGGTGATCTAGGCAATCCAGTTAGAAGTTAATTGAAAATTGAACATAAACACTTTCATTGTTCAAATACTTTCGTTTTTCATTCTGTCAGGAATTGCTTTTTCTCGTGAATTTGCAGTTAAAAATTGGTAAAAAATAATTTTGTGCCATGAGAAACTGATAGTAGCCACCAACTTGACAGACAAGATGATTACAAATTCCTAAGAATGATTCCTGCTTGCTTTCAGTTATGGCGGTTAAAATTCTATCAGCAAAACCAAGTCATAGATTTGTCAGAATTGCAAGCGTAACATGCATGGCATCTTATTGTACATGGTCTGGTAAATTTGTCAGAATCCCTTAGAATATGCATGTAAAATTTTCAGAATTGCAAGCGTAATTTTTCCCCCTTTCTTAAGAGATTCTATTTTATCCTAAATTTCAATTACACAGTACCTATTTTATAGTCATAGAAAAAAAAATTGTGACCTATTTTTCATGTCAAAACAACTGAGTAAAATAAAAACATACAGAGATGAAAATGAAGAGCTTGTTTCCAAACAATATGGGAAAAAAAAGGAAAAAAGAAGGTCCAAAAAGGAATTCATAGACATTGTTTGTCTCGTTCCCTTTCGCGTATAAAGACCCATTAATTTTTTTAAAAAGAAAATCACACACACGCAATATAATTTAATTTCCACCCAAGTACTTGATCTCTCATGAATCCTTTTACAGCTTGGTCTTGGTGCCAAGGAGTCCAAAGTAGGCATAGAACTGAAAACTTATGCACAACAATGAGGAGTAAATGGTAATATGGAAAAAAAAGAGTATCACGCCGAGCGTTAGTATCACCTTCACTTTCATGCATGATTATTCTTTGTTACAACATTATATTTGCATTCTCTTTTCCTGATAATCTGTATGATTCTGATGTCTTGGAACCATAATGTATGAGTCTGATCAGGCCAGATAATATGCAGTAAGCATGCATAATAGAAGCTCAGATTAAGAAAACACCATGAATCTTTCTTTTAGACATTATTTCGAAACAGAATCTCAGAGTTTTTGATATTCTGCCAAGGTCACAGTAAGGTACAAAAATATTCTTTTTCTTATGATGGAAATAGAAAGGGATGCAGAAGGATATAAGAGGGCAGATGAAGAGACCAGTGATGCCACATGTAAAAGCATACAGATTCAAGACATTCTGGTATCAAGACCCTCCCACAAGGGCAAGGAGGAAGTGCTCAGAATCTTGTTGATATTACACGTTTTGACATGCCTGACACCCACTAGAAGACATATTTACTCAACCATTATTTTCTCAGCAAAGTAACCATAAATAGACCTAGAAAATCTTGGCTGCTTGTTTCGTTCCACTTCTCATCATTGTGCAAAACTCCACATAATTAATCCTCCCGTCCTGAAAATTCAAATTGCAGTGTCAACGGTTTTGTATGGTTAGTAAAGCTTCTAGAGTAGAGAAAGAAGCAACTTACATGGTCAGTGTCAATCTCAGATATTATTTCCTTAGTAGTGCCCTCATTTCCCATTCCATATTGCCTCATTGCTGTTTCTAGCTCATCCCTCGTAATAAAACTGCAAGGAAAGCCCAAAATTAGTAAAACACATGTCACAATGCAAACATTATAATCATGTAAGAACCATTTCAAGTGTAATCACTTCACTGATTGTCTTCCTAAGCAATTTTAACCAGGATATCAGTGATCGCATTATTTTGTCAAAGCCATGATAAAATGAGGTTATTCTTTAGTCATAGGATAAATATAGAAGAAAGTGATCATAAAAGGTAAACTAGTGCAGTCAGATTGAGGAACTTTCTATCAAGTAGGCAAAAACATATTTCTTGAGGTACCTGCCTCTGCAGAGCTAACAATAGAAACCCTTTTTCTGCTAGTGAGAGACACAGAGATGATATCTCTTGTTTCTTTTTGTTTTTTGGGTTGGGGGAGCTAGGGTTGCATCAGCATCACTGATTATAATACGAAGATTATGTAACAGAGTGTAGGTAAAGCAGTGGACTCGTAATGGTGCTGCATTTTATTGTGGTAATGATGGCTTACAATTTAGTATTATTATTGCACCCTTATGCAACAAATATCAAATGGAAGAAGGGACGAGGGAAAAACTTACCCACTGTTGTCCTTGTCAAAATATTTGAAGGCGTTGTACAAAGTTTCATCCCTCCGTAGCCTATGACGGTGCATTGTAGTGGTGATGAACTCAATATAGTCGATGGTTCCACTACCATCCACATCAGCCTGCAACGAAGTAACTGCATGAATCCGAGAATGCCCAAGGTTTTGAAGATAATTGGCAAGCACAAGCAAAAAAAGCTGGGGAGCCTAGATAGGCACATGGTAGCACAATGAGTTCCCTAACTTTTTCTCTAGGAAAAAGTGGGAAGGCTAAAAAAGGAAGAAAGTATGAATATTTCATGATATCTTACAGCTTCCAAGAGTTTCTGCACTTCAGCTTCAGCAAGTTTTGATCCAAGCTGAGCTAATCCTGACCTTAGTTCTTCACAGGTGATTGTGCCACTGTTGTCAGTGTCCATGTTAGTGAACATGAATCTCAGCCCCAGAATTTCTTCCTCAGAAAGATTCCCTGCAATTACCTTGAGTGCATGAAAACCAGAGAACTAATCAATATAAAGCACAAGCAGTCAGAAGCTACTAAATGTTAGACGAGTATTCATTATTAGAACAGATCACGCTGGATACTCGATTTCCACTATAAAAGTAATATCTTTACCATTCTAAATCCCTTTTCATACATCAAGAAAAAAAATTTTTGCTTTTCAATTTTATCATACCCACCGTCATTGCAAGTTTCTTGAACTTATTCATTGCTATGAACTGCTTCATCCGGGTAAGAACTGCACTGTCTATGGGTTTGTCAGATGCTTCCCCGTCCTCTCTAATCCATGGGTGATCTAGAATATCCAATTAGAAGTATTGTGAGAATATGCATTTGAACATTAGTACTACTTTCATGTTTATATTCAATCTGAGTTTGCTATTTCATGTGAATTTATAGTTAAAAATTGGCAAAAATTTCATGCCATGAGAAACTGATATTGACCACAAACTTGACATGATTATTACCAATCCTAAAATTGTCTGCTGGCTTTCAGTTATAACATAAGAAACTTTTATCAGCAAATAAAAGTGATAGGTTTGTGACAGATGGGAGCATAATACATATATGTGTGTTATAGAATGTGTCTTTTGGCCAATGAGCTATAGCTTAATTGGCACATCTCCCTTCCCCTTAAAGGTCTCAAGTTTGAGCCTCCCTATGTGCCAAAAAAAAAATCGTATGTTTTGGACACAAGTGTGTGTGTATGCATGGTGTGGATGAAGATACACATGGACAAACGGTCAGTCGAATGTCAATTTTGCATTGTAAAATTGGGGAAAGTATGAAACCGAAGCTTGAGAGTTTCCCTGTTTACATTTTGTAAGACCAGAGAATCATCTAACTTGCAATTAATGACATACCAAGAACTTCTGCAGAAGTAAGTCGCTTCTTAGGGTCCTGTGTTAGCATCTTCCGAACAAGGTCCTTAGCACTAGTTGATATGGATGGCCACGGATCGCTTTCAAAGTCAAGATGTCCTTTCAAGATGGCATCAAATATCCCCTTCTCCGTTTCTGCAATGTGGATGGACATAAGTAACACATCTCAAATTTTTCTACTAGATTTAGAGATTTGCGGTCATGTCAAAATTATTGTTCAGCAATATAATGAGCATATCTTTACCAGCCCAGAAAGGAGGCACTCCACTAAGCAAGATGTACAACATAACTCCTGCACTCCATATATCGATTTCCTTCCCATATCTTCGCCATAATACTTCAGGAGCAACATAATAAGCACTTCCAACTATATCACAGTAGACCTTTCCTGGAAAGAGACGGAATTTATCATTGTTTTGGCTATGAAGAAATACCAAACGTATACGATCAATTTTACAATGACAAAGCATGATGTTAACTTATCAAAACGAAAATAAGTAAACCGTAGTATGCCTGTCCAGCTATCTCAATGAAGTCTATTCTCTTTTCTTCCTCTTATGGAAGTGGTTCTGCTGTATTCTTCCTCCTCTTAATCATAGACGAAGAGTTTTCATATTTATATTTCCTTCAGGAAACAGCATAGCTAAAAAAAAAACTTAAGAATCAATCCATACGACTGAGATGACTGTAATACTATGAATTTCCACAGAATGAGATTAAAACAAATTGACTACAAAATTTAAAAGGGGATTTCCAATATTTGCCACATTGGTAAGACTTAAAATGCCATTTAGAAAGAATTGATATTTCAAACATTTACAAGAACAACTGGAGTGTCTATCAATGACTTCAATAACTCACGCTAAATACTCTTCACACACATAATAATGCAAAGAGATATCCTCATGTTAAATAATAAACTGACAATAGGATTTTCAAAAGGAATCAAACAAAAACCATAGCAATGGGGACAAACCCATTTAGACCTTGGCATGCAAATCAAATCAGTTGTATTACGCCTTGAATTCTAAATCGCTGCCACTTTATGGTCCATCTAAGAGATGATCTAGGATGGTCTCGAGAGGCCAGGCAAAGTGATTTTATTAAAGCTGCTCTTTGTATGTTGTGCGTGTAATGGCAACTTTGCTTGCATTCATGCGCATATGTTAGGTCTGATCATTTAGCCAACGCATCCTGTGTAAAATACATAATGCGATAGCATGACTTCCCAATGGCCATGCTCAATGACAATTTCACCCTATGGTGAAGTGAATCTTGAACTTGCCAGTTTCATAGACTAAAATGTATAAAACAAACTGGCTATTGGATTTTGCGCATCTTAATTTTCTTCAGAAAGACCAAAATTTCTCCTTTAGTTCCTGCTAAAAGATGAAATACCGCTAGATGTCACTATCAGGTATAGTTAATTATGTTTTCAACCCTATCCTGCTTCCAGCATTCACCACCATACTTCAGGCAAATATCCATTTTGTTGTCAGAAAATGACCATACCCATCATTCTTGTTAATTAGATGTTTCTTATAACTGATAAAAAATAAATAAAAAAATAAAAAAGAGGGAAAAAAGGCACTGTTCCTTAAATGAAAACTAGAAAGGCCTCCTACATCCAGTAGCATCTTCAACTGCTATTTTCTAAGTCAACCCAAAGTTCAGGAGAGGAAGAATGGAGTATCAAAAAGTGTAGGAATTATGTAAGAATGAAAAAGGAGAAGCACAGAGAAAATGTTAATTATATCAAGTCAAAGGATTTGTTCGAGCAAATTAATTCTACTATCAGGATGATGCTGCATGATCTACAGTTGAATTTTTTAGTAGTTCAAGCAGCAAGCATGACAAAACCAGAAGTACAAAGCAGTCATCAGAGTTGGAAAACTTAGGGACGTCTCCCACAGCTAAGGTGATCAGCCTAGATGCTCTTCAAAGAGTATCCTAGGCTCCAACACTTAACGCCTTAATGATGCATTACTCCCCGTAATTAATAACTAGAAAAATGCTTTCAAAGCTTTGCTTTCAACTGGGAAGATTCTCCTGTCTCCCAAATAAAAAACATCCAATAAATATATCTTGTCCTTTGTTTATTCCACCACCTATTTTTTCAAGTGAGGTATAACTCAGGTTTTCACATTCAATTATCCAATGAGAGCAAACATGAAGATATATTTGGGGCAATAGTTGACAACAATAATTCAACATAGAGATGAAAAATATACCTTCCTCAATAAAGACAGAGAGCCCAAAATCCGTTGCCTTAAGAAGAGCATTCTCATCCTTGCTTGAAAGCAAGAAATTCTCGGGCTTCAGATCCCGATGCATCACGCCCATGAAATGACAAATATGGACAACATTTACAATAGACCTGCATATGGAAGCAGCAGCCCTCTCACTGTAATGTCCCTTAGCAATGATCCGATCAAACAGCTCTCCACCAGCACACAGCTCCATCACAACATGAACGGAATACTTATCCTCATAAGCACCCCTAAATTCGACAATGTTAAGCTGTCCACTCAAATGCTGCATAATTTCAATCTCCCTTTTAATTTCTTTCCTATCACTCTCAATAACAATTTTCCTCTTAGATATGGATTTACAAGCATATTGCTGACCAGTTGAGATTTCAGTACAAAGATGTATGACACCAAATTGACCTCTACCTAATTCTTTTCCAAGAGCATAATATGACTTAACATCCTCAAATGGCTTACAAAGAATTGTATCGCTCCACTGAACTGATTTTTGACTTGGGGCCATTGAGGATAGCTTCAAAGGTGGAGGGGCTGCCGCTGACTGACCCACTGTGACCGTTAGCTGCAGGTTTCGGAGGCACCTGATGC
The DNA here is from genome assembly GCA_033439265.1 of Dillenia suffruticosa. Classification (NCBI taxonomy): domain Eukaryota; kingdom Viridiplantae; phylum Streptophyta; class Magnoliopsida; order Dilleniales; family Dilleniaceae; genus Dillenia; species Dillenia suffruticosa. The sequence continues at coordinate 2,764,556 of JAVTVX010000005.1, forward strand.
GATGTTGAGAAGGAGGAGGGGTTGGGTCTTGATTTTCTGTGCAGTACTTATGATATGCATACCCATTATGGTTATTGTTTGAATCATTGCTTTTGCTAGCACAAATTCCCATTTCTGTCGATAATCAATTCACAATTTAAGGAAATAACCAAAAAAAAAAAAAGATTTGCAAAAGACACTGAATTTGAGAGTCAGATTCTAAGATCAGGACAAGAATGACAGTGAACCAAGATGGAGATTTTCAATAATGTGATAAGATAAAAAATTTAAAAAAAATCCCAAGTTGGAAGGTTTTCTAATGATTTTCCATCCCTTTCCGCCCCATGACAGCACATTGTAGCTGCTATGAACTCAAGATAGTCATAGTTCGATTACCATTTATATCAGCCTGAAATGGATTAAATGCGTGAGTACAAAAATACTAAAGGGTGTGAAGTGGAATGAGCAAGCACAAGGAAAAGTCTTAAGGAACCTGAATTAGCACTCGGTAGCACAACTAATTCCCTAACTTTTCCAAAAGGACAAAATGGAAAAAACCAGAAAGAGGACAAAATGTGAAAGTATCATGAAATCTTACGGCTTCCACAAGCTTCTGAACTACAGCTTCAGTAAGTTATCATCCAAGTCGAGCCAGTACTTCAGTTCATTTAGCTGATTGAGCCACTCGTCAGTATCCATGTTAGGAAACATGGATTTCAAACCCCAGAATTTCTTCTCCAGAAAGATTCTCTGCTATTGCTTAGAATATACAAACGAGAGAATTAATCAGTATGTAGAGAGCAACAGGTCATAAGCTCCTACATTAGGTTTAGGCCACGCTCCAAAGTTGGCAATTGCTACAATAAATGTATATCTTTACACCATTCCAAATGGTTTCTAATACTTAGGAGAAAAATATCAAAATTCTTCTGTTCATCGTTACCACCATAAGTGCAACTCTTGACCTTATCCATTGCCCAGAACTGCTTCATCCGGGAAAGAACTGCACTGTGTATTGGTTTGTCTGATGCTTATCCTTCCTCTCTAATCCACACGTGATCTAGACAATCCAGTTAGAAGTTTTATGACAATATGCAGATGAACATGATAATTTATTTTTTTTGTTCAGTCAGACATTGCTATTTCATGTGAATTTACAGTTTGAAAAAAAAAAAAAATTGTGCCATGAGAGACAGATTGGCCACCAACTTGACTGACATAATCATTACTAATTCCTGCTTGCTTTCTGTTATAGCAGATAAATTTCACCAGGAAATGTATGGGATAGATCTGTTGCGAGTATAATATGCATGCATATATGTGCGTCTAATTGTACATCTTTTGGACACCAGTGTGTATGCATATGCATGAGGCAGATGTATCAAGGAACAATCCAAAACTTGAGAAGATTCTCAAGTTCATTACAGACAGACTAGAATCAGCTGAAAACTGATGATGCAGAAAATGGCATTCCAAGAACTTCTGCTGAAGTAATCCACTTCTTAGTATCCTGTGTCAGCATCTTCTGAACAAGGTCCTTAGCACCAGTTAATATGCACGGCCATGGATTACCTTCAAGGCCAATATGACCAGCCAAGATGGCTTCAAATATCCACTTCTTCATTCTGCAATATGAAAGAAGAGAAATATGTATCTCAAGATGGAGACCATGTCTTACGAGCCCAGCCCAGACAGGAGGGGCCTCACCATGCAAGATACAGAATAACTCATGCATTCCACCTATCTATTTCCTTCCTATATCTTGGCTGTAATATTTAAGGAGCCACACGATAAGCACTTCAAGCAATATCCAAGTACACCTTTCCTGGAAAGATAGGATATTGGAATTTATCATTGTTTTGGTTATGGACAAGCACCAAACATTTACAATTTATTTTGCAACCATAGAGCATAGCACTAGTTCTCTGTTTTCTAGTATGGAAGTGGTTCTGGTATATTCTTCCCCCTTCGTGTCCACGGTTGAGTTTTAATATTTATTTTTCCTTCGGGAAAGAATTTTAACCTATCAAATCCATACAATAATAATAACAAATTGAATCTTAATTTCAAATTTTAAAGTAAACCATTCAAGAGAAAAATATATAAAAAAATATGAATATAAATATAGTTAAAATTTTAAAACAAAAATAGAGAAGATAATTCTAAAAAAGCAAAACAAAAAATTAAAATTAAAAAAATACAAATACAAATAAAAAATAAAACTACAAATTTAAAAAATATATATATATCCATATAAACTTAAAATGACAAGAGAGATAATTTAACTTATTTGTATACTCATATGCCCTCATTTATATTTAAAGTTATTTTTTAACTGAATTTTTAACTATCATGTCGTTATGGATAATTTGCACTCAAATTTTCAACGGTTTAAACCGACATTTCATTAAATCTCCTATATTTAAACTCTCGATCCTTTAATTGGTGTGTTTTTGGGTTTTTGTTGCACATGTCCAAATCATCTCAGACAATACATGCATTTTATCTGTAATTGAAATCACTCTCAATTTAGTATATATTTTTTCATTTTTAATTCTATATCTTCTACTTTTACCACGCATTCTCAGTTACAACCACTTTATATTTTTATTGTTATTTAATAATTCAACACTCGTTGTCATACAATAGTATAGGAATTACTATAGTTCTATACAATTTCCCTTTCAAATGCAATGGTATCGTGCGATCACAAAGAATTTTAGATACTCTTCTCTACTTCATCCAATCGATTTGGATCCTATAATTCATATCCCCATTTATATTGTTATTATTTTGAATGATAGATCAAAAATATTTAAAATATTCACCTTTTGGTATGTCTTATCCTTCTAACTTAATCATTTTTTCATTATTATAATAATTGCCACTAAACGTACATATGATATACTCAATTTTTGACCAATTCAATTTAAATCTTTTGGATTTTAGTGTATCCCTACATAAGTCTAATTTAATATTAATACCCTCTTTGATTTATCGACCAACACTATTCCATCTACAAAAAACATATACTATCGTATTTTATCTTGAATATTTTTTTGTGATTTCATCTGTTACTATTGCAAAAACGATGAACTCTAATGTCAAATTTTGATAAAATTCAATATTAATTGAGAAACTATCACTTCTTATATTGGTAATAAGTCCCTCATACATATACATATCTTTAATAAGATTAAAGTATTTCAAGAAAATTTCTTTTTTTATCAACGCCCATCACAATATGTCTCTAAAAATCTTGTTATATACTTTTTCTAAATTAATGAAAATCATATGTAAGTCTCTCTTCTGTAATTTAAATATTTTTATCAAATGTCTTAACAAGTGAATGGATTTGGTGGTGGATCGTCCTGATATAAATTTAAATTAATTTTGAAACACACATATTTTCAATTTCTCTCCATGCAAGTTTAATTCTCTTATAATTAAAACAATCTTATATGTCTCATTTATTTTTATATAGAGATACAAATGTACTTTCCCTCCATATTTGGAGCATTTTCTTAGTTTACCAGATTTGTTAAAAAATCCATTAACTTTATAACATCTCAATTTCACCCAAATATTTCCACACCTCAATAGTCCCTTCGGGAACATCCGATTTCCACACCTCAATAAGAATGTCATCGGATCCTATGGTTTGATTATTCTTCATTATTTTTAAGGCCACCTTTATTTCATAAGAGCGAATTTACGTTTAAAGTCTTTGCTAATCTATTTTTACATATATCATGATATTGCCAATATTAATATCTCAATTTCACCCAAATATTTTCATAGCTCAATAGGAATGTCATCAGATCCTATGATTTTATTAATTTTCATTCTCTTTAAGCCTACCTTTACTTCATGAGAATGAATTTTATGTTTAAAATCCCTATTGATCTGCTTTACAAATATCACGATATTGTCAATATCTCTTATACCAGCAAATCAAATCCATACTATTGAAATAACTGCAATACTGAGAAATCCATAGGATGATTTGAAAACAGATATATATATACATATATATTGGTTTTCATCGGCCGAAATCAAAGTTGCGCCTACTAATCTTACCTGAGTACTGTGGGATCCATTGTGAGATTGACTCTCTCAAATATTTTTTTTTTATTCTCAGGTCTCAAATTCAAAATTTTTAATTAACAAGATAAAATTATCGTATAACTTGTGTTATGTTGTGCCTTGGATTCTGTCGGGTGGCCCATTTTGGAGTCCAAATCTGAGGAAGAGATCTTGGAGGGCGTGGGGGTATCCATGAAGGGGTTTTGAGAAAAGATGTCATTTTTCACATTGGATGTATTGGGCTTATGGTCCTAATCTGATGTAATTTAAGAGAGTTTCTTCTCCATCTTTGCACCCTGCTTCAATTAGAAGCAAAATTCCGGCATGACTTTCCAAGGGCCTAAAAAATAAGGCCAAAACAAACTAATTTTATCTGATCTTGTGCTTCTGAACTTTCTCCAGCAGCCAAAAACTCGTCCATCAGTTCCTGTTTAAAGATAAAATAAGGCCAGCCGTTAGCAGATGGCACTCTTAATTATGTCTTCAACCTTCTCCCCGGTTCCTGCATTCACCGCTATACTTGAAGCAATGATCCAATATTCTTGTCAGAAAATGACCATTTGCTGTTTCTTTTTCTATTCGATCAACTTGGTGTTTACATTTCCTTTGGCACTTACAAACTCGATTAACAGGTGATGAAGACAATAATGGAGGATAAGACGAAAAGTTACCTTCTTCAATATAGTCAGAGAACCTGAAACCTGATACCATCAACTCATTGGCACGTGATTTTTCAATCGACCTAATTATCGAGGAAAAAAAACCTCTCATCAAAATGCCGCTTCATCATTAAGATAAGTTAAACAGATAATCGAATGATACCCAGCTCAACAGCTGCACCATCAGTATTGTGGTCATTGCATTTCAGAACCATAGCTGGAGCCGTAAATGGTCGGAGTCTCTTCACTCTAATATGTTTTCTTCTAGGTCCAATTGAAGACCAATAGTTGAAAACTCCCAGAAAAGATGGAATTTCAAGGAAATTTTGAGGCTTCTTGTGCTTGAAACCGTCTGGGTGCCTCATTTAGGGCGCTGTTTCTTTACAAGAGATTCTATTTTATACTGGATTTCAGTCATATAGTCACTTATTAAATAAATAAATAAACAAATTCCTATTCTTTCATGTCCTTTTTTTTTCCTTTGTACTTAGACTACCGATATCTGAAGACTCAACAAATTCTATTCAAGCAGTCTCTATTCCAGCAGCCGAAGACCGACTCTCCCTTTTCCCATTTTAGTTTTTCCATTTCATTCTAGTGCCCTGCTTTTCATGCCAAAATTACAAGTGCAATGTATCAGACAGATGAGAAGGAAGGCTTGTTTCTAAATATTATGGAAAATAAATAAAAAATAAAAGGTCCATGAATTCCTGCACATATTTTATCCATACACATGCAAAGACCCATCGAGTTTCTAACCATTATTAAAGAAAAAAGAGGATGATGAGCCAAGCTGTAGTATGAGCTTCATCTCATACATGATCACTGATTGTTACAACATGATTCTGATGTCTTAGAACCAACATCCATGGAGTCTCATCTGAGGCCAAATGAATGCTCCAGTAGGCATCATAATAGAAGCACAGATAAAGAGCACTATCATTTTGCCAATAGAATACTCGTAGTTTCCTATATTCCAAACAAGATCGGAATAAGTTATAAAAAATCTCTTCATATGATGGAAACAGAGAAGGATACAAGAGCACAGAAGATGAGACCATTTACACCCACATGTGAAAACAGATGGAAGATACACGAAACTCCAGCCTCCCACAAGGGCAAGGAGGAAATGCTTAAATTCTTGTTGATATTAAGTGTTTAGACATACTTGATGTACTCTAAAAGGCTTAATTTACTTGAGTAATTCTGTTTTTGACAGCAAAGCAGCCATAAATAGACCTAGAAAAGCTTGGCCGCTTGTTGGGTTCCACTTCTCATCATCGTACTGAACTCGACATAATTAATCCTCCCATCCTGGAAATACAATTTTAACTGTCAACTGTTTTCTGCGGTTTCATTTAAAGCTTCTAGAAGAGAGAAAAAAACTTACATGATCAGTGTCAACCTCAGATATTATTTCCTTAATGGTGTCCTCATCTCCTATTCCATGTTGCCTCATCGCTGCTTCTAGCTCGTCCCTTGTAATAAAACTGCAGGGAAGCCCAAAAAAAGTAAGATACATATCATGATGCATACATTAAAATCCTACAGGAATCATTTCAAGTATGATCACTTCATAAATTTAGTCTTTCCAAGCAAATATTTGCCAAGATAGTCAAAAACGGCCAATTTTCACAAGGATATCAGCAATCACATTATTATCAAAGCCATGATTAAATTAGCTCATTGTTTACTTATAGGGGAAATAAAGAAGAAGGGCAATCATAAAAGGTAAACTAGTGCGGTCAGATTGAGGCACTTCTAGCAAATAGACCAAACCGCATTTCTCGAGGAAGCTGCTTCTGCAGAGCTTAAAGCAGAAACATTTTTGACACTCAAAGAGAGAGACAGAAAGATGGTTTTCTTTTTTCTTTTTTTCTTTTTTTCCCTTTTTTTTGGAAGGGGGAGATGTTTGCATCAGCATCACTTGTTATATTAGGAAATGTTATGTAACGGAATACAGGTGATGCAGTGGCCACATAACGGTGCATCAATAGCATGCTGGGAGGAGGGAATTAATGCATTGTGCAGTGGCAATGATGCTTACAACCTAGTATTATTATTGAATCCTCCACCCTCAACCATAGATTGTTTAAATTAATTAAAATTACACAGGCGGAAAAATATAACATATTTTATGCAACAAATATGAAATGGAAGGGGGATGATGTAAAAACTTACCCACTGTTGTCCTTGTCAAAATATTGGAAGGCTTTGTAAAGATTTTCATCTCTCTCTAGCCTGTGACGGTGCATTGTAGCAGTGATGAACTCAATATAGTCAATAGTTCCATCACCATCAACATCAGCCTGAAATGCAGTAAATGCATTGATCCAAGAATACTTTAGGATTTGAATGGAATGGGCAAGCACAAGCCAAAAAGGGGGGGAATCTAGATTGGCTGTCAGTAGCACAATGAATTTGCTAACTTTTCCAAAAGGAGAAAAAAAGAAAGCCGGAAAGAATAATAAGTGTTGAGGTTTCAGGATATCTTACAGCTTCCATGAGTTGCTGAACTTCAGCTTCAGTAAGTTTTGATCCAAGTCGAGCTAATCCTGATTTCAGTTCTTCATAGGTAATTGTACCGCTGTTGTCAGTGTCCATGTTAGTGAACAGGGATTTCAGCCCCTGAATTTCTTCTTCAGAAAGAGTCTCTGCAATTACCTTGAATGTTCAAAAACCAGAGAACAATCAGTATACGAAGCACATGTTATCATGCTACTAAATGTTTGGGTCACTTTCCTCAAATTAATCAAACTTGGTACTCAAAACAGTTGGCCATTTCCACTATAAAAGTATATATTTACCATTCTAAATGCCTTCTTATTCTTAAAAAAAAATATATATATATATATCTAGTTTTCAATTTCACCATGCCCACCTTCAGTGCAAGTTTCTTGAGCTTATTCATTGCTCTGAACTGCTTCATCCGGGTAAGAACCACACTGTCTATTGGTTTGTCAGATGCTTCCCCATCCTCTCTAATCCATGGGTGATCTGGAATATCCAATTAGAGTGTAGTGAGAATATACATATGACAATTAGTTCTTTCATTTTTCATTCAATCAGGCATTGCTATTTCATGTGAATCCAAAGTAAAAAATTGGTAAAACTTTTGTGCCATGAAAAACTTGTGTCAATCTTAAGATTTACTGCTGGCAATCATTATAGCAGAGAAAAATTTAATCAGCAAATCCAAGTTATAGGATTGTGAGAGATGCAAGCATAATATGTGTATGTGTGATTGTACATGTTTTACACAGATTTATTTTTGCATATGCATGAGGCGGATGAGGACACACATGTACAAGCAGTCAGTCAGTAGAATGTTAATTTTGCATTTTAGTACAAGGTGAATATATATATGAAATCAAAGCTTGAGAAAGTTTCCCTATCTACATTTTGACAGACTAGAATCAGATAAGAACTTGCAAACAATGGCATACCAAGAACTTCTGCGGAAGTAATTCGCTTCTTAGGGTCCTGTGATAGCATCTTCCGGACAAGGTCCTTAGCGCTAGTTGATATGGATGGCCAAGGTTCACTTTCAAGGTCAAGATGTCCTTTCAAGATGGCATCAAATATTCCCCTCTCCGTTTCTGCAATGAGAACGAACAGAAGTAACGCATCTCAAATTTTTGTACAAGATTTAGATATTTGTGCAAGCACGTCAAAATTACTGTTCAGCAATACAATGGTGAGCACATCTTTACCAGCCCAGAAAGGAGGCACTCCAGTAAGCAAGATACACAACATAACTCCTGCACTCCATATATCGATTTCCTTCCCATATCTTCGCTGTAATACTTCAGGAGCGACATAATAAGCACTTCCAACTATATCACGGTACACCTTTCCTGGAAAGAGACGGAATTTATCATTGTTTTTGCTATGAAGAAATACCGAACATATAGAGTCTATTTTACAGTCGCAAAGCATGACACTAACTTATCAAAATGAAAATAAGTAAACCATAATATGCCTGTCCAGCTATCTCAATGGAGACTAAGCTATTCCCTTTTCTTCCTCATATCAAAGTGGTTCTGCTGTATTCTTCCTCCTCTTAATCATAGATGGAGAGTTTTCATATTTATATTTCCTTCAGGAAACAATTTAACCTAAATCATAGTCTGGCACGTAATAGCATAACCCCCCCCAAAAAAAAGAAACAAACTAAGAATCAATCCACGACTGAGATGACTGCAATACTCAAAAGTTACACAGAATGAGAAGGGCGATTTCCACTATTTGCCACATTGATAAGACTTAAAAATGTCAGTAAGAAAGAAAAGATATTTCAAACATTTACAAGAACAGCTGGAGTGTCTACCAATGACTTCACTAACTATGCTCCACCAGATAAATTTAAATCATCCAACAAAGGCAACAGTAGATTGAAGACATATAAGAACCACGCCAAATACTCTTCTCACACATGATAATACAAAGAGATATCCTCATGTTGAATAATAAACTGACAATAGCATTTTCAAAAGGAATCGGACAAAAAACATAGCAATGAGGACAAACCCATTTAGACCTTGGCATCCCAATCAAATCTGTCGTATTATGCCTTGAATTCTATATCACCGCCACTTTATAGTCCAACTAAGAGATGATCCAGGATGGTCTTGAGGGGCCAGGCAAAGGGATTTTATTAGAGCTGCTCTTTGTATGTTGTGCAATGGCAACTTTGCTTGTATTCATGCGCATATGTTAGGCCTGATCATTTAGCCAACACATCCTAGGTAAAATACATAATGCGATAGCATGACTTCCCAATGGCGGTGCTCAATGACAATTAACCCTATGGTGAAGTGACTCTTGAACTTGCCAGTTTCATAGACAAAAATGTATAAAACAGACTGACTATTGGACTTTGTGCATCTTAATTTTCTTCAGAAAGACCAAAATTTCTCCTTTAGTTCTTGTTAAAAGATAAAATAAGGCTAGATGTCACCATCAGGTATTGTTAACTATGTTTTCAACCCTCTCCTGCTTACAGCATTCACCACCATAATTCAAGCAACGATCCATTTTCTTGTCAGAAAATGACCATACCCATCATTCTTCCTAACTAGCTGTTCCTTATAACTGATAAAAAAAATGTCATTCCTTATATGAAAACTAGAAAGGCCTCATTCTATATCCAGTAGCATCTTCAACTGCTATTTTCTAAGTCAACCCGAAGTTCAGGAGAGGAAGAATGGAGTACCAAAAAGTGCAGGAATTATGTAAGAATGAAATAGGAGAAGCATAAAGAAAATGTTAATTACATAAACTCCTCAAAGGATTTATTCGAGCAAATTAATTCTCATATCAGGAGTATGCTGCGTGATCTAGAACTGAACTTTTTAGCTTAGTTCAAGCAGCAAGCATGACGAAACCAGAAGTACAAAGCAGTCACCAGAACTTAGGGACCTCTCCTACAGCTAAGGTGATCAGCCAAGATGCTCTTGAGGATACAACACGTAACACCTTAATGATGCATTACTCCGCATAATTAATAACTAGCAAAAAGCTTTCAAAGTTTTGCTTTCAACTGGGAAGCTTCTCCTGTCTTCCAAATAAAAAACATCGAATAAATATATCTTGTCCTTTGTTTATTCGACCTCCTATTTTTTCAAGTAACGTATAACGCAGGTTTTCACATTCAATTATCCAATGAGAGCAAACATGAGGACATCTTTGAGGCAATAGTTGACAACAATAATTCAACATAGAGAGGAGACATATACCTTCTTCAATAAAGACAGAGAGCCCAAAATCCGTCGCCTTAAGAAGGGCATTCTCATCCTTGCTTGAAAGCAAGAAATTCTCGGGCTTCAGATCGCGATGCATCACACCCATGAAATGACAAATATGGACAACATTTACAATAGACCTGCATATGGAAGCAGCAGCCCTCTCACTATAATGCCCCTTAGCAATGATCCTATCAAACAGCTCTCCGCCAGCACACAGCTCCATCACAACATGAACCGAATACTTATCCTCATAAGCACCCTTAAATTCAACAATATTAGATTGTCCACTCAAATGCTGCATAATTTGGATCTCTCTTTTAATATCTTCCCTATCACTCTTAGTAACAATTTTCCTCTTAGATATGGATTTACAAGCATATTGCTGACCAGTTGAGATTTCAGTACAAAGATGAGTAACACCAAATTGACCTTTACCCAATTCTTTTCCAAGAGTATAATATGACTTCACATCCTCAAATGGCTTACCAAGAATTGTATCACTCCCCTGAACTGGTTTTCGACTTGGGGCCATTGAGGATGGCTTCAATGATGGAGGGACTGCTTCTGACTGACCGGCAGCTGGTTTTGGAGGCACCTGATGTGATTGTTGAGGAGGAGAAGGATTATGTTTTTGAACAACTGGTTCTTGATTCTTTGTATAGCGCATATCTTGAGCATACCCATTACGATTACGGTCTGGATCCTTGTTTTTGCTAGAACAAATTCCCATTTGTTGCAAATAATCTATTCACTATTTAAGGAAATAACAAAGACCAGATCAGGATCTGAAAATATGAAACTGAATTTGAAGGTCAGATTCTAAGATCGGGACAAGAATGACAATGAACCAAGATGGAGATTTTCATGTTTGTGATAAGAAAAAAGAAATCCCAAGTTATAAATTGTTGTTCAGGATTAGATTGGACTAAGTTGAGAGAGAAAAGGGTTTAGAAAATTATGGGGGTTTTAGTTTAGAGACGACTTTGTATTGAAGTAGGAATAATGAAACTTGAAAATTGAGGAAGGACCGAGTCAGCTCGGAAATGAGATGACAAGTTGAAAGCTTCAAGAACAATGTAAGGGGAAAAAGAACAGAGAACACGGTTTGAGTTGGGAGTTATTGCGGGGGGTGGGGATGGTGAAGAAAAAGAAAACGTGTGATCAGAGACAAGAAGCCACCAAGAAAGAGGAGGACCAGTTTCGATAGGATAGAGAGAGAGAGAGAGACAGAGAGAGAGATCAGGGATGTCTGAATTATCCACTACGTTTGTGAAACACGCCTAGGAAAAACAAGGAAAGAATAATGGTACATTAAGTCAAATAAATTTTATATAGTATTTATTAATATAAAATTAAAATCATTTTAAAATTAAATAACAGAACTTTTAGAAACATATTTATCACAATAGATCCGATTTATTTTGCTTTTTATTCATTTGGTTTATTTGCACTATGCATTAAAAAAATAAAATTTATTAATAAATAAATCAATAGAAACTGTTTTAAAAGATATTTTTTTTCCAATAATGTATGACAAATTATAATACCAAACGATAAGTATCTGACCATTCAATTTAAAAAATTTTGATCGAAGAAATAAAGTTTGATCGTTTCAAGAGTACTTTCTTTATCAAATGCTATAAAATAATTCCATTAAGTTTTATCATTTGAAGATAAGAATTATATTTTTATCTCGTCAAAAAAAAAAGAGTCAACTTTTTTTTTTGGTTTTTTTTTTATTTTTTTCATTTCTGTTTTCAAGATAATCCTATTAAAATTTGAAATTAAAACTCGAAAATTTATTATCTGTGTCAAGACAATGAGAAGAAAGAATTACAAAATAATAGAATATTAAGTATTTTTTAATTATTTGTTAAAAAAAATTACACTAATAACAATTTTAGGATAAACTCAAGAAAACGAGTGTTTTTCCTTTTGCGTTTCATCGATGAAGATAATATAAACCCATATAGGAAACAATCATGAAAATACAGAAACTAAATCAAATTTGAGGAAAAATCGATCTCAAAAAGTAATGGGTTACGATCAACAACCCTTGTTAAAAAAACATTAACCCATATTAAAAAACAGTGGACAAGTAAACAAAAACCAATGACAGAGGACGAGACTTCTCAGAGGTGACTATGCATATTTTTATTAATAAATTATAATTCAATTGATATCATTAATATATATATTTATACATATTATCAATCAATCGATTTCAATTGATACTATATCAGTTCTCATTAAATTCTTAACGTCAATCTCATTGATAATAAAGACTTAATCTTTCAATTCGATTACTGGAAAGTTTCTGTTTAAAATCTACTCGTTTAAGAAAATTATTAACTTTTTATACAAAAAATGATATTTATTTTTGAAATTAGGTATTTTCATTAAAACTTTGACATTGATTAAAAGATATATAGTTCACATGTAATTTAAGTTAAATTAAAATTTTCTAAACAGAGCCTCAGAAGGGCTCATCCGAATAACTGAATAAGGTAATAGAAATTTAATTTGTATAAAAAGAAAAGATTAAGCAATTGTTTTTTTATTTTTTTTAAAATAAATTATTAATATTTAATAATTACGTATTAAATCGTGACAACTTACGGCAACTCGAGAGCACGTTGGGGGTAATGATCACGACTCCGTATCAAATCGATAAATTTCACGTCACATACGACACGTTACACGTGGTCAGTCGCAGGTACCATAATTAATAGGAAAGAAACGGGTAATTTCGCTTTAAACATTTGCCACTACCTTGATCCAACGTTGACATCCACGCGCTTTTATGTTTTGAGATTTTGATTTTTCTTTTTAATCAAAATCTTGCGATCTTGCGGGTGTCGGAAGGCAAGGAAGGTAAGGAAATTCAACCCCTTTATATATTATTTAAAGTTGATCTTATTTTTTTTTTACTAAATTATAAAAATTTTGATTAATATCTATGTATTAAATATTATATTCATAAATATAAACAATTTTAAATTTATAATCCTATAAATATAAAATACTCACGCTATTAACTATAATATTTGATGTTACCATCTTAATGGTAGATGTTGAGGTAGATTAGGGGGAAAAAAAATTACACACACACGCGTCAAGAGTTGACGAGAGTAAACCAAGGCGTAGAAACGTGATTATTGGTTTCTCACATTGCTTTTTCTTTTTACTATATTTTTCGATATTCAAGCCTATATTATAATTAATTTAATTTAAAATTTATAATAATCTATTTAAAAAATTATTTTTTTAATATATTTTATTTTATATCCAAATCATGAATTAAATTCATAATCTTAATTCAGAGATCTAATATCATATTTTATTAGATTAACTGATCATTAATTCTTTTGTTATTTGGAGAGTCCGACAACATGTGTTGTCTTTGGGAGCGCGTGATTCTTTTTTGAAAAAGAAAAATTAAAAACCCTACAAAAGTTAATCCAAGACATATCTTTCTAAGGTGATTCCTATTTATATATGATTTTTTAAGGTAACAGAAATGGTAGCCGCCGGAGGGCTGATAAAGTCTTGCATTTTATGAACTTGTGTATTTGTTTTCGGAGGGATAGTTTAGTGTTCATATCTCTTTTTTAATTTTATGATTCAAAATTTAAATTTTATTTTAATCCAAACAAAAAAAATGGTATATTGGATGAACTAACGAGGCGGGGGAGAAGAGGATGTCTTTTGGATTCTTAAGGTTGTTGTGATGAGAAATGTACCATTTAGTCGTAGTGGCGTGATGTAAAGTAGACTTTAATTAAAAAAAGAAAAAAAGTGGACGCCGGGTGCAGCTATTTCACTTTAAATTTTGGGGCCTAGGACATATGAACATGTGAAGAGCACGTGATTGGGCACCATATAATTTTGCCCGACCTTTAAATGTCACATCCGCTGTCCCAAAAATCTATAGCTGAAACAAAATGTAGAATTCTTAGGGCAATAAATTAGATCTTACTTCTAAATTTTAAAATCAGATATGAGAGATAAATATTAAAAAAAATTAAAAATTAAAAATTAAAAATATATTAATTTAGTTAGTGCGAATTATTCTACACCACTCATCACTATCGAAGATTATCTCCTTAACTAAACTCTTAACTATCATATCTTTACGAATAATTTATATCCAAATTTTTAACGATTTATCGCTACGTTTTATTAAGTCTCTTATATTTAAATTTTCAGTACTCCTAATTTTCTTAAAAGGGAGTAAGGTTTGATTAATCTATAACAAGAGCCCTGGACCATGTGAACGTAATTTGCCCTGAACAAGCAAAAGAAACTATGAATTCTTGTGCATCTTGGAGCAGCAACACGGGTTTGTTAGTTACAAAATCAGAATTCCCTATTGTCCGTCATCTTCTGCACAAAACGTGTGAAGGGGCACAGTCAATTCCGGGAGGGTTTCTACCGTGGGTGATGCAAGAGAAAGAACATCGAGGGTGGGGTGACCTTCCGGGTACAAATCTGTCGAGACCAATTCCAATCTCTTCATAACCAAGCACCTGCATATGTGCTACGCAGCTACACCGGGGCGGAGGAGCGATTTTTGAGCGACCAATTCCTTCCCAGAAAGCTTGCGCACATGGCAGGATTCTAGTAAGAATCTGATCTACATATTTGATTGAAGACTAAGAGTTGAGCATGCAAACCCACAGAAAAAATTGCAGGTGTCCAATCAATTCAAAGGGGTTTTCAAATGTATGTACAGCAAGATCAAATCAGTACACGTTAAGGAACCGAGCAGATACAGAAAAGTATATGCCAGAAATTTTAGATAGCACAACAAACTTGCATACAATTAGGGTTTACAAACTTGCATACAATTAGGGTTTATATACATCGGGAATGTAAAACTGCAATGAAAAATTGAAGCAAATGTCGCCTTTCGTCCGATTCTGGCAAATAAAATATGTAGATCTGAGATCAATTTCTGGGGAGCAAAATATATCGATCACACAGAATGCATGCATAGACCAAGAAAACATGAAACTGTTAATGCTGATAAGTGTTTGGGTCAAAACTAGCAGACCCAGAACATACAGTCTACTATCAAATTGAGAGGAAACTAGGATTGTGTCCCAAGTATTAAGCCAAAATAGCACAATGTGGCAACTTCTAGTTCTGTACGTAGATGAGGAAACCCAGAGACAAGACAAAAGGATTGGGTAGAAATATAATGGCAAAACAACCAACTTCTTTAATCCCTTAGTAATAAAAGGGGTGGTCATCAAACGCCTAACCCTAAAATCACTCCTCCCTTCGCACACCATTGTACAAGTCAATACAACTAGGACATCATCACAAAATATCTGTGCAATAAGGTTCAAGTGTAGCATGGTGGAAACATCACCCAACCAATAATGCCATCAAGAATTTGGCTAACCTTCTCTCAAGGATAGTTGTGTGGCCAGTCTCATTCAGCCTCAAACCAGAATGCATCTTACAGCTCCGGCCTTCAACAACTGATCAATTTGACGAGTTTACAATCGTATCTCACCAGAAAAGAAATACTGCCTAAACCGCAATCCATCATCATCAAGCATATGTATACATCAATTCACAAAACCTGATCAGGTTACCGAGGCAGACAAAAATACGTTAGCTTCCTGTACAAGCATCATCAGAAATCACTGCTTCGGATGATGGAGCTCCTATATCGTCAGGCACCGGAGTTACCCCCTTTTCGCTCTTCCTATGCAGAGGCTGCTCCAATTCCTGATCTGGGAAAACTTCAGATTGCAATGACGGAGCTATATTATTCACATGCAACCATGTTAGTTCCCACAAACTATCTCCCCCAAGGGCACTCCTCTGCACCAGCACTCCCTTTGACTTCATCACAACCAGAGCGTTCCTAAGGAGATCAGGGACTACTTCTTGAAGCTTCTCCGTTCGCTTCCCTCTGACTTTTGCCTTCATATATTTTTCCATTCTGCTAAGGACACCAAGCCACAGTTTGCAGAATGTAGTTAACTGCGAAAGATCTGGGAGTAACTGTAGAAACACTTTTGACAGAAGCTTCACAGCAAGGAGAAGCGTCCCTTCCATGTTCCTGTAGTCTTTTTGGGAGTGGCCCTGTGCAATTTCCAGCAAGTCATCAAGCATTGTAAATATAACCACATCAAAACACTGCAACCACAAAGTATTCGGAAGGTGTACACCTTCCACACCCATCAAACACTTCTGCAATGATAAGAGGGCATGATTCCTAACATCTTCTCGCTGATCCAAACATACTTTTCTCAGTCCCTGTACAAGTCTCAACCACATCTCTCCAATATCTTGGAACATTTTTGCAGCCTCCTCCTCTCCCATAGCTTCCTTAGCCTCATGTGCCCACTGTGCCAGACAATCTACAGAACCTGCCATAAGATCCAAAGCACGCACGGACCTGTCTGCTTGTCCCACACGAGACTCGGCAAATTGGCGTGATGCGTCTACACAGAGCACAAAGTTAGCAGGCAATAGGTGGGCTCCATCTGACATGATAAACAATAATGCATCAAAACCAGCTTCAGAGGCTTCTGGGTGTCGAGCCGTAATAGAAAGTAAGGATGTAATTGTTCTCCATCCCATTTGAGATCTTACATGAGTAGCATTCGCCTTAACAAGGCGACTCACTTCCAACGTAATATGCTCACAGTAAGCATCAACAACTCGTGCATCAAGCTTCAAAACCAATTGCAGTGACCGCAAAAGTTCATCAGCTAAGTTTTCTTTATATGGAAGCAGCCGCTGGCAAATCTTGAGGAGTCCAAAAACAGCCTTCTCCACCAAGGCACCAGGCATCACAGTAGACTGAACAATATTAGAAATATGCTCATAAACACCTTGCCAGAGAAGAACAATCCTATCCCGGTTGTTCAAAGTAATTGCAATCAACAGCTCCAGGCAAAAAACTGCAGTGTCTTCATCCTCAGGAGAACTATTCCCCTTCTGGGGTCGTCCTGCAGCCCAGATGAGCGCCCGTGCAAGCTGTAACAAAGAATCAGCTTGAAGAAACTTGCTCTCTGTAAAGATGCTATCAATGTGGCACTTCTGAATTGTTTGAAGAGTACGCTGATGAGCTGCAAGCTGCTGCTCAGTAGGTTGAGATCTTGGCTCCTCTGTGTCAAGAGACAAGAGCTGACTGAACCGCCCCATCAGTCCAGAGGATCTCCGGGGAGTACCCATGGCTGGCATGTGAACTGAAGACAAAGAGTTTGTAACAGGCTTCCCCTGCCCAGGGTCCGTAGCAAGCTCTGATTCATCGGCTGCATCACTGGCCACACGAGCAGGAAGAAGACCAAGCTTGTGCAACCTCAAGATGCAATCTAGGATGTTTCTCCACCCTGCGCGAATATAATCACCATATCTGTTTGCAATGGTAAAAACTGTCACAGTTGCCATCCTGGCTTTTGGATCATCACCAAAGGCTAGAACAGGTTCCTCAACAGGTGATGAATTTAGGAGAGTCGTGAATTTACACAGAGACACCACTAGATCATCAAGCACATCTTCCAGATGATGGCATGCAGAAATCTTCGCAACGGCCAAAAATCCATCTATACATGTTTGATAAACATCTTCATGTTCTGCATGATCAAAAACCACAGAGATAGCAGCAATTGTTGGACCTGACATTATTGCAAACATATCATGGTCAAGAAAGGCTCGCGAATCAGATACAATATATGGAGCAGTTTTCTTGGATTTATGCATCAGATCAATCCAGCGGCTTGGAGTCATTTCTGGAAAACCAGCACCCTGTTCTGGAGTTGTGCGGATTTCATTTTTGCAGATGGAATGATACAGCTCTGACAAGAACTCTCTAGGTAGATCATTGCCTCCATTGATGTGTCTATTATTTCGAATAAAATCTTCTTCAGTCATCTTTTTCTTCACCTGCACGTTGTGCTGATCTGTATTGAGCATTATAAGTGAATAAGACAATAAGAGAGCAGCATCCTTGTTAACTAGAATCTGAGGAGATTGCTCATAGTATCTTTCAGAGAATGCCTCAAGCACTCTTTGTATCTTCTGCGATTCTCCTGGCAGTCTAAAAGTTTCCAAGAATAAGCGCAGAGCAGTATCCAAATTCATATCTTGGAAATCAAAAGTCCCAGCAAATTCATGAAGAACTTGAACACAAAACTCATCATGATTACCAAGGAAATCACCAACAAGGTTCTTATCCAATCCAGCTGTGTACCTGAAAAAGCAAGCAACACTTTGGGGGTCTAGTTTATCAGGCAACAGATGTGTTCCTTGTAGGAATTCCAGCCCTTTCTTGGGATCTCGATTAAAGTGATCAGCTCCAATCATTAATCTTCTCTTTATGTACTTCCTTCGACGGACAAACGGAACCCAGTGGTTAGGATCATTATAGTTGTCACACTTCACCATCCAAAATGGCGTATATTCTTCTAGATGCACAGGAGCCTGTTCAAGACCAGTGGATCCATTGCTGATCCTCTCTGCCATACCCTGAATCACAGCAATAAGACCATCCAAAGCGAGTACATGCATTGCAGACAAAGGGCAATTCACTGGAAATGCACTCTTTGACAGCAAATTAGCAAGATCCTCAAACACATTGCTACACGTTATATCACAGTCTAAGTTAGCATACATCTCCACCATAAAGGTTTTCTGTCTGCAAAAGTCAACAAGAGCCTCCATGGCAACCTCCTGCTGCTGGTATGAAGCTCCATATCTACCTTGTGCAAGCCTCAAGATCACACAGGAAAAGAAAGCTTCAAGCTGCAATTTGAGTTCAGTTCGCAAATGTTGGTATAGGTTGAGAACAATGCTACACACCATTGACAGAATAAGTGGACTCATAGACAAGCCAAACTGCATCAGATTACTGAATAGTTCATCTTGTATCAAATTTAATAACCTGGGATGCTGTCGTATTGATGCCCCCCCTAGTTCAATGGCTGAATTTATCAGACCCAATGCAAAAAGAGGCATATCTTCATCATATCCTATAGAATTTGATTTAGGACCCATACCCAGGTGTTCCACAACATTCAACAAAGAACACAAGAAATGAAAAACCTCCACCATGCTGGGGACACCATAAGGCTCTGTCATTAGGTGCAAGTCATTTGGAAGAGTCTCTTTCCCATTGCCAATCCCAGCTGTGCCCTCATTTGACAGACTGGCTACCAGCCCTGTAGAAGCATTTGGAGGATAATCTGCTGAGAATGGCTGGCCATTGCTTTCAGAACTACCATTTCCATTCTCTAGTTGCTTTGTGCCAAATGCATAATCTTTACCTAGCCCATCAACCTGCAGCTCACAATATTTATCTTAAGAAAGGTCTAGAAATATTGGACTCTAAAGTTCTGGCCGTAACAAATGATATCAGACTATTTATTCATCAGCTGTTACCTCCTAGAGGTAAAGCTTCAGATGTGCATCTATTACACTGGATGATTGTTGCATGGTTGAAAAATCTCTATCAAGAGCAGAGATCATCAGGTTATTTAAATTTCATTCCATGTAGAGTTAAACCAACTGAAGGTGTCAAGTGATATTTAACAGTGCGAAGCCAGAAGCCGCATGCAACATGCAGTGCCTCAGCTACCTCCTAGCAAAATCTTAAAATGTGCATCTTTTGTTCTAGTCTCCTATTCTGTGAATATCCACAATTCTTGTATGGTTGAACAATCTCCATCAACAAAAAATGAGTTCCTTAAATTATGATTAAACTTCACTTTAAGTCAAACTCAGTTGTGAAGCTCATTTAAGGTCAAAAATGATATTCATCTAAAGACAGTAGCAAGTCAGTGGCTTTGTGCACTATGCAGTACTTTGTTTCCCTCAACATTCATGCTGTTGGAATTTTAAAGAGCTAGAAGAAAAAGAATTAGCTAGAAAACTATTACACAAGAATAATGACTGAAAACTCCAGTGTTGACCTCTAAGTCCTGATCTTATGAATTCGGCATGGAGAAGAAAAATCAAAGCATATTGCATCTTAAGTTGTTATTCATGTTAGACTTCCAAATCTATAATACAACCTATGTAAGTCATATGTTTGAAAAAGAAAGGATTAATTATTACCTCCTGCTTCACAACACTGCCTCCATTAACCAATGCACGATCCGTGCTATCAACATCGGCAAGATGAGAAAAGATACACCTCACAAGCTCATGCATTGTATGCCGTGCAATCCTCTGCAGCAACTCACCCTTGGTTGTTGCTTGATGAACAACCCGATAGCAAGTATTAACAATTGTGCAAACATGATGATTACTCAACATCACTGATGCCTTACTCTTCATACAAGCCAAAAGCACCTGAAGTATCTTCATCAACACCACCTCCTCGGAGGATGGATCAGTCACCTCAAACCTACAACTAGTCACCGCATCAACCACCAAATGCATTGCATCCTCAACATTAACCGTCTCCAAATCAATGACATCGAGACTCAAAATCCTATACACTGCGGACAATGCCACCCCAGTTATAGGTGCCCCAGTCTCATCCGACCGTATAACATCCAAAAATGGCTGTAAATACAAGGCCGGATTAATCGAACGCCACTGATTCGGCCATGAAAACACCTGTCTTCTTAAACCCTTTAAGGACTGAATCAATGTGTGCTCTAGTTGGTCATCACCAGTCACATATCTCCCACCCCACCTCACATTTCTTCTCATAACAGCTAAAACAGCTCCTACTTCTGAATTTATCATACATGCTAAAGCACTAGCTTTGCTATAAGACGAAATGGTTTCACAGTCTTCAGGCTCTTCTTCTATGGCTTTAATTCCACATTGTAACTTCAATCTTCCCATCCTTTGTTCTTTTATGACTCAAATCAACTAAAAACCTCAAAACCCTAAAATTCAGAAACAAGAAAAGTAAGACTTGGACCCTCAGATCTACAATATCACTACTAAAATTGGCATAGATCTACGCAATTGAGCCAAACAAAAAGGCATTGTTACCAACCTGGAAGGAGAGAGATCGAAGTTGAATATACTTCGTTTTTTGATTTCCTTAGATAGAAAATGAAGATCGGAGAGAGACAGAAGAGAGTTCTGAGTCAAGTGAATTCAATTAAGCTTTGATGAGAAGTGATTTATGTTGAAAATATATTTGAGAGAGCAGATAGATGGCTTACTCGAGTTGTTTTTGGGAGTAATAATTAGGGTTTTGATCGAGTGATGGACAAGTGTTCCTCTCTCTTTTTCAGGAGTTGGAAAATGGAGGTCTTTGACCGACGAAAAAGCTTTGATTTTGTGCTTTCTTGTCGCCTTTGTTACGTTAAATAACTCTTGAAAATTATTTTTTTTTATTTTCTTAAAATTTCTTTTAATGAAGAAAAAAAAACATTATGCGGATTATTGCGGTGTATTAAATAATAACAATTCATTTTAAAAAGATTTTATTTTTTATTTTATTTTAAAAAGCATTTTAACCCATTATTGGATTAATATAAATTAACATATAAAATTTAACTCATATAATTTTTAATTTATTTGATTTATTTAACTATCTGTGCAGCTTTACTCCCAATGGATATATCAAATACTTTTGTTAAAAACTACTATTGTTCCATTATAGCAAATTGTTTGATTAATCATATTTAAAATTTAATGTTTTGAATAAATACAATAACAACAATTTAAATCTTAATTCTACTCGATCATTTAAAAGATAAATATTAAAAATATAAAAAAAAAACAAATAAATAAAAAACTTTGATTTAATTTGTACGGAGTCTCTTACGCCACTCATTCCTAACCAAAATTATCTTCTTATCTAAACCCTTAACTATCATATTTTTATGGATAATTTATATCCAAATTTTTAAAAATTTACCTCTACGTTTTACTAAATTTCCTAGAGTTAAATTTTTTATTTTTCTAATTGATACATCTTTAAATCTTCTTTGCATATACCAGAATCATCTCAAATGACACTCTCACATTTTATCCATAATTGAACTAATTCCTGACTTATTACGGATCTTTTCGTTTATAATTTTATTTTTTCTAATTTTACCACATATTCATCTAAATACTCTAATTTCTGCTACGATCAAAATTGTTATTTAATAACTAAACACTCAGTATCATATAATAGTATAATTTTTATTACAATTTTATAAAATTTTCCCTTAAAATACAATAAAAATAATAATTTTTATTAGCAATGTAATATTTGATTTGCATCAAATCTATTAGATATATATCTTACTATAATAAAAAGAAACAAGTGTGAAAGGGTAGAGTTTTGGGAGTGCCACGTCGGATGGGAGTGTGCTATTGTTCCCCTTTTTTTTTTTGTATTTCTTCATTTTTTTTTACTTCTTTTTTTCTCTCATTCATCCTTTTTTTCCCTTGCCCTTTTTCTTTTTTTTTTTTCCTCCTCTTTTTGGGTTTCTTCTTATTCTTCTTTTTTTTCACTTCTTTTTTTTTTTTTCATTGTTATGCTACTATTTTTTTTATTTCTTTCTTTTTTTGTTTCTTCTTTTCTTCTTTTACTTTTTTTTTCCACCCTTCACTTATGTCGGAGAAGAGAGTAAGAGGGAATGCCACCTCTGATGGGAACACTTGACTACTGCTTCCTCTTTTTTTTGGGAGGTTTCTTCTTCTTTTTTTTTTTTTTTTTATCCTTTACTGTTCTTTTATTTTTTATGGGCTTCTTTTTTGTTTTACTTCTTTTTTTTTTCCACCGTTCACCCTTCCTTTTTTTTCTTTACTTTTTTTGGGTTTTTTGTTCTTTTATTTTTTTTTTCATCCTTCACCCTTTTTTTTTCGCTCCTTTTTTGGGCTCCCCTGTTACTGGTTTCCTATTATTCTCTTTTTTTTACTACTCTTTTCGTTTCTTCATTTTCTTTTTTACTTTTTTTTTTCTTCTTTCAACATTTTTTTTTAATAATTATAACACATAAAAAGAAAACTTAGGCCAAGACCGCACAAGGTGCGGCCAGAACTCTCCTGGTGTATATATATATATATATATATGAAAGGTGAGCTCTTTAGAGAATTGCGACATGTCAGCCTTTGTTCTTATAATTGTGATGCGTCAATTAAATTCGCATGTCACGTTATTTTTTTTCAACGTTTCTTAATATGTCGAATAAATAACAAGTGGAACTATAATAATTAAGTGATATTTATGAGTGCATATTAATGATATCTGTTCTTATTCAATCTGTTCATAGTTCATGGTGGATTCTCAGGGGATTTATGAATTATGTTACTTATTGCACATAGAAAGAGGAAAATTCATAATTATTAATAAAAGAAATAGATTAATGTGGTGATTTTGATTTTTATCAGCATTTTCTTTGAAATGATTTGAAATATTAAAATTTTATTTTTTCTAAAAATAAAGGAGCAAGTTTGAATATTTTTTGAAAAATATTTTTAAAAAGGATAGATTGAATGAGGTTTTTTTTTTTTTTTTTCCTGTCGTATCATGCATGTAAAAAATTAATAAAAATCACATATATACACGTATTATATGTTAAAATTGAGTTTTCTCTAAAATTATATCACTGAATATATCATGTTGAGTTGAATTTCATTGTTTAAAATTAAATTACATTACATACAAAATGTAGTTGTGAATTTTTAATATATTATTGGCAACAAAAAAGAATTTATAATATAAATAAGTTCATATTATGTAAAATGAAGAGAAACACTAATATAATATGTATATCATTTTTATCATTTTGCGGACAATTCACCTTTTTGCTGAACATAATTATTAAAAGCAATATATATATATATATATATATATATATATATATATATATATTATACTAAATTTTTTTGGGTTGAGTGATCTGATACTCTACCCCTTAATCGGAGGTTTCGAGTTTGAGTTTTGAGAATGATAAAAAAGGATTTTGGTTTACGATATTTAAATCGGATTAATTGAATAAAAGTCCGTTAATGAAAACAAAAAAACATATATATTTTTTTTTATTATAAAGGAAATTGATGCCATTACAGAGAGTCGTTGAAAATTTTCCCAAACAAATGCTGGTACTAATACCCGTCAACCGGCATCGTTCGTCTTTGCGACTTTTCTGGGCATTTTCCAGAAGTGCGCTAAATCTCTCTCTCGGCTCTCTCCCGCAGCCTCACCCACTATCTTTCTTTTACTTTAATATCAAACTAGTTTGTAATCGAATGTTAAAGCGGAAACAAAAATTGAGAAAGAGATAATGACGAAGATGATGATGTTGATAGAGCTCACCGTCGATAATGGTGCGGTGGTACGGGTGCGGCTTGGATGAACCAGCAAGGAAATTGAAGGCCGATGACGGATGGGTTGACAGAGTTTGAGAGAGAATGAAAGAGATTGACAGATGGTGAGAGCTTTGGGAGGAATGGGGAAATTGACCGAGGCTGTGAATATTACAGAAATTATAGATTCAACGTATTCCACTAAAAGAAGAAAAGTTGATGAAAAATCAAATTTGAGGAAGAAAGAATGTTTTCTTGAGTTGAAGAGAGAGAGAGAGAGAGAGAAGAAGAAGAAGGTTTTGCAGAGGATGAGGGAGATAGGCTTGCACTTCAAGCGCGGGTGAGAGAGAGAGAGATTGAGAAAAAATTACGGGAGCACTCTGGTAACGGTAGGAAACAAGTTTTTTAAAAAAGTATAAAAGTTTTTTAATAATTTATCTTTATTTTCTTTTTAAAATTTTTATAAAGAAAAAAAAAATAACATGCCAAGGAACTAGACTGAGTCAAAAATTAAGGTAAAATCTTATACAATAGTTCATTTTTATATAATTTAAAATTCTTTCATTTGATTTGAAATTTAAAATTGTTCAAAATTATAATATTTCAATAAAACATCTGAAAAGTTAAAAAGTGTGGCACGAGAGTCTCAGTCATAAATTAACTTCATTAGCTTTTTCTAAGGGATACAGGGGGACAAATAGAACAATTTGCATCATAATACACTGCTACACCTTGAACAAATGAAATTATGGCTACTCATGACACAGGCACATGCCACAGAATTATTCACCCGTAGACAAAAGTGATTTCATGAACAATTAAATAATACCCGTAAAAAATTTTTGGGGGAACCAGTAGTTGCATGTTTTCGCGGAACCAACCATGCGAACCGGCTCAAGGTATAGCTTTTAGGCACCATACATGTAATCTTGATTAGAAGATTCCGCATATTGACAGGCTCAACACAAATTTTCATCTGGTTCTGCAAGTAACTTTCAGGAACATACTTGGGCTGTCCAGATGTAGAAACATCTAAATCTTCTGTTTGAGAACATGTCGCAGTTGAATCTTTTGACTTCCCATCCTTGCTTCCAAAAGCTTTGCCTTAAAACTGCTTTTCTGGGGACAGCGAGGCCACTCGATGCACCCTTTCATTCCCCTAGCTATGTGTGGGTTTCCAGAGTCAGGTGAGCTCCACTGGCCCACCATGTCTGGAGGGCTAAGTCCACCTTTCGCTGAACCCTGGTCTGGGGACAACAAACTGCCATTAGATATCCTTCCGTTTGAAAGCTTCCCATTTATCTCTTCCACCGCGATTATCTTGTAGTTTTCACCATTAGTGGGGCATGATCTCCAAAGCCTGGAAATAGATGAGACTTTCTTCAGTTGCTTTGACGGCACTGAACAGATTTCACTGATTTCTGTAATAGGGGTTTCCTCGACCACATTTTCTTCCCATTCTGTTCCACTTCCTGACACATTACTGTCTCCATGAAGCTTATTCACAGATGGTTCACTACCTTCACCTGAACAATTTGAACCCTGATCCTCGGCATGGCTCACAGTTTCCCACCCACTACCATCTTCTTCAATTTCACCATTTTGGTTTAAACTTACATTTGTGGCCCACTGAATGCTGCCTTTGTTGTAAACATTGACTTCAGGACTTACAGTATGAATTTTGGATGCATGGCTGGCGGGGCTGTAAGCAATGCAGGGTTCAATTTCCCTCTCAGTGGCTTCACCAAAATTCATTTCTTCAAAAACCGCAAATATATCATCCGACTTTGGGGGCTCATAAGAAAATTCCTTAATATTGTGTATGTTGACAGAGGCAGCAGCCTGACGAAACAATTCCGCTTCTCTCAACACCTTCATGTCTGGGACTCCACTTCGAGCCCTTAAGAAGGTATCCAGATCTGCTACAAGCTTGTTTAACTGGGAATACTTTTCTTCAAGTGCAACCTTGGCATCAACTAACTTCATCTGCACACGCTCTTCTCGCCACACCTCAGCCATTTGCAGCATCTTCCGCTCCTCATCCACTTCCTCTCGAAATTTTGCAGACTCCCTCTTCACAGCTTCAACCTCAGCCTGATGTTCCCCAATCTCCTTAGCAAGCTCATCACATACTTCCTCTATTAGCTCTCTGGCTTTTCTCTCTTTTTCATAGTCCTGCATATATCGCTTAGCTAATTTCTTAGCATTGGCAAGCTCACTAACCAATTTTGAGTTTACAATCTCCATCCTTTGGCGATTTTTCTTCTCTCTGCTTAAATCAGCTTTGATGTCATCAATTATTGCACGGACTTTTTCATGTTCTCTACTCCGCCACAAAGCTTTTTCCTCATTGAGTTTCCGCAAAAAGTGCTCAAGTTTCTTCTTTGAGGACTGCCTTTCCGTCTCAAGCTCATAAATACGGGATCGAGCCTGTTCAAGTTCCACTTCAAGAGCTGAAACTGCTGAAACAGCAGTTATTTGTTGGTCTAGAAGCTTCATGTGGTCATGAACATCATCTGAAGCTTTTGCACAGGCAGGATCCCACTTTGTTGCCCCTTCCATCATAGTGTTGAGCAGTTGAAATGAAGGCTCTACCTATAAAACAGAAGACAATGTGTAGGACCAGAAGTCAGTAGCAGCAAATGAATGTAATGTGGCACAAGTAAACTACTTGCCCAGTTACTTTGCTAATGATGCCAGTTAAACGTCTTAATTACTGTGATGATAGAACATTTTCCCAAGGAAAGTTGGCCAAGTAACTTCTATTCATTTGTCTCCATTACTCATTCAGTCCTTTAGTCCTGTTGGAATTCCTCCTGAACTCCTTAAGGTTCCCAGAAACACATGGCGCAGTATATTTTTTTCCGACTTTATATGCTTATTTCAGCTTTACCAATACCATGAAACCCAACCATAGGCACATGTGCAATCAACCTTATACTCAGATCCAGAGCTTCTAAACTTCACATATCCAACATCCAAGTATACCTTCAACAGCCATTAAACATGCTTCTAAACTTGTGTGTGACAGTTATGATTGCCTAATAACGCAGGAAAAGAAAAGTGCACAGAGTCACAAATCTCTGGGTAGGACCTACCAAGGGTAGTGAACCACTATACTGTCTACCACATGTACATGACAGAAACAAGCGTACACTTTAAAGTTATAATGAAACCTATCCTGCTCCCCACAATCATCAACTTAAGGCCCACTTGAATATCACACACAATGAAATGAATTTTTTTCATTTAATTTGCTGTACACAATCCAAAAGTAAAAAAGAAAATAAGAAAGGAAAGCAGCTTTTCTCCAACAAGAAACAATTTAGACTTTTAAAATGTATAGTAACAAGCAGTAATGAAAGGCCATATATGATATTTAGAGAGATGCTGTCATCCAAAAAGTTGCTTTAATGTGTACTATTTAACTTATTTTGTTATTATATGAGTTTATGTTTTGAAAATAAACCATATTTACAGTCATAAGTCAGTTTAACCTAATTCTGAAATGAGATCATTTGAATTCCAAACACATTTGACATTGGCAAAGACCAATTCATGGTCCATCTAGTACCATAAGAGTATAATTTTTACCTCCCGCCGGAGTCCATTCTTTGGACCAGAAACTGAAAGGGGACTCTGTGACAGATCCTTATGGTCAGGAACAAATGCTCTGTTATTATGGTGACACAGAAATGGAAGGCCGACTTGGCTAACGTGAGACTGCAAGAGAACACAAGGACCAAGTCATACCTTGGAAATTTTTGTGGCATGCAGAAATTCCAAAATAAAAAAAGGCTCATAAGGCACAATTTTATTTGTAGTTTAAAAACAATTCTCACAATCCTTGGTTGGCATGGATAAACAACTAGAACTGTTCAAGAAAGTATACCATAAAGTATCTATTCAAAACTGAGGTTCAAGTTTGAGACCCATCAGGTATTAGACACGCACAAAGCATGTATATGGCATTTAATAATTGGACTTTCACTAAAATAATTACATTAACATTGGAAAAGCAACATACTATGGAAATCAAATTGTAGGTTTGTATTGCAAAGAAATCCATGAAGTTTGGTAGTAGTACTTAAGGAAGTAAATTACGATCACTACTATCCAAAAGCGAAACAACAGAAAGAGAGGGAATGTTTGGCAGTTCAATGTACCGTAATGATTTGGAGTTGATCTACAAAATCTGCTCTTTTTTTTTCCTGTTAGAAATGGAAACAGCTTTGCCATAAACTACTTGTCGTGTTCCAAGTGCAGGCAAGTAATATCAGTCTAGAAAACCACAGAATCTGAAGAATGTATTTTGCCTCTATGTTAAAGCTGAGAAACATTAAAGTTTGGAAACCTTATTCCACAATCGCCCGAAATTTGAAGCTAAAAAGAATGTGAACACGAGACTGAAAAAATTGCTTCCAATAAATCCATCCGAAATCAATGGCCATTAATTCAATTTTTTCCACTACTATCTCTCCACACATCCACCAACTATCGATCCATCTCTATAGCTAAAACTGGAAATGAAAGGAAAAAAGGCCAAGCAACAGCTGATTTCCATTGCAGACCGTGAAAACATACTCAAAGCAGAATTGACAACTTTTTCAAGAACAATCATCGAGAGTTATAATCCTTCCTTTCCAAAGCGTTGCAATACATGAACAGGGACAAAACCCACAAGCATTACTCTACTTCAGCAATTCATTTATGTGACATTGTATAAAATTCCATAACAAGCCCCAGATAATCTGCAATCGGTTCATACCATACCAATCAATCTCTGGCAGGTCCATAAATTAATCAATTGAAACAATTAACCACACAAGCTCTCTCTCCAAACCAAAGCATTGCATTAAAACCAAACTCACTGGATCAAATTCCTCGTAAATAACATAAATCACTGCAGATCTTAACAAAAACCGAATTCAACATTCAAATTACCTGAAACCCTAACTTCTCATTTCTCCGCAAGCCGGGGCTTGCACTCGCAGCAGCTTGGGCTGGAATCTCCGACGACTGCAAACGCCACAAAACGGCCGCCAACTTTCTCGCCGAGACATAAGCCTCTTTCTCTCTCCTTGCTTTCCGGCGGCCTTTCCCCGGCAACTCCTCCTCTTCCGCAACCGAAAAGTCTCCGTCGTTGAACTTCCATTTAAGAAGCGGAGTGGCAGGTCCACCGCTTTTCTTTCCTCCTTGAGTTTTATCTCTCTTCACTCCTCCGGCGCCGGAGAAGACGGCGTTCTTGACTTTCCGGCAAGGCAGCTTTTTAGAGGTCCGTTTCTCTTGAAGATCTGAACCAGGAAGTGGGCTTGTCGCTTTGAAAGAGAAGATAGCCGGTGCCTCGGCTTCGCCAGAGATCTTCATCTTCTCCCAAGATTCTTAGCCATTTAGAGTGAGAGGAGGGTTTAAGTTAGAAAGAGAAAATGTGTTGTTGGTGAGAGAGAGAGAGAGAGTATGTGTGGAGAGTGGAGAAGGAGATGGAGACGGAAATGGCAACAGTACAGTGGGGGAGAGAGAGTATGATTCAGAGATTTCCCGGGGGGAGAGAGAGTATGATTCAGAGATTTCCCGGAGAAAACGACGGGATATAGACTTTGGTAATAGCATAGACATGGGCCATGGAGGCCGCCTCGTATATATATGTACGGTCAACGTATATTTCTACATACATACGATTCGTCCTCGCATTCTGCGGATTTGGTTTAAGACAATGCCCTAAAACGGTGTCGTTTGCACAACGCGGCTCCAGCACTAGGGTATTGGGTTTATCTATCTAAATAACATCTCTCTCTAATTTTGTAGTAAATACAAAAATTATCTAACAAAATAAACTATAAAATAAAGTAAAAAGATATTTATTAGTAAAATTGTGAGATATACACTAAACAAGAAACATTAGTTATCTTATGTTGTAAACTTGGTTTTGAATTTGAAAATATTCCATATGGTTTCAACATTCATCATTTAATTATGAAAATTCATAGTTTTTTTAAAATTTAATTAAAAAAAATTTGCTAAATATACATACTTAAATAAAATTTAATAAAAAATTTTTAATACCAAAGTCTCGATACTCAATTTTGTATGAGTTCTTAAATAATTGTATACCGATCAACCAAGATGAAATAGAGTAGGAGAACTATATGCCTATTAAAAGAAATATGTATTTATTTTTACCATATTATTTCGATTAATTATATATTTTATGCAATTTGAGAACATGCAGGCAGATAAGGAATTAAGATATGTTGACCGTTAGAGAAATAAAATATGATTCTGATGCTATATTAAGAATAAAAATAAGAAAATAAAATAATAATAATATAAAACTCTAATATTCTATTATTTTAATTAAATATTACAATATATTAAATTTATATACACAACGTATTAATACAAATATAAAAATAATTGTTATAAATATGAAAATAAAAAAGTAAAATATTCTCAAAATTAAATTAATAATTAATTTGATTTTAATACATAATATAGTTTAACAAAATCAAATATTTTCATAACATATGATATCTTTTCATATCTCCCATCAAATTCAATATAGTATAATGAAAATTACTTGAATTTGAAAAAGCGATAAATATATACTGACATGACTGAAAACGTGGCATTGAATGTAAGACATGTGTGTTGATTGGAAAATTAGTAACCAATTAAAGAATAATACGAGATAAAAGTTGAGAAAGAATAGTGAATGATAAAAATGATATCGTTTTGAGTTGTCTCCAACTTCTGTATGGCAAGACTCGGTAGATGGGACCAGCAATTTTTTGGTGATATGTGAGAGCACTAGGAGATTTTTTTGGTGTCTGACAGCACATCTCAGATATGCCGTCTTAATTTTGTTAAAAGATATTAAAAATATTTGAATATAACTCTGATATCATATTAGAGAAATAGAATATGATTATGATATTTAAAAAAATAAATATATTTATATTATTGTATTAAAAATAGTTCTGATACGAGGTTTGATGTCGAGTAGGGATGTTATGTGAATTGAGACGAGTTCGAGTCGTTCAGTCAAAAGCTCGACTCGACTCAATTTTGACATAAATTGAGTTAAGTTTGAGTTAGTTTCATTATACAATTGAGTCGAATTCGAATAACGAGTTATTAAAAATTCATCGAACCACTCAATAATATATATTAATATGAAAATTATTATAAAATAAAAATTAAATTAAGAGAAATATATTAATATATTATATAAATATTCATAACGAGTTACGATTCAAGTTTTTGAGTTGATCTCGAACACATTAAATTATAAATAAATTTATTTAGAGTCAAATTATTTTTATTATTTGAGTTTAAATATTATTAAAAAATTTGAGTTAAAAAATATAGAGATACACCGGAGTCGAATAAGTTCACTCGCCTATTGTTAGGACCCGAAGCAAGGAGGTGCTTAGAAAAAGCCAAAACTAGGATGAGAGAGAGAGAGAGAGAGAGAGAGAGAGAGAGAAAACACAAGATAAAGAGGTGCGAAATGAAAGAAGCTCTGAAGGGTTTGACAAAAGGAAGGTGGTCCTTGGGTATGCGTATCTCATTTGTCTTCCACACATTAAATGAAGTCCTCCCTGATTTAATTGCAGTATCTCACTTCTTTTCGATCAGACTTCAAGTAATACTCGTACCATTCCTTTCTCACTTAAATGTTTAATCATGGCTTTTGCCCAATTGATTGTTCAAAAATATTTGGATCATTTCTTGTCATAAATGGACTTTAATTCATATTATTATTATTTTATTATATAAAGATTTGAATCTAAAATTATCATATTACGTAAAAATTTATGTCACTAGATTGTTCGCTTGAAGACATCCACGTTAATTTTCACCCATTTATTTGTTTTTTCGTTAAAAATAAATTTAAATTTATTATGTGATTATTTAATAGTGGAGTTCAAAGATTATCTTAAATTATTTTGAAATATAATAAAATAATACAAAGCACATTGGTGTGAAATGGAATGGGGTGAGGTGCATTTTCTTCTCCTGGATTTATTATTTTATTTTTTTTATAAAACTATTATATTATTTGGGATTGCATGTAAATAGAACGGGGTCAGACGGTGCAAGTTCCTCAGATATGAATTATTTAGTGGGGGCGTAAGAGAAGGTATCCTAGGGAAGATACCACGTGGACATGTAACTTGATTTACACGTGTCAAAATGTGGATAGACAACCAAATCGATAGATCACCTGAGTCGACCGTTGGAAAGGTGAGTGCGGTTAGGGACTCAGATTTGTCTCGTGAAGCCCACGAGATTCAACCAACACACCGATGATAACTCTTTTTCTGTTTGCGGACTCAATCCATCCTTCTTTTTTTAAATTACAGGACGCCGGTCGGCGCAGGGAACCTTAATTTAGTTTAATTTATTAATATAATTTTGATAACATAATATTCATTATATAATATTTTGATTTCTATCTTAACCATTATATATATTCTTGATGTTATGGAATATTTTTTCATCGATCCGTATTTTGAGTTATGTTGAGATTAATTCAGTATAAACTATAGTCGAATCTTTTTTTAGAAAAAATTTTCATAATATAACTATTTTTATTTTCATAATTGAAATTCAAATTTTGATTAATAAATTTAATATTCTTTTAATTAGACCAACTATCTATTGCAACGCACGCGAGCCAACAATGCAATAGAAGAAAGGAGCAATAACCCAACTTGGGATGGGATGCAAAGAATGTGTAAGGCTATTGGCACATGCAAAGCGCAAACAAGAAGCAAAGTGGTCGGTCATTTATAGGCAAAAGACCTGTTCTTAATACTTAGAAGGCAAATCAAATGCAAGTACAACCTAAACTGATCAATCAAAAGCACCAAAATCACAAAGTGAATGTCAAATTTATATGATTGCAATGCAACCAAACCTGCCGCTTGATACCAGGATTTAAATGTTTTACCTTCCCTAGAATGGTCTAAGATTTAGGAACCTACAAATAAAAATTTAATACTTCTGCTTAAACCATCTAGTAATTATAGGCAATGAT
Organism: Dillenia suffruticosa; assembly: GCA_033439265.1. Lineage (NCBI taxonomy): Eukaryota > Viridiplantae > Streptophyta > Magnoliopsida > Dilleniales > Dilleniaceae > Dillenia > Dillenia suffruticosa. The sequence continues at coordinate 2,798,305 of JAVTVX010000005.1, forward strand.
GATTACCCTATCACCCTTTGATGAGAGAGAGAGAGATAATGTTGACTTTAAAAGTGTAAATTTTTCTAAAAAGTAATTTTTTGAGACAACTTTTATATTTTAATAGCTTCCACAGGGGAGGGGAGGGCATTGACCGGAATAAACCCATTGTTTTTTTTTTTATATATTATATAAGAATTTGAATCCTGAATTTTAGAATTAAGGAAAAAAAATTATGATAATCAGTTTATCCCCCTGATAACTAAATCTTATATCTTCTGTCCCGAAAGATATGACAAGCCGAGTCCACCAAAATAATTATTGAAACCATGGATAAGAAGTGATCCACTTCTCTTGGACCAAACATTAAACTTGTCAGACAAATGATTCATCTAATAAATTCAATTTAACATTTAATATTAATAAACAATTAACAATTTTTAATTTAAGTAATTTTATAAAGGTTAAAATATTTTTTAAATTAAAAAATTTTCAAAAATTTGCTCATTATTGAACTATTTGTTGTTGTTACTCCATTTCAATTTAAATGACTAAAATGTTTTTCATAGATGAGGAGATTGTTATTGCATAAAATTGAAAAATAAAAAGAAAAATAAGGGAATTACAATAACCCCTCCTTTTTCTTTTTAAAAACTTGACCTCGAGTTTATCACATGGGAAGACAAAAAGGTGACACTTGAATCAAATCTCATTGGCATAACCCCTCCTTTCTCATGCCTTGTTAATATAGTAACAAAGGTACTGAATTCTATTAATCAAATTTTTAGATTTGAATCTTGAAAATAAAAAAAATACGAAAAGAGGTCTTATCTTAATGGTCCGACAGTTAATTAGTAAATAATAAATTGATTATCGAATAACAATCAATCGAGCCAAAAAACTACTCGTATGATATGAACTTTACTCTAATTAATCAAAAATTTTTTAATAGATGATAATGATAAGGGTTTGATTAAAATCATCATCTCAATGTTTTTTTTTTTTTTTGCGACCTAATTTTTTTCCCTAAAATTCTATTCAGAGTAAAAGAATACCGAATTAAAAAGTAATTGTGTATAGGTGAAACTGCATAAGAAGAAGCTCGTGGTATTCGGAGCCACTTGGGTAGCTTCTTTTGCTCTTTTCTCTCTCTCTCAAACTATTCATTTCATTTCATTTCTTATTTAAAAATAAAATAATTATCATCATGTCTCTTTTTTGTATCAATAAGTTTGAATACTGATGTAACAACTTCCCCTTCCTCTGGTAGGGAGCAAGTTGCATCCCGAGGCCAATGGCGAATACTTGAGAAAAAGATCTTTCCTTTTGATTTATTTCAAAAATTAGTGCAGTATATAACGGTAAAGGAGAATATAAAATTTTGAACTTTTATTTTGGTAGCGGAAAAGGCCATCAACAAAAACATATTTCAAGTCAATCTTATGCAAGAAATGTAGCTATTCAAGCCAAGGCCCATTGGATTTTGCAGTTTGGGCCTTAAACACTTGAACCATATATATTTTTTTGGGTGCAGCACTTGGAGCCATATAAGCTTTTTACAACTTGTCACCGATCAATATTTATATTTTATCTTATTAATTCGATTCAAGTATTATAAGATGTATTAAAGAGTTAGTTTTCTTAAATTCTTTTTCTCCATTTCTAAAGTTCGAACTCAAGATTTTTGATTAATGGGGTAAAATATCAGATTACTCAACTTAAAAGAATCCGGCACCGTGTAAACATTTGGCATATTAAAAGATTTAACAGAATGAACTGCAAGGATTCACCTCTCTTCAAGCTTAGCTCAGTTTCGTGAACAGAGAAAAATGAAAACGACTACGAAATTAGTCTTAGCTAAATACAGATGTCGAAGCACATATCCAATAAGAAACGGGGTCAAAGGACTCACCCAAAAAAAAAAAAAAAAAAAAATACAAGATATCTTGGCATAAATAAAGATCCCCAAGACTGAAACTCTCATAATTGAAAAAAAAAATGTCATTATCAAGCTAATCCAAATCAACACGTATATAGCAACAGATAATATTTGATAAAAAGTCTTAATAATACTTTAAGCTCATCAATCTTCTAGAAAATTTTAATTAGTCTGATCTATATCTTTTAAACGGTCGATCGATTGACCTAATCAATTCTTATGGGTCAGAAAAGGAAGATGATCAACTGATCCTATTAGTTTTTGAAACCTTTGGTATAAAGCAAAGGGTTGTCGAAAATACTTCGGGGGTGGGTTCCATAATTTTCTCTTGTTGTTTTAGAGGGTGTGAGAGAATATACAAAGGGTATTTGAATTTAAGTGTGTTTTCCGGCTGAACATTATTACTTGTAATTTTTTCCATACATATAGGGAAATGGTGCCGAATTACATAAATTAATTTTTTTTCTCTTTATTTATTTTTGATTCAATTGTGAATGTTGTGTTTGTTATATAATTTCTCGACTATTTTTAGATTTATTAAAAAGGGATTTATCCGGTATATAAAGTGTTTTTCAGTTTAATACGAGAGTAGAAGGAAGGTGGATGCACGGCCTTCCCCTTATATTTTTATAAAAAAATTGTTTTCATATTTTGAATCGATGATCTCGAAATCTAAAAGAGTAACTCTATCGTTGCACAAATATAACCTTGGCACATACGTTTAAAAATGTCCAAGAAACTACAGCGACGGTGATATGCATAATTTTCAGAACACCACATAATAAATACTCAAAGTCTAAGAATAACAACTCACACAAAATGTTTGGGAAAATAAATAATGAAGTCAAACTTAAAGCAAAGAAAAAGAAAATGGTCCTTGCGTCACGCATTCTTCCTTATATATTATTTTCACAAATTATTTTATTTGAATTGAATCATTATTATTAGAAAAAGTGTGGGTCGCATGTTCTAATCATTGTTGACAGGTGCTAAGGTTGCCCAATAATACTCAGAAAAAATTAAATGATTTTTCGATGTTACCTAGTCAATTTAATTGATTTATTAATTATTTATTCTCTCTCTCTCTCTCCCCCCCCCCAAATACTTCAATCTTTTCTCAAAACTCAATTTATTTAATACATATCTTGTTTTAATAAATATATTCCACATAGTTGAAGGGTTAACATAACATTTTTTTTTAATATACCAACCGATATTCAGAATCATATTCTGACTAAAGAGGTTATCTTTCCAACGTAATTTATTCTATACTCAAATTATGAGTTAAATTCATGATTTTAATTAAAAGATCTAATACTATATTTTATTAAATCAATTGATTATTGATGTAAGCGTAACGTTTTATTTCAACTTAACATATTGACTTTTCAGCTGGGTGGTCCATTATCTTTTTTAACACCCCTTCATAATATTTCTTTCTTAATTTTAGTATCTTAAAACATTTTTATCCTATTATACTACATTATCATATAACTTGTACCACGAATTCACTTCACTCCCTCCATTTATTTATATGAGAAGAAATAGCATAATGCTATATAAATTAAAAGAGTTCAAGATTAATTAATTAAATTTTAGCAAAAATTCAAAATTTTAAAACTTAAATAATTTTAAATCGGTAAAATAAAATTTTGAATCGATTATAAGAATTATGTATCTAATTTATTTAATCTTTCTAGTATTATTAAAAAAAAAATTTATCATGTATTAAATTTTTATAGCGGAGATTTAGCTTTAGTCAAAACTCATTAATTTAATCGACGGTTGGTCTAATGGAACAGAGTATTATTTTTTTAATCAAATTTTAAGTTTAAAACTTAAAAATAAAAAATATTATATTAAAAGAGTAGTTTTTTAAATAAAATTTAGGTTAATTAAAATATGATTTTACGTGTCGATGATGATGAAGAAAAAAAAAAGACATTAATTTAAACTCGAGTTGGGGCCTCATCCCTTGCTTTGAAGCTTCCTAAAGTTTTAATGGCGGAAGTATAAGTGCCTTGCCCAACCAGACCCTCGTAAGGCGTTGCATGGACAGAACAAAGGTTAGTCCGCATTTGCTTACATAATCGCCACGTGGAAGCAACCCAAACTAATCCGAGCACAGAGGAACATACGTACGGAAGAAGCAGCTCAACTTTCGTACGCGTGTCAAACCCTGATTCGTTAGTCAATCGTATGATCGTCGACGTACTAAGGAGCCAACATGGACTCGCCAACTAGCTCTCTCTGACTCCCCAAAAGCGCAACATCCACCGTTGGATCAACTTAGGAAGAGGTTTTTAGCCGTCAATCACTTAAGTGGGCCCTACTAGTCACGTAGTCCGTGCCAGATGTTTACTACGATACTGCAGCCTTTTTAGGGATAATAAAAGTTAAGGGTAATTTCCAACTAGAGAAATGGGGCACCCTACTCCCACCACACGTGTAAGGAAGGGACACCAAGATTCCTTTGGTAAAGTTGCGTTCACACCTAATTACAGATTCCTCCAAAATCTCGTTTCACACTTGTGGGTTTCGGTTGAGCTTTCAACTTCAACTTGTTGCTCGGCTTGGCTTATAAATTTATTAGTTTTTTTTTTTTTTACAAGAATTTAAATATGAAATTATAATAATGAAAAAGGAGATTCGTACCACTAAACTATTTCCTTAAGAATCCTCTTTTTTTTTTCTATGAACCAGACATGATCCCTTATTGTTTATTTTATCATATATAAAATTTAAATATATATAAAATTTAAATTTGAAATCTTATTTAAAAGATAATAATATCTTATCACTGGATTAATTAAGTATGGATAGTTTTTTATTCTATAATATCAATTAACTTTGCCTATATTTGATTTTAAAAAATAATTATTTTTTTAATATAATCGATTCTAAATCTAGATAAAAGAGAAAAATTATAATAGATTGACGACCATTATCAATTAAACGTATTACGTGTGAATAGTAGAATTATAAATAAATTGAATTATTTAAAAATAATTTGTAATTTAACCCATGTTATCTATTGAATGTTTACTTTTATGTATTTGATAATATTATAAATTTTGAATGCAAAAAAAATATTTACTTTATTCATAAATAAAATAAAATTCAATTTAATTTTACTTGCTTAAAATATGAAATGATTTATATGCCTTATGATTCAATCTATTTTCTTTTTTAATTTCGGTGTAAAAAGATATAATAAAAAATAAGTATAGCATAATATGCTATAGATTTAATATTCAAAAAATCATATTATGTATAAATTGGTATTATTTTTGTGTTTTAGGTATTAGAATATATGAGTGTGACAAATTAGTATAATTTAAAAGATTATACTGTTGGGTGATGGAGAGGAAGAGTTCAAATTTCAAAAGTAAATTGTCAAACAGAAAAAAAAAAATAAAAAAAGTATTTTTTGAAATTTAATTTATTTTTCTCCAAAGTGAGTAGAAACTAGAGAAGAATTCCTTCTCCTATTTATTCAAACTCAAAAAGAAGAAAATCCATCAAGCCAAGTCAAGCCAATTAAAGTTGAAGCCACCCAACTAAGAAAAAGAAAGGTTGTGTAAGGTCAAACCTCAACACCTGCCACATCAGACACCCATGTGGCAAACTGGACAGATTTGACCTCTCTCTCTCTCTCTCTCTCTCTCTCTCTCTGTACCTGTGGTTGATTCCGTCTCCACCACTACCCTTTCAACCACTCGTATATAAACTCACCCACTTCGCCATTACCAAATCCTTACATCCTCTCAAAAGCTCAAACACCACCAAAGCTCTCCTCACACAAACAAATAAAATCACAAATGGGGAATTGTATAAGGCACGAGTCATCCATGGATTGGGCCGGCGAAGACTGGGGCTCTTCGATGTCAGCAATACAAGATTCATCATCATCATCAAAGAAGAAGATGACGAACACAGAAGGAAAGACTTCGTTAAGATACAAAACAGTTTCAGCAGGAGCAACAAAAGACCAGGTTAAGGTAAGGATTACAAAGAAAGAGTTACAAGAGTTGTTACAAAAAATTGAGGTACAAGGACTACCACTTGATCAGGTGTTAGCTCAATTGATCAACAGTGGAGATCGCTTGCAAACTAATCATCATCATGGTTCTTGGAGGCCAAATCTGCAAAGTATACCTGAGCTTAATTGATCATCTCTCTCTCTCTCTCTCTCTCTCTCTCTCTCTCTCAATTCCTTGAGAAAGTTTTTGTCTGTATAGATCCCGATCAGGCTTGTTTAGTTGATTTAGCATTTTCTTTTGAAATGTGCATTTGTTCATCGGTATCTTCGGCCCAAATTCATTGTACATATATATGCCCATATGTCTTGTATTATGTATAAATTCAAAATCTTGTCAACATATTATTTTGAATTAAGTTTTAAAATTTATCAAGAAAAGGGTATACTCCTTCCAAGTATACTGAGCATTGGATGCATTTATTTTAATACTTATCTGCCTACCAAACCAAGAACCACTGCCCAAAATGTTGGCAAAAGAGAAAAACTTAACTCTTCTAAAATGATGATATGCAAAGTAGAAAAAAAAAAAAGGAAAAAAAGGTTGTTTTCCGTCCTTCATAAGGCGCTCCGAAATACAAGGAAAGTCCACAGCCACCTAAAACAAGGAGATAAACTGCAAAACAAGCAAAAAAAAAAAAGAATGCATGCTCACATGCAAAGACACCAGGAAGCCTTGTCGTCAAGCTATTTTTCAAAGATAATTGGATAAGAGATTGACTTAAAAGGATAGGAAAACACGAAATGTTTTTCTCTAAAAGCTGCTCTTTCACATTATGTCTGTAACTTTATTTTTTATTTTTGGTTGGGGGGGGGGGTGTGTGTGACCCATTAATTTTACAACTCGAATAACAGGTTCTGGCACTGTTTGGGGAGGATTGGCCTCAATGCCACAACTGTAGAGGCCAGAGAAGGCTTACCCTTTTAGAAGGGGTGGCGCCAAGAAGGTCACTGGAATTGTACACTTCCATATCTAGGAGGAGAATATTATCAAACCCTACAACAATGTATTTATTGTCTAGGAACTTCAATAATTTCATTTGATTCAACAGATGTTTTATGTTACAACATCATTGCTCGGCAGGTAGATTAAACCGTCTCAATTAATTGGTTTTAACTTTCAAGAATTCAATTATATTAAGTTATTGAATGAGAAATTTAAAAACTGAACAAAGTAAAAATGCAACCCAATTTAAATGGGTCATTTTCTTTCATCTGACTTTAATTGCATTTTGATCCACTCATGAGTATTCTTGGAAGTTGACATGACCCGTCGCCTGGGCATGCTCCACAGCTTCCTGCATAGCATAGACCACATAATATTCATGAATTCATGCAATTAAATTGGAGATTTTAGAAGGGAATGAGATCCTTAGCATGTGGGATAACCTTTTGGCCCTTGACTCCCATCTGGCATACTCCGCATCGCAAAGTGAAGTTGGCGGTATCTGTGTAACTCCTTTGCCTGAGTAGTAGTAATGTTTAATCAGTTTTAAGAAAGAGAGGTCTTACGTGACTTGCATAGGAGCCCCCATTGACTAAACAGTTCTGAAAAGAGAGTTAAGTTTGTAGCAGACAAAGAAACAAAAAGCAACTTAGAGAACAACTCTAGAATATTCCATCCAGTTGTCTAAAGCATCGACTTATGACAGTGTATGAAGATCAAGCATATAGATGCATTATTCCCAAGGTTGTTTAGATGCTTGCCTTTGTCGATCTTAGTATCTATCAGGTCTAGAAACCAATAAGATTCGCATCGCGTAGCATAGGCACACAATGAGTAGCTTTCCCAAACCAAAGAGATCTTTGCTTTCCAACATCCACCTCACAGTGTAGAACTAGAACAGAAGATATATATTACTCTTTCTTGCATCAATAAGTAATGCTTAGCCATATTACCCACAGGCATTTTTTTTCTCTGTTGCAACTCAATGATCAGCAGACATAGGTGACAGAATTTATTCTCTTATACGGGGGCACAGTTGACTATTGTGATTGACAATCCCCAGTGAAAAGGTAATGCGCATGCAAACATGCTAGTTAGCAACAATGCCAATGGGGAACTACAGGGTTTAAGGTCTTGGCCATTGTCTGTTACATCGTGTTGCATACGGACACGGGCAGATGTATAGTACATTGAGTGGGGTCAAATGACCCCACTTAAATTTTAAAAATTTTTATTAAATATATAAAATATATAAATTTGATCCCACTTAATTTTTACATTTGATCCCACTAAATTTTCTTTTTGGCTCCGCCCCTGCATACAGATCACTTGCAATCCAGGAGAGATTATTTTCAAGGGACCTACCTCAATGTTCAAAAGACTAATCTAAACAAACAAATATAAATTCTTTACAAACTGGCAATTTTTAGTTCTTGTGCCCAAAAATACTTATGGTTCATAATGGCAACATCAGAACCTAAGTAAACTCCACCGTGTATGTGATATGCTAGTAGACCTCTGAATAACCGAGTCCAGTAAAAACCATTCTGAACTTAGAAGGATAATGTGCCAAACATATCAAACAACATTCAAATGGTACCTTTGTTGTTCCCTGACAAAATTAAGAGCAACACTTTCAATTGGCCCAATGGTCCTGTCCTTTTGTACCTGAAATATTGTCTCATCAAAATCCTCTGGAGCACCATTGAATGGAGACACCTGTTGATCCACAATAAAGATCCAGTAGGCAAATGTGAATTGCTAAATTATAAAAATAGTATAAACACCTCCCCCACAAACTAGAAGTTTTTAGAGTGGAAAGCAGTTTTATAAAATTAAGATACATCACAGGAAGGAACAAAAAAGTCTATTTAGCACCAAAAGGCACACAATGCTATTAATCAGCACAAACCCCGCTCAAGCAGCATTTTGAAGGAGATAGATAAAAAATGGTCCAGACCCTTAAGCAATTTTGCCATCATGAACTTACAAACCAGGCCTTTCACAATTGCAGACACCAACATGGCTTCAATGAGAGCATGTTTTGATATAAGGGAGAAAAGAATTTCCAAGCATTTTAAAGATCAGGTTGTTGCATTTGGTTAAGGTTTGAATCCATAGAACCCTCAACTGGGAACAGCCATATTATTTCAGAGAAATCATTTACATACCATACCAAACATTCTTGCTTAAAAAGGAAATGTCCAGTTTTTTCTTTGTTCGTGCTCCAAAAGAAGAAAGAAGCAGTGACTCGTTATAAAGGGAAATTACTCAAGAAGCATACCACTAGAGCATCATAATGAAGTCCATCATAAATCAGCATCACCCGTTCACTATAGTTGTGTTCCTGTTAAAAAAGTTCATGAAGTTAAAGTAGGTTCATCCCAGATAAATGGACACACAAGTCCTAACCTGACCATACAGATCACATCTCATGGTTTGGATATCATAAGCTGCTATTTCACGCCCATAATACTCTGCTAATATTGAAAGCTCAATGGCACCTGCAGAAAAGAAATGTAAGAACAGTTTCTTTTTTTAAATAACAATAAACCAAAAAACTTACATGAATAGCATTGCAATGATTAATTGTCACCAAAGAAATATGAAAGAGAATTCAATTGAAAAAATGAGAAATTCCAGGCCATTACCAAAAATGAACAGACAGAGATTCCAGGAGCACAAAGTAAATCATCTACCTATTTTTACTGCTGAAGAAGTTAAGGGTTCAATAGAGATCTTATTGGATTTGTATAGATAACATCATCCTAGTCATTCCAGACAATCAAATAGAATATAGCAGCATTTAACTTGTAACATTCTTAGCAGAAAATAAAAGCATTTAACTAGTAAGAAGTACTGCAGATCACGGATTAAAATTCACGTATGTCTTCTGAGATTATGGTTTTCATAAAGCTTGTATGAGACTGGCTGGTTTCTTTGACAAATTGTAATCCAATAGCCAGTAAAACACAAGGGAGAGTTTTCATATATCTTTTATCCAGAGTTTGACCAAAAAGACGTGAAGATATACATAGGATGTGGATGTGATATGACAACCCACACAAAGTAAATATTAAATGTTATGAAATAAATGAACTCTTATACGCATCATCTTATCAAAAAAAGAAAAAAGAAAAAAGAAAAAGAAAACATTTTACATGATTGAAAATGTGCCCTAGATTAGTATAGTATTAACAACTCCATAAGTACATCAAGAGCAACACCTTGCTGATACTGAATCAGATCAACATAAAGATTAGGGGAGGCTAAAACTATGAATTTATGCAGCTCGGGCCTTCAATCCCCCCCCCCTCGCGGGTCCACTAAACAGAACTCCAAAATTTCAAGGGGAAAAACAATTTAAAAATTGAAGATGGGAATGCTATTCAAATAAGGACTATAAGGAATCAAGTGATGCCACAGTACAGATGCTTATCAAAGGCATTCTAACCTAAAGTCACGCCTTTTTGAATTCATGTTGAAACCATAATTACCAAACAAAATTTGTCAAAAGGTCATCGCCTACAGGCAGGCTCTACTAGGCCTGCTAATAATTTACATCACAAGTCACGTTGTAAGTCAGCAAAAAAGTAGAATAAATAAATTACTCATTTATAATTGAACTACTGAGTCAAGGTCATAGAGAATCCCTTTCCAGGAGTGCAGAAGATATTTAGCACATTTTTTATGTATGGAAAGTGAACCATACAAAGTGAATTGTGATAAAGGTGTAGCAAAAGAGGCAGCTGATGCAAGTTAGGTAGGATGGACCAGGCTAGAAGCAAGGGCTGCTTCCTGAGAGTGGCGATGGAATTGGTGATGGATTAGTGCCTATGACCATAACAATTAACAACAGTATCAAGATGGATTGAGTCATATTGACACAACAATGATAGCATATGAGCCATGTCAAGCTAAATTGACCACCCACCCTTACCCCAAAATTATTGTTGATTATTCCAAACTTCATGTTTTCCATGTTATGCTCATACATCATGCCTCCAATTTAGACCAAAATGAAACACTAATAAGCGATAGAGCAACAGCCAATTATACAGCACAAATGTTGCATTGATTGCAGTGAATGCACTATTTAAATTTAACAAAATCACAATATTCAGGAAAATCCCAAAGCAATGTGCCTTGCTAAAAAAGTTTTTCTATTTAATACAACCTGTATCTAGTCCTAAGAATGATGTGAACAGCACCAAAAAGCTAACAGGTATTGTGTCTATACTTTGCTGAGGGATGCCATTTGTTTTTAACCTGGATGGGCGTTGCCTCATAATTTAGTCACCCATGACTTAAAGCGGCAATCTAAACGAAGTAAGTGTTATTTTCAATTAATAAGACTTGTTTCCAATCCAAAAAGTATAGTCCAGGATGTCAAAAGGCCAAAAGGGAATTTTGGTTTTAATAACTGTCAACTAGAGAAGATGGATTTTTTCCCCCTTTTCCACATGGTGTTTTAAACCAAGTACAATGAAAAGGAAATACATGGTAGAATGAGTAGAGAGAACAGAATCTTACCTCCCCATTTCTCTGGATTAAGAATCCAGGCACAATATTCTTCATTAGATTTTCCCAGAAATGCTTCTGAATATTTAACTGGGTCACTAGCTACAGTTGCAGCTATAACCTACAAAAACAATGAAAAAACGGAAGTGTCACATTTTTGAATTTATTATAATTATTCATGTGGATATAAATCAGCACTTTCAGTCTAAGAAGGTAAACATGAAGGAATGAATGCCCCAATATAGATCAGAGTTTGATATTATTCCTGTTTCACAGACATCCAGAAACATGACAGCTTGTGTGGCGTCATATTAAAATGGTATCATGAAAAGCACAATATTCTTCATTCGATCATATACTTACATTGAAAAGCAAAGAGTCTAAGATGATTTTCCAAGACAAACATACATTAGGGAGGACAATGCAAAATGTGATATCTAGGTTCAGAATTCTTATTTTTACATTGTTCTATTAGGAGAGAGATGTGGACCAATTGTTTGCAGTGTGCGACTATGCCAGGATTTACCAGTGGAGACTTTGTGACTCATCCTCATGATATTTAGAGGCTTTTGAGGATAGAAAGATGTCCGGTTGCTTTGAAATGCATGCTTTTGGCTAGCCCTCGATGCATTTGGAGAGATCGAAATGCCAAAATCTTTCGCAATCAGATTTTTAACTCTTCTCTTTTATGGAATAAAATTTTATTTTATACTACTCTTTAGGCTCACTCCTTGGAGATTTTTAAAAATCATAGTTTGGAAGAGTTAAGGACGGATTTGAGTGCAGTTGTGCAATAGTTTTTTGTATAGTTTTGTTCTTTTTCTTCTGAAGGTGTCTTATCCTTGAGAGGTTTTGTGCATTCCTTCATTCTTCTTATATATTCTTCTTTTTCTATAGAAAAAAAAATAATGATGATGATGTATGTGATAAAAGTTCACCGTATAGTCTAGTAACACTCAATATACTATCTGAAAAAAAAATATTGAAGAATCTTTTGATCTATAAAATGGATATTGTATTGTGCGGACACTTAGGTGGTGTTTGGTTTGTACTCAGGAATCGGAATCAAAATTAGAATAAAAAATCTTAAGAATCGGAATTGGAATCAAATTCCAATATCAACTGTTTGGTTCAAATTCTGAAATGGATATGATTACTATTGTTGATATTTAATTTGTATATCTTTCGGAATAAGAATCATATGATTGTCAATTTTACCCTTGATAAAAATTTTTTTGAAATTAATATTTTTAAAATTTTATTTTATTTTCCAAAAGTAAAACTAAAATTAAAATATTTTTTAAAATTTATATTTTATTTTATTTTCTAAAATGTTTTAAAATCAAGTTGTGAGAGTAAAAAAAAAATCAATGGCCTTTAAATAACAACTATGTGGTTGGGAATAATTTTCACTTGGGCTTTGGTAAAAAAATTGAATGCAATTACTGGAGGCACAAACACAGCCCACTGCCACTTCCAGAACAAAATAGGGGAAAAAATGGATCCCAACAACTAGATCCTATCTTCTTCCTTAACCCCAACAAGTAACCTCACTCACACTATCCTCTCCTTAATCAAAACTACGAAAAAAAAAGGCAGATTTCCTTCACTCCAAATCCCGCAACACTCTCTCTCTCATTCTTCATGAACCCAGAAACAAAACAGAAGCTCAAAACATGAGGAATGGGGTGGAATCGCAGATGTGGAGTAAGAGGCGATAATGACCGTGACAATTGGGGATGTGGAATAAGAGGTCTTAGGGTTGAGCTAGGGTACAATGGCTAATTATCAGAGGTCTAAGGGTTCTTGCAGAGTGGTGGCTGCAGAAAATAAAAAAATCAAACATAAAAATCAAAACCCTAACCTTGTGGGAAGAGAGAAAAGGTTCTCGTATACTCTGTGGCGGTGGCAATAGTGGAAGGGAAGAGGGAAAAAAAAAGTGACTGTCAGCATCGAGGAGAAAGAGAGATGGCTTTGAGAGATGGAAGGGCATGGGTTTGAGAAAGAGAGAGAAGAGAGAGAGAGAGAGATCGAGTTGAATGAAAGGACTTGGGTTCTCAGACGAATCCCATCAATTTACTTGGGTTTCATAAAACCCATACACTAAGGGTTTGATTCTCATTCCTTCATTCCTATTCCATTAATCCAAACAGCTGATATGGGTTTCATTCCCATTCCTGAAACCCATATCCTTTAACCAAACAGCCCCCTTAAAAGATTCTACATTGTGTCGAGACGCCCTTTGGCCATGACAAGATATAAAGCTTTGTAACTTAAAATGAGGGTGACAAGAAGGTGTGCTTTAGCAATAACAAATAAGATGTGAGGTGCGTATAAGATGAGTCCAAGCCACACGGTGGTGGCGTGTGGGAACAATTTGAAATATAGATGCATGTTTGGCATGTTCCAAAACAATCTGGCCAAGTGGTGAGCCACTACTTCAAAGGGAGCAACAAATGGAAAGTAATGGATTTAGTCGACGAGGCAAGGAAATAACACAAAAATATACTAATTACAACAATATGACAACCAGTGTTGTGACAAAGTGCAAATCTTCAAATTTTAAGATGAAATACAAAGTAGAAAACGTACAGAATATTGAAAAGTCTGAGCAGAGTGATTGCCCATTTAGAGTGCTTGGAAATTAACAAAAATTTTTTATGATAACATCACGCACAAGAAACTATCTATATTTGTGCGGGACTCATGTCGATAGTGATACTATTATGGTACAAAATGATCGCCTGCAGTTGCACATTAAATGATAAACCCAAATGACTGGTAATTGACATGATAAACTTCACATGCCAAGTGGTGTGTGTGAACTACATAATATTCACTTGAAAATATTAGGCTGAGAATTAATGACCCATAACAGCTAATCAATTGATAAACTTATCTTTTCCGTTGCAAGCTTCATTTCTTAAAGTGGCATTATTAATAAGCAAATATAGTGAGCTTAAATTAGAAAGGAGAAAATGAAAACCTTTACTTTTTAATATCATACTGATTCACCAAAGAAAAAATCAACTTTAATTTCCAACTTGTTAAGATATTAAAACAATACAACCAACTCCCCATAAGTTTGAAATTTTGGAGGGGATAGCTGCTCCACAAAATTTAAAATATGGGTTCAAATCCTATCACACAGTTTATTCCCATTTAATGTTCCATGTGCTGGGACCCTCTTTCATGTGTCACAGGCTTACACGGGAGGGAGCATGTAAGTTATTCTAACAATATAAACACCCACAAGCTTGTTTCACAAATCTAAACTATCAACTAGATCGAAATGCGACAACTAGCTATATAATGTAAGCAAAAATAAAAAAAACATTACACTCACACTCAATGGCAAGCATCTCTATCAAAAGTTTACATTTGCCTTACCACTGTGGTTTATACTTTTGTTTCTTATGCACACAATGTCCAAAACTAATACATTTGACGATGGATAATGTTACAGATTCATAGCTCACTTGCTGATTAAAATGATTGTGATAGTTGTCATTTTTATGAATTATAATTTTGTTGAAGATGCAGGTTATCAATAATATGTTGAATTCAGGAAGCCCTTTTGTTGGAGTCAAACTAACATGTTACTGTTGGGTGAGAATTAGCACGCTTACGTTGATCACGCCAAGTCAAAGAAATGCATCAAATGGGTGACGGCCATCCAATGTCTCTATTTTTTTTTTTGAAAACATTAGAATATTTATTTTTGTTGAAATAATTTGTTTGCATCACATTGCCAGCAAAACACATAATGACAATTCAAGCTTTTAACAAAATATGAACACAAGAGATAAACATAACTCAGAAACACAGATAAAAATGGATGAGAGAACTACAAGAAACCAGTTACGTGAAATTCTATCTTATTATCCAAAAGTGTATACCATTTCTGTTGATTTGTGATCAGAGAATTTGTTCAATATACCCCACTATCAACTATCATAAAAGCAGAAGATGGTTCTTCCAAGTTCTTTGTAGATGGAGACTTTTAAGGGTTTTTTTTACTGAAAATTTTTATTGAAGTGATGCATAATATATTCCAATAATAAAAATATCTTCAAATAGAGGGAATAAAGTGAGAAGGGGGATAAGAAATCCTCCTTAAAAAGGTAAGACCAGGAAAAAAAAAGAACATTAGAATTGAACTAAAGCTTTCCCACCTATTTAAACATCTTCCAAAGTCTAAATCATTCCTTTTTAAGACCCAGATTCAAAGTTCAAAAGAGAAATGAAACAACCTTAAATTAATCATTTGGTTATCTCTTCTATCTAGATATTCAACCGTGAATGCAACCATAGCCACTCATGTCCCCCAGCTACTGCTGCCATGCAACAACAATGCCACCGACTGTTAATGTCCACCACTACTGCCCTAACCACAAGCTCCTCCCTATTGTTCTATGCTAGTTTTATTACAATTTTCCTGTTGCTGTTTATAATGTAAACGACAAAAAAATCATAAAAATCAATATCACCCAAAATGCATTTATTTCAAAACCCTAAAAGTCAATTAACACTGAAATCCAGTATCCAAACTCAACTTTTAAAAGATTCCAAGAGGCATTTTAACGGTTGTTTAGAATTTTCCTTAACCATTTCCAAGAATCTGTCATTCTCTTCTAGATTTTTCCAAAAATACAATCCCAACACATATTCCTGCTACATGGCCATATTCTAGAAACATTTGTAGCAAATCTAGAAGTAACTAATATGGAATTTTCCTTTTGTATGGAAAAAAGTATAATAGAAGTTGCAATTTCACGAGTTTGACTGAACAGTTACTTGTAGTCAGCAAGTATAATTCAAAAAATAGTGCTGCCCCAGTTGCAACAGTATGAAAGCAAAACATAAATCAAAACATAACTTAGCTATGCATGACAATAATACAGCCATAGGACTAAAAATAAACACCTCTCTAAGTTCCGAAGCCTTGCGCTTGTCTCGTTCCATCACATAACTGCAAATGTAAATGCCAAATGCAAGATAAAATAAAGCCTAAACAGATACTAAAGTTCGAACCAAATAAAAACAGAAGAAGTTTGAAAGCCTACCCAACAGCATTAAAGAGGCAACTATTGTCCGAGGGGATGACCCTTCTAACAAGAACACCACCTTCCATTCCACGAGTATGCCACTGAATACAATCAATGGTTACAACCATACATTAATTAAGGTATTCCATAATTAATATTTAATAGTATAGTACAAGGAGAACAAGCTCTAACAAGGTATAAAAACCCAAGTGCGCATAGAATGAATGAATTAATGGAAAACGAGGGGGAGAAAAAACCATTAACATCCAGCCAACAGAAAGTAAAAGTATATAAAAAGAGTATTATATCAACGAGCTATAAGAAGAACACACACAATATGCTGTATAGTGATAGTTGAATTCAAACCAGAAGAGTCCCAACCTCAATTATTCTTAATCCTTGCATAACAAGGATTCCCAATCAAGCAAATCCACATCTTTTGAATGTAATTAAACGAAAATACTCATAAATTGGTATTAATAAGCTGGCTCCATTCACCTTCAAATAAGGCCCTAAGTTCTCAATAAACGAAAAGCTTAAACCCTAGTCTAGTGCACAATCACTTCAAGGTATTCGACAAAAACCTATACCCTTTTTTGAACGAAATAAAAAACCTATACTTAAATCCATCGTAAAGGTACAAAAATTAAGACCCAGAATTCATAATCAATATACTCCATGCAAGAATACACTCAAAGACTCAGAATTGTGCAGAATTACGCCAAGACATTCAAGGAAATAACTATACCCAGTTCATCATAAGGTACAAATTTTCTTATAAATGACAAAATCCCAGAATCCACAATAAACATAACCAACGGAGATAATTAAAAATAAATAAATAAAAAGGAGAAAAGGAGAGGGAGGGATGGAGAGAGAGAGAGAGATTAATTTTTTTCAAAAAAAAATCAAAAATATATATTCAAATTCATCGTAAGGGTAAATTTTCACCAAAAAAAAAAAGAAAACCCAGAACCCATGATCACCTATTCAGTAGAGATTGAAAAAAATCAAACAATTCTTTCAAGAAAAGGGGGGAAAAAAAAAGACACACCTTTTTGTTGGACAGATCCGGAAAACCAAGAACCCAGATCGAAAAATAGAAACTATATTCTAAGTATATTAGAAATTCAAAAAATGCTTAAAAAAATAAGGAAATTTGTAGATCTGGGGAGGCCAAGTACCTGGAGGGTTTTTGCTGTGAAGCAATGAGAAAACAGAATAATAAGGAGGACGCCCTAGTGAAGATTCTGATATGATATTTTCTGTTGAAATAGTGCGTGTTGCTTGCTCTGAATTCCCAAAAAACGGCGTATATTTCCTTCTTTGCTTCCGTGAGAGCTCTCCCTCTCTCTCTCTCTCCCTCTCTCTCTTGTTCTGCTTTTGTCTGTCCATCCGATTTCATGTAACGTCCCGTTTGTTTGCCAGATGCCACTGGTCTTTTCCTATTGCAAGTTGCAATATATGTCCAAAAAATAAATAATAATAATAATTTACGATTCTGTATTTACAAATAACATATATCAAAATTTAAAATTTAAGATCTTTTAAAAATATATATTTATTATAAATTTTAAATTACAATAAATGAAGTTTGATTTCTGAATCCAATGAAAGATTTTATTAAAGTATTATATTATTTAACTAAGAACCAACCTCGAATTGACACAGATAAATTCTTATTTTATTTATAATATAATATAAAATAAAAGATTTTTTATTTAAATAAATCAGAATTAAGAATCGGATCGAAAGTAATACGATTAAAACCTTCAAATTATGGGGACATAGGTTTTTGAAATTCATTATAAAAATTTTTATTTCAAATTCAATTTTGATTCTGAATGCAAACCAAGCGCTCCTAAATAATATTTCCTATTAATTTTGAAAAAAGGTAATAAATTTATAATTTTTTTTTAATTTAAAAGTAATATATTAAAAAACTTACTATTTGATTTATAAATTAATAATCTTTTTGTATATGGAAATGAAAATTTTTGTAAAATATGATTTAAATGTTACTTGCTTCCTCTTGAAATTACACTAATGAACTTGTTTTGGCCGGACAAATATGTAGAGCAATGATAATTTGTAATTTAGTAATATTGGGCATGATTTTAATACATAATATTTACGTGCATTAAAATCAATATGTTTCGACAAAAAGAAAATAAATAATGTTTTAATCGATTAATAACTTTATAAAAATTACAATTAAATTATATCAAATAATTAATAAATTTTCACGGATTTAATGATATTAATTGTATCGAACTCTAACTATAGCCCAGATGCTACCTTCATTTTTTTTAAAATCTAGAATTTAATTATTTTTTATGAATAAAAAATAATAATTTATAAAATACGTATGAAAAAATATATTTAAAAAATGAAGGGACTAAACATCAAGAGAGATTTGGCTTTGTCATTGCTAAACATTGGCATGGGACGCAATGGTTTTGTGGTGATCTTAATTAGGAATTTGCTTTGATGCTCTTCACTAATTTGTTTGTGATTTGGTACAACTGGGTATTCGATATATTTTCTTGAAAGGGCAAGATAGAGAGATAACGATTTTATTTTATTTAATAATTTAATAAATAAAGAGTATTTTATTGTGTAATTATTGATTTATATGCCCTTTGATAAAAGAATATTTAAAAATAAAATATAATTTTTTTTAATCTCCTCATAAGTTGATTCATTGCAACTAATTAATATAATGAATCACCGTATTGATCCGATACTGATATTTTTTAAATAAATTTTTAAATTTAAATTTTATACATACAAATACAGATATAGAAAGAGTTTTATTTTACTCAATTTAACTCGAATTGAATTTAATTAAATCTAACAAAATTAGCAAATGATTTATACCAAAATAGAAAATATAACGAGTCATGTCCCCAAAAAAGAGAGAGGAGGGATTCTATTCCAGGTAAAGTCAGAAATAATATTTAAATTATTATTTTTATACATAATTAAAAAAAAAAAAGGTTGAGACGTCCTTCACCACCTCACTTTTAATTCAAAAAACATTGCTCAGTAATTTACGATACTCACTTTCATACATGCAACAGATGTCGCCGGAAGGAGTCCAGGCAATGATTTTTAATTGCTTGACATTTAAATTCTGATGTTGCAAATAAGATAGCAATTTTATTATTATTATTATTATTATTTTTTTTTGATAAGTTGATATTTAAAATCATATTTTAATTAATTCGATTTAATTTATTATCAAATTCTTTTTAAGAGTAAAGTTTTTTAATATATATATTTTTTTTATTTTTAAAATTTGAATTCAAATCTTAATTCAGGGATTTAATATTTTTCTCATCGGATTAACCGTCGATTGGGACGCATTTGACGCACTCACGCATCCCGCAACCTGTACAGTTTAGACCCTGTTTTCATCATAGACGAACCTAATTGCACCTGGACAAAGTTTCTATCAAAAGGGAAGAACCACAATGATATCCTTTTGTGGATCGAAAATTTTCATTGCTAGTCCGAAACAGAAAGATCTCAAAGTTAAATGAAAGTATCTCCATTGTAGACAAGCACATGGCCCTGTCGCTAGTACAGGCTCTGCACAGGGGCAACAAATGTTTCTTTTTCTTTTTCTAAAACTATCCTCCTTAACGAGAATTAAACATGGTGATCATGGTGATCGAGAAATGGGTCATACCAGCCCAATCGGAAAACTGGGTTGACTGGCATGCCCCATGCTTATTTAGTTTTTAGCTCTTGCTTGTGAAGGAGCCCTAACAGCAAAGTTTGAAGTTATAGTGCTGCAATGCACTCAATCTCAATCCTAGCATCCAATGGCAATGCCGCTACCTGATATGTAGAACGGGCTGGTGCAGGTGCATGGAAATCTGCATTATAGAATTCATTAGTCAGGATAGCCTAGAATTTCAATGTAACAACCTTCTATGCATTTTATGGGTATACGTGTACAACATATCAATGTAAGACAGTGAAGTAAATTTTTATCTTTTATACAAGATGACCGAGGGTGTAAACTACTGATTTGGAAATGCTAGGAAATGTGCTTGCGTTACGCATTTTTATTATGCTGCCTCACGTCTCAAGAGGACAGAACTTACATTTAGCATAGATCTCATTGACCTTCTTGAAGTCCTTCAAGTCGGCCAACCTGGAAACATGAAGATTTGCTTAGAATAACAAATAAAGGAAAATAAATAAATAAAATAAAAAACAACAAAAGACGCTTTCCTATCTTTCTAATTTTCTTTCAGTAATTATGTTTATGATGATCAAACAAAAGCAAAGACCACGTACATAATTGTTGTCTTCACTACAGAAGAATAGCTAGCACCACTTGCTTTAAGTATTTCCCCCATATTCTTGAGAACCTGCAATGTTTTTACACATTTTGCAGCTTCAGGACTAAATACTCCACAAGAGCGGATAACTTTTTTCGAAACCAATTCCCAAGCATATAACATATGAAGATACTTGCAGACAATTAATGCAGAAGTGAGACAGAGTGTGTGTGAGAGCATCACTATGAGAGACGCATCTGATAGTACAATATATGAACCGGCAAATGACCTTGTATTCCACTTTTCCGAGAACCCATTTTCCTAAGAAGGGAGAAGGCCCGAAAGAGAGGAAAATACCAAAATCGAACCAGATAAGTCAACATGTTCCTACAATAAATCCTACTTCGCACAGCAGATTACATCATATTCACATCCATTCTTCTCACAAAGTTGTTCTCATATTATTTGCATAACTGATACCATTTTTACTTTGTTCTTTTCTGAAATATCATTTCATGGATCTTTATGGTGGTTGCAAATTTCTTATTGCTCACTTTTCGACATACATAAAGTCTCTGTAGCTTAGGGTCGTGCAATACTTTTAATTTTATATGTAATTTTTGGATAATAATTTGGTTATTCTTCTTTGTATTATGTAAAAATCGATGATTCTGAAGTTAGGTAAACATCATGTTTGTGACGATACAAGCACCATACCTGCCATGTCCTTATCCTAATTTAGACATTTGCAATGTCAAAGTATCTAAATCATTTTCTTATCCATCGTCCCTGTTTCCAATAAAGCTTCATAGGAATCTACTCTCAAGCATAGTATGGAAAAGGAAAATCAAAAATAGAACACTAAGTGAACCAAAAGCATCCAACTAATCTGCAAATAACACATAGACATGCTCCAGGCAGTAGCAGACCATTGTCATAATGTAGAGCATGAATAATCAAACTGCATAACTAAATTAAAACCTCAATCTAAACTTACATATAAAGATGCATACGCACAGAGATACAGCACACAGATATATAAAGCAGCTTATCAGCTCAGACATAGCTTGATAGAAGGTCAAAAGTGAATTGTTATACCAAGTTTTCATGACAAATAAATAATGCACTTTCAATCTCAAATGCTTTAATCAACTTGCACAAAAAAGAAAAAGACATAAACACAACTGCACAACAGTAGAATGTTTACAGTGTGCAAGTTACCTGCTCCGTTTGATCTTCCACACTATCGGAGACAAATTTACCAGTCTGCATTTCAGGGACCAATATAAATCACCAACAGAAATTTAAAATTGAAAAAATCTTAAAGTTAAACAATAGGTTGAGCTAATCCAACAAAATAAACCTGTGGATCTAGGCCAAGAACACCAGACACAAATAGAAGATTGTTGGCTTTGATAGCCTGTGAGTATGGTCCCAATGCAGCGGGAGCCTTGTCTGTCTGAACAGCCTCCTTAACACCTAAGAAGTGTTCCAAATATTGCCATTGTTAAGCATAATGAATAACCTAATGATGCACCCAGAAACATGGAAGGGAAAGGGCAAGATAAGCAGAGTAATACATTGGCCCTAAGAAACTCAACTTGTTAAACAAAGTCCAAACAAACTTAAGAACTCCATTTCACTTTGGAAATTTTATTAGAGACCAGAGATGGGGAAAACACAAATTTATCCTCCTAGGAACAAAGGGAATTAAAAAAGAAAGAAAAAAACAGCTAAAAACTCACTAAAGTCAACAAAGCTCTCCAATTTTGTTTATCATGCCTTAAAAACATATTCTGGGGCCCAGACATTCAATGGCACCAGAAAGACAGAAACACCTTGATGAGAAGCCACCCTAATCTGGATAAATGGCACTCTGCTCTCAGTCCATTAAAGATTGCACATCTGAATTTGATTGAACTGGCCATAAATGCTCTTAATATGATAATGAATTATAGACAACAAACAACCACGAAGCCTTCTTCAGCTTTCTTCATTAATAGGTAGGTGCAGAGCCACTAAAGAAGGTCTGAGAAACAACTTTTCTTCTGGACTTGGTAGACCGGCACCAAGGTCAACAATTTCAGTTAACAGACTGATATCCATGAGAGAAATAAGTTTGTAAGAATAAAGGCCTTGCGTGTTGGTTTTCCTCAGAAAATCTTGATTTTCATCTCAGGATAGTCCCAATGTTACAAACCTACTCCTTTTTTATTTTATTTTTTGAGCCAATGGTGATTGATACAAGCAATTGAAGGGGGGGGGGGCTCCCTGCCTATAAACCACTCTTAAACCTAAATCAGCAATTTCATCTCATGACCTCTTAATTCCACTTCAAGAATCTAAACCAAGGAACACCAATTCCAAACAACTCTCAAACACAAGTTATTGGTGCAACCAACTTGTGAGGCATGAAGGAAAAAGAAAGGATAGGAGCCAAAAGCCACGTAGAAGACCATGGTCTGGTCTATCAGTAGTAAAGCGGAAATCTTTTCTTCAGTGATATATGTTATAGCATTTTTAAGATCTCAAATTACACTGCATCACGGTCCTTTTTCCCTCCTTTGAAATATTGATGGAGAATTAGCAGTGACCTCACCTCTCTAACAACAATTAGGGCCAGAAGAAAACTAAACAATCATTTGGTGCAAACTTTCAGTTTCATTGTTTTGAGAAATCCTCCATAGCACAACACAAGTATATGTTTGACCTAAAACCACCACAAATCCACACCGACAGTCAGCAACAATAATATCTCCCTCATAAACACACTGCCCTTCCCAGAAATTTGCAAAACCCTAATACGAATCACTTGACAAGCTAAATAATACATTTTACTCAATCTTGTGAATTTTTCTTCCCACAAAGTAAAATTATCGGAAATTCCTATAATTTGAAATAGGATGTTTTACTTCAACAGCATCAACACTGGATCATTCCCGTCTCAATTTCATCATCAATCACTTCAAACGTCGTTATTAACGTTGGTCGCATAGGCTAAATCATTTCAAATTCTAAAAATCAATGATCAAGCAAGCAATGAATGTGACCATAAATTCGAAAAATTCAAGCCCTAATTAAAGAAAACAAAGGAAACCCATGTTTATTAATGGTAAAAGAGACTCACTGGAAGCAGTAGACATGGCCAAACAAGCGAAGGGCTTCGACTTGTTCCTGAGGGTGGTGCCAGTGACGGAAGCGCAGCTGATGGCGGCGGCGATAGGAGCACGTGTTCGGAGCGAGCCAACGTCGATCGTCGAGAAATGAAATGACCTTGCTGCGCACCACGCCATTAAACTACCTCTCTCTCTCTCTCTCTCTCTCTCTCTCTCTACGCTTCTGGTCTCCGGTCCAGTTCACAGGTTTGTCTTTTCCTCCTCTCTCTCTCTCTCTCTCTCTCCCCTCTGTAAAATAAAATGTTTAGCGTTGGCGGCCCTTTTAATTCGTTCGCTCTTTTTCATTTTCCTTTTAAATATTATATTTTTTATTTTTATTTAACATTAAAAATAGATTAAACAGAAATAGATTAATAAAAAAGGTTAGAAATATAAATTTGTGAGAGAATATAAACGAAAGAGAAGTTCTTTATAGTTTATTCAATATTTATATTTTCATTTTAGGCATTTACTTTTTTCATAAAAAATAAAATTTTAATACTCAATAATATTTTTAAAATAAAATAATCAAAATTAACCGGTTATTAATTGTTATTTATTGATAATTGATTGCCCATTTTTTGTTTTGTTTTTTACCTGTGATTTAAACTAGCTGTGCTAATTTTTTAATTATAAATTAAAAAAAAAGCTTATTTCTTTCTTAATTTATATGATTAAAATAATTTTAATTTCTTATAGAGTAATACGGCATATTCTAATTTAGAATTTATGCTTAAATAGAGATATAAAAATTAATTCAGGCAATTATAAGATACCATTTTTGGGTATCTCTAGAAAATCAGGACATGGTGGTTTTGTGAGTTTTCAAGAAAATAGTTTGGTGGTCACAATTCCCTTCCCAATTGTGATTTCGTGATCCTTTTAGTATGTATGGGGACTCGAGTTTGATCAGAAAACATAATTGAAATTCACCTTAAGAGGCTTGAAGACAATTAAAAGAGCCATGTTGATTGTAATCCAAGGGGATGTGGCTCAATGACACTCAATTGTGAACTTTCTTATTTTATTTACCTTTTTTAGAGTTTTTTCTTTGAAGAAAAAAAAACTTTTAATAGCTCATTTATTACTTTTAATTTCCATAAATATCATTATGTGTCAATATTATTTAGTAAAACTTGAATACAATTTATTTATAAAAATATGAGTGTGAATCAATTATTATTATTATTATTATTATTAAGTTTCAAAAGATGTTCATTTTTTTTATTTTTTTTTCTCTTTTATATTGGTTTAATTGACTCTAAAATTTGAGATTATAATTCAATTGTTATCGTTGTTGTATTATTTAATAAAAGATCGACCCATGTGATTTATTTGGAAGACTAGGAGTTTGTTGGAAAATTGACCCTTTTTCTGTGAAAATTCAACAAAGATGACAACATAAAGGTGATTAAACTCATCCGATTATAAGAGAAAATTTGCCAAATTTGAAAACAAGATAAAATTGGTCAAGTCTGCAAACGTTTTGATGGACCCATGAAAATAATGTTGCTATTGCTTGCACAGACCACTTAGCTCTGCTGGGCCAAACTGGGGATGAAAGGGTTATGGAGTTGATGGATCGGTAGGAGTCTGTCCTCAATCTGCTTCGTGAAGATAAAGATGGTGTCCAGAGAACAAGGAGCAGGCTAACTCCTTGAGTTAGCCGGCCCGTTAGCCTGTTTGTGTTTCTTTTCCTGTGTTGGTCTGATTGCTGTCTGTTTCTTATTTTTTTTAAAAATAATATTGCTATCACCCTGTCACCTTTTAAAGATCATAACACCTTTTTTTGCACTTGCCTTGATACGTCAAGGATAGGCCCAAGCAACATATTTTTTTTGGCCCTAAACCCAATATCTTAATTCCAATACTGACTAACATTGTTAAAACAAAATTCTTTTTGAGGTCTAAAATGACTCCTTTCTGTTCGCTTTTCCTCAAAACAAAATCAAACTTCTCTTCTGCACATAGGGCAGGACCCATGTCTACCTAGCCATTCATCTATGCACTTCAAATGAAAAACATGTTGGCAACTTGGAAGCTTCCTTGCATGGTTTCCACTCCTGAGTTCCTAACAATTCCAAAACAACACAATTAAGAATGAATAAAGTGACATAAATTGCTCAAATTCTAGTCAAAATTTTGAAGGCAAGTGCTTGACCTGCAGGCAAATTGAGCAACACGTCTCACTGTTTGGTTGGATCTTCTTGTTTGGTTGGAATCTGAATTTTGGGAGCTTCTTAATCAAAGTCTTTGACAACCCTTTTGCTCCATTGATGTCATAAATATCAGACATGTCTCTATTGCTTGTGTCAATTGTACTCATCTATGCATTATGACACTCAACACCATTAGTTGTTGCTCATTATTTAAACTAGAGAGAGAGAGAGAGATAGAGGAGGAGGAGAAGAAGAAGAAATGCTAGTTTAGTAGTTGGAAATTGATTGATGCGAGTGGCACTCACTTGCCACTGATAGGCTTTTAGTACTGCGGGGCTCACCCATTCCATGAAGACCTTCCCATTTACTATGCTACCCAATAGAGCAACCTGCAATGCCACATTATCTTCATCACAGCCCAAAAAATTTTCCATTTTTCGTACAAAGATAATCGATCCACAGAATTAGAAACCCTGCTGATCCCAGCTTTTGATGCCTTCCTAAAAATTTTACCAGTTAAATTACTTGATACTCCTTTCGTTTTTACCAATACTCATACCCTACTAATGGTGATAAGAGGTCAAAGTTCGCTTGTATCAGGTTTAGTGATCCCACCGTAGCGTTAGAAAGGACTATAAGAAAAAGGGTGTTTAAATTTAAGAACATGATAAAAAAAATTATGTTAGAAGTAACAAAATATTTTTGCATGTGTGTATATAGTGAAGCAATAAGGTGTATAGTCAAAGTTGAATAAATTATGGCAGCAACATAGCTGAAACTTAATAGCAAGTTGAATGCTAGTTGTGCAGTACAATGCCTGCATACCTTAGACAAAGTCTCTCCATCAACCATTGATTGAAGCAATTGGATGGCCGTGATTGCGCCGGTGACAGCCCCTATTCCGGCCCCACGAAGAAACCCAGTTTCTGTCGTCTGGCCTTTAATTGCCCCTGCAAATGTTCCAATAACAGCTCCTCCTGCAGTACCCACATGATATTTGGAAGAAATTCAACAAGCAGCAATAAATAGCAAAATTAAGAGAGAATTTGCATTATGTACTTTGAAGATCCTAGCATAACAAATAAAAATAAATATACATTTTATTACCTCAGCTACATGTTGATCTCATGTCACGTGTGTGCATTTAGTCCCAAAAAAATTTAAGGTGCAAGATGGATGATATTTTAGGAAGCCAAACTACTGGTATGCTGCAATAATATACCAATTCACATGGAACACCTACCCTACGGTGCTTAAAGATGACTTCGCATTTTCACGTGAAGTTACATGGTGGGGCACAATATAGAAGGCACTTAATTGAAATGCACATCCTCTACCGCATAAGAATACAACAACAATAACAACGGTATAAAATTTAATCCCAATTTGAGATTGGTCGAGAGAGACAAATATTGAAAAAAAAAAAAGAAATATTGATTTAGTTGGTGCGAATTCTCTTATATCACATATTTTTATCGAAAACCATATTTTCAGTTAAATGCTTAAAAATCATGTCTTTACAAATAATTTATATCAAGTTTTCAATGATCTAACTCTACATTTTATAAAATTTTCTATATTTAAATTCTCAATTCCTAATTTTTTTGAGTTTTTGATATATATGTGCAAATCATTTTAGACGATAGTATCGTATCTTATTCTTAATTGAACTAAATCTTAGTTTATCACGTGTCTCTTCATTTCTAATTATATATATATATATATATTTTTTTTTTGCACATCTACTTAAACATTCTCCCCCGTAACAATCATTTCAACTACACCCATTTTATCGTCGTTTCGGCTACTGCAAAACAAACCTAAAATTAAAGGGTTAGAGGTTAACATCCCTGGGGCTAATTTAATGGCTCAAAGGTATGAACGGGAGAGGAATTTGGGAAGTAAAACTAAAATTAAAGGACCCCAAGCTCATATTCAGTAGTGAGGTCATTTACTTTCTTCTAGTGCAAGCAAGGAAGGGCGGCCTTTCACCTTCTTGTCAGAAGATGGTGAGGTCATTTTCTTCTATTGAATTCCATTACTAATAACCAGATAGGTTGGAAGTGAGAGGTGTTTCAGCCAGTTCAATTAGAAAAGTGTCTAATCATGTCATTAGAGACTTAGAATCGAATCTCACCCATAACGGGAAGAATAAAAAAAATCAATATAATGATACTGTTGAAATGACAAGAAGCAAAAAAGAAGAGAAACATTCAGAAAGCATAAAAGTGAAGGATGAAAACATCAATAGACAGATGCTAGAGCACACAATCACAAAAGAATTACGAGGAAGTTCAAAAAGGAAAGATAAGTTACCTAATGCAAAAGCACAAATAAGTGCTGCAAAAACAGCTTTCTTCAACAATGTGGAGAACCAAATGCCAAAACTAGGCATCTCTTGAAAAATCCACAAACAAACACTCTCTCTACACTGCAATGCAACACTTCCTATGCCTGAAACCCACCCCTTCAACATTGAGAGTGAAGCCAATTTGCGGCCGTATTTCATGAACAGAGAAAAACTAGAGAAAAGAACTGGGGTTTGGGTTGGTTTGCAGAGTGAGATATTTTAAAGCACACAAAGCATTTTAAATTGGTGGAGAACCCTCAGAGCATTTAAGATGTTTATATCTCTAAGCTACCCCACGTGCAGAGGTGCATACACTGGTAGCAAAAGAGAGGGCATTATATATCTCAGATTATTAAGAAAAAAACCAAAAATGAAAAACAATTTTATGAAAACTTCGAAGTGGCATTCTTAAAGACCCATACTAGTGTTGATTAATGGTGGGGTGAAGGGCTTTTTCAAAAACAAAACCTGACAATATGGTTCAAAAGATTGACAACATGCTCAACATTAATGTGTCCAAACTGGACCGCGATTGATGTCCATTTGATTTGGATAACTATTAGAAAGTCAGTTATGTGCATGGTATGGACATCAACTCCATCCACCTATCAAATTTCTGTGTCATAAACTTTAGGTGTTTCTCACCCATCAAGCTGTTTAGTCATGACAATTTCGAGGATATTTGGAAAAATTATTAGGAAAAAAAATTGTCATGAGAGCGATTGTGGAAGAAGACTATACCATCTTCAAATGATATATATATATATATATATTTTAAAGTTGATCTTATGTGCCAGTTTGAATTGATTTATGAACTCCGATGATTTTTTATTTTTTATATATATTATGTAAGTATATTACTCTTAGTATTGGTGATTATTAAGCTTAAAGTATAACTCATTAGAGTTTGGGTTTAGTAATAGTTTTCCTTCCCTCGCTGCATCAATAAAATGTGAGGAGAGTTCTCCCACCATCCACAAGGCCTCTAACCTTGACATTAGAAGAATCTGATATCAAACTTGTCAATACCCAACTCAAGTGTCTAGTGACACATGTATACAAGTATTCATCTTTAGACGCAAATTTATTAGGATGTGTGTCCAAAACTAGTTAGGCTACAAGGGGAAAATACATTTTTGTCTTTTAATGGTTAACCAGTAAAATTAGTAGCTGATTTTGTGAGGACTCCGTTTCCAAATGGAAAAATGTTAAAAGCATGCAATGCAACCAACATATTTGTCAACCCTACAATATCAAAATAGATCAGACCATCGGAACTCAGGAGTAATGTTGGACACATGAGCAATAAAGGGTCATGCTTTAATTTTCCACTACCCCTCAATTAAGAATCGGCAGCCATTCACTAAGGCACACCAGAAATACATCTCAAAACTAGGTGCTGGGTGCGGCTGTATATAGTGGTTACTGCTTCAATGTGCTGGAATACATGGGTCGACATCTCTGGCTAAACCTACCCCTCCCTGTCTCTCTCTCTCTCTCTCTCTAACTCCAAATCAAGGCGTGTATGAGTGTTAGTTTTCGGATCTACAAGTGAGTGGTCCTCAATTGCATTAATGCCTTACCTTCTTTTTAAAGCCACGGGGGCTCATTAGTTCCATTCTATTGTGTAGATCAAGAGGCCCAAGAAATGAGCCCTCCTCTTTCAGGAAAAAGTTGTGCTACTTGAAGGGTATGTATGATGTATATATATACACACATTACATTCATTTCTCTGCGTGGCCATAGAATCTTGACAGTTGACAACCATAATTAGTCCTAGTCTTTTAAATTTGTTCCGAAGAGAAGGCAAAAGGGGAAAAGTTTTAATTTTGCATCTTGCAAATTGCAATCTCTATCACAAGCCCATGTTTCATTTATGACTCACCTACTTGGAAGTCAGGCGAGGAACATGGTGATGATTCCTGCTCTCATGTCATCATGCCTTTAATACTTCATCCTATCTGTATATATATATATATATATATATATATATATATTTTTAGTTTTATTTAGTTTAGAAATTGTGAAAGGAGCGATTACCAAGGCAAGGGTTTCAACGCATTTGAATTTTCAAGACTCTTGCAATGAATGCTTCATAATGTTATGTCGAAAAATGTTCATCCTAACCATTGACTCAAAAATTGACGTCTTTTAATCATAATCTGGAGTTCAATCTTTCAAAAAAATAAAAAAATTAACACTGGGAGATCTGCCCCCTCAATTGGGCCCTACAATCTGTTAACCCAGATTAATCGGAACGAAATCTCAGATATTAGATTAGTGACCTAGCTATAGTACAAAAAAAAAAAAAAAAAAAAAGAAAAATGTTGACCCTCCCATCATTTTAAAGAAATAGAAAAATTCATATATATGAATTTTTTTTATAGATGATAATAATATTTTAATAAGAATTGAAATTAAGTAAGATGGAAAAATAAAATTCTATTTGAGAGCCCTACCCTTAATCATGTGATTCTATTAAACGATACCCTTTGAAATGGTGCTAGGACTTCTTTGACGGTAGGACATCGCGTGTTTATTGTTTTGGTGAAATAAACTAATTGTTGGAAACTTTCCCAACAAGCCCGTCTAGCTCAGTCGGTAGAGCGCAAGGCTCTTAACCTTGTGGTCGTGGGTTCGAGCCCCACGGTGGGCGAATTTCCTTTCTATTATTATTTTTATTTTTATTTTGGGGTGAATGGGCGAATTTCTCTTTTGTCAAACTAAGTTCAAGCAGGGTGTGATGCGGACACGAGACACATTCTGCCCATCATTCTTCTAGTCCCTTTTTTTCAGCCCATCATTCTTCTAGCCCCTTTTTCATGTGGGCTTGGCCATCTAATTAAGACCCGTAACCTTAATCAATCCCAAACTTTTTTTTTTCCAACACCGATATCCGAATTTTACCTAATTAATTTATTTTGAACACTATAAGACTCATTTTAAGAGTTGATTCTCTCAAATCTTTATTCGTCATTCCTAGAATTCAAATTCGAGATCTTTAATTAAGAAAGTAGAATATCTAATCAATTAATCCAAAAGGAGTTTGATATCAATCTCAATTTAATTAAACCTACATTTTTTAATAATTCTATTTGAAAATTTCCAACCATTAATAATCCCACTTGCTTACATATAAACCATATGATGTGTAATGCCCATAGCCATCTTTCGGTGAATGTCTTCTTCAAATTTTTTATTTTTCTGCTATTTCCTTTTCACACACACACACATATATATATTTATATATAGTAGATAATATTTGTTCAGTTTAATTATTTTATCCCGTTATTTATGTGTGTTTGATTTTCTAATTTAAATTTATAAGGTTAATTAATTCTTATTTAATGAAGCCTAAATTTTTGTATTTAAAATTTCGTAAATTGTATATATGGTAAAATCATTTTTATTAAAATTGCCCTCATAACATATGAATTTCCTATATTACCTTAATATATTTTATTAAACTTTCTATATATATATATATATATATATATATATATATTTATATATATATTTATCTCTTATTTATTTAGATTTGTATCTATTGAGATTATACATTTTTATACATCATTTTAATATACTTTTATATTTATTCATTTAAAATTTATACAAATGTGGAATTGTAGTTTGAAACTATTAAATTTAAATTTATAAGTTGAAACTAATATTGCCGGAACCTAAATTGCAAAGAAACGGAAATATGTATGAAATGATAAGAAGAAAATATATTTTGTAAGAATATAAAAAATAAAAGAATTTTTATATAAATATTAATTATTTTATAAAAATAATAGAATGTTCATATTTTATTATAAAAATAAAACAATCAAATACATAATTATTAATTTTAAGATAATAAAATGAAAATAAAAAATTTATTAAATGCAAAAAATACATACATTCCGTGCATCAAAGGCCCGATGTTGGAGGAAGGTTTGATCAAGAAAAAGGGGTCCGATTTTTTAAACGGGTCGGAAATAGGGCCATCAAGGCCGAACTCATGCCCGTCCAATTCAACACGACACCATTTGAAATCGACGGCGCGTGCCGTGACGCGCGAGTTTTGAGCGTAATTAGTTGCTATGTTCGGCAACGGACGTAAAATAAAATTAAGGAGAAAAAAAATTGAACTCCTTTCAATGCCATTTCCTGGGTACTGTAGGTCCGAGAAAACGCCACAAAAGTAGACTAACAGATTTTCTCTTTCCAGTTTGAAATTCTTGGAACTTCAAATCAACGAACTCAGAAATCTTTCAAATAAAAGGTAATCTCTAGTACAAGTACACATAAACACTATCTTGTCAATTCTTTTTTCTGTAATTCAATTCAATTTTATTAGTCTCGTATGATTTTTCCCTCGGTTCTTTTTTTTTTTTTTTTTTTTTTAAAGTATTCATTGTTGTATCTCTTCTATTGCTTTGTAGTTTAGAGAGAGAAGGGAAGCAAAATTAGGGTATCCAGTTTTGGGTGTAATTCTTGAAATTATGATAAAAAATGTGTTAATGACTTTATACTGAGGTCAATTCTATGGTTTCGGTTTAGGTTTTCTGGGTAAAAACTTTTTCTAATGATTGGGTAGAATTTGGAGGTCATTGGAGAAGGCAGAGAGAGCAACATGAAGCTTCATTGATTGTAACATCAGGGGGGAGAATCTGGGCCCTGATGAGTTGGCGGAGCAACATTGATAAGGCACCCGATGAGTTGGATTCTAGGCTTCATTTGGAGCATCTGGGGCCCTTACATCCTCAAAGATTGATGAAGAGTGCCCAGCGGAACAATGAGAATTGGTAACAATTTATTTCTGAAAGAATTAAAATTTAGGAAGCATAAGCATGTTCATTATTGCCCGCAAAAAGATTATAAGATGATACTACATAAGGTGCACGTGTGCATAAAATCCATTTGCTATAATTAATAAAACTACCCATTGAATTGGCATAATAAGGTTTAGGATAGGGCAAAACACAGTGTAGATGCAAGCCAACCAAAATTTTAACATGCCCAAAGTGCTTCGAGAAGTGAGATGATTAAGAGCCTTATCTGAGCGAGAGAGAGAGAGATCACAGAGATCTGGGGAGGGAGAGGGAGTGAGAGAGTTTCTTGTAGTGAGGGTCTGTGGGTGAATGACAATTAGTAGCATTTTGCGTTGTTTCGATAATTTGTTGAACTTTCTGGGTAAATGTGATTGGATTGGATTTAGGGTTGTGGATAACTTCTTGATTTGTTCAAGTTGTGAAGATAATTTCTTATGTGGGTATGCGTCCTATCAAACATTTGATTATTTCTTATTCACTCCAATGTTGCCTCTGCGGCCACAACACATTGAGTCAATGATGGGTCCGGCTTCATTCTCATCCA
Organism: Dillenia suffruticosa; assembly: GCA_033439265.1. Classification (NCBI taxonomy): domain Eukaryota; kingdom Viridiplantae; phylum Streptophyta; class Magnoliopsida; order Dilleniales; family Dilleniaceae; genus Dillenia; species Dillenia suffruticosa. The sequence continues at coordinate 2,832,097 of JAVTVX010000005.1, forward strand.
AATATATTTTGCAGTATCTTTGATGATTGAGAAGAGGAGGAAGAATTTGATGCGCTGGCTGGATCTTGTTGTCCTGCCAGGAGAGGAGAAACAATGTAGAAGCACAAATCAGTCCCTTCTAACATCTTTTTCTTTTTTCATTTTTTTTCTATTTGTTTGTTTATTGGTGAGGAGACTGAGAAGGTGGACTGCCTCCCAAAGTGACTTTGGTGAATGGTTGTTCCCGACGCGAGAAAGACAGACTGGATCGTGGCAAATGGATTTGGAAGGCAGTGGTTTTGATTTACTCTTTTATAAGGATACATCCTCGGCCATGCGAATCTACATGTGCATAGAAAGGAGACTCATGATGTATATTTTGTGCAGGAAAAATGAACTTAAACGTGTCACTTGGGTGTCTCTCTCTGCCTCTTTTCTAGGCAATTTGGAAATTTAAATAAGATTAAAGTGTCAATGGCATTTTCTGAAACTATATTGAAAAACAAAAACATGACTTTGAAGACAATGGTTGTGGAATTATTCCAGGGCTATGGTTACATCTATATCCTTTACTACAACATTTTCATATTTTCACCCGTCTCGCTTTGGAATAGTATGTTTCTTTATCCATATACTCTACACTTGTATCTGTCTTTGTTACTTTTGTTTTTCTCACTTTTTGAATGGTCAGTCCTAGAAACTCTCTCACAAACGTTGAGACGGTTGGTCTAAAGTCTAATCCATATTTTGAATCCAACTCAAAATCTATCTCTACTTCATTTTGTTTCCTCTCTCTCTCTCTCTCTGGCTTTTTCAATTTCTTCATCCTTTTTTTCTGTGTTTGACTATCTCTCTACCTTTCCCCTCTTTATTTCTTAAGATTTTCCAATACAAGAGCAACCTCTTTCTTCGTTTCTTCATCATTTTTCGCTGATTTTATATTTTATTGTTGTTTTTATGATATTTAGTATATTCTGCTTTATCTTTTGTTAAAGGAGAAAATTAGGGTTTTTGCTCAGACACTAGTAACGCCAGCAAATAATTATCATTTTCCTCTTTGAAGTCTTAGTTAATAGTTACCATTTAGACGTGCTTACTGGGCCTTTTCTTGAGTGCTCAATTGCGCAAAATTCAAGATCGAGGTCCGGCCTATTTCAATATTAAGAGCAATCGATCAGTCAATGGAGCAGGGACACGAGAGAGACGGTAGGGTTTTGGAGATGTAAGATTAGTTAATTGTTCATGCAAGATTAGGGCAGCATAAATAAATAACCAATTGGAGATGCAAGATTCAATATTTTCCAATGCTCTCTCCATCCCTTGCGGCCAAGTCTCGTGCTCATCTGGAATGTCTATATCCCATTTTTTTATGGTTTTCAATGTCTATATCCCATGAACTAAAATTAACATTGACAATGCCCTAATAGCAACTTACCGATGATCATTACCCTGTATAAGAAATAAGGAAATGGGAGGGGTGGGGGTTTGGAAGGGAGTGTGAGATCAGTAGTTATCAAATTATAATTTGCATATAAAATTTGGGCCGGCAGATTTAACATAACATTAACAATTGCAGTACACAAAAGTTCATGACCAACAACCTGTATTCAAAAGCAAAGCCTACGCCTGTATCTGTTTCACAGGCTTCCAGCGGAATAGCGCTATATCTTTCACAGGCAGATTAGAGGACAGCACAACTCAACCTTCAACGGAGGCAATGAAATACTTGAGGGCCTTTTACGGTTCATGTGAGTCAACATTCTCTCCATCTCCAAGTTCAGTCTCATGCTTTTTCTTCTCATGGACATCAGGCTTGGACGTTGAAGCTGAGCCTTGAACTTGTGGGACCGGGTTCTCTGATATATTTCCCTGTAATAGCATGACATGGGGTAATATTATCAGGCTGCCTATATTCCTAACTTTGAGATATATTTGAATTGAAGCTACAATTTACCTGAAACAACTCAAACCCTTTCCCACTTTTCTTATTGTCCAAGTGATTGGGATCAATCGCAGATTGGCTAGGAGCTAGAGTGAGTACAGCTTGCAAGGGCTCAACATCAAGAGGTGGACTCATGTCATCAGCTGACTTGCTACTTTCAAGCTTAGAATCTGTTGAATGTGATGAGGCTTCAACCCTCTTGACACTATCACCCACCAGCGTCTCAGAATGCACATCAGATGAGCCCTCCATTGTCGCCTTTTTGAGAGAACTACTTTTCTGGCCCTTGAGACTCCCAGTAATCTCCTCGCTCATTTTAATTTGGTAGTCATGCTCAGATGAAGACATTTGTTTGCCAGCCGCAAAGTTCTGATGAGTTTCTGCGATCGCTGGAGGGGGGACTTGATTATCATGTATCCCTCCGTTTGACCGAGGAGCAGGTTGCAGTATGACAGGCACCACATTTCCTCTTAGGGCCGGTGAAGGAGCACTTGGTGATGCACTTGCAGGCACTTGCTTGCCTTTTGCGGTCATGGAATAACTAGAATAGGATGGAACACTTCCCATCTCATTCCCCACATGGGCAGCTTCACTTGTACTGGCATTCACAAGTTGCATATTCTTTTCCCTCAGTTGTTGGTTGAGATTTTCTGTTGGGAAGGGAATCACGTTCCTCCTTATCATTTGAACTTGTGGGGCCACATCATTTTCAGCTGAAACGGGTACAAAGCTTCCAGGCTTGAAAACAACACCCCTTAGGGTGGTGTTAGAATTGCCAACCCGGACATTGAGCAAATATCCAGCATCAAAAGCTGCCTCAACAACACCAGTAACTACCTGACCCACCATATCACTGTTACTGTTTGGATTAACATGATGGACCTGGTTTCCATTAAGCTTTTCAAAGCGAGGTGGGAGGCGAGCATGCTCCACCCGTTTAAAGCTTTGATCCTTTCTTGGGCGACCACGTTTACGCTTCACAGGAGGACTCATTGAAACCTCAGAGCTGTTTACTTGGTTTGTTTGATTCATCCTCACAAGAATCAGCAATGGCAGTTTTCTCCTTTCAGACAAAATCTTCAATAGCTATCTACCTTGCCTTCATATAGAAAGATATTTCCAGTCAGTTCATACACAAAGCAAATATTCCTGGCAATAAATTCTTATGCCAATGAAACAAATTAAAATAATGACATCCGGGCACATACAAATCTGCATGCATATCTGCCTTCTATCAACAATCAAGAAGACATGGTTACACTCGGTACTGCCCTGCCTTGGTCAAAGTTTAGCAGGATTATCAGTTGGCTAAAAAACTAAGATTTGGCAACAGTTATCTGACGCAATTTTATCTTCTAACTTTATGCAATTCCCTATAGAGATGATACTCCAAAGCATCAACATCAGTTCGGCACAAGTAAAGAACAAATCTGAGGTTTCTACAATAGAATCGGCCACATCTAACAAATATCTATTACCAACAACTGTGGTACAAAGCAAGTGGACATTCAGTACACAGGCAATCAATCAAATAATGAGTCCCTGAGAGGACAGATATATGTATGAGAGGAAAAGAAGCTAAAATGATTTTCAGCAAGTCATGTATGTCTACTCTACTCTTATTCAATCACTTCAATTTTGGGTGAAGAAACAGTTAGGATCCAAAATCTTGAAAAACAAGGATAGATTACAAAGATCTAGGTATTCACATCCATATACAGATCACAAAAAGGAGAGATATCTACGAATTCCATGCATGCAACATACTGGATCCAATCAATTCATTAGCAAATTTGAAATCTTGATGTAACAGTGAATATATAAGTTATGATATTTGATATCTGCATCCTAGTCCACCAAGCATATCTTGAAGAACAAACCTAGATTGTATGATCCAGGTTAAGAGAACAAGAAGAGGCAAAAATATATATATTCATGAATAGTAACACCTGACTCATAGAGACTGTTGATAATGGTGCTCTGCAGATCCAAGATACAGCCCACCAATCTTCTAAAAATACTGCCTCCAAGTGATTTTAGCATCACCCAAGCCCTCATATCAGCTCTCTTTGCCTCTTATATATCCAGTCTTACTCAAACCTGCTAAGCTTAGGTTTCTCCGTCTCTTAGACCAAAAAGTAAAGAGAATCTTCAACTTTAATTACTTTTATCTCATTATTTTTTTTCAGCCCTTCAATCTTGTGATATTTACAGGCAAGCCCGTCTACGGCATTTTTACGTTACCAATAATCCCACATCAGAAATTAGACATTTTCTCCTGGTAACACGAAGATTCTGGGAAATGGCCTACCTCACTTATAAATATAGGGTCATGGATTTGAAGGCAAAGAGAGTGTACGACAAAAGGTTGAATAGAGACATGGGCAGGAAAGAAAAAAAAAAAAGAAAGCAAAGAGGGCCAAATTTAGAAGGTTGATGAAATGTTGATTCAAAAAGACAGAAAGGGCAAAGATTTGCATGATAGGAAGGGAAGATGAGACCAAATCCCTCATGAACAATGTTATTTATTAAAAAAAGAAAAAAAAGCACAAAAAATTCTGTACTCTTTACAGATTAGAAAATTGCAAATTTGTGAGAAATAACAATTATTAAACTTGAAATTTTTGAAAAAAGGATGCAATTGGGTAAAGTTGTAGGGTCACATGAAATATCAAATTATAAGTGATATATGGTGCAGGCCAAGGGTGTTTCCAACTGATTAAGTGATATGAAGAGGCATAAAATGTTAAGAAAACTGAGAAGCACAGAAATAGTCAACATAATTGTAGCACTAGTACAACATGAAAACCAAAAAAGAAAAGGAATTAGAGAAAAGGAGCCAAGAGAGAATTTGTCATTCCCTCAACAGCCCTCACATTATGTTATGTCCGCAACCAAGAATAGCAAAGCAATTAAGATAAATCAAATTCATCTTCTCCATACATGCTAATATCCTCCACCATACATGTAATGTAACTGACCTCAATTAGAGCTTTAGGTCATTCAACCAATTCCCACAATAAAAGCTCCAAGTTTTATTTTTTTTAATTGCAATATAGGAGAAAGTGATTTAGTTTTTTCAATTCCACTTAAAATGACAGCACTTATACACAACGCTTTAATGGCTAGTATTCTTTCCTGCACCACCTGCTCACTGAAGAACACAATTTAAGTAGGAATTTGAATTCCACGGAGATGAATAGGTTTGATGTGAACATTAAAAGCCCCATGTAAGCATGGTTTGTTATGGTACAGGGTACAAATATGGGAACATGGTACATTACCTTTCCCAACATGGAGCATAGGCTTAGTTAAAACATAGACTATTATTTCTACTCATAGTTTGCCCTCACTCAAGTACTAGACATATATGTATGGTTTTGACTAACAAGGACATATAAAACAAATTATAACCAATAATTAAACAAATAAAATAAAGAACAACAAGTATTGAATATGACAATTGCTATATGGATTAAAGAAATTGTTTCTATTTATGTGCTTTATATTTTGTCAATTTCTTCAAAACTATTTTAAGTTCAGATCACCCATTTTAGTGATCTACTTTGTTATAGTACATTGTTTCGGACCATGCGACCTTGATCACAAATCACTAGGGGGAAAAAACAATCCCAGTAACCATTTTGACCCTGACCAGTTTTTAAAATCTTATACAATGATAAAACCTTAAAACCCTAACTATGACCCCTTCCAATGTACTAGCTTTCTCACCTATTCAAAAGGCATCCACAATTGATGAATGATAAGAAGTTCCTTGTTTCTAACTCTACAACTCTTGGAAATGATGTTTATTGTAGAAGAGCCATAACATAGGGTCATGTAGTGACTAAATATTAATACTAACCATGGAAAAATTTGAGAAGGAAGTTCATCCAAAACCTACATAAGCATCTCAACACCCCTCTCCCAAAATCATGTGCCTCTCACCTCCAAAGATTTTCAATGTTCAGATTACTATCTATTCATACTTAGGAATGATGATCTCTTGGACCCTTTTACCATGAACCACTAAATTATTTATAGAACTTATTTTTAAAAAAAAGACCATTTCCATGCCCGCATATTTTATGAAGTTGATTGACAAGGTCCCACATATATATACACATATACATAGAAAATTGTTCACTGAGGATGTAAACCTTGATCAAGTCAACATTTTCTATGTTTGCACCCTTCTGCCAAAAAAGGGAAAGGGAATAAAAGAAAATGACCATGCTTATTGGCACCATGGAAACTACCTAAAGGGATACAATTAAACATTAAATCCACTATGATACAAGGAGATATGCGTAACAACAAACAAGCATGCCTGGTAAGGGATAAATGCAAACCTATTGTACAACTCAACCCTTGACGAAAGTATAAAAACTAAGAAAGAAAAGCAAGAAAAAGAGAGTTCAGTCAAAATTGGTCCCCATGAAATTACTAATGGCATATGCTTCTACCATCCAACTGTTATCTTTTCCAATTTTCTGGACAAGTGACAAAATTCCCAATTTCAAGTTTCAAGAAGTTAAGTCAATAGAAACAAGAATGAATATTCCTATTTTAAAAAAGAAAACAGTCAAGATGCCTTAGCAAAACCATCAGTTGATGACATTACTTTTGTTTCTAAGACAACATTTTGGTTTTCTCCAATTGGTCCCCATTTTCAATTCATCTCAAGAAACATAATTTGGGAATAAATCTCCCCTCCTCTGGTTTATTGTTTGGAGAACAACAATGGTAAAAAAGATCCTCCGAACATAATAAGGGATGTACAAGAAATCTATATTTGTTTTATTTAAGATAAAGAAGATTTTCATTGGCAGGGAAGAATCAAGGAAGATTGCAAATGAATGCATATGGGCATTTCATGGAAAGATAGCTTAACTGTAGTCAACTCCTATTATAAATAGGTAAGTGAGATGGAACTCGTAATAATATCTCATTGTTGTCAAGTATATCGCCAAGGAGAAATTGTCAAAGTAAGTCAATTATAAGGAACGACATGGAAGGTTGCTTAACTCCTTAATTCTTCGTTCTTCCGTTTTCATCACATTTCAGGAAAAAAATATAGGCAAACCTTGTGCGGCTAGAGTTACTAATTCAAGAGATATAATCTGCAAATTTCTAGTTTAAATAAATGGTAGATTGACTAAGAGATCCAAATATTAACGCCTCATTAAATATCAATAAGGGATATACTCAAAAGATGGGGAATCTAAAAACAACATGGTTTTAGCTCCTATTTCCATCACATAATGCCGGTCAGGATCCAGCTCTAAATTAATTCTAAGTAATTGCTCCAATGAGACTACACTTTGGCACTTATGAAGGAGATCAAAATTAGAAATGAGAAACAAGATGCTTCCAAGGATTGCATGTCTGCATAAAAAGCTGTCTAGTTATGAAGGCTTGTATTTTTTTTCTTTTCCTTATGTTACTGCAGCAAGGCAGTTTTCAGCAAAAGTGTACCACATTACTAGGAAAAAAGAATTTAAAAATCAATACAATGACAAATCCTAGTACAAATACTTGAAATTTAAAGGTCCCAGATTATAGGGAAAAAAGGTGTTGAGATTATTATAAATTCACAATGGTAGCTTAGTAAAATAGCCCAAAGTGGTTTTTCAATTATCATAAGCTGCTTTTTCAAAAGAATAGAGATTATATCAAGGATATAGAAAATGGCTTCAGATAAAAATGAACACATACAGAAGTTTTCATATATCAACATTTAACACACAGAAATAAATGCAAAAAGCTACCAGTGTCCAAATTTTCTGGTATCGCCACCACCCAGTAAGAAGCAGCTCAGAAAAATAGACCATAAGGGATAATATGAGAGTTATAATAGTTTCGTTAGCTGATAGAAGATAGGCCCACGTAGTACAGGACCAAGAGGTTAGACGCAAGAGGCTGGGGAGAGAGAAGTAAGCACTACTAATCACAGCTAACATTAAAGAATCAATGAAATAGGAATATCATTTTTTTATGGCATGAATATTACTCTAAACGACAAAATCATGAATATCTAAAATTTGAGATGGTCAATTACATCATACAAAGGAATATTGAAAATGAAAACAAGCATGCGAAATGAAAGATAACTCCAATTCAGGGGAAGTGACATATATGGATCATGGAGGTTTAATAAAAAATATTGACATTAAAAAAAATGACAACCCCCAGTGGTTTCACACAAATTCAAGAAATCACAATACATAACAGAGAACTCTAAGCGTCAGACTAAACATTGATAGTCCAAGATTGGTACCACTCAGACAACCATACTTGCTTTTATTATCGAGGGGTTGCTTGCAAACTTGAATCCAAGGCCTCGCACACAAAGCATAAAGTTGCAGGTAATTTTACCAGAACATGAGGAAAGATAAGAGGATTTAGGGGTTTGGATAATACTCCACGTAAACTAAATGAATAAAATGTTTCATTAAGTAAACCAGTAGTCCTCACATCTGATTCCCAAAATGAAGATGATCTTAACGAAGGATTTCAAAATTAGGAAAAGGGTCTTATGCAACCGAAAGATCTAACACAGATTAGTCCCATGAGTTCCTTATTTAGTCAATGTCCAACATAGGCACAGTTTATCCACCAAATCGTATGTGCCACATAGGTTTTCGTTTGAACCATATTATCTCAATGTATTGTCGAGAAACAAAAAGCAAGAACTCAAATCAAAAGCGATTAATGACGACAAACTCCAATCATTTACTCGACAAATTGCAGTCCAAGTTTGAGAGACGAGCATAGACTAAGCTACTCTCACAGAGACAAGAGCATACAGCTTATCATATCTATTGCTACTACTACTCAACAAAAAACTTCTACCATTTAAAGGCGCAACAATATTAAACACATTAAAACCCTAGAAAAGGAGAAACAGTAAAGACAGCATAAAAGATAAAATTTTTAGAGAGATGATAGAGAAGAAGAAGAAACCTTTACTGCGTTGCACGCAGTGCACCGTCGCGGAGAGAGGAGATTGCTGCGTTCCGTTTTCGAACCAAGATCGGAAAAGGAGGGTCCAAAGTAAAAACCCTAATTCTTGGTGTCGGAAATCGAGAAAAATAAGAGAGAGAGAGAGAGAGAGAGAGAGAGAGAGAGAGAGAGAAAGAGAGAGAGAGGTGTTCTTCTTTTATTTGATATAAATTTTTTTTATTATTTTGAGAATTTCGTTTTACATGGAAATTTAAGATTTTTCTTTTTTGAATTGGTATTCTGGTTGGAGGAGTTGGGGAGTGTGGCGCCGACGGAACCGGAGAGGGAGGGAGCTTCGAAACCCGGGGGCCGTGCTCGGGCCTCTGGGGTTGGTCACGTGCTCTCGCGTGAGCTACTTTCTAGGTTGAAAAAATAAATAAACATATTTTTTTTATATTGTATCGATATTTAAAGTTATATTTTAATTAATCTGATCTGAAATTTATAGTAATCCATTTACAAAAACTATTATTCTAACATAGTTCTACATTATATTTAAATTGTAAATCAAATTCAAAATTTTTATTAAAAATTTTAATATTATATCTTAATATAACAGGTTACGTTTCTTTCCGGTACAAAAAAAAAATATATATATATATATATATATATATATATAGCAACTTACGATTGGCTACACAAATTATCAATGAGTATCTATCAGAGAGTGCATTCTGCGAGCTTGGATTTGGGCCTGGGCCCACGTGTTAGCCCAAAAATTAAGTTTTAAAGCCAGGTCTGGCCGAGTACCGGACATTTGGGATTATTTATAATAATTTACTAATTTTTTTTTTATATATATATATATATATATATAGCAGCTTACGATTGGCTACACAAATTATCAATGAGTATCTATCAGAGGGTGCATTGTGCGAGCTTGGATTTGGGCCTGGGCCCACGTGTTAGCCCAAAAATTAAGTTTTAAAGCCAGGTCTGGCCGAGTACCGGACATTTTGGATTATTTATAATAATTTACTGATTTTTTTTATTTATTTCTTATCGGATGAAAATTCGAAAAGCGTTTCAAACAATTGAAATATTTTTTTAAGAGAATTTCATACACTCTACGAATTGCATGAAGTTTTCCTCTATGAGATAAAGAACCAAGTTGGAGGAATCATCTCTATGGTTCATGGCCCAATGATGGAAAACACCTTATATAGTGCAGTTACATGAATTTTCATTTTGAGCCTTACCTGGCATCATTGCCATTGTGTGCCATCAGTCATTATCATCTCTCTGGTTCATGTACCTTAAAGAAGGATGGCATCTCTTTGACCGTAATCAAACCAGTGACCAACAAGAAGTATGTCCTAAGAATCTTAGAGTTGTGAAATACCAAAGATGGATTGTTGATCATGGCTAACTCCTAAGCCCTTTTAAATAAGAGGGTAGGGTTAAAATCGAGTGTAACTAAGACTCTGAATCTATAAAGAAAAAAAATAAAAGCCAAATTAACAAAATTTTTGTTGTCCCGTGTCTCGTTTACTTTAGGGCATTTTCGTATTCTCATTGTTCTCTAATTCAAAATCATTGTTTCTAAAATCATATCAAACTATTTGGTTCAATTTTTACTATTAAATCAAATAAAATCAAATTCGATCAAAATCATTTAAAATCGATTAAAATCATTTAAAATCGATCAAAATTATTTAAAATCGATCAAAACTGACAAAATCGATAAATTATTCAAACCGATCTCAATTTTTTTTCATATGTTGCTAATTGAATAAATCCATTTTTCATGGAAATATATAAACTTTATTTTATTTTAAAATATATAATATATAAATTATATATATTTTTTTGTACTATATTAATAGGTATCCGGATTTATATTACGACTAATCTAGTTTGGGATTTACAGTGGCTCATTTAAGAGAATTACCCTCCTAATATATTTTTTTTATACCCAAACTGTGAGTCGAATTCGAAACTTGATTAAGAGATCTAGTACTATATTCTACTAAATCAACCGTCTATTAATAATATATAGTATGTCATCCAATTTATAAAATGATCTGACTAGTTTGACCAATGAACCAATAAACGAATAAATTGATCGAGTTATGAGTTATTTGTCGATTCGATTTTAAATACATTGGTCAAAACCAATCAAAATTCATTTACCCGTTTCACTTTCACTCTGTCCTCTGAGATATTTCCAAAATGCTCCAGGTTCCACCCGTCCCCTCTGTCACTAAACTCCGTGAAAAAAAGAAAACTGTTGAAGTGAAATGTGTTGGGTTAGTTCAAGATTTGGAGAGACACAAGCTATTTGTCAGCATGCATCCTCCTACTTTGCTTTGGCAACTACTAAAACAAAGTGATTAGAATAATTTGGAGAAAATAAAATGTTTACTCTGTCACTTGTTTAGACTATATGTAAAAGAGTATTATAGAGCTATATAAGGAAATATTCAAACATCCTTGTAAAATATGATAGCTATAAAATCTGAAAACTATGGCAAATTTTTTTTTTTCTTTTTCTTTAGGATCGGTCGGAAGATTATAATATTTTACTCTTTCCGACCATACAATTATTAGACGGTAATGACTATTATAAAAGAGTTAACTCATATTTTAAAATTTTATTATTAAGATAAACGGTTTCTCATGCAATCAAAATCTCGAGTTAATTGATATGAGGCTTTAATATCTGCTAACGGCTAACAAGTGAAAGGATTTGAATTCTGAAGTAAAGTATCATTAAAGTTAATATTAATGTATTTTTGTTTGCTCATTAATTATGGTAAAGAAAATGTTAAAATAATGAAAACCCAACGTCTTAGAGGATAATTTTTAAAATAAAAATTTAATTCTTTCTTAACAATGAGAATCTAAGTTGTTAACATTAAAATTCTAGTTGGGAAAAAGTTTTAGGATAAATAACAAAATAAATAAAGGAATAAATTTTCATTATTCTTCATCGTACATCATGCGCTTATCGGGTTGCGGTGCAACCCTTCCCAAAAATCACATGCTCGTCCCCTTAACCTATTTGACGTGTTTTTTTAGGTCAATTTTGTCCAAAAGCTTCCTCGACTGAATTTGGGCCCATGTTGGGCTTACTTAGGTTGGGCCTAGCCTTTTGGACGTCTTTCGTCCTGGCACTATTTTTGCTTTCCTTTTTTTTTTTTTTGGGTTTCCCAACGAATTCTGAACGGGAATGTCCGCTCTAAATTTTCCAATTCACCTCCAAATTCTCCCCCCCCCTCTCTCTCCCCCGGTGAATTCAATGGCCGATTTCGGAGCTCCGTCCTCTCTAGGTTTCGATATCGACCTCGATTCAAATCGCTCAACAGTCAATCGTGGCTTTAAACATGTTCAAGACGTTGGTAACGACGAGGAATTTCGACCCGAATTTGAAATTATCAATTCCGACCCGGACCGCCGCGAGTGTTAAAGCGTCTTTTTCCTTTTTGTTCCATAAAAAAGACATAATCCTGAATATAAACAGGCCGATAATGGGCACAAACCAAGACATAAAGTAGAACCCAAGTCCATACATGGCTGAAAAAGAGAGAACCGCCCACCCACCAACATACGATGTAATTTTCAACTTTTTTTTTTTTCCTTTTTTTCTTTTTTTTTTACCACACTGCTAAGGCTTAACCTTCACTTCCTGCAGGGCAAGTCACAAGTGGCTTTTGGTGTAAGATTTATTTAATGGTTTGCGATCTTATTATTGCAAGGTTGTTTCTTACAACACATCGAGAGTTAACGGGTTGATTTACCAATGGAGTCATCAGTCGTGTAGAGTGCTTTGGGCGCTGTGGTTAGTCGAGCATGGCTATGGCAACGGCCCTCGACCAGTTGGAAGTTTGATGGACCCTAGTGTGGCTCTGTCCCCCTCTCCAAGAAGCCGCCTAGGATTCACCCCTGCACTGCAAACAATCGTCCACAACCGGGGTGAGCACGGTTCTTCCAAACCAATCGAGTCGGTAGGGGTTTATCGGACAACATTCAAACCGATACTGACTGAATTAAAAATTCAATATGTTAGCGTATTAATATTGATCAACTTAATACAGGTGGAAAATTGCTCATACTGAATGGATGAAAAGTAAAACTTGCTCATATTAATTAGATTAGTAAAAGGCTCGGTAAGATTAATCTGCACACTCCTAGTCCACCATTGTAAAGAGCTGTTGCATCGTGGCTAGGCTTGCACCCGTAAGGCCTGTATTTTGAGAGGCCAATAGTTGTGTTGTCCGGCAACCCAGCGTGGTCTTGGGGGGGTAACGTGGGTTACTCTCTCTCTCTCTCTCTCTCGTCAAAAGCCTTTTTTTTTTCCCAAATATATTTGATCATCAGTTCATTTCTCTAGAGAATCTTGACACCATCACAAGCAATAAATGGAATGTAAGATAAAAAAATTCTGTATTACAATTTCCAAAAAGATGAAATATTGGATAGGGGTTCTGGGGGCATTGGTTTTAGCAATTCTTCGCACATTAAAAGCACAACATTAACACTGCAGAGATAAATGATCAATCTTCCTTCTTCCCAAAAAATATTAGGAAAAAAAAAAAGGAAAAAAAAAGATTAATCTTCCAGAGAAACTTACCAAAGAGAGCATCCATGTCGGAAAAAAGGCTTCCCTCGAATATTTTCCTCGTCAGAAGAAAACGTTGAAGGAAGTAAATACACACAAGAGGAGGTCCCTGATGTGACAAATATTTTTTGATATATACTTCCCCAGGCATTTAATAGGTTTCGTCATAAGGACATTTGACTAAACTACCCTTAATCTATCCCCTAAGCATTTCCCTCGATTAATAATTTTAGAAGTTATTATTGGAGCATTAAGGGTAGATTTGAAAAAATGAAGAAAAGTTTTCCTCACTTCTCTTAAATATCACCTAATTTGAAATATAATTTATTTCTTAGAGCAATTGATACAAGAAATGCACCTGATACTATTTTTTTTCAATATAAAATGGATTGAGTTCACACGAAGAGGAATAGCTATTTTAAGTATATAAGGAGACTCAAATTTGAGATTTTTATGAGGGAAAAGGGGATGATACTAGTTGAGTTATAATTTATTGATAAGAATAGTTATTTTAATTTGAGTTACAATCTTCCATATCTTGACACCGGTGGAATTTAATGCTGCAAGCTATTTTAAGATTTCAATAGCCAGAGAGTTAGCAAACCCTCGTCTCTCTCTTTTTTTTATGGGGAAAAAAAGATAATTATCGTAAGATTTTTATTTTAAATAATGATTTTCAGAAAAAGAAACAAAAGGAATTTTATGTTTTGAAGGGTTTTAAAATTAAACAAGTTAACTAATGGTGAAACTTATGAATAAGAGAAGAATTACTTATGTGGATGAAAAGATTTATTCTCTTAGAAAAAAGAGGAAGAACTAATAAATATTTGATTTTGAAATTACCCTGGAGTTGTGATGGGACAGGACTTTCCACTATGTTGCCCTTTTCTTTTTTTTTTTTTTTTAAGTAAAAGTAATGTATTTTGTAATTTATATATATTATGAGGTTATTTATTTTATTTCGTATAAAATTGAATTTGGAATTGAAAATTTTGTTGAAGAATTATATTTTATCAAATTTATTAGAATCAATAGAAAAGATAATTTTTTTTATTCGCCATTGGTTATTAATGAATAAATAAATCTATTATTTCTTAATTTTTTAATTTAAAATTATGGTACAATGTGTATTTTTAGTTCTAAGGATGGAATAGATAAAACAAAAAAAATCATAAAATAAACTACTGTTTAGAATGATTTTTTTTTAATATATCAACCCATATTCAGAGTTAAATTTTAATTAATTCAATATAAAATTTACAGTGAATCATTTAGGGACTACTCTTCCAATATAGTCGGCTCCATATCCAAATCATGAGAAATACAAAATATTGGTTAAAGAATTTAGTATAAGCGAATTGCCCGTTGGTAAAATGAAATTCTATTGCGCTAGCCATATTGGGTTCATAGAAACCCCTTCATATCCGGAATCATGAAAAAAGGGTTAAAGGGCAGAACTGGCATTTCAAAAAGGCCAATAAATACACAAACGAGAAAATCACAATTATTAAGAAATTGGATACCCAATCAGGGGCATTTTGGTAAAAGAAAATCAAAATTAAAATCCACGTAAGCAATCCAAAAATATTTTACTATTATTTTTTTCCTATATAAAACATTCTATGTAGAAACTAAACTAGAAAAAGTTGAAGAATTATCGTTACAACGCCCAACACAAATCGTAAGTCTCTCTCTCTCTCTCTCCAATTCTCAACATTTCACCTTAGTAAGTCTACACGTAATACCAAATATCCTCTGTTTCAGGTGGTCAATGGAGAACGGTGGAGGAGTTTCGTTCCTGCGAACGAGGAGATTCGTGAGTTTTTTCGACGGAGTGGTATCGTCGAAAACCAGAGGCAAAGAAGCAAAAGATGGAAAACAAGAAGAGGAGATCAGGAAGAAAGCAAAATCGGAAGTGAATTCGGGCGGTATTGGAGACGAGGAGGGATGGGTTTTCGTGGTGATTTCGTGGGTGAGGATTGTGGTTTGTTTTGTGACGATGATGATGACAACTTTGATTTGGGTGATGATTTTGCTCCTGCTTTTGCCTTGGCCTTATGAGAGAATCAAGCAGGGGAATGTTTGGGGGCATGTCACTGGCTGTTTGATGGTATGAATTCCTTTTGTTGACTACTCATTCAATTATTTTTAGTTTACGTGAACTGGGTTCTTCTTCTTATGTTCATTGGTGTGCGTTTTGGTCCTTTTGGGGCGTGTTTCCTTGACACAGAGAGAGAGAGAGAGAGAGAGAGAGAGAGTCATTTCTTGTCTGTTTTGTTTGTTTTTCGAAATTACTCTTAATATATTTGTAATTATCGCTAGTTTTATTAATTCAAAAGTTTATTACAAGGTCACTGTCTAAGACTCTTAGTCAGTGGTGAGAGTTATTTTACAAAAATTTGCATGCATGGTTTTTCAGCCAGCTAAAAACACTTTCTTCTAGAAATATTTTCACCATTAGTTAACCTTTTCTTTTGTTTAAAATAGATATTTTATAAAAAGCAAAAAACATAGTAATTTTTATTTTTAAGATTCATATTCATATCTCAAATATATCTAAATTTTTCGTTAATCAGATAAATTTTACGGAGGAAAATGGAAAATATTTTCTTATCGAAAGCATTATTTTAATGAAAGCAATGGACTGTAAGTGAAATTTAAATCTATGTTGACTCTGCCCTCATGAATGTGCCTTGAAACTTGAAACTCGAAACAGAGTCCTGTTTTCGTAGAAGAGCCGCAGGCATGATCTCTAACCACGAGAAACGTTAAAGCAGTTGGAAAGGGTGACGTGCATTGATGATTGTTTGACTAGCTTATGATCCAGTTGTGCTTCTACATATACAATGTTAGACAATATTGTATGAATTATATTAAATTTTATGATGAAAATTAAATATATTTAAATTAGTCAAAGTATTTTATAATTTAATTAAGAATCAATTAAAATATATTTAATTTGAATTATCATAAAACATTTGGTATATTTGTTCAAAAACTTGTATGGTTCCTATGGAATTATCTATATCTTACGCAAAATCTATACGACTAATCCTTTATATAAACTAGTAATTTTAAAATTGGACCAACCGGATCAACCAATATGATCGAGAACCATTTTATTGTTCGGTTCAATTTTCATTGTTAAATTAAATGAAATCAAATCCAATCAAAACCATTTAAAATCAATCAAAATCGATTAAAAAAAGATATTTGTAACTCTTTCCATTTCAACATTTTTTTTAATCATTTGATCTTTAGTGTATTATTGTGGAACAAATTCGTTTTCCATAGGGATATACTGATTTTATTTTATTTTAAAATATATAATATAAAAATTATATATATGATATCATGGTAAATCTTTCAATTCGTTAAATGGTTCAATCGATTTAACCAATGAATCGATAAGTTAACCGAATTGTTTACTAATTCGATTTTAAAAACATTGATATAAACCATTCTTGCTAATTCGTTGTCCATCTTTTGTGAGTTTCATAACTTTCGCGATGAAAATAATTGGAGTATTTCAATGATATCTCAACCTGGGCAATTTCAGCAAGGCCTAAAATGATTTGTGCAATGCATATGCTCAGTAGCTATTGTGCATGTATGGGGTAACATTGCTTCGTTGATAACGATGATATCCTGAGGGTTTTTTTTTTTTTTTTTTTTTTTTTAGCATTTGCTTGATCACAAGATTTTGCATTTTGATCATTGATGCAGATGAAGATTCTGGGGAACCCAATAAAAATTGAAGGGGCAGAATTCGCTAAAACAAAGGCCATCTATATTAGTAATCATGCATCTCCTATAGACATTTTGCTCGTGATGTTGTTGATTCCCACAGGAACTGTTGGCATTGCAAAGAAAGAGGTTGATTTGAGTTGAATTTTTCTTTTCTCCTTTAAATCTAGACCAATAGTAGAACACTAAGTAACTTGTTTTCATTATAGATCATATTCTATCCATTGTTTGGACAATTCTATGTCCTTGCAAACCATCTTCGAATTGATCGGTCCAAACCGACTGCAGCAATTGAATCACTGAAAGAGGTTACTTGAAACCTTTACTCGGTACTCCTTTCAAATTTTGTCTTAGTCATTCTTTTGATTTTAATTCTGATTCTTCTTGTATTCAGGCAGCTCCATCAGTTATCAAGAATGACTTGTCTCTGATCATTTTTCCCGAGGGAACCCGCTCTAAAACCGGAAGACTACTACCATTTAAGAAGGCAAGTTTCACTCTTTTCCTTGGACAGTCTTTATGTTCCGCTTGCTGCTAATTTTATTTTTACTTTCTTTTGCAGGGTTTTGTTCACATGGCAATACAAACTGGGCTTCCCATAGTACCGATGGTGTTGACAGGCACCCATCTAGCTTGGAGGAAAGGAAGTTTACGTCTTAGACCAACGCCCATTTCTGTTAAATATCTGCCTCCAATCAAAACTGATGAATGGACAACTGACAAGACTGAAGAATACGTTAAATTGGTACATGACGTTTATGCCAAAAATCTCCCAGAATCTCAAAGGCCTCTTGCTGAAGGAGATAATCCTAAAAAATGTTCATAGACTTTTTTGTTAGACATCTTGTTAAGTTGTAATTTGCAAGGACATTTTTGTATCACATCGGTCTCTCTCCTGTTTTAGTTTACCAGTCTCTTTTCATCATGAGTTCATGTTAGATGCTTAATCTATGTCAGAGAAGATCCATTCCTCCAAGAATTCTTGCTTATCCATGAGTGTGTAAACACAGTAACAAGCTTGTCCATGAGTAGTTTTTTTGAGGTACCATAGGCCTTTGTATACTATCATTCTTGCGCTTGGACACTGTTAAAAGTTTAATGATCTTTCTTTAACCCTGATTGGCAACACCCACATTTCTTTAGAAAATTTAACACCATCTTGCCAAGTTCATCAAAAGTATGAAATGCATTTAAGAATTCTTTTTTTTATCGATCGGCATCTAGATTTATCTGATTAATTTAATTTGATTATTGTTGAGTTTATTAAAGTTGGTTTTTTTGAATTCTATTTTTTTATGATTTAAATTTAAAATCTATAATAATTAAAGAGAGTTTGGTGCATTTCTTATAAAATGACGAACCACTTTGGGTCTCAACTGCTAGCTTATTTTTCAACAATCTTTTTCTTCTTTTGGGCCCTTCATCCTTTTGGCGGCCCAAAACCATGCCTGAATGAATCGATTGGCCTACCCCATCAAAATTCAATCCTTTTCACCAAAAAAAAAAAAAAAATTCAGTCCTGACTCGGGTCAAGCATAGGAGCTAGAAGTATGTCACGAACCGGCTCAAGAGAGACGGAAAATGAGAGGGGGAGAGATAGAAAGAACAGTAGAGAGAGGGGGGAGAGATGGAGTTTCAAATTTGTTTAGGTTGAATAATCTAATATTTTATTTTTTTAATCAGAGATCTTGATTTCGAGATATAGAAATGACGAGAAAAAACTTAGAAAAGTCAAGTTTTAAAATGGATCCTATAATATTCAATTTGAATTAATCAGATAAAATTTGAATATCGATAATAAAAACAAAAAAAAAAAGAAAGAGATAGAGAGATACTTTTCTGTACCTTTTGGGTATGAACGAGTGTAGAAAGAGAAAGAGAGTGATTAAAAATGAATTCTATTTTATTATACGACATTTTATTATACTTTTCATTATTATTTATATTGTGTTTTGCTAACTAATTCAATTAATCCATTAATCATTGACCATTAATTATTACACCAACTAACTATTAACCGTATTAACTATACTCAAAAAGTAGACCAAGTTAATGAGCTAGCCATGCGTAGGCTTAGAGGAGAGCTTGTAAATAATTGAACTTTGGAAATAGGAAATAACACGTCTCTTATATAGCACTTCTCTTATATATAATTTTAGGTATGAAATTTGTACATTTAAATTTTTTAATATTGATTTATATTACTTAAATTAGATGGTTTCTTTCAAATAATACTATCACGATTTCCATAGAAAACGATGGAAACTAAAATTTGGAGTTATGAGTTGGAAGTGAAGTTCCAATTGAGGGTAAGACAGGGCAATATTGCAAATCTTAACGCACCTGATGAGATCAGCTTCCTCCCTAATCCAAGATTCCAAGCCAGGCGTACAGAAAACCATGTCAACAAGCAAAAAGGGGTTAAACATTTGTTGTTTGCATTGGCATTTAACCCTTTTGTCCTATACAAACCCTCCAATAATGAACACCAAAGAAAAAAGTAATGCCTTCCTCCCTAGACGATGGTGAGACTGAGGTGAATTCAATGAAGGTGAAGGAAGGCAAAGATGAGGCAGGAGAAGAGAAGAAGAACGAAGTGAATAAGGGTTTTGTGATACTGATTCTAAGCCTAGACGACGGGCATGGTGTGGGTAGTTATTATGACTCTGCTTTTGCCTTAGCCTTGGGAAAGGATCAAACAGGGGAATATGTGTGGAGACCTCAATGGTTGGTTGATGGTATCCCTTTCTTTCCTCTTTCTAATTTCAATTCAATTTACTGCAAATCTTATTCGGTAATGGTTTTGATAAAAGAAAATACCAATGAAAATAAATTTGATTAATTTTTGAAGAAAAATGTTTGGATAAAATATCAAATATTATCATTTTTAATTATTTAGTATTTTGTTGCATGACTATTATACGCATCGACCTATTCGGATATTTTTAAATGGGCTGAAGTTAACTAAATTGTATTTTATTTAATTTTTTTAACCCAACTGATATACTTTAATAGAAAATATTTAATTTTACAAAAAAAAAAAAAATTAATTTTTATAGAAAAATTAAAATTATTATTTTATAAATAATTTTTATATTAAAAACTGTAACTTATTTTATCCCTCAACAAAAACATGGGGCTGGTCTTTGTAATTGTATGCTTTCCTTCTCTTGACCCAGCCCAATTTATTTTAAGTTCATTCATGTAATGTATCACATTCCTCTCTCTCTCTCTCTCTCTCTCGTGTAGGTGTGAAAAATTACCTCAAAATTCTAAGTCCAATTATGCTGCTATGGCGTCATTGAATACTTAGCCTAATTTATCTATCACATTACTTGCCATGTACTAGTATTGTTGCAAGTGTTAATGGCTGACAAAAGCATGTGTAACATATAGAATATGCGACTAATTTCATGAAGGCAGACGGCATATGTTTGCATGATTGGGTGTGTGAGTGCTTGTTTCGATTTTCCAAACATTCATGTGGTCTACCTTGTATACATGGAAGTGTTCATCATCATCTATTTTGCGGATGTGTATTGCCAAGATTTTTGGTATGTTTGAGGGTGTATAATCCTTACACAAGATATTTTACTGCTTCATATCTCTCTCTCATAGAATTTTTAATTGATTTTTCATCTTTCAACTTTGGTCTTCTCTTTTTTTCTGGTTCTGGTCCCCAATCAGGAGTCTAAAAATGGCAGATGTATGCGACACTAGTATGGTTTCAAGTGTTGATGGCTGACAAAGCTTGTGACCCTTACAGCATATGGTTTATGCAGCAATTTTAATGAAAGGCAGATCCCATATGTTTGCAGGATTGGGTGTTTGAGTGCTTGTTTAGGCTTTCTCAACTTCAGGCTGTCTTCTGTGTTTCCCTGGAAGTGTTCTCATCATCTATTCTGCAGATATGTATTGCTGGCATTTTGGGTATGTTCGAGGGTGTATAATCCTTCTACTAGGTAGTTGCTGGTTCATCTCTCTCTCACTCTCTCTCTCTCTCTCCTCACGCACACACACAAAACATATATACACAGAGAATTTAAATCTGCTTTTAGACACAAATTAAGAGTCTAAAATGTGTGGAGTACTATCACTTCTCCAGCATCCAAAATTGATTTCAGGGATAGTGAGGGTGCATGAAGAAGTGCTGAGAACTGTTGATATCCTTTATCCTTTAGTTGGTATGGCCTATTCTTGTTTGGTTTGCGTGGTTGGTGGCTGAGGGGCTTAATTGTCATTTTACTAGCTGATTTTGGTTCTCTTTCCTGTTTGATGGCCTTAGGTTTTTGTCAAAAGATATTGTTTTGCAGCTTCCGGTGCTTATGTGGTAGTAATGTATTTTGCGATTAACCTATCCATGCTAATCTTCGATTAGATTATGTTTTATAATTATGTCTGCATATTTAGAAGGGAAAGAAAAAAGAAATCTTTTGGATTTTATTTTGAGTGTTATGGCAGTATATTGGATGTTTAAAGTATATATGTATTTATATGTTTGGACATCTTTCTAAGATATGTGTGTATTTATATGTATGTGGGTGAAAGCCAATAGTCATTGACTCTGAATTTTTCTTGTCTCCAGCACTTGACTGTATGTTTTCACAGTTGGGCAAATTGGCTATCCACTTGATATGATTTCTGCTGGCAGTTAATTATTTTTAATGATGTCCAAGGTCTGGGTCAAGAATTGTAGATGAATTAACATGGCAAAGCTTATGTGAGAATTTCTTTGTTGGTGTAGGGATGCTGCAAGCCTGTGCTAGATTTAGTGCCTCAACTAAGTTTCTGTGAATTGACTTAATTGAGATGATAGAGTTGGTTGTTTTTATATGTATCTTTGAATTTTTTATTGCGTGATTGATGGTTTCAATATCTTCCAGTTCTCTGTTTTATAGATATTGCGAGGAACTCTATGCTTTAGAGGCTCTGAGTTTTTAACTGAAACTTCTGGGCACGTTTGGTGGATATCCAGTACCAAGGCCAAGCAAAACCGGGAGTATAAATTACCTTCTCACTTTCTTGACTTTGAAACAGGCTTTGGTCTTCCATGTTTACTTATGGATCTCTCTTCACATGTTCACTTACGGATCTCTCTTCACAGGGTAATAAATGACTCAGCAAGGAAGGATGACATTGACCAAGAAAAGCATCTGGATTGTTGTTGTACCAAATTTTAGCAGCACCAGTTAATGAAGTCCAATGTCATGGTCAGAAATTGTAGATGGATTAACATGGAAAAGCTTATGTGAGCATCTCTTTATTGTTGAAGGGATGCTGCAAGCTTATGTGAGTATTTCTGCACTTCAGAGGTTAGGAGTTTTTCGCTGAAACTTCCGAACATGTTGGGTGGATATCCAGTCCTAAGGCTAAGCAAAGCTTGGAGTATAAACTTCTTCTGCAATATTCAAGATTATTACAAAACACAGAACAATTATTGCTGAAAATGAATTTGTCATATCAATATTAATTCTTTCAATATCCAATAAATGTCTTGCAATTTGTGAGAGAGGAAAAACAAAAGAAGACTTTGATCTTGAACAAGACCTTACAGTTTTTACCTCTCCATAGTAGAGGTTCACCCAATTCTAATCATAAAATTACAGAAAATTGATTGAGATACAACACTAACCCCAACCTGTAAAAATATTGGCCAAAATTTTGAGGAGAAAAACTCCAAGAAGGGTAATGCTATACAAAATTATTTATATTACGGTAATTTGGCATTATGAAGACCATTAGTTCCCAAGAGAGGTATAGGCCCGATGGCATGGAAGGATGGTTGAGAGAGCGGGATGTGGCCAGGCACAGCCATAGGCTGCTGCCCGGTAGCCATAAAAGGTGGAGTTACGTAGAGCTGCAATGCTTGGGGTACTGCACCACCTGCAACTGAAATAAAATTGCTACCATAAGAAAGGGTTAATACAGATCTAAAATATAATAACGAATACATACTTTGCGGCCAAATTTTACATAGTGCAAGAAATTCCTAATTGAATGGCGTCAAATTTCCTCAAACTAGATCCCTCCCTCACCCACTTCCTCCTAACATAAGACCTTGAATAAAAATGCTCAAAAATACTTGCTGGGGATATTTGTGTCCAAAACATCGCTCAAACAAATTGCAACATTATCATGGTAATTTTGCTGGCAGATGCTAGGTCCTTGGGTAGAAAAGGAAATCCAATAAGTCTACACAACTACATCAACCGAGCAGTTATAGTTTCAACACTAACATGCATATCTGATGTAGATATTTTCTCATTTATAGATGAAATATATACGTAAAGCTGTCTAAAGAACCCACTTCGAAAAGTTGTCTTATTATGTACAAGTGAGTAACAGTAGAATATTTCCATACCATGATGCTTTAGAAAAGGGCTCTGATGTGGACTTAGCACAGGTCGTGCAGACACTTGTGAAAGAGCAGCTGCACTCTGAACTACATCCTGCCAGGAAATGATAAAATAAAGGTAAGAATGTGATGCCCTGACAGTTGGAAGAGAATAAAGACTACCAAATACATAAGAAGGAAATTAAGAAAAGAAAACAATAAAGTGTCTGATGTAAAAAAAAAAAATCATCTGAATTTTGGCATCAGATTACCATTTCCAATGTCTATGCCCGTTTTTGTCCACACAATCTATGGCAACAAATGCTTGTCAAATATCATTTACAATCAATCACATTGGAGATTGTGGTTTATTATTCTGAAGCCAAGGGCATCAAAGGTAGCCAGTAATAGTAAATCCCAATAATAGGGTCTTCTAAATTCATGTGGGTATTTGTTACTTGACCAACAAAAAAAGGTAACCTCACTGCGGTGTTCCTTTAAGAAGCTAATTATATTCCAGAGTATTGACATCTCATCTTTCCACAGTTACCATCATAGCACAAGCTAAGAACTACTGAACTGTTGATGCATGACCTCCTCCTTATGCACTTGAATTCATCATTTCCCTTAGTACCATGTGTCATGCAGATGCTACATAGGAACTCTAGCTCAAAGAAAGAAAAAATCCATCTCAATCAAACCAACAATATCTAGTCTTTAAATGTCTATTCCTGATAGGAATGCTAACTGTACATAATTGTGGCGTATAAACAATCCAGAAAAAGTGCTATCACTACCACCGAAGTGATGTGGGAGACTGAACAACCATCATGATTGCTTGTTTGAGATAAAGCCTCCAGCTCAGACAACGAGACCATTTCATCCCGTATTATAATGGAGACAAAAAAAGGGGCAAGCAGTTCAAAAGATTAACTGAGACGATCATGTAAAACACATATTTTGCCCTTGATAAAAGCAGCCGGAAAAAATTTATGCTTTGTACGCTTGTGAAGTACTACCCCTACCCTGCACTAAGCCGGGGAGCACTTTGTGCACCGGGTGAGCCCTTTTATGCTTGTTGAGCAATAAACATTTCTGTGTTTATCATGTTCAGAACCCGAACTGATAGCTTATTTACAGAGCCTTCCAGATGTAATCAATTAGGGTAGCAATGATACATAAGGCTCGAAGGATCTCCTCTTTCATAAAATTTAAAAACCTCAACAATTTGCAAGCAGAAAAATTCGAAGGCGTCTGTGGTAGTATTTTCATTGTTTCCTATTGTGAATAAATGTGAACATAGATATGAAGTTCAATAATGTAAACGAAGAGATAGAATTCCCAGATTATTCAATATGAGAATGTCAACTGGCTATAAAAGACTCCACATTCAAAACTGGACAGCAACTAATATAAAGCCTATAGTCATGAAAACTTGGCTTGTTGAAGGCACTGTATCTTACATGAGCAAACGGATGCATATAGACAAGCTGCCCAAACCTTCCAACCATGATCTGGTCAAAGGAAACATAAAGAGACGTGGATCATTCATCAATATTGAATATGTGAAACAGGAATAGTTAAATGATGAACAAATGCTGCTTACATTTTGAGAATTTGGGTGTACAAAAGCAGGGCCACCTTGAACAGGATGCTGACCAGGATACCTTACCGGCTGTGTCTGGTTTCCCACATTTCCAACAACCTACAAGACCAATAAAATACAGCATAGATTAGTAATAATTTCACTCTTTCAACTGGGAATTCAACTTACTCGCAAACATATGCAGTTGGAAACTTGACTCAGCATGGGATGGTCTATCAATGATGCTATGATCATGACCCAACGACATTAACTCATTAATACCGATTAATCTTGCACGGGCATTTCAAAATTATAGGTCCTCTTATTTCAATATGTCAACAGTACAATAAAGCTACACGAAGTCAGGCTATTTGTTTATGGGACAAAAAGAGAGCAGCAATTTCCCATGAAATGCAAAGATCTAATTCTACTTTACACCGTCAACTGGTTTAAGAGGGGCCACCCTAATTCTAACCCCCATCCCAAGGAAGAGGACTGTATTAATGTACTTTTATCTGTGATAAACCACTCTGCCTGCTTACTTCAGGCATCATTTTAAAATTTGAATGATGTAAGATGGAATTGGTCATATCAGAAGTAACCTCAACTCAAGCTCAAACTAGACCCTCCAACCTATTCCTTTGACCAGAAGACCAAAAGGTTTTCTTATAGTGTGCACCATTCCACTGGAAGTATCATAATCCAAATAAAATCATACACGAGAAAGAGAGAGAGAGAGAGAGAGAGAGAGAGAGAGAGAGAGAGAGAATCTGATTAAGTGTGAATGACAATTTTGTCCCTACTTCACCTAGGAGCCATCAAGTTCATAGAAAATCTGTCTAACCATGCAGATTCATGCATGAATCAATTCTTCAAAGCTACTCTCCTACTAAGAGTTGACTCAGGCTGGTGTTGTTAGCCAAAAGCAGTAACAGGCAACCAACACACAGCACAAATAACAAGTGATCAAAAGGATGATTGCACAATATCAGGCAGTTAGGCAATTTGTCAAATGAGAGAATGAAAAGATACAAAGAATCTGCCTGCATAAATAAAACATACAGGTTGAGTATATTGTGAACTGCTGCCACCGTTTCCCACTACTAGGTTACCATACGAAGCAGCCTTTAGAGGTGGAGATGAACTAGGTACAAAGGGACTGATTCCAGCTTCCGGTGGTGCAGTAGTTATTGGAACTACAGTAGAGTTATTTGGTATGTAGGCCATACTTGTAACAGTTTGTACTGCAGGAGGAGTAGCTGATCTTTTATTCACAAAAGATGGAGAGAATACTTTAGCATCTGGGTTGAGCTTGAATTCCTAAGGCAATATGAAATTAAAAGAAACAAAACTGTAAGAAACCGGGCCAGATCTTTTTTAATGAAAGAAAAAAAAATGGCATACGATTAGATGTATGATTCATCTAGGTTCCAGACCCAGACCAACCAACAGTCCTTGCAAACTAAAAAAGCTAAGAACAATTACAAATTGAAAAACCACATATCATTCGAAAGTTGTCCCAGTAATAGCTCTAGCAGTCTGCCTCTACCTTAGCAGTTTTGCTTGAAACTGAACCTTGCACTGGAACCACATCCTTTGCTGCAGCTGATGAGCTAAGGGACAACTGCAAAGAGGTCTCCACACCTGAAGAAATGGAATCTGAACTTGAGATGTCTGCTGAATGTGGCCTTTCAGAACATTGATTTTCTGCTTCTACAATTGATGGTGCAGAATTACCACTAGCTGTTCCATTCAACAATGACTTGGATTTTACTTTAACATGATTTCCCTCAAGGTCAGTAAGTTGAGGCAGGCGACCAAGCACTGCATCAGACGACAAAAACTTTAGCACATTATACAAAAACCAAAAGCAACTAGCACATAATTTAAGGCACCAAACCAATGAACTCTGTGGCAGCAGAGGCACTTCAAATTGATCATAGATCAATCACATGTGAGCCATAATCATAAGATCACAATGGTTGGTAAGTTCCTCAATTTACTGAGTCATACTAAAATCACCCAAGTTTTCTTGCATTTAAGGAACCAGCTCCTTAGACATACGATTGCATTGACTTTTTCTTCTTTTTTTTTTTATTTTTTGAAACATGATACTTATGAATAATATAGTAATTAACGAGGATACGCTATTTTATTTCTTTCTCTCTTTTTTTTTTTTTTTGGTTCCCGGCTTAAGACTTGTATTTTTTTTTCTTCTTCTTCTATCTTCTGATATTTTTGTAGTAGCTTTGCATATAGAATTTGTGCTTTTACGTTGTTCAAAGTGCACCACGTTAGTTCTCTTCCTTAATATCTAAATGTGCCTATCTAGGTGAACACAGTTAAACAGACTCCTAAACTCCTTTTTTTTCGTAAGGAGAAACTAATTTTATAAATTTCCTACCTACATCCTTAGCCTTATCTAATTTATATTTTGTTTTTATTTTGAAATTAAAAAATAAAAATCAAGTTTGCTTTGAAAGGGAATGTAGAATATAATTAATAGATTGATGCACCAAATTGTACAATGACTCCAAATGAACACTTATCTTAACAAAGGACTGTGAAAAGCTCGTCTAATCAAGATACATCTGTAGATACCTAAATATAAACTAAATGGTGATAATGATCAAGAATAAAATGATTCAACAGATAATTTGCTTCATCAGTACAACAGAGTAAACAGCAGCCACCATATATAGTACTTTTTGCCAATTTGCCAGGATAAAATATCTCAAAACTAAGTACAAAAATAAACAGAAGAAAGGCTATTAGATAGATAACCACAGGCAATAAAAGGAATTTGGATGTTGTACTTACAACTCAAATTTGAATCTTCAACTTGAATCTGCAAGGAAACATTAATTGGATGTAAATGATACAAATAAAAAAGTTCTACGAGAGTAAACAAGCCCAACTTCATCTACTCCAAGATTTGTATACAAAGTACTAAGTTAGCTTTGGAATAACATACATTGTTTTCCTTCAGCAACTTGAAATTTTGCTCATGATCCACCCGATGCCCAAGCAATTGGTCATCTTGAACCTGTCTGGCAGAAAATAATGGACAAAAAGGCAGAGGATGAGATAGTGTACTGGTTAAGTGGAATAAATGGCATGTGTAGACATGAACTTTTCAGGGTAGTAAAGGAAAAGACAGAGATTCCCTTGTTAAAGAGATCGCCCATCATGCAACGCCACAACGGACAGACAATCAAACAAATGAAGACCCGAATCCATACCACAGAACAGAATAGTTGGGCCATCTAGTACTTGTATCAAGTCTAAAACAAGTTAACATTGCATACCTCCCTTTATCTGAGGCAGCAACACTTCCCTCTCTCTGCATTGGGAAAGGCAAAGAAAAAAAAAAGACCTGGTAAGGGAAATGTGAAAAAATTCAGTCATCTGAAAATTAATATAAACTATTAATATTATCTTTGAGAAAGCCATCAATATCATATCATTCCAGTCACCTTGCAGGCATGCAGTGAGTAAGATCTTATTATTAACCCTAAACTACCACAGAGCACCAAATTAGATTATCCAAATCACTTTCACATGGATGTTGCCTCTTTTTGGTTTTCAACTGCCAAAGCTTCTGAAGGGATGACGGTTGAGGGCAAACGACTAGGTAGCTTTCTTTTCTACAATGAGTTTCCATTTTTTTTCCTCCTCTATTGCTTTGCACAGGAGGATAACTCTTTGATAAACGCCTTGGCGAGATGTTGTATCCTCTTTGACTCGTTTGTCCTTTCCTCTATTTTCATTTCTACCCAAAAAAAAAAAAAAAAACTACTGTTTTTGGATCACTAGCTTCCAATGGAGTTACAGCTAGAGGGTTTCTATAGGCCAGATAAGGAAGGGGGAAAAAAAAAGAAAAGATTGTACCATGGTACTAGCAATTGATTAAGCTACTATAACTGACAACAAAGCAATATATTCAACCATCAACATTAACTTGAGAAGAAGCAAAAGAAGATCACCTTTCTTGAATGTATGCCATCCATTTTCCCATTTTGGACTTCATGGGCATTTCCAGAATTTTTAGGCACCATCTTTCTCCCTTGAAGCCCATTTTGAGTTCGTTTGCCCACAAACATAGAGTCTTGAGCAAATCCGTTATCAATATGAGTTGAACTCCTGTTTTAACAAAGATAGCATTAACCAATTCGTAAGTCTTGCTATTGAAAAGGAAACTGATAAAACATAAGAAAAATCGAAGAATTAACTCAAACAGCAGACCAATCAAAACAGCAATCAGGACTAAATGAAGCAAACACAACAAAGAATCGCTTGAAAATGGAAATTACAACATTTGTAAATTCAAAAAATTAGGTCAAGAAGCATGAAATGAGTAATTATCTTATATGACATAGAGAAATATATGATATTTGAAATTCATAATAGCACCACATCCATGGTAATATCAGAGTAGAACTATGATATTGCAATGGAATTGCCACCATTGGTTAGAAGTAAAGGCAAAAAGAACTTTGAAATTGTTCGCTTGTCCAATAGAATGAAGACCAAAAATATATTCAAAATTATGAGAAACTTGGAAGGAGAACCAAGAAAGAATTCAAATCCATATGTAGAACGGTTCATATAGCCACCTCAGTATCCTCACACACTAAAGCATAGTAATGTAGAAGCAGGCAAAAGTTAGCCAGGGCTGTAGAGCCTGCCCCCTTTCAGATTGAAGCAAATCAAGTTTACTTTGCAAGCCCTAAAGTAACGTCAAATTACAAGTTGAGCTAGTGGGAAGAAGGGTTGAACACATCTCAAGAAAAAGAGAGACTGCTAAGTGGAAAGATCGTTAAATGTTGCAAGGCATGTGAAGTCAATTGCCTCCAACTAACTCTTTAAGAAAAAATAAAACAAAAAATACTTTGCATCCCAACGGGTTTCTCTTGTGAGCCTGAAATATTTATCGTTATTAGCCAAATAAATTGTAGGAACGAATACAATCATTGGATGGGTAGGTAGGAAGATCTGAAACCACAATCTTTGACAAGGTCGACCCAGGGGGCTAGGTTCAAATGGCAACCCAAATAACTTGAAATCAATGTCTATATTAAAGGCCCAAGGATCTAGTATATCCCCTCCCCCCCTTGACAAGGAAAAACTTTAACAAGGTCAAGGAGATTCAAATGAAAAATTGCTGATCTTGAAGTTTTAAAAGCAATGATGCCTCAATGACCTTGATATTGATTTTTTAGTTATACTTTTGTTCCTCCTCTAAAATTGAAGTAGGCTGCTGTCTGTTCCCGAAGCAGTTCCTGAAATTCAACCTATCCAATTATGCCTCTCATGCTTAGCCTTTGACAAAAATTCACCAAGTTTCTGCATCCACATTATCAGAAGATAGCCAAACAACCGATGGCATAGAGGAAAAGGAATCAAAATAAGTGAATACAATGTTTGGTTTGATATTATTAATAAGATTTCCGAGAACATCACACAAAGCATTAACCCCTCAGGCACTCAATTTCCTGCAGGAGATGTCCATGCATGAGAATGTTAAAGCTCCACTTTGTCCACCGAAGAAAGCCTGGACATATCTCATTAGGCGAAGCGGTCCACTGTAACGGAGCTAAGATAGATTTTTGCCAAAAATGTTAGAATGGTGACAGTAAACAGTCTTTCTCACCTCTTGCAACATATTGAAGAGGATCTGAATTTCTGTAAGAGTCTATTGTGGGCCAAAACTGAGTAGATATTTTGGGAACCTCCATGCAATTAGCTGTCATGACCAAGCTTGGAACCACCCACTTCCCTTTCCATGTACCCAAAAGCCCACAGCCATAATGCACGTGGGTGCTTCCTCACAGTGGCTTATTTTGCATGGAGGATTCATGAGGTAGGATCCTCACTCAAGCAGGATAGAAAATAACATGTAAAGAAGAGCATGCCCTAGTAATTTCATATTTAAGATAGCGACCATGTTTCATAGCCTTCCAAACGGTTGAGACAACCAACAGCACAAAGGCAGACAAGTCTCCTAGCATACAAGAGATAAAAATTTGTAAAGTCCATAAAAACTGAAAAAGCCAAGGTGATTGTTTTATGGGCAAAGGTTGGCAAGTGCAAACATTGGAGCATATCTTTATCAAGTTCATTTTTCAGTTCCTTTAAGAAAAAAAAGGGCAAAATATTTATCAAATATTTTTTTCCAATTCTTGATCTTCACGGTCTCCAAGCATTTGAAACATCAAATCACATATAGCAACAACAGGAAAGAGACCAAATGCAACATAAATTTTCATATCAAATCCTCTGTTCTGCATAATCTGATCAAGAGATACAAACCAAGATAAAGAAATTACCTTGTTTTATTGGCCAGCTCATTACCCTCCCTGGCATTTGCTAAATTTATAGTTTTTGGCTTGCTCTCAAGACATTGAATGCCCTTAGTAGCTTCTCTATCACCTGCAGCTATCTTGCCAGCTTCAATATCTGCAGGAAGCATAATTCCCTGAATACAGAAAGATAGGAACGGTTATAACTGTTGTATAGTGAGTTAGACCAAGAAGGTCAATGATTGCAATCTGATATGGCATGATTTTATTAGTTGTTAAAAAGCATATGATGGATTTGAATTTAGTTATTTGGATCATTGACTTTTCTGGTCTCCTAATAGCATGACTTGTTAATTGAAATGACAGTCCACAGCATCTGAAATGTGATTCTCAAAAACACCAAGAGAAAAAAGAACATGCCTTGACAACAATTTGAACAAGATCCCCAGAAAGGACAACCAATGTCTCTACCAATCCCCCATCTGCAACATTTGCATCACTTCTCCCCTTCTTAATCATCTTTGCCTTTTTCAACACAACATCTGAGAGAGAGAGAGAACTTGAATAAACTCTCTATATAACATCCACAAAAGAGGCATATTTAAATCAACCTCGGGATCATAAGGTTATTCTAAATCTTATAAACTCAGGTTGATACCATGTCAACTAGGATCAAAACGCATACGGATCTTATCAAATCCAACCCAATTCATGCATAAATTCAAACAAGTAAGCAAAAACCAGAAATAAATTCTCGTGAAAATTAAAACCCAGGAAGAAAATAGAAGGAAATGAGATGTTGGGAATGCAAAGTTGAAGCTAACAAAGAAACGCCAAAAACGCACCGTAACCCTGGTGACCACAGGCAGTGTAAAAGACGCCGGAGTAAACAGAACCGTCCTTGATGTGAACCTCGACGGGAAGACCAATGATGCACATCGTTGTGAATAGCAAAGCGTCGCCGAGTGATGCAGAAATTGCTGAAGGGTCATCTGACAACACTCTGTTTCTGCAAACCATCTTCGTCTATCTCTTTCTCGAATTCGATTAGCACCCAAGCGATTTCCTTTAATAGTTTTTTGCAGTACCGGTACCTTTACCCAGCCCTCTCCCTCTCTATGTCCGAATGGAGTTTGTTTAAGTATGTTGCAGTTGTTGTGGAGAGATCTGGAAAGAATTTTCTTCTTTCATTCCTTTTCTTCTTTTTTTTTTTTATTTTTTTATTTTTTTATTTTTCAATTGCTGATCGAGTGCCGTTTGTTTTCGACGTCGTTTTGGTGTCGGAAACCAGGCGCTCGATAGAACCATCGATTTTTAATTATTTTTCTCTAGAAACTTCTAAATGAAAATATGATTAAGAAACCATTTATAAAATATTTTATAATAGTAAAAAGGTCGAGCAAAAATCTTTTAATTTCATTATTATTATAAAATATGATTTATAAAAATCTTTTAAAATATAATTAAAAAACCACTTATAAAAGATTTATAACCTAACATAGTCAGTGCCCTAAATATTAGATTTAGGGTTTAAAATTATAAAAAATATTGATATTTTTATTTGAGTCACAAAAATAATAAAATGATTTTTTAGAAATCGACTTCAAATGCTATCCGAATAAAAATATCAATATTTTTATAATTTTTATCCTTAAATTTAATATTTAGGAAAATAACCCATATGAACATTTGTCCTAAATTAACTAAAAATAGATAAATGAAAGACTAAAAGAAAAAAAAAATTGGAAAATATTTTTAAGAAACTCAATAATTATTTAATTATTTTCTATTCCAGTTATATTACAAAAGATGTATAAAGGTGTTTAATTAGAAAAGAAAAAAATTCATTCATCAAATTGTATATAAACAATTTGATAATACAATTTAAAAAATACAAACCGATTAAAAATATTTTAAAAAATATTTAAAAAACAAAATTTAATAAAATATTCTTTCAACATTTAAGTGCTAAATATGGTTAAACAATATGTAAACTTATGTTATATCGTCCTATGATGATGAGAAGAAAAGGATTAAAAAAGGAATGAAAAAGGGAATTTAAATAAATAAGTAAAAAAAAAAGAAATTTATAAAAGAAAATTTATCGGTTTAAATATATGAATAAGAAAAGATTTTTTTTTTTATTGAATTGATGAATAAATGACAAATTGTGATGAACATTTAACTATTTAATTCAAAAACTATTTAATTTAATATATATAATTATTTTGAATAATACTTTTGAAAACGTATCATTCCATTCTTTTTCAAATAATTAATTACTTTTATTAAAATTTTTAATTACTATATCTAAATAAATGATTTTATTTAAAACAAATCACAATTAACATTTTTATCACTTTTAATAATTTTGTAAATTCACGACTTTAATAAGTTTTGTTAATCAATATGAAGTTTTAAAAAATTAGCCTTCAAATTACTCCTTCCATTTCTAGAAATAAAATTTGATTAATTCTTTTTTTTTTTTTTTGAGCACAAGTTTTATAAATTTAGGAATATTAAAATTAATCTCAATAATTACCCAATATTCTTGCCTTTAATCTCACATAGTAAAAAAAAAAAAAAAAAAAAATAGAAGAAGAAGAAACAAACCTTCAATAATAATAATAATAATAATAATAATAATAACTATTTTTTTGTGTTCCTTACGTTGCGTTTGGCTATACGACAAAAGTTGACGGGAGAAACGCTTCGTTTTTTTTCCCCCTCATTTCACCAAAACCCTGAACCCCTCACTACCCTCTCTATCTCTCCATCAAAACCCTAAAATGGTCACAAATTCTAAACCTTCAAACTGCAAAATCACAACACAATGAGAAGGCCAAAACAACAGTTCAGGCAAGCAATATCGAAAGCACTTCATTGAGAAGGAGGAAATCGAATTGCTCGAATCATGGATCGAATTCGGCAAACCAGACCCAGGTTCCAACCCTCTCTCCAATCCTCCGTTGCCGAAAGACATGCCAATTGGTCGAATCGATGCGAACTCATTCTCTCAGTACTCAGGTTGTAAGTTGTTTTGTCAAATGCCATTATCTCAGAAAACCAAAGATGGATTGCGTGAATGGAATTATAAGGTCATGAATGATATTCAAAGAGCTTCGCTGCCGCACGCATTGCGCGGTCGGGATGTTCTAGGTGTGGCAAAAACTGGTTCTGGGAAGACTCTGGCATTCATCATTCCGGTGAGCAGATTAAGTGGTTTAGGGTTCTGAGGGTTTGAATTATTATTGATTTGCTGATTTTGGTGGTTTTTTGTGCCAATTTGTTTCTTTCTTCTTGCATTTTGTTGCTGTATCATTGGAGTATATTGTGTTTACCTCCAAGGAAATTTGTTGAGCATGCAGAAATTGTTCATTTCTGGAGTTTAATTTTTTGTGGGCTTTTTTTTTTTTTTTTTTTTTTTTTTAAT
Source organism: Dillenia suffruticosa (assembly GCA_033439265.1). Lineage (NCBI taxonomy): Eukaryota > Viridiplantae > Streptophyta > Magnoliopsida > Dilleniales > Dilleniaceae > Dillenia > Dillenia suffruticosa. The sequence goes on from JAVTVX010000005.1 coordinate 2,866,985, forward strand.
TCTAATTGTTTTTGGTGGGAATGAGTTTAAATTTTTACCATGTTTTGTTGCTGCATGATTTGGGTGAGTTGTTAGGGATAATAATATTTTGAAATTTGAAATTTTACGGGTTTGTTAAATTTTTAATGGTTTTGGTGTCTATGGTAATTGTTTGTCTCTCATTTTGTTGCTGCATCATTATAATCTCTTGTATTGACCTCAAAGGAGACATTTGTAGTGCAATGAATAGCAAAATTGGTGTTCTGATGGTGTTTACATTTTTACAGGTTTGTTGAACTTGAATGGGGTTGATTTTTTTCCCTGTCCATTGTTTTTTTTGCTGCATGCTTTTGATGTTTTGTTTTCACCTCCACAGAAAGCCAACATGGTGTATGATTATGTTTTATGTATTGAAAAGATCAACTACTGAGAATACTGAATCCAGTGCAGTAGGATTTCATTAATTTAGAAAGTCGTACATTACACTACCATGTGCTATGCAATTAAAATTTCCCACATGTTCAATAGCTGACTTATTTGATGTGTGGTGTGTGCATTTTTCTATAATTTCCCACATTTCCAAGGGTCCCAGATATAATTTAATTGGTTTGTCATATTTGAATGGTTTTTGGTGGCAATGAGTTTTATTTGTCTCTTGTCCTGTTGTTGCATGATTTCAACATCTGGTATTCACCTCCAAAAAAAGTGATAAATTTATGGCTAAACCGTTGTTTTTAGGTTCTAGAGAAGTTGTATAGAGCGAGGTGGGGTCCTGAAGATGGGGTAGGAAGCATCATAATTTCACCCACAAGGGAATTGGCGGATCAAATATTCAATGTACTGCAAACAGTTGGAAAGCACCATGCATTTGGTCTGGCCTGTTAATTGGCAGTAAAAAAGATGTCAACCCTGAGAAGCAGCATGTGAATGAACTTAACATTTTAATCTGCACTCCAGGATGCTTGATTCAGCTCATGGATGAGACTGCAAATTTTGAATGCTCACAACATCAGGTAATGTTTCTTTGTCTATACGTTTCCTCTTTGATATACACTCCTCTTATTTAAGTCACTGCAGTTTTAAAGTAAAAAAAATTGGTGGTTTGAAGAATAAGGAATATGCGTATTACCTTTATAACTATCATCTACAATGGTTTTGCATTTAACTTATAAGCTTATCGGTATTCCATTGTTGTATAATTGATCTCAAAGTTTTATTCTTTTAAAACAACTTGTTGCCAATCGGTTTCTTCTGTTACCGATTCCACTCGGTGTTTGTGCAAAGATTCCAACTTGTGTCAGTCTGTGTTTCTTTTTGTAGTTTGTATTCCTTAAGAGTCTACTTTAAAACAAATTCTGAAATTTCAACTGATATACATTCCCAGCTGTTGTTCCTTCCTACTCCTACCATCTTTCGAAAGAATAAAAGCTCAGAATAGATTTGGTTGAATCAATAATTCTCATTTTAAATATTGTTTATTGCAGGGAAATTTGATGTAATAACTTCTTTGTTTTTTTCTGCTTTTTCCTATTCATTTAAAACAGATTCTCGTCCTTGATGAGGCAGATCGTATTCTTGATGTGGGATTTAAAAAGCCTCTAAATAATATTATCTCACAGCTGCCCAAGGAGAGACAGACCTTGCTTTTCTTAGCAACACAAACAAAGTCAGTTCAGGATCTTGCTAGGCTCTGTTTGAAACATCCGGAGTACCTTGGTGTGCATGAGGAGCTGAGAGAGCAACACCCAATCGTTTGGAGCAAATTGCAATGATCGTTCCTCTTGAACAAAAGTTAGACATGTTATAGAGTTTTATAAAGGCACATCTTAATTCCAAAATTCTTGTTTTCCTCTCAAGCTGCAAACAGGTATCTTTATGCTGAAGAGTAGTTTTTGTTTGAAAATAGTTTCGTTTCTATCTGAAATAAATTCTTTTTTGTACAATGGCCTAGTTTTGTTATAGGTTTGGAAATTGCTTTGACAGTCCGTAGCATGGTATCATGATATACTATTTTTCTGCCAGGCAAATAATTTTTTGCTATTTTGATTTGGGACATCAAACTGTAGTTAGGGATGAACAACTCAAAACTTTGCCCTGACAACAGATTTATTTGTAGTTTTGAGATTGAAGGGGTGTGATAAGAGATGGTAACAAATTGGAAGCGGCTACTGTTTGTAACCTGATCAAAAGGTTTACCATAAACTACATAGCAATTGCATTGTTAGTTTCTTTCTGTGCAGTATCATCATATCTACTGAGAGTTTCTTTTTGCATATTTAAGAGAAGATGTTCTGGTATCAAAAAATGCATTTCCGTCCCTTTTATTTTGGTTAATGGGTTTGTGATATTCTGTATTTGAGAGTGTGTTCCTCTGGGGGTCTTAGGCAAGGCAAATTGCTTTTCCATTGTCCTTTCGTGTTGGAAGTGTTGAGTAGAATCCTAATCGGAGCATTGGTTGATTTCTTGGTTTTGTGGTGGGTGGAAGAGGAGAGGAGACGTTTCCATATTCATTCTCATTTTTTGTGAGTTGGTGAAGAAGCTCCTTGATCTTAAGTTCATCCTTATCTGTTATAAAAGGTTTTGGAAAATGAAGGTTATCTTGGGAAAAATGAGTTGATTCTATGGTGAAAAATGTTAACAATGATATTTTGGTGAGACCGTATTTGACCATAAGGTGGGGAAGTTGCTCTTTCCGACTTGAGCAAAAAAGTAAAGTTTTTTGGGGATAGGCAGTATCTGCCTTCTGATAAAAGGCCCTTCTGGTTTAATCCCTCTAACTGGTCTCGTTGGTACAAACTTGTAGGCTGTGCAAACTTAACAACCCCACCCCCCATACCCGCCCCAAAAAAATAAAATAAATAAAAGCTACTTCTTGATATGGTTTTTTTCCCAAGAAAACATGTTTTTCTGGGAGGTGTTTTTTAAGGAGGAAGGTTGATAAAATAAGTTATGGAGAGGCATCCCTTTGTATCTTTTTCAACCATGTAATGGAAGGAAATAACTGCATTTATGGAGCAACCCTTGGGTATTGGAAATCCTATAGTTGTGGATCTATTGTTTCTGTAACCTCTTTTTCCTAATCTGCTTAGATATATGAGTTTGTTATGGAACTAATTATTCTGGTTCTGCTCTGTGCATATTTCTGGTGCCTGTCTTTTATCTTTTTTGTAATATAAAGTGCCTTTTATCAAAAGCAGAATAAAACCATGGCAGCTTAATAAGGTTGGGTAATTGTGCCATACATGGAGCTGCACTCGAGCACATCAACTCTTGTGGTTTTCAATCTTCCGGAGCAATTAAGTTATATCTGCTTGCATTTCCGTGATACAATGCTTCTTTTTTTTCTGTCTTTTGGGAGCCACTATGCTCATGGTATCTGAGTGTATCTCAGTACCAAATAAAAAACACTATGATTGGTTGAGTTTCTAATTTTATCAAAGAAAAAAGTTTTCTATTTCATGGACATTTGGCTATCCATTAATTAGTGAGGATTGAGGAAGGTTCTAATCATGACTCAGCTATGATGTTGCTTTCTTTATGGTTTATTTCTGGTTTCTTGTGACAGTTGCTCCCTCAAAATCTTATTATTAACTATGATATCTGCTTCCCTGTAAGGTGAGATTTGTATTTGAAGCATTCAAGAAATTGCATCCAGGAATTCCAATCAAGTGTCTTCATGAAAGAATGAAGTAGGAGAAGAGGATGGGGATTTATTCCCGAACAACAATCTGTTCTCTTTTCAACTGATATTGCTTCAAGAGGGCTTGATTTTAACTAGGCAGTTGACTGGATTGTCCAAGTGAGTATTTGGCTGTTTGCTGTTATTTAGGAAAAATTGGTTAGAGGGTTAGGGTCCAATCTAAATTTCTCACTTGTGTAGGTAGATTGTCCAGAAGATGTTGCAGGCTACATACACAGAGTTGGCCATACTGTTTGTTATCAATCTGGAGGGAAATCAGTTTTATTCCTGATGCCCTCAGAAATAGAGATGCTTGAAAAATTAAAAGCTGCAAGAGAACCTATAAAGAATATAAAGGTTGTGTTCCGACTCAAAATGTCCTGTTTCAATTGTTCTCCTAATTTCATGTATACAATCACATTCGCTTAGTTGTTTATTTTCTAAAACAAGCTAGATGCTTCATTGTTACTTTACCTTCCTCCGTTGTTCTAAATATTTGGTGCCACCTAATCTGCCACTGTATTTACTTTGTTTCTCCTCCAGGCTAATACAAAGAGAAAGCAACCCGTATCTAGTTTATTGGCAGCTTTGCTGGTCAAGTATCCAGATATGCAACAGCTGGCTCAAAGGGTTTTTATTACTTATTTGAAGTCCATACATATACAGAAAGATAAATCGATTTTTGATGTGACAAAACTGCCAATTGATGAATACTCTGCATCATTGGGTCTACCAATGACTCCCAAGATTAGTTTCTTGAAGCAAAGAACCAAACACAAAAGTGACAATGAGGGCTGCTTCCATCTTAATCAAGAAAATGATACTATGAAGGAATTTCTGCATATTCCAAGAGAAGAACCTGCTCTAGATAAATCCAATGTAGAAGAAGAAGAAGAAGAAGGCTTTCTGTTACCCAAGGAATCCCTAGAAGAGGGGAAAATAAATGCAACTGAAATTGAAGCTGTCCAGTACATCCAGTTCTTAAACTTTTATACACTTTATCCCATGTGTGTGTGTGTATCATTCACTTCATTTGTTGGTGGTGAATGATCAACCCTCCTCACTATAAATAGGCATTGGATGCATAGTCTGTCCCTGGTGATATGGAGGTTGATGATTGTACCAACACATGTTGGCGTAGGTGGGAAGGGCACCTTCGTCCCTTAACCAGATCGAGAGTTCGATTTTCCCTGGGTACGGAGAAAACATTGTTGGGAGAGGATCCCCTCAATTGAGGCCTGACAAACTCCTCGGTCCAGATTAGTCGGGGCGAAACTCCAGATACCAGGCGGTCAAGGTACCAAAAAAAAAAAAGGTTGATGATTGGACTGACAGAGTTTGCTATTCTTTAATCCTCATAGGCCTGCCACAGGAGTGTTGAAGAAGAAGAAGAAGCTAAAGATTAACACTCATAGACCAGCAGGGACAAGGGTTGTCTTCGATGATGAAGGCAGCTCACTTCCCCCACTTGCTACGATAGCAGACACCAAGGGTGGTAATGGTACATCCGAGCTTGACAAAGGTAGATTTGCATTTGTAGTTACTTTTGACCAAAGAAAGGCATAGGCTGTTATGTGGTGTAGGAAAATTTTTCTGAATGCTAGGGGAGTGGATGGTAGTTTCATATTTCTCACATCAGGTAAAATCTTAATTTCTGGGTTAAAGATAAAATTGTTCCCCATTTTGGGGTTAATTCCGAGCCTTGACTGGCCACATTAGCGCCATGCTGGCGGTGCCTTATTTTTTTTTTCCCCCACACCCGAAGCTCACGAAAGTTTTAAAACCCTCAATTTCCTCTTCTTCTTTCTCAGTCTCATCATCTTCTCCTCCAAAACCCTCAATTTCCTCCTTTGGTTCTCTCTCTCTCTCTCTCTACTTCCTCACTCAGCGACATTCGTGTCGGTCAGTTCCCCTCTGATCCCTTCCATATGTCTTAATTTGAAGAAGAAATCATCGAATCAGAGATTGAAACCACGCCAACTTCAAGAATTAGGATTCTGCCCTGTCAATGTAGAAAGGGGAATGGAGTGCGGATAGAAATAGTTAGATATTGCTGCCTGATCCACAAGAAGGAAGCCCCAGAGAAGAGCAACAGGTAGCACGCATGGGCATTCTGCTGCAGGTCATGCTGCTCGTCCTCTTTTTCATCCTTGGCCACGCACTTTGCTGTCATTGCTTCTACTATCTTCCCGAAGCCAACACTTCTCTTTTGAATGGTTAATCCTCCTCTACCCCTGCTGCTAAATGCTCTTTCTGGGGCTGCTCTCTTGCAAATCAATTAACTAATGGTTGGAGGGAACTCAAATGGTTCTGCGAGACCGGTAGCCTGTTCTCTGCCACTTACTGCTCTTTTCTACTCTTTCACAGCAGAATGTCCATTCTTTGAATCATCGTGGAAGGTGTAAGGAGGGATCTGAGGGGAACTCAAGTGGTTCTTGGAGATCGATGCTAATGTCACTGCCAGTGAAGGAGCGAGGAAGGGACCAATCATTCCTACCTTGTTGCATGAGGACGTTCCTCTTGGTATCATTCCCACTTTCTCTTCCCATCCGAAACACCACTTATGGCCGTAGCCTGCAGCCGTCGCCACCTGTCAAACACGTCATCACCATCACTTTCTTCTCTTTACTTCCTTCTCTCTCATTCCTCGGGCAGGAAAAAAAAATAAAAATAAAATGCGCGCACACACACACAAGCAAGGGAGTCTTCCCCTACGCCTCTCTTGATCTTTCCCATTTCCTCTCATCCTATCAGAAACACTGTTCACGGCCTTCGCCCACATGCACTGCCACCAGTGATTGCCTCTGTCGCCATCCCCTTATTCTCTCTCTCTCTCTCTCCCCCCCCTTTTTCCTTCTGTTCTTTCTCGGATCCCTGTCTCTTTCACTTCCTTTGATTTAGATGGCTTTGAAACCGACAGCGTGCAGGGCTGGGGAAAAAATGAAAAAGCAAGTGTCTCCAGTGTGGTTATAATGTGACTAGTCAAGCCCCCTTAAGCAGAAATAGTTTAGTATTAACACCAAAATGGGGATTAATTATATTTTAACCCCCAAATTAGGATTTCACCTCTGACATCCTGCTGAAGGAATTGATATTTCTAGTGATGCTTGAAATCCATAGCCACAGAATCATGAAAGAAATGTGACATTATATATGTCTGATAGTGTATAACATTTTTGAGTCTTTACCTATGGAAAATAAATTCTCAGGGGACAGCAGGGAGGATTGTCTACATGATACACTAAAATTATGCTATGAATTCATCTTAAATGGTATTTTATTGCGTCAGGTGAATCTAGCTTTCAGGTTTTGGCATCTAATTCCCCTATTTGTTTGACCCTTCTTTGATCCTTTTGTTTTGTTTTTTGTAATCAATGAAAGATATGCAAAACTGAGGCGAGAAATGAAAGAATGTGACAAGGAAGATAAGCTCCTTCAACATCAGTGCCTGAGAGAAAAGCGGAAGAAGGAGAGGATGAAGGATAAAGTGGCCAGGCCTGATAATGAGGAAGAGAAGGATCTTTCAGGGGTCTGATGAAGAAACAACTGCAGAGAAAACAAGAGAGAAAAAAAACATATGCTGATAGTGATAGTGATGAAGAACAGGGTAATAAAAGAAACAGAGAACTGGGTTTCGATGCTGATTCAATCACTCTGGCTGAGCAAGAGGAGCTGGCTCTTAAGTTCCATGCACTAATTAGACATTCTGAAAAGACTGTCCAAAACAGTATCTGAGTGTATATTCCAGTGATGCGGATTATTGGCCAACAGAGTTTGGTTGCAAATTTTGTATTTATTGTAGTAGATGATTCAAAAGATATACATGAATAGGACGATCTCTTGTTGTAACACCACATGGTGCTCATGGCTTTGTCTTGCTCCTGAACCAGGATCGTGGCAATTTTCCGACATAAATCTGCTTTGGTTTCATTACTTTCATTTTTTCTGCTAGGTTAACCTAGTGTGATTTTCCAATGTAAAGCATGGGATGCCATGCACGTTCATTTCAGAATATGAATTATAAATCCTGGAAAATACAATATTTATAGCCAAATCAAAATCCAGATTTATTCGTGATAGGCTGAAATGCAGTACTTGTTGGTCGAAAATTAGACAAACCCAGTCAAGCTCCATTAAATCCAAACCTCTCTTCAAACTTGCAAGTAAGATTACATATTTAGTTCACACTTGACTAATAAAATAAATCAATCCAAATTATGAAAGTTTAGTCGCAGACTGCTCGGTTCATTTGTGGCACCTAATTCCAGTCCCCTGTGTAGTCGCAATTCTATCATCCAGTAATACTTTAAATGTAAATCCACCTTGGACCATAAATTAATATTTTGACCTAATAGCAATAGGTCAAAACTCAAAACACAACCTACTCACAGAACAATTTTCCAAGCTTGATGGCCAGCTCACAAGGTTAGGCGAAAATCGAATGTTGCATAATTAACATTCGTAGTACGTAAATTTCCGGTTCATCATGTGTCTTAAACAACAGCACATACGCTGTATTGAACAAATTCAGTGCACATGTGCACATGTAGCAGGACCATGTCAGCAGTAAGAGCTTCAAACAGCAAAGCTAAGGGAATATATTATTAAGACAAGAGGCAAGGCAGTTTCATCCATGGAGTTTGATCTATTTCAAGTAGACTAACAACTCATAAGTCAAATGAAAAATTACAACTTAGAGAGGGAGAGAGAGTAGAGAGGGAGAGTCAGAGTCTATAACAAGCCAACCAGAAAGATGCTCGTTTCTCTATCCAACACCAAATTCCTAACCACAAGGATACCTTCATGCTAAAGCCAGTCAACAAGAGTGCAACAGCAGCGAACTGTGGCTCAAATTTGCATCCAGTTTGCTGGGTTAAGTTGAGCCTCCTCAATTACCCCCAGGAAGCAGACGATTTACTGCAGATTGACAATTGGGATAAAAAAGAATCTTATTGTATAATTCAATTGTTAATGCTTCTAAGCACAAAAATAGCAAGAGAATACGACAATTTTACCAAGACATGATATCGCATCACCACAGGCACATAGATTCATTCGTTACTCCCACATAGCTACTAGTAAGCAACTAGCAATAAACGTAAGATGCCAACGGTGACATATTTCATGATCGAAAAACAGATTACTACCAATCAATTAAGCAGGCAAGCACATTTTCAGACTCAGAGAGGTGATGAAAAATTATTAAGATAGGAGTAGCTATGGTTTGGAACTCCAAATAGGCTCAATTTGTGTGAACTTGCATCGATTTTTTATTATTCTACTTATAATATTTTGTAAACTAAAAATTTTTTCTTGAAAAAAAAAATTTGTAGAAAATACAGTTTTACAAGTAAAAGTTAAATTTCTCAAGATAAATAACTAAAACTATTATTATAGTTTATAAGTATTTTTACTGAAAACACTACATCAGCTCACCTAAGCTAACCTTATCTTTCACAAATGAGCCCGGATTCGAAAGAATTATGCAACCTATTTTAAATTCAAGACATAAGGAAAAGCATCAAGTGCCAACATTAAGTGAATTTATCTTCGAATGTTCTTTTAGTCAATTTTCTGCTTAAGAAATTCAAAGTTAAATTATCTTCCAATTTTCCATCTTTTTCTCACCAATTTTTACTTAAGAAACTTACTTTTGCTAAGTATACCCCTTCTAAAAAAAATTAAATCACCAGAACAAATTTCCATTTTAGACGATAAGCAACAAACAAACAAAATTCAAAAGCATCACTGTGTAGACACAAATTGCATTCACCCTCGGTTAACCTAAAGATTTCACACGAACCACCAGAGTTCTACCTGCTGTGGCTGTTGGTAATTTCCATAACCAGGGTAGCCACCATAATACATGTTAGGGTCTTGAGCAGGTGGTGCATAGCCATATGCCTCGTATCCCTGTGCATAACCATAATATCCACCACCACCACCACCATTCCACTGGGTCTGATCAGGCTGAGCCTGCTTATTAACACCAAATGAGTTCTGTTAGCCTGATAAACATAAGAATTACACAACAGTAGGTAGCATAAGGAGGATTTATTCAAATGACCTGTTTATTCGAAGGGCTCCGCCCCCATGAAAGTCTAATATATTGCGATCCCAACTGGAAGCCATTCATCATTGATAAAGCTTGCTCAGCACAGGCTCTAAAGCACAAACAAAAGCCGCAAGTGAGAAGACCGGATAACTTCACTCTCTGCAAGTTGTCTAAAGCATAAGACTTTGTTACCTGTTTGCAAATTGAACAAACCCGCATCGCTTGCCTACGGGAATTTTCACATGAACCAACTCTCCAAATTGGGCAAATACACTTCTTAAAACATCATCAGTGACATTAGGATCCAGACCACCAACAAATATCTGCATTTTAATAATAGTCAATAAAATGAACCAAGAAATGGTTTTTATTAATATCAAAACAAACTACGCACTGTTGTATTATTTGGGTCGTTCTCTCCCTGAGTTCCTTGGGCAGTCTGGTAGGGAGCTGCAATTAAAAATATAAATAAAGAAAAGAAGAAATAAAGAATGTAATGAGCTATATAAGCGACACTATGGTGCATTTAGAATGGTTGAATGATTTCTTATTACACAGATGTGCAATGATGAATTAAAGATCTTCATTTGGAACTGAATTAAGCAAAAGGGACAGAATCAATTGGTTCAGAGATCACAATAATCAATAATAAAGAAACAACAGGAAAACAGATGAAAGACGAGACAAAACCAGAAACTAGCACACACCAACACATAGAAGTATCAACTTGATGTAACTATATTTAAGTAGCTACACATAGAAGTGGATTGGTTAAGTAGAGTGAGATAGTAAAAGATAATTTAAGCATGCACTAAGAATCTAGAAACGAATATGATTTGGCACTTTGTCGTCAACTGTATGAGTAATGACCACACACAATTGTTGTGATCGTATCCAGAATACCAAATTCCAAACGCTTCCAAAACCACAGATAAAACCTTAGCAGGCAACTGTATACAACACACATTAACACCACAATGGTCCAGAAGAAAATTTTCGAGTTTAAGGAGATACAGCAACCAACAATCATTTTCCAGAGAGATCACTGAGAAAAATACTAGATATCACACAAAATAAAATAGCAATTCAATAAATTACTAATGTTCAAATTTTCATCATTCCCTTCTTTCTAAATTAGATCACTAAGGTATAATTCACATTTATAGAGGTTTTCCCATGCAAGTTGATATTGACCATATATGATGAATATGATTTAATTTCTACAATAGGAGAATTAGTAGAAATTAAGAACAAAATTCACATGGTAATCACCATCTTGAGATCAGGTCAGGTTACTATGTAGTAGAAAATGCTTAATCAATTACAGTATAAAATAGAAGTATGACTCCAAAAGGTAAATGCCTGAGCTTAGAAATGCATCCTATCTAGTGTGTTTTTGACTCCAGAAGCTGCTTGCCACCTCTGGCAGGAAGGAAACCTCAAACAGTGGCTGAGTAAGATAGCGGCTATAGCAGGCCACTATAAGACTAGAATCACTCGAGCATATGTGATATCACATGCAAACTTAGAAACTAAAAATAATGAGAGCTTTTGCTTCAGAGACTATGCAAGTACTAAAAAGTGGGAAACCTAGATCTGGACATTATCACATCAAATTTCTTTGAAAAAGTTGATTGACCATGATTATTCAAATCTGCATCAACCACAATTCCTTGAAAACAGAAACAACAACAGAAATCAGTGAACAACATCATGAGAAGCGGTTGACATGGCTGAGGTATAAGAATAAATAACATATTTAAGACTTACAGTCTTTTTTTTCCAATAGTTTCGTGTTGGGTCCAGGAACTGCTTGCATCGAATACAAGCGGAAAATATTACTCAACAGTGTCTTGTCTAAAAATATCTTAGACCTTTGCACGATTGCAGACACATGAGCAGCACAGTGCTTTACACCAGTGGTCTGTTCTGGTGATCTGGTAATCTAGAGGGGAACAGATGTGCATCACTTGCATAATGCATAAAATAAACACTTTCAAATACCAAAACGTAAGAAACACCCTGCCTTTTATCCACCAAATTTTCCAATGCCTTCAGATCGAGCAAATGCATTAATTCTTGGGAAAGTATATGCTGCTCCAAAAAAGGAATGAAGAAAAATTTCGAGGAACAACCAATTCTAAAAATGCAAATTAAGCAAGTAAATAATTCCCAAGGGGTGTAAGAAACTCTTCCATTCAACAGTAAATAGACAAAATCCTAATATTAAGAAGCCTATGATGGAATTAGACTCGCTAAACTGGAACCAATACTAAACAAGAGGCAAGACCCGAAAACACTTTGTAACCTGGTATAAGGTAAATAGCACAGTCAAAATAAATCATGACGGAATTAAAAAACTGGGTAGTTGTGGTGGTGGCGTTATAAACATAAACCAAAAATAGAAAAAGGAAAGTTAACCTAATTGAAACTGAAAAGAAATTTTAGTCTTGAAAGAGGAGCAGTATTCAACTTGAAGGTAGCTCTTCAAAAAATAAGGAACTGGTACAGTAATTCTTGAATGTAGCATAAGCGATGCCACAAAAAATGAACTGCGAAGAAGCTTATGACATAAACAAAATAACTGACCTAAAATGAGGCCACGCACTAAAGTGGAATCATTTCAGCTGATATCAGATCCAGGCCCCCAAATGAGAGCCTCTTGGTGTCCTGTTTTAAGACAACATGAGTTTTATAAGTTTTTGCATGTTTTGATAGAACTATGTGCCCAAGTTTACAAACGCAAGTACTGGAAGGAAATGACTTGTAAATTCCCCTTCTTCAAGAGAATAACCGAAAGAACTTCAAATTTAGAACACTATTGGGCAAACCGACCTAAAAAGAAATATGATCAAAAAAAAATTGAGGTTATGGCTAGAAATGATAATGAGTTTCTGCATCCAAAGTACACAAAACAAGCAACATGACACCAGCCAAAAATAAACAGCAAATTGTACATTAATAGTTTACCATGCAAACATGGTCAAAGAAGTGCAAAAAGGCATTCTGGCAAGCCCTACTACGTAGCAAAAACATACCTTTCTGAAATTGCTGACCCACAGCTTTCTTGGTAGCAGCAGGTCCAATCCTCATTGGCCTTGTTGAGCAGAACGTTCCATTCATTTCACTCATAGCCCGTAACTGTTCATTTTCGTCTCCAAATCTTACAAAGCCATAGCCCTTTGAGCGTCCAGTTGTCCTATCAGTAACAACTTTGGCACCCTTTACTGATGGATAGTGTGCTCTGAAAGTCTCCTGTAGCATATAGTCTGTAACATCGGAGGCCAAATCACCAACAAATATGGTGAAATCATTACCATCATCTTGGCGTCTCTCACCAGGGCCAAGAGTGGCCCAGTTCAGTCTGAAATTCTGCTCAGCACTGGGCATCGGTGCACCATTGTATGTCTGTAAAGTTCTCTCTGCTGCAACGCGGCTGACAAACTCAATAAATCCATATCCCTCAGATTCGCCACTTTGCTTGTTACGAATGATCTTCACTGAGACAACCTGAAAAATCCAATAAAATAAAAATTATTAAAAAGCAATGACTGTAATGAAGGCTGTGATGTTTACAAAGAAACACACATGCACATAAATATAATGATGATGATGACAAAACAATACGTAACACAGTACATACAAACTAGTAATGCACTTAATTAATGACACTTTGAATGGTCCACCAAACCAAGTCCAAAACACAATGAGCCCCAGCAGATAACCAAAGTTTTTAGACCTGGACCAAACGGTTGAACCAGTTTAACCATGGACAGGCCAGCTTTACGGTCCAGTGATACCAAAAAAAGGAGGACACAGTAAAAAACTGATCTATTTTAAAAGAACCGCTCAAACCAGCAGTAGGATAGGGAAAACCATTGAACTGTCAGACGCCAACAGTACAGACCAGTGTATGTTAAAAAGAAAAATAAATGAATTCACTTTATCTCATTGTAATCCCATTCCCCAACCGAAACCCAAGTAAGATCATGTCTTTCTCTCTCTTTCTCCAAGAAGAAAAAACCCAAACTTTATCCTCTCTAACATCTCTCATCTGGCTCTCCCTCTCAGTCACACTCTCAGCATTTTCTTCTCCTTCCCTCTCCCACATCCACAAGTCAAAGATCCTCCTCCTCCTCATTCTTGCTAACATTGTGCTACTTAATCTCAAAGTAATCCCACTTCCCCAAACAAATCTCATGTTTCTCTCATTCCTCCCCCCCCAAAAAAAACTAATTTTATGCCTCTCTCTCTTATCTATCTCTCTGTCTCAATACAACATTTGTCTTCTTCTCCTTCCTACTCCAGCATGCACAAGTCAAAGATCTAACTACCTCTTCCTCCTCCCTAACTTTATGCCCCTCTCTCTTTCCATCGTGTTGATCATCTCATCAAGCTTCAACTCCAGACAAGAAAACCAACTAACATATACATATTTGTTTGTGATGTTAAGAACCAATTGTATTTTTTTTCTTTTCCTTTTTTCATTTTTTGGGTGATTGTATTGAGTGGGAAAATCATGCTCCCCTAGATCTGGTTTTGCTATGTCCAGAATCCAGATTTGGATTTTTTTCTTAATCTTTCAAAAGACCAGGCAGATGTTTGCTTGTTATTTAACTTGTTTTTGAAAGAACTTTTGGACTTGGTGATTGCTTGGAATTTTAGGTCAATAGATTTTATGGATGGTCATGGCTAGTTAGAATTGGACAGGTTACATTCAATTGGTGTTGTTAAATACCCAAAAAAAGGTTAAAATTATGCTTCAATTTTGTGCAAAAGTGCCAAATTGTTCTAATTTGTGAGGTATGATTCAGTAGAATCATAAATACTTAATATTAATAAAAATGAAAAACATTTATGACATAATTATGATGTCACAACTACCTTTTCGACTGCAGTTAAATGAATAAACCACGCCAGTCATTTTTCCAGTTTGATGTTCTGTCCAGTTTAAAAACTACACATATCATTTTAAGAAGCATCAATGGTGTGAAAAGCATTTCGTACCAGAAATTAATAGATAGAAGCATTCCCTCATACATTTTACATAGCAAGAATTCATAATCTCATGACCACCCAATTCTATGCCAGCAAGGTAATACAAATGTATTAAGTAAAACGTAACCCATGCAGAGAGTGCAGATGGATGTCAATATAAACACGTGAATATAATTCCATGAACAGGAAAGATCCTTCATAGACAATATGACAAGAATCCGAAAAATTGCTCACGTGCTCAATTTCAGAATACAGACCAAAATTTCAAGGATTTAGCAGCTATCACCGTACTTTAAGTGAACCCTTCTTGAGGCTCTACAGTAATCATGATCGCCAACGCATCATTATCATTTAAACCCCTTCCAACTCCGCCTACAAACTTTTACCAAAACAACCCCGCCCTGCTTCCAATCTTGTGCAATACAAGCATCTTTTTTCTTATTTTGGATAAGCAATTCTTAATATATATATTCAAACACAGAATTTTCAGCATCAACAAACAATAAAAAGCAATGAGTCTGACTGCAAATAATTTCTCAAGGAAAAAAAATTATAACAAAAAATCTTAAAAAGATCGCTAGAGAGAGAGAGAAGAAAACCTCTCCGGTTTGAGCGAAGCAGTTCTGGATATAAGTCTCGTCCATCCAGTATTGCAGATCACCGATCCACAACGAACGAATCTCATCAGAGCCAGTGGTAGTCGTCGGAGCAGCCTGATATTGCGGAGGCGGCTGTGATTGTGGTTGAGCCAGCGGCGGTTGCTGGCCCCACGTCGCCTGCGGCGGCTGCATCATCCACTGCTGCTGCTGTGGAGGCTGCTGTTGTTGAAGATACGGTTGCTGATGCTGATCCATCGATGTTGGTGCTGCCATCGATTGTGGAACTACTCCTGTTGTTGGTATTTGCATCATCTCTGCAGAAAAACCCTAACTGAGATCTAGATAGAGAGATGGGACGGGTTAGGCAGAGAGAGACGCTTTGGTTTTGTTTTGTACCGATGAAAGAAGGAAGAGGAAGAGGAGTAGATTAGGTTAGGTTTTAATGGGTACGAGGTGAGAGATATGGGCCTTGAGGCCTAGCGTGCGATGGTGGACTTGACCCAAGGCCCGTCTTTAACTACACTTGGTACAAGGAAAAGACGGGACATGGAAAACATAAAAAAAATAAAAATAAGATATAACAGAAAATATGAGATAAAAATTTTAAAAATGCACGAAATAAAAATTAGATTTTTTTAAAATTTTATTATTATTATTATTATTATTATTATTATTATTATTATTATTATTATTATTATTATTATTATTATTATTCTTATGATTTTTAACCTCAGGTTGTGTCTCCTATATCATTTAAATTAAAATAGAGATACGATCTTGCTTGAGCATTATTGTCTTGGATGGGGAGCGGTGGAAAGAGGAGTCTGAAACAGAGTATGACTTTATGACAGAGGACATCATGGAGGAGGAAGAACAGAGAGGCGAAATCCCTTCGATCCCAGTGTCTGATGAGGATTTGAGGAAGCTGTGGAAGCCGTGGAAGCGGTCACTCATTATCAAGCTGTTAGGGAAGAACGTTGGTTACTGGTTAATGCTCAGCAAAGTAACAAAATGTGGGAGCTAGAGGGCAGTCCAGAGCTTCTCGATCTGGGGGAGGCCTACTTCCTTGCTAAGTTCTCTTCACGGCAGGACTATTACCATGTTCTAACAGAGGGGTCATGGTTAATACATGAACACTACCTAACAATCAGGAAGTGGAAACCATGGTTAGCCTATCTTCACCTGATGAAACAATAAGAAAACTAGGTTATGAGGCACTTGGACGGTTCAAGAATGCATTAGAGGTAATTGTGTATTCCTGTGGTATTATAATTTTGTTTTCTGCAATGGATAGTTTTCTGTTAATTTTTATATCTGATGAGTAACTTTCTGCTAAGTTTTAGCTGGTATTTATTTTCTTCTTACAGAATGTGGTGAAAGGGACATGGGCATCCTTTTCCCAATGGAACACGCCAGAAATGCATCTGATCTCTTTATTGCTTAATTGTTTGATAGTGCTTTGGAACTGTGAGACATGTTGCTCTTAGTAATGTGAATCCATAGGCAGCTAACTTATCATTGCCAAAGAGCTAATGATTATTTATTCATGTGCTGTGGAACTCTTGAGAAATGTTGTTCTTAGTAATGTGTCCTTAGGCAGCTAACCCATCATTGCCAAAGTAGTTAAACATTATTTGTGCTTGAAGGTGACTTTGTATGGTGTAGTTGAATTATGGGCAAGATTCATTTTCTCTTCTTATAACATTGGGAAAAATGCAAAAGACTCTCGGATACTAGGTCATTTGCAGATGCATTCCCTAAATTTCGATTTCTTGATCCTAAATTTTAAGGATTCATGGTTTCTTTAAGATAATATTCATCCTTCGTTCTCATTACATAGATGGAGTAGATATTATCAGGGTAAAATATCCACAGATTCTATTTCGTGAATGCTTACTATGTAGTTATCTAAGTTTAGGGAGTATGTTTGGAAATAACTAAAGTTCAAGGGATCCTTTTGCACCCTTAAGTTGATGATATCCTTTTATTCGTGATTAAAATGTCACTAAGCTATTATTCGTGTTTATTCGTACCATCATGGTAGTCTATTCTAAAATCTGTTCATAAATGTATTTTTAATTAATGGTTTTAAACCTTTTACACAGACTTTCCAAATGAGGAAGGAAATGGTGTGACTTTGCCTTCTGCTGACTTATTTACAAAATGGAATAGAAGAGGCATGGCAAAGAGCTCCGTCTGTTATTGCCCTTTTGCTGCAGAAGCTTCCTTTGTTTTATTGGATTGTTCGCATGATTATTTTAAAACCATAAGCAAACATATGATGAGCTTCCCTAAGGTTAACATGAAGGTATGTTTATCCTGCATGAAAATTTTCAAATATCTTCTGCTGTTTATTCATTATCTGGTTGCGTTCTTAGGGAGATCCATTGTCTCTTTATTTAGCTTTGAGTAATGTGGGAGATAATACGCTGAAGTAGTATATTGGATGCCCATTTCTCTTTTACAACTTTTGTGTTTGGATGCCCATTTCTCTTTTACAACTTTTGTGTTTCTTTTGGCAGTTAATACCACTATTTCATGATCTTTGTTGGAGTGGCTCTGCCAATTTTAAGGCAGACAGGTTGTGGATACTTCGCTTGTTGTATGCAGGGCTAAATACCGATGACAATGCCTGGATATATATCAGAAACTCTGTTCCTGTAACTTTACTGAGCTTTTTTATTTCTTCACTTTCAGATAATGGGTCTAAGGAGCTGATCATTCAGGTAATATTTATAAAATATGACGCTGAGATTTATTTGGCTTTTGTCAGATTTGTTTCTATTATTCTCTGCATCTTGTTTTCACTCAGTTTGGTGATAAATCCTTTTGCCTTCTGATTTAAGCACCATCTTGCCTTGACAGTGATTCTTTCCTTATCCTGAATAGATGAGATTACAAAAGTATGCCTTTTGCTTCTGAGAGATCACTTAATCATGGCCATTTATCTATTTTTATTGGATGTATTGGAGGAAGGTTCTTCCATAACTAAATTCCTTGATCTTCTACTGGGAATGGCTGGAACTCCAGCTTTTTTTGAAATTCTTGTTGGTTCATTTTTATTTAGTTCTATTTATCATCTTCCTAATGCAGTCAAAATACTTTATCCAGTTGGTTTTTCTAATTGGTACGTGCTTGTGAAAGCACCCTGGATGGACAGGCCCCTGAGTCTAATGTTAACTTGTGTTAGACTAGTTCAAAAGGTTCTGTCACCAAGTTTCTGTTCTTCTCCATTGTGTCACCAGGTTTCTGTTGGTGAGTAGATTTTATTTGTTTATTGTTCAATGCATCCATACGGCATTTACTCCATTATAATAGGACCATGAGATAGATATGCTATTGCTGGGTTTCTCCAGCAGTGGCTGAACTGAAATTTTGGGGTTTCATGCATATTGGCTGGATCAAGATGAACTGTGGGCTTTGAGAGAAGTTGCAAATTAAATGCTACTTTTCTTTTTATTACTTTTGTGCAATAAGAATCACCATCACAAATGTATGACTTGATTGATTATGTAGATTCTTAGTTGTGTTTTGTGATCTCCTTTTGGACAATTGAATTTCTCTGTCATTTTGCTGGTAAAAAGTCTCTCTCTTTCTCTCTCATGCACACATGCAGACCCTCTATTTAGCATGTCTTGTTTGTGGTGGAGATGTGTGGTATATGTGCATTACTTAAAGGTAGATTGTGTAACATTGTGGGCATAACATCTTTACTGAATGCACTGTCTTTGAGTGCCTTGTAATTCTTTTCTATCTTTCCTTTTATTGTCCCCTATAGTCATTTATAATTGATTCAGTTTATTCTTACTTGTGATATTCTTATGTCTCTTAGTGTGAAGTTGTCCTTAGATGTTCTGAGCCTTTTATGACCTTCCTTCTGATTCACTTGTGTGTCATACTTCTGCATAAGAGTAATGGTTGTAGCCAACATAGAGGATTAGTCATTTAATTTTCTTTAAGAGGAAAGTCTTTTTCTTGTTCTTTTTTCATTGGGAACAGGCAGCGTTAAGTAGTATCTAACTATCATGATTGATGGTTTGCTCCTGATCATATTTGGACTCTGAAATTGTAGCTGTTACTTAACTTTGTTGATTCTTTAGGATTGTGATTTGTTATTTCAGCATTTGCTTATGCGCTAGCTCATCATCCCTACTCTCTCTCTCTCTCTCTCTCTCTCTCTCTCTCTCTCTCTCTCTCCCCCTCCCTCCCTCCCGTCCCGTCCTATTTCTACTGCAGATTGTTAAGAAGTCAATTAAGCTGTGTAAGATGGCTCATTATCTATCGTCTGTAATCACAATCTCCAAGGCAGGGGTATGTGGATCAGAGAGAAGTTATTTGATGGCACATTTGACTGGAATATTAGACGTAAGTTATCAGTTAACATATTTTCCTGAATTTTTGGTGGTTAGATGCGAAACTGTTTTATGTTCTGTACTTTAAGGGTTTCAATATTGAGATTATTTTCTTGATGAAATTTGGTCTGACAATAAAATTTTTAAAGTTAAAGACTTATTCCTAAATTGCACCAAATTTCATATGCTTCCAAAGGCTGTCTTTATCTATTCCGAGGGCTAATTTTAATCTAGCTGAAATTGGTAATACCTCATGGATGTTTCTTCCTGTTAGGAGGACTAGATGCATTGTTTGGTTTGTTATGGTTGAGTTTCATGGTCGAAGTAAAGTTATATATTGCTTAAATTTCCATGATGCGTAGGTGCTCAAACGATTGATTACCTTGTAAAGAAAGATGGCCACAAGGAAACCTTGCCAAACTATATGTTTTCAGTGCCACTCATGGTCAAGATGCAAAGAGAAAAGGGAAATTGCAAATAGCTACATTGAGACAATAACCCCTGGGGGAGAGGGACCGAGGTGCTGCTGGAGTCTAGATGCATAACCCCCAAAAAATAAAATGAACATTTTTTATGAGATCCATTCCTTATAATTGTTCCTAAACACTAAAATGGAAAAAAAGCTGCAGAATAACCTAAGTTCATTTGGTGAGTAATATAGCTCAGTTCCACTCATTATGATGTAAAGTGTGTATGTATATGTGTATTCCAATAAAAAAGTATATTTATATATGTGTGTGTGTATCTACACATCAAGTCAGTCATTTATTTATCAATTCTTAGTTCCCATTCTACATTCTCTTACATGGGAAAATGAGTTAATCCAAAGTTTAGGAGGTATTTGAATATGCCCGCTGAGGCATTGCCCTATGTTTCAGCCTCTGGCAGCATGTCCCATATCTGCCCATATAATTGATAATTATTTCATCTCGCTATACCTCATTGTTATATTACCCGGTCATTAGTTTGTTACCCATTTTTGTTTATTTAATTCGCTAATATAAGTTGATATGTGCCCCTTTGCGTGGTTACCTAAATTGATTATTTTTTGTCCATTCTTGTTTTCTATAGGTCATATTAACAATGGGAGGATCACTCGTCTGGGAAAACTGCCAGCGAGAAATTTGATGAACTTCAAGCTTGCGAGAGTCTTCTGTTGATAATCTCTAGGATGCTTGAGAAGAAGCCATTAGATTTAGAATCGATTCAAGAACTAGAGAATTCTGGTGATACATAAATGGGAACCTGCAGTCACCAACCAATATGGTTTTGGTCTGCTAGATGATGGGCAATTTTTGCTCCTTCAACATTGACAAGTTTTGAGGAATGTATATAAGCTAGCGCCATTGTTACAAATGCTATTTTTGCAATGGACGAGCTCTCTCTCAAAACTGTTATAGGCATGGATAATGATAAGAGTGTTTTCTCCATTCCAGTCAGCCCTACACAATATTGGAAAAGAGGAATACTATCTTTTAACTGTTTCACCCAACTCAAAGTAGAGATCTTGGACTAGATCTCCAATACTGTGCTTGGTTGGTGACTGCAGCTGAGGCCCACAATTTTATCTTTTAGAAATAGCGGTGGAATTGAAATGTGCTGCAACTTGTGGAATGGCCGACAGATTTCAATAATTCAATATCAGGGGGTGAGAATTTGTGAAAGATATGGAATTGCATTTGGCAAAATAGTGGTGTCAGATTAAATTGCACACGGTTTCACCCATTCCGGTCATCCCCTGTCTTGAAGATTAAATTGAAATTGCGACCACGACAATTTGTCGGGAGACGCGGAAAATTTTGAGAGAGAGCTGTGTCAGGTAATGAGCTGATCGTATCTTCCCTTTCATCATTTTGTTTTTTTGTTTTTTTGTTTTTTGGGTGGGGAACAAGACCAAATGATGTTAAAACCACAGGTGCTTCATGTTGTGTGGTTTCGAATGTGAGTCTGACCTGCTTCAAGCAAATTCACTTTTTTTAATTTCTTTTCCTGTATGCTTATTTTAAATTAGGAGGGGCTAACCAGTAGTTCTGATCCTAGAAATTTAAGAAACCTAACCAAAATATGAATGGTTTCCGTTACAATTTTAGAACCATATGGTTTTGATTCAATTTCGGTCCATACCGAATTAGTTTTGATTTATCTCAGAAAAGAAAAAATTTAAATGTCTTTTTTTTTTCATCAGGCCCAACTATGTATTCCTCCATTTTAGCGATTTTTTTTTTGTTATACAACAATTTGAATTTGGGAGCAGTAAGTTGGAAGAGAGGGTTTGTACCATGCTGTCTCCTTGTGAACCTCTATTTTAAGAATTTCAGAAAATAAAAAGCTACAAAATATTACAAAAAAAGAAAAGTGCAAAAACCCACAACAACAAAATCTGAAATCTGATGTTGAAATTAATATTAACTCGTATGGATGATCAAAGATTGAAATAGAGATTAAAGAAGATTAAAAATTGAAGAGAGAAATTGAAATTCGAAAATTGAAATAATGGAATGTTTAGAGAGAGAGAGAGATTGAAGGAAACCATGGTTGGAGCGAGAATTAACAAGTTTGCAAGATTTTCATAGGAGAATTTAGATAAGGGGAGCTAAGATATTCTTTAATTTTAGTTTTAATTTATGTAAATTAATAAAACTCTTTATTATACAATTTCTATCCATTTTTATATAAAATCATGTTAACAACATATATTTTCATTCTTTTCGACAGATCACACCTATTAAGTTATTAACCTACAAAATCAATTTATTATTTGCTTGTGTGTAATTAATAAATATTTTTTGAATATGTTCGAAATACGACCGGAGAGAGATTATTTGTAATATAATATAGTTTTAACAACTATTAAAAATATAAAGTTAAGTTTTATTCATATCACTTACCTAAAACTATCATTCATTTGTATGCTCTCAACTCATTTTTATTTTTTTTAATTATAATAAAATTTTAATTATAGTAAAAATAAATTTTGCAAAATAAATAAAAGTTTATAAGTAAAAATAAACTCATTGTAAAAATGAATAAAATTAAATAAATATTTATTTTAAATTAAAAAGTTTGCCAAATTATAATTCTTTTTTTTTTTACCTTAATTTTCCTAAACAGGCTACGTGGGGGTGAAAGTTTTTCCAACAATTATCCTTTTTTACAAAAAAAAATATAAATATAAAATATATATATATATATATATATATATATTGTTATTCATTTCTTTTTTGTCATATTCCATGACAAAGATCCTTTTATAAAATTGAAAAAAAGAAATATTTAGAAAACATGTTCACCTTTGACTTCCAGGGACCTATCTCATTGTTTGTGGGGCCAAAGAGGATACCACCAACCTAGGAAGGAACAACGTCCCGCCGAAGAAGGTCGGCCCTTTCCAATTAATACCCTTCTACTGATGGGACAAATAGAAAATTCTTTAAGGGTATTTCCGTCATTCAAAGAAAACCTTAATTAAATCAAATATCATATATGAAGATTAAAAATTTACCCTAATTTAAAATTCGTGCTTCTCACTTGAAGAGACAAGAGATAGAGAGAGAGAGAGAGAGAGAGAGAGAGAGAGAGAGATCTCAAAATGGAAATAACGAAATTGGTAATAGGAGTTGCCATTTTAGTGATCTCTGCAACTGTAAGGGCTGATTATGTTCGACCGAAGCCTCGCAAAACCCTTCATTTTCCCTGGAATCCCAAACCCGCTTCACATCCTCAACAGGTGAAAGCCCTAGAATTCTCTCCCTCTTTGTGATTCTGATTGAAACCCATTTGCAGTCGAAATTGTTGAATTCATTGTTATTAGATTTTGGGTTTTTCTTAGTATTGAATTTGAATTTGTAAATTTTACTCTGGGTTTGGTAGGACTTTGTCAAAACAAAAATTGAGAGCCAAATTTGTCAGGACTTTGGCTTGTGTGAAATTTGATTAACTGTTTGTGCGATTAGAGTGTCTTGGGTATGCTGGAATGTAATTGAAGCTGAACATTGGAAAATTGTTGTCTTTGGATTGAACCTTTATGTGATCAAATTGTCTTTGATGGCAATGTAGGATCAATTTTAATGAGAGCCGGAGAAGTTGTCCAATTTGGATGGTGCTACTTTATCACTTCTTTCTATATTTAGAAAGTGTCTTTCTCGTTATTTTTTTGGGCTGGATGTTATTCTGAATTTTGTTGTTGTTTCGGGTGTTAGACTTGGGGCTCTAAGGGCTGAAACAACTTATGTTTGTATGATCAAATAAGACTTTGTCAGGGTGGAGAAAAATAAACGTTTTATGTATTTCCTTCTTATTTTTTAACTCTTACATATGTTTCTTCTATGTTTTGAAGCAACTAGCTGGTCTAAAATCAAATTATCAGGCTTTGTCAACCTTGGTGATATGTGCATTCGTCTTTGTAACTTTGTAGTTTCTAAATTCCATTTTTGTACTATTGCTGGTGACAGGAACATGTTTGTTAACTAGTGTGATTATACTGTTGGCGCTTTAAACAGGAACACTTGATGTGGATACTCTCTTTAGCAAGTATCTTTGTCTATCAATGGATTTAGCAGGCTGGGGAAGGGTGGGAAGGTGTGTTTGACCAAATGTTTTGACGGATTTTCATTCTTTGCCTCTGTAAATAAATAAGAATACTTGTTTAACTCATAAGTGCAGCAGTACTTTATTGCAAGACGAATTATAGAGCGTAATATTTCCCTTTTGCTTGTGTTCTCACACAAAATAGGTTTATCTATTTTGTTGCGCCCGAAGTGCTACATCTGAATCTGAAGATTGTAATGGTCAATGTGTAGCTGGTGGACTTGATGAATTTTTATGCTAATGTGATGAGGAATCTGGATTATGGATTTTCAAAGTCTTTACCCCTCCTTTTTTTACTTTTAATCTGTAGGCCATGGGCATCTTTGTTGTTCATGTTTTTGTTGTTAGTTTAAATAATTTCTGCTTATCCATTCACAAGTTGCATGGTATGGTTTTTGCAGGTCCACATCTCTTTGGCAGGAGATAAGCACATGCGAATCTCATGGATAACTGACGATGAAGATTCTCCTTCTATTGTTGACTATGGAACATTGTCAAGAAACTACATGGCGACAGCCCAAGGAGAAAGCACTTCCTATAGTTATCTATTCTATAACTCAGGAAAGATACATCACACTGTCATCGGGCCTCTGGAAGATGACACAGTTTACTTTTATCAATGTGGTGGAGGTGGTCCAGAGTTCCAGCTGAAGACCCCTCCGTCAAAATTTCCAATTACTTTTGCTGTAGCTGCTGATCTGGGTCAGACTGGGTGGACCCAATCAACCCTAGACCACATAGGGCAATGCAAATATGATATGCATTTACTTCCTGGTGACCTTTCATATGCTGATTACATACAGCACCGATGGGATACATTTGGTGAGCTGGTGCAGCCATTAGCCAGTGCAAGGCCCTGGATGGTAACTGAAGGAAACCATGAGGAGGAAAGCATACCAATATTCATGGATGGTTTTCTATCATACAATTCTAGGTGGAAAATGCCCTATGAAGAGAGTGGATCTACCTCAAACCTTTATTACTCTTTTGAAGTTGCAGGAGTACATGTTATAATGCTTGGTTCATATGCTGAATATGATGAGTCCTCTGAACAATACAGCTGGCTTCTGGTTAGTTGAATGTGATGCCTTTTTCAGTTTTCTCCATTCTGAACATCATGAAACATTTGACTTTGTCAAGATAGAGCTAAAGTTATTTAATCCTGGGCCTGTAAAGGTCAAAGCATTTATGTCTAGCTATCATGCCTGATCCTTTTGGTTATAATTTGCATTGCAATGGCAAGACAACCATATTATGTTCACATCATAGAAAGGTGTTTGTTATATAGCTGGACAATCTAAAGAACAATATATATCCGGGTCCTAACTGTCGCTTGTGAAGGTTGTATACCTTTTGAGTCTTTCTTCATTCTGTACTTATTTTTTTTTTTTTTTGGTTGATGGGGGTGACAAATTGTTTGATTTTAGCTGCAATTAGCTTCCTCAAACAGGAGGTAAATCTGGTCTATTCATTTCTTTGATTTTTCGTTGGTCTTCTTTCTGGTCTGAACTCAGGCTATGATGTGACTGATGATTTACTTCCTTCTGTTCGTTAATTCTCTTTGCCTGATATCACATCGGACAATTTTTGTTATGCTTGATTAATAGGCCGATCTTTCAAAAGTTGATCGGAGAAAGACACCCTGGCTACTGGTTCTATTCCATGTGCCTTGGTATAACAGTAACAAGGCTCATCAAGGGGAAGGGGACAGGATGATGGCAGCAATTGAGCCGCTGCTTTATGATGCTAGAGTAGACATAGTGATTGCAGGTCACGTTCATGCCTACGAACGCACGGTAAGCTGATGTAAAATTCTTGTTCTTCCTGATCTGCAAACATAACATTTGGCATTTACGTCATGTGTCTGACAGAAACGCATCTATAATGGACATTCGGATCCATGTGGTGCTGTCCACATCACAATTGGAGATGGAGGAAACAGAGAAGGCTTAGCTCACAGGTTTGTTCCCCCTTTCTGTACAAGCGCTTCTGGGCTTCCATTTCCATGAGATGGTTGAACATCATTCAACATGTGAAGGGGATAAAATTCCCCAAGCTATCTCTTTCCTAATCCAGAAGTTTGTGATAAATTTTGAGTCCATCCTCATTTTCACTTTCCATGACAATGCAAGTTTGTATTGTAGTTACCTGATAAATGAGTTGCTTAAAAAGTTTAGTACTGGGGACACATTTTGTACACAAGATCCTATTCCTTTTCCTTTGCAAGAGGTTTGCTTATCTGGGCTGGCGGTGGAGTGGTGGTTACTTTGCTGCCATCTGTGTCACAGTTACTTTTCAGTTGTTGGTCTTGACATTTCATGATATGTGACTGGGGGAGGGGTTAATGTGCAGTTTTTTCTTAATATATGGATTCGTTTTTCTCATTTATACACTAATGACGAGTAAATCTGTGTATATTGTTAAGTTTTATCTCCTTAACCCTCCATACATTTTACAGGTACAAAGATCCACAACCTGATTGGTCAGTCTTCCGTGAGGCAAGCTTTGGTCATGGGGAGTTGAAGATTGTAAATTCAACACATGCTTTCTGGGGCTGGCACAGAAATGACGATGACGAACCAATAAGGTCAGATCAAGTGTGGATAACCTCTTTGGCAGGCTCAGAATGCTTTGCTGGAGAGAGCTACGAGCTTAGAAAGAGGCTCATGTCACCTTAGTCATTTTACTCCTCAAATTTGTATGTATCATATCTCCATAAGAAGTCTTTTGTATATGTGTATTAAGTGAAACAATCTGCTATGAAATACTTGATGATGCAGCTGTTACCAGTTGAAAGCTTGTGTAGCCAGATACCTGTTACTGGATGCTTGAAAGTGATCAACTCTGGCCTGCTCGGTCACTGTTGTTTCAATAGATGAAAATGTCATTGTATGAGGCTCTCTCTCTCTCTCTCTCTCTCTCAAATGAAGCAGATGCAGATCGGTCTTCACACTTCTAATACTAAAAATTCCAAGTCTTGCAAGTATCCCCGACCCCTGTTCCCTAAAACGAGGAACTGAATCAAATCTAAATCAATCAGAATCAAAACAAGTCAATAGTTCCCAGTTCTGAGGTGGAACCAAAACAGTAACCACAACCGTATTTAGAACCAGAGCCTTAGCAGAACCGAGAAAGAGAAAATTCAAGAGAGAGGAAAAGGGAGTTTGATTTCTAAACAAAAGGTAAAATGCCTTCCAAATGTTTCTGGGAGAAAATAAAATCCTTTTTTATAAAATAAATTTTCAAAAAGCTGTTAAATAATAATGCATATTTTTTAATTTCTCACACATCTTACTAAAATTGTGAAATAAAAAAAAAAAAAGAAAAGAAAAAACCCAAAACTGAACTAGAACTGCAGCAAGGCGAAGGTTCCTATTTGATTCTCGTTCCTCTAACCATGGAACCAAAACCGCCAGTTCTAGAATTGTGGAGAGATGAAAGCTACTTACAAGTGCACCTTTTGATCAATGCAATAGCAGACGAGAGCTTTAAGTCAATTTATGATATTACTCATTCACATCAACAGTGATGCTGTTTATTGTTGAATGCGTAAACGAACCTAAGGCCTGTTCAAACATCTTGAATAATACAGAAGGTATTTTTGCATCAGATTTTTCAATGCCAAAGTTCCTAGAATACTGCCCTGCTGTGGCTGCAGTACAAATGCCATGGTTCTGTTGGCACAACTGCCACCATTGATGACAGACTTCATATTATCCTTGCAAACCAATTGTTAAATACATTTGTTTTGAGAATGAAAAATGGAGAAAAAGAAAAAAGTAAAACATAAAAAAGGAGATTCCTGTGGGGAGTCACCTTATCCAAGAAATAAAATATGAGAATCAGTAAATATTAAAAAAAAAAAATAGAAAACACATTAGAAGTCCAATCCTTCCACATATGAAAAGCCATGTAGATACATGATCTAGCAACACAAGGAGCAAAAGCGAGACCAGTTCTCATTGTAATTTAGGTTTGGCCCAATTCCCCTCGTATTTTAGGTTAGGGCCTGATTTTATTTGGGGCGTGGTTAACAGGACATGATCTCTCATCTAGCTCAACAGGATCATCTTCTTACCGAACAACTTGAGCTCTACTTTTGGCTCCCATGATCTATTAGCAATTTGGAGAAATATTACACTCCGTGCTGATGGAAAATTTATCAGTCAGAGGCTGGATCACTTGAACCAGTGGAATCTACCTGCGGCATTGATTCCCCCACCTGATCCTTTTTCCCTCTCCAAATTATAATCTGCTCATCCTTGAACAAAATGGGGACACATGGCACCAAATCCTGCATTTACAAAGGAAAACCAAAACAAAAGGCATGAGATACTTGGAACCTATTTCACTATCAGGTGGTTTCATGAGGATAATGGCAAATTGTGAATTCAGAATCCAATATCAGTGATGATAAGTCATACCCTTAGCTTCACACCTATCCTTTTACAATCACTAAGACCTACATGGCTGCAGTCTAGTTTAACAACTTCTTCAGTTTTGAAGGCTTCCCTCACTCTCTCCACTACATTTACATACACACCGTTTCTGGCTGCAAAAAAATATTCCATAATTAGTTTGTTGACTAGTACATAGTAACACCAGTAATTCTAAACATCATTTTCTGTATAAGTAATTTTTGAGAGCTAATATGAACATAACTCCCTATTTTTAGGAAAATTGAATTTACATACTAAGTTTCATTAGAGGGGGAGAGTTCAATCCTCTGTTCCTCATCTCTTTGGTCTCTTCAAATGTAAGGCCATCGGCAACATTCTTCACAAGCCTGGGATATATCGGTGCAAGTGGCTTCCAAAGCATCATGGGAATAACGGGTCTTTTCTTGGGATCATAATTTCGACCCCGATACAAGAGAAGAATATTTAACTTACGGTAGATGACCTTCCCGCCAGATTTGTCCTACCGAAACACTACAACATGAGCAAAATCAACTATGGAAAAACATGAAAACCAAAATTTTTATATAGAGCATGGCATTCAGCTAAAACCTCAAGGTGGAAGCAGATGTTATCCATGTCAACAGTTGGCACTCCCATGCACTTGATTCTGACAGCTTCAGCTCTCTTCCAATGATTGTGAATGTCATCCAACATATTATGTGTAACACCACCCTTCCCTAACACAATAAGGGTAAGTAAACACTCAAATACACATATATCAAATGCTCCACATGCCAAGAGCTGAAAATTTTAGCAGGCTTGATTTTTTCTTAATAAAATCTTTCCCTTGAAAGCAAAAGACCAGCCAAATTCAATTGAATTTCTTTTCCACAAATTCTGAAACTACACAACTTCATTCTCAAATTTTGTTATTTACAAATAATTGTGATGTAATTCTCTGGAAACCATGAACCCTTTTGAAGTTTATTTAGAATTCAATTTCATTGAGCTCTACAAGAGTGTGTGTGTGTGTGTGCATTGAAGTAGAATTCCTTATTTTCCAAGTAGGGTGTAAGCCATATCAATTCGGTTTAGTTCAGCTGAAGCTAATAAAAGAATTTCGAATAGACACCCTAAAATCCCATCTAATATATGTCGACAACAATTTCTAAATCCCATTTGATTTTTAGTAATAGCTTCATTCAAATTAAGGCATTATACAAATAACCCAATTTCTAAGCTCTACAAAAATTATCAATAATAATTAATACAAACATTATAAAATGAGAGAGAGAGAGAGAGAGAGAGAGAGAGAGAGAGTTACCCAAATTGATCTGACGGGAACAATCACTATGTCTATATCGTTCAACAAGCTCAGCAACTTCATCCTCTGAAAGAGGTTCTCCAAGAACCAATTCTCTCTCTTCTTTCATCCTAGCCAAATCAACCGCTTCCTCAACCAGCGCAGAGGTACCCGTCCATTTCCGGTCGAGCCGGCCCGGTCCGAAAGGTGAAAACCTCGGCGGTTCACGGAACCCTATCGGTTTGATTTCAGGATTAGTCTCACTATATGAGTATCTGAAATCAAATGGCAGGTCTGATTTTATCGGAAGCAGTTTTTCATCTTTCTTCTTCAAATCTTCTGAAACTGTCTTCTTCTTCTTCTTCTTCGTCTTCTGAGTTTTTTCCGTGTCGTTATTGAGGTCTAGGGTTTTTCTTACATGCGAGAAAGGAGGATCAAGGAGGTCTGAAGAGGAGAAGAGAGATTGGAATGGAGGATGAGAGAGAGAGGAAAGAGGAGAGAGAAAGAGAGTTTGTTGAACTGAACGACGCCATGAAAGGAGCTTCAACATGTGGAAAGAGAAAAACCTCTCCACCTTAAAACAGCGAGTCTCTCGACTCTGAAATGAAAAGAACGTATCTTGGGTGGATTTAAATAGTATTATGTTAGGCCCCCACATTTCTGAAATATTCTGTTTTCACCCCACATATTGTACAACTCTATCGATAGTGCTCCCGGTGAATATTTCTGGTTTCTTTTCTACTAATTAAACATTTCTGTTTACACCCCAGATCAGTTTTATTTTGTTTATGGGTAAGTTCTTATGTATTGTAATCATCGTCATATGCTAAAAATAAGAAAAATTATATTAAAATTATCTTTTTAATAGTTTAATATGAGAATATAGTAAAAATATTATCAAAATTTTCTCATGATAAATAGCATTTTAATATGAGAGTTTTATATAATCTATTAGTTAAAATTTTTCTTCCCTTTGTTCTATCAAATTTTACCCATTATAAATTTTAGAGGAGAAAAATTATTTGTAAAAAGAATTAAAACAAATGCTTATTTCACGCAGGAGTCATGAAATTTGTCGAGGAAATTGTCATGAAATGGCATGGAAGCCCATTTTTCGACCCAGAAAAGTCAAGGAAAATGTGAGCACAGTGTACGTCGATAAGCAGATGTTTATTTCATGAGGAAAATACGAGACTACATGTCAATAAATTAGAAGAACCAATTCTCTCAATTATGATGACTGAATTGTCCCAAGATAAGTCCTGCACAAACTTGTGCAAACTTTGAATGCTTTGACTATTTGAAATAATGGGATTGATAGTATTGAAGCTCACCCTTCAGATCTCTTTCTCAATCTTTCATCTTTGCATCGTCTTTGATTTCCGACCATGGATTCAAGAACATCCAAGAGACTATCGAGGCCTTCAGGATTGTCCCCGATGGTCTTGAGTGCATACACAATGCTCTCAATGGTAGACAAACATCCGGGCTTTGGATGATGCTTCACTTCTGTACAAACTTGTCTCACTCGAATCCAACTTCAAATGGGGCAAAAGCTTCAACCATGGATTCTCATTGTACACTCTCTTTGCTTTTGCCCATGTTCCATCCAATACTATCGAATTCTTCACATGCGCTCAACATCAATGGCATTTATTGCTGGGAAAAGAAATACAGAGCCAGGAGGAAAAACAATTTGAAACTCTTCATATTCTTATATTTCCACACTCCCTTGTGATTGCCTCGTTTGAAACCTCTTCACAATGAACCCTTTTGCTAGTACATTACAGGCATCTGGTGAACCCAAAATTTAACAAATCCGACATTTTACAATTGGTTTGGAGCTTCAAACAACTGGAAAACGAAGTTATGACCCTGGATTTAACAATAGCAGCAGTTATGACACGTTTTTCCTCATTTCCTCCCATCATTCCGTTAGGTCCACAGTGTGGTTTTGGAAGCTAGTTTTCTAAATTTTCGGTTTCTCCATCAAACATGTCTAAATTTGACAGCTCCAATGCGCAAGTACTGATTCCACCTTTTCATTTCTCACTAAATGTGCACTCCGATTCCTCCATAGGCCCATTAACATCACACACATTCAAATCATCCAAAGACTACCTCTTTCCATTAACTTCACTCCCCAAACGACAATCTCCCTCAACAAAATCCTTTGCCTTTGGACTTATACATCAAAAGATAAGAAGCTGAATTTTGCAAATCATTTAATTCACTCCTCAAACTACATTCTCCAGAACTCATAAATCCTCTATTTCCTGAATCAATATGATCATATTCACCTGACTCCACCAAATTCCTTTCTGGGTCTCATTCAATAAACAGAATCGCGAACCGGCATCGATTTGGACATCAGAAACAACAGTCACAGAGACATTCTTCAGCCCCAAAGTTGCAATTCTTGTTGAATTTGTAGGATGTTTTTTCTCCAGGCTGTCTGAGTGACAAACACAACCGCTTCCCCTCATCCGCATTTGTTGAGTTTGTTGTTGACATGCCGTCGATGCCCTCTAATCCATGTTATACCTCAATGAGGTAATTAATTACTTCAGGATTTTAGTTTCCATATGTAAATTTAGCTCCGCAGATGAATCTGCTAGCTTTGAATGCACATATAGAAGCAAATAAAGAAATGCCTTTTTGTAATCCCATTAGGAATGAATCAAGTGTAAACACTAAAATCTTCATCAATCCCGCACAGTCTTTTGTGCTCCTGCTGATGTATTCTAGCGTAGAACGTGAAAAGGGTCTTTCAATTACATTTGGAACTTGCTGCACTACCTGTCATGCTTGATTACCCTGGTTACTTACGCATGTTAATTGTAGGATCCTGACCTTTGCTCTCAATTTTGCTGTTGCTGAACGTGTTATGGTAGCCATTGGAGTTCTTCATGATTTAACAAGCTGAGCTCTAAATTTCTGAGCCGAAGGGAAAATCATTGAAGATAGATTTCTGTCTTTAGTCCAGCATCTTTTCGCACTATAATCTAGTGATTGGTATTGCTATCTGAGGAAAGGCCCAAATTACGTTATTAGGCAGAATCCAGAGATCCTAAGAAATGAGGTCGCACAATAGATGATAGTACCCTTAGCATAACCAAGCTAGAAAATGAGAAGGGGTTATTCTATGTAATCCCCACTCCCAAAACCTTATAAATTATATTGAGAAAGGGTTTTTGTCTATTTTGATTAGAACTGTCCTTATATGGGCAGAGTGAGATATTATAGGAAATGTCTACTTTCTTGTGATGTGAACCCTCGTTCACCAGGAAAATGACGACTGCAAGGTTTGCCTTTTTCTTAAACATGCTGCAGTCATCTTGGTCTGTGAAACCATGAATTGGAATATACACTTCTTTCATGAATTTGGAAGAAATATGCCTAATTCAGGCCTCATACTCTAAAAAGGCTGAATTTTTGTGGATCAGATTTAGACATATCTCAATTGTATAAAGTAACAGCAATTTTAACAGCAAAGAGGACTAAGCATTAGTTCTTTTATTTTGTTCTTCTTTAAAATAAATTGATAGATTTCTGATTCTAGTTCGTTTGTTCAGTTTCTGCAGCAACACTAGCTTACATGGCACGAGACAACATTATCTTCAAACCTCTAAAATCATGCCATCTGGTACAGTGGCTAGGATCAGGTAGGTTGTCTTTTTCTTGTATTAGGTTCCTGCAAGTTGGCACTGTTCTAGAATGACTTGGTTTCGGATCTATTTATGAACTTGTCACTGTAGGTAGGCAAAAGTAACACAGGCTCACGAACTTTATAGCCTATGAAGTTCGACTTCCTAGAGGTTATCAAATCATTGAATCCTGTACATTATGAAAAGAAACTTGTAACCTTGTTAGCAGTTAGGTGATACTTGAACGGTGATTGGTTGTCCCCATTTCCATCTTTTATTATTGACCTTCATGAAAGTCACTTGTTGAGATTCTCATTTCTTTGATGAACACAAGGATGCAGGCATGTATAACTAACACCTTTTCTTTCTAAATCAGCACATGAGACTCCATTAATTGGAAGGATGGGGACATTGTAGGAATTGACTGCAGTTGACACTATCCAAAAACTGTGATACACCAGAAGAGCCGGAAAATATCTAACATTAAAAAATATATATTTGTTCTGAGCGGAGAGATAAAACAGAACAATGGCTAGGCATAAAAGACTAACTATCAAACAGGGATCTGAACCACGCTGGGTGGTAATAAACTCTTATTATGGGCTGTGAATGACCATACGTACTTCACCTTTGCAGTATTAGATAAATTGTATGTTAGCAAATGACGATGTTCCAAGAAAAAGGAGAAGTATTTCATATGGTCAGGGTTTAAAATGAGCTTAGTCACACGCATTCTACGAGCAGAAGTCCCTAAAATTTGACTTTTTCGCACTTTAGCTACAAAGTATAATTTTTCATACACCAGCACACATTCAAATACATTACATATTCCAATTTGTCTTTGCCTCGCGTTTTGGAATTTGTGATACTTATACAGATATTAAATAGATACTCCTGTGGTTTTGGATGTCTGAAATGGTCATCATTGTTGTCCTTCTTTGGTTTGTGTGTTCAGTAGTCCAAGACCGGTGTTTTGGAAGCTCATATTTATCAGTTCCTCCTCTGCCTTACTCTCAGCATATCAATTTTGAGATGATTGGAACATCCTTACAAGGCCATCAGAATTTTAAAGCTTTTCATAATGGCAATACCATAGCCTTACTTTAGCCACTACTATTTAGGAGGGCACTGTCGGTCTCTGTGGAACAGGCCGGTGTTTCAATGCTAATGCGGCCACATGGATGTGGCAAATATGGAACATTCATCATTTAAATAATCATGCATTCTTCTGCTATAATGTGCAGGCTCAGTGGATGAGTTTGGCATATCTTAGAAATTGTGCCCAATGGTGAAAACTTGGGCATTTAGAGCTGAAATGACATTCATATCGCAGAGTTGTAGAACTCTTTTGTTTATGGAGATCCATGGATAAAATTCTAAGTTTGTGGTAAATCCAAATTAATGTTTGTTCTAGAAGCTTAAAAATACCAGAGTTCTTATCTGTTTCCGTTTTTGATTCCATATTTTAGTTTCATAATGCGCTTGTGATGAAACTTCGGTCTTTATTTCTTTGCCCTCGTGCTTTACTTAAATTATATGCCCCTCCTCACGTCTCGTTCCATTGCATTGCAGTGCTCTAATGACTGCATTTTACTTGTTCAAAATCTCAATGGGAGGCAACCACATCCCGCACAAGGCTGAGTGATTGTCGTAGATGCACATTTGCCCGCAATTATACGGCTTGTAGTGGATTTGGGTCGTACGAAATGGGTGTCCATTTTGTACCATTAGGCTTCTCTGATGTTGAAACCTCTGGACTAATCTATATTGTGTGAAATGGATGACAAGGAGAAACAAATGTAGCCTGTACTAAGACATCGGGTGATCTTTGTGGCTATTTTTTTCACGAAATTAGAGTTTTATTGAGCATTATTGAACAAATTGGTTTCGTATCTCGATTTAAGGAGCCATATCCGGTTGTTCCAGCCACCAATATAGGAACATATTCCCGTGAGACCTGCCTAACCTTCTCTCTCTCTCTTTCTCTCTCTCTCTCTCTCTGTGTTGTGCCCCCTGTTGGGACTATGCCTGTTGACTGGATGACTAGACACAGCCGCCAACTGGAACCTGGCTAACACCTTTGCAAATAAAACTTCCAATCTAGCATGGAATCATTAATAAGACCAAACCAATGACAGAAGTAATTTTGCTCTTAACCTAATATGATAAGGCCAATGAAACAGTGACTCTCTGTCCTCTCTCTCTCTCTCTCTCTCTTGGCTCGGTGGTTTTTAATTTGAGTTGGTACAAGAATCTTTGGTATTTGAGAACTCAATTCTCCTGTGATCCATCTTTGTCTTCACATCCATTGCAAGCGTTATAAAACTCTATTATTTTATCCTAAAATTGCTGAACCATTCCAAGACCCCAAATTAGTTCACATACAGCTCTTGTGTTTTATATAAGAGAGCAAAAAGGGCCGCCCTTCTTAGGGCCTAAAGGACACTACCATTTTTTCTTTTAGGAAACATGGTATACTGAACGCAAAGAAGAATGATAAAACCATAGGATACCATCTTCATTAATATGACAGCAAGGTGGTAACGCTTTGGGATTTTCTACAGTAATCACATCGCCACCCTCTGTCACTTTCTTGTTTTCTCCTCGAGACTAGCCATGAGTATCATTTTTTTATTCTTTAAAAAAATATATTCTACTTGTTTGGTCCGCAACAAATTCAGAAGTCTAACCCCCCCCCAAAAAAAATTCATGTGTTAATTTCAAAAAAATTTCATAATTTGAGATTTTATTTTTAAACTTTATTTTAATTTGATTTCTTCAAATAAATGGTATGAGTTGGGGAAAAAATGAAAGCATGTCCGTCATATATGTCGGCATAATAAAGTCTTCTGTTGTTGTCTGCATACTACTGACGATGACAAACACATGACTGCGGAATGCATGGCTGGAATTTCTCGGCCGAAGTTAGGACATCATTTTAGTGCAGCAGTCAAACAAGAACTGCGGTCACTGAACATCCAAGTTTGAAGATTGATTCTCATTTTTTGGTCCACATCAGAAGTCTTTCATGAAGTGATAAATAAGAATATCATACATCTAAATAATAATAAAAATTAATATGATATACAGATATATTCTTAAAAATTTGTGGTTGCCCTCCCCCGCTTCTCTCTCTCTCTCTCTCTCATTCATAAATGAGCATTAAGTTTTACCCACTTCCCCCCAAACTCTCTCTCTCTCTCTCTCTCGGTAACATGGTTACGGCCGGTCGACTCAATATTTGGTATCTCATCACAATTAATTTAGATCAATTATTTATAGAGCCTAATTAAGGAGATAAATTTGAAGGGATAGATCTCATAACGCTGATTTTTTCATTTTTATAAGGATCAAACTTTCGATCATGATTAAAAAATATTAATTCTCAAATCAACTGATCCTAGTAAGTTAATTCTCTCTCTCTCTCTCTCGTTTATATATGAGCATTCATCGGGTAGCAGTGAAAGTTTTACCCACTTTCCCCAAAAGTGTGTTCATGCTACTATTCTTCCAATTATTCTGTACCTTTACCATGCAATATTTAGGAATCAATTTATTTTAATTAGACAAAGAAGGATTCCATTATTCGATTAGAGTATTATTTTACCATACAAACAAATATAATATGATAATTATATAATTAATATAAATTTTAAATAATTTGAATTTTTAAAAATCTTAATTTATTTAGTGAATATATTAATTGTAAAATATATATATATTTTTTAAATTACAAAATACTAGGTACTATGAAAACAAACCTGAAGATATTAAATTATAATTTGTAGGTAGTTTGATTGCATGTGCTATGTGCTGGGCAACTAAATTGAACAAAATGTGTAGGGAATTTTAAAGTTTTCTTAATGTAATTATATCTGTCCCCCAATTTGTTATTGTATGACTTTAGCATGCCTCGTTGGATGGTTGGGTTTGATGTTTGGAAAGCTGTCTGCCAAATGAAAAGGCTTAAAAAAGTCTGCCAATCATCTCCGCTCAAGTTTGGTTGGTAGAGCTTCTTGCCAATTATCTCAACATATTTTAATTTTATTTTATTATATTTGTCTGACTTTTAAATAAAGTAAAAATATTCTACATAAAAATAAAATTTATAAGTAAAAAATAAAACTATTAGCTTAATTTCATATCACATTGAATTTATTAATAAATAATTTTTTTATATTATATAAGAATTTGAATATGAGATCATAAGAAAGGAGATTTATATCACTAGATTGTTTCTTTGAAACTGAATTTATTAATAAATAATTTTAAGAAACAGAACGTGCATAAATTTGAAAAAGGAATAAGCTAAATCAAAAGCTGGTGAAACCCAATATTATAAGCAGTTCTATCATTTCTTCAGAAACAGAAAGCTTAATTTAAGAAAATCAATAGACTTGTACACGCCATGAGTAGATCAAAGAACAAAATGACCCAATCTTGGGGCACCCTTAGAATCACTGTTACCTAATGAATGTGAGAGAGAGAGAGAGAGAGAGAGAGAGAGAGAGAGAGGAGTGGGGGAGGGTGGGTGAAACTACTTTCACTGTCACCTAATGAATGCGAGAGAGAGGAGTGGGGAAAGGTGGGTGAAATTTTCACTGTTACCTAATGAATACTCGTGTAAGAAAGAGAGAGAGAGAGTGGGGGAAGATAATCGTGTTGCGGGTTTAACGTGTGATATAATTTATGATATAATATATGTCGGATCTTGAATCCGCGATATATTATATCTTGTTTTAAATTTATATATATATATATATATATCGAGATGAGAAATTAAATTATTTTTTTTAATGAATTTTTAAAGTTATATCCGTACATAATTCAAACATGTCGGTCTCATATGTCTTCTGTTATTATGTGCATACATCAGACGATGACTAAAACATGGCTGCGGAATGCATTGCTGGAATATCTCCCCCGCAGTTTGGCCATTGTTTTGGTGCAGCCGTCAAAGAAGAACTGCCGTCACTGAACGAAGTATGAAGATTGATTCATATGTTTTTGGTCCACATCAGAAGTCTTTCATGACGTGATAAATAAAAATATCATTCATTTAAATAATAATAATAATTAATATAATAATTTGAGTATATTAATAATTTTTTCTTCTATTTATTTCTAATTGCCCAATTTAATAAAATTATGATGGATTATATTCATCCTGGTCCACAAGATCATAAAGATAAAAATAAAATAATAAAAAAAGACAAGTCAATGAAAGGGGAGAAGTCAAAAAAAAATCAGCAGGAAAATTCAGCCAAGTCCTCCAAGACCTCCGCAGTCGCCATTCTTTACCTTTGACCATGTGGTTCCTCCACAAGCACAAAATAATCATCCAGCACTTCCCATAAATAATAGAAAGAAAACCGCTTTCATCTCACCCCTCCAGCCCCGCACCCGCCTCCCCATCTCTCCCCAGCACCATGGGTATCTTGTTTGCCTATGCCGTGCTCCTTGTTCCCATCATTCTTCTACTACTAAGGCGAAGACCGGCCAAAAATCTGCCTCCAGGTTCGCTAGGAATACCCATTATCGGCCAGAGTATCACCCTCCTCCGGAAAATGCGAGCCAACACTTGTGATGAGTGGTTTCAAGAAAGAGTCAGAAAATACGGTCCAATTTCCAAGCTAAGTCTCTTTGGCAAACCAACGGTTTTCATCAATGGACCAGCAGCAAACAAGTTCATATTCTCCGGCGATAATACCATCCTTGCCAACAGTCAACCAATATCCCTTCAGAGGATACTAGGCAACCGAAATCTCTTAGAACTGATGGGCAAAGACCACAAGCGCGTGAGAGAAGCACTATTGTCTTTCTTAAGGCCTGATTCATTGAAGAAATATGTGGGAAAACTGGAGATTGAAATCAGAGAGCACCTAGAGAAGCATTGGGAAGGAAAGCAACAAGTCACGGTATGCTCACACAACTTAAAGTTAAGATTACTATTGAGAAAGTCGAAGCTGTTCTAGTCTTACCTAAGCATCATCTGAATGATTGATAAGCCGTTTATAATACCTAGTCAGGATAAAGTTAGTCACCACATCAGAAACTTTAGCCATCTAACTTTCCCAAGTTATTAAAAACTAGGATTCTTCCACATGAATAAATCTGAATATCTAAAAGTAAAAAATCATCATATGTCATGAAAGTCTTGTTCTGATCGTAGGTGTTACCTCTGATGAAGACCCTCACATTCAACATTATTTGCTCTATCCTATTTGGAATCGAGCATGGAGACAAGAGAGAGAGATTTGTTGATTTTTTCGACGAGGCAATCAAAGGAATGTGGTCAGTCCCAGTACCCTTGCCCTTCACACAGTACAACCGAAGCATTAAAGCAAGTGAAAAAGTTCGAAAGATGGTGAAGGACCGAATAACAGAGAAGAGGATGGAACTGAAGGAAAAGGGAAGTT
This sequence comes from Dillenia suffruticosa, assembly GCA_033439265.1. NCBI lineage: Eukaryota > Viridiplantae > Streptophyta > Magnoliopsida > Dilleniales > Dilleniaceae > Dillenia > Dillenia suffruticosa. The sequence continues at coordinate 2,907,003 of JAVTVX010000005.1, forward strand.
CGCATCACCAAGACCTCATCACTTGCTTGCTCAGTATCCGTGATGAGGAAAATAAAGAAGTCATATCTGAGAAGGAAATTGCAGACAACGTCATGCTTGCTATGGTGGCTGGACATGAGACATCAGCCACGGTGCTAACATTCATGATACGCGCACTTGCTAACAATCCCGAAGTTTATGCAGCTGTTCTTCATGGTATACCTGATCTCCTAATTAAAGAGTCTAAATCTGCCTATTTCTTCCTATAACTGCAAATAGAGAGGAGCATAATCACTTCACATGTATATTGATTTGGAAGTGCAGAACAGGAGCAGATAGCAAAGAGTAAGCGCCCGGGAGAGTTTCTCACATGGGAAGACCTTGCCTCCATGAAATACACATGGAGAGTAGCAATGGAGACAATGAGGTTGGTTCCCCCAGTTTTTGCCGGCTTTAGGACGGCATTGAAGGACATAGAATATGGGGGCTACCTTATTCCTAAAGGGTGGCAAGTGAGTAAACAGAAATTTCATGACTTATGCCCACAATTATTAACAAGTAAGCTAATGAATTACACTCTACTGTTAATAGGTATTTTGGGCAATGAGCATGACTCACATGGAGAGTAGCCTATTTCCAGAGCCAACACGATTTGATCCTTCTCGCTTTGAGAACCTCACATCAGTTCCACCGTACAGCTTCATACCATTTGGTGGGGGTCCAAGGGTCTGTCCCGGTCAGGAATTTGCCAAGCTCGAAATCCTGGTGGCGACTCATTACCTAATAACACGATTCACCTGGAAATTATGTGGCACAAATAATTTCTTCACCATGGATCCTACACCAAAACCAACAAAAGGGCTTCGTATTGAAATTCAGCCAAGAAAATATTGAGAGCACCGAATTCCTGGTGCAAGAGAGTAAAATGACTGTCTGGTTTTGACAAACTAGATCTCTTATAAACTTCTGTACTTCAAAAACCAGATATCTTATAAAATTGTTAGGCCACATATCCTACATTATTTATTTTTATATTTCTATATTTGGAATAATAAATTCTATATTTGTGATAATGAATTTTCTATATAAATCCATTATTGTAATAATTTATTGAAATAATGAAATATTAAAATTTGTATTATTATATTGCTTTCGATATTTTCAACATGATATTAAAGTCATGTTAATCTATTTTTCATATTCATACTATTTTATATTTTTAACTTGATATCGGATATTGCTTTTTTTAAAAGAAAGGTTATCTATGTGTTCAAACGTGTTTTCAAAAAATTCTTAATCCGTTCTAAAAAATTACTCTTCAATATGCGCTTACATGCATCTTCGGAAGACCACTAATCCAATTTGGAACATCCGCATGTGTCTCTAGAAAATCCCTGTTCATTCTTAAAAGTCACTCTTTAATATATGTCTACAATTAAGTGATTTTTATTAGATCACATTAACCTTGAGGAGATGTTAAAAAATATATTATATATTAAAATCAAATCAATTATTGATTATATTTTGATACAAATTTGATTTTCTTTATTTTTATATTTTATAGTTGTAATAATTATTTTTATATTTGTAACAATAAATTTTATATATAAATTCAATTTATTATAATAATTTATTAAAACAATTGAAGGTTAAGGGTTTAAATTATTATATTACTTTCAATATTTTACATTTTTAACTAAGATAATGTGCAGCAGTACTGCTGCTAGCACCAAAGGTATCCGTGCGCAAATACAAGCAGGACAAAACCTATCCAAGAGGCTTCAAATGGTTTCCAGAGTCTTTTTTTCCAACATTTGAGTACTTGTAAGAGGTTCTTTTTGTGAATCACAAGACAGAAGACCATGAATAATATACTTATAAGAAGAAACTCAATCATGTGCATAACATTTTTCGGCATTTATAGAACCATACAAGCTCCCCATTTGAGTCATTCTACATTTGATACAAATCTGATTGAGACATCAAAAAAAAAAAAGAAGAAAAGCCAATCCAGTACTAAAATTGTCATGACAAGAATAACAGGCATTGCTTACACAGGCATAGACAACGGCAGATTCATAAAACGTGAAAGCAAGAAAAGAAAAAAAACAAAAGAAAAAAAAGAGTATGAATTCATTTTACAAATGTTTCTACTTCAAATCTCTTTGTCGCATATAAGGCTTCAACATTTACAATATACCCATGTTCTGATATACATTGCAATCCCAGTATACTTGGTATAACAACCAGATTTACAAGCAACCTTAACCTACCATTAATAATATTTCTTTCTTGCTGTACATTACACAGGATGCATCAAATAGTACAAGAAATGAAAATGTCATTAACAGGAATGACGAACTCCAAGAAAAAAGAGGAGGATGATTTAACAATTGTCTTGCCTGGAGTACTTCGGGGGCAAAGATGGGCACCTTTCATTCATATGAGCATATGGCTCCATGGTATTGTATCCTGGTAATTCCATTCGATATTTGCCTCGAATTTGACAGAAAGGAAGCTTTACATTGTCCCTGTCATTGCACCACTTCGGAAGGCGACTTGAGTTATTTTCAAAGAATTTGAGAGTGTAACCATCTTTTACCTGTATTTATTACATAAAAAAATTGTTAATGGCATGCAGCAATTGACTTTTTTAACAAGGAATCCAAATTTTCAATGACCATAGAATCTAAAGCCCGATGAGTTGTATGTTGGAGAATTGCATTATAAGCTAAGCTGATTCATGCACTAAATCCAATGCATTTGGATTCATGAATATTTCGCACGAGCCATCAAACCACATAAAGAATTATTTACTGCATCCAAATGGAGCATAAATGAGATAAGATGGCAACCACACAAAAGTGCAAAAGGAAACAATATTTCGCCAAGAAGTGACATATTCCATCCATAGAGTTAGTGTGATGCTCACCGTAAACTCTGTAACCTGAATAGAGCTGGCTATTGGATCAAAAAGTCCTGCCTCCTTGTACATTTCAAGAACAAAAGCAATACATGAGGTTGACTTCCCTTTACTATAAATCCAATCATCTTGCTCTGGAATTGTCAGCAACTGATCAAAAGAAATTCCACGTTTTTCAGTTTCTACAAGGATTTCAGGTAGGGTAAGGTCCTGCATGAACAGTATAACATAAAAATTAATGAGAATGTTACAGTGTTTGGTTTGAAATGATACTGAATGCATAAAACACAGAGTTCTCTCTATTGCTTGTCGAAGTGGTAGTAGGATAAACCGGGCGATGAGTATTGTATTTGTCCCCACAATCTACTGTTACCAGGTGCACGCCCTTGGCCATAGGGGCTGAGCAAGCAAATTACCATATTTCATGTAAGTAGCAAATAACATGACATCGATTAAGAGTGGATAATGATCCTGTGAACTTGGTGAGAGCTCTATGCCCTGCCAACCACTTTTCTATAATGATTTGTTCTGCTATAAAAGCTTGTGTTGCATAGTGCTGATTCATTAGCAAGCAGTCATCATAAACTTTTTAATAATTATTACTTTCTTTTTACAAGATTTTCCTGATGTGTTGCATTTCTGTGCCCATCATAGAAACATAAAGGACCAACCTTGACAGGAAAAAATGAAATAGTGCAAAGAGATGATTACAAAGAAAGCTTAACTGCAAGAAAGACAGGCCAGAGTTTGAAAGCATAAGAAACATAGCAAAAACCTCAAAAGAAACTCAAAAATCCTTAGCCAACCATCCTGCGTTCTCCCTCCCCCCCCCCAAAAAACCCAAAAAAAATACAGAGAGAGAGAGAGAGAGAGAGGTTCATGCTTCTGTTCTCCTTTCAAAACTAGCAGTTAATCAGCCTTAGGCCAGTCAAAGGAGAAAAAATAAATAAATAAATAAATAAACACAGCTACAGAGTGACTCCAGCAATTCGTTCATATTTGAAACACATACTTCAAAACTTGAGGAATAAAGTCTCTACCTGGGTTCCTAGTCGTTTGTTCAAGGCTTCGTTCCACAAATTAGCAGCATATTCAGGCTGTATTTGATTCCATATTGTCAAAGCAGAAGCAACCTGCATGTATGGGATACAATCAAGATCTCTGAATTGAGAGAATGGCCGATTATGCAAGGGACAAAGTAAAAACCCCACCAATGGCGAGACAGCACAGACAGATTTTACGGGTACCTTCCTTCCCCCAGCCCCCTTCCCAAAAAAATAATAATACAACAAAAAATCAAACTAGGCCTTAATTTAAAGATAAAAAAAAAAGTGTATTGCAACTGGTTCAAATTTTTCTATGCTACGGATTCCTATTTAAAGTATCCTTTCGGTTAAACTCTTGACACTCATATCTATATGGATAACTTGTCTCCATATTTTCAACAGTTTACCCCGACATTTCGCTAAATCTCATACATTTAATGTCTTACTCCTCATAATTGGTGCATTATTGGATTTTCATTACACATATCCGAACCACTTTACATGATATTCTCTCATTTTATTCATAATTGAATTCACTCTTAATTTAGTACGTATCTTTTCATTTTTAATTCTATCCTTTTTAGTTTTAGCACGCATTCATTTGAATATTCTCATTTCAGTTACAGTAATTTTATACTCTTATTGTTTTTTAATGACTTAACACTCGATTTCACACAATAATGTCGGTCTTATTATGATTTTATAAAAGCTCCCCTTTAATTGCAACAACATCGTGCAATTGTAGAGAACTCCAGATACATTTCTCCATTTCATGCGACATGCTTGAATCTTATGATTCACATCCCGACTTATATTGCTATCGCTTCGAATGATAGACCCAAAGTATCTAAAACGTTTATTTTTTGGTACATCGTGTCCCCTTTATTTCTTCATCTTGATGATTGTCACCAAATGTGTATATCATATACTCAGTTTTTGACTTAATTTAAATTTTTTTTATTCTAGTATCCTTTCATAACTCCAATTTAGCGCTAATACCCTCCCTAATTTATCGACCAACATTATATTATCGACAAAAAGTATACACTATGGTATTTTATCTTGAATACTTTTTGTTATTTCATCTATCATTATTACAAAAAGAAATAGATTTAATACTGAATTTTGATAAAACTCAATGTTAATCAGAAAACTATCACTTAAAATCCCCACAAACTCTTATATTGGTAACAGTTCTCTTGTGCTAGTTATTATGTTTCTGGGAACTATTATTTTTTTTGGGGAAACCTATCGTATACTTTTTCAATATCAATGAATACCATAAATAAATAAATAAATAAATAAATAAATAAATAAATTGTAAATAACTGCTTTATCATAACTTTGTAACTTATTATTATTTTTTCCCTTCCCCATCCCAAAACACCTGCACAAAACACCTGCACACAGTTACTTTTTTCTAGCTCCATCCAATAGCAGATAGAGGGCTTAAGGTGACCGAATTGCATAACATAGGGGTAGAAAACTAATCATATAGTAGGGTAAGCTTTCAATTGATTTCAAGCCATGAACAAACTACTAAATAACATTCCAACATTTTCCCAAAATTTTAGAAAGAATTTGACTCAAGGATATCTCACAAAATAGGGGACTTTTCTGGTTAATCAACGCCCAATGTACAAAAAAATATAGTCATATGCTTCCACATTTTCATGAAAGAGAACCTTTGTGGAACTTGAAATTGGCATATGCCATTGTTTATATTTATTAGGTAGTTTCAAGTACAACATAAAACTAGTTAAGACTAGAAGAGGCATTAGATGTCGTACAACTAGGAGAAAAACAGTCTTTTTGGTCCCTCTAGCTATTGTTTGATTAGTTTGGGCCACAAAGTTACGGAATTTCAAAATCAAAGAGTAAAACTGGAACAAAGAAAAAAAAAACAGAGAGAGAAGTCATGCAAACAAAAGAAAAATCACCCCCACCACAGAGAAAAATCAAGAATGTATATCTGTATGCGGAACAAACATGTATTCACATGCATATACTAACATGTGATGTAATTCAGCATATTCCTGTGTATCTACAGATACATATCTACATGGATCATACAGCTTTAGGAAGAATAATCAATGATTGTCAAAAGAAAATGAGAAATACAACTACCCGCATGCTAGCAGAAAGTTTATTACAGCTGAAAGAAATACCAAGTTAGCATCCAAGGGTGGTGGATAGTTCTCGACAAGGGTGTCTATCCAGCTGAAAATAATGTTATGATATCCAAATGGTTTTCCATTCATGCTAAGTGCATATTCCCAAGCTGCAGTCTCATTGAACTTGGCACGAACATCGGGATGCAAACGAAGCAATGCAATATGAGGATTGGAATCATCTTTTGTCAACTCAAACTCCCACCACTCTTCCCATGGAAGCACAACTATAATACGATCTCCCTGCAAGGTAAATATCAAACGCCAATAATTACTGAACATTGAGCTGTTAATATCCATGCGAAAATTTTTCAAATACATATGAGAATAGCATCAAGGAAATTAGCCTTGTTCATTTAAATTCATCTAAATTACAGCGTGGGAGTGAATTGCAATCATTATTTTATGAGATATTGCAGTATCTCAAACTCATTTTTGAAAGCTGCCCTATTCTAATACTAGTTATTGGCCCATGCTAATGTGCTCGGTGTCCACAAGATGTGGATCGTATTTTTTTAATGTATAAACATTTATTAAATTTACAATTAGCATAATATTTGAATTAAATTATTGTCCAAATTAGTAAAAACATGATGTATATCAGCGATAGGAAAAAAAAGAGTCTAACCACTGTAGTTTTAAAAAAGACCAACGAACGATAAAAAAAGGGTAATAAGCGGAGCAAAAGGGTAATAAAAATAAAGAGATGACCATCTATGGAGCCTAAAAAAATAAAAGGAGAAAAACCAATGTTAAAAAAAACGAAGGACTTAAGAGAAAAAAGGATAAAAAAATAAAAAGATGAAGGATCTGAATAGAGAAAAAAAAAACTGTAGTTTAAAAATAAAAGGATAACCATCCATGGGGCAAAAAAAATAAAATAAAATGAGAAAAACCTATGTTCAGAAAGACAAAGGACTAAAGTGAAAAAAAAACTAATTGGGGCAAAAAAAAGGGAAAAACCTATATCTAAAAAAGATGAACAATTTAATGGAAAAAAATTGGGTCAAAAAATGAAAAGACAAAGGCCTGAATGGAAAAAATAAAAAACTATGGTCTAAAAATAAAATGACTAATACCGTGAAACCAAAAAAACAAAAAGAGAAAAAACTTATATCCGAAAAAGACGAAAGAATAAAGAGGGAAAAAAAAGTTGGGTTAAAAAATAAAATAGCAAAAACTTGAATGGGAAAAAAAAATACTACGATCTAAAAATAAATAGACGACCGTCTATGGAGCCAAAAAAACAAAAAAGGAAAAACATATGTCCCAAAAAGATGAAGAACTTAAGCAAAAAACAAAATAGGTTAAAAAATGCGCAAGGACCTAAACCTAAACGGAGGAAAAACAAACAGAGTAAGGTCCCAAAAAGACGAAGAACCCAAGCGAAAAAAATGTCAAAAAAAAGTACAAGAACTTGAATGAAAAAAAAAGTGTGGTTGCGGGTCAAAAAAGTACAAGGACCTGAAAAAAAAAAAAAGTGTGAAATAAAGGTAAAATAAAAGGTGTAAGGATCTAAATGAAAAAAAAAAGTGTGATTCAAAAAAGACGAAAGACCTAGGCAAAAAAAAAAAGGCAAAAAAAAGTGTAAAGATTTGAATGAAAAAAAAAAGTACGGTCACGGGTGAAAAAAAAAAAGTGCTAGGACCTGAATTGAAAAAAAAAAAATGTGTGGTCCAAAAAAGATAAAGGACCTAAGGGAACTAAAAAGGGGCAAGGACTTAAATGAAAAAAAAAATAGTGGGGTCCCAAAAATATGGGAAGACAATCGAGGGACGTCCGAAAAGTAAATGAACACGAAGCACCTTTGGCGCTTTATATCTATAGGGATTAGTTTTGTGCAGACTAATACTTGCCAGCTAAATCACATATATAACATTTGATCATTGATTAATTTTGAACCATACTTTTCATCATTCCTCCGCAGAATTCCCGAATCAACAAATCATGCCCATTATGTGAGCTAGTTCCCTACCATTTTTAACACACCAAGAAAACTTTGATGTTCTAAGCCTCCTAGGTCAAAGTCTAATGTGCTTGAGTTCTAGTAATGGAATGAAATTGCCATTACCTCTTCATTCGCATGTCCAGATTCCCCAACCCAAAGCTTTCCTTCTGAATCCCTTAAACAAACAGCAGCATGACCTGCGTGAGCTCCGGTAACCCACTTTTCCAAAGTCTGAAAACCTCCCAAGCGACCCCTAATTTTAGATATTGCAAGAAAATCTCCAGATTGAATATCATCGACAGTAATATTGGTAACCCATGGCTGAGGGCGTTCTTCAAAGGAAGCTCCCATCTGCTTCTTTAGAAACCCAATGTTTGAATTCTCCCCCCATCCAGTATTTGTGAATAGAGCGAAGACATCCCATAGTGCTTGAAGTGTGCCCAGCATCCCAGCTTCCATGAGGAAAATTGAAATTCCTCTATTTTTCACCTAACATCAGGTAAAATTAAAATAGATTCCAGCTTGGCAGATGATGCAGAACAAAATGGAAGAGAGAATGGACCAGCTGTACCATGGGTAATAGATACTCACATATTCTAATTCAGCTTTCCCCTCCCATTCTTTGAACTCAAAGGTATGCTCCCGAGAAAGAAAATAGTAATCCCATGTCACCCGATATGGAGTTGCAAAGACATATAGATCCATACATGTCCAACTATGGGCTTTGCTAACCTTTATAAGAAGACAAGACAAGGAGGACATGTTTAACACAATTATAAACAAAATGCACTCTGAATAAATCAACACATATGTAAGAGACAACAACCATACATGCACTCGAAGTAACAATTTTAACAAATGATCTTAAAACTTTGTAGAATGCACCAGTTTAATTTGAGTTGATAAAATTGTTCAAATGATGGAAAAAAAACCACAAGAAATGACATTCCTCTCCTCTGCAGGTCAAATCGGAGAAACTTTACATCGAACATTTGTTGCAAAAGAGGGGAACCATTCTTGAATATCTTCTGGCTTCACGCAATCAAATTCTCAAAATTTTAAGGTCAAATGCAAGATAATCAGTCTGATTTTCTGTAACCTTTTATATGATTTCCAATCCTCAACAGCTTCAACAAAATAAAAAATTTAAATCTCAGTCCACAAACCTTAATATGAAGAGTTCCACCACCAAATTCAGTCTGACTCTTGTTATGGAACTCCATCCAAGCAGTAGTGTTGTAAAAGCAAGCCCCTTTCCACTCGAGAGTAACGTTTGGAGAAGCAGCAGCACCAACAAACGCAGGCAGAAGATCAACTGGACTTTTCAGAGTGTTGAGTAGAGGCCATGAGTATCGTCTTGGGAATATGGGAAGAATATCTTGGGGAAGAAATGCGTGCTCTAAAGGGAGAGAGTGAGGTGTGAGAAGAGACGGTGTGAGAGAGACTATTGTGATGATTGTAGAGAGAGAAGAAGAGTTCATCATTGCAGAGAGAGAGAGAAAGAGATTTTCCGACTGCTGATCCCTTCGTCTGAGGTTTGAAGTTCGTGAAAACTTGTCCAAGTTGAAAATGTTGGCATCACAGAGCTTTGTACGGAAATATCGTTAAAAAAAATTTATAGCGACACTCAAATATAATTTCAAAAATAATACAATTATATCGAGACTTCAACTCAATATTTTTGAAAAAATAAACATATTAAGTCTTAAAAATTCAAAATAACGACACTATTTTTAGAATTATATTCACATGTGCATTGTCTTAAAAGTTTTTTTTAACAATATTTTTATACAAAGCTCAATTATAGGTTTAGAGCCGCTTCTTAACATTTAATCACATATTTCCTACAAGAAACTCCTTCCGCTTTTTAGAAGGTGATATGTATGAAAATAACTCTTTTTTTTTATTTTTAAAATAACATAATTTAAAAAAAATTTCTAAACTTTTAACACCTATACGTAAAATCTTAAAAGTTTGATATATATTGTTTATTGAATAGTATTATAATATTCATGTTCAATCTCATGTTAAGTCATACAAAATATATGTCTAGTTTTCAAGACATGATATATAATCTTATATATGTGTTAGATTTAAAAATATTTTTTTACGTGTGTTATTTAAATTTTTTTTTTAAAAATAAAGTCATGGTTCGGAGGGGTGAACATGGGGACTCTGATTTTGGGGATGAAAGCGACGTCGTTTTGGTTAAATATAGTCCAAGAAGCAATGATATCGGGAGGGATAAACGTTGGCCAGCGCATACATGGGACGGAATCTAAGCATATTTTCAACGTTGGAGAGAGAGAGACAGACAGACAGAGAGAGATTTTCCTACGGCTGATCCCGTCGACTGAGGTTTGAAATTCGTGAAAACTTGTCCAAGTTGAAAATGTTGGAATGATGAACATGGGGACTCTGATTTTTGGGATGAAAGCGACGTCGCTTTGGTTAAATATGGTCCAAGCAGAAATGATGACCGGAAGGGATAAAGCGTTGGCCACGCGACGTTCAAACGTGGGACGGAATCCAAGGATATCTTCTTCTGGATTCTAATAGTTCGTGCCGTTCCAGGATTCTAATAGTTCATGCCGTTCCAATCCAACTCCTTTTTTGTACGAAACAAATAATTTGCCATATTTGCTGACCAATAAACAATCCACGGAACTGAAAGTGTAGTGCCCAGCAGTGCAACTACTGCTGGCACCAAAGGGACATGAGTGCAAGCCAAGGGTTATTGACCATAATATTATTATTTTTAATTAAAATTATTTAGATATTATTTTTTTTATTTTTAAATAATCCATAAAATCATGTGAACTAATCTCACCAATTTTTTTTAAATAAAATTATTATTTTACACTATGAGAATGCGAAGCTGTAAACGCCAAAAGCAGTTCTTTACGCTGCATATACCAATGGCCAACTTTGCAAACATACTTAAAAGGTGCCGATAACTCCGACTTCTGAACTTGGGTATGACCACCCAGAAATTCCAAGCAAACGACATTCACTTGGAAATTTTGTCTGTGGGACAAACTCACACAAATCTCATTCAAATTTGCACTCGATTTTGATTTAAACATTTTATCGAGCACTTGGCATGGCATCCATTCGAGAATTACAAAACAACATTAAAATTTTACAAACCTAAATTTGCAACCCACAATTCGAAAACATCAATAACAAATTTCCACAATCTTTTAACATTTAAATAAAATGCCAAAAATAAAAAGCTTTGTGATGTGTGTTATGAAAGTGAGAGTAGAGAAAAATGCTTGCTTTCTTCAATCGGTGAGAACATCTGTTCATTTGCACAGAGAGAGAGAGAGAGAGACGATGCTGCACTTATTTTTACTAGTTTCAATCTTCGGCTTCAGCTTTCTTATCAGAATGCAAACCATAATTTATCCATAATAATTATTTTTTTTTGAGAATTTTCCATTATTGTTGTTAAATTATCCCCCAAGATGACTCTATTTGGACAGACACTCGTCTGCAACAATTTTTGAACTGCCTTTCCTCTTTCTCACTCGAAGTGTAAATTTAGTTTCGCACTCACAGTGTGTGAATTCTTTTTTAAAAAATAAAAATAAATTTAAACTAAATTATGATTAGAATGCGAAATCAATAGTTTGAAAAAAAAAAAAACAATGGTATTTTAATAATTTTAATTAAAAAAACAATATTTTTGTAAATAACCTGGAAACTACCTTCCAGGTTTCAAATGTGTTTACTACGGTCTCCTTTTCCAACATTTGACTACCCACAAGTTCTTTTTGACAGACAGGAGAATACGCACGATATAACCATAAGAAGAGACTCAATTCAAGTCTTGGGGAACTGTCACACAACAATGGAGTCTACTCTATGATCGTTTATTTGGAATACGGTATAACATTTCTCCTTATACATACACCATATGCAAATACACCTTATCTAAAATACGAAGTGCGTAGCATTTTCTGCATTTGTGATATGTACAACCTTGCAGGTTCACCATGTGAGTGAGTCCCTCTGAAGTTTTCTGCATTTAAACAAATCTCGCTGAAACATCACAAATTTGAAGACAAGCCGAGCTTCTAAGCTATTAAAAAAAAAAAAAAAAAAAAAATTAAGAAAAGCCAAGCCAAAGTGTTGCCGGAGCATTCACAATCGGTCTACCAGCATATGCCAGGCCAATCCAGTGCTAAAATCGTCAAAACAAGAATAACAGGAAATGTTTACTTAGGCATAGACAACTGCTGATTCATAAAAAGGGAAAGCAAGAAAAGAGAAAAATAAGACCGCATTTCATAAATATTACTACTTATCCTGTGTCACATTGCTTCAACATATACCTTGCCGATGTTCTGATCTACAAGCAACCATAATCTACCATTAATAATATTTCTTACTTGCTGTACATTACACAGGATGCAATCAAATGGTATGAGAAAAGATAAAGCCATTCATAGGGATGCCAACATCCAAGAATAAACAGGAAGATGATTTAACAATTCTTTTGCCTGGACTATTTAGGGGTCAAAGATGGGCACCTTTCATGAGGATATGGATCCATGGAATTGAATACGGGTAAGTCTATTCGATATTTGCCTCAACTTTGACAGAAAGGAAGCTTCGCAATGTCCCCGTCATTGCACCACTTTGGCAGGCAACTTGAGTTATTTTCAAAGAACTTGAGAGTATAAGCATCTTTTATCTGTATTTATTACATAAAAAAATGTGAACGGCATGCAGCAACTGGCTTTTTTAACAAGGAATCCAACTTTCCAATGACCATAGATTCTAAAGCTAAATGTCTTGTATGTCAGAGAATTGCATTATGAGCTAAGTTGTTGCACGCACCAAGTCCAGTTCATTTGGATTCAGGAATATTTTGCATGAGCCATCAAACAACATAAAGAATTATTTACTCCAGCCATATGGAGCCTAACTGAGATAAGATGGTAACTAGAAATGTGCAAAAGGAAACAATATTTGCCGAGCAGTGACACGTTATATCTGTAAAGTTTGTGAGATGCTCAACGTAAACTCTGTAACCTGAATAGAGCTGGCTATTGGATCAAAAAGTCCTACTTCCTTATACATTTCAAAAATGGAAGTAACACATGAGGTTGACTCCCCATCATTGTAAGCAACTGATCAAAAGAAACTCCACTCTCTTCAGTTTCTAGTAAGATTTCAGGTAGAGTAAAGGCCCTGCATGGACAGTATAACATAAATTCATGTCATAGTGTTTTGTCATAAATGGGTACTAAGTGAATAGAAGACAGAGTTCTATCTAATAATATGTTCCTGAAATCAAACACCTAAATAGTTGTACAAAATCCTTCCAAAGCCTCTAGGACCAAAATTTCACAATAGATTGCTTATTAGAATATTTAAAGCAAAATATTCTGTTTTCTGGAATATTCATTTTCTCATTCATGCTGCTTGCTTGCAATTTCCTCAATATTTCCAGTTTCTTGAGATTTACCAACTGATAATTTTTTATTATGCACAATGAGATGACACAATGCCCATAGGATGAGTACCAATCAACACTTTTAACTTTTAAGAGCCTTGTGAAATGAGTTTTGATATATGGAGTACGAAATTGAGTCACAACGACACTGCATTAATCAACATCTGCAGCTATACCATAGAATAGAGAGTACAAGGGAAAAACAAAGCATCAACAGGATTAACAACACTAGAAAACAACGACAGCATCAAACAACAAAGAAAGACTTTAGCAACCTTTTGGCCTGTCAGAATCTGATGGCAAGGACAAGCACGTTTTATTCATATGAGGATAAGGTTCAATGTCGATACTGACCTACAAGTTGGCAGAAAGGAAGCATCACATTGTCCCCTTCCTCGCACCACTTGAGAGAATAACCATCTTTTACCTGAAATATTCAATATGACCAAAAATAGTTACTAGCATGCAACACATGATTATGTTGACAAAAGGCTTCAATTCTTTGCCACTCAAAACAGCAGTTAAAATGAGAATTCATGTTTCATTTTTCTTTCCTCAGGTAAGTGGTAGTGCATAATACTTCATTGCGGTGAAAAACACAAGAAGCTAAATCGAGAGCACATTAATATTCATGAAGCTGTTTTTGTATCAAACCCCTTAATATCTCTAGTGGAAGATTATATATCATAAGCAACACAACACATACAAGATGGGTGATTGTTGAGGAAACAACATTTGGGAACCTAGGAGGAGTTCAAATGAATAATTTCAATTTTCTTTTCTCCATTGTCAATGCCACCTCTGCCTCTTCCGTAATACTATTTGTTCTTTATTTGGCACATTTTTATTTTAGTTTTTTGCAAACAAAAATTTAGTTTTCTTTTTTGCAATTTTTTTCATGTTAATAATAAATATAAGGAGGCATCAAAGCTCAAACCCAAAAAGAAGATAAACAATCTTCTTCTTGGATATCTGATACTCACCGTGAACTCGGTAGCCTGAATAGAACTAGATATTGGATCAAAAAGCCCTGCCACCTTATACAATTCAACAACCAAACCAACGCATGACATTAACTTCCCATCAGTGTAAACCCAATCATCCTGCTCAGGAATTGCCAGCAACTGAGCAAAATATTTTCCTTGTTTTTCAGTTTCATCCAGAATTTCAAATGGGGAAAGACCCTCCATAAAACATTTTCATATAAAATGATGAGATCCACGGTCATTTTGGTCATTTGTACCAGTGATTTTATTGCAGTCTCAAGCATAAGAGATCTACTCAAATGTCCTATAGTAAGATGAGACAACCATGGAGGTAATGGTAGTTCAAGAAATGTGATGACATATTAATAGACTGGAACAAGGTGCCAAGAACAGATTACAAGAATAAGGAATGGTACCAAATTCACAATAATTTTCATTCATTAGAATTTTCCATGTCACCATGTCTTCATTATGTTATCTGGTGTATCATGTCCCATCTCCATGTTTCAGCGATTCCATGATAACTTTTTGCATTTAACCAAAATGGTAAACATTATACTCTGCAAAAGGGCATAAAACAAGAAACAAGAGTATATGGAGCACAAAACATCAAAATCGTAGATCCAAAAATTAAGTTTCCTTACCCAACCGTCTAGTTGTCATTCCTTTTCCAAAAAAATTTAAGCGTCACGACTCCTTCAAAATCCTGAAGTTTTTGGAATATGAGGGATTAACAATATTTGAACATCTCTCCAGGCAAATTGCACTTTATGTTTGACCAGAAATGCATGCATCAGAAACATGAGGAACAAATTTTGACAATACCAAGGTTCCAAGTCTCCTGTTCGAGGCTTCAATCCACAATATACAAGAAGAATTATGAGCTAAATAATTCCATATTTCCATACCAGAAGCAACCTGTAATCATGGGATAATGATCAATACCACTAAGTTGATGAGAACGCCTTTTACACCTCTGAATATAATGAGAGAGAGACAGAGAGAGAGAGATGGTACCAAATACAAAGTGAATCGATCAGGACATAGTGAAAGTGAAAAGGTTTCAATTGTTCCACTGATCATCAAACTGTTATCCTAAGATCAGCCACTTCGTAACATCCAGTAGTCTTGCGATACTTAGTTTTCAAAAACAAAAAAAAAAAAAAATTGCCCACGACTTTCTTTCATTGTCAAAATTAAAACAAAATAGTGAGATTTGAAACACTATTATACATTCACAATTCCTCTCTGATAAAGCCAATAGTATTTCTCCCTCGTTGGAAACAATTAATATGTTGGACTAGAAATTCTCAAGGAAGGATTTGGGAGAGAGGTAACATGTTTCTCTTGTATGCCTAGTCCAAAAGTGTCCTTAACAATAAAATCTCCGGACTGGCCATGAAACATGTTGACACATTGTTGACAATAGTAAGCATTCTTTTCAAAGGTGGTCATCAAGTGCCAGACACTAATTGAGGGGGTGCAAATTGACTATTTCCTTTATTAGGAATGGAAAAAACAGAACTAGGCAACATGGGTGCATCCCATGTAGGGAAAAAAATGCATATGAAAAAGAAAAACAACTCTACAGCATTGACAGCATTGACAAACAAGTATAGTCATCCCTAACATCATAGATCCAAAGCATCTCAGATTAGAAGTAAGGAGTTCTAGACCTTCTTAAAAAAACAATAACAGTAACAAAAACAATAATAATGACATTAATAATAGCATTAACAATAACAGCTATAATAATAAAGTGAAATTATGTTTTTCTCAATCTATACACCTAAGACTGCCCCAACAGGTTACAAGCTCATCAGCCTACATATCTACCTGAAGACAGTAGAGATTCAAGATGAAGAGGAAGTATCCCAAAAATGCAGGAAGAAGGATCTGATTATGAACTTAAACAATCCTTGCAAAGACTAGTTGCAGGTATACCATATGAGTCTCTTTGAAGTCTTCTACATTTGAACCACTCTCACCGAAACATCACAAATTTGTAGACGAGCCTAGCTTCTAAGATATTAAAAGACAATATATAAGAATAGCTAAGCCAAAGTGTTTCCTAAGCATACAAAATCTTTCTAACCAGCATATGCAAGGCCAAACCAGTGCAAAAACTGTCACAACAAGAATAACAGGAATTCTTTACTTGGGCATAGACAACTGCAGATTCATGAAATGGAAAGGAAGAAAAAAGAAGAGTAAGAATTCATATCATAAATGTTACTACTTATCTCCATGTCACATAGATTCAACATTTAAATTGCTGATGTTCTGATCTACAAGCAACCATAAGCTATCGTTAATAACATTTCTTTCTTGCTGTACATTACACAGGATACATTCATATAGTATAAGAAAAGCTAAAGCCATCGACAGGGATGACAACAACCAAGAAAAAACAGGAAGATGATTTAACAATTCTTTTGCCTGGGGTATTTAGGGGTCAAAGATGGGCACCTTTCATTCATATGAGGATATGGATCCACGGGATTGAATCCAGGTAACTCCATTCGATCTTTGCCTCGACTTTGACAGGAAGGAAGCTTCTTAATGTCCCCGTCATTGCACCACTTTTGGCAGGCAACTTTGGTTATTTTCAAAGAACTTGAGTGTATAAGCATCTTTTGTCTGCATTTATTACATGAAAGGAAAAATGTGAACGGCGTGCAACAATTGGCTTTTCCAACACAGAATCCAACTTCCCAATGACCATCAACTCTCAAGCTTAATGAGTTGTATGTCGGAGAATTGCATTGTGAGCTAAGTTGTTTCTTGCACCAAGTCCAATTCATTTGGATTCATGAATATTTCGCATGAGCCATCAAACAACATAAAGAATTATTTACTGCAGCCATATGAAGCATAAATGAGATAGCATGGTAACTACAAAAGCGCAAAAGGAAACAATATTTTGCTGAGAAGTGACACATTCTATCTGTAGAGTTTGTGTGATGCTCACCATAAACTCTGCAACATGAATAGAGCAACTGGATCAAAAGGTCCTACCTCCCTATACATTCAAGAATGACAGCAACACGAGGTTGACTTTCCATCATTGTAAACCCATTCATCTTGCTCTGAAATTGTCAGCAACTGATTCAAAGAAATTCCACTCTTTTCAGGTTCTACTAGGATTTCAGGTAGAGTAAGGCCCTGCACGGTTAGTATAACATAAATTCATGTTATAGTGTTTCATCATAAATGGGTACAGAACGAATAGAAGACAGAGTTCTCTCTAGTAATATATTCTTGAAATCAAACACATAAATAGTTGTACAAAATCCTTCAAAAGCCTCAAGGACCAAAATTTCACAATGGATTGCTAATTAGAATATTTAAAGCAAAATATAGAATTCTGAAGTGGCAATACTAATAAAAGTGGAGTTTCTTTTTTCAACCTCAGAAGGAGATCAAAACTCACACACTGCTATTCTGCCTCTTGCCTGTTCGTAGGTGTGTGATTATATGCTCTATAAACATATACATGTCTTGGACATGCGCTATGGGGAACTGTCACACGACAACAATGAAGTCTACCCCAGGATTTTCTTTATTTGGAATATGGTACAGGATAAATAACATTCCTCATTATACACACACCATATGCAAATACACCTTACCTAAAATATGAAGTTTTTTGCATTTTTTCAGCATTTGATAGGTAAAACCTTGCAGATACAACATGTCAGCCCTTTTGAAGTTTTCTGCATTTAAACAAATCTCACAGAAACATCACAAATTTGATGACAAGCCAAGCTTCTAAGCTATTAAGGAAAAAAAAGATTTAAGAATAGTCAAGCCAAGGTGTTGCATAAGTATTTGAAAGCAAGAAAAAAGAAGAGTAGGAATGTGTTTCATAAATACTACTACTTATCTTTTGTGTCACATAGCTTCAACATTTACCATGCCAATGTTCTGATCTACAAGCCACCGTAATCTACCGTTAATAATATTTCTTTCTTGCTGTACATTACACAGGATGCAATCAAAAGCTAAAGCCATTAACAGGGGTGACAGCATCCAAGAAAAAACAGGAAGATGATTTAACAATTATTTTACCTAGAGTATTTAGGGGTCAAAGATGGGCACTTTTCATTCATATGAGGATTTGGATCCATGGTATTGAATCCAGGTAACTCTATTTAATATTTGCTCAACTTTGACAGAAAGGAAGCTTTACAATGTCCCCGTCACTGCACCACTTTGGCAGGCAACTACAGTTATTTTCAAAGAACTTGAGAGTATAAGCATCTTTTATCTGCATTTATTACATAAAAGAAAAAATGTTAACGGCATGCAACAATTGGCTTTTCCAACACAGAATCCAACTTCCCAATGACCATCAACTCTAAAGCTTAATGATTGTATGTCGAGGAATTGCATTATGAGCTAAGTTGTTTCATGTGCTTAGTCCAATTCATTTGGATTCATGAATATTTTGGATCAGCCATCAAACAACATAAAGAATTATTTACTGCGGTGATATGGAGCATAAATGAGATAAGATGGTAACTACAAAAGCACCAAAGGAAACAATATTTTGCCAAGAAGTGACACGTTCTATCTGTAGAGTTTGTGTGATGCTCACCGTAAACTCTGCAACCTGAATAGAGGTGGCTACCAGATCAAAAGGTCCTACCTTAGTATAAATTTCAAGAATGAAAGCAACAAGAGGTTGACTTCTAATCACTGTAAACCCATTCATCTTGCTCTGAAATTGTCAGCAACTGATAAATTCCACTCTTTTCAGTTTCTACTAGGTTTCAGGTAGAGTAAGGCCCTGAACGGATAGTATAACATAAATTCATGTTATAGTGTTTCATCATAAACGAGTACAGAACAAATAGAAGACAGTTCTCTCCAATAATATGTTCTTGAAATCAAACACCTAAATAGTTGTACAAAATCCTTCAAAAGCCTCAAGGACCAAACTTCAACAATGGATTGCTAATTAGAATATTTAAAGCAAAATATAGAATTCTGAAGTGGAAATACTAATAAAAAAGGAATTTTCTTGTTTTGACCTCAGAAGAGGGAGATCAAGACAAACACACTGCTATTCTGCCTGCCTGCCTTGTTCACAAGTTATATTGGGGAAGATTATGGAAATGATAATTAATGTGCAATCACTAAATATAGTTGTCGAATGAAAGAATATGAGCCCTTTCTTGAGGAGTTATAATCTTGGCCAACATTTTCTGGATACATGCCATTAAATTAAACAAACGAAAGAAGTGGCACTTGGCAACATTTCTGCAACAAATGTTGCACTAGGTTTTCAATTTCCACTACTCAAAACAATGAAAATGCACAAGATAAATTTTGAATAAGAATAGGAGAAGACCATGGGCTTACAGAGTAATTTACAAGAGTATGAAGCCTCCATCTGTATCTGCACAGTATATACACATATATACGTCTTCATTGATGCATTATCGATTGCATAGGTCATATGAATACCAGAAGAATAACAAGAGCAATTATTGCCAAATATCTGCAGGTGACTCAATCAAAAACACAAAAATTGACTGCCAAATTATGACAAATAAACAGGCGCACAGCAACCTTTGTAGAAATAAATATTTTGGATAGGGGGAAGAAATACCACATTAGAATCTAAGAAAGGATGATAGATGTTGGCAGTAGCATCCATCCAGCTGAAAATCATGTTATGATAACGGTATGCTCTTCCTTTCAACAATTTTGCTTGCTCCCAAGCTGCAGTTTCATTGAACTTGGCTTGGATATCAGGATGGAAAGGAAGCAATGCAATATGAGGACTTGCTTCATCCTGCAGCAATTCAAAATTCAACCATTCCTCCGATTGTACCAGATCAATAATGTCTTCTTGCTATTGTTAAAACATCAAACACTGTGTTTGCACAAAGTTCAGGTTGCAATTAAAGATAAACTGAACAATGTAGCTGACTAAACTAAAATTTTTGCTACTATATGCAACTTATTTTTAATCATATGAGATGGGTTAAAACTAGAACAGCACATCAATAGATATTGTTTTATCCTGATCTTTTTCCAAAACCTTCTTTAGCCTCTGAAAGAAATTTACTTTTGCAAAAACTGATAATCACAACGACAAGATGTGAAAAAAGTTCAGTTTTGACCAAGTCTCTGACCATACACGCATCATGTCTCTTGGTATAAATACCCAAGTCACATATCTTACAGCTACATCCTATCCTTCACACCCTTGCTAAAACTAGATTTAATGTTTCTCAACCTTCTTTATACCCACAGCATGATATGCATCAAATCTTAGACCAATTTTTTTTGCCATTAACTTCTCATTCTCGCGTCCAGATTCTGCAATCCACAGATTTCATTCTGGGTCCCGCAAGCAAACAGCAGCATGACCAGCATAAGCTCCAGTGACCCACTTCTCTAAAGTCGCAAAAGCTCCCCCACTTGCCCTTAATTTTGGAAATGGCAAGGAACTCCCCAGAATGGATATCGTCCGAATTAGTATTGCTCACCCATGGGTGAGGACATATATCAGAGGAAGCTTTCATATGCTTCTTCAGAAACTCAACGTTTGTCCTCTCATCCCATTATAGAGGTATGATATTGAACAATGGTTCCCCTGCTTTTCACCTGATATCAGGTTAAATAACAACAATTTCCAATGTTAAAATTCATGCCTTTGAGACATGATTAACGAGGAAGACAATGAAAGAAGTGAAGAATATATAGAAATTTGGCATACAATATTAATACAACAATAATAAAAAATAATCTCAAGACTAACACTTTGTATATAGAAATCTTAGGAATGGATTTATCATCAATAAACTACCAAAAAGAAATTTCCTCCTTATTTTTACAAAAACAACCAGTAATTTAAGGAGTTCAAAAGATTTGACCCTCATGTGCAAATGTTTCGTACCCTCAAAAGCTCCCCCACCTAGAAGATTAGCAAGATGCTAAGGGAGACTAGCAAAATTTATAGCCACTGTGTTTCAACCAAAAGACTGAAAAGTATGTCAATTTAAATCAAATCCCTTTAAACAATTTGGGGATTTTTTGAGTTTTGAAGCATTTTCCTACTAGAGTCAAAGTTTTGGACTGCTAAAATGAATTTTTGTTTGGATAGGTTCTTGAAAAATGCATCTTTGGTAGGTTTTATGTGATCCACCATCCAAGAGTTACTAATTGAAGTTTAAGCACTGGATTTTGTAATGGGTCTTGTGCACTCCTGAGTCTATTGAAGTTTTTGCAAGATTATGTACTTTGGAACATTTGATCCAACCAAGAAGCAAACCCATGTCAATTTGGAAGGAAGCACCCTCACGTCAACAGTCATATTCGATATCAAATGTACCTAAATATGCAATCTTCAACAAAATAAACAAAAAAAAAAAATTGCAGATAAATAATTAGTTGCCAAATCCAAATCAGTCACTCTTTTTCTATGGAGAATCTCTGGTCTATCAAATAGAACCTAAAAGATCTCTTTTTCTAGAACCCCATCCTAGCCAAAGAGCCATTCAGTCAAGAAATAAAAAATTGGACCATAATAGGGAACTTGGCAAATTAATCTAACCAAAACACAAGAACCATATCAATTTGAAGACAAAAGCCTCAAAAAAAAAAAAAATGCTTCAAAATTCAATATCAAATTCACCCAAATACGTGATCTTCCAAAAACTTCAAATATATATGTGTGTATATATATGTGTGTGTGCACACGCGCACACATATATATTTGAAGAAGTTCAGTATCACATGTACGCAAGTATGCAACCCTCCAAAGACTCCAACAAAGTCAAGAAAGAAACAAGATACATCAGAGAATTCGGTTCCGAAACCTCAATGTAAGGCTACCTTTGCTGGAGCCCTAACTTACCCAAACAATCAATTATTTAAGAAGTTCAAAACTTTGGCTCCAATATTAAAGTGTTTCAAAACTCAAGCCCCCAAAAATCCTCAAAAAGAAGACTAAGAGGATGTTATGAGAAAATACCAGTACCCAATGCAAATTTCAACAAAATAATCCAACCAAGAGAATAAAACCGTGGAAACAAAGCCCTCAAGCACTCAAGAAAATTATACAAATCAGTTTCCAAAACCACAATATGCAGTGATTTTCCGCCAACATCATAACCCAGATCAATATGGAAGCACAATCCCTAAACAGCCAATCAAATTCAATGTCAAGTGCACCAAAACATGCAATTTCCCCTAAATCTTAACAAAATCCGAATATATACAAGACCCAGATGAGAAATTCACTATCAGGCGATCTTCCATAGAAGATTAACAAGTTCCACAAGATCAACAAGATGCAGATGAAAAATTCAATATCAAATGTACCAAAATATGCAAACTTCGAAAAACTTCAAGAAAATCAAAAAATAGACGAGACTCATGTGAAATTTATTATCAAATAATACCCATAATAAGCGTTCTTCCACAGAAAATTAACAAAATCCACAATATGAACAAGATGCTGATGAAAAATTCAAAATCAAATGTTTATGTACCCAAATATGCAAACTTCCAAAAACTTCAAGAAAATCAAGAAATAGACAAGACTCAAGAGAAATTCATTATCAGATGATACCCATATAAGCGATCTTCCAAATAAAATTAACAAAATCCACAAGATGAACAAGACACAGATGAAAAATTCAATCTCAAATGTACCCAAATATGCAAAGTTCCAAGAACTTCAAGAAAATCAAGAAATAGACAAGACTCATGAGAAATTCATTATCAAATAAAACCCACGTAAGCGATCTTCCAAACAAAATTAACAAAATCCACAAGATGAACCAGATGCAGATGAAAAATTCAATATCAAATGAAACCAGATATGCAAACTTCCAAAAACTTCAAGAAAATCAAGAAATAGACAAGACCCAGATGAGAATTTGGCCTCAAAACCTAGATCTGAAGCGTCCCACCGCCTAGATCGCTGGAAGAATCGCTGTGGAACTCAAGCCAAGCCTTGGTGGTCTCAAAGCAACTCCCTTTCCACTCCACAGGCTTATCAGAAGAAACAGATGAAACATATTTGGGCAAGAGAGTGTTTTTGTTCTTGAGATAGTTGAGAACAGGCCATGAGACTCGAGCGGAAAGATAGGGGAGGATATCTTGGGGATGAAATGGTGTTTTTGCCGAGAGAGGGGGGAGAGAGAGAGTGGTGTGAGGAGAGAAAGGTGAAAATAAGGGTAAGTTTGTAAAGGCAGCGTTTTGGTGAAGTATATATCTTGCTGCCTGTGCCAGAGAAGGGTTTGAGTGAAAGCAACGTGGTGAGCCGTCGAGTAACGGATACTAGAATTAAAGAAACTTGCCGGTTCATGAGTTTGATTTTTCTGATTTGTTCTTTGGATGACATGTTATAACGGGTTAAAACCAGAGCTGTACCTAATTTGTAATCGTTGTTTTGGTTGTATACAGCTCAATCTGATACTTCAATAATTTATCTTTTCGTCTTTAAAATAGTTTTTTATTATTATTATTATTATTATTATTATTATTGTGTATATACATTATATGTTTTAAACTAAAAAAAAAATGGATGCAAGAATCGTACAAAATAAATTTTTCTTTATTTATTTGATAAGCCTAAATTTTTTATTTAGACCAACTTATCAGTGTAAAATAAATTTTTTGTTTTAAGTTGAATATATTCAAAAAAAAAAAAAAAAGAGTTGACCTGATATATAAAATATTTTTGGACTTAGTACAGGAATAAGAAAATGAACGTAATCTTTTTCTTATATTTTTTATAAAAAAACTGTTTTCACGTCTTAAATCTATAATTCAAAAGTTTTTATTATTTTGATTCAAAAAAGAGATTATCTGTGTTAAGAGTAATCTGAATATCGTCTAACAGTCAGTAATTTGCTCTTTTTTTCCACCTTCCTTAAACTTGTCTACTAACCAAAGGCTGTCGAAATGATGAGGCATTTGGTGTTTCCAATTCTAAGAGCCAACGGCTATCAGTTCATTAACCCTAATTTGTCTTCCAATCTTTGGTGATTTTTTATTTTTATTTTTATAACTCAAATAATAAATCTTGTCTTATTTTTGTTTGTATTGAATTTTATCATTATTTATGATCATTTTGATATCTAATTAATTTATTTTTTTATTCTCTGAAATTAATTCTCTCTTCTATTGTAGGAGTTAACCCCACGCTTAACTTTCTTATTATATAAATTAAAAAAAAAAAAAGAACATATTTTACATAAATTAAACTCCATCTTAAATCAAGTAAATTTTTAAATGAATTTTTATAATTATTTTTTGAGAATTAAAAACCGATAATTATTAAAATTGTATGAATGCAAGGGTTGGGGACCTAGTTATATATAATAGAAAAATACTTATTTAATAGAAAATTTCCCTTTTTCCTAAAGCAACTCACTGAAATTTAACTCAGATTTTGCAGAGTAGCACACGAAGAAGGGGAAGCGATCATGAGGAAAAGACCTGGAATTGGCGGTCTACAAACAGCTGCTGCTGCTAGGGTCTCTCTCTCTCTCTCTATATGTGGTTGGGTTTGCATTTGTAATTTTGGTTTGTTAATGATTGGAAAATTTTGTGAATAATAGGATCAATATCGAATACTGGGAGAAAATGTAGCGAAGAAAAGAACCGATCTTATGAAGGAGCAACTCGCTACTTTTCGATCTCAATTGGAAGACTTTGCCCGCAAACACAAGGTCTTCTCCTCGTCCTAACCAATTTCCCTCTCGTAATTATCCTCGTATCCAGTTTATTTGTTTCAAAATTTAGGAATTCGTGATCATTAATTTTTGTCAAATTCGGGGTGGCATTATTTTGAGCTAGTCACAAGAATTAGTTGTAGAAAATGTTTAATTTAGGGTTGGGGATTTTAGCCAAGTTGCTGTAAATTGTCATGACTATTGTTATAGCATGACTTACTTGGATCTCTAATCTTAATCACGGTAGAAATCTGAACCGCCACTTTTCCGGTTGCACCAGTAAACCGTCGAGCATTGGCAAATCTTGTGTGGGCTCAAAAACTCTGTAATCCAATTTAGACCTTGCCTAAAGAGATTTACATCTCCTCCTAGCTAACCCAGGATCCAGATGCATGGCCTCCTAAATATGAAGAAGAGGAACACAAACTTTGAAATATGTGAAGTCCCATAAAATGGGTATGGCTTGGAACTTAGTCTGGGAGAGGCAAATATGCTGCTGGATTCATATGGTATATGTTTTTATTCCTGGAAAGGTGTATATTATGTTACGGTAATTCCTTTAGTGGCCAGAACCTCCATGGAGCTTTATTTCGTTTCTGACTTCTACATTTTCAAAATGGATTTAGGATTAGTCTCTGCTCTTAATGTTGCATTACTCATGGGTTGAGGAGGAAATTTGAATGTTGTGCAAATTAATAACATCAATAATAATGGGAAAAGGGAAAAAGGAGTTTAACATGTTCAACACGTAGGGAGTAAAAATCTAGAAAATCAAGTATTTTGTTTCTATTAAAATGAAAATATGTGGACCATGGACCAAATTCTTTTCTCTGTATATAGTTGTGTATATTCCATTTTTCTGGGGAAAAAGTCTGATGGTACCATGACATGAACTGAACTTCAAAACATTGATAAAGTCAATTGCAAATCTTCTGTTATAAATATTAGGACCAAGTTTAGGTCCTTAAGACTGTAACAGGATATATGCTATGATTAAATTATGCTGACAGTTGATTTGGTTGTTGCAGAATGACATTCGGAAGAACCCTACATTTAGATCACAGTTCCATGAGATGTGTGCTAAAGTTGGAGTAGATCCTCTTGCCTCAAATAAGGGTTTTTGGGCCGAGTTGTTGGGGATTGGTGACTTCTATTATGAACTTGGTTGGTATAAGTCTTCTTGACCCTTGTAAGTGTAATAATTTTTTTTTCTTTTTTTTGTTTGGGGGGGGGGGGCATGGGGCATATTTTAAGCTTGTTCTAAGATTTTCATGTGAGGTCTACTTACCTTCTGGAAGGTTAGATTATAAGCACTTTTAATTTATCTAGAGCTTTTGTTTGCTGATGTTATCATTTCCTTTTATATTGAACTTATCTCTCTTTGGTTGTTGCAGCATGTGGTTCTAAGCCATCTGAAATTGATTATCCTCATTTTACTCATGACTTCTACTTGAGGCTTTCCAAGCATTCTGTCAGAGGATGAACTATAAGCTTATTGTCTCAAATTTTTCTTGGATCATATGCAAATTTATGAATAATGTTGAATAAGATCAGATTGATATTAATACTACAATTCTGCATGCTTGCTACAATAATTGTTTCATAACTCTTCACTGCATTTTCATCACCTTCAGTGTCATTCTTCATGACCTAAACATGCTTCCGTGTTAACATTAGTTGCCTGCTGATAAGTGTCTTCTTGGCTAGACAGGAGTACGGATAGTTGAGATGTGCTTGGCAACAAGACCTCACAACGGGGGCTTGATTAACCTGCAGGAATTGTGTAGCTTGCTTGGTCAGAAATGAAAAACAGCTCGTGAAGCTGTGTCTGAAGATGACTGCCTGCGAGCTATAAGTAAGCTGAAGGTATCTTTTAGTATATTCATACTTCTTTACCCAGGAGTCTTATCACTAATACTTGTTGGAAGTTTTAATCATTGCAATTATCAGTGAGAACTGCTTTGAATGCATAATATTGACCAATGGTTGGTTTCTATCACCATCCAGGTATTGGGTAGTGGTTTTGAAGTGATTTCTGTTGGCAAGAAAAAGCTTGTTCGATCTGTTCCTACTGAGTTAAACAAAGACCATAATGAAATTCTGGAGGTAGCCCAGGTAATGACTTTTCCCTCATAATCTTCTTTGTTATTATTTTTTCTCCTGCTTTATTTTTCAGCTTCTTATGCCTCTTAAGAGTAATGACTAAGGGCTGTCCATCGCAATATTCTTTACTTAGCTTCAGTTTAGGAGTTCTTTTGGAGTTTTATGGGTGTTATTTTGTCGTGGTAAGGAACGTCTATTAGCCTTTGACTCAGCTGCCACACACTAATTCATCCAAAAATTTATGTTGTCCATTATGTATTGTGTATTGTGCACTGGATCTCGAGCTCTGTAAAGGCCTAAAGATGCTTGGCCGAGGGGAATAATATTATAAAGTGCAGTTTTAGTTCTAAGAACTGGAATGTAGATATATTTGCATCATTATTTATGATTTATAGCAATAGAAAGTAAGTACTACATTTCAATCTGCTCACGCTAGTGGATAATGACTAATTATTCAAATCTAGATTGCAAGAACTCAATGATGCACAGTAGAATCAGGCAAAGACAAAAGTAATTATAATTTGCTTATGGATTAGAGATTGAGTCTACACCACTGTATGTAGCCTACCTGTAGTTTACTTGCTGTTCCTTGGATCCTTAATGTTATAGTGAAAATAGAAAGGTATTGTTTACTTTGATTGAGAATTTCAGTTTCATTGAGTCACTACATGTCAAATGTTGAATTTCACCCCTTTCTCTATGATGTAACTGACTCCACCTTGCAAGGTTATATTACAACTGTGTGTGCTATTGTGATCTTAGGGTCAGGGTTATGTGACTGTTGAGGAGGTACAGAGGCGGCTATCATGGTCTGCTGGCCGTGCAATGGATGCTCTTGAAACATTATTGGAGGCAAGTTCATGCAAAAGTATAGGCATATTCTTTTTCCTCTTTTCTAATACCATCAAAACTGATATCATATCAACCTTGCCTGGTGTTGCAGGAAGGTCTTGCAATGATTGATGACGGTCATAGTGATGGTAGACGCCGATATTGGTTCCCCTGCATATCTTCGATATCGTCTTATGTTGGAAGCTAGGAACCGAAAGTAAGGAGCTTTTTTTTTTTCAAGATATTCCGAGCTTTCCGGGTAATGCGGTTTTCCACCAATACATGGTTGGGTTTCTATGAATGGTTCCAACAGGCTTAGTGGTGGATTTGGAGCCAATACAATCTTCTGAACTTAAGATGGGGGAGCCTATTCTCTTGTCTGTGCTTTGGCTGCTCTGTTTTGAGTTAATGTGCATGTCTGTACCATATAAATGTAGAATATAACAAAACATTCCTTTAACATTCCAAACATTATGCTTTCATTTCCTCCTGGTGGAGTATCCTTTTAGTTGCAAGTTGCACGTTGTCTGCCTCAAGAAACAAAAGAAGAATGAAAGAAAAAAGGTCGAATGATTTCAATATGCGAGTCTGTCACATTGTGGACTGGGTATCTCCCGGAAAACCTTGCTCCAAAATTTTGCTTAAAGGCTTTTTAAATTCCTTGGTAATTGAGTATGTGGTGAGCAAGTTCGGCCATGTTTTGCATGTTAAGTCATGGAAAATTGACCTAAGGAAGAACAACTAAGAATTCCATTGGGTTGTTATCTCAGGGGGTATTTACTTATTATGAAATATTTTAATTGAATTATGATTATATTTTTAAACAATTATTCAAAATATAGTTCGAAAATAATTATATTATAATTATTCTTGAATTGGAATTTGTTGTTGAAAGATGTATGGTTGGACTTGGATGAAATATTAACCATCTTTAAATTGAATTCTCACTATGTATTATTAATACTAGCAATATTTGAAAATCTTATGGAATGTGATAAAAAATACATGGAGAGAAATTAATATGATAGCAAAGCACTAACGATTTGAAATTTATTATGAATAAATATCTTTAAGGTTTAAAATTTTGATTTTTATTAATAATATTTAGATAAAAATTATTCCACGGTTAATAGCTTTATATTTAATGTTAAAAATAAGAGGAATGAAAAATGAAAAATGAAAGGAGAGATATGTAAAAAGAGGCGCGTTGAACGTCCAACGGGTTCCGTGATTTAATTGGATTCCGAAGGTAGACGCCAACACATGCCTTGATCACGTGATTACCGGAGTGTTCTTGCTCTGCAGACTAACTATAAAGACAGTTTGTGATTACTCGTCTCTCTCATCAACCCCGAATAAAAAGTACTACTCTCTCTCTCTCTCACACTAGACTGGATCTTGATCCCCCAATTTTGGAACCGTCGTTGAAACTAGAAACACTGTCTCGCTTCTCTCTCTCTCTCTCTCTCTCTCTATCTGAGTTTGATTTCACTGTTTTAGTTGATAGAAAATATTATTGGAAGGAGAATGGCGAGAGGGTTATGGAAATCAGCGCTTGCTAAATGGTCGCCGGCTTTAATGTCAAATTGGTGGGATGATATAAACGAATCGACTGAATGGCAGGACAGTATTTTCTACACTCTCTGTGCTGCTTATGCTCTTGTCTCCTCTGTTGCTCTTGTATGGTTTCGATCTACTTTCTCTCCCCTAGGGTTCCGTTCAATCTATATCAAATTGTTGTTTATTGTTGTGATGTTTGTCTTTTTCAGATTCAATTGATAAGAATTGAATTGAGAGTGCCGGAATATGGATGGACCACTCAGAAGGTTTTCCATTTTATGAACTTTATCGTTAATGGAGGTTGTTCATTTCTTGCATTTTGGCTTCTTCATCATTTTCGGAAATTTGATTGACGTTTTTTTTTTTTTTTTTTTGTTTAATTGGATATTTGAATCTGCAATTTTTTACAGTGAGAGCTGTTGTGTTTGGATTTCATAAGCAAGTCTTCAGTTTGACGCCAAAGGTGAAATTTCGCTCCTATTTTGATTGTTCAATGATCAAATTAACAAAATTCAATGTGCGTGTTTCTACTGATTATTGAAAATGGGTATCTTTTAACCATACTGAACGGATAAAATTACATCACATTTTGTCAATTCAGTCATGGACCTATTTAGGTCCTAATATCATTACTCTTACTCTTACTGCAAAGTTCAGCGTAATGGTAAATCTTGCAATGGTTTTTCCTGTTGTAATATTCTCAATGCAATGATAGTCTCAAGACAATACCTCCATATTAGTAAAATTTAGTGATCATGCTATTTGGTGTTAATATGGGACATTACACTCATAAGGCTAGTCTTTTCATTCAGTTTAGATCTTCTGCGGGAACATTTACAATTTTAATCGCCACAGGACCGAGGCCTGCTTTTTTACCTTTACTTTATCAGCAGTAGATAATGGAGGATGGGCAAAAGAAATTGTATGTGAAGCTTGTCTTGCTTGCCACGATAATTTTAGAACGGCTACCACTAGCCAGTTGGAGTTTTTAGTTTCAATGCTGTTGGCCAATAGAGTTGAAACTGATACTGATGTATAGAGCATTAAGTTCAACTTAATGGGTCATAGCTGTTTTGGTTGCCATAAGAAAGGAAAAAGGAATTGATTGAATGGCAGATAACAAAACCCAGCTGTGAGAGAAAAGAAAGCTTGAAGTTCCTTGAATCTGGGAACATGCTGTGCTTCAAGTATTCTTCTTTTTGACATGGTGACAAATGTTCGCATATTCTTCTCATTATCTTAAATGCCTCTTATGCCCAGCCATTCACTTGCACTTTGTAGTCTTGTAACACTTGTAAGAACATGGATGTGACATAGACATTCTGTCGCCACTTTTTAAGTGAAATTGACTGCATCCATCCTCTTTATCCTTTAATTTTTTGTTTTCTCACACTCTAGTATCCATACAGTCTTTGTCTGTGTTTTGCAATGTGCTTCAAAAGGTTCTAGTTTGTGCTGAAGGAAATAAAATAGATACCAGTGGAAATGTCCTCAAATTTTTTATTTATTATTATTTTTCTTTGCTTACTACTAATGCATGATGTTTCCTGAACTAGGTTCTTTCCTTAATCTTGTTGGACCTTCCCGGGCTTTTGTTTTTGTCAACTTACACTTTGCTTGTCCTATTTTGGGCAGAAATATACCATCAGGTGAGTAGGATTTTCTTGTTTTCTTTACTTCGCATGAACATGTGGCTGTATAAATTGGTTTCTTTTGGGACAAATGATTATGAAATGGACCCGTATCCAATTGTATTTTTGGCCATTGCTGTATCACGTTCAACTTTTAGCTCATCATCTTTGAATCATATTCATGTTGATGAGTTTTGTACTTTATCCTTGCAGGCAAGGAGTCTTCCAACTGATAAGCTTAGGGGTGTATATATCTGGGTTAATTGTGCAATTTATTTTGTTCAGGTGAGCTCGTAGCATCTTAATTTGAGACCGAGAGCATGCTTTACTAGCTCATTAGCTTTCCATTTGACTTCAGATTGCAGCCAGCATACGACTATTTTTTCTAACATTTAATTGAAAATTTGTGCATTAGATCCTCTAATATGACAAGAAAGTTACTCAAGCCAATTCAACTAAACTCAACTAAAAGTAAACCTAACCTGATCTAATTGGAATGGCTATATTTTTCTATTTTATTATTGCCTTTGGTATAGTAGTTATAGAGATGGTGCATGAATCGCAACCTAGCCCTTCCCCCTTCAAATTGGGCTCTCAAATTTCTAGGCACAGGCTCTGGGTACAGAAAGTCCTGAGTCCCTATATGACACATTTTCATGTCCCACTGAGGGAATCTATTATATACTCAACTTAATTTTCATCCAGCATACTGTCCAAAACATGGAAGATGATTATTTGAACACGTAAATTGCACCTTTTAATTCTTTCTAATTTGCTTTTTATGTTTTTAACGAACATCTTACCTGAACTCAGGTTATTATCTGGATATACCTGTGGATAGATGACAGTAGTATTGTGGAGTCCATTGGAGATATATTTATAGCTGGTCAGTTCTGCAACAAATGTTCTTGCTGTGCTTTATGTTCATATTGTTTGGACTATCACATTTTTCTCTTTTATTTATTCTATTCTTTTTTTTTTCCTTCAGTTTTATCAGTCGGTGCAGCAGTTGGGTTTTTGCTTTATGGAGGAAGGCAAGTCCTTTTGCATTGTGATATTGCATGGGGTAATAAATGATTTTGGCTGCATTCGGGTGTCCCATGGAAATTCAATTTCATTGTCATTTTATCTCATTGAGGAGCAAAGTTCAATGGATGCCTTGGGACAGTTCAGGATAACTTGACAAACTACCCTTTAGCATACTATTGCTTATAATGGTCCCTTTCATTTTCTCAAAATTGAGAACTTGGCAAAAAATTCAAACTTCATTGGATGGGAGACACCATAATGGATGATGCACCTCACTTGAGATTTTTATGTCTCACCAATCCAGCTTCTGGTTGTTTCCGTTCTATGGTTTCTATCATACTTTAATTTTCTGTGCAGATTGTTTTTCATGCTGAAACGCTTTCCCATTGAATCTAAAGGGCGAAGAAAGAAACTTCGTGAAGTACGTAGTCTTCTCTTTTTCCTGTTTCTGTTCTTTCGTAGTTCTTCTGAACCTTTTGTTTCCACGCTGTGAGGGTTTTGACTCTATCTGAGTAAGAACAAATAATAGGGAATGTCAGATTCTATGCTATTTTTGCGAGCATGAGGAAGAATCTTTTTTCTTTTGTGTGTTATAATAGATGTGTCACTTAATTATGGAAGTTATTTGCTACTAATTACAACCTATAATATCTGAAATTTTTGCAGGTTGGATCTGTAACTGCCATATGTTGCACCTGCTTTGTCATAAGATGCTTTATGGTGAGCATTAAGATTTACCTCTCCCATATATCTAAGCTTCTGAGCTGACAAGTTGTTTTCTTGCATGTATTGTGCACTTATCATTAATTACACATTTTTGTTTTCTCTTAGATACTCCTTTTTCCATTGTGTCAACTGCAATTGAGAGGTTGTGCAGAAAGCAGTTTAAAGTCCCTTTAATCTGATAATGTTAAATTTATATTAAACCTGGCCAAATACAGCAAATTTTGAATTCTGTAACTATTGTGACTGTGCTGCGTATCTGGTCTTTATCTGACCATGGAAAGGGTAGAGATTGCAAGGATGATTCATAAGTGCTCTTGTTGTCCTGACCCCTTGGCTGGAAGTGCGCAAGGAGAAAACACTAGTATTGGAAACCTCATGAGCCATCATATATTACAAGTATTAGGGATCCAGATGCATGTAGAAACTCAAGTTATTTGATGAGGAGAAAATCTCAAATTCATGCCCATTCATCAGTCAAACCACATTGCAAGCAGACCTGAAAATTTTATGCATGTCCTACCATATCATAAGAGATTTTCAGAACTTCAGAGTTCAGCGGAAAGTTCTAGATGATGCCTATTTGTAGGGAAAGAGAATCTCCTGATGGTTGCTGCAGGATCATTCAGGACACTTGCCAAACCCTAGGATGGTCCATATATTTGCTAGAGCACTCATTTTGTGTCGTCTTAAGACTGGATGAAATAGCATGGTAAGGGCGACTTAAATCTAATTTTGGATGAATAAGTACTAGGATCAAATCAGTAGATGGTTAATTTACTCATTTCATTTTGTATGATTTTACCTAAAATCTTTTGCATCTATGTGAGACATCAAGGCCGATGTTATACATGGTAACTTGCTTCCTGACTGAGGTTGATGTGAGATATATTCCTGTATATTATCATCCTAGTTGATACATCATCACATACTTGATAGCTTCCATCTCTGCTTTTATGCACCTTAAGTGTAATGTCATCCTTGTCTTCTTGAGCATACTTGTGATTTCATAAACTGGAAGTTTATTTTATTTTTTGTTAAAGAATCTGCTAGGAACAAGATTGATTCTGACAATTGGTCATTCTTAAATGGCAGGATCTGTTATCTGCATTTGATACTGATGCAACTCTTGATGTTTTAGATCATCCAATTTTGAACCTCATATACTACTTGGTAAATTTCTTGAATTTTCAAGTACATTCTTCACAGCTCCTTTAGGTTTTTGTCCGTGCATACTCTTTCCTCGGGGACCTAATGCTTGATATTGCTCAAAAAAACAGCTGGTTGAAATCCTACCCTCGGCTCTCGTCCTCTATATTTTGCAAAAGCTGCCTCCAAAAAGGGTCTCAGCTCAATACCATCCAATCAGGTGACATTGTAGGATCCAAGCCCTAATGGATTTCAATGCATAATGCAAAACCAGAAATTTTGGACCAGTGGTGTGATCACAAAGTGCCATCACAGAGCAAGGACGAACAATGCAATTGACCGCCTTAACGCCAGTCAGCTTCAGAAGCACTTTTGCAGCTCATTTAGCTGCTTGCGGTGTAAAATGGTTTGCATTTTTGTGGCTTTTCAATTGCTTGGAGATGCATTTTGGTTGTGTTTGGCCAAGTGTATGCAGTCAACCATGTTGAGTTTGATTGGAATGATTATTTTAGGTGTGGCACCCTGCCAATTGATTCTTTCCTTTTTATTCATCTTGCTGAATGAAAGTTGAGCAAATTTTCTTCCCGATTGGCCCCATCAGCTTATACTTTGATTGATGTCTAGATTTCTAGTCCAGCAGAAAATGTAATGTTTGTGCTTTCTTTGCTCTTCTGATCATAAAATTAAATATACATATGCAGTCTGGGGATTATCATCAGGTTCAGCTTGAACCTTTTTAATCACAGAGGATTCCTCGGAAAATATACAGGGGATTATCATCAGCTTCAGCTCGAACCATTTTAATCATACAGGAGTATACGACAAGAGGCCAATACTATACTGCAAGGGGACATCCGATACTGCAAAGCAGATCAAACACAAATACACGAAGGAAACATAAACATAACGCTTTATAAGCTTAACTGGGTCAGGCTTAATTGGGTCAGTCTCAAGTGAATTTGTCCGTGCTCCGCTGCATTTCTGAGGATGAATTCGATCTTGATCAATCTGATTCAGCTTCGATGCGTAGAGGGTTTGGAGATAATTATTGAGTGAATTCGTGAAAGTGATGAAGAAGATTGTGCCGCCGAGAAAGGGGAGAGAGAGAAAGGAACCCACCGGGTTTTGCATTTGAGGTCAGTGTTGGAGGAAGTGTTGATTGAAAGAAGAATCAGAAGCTGGAAGAAGAGGTTTGAGATTGTGAGATGGTAGGCACGGGTTTCGTGATAGTGGACTCGCTTCTCTTGCTTCTCGTATATGATTGACCATTCTAGAAAGGGAACCAGGGATTCAGGTCTGCTTGGAAAACCAGGCTTAACGTTTCCATAGATTGTTCTTTGTAATTGGTTGCTCAAAACTTTTGTCAGTAAATTCAAACCTAAACTGGGTGCAAGAGCAGAAAATGGCCTCTGATTGTATAGTGCCTACAGGAGTAATTCTCCAGATTTTCAAGAAAAATAAGGAAAATGAAAAAGAAAGTACGGAAAATGAAAAAAGAATAAAGGAACATTTTTTTTTTGGTACTGTGAATAAAGGAACATTGTGTTCAAATATAAACTCTTTTTCTAAACGGAAGAAGTAAAAGATTTTTCCTTTTTTTTTTTTTCAAAATGACTTGAAGTTGGAGCACCCAAAAGTGAGGCTGAGGTACTCGAAAATTTTGTATCAATTTGCCACCATTTGAAAAGCATGCCTGGAAAATATGGTGCACCATTTATTTTCCATCATTTGGACAAAAACACCCTTAAATTTTGATAAAAATAATAATTCTCCCTCATAACAACGTCATTGAAAAGCATGGGGTTTCTTTTTTTTTCCCCAATTAATCAAAAAAAAAATTGAAAAGCATGGGCCAGTTTTTGGCTTCTACAAATAACAGTTGGGCCCGAGCCAACCCAGAATCACGCCATAGGCTAATCTTGAGGTTGGCCTTAGCGTTTACACCATATTTTAGCGCCAGAACAGTCCAGATATCTAAAGGGAGGCGGAATCCCAAATCTTGCCAAATTTAAAGAATGGGCCTTTTGTGTATATGCCCAAGCCCGACCCAAGTCAAAGTGTTTGTAAACCATGCAATTTCCCACGCATAGAGCAACCTGCTGTCACAACCAGAAAACTCTATTTTTTTTTTTAGTACCATATCTTTGACACTGCCCGATATCCGAGATTTCGCTCCGACTAATCCGAACCGATCGCTGCAGTGACTCCTTTCGGAGGGCGGGTCTCTCAACGGAGAATGCTCCATACACATGAGGGCCCGATGTTCGCAACGGGAATCGAACCCTGGTCATGCTAAAGGGTACTCAACCTCACATCCAGTTGAACCAACCCACGTTGGTGCATAATGGAAAAGATAAAAGGTCAGTCGAGTCCATTCCACATGTTTCAAACAAATAGCTTGCCATTCAGCCAGTCAGATTTAACCTCTATAAAGCATCTTGGTTCTCGGCAATCCCCACAAGATAAGAAAGCAATGCATGTGAAAACTTTGAAGTTCCTAAGATTACATCATAAACAAAAAATCCTATATCCTTACATATATCATCCAAAGTAGTTTTACAATGTTAGGAATATCAGTGTCACGAAGTTGGCAAAAGTATATAATGCATTCAGAAAGGCATAAGCTTGGGAACCTAAACTTTGTTTGCGAATGTGGGAAACATTCTATCCTTCTCCCAACCCAATGTGTGTAGTGGTGTGTGATCTCTGATCTATCTCTATTTCTGTGAAATTTCTATGTAGATACCCCTGTAGCTTCCTTTGGTATTAAAAATAAGAAAGCAATGGGAATGAATGTGCAGAGAACTTGAAGAACAACCCCTAAGAGAAGGTTGTCAAAGGAACCTGAAGAGATGTTCAAAATTGAAGCCAACCCAGCACCTATGAAGGAACCCAACGTCGAGCCCAGGTTGTTAATTGACATGAACAGAGCAAATAGGGTCCCCTCAATTCCTGGGGGACACAGCTGTCCAGATAAGATCAGGAACGGCATAAACCTGCAATCACACGGAAAAATTATTCATAGCCATTGAAGGCAATAAGAAATGCAATATATGTGCTTATACGTTTTCATGGGAGCTTCTATCTGACCAGGGAGTGAACTTCAGAGCCAATAGATGGATGAATGCGTATGTTATATATTTGTACCAAAGGGCATAATTCTGATTTTCACCCTACAATTTGTAAGAGGGAACTGTAACCGGTGTAAGAACTTGTGGAGGTTTGAACGATAATTTCCCCATTAATATTGGGTTCTATCAACGTTCGGCATTAAGTCTCCTCCTCTTTGCAATAGTAATAGACGAAAGAACAAAAAATATTCAAGATTAAATACCATGGCGTATACTTTTCATAAATGATATAATGCTAGTTGATAAAATTAGGAAGAATGTTAATGCTAAACTAAAAATATGAAAACTTGCACCGGAATCTAGAGGGTTTAGATTGTGTAGATCGAAAACCGAATATATGAAATATAGGTTTAGCGAAAGTTATAGAAATGATGAAGAAACGATTAGATTAGATGGATAAGATATACTCAAAAATGAACGATTTAAATATCCAGATTCTATCATTTAAAACGATGGCAATATAGATGGAGATGTGAACCATAGGATTTAAGCAGGTTGAATGAAATAGAGAAAGGCATTTGGAATTTTTTGCGATCGCACGATGCCATTGCATTTGAAAGGAAAGTTCTATAGAACCGTGGTTAGACTTACACTATTGTATAGCACTGAGTGCTAGACTATTAAACAACAACAAGAACAAAAGATTGCTATAACAGAAATGAGAATACTTAGGTGGACGGGTGAAAATTTAGAAAAGATAGAATTAGAAACGAAAAAATTCGTAACAAGTTAGAATTTAGTTCAATTGTGGATAAGATGCGAGAGTGCCGTTTGATGTGGTTCAAACATGTGTAAAGAA
The DNA here is from genome assembly GCA_033439265.1 of Dillenia suffruticosa. Classification (NCBI taxonomy): domain Eukaryota; kingdom Viridiplantae; phylum Streptophyta; class Magnoliopsida; order Dilleniales; family Dilleniaceae; genus Dillenia; species Dillenia suffruticosa. The sequence goes on from JAVTVX010000005.1 coordinate 2,945,182, forward strand.
GGCCCAAAGATATATCAGTTAAGAGAACAGAAAACTTAAATATAGAAAACCTAATAAAACGTAAAGGTCGACCGCTGAAAACTTGAACCAAGTTATTCATAAAAATATGGAAATTAAGGGTTTAGAAAAGAAAATAGTTTTGGATAGAAATGGATGACGTAGAAGAATCCGCACAAATTAAACTAATATATTTTATATATTTATTTATTTATTTACTTTCCTTTTTCTTTGTATTTTTTTTTATTTTACATATATATATTTGTTTATTTTATTTTTATTTTCTCTATCTTTTTTAAATTTGTCTCTCAAATGGTCGATCCCAAATATTGGGATTAAGGTTCAGTTTGTTGTTATTGTTATTGTTCACCCTACAATTTGTAACAGACAAACTGGAATAAGTATGGACTATAATGTACATACTTGAATTGATTGACTGCATCACCAAGGGCTGACCCATATAGCACCATTGTCTTATCTGACACCCCAAATCGCATGTTTAATCGAGACACTAAACCAATATCCAGGAGACCCAAAAAAGCTAAGCCAACATGAGTCCACCTGCATCAATGTTTGCAGATCAGGAAAGGGGACGCATTAACAAATAAACCTAAAAACAGGAACATATTTGGGAAAAATTCAACATCAACTACTCACATGAGAATCTTCCGCAATTTCACATTCTTCAAGTAATGGTTATAGATGAAGGTCCCAAGCATAAGGCCTAACCAACCTATAACACGTGCAGTCCCCAAAAATGATGCATCCAAATTCAAGAACTCCGTATGGTAATAAAACATAATGGTTGAAAGGTTTGGAACAGTAACATGTGCCAGGAAAAACCAAGCCATGGGTCTGGCATTCACAAAAGCAAATTGAAAAAGAAACAATTGTGAGAAGACAAAAAAAAAAAAAAAGGAAATGACAGACAAGATGAATGAAACCTACAAACTGGGTATTAAGCAGATTGATAAAATGGATGACTACAAATGAAGGAAGGAAAAACTTCATCTCAGCCATCTTGAGCAGCTAACTAGGCTTAAAATAAAAAGAAACAAGAGCCCTAAAGATGTTACACAGGTAACTCCTGAGTTCACAGGGTATTCTATTTCGGTAACATAGTTACCTTAAAATCATGGGCTGCTTAAAAGCATGGCACAAACTGTAGGTGGCCATCTTGAGAGAATGAATCCACTGTAATGCCAACGAACCATGCTTCTCAGGAACCATTGTTTTTCTGTTGATGCTCTGATTCTTTTTGCTATTCTTTGGGTTCTTCTTTCTCCTAGAAGTACCACTTTTAGACTTTTTGACCAATGAGTTATCTTCATCTGAAACAATTGTGTTCTCATGTCCCAAAGGAGAACTTTCTAGCTCTTGAAAATGTTTACCATTAGTACTGTTTTCCTCAACCAAAAAACAGGAAAGTAGTTGCAAAAATGGAAGTACAGAGAATAGCAGAAAAATTTTATCTATCTGCAAGTTGTCCAAAGCATATCCTCCTAATAAACTTCCACATATTCCTCCAAAAGCCATTGCCAACCAAGATGTTGACTGGAGATCCCCAGCAAATGCTGCCCTGAATATGCCAAATTTGAAAGATTACATTGCTGAAAAATTAAAGGAGAGAGAGAGAGGAATCATGGCAGAGGCAACAAATTATGTGTTGCTCATGACAAGCACGCTAAGTCATGTTTGATGTCATGTACAAGAGATCCATATGGACTTGCACCACAAAATGCAGAGGATACACCACAAGATCCAATGTCGATGGCAAACTTTGCTTGCACTGCAAACCTCTATTCAAGCTTTGTCCACAAGAAGTAGCAAAGGAACCACATGATGAAAAGGATTCTCATAATTAACATACCTCTCAAACTTTACTGCCTCGGCAATCATTGCATCGACCACAACATCAGCCATAGCTGAACCCAAGTTTTGTGCTGTTAAGAAAACCAAGAGATGCCCTTTGGAAACTCTTAGTTGCGCATTTAGACCTAATACGAGCCATGGAATGAGTGAGAGAACAGTTGACATTTTTAGGTATGGAACCCTTTTTCTCCCTCTTATTGGAATACAGTCTGACAGAATCCTGCATGCCAAATTGAAAATTGAGCATTTATATGATTTCAGCTGGAATCCACAAAATTGAACACCAGCCTGTTTGATAAACTAAATCAAGTGCTAAAAACAACCAAAGTACTGAAACTTTAGTGCTAAACAAATACTCAAAAGCAGATTTACAAATAATAAAAAAATGATAATACCATAATTGTGGTAATTTACAATTGGGTATGTGAATCAGCCATAAAGTTTTTTTCCCCCTTGGTTAGCAATAAGGCAACAAATTGGTGCTTCTTTTTTTTTTTTCAATTTGTAATGAATACTTAAAAATATAACAATATGTCATCAAAAAGGTTTCATTATCAAAAGCCAGAACTCAGATTTTAGAGTTGAAAAGCATTCTCTGAGGTAAATTATATTTCCCATTAACTACTACAAATCGTTATTTTTGAAACTCTAAAAGGCACAACTATATTTCCCGATGGACGGACTCTTTTGTTGTACTTCATTCTGTAGTATATGAGACACATCTATTATTTTACTAAGCATTTCAGCTCCTTTTCTAAGTGCAAGGATCAAATTTCTGATACCTGAAGATTACACTATTGACGACATCTAAAAGAACTAGTTCCGTGACTACAGTCACAGCTAGCCATATCCAAGGCAAATGGGAGAGAAAGCAAGAGATTGTACCCATATAGTGGCTTTATGCTCCATGGGAAAAAAGCTACTGAGAAAACAAACTGGGAAGCTGAAGGTGACAACTTAAGCCTGTCTTTCAGCTGATATGAAACTGCCGTCCATACAAAGGATCTGAAACCCTGCAATACAACAACACCAGAGGAAAAATAATGAATTCATAGTACTTCAAAATTGCAAATGCCGGCAAAATATATTTGCAGACTATCATGGAAACCATAAAAGAGCTGTTCAAAAGGATGTTTGCCTCCAGAGGCATCAACAACTTCAAAACACTACCCCCAATGAACCATTTTAGCAACTTTAAAGGCAAAAAACGTGGCCAGTTAAAAATAGCCATGCATCTTAGAAAATATATTTGTTGCGCAGAAGCAATTCAAAATCCTGTGATGTGAACAAGCATTCCAAAAATTCACCAACCAAATCCATCCCATTGTATCTTATGACTTTCCAACACTCTCATTCCTTAATTTTAATTAAAACTTGTGACAAATGCCATCTATTTAAATTTCACATTTAAACAAATCCATTAATCAATTACCATGAAAATGGAAATAATTCATAACACTCAAAAAATAGTGCAGAAAAGAATATTGACAATCACCCAAAATTACTAAAACCCAAGAAGACCCGGATACCAAATTGTATAGATTTCTACCCACTTCAGAGAAAAAGAGAACAAAAATCCAGATTCAACCCAATTGCATTAAGAGAGAAAAACTAATAATCATTGAAAACAATCAACAACCAAGTCAACAAATTAAAGGAAACAACAAAAGACAACAGAAAGAGAGAGAGAGAGAATGGGTACCTGGGTGAAGTAAATCAAACAAATGAGCCAAAGAAAAGAAGACCCAAATGCGGCTCTCAATTGTTTTATCCATTCTATCATTTTTGCGTCAAATTCAAGGAATCCAAAACTCTTACTTCTTCATGATATCAAACTATTAATCAAATTTAATTCTCTCTTTCTCTCTTCTCTCTCTCCCTCTCTCAAATATCGCATCAAGATATTGCTTCCTTCCTTCCTTACAAGATCTTTTTTCCCCTTTTTAGGTTTGGAATTTTGGATTCTTACATTACCTTTTCTCGTTCTAAAGCGTAAACTCTCGCTCTCTCTCTCTCTCCCTATGCAGCGGTGAGACTTTGTCAGACAAAATGCTTCGGAGATAGTAGGGGTCTTTTTGTCATTTCGAATCTTCCAAATACCATTTTTTATCTTTTTATCCAATTATGATATGCCACGTCAGAGAACGAAAAGAAGTTCTATGAGGTCGTTTACGCATTTGTTGAAGGTCTATGACATCCGTCCACATCATTGGCCCAATCAGAATCCGAGTTCGAAGTGTAACAACTAATCAGATGCTTACACGCAACACTCTTGAACTCATTCTCTTGCCCCTCCACCTCCATCACGTAAACTTTTCTTTCTTTCCTTTTTTTTTTTTTTTAATTCTATTTTGATTCCTTTAATTCAATTAATATTTTTAATATAATAAGGAATAATTGACCAACATTTCATTATAATAAGGTATAATTGGTATCATTCAACATGACGGGGTCAATTATTAAACCAAATGTCAAAACCAAGGTTAATTGGCATTATTAATGTTTTTTTAAATCAGTCGATTTTTGAATTATTCGACTAATTAGGATCGAATACTGTATAGTCCATTTTAGAGATTAACTCTTTTTGTACCTATTTTTTTATTTTTTGTTTTAAAGATTAGAATCCAAGATTTTAATTAAAAAAGTTTAATGATCAACCATTATACCTATAAAACATTGGTAGTGATATTGTTAATATCATAAGGTAGAATTAACTTTTGGTATTTAAAAATTTTTTATAAACGTGAAATGTTAATCAGGATCTTTTGAGAAATGAGCGTTAATTCAAATGAAATATTACAATAATCTGCTTAACATACATAAATATATAGAGAGATAGAGGATGAATTTGCACATATGCGGTATGTCTGTCATACTATGTGCATGCGCCTGAAGTTTTTGTCCAACGTTTTTTTTTTTTTTCTAATGTCTTGCATAAATTCTGCAACACAAATGTTGTGTCTCAATCGAATCGCCATGCATATGAACCATGTAACATGACCTTCGGAAAGAGCTCAACACCAATGGCAGAGTCAATCATTGAAAGATCTCAAATTCAGAAAACATCTCCGGATCACTTATGAAGGCAACAATGAACAAATGTACACAGAACCAAATTCAGCTTTAGCATTACTTCTTGCAAAACACAGACAGCATTTACAGTGATGACAGTACAAAGGTTCAAACTTTGATTCAAGAGGAAACAAAGCTCAAACAAGTAAATATGAGCGGAACCTTCAAAGGCGCTAGTCTTAACTACCGTTCAATATACAGCTAAGTATGTTGCATCTAGATGCAGTATGAAGGAACACTTTTGTGCTGATAAACAAAAGGTCGAACGGTATGTGATTTTCCTGATGGATGAGCATAGCTGAACTTCACAGCCGAACTTCCCTTACCCAGTTGGTTACATTGCTCGTTGAAGCTGCTAATGGGTCTTGCCAAGCATGCATCCCATTTATCACTCTCGGGCATTGTCTCAGCTACCGTATAAAGCCCCTTTGAATCTGTGAATGCCTGGTAGTTGAGAACCTCCCCAGATTTTGTTATGCAGAGAACAGCAACTTCAGCACCTGCAAGAAAACAACCAAAAGCTGTCATCATCTTTGACAAGCACTAGAATTACAGTAATTCAGGCACAAGAGATGCTTTTAAGTGATTGAAGTAGCACCACTTGAGAGCTCATAGTTTAAGAATCTCCAAATTAGTTTGGAATATCTTTACCATAAAATACATACAAAATGATAAAATAGAATAATTTAATTTTCACAGGCACATAATGGAACAAAATTTATTCAGCCAACCACACATGAGCATTTTTCTAGAGCTATAGTGTCATAAAAAAGTAGATCTTCTTGTAGTCAGGTCATAACACCCTTTGCATGCCCATCCTGAATTTTTAAGAGGAAGAATAACACAAAGAAAAAATGCCTCAAAAATTTCTAAGCACACTATATTAGGACAGCAACCAAAGCCACGATACTCTAAATTTATCTTTTTTAAGTTGAAAGCAATCATAAGTTGGTGGTTTTAGTCAACAAACAAGCATCCAACTCCTTTAATCATCCTCACCACAGCCCATTATCGTCTTCACCACCACATCATCATGAATTATGTTGATCTAAATCACTGCTCCAACTTCTATATAATAGACCAGCTTTGATGCTATTGCTCAACCATGCTGTCCCTTCATCTAAGTGACTGCTAGCATCACTTAGCCATCATGCATTGCTGTATTACTACCTTCACTACTTCTCCACCTATACACTATAATCACTGGCCACTGCACCCTATAGCAAGTAATGCATGAGTTATACTCCTTTTACTTGCGGCAATGCAGGTACCATATTTTGTCAAGATTTTCACAAATGAGTTTTCAACACCATTGTTATACATGCCACGTCATTTTATCTAGGGACAAGGCCATGACTGGACAAAATGAAGAGTCAAGTAACATGGAACAAGTAAAAAATAATCCCTTTACATGTCTGTGTGACCTCATGCATGTACAAATACTAACACACTTCAAACTCAAGTAACATGCTTGAGTTAGTGAAGGGCAGACCTTGACCAGAACTAAAGGGGACAAGTCTAATGCATTGGAGAATGGCTCTCTTATATCTAGTATGACACAGTTTATGGAGAGGGCTCAAGCTGTAAATCATGACGAATTCCATAAAGAGCTTCCTCATCTTTACAAGGTGTCAAGAGGTGCTTAAATCATATAACATCTGTAAAACCGCATATACCCTGGCTTACCAGTTGCAAAGCACAGACATTGTCCAGCACCAGAGGAGATAAGATTCTAGAGTCCATGCAACATTACAAGGTCCACAAATTCATTTCTTGTTGTTAACTCTACAGAAGATAAAATGCATCTGAAAAAATTTTATCAATGTCTCGATTAAACTAAAAGAAGAAAATACCTCTGAAAAAGAAAAGAGAATGAAAAAAAAATATATATATAAATAAAGGGCATAGTCCCCACTAAGGCAACTACACCCAACTACAACTTCAATGGTTGTTAAGCATTTTGTAGTTGATAACAAAAATGTATGCCACATGCACTTCAATAATCAACGTGTCATTCTTCTACAGAGAAGCAGACTCCATGGCAAAGAGAAGGGCCTCCAAACTACAAAAAACAGGCACTCTGTGCTAATCCCCGAACATAATACATAAGATTTAAACAGATTCATATTCTCTAGCAAAAACCCCACTTATAACCTGTTGGGTGCCTTAAAACATCAGAATCATGCAGATAATAGCAAATAATCACACAGCATAGAACATATAACACAAGTAATCCATTTCTCCCTGTATAATTCAGGTACAGTTAAAACCAACCATCCAACCCAGAACCAATTTATTCCTAAATCCCCTAACAAATCCTGAAAAGTGATAGCTAAATTCGACCAGAGAAAAGATGTACACATACATGTCCATAGATGTATAGTAATTCAAGCCAAATCCACCAAATTTGAGAACGACAAAATTGAGAGAAAAGCCAAAACTCATTTCTGCTCAAAACTCGTAACAACCCCAGGAAAACCGAAGAAATTTTCCCAACTCAATAGAGCAAAAAATGCATACAATCGTGTTCGTCATGGGTCTACTTTTAATTTAGACAAATTTAGAGAGAGAAAGAGAGTATTTAAACGAAACCCATGAAAACCCAGAATGAACAATTTACTTATGCAAAACCAATCAATACCCAACACGAACAAAGAAGTTTCAGAGAGAGTAAACCTAACAGACCCAACAAAAAATGTTTATTCATGGTTCAACTCTTAAATTAGACAAATTTAAACAAACCCATCAATACCCAGAATTTAGAGAGAGAGAGAGAGAGAGAGAGAGAGAGAGTAAAAGAAAAAAGGACCTTCCAGGACATGATCTTCAGGCCCAACAGAAGAATCACCGCAGACATCACACACGACTCTGCCATGGATTTCACCGGTCCAAGCTTTTACACCATATCCACAAATCGCAAAGCACAAAGCCATTATCATCAGCCATTTCGAAGATCCCATCATCACTGGGATGTTCTTCGATTTCCCCAATCTGCCGACAACTTTTATGGACTAGTGAATTGTCGTTGCTTTTCCTCTACTGTTCTGCTTCTGCTCCTCCTTATTTATTCTTTCGCTTTGGTTTCAAAGGTCAATTTTTTGGTGGGATGCAGATTTTTATTGGTAATATTAAATTAAAGAAATTTGACTTTATTTATTTATATAATGCGCTAAATTACTGTATTTTTATTACATAAAATTCCCTTTCCATACTTCCTTTCTCTTACCTGAATTTTGGTAATAAATAAATCGATGAATATCATTTTTCAATAGGTAAAACAAAATTCAAATTATGAAAATATATATATTTTAAATAATTTATATAATTGTTTTTTTTTGATAAAGCAATTTGTTCAAATCATATGAATAATCAAACTTCTAAATGATTATTATATTACTAATCTAAAATTCATCAAAATAATCCTATCCAATCCGATAATTATTAATATGTTACAATTTATATTTGTTTCGTTTTATATAATAATTTATAATTAAAATTAAAATTTTGTAAGAAGTATAAAATTTTGAGTTGTGTTTAAAATCAAATATATTTTATTAAAATTGTGAAAGTTCAAATACAGTTTTAATAACAATTGCTTTGTTTTTCGGTTTTCTTTTTTCACATTTGACCATCAGCTTTTGGAAACTCGACTAATCTTATTCGAGATGTTAGCTCTCTTGGTATTTAATTTTTTTTATCTTTTAAGATTTAAAATCGAGTTTTTTGAAATTTAATTATAATTCAATAAAAAAGAAGATTTTAAATTGCAAAAGGGGAAATGAAATGTACATTACAAGAGTCCAAGGTTCCTACCTTATTATTATTTTTTTATAAAAATAAAAATATTTTATTAAAAGAATTAAAATTACTATAACAATTATAATAATAATAATAATTTCTGAAGTTAAAATTTATAAGTGAGTTACTCGGGCGAGTTGATTTGCGAATATCCTAATTTAAGGCCTAATGTTTGATTTGTACTGTTTCGACCCATGTCCCCATCTTTGTTTGGCACTGTTTGACCGTGCCACTTGCATTCCTCCAACTCCTTTGTGTACCGTTAAACCTTGTGTACTAAATTTTATTGAATTAAATGATTGAAAATTCAATTCTCTTAATTAAAAATCTCAAATTTAATCTCTGAGAATAAAAAAGATCTGAAAGAATCAACCCTTAAAATGAACTTCACAGTACTCGAATCAGATTAATTGAATAAAATTCAGATATTGATAGTAAAAATAAAAAAAAATTATTACTTTTCTTTGTATATCAATTGATTTATCTATCATTTTTTAAAAATATTTTTAGACTAATAAAAAAAATTTATTTATTAAATAACTCACAAAAACACGAAAATGAAAATCCTATGTATGTTGTTAAAAACCTTTTTTAATTTAATTTATAGACGCGTTCATTTTTTATTAGTTAAATTGAAAAAAAATTCTTTTTTTCAATTAAAAATGTTATTAAATTAATTTTTTTTGATATACTGATGATTTAAATTTCTTCTATTAAAATTTTTTTTAATTTCAAAATTTTAAAAGTTTAATTAAAAATATTAAAAATAGAATTAAATAAAAATAGATTTAAATCAAGACCACCGAAATGTCTATGCGGAGACAACAAGGCCACTTAATCCAGATATTCACGTAAACAAGGGGAGGGGTAGAAGCGTAATTCAAGCTCCATGCGGCTATTTAGTATTAGAAACCCTAATTCTCAAAACCCTAGCTTCTTCTTCGTGCCACCGGCTGCTCAACTCTCCCTCTTTCGTCGTTGTCGAAGTCAAAGAAGTGCGATTTCGAGGTCTATCAACCTACACAGAAGGTAATCTTTAATCTTTTTTTTTTCTTTGGTATTTGAAGAAAGAGCATGTATGGGTAAAGCGTTTTATGATTTTTTTTTTTGGGTCTAAATATGTCATCGAATTGCAAGATTTTTGAATGAATTGATCTAGGAAATTTTTATTTTATGGTGAAATATTGGGGATTTTGTTAAGATATATATATATTTGTTGGGTTTTGATCCACATGAGTTGTCCACGGAAAAAAAAAAGAAAGGAAAAGGATTGGCTAAGGTTTGTGATTGTATTCTTGACCTTTATAAAAAAAAAAAAAATCGATGGTGCTCTCTTATTCGTGATGTAAATATTTCTATCTGGTTGATGAAACATGTTGTTAGATACTCTGGACTGGGATCTTATGGCCAAAATGTGAAATGCCTACTTCCGTGTGTCAGGCAAACAAATTCTATTGAATAAAGGTTGTTTTCTTACATCCTTAGGGCTTTGCTTGTGGAATTTTGTCCAATATCAGTTTCCAATGATAACTAGGTCTCGATGAGCATATTTATGTATAATTTTTTTGATATTATTGAACCACACGGGATGTGTGGACACACACATGGATTTGGTTTTCTCCTCTGCTCTGTTATTTAGCTCCCACCCTATGGCATCCATCCCCGTGAGGAATGACAGTTGTAAATAAAGTAGTGGCCTGAACTTCATTGAGGATTACGTGATTCTGAGGGATTAGATGACCATGTGATTGTTAATTTCATTTTCTTGCGTATTGATGGTTTTCTGCTTGTGTTTCTCAAATGAAACATTTCAATCAGTTTATCTTAATGAATGTTTGAAGGAGCTTTTGTCTCTTCTCCGTCTTCTTTCTCTCGTGCACTTGTGTTCTCCTACGTGGATACGGGCTTGTATTAAGGCATCATCTCTCATCTTTTTCTATTCTTCTTGCATGTCTTTTCTTATTTCCATGTAGAATCTGTTTAAGAATTTTGCAACAGTGAGGGTCAGAGACGTGGGAATCCTTTGATCCTTTGTTCCATTTTTTTTTTCTTTTTAAATAACTCGCTTTGATATTATATCAACTTGGATTGGTGCTACCCTGCTTTTTGCATGCCCTTCTGTTAATATGTCAATAAGTCCTGTGATCCCTATGATGATGACATGTCAATTAAAAGTAGTGGACTGATCTCCATTGATGAAGAAATCAATTCTGAGGGATATTTTTTTTTGCTACTGATTTATTTAGTTTTGCGTCCCATGAATTTTGTTCAAATGATATACCCTTCATAGACTTTATGTATATTTATCTAGCATCCTTATGAAGGTTGAGTTTTTATTCAGAGCTATTGGACAGAGCTTTAATGATGAAAATCAGTTTGAGAGAGGCGATAAGGTCCCCCTATGCTGTATATTTCTTTCATCCTGTATTAAGGGGTTTTGGTTTCTATGTCATTGTTGTCCTAAGCCTGATTGGAACCTTAATTATCAATATTTCATTTATAATCATCATTATTTTATTTTTCTTATTAATTGTGCTTTATTTGTCTTGAACGTGATTATGTTCTCACATTATTTGAAAATTTAATGCTTTAAGACAGTACATAGTTTGAACTTGTCTTTTTATTTAATCTAGATTATTGACTCATTTTTTAGTGCAAGGTTTTTGTAGGTCTCCATGGAGATGAGGGGCATAGGTCCATTGTAAAGAACTAGTGATCTTGATTAACAAATCTTGGTTTACTAGTCAAGAGTAATGTCTTCTAGGCCAGAGTTACAAGCACCTCCTGAGATATTTTATGATGATGCGGAAGCTCGCAAGTACACTTCTTCTTCTCGTATTATCGAAATTCAGGCAAAAATTTCAGAGAGAGCTCTTGAACTGCTTAATTTGCCTAATGATGGTGTTCCTAGATTACTACTTGACATCGGGTGTGGATCAGGACTTAGTGGGGAGACACTATCAGAGAATGGACACCAGTGGATTGGTTTAGATATCTCTCCATCCATGCTTAATGTTGCACTGGAGCGGGAGGTTGAGGGTGATCTTCTACTTGGGGACATGGGTCAGGGTTTAGGGCTTCGACCTGGAGTGATTGATGGCGCTATCAGTATTTCAGCTGTTCAATGGTTATGCAATGCTGACAAGTCTTCTCACGAGCCTCGATTGAGATTAAAGGCTTTCTTTGGATCACTATATAGGTGCTTATCCAAGGGAGCACGAGCAGTCTTACAAGTATATCCTGAAAACCTTGCCCAGCGTGAGCTTATCTTAGGTACCGCAATGCGTGCTGGGTTTGCTGGTGGTGTGGTTATTGACTATCCTCATAGTACTAAGAGCCGGAAGGAATATCTTGTCCTAACTTGTGGTCCTTCATCCTTAAGCACATCTTTTCCTAAAGGTAAAGGTGAAGATGGAGAGAGCTGCTCTGATGATGATAGCAGTGGGGATGAAGAAGATCAAACTGTTTGCATATCGGACAGGCATAGGCCTAGGAAAAAGCAGAAAACCAAGAAAGGTAAGGGAAGGACATGGCTACTGAAGAAGAAGGAACAAATGAGGAGAAAGGGAAATGTTGTACCTCCAGACACAAAATACACAGGCCGCAAAAGAAAGGCTCGCTTCTGATGTCTTACCTCACCAATGGACATCTTAGACATTTCTTTGTTGAATTTCTTTTAGTTTTAGATGTTTGCATCTCGAGTGTGCTGTAGAGTTATGTGGAGAAACTCAATGGCCGTTTCCTTATATTTTTCAGATAAATTAAGAATCTACTGAATCCTTGGAGCCTTCAAAAGGTTGTGCTTGCATCTGTGTTTTTCAAGCCTATGTTTATGTTATTAGTATATTTATAATTTCATTTTAAAAAATTGGGAATTTGTTGATTTCCTTATTGAAAATCTGGATTTGTTGACTTGAAGCTTTATTTTTGCTTTTAATAAGGTTTAAACTTTTTTATATATAAATATTTACAAAAATAAATTCTTTGTAATAAGGAAAAATATAATCCACCTGGGATGAAGCTTTGGATTCTTGAAATTATTGGGGATTCAGTGGTGTATCTAGAGTATTTGTTCTTTAGCCATTTTTTTTTCTGCATTGTATTTGAAATGGGTCTACTTTAAAAATATAGGTCATTATTTCAGCTCACAATGTTCTAGTGATTTTGTGCCCCTTGAGAAATTTGAAGTTGGTATCACAGGAGGGTTCGTGTAAAATAGCTTGTACACATTCATAATGATCAGAGAGTGGAACAATCATGATTGGCAATTTTAAGCTTGGACTTTTTTTTTCTTTTTTTGGTGAAAATTAAGCTTGGACTTATTATATGTTGGTTCTTCGTTGAGGGACATGTATTTAGTAGAATCAGAAGAAGCTATTATCAAGTTGGAGAAAAAATTGGGGTTGATTGCAGACTGAACAGAAGATGAAGGTAGCATAGACCATCTAGGTAGAAGATCTGAACTTGTATGTCTTCTTCTTCTTAAACCAGCTCCTCAGCATTTTGCATGTTGGTATTCTGAATTTTGATTCGCTTCTGTTTGTTGAAGTCTAAATATGGACAGAGCATTGTGTGTTGTGGTATGTGCACTGTCTCTTTATATGTTTTCTGTGTCATCTGTATGTTCACAGCAAGCTTGTCTAATGTCTTGGTTTTAGTAGAGATCAATGTGTAGCCTCGTTGGCCCTTTTACTTGTGATTATTTGAGCTGGAGATGGGAGATGGATTCATTTTGCAGTCTCACTTAAGTCCTAAGACAGTTTAGTCTAGCCTTCCCCATATTCATTCATTGTTATGGTGACCGAAAGAGAACTCCTTTACCATGTCATCAAAGGACATGATATCGTCCTCTCACCTACTTTTGTACTTGGACCATATCTGGGTCTTTCCCACACTCAAAATTGTCTCAACCCTTCTCATATTTAGACAGGGCTGTGGCCCCTCTGGCCTCTTGCAGAGCCTGTTCCAATGTCCTAACTTTAAAAGGTTGAGCTTGAGGGTAGATGAGTGGACAGTAGATATATTTTTTAATATTAAAATAATAATAATTTAATTTTTAGAAAAATTTATTAAAATTATTTTTCCCCCCCTTCTCTCTCTTGCATATGAAATTTTATTTGAATTATTTTATTTATTTATTCATTTGTATTTTGCACATTCACAATATCAGACTCTCTCTCTAAAGCTGTGACATGACCACAATCGTATACATTTTCTTTAACAAAATTGTAACTAAATTTTATTAAATAAATTATGTTTAAAAGAAATATAATTTTTATAAAAATTATATTTATCATGGTTAAATTTGATTTATATTTTTCATTTAGTGATGGCTCAAACTTTTTAAAAATATCCTGGAAATGAGAAGATCCTAAAAATATAAGTTTTTGTTTTCTCAAAAAATAATTTTTTAAATACTCATTAGGAATGGATGGATTTGGTAAGATCAAATAAAAAAAAAAATTCACTTCTTGATATAAATAAAAGAATATGTTAAAACATGCTAATAAAAATATATATTATTTTATAAAATCATTAGATATATAATAAAGATTTAACTTGACATAAAATTTTCTATCGAGATTAAATTAAAAAAAAAAAACTTGATTTTTGAAAAAATGACTCGACCAATTTAAATTTAGCTGATTTGATTGATTTTTAAATTGAATTCGAAGATAGACGTGTGTGTATATACACTTACACAATATATGTATGTCTGTATATGATATATGATTCTTAAAATGTTAAATAAGTTATTAATATTAAATATGTTATTTCATTATAATTGTAAAAATATTATTATTTTGAATAGAATTACTTTAATGTTATTCGTTAAAATGATTTTTAATTGAGTTAAAAATATATATTTTTTAATTCTTAAATAGAAATAATTTTATATTGTTTTATTTGGAATTTTTATTGTTAGAAATATATGTTATTTTCTACGAACATTATGGTATTTTCTAGCCTAAATCAAATAAGACTCATATTTAATATGGCATAAAAAAACCCAAGAAAATTAACCGTCATTTTTACCCTTTACATTCAGACTCTCTCTCTCTCTCTCTCTGTACCCTCTCCATGGGATCAGTCGTCGACTCCATTTGTGTCATTTCTTAACACGTCTAAGTTCTTGTCCGAACTTTTTCGGCGAAGAACTTCTCTCCGATCTCTCTCACTCCTCCGGTATTCTCCAAAACTTACTGATCTAGGTTTATTTTGTTGTTTTGGGCTTTCTTCGTCTTCTTTTCTTGTTTATCTCTCTCTCCCTTTCTAAAGTCTTCATTTCTCAGCGAAACCTTGAAGACCCATGGACCATGAGACATTTGGGTTAATGGTGTGTCTCGGTCACCCTTCCCTCCCCAATTTTTCAAAATTTTTTGTGTGTTTTTCATATTTTGTTGAACTTAGGGTTAATGGTTCAAAATCTCTAATTTTCGTTATTTGGACAATTCAAAATGGTTGATTCTCCTATTGGTTGCTCAGAATCCCCAGTTATTTGGGCAGTTCAAAAATCTCTAATTTTTTTTAACAAAATGACTTGTGTTGAGTGTGACTCTCTTAAGATGGATGGTATGTGAAAGAATACCTAGAATCTAAAGCTTTTGAAGCGCCAGAAAGCCCCCTTTTCTCGTAAAGTCTCTGCAAATGGCTTGTCTGGCATCATTAGTACGTCTTGTATTTGTGTTTCATTCTTGCAAGTTCTCTTCTTTATGGAAAGTTTGTTTGCCTGCGCATTGTTCATCTTGATTCACACATGTTGAAGCCGATGTTTGTGCTCCAAGTGACCTTGAAAGGCCAAGGACGTTATCAGTGAAATTGGAAAAAAAAAAAAAAATACAAAAAAGGCTTTAACAAGACGAATTGCGGCATTGTGAGAGGTCTGAGGGAATGGGTTTTCTTGATAGAACTGGAGCAGAGCTTGATGGAGCAGAGCTTGATAGAGCAGGAAGAATCTTGAAAGTTGCTCGCTTCATGACTCAAAAGAAGAAGCTTTGAAGGCCTATCTAATTTGTTTTGTCATTATTTATGAGCAGTATTGTCTTTTAAACTAATGATTTGATGATGCAACTCGTTATGAACTGATAATTAAGAGGTTGGATGACTATATTTTGCTACCTCTTTCAGAAAAAAATTTTCCAGACTTTGAAGCTGTCTCTCGAATGAACTCAAATTTATAAATAATGAGATTCGTTTCTCTAAAAAAAAAAAAAAGAAAAGAGAGAGAGAGAGGGCAAAATTTTTAATAAAAAATATTTATACTAAATATTTTTTTATAAAAAATCAATTTTTTATTAAATGTTTTTTACGAAAATTCTTTAATAAAGAAAAAACATTTATCAAATATTTTTTTTATGAAGGGTTTTTAATAAAAAAAATTAAAATCATAAAAATATTTTTTATCATAAATAAAATTGATAATTATAGATTATTATTTTAAAAAATATATAAATTAAATATTAATAATAATTATCATATTTATTTTAAAATTTGAATAAATTTAGGTTATCGTATTTTGATTTTGATTTTGATTCCGATTATTCCGTGCGAACCAAACCCCGCCCCAAATTGACAGCAACCGATAAGAAAGCAACAGTTCCCAGTCCCAAGTACGAATTCGAAATTTTCTTTTATACCGGATATCTACCCAAAAAGTACAGTACTTCCCTTTGTATCCCTCTCGTCGTCTCTCTACCTTGCTCTTATCTCTCAGGCTCTTGTTCACAATGGAAAAAGAACAAAAATCCATTTTCATTTCTGAAACAGGATTGGAGAAATTAATTTCTCCTAAAGATGGAAAACCCACAACAAGAATAGCTAGATTCCTCAATCCATGTACTAAAATTGTCAGCCAAGCTGTTGTGGTTCCTGATGCACCTCTGCTGTTTGAAATTTTTCCTGAGAGTCTCCAACAGTGGAAATCAAGTGTCAACTTCAAAGGATGGAAAAACCCACCAAGAAAATGGAAAGAATGGGTCGATCAACTAGCCGAAAAGTACGCATTGATGTGGTACCAACTTGGTATTTGTGATGCTATACTTGGTTCAATTTATGAAGTTTTTCCTAATCATGAATTAGTACTTGGGTTGTCTGAATTTTGGTGTGATGAGACTAATACATTTGTTTTTTCATGGGGTGAAGCTACCGTTACTCTAGAAGATGTGATGATTCTCGGTGGGTTACCTGTTGTTGGAGAGTCGGTGATGAGCTCTCTGACTGAAGATTTGATGGAGTTGGAGATGAGGTTGAAGGACGAGAGAATGAAACTTGTAAAGAGTAAGGCGAAAAAGCCGTGCCAAACGACTTGGTTGAATCATTTTATGGGGTCAGGGACTGAATTTGAACACTTAGCATTTTTGACACTATGGTTGTCCAGGTTTGTTTTTCCCTCGCCTTCAGATACAATAGGGCAAAATGTGTTTCGGATTGCCATTCATTTGTCTAGAGGAACACGGATTGCGCTTGCCCCTGCAGTTCTTGCAAGCATTTATCGCGATATGCGATTGTTGAGACAACAGGCATCAATCACTTGTTCGTACTCAATTACTCTTTCTGGACCACTTCAGCTTGTGCAGCTATGGGCTTGTGAAAGGTTTTCAAATTTAGGACCTAATTGCAATGCTCTCAAGCCTGGTGAACCTAGAGTGGCTAGGTATCACAAATTGAGATGGAATCTTACACTGCCTCATGTTAGGTTATCTTTGAAGTCACCTACAAATTTTCTTTGGCGACCCTATGCTGTGAACTTGACAAATTGGCGCCATTTGGCATACTACAATGAGAGTGAAGAAAAAGAGCTAGATTTCAAGTTGGGTCTAGATGACGATGTGCAATCATATATCGTATGCTTACAGGTTTCTGAGCTTGTTGGAGTTGATTGTAAAGAAAGCTATTTTCCACATAGGGTTGCAATGCAATTTGGGCTGGATCAAGACCTTCCCGGTGAAGCGTCTGATGTTCATTTTGACATGGGAAATGGAAACATTTTTGTTCCTGCAAGGTCATTTGAGCCTGGTGTTTCGACAAGGTACTTAAATTGGTGGAAGGAAATGATGTTGGCTCGCCATGATAAAATTGAGAACAATTTGGTGCATGGTGGAGTGGTGAATGCTAAAGTCTCCCCATTGATCACCAAGGTGAAAAATGTGGAAGATTGTCATGCCTCTGGTGCATCAGGAAGTACAAAGAGTTTGAGTGAGGAAAAAAGTCAACATTCAGGGGATGTTGATGAGCTTACAATAAGCATGGTAGCTTCAAAGAGTCGAAAGAGAAAGACTTGTGCTGATTTCTGCAATCAATTTCACCTCATTGACCTGACTCAGGAGATGGTTGAACTGGATGATGAGATGAACGAATTTGCTAATGGTGCTGTGGAAAGCAAAGGAAGAAATGCTGAAGAGTCTCTGTGCACTACTATAGATGCTGAATGGGTTGAAAGAGTAGCTAAGGGCGCCACTAAATGCAAAGGAAGACAAATCGGAGCATCTATTAGCTCCCCTATAGAAATTGACTGACTAATGAGAGTTCTGAAGGAACAGGTGACGAGATTGAACTATAATTAGCATATTCATCTAATTTTTTTGGCCTGCTTTAACTTTTGAATTTTATGTATGCCAGTCTATTGATAGAGTTTTCAGCTTAGTTTTGCTTAGTTATGATATGAATGTACAGAACGAACTGTTACAAATTAGGGTTTTTGTAGTACAGATTCTTTTGGGTTGTGAGTTTGACTTTTGCTAGTCAAAGTTTTTGTCCCAATGGTGCAGGGAACTAGCAATATGGTGCTGTATACTGTTATATTCTGTTAAAATACCTTCATGATTCACCACTTTGCAATTGCTTTGAGACCTCAATGTGTATAAATTGATATAATCAGTGCTATACGGGAAGATTATCATAAGCAAAACATGTTTCGGTTATCTCCAGCTTTGAGAGGCAGAAGGGCCTTGGAAGAAGTCCCAGGCAGGAGGGTTTTTGGGTATTGAAAGATAAAAGTATTAGAGGAGAACCTTATCACATAAAGTGTACCTGATCTTTTATGTAAAATCCTAAGCATTCACCTAAAATTATCGAGTACGAACTAATCCTAAGAAAGTGTCTATTGCTTGTCTTTTCAGAAGTCATGAACAATGGCAATATTGCTGTTTGTCCATTTTTAATGTTCTACACAATTTTTGCATTGGCTGCAAAATAAATCACAACTTTTGGGGTAGCCCGTACCAACGCCCCTTTCCATACACTGGATGAACTGCCGAAGCAGCCCAAAAGGGCACTTATTTCCCAGAAAACACAAAAGGAAATGAGAAGAGCTACATTTCTCTACAAACAGAGAATAAAGTGGTATTTCCTTTTCGGTTCTTGGAGTGCAACAAAAAGATTGTGTTTTTTCATTTTGCAAGCACAGTCTTAAGGCTCATTTTTCAGTGTATTGTTTATTTAGGTGTTGCACCTTCTAAACCGAGTGCCTATCTTATAACTTGGTGAATTTTTAGTTGCTTCTTTTTCTTCTTTCTTATAGCTTTTATCACTGCTTTCATGGAAGAGAGGAGCTCTTGGTTTCAACAATGGGCGGAAACCCTGTTCTTAGAAAAGCCCATTTTCTAAACCTAATGCATTCTATATTCATGGCCTGATTCTAACTAAGAATTCACTCATTTTCCACTCCAAATTAGCTTTCTCTTGAAACATGAAACTTGTAAAGTTTGAGACCATCTTTCCAACACCACTTAAATCAGGTCAACAGGAGTTCTTGAACTCTAGATATGATTTTTTTTTTTTTTTTAATTTTACTACTCAAATAAAATTTTCTGAATTTTCTAATTTGTGAGCTGATTTTGATTATAATTTTCTCTCACCTTATGAATTTTTAAAATATTGCATTTGATCAATGACTCCACAAAATTTCAACATATCTACTTTCGCAGAGTTAAAAAAAAAAAAAAAAAAATCAAGAATGCGCAGGGAACGTACCATAATTAACTAATTTTTCAACAGCAATTCTACATTTCAAAGTGATTCCAGAGACTGGAAATGGAGCATGCGGGGAATGTAGCAGTGAGAAAAATGCCTGCGTGCACCATTAAGAATGCATGAACATCAATATGCCGTAAATTTGTCTAATGTTAAGGAGCAGCAAGTAACCCTATACAGCTCTAAATCTATTATGGATGAAAATTTTTTAACACTAATGTTTTCCCTTTTTGAAATATTTTTCTTTTTTGAAATATTTCGACATGCTAAATTAATTAATATTTATATAAAAATTTTTATATTTTTATATTTATACATTTTTTTATATTTAATGAATTATTTTGTTTATTTAATTATAATTTTTTATATTATTTATCTTATGATTAATAACTATATATTTGATCATTTTAGATTTTTATTATGAAATATAACTATTCTATTATTTTTATAAAATAATTTGTCTTTATATAAAAAAATTTATATTTTTATGTTTTCGCATTTGTTCATATTTTTAGTTTTTTTTTGTAATCAAATTTTCTATATTTTTATAAAACGACCGATTGTATAATAAAGCTTTTTTTTTTTTTTTTCCTTTTTCCGTAATCCCGAGACTTGGAAATTTGCAGAACGTAGATGGCATGCAGACAATAGGGGGAATGGTATCCACAAAATTAGAGCATAATGTCCTAACAGATTTTTTGAAAATGAGAGACAGAGAGAGAGAGAGAGAGAGAGAGAGAGAGAGAGAGAGAGAGAGAGAGAAGAGGAAGTTAAGCAAAGATGGGTAAAATTATCCTTTATTTAGGATTGTTTGACTATGTCAAAAGCCTAGCCTGGACGCAGGCTGTCTGAGGGAGGTGATGCAGGGGAAACATTTTGTGGGATTGTGGCGTGATTCCTGAACTCTGGTTCCCTCCAGAGCTGGGGGTCCTTCCGATTCCCACCCACATTGATTTCTCCAACTTGAATCTTTGTATTAAGATTGTATCCTTTTTGTTTTCATTTGATCATAATCAAACATTTGTCAATGACACGCCTGACACGCCTGCCAATCTGATTTAGGATTTTCTATGGTTTTTGCTGGTTCTATTGGATAAACTCTAGAAAGAGAGAGATGAGTTGCTTTGGATGTTGCATATCTGGTGAGGAATACAATAGAAAGTCATTGAAGAAAAGCATCAAGGATTACAATGACACCAATTTATTGGCCTCATTCGCAAACATTTCCTTTAAATCAGGTAATGCCGTTAGCAATGATCTCCTTCCCATGTTTAAATGCTAATATTCTTTTTTTTTTTTTGGTTAAATCTCTTAAATATTTCATTGAGTTAATTCATGTAACACTGTAAAGCTATAACAGGCATTATCTTCTTTAATCATCTCTGCTGCCTATGTCTTCTTTATCTTGTATATGCATACATCAACATGCCTTGAAAAACAAAAAACATTTGCTAAGCATAATATTGGCTCATTCCTCACTGTTTGGTTTAAACCTCTCACAATTTAGAAGAGAAGAATGAACAAGGACAAGATTTTTAAATTGCAAAAAATGTTTTAACATGAACATTGCTGAACCATGCAGATAGCAGCAAGAGAAGGTACATATCTGAAGAGATTAAGAAGATTGGAAAAGGGAATATTTCTGCTAATATTTTCTCATTCCGCGAATTATGTACTGCAACCAAGAACTTCAAGGCTGATTCTTTGATCGGCGAAGGAGGTTTTGGAAGGGTTTACAAAGGATTCCTTGATAGCACAAAACAAGTACCACAACTTATTTTCTTCTCCTTGTTTTTTACTTTTAACAAAGCATAATTAGTCATCGTAGACTATGTTCAGAGTTGCATGAATTTTGTATGTTGTTGATCTTATCAGGAAGTTGCCGTCAAACAACTTGACAGAAATGGATTCCAGGGAAACAGAGAGTTTCTTGTGGAAGTATTGATGCTGAGTCTTCTTCACCACCCAAACTTGGTCAATTTGGTAGGATATTGTGCAGATGGAGATCAAAGGATTTTGGTATATGAATATATGTGCAATGGCTCCTTGGAGGATCACCTTCTAGGTATATGCGAAGACCCTTTTGGAACTTGTCCTAATATATACCACAAACCACTCAATTTTTTTCATTTTTGGATGTTTTGACTCTGTTTTCCTCAGAGATAGGCCCTGACAAAAAGCCACTGGATTGGACTACTAGGATGAAGATTGCAGGGGGTGCTGCAAAAGGGCTTGAGTACTTGCACGAACAAGCAAACCCTCCGGTCATATACCGTGACTTCAAAGCATCAAACATACTTTTGGATGCAGAATTTAATCCAAAGCTCTCAGATTTCGGGCTTGCCAAAGTAGGTCCAACCGGGGACAAAACTCATGTCTCAACCAGAGTAATGGGGACCTATGGCTATTGTGCTCCTGAGTATGCGATGACAGGTCAGTTGACTACAAAATCCGATGTGTATAGCTTTGGAGTTGTATTCTTGGAGATTATTACAGGAAGGAGAGTTATTGACACTTCTAGACCAACTGAAGAGCAAAACCTAGTTGCTTGGGTAAATGGAAAACTTCCCTTCTTTAAAGAACTAAATATCATGTAACAATGTTGTTGAATATTGAACCAAACATGTTTTGCAGGCCCAACCATTGTTCAAGGACAAGAGAAAGTTTAACTTGATGGCCGATCCATTGCTTGAAGGGAACTATCCTCTAAAGGGTCTATATCAAGCTTTAGCAGTGGCTGCAATGTGCCTCCAAGAGGAAGCTGGCACTCGGCCTTTGATCAGCGATGTTGTGACTGCCCTCGAGTACTTAACAGCCGATAGTGCTGAACTTGATGATGAGGGAATGAGGATTAATTCAAGTTCTGATAGAGGTGGTGGTGAAGAGACTGAAGCGGATGGTAGTCGGCATGACAGGCATGCAGAAAGTGAGTGAATTAAAAAAAAAACAAAAAAAAAAGTGAAAGAAAATGACCGGGCTCTGTAATTGTATCATATTTTTGCCCTTTTTTGCTGCATTTGTAAAACCAGACCCCTTCGCAGTTGATTCAAGTGAAAATTCTCTTTCAGGTTTGATTGCTGCCGAGTATTGTGAGAAAATTTTTGAGGCATTGCAGTGCCATTAGCTTGATATATTTATTGATACATACGTAAAAAATAATTATAATCAAATCTGATTCATTATTGAAAAAGAAATCCTCAAAACTAGCGTGATTGAGGTTTTTATTCAACGGTCCATATATATTTTTGAAATAAACGACGAAAGAAAATAAGAGAAATCAAAAACTAATTAAAAATAACTCAATCACATATATGAATAGTTAGAAAATACTAAATAAATATTAATAAACTCATTTGATATGCACAATAACTTATTAATCATACACACAAAACAAAAGAATAGAAAGCTATAATTTATTAATTTAATTATGCACTCGTAACAATTTATTAGTATTTAATATTAAAATCTATAATTTAAAATGTTTATTAAAATTTTTAGCAGCTTTAATTTTTTTTTTCAGGGCTTTTTATTCATTATGTTGGCTTTGTTGTTTGCACGTGTATCCTATAGCATTTGGAAGTTTAACTTTTAGTAAATGAAAGAAATGGTTTTTTTTCCTAGGGTTTCTTATGCATTTTTATATTTGCATGTGAACTATGGTGTTTGTATGTGCATTTTGAGGCATGTGGAGGAATAGCTTTTCAGTACATATAAGTGTTTTTTTGTTAAAAAAAAAAATCTTTAATCTGGGTTTTTTCTAGAATTTATAAATAAGGTTAGGGTTCTGATTTGGATGTTGTTGTGGTGTGGTGTCGCGGTCTGATTCTAGCAACTAGCGTACTGGATTCAATATTATGTTATGAGTCAATCCCCCTAGGGTTTAGTTGCATTTTTTTTGTTGGAACACTTGTTTTATTATTTAGGAAATTAACTAGTGGAAAAGATCAAAATGACAAACAAATTAAAAGAAATGAGAAGAATAGGCAAATGGTAAATGGAGCATTACATTTTCCTGTTAGATAAGTTTAGGTGTCTGCTAATAGGAATTAAAGTTGCTGTATGGCATGTCCAGTTTCAATTCAAATAAACAATTTCCCTCGTGGTTGGTGTGTCATTTGGTCCTTGCTTGTGTATGAATTGCTGTGGCATGTAATTATATCAGAATTTTTAGGACCTCATTCCACTTAATAATATCCCTGTCTATTTTGGTGTTTACAATGCCTATCCATTTTCACTTCTGGTTTATTAGTGCAAAAAAATTTCCTGAAATTGTACTTATGAATTACAATGGCATGTAATTATATCAGAATCTTTAGGAATTCATTACAACTTATGAATGAGCAACTTAATAATATCTCTGTCTACTTTGGTGTTTGCAGTACCTATTCTATTTCCGTTATTTTGCTGTACTTCTGGAAATGTTTACTCTATGTAGTGAACAGCATCGTCTGTTCACTATTCACTAGTAGTTGCACTAGCCTTGTAGTTAGTGAAGTCATGTGATTATAGAGTTGATGCTTTTTAAACTGGGTTTAGCTGCTGACTACATTGATTTACTTTTTCGTATATTGGGAGGCAGGAGAAGTATCAAAGGAGAAGTAATTTTTTTTATTTTTGATTTTTTAAAAGGACTATAGTAAAAGAAAAAATTGGGATGAAAAGATTAGGAAGGTAAAGGGGTGTCAGTATTTGTGAAGCGGAAACAATCCAAAATCATTAGTGCCACTGATACTTTGAAGAAATGTCTACATATATTTTCCTATCAGGCAGGAGGTATACTTGCTCCGCCACAGCTCAAATGTTTCTTTTCACAGTACCAGCATGTTCAGGATTTCCTTTCTATTTACCTGGAATTCATGTAGCTATCATGTGAAGCACAGAGATACAAAGAGTCAGAAATCCGGAGGAGCTATCCAAATTGGAAGCTTTATGTTCAAACAGGGACTGGGAATCCCTGTGCTTCAACAGCTCGAATGTTACAAATTAGCACGCAAATGGAAGAGTGAATACCTCGTGAAACAACTTCATTGGGAAGAGAAGAACTCGGACCGAGTTGGCATGATGCCTCTGAAACACTGAAGAGGGAAAAGGCGGCAACATATATCCCTAAACATTCTGCATTTTCTGAGACATCTGGAGATACACCTCGTCTGGTAGATTATGAAGGCCATGCTCCATATAAAATATGTGCACGGCAAGATACAGCAACCAATCTATTACTGGGAAAGTGTCTTCAAAAGGTTCGGATTGCCAAAAAAATCTTTGACATTCAGCAAGCGTCATGACCACTTCCTCAAATGAATAGCTGGGACTTACATATTCAGGAAATAGTGGGGCTAACAAATATATTTCTGGTCCCCATGCTTCACAATCAGCAGCTTCAACAGACAAGGCTGTTGCTGCAAACAACTCAACGCATTCAGGTTCACTTGCCAGCGGGGCATACTCGCGGAGCAATGGATCATCATCTAGGTACATCCCAAAGCATAATGAAGAGTCCAATCTTGAAGATTATGTTGGGACCAATGTCAATAGGGAACCTGCTATCGGCCAAAGCAGTGAACCTGAAACATATGTTGTGCTAATAACCAATCACCACTCTCATGGTCCAATTCAATCAGATCTTTGGAAAAGGTTCTGTTCCATCTATGGCAAAGTTATTTTTGTGGATGATGTTTCTGCTGCAAAGGAAGTAGTCAAGTTGCTTACAACTAAGTATAGGCATTTCGTTCACGCATGCGATACAGAGGTTGGCAGTTCACAGTATTTATTACTGCATCATTTAGATGCATGAGATTATATTCTTGTGAACATTTAAAAGCTCAATGATTATCAGTTGTTTTTTAATCGCAATTTGTTTTCTGTTAATTAGGTGGCCAAGATTGACGTCAAGCAGGAAACCTGTACAGCATAACAATGAAATATATATTTTCAAGCCACAAACAATGGAATATACTCCAGATTTGGAAAAGGTTTGGTGCAGGAGAAAGTAATTTGCTTAACTTAAAAACCTAGCAAAAATCTTGATGGCAACTGTTGCTTGTCAGAAAAAGCAAGCTAATAAATGAATTCCTCAATGAAAATGAGATCACAAGGGCCACCATGTCGTGGGCTTTTTTTTTTTTTGGGGGTGAGAGGGGTTATGTGTTGAAATCATCAATTATGATTGATAACAATTATCTAACCACGAGAGAACTTTTGGACAAGCTTAAAATAACATTGCTCTGGGACCAGGTTCACGATGAAGTGATCTTGGAAGGACCAACAAAGTCAGCAGAGGAGGGGAAGGCCATAGTTGTTGACTGCATGTCCAAACCATTCTATGGAGCAAATTGGCTTAACGTTGACCTAGCTGTGGATGCAAAGTGTGCTCCAAATTGGTATGCTGCCAAGTAGACAACACTTCATATGCCAC
This sequence comes from Dillenia suffruticosa, assembly GCA_033439265.1. Classification (NCBI taxonomy): domain Eukaryota; kingdom Viridiplantae; phylum Streptophyta; class Magnoliopsida; order Dilleniales; family Dilleniaceae; genus Dillenia; species Dillenia suffruticosa. The sequence continues at coordinate 2,971,307 of JAVTVX010000005.1, forward strand.
CGTATCTAAGTTCTTGTGGTTCCTCTGCATGTCTCTGGCCGAAGCATTCCACCAACTTCCCTCCAACAATGTGATTTTAAGTGCTCAGGCCTGTTAAAGTTTTGTAGTTTGCATCAATCTTTGTTCCTTTTGTTGATGTTGATCGGGCCATTACATTGGAAAATGCTGCAGTCATTAATCAGGGATGCACAGTGCGCTAGTTTGCTGCTTCAGCCACATCTTGTATAGAGGTACTAAGAAAATGAGGGTGCACTTGGAGAACCACACCTGTGAATTTATATTTTTCCTTTCTGTTCTGGTTCTTCTATCTTTGCTCTATGATGTTAGGAAGAACATAGCTTTTCTTGTAAACGATTCTCCCAATGTCAGGTTATGTAGGATCATTAGATTATTTATAACGTGCCCAGTTCATTAAGAATGTGTGCATTTGCTGCTTATACAGTTCAGAGAATATGGCTTTTGTTGCTCTCCGAGTGTGCAAGCCCGCCTAAATTTCCTTCATCATTGTTGTTCAGGTATAGGAGAAAGATGGGCCACGCAGTTCAGACATTAGTCACTTCAGGCTGGAGGGCGACTTTGTTGGCCACATTTGATGGGTCACGTGCCCTTCCCTTCCAGATTGCAGTAGGCTATCTCTGTCAACCCCTTTTTCTTTCCTGCTTGAATCAAGTTGACTGCGGGACAGAAAAATTTGTTCAGTCAATTGGTGTTACTCAACGTCACTCAAAATCAGCTGAGCTATTTGTGCTTACCTCTTAAAATCATGGAACCAAGAGATGAATATAAACCGCCACACGAACAGTCATAAAGGAAGAGATGATAACCAAAAAAAAAAAAAAAAAAAAAAAAAATTATCCTTCAGCAAACAAATAAATGGAACAAAATAATGTTTGAGCGCTTAAATTTTACATCTATGCTCAGAAACCACATGTATTAATCTCCAAGTCTATTTACGCATGCAAGTATGTTGGGCGTAATCACCCCAAAACGGGAAGAAAACATACAAGCAAAAAAAAAAAAAAAAAAAAAAAAAAAAAAAAAAAAAAAAGAGTTTTGCAGATAAAATACAGATGTATGTATCATTGCAATTCTGCAAGTGGTCACTTTTCAAATTGCTGCAACTCAACTCCCCAAGCTGATGCCAACTGCACAAGGAGCTGGTCTGGAGTGACACCTTCCCAGTCCTCTGGAGCATCCACTGTTGAAGAAGCTTCATTTAGATTTACTAAAATATCCCTCTTGACCTCCATTGGTATACCAAAGACATCATGTCCATTTTCCATCACTATTTCCACCAACTGAAAAGAAAATAAACAAGAAAAACTCAGAGAGGTCCAATAAGTAATTCATCTTAGTTGGCCTTATCTACATGCTTTCCTACCAAGCAAAGAGAAAGCACGAAATTCACAGACAAAACTTTGTATAAGCCTTTACCAAGGCATATACCTGTATTTAAACACACACTAGATTTTGGATGCACCTCTTAAATACTTGGCATATTGGTCCCATATGATGTTTAGTTCATTTAGAATGTTTAAACTGTCTTCTGTTTGCAAAATATAGGGACAGTTACCATAGGCTGCTATAAAATTAAGGTTGCTCAATTGTGATCAGAAGCAATAGGTTCAAATCATCTCTACTTCCTAGTGCAAGGTGGCCCACATGTGAAATACCTGAAACTCCATAAAGATGAGAGCAGCATGCATTGGGCCTCCTATTTCTATGCTGGGAGGGTTAAGTAATGAAAGAATAAATTTTAGCAGGAAACTAGCAGAAGGAATAATTAAAAAAAAAAAGTGTCACTAGGAAACCTTGGCGCAACAGTAGAGTTAAGGTCACGGGTTCGAGATGTGGAAACAGCCTCTATGCAAAAAATGCAAGGGGAAGGCTGCATACGTATACGCCCACCCTCCCCCTACTCTAGCACTAAGTTGGCGAGCACTTTGTGCACCAAGTGAGCCCTTTTAGTGTCACCAGGAAAAGAGCTTAGTCAAGATTTAGCCATCAATTTGTGTGCCTCTGCAGTATGAATTTCATTCACTATATGCCAAAAACACATGAGCACGGTTCCTGATCATGAGATGACAAATCATAACTTGAAACTCTTAATAGAACATACCAATCAAGGTTTATGGGTTATTTCAAGGGAGAACTAAAATTCAGTAATTTGTGATTTTGGCCTTAATTTTTCCACAAATTGCATCAGTTGGTGCCTTCGAGCTGTGTCTGCCAATATTATATATTGTGTCCTATGCGTGGCATATGGACACAGTGTTCTACAACTAACAAGTTAACTTATGCTATGAAGTACAAGTATGAACATGGGACAGCAGACAAACATGGGAATAATACAACAAATGCCTTATAGCTCTTAAAGCTATTTCACTGGAATTTTTGTGATTTGCAAGAAAGACTTGGAATCTAGATTAACTGTTTTTAACATTGCTTTATAGCTCAGGAGATGTAAGCCATATGTGGTTATGACATTTTCATGACAAAGATTAAAGGATTTGAGCAGAAAGATACTTCTTTGCTTTGGAGATGAGCCCTGGTAGCTAGGCATTTTTGGAGAAATCCTAGGATTTTTAGAAATTAAAAGATTGGTTCCTTTCTCCTCTAGGACAAGTTGTCATTTATCCTTGTCTTTGAGCTCATACTTTTATAGAGATTATAGGCTTGAGGAACTGATGAAGAATTGAACAGAAAATCCTTTATTAGTTTTAACTTTTATATATTCTCTTAGGATTTCTTATCCTTTCAAACTTACTATTATGTTCTTTATCAAATACAATTTCTTATTCCATCACACACACACACACACAAACATGCACACGAACGCAGGTGCGCACACACACACACAAAAGGGAAAATAAATACAACAACAACAGACTAAGTCTTAATTCCAATAATTTGGAGTCGGCCATTTGAAAGACAAATATGAGGATGATTAAAAAAGAAAAATAAATAAATAAATAAATAAATACAAAGATAAATGAATAAAAAATAAATAAACAAATAAATCAAAATCAAAATCAAAATAAAAAATAATATATATATATATATATATATAAATTATGATAGTTTAACTTGTACGGATTCTTTTACGACACTCATTCCTACCCAATGTCATCTTCTTATCTAAATTCTTAACTATCATATCTTTATGAATAACTTGCATCCAAGTTTTTAACGATCTATCCCTACGTTTTACTAGATCTCCTATATTTAAATTCTTGATTCTCCTAACCGATGCATCCGTGGGTATTTTCAATATGACAGAAGGATACAACACTAAACCAAGGTTATTCTCATGTGTATTCTTATGTATTTTCAATGTTATGTCCCTACAAATTTAACAATTAAGCGCTCTACATGACTAAGTAATGACTATGCATGAGATTTTCCTTAAAACTTTAAAAGTGCACTGCTATTATAAAGACCGACAGAAGTTAATAACTAAAATGGCAAAATCCAATATGATATCATTTTATTGGTTATTAACTTTTTCGGTCCAAAATCTGACATGCCATTAGGTACACATACAGCCTTCCATTTTCAACAATTTGCGCTTATTGAACCCTGGCTAACATACAATCTAGACAGAATGATTGCAAGAACAGAAATTATTTATAAAGATGGTCAGAAAAATCCTAAATTAAGAAGATCATTAGGAACTGTCTTACCTGTTGAATCCACGACAAACAAAGGTCAAGCAAGTTTTGGTCCAACAGAAGCTGCCCTATAGCATGTAAAACCTCAACCGCAGTTTCGTTTGAAAGTTGATCTGCTATTGGACCTGATCTGTCCATTAGCTTAACAAGTAAGAGATCATCGCCCGTAGACAAGACTTCAGCATAAGCTGAATCCATATCTCCTACATGAAGTGCATCCATTGCATTACTCCATGAAGTCCAGACAGGGTCCCGCTCATGTGCGACATTATCATCTCCCAATGCCTCTGCTGTCAATTCTGGAATAGCAGTTCTTGCTGTTCTGGCTGCTCCGTTGTCTTCACCAGCCACCCGAATGGCTTCCAAGGTAGCTTCATCCTTTGAGGCCTGCCACACACTTCTTGCAGAAGGGCCTTCTCCAAGCCTTACAGGTCCAGTTCCTTTGTCCCATGCTCTCTGACCAACTGGATCACATTCATGCTCAGATTTATGTGACCTTCCATCAACTACAGCTCGCCTAGATCCCATTTGACCATTTTTTGAGACACCGTAGGAATGATAATCCCAAGCCTCTGATGCATCAGATCTCCAAGGAGGGCCCCTTCCCCTCATGGTCAGCGAGATACCATCAGTTGGGGCCAATCGATCCCCAAAGGGAATGCGCCCATCGCCACCCCTCCCTAGCTTGGCACTGGAATAGTCAGGAAAGCCATTATATTTGCCTAAAGGCCGATTTGATCCTTCAAGCCCTCCCAAAAAACCACTCCCTCTCCTGCCCGATGACAAAGATAAGTCACGTGCCATGTCTTCAACAACTCTCTCAAGACCTCGTACCCTGTTCTCTAAGGTAACCATGCTATTATGAGACCCACCCATGAAATCCTGCAAGACATGATTCAGCCAAAGTTAGAAAATATAAATAAATTTCGAGGAAACAATTTTCTCATTCAGGTGTATTGGGCAGACCTGTAACATGTTCATTAGATGAGCTTGTTGCCTTTCCAGTTGCAGTAACTGCCTCTGGATAGCTAACCAGTTTCCTTTATTATTCATGAAAGATCCTTCAGATTGACCATCAATTTTGGAGAGACCAACCCGTACGTTGGATGGATCTCTTTGATTCACATCGATCCGGTCATCAACATCAAATGCTCCAACTCTTGATCCTTTTCCATTGATTCTCTCTTCAGTCCACTTTTCTCGTGGAAACCCATCATACTCCCGTTGCTTAGAAAGTACGCCAGAAGTTTCTCTACCGGCCATACAGCCTTTTAAATTGGCATATCCATGAAGATCATCTGTTTGGCAGTTACCATTGTGATTTGACCTTCCACTTGGTTCTGTATCTTTTGGTTCTGATTCTTCCTCACTCTGCAACTTTGAAGAAGTAAGACATTTACGAGGGACAACCACTTCAACAGGCAAATCATCCGAGCTCCTTTTTTCAAGTTTTTGAAAGAACTCTGGGTTAAGCTCTTTGTCACTTAAGGCAGGAGCTTTCTTTTTCAATATCACAACAGCTTTGTCAGGTAGGCGGGCCCCTTGGGATTTAGAAATAGAAGTTGAGGTAGGGGATGAACTACTCAAGGAATCCTTTGCTGAAGGCTCTGATGTTTTCTCACCATTATTTTCATTTCTTTGGGAATTCTTCTCTGATAATTTAGTTGGCTCAGAATTTTCACTTTCTAAGGCAATGACAAGAATTGAAATAAGTCATTAAAGAAAATACTATGTAGTTCATAAGAAAGGGATTCTCATTGATTCACTTACCATTAGAGGAAGCTTTCTGACCACTGGAAGCCCCATCCCCTCCCTTGTCAGCTATTTCCTTCCACAGTTGCAGTGCCTCTACCATGCTATCTCTTACAGGCTTAATCTGAAATGAGATCACAACATTTCTTATAGCTATTGTGGTCCTAGATGAATTGAGGCACAACACCTAGATATGGATACATTACTTTGTCAAGTCACATTCTTTGTGAAACAGATATGCTTACCACTAGAATACATAGCGCCTACATACAAAATCATAACAAGTCACACCGCACACGAGTCACCATATTACTTATGAGCATTCGAATAGAAAAACAGAAATTACAGTGATTTCTTAATTAAGATTCTCTCCATCATTCCATCATTAGAAGGTTTAGATCCTTTTCACCTTTAGAAACCGTTAATATAGAGGTTGAAAACAGACATACGAGCAACATCCTGTTGCCAAATACTATCTAGACCAGAAAATTCATAAGTAAATCAGCCCATGTTCTAGAGTTATTTTATCTAGGCACTGACTAATTAAAAAATTGCAACAAAACTATGCAACTGATTTAAAACTAAGAGAATATAAAAAGTTAATTTCACATATTCCGGCACATATTTTTTTGCTAATCATTTCCCTTAGAATAATCACAAACATTCAAGCTCTCAAGACACTCATTCACACCCAATATAGAGGAAGTGAAAGCTAAGTCAACAGAAAATAATGGAAAGTAGCAACTTCATAACTTATAACAAGTTTTCCTTTTTGTATGGGCAGTGTCACTGCAATATCCTGCCTGTGTGATAAATATTTATAAACAGCAAGATTGTGTAAGAAACAAGTAGACAGAAATAACAGTCACTGTGCATAAGGTCATCAATCAAGGAAAAATGTTTAAGTTACCTTGTCAAAGCGACATGCTTCCAGCGTTGTTACCGTTGCAGAAGCTCCATGCTCAACCAAGTGACTTGAATGTAATGCCAAGGCAATCAATGTTTCAGCAGCTGCCTTACGAGTTGCCCAATCTGTACTCCCAAGGCACTCGTGAATGCTTTGCAGCAAAGGCTCCAAGATTTGTGGAACAACTGCTCCAGCCTGAAGAAAGTTCAGAGGAGAGACATACCATTATTACAAGTGCATTCTAATATATTTAATAAAAACAATGTACAGAAACTCTGTGTGCAGGCAGGAAGCAAAATCATGGTGGGAGAAATAACCAACATGCTGCTGGTTTCGAGTCCAACAAGAAAATCGAATTACTGCCCAAAGTCCTAACACAAATACAGATGAATAATCCATAAATGGATAACCAAGTTTTAGCATGCCTCAAATTCAGAACTTAAGTCTAACAAGAATACCTACATATAAAACATCCAACATTATCTCAAATTCACATCCACATTGACCTTCTGACATAAAGCTTATAGTTTTCAATCAGATCCCCCAACTTTAACATACCCATTACAGGGAAGAAAATTCAATAGCAGTAATAAGCCTGTAATTCTTAACTGGGTACAGAATAAACCATAACTAGATTACTAAATTTAACCCATGCCATCAAATCTAAGTCCAACAAGAACATCTACAGATAAATACATGCCACATTGTCTCATATAAACACAAAACCTACATTTTGAATTCAGATCTCCAACCTTAACATACCCATTACAAAAAATCAAATCCAACAATAAAGTTAACACATAAATCATAAAAAAAATAAAATAAAATAAAATTTAGCAGTGACCAAACCTGAGACAAACTAGAAACCACAGGCAACAATGCCGCCTTAGCCAAGAAATTGGGGTTACTCAAATACTTGCAGATCCTAGTACACAGCTTTTGAAAAGCCCCAGTTGGAGGCTCAGAGGCACACTCGATCATTTTCGCCAAACATGCGGCAGACCCAGATTGAACAACCTTATTATTCTCACTCATAGCCTCAAACAAAGGCTTCACAAACAGAGAAACCACAGAACCGACATTGCAATTACTGTCACTCTCGCCACCCTTCAAATACTGCCCAGACAACGAGCCAATCGCATCTCGACACGCGTCACGAACTCCTGAATCGGAGTCTTTGAGCTTCTTAACAATGTGGGCAATGATTTTTGTCAAATGGGTCGATGTTAAATCTGGGTGTGAAGTGCAGAGCAGTGAGAGAAGACGCAAAGACTCTTTCTTGACCAAGGGTTTTGGGTCATTGGTTGATTCATAGAGACAATTAAGAAGCATTACAACTCCATCCTGAGTTAGGGTTTGGATGGTTTTTTCAAGATCTTCAACGGCGATTTGGTAGGTGTCTCTGTCTGAGAGCTTTGTGAGTGAAGTTAGGATTTTCTGCTTGAGTTCAATCATTGCTAAATGTGAAGAGAGTGAAGATGAATTTGAAGATCTTGATTGTGTTATGTTTGGGGGTTTTGTGGGTTTTGAAGTTTTGGGTGCTTGTGATGAACTCATCGTGGAGAGAGAGAGAGAATCGGGAGACTTGTTTTGTTTCTTTGTACTGGGTTTGAAATATTTGTGACGACGAAGAGAAAATTGGTGAAATTACGATTTTGTCATACTTTGCTTTAAAGTTTGAACTCAATTATGAGGGCATAATGGTACACAAACAAAAGTTGGATGGAGCGTCACTCACATCACATGACGGTTATGCGAGTTTATGGACTGCGAAGAGAGAGAAAATGATGAGATGGATTTGAAATTGAAGATCTTGATTTGTCGAAGAAGATGAAGAAGAACAAGAAATTTGATAATTAACATTTTTAAATGAAATTTAAATTTTTAAATTTATTTATTGATTTTTTATTACAGTAAAAATATACTTAATTATATATTTAATACTAAATAATAAATAGATTATATCTTTACATAATATTAAATAACTAATAAATTTTAGCACGCATGGTCTCCACTAATTTATTTTAGAGAGTAGATTTAAATTTTAATAACGATAATTTATTTAATAATTATTGAATTATCGTGAAAATATTGATGGTTTGGTCAAAAAATTAAATAAAAAATTTATATCATGTTAATAAATTATAATTCAATTGATATTATTTTTTTCTCTATTAAAAGATTTAAAAAAAAAAATCTTAGGAAAGAAATGATAAAACCCAACCATCAAATTTGTTGGTGATTTGGATGCTTGAACCCTATGTTTCGTGACTTGCTTTTATTAGTGGATCCCACGTTTTGGTAGCTTCGATTTCGTATGGAACAAAAATAATTAATGATGTACTTTTATTTATTTCTTCCTTTCCTAGGTGTGTTTCTTGTAACCGCGATACCTTCCCTTGCAAGTTGCAGAGTAAAATGCAAATCCGCATGGTAGATTTGTGTTTTTAGTTTTCTTCTCAAAGGGTACAAACTAAATTTCACTACTTATAAATGACTTTTAAATTTACCAAAATACTGAAATATGATAATATCTGTTGTTTTAGTTATTGTTTTGAGCTGATCTTTAATCAACAATCAAACACTTTTTTTCATTAAATGAAGTTTGTTACGTAAATCGTTTTATATTATTGTATTTTATTTCATATTACATGTTCGTTTATATAATTGTTATTTTATACAAATATAATAATCATATTTTGATTTCATTTAATGGATCAACAATATTGATACTTTTATATCATTATATTTTATTTTATGTCATATTTATATATATATATATATATTTAAATAATTCATATCATAGAGATATTCTTTTTATTCTAAAATTTTTAATTTGATTTAATTTATTTATATATTTTTTTAAAATACAATGATATATACTTTTTGCAGATAATATAATATTAGTTGATGAAATTAGGGAGAGAGTTAGTACTAAACTAGAGTTATGGAGACATACACTAAAATTCAGAGAGTTTAGATTGAGTCGATCAAAAACCGAATATATGAGATATAGATTTAGTAACAGTTATCAGAATGATAAAGAAACGATTATGTTAGATGGATAAAATATATCCAAAAGTGATCGATTTAGATATTTAGCTTCCATCATCAAAATAATGATAATATAGATTGAAATGTGAATCACATGATTCAAGCGGATTTGATGAAATGGAAAAAAATATTTGGAATTGTTTGCGATCGCACGATACCATTACATTTGAAGGGAAATTTTTATAAAATCGCGATTACACCTACACTATTGTATAATACCGAATGTTGGGGTATTAAACAACAACAAAAATAAAAGATGACTGTAACAGAAATGAAACTACTTATGTGGATGTGTGGAAAAACTAGAACAGATAGAATTAGAAATGAAAAAATTTGTAATAAAGTATGAGTTAATTCAATTGTGAATAAAATATGAAAGTGTCGTTTAAGGTGATTAAGGTATGTGCAAAAAAGACTAAAAAATACACTTTTAAGAAAACCAAAAACTTAAATATGGGAGATCTAATAAAACAGAGAGATAAACCGCTGAAAACTTGGATACAAATTATTTATAAAGTTCAGATTAAACCAATAGATAAATGGTATCGTGCGATCCCAAACAATTGAAAATGAATGGTGTAAAAGAATTCACACAAATTAAATCAATATATTTTATATATTTATCTATTGATTTATTTATTTATTTTCATTTTCATTTTCACTTTATTTTATTTATCTATTATATATATATATATATATGTTTTATCTTTTTCAAATTTGTTTTTCAAATAATTGATCTAAAATATTGAGATTAAAGTTCAGATTGTTATTATTGTTACGGTATATTTATTTTATAAAAAACCATAATTTTGTAAAACCCCATGCTATATCTTAAAAAAAAAAAATCATTTTTTCATCTTTTTTTTTTATTTTTCAAGTTTTATATATTTAATTACATAATATCAAACATATAATATTTACTACAAAGTATTACAAAATAAAAAATAGGCCCAATCAATTTTTATTTAGTGTAATTCTCTTCTAAGAGAGAAAAAAAATGATAAGGGATGTATTAATATACACGTAGCTCTTTTTTGGTTTTCATTATCAGTATCCTGATTTTATCTGATTAATTCGATTCGAGTACTGTAGAGCTCATTTTAGGGGTGGGTTCTCCTAAATTATTTTTTATCATTTTCAGAATTCGAATTCGAAACCTCTGATTAAGAGAGTAAATATCTAATCACTCAATTCAAAGGAGTTTGATACATAAACATAGCTCTACCAACCCAATAGTGCAACTAAAATCAGGCAGTCGAGATTCAAAGAAAAATGATCAATAAAAAGAAGATGAAATTTTGGATCAATTAACTTTTGGGGCAAGAATTTCTAACTACAGACTGACCTAAAGCATGTCATAGTCAACTCGGCCCCGCCCACCCAATGAAGACACTTTCTTTATTTTTTGTTATACAGAAATTTGAATTTGGGATTAGTAGATTGGATGAAAGAGTTTATACCATTAGACTGTCTCATTGAGAATCAATGAAAACACTTTCGTTGGACCATTCCTAGGTTGATTACTTCCATGGACCCAAAATAAATGGTTTCAAGAACATTATGGATTTCAACCACAAAAATAAAAATATACAAATTTAGATCCAAGTATTGGGTTGACTCTTTTAAGATTGGGTCAAATTTAGGTGAGGCGGGCGACATAAAAAATACATGTTAGCTAGCCTCAACCGGGCGTGAATATCGGGCCTACAAGCAATGTTCTTTCATTCTTGTTTGGCCCAAGTGTGGTTTGTAGTACATGCTTGGATAACAGGCTGGTCAGTTCTTTTAGCTTACAGGCCCTACGCATAATTGGGCCTCCCAAAATTGCTAAGTTGTTACGATTTGAAAACTTAAACCCGCCAATGAATTATAGCCCAAATAGAACTGTCCCCCTTCGGTTGTAAAACTTTGGAATTCAAATATTCATAATTTTTTTAATTACACAAAGATTTGAATCTGTTATCACCAAATTAGGAGAGAAAATTGTGATCACTAAATTAAGGGTGTTATGACACTCGGGTTGAGTTTGAGTATCACAATACCCGAACTCGAGCTCGATGTACTTTAGGTGAGCTCGAGCTCGGCAAGTTTGTATTTTTCGAGCTCGAGTTCGAAGTGTTGTCGGGTGTTATCGGATAGTATCGTCGGATAGTGTCATTGGATAGTACAGATAATATATTTAAAAAATATACCTAAAAATATAATTTTATATATAATTTTTTTAAAAAATATATATAATTATATATAAATTTTATGTTTTAAAAAAATTAAAATATTTCGGATAGTTTATCGAGCATTCGAGCTTGACACAGCTGGAATCGAGCTCAAGCTCGATACCCAGCTACACGAGTCCAAGCTCGGTTTGACCGAGCTCGGGCTCGAGCTTTGATTGGGTAGTGTCACGGATACCCGTGACACTACCCGGTATCATTAACACCCATGCACTAAACTATCCCATTGGGGACATTCAAATCCTCCTATGTATATATAAAAAAAAAAGCTTAAACCCCATCGATCTTTTCCACATAAGGGTCTAACCTGGTCTTTCTTTCTTTTTTTTTGTACTATGGTTAGACCACACATCCAGTATCTGGACTTTCGTCCCTACTAATCTGAGTAGACCGCTTACAGGGCCCAATTAAGGAGGCAGGTTTCCTAACGTTGATTTTTTCGTTCTCATGGGGGATCGAAACCTCAATCATTATTAAGGGGCGTTAGTTTCTGAACCAACTGAGCTATTAGATGTTGGTGTCTAACCTTGTCTTTCAGGGATAACTCAAGTGGTATAGTCTCTTTACTTATATTTTCTCTTTTTCGATTCGATTTCGTTTAATTGTATTTCTTTATAAATAAAATAAAATAAAATGAGGGTCTAACCTGGACAAACAGCCGAAGAGATTGAGCTAAATTTATGGGTCTGAAATTTGGGCTGTGCTGGACTTTAGTAGCATGTATTTTTAATAAGCAAGACCCAAATGGCCCAAAAGGGTCTAATCAAAGAGTTTTACCGAATTAATTAGTGGTAGATTAGACTAGGCTCATAGTTTGAAGCCGGAAATGCTTTACCTAAAATGGTGATTCAACCAAAATTTCGTGGTGATTTTATCAAACTTAAGCTCAACCTATAGCAAATTTGATTATTTTGAATCTCAATTGCCCGAATCTTATTACACTATTGGGTATGCTAATCTCGCCAAACTTTTATGAGTGTAATAATTTGATGTTATATTTTTTTTATTATAGATATAGAGTACGAATTATAAAAATAAAAAAATAGAATTTAAAAAAGTCAATATCATAATAAATTCTGTGATATTCAAGTCGAATTAATTGAAATAATTTAAATACCGGGTTTTAAAAAAATGGGGTATGCTAACCTCCCTCCCTCTCTCTCTCTCTATCTCTCTATCTCTCTCTCTCTCTCTCTCTCTCTCACATAACTTGGATTCACACAAGGCACAAGAAATGTATGGCAATTAGATTGAATATAAATGAAAACCACGTCCCAAATGTTTTATTTTATAATTGATGAATTAGAGCTGACATAAAGAAAGAACGATTGATCACTAACTATGGTAATTACATTAAAGATCTTTAGAGATTAAGCTTATACAAAGGGTATGTAAATTGGTAATGCATATGATGTGGGCAAGTTGCTATCAAAATAAATAAATTATGTTGTATATATCAACTTGCAAAAGGACTCATTAAAATCATTAATTATACTCAAATATTTTAATCTTTTTACAAAACATAATTATAATAATTATTTTTAAATTAGCAAACTTGTGGAAAATAATTCAAAGGACCAAAATGAATGAACAATTAGACAAACAAACAAATAAATAAAGAGGTGGTTAAAATGGAATTAATATTTTATAAATCATTCTAATTATTATTTTAGGATAAAATTTTAATTATCAAAATAATAGAATTTGATCTAATAGTGTTATTATTATTTCTATCTATAAGAATGAATCAAATTTATTTCTTATCCGATTGCATCAACAGTGTTTTCCAGAAGTAGGGATTTGATCAATTGAAGAGGGTTCTTGCTGAGCTGTCCACCGGTGATTCAATAAAGCATTAAGAAACAGTACTTCTGGAAATACTCAAATCTCTCCCACTCTGTTCTCTGTTCGGCAACAGACAGCTTTCTTTGACCATAGATAGAGAATGGAGGATACAAATAACCGTAGGCTGTCTATTCGAACACTACCACATGGGATGGTGATGATTTAACAACCAACCCTTAAAGGATCTTCATTTGCCTTCTGGGTTTTGCTTTTCATTTACAATCAACCTCAGAATTTCAATGCCCCTTAACCACTTGTAGGTATGCCTTTAAACTGTTCTAGTCCCAGTCTTTAATGTTCTTGCGGTTCCACTATCAGTTGTAATCTTCATTGTTGCACCCCCTATAATTTTTTCTTCTTTTTTTTTTTGGGTTAAATCTGTTCATTATTGATCTTTATGTGCTTTTTCTTTTTCATCTTTGTTTTTGGTTTGAAAATAATCTTAGGAGTGGGGCTCTTTGATGGAGATGGTTCTGAATTGGTTGTTTTTGACTTTATTTTTTTAGTACTGTTGTGGGTTTTTGTTCTTTTTTTAATTTAAAAAATATTCTTGAAATGGAGGGTCGATGGTTGATGATTTTGATTTCTGTTGATGAAATATAGTTGGTGGATTTATGTCCTTTATTCGCTTATTGGTTTGAGTGAGAAGTAAGTGCCAGTATCTGATGTTGTTGTTCAATTGGATATTATTTAGTTTTCTATATAATATGAGAACTTTAGGAGTTTTTTTGTCTGGGAATGTCAATGAAGTTATTCCCTTTTGGGATTGTGCCTTTTGATTTACCTTTGACAATAGCTTTGGAGTGAAATTACATTAGTCATAAGTTGGAATGAAGAATCTTAGTCCTAGTTAGTATACTTTCTCTTTGGCATAGAAGAATCAAACATTTGACTTCAGGTTCCTCACTTTCTCCAGTTAGACCACTCAATGATCTAAATAGCAGAGTATCTCTTAGTTTATTTTGGAGTTTTTGTGTTGTCCTAGAATATCTGATCATACTTATTTGTAGTATTTACTTGTCTAATCTCTTGTTCTTATGCCAAGGGTGTATTACTTTTACCCAGGTTTTAGGACTGCGGGTAGATGCTGTCTGTGAGTGGAATGATAGTGAGGAACTCAGAGTAGTGCCTTTGGCCAATCATCACCATCTCTTCTTCTTTACACTAGGCCTTTCAACAAAAGTTTTTGCGCATTTTAATTGTCAAGTTTGGAGCTTACCATTCATTTTACTTGTCCCTTTTAAAGGAAAAGATGAAGAGGGGAAAAAAAACCCTGCATTTGGAACAGAAATATGATCACATCCTTACGTATTGGCTCCTACTCTTTGACAGGGCTTGAATTGCTATGACTGTGATGTCCATTTCAATGACCCCAGAAAGCTAAATCATCAATTTCTTGGTTCAACCTTTGATTGAGACTAGAGAGAAGAAAGAAATATGGTACAGACACTGGAAGGTATCAGGGGTGGTGGTGGATCGATAAAGGCGGGAACCACTGGGACAATTATTTCCCTCATGACAAGAGAAATGGATTCCGTAGAATCTGCACCTCAAATGCCAACATCAACTGGACATAAAAATCCTACACCTCCCATTTCAGTCCCATGTGGTGCTTCCACTCCCAAAACATTCCAACCAACGGCTTCAGATCAAGCAAGCAGCAGTGGTACTAGTTCTGGCACTAACCATGGACAAAGTCAAGAGGTTGCACGGAAGACAATAGTCTACAATGGGAAAACTCAAAAATTCCAATGCTTGGGTCTGAGAATATTGCTATGGATGGGACGCCTAGTAGAGAAAAATTTAACAAGAAAGGATCTTACATTGTTGAAGTTGTGGACATAAAATGTGGGGACCAAAACAAAGCGTGGAAAAGTGCCATTACATATCGGCTGAAGAAGCTTGGTTTCTCAAAGCTCTCTGACAGCATTGGTTAAACCTGCAATTTCTTCACATCAGTTTTCAGGTTCCGGTATCTGAACCCAGATATCCCATTTGGACGATTGCTCTCAACAACTTCCACCATAGAACATATGCTCGGTAGTAGTCTGCTGCCTTCTCTTTTCTTCTTCCTCTGCGTCGTTTTTACGGATCCAAACTTTGGAATGTAATAAGCACCAGCTGATGCAGATTCTCGAATTTGACACTGAGTTGCTTTCTTCCGAGCGATGACTTGGTGGCCTAATTCAAGCCGGCTAAAGTATTCGATCTCTTGCATTATCAACGATCCAACAGTCCCTCTAGTGCCTATTTCTGCAGGAGTCTTTGCAGCCATATTTTGATGTGACTTATGGAGGTGGTGTTGGTCTTATGGAGTGGTTGGAGTGGTAGTGGTAGCTTCTTGATGAAGAGAGGTGGTTTTGGTTCTAGTATTGGTGGGGAATTTGCTTTGTAGTTGGGTCGTCTTTTGGGGTTAGGCCATATGCCCAAGTCAAGTTCACATGAGTTCTTTGCTTTATGTTCTTTATAGTGAAATAAGCACGAGACTTTCGATTTTGCCTACTTTTGTTTTTGGGATGGTGACATTGCCATTGTATTCATGTGTTTGCAGTCAAAAAACCTTTAATTTTCCCAACTGCTTTGTACCTCTTAATTTTAAACTGCCTTACCTCCCATTTTTCAACTTGTTGCTTCTAATGCAAGTAATTGACCTGAATTATGGGTGAGAGTCTGATTGCCTAATTTATCATGGGCTACATAATCTTGCTTAGTGGATCAGATTCGGATCTACGAAGCGCACAAAATGAGATGCGACATACCAAGAATACAATGGCAAAGAAACATTGTAAGAATTTTACACCATTATAAAATACAAAATGTAATATCAAGTCGTATTTAGAAACCTTGCTCGATATATATAGATATATATATATATATATATATATATATATATATATATATATATATATATATATAATTATTTTTAGAAGTGTCAAGAATGCTGTTAACTACACTAACATATTGATGTTAAGGGGTGATTTGTGACTTGGAAGTGAAGATAAAATCTCTCGCATCCTTTTCCAAGAATGCTGTTAGTTTCCTATATAATGGCTTCAAGGACTATAATGGCTTCATGGACAAGGGAAAAGAATTGGCATGGTGTTTGGTTTGGTGGAGCAAACATTGAGTGCATTTCAGGTTTGGGTATGGGGAAGTTGCTGGTGATCAGCTTTTGTGGTTCTTATTTTGCACTTTTGTTTAATGTGGTGTGGCTTTGGGTTTTCTTTTCTCATATTTGAAAGGGTTCATGAACAAGTTGTGATTGAGACTTCACTGGCAACCGACAATATGGTGGAAAATTTTAGCTTCTCTTAGTCAATGCTGGACAGAAAAGTGTGGCCGAAAGCCTTTTTGACAAATTCTAATCTACTAGTGGATGAAAGGCTCCTCGAGGCTATTTCACTTATGTTATCGGATAACAATTTCCACTCTTTTCTCCTCTTCCAACTATGAAATAATGCATTACTTATATGTTTTTTAAAGAGAGAGAAAAAAAAACCAAATTACATGTTTAGAGCCCCTATTATTAGTGCAGCAAAAAGGGCAAAAACAAGGTGCCATTTATTGAGTCTGAAAATTGTTGGGATGAACTACTTTAAGGGTGGGGTGATTCACAACTGGTGGATGGATAAGAAGTTATTGCTGGCTAATACTGAACTGCTAATCATTGACAGATGAGAAAATGCACTGGACAGCTCTGTTTGGAGCTTAGGGTAACCTGAGAACCTCTCTTCTTTGGCCTCTAGCTAGGCTCTTTTATTATGAGTCAAGCAACCAACAAGTCCAGTAGGCTAATTCTGAAGCTGGACTTTTTAAATTAACTCATTGAACTCACTGATACAAGTGGAGTAGTGTATCTGAGAATTACAATTAGGATCTTTTAATTAACTAATGGGATTAAAAAGTTGTTTTGAAATGAATTAATTATCAATTTCTTTTTTGTTTGAAGGGGTAGAGGCCCTACATACATAAAGAGGGAATATAGGAGAATATGAGGTTTCTTGGCCTTGGCCTTATTAAAGGTGAGAATTTGAAATCCTGCTATGCCAAATGAAAGATCGGGGATTGTTCAGTAGGAAGAGATATTAGATATTTTAATTAAATTTCAGGTTTGAAATTTAAAAATAAAAGAGACTATACTAAGAGATTCATTCTTAAAAAGAGTTTTCATATATATTCAAATTAAACTAATTAAAATATACTTTTATATAACGGTGGTAGGTAGAAAAAAAGAAAAAAAAAATGGAAGGTTGTAACGAGGAAAATGGTAAAATGTTGGCCTGGATCTCATGACTAGAACAAGGGACCACATATAGTTGGGCTGAGCGTGGACCCCCACTCTAATGCATCTCAACAGATAGGCCCGGCCCACCCATTGAGACCCATAGAAACAATCTAAAGATCACGTGATGTGGCACGTGACAATTATGTCAAGCAAGTCACCTGAAATACACGTGATCCACTCTCTTTCGAACGCTGCAGATTTCACTTCCCCACAATCTATTCAAAAGTGGATCGGATAGAATAGAAAATGGGAAATAGAGGATAAAGGAGGTGTTTCTCAGTTATTTTTTTTCCAAAACCCCAAACAATTATGGCTTCAATCCCATGTACAATTCAGCTTCCCTGTTCTACAAAGCCCAAAAAAACTTCATCCTTTTCATTCTCCGATAATGGGTCATCTCCCGTTTTTTTCATACTTAGCTCAAAATTTCTGGGTCTGAGAAAGAACTTGAAATGGTTTAGACCCACAAGACTTGGAACCAGTAACGGGTCTAGAGCTAAATGCTGGTTCAAGTTTGGGAGTAGTGGTGTTGATGCTGAAGGTGCTGGGATTTACGGTAGTCAGTCTAGAGATGACTTTGATAGGGATGATGTTGAGCAGGTATTAATTCTTCATCTTGTTCTTGTTTCTCCTACGATTTTGCTTATGTATGTTCTAAGGTGTTTTGTGTATTATACTAGATGGTGAGAACTGATGGATTTATGTGTTGCTTTTGCTGTTGAATTGGAAGATTTTCTTAAGCATTATTAATGTTGTGTGATCGGTAAAGTTGCGTCTTAGGGAATGACTGTATTTTGGAGGTGAATTATTGTAGGAAGTGCAATGCGACTACAAATTCTTATATTTTGTAAACTACTGTCCCTTCCAAGCTTATGCGAGTGGAGGGAGGTGTTATAATTGTTTTGTGTCTTAACATTAATTGTAAAAATTTGTAAACCTTACTTAAATTCAACCCAAACCGTTCTGTAGCAGGGAGCACCAGGAAAGTTCCCAGGAAAGAGGTGGAGCTCGTCTGTCCTCGCTTAAGAACCTCTTTCCTTGGACAAATGTTTGTCACTTGACAGAACTTTCCTAGACATGCTATGCCATCGCATACTAGAGAATGGGCTTTACTAAAGTTTGGAGTACAAATTTAAATATAGACAAAGAGAGATAAAAAATGTGATCAAGTAAAGAGAAAAATAAGGAGAAAGATTTATCAAGAAAAAAATGAAATTGAAGAATGAAGAGAATTTCTTCTATTGAGTGTGAAAAAGAAATTATCTCAATATTACAAAGACAGAGAAGGAGAAGAGAGATTTTGGAAGAGAGATTGTCTTCCAAATTATGAATACAAGAGAAGAGAAAAATCCTATTTATAGAAGATGGAGGAGAGAGAAAGAAAAAATAAAAATAAAAATAAATAATAAAAAGAAATGGGAAATGGGGAAATCCTCCAACGGCTATATAGCCGTTGGAGGTGAAATGTGAAATCCTCCAACGGCTATGAAGCCGTTGGAGGTGCAACGGCTATTATAGCCGTTGCAGCCTTGGGCCCACTTGGGCCAGGAATCTTGGGCCCAAGTGGGCCTATGTATTTTCAACACTCCCCTTCAAGTTTGGTGAATATATATCGATGGAGCCTAACTTGTCGAGAATATTATTCATGTGACTAGCCGTAGTTTCCTTGGTGAAAATATCAGCAAGTTGTTCACTACTCTTTACGTAAGGGGTGATTATGGTTTTGTCTTCAATCTTTTGTCGTACAAAATGACAATCCACTTCAATATGTTTGGTCCGCTCATGAAATACCGGATTTGAGGCAATGTGAATAGCCGATTGATTATCACAAAAAAGCTGAATTGGTATTGTGACCTTGAACCCCAAGTCTTCAACTAGGGTTTTAAGCCATATAATCTCACTTGTCGATGCTGCCATAGCTCTATATTCCGCTTCCGCACTAGATCTTGAAACTACTGATTGTTTCTTACTTCTCCAAGATACTAGATTACCTCCCACAAACATACAAAAGCCTGTTGTAGATCTTCTATCTTGAGAATCTCCGGCCCAATCCGCATCACAATATCCAATAATTTCAGAATTTTGGTTGCACTTCATCCATATTCCACGCCCAGGAGAGCCCTTTAGGTACCTCAAGATTCTTTCGGCTGCTCTCCAATGTCCTATTTTTGGATTATGCATATGCTGGCTGATTCGGCTAACCGCATATGCTATATCTGGCCTGGTGATCGTCAAGTAAATGAGTTTCCCAACGAGTCTCTGGTATCTCGATATGTCAGTAAAGAATTGATTATCATCCGTTTCTTCTTCAAAGGTTGAGATTGGACTACAAGCTGGTTTAGCTCCAATTTTACCTGTTTCCTGCAAAAGATCAAACGTGTATTTTCTTTGGGATAGAACAAACCCTTTAGAGGAGTAGGCAAGTTCTATACCTAGAAAGTATCTTAGTTTCCCTAAATCTTTAATTTCAAATTTAGACTTAAGAAAATTTTTGACTTGATCTATTTGCTTTATATCATTCCCGGTTATGATTATGTCATCGACATAGATAAGTACAACGGTGACCTTTTCATTAAAAAATTTTGTAAATAAAGATGAGTCACTGTTGCACTTAGAGAAATCATAACTAAGAAGAGCGGTGCTAAGTTTAGCATACCAAGCTCGGGGAGATTGTTTCAAACCATAGATGGCCTTATTGAGCTTGCATACTTGTCCATCTTTGCCTTCAAGTCCTTGAGGAAGTCGCATGTAAACTTCCTCCTTCAATTCTCCTTGTAAGAATGCATTTTTCACATCCATTTGGAACATCGGCCAACTCCAATTTGTTGCAAGGGACAATAAAACTCGGACTGTGGTCATTTTAGCAACTGGAGCAAAAGTTTCAGTGTAGTCTTCTCCATATGTCTGAGTGAAGCCTTTGGCTACAAGTCGTGCTTTGAGGCGATCGATTGTTCCATCACTCTTATGCTTGACCTTGTAAACCCACTTGCACCCTACCGCTTTCTTTCCTTTAGGAAGAGTGGTGATTTCCCAAGTTTGATTCTTGGTAAGAGCATCTAATTCTTCATTCATAGCCTTCCTCCATTCTTGATGACCATTAGCTTCTTCATAACTTAAAGGTTCCTGCATTTGGTCAATGCCATTCAAGAACTCTTGATGACTAGAAGAAATATTATTAGTTGTATAAAAATTAGAGATAGGATGAGATGTAACTTTGGAATTATAATAAACTTCCTTATTTAACCATTCTGAAGGACGTCTTATTCTAGTTGATCTTCTAAGTGGAGGAGGTGGTGAGGATGGTTCAATAAGAATTTCCTCATTTTCTTCATTAACTTGTTCTCCCCCTTGCTCATTATTTTGTTCTATAATTATTTCTTGGGGAGATTTATTTTCAACTCTTGGAGATTCCCAGAGAAGGATTTGTAGGTCCTTTTTTATAAAATCTTTATTTTTGCTATGTTCTTTGAAATAAAATTTATCTTCCAAAAATATTACATCCTTAGATGTATAGACTTTATTAGTTTCGGGTTCATAGCATAAATATCATTTTTGAAATGATGCATAACCTATAAAAACACAACGTCTCCCCTTTTTTTCTAACTTATCTCTTATTTGAGAAGGAATATGAGCATAACATGTGCAACCAAATATTTTAAGATGAGATAATGGTGGTTTTTCTTTTCTAAGTATCTCTAAAGGAGATTTTCCTTTGAGAGTCTTTGAGGGAAGTCGATTAATTACATGTGCAGCTGTACTAATTGCATCACTCCAAAATATTTTAGGTATATTTGCAAAAAACATCATGGTTCTTGCTATTTCTAGTAAATGCCTATTCTTTCTTTCGGCTACTCCATTTTGTTGTGGAGTATAGGGGCAAGATGTTTGATGAATGATTCCTTTGTTTTCTAAATATTCTTTAAATTCATTACTCATATATTCACCTCCATTATCAGTTCTAAGTATTTTAACATGAGCATCATATTGTTTCAAGATAAAGTTGTTAAAGTTTTTAAATGCTTCGAAAGCATGTGCCTTAGTGTGAAGCATGTATATCCATGTGTATCTAGATTTATGATCTATAAAAGATATAAAATATTTGAAACCTCTTCTAGATTCAACAGGGGATGTCCATATATCTGAATGTACAAGATCAAAGACATTTTTATAAATAGTTTCCGAAATCGGATAAAATACTCGGGTTTGTTTCCCAAAAATACATGCTTCACAATGATCATTTTTACAAAATTTTGTTGGAAAAAGTAATTTTAAGATTTGATCATTTGGATGACCTAATCTAGCATGCCAAAATTGATTATCTCCTTCACATGCTACAAGAGCTTGATTGTCTTGATCCAAAAAATATAAATTGTTTCTTCTAGATCCTCTACCAATCACTTGATTCGATTTGAGATCCTGAAAAATAACAGTATCAGGATCAAAAATAGCTTTACAATTTTGGTCTTTAGTTAACTTACTAATTGACATAAGATTTGAGGTAAATTTAGGAACATATAAAGCATTTGAGTTTTTTCCAAAAAATTCAACTTCTCCAATTTCTTTAACTTTCAAATTTTGTCCATTAGCTACTTTGACTATTTTATGATTGATGAGAGGTTTAAAACGTTTTATCTTTTCTTTGTCCTTAACCATATGATAGTCACATCCCGAATCTATTAACCAATTTTCAGAATAATAAGTGGAGTTTGAGGAGTTACCAGAATTATTGGCGACTTGTTTCAGTAGCTTAGTGATGCCTTCAAGAGCCGTTTCCAATGCCACATTTTGCGCTACTTTTGGTGCTCCTTGTTCTTTCCTTTTGAGATGCTCTGGTTTGAGATGGGGATAAAGAAACCAACATTTCTCTTTGGTGTGGTTTAATCTCTTGCAATGTGAGCATCCTTTCTTATGAGGAGGTTGATAGACTTTGTTGGCAATGGGTTCTGGTGCAGGAATAGAAACTTGTTGCTCAACTTTAAATCCGTGAACTTCAACTTTTGATTGTGAAGCCTCCTCAAGCCGCATGCTAGCATCAGCCTTCTGAATTAGGAATCGGATTTCTTGATATGAAGGGAAATCCTTCATCCGAAGGATTTCTTGGCGAACATTTGAGAAGCGTCCGCCAAGAGAGACAAGAAGGCCAAAAGACTTATCTTCATCCTTCCGTTTCAGCAATATTTTCGGATCACATGTGTGAGGCCTTAACATCTCCAATTCATTCCATAAATCTTCATATTCTCCAAATAGTTGGGAAAGAATTTTCTCCTCTTTCTGAATGTTGGCGATCTTCCGCTTGATTTCAAAAATTCTTCCCACATTAGATTCTTGCCCATATAGATCATACATTTGATCCCATAAAGATTTAGAATTTGGACAAGATGACACCATATTTTTGTGAGTTTGATCCATGGCACTAGAGAGAAGAATGAAGACTTGATCATCTCTTTCTTTCCATTCTTCATATGCAGGGTTGGTAACATCAAGAGATTCACTCGTTATAAACTTCAAGAGTTTTAGAGTATTGAGTGATCTTTTGATGTGGCCTACCCATTGGAAATAATTTGTGGAGGTTAAGATTGTGGAAGAAAAAAGTTGGGTTTGAAATGAAGTAAACGAGGACGCATGATTTGCCATGTGAGAAATAATAGAATTCGCTCTGATACCATGTAAAAATTTGTAAACCTTACTTAAATTCAACCCAAACCGTTCTGTAGCAGGGAGCACCAGGAAAGTTCCCAGGAAAGAGGTGGAGCTCGTCTGTCCTCGCTTAAGAACCTCTTTCCTTGGACAAATGTTTGTCACTTGACAGAACTTTCCTAGACATGCTATGCCATCGCATACTAGAGAATGGGCTTTACTAAAGTTTGGAGTACAAATTTAAATATAGACAAAGAGAGATAAAAAATGTGATCAAGTAAAGAGAAAAATAAGGAGAAAGATTTATCAAGAAAAAAATGAAATTGAAGAATGAAGAGAATTTCTTCTATTGAGTGTGAAAAAGAAATTATCTCAATATTACAAAGACAGAGAAGGAGAAGAGAGATTTTGGAAGAGAGATTGTCTTCCAAATTATGAATACAAGAGAAGAGAAAAATCCTATTTATAGAAGATGGAGGAGAGAGAAAGAAAAAATAAAAATAAAAATAAATAATAAAAAGAAATGGGAAATGGGGAAATCCTCCAACGGCTATATAGCCGTTGGAGGTGAAATGTGAAATCCTCCAACGGCTATGAAGCCGTTGGAGGTGCAACGGCTATTATAGCCGTTGCAGCCTTGGGCCCACTTGGGCCAGGAATCTTGGGCCCAAGTGGGCCTATGTATTTTCAACATTAATAACCATGTTTGTTTCGGGAGAAATTATGGTGTCGGTATCACCCTCCCCCCCTAAACCCTCTTGTTTTTAAGTAAATTGAGCTTTAACTTGAAAATGGAGGATTAGTCAGTAACTAAGGCGTTAAAGTTTGGTTGCCAAAACATGGTTGCTTCTTGTAGGCAAATGAGAAATAGTTTTCTCACTCCGGAGACTGGCATAGTGATTAGGAGTTTTGCTGGTCTCTAAACTCTTGTGTAAGCCAAGATAGTTTTCTCATGTGCTTGCATATCGTGGTGGTTTGTGGGCTATTGTGTATTGGCGAATAAGTTTATCATTACGCACTAAAAAGGGTAACAGATGAGAATTCTCTTTGAAATAATATAGACCAACAAAGATAGGGGTGACAGAGAGACAAAAACAATTCTAACTGTGCTTTCCTCAAATCCAGGGCTCTTACCCTCAGAAATTATTCTAGAGACTGAAATGTTTTGTTACCTTGTAGTACTTCAACTACATGGGAATGCTTGCTGTTGAAGGTACATATGACAAGATGGAAGCTTTGCTAGGCCAAAATATTCACCCAGTGGATATTTTACTCATGCTGGCTGCCTCCGAAGGGGACAAGCCCAAGATTGAGGAGTTATTGAGAGCTGGAGCCAAATATGATGTCAAAGATGCAGATGGACGGACTGCACTTGAAAGGGCCAACGATGAAATTAAGGACTTCATTCTCTGTTTCTCCGTTCAAAAGACTTGATCAGAGCTTTTAGCTTTTCTGCAAAGTAGAATTTTTTTTTTCAAATTATGGCTACATTTTGTTTTTCTTTCTCCATTTTTTTTTATGTCTGTAGCTTTTCCTAAATATAGTTTCTGTAGATGTGAGTCTCCTCATGTAAGCACCAACGGTAAATGACAGTTGTATGAAATTGTTCAAATCAATCCCAAGAGAGATGGAAATGTGCATGGGAATCCTTGTACAAGTGTTAATGACAGCAGTTAACTTAAAGAAGAACAGGAACTTTATTAACAAGAAGAATATAAGTCATACATAAAATGTTTCTTTACACAACTGTACGCCACATAAACACATGACAGTGGAGCTTCCTGCTCACTTAAAGTAGAGCTCAATCAGTTTCTTCAATGTGTCAAATACACTGGTAAGGGGGAGCGCAATAGGAGCTTTTAATTCAAGGTCAGGAAATTGATTTGTTAGAGCACGTTGCATTCCAGGCATGGACATCATTGCCGCTAGCAGACTGTTAGACATCACTTGGCAATCCTGTGGAGTATCCTTGTCATACCCAAAGTTTGACAAGTAGTTTTTGTATTTCTCAATGAATTCAGGTCCAGGATCAGGTGTCCTTGAATAGATCTGAAATGTGCCGCAAGCATGCACAAATCAATTCAGTCATTAAAAGCTCAGAGAACAAGCTTAATTGCTAAGTCAGAAATTCAAGTGATAGGGGATGGCTAGAGCTATATTCTTAATAAAGCTTGATGATTGGAAAACGATGAACTGCACCTATAAGGCTATAACCATATCTGGAACAAGTGTCTTACGGTGAATAGCCAAATTCTAAGTTGCGTCTAGAAGTAGATTTGATTGAAATGATCATAACTGGCACAGGCTTAACAATGTACTTTTGTTGGATATTGTCAAAGGAATTAAAGAAAAATAAAGAGCAGACAAGTACTTCCACATGAGAGCAATTAGGGATTAAGATCTTAGATGGTTGCTACTATTATTTCAGTAGGTCTCTGGTCTTCAGCATTCTTGAAAACCGGATAAGTATACTTTTCATGGGGGAATATTCCATGAAAAGAATCCAATTCAAAGTGCAATACCTTACATGCTAGCATAATTTAAAGTAGATCGCTTAAGAATAGTTCTTTTACATGTTCTAATTCATGTGCAGTGAAATTGCTATGAGAAAACCATCGGTGCACGGGCATGGCAATGGAAGTCTATGAAATGAAATGTTGTCATCAAAAAAGGAAGATCATAAACATATCTACCAGAATAAAGCTTTTGTCTTTTGCTCCCGATACGAGAGAAAAATTCTCATAATCAGATTCACCAAAAAAAAATTCTCATAATCAGTAGCAATCACATCACAAGGCTCCTTCGGAATGAAAGGCAACGTAGGGAATCGAAGATAGCACTTCTCTTTAATCATCTCTTGCCGCTCCAGATCAGTTTCATTTTTCTCTGTAGCTTCCTCCGAAAGACATGAACCTTTCCCCTTATACCTGTAATATATCCATCAGGACCACCATGGATACATAATGTATCCACTTGGATGGCTTGTGCATCCATATCGAATGTGTATATACCCTGTAAGCAGCAAGTTGAACATATTCAACTATTAAAAACTCGTGCATTCTTCAGTAAAACGCCCAAATGAAGACCAATGTGGATGATCTAGAAAAGTAGACTCAAATCCCTTTTCTTGCATTCATCACTAAAAGGCTATAGTACAAAAGGTTGTTCATTCCCCTGAATTTTGCTTTTAAGTGTTTACAACAAAGAAAGGTAACGAGAAGCAAGGACATCTGCATCCTGACACATCAAACCAGGAAGATCCAGATTGTCTGATTTGCTATAAATAGATGGGAAAATCCTTGGAAGTGCAGTTTTCTATGTGCACGTAGGCATACCATGCTTCTAGAATATAAAGACAGCATAACAACAATACCGTGTACAATGGCAGTCCTCTTGACCTTGCCCAGCAAAGCCACGTTTAAATGAAGCTACTTCAAACCATCTTCCAGAATATCTTACCGGATCAAAATCCTGAGCTGTCATACCTCTCATCATCATAAATTTTCCGCTTCCATCAGGTGAGTCGTCATTAATTGGTAACCTTACTCCACCATCTGTGGCACTTGCAAGCTGGCATATGTTACCAAGATTAGATGGATCTGCTGTGAGAACCTGATTGCAAGAAATTAGATGATTATATAAAACAGCAAGAAATTCTGATGGTCTTTTCCACTCTACACCAGCTTTGTCAAATTCAAAAATCGGAAATTTTTTGCTTCCCCAAATTTTTAGGAAAAGCCAAACTTTTGGCAAGATTCTTGCTCCTCTGATTGCTTGGTTAGTTCAGCTGGAATTACCCATGAGAACCTGGGGCTTCTCATCACTGCAGAATGCACCATATGAAAGTAAAAACAACGGAAAATTCAGGCAACATGTAATGCAGAAACAAAGAGAGGGCACAGGTCAAATAATCTTGACTTATCCAGTCTTAATGCCATTTTTTTTTTTAAATAAATCAACTTTCTTCTAGATCTATATTTTGTGGTTCCAGTTCATAGAGTTATAAAATTTATTTTCTTTTCTTGCTCTCAAATCTTCGCCTATTTGGTGCATACTCTACACAGACCAAGTAGACATTCCTAACCGCAGGGTTTGATGGTTTGCTCTCATGCAAAAGAAAAAAAGGCAAATTTAAAAAAAAAAAAAAAAAAAAAACAAATCTAATGTAAGTATTCGCTGAAGGAGAAGATCCAAGAAACCTGGTTTGGCAGAGAAAATATTATGAGTGAAGCACCAAGCACTGGTAGTACACTTCTGGCTGCAACTTTACTCGATTTTGGGCATTCTACCGAGCATTTTGGAACTAGTTTCCTTGTTATCTCCCCGCAGGGTCAGAAGAACAAAATTACAGTTTGTGAGATAGCACGGAGAGCACAAGGACAAGACAAAAAATTCCATTATGAACTTGTTTTTCTTGCATGAGGATGGATTGGTGCTTATAAGAATCATAAAAGAAGACTCTACAAGAATTTGGTTTTAGGTTGATCAAAATGAGTTTCAAACGCCTCGGTCTGCTTAGATATGCTGGATTCGCAGCAGATAGCCTCTGAGTCATGCTTTGTAGTACAAAATCTAGGTCTGGAAGAATTATATTCTCCACCATGCAACGGAAATAAACATCATCTTTCTTTGGTGACATATATTCCCGAGAACAACCGTCCCTCAATAGATACAGAGCACTCACAAAACAAGTATCTCGTCCTCTCATTTCAAGTCCTTGAATGCAAATCACCACCAGACAACCTTATGATCTATATTCAAGTTTCACACAGCAGAAGCTACTAATCAGACATTTCACTGCTTCGTCACAATTCCCACACATATAATACTGCAAAACAAAAGAAATAAAAAGTTACAATCATCTCTTGCATAGATGGACCAGAGACTCAAGATGTGAATGGAGCAAGAGATTGCATGTAATATGGTGGAAAATTGGCTTCTCCTTAGATTAGCTCATAACATGGGGCAATATTTGCCCCATGCGCGACTTTTTTCTCCTCTAAGAAAGACACCACATCATCAGATATAATATGAGAAGTCATGCTAGCACAATGTTCATGCTTGGGCCAGTATGGGTGAGGGAGTGTTTTGCAAATACCTGATATAAACAAGGCATACAAGGACTAAACCCTAATAGATGTCCTTGGTCAGGCTGAATATGCCAAGTTTTGCTTTTAAGATTGCTTAACTCATTCATTAACATTCCCGCCAGTCAAAACATGATGATCATCATATTGTTTCACTGGATTTTGAATAAGAAGGTTAAACAAACTAGTCAACTTATAAACTTCAACATTTCCCTCTTTAAGGCCGCAGAAAAAGGTTATGGAGACTTATTTCTTTACTTGCAACAACCAGAGCACCCCCTTATATCACTTGCACCAATACATCCATGAAATTGCTCATGCACCCATGAAACCAAACAACAAGTAATAGAAATTCTACAGAATAAAATTATTTTGCGATCAGGAAAGCAAAGCACCACAAAGAGGCTTTTAGCAAAAGAGCATGGAATAAACTGTCTAGAGAGATTATGGACAAGCAATCCTCAAATAGGATCGCAGAACTGAACCAATGCCTTCAAATGTCAACTTAACTCTACGCAAACAACAAGGATTAGGAGCAATGCATTCTAATGCAAACTCCAGATACTGAACTTGAAGAGCAAAAAGCTAAACCTTAGACCTACATTAAATGCCCTAAAGATCAAATCCAAGAGCATTCAGTGACATGTCCAACTCAATGCTCGTATGCTACTCAGAATACAACCAAAGATGGAAACCCTCTTTCATAACCATTAATCACCTACAGTAGTATTGTCATGCGCCAATAATGCCACTGTTATTGGATAGAAGAAAGCTACAAAACCTCTAGTTTCTAGGACATATATATCAGATCAACTATCCCAAAATTGAAACTTAAGAAAAACCCAATGATATTAAGGAACCGCAGTAACAGGGGGAAAACATTCAATATGATTGTAGGGATTCAAATGGTACAAATTGTATACCAGATGAGACAATTTGGAATACCTATTGCTCATAAACCACTGTAATGAAGGGAAATGAAGGAAAACTGGAGTTAAAAATAAGAAATTGTGAGGTGGGGTTTTCGTTCTCTTTTGTTCTCACCGGGAAATTGACGGAGGCGGAGATGGATGAGCAAGTGTAGACGCTTGAAGAAGATAGTGATAATGCATCTCTCTCCCTCTCTCTCCTGCTTTCAGCTTGTCAATTTCTCTCTGGTGCTCTCGGTATAAAGCAGGCGCACAGAGTCTCACTGGCAGTTATAGTTACCGTTGGATGCTCTCTGGTTCCTTCTGTTTTTAGATCCCTGGTGAACACAGAATTATACAAAACGACGTCGTTTACATGAGGACGGAGAAGTTGCAAGGTTCCACAAAAACGATGCGTTTAAGTGTTTTAATTCTCCAGTTTGCTATTCCGAGCGCAGATTTAGACTAAAATAACATAAATACTTGGATTAGGTTTAGGCATAACGTTGGGCAGGCTAGCTAGTTCTGGTTAGGCCGAAGCACATTCACATATCTAAAAAATTCGACTAAACCTAGATACACAATAGGCCGGGCAAAATTGGAGAAACTTTATTTTCCTCGTTTCATGAGGCTGGCTGGTTTCCTAAGGCAATGCTCTCTCATTTTTGATATTGATTTGAGCATCTAAGCATGGAGAAGTTAATTTCTCTTATTATTGTTGATGCTTTGTGCAGTTCGGTGCACCTCACATGCATACAAATGCAACAGAGCCAATCAGCACCTTCAGCCGCAACAAATTATAGAGCATCCACCAGGTTGAGTCAATAAACCAAAACTTTGATTGCCAACACAAAATTTCTTATTAACCATTAGAGAAGACTATCCTTCTGGCTTCCCCCACTAATCAGATCGAAGAAAGAACCACTTTTGTCTCCAATGTTGCCATGGGTTTCTTTTGTGGGTGGTAGTGGTTCAGATGCTGCTTGCGGAGCAGGTACTTTCACTGAAATAAACGCCACTTTCTTCCTTGATTCCAGTTTAGGTTTTGAAGAAATGGGACTTGGTGATATGTCTGAGATGACAGGCAAAACACCTTCTGTGCATAGCTTTTTGCTGGGTGGCTGCGCATGGCCAATATCATCCTCCGTCCTACTGTAGTCATCAATGTGCTTCCCATTGTTATCCTCTCCATGAAGATCCTCTGTCCTGCTACTGTCATCAACTTGCTTTCCGTAATCATCCTCGCCATGAAGATCAACCGCTGATTTTGTTTCATCATCCTTTCTGTCACTAGGACCTTCAGTAGCATGATCCACATTTGCCTCCCTAGAGTTATGCTCTTCATCAACTAGAAAGAGGAGAAACAATTTAGAGCCATACTTTTACCACAAATGTAATGCTTTCATTACGTATTTAAATGCAGCAATAAGCTAATCTAATACTTTGGTCTATGGGCAGATAAAAATAGCAGTAAACATCTGTAGAATCCTATACTGATTAGTTTGATTTAGTATCATATTTCTGATAAGACAGATGTAGGCATACAGTTAATTATCTAAGAGAATTGAACCAATGGTTTATTTTACTAGCATGATGTCCATATGAAAATTAGTTTCCTTAGACAACAGTTACCTCCAAGAAAGGCCTCAATACTTTGATATTGTATAACTGGTGCTGCATGCAATATAGCTGCTTCAGGATCACAATTACTACAATTTAGTTCTTTTTTATTGATACTCTCATGTAATACAAATTTATCTACTTCCCAAACACACTCCAGAGTGATCACTTCCTCATTTCTTGGGTAGTATTCCCTGAAGACCTGCACTTGTAACCCAGGAAAAAAAACACTATTACCAGTAAACACAACATTGATAAAGCAATAACTTCTGTTCGAATTCAAGAAGCAACTATTATGCATGTAACACATGAACCTCAATGTTGTGTTTACTGGTAATATATCAAGACCAAGACCAGAAGGACAGGACCAGCACAAACCTCAATACTGTCTTGAGTTATCTTCACAGATTGCTGCCTTTGGGAGAGAGATGAAACCATGTTGAATATTGCAACAGCATCTAGAAGAATCTTGGCAAAGAATGCAACTCAATTGAAATTTGAAGACATTGGCTTGACACTTATGAAAGGAAACAACAATGAAACACAAAATAACTTGGAACTTTCATATTGCAAATCAATTTTAAAAGGCAACTTTCACAATTAATGGGTGAGGTGATGAGGAAGTTGAAATCCTCATGTACCACTTCTTGAGGCTTAATTATCCCTTATTTAAATGTAGACAAATGGCCTGGGTCAGTCAAACCACCTCTAAACATATGCAGATATTCCAGAAAAAGAATGCATTTGTCAGAGAAGAGCATGTTTCTTTAGCCTATGTAACAAGGAAATGCCCTTTTATTATTACTTCTTCCAAAATGAAATGACATATTTATGTCCTTAAAACGCTGCCTCCTCCTGAAAGAAAGTCATGAACCAGATAAATAAGCAACTATTATGCATGTTACACATGCAGATATGGGGAATTTCATAAGATATCCATATTTCTTCTTCTACACTTGTCACTAACAAGAATGTGCTATCCAAGAGACTATCTATCTTGATAGATGTTGAAACATGTAGCATCCTGCACCAAATACATACTAACTTGAAATCATTTGGAAGTTTCAAAAGCAGAAGCAGTACTTACTTGCTGTATCAGAACGCGAAGGCGACCAAGTAAAGCCAAGACTGTAATCGAAAATCCCATGAAAAAGGATCGAGCAACCAAAGTTGATATCTCACTTTAAATCAGTTAAGGGGCAAAAACAGATGATCCATTTTAGCCTCAGTCCCAAATCAGCCAACTACCTAACAAGATTGGGGTTAAAGAACATCAAAGAGTATTTCATATGTGTTGCTTCAACAGATCAAAAGGATTGTGGACAAAGAAAACAGCAGCAATCTGATCCATCTGTAAAATACATAAACAGCATTGTCTTGCATAAGTAATGGCAAGTTGGCAACACCTCCCCCGACCCTAAAAATGGGGAAGAGGAAGAGAGATTTAAAAGACGTTTGTGGCAGGCAAAGGCTGCCACTATGACAAAATAAAATTTGGCAGATCATCAAAGTATCCCTTGAATAAACGAAGGAAGAACATACGAGTTATAAAGCTATTGGAAAGCAACATTACTGAGCCACACAACAAATCTAACTCATCAACACACGAAATCCAACAGCCATCAGGTCAGCAAAGCAGCTGTTTCTGCCAACTAGGGCAATGTGTTAGCAATTATCGTACTGCATGATTTGGTTCTCTACCTTAGATTCAGAAGAGAAGGCCTCATGGAAGAGCACCAAAATTGAATCCAAAAGCTACATTGCCAAATGTTAATATCTAACCACTACTATTTGATCTTAACCATTAAAATCACATGAATACATCACTCCATGTACAAGATCAAGAATTCATTAAAGTGAACTCAGAGAAAGTAATGGCACAGATCAACTGCAGAATTCAAGATGATGATTGTTTTGCCAGCCAGTTTAACTGCAAAGTCAATCAAATGGGCCAAGATCTAATACAATCATTTACTTTATACATTTGAAAAAAAAAAGAAGAAGCCAATTGTTTAACCTCACAAGAAAAAAAGGATACATGGCTGCCTTTAGTATTGGCTCACTCATCTACAATAGAAAAAAAAAAGAGGTCAGAACAAGTTTGCAGCTTTAACTAGAGAATCCAAGTTGCACAGAGCTGTTCATAGGATTCTCACTTGTGAGATAGGTATCGCAGTAACAAAAAACAGCAGAAAGGTAATGTGGCGTCTTAAAGTGCAGTATGTATCTTATTAAGTATATTGATTCGAGGCATTATCTACTTAAATGACACCAGTTCAGTAAATACCAGAAATGAACAATTAATAGAAGCTAAGTTTTAAGTTTGTGGCAATGGTAAAGGACCACACTTGCAAGGCAGGATAAATATATAGACATGCACACAAAGAAAAACAAAAACAAGAAACAAAGAAAGCACATTTCCAATTGAGGACAAGCAAAATTCAGAAGTATCTACCGGAATACATGTCTATATGATTATATGGGCATAAAGAAAAAACAGAGTGCCCAACAGTATGATGTCTGCAGGCTAGCTAGAAAGAGAACAATGACAGAAATGCGTGATATAGACATGGAGAATGGAGATACTATCGTCTATGAAACTACAAATAGGGATGGCAATTGAGCATGGGGGTCAACAAATCCCAAATTCCATGAAGGTTTGAATGTTGGAGGCAGAATGAAGAACAGATAAACTGAAATACCTAAATTCATTTTTCTAAAAGGTTTACTTTCCATCTCTCCTAACAGTATATATTACATATGATAATTTTAACACAAGAAAAACCACACGTATGTATAATAAATCCCACAGTTGAATTGAAAGCAAAATTGATCAAATAATTAACTAGATGAAATACAAAAACGTTACTAAACTCTTATGCAACAAATAAATAATTCACAAACTTCAAAATATGAACATACAAAATGTTGTTTAAAAAAGAGTTAGCAATAGCACATAATTGGACTGGGGTCAACATCCAGATTATCCAAGTACTGTAATAGTCCGTCGCTTTGCCGTCCCCACCTGTTGCTGCATGTCCTACTAAACTAAGAGAATGAAAAGAAGAATAACAATAAGAGAAGGAATGCAAAAACCTCTGACAATAGGCGTGCAACTCCCAAAAGTTGCTCCAAGAAATTATATTTTCCACTGTCGCATTTTTTCTTCTTCAAACTGCAACCATATGTAAAATCTTATAAGCTTGAAATGCATTTACATGAAACAACATTTCTAGAAATATATTGCATATACTTTCACACTTGTACAAGTTATCAAGGAAAGAGACTTGACTGCAATCTCGAAGGGAACGTAATTCTAAATACAGATATATTACATCTAAAGTGAACAAAACCCAAATTTATCACAACAGTTTATATCTGGAACATGATCTGCTAGCTGCTATTTCTTCCTCCAAAGACCCTTAAGCAAGTTCTCACAGATGTCGTAAACCTAAAAGCTTTGTAGGAAGAATGGTTCCAAATTTCCTTCAATTGTCAAAAGAAAAATATAATAACCAATAAAAAGTATGGTCCAGGCCAAGTACAAGTGAAGAATACAAATATTTTTAAGAACTTCAAAGATTCACAGTGAAACTTGTCAGAGCCACACTAATCAACATGTATAGCATTTATTTTGAGATATTTATCCACCGAAGTGAAATCAATCTTGAACATCTTGGCTTTCAGTAGGGAAGGAAAATGAAACCCTCATCATTTTAATGTATAAATTCGCATTTGGTGTTTTCAATCTAGGCTAGCAGATTAAGTACTAATCCTGATGAGTGCCTGAAGCCAGGCTTCAATCTATCACTCAATCCTATCAAAATGACAAACAGGTTGGCCCACATCCAATCCTATGCACAATACAATCCAAGTGAAGAGGACACGGATGAATTAATTTGTAGCCGCTTTAGAATTCAAGTCTAAAACTTCAATCACTTAAAAGAA
Source organism: Dillenia suffruticosa (assembly GCA_033439265.1). Classification (NCBI taxonomy): domain Eukaryota; kingdom Viridiplantae; phylum Streptophyta; class Magnoliopsida; order Dilleniales; family Dilleniaceae; genus Dillenia; species Dillenia suffruticosa. The sequence goes on from JAVTVX010000005.1 coordinate 3,006,252, forward strand.
TATCCCAACAAAGACACCAATTTTACTGAAGACCTTTGACCAGATGATAAAATGAGCGTGTCATTTAAACACAATTTAGGGGATTACCTCTCTAAAAGATGCACCTTCTGCTTAGGTTTCTTCCCACTGATCACCAAAAAGCATGAATCTAAAATCTCCTCCAAATGGGCTGACAACAGTAGTTTCAAATCCCTTCTTACCTAAAATCACAACCCAAGTCTAATAAACTCAAAAATAAATAAATAAATTCATTGAAAAAAATTATGATGTGAATAAAGCATATGAAAAGTTAAGGGGAAAAAAACCTTCAAAAGATACTGAAAATAAGAGGAACGCCTATGCTGATTCTTGTTTTTGTACACAATTCTTTCAAGAATCCCAACTTCTGATTGAAGCTGAGGAATAAAAGATTTCAACCTCTCCTCGATAACTTCAGCCTCAGAAGCCATAATTACAATTCAACCTGAACAAAAATTTTCCAAGGGGGGATCACACCCAATTGCCCAAACCAGGGGAAAAAAAGCCCAATTACAACAATAAGACGCAAATCACATAATCAATATCATATTTTCCACCAAAACAATTAAGAGTACAGCTTATAAACCTCGTATATTCTAGGAAAAAGATAAATACCTGTCGAAAAACTCATTGAGTTTGAGAAATTAGGGTTTTAAAAGGGATTTTTTTTTGGGGGGGTTTTGTTTCGAAATGACCCGTAATGAAAATGAAATGAGAAAACGGGTTTACACCTAACCGGGTACAAACAGCTTTTAAACATTTTGTATTCAGTAACTTACCCTCAACTTTGAAAACTTACGATCAATGTTATCAGAACTATACCGTACATTGACCCATGCAATTCAAAATTATGGTTGAACAGATTGAACCGTGGATCAATATGGTTGAACTACTAGTTTTTTAATAATAATTTAAAATATATATAATTAATAATTTAAAATAAATATATATTAATTCCATATTTTCATATAAAAATTTAAAAATGAAATTTTAATAAATATAAAATCAACAATTATTCATAAAATTCATATTAATAAGTAAAAACAAAACAACTAAATTATAAAATCATACAAAATATAAACTAAAATCATAACATTCAAAATTTGATAGTCTCATTATCTCATAAAAATTAAAGAAATAATCTTAAAAGTCTGAATATTTCAAATCAAACTTCATACAATTAGTTGAGAAAAAGGAAACATGGTGTTATGACAGGAAATACAGCAGGACACGTGGCTGATGACATGGTGCCAAGTGAGCATGATGTGCTGGCTCCCAAGATGCTGCAGGTTTACAACAGCAGAAAGAAGAAGGAAAATGTGAATGCTGATGTGGTGTAACAACCAACCGCAAGAAGAATCTAAGGGGTTAGAGGGTGTTGGGTGATTATAAATGTAATGGTGGGAATAAGAGAAGAGAGGAAAAAGCAAAATTATCAGTGTATTACGGCTCAGGCTGGGCAGTCTTGCTTTGTTGCAGACTGAATACCTTCTGCAATTTTCAGACTTGAGTTCATCAATGAAAGAAAGCACATAGTGCTCTATCCTTCAAGATAAATTCTCTTTACTGCTTAATTTCTTTTCAAATCCAAATTTTGTGCTTAACACATGGGCAACATAATTGTTGTTAAAACAAAGCGCTGCTTACTCTAAGTGGTGGGGAACATGTAGTAGTCAGAAGTCAGAACCTGCTCAGGGGCAGAGGCATCTCTTTTCTGATCAGCAGGTTCATTCTTTTGAAACAAAGCCTTGCTTACTCAAAGTGATCGGGAAGGCCACAATTAAGTAATGAAACCTACTGCAATATATAAAGTTTGATTCTAGACCACCCCACATGGTATCATTCTTTTGAAACATCAAAATTGTACATATAGAAATTTTGTGCGATAAAGACCGAGTCAAGTCCATCAATGTCCATTCTCTGCACTCTCTATGTTTAGTACCACTACTCTATCTAATTCTATGACTATCTTTCTGGATAAATGACTAAATTCAACATCTCAATCAACTTTTCAAATTGGTCACTCAAGTTAATCAAATCTTTAATGAGAGTCAATGGCAAGCATAAAGGCATAGGGTAGAGCAAAAGCAGCACTGCCACAATCAAATAGTTGTCATGCCACCAAAACTAATCTAATAAACTATAGAAATTGAATGTCTGCAGTTTATTGTTTACCACAAATCCTCCATGGCTCAAATAACAACAGAAGTAACAGGCTCAAATTAACAATTTTAGAAAACCATATAAATGACAGAAATAACAGAAATTAAAAAAACTACAGAAATAGCCACAGAAATTAACAACATCTAAGTCACTTGATTTGCCTTAAAAACAATAGCCAAAGGATTCCACATTGCAGAGACCAGAGAGAGAAAGAGAGAGAGACGAACTTGTAGAACAAATCACGAATGTAGAACCTAAGAGAAAGACAGACGATCACCTGCAATTGCACAAATTGGAACTAATTAGGCAAATTAGGTCAGAAGGAGAATCGTGCGCGAGAGAGAGACAGAGATTTGAGATTATTATTTCAAAACCCTAAAAATTAAAATCCAAATCTAACTAGGTTGAACTTGAAAAAAAAATCAGGGAATCACACTAGAGAGAGAGAGAGAGAGATAGAGAATGAGATCTTTACCTTAGGTCAGAAATTTGCAGCCAACGAAGAGATGGAGAATCGGCGAAAGCGAGAGAGAGCAAGCGAGAGCGACAACAAGGAGAGATGGGTGTCTCCGTCCGACAGCAAGCGAGAGGGAGAGCGAAGTTGAGAGGGAGAGCGACGAGAGCGAGAGCGAGAGCGAGAGAGAGAATGTTTTTTGAGAGACTAAAGGTGAACCCAAAAAAAAAAAAAAAACCTACGGTTATTTTAATCCGCGGGTCACTTGGATCAAGGTTCAACTGCGTTTACTATTATGAATCTCACGTCCGAACCAAAAAAATTATAAAATAATACTTAAATCTAATAGACCCTCTTATCTAACAGATAAATTTTTTAAGTTAAATTCTCTTATTGAATTTGAATCCATCACTTGAGTCCATAATAAACTGATATTAGAGTTTCTGATCTAACAAGAAAAAGTGCTACCTAAAAAAGGACTACCTGGTGCTAAAGTAAGAGTCATCCAAAATAAAAAAGGGTTATCTGGTATCAAAATGAGAGTCGTTTAAAGAGGAAAAAGGCTACTTGACAGAGTGAAGCAGTCTAGAGTGAGAGCCGTTCGTGGATATCCGGTTTCTTAAGAGGAGAGTAATGTTACGAATTTCATATCAGATCCCAAAAAAATCATAAAATAGTACTTAAATCTAATAGATTTTCTCACCAAACAGATCGATCTTTTGGGATCAATTCTCATATTGGGTTTGACTCCATCAATTGGGTCTGTGATATTTATCTGCACTTTTCACGATTCAATACATAGACGGTTTTTTAACTTTACCGAACCGTGCAAGGTTGTAGAGAAGGGTTGAATCGATCCGACCGGTAGATCGGTCCAATTCTGATAACACTGCTTACGATTCAACACCTTCCGTTCATTTTCTATTACATTTTTTATTTAAAATCATATGCATCTTTCGTGACTAGGGATGTCAATTTCAATTCGATAAATATTTGAAAATTTTGATATGATAAATCAGATTTTTTCCTAAAAAATGGGGTTACGATTAGATTAAAGTCGGATTTTAATATTAAAGTAGTCGTATCAAGTTATAAATATTAAAATAGGTCGGTTTAATATATGATCGATTCAGTTTTTTAAAGATATGTAGTATGTTGGGTCGGATCGGATTTTTAAAAAAATCCGTAAGTTAACTATGATTTTTTATTTTTTAAATCGAGTCGGGTTAGTGTCGGATGTGAATAGTATTGTTAAAATTTAAAGTCGAATATGATATTAATTTGACCTAAATCATAATTAATCTATTACCACCACTATTCATTATTTTTATAAACTATTTACAAATAAAGATAAGCTAAAAATATTTTTAACATGGAATGTTCTAATTTTAAGACTTTTGTTTAATTTTAAAATGAAAATTTAAAGTGATAAAATATCATATTTATTCCCATAAAATTTGTATTTTCAAAATATCATTGTCGTCGTCATCATCATCACCATCATTATTTATTATTGTTGATATATTATTATTCAAAATTGTAGACTTGATATTATTTAAAAATTAATTTAAAAAGCCCCTTTATTAGTTTACTTTAAAATTTCATTTTAAAATTAAATAAATATTATCAATATTAGAACATCCCATTTTGAAAAAAAAAACATTTATCCTTATTAATAAATAGTTTATAAAAGTCACGAGAGAGATGTATTTAATCTTAAACAGAACATATAACCGACAATGGATGTAAGGGGTTGAAAATTAAATATATATTATTAATATTAGAACATCCCGTCCCATTAAAAAAAAAATTAAACATTTGTCCATATTCGTAAATAGTTCATAAAAGTTGAGGAGGGTTTATCTATATTTTTTTGTTCATTAATAGATATATAAATTTTTTCGATTAATTTGATTCAAATAATATAAGATCTATTAAGAGGTTGATTCTATTAAATCTTTTTTCTCTATTATTAAAACTCAAACTCAAAAATGCATATATAATAAATAACGGAATTAAAGCGTAGGTTTCAAAATTAAGGGAAAAATATTAATAAAAAAAAGTTGGGGATTATTTACACATTTCTAAGAAGAAAAAAAGTCTAAGAAGAAAAAAAGACTGAGTGCCCGTTTGACAGGGCTTTTTTTGACTTATTTTCTTCTTATAAAGTTAAGTAAAAATTAATTACTTTTTAAAAAAAGTTTAAAGTTATTTGATATTTTTACTTTTGAAATAAAGTAATTAATTTTTTTTTACTTTTTATTTTAAAGTAAAGTTAAAAGTTAAAAATTAATGAATATATTTAAAATTTTGTATCATTTAAATGAGGATATTAATGAAATAAAAATAATTATGTGAGAATATAAATAAATTAAAAAAATATAAATTTTTAGAAAAGCTGGAGTATTAAAAAAAAAGAGAAGTAAAAACTCATCCAATAAGTTTTTACTAAAAAGCTACTTTTCAATTTTTTTTTCAAAAAAAAAAGAGCTCTTTTTTTTTAAAGAGTTTTTCAAAAATCTCATTTAGTAGACTTTCTCTTTATAAGGAGAAGAGAAGTCAAAAAAAAACTTTGCTAAACAAGCACCGAGTTTGGTATGATATGAATTTGATATCTAACTAAATATAAACCATCACAGTTGTGTAATATAAATTAAAAAAATAGTGATGTTTTTATCCAAAATACTGCTTAAATTAGCACGATTAAAAACAAAAAGAGGGAGAGAAAGGAATACATTGAAGTAGATGTGTAGTGCGCAAAGGAAGCCTAAAGGTGAAAACGAGAGCTACGTGCTAGAACGGCAACGACCAATGGTGACGATGTTCACCAAGAGTTAGAGACAGTCACTCTAGTAAACCATGGCTGCAGGTGTCAAGGAAATTGAAAACCAAGAAAATTCTGGCAATGTTGGCTCCGAGGAGTTGGAGAGAGCAATGATCAATTCAAAGTTGAAAATGTGGTGCCTTTTAAAATAGATGAATAAGATCAAACGAAATTCAACAATAGAGATGTTTGTAATATTCAAGAAAAGACAATCTATAGTTGAAATAACTAAATCCCAAGGGAACAAAGATAAAATCTGGATATCAGTAATGAAACTAAAAAAAAAAAACTATGGTTTTAAAAGACAAACCGACAAAATTATTAAAAGTTGATAGTATTAAAATCTTTAAAAATTGATATTATTATTTATAAGAGTAGAGTGTTGGAATTAAGATTATAAATGTTTAAAATTTTTAAGAATTTTATGAATTTTGATTGAAAATAAAGCAACTTTAGTGGTCATATCAAATTGTTGTCATCGACATAGTTATAGAAAATTACAAATAACATATAAAATTAAAATAAATCTAATTACTTCAGATAAATTTAACAATCAAAATGAAAGCAAAGTGGATCACCGAGAATCAAAATTGTGATGTATAATTGTGTAATGCAAGCGTCAATGAGCTTCGGCTCTAATAGGATCTTCTCTTTCCCCTCATATAATAGTCTCGAATTCGAATCACAGTATAAAAAAAATATAATGCAAGCATTCTGGCTTTCATTTTCTTGTTTTCATTTTTTATAAATGCAAACTTGGATCGTCATTTTGATGAAATTTTTACGCTTGTCGCTCTCATTAGGATGTGTATCAACAAGAGTTGCTAAACATCATAAAAACTCAATCAAAAAGGAATCCTACCGAACCATATTTTGTTAATCATAGTATGCTATCAGTTCCATTTGTAAACTATAAGGAATGACATTATTGCGCATAATCATATGACCAAAAACCTCAAATTCAACAAGAAGGAATCATACAAACTTGAAAAAGTTGAAAGCACATTTTTTTAATGATGAAAGTTTGGTAGCAACCCTACTACCTTCCCAATGTTAGCACCAACCCCATATCCAAAATTGTTTATGCAAGTTCTTGCTAGGTGGGTTCAAGCCTGCCTCTCCACCTATAGACTCCCCTCGTTTTAGGGCATCAATGAGCCGCCCACTATGAAGAAAGTTTATTGGGTATAATTAAGATATTAGCATAATAATAACTTTTGTCACTTTTATAAAAATATTTAGTTTTTATATGCAAAAATCTGTATTTCTTAAAAAAAAAAAAAAAAGAAGCAAATTGAACCAAATAAAAATATTTAAACGGCGCCTAGAACCATTAACTTAATACAAAGTGGTTAGCCTTTTGTTGATTTATTTAATAAGGTTGGTAGGACTTGTTATTCAATTTGGGGGGCCAATAAGGTTGGTAGGACTTGTTATTCAATATTCTTAAGAGAACAATCTAGTGGTATAAATGTCCCACTCCTAACCTAATGATTTCAGATTCAAATTTTTTTACAATAAAAAAAGAGTTGTTATTTAATTTGGGGGGCCATGACCAAGGCAATTCTTCAAAGAAAAAATATTTGCAAGAGGAGAAATGAGAGAAAAAGGGCAGAGAAAGTGACTCAACAAATGCATATTTGATAAGCTATGAGGAGTTTTAGGGCTTCGTCGGCAACTAAAATTCTAAAATCTTGTTGGGTTGGAATTGATTTCTTTTTTTTTTTTGTTATTTATTATCGATATTTAGAACTATATTTAGATTAATCCGATTTAAAAATCTATAAATCTTTAATTTGAAGATGACACTTTTATCATAATATTTTTTATTTTTAAATTTTAAATCCATCACTTGATTAAGTAATTTATCACTGTATTTTGGTAAACTAACCGTGGGTTGGCGGATTGCAATTGATTTCAATGTCACCGGTTGTCATGATGAGTAAATTGAACTGTCTTGAGAAGAAAGATACAAGTAGGAGATGGGCGATGGAGCCAAGGGATTTCAAAGAATCTCACCGGTTGGGCACCATTTACTTTCAAACATCTTTGTCGATAGAAAGCATGTTTGAAACAATGGAGGGCCCTCTGCGTAATGATGGTCTGGTAATGTTGAAAGGAGAAGTATGTCCTTTCCTTTATTATAGTGCAGATAAGGTTAAAAGTTATGATTTAATAGGAAATATATTAAATTTTTTAATTAAAATTTAAATTTGAAAGAAATAAATTATATTATAAGAGTTTTTTCTTTATAAAGAATTTAACAGTAATTCGACGTAAATTAATTAAAACCGGCAAAAAGAGGAGTATGGGGTCAAATTTTAAATACAAATTGTAATAATGGGATTTTTTTAAATCTTTTCCTCACACTTTAATTGAGCTGCACTCCTTAAAACTTGAGCCCTATGTTTTTGGTCCTTTCCTTTGTAAGACAGTTCCCATTGATTTGAGTTCTTGAAAAAGATTAACATGCTATTTTTTGAGTGACTTTAGTATTCTTTAAGTACTCATTTTTATTTTTTTGAATAATTATAAAAAATGTATAATTATTTAATATTTTTAATTTGTAATTATGGGATATAAATAATTACTATTAAAATTAAATATTTTAATAAAACAAAATAATGATGCTAAATGGACTTTTTTCGCTTTTCCAACTACAAAAAAGGAAAATGAAGGGAAAATTCATTTACCTTCCCTTAGAAGCAACTGGGAAGACGAAAAGTAAGGCTTTAGGTGGACTGGAAGTCTTCAACAACATTCAAGCCCTAAAATTTTTCTAATTCTATTTTTTCAACCCAATTGGGTCGAAGAAGAAATTTATGGGCCATTGCTTCCTTTATTCCCTAAGGCAGAGCCTCACTTCTGTTGATCTGGATCCACCAATCAGTGCTTCACATTTTTTTTTGATTGTTTATGCATTTTGATATATATATATATATAGGATGGTTTTGGCCGCACAAGATGGGCCCTTGCCCAGATTTTTTTTTCTTTTTTTCTTGTATGTGTTATAATTTTTGGAAAAAAGGATGAAGTATGAAAAAAAAAAGAAATAAATAAGAAAAAGAAGAAACAAAAAAAGAAGTAAAAAAAGGAATAATAGGAAATCGGTAATAGTGAAATTAAAAAAAAATCGGTGGAAAAAAAAGAAGGGTGAAGGGAGAAAAAAATCAGTGAAAAAAACAAGAAGGGTGAAGGGTGAAGTGTGAAGGGAGAAAAAAAAGAAATAAAAAAAAAAGAAGAAGAAACCAAAAAAAAAAGTAATAGGAAAAAAATAGAAAGGGTGAAGGATGAAAAAATAAAAAATAAAAAAAAAGGAACAAAAAAAGGGTAAAGGGTGAAAAAAAATGTAAAAAGAAAGGAAGAAGAAAACCCATAAAAAAAAAAAAGAACAGTAGTTCCCATCAAATGTGGCAATTCCTCCCACCTCCCCATCCCCACTTGTTTTTAAAAAAAAATGGTGCAGCTATATATGCACACAGTTTTTTTATCGGATAACATTTTAGTAAATTAGACAACTAAAAGGGATTAAAAAAAGGAAATGACCCGAAAAAAACTAAGTTGCACTAAGTGATATCAAGAGTAGGAAGAATTTTCAAAAAGAGTTATGAAAATAGTAAAACTCATAAAAAAAGTGCAAAAAAAAAAAGCATAGAGAGAGGATAAGAGATAGATTAATAAGAAAAAAATGGTGAAAGGTGAAAAAAAAGATAAAAAAAGCGCACAAAAAAAAGAAGAGTAAATGGTGAAAAAAAGAAGTAAATAAGAAAAACAAGAAAAAAAAGAAGTAAAAAAATGAATAATAGCAAACCGGTAACAGTGAAATCCCAAAAAAAAGAAATAAAAAATGGGTGAAGGGTGAAAAAAGAAGAAGAAGAAGAAGAAAAACCAAAAAATAATTAAAAAAAAAAAGAAAGTGTGAAGGGTGAAAAAAAGAAACAAAAAAGGGTAATTGGTAAAAAAAAATAAAAAAAAAAAGCAAGAAGAAATCCAAAAAAAAGTGGAAATAATAGCCAACTGTTTCTATGTGGCACCCCACCTACTCCCCCTCACCCCACTTGATCCTTTAGAAAACTAAAAGGAGTCCAAAAAAAAAAAATGATTCAAAAAAAAGTTTAAAAAAAAAAAACAAGAAGAACTCCCCAAAAAATGGAGGTGGGAATAGTAATCGACTATTCCCATCCTAGGTGTCACTTCCCTCGATCCCCATCCTCTCTCCTTTTATGGGTGAAGGGTGAAAAAAAAGAAGTAAAAAAAAAACAAAAAAAGAAACGTAAAGGGTGAAAAAAAGAAGTATAAATAAAAGAAAAAATAAAAAAAGAAGTAAAAACAAAAGGAATAGTTACAAACCGGTAACAGCGAAATCTTAAAAAAAAGAGTGAAAAAAGGACGAAAAAGCAATAGTTGCAAACCGGTAATAGCGAAATAAAAAAAAAGTGAAAAAAAGAAGTTAAAAAAAAAAGAAGAAGAAGTAAAAATAGAGTAAAAAAAAAGAGTAGTTGGTAAAAAAAAAATAAAATATCCCAAAAAAAGAAAAAAGAGAGGTGGGAACATAGCCCGTTGTTGCCGTCCCAGGGGTCACTTCTCCTTCTTTCCCCTTCCGTCCTTTTCTTTTATATATATAATAAGAAAGATAAAAAAAAAGAAGTAAAGAAAAAAAAAAAGCAAAAAAAAGAAGCATAAAGTATGAAAAAAAGAAGTAAAAAAAAGAATAAACAAAAAAAGAAGTAAAAAAATAAATAGTTGTAAATCGATAACAGCAGAATAAAAAAAAAGAAAGGCAAGGGTGAAAAAAAAAGAAGAAAAAGAAAAAGAAAAACCCAAAAAAGTAAAAAATAAAGTAAAAAAAAATTAAGGGTAATTGGTAAAATAAAAAATAATAAAAAAGCAAGACGAAATCCTTTAAAAAAGATGTGGGAACAGTAACCCAATGTTCCAATACTATCTGTCACTGCCCCACCCATAAGTAAAAAAAAGATGCGCAAAGGATGGATAAAAAAAGAAGTAAAAAAAAATAATAGCAAACCGTTAATAACGGAATAAAAAAAATAAGTGAAAAAAAAAGAAGAGCACATGGTAAAAAGAGAAAAAGAAAAAAAAGAAGAAAAAAAGAAAAAAATGGTGAACGGTGAATAAAAAAAATAAAAAAAGAGTAAGAAGAAATAAAAAAAAAAAAAGAGATAAAAGAAAAGGTAAGAAGAAATTTCAAAAAATAATAAAAAAAACCATCGTTCTCGTCAAAAAAAAAAGGAAAAGAAAAGAGACTTAAACAGTAGACAACTGTTCACGTCCTAGGTGTCACTCTCCCAACTCTCCCCTCCCCTCTTGTTCTTTTATATATAGTAAGATATATATTTTATAAACGAAGGTATTCAATAATTATGTTACCTTTAATTAAATTTGATTAAAATTGAATTGATTGTTTAATTGACAAAACTCTTCTAATAACTTTTTTATTTATATACATAACTTGAATATGATATTTTAGTTAAGAAATATTGATATCTTATTATCGTATATTTTTATCATTACATTTATTCAACTTTACAACATTGTGGTTCGATTTACTTTTATAAATATTTTTTCAAAAAAATATTTTATAAAATAAGAATATAATGTTTGTTATTAGGTATGGCTTATAAGTTTGTAAAAATAGTTGAAATACTAGCATTAAGTGTTAGTAATTAGAGATTTGCTGAGTCATATGTAAAACTGGTTTAGTATACTTATTTAAGACGTATATTTTATAAATTATTATATGTATTAAATAAATTGAATAAAATTTTTAAAATAAAAAACAACAAAAAAAATATCTTATTGAAAATTTAAAATTTTAAAATTTTAAAATAACTAGGATCTTTATATTTTTGAAATATTAGAATAAAATGATATGAATATCTCTTTTTTCTCCCAAAAAAAAATTAAAGCAACTTTAAACCAAAGCTAATTCTACAAAAAATATTTTTTAAACTAAATAAAAAATGACTAGAATATTAAAATTGGACGTTATGTAATTAAATGGCTATAAAAAATTATATAAACTAAAAAATATTCTAAATAAAGCTACGTGTCAAAATCATGGAGGGGAGTCTACCAATTTATGGTGAACCGCATCACATGGAAAAGAAAATAGTCCCAATTTATAAAATTCACATTCTATCTTTCTCGTGCTAAGGATGACACATCACAAGATGCCTGTGCGGCTTTGTGGACGAATGGTTTACATCCGATTTTTATCCCCACTATTTTACAAAGATGCCCTTTATGAAATGACCAAAATACCCTCCATACTCCACAATATAGCCTGCAACCGAGATTGACTCAAACAAACACAATCCTACGTTGAACCCAAGAAGCCGGCAAATTGGACCGTTTTGTCATCATCAAAATACCGGTCAACCTTTTCCGATTAAACTCAGAAAAAAAAAATTATAGCCCCAAAAAATTTTATTACCAAAAGCAGAGGAAAACAGGGATTATGAGGAAAGCAGAAGTAATAAAATCAGATGGATAAGAGAATTGCTGTGGAATTCACCGGAAAGATGACACAACTATGCCGGAAAATAGTGAGAGTGAACATAAAGTGGAGTTTATTGGAGAGAGTTTCTATTTTTAAAGATTTTTTAAGGTTTATTTGGGACAGGATAGTTGCGTGTTCTGTTGGGAAGCATATAAGGTACCGGAGACTTTCTCGGAGAAATTCTTCGCCGGCGCCGGAGGAAATTGAATCCGGTTTGGTTTCTGGTGATGCCAGTAGTGTGAGGTTTAGTGGGTTTGAGTCGGACTCGGATTTGGTTAGTTTGAAGATTAGTTTGTTGGGTGATTGCCAAATTGGGAAAACTAGCTTTGTGGTGAGTTTCTTATATCCATTTTTGTTGCTCAAGTGTTTTTGGAATTGCAGAGGTGTTTTTGCTTGGAGAGTGTTGATGGGCTTTTGATGGTTCATTTCATAATTGCGGTTTTTTGTTTTTCTAAAATTGCCTTTTGACCTGAATTTTAGTTTTCCCTTGGTGCGTATCGTTTTTCCGAGCCATTCATGCTCGTTCTTCTTGTTTTTTAAAATTTCTTTTCAAAAGCAACTTTATTTAAAAAAAAAATTTTCTCGGATTGGATACCTGTTTTTCCTGGATGGTTGTCAGTTGTTTTTATTGATTTGATGAATTGCGAAGATCAGTGTGTTGTCCATGAACCGACCATTCATGTGTCATTGTTCTTGTTTTTCAAAGTGTTTTTTGAAAGCAATTTCATTTTTGTTTTTCAATTGACCAGCTGTTTTTACTTTGTGGGTGTTAACAATTTTTCTTGAAATTTTCGATGTTTAGATCAAGTATGTTGGGGATGAACAAGAAAAGAAAAGCTTGCATATGTCAGGACTGAATTTGATGGACAAGACATTGTCTGTTAAAGGTGCTCGGATAGCTTTTAGCATTTGGGATGTTGGAGGTAATTAAATTCAATTCTCTTTTTTGAATAAATTAGTAATTAAATTTCTAATTAATAAATTTTCATTTCTTAATTTAAATTCTTTTTTCTTTTGATGTTGATTTAGGTGACCATGGATCACTTGATCATGTGCCAATTGCTTGTAAAGATGCAGTGGCAATTTTGTTCATGTTTGATCTCACTAGCCGGTGTACTCTAAATAGGTCTGTTTTTATTTCTTCACTTTCATCTCATATATACATATTTTTAATGTTTTTACAAAATAAAAATTGATTAAAATTTTCAGAGCTGATAATTATTTTATTTTGTTTTACATTTCTTTCCATGGGTGCAGTGTAATTGGATGGTATAGTCAAGCAAGAAAATACAATCAGGTACTTGCTAGGAATGCCCCTTCTTCAACTCCATTAGTCATTTGATTAAAATGACTATTTGGTTTATTCTTTCTTAGCTTAGCTATGAAATTACCTTAAATAAATAGTTGATTTGGGTGGAAATCCTTTTCAATTATAAAAAGAAAATGTCAATTTTGTGGGGTTGATGAACTACTACTGCTTTGAAGTTCTAGTATTAATCTAATTCTCAAATTCATGCCCATTGGTTAATGATAAAATTTGAATTATCTGCCCACTTTATGTGCATTTTTCTTATTATTTGCATCTGGGATTCTAGGGGTTCCTCTATTGTTTTTTTCCTCTGGAATTTTCTTAGATTTTTCCTTGGTTTTATGTTATTCGTTTGCAGACAGCCATTCCTATACTAATTGGGACAAAATTTGATGACTTTGTTCAACTTCCTCCTAATCTGCAGTGTACGATTATCAATCAGGTAAGATTTGGAACTTAAATTTCTTTAGTACAAGAGAAAAATGGGGGTGGGGGGGGTGTCTTTTTCTTGTATTTATCTCCGAACTAGGAGAAAAAATTATATGGCACACGACAATAGTTAAGACTTTAGGTCATTTCCCATTTGCAATCCTAGTGAAAATAGCTTTTTCTTCCAAACCAAACACAAAGTGTTAAAAATTGGAATTGCTATGATAATGGGTTATAAATTTTTTTAGATATAATGTGAGAGAGAGAGAGGGTTGGTAAAAAATTTGTACTGTGAAAATGAATGGTGTTATGAATGTGATCATCTCTCTCGTTAGAATCACTTTTTTGAAGACTTTAGGCCTTCCTAGTCCACTCTGAGGTACAAAGGAAACTTCCCCTAAAGGACCCTGATAGAGAACAATTTCTATTGTTGTGAATAAAGTGAAAAGCACACGGAAACTTGCTTTTCTTTGCCGTGGTTTGTCTTGGGTTTTTTTTTTTTTTTTTTTTTTTTTTTTTTTTTGGGGTGGGGGGAGGGGAGGAAGAGAGAGAGAGAGAGAGAGAGAGAGAGAGAGAGATACATACATTTAGAATGGGAGTAGGGATGGAATATGAATGAACATTTCCGCATGGAACAAAGAAGCTTTCCGTATAAGTTACTTGAGTGGCAAGAAGTGAGATGCCGATCATTTTAGTTGTGCAATTCAAAGAAATAAAGACCAAAAAAAAAACCTTAACGTCAAGGTTTGAAGCACAAATGAGATTTTTTATTCCTTTACTCTAAATAATATTATTCTAATTTTTATTTCATTTTCTTCAAGTGTAAACTCAAACAAATAAAGTTGAACAAGAACAGGTCATTTGTACCTTTTTCATCTTGACTAATTTGGGACTTTAAGTTTTCCTCTCTCTCACTCTCTCTCTCTCTCTGGGTGGTGGGGTGGATTTGGTTAAATTGAGTTATTTGGATGAAAAAACAATGTATGAATGTAACCTTTTTTGAATTGAATTTTGGTGATACACAGGCAAGAACATATGCAAGAGCAATGCAGGCAACACTATTTTTCTCAAGTGCAAGACACAACATAAATGTAAACAAGATCTTTAAATTCATAATGGCAAAACTCTTCAACTTGCCTTGGACTCTAGAACGCAATCTAACCGTCGGAGAACCCATCATTGATTTCTAAAACCCAAATACAGTAATACTCCTCTCTCCTCTGTATCATACTCTCTTACAATAATCATGCATCAACCAATCTGTACATAGCAAAACAAGAGAAAAGCGAAAGAGGAAATTTGTATCTTTCTTGTCATTGTGCCTTTATCTTTTACCCTTCTTTTTCCTTTTGAAAGTTGGAGGGAGGGGATAATATAGAGTTGGACTGTTGTGTTAGGGAAGAGTTTTTTGAATTGAATGAAGGAAAAGGTTACAGAATTAGATCTCATCTTTATTCAATTTTAGCTCAATCAAAGACTCTGTTTCCACATGAACAAACGCCAACAGAGAAAAGGCCAAAGGAGAGGGTGTTCGAATGAAAGATAAGCTAATAAAAGGAGAAAAATCAAACAAGAAACATGAACCTAAGATCACCTAAACAGTAATGTTTGTGGCTAATGTGATGTGATTTGAAGCCTAACCCACATTCTGTTTTCAGCTAGAGATTTGTTATTTGTTGTTATTCCTTGGATTTTACTCTGTGGCCTTCTTGATTTCATTCCATTTCCTTGTGTTTACCTTATTTGTCATCCTACTTTTCTTTTGAGAATTATTTTACAAACTTTTCATATTGGGCTTTTTCTGCATTTGGACCTCTAATTCTCAATTATTAAGGATGCTCTTCATGCCTTCATGATCTCCATTATTAAAGAAACAGTCCTCTGTTCCACTTTTCTGGTCGTTGCTATATACAAAATTCTGCCTTTTTTTGGGTGCATGTAAACGTTTAGTATTTATCAGTTTTTGCGCCTCCGCATTATGATGATGTGATCACTGATCAGACCAGTGTGAACCACTTTTGGACTGAATCTTCTCTGCCCATTTTATAAATTTCAAGGGCGTTTTTCTTTGAATGAAAATGTGAAATTTTAGTTGCCCTTTCTTGCCTTGGGGGATTTCAAGAGGAACTTCATCGTAAACAAGCAATCTCATGTAAGAATAAAGATTAACAATACATGAACAAGAACAATGTTGTTATCATATATTAACGCGTTCTTCTCCAATGACAAGAGTATTGGATTCCCTTGACTAAATTCTTGGATTCGAATTTTAAAAAAGAAAAAAAAAAGCATATGAAGATCTCATTTTTTAATGGATTTGACAATCAGTTCAAATGGATTAATTGAATAAAAAAATTGATTACTGAATACTGATCGGTTAAGCCAAAAAGAAAATGTTGTCACCATATATATTGATACGATATATAATGCTTGTTTGATGCACCACGACCTTGGTTTATTTCATAACCATATGCTAAAAACCCCTCGTCTGTATGATCACATTTGGTTAATAATTTAGTAATTAGTGAGAGAAAATGTTATATATGAACCAATCGAGGTATAATAAAGGTCGTCTTGTAGGTTTTGCATTTGCCTATCAGGTACAATTGATGAATAAAGCTTTTTTTTTTTTGAGTTAAAACGATATTTGAATTCTAGATTATAGTTCAAAGAGGGGATGTAAAAACTAAGTTGTCTCGTTGGGACGACGAATAAAGCTATTTTCCTTCCCTAGATCAACAAACTAATGCAATGAATGAATCTCTAGATTGGGCCAAGTTAGGCCCACGGAGTTAAGATGAAAATCTGAGTTGAGTCCATTGGGGCCCATGGTCAAATAGAACATCTTGACGAGCCCAAAAAGTGTATGGCTGGAGTGAAAAGTCAAGCCTGGCTTAAACTTATTTTCAGGGCATTTGGGTCGAACCGAAATGGGCCCTAAATCTCAATCCCAAATTAGGTGCCCAAGTGTAGACCAAGGGGATGGGCAGGACAGGTGATCTTTTTTTTTTTAACTCAGAATTTATATTCTGACTAATTCAGTTTGAATATTTACGAAATCTTGTTTAGAGGATGACTTTCCTAACTTAATTTTTTTTATTTCCAAATTTTAAATCCAAAACTTGATCAAGAGAATTAATACCTCATCTCACAAAATCAATTGTCCAGTAATACACTGTGTTAATAGTATATATATATATATATATATAATATATGCCGATAAGAAAAAGATTGTTAATTCAACAATAATAAACAGATGACTTGACTATGGCAGAGGAATGATTTCTATCACTTCCGTTAAATGTACTGATTGAATAATGGGAAAAGGTGTTGGTTTTGTGATAATAATCACGACTCTGATTTGCAAAAAAAAAAAAAAGAAAAAGAAAAAAGGTGAAAAGAAAGATTAATTAAAGACATAATCTTCTGAGGAAAAAAAAAAAAAATCTTTGGCTCTGTTAATGATTCAGAATTAACATAGGACAGAGTATCACTGATACATTGAATTCTCACCCCCTCTCCTCTCCTCTTCGAGACTTGATCCCAAAAATGGTCTATTTTATCCATTTTTCAATTTGGGGTGATGAGCAAAAGCCTTTTGAGGGCATACTGTACCCCTACTCAAAAGGACAAATGTGAGAAAGAACCGTTGTCCCCCCAGCTTTCGCTTCTAAAATTCAAATCATCAATTTCCTTTTTATTTACTTAATTCTTTTGAATTTTGAAATTCATATTTTCACTTCCATTTCATCTCTTTTCATTTTCAAAGGAATGAAATCTTTGAAAACTAACTTTTCTGTTTTATAAAGATAAAATCACACATAATAATTCTCAAGTAACTTATAATTTAAAATATATATATTATTTTTTTAAATGAGAACAAGAAACCTAATAACATCATTACCCTTTTAATTTTTGGTTAATATTTAAAATTATATTTTAATTAATTTGATTTATAATTTATAATGACTTATTTAGAAGTTATCATCTCAATATAATATTTTACATTTAAATCATAAAAGATCTTAATTAAATGATTTAATAATATATTTTACTAACACATCATTGATACACCACGTGTGGTAAAAGGCTCTAACAACCGAGTTTTGTTCTGAATTAACCTAAAAAACAAAAAAAAAAAATTTAAAACAACACATTTCAAAAAATATTTTCAAAACTAATACACATATGTCGTGACTTGAAATCACGACATTACTGTTCATCACGGTTTCATGTTGTGACTTCAAGTCATGACATGGTATTATACATGTCATGACTTGAAGTTACGACATGACACTGTTCATTGAACAGTATTTTACTGTTTAATAAACAGTAATGTCGTGACTTTAAGTCACGATATGAGTGTTAGATTTAGAAATATTTTTTGAAGGGCGTTGTTTTAAAAAAAAATTTTATTTTTAAGCTTAATTTGGTACAACGCTCTCTAACAACCCATATTCATTGTAAAACTACGTATCCATAAATTATACTCCTCTGTCTGTGTGTCTGTCTCGAAATGGCCTTTGCACCTGCACATCACTCATCAAGCCCTTTCGTCCTTCGCTCTCCTCAACAAACCCTATCACGCTCAAGCGTTTCTCTGTCTCTTCTTCTCTCTCCTCATCGGCTCTCCAAACGGAGGAACAGGGGAGAGAGAATGGATCGGTCGTTCTCCAGCGACCTGATTCCTTCGGTCGGTTCGGCAAATATGGGGGAAAATACGTTCCTGAGACTCTCATGTATGCCCTATCCGAGCTCGAATCTGCTTTTAAGTCTCTTTCTACTGACGATGAGTTTCAGGTTTGTTTTTCATTTTCATAGCTGTTTATAGTTTTGTCACATTATTTCTTCAATTACGATAGTGATACTTATTGCTGGAATTGTGAAAAGCGCTTGCTTGGAATTAGGGTTTTTTGTTTATATTTCATTAATGAAATGGGAACTTTATGATTTTGCGTTTGTTGAATCTATTTGCTGGGCTTTTGTTTGATTATTAGCTGGAGAAATATTTCACGAATTTTTGGCACGAATTTTGCACTCCAGCATAACTGGAAAAGGGCATCTTCTGATTTTTAATTTTTTGCACGAATTTTGCATTTTTTTTTTCGATTGTTGATCTCTATGCCCCATGAATTGCAACTATGAGAAGTTAAGTCTGAAATCATGGAAAACTTTTGGGTTGATGCTGTTAAGGATGTTCTGTATCGTGGCATTTTTATTCTCATGTGTTTGATATCTCTCAAGAATTGACTGAAAAGGGAAAAAAATGTTCTATTACGTACAAAGGATTATGTTGACATGTTTGTTAGGCTTTTCAGTGTCTTATCTTCATGGGATGTCTTGTATCATTGTAACGTGTGTGCTATTCATGGAAATTCCTGGGTGTTCATTTCATCTAATAAATTGATCAAAAGGGGTGGAAAAAAGAAACAAGAAGTTATTTGACATTAGAACTCTTTGTTGCAGAAAGAGCTGGATGGAATTTTGAAGGATTATGTTGGTAGAGAGAGCCCTCTTTATTTTGCAGAGTGTCTCACAGAGCATTATAAGAGAACCAGTGGTGAAGGTCCACTCATTTACCTCAAGAGGGAAGATCTCAATCATACTGGTGCTCACAAAATCAACAATGCAATTGCTCAGGCTTTACTTGCCAAGCGATTGGGAAAGAAACGCATTATTGCTGAAACAGGAGCTGGTCAACATGGCGTGGCCACAGCAACAGTATGTGCTAGGTTTGGTTTAGACTGCATCATCTATATGGGTGCTCAAGATATGGAGCGTCAAGCACTCAATGTTTTCAGAATGCGGCTTCTGGGGGCTGAGGTTTGTCTTTCAACAGTTGTTTTTCTTACTTTTTTTTTGAGTTTAGTTAATTACTTTTTAAAGGATGTGTATCGTCATTCCATGTTCTTTGCATTCAATGACAATTTCATTTTGGGTTCTTAGGCTTAGATGTTATGTTTTTGGATTACGGCATACTAATTATTGTGTCGGAATAATGTCATTGTCATAGAATTTTCCTCATTGATAATACCACATCATGATGCTTATCTCTTGGCTTGTCATTCATTTTTTACACACTTTATTTTCATCCTCAGCACTGTAAGACACGGGTTGTTTTTCACTTACAGCATTTTAGAAGTAACCGGAACATTCGCGTATGAAAAGGCAACTCTGCCATGTGATCCTGAGAGATGGTTCTAGGTAAAACGTGATAAGATATGCCAGTGATGTTTAGTTGTGTAACAAATAAAAAAAATATGAAAAATATTGTCCAGTGGTTCAAAAGAATGTCTAGCACTATAAACAAGCAAATGGGATATCATTCACAGGGTTGCTAATTCCAAGTTAAAAGGGATTAGATAAGCAAAAGTACAAAGTTTTTGCACATGCAAATAAGTGAAGTTGGTTAATGAAATTGAGTTTGAGAAGCATAAGTTGCTTGATAGTAATTGTTGTGTAGAGGAACATATGGCATATGCCATTTGGTAGATTTCCATTCTTCTTGTTAGACCAGAGAAAAACAAAGATTGTCCTGGTTCTGAGTCACATGGATATTTCTACAAATAAAGTAATTAATATTAGGCTATACCACCCTAACTCATGGCAAGTTGCTCTCCTTGCCCCCGCAATCAAATGGTTCGCTAGTTTCTGGTTGGATAAGGAACTTGTTTATTGTGATAACACTTGACCTGATTAGGTGAAATGGTTTTAATCATCTTATTATATCTCAACTAGGAGTAAGCTGCTCCTCCTTGCCCTCGCTGTTGAATGGTTCTGCTCGGTTCAGTGTCCAACTCCTTCACCTTAACATATTTTTGATCTTGTATATTATGATAATTTGTTGCTTTTCAGTCATCACCCTTATGTATGTGCTAGTTGTCATTGGACAATTATGTGCACGTAAGCTTTCACAGTAAATAATGCTGTTCTTGTAATATTGGTTAGAGCTGTACATTCTGGTACAGCCACTCTAAAAGATGCTACATCAGAAGCCATTTGGGACTGGGTTACTAATGTGGAGTCACCCATTATATTTTGGGTTCTGTTGCAGGGCCACATCCATACCCCTTGATGGTCAGGGAGTTTCATGCAGTAATTGGTAAAGAAATTAGAAAACAAGCACTGATGAAATGGGATGGGAAACCAGATGTCCTGCTAGCCTGTGTAGGTGGAGGCTCAAACGCTATGGGGCTTTTTCATGAATTTGTTGATGACAAAGATGTTAGATTGATTGGTGTTGAGGCCGCAGGTTTTGGCTTAGATAGTGGTAAAAATGCTGCCACCCTAACTAAGGGGGAAATTGGTGTATTGCATGGAGCAATGTGTTACTTGTTACAGGATGAAGATGGGCAAGTAATTGAGCCTTATTCTATTAGTGCTGGGTAAGTTATGTAATTGAGTTTATATAGCTATATCTGGATCTTTTGTTTTATTTATTTGTTGCTCATTAATCATACGCCCATCTATGGATGCAGCCTGGATTATCCAGGAGTTGGACCTGAGCACAGCTTTCTAAAGGATATTGGACGGGCGGAATACTATAGTGTTACTGATGAAGAAGCATTGGGAGGTATTTTCTTTACCTTTAATTTTTCTACTTCAGTCCAGTTGACTCAAATATGTTGTTTAGACTCTTTTATGTGTATATTCTAAACTTCATTTTTTTTCTTGTTTTAGGAAATGATATTTATCTTTCAAGTTTTAGATTATCGTATTTCTGTATTGTCTTAGCTTACTCGAGTTTAAATGTATGGAGCTGTGACAGCTGAAGCCAAGTTGTGCACATATATTTTCCACCAAAGATTTACTGGAAAATTACTTGGTGTGAAGGAGATTTTTGCTACTTAAGCTTTATGTTGTGATTGATATTCACTTTTGATTAATCCAGTATCATAATGTAAATGTTCTTCCAAATTGAGGGCAATTAAAATAATTGCTTCACTTATCCAAAAGTCGTTCTATATTGTAAATTTGCAAAGCTGTTTGGTCATCAGAACTTATATAATAGTCCAATCACCATTTGCTTTGCAGAGGTGTAATCTGTATGACATCTTCATTATCTTTTTGCTTTTCTTTTTCATCCGCTCTAAATTGGCCCTGTTTGATTATGCAGCCTTCAAGAGATTATCTCGGTTAGAGGGTATAATCCCTGCTCTTGAGACGTCCCATGCACTGGCATATTTGGAGACACTATGCCCAACTCTTCCCAATGGAACCAGGGTGGTGGTGAACTGCAGTGGCAGAAGAGACAAGGATGTTCAAACAGCCATTAAACGCTTGCAGGTTTGATGGGACTTCTTAATCAGTTGCCCCTCCTGTTATACTGTAGAACTTAATAACCAGAACAATGGAAGTGATTACTGTTTTGTTTTTTGATTTTTTTCCCCCTCTATAGAAAGAAGCAAAATCTGGTTGTCTGGTGATAGTTGCAAGTTGTGTTAGACTTGTTTAGGCAGTGTTAAACAATTAACTAAATCATTTTAAGGAATGTAATTGTCATGCCTAGCCTACATTTGTAGCTTCTTTCGCCATTTTCTTCCCATGGAGGAGAAAGGAATTATTTGTCCCAATTCCTTCCCTCCCATTTTGTTTTCCATCCCTTGTCCAAGAGAGCAACGGTAAATGAATTCCCCTTCCCATTTCCCTTCATCTGTTCTCTCTCTCTTTTCCTAAAAACAAGTTCAGTAGCTTTTTAAGAACTCAAAAGAACAGGAACATGAAAATTAGATTTAACTCGCATAATTAGATTCAACCAAAAATGGGCAAAAAAGGCTGAAAAGGAACCTATCTTCACCAACTCGGTCCAATTATACTAACAGTGCACAAAAACCTGAGACTTAACCAGTAAAAATCTCCCCTGAAAGTGTAAGAAAATAGAAACAATAACAAGAGGAAAAGGTGCATTCCAGAATTTAGAAGTGAAATAGGCAACCAAAAGCTTCAAAAAGCTGTCATGTAGGAGCCAGCACAGCCCAAATATTTGAATAAACTGAAATGTGTTATTACTGTAAGTTATTACAACACCGCAGACATGCCGGACAACCTGGACAGCTCATTGTCCATATAAAAGAGTCATCTTTCAACATTATTCTTGGGAAGTATTTCTTAACCCAACCTTATCTCAGAAGGAAATTGAGAAGGACAAAAAAAAAAAAAAAAAAGAAAAAAGGAGAGGAGAAAAATTCTGCCTACAATAAGTATGCCAATAGTGTTCTTTATAAGTGATACAAGTGATGATGTACAACAGTGCTGCCAATCCGCCAGACCACTTCTCAGTCTAACAATTCTAACCGATCCATTTTCCGTGGGACTGCCATACTAGTCAAATAGGCTACAAGACATTAATAGTTCTATCATCCAGCTTTCTCACTGTTTTGCCTGCAAAAAGAAGAGCAAAAGACTCCAATATCAGTTTCACTCCAGAAATCCTGTCTTGATGGGCCTCTTGTTAGATGTTCATCTTTCACATATTTGCCCTGCTAAACACTTGGAGACATGCATTTTGTTTTTGGTTTGAGGGGTTGTGTTGGACCATACTTTTAATGCTTTAGGTAGTCGTGGAGAATTCTTTCAAATGGTTTAATTCGACATGTATTGATCAAGACAATTTCAAAATCTCTAGGTCATTGCCAAGAATGTATAACTTCCATACCATGTGCTCTGCTGAAAAGGAATTCCACTTACATTTAGTAACGTTAATCAGAAAAGAAAAAAGAAAAAGAGGAATGAGATGACAAGATCCCAGTTGGGGAAGGTTTCCCTGGCCATTGAAAAGCATATGATGAAATCTTCTAACATTTACTGAATCAGTAAGGCCATCTGTAGTGGGCCAGCTTTTGTTATTTTGTAAGTTATTACGGGCAGAAATTAGACTACCTACTGATATATAATCCCTTCTTTTAGTTCCAACCAAATCAACATTTTTTTTTCCTCTAGTTAAACACGCAAAGTCACCCCAGACCTCACTATGCCTAAACCATGTATTATATCTCTTGAATTAAAAAAAAAAAAACAGTTGCTTAACTCCATGGGTCAGCACGCCCTCAACATAAAATTATGACAAAGGCAACATATGAGGCTTAAATAATCAGGCTTGATGTTGGCTACAATTTAGCAAAAACAAATCCACTCTGTTTAACCAATTTCCATCCCAAGTTTTGTATTTCCACTGTCATCATTATCCACCAAAAGTTCCTCTCCCTATCATCCAGTATCATAAGCTAGACAATCAATAACTAGGAGGTATAACTTCATTGCATAGAGTCTTGAACAGGATTTTAAATTTTGAATTAGAAACCAAAAAAGATTTATTGTCTCTGTTGAAAATTATAAGGAAGACACGAAGACTGTTAAGGATATTAAAACAAAAATTCAAATTTTATCCATTTGTATTTGCATGAAAGGTTTGGGCCAAGGGTATTGTCAGGACAATCTTTTTTAATTCATAAAGAGATGAGAATAAGTACCTGGGAATACAAGAAAGTTCCAAGGATAGCGATGGCAGCACCAAGAGCATTAATCGGCTGGACAGGTGTGCTGAAAATGATGATCGAGGAGACTATGACAGATATGCGTTTCATGGTATTACCGATACTGAATGTTAAGGGTGAGATTTGATCTAGTGACATGTAGGACACCTGATTGTACAGGTGATAGAAGACACTCTGGGCTGCCACCCACCTGTTATTTACAATAAACAGCCATACAAACATTTTGTTAGTAAGAGGCAGTCAATTAAAACTTGACAGCAATGTTTTTGCAACTGTTTCAGGGGGAAGATCATAGATGAAGTCTCTCTAATTGTTATTAGATAAATCCAAGGAAAAAGAGAGAATTAAAACTACTGAAGAAGGCTGCAAAATGATCTATGGTACATGGGCTTTCATTTTGCCCCCACAGTACCCTTGACAATAGGACATGCCATTGGCATGCATATGGGTAACATACACCTCTAGTGAAAATTATGTCAGAAAGAGGATTGTATCTATGTCAAACGCATAACCCAGAGTCCATTTGTAAAATACATTGCAATTGCTGATGCTTTACATTGTCAAATTTAGGAAACCCAAAAAGGAAGGGGAGAGGGAGAGGCATTTCTGTCGCCCTGCTTGAGAGATAATGCCATCAAACAAAAATTTGTTTTAGATATATTGCATTAAGGATATTCACTGCAGAAATGTTTCGCAGTAAGCAGTAAGCAGCATGAAAGTTCTTCCTAGAGCAAGATTACTCTGTTGGATCATTGTATACATTAGGCAGCTAGTAGCAGCTGTTCTACCACTGGGTCAATGAATTATCATAACCTGGAAGACATTAAGGTGCATGTCAATGATCCCTTGGTGACCAAACACTACAGCCTACACATTCGCCACATCTATCCCAACAATCCTTGAATGATGCAAAATTGGCGAGATCTATATTGGAGCTGCTGGATATATTTGGGTCCCTACCCCAGTTCCTTGGCACAGTTCACAGCCTAAGGCATATGCATGAATATGGCAAGTAATAGTTCAGAACACAAATGAGCATCTTTTGCTGGTTATCACACTATTAAACAGAGTTTCCTCAGTTTTATTTTTTGGATGGCCACTAATATCCTAAATTGTTTAATATTAGTATTAACATGGAGGAAAGCAATGAAATATCTTGGTTGGCTAGCGCAAGCAAACTTTGACAAGACCAAGACTACAGATTGGTAACAATGTTCATGATGTGTTCATACTTCATATCATAGAACATTTTTCCTGATTATTTATTAGGTGCACCTCTACCAAATTTACCCACCATGCTCACAAATACAAGAACCACAAACCACACGTCAAAATCACTAAAAAGTCTACGGCTAGTAAGTTGGTTTCCCCCCGGAAGGACTAGTCATTTTCACAAAGTAAATCTAACATTGCTCTCATAATTGAACCATGACTAAGCAAAGGAGATACAGACAAAGTAGGTCCAATCAAAGAGCAGAAGAAAATCAGAGTTGGTAGTTAACATGTGGCTTACCAGATGAATTGGGGTCCAATTTGGGAAATGGCTTTTTCCCATCCAGCCATCCACATCTGGGGTCCCTCCATCGCAATTGCAAAGGGTGTAAGAATCAAGAGAGAGAGCATGGACAAACAAGCATAATAGTTCATTCCTCCAACGGATTTTCCCTTCATGCCCCTCTTTGAGAATATGTTCCGGAAAACAAATGCTAAGTTTGACACCATTGCACCCATAAACCCTGACACAGACATCCAGCAACAAAATTTAAGACTTGCACAAAATAAAAGTAACATTATAATTACAATCCAACCCATAAAATTAAAAAAAGAAAAATCATTACTGAACCAAGCACCAATACCAACCCTGTGACAGAACATAGCAAGAGGCTTGTGACCAACTTTTCATAAAGTAAAAGGAACAGAACAAGTTGGCAATTACGCCAAAACCATACTCACTCAATCTTACCTGTCATGTTGAAATTGAGCTCAGTCAGTGCAGCTAGAGCACAACCCCCAATAATGGGTATCAAAGACATATAAACCCCAGCTGGAAAAGTCTCTCCCAGCAAAAGCCTTGAAACCAACACACTAAAAGCAGGCTCTCCACTCTTAATAATATGCGTAAATGAAACTGCAACCTTTGACATGCTCACTGTAGCTGCAACATGCCCAATTGTATGTGCCACAGCAACCTAGCACCACACACCCAACACAATCAAATCAACAAAATAATAAAACTCATAGACCAAATTAGAAAAAACAATTCTTTAATGAGGATTTATCCTAAAATTCACTATCAATCTTACACACTTTTTTATACATCAAATACTTTGGCCTTAAAATCTGTCACCTTACAATCCAAAGAACTAAATTAGAGAAATACTATTTATCGAAGAAATTGATTGTTGAATTAGACTGATTTCTTTTCTTTCTTTTCTTGCACGAACCTTTATAATTTAAAAAAAATAGTGATCAATAATTGCTACGATGAAACAAATCATGATAAAAAACTTATATTCTACGGAAGTTAAACAAAATCATTATCAACCCCAAATGACTTAAACACCCCAAATTAACAAGAAAGGAAAAAAAGGTTAGAGAAAATGCTATTTCTTAGTAGGATATTGTCATGATAGATATTCATTGAGGAAATGATAATTCTCCTTGCAGCGACTTTTTATGTTTCAACATTTATTAAATACTTTAATCCATTATTTTTAACAAGATAACATGAGTATCAAATTCCAGGAACCCTAAATATCAAAAAGAAAAAAGGTAAAACACCAACTCACTCGCTCACCGGAAACAAACTCTTCCAGAACTGGAGATCAGTCTTAGGGGTCTCGGCGACTCTAGTGATCCAAGAGATCCACATCATAAGGGAACCAGTGGCAAGCGAAAGCGTGGAAGTCAGCCAGGGGTAGGGAAATGCATTCAGTACCTTCTTGTTATATATGTTGAAGATCACATTCAAAAACCACCACGTCGCAAAATATATCCCGATTCTAACCCTCCGCGAAGCCTCCGAGGGGGTTTTCTCCTCGATCGGCTTCGATTTGTCGGCCTCGTACGCCTTGCATTCGATCTTCCGCTTTAATTCTCCGTTCTTCTCCCTCTTCTTCACCGACCCGAAATTCTCCAATGAAGATATGTGAAGAGGTTTTGAAATCGTTATTCGCTTCGAATCGAGCCTTTTCGGCGCCATTTCCGATACAAAAGATGTGAAATTCGCCGAAGAAGATGACGATCGTCGGAGAAATGAATCTTTTTGAGTGAGGAATTTGAGGGAAGTTTGTTTTAAAGTAGAGATCATGGTGAGAGATGGGGATAGAATAGAGATCTAAGAAAGCAGTGAGCGCGGATCAGAGTCGTGGAAAACCTCGTTTTTCACGACTCTGATTAATTACGAAGAAGACAAATAAAAACCTGGAACTAAGCTCGCATCAAAACCCTAAGAATCTTAGACTGAGAATCAAAATCAGTTTGCTAGAGAGAGAGAGAGTGCAATTTCAAACTCGTGTCAAGTTTTGTCGTTTTCGAATTGAGTTGAGAGAGAGAGAGAGAGAGAGAGAGAGATTTCTAGAGAAGATATCTAGCGCCTCCGTTTATACGAACATGTGTTCAGTCATGGCTAATAGTTGCAGAGTGATGAGTGCGGCCACCTTTGGTATTAAAAGCTCTCTCTCTCTCTCTCTCACTTATTTTTTATTTTTTTATTTTGCTGATAAAAGTTGTTGTTTGTTCCGGAACTGTTTATTTTATTCGCGATACTATGGTCTAGTGGTCCATATACGTAAACATCCATAGCCCAATTATATTCTGACACGTCAGCAATTTTTCCCCCTACAGTGGCATGTCTCACGTGTCATTTTTCTCATTTTTAACTCTCTAACAGTGTTTTTGGCGATCTCATAAAAAAGGAAAATAAATAAAAAGAAGGGAAAATTAGCAAAGAGAAGAAAATAAAGATAAAATTAAAAGAAAGGAAGGAAAAGGAAGGAAAAATAAAAAATAGGAAAAGGAAGGAATATAATTAGAAGCGAATATATTTACGTTTCCTCTTTTTATTAGATTTTTAAAATAAAAAATTAAAAAAATAAATTTAATATTTATAATTTAAAAAGAGTATCTTTTCTCTTCAAAATCCATCGACTTAGTAGAATTGAAAAATTGATTTTGAAGTCTCTATCAAACTCTCTAAATTCTTTCCCTCTAATTAATTATTTTGTCAAAGGTCGGTAGATTCTTTAAAAATCTTGATTTTCTCTCCCTTATCCATCAAAATCCTCTATCCAAGCGGACCGTAAAGGAGCTTTTTTAATTTTATTTTTATATTAATTAAGGTATAGTGAGACCAGTACTAGTCACGTACCTCGAACATGTAACACGGGTATTAAAGATGATAATGGATCGATCTTGATTTAGGTCATATTAATATCGTATTCGATTTTAATTCTTAATTTTAATATTCATATCTGATTTTAACTTGAATCGGATTTAGAAAACAAGAAAATCATATTCAATTTTATGATTTTTTAAAAAAATTCGATCCGATATATCATACGATCTTAATGTTTATTATCGAGGGGTTTTAGCAGCCCAAATGTTCAACCCAATTGAATAACGCCAAAGCAACCATATATTAACACATCAAACAAATCCAACAATTGACCCTTAAAACCAACGTTGATGAATTTACAAATTTTAAAAAGGATTCAAATTTGTGCATATATTCGTGTCAAAGATAAAAAATATTAGCAGAAGCAAATTGCATAAAAATTGTCTAACATAGCCACTAATCGAGCACAAGAAAATGATCCAATCACAGCAAACCCTATATTCAGAATGCTAATAAAATCAAATTCTAATTCAGAAATAAGGGAAATTCTAATTCATATAAACTATATTTCTTTTGAAATTTTCAGGGAAACCAAAACCCTAGATTTAGGTGCACTCTATATTCAGAACTCAAATGTGGACATGATTTTACTATTAAATTATTTTTGTACAGACAAAATAGAAATTTCAAAAAAATTTCAAAAAAAATGCATAAATTTCAAAATAAGAGAAGGGTGACAGAGGAGTCGTGAACAGAATTAACCAAAAAAAAAAAAATTTAAATAACTTGATAGAGAAACTATTTTCCAAAATAACCCACAATTATTGCGAGTTATAGCCGCGACGTGGTACATGCATCATGGCCACGTGGCACGCCCAGGACGGTGCTGCGGGTTGAAGACACACATGCTTGTCGCGTCTTCAACCCGCAACAAGCCTGTCAGGCAGCGGGCCAACGGGTCAATCCGTGGGTCATTTGGGGCTAACACTTGACTTAATTTGGGAAAACTAAAATCGGACTCTCTAAACATGCCACAACTTGAGTGCGTTGCGACAAGCCCTCACCCCACTAAGCGGGCCAACGGGCCGACCCGCGGACTAATGGGGCCTAACACTTGACTCAGTTTGGGAAAACCGAAATTTGACTCCCTAAATATGCCGCAGCTTGAACGCGTGACAAAGAGCCATAGGCAGAACGGGCCAAACTTGCGACAAAGACTGCCCAATTGGCCCAACTCGTGACTTAGTGGGCCCCTCCCTATAAGTACATTTTGAATATTATATAAGTGTATTATCTGAACAGATCAATAAAAACAATATTCTTGGGGCAAAAATTACATGAAATATGACATCCGAACTCCTGAATAAATAAATCGTAATTAACTTCTTAAATTCTCACCAGACGACGTTAGTCAAGTGATATTTCATGTAATTTAATAAATTAATTACGATTTTTTCAGAAGTTCGGATGTGATATTTCATGTAATTTTCGCACCGAGAATATTATTTTTGTTGATCTATTAAGCTAATATACTTCTATGTTCTTCAAAATGTACTATAGGGAGGGGCCTACTAAGTCACGGGTTGAGTCAATTGGGCCCAGGGTCTTTGTTGCAAGTTTGGCCCATTCTGCCCACGGCCCTCTGTCACGCGTTCGAGCTATGGTATATTTAGGGAGTCGGATTTCGGTTTTCCCAAACTGAGTCAAGTGTTAGGCCCCATTAACCCGTGGGTTGGCCCGTTGGCTCGCTTAGTAGGGTGAGGGTTTGTCGCAATGCGTTTCAATTACGGCATGTTTAGAGAGTTTGATTTCGGTTTTCTCAAATTAAGTCAAGTATTAAACCCAAATGACCCGCAGGTCGGCATGTTGGCTTGCGACCTGGTGAGTTTGTCGTGGGTTGAAGACGCGGCACTGTCCAGGGCGTGCCACATGATCATGACGCGGGTTGGAGCCGCAACGTAGAACCCGCAGCATACCACACTGCAGCTCCAACCCGCGATAATTGTGAGTTATTTTCAGAAATAGTTTCTCCCTCAGGTTATTTAAATTTTTTTTTTTGGATTAATTCGGTACATGATTCGGTGATGAGTCCACACTCACAGTCATAGAGATGGGTTTGTTGCGGTGGAGGGGAGGTTTGGTGTCGATGATGAGGGTAGGCAAGGTCAGCGAGAGTGAAGATCAACTTTGGTTATGAAGGGACGCTGATGAAGGTGATGAGGGGACTGTAGAGTCTTCTAGCATTGGCAATGAAGGGAAACTGATGAAGGTTTTGGTGTCGGCGATGAACAAAGAAGGTTATGAAGGGGAGAAGGTGAACGAAGGATGCAGCTGCGACAACTTTGACTTTGAGATGTTTCACTTTGGTTAACCCTAAAACTTTTTGTTTAATTAAATAATATAATATTAAAATAAAATTTTATTTTCTTATAAATTATTATCAGGTCAGATTATTTATAATATAAATCCATATCTGAACCGATTCGACCACTCTAAATTAAAACTCAATTTAATCCGACCCTAACGCAATTTCGGATATCTATCGAATCAGATCAGATATTGTCATCCCTAACAAGTATAACCAGGAATAAGTGAGTTATTTTGTGGGGGCTTGTATATAATACAAAACATGTGTTTTAAATTATACATGCTAATATTTCAATTATAATGTAACAAACTAAAAAGGAATTTTCTCTCAATTTCATAGTGAATGCTTGGGAAAAAAAAAGGTCTTAACAAATTGTTTACTCGAAAGATAATTAATAAAACTGCATAGCAAATAATGATAATATCCAATTCTCATTGCATCAATTGTATTATCTCAAGGAACGTAATGCATTGAGAATTGGTTTTTTTAGAAAGAGGTTTCCAATTCTCATTTTCCTTGCAACATACAAAAAGAGTGGCATAAGTTATCATTTGATTGTCATCGTCCATTTTTTTATAAAAATCTTGAATTCAAATGTACAAAAGAAAAAGAAAAAAAATAACTGCTTCATATTTTCTTGGAAGGATTTATTACTGAGTTTGGAAAAAAAATGCAATACAACATTGCCACCGTTGAATTTTTACATCCAAAGTGAGTCTGGATTCAGACAAACAGTAAACTTCTACTGCTAAGTGCTCTGATTCAGGTAATAGCATCCACTATGCAGTCCATTATTGGAATATAGGAGCCAGAAATGGAGCAAGTATATTGTGGTTGCATAAAAATTATTATAATCATAACAAAAAAATGTATAAACCCCTTGACAAATTGTTACATGCATACCAATTCTATGATCAATCAACTCAACAGCAACGCAAACAGGAAGGGCAACTTACCCTCAAGCACAAGGAGATAAGCATGAAGATAAGCACAGAATGAGAATCTTTTTTCATCATTTAAGATAAAGAAATTCAACTTGACTAAAACAGAATAGACTAATCGAAGTGAGAAATTTAGTTTTCAAAGAGTCAGATGTACAAATGAAAAAGAATTAACAGCATTAATATTCTCCACCGGTCAGCACAGGGTGGCCAGATCAATGACTTGCAAGGGATGGACAGAGTTCTGGAACTATCAACTTCGGGAGATAAACACAAGAAAGAAGGTTAAAGCAAAATTAGATACCCATGAATGATTGATCATGTCTAAACGGTAAATGGTACTACCTTCCAAATCAGTTCCATGAATGAATTATATCCTTTTTATCTGTTTGGCTGAATGGATAACATAAGTAATAAGAAATCTGTATTAAACTTTGTCATGTTTGAAAATAAAAATATACAATAATCTTTTAATCAGGCCTAGTTTATGAAATGTTGCTTAACGAAATTAGAATAGGATTGAAAATAGTTGTTATACAATGCTTATAAATTTTTGTGCTTGTAACCTGAAGTTTTACAAGTAGAAAATAAGCCTAGTCTAAAACAAAGCAAAACTGCAGTTTCAGCCCATTAAAATTTGTAGCATAACTTTTCATGTTAGGTGCAGTTTGAAAAACCACTGTGACTGTGAAACCTCCTCATTTCACTGTTTAGAACCAGATCTTCAAGAACAGGACAACTGTGCAAGAAATATAGGAGTGTTATTTTTGCTGCACTGAACTTCTGCGATCTTGAGGGATTTCAAGTTGGATAAAGATAGCAAGAAAGAGGAAGTGACATTGAGGAGAATATTAGAAATATTCAGATCGCAAGCAACCAAAATTGCAAATTTTGAGAAATGACAGAATTTCAAAAACCCTGTTGTGAGAATGAACGTGGAATGAAAGAAGAAACTCATGGATATGGTGAAAAACTGCGAAACAAGCCCAGATAAGAAATTCATGCTGTCGAGGAATTAGGTTGGCTTCGAGGCAAAATTTGGTTTCGTTCAGTCCTTGGTTTCGGCAATTTAGAGTTTGTTCACTAATCCTATGAATTTTATCTTTTGTGCCAAATAGGCATCTGTGGTATACCAATTTAAACCCCTTCAGAAGACCCAAAACCAAGGTTCAAATTTGAATAGGAAATTGGGGCATAGACCCAGAGATATTTCCATCTTGTAGGCAAAAGAGAGGTCAAAACAGAGAATTTTGTCAGGAGATGAGAGAGACTTTGAGGTGTGAATAAGATTATGTAAGCTGCTGATTTTGTCACTTTGGAGTTGCTCTTCTGTGAAGTAATTTTCACGTGTGCTTGGATGCTCCTGTGCTGTTCGAACCTGTATTCTTCAAAGATTATTTAGACCATTACCAGGACTTTCGTGTTGTTTAAGACCTTCTGGAGAACATGAGGAGGCTATTAAATGTAAGGCCTTGAGCAATTTTATGACAGGGAAAACTGGACGAGGCATGATGAAGGCATCATGCAATGCTTTTTAAGCTAAGAAGTGAAGAATAGCTACGAAAAGGGTGCTACATTTAGAAACTTTTGGGCCAGGAGCAATGCCCATACACCGTCTTCATAGCGATTACAATATAGTTAAAGAGGGGCAACTATGGTATGATCATTACATGATGCTTTCCAGGCCATGGAATCTATTCATTTAAAAAAGGACGAAACTAAAAAAAATTTCCAACTTTGTAACTACATTCAAGGATTGCCTAAACTTTAATTGCAGTCCAGTAACCCAAACTTTTAAAATTGCACTCATTTACCCCCATAATTTGCCGTCGTTAGCTTCGCGTCCATTGTTTTTTTTTCTCTCTCTCTGAATTGCCCTTGGGATGAGAGAATTTGTCAAAAACTAAAACCTAACAATGACCTTTTCTCCTGGGCGACTTCATGTTCTCTGGCAAATTTATAGTCCGACACTAGAGACCCAGGACATAATCAAATAGTTCTGGCAAATGGTGCCATGTGCCCCATTACTTCAACAACGAATAAAAATTCTTATTGAAATGTAAACAGGCCAGATTCTTGACAGAATGACCAGATAACAATAGACAAGACAAAAATGATAGATGGATCAACAACAATTTAACGAACAGAGAGTAATCATTCTTAGTTCTGCTAAATATTGTTGTGATTCTATCCTGATTCATGTAGTCTTCTTTATCCTGATCTGACAATGGTAGTGATTTACCACATGGGTTCCGGAATTATATGCATGGCTCTTAGGAAATATCCATCTACATAGTAACTATAGACAATCATGTCGTTCCACTGATCATTATTGTATAACCTTCAATCAGATCCACTTTAACCTCTTGTTCAATTCCCAAGTCCCAGGAGCTGTCCAGACAAAAAAAAAAAAAAAAAAAAAAAAAATTGAAGAAACTCAGTGGACGATACGGAGCTTCTGCAAACAGGTTTTCGTGTGTATCCAAAGACGAAATCTGCTGGTGCTTGGATGGAATCTCTTCCAACTACCAAGACCTCGTCATTTTCTCCATCAGTATTGCTGTTTCCAATCAATTCATTGGTCCATTCGAATTTGGAGTTCTGAAGGATTCGTGGGGGTTTATCTGTTAGGAAGATGTTGTTGAGAAGTCCCATGCCTCTACAAGGATTTGTGGTGCTAATTGTTTCAACGAAAGAGATCATCTTCCCACGCCTTTCAAGGCAAACAACATAGAAACACAAGGCTCCTTTTATCGGCATGGTCTAAAGTCCCAACGAAGCCTCTCAACCCACTTCAGCGGTGGACCCGGGACCCAGAGGCAGGGTGCAAAAAAATTTATAAAATATTTGTTCAATCAATAAGCATAAATTGTAAAATTATATTAGAAAAATATAAAATATCAATAAAAAAATAATATTCTAAAAATCAGAAATTTTAATTGAATGATATCAAGAATATTGCACTTACACATAAATAAAAAAATCATTCGATTGATATTCACTATATCCATACAACTACTACACAAACAATCGATTAAACCAAAAAAAATAAA
Organism: Dillenia suffruticosa; assembly: GCA_033439265.1. NCBI lineage: Eukaryota > Viridiplantae > Streptophyta > Magnoliopsida > Dilleniales > Dilleniaceae > Dillenia > Dillenia suffruticosa. Next base: position 3,041,160 of record JAVTVX010000005.1, read on the forward strand.
GTATTCTAGAATCTCATTCAAAAACAAGAGGTATAACATGAAAAAAAATAACAAAATCAATTAAAAAAATTATATTAGGGTTTAACACTAATGTTAAATTTAAAAAATTAATTGAGATTTTAATTCAAATCAACGTGATCTTTTTTCATGGGGCAAAGAATGGATTTTTCTTCCAGAAAATTGGAGAATTGAGAGGAAAAGCAAAATGGATTGGGATTTGGGGACGGGAGAGAGGCCAAGAGGGAGAGGGAGAGAAGAGGGAAAGTTCCGAGAAAGAGGAGAGGGAAGAGGAAAAATTCTAAAAGTGGATTTGTTAATGCAAAATTAATATTTTCTGGGGCTATAATTTTATTTATTTTTTCCTTTCTTGACTTGACTTTAAAGATTATAAACTATTTTTTTATTGATTTAAAGTAAGTATTGATATTATATTTTTTTTGTTACCTAATGGTTTTTTTTTTTAATTATGTGAAATTTATGAGTTTAAAAAAAGATAAATATAGGTAAATTATAGTTAAGTGAGTGTAATATAAATATCAGGCATAAATAATAATTAAATTTTAAAAAATTATGGGGCTGCAATTGTCCATCCTCGCGATCACATGGGTCGCCACTGACCCACTCTGACATCCCCAATTGGCCGCCGTCTGAGAAGAACTCCCTCCTTGCTTGGTATTGGGTTTTCCCAATCTCACTCCTCGGGCATTTTTAGAATCAAAGTTGGGGAGGGTGCTAAGGTGGACGAAAAACCCTCACCATCTGTCTCCCAAGTATAGGGTGGTCTCAACCTGTAAATTATCTTATGAGCTTGGCGTAATTAAACATAAACAAATAAACATATTCAATGAGTGCTTAATATACCTAAACATTTAGCACAGAACTCCATAGACCTCAGAGTTCATAATTGGAGTCACATTTAATTTCAAAAAGGGTTCACTCAGTGCACAAAATGTGAGCGGGGGTAGGGAGAGGGTGACATATATGTAAATAGGCTTCAATATTTGGAATTAGAGTATTTTAGAATATTTTTGCTATTATTTTTATTGGGAATCGATCGTATTATTGTAGTAAATCAAAAATTTTATGCGCTTTTGATGAGTTTACCTAAGTGAACATGCAAAGGTTAGAGTGAACGGAAACCATATGGAGTCCATATTTGGAATTAGAGTAACATTTGACTTCAGTATTTCCTTGTAGGGTTTGTTATTGTTATTGCATTCATCTAGCATTGGGATGATACTGTGTATGCACAATACGGATATTTACTGCACATTTGAAAGACAAAGACTCAAAGTTACCAATATTACTGAAAAAAAGGTTCCAATTTGGTTTTTTTCTAAATTTCAAAATGCATAATTGACCTAGTCTTCAATAGATCTAATTTTTTCGGACAACGTTTGGGCCCTTTCGTACCTTGAATTAATCTTAAAAAAAAAAAGAAAAAAAAAAGCTCAATCCTAATGTCATGATTCCATACCGCTTTACCAAACCTAATGGCATTCTCATGACTACAGCATAAAAACTTATATGCGCGGACATTGAGTTTCACAATAATAACATTAATATTGAATTTTAAAATTTTGAGGCAATTTAGGTAGAACATAGTACTAAGGTAAACTTTTGTCAACGCCCACAACCAGTTTGAAACTTAATTAGAAAAAAATTAGAATTTTGTATGCCAACATTGGATTTCAAATGTTACTAAGAAATAACGGTAACTATTAGAAATGATCACAATAAAAAAATTGGGATGAAGCAACAATTACACCCAACTGCACTGAAAATTGCTTATCTTTTTAACAGATGACAACATTGAATTATAGAAGTAATTATATTACCTAATGCAGGCTTAATGGAGTAAAAAAAATCTTCGATATGAAAATATTTCACCCTCGAAGGGAAAAAAGTGATCATAAAAAGTAATTAAAGTTTTTTGTGATCACCCACTTTCAAGTTTTGTTCTCCATAAAGAGGACCCTCTTGTGTAAGAGATTTTAATTGCTTTTGAAGGGACAGAGATCTAAAGAGAGTGGATGAAGAGGAAAGGGGCCATCCTACTCTTCTTCTTGTGAGTTGCAACACCAAGTGTCTTCTCTCTATATCTCTCATTCGATTAGAGTTAGTGATCTTTGGCTGGCTGGGAGTGATGGAGTGTGAGGAGAATATTGCATCAGTCAATGTACAAGTATTTTTTCACGTAAACTAGATCATATAATATCAGCCTAAGTTAGACAAGGAAAATCACTCATTAAGACTGATTCAGCAAGATATTCTGCAGGATGGAGGTACTCAAGAGTCGGTGACTGAAGTTTTAGATCTTCATCCCTGGCCAAAATAGGTAAAACATCTCAATCCTGGTGGACACAATGATCTTTCACAGATTATCTAATACCTCATATGTTCTTTGCAGATAGAAATCGTCAAGTGCAGGCATCCTCAAACACAATGGAAGCAAGCTTAAGGGTTTTGAGACTTGGGAAATCAACATAGGATGAGGAATTAAGATGAATTGAAGAGAAGGAAGGTCACCAAACAGAGAACTGATACCATGTAAGCCGAAATTGGAGAGAGAAGTCCATATGTACCTGCTTCCGGAAGACAAAAATTGTTTACAATTGTGAGTTTTGTGATTTTCATCGGTCAAGGGTTGAGACAAGGAGACCCCCTCTCCCCTACCTCTTCATCTTGGTTATGGAAAGACAAGAAGCGGCTTCCGTTTATGATCATAAGACTAAACTGGAAAACAATTCTAGATATATATTATGTTTAATGCAAACAAAGATGTAAATTACGAACCAATTTAGGTAATTAAAACAAATTCATTTTGAAAAGAGAAAAAAAATGTGAAAATTGTGTGAATATCTTTACTGAGTTCTTAACATTGCTAAACATTTTGTTTGTACCCAAAAAAAAAAAAATCCCTAAACATTTTGTACAAGTTTTTTCAGTAGGATTGGGCCTTTTGGGTGCCTCGAAAAATCCTTGAAAAAAAAAAAAATGGAAAAACTCAATCCTTAATCCATACCATTAGGCCAAATCTAATATGATTCTCTCTTTGGTAACATTAAAACTCATATGCACCACATTTAGTTTCGCAACAATAACATTAACGGGAACTAATATTAAATTTTTTAAATTGGTGGCCGTGTTTATAGATAATATTAAATTTCAAATTTTGGTAATGTCTATTAGAGCAATTTTTGCAAACACCGACAATGAATTTAAAATTTAACAAGAAATAACGAATAACGGCTCCATGGCCACCGACATAAAATTTAGACCTTTCTAAGAAATGTAACTGTCATAGACACCGAGAATGAATTCAAAATTGTTGATTATTTTAAGACGTATTTTATTTTTTTAAAAAATTGTCGAAAATCTAAGTTGATAGCTAATTCAATAATAAAACTAGTAAGTATAATATGAGAATTTTGCAAACACATCCAAATTGCAATTTTCAAAAGAAAGAAAAAAAACATTGAATAAAACTTTTGAATCTCAAGGAAATATAGAAATGGTGATGGTAAAAACGTTAAAGAGCTAGGGTTTTCTACAGCGGGGGAGCTCCAAGGTTTATCACTATAAATAGGACGCTTGTTTGTAAGAAATTTTCATCGCCCCTTCAAAGAGATAGAAAGGACGAAGAGAAGAGAAAGGGTTTTTATTTATTTAATTTTTTTGTAATTTTTTGGGTGGGAGCGATGGAGTCTGGGGAGAGAGAATGTTGCCAGATCAAACTTGTTCAAGTGTTTTCTCTTGTGTACCAGATATGGCCATGAATCTTTATTCTACCAGAGATGATAGGATAATGCCTTCTTCATCTGCAAGAAGGCCTTGCTTCTCAACGCGAATATCAGCTCCAACCAGAGAGACTGCGCCATCGATCAAACATCCAGAGCAATAATCATCAGAGACAGAAAAATTTTCCAGACTCGAGGCATATATCTTAATCTGGTACCTGTCCATTGAGACATCATCATACTTATTGTCAGTATCAGTTTCCAAGCATTTCAAAGCAGGCAGATGCACAGAAGAGGTTTTTGCATGAAAAAGATCTAATCATTCATGGACAGATCTTCAAGTGTGGGACCAGCCAATAAGTTTGCAACAGATTCATTCATCTTGAATTTAACACAAAAAAGCTCGAGTTTCTTCAGACTCAGCAAATAAACATTTGGCCAGAATGCCATCTGTATCATAATTCTACCTCTACCCTAAAGTTCTGCAGGTGAAAAAATGCGGAGGCAACTTTAAAATATGTGTATGTAATATCAGTTTGAATAAATTGATTCCTGGTGTTTTTTTTTTGCCTTGTAGAAATGCTGTGGTTGAGGGTTCTTTACTACTATACTGTCATGCTGAACAGGTTATGAAATGGGTGTAATAAAGGAAGACGCCACAGTCAAAATGTATGCGCTGCTTTTCTCCCTAGAACAATAAAAGGCCCTGTCATGTAATGTGTGTGAAGTGAGCAAAGTGAAGAATTCAGCTTATCTTGTTTTTCATATACTTAAAGTACACAATGGCAAGGGACCTGAAAGCTTAAAATTGTCCCCGAGGATCTTCACAGATGGCATTGTTCTATTTTTCTTTTTACATGGAAACCGCCGGTTTTACTAGAAATTGCAATTTTTTCCATTATAAGCAGCAAGAAGCAAACAACAATTGCTACTATAAGAATATGGAACATAACAATCAGAAACATTATATCATTGGGTGACCATCCAAGTAACTGTGAAAGCGCTTGCAAATTACAATGCATCAAATTTACATGCAACTCGATCAAATTGTAAAATATAGACATATCATTGTTGGATCCAAGAAACTGCAGTCATAAAAAAAAAAACTTCGATTGTTATTTGTCCATGAAAATGAAATTCAGAAAATGATAAAGAAAACAAACATTTTTCCACCTAAACTAGATTCCATCTCTCACATCTGATTATGATTTTCATGGTAGATGTGAGGAAAAGACTTGTTTTATGAAGGATATCACTTCATTTATATCTTATCAATTAGAATCTAAAACAAATATTTTTTAAAATTTCCTAGTAACTCACAATTCTTCCACTTTGGGTACCATCTCTTCAGTGCTTCAAAAGAAGCTCAAAGTAAAAGGAAGAAAATAACATACAGACAAAGTCTTCGAAGATAATTTTTACCACTTAACATTGTTGAGGGCCTTGAACTGCTTAATCTTTTTTTTTTTTCCCTTCCAAAATATTATGTATGGATGTAAACCTTGAGTTCTTGGACACCACCCAGTTGTATTAAACATTATTCATCTCCTTTGGCTGAGTAAGTTGTCGAATGATTTTTCAACTGAAGCGGGTTGCCAGAAAGCATCAAAGTTTAGCTGGGCAACCACCTCAATGGCTGTTCTTCCTAACCCTAGCTTTGAGATTTAGTTATCAAGAAATTTTAACTGTACTTGTATTGTTTATCTTGCTTATATATGCTTTTATGAATATTATCCGTCATAATACATTTTACTAAAATAAATTTTTCATGATGAGAGAGCTTGCAGCATAGATATGGAAATGAAGATGCCTATAATTTGAATTGTCCAATAATTATAAGTTATACAAATTCTTTTATATCTTTTGTTACTGTTGATAGAGCAAAAGCCATTGATAAATCCAAATCCATAATTTGAATTTTGAGGTGCAAATGCAGGAAGTTCCACTTGACAAATTGAAGATGCCTATAGGCTCACTGAAAATTTCTGGATAATCATGTGCTGAGTTCAGTATTGTCACAATATCTGCAGCAGAAAGCCACCTGCTTTCAAATTCTAGACTTCTTCAGGATTTTTCTGAGAATGCAAATGCAGCACAGTATTCCCTACCACTTCAATTTTTTAATAGAATTCTGTGTGAAAAATTCCAGCTGACATATTGATGAGGCCTTCAAGCACATGGAAATTGCTGTATAGCCTTTGTTGTAAGAACTATAGAGAAGGAAAGCAACAACCAATCTGGAGACTCTAATACTCAGATGCCACATTTGGATTGTTATTTCAGATGCAAAGGCGGCAAGAATGTGGATATCTGTCATTCAAAGGAATTACAAAACCAGGTCCCCAGCCACTTCAATTCTTGAATGATTGTATTGCATCTGAAAAATTCCAGCCGACATACTGAAGTGGCCCTTAGAAATCATGATAATCCCTGAAGAATCTCCATATCATATGAAATTCCATGATGAATATTCACCTATTTCAGAACTCTGGCATTCTTCAAAATACATTTTATCGTGTCTGTTTCTTTCTTCTCCCCATAGAATCCTTGGAACAATAATCTTGTCAGTTCTGGAAATTGAAACTAATGGGAATGTTGTAGTTTCCTCCAGCAATACTCAAGATGTTGCATTCTCCAGTGCCCCGACCACTAGAGACAACATGAATAGAAACTTTAGATCCTGCATTTTAGGATTCTGCAATAAGGAAAAAAAAAATTTCGCATCACGAACAGACCTTCCAAGCTAGAGAACTTCCAAATTGAGTGAAAGTTCAAGCAATTGTGGGAAGTGCATGCCAACACCATAATTTACCCCGCAAAATTATGAAATATGGGCATATCATTGTTGAGTTGAAGACACTGCACTCATATAACAAACTTCTATCATCGGTTGTCCATGAAAAGGAAAACTTAGATGATATGAAAATAATCATTTTTCTATGTAAACCGGATACCACCTCTCATATCTGATTATAATTTTTCGTTGTAGATACGGAATCTTCATCCCTCTGCATCAGATCTTCCTTCTTCAAGCAATCTTCAAATGGCCTTCAAGCCTTCATATTCCCAATGAATTTGGATCACCAAAACAACGATCTTCACATTTATTCCAAATTCCCACCAAGTGAAATCTCTGAACACCACTCTCCTCCAACGAGAGTGGTAATGACGAATCTCAAAGTCTTGACTTGAATTTAAGACAAATAACACCTTGCCTTTTCTAATTAGAATCGGAATGAAACGAAATTCTGTTTTCTAATTTGGAAAAGAAAGAAAAAAAAAGGAGAGAGAGAGAGAGATTAAACCAAATCATCAGTTCATTCCTCATTAACAATTAACTTTTGTTTCTACAAATACACATACAGAAAAAGAAAAAACAAAAAATGGACAAATACTGCTACAACTACCTTTAATATGTTGATACAGCAGAGAGCATATCGCATTGATAAATTCAAATCCATATGATTGCTTAACAATCGATAGTTTCCTTGAACTTTCAGAGGTTGCAAATGCACAAAGTTCCAGCTGACAAATTAAAGAAGCCTGTACGTTTATTGAGAATTTCTGAATACCCTTTTGCTGAGTTTCAGCGTTGTTATTTTTTGTAATGGAATGCCACTTGCTTGCAAACTCTAGTGTTCTTCGGTATCACATTCCTCGGGATCGTATTCCTCAGGATCACATTCCTCGGGATGTAAATGCATCACTGTGTTCCCAACAAGTTCAATTCTTATACAATTCCATGAGAAAATTTTCAGCTGACATATTGAAGAAGCCTTTGTGCACGTCAAAATTTCACGAATAGCATTTCCCTGATTTTCCGTATAGTAAGAATATCCACAGTGAATTGCCACCTCCTTCAAAACTCCCGCATTCTTCAGAATAAATGTAATAAGATCTGTTTCGTCCTTCTCACCATAGAAATTTTTGAAAACAAAGGTTGTTAGGTGTGGAAAGAGAAGCTGAGGTGGACACTCTGGCTCCTTCCAGCAATTATGATGAACTTCTTCATTCCAGTGCTCAAGTCCTGGTGTCACAAATCTTTTCTCTACAAACTACAATACAGATAATAATATCAACATCAAATCCTATGTTCTAGGAATTAGTATTACAACAAGCAAAATTTTGTGTCATGAACTAACCTTTTCAATACGGAGAACTTCCAACCTGGGTGACCTTTCGAGCAATTGTGGAAGTGCTTGCCAAAAACAGCATGCAATTCCAACATTCAATTCGATCAATTTATGAAAGATTGGCATATCTACATCGGTTGCAAGACACTGCATCAATACAATAAAACTTATAACAAACATGTAGAACTTTGTTTCTTGAATGCCATATGGTCCCTTTAGCTGAGAACAGCCATTTGTACTAAACTGAATGGAGTATTGGAGATAAATTTGGAATCACAGTAGATGCAGATGTGTGTGCAAGAATGGTCGTCAGTTATGCGTTCAATATCCAAAATAATTAAAAGTAAAAGCATAACATACCCGCAAAGTCTCGGAATATAAGTTTAAGAACCTGACATTGTTGATGGCCTTGATTTGCCGAAGAACTCTATTACTATCTTCAACACTGACTTCGTCTACCTCATCAAGCAAGGTAACGTCACCAAAACCAACACTGGCGCTGACAATGGAGGTCATGCCACTTAGGAAGATTCCTCTATCAATAAATGATGCCTTGAGAAGCTCAAGCTTCGGGGCATAAATCGTCACACCAGATTCAGCTACTCTGTTAAAAGCATAAGTATAATGTATCTCCAGGTGTTTCAGCACTGGCATGCAAAGGGAAATTTTTTCCTTGTAGATGGGAATGCAATAATCCCAGTACAATTCTTCGAGTACATGGCAGCCAGACAAGAGACTTGCAAGAGCTGTATTGCTTTGGAATTTAACATTATCGAGACGAAGGAACTTAAGATTTGGCAAATCAACAAATGAAGGGACATCAAGGAGAATATTGCCTTTCAATTTTAAAACCACAACACTTTTGCAAGAATATATACATTGAGTCAACAATTGATCTTTAGAAACCATAGACATGTTGTGTTGGAAAAGCTCGAGTTCTTGGACATCCCTTTCAATCACAGTTGCGATCCACTTGTCGAAACAGAACTCGTCATGACTTTGGTCATGGTAAAGATTTAGAGAAAACTTCTGTATGCTTCGTTTTGTCCCTGTCAGGGTCAATACCCTGGTGACAAAATCTGAAAAGGCTTTAGCTTTTGCCTTTACCTCATCTCCATCATGTTTTAGGACATAACCAAAACCAACATCAAAATCAAAATTATAAATCCAAGTCCAATGATACCTCCATCTTGAAGAAAGAATAGAGGTTGCAACAGCTTCTTTAGTTGGGAGACGGGAGAGAATTTCCCCAATAAGGGCTTCGGGCAAGGCACTTATTGGATCTTGTGGATTGAATCTGCATACTTGACCTTGGCGCTGGGGATAATAAGTTGGGGTGAAAGGTTTTGTTCTTCCTCCTCTACTGCTGCTACTTGTTAGGGCTCCCTTCATACCTAAAATTTTCTCTTAGAAATGATAGGGTTCAATAAGAGGGAACTGTGGTTTTCCCATTTTATAGCAAAATGGTGTTGCTGCTGCTGCTGCTATTATTATTATTATTATTATTATTATTATTATTGTGTTTCACAATAATAAAATGTTAATGTTTTAAAATCTGACGGTTAATGCTAAATTTAAATTTCAAACTTGGTAATGTTTTTTTTTAATAAATACTAAAAATAAATTAAAATTTTAATAAGAAATAACGGTTTCATAACATTAATATTAAATTTCAACGCCGACAACAAGAACAACAAGTAAAGCAACAACTATGACAATGTTATCTTTTTAATGACATATTGTATTATACACGAAAAGAATTTGACGATAATAAATCATATAAGGAATCAGAAGAGATCGACAATTTCCGATGTTCTCTAATAAATAAATATTTTGCCCTATACTACACTTAAGAGTTCAGTCAATTTTTTACTAGTCAGTAGTCACCATGCCCCCATTTTTCAAAACTTAAATTTACTTTATTTTTTAATTTTTTAATTTCTATTTGTTAAAAAAAAAAAACCTTAATAATATTAGATAAGTACCTAAGTGAGTTCAATAAATTTTTATTCCTTTTATAAGAAAAAAAAATTACATTGCATCCATATCTTCTTTATGATGCCCTTGGGATTCAACCTGCCTTGCCAACATTCTCCTAAAAAAGATTAAATCGAATTTATTAAAAAATTAAAAAAAAATTGTTAGCTATAATGCCCTTGGGTTTCAATTCATCCCTCTTTGCCAACGGTCGATTCAATCTTTTTAAGAATTAAATCATCCTCTATAGAAATTATTTGTATTGGTATTTTGATATTTCCTATTATACTGAATTTGGGATTCAACCCTTCTCGAACGTTGCATGCCTTCGAAGCTTTTCAAAATTAAATTAATTTTTTTTCCTATAGTTTCCATTTATTACAAGATATTATTAATATGTGGTGAGGAAGGAGGCAGGCAATTCTCATTCCTTTTATAAGAAATATAATTTTTTGATATTAATATTGTTAATTAGGGGCTTTGTTTGTAATTGTAATCATTGTACAAATCTAGTCATACCAAATCAACTCTTTGCTTCATTTAAGTAATATTAAAAACGGTCATAATTTTTCTAAAGACATACATTCAATTTAAAATAGGATTTCAAATTTGACAAGTAGGTGAATAGAGAATCCTAACCTAATCCTTTTTTTTAGTATAAATCATTGATATTAAATAATTACTTTTGACTCTAACTAAATCTGATTCGGGTCGAATTATAATTTAAAGGGGTAAAACTCTATTGCCTTTGAAACTCCCTATGTCTTTTGCTTATTTGAAAGAAGATGACTCAAATTTTCCACTATTACAGAAAAGAAGGTTCTGATTTGGGTTTTTTTTTCCCCCAAAAATTTTACGACACATAATTTACCTAATTTTCAATATACATGATTTTTAGTAGGTTTGGGCCCTCTGGGTGTCTCAAAAATTAATCTGTGGGGGAAAAAAGCTCAATTCTTAATGTCAGGATTCCATGCCATTAGGCAAATCTGATGTAATTCTCACAACCAAAACATAAAAACTTATATATGCACCCATTGAGTTTCACAACAATAAAATTAATGGGAATTAGTATTAAATTTTAAAAATTGCAGACAACAATTATGGATATTGATATATTAAATTCAAAATTTGGGAGCGTCGATTAAAGAAATTTTTGTGAATAGGAATAATAAATTTAAAATTTTACGAGAAATAACGGTTTTGTGGCTGCAAAATCAAAATTGTTTAATCATTTTAATGATGTTTTGTATCACACTAAACAAAATGAGGAGAATAATTGAAATAAGAAAATCGAAGATGATAAGTTAATTCAATAATTAAAATATTAGAATTCTACAGAAGATCTCTTCTTATCTTTTCAAATTCAGGTTTAATGGAAATTTTCATAACCCTTTTCAATAAGAGAGAGAAAGGGAAAAGACGGAGAGAAAAGACTTACCCTCTGCTTCATAAAAAATTCTGAGTTGCAGCTCCAAGTGGTTCTCTCTCTCTCACGCTCTCTAACCTGAGAGATTGTCATCAATTTAGGAAGAAAGGGATTTGTATTTTCTCTTTTTTAATGTTTTGAATGGGAGTGATAGTGTGTGACGAGAGAAAATGTTGCCCTAATTGAACTTGTGCAAGTATTTTCTCTCGTATATCAGATATGGTCATGAAGCTTTATTCTGTCAGAGATGATAGGATAATAACTTGTTCATTTGCGGGAATGCCTTTGAATTGCTTCCTAACAAAAAGGGTGTGATCAAAAGTTAGGAGCTGAATTTCGGAGGATATGGCCAATTTCTGGAGACTGCAAACCTGTTTCCCGTCTCAATGAATCAGAAATCCAACTACAAATTGTCTGTTGTCCTTTCCAGGATGTACCTTACCAGTTCTTCATCTTTCAAGTTCCTATATCCTAAAATGTTCAGGCGTGAATTTAGACTCTGAGGCACGCATGATGGCTCTTTCCAGCAACCGTAATGATTGTAATCTGTCTATAAAACTGATCCTGAGGCAGAGAACTTCTAGATTTGGTGTCTCTGCATGAAAATTTGGTAGCATCTTAAATTAAATTGTAGGGAAAACATACCAATAAAGTCTTAGCAGATACCAACAATTTTCTCATTCCCTTCATATAGACCAACACCAATATTAGCTCCAACCAGAGAGACTGTGCTCAATCAAAGATGCAGAACAATTGGGGCATATATCTTAATCTGGTACCTGTCGATTGAGCCATCACCAGACTTATTGTTGGGTTGAACTTCCAAGCATTTAAAAGGAGGGGCATCCACCCCACAAGAGTCATGGACATGTCCCCGGAGTACCGGTCAACAATAGGCTTGTAACAGATGGATTGGCCTTGAATTTTATTCAAAAAAGCTTAAGTTTCTTGACATTTGGGAAATACATAATTGGCAAGAATGCTGTCTTTATCATAATTCTGCCACTCAATATGACAACATCCAAAATTCTGCTGGTAAAAAAAAAACAAGAAAGAGGCAAATGCTACTTAGCAGAATGGTATCCCCCCTACCAGGATAATAAGATCAAGCTCTTCAACATTGAGGAATTGCAGTGCTAATTCAATTCCTAAAGCAGAATTGATAACAAAACTTTGTAATTCTTTCCTCTGGGTTAGGTCGAGTCAGAATCTTTCCGACAAAATCTATAAATTTTTTATTTTTGATAAATTCAAGACCGGGACAAAAAGTCCAAACACATCATGATCGAGTACTCAAAATTGAGAATTCTACCCATTTTATAACTCAATCAATATATTGTAAAGCAAACAAAATTTAGTAAAATTAAAATTTTGAAAGGACATGCGCAATGCCAACGTCCCCATTCTTCTATATTTTCTTGACAATTGATATATTATCGAACTAATCTGATTCGAGTTTAGAAACCGACTCTCCTAGCGTTTGTTTTTTCATTTTTTAGATTTGAACTCGAGATATTGATTATTGGACTAATCTAATGACAGGATATTAAACTAACGGGACATCGGTATTCTTGCAAAGCCACCATAATCAATCATTGAATTATTCATAGCAAATTTGATCGAATTATTGACCAAATTTGATCAATCATTCTTCGGAGTAGCTCTTCAGGGAAAAATTTTCACGTGCTTGGATGCTCCACTGCTATTCGGCTCCTTATATTCTCAAAAGTTAATTACGACAACTACTAGAATTTTTGTTGTTTAAGACTTATGGAGAACACGGGGAGGCCAATAATTTTTAGGCCTTGAGCTATTATATACTAGGGAGGACTAGATTCAGTTTGATGAAAACATTAAGTTCAAGCGAAGAATGGCTATGATAAGAGTGCTACATAGTAGATGATAGCTCAAAAGACAACGCACCTGCACCCTCTTCACAGCTATTATGTTATATTTGGGACTAGCAGCTATAACATAGCCGTTACATGATGCTTTTTAAACTATAAAAGCTTTTCTTCTGAAAAGGCCAAAATTTCCTAATTTCTGTGAAATTTGTAACTACAATCAGAAATGGCCTAAACTTCAACTCTAGCCTAGTAATCCAAACCTTCACAATGGCATTCATAAACCTCATAAGTGGACGGCGCTAGTCTTCAATCCACTTTTTCTGCCAACTTGCCCTTAGGTGAGAGAAATTGAGAAAAACTGAAACCTAACAAGGACTTCTTCTCCGGCAGTGGCTCTGGTGCCTGACACCAGAGACCCAGGACAGAAATCTGGTGCCGATGGACTCAGTTACTTCACCAACAAATCAAACTTTTCATTGACATGTAAACACTCCTGATCCACAATGACTGAAATCAGAGACAGAATCTCTTCACTTCTCAAATGACTGGACAAGAAATGAAAGATCGATGAACAATTTAACAGACTGTAATAATTCTTGGTTCCGGTGATTCTAACCCAATTTATATAATCTTCTTTATCTGCGTCAGATAATGGTGGTATAGCACATGGGTTTTCGAAATCATACGCATGGCTCGTAGGAATCCAATGTAATCCACAAAACCTCGTCGATCCACTGACCTTTATTGTTTCTCCTACATTCAGCTCCACTTTAACCTCTGATTCAATCCCCAAGTTCCATGAGCCGTCCAACCAAGAAATAAATCAAAAAGAAAAAAAAACACCCATCAAGATTTCAGTCATAAAAAGAACTCGAAAACACGAGACTCGCGGGCTGATAAGTGCAACTAGGGTTTTGGGTGTATCAGAGGATAAATCTGCTCATGCTTGGATGACCCAATGCAACTCTGCCACCTGGAAGTCTTCCGATGCCCAAGACTTTATCGTCCTCTTAATTGGCGGCGTTGTTTCCGATAGATTCATCGGTCAATTCGAATTTGGAATTCTAGAGGTTCATCGATTGGAAGAAAGAGATCCCTTTCACCTTGAAACAGAAGGTTTATCTTTCTTAACCATTTCAAGCCACTCTGACAACCCCAGTTGGCTGCCGCCGGGGAAGAAGTCCCCTCGTTACGTTTTAGCTTTTTTGCCCAAGTTACTCTCTCCCCTCAAGGGCAACATCGGAATTTAAAGTTCGGGATGGCGCGAAAGCAGACCAAAAGCCCTTACCAGACCATCCACCTACGGTCCGACGGATGCGGTTCTAACAATTTGGGGCTACATGACACTACAATAAAATATTGAATTCATATAGTTTTGAGCTCGAAATATATAGATATATATTACTAGAGTGCCACAGGTATTGAACGGGATGGTGTATGTGGCTTCTTCTATATTTTTTATTTGATAAAGATATCATATTATATAATTTAATATACATATGAAGAGGAAAATTTATTTATTTTATTATAAGTAAAAATCTCAAAGATTGAGATAATTTATCATTAATTTGAAGTATTTTAGATTGGTTTTTCTAAACTTATAAAGTTTCTATGATAAAAATATTTGACGGTTTTTAATGAGAAGAATACAAACAAGTTTTGTTCCTTTAAACTCTTTATCCTTATGTATGCAATGTATTTTACTTAAGTTACCAAAGAAGATAAATTTTGATATTTTTGGTTTTTAAATAATTTTTCTTAGAAAAAGTTTGTAAATACAAACAATGAAATTATCTGTAAATAGTTCTAATTACAAATTTCATGTTAAAAGTTGGGTGAACCTTGATAGTTTCAAAAAAATAATAGTTAATATCAAATATAGTTCAAACATCCATCACCAATCCCCACCCCCCCCCCCCTCCCCAAAAAAAAAAAATAAACAACCATCACCCGCCCCTCAGTTGCCATCATCTCCTTGGCAGCCCCGAATCAAACCCCATTACTATCATCCCCAGCTGAATCCACCAGCACTATCATCCCAAACCTTGAACCCCTAATTCGATCTGGAGGGAGAGATTCAGTCATTTCAGACAAGGACAACTTCTTTGTTTACATCTGTGGCTCTCTCTGATAGACAGTCTGTACCTTCTTAAAACATAGTAGAAATTAGACAGAGAGAGAGGAAGAAAGGGAGAGGGAGAGAGGGAGGGTATTTGAGTAATTGACTTCTATAGCATGAATAAATAGTATATAGAAGAAAAGATCAAATCACACTCCATAGCATGAATAAATAGTAAAAAAGCACCTGAGGATATGTAATTTTTATTAGCAACTTAGATGAGAAAAAAAAATTATTACAAATGAAATCTATATTTAGTTAACCAGTAAAAAAAATTTTCCCTCTTCATATAACTATCCCTTTTCACAAATAGATAATTAATTAATTGTCAATACAAAATTGATAGTATTTTAGGGTAACATTGATTCTCATCACATGCTTGCAATAATAAATAGAAGATATTCAAACAAAATAAGTAAACATAAGTTCATCCATGTATACTTAAAACTAACAAAATCCATTTCGCTCCACCACTGGTGTGATCGTTAAATCATGTAAAAAGGCAATGCCTATTTATCAAGACACTATGGCTGACAAGAGATTGCAACCAGGAAGTGTAGACAAGTAGTGCAATCCCTGGTAGTACCTGTTGTTTTCATGAGCTAATAAAAGCTGACTTAAATATGGCACTTCCATTACAACTATCAAAAACATGTTCCAATGGACTGCATATAGAGTAATTCGAAACTTTTAGCAAAGATGTTAAAGATTGACAGACAATCCAATTTGAAAGTTCCCCTACTGACTTTGAAAATTCCGTGCACATGCGCTAAACAAAAAAAAAAAAAAGACCTATCTGGTAGTAAGGCAGCTCCTTTAGACCAACAGAAAAAATGTCAAAGATAAATGCCTCAGGCCAACCTAGCCAAAAACAAGAGGATGCACACTTAACTTAAGTCAGTTTTAACTTAAAGTTTCCCTATGAAATAATAAACATAAATAATAACAACCAAACATTTATCCCACTATATGAGATCAACTGAAATCGAAATTCAGCCACAGTGTGGCTCGAATACACGATCACAAGATTAAGAGTCTTACACTACCAACTGAGCTAGACGGTCTTGTCAAACAAGTCATTTTGAAAGTTCCCTTACTGACTTTGAAAATTCTGTGCACATGTGCTAAACAAAAAAATGACCTATCTAGTGGTAAGGCAGCTCCTTTAGACAAACAGAAAAGACGTCAAGGAATCATGCCTTGACCGACCTAGCCAAAAACAAGAGGATGCACACTTAACTTACCTCAGGTCTAACTTAAAGTTTCCTTGTTAAATAACAAAAATAAATAATAACAATCAAACTTTTATCCTACTAAATAAAGTTGACTAAAATAGAAATTCGGTCACCGTGGGGCTTGAATCCACGACCACAGGGTTAAGAGCCTTGCACTCTACTGACTGAGTTAGACGGGCTTGTCGGCCAAGCCATTTTGGAAGTTCCCTATTGACTTTGAAAATTCCGTGCACATGTACACACTGCATAACATAAGACAAATAGAAAAAAATGACCAATCTAGTAGTAAGGCAGCTCCTTTAGACAAACAGAAAAGATGTCAAAGATATATGCTTGCCCCCATCTTGCTAAAAACAAGAGGATGCACACTTAGCTTACCTCAGGTCTAACTTAAAGTTTCCCCATTAAATAATAAAAATAATAATTAATAACTCTTTATTCCACTAATTGGGGCTAACTAAAGATAGAAATTCATCCATCGTAGTGCTCAAACCCATGACCACAAGTTTAAGAGCCTTGCGCTCTACCGACTGAGCTAAACGGGCAAGCCATTTTGAAAGTTCCCTTATTAACTTTGAAAATTCCTTGCACATCGCACACTGCATAGCATAAGACAAACAGAAAAAAAGGATCCATCTGATAGTAGGGCAACTCCTTTAGACAAATAGAAAAGATGTCAAAGATATATGTCAGCCCCGATCTAGACAAAAACTAGAGGATGGACACTTAACTTATCTCAGGTCAAACTTAAAGTTTTCATATTAAATAATAAAAATAAATAATAATAACCAAATCTTTATTCCACTAAATGGGGTCGGCTAAAATAGAAATTCATCCACCGTGGGGCTCGAATCCATGACTGCAAGATTAAGAGCCTTGCGCTCTACCGACTAAGCTAGACGGGCTTGTCGAACAAGCCCTTTTGAATGTTCCCCTATTGACTTTAAAAATTCCATGCACATGTGCACACTGTATAACATAAGACAAATAGAAAAAAGGACCTATCTAGTAGTAAGGCAACTCCTTTAGACAAGCGAAAAAGATGTCAAACATATATGCATGGCCCAGTTTAGCCAAAAACAAGAGGATGCACACTTAATTTACCTCAAGTCTAACTTAAAGTTTCCATGTTAAATAACAAAAAATAAATAATATCAATCAAACCTTTATCCCACTAAGTAAAGTTGATTGAAATAGAAATTCGGTCACCGTGGGGCTTGAATCCACGACCACAAGGTTAAGAGCCTTGCGCTCTACCGACTAAGTTAGGCCAAGCCATTTTGGAAGTTCCATATTGACTTTGAAAATTCCGTGCACATGTACACACCGCAAAACATAAGACAAATAGAAAAAAATGGCCTATCTAGTAGTAAGGCAGCTCCTTTAGGCATACATAAAAGATGCCAAAGATTCTATCGTGGGGCTCGAACCCACCACCACAAGGTTAAGAGCCTTGCGCTCTACCAACTGAGCTAGATGGGCTTGCCAAACAAGCCATTTTGAAAGTTCCCTTATTGACTTTGAAAATTCCATGCACAGCGCACACTGCATAGCATAAGACCAACAGAAAAAAAAGGATCTATCTGGTAGTAAGGCAGCTCCTTTAGACAAACAAAAAAGATGTCAAAGATATATGTCAGCCCCGATCTAGCCAAAAACTAGAGGATAGCACACTTAACTTACCTCAGGTCTAATTAAATAATAAAAATAAATAATAATAACCAAATCTTTATCCCACTAAATGGAGGTAGACTAAAATCGCCCACCGTGGGGCTCGAACTCACGACCACAAGGTTAAGAGCCTTGCGCTCTACCGACTGAGCTAGACGGGCTTGCCACACAAGCCATTTTGAAAGTTCCTTTATTGACTTTGAAAATTCCATGCACAATGCACGCTGCATAGAATAATAAAAATAAATAATAATAACCAAATCTTTATCCCACTAAATGGGGGTAGACTAAAATAGAAATTCGCCCACCGTGGGGCTTGAACCCACGACCACAAGGTTAAGAGCCTTGCGCTCTACCGACTGAGCTAGACGGGCTTGCCAGACAAGCCATTTTGAAAGTTCCCTTATTGACTTTGAAAATTCCATGCACAATGCATGCTGCATAGCATAAGACAAATAGGAAAAAAGGATCTATCTGGTAGTAAGGCAGCTCCTTTAGACAAACAGAAAAGATGTCAAAGATATATGTCAGCCCCGACCTAGCCGAAAACTAGAGGATGCACACTTAACTTACCTCAGGTCTAACTTAAAGTTTTCATATTAAATAATAAAAATAAATAATAATAACCAAATCTTTATCCCACTAAATGGGGGTAGACTAAAATAGAAATTCGCCCACCGTGGGGCTTGAACCCACGACCACAAGGTTAAGAGCCTTGCGCTCTACCGACTGAGCTAGACGGGCTTGCCAGACAAGCCATTTTGAAAGTTCCCTTATTGACTTTGAAAATTCCATGCACAATGCGTGCTGCATAGCATAAGACAAATAGGATAAAAGGATCTATCTGGTAGTAAGGCAGCTCCTTTAGACAAACAGAAAAGATGTCAAAGATATATGTCAACCCCCGACCTAGCCGAAAACTAGAGGATGCACACTTAACTTACCTCAGGTCTAACTTAAAGTTTTCATATTAAATAATAAAAATAAATAATAATAACCAAATCTTTATCCCACTAAGTGGGTCGGCTAAAATAAAAATTCACCCACCGTGGGGCTCGAACCCACGACCACAAGGTTAAGAGCCTTGCGCTCTACCAACTGAGCTAGACGGGCTTGTCTAACAAGCCCATCTGAATGTTCCCCTATTCACTTTGAAAATTCCAAGCACGCACACACCGCATAACATAAGACAAATAGAAAAAAGGACCTATCTAGTAGTAAGGCAGCTCCTTTAGACAAGCGGAAAAAATGTCAAAGATATATGCAAGGCCCAGTCTAGCCAAAAACAAGAAGATGGACACTTAACTTACCTCAAGTCTAACTTAAAGTTTCCCTATTAAATAATTAAAATAAATAATAACAACCAAGCTGAAATTCGCCCACCGTGGGGCTCGAACCCACGACCACAAGGTTAAGAGCCTTGCGCTCTACCGACTGAGCTAGACGGGCTTGTCAGACAAGCCATTTTGAAGCTCCCCTATTGACTTTGAAAATTCCATAAACATGTGCACACTGCATAACATAATACAAACAGAAAAAAGGACCTATCAAGTGGTAAGGCAGCTGCTTTGGACAAACAGAAAAGATGTCAAAGATATATGCTTGGCCCGATCTAGCCAAAAACAAGAGGATGCGCACTTAATTTACCTCAAGTCAAACTTAAAGTTTCCCTATTAAATAATAAAAATAAATAATAACAAACTAAACTTTATCTCACTAAGTGGGATAAGCTAAAATAGAAATTCGCCCACTATGAGGCTCGAAATCATGACCACAAAGTTAACTGACTGAGCTAGATGGGCTTGTCGGACAAGCCATTTTGAAAATTCCTCTACTGACCTTGAAAATTCCGTGCACATGCGCACATTGCATAACATAAGACAAACAGAAAAAAGGACCTACTAGTAGTAAGGCAGCATACAGATGGTTTCTACATAAAGGTGGGCCAAAACACTACCTTTGCGTAACTAGTCCTCATTGAAATTGCAGATATCAAAATTTACCTTACAAGATTTTTAGGCAGTCGGAAATTTTATCATGTAATCCCAAAGTGTCATCATTCTTTGCTTTTTCTTGCAACTTGGGGTCCATTAAGTACAATTGATTGTCATCTTCTCCAACACCTTTGCAGTCTTCAGAAAGTACCCAACCAGGAGTATCTCTTCCTCCCTGCCAGGGAAGTCACCAATGTTAAATCTTCTTCAAATTCCAGCACAAGCGGTATGCGCCTTGGTTTTTTCCACTTTCTAGCAAAATCGGGTTCAGGGTCATCTCAGGCAAAGAGACCCCAACCAGGAAAGAAAACCTCACGTCAAACTACTAAAATTTACAAGGAACCGTCTCGGTCCCTTAATTGGATAAGTGGTAAGATTACTTTCTTACATTATAAAAGTTCAATTCTTCAAGATTAGGTGATTTCTCAAGTATTTCTCCAAACATATACCAACCCTCAGGCTTGTGACAATCTTCCACTCCCAGGCTTAAACTGACTAAATTGTGGAACATGGGTAACACCAACAATATTCCACTCCCGGGCTTAAACTAACTAAATTGTGAAACATGGGTAACACATTTTCCTCAATATACAAAGTGCCGGTGCAGGCATGGAGATGAGGACTGCCAGTTGAATTAATCAAGAATGCATGAGTGAGAAAAAGCTAAGAAAAGGATATAAAATGATCAAACAGGTGAAAATACTGATAGAAGACAAAGAATGACGGGTGAATGCGTCCAAGACCTTTTCTTTTACCTCCCAGGTTCCACCAAAATTTTCCATAATCTTCACACCAGAGAGTCCTTCCATAAGTGCACAGAGATGTTCATCATAACCCTCATTGTCATTCCATACAGGAAGTGAGACATCATCTGGATTACCAACTGCAATCTTGGCCAAAAAAAGAGCTGTATGATATGTGACAATGAAATTCACCGGAACACAATGTTTCACTTTGAGTGATTCAAGGTTTGAAGCATCGATAATAACCCTGCTACCAGGCTCTCCAGTAAAATTATTCATACAACCACAGTGGTCATTAACTATCTCTAGACATTTCAATGATGGCAAAGAAATCTCTAACTTCCTTATGTTGTTCAGACTAGGCTTTATGGTCAGATCTTCAAGACGAGGGCAGCCAAGAAGCAACCTCTGAGGTGATCCCTCGTCCATGGAGACCACATTTAGAAGTTCAAGGGTCTTCAGATTGGGAAAACAAACACGGAAAGGAGTATCCGGAACAAATAATCCATTCAATTTCAGAACTACCAGAGATTTGCAAGTGTAACGATCCAACGCAAGGAGAGGGGTTTTTGATTAGAGGCTGAAATCCCAAGCTTTTGAACTTGACAGAATACCTGGGAACTAATCCAAGCGCAAATGCTGGAATAGTCAAACGGTGCAAAGCAGTCAAGACTAAACTCTTCAACACACAATGTCCGCCGACTGATTCAACAAAACTATGATTCTAGTCTCCTGATCATTATGATGAACAAAGAAATAAAAATCAAAATTGGGAACTAAGGTCTAAAGAGATTTCCACCTACTTGACAAAACAATTGTTCTCATTGCATCTCTCGCCTCAAGAAACGAGAGTATGTGAAAAATCAAGGAATTGGATAATAAGCCGATCCTGTGTATGACCATCACCAGCATCAGATTCCACCCCTTGAAGTTGACATTCCATGACAATTTCAGGCCCACCACTTAATCTATGCGCTCAACTGCACAAATTCAAACTTTCAGTTAGATTCAAGAAAGACAACAAGAAAGCCTAGAAAAAATTGAAGAGTGGGTAATAAAACTCTCAATGGGGTTAGCACATGAAATGGTGGAGAGACTCCAGGGTAGGATTTCAAGAATCCTCCTTAATTGTTCCAGGGATCAATATCAGATGAAACAGAGCTATGCATTCGGAAAGGAGTAATCAGAAAACATGAATGTGGATTAGCACATGAAACAGAGATCGGAAATAGGGTTCCACGAATTCTCTTTGATTGTTCTGCGGATCAAGTTCAAGTCCATAACTTCAAATGAAAAGAATTACAGCAAAAATTAAACTAAATCTTCCTTAGGTTTTCAGAAAGACAACGCAAACCCAAGAAAATGAGAAATCAAAGAATGGGATAGGAACAATGTGAACTTGAAATGCAGTGTTGACCTGAAGCAGGAAGAGACACCATGGCAAGAGACACTGTTGATGAAGGTGGACGATCTGGGTTTAGGGTTTCATATGAACAAGCAGAGAGAGAGGGGGGAACGTCTGTTTAATGCTTGGTTCTGCACTCCCTTTGGCGCTCTGAAAATTTTGTACAAAATAGACTTTAAAAGATTTTTGAAGTTAATTTAAATTTTTATTTTTTATTTTTTATCTGTTATGCAAAGGAGAGAGGGACCCTAAAGGAAGATAATAAGGAAACAGGGAAGGGAAAGACCTTAGACCCAAAACGATTATCAGCGGTTTTTTCCTTTAAGAAAAGGCTTAAATTAAATTTAGATTTTTAATTCGGTGGATAGTTGTAAACTTTGCCAAATAATTAAAATTACAAAAAATATAATATTTATTATAAAATATAAAAAAAGAAAGAATTTATAGAGAATGAGAAAGAGAGTTTATTTCTATGTTTCATCTACATTTATAAATGGGGTTGTGGGATCTATATATAGGCAATTAAAATGAGTACGAAGAATCACCCGTATCAAATACAATCAACCCAAAAATCAAATGACAGTAAAAAAACCAACGGCCAAAAGTTATACATCAAAATCGCATGTTAGAAACTTAAATGAACATCCACGATAATTCATAACATTTATAATAGTCATCATTAGATGCCCATTATATAAGGAATATGGTTTATTAAAACCTTACTAGGAAAAATCAGGTAGGACAAAAACCTTAATAAAGAAAAAGGAGTACATTTTTCCTTATACATGTGCTTTTTTATTATATTTCCTTGTTAAAGACATCACTTAGTATTTTTTCTGATGTCACATTCCAATCTTATGAATCGATTTCTCAAATACTGTAGTAGATAATATTTTTATGAATAAATCTGTAGAATTTTTTTTTGATTGAATTTTCTGTATATCAATATTTTCACTACAATATTATGGCCAGTAACCACGCAACCCATTGAATAAATCATCTAACTATTGCTAAGTTGTTGCAAAAGAAAGAATATTTCAAACTAAACTCTAAGTGGGATTGTTGAGGAATGAAGAAAATCAATCAAGCTTAGAATTTGGAGAAACTTTCATGAATGGAGTGATGAACTTTATTAAGAATGAGTAAGATGGTTACAGAATTACAGGGAGGTACAGGAAGGAAGAGAGAGCAAGAATCAAATCAAAGATCACTGTCTAATGTCTCTCCCGTCTACTCTTTTATCAACTATTGGTTTCTTTATTCCTTAACTAACTCTAACTAACATCTCAACTAATGTCAATTGATTCTAATTAACTAATAACAATCTTGTCTACTTATCATATTGCACGTTAGCTACCCTCTTGCCAACTCAGCTGTCCTCCTATATCTCCGCTCGACTATAAGCTATATTGCTGGAAGTACCTTGCTTCTTCAGTTGCAGTAATTGCTTCTCCTTGGTTGGTTTTTGAAATCTTGGGGGAATTGGCAGTGCACCTATTTATTACTTCTCCGCGGTGCTGAGAATTTTGGATTTTTTTAATTGCCCTCTAAGGAAAAAAAAAAATGAATCCATTTTGTCTTTTTTTTTTAAATTCCATTACTCAATTAAAAAGTAATTGATCAAGAAATTTATCAAGCATTCAAACTTACAATTTAATTGATAAACTGTATGTTTCTCTTTGAATAAACTACAAATTTTAGAAATTAATATTTTTAATGAAAAATTCTGAATTTACATGCAAAATTTGCCTGATGTATGGATTATTGCACCAGTGCACACTAATTTATCAACTAGCACTTAAAGTGCAGTGTCAAAGTTCTCGTCATTAAATAAATAAAAAACAAACAAAAAACAAATAAACATTTGGCTCCTATTTAATGCAAAATAAATGTTTGAATATTTTACTTAGTTCAAATATTATGAGATTTGAACCACAAAATATAGACATAAATAGATCTAATGTTTATAAGCATTTTTGTATTATTTATATGATTTGTTTAAGCATCGTCGCAAGATCCTTCCTACTCTAATACAGCTGAACTCTCAATATGTTTTTCTTTAGGAGACCACATTTCAATTTCAATCATTTTATATTATATAGATCTTTTCTAAATATCTCTACTTAAATGTTCCAAATCTAAGCTATACTTTAGTAGTATGGATTTAAGGGGGGCCTAGCATGCTTCTACATTTTTTAATGTCAAGGGCGGGCCTCAATGTTTTGTAAGCCTGGTCCAACTCTATTTAATCTAATTGCTAAGATATTAGTCTAAATCAAATTTTGCTATGCCTACAGTTGCTAAGTTAGCTCATCATAATTGTAGGCCTCCCCAAACTTCACATACCCAAACTTTGCTCCAATTGAAGTGTTGAATCTACTGAAAGGTGAAGGTGGACTTGTCCCCAAGTAAGCAATATATTCATACCTCTACAAAAAAAAAAAAAAAGCAATATGTTCATAGAAGATTTAAGATATTTAAAAGATCTAGCTTGTCAGATTGAATTACTTAATTTCATAATGATGATCATAAATAGGTGGTTTCCAGAAAAGTCACATGAAAAATGGTCATTGCAAAAAGTTGATAATGGATCCATTTCCATCTGGGAACAACAATCATCCACTATTTATGCATGACAAGAGAGGCAATATTGTGGTTTTCACTTCTCAGCAAATCACCACCAATTATCTACCACCTCAGTCTCTAAACAACCTAATTCTAAGATTGTCTATGCCCCCCCTCAAATAGTTAAAAACAAGTGCTTTAGGATTATATAAAAATTAATCAATAACAGGGAAGAATTAAAACTCAATACTTTTTCGAAGATTACAAGAAACATTTAAGACCCTTCAAAGGGAATCCTCTCAAAAGAAATGAAGTTACATGTATCAGATATCCTTGAAATCGAGTATAGTCCAAGGAAAACTAAACATGAACAGCAACTTCCCCCAAAACCTTTGCATTCAGCAGAGCATACCTTACCAGTGCCTCTTCCTCCACTAAGCAGTGAATTTACCAAACTTGAATGATGATTGATGCATGGGAAGACATTGAGGTGCAGGTTTGAGCTTACAAGCTAATTTCCCCACCCTACAAAATGAGGGACAATCAACATACTTAAAATTAGGATAAGTCAACCTAATTAACCAGTCTTAATCTTCCAGCAAACCTTTTTGAAAAGGGGGGTCCACAGGACATGTAGAATATAAACTGAACAATTTGCAGCCTTCTGTGTTCCCCCCAACTCAAAAAACAAAACCATCTTCTGAGGGATCTTTATCATCCTTGGTCTTCTGTGGACAAGAAGACATTACAAATACTGAAATTGTCTGTCTACATAATCGATGGGTCAAACAGAACAAAAGAATTACACAGAGCAGTTAGAATAAATGGTATTAATGGAAGAGTTCACTCAAACAAAACCCAATAATTGTAAAACTTAGTTAGAATAACTCAATAACATTGCTCTCAGTTAATCGATGGGTCAAACTGAACAAAAGAATTACACAGAGCAGTTAGAATAAATGGTATTAATGGAAGAGCTCACTCAAACAAAACCCAATAATTGTAAAACTTAGTTAGAATAACTCAATAACATTGCTCTCAGTTAAACTAGTACCATCATGAACACCATCATCATTGCCATGGTCCTCGTCATCATCATCATTGTCATCAATGTCAGCATCACCATTTTCACCATTGTTATCATCATCATTGTCAGCATCAGTGTCATCATTATCACCGTCAGTGACAACTTCATCATCATTGTCATCGTAATCACTGATATCATAATAATAAAAAATAATCTGACAATCAGCTGAGCTTGGAAACTCTGACAACTTCTGTCGAAGTGCCATAAAGAGTTCCTTCTGGTACTTTTTATCTCTTGATAAATAAAGTCCACAGTGAACTGTGATCTTCTGAAGAACCTTGGCAATCTGCAACAAATACAACAAGAGAAGTAGTTCATCCTTCCTCAACACAAACTCAGAGATTTCAATTGTCTTGACATGCAAAAGTAAACAGTTCGGCACAGAGAAAGGTATATTCCAACTTTGTATGAAATCAGGGTCCATCACATCCAGGTCCACAAGTCCCTGTACCAGGAAAAGTAAAGAGCAGTCTCAGATAAAATGAACTCTACAGACTTTTCTTAAAACTTCATTTCAAGGTCTCAGGATTACCCGTTCGAAAACAAGGACTTCAAGATTAGGCATGCTGTGAAGTAATTCTCCAAACAAATACCAGCCATGTTTGATCACGTTTGTATGCAGTCCCAAATAGATCAGGCTGTGAAATGTTGGCAGCTTGTAATCATGAAGAATGCAGAGCGCCTGGAAGGGCATTCAGAGTACAAATAACAAAAAATTAGACAATTCAACACACACAGGGAAGTGACTTCTCAAACTGCAACAAGCTTATAGTGGGATCAAACAAATTAGAAAACAACAATGCGAGGTACCTGAAGAGTATCACCAGATAATGAAAGAGACTTTGTGTTGGAGATCCCCGCTAAAAGTGTCAAAGATAAGCGCTCACTATAAGTACCATCAATTGCCCAATCTCTGTCAGGTTCTTGGACATCAATAGTTGCATCTACTACTGACTGTAAGTTGCAAATTAAGAAGTTCTCTGAATGATCATCATGAAGTTCAAGGTCTTCAAGATTCGGGGCATCAAGAACGAGAACATACTCATAGTTCCTTATTGATTTTGTCCAATAACCTATCGTAACTTGCAAATACAACTTTTTCAATGAAGGTGATGATATCTTAAACATACATACACCATCCCAAACAGTTCTAAAAATGATCAATTCTTCAAGCACGGGGCAGCCACAAAACAGCCTCTCCACGGATTCGTCATCCACAAACAAAACACTTCTAAGATCAAGTTTCTTGAGACTTGGAAAACAAGCATGAAAAGGAACATCAAGCACGAATTTACCATCAAGTACCAAACCCACTAATGATTTACAGAAGAAAAAACTCCGAGGCAAATAAATGGGATCAGTCATTTTAAGAATAAGATCAAGCACTTCTACTCTCCACATTATCGCTGAACAAATCCAATTATAAACACGAGAACAATCCATTCTTTCCCAAGTCATTAACCTAAACTTATGAATTTTCAATGCTTCACAATTAATCATAACATCATCTACGAAATCTGTAAACCACTCAACATCGTGACGGTAATTGTCATCCCAGAACTCAAATTCAAGATTGGTAACAGAAGGCCAAAGATTTCTCCACCTACTTGACAAAACCCTAGTTGTTCCAGCAGTTAAAATGGGAAGGAATGACAGTATGTGACTAATTACGGAATCAGGTAAATGACTAATCCTATCTTCCCCTTCATCTACGTCGGATTCCGACAAAACCCTTTGTTTTTTCCTCCGGTTCATTGTTTGATTCAAAAAAAAAAAAAAACACGAAATTCGAGTGTATTGATCGAGTAAAGGTGAAACCGAACCTGGAAACGGCGATTTGGAGTTTAGAGAACGATGATCGCTGTAGATCACGCCTCTTAATTCGTGCTCGCCGAAATTGATGAAAAACTAGGGTTAGGTTTTTCTGACGATAGGGTTCGTTCTTGGGGTTACAATTTGAATGATGTGATGAAGTCTAAACATGGAACATCGGGGACCTTTCGGCAATTTGGGAAATATGAAATTTTTTTGTTGTTTTTTTTTTTTTTAAAAATTTTCTTCGAAGAAATTTGGAGAGAACGAATAAAAAATTAAGGTACTTTCCCGCCAAGTGGGTTTTCAAATGGTAAGGGAAGAACCTTTTTACTTCACTAAGGTTTCCTTGCTTTTGAAATAATTTTTCCTTTTCAAAATATTTTTAAAATGTTTGGACAAATTAAATTAATTAATATTTACATAATAATTATTATATTTTGTATATTTATATATTTTTCATATTTAATTTGTTTATTTAATTAGAGTTATAATTTTTATATTATTTGTTTTTAATTAATAATTATATATTTGATTATTTTAAAATTTTATATAAAATATGAATATTCTATTATTTATAAAAAATAATTAATATTTACATAAAAATTTTTATATTTTTATTATTTATGTATTTGTACACTTTTTTATTTCCCGTATTTTTACAAAATATCATTTTCTTATATCATTTATTATCTATTTCTATTTTCATATAATCTAGGTAAATACTACACCCATCCTTAAAAAAGTAACCGAACAACTCCACATATTATTTCTTCTCTCTCTCTAAGCTTGATTCTGACTGTAATAGAACTAACTTCGATGAGGCTTATGGCCATTTCTTCCGTTGTTTTGGAAGTCATTGGTCTTCAATCTCCCCCAAGAGCCCCAATGGAAGACCTCAAATCAACATATTGAGAAGTTGTTTCTTTATTTTTTAATTTTTTTAATTTTTTTATTTTTTGGTACCATATCTTGGACTCCGTCTGATATTTAAAATTTTATCCCGACTAATTCAGACCGACCGCTGTAGTTGCTCCTTTTCAGAGGGTGAGTCTCCTAACGGGAAACGCTCTATACACATGAAGGTTCAATGTTTTCGGTGGGAATCAAATCTCGATCATATTTAAGAAAATTCAACCCCAAATTCAATTTAAGTTTTTTAGAAATCAGGCTTAGTTTATGCGATGGTTGGGACTGACCTCTTTTTCAAGTACGTAACCATGATATTACTAAAACCAAACCAGGAGAATTTTACATTAGTTTAGGTTTTTTATATGAATAAAATTGCAAATTATGTATCGGGAGAACTGCAAATCTCATAGAATTCAAATTCAACGATTTTCGTTTTGCAAATGTCATACAATACAATACGTAAACGGATAATTGATTTAATGAGATATGATACTAAATCCTTTAATTAAGTTTTCAAATTCGACTCACAATTTAAATATGAAAAAAATTATATTGGGAGAATAGTCTCCTTAAAAGAATCACTACAAGTTCTAAACCGAATCAATCGAAGCATGAATCCAAATATTTACCGATATAATACAAAAAAAAAAAATGTCATGCAATACCCCTTGTACTCAAGGAAAAAAAACACCCAAAAGCCCCGAGCCGTAAGTTACTGCCAGAAATCATATATTATATGTATATTCACACATACAACTTGCATCAACCAATTCAACTAATAAAACTAATAAAAGCCCGGAATTGGAAGTCTATCTGTTGCTTTTGTGGTGCTGTTGTGGGAATGAGAAAGAAGAGAGGAAGAATGGGGGGGGGGGGGAGAGAGAGACAATGAGAAGAAAAAAGAAAATCATGGGAATTGGAAGAGAAGAAGAGAAAGGAAGAAGATGAAGAGGGAGAAAAAGATTTTTTTTTTCTTTTGGACGGTGAATTTAAAAATTTTAAGGTATTTTTTCGACCCTTTTTATAAAGGGAGCTAGGATGCTATATAAAAATATACAAAAAATAGAAAATTCTCTCTCTCTCTCTCTCTCTCTCTCTCTTAAGTTTTTTATTTGTGAAAAATGAATTCCCAGGCTAATGGTATGGGCCGCTATGCTTTTATTGTTTCAAATCTAATATTCTAGTTATTGGTATGGATTAAGAAAATTTTGATAGCACACCAACATGTGTATCCAACATCTCTAGTGAGGAATTCAAACGACCACTCATTAATATTAAGAAGTATCTTAAAACCTCAAAATTCATAGGCTCATCACTAAAATATGATAATTTTTTTTTCTTTTGGATTTCTAAACAAATTTGAAAGGAGGCTTTGTAAGTGCTAAAAGAATAATATAATCTTTTTTACTTAAAAGTGAATATTTTTTTAGCTTATTTGTCTCTATGCATGCACAAAAGTAAATAAATTAATAAATATATATATTAATTTATTGAGATTTTATCGTAATAAAACTTAAAAAGATCTGTTTCGATTTTATGTTAAGGTATTTTTTAATGGCAAGACAATTTAAGTTAGATCGTAGATTTAAAAAATATTATTCAAAATTTTCAAAAAAAATAATATTAATCAATAAAATGAAAAGGAAGCCGACGATACGCGTGTGTGAGTTGACCCAACTTAGAGTAAATAACATTTTTTTTTAATTTGATTCAATAAATATTTTTACTTTCTTGACTATTATAATTTTTCCCATAAATTTGTGCTCCATGCCTAAATATAGTTCAGTAGTTCTAATAATATTTTCCTCAAATATTGCTTATTTTATTTTTCTCTGTATAGATACTACCTTTTATTCTTCATATACCTTGTCCCTAAGGCCACTTCCTAGTCCTACCAATTCAACTAGCCAAAAAAAAAAAAAAAAGGCGCCCTACCAATCCATCATTTTTTCTTTTTTCAACCTTATCTTCCTATCTCCTTCCTATCAAAAGTGTAAATATTTGCTTCGATAGCCATTTTTGGATTAATTAGCCAAGTTACGGATCATGTTTTGCTCAAGAAAGCCGATTCAATGTCTTTCCGAGACATTGAATACTTACACCGAGTCGGATGAAATCCTAAAACATGGAATATTTACACGGGGTTTGTGAATATTAGATGAATTTAGATTAAAATCATGGTAAGTCCTTTTAAAATATGTATTTTACTTCAAAATTATTTTTCATCTATTCTTTAAAAATCAAATAGTTTAATTTTGAAAGAAAAGGATTGCTGGGTTACATACAATTGACACAAAATTTCACTTCTTTCTTAAATAAACTCCCATAATTTGTTTCTTATAGTAAAACCAATAATATCATTGTCCATTAATAAAGGATGCAAGACATAAATCCTAGTCAACAATGCATCGGTATGGTTTCTACGATTCTATGAATATGAACAACCTGCATGGTCAGTGGTCATTGGATAAGTTTGAATCAATTTTAAACATTGAATATTTACATGGAGTTGGTGATTATTAAACAAATTTAGATCAAAACATAGTCAACATAAATGCCACAAGCCGTATAGTATAAATACCAAGGATAATGATAGGTGATCAATACAAAGCTTCACAGTCATCGATAGCTTAGACCTTGTTTTCATAAAAAAAAAAAAAAGGGGCAGTATGCAATCTTCCTCATTACCTTTTCTCTGTTTTTTGCTCATAACATTGTCTCAACTTCACTTTACAACTTCAAAACCCTCAGATCTTGGCCTCAAGCTAATCCACAGAGACTCCGTGGAGTCTCCTCTCTACCCTGGAAAACTTACTATCCGAGAAAGAGGTACAAGGTATAGCAAAATCTCTGTCGCTCACTTATCACAAATAGAATCATTGAAAAATTACAACGCAATGTTGAAACCCGGCTTGATCCGCCCTTCGGTGCTCATTGATAATTTGTTGTACATGGTGGAACTTGAAATCGGAACACCTGGACAGAATACATTTTTGGCCTTGGACACGGGTGGTAATCTTATATGGTCACAATGCCTTCCTTGCAAGGATTGTTACGAACAAACAGTTCCAATCTTTGAGCCAATAAAATCATCAACATACCAAAAGCTTCCCTGCAGTCATGAGAGCTGTAAACACATTCCTTGCAATGAAGGAGGCTGTCACTACACTGTGGAATATATGAGTTCTGCTATGACACGCGGGTTTTTGTCCACAGAATCGTTTGTCTTCCTCGATGCAAAGAAGCAAAAGACCACAATACCACAGGTAGTGTTTGGATGCTCCAACGAAGCCTCCGGTTTCCCATTTGTACTTACAGGTAGAATTTCCGGGGTTTTGGGAATGAGTTTAGGTTCACTTTCTTTGATCTCTCAATTAAGCGATTACACCCAGAATCGCTTTTCTTACTGCTTGGTGAGTCCCTTGTCACCTAATGTAACGTCGACTTATTTAAGGTTTGGTTATGAAGATATTGGCATCGTAGGAGAAGGTTTTCAATCAACCCCTTTTGTGAAAATAGAAAACCCATACTTTTATGCTGTAAATTTGGTAGACATTACTGTGGCGGGAAAGCGCTTGAACTTTCCAAGTAGTACCTTCTCAGTTAAACCTAATGGAAGTGGTGGCTGCATTTTTGATAGTGGGGCTCCTTTCAGTATCCTTCAGAAAGATGCTTACGATAAGGTGGAGGAGACATTGGTGGAGTACTTTGAGAATTTTGGTCTTCAAAGAGCGGACCACGAGATTATTTGTAGTATTGAGGATGAGACTCTTTGCTACCATTTGCCTGATGACTTTAACAAGTTTCCATCAATAACATTTCATTTCCGAGAAGCTGATCTTGAGGTTAAGCCAGAAAATGTCTTTTACATTAGTCGTGACGAGGAATACTTTTTCCTTGGAGTGAAGAGGTCAACTGATACTAATCTCATCGGAGCTTGGCAACAACATGACACCCTCTTCGTTCATGCCTTGGATGCGTTTGGAGGATCACTCTCTTTTCGTCCCTTAGATTGTGCAAGTTATATGTTTTAGACTCGAGTTGTTAAACCAAAGCCTTTGCTAATTTTTGTAGTATTTCATGCATCTGCTTTTCTTTTTTAGGTACAATTTTACTGGTTATCATGCATGACATAAGCTATGCAATAACGATGAAAGCATAAATTTTCGGGCACATTTTATTGATTTTAAGGTGTTAATTAATTATAATTTAATTGATATTATTCTTTTTATTTTAGAAATCTCGAATTTGAATCTCTTCTCTCGTTTTTTCTGATATATTTTGATAGACAAGGGTAAAATTTGGAAAAAAAAATATTAATAATTTTTTGTTTTCTAAAATGACAGATGAAGTGAGAAAAAAAAATTGAAGTGATAGTTAGAGTGGAAATGGGGTTATCTTTTTTTTTTTTTTTTTTTTTTTGGCTCTTACATGTAGGTTAATTCGAACTTTGCTGCATTTTGGAAAATCACATCTCAAGTTTATAGTTTAAAATATATATATATAATTTTAAAAAATGAAGCTATACAGCATACACAAAAACAAATGTAGCTAAGAGTGGTTACCCCAAGATTATGATCATGTAAAAAAGTACCAAATCATTAGGCATAAGGGCAAGATATGTGGAAATCCAAGACTTATATAATTATGTTGGATTGAATAATTATGCGATTAACACGGAAATATCTTTTGGTTTTTGCGGGTAAATTAGTTCTCCATTGACTAGTTTTGATCTCCTTTGTATATAGATGGGCAAAATTAGGGGTGGGTATTATTCGCTTAAAACCAAAAAAATCATTTTGACTAAATCATTTATTTATATTATGTGTGGTTTATTAAGTATTCATTTTAATTTTAGATAAAATCAAATTTTAATTTGATTTATTTAGATAGTTATCGATTTTAGCAATTTTTATTTCAATCAAATTGAATTAATTAAAAATATTATATATATATATATATATTGATAATTTTTATTTATATAAATATTATTATGATATTATAATATGAAAAGAGAAAAAAATCTAAAAATTAAAACAATACAATGGAAAGTGTATAATTAATGAAATGCTTTTAGTTTCTATCTTTCTAATTCCAAATTTTTTATGTCTAGTTCATTTTACGACTCTTCCATTCCCAAAATTAAGACTCTCGCTCATATCTCTCTCTCTCCCTCTCCCTCTTCTTCTCCTAGTTCACTCATTTTTCACTTTTAAAATTTAGTTTATTGGAAGTTTAAAATTTAAAATTTTAGAAATGATATTTGATAAATTAAAATTATAAGTGAATTTTAAATTTAAAAATTATAATTTATAATAGTATATATTCATATGAATGATATATATTACATTGACATAAATATAAATAGAAAGTAGCGCTACTTAAAAGTCATTTATAGTAAGAATTTCAATAATTCGATTAATTTGGATAACTGAACCGAATTAATTATTTAATTTGGTCAAATGAATTTTTGAATTTTTGTTTATTTGATTAGATCATGTTTATAAAAATTGTATTAACCAAATTAAACTAATTATTTCAATTTTAATTAATTTCGATCACCCTAAGCAAAATTAATTATACTGAAGTCATATATTTCTATGTTACTCATATCAATACTATGTCGGTGACCATTGTGATTTTGTACCATAGTATCTCGATATATTGTACTTGGATCATATATATATCTAATTTAAAAAATATGTATATGTATGTGTACATACTAAAATAAAATATGGTCATTGTTCTATGTAAAATAACGAATCATGAATAAAAGGAAGCAATAGACAAACTGAATTAGTTTATTGAGATTACTAAAATAGTTTAGATTTTAGAATTGTTTCAGCAATTTGGATGAATTATTAAAACAAAGACCATAATTGGTTTTTTTTTTTTTTTTAAATCGAGATGGAAATAAACTCATCTCGGTACTGGTTATTGAAATGATACAAGATATACCGATCATACTTGACGGTATGAAATTGTATTGACAACTATGATCTTACCATGCATCTACGATCGAGCTAAATTGGATGTAGAATAAGAGTTTAGAATGACAAAATAGTTTAAGGCATGACTTGGGGAACTAATTGTAACCCTTTTTTCTTTTATGGAATAAAAGAGTTCGCCTTAATAGTCTCTTTCTTGGTCTGGCCCAGAAGGCTTATCTAAAGCAGCCTACCCTCTGGGTAATTTGAATTTTAAACCAGAGGCAGCTGAATATTTTTGGAATGCGAAAGCCAATCTTACACCCAATAACTCCAAATTCTTTTGCATAAGTTCCCAGGTGGGTGATGCTAGAAGGCCCATTTCAATTCCAGTTAGAACTGCAGAACTGCTCAACACCATCAGTGCGACTGGTCTGCATCATCTTCCGTGCTGAGAATAAACCCTGCTAATAGAAGTAAGCATTCAATTAAATTGTAATTGAAATAATTAAAATTAGAATAACTAATTTAATTTGATTTAGCAATTTTCATGACAATAATTTAATCAAATAAATTAAAATTTGATAATTTATTTGATCAGAATAGGTGGTTAATTTGGTTTGATTATTCAAATTAATTGAATTATTGAAATATTTTATTATAAAAGACTTTTAAAGAGCATTGCTTTCTATTTATATATATATAAATATAATATATATCATTCTTATGAATATATTATTATAAATTGTAATTTTAAAATTCAAAATTTATTTTTAATTTTAGTTCATTAAATGTTATTTTGAAAATTTTCAATTTTAAATTTCAAATAAATTAAATTTTGGAAGTGGAAAATGAGTGAATAGGAGAATGAGAGAGAAAGAGGCATGAGTAAAATGAGGGGGAGAGGCACGAGTAAAAGTCTCAAATTTGGGAAAAATGGACCGGACATTGGGAAATTAAAAACTTTCATTAATTATGCACTCTTCACTATATTAATTTTAATTTTTAAATTTTTTTTCTTTTAATTTTTAATTATAATATTATAATAATATTTATATGAATAAAAATTATCCAAAAATTTTATATGAATATAACATTTTTAATTAATTTGATTTGACCAAAATAAAATTGTTAAAACCGATAACCATACAAATAAACCAAATTAAAATTTAATTTTACTCAAAATTAAAATGAATATCTAATAAA
The DNA here is from genome assembly GCA_033439265.1 of Dillenia suffruticosa. Lineage (NCBI taxonomy): Eukaryota > Viridiplantae > Streptophyta > Magnoliopsida > Dilleniales > Dilleniaceae > Dillenia > Dillenia suffruticosa. The sequence goes on from JAVTVX010000005.1 coordinate 3,076,962, forward strand.
TCACGTAAAATATAAATAAACAGTTCGGTTAAAATGATTTTTTCGATTTTGACCGAGTAGTGCTCATCCTTACCTGTTAAAAAGCATTTTTTTTTGTTCGTGAAAAAATTTATAAGTTTAAAAAACATAAAGAATACAACTTTTTTATATAATTACTAAATAAAGTGAACTTATTAGAATTTAAATGTATTCCTAAAGAAAATTACACTAAAGTGCATGATGTCAGATCATGCCGGTTTGTGCCCCTGCTTTGGCACTGCAAGTGGCTTTATCAACGGTAGATACAAAATGGTGTCACTGCCATTAGACTACCGCCTCGGCGCAAAGTTTGTTGTTATTGGACCCAAGCCCAAGCCCAAGCCCAGGCCCATAAAACGATCGATATGCAAGTGGATTTGACACGATTTGTCCGATCGTCTTAGGCACTTTCCTCTCTTCCTCTGTCTCTCTCTCTCTCTCTCTCTCTCTCTTTCTTTTTCAAGAACTTCGACCTTCTTTGTTTTGAATTTTCATATCGAAAACACAAATACGCCTCGATCTGACTTTGATCCTTGGGGGAAATGGTTGAAGAGTGGGATTTTCATCTCCGATCGATTTCTGCTTCTGCCAGAGATTCCAATTTCGCCAATGATCCCGCTTCCGATCCTTCTACTCTTCAATCTGTCAGCCTCTCTCTCTCTCTCTCTCTAAAATCTTGATATTCTGGTTTATTGATTGAAGTGTCTGGTTTGAACAGGTGAAGAGGCTACACGAATTATGCAAAAGTGAGAAGTCGGAAGATTTGGTAGCTAGGGTTTACCCATCCATCAACAAGCTCTTCCAACGGACTGTGAATTCACTTGCGCAATCTCGAACTTCTAATGGTCTTCTCTTGCTGGTTCGAATTCAACTTTCCTCAACTTTCAATCGACTTCTTGATTTTCTTCATGTAGACATTTGTAATATACTATAATTTTCTTGATTGTCATGGGTTTGACGGGTTAAGTTAGGGACCGTACTTTTTGGAATCTGATAGCCTATTTGCATTGCAATTGAAAGATTTTAGTTTAGAGAAGAGGAAGGCGGATTTAAATTTTATATTTCTATAGGCTCATTATTAGCAGGATTCGTAATTTAACTTGTATGTTCAACTTCACTATTTGGAGACCCCGTTAAACTCCGGGATCTAGTGTTGCTTAGGAGGGGAGTGGAGGTTGCTCATATGTTTCTCTATTGTGTTTGGAAGTTTTTCTTATAAAGATGGGAAGGTAGTTGAAGGGGACTGGATAACCCCCCAATCCCTCTAGCATCAAAAACTCATCCCCTCTGATTTGTGAGGTGGGGGAATGGGGGGTTTAAATTTTAATCAAATTTTAAATAATATGTCAAATTTATCATTCCTTCCCTTTCGATTGTTTTTAACATCCAAACCAACGGAGGATAAGTTCTATCCCCTCCCCTCCTGTCTCCTTCCCTTTCCTTCCTCTTATGAACCATCCACTCCCCTCTATCAATACATTAATCTATGTGTACTTTGTGGAAGATCACCCATTCAAGCAGAAAATATTATTTATCAAGAAAATATGTTCCTAAAGAGTTTTTTCACGTGTGTGTGTGTGTGTGTGTGTGTGTGTGTCTCTCTCTCTCTCTCTCTCTCTCTCTCTCTCTCTCTCTCTCTCTCTCTCTCTCTCTCTCCGAGTGTGTGTGCGTGTGCGTGATATAAATATTAATAGCTATAATAAATACTAAGGTGACTTTCAAAAGTGGTGAAAGGAAAATATTTGAGGAAATCATTTTTTTGGGATATGTTTCTGGTTTTATTAGTTTGAGTGGCTTCTATAAATTGGCTTTCTTAGCTATAAGTGATACCACTTTGTAGTCTAAAACCTTTGGAAAGTTCTTTGCTCCATGTGGAATCTTTCGCTGAGTTGCGGTTATATGTATGCATGCTAGAACATTTGTCTTATTGAAGTTTGAGATGCTAGCAATCATCGTAAAGTTCTTTGGAATGCTGAGTTTGTCCATTTTTTTCATGGGGTGTGTTAAATCTATCAGGCCATCCTCGATTTTTTCCTTGACTTTGGAGAGGTCGTTCTACATGATGCCGATCCTAGCTTGAGGGCATTTTTCCGCCTGTGCTTGAGCCGGTAATGAGTTCATTTCTATTTACTGTTCAATTAACATTAATTTGTACTCAAATACACCAAAGATAGACACTAAACTTTCTTTAAGTGTCTCTAGTGTCTCTCTTCTTACTTTATTCTTCTTTCATCTGTAGATTCTTTTTTAGCTTGTTGATGGTGTTATCCTCTTTGCTTGGGGCTTCTCTCTCCCCCCATTCTGTCTTACAAACACAACACAATTGAGTTTCTGCTTAAATTTGATGGTCGCGCCACACCGTTGTGTTTCTAATTTTGACTGCAGTGAGTTTGCAGACCCTGTTGTTGCTGAAGCAACTCTTGATTTTTTAAATGCAAAAAAGAAGAAACTCCTAACATCATTCCCTACCTTACTGCCTCAGGTATGTGTCTCTTTTTCATGACTTTTCTACTATAGCGGCATCAAATCAATCTCTCTATTGAAATAGAATTTTTTACCAGCTAGTTGATGAAATGCTATGATTTTGAGGTTTTAAAGTTTGTATTAATTGTTGTTTCTTGATCTTTTTTTCTTCTCTCTCTCTCTCTCTCTCTCTCGTGATAGAGAAATTCACTATGGATTCTCTATCTATTGTTTTGGGAAAGCAGCTTTCCTTGTTCCCAGGATTTCCCTAGTAAAGTGTTGATATATGTAAAATAAGAATATAAGCCTTATATGTGTGCACATTTTTAATTCACAGCGTAAAAAAGACATGCATATGAACTGTATGTTATGAAGCATGGAAAGTCAAGGGAAACAACACAACATAGACATTGTGACACGAAAAAAACAAAAACTAGGTTTTTCTCTCTCAATGAGGATCTGTGAAGTTGCAATAAATAAAAAGTTCCGAGGGTTCTGTTGTATCAGCTTGTAGTGGATTTTAGTGTTTTTAACTGTATTGTAGCGGTTTACATTTTGAGTGCCTTGCCCAATAACCTCTTTAGTACAAGTGCACGGGCACCCCCTGTGGTACCAGAGAGAAACTGATGCATCTTGTCAAGGTTATAGTTGTTTATCTGTTCATTTTTGCTTTTAGTTGTAACTCTAGATATGTTGAGCGGGGAGAAAATCCAATATCATTAATTAGGTTGGCTTCTTGGCTGTCTAGGCATATTTTGTGATTTTTTCTGGTCTAGTAAAAAGTATATAGTAGTTTTGTGACATTGATGGAAAGAAGTGCACATTTTCCAGTGGAAAAAAGAAGCCATTGCCATGCTGGCTGCACGTGGATCTACAAGTCCTTTCAAAAGAAAAGATGAAGAAAAGAAAAGAGACCTTATCCCCACGCTATGGTCATGTCTTATTTTTTAATGATGGTGCCCTTGGACTGCAGTTTGATCGACTTTATTATGTACACTACAGTTATACAAATTGGGTGATGCATTGTTAAACTTTGTGTCTGGCTTGAACTTTTGATTATAACTTTAGTAAAATCTAATCATATTGAGTAATTACTAGAATATGCTTCATATATGTGAACCATATGTCTGACTGAAGCAACTCATATCATTCAGTTATTTTACTTTTCCAATGTGTAAAACCTCCAGCTTTGGTCCTTCTTTGGAAAATTGACTGATGGGTTTGATCTATTTGTGGTATTGCAGTATTTCCCTTTGCTGCTAAAGCTGATTGCATGGAATGGAGAGAAGTAAGTTTGCCTATCTAGATCTTTACTTGTTCATTTTTCAATGCATTCATCCTTAACATGTTAGAATGCTAATTCAGTTATTCATTGCAATTTTTATTGGGAAACTGCAAATTGGTGCTGTACTTTAGATGTTTGGCTACTAACTCCTTGAGGTTAAAATAAAATCAGAATCAAAATAACTGTCACAGTACATATATTTCGTTTACCTTTCTTCTTCTTCATGGGTGCCTGCACTCTCTTCTTCAGCATCTTCCTTCCTTTCTTCCCTCCTTTGTAGTGGGCATCTTAACAGAATTTGACAAAATGATGCCAGCTCTATTCTGTTTTTGATGATAGTAAAGGAGATAGAGTGCGATTTTCCCGTCTTCCTTTTCTCCTCTGTTTGTGAATTTGACTTCCCTTTGAAGTAATCAGGTAAATAATCAGGCCTTTAAAAACACACCCACCAAATAAAACCCACTAACAAAATTATGAGAATTGGAATGCTGATTAGCAAAATCACTCCCTTGACAGTGATTAGTTATTTTTTTTCCTAATTTGGAATCAAACCAGTCAGCAGAACTTGTGGGATTGATCCTTTTGAAGAGATGCATATTTGAGATTTTGCATAATAAGAAGTGACTGTAAGGCAGATTGGGATGCGTGTGGTTTGTGATTGGACTAAAAGACTTGCAAAGTGTAATCCCCCGAAAGTTTGAAGATGACGATGAAGCATTCCAAGAAATGTGTGAATGGATGCCTCCCGAATATATAGCCCTAATCCGCCAACAACTTGGATAGCAAATTCAATCAAAAATCCAAGGAAAGGAAAAGAAATGAAGAAAAGGCCTAAAATGAAGCAAACCATGGCTGAAGAAGGCTGCCCAAAATAAGCAGAAAGATGGGCAGATTTCTGGACAGCTGTCCAGAAATCTGCCCAGAAAACTTGGCCCAAAATTAGGCCCATTCACTGCCCACCTTCAGCCCACTCAAAGGAGACTTCAAGTCCATTAAATGAAGCTCCAATCAAGACCCTAAGTGACTATATAGCAGGTCCAAAAGAAGCCCAAACAATGCAGGGGCAGAATGGGCAAAATTTATAACGGCTAGTTTTTGGGTTTGTGTCTACCGGCTAGTTTTTCCTTTTAGGCTATAAATAAGCCTCATCCCTTCACTTGTAAAATATCTTGGAGCTTGTCTCCTACTAGCCTTAGAATAGAGCATTAAGTGTCTAAAATTATCTTCATGTATTCTTGAGTATTGTCTCAATTTTTGTCATTTGTATTCGATACATCATCAAAGAAATATATTGAGTTCATTCTCATAAATCCAAACCCTCTTATTCTTTGTTGTTCTTCAATATTCATATACACTAAACACAAAATCTTCAATCCATTGCTCAAGCACAAAAACCCTAGCTCAACCACCAAAGCTTCTGCACTCCAAATTTCAACATGGTATGAGAGCAGGTTACATTTCCTTCCCTCACTTCCGAAAATTACCCTCAATGGGCTGCCATAATCCAAAGGCTCTTAAATATTTCAGATTCTTTGGAGCATATCCAAAGAGAGCCTCTCGAGTCCACACACCCCAAATTTGAGCAATGGAATAAGCAAGATGATGGCATCACTCTAAAGCTCCTCACATCAATGGATGAAGCACATCAAAGCATGGTGAGGGGCTGTTCAAATGCCAAGGCCGTGTGGGATACTTTGGAAGGTCTCTATGGCAACAAACACAACTTGGGGAGAGTCTTTGAACTTCGACAACAAATCTCCAAACTTCAAAGAGGTGACAAAACTCTACCCCAAGTCTTTGGCAACCTTGAACGACTATGGACAGAATTGGAGACATTGATGCCACTAACAATGGACCTCACTACATCAAAGGAGAAATAAAGACAAGACATTTGCCTTGCTCATTTCCCTTGGAGAGCCATTTAAAGAGGTGCGCCAAGAAATCCTAAGAAAGGAAGCTCTACCATCCTATGAGGAGGTTAGAGGAATGATCCAAAGAGCTAAAACCTCTACGAGACTTGAGGAGGAAAACCGGACTCCAATGGAAGCTTTCGGATTCAAAGCAACAATGGAGGAGCAACGCGCTGAGATCGTGTGCCCACATTGCAAAAGGATATGCCACATCAAAGAAAGGTGTTGGGATCTTCATCCAAACCTCAAGCCAAAAATGAGTAGGGCTGGATCAAAAGAGGAGTGAACTGCTCTACAAAGGTATAAGCTCCAAACCAAACTTAAATGCATTTAAATATGTGCATTTTCATATTAGAGAAATCTCTTACATGTCTAGAGAATGATACAAGTGTATCATAACATTTATTGATAACCTCTCTAAGTACACTTGGGTATATATGCTTAAAGACATAGTACAAGCACATAATGCATTTAAAAAGTACTATCATTTAGTTACTAAGGTGTATAATGTATCGATTCAAACACTAAGAACGGATGATAGACAAATTGTATACCCTAACTTTCAAAGTTTTTTAAATCAAAAGGGCATAATATTAGAAATCATGAGCCATGAAAACCTCATTGTAAATGAGGAAGAAATACATATGCTTGCATACTCACTGCTTGAAAATGCAAATATGATTCATGAATATTGGTGTGATGCAATTAGTACCGCCACACACTTGTACAACCGTACTTCTCAAGAATCACTTAGTGACAAGTCTCCATTAGAGACAATTAGAAGTAATAAACCAAACTTCAAATATCTTAGGACATTTGGGTGTGTTTGCTACATAAATGGAGTACGGTGCATATTCTTAGGATATGGTCCAAGAAAAAATGGATATATTTGTTATAATCCTAAAACTAATACGGCATACATGTCAAAAGATATGAGATTTGTCGAAAAAGAATTTTACTTTGCAGAATTAGGTGATAAAGCACCTTTGAGTCTGCCTATCGAAGCTCCAACTGCGGAGTAAGGGGGAGCACAACAAATAAGCCTTGTTCATATAGCTTGTAATGCTCAAGTCATTGAGGGGGAGCAAAAAAACAAGGCCAAAAAGAAGAAAAGAAAAACAAGAAAAAGAAGGCTAGTGAACCTCAAGAAACTCAACCTTCCATCACTATCTCTCCAAGTCACGACTCCATGGAGTTCCATTCGTTGGACTTGAGGGGGAGTGTTGAAGATGACGATAAAGCATTCCAAGAAATGTGTGAATGGATGCCTCCTGAATATATAGTCCTAATCCGCCAACAACTTGGATTGTAAATTCAATCAACAATCCAAGGAAAGGAAAGGAAGAAAAGGCCCAAAATGAAGCAAACCATGGCCCAAGAAGGCTGCCCAAAATAAGCAGAAAGATAGGCAGATATCTGGACAGAAAATGTCCAGAAATCTGCGCAGAAACTTGGCCCAAAATTAGGCACATTCACTGCCCACCTTCGGCCCACTCAAAGGAGACTTCAAGTCCATTAAATGAAGCTCCAATCAAAACCCTAAGTGACTATATAGTAGGTCCAAAAGAAGCCCAAACAATGTAGGGGCTGAATGAGTAGAATTTATAACGGCTAGTTTTTGGGTTTGTGTCTAACGGCTAGTTTTTGTGTCTACCGGCTAGTTTTTCCTTTTAGGCTATAAATAAGTCTCCTCCCTTTACTTGTAAAATATCTTGGAGCTTGTCTCCTACTAGTCTTAGAATAGAGCATTAAGTCTCTAAAATTGTCTTCATGTATTTTTTAGCATTGTCTCAATTCTTGTCATTTGTATTTGATACATCATCAAAGAAATATATTGAGTTCATTTTCATAAATCCAAACCCTCTTCTTCTTTGTTGTTCTTCAACATTCATATACACAAAACTCAACATCTTCAATCCATTGCTCAAGCACAAAAACCCTAGCTCAACCATCAAAGCTTCCGCACTCCAAATTTCAACAAGTTCATTAGTGCCTAAATCAGCTTGGATTTTAGAGTATTTCAAAACATCAGTTGTGAAATTAGCCATTAGAGAGTTGTTTGAGAGGCGATGTCTAGAATGGTTAAAGTATTCCCAGAAGAAGGTAAATGAGAGGAAAAGAGGAGCCATTTTCTGGCAGTTTTGGATAGTTTTGGATGTTAATTTTGGTGAATATTTGGATGTCATTTGGGTTCTGGGGGGACAGATGGGAATTTGCATTTGTTGGATCTGGAATATATGTAGAAGGTTAGAAGGTTAGAAGGTGAGGAATTGCTCAACTAAGAAAATTAGTTAGGGAAGGGAGGAAGAAAAAAGAGGAAGAGAAGGGAAGGAAAAAAAATCGTGTGTTTTCCTCTTTTTATTTATTTTATTCTTTTAATACATGGAAAAGCCATCTGTTATTTGTTTTGACTTTTATAATGTGCAGTTGGCGAAGGCGGTATTCTCCTAATAAAGTGCAGCAGAGGGTACTCCCCCTCCCCCCCCCCCCAAAAAAAAAAAACTCAGGGACTTAGTTGCCAAAAAGGAAAACAATTGGGGGTTATTTGCAGTTTCCCAATTTCAAATGCTCTTGTATCAGTAAATTGCTTTCTATGTTGCCTGATGTCACTTCTAAGACACATGATCTGTATAAACTTACTCCTTGGGACTTTTGTGAAATTATATCAAACTTATATTTGGATGCACATAAAGTATATTTTAACAGAGCCATTCCAGTCTCATTCTATCTTGTCATGTTTCTTGATTTCTCAAATGTCAATTGGAATGTATTTTTTCATATAATCCGTAGATACTAGGAATACTATCCCCCCTCTCATGTAAGTCAAATTGAGTAGTTCTTTACTGCACTAAATCACGAAAGTGAGCAATCCGAACTCTATATAAGTTTAAAGTGTCATAAGTATATGTAAAATAAATGTTAGTCAATACAAAAAACAAATGAAATAAAGAAAACCAAGTGTGGGATATCATAATTATTCTTTGGATTATTTTTCTATTTAAGTAGTGTATAGTTTGTGAACTATTTATAAAACACATGACGTATTTTAAGTGAAAGCAAGCGACCACTAATGACAGGAGTCTAATTTTCCAAGTCTATGGCCCACCTACCATGTATTGGGGAAGGTTGTTTACCATGTTCCTACACCCGTATAGTGAACCACAGACGATAACATAAAATCCCAAAACTATGTTGAAGTGCATTTGATTTTGAATGTGTTAAAAGAACGTTAAAATACAATCTTTAGACCTTTTTTCTTTTGTATTGTATTGAAAAAGTGTCCTTTTATCAACTGATCTGAGATTTACTTTTTGCATGAAAGGTCTTTATATAGCTATACTAATGGTGAAGTACCAAGGTCATATTAGGATGCTGATAATTCCAGATATTATGTTTCATATGGCTCATTTTTCCAAGATAAATGAACTATCTGGAGCTTTGGATAAGTGCACAAATAATTGGGTTCATTTGTAGCCCTAGGTGTAAAGTATCATTTCATAGAAGATACATGCTCGGAAATTATTTTCCTAATTTTCTTATTGTTGGATCACAAAAGGAAAATAATTTGAGGGAAAATATTTTGATGTCAATGTGAAAAGAAGCCCATTATCCGGAGACTTCTTGCGAGGTCATTCATTTTTTCCTCACAAATAATTGCCACTATTTTTACTTAACCCCCTCATTGACATGATCCATCTTTTCCGTCATTCATTTGCTTGAAATTGGAGCGAAAGTGCATTTCTGAGACAGGAATGCAAATGAAATTTTGTTCGACAAACATTAGAATATAATTTCTTGGATCTTGTCCAAACAATAGAAAATGAATCCAGGAAAATGTCATCTTTGGAGAAGATTTTCAAAGAGAACACTTTCATGAACTTAGACATTTCTTGGAGCTTGTCCAAACGATAGAAAATAAATCTGGGAAAATGTCATCTCCAGAAAATATTTTCACAGAAAACATTTTCATGAGACTAGACATTTCCATGAAACAAACAGAGCTGAATTACCTTGGCCTTTTCTTGTCCTCAAAAACTTAATATGAAGTTCAAAATATTGTGCTTGAATAAGGAATAAAGACCAGAAAGCAGGATGGGTAAAAATAAATAAGGTTTCTGAAAGAGAATAGGTTTCTATCTATTTGATATTTGTCTTTACCAACTATTTCAAAGGACTAACATGACAGATCAAGTAATTAACTGTTTCTTACCAATAATTAGTATATGCAAAACATTGAAGCAGCCAACACTCTTACAATAAGTACACTTTAGTCAGAATTTGGTGCATTGTGTATATCTATAATGATTAGAGGGTAGGTTTATATACCTACTCAAGTAGCTACATACTTTGTTCCTATTATTTATTTAGCCATGTAGTCCGTGAACATCTATTTTCATTTGACATTTTTAAACTTTCTGAACATCATTTGCCAATGTAAATAATATATGAAAGCGTCTTCTGATCAAGAGCATTCTTGAACGTTGCTGTATTGTTCTTCCCTGCAGATTGGAGAAATCGTTTCTAAAGATCTTTCCAGGACTGATGTCTCCTGGTTCATTTCTTCCACTTTTTCCATCACTTGTGGACTTACCAAGTGAGTTTCACACTGTGCACTTTCTTCTTATACTGGTTCTATCAGATGATGTCAATGCATGAGCCCCTAATGTCATGCTCAATCATCTACTAGTATTGGAGGTAAAGCCCTCTAGAATTGATGTGAATTAATAAATTAGGAAGAGTGGCTTGAATCACCTCTTGTTTTTAAAATAAATTTTGTGGGAGATCAAAAGTATCATTAATGGGCTGCTTTTAAATTTTGTTTGCTACAAGTGCAAATGTTTCATAATCTATTAAAAGTCCCCATCCAGGCATATGAAAATAGTAGTGGTGTCAGCAATTCTAGTGCTAGTAGCACTTCACTAAGTTGCTTGTCTTCTAGTAGTATAAGAGGGAAATAATTGTGCATATTCATGCATCTTGGTAAGCCCGATGGAACAGGGTCATTCTAACTATAAAGGGTTTCATGTTCACCTGGTGCTTAAAGCATTGCACTAAACATATGGGCTTCAGGGTGGGCAATTATATGTGCAGCCTTAACCTTTTTTTCCCTCTTGAAAAAGGGCTTCATGTATGAGGATTTTGATTTTTCTTGGTTAATCTGCTTCATGGTTTCAATCTTTTCATTTGCACCGTCTTTTTAATGTATTTTTATGTTTTATTTTCTTTGCCCGGCCTAGTATTGGTTGTTGCATTGGAAAAGGTGGAGCGAAGCTCGGGATCAGGATCACTCATAGGTGGCAGCATTGCTTCAATCCAGAAGAGTACTGCTCCTGAGGTTATTTTTGAAACTCTTAAAGCTTCTCTTTGTGAAAGTGAAACAGAAGCTAATGCTTCAGTTCAACTAAGAGTCATCCTAATTGCAGATGCTGCTCTTGTTCATGGAGGAAGCTTATACTGGTTCAACCATCAGGGATGGTGGTGGAGACTCTGAATCCGAGGACAGCAATACAATAGATGTTGCTGATCCTGTATTTCTTGATCTTCTTAAAGACGAGAATGATGGTCTTGCTGTAAGTTCCTTCTATGACTTCTTCTGTACATCATTTTTTTGTTGCCACTTTATGTCAGCATAATTTTGAGACCTATGATCAAAAGGAAGCAACCTTGTTTCCATTTTGATTTCGTAGAATATTTCATTTTTTGTCACATTATGGCTGTGTTTCACAATTAGTTGACAGTACTTGGTTCCTGTTTGCAGCTTGTGGTAATTTCATATTTGGGCTGTTTCCTAGAAAATTCTACATGAAAGTGCAGCAGTTTTAGTGGCTTATGTTACGTGAGATCAATGATTTTTGTATTAAGTTCTCTGAAATTTTAGGGTTGGCATATGCCTTTTGTTAAAGTTAGCATATCAAATATTAGATTGAAATGTTTAGAACATCAGGTTTCTATGATGCTGTTTGACTAGTTGAGAGCTTAATATTCTTTCTCAGGAACACCATTGGACTTCACCCGGGATGGCTGCAGCACTACAGGCTGCAATGAATTCTCCACAGTCTGATAGGCTTAAACAAACTTTACAGATGGCACCTCGTCTGCTTGATATGTACTTTGCTATAGCATTGCGAGATGTCAATGATTGTATGTTGGTACCTGTATTTGATACCCTCGTCTACATCATATATATGTCTGTTGTGATGCTAAATGCTTCTTTGACTTGAATTGATCTGCAAACTAGATTTCATTTCTTCACTATTCTCTGGTTGCAGCTCTAGCATGTGCACTAATTCCCCTCCTCATGTCAAAATATGCCACAATATTTCCTGACAAAATTTTCTCATATGAGGTACAAACTTAGTTCAGGATAGAACAACAGTTCAAGTACAGTCCGTAGAGTATGACAAATAGATTTTTTTTCTCTCTCTCTACTGCATAATGATAAGGTTCGGAGGAGGCTCTTGGAGTTCATGCTGGCTGCATTTCAGCGATCTCCAGACTTCATAGCATTGCTGAAGGTAATCATTTGTGAAACATTACTTGTATATTTTACGCACTACATAACATGAGACTGTTGACAATTAGGATGCTATTGCGAGATCTTTCGAAGGATCAGTGAGACACTTAAGTGCTGAGAAGCTAAGGAGATGAAGTAGGATGTTGAACTTGCCGTCATGTGAAAGAAGGCCCAGATTTGGATATTTACGAGTGGTTGGGTTTAGTTGGGTTTGATATGGTTTTAAATTATATTCAGTTAAGTTAATAATGGTAGATGATTTGTCTCGAGTCCGATTCTGGACGGGGCAAACCTGGGAAACTGAATTAGAGTTTCAATTTTACCATATCTGTGGTAGGAAAAACCATAAATGCTATTCTGCTGATGACAGTGAACCACTTTTCATTTTTCCCTTTGCTTGGTTTCTGGGTGTCGAGGAAGGGCAGGAATGATCTCTGTTGTAAACTGTATCTAGCAGATGCTTGTGTATTATCTCCTGCCTAATGTGATAGTTCCACCTTCATGGTCTGGCAGTACTAACCTTTCTTGAATCCTTTTTAGAAACCGATAGTGGACAGAATTGGAGAAGCTTATGATAGCCCTGAAAAGGTGAGTTTTGCTTATACTGCCTTTATGCACAGTAGTTGGTATATCATGTAATTTTTGTGTCTATATTTATGCAGATGGAACTGGCATTACAGTTGTGCTGGGCCATTGGTGAGCATGGAGGGGGTGGTTCATCCCACAAAAATGAAGCTCAGGAGCTGTTTGAGAGTTTAGAACTGCTTCTCTATGAAAATCTATCATCTAGGTGGGTTTGGATTTCATGGACTAATGCTGATTAGTTTCAGACCTGTTGTTCACGTTCTAACCCTACTTTCTTTGTCCTGAAGTCGTTTAGGTCTGTGGCAGGAATCTGCGCTGACCTCTAGTGGTGCAACCATCAGAAAATCATCCCAGTCGCGGCTTCTATGTTTTGTGGTGACAGCTATTGCTAAACTTGCCACATGTCATTGTGAGTTACAGCCAAGGGCACGTGTATCTTTAGCCAAGGTTGGTCTATTTTGACGATCACAGTGTACAGTTTTGTTTACATGCACAGGCATGTCATACACTCATTCACACACTCGGGCACTCTCATGCCCACACGCACGCATTCTCAGAGGACAGTCTGTCAGTGATATTAATCCATCAGTGTATGTGCATCTAACATTTGCCGGAAGAATTGCGGCACAGGTGGCTCGATCCCGAATCTCAGATGCGAGGGTTTGGATGCGTGCTCGAGATTATTTAGGTTTGATGGATGAACCTGCAATTTGTTTGTCAATATTGGGACCTTCACATCCTTCTAGAAAGATGCAGAATCCTGGAACAGTGAACTGGAGTGATGGTGGCTCAAAAATGATTGCTCATGTTCCATTCTATATTCGTGGTGGACAAGAAGGTAAGAGATGCTTTACACACACATGCATGTGGAATATGCAATACACTGAAACTATTGAGGAGTTTTGCTTCCAACACTGCAACCCAAAACGAGTGTAAATGTGGAGCAACACCCTGTTGTTTTCGTTTGGTGTTTCTGGATATTCACAAAGTGTAAACAATCCCTTCTTAATCCATGTTATGGGTGGATGAGGATTTTGAGGCCATTAGTACCATGCGAGATTTTTTGAGTTGACTAGTGAGGTACTTTTACATGTCCTTTTGGGTAAGAAAAAAAAAATTCACCAGGATGAGTGGTGTGGGACAAATCCTGCCGGACAATGCAAAAACCTAAAACAGAAAATGGGTGCTTTAAGTGTTCATATCCTAAAGTCTTGACTCAGATTCAGGGTTGAAGCTTTAGCCTTTTCACATTGTGGTATCTTTGTGCATGTGTTTTTAGCTCACATGTTTCGAATGCATAACATGAACATCATTTCTCTTGCGTAATGGAATCTAGAGGTTGAGAATGCTAAGCGATCCTTAAAATTGAGTTCATTTGATAGATATTATACTATTGTTTCCCACCATTTCTTAGCATACTTTTGATGGTTCATTAATCAATTCGTTTCTATTTTCAGGCCCTCCCTGCCATGACTTTTCTTTCTCAGATATCCTTCCAAAGCAATGAAAGCATATCTGAGAATTCTATTTGAATTGTTGGTGCTTGATTGTCTTCTCTCATTCCTGGAGGATCCTTTCCCGGACAAAGTATCCTTGAAAAAAAAATGTTACGCAGTTGCCATGTCACTGCAGAGGATGTTTGCATCTGCCAGTGTCCCAATTTCAAGTCTTTTCTCTCTCTAGTGTGGAAGCGAGAAGTATCTTTCCAGAGAGCCGGTCATTTGCCATCTCTCTAGCACCACTTGGAGCAGTCCTTCAGTGACTAATTAAAGCAACATAGCTTCATTTTTTCCATTTATGTTGCATGTATGTTTATACATACAGTTGACATTTCTAAAACAATGAATGTTATCATTGTACTGTACCATGTTGACACTGTTGTGATCTGTTATATATTTCAAAAATGTTGCAACGATTTTGATCAGCATCAGAAGGGAATGTGTTTATGACGGATGGAAAGAGCCCTTGAATTTGATTAATCATTGAATTGTATAAATTGTTTGGGGCTTAATTTGAGAAATTCCAGAGCTCGATTTATGAAAAATCTTTTCTGTTGCCAATGCTGATGTTTTTTGGCGCAAGAAACCGTGCACGCCTGATCTAAATCGCTCACTTCAGCTTTCCAGCCATGAATTTTGATTCTCCTAAGGCTCTGGTATGTTATCTAGTTGCACGAAGTCAAATACACCAAACAGCTTGGTAAAGATTTGATGTGGGTACCATGAACTTGTCTCAACTCACTTTTGTGTTACTGCTATTTCCTCATTTTCCAAATGAGTCATATTTACAAATAAGTTTGCCCAAGTCGTTGCGTCTTTCTTTCGTGCGGGTTGGAACTTGCCCAACGTGAATTTTGCAACCCCAATACTCTTGTAGTAACGGCTGCTGTTTACCGGGGCTTTGATTGCCCACTTCATTTTCCTTCCGTCACTTAGTACACATTAGCCCCGATACGTTAGTCCCCGTGCATTGTCTTATGATTTTGTAGAGAAAATATTTTTAAAATTTAATTTGTTCATTTAGTTGAATGAGTTAAATTGAATTCTAAATAAATTTTACTTGAATGGTTCAGTTTGCGCTTTTTAAATGGAAGAGTATAAGCCTTAAAATGATGTTCATGTTTGGCTCATTAACTAAAAGGATGAGTTGAGTAGAATTTTAATGAGTGCCATGAACAATTTATAAGTGATGCCATTCATTTGCCTCTTGTTAACCCAACTTACAAGATTCATGAGATTGAATGTTTGTGTGAGTATTTGCGACCATTTCAAAGATTAGTAATAAGAACTGCAGTATTAGAAAAGAAGGATACAAACAAGCTCCAAAGGTGTATAGTACACATTCAAAAACGCAGGATGTCTGGCTACATTTGCTTTTGCTTTGCTTGAAAGTTTACAGTACAGATCCAACTTACGGCCTTACAGCACCTTTAGAGCCTTTAGCCTCATGCCTATTGTCTTCACCCCTGTCCCTACAACAGTAATGAACAGAAAAATGAAAATTCATTTAAAAGCAAAAGTGCATTTTGTATAATGAGTTAACTATTCATGAAGGCTTAGCCGCTAGATACAGGACAGCACAACATTAATTATAAAAATTTCACACTATTATAAGCTGCAGTCTTGTATGATGTTGTGTCTAACACACTATGCCTCATCATGTTGCATCTATTGCATATGTCTAATATGGACACGACAATGCTCGTTTCTAGGAGTATTTGTACAACATAGATTCTCATCAACTACACAATTATGCTTATGATACAACCAAATACCAAATCTAGAAAAACTTTTTCTTTAAAGCAATATGCAAAATATTGAATCAAATTTCATTGATATGCCATGTTTATATAGAAGCATGGCTTTCAAAAAGAATCAGTGTATGCAAAACCTACATGTTAGACATAGTAAATGTGAATGGCATAATAGAAAAAGAAACCTAATGCTGTTCAACAGTACCTTATAAGCTTGACTTGTACACTCTTGGCAGTAACACATTTGCTTGGGCAAGAGTGCAGCCTTAATAAGATCAACGGTGCTCATAATGAGTGTATAAATAGTCTCTTGTGAATTGGGAGGGATCCGACCACTGGTTGATGAGGCGTCCATGAGCTGAAATGCAATAGTCAAGAGACTTCCGGGACTTTGTTCTCCACGAGCTACAGGCCTATCAGGGAGGATGGAAAACCCGGATGGCAAGATTGCAATGTTACCAGGGTCAAGACCGCATACAACCATAGACATGGCACAGATATCCATAGGTACATAAATTACATATGAATTTGTTTCATCAACATAACTCTCTTGCAGGTACAGCATTCTGATCTTGTCAGGGGAAGGCTACATTAACAGAACAATGAATATCTAGTATTTAAGGACAGAAACCAAGCAAAATATAGAGTTTTGTAGACTTACTTTCACTTGCAGGACAGAGACACGATTTTGAAGATCATGAGTGATGTTTGCAATTTTTTCAATTTTGAGTCCATATGAGAGAATGTCCCACTATGACAGACATCAGAAACAATTATTTGATTTTTGTGGAGCAGAAATAAATGGAAACAAAAGGAAAATATATGTCATTAGTAAACCAAATCAAGTTCTGCAAAACCTCATGTCTGCGTTCCTCATCAGATAGGAAGTTGAAAACTTTTGATGGTGCAACTGGCAGGTGCAGAGAGGTTGCAAAAACTATTGTAACACCTGATGGCTTGCCTGGTTTGTCGATGCTATATTTGGTGGTGATCTTAACATTCCCAGCACCACTTTTGCCAAGTGTCATCCATTTGTTCACATTTGAGGCATTGATGTTAGCACAAAAGGTTCTCAT
The DNA here is from genome assembly GCA_033439265.1 of Dillenia suffruticosa. Taxonomy (NCBI): domain Eukaryota; kingdom Viridiplantae; phylum Streptophyta; class Magnoliopsida; order Dilleniales; family Dilleniaceae; genus Dillenia; species Dillenia suffruticosa. The sequence continues at coordinate 3,094,066 of JAVTVX010000005.1, forward strand.
CATTCGCTCTGCTAGCTTTAACAGGCTCTTCTTCCCTTCTGGTTCTATATAAACTGTGTCATGACAGAAGATCAAAATTATGAAATTTGAGGATTTTTTGTGTACCAAATTCTGTTTTCTAAAAGATTATAACATAATAGGATAGTCTTACCATTGTCATACATAAAAATATTGTTAGTCATCGAATTTACTAGACGGGTACATTGTTGAAGCAACGTCGCAAACCAGTGTCTTGCACCGAATGCAAAGCCTGAGGTATATAATGGTTGGAACAAGTCGGGGACATATCTGTTGTCCACTTCCATATGCTCGATCCATGTCACCTACAAATTCAAAAAAAAGGGTGATCAAACATAGTATCCTTTTAGGGACTAATGGAGAAGGCAATAACAATTTCCAAATTATTGATGACCTTAGAGCATCCATTGAGCAATTGTTGGATTAAGCATCCAGATGGCCTTCTTCGACATTGTAAAAGAGGATTTGGGAATAACTTTTCCAAGGAAACATCAACTGCTGCCCAAGTCCCATGATCAAGAAGCTTACAGTACCTCGCAAAGTAACAAGTCCTAGTTGGAACAAGTGGTGATGGCAGATGAAATTCAGCCTTTACCTGAAAAGGGAAGCAATGGGAATTATCGATAACGACAAGGACCTTGGAATCAGATCTTAATTGCTTTTGTCATGTGCATAACACTATTTTTGCACTCTTCCTGTCCTTAAATTCCCTTTCCATGGTAACTAGGATTCTTTAGTTGTATCATTAACATTTGAACTCCCTTTACTGCAAAACCAATGTTTATCCAATAATGTCATGGATCATGGTAACTGCAAAGCCTAGAATATATTTTGTACTGCAATTGCAGCATAAGTACTTACAAAGTGAAAAGCCACCAAACATGATGAAGATGAGAATCCATGTAGTCATACATTTCTACATAGTGCATACAACTATATTTTCTTTTGCACGACCCTTGCTATGATTGAACTAGCAATAGAAAATAATAAACTCTAGATTATTATCACTTAAAAGGAAAATGCATAAAATAGATCAGGCATGCTTGTTGGGAGATGAAATTCAGCCTTTATCTGAGAAGGGAAGCAATGGGAATTATCGATAACGACAAGGAAATTGGAATCAAATATTAATTACTTTCGTTGGATTCATTAAAAGTACATAATATTGTTGCACTCTTCCTGTCCTTAATTTCCCTATGCATGGTAATTTCTTACATAGTTTCAAGATTCTCGTTGTATCATTAACATTTGAATTCCCTTTACTGCAAAACCAATGTTTGATCATGGTAACTGCAACTGTGCTCCGAATATACTTTAAACTGCAATGCGTTATAAGTAGTTAAGGAGTGAAAAGCCACCAAACATGATGATGATGAGAATGCATGTGGTCATACATTTCTACATAGTACATACAACCATACTTTCTTTGTATGACCCCTGCTAAGATTGAACTAGCAATAGAAAATAATCAACTCCAGATGATTAGTACTTTAAAGGGAAATCCATAAAATAGATCAAGTGTTCTTGTTGGGAGATGAAATTCAGCCTTTATCTGAAAAGGGAAGCAATGAGAATTATCGATAACGATAAGGAAATTGGAATCAAATTTTATTTACTTTTGTCGTATTTATTACAAGTACATAATATTGTTGCACTCTTCCTGTCCTTAATTTCCCTATGCATGGTAATTTCTTATATAGTTGCAAGATTCTTGTTGTTTCATTAACATTTGAATTCCCTTTACTGCAAAACCAATGTTTACCCAATAACGTCATGGATCATGGTAACTGCAAACGAGCTAGGAATATACTTTAAACCGCAATGCAGTGTAATAGTTAAAGAGTGAAAAGCCACCAAACATGATGAAGATGAGAGTCCATGTATTCATACATTTCTACATGGTGCATCCAACTATATTTTCTTTGTATGACTCCTGCTGAGACTGAACTAGGCAATAGAAACTAATCAACTCTAGATGATTAGTACTTTAAAGGGTGATGCATAAAATAGATCAAGTGTTCTTGTTGGGAGATGAAATTCAGCCTTTATTTGAAAAGCGAAGCAATGGGGATTATCGAAAACGACAAGAAAATTGGAATCAAATTTTAATTACTTTTGTCAGATTCATTACAAGCACATGATATTGTTGCACTCTTCCTGTCCTTAATTTCTCTTTCCATGGCCTAAGATTCTCCTCCTATCATTAACATTTGAATTCCCTTTACTACAAATGCATTGTTTCTCCAATAATATCATGAGTCAATGTAACTGCAAACAAGCTAGGAATATACTTTAAACTGCTATGCAGCATCAGAAGTTAAAGAGCGAAAAGCCACCAAGCATGACGAAGATGAGGATCAATGCAGTCATGTGCATACAACTTTTCTTTTCTTTGTACGGTTTCAGGTCAGATTGAACTAACAATAGAAATAATAAACTCTAGATGATTAGTACTTCACAGGGAACGTATCATACAGATCAGGCTTCCTTGCTTACCACTTGCAAAGCTCCATCAAAGCTGCCTTCTCTTCCCTCAGAAAGGACTCCCAAGACCATAGCTTTCGAAATGATATTGGGAAACATTGTTACCCATTGCTCCTGTTTTTCAAGACATTTGGAGGAAAAAAGGGTAAATCTCTCATCTCATATTATCCAATGCACAATGAGAGGAAATGCTTTTCATCACAAGCATGTTTCTGATGAACTATATCTCGGTTTAAATACCAAACTACTATTGAACGACACCACACAGTATTGTTCAATACCTGCAAGTTGCTTGAGCTCATGAAAACATTTGCATATATTCAAATCAAGATATTTAAAGAGCTATTATAACCTACCACATTCATTAGCATTTCAACAAGCTCACTCGGAGCCCCAGAGATGTGACCACTTTCACGTGTAGCTTCAGTCTGAAAAGGCTTTGTCTGCATTAGCTGATACTCAGACACTTCTGAAATGTGAATGAACTCAAAAGTGTGCTCTAGGGATGGAATCCATTGAGGATCTCCCACTTCAGCCATTCTCACTATCTCATCCAATGTCGCACTAAATGATCTAAATTGCTTAATATATTCAGCCTCATTTAGGGTTTCATTAATGCCATTATGTTGCCATAAAGGCTCTTTTGCTGTTGCTTTTTTGGTGAACTCCTTCATTGCTTCAATGGCTAGTTCGATGATCTTTACCTTGTTTACTTCAGCACAGATTGAGACTGACATAAGGAGATCACTAGCTTGAAGAGTATGCCCTCCACTACTTGGCGAATACCCGGATTGATCAAGACCTAGTTCAGGTGAATGCTCAGGTGTATGAGGAGGTAGAGGTTCATAATAATCTCCTCGATTCTCGAAAGGTTGAACCCTCATTGGATTAGTGCTATGACTCTGCCATTAATTTTTTATAAGAAAAATGTAAAGATCAAAAAGTAATGCCATAGAAATCAAGATCCGCTTAGCCATTAATATGTTAAGAATTAGCATAGCTTCTCTGGCTTACTGCTCTCGATCAAAATTCAGGGAAAAAAAGCTTGTAGATTGAGAAATGAAGATTAAAACAAGAAGTGTAATTCATATAATAATTGGTGATGTAAAAAGTCAGAGAATTAACTCATCTTTCACTCTCACCAAAAAAGAAAGAAAAGCAAAAAGAAAACACTCAAGGGTTTCGTAACCTCTCATGCATTGTCTTAGGGTTTCATAAATGACTACGAAATATCCACGCAGAGAGAGAGAGGGGGGGGGAGGATGTAGCTGCTTAGACCCCAAAAAGAGCTCTTGTGAAAAATGTCAAAATTTTCTTGTACCTGATCGGCTGGTACCCCATCAGTTTCTAACCCTGGATTGTCTCCTTCCTCGTTATTATCTCCATGAAGAACACTATTCACTTGCACCAAACTGATCGTAACATAAAAAAAAATAAAAATTCATGAACAGGAAAAAGGAAGATAAGAATCTCAAAACTATAAAAGTCTTTGAAATTCAACATGCACTTCTTTTTTTTTAAAAAAAGGAAAAATATCTCATGAAAGATTTTCTCACTTCTGGGTTGCTTCTTCTTCTTCTTCTTGATCTCGATGGTTTGTGGTGTCTAAGTATTCCATGAAACCCTCGTTTTTGCACTCGGAGCTGTTGAATATTAACTGCGTTAGATATCAGAATTTTGTTATTCTGAATTAAAAAGAAAAAAGAAATTGCATAACAGACTAGCTAGATATTCCTTCCTGTTAGGATATCAAAATCTCAGATAATTCGATAACAGCCAAAAGAAAAAATGAAGACCGAAACGAAATGATCTAACAAACAAAACCCAGAAAGTCAAAAACCAGGAGAAGGAAACAATGAAGAAGAAATGCATTGCATGCCCTGTTTAAACCTCTAATTACACTTACGTGAGATGTTAGCAATGTCAGCCTCCTCTCTCTCTCTCTCTCTCTCTCGCTCGCTCTCTCTCGCTCTCTCTTGCTTAGTGATAATTTTGTGAGGGTTTCTAACAATGAACGCAATAAATTAACCATGGCATTTATAAGCGAGCGAGCGAGCGAGCGAGAGAGAGAGAGAGAGAGAGAGCTGAGACAGATGGAGAGAGAACAACTGACAAGTGAATGGCATCAGATTTTGCTTCACTTAAACTTTGTCCCTCGCGAGTCCGAAATAAAGCCACAGTGTCCCACTTGTCACTCTCCATTGGCTGTTTTGAGAATCGGTTTTGCTCATAAGAGCGAGGACCTTCCTGGACTAGGCTTGGTGGGTTGACGTTAATCTCCTAAATGGGCCTATGAGGTACAATGTTAGTAGACATGAGCCCGGGTCGGTTTGGGCCCGAAAACCGGCCCGATGCTACAGTAACCCAAACAGGGCGACCGGTACTGTAGCGGCTGGGCCTGCCGGGCAGTTTCAGGGCTTTTTGGAACAGTTAACCAGCCCGGCCCTGCCCGGTGGTTCCAACGGCTATACCCCTTTGTTTTTTTTTATTTTTTCCGATTTTAACCCTTCCAACAACTATAAAACGGTTAGTTTTGAGGTTATTTTAGTCCATAAAGTCAAAAAATTTTCCTATAAATATCTTACACCCCATTTAAAATTTTTGTAGTGGATGTACACCAAATTTGGTGGAACCACTCTAAAATTTTTGTATCTCTAATTTTTAATTTATTTTTTTTATAAAATATGAATTAAAAAAGATAAAATTAATAAATAAATCATTACAAGAAAATAAAAAACAAAACAACAACTAAGTTAAAAAAATGGAGTTACAAAAATAAAATTAAATTAAAAAATAGAGTAAAAAAAACCGGGCCGAACCTGCCCGGCCCGGCGGTTCCGGTTCAGCGGGCCGGGCCGGTTCAACTTTACATAAAATTTGGAACCGGGGCGGCCCGGCCCGGACTGGCCTAGGAACCGCAGCCAGCCCGGCCCGCGGTCCCGGGGAACCGGCCTTGAACCAGACCGAAACCGGCCCGGCCCGGTTCCATGACTAAATGTAGTATGTCTCTCACGTTTTCGATCATTTATGCAGACGGCCGCTGTTTTTGCAAAGGTTTTAAGGCACTTCAATAAATGATCACAAAAATTAAAATTTATTGCTCAATATAATAAATTTATAATATTAAATTATTACATCAAAATCCTTTTTTTTTTTATAAATATCATCTCAACATGCTGAAGATTTCCCTGACAGCTGCATTCTCTCACATGTTATATTACTTATGATAGTCATTCTACTGTTCCCTTGTCCTCTATCTTCTTCTCGGCGCTCTTTGAATTTCAGAGCTTACCTGGTTAATCTCCTAGACTACACAAAATATTAGAATAATATTTTCTTTATACAAGATAATAATTTTCTTATGAATTTAGAATTCTAAACACAGAGGAAATTAGAATTTCACTAAAAATCTAATCTGTTCGGATATACCAAAAATTTTATAAATGTAAATTCTTTCTTTTTTATGAAAAAAATGAGTGGAAAACACTAACTTTTTTAAAAATTCATATAATGAATATTACGCATTAAGAAACGATATATGTCATGAGAAGAAAAATAGAACTCATGAAGCTCATAAGAAACCCTAATTTGACCAAAATATCAGTATAACTATTATCTTCTCTCATAACAAAAGACACATGATGGATCAGGGTGAGATAAATTAACCGTTGGCATTCTTGAAAAATATAAAAATCATGATAGAAGGGAGCCACATCGAAGGAAAGAGCTGATACAAGTTCGGCGGAACTGTTCTCAAATTCTACTCTCAGTCTGCATGCTGTTGTATTGGAAAAACAATTAATAAGTTGCATAGCCTCAGTCATATTATGGAAAATATCATAACCATATCAATGTCAAAAGTTAAAATCCCTTTAAAAATAATGCAAAATGCAAAATGCAAAATGCAAAATTACCTTCTAAAATTTCAACCAATTATAAAATCAGTTTCCGAGACTATTTTTTTTCATTCTTCCCTTAATTTTGAACTGGTATTTCCATCCACCATTTATTAAATCCTTTTTAATGAAATATTTTTTTATAGATAAAATTTAATTTCAATTAAAACTCTCCCTCTCTCTCTCCCAATTCTTTCCCTTCTTTTTCTATCTTCCTTTGGCTCCTCCTTTTGTCAGCGGCAAAAGGAGCTTCGGGTCCTCCAGCAAAAACTGCATATAGATGTAGCCATTGTAGGTCAAGACAACTAAGAACTAACACGAAATGCCAAACTTCTCTTTTGGCCTAATTTGAATTTTACACCCACCAATGATTATCAAAATCGCATTACCAGACAAACATTTCATATCAAATTTTCCACAACCCTCACCCCATCCTCCACATATCAAAATTACCAAAAAAAACAAAAAAAAAAAGAAAAAGAAAACCTATAACTCTATTTACAAATTACAATTGGGCTGAGAAAACCTACTGGAAAGCAGTCTTATGGGAACATTCTTATTCAGACTACAAAAAACTAATCTCTGCAATTCAGCGGCTTGCTTTGCAGAATGCTTATCCTCTCTACAAACACAGAACCCTGATGCATAATGAGGTGGCAGAGAAGCTGAAGTCATAGAACAGCGTTGTAGCAGTGTTGTAATGGGGTTGCAGAGAAATTGAAGTCACAGTTGAAGTCATAGAGCAGTGTTGTTAGTGAGTTGCTTAGTTAGTTAGGATGGAAACTGACTCTGATATAGAGCAGGACTGAAACCATTGTAGGTGTCTTTTTTTTCATAATCTGAATCCCACTTTTCCTTCCCTTCTCTCTCCCCTCTCTGTAATCTTGTTGTCAGAACCATCCTCGTGAATGTTCTCTCATTCATCAATGAAAATTCATCTTGTTTCTAAGTTCGATTGAGTTTCTCCATTCCCCTACTTAATCCTACTTAGGAATTGTCATTGAGATCATCTTCTCTTGCATCAATTGGTATCAGAGCTTTGGTTAGGAATCACTCTGATGGCAGAGGGAACTCGATCTCAAGATTCGAATAGAAAGTTGGAAGAAATGATGAAGGCTTTATTCAAAGAGCATAAGGAAGTTCTTGACAGAGAACTGGATGCTCTCAGATCTCTGGTTTTAGAAAATCACTCGAGAAGTACCCATAACTCTCCACGGCAATCAGGAATGGGTGGACCTGGAAATTCAGCTGCTACCAGGCTCTCCAGGCTTGAATTTCCTAGATTCCATGGAGATGATTTTCGTGGTTGGTTGTATAAATGTGAACAATTCTTTGAAGTTGATGAAACGCCTCCAGAATCAAAAGTAAGGCTGGCAGCTATGCATTTGGAAGGAAGAGCCCTCCAGTGGCATCAGGTATTCATGAAATCTAGATTTACTCGTGATTTACCTAATTGGGAAGATTATGTGAGGAATTTGGCTGCTAAATTTGGTAATACAATGTATGATGACCCTATGGGTGAGTTGATGAATCTCAAACAAAAGGGAACAGTAGATGAGTATCAAGAAAAATTTGAGGAACTCCTTAATCGAGTGGAGTTACCTGAATCATATGCTGTGAGTTGTTTTGTGAGTGGACTGAAGGAAGAAATTCAGATCACTGTAAAGATGTTTATGCCTAAAACCTTATCCCATGTTGTTGGGTTAGCTAAACTGGAGGAAAAAAGGTTTTCAGCAACTTGGAGAAACTGGAAAGGAGTTCAGGGGAAAGTGATAACTGCTTTTGAAAGTAACAGACCTCCAGCCAAAGATAATTCAGCACTTCTACCCCTACCACGACACATTCAGCAAGGACCTTCCAGGAAACCCTTTAGAACTCTTACATCAGCAGAGTTGGATGAAAAAAGGAAGAAATGATCATGTTTTTGGTATAATGAAAAGTATGAAATGGGTCACAAATGTCAGGTAAAACAGTTGTATAGGGTGGAAATGTGGCCAAAGAATGATGAAGAAGAAGAGAGCGCAGGAGATGACACCATTGTGTTAGAAGATGAGGCTGTCAATGCGCATATATCAGTGCAAGCAATGTCATGTATGGCACTTCCCATTTTCCACACCATGAGGGTACATGGTCACATAGGGAAGGCTGATTTTTGTATATTACTAGATGGAGGAAGTTCCCATAATTTCATTCACCCTGAGATGGTGATCAAATATGGACTGAAAACACAAGACGTAGGAGCTATATCAGTAGCAATGGCTGATGGGGGTAAACTTCAAACTTCCACCATGTGTCCTGAATTCAGATGGGTAATGCGTGGACAGGAATTCTGCACAAAAGTTATGGTACTACCCATCAAAGGGTGTGATGTAGTGTTGGGAGTTCAATGGTTGTCAACACTTGGCAACATCACCTGGAATTTTGAAACCCTCAGAATAGAGTTCACTTATAAAGGAAAGAAGGTGGTGTTGAGGGGATCAACTGAGCTGAAGATCATTAAAGTGTCAAAGATGCAGAAACTTTTGAAAACCCCTTCTCAGGCGCAGTCTGCAAGACTGTGTTTAATCCAGCTGAAACAAGATGAAGTGCAGGCCCCTAAAAGTAATCCTCAACCACAACTTTCATTAGCCAAGGTAAACACGGCTGAACACCCTGAATCTGTTACTCCTTTTCACTCTTTTCTGCAAGAGCTTCTGTTTGAATATTCTGATATTTTTGGAGAAATAATGGAGTTACCTCCATCAAGAAGATGTGATCACAAGATCATTTTAAAAGCAGGGGTGAATCCTGTAAATGTGAGACCTTATAGATATCCAAATTTTCAGAAGACTGAGCTTGAGGGGCTGATCAAAGAAATGCTCTCTAATGGCATTATAAGACCTAGTACTAGTCCTTACTCAGCTCCTGTGGTGTTAGTCAAGAAAAAGGATGGATCATGGCGAATGTGCATTGATTACAGGAAACTCAATGAGGTTACTATCAAGGACAAGTTCCCCATCCCCTTAATCGAGGAGTTATTAGATGAATTATTTGGCTCCCGCATATTTTCAAAACTGGACTTGAGGTCAGGGTATCATCAGGTCAGAATGCACATTGATGACATTGAAAAAACTGCTTTTAGGACTCATGATGGGCACTATGAGTTTTTAGTCATGCCTTTTGGGTTAACCAATGCCCCATCAACTTTTCAAAAGCTTATGAATGATGTGTTTAGACCCTACTTAAGGCAGTTTGTGTTAGTATTTTTTGATGATATCCTCATTTACAGCAAGACTGAACAGGAGCACTTAGTGCAGCTAAGGACAGTCCTTGATCTTTTGAGGAAACATCAACTGAAACTTAAGGGAAGCAAATGTTCTTTTGCTGTCACACAAATCCAATATTTGGGACACATCATTGATCATTCAAGGGTTAGAGCTGAACCTGAAAAATTAAAAGCCATTAAGGAATGGCCTCAACCTAAATCTGTCAAAGAGCTGCGAGGGTTTCTCGGGCTTACAGGTTACTATAGGAAGTTTATTCAGTATTATGGGATCTTAGCTAAGCCACTTACTGATATGTTAAAGAATCACGGCTTCATTTGGACTGATGATTCAATAGTTGCTTTTGAAAAATTGAAAGATGCTTTGTGTCGAGCTCCAATTCTTACACTACCAGATTTTACGAAGGAATTTGTGGTAGAAACTGATACTTCTAACTGTGGAGTAGGAGCAGTGTTATTGCAGAATAATAGACCAGTGGCTTTTTTCAGCAAGGCTTTAGTCCCTAGGCATAGAGCTTTACCTGTCTATGAGCAGGAACTGCTAGCAGTGGTATTAGCAGTGCAGAAATGGAGGCCTTATCTGGTTGGGACTCACTTTGTGATAAGAACAGATCATCAGAGCTTGAAGTACATCCTAGACCAGAAAATCTCGACTCCAGCTCAGCAAAAATGGCTGGTTAAGCTCTTAGGCTATGATTTTTCAGTAGTATACAAGAAAGGAGTTGAAAATGTGGTGGCAGATGCCCTATCTCGGAGACCTATGGAGCTTCAGGAATCAGAAATCCAAGCGATGACAACTATTAGCACAAACCTTATGTCTGAAATCCAACAAAGTTGGCAAGTTGATGATAAACTCCAAAAACTACTGTCACAACTACAAGATGGAAGAACTATTAAACATTACACTTGGGTAAATGGAATCTTGTGCAAAAGGGGTAAGATTATGGTGGGCAATGTACCTGAATTACGTCTCAAATTAATTCAATTATGGCACTCTAGTGCTACTGGAGGTCATTCAGGAGTGGAAGTCTCTTACAAGAAACTTAAACAGTCCTTCTACTGGAAACACATGTACTTGGAAGTTGCTAAGGCCATTGCAGAATGTGAAGTCTGCCAACGATGCAAAACAGATAATAGTGCTTATCCTGGCCTCCTACAACCCTTACACATTCCTACTTTGGTATGGAGTGATATAACCATGGATTTTATAGAAGGACTTCCCAATTCTTACGGAAAATCTATGATTTTTGTCGTAGTAGACAGATTAAGCAAATATGCACATTTTATTCCTTTGTCCCACCCTTACTCTGCTGTAACGGTGGCTCAAGCCTTCATGGATTCAGTCTTTAAGTTGCATGGCATGCCCAGAACCATTGTAAGTGATAGGGACAAGGTGTTTCTCAGTCAATTTTGAAAAGAATTATTCAGACTGCAGCGGGTGAATTTGCAATTTTCCTCAGCCTATCATCCCCAGTCTGATGGCCAATCTGAGGTAGTGAACAGATGCTTAGAGCAGTATTTACGATGTATGGTTAGTGATAAACCTAAGGAATGGGCGAGATGGCTGCCCTTGGCAGAATTTTGGTACAATACTAACTACCACACAGCCATAAGGACAACCCCTTTTCAAGTATTATATGGGCAGGAACCCCCTATTCATTACCCCTATCTCCCTGGTTTTTCTGATGTAGACGCTGTTGATAGGAGTTTAACGGCAAGGGAGTGCTTCATTCATAATCTTAAACACCACCTCAGTAATGCTCAAAATATGATGAAACAGTTGGCAGATAAAAAGAGGACTGATAGAGAATTTTCAGTTGGAGACTGGGTATATGTTAAACTCCAACCATATAGACAGCATTCTCTGAAAGCTCATCATTGTCAGAAACTATCACCAAGATACTTTGGGCCCTTCCTGATTCAAGCCAGAGTAGGTAAAGTAGCATATCAATTGCAGCTCCCTAGTGATGCTAAGATTCATCCTACCTTCCATGTGTCCCTACTCAAAAAGAAGGTTGGACACCAACTAGTGGCCCCTCAATTGCCCAGGGACGTCAATGATCAAGGACAACTTCTGCTGGAACCTGTGGCAATCTTGGACAGACGGGTAGTAAAGCGTGGGAATGCTGCTGTTACACAAGTTTTGGTCCAGTGGAGCAATGGTTTTCCTGAAGATGCTTTATGGGTTAATTGGCATGATTTCAAGCAAAAGTATCCTACTTTCGATCCTTAAGGCCAAGGATCTTCTAAAGGGAAAGGGATTGATGCATAATGAAGTGGCAGAGAAGCTGAAGTCATAGAACAGCGTTGTAGCAGTGTTGTAATGGGGTTGCAGAGAAGTTGAAGTCACAGTTGAAGTCATAGAGCAGTGTTGTTAGTGAGTTGCTTAGTTAGTTAGGATGGAAACTGACTCTAATATAGAGCAGGATTGAAACCATTGTAGGTATCTTTTTTTTCATAATCTGAATCCCACTTTTCCTTCCCTTCTCTCTCCCCTCTCTGTAATCTTGTTGTCAGAACCATCCTCGTGAATGTTCTCTCATTCATCAATGAAAATTCATCTTGTTTCTAAGTTCGATTGAGTTTCTCCATTCCCCTACTTAATCCTACTTAGGAATTGTCATTGAGATCATCTTCTCTTGCATCAATCCCATTAAGAGAATCACAAATTTACCCGTCTGCAGAATTTTTCTGAATCTCCCACCCCATAGCTCTTAAAACCCAAAACAGGGGCACCCCGATTGAGATTGAGATGTTAGGTCTTCAAAATTGGTTGTATTCAAATTTGTTGATTGAAGCAAAATCTAAAGTCTCAAGTGGGTTCCAATGGCATTATAGAGCGAAAACAGATGCGGGTTTACGAGGGTTTGGTGGGTTTGAAAGCATGATAGTGTGAAACTCTTACATTAGCATTATAGAATTGAAAGAAAAGGGACCAGTAATCCATCGTCGAAACTTACAATCAAGAATCAACGAGAACCAGAGAATCAAATCGAAAAATTGCTAGGGTCAAGGACAATCAGATCGATGAAGATAATAGATCATGAAATTGATGACAGAAATCGATCTCGGGGATGATGGGCAAAGTTAAATAACGGGAGATATGTCATCCTCAATGGAAATTAATTTTAACTTGGTATCGGAAAAAAATATTACCAAAAGACATTAAAAAGTAAATAAATTGAGGTTGAATTCAACGGTCCGCCAAAATTTAAAAGATAATTTTATATTTTATTAAAATTTAAGATCATATAATTATAAATGATTTAATAATATAAATATGCTATCTATTTAAAATATTCTCAACATATTTTAAATTTAAATCTATAGTGTCAAATTCGATTTTTTTTCTTTTCTAAGCAACAGATTTAGAGAAAACAGTTATTCTTATTATAACCCTCAATCATTTTTAAAAATATAATAATAAGATTTGAGAATTTTTTATTTTTCGAAACACTTAAAACTTATAATAGATCAATTATCATTATTTAAATAATATTAATATTAATATATTTGCTTGATATTAATATTTAACATAGTATTACTAATTATAAAACCAAATTTATACATTTGCTTGTGAAAATTTTTTTATTTGATTGATTAGAAGGTATTTTTTTTAACTCAAGAATAATTATTAAATTTAAATTTTTACGCTTATATTTTTACCTCTATTAATAAAATTGACATATATTGAAAATATGAATAGCATAACAAAATGGTATATATTTTTAATACGTAGCAATTAATTTAGTAAAAAAAAAATGGAGCAGTGGGTTAAAAAGTATAAATCTGAATAAAATCCATAATTGTTAAATAATTAAAATTAATTTTAAAATCTCATATTATTGAATTTAGATTTATTGAATCAATATTTTTTAAATCTTAATGATTATGGATAATTCTCTTAAATTCACGAAATAAACTTTGCCCTTGGGGAATTTAAAAATAATATTTCTTAATTACATATTTTAAATTACAACACATTAAATCCTATTTTCCTATCTAAATAAATTCATGGGGTAATTAAATAAAAAAAAAAAAAACAAAAATGGGTGCCCCCGAGATATTCTCGTTTTTTGGGCTTCTCGCCACCTCTCTCTCTCCACCCAAATTTAAAAATGGATGCCCCCAATTTCGAATACAAATCCCCCATGGGGGAGCTAACCCTAAAAATTTCCGAATTGTCAACAATGGCAAAATGGCAATTCGAGAACCAGAGATCATAACGGGGAAAGAAGAGATGCGGAAATGGTTAAGAACAATAAGAGCCAAAGGCAAAGGCCTAGTGCCGACCATGGGTTATCTTCACCAAGGTCACATCTCACTAATCAAAGAAGCACACAACCACGCGGACCTAATTGTAGTCTCAATCTATGTCAACCCCGGCCAATTCTCTCCTGACGAAGACCTTTCCACATACCCTTCTGATTTTTCTGGTGATATTCACAAATTGATGTCTGTTCCAGGCGGGGTTGATGTTGTTTTTCATCCACATAATTTGTTTGACTATGGTAAAATTGAGGTTGGGTATGAGAGAGAGGAGAGAGAAAGCGCAAGTCGTGTCATGTTTGGAGGAGAGGAAATTAGGGCATGCAATATGGGTTAGGATTGAAAATTTGGAGAAGGGTTTGTGCGGGAAAAGTAGGCCTATTTTCTTTAGAGGGGTTGCTACTGTTGTTGCTAAGTTGTTTAATATTGTTGAGCCTGATGTTGCTGTTTTTGGGAAGAAGGATTATCAGCAATGGCGGATCATTAGGCGAATGGTGAGTGAATATGACTTAAAAAGTTTCTTTTGGGTGGCTTTTGAGATTGAATGGGTTAATGGATATGTTATATGATTATTTGTTTCAATTGTTAATGAATTCATTGGCAAAGAATGCATTATACATTCACAACTAGCATGATGCTGAAATTTGGTATTTTATAAAGGTTGACGACCAACTTTGTTCACCATATCTCTGTTCTCTTTGGTTAAGGAGATAAAACTATAGGGTTCCAATCAATTAGCTCTATCTCACCTGCACTTATCGGATTTTTTGACCTGGACAATGATATACACAGTCTAATGCACATTATGTCTTCCTCCTAACCTCAACATTGTGAAAGGTGCATGGAAGTATGATCCTTTTGTTGGACAAACAAGAAAGTTTACCTAGTTAGTTGTTAGACTGCATTCTATGATAAAAACATAGTGAAAGTAATAAAAGTTATATGGTTCCTTTTCATTTTTTTTAAATCTTTTATAAGTTTTGAATGTGCATTAGTGCTTTAAATTCAACAAAACATAACGAAAGAAAAGTTAAATCATAAGTGAATCAATTTAATCATCACACAAATCTGTCTGTCAATTTAGTTTTTAAAGCTCCTTTTCAACTTACAAGCTTGAATGGGGAAATAAAGTGATTGGCACTGCAGATTTTTCATCCTTGTTTAGATTCAGTTGGTGATTTGGTGTATATACTCAATCATATGCTTTAAAATGTTACTATTGGCATTGTAGTGCATTATCATTCATGTTACTTGCCTTTTCTACAGGTTCGAGATCTTGACTTCAGTGTAAAGGTGATAGGTGCTGATTTAGTACGTGAAGATGATGGCCTTGCTATGAGCTCTCGTAATGTGCATCTCTCACCTGACGACAGGAACAAGGTTGTTAAAAGATATTCTATTCGTTCATTGCTCCTCAAAAGACCTTTATCATATTGTATTCACTGCAGAATATGTTTCTTTTTTTTTAAAAAAAAAAAAAAAAAAAAACTTTGGCTTCAATAAGCTGCATTGAACTGTTTTCTAGTTTGGGTGGAGGCTATTGCCTACTTATACAAGGGACAACCCCCAAGTATCTCTTTTCTTTATTCAATGGCCAGTGGCAATGGCATTGTTCTTTTAACTTTTACATGTTTCTTATTACCATTGAACATTAATCGTGCAGGCACTGGCTATATACAGATCGCTTTCTCTAGCTAAATCTTCTGCAGGAAATGGTCAGCTAAATTGCAGAGCACTAATTGATATGGTAGTTCAAGCGATAAATGAAGCCGGTGTAAAAATTGATTATGCTGAGGTGAGGAACCTACATATCTTTGTGGCATGATCTGGTACTAGCCTCTCATACAGCTTCACAATTGGAAGCTTCTGGCAACAATTTTGTATGCAAATAATAATTTTATTGACATAGTAGTTGACAATAAAGGTTGAAGGGAAAAAGCTGAGGGATCTTTTTCACCTCATTTTGGAATTTAGAAGCTTTAAGCATCTATCTTAGTTTTGTGGTTATTGTTGATTCTGAAGGCTGTTTACCACTTCATACTCTTGTAAGTCAATGTGTAACCTTATATTTAAGCATTTTATTTAACTAGATTCATAAATGGAAATAATTCACTTAAAGCCCATGCTTTAGCCCAAAATCACTTAACACAGGTGGTGTAAATCGTGTTGAAGTACCTCTGGTGACTATTGGGCAATTCATACAACATATTGAACTATAAGAAAAACATGATTCTTATCACGCGCATACCTGGGATGGTGTGGGTGTATTTGGAAGGGGAAGGAAGAAAAATGGATCAAGAAGACACTGCTTCTACCAACTATTCAATCCAAAAGCCTCTGTTAATGAATCAGGATATTGCTTTTGTTCTATTAATTTTTTAATATATTTTAAATGGGAACAAATAGATTGTCTTTACTGTTTAAGGGTAAAGGCAGTACTGGCAAAATGCTAAGCAGAACCTGGATAACATATGGAACTACTCATGGTTTTCATTAGTCTAAACTTAGTCGCATGAGAGATCGGTTTTCTACTGTCATCTTGCCATGGACCTTGCCAATAACATGGAGTCATTACCCCTGCATTTGTTGTAGTTTGCCCACATCACATCAAAGTCCAAGATTTTTAAAGTATCCGCCCACCAAAATGCTGTTACTAGTATATTGGAGTTTCCTGGTTTTACAAATTTTGATGTTGGAGCCTGAATACTGAAGGACTATTTTCCCTTGTATTGAACATGTTTGTGCTTGATCACATTGCCTAGGCATCATAAAATTGCAATTCATCAATATTTTGATTCAATTGCTATTGTGTTTTAGGAATCAAATTGCTTGTGTGAGAAAATCTAAAGCCTAATCTATCATTCTCTGTAAATATATGGCTTTTGAATGCAGATTGTAGATCAAGAGAATTTGGAAGCTGTGGAAGAAATAAAGAGTCCAGTTGTTTTCTGTGTGGCTGCCTGGTTTGGAAAGGTTAGGTTGATTGATAACATGGAAATAAATGTATGAGAATTTTCATCTACATTTTGTTCAATTCTTTTTGCTGCTCAAAAATAGCTCCACTCGCGCAGCTAAGCAATTCAATAAACCATGCCCAATTTTGTCCAAGCCATGGGCTTCTTATCAATGCTCTTGTTGTAGTTTTTCTGTGTAAGCTCTACAAGTTTAATGTATGAACTTTTCCAGTTTGACAAATGCCAATGGAGAACCAAAGTTTAGGTAACATTTTTTTATTGCTGAGTTTTTGCAGTCCATTCTGATAATAGCAAAGAGTTCTTGATGCAGCAAAAGATGTGAACATTGTGTTGGTAATTTTACATCCTGACATAATTGCTTAGTCTCTGCAAGAATTTTAGCAAGGGTGTTGCTTGTGGCGAAGGTTCTTCTAAGGAGGTTATTTTGAATCAAATATCAACAATTTGAGCATTCCAGACTGTTGATTACTAGTAAGGGATATAATATTCATGTGTTTAATTCGTAATACTCTTAACACCATGGAACATTTCGGATCTGAGACCACCCTGAAATTAGCTCAATAGCCTCATCATTCTCCTTGACAGGACTAATTCTATCTGAATCCAAAAATGTCGATCACCAAATGATCTGTCTGATGTATTTATTTGTTGAAATGCCGCTGAGAATTTTTTTTTGTTCATTTTTTTGCATGTTCTCTTTTGGAAGTTTAATAAAACCCGCACGTATAGAGCCCTTTCTCTTGAGAACCAAAGTGGGATCTGAAACCGACTGATAACTTTTCTTGTGAATTATGAACTAAGTTGACAAAGTTTCTTTCACCCGTGTTGTGTTTTAGTTATAAAACTTATTATTATGGAAGATTTCTTCTCCCATCCATTTCCTTTTTGACAAGTTCTTGCTGTTCTTCATCATCTTTCTGCTTTTTCTTCAACTTTCTGAATTGCTACTGAACAAAAAATTTCTTTGCTAATTCTCAGAGTTTAATTTTGTAGCCAGCAGGAGTTAAATTAGAAGAAAATTATGGTCATTTTAATTTATGATACTTTGATTTTTTTTTTTTTTTTAAATCAATGTTCATAAATTTGCTTGATTAAATGTGATCTTTTGTTCTCGAATATGCCTCAGGCCATGGCACGAATATATCATGCCACTCCAGCATAGCCCATTTTTGTTAGCATTGCCTGATACCTTTGGGGCTTCCAAACCTGTTAATCTTATTTACCTCTTCACAGTACTTCAGGAATCTTTCTGTTTAACATAGCCAGCTGAACTGGCCACGTCCAACAGCCAGTTGGAATGGGCTAAGTCCTTTGTGCGTATGCTGTTTCCTTACAGGGCTAATTTTAGGAGTATATGCTTTCATTCTTGTTCATACTTAAGGTGGCCTTAACATTTACTTTTAGATGATTGCGGGTATGAATCAACACCGTAGAAGCATGATTTCATTCAAGTTAGCATCTTTGCACATGTGACAGGACAGGATTTTTTCAGCATTAAGGCATTGTTGACACGAGAGCTTGTCCGAGGATCCAAACAACCTGTGATTAATGTGAACTAGCCTCAAAGCACCAATTAATTGCCAAAACTTTTAGCGCGGCAATGCATATTGCATTTAGTCTGTTGGATTCTGAGTAAATATTTGATGTTTTTTAGTAAATCATTCAACCAATTCCTACTTGCATAATGTTTGGGTTTGTCTTATAGCCCTGAGTTTACTTGCATAGCCGATTGATGGGACGCATTTGCCTCTCTCTGACAAATGGCCCTGCAATACATGTGATCAAGGGGGTCTCCGGTGCTTTTATGGTAGAAGCTGTAAAAACGGGTACAATCAGGTTGTATTCTCTTTCTGGTATGTAAGTATATGGCTGTCTTTCTGTTTATGTGATACTTCTTGTTTTTATTAGTAGGACCCAGATGCAAGCAGAGAGAGTTCTCAACAGGCATCAGACATTTTACTTGTTTCTTGAACAGATATTCCCCAGAAGGGAAATCTTTCCTTTATTCACCTTCCTCATAAAACAGGTTCAACCTAACTTAGTTTTAATTACTTGCCAATTATTTATTCCAAATATATGAATAATCTCAGAATTTTCATGGCATTCTCAGCGATGAGTGTTTAGTGAATTTTATGAGCCATAGTTGGTTTGGTTATAGAGAGAAAAAGTTGAAAATGATGGGCTTATTTCATCATGTTGTACTTGGCTCATTTTCTTCTCCGCTTGTTAAGAGGAAGAAAATTATGAATGTTTGGTGAGTCTTTTGTCTTTGGCTGCAACTTCACCATGTGCTAGCATGTTCATGGAACCTCTCTGCCACACGTGCTTGAACAACACCAAGTGCCCAACCTTTAGTACATACTTTGGAAGCCTTGAAAGATCCATTCATCTAACTATGACCATAATCTTGATTGAGTAAACATCTTTGAAAACGAATATACAAAGAATTTGACCTAAATTTGATAAACAATCTATTGAGGAATCATTTTCAAAAGGGTCCCACTAAGTGGGGTGGCCTTAGTTCACTTCTCCATGTCATTGAAAATGAAAGGTGTGTGACCCATTAATCTTTGGATGTCATTGTTCATATTTTTTATATCAAACAAATTAGGAAAGTTTCGGTCTCACTCACAGACAAGCAATCTAATTAAGTCACACACAGCATGGTTGCAGAATGTAGCCCCTATGTGCTTATGTCTGTTTTTAAAGAGGATGCTATAGGAAAGTGGAAGGCATGAAAGGTCGTTTTGCATATGTGGTGCAGATAAAAACTATGGTAACCCTGTACTTAGTCCCAGTCTTGGTGACATGATCTATACTAAACAAGTATTATTATAGATTTGATCAGGTTTAGTGAGAGAGAAAGCCTTCTTTTTATTAAGAAATGTGATAATGGAGGTATAAAGTCAATGAAGATGGATTACCGGAAGGTTGGGAGGATGTCTTGAATTGGAATAATAAAAATAAGGTCTTTAGTTTAAGGACTTGAATTAAATTAGCTATGTGGGACTAAATTGGTAGTTAATAGAAAATAGGCAGTGGAAATGAATGTTTTTTGTTTTGAAGTTCAAATAGCAATGGATAAAAATAATGGAGAGATTGCAACAGTACAAAGGTTGACAGTTAAGCTGTTGGTGTACGACTAGACTGGAGTCTGGTGATGGAGAGACACAAAGGACAGGACCACTCACCTAGTGTGCTTTACAGAAGGAGAACTCACAATAGAGACAATATAGTATCTAGGTCCTACTTGGAAGGCCTGTGGCTTCAGCTATATCAAGTTAGGAGAACATTGGACATCTAGGTATTCGAAGAACAAATAAGAAAATGTTGATCTTTATGCTAATCAGTCTCCTAATAAGATGTACTTTTCTATATCATGACTAATTAAGTTTGCACGGCCAATTATTTCCGTTATGGATTGGCTGCAAAAGAAAACCCTGTAGTTTTTTATTGGCTGGCTTTGGTTTTTCCTAATTTCTCAATTGAAGATGCTAAATAATTGTATTATGTAGGCCATGCCATCATGATTGTTGTGTTATAGCAAACTTCCCTTTGTCCCTTAGGGACAGTTTAAGTGGTAAAACCTCTCCATTTCTATCATTATTTCTCCAATTCGATTTCGCTTTGTTACATCTCATTGTAAAAAAAAATTGCAGACTCCCCTTTTAGGTTGCTTGAGTTGAACACGAGATTCCAGTAAAATATGTAAATCTTTAGAGATGTATCTGGTAAGTAAAAAGTGTCTTTATGATCAGCTCATAACAAATTTTGGAACTTCATTTATTATTGCATTATATTCTAATGTTTTAGTTGGGAAATTTCTATGCATCAATTCTTATTTTTTGTTAAAGTTAGAATTAATTCATGTTTTGGGGTTTATACGAAGCTATTTTCAGTTAAAATGATTTCATTAATATTATCAACAACATACTCGATGTGCTTATTTTTTTTAATACCTGACCCTTCGAAATCATTCTCCGGAATTATGGTTTAAGGTATTTGCATGATAGCGTAAGTGATTCGACTAACCATTTCGCATCTAATGTGTGATGAGGCTGACGAGAGAAACTATCATTAAAATGAATTTCAAAATAACAGAAAATGCACTTGTAATGAATTGTTGATACAGTTTAGTTTTTTTTTTTTTTTTTGGGACCAAAAGTAATTTTCAAATGACCCCAAAATTAGAAAATTATGAATCTAAATTATGTTCTATCATCCATTGATTGAATTCTTTGTTCAGATTCGTATTAAGGATTGTTGACAAAGTTTTACATTGACTGTGAACCTAACATTACTTTCTTTAATTTGAGGTTGGAATCGGTTGTGATAAAAGATAAATTGCCATGTAGAGACCCTCGGAGTTACAACTCCAAATGAGAAAATACCTAAAGGAACACTAGGAGTAGTAGTAAAATATGATGTACTCGAGGGTTAATTAGTAACATGGTTTTGATAGAGCTGAATGGGAAGAACAGATTCATATATGTCCACTTTTTTTTTTTATTTCAACTATCAGTATTCGAAATTATATTCTGACTAATTCGATTTGAACGTTTATGAAGTCTTATTTAGGTGTAACTCTTTAATTATAATTTTTTTTTTATTTTTAAGTTTTAAACCCGAGACTTGTTTAAGGAAGTTATCATCTCGTCCCACTAGAGCGAATGTGCCTCGACATATATATATATGTCCACTTCAACTGAATCGGAAGGACTTAGTTTTCTTTGATTGAATTTTTGTAGATGCCCTTCAAAATGTGGCTCATACAAGTAGGTTTCTTGCGTATGCAATGAGTTGATAAGATAACATACAAACCAATCAAATTGCAGGATTAGAAGAATATTTTTAAGGCAATATACCCAAATAAAATACTACAACAATGTGTCAGCCAATAGGAGCAAGTAAAATATTTATCTTTTATTATTTTTCTTTCAAAATAAATAATGGTAGCCATTAAAAAAACAAGATGAAATCTTCAGAGCCAAAGCATCAACCAATTTCTGTTGGTAAATATTAATTTTAAATCCTTATAAAATTCCGATTACTGGCAGAAGTCAAATTCATAGCATTCTATACAATGATGAGAGCTTTTATATTTAAATAGATGATTATAAAAACACAAACTGACATGGTTACCAAGAAGCATATTCCTATTATCGCGGGAAAATGCCGAGAAATTCAAAAACTCTCAGGCTTCAACTATGGCAGAAAGAGGCTTACTCTAAGTACTAGACTAATATTTTTACTAAATCTAGGCTCTAAATGCATGAAAAATGTTTCTTTGATTAGGTTGTGTCCAAACATGGCATTAGCTAAAATTCTTGCTCATTTAGGATTATATATTTCATTGTAAGCTGAGCTGATGATTGGGACATGGTTTTTTTCAGCAGACAAAAGGGGACATGACTAAAGAATTTGTACAAATCTTTCTGGTGGCCGACTTGTTCCACATAATTTAGTGGAAGGGTTAGTGCACCAATGAAAAATTTTGCCCAAACCAATGTTGATTGATAACCTAATCTGAACCAAAAGGTCAAACACCTCTCTCTCTCTCTCTCTCTCTCTCTCTCTCTCTCTCTCTCTCTCTCTCTCTCTCTCTAACACGTTAACTTCCCCAACTCCCTAGGACCCACAACAATGTCTAAGCTCATAATTTGCTCCAATTTCATATTCTAATATACTCATTATACTATATAAAAAGGTGGCTCCTTTAAGGCTCTCTTCTGCAATTAATACCAAACCACTGCAACTTTTATTCTCTTTTCATCCTAGTTTTTGTTTCACAAAATGGAAGACTCGGTGAATTCTATGAGAAAACCCATCTGCTGTTACCCAAAAGCCGATGATGCTCAAGAGGAAAGCGGGTGGACTTTTTACTTGGAAGACTTCTTAACCAACAATAAAGAACATAGTTATTCTTCTTCTGGTTTTGGAAGTTCTTCACTTGTTTCTGATGCAGCTTCTTCGGCCGCAAAGAAGGGTGTCAATTATGATAAACTAGGTGAGAGTTGTTTGAATAGAACATGCAAGAACTTGAGCTTCAAGAGGAGGAAAACTAAAGGAGGTTTGGTTGATGATTCTTTGGAAGACACTGCTAGTTCTCCTGTCGATAGTCCACAGGTCAGAAATTCAGCCATTTGATCCTCAAGCTCAAGTCTTCACATGATATTCATGTATGTTTTGTTTTCTTCTTATTAATTTATATATTTATATATATTTTTTTTGTATCCTTAATAGGTTTCTCATCTGAATGATTTGGGCATAAACTCAAAGGAGAAGACCAATTTAGAAATGCCTCAGGTGAACAAAGTTTATTTGCTTCTAACATGAAATTCATACATACAATATAACACAACACTCACACATAAAATATGTGCAAACACATGTATATATGAATATTCATACGACTTAACTCATGACTAAGACTCAGTTATGTCTTTTCCATGCGGCTCTGTTGAAGATCGTGTCAATATAAAAATAGATATTCTTATATGCATACATAAAAATAAAAAAAAAATAAAAAAAAAGTGTCACCTGTAATCAAAATATCTCACTATGCGGGTCCATGATGGCATTAGATAACAATACCCTTCTTTGCTCCCAAGAATTGAATCCAGGCTTAGGTATAATGCAAGGGACTTTATCATCAAGCTAAGGTTCACCCTCGATCATATAGTTAACGGGGTCCCATGCATAGATTGTATGTGAGTATTTGTTTGAAATTTGGTTATGATAGAACAAAAATAATCTCCAGACTGTAACCAAAAAGTGCTTTTCGATTCTGTTTTACCAGGAAGAAGGAAGTACTACTTCTGGTCATCATCAAACAGAAGGATTTGAGACAAAAAATGCAGATGAAATAAGTTTCATCGGGAGAAATGGTGACTGCACAGAGCTGAAGAAAAGAGGACTTTGCTTAGTTCCAGTTTCTGCATTAGTGAATTATTTTGGATGATTTCAATATTATGACCCCATCTGTACATAAGAACAATCCTCTTGTGCTTCAATGTATTTTATGAAGATTCTGAAGGAAATGCTTCTGAATGTAATAAGCGAGTACCATCCAACCATCATGCGTTCGCAGATATGTTTTAGCAGGTATCGCTTTCTGAAAAGAAAATGAAGGATTCCAAAGAAAGAGTTTGGTTTACCTTTTGTAGGTTTTATCATATATATATATATATATATAGAGAGAGAGAGAGAGAGAGAGAGAGAGAGTCTTAAAAATAACAATGAACCCTTTGGAAATAATAAGAAGAACATGAAGAATATAATAGCGGATGTCCCTTTGGAAAATAATCAAATTGTACCAAAGAAGCCAAACCTTCAACTTACAGCTTGACAAGTCTATTTTCTTTAGCAATCACTCATTCATATTATCTGATAAATTTTTTCTCCATTAATTTTCTCATGAATATTTTTATCATAAAGTTTAAATAATTTTTCATCCAAATTGTAGACCTTTCTCAATGAAATGTTTCATTTGTCAATCTAAGGACATGATGATATCCATTTTACTCTCAGCTTTTTCTTTTTAAATTTGGCAATTTTGCTTTTACTCAGAAAAAAATATATATATTATGATGCTAATAACTTGTGGGTTTAATTTTCAACTTCCTTGAATTCTTACTGCGCTTTAAAGCAAATCTAGTGTAATTAAAAAAGACCAACAAATTTGACACATGTCAACGAGTTCGACTCGCAACTTGAGTATGGAGTAGACTCGGTAGCCCCTTGAATGATCTACTGTAATTCTCGGATCAAATTAGTCAGAGTATAACTACTCTACGGATATCGATTGGTATAGTAACAAAAAATAGAGATAATGGCTATATTTATGAAACTTATATATTTGAAACAAAATAAAAATAAATAAATCAATAAGTTTGAACTTCAATAAAAAGTTTTACGGTATAAATTTTAAATATATATATATATTTAAATTTTCAAAATATTTGGATTTGGCCCTAGCTGGACAAGCAATCTTAAATCCAATATTTAAAAGCTTTGAGCCAAACTGGATTAGACTTAGTTAGATTTATTGATCATATGCTGTCATGGCTAATCACATAAAACTAAGAGAGAGACTGAACACACTCAACTACCCGATTGTGATTTATATCAACTAAATGAGGGATATAAACTCATTGATTAGATGCCACCATGACATATTTGAATGGGTCAATGATGTTTCAGGTCTACACTTCACCAAGAGTAAATGAAGAATGTTCAGTGCAAAAAACATGGAATGGAAGTCGTGGAAGAAGGAAAAAGGTTTGAATGATGTGTGGATTATCCTAACTCTTGGCATGGTTATGTTTTCAGAAAATGAAACAGATTTGGGTTTTCTTTTTTAGGGAGGTGTGAAGGGACATTGATTCATTCAGTTGCCTAAGCGCTCTCTCTCTCTCTCTCTCGCTCTCTCTCTCTCTCTCTCTCTCTCTCTCTCTCTCTCAAAGTCAAGGAACAGCATTATTTATGTGCTGCTTCTCTAGTACAAATGGTCCATGCAGTTTTCTTATATTGATGCTTTGCTTATCAACGGGTAACTCGTGTCGGCAGTCCAAAAAATTACTTCCGTTATGAAACGGCTCTTCTGAGATGAGGACCAGCTTTAGGCATAATCACACCTCAAGGACTTGGCCAGAAACTAAAGACTTCTTGGCCAACCTTGAAGAAAAGCTGTCATGTTTGTCTCACTCCTTCCCTCCCTACTAGCCAACCTTGAAGAAAAGCTGTCATGTTTTTGTCTCACTCCTTCCCTCCCTACTAGAGAGAGAGGGAGAGACCTAGGAAGTAACTACAGACTTCTTGGCCAACCTTGAAGAAAAGCTATCATGTTTGTCTCACTCCTTCCCTCTCGACTAGAGAGACAGAACAAAAACTTCCCACCTACTAAATAGAGACGGAGAGACCCAGGTGGTTAACTCCAGACTCCAACGCCAAACTTGGTAGAGAACAAAAACATCAAAGTGCAACAAAAAACATTAAAAAAGTGCGCATCCGGGGAATCGAACCCCGGTCAGTACCGTGGGAGGGTACTATGATACCACTACACCAGATGCGCGTTTGTGGGAGGTATTGTCAAAATAATTATGATGTAATTTGATTTTATTTATTTATTTATGTTTTTTTCTTAGCCACGTACGCTGATCAAATAAGATCATTTTCTTCTAGATAAGTATTTAATTCACCAGAAGTATCCGATATAATATTGTGTTTTAAATATTTCAAAGCCTAGCTCACGCCTATATAATAATGCTTATTCGAAGAATTAGGCACGAATTGGGGGAAATTTAGCTCATCTGCAAAGACTGAAATGTCAGCAAGACTTGCTTTTGAATTCCAACATGACTATCATCACAATTACCACAAGAAAGAATATGGGAGCACACCCAAATTCCGCTTTCTTATTTTACTTCGAAGATTCGAAGTTATCTACAAAACAAGGAATTCAACAACTTCTTGATCTCCTCAATTCTTTTTCTTCTCAGGAATTTTCTCTATCATCTCTGGTATCACCTCGAATAGATCACCTACAAGTCCATAATCCGCAACCTGAAATTTAAGTGCATGTTGTTAGATGATGCAGAAAAACACAAAAGGGAAAGTGAATTGGCGCTATATTTTTCACAAAATACTGTAAGAATTTTAGAAAAAATATTACTGAGTATTAGGCTTCTATACAGGGCAACAATAAGTTGTACTCATAGTTCATGCAACATGGATGCAACTTCCACGTGTATCACTTACCACATCCAGTGGTAGAACAAGGCTAAGCACTTCAAAGTATGAACTACGAACACATCCACCTGAACTTAATTAGCTCTATTTAGAGTGCTGAATTGTTCTATCATTAAAGCACAAAACCATAATGGACCCCTTTGGATGTGAAGGGAGAAGTCGGAAGACAACCCTATGTTTACATTTGGGATCTCTCTTCCTTTTTTTTTTGGGGGGGGGGGGGGGGAGGAGAAAGGAATGGTTCAAATAACCTCCGACCCCCTTCACTTCTTCAAAAACTTGACCCCTCCCCCCCCCCCCCCAAAAAAAAATTGGGAGGTTTAGATTTTAACGAAAAATTAAAAAATTATACCAAATTTAAGTTTCCTTTCCAATAATTTTTTAACATCCAAACAAGATGAGGGATGTTTTATCCCCTCCACGCCATCCCCTTCCCCTCCCTTCACCAATGAACCTTCCCATAACATCCCAAATTTTCATACTACATTGTCATTCAGGTTGAGGGACAAACATGAGAGTTCAAAGATGTCACTCAACTCATTTTGAATGGTTTTTCAAGTTTAGAAACCTTCCTCAAAGTCAAGTCATGTTTTTATTCTTTTTGGTGTTGTTTGTGTCATGTTGCGTGGTAATCCTCATTCGGAGGATTGGGGTCCATTATGGTTGTAACCCCTTGTTCAGCGTGTGAATCTTTTGACATGACCTAGTGTTTTGTGTTTCCTAATGAGCATAACACCGTTTGCTTGAGTTGTAACCCCTTGTTTTGTAGTTTTATTTTGTGATCCTTGAAACTCACCCCTCTTTTTGTGGGCATGTGCCCTTGACATGTGCCCCATGATCAGTTGGTCTATTACACTTCCCTTTCCTTCCCCTTTAAACTCCCATAACAATACATTGTTTATGGTGGAATTTGAAGCAGCTTAGAACATTTAGTGATATACTCATCACCAAAAAAGGGAGAAAAAAGGGGGGAAGAGCAAGTAAAAGACTATTCTCTCTTTTTTTTTTAAGTTCTGATTGATAACTTAAACCAATAGAACAGCATAGATAAGACAAAACTCTATGAAGCCTGAGGTCCATGCTAGTCATTCCTATACTTCATTGATAATTGATGAGAGAGAGAGAGAGATCCTTCTTTACTTGGAATATCGGCGCATCTGCATCCTTGTTGACAGCAACAATAACCTTGGAATCTCTCATACCAGCTAAGTGTTGTATGGCACCTGAAACACCAAATGCAATGTATAATTCTGGGGCAACAATCTTCCCAGTTTGGCCAACCTGACAAGAATGAGATTCCACCTTGTGAGACAAGTGAGTATTTAACAAGTTTTACCACGCACTATTGAATAAAAGTGGTTCATAAAGGCACAATATGAGTAAATCATGAATATCCTTATCCAAAGGAGAAGGAAGGTAAATCAAATAGACTGGAGAATTGCAGATCCAGTCAGAGTGATTAGGTGTTACCTGGAGGTCATTAGGAACAAATCCAGCATCGACGGCAGCACGAGTTGCACCAACTGCACAAGGAAGCGATATAAGATGATAAATAAACACTCTAGGTATATGAATCACTATGTTTTCCTTTTCCTTTTTCTTTTTCTTTTTTTTTCACCATGAAAAGATAATATAAGCCTAGTCAAAAAACTGAAACTCATGAGTGCTTTGAAAGATCCTATAGAAGATACCTGCAGCACCAAGCTTTTCAGCAAGCTTCTCAATCATTTTGAAGTTCTCAGCACTTTTCAATCCCCTCCCACCAGTAACCACAACACGGGCATTTCCAAGATCAGGACGCTCTGTATCTTGAGAGGTTTGCTTTAAGAACTTAGATTTGCCTATGACATCTGCAATATGTAGAAACAGCATTTGAGTATGCCAATCAAAATCGCAAAACAAATATTATCAAGTATACAAAGCAATATGCAAGGAACCGACAATTTTTCTTCTTTTTTTTGTGGCATAACTCAATGCAAATAAGCAGCATGGGTGCTTGTGCACTCAAAAAAAAAAAAAAAAAAATATCAGACCTTCACCAAAGGTTGAGAGATCAACCTGGGAAATGGTCGCTGGGCTCTTTGAATCAGCTGATGATACTTGCACAGGAAAAGATGTAGATCTAACAGTCAACATACAAGGATTCCCACCAGTATATCTAACCGTACAGAGAGCATTTCCAGCATAAATAGGCCTGCCACATAAGAAGATTTTAAATTGAGTCATTATGAGAGGCAGGGTAATCACTTGTAGACTTGAATACATATTTTTGTAATATTTCACTAACAATCAAGTGCATCTATCACGATGGCCAGTTCCTCAGAAAAGCAAACAGATTTGGTCAGTGAATTTGTGGATCAGTTTTTTTGTTCTTACTGATACAGAAAAAGGAACCCATTAGATACATCAACATTAATTTCTCACACAGATCATAACTTATCATTAAGCATCTGACAACCTTCCTGATTTTCTATAGCCATGAACTGAACAACATAATTTATGCTTGCTCAGTCTGATGTACTGAATTAGGTTATTAAAAAGACCAAAAGTCGACATTTGCATCATTATTTAAAACTAAGTTAATCCAAATTAAAACTTCATCCAAGAACAGGTAGGAAAGATTTCTCATTTATGGCAAAAAAGGTCCTCAGACATTAAAGAAGCAAAGGGACACATACCTGACAAACATATTGGATCCAGAAATTTCTGTGACATCAGTAATGGGAGAAACATCCAAAAGGGCAGCTGCACGAGGTAAGATATTTTTCCCAAATGAACCAGATGAAGCAATTATGTGTGAGTAGGCACTTTCCTGCTGAACTAATTGGACTAATTTAGCCCAAGGCTCTGCCAGAGGATGCGTAAATTTATCTGAATCAGCTACAAGCACCTGTGCATGAAGCCAGATTTAGCAAATCATCAGCTTCCGGAACTAATATTCTCAATCTTGCTTAAATTACCTATTTCAATAGTTACAGTATAGTACCAAAGATAGCATCAATATTTGGGTGTAAAAGTTGTTTCATCTTATTGTTGTGATGACAATTTTAAAACTTGTTATTGTCTTTCTAATCGACTAAGGCATGCAACTGATTCACAATTCTGAAAATGTATACCTGCAGATAAGGACCCGCAGGAGTAAAAAGCTAATAACAATAATCACAACTTACCATCTTGATCCTTCAACCAATGAATCAGTAAAAAAAAATGTAAATCACATGAATAGAACCAAAGAAACACTTCTGTTTCCTAAAGCTTCAAGGACAATGGTCAACGGGTTTTGCCCAATCTTAATGCAATATCTAAACACCATCAAGGAACCTTCTAAACTTTCCTACTAATATCCTTAGACAGACAATGTATTTGATAGATACCGTAGAAACAATAAGCATAGTGTTGGGAAAATCAAAATGATACTACCTGAGAGACCGAAGGGTGGCATTCAGCCGCTCGAGCAGCAGCTTCTTGAAGGGAAGGACCGGATCCAGCCAATAGCAAAGAAATAGAGACATCCTCGCCTAATGACTTTGCAGCTACTACAGCACTAATGGATGATGGCTTAATAACACCCCCTTCATGTTCAGCCAAAACCAATGTGCTAGCCTGATGGGAAAAAGGAAGAAAAAAAATCAAAAATAAAAAAACTAAAGAAAATTTTCAACTCAAGCTCAAATTAACCGTCTATGTCATAAAACTCTCCAAGAAACAAAAGGTGAAAAGACCCATGAAAGATTGACAGCATAAATGATAGAAGAATACGATATTAATCTTGCCCATTACTCAAATTCAACTAAAATTGGAAAAGGAAAAGGGGGAAAAAAGGCAAAAGAATCAGAAACTATGTGACAACCGAGCTGATGGAGAAATAGAAAATTGGGTTTTTTACCCACTGGTCAAATTCAACTAAAATCAAAAACAAAGTAAAACCCAACTGCTTTGTGATCGAACCCATGAGATTAAATCCCTTTTCAGGTGCGATCGCTTAGCTGAACAAATGTGAAGGAAAGATTGTTGGGGAAACCCTAGGGGAGAGATAATGGACTTACAAATCTCGAAATAGAAGATACACGAGGATGTGATGAAGACCGAAGGAATCGCGAAAGAGACGGAATTTGAAGTTTCCTGAAAGCTCTGAACATTTTTTGCCCTGCAAAGAGGAGATTGATTCCCCCCACTTTTGGTGATATTATTAAGCCAACGATCGGTATAATTTGATAATTAATATATTCGTTAGAATTTTTAAAAAAATAAATTTAATTTTAGTATTAATTTTATTTTATTTAATAATTATATAAAAAAGTAAATCACTATTATATAATTTTAAATTTATCAATTCTGTATTAAATTAAAAAAAAAATTAATGAGGTGATCCATTAGAACTTGAAAGTTGCATAATTGATTTATTTTTAGTCTTCAATAAAATTTTTAAAAAATAATTATATTTAAATTGTATCACGGATGACATTACTCGATTAATTATTCCTATCCGCACCGGCGCTATTCAAAAGTCATTGAGCAGCCAAAGCCTCTGCCTTGCTTGGTGGGCAAAAATGGTCGTTACGCTCGCCATGTCACGAGAAATGTTCCCGTGAGTTTTGCTACTCCCAACACTTTAGGATTAAAAATATTATTTACATTCTGAAATTCTGCAATTTGGTGCTAAAAGGTTTTACATTTAACGTATGATGATGAACCGAAACTTATCCCCTTTTTAAATATTTTCGAAATATTTTAATATATAAAATTAATTAATATTTATATAAAAGTTTTTATATTTATATATTTATTCATATTTAATAATTTATTTATTTATTTAATTATAATTTTTATTTTTTATAATATTTATCTTATAATTAATAATTATATATATATATATATATGATGATTTTAGATTTTTATTATAAAATATGATTACATTATTATTTTTATAAAATAATTAATATTTACATAAAAATTCTTATATTATATATTTACGTATTTGTTCATATTTATATTTTTTTTATTTTTATAAAGCGATATTTTTTTATATCATTTTATATCTATTTTCATTTTCCATTTTTGTTTCTCTGCAACATTACGTAACTCACGGGTTCCCAAATGTTAGGTTGCACGGAATTCA
Source organism: Dillenia suffruticosa (assembly GCA_033439265.1). NCBI lineage: Eukaryota > Viridiplantae > Streptophyta > Magnoliopsida > Dilleniales > Dilleniaceae > Dillenia > Dillenia suffruticosa. The sequence goes on from JAVTVX010000005.1 coordinate 3,125,839, forward strand.
AAATGAAGATGAAATAATAAAAGAAAATGACATTTTGTAATCATACATGAAATAAAAACATGCACAATTGTGTAAATATAAAAAATATAAAAATTTTTATATAAATATTAATTATTTTATAGAAATAATAAAATAACTATATTTTATAATAAAAATTTAAAATGATTAAATATATAATTATTAATTATAAGACAAATGATATAAAAATTATAATTATAATTAAATAAATAAATGATTTATTAAAAATTAAAAATATATATTCATAAAAAATATGAGAATTTTTGTTTAAATATTAATTAATTTAACATCCCGAAATATTTGAAAATATTTCAAAAATAATAAAATGTTAATGTTGAGAAATTTATGTACATCATAACCTATATACATATCTTTTTTATAACATTAGAAATTAAAGTCACTATGTTTTTAAATATTGAGTGTTCATTTAAGTACTAAAATAGTTTGATGATCAAGCATGACTAATTTTATAATATATTTGAATTTTAGGGATTTTGATTTTTTTTTTTTGTTTTTATTGACTGATATTCGAGTTTTGTTCGATTAATCCGATCCGAGTATTATGAAACTCATTAATGGATTGGTTTGTTATTGATTGTTATTGTTAAAAGTGAGTTTTGCTTCATAGTTGTTGACTCAAATGGGAAATTGATGTCGATATGTTTTTCTGGGCCTTTGTGAATACAAATACCTCCAAATGTCCACTAGATGTTATCCGATGGAGAAAACTTTGACGTTTAAGTCAAAAAATAAAAGTGAGAGAGAGAGAATAAATCGATTAGAATTTTAGAATATGTATGTGTAATCTTTATGTAATATGTGTATATAGAGTTGTCGAATATATCTGACGGGTAGTCTTTACTTAGTATATATAGCATGTGCATAATAAAAGATATCATTTGGTGGGAGACCACTCGGTAGTAGTTGAAAGAGGGGGCATCGAGAGGTAGGCCTGACAATCAAGCTTTCTGAGCCAAGCTTTAAAAGGCTCAGGCTCAGCCCATTTTAAATTTTATGGGCTCGAGCCCGAGCTCAACTCGAGAAACCTTGAAGAATTCAGGCTTGAACTTTGTTCGAAAAATTAAACAGCTCTCAGCCCCATTTCAAGTGCCCGAATTAACTAAAAAAAATCCACAAAAAGAGAGGCAAACTTCTTTCACATCCGAGCCAAAATAAAAAAATGAGCTGAAATTATTCCAATCACAGATATTGTAGTAATTGTAGGAAAGGAAAAGGAAAAATGAGATTGTAAGATAGATAGAAAGGACAACCAAATTGTGAACCGAGAACAGTGTTATTGTAGTTGTCTCTACCGGTTTCTTCCTCTTCTATTCCACCATCTGCGAAGGAGGTCTTCTTCGGAGATCCGATCACAAATGGCGAGATGTGTTTGATGTGGATTAGAATGCTCAATTTCGAAGAGAATCAGTAATGAGTGAAAGCTTGGTGGTGGTCATCGTTGTCAATAGTTGTGGTGAGGAGCGAAGTCGTCGGCATTACAAGAAACCATTTTCTTGCCCTAATCGTAACAAAAGGGAGGAAAAAAAGAAGAAGAAGAAGACGAAAGGACAACCAAAATGGTGAAAGTTTGATGTTGGATGTAAGGTAACATGTGTAAAGAAGAGTTAGCATGGTCGCGTGTGATATGGTAACATGTACTTTTAATTTTTCACGACACATTTATTTCAATTAACGATTCTCTCTCTCAAAACGAGCAATCAATTGGATTTGGGTTAAATCGAATTCACATATAATACGAATGTTTTTTATTTTTAAAAGGGCAAAGCCTGTAATAGGTCAAATCTATCGATATCCAAATTCGATCTGTAATTAAAACGAGCTTAAAAAAAGGGCCCGAGCTCGGCCCAGTCCAGAAGTGAGCCAAACTCCCTTTAAAACGGGCCGAAATCGGGTTGGTCTGACCCAATTGTCAATTCCACCGAGAGGGTTTAACCAATTAGTGATCGAGAGGCATAAACGAGAGTGTTCGACTAAGAGAGAGAGTTGGGTGTTTATCGAGAGGCCCCTATGTGGATTGTAGTTCTGGTATAACAGGTTTGGTTGTCTCTCAATTTTATGATTATGGATTGTTGGGCCATATACCATCACATATAAAATTTGATCTTATTATTATTATCATTATCATTATTATTAAAATAAATAGTTTATATATATTTTTTAATCATTACCAAAAAAATTCATAAATCACCAGTGATATGGTAACAAAGTTTTAAAAAAAGAAGATTTAAAATCCAATATAATTGAATAAGGAATTAAAAATGTTATCTTTAAACTTATCCCTTTTTAAAATTGCTATAATTCCTCCGTTTTGTCAATTTCTCACAAATGTTATCGAAAAAGGAAAGGTTCCAAAACTTCTTTTATCGGTTCAGGACGAATTTACCCTTACAGATAGCTGAAAATTACCACAAAATCTTCGCTCTTAGGGTCGTTATTGTAGACGATTCATGCTGAACGGCTCTGAAATCTCAGTGGCAAGTGGGGTCCCAAAATTTTTATTTATCATCTGACCACCCACAGAACACAGAAAAGAAGCGCTCAGAAACTGAAAACTTGAAAACGAAAAAAAAAAAAAAAAAAAAAACAGCAAAAACAAACGCACTAAATAGAAGCAAACCTCTCTTTCTCTCCCCCTCTCTTTGTGGACAGATCTCAAAGGGTTAGGAGAGAGGATTTGAACGCGCTCTCTCTTGCTTTCTCTCTCATCAGCGACCATGTTTTCGACGAGTAAGCTTAAAAGTGTGGATTTTTACAGGTTAGATCCCTAATTCCTCTTCTCAACTTACCTCCTATTGGAGCGTTACATTTAAAGGTTGCGGTTTTTGAAATGTATTTTAAAGATGAATGTGATTTGATGATTTGTACTTTTGATTTTGGGTGCTGTTCATTCTTGTCACATTTCAATTTCCTGTAATTCTCCTTGCGTTTCTTACGACTTTGTCTGAATCTCTCTCTCTCTCTCTCTCTCTCTCTCTCTCTCTCTGTGATTGGAACCTGAAATTTGAAAAGGGGATGGCTTCTCTCGTGTATTATGTTGGTCCTGATATTGCAGTTTAACTGAATAATCACCATGAATAGCCTGAATTACTCGTGGGGCTTGGGTACTATTATCCTAATTCTTATGGTACACCCACACTTGTATACGTCATTGGAAATGATATTTCTATTGATTTTACAAAACTACTCTTTACTATTTTCATGATTACTTGTACCAAACAACTCTTCAACACTTTTAGGATACTTTCCAGATACTTAAAATTCTCCAAAGCCTCCATTTCTGGCTTATTGCACATGCCCCCAAAATCCACATTCTTCTCCGAGAATAAATCTTAGAAATCTTCTGTTGTACTTTTATTAGTAAAGACCTCATTTTCTTCTGCATTCTTTTTGTTTGAGAGTGATGTTGCTCTTTGAGCCCTATAGAAAAATTGGTTATCTCTCTCTATCTCTCTCTCTCTCCCTCCCTTCCCCTTTCATTCTTTAGATGGGTGGTTTCCTTGTGAAAAATATGAGTGGAATATATAGAGAAAGTCAAGAAAATGTATATGTGCATACACTTGATTAGTCTTTTAATGTAATTAATATTTTGGATATTCATGCATATTCACAAGGTATATGCCTATTTCTTTCTTCAGGAAAATTCCAAGAGATTTAACAGAGGCATCGTTATCAGGTGCAGGGTTGTCCATCATAGCAGCCTTATCTATGATATTTCTTTTTGGGATGGTATGAATCTTTCAAGTATGCGGCATATCCTTACGTAGTATTGATTTTATATCAATTTTCTTTTCTAACGATACACGGTTCCAACCTGGATAAATGTTTCACTTGAAACACCCTAGTTAACTTTTTAGTTATTTTTCTGCTTTAATCTTCTTCCTCTTTCTGTTTTGTGGGGGATGGGAACTCTTAAGAATGGTTTATCATTTCATCTGGAGTAAAATTGTAATTTTGTGTTGCAGGAATTAAATGACTATATGACATTGAGCACATCTACATCAGTTATTGTTGACAAGAGTACAGATGGGGAGTTCCTACGCATTGAATTTAATATTAGGTAATAGAGTAAAATATTTGTTGGTTCTTGCAGTCCTTGCTTCGATGTGAGTTTGGAGCTCAAAAGTCACAACGGTCTGCAAATTTCTTTTAGTACAATGATGAAATGGGAAGGTGGCTGGTTTTGCATTTGCTAAATTGGTGACAAATATTTATTTTAATCTCTAAAAAGAAAATATGCGGAGCAACTGAGTTAGTAATCATTGGGGTTCTTGGATGAAGCTATACAGTTTCTTATCTCAGGCCTATCTTTTAATGACCGTAGTGTTTCAAAGCCCTCAACTGCCTTTCCTCTTCTTTTCTTGGCACCATAATGCATTCTTGATGGTTGATTTATTTTCTTGGTCCTTGAACTTCTTGGTCAGCAATCCAAGCATTATGCTGATGAAACAAGGCTTGCTTTTGACATCTCTAGATGGTTGCGAGTTTTTGGTTATTTGTTTTCCTGTTCATTGTACCATTTTAACATAATTACAATGTCTAAGGAGTGATGATACATTAGTTTGTGGGTCTATCTTTGTTTTTTAGCATTCGCTTAAGAATCATGTCTAGTTCTGCCGTGCAATAAATGGAGTCCATAGCTACTTCATGATTATTAGGGTTCTGATTACCAACTTCTGTATCTTGAGGGCCTTATTAGTGCCATGGGTCTGATTAGAACAATCACCAAAGCTTTACATGTGCATAATACATATTATATTATGGAATCCATGTGCAAGACTCCTGTAGCTGAAAACAAAGGTGCTTAGTTTCGGTGTTCAAATAGTTGATTATAAGAATTGAGAGAATAAAAGATAGGGGGTCAAAAAGAAGATTAATGGAGTTCAATTATTTTTATCTACATTTGGCATTCATATTATTTTTAAAGAGAGAGAAGTAATATGAAAGCCCATCCTTTGGGTATTATCATAGTTTACTCTCAGCACACCCATGAAAGATGTTGACACTTAAGTCTAAACACCTTTCAAGGTGGACTTGCCAATATACTTGAGATCGAACCTTCTGCTATACAGAAGGGAAAAGGTGTTCATCATAAGTGAGGATTTTCAGAGAGCAGATTTCTGATCACTCCTTTTTATTATTATTAGTGAAGAAATTCTCTCAATAGTGGACCAGCCTTTTCTATTTCAATGAAGAACATTTTTTTTTTATCATGCTTGCTTATTGTCTATGTATATAACTGGCCTTCTCTGCAAGATATATAGTATTTTTGTATTCAATCAGTGAACTGACGAAAATGCTTGGAAATTCTGAATGCAGTTTTCCTGCACTCTCATGTGAATTCGCATCAGTGGATGTAAGTGATGTGTTGGGAACGGTAAGTTTCTCTTTTCAACATAATTTGTTTCTTTATTTCAATTTGCTCTACTATAATTTAAAGAAAAATTATTTCGCAGACTTGATTGTGCTTGCTTATCTAGTGGGCATTTGAAGGCTGACTTAATACAAAATGTTGGGTCAGTGCTGAATTTTCGGCAATGAACTTGTCTGATAACTAACTATGAAAACTGTTGAAGCTTTAGCAGTTACAAGGAGAAATATTGAGCCATAAAGACCAAAATTTCAAATTGATTGAGTAATGAAACCTTTAAAATGAAGAGAGAATTCCTGTAATGAAAAAAAAAAAAAAAAACCTAATGTGATTTAGCACTTACTAGGTTTCCTCCTGTAATTAAACTTCCAATTCCTTTAGTACGGATATGTGAATGTTCGACACTCATCTTTATGCAGTTGTTTCTTTATACTTTGTAAATACATGCTTTAATGTGCCTTTACTACTTTTTATCTTTCCCAATTAGCCTAAAGATTAATTGCACCCTCAGTTGGATGTTCATTCTTTAAAACATTGCTCCTGAATGTCATTCGTATCTGGCTGGTTCTTTTCTGCATTATTTTCTTGTCTCATAGTGCCTAACATTGGGTCCTATTGTTCTCAGAACAGGTTGAACATTACAAAAACAATCCACAAGTTCTCAATAGATTCAAACTTAAAACCAACTGGCCCTGAGTTTCACTCTGGACCAGTTGCTACAAATATAAAGCATGGAGACGAAGTTGATGAAGAATATGGTGAAGATGCAGTAATACTATCAGCTCACAATTTTGACAGATTTGCTAGTCAGTAAGTGGTCCTTACTTTAGTGCCTTGCAGTTATTGTTGGGATAAGCAGTCCATGTGAAAGTTGCTTTTAAAAACTTATTCTCTTTCTTGTATGTCGGTTTTGTAAGATTGCCCCTTTATTCTATCTGCAGTTATCCAATCATGGTTGTCAACTTTTATGCTCCTTGGTGTATCTGGAGTCAACGTCTGGTACATATTGCAATCCTTTTTTTCCTTGTTATTTGCGGAAGGATTAGATTTCTTGTTCTCTTAGCACCTATTTGGTCTGCTTCTTGCTCGTTTGTCACTTTAATCCAAGCAGAATTCTTGTTCACAACCTTGTTAAAAGTATCCTATGGTGTGTTCATTGTAGAGTCTTCCTAGGCTTCTTGATTTTCTAATTATACTCATGTTCACTGTGTTGTCCTTCATAAGTAGAGAAAGTTAACATGCCTTATGTCCCCAATTTATCTTGTTTACTATCCTATGCGAAAGAACTCTAATTCTGGAAATTTGTTATAAGTTAGCTTGATACTTAGAATCTACTGTAGCTATTTGGGGCATTGCCTTGTCTCTAAAACTTGGAACCTCTTTCACCAGTCTTAGAATACTGGCACGTGGTGCATTAATATGGCAGATTAGTATCTATTAGTCACTTCAAAGTGATTTTTATAAATGTTTCTAGGCAAAAGTTATACCAAATGCAGGGATGTCATGCGATGCCCTCATAACAACCATATTTCTGTTCTTGGCTAAATCAAGTTCTATGATAGTCGTGGAATCAGTTTGCTTCATCTCTTTGGTCTCAAAATTGTCCTGAGTATAAGGCTTTCATGAGTGGTGTCATGTTCTATGTGATATTGATAGTGTCCAAAATCATCACCCTGGCATATGGTTATTCCATATCTGGTTTAAGTCCACATTCAGTGAGTTGGACTTTGTATCAAATTTATCTTTTTGATTACCTTTCCTCTGAAGAATACAGTTTCAACAGAATTTAGGGTTCTAAGATGATGTTACCAGGATTGTGGTTTGTTATAGTAAGTGGTATGTTTACGGGAATGTGGTATATTTCCTTTTCCAGTATGCCGTACTTGAGGGTAGGCTTAATTAGATAGACTACTATTTCTAATGGTAGTTTGCTTTCACTCAAATGTCTCGTATGGTTTATTTGTGGTTTTTACCCAGAGTATAAGTGACAGTTTTAGCAAATAGCAAAACAAATAAATTAAAGAAAAATAAGTAAAGAAAAATAAGAATTGGATGTTATAATTGCACTTTAGATTCAAAAATTCTTTCTGTTTATGTGGTTTTTATTTTGTTAATTTCTTCAAACCTATATTAAGTACATAAATCCCATTTTAGTGATCTAGTGTGCTATAGTATGAAAGGCTAATGAGTACGTAAATCACAGAATCTAGATTGCAGATGGCTTGGAGTAGAACAATCCCGGTAACTAAGAGATGGATGAAAGGCTAATAAGAAGTTAAATCATGGTGCATATCGAATATAGCGAATTGAAACTAAGATTATTCCTGTTCTTGTTGCTTGTAAGCAGACTTAACTCTGTTTTGAGATTTGCCCAATACTGATCTTCTCTTTTATCTGAGGAAATAGTTCTATAATTTCAAAATTTCTCCAACAGACACAATGTGTTGCTTGAGGCCATTTAATGTCGATTGAGGAAGAGGAAGATGGTAAAGCTTAAGTAAAACTTATGGAGAAGGGATGACTGGCATGCCTAAGTCAAGCATGGGTTAGATTAGGTGATGATTTACTGAAACCTTGTCAATTGCCATTGAATGTTGCTATTTGTTGAAAGTCGTGTTTTTGCTTGGGTGGATTTCAACTTCCAAATGTCTTGCCAGATGCTTGTGTTCTCTGTTTCACTGCGCTGCTTGGATTTGCTTTGTTCAAATATAACTTGTCGATAACTGGAATTGTTGAAGATTTTTTTCCCTTTCATAGTGGCAATCTTTTTGGAGGATTCCTTTTCTATGAAGATGTTTGATTTTTTCCGCAAAGGGATTCTTTGGTTGATTCAGACATTAGTTTCAAAGTATTGAAAAGACCATAATCCTAAAGTATCTATGAAATGTTAAGGGGAAAATGGATTAGCTATTGTTTTCCGGTAGCACTTTGCTTGTTCATTTTTATTTCTTTAGTTTCATTGTTCCTCTGTGCTGGATGATATGGCAATGTTGAGTTGTATATGCTCTTTTACCTTACTGTTATTAGTATTCCAGAAACCAGCTTGGGAGAAGGCAGCCAAAATATTAAGAGAAAGGTACTCTATGCTTCTGTTTCTTCCAATTTAAGATGACAAACAATCTGATGTATCATCTTCTTGGTGGTACAAGTTCGGTACGCCATTATCTAAAGTTTTACCAGAGAAATCGTTTTCTAGATATGATCCGGAGATGGATGGGCGTATTATCATGGGAAAGGTTGATTGCACTCAAGAAGGTGGATTATGTAGGAGGTACTTCCAAAAAAATTGCTTTTCTTTCTTGTATACTACTTACTGAAAATTACCAAAATGTGGATCTTGTGCTTCTGATGATGATGATGATAGTATCTTTATCATTTCCCAGCCACCTGTCTTGGGTGAGTATCCGTGTATTTGTGTGCAGGTGTGCTGTCCTATTGAGTGCCTATTAAATATGTTTTGGTATTCACTTGTGTGCACCCTCTAGTGCTCCTCCCAAGTTACTAGGGATAAGCAGGATGAGAAAGTATAATACTAAAAAGGAAGCACCAAGAGGGTGCATCCTTAAAATCTGAATGAGAAGAAATGAATCCACAAAGATAGCAACATGCCACTCCCAAGGCAATAAATTTCGGCCAATGTCTAAAAGCAATAGAACTGTTTGGAGCCTTTCACATATGAAGCATACACAATTGAAAATAGAGACCATATTTTTGTTTGAAACTGTCAAACACTCTATGGGCACATGTTGGATGCGCCATATGGTGTGTTCCAACTGTTTATTATTCTCTTAAAACGGCGAACCTTTCTTGGTCCGTTCCGTAGATACTTTACACAATTGTTATCAATATAGTTTGAATATTTGTATTGTTTAAGGTACTTTCAAGAGTTTCTCATTCAAAAGTAGTATAAAAAATAGTCAAATCGTTGCTTATTTCTAATTTTGCAATACTTATTTAGGCAAAACTTATTAATATAAAAATGTTACTGTTCTAGTGTCATGTCATATTTTGGCATGCCCATGTTTGTGCGTCTTTGTTGCTGAAAAGTCAATTATGGCCGGGGTTATTTGAAGACCTTAAGAGCAAAAAACCACAAGGAACTTAGGGAAACATGCACTATAAAGTTTCTTGCACTCTGTCCAAGAACTCCATATCACAATCATTTTTGTGCAATAATTACATTTTTCCTCCCCCTTTCTGTGCTACAACTCTTGATTATGGACATAATTAATATGGTGATGCAAACATAAAAGAAGCCCCCCCCCTTTTGATAGCAATGTCCTTTCCTGTTTTTGACATATTATCAAAATGATTGTTCTCCAGGCATCACATTCAGGGATATCCATCCATTCGCATTTTTCGTAAAGGAAGTGATCTTAGGTACTATTCTACTCTTTTTGTGTTTTATGGGGCTTCTGCTTCTATTTTCTCTCCGGTGTTTACTACAATATAGTCCTTGTTTTTAGACATTACAATATGCTATGTTGCTGTATATTGTGTATTCCTCTCTGTTGGCAAGCATGTTTGTTTTCATATTGTATCAGAATGCTCTTGAGAATTTAGCTTGATCAAATTCATCCTTTCATGTACATGGATTTGCTAGAAAAATATTCTATGCTTATTTGTTTACTCACCAAATTGTTTTGTCTTTCAGATTATGTAGAAGAAAGTTTGTAGGCTCACTTTATGGTTCTTGTTCATTCTGTGTGTATAATTTGGTCTTCTTTGAGGCATTCAAACTTCAAGTAGGGCTTTCTGATACTCCCTTTTGGAGTTGATTGTATTCTTGTGGATACACTGATTTTACTTATCCCTGATTGTGAGTGAGAAATATAGATATAATATAATGCTTTCATACATGCTCACCATTGCTATTTTCAACTGCAGTTGCATTCGTATCTGCCCACTATTACCATTTTTATCAATTCAATTCTCAGTTAGTAAATTCTTTATCTCAAACTTGTCTTTGGATTGCTAATAATCCTCATTTCTTGTCTAACTTGTTCTGACACAGAGAGGATCATGGACACCATGATCATGAATCATATTATGGAGATCGAGATACTGAAAGCCTGGTTGCGGTAGGAGTCTTTACTCGTTGTCTGCCCCCTCAGATCTACTTTGGCTTTAGCTACCATAAACATGAGAATTTAGTTGGATTTAGCTTGTAAATTTGTTTTCCCACTGCCTTCCATCAAGGCTAATGCATGTGTTGATGATGTTTATATCCTTACAGACAATGGAAACTTTAGTTGCATCAATACCTATGGGTTCTCAGAAGCTAGCTTTGGAAGACAAATCAGGAAATGCGAAAAGGCCTGCTCCAGTCACTGGTGGTTGCAGAATTGAAGGTTTTGTTCGTGTTAAGAAGGTAGTGCTTCCTTGTTTATTATATCTTTTGTATGATGCTTGTTCAAGTATAAAGCATGAGAATATATAACTGAATACCTAACCTTTGTTAGTTTTCTCTGTTGTTTAAGATCAACATTTGAATTTGGGTTGCGCCTTTACAGGTTCCTGGCAACCTCATTATCTCAGCTCGTTCAGCAGCCCATTCTTTTGATGCTTCTCAAATGAACATGTCACATGTAATTTCTCATTTCTCATTTGGTAGGAGAGTCTCTGCAAGATTGCTGAGCGATGCAAAGAGATTAATTCCATATCTTGGCGGAAGCCATGATAAGTTAAATGGCCGAGCATACATTAGTCAAAGTAGCGAGTCAAATGCCAATGTCACTGTAAGCTCTTATTCTTAACTATCTGATCTTTTTTCGTTTTACCTTGCATTACCCTTTAACAACCCAGCTTTTCCAGCACTGTTGCTGTTGCTGTCATGCTCTTTTCTTGCATGCTTCTCTTCCCAAGCCAATGCTACCAAAACAGATAAATAGAGAACTCTTTAACTATGTACGTTTGAGAGTAATTGAAACCAATACCTTGTCTCTCACAAATCCTTTAATCAACCCAGATAAAATGAAGATTAAGGACACACTGTTATTGTTCCTCGTCCAGTTACAGTGAAGGCAGATTACTGGAAATACTTGGCATCCATTATTGTTCCTAGTGATTTCTGAACCCAGAGTTGTGAAGTTGCCACTTGTAGGGGTAGTTCTTGGTGGCTTAGTTTTGCAGCATGCCTGACGTGGCAGGACTTTGGACCACACAGTCTTTCTGGAAATATTAAAATAATGCTTTACCTGTTGGTACTGGTTGTCGCCACTTCATCTGTGGTCTAAGATCATGTTATTTGCTTAGAAGTTAGATAATTGGTTAATCTGAAATATCAATCTGGCTCGAAAGTTCAATTTACAGCTTGCATTTTCATATGTGCTTCTCATTGTTGCTATGGAAATATGAGAAATAGCCTTTTAGACTAGTAGGAAGGAACGGCTTGAAGTTTAGACAAATTTGTCTTAAATATATATATATTTTTTTATTAAAAAGCTTTCATTGCAAGCCTACCTAATTAGCTTGCATCATTTTAGCAACTTTGTGATGGCCTTCAAATGTTGATTGGAAATTCTGGACGGCTTAGCTACATTATTGAGTGGGAGGTTGTGTACAAGTTGTCAACATCTGAATTCGAAGCAATCCATTATGGACATGATTCAAAATGCTTTAGGCCAAATTACCATGTTATTGTCTGATCACGATTTTCCATGATCTGTTTGCAGATAGAGCATTATCTTCAAGTGGTGAAAACAGAGGTGATAACCACAAGATCCTCACGTGAGCACAAGCTGGTCGAAGAGTACGAGTACACAGCTCACAGTAGTTTGGTGCAGAGTTTGCACATTCCAGTCGCAAAATTCCATTTTGAACTCTCTCCTATGCAGGTTGGCTGGAATATGATTACTTATTCAAATAACCTATTGGACTCTATGCTCTCATTTACAATGACATATCTTGCCCCTCATCTTGTGATCAGGTCTTAATCACAGAAAATCAGAAGTCATTTTCTCACTTCATTACTAATGTTTGTGCCATTATTGGAGGTGTTTTCACGGTGGGTCTATTACCTTTTAATCTTTATATATTGCCTTTGGTCCTTGTGGCTTACTTTTGTGCACTATGCACTTGGATTTCAGGTAGCAGGCATTCTGGATTCGATTTTGCACAACACAATGAGACTTGTGAAGAAAATCGAACTCGGCAAAAATTTTTGATCGAAAGGTGTACGCTGTCTCTACATCAAACTCTAATTTTCCACACCCCATTTTACCTGGGAAGGTTGATATATGTGCAACACAATTGAAGACCGATCTCTTCTGGGCCTTTTGTTTAGACACATTTTGAAGGGCGAGAAATGCAGTTGCTACTGCTCGCTGCCCATTAGTTGAGATAGAAGTTTGAACAAATGTTTTTTAGCTTTCAAAAATGAATGCAAGGTCCTATACGACTGTATAGTCAGAACATTGGAATGACTTTGAGAGCTATTATTATTCAGGCTTTAGGGAAGTCGTAAGTGACTGGATTCTGTAGGGTTGTTCCCTCTCTCTCTCTCTCTCTCTCTCTCTCTCTCTCTCTCTCTCTCTCTGATCTGGCAGATATATTGCTTAATTGTTCTAGGCAACACGCACATATTGCTAGTCCTATAATTGGAAAACGGTTCATATAAATCTTAATGGGGCATGGCTAGGGAGGTGTCATTTAGGTGCTTATTCTTGTTTTGTGGATTTCCATGGTACTCGTGCGGTGTGTTGTCTAGTCGTTGCAGATGTAACTTGAGTGTTGCTCCCTAGAAAGGCCAAAACGAAGTCCATCCCAATGGAAAGCATCATAATTTATTGTACTTTATATAAAGGAAAGGTTAGAACTTGTTTTTGTGTTACTTTTCCAATAGGTCAATTTAAAGATTTCTAACAAATAACATTTCATATCAGTTTAAGGGTATTTTTTTTTATCGATTGATATTTAGATTTTATTTGATTAATTCAATTTGAATATTATAAAATTTATTAAAGGGTTTATTTTTTCAAATTCTATTTTTTTATTCCCATGAGTCAAATTGTCAAATTTAAAATTTATGATTAAGTAAGTACAATATCTTATTATTACACCCTACGAAATTTGATAAAATTTAGTTTAATTTAGTTTTCTAGTAAATTAGACGATAAATGTTATTTTCAGGGTGGCAAGAAATTATGTTCTTTGTTGTTTGAGAATACAGCTGTGTTATTTGACAAACACCATGCCTATGCCCATGTCCATGCCCTTGCTCATACATACATGCATATATGTATATAAATAATACATATATGCTCCTTTTTTGGATGTCTTTTCTTGTGAAAATTCATCTTAATTCATGTTATAATTGAATTAAGTTCAACTTTTTTATCCTTAGTTTCAAGATTTTCTTTTGTTCCATGAAACTTTTTTTCATTTAAATTTTCAAATTTCATCAAAGATAAAAAAGAATAGAGTAATTAAATAGAATGAGAAAATCTTTGATTCATACCGTAAAATACATTTATGATGTCATATACATTCTTTTAACAATACAGAAAACTTCACAAGCTCCGGAAGAGAGCATATGGCTATAAACCTTATTTTTCGAAATATCACAAACAAAATATCAAAGATCAAACACCCTTAATCTGGTTGAATTCACTGAGGTCAAGAGAAAAAAAAAATCAAAGAAAAATTATAAAAGTTTTAGGGAAAAAAGATTACTACTAAAAGGTGAGAAGAGTTGAACCAACAAAGGCCGCAAGAGAACCAACAAAACTCATAAAGAGAGAAGAAGCTCCATTTTTAGGATGATTCTCTTCACTAACCGGGGCCGGTGTTGGGTTAATCTCCACTCCGGTCGGTGGTGAAGGAGACTCCTCTCCTGTTGGAGCCGGAGACGGGGCTGTTGTCTCTGTTGAACCTGGAGGAGGAGATGAAGGAGCTGCACCGTCTGAACTTGCACTTTTATTGCTTCTATCTGCCAAAACAACCACCACCAGCTTCTCACCCTTCAGGCAATGATCCTTAACTCCACTTATGAAGTAGTAAGGACCGGATTGATTGAACTTGAACACGGTGTGCCCATCTTTGTGTGTGTCAGTTGAAATGGGTGTTGCAGTGTTGCAGTTTGCGTAGTCATCTTTGTTCACTCGAAGCACCGAGTCCGTCTCTGGTTGGTAAACAAAAACTGCAGAAGAAAAGGAGAGTGAGAAACATAGTAAACCAACATGAGAGAAATCAACTGAAAGGAAATGAAATTACGGAGAGAGTCGCCAATTGAAAATCGATTCTTCTCTGCCCACTGATTGTATGCATTAGGATCACTAGGCACAGTCCAGCCACTTGAACTTCCAACCTTGAACTCATATGCAAAACTTTCGTGCATTAACATGAAGAGACCGAAAAGTCCCAGCAAATGAAAGAACTTAGAGTTTGGTCTCATGATGTTTTTGACCTTTTAGGACAAAGCTAGAAGCGAAGAGGCTGTGTAGCTCGAGGGATGACACGATTGTGGGAGAATAGAAGGGGGGGTTTTTGTAGGCAAAAATTTTGCATGGGGAACTTTAAAAGATGTGGCAGAGAAGCTTTTGTGGTTGCTTTGGCTTTTGATATTCTCTTTTCTTTTGGATGTCTTAGCTTCTTGTCCAAAGCACATGACCAACATTTTACAAGCAGAGATGGGGTTGGTTTGTTGGTTCTTTTGAGCTACTTTTGCCTATATAAGTTTTTGCAGTGACTTATTCTGCTAGTTATGCTTTGCTTGCTCATTATGAAGAATATTCATACCTTGAGCTCCAGGTTAGATTTAGGCTCAGAGATTTCTTCTCTCTCTCTCTCTCTCTCTCTCTCTCGCACGGTTGTAAGGCCCAACCAAGTTCATGTGTTCCCGCTTTTAATAGAGAATAAATACTTTCTCCATCTGTCCTTTTTTGCTTGCATGGTAGACCTTAAATTGCAGCGAAAGAGCCATACACAGAAGGTGCAATACTATAGAAGCTTTGGAGGATACGTTTAGGAGCTCCTCTGAAAACATGAAGTAAGGACTCTAATGGTTCAAATCTTCTTTTTTTTTTCAATTCCCCATCCGGATATTTTCTTGTATCTCCATACTTTAAGTTCTCGTGTTGTATTAATTGATGAGAGAGAGAGAGAGAGAGTTGTAAAGCTGCACCGTTTTCTTCCATCGGCCTTCTTTTCCCAGCAATACTTTTGAAACCGGACCGGTGCCACTATAGACCGGTCAGAATTTCAACCATATGTAACCAAGAAACACGGGTTAGACCCAAAACCGTTGTTTTTCCCAAAATTTGAACAAGATACGGTCCAACGATCCAAACCCTTAAACAGAAGAGGGAAAAAAAAAAGGAAATCGTCAAAGTTAAGGGGGGAAGGTAAGAGTGGAATCTGTCAATAGCAGAGGCAACAACGATGGTCGAAGTTGGATCGACAAAAATGAAGTCTGACTTTTTTTTTATATGCTATATCAATCGATAAGTGAAATCATATTCTGATTAATTTGATTCGAGAGTTAAAGCGGTTCATTAAGGGGCTACCCTCCCAATGTTATTTTTTTCATAAAAGTTGAATTCAAAAATTTGATTAAAAAATCTATCACATCCTTAATTGTACGTTGTTACGAACTACTTTGTTTAATAACATATATATCTTTTTTTTTATTAAATTAGATAATTTTTTTATATAATCATTAAAATTTGAATTATTTCTAAAATAAAAATATTTTAGATACACATTTAACATTATGCAAGAAAATTCAAAGGACTCAATTGGTTATTATTATTATTATTATTTATTTATTTTTACCTTTTGTTTTAAACTTTTTTGAAATGATTTGTTCCCTTTTTTTAACGGGGGAGGGGGATGGATTTGCAAAGCAAAGCCCCCATTACCTTTTAATGATAGCGGTGGAAATTGTCAAAGCATAGAACAGGGCGGAGGGCGCACACCGAATGGGATTGAATCTCACATGGGAATGAGCTTTTTCTCAATTAATATAAACTTGTCCGGTTTATCTTTTCTTGATTGACCTCTGAACTTTTCAAGTTGATCACAAAAAGGTCAAAGTCATATTAAAAGGGTACAATTGTCTTCATCCCTTTTCCCCAAAGACTAAAATTTTATTTGAATAATAATTCTGAAAAAAAAAAAAACAAAATTCGTATCAGTTTTTTAAATAAATTTCTTGATTTAAATCAATTAATTTAGACAAATTTTAAAATAAGGTAGAGATCAAATGGGGATTCCCAAGAATCGAAGAAGAGGGGTAAAAAAGGAAGTGAAAAATGACCCATGTTTTTCTTTTCTACCATTCTCCGAATTTATCGCTCTGTCTAACGTAAAAATACACAAAAATGGATAAATCTTCTTTAGGACAGAAACCCACACGGCACGACCCGACCAGACCACGTCAGACCACACGAGAGACCGAGTCAAATAGACAGAAGAGAGAGAAAAAAGAGAGTATGAGAGAGAGAGAAGAGAGAGAAAATCATTCATTTGATGGTTATATCAAACAGGTATTCCAAGACGGCAGCCATCTCATAGCGTTGACACAAATAATTACAATCACCCTTCAGCCAAAATATTCATACGCGCATGATCAACGGAAAACCAAAAAAAGAAAAAAAAATTATATTTTTGATCTGTTCATTGTTGTTGTTGTTTTGAGATCTGCCATTTCATTTAAATCAGCACATTATCTGAATCCCTCTGTAACAACAACAACAACAACAACAACAACAACAGTTTTTTTTCTTGGGATTCAGCTAATTGTGCTGATTGTTTTTGGAAAATTCGGGTGTTTGAATTTACGAATTTCAGATCAAAATTTTGCGTAATGTGGAGAGATCCAGGAACTCCTGCGGATTCGTTCTATGAAGTCCGTCCTGAATGCAAAGACGTTCCCCAGACTCGATTCAGAATCAAGGTTTTTTTTTCTTTC
The DNA here is from genome assembly GCA_033439265.1 of Dillenia suffruticosa. NCBI lineage: Eukaryota > Viridiplantae > Streptophyta > Magnoliopsida > Dilleniales > Dilleniaceae > Dillenia > Dillenia suffruticosa. The sequence goes on from JAVTVX010000005.1 coordinate 3,143,157, forward strand.
TTCATTGTTTATGTTGCTGGATTTTCCATTCTTTTTATTTTGATGGTCAAAGTGGTATGAGAATCATGCAGAAATTGTGCAAGAATCTATATAGATAAATGTTCTTTGGTTTCTTGACGATCGTTTTGGCTTTAAATTCAATCTACTTTTAAGGTTCAATGTCTTATGTGGCCGTCTGTGGGCACATAGGTATTAACCCTGTGGGTGAACCGAAAATAATCAGTTGTAATTTACAAAGATTTAGGTAATAGATATTGGGATTCGTGAAAATGAGGCATTGATGTTCAATGGGTTTTCCCCATTTTTTCGGAGTGACTGGGTTGTGGGGGGGGACATGATTTGCCATTACGTTTATGAGCTGTTACATAGATGCTTTTAGAAATGAGTTCGGATATATATATATATATATATATATATTTATTTATTTATTTATCATGCGATTGTAAGATATTTTGTAAGTTACAATTGTGTTTATTGTGTTGCCATGTTTTTGTCAGTCCTTGATGGAAAGGAAGTGTTGATGAATGTAATTAGCATCTGCTGAATTAGTGCATTTATCTTGTTACAAAGTTTCTGGTAGATATAAGGTTCACTGAGCATTGACTTTGATACGGCCAGTTCAAAAGGTACCCATTAATTTTCTAATGAAAATGTCTAACATGTTTGTTGGTATTTAGTGTTCTTATATAGCATGATGAGCAATTGGAAAGCCACACATTTCATTTCTGTATGCTATTTTTATTAGCACTGGCTCCATTTTTAGAAACGGATTAAATTATCAACCCTTAGTAAAATGATGGACATAGATCGTAGAAATGATGAAAGTCGTTGTCTTCATAAATTATTATTCTACTTTGTGCGCACACACAGACACACATATATTTTAATTTATATAGTATTGCTCTCTCAGTTCACTGCAAAAAGAAAACCTAATGTCATCATGCTATGTAGCTCCACGCTGCCTTGTCTGAATTTCATTTTCTTGGATATGTATATGCAGGCTGGCAAAACTCTAAGTGTGAGGAAGTGGCAGGCTGCATTTTCTCCAGAAGGCCAACTTGATATAGGCAAGACACTTAGTCGAATCCATCGTGGGGTAAATTTATTTTTGTTGATTTAGATTTTCATGAGTGTTGTTGATGTTTATGATTTCTGAAGAAACCTGATCCTGTAATATCTCTACTTAACGTTCTTGCTCTACGGGAAGGTTCTTTAATTTTGATTTTGGTGATCTTCATTGGGATAATCACCTTAGTATTGTAGTTGATTCCCGTTCCAAATTTAAGCTTTGCTAGTATTAGAGTTAAAAAGGAATCCTCCATAGATTCTTCACATGCAAAAAGGTTGCCACTGCACCTTTCATGATGGTTTTTCCTCTGTCCAATTTCTGCTATTTGCAGCCTCAGTTGATAATTAACGGCTTAGGGTCAGCAACTGCCAGAATGTGCTTGCATTAAGTGTGCTTGAACCCTTCTTGGCTCCTTCCAGCTCTGTTGATAATCAACAGCTTAGGGTCAGCAACAGCCAGAACATGATGCCTGCATTCACCACCTGGTCTGTCAAGGACCATTGTGTTGGTCAAGTATTTGGTTCTGTTTCTTGTCTCCTCCAGCTCAGCTAAATGGAGACCACACCTCTCTTGAGGCTTCAATGTCTTGAGAAGTGGTAGCTTCATGGCTATTTGCCTTGATATGGCTTTTAAGCCTCTCTCTAGCCTCTCAAGCTCCTATGGTGCCATATAGGCTAGCCAAAGCCCTAAATTAGAGATTTGGTTCTTGTTCTTTCTGCAACTTACACAATCATGTGCCCTACTCTTTACTGCTAATAAAAGTAAACAAACAAACAAACTGAGCCTCAATCCCAATATTTGGGGTAAGTCATTTGAGAGACAAATTTGGAAATGATAAAAAAAAAAATTAATTAATTAAATAATTAAATATCTAAAATATATTGGTTTAATTTGTGCGGATTCTTCTACGTCACTCATTCCTAACTAAGGTCATTTTCTCATCTAAACCCTTAACTAACATATTTTTACGGATAACTTGTATCCAAATTTTCAGCAGTTGCACTACTAATAAAAGTAAAAAGTAAAAAACCCCCAGTTGGCTGTTGGGAACCCATTTATTAGCGACTTTCCATAAAGAAAAAGGAGGAAATGTCACATTTAACTTTGTGTTGAATGCTCACTGATATGCAACTACGTTCAACAAGTATTATCTGATTTGTAATAACCACTGTCTTTGTCTTTGTTGGGCTCATGCTTTGAACATCTTTCGTGTCAAATGTCCAGAATATAAGTTCATTCAATATTGTTGGCTTTCTTTTGTTCAGGGGGAGATTTGTCTTTGCTTTGAATGCACTATTAAGTTGGAAGTCACCTTGGGAGGGGGATGGTTCTAAAACTGACTACTTTATTTAATGATGGTTCCAGATGTCTGTTTAATATGTATTTATTTTTGTGTGTAAAAGTAACTTTTTACTTCAACTGATGCAGTTTTTAGCCACCAATTTGGCTTTAAATGGTAAAAGTGGGAAAAGATGTTGAGCCAGTATGCACTAGTTTGGTCCTAAGGCCTGGCCACTTGGTTAGCTTAGATTGACTTTAGCTGCAATTTTGTGATGGAAGAAGAACCCAACCATAAGCATTAAGTTAAAATATGTGCTTGCAATTTAACCTTTTCCCCCCTAAAAAAATTAGTACATGAATCAGATCTTTCAAGTTGAAAGTCATTCAAGCTGTTAAAGGCTTCTGATGTACTTCCAGATGCATGTTCTGTTTTTCCATTTATTTGTTCTCTATCTTTTAATTGTTTGATATGTTGTTGAAGAATTTCACCTTTTAGACATAATGCACATTTTACACAAGGCTGATACCATTTATTTCTTGCCAAATTAGGGTGTCCATCCATTGATTAGAGGAGAAGTCTGGGAATTTTTACTTGGTTGTTATGATCCTAAGAGCACATATGATGAAAGAGATCAGATCCGACAGGGTAGAAGGTACTCTTTTTTCTGCTTTGTGTAATTTTTCATGAAGTCTGTTGCTTACATGACATTTTCTGGTAACCATAGAGAAGACAAATGAATATTGGGATGCAAATAGAAGGTTTTTCTCCCCAGACACTTGTATGCAGAATTCCAAAATAATACTGATACAGCTTATATCATTTCAAGGGAAAATTGCCCCATTTCTTATGATCTTTAACACGACTCTTTCCCCATTTTAGCTTAAGCCTTAACAAGCATTGTCTTGCAAGAAAAACTTGTCGGGTGTTCCAAGCCCTTGCATGTGGTTCACTCCATGCTTATGTAGGGTGGACTATCAGAGTCCTAATATTCACAGCTGGTCTGCTTTCTTTAAACATGTATACTTTACTTGAAATACAAAGTACACATTGTGGTGTGTTTACAACTTCTTTTCACTCTTTTCTAGGGAGCATTCTTAATTGCACAAACTTGTAAAGGTATCATCCATCTAGGAAGTGCTCATATCATTTGCTATGAGCTTCTAATATTCTAGCTCTACACAATCCTTTAGACACTGATTCCTCCTTTTTTGCAATCTATTTATGAAATGTTTCCACAATGGTCCTCGTGTAGTTATTTTTGTTTTGAAAAATAAAATTCCCATATGTATGTGCCTTTCTCTGTAATACCTTGTTCTGATATTGAGTTGATGTGGCCAAAATTTCTTAAAAGAAGATTATCGTCTAACATGTACCTATGTCACACTGTCAGGGAACAATATGCCAAGTATAAGGAAGAATGTCGTAAGATGTTTCCCATCATTGGAAGTGGTAGATTTATTACTGCACCCATTGTCACTGAGGAAGGAGAGCCTATTCAAGATCCTATAGTGCTACTAGAAACAAATCCAGGCAAGGGACCTCTACCCCAGCAAGAAAATGGTGATACTGGGAACTCAAGGCAATCAACTTTCAATTCATCAACTCCAAGCAGTCAAGGTCCACGTGACAAGAAAGTCATTGAGTGGATGCTTACACTACATCAAATAGGTTGGTATGAATCTCATTCAATAGCTGCACTTGTTACTCCTATTTCACAATAAGTGTTAGAAAGTGTTTTACATATTTTGTGTTTGATCCAAAGGATGTTCTTTAGATTTGGTAAGCTATTTTTAACACCTGTACTCCTTAAAGCAACAGTCTCATTTTGGCTAGGAATTTAATCTAGAAAAATTTGTGCAATAAATGTATAATTTCTTCCCCTTCTAGATTAGACAGTGTGAAGTTTGCGGTAGGCTGGAAGAAATGCGTATCTTTTCATATTGCAAAAATAGGGAACTTTTTGAGAGAAAATATCTTATTTACAAAATTATCCACCTGTCTTTTCCATTAGACAGATGGATCTTAGTTCCCTATTCATGCTTCCAGTTGACACTAGAAGAATCATGTAAAATTAGGAGGCAGGGATTGAGAAGTTACTTGTAATTTCTGTCAGGTTAAATGGTTCTCTCGTTATGTATTCCAAGAACACATTGTATGAAGGAGTGCAGATAATGTGCAGCTCTTATGTCTATGCATTATTGTTTTTGGCCTAATGTTCAAAATCTGTTTTGAAACATAGCTTCAATAGCATTTCTATGACTCAAGACTTCTCAATTAGTTTGCTTATACTCAGTTACTTACTGCATGCTTCTTGTATCTCAGGTCTTGATGTAATTCGCACTGACAGGACTTTAGTATTTTATGAGAAGCAAGAAAACCTGTCAAAACTTTGGGATATTTTGGCTGTTTATGCTTGGATTGACAAAGATGTTGGCTATTGTCAAGGTGGGTAATAAATTGAAGCTCATTACATTGGCAAGTTTTTACTAAATAATAAGAAGTGAAATCTGTGCTTAGATGAGTCGAGATCTAATACATTTTTGTGGTTGAACTTCTGTAATTTGTTACATATTCTCTTAATGAAAGACAGTTATGTTGCTTCTGTTTCATTTAGTTGGTTAATGCCATCCAGCAATATTCCTACTGGTCAGGGCACAAACTGATTTTTGTCAACTGTTGCAAGATGAACATGATAGAGATGGAATCTTCTACTTTAATAGCTTGGTTAGAGAATGTTTCGCAATGCAATAACTCTGATTTGCAAATTATCCCTGGTCCTGAACTTTGAACTTGGTGAAAACATTGAACAGGAATGAGTGATCTTTGCTCCCCCATGATAATCCTTCTTCAAGATGAAGCAGATGCCTTCTGGGCCTTTGAACGTCTGATGCGTAGATTGGTAAGGACTTCTGCATGCTTTGATTTCTTTCATATCCCTCTTGAAAGTAATAAGATTAAATTACGCATGCATATGGACTAAGATACAATAATAACAAACATATAGGCCTCATTTGAGTAATTCAACATCCATTCTTGTGCAGTAGATAAATCGAGAGATTTTGTAAGTACAGAAGCAAAAGTTCAAGTCTTTATGGCATATGTGCAAAAACAACATTGGAACCACTTGGGACCTTACTTTTACTGGACCAGCAATGAGTCATTTGTTGAACCAAATAAATTGATCTATAGCACCATCTAACTATTATTTAAATTAGATCATTTTTTGGGGTCAAAAATGTAATTCAGCAGCTGAGGAAGCATATTATGTTGTGCCATTAAATGGGGAGCCAGGGTTCTCAAACTGAACTTTCTTTGACTGCATATCATAAGTGGGGGTGGGGACGAAGGTAAAACTGAAAAGTGGTATATTTTATCACCTCTTTCAAGTGTCTTGGATATATCCAAGAGGAATTACTTTGGATTAATATCTTTATGTTCAATATTGGCTTGCCCCTATCAAATAAGAACTGAACTGCTCACTCACCATAGCGAGTCTGGTGGGATAATTGGAAACTTAACTTGAGGCCTGGACAGCCCAACAAGTAAAAGGCCACCCTCAAGACATCCTTAGTTTAGTCCTGTTGTCACAATTTACTGCTATATTAAGTGCTAAATAGTTAGTGGAGGGACATGTCAAAAACAAGAAACTCAAATGTTAATAACCAAAGTTATTTCTGGATTAAAATTTAGGATGAGTGTCAAGCTGTTCATCATGTTCAACTTGATGTTCATATATGAGTTTTCAAATAGTTTGTGTGCAGTGACACCTTTAATTTATTTGGCTTTATGATATATACCCTACTACCTTTGTTTAGCTGAGAGTGGGCTAACACTGCATCTTTGTAGTCACAGCCATTAGACTTTATGCATTTAATTTTGAATTTTATATTCAGTTTCTTATGAGATGCATTGTTATTTGAAATTTTAAAGCGAGGAAATTTCAGATGCAATGGGAGCTCCGTAGGAGTGGAGGCACAACTTTGTAATTTAGCTTCAATTACTCAAGTTATCGATCCCAAACTTCATCAGCACCTAGGTATATGTTAAAAATAATGCTTCTTATTTTATGTCTTAGTATATGTTAATTCAATGGATCATCCGTCCTTGTCGCACTGCTGCATAAATTTATGTCAAACTTCTTATTTTATTTTAAAGCGAGGAAATTTTTTACTTCCTGGTTTTGGACCATAGCATCCTGAAAAGCTTCTTGAATGTTTTAATAATTATCTAATGCAGCCTAAACAAAACTGCATTATTTCTAGAGAAAGGGAGAAATGCAGGATCGTGAAAACATTATTTGATGTTTCATCACCTGCATCCTACCCCATGTTTACCTTTTTTATTTTTTCTACATAAAGGGGGAGTGGGTTCATGGCAGCTCGAACCCTTGACCTAGAGAAGGAGTTCCCTTTCCACTCAATCCAATGTTTTCTTCTGAGTCTAAACCATCCTATATGTTGAAAACTTTCATGAATTTAAATATTTTTGGTCCTTGTGTGCAGAGACACTAGGTGGAGGTGATTATTTATTTGCTTTCCGAATGCTTATGGTTTTGTTTCGTCGGGAGTTCTCTTTTGGAGATTCTTTGTATCTTTGGGAGGTAAAATTTGATCTCTTATTGCATATTTCTTTATATCACAATGAAGTTGTCTTGCTTAATTGATCTAGAATTGAAGTCAGTCTCAGACAAATAAAATTAAAACCCTTAAGTTCATATATATTCTCTCTCTCATACAGCAAGGTATAACTTGAAAATGTAAAAGTCATCAGAATTGGAAACTCAGATAAATATCAGGATGGGGTTTTCCTCTTTATCTGGAAGGAGGTATTGCATAATTTAATGCAAATGAAAGTTACCCATATCAATTCTATGTGTTAGTTTGGCTGCTTAATAGTATATGGCACCTAGATGCGTAGGTCATAAATTGAGAATTTCTTTAACTAAAGAAAATATTTGTGTGACAATTGTGCATATCCTCTCACTTTCCAATTTTAAACATGCCTTAGTTTACAGTACATTTGTTGGATGTTCGATTTCTTCATTGAACAGTTTAAACCTGTCCAGACCCTGCTGTTTCTGTGCCCTTTTGTTGGTTACCTCAACTTTTAACTGTCTTATACTGCTTGGTTACAAACTATGCACCTCAAAATTTCATTTGCCACAAGAATGCATGCATTGGGATGAAAATAAATGAATTACTCTTTCATGTCCGCATAAACTTAATGCATCTGGCTTAGCTTAACTGTTCCAACATATGCTTGAATTATTGATAGTGTAATTTGTTACACCTAATAGTCTTTGTGTCTTGTTGTTGAGCCTTAACAGATGATGTGGGCTCTTGAATATGACCCTGACTTATTCTCGATGTATGAAGAGTCTGAATCAACTAGTGAAAAGGCCGAAGGGTCCAAAGGAAAGGCAAAGTCAATACGGCAATTTGGGAAGTATGAGAGGGAAAATATGAAAAATGGAGGGAAGAACACAGATGCTCCCCTCCCTATCTCGGTCTTTCTTGTTGCCAGTGTCTTGAAAGAAAAGAGTGCAAAGCTATTGCAAGAAGCTAGAGGTCTAGATGATGTTGTTAAGGTCAGCTTCATGATTTAAGTATTTGCATATATTTAAGTGATAAAATTGCTATCAAAAAGGTACTATTGCAATCTGAATCGCAATTCGTTAAGTTTAAGCAATGAAATTGCATATATTTAAGTGATAAATTACACATTGTATCAAAAGGATACTTCTTATTATTTGCATATTTAAGTGATAAAATTGCTATCAAAAAGGTAATTCAAAAATTGAGAACAGGGCTTTTGTGAATCAGAATGTCTGAATCGCAACCTGAAAAGTTTTTTCTTAAAATCTTAGTGAGATAATAATAAGATGTAACCTTTTAAGTAGATTCTGGAATGTAAATAGTTCTCTTAGTGTCTTTCTGCTTGGTGGTAAATCCGTGGTTTTTTGGAGCATACAGAAAAGATTTGATATTTTAGAGTATTTGTGGTGTATTCAAGTAGTGAGGTTGTCATTACAAGGTTATTCTAGTTTCTTTTTGTTGGCCAATTCTAGCTTTGCGGCTTTTTATTGTCATTTTTGCTATTAATTTAACTTGTTTCCCTGTGGCTGTTCAGATATTGAATGATACGACAGGAAATCTAGATGCAAGAAAGGCCTGCACTGGGGCAATGAAACTTCACAAGAAGTATCTCAAAAAGGTACCATTATTGCTTGCCCCAAAAAGGAACATGTACTGTTCTTTTTCCTGGACATTACTATTGCAATCTAACAAAGGGCTAATTAGGCAAAGCAGATGATTCGAAGTTTTATTGAAGTGATTTTCATGGTTGATGATACCACAAGAAACCATCCTAGCTTTGTATCCCAAAGCCATTTTGATAAGTTACCATACCAAATGAATTATATGAAAGAGCTGGAAAATCAGAATGATGATTGACGATCCTGCATGAAAATTCACTTGCCAATACAGACCCCACTTCAGTTTATTCAATTTATGACAAAGTACTATCCCTAACGTGTGCCCATCTGTGACAATGCAGGCCAAGAAGCCGTAGAGGTGCTACTATGATTTGTTTGAGATGATAAATTCATCCATTTTTGTCACGGAGGAATAGCAGGATGGCTGCCACAGGACAGGAATATTCTTGCACAAGTTTTGGCTCAGAGATTTTGGAAGTCATCACACTTGTGAATTGTGAATCTTCTACCACATCAATTGTTTGTGAAATTAATCCCTGGTTAACTGTATATGCAAGTATCATTCTTACACAACGTAATATAAATCTCAGTTGTATTTTAAATTCTTCATTTGTAATAGTTTGAACATTGATCCAATACATTCCGCATAATAAATGGATTGAAAATTTTCTATTGATGGCCCAAAGCTTTCTTTGCCCCTACGGATGATGAACTTGGGTACAGAAATTATCTGATAGGCAAGGGATGATATTAAATGTACTAATCAAATAATAATTCTTTAGGCTCTCAAGATTGAATTTAAAATTCTAACATCTGGAAAATAGCTGCTGCTGTTTTCAGCTCCCCCCTGCACAAATGGACTCAGGACATTGGGGGCAGGTGTCTTCTGGGTTTGTGTAATATTTTAAATATCATATCATATCTACAGTTTGAACCGGTTACATGGAGAATAGAAAAGTTTTACTCTCTGATGTATATAAAATACTAAATTTGACAAAATACCAAAAAAAAAAGTTGAAACTGGTAAAGTTATATCAAATCGGATCAAATGGGATTTGATTTTTTCCCTTTAATTTTGTATTTAAATTCAATCTTTTTAAAAGTTTTAAAATTTAAAAAATGATTGAATGAAGAATGAGTATTCATATGGGATTTTTCTCAATTAATTAACTCTAATTTGTCACATTCTCCTCAATAATATTATCTTGTCTCGCTATCAACCTTCCCCCACTTTCACCGTTGTTTTTTTCTCATTCTATTATTTGTAATACTTAAAGTTATAATTATGAAAAGATAATTAAATTTTATTTTTTTTATGATTATTAAATAATTATTTATTTTTTTACACATCAGGATAATTATGTTCTCCCATTAAATCGGTCAAACCGGTTGAACCACACACGGGTAATGATCCATTTTAGATTTGCTGATTATTCTTGTTGCCCAATTCCGGCCCAGCTCGAATATTAGGACCACAAATTGTGTCAAAGCCCTCCTGTTTACGCCGCACTGGGCTAGGGGCCTAAAGTTTCAACAGCAGTAATATCCCAAGCCCAAGAACCAGAATACTTTGAGCAAAACCTAGCAAGGCCTGCCCAGAGGCTATCCTGGCAGCTCATGCTCGGTTCTAAAGAAAATGAATAATGGCTCCATGTTTTTCATGTGCCAATATACATTCATGGACGTGGAAATTCGGATCTCTCCCTACAATATTTTAGAAAGAGTTGATCTTCAAGCTAAGAACTAGATAAAATCATTAAGGGGGGCTCTAGTTTCAACGACCCAATTTCTGCATATTTAAAAGTTTGACTACATCCTAACCGTCCATAAGTGGGGTGCATATCATCTGACATTGCTGCCTGTGTCTGTACAAAAATCTGTCAAATGGGTCTGCCAACATGGATAGACGGTTAAGAAAAGTATCAAAAATAGGGTAGCATGGAAGCCAAGTGTATGCAACAGTATGCATTTTAAAAAGTTTGATACAAATCACAACATAGGGTTTCTCTTTCAACTTGTTACAATCTCGTTTTTCCCACGTCATATGTATGAAATAAAGGGCTTTAGCCATGGTTATAGATTCATTTGTTTGCTCCTTTTTTATCCACAGATGCTGTGTATCCCCGCTTTCTGGTACAAAAAACAAGCATAATTTTAGAAAATAGCTCATGGGATCAAATGGGATGCCCAAAACATTAACTATAAACACAAGTACAAGCCTTTTAACTCTAAAACCAAAAGCTAATCCCTACAGAAAGTTGAGAGACTCAATGAGAGGTGACCCTCCCAACAAACTTTTTTATTGATCAGTGCAATAAATCGGCCATTGCCAAATAGGTCATTATTGTCAAGAAAATCAAGGGCAGTAAACTGATGTGAGATTTATGCCCCGTTGCTGTTGGAAATTGCGTGGGGAGCGCGCACTCTTCACCATTGAAGAATACTTTAGTAGGGAATCCATCTCCTTTTGGAATATTGATGTGTGGTGTCTTTTTCTTGGTGAATGAAATCACTGATTGTTGCTTTCCTGGTACTCTAGGATCCTGTGGATTAGTCCCATTAGCCTCTCCCATCAAATAATTCAATCCAGGCAATCCTTGTAAGAAAATAGTATTGTTCATCTCCGGAAGTTTAGTTCCATTGAATGAGTAAACATTTTCATATCCAGCATAGGCCTTCTTGATTTGAATTGCAGTGAACCAGTCATCGAAAGGGGTGTCATCCCAATTGAAAAGCGTGATGCGAGCTGTCCATCCGCTCCTGTAATCCGAGTGAATGTGCCAATTTAAGCTCACCCCACAATTGTCGGGACAAGGAAGTGGTTTTGTAACCGGGAAATGCTTCATGCTGGCCCATTTTAAAGCCTTGCTAGTTCTATTCTCGAAAGGCACAAGAAGTGTTTCTGGTGACAGGAGCATTGCACGTGCATTTGGATTGCAATTGCTCGTATCGTCACAGCCGCAAGCACAAGTATTGCAGGGGATAACAGACTCATTATAGTAGGCTGAGTAGGAAACACAGCATCTAGGCTTCCTGTCCTTGGGACGCGTTATGTTGCAGACAACTTGCCAACTTGCAACAGCACTGATAGTCGCGCTAAGTCCACTCGGATCAGGAAACTCTGTTGGATCAACTCTGATTGGAGCCCCGCACTTGTACTGTGGATTGATGTGTCCATCAACCTTCCAATTCTGAGGTGGGGAAAGGGCTGTTCGGTTAATGTCTGGCGGTAGTTTGTAGACTTGAAGTTGGAAAATTGATCTTGCTTTGTTCTCATCCATTATTTTAGGGAGGAGAGTACCATTTCTGCAGCAAAAAGGCAACTTGCCCACTTTTTCATCATCTTTTTTATCCGGGGGCAAGTCAGAGATGAACGGGCGTTTGTCACAGTTCATGACAGGGGCGAAGTCCAGGGCTTTATAGTATTGTCCTGCAGGGCCATAAATGCATCCTGTAGAGTCCTTTTTGTGAGTGTAGGCACCTCTCATGTTGTAAATGAACTCCCCTCTCATCCACTCCCAAGTAAGGTTCCAATGATCAAGACGACCCAGTGGATGGTTGTTGTCAATGGTTACTTGGGCTAGATAGTTGCCTTCAAAGGCTTGCAGGACATCGTAAGTAAAGGAGAGATCACCGTCCTGACGAGGCAAGAACTTGGTTTTCAAAGATTTTGCCTTGTACTTGGGATCTCTCACACAGCATTCATACATTCTGCTACCTGCCATAGCAAAAAACATATGAGAGATATCAGCATATGCTGCATTTGCACAGCATATAAATAAACATACATACGTCCACATATTTTGCATAATTCCTATGAAAGATACTACTTGCCATGGCAAAAAACGCTCATGAAAAGTGTCTTGCAAGGATCAGAGAACTTGTTACAATGTCAAATCATCTCAGAGTGGCTAGCAAAAGGCACTCTAGCCTAGAAACTGGATTCTTTTTTCCTTCTGTTTCTGAAAATTTTGGGGCATTCATTCAACAAAATGTCCAGACATTAAAAGAACAAAGAGGTTTGAATGCAGATGACTTTTTATGTTCTAAGATATTAAACCTTAAAAAGTGCTGCTCATGGTACCAAGTATGGAACAAATTCGTGCATACCTTTATGGGTAGTTTTAGGACACTTATAACCATCATTCTCGAGCCTAATGGTCTTAGGCATTGGAACAGCAGGCGGTCTTAGACCAAACATGGTGCCTGTCATCTCAACTTCCACCTGCATTTGGCTCAAATCACCGGCAGTGTCAATGGCAGTCTTCAAATCAGCCATAGGATACCCAGCTAAGGTAGTTCCATTCTCAACATTGACAGGAAAACTATCACCACCAATAACAACAGCCCCACTTGCCGAAACAAGGATCTCACGGTTCTGGAATTCGATGAACATCTTCCATGCCTTGAGCTCATATTTGCCTGCATTTAGTATTGTTGCCATGGACTTGAATTTCCATGCTTGCGCCGTTACATTTTTCACAAGTGGGTATATTTTCTCTCTTTCAATGAAAACGTATTGCAAGAAAATCCCATCGCATGCATCTATTTCTGGAGGCGGTGGGGCCGGTTTTTCGCCCTCATAGTCTTGGCCAGTGCATGCATGGAAATGGGACAATAAAAGAAAAACTACTGCCCCTAAAGTACCAATGTTGCATGGTATTCCCATGCCTCGGTTTTTGCCTGCAATCGCTATATCTGTTTGTGTTTTTCTTTTTCTGTTGGATTGATATATTTTTTTTTTTAAATCACCGAGCCCCCCGATGGCAGGGTGCCAGGTGATGGTGGTACGGCGGAAGAAGGTGAAGAATAGACAGATGGGTGGGAACTGTATTAGGAAAATTTCCCCTTGAAATGGTTCAAAATAGTAAGATCTTTTGTATGCAAAGACTTGTTAAAAATGCATTCTCTTCCTCTAGTTTCTGCGGTGGATTCGGATGGTGGAGAGAGAGTAGTTTTTCTTGTTAGGGACAGAGATATTTAGTAAGTCGTTCTGTGGTCATTTAGAGTCTCTGCTGATGGTTTGTTTGTTGGGATTGTTGGCGTCTAGGGTGGCACGGTCTTGCTTTAGCCTATGTATTCGTAATGCTAATGCCTCCTCGGCTCATTCTTGACTTAGATTTAACCATAATCTCTCCCTCTCTCTCACTCTCTCTCTCTCTCTCTCTCTCTCTCCCTCATCTGGCGCCTTGGATGATCTGTTGAGAACAATTGTGGCTGAATAAGGGCTCCAGCCTCTCTCTCTCTCTGTCTCTCATATTGTGTTTTGAAAGATGTGCAATGTTGTACTTAATTTTGTTGTGTTAAAAATTTTTATTTTTGGTTTATATGTTAATGTTAAAGTGAAAAATAAAAATTTTAGAGTTTAAGTGAAAAATTGTTTGTAAAATTTATTAAAAAAAAAAAACTCTTTTCTTAAATAGATTTTATCATAAAACATTTTATATAAATTATAATACTTAGTAAAACTATATTAAAACACAATTGATATTAGAGTTTCATAAATAATATATAAAATAAATAATTTCATAAATAATTCTAAAATATTCATAAATTTTTAAAGTTCAAGGACAATTTCATAAATAGTTAAATCAAACATATATGACAAAATGTTTTTGGTTTTATTTAAATGTTTTTAAATATCTATAAATATTTTTAGGATTTTATATATAACAAAATTATAATATTTGAAATTGTTCTATACAATTTTATCACCTCATATTTTCATTAAAAAAAAATTAGAGTAGATAGACAAAAACCTTTTAAAGAAATTTCTCTTTTTTTCTGCATTCTTGATTAAAAAAAGTTAACTTTTCTTTTAAATAACTTTTAAAAATTATTTAGCCTAATTTGTAATTTTAAACTAAAAAAAAAGAAGCTAAACATGCACCTATTATAACAATTTATAAGCCAGTGGCTCTCTTATGGACAACTCAAGCGATAAAATCTTTTTCTCACTTTTAGTTTTTCCTTTCTGATTCGATTCCATTTGATTACATATCCTTGTACCCACAAAATAAAATAAAAATAAAGGCAGTGGCAGGAGATGGGCTCCAACTTTTGTTAGGCCCGAACGGAACAACCTTAATGTTGCGCTAAGCTCACGTGAATCCAATAACCAATTAAACAAGCCTTCACTTGGAGTCGAATCAAGGGGCTATTTCAACCTCTGTGTCCCATCGTTTCCTTAAATTTTCATGTTCATTCTTTAAATCCCATGTACAGATCCTAAAATCAATGACAAAAACCAAGAAACTCCCTTACCAATGCTAAGTTCGTCTAGTAACAAAACATTGATACCTCTTAAACAATATCTCATGTTCAAGTCGAGCACTAAAAAAGCTGTCCACTTAAAAATCCAATCTGATTCGAATCGAATTTAACTAAATTCAATATCGAATATCGAATACCATAATTTATACCAAAAAAAGAAACTCCTCCGATTAGCTGTCCCCCCCCCCCAAAAAAAAACATCCAGTATATATATATCAATCCATTTACATTTTGCTAAAACAATAACACTAAGTTCCTCTCCGAAGAGATCCCACCCTTGTCTCTCGAGAACCGAACACTCTAGGCAAACCTAGGTTGGTTAAATAGGCCAGATGTACAGCTTTTGCATAAGCATCGATCCTTTGCTCAATCCTCCAATACCAAGGTGGCTGCATTTTACTGCCTGAACGAAGGCCATTTATGCTCAGTCATTTACATTGATCCATTTGGTCTGTACTTGTTGATTCTATTCTTTCATACAATCAAGAAAAGACGTACTCACATAAGTCAAGCCATGGAAATCTCCTCCGAAGTGCTGATTTCCTCAACAAACTTGGCTTTTGGTTCCAAATCAATGAACTGATTAGACTTACTTGCCAGGTGTGAGATGCTGACTCTCCCCTGGCGTTTGATATAGTCAGCAACAGCTTTCATCTCCTCCGGTGAGATGTATATGTATTTCCCTCTGTCATCCATTACCCCCGAGAGACGACCTAACGCACAAAGAAATGTTTAATATATAGACCAAAGTATATCATTTCAGGTGGTCAACATAAGTATGTTTAATATCATATAGACCCAGTATTAAATGAAATGAAGGCCAAATCATAGAAGATAAGAGTTCAATATGAAGCACAAATGGTGAGGAAGCTACCATTGATAAGAGCATAGGAGAAAGGAATATGTTCACTGATTCAAACTAAATAAATAAATCATTTTAAAATCAAAAGAAAAGTGCAACATGACATACCCATACTTTCCAGAGATGTTATCCGATTGATGCAGTCCTGCAATAACAAGGAATGCGATACATTATTAGGAAGCCAATTGACTTTTTCACACTGAATGATAACTTATACGATTTGAATCCATCACCAGGCATTCAGATACAAGATCAAGTTTCCATCCACTGACAGATCAATCCATCAAAGTTGCTGGAGCCTCAGGACTTGATGAAATAATCTGATTTATTTTTCTTTTAATGAAAAAGGAACAAATCCAAATTAAGGGCATTGCCAAATTTTTTCTGATATATGTTGCAATTAAAAGAAGTGTCAAGGTGATAGACAGATTGTTTGCGACCAAGTTACATATTTCAGAGGCATTGTGAAGATAAGTAGACTGTCTCACAAAAAATATTTTCATGTCTAACTATACTGCAGATCTCAAAGAGATAAGTCTCCAAAAATCTGACATTATAAACCTGATGGTGATGATTGGTCATGGTTAAATATGCGAGGCCTCATTTGCATGATAAGTAGGACCATGAGGCATAAATTTAAACTTTAAGAACCGAATAGCCGCTGCAAGGTTGGATTCCCTCATAAGAAGATCTCCCCTTAGCTTAAATGGAAAATGAGAGGTCCAAAAGCCAAGGACTTGATCCCACAATGAAGAAACTCTCTGCTTAACATAGGAGTTTATTGGCATTAGTCAGTTAAAAGTTCAATGCAGTAAAATCCTCCATTGCAACTGCAGAAATTAATCATATCATGGCTTCTAGACCATGGAACACAGAAGAAAATCTAGCACCAACAATCGACATACATTGAGTGAACCAATGCTTGCAAAAAGATCAGAAAATCAGCTGGAAATTTGGTAGATGTTAGTGACCCATGCCTTCATGTGACATTCACAATTAGCTGAAAATGTTGCGTTTAGTAAAACAAAAGCACTGGCATATTAGTCTCATCAGCTTCATCTCTTCACAAGGTTCTCTATTGTATAGCGCTAATGAATTAGTCCATTTGATTGTTGCTTCAACAGAACAAAGGTAGAGAAGGAATAAGTACCTGGGTTCGTAATTTGAACTCTGCAGCAAGCTCTTCTAATGGTATGCACTTATTATTCTGCAAAGCACATTGATAAGAAAACAATAAACCATCTTGCCTTAAAGAAAAAGCCACATTATGAACTCTTTATGACTGTCGTTAAAAACCTCAATACAAGTTATCTATAAAGATAAGAGTATTAAAGCGTTTACTTGAGGAGATGACTTTAGAGAGGAATGAGAGGCATATGAGAACCTGAACTAATTGAATTAATATTGTTGTTGTTGTTGTTGTTGCTGTTGTTGTTATTATTATTTTAAGTTTTTATGGATAATTTCTTTTTACTTCTTTTTTCATTATTTTATCTATTTTTACTTTCAAACTTTAATTTTATGTTGTTCTTTTTTTTTTTTCACTCTTCTATATTGGTCTCTCAAACGACCGACCCAAATTTGGAATTAAGGTTCAGTTTGTTGTTATATGAACTCCTTATGACCAAACTCCATTGGTTATGATGTTCATAAGAAATATTGTTTCATCATCCAGGTATCGAAGGGCAAATTGTTTCAGTGATACTTCATGATTTTCAAAATGTACTTAAATTAACTAATGACTAGGAATCTGGTTTTTTTGGGGGGGTGTCTGTCATATTGCAGTCAATAAATGCCTGCTCTGGACGGGTAGAAAACTACCTTTATGTACTCTACAAAATCAAAAAGCAAATCTTGGCTGCCGTCTTGTACTTCATTTTCAGTAGTACCCTCAGCATCAACAGAGAAATCCCCCTTCCACTTTTCAAACTCTGATGCAGCAGCTTCCTCCTCCTTGGCTTTACGAGCCTTGGCTTCTTCTTCCTAATTTTAAGCAGATGAAATTATAACCAAGTGTGCAGACAATCACAAAAACCCACAGATTGATTCTAACATTACTGTAAACAGACCAGTAAACGCTCCTGTGCATCACGCTCCTCATCCTTCCTCCTCCGCATCTCTGAATAGCGATCTTGTTTTGCCTTTCTCGATTCTCTTGCTGCCTCATCAGCCTTCAAAAAGTTTATTCAAATTAAGTACTAGGGTATTTTGATCAAAAGTAAGGGGTTGCTTCACAAAAGGATTTTAAAAGGATTTCTACAGAATCCGACAAATAACTTTGGATATGAAACTTTTATCAGAAGGTGGCTGGCTGCATATACATATATGAGATACAGTTCTTTCCGTGAAATATTATTCCAACTTAAAAGATTTAAAATTGTGATATGAGCATTCATAAGTATGATGGTCGTAGGAAGACGACACTGTAGAAATAAAGAAATAGCTAAAAAAAAAAAATATTCAGCACCGTACTTCACCTGTCGTTGTGCTTCCCGCTCTTGCCGTTTCTTTTCACGCTTCTTTGACACTTTAGCATTATAATACTCACCGGTGTCACATTCCTCATCACTTCCATCAGCATCATCTAAATTCATTTATATGTGATAGACATACATTTTAGTTCCAAATTTAAATAAATATTCCAGGTAAAAACATAAAAATTATACATAAGGAGTGCACCTTTGGCTAAAGGCATATTGGGGACTGGGGAAAAAGTCACGGACACACATCCCATATGGTATAGTACATACCAAGGGAAAAGAGTTAACATAACAGAAGAGAACCATTCAAATACAGTATAAACCACTCCAAGATTTTAACATAACAGCATGCAGACATATATTACAAAACCATATGCAGACATATGGTAAGGATTAAATTGAAAAACCCAATATAGTCTGAATTGAATGTTCAATCAAGGCACTTTGTCTCAAAGCTGGGAAACATTTGAAACGCAACCAGACTAAAAGAAGGCAACTCAGTGGTTGATGAATGTTCATGGCTGCAGCACAATTTCAAATCAAAGAATTAGTTTTCCACCATAGAAGAGGTGGAGAATGCAGACAAGACTTGACCAATAGGCTCTTTTTCAAGCTACCATGAAACTTAGTCATGCTAATAACTTTGATCTCAATATCAAACAGACATTTGGCTCAATTTTTCAAGTTATCTGGTGATATATTATTGTATGTTAATCTCTGTCCCATATATCTCATTTTGGTCCAAACTGTGGATTGGTAATACTCTTTAAAGTTACATTTGAGTATTCACACATGTAATGACCATGAACTAGATGGAGAACCCATACAGAAATGAAGAGACTATAAAGCACCACCTCCCAACTTGACAGCTATGTTGGCATGTCACACATGCTGGACACTGGCAAACTGCCAACATATCTCTGAAATGTGTCATGCGTGTGTCCATATGCGTCGTATCATATGTCTATGCATGTAATATGCACACAAAGGGCGTGTCCATATGCGTCGTGTCATATGTCTATGCATATAATATGCACACAAAGGGCGTGTCCATATGCGTCGTGTCATATGTCTATGCATGTAATATGCACACAAAGGGCCAACATTCTGCAACTCAATCCTAGCATAAGCATGGTCCAGTTCTAAAACACTTAAGTAGGTGATTAGGTCTATCTTTTTTTTTTTTTCACCAACTGGTATCTGGATTGTGCCAACTTATCTGGACCAAGCACTATGGGGCCCATTGTGGGGTGGCTCTCTCAAATCTCGTTTCTTTATTCTCATGGCTCGAACTTGAAACCTATGGTTAAGGGAGTGTAACACCCAACCGCTACACCCACGGGAGTTTGGTGATTAGGTCTAAATTATCACACTTAGTTTCACTACTACATGGTTAGTTGCTAAATGCCACACGATATAACCAATTAATTTTCCAAAGAACACTAAGTGTACATGGACTATGTCAAACTTATAATCAAACACATCGACAACTCTACCTTACAATTTATCACTAGACTCAGTATCCTATAACCATGTAAATGCATTTTTACACAGCTAATGTCTATCAACAACTTCCTTTCCTGGGTATTTCTCAATCATCCACATTGACTTAGGTCATTTCATTACCACATAATATTGTCTCACATCTCAACCAATAAATTTTTATGGATAAAAAGCTGTATTAAGGGCTTCAAGGGAAAGCCATCCAGAAAGAAATTACAAAGTTAGAAACTCAATGGAAAAAAAAAAAGAAGCCTATATCAGAGTCTCTAGAAACCCCCCCCCCCAAAAAAAAGAGATAAAAGAGCTTTCTCTACCCTCAAAAGCCCAAGAGTTTCGCTCTCACCAAACTAGTCAAAAAAATAGTCAAAGGAAAATTGCGAAAAGACATTTACGACCGAGTCCAAACTTAATCTTAATCGTCAATACTTCCCAACAACAGCCAAGAAAACCCAAAACCATATTTCACAACTCCCTCACACATGAGCAATGTAACCTCAGATTTGCACATGGAACATCTATTTACAAGACACCAAACATGTTACTTCAAAAAGTTTTAAAACATTAATGTTATAAAACATTTTTCACCACAAGACACCGAACATCAGTAATTTGCTACTCTTACTGAAACTTATTTTTATCATTCTCCGGTTGGCTTTAACACGCATCCTCATTAGTTCGATGGGTAGGTCAAATAGCATACTGTAGAGTAACTCTAACATCATTTGACAACAAAAGAATACGAAAAAAGAGAGTATGCAACCAACCTTCAGCAGCTGCTGCCGCAGCTGAAGATGAGCTGGCGCCAGCAGGAGGTCTCCGACGCATTCTTCGCGTGCCCGTGGCACGTACTACATTTTCCCTCTGCCGGACCTAAAATTTCATAGGAAACATCTAGGTCACATGGCATATCGTACAAAGCAACGTCTGATAAAAGGAAACAATCTCACAGACCCAAAAAAATTTTGTGAAATAAGAAACAGACCTGATCTTCTTCCTCATGTGCATGTGGAGTGCGAGAATCCTGCCGACGCTTCCATAGATAGAGTGGAACTAATGCCAACACTACTAGCATAGATATGATCAAAGCAAAAAATTCCTCCATTTTTTTTTTTAAATCTCCGTGTTCTTGTGCCAACAATCACTAGTCTCCTATTAACAAAACATCAAAATCTCTCTAAAATTTGCCAATTATCTCTATAACGAGGGAATTAGATATCTGTGTGTGTACGTGAGAGAGAGAGAGGGAGAGAGTACCTGAATAATCTGAGTTGCTGCGAGAGGAGAAAGCTTTCGAGGTTAATGAGATCGTATTCTAGGTCGAATTGACTTTAGGGTTTCGCTGACGTGAGAGATCGATCGGAAGGTTGATCTCGGAATTCGGATGAATGCAATTTTCCCAGAGAAATTTCAAAATTTTAGTTTTAGGGTTTGGGGGTTCAATTATGGGGACTGGGATTCGAAGTTCCCAGTTGTAGGGCTTACCGTGCGTTACAAGGATTTACGAAGTGACGAAGCTTAGCCATATTTTTTTCTGTTTTCCTCTGTCCGACTCAAATTTATTTTGCCTAATCAAAATATTTTCTTTCTCAAAAATAATTTTCCAGGGACAATTTTTAAATCAAAAACAAGCTTGTAAGGACAAAATTTATATCTGTTTGACATTAAAAAGGAAAAAATAAATAAATAAAAAAACCTTCCATTTTTAAAACAGCGGGAACCACGTGAGTGGAGTTATAATTCATTTAACTTATATATTTTCTTTTGGTTACAAGAAGATTTAACTTATCACACGTGATAACATTTTCAATTTTGGTTGTAAAATGAGGCACAAATCGGAGGGATAACGCCCAAACGACGAGACCACAACAAGGCCTTGGCCCAAACAGGGCACAAATCATACATGCAAGCCGATGCCCAAAGGGTACACAAGACGACTGACGAACAGTTAATTTAATAGATAATAGAATTAAAATTTTTAATTAAATTTTAGATTTAAAACTTAAAGAAAAAAAATTATATTAAAAAAACTTTCCCTAAATTAAATCCAATATCAAACCGAATTAATCAAAATATAATTCAACATAATCGCACGATCCATGACAAGAAATAACTCACCAAAATTTTACCAAGTTTGTACTAAATTTGAGTTTTGTGACGTATGTTTTGATTTATATTAGGTTTGAGTGTGTACGTGTGCATTGTTATTAGAGTTTTATCCTCCTCTTAAAAGTAGTATTTATAAAGACGAGAATAGTATTCATTGCACTAATAGCTTCAGATAAATAGACACACACACACATATACTTTGGGAAGGGGTTTCTATGTAATATTTTGGCCATGTTTAGCACCATGCCAACTTATAAAGAATTAATTTGTAAGTAAAATTAACATTATTTTTTTTAAAAAAAAAAAAAAAGTGAAAAAAAAAATATCAATGTGATCTCTATTTTTCTCAAACCTGATGTTTAAAAACAATTCAGATTCTAAGATATGAAGTCCTAAAAGTTACATCACAAGCACCGTATCACCCGAAAAAGAGCCAACAGGAGAGAAAAACCAACACAAGAACCACATTCAGAACAAAAAACAGGCTGCACAACTAGTTCCCCTGCCCCATCTAAACTGCTACAGAAACATCACCTTCCAAGGCTACATTACATTTATTTTTCACCCTATACCCTATTTCTCTCTCTTACATGGTGCATATATCCGTTACATTATTAGGCATCCACGATCTCAGATGACTGATCAGCAGCAGCCAAAACAAGCTCGGGGTGGAGGCTTCCGGCGGATGTTCCATCCAGAGCATTGGGCAGTCCTAATGACTTGAGAGCCAGGTGGGCTGCCTTCTGTCCCGATATCATCATCGCTCCGAAAGTAGGTCCCTGCAAGTATTAACTTTTTCTTATTTTCTTATTTAATTAAGATAATCATAACTATTTTATTCTTAAAACAAGTTAATTGAAAAGCATATTTTCTTGAAAGGAAAAAGGTTTGAACAAATAGAATCAAAATAATAAATATTTGTTTTTAGGGAAGAAGATGATACTCTGGGAATTACCAAAAATCCCAACCAGAAGATATATCGCAGGGCATTACAGGTAAATAAAAAATGGACATAGGGAAGGGGAAACAGGGGACGTACCATTCTCGGAGCCCCATTAATCTCGGCAACCTCCATACCAGTAACAATCATGCCGGGCACAACCTCTCGAGTCATCCTCACAATTGCATCCTCCGCAGAATTCATATCGAGCGCCTTCATCCCAGGCAGATGATCCACCAGCCCAATACTCTTCAGTCTCTTTACTCCAGTCGCGCCAAAGGGCCCATCGTGCCCGCACGAGCTCACCACCACCTTCGCCTCCATCACATTCGGATCCATACACGACTGTGTGTCGTGGTTCATCGACACCAGCGCCCAGTTCGTCACCACCCCACCAACTTTACCTTCCTTCACTATCAAGTCCTCCGCCGCCACCGCGTTGAACAATTTCACGTTGGGCCGCGCCAACAGCTTGCTCATGATCGTCGATGTGAACAGCGCCGCGTGTTTTATGACGACGTAGTTTTCGAATTCATCGTACGCCACGCCGATTTCGTTTAGGAAGAGATGTGCCGGTTTGCGCACGACCATGGCAGAGAACAGCTGGCCGCCCAGCCACGCGCCGCCGCCGGGGCTGACGCTCTGCTCGATGATCGCTACTCGGACGTTCGGGTCTTTGCTGAGCTCGTAGGCACAGGAGAGGCCGGCGGAGCCGGCGCCGACGATGACTACGTCAGTGTCGGCGTAGGTAATCATGTCGGTCATGTACCTGCGAGTCATCTCGCGGGAAACAATCGATTCCCTAATCGGTTCGAACTTGAAGGAGTTGAGATTGTAAGGAGGAGATGATGGTGTTGTGGAGGACATGGAAATGGAGAAATTGTTTGAGGATTTGACAGGTTGAGGGAGGCGGGATTGGGTGCGGAAGGGAATACCGTGGGTGGTGTCGAGGAAAGAGAGTTTGGGTTTTGTGGAGAGAGAGGAAGATAGGGTTGTTGCCATGGTTGCCATTGAAGAGCGAGAGAGGTGGAGAAAGTCTGAAGAGTCTCTTTGGTGCAGGAGAGTGTGCGGAGAGAGGTGTTTAAATTAGTGAAGCGAGAGAAATAAAATGGGAAAGTGGTGGGACAATTGTTAACAGGATATGATACGAAGGGTCCAGAAGGAATGGGTCTATTCTTGCCATTTATGGCTATAATCACGAAAAGGCCCTCCCAGAAATCCAAAATTCTTCTTGGGGCCAAAACCGCGAAAAAAGACGGATTGGCCTTTTTATTAAGGGCATTCTCGGGAGGTGAAAAAATTTCTACTAATTTCTAAAAGAAGACAACAAGGGAGGGTGTTTTCTCGTGGTTATCCCCTTTTGGCATTCCCATTTTTGGAGCAAGTGGCTGGCAGGGCACCAGGGCAAGGGCATAGTCATTCTCCATTCATATTACTTTCTTTTTATTTGCTAGCTTGGGTATTTTTTCTATGTTATTGATATTTCTAAATATCGTCATAAGAGTTTATACTTAGGGCAAGTTATTATGATAACTATGAATAGCATTTTACAGCAACTTATTAATTAAATCTCAACTAAGAAAAGCTTTTCTCTCTCTTTCTATTCTCTTTCTATTTTATTTCCATTTCTTTTCTTTTCTCAAATTCAATCGCTCATTCGGTCAATTTGAAAGAATTAGATTATTTTTTTAAATATTAAATTTTGATATTGAAATTTTAAAATTATTGAACATATTTGAATATTATCGAGTTTAATTTAAAAATAATTTTTTAATATAATATTTTTTATATTTAAATTTTAAATTTAAAAATTAATCGAAAATTTTAATACTTTTTATTCATTAAGCAACAGGATTAGGTCAAGTGGATTCTCTTCTCTCTTTCCGAGTCGTTCACTCTCTCGTCCCCTCACTCTCGCAGGGCGGCTTTTGGAGAACCTTTTGGTGGATCTTCGTTATGGGAGGGCGTGAGCATTTTGTCATCTTGTGTGTTGCGGGCATGTCACTTTGGCTGGGCACTTTCCTTTGTAAAAAACTGGAAGAGAAATATCTCTCACGAGAAAGGGCCAGGATTTTTCGTCCATTTTATAAGGGATCATTTTGTACCAAACCCCCCCCCCCCCCGCTTCATTTAACCAAGTGAAACCAACCACCACAACTCAGCTGTTCCTTCGAGGATTTTTCTAGGATTTTGAATTTTCAAACATAAAAGAAATAGATTTTGAAAAATACCCAATAGTCTGATCGACTTTCTATTTTAAAATAAAAACATTGACAACGTTCTAGATAATAAAATGTGACATTAAATTTTTTAATTAAATATTAGATTCGAAATTTAAAAAAAAAAAAAAAAATTACGTTACGAGAGTTGATGTCTAAATAAGATTTCATAAATGTTTAAATCAAATCAGTTAGAATATGATTCTACATATCGATGATAATAGATTAACCACTTAATGCCAACAATAATAAAAGTTTAAATTATTGTTTAATTTAGTAGCAAGATTTGTCAACATTGGAGTAAATCATTGACGAAAGAGAAACCATGGGCCAATCCCATTTCTTTTACTTGCTATCTTTGATCGTAGTTTGAAAGATACAAGGACTTTTAATTCACATGCTCTCAAAAGCATAGTAAAATAAAAATTGAAAAACTTTTTTTTTTTTTTTTTTTTTCTCTTTTTTAAAGATTTTGTGAATAAAAGAGGTCATTGTCCATGTCCTTTCAACTTCAACTCACCTAAAATGTATCCTGGCAAAGATATGCTATGATCGTGAATTCTTGAATATGAACTGATGTCCTTATATGACAGGGTAACATGTTAAAAGTGTGGGCATGAAATAAGGAAAATGACATAAAAAGATCCGAATTTTAAAACAGCATATTCCTCCCCTCTCAAAACTTGGAATTCCAACTACTAATACTATTTTTAATCTTGGTATTAAAAAAATGAGAGTTTCGTTTGCGTGGTACAGCAGAAGAAACTTGGGGGCTTGATAATGGGGGCACCATCAAATCTTCAAATAATTCGGATTACTATATCTATTTAAATAAATATTTGCTAGAAATTTATATTTTTGTATTGCAAAATGACAAAAATACCTTCAAATTTTGGGAATGTCCCTAGATTTGAATCACGATCAAATAGTCTCCCAACCCACCAACACATACATCTCCTCGTCCTCAACATGGTATGAACCACAGCACCATTAAACTCATTGGTACCCCAATCTCTTTTAATCGCCGGCAATGGATTTCGAGGAGAGAGTTGCGAAGGCCAATGGATGAACATTAATGGAGATATCGATGTTTGTGGGGGAGGTTGAACAAAGTTGAATTCATTCTGTTTTAATTTAAATTGCATATACGTTGTCGTTATCATTTATGAAGGCATTTTTGAAAAGAGAAATTGGGAAGAGATCATGTACATACCACATGACATCCAAATAGATGGTGAAGGCAGCAGGGAATAAATGATTTCAAAGTTATTGGACCTTAGTTCAAATTTTAAGGAATAACCCAGAAATTCGCCTCCCACGTATGTACACTCACCCGGTCTGCTTTTCCCAGATTTCAATTTGGGGCCTGAAGTACCAAACCCATTCTTCACAAAGCAACAATACACTCATATAACCAAGGTCACAACCCCCTCCCCTAACCTTATAATCTGATCCAAGATTCAAATCTAGCATAACCAAAAATCAATAGAAAAAACCCCAAAAAAAAAAATAAACAAGTCACCTCCTAATTCTATTTGAAATTTATGAAGTTTATCACCATCACTGGATGGTAATACAACCGCACCTTTGAATATTAATATACAAAGGAGTTGTAAAATGACACGAGGAGTCACTAAAGATTTGCAACTATCTCAAAAATTTTTACGGAGTGGTAAAATGACACAATTGGTCTTTAAAGAATTGCAACTCCTAACTGTAAAATCTCCAAAAAAAAATTTGTAATCACTCAGTAAACTCCCCAGCAAGGAGGGCAACAACCAAAAGGAGACCACCTACACGGCAAGGCAAGAAAAAACCTCTTGCACCTTGGCTCAAACCAACTGTTTCAAATGACCATCCACCTTTAAACATAGAAGGATAAACCAAAGGCAAGAACATTAACCAAAGCCCTGGAATTAGAAGACAACATATTAAAAGTTCGCTTTCCAAGTCAAGCAAGCATGCAATGCGCCGCCAGCTTCTCAGCCCATATTACTAGATTGCCGGCCAAGTTCACAAGACATCAATAGGAACAATCACAAAAATCAAATGCAAGAAAGCAATCCTGGTCAACATTTTAGACTTGATAGCCATAAAAGCTTCCAATAAAGAGCAATAAGAGTGGATAAGACTCATGGTCAACCACCATACACAGTTAAAAACTCGGGAAACACAAGCACATAGTACATGTCACAGCACAAAAACACAGCAAACAATATACTATAAAGAGACTAATTCTCGAAGTTTGGATACTATGTCCTGCAATGATGGCCAAGGGATATGAAGTTGCAATCAAGAAAGATGCTGCTGCTCAGAAACCATGAATTTTGATATGTTCCTTCTTCACGATGCCAGCCTATCCCCACAAGAAAAGAAAATGTCAACCAAAACGGAGTACCACTTCACAAATATAATGAAGACAGACTGAAACAGAAAAAGGCCTTTCCAACAAGGCCAAGAGGGCATTGTAACTACGTTACCTAGACTAGACTCTTCACTTTGCCTAGGTGTACCCGTGTCAATAGGACACAATTGGAATAGGTTAGGATGTTGGGATACTGGACTCGTAGCTATGTTACATAGACAATACTCTTCACCTTCCCTGGGTGTAACCATGTCAATTGGACACGGGGTGTTGGACACCATTTTAGTGGAAACAACATGTGCACGATGGCCAACACCTTTATTGGAATAAGTCACACCCACAATATTGCAGGCAATAATCAAAATTGCGGTGAAACCTGATTCTCAGGAGCCCAAATCGAACAAAACCCCACTGATTCCATTATCTAAACTCTACAACCGCTTAGATCTCAATCTATGTTTAACTATTATATATCATATTACAAGCCCCCTTTCAAAAGTCTCAACCTCAAAGCTTTGAGAACACTTCAAATCCATTTTTTATTTGAAGGGTTTTATCTGCACTTGTCACTGTTGCTGGCAACCGTTCAAGGAGATTCAAAGACTCAAATGTTTCAAATGATTTCAATATTTTCTCTGTAATCTATAGAACAAGCCACCCCAAACCCTACCACAAATGGTTTGAGATCTACAAGGACTCCTAAGAAAGGTAATAGTCATCCGTTAAATGTGACCAGACAACTGTATATAGCATTTTTATGAACTCATCCTTGAACTTTAAAGTGATTAGATTCATGCATGGTATGAGAATGTTACGAAAACAGACAAAACAAATACAGCATTTTCCCTATGGCCTTTTACTGCGGCCCCAAGAGCAATAAGTTAAAAAAAAATATGATGTAGATGCGAACTGCAAACCAGATGAGTTACCACCAATAATTACCTGGACAAGGAAGGTTGACACATTCTTACGCTGGTCCCCTTGAAGTTGAATAACCTACAAGAACAAAATAATGTAGGAGAGAGACACATAGAAATAAGATAACTAAGAAAGGGGGCAGACAAGAGCAAGCACCTGGCCAAGTTCAGGATCCTGAACTACAGTACCATTACAGCAGAACTCCTTCTTGAGGTCCTTCAGTATCTTATTGTAGCTAAATTCTTTCTTCAATCCCTGAACAGTTGTCAAGCTCTTCCTACCATTTCGCTGTTGTACACGAATATGCACGTACTCTTTTGACCCAGCACCCGAATCATCAGCATTTGCCTCAGCAAAGGGATCTAATCACATTATCACGGGGCAAAACAACATCAAGAAATAGTTTAGGGAGTGACGGCATTTGGACATATACACAGAAACAAAAAGGCGGAGGTGCAAAAGTTTACCAAAGGCAGTAGGAATCTGAATGTTGAGATCAGACATGAAACTTGACTGATGGAAGTTGGGATATCAGAAACACGCTCAGACCTGGATGCAAATACTCATACAGGTTATATTTACCAAAATGAAGCAGATGGCAAGAAAAATCTGTTATGATATTATTCTCTAAAAATCAACACCATCAAACCATTCATTCTAATTTACTCAAGCATCTTTAGAAACAACCGATGAATATTGAAGAATACTTATGACCAAAATTCAAGACATCCAGTTATTCCCCTCTAAAGATGCATACATCATTCATATCCTTCTAGTGCAGATTAAGAGATGGAACTTTCAAACAACCTAATACACTAAAAACCGTGCCATTCAGAAAGCTCCCTGGGCCGTCTAGGAACATTCAAGACTTCCAAAAATCTCCTAACTTTGCATCCAAATCCCAAACAAGCTGGTAAGAGATACACGTGTCTCTCTCTCCATCTGGGTGAGATCCATACAAGAACTGGACTAACGAGTTTCCCCGTGTGCTTGCTTGGTGGCATGGTTAGGGGTTTCGCGCATGTGATGGGTATTTGAGCACCGGGTAGCAGCTGAAATATGAAAAAAGAAAATATCCTAACTAGATATTCCCATAATTGACATCTAAAAGATGTACATATACGTACATATATAATTTGTAGATGCCATGATGATATTGAACTACATACGAAATTGGGTGGCAGAGAGATTATATATTCTCAAATTATGAACAACCCCTTTCCCTTCGGATTTGAGCACTTCACCCCCAAGCATCTATACACAGATTTTTAACCAAAAAAGCAAAAGAAAGAAACCCCTCATAAGTACATTAAAATCGATGGACAACCTAAGTTTTGATCAGATCTCCAAGACAACGACACAAAAAAGGCCAAAATTTTTCAAAACCTAACAACAAATCGACCAAGCAACAAAAGGAGACATTAAAAAATCTGTTTAACTCCAAATGAAAAAGTCAATAGCAGGTCATGGTAATTACATAAGATCCAAAAACAAAGAAAAGAGAATCAGATAAAAGAGATGGAAGAAACTACCTGATCCGGAGTTAGGGTTTGAAGCGGTGGAAGCAAAAGAGAAGGAAACCCCAAATTCTGGATAACTCTGAGCACTTAGGAAACAACCCCACTTTCTATTTATAAAGCTAGAGAGAGAAAAAGAGGAGAGAGAGATGATAATAATTTGGAGATAGGGTTGCGTTAGGTCGGTCTCATCGAATGAACCAGAGAGAGAGAGAGAAGTATTCTCGAGTAGCAAAATAGCTATGCTTGCTTTTGGGGGAGGGTCAAAATGGGAAAGATGTGAAAAGTTTGGTGGGAACGTGCAACGTGTCGGTTCTGTTAAATTAATTTATATTTACATAAAAATTTATTTATTTATTTATTTTTATATTGATTAATAATTACATATTTAATTATTTTAGATTTTTATAATAAAATATAATTATTTTATTATTTTCATAAAATAATAAATATTTACGGATTTTCAATAATGCTCGTGTGCATTGACGCTCCTTCTGTTGGCTCCTTATTCAATATTTATTTATTATTTCATAATTTTATTTATTAAGAAATAATATTAATAAAATAATAATTCAATTTATAAATATTAATATTCAAAATTTTCATAAAATTGTAACCCGCTAACTTTTTTGAGAAATTTCTATTGTTAATGCCACAAATATATATATATATATATATATATATATAATATATATATATATATTTTTTTTTTTCTTTTTTACAAATGAAAAAACTTCCCCTTTTAACATTTCATACTCTATGAATAATTTATCTTTCATTTAACAATTTTTGGCTATTTATCAAAATGAAAGAAC
This sequence comes from Dillenia suffruticosa, assembly GCA_033439265.1. Classification (NCBI taxonomy): domain Eukaryota; kingdom Viridiplantae; phylum Streptophyta; class Magnoliopsida; order Dilleniales; family Dilleniaceae; genus Dillenia; species Dillenia suffruticosa. Next base: position 3,173,720 of record JAVTVX010000005.1, read on the forward strand.
CATTTTACGCCTTCTTCTGCTATCTGATTAAATAAAAATATTCACTTTATTCTCTCCTTTTTTGGGGCTATCACTCTTTCTCCCGTCTCCTATCGTCTCCAACTTCCCTCTCCACTCTCGATTTGCCCCGCAGCAACTCCTTTTTCTTTCCCTTTCTCTTCGGTAGTCATGGTTGCGGAGATAGAAGAGACAAAACGGTAGAAACGGGGAGAGTGGTGGTTTTTCTGATAGCTGTTGACAAACACAAAAATTATCACTCTCTCTCTTCAATGTAAATGCGTGTGTGTGTGTGTGTGTGTGTGTGTGTATACTGGTGTAGAAGAGAAGCAGAGATTTATAGAATAACCATCCAATACCTAAAGCCATAAATGATATTAAATTAGTCTAAGCAGAACATGAATGAGTAAAACAACGTAGGATTCAAACAATCTGAACAGGGAATTCCTCGAAATTTCCTACGCACAGCCAGTTAATCTTTGGTTGCCCTTTAAAAGAATTGGTCCTTTACACCATCATAAATTCAACAATAATAATAATAAAGAAGTTTTTTTTTTTTTTTTTTTTTGAAAAAGGGTCAAAAAATGATTAATAAACTAAATAAATAATCAGAAGCATTGATAGAAACACCAACAAAGGATAGAAGGACGATGGGAACCTTCCTGGCCTAAAACGAAAGGGACACAGAGGAAGAACAGCCGCAAAACAAAAGAAGTCATGCAAAGAAAGAGACCTACCACCCCTGCCACCCCCCACGCCCCACCCCCCCCCCCCCTCGGGGGGAGGCATTTCTCTCCATGCAAGGTGGTTTTTTTTTCATCGATGGAAGTCATGCAAAGAAAGAGACCTTTTTTCTTTTGAGATCACATCATTATGTAAAAACAAATTAATAAATTTATTTAATTTTTTAACTTCAACACTTCAATTATTTTCAGATTTTAAATAGCAAGTTGTCAATATATTATTTAAAATGATTTACTTTTTGAGATATTAATCTTTTATTCAATTTTAGAATTTTGAATGCAACCAAGATTTGCATTTTGTTCTATGCTCTGACCACTAAAAATATCTTTTGGTTTTGCCTATGACTCCTCAGCTTATCTCTAACATAAGTTTCGTTCAGTATCAAAATTTATCAAATAATAATTTCATTATATTTATTTGTAAAATAAATTTGTAATTTTTGAAAACTCTAATTTTAAAAATTGTTAGTTAAAAAATATTATAAGTAAAATAATCAAAATAAATTTTTAAAAGCTATGTTGTAAAGGCTTTTCCCTTCTTTCAAACACCCCTCCTCCCCCACTCCTCAAAAAACCCCCCCACACGGCACACTCTCTTTTGGGACTCCCCATAGGTTGAATATACCCATCATGCTTCCAGCTTACAAGCAAAACAGATGCATTCAAAACAATTTTTTTTTTTTCTTTTCTTTTGAGGAGCTCCTCCGTGATGGAAAATTTTCACCATCTTCTGTGTGGCCACTGTCTTCAACTTGGCCAATTAGCAGAAAATCAAAAGCTGAAATTTACAGGTGCAGTAACTCCATCTGGGTACCAAAATGTTGGATCAAAAGAGTACCTGCATACAAGTTCTTGAATGATATAGGGCTGCCAAAATTTTTTAGAATAGAATTGCATATTGTACAGATGCATCACTTTCATCCAATGAACAATTGAAGGGAAGAGAAAGAGAAACAAGTGTTGTGAAGAACCTATTCCATAACCAGTTAAGAACCCTTGTGCGTGCTTCAAGTGACAGAGCTCCCATTATAAAATTAAAGACTAACAAACAAGAAAGAAACACAAACCAAACTATATTGCAAAATTCATCCAGTGAACACTGACACACTTATCTAGAAAAGTGTCATTGCTAACCCTTAAGAATTTGAGTGCAATCCATCCTGTGATGCGCTGACTACCAGAAGGGTTCATTGCCTGTTTCCATGAAAAAAGCAGAACTTCAGCACACAGTAAATTCTGGAAAGTCATGTTAAATGAGTTCAGAAGTATTAAGGTTAGTTTGGCAGCTAGATAGCTCCCAAAGAAACAAAGCATGAGTGTCGTAGTGACTTGGAATTGGAGGCCTCTGACGATTGATACAATAGCTGAACATTCTACAAAATATCGACAAGACCAGTCAGCAATGTTGTATACATGGTATAGAATGCATATACAGCAAACATTTTAGCCCATCTGTGCATTCATGTGCTTACGGAGACAATTGAGCTCTCCAAGATCTACTTACTGATTAGCAGCCCTAGAGTATATCCTCTGCAATATCCTGATTGTCATTAACGGATCAAGATTGATAATTATCTGATCTGACAAATTTCCGGTAAATTAGAAATGCAAAAATTATTCTGTCACGCCTCATTATTATCGGCGCAATCATCACCTTTGTTGATGGCAACCAAGCAACACACCAAATTTGGGTAGGCTAGTTTAATGCTTTTGCAAAGAAACTGCAAAGCTCTGGTTTTATTCGTGTGACCTGCATATACCAGTTAAGTAATTGTATCCGAATGAACTATAAACGAATAAGGCTTTGCTTTTTGCTATTTGCTTTACCTCGCTTAAATCCAGCAAATCTCATGTCAACTGCAGAAAGAATATTCATTAGGATAAATATGATATAAGAAGACTCGCATAATTCTTAAGTGGACAAAGTTTCACAAATCGCAAAACCAAGAAAGAAAGAAATAACCCCGGTCTTTTTCAGCAAATTAAAACTTCAAAAAAAAAAAAAAAAGAACCCTCGTATCGTAAAAAACACCTAAGATGATCCAAGAATACTATTGTCACAGCAAGGGAAGTGCATAACAAATAACACTGCACAATGGACAAATTATACGACATTGATCAAAGAAAATATGAAAATAAGGTATAAACAATTCGAAGAAAAGTTCTCATTTTCCTTTGTTCACAGAATAAGGATTAGAGTCATCAATTGTACATTAAATATATGCTGGAAGAGTTTAAATAAATATGAAGAACCATATATAATATGGCAACAATAAACCAGACTGAATGTATATGTGATTCCATTGCCTAACAGCAGCTCATTCTTACACAGAAGAATTCATTTTGTCAACTTATATGGCATTTATCACGCTGAGTTCAGGGTTATCAGAGGCACAGAGAAGTAATTACCACTGTCAAACCTCACCTCACGGAACCCAGAACAGAAATACAATGGATTTCGTACAAACCTTGCAGCTTTGATCTTTATATATATACATATATTTTTTCTGCTTGTTAATGATTTGAATTCTCTAATTATTGCAAGGATAATGAGCTCACCGAAAGTTCCAGATTATTTTCCCATAATAAAAAGCACTCTCCTAGAAATTGAACTTCAGGGACAACCTAGTTTTATCCTTAATTATCTATCCGAACTTCTTTCTCATCCCAACAGAACAAAAAAGAATAGAAAAGATTGCAACCCCCCTGTAGCCGCATCAACCCTTCCCGCGTTCATCACAGAAGTTTCCATATACCAAACCACAACACTAGCCACCCAACCCAACTGAACCAAATCAAAGTTGCATCGAACAAATTCAAAAGCACCCCACCATACTCCTGCAAGGAATTATCACTCGATGGGCTCGTGCTGCTCGCATATGCCATTTTAGGCAAGATGACTGCAATCTGAAACAGCTTCACCTGAAGTGCTGCTTATAACAAAAAGAACACTTGAATGCTAAGCAAATGCTGAAGGTAGCTGGGAAAGTACATATACAGGACATATTCGATCTTTCATCATTAGCCATGTAAAAATTCTTGGCAGATCGTTTACAGAGGAGATACGTATGCATGCAGAATTGCTGTGGAAGCGAAATGTGTACTAATTAGAAATGAATGAGTTTTACCATAAGGATGACCGTAGTTGCAAAGGGCCTTGCTTGGAACGTAAATAAAGCACACACATTCAATATGATATGCAGACTGGTTTGTAGTAAATGAATAACAAGTATGAATTTGGTTCCAAGAACAGCCTTTTCCAAGAACAGCCTTTGCTTTTCCCTTCATTATTTTGCTCTTTGAAGAGCATATGAATGTTAACATTCCTATAGAGGGATGAGACCTGAAGATTGCAAAGCAAGCAACACTTCTCTTTGTGGGAACACAAACTAATCAAGATCAACTTATAAGAAACAGTATAAACACCAAAGCTACACATGATACTGGGCTCCTACTACAAGTCTCCAATGCATAAGATCCATCTCCCCGCTATATCCCCCATAAGCTAGAGAGACACTGAACCTTTTTAATAGCTTCCAAAATGTGCTATATTCACTTTTTTCCCCCTCCTCTAAAACAAATATTCACTTTTCTCCCCTCCTCTAAAACAATCTGCCACCACTGTACCATGCAATGCTGGGGGATGTGCTTACACAAACCAGCCAACTCCTTACTCCTCAGCCCCTATGTCCATGACTACCATGCAAATGTCCTCGAGCAGTCATCTAGGTTCATTTGATATTCTGGGTGGGGTACAACACACTTGCAGATGCTCTGGCTGGATTCCACAGAGCATCAACAGCCTGCTTCCTCTATCATAGGGGGCTTTGTTGCACATCTCCAAAACGAAGCGGCCAGAAACCCTTTGGCTCCCATGCATTTGAGAACCTAGATCAAACTGGCCCTGTTTCACGTTATCAGTTCAATTTTATTGGAGAGGTAAGGATCGATGATAGTTGTAACCATCCCTTTAGAAATAAATTAACTCCCCCATCCCTTAACCACATCAACCATTTTACCTTTCTTTATTTTTCTCCTGATCACAATATCAAATAAAAGCTATCATCCCTAACTGGCAAGTCAGCACAGGAAGTCCAAAGGATCCCTCTCATTTATTGTTTGAGAAAAGCATCAAAAACATTTCTTAGGTTTATAGTGCATCCTAAATCCTCTGGTTGTTCACCAGGATTCATCAGTAGAAAGATTGATTGCAGAGAAAACTTGAAGCATCTAAAATTGCTGCATTCAAAGTCCATAGGGCCAGCACAGCAGGTATCGGTTCCACATCTTGCCTTTTGCCGGGTGCACACAACTGGAGCTGACCGAGGAGCAATATCAAATGGATATATGATGTGATTCAGCAGATAGGCCACCACATCCAAATTTACGTCGATTGGATCCATCCCGTCAAAGCAAATGCTGGAATACAGGTAACTTTATGCAATCAAAACCACTCCTCATAAGAAAGAGCATTCTCTCTGTAACATAGTTACATTAAATTTATTGTCGAAATATATATCTCAAAACGTAGTGTTTTCAATATAAAATAAAGACAATTTTAACGTGAAGAGGGAAGCATAGTGAAGAACACTGCAGTAAAAGCTACAAATTTTCTTTAAGTCTAGCAACATTTAACTGATTTTACTTTTAGAGTGCTTGTAGGAAACTAACCTTGGAAACTGTAATTATCTTTAAAATATAAACAATACGAATTAGCTTGACCTCATTAAGCAGTTATCTTACGAATAAAGACAATACAATCATAATTTTAAAAAGAAAAGCTATATCACTGTAATAATCTAAAAATAACTAAAATCTGGGAATTTTTTCTATCTTTTTTGATTTTTGATTCTTGAGAGAAACTTAACCTTGAAAATTAAGGTTCATAGTATCCAACTGCCATATTTATCAAACTAGGGCTTGTGTGAATGTATATAAAACTATACATCAAAAATGGAATATTAACAGCCCCATAAGAGTTCAATTTTTTTTTAACAAATATGTTTGGTAATAGAAAACTAAAGCCTCAAAACATATTCGATTTTAGAACACACACTATATACATATATATACATAAAATACACAATTACACTAAAACACAGAACTAAGCCTATCCTTTTAGTATTGTGATTGCACAAGTGCATATCGCATTCCCAAGCCCCATTTCACATTCTAAAAGATCCCTGAATCCGGTAACTATGCTGCGAAACCAAGGAGATCAAACAGGAGTTGCCTCATAACCTCACAAGATTGACAAAGCCATTAGTTCTTACACCTATTTCCTCCACCCATGGATCATATATTCAATTGCTATATACTCCCATTATACGCATCCCTCCCATGTCATTAATACAATCAGCCCTTCAAAGGGACAACGGGTTTTGCTAGACCACATAATCCTTCAAAGAATTAGCAGTTTTGAGGAAAGCAGGTCCAAGGTCAAACATACTTTACTAAGTAAGTCTTTATTCAAGCTTGTCCCCAGATTGCTAGTTTTGCCACGTGCAACAGAGCCAAATTAGTAGCTATTTGGCAGATTCAAATTGCTGTCTCCAAATGCAATTCATTAAATAATTAACACCACATTTTCACCCAACTGTATGGCAGGCCATATTAATGTACTTTCAAGTCATTAAATAAAGCTCTGTATAACAAACAAAAAGTCAAAATAGAATTTCCTAATTGTAGCTTTAAGCAATAAAAACAGTGGGAAAAGGAAAAAAAATATGAGCCAATCCAAGGAAAAATCAAACTTTGAACGCATTTCAGTCAAACAAAAAGAAAAATAAAGAACTCAAAGAATTACCCGAGATGCCTTGGCCCTTACAAAACCATTGTAAATCTCCAGGAATGATGGGAGAAACCAAAGATTGAGAAGATTAGCAACATGCTGGCGTACACAAGCACTTTTGACCTCCCAAGCAAAGGCAAGTGACTAAATTAAAATTTCCTGGAAAATGCAGCAGAAATAACAATCAGAGGTAGCACTTTACACAACCACAGAAAAATTCCAAGAAACAAGGAGTTACACAGACAAATCATTTTAATCACAATTTTCACCTTCTCCGCGTGCAATACTGTAACCTATTATGAAAACCACATTTTCAGAATTGAAGACTCAAAGCTCCTTGCGAGAAACAAAACAGGAAGATGGTATACCAATCAGAGTAGGAAAACAAAACCTCCAGCCGTCCATTCCAGGTTACATTCTTTGCTACAAGCAAAGATCATCCCAAACATTTTAACTGATTTGCTGAGTGTGATCCATAAAAGAAACCAGTATTTAAAGACAGTCTTGTGATAAAAGAACTTCTTATCCATGCATACCGAAAATTGAGACCAACAGTCACTATAGCACCAGAAAAGGTGAGTTTACTAACATATGATGAAACTTATTTGAGCTATTCAGTTTGCGCCATTTGCAAAGACAAGATGGAAATTATTTGCTTGTTATCAACAAGTTGTAGGGGACCAAAACATAAAGCAAAGGTTAGTAAACACATCCGCTTCATTATCTTCATCATCCTCTGGCATGAAACTAGAAGCTGGAACATACATTTCTTCATATGAAGGATACTTCAGTTACTCCACCAATGAAAGAGTTTTTAGAGTCTGCTATCACCATCTTCAGAATTCAAGAGTTTGCAAGCAGCTCTTTTTTGTCTGTCTTTGTAAATATTGGGACACCATAGCCCAAAGGAGTAGAGGGTTTTGGGGGCACAAACCCCAACATTGGTGATACGAGAAGGCTTTATACCATCACTCCAACAAATGCCTAAGAGCACTGCCTTTGATTCACCAAGAGGTCCCATCAATATCAAAGCAGCTCCCCCCAACCCCAACCGACGCACGGCCGACCAGCATTCAAGAATAAACTAATGCAGAAGATGGGCCATCACTTCTGGCAGAGAGCTGCTCAGTTTATCTCCACCACTTAAAAAAAATTTAAACAGAAGGTTGGATTGTTGTTATGTAGCATCAGAAACCATAAAAGAGAACCACTCATCCCACACCAGCAGAGATCAAGTAGAAGTTGCCTCAACCCAATGATTAAGTCAATTCTTCTTACTCTACTCATATTCTTGCACCTCCTATCTAGTTGCTACATTTCAAAATAATCCAAGCCTTCATTAGCCATCTCCAGCCCTCCCCGATGACAATTGCTACATTAAAACCATTTGAAGAATTAAAGCAAGAGGGTACACACTCAATGCAGAAGGTTTTTAAGGTAGCTGAGATAATGGGAGAAGCAAAAGCTTTGAGAAAGGGCAAACAGCACATCCAAGCCTCCAGAAAGATTTATCAAGCGAGTGTTGCATTTGTCAATAAAGCTAATAGAACATATCTGCTTCCCTCGCAGAAGCAAATATTTTCATAACTGTGTTGCACAGAAGCAAATATTCAATATTGGAAAAAAAGTAACATTTTGATAGAAACTTCAAGTTTCAAATCAAAAGTAGTTCCTGCAAATTGGATATAATACAAAACGGAGAGACAATAGCACATTGGACTAGAACAGAAATGCATCAGTAGCACCTTAAGAGTACAATAGTAGCACATCAGCAGCAACCGCCCCCAAAGCTAACAGGTTGTTGAATATGTGTGGGCATGCAGCACAGGGCAACCTTGTTTTCTACCAAACTGCAAAGTAAATCACATCAAAAATTTCCAAGAGGCATAAAAGATCCCAAAAAAAAAAAGAAGAAAAACTTTAAAAATCTAGAAAACAACCGAGGAACCAAACATACCGATACCAAAAATTAAGGGAACCTTGCCAACAAAAGAGTTTAATTATGTAGGACAAACTTGGAATTGACGCCACATAAGTAGTCAGCCCAAAACAAGAGAACCTTCAAGCGAATAGAGTAATAGCTGGGCTCATGCGACATCATATAGGAGCTAACAAAAGCAAGTTATTTGGTTAATGGAACCTGAGATCGCAGATGAAGGAAGGCCACTGCAGAAGATCATGGCAAAGTCACAGTCAAAACAGAAAATGTTTGCTCCTCATTCAGAAGACTTGAAGCACCAAAAGTAAAGCATGCGTTGGTAACCACACTTGTCTTCCTCATTATCATAGGGGAATAACTCAAGCTGTACATACTCCTCCCAGTACTAAGGTCTGAATATTGCTTCCTTCGATTGCTATACATAACTCAGAAGCTGCACCTTTGGTTGCTTCCTTCAAGAGGTCCGAAGATTTCAAGTCTCACCGGAAAGCTTTTACCAATATCACTATAACAAATGGGAGTCATATTACCTTAGAAAGTTGTAACGACCAAAGGTCATCAAGATGGAACACATAAATCACAGACAGAAGTTAATACACTTAAAAGGTTCTGTAATGTGTTGCATGACCTCCTTTGAACACTGCTCCCCTTTTAACCCCATCCCACAAACCCGATCCGTCTTCAAAAATTTCAGCATATTGTTATGTATGATAAAGAAATCATATTCTTCAGATGAGTACCACATCATAGCTCCTCGGACCAGGCATCTATCAAATTAGGACTACAAAGGAGACAAAGGAGACAAAGAAACAGTCTGAGAAATTTAAGCAGTTCGAGGTATAAAGCTAAGCTTGTGGAAACCAATCAAAGAACCACAACTCGTTGAAACATGCAGAACAAAGTCAGCTGTCAATATTACTCCAAGCAAATGCTGAACAGTTCTTGCAATGTAATTGACATGACCAACCACAAGAGAGAAGCACTCCCGCCGACCTCAGTAACTATGGGTATAAAGCTGTTCCTGGTTCCTCTACTGGGGCCCTTACACTACATATCCACTTATCAGTTTTGAATACAATACCCAGACTAGTCGCAATTCCCGACAAGCCTGTATAGAAATTAAATTAATTTCAAGAACTAGAGCTTAATCCATACATGCCCATTGCAAAAGTAATATTAGACACCTGAAACTGATAAGATAGACTAAAGCTTGACAGAAGGCCGCCAGCATGGGACATTAATATACCATTCGATCAAGAGCTAGATTCAGGTGCAATTTCCTCGTTACAGCAAAAAGTTATACGCATGCCAAACCTCACTTTCAAGGATTCAAAAGTCTCAAAGCAACAATTCATAAGAAGAAACTCCATCGTCCAAGCTCAAAACTTCTGAGATAATTCAAAGGGGCACCAAATCGAAATACATCAACAGCAAACCCCCCAAAGGCAGACTACTCAGATCATTAACGTTGTAATTCGATGGTAACACGGTGTATGCTCCCACATGCAGATAACACCGGAAACTTCTACGCACACCAAAAATATTTTCAGAGAATATAAATGATGCCAAAAGAACAATGAGAAAGTACAGAACTGCCCGTAAGCCCAACATCAAAAGAGAATTGAGCTTGAGAAACTTATTAAGACCTACGAACAAGAGATTATTAACATAGAAGCAACAATGATCCACAAATGATTCATCAAAAGATAATGAAATAAAAATAGAGAACCCATAAACTTTAACTCACAATGAGAGTGAACTCAGGTGTAAAAGCATTGGAGCAGACAAACATAAATTTATTATATATTAACAAAGAACACGCTCAAATTTAAGACGTACTATGGCCGCCACAAAGATGCCGACACAGCACAGAGAAAATAAAGCATGTTCCCAACAGGGTTTCTGCCAAAAAAAGACACTGAAGCACAGCAAACACAGAGAACCACGACGCATTACAAGAAGACGAGAACAAAATAACAAGACAGAGAACTTAGAAGGCTCAGAAACCACCACGGAGACGAAGCACAAGATGGAGGGTAGACTCCTTCTGAATATTATAGTCGGCAAGAGTCCTCCCATCTTCCAATTGCTTCCCAGCAAAGATCAACCTCTGCTGATCCGGTGGAATCCCCTCCTTGTCCTGAATCTTCGCCTTCACGTTGTCAATTGTATCGGAACTCTCAACCTCCAAAGTGATCGTCTTCCCGGTAAGGGTCTTCACAAAAATCTGCATACCCCCACGGAGACGCAAAACCAAGTGAAGGGTAGACTCCTTCTGAATGTTGTAGTCCGCAAGAGTCCTTCCATCTTCCAATTGTTTTCCTGCGAAAATCAATCTCTGCTGGTCCGGTGGAATGCCCTCTTTGTCTTGGATTTTCGCCTTTACATTGTCAATAGTGTCAGAGCTCTCGACCTCCAAAGTGATGGTCTTTCCGGTGAGAGTCTTCACGAAGATCTGCATACCTCCACGGAGACGGAGCACCAAGTGGAGAGTGGACTCCTTTTGAATGTTGTAGTCAGCGAGGGTTCTTCCATCCTCAAGCTGTTTTCCAGCGAAGATGAGTCTTTGTTGATCTGGTGGGATTCCTTCTTTATCCTGAATCTTGGCCTTCACGTTGTCGATGGTGTCGGAACTCTCGACTTCCAGAGTGATCGTCTTGCCGGTTAGGGTTTTGACAAAGATCTGCATGCCTCCACGAAGGCGAAGGACGAGATGAAGGGTCGACTCCTTCTGGATGTTGTAGTCGGCGAGGGTCCTGCCGTCCTCGAGTTGCTTTCCGGCGAAGATGAGTCTTTGTTGATCTGGTGGGATTCCTTCTTTATCCTGAATCTTGGCCTTCACGTTGTCGATGGTGTCGGAACTCTCGACTTCCAGAGTGATCGTCTTGCCGGTTAGGGTTTTGACAAAGATCTGCATGCCTCCACGAAGGCGAAGGACGAGATGAAGGGTCGACTCCTTCTGGATATTGTAGTCGGCGAGGGTCCTGCCGTCCTCGAGTTGCTTTCCGGCGAAGATGAGTCTTTGTTGATCGGGTGGGATTCCTTCCTTATCTTGAATCTTGGCCTTGACGTTGTCGATGGTGTCGGAACTCTCGACTTCGAGTGTGATCGTCTTCCCGGTTAAGGTTTTGACAAAGATCTGCATGCCTCCACGAAGACGAAGGACGAGATGGAGGGTCGACTCCTTCTGGATGTTATAGTCGGCGAGAGTCCTGCCGTCCTCGAGTTGCTTTCCGGCAAAGATCAGTCTCTGCTGATCTGGAGGAATGCCCTCCTTGTCTTGAATCTTGGCCTTGACGTTGTCGATGGTGTCGGAGCTCTCGACTTCCAGGGTGATGGTCTTTCCAGTTAGGGTTTTCACAAAGATCTGCATCTGTGACAGTAAATAACACCACAATCAAGATCAGAAAGAGGCAACAAATCGCATGATGAATGACCCAAAATCACACTAGAAAAGAAGGACGCAGAAGACAAACTATAGACAGAAACCCTAATTTTACCTTGAGAAAGAGAGAAAATTCAGAACGCTTGATCAATTCCGAGAGAGTTTTCTTAGAGATGAAGAAGTCAGGGCTCTCGGGGTCTTGATATATAGCCGTGATTGTCGAATTGCCCAAAATTATACACCAACAGGAGAATGCCACGTGTAATGATCAGAACTACTGTGGCGTGAGCTGTACGCCAAGGCCGCTTTCCATATTTCCAGCCACCTCGTTTCTAAATCCGCCTACAGTCGTCCAGAAACTTCACTGGTTTCGGGTTTAGACGCTTGAGATGAGAGTGGATTCTGCATTTTTAATATAAATACTATTTAAAAAATATAATTGTGTTTTAAATTCTAAAAATTTTAAAATTTTATTTATAGATTTTACTTTTACAAAAAATATTATAAACAAAATACATAAAATACAGTGATATTTAGGCAGAATTAAAATTTTAAAAAACGAGACTCCAATTTCATACCTTTCATGTTCAAGTAACAAATAAATAAGTATAATTTTCTCATTGAGTTTAAGTATATATTTATATATACACAAATAAATTAAGAAAAAAAATAGGTAATATAGGTCTCACAAAATAAGATTAACTCAATTAAGATATAATTTAAAATTTTATATAGAATTTTAATTTTAATTTTTAAAATTTTATATATTTTATTAAAGATATTTTATTATTAATAAAAATGAAATAAAACATAAAAAGAATTTAACTAAAATAAATTGTTTTTTTATAAATTATGAATTAAATCCAATTCGAGTTAAATTATATTTTTAAAAGATAAAATTACGACGATATCTGTTTTTAATATATTTAAGATTCGATTTTGAGATTTTATTTAATGAATATATATATATATATATATATATGTTTATTTATTAAATTATGTATCGAAATTAAAATAAATTATTATTATATTTATAAGATGACCTAATAAATAGACAAATAAATATGATATGACGTGTTTTACGAGGACGTAAGGCAATGCGTACAAGAAAAGGATTGGTGTGCTTATGATGTTATATGATTTCTTGGGATGAAAGGAAAATGATATTTGTTGAAGGAGGAAAAGATTACCTTACAAGGAAGAAAACCAGTTTTGTTTTTTGGTATAATAAAATATATTTAAATAAAATTAAAATAAAAAAAAATAGAGAAATTCTACCGCTTGAACTATCCTTAAAAGATAAATCAGAACTTCTATGATATATTCTTTTTAGGGTCTTTTTTAAATTCAAAATTTTATTTTATTTTTATTTATGATCTTGTGAATATTTTACAAATTTCATGAATATTAATTTGTTTTATAATTATAAAAAATTAAATTTAATCTCAAATCACTCTCATTCCCCCCCCCCTCTCGTATTCCTTAAAATTTTGAATCTTTGTTTCAAAAGATAAAAAAAGCATTAATGAATTTTGACAATAACATAGAAAATTTAGATATCTTTATTTTTAAAAGATTATATAAATATTATACTTTTTATATTTTATTTAAAAATTATAATCCGTGTACCTGTAGCACCACGTGACTAATTACTATTTTTTCTTAAATGTCAAACTAGAAGACAAAAAAAAAGGTAATTATGTCCCATGGTAAAAAATAAATATTTAATTAAAAATTAAAAGGCAAAGATAATTATGAAATTATTGGAGATGATGTTAAAAAGAGTAGAAAGCAATATGAACTAATAAAAAGATATTTAATTAATTTTTAAAAATAATATATTTAAAATTTATTGATTATAATTTTTTTATATTTTGATATTTGAATTATTGGATTAATCTGATTTAAATATTATAAATTTAATTTAGAGTTTTTTAATAATCGATCCTTAAAGACTCAAATTTGACTCAGGGATGAATATGATGTTATAACTTAGTTTTAATGAGGGTGCTATTAATTATTAAATTAATTAGAGAGAGATTCGAAAACCTGAGGAATGAAATGGCTGTGAGTCGAGTAATCAAAATACTAAACACGGTTCCGTACGCGGCGACCAAAACCAAACAAAGGGAATCCCTTTCCTCAACGCAGTCCTCTTTTTCTCCCTCTCTGCTCAACCAAACAGGGCATGAAGGCGAAAACAGATCCCCATTTCTCCGTTGAAAAAGAGAAAGAGTGAGTGAGTGAGTGAGTGAGTGAGTGAGCAGGTAGAGTGAGTCAATTAGGTTTTCTTCGTTCAGATCTCCATATCTGAATCCAGTACAAAATGCCTTCAGTAGCATCTCGTTCGGGAGATGCAATCTTCGCCAACGCTGAACGTGTCGTAAGTAACTTGCTAAAAACCCCGATTTCTCTCTCTATCCGGAGTTTCATTTCTGTAAATTCGATCTATTGTAGAACGCAGAGCTCTTTACTCTCACATATGGCGCCATTGTTCGCCAGCTTCTGACGGATCTCGAGGAGGTTGAGGAAGTCAACAAACAGCTGGATCAGATGTAACTCCCCGTGCCTCTCTCTCTCTCTCTCTCTCCATCGACTAAACATTAGAAATTCATATCATGTTATGATGAAGATTTGCTATTCCTGATTATTGGACTTAACCAACTAGAATTAAATGAACATGGGTCTGACGCTAGGTAATCGAGTGCTACGGTGATTGTATTTATTCTTGTTTAGGGGTTTCATGATCAGGGTTAAGGTGCTCGTACTTAACTAGTGTAACTGATTGCAAAAGAAAATGGAACACTCTTTAGTTGGGGTCTGTTGTTAGTTGTTACCTTTAATGCCAGAGCATTCGTGAGTGCAAGTAGGTATTTGCCTTAATATTTTGCGTGAGTTTGTTTGGAGCTCATTAGTCAAGGCTTCAGTCCTGGTTCTAATGGGCTTTGTTCATGATGATGAAGCGATCTAATCTATTTGAATATGCAACTGGGTCTGCAATGGTGTACATTTCGTACAAATTAAGGATGAAAACTATATAGAATTATAATTTTATAGATAGTCTGTTGCCCATGAGTCTTATTGAACTTCATTTCAATTACTTAAATTATATGCCTAAGTGCTAGAATTCTATGAAGAAATGTGATTATTTTGAGTTTTTGTTCCACTCTGGTGGAGAGAAAGCATGATTTTTCAGAAATTTATCCATTCTTCTGGGTTAAGAATTTTACATGTATTTCAGAAATGTTTCCATTCATATGGGATAAGATTGTTTCAAGATTGCTAACGGTTGTCACTTTTATTGTAGCTTTTTTCTGTTCATTTCCTTTAGGAGGATTTCTTAGCCTCCTTGCAATTCTCTCCGTAAAATAGTTTTTAGGGAAAAAAAATTTATGTAAAGCCAATTGGGACATTAACTTAAAGATGCTTCTAATGTGTCTTGAATTAATACACTCATGTCTAACAACAACTAGCAAATCAATTAAGTCTACCTTTACCACAGTCAACATGTATATTATGTTTTTCCTTGAGTTGAGTTATTTGGGCTGAGCCTAACTTGATTGGGACTGAAATGGAGATAAGAGATGGACAAGGGGGGTTCTCACTGAACCCCTGCATGTTCCCAACCTGGTTGTGACACAAATGCACACTTGTTTCTTTAGGGTTTTGTTAAGTTATGCTTTCTGGATTTATCTTGGGGCCACAGTTTGGGCGTTTGTCTTGCTGATTTTTCCACCAATCTTTTCACATCCTATTTTGAGACTTTGGTGGATCTTTCTCCTCCTTTACCCATGGCTTAGGCTTCTGAGTTGAATGTCATGAATTTATGTCTCCTCCTTGTGCTTTTCTCCCTATATTTGTTATTTGCATCTGGGTCATTTCCATAACATTGAAGAATTCCGGAAATATGGTTATTGTCTGTAAAAAGGTGATGGTGATGTTGGCTATTAAGATTAAATCTATGTTTTGTTTCAGTGGGTGGAGGTAAGAGGTGTGCGTTTGTGTGTGATAGAGGGGAAAAATCTTTTATTCACCGCAATTTGGGTGTGATTCTATCAGTGTTGTTGGTTTTTTTTTAATTTTAATTATTATTATCTTATTTTTCCATGTAGTCATGGTCATCAAAATCGATTCAAACAGAAATCGATCCAATTATCTTAAATATAGAAGAATCTTATGATTCGAATCTGATTAGCAATTCAAAATGTATGATTCGATTTGATTCAGACAGAAGTAGTTTCGGTTCTTATGATCTTATTTGCTTGTCGAATATGGAACCTGATGATGAGTCAATCACCAAGTATAAAGTTCCTTTTTTTCAAATGATAACTCATGGATGGATATCCATGAATGCTTCAATGATGATGAAGGAGCTCCTAGCAAAAAAAAAAAAAAAAGAATGGGAGGTATAATTTAAAAAATTTATTATTATAATTATCTAACTTAGTATACAATATTATATATATTTTTTATAAATTCCTCATTCTTTTCTTAGTAAGTGCAAAACTTGAATGGCAATAGAAAAGGAAAATGAGAAGCAACTAAAAATGAAGATATAGAAGTGACCAAAGATGTTGGCAATAGCGCTATGGATCTCGGGGAGATTTCAATAAATCTTAAAGACTTAGTATTTGAATTAACAAAATATTAGCTTTTGAATGTATGATATGATTTTTAGGGCATTAAGTATAATGAACAATGCCTTGAATCTCTTAAATTTTTAATTTTGGAGTCTGTTGGATATTACAACTTAGATTAAATTAAATTTCTACTAGTTAGTAGTTACTTATTTGAATCCAAAACTTGAATCGTGTTCTTTGATTATTTTAATATATTATGTAGGTTCTAAAACTATCTATTTACATAATGATGAATCTTACAATTCACAATTCGAATCTTGATTTGATAACCATGCATGTATTGGTATCTGTTATGCATCAAATCTTCAATCTAAAGGCAAGGTTGATATCCATAGGCCTTGCCACTTTTGAATTCTTTTTAACAGTTTGGTCCGATCTTCAATTGGTATTTCATAATTTGATGACTACACTGGAAAGTCTTGCCGGCTGAGATGCAAACACATACTTTACTTTTTCAGGGGTTATAATATTGGAGTTCGTCTGATTGACGAGTTTCTGGCCAAGTCCAATGTCTCCAGATGTGTTGACTTCAAGGAGACTGCAGAAGTTATTGCCAAGGTGTTGTCTTTTCTCTGTTTGGCTTTATTTAAACATTGCAGACTCATAGTTACTGTGCCTCTATAAATTCTTATGCCTAATATGCTGCTAATGTGTTGAATTCGTTCCATCTGCTTTATGTTCTTTCCTTGAGCAATAGTTCCAAGTTGAGCTAGTCCTGATAGCTGTTGAGGAGAATTCTTGGATTTTGAGAGTAAAGAACAGTATTTTGGCCTTTTGTTACAAAGTCTTGGTTTACCGGTTCAATAGTGCATCTACTTCAATGTGACATTGAGTTTTAATTTTATGTTGTATTTACCTGTTTTGATATTTTGCATGCACTATTTTTTTTCTTTCTTTTTGGTCAATCATGTTTAGTTGATTTTATTGACATTACATTCACCCTATGGGGAGAAAGGGAGAGTGTGTTTTATGGCATACAGCCATAAACAGCTGATGCTTGAATCTAAATTTTTTCTCCTCAAAAAAGAAGAGCAAAGAACTTTGATTCTCTTGAAGAACCTTTATATATCTTAAGGGATTTCTCAGAGCATCTCGAGAAACTCAAATGTATACTTGAACTCCTTGGGAGAGAAGTTGCAGAATTGAATATTGTTCGTATTCATTGCAGTTTGGTTATTAGTTTGAAGTGTTGCAATTTAGACGATGCATTAATGACAATGTAAACCAATTGTATGTCCTTTATTGCTTTATGCTAAAGCTTAAATTGGGGCTCATAATGATGAGAAAGTAATTGAAGACTCCTCATTGCATACTTCATGCTTCCACCCTGTACCTAAAAAGGGACTAGATAAGCAAATCCACTGAAAAAGAAGAATAACGCTACTCCATACGGTAAGAATCTATATCCAACTAAATATAATATCTTGCGATGGCTTTTCCTCATCAGTTGCCATTTCTCTCTAGTAGACTTTGTAATAGATGACTAGAGGAATAAATAGACGATGCCATTTACCCCCTTTTTGGTATGAGAATTTTTGTCCTTGAAGCCTGTCAACTTACTGACGACATAATCTGCCGTTACTCAGAGGTAATCCCTACATAGAAGGCTGCATCCATGATGGAAATTACATGAATTATTTTCTGCATTTGAGAAGGCCTAGCAGAATGAATGCTTTTGATGTCTATTTAGTGTCCCATCACGATGGTCAATAATGAGATCACCGGTCAATTTTGCATTTTTTCCCCATGATCATTTGAAGCAGGGTATTTAGTCTCCTTAATTAATCTTAGCTTTTTGAGGTGAAGTTTGAATTTTCCAGGTCATCAAATCTACAGGCTTTGAAATTATATGCATTGGTGGACAATGTATTTAGATGTTTGGATTGTGTTATATATCATTGATCATAGCCAAGGAGTAATTTCTTTTTTTAACTCATCAAGGGATTCCTTACATTAGATTTTTCAAGAGTTCTTGGTGTCTTTTCTCTTTTTACTATAAAACCAATTCTGTCTTAATGCTGTTCTGTTTTACTTTTGTGGTTGTAGTGACTGGCTAGTAATTCGTCGGATGCGACTGATTGTGTGGCTTGTGCTGTTCAGCATCTATCAACTCATTAATAATTGCTATTCACTGTTTTCTTCCTGCATGACTCAAGTTTGTTGCTCTGACATTCCTTCAAACAGGTAGGCTTCAAAATGTTCTTGGGGATCACTGCAACTGTCACCAATTGGGATGCTGATGGGACAAGTTGCAGTCTTGTATTAGAGGACAACCCTCTAGTTGACTTTGTTGAACTTCCAGATACATGTCAAGGCTTGTATTATTGTAACATTTTGAGTGGAGTTATAAGAGGAGCCCTTGAGATGGTGAAGTCTTCCCTTCAATCTCTTTTCTTTTGGCTATTTATTTACATTATAACTATTTTTTTTAATTTTCCTTTTAGACTGAATTATGCCTTATGAGTTTAATATCAATTTGGTAATGCACTTCCTGCAATTCAATTTGGTGATTTTGTCCAGATCTTTCCAAGCTTAAAATAACCAAAATAAATACTGAATTCTGTTTTTTTACTTGCTTTTTTTTTTGGGGGGGGGTTGTTTTGGGGTGAGCAAGTTTGGCCTTGAACTCTTGGCATGCTACCTATTTTTCACTTCCTAACATTGCATGCATGATTAAATGAGAGCGTCTCTGATGTTATGCCTTCCGAGTATGAAATGAGAGTTCATTACTAGTCAAGCCACCTCATAACAAGTATCATCCACTAAGGTTGCTGAGGGAATTCATTATTTTGATTTCTGAACCTTTCTCTGATCACTTTATGCATAATTTTACTCTTAACATATCATGGTTTAAGGGCTTTAGCTTGATTTAATTACTTAGCTGCACCTGTAGTATATGAGAACCTTTCTTCAAATTTGTCTTTTCTAGCCCATAGAATTGGAACGTAATACCGTTTTTTTTTCTTTTTTCATTTATTTCTACAGCATGGCACTTGTTGCTTCTGTTTTGTTTTTCCCCTGATTCTTTGGATGTTAAAATGCCCTTGTTCAGGTGTCAATGAAGACGGAAGTCACCTGGCTGCGCGATATGCTCAGAGGCGATGATGCATATGAGTTGCAGGTGAAGCTTTTGAAGCAAGTTCCAGAGGAATATCCATACAAAGATGATGAGTGAAATGCTTTGTCGTGTATATACAGCTCATTATTTCCTCCTGCCTTCCCCCTAGTCAGAGTCATACCAACTTCTTTTTTCTTCTTTCAGCACAAAAAGAATTTCTTGGATAATTTTATGAGATGCTAATTTTTCCCTTATAAATATTCGTTTACTTATAATAAGCTGCACCATGATGCCATTAATCTGCCTGTTGAATTTCTTGATCTTATTGGTATTTCTTGAAGGGCTGTCCTTTATTTTAGTTTAAAATATTGCTTTTTCCTTGGCTGAAATCACAACCTTAGCTTGGTTTGATCAAATTAGAAAGGAAAAGAGAGGAGAGAGAATGAGATGCTCATTCACTTCTCTCTTCCGTTTCAAATACCTCAAATGAAAGGCTTGTGGTCTCAGATTCCTTGCCTAATCCATCAAAGACCTACAGAGTTTTTGCATCATCATTAACTTTATCCCTTTGTACAAATAACGAAACAATTGAGGTGTAACTAAGGTGTACCATAAGCTTACATATTAGCACTTGTTGCTGTTGATTGGGCCTTTTCTTATAACATGCCATGCTAAGTGGTAGCGGCCGCTCTTGTTCCCACTACTTGGTAAATAAATTGATTTGGTCTAACAATTTCATACTAAAATTTTTTTGCTTCGACTTTGCTATCTTTATATCACTCACTGCATGCTAATCATAAATATAAACCTACTGATCATAAATATAAACCTAAGTGTTAACATTGTTTCCTTAGTGTTTCCTAAAGGGATAATTTAGTAATTATAATTTTTCTATTCCAACCCTGAGATCTAAGATTCAAATCACTATATAACAAAAAAAAAAAATTCTTTTTCATAGCCAAGTAAAGATTAACCGTCCTTTAAGAGGTTCGAGGAGAACGTGTGAAGCCCGAGACATAACGAGTGTCTGGACCTCCTTAAAGACACTAATGGAGTCTTTCGATCAGGCATTCTTAAAAGTAGTTCCACTTGTTATGAGATATGTTACGTTAATGGGGAAAATATAAGGAACATTTTGGCTTCACTCTTCAATGGGAAATTTTATATTCATCTTATTAAGTGTTTTTGATGCAGTTGAATATCTTAGATTTGACTCCAAAAATCATGCCATGGTTGAAACTTTGTGACTTCTGGTTTATCTTTGAATTTTCTCTGAGTATGCATCTAAGTGTTTTTGGCTTCTATTTTTCTTTTTAAATAACTATTTCTCATTTCTTTCCTTTTTTTGTTTTTCAAAATTGTCGCAATGAAAATCGCCCCTGCATTAGCCTACCATTTCGGTCCATGAGGCTGTAGTTACCAAACCATCGGACACTTGTTTTTCCCGTCTCTCCAGAGGTGATTCTGGGTAGACCAAAAAGTTTTCATCATCAAAATTTCCCATAATATTGACTATGTTTTCTCACTATTAAATAAATGTCGGCATAAAATTTTTGCAATTAACATGAGAATTTATATCTAATTCCCCCCTTTATGTTATTTATTTTCTGATTAAGATGGGGTGACCATATTTGGGCAAAAGTAAACGGGCACTCGCCCGTACAATAACGTGTGCGCCCAAAAACTCCTCCCCCCCTCCTCTCTCTCTCTCTCTCTCTCTCTCTCTCCTCTCTGTTTGGAGAGAGTGGGGTTGTCTGTCTGTTGGAAAGGAACACCACGAAGCGTGTGGACCAGGGCGCAGAAAGAGACAGAAGCACACCCGGACAAAATTGAGAGGAACACCACGAAGCTTGTTTTGCTTTTCAGAAGAAATAAACATTTTTGTTTTTAAAATCCGATTCTATATTATTTTTATAAATAAATTTACAATTTTTTATAAACTCTGTTTTTAATTAAATTATATTAATATAAAATATAATTTTTTCTTGACTAAAATTCTTATTTCTATATTTAAAAATAAAATATATAAATACTAATAATAAAAATAAAAATAAATTAATTATTTTTCTAAATTATTAAAATCAAATATTTATAAATATAAAATTATTTTTATATAATATAAAACACCAAAAAAAATTTCTTAGAGAGTTCAAATTATAAGAAATGAGAGCCGATTATGATAAATGACTGCGTTTATGATATAAACATATTCGAAATTTTGTATTATTCAAATAAAAATATAAATAGAATAAAAAATTATGTTCTTAAAAAAGCTAACATATATTAGAAAAAAGAAAAGAAAAAGTCACTCTCAAAATTTTCTAGATTAAAATTACTTTTTTATTTTTTTTTATTTTTTTAAAAAAGCTACTTTACCAAAGGTGCACTCCATATTGAAAGGGTGCTTAGGACAAGCACACCACCGTGTTATGTAAATATGGATAAAATAATATTATGGGATTTAGATTATTTTATTTTATTTTTGTTTAGTTTGAATGCCTTGATTCATATTCTCCCCTGTAAATGTGAATTTTGACCCAAAAAAATTATTTTACAAAAAAAACCCTAACCTTAGAGACTTCCTTTTTTCCTAATAAAAATCCAGGAATCTAATATACGTAAACTGGCTTGCCCATTTAAATATATATATATATATATATATATATATATATATATATTATTTGGGCCGTGTGAAAAGGTCCTGGAGGCTGCTGCACCGAACCCTCTGTTAAATCCAATCATTCCGCAAAAGCAAGGGCAAAAGCAAAGGAAAAAGAATCATTCACTTCACCCTCACTACAGACACCCACCCGGGTAATTCTCTCTCTCTCTCTCTCTCTCTCTCTCTCTCTCCCTACCAGATGACAGAGGTCGGAGGATGTGGCCGGTGTTGCTGCACCTTCCTCATAACACTAGGCCTAACAGCACTCTTCTTGTGGCTAAGCTTCAGAACCACAAATCCCACTTGTTCGATCCGTTCATTTTACATTCCTGCCCTCAACAAGAACCTTATTGACAAGTCCAACACTTCAATCAACTATCTGCTCCAGCTGAAAAACGAGAACAAGGACAAGGGAGTTTACTACGATGCCCTTAATCTCTCCTTTTATTACGGAAAAAACCGGGACAACTTCATAAAGAATGTTAGCCTTCAAGGGTTTCATCAGGGGAATGGGAATACGGCAAAGAAAAATGAGAGCATGGACATCGGGAAAAAAGCGAACGATGATATTCAGAGCCAAGAGAAGGCGGTTTTCAGGGTGGATTTGGTGACCGCCGTGAGGTTTAAGATTCTGTTCTTTAAGACCAAGAGGAATCATATTGCTGTTCATGCCGACGTGGAAGTCGACGACTCGGGTCAGATGGTCAAGAAGAAGAAGGGTGTCAAGTTCACCTCCGGCGCATCAAAGCTCCGTTCTTGCTATCCTGCGCCGGCGATCGCCTTTTGTTTTTGGTTTCTGTTTTTCATTTGATATTTTTGTTTAAATTATTGTACTTTTTCATGTCTAATTTATTGGCATTCCAGTGCTTCCCAAACCTTAGCTTAATTCAATTTCTTTTTTATTTTAAATTATTTTATTTTTAATATTTTTTATCTTAAAAATTCTATGTAATATTAATTGTGTGTAACTTGCGACCTCGGCCTTTCCCAAACGGAATCCTCTCTCTCTCATCTCTCTCACTCTAAAGTGTGCTTTTGGGTTGTTTGGTAATGAGTGGTTGATTGACCAAAAGAAGACTTGGGTATTTTGGATACGTCGGTAGTTTCCTATAATATGAAAATTTATTATTACACAAAAAATAATTTTTAAAATAATTTTACATATATATGTAAAAATTTTATCCCTCGGATTAACCCATCTAAAAGCTTTTTACCAATTTTCGAAAAGAAATATTATAAATACGATGACTAAGATATTAGATTTAATAATCCAGACAAATATTTTTCTTTCTAATTTTGGAATAAAAGTTTATTAAATTAACTTCTTTTTTTTTTTTAAGTATGAAATTCAGGGGAAAAGATATGAGCCTACCTCACAAAAAGTGCCCTTTCTTTGATTTGTGCCTCTGCACTTTCCTCATTGAGACACTTGCAAGGATGTTTCCAAATCACGCGTATTTAGAGGTGATGTTGCCATTTAATTGACCTTTTCCAAGAAAGTGTATTTCTATTTCTATTTCAATTTCTTTTTGCCATAGGAATTATGTAAATTAAACTTTTTTTATATAATTATTTTTTTATAAATTAT
This sequence comes from Dillenia suffruticosa, assembly GCA_033439265.1. Classification (NCBI taxonomy): domain Eukaryota; kingdom Viridiplantae; phylum Streptophyta; class Magnoliopsida; order Dilleniales; family Dilleniaceae; genus Dillenia; species Dillenia suffruticosa. The sequence continues at coordinate 3,197,523 of JAVTVX010000005.1, forward strand.
TGATATCTGAAAATCATATTAAATAATATTAAATTTGGTTCAAAACAGATTTGACATTTAGAGTTAAAACTCTCCCTATATTTGTTTTTATTATACAAAAAATTCAAATTCGAGATTTTATTTAAAAGATACCAATGATCGGTAACTAAGTATTGATCTCGATATAATTATTAATTATAGTTGTATTTAAAATTCAAATGGGCTTGACATCCAATTCGAGGAGCCATGTACAAAAATATACCTAAAAAATAAAAAATTTTTAAATAACTCCGAGAGCAAAATAATTATGAAAATAACACACATTTATCATGAGTTGAACCGGTGACACCACGTGGTAGCATGCGATTGGCCGAATGCCATGTTCATGTCTCCAAGATGTGAAGATGCGACAAGTCACCGCTCGCGGCCGGTCCCTCCGCCACCCGCGGTGGGTCCTCTCTCTCTTCCTTGCCCGCCCACAGCTCTCTCTCTCTCTCCCTCCCTCTCCCGCACGCGGCTCTAATCCGCTCCACCTCCCTCCCTCCCTCCCCCGCGGCTCTTTCCCTCCCTTCCCCCAACTGCCCGTGGCCGACTCTCTCTCCCTCCCCCCGCGGCTCCCGGCTCGGGGGAGAGAGAGAGCGCACCGCGGGGGGGAGAGAGGGAGAGAGGGGGTCGCGGGGGGAGGGAGGGAGGGAGGGAGAGAGAGGGGGCCGTGGGGAGGAGGGAGGGAGAGAGAGGGCAGCGGGCATCCGCGGGGTCACAAACAGAAATATTTTTTCGTTTAGCTTATTTAAAATTTTATTTTTTATTTTTTAGATTAGATCCGTACAAAACTCCAGTTCGAGAGTCTAATTCCCCCCGCCCCTCTTTTTTGGCCTTGCATGGCCTAGCTTGAGATGCCCATGAATGATATAAGGATAATCTTTTTGATCATATATTAAATTTTGGGATCAATTCACTCCAAGTGATTTGGGCTCAAAGTAATTTTCCCCTTCATTTAAAATTTGTCAAAGTTTCACCCTGAATTTGTCTCCACGACCCCTTTACCCACTTTGTCCATTTAAGGGTTAAGTTTAACTTAAAAAAATGATATATTAAAAATAAAAATTAACTTAATTTAACATTTTCAATTTTATCAATTTATTATTCTTTGTGGCATATGGACGGGAGCTTTATTTGTTCAGGAAAACTAATATATGACCCAAAAAAAAAAACCCCTCCCCCATATTATATATATATATATAATCAATACCAGCAGGTTGGAAAACAACTATATTACATCGTCTGATGTATGGAGCTTAGCCTACGACATATTACTTTGGCATTCATCAGATGATACAACGATTGCTTCAAATTACCTGTAAGGTGAGTTACCACCCTGTAGTTTAATCAGAGAATAGTATGCTCCACCTCGTCCGTACGACAGTAGTTTAGTATGTGATCCTTGTTCTACAACTTTTCCATCCTTAATAACTGCAATGGAGTCGGCCTTTTGTATTGTCGATAGCCGATGAGCTACAATAACACATGTTCTGCCCACCATCATCTGCTCAAGTGCTGCTTGGACTAGGTTTTCTGAGACACTATCAAGGGCACTTGTTGCTTCATCGAGCAACAGGATTGATGGGTTTTTCAGGATTGCTCGAGCGAGCGCTATCCTTTGTTTTTGCCCTCCTGATAGCTGAACTCCTCTTTCTCCGCAGTAGGTTGAATACCCATCTTTCATTCCACTGCAGTGAATGCGAACAAAACAAAAGCGTGATAAGTTTACTAGATAGAGGAGAAGGACATGCATAATTTTTTTTCAGAGAATTTAGCTTTTGGAGTAGAAATGAGCTAAATATGTACCTGATAAAATCATGAGCATTGGCAAGAGCTGCAGCCTTCCTTATCTCGGACTCACTAGCGTCCTCATTCCCATAGGCAATATTATCGCGAATGGTTCCAGCAAAAAGGGTTGGCTCCTGACTAACTAATGCTATTTGTGTCCTCAGGACTCTCAAGTTATAGTTCTTTATGTCCTTGTTGTCAATGTAGACCCATCCTTTTGTTGGATCATAAAATCGCTCAATTAGCCCAATTATGGTAGATTTGCCAGAGCCACTCTGCCCCACTAATGCTACTGTTTGTCCTGCATTTATTCTAAGATTCAGGCCCTTGAAGATCAATTGATTTGGTCTTGATGGATATGCAAAGAACACATTCTTCAACTCTATGTCACCTTTGATTGTTTGATCAACTTCCAAACCCCATGAATTTTCCGGTTCAATGTCACTTTTTCTATCTAAAATTGCAAATATTGATCTTATGGCACTGCTTCCTTTTGACAAATCAGAAGTCATGCTGCCAGCATCTGCAATGGTCCTGCCAGTGAATAGCAGGATCAAGAATGCTTGAAAAAGGTGCTCAGGACTTACTAACCCTTTTGTCATTAGCCTCCCACCATACCAAAATGCTAAAGCCGTGAAAGCTGTGGCCAAAAATTGGGAGCAAAAGAGTCCAAAACCTGAGAACCAGGACTGTTTCAGACTTTCCCTTTTAGGACCTTTCATGGTGGCTTTGAAGAGCCCTAGTATTCTTTTTTGAGAAGAGAATGCTGCGATTGTTTTGTAGTTAATGGCAGCTTCACTGGCTAATTGGCTTCCTTCCCTTTGTGCTTTCCTGGCTTTTTCAGACATACTCTTCATCAAAACACTCCTCGAGTAAAAGCTCCCAATAAGTATTGGCTGAACTGCAATCATAACAAGGGCTAGTCTCCATGAGAGTGCTAGGCCAAGTATGTAAGCTAAGGCTGCAGAAGAGAATGTTTGTAACAGAAGAGACATGCGTTCTCCAACAAGTGTTCTAACCATGCTGGCTTCTGTTGCTAACCTTGCGCAAATTGCAGCACTTGTGTTCTCATCTTTATCAAACCAACCTACTTCAAAAGTCATCAACTTTTCAAGCACTTCTTCTCTTACCCTTTTAACAAACCTCTCTCCCATGACAGCAAAATTGTAGTGTTGAACAAGATTTGTGATGAAGTTAAGAGCCCCAAGGCCTAAGAAGATGATGCTGTATAGTCTGGCATGTGATTTGATGGCAGATGAGTCATTTCGAAAGTAAACCGCAATCAGTTCCCCCAAAAAGTAAGCATTAATTGGTTGAACTGCTCCGGAACCTAATGCCCCTATGCATCCAAGTAAGGCATTTCCCCACTCAGGTGCATTCATTTTTAGTAGACGCCATTGGGAAGGAGAAGCATATGCCGATTCCTCAGAAATTTCATCATCACTATCTTCGTAGTAACTTAGCTGGATAGAGTAGGGACTGGCTATTGAATATGCTGGGCTGAATGGATATGCTACCGGAGAATTCATGCCATTTGATCTTTGACTCATTGGGCTTAGTACTTGACTCATCCTCTGAGGAGTTCTTCCACCTTTTTCATAAATGACACTGCTAACAGCTTCATTTTGAGATGCCAAGTGCTGCAATTGGACCATTTTAGCATATTCACCTCCGGCACCGCCATTCCTTTGCATAAGATCATCATGAGTGCCAGATTCAACTATCTCTCCGGATTGAAGAACTACAATCAGGTTTGCCAATCGGATTGTTGAGAGACGGTGGGCAATGATGATTGTTGTCCTCCCTCGAGATGCCTGATCAAGTGCATCCTGCACAACTCTTTCGGACTGTGCATCCAAGGCGCTAGTGGCTTCGTCAAGAAGAAGGATTTTTGGCTCTCTAATTAGTGCCCTTGCTATTGCAATTCGCTGCTTTTGTCCTCCAGATAACTGGACACCGAATTGGCCAACCTGGTACATCCACAAAGATATTTTGAACCTAGAATTGGAACGACCAAGTGCTAAAACTAACATAATTAGGTTATTTAGATTAGAAGATAGAAGTTTAACTTACTCGGGTTTCATATCCATCTGGTAACTGAACTATGAAGTCATGGGCGTTCGCTGCCTTAGCTGCATTTATCACAAGGTCCATAGAAGCTCCCTCCCTTCCAAACAATATATTCTCTTTTATGGATGTTGCGAAGAGGATTGGCTCTTGATTAACCAGACCCATTTGAGATCTTAACCACTTAAGTTGAAGCCTGTTTATTTTATATCCATCCAAGAGAATTTCACCTTCTCTAGGGTCATAAAATCTTTCAAGCAAGGAAATCACCGTGGACTTGCCAGAACCACTACCCCCTACAAGGCCCACCATCTTGCCCGGTGGAACTAGAAGATTGAAATTCTTCAGAATTGGTGTATCAGGCCTTGAAGGGTAACTGAAATTCACATTTCTAAATTCAATTTCTCCCCTCACATATGCCAAAGCCTTCCCTTTCTTGTCATCTGAGTCTATGTTTGGTTGTCGATCAATCATCTCAAATATTCGCGTTGCAGCAGCAGTTGCCTCAGCAAGAGCAGTGAGATTTGGCAGTGCACTCAATATACACCTATAATGGCAAATGAGATTGTAAGCTAAAGATCACCTTCTGAACCAAAAACTTAGCGATCAAGAGTTAACTTACAGTCCTCCAAGAAGGACATTGAATCCAGCCACAAAAACAGCACCACCCTTTTCTCCTTTTTCAGTTACTAGAAAACTCCCCATCCACGCCTGGAAAGCCCAACAGACGAAGATGATGCCCATGCTTCCCATCATTAATCCTTTTGCAAATCCTTGTTTGATTCCATACTCCACTGTTTTTTGAAGTGCATTACTAAACCTGGACAGAGTTTCTTGCTCTGCAACATATGAATATACTATTCGAATTGATGAAATTGCTTGTTCTGCAATACTACCAGCAACCGTGTAAGATGCAATCATCTTCACTCCAAGGTCCATCATGAGCTTCCCAAATGCAATTCCTGGCATGATAAACATGAATACAAAAGGAAGTGCTGCCAATGCTAGTTTCCAGGACAGAATGAAGGCAAATATGAGGCAGAATATGAATGATGAAAAAAAAGCAAGGCAATCCGGTATCTGCACACATGCAAGAAACCAATGTCACCTACCATGTTAAACATCACATGATAAACTTGAATACAACAGGACGAAGAGGGAACCTTCTCGCCTATAACGACTTGGATTGAGTTGACATCAAAGGTTGTACTAGAGACAACTTGATAACTTGTGGAAGTGTTTGCAGCTTGTGTGTCAAAGAAGCCAACTTCTTGCTTAAGGATAGATTTAAGATACTCGATTCGCATACGAGAAGTCTGTCTCTCTGCAGTTCTTGTCCAACAAATTCCTTCTGCAGGAGAGAACTAAGAGATTTTACAGTAAGAAAAAGACAACTGCAAGGAAACGGTTGAAGTTCAACTTACCAACAAAAGCGGAGAGTCCAACTCCAAGAGAAACATATAGAATCCTGAGTGCATACTGGGCAAAAAAAGAAAAGAACTGAGAAATCTGTCCCTACATTGCTTATAATCTAGAACAATATAATAAAGGGTGACCCTGTACACAGTGGTTACTGCCCCTTGTTTACTCTTTAGAGAATGAAATTTTTTTCTTCGCAGCCAAAATAGACCCTGGTTTTCACGTGAACATATGTGGCATGTATGATTGGGCAGATTTTTTTTTTTTTTTTTTCGGTTGCACGTCATTAGGCAGTCATAACAAGCCGGTGAAGAAAAACATTTTTTTCCCTTTTTTGGCAGCGGTTTAGTGGGCTAACGTTAGTAGAACTGTGCAAAGTCTAATAAGTGAGACACAGGACTCATTTGGGAGGCAGAAACAATCACACCTATCTCACTCTATGCCCTTCTTTTTATGAGAAGCACTCTATGCCTTTCAACAAAGCTTAAAATGAGAAACTAACCATGTATATATTTAAATACATTTATTGTATGTATAATATATGATGGGCAACGTAAAGTTGAGACTGCAAACCCCCACAAGTGATTTTACAGAAGCCACTTTGACATCTATATACAATGCTAACTAAAGTTGTGTTGTGGCATAAAATCTTTTTATCGAACAAATATTGTGCAGTTTTACAATATCCAAATTTTCAAGCAAAAGCTCTTAGATGCATATGACTACAAAACTTTTCTGAGACTCCCCCTTCTACACACACATTTGCACCCCTAATATGACTTCTAATCCTCAGCTGTTAATGCATGTTTATCCCTTAATCTACTAAAGGGAACAAATATCAACCTAGTATTAAGTAAATCAGAACATTTATGTCCCTCTTTCTAATTCATATCGTTCTAAAATGGTTAAACTCTTTCAAAATTTCTATAAATGATCCACAACCAAAACATAGTTCAATAGTTACAGGCTTGCCTAATTTAAGGATAAAGCTTTATGAACTAAAATGTTATAAATAGAAAATAGATTGAATCATCACATATTTATCAGGTCTATTCGATCACTCATGAACTTACTGAATGGCAATCCAAAATTTAATAACATTAAAATTCATGTGAACTCCACAACATCAAAGCTTCAAACTTGTGTACAAGATTATTGGGTGAGTGGCAACTCATGAAATGGGTTAAAATTCTAACACTTCACAGTAGAACTTATCCATTAAATAATATAGCCGTGACCCAAATCGATTTTTTTCTTTTCAGTGGTTGGGAGACTCTCATATGGTGATACCAATAGGGTTAGCTATACTGATCACGCGTTCCCATTCTAGCAACAATTTGGAAATGTAATAGAAGCCTATATTTGAATGAATCCGTCTGTACCAAGCAAGACCTTTTTTTTTTTTAAGTTATATCACACAAAAAGCATACCTTGTTGACAATACTAGTTGAGAGAAATGCATTGGGATTTCCATACTCATTGATCACTGCACTAATAACATACATAGTGAGAGGACCCTGCAACCCATCTCCAATACTGCCTAAAGTCCCCATCAGCATTAGCCATTTATCAGTCCGATCCGCAAACCTGAACATGGTTTTGTTTCCACCTTCACCCTTTCTCATCTCTACTCCCCCAAATTCAAAGCAAGTTCCACAATTTTCTCTCCCAAAACTATGTAAGGCTCACTTGTATATCTATTCCAATTTATTTGGTGTATAAGTTTATGGTATCTTTAGCAATTTGGCAGCAGGCTAGTATCGTTTATCTTGTCCTTTGACTTGGTTTTGCTGCTACAGCCAAATGGGTAACAATCAATGGAAATTTTTGAAGGATTAGCTGGCGCAACCTTATTGCATTGGACTTGCTAAGAATGTTGGTTTCCATAATTCCATCCTTTTTTGTCTCACTAAGCATGTTTCTCTAATCGTTGTTTGGTTAGTAGACAAAAGCACTATGATCGTACCAATCATTGGATGAAATGGTTAATTTAGTTTAGTTAATCAGCCTCCTTAGCTCATGTTTGGATTGCAAGAATGAAATTTTGGGAGCGGCTTTGACGATTAAACAATTAGGTCATCCAATCATGGTGTGGGCTAATGACTACTGTTTATAGTGCCATACTCCTATTTGCTGGACACATAAACTGATTATTACCAAAAAAAAAAAATAAACTGATTAATACCTCTTCCATTTTGACAGTGCAGTTTTTGAAAAAAAAAAATTTTGGAAATAGAGTTTTGATTTAAAAATTATTTTTTTACGTAAATAGAGTCTTACCATCGGTATCCGAATTTCACCTGACTAATCCAATTTGAACACTATAGAGGCCCATTTTAGGAGGTGCCTCTCCAAACATAGTCTTTTCCGTTTTCAAGTTTTAAACCCGATACTTGGTTAAGTCACCTAGCATCACATCCCACTAAATCATCTATCAGTTGGTATTTTGATTTAAAAATTATGAAAAAACAAACATATATACATTTTATAGTTCTGTATCCCAACATGAACATCCCTTAAAATGGAAAGCTCTTAAACCCAATAACCCCACCCTCCCAAAAAAAGATGTGAAATTGAAGGGCACCTCTTAAAAAATGTTGGGATCAAGATTAATGTTGGGATAAAGATGTGCTCATCTCATTTCTGGTCTAGCCATCCAAACCCGGTCTTAGGTATTTCAAAGATGGTCCGTTTTAGCACTCTTTCTTTAGAATCTCAATTGAATTTGCAATCTTTTACTTTTGTTTGTTTTCTTTAATGCAATTGTATTTGGTAGTATTATCTCCTATATAAACATATATAAAGGATGATATCATTGTCAGAGTCGAGGCAAAATCAAAGGCTGAACAAGGTAATCAAACGCAATGACCTTGTTATTATCGAAGGTGATTAAGATAAAATCCAAACAAAGAGAGAATCAAATTGGCCGGTTAAAGGACAATGTCTCAATATTTTGAAAGGAATTTCTTTTTTTCTTGACCAATTCTATTGATTTCTTGCTCTCTGGGATGGGATAGTTTTGATCTTATTGGCTACTTGTGATTTCGGTGGGTACAAGGACGTTGCTGCCGCAAAAAGGATGTTTTTCCATAATTGAAATTACGTGGATGAAAAGTAGATTTAATAGAATAAAATATCAGATAATTTAATCAAATCTCGAATTTAAAATTTAAGAATGAAAAATAATAAAAAAATATTATATTATGAGAGCCGATCCTTTAAATAGAGTCCCACAAATATTTAAATCAAATTATTTAAAATATAACTAATAAAAAAAAAAGAAAGTGCAATAATGATAAGCAAACTATCACAATCCGGACTCTCTATGCAAACCATTAGGCCTGGAGCATGGACACGACCATCCTCGAGAACTCGTATCCGTACGAGAAGTCCAAACTCAAGCCTAGATTGGGACCATTAAAGTCTAAATTGCTTAATCAGTTACTGGATTTAAAAATGGACCTAGCTGAAGAAGAGGGGATAACTCATCGAGTCCAAACTTGAGCCTACCTAGACTGACCCATTTTAGTCTTGATTGCTTTACCGGTGAGTTGACTTAAGTATGGTGTAAACTTATATTTATTTATTTATTTTGGTTTGAAGGGGAATATATTACGTACAGGGAGGAAAACATCCTTTTTAACATGGGAAAAGGAATTGATTAATGTTAACTAATTGAGTTCTTTTTAAAAAAAGAATTGATTCGTAATACTTAATATTTCTTTTCGATTTCAATAATCATCAAATTCTAAAATATTAAAAAGTTTAAATAACTACTCTAATTAGAAAATCCAAACTTACGAGTTATCGACGAGGATGTGGAACATACCATCTCCTCTACTCTCGATGTTAAAACCCTAACCCATTGCTTCTCATTCTTGGGCTTCTCCCACCGAATCCTTCTCCTGTTTTTCTTCACTTTCGTCTTCCTCCAAGGTCTTTGGCTCCAAGAAACCAAAACCGTCGATTCTCGCTGTCAATTTGACTACTGTGAACTTTTTAAACACTTCTTCTGTTTTAATACGTATTGAATTTTGATATTTTTTTTAAAATAATATTTTTATTTGAATTTATTAAATACTTATTTCAAAAAACATTCTCAAGAGAGATTGAGAATATATTGTGAGGAACGTTTTTGTAATGTTCACATTTTGATTACTTGGATTGAACAACTTATGTGGGTTATTTTCGAACATATTAGGAAATGGAAAAGAGAGAGGGTGCCACCATGGGTGGTGATTTCAAGAGAAACTCTTGTAATTCTCCCTGTGCACTATGCTTGTAACTTTAGGAAAAGTTAGTAGACAAGGTTGGGTGTGTGTCCTCTAAAAATGAGTTGTTTTGTAAACGTTAGCCCGAAGAGAACAATGGTGGTTTGTAGGATAGGAGCCCAGTGTCGGGTTAAAAGTTTTAGGAATGTCCTTGTACTTTTGTGAGAAGTAATAAACAAGGTTGGGGGAGGATTTTCTGTATGTTTCGTATGTCTTTGTTGTGTCATTGTTCCTTGCTTTCAAATTATCCGAGAGAGGTAGAGAGAGCAAAGAGAGGAACGCAGAGGCTCGTGCATGGGCATTGGTCAGCGATGATCGGGTGTGAAAATTTTACCCTGTAAAAATTTGTAGACTCCCTTAAAATAAAAAATAAAAATAAAAACAAATAACTTAAATTTTACCCAAAAGGGACCTGAAATTACCAAACGATACAAAAAATTTTCTGAGAGCACATTGGGCGCTCCAAGGACTAAATGCCGACCGACTGAGCTCCCCTCTCTCTCTCTCTCTCTCTCTCTGTGAAGACGAAGTAGAAGAAGATGGCAAAGACACCGATTGGATGCGAAGCAGTGGTGGGATCGCTGACGCCGTCGAAGAAAAAGGAATACAAAGTGACCAATAGACTACAGGAGGGTAAGCGTCCTCTTTACGCCGTCGTTTTTAACTTCATCGACTCTCGCTTTTTCAACGTCTTCGCTACCGTCGGTGGCAATCGAGTGAGCACTCTCTCTCCTTTCGTTCTCTCTCATGCTTAATTACTTAAAATTGTGTTCGATTACTTGAAGAAATTGTGGAATTCAAAATTCAATTTGGTCGTCTTGAGTGAATCGTGCTTTAATTGTGGTCTTCACTTTTATGGTATTTATCTCGGATCGGACCTATATCCTCCACGGGATCGACTCATGATCATTTTCTTGAATTTGATGCTATAATTAATAAGCCTATTTTTGATGATCTTGACATTTACATTGCCCTTCTATCAATACCGAAAAAGTGGATTGAAATTATAGAAAATGATGTGGCACAAATTTAATGGTTGAAAAATTATATTGATTTCTATAATTTCCGCGGGTATAGGTATCCATGGGATTTGTTAGAAATGTACAGGTTTCCTAGTGCATTTTTTATGTATGCGATTCTAACTTGGATTGTACGATGATAAGTTTCTTATGTTGTAGTTAGCCGTTGTTAAAATCCCAATGTTGTAAAATATAACTTTACAATTTTAGAAACACTTTGATTCAAGATTAGAATCCCAGCACGTTTCTACAAGCTTAAAAGCATTATTAGAATCTCAATTCAAACAACAATTACTTGTTAAGCATTCTAAGATTTAGAACTGATTGCATCATCTATGACAATGTGCAACCTATGGTACTAAATGTTGCATTTGCTTTGCCTTATCCTGGTAACCTCTGACTGTCGTGTGTCATAGTGTGTGGGAATAAGTAAATGCTATAATGTGTTTGGAAGAAATTCTAAATAAGCAATCTAAGGTGGACACTCATGTCCTCAAGTGCTTGTTTTGTATGTCTGTGCTTTTTGTTAATACGTGACCACTAATAAAAATTTCACTTTTGGTAATTGAGGCTTGAGCAGCCAATGTATTAGACAAGTTGTGTAGAAAACCGTGCCAAATTCTACATTTCATTTAAGACATTTTAGGAGAAGAATGAGGGTAAGGGTTGTTTGAACAATGAGAGATGTCTCAAGCTTTGGAGAATGTGATATTGGAGTCAAATTAGTGTACATAAATATAAGGCTAAATTTGATAATCATATGCTGACTTTTAATGGCATAGGTGTTCTACTCATATCAATGTTTGATATGGGATAATATAATTGCTTTTGAAATTTCCTAGAGAAGAATCGATCCTTCCTTTTCAACTTCACCAAAATTTGAGCAATATTGATTATATATATATATATATATATATATATATATATATATATTTTGTGGTTCTACTTAAATGTTTTTGAATGGATCTATTGATATCTCTGTTTCCTTAATCTCATCTATCTCTGCAATCTCTTTGGTGTACTATCAAAATAAATTTTGTGTGATGCAAAAAGTGAAATGAATGGTTCAATAGCTGGACAAAAAGAATATTTCCTTTACTTCACCGAACTTTTTTCTATCTTTGAGAATGAGATACGTTGTTTCTGTTAATTTCAATGCTTTGAGTTGGTGAATTTATATTTGAATTCTCCTTTTAATGTAATTATTCTTTGTTATCTATAAATATCGTATATTTTTTATGTGCATTGGTTGTGCCTCTACATATAGAAGAGGAGGCCGCATATATTATTGGGTCTCTCTATTCTTGATTCAAATAGTGGAGGTTTAGATTCTAGAATCTGCTGCTGTCAGATAAAATGGTGAAACCAGCAGAAGCGAAGTCTGGAATAGGTTGTGAGCCTGTAATAGGATCTATAATTCCGTTAGAGAATGAGAAATTCAAATTTACAAACAAGATCCAGAGCAAGAATCCTTTCCGGTCCATTGTTTTCAACTTCATTGACTCACTCTTCTTCAATGTCTTTGCCTCTGCCGGTGTAAATGAAGTATTTTCTTGTTCCATTGTGAATCTCTCCATCCTTTGCGTTTCTGGTGTGCAAATCACATCCTCCTTTCAAATATAGGGTTTGTTCGTTGGCTTATTCCTCACAAAGGCAATTATTAATTTCCATTTTCCTGATAATCATATGAAAACCATATAGGAAAAAAATGATACGAGCAGCTTAATAAGGAAAATCAAACCAATGACTTTGCCAGTGTGGCCGGTTAGCTTTCATTCGGATTTTCATTGCCAGGGTTATCAATGAACAGGTGTGTGGTTATCCCTTTACTTCATCACAAGAAAATTCGCATGTGATGAAATAAAAACCATGGAGGTGCGACAGAGCATGCCAATAAGATTCTAGGATTTCCTTTTTTGTTTTCGTGATGAGCTTCTAGGAATTTTTGGCATTGCTATTCAGTAGCACTATGTCACTCTTTGGTATGTATGAGGACTCATTGTCTGTCGTAGTGTGGAAGAAGAGTGGGTGAATCCTTTTTTCACTGTTAATGCACTTACACTTGTGTGGATACTTTCCACCCATTCTTTTTCTCAGGCATACTACTTCTTTGATCCATTTTCCATTTTCACTTTTCATTTTTTTTTAATTTTTAATTTTTTAATTTATTTTTATTTTTTTGCTCTTCTGTGGCTCCTTCTCGGTAAGAGTTTAGAAAATGGAGATTTTCTCCTTACCTTCATTTATGGTGTATTTTCTTTTCTATAGATGCTCTTGACTTGAGTTAATGCCTCATTGCTTGAGCATTTTCCCTTTTCACATGGTCAATGATTTTTTATCTTGTTGTATGTCAGCTGTGCATACAGCTTTTTATACATGTTACCACAGATGTAATATAACAGGCCATAACTTTTATCAGTTTCTATGAGCCATGCTTTTTACATGCTATTTAAGCTGCATATTGTCAAGTGATTATCTTAAATCTTAGTTTAAGTGATATTTGTTTTATCAAAATGAAGGGCCTCTTTTTTAGTGTGTTGGTGCTGCCTTAATTCTTTCTAGGAAAATTGACTGGTAATGCTCTAGCTTTTATTCTTCTATGGGAAGGTGATAATAAGGCTTTGATGAGGTTTTGGTGTGGCAGATGTACCTTCTCCTTGCCTGTCATAAATAAACTACTATAGGTTCACATATTTCCATTTTAACCTGTATTTGACTTTGATGTGATCCATGTCTGCATTCCTTTCTCAGGTGACTGTTTATCAATGCCTTGATGGGGGAGTCATTGCTGTGTTGCAATCTTATATTGATGAAGATGTAAGAAAAACATTTTTATATAGTCGATTTTATGCCAGTTATACTGTAAGATGTCTCCTGTAAATCCCTTGATAACATTTGGCGCTTCCATGTACTTTATCAATCAGAAGGATGAATCCTTTTACACATTAAGCTGGGCTTGCACTGATGATGCAACTCCATTTATTGTGGCTGGAGGAATAAATGGGATTATTCGTGTTATTGATTCAGGCAGTGAAAAGATACACAAGGTATTCCATGTCATTTACTGGTTGCACAGATCTGTATGAATGATAAACATCTCTCTGTATCCAAAGTTTTCAAAAAGAAATATTTTTCCTCACTTTGACATACTCATTGACCTGTAGAGTTTGGTTGGCCATGGTGATTCAATAAATGAAATCAGGACTCAAGCATTAAGACCATCACTTGTGGTATCAGCAAGTAAAGTAAGTCATTTTTCTCAAAGTATACGTCTTGACTTTTTCAATCAGTGTTACATAGAGTAATACTTGTTAACACTCGTGATTTTTGGCCAGGATGAATCAGTCAGGCTATGGAATGTCCAAACGGGTATCTGCATACTAATATTTGCCGGTGCTGGAGGTCATCGCAATGAAGTTCTGAGTGTGGTAAGAATGGACTGTGGCTATTAGGCAGGCTGGTGAATGTCATTTTTGGACTTCATTTCTTTAACAGCACGCTTCACTATTTGTAGAGAAATAAGATTCAAATTGCTTGATATGATTATGATGGCCATTGCAGGATTTCCATCCTTCAGATATATATCGAATTGCAAGCTGTGGTATGGACAACACCATAAAGATTTGGTCAATGAAGGGTATTGATCTTATTTTTCTCATCTATCTTGTTTAATGATGCCAGGGTAGAGCAATCAGTATCATTTTCAGTCCTTTACTTCATTGTAAAAATTTGGAGTATTGAGTAAGCTATCAGCATAAAGAATTCCAAATTGAGAAGGTTGCTTTTATTTGTCTCTTGAGCTTTAAGCAAGTTTTTAGAACTGAAAATGCATGATACAATGTGTTTGTTCATGTAGAAAATTGCTCTTCTATAGGCATGCTGGCATGTCAAATCAATGAAGATTGCGATATTAGTTGAACCAAGGACCCATTAAACAGCGATGTTGCTGAAGTACTGTCCTGGAAGGGAGTTGGTATATCTTGCCTTCCTCAAGACAGAAGAGGACTATTAAGTTTCATCCTGTAAAATGTTTAGCCTTGGTTGTCATTTAATTTGCTGAAGATATAAGGTTGGTGCAACCCATGTATGTGGTTTTGGTATAAAAGAATACATGCAAAAGGAAGGTGACTAAGATTGCAACTTCAAGAACTAGTAAGTCAATATTTGGATGAACTCTCTCCCATACATGAGGTGTGAAAGGCTAACCTTTGACCTTCCATTAGGCCTAAAATCATGTCAAATGTATGGAGTTTGTCATCCCTATGGGGTACTTCTTATTTGTCTGTCCTAATTGCTTGGTACAATTATTCTGTTCCTTTTCTGTCTTTAAGCTATATTTGGATGATTTGAGGCATTTCTAGATAGGCTTCTGAACGAGAAAAGTTTGTTATATTAAACTGTCTATTGTTGGCAGCTATACAGTTAAGAATTGTGCAAATTTATAGGCTTTGGTATGTTCATCTAATTGATAGAGTTTGCTGCAGAGTTCTGGACTTATGTAGAGAAATCTTTCACATGGACAGACCTTCCTTCCAAATTCCCAACAAAATACGTACAGTTCCCTGTAAGTAGGACTTTCTGTGTGAGACCTATGTTTTTGCTTTTCTTTTGGGTAACACTCTTTCTTAGCCTTCTTTTTCTTTTTTCCCTTATGTTTTACCCTTTCCCCAATTCTATCTTTTCTTCTTGAACTTGTCAGATGTTCATTGCTTCAGTTCACTCCAACTATGTTGACTGTAATAGGTGGCTTGGCGATTTTATTGTATCAAAGGTAAATTGTTTTCGTTTCCAACTGAAATTTCTCGTGTCCTAGATCAATGGCAGACTCAAAAAAATAATTCTAGGGGGCAGAGTACAAGTGCTTAATATATGTTGAGAGTCCTTTTGCTTCACACTCGACAACTCCACACACCCTATAGTGGAACATAGGATTGTTCAATAAATTGATATATTCAATTTTAAAAGATCGCATAATTTGTCTTGTAATTGTCTTATGATTTTTCAAATTTCGAGTAGTCTCATGACAATTTTGGAAGTTACAAGAAGTCATCAACTTCTCAATTGCTAATGCATTGTCTACTATTATGTCTTGTGATTTTTTAAATTTGACAAATTTGAGTTTTTTTTCTTTAAAGTAACTATTTTTTGGTCACATTCCTAATAAAATAACTAAGAGTATTTTGGATTTGTTTTCAGATTTGTTCAATATTTCACTACCTTACATTTAGTGGAGAAAATATTCACAACTTGAATTTGTCGTACAACAGAATTTTAGAAAGAATTGTTTGATTCCTTCAAGACTCTCTACCTTCTGCAACAATTGGTGTAATTCCTAAGATAAATTGACTAAATTCCAGATGAAATTCACTCAAATTCTAGAAGGGTCATTTCAAAATTAATGGAGAAGAACAGTAAACCCAGAATAATCACAGGCATTGCAGTTGGTGACGTAGCTTTATTTTCTCAAACTAGTATTCTCTTGTTTTTCATTTACAAGTACAAAATAAATAAATCAATAAATAGACCAAAAATTTTCATCAAAATCTGCTAATTGATCTTGTATACCAAAGAAACATGAAGAGAAACAACAAATGGGTCTGTCTCAAAAGGATCAAAAAGGGGAAGAGAAGCAAATTGTTGATGGAGAGATTAGTTTGAATTGGAGATAATGAAGGCTTCAGCATATGTATGGGGTTCTTAAAGGCATGTTTGGAATACTTTAAAATGGTTGTACATATTATCTTTTGGGTGACAAATAATATCTGAAACATTTTTCTTAAAATTTTTAGGTGGCAATTTTTTTTAGAAATTTTAGGGTCCAACTATATTTTTTCAAGGAGGCGGATTATAAATTTTAGATGGGGTAACACATTAGAGGAAAATTCTTTATCCTTAACATAGTAAAATTTAAGGGGGACACAAATTTAGCTAACTGTATTTCAATTTGTTTTGAGTCCTTGATCCATCACTTACCTAAACTTTTTTGTCTTCTTGTTGAACTGCCAGTGATGTCTATCCTTAGTGTCTTGTCACTTGCTTGGAAACAACATCAACTTTTTGAAAATCTGAATAACTTGTGCATTTGCATGGAAATCAGAGTAAATTACTCTATCCTGATTTTGGATAAGGAAAGAGGAGTAAATGAGAAACAATAGAGTTCATTTGTCATTCATATTCAAATGACCAAGATAATGTGGAAAAAAAAATGCTTTAGAACTAGGCACTCCAAGAAGTTTGCCTTTTCATGCTGAAAATTCAATTTGCTGTGTATTTTTATATCTACTGCTTCTTTTGCACGTGTCAGAGTGTTGATAATGAACTTGTATTGTGGGAGCCAAAAATGAAGGAGCAATCCCCCGGTGAGGTTAGACTTTCAACCCAATTTTTTTTTTCACATCTTTAATAATTGACTTTATGTAATCTTTTAAGAAACCAAATGCTTTTGCTGCTTTTAAATTGCATAATGATTTCCTTTGCAGGGCTCTGTTGACATTCTTCAGAAATACCCTGTTCCAGAATGTGATATTTGGTTTATCAAATTTTCATGTGACTTCCATTACAATTATGCAGCAATAGGTAATGACAATAAGGAGATAAATGTTGTTGTTGCCTCTTGCATAACGTGGCATTTCCTTGAAATATCTGCTGAGTTTTTACCCTAGTAGCGTGCCATTCTAACAGGGAACAGGGAAGGAAAGATATACGTGTGGGAACTGCAATCATGTCCACCTGTTTTAGTTGCAAAGTTTGACTCGTACTCTTTTTAAACAGCTTTACATTAACACCAAAAAGTTTTGAGACCTCAACTTCTATTTTCTCCATATTTTGCTTCTGTGTAGGTTGTCTCACGCTCATTCAAAATCTCCCATTAGACAGACTGCCATGTCATTTGATGGAAGGTACGGTTTAGATAGAACAACATTTGTAGGTCAGTATATAGTGTAACATTGTTTCATGCGTGTCATTCAAATGTAACAAAGGTCGTGAATTTCTTGCAGCATCATTCTTAGCTGCTGTGAGGATGGAACAATATGGCGTTGGGATGCTGTGACAGCTGCTGCTGCTTCAAGCTGACTAGGTTGATGATGTTGCATTCATTTACGTGCGTGTTTTTCTTCTGTTACAAGTAATTCAGATGATTTTTAATTTAAAGCTCGAGTAATTTGTGGTTATTGGATGTACCATATGAGTAGGCCTTCAATGGGTGTTAAATTTTGCTGAACCTTTGGATGCGTTGTCATGATTTAAAATAAAACTAAAGGGTTTTGTTTGAATGATCGATCATGATGTTTGTTTCCATGCAGGGCTTTATCCCCCGGATGCGGTTGCATATTTTAAAAAATTATTTACCGAAGCAGGCTCATGTGATCTGGCCCAATAGTTGGGCCACTTGCCTAGGCCCAAGCCTAACTATTTTCTATGGTGATCCTGACAGGCCTACCTTGCCTTGTCCTATTTGTTACACTCTTTTGTTTGAATGTTTTAGGCCTGTTTGAAGCCCACCACTCTTTTTGGTACTGTATCGATAGATATTCAGAATCATATTTTGACTAATCTGGTTCGAGATTTACAGTGGTCCATTTAAGAGGATTATTCTCCCAACAGATTTTTTTATACTCAAATCGCAAGTCGAACTCGAAAACTTGATTAAGTGACTTTATTTCACATCTCACTAGGCTAATTGTCCGTCAAGTGAAACTCACCACTTTCATCTTTCTTTTTGCAATGTTCCCTTTTCTTATTCTAAGTAAGAAAAAAGTATTTATAAGTTAAAAAAAAAAAAAAATTCATTCATAAAGCACCCCAGTTACAGAACATTCAAGCAGGACACTCATTGGTTTCCACTTGAAACATTTAAGTCGTATAGTTTCCTATTCTTGGAGAAAGATCTCAACTACAGCACTCTTTTTCTTTAGCTTTCAAAATTTCAGGCAAGAGCCCCGTACATACTTATTCCCGCCTTATTACTTTTAACACACTCAACATGTGTTATGTATACAAATTTATGTACAAGAAAGAATATCAGAACTATATGAATGGGATCTTTTCTTTTAAATCCCAAAAAGGTATAAATCAAGTGACAGTGAAATTCTGCATTTGGGTCCTCATTTGCTCTAATAATCTCTCCATATTTTCAAGTTTTTGACTTAGTTGTTTAACTTCAGCGAGATGTTTTTGAGAAAACTCTCCACTATCCAACTCTTCAGCAAGAGAAGCACACTTCGCCTGAGAATCCAGCAATGCCTCCTCCAAGGAAGTGACTGTGGATTCCAACGCTGAACTCTGTACTTCACCATTTGCAGATGGCGTAGTCAATCCAAAACTGGTAACACTACTAGCCCTACCACCACTGAGCCAATCTGGGATGAAAATCTTGTCCAGGCCTTCAATTCCTGCAAGAAACCGAGTCCCTACACTCTTCAATAACCCACGTCTAGGTTTCAAAATCAAAAACCTAAAATTTGGTGATTTAAGTTAAAAACACAATAAGTAAATTGATTAATGTAACACCAGAGGTTGAAGGCAAATGGAGAAGGAAAGACGGAGAAAACATTGTCATGGGTTGTCTACCCGAAGAAACATGTAATAAAATTCAAGATGTCCTCAGGTTGGGTTTAGTTCATCTATTGCACTAGAACCTTGACCCATCACGCTTCTAAGTCGGAATGAAATGAAAAAGCACGACACCACAGCCAGCATTGAAGTTCTCCACAAGGAAAAAAACCTATATGGGAAAAGGAAAAAGGAAAAAGGAAAAAGGTCATACTTTATGAAATTAGAGAAAACATACCCAGGTTACTGAGCTGATCCATGGCTGCCTGTCCAATGGACCTTTCTAACTTCAGCACCCGTAAAAGCCCAGCAGCTATACGACCCGTAGAGTCAACCTCGGATTTGCACAGCAAAGCAAGATGCTGCAGCTCGTCCTTTGTTGCGACTGCTTCAATCTGCAGTGTAAAACCAACAAATTTGACACTTAGATCCAAAATTGCTGCATGCTATATAAAAGTAATAAAAAGCTAAAAGTTCTCAGTACCGGTTGTTTGACAGAGAATTTCAAGTTCTCTATTGTCCACTTGGCAGTTTCATCAATGAAATTACCCTCAGAAAGTGCCAGACGTACTTCAAGATTTATACCCCCAAAGGTCTCATCACGTTCATCACCCACTTTTAATGGTAAGCCATTTTGGAGAGCTTTCTCGAGACAGGGCTTTACAGCCTGCAGGCCATCCACCCTAACCTGCATGCAGAGTAGAATCTTATGGCATTTGATTTGTGGAAAACATGATTGCAAAGATATCAATGTGAACACGCTCTAAATTCATGAACCAAGCATGAAAAACATAATTCATGCACTCACTGTCACCGAGTCAACAGGATACTCAAGCTTTCCATTGGATTTTGTTGTGCCACCAACCGAATTCTTTAACCCACTCTTTGCTTTCACCTGCAAACTCTCAAAACTTGTGTGCCAGCACCTTTCCTCTCTGCAACTATCTTCAATGACCTTGCAGCGTAACCTTTCAGCCACCTCATCAGCACCCACCAGAGCAAACAACCAATCTTTAAACTCAATAATTATATCGACATCATCCGGCTTTCCCAAATGCAAGAAGCTACTGTCTTCTTGATCTTCTAAACTTCCATCTACACGAGCCAAGAAAAAGGTGAGTCTTTAAAAATCAGCAAATAGCAAAAGGAGAAGCATTTGCAAGAAAAAGTGAACACAACACATTGCATTTAAGGTGAATATGAGACTAAATAAACATACTCTCTTCCTGATCAACTGCTATGGGAGAAGATGCTTTGAAGAGCCTTGACAATGGTCCAGAAGACAAATAGTTTAGCCCCTTAGATAGCCCCTCACTTGGACCACCATCAGGCCCAAGTATCCCAAATCGATGCAGTAGAGCTTCAGCATAATTCATTCCTCCACCAAGCCGAACCCCAGCAACAGAACCAGACACACTCAAACTGTGACCCCCTCTATCCCATTCAACATATGGAATTACATGCACCATGTTGATGTCCAAAAAGGGAACTACATGAGCAGTCCCATGGGTTTGACGTATCCAAAATACAGCTCGAAGTTGAGGATACCCATTCTCAACCATCTCAAGGCCATCTTCAACCAGATCTAGTACCACACGATCCCCATTTCTCAAGTTGCTCTCAACATCAACACAACCAACCTCAACACTGTCCCAGCGGACGGTAGATGAGACAACTACAGCACCACCAAGGGTTTTGTGAGCAACTTTGGTACACAGTTCTTTTCCAACAAACTCAACCAGAGGCAATCCCTGAATGTCAACAGAGGAACATGAAGAATCTAGAAATCTTAGCTGAAGATCCTTGAGAGCCAAGCTCCCTGCAGTATCACTAGGAGCTTTAGCTACCCAAGTTTTATCAGTAGAATCCCCTTGACTTTTCTGTTGTCTGCTTTTCTTCCCAATTTTTGCTATATTTTCACCAACTGTGCCAAAGTAAGCATACAAGTCCAGGACAAAAAATAACTGCTCAACTGAAGTGTTGGATAAATATTGTTGACAGGCAAACCCCACCCTGACAATACCCCCTGGTGGAGGAATATTTGTCAACGGGGTTCCATCTGCAGTTGCCATAGCTGCCTCAATGCAGGTATCTTTCAGCTCAACACAACTCCAAAAATCTGAGCCATGGCCAAAAGAATTTCGAATTTCAGTGACCTTTTTGCGCATTTGTAGGGACAAGCTCAGTTCTGAAGCTCCAGCTCTCCATTTCTTTGAGCTAGCATCAACCGGTTGACCTTCCCAAAGACAGAAACAAGCAGGATCCTTCTCCAGGGCCAGTAGTTCAAGCTTCAGTGAAGGTGACTCGGAGACAAACAAGTCCTTGATATGAAGCCTTGCTCCAGTAAAGAGATCCGGAAAAGAAGGGTCATTGCTCAATGTTGAAATGTCCAGCTTTGCTATATCAACAGGAACAGTGAGATCTAACTCTCTGAGGGTGAATCTCAGGGAATTAACAGATAATTCTGACACAACAGCACCAGGAAAACCAACAATTCCATCAACTAAAAAGGAAGCTATCCTTAAGCAGGATTCTTCCTGAAGATGAACCTATATTAGATCACAAACAGTATAATATTTAGAGAACCTTAAAAGACAATGATAATGAAAATCTATGGCTGATAGATGGCTTCAAGCAATAAGATATATACCATAAGAGGCTGACATTCAATGACTGTCTGTGAAGCTAGCGTAGGTGGAGCTGGGGAGGGCTTGAACTGAAGAGAATGGAGGCATATAAGAGGAACTCCCTTGTTTAGTTGCCACTGCTGGTTACCGAGCGGATATATTGGAGGAAAAAAGTTCTTACCTGTCAGAAAGAGATTAAACTAACCTTTTATTGAAATTTATCAATGAATTAGGACAGCATTTTTGATCCAAGAGCAAAGAATAAAGTCAAAATTTCCTCCCAAATAATTTAAGGATAAAAGGTTACCAAAGTCTGGAATATTTCCAAAGTCCTTTCCAGCATTATGCATGGATGGTTGCACTAATGTGCACGGAGGGTGTGAAAAGGTGTCCCTGCAGTTAATGTTTGGGGGTTAAATTAGAGGAAAGTAATGTAACTCAATTTCATTTCAAGCATGTGACAGTGTAAAATTTTTCGTTTGCAATGCAGCCCCTTTCATGGCCACATTTTAAAACTATACAGTCAACTACATGCACCTTGAAATTTATTTTCCTCTTCTATTGTACTCAGAGAGCCTTTCAGGAGGTGAAAGAGATTAGTCCTTTTTTCACTATATCTTTCCCAGTAAATGTGCTAACAGAATAATAAGCTTAACCAATTCCACTGGCTTCTGTAACTTAGTTCTCCCCCCCCCCCCACCCACAAAATAATAATAATAATAATTAAATCAGAAGATTCATAACTCAAGTGTTCCCTTCTCCCTATAAAAAACAGAAAAGGAAACAGAAATGTGTAGCAGCCTGAAAACATTCATAATAAGTTTCAAATCAAAGCAAAAGAATGCCAAAATGAGCAAAAGAAAGAATGCCGTGGAAAACTTTCTTTATTGCCAAATAGACCTTAAAAAAGTGGAGATGAACAAAGAGTACCTCAGAAATAACCCACCAACCATAACCTGGGTCAAGCATTTTGCTTTTTCTCCATTAGATGCACTTGCCTGCCAAAGACATCATTTTAGCATGACATATAAACTTATGAACAGTATCTACATATCCCCCATGAAAAGGAGGGGAAAAGATCAACACCATGAACAAATATAACATTATGCTGTACTAAAATAGATCCCAAGTATTCCTTTTACTTATTTCTGGTTCTATATACTGCTCTCTACAATGTTATATGATGATAACAGTTTGCTCGTACACCTTAAGAACTCTTAAGAATCCTTCCCCTTCCCCTAACTCCTCGTTTGCAACTCATACATAAAGTGATACGGCATGAAGAAATTGAACGCGGAGAAGATTGAAAAGGGATGAAAAGGAAATGAAGAAGAATAAACATGAATGGTGAATAAATGCTATAGTCTATACACACACACACATAATGTTGAAATGTCGTCCTAACCTGTTCATGCACCTATTGATAGTTACAACAGCAAAACTATGAACCAAAACACATTACAATGTAATCAAAGTCAAAGAGCAAAAGGAAAAAAACTAAAAACTTCAGATCAACACCCAGCTAACCTCCATGTCTACAACTAAATGCAGCAAGCCATGTTTGTTTTGGTGGAAGGATGTGGTGATGGAAGGAAAAATAGAAACGAGAGACACCTTCCTTTGTTTGGTATAAGGGAAAAGAGAAAGGAAGGATGCACTTACTTTCCTTCCTTCCTACAATTTTACTTTCCTTCTCCACACAATTTTTTCCACTACCTTCCATCAACCAAACAATGCAAGAAAATACCAGTTTCTCTGTTTCTTTCCATATTTCTTTGTGTCCCTTTTCCTTCCTTTATATTCACAATCCTCCTACCCAAACACAACCTAAATCTTTCACAAGTTACCCCACATCATAGATACCTTCCTCCTGATAAGTATTGAGAAAATCTCTCAGGAAGAGAGATATTCCCTCGAATTTCCTTCTATTTTAATAAAACCTTACAAAGTTCTTTTGATAAATTTGATGTAAACCAAAGCCTCATATCACAATATATATTGTAAATATGGGGAAAAAAAGTACATACAAGGATGGGATCAAAATCATGCATCTTGCAGGCATATGCCACATGACCAAGATCCAAATTCCACTTTGACAACTAAAGGAAGAAGGACGGATAGACCATGGCAAGATATCCAGAAGTTCAAGAACAAAAATTCAAAACTCAATTTATAGTTGTCCACTGGCAACTAACCAAAAGTTCAGGGGACTTTTACTCAAAATATACTCAGGTGATTCCATTTACAAATACAAACAGAATGATAACCTAATACAAAGCGAAAGCAGTTAAGGACTACATCAAGACCATCTATCTAGATATTCTGGATCAAGATGTGATTGATTCATCATTGTATTTAGTCCCAAGAGGGACAAATTAAAAATTTCGACAGCATTGAGAATGAGGAATTACAGAGGGGTACCCGTGAAAAAAAGAGAGACTGCATCAAAAGTTCAAGCTGAAATCCTGCAAGTATGCATTAGTCAATTGTGATTATCCTGTAGGGATATCAAGACTGAATAGAAGCATTTCAATCTAATAAAGATGAACTTCAGTAACACATTAGCAAAAAGAACTAGCATTTTCAGAATAATAGTTCAAGAGATTATGCAAAACATTGAAAACCCAAATAAAAGCTGGCGAGGAAAACAAGAAAAAGAAACAAGAAAACAAAACTAACCTGCATCTTTGATGCAGAGAAATATGTGATCCACAAGAACAGATACTAAAGAATGTCCTGCTGCTTCAGTTGACCGCTGCATGAATTTGAGTAGAAAAACCAACAAAATCAAAATTTGCTGATGACAAGCCCATTTAGTCAACCCTTGGCATTTCCAATATTCAGAATACGGAAATTGCAGGTGTTATATGACCTCGGAGGCTTCCTAATTGCTAGTGAATATTCTTTCTGAAAAGCTAGTGGACAGGAGAAATAATGCAAGCTCAAAATAAAGAATAAAGTATCAAATCTTAAGCAAAAACCACCCAACCGCTTGTTTGTCAGAGAGCTGCAAGTGAATGCACACGGTATGCCTACAAGTTCTACTTTATCAAGTGAAAAACTTTTTAATATGTACTGTATTCAAGATCTTAAAACTTTAAAGCTTTCTTAGAAGGAAACAAGGCCCGGCGAAAGATCATTTTTGATTAATTCATATAAATTCTACAAAATATTAGCCCAGAAAGATTGTCCCTAAGGTACAAATTAATTCCTAACTCAACTCATATTCACTAAGTGCCAATACTAACTATATTTGCTTTCAAATTAAAGAATCTGTGCTTAAACAAAGAAACAAGATATGTCCCAAAGAAGAAATTATTCATCATGGGCAGTCATCAGCATATAAATATTTTATACTACCAGGTCCTTAATTCTGAAGGTACGCTCTGCCCAAAAAGACACTACTTAAGGCAGCATACAACCTTCTGAGCCTTTGGATCCACATCTCCTCTATTTAGGCACACATAAAATCCAGTCATGAAGCGAAGAAGAGCACGAAGACCTGCGCAGGTATGTATGAGAACTCAATTCCATTTAACCGGCAATAATGAATTCAAACAATTCTTGCAGCAAAACAACAGATCATATCATGTACCAGGTTCACTTAAAGCAGGACAAACAGCTTCGGTGACATGTAATTGAACTTCAAGCCGTAATGGGTGGTTTGCTTCAGTCCTCTGTATTGTAATCTGATCAAGATGCACAATAAACCAATTGAAGCAAGTACTAAACTAATGCACAGAGCAACTTAAGTCAACTTGAAAAATCAAAATTTTCATTACATAAGCCTCTCCAGATATTCCTTCAATGAAGCGTTCTCCCCCAAAAAAAACTCGTTTTGCACCATCATCATCCCTCTTGTTTTTTCCATCTTCGGACCATGCTGCATCAGCATTCATGAACATATCTGGATGAGGTAAGAGGTCGACTGATAGAGATTCCCATTCGAGTTTCTAATATAACACAGAAACAGAAACTCAATACTGTTAGCTACCACTGGGGACCAAAATATAGCACCAATATCATTAGAGATGATCAAAAAGGAAATGCAAGATTACATCAGACAGTAAACCTGTCAGCATGGAAAGCATTCCTGTTCCTGTAAGGATCAGGATTCAGACAAACCATGCATAAGAATGGCATTAGATCTTAGTACTGAAGAGGCAGAGAAACTTAAGAGTATAAAGTCAGAAGCTAACATGAGAGATAACACGATATACTTACTTTGAATACATATATAAAGTTCTTGCCATTGGAGAAGTCCCTCCCCTCCTTCAGATTTACCACCTGATACAAAATCAGTCAAGTTAGCACTTTGCTCAAAAATGGCCATTGAATTTGTGATCATCAATATCAGCTTGCTGACCTGCCAATTTTCATTAGTTGTATAAAGCAAGAGATTTCTCAAGGTGATAGATGCCAAAGGTGATGCCCTGAAAATTGGGAAAAGAAAAAAAATGACATAATCCAGGGGTACATAAAAGACTAATCTTCGCATGACTTTTCACCATAAGCTGTTCATCTACATATATCAATTAGCATAGAAATAAAGCTGCCAGAGTTCACCACCATCAACACATTACAAACTTGAAACACAGTGCAGGGAAGGCATCTTAGTTTCAGAACCACATCAGCTCAAAGTATTGAACATGTGAACCATGTACAAAGGTTGACACAATAAAATTGAATGAAAATTGCTCTGTGGTATTGAACAAGCAGACCAGAAATTGAAGCATAAGAATCAGCTCACTTGAAGTTAACTTAAGGTCATGAATCCCACTATCGAGTTTTATCTTCCAATGCAGTGGATTACAAACTAGGAGAAGAATGATTTCTATGCAGACAGTGATTGATAAGGAACTATATAAAACAAGTACATTCTCCTTGTGTTATTGCTCAGTCATTATAATTCAGGATACATACACTAGACAAAATAAAAGCGAGAGCGAGAGATAAACACATGATGTACATCTGAGGATGAGGTCAATGCTTTCAAGTATACAGGCTCTTGGTGCTCTTTGACAATTCTTTTCTTTTATTTGCATTTTTGGCATGCATATACAAGCATGCATTAACATATATGTATAACATTTTATGTCACCAGTCTTGAAAGTTGTTAATTTTCCCTGATAGTTATCGAGTCTTGAATTTTGGTTAGTCTTAGCAATAGTCTAATATGAAGCATAGAACGCGATGTTCGTCCATTATCTTTTATTTTGCTTTTTGATGGTATTAATCAAGCAACAGCATGGGATTCAATTGTTCAATGAAACAGTTTCAAATTGTGTAACTTGCATGCATTTCTTTCACTAGAGTTGCCTTCCACTCCCAATTGTTACAAACTTGGGCAGCTTTGTAAACTATATTCGGTGAGACCAATCAAACAAATCATGATTTGATTGAAGTGTTATTTCAAATTAGGTGCTAGGGAAATCTTTTATAAAAAGAATTTTAAAAAAAAAATGCAGAAAATGGAATCAGGCACAGCCAAACATATAAGGGTGACAATTTACTTGGATATAAAATGCAAAAAATGGAATCAGGCATGAGAACTTACCATGTTGCACCTCCTTGGCCTTGAGCCCCATGAGTCTCGATAAGAAGATTGACAGTGCCCACTTGTAATGTCATTCCATCAGCAATCTAATATCAAATTACATCATGTAAAGCAGGATAAAGTCACAACTACTTGCAAACATAAATCTCGAATTAAGAAATGTGCAAGACTTCTTGTGAAGCAGAAAGGCAGAGAAAGTGATCTTTAAAATGTTAAATTTTTTGTCACCTATAATACCAGTGCCAGAGAAATATCAAGCCGGATAATTTTCAGAGAGAGAGAAGTTTTTGTACATAAGATATGGCCTGATAAGGAAGATGACCAAAACAAAAAGACAAAAACTAAACTAGCAATCCAGCTCATAACTGTAACTCTGATCATATAATACCATGTATCTTGCATGACACAAATATTTGAATATCAATCACTAAAAATCTACAAAAATCGTATAACTTATGAGGTATAACCATAACCCATATGATGTCTAATTGTTCTGCAAAAACCTTCTCATCAATCACCTCAATAAGAAAATTGTAATCCACAAACAACAGCGCTAGCTTTTGCTTAATTAATCTTTTTAAGAGTTTCATATGGTAGCTCTACGTTTGATAAGCAACAAGTAACCGAATCCATTAGAAAAACAGAACCGACCTGAACACTGTTTTCTAATAGTTTTGAGTAGCTAACAATTGGCTGTCATATGCATAAGAAAGGAATTGGTCATAATCTTTTACACCTTGAAAACTAAAATTCTCGTGTTTTCTCCTAACACCTCAAGGTAAGGTCAGTGTCTCTGTCCACTTACCCCTTTTAATAACAGCCAGAACACACAGCCACTATACAAGGGGTGTGCATAGGGTAGATCCATTGTGCATACTTAGCACGCCCACATACCAAGCGGCCAAAGCAACGCAGGATAAACCTAATTCATAAATTTCCACTTAGTCTTCCAAGCACACCACCTTCTAATTTATAAATTCCTGTCACATCCATGGTTGTTAAAATCAAGATTCTAATTTGCTGATATTAAGGGCAGAATCATAGAATCCACTAAAAATTTTACAAAAATTCTGGATCAAAGGAATTGTAAAACTCAAAATCATACAAGTAAATCTGGACATTAACAACTATGTACCCAACAAGCTCTTCACTTACAAAACAATAACAAATAACTCAATCCCAGATGAATACCAAATCCTACATTCCCATCCCAAACTGCAAAAATAAAAACAACATTCATATAAAGTAACCTTATCAGCAAATCCATAACCACCACCCGTCGCTGAGCTCGTGGATGACTGAGTACTGAAAAAAAAAATCAATTTAAGAAATAAAAAACCATACAAACCTTAACTTCTAATTTCAAACACAATAAAAGGACACAAAACAAATAAACCAGAATCCAAGTTACCACCTTAAATTTCGATGCGAACCCAAATCTTGATTCTCCTCCAAAACCAAATCAAGTCTATCAATCTGAACCATAATAGGCTCCCATTGCACATTACTAACAGATGGCAACTACACGAGTCATACCAAAACCCCGATTAATTAAAAAAAAAAAACCACAAAATACAACTGAATTCCCCAGAATATCAAAATACCATAATCTCGAGCTTTCCAACTTTCGCCGCAGTAACATTCAACGCAGGCGGCAAGCCCATGCTTGAATGCAAAGCATCTCCGTTTATATCTATCAAAATTCAACAATATTCAGTTAAATTATGTAATGAGACGTTGAATTGTGGTCTAGAGAGAGAGAGAGAGAGACCTAAATCGGAAAGCTGAGCTGTGCGACCGTACAACTTGAACTGATCTCTGGAGAAAGATTTGAGCCAGTACTTGAGAGTGTACTCCAACGCCCGAGCTATAATCGACTCCATTTTCCTTTTTCTTGAAAGAACGTTCTAGAAGGAATTCGGAAAACCTTCTGGATCGTTTTCTTTATCGGATTATGCAATTGGCGATCGGAATTTCGAGAGAGAGAAACCCTAATCGAGGATGGAGGACGGAGGAGGAAATGGTGGTGGCATTCGCGGAGTGGGGATGTTTACGTTTGGGATGGTAATGCTAACGGACGAGGGGCGATTCGTCGGAGAATATTTAAAACAATATAAAAATATTAAAATCTAATATTCCATTGTAAATTAGTATAGTAAAATAAATTTATAATAAAAAATCTATAAACAATTAATATAAATATCAAAAATCAAAAATTAAAATATCAAAATCAAATCATAAATTTTAAGATATAATAAAAATTATTTGATTTTAAAAAAATAAGATAAATATATATTAAAAAATAATTTTTTTGAAACGGATAAAGATTTTCTAGAAACGCATATGAACATATATTTAAAAATATTTTTTTAAAAAACAAATCCAAAGTCTTATGGGGATATGTACGTGTGCGTACCGAAGAGCAGATTTTTCAAACAAATCAAGTGTTTTTTGAATGCGCATACAATTGCACAAATAATCCTTTTTACAAATGAACTCTATATGGTAAAAATAAAAATAATATGAATATAAAATATTGATCTTGTAAAATTATATTAAAGAATATTAAAAATAATATAAAAATATAAAATTTTATTATTTTAATAAATTATTATAATAAATTGAGTTTATATAAAAAAAATTATTATTAAAAATATAAAACAGTTATTATAATATAGAAGAAATGATTCGCAGGTGTGAGCTGAGGAGTAGGCGCGTGCGAGGTTGGGGGTGTGTTTTGATCTGAGGTTTCGGTGTCGGAATAGATATATATAAATATATATATATATTTTTTTGGTTGACGAATCGGTAAAAATTAAAAATAAAAAAAAAATAATAATAAACCTGTGACCAGACCACGACCCAAGACAAAAATGGGCGTTTTTTAATGCCCTCCCTAGGATAATACCACCCCAACAGTAATGACTCGAAGCAAGTTACCGGTTGGAGGGCATCTAGGTGTTCTTTTTTCTCTCCTTTATATGTACTATTTTTAAATTATAATAAAGTCATAGAAATATAATATTTTTAAAAAATTGAAAAATATTTATACTAATAAATAAATAATATCCGTCACTTTTGCGTGGCAAGACAATTTCAGAAAAAGAAGTCTAATCAAATTCCAAGGGAAAAATACTAAAAGAGCTTCGTTTGACCATAGATTAGGTTTGAGAGTTTTAAAAACAAGAAAATAAAGGCTTGTCATCAAAGTAAGGTGGGTGGTGGGGGTGAAACGAGGGGTATGTTACTTGGCCCTAAAATAATTAAGATTATAATAATTGCAACTTAATTCAATTAGATCAAATTTCATTTTTCCCATGTCACCCTTTAATTCAAAAATATCATGTTAGTGTTATAAGATAGTTTCGGTTTATATATTCATGTAATCTACTTTTTTTTCTAATTTCTTGTAAGTTTACGTAAATTATTAGAATTTTAAATGGGTACACTTTTTGACTCTTAATTATAGTATTTGAAAATTCGATTATTTCGATTTAAACTATTATGAAATCTGATTTAGAAGCTGACTCTTTACAAACTTGTTTTTCTATTCCTAATATTCGAACTTGAAACATTGGTTAAATGAATTTAATGTTTTATTACTAAATCTATAGGTTGTTGTATGAACTAATACACTTTGTTGCTTGCATCAATTACCTACCCTTGAAACATACACAAAAAACAGGTTTTTTTCTTTTTTTAATTTGGAAAACTGATTTTTCTCATTCTTGGGTTATTAATTATTATTATGTCAGAATTATAGTTAAAAAAGCATTAATTTTTAACTCACTAATTTCACATAATTTCTTAATTTTATTTAATTAAAGCATTTAAATTATTCTTTTTAATAACTTTTAGCAGGGCAAATTCATACAAATCTTGTCTTTTAACTAATGCTATTTTTAAATTTTAGAAATATTTAATAGAATTTTTTATGGTGTTCGCACAAGATGTGTAAATGTGACCAAAATTTAAATACGAGATAAAATACACGGTCCGTAAATAGTATGTAATGTATTATTATATGTAAATATTCTGACAATTTTTTTTTTATTTTTTTTAAATATAAAAAACAAAATAAAATAGAGATTAATAAAAGAGAAAAATAAAGTCTTCTAATTTATTGAAGGAAATCTATTTTTTAATTTAAATGTTAGTTATTAAGGTGTAAAGTTTTCATATTTATATATTATACTTAAAATATTTAATTAATTGATATGATTTGAAAAAGATTAATTTAAATGAATACCAAATAATACCATTAATAAGAAAGTGAACCAAGCAGAATAGATTTGAGTGCTATCAAACCAACCTAAGCTTGACATTGTATTTGGAGATTACTTGGTTTCGATTCCCAAATTAACGAGAATACATTTATAAGAAGCAACTTGAATTGGCTTCCAGAGCCAGCAAACTGCATCATTGGGTTGGGCGAGAAAAGAAGCCAAATGCGGCGTTGATAGCAGGGCCATTGCTTCGGGTTCGGGATTGCGACTTTGGCAGAAGATAACCAAGCGTAGTTGCTTCTTTGGACTTCGTTCTCTCTCTCTCTCTACAAGTCCGAAGTCTGCTATTTTTTTTTTTTTTGGAATACACTCAAGCCGTCCTGCATGTGCATGTGTTCTGTAAATGGTACTCCAAATAATATTTAAAATGACTAAGAGGGGTTTGGAATTGTTAAAAAAATTGCTGCTTTTAAGTACTTAATGTTTATAAACAGCTTTTTAACTTATAAGTTCAATTTAATTTTTTTAAAAATAATTTATTATCTATTTGGATAAATATTGATTAAAACTAATTAAATATTTATTAAAATAAGTATTTATGAACTATATAAAATAAAGAAAAGACCATAGTAGACATAAAATATGGTATAATTATAATTTTTGTTAAATACAAAAAGGTGAAAATTTATTTTTAATGATCAAAATAGTTTATTTTTGTTGTGTTTAAAAGCACAAAAATGAAAAAATTGATGAAAGTAACTTTTTTTTTTGTTTATAAGTATGTTTTGGGTTTATAAGTATTTTTACATATTTTAGTTATCAACGGTTATAATTTTAATTTTTACTTATAAGCTGGTTTGACCAACTCAAAAGCATTCTCAAACAGCCTCTAACTCATACACTTCAGCTTCATTTTTTTTCCTTAATTATCCATGAATTGAATGTTGAATTACTGAATTACGGGTAGAAAGAAAAGAGTCTGTGATCATTGAATTGTTCTTTGGGACACACCTTAGTTTCACGTGGGTAAAGCTTCCAGGAGTGTCCCTAAGGGGATAGATTGATAATCACAATCCCCTCTCTCAATTCTGAGATCCAGGTTCGAATTCAAATGTAACAAAAAAAAAAAAAAAAGCTTCGAGGAGTCTTTCACTTGAGTATGTGCTTGTTGGGCTTCCTTCTTCTTGTGCCTTGCTAAACCCAAAATGAAGACCCAAAGAGTTGTACGAAGGAACACAAGACAACGAGAGAAGCCCAACTCAAAGACTGCTTGCTTACAACTGCTTCTTTGGGCTGCTTTGTGATGGCAGATCCAAATCTGGGTTTGGCCCTTGCATGCCGTCTTTTCCGCTCTATACAAAAACGTGCCGTAAAGCTATAAATGTTAACCCATACAAAAGTGGTTAAAGATCAAAACAACGAGCCATTGGCTTCCTAGAAAATTGAACCAGCACTTATTAAAGTAGAGTTTGAATATAGTATATGCTCGTTTTTGTAGCCAGGGTCACTGTGAGTCTGTCCTACTTTTTTTTTCTTTTTCAGTTTAAAATCAAATTGAAACGAAAAGCAAGATTAAATAGTTTTTCGAAAGATGTTTAAAAAAATTATTTTTTTTAATAAAGTGAACAGAAAAAGAAGAATCTTTGAAAGAAACTTTTGTTTATCTACTTTATTATTTTTTAATATAATATAGAATGATAAAATTATTTCTAACTATTTAAAATATTAAAGTTGTAGTATGTATAAACCCAAAAAAATTTAAAAATTTTAAATATTTATGAGAATTTGAAAATATTTAAATAAATCTAAAAAATATTTTGTCACGTATATATTTAATCTAACTATTTACGAAATTATCTTTTAAAAATGTATGAGTTTTAAATATTTTAAAATATTTAAAACTTAAAATATTTATTTTTAATTTATCAATATTTTAGAATTATCTATAAAACAATTTAGTTTATATATTATTTATAAAATTTTAATATTCTAAATATTAAAATTTATATAGATTGTTTTTTCAAATAATCTATTTAAGAAAAGAGTTTTAAAAAAATAAAATTGATAAACAATTTCTCAATTAAATTTTAAAACTCTTATTTCTCATTTAATTTATAAACAAAACATCAAATACCTTTAAAAGCTCAAATTAAAAGCGCCGTAAACTGGGGCACGCACAAACAAGTAATACAGCTTATGAGCAATAATCAACTTTAATGCAGCCATATGATTCTCGTATTAGTAACAACCAGAAATGTTTAATACGAGATTCATTTAAGGTGCGAACTGACGTGGCAGTCCAAACGCCCTGCAGGGAAATGGGGAGCTTCCGACTTGGCATGTGAGGGCTTGGCTTAGATATCATTGGCAGACGTGGGAAGCTCGGAGAGCGACAGCTGTCCCCAGACAGATGAACATTTTTATCTGCACTTGGAAAATTTTGTGTTGGCAATGGCATAGAATTGGAAACAAGGTGTCAGGAAAGAATAGCGCGTTTTAGGGAAAGATGTCGTCATCCTCCCACCACGGACAAATGCCGCCGCTCGGATATCTCTCTCTCTCTCTCTCTCTCTCTCTCTCTCTCTCATCAAATGATATTTTAAAGAATTCTAATAACTTTTTTAAATATGTTTACTAGTATTTCTGTGATTTTTATTAATATTTTTGAGTTAAAAAATATCACTAAATATATATTATTTAAAAAAAGTTCATATGAGTATTTGTCTGGCTCGCCCTTGGGGGTAACATGGTGACTTTTTAAGAAAACACGCGACTATTAGATATCATAGCAAAAATCATGATGTTAATAATTAAATTTTACTTAGTTTTAAATACTGTAATTCAAATACCTTTAAATATAATTAAACAAAAATAAATCAGAAATCAAGATATTTGTAATGAGTTTATGTTTGATACGTCGGCGAGCGCATGAAGTATAGGATTCCACGAGAGACGTTAGGGTTAATGTTGTTTTTTCTTTCTTTTTTTTTTTGTTACAACACCGATATTTAAAGTATTTGAAACATTTGTAAAATCTTATTTATGAATAATTTTCTTAACGTAATATTTTTTTAAATTTAATATTATATTATATTAAATTGACTGTTCGTCGGTATTTGAATTATTATTTTATATTTAATTACGATCGTTATAATCATGATTAATCCAAAATAAACATGAAATGAGACTAAAATTCTTCCTTTTTAGATGCTTTTTGGTCGGCACGACTCATCTAAAAACTCCGTAAAGGTCACTCTTACCAAAAATTGATTGATTAAAGTAATCAAAATCACATTAGAAAATTTTGAGCCCGTACCCACAATAACTTTGGTATATACCTTTTTCGAGGGGTCACCTAATAGTTGGCGCTGAAGGTGCCTTTTGGGTGCTTTTCCCTCAAGAGGGATATTTTCTTTTAGGCTATAAATGGCTAACTTTTGTCTTTACTCCATTGTTATCCTCTTAGTTTACTCCCCTGCAGAGAAAAATGGCCAAACCTTTTCGTAATTTGTGGTCAGATAATAAAATTAAGAACATGTTAGCATTTTTGCATTGGAAAAACAAAAGCAAAGTATTACAGATTTTTGATTTTGGGGTGCCAAATTTAGTTGAGGGTTGGACTTTGGTTGCTTAGCTTGATTTATCAGAAGTTCATGAACTTTGATATTAAGTATTGAATTGGCAATTCAGAACCCATGTCAAGATTGGTGGAGGTGAGAAGGATGGCAATAGTGGATGGAAACCCGCTCCATCTCATTACTCAAACATGTCATGCGATTTTTAAGGGAGTAGTATAGTGGTATAAATCTCCTCCCCTAACCTGATATTTCAGGTTCAAATTTTTATAAAAATAAATAAATAAATAAATAAAACGTCATGCTGCATCTATTCACGGACCATTGCTCAAAATTCTAATCATTTCGTGTTTATCCTTGGAAATACCCTATTTCAAGATTAATGATCTCTATATCTACGTTAATAATCCATAATGTCTTCCTCCAGCCCTGATTCCTGTAAAATGCACCAGAACTGGATCCTAGGAGCTTTTCTTTGCAGACTTAAAACTTATTAGTGCAATTTTCAAAAATCTAACTGACTTCCAATTTATTAAATTTGGAATTTGAAATCTATTATTTAGGATAAAGTTTATTATCGCTACATCCTTATAGAGACACCCAAATGGTACATAGTTCTTACTCAAGTATCTTCCCTGATACTTCATGTTCAAATTTTCGTAAACAATTTATGATCGGCAAAAAGAAAAAAAAAAAAAAGAAAGAAAAAGTTTTTCCTACCAACCCAAAGATTTTCTAGAATTTGGTGTGATAAATTTGGGAAAATTATTAAAGTGATACATAATACATCCATGTATTTATGACAATTGATTCCACTGTCTAATAAAAAAAATAGCTACATGCCCTCATTAAAGTTTACCAGAATTTGATATGTATTTAGATGTCCACGTACCAAAAAAGGGGATCCCATTTGTTAAAAGTTGCCATCACTTAGGTATGAAATTACAATGGGCATTGAAAAGCACCAAAATTTTAAATTCTTAAGAGAGATCATGTTGAGGCCATGAGCGTGACTAGAGGCCTCAAACAACCGTCCTTCAATAATTGAGGTTTTCATAAAAAAAAAAAAAAAAGGCATTTATGTCACCACCATAATCACACAACACACAAAAGAAAGAATAATCATATGAGAGAAAGAGAGATTCAAATTTCACATCATAAATTTTGCAAGAAACCATTCTCATTTTCTCCAAATGGGTATTGTTAAGTTTGGCAATTTCAGTTTGTGGAAGGTGTATTTGCTTGTGTAAAAGTAAGAGATTTCCCAAAGTAACAACTAAGCTATTTTGGGGAAATTTTGAGATGAACTTAATGTGGAGATGATGTAATCAATAAAATGTTTGGGGAAGTAATTAAGAGCAAAGTAAACAACTCCATAAAGAAATATTAAAACTCAAAAGGTTAATAATTTGTAATTTAACTCACACCGTTCAATATCTCGAGTATCTGTCTCTCTTATGTATTAAAAATAAAAAATTTTCTTAAAATTCTTTCACATTTGCAAACAATGTGTTAGAAGTAAATTATTCACTTTTTTAGAATGTAAACCCAAATGTCCCGACACATAAATTCATATGGAGGCTCTGGTTAGAGCTTAGAAATTAGATTAGGTATTCAATTTATAAATTTTAATTATTTTTATGAAAAATAATTTCTATTTATAAAATCTTATAGTTTTATAAAAGGATTTTTACTTTAAAATAAAATCAAAAAAAACAAAGTCAAATTAAACATACCGGACTGAAGCAGTAGTATTTTTTAAGTCATCATATATATATATTGATAATGTTATTGCCTGAATTATCTTGGTAAAACATTTTCTACTAGATTGAGGTTTCTTAAATCTATTATAATTTTCTCTGTGTTTTCTATCAAGTTCCTCCTAACAAAAAAAAAAAAAAAATATATATATATATATATATATATATATATATATATATATATATATTTGTTATATAAAATTTGAATCTCAAATCAATATAAATATAAATATATTTTTCAATTTTTGAATAAAATCTAATATAGCAATATTTTATTTTAACTTAGTTTTTAAATCAAAATTCAAGTTCTATTCTAATATAATACCGAAATCATTTCAAAAGTTAAATTTAGTCGGATCTCTTTTTCGTTTGAATTTATCAAAATTAATTAAGTTCTCTCCTAATATAAAAGGGATGCTAAATTCTCTATTAGCAAAATTAATATTTTACTAACTTTTAAATTTATAGTTAAATTATCTTCTAAAATTCTAGTTCTAGATCAGTGTTTGGCAAAGTCTATGTGAAAAAATTGTTGCTCAGTACTGAACAGTATGAATAAATTTTTTAGTACTATATCAATAGATATCTGAAATCATATTCTGATAATTTGATTTGAAATTTATAGTGATTTATTTAAGAGAATTATCTTTTTAATATAGTTTTTTTTAATATTAAAACTGTGAGTTGAATTTAAAAATTTAATTAAAAGATTTAGTATTATATTTCTTCCATCAATAAATTAGATTGATTACTTTGAAAATGGCCGTGGAAGGGAACTTGTTTCTAGTGTAAAATATCGTTGATCTGTTCAACAAAAATCAAACTCACGAAAAGGGGAGACTCAAATAGTCAAATATTAGCTAAGCTGCTCCATCATTCTGTCTACACTCTCGTCTGTGGCTTTGAGCTCATGCATGTGTCCAAATCATTAAACAATCCCTCCGCTGTTTATGACTCTACCGGGCCACTCGGTTTCCATGAAAAGAAAATTGAAAAAAGAAAAGAAAAAAAGGCCTTTTGAAATTTTCTTGATAAAATTATAATAATTTAATTAACTATTTATTCACCCCAAATTTATTTTCACTAAAAATTTCAAATTTCTATTGGATCATTTTAGAGGCTAGGTAAAATTACTCTAATACAATTATAACCTTTTTTTATAAAAAAAAAGGTGAGCAAAGAGGGACAGAGTGTTTTTATCATTTTGAATACCATCACAAAAATTTATGATTGTTATCACAAAATTTTACACAATTTTTGTGAATGATTAATTCGGTTCGAGTACTGTGAGACCCATTTTAAAAATTAATTCTTTTAATTTTTTTATCCTTCTTAAAATTTAAATTCAAAATATATGATATTTCAAAAATAATTGTCAAATTAAAAGACGTAGCTTTACTGATTCATTAGCCAAACACTGGTTTTACGTTGAGATGGATAAAAAGCAAAGCTTTACACGCAAAGGAAAATTTAAAATCCAAATCCTCACACACATCGGATTCCCGGACCCAACTCCAACGGTTTCTATTTTCTTCTACACCCGCACTCACACGCCTTCTCCTCTGACATCCTATTTCCGCCGTTGGATTAGATTATTCTCCAAGAAATCAAACTGCAACACGGTTCCCCACAACTCAAGAAACACGCCCAACTGTTTCTCCATCATTCCTTCCTCCCACCCTCGCGCGTACGTGTTTCCCCCAACTCGCTCCCTCTAATTTTCATTATTTCCCATTAACTCGGGCTCGTTTGTGTCACAAAATCTCAAATTTAGAAAAATATATTTTTTTCTTCATGTTTTCTTCTTCCGCTATTTATTTGTTTAATTAATTTTATTTTTAGAAAAATAAATATTCAGATAAATATGTTTTATTTTATAATATAATAATTGATAAATTTTCATAAAAAGAAACAGAGGGGTGCTCCTTAATTTAATTGTGATTTCAGGAAGGTGAAAGATCTGTTGTTGACGACAAGACGTGTAGAGAGAGAGGGAGAGAGATTGCCTGAGATGCTTTTATTGTTCATTAAATTCATCGACTAAAAAATATAAAGAAAAAGTAAATCTCACCAAATTTATGAGAAAATCTGGAAAACAAAAACTTTTTCTTGTGAGAGAAGCGTAAACGGAGAGTCTTTGTTTTCTTCATTATCCCATCATCACAACAATACTCCCTCTCCCCCCCCCTCTCTCTAAAAATGCGCTTTCCTTAGATCTCTTGCGGTTTTCCGGCGTATCTTGCTCCCCTTTTCTCTCTATCCCCCTCTCTCTGAAAACCCTAATTTTTTCAAGAAACGGGATTCAATTCCATCGTGACTAAAAAATTCTTTTGTATAATTCTTTTTTTTGTGGATTCTATTGTTTTGTATATTCCTTTTCTAGTTGTTTCTCGTATAATTTCAAGGACCGAGTGAAAAGCCTGTGAAAATTTGGATTGGATTTAATTGATTTGATTTAGGGTTTCTTTTCACAGAAGACGACGCGGAATCAGAAACACCTTTTTGTGGATTTTTTTTTTGTTTTTTGTTTTTGATTCTGTGAAGGTCAGGTTTTTTCGAGTTTTGGATGGTTTTGATTTTGGAGGATATGGTGACAGTTGTGAAAAATTGAAAAGAGATTTTGGATAAAATTCTGGGGCTGTTTTTATTTAGGGTTTGTTGGTATGTGTGCGTTTAACATACAAACAACCTGAGCTTATGATCGGAAGAGTGGAGCTTTGTGGGTTTAAAGAGCTTAACAAGCTTGGTCTTTCATTTCCTCGTTATTAGGGTTTCTTGGGATATGAGGAATAATAATGATGGCCTAAGAACTCGTGAGGGTGTTGTTCCTAGAAATCATCCGAACCGCGGAGGAAACGGATTTATGCCCTCCCTTCGCACAATTTCGAGTTATCTGAGGATTGTGTCATCCGGGGCTTCCACTGTTGCCTCATCGGTTCGGTCTGCGGCGTCGGCTGCATCATCGATTGTGGACAAGGAGGATGGTTCCTTCCATGATCAGGTAGTTCCTGAATCGATCTTGTTATGGAAACGTTTCAAATTCATATTATGCAGTTAATTCTGTGGTACTGTATTGAATTTTAGCTAACCCAATGTTTAATTTTGTTGTACCTTTTGGATTTTATCTACTGTGGTTGAAGGATAGTTAATTGTTTCCTTGTTTGGATGCTTTTATGCGTACTTTACTTATTATATGCTGATTATTGCTTGAACAGTTAGCTGCGGTTTGATGAATTTAGGAGAAACAAACATTTGTGTACATAGATGGTGGATTTTATGGTTTTCTTCTAAATCTCTTGTTGAATATGTTAAATAATTTATCATAATTTGATGCTTTTTCTTGGTGCAAAGTGTCAAATTTTGGTCAATTATTAAGCTGCTTTTGATTGGGAACTTCTCATTGAATGGATGGAGGAGAATTCAATGAAGGCAGATTTTTATTGCATTGAAGATGGATTAGCAGATTGCATTTGCATTTGTGAAAGTACTCTTGGATTGTGAATCTTTATGTATATTTGTGCTACAAGTACTATCTTCTCAAGTATATAGAAAATAAGATACAATACACTCGAAAACTTTGGTGGAGGCATGATTATTATTATTATTAGGCATTGTCTGTCATAGTGGTGCTTAGTCAGTAAGGTGGTAGCAAGTAGTTATTTACCATAGCAATAGGTGGGCTCATGCAGCAATTAGAATGAAGTTGCTAGTGGCCAAAAGTGGTGGCAAATGTCTCCGGAGGTCAGTGGTTGGTGTGATGTTGGTTGCAGGGATTCTATAGTGTGTGACGACGTAAAGCAGGAGGTAGAGGGGGTTGGTGGTGGTACCAATACCAATGCTTGTAGGCTGCTACGTTGTTGTGGCAATAATGGCGGTCAGTTATGCTGATTGTGGTGGCAGTGGCCACAATAATACTGGCTGTGATGGCCAAGCAGTGATAAACATGAAACAATGTTAATAAGAGTGAAATCCTCATGCTCTGGATCTGAAAGCACCAACTTCTTTAAAGTTTGAAGTGAATACAGTAACCCAGTGTATGAGCTCTTTAGTTAATTGTGCATTTACGAAAAATGGTATGTGTTGCAATCTAACGGTTGTGGAGTGGCTTCTAAAATCACAGCTATCTCAAAGTTATACATGCTCACCATGACCCCTTTAGATGATAACAATACCTGCACCCCTCATCAAAATATTCAAAAACCATGTAAGCAAAAAGCTCTACAGAGTGCTAAGAGAAGGAGCATGATGCAAGGTCATCCTGATTCTGCACAATACAGTTGGCTTCGTATTTCTCAATGTTATGGCAGAATGACCTCTTTTATCATTTTCACTGTTGCTTCTTTTGCTTTGAGACATGAGGCTCTTCTGCTTTCAAATAATTCTTCTCAAGTGGCACCAGGTGGCATGCCATGCAGAAAATGATGCATTCTATTACCTTATGTCATATGATAAAAAATGGTTGCTTTGCAACACTAAATAAACCATACAACTAAAATGCATTAATTAGATCTTAACTTCATATGCGAACTCTAATTTTGCTTTACTCTGCAGCCGCAAATTCTAGTTCCATGATATGATAGGTTCTGTTTTACTCTGATGAAAATTTAAAAATATTTACTTTAATATGGAAACGATAGGTGGCTAAGTAAAATAACGATTTGCTTTTTGGAGATATTATTCTTCCTCTAGACCCTACATGTTATAAAGGTTTTGGCTTAGAGAACTTGTCAGTTTGTTTAATATAAATGATATGGTTATTTTATGTTGGGCTTATTTTAACCTTATCCGTTACGAGTGCCAGCTTATCATCTATGGTAGATTGTTAGTGGAACATGGTCCTGTAGGAGCATGTTTATTCTACCGCACATCTCTTGGCTTCTCCTGTTTTTGTTTATAGCAGGTTCTTTTGCCTTAAGGAAAGTTTTTTAGTTGTACAGCTACAGCTAGGACAGAATTGATTATTTAACCCCTTAACTAACTTTTCCGAGTTTGGAGGGAGAGAAATAGGACCTTGTTGGGAAGATCTTTTTTTTTATAATTGTTTTCTTCTTGTTAGGTTGTCAAGGGCTACTACTCGTTGGCACTGTCAAATACTGTTTTCTTTGTAACACGTATGATGCCTTTTGGTATTTGAAGACATGGTTAGCAGGGGCAACTTCATTCGGAATAGGCTTGTGGAGTGGAGGTTGGCATTCTAATGGAGGTTTGCATGTGGAGGTGCACAGGAGACAGAATATGTATTCTTTTGGTTCTTGGTGAAGTTTTGAAGAAGTTTGAGGTTGAGAGAGGTTACAGGTTCAAAGAATCTTTCATTCAAAACCGTGAGATCCTTGTCTTATGCAGCTTCTCCCTTATGTGCATAATGAGAATAAGATATGGGACCATAAGGATCAAAATAGTCCCATTTATGAGCTGTATGGAGTGTAGTAGAATTATAGCAGTATTCTTGGCTTGAAGATGTGATGATTTTGTGAATATAATTTAGGATATTCCTAGAAATCTCATTTTTGAAATTTGCAAATGTATAGTTTCATAGCTTACATTTCACTTGAGACTTTCCGGGGTGTTTGCAATTTTATTATATGCTAGTCATATATCTCATTCTATCTAGGATTCTTCATTTCAAAGTACCATTGTATGTATTTCACCTTATG
Source organism: Dillenia suffruticosa (assembly GCA_033439265.1). Lineage (NCBI taxonomy): Eukaryota > Viridiplantae > Streptophyta > Magnoliopsida > Dilleniales > Dilleniaceae > Dillenia > Dillenia suffruticosa. The sequence continues at coordinate 3,240,060 of JAVTVX010000005.1, forward strand.
ATGATTTTCAACAACAAAGTAGAATTAGTTCTAGAGGAAATTGATGTTATTTCTAACTTGGAAATTACTTTATTTATCGTTTATTTATTTATTTTGGCAAATTTCAAGGTTCTTTGGGCTGGATTTGATAAGCTAGATTATGGAGACACTGTTCGGAAAGTTCTTTTGCTTGGGTATCGCTCAGGTTTTCAAGTTTGGGATGTTGAGGATGCACATAATGTGTGTGACCTAGTCTCAAGATATGATGGACCTGCATCATTCTTGCAAGTACAACCAAATCCAGTGGCATCAAAGAGATCAGAAGACAAGTTTGTAGAAGCCCGCCCATTGCTGGTGGTTTGTGCGGATGGAACGTTTTCTGGTGGAGATGGGTTAATGCCTCCTTGCAATGGGAGCATCCCCAATTGCCAAGACCAGGGAAATGGCAAAGTTGTTCCTACTGTTGTTCAATTCTTTTCATTAAGGTCTCAATCTTATGTACATGTGCTAAAGTTCAGAACAGCTGTATATTCTATAAGGTGTAGTTCTCGAGTTGTTGCTATTTCTCAAGCATCTCAGGTAATATTCCTTTAGGACAAATTGTAAATTCCTAGAAGTCCTATCTGTTTAGAAGATGAGGGTGAAGTTCTAATTTTTGCAGATACACTGCTTGGATGCTGCGACATTGGAGAGGGAATATACAATACTCACGAATCCTATAGTTAGTTCTCTGGGTTCTGGAGGTATAGCCTATGGGCCTCTTGCTGTGGGTCCCAGGTGGTTGGCGTACAGTGGAAGTCCAGTGATAGTTTCAAATTCTGGGCGTGTCAGCCCACAACATCTATCATCCTCTGCTAGTTTCCCAATTTCCAATTCAAATGGGAGTCTGGTAGCTCATTATGCCAAAGAATCTAGTAAGCAACTTGCTGCTGGGATAGTGTCTTTGGGGGACATGGGATATAAGAAGCTGTCTAGGTATTGCTCTGAGCTCCTACCTGATGGCAACAATTCTGCGCAGTCAGGAAGTCTTGGCTGGAAGGGCAATGGAATTGTCAATGGCCATCTTCCAGATGCAGAGAGTGTCGGAATGGTATATTTACTTTCTCACTTGTAGTTTACTGCTAAATGTATCGCACACCTTAGTTTGCCCTCTCTCCCACACACACACATGCACATTCGGAGAGTCTGAATTAGTGCATTCTTTTTTATTTACAGGACTTTTGCATGCTTTGCAGCTGTAATTTCTGTGTCATTCTTTTTTCATCATCTGGAGATGATATGGTTTATTCTTTGGATAAATTTTTCTGTCATTGGCTATTGCATAGGCTACAGAAATCAAAAGATTTTGGATTTCCCGGCATATGATATCTTTTGAGTCGTTGCAGGCCTTGGGATCATTTTGTGATTTTTGCTTTGTACAGTATGGTTTATCCTCCCTGATATTACCTTTTTTCATACAGGTAATTGTCAGAGATATTATCAATAGATCAGTTATTGCTCAGTTTAAAGCACACAAGAGTCCTATCTCTGCATTATCCTTTGATCCTAGCGGGACCCTTTTGGTGACAGCATCAGTTCAGGGTCATAATATTCATGTGTTCCGCATCATGCCGGGAAACCCTGGAAATTCTGCTGGATCTGATGCTAGTTTATCTTATGCACATCTTTACAGGCTGCAGCGTGGTTTTACTAATGCGGTTAGTGGACCATACTGATAAACCTGTTTCTTTGTTTTTTTTTAAAGCATTATTGTTAATTTTTCCATCTTTCCTCTTCTATATTGTCTTGCTTTGTCAGGTTATACAGGACATCTGTTTCAGTGATGACAGCCGCTGGATCATGATAAGTTCATCAAGGGGGACCAACCATCTTTTTGCAATATGCCCTTTTGGAGGATCTGCAAATTTGCAGTCAGCTGATGGTGATGGTTTCCCATTGAAGAATGGTGGTTTTGATGGTAAGCCAGCAGTTCATTGGCCACCTACTTCGGGCCTACCGATGCATAATCACCAAAGCCTCTCTGCATCTGGTCCTCCTGTTACACTTTCTGTCGTAAGCAGAATAAGGAGTGGAAGTAATGGTTGGAGAGGTACTGTAACAGGTGCTGCAGCAGCTGCTACTGGCAGGGTGAGTTCTCTATCAGGTGCTATTGCTTCTTCTTTCTACATGTGCAAGGGCAATGATTTGCACGCGGGTACTAATAGTTTGAAGGCGAAGTATCATCTTTTGGTATTCTCTCCTTCTGGATGTGTGATTCAATATGCATTACGGATATCCCCTGGTCTAGATTCAGTGGCTGTTTCGGGATTGACTGCAGCATATGATACTGGTCCAGAGCTTGATTCAAGATTAGTAGTTGAGGCAATTCAGAAATGGAATATATGCCAGAAACAAAATCGAAGAGAACAAGAAGATAATTCTGATATTTATGGTGAAAATGGTAACACAGACAGCAGTAAAGTATATCCTGAAGAAATAAAAATGGGGAATGGAATCCCTGCTTCTGCTAGGGGTTTTGTCACAAAATCAAAGATCAGTCCTGAGGAGAGACATCATCTGTACATCTCAGAAGCTGAACTGCAGATGCATCAAACTCAGGTGCCATTATGGGCAAAATCTCAGGTAAATGCAGTTTGCAAGAAAAAAGTCGTTCTTTGTGCAAGTTGTGCATGTCTCCACTTGTGACCTTATAATTTTCTTATCAGATATACTTCCAGTCTATGATGATGGATGGCCTTAGAATGGAAGAAGAAAACATAGGAGGGGAAATTGAGATCGAGAGGGTTCCAACTCGCACAATTGAAGCGAGGTCCAAAGATCCAGTTCCAGTTTTGGATTATATTCACTCCCCTAAATTTCAACAAACAAGGTCTGCTGCACCTGTTTGAGTTTTTGATAAGCGGAGGCATCTTTTGTTGTTCCATACTTTTATTTCGAAAAAGTCTGTAAATAAAAACAAATAGAGCCTCACAATGGAGAATCAATTTGAAGATGAAGGTGATGAGTTCGACTAGAGGTAAGGTCCTTTGCTTCTGGTTTATGTTGTCATAGCCGAAAATCTGTGGAGATCCCAAAATTTGGAATCAAGGTCTAGATTGTTGTTGTTGTTGTAGCCGAAAATCTGTGGACTGCAGTTTAAACTAATTATTATTCATAAGTGTGTGATTAATGCATATATTAACAACTTTGAACACATTGTTCTGTCTACTTTAGACTGCTGTAGTCGGAGAGTCGCATGATGTGAGCCATGCAACTATGCTTTCCATTTGTTTTAGAAGATGTTTTCGATATATTTGATACTTATATGTTTACTATATCTGCTTAGGTGTTAGTAATTTACAATTCAGGATATATACATATATGTATTTTAATTAGAGAAAAAACATTGAGAATATGTTTTGTAATTGTGATGATTAGTTGACATCTTTGAGCTAAGATAGTGTGCATATGTCTTGCCCTTGCTCTGCAGTTTGCTCGACCACGTACTTCGTTGGTCATTAATATATGTTATGCTGCAAGACAAAGTGGACCATGTAATATGTGTGCTATAAAATCTCTGCATACCTTTTTGTCTCTTTTTCTGTGAGGATTGTTTGTTTTTGCCATATTATTTTTCTTCAAAGTCCCATTTATAGCTTTTTTTATTTTAATAAGATTAGTTTTAACTCGCATCTCTGTATACTGGGCACCTATATTGTGCCACGTTAAAGACTGAATAATTTAGATTGTAGGAGGGTTTACCGAGTAATATTCTGCATACAAGCTGCAAAGTGAAGGCATCTTTTTAGAATATTTCATTCCAGGAAGGTTGTTGGGTAGGTGGTCCCAATATCTACTAATTCAAGGACCAAACTGATCCCTGTATTGTGAACTTTTAAAGTCATAGTCATGGAGCTGGTAGACCAGGATGATAATTTGTGTTGGAAAAGTTCAAGGACCATATGTCCCTCTTTTGTTGATTTTTTTTGTTACATTTTTTAGTTGTTGTGCATTCAAAATGTGTATTTGGTGTGCTGTTTTGGGTGGTTTGCTGATTAATTTGTCTTGGTGTTGTTCAGGTGTGCAGCTATTCTTTTATTCTGGTGGAGTTTCGTTAGCAGTGTCAATATTGTGGTTGGCTATGTGGAGATGAGTGATGGGGGGCTTGACTTTGGGGAAGAATTGTTAATACTATGTTGATATTTTTTCTTTTCCAAATCTTTGGTTGACATTGTAAATAACAGACCGCATATAATGCAATAATCGGTTTTATTATGTACATAAAAAGCATTAGGTTGCAACTTCTTATTTCTTAACGTGCCTGGTTCGTTCTTCTTAAAGTTCATTGTTGATATCTGCGGTGAAAATTTTCTTGGGGGAGGATGAAATGTGAATCTTCCACCTGGGTATGTTGGCCGTGGTATGAAAAGCCCTCCCTCCCTCATCCCCCTGTTTTCCGTCCTGATAATTTTATGATAGTTTCAGTGATGATTGTGAAGCCCCTAAAAAGGCGGCCAAAATATACTTTCAGGCCGAACACCGGCAATGAACTTATGATATAGCAGACGAGTATTGAAAGTTGTGTGACAAGGTGCGCTATCAAATTTTGTCCGCGCTTGTTTGCCGTATGAGATAAGAAATGCTCTATGATCTCGAACAGAGGCGAATCCTGGTGCATGGATGGACATGGCCGGTCAATACCCAGTGATCGGAACAATGTCTTTGAGCCTGTGCCAGGCGACTTTCGACTCTGCCTAATTGGTTCAGACCAGAATTTTGCTGATCATGACGCGATTGGCTTTGATACAAGTAAATTTGGAAGAAAGAGCATTTGATTCGTGGAAAAGTGAAATTGTAATATCCTCAATTTTGCAAGTTCCTCGGGTAAGAGAACAATGGTTCAAAGCATCTTTGTCAAAAGTGTCCCCAGGATGGGGGGTATTTTAGGCTTGCAATATCACTAAAGAAATTATCCAGTCAGATTTTCCAGAAATTATACATACATGATCCTGTTGTCCTAGCTTACATAAAACAAAATCAACGGCAAAAGAGTAAATTGCTTGTCCAATATCAGTTCTTAAATTGTCTGACAATGTGCAATACAATTTTGTGCTACGGGCGGTTTTGAAAAGCCTGTAATTATCGTCCATTAAATGAATTAGAAAACTTCTATGGCCAATTATGGCTATCTTCGCAGGCCAAAAATTGCCATGTCAGTGCATGGTCCTTCGGAATAATGGTTCAAGGCTTCGTCTGCCTCACAACAACATATCTCATAAGTTTATTTTTTTACAGAGTAAAAGATAACAAAAATATAAAAAATTTAACAACCGAATAGTGTTTTTTTTTTTTTTGAATAAATTTTTAAGTCTATGCATATACCCAACTAAAATTGTAACCAATCATTGATGGGAAACGCCCAATATTAATCAATGTCAATAAATTCATTCTTCCAAATGTATACCCAAATTACCCCATAAGTGCATGACGTGCCTTATCAAGCAAAGTATCAAGATGTATAGAGGTCCTCGGGAAATAGACTAATAGTCACATCCTCTCCCCCAACCTGTGATCCGGGTTCAAATCTTGTTATAACAAAAAAATAAAAAATAAAAATGTATGGAGAGGGGAAGGGGCTTGGGCTGCAACTTTAGGGCTCAACGTCACTGGGTTGAACCTTGTTGGGGATTTTGGGCTGCAGCCCAACAATTTAGGCTTTTCACTTCTTAAGACCGTCCAACTTGCAATGCAGGCCCAAATTTTTAATGAGGCCAATCTCAAAATCATCTCAGGGCCAAGAAAATGAATCCCCAGGATGGGGGTATAATTTTTTTAGTTTTTATTTTGTATATCCGAAATCATATTTCAATTAATTTAGTTTGAGTATTTATAGGGTCAGTTTTCTTGATATAATTTTTTCTATTTCTAAATTTTGAATTCAAATTTTAATTATAAGAGTTACTATCTTATCTCATCGGATGATCGAGGATTCATCGGCACTGATATATTGTTTAATAAAAGAGTGACTTTCTTTGATCACAATGGGAAGAGAGGGAGAAAGAGAAAAAATAATAATAAAAAACCCTAAAGGGGTATGAATTTGATAAGTATGTGATTCATGGGGCTTTTGACTAACCACAAATTGACTTCGATTATTTTAACTCGCTAATTATTCTGTTTTTTATATTTCATAACTAATTTTTTTTTATTTTAAAAAGGAGAGAATTCAAGGGTTTTTACAAGTTAAGATAAAATATTTAACAAAAATAATTAAATTTATTAATAATTCTTTTATCTTTTATTTACTTATTATTATATTAATAATTATATCTTTTTATTTTTTAATATTGTTTAATTATTATATTATGGCTTTTTTGGAGGGAAAAAAATAAGAACAAGAAACAGAGGGAAGTTTCCTCTGCATTTTCGTGAGAAATTTTATATTCTCGTTTATCAATCTAATCCCGATTCCATTAATTGAAAAAGGCAAAGGGGGGAAGAAAAAGGAAGAAGAAGCTGAAAACTCAAACCCAGCGAATTTTTCAAGAGTCAATGGTTTTGTTTAATAACCGGAAACTTTCTAATTTAGTTTTGCATCGAAAAGTTCTTTGAATTATCGATAAATTTTAGTTTAAATGGTATCAATTCTTCTCTCTTTATAATAGATTCAAGTTCGAATCTCACTGAAGGAATGAATGCCCACGTGGGGCATCTTTTCATATTTGGAAAAAGGAAATTATCCCACTTTCCATATGCACAAATGGTAACTTATGACATTTGAATTCTCTACCATTTGTGGTGACGGAGATATATGGAAACTAGGGCAAAAACCCTAGGTAGCATAACCATTGCAAAGAAAATTGTGAGGAGACAATTGAGAGAGAGGGAGAAAAATTCTGCGAAGTTGTGTCACCGGATTCGATTGAGGTGTCGTGGTGCTGCGGTGATAGCTCGACTTTTGTGGTTATCATCCCGACGGCGAGGTCGAGTGATCGAGGTTCGTGGTTCCCCGGATTTTGCAATCTACTTTTTGAGGTATGCCCGAAAACCCTAATCTTTTATGATTCCGAAAATATTGCACGCTTCCGCATATGTATGTGCATATAAATCCAACATTGGTATCAGAGAGTAGGGTTGGATTTATTAAATTATTTTCGGAATATTTTCGGGTATAAAAAATATGGGGTTGCAAAAATGGGTTTCGGATCACGGATGAGTTTCGTGAATCCGAATACACCGTGACGTTACCCATGTCACGTAGATCTTAAATATATTTTTTCTAAATTTTTTAAGTATGTTTAAGCCATAAAAAATGAAGTTAAAGTTTTCGGCCCTAAGGGTGCCCAAAACTTAAAAATCTAGATCTATCCGTGTAGAGGGATTGTTGATCTAAATAAATGACATATTTGTGTTCCATGTGCATTGATCTACGTTTTGACATGCATTTTGCATTGATTGGTTGCCGGAAACTGGGATTTCCGGCGAGGCCGCGGAGGGCCAAAATTTGGATATATAATTCGCCGTGTTTAGGGCTTGAATCATTTAAAAAAACGAGTTCGAAATATTTTTGGGAATTCCAAATATATTTTTCGGCAAAAACCGTCGTAAAAAATTAACCGGAAATGGGTTTTCGGAGAATCAGGTCGAAAAACCCGTTGCAGGACCCGTCGGGAGAAGAAAAACCGGCCCAGACCCGCGGGCGCGTGACACACACGGGCCAGAAGGCGCGTCCAGCAGGCGTGTGAGGTTCACGCGCCACACAGGTGCGTGAAGCGGGATGGCGGTGGCGGTCGGGTCGGACCCTGACCTGGACCGACCCGACCGGGTCAGACCCGGACCGTTGATCGGGTCGGTCGGGTCAACCCTGACCCGTTGACCGACCCGGTCTGACTCGGCTCAGCGCGTGAAGGCGCTTGAGCCGCGCGCCGTGACTGGGCGAGCGTGAGCCGAGCCGCCCGTGGCGCATGGAGGCGTGTGTGACGCGCACCGCGCGTCTGGCGCGTGCAGCATGCTGCTGCCGGCGCGTGGCGGCGCGTGGAGAGAACCGCCGGCGAGCGGCGGCGCGTGGGGAACCCCGGCGGCGCGTTAGGTCGTCCAAAATTGATTTTTTTCAATTTTTTTGGGGGTCCTATGTGCATATTTGTGACTATTTGTGGGATTTTGTGCACTGAATTAAAGTCCGGATGGTGAGATAAGGTCCCGGGTTGTGGTGTATGGTGTCCGTTGAATCATATGCTCACTTTGGGGTCAATATTCGATTCATTTTGGATTGTTAATTCGTAGGGTGCACGAAATTGTGAAAATAAGCATTATTAATCACTAACGTCTCTTTCTTTTTGTGTGACAAAGACAATGGCTACGACAAAAAGTATCGTACTTGATCTCGTTAAGGGAGACAAGTTGAACGGTGACAATTATGAGATTTGGCACCGTAAAGTTTAATTTATCTTCGAGGAGCAGGACGTAGCGGAGGTTCTGTTACACGAGATAACAGACCCCGGGGTGGGTGATACGCCTCAGGCGAAACTGGATGAGGAGGCGTATCGTGCATGGAAGAAAAAGGATGGCCAAGCTAGGGTCATCTTCCTTAACAGCATGCACGATGATCTGATTCCAGTGTACGAGCAGTATCCTACTACGATGTCGGTTTGGAGTGCTCTGAGAGAGCACCTTGGCTCCCGGTCAGCTCCTAAGCTGAGAATGCTGACTTATAGGTTTATCACCTATAAGAAGAGACCCGATCATACCATGAAGCAACATTTGATGCATATGTCAAGTATGATCGCTTCTCTAAAGAACATGGGGGAGCCAATGTCTGATGAGCTTCGGGTACTGAGAGTAATCCAGTCCTTGCCTGACTCTTGGGATGTTGTAAAGACCTACCTCATGCACACTGAGAGTATTCGTACTTTCATGGACGAGCGTAGGCATTGTAAGCTCGAGGAGGAGCGCCAGGAGGTGGCTAGGTCGGTTTTTGGTCATACCTATATGGCGAAGTTGAGTAAGGGCTCCAAGGGCGTCAAGCGCAAATGGCGCAAATATGACAAGAAACCTAGCCAGGCTAAGAGGAAGCCATCAGCAAAAACCGTTGATAGAGGGCAGACACGTAAGAAGAAGGATCTCGATAAGAGCAAAGTCCGATGCTACGTTTGTGGCAAATCTGGGCATTTCGCTCGCGAGTGTGGCGAGCGAAAGGTATGTCTTTCTTCTTTACATGGTATGATTTATGTTTCATCCACTGTGATGCTTACTAACTCTTCTCCTTTGTGGATTGTAGACTCAAGAGCCACCGACCATGTAGCTCGAGATAAGAGCGCATATGTGGAGTTCCGCCGATTGAGTCCCCAAGCGAGGAGGCTGTACGTGGGGAACGAAGCATTTGTGGTTGTGAAGGGGATTGGTACATGCAAGCTGATGCTGCCAAGTAACCAAGTCCTATACCTGCATCATGTGCTGTATGCTCTTGAGATTCGGCGGAATCTTATTTCTGTCCTTTGTTTAAATCGTTTAGGATACTTTGTCATTTTCAGAAATTTGAGTGTTTCTGTCATTTACGATAACTCTGTTTTGTGTACTGGTTTAGTCCATGATGGACTTTATGCGTTGGATTTGGTTTCCTTTAATAAAATTTCTGATTTGTCTTCTATTGCGTATACATTTGATAGCGTAGTTGATGATGTTTCGATTTGGCATAGTGGACTTGGCCACATAGGGCAAGAGAGAATGAACCGGTTAGTTACGAGTGGCTTGATGGGCCCGCTAACCCGGATCAAGTTGCCCTTATGTGAGTTTTGCCTAACAGGCAAAGCAACGAGAAAACCATTTGGAAAAGCAATGAGGGCTGGGACCCCATTGCAATTGATCCACTCCGATATTTGTGGACCTATGAATGTGAGAGCCCGAAACGGAGCCACGTATTTCATTACGTTCATAGATGATTACACGCGTTTCGGTTAAATCTACCTAATCTCGTACAAGTCTGAGACATTAGATTGCTTTAGGAGATTTATCAGCGAGGTAGAAAACCAGTTAGACTTGAGAATTAAAACTCTCAGAACCGATATAGGACGCGAGTACTTGTCTGAGGAGTTTAAAGAGCTCTGTTTCGAGAAAGGAATTACGAGACAGTTGACTATTCCTACTACTTTCCAGCAGAATGGGGTAGCTGAGAGAAAAAATATGACTTTGTTGGAGATGGTAAGATCGATGATGCGCAGGCCAATTTGGCTATCTCCCATTGGGGAGATGCATTGTTGACTGCCGCCTACGTTCTTAACCGTGTTCCAACCAAGTCCGTAGTCAGTACCCCATACGAGCTTTGGATAGGGAGGCAACCCGACCTTAGCCATTTGAGACCATGGGGTTGTGCCGTATACGTTCATGATTTCTCGCACCCACACGGCAAGTTAGGCCTACGAGGAAAGAAATGTATCTTTGTAAAGTACTTTCAACATTCTAAGGGACATGTGTTCCTAGGTGAACGTACGGATGGCACGGTCTCCGAGATCGAATCTCGTAATGCTACGTTTTTGGAAAATGATTTCCCTAAGAGATGCGAAATCGACCAGGATTTCACCTTTTATGAGATGGGTGAGCCTGACGGCCCAATTAAGCCCAGGGGTAGGACCCAAGAGCCTGAAAAGGATCTTGTTCCTAGTGAGAGTGACCCATCTCGAGGTGAGGAGGCTCCTCCTCCTCGTAGGAGTAGTCAGGGACATATACCCCGACGTCATTTTCCGATAAAGGATGAGATCCTCATCGTGACTCCTGAGGATGATGAAGAATCTCAAACCTTTGAGAAGGCTCTCGAGAGTCCTATGAAGGACCAATGGCTAGAGGCCATGAAAGAGGAGATGAAATCAATGAGGGTCAACGGGGTCTGGGACCTAGTTGACCTACCTGAGGATAGAAGGGCCATAGGGAACAAGTGGGTTTTCAAAATCAAAAGAAAGGCCGACGGATCGGTAGAAAGATACAAAGCCCGTCTAGTAACCAAGGGTTACACACAGACAAAGGGCATTGATTACGAGGAGACCTTCTCCCCCGTAGTCAAATTTATATCGATCCGTCTACTCTTGGCGATTGTCGCAAGCATGGATCTAGAGTTGTATCAGATGGATGTAAAAACCGCTTTCCTTAATGGAAATTTGGATGAGGAGATCTACATGGAACAGTCCTCTGTGTTCGTTCTAGTAGGTCATGAGGATAAGGTCTGTCGACTTCGGAAGTCGATATATGGCCTAAAGCAATCATCCAGGCGGTGGTACCTAAGATTCCACGAGGAGGTGATATCTTATGGTTTTACAATGATCGAGGAGGATCATTGTGTTTACTTGATACGAACTGATAACTCTTTTGTGATCCTGTCTCTGTATGTAGACGATATACTATTGGCTGGGAACAACATTCAGTATATGATGACGATCAAGGCTTGGTTGTCATTGAGCTTCGACATGATCGACATGGGTGAAGCTGAGTTCATCCTTGGAGTTAAGATCCAGAGAGATCGATCGAGAAGAATGTTGGCTCTTTCACAAGAGACCTACATTAAGAAAATTCTCGAGCGCTTTGGGATGAGTGATTATAATCCCATTGATACTCCAATCGCCAAGTGTGATGGTCTGAGTCTTGAGATATGCCCGAAAACTGAGGAAGAAATAAGGGAGATGCGTAAAATCCCTTATTCCAGCGCAGTGGGAAGTCTGATGTATGCGATGTTGTGTACACGTCCAGACATATGTTACGCAGTGAAAAGGATTTTTAGATATCTCAAGGGAACTGCGAGTTACTCCTTGTGTTATGGGAGAGGGGATTTGCGCCTCATAGGATATTTAGACGCCGACTGGGGCGGTGATCTGGATAAGCGCAAATCGACATCAGGTTTTGCATTCTTACTCAATGGCGGTGCCATTTCTTGGAGCAACAAGAAGCAGACCTGTGTAGCTTTATCTACGATGGAGGCTGAGTTCGTGGCTTGCTCAGTCGCAGTTCAGGAGAGTGTTTGGCTCCAAAGACTATTAGATGACTTAGGGGTTGTGGCTGATAGTGGGAGACCAGTGATGATTTACTGTGATAATCAGGCTGCTATCGCCTACACTCGAGACCCTAAGTATCATAGTAGGACCAAACACATAGACACTAGATATAATTTTGTTAGAGACATCATCGAAAAGGGTGAAGTGACCGTCAAGTACATCTCGACACATTGCATGGTGGCTGACCCCTTCACCAAACCCATCATTAGAGACTCATTTATAGCACATAGAGAGTCATTGGGTTTGGGAATATTTTGACTTTTCTCATTGTACTAAACTGACGATGTGATGCTTATTATATTTATATATGATTTTGTGCATTATTTAGTCACATTTATATTTTATTAAATAATGCACTTATTTATATCATGTATATTTGATGTGATAAAATATATGTCAGGCAGGTGAGGTCGACTCTCTCACACGAGCGACCACCTCCAACTCTGAGTGAGTGGAGATGAGACAGTTTCTAGTCGTAAGAGGCAGTGAGAGTGGCCCAGCTAGAACAAAAGTCGCCATGATACGTGTTCAGGATGAGGTCATTTGGGATATGACCGATATGGAAAAACCCACATCCATGTTGCCTGTGAGTAGCCAGATTAGAGATCTCAGGTATCACCTGCGATAGTGATATTGTCTCAGAGACACTCTCTCTGAGATCTCTGGATAGAGTTTTATGTGTAGACTGAGTCCCGTATCTGCACAGTGTTAAGAAATCTGACATATGCCCTTTTTGAGAAATAAGGGATTAACACTGTGACACGCGTTTCATACCGCGTGTGATGACGACTAGGGATAGTGGGAGCAATTACATGAGACGATGATCTATTCATGATCCCCGTTCCCACTGTGTAAGACCTGAGATCCATTGGGTGGGATCTGTAGTACCCTTATTTTACTTTCGACTATCTCTAGAAGTCTTGATTCAGTGTTTGCTACTTTAGTCTGTTTACCTATGGCCCGGAAGATAAATTGAGGTTTAAGGGGCAGATCTAAGAAAGCAGCTGAATTGAGATCGATGGATTCGAGTTTGGGAAAGAAAGACCAATCTACATTATATCATTGTGTTGTATTCACCGATCGGTCTGTTACGTATATCCACGTTGGGATAAAAACGTAATAGTGAATACACATTCGAGAATATATTGAGGATGACTTTCGATGAGAAAAGTGACTCGAAGGATGTAAATGTGATGTGTCTGGGGTACAACGAGATATTTGTTTTATTATTAACGGCGACTTCTCAAATATCCTAACAGGTGCATCGAGAAGTCTTTATTTACAGGTGTACTCGCCAGTCGCACGACACCCAATCTAGTATGAAAATCCAGAAGGGTGATACAGGAGATCGCATGAGCTATGATCTCGTGATGGATAAAAATGCTCTCGTGTGCAAGTGGGAGATGAAAAAATGAATGCCCACGTGGGGCATCTTTCCATATTTGGAAAAAGGAAATTATCCCACTTTCCATATGCACAAATGGTAACTTATGGGATTTGAATTCTCTACCATTTGTGGTGACGGAGATATATGGAAACTAGGGCAAAAACCCTAGGTAGCATAACCATTGCAAAGAAAATTGTGAGGAGACAATTGAGAGAGAGGGAGAAAAATTCTGCGAAGTTGTGTCACCGGATTCGATTGAGATGTCGTGGTGCTGCGGTGATAGCTCGACTTTTGTAGTTATCATCCCGACGGCGAGGTCGAGTGATCGAGATTCGTGATTCCCCGGATTTTACAATCTACTTTTTGAGATATGCTCGAAAATCCTAATCTTTTATCCGCATGTGTATGTGCATATAAATCCAACACTCACTATAAACCAAAAAAAAAAAAGAAAACTTCTTTGAATTCATTCCTTGGAGTTGGTTAAGGTGATTACTTGCGGATAGCATCATGGCCGCAGGTTGGAGTGGGTTTATGTTAAAAAATTCATCTGATTTGTACAAGTGATCAAATTTTCAAATTACCATTTCTATTTTATCATTTGGTTTGGGTTGGTCAAATAAGAATGGATTAAGCGATTCATCAAAATAGTTAATTCGATGAAAAATCATCATAAAAAAAATATAAATTTTGAAATCAAATTTACTAAATATACCCATTCAATTAGAATTTGATTTTATGTTACAATATATGTATTCACGAAAATTTTAACACAAGTATTTGAAAACTCTTTGCTATTCGAGTGTCTTGCTGACTCTGAATGCATTGTGTGCTATTTATCGAAATTAATCATTTTTAACATTATTTGAAGCACAACAAAAATATGTTTTGTTACATTCAAAAATATAAATAAATTAATATAAATTGGCTTAGTTGCAAGAAAGTACACTAAAAAATTGAGAGCCTATAAAAAAATAAATTTTTATAAGTTCAGTGGTCTAGATTAAACTTTAAGCCTCAGATTGGTCTCCAGGAGAGGGCCTTGGGAGGACATGTATACTGGAACAAAGTTCAGAATTCCTTTATATAATAAAAAAATAAAAAATTATTAAGTTGTTCTACTGACATTAAAACAAAATTACCTCCTCTGTTAAGGTCCCCTGTTTATTTTCAATTCAACAACCATGAACAGAGAGAGAGAGAGAGAGAGAGAGAGAGAGAGTCATTTTCCATTTTAGAGAGCATATACATGTCAAAGCCCGTACACCCTCCAGGCTATTCTTTTCAATTTTTCACAAACCTTCATTTGGAGGCAAAGGGAAGCAACGCCACCAAACTCTGTTTCTCATTTCTTAAGCCAAATTCCTAAACTCCACATGCCGATCGCTCTCAAATAAACAAAAATTAGTGAAGTTTTCAAAACACACTTTTCACTTTTCAAAAATATAACATGTTTATATCATGCCTATTTGCTAAGCAAGGTTAGGTAATGGATAGCTACGGCGAAATACTTCCTTTTACAGCGTCTCGGAAACAAGGGATTTTGCAATTCTACTCTCTTCTTTATTGGGTTATTGCCATTTTTGAAAACAGGGCAAGTTGAGCTCTGTTTCCAAGTCGGTACCCTGTTTTCCTCTGTTTCTGGGAATAATGCTGCTTCATATATCTCCAAGTTTGAGGCATGTGACAGTGTTGCCGGGTAAAGGAGTGAGGGAATTCATCAAAGTGAAAGTTGGATCGAGGAAGTTTTCTTATCGGATGGTTTTTTATTCCCTCTTGTTCTTCACTTTTCTTCTTCGCTTTGTGTTTGTCTCCACTACTGTTGATTCCATTGATGGTGAATCCAAGTGCTCTACTATAGGTACATTCCTCTCTCTCTCTCTCTCTCTCTCTCTCTCATGTTCATTGAAACCTGAATTTTCGGCCTTACATACTGTATATGGTAATGTTCTTTTTAATATACGCATTAATGAATTTATTATCTACAATTATGACCATGATATAATGCGATTTTAGCAATTAGAATATCTTATTATAGATTTTTCGATGATTAAAACCATGGGTCAAATTTAGATTTAATTTTTAAAATTTTTTTAATACATATGATATTATCTTATGTAGGAAGCCAGATTTTTAAAAGAGAATATGCTTTGTCAAATAATGAAAAGAATGAATCAAACCTTCACCGCCCAAAAAATATTTTAAATTGGTATAACATCTGGTGATAGATACAAAGATAGAGGCATCTAGGATGATTATAAGTTAGCATAAAAATTGTCATTCAAGGTTTATTTAATGAAACAGAGTTTTTTTTTTTTTTTTTTTAATTTGTCTGTTGGGTCTTGAAAAAGACGCTATGGTATTAGTCAATCCCTCAATAGGGATTATCTTCATCCCATGTATTGAACACTTTTGTACCAAGTCAGAGGTACTTTGATAATATTTAAAATCATATGTCTATTGGTCAAATTCTCCTTATACTCTTATCATGGATACGCTGTAAATTTACTGCAAGAGAAAATGCATAAAAATGATAGAGTAAATTGAATATTTTCTGAAATTAATGGATTTTGTTTTTCAAACAATTTACTTGCTTGGTTTTAATTATTCCAATTAATGGTCCCCTCCCCACTTTTGTTTTCTGGATTTGGGTGTAATTTTGGCAACAATGGAGGGAGAGAGGGAGAGAGGGAGAGAGAGAGAGAGAGAGAGAGAGAGAGAGAGAAGTTGCTGCCTACTATAGCCACTGTTATCACATGCAGGAGTTTAAAACGAAGTTGTGGCTGACATACTTGAGAAAACTTTTGGTTCACAGCTTCAAAATGTTTTTAACTTCTGTTTTGTATGTATAAAGTGGAATGTGTTTGTTGGGCATTTTATTTGTTTGCAAAGCAATGAATTTTTTGCAAAGAATTTTAAAGCTGGGGGAACTCTTATTGTGCTGTGATGGTTAGTTGCAAGAGTTTCTTTTGTCATGTTGACAGGTTGCCTGGGGAAAAAACTTGGCCCAAGAATTTTGGGAAGAAAGCTGGAGTCAAATGTAAGCTCTTTAATTTATTTCAATGAGAGTTCATATGATATTTCTATGATACTTTGAAACTTAAAAGCGTAAATGATGATTCTATGTTTTTGGAAAGGTCCTAGAAGTGATGTATGAGGTCTTAGAAGAAGCAGCCGAGGAAGTAGAGATAAAAGCAGGGCCTGAAGTTCCTCAGTCCTTGGAAGAGTTTGTTGCAGAGATGGAGGAGACCAGACCAGATGCTAGAACCTTTGCAACAAAACTTAAAACTTTGGTAAATATCCTTACTTGGTGCCTGCTCTAATTTCAGTATCTTAAATTGACCTTCAAACTCTCTCTCTCTCTCTCTCTCTCTCTCTCAAAACTTACTTTTTTTTTGTGCAAGCTAATTTTTACACCAACTGGTATACGTAATTCATCTGACTGATTCGATTCGAATACTTTACGGCTTATAAGGGATAACCTTTCTCAAATCTCATTTCTCTATTCTCATGACTTGAATTCGAGATCTACGATTAAAAAAGTACAACGTTCTATCGCTGTACCTATAGAAGTTTGATCAAATCAAATTTTTTTGGATTGAATGGTCGGACGCTCTACCTCCTTAACCAGAGCTCTCGAGTTCAAGCCCTGAAAATGATAAAAAAGAATTTGGGAGATCTAATTCTAAATAGATTTTATAGTACATAAATCAAATTAATCAGATAAAATATGAATACGAAAGATAGAAAAAAAAAGTTCGGTCAAAACTTACCATTTCTAACAAAATGGATTATCACAGGGGAAAAAAATACCTCAATTGAGCTGTACTTATTATTATTATTATTATTATTTTGAAACTGATTAATTTTTCAGGTGACATTCCTTGAGCAAAGAACAAGAAAGGCAAAAATCCAAGAATATCTTTACCGGCACGTGGCATCAAGCAGCATACCAAAGCAACTGCACTGCCTTGCTCTCAAACTTGCGAATGTACACTCAAACAATGCAGCTGCTAGGCTTCAACTTCCAAGCCCTGAATATGTCTCATACTTGGTTGACAATTACTTCTTTCACTTTGTTCTTGCCTCTGACAACATCCTAGCTGCGTCGGTGGTCGCATCGTCCCTCGTTCGCAACTCCCCGCAGCCCGAAAGGGTTGTTCTTCACATCATAACAGACAGGAAAACTTACTATCCAATGCAGGCATGGTTTTCTCTGCACCCATTAGAACCTGCCGTAATTGAGGTTAAGGCACTTCACCAATTTGATTGGTTTGCCAAAGGCAAAGTACCTGTTTTGGAAGCTATGGAGAAGGATCAAAAAGTTAGGTCACAATTCAGAGGCGGGTCATCGGCCATTGTTGCAAACAATACTGAGAAGCCTATTGTGATCGCGGCAAAGTTGCAAGCGCTTAGTCCCAAGTATAATTCCATGATGAATCATATCAGAATACATCTACCAGAGGTACATTTGGAATTTTTCTTTCAAATTCGTGAATATTTTTTGAATTTTCAAGGAACATTTTGGTCAAGGGAACCATACTAGTCTTATGTCAATGTCAAATGTTCAATTAGGTACAGATATTCCTCTTCTAGCAACCTTTAATGTAGGTTTTATGATAAAAGTGTGTGTGCGCACGTGCACGCGCACACCTCGTGTGTGTATTTTTAGATGGCATGAATGATTAATGTTGCTACTCTCTCTTAGTATTGTTGTCTCCACGAGCTAGGGGAGCCTGTAATAGCAGCACTACCAATGCTAGAGAATTCGACATAGTCGATTATTACCCAATCAGCAGATGTCAATAGATACAAATTATGTCCTTCAAGGATTAGCCTATCTCATACCAAGGGTATCATAGTCTCAAATCTCAAATTTGATGGATTTACATTTTGCAGTTGTTTCCGAGCCTCAACAAGGTAGTCTTCCTTGATGATGACATTGTGATACAAACTGATCTCTCAGCACTATGGGACATCGACTTGAATGGAAAAGTTAATGGAGCAGTGGAAACATGCAGAGGAGACGATAAGTTTGTTATGTCCAAGAAATTCAAGAGCTACTTGAACTTCTCTCATCCTTTGATAGCGAAGAATTTTGATCCTAATGAATGTGCTTGGGCTTATGGAATGAACATTTTTGACCTAGGCGCTTGGAGAAAAACCAACATAAGCAATACTTACCACTACTGGCTTGAAGAGGTAAGCAACCTATGCTTCAAACAAATGATTTAAACAATCTCAATTTCACCAAGACTGGGATATTCTTCATGCTAATGTTCCTCCTTTTATTTTTGGCAGAACTTGAAATCAGACTTGAGTTTGTGGCAATTAGGGACATTGCCTCCAGGACTAATTGCCTTCCGTGGTCATGTCCATATTATCGATCCATTCTGGCACATGCTAGGTCTTGGCTACCAGGACAATACAAGCCTAGCAGATGCTGAAGCTGCTGGTGTAATTCACTTCAATGGAAGAGCAAAGCCTTGGCTAGACATAGCATTTCCACAACTTCGGCCTCTGTGGGCTAAGTATGTCAATTTCTCGGATAAATTCATCAAGAGCTGCAACATTCGGCCATCTTAGCTTGGGTTTTTTTTTTTTTGAGAGGAATGTGTTTGACAGACTTGGTCCTTAAGTGTTCCGGTATATGCGAAAACAGATAACAAAGAGGTAGAGTCGTAGGCTTAAGAGCCTTCCAACCTTTCTGGTTCCTTCATTTTTGTTATTTAATACATGAAAAATCTTTTAGTGCAATGAACTTCATAGGAGTTGTTCTCACAAAATCTTGAAATGGCGCAATTGGCTCGAACAGAAAACAAAGAATAAGAGATGGGACATCAAATATGCTACTATCAGTAGAAAACTCTATTCTTACCTTAAAATATTCTGAATATGTTTTGTATCTTAGCAGTTGAAATTACGAACTTGAATCTTAGCAACTGCTAACAAGAAGAAGGAAACACGTTAAAAGATAAACTTGTATATTGTTTTTTTTTTTTTTTTTGTGGTGAAAAAACTTGTATATTGTATTTGCATGCCTCTTGGAAGAAAAGTTTTGCAGTGTTTTAAGATGTAGAAGACAACGGTGAAACAATTTGGCATTGTGAAAATCAATCTTTCTTCTGTCCAGTTACATTGGACACCAACTCTCTCAAAAACTTTGCAGACTTTGTAATAGGTGAATTCATGGCCGTTAGATTGACAAGACAGTATCAACCTCACCAGTGGATGGTCGTAATTTGAACCTCGAAATCACTTTCAGTTCTCCTTCTTCAACTAGAACACAATCTCTCACCACTCAAAACTCCATCTCTTGTGCATTTGAAGATCACTCCTTTTTTTCACCGAAAAAAAAAGAAGATCACTCCTTTTTTTCACCAAAAAAAAAAGAGAAGATCACTCCTTTTCTCTTACTCAAAACGCCTGTTACTTCCAACCCCATGAATGAGTATATCACTTCAAATGACCCCACAAAGCCACTTAGGTCTCTAAAGTTGCTCTCTTCCTCAAAATTCCATTTTGGGTTAAAAATCACGACTGGCTTTGGATTCAAACTGTCTGTAACTGTTTTGACATCTTCCAACGGTGAAGCCTCTGGTGCTAAAAATACTGATAAGTCAGTAGAATTCAAAGGATCTTATGTCTGTGTCCGTGAGAGAAGAAATGTTTACATGTTCAACTGGGCTCGATGATGGTAAAGACTCAAATGCTTCATATGCTGCTTTCTTGAGGTGGGGTTAGGCCATATAATAGTGGTTTTAACTGCAACCCCTTTTCTTCTAATGGGCAAGTCTCCAAAGACTTCGAGAGCAAGCTAAGAGAGTGATGATGGAGAATCATCATCGATGACTGGTATTTCGACTTGAATCTTAGTTGCTTGATTTTCTTGAGCTTGCCAGATAGTTTTGGATTATTGAGAGGCTTTTCTAAGATGGTTGAGGGGCAGGTTTTAGCTTGGACGATTGCTTCACCTCTTGATGTCGGGGGTTGGAGGAAGAGAAAGAAGATTGAATAGATAATAAAGCTGAGAATCTTGAATTGAGAGGTTGATGAGGAAAGAAAGATAAGCAGCACAGGTGTTGATAATGTTTTTTTTTTTTCGGGTGCTGGCAGGTGTTGATAATGTTGTGGAGAAGTTTGGAGAGATGGGAGTAGTGTTCTAGTTGATGGAATTGAAGGTCTTGTGATTTTGATGGTTGTTGCTAAGTGGGTTTTGAGGAGATTGGATGGGGCCATTTCAATAAGTGGCAAACAAAGAAAACCCTCATCTCATCTAGACGTCATAGCAGCCACAAATACAATGGTGGCTAACAAGTAGACACCATCCTATCCTGCTTTTCTAGATGAAGTCAGGAGTGGGTACTATACGTATAACAACCACTTTTAATGCCTCTGAAGGAAAAACAATTCATCATCCATTACACATTGCCACGTGGGCATCAGTAAGACCATTTAAACATGACCACACTCTATCACCCTCTCTCTCTTTATACTTTAACAAATCGTGGTACGCTGGTTCTTCCTTTGTCAAGGCAAATAAATGGGTAAATTTTGAGCACAAAAATTAAAAAAATGGGAATGATTTTCAAATTTAATTATTGACATTTACATAAAAACTACCTTAGATCCATACAAGTCCACAGAATGAGAAACAAGCTTCCATCACCCATGAAATCCACTTACAAAGACTCCAGCAAAAACTAATAGTCCGGGTACAATGACAAAATGAATTAACACATCTTGGGGAACAAAAGCAACTAACCTCAGATGGCCACAGGTTGCCAAATTAAGCAACCGGTGGGCGGAGAACATGATCTTGTGAGGTATCAACTGCAGCAGGTGGCATGAACTGCCACATTGCAACTCCAGGGTAACCAATGAAAGACACCAGCTTACTGCCAGGAGCTTGAGCTTGAGGTGCCGCAAATGCAGCAGGAATTGCTGGAGGTGCAGGCAAGAAGCTAGGTTGAGCACTGATAGCCTTGAGTTCCTGCTCCAACTTGTCTTTCTCAGCTTTCAGCCTTTGTTTCTCATCACGAAGCTCGTTCTTCTCAGCCTGCAAGAATTGAACAAAAATTTACAGGGAATGCATGCAATAAGTGGTGGCTTCTTTGAACATTTGTGCTATTCTGTAAAAACTATTTTCCAAGGTCACACGCATTACCTTCAACTCTTTGATCTTCTCCTGAAGATTAGAGTTTGAGTCCTTAAGCTTTTGAGCTTCTCCTCTCAGCTGAGTTACCATTCGAATCGCATCAACCAAAATAGCTGCTTTATCTGTTTTGGGAGGCCTCCCAGGCTCCAAGATAGCACCCAGCTCGAGAAACCTGGATGCCATGACATATTGAGGGAAAAAGAGCATAAGAAAAAATAAAGGATAAGATCATACTTGTCATTTAGCCTATCCCTCCGCAGTTTCTCCCTGCAAGCTTTGGAGCTAGACACATTGCTTGATTCTGATCGCCCCCTGTAATACAAAATAAACATATCAGAGGAAGTAAATTTGCACGGGAAAGAGGGTGGGGGTTAAGGGATACTCATCCTGTGACAACAATAATACTTGTGCAACAGAGCTGTATTTATTTACTTGGGGAATGCAATGCAGCTCTGTTTTGTAATATTGTCTGTGTACATCAAAACTGGCAAATTCTTTTACATCAATGGATTTTAATAATCGATGTTGCACCAAAGACATAAATTGTGATTTCAAACAGGATTTCTGAGCCAGTTGAGCAATATCTGGGCCACAACACCATATTTACTTTGTTAATGCCAAAAGTGATGCTCATAAATGAAGGGTGGGTAATATGGGTGATTCAATACAGCATGGTTTTTGGTTATGATACAACTGTATCTTCCTGCTAGAAGACAGTGGGAGAGAGAGGGACTAGGAATTGGGTATTTTTGCATGTTAATGGAATGGAGAATGCAATTATCACATATATATGACATGGTTAACAACCACAAAGCTGTTACAAATTACTATGTCAAGCATGATTCAATTGTAAATCTCAAGAAGTTTTGGCTTCAAAGACAAAAAAAAAAGATACCCTCAGCTGCATGATTTGTTCGTGTCAGGGGGTAAAAAAGAAACATCCCACCGCGGGGGGGGGGGGGGGATGATGGTAGTTAGTTATAATCAATATTCCACAAAGAACACACAAGAACCTAAGCTCATGTTACACAAATTCTTCAAGAGCATGTTTAATTGATGTAGTTAAAAAGTTAAATTACCAGGTATCTCACAAACTATAAGAACTCCCCCCCCCCCCCCCCCGGGGCCAAAAAAAAAGAAAACATACAAAATAGAAAAGCTAACAGGAAAATTACCTCTTCTTTGAGCCAGATTCCTTGGGCCCATCTGAATCACCATTTGAACCATCAACCTCCACACTACAGGCAACAAATCATACAACAGGAAGCACAGTCAGAATAACAAACACAAATACCATAATCATGTTAAATCAAAAATCACTTTTAAGTGATATAATTCACTACTCATTCAGAAAAGGCCCAACATAGATTCTCAAAAGAACAAGGGACAAAACTTTCAATTAAATCATTGCAATCTATAAAGGAGAGTTGAATCTTACAATTGTGGGCAGAGGACATGGAGTTCAGTAAGGTAACCTGAATAATCTGACATATTAGTTCCAATATACAATTCTCTCATTATGCGGATTTATAGAAAAAGCAACCAGACTTCACTTAGAACAAGAGAAAGAATAATTTGGTTAGATGGGATGTTCAAATGAAAGATTGATTTTCTTATTATTGGCTGCCAGTGTCCAACTTGGACCTTTTGTAATTTTGTAGAATCTTCTTCAGTTTATTAAAGGAAATTATAGATGGTAAAAGGTAGGGATGACAGCCGAGCAAATTCCAGATGGGAAGACCCAGTTTTACCTGGATCATGGTTTGTTACAGTATGGGGTACGGATATGGGAATATAATACACTACCTTCACTCATACACTGTATGGAGGGTAAGCTTAGTTAGATACCAAAGTACTATTTATAGTGGTAGTTGGCTTCACTTAAGTACTTCACATTTTTTTTTGTTTTTTTTGTTTGCAGTTTTCACTAATAAGTATACATAGAATTAACTTTAGTTAATACTAAAACATAAAGAAAAGAACAAACATAACAAAGAGGGGAAAAAAAAGTAATGAATACATAATCGCTCTTTCAATGCAGTTTGTATCCTGTGAACTACTTTAAAGCTATAAAGAGTTGGGATCACCCATTTTAGTGATCTAGTGCACTATAATACCACGTATCGCATCACACAAGCTGAATATATTATTGCTGGGGGATAGGTTGATCCCTGTAAATGTTGGAAGACCCCTAACCATCCATGCCCTGTCAGCCAAAAACCTTTTGCATTCCCACTATGAACCCAGGTTGGATATGCATTTTTCATCCTATCACTGCACCTTGTGGAACTCAGTGCAAGTGGGGGCCTCAACCCACAACTTGATCACTGAAAAGGGGTCAAAAAATGTATTTTTCCTATCTGCATTCCTAGCAGGAGATAGCGCAGGTGGGAGTCCCAACACCAAACCGGATCAGAGAGAGAGAGAGAGATTTAGATATTTGTGATAATTCATGATCATTTGTTGGAGCTCGGCGAAAATTGCGGCAATTGGTAATCATAATCTCGATGATTTGTGTGATGAAAACCAAAGCTTAGAAATGAAGTTAGTGTTAATGGGAAGGAAGACTCGATAAAAAGAAGGATTGCCTCCAAAATGTAGTTATTGTTGCCGTGGATTTGGAAAATGCTGCACACAATGGACATTGGCAGCTGAAAATGTTAAAGCAGGGTCGCGAATAGAAGAGAAAGAGGGTGCAGTGACTTGGAAATAGAAAATGGGATCACAATTAGCTAAGTTTAAACTTCACTGAGGGCCCAAACAGGGCAGGCAATAGTATGAAAGAATCTATCCCAAATCCAAGTCCAGGTTTATTCCCAAATTGCAAACCTGTGCAGCCCCATTTCATATACACCGAAACCCATCCATTAAGGGGTGGAAGGACCAAGAAGGTTATCAGGTTGGGCAAAATTGCCCTCCCTAGATCAAGGACACATGTTTACTTTCCGCACTAAATCAGCAGTTGATCCATCCTTACTCTCCCCTCCGCCATCAGTTGTGTCCTCAAAACATTTCTGCATTTATGTCCCTACTAAGCAAAATTTCAAAGGCTATTTGAACATAGTTTTTCATTTTCAAGTTCATAGCAGTAAAAGTGGAAAAAATATTCCCAACGTATGAGATAGCAACAGGTTAAACAATTCATGTAAACATGGAAGTCAAACAACAGATCCCATTCTGATATCAGAACCTAAAACTCTCCACTTAGCACTATAAAGATATTTCACCTGAAAAAAATTTACATAGTGAACAGTGATATAAAGAACCATGATGAACCTGAACCCCGCTATCCAAGTTCAAAGCCCCTAAGCAATGTCTAAATCATCAGACTTTTGTAGGTGACCAATCACCATGTAGACAGATGAAAAATACTATTACCCTATTTTCTACAAACAGAAGTTGGGGGCGGGGGGGAAGGTTTAAGAAAACTCAATGATGATTAATGATTCTGTACAAGAAAAAGTCTAAAATCTCAGCATATTTCCTCCCCTTTCTTAGCAAACTTGATACTATCAACATGAATGCTTGATTTCATACAATATAAATATCTCAACATTATGATAGTTCATATTTTTAATTAGCGTAAGTACAACTTTGTTACATTTTGAAAATTCAAGTGATTTTCTTTCCTGTTTTTTTTTTTGCTGGTTGGTCAAAGATAAAAATAAATAAACAGATCTACCTATATGCAATATTATTAGTGTTAACCCAACTCACATGCCATCAGCAAGTCCATTGCTGATTAGTGGGTAACTTACTACCTGACACAGGTATTTTCAGTTGCTAAGTCTGTCAACCCATTTTTTATTAAACAAGCATAAGGCAAACTTAAACCCATAAGATTCATGTTAGGTCCGAGTCATATTAGTGAGTACAGTGTCCTATTGCCAGTCCTATACATGCTCACAGCCCAAAAATTACATGTACCAAGCAAGCACACAAAATATGTGTGGGCTCATCCCCCAATTTTGGAAACTAATAAGGCTCATTACCACCAGAACAACCTTAGGGGTGTATAACTAGCAAAAACACATCACAATCCTCCCCCCAGGTAAACAAAGTTAGACCTCAAACCAAACCAGATAGGATAAACCATGCCCGGAACCCAAAACACTCCAATGAATCTAAAACAGTGCATCCAGAACACAAACCAATACTTAACTTCTTAATACAAATCTTGTCTTCCACACATTAACGAAACTCAAATATTGCACAATCAAGCTCAGATTTACACTAAACTGGTTATTGATTCTTAGCCACTACCCTATCCCCAATAGAAATCCAATTTCTATCAACTAAATACCATTGCATCTAACTCCAATTTTGCCCAAATTCATCAACAAACCGCACAATCAGACGTATTTGAACAAAATTAGTCGCAAATTTCAACAAATAAAAACAACCCCCAAAAGAGCTAACACAATCCAGTAGAAATTCGATAAAAACACACAAAACCCTAGATCAGAAAACGATCTTCAAAGAAAAGAAACAGCCCAAGCCAAAAGTCAAATCAGAAAACAAAGATACCTCGAATTTGGTTGCAAAGTCCAAGTAATTAAGGCGTTGGGAGCAGATATATTGGAATCCGGAACAGGGATTTCGTCGATCAAACCATAATCATATAACCAATTAGTGGTTTCCGGAGAAACCATTTTCCCCTAAATCACGAGTAAGTATTTTTCCTTCTGATTCTGATTCTTATCCCGGAAAATGGAATTTGGGGTTTTCCGGGAAGAGAGAGAGAGAGAGAGAGAGAGAGAGAGAGAGAGGCTGGTTTTGGTCGTCGGAGGAAGGTAAATGGAAAGAGAAGGGAAATAAGGAAAATAATTTTGGGATGGATACGTGACGCCACATCCCTGCATCAGCACCTGCATAACCGGGTAAACGGTCTTTCACTTTTATGGGCCTCGGGTTGGGCTCATAATGGCTGGGCCGGTTTTCTTGGTCAACATGGGAGATCTCACGGTGGTCTTGGTTGGGGGCTGAGGTGTGGGGTTGGTTTGGAACTTTTTCCTTCTTTGGTACAAAGTTGAAAAATGCAACTCCCCCAAAGTTTTAGAAAATGTTTGCCCACAAAGTTGAGAAAAAAAAAAGGTGCTATCTATTTTTTTTTAAAATTTTCTTCTCTGCCCTCAGTCTTCCCAAACAAAAAAAATACAAAAATTTAATTTATTTTTATTCCAAATATTTGATTTTCTCTCTCTTTTAAATCGAATATAATATTTTCTATCTCGCTAGAAATTTTTGAGAATCCCAAGCATTAAGAATGAATCTCATCTTCATATTGCAGTGAGTTCGGTCTCAAGATTTTTGCCTATAATTAATAAGTTATTCAAAATTGATTTATTTGAACTTGTAATAAATTTGATCTATTTATTTAAATGAATAAATTGAATTGATTTATGAACAACCCATCACAAACCATTTACAAATGTAACTTTTCTTTTGTTACTATTGACTTTTCTATCTTTAATTAAAATTTTTCTTTTCTTTAATCCAATTACAAGATTTTAATTCTTGTGAAACCTATTAATTCTCCTATCCATCACTCTAATTAGATTTTAAAAAAGAGATGTTAAATATGTAAATAATTCAAACTTATACCATTTGATTAAAATTATTTATCTTAAAAAAGAAAATATATCAAAATATTAACAATTCAAATTCATAATTTTACCCTTTTTTAGAATCATGGAATTTTTTTTTTTAAAAAAAAAAACCAATTTGAAATGATATAATTTGTCAAATTCTATAATTTACGATGAGTATAAAAAACACAACCGATTATAATCATATGATTTTAGATGTTATCAAAATAACCATTTTATTCGATCTTCCAAAGATACACTTCTACTCTTAGATAATGCCATTTAAGATTGCTGACTTGGCATGCCTCGATTGGTTTAAGAAAAATACTATAAAAGTATCAACGGTCATTAGTAAAATGTAACACTAGATCGCTTAACCAACATTTCAGATTTTACTTACGACTTGAGTATAAAACAAATTATATTGGGATAGTAGCCCTTAACCAAGATTACTGACTTGGCATGCCATTTAAGATTGCTGACTTGGCGTATTGTTTAAGATATGCTTCTACGTTTCCAAAAATTAAAAGACTTTAAAGTCGATGAATCGATTTTTAGAAATTGGCTTTGTTTGAATTTTTTTAACTATTATTGGTCGGGTAGAGATTTGAACATTTCTGATACCAATTTTAAATCGATTTCATTAAATTTGGAAACACAATATAAATCTTAATAAATTGGGTCTCAAAGCACAGTATTTTGGAAAATAACCATTGAGAAATATCAACCCTAAAGGTGACAAGAGTTTGTTGGTGTTGTAATAAATAAATAAATTATATAATGTATGTATGTTTTTTGCTCCCAGGTCCTACCACATCCATCCCTAGGCATATTTTGGACCAAAATGACTGAAGCAAGGTTTTTCCGATCAAATAGTTGTTGCATGAGATGGGGTCCACTTCAAGCCTTCTTTCTTTCGGTGTTGATTTTGTGCGAATTTGTTGGATTCCTATTAATTTTAAAATTTTCATTTTCAACTCCAATCATCATGATCTTGCCGATGCCTTTCTCTTTGATTCCTAATTATTTTTTATTGTTCGAGTCATGTACTGTTAATAGCTTCTGATTCCTGATGCTTTGACAGCTTGAAGATGCTGTGAAGGCAGAAAACCTTCCTAACACCGAATTGTGTTATCGAGATACTACTGCACTTCTGCAGGAGATGAGAACTCGAATTGCTTGAATCTGGCAGAATCTGTGGAACTTATCTCAGCCCCGCAGATCATTTGGGAGAAAGAAAAAAAACATGTAGAGAAGCAGTGTTTGAACTTTAGTACCATTTCAAGAGATGAGAGTGCTATAATTTGTCTTGTTTTTGTCCGTGCTGTCTGAAGCGTCTTGTGCTTCATAGTTTTCCAATGCACTGGCAAGCATATGCAAGGTATTTGATTTGATTCAGCCATGAATTCTGTCTGGGCTATGGGAAAATAAATCTCACCATACAATTCTTTGAATACAAAGCACTTTATATGACCCAAAATCTTATCCTCTACAATGATACAAAGCCGATACTTTTATAATCACTATACAAATTGCAAGCAGCCTATGTTAGAATTATTTCTTAATTAAAAACTAAGAGTTGCCATCTGGTGTACAAAGACACACATTTTGATGCCAGGAATTTTGGAACTTTTCAAAGATCATCCATAGCTTAAGCGTGATTCAAAAGATCTCATGCCTGTTTGTCGCCTGGGAATCCCAATCTCACAAGCATTAACCCTCGCAGCAAATCTGAGTGAGCAGAGTGATTCACCCGCGGAGGATGGATCCGGGGAGATGTTCACAAACATCAACGTCTTTGAGTCCCCACCAAGGCAAGGCTGATAGCACGAAACAGGCGATTAGAAATCCAGATATGTGATAGCTAAATACGAATGGAGAGAACAAAGGATACTAGTAAAACCACCTCTTGTTATCTTTGTGCAGACAACAAACAAATAGGATAATTGTGTTACAACTCAGGGGCCAACCAATTAATCACAGATGGTTAAATATGAACATCAAACCCTGCAAGCTCTTTTACCCTGAGGTTACATGCCAAATGCATAGACATTTCTCGAGCAAGAGACAATATAACACCTCCCTTTGCTTTTGGAGCAAAAGAATGATGCATGATTAAATTACTTAAAACTGTATGCACACAACGTTTTGCTTCTGCCATTTAGAATTATACATATATAGTCGAATCAAGGCAGAGCCGGATGTAGTATAGCTCATATCAAAAGGAAATACTTCATGAAATTTTGACCATTCAATTACTGAACTTTGTGACAAGCAACAAGAAACTTGCAGCTAAATCAATGTGAAAGGATTTTATACCAACCAAAGTAAGACCATCGAGAAAATAAGTATAGATGTGAAAGGAGAAAAAATCACAATATTATGCTCGGAAGTTACCTGAAGAAGATACGTAAGCTTTGAGTTCCTAAATGGGACATGGTCGTCCTTCTTTGCCAGTGCAAATATAACATCACTTAATGACGATAAACTTCTATTGATGGCCTGGATACATGAACAGGGGCATAATCAGATGCAGTTTATTATATACACAAGTTAGCAAAAATTGAGCCTTCTTGAATTTTGGTACAATACCTGAGTTTCTTTCAATCGGTCCCCAGTTGAACCACTCTTGGAGAGACGCTCACTACCAGCTAAATCAATGAGGTTTAAAACTCCTTGCACTTGTTGTTCGGTGCTCTACCCCATAAAAGACGCCAAGTTAAGATGATTGTATGGTTTGAAACATTGTCCTGAAGATCAAAGGAACTAAGAGGTATATACCTCATTGACTCCAGATATCCTCAAAGTGAAGACGAGATGACTTCTTGATGATTGCTCATTCATCTGGGTCTTGCCTACGGATCTGTGGACAACCAAATACAACTCTTAACTTAAAAATCCTGAAAGAATTTTTTTTTTTGGGGGGGGGGGGGATCCCAGGGATATATGACCGAGGCACATCAGAAAGTTTCATTCTTCAGAGGTTTCATCATCGGAAAACTCATACGCATGATGCAATATTCCACCTATGCTATCTTGGCTGAAAAAAATAAACATCGGTGAAGAGGAGGAGGTTACTTTGGACAGCTTCCCAAAATACATCCCTAGGTGATGAAAAGTATATTATCACAAAATTGAAAAAACAGAAAAATGCATCTATAGTAGCATGGCTAAGCGATTTAGAAATCCATACCTACCATTTGAATTAGCAACAATCACAATCTTTCTTGAACTTGTTGACTATTTCCTACAAATGTTATAGTTTAATGTACTTCCATCACTAGATATGGACTTAAAACTTTAATGTGACAAAGCTAAAACATGTACCTGCTTTGAGCAGCTTGATTCAATAGAAAGGAAACTTCTTTGGTACTGCAGACATCCACAATTGTAAGATCGGAAACCTGTGTGTTTCCACTTGCATCATGTTTAATTGCATACTGCTTCCCATTTGACATCTCAGGATTTGGTCGATTTGTTGATAATAAATCTCTAATTGTTTCATTATATATTTCCAACATTGACACCTACAATGTTGAAGGCAATGCATCAGAAAATCAGGAAGACGGGAAAAAAAAAATCTAGCATGATTTGATTGTAGAATCAGTAAGGAATGAGGATCAAGGACCATTAGGCAAACCTGCATTTCATATTTCCAGCCTTGAGCTAGCAGAGATTGCCTAGTTTGGAATATCTGTTCCAGTGAGTGTGGAATCAGCCCTTTTTGCTCAGGGTCTCCAGGCCTACCCATCATTGTATAGGTTTTACCAGAACCTGTCTGTCCATAAGCAAAGATGCATACCTGGACAAAGAAAAAATTAAAAAGAACACAAAAGAAACATCAAAACCCAATAGAAGCAGAAGAATGGGCAGCGCACATTGTGAAACTGCAATCGTTTAACAGACTAGATAGATGGTATAATAGTTAATGTCAAATAAATGATCACTTACCTTATATCCATCAAGTGCACTTTGTACTAGCTGTGATATTTCAACAAAAACATCCTGCTGTGAGGCATCGGGCATGAATACCTTGTCAAACATGAAAGAATGTTTTTGCCCTGGAAATAAGAAACACACTATGAACTCCTGATTTTCAATACTGTGACAAGAAAACTGAGCTCAATATGAAGCTTCTCATTTAGCTCTTATAAGAAATGTTACCATTGTGCATCAACTCAACTCCTCGTCCCAAGGCTTCTGTTGATGTAGGATATGAGATAGCTTTTGTGTCTGTTCCAGGGCCATCATCAGGTAATAGTGGGCGTACTCTGCAGAAAACACGGATGTTACCTTTAAGTTCCTGGACAAAGGAAGCAGATTGTGAGTAAATGGGGTATAATGTCACTCAGCAAGGAGTTCTAGCTCAAGAGCATTACCAATATGGTGTTATGTAGCTTTTTACGTAGAGTCTCCCCTTCAACAATTTTGAATTCTGCCTCGGCCAATCGAAGCTGTAATTCACTTTTAAGTTTCTTCTGCTGCTCAAATTCTGTTTTGGTCTCTAGAGAGGTTGAGTCAGATAGCTAACATAGGAAACATGCACACTTATCAGTTATTGTGGATAATATACAACTGAATGCATCTGAGTACAAATGACCTTCTAATCAGCACTCCACAGGGCACACATCTCAACTGCAAAATATAAATCACTATATATGGATAACCATTGTATTTTTACCTGCAATTTCTTTTCTGTGATTGTAAGCTGGTCCTGTAATGTCCTTATTTGCTCACTTTGGTATAAACATCTTGCCTTTTAGATGAAATCAAAGTTTTAACACCGAGGAAAAACAAGTCAAATCAGTCCCTTTTCTTACCAAAAGGAGAGTGAGTGTGAGTGAGTGAGAGAGAGAGAGAGAGAGAGAGAGAGAGAGAGAGAGAGAGAGAGAGAAAGAGAGAGATTATGGTCTCTAACCTCCAATTCAGCTGATTTCACAGTCAAGTTATGCACCTCCGCAGATGTTTTTCCAGTAGATTCTTTGTACTTTTCTGCTTCGGCAATCAAAAACTGTAGTTGTGAGAGTTGGCGATCCCGATCATCTCTTACCTGTATCAAATCACTTCTGAGGTTCCCAACTTCTATAGTCAAAGCTTCCTTCTGCTTTGTAGCCTCCTCTTGGGCAGCCTGAGATCATAATTGAAGGGCATGCATCTACTGATCAATTTATGACTAGGCAAATTCAATTCAAAAACTAGAAACCTGATTGTGACTACATATCAACTAATATAAAGCTGATAAAAGATTGCATTTTGTGAATCCAAACTGTGTGATAAGGCAGCATTCTTACATCAAATGCATTTGACTCTGTAAAATTAAAAATGATTTTCAACCTATGCATAGAACTCTCTAAACTTAAAAGCTGAACTGAACTTTGCTGCAGTATATGCTTCTAATTCTGTAAGTATCCCTAAATACATATAATCATCCCATCTTTCCTCAGATTATCCAGATATGTAAGTTTATCTAACTATGTAGTTCATATACTACTTCATTCAGATTCTACTTAATTTTCTTCACTAGTTCTTTGATTTGGTGAAGTGCTGAGGGCTAAAGTTTTATGTATCTGGCCAGAAAGAACTTAACAATGTAAAACTAAAAGTTTAAAACATGAAAAAAATTTGGGAAGCATTTTATTCAAGTCGAAAGAGTATTACGTCTGAATCGGCTCATGCTACATATTGTCAGCAATTTAAGCATGAGGTTGACTAATTGTGACAAAATATATATATATGTGTGTGTGTGTATATATATTAAGTAGCAATGTTGCACCGATATTGGTCTTAGACGGAATTTGATACAACAGTTCATAACTTATAATAGTTCAAATCTTTATGATTTTTCCTTGTCACCATGTCCATGCCATGTCCGATGTCTGTGTCCATGTCAGTGCTTCATAGATTTAGATGCTTTTTCATCTTCCAAGCTCTCCATATATCAAATATAAAAACCTAAATTTGGAAAATCATACCTACTACAGATTCCTTATAGAAGTGCTTGTATCACAAATCCTTCTGAAAAGACCATACGTTACTGGCATGTCATCCTTTTCTTTTCTTTTCCTTTTTTGTTGGATACAAAAGCTATTTAATATAAGAAGAAAGAAACCAAAAAAAGGAGGGTGAATGTTGGAACAGAGATGTAACCACATACTAGAAATGTCCTCACCTTCGATGAAGTAAGTTGTTCTTGCAAGGAACTATGCTGACCCCTAAGGGTACTAAGACTCTCTACTATGACAGCTTTCTCTTTCTCGACACGTTTAAGGGTCTCATTGGCCGTAGCAAGCTCTGTTTGAAGCTTACTATTGTATTGCTGTAAACTCGTATTGTACTCCTGTAGTCGCTTGTACATATCATTGAGTGATGTTATCTGAGGTCCAACACAAAAGAAAAACAAGAATATATGGGGTTATTTTCCTGCTAAAATACCAATTCAATTAACCAAAATAACAAGAGGCCCTACTAATATTGGGAGAAATCAAAAAGGAATGCCGGTGAGTAACACTGACTGGATCAGTGTGTTACCTTCTGATTGGCACTTGACTGTTCCCGTTGTGCTTTACCAAGCTCTTCAGAAAGAGAAGCCTGCAGCCTCTCAGCGGCAACTCTTGCCTCTTTCTCTCTCATGTGTGTGTCCATCGCAGTCTATTTGCAATATATTTGCAAATTGTCAAAAGGATATGAAATTTACTTGAAATACTGTACAAATATTTGAGATAGACTTATCCCGTATAGATCCAATGATACCAAGTACCAAACTAACCAACCTTCTTATCTGATTCTTCTCTAGTGTATTTCTCTTGAAGGCTAGTGTAAGTTTTTCTCAGCTCCATGATGATTGCATTCAGCTCTTCTTCTTTTGCCTTCATTAGCATCTCTAATTGCAAACAACCAAATTCAAGTTAGGCTTGATTAGTTACCTAAACTCTGGGAGAGAAAAGAAATCAAAATCATTCTAGTGTCTTTCTTTGATGTGGGTTTGAGTCACTTGATCCTGTTAACTTTATATAAGAGGCTACCAAATATTAAAATCTCCAAAATGTAAGGATACAGAAGACCTAAAACCAGCATTACCCAATTCTGAGCACCTTCTTTCTGCAGAGTCCAACAAGTTCCGCAATTTATCCTGCTCAATAAGGTAACTTCCCTCAAGCTCTTGAAACCATTTCACGCAAAGCCTAAGCCTTCTTATATACTCCATCATTTGGTCACATTTTTCCTACAATGTCAGCATTCAAGAAAAGAAGAAATAATTTTAGCAATTTCAATTGACAACCTCAAGACTTAAACTTCTATACGATTATATTTCAAAACTCTCTGACATTCAAACGTAAATGGCACAAAAATTGTCAATTGAAGTTAATTAATAAATATAGGACCAAAGGATTGCCCAAATTGTCATGAAACCAAGAGATGAGTCAAACACAGTCAAATGTGCAAAATTCATATGCAATTCACAATTTACCCACAAAACAATACAAAAATTACTAAAGCCAAAATTTCATAAAAAGAAATAACTATAACATAATCACCTTAACAGCAACAACAACAACAAGAAACTGAGCCTTAATCCCAATATTGGGGTTGGCCATTTGAGAGACAAATTTGAAAAAGATAGAAAAATGAAAAATGAAATAAAAATAAAAATAAAATAAAAAGAAAAAGAGAAGTAAGTAAATAAATCAATAGATAAATATCTAAAATATATTGGTTTAATTTGTGTGAATTCTTCTATGTCATCCATTCCTATCCAATACCATTTCCTCTTCTAAACCCTTAATAATGAGAAAAAATCATATAGCCAATACAACAACGACAAACACCCTAGCCTTAAAATTTTGAATATTCAAATCCTATTTACACGAAAAAATTCTTAAAATCCAACTAATCATAACATTAAAAATTAGTTTTATTGGTCAACAGAACAAGTAAATACAAATATAGAAAACTCCCACTTGAATTTCAATCCTAACCAAGAACTATCCTTGTCATTATAAAAAACATCATCACCAATTGAATGCTATCTGCAATTAACTCTCCAAAACCCACTAACATAAACAATAAGAAACAGGCAAATAGGCCAAATAAATAGACAAATTTAGAACCAACTTGTAATCGATAAGCTAAGACACCTAGAACCCATCTTCAATTTGCTAAGAATCCCAATGCCCGCTAATCTTAACAACAAGGGGAAAATAAAGCACATACACCAACAAAACATGCAAATGTAGATGCAATCAACTATCAATAGATTAAAACACCTAACCCGGAAGCCAGGGAGTTGAAAGGAAGTAGATAAATCAAAACAAAAAGATGAAAAAAGCATGCAGAAATATGAAAAATTCAAATTCAGATTCAATTCACAACCAACGTACTAAAACCCCCAAAAACCACAAATCGTTAACAATGAAAATTAGGATTGCAGATGAACCAAACAATTAAATTTAAGCAGTAGATCCCCCCAGATCCACTCAAATCTACAAAGCAAGAAATTAGAATTTAACTTGAATCAGACCCACCTATAAAAACTCAAAACAAGAAATTAATCTAGTAACCCCAAAGAAAAAACAAATTTCTGTTTGAAGAACCCAAACCCATTAACAATTGACCAGAACCCTGAAAACCCAGGAACCATAAAGTCAAAAACAAAGAAATTAATCAACAGAAGAAGCGAATTCAAGTTTAGATCTACTAAAAAAGGAATCTAAATCAAACCAATCTAAATATAAATAAATAAAATTATAAAACCCGTCATACCTTAATATTGAACTTGTTCTTGGTCTTTATCCTTTCATTCAACAAAGCTTCAACATCCTCCTTAGTGAACTCAATAATACTGCAATCAGACCCTGCAACACTCCCCGGTCCACCAACTTGCACCAGATCTTGACCACCAACTCCTCCTCCATTGATGACCGAAAAGGCTTGCCGACTTCGATTACTGTTCGTATCTCCCACCATTTTATTATTAACTCCAACACCAATCTTTTTCTTCCTGTCTATCAATGTTTCCTCAACACATTTCTTCACTTCAAGACAATAAATTAAATAAATAAAAATTGCATAAATAAAAATAATTTAAAACCCGAGAGAGAGAGTGCGTGTGCGAGTGTATGTTCAAGAGTAAAAACAAGAAGAAAAAAATGGGGTTAATGGGGATTAAAGAATCTCACATTTAAAGGGCTTGTAATGGTTGTTGTGGTGTTAGCGTTCTTCTGGTTCTTGGAAGCCATTTGAGTTTGACCCAGAAAACACAGAGAGCGTGTGAGGGAGAGATGGGGATTGAAATGGGGGGTTTAGATCTGGTGGGGCAGAGGATGGATTGGAGTTGAAGCTATCGATGTTATCAGAGCCGTCCCCTTGAAGAATCTTCACACCAAGCGGGGAAGAGAGAGAAGAGAGAGAAGTAATTTTCAAACACAAATCAAGCTCTCTCTATGTCTTCTCTCTCTTGGGTTTTTGGTAATTTGGAGTCTAGTGTGTGAGAGAGAGATTTGAAATTTTTTGAACTTGGATCCGGCGGTACGGTATAATATATTCGTTAAATTATCTCAATTCCTTCAATGCCCCCAAATAATTTATTTTATTCCGAAATTGTCTCTTTCCTTATTTTGTTGTATTGCTGTTTAACCGTTGTGACTGACTTTTCATAGGGTCATCTAGTTCCAGGAGCGCCTTTTGTCAATTGGCAGCAAATAAAAATTTATTAAAAAAAAAAAAGAGAAAAGAGAAAAAAAAAGGTTGGCACAGATCAGATTTTTCTATTATATAATATAATTAATTTCTTATTATAAAATATTAAAAACAAAAAAATACTAAATTTAATTTTATAGAAACTAAGATCTTAATCGTAATTTTTTGTCAACAGATTTTTATAACAAAATATAGTTAATCTTAATTTTTTTAAAGAATAATATTGAAAAATAAATACTTCAAAAATCAAATTTTATGTGTAATATATTTTAAAACTTTATCAAGTGTTTTGTTCTTTCAAAATTAATAGAATAGGTCAAAACATCTTTGATATTTAATAGATTAATTTTTAAATATATTAATATAAACTGTCTTATAAAATTCAGTCTATTCAATTTTATTTATTTTCTTATTGGGTAAAAGCTTTCGATAATTTCCGACAGCATTTTAGGAAAAATATTGTTGAGATATGTTTGTCTGTTTATTATGTGACACCTAACACAAAATTTAGTTTAGGAAATTTTTATGGTATTAGTATTAGACAATACCTTGGGGGGGTTGCGCGGTTGATGAGTCTTGGGACCGACTTGAGTTTGACAGTCGACCTACTACATTTACTTAATAAAGAATCGAGTCATCTTTGTATTTTCGCAGTTCACCAAGAAATGCCTCATTTTATAACCTTAATTATTCTACGGAAATTGCAAATTTCCTTTACTAAGCATTGTTCCAATTTAGTATAACCTTAATAAATTTATGGTGTTCATTCAAATAGGGAATTGTTTTGTTTTGGTAGAAGATGACTGAAACCCTCAACTACTTAAGTTGGGAGAATTATTTTAGATGAGTTAGTATAAAAAATGACAAGAGCATAGTTCTCTTCTTAAATTATCGAGTTTAATTTTGTAAAATATTATAAAAATACAAGAAAAAGTTAGTAAGTGTGAAATTATAAAATACTGTATTTGTATTTTATTAGATAAAATGATTTAACCGTGATTTTAATATTTATATTGAATTCAGAATAAACTATGGTACTAGCATTTTCTTGATGTTGCTTAATAGGAATTAATGATTGGGCTTGCGGCCCCAAGAAGTTGGCTTCCAAACGTTTCTTTTTCTTATTTGTTGATGCCTTGTATTTGGTTCACTGTCGAGTATTTAGAGTTTTACTCTGATTAATCTCGACCGAGTTGCTGTCGGGTCCCAATCAGAAAGAGCTCTTCCAACGTCGTTTTTTGTTATTACCAAAATTCGAACTCCAATTCTTGATATGAGATATTAGTACCCTTTCTATCAGACCAAGACCAACAAACTTTTCCCAACCATATGTTGCGGCAAAACTAATTAATTGGTTTATCTTGTGTCGGAAGAGTATTTTTAGCTTTATCTTTTTAGAGTACTTTTGCATTACTCACGCTTTCACAGAGTGAGAAAGGTTTGCTTATTTATTCATTTTCTTTGTTAGGGTTGTTAGAATTTCTATTCCTTTCTTGTTCTTGAGATTCAATCCTTACAGTCTTTTTCAATAAACTCTTTCAGAAGCTCCTTCTTCATCTCTCTGCAGCTAATGAAAGAAGGACAACTTATCTTTCATGCTGATGATGTTCATGGTTGGCCTTTTCTTTATGGAATTAGAACTTTTTAAGGTTAAAACAATTAAGTCTTCAGTTACGATATACAAATCAAATGATTTAACTATTGGATTTGATGTTAACATCTTGACTCTTTAGTGTGATTGATTACATTACACAAAAAAAGAGAATCTCAGTTTCTTGGCAAATAAACTCTGAAATATCGACCCATCACACTATAATTTGACATGGCTAAGGAATTAGCACTCTTTTTGTATTCCGTTTTGGAAAATCTATATACAATTTTTTTTTATTACTTTTAATAAATATTGATTCGGAATATTTGTTATTTGACATTAAGTGATGATTTATTATCAAAATAAATAACAAAGTTATAAGGCCCTCACTTAAAGAACTCACATGATGCATAAAGTGTTCCCGACTTAGTGCGGGGTAGAGAGAGAGTGGACGTATATGTACTCAGCCTTCCCCTTATATTTTTTACAAAGAGTCTGTTTCTACGTTTTGAAACCATGATCTCGAGATCACCAAAGGTTGTCGGTCTTTTACTAAAAAATACTATGACTAAATCATGCTAACAGTGTTAAATGAAACAAATTTTCTTTTAGGATTTTATCATTGTGTTCAGTCAAATGTATAAACAATATGTAAATTTATAGCAAAATAATTTTTTTTTTCAAATTTTTAATATATGCAAGAGAAATAGTGATAATTAAATGAATTTCCTTGTTCCTATTCATCCACATATGTAAAAGTTGTGCATTACCAAGTATGTGCTATGGTTCATTTTGGTTTATGCACTCCCATGTGTTTATGAAAAATAAAGAGAAAAGGGGAAAAAAGCAAGGCATGTGACCGCAAAATGTGAAAGGAAATCTTGTTCTTGGAAGCAACAAAAAATGAAAGAAGAGTGAAATACAATTTTGTCAGTTTCCTGACTGCCAAGATTATCATGCATCTGTGTATCAATGAAGTGGAGATGCGAGGCATCGACCCCTTGTCTCTCGCATGCTAAGCGAGTGCTCTACCATCGGAACTACATCCCCTTTGGCCTTTGCTCATTTCCTGACAAGCAAACTAACCTTGTCTGCTTCGCCTCTAAATGATTCATGGCCCCTGAATTTTTGTTCTATTAGTGGGAGGGAATGGGAATTCAGGAATCTCGAAACCATCCACTCTCACTTGTTTGTTGGGTGCTTGGCATTTGGTTACTGTGCCTTGAAATGAAAGTATGGCCTTTTAGCCCTCCATTTGTAATTTATGAATGTGAACGAACTTTGTATTTGGTAATATATGACCTGGATGTTATCTAGCTAGATTTTAATGATAGACCCGTTCGGAGAAACCGATATGGTTCCAAGCAATGGCCGTATCCTGAATTGAAAAAAAAAAAAAGGAAAAAAATATATACATGTATATGTATATATATAAATATATGAAACCCATGTCTGATCGCCAACCATATGTTCGACAACATGCTCATTAGAGAAGCTTAAAGATAGCTTTTCCATTCTCAGGATTTTAAGAACTTCCACGAGGATCTTTCCTCAAATTGATTCTTTTTTTCTGAAGGTGTTCTCACCACCTCTGCATATGCGAAGAAAGCAATTTACCAATAGAAATAAAGGCCAAAATTCTCAAAACAAAGAAGGCAACAGGGGCAGGTAAGGTAGCATTCACTTATATATCTTGTCATTGTATTGTTCTGTCTATGATTTCTGTTTCATTCTCTTTGATCATTTGCTGCAAAACCCACTTCAGATCTCACTTGTCCAAACCTTGTCCTGGCTTAGAACTCATGTCTGTCATAAGTTTTTAAGTGTTAGTTAAGTAAACGGACTCCGACTATGTGTAATCAATTTTGTAGGTTAGCTTGGTTAAATTCTACTATGTTTCGTCATGCATGTAATTGGTACATAAAATACTGTTCCAAATCATCCGGAAAATGCTCAGAATCACAATTCAGAATTAAAATTCTTTGCCATTTTTAGCAAATACTGAGGAAGAGAAATATGCAATGAAAGTATAGTGGCAAAACTACAGACCGTAGGACCTTTCAGTTGTAAGCATAAATTAGCCGGAAAATATAAACTGCATGTCGATTCAGTGAGACAGACCACCACAGTCAAAATTGAAAAGCAAATAGTCTAAAGGTCTTAACTTGCCGTAGTTGGTTGCAGAAGGAGAAAATCAGAGTTTGCAGAAGTCACACGTCAAAAAAGAAATGCAGATTGCCATGAAAATGATATGTCCAAGACCCGGGGAAGATGTAGATGAAATGCACAGTCAAGGTGGTATGAGGAGACTTGTGACCGATTGTACCTGCCTCTCACACACTATTTCATACTTGTCCTGTCTCAAATCTTGTGTTTGCAGGTGGTCGGTTGGCTTGATTGCGTTACGGGTTTAATACTACTTGAATTTAGTTAGATGGGACTTATTGGACTGGGCTTCTTGAGTTGTTCTCTAGTTACTCATTTCAGTTAAGGATAGCTACATTCAAGTGCAAGTTCCATAATTGGC
Source organism: Dillenia suffruticosa (assembly GCA_033439265.1). Taxonomy (NCBI): domain Eukaryota; kingdom Viridiplantae; phylum Streptophyta; class Magnoliopsida; order Dilleniales; family Dilleniaceae; genus Dillenia; species Dillenia suffruticosa. The sequence continues at coordinate 3,281,000 of JAVTVX010000005.1, forward strand.
AGATGGTGGTGGGTGGAGTAGATAGGGAGAAATCAATAGAAAGGGTCAATTTGCTCTGGAACTGCCAGAGTTTGAATTTGACTTGGTGGATTTCCACATCCATATGAAAAGAAAATGTGAGAATGGTGGGACCCTACCATAGAATTAAAAAGGAATAACTGAAATGATTTTTAAGTGTAGTGATTTCTAGGCACTCATTGAAGTGAAAGGAAGAATATTTAAGACCAAATGGACAAGTTGTGCCTCATATGAAAATGGACGGGTGTGGAATAATGATGAAGCTCATACAGGTGGATGAGTCTTAAAAAAGGAAATAATGGTGTACAAAGAGAAGCCATATTAGGGCTTTGTCATGAAGAATGTAGGATAAAAGAATCATTCAAGATAGATTTGTCAACAAAAGCGATTTTTGTTGCTGGTAAGGAATAAGAGAGATCATAATGAAGACTGATGAAGACTAGTTACTGGTCAAAGGCCAAAAGAAATGGTTTAGTACTAAATAATTTTTTGAGTGAAGCAGACGATGAGCTTTGCTGAAAGGAAAGGAGAAATTCTAGACAAAATTTCACAACTGATGCAGTTATTAGAGTGATTTTATGGTCAAATTTTTATGATATGACAGCACAGAATTGTCCCATCTCTATCAAACATCTCAACTTATGAAAAATGTCAAGCATGACTAAATAGCATTTTTCAAGAAGATGGGGACCATATATCTGCCTAGCCGGGTAGCACCATGCTTGTGAATACTCATTTTAACTCAGACCAGGTGCTTTTAAATATGACAGGCAAACTACGTCTTTTTGTTTTTAATTCAACCATGAAGGTAGGTAAAGTTCATTTTCTGTTTTCAATAGTGACAAACCTTTCTCACACACCAATTTTTGTAAGAGACAAATCAGGTATGGAAACTTGAACACCCAATCCAAATGAAATTTCCAGTTCTATACAATTTAGGAAGATTTTTTTTTTTTTGGGTACCATGTCTTGGATACCGCCCGGTATCCAGGGTTTCACTCCGACTAATCCGAATCGACCGCTGCAGTAGCTCCTTTCGGAGGGCGGGTCTCCCAACGGGGAACGCTCCATACACACGAGGGCCGGATGCTCCCGGCGAGAGTCTAACCTCGGTCATGCTTAAGAATACTCAACCCCACATCCAGTTAAGCCAATCCAGATCGGTGGAACAAAGATTTTGTGTCTTCTGGAGTTCTTTGTACAATGCTAAGCACGAATCACCAGTAAAAATTATAAGAATCAATTCATTCTGAATTCAATACTACAATGCACAGCATATGCTTTTCCACCTTGTTATCTCAAAGCTTCATACCCTTCGCGATGTACAATAAATGTTAGGTCAAGCACAATTTACAGATCCGGAAGTTTCACAATAGGATATTGGATTTTTTAACGACATTCCATTATTCTGTCATATTTTACAAAAGTACCAATAGTCAAAGAAATATGCCCTCATGAGGTTGTCTACTTCTTATACCATGTTTGTCTGATTGAAGCAGTTCATACTCTTGAACAGGTTAGTAATCTTTTCCTACAGATGGAAAAGCTAGAGCTACTAAGATTGACAGTTAACCTGTAATATGCCATTATGCAGATCAACACATATAAATCATTTTGACATAATCAGTCATTTACGGAAGCTCAAAAGTCATGCATAGCCGGCATCTTTGATTGCTCCACCATGTCCATGAGCATTGTCGCTGTCCATATTGCTCTTGAGAATCCTTATCTCTAGAAGTATGTCATTGATGATGTATGCTTCAATCTTCTTCAAGTCTGCATTTTCTGGCAGCTCCAGTCTCCTAACAAAACCATATTCCCACCAATGACCAGTTCTCCAGTCTTTCACCTTGGACTCCTTTTGTTGCTTCCACTGTCCAAATATTTCCAGAACTTTCCCATTTTCAAGGTATACTTGAATACTGTTCTTCCCAATTCCTGTTTTAACATGCACAATAGTTGGTTTCAAAAAATTTCACCAAAAACTTTAGAACCAAAACCTATGGAGCCTCGGCCTTATCCCCAACTCTTCCATCAAAAGCCACTGGGCAAGTCTTTTGTATGTTGCATATGAAGGAACTTAAGTGTTTTCTAGTTTCCTCAGAACCAGAAAAGAAAAACTCATATCAAAGAAAATTACCTCTGAGTTAAGGAATAATGACTCTGCTCCTAGGTATACATCATTGTATCCTGCAGTTGAGAATTCTTCTTTGGGGCATGAGATGCTACGTGTGGCAGGATACTATATTTGAAAGTTAATTGACAAAGAAATAGCCATGAAAGAACTTTACCTGGCAGATCTGCTTTGAGAACAAATTCTTTGTCTGTCTGGAACCAATCCACAGTTGTCTGACCAGTGCTCCGAAGATTAGATAACAAAATTTCTGAATCAAATTCCCATAGCGGGAAAGCATCGGAAGGATCAAAAAATTTCCCAAAGAGCATAGGACTAAACAACGACCCATCACCAAAAACTTTATGAACAGTTGAGCCACCTTGAGATAGGAAGACATCAAACACATCTTCTCTCAATGCAATGCACCATTTCTGCGGGGTTCGGTCTTCTGTTCTAACTTCAAGTTGCTTGCAGGTAGTCATTGCAGATAGTTTGTTGTTTGTGAAAAATTTTGTCAAGGAAAATAGGGGTAAATGTACTTATATTTGTGAGAGCTGCCTTTTAGAAAAGCCAGGAGGATAAATTCCCAAAGGATAAATGGAGGACTGGAAAGCAAGTGGAATATTTCTTTTCTAGAGCTCATTCATTGGGAAGAAGGAACTGTGGCAGGAAGATTAGGCATTGCTAGATGCCCATGCAATGGCCTACCCCAAAAACATGTCTCTCTTCTTTGCTGAAGATGACGTGGCCGAATCAATGAAAATGAAGGTAAAACCTTGTCGTGACAGCTAAAGCAAGTCATTCCACCAAGTAACTTCTTTTTCATTCTCGTAAGGTTTGTTAATCTATGTGCTCAAGTAGTTTTCTGTACGGAAATTATTAACACTGTTTTACAAGAATCTATGGTAAGGTTTTGGATTAATTTCTTGCAGGGTTTCATGATGCTGAAGAGACAAGTAATGGACAGCCTTTTCTGCAGAAGATACAGAAGTAACTTTGTGTTGAATAACAAATATTAAGCTTAGTGTAGTGCACTAGTTCTTTTCCATTTTTTTTGGGGGGTTTTGGATAGGAGAGTGTAGTGCTTTTACTTTTAACAACGTTGTTATTGGTTTCCTATAATAGGAGTGTAGCAAAGTATTTTATTTTGAGCCACTTTTAAAGTATGGGAACATGAATTTGGACCTGACAGCAAGCTTTTTAAAAGAAATTTTGAAGTGCTTATTTTATATGCCATAGAGTGTGAAAGGAATCTCTTGTGTTTTCTAAAGCATTAGCAAGTACTTATATTCCCCCCCGCCCCCACCCCAGCCCCTGTATCTTTCTTTTTTCTTTGAATGAAGCATTCATTTCAAATGCAGTGCTTTTTCTTCTATTGGAATGGGAAGGTACTTTTTTCAAAGTTGAATAAGCGTTTTTTCCTTTATATACGATGACATCAGGTCGGGAGTTTGACTTTCACTAGATATGAAAAAAATAGACTTTTCAATCCGAATTAATTGAAATGAAACTCTAAATACTGAATGATCTAGTTAAAAAAAAATAAGCTCTTTTTTTGTGGTGGTAAGTTGATTGAATTGCACAAGACCAGCCATGGAAATACATCAGCCACTTTTGGAGCATGGGCCTGCACCGGGTACATCTGCGCCACCCTAGTAAGAATATGAATGACTTATATCTTTATTTTCTTTTTATTTATTTATTTTTATTTTAGTTGATCATTTAGAATTTGAACGACTTAATCTTTAATTGTGGCTGCTTCTTTTGTTTTGTTGAAGTTCCGTAAAATAATATCAATGCAGGATCTAGAATGTGCCCTCAATCTGATTTAGCTTTCTTTATTTTTTTTATAATCAATCTGGTGCGTGATTATTTAAGTAATTCAATTTAAACATTATGAGATTTATTTTATAGACAAACACTCCTGATATTTATTTTTTTATTTTTAAAACTTAACTTAATATTTTGATTAAAAAAATTTAATATTTTATTAATAAAATTATTTTATTTTGGTAATATGATTTAGCTGTGACCGTGAGGAAAAAGGACCAGGAAGCAATCTGGCCTGTGTTACGACCATGGCCAAAAGTCTGGTAGTATTGAAATTCAAATTCATAGGCTTTTAGACAGTGACAGAAGAACAAATGTTAGGTAGGTGGAGGCATAAAAATGCAGATTTACTGCATTTGATGTGATCATAAATTACCCTATAAATCGAAGATGGGAGTTAGGGTTAGTGTTCACCCGTCCTTGTTCACCGACTGTTCGCCCGTCCCTGTTCACTGGACCCTATGGGTTCGTGCTCTATTTTTCTTACCGCACCATTTTAGCTTTCGTTCAGGTCCTTCATCCTTTTTTTATCGCACTTTCTTTTTTTTCTTTTGTTCAAGTTCTTCGTCCTTTTTTATCACAATTGCTTTTTTTTTTTTTCCTCCGTTGATGACCTTCATCATTTTTTTACCATATTTTCTTTTTTCTTTTTTCGTTCAGACCCTTCCTCTTTTTTTACCACACTTTCTTTCATTTTAACCTCTAAAATGGTCGTCCTCTATTTTTTTATCGTATTTTCTTTTCTTTTCTTTTCTTTTTTTCATTTAGTTCCTTCGTACTAATTTTTTTACCACACTTCTTTTTTTTTTTTTTTTTTTTTTGTAAATTTAGTTCCTTCGTCCTTTTTCTACTTACCTCACTTCCATTTTTTTTTCCCATTCAAGTCTTCTGTCCTTTATCAGTGGTCATCCGCTATTTTTTTTACCACATTTTTCTCTTTTTTCTGCTCAGGTCCTTCGTCCTTTTTCATCACACTTCGTTCAAGTCCTTCATCCTTTTTTTTCTTTACTTTTTTTTTATTATTATTGAGATCCTTCATCATTTTTTTATCGCATTTTCTTTTTTCTTTTTTCTTTTACCCTTATATATAAAGGGCGGAAGGTGCTTACTGTTCATGCACTTTTTTCCATTTTTAGGTGGTCGTCCCATATTTTTAGGACCCCACTATCTCTCTTTGTTTTCATTCAAGTTTTTGTATTTTTTTGAGGGACCCTGCTATATTTTTTTTTTTTCAATTCAGGTCCTTCTATTCTTTTACCTTTTTTTTTCGCTCAAGACCTTCGGCTTTTGGGACCATACTTTGTTTTTATTTTTCATTTAGATCCGTGCATTTTTTTTGGACCCGTGACCACACTTTTTTTTTTTTATTCTTTTTTTTACCCTTTTTTACCCTAAACCTCTACTTATGCCCTTTGTTTTTTTGAGATCAAGCTTTGTTTTTTTCGTTTAGATCTTTGCTTTTTTTTAACCCAACTTTTTTTTTCTTTTTAAATCTTTTGTTTTTTTGACATAGATTTTTCCTCTTTTGCTCTTTTTGGCTTCACGGGTTGTCGCCTATTTATTTTTAAATCATAAGTTTTTATTTTTTTCATTTAGATAGTTACTTTTTTATTTTTTACTGAAATTTTTTCCTTTAAATCATTTATCTTTTTTAGACATAAGTTTTTATTCATTTTTTGATTCTCACGTGTCCATTTGGGTCCTTTTTTGCCCTTTTTAAAACTTTTGTCTTTATTTTTTTTTTAACATAGGTTTCTCTCCTTTTATTTTTTTGCCCAATAGATGATCGTTTTTTATTTTTAAATTACAATTTTTTATTTTTCTCATTTAGATTTTTATTCTTTTTTATTTTTTATCGTTTTTTCCTATTGGATTCTTCGGTTTTTTTTCTTTTGACATTGATTTTTCCCCTTTTACGTATTTGGGGCCCGAGGGATCCTTTTATTTCTATTTTCATTTTACTTCATTTATTACCTATTTTTTATCTCATTCGTAGGTCTTTTTTAAAATTTCAGTGATTAGAGTTTTTTTTCCTATCATTTATATATATATATATATATATTATATTTTTCATTATTTTGAATAATAATTTAATTCAGATATTAAGTTAATTATAAATTTAAAAAATATTTATATGGTAAAAAATATAATTAATATTTTATGGGCATCCTAACAGGGAAATAACTAGTAATATTAATAAACAGCAGGCAGGCGAGAAAAGATTACTCAGTTTCATAAATACGGTGTCCAATAGGAGCATGGTGCAGCAATACAAAGACTTTCCTAAATTTATGAGCAAGGGGACCGCCATTTCTGAAGTCTCTGCTTCTTCTCTTTTTCCCTTTCTTTTTTTTTTTTTTTTATTTAAAGATTTTGTTCCCATCAGCCGTGCAATTGCTATCAAGAAGAAATGGGCCCGAAGCATAAAATAAATGAGACACTTGGACAGAAGGAGGAGTGGGGGGCTTCTTCTTCTTCTTCTTCTTCTTCTTCTTTTCTTTTTTTTTTTTTTAAGATTTTGTTCCCTTTATTACTTGTTTTTTGAGATCGGTCAGGGCTAAATTAAAAAAAAAAAAAGAAAATTATTTGTAAATCTTGGAAGGTTTCTTTTAAAATTTTTATCCTCTGGTCTTAGAGAGGAATGGTCATTGTCGTATTTTTTGTCCCTTTGAGCCGGTCTTTTGCTATGAGACATGTCAAAGATCGGAGTAAACCAGATACTCCTTCATTGTGAAACATCTCAAAGATAAGAGTAAAGGGTTTAAAATTATTTTATAATATCACTATATTCTAACGTAAATCTTTTATAAATAAAAAAATACCCTAATCTAAATTGCAAACAAATCAAATTAAAATAAACGCAAAGAAAAAATAAATGCTTTTTCTTTTTTGGGTGCAATGAGCTTAAAGAAAATTGAGAGAGAGAGAATTAGAATTATATTTTCTAGATCATTGAACAATATTAGGCCGTATAAATAGTAAAAATAAATTCAAATACAAAAAATTACAATATTTATAACACAAGATTAACCTCGGATCGAGATTAAAGAAAAGAACTTAATCTTAATCACTGTGGTTTGGCACCCATAGCCATTTATAATTTAAACCTTGCAAAAGGCACCCCTAGATTTATTAAAAATATATTTAATAATTTTTAGTTGTTTATTAGAAAGTATATTGATTTTTGATATATATTTGAATTTTCTTATTTTTACATTTTTATATTTATGATAATGTGTTTTTTTATATAAATATAATTTATTATAATAATTTATTGAAATAATCGAACATTAACGTTTACGTTATTGTATTGCTTTTCGACATTCATATTTATATATTTTTTGTTTCAATTTCTTTTATTAGATATAATTCACTCGAACCATTTTTTTTCCTTTTTTATAATTTAGTATTAGTATTATTTATGGATGATGTATTTGTTTCTCTTTAAATTTATTTTACATATGAAAAGAAAATAATGTGAATTAATATTACAAAAATTTCTATAAACTAATAGAAGAATAGAAATGAATTTTATATTAAATGTGGAATAGAATCCCCAAAATTTCCGTGACCCGGAAAGGGAAAATAAATAAAAAAGAAAATCATAGAGGTGTGTGCACGGCTCCGCCGACGTGTTATGTCGGTGTCTGTCTCATCATTATCCAAAAGCTCCAACCAGTAATAACGAGCCTCTGTCCCATGAATGGGATCGATTACGTACGTTATTATATTATATTTTATATTATATATTTATTTATATAATTATTTTCTTTATATAATAATAATAATAATTATATTTTTATTCGATTAAATAAAATTTAACATATAAATATAAAATAAAAAAAATTTAACAATTTTTTGTGAATTTTTCTGTAATTATTGAATAATTTAACATATGAATTATGTAACAAATGGTTATTAAATAAAAAATGATTGTAATAATTAAGATTTAGGCAACAAATTAGCACTTAACGTTGGAAAAATTAAGATTTAGATGGAGAGAGAGAGTAAGCAAAAAGGATGCACAAACAGGGAAAAGCATAAATTTAAAAATTAAATATGCGAAACCTTGGACTCTTCCGAGGGTTTTAACATTTCAAACGGAAACTTGGTCAACTTTTTGCTCCAATTCCATTATACAGCTTTTATTCGATCCGGTCAAAAATCTCTGTCCAATCTTGCGAATTTTCTTCGTCATTTACTTAACTAATTCTTCATCATTCTGCTCCAAATTTCATTTTTCTGGACTGGATCCATTTTGGTTTTCTCTCCTCTCTCTCTCTCGAACAACCATTTCGTGTCACTGTATGTGACTTGATTCAAGACGTTGGTTTCTTTTGGGAAAAAGATCACTTTTTTTTTGGGGTGCTTTTCAGTCGAATTTTACATCTGGGTCATCTGGGTTTTTCGTGAAAAGCTGGTAAACGCAGAGTCCTTGAGACAAAGTGAATTGTGTCTTCCCCAGAAAGTAAATTAGGGTTTGCTGTTTGGGGAAATTAGAGGCTTTTCTGCTAAATTTCATATGGGAATTACGGACTCTATAATGGGGTTTAGATTAATATGAAAAATGAATTCCAGGAGAAGTTGTTGGTTCATTGCTTTGGTGGTTCTGCTTTGCTCTTTGAGGGCTGTTTTGTGCTATGAAGATGTGAAGGGGACAGATGATTCAGTTATTGATGGGTCGGCGGATTCTGCCTATGGAGAGATGGATGATGATTTGGTAGGAAGCTGCTCTAATATATGTGTGTATATATATTTTTTTCTCCTAAGCTTTTAACTGGATGATATTTTGTGTTTTGCACGGTGGCTTTGACTAGTTAATGGATTACTAAAGTATTGATTCTTTTAGGATATGATCCAAATCAAGATAACCCATTTGAGGTGATTGTCCATTAAAATCTGCACCAGTGGAAGTGGATTGTGATGGAATCATTTGTCAAACTTTTTGTAATTTTTTAAGATCCTTTGCAGATGGTTCGTGCTGTTCTAATAGCTTCAATCTACTGTGTTATGATTGATAGAATATCTTGCTGAATTTTGAATGTGAATTTGCAAAATAGTTGTGTTGTTTAACTTGCTTTTACCTAGTACAGCTATACGGTAACACTTCTACAAGCCTTTGTCAAGTTTGAAGAATTGCGTATGAGAATCATGTTTTGGAAGTGATTATTGAGTATCTCATGGAAAAGAATAAAAACGTTAACGGAGTTGCTTAAATGGCTCTTTTGATTCATGATCTACTGTTGATTGCAGTAGACCTCATGAAACTGATTTACTAGGTACACAGACACATGTTATGATATGTTGCAAGCTTGCTTGAATGATGATAAATTGTATCAAATGGGGAGCTCGCTCAAATCTTACCCTAATTATTTGCTTAAATCCTTAACTGAGCTGTAATGTAGAGTTTGATGACAAAGTGATGACATTTACATGCATTATTGTTGTTACTTGCAGAGAATATTGCATTACAAGGATTAGATGGATACCTGTAACCTGTGGAAGTAGCTTGCCTAACAACATGCAACTGTTGTTTGTTGTTTTCTTGAAATTAATTTAATAATTCCAAACTCTTGAATTGGGACAAGGTTCATGACTCGGTGGCTGAGTCACATTATTTAGTCTGTAGCTTGTGTATGGATATTTTTTGTAACTTTCCAAGTATCTACAGGCATTAGCGGAAGGACAGTCATATCCAAAGCATGCCATGCTCTAGATTCCTTTTTTCACCCCCCTGGAACTATTGTTATCATATTTCTAGTTCTATTTTGTTGTTCTGTTTGTATGATCTTCTTAATTTCTATTTATGTTGAAATTTCATCTGCATATTTAAGGATTCAGAATGAGCCTTGGGCTGTTCACATTTCTGAAGCAATTTAATAAAAAAAAAAAAATCAAAGAACTGCATTGTCAGTTACATTGTAGGACACTATAAATAATTGAGAACTAAAAATTCTTTTGGTTGCAGGCAGAGAACTTATGGTTCACTCGCAGGGAAGACTTAGTATGTGTGAAAGAAGCTGTTCCAAATCTTGGTATATATGTCCCAGAGGAAGCATCCATTACTAGCAACGACTTCACTTCAAATGGTAAACTAGTGGCAAAAGATAACATGAAGAAAGCTTTAAGTTCATTTCATCCTCGGTTAAATCAAGGTCTTGAGGAATGTCTAAGAAGAAAGCAACATCTATTTCCCATGTCTGGAGAAGAGGCTTCCTCCAAGAATTGGTACACCAAATATTTGGATTCTCTATACAACAGGCATGATTCTCACAGACGATATTTGGCCAGTAAATCAGGATCATCACCTGCCCCAGCCCCTGCACTGGCAGCGCCTAATATAGCTCCAGCACCCACATCCTCTCGTGATCCAGCACCATCCAGCCCTGAGAATCCAAATGATTCTCTTGACGGTTTGCAACCCTCACCTGGGGGAAGTTCAAGTCCAGAATCTGGTTCAGCCAAGCAGAATAACAACAAGAGACTAGTAGTGATTGCTGTTGCTGTAACTGCATCTGTGACATTCCTTTTGGTGGCACTCCTCTTTTTATGCTACAACAGGTGTATGAGGGGCTCCAGGTTTGGCAGAAAGGATGAGAGGCCTCTTCTCAGTTTAAGTTTGAGTGATTTCTCTATAGGTATGTATGTCAATTGTGTTTGTTTATATGCTTATGCAAACAATATCGCTCCTCTCTCTCTCTCTCTCTCTCTCTCTGTGTTCAGTTGGTGGATGCTTTACTAATTTTGTTAGAAATATTTATCATTTGATCAGGATCTCCCCAGAAGTCTTTTGATATAGGAAACTCAATTCACAAGGAGAAGCCTGGTAATCAATCATTTAATATTCATACAAACTATAGAAAGCAAGAGCTATCAACAGGCAGCGGTTTCTACCAACCTTCTGGCACGTTCAATGCCTCAATAGCCAACACTTCTTCAATTGCCAGTGTTGCCAAAACCTCAGCAGAGTCCACTAACTCATCCAATAATTTCTATGCTCCCCCACCACCTCCTCCTGGGCTGCTACCATTGAAGCCTCCTCCTGGCAGGGCAAATATTCCTCCTCCTGATCCACCTGCTACTTCTCTGAATGATTCTTCTGCCAGTGCAGGTCCTCCTCCCCCTCCACCTCCTACTCATCCTCCTGCTCCACCTCCTCCTCATCCTCCTGCACCCCCACCTCCTCGTACTGGCGGTTCTCCTGCAGGCCCTCCTCCTCCACCTCCTCCTTTTGGTGTAAAGACAGGCGCATGCCCACCACCACCTCCCAAGGGTGCTCTTCTTCCACCTCGGCCACCAGGACTTGGCTCAAATGCATCACGGCCTTCTTCTTCTGTTCCTAATGCTTCTGGTGAAGTTGGGCCGCATGCTGAAAGTGCCCCAAAAGCCAAATTAAAGCCATTCTTCTGGGATAAAGTTTTAGCCAATCCTGATCAGTCAATGGTCTGGAATCAAATTAAATCAGGGTCATTCCAGTAAGTCTTGAAATTGTGCTTTGCCTGTAAGGGTGGTAACCTCAACGTATCTTAAATGCTTGTTGCTTCTTAATCTACAGGTTTAGTGAGGAGATGATAGAATCTCTATTTGGATATGCCCCTGTCCAGAAAAACAAAGAGGAGCATGAGAAGATGTCCTCACTTCAGGAGCCTGCGGTTCAATTTGTGCAGATCATCAATGTGAAAAAAGCACAAAATATAGCAATTCTATTGCGGGCGTTGAATGTTACAACAGAAGAAGTTTGTGATGCTCTTCAAGAAGGTTACTTTGTTTCTTTCTCTTTTATGCTTCCAAAAAGTTGAATCACATTAAGACAACTTGTAGCCTTTGTAACACACTGCAATACCTTATAAATTTAAAATTCTTGGAATAATGCTATCATAGATGTCATAGTTTGATGGTCATCATTGATAAATGTATAGATATTCATCCAGGAAGTGACCAATTATGTGAATCATTATTATTTGTCATGTTTCAGCTGATTTATGCAAGTACTTTGGGAGCGAAGTCTAGAAAAGAGAATGGTACAGATTGAGCAATAGGCAAATCATTATAGGTTGAATAGGCTTAGGATCACCTGTCTGCTAGAACACCTTCGCAGGGAATAGGGATTTATAGGTCCACAGTTCAGCTACTTATGGGCACTTTTTTAACGGTCTCTGTGTGAAGAGTGAAGTTTGAAAATCACAGCTTGCAAAGTTCACCAATGCATCAAAAACTGATACAATTTATCTTCTATATGTCAGGAAATGAGCTTCCATTGGAGCTCCTTCAAACTTTGTTGAAGATGGTACCGACACCTGATGAAGAACTAAAGCTTAGGCTTTTTAGTGGTGAACTTTCTCAACTTGGTCCAGCTGAGAGGTTTTTAAAAGTCTTGGTTGACATTCCATTTGCTTTTAAGCGCCTTGATGCTTTGCTTTTCATGAGTTCACTTCAGGAGGAAGTTGCTATAGTCAAAGAGTCATTCACAACTTTAGAGGTATATATACATATACATATATATATATATCTATATATATATATATATATATTGGATTTTTCACTATTATTGCCCACATCCATTCCTCCACGAATGCAACTCCATTTACACTTGCTGGGCATGGAATCGACCATTATATATCTGTACCATCGTGCATGTTACTTCTTCTTTCTAAGCATGTGGTTGCATGATTTGTTGTGATATCTCGCTTATCCCCTCATTAACAGTCTCCATTTGTAATAATATATCTATAGGTTTTCAGATCCCTCTTTAATTTTGAAAGTAATCCCTACTTTGCAGCAACAGAAAGATTCAGGACTTTGTTCTCACTACCTTAGTAGTGAGAACATTAGTGGTTCTATGTTATGCTCTTTTGTGACAAACTCTGTACAGAAAATCAAATTGTATGTGTTGACCTTGTTTATTTGGACATCAAAAAACTCTCAAAATAATACCATAGTGGTCACTGTTCAAAATGTCTTGTTAGGACATGATGTTGTCTTTCAATTTATGCTGAATGAGGCCATTTTAGAGAAAATTGGCAAATAAGAACATTCTTTTCCTGGTCAAAGAGCATCTGCTCTGCTTCTCCCTCATAGGCTTATCATTTTTGGTGGACCTCACTTGCCCGTTCTCTCTTCAAACACATCTTTGTGAAATTCACCTGGCCATTATCTCCTTGACTCACGAAGCCGTTGAATATACTTTGAAATGAGGCACTTTATTTTTCAACTAATCTCTGGAATCCCCATTCTTGTGCAAGTTTTTGTTGGCAAAAGATGTCCTCTCATGTGCTTTGCCTTAAATACAAAAAATATCTTGGATGGTCATGCCATTGGTATCACTCCTGTTTCTCTATTGTCATAGCCTCTAATCTATGAGAGTCTTCTATTCTCTGCTAGATGCTGAAGGAAGTTTTAATTGAAGGTTTAATTTCAACCTAAAAATTTGAACCAGAACTATGCTGGTTCCAAAATATGGTTAGTTCGATACAAATGTATAGAGAAGGAAACCTGCTGGTATATAACAACAAAAACAACCTTAGCCTTAGTCCCAACATTTGGGATCGGCCATTTAAGACACAAGCATGTAGATGATTTAAAAAAAATAAATAATAAATAAATTAATTAATTAATTAATTAATTAAAAATAAATAATAAATATAAAATATGTTTGTTTAATTTGTGCGAACTCTTCTACGCCACTCATTTCTATCCAAGACTATATTTTCGTCTAAATCCTTAACTATCATGTATTTATAGATAATTTGCATTTAAGTTTTCAGCGATCTACCTCTATATTTTACTAGATCTCTTATATTTAAGTTTTCGATTCTCCTAACCGGTGCGCCTTTGGGTTTTCTTTGTATATACCCAAACCATCTCAGACGACACTAACGCATCTTATCCACAATTGAACTAATTCCCAACTTATTACGAATCTCTTCATTTTTAATTCTATCTCTTGTAGTTTTGTCACACATCCACCTAAATATCCACATTTTTGTTATAGCCATTTTTTGTTCTTGTTATTGTTTAATAGCCCAGCACTCTTTACTAAGTGGTAATCGGAAGAAACCTGCAGGTATATATGAAGAAGAAATAATGCCCTAAGTGGTGATCGGAAGGCAAGTGGGACTGACAAGCAGTGGCCATTAAAAACCTTTTTGTCTCCTATTTTCCTTGTTCTTTCTAATTCTAGTCCCTTTCAAATTTTCCTTTTTATGAAATATTTTGTGTTTTATCATCTTCTGTTATTCTTGGTTTTGGTTGCTGTCTCATTTAGTGTGTTTTTCTTTTTTTCCTCGTTGGAGTTGGAATCTCTGCTGCTAGTCTCTCTCTCTCTCTCTCTCTCTCCAATGGAACTTTCTTTGACCATGTTTTCAGTCCTTTCTAAACCTAATAGAATTCAAAGGTTGATAAAATTAGGAGATGCTTGCTTGCTTTGGTAAGCATTCAAAAAAAATTTTTGGTTAAGAAGATGTGCTTCAGCTGGTATTCACAATTTCAGAACATACAACATCACCGATGACACGGAAGATGGATTTTCATGCAACATTACTGGAGTATTATCTTACATGACTCTCTGGATTTAGCATCCGGGTGTTGTATGGATATTGGTCCTCAAATATTTGGACATGGTAAAGTTTTGTACTTATATTTTGAAAATTGTGGACCAATGGAACGGTAGGTGTGTATGCCAGCAGTTACAGAGTTTGCCCGTGATTTACGGAGCTGTCTCAAAATGAGCAAAAACTGGAGAAAATATTAACATGGCAAAATCTGAATAGCAAGATCTTCATCTAGGCAATTTTTCAACATTATTAGCCTATCAAACTTTGATCGATTTCCTTCAAGTTCTACCTCGTTAATAATTCTCTCTATCATACATGGCAGGCTGCTTGCAAAGAACTCAGAAACAGCCGCTTATTCCTTAAACTTTTAGAAGCTGTCTTGAAAACTGGCAATCGCATGAATGATGGAACTTTCCGAGGTGGAGCGCAAGCATTCAAACTTGACACGCTCTTGAAGTTATCAGATGTAAAAGGAATAGATGGCAAAACCACACTCCTACACTTCGTCGTTCAGGAGATCATTCGCTCTGAAGGTGTTAGAGCTGCCCGAGCGGCTAGAGAAAGCCAGAGCACATCCAGTGTCAAATCAAATGACATTGTTGAAGATTCCCTCCATGATACAGAAGAGCACTATCGAAGCCTTGGCCTTCAGGTGGTTTCAGGTTTGGGTGGTGAACTTGAGAATGTGAAGAAAGCTGCAATTTTAGATGTCGATGGCCTGACTGGAACAATTTCCAAGCTTAATCAGTCACTGTCAAAGACGCGCAATTTCTTGGACACGGATATGAAAAAAGTAGACGAGAAGAATGGATTTCTTAAAACAATAGAGAGTTTTGTGCAGAATGCTGAAATTGACATTTTGTGGCTATTGGAGGAAGAAAAAAGAATAATGGCTTTATTAAAGAGCACTGTGGATTATTTCCATGGAAAATCAGGGAAGGATGAGGGTCTTCGATTGTTTCTTATAGTTCGAGATTTCTTGATTATGTTAGATAAGGCATGCAAGGAAGTAAGAGATACACAAAGAAGACAAGCTAGGGAACAGAAAAAGGAAGTTCCTGCAGCAACACCTCCAGAACCCCGGCAATCTCCATCTCCTGATCTACATAGGCGGCTCTTTCCTGCAATCAAAGATCGGCGGATGGATAGTTCTAGTTCAGATGATGAGGCTGGCTAGATTACCATTTGGATGGGTATGTGAAACTCTTCCAGTCTTAAAGTTCTCTCTACTGCAAACAATTCGCAAATTATCTCTTAAACCAGTAATATCCTGTTCACAAGTTAAGGAATTACTTTTTCTTGTGGTAGCATTCAGACATACCTGCGTTTCTTAGTGTTCTTACAAAGTGGCATTGTGGCGTCAGAAAGTGATCAACTGGACACAGTTTAACCTCATCCTCGGTCATGGCTAAATTTTCTGTCCATTTGTTGTCAGACTGCAAAGCAAGGTTCTGGATAAGTCATCAAGCATGATCATCTGCAGCATAATGTGGGGGAGCATAGACTTGAATCATGTATACATAGAGCAGCTTGTGCATTGATATTGGATGTAGAGATGTATTAATGTATCATTCATTGTCATTCTTTGTAACTTTGTAACTGAGGTTCTTTGTTACATAAATTTTGATATCTGTGAGGCGTCTGGATCTTCCTCTCCAGTTATTGATTTCTCTGTTTATAGAAGAAGAATCTTTGAATATGGAAAGTTGTTTATCAGCAAGGACTAGAATTGTGGCTTCATTTATTTGGTTATAATTGTGCACATTATTCAGTTTTTGTGACCAAAATGCCATTCTCAAGGTAGTAGAAAAAAATTTTGGTAATGGAACTGTGCTATTTTAGATTTTGTCATTTTGTTGGTCAGTTTTTCTGTCTGAGTAAAAAATATTATAACTAGATAAGCTTCAAATCAATTTTATCATAAACATTTTAGCCTTTTCAGCAAGTATATAAACTTGGTTGATGTGTGCAAATAAGTAACAAGAAACCCAAGCTTCCATGTTGAAATGAATCCCAGTTGTTTTAGTACAGCTATTGCCTCCTCTCTCTCTCTCTCTCTCTCTCTCTCTCTCTCTCTCTCTCTCTCTCTCTCTGTGTAAAATGTCTTCAGACTCGGAAACAGAAAGTGACAGAAGTCCACTCAGACCAAGATGATTTACTGGTTCGTTACCGGGAGAACATCATCGCGAAGACTTGAAGAACATGAGAAACGACGCTACATGTTCCCGAAGGCAAATCAAGAAAAGAATCATTCTGAAGAAGAGAAAAGCAGCAGAAGAAGACAATACCTCTACTCAACGAGCCATGTATGCTTCTTTGGGTCTCACAAACTCGGCCGATGAAATCTACAGCGAAGAAGACAATACCAACTACTCAAAACCTCTGCGTCCGACATTAGAGAATCCAAATTCTGCAAAACGAAGCAGATCGCCAAACAAAGATGACTCTTGGCAAAAGAACAGAAAATATTTCATGGATACCATAACAGGAATCAAGTTTCAAGGGGTCAATTAAGCGATGTTGATGATGATCTTAGAATCATGAAAGCCATTCTTGAGTGCCCATTGACAGACTTGGACAACCCACAAGAAGGTTTTGCTTGAGCTCCATGAGTCGTGAAGAACTCATGTCCAAGTCACTGACCATGAACTAGCAGACAAGATAAAGAAATTACAGTTCAGATTCTATTGGAATGCAAGTAGAAAAGGCATGATGCAAGATTCAAAAGAGCCTACAAGAGAGAGATCTTTAAGTTGTCAAAATGGTTATGGGGCAAATCAAGCAATGATCAAGATGAGCAACAGCAAAAGAAAGATCATTGGAAGAGGACGACGATAAAGGAGCTGGAGGAAAAGATGAGGAAATGGCTTGCAGATGAATACACATTGACGCTAGAAATAAGAGAAGTGATCCAAGAAGTTCCCAGAGTTTTTAAACAATGCACTTGCTACTGAGTCAAGCACAAGCACAGATGGAAAGAAAAACCAATCTACTATTTGGTAGCCATGAATATGGTTCCATTGGCAACGTCCCCAGTGACTACATCGTTGGGAGGAGAGAGAGGGAGAGATGCAAGGATAACCGTATGTTGCGTGGACGGTGGCATTCATGGATGATTTAACCCCCAAAAAAGGGAGATTATCACAATAGAAAGGGAAAGAAATGCTAAAACAAGCACAACTGTTAATGATATTCCAGCCATCAGTGCACTAATGTCATCACTTAGCAGAGGACAGGAAATACTTTCCAAAAAGTAAAATTAATGATAAATATGATTAAATATGACGTGGTATAGTAAAATCATTATTGAAAAATAGACAGCGAAAATTTCATAAATAAGATACTATAATAAGTAAAACGATTAAATGTAATGTTTTTTATTATTATTAAAATTCATTGAATGTACAATAGAAATTTAAAAATAAAAATCATCACGTCAGGTTTAGTTTTATAAAATTTATTTTATTAAAATAATTATTTTAACCAAAGGCATTGTACCTTGTTTTTCAAATGCACTCCAATAATGAATACCAACCAGTGCAGGGGAAATGCATTTCAATTGTTCCATTTTTAAGATAAAGTTATCTGATTTCTCTTCAACATTTTAACTTTTCTATAAGTTTATAAACTTGGATGTAATCAGCAAAAAAGTTGCAAAACCAGTTTAAATACAGCCATTTGCCTCCATTTTCATCTCTCAACTCTGATCCCCTGCGCTTCCCATTATTCTCTCTCTCTCTCTACACAGAAAAATTCTTCGGCCATGGGAAATACAGAAACCGACAGGAGTCCTCTCAGACAAAGACGAATCAAACAAGAATATTACCAAGAAGAAAAGTGCCATGGGGAAGACTTTGAAGATATTGAAAAACATCAAAAACAACTTCGTAGAGGAAGAAAGGAAAAGAAATATCGTACAAGAGTTCCCTCGGCCATTCACCGTCGTCTGTATGCTTATTTGGGTCTCATAAACTCGGAAGATGAAATCTACATCGAAGAAAATACCCATCACTCAATACCTCAGCATCTGACATCAGAGAATCCAAGTTCTTCGAAAAGAAGCAGAGATTCCCCGAGCAAATATGACTCTCAGAAAAAGAAGTTATTTCATGAATACTACAACAAGAATCAAGTTTCGAAGAATCAGTCAAGCGATGTCCTGGATGATCTTACAATCTTGAGAGGCATTCTTGAATGCCCATACGTGGACTCTCATGATCCAATGAAGAATTTGCCTGAGCTCCATGAATATATCAAGGACTCACTTCATGTCAAAGTCTCCAAAGACGAACTAGCTGAGAGAACAAGGAAGCAAGAGAATAGTTTCTATTGGTACGTGGATAGAAAAGGCCAAAATGCAAGATTCAGGGTACCTATAAAAGGAGAGATCTTTGAGTTGTCGAAAAGGATATGGAGACAGTCAAGTGACGACAAAGAAAAGCCGGAAGAGTTGGATAAAGGAAAGAAGTTGGCAGTTAAACACCAACGAGAGGGATCAATGAAAGAATTGGAGGCCCTGAGAGAGATGATTAAGATGGAGGAGTTGGATAAGAAAATGAGGACATGGCACGCAGACAGAATGGCGATGGAAAAGACGGATAAGAGGAAGAAACCATGCGCAAGAAGAAGGATTGATGTTAATGCAGGATGTAAGGAAAAGAAATCAGATAAAACAGAGCTTAAAGGAAGTTGCGAAAGTAAGAAATCGACTAATGACAGAACTTTTTGGCGAGGCAGCTGCTCAGCGTAGCAGCACAGAAGAAGATTAATGCATCTGCAGAAGAAACGCAAGGGCTTGGTTCTCAAGAGTTCAATTTTACTAGGACAGAATAAACTAATCCTTGTAGAAAACATGGACAATGATTTTCATCATCGCCATCTGTAATGCAACAGTATCGTTTAGTAATCATATTTCTCTTGTCTGTCCGGAGTCAATCAAGCAAAAATGCGCAGGTAACTCATATATGTCTATGTCATATGCCTAGTTTGGTGGAGTTGACGAGTTCAATTTGACAACAATTTTGATATACTCCCTCCAAAAATCCAATCAAAACTCTAGAAAATGCACGTTTCTTTACCAAAACAGTCTTAACATCAAATCTACTCCCTCTTTTTTTGCAGTTCAAAATTTCCCCTCAACTCTCTAACATCCACACACAAAACACTCCAACTGCGCGAAAGGAGACCAACCCAATAGTCTCTTTCACAAGAAAGACAAACAAATACCAAAGTCGAGATCTAGCGAGAGAGAGAGAGAGAGAGAGAGACAGCAATGAAATATGAGAGAAATGATTACGGCAAAGATTGGATATTTCATTAATGCCTGAGAAGAAACTATTCACATCAAAGTTAAGGAAGAAAAAAAAGAAAGAAAAACCCTAAACCAAATATGACAAACTACAAATACAAAAGAAAATTAGAAACATGTAAACATCTCAAAGACTTAAAGGAGCAACCAGTAAGAACCCAAAAGCCAACTACATATTAACCGCATAAAAGAGGATGATCCTCCGATCTAATTCTAGACATTGAAAAACAATTCAGTTTCGGCCCCATTAGGTTTCGCTTCCGAGTTTAGTTGTCATCATCAGCGGAGGGCTTTGAACTTCCTGCGGTCTTCTTGGGAAGAAGAAGGTTGTGAATGTTTGGCATCACACCGCCATTAGCTATGGTTACATCACCGAGAAGCTTGCTTAGCTCCTCGTCATTCCTCACTGCAAGTTGAATGTGTCGAGGCACAATTCTAGTCTTTTTGTTGTCACGAGCTGCGTTTCCAGCCAACTCAAGAACCTGCAACACCACACCCAAACCAACATAATCAATTTTTTCATTGGCCAAACAACCAGATCTACAGTTTTATAGAGAAATTGAAACATCCTCCAAAAATCCAATTTTATCATGCCAAAGAAAAGAAGCCCCACTTTTTCAGATCTTCAAATCTACAGTTTCCTATCTAACATCGCATAATTTCTACAAAATTACATCGATTTTACATCATTTCTTCAACATCCATTACCCAGAATCAAGAATCAGTTCAAAACCCTAAATTTATTATACACTTAAATTGAGAAAATTTTAAAAAAGGAAAAAAAGAAAAGAAAAAAAGGACCAAATCAGAAAAATTCTGATAGGGCAAGATTCAGTAATAAATACAAGAAAAAACCATCAATTCCGAACAAAGTATTCAAGAAACTCCCAGAGTTCAAACCTCAGAGACTCCATCAAAAACAACGAAAAAAGACGAAATTCGAAACCCTAGATTTGAAATTCTAGGAAGCCGGAACGAAAAGAGATCAGAAGATGAGGAGAAAAGTTTACCTCAGCAGCGAGATATTCAAGAACGGCGGCGAGATAGACCGGAGCTCCTGCGCCGACACGTTCGGCATACTTTCCGGCCTTCAAAAACCTAGCGATTCTTCCAACCGGAAACTGCAAACCAGCCTTGCTGCTTCTGGAAGTCGCCTTCTTCGACGCTCCTGACCCGAGAGTTTTTCCTCGTCCTGCCATTGCGACTACTTTTCTCTCTCTTGATTCACAAGAGCACACGAGGAAAGAGAGAGAGAGAGAGAGACACAAACGAATTTTTCAGAGAGAGTTAGCGTTTGGAGGTGCGGTAGGTTCTGCGGTGTTTAAATAGGGGTTTGAATTTTGGGATACACCAATCAAGTTAAAGTACACGGATCGATATCGCTAACCGTTGGATTAGAGTCTCCATGGACGGTTAAGATATGCGGATGAGCGAACCCAATTTTGCTACCGACCTTCTGCTGTGTCTGGGTGCGTTTGTGCTGACGTGGACGACGCCATCGAAGGCAGATTTTCGGTTTTTGAATACAGATAGATGTGTGCGGATTTACGAATCTAGCCTCGGGGTGCTTTTTTCAGATTTTGTGTTAGCGAGAGCTTGCCACGTGGATTTAAAACTCATGTTTATGTTTGGCGACGATGATGGTAAGTATCTGGTGATTTTGACTCGAGGGTTTTGCCTTCTCACTCTTATTCCTACTCATGAACAAAGACAGGAATAATTGTCTGATTTTTGCAAATTTTTTGAAGAATTTTAGTAAATAAAAGTCACAAATCATCAAACATATCGACATTTGAATCCCACTAAACAATCAACAAAGGCAAACATTTCTAAAGTTTCTTATGAATAGGGGCTGGAATCCATTGGGATATAAAGCTTACGAATCCAAACTCAATTCTAGTAGTAGCCACAGGAGAGGAGAGGAGCGGTGCTAGGGTTGATGTTGAGTAGCGAAATGAGGAAATAAAAACCCTAACTTAGAATTATATATATATACATACCACGGAGAGCAATCGTATGGATGATCGGTCGTTTTGATTGAATTATGTAAGCTCTTACCTCATGACCATTAAGTTTTGCACCTAAGCACTCCACCTTTCCAAAACGAGTTTTACCCTTTTTTTGTAAGAAAAATACATAGAATAATTAATAAATAAATAAAAACAACGGATGTATAGAAAAAACATGCACGAACTCAGACCAGTGATTGTTAGAAAAGAACTCCATAAGCGAACCCAATATTCACAATCTCCTTATAATTTACTGCTCGATTTTTTTTTTCAAATATAAAGTGATATTTAGTTAAAGAGTCAAATAAAGGGGACAATGACAAATTTCTTGAACAAAAGTTTAAAAATTACATGGCGCAGTAAATTTAAATTTGATTATGAAAACCCTTTTTCCAATAAAGAATCTCCATTGCCCCCAGATGAATGTGCAAAATGCGCAGTGGTATTCTCCTTTTGAGATTGATTTATGTTGATGGTGGAATTTTAATAAGTGCAGAAGTACCTGGCAGGCTCAAAGGGGCTGCTGGAATAGAAATCTGGGCATCCGAAAGATTCTAAGAGATTGTATCTGTTCCTTTGTTTATGAACAGATGATAACTCACAATAATGCAATCTGTTCATTCTAACTGATTCTAAGAGGTTGTCGGGAACCGATCATCTGTTTTCACAATCTAACCCAGGATATAGAAAAATCAGTAAACGATAGAAGTTATTCTTGTAAAAAAAAAAAAACGGGGGGAAATTGATTAGTAAAGCCTATACTTTTTCGTTTTTAATTAACGGATAGTTGATTTAATAGATAAAAGTGTTATATTTTTAAATTAAGTTTTGATTTCGAAATTTAGAAATGGAAAAAAATTATAATAACAGAGGTTTTTTAGATTAGAGTCGATAATATTTAAATCGAATTAGTTCAAATATAATTATGAATATTATTTAATTATAATAAAAATAGTTTATCTTTCATTAATATGATAAATAAGTAACCAATTAATGTGATAAATAACAAAGTGATGTGTAATTGTGAGGACAATTCAAGTAGTAGAATTTTTTTTATTTCCATTCTCTTTTTATTGGTTTGATCTTATTTGATTGTATCTCATTATATAACAAAAAAAATCCTTTAATAAGAACTTTTGAAATTATATTAAAAAATTTTAAAATTAAAATTTCATTAATAACAAGATCAATGAGTTGAAAAAAATGTACTCTTTTTCGTCGTTTAATCAGATCGACAGTTTGATTTCCACTGGATATAAAAAAAATACTGTTAGAAGAAAACCTCTCAATTGAGGCCTGATAGACTAGTCAGTGAGCATTAATCGGGACGAATCTTCATATATCAAATCGTCAAGTTATCCAAAAAAAAAAAAAAAAGAAAAAAAGTTGCCCTCGGAAAGCACCCCATCAGATATTGATCAAAATGGGTACGTAGAACTATAAGTCAATTGCCCTTTTGTTTTATCATTTTAGGTTTTGAGGCTTTGGCCCAAATCCATCGTTTTACCATTTTTATTTCTTATAAAATGATTTTTTAATCTAGAAATAAAAAAAAGTGTGGTATCCAAAAAGATATAATTAATGTATAGTTGATTCGGTGAGTAAATGAACTATATTTTTTTTTCAAATTTGAGAAAGAAAAAATTATATTAAAAGAATTTTTTGAATTAAATTTTAAATTAAATTAATCAAAATATCATTTTAAATATTAATTTATTTAAAAAAAAAAAAACAAAGAAACAAAAATTAAGATTTCTCCCTTTACAACAATATGCAACTTTTAAGATTACTTCAAACGCCTACATTGATTTGGAAAAAAAAATGTATTCGTTGAAATCAATTGTATAAATGCACTTTACTTGCACAAAATCCAATGCGAAAGCTTTTCTATATCATTATGCACCCAGAATTTGTGCCCTTTTTTTCCTAAGTTAGGACAGAGAGAAGGATCAACGGCGTCAGCCACTTTTGTTGCCCCTGTTTTGTACAATTGTTTCTACATTTCGGGTGGGTTTCTCATTTACAAGCTTGGCAATGACAGTATTATAGTAAGCAAGGCAGAGCAGGCCATGGATGAAGCACATTATCCCTCCAATTAGGAACACAAAGGGGTGTTGTGAAACCCCACATGACCATCTTGACTTGGAATTTCCTAATGTTCCCATTATCAATGTTGGCAATCCAATTGCTACAAAAACCCTGTTCATAAAACATTGCCACAATAGTTTATTTATTTATTTATTATTTTCAAAATTCATTACTGACTTCATGCCAATGGTTGCTCAAACAAGAAATATATAAAATTTTCATGCAATCAACCTATATAAACTCGCAGATCAATAACAGGTTGACCTTCAACTCGTGTGATCACGGGTTTTGTTTTTAAAGGTTAAAAACTATTTTAATCCCACTTTGAATTTTAAAATAATTTTAATTTAGGGGTAAAATTGAAAATAGGAAAAGATCTCCTCTTCTTGGCTATTTTGACCCCCACTTTAAAATATATATTTTCTTCTTATTTATAATTTTGAGACAATGAAAATATGAATTTATGATTTCTTAATTTTTATTACATGGTTATGTCATTGTGATTGATATTTTATATTTAAAAATTATAATTATAAATTTTTATATTTAAAATAATAAAAAAAATTAACAGTTAAACTAATGACTCAACTGTTGGAGTTCAAACCCAACGACCATAATGCCCAATCCCACTCATTTATTTGGGTTGGAGTTTTTCAAGTTGGGGGCCCTATCATATGAAAAGGTTATTTGGAGCCCGGGCTCATAAATAATTGGGTCTCATAGTCTGGCCCTTTGGGTCTCCCACAAACTTCAAAACAACATAAAGCCCAGCAATAAATGGGTTGGGCCTCTACTTCTTTTCTTTTTCCTTGGGAAAAAAAAAATGAGAAGGGTGTCCACAATTTTTTTTTTTTTTTTTTTTGGGTGAAAAAAGGGTTTCCACGTAACAATCCACTCGGACACTCTCATGGCAGCCCTCACACATCACAGAATGGCAGATTGAGTTAACACTGTTTGGCAAAAAAGTTCAATATTGTAGCAAAAATCTCTACCAGAAAAACTAAAGGTCTTGTTCATTTTTATTGTAACAGTTCATGCCTTGGCATTATGATTTTAGAATCTGGAATGCAATGGTCAGTCATTTAGCTAATTAGTATTGGAGGTTTTTTTTTTTTTTTGGGTCCCATTTATGGGTGAGGGTTCGAAACCCCATAATCCTCCTCTCTTATATTTAATATTTCCTCCTCTGCATGTGAAGGGCTTCTCACCCCCTTTCTCCCAAAAAAAAAAAAAAAATGAAATGTTAATCTTGTACAGTAAACGATGACTAACACTCTGATGGTTAAGTTTGATTTATTCAAATTTCTGTGTCTAACCAAATAGAACTTAGATGATATTTCAAATGAAAGAACATACCATGAAAAGATGACACAAGTAAACAAGGACTGCCTGTTAACGTCTGATTTATCTAGCTCCTCGGATGATCGAATGCAGATGCATCCTGCAGCCAAGTTGGCGCAGACATGGGCTAGAGCCAGGAGCGAAGTACCCACCAGCCCTAGCATAAATGCAGCATGGCTTGGCTCATTACATTCGATTGAACACAACCATATGCGTCTTGTCTGTCCAAAAAAATTAACACCCACAAACCAATTCTCACTAAACTGATTTCCTTTATGTTCTTCTACAAGTATTGAGAATGCATGAAGAACAAGAAATGGGACATACCTTGGTCTGAGCGACCTCGGCACGAACCCCGAGAGCTCCGGCGACAATGTCGGCGACTACGATGCAGAGACAGATGAAATAGCTTAGGTTTGCCATTTGTTTGCTATAAAGAAGGATTAAGAAGAATAATGGGAGTACGAAGATGAAGGAATATGGAGAAAATCCGAGATGTCTTATAAATAGAATGGTAATCGGTCAATTAGTTGTCTAATCCTCCGTCCCCACAAAGTCAATATTTTAATAGGAGATGGGATCGTTTTTCTTTATTGGAATCATTAGGGTTCAGCCACCTTTTTCTTTTAAGACAATTTTGCCTGCATTTACTTTTGTGTCTCGCTCTCATCTTTCCTTTGCCTTTTTCACACTGAGATTCCTTGCAACATTTTTTTCCTTTTTTATTTATTTATTTATGTATTTTTAAAGGTTTCCGCCTTGTGTGAATCAATTTTTTTTTTTTTTTTTTAAATTTCAATTTGGAATCTAAATAAAATAAATAATCTGTTATGATTAAAATATCTCCTTAAATACATGAAATCCAGATAAGCATTCAATTTTGCCTTTTTCTTTTTAATTAAAAAGAGGATATTTTGGGAAATCGAATCTAAGGTCTCGAATAAACATGCAATGTAAAAACAATTTTATTATTAAATTATAGATTTTTCCATGTTGAGAAGTCCAAATTTTGGTTGAATTATTGTTTTGAATATCATGAATATATTTAGAGTTTGAAACTAAAATTTGATACCATAGTAATCTTTGGTTTGTTCTTTAACATATCAATTTTAAAATTGTTTATTTGGTGTTATTTTATATCTTATATGCCTCTAGATTTTTACAAATTTTATGAACTAAACCATGAAGTCTGTGTGCAACTTAAAGTTACACTAGCTAGCTAAAACCATGCCTACAAATACCAGGCATATATCTTTCAACGACGAATCATCGCACGGTTACTGACGTACTCCGGATATGGTGACAGGTTACTAAACTCACTTAATTAAAATTTCGATTTTAAATTTTAAAAATAAAAAACTAAATGCAAATCGATCCCTAAATTGGATCCCACTATATTCATATCGGATAATCAGATAATTTGAATACAGATTAGTAAAAAAAAAAAAAAAAAACCATATTGGTTAGATGCATTAATTTTTATTAACATTAAATGACTCAGTGAAATATATCACGGAATCATAAATTATATTATAATTACCAAATAAAAAAAGCACACATTTTGAGATTACTAAAATTCTAAACTTGTTTTACAAGAATAATAATTAAAATTAAGAAAGAACTTTCAGCATGATTGTTATATGGATCGACTTTTTTCATTGTTTTATTAGAAGAAAAATAAAAAAAGAAGAAAATCACATGGAAGGGAATTATTTTAATTAAAAGCAACGATCAATGCTTAGTCATAAGTGATTGTCTTTTATGTTGATGACAAATACTACGGGCTTAACCAGAAGGACCCTTTCATGAGAGGAAACAACAAGGAAAGCAACCTCTTCATATCTTTATACTATAATAATCTACTAAAGACATGTTGTCCTGTGCCAAATTCTTCATTTTTCATTTTTGTATATTTTTGTTCATGATTAAATTCTTTCTTTGCAAATTTCTATACAATTACTTCATAGATCGACCCAAAATTTCAATCTTAAAAAGTGAGCTTCAATATGTCTCATCATATCATGTGGTGATTAAATTATCTGTAAGATTTGCATTAAAATTCGATCCATTTGTTTATTTATTTTATTTTGGTTGGTTTTTAATAATTATCGGGTCTCGGTCGATGAGCGTCAGCTCATGTGATATCAATTTTCCAAACCTTATAATAGATTCGTATTCAGCTCAAATAGTATCAATCTCATAATCCTTATAATAGACTCGTATTCGACTCTCACGTAAAAAAAAAAAAAAAAAATTACTGGGTCTCGTAGCAGTGTCTGTGTCCCAGGCTCACCTTCCATGGGCTTCCAAGTTGGCACAACCAAACATTTTCCGGTTCAAAGATTTTTTTTTATCTATAAATAATCGATCTATTAAGATAAAATATTAAAATTTTTAATCAAATCTCGAATTTAAATTTTAAAAGTAAAAAAAATTATACTGAAAAAGCTGTTTATTAAATAGGGATTTTGTAAACGCACGAATTATATTAATTATAATATGATTTCAAATATAAAAAAAAAAGACTAATTTCTTGGCCCTTAATGTTGCTACGAAATTAATTAAGATTTTATCGAGAAAGTTGAGATTAATTTAACTAAATTATGTATAACTTTCTAATAAAAAATTATTTTTTTGTACTATAAAAAATTATAAGTATAATTATAATTCAATTTCCAATAAAAGAATTTGATCTTTGCCTACAAAATTTTATAATTTTCGTAAGAAAATTTTAAACTTCAATAAAATAAAATAAAAATAAGCTCCCCTTGGCGAGATTTCCCAAAAACTGCTTTTAACTCACCTGTCAAATAAGGGTGGGCGCGAGAGTTACATGGTTCACCAAGGTGTAATGGGTATTTCACGTGATCCCTTCGTAATCTTAAATTTAAATTTTAAAAATGAAATAATTTATATTAGACCCTACCTTCAAAGAGAAATCTCAATCAACTTAATTAGTAATTTCAAGTTTAAATTTTAAGAATAAAATAAATTACGTTTAGAGAGTTCTACCCTCAAAGAGGGATCTAAATCAGCTCGACCTGTATTAGTAGAAGCGAAGATTTGGATACCGAATGTTGAACTAAGTGCAAGGGTGCAAAAAAAAAAATAAAGAGCGGTTGTCCATTAAAAAAAAAAAAAGAGTTACGTGGGCCACATGACTTAATCCGTTTTCCCTTTTTGAGCAAGCCCATAAACTTAATGGGCCTCACCATGTACAGGGCTTACGAATGTAGGCCCAAAATAGACCGGACCGGTGCAGACCTAGTTGGAATGGAACACGCTTTTTTCTTTTGTCGGAGGAACACGCTTTAATCTTCTCACTAATCTTTGTATTATTTTTTTTTAACACAGGATTTGAAATTTGGATCATGTAATTAGGGGAGAAAGATTATACCACTAGATTATTTTCTTGGGAACATCTTCTTGCTAATCTCATTTTTCACCTTTTGCATTGAGAGATCTTTTCTATTTTTGATAAATACAATTTTAATCATATTGGGAGAATTGCTTGCTAAATAAATTTCTATAAACATTTAAACCAAATTAATCGATATATGATTTTAAATATCCGTGATCTCATATAAAAAAAATAATAGTAATTTTAATTTTTTCTTTCCTAGAAAATTTAAACTTATTTTCATAAAACATTATATGTTATTCGATCATAAGAGTTCTTTTACGAATTTGAATTGCGCCTGATGGACCTATTCCATGTGACAAATCTTTTCAGGCATGGTGATGGTGCCTCATAACGCCTTTATAAGAACCAAACCCTAATGGAGACAAGTTAAAATTTCTGAAATATGCTCAACAATCCATTGGACATACACATGTGCAGAGCTCGGAAAGTAAGAGGACCATATGATAGCATTTAATAGATGGATGTAGCAATATTACATCCCCAAAACCAAACTTTCGCTTTCCTATTGAAGCTCTCAAGGAATGTCACAACTACCATCTCATGTTATATCAATTTCTTGTAATTCAAAACACGATTCCACCCTTTGCTTTTTCGGCTAGTTTGGACACTAGTGATAGCTTATCGTTGGCATAGGTAAAAGTGACACTTTTATTTTTTAATCAAATTGGGAGTTCAACTCTCACTGAATACAAAAAAAATAATATTAGAAGACTTTCTCTCAAATAAGATCTGATAATAAGGTCGGTCTGAATTAGTCGAGACAAAATTTTAAATATTGAACGGTGCCCTAACCATAGGAACCGGAAAAAAAAAAAAAAAGATGCTAACTCGTTTTCAATCATGGCCGAATGGGCCAGAGGCCAGAGTTGTGCTATAGTTGTCTCTTTTTCACCTCCTTTCTTTCCTTCAAATTTTTGTAGGAAAAAGGTTGCATGGAGCGGAGAGTAGTGTTCAAAAACTAATAATAGCTGACCTTTCTTTTTTGAATAAAAAAAAAAGAAAAAAAAATCTTACCCTTTTTTTACTAACTCATCATTTACCTTTTCTAGAAATAAAAGAGAAATAATTAAAAAATTTAAAACCAAAGTTACAAAATTTGATGTGATCTTTTTTTTTTTTTTTTTTTACTTTGAAATTTTAAATTTTGTAATGACTTAAAAAATATATGTCGTAAATTTTCTCACATCAACTATTTATCACTATTAATTATTTTCTTTAATTTTTTATTTTAGCTAGAAAGTGTTTCAACTGTATAATATATTTCTTTATCGGTAAGTTCCTTATGTCCCTAAGATAACAGTTTAATAGTATAAACCATCATTCTCCAATCTGGTAATCCCATATTCAAATTTTTATATATATAAAAAAAAAATTCTTTTTCTTAACTGTTTATTTTTTTTAAAGTTCCCTATTCTTTTGACTTTGATCCTTGAGTTAAGGAAAAGGTAGGAAATTTATATGGTATTAATGTCCATGTTTCTAGGCATTGATGTTGCCAATGCTTATTTTTCTGTTCCTCAAACATATGTGGTGTCCCGGCGAGGTTCTGGGCTCCCCTTACATTTGCATTCCCTCTACAATAGAACAATTCGGGTGGATGCAATTAAATTTCTACCCTCACGTGGGCGGTGAAGAAGATAACACCACCCCGCCCTAGCGTCAGCCTTTGTGCACTACGGAAGGGGAATGTGTGTGATGGACCCCACCCACCGCACACATTTGTATATATTTTTATATTGTTTATTAATCTCTTTATAAAAGTTTGGAATGAAAAGATTTTTATTTTTACCGTTATTATAAAAAATTATATTTTAATTAATTTAATATAAATATTTAAAAAATTATCTATTTAGAAGTAATCCTCTTATCATAATATTTTTTATTTTTAAATTTTGAATTTAAAATATAATTAAAGAATTTAATATCTCATATTAATAAATTGATCAACTGTTGATTGAAATAAATAGAATATACGATCAGCTTCTTTTGTAATTTATCAGGAGTGTTATCCCTATTGTGTGGCTCTAAAGTTGAAAGCCTCTTAATCACTAGAAAAAAAAAAAAGGAATATACAAATTATTTGGGTCATATTTCAAATATTTCTTGGTCCATGATCCCATTATTAACTTAAGAAAAATAAACATATTTCTAAATCAAAACTAACCAGAGTTGTTGGAAGCCTCTAAGGTGAAATCAATGTCTAAGCTGATTTTCAATTGCCATGCATTTCAATAAATGAATGATTGGCTTCATATTTTAAATTTTGACATGATTCACCGCCAAGATAATTGCTCAAGAAAATGTAATTTAAATTTTTATAATTCTGAATTCGAATTTGAAAAGATATTCGCACAAGAACTCTTTTCCATTCAAATATTCCTAAGACGGGGTGAGCAACTTTATTAAATTAAGATTATGGAGTGAGATTGATTGCAATTTCACATTAATGTTGTTTATAATGTTTGATAAATCTTGTACCGGAATTTTGGGTTTAACTCTACATTTGGGTTGATTTTAGTGAAGTAAAAAAATGGTGAATTTCTTGTGCGGTGGGTTCGAGGATGACCATGTTGGAGTGAGCAACTTCATTGATTAAGATTTTGAAATGGCAATGTCATTGATTGCCATTTCAAAATAATGTAGTTTATAATGTTCGATAACTTGTCTTGTATTGGGATTCTGATTCTAGGCTGGGTTGAACTTAGTGAAGTGAAAAATGGGAAATTTCTTGTTCTGGGCTTTTGTCAGTTTTCAAATAAACTAATTAGTCTGTGTCTATTGCCACCTAAGATCACATTAAACTAATGTGCTGTTAACTACTTGTATGACACGACCCAAGTTGCATGAGCTTGGATATCACAATCAGACACCGACATCACATGATACCTTGAACTAAGAAATGCAAACCTAGGACTAGACAAGGTAGCCAAACATGACCTTAAGCTGCTGCATTCAAGATTATGACGAAAATTCATCATGATACGAAAATTCATCGTACAAGATTCGGGTGTTGGACTTGAAACAAATTTTAATAGAATTGCCAAACACTCGTTTAACGATAAAATGCACTAGTTTCATATTTGGGGAAAGAGGTTTTGACACCTAGAAGGCTAGAACAGGACAAATGAATCCACGTAGCTTTCATAATGTGCCAAGTTGGTAGAGACAAAAGAAGGATTTGGCCCATTTGGCTGGTCCTAACACCAAGAGATGTGGCCTTCACGGAAAAGAGTTGGCACCTTTTCCTTCCTATCTTACTCTGTCCTCTCTGTAATCAAGGGGCATGGATAGCCAGCCATGAATTAGATGTTCCTTGTTTTGTTCTCGTTTCCAAAATGGACCTCACCTTCTATTAAAATGACATTTGCAGTCACCTTTGGTGGGTATTTTATTTATTTAAAAAATGGAAAAATGGATTGACCAATTAGATTATCATGGCAATTTATGTCCGAGCGATAAACAGTTGCTGCAGAAGTATTGTGCAGACTGCACCCAAAAAAGGGTCGATTATCTCCAAAATGGCCAAAAAGATTATTTTCTTCCTCTTTTTTTTTTCTTACCGATATTTAAATTTTATCTTATTAATTCGAATCGAATACTATAAGATTTATTAAGAAATTAATTTTCCTAAGTCTTATTTCTCTATTCTCATAATTCGAATCTAAAACTTATGATTAAAAGAGTATAGTATCCTATCATTACACATGAGAATTTGTTACAAATATTTTTTTCAATTATCAAGCTTAATTTGATTTCTTATCCAAAATTTGTAGGCAGATTAATATGGAGAATGTGTTTCCAAATCTTATCTCTATCTAGACTTGTCTACTCCAAGAAGTGTTTTCTCCCCCAAAACTGCATGCAAAAGAGCATTCCTTAGCAACTTAGTCTGATTCAATTAGCAAGAAATTTTACTCTACTCGCTCAATTCTACTAGAAGCTTATTCACTAAATTCAACAAAAATAAGGAATAATGTAAAGACAGCTGAAATGAATTAAAAATTAAATTTATCAAATCTATTTTAGCATGTTGTTAATTGTTTAGGCTAGTCCTTAAAAAAGTTTAATGTTGGAATATAATAGTAGTAGAAGACATATAATTTATAATCATCAAGTGATTTTCTGAACTTAAACCTATGATGCAAAGAACAAATAATAAATTTGGTACAAAATCAGTGCTATGTAAGGCTATGTCATATATATATATATATATATTCTATTTATATTATATGTTTTTTGATAGATTACTAAATTTAAATGAATTAAATCATATCTCATTGTAGACCTATATGTTATATTTAATTTTCAGTTATATATTTATTTAAATTTATCAAATTTGAGAATGATTAATTCAAAATTAATTAAAGTATATATTGACGACATAAAATTTCTCTCTCTCTTTGGTAGAGTGAAAAAACCATTTGGCTTGTACATGTGCGATGCCAATTCTTAACTATTTAAATCCGACTAGGATTCAAACCAACAAAAATCCGTCGGACCCAGTGGAAAGCAAGGGTCAAACAACCTGTGACTTCTCTGAAACTCTCAATTCAAAAATTTGAGCTTTGGAGTAGAGACCCATTAATTGCCCCACCAGCAGAGTGTCTGTACTTCTCGGTAATTTTGTCACTGACAATATTTTACTCACTTTACACCCAGTAATTGTTCATTACGAATTCTTAGGTTGCTTGTCTTATTCCTCCTAAAGCTCACACCTATAGAATCTCATTTTCTTCAAAAATTTCACTCATTTTCTTCCATGGGTCTCCTTCGTTTCTTCTTTTTCTGAAAATCCATTTTGTTAAAACCTCAAAAACTGATTCTTCTGTTGATTTTTGAGTACTTTGTGCAATATTATAAAGAAAAAAAAGCTCTGTTTTTCAAAAGGGGTTGATGGTGTCTAAGTGGGTCATTTCATAAAATGTCGAAGTTTGGCTCAATTTAGAATGTGGATCTTTGAAGATTTGAAGAAAAATTGCATCTTCTCTTGATTTGATTTTTTTTTTCTGAATAGTTTGTGCAACATATTGAAGAGAAACTCTGTTTTTTCCAGAGTATATGATTATTTTGCAGCGTTTATTCCACAAGTGTTGAAGTTACTTCAATTTACAAAATGGGTTTGTGAAAATTGAAAGCAGGAAAAAAAAAAGAAGAGAGATAAGAAGAAGATATGCCAACGGTTTGGTTGAATCTAAAGAGGTCACTACACTGCAAATCAGAACCGTCGGATGTGCATGATCCAGAGGCCAGGAATCACCTGGCCACAATATTGACAAAAAAAGCAGGAAGGTCGACAAGGTCAGGTTGTTCAAGGTCTATAGCAAATCTCAAAGACGTAATTCATGGAAGCAAGAGACACTTGGACAAACCCCCAAGTTGTAGTCCCAGGTCTATAGGTAGTAGTGAGTTTCTCAACCCAATAACCCATGAAGTCATCTTGAGTAATTCAAGGTGTGAGCTTAAAATCACCGGCTTTGGTGCTTTCCATGATGGGGTTTCCGCCGCCGCCGGTGGCGGCGGAGTTGGCGGGGGAGGTTCTACTTTTGTGGGTACCCTAAGGCCTGGCACACCTGGTCCTGGAGGGTACCCTACAATGCACTATTTTAACCCTTCATTTAGGAGCTCAACAACACCTCCAAGAAAGTCTCCTAGTGGTTTGTTAGAAAAAGAAGGGTTCAGATTTGGATTTGGGGGTGGTTCTGGCGTTTTTGGTGGACTAAATTCAATTACCAGGGGCAGTATTGAGAGTGAGACTAATGGGTCTTCTCACAATGTGAGTTGTCATAAGTGTGGTGAGCAGTTTAGCATGTGGGAAGCTGTTGAAGCCCATCATCTCTCCAAGCATGCCGGTATGAAATCCTCACTTTTTTTTCTTCCTCTTTAATTTTTTTACTGTTAATTTTTTTTTTGATTCATTATTGGTTGACACAAGAATGTTCTTGCAATTGGACGTTGAAAAATGGGATGGATTTTTTTCGTCGAAGTTTTCTGGGTGACATTTTTTTTTTCTCTTTTGAAGCTGATGTTTGTTCCTATTTTTCAATTTCTGAGTTTTTATTTTAAATACTAAACATCAAATTTAACCTATATCTCCTTTTAGCCATCACAGTGAGAAAAATAGCCTCTTGTTTTCTTATTACTTTAGGCATATATACATATACAAGTTTATTCTCTTTATGAACTACTTTGTGGTTGGTTATTCTGTGGAGTATCCATCCTTTTTTGTTCTTTTTTCTTTGTTTTGCCTACCCTGATATTTTATGGCCTCTAAATTTATCAGTTCATGGAAGAATGTAAGGCAACAGATGTTCACATTGACCACTACTTGGAGTTTAGTCTTGAAATGTGAATTACTTAAAATCGCAAGATCACTATTTGTAGTTAGCTCACAAACCTTCTCTTGTTGTTGACAGTGACTGAACTCGTTGAAGGAGATTCATCAAGAAAAATAGTAGAAATAATTTGTCGAACGAGCTGGCTAAAATCCGAGTCTCATTGTGGTAGGATTGAGCGGGTTTTGAAAGTTCATAACATGCAGAAAACCCTATCTCGATTCGAAGAATATAGGGAAATGGTGAAGATCAAAGCTAGCAGACTTCCTAAGAAACACCCGCGATGTCTTGCTGATGGGAATGAACTTTTGAGGTTCTATGGCACAACAGTGGCTTGCGCTTTAGGCATAAATGGTTCATCAAATCTTTGTGCATCGGACAGATGCTCAGTTTGTCGAATTATAAGAAATGGGTTTTCTGCAAAGAAGGAGATCAAGGGTGGAATGGGTGTTTTTACAACATCTACAAGTGGAAGAGCTTTCGAATCAATTGAAATCTATGAGGACGATCCTTCAATAAGGAAGGCTTTGATAGTATGCAGAGTGATTGCAGGGAGAGTTCATAGGCCTTTGGAAAATATCCAAGAATTGGCAGGACAAACAGGGTTCGATTCATTGGCTGGAAAAGTCGGTCTCTATTCAAACATTGAGGAACTCTATTTGCTCAATCCTAGAGCTCTCCTTCCTTGTTTTGTGGTAATCTGCAAACCTTGAACAAAGAAAATGAATTGCTTTTGTGTAGCAATAGAAATGTTGTGTGAATCATTTTTGTTTGAGTTAGAAGTTCTTTCTCTTTGGATTTTTTCCCCTTTTTATTTGATTAATCATGAAATAGTTTTTAACCTTTGGCTTGCTGATTGAGCATCGGTTAATCTCATTGTATCCCTACCTTCTAATGTTTCTTGCTTTTGTTCATGATGCCAACAAAAAATCTATGCAAACAATATGTCAATCTCTTTTATAATGGCATGTCCAATGATTTGTTCATGTTTTGTTGTTTAGGAATAGAATAGAAGCACAATGCATTATTTCCATTGACAAAGTTCTCAATAACAGAAATTAGTAACTGATGCTTGATTATGTTGCCAAAATTTATAGTTATACCATTTATCACGGCCAGCCATTTTTACTCTTAATTTTCTGAAGATTAGATGTCGCACTTTCTGATTCTTCAGCTTGTTGAATAAAAGGGCATGTAACAAAAGGTTTGACAGATTAAAACTCTGCTATATTTCAATCCTGAGGAAATCAGTCTCTTAGCCCTAAAAGAGTGCATTTTTCATTTCATGTGTTTGTTGTGATTGTTTTAGAGAGCTTTTTCACAACCCAGTAGATTTCCAAGCTCAACTATGAATGCTGTGCCTCTATGTACATGATGTGGTCCCTGCGTAGTTAGAGCATCTTGGACTACTCGAAGTCATGAACAGGGAAAACAGCTAGACTTTCAAGCATAAACAAGTGGAAAGAACAAATATAACTGTTGAAGTAGATGGGGGGAAGGGAATCGGTGGACTGTTACAGAAATTTTAGCTTTAGCATATTTGTTAATGTGGGGTTCACGGGATTGTCTTGGTTAAGGAGCAATCAGTTGTTTTTTTCTTCTACAAAAAATGACCTTCGCCATAGGATACTAGGGTTTGTTCTATTGTTTTGAAGGTGACTATTCTGAAGCATTATTGTTGATAAGGGCATGTGGTCCTTGGAGGGCTCTATTCCAAACAAAGATTAGTCCAAAATTTATGAACAAAAACAATGGATATTTGTTAGCATTACCCTCATATGCTCTCTGAGCAGGCAATGCTTTTGTCTCTTCCATCCCCAGGCTTATTTGATATGTACCACTCATAGTCAAGTGACAAAATAAAATTCGAATCAAGTTAAAAGAAAAAAAAAATCTACCTGTTTTTCTAGGTAATTTTGAATTATTAAAACTGATCTTATTACATGAATTTACCCTTCAATTATCAACTTCTATTGCGTTTGGAGCTTATTGATCCCTTGGTGGAGGAACAGGCACCAACCAAGATTATGTCAGGATCCTCAGAGAGACCTGCTAGGTATGGGGTGATCATTTTCCTATTTCAGCATCTGTGTAGCTTTTAAAGCTCCTCTGGTGAGCTCCTCTGGTGCATTTTCCTGATAAATGACTCTCTCTCTCTCTCTCTCTCTCTCTCTCTCTCTATCTCTCTCTATCTCCCGCTGCAAGATTCAAAAGAAAAAGGATCTAATAGGATGCACAATTTGTCAGTCGTAGGGGTGAGGAAACCTATTGGGTGAATCTGTACCGGACTCTAATTCTGTGTACCCGACTCTAATCCTGTACAATGGGGTAGACTAATGGATACCTTCTTATAATGTAAGTTAAGGGTACAAAATTTAGAATCCATATACGATAGGTTCTGATAGGATAGGATAGAATTCTATTCTGACTTAATTTTTTTAATTAAAGAATTGTCTTGGATATCATTTGCAAAGATATTACTTTCTTTTTTATATATTCAAAATTAATTTATATTTCAATTTGTATTATTAATATTACATATTTTATTTTGTTTTTCGGATTGTAATGGCATAATGGCATTTTCTTCTTGTTGAGAGTTGGACGAAGTTTGAACAAATGCAAGAAGTTTCCTTAAATGAACATGGTTCATAATTTTATATTTTCCTATCAAATATTTTTTTAAGATGAGTTATACCAGATCGATGGATATTTTCGTATTTTAGATTTGGACTTACTATAATATAATTTACGCCTATTTCTGTTAACTAATTCTATTTTAAGTATTTTAATGATGGAGATTTAAATTTTATAATTTTTATTGAATTTAAATTAAGGTCAATAATATTATTTTAAAAGAATTGAAATTAGTATTAGTTGAAAATTTAAGAATATGAAAGCAGTGAAAATTTTTATTTAAAAAGTTGGAGTTCAAATTTTTATTTTCTCATAGTATTACTCCAAGAGAAGAAAAAAAAAAGTTTATTCAATAGCTTCTATAGGTTTATCGCGTACCCTACCTGTAAAAGTAAGATAGAGTAAGGCGTGGTAGAAACTTTGAACGATGAAAGATAGGGTAGGGCATGGATTTTGGCCTTTACACTGCCCTACACTGCCCTACCCTAGTTGGTCATAAATGAGCAAAATGAGGGTAGTTCTTTGAGAGGATGAACACAAATGCAAAACATTTAGTGCACTTGGCATGGCGACCCCTGATCGAGACCTTTGAATTTAAGGGTAATCCCTTCTGAGAGCAATGCGTTGACGTTGTCAAATCTTCAAACAGGTTTAGAATCATTTAGGACATCTGAGTATTGTTTGGAAATAAATAATTTCTATATGTACCCTCCTAGACTCTAAAGAGAAGATTGCCAACGGAGTTTAGTTGCATCATTGTATTGCTGATTAGAGATGCACCTCTCTTTTTAGGGTTTTTAAAATTCTCCACAATTGTAATAGCAAAAATTTCGAACCCGAATTCACACATTGGCTTTGCTGAGTCTATTTTGCCTAGTGCATGTAATTTTTGAGTTATTTTGCATCTAAGATCTGAATTTTCAATTTTTATGATTTTAGGATTTTTGGTCGCTACTTTGGGTTCACAAAGGTAAATGCTTGGACATATGCAGCATCTTACAAAGATAACACACTCAATCTGTGCTCTAGTTGTTGATGCTTGTTCTTGGACTCTCTTCCAGGCTGTTCATGAAGTTCTTGCCTTTTACAGCAGTTGCCGCTTCCATCAATAGGTTAGATTTTTTTGGTATTCATGTTTATGAAACTGGTCCAGACCAAGGTCTCATTTCATTCTCAGCATTTTCCTTCTAAAAATTGGCCAGGCTGCTAGGTTGGGAGGCGTAGCAGCTAGTTATAAACTCATGTGAGGTCCTACACAAGGGCACCATGCCATGCCCCAAAGAAATCTAAACCAAAAGATGAAGCTTGCGCTTAATAATTCAACGACAGTCCGGCCAAACAAAATCATGGAGAAGGTCCTACAATGCTATATTGAAATTAGAACGAAAAAGAGGGGATTCTTGTAAACCCCTCCAACTTGTTTACAATAAATATTTGATTGGATTAATCAAGTTGGGGGGGCATCGATTCGGGTGTGTACTCCACATCGCAACATGACACCACCGTGAGACTCAACTCGACCCGGCCTCCAATTAGAGATAAATGGCTTCCTGTTGAGTTGATAATTTTCAAAAATTTACCATGCTCACTTAGATGGTCTAGGTCACAGAAGCAGCGGCCTTGGTGCTTGTTGGGTGATTTATGCCAATAAAAACGCAAATTAGTACCAA
This sequence comes from Dillenia suffruticosa, assembly GCA_033439265.1. Lineage (NCBI taxonomy): Eukaryota > Viridiplantae > Streptophyta > Magnoliopsida > Dilleniales > Dilleniaceae > Dillenia > Dillenia suffruticosa. The sequence goes on from JAVTVX010000005.1 coordinate 3,320,323, forward strand.
CTTGAGACACGTCCAAGGATAAGTAGTAATGATTGCAAATTCCTCTAGGCAAGATCGGGATTTGATTCCATTTGCATTGGAGCAACATGTACCTAGAATTTGCAATTTTCAGAGCGGTAATGGCAAAACATAGCTGAATTTTGGATTTCATTTGGAAAAAAAGATTAAAATAAAAGCATCTTCTACGATCATTGGAGTTTCCCATGGGGATTATGGTTAAAAGTTCTCTACCATGTAAATTGTCAAGATAGTTTTACCTTGGAGGTGACAACAAAAAATGGCATTAGTTTCCAATTCTAGGAAGAAATCCAAAATCTATGCAGCTACTAATAGTTTGATGAACGATATCTACTAATCCATACTTGTAAGCGAAGCCCAAGTCTTTTAACTTCTTTGATGATATCTCTGAAGGGATTGATCCACATTTTTCCTCCAAAATCCTGCTTCAAGAAATGAGAAGCCAATTTCTATATCTGCCAGTGATGAAAGCCTTTTCTTTTTCTCTTTAGCTTCACGAGTCTTATAAAGAAGTACCTGCTCTTATTGGAGAAGGGATATGCTTGAGCCAGGCATTCTAACAATTCAGACATGAGAAAGCTATCAGCACTGCAAATGTATTTGCCTTGTGCATTTGGATGCTCCATCAGAAAGATGTGTACATTGCATATGTCTTCTATGTGAACTAAAGAGATTGACCCCATTCTTGAGTTCACAGCCCTCAGAATTGGGAAGAAGTCAGGATCATCTGTAAAAATTGGAAACTCCAAATCTCAGTACATGTTTCTCCCCTGTATGCTCAAAGCTGTAGAAACCTCATTTTTCTACTGGGTCACCTGTAACTAGACCTCAGCATGGCCGGGCCGGGCCGGGCCGGGCCGGGCCTAGAGAGGCCAAGGCCTAAGACAGGGCATGGGCCAGTCAAACAAGGTACATCAAATTTGACAGATATATCGGCTGGATGTGCAAGTTAGACTAGCTCGTTCAAAGTTTACAGTTCACAAAAAGAGTTGGTTTTTTGTTGGAGATCAAATGTTGTACAAGCACGCACCTGTTATTGGCGACAAGAGGACCCGAATGCTTGAAGGTACATTCGCAGTCAGAAAAGGACCAGCAACTGTACTTGTTATTACCGAAACAAGATCAATTGCATTTAAGACAGGGCATGGGCCAGTCAAACAAGGAACATCAAATTTGACAGATATATCGGCTGGATGTGCAAGTTAGACTAGCTCGTTCAAAGTTTACAGTTCACAAAAAGAGTTGGTTTTTTGTTGGAGATCAAATGTTGTACAAGCACGCACCAGTTATTGGCGACAATAGGACCCGAATGCTTGAAGGCACATTCGCAGTCAGAAAAGGACCAGCAACTGTACTTGTTATTACCGAAACAAGATCAATTGCATTCTCCTCTGCAAATTGAAATGCCGCTTCCTCTGTCAAAAGCTTTGAGAGTACATAAACCTGAAAATGAGGAATCTCTTGGAATGAGAATATGCGTTTAGAAACTGTTCCACGTTAAAAGATTTTAAGTCAGTGTGCATATAGAGAAAAGTGTTACCCATCCACTAGCTTTTGTTTTCCAGACATGTGGGATTGGAGTCTGGCAGGATTCATCGACTATGGGTCTCCATTTTCCTTGGCTGTCTCTAGCAGTCATGGTACTAATTGAAGATGTGAAAACAACTCTTTTCACAGATTTTACTTTCGCGCATGCTTTGAGGAGGTTTTGGGTACCCTTCGTTGCAGGCACAATGATATTTGACTCGACATAACTCTCTACATATCCAAACAACGAAAACCAAATGTATTTAATTGTCCTAGCCTCATTGAACCTTCGAATAGCTAATGAAATTACCAGTATTCTCTTTCTCTGGGATGCTGAATTCCATTGAAGCTGCAACATGAAAGACACCATCGCAGCCCACCACAGCCTGATCAAAGCTGCCTTCTTCTTGTAAATCAGCTCTGAAAACTTGCAGCCCATCACTGTCCCCCCTCATTTGTAATACCTTTGATAACTTAGCTGAGATTATAAAACAAGAAGAGTTAACCAGTCTTTTTCGAAATGTAGATTTTAGTTGCCAATATAGTCCGTGTATGATTCGATTATCAAGGAATGGAAAAGACTTGAATGACAATCTGGGCATTTCTTCACCAGAATCTATGTGATGAAGAAGCTCCCAATGTGATCATATTTCAGAAGTTTAGTACGAAACGCTCAAACTAACAGACATAACCTTGTATCCAATTTTGCGATCAGATAAAGAAAAGGTCAACAAGAAAGCTATTTAACTAACATACCATGATCATGATGGATTCCTGAAACCTAGAAACCCTATAAACTGCGTGTTTGTAAGGGAATATGAAAGCAAATAAGCAAGACCATGCTATGAAGAACATACCAGGATTTCGAGCAGTGGCATGAACTTTGTAGCCTTTCTGAAGAAGTGATTTAACCAACCAAGATCCAAGATAACCAGTTGCTCCTGTAACACAGTACTTCAATTTTCTACCTGAGTCCTCCATTAATGTCTTTTTTTTTTTTCTCCTCGCACCTTTCAGTGTTCCAATCCCTAAAAAAGCCTTGAAGATCCAAACCATTGGCAAATAAAATATTACCAAAACACTGAGACGTCTAGATAACTTGCTCGTATCAATTGCAAGTAGGCATTGTTGTTTTCTTCTTCATGAGTAAGTACGTCTCCCCTTGTCCTGTATAGCGGCATCAAACAGAATTTCCTATGCACGTGGGGACCAGATTATTGTCTTGATCAGCTATTTCGACATGTTCCCATCAAGCACAGTGAAACAGCCGAGGCTGACCTCCACGGAGATCGACTCCGTTCTTATATCTTTTTTAACCCCAGTTTATTATAAAGAGAAGGGATTGATATCACTTGAGTTAAAATTTATTGGTCTCATGTAATCAAACCCGAGTCTATTATAAGGAAAAAAGAGATTGATGTCATTTGAGTTAAAACTTATACCGTGGCAGAAGCAGCAAAAACAATTGACATCTGGGATCTGTAATTTGGTTGTACTCGCGAGTGTCCTGAACAAACTGCGTTTAAACCGACTGGCACAATCTATAATTCAAATGGTAAGTCACATGTAGATTGATTAAATCTATGCAATGAGTTTCAACAATTGGCCCGGTGTAATCGAAAGAAAACCGCTAGCTGATTACATAAATATAATAGACAGGAAGGAAACATTAGAAGAGGACACACATAATTAGAACAGTTTCAGAGACTCCGATTGCAGAGTTTTTATGATGCCGCAACAGCTTCTTCTGTTTTCTTGTTTCTTTCTTTAATTACTCTCTTCCAGTTCTCTGCACTGTCAATAATTTCCCCAGTTTTCAAAAGGTAGCGAACTCTGGTGCCATCCTCTAGGATTTTGTGACCTACACGGCTTGCCACGTTCTGCTCCTTCGAGTACAACATCACATTTGAGCTGTGGATAGGTCCTTCAATCTGAAATAGTACAAAAATAAACACACCAATGATATTTTCCTCATTTTTAACAACCACATTATCCAATATTCAAAAAAGCAAGTAATTTTTCATTTATTTGGGAACTTGGGGACCCAAGTTATCAGATGATCAAAAAGCAAATAATTTAATATATGCAATTAGATAAGGCATCAAATGAGAAACCTTGATTATCTGCCCTTGCTCTTCCTCTTCTTTCTTTTTTACATGCTTTGTCTTCAAATTCAGATCTTTCACAATAACAGTGCTATTATGCTTAAAGATCTCAATAATCTCCCCGATTTTACCCTTTTCATGTCCGGAAATAACTTTAACAGTATCTCCTATCTTAACATGCATTTTTTGAAGGATCGGAAGGCTGTTTGGCTTGCATTTCTTCCTTTCCCATCTTTTAAGCTGCAAGAAAAGGAATATAGTCAACATCCTGAAAATCATTGAGATCCTATATCCTGATTTACCAATAATAAAAGGAAAAGAAACCATCACTCAAGAAAATGCTTTGCTCCAAATAACTTGTGGAAATCTTTTGCCGTTAGCAACCACATTGCTGAAGCAGCAGATGATAGTACGGTACAATCAATTTTTGGAGTCATAGTTTCATGCATGCCTCTAGATTAATATCCACAAGACTCAGCCAACAAAAATGTCTCCAACTCCTTCCCAGTTCAAGGATGCACAACCGATGAAAAGTTGAAAACATAAAGTGCAAAATTAGCAGGCTATTTACCTGCCAAAAACCTCAGGAAGTACCTAAATTTTGGGGGGCATTACATGCAAATCTTCTTATCCATCAGAAAATGTTCAAACTTTATGATCTCCAGAGGATGGCAATAGTTTATTTATTTATTTATTTATTTTTTGAATTATATAGTTTCTCTCAACATAATTGCCTCACTAATTTTGTACACATCAATAGAAAACTGAAATTTGGCAAATAGGATTAACCCCGAAATACTGACCCTCATAACAACTGGGCATGACTTCTCAGTTGACTTGATCTGCACATGAAACATGCCACGAGGATATTAGCAAGAACCCACAGTGATCACCACTAAATTGTGATGCAGTAGAAACCTCAATTCTCTAAACAAGACTAATGGTGCTGCTAAGTAGTTTAACATCAAATTGTGACCACAAATTTCTTACACAGATAATTTATCACAAAAGAGTTGGTAAGGAAAGGATATATCAATTCTGTTTGATGTTCAAGTAGTTTTATTCCTGCAAAAAATTTTAATCACAAAAGTAGACCTAAGAAAGTTCATTCAAACTGTCTTAAATGTTAAACCCCAGGCTCCTTGTGCTTAAATTGGGCAAAAGTAAGAGCAACTGGTCATGCAATGGGATGCAAAACACCTTTAGCAGTAGTGCCTTTTGCGTCCCATAAGATTGATATTTAGGATGCATGTTGAGAACATTTGTGGTTGAGAGAAACAGAGTATGGAAATTTTATCAGCTGACACAACATGGCATAGTGTCACGCCCCTAAATATCTATTTTCAGTCCTTTTCTATTTGTTGCTCCCAAAGACATTTGGTTAAAAGTTCCTGACTGGCAGTAGTAGTTCTTTTTGTTTTAACCCCCTTCTGTCCCATCAAATCATTTCATATGTCTTACATGTGTGCTACCCGTATAAATACGCCCTCCCATGCTAATCAAAAGAAAAAGCTGAATACAGGAGATACCAAGCAAAATTTACCATTCATTTGGGAAGAGCCTGCTGCCACGGTCTCATTTCCTATTGAAGACTCAACTAGAATGCTTAAAATGAGACTAAAATGCTAAAGAAGATTTCCCGAAAGAGATATTATAGTCATATATGATAATCAAATTTATGTTCTTGGAGAAGGGCCTGGTGGATTGCAACTCCAACACAAGGAAAGAATTTCAAACTTATTAAAGTGTGAAAAAGCTCGCCCTAGAATTGATAGTTAGTAGTGGGCTTGCCCATGGCAGCTAAAGCTGGCTACAGTAGTGGGGAATCAGAGGTCACTTAAACAATGCAAATAGCTGATTACTCTAGTTCCTCTATCAAGGATCAGGTTTCTGTCTTTGTTAATAAAAAATCATGCCAGACAACAAATTAAGAAAAGGGAACTTTACATAAGTCATGCAAACAAAGACAACAATAGAAACAGAAGGGTCGAACCTAATATCCACAGATGTCTAAAAAGAAAACCACAGCAATCACCAAGTTACAAGCATTGAATACTGATGAAGTTCATCCCCCCACCTCCCTTATGGAACTTGCATGCTGGTTATTTTTTATTTCAATATCTTGAAACAGTACAATCTCCAAGATTGTAAATGAAACATGAATTTACTGATCACAAGATCATAAAATTACAGTTCTATAATTGACTTAAAGAAACACACACACATGAGATGGAAATACTAAACTTCATAACTAACATCTCAAATGCAATAACTCTGTCTTATACAATGACACAGACAAGTTTTGAGTTCCATAACCAAAATAATGACCAAATTCTTCAAATTAACCAAGACATTATACAAATGCATTAGTCTCTCTACAAATGGGAAAATTATACTTTCTACGACTGCCATATTAAACACAGTGTCATTCTCTCAAACCCTCTCCCACAGATGGTTTTTCAAGTCCTTTTAATTAAAACAATTAACAATATATTTATATTGACCAATACCCATAACAAAAATCCTCAAGTCATGGTCCAAATATTAACATAAGGAACTAAAATAACACTTGCTGTGTAATTAAGCAGCATTTTGGTACGTTAGATCAATGGCAGCATATCAAGTTGTGCATGTGTTTATGTCAATGTCAAGGTGGAAAGCAAGGTGGAAAGCAAGGAACATGGCTTGCGCCTTTATTTCTTATATTCTTTTCCGTAACTAAGTTTCAATGTATGTATTTTCTTAAGAGTTATGATATGTTTCCATAATTTATTTGTATACAGGCTCTTGCGTTTGTAGTCTCTGATTATCCATCGATGTTTGGAAACTTAGCCAATTTAAGATTCAAAGGCTGTGGTTGTTGGAATGTGATTGCAAAGTTTCTTAAGTGCTCAACCAATCTGTAGGTTTTGTCCATTGAGAAGGACAGTAGTGACAGAAAGGAAAGGCCAGTTCAGTTGATTAAATTCCAAATTCGTAAGGCATGACCTCTCCCTTATCTCTTTTACAGGAGTACATTTGTGGATGCAGAAAACGCAAATTTAAGTTGGAGTTTCCCACAATTAGTGCTCAATTGCCTAGGTTTACACCTTCATCGTTGCAATATATTTGGGCAAATGCGAATTGTTTTGAAGAAGCTGAGAATTGTAGTGGATTCCTCAGAAAGTTGGACATCTCTACATGGGCTTTTTCCCAAGAGTCTGAAATGGGCGCAGTTCCACTCTCTCAACTTCATAAAACCCATTTTGAACACAAAACACTCCGCTATATCACATTCTCACAAATGGGTTTTACATGGTTTAACTAAAATAATGCCCAATTGCTCCAAATTAGCCAATAGCCATCACATAATACTTACAATGGGACTTTCAAACCCTAATTGCAAAACCAATAACTAGAGAAGTTCGAAAGTTCGGGGGGAGAGAGAGAGAGAGAGAGAGAGAGAGGGAGGGAGAGAGGGAGAGAGTACCTGGGGAGAGGAAAGAGAAACGGGGGGAGAGAGACGTTGGCCGAAGAAGGAGCTGGAGGAAAGAGAAAGCGCTGACATTGAGCTCTGAAGAGCAGCCATCGCTGCCATTTTTTTCCAATCGTAGTTCTCCTCCTTCAAGATTATTGATTTTATTACAGAGAAATCAAAAGGTCTCGAAATAAAAATGGTGATTTTGCAGAGATTGCGCCGTTTGTTTCCTCTTCTTTGTGTATCGAGAAACCTGTTCGGATAAGGCTTCCGGGTGTTGCATAAAACGACGGCGTTTCAATGGACACTTTCCATGTTCAATCTTATTATTATTATTTGCTTTCTTCCTCCTTTTATATTCCCAATTATTACAGAAATATTTATCAAAGATAATTTTATTTAAGATATTTATTTATGAAATTATAGATAAGTTAAATTTTTTAATCTTATGCAAATTGAACCAATTGACACATATATTAGTTTGAGATTTTGCTTAATCCTTTTTATATTTTAGGATCAAAGAAATCTTTTACCATAATCTTCCTTGCCCCATTTTATTCATCTCCTTCCCTCCCTTTAGAGCTAAAGTATTTCGTACCAAACATGGTTGATGAATATCTAATAGGACTCAGACTACCAAACTTGGCCGCCCAAACTTGGGAGTCAAGAAAATAGACGGAGTTTGGAGCATGAGGCCTACCTTAGATCTTCAAAACTTTTGAATTATAGCAAGGTGGTACTAATATATTTTCTTATTTTCTTAATCCTCTTTTCAACTGCCTCTTTTCCTTTTTTTTTTTTTCCCCCGGGGGGGGGGGGTGGTGTTCGGGGGAGATGGAAGGAAGATGATACTGGGCCCCCATATACACGTAATTCCAACAAGCTCAAGATGGTCAACTCTTAGGGAACTTTTGTCCATTCACTTATGTCACCAACATAATTAAGGTCAGAGAACAATCTAATTTAGTTTAACCGGATATGAGATTAAATTTTTTTAAGCATGACCGAGATTCAACTTCCGTCGAGAGTATCGAGTTCTCATGTATATAGAGTATTCCCCGTTGGGAAACCTGCCCTCCAAAAAGGAGTCAATGCAGCAATCGATTTAGATTAATCGGGGCAAAACCCAGATACCTAACGGTGTCCAAAACATGGTACTCAAAAAAAAAAAAAAGATTAAGGTTAGAGTGAAATGGCACCAGCATAAGCTATTACGGGTTTATGTTGAGCATTTGCAGACCAAAATGTTCAACTAAGGCCCCCCAGAAAAGTGCCTGCACAAAGAAACTACGACAAAGCAAGATCTTGCACAAGGAAACTAACTCTTTCTTCACTTCTACTTTCAAAACTAGTAATGTACAAAAATGCGTACATGATATTTAATGAATCAAAAGAAAAATTAAAATAAACAAACAGAAGAAATGGGAGGAGACAAGGAAAAAAGAAAGAAAAAATGAAATCGATTATGTTACACACTCGGTGGGAACCTTTCAAGTTGAGTTGATTCCTTGTAGCTCAATTATACCCTCCCCCACCAGCCAAATGATGATGCAAATGTATCCAAAAGAGAAACAACGTAGGGAAACAAAATCAATGGTGGCGAAAAACTGGTTTCTATACTTCGTATGTGTCTGCTGTGCTGTCCATTGATTCCTCTCTCTGATGATTAGCTGTTGGAGTCTGAGCTTCTGACTGGTTCATGTCAACTGAAACTTCATCTGTTGTGCAAGACAAGGATTGCTTGTGATGATGCTTCTTGTTGTGCCTCATCTTGATGATCCGCGACAGGACTTGCACAATGTCTCTCATTGACGGACGTTTTCTAGGGACACGGTTGACACATTTGTAAGCAAGTGCCGCCACATCATTTAGTTCCTCCACGTTGAATTTTCCATCAAGACAGGAGTCTACAATCTCCTCCCACCCAGCTTTTCCTTCTGTATTTAATGCTGCCTGTTTCAAACCAGACATAGGAATCAGTTCAGCATATGATGGAAAGAAAGAAGCTGCACAAGGCTTGTAGATAATAGGAAGAGTCTAGATATAAGTGCTCATTCAATCACTTTCAGCATACAATCCGGATATCTTAAGCTACATATATCCCATCACAAAGAGCATGAGATTTACAACACTCCAAAATTAAACAAAAATTTCAATCTTATTCTACATTTCATTGTCAATGAATATATTTCAGCCATTACCTGCAGGCAGTATAGTCATTCTCATGCTCAAATGAAACTAGTGCCACTAATGCTGCATTTGTAATAGCAGTATAGGGATTTTGACATAGAACAAGAAATGTTCAAATTTGAAAATCAGATTTTCAAGCTCAAAAGAAAGTCTAGCGATCCGATTCATGGTAAAAGGGGAGGTCAAACAAGCAGTCAAAGCCAGGAAATTGACTCAGGACCATTACATCAAGGTGATGGCCATGGTGGTACTGTTAGAATGAGGAAAGGAACGTTGCCATGAGCATTCCCATGGTGCTGACCATGGCGATACTCCCATATGTGAGGTAGTCAAGAGGGCTGCCATGGCAATGCACAACAAGCTCTGAAGGAATTTTTATTTAATAAAACTTTTGAGTTTTTTCTAAACTCTAGTTTGCTTTTTTATCTTTTGATGTGGATTCCTCTTCTAAGCTTTAGGTTTTGTAGTGAACAAGCCCACCATGTTTTCCTGCTGCATCAGGTTTCCATCACAACAACCAAAGCTGTTGCAGCTGCCCTGCCACGAACACTATCATCTCACTGTACAACCACAAGAAACCCATGGCTCAAGGTGACAAATATTACCCTTCACCATCATCAGCACTCCCACTTTAACTGCCATAACTATCATAAGGACCACCACCTCCAGCAATGCAAGTAATTCCAGTCTTCCTCACTGCCACTCGACTTAAAATCACATCTGCCACCAAATACTACGCAATTGCGACAAGCATAAATCCTCAATTGTAGCTTTCCACAATTAACAATGGACCAGCCTGCATCCTGTCTACCTTCCCAATTTGATTTTCTCCCCATCACTCTCTAAAATAGCATGTGAGGCACATGAGCATGTTAAGCGAATGGAAAACACTGTTGGCGGCAACAATTTTCACTTTATTTTGTCAAATCCACTCTTTTTTCCTTTGGTCCATGCGGTAGAATTCTTTAGGGAAAAAAAATGAAACAAAATTAGTAACGAGGAAAGAATTGAAAATGCTCCCAACGGCAAACAAGAAAATAAGTTAAACAGTTCTTTTCCTAATTAGAAGAACATAGTAGGATTGGATCAAAGGATGTAAAAATAAGTAATTCCTGTAAAAGATGTCCATGTAGTTGTTGAAACAATATAGTAGACATCACAAGTAACAAATAACAAGTACTTTTTCTCTTCTTCAAGTATTGAGCAAGTTCTAAACATGTATGATGCAGTCATATAATTGCAAAATTTTTTTATGCAAATGCATATCTATCATGAGAGAGAGAGAGAGAGAGAGAGAGAGAGAGAGAGTACTAGTTCAACATAGTCCATGAGACCCTGTTGCGGATTCCTGCCTGCTATTAGTTCGAAGAGCAATACTCCAAAACTGTAAACATCACTCTTCTTAGTGAATGTCCTGGTTGATATATACTCAGGATCAAGATACCCAAAGGTTCCTCGGATATTGGATGCATGTTTGCTCACCATCTCTTCCCTTGAGAGTCCAAAATCAGCCACCTGTGACAAGCAGTATGATCATGGCATAAAGCCACAGACCCCCAAGTGTTTTACAACGCAATAATCCTCATATTGGATATTAAACAAATATTTCACATGTTGAAAAATTGATGAGTCTCATGAATGCCACATTTGTTTCCCAAAATATTCTATCAACTCTAAAATGCACATACTGTGAGATAGAGTAATTTATTTTTATGGGATCACTAGCTGGGAGAAAAAAACAGGCATAATAGGAGACAGCCATACCCTTGCTTTCATGGACTGATCCAACAAAATGTTGGAAGATTTGATGTCCCTATGCAATACAGGAGGAACTGCCTGAAAAAAAAAATAAAAAAAAAAAAAAAAAAAAATAGCACCATAAGCACATACAAACATGCAAACACCCCAAAATATCAGAAGGAAGGTAGTCATGGCACAGTGCTTCAACTGATAAATCAAACATACCCCATCATGAAGATACTCCAATCCCCTTGCCACATCTAGAGCTATATTAACCCTCAGGTCCCAGCTCAATGCTTCATGCTTTTCACCTATCAATACAATCAAACTAGAGGATGTTATTGTTGATATTTTTATGCAGCATAACTAAGCAAGTGTCACAGGTTAGAACCATCACAAATCCACTCTCCTTGTCGTAGCAGGTTCTTCAATCGTTGTGCTAAGTGAAGCATGTCATTGATCATAGAAAAGCACATGATTAACCTACAAATGCTTTGAAATCAATTGCATGCTACACTCAGAAGTACACTGATTACCAACTGTAATAAAGTATCTTTTATCATAAACTCAAATGCACCACTCACAAGAAATTCATTTGAATATTCCATAAGCAGAAAAACACCAGATAATGCATGGACTATATCCTCTGAGAGTAAATAGTACTTAGAGCAATGATTACACAAGCTATAGAGGACAGCCTTCACAGTACTCAAAAAATGATATATGGTGTGCATGGATTCAGTAGCTTACTGTACAAATGGGATGCAAGACTGCCTTTGCTCATATAGACATAGACAAGCATATGCTGGCCCTTTTCAGCACAATATCCAACCAAATTTACAAGGTTCCTATGATGTAATCTTCCCAATAACATAACCTGAAAACAAATAATGAAAAAATAACCAATGAAGAAGCTATCCGGAGAAAACAAGTATCTGACTGTGTAGTGTAATGCAGGATATCAGGGCTTGCTTAGAGTCGGTTGCAAGGTTCGTATGATTTCACCACACTAATACCTCTGTTTGGAACTCCTTCTCTCCTTGCTTAGAATCAGTTGCGAGCACTTTAACTGCTACTGTTGCACCATTTGTCATCTGAGCTTTGTAAACACGACCAAATGCCCCTTGCCCAATTAAGGTTGTAAAGTTATAAGTTGCTTTCTGCAGATCCCTGGACGAGTAGCAGCAAGGTCATGGTGAGACAGGATGAGACGAGAAATTTATTGTTATAAGAATGGCAAGCACAAACAACAAAGAGCTAAGAAAAGGACAATATACATGGTTTGGCTCAGAAATTTACAACGCAAGAGAAGGAACAAAATCCACTATGTCCTTCTAAGGAAATGTGTTTTATTAAGGAATAAAGAAATTAAAAACCCTGCTGATGCTAAATATTAAGCATAGAATTTTAAATATCGGTTCTATTAGTATGATCGAACAATTCTGTAACCATAGTTAACATATTTGCAGAATCCTATCACAATCCTGTCTTATCTTTGAATTTGGTTTCATGGGATCTTAATTTGAACAACCATATAGTACCATACCCTACCCCTAAACTTGAGCAAAAGGGTTGACAGAAAAACAATTTAAGCTACAATTAAAACAACCATATCACCTCCTTCAGCAAACATGGTAAAATATCCTACAAGTATTAAATAATTGCAATTGTTCCCTCAAGCATAAATCAGGGGTCTATCTTCTAAGAAGCATTCTATAATTCTGTAAAGAAATCCTGTAGCAATTGCACAAATTCATCATAAACAAAACACATGCAAAAGGGTCGGTGGCAGCATTAAGAGAATCCATATAAAATGAAAGTTAAGAACCAAAGTTAATTGAAAAGGTGAATTAGCCATAAATGATAAGAAGAGCATACTTGTAACAATACTCGGGTATTCCAGAGGCTGAAACCACGTTACTCTTCCTAAACCCTTCAAACCACAAGGACATGGCACTGCGATCCCGCTCAGATGCTTTCGGCGAATCCGGTCCAAGTGTAGAGTCAGACAATATCGTACAGGCATCACCATTAGCACGAATAGGAAGTGTAGCTGCCCTCCTCGAACTACTGTTTCCTATCTGCGATAGCTTCCTATGATACCTAACACAGAAGAGACCGGAGATAGCCAAAAGCACTCCAATCACAACCCCTATAGAAATCCCAATTATCAATCCAGACGACAGGGCTTGCATCTCCTCCTCAAGGCCAATATACTAATACTATCCCCACTCCAATTCAATCATCCAACCCATCAACACATCTTCAAAATTCCAACCAAGCAGTGATCGAGAAAAACTGTAAATTCAATAATCAACAACAATAAGGTCTTCTGTGTTCCATCAATAATTACTTATTCCATTACTCTATTCTCAGCTCAATAATTCAAGTAAAATTTGATTTAAGGATTAGGAACATGATCCTAATTAAATAGAAAATTTTCATAGTAATATACCTCAATCATCAAAGTTTTATCAGAAAACTAAGCAAAGACAGCCATTATTGAATGGTAAGATATTTGAAACATCAGAATTTAGCAAAAACCTTATGAAAATGCGACAGAAATTAAGTTTTTGTTTACCTCAAAAAGTCATTTTAAATAGGACTAATTCCCCCAAGAATTGCCCACAGAAAAAGAACAATATAAACAAGAATACAAGAGTGTATAAATTTGAACGACATGAAATGGGTCAATAGTCAAAGTAGAATGAGAGAGGTTCAGACACAAAATCCTCAGATCAGGCTTCAACGAACAGCAAATAGATCCATAAACAAACAGTAAAAGCATCAAAAACATCGGGAAAAAAAAAACGTTGAGTATTAAGAATCTGAAACTGAAAATTGTTAGTTACCTATGACAAGAAACTAGTGAAGAAACTGTTGCCCGTAATTTTTTTGTAGGAGAGATTCGAAAGAAGTGAAGAAGAGAAAAGAAAAGAATCGAAAGATAGGGCTTGAGACAGAAACAAGATTGCAGATGAGTTTAGAGAGAGAGAGAGAAAGAGAGAGACTGTTTCTGTTTCACTTGAATGAAGCAACAAAAACAACATTAGATTCCGAAATGGAAAACCATAAAATGCGTTTCTTTTGTTTTGTGTTTTTTCTTAAAATATTCCGTGAGTCGCCGTTTGCATTGTAACACGCGCCCAATGTGAGAGAGAGAGAATTTTGGATGACCGAAATACCCTCTTAACTTATTGCCCTCAAATTTTGACCCAATTATACCCCGCCCGCTATTCAAAGAAACTCGAGTTGTTTAAAATTATTTAATATCATATATTAATTTTTTTAAAAAAATCTTTTTAATAATAAGCAACAAAATTTCGATGATGACAAAAGATACTTATTCATCTACTGGTAAGGTCAAAACCATGATCTACATATAAATATATATATATATATAAATTTTGACCTTTTTTTTAATTTCCTTAAACCGGATTTGAGAGAGATGTTTTTTTTTTTTTTTTTTTTTTCCTATGGTACTAAGAGAAAGTCAATTTTTGAATGCTCTTGAATTCAAACAGCAAAAGTAGTTTTAGCATGCCATTGACATTAATGACCAAGAAGTTTCAAAGATGAAATTTGCCATTACTTTCAACAGGTTCCTACGGGGGACAGAGATGGGAACGAGGGACATGCAACAACCCTTTCCCTACGTTATCGTATATGTTTTATGTTTTTTTTTTTTTTTTTCTTGTTGCAAGTATGGTATTTTTCATCCATATCTTGTTTCGTCTGATTAATTTAATTCAAACATTATAAAACTTTCTAGGGAGAGATTAAATTTTTTAAATCCTATGTTTTTTATTCTCATTTCTTGAACTTAAGAGTTATAGTTAAAGACGTATAACGTCCATAAGAATATGGTATGTTTTATATATTTTATGTCTATGAATAAGTTAGGGTTTACCATGATCAAAATGTATATGTTTATTATTCAGAAGAATTGATCTAATTTAAATAAATTTAAAATTAATGTCATCAGTGAACAACTGTATCGTTAATAAATTTAAAAGAAAAAAAATCATTTTTATAAATAAAAAATCGTGATAAACATGAACTCAAAATAGCATATCTCTAGACGAAAATAGTTTCTTTATATTATTAAAAAAAAAAACGTGGATTAGTCCGCCAATCAAATCAATTGAAAGGAAAAAGGGAAAACGTCCGGCCAAGCACGACCTTTGGCTCCAGTGGAATTTTCGCTCCAATAGAAATGGTAGATGCCTAGAAGGAGAAGACGATGACCTTCATTTACAAAAAAAGCTAGAATTATAGGCCAAACGATGCCGTTTTTGGCTTTAATAAACAAAATTCTCAAATTGATTGCATAATTGTTGAATAATTATTTCAAGAAAAACAAAAATATAAAATTTTTTAGAATTTATTATAAAGGTCTCTTCCAATTATAAATTTTTATGAATTTTTTTTTTTCTTAAAAACAGAGAATTTGGCATCACTCTCGACCTCCTCTAACATGTTTCTTTTTGGCAAGTACAATGTGGTATGGATGGTGGTTGATGTTGGAAGTTAATACGGGTACGAAAAATGAGCATGGTAAGCAACTGTCAACCTAACTCACCTAATGTGGATAAATAGCAAGTTCTAATTAAAGGCCCAGAAAAATTAGGTGCCTACATTTTATAGATTAACCACGACACAATTTCTTATCTAATCCACTCTCAAAAGTTCTCCGGACAAAGACATCTTAGCAACATATGCAATTAATACTTCAATTGGCTGGATGCCTCTTCTTTTCTTTTTCCAGACCAAAACTTGAGATTTTTAAAAGAAAGAAGAACTATTGCTTATTAGTTTGTTTGGATACCTCTTGCTCTCAAGTGAAACTAGAAATTCGCATTACAATAAATACATGAGATTATAATTTAAAAAAGATAAAAACTTAAGTTATAATTTTTAAAATTATATCTATACTTGCCCCCTCTTGGTTTGCCAGGCTCTTCTGGATTTTTTTTTTTTTTTTTTTTACGTATAAATCTCATATTTTATCTTATTTTACTTATTATAATATTTAGATAAGACAAAACAATTAAAATAACAAATCTGACAGCATAGAACCTAGGGCCATGTATTATTCCCATATTTTTTTTTCCCACAATCCACAAGCATGACTTAGAAATGTCATTTTCCAAATCCACCTATACTTCTTGTAATTTGACTAATGAGAAAAACATTAAGCCCGTCTAGTAAATCTAATATTATAAATTTGAGATGGTATTCAGTATAATTAATAATCAATTTATGTTAAATATCTTAAATAACGGCAATTGGGTTTCGCAAAAAAAAACAATACATTGGATTTGAATAGATAATTTTGATTAATTAACCTATAAAGTGTTCCCAAGTAGGTGATTAAGTGGGGTAAGCTTACGTTTAATCAAGACGGCCTGGCCATTAGGGAAGAAAAATATCCTTAACCCTGTTCCTAATCGAGCTGCAGTCTTACCCAATCCTTCATGTGCAACCAAGAAGGCATGACGATATTTTGGTTTTTATCATGATAATTATTAAGCTTTGACTAATAGATATGAATATGATTTAAATTTCTTATTTATTTTATTTTATTTTTTTGAAGTTTTGTGCACAGAATTTAATTCATGTTTTTTGTTATGAGATGATAACCCCCAAATGGCTTCCAGTAAAGCACTCCAAGTTTGATTTCTTTGTTAACAACTATTGATATCATGTATGCGATCGATTCGCTTAAAGAAATATCAGATGAATTTGATAAAAACAATTAGAAGAAAAAATTGTAAAAGATGAATTAAAGAGAAAAGAGTATGTTATATGGAATAAATCGGTCGGAAATTTTTCATGACAGTCAATTTTAATATATTTTAATTTTTTAATTTTTTACGACCCATGAATTATTTTGATATAAAAAATACGAAGAAAGAAGAGATATACGTGGTTATTGTGTAATTTTCTTTTTGAAAAAGATAGCACTAGATTTGTCACAATTTCAGATTTTTAATTTTATTACAACTAGCATACATGAGTATAATTTTCTAATTTTCAATGAAATTAAATATGCAATTTAAATCATTTTCTAAAATTAGAAGTTCGGTGATCTATCAAAAATAGAAATATATTTGTACCCTTTTTTTATTTCTTTGATTTTACCTGATGTCAAAAAATATTTTTATTACCTAAAAGTATTTTAAAAAATAAAAAATATAATGCTTATGAATCACCCACCAGTTATATAGATATTATGAAATTTAGAGAATGCCCTTTTTCTCCTGGTTGGTTGTGCATGTGACGAACAAGGGGTGATGGAGGGCACGATGGAGTGAGACAGAGAAAATGTATAAGACAGTGATGAGAGTCAAAGAGGATGATTTGGGAGGTTGTATCTGTCATTTATTTTCTTTTGGGGTATCATGTGGATATGAATGAATTGTGGGAAAGCTACTTATTGGCATTTGCAAAGGATAAGTATATTATTTGTATGGCCAAATGTTTTGATCCTGACATCCCTCGAATGTTCAGAAAGCAAAACATGAAATCCGGGGGGTGAAACTTAAAAACAAGCCTTCTGCCAAGCAAGTTGTGAGAGAGAGAGAGAGAGAGAGAGAGAGAGAGAGAGAGAGAGAGAGAGAGAGAGAGAGAGAGAGGATTATCATTACCTATAACGGCTATTATTTGATCTCAAACAAAGGGAGATGAAAATAGAAAATGAAAAGTACAAAATCCACGATTCAATCTCCTTTACACGATTCCCAGAGATTCTTTTTCTAGAGCTAAAGAAAGATTACCCAATAGAGACGGAAGAAAGTGATCAAATTGTTTACAGGAAAGGGAATTAAAGGGAGCATATTACATGGTGTGTTAGGCTCTTTTCTGAGGCATTTTTTTGGTTACGATTTGACATAAAGTGCCCTTACGTGACCCACCCAACATGTAAATATGAGGGCATATACGTAATTTGGAATAAGGGTGAGCCAAATGACTTTGAAGCAAAGATACATAGGCAACTTTAATAATAGTGTGGCATGTGTTGCAAGAAATAGTGTCTTCACTTCCGGGGTCCATGGGACTTCAATGAGAGATACATGTGAGCACACATGCCCTCGTTCTCACTTGTATTCAAGTTTGTGTGTGAATGTTTATTGACTAATATATATCAAAATTTTCCTAAGTTACCCCTTTTGAAATAAAAAAAAATTAAAGTTCGTGTGGGACACCCGAATAATAAAAGAAATTTTACTCAAGTATTTTTTTTTTAGATTTAGTATTTTAACCTTCGTAAATACGTATATTTCTATAATTTTTGCGATCTTATATAATAAAAAAAAATTAAGATGGATAGATATGCTACTCAATGTTTGTAATACTGAATTTAATCAAAGACCAATTCATTATTCATAGGCTGTTTTAAAACAAATAGAATGATGAATTTAAAATATTGCAGCTCAAGCTAAAAAAGCCCTAAATGCAACCTCCCTTCATTACTATCTTTAATTTGGCCTTTGCAACGCTTCCAATCAACGACCCAATTGGCAATTCATTAATGAAAAAAGTAGGTAAAGGGAGCAATTAGAGATCAGACTGCAAGCCTTCATGCCAATGGCACATTTTTTTAAAATGGTTTGGCAAAGCTCATTGTCACTATCAGCTACCATCTGCAATTTATTTAGTCTCTTTAATATTTTAGATGCATGACCCAAAAAGTAAATTATCAAAATAACCAACTCTCATAGAATTATTACAAATTTCAGTCTAAATAATACTGCTCCATTTTAAAAAGATGTTTAAAGTATTTTGGTAGGATCTATTGTTTATTGGGACCTCGTACTGAGCTGCCCAAAGTGTTGAAAATTATGGGAGGGGCCTTTTGTTGTTCTGGAAAGTCCTGCCAGCTACTCTTAGTCTGCAAGGGTCATTAGTTCGGCCATGGAATCTAAGGCAAATAAATGGGCCGTCCGTTTAATGGATAAAAAGTTAATAGATTATTTAATCATGTTTTGAATTTGAAACTTAAAAATAGAAAAAATTATGTTAAGAGAGTTATTTCTTAAATAAGCATGATAATATTTAAACTAAATTAGTCAGAGTATAACTCTCGACATCGATCAGTAATATACAAAAGAAAAAAAAAGAAAAAGAAAAAAAAACAAGGGCCAAGTTCTTGGGCCCAAGCTTGAACATGGGGCCAACGAGTCATTAGTTCTATTGTAAAGTGCTTAAAAACGGCCAGCTGCCTATCAGGGCCTATGCCCCAGCCCGGTTTGGCATGATTTTTTAGTCAAATAGCCGCACCAAGGCATTTAAAAAGGTTAGTCGGGCCTAAAATATAGACAGCTCGGTCTGTTTGTGGTTTCTGTAATAAAAATTATATTATATTTATTATTATATAATAAAATTTTACAAGTTATGTATACGAATTTTATCATTATATTTACGTAATTGATGCGATTTAAATTATATAGATATAAGTAGGTCATTAGTCTATTTTACGTCTTGAAAACAGAGTTTGTTGACCAATTTGAAAGCTCTTTCTTGGAATTTCACCCAAAAAAAAGCTCTTTCTTGAAAATAGGATTTTAAATTACTACCAGGTTTGGCCAAGTTTAAATTTTCAACTTAGCCGGACTCAAGTTGATCTTTTACAATGCAGCCCTAGTCTAAAATGGCATAATTTGACCTTTTTCTGCTTGTCTATATCCAAGAATTTAAGTCACTCAGAGCATGTCAAACGGTAAAGTTTCCCTACTTTTATACTCTTTTCCCTGATTCGATCCCACTTGGAAAAAAAAGAAGTTTGAAAAATTTTATTTCTCAAAAATTTAGTTTGATTCGAACTGTATTTAGTTAAATTTAATGTGATTGTTAGATATCGATGATTTAAAAAAATTAAAATAAAATTAAGGGGACTTGACTTGTTACGGAAACTTAACTTACCTTAAATTAGATAATTTGTCTTTTATTTTTTTATTTTACTTTAGAATATTATCAAATTAAAGTAAAAATGTTTGTAGAAAAACAGGATTTGTATAAGCATAAGTTAGGAGATAAAATATCATTAACCATATTTATAATTACAAAAGAACTAAAATTTTAAGAGAAGATATCATTATAAAATAGATATTTTATGAGAAGTTAAATTTTTTTATAAAAAGAGTTAAAACTATTATTGTATTAATAATTTTTTATTCCGCAAACTCTATCTAAACTTGGCAAGATCTCAACGTTATCAAGTATATAAACTGATTTAAGAGATAAATTGCGATTCACTATTGGTGGATTAGTGTAAATAACAAGTTAACTTAGGGTTTAGTGTAATCAAGTTTTCTAGATGTGAGAGAGGGAGAGTCTTGAATTTGAATCTTGTGTATAGAAAAAAGAGGTGGGAGAGTTTTGTCCTTTAAGCTCTACCAACCTCAGGTCAAATTTAGTTGGCTTTAATCCGATACTAGTGATTTATACTAGAGAGAAAGAAAGAGAGAGAGATCTTGTTGAATTTTTATAGAAACCAATTATGACCGATGAATTATAGCTCAACTGTACCAACCCCTCTCCTTTTAGAGATTTCTAGTTCAAGCCTTTTCTATGTACAAAAAAAAAAAAAAAAAATTCAAGTACTTAGGCCTATCACTTTCTTAACCATAAGTGAGAAATAAGATTTTAGAGAGTCAACACTTTAATAGACATCACAGTAATTGGACTGAATTAGTCAGATAAAATTTGCATACCATTTGGTGAAAATGAAAAGTACTTGGGCACCGATTCTTATTGGCGTGGATGAGATGAACATTTTCGTCTTTTAATCAAATCAGGAGTTCGATTCCCCCTGAACACGGAAAAAACAATGTCGGGAGATCCATCCTCACAAAGTGGGTATTGTAGCAGTCGATTCAGATTAATTGGGATGAAACTCCGGATACTCGATGATGGCTAAGCCATCGTATAAAAAATAAAAAGTACTTGGGCCTACGGAACAAGCCGGATTGGATCGAAGTTGTACAGGGGCCTAGTCTTGTAGACCGTTGTACATTGTCTTTTCAAGTTGTTGCTTTTCCAAAATCCAAATGGACTAGCATTATGGGCCTAGCCCAATCTTATGAATAGTCTTTCAAGTTGTTGCTTTTCTCCAGAATCCAAATGGACTTAACCTATGGGCCTAGCCCAATCTTGGGCATTTTACTACACTTTCTTGTTTTATTTTCCACAAAGAGCATCAAAATAAATTTTATTAAGATATAGATCACACCAAAATGAAATTCTACTTTGTTGAGAGAAATGGTATTGCTTTTCATAAAAACATATCAGAAAAATTACAATTTTAATTATCTGTAAAAGAGTTCTGCTCAATTGCAGCATTTAATTAGAACCGCAGAACGGACTAACATGCAACTTTTCTACTATTGTCTTGATCTTCCATTAAGTCACATCCCATCGTTTTTCATGCGTGTCTAGAATCTCATGCTGAGAGAGAGAGAGAGAGAGAGAGAGAGATTTTGATATTTGTTTTGCATTTTCCGGGATCAATACCTATGAGAAGAAATTTTGCAGAAATTGAAAGAAATCAAACTTTGGAAATGGAAGTCCGTTGACACGGACGACAGGCACAGGTTGACTTTGCTAATCACTCACTGTGACCCCATTTTCTTTTTAGAAGTTATCTTATAGGGACAGATGAAACGAACAAGTTCTCAAATTGAAATCAACGATCTGACTCTGTAAAGGGTTTTTCCTTCAAAAAGAAAAAAAAAAATGAAAAACCGGACAAATACAAAAAGGAAAACCGGACAAATACAAAAAAGAAAACCAGACAAATACCATCAATTCGGCCTTCGATTTAGCAATTGGGTCCAAGCATAAATCCCAAGAAAGGGACAGACATGACATTGTTATTGGATTATTTGATTCATTCGACGGATGCGAACAAAATGTTACCCTACAATTTCATGTTCGTCATTTCATTGACTTCTCTTTCGTAATCCTATCTTTGAAATCTCTTGTGAAATGGATGGGGAGAAGGAAAACAAGGGACAATTATAGAAGCCTATAGGGTCTTTTTGCGAAAGTCAAAATTAGTTTTAATTAAAATTACGTTGATTTTTTAAAATAAAAAGTTACTGATATAATGACAGATTTAATTAAAATTTACTTTAGTTAGAAAATATTATAAATAAAATGAAATAAAATATAGGCAAGTTGAGAGAAATATATATATATATATATATATATGAGGTCTCCTAAAGAGTGTGAGAAACTATAAGAAAGATATGAAGATCGATGATTATGGTGATATGTTTAGAACATTATTGAAATTGCTGTGCCAAAGCAAAGCACGAGGAAATCATTTCTATTACATTGATGTGTTGATGGCGCGATATTAATGGCAACGCGGCGATAATTGGGATGAATTAGTAGTAGTCAAGTGGGGGTGATCATGAGAAGTTCATATCAAACCAAATTTTGTGTGCCATGCTTGGTATAGTGGAGCTCACTCTGCGTTGATTTGGTCTAAAATCATAAATTTCAAAACTAATAATGATAAATTTCAAAACAAAAAAAAAATAAAAGAAAAGAAAAGTCATGCTTTGTTATTCATGTTACATTGTATATATGATTGGTTCCAAGAATCTAAAATGTCGGCTATAAATAAGGTTAGAAAAGGAAACTTAGTGTTATAGATGCATACTTGTATAAGAAAAGATTATGGAAACGGGTGCAACCTTAGTACCACCATTAATAAAAATTTTGAGGTTTTTGTTGATAGAAAAACATCTTATTGGTCAACTCTAGATTTTTTCGAAAGTATTAAAATGAATAGAAAAGAAATTTCACTTAATCCCCATTTAATCCTTAATTAGGTGGGAAAGAATGCCCTCGTGATTGTTTGAGGTGGGAAAGATGGGTCATCCCTTATTACTACATTTTTTGAAGATACAATAAAAGGGTTAAATGATTTTGAATCAATTCACATGAGAGAGTATGGTAAAACTCTTTTAAACTTCAATTGGGGGTGCCATTTTGCTAATAGGTGAAACCTTGCGAGCACCCTTTAAACCCCAAGCTGAATCATTTCCAAGTGATTATATATCTGCCATGTATACATCATGTATCATATTAAGAGGGCTTCAAATAATTAGTTCTAAAAAGAGTAAAGTCGATTACACCAATTACGGCTATGAAACAAGCATTACAATTTAAAAGAGAGGTCTTGTTTGCTAGATTTAAAACAAGATTTCACTTTCAACTTCACATTAATTTCACATCAATTTATTTCTAAACTATTTCCATTTAAGGGGTTATGGTCTGTCAACCGTAATTGATCAAAAATAATTTTATTAATAAATTATTTATATTTTTAATATTATAATTAAAATTTTATAGAAATTAAATGGCAATGGACGTTTTGTTTTGATTAAGGTAAAGCCAACGTTTTTAAAATGTTGGAATAATGAGGATTTAAGAAATAGATTGAATTAAAATTTGTTGCATCAAGTTTCTTTAACGGGTGGATCGAATCTTAGCCATTTATTAGAAGGGCTTTTGTGTGCTTGAATTGCCATCGCCAATTTTCTCACTCCTAGTAGTGGGAAAGCCTTTTGCGGTCATAGGAAACGCAAAGCCGCTTTCTCATGTTCTCACACACTTGCCAAAATTTTCACTGTGACCCGGCCTTAAAGCAGAGCACTCAGCCCCATCTGTACAAAAGTTCGATTTCTACTTTTTACCTGTATAATCAGTTATATTATAATTTTTTATTAAATAATTACTTTATAAAATATGTGAATATTAAATTTTTTTATCTAATAAACCCATTATTTTACTTTTTTATTTAAAAAAGTCACAGTTTTTCTGGGTATCAACTTAAAAAAGAAGTCATATCCGGAGATCGAAATTTTGGTCTCTGTCTCTTTTTTTATTCATTACCTAAAGGTGAGAAATTATGCAGACATTTCATGGGAATTGATATTAAATTCCAACCAAATTTATTTATATTGTACACGTACGCTGATCAAGAGAACGCGATTTTATTCTGATTCACATGGGTCATTTTTTAAATATTTAATTTTCTGGTGCCTACGTTGCAGGCCCTGGCCGGTTATGGGGCATACCTTATCAAAAATGCCAAAAGTGTTTTGTCCTTGTCTTCACCTCACCGACCACATAAATTAATGTGAATATAATCCCACGTAAATAAGCATAATTCTCAAATGCAAATTTCAATTCGAGACATCTCTAAGCAACACAACGAAGGGATTCCCGAATACTTATTCCTAGGATTTTGTAATGGGATCCAGAATTATTGAGATTTTAATTCTTTTATCCCTATCCAAAGGAGGCCTTGTGGTTATTTTTTTTTTTCCTTTCATAATTGGTGAAATGATTTAAAATGAAAATAGAAATACATTCCCAATAAATGGATGGTGGGGAAAGCAGGTGGGGTGGACGGGAGTCAAGGTGTTCAACTCCGGCAAATCCCACGATTGTCCAAAAATACAATATAGAATAGTAAAAAGGAAACAACAGGTAGGAAGCACATTGGATTGTGGTAGGAATATTAAAAGTTTAGGGTCTTTGACCCAATCCCCTCGTTTCCCTTTTCATAGAAAAAATGAAACAAAAGAAAAATGAAACTAATTTTAATATTAACTTGGACAATATTTTATAATTAATGTTAATCATAGAAATTGACTATTCTAAATGAAACTAATTTTAATATTAACTTGTACAATATTTTATAATTATTGTTAATCATGGAAATTGACTATTCTATGTGATTTATAGACCTGAGTCGGCC
Source organism: Dillenia suffruticosa (assembly GCA_033439265.1). Lineage (NCBI taxonomy): Eukaryota > Viridiplantae > Streptophyta > Magnoliopsida > Dilleniales > Dilleniaceae > Dillenia > Dillenia suffruticosa. The sequence goes on from JAVTVX010000005.1 coordinate 3,345,140, forward strand.
AGATTTTCAAAGGTGGGTCCAAAACTTAATCAAAAAATGGGCAAATGGGAAATAATTGGGACGGTGAAAATTACTGATTCTCGATTCTAAGGGAATTTCTATGAAATCCAAAACGTTGGCCTGACCAACTATCGGGCCATGCACCACCTTAGTGAGGTGGATGTAACTTGTGGACCGGTTGGTTGGTTTTGGTTTCAGGGTTTGAGCATAGCAACCCTACAACTACCCAATAAAAAATTGAGCTTCTGTGGAAGTTTCAAGGTCTCTTTGTAAAATTTTAAAAAGGACTGCCAATGTATTTGGCACCATAAAGCATAAAGCGACTTATCATTTAGGATCAAATTCCTTTGCAAAGCCATCTTTTCCCAGATATGAATGCAACTTTTAAGACAGAATTCTTATTCTATCTAGTTATGGTCACAAAAGCCAAATCAATGACTTCAACATTTATTCCTTTTGCCTTTCTAGTTCTAACTAATGATTAAATAAGAGATAATATAAATTAAGACAATATTATTACACTTACTTTATTCATATATTATCATCTAATATTAATCCTTTTACTAATTGTAATTATATTATTAATTTTTTATATTCAATATTGTTTATTTACTTTTTATTCGATCTGCATATGGTTTTTTCTAATCAAAGATGAGTTTAACTTCCTTAGTTGTCATGATTGCTATATTGTCTTTTCACTTTGTCGACAGTTCAAAGAATCCACGCACATTTTAAATACCATACTTAATCTGGGATTTTGTTTTCGGCATTGGAAATCCTAGGATAGGACACATGGACCAACTATTGACAAGAGGACATTAAAATTCCATAAACTACAAGGAAAGAAAGAGTTGAGACAAATCACGTCGTCTCCAAATAAAAAAAAAAATGCGGCATGAAGTTCGTGGTCTCCTAAAATTATGAACTCACCTAGAACTGAATATTTGGAATTTTGACCTCTTCAATTCAAAACTTTCGTCTGATAAAAAAAAATATTTTAAGTAAAAGAAAAAATAATATAATTTTTTTTATAAGTTATAGTCTTCTAAAGTATTTGAAAAATATATATCCTAGTTGGATGGATAATGTTTACAAGATGCACCATAGATTATTTTTTTACATAATTTTTTTACAAATTTTTTTATTTTTATTTAATTTTTCTCGGGTGGTTGTTGAAGTCCGAACGCGTGCCACGTCAGAAACAATGGCGGCTCTTGTCCCACGTGTCATTCACCACGAGTTCTCTTACGGGTCATCCGTCGGTTTCGTGGCGTCCAGCTGGATCCCTCCCCAACCCGTTTAAACTCCGTTAAAAACACCGTCACGATAACGTCATCTTATCGTCGTACGTCAAACACGATTGGACAAGGTTGCCGCACGTGGTACTTCTTCTGGCCGCAACAGCTCTTTCCTCGGCGCGTTCGACATTCTGGTCAACCTAGTCAACGCTTCTTGGATATTAGGGATTTTTTTTTTTTTTTTTTTTTTTAATACGAGAATACAAAATGGAGGAAAGAAGATGGTAGACCGGACCACAACGAAGAAAGGAGACAGTTTTGACAAGAGGATAGGATGGTAGAGCATGACAGAAATTTTAAAATTACATAAAAGGCATAATTGGAAAAAAATATTTATTAGATTTTTTTATATCCTTTTTTATTTTATGTGTTTCTTTAAAAAGGAGATAAAATTTTTGATCATTTTTGTCATAAATATGGGGACATTTTTTTTTTCTTTTTTTTGGGTTCTACTACCTATCCCTTCCATTCGATATGTCGAATCAGAGGCAACTAAACCGTTTGCTAATGTGTTTCTACTAAATCTAATGTTTTATTTTTATTTATGGATAAAATTAAGTTACTTTTTATTTTTTTTTTAAAAAAAATTGTGTTAGTTGAGAAATTATATAAATAAAAAAATAAAATTTTAAGAAAAAAAGTATTTTATGTCATGAAAAATGATTCTGACCAATTTACATATTTTTAACGGTTATTAACATGTTAGAAAACTTAATAATTATTATTTTTTTTATTAATGTGTCCTATTATCCTCATAGTCCTTCCAAAGAAAGGTTTTAGGTGAATTCAAAGTTCAAACAGAGTAGGTAGGGATGTAATTGCATAATGACTAATTTCATTATATGCAATTTAGACACTGACTTCGAGTATATCATACAATGGAAGTCTTTTATATTTTCCATTTGACATAGGACATAACATTTTAGCATGGGTCAAGCTCCTTATGAAGTCGAATATGCTACCGTATAGCATGACTTAGTACATGCACATGCACATGCTCAAGCCACTAATATGGTAATATACATGTGTGTCTATTAAAACTACTAAAAGTTAGTTTTTATTTTGATGGAAATTATCTCTTATACAAGTAAAATATATTATAAATAAATTAAAGAGGGTGTTGTGAAGTGAATAATGAAGAAATAAAAGAGTAACGGCAAAAGTATTTTTACCAACTGTTTAATAAAAGTTAAGATGATCAAATTATTTTATGTGAAATAAATTGATTTGATAAGTATAAAAATATGAATTTTCTTAGGAGAATTCAATTCTAAAAAGTTGAAAAGAATTTAAAAAGGATAAAAAAAGAAAAAGTGGTTGGATTGATGATACTCCTATAGAGGTATGGAATCACTTAGGAAAACAGGGTATTGGATAGCTTGTAAAATTATTCAACATGAGATTGAGTATGAAAAAAAAGATTTAATTAGTGGAGAAAAAATATATTAATTCTCTTACTTAAAAATAATGACGATATATAAAATTATACAAATTATAAGAATATTAAGTTAATGAGTCTTATCATGAAATGAATTTTGAGAAAGAATGATTGAAAGAAGTTTACGAAAGGATACCAGGATGACTAAAAATCAATTTGAATTTATGTTTAGAAGATCAACGATGGAAACCATACAACTTTTTAGACATTTAGTTGAGAAATATAGAGAATAGAAGTAAGAATTACATATGACATTCATTGATCTCGAAAGGGTATATAACAAAGTATATTGAAGCAGTTTTGAAACCATTTTAGAAGTATTGGGAATAATGTAAAGAATTTTAGAAAAAAAGAGTGTAAAACTAGTGTATATTGAGACGATTAAGAACATGGTGACAAACGTGAAGACATCATGCAAATTAATTGAAAAGTTTTTAATAAAGATAGAGATATATCAAGAGTCAACACAAGTTCCTATCCTTTTGCACTAATTATGGATGAACTCATCAGATACATCCAAAATATGATACAATTGTCTATGCTGTTTGTAGATGATATTGTTTTGGAGGATAAGACACATGAATGAGTAAATGTTAAGTTCAAATCTTGGAGGAAAATATTGAAAGTGAAAGAATTTATATTTAGTTGGATAAAAACATAATATATAGAATTTATAACAATATTAGCATTTGTAAGACAACAGTTCAAATAAGAGATGATGAATTTTCTCTATAAATGAGACTTTTAAGTATTTATAATCAATTTTACAAAAACACGAAAGAATTGATGGAGATATATTATATAGAATACAAGCAAAATGACAAAATGAAAGAGTATATTGGATATTCTGTGTAATTGAAAAGCACATCTAAAATTTAAAAAGAAGTTTTACAGGATAAATATTAGATTTACTTTATTGTATAGATTTGAATATTGAGTAATGAACAAAAAACACAGATATAAGATGAGAGTTGCAGAGATGAAAATATTAAGACGGATGTCCAAACACATAAGAATAGACAAAATAAGAAATGAGTGTATTAGGAAAAAAGTTGAAATTACACCTATCAAGAAAAAATTAAAAAAAATATGATTAAAATGGTATGGATACTTATATAGACAACCGATATAAGTTTTATTAGGTGGTGTGAAATTATGACAAAATATTCATATTAATTGAGAGAGAAAAAATTAAGAATATTTAAATAATGATAATAAAATATGATATTGATTATTTAAATATAAATAAAAATATAATAAAAGATAAAGTATTATGATATAAAAGTATTCATATTGCTGATCCTATTTATTGAGATAAAAGTACGATTCTTATTGTCGTATAAACAAATAATCATAGATGAATATGCAATATAAAATAAAATATAATAATTTAGAATGATCTATACAGTTGATTCCACTTAATGACATAAATGTTTTGTTGTTATTGTTATTATATAGTAAACATAATTTAACCAACCAATGTTGGTGTAGCTGGCTAAGGGGCTGTACCATTTCATTACTTTCGGGGGGTTCGATTCGGGATGAAAGCGAAAAAAATGAATGCTGGGAGATCTGTCTTCATAAAGCGATCTTTACAACGGTTGGTCTAAAATTTATGAAAGAATGCACTAAAATAAATTTTAATTTGACTTTATTATTTTTTAACTTCTGAGTCTCATGCTCAAATCTAGAAGTACGAATTAACTATGCTCCAACCATGCTGATGAGATTACAATGAGTGTTTTACTAAATCAACTGGTAATTAACTACAGTATAATTGGAATTATGATCATTGCTTTTTTACATGTTAAAAGGAAAAGATGTAGGCGCAGTCACAGGAAATAGAACGGAAGACGCGAGGAAACCTGAGACAGAAGCAACCGCATCATCATTTGGGCCCGAGGCATGATGTCGGCAAATACGACACCGTTACCCAGTACCCGTCTCCGTCCACCAGTTTTAAGCCGGATCATTTCCGTTAATTGACCCTACCGTTACCGTCATCTCCACCTCACTCCTCCGTACACCCACACCCACACACGCACTCTCTCTCCTCTCTCACACCTACACACGGTCTCTCTCTCTCTCTCTCTCTCTCTCTCTCTCACCCGAGCGGCTCTATAAATAAAATCCCAACTTCGAACCCTCATGTTTGAAAATTCTGTAAAATCCTTACATACCCACAAACAGAACCCATCTCTCGAATTCTATCAACTCTTCGTACTCAACTTTTGTTCAAAATCAGAAATTTCAGGTAATTTTGATATTGCTTTTCTTTCCTTTCTTCCATCTCTGTAATGTTTTTGAGCTTTTATTGTGCTATTGATTTGTTGGGTATGAGTTACTTTTGTCTCAAATTTTGAATTTTCCGCTTATTATAAGTTTGGACAATTTTCCAGTGGGGAATTAATTGAATTGGTTGATTAATTTTTTGTGGGTCAGGAATGAAAAGAACAGTGAAGTATTTTAACGGTTTGATTTTTTAGAGTAAACAAGAATTGCTGTTTTAGTGATTTGTCTTGTTTTGATCTTTTCTATGATGCTGTTCATGAGTTCATGCAATTAGGATTCTTTTCTTTTCTTTTCTTTTCTTTTTTTGAAGTACTGTTTGGCTCCTGTGAAAGGTCAGAAATATAAACAAACAAAAGAGTGAAGAAGGTTTACCCTTTTCTGTTGGGTTCTTTGAAAACTTTATTTAGTGGTTTTGTTTACTCTCAATTTGAGAAGATTTTGATTTGATTCTTTTCTTCTTTTCTCAGCTAGTGAATAGGTAAAACTCATTGATGAAAATTTTGTTGGTATCTCCTTGTAATTTTCTTGGTGTGATGTCTGGTGGTTTTGAGGTATCTGTGGTTCCAGCTTTTAAAAGAATTATGTTACCTTTTCCAGACAGGAGGATGTTATTCCTCTTCATTTATTTTGACAAGGTTAGAGAGGTCTTTCATGAATTATTAATTGACTTTTTTTTGGGGGGCTACAAATGATCTGAGAAGTCCAAGATATTCACAAAAAAGCTATAGTTAACTTAATCTTTGCAAGAGCATAACATATTAGCTTGGAGATATTTTGTGCTTAGGTTCCTGTTCCTGCTTTTTCTAGGGGATGACTATTGCATTAAGCTTATGTGAACAAGACATGCATTAAAAATTTTAGAAATATTTGCCATATTAATATTGGGTTTATAACAATATTTACAAAAAAGGGAACTAGGAAATTACATCAGTTGCTTCTTTTAAAAGAAACGAGAACAACCCTAACCATAAAAAAATCCAAGTTGGCTCTAGTATTTGCCTTGCTCTTTCTTTTTCTAGGTGTTCAATTTGGAATTGACTAGTTCTTGTTACCTTTTCTTGGGTTTGTTGGTTGACCTTTAAATCCAAAAATTTTTGATGTTTGACAAAGTCTTTGTTTGTGGATCATCTTTTAATATGGTCCAGAAAGCAATGGATCCTGATTCCTAGTGCAAATCTTCATTTTTCTGCAGAGGAAAGAGAGAGATCTTTGATTGGAGAGTTAGCTGATGCTATCATTGTAGCATGGACTCGCACCAATTCTTTGGTCATGGTGTGACTGGTGCAGACCTATCGTTCACTTCTCCTCATCCGACGACTCCATTGATTCCTAATAGGCTTTTCACCTCTTTGAAATTTGATTCGTGGAGCTCACCTACCTCACCTTTCTTATCTCAATTTGATCGTAACACCCTTACGACAATCATTGACAGACAGGAGCACAGCCAGGAGTACTACAGCTCAACAGAGAGCCCTTCTCGTAATTCTTCTCTTGAATCAAATAGTTTCCATCATCAGTTGAGCCCATCCTTGGACGGTCCTCGTGACAGTTTACAGCTACATGCAACTTCAATTTTACAGGATGCTTATTGTAGCCAGAATGTTAGGCATGCCTTGCAAGAACTAGAGACAGCTTTAATGGCAAATGATGGTGATGAAGATGAACTAACCTCATCGAGCCCTTCACTGGGGGAAAATGAAGGGTTATCGAGTTCGGGTCAGAAATCAAGGGTTTGGAACCAGGAAATACAAGGTTCACCATCTAATCAATCTCAGTCATCTACTGGTTCAAGGTATAGGAAGCCAGGTGAAGGAATTCATATTGAGAAGCGCCAAAAGTCAATAGAAGAAACGTCATTGCAGGGCTTTCCACCTGGCAATTTGAAGCAATTGCTGATTGAATGTGCCAGAGCTCTCTCTGAAAGCAAATTTGAAGTTTTTGATCAGTTGGTTCAACAGGCTAGGACTAGTGTTTCTATTTCCGGGGAACCAATTCAACGTCTTGGTGCTTACATGGTGGAGGGCTTGGTAGCAAGGAATGAGGCATCGGGCAACAAAATTTACCGCGCTCTTAAGTGTAGAGAGCCCGAAGGGAAGGACTTGCTTTCTTATATGCAGATTCTTTACGAGATTTGCCCTTACTTAAAGTTTGGTTATATGGCAGCAAATGGGGCTATTGCAGAAGCATGTAGAAATGAAGATCGGATCCACATTATAGACTTTCAAATTGCCCAGGGTACACAGTGGATAACTTTGTTGCAAGCTCTTGCAGCGAGACCATCCGGGGCTCCACATGTTCGAATCACTGGGATTGATGATCCTGTTAATCAGTATGCTCGTGGTGATGGCTTAAATGCTGTTGGGCAACGGTTGGCTGCAATATCTGAGAAATTCAACATCCCATTAGAATTTCATCCGGTGCCAGTTTTTGCTCCTGATGTTACTCGGGAAATGCTTGATGTCAGGCCTGGAGAGGCTTTGGCAGTGAACTTCCCTCTACAGCTTCACCACACTCCGGATGAGAGTGTTGATGTTACAAATCCAAGAGATGAGCTTTTAAGAATGGTGAAGTCACTCTCTCCCAAGGTGACAACATTGGTGGAACAAGAGTCAAATACAAACACAACGCCCTTTTTGACTAGGTTCATCGAGACACTAGACTACTACTCAGCTATGTTCGAGTCAATTGATGTGACCATGCCAAGGGACAGAAAGGAGCGCATAAATGTTGAGCAACATTGCCTGGCTAGGGACATCGTGAACATCATAGCTTGTGAAGGGAAAGAGAGAGTAGAAAGGCACGAGCTCCTTGGCAAGTGGAAGTCTAGGTTTATGATGGCAGGGTTTCGACCATTTCCCTTGAGCTCATACGTGAACTCGGTGATACGTACCTTGCTTCGATGTTACTCAGATCATTACACGCTTGTGGAGAAGGATGGGGCGATGCTATTGGGATGGAAAGACAGGAATTTAGTTTCGGCTTCTGCATGGCATTAACGAGGATATGGAATACATTACACACGCAGGCTAGATACAGAATGACCATTTCTTTTTCAACTTTCTAGAGACGAGAAATGATGATATCCCTGTGGTTTGATGAATATTCTATACATAGCCCATTTTTATTTCTTACAGATAAATTCTTTCTTGATTAGTTGAGTAGTAAGAAGTTTGATGCTGGGGGTTCCTCTGCTTCTGTTAAGATGGATTTTTGGAAATACCGTGGTGGGCACATGTTCATTGATGTTTATGAGCTTTTCTAGCTTAGAAAGGAACCCCCTGATTCCGTATATACCAAATAAAATGCTATCACTGAGCACTTTTTCTTCATGTTTATTAGAAGCAAATGTTATGAGTTGTCCTGAGAGCCATAGTGTTACATATGAATACAGACTTTATGCTTATGAAAGCAGTGACTAGATTTGTCAAACTGGGATAGATCTTCCTACAGGCTGTCTTATTTTGAGTGTAAAATGTTCAGAATGTGAATATTTGTATACAAGAGGCACGATGCCACAATGGTTTTTTTTTCTTTTTAATATATATATTTCATATTTCAATAATTAGTTTTTTGTTGTAAACCTATAAGTTTATTACATTTTAATGCTATAAATTACTTGCAATCTGCACACACACACGAGACAGGCTTTCCAATATTTTCAAATGAACGATGATCTATTGATTCATACAGATTGCAGAGTTGATCATTTGGACTTTCTAATCGGTAGATGTGAATCAATGACCTCAGAATTAAGCTTAAAATTTCCTTTGTGCAATTATTAAAAATCAAACCTTACATATTATTCAAGAAAAGGAGTATTTCTGAAATTTAATGTACGTTGCAATTGAATTAACCAATACTCCAATTAAATAAAGAATGAGACGAGCACTTCTGTGATCCAAATCTAGTTTTGCAAGTTAAATCCATTATGGTTGTGTTAAGAAAAAAACAAGTAATCGAGTTCGAGTCATGAGAATAGAGCAGATTACATTAGGAGAGCTTTATCTCCCAAAGAGGGCCTCAGTTGAGTTGATTTGGATTAGTCAGAGTGAAACTCCGAATATCAGGTGGTGGACCAAGTCCAAGGGTATAAAAAAATAATAATAATCAGTATCTGTACGGCATTTTAAATCACTTGGGCTACCAGCCCAGAGCCCGAAATAGGATTAGCGGCCTTCGCTTCAACTTCTAAGAGCTCGATTCAACTGGGAAAAGTGTCAAACTAGTTTAAAGATTGAGCTCAATATAAGAGCAGCTTAGTTTCGTCCCGAACATGCTATGGCCCAACAAAAAGGCAATTTTATTTACATGCATTTAAACATTTGTAAATGTGTCCGGATACATCCACCCACAACTTATGAATTTAATAATAAATTACTAAACTCTATTAATTAAGATTTTAAATTTGATTTTTGAGAATGTAAAAACGGACTCCGGCATAACTCTGGGTGAACTAATCTCTAAATTGAGCTCCAATCGGATTAATCGGTTTTTGAATACCGATGATTAAGTACAAAAAAAAAGGTGTGTAGCTACATCCACACACAAAATCTACATACATACATAGTATTATTAGATCTTGCAATTCATGTTAATATGTCTAAATGTGCAGTGTTAATTGATACAAATATTTAAATTTAGGGTTATACAAACATGATTCGTTTATTAATCATATAACAATATTAAATTTGTACACAAACATGCTTATTAAATAGGTTATATAAGACCCGAATCACATATTCAAAATTTTAAATACTGACTAGATTTATTTAATAGATTACACAACATGATATGAATAATTTGTTTAAATAGACAAATTTAAAATAATAAAGACATAAATAAAATAAAATTTATCATGAAAATATAGACATACAAAATAAGAAGAGATGGTGAAAGAGTTTATATTTCTATATTTGATATCGTATTTTAAAGATTTTAAATAATATAATTTATATATTTTAAGTATTTATTTGTCATGTTTAAATAAGCAAGAAGGTTAATCTTTATATAAACACGAATGTATTTAAAATATGAATTTTTGAACTTCTTGTCGTGTCGTAGCTCAGCTGTATGTTTTATAGTTACATCGATTTTAATGGGGAAAAATAACTGCACATTCGAGGAAAGACAACAAAGAATGCTTGCAACAAACGCACCACCGATACAAACAATATTTGCTGCAGTAGATCTACAGTCTTCTTCGCACTTCAATTCCACGAGTATGCAGTACTTTGACCAGCTTCCTCACCAGCTTCTCTTGCCCCTCTATTATTATTATTATTCGATATTTTTTTTTCCTGCATTACCTACCTTATTTCCTAAATACAATGGAATGGGTTGGCAATCAATATAATTAGCTTCTTTCAGAATTACAAGCAAAGATCTTTGAGTTAAACCTATTACCACATTTCCAGTGCAACATTCGTTTTATATGGAGAATAACCAAGGCACCCTTTCATCCAGTGGGAGAACAGGTACTTGCTTATTATGCTGGTACAAGATGGATAAGCAATAGAGTGAGCATCCATGAGATCCTTATACAGGTACAAGATCAATATAAATAAGTGGTGTGTGTCAAAACAGTGCCTTCCAAAGAGAATAAAGATATTAATATATTAATTGTTGAGAATACTGTTATTATGAAAAAAGAACCTGTGATTCTCATATGTTTTAGATACAACATAAGAATAATCTTTTAATTTCCGAATTTTGCTACTTCAATAGTATTGTCATTCTTGGGCTGTGGGAGTCTTAACTTGGAAATTTGTTTAGTTTCAATTCAATGCATTTTTACCACCAAATTAATTGAAAAAGAATACGTACTTACCCAAATCAACTGGGCAAAATGGATCTGGATGCATCAAATTAAAATTATCCCGAGTCTGATTTGGGTACTTGGCCTATTTCTTGAACCTTGGAATTATTCAACAATTCTGGAAAGACATGTCCTCGTACAATTGCATCCTTGTACGTGGTCTCCACGCGTTTAGTAAAGCTCATGGGGCAAGAAGATAATTTTAGCTAGGGTAGGTCCTTACGCATGTTCCGTGTAGAATTGAATGTCAACTGACACTCCACGTGTGCGCAGGCGTCTTTATTTTTGAATTAATAAATATTAAATTATGCAAACCTAAGCAATAACATCATGAATCAATAATTGATCGGTAGAGACTCTGACTTTCATTATTTATTTGTAATTTGATTTTATTTGATTTACGTTAAAAAAAAATTATGACCCAATAATTCTGCCGACCCTATTGTCAATAACATTGCTCCGAAGAAACATTGCGGTTGAGAATCTAGACAACCTTCTGCAATGATGGGCCATGGGCCATTAATTGAAAATATGAAGTACATACAAACAAAACCCGCACCCACCCCGGGGTCCACCATAGAGAAAAGAAGAAACCATTGTATTTTTATCACCGACTAATCCCCGATCGATCGAAATTACTACCGGACAATTTTTAAAAAGAACTTTTTAATATAATTTTTTATTTTTAAATTTAAATTTAAATTTAAATTTAAATTTAAATTTAAATTTAAATTTAAATTTAAATTTAAATTTAAAAATTTAACGTTTTAATTCGAAAAAACAAATATTGCATTAAAAATGCTAGACATTGGATATGAGTGAGTCATTAATGGTAAAACATACACCCGACCCAACTATGCAAAGATTTTTTTTTTTAATGACACTTTATATTAATATAATTTTTAATAAAATTTTAATTAAAATTTAAATAGGACAATGTATATAAAATTTAATTAAATATATTAATATAAGTTGTTATGTTGAATTCAATGTATTTGATTGGTTCAATGATAAAAAAAAATTCCTATTCTCATTTGGTCCATTCTAATCTCTTTCTTTTATTTTCTCTTTCTCAATTCTTCTTTAAGGAGGAATTCTTCTTTGGAGACGGAGCGAAAATAAAGAGTATCTTAAGAATTATGAAAGAAAAATATTAGTTTATATATATCCACACACGATGAAGTCATTGCCCTCGTCAACAAAATGTCTATTCTGCAGGGAAATGAGACGGGAAGGCGGCCGGTTGAATTGCTGCGTCATTGTTTTGTAAACGAGATCGACTTATAGTCAGTACTTTGAAAGCCGAGGAGTTAAAGGTGTCTGTCTTCTCTCCACCATGATACATTCATTGTCTAATTTCTGTAGCACCAATAATACAATAGAGGTTAGAGTGGTTCCAACTTTTTCACAGTTCCTGTGAATATATAAAATTGTATTCAAAATTAGTTGTGACATATGCAAGGATGGAATATTTATCTCCCCAACAACCCATCAATCTTGAAACAATTAGTTTCAATTTGTCCCTAATAAATAACATTATTCGGATCTCATGGACGATATATGCATGAGATTCTAGTTTTAAACCGAAACCAAAGCTTATAAAAATGAACCAAAATCATAAAAATGATTCTGAATCAATTCTAGAATCAAAACCTCCAAACCATCGGTTCAGTTTGATTCTTAATTTTTAGAATTATAATCTGAATCTTTAAAAATTCTTTAAACCAGACTCATAACAGAAATCATAAAAATCAGTGACAATCTTAAAATATTATAAAAATTATAAAAAAACCATTCAAGAATAAAAAATCAAAATAGAATCAGAGTTGATCTATATGATTGGTTCATTCCTATTTGGTTCAAAATCTTGGGTTGATTCAGATTAGTCCCTAAGGGACAGCTCAACCGGTAGAGTCTTCCCACTTCCATCATCTGTTCTCCGGTTTGATCATGTTTCATTGCATCTCCTAGTACCAAAAAGAAAAAAAATCTTGGGCATGTCTAGATTAATCAATGTATAATTATTTGACTTTTTTATTCTTATATTTCCACATTTGTAATGATGAAATTTCTAAATAAATTTAATCTGTTGTAATAGTTTAGTGAAATTAATTAAATTTTTATATTTTATACCAATTAAATTTCTCGGACAGATTGAAAATTTAAATGCACCTATTCATGACCTTATAAAATCACGGTCATTCGCACATATTTTCCTCGTTTGAATGGAAGTAAGACGATTGACGCACGAAAACAAAGGACCGGCTGCTATATCCCATTTCCCCGAAGAAATTCCTATAAATATGAAAGCAAAAGGCTCAACTTACAAAATTTAAGTCATGATACCACTTTTCTGCTGCGACATTTTTCATTCTCTGCATTTCTGAGTTTGAACAGACTTGATATCGCTAATTTCACCTTTCAGTAGTCCAGTAGTCCCCAAAATTTCAACTGCTGTCATGGCCTCAATTCAAAATGCTAGCGCTATATCCGAAGCTCGTCCCACTGCGAATTTTCGTCCCAGTATTTGGGGAAATCATTTTCTCACATATGCAATGACTTCTAACGAAGTAATTACCCACTCTCTCTACATGCAATCAGTGTAATGGAAGAAAGAGAATAAATATTTCCTCAATCCATTATTCAATAATTTTATTGTTTGCAGACAACAAATGAAGCTGCGGCTGAGAAACAATACGAGGAACTCAAAGACAAAGTAAGAAGAATGCTCATATCCACCGAAGACAAGCTTTCACAAAAATTGATCTTGATAGATGCAATGGAGCGTTTGGGGGTGTCTTACCATTTTTACAAGGAGATAGAGGATGTCCTAGAAAGGATTTTCCATGCTACCAACGGTGATGATGAATGCAATGATTTGCATTCTCTAGCACTTCAATTCCGGTTGCTAAGGCAGCATGGATTTGATGTGTCCTGCGGTAAGCAGATGAATTTTGTTCTTGATTGATGCTATGAATTTGTTCTTGAACGATGTGGATGTTTTTGTGATTCAGATGTATTTACCAAGTTCAAGAGTCACAAAGGCAATTTTAAGGAAGCCATCATTTCCGACATTGAAGGCATGCTAAGTCTGTACGAGGCATCACATCTTAGATTACATGGGGAAACAATTCTGGACCAAGCACTGGCTTTCACTACGACACATCTCAAGTCTAAGGTTACCACTACCAGTCATGTTAGCTCTTCACTTGCTACGCAAGTAAGGCGTGCATTAGAATGGCCGATCCAAAAAAGTTACCCAAGGCAACATGCAAGGAATTTGATATCTATCTTCCAGGAGGATGGATCTCATAATGAAGCTCTACTCAAATTTGCCAAATTGGATTTCCACAAATTACAAGCACTGTACCAAAAAGAACTTGCCTATTTATCAAAGTAAGCAAAGCTTTATCTCTTGGTGATTAAATTCTTAAGATTAAAAAAATAATAATAACTCTCCCCACTAATTTAAGTTTTTGAAAGAGCTGATAGTTATATAAAATATAAAATGCTATCAAAGCAGAAAATTTTGAACTCGGATCATGTCAGACTCCGTTCATTTTCATTTAAAAATCTTATAAATAATTCGAATTTTATAATACATCTTTTCAACACGTGTGAGAGAGTTTTAAGATACAAAAAAAATTAATAACATCTCTTTCTACTAATTTAAACTTTTAGAAGGAATGAAAATGATTCAAAATATAAGAGAAATATTATTCAATGTATCATGCGCTGCCTGATTAAAAGTCTTTTTTATTGCAAAGCGCAGCCTATGATATTTCTCGAGCCGAGCATAGCATTTCCTAAATCTTAAAGCAATCACTTTTTGTGTTTTTATGTGTATGTTTGTTTAGGTGGTGGAATGATTCGAACTTTGAAAGGAAGTTCCCTTATGCAAGAAACAGAATTGTAGAGTTGTACTTTTGGGTAATAGCTATGAGCTTCGAGCCCCAGTATCATTTTGGCAGAAGGTTTACGACCAAAGCTGTAACTGTGATTTCCATTATAAATGACACATTTGATGCATTTGGTACTTTTGAAGAGATCAACCTATTTATGGGAGCTGTTGAAAGGTTTTAAGTCATTAAAAACTCAATGTTTTTTTCTTCATCTTCACGTCCACGGAGGTTTAAGGAACTACAAATTTGTTTCATGAATCTTAGGTGGGATGTCAGCGCCGCTGATCAACTTCCAGAATTCATGAAAGACCTGTACGCAGCACTACTTGAAGTTTATGATGAAATCGAATTGGAAACAACAAAGGATGGAAGACCATACTGCGCATATTATGCGAAAGAATCGGTAAGAAATCTTTGTGATATTAGATGTAAAATTTGTGAAACAGCAATCCATTTTTTAAAGCTGTAGACGTGCTTTTATTTTTTTTAACTACAGCTGGATCTATCACAGTTTAAGCAAAAAATGATTTAGGTGTGTTTATTGCTTTCATCGTTTGTGTATATTTCTCTCACCTGAAAACGATGTGTACTGAATTTGGCAGATGAAAGGAGTAGCTCGAGCCTACTTTGCCAAAGCAAAGTGGTATCATGAGGGATATGTGCCACCAGTGGAAGAGTATATGGTTAACGAATTGACGTCCATTGCCATCCTAGCACTAGTGATGACGACTGAGGTTGGATTAGGAAATTTGGCAACAAAAGATGCCCTTGATTGGTTGATTAGTGATCCTCCAATTCAAAGAGCTGCCTCTGCCATAGTCAGGCTCATGAATGACATTGCCTCCCACAAGGTTAATCACCCACATGCATATATTTGACATATAGTTTTCAACTTTACCTACAGAAATGTACCTCATTCTCATTGTATGCGTGGTTTTCCCTTTTTGTAGTTTGAGCAAGAGAGAGGACATGCAGCTTCAGTGGTTGAGTGCTATATAAAAGAGCACAATTCTTCAGAGCAAGAGGCATACGCATGGGTGAAAAATGAAGTGGAAGAAGCATGGAAGGAGATAAACAAGGGGTGCCTCAGGCCCACGCCAGCGCCAATGTCTTTTCTCATGCCCATCATCAATGCTGCCCGATTCGCTAATTTTGCATACAACAAAGATGATGGTTACACATTTGTCTCCCAGCATTACGTGGATGATATCACCGCGGTGCTTGTTGACCCGCTTCCTATATGAGCATGTCACTGATTCATCCGCAAATTCCGTCGACCAATCTTGCTACTGTTGGAGACGTGCCTTAGATTAAGCTACAGTATGGAGTTGCTAAATAATTAGTCGGTGGACCAAATCTTAGGAAGATATTTTCTACGTATTTGTTTGTTATAGTCTGATATTAAGAGTCAGTTAAATTTGGCTTGAAATTAGCAAATTATCTTGCTTTTCTGTTATGTTTAAGCTGTTTATAAAGAGCAATGCAGTGGATTAAACGATGTACTATGAAATTCCAAGTTCTCTTCCTCTCTTAAACGCTAAATATTTTTCTTTGCTCTCGTAAAATATATTTTTTTGGTCTAGTTCCTTGCCAAATAACAATTTAAATCAATCCATATTATTTTATTCTTATGTTATATAACATCAGCTACTTTGATGTATTGGGATTGTTAATAAAATAATTAAAAAAAATGAAGAAACGGATAATGGACAAGCATGTGCATAAGAGTCTCACACCCGATTCTTAGATTAAGCACGCGACAACCATCGCGTCATCCCGATAAACAGGTAAGCTCTCCCTGTACACTAGGATAACGTAAGACATTCATTGATATCCATTTTGTTTTCTAAAAAACACAATAATATGCAAAGGACCTATTCGGGCTATCCCTGTTTCAAAAAATATGCACAAGACTGACCCGATCATTTCTAAATTCAATAAACAACATGCAAAAGATCTACTCAATCCATCCCTGTTTCAAAAGTGCATGCATTAGACCAACCCTATCATTTCTAAACCCAATAAAATTTCACAATTCTAAAAGAAAATCCAACAACAAAAATCATAAAAGATTTAAGTACAGTTTAAGTTTTATAAAAAATTCCAAATATGTGATTAGGCAAAGTTTAATTACAATTCAAGAGAATACCATATAGGCCAAACTAACCCCCTAAAAAAATTCATCCAAAACAAAAATTAGTACTAGCTGTAGGAGTCTCCTCAAAAACTAACTCAAGCTCGGCAATGTTCAACACTAGAATTGACTAAATCTCCTAACTTAAATTTCCTTTAAAAAATGAAAAAAAAGAGTGAGTATAAAAATACTCCGTAAGTGGAATACAATAACATAATTGTGACAACAAATGAAAAGTGAGTATGAGAATATCAAATCATATTGTAATACCCAGCAGAGGACAATATATGCATTTTGAGGCCGGGATGGCCCCTTTTGGACAGGTAACAGGTTTATTTTAATATGAGAGACCTCCGATATATGGGGAGGTTCTGCCCGATTTTCTGTAAAAATACAGCCGGCATCCAGGGTAACGGGCGGCTGCTCACGCTCCAGGTTTGGGGCGTGACACATATAATTCAAACAATTTATCAAATAATTTATTGGTCATAATTTAATCATTAAATCACATACTAATATTAGAATAATCAATTTCTCCTTAATGTTTTCACTATTATATTTTTCCAATAAATTTTTCAATCTGCGCATTTATGGGAAAATGACTATCATTTTCACTACATATATCTAAATTATTTGCTTATTATCTCAAATTAAAGATAAGATATAGATCTAAAAATTTCATGTTTAGAGTTTAGCCTAATTCAGTCTAAAAGACATATCATAATCAAAGGAAAACAAGCAGCTAAAACATGACATAATATGACATTTTTTACACTATGAATTTCTTTAAAAAATCATAACAAATCTGGTTCTTATCATATTTCGACGAATCTTATCTCATTTTCAAGATATAAGAGTTTAGTTTCATATGTAAGAAATCTTATTTTCAAGATATGTGAGTTTAGTTTCATATGATGGAAAGATCACAGTATGCTCTATTTAGGATTTCTGAATCATTTCCGGATCCAAGACAGTCTTCTGTAAAGGACAAAAAAACAAAGATACAGACAATAGTGTATTCAATGATGGGCATGGTTCAAATAGCTCTGGGATCGGTGGCAAAGCCATATGATTTAAAAGGCTTTAACAGTTTTACGACAAGGAAAAACAGGCTGAACTTTGCTTTCATCTCTTTGAGGGATCTTAGGAGAATCTAGCATAACAATTTCTCAGTGTGTAGAGCAGCCTTTAACTATGAATAATAGATTGTCGACAAAAGGCTATCATTTAAACATCTGGGAGGAGCATCATTTTAGTTGGACAAAAAGCTGATTTCATTGGTTCTGTGTATTTTCAAAAGTTTGCAATTTTCAAGACCTTACTAGTCAAAAAATAAAATAAAATTAATTAAGAGCTATCTACCTTAAGACTAATTGTTGGTAGGATAATATATTTCTACCCTCCCACCAACACTACGATGGGTTGTCTCCTTCACTTCAATTTTCTTTTGATTTAGGTTCTTCCTCCTCTGACCTCCATCTGTACTGCCTCCGTTTGTTGTGCTGGGAAGAGTCTGATCTTTCCCTTTCACGGCTTTGACTCCACACGAACTCTCTCCTGTCATCGTCTCGATAAACTCCCCTGCTGCCCTCTCCTCCTCTGACAGATCGTTGATGTCACGTCCCGAACCGGGATCGTGAACAGCCGCCCGTTGTCCCTGGATGCCGGCTATATTTTTACAGAAAATCGGACAGAACCTCCCCATAAATCAGAGGTTTCCCATGTACAATTTCACCTGTATATGACATTCATCCTGTAAAAATAAATAATTGGCCATCCCGGCCTCTCCAAAATCAACAGATATCCCAGCCAACATCCAGAACAACGCAAGGCTATAAAGTTCATAGCAGTCCTAGCAACAGACCTCTACTGTCATGCCCAACTAGAGCATGAGCAGCCGCCACACCGAGCGGACTTAAATTCTACGCATATATAAAATAAATTCCCAAGTTATTTTTAAATATTTACAAATGCCTCAATGCAATGAAAAAAATCAACACGAGAGTTTCGCGAAATAAAGTCCATAATTTATACAGTCATCCCAGAAAATTTATATAAATACATTGGTCAATCTAAAACCTCCAATACATAATAATATCACCAATCATCATAGCGGAAGAGATGGAAAATATCCATACCCAATCCCAGTGGTATCTCCTCGATCCAACACTAATCCTGTGGGAAAGAAAATGAGGGATGAGTATCTATGGGAGGATACTCAGTAAGTGAGGGGATTGACATCATACTATCAATATCGAGGTGAATTTGGAGTGTCAAAGCATAAGATAAGAAAATATCCACAGTGTGCAAACCGATCATGTTATTTCAAAATCATATATAATACGCACACATCAGAAAGCAAGATATGCATCCCAAAATTTTACATCAATGTCATGAAGAACCGGCCAATGAAATATTCCCGGCAATGGTCTACCTCGACCAAGGACGGCGCATTGGGGTTTTTTCCAAATGCAAGTATTAAAGAATGGTTCTCTGCCCCAATGTTGGCCACAGACTACCCCAACTAGCCTGTAAAAAGTATATAGTGTACATATAACTAGTCGGCCGTGTATGGTGCCCCCGCCTGGTGCTAGACGGAGCCGTACTCAACGTCCTCTCCGATGAGGGTCAACCTGGGACACCCATACACACGACAATCTGGCGGATACCTCCGGCCGAAGCGTATCCGGACACAAGGGGTGCCTCTACCAGATGTCCTTCGTAGCTACGGATCACAATATCAATTCGGCCGGGCACGTAGCCCCATGCATCCCATCACCAGTCGGCCGGGCATATAGCTCCATGCATAATATCATAACGTCGGCCGGGCATACAGCCCAAAACATAATATCATAAAGTCGGCCGGGCATACAGCCCAAATGTGTAAGTAAATCCATTTAAAACCATGTGCCAATGCAGTGGAAGTATTTAAAACATATCAATATGTCGAAAATGTGGCACAATATACGTTTATCAAAACTCATGGATGCATATCAATAAAGTCAGCAGTTAAGACACTCCAAAGGTCACAAAACATTAATCAAATATTCGAAAATTCTACCAATCAGACATTTGCAGAAATATGTCATTTAAAAATATTTTTGAAACATGGTTTTCAATCAATAGCGAATGTCAAAGTCCCACTACAGTTCAAGGGAGGGTGGTCACTCCCTATTTTCAAAACAATTTCAATCTGATCTGCTTCCTCAAGTCTCCAAAAAGATCAACCTAAATCAGATCATCAAATTTCTGTAACATTCTATACTTAACATTCAATTCATATATAATCATTTCATAATTTGTATTCTATTTGCATTCCACTTACACTCTAAACATATACAAAACCTTTCATCTTAAATTCAATCCTAGATTCGTCCAATTTATCAATTAGAGTCGAAATCTCCTCACCTAGGGTTTTCTCGAAACGCCGAGTCTCGTCCGAAAGTCGCTTCGGTCACTCCAAAGTCTGTAGGGTTTCCTATCAAAACAAGGTTCATTTGTTAGATCTAAACACATAGATCCGAAACAAAACCCTAAGTCATTTACCTGCGTGGAGATTCGTGGGTTGTCACGGGCTCGTGGGCCACGGGCCGGACTGGGCTCGTGGGCTACAGCTAGCGGGCTCGCTGGTCTGCGGGCCAGTGGGCTAGCGGGTCGACGGGCCGGCGGCTGATGGCCCTGCGGGCTGGCGGGCCGATGGGCTGAACTGGGCCGCGGGCCGTACTGGGCCTGCGGGCTTGGACGGGCTGTCGGGCCTGGTGGGCCCGTGGGCTTGCTACTGATGGGCCTGCGGCTAATGGGCCTGCAGGCTGGCGGGCATGCGGGCCGACAGTGGCTCGCGGGCTGGTGCTCGCCCGTGCGCTGGTGCGCTGTGCTGGGGCGTGCTCGTGCGCTGCTCGCGCCCTTGCGCGCTCGCGCGCCCTGCTCGCGCGCCTGCTCGCTCGGTCACTCTGCTCGCGCGCTCTGCTCGCTCGCGCGCCTGCTCGCTCGCGCGCTCCCTCGCGCGCTCCTGCGCTCCCTCGCGCGCTCCTGCGCTCCTGCGCTCGCGCTGGGGGATCGCGCTGCAGAAGGCACTGTAGTCGCGCGCTATGGCGGAAGAAGATGCTCGCGGAGGCTCGTGGCGGTGTGCGGCGAGGCGGAGAGAGAGCGATCGTCGGAGATCGTGAGAGGGAGAGAAGGCAGAGTGAGGTAGAGAGAGAAACCGAGAGGGAAGAAGAAGAAGAAGGAGAAGAAGAAGAAGAAGAAGAAGAAGAAGAAGAATGGCGGCGGCGGCGGTGGCTGTGGCGGAGGAAGCCGAACGGCCGCGGGAGAAGGCGAACAGCCGCAGGAGAGGGAACGTCGGGGAGAGAGAAAGAGAGAGAGAGAGAGAGAGAGAGAGAAAGGGGGTTAGGGTTAACCCTAATCCCCAATTGGGGACGCAGCGTTTTGTCCCAAAACGCTGCGTCTCCTAATATATATATATATATATATATATATATATATATATATATTTTTTTTTATGCTTGGTGTTACAGTTGACCCAATTTAAACTTGCAAATTTATTTTTTGTCGCAACTTGTCGCGACTCTCCTCCTCTGATAGCTTGTTTTGGTAAACTTGGGTTTTCGGGAGACAATCATCCACAGCCCCAGATCCTCTTCCGGCTCCGCCATAGTTTGGGCATTACTTTCCACTCCGGCAACCCTAATTTGATCCCCTTCCCTATGGTCCCCGCCTTCACAAGACTCCGTCGTATGTCCCACCCTGCCACATCTAAAGCATATGACGTGAATTCCCTCGTATTCTACTTTCTGCGCTCTCTTTCCAATTCTCACTTTTGGAATCAATAGTTTATCAAGTTCAACTTCCACACAAACCCTGGCATATTTATCCCTCAAGGCGTTTGCAGTGTTTGAATCCACTCTGATTGGTCTTCCAATCAACCTAACCACTTCAAGTAACAGATCCTCATTGAATAGTTCAATAGGAAGTTGGGATAGCCGGATCCAAACCGCCGTACGTTCAATCTTAGCAACGGATGGTGAAAACCAGGGTCTCTATTTCTGAACAGTGAGATAATGGTCGTGTTCATCGATGGACCATCCAACAATACCCGGTTATAACAAAGAAAGAGAGATTGAATTACAAAATTTTAAACAAAAACTCATTATTTTACTTTAGAAAATAAAAGAGCTGAGGTTTAAGTCTAATTTAACATGGTATTATTGTAACACTAGTTTTACATATCCATATGTCCTTTTTTTTTTCGGTCGATGATCGTCCTATATTTTCTCTCTATCGCTTTATCCCATCGCCTGTGTTCTTTCTCATTCCTCTGCAAGCTTAAAAATATAGAAACAAGTTGAAGAAAAATCACCTGATGCAATATAACCGTGTCTTTTTAATTCTCTTTACTCTCACCGCAATTTCTTTACATTCTTAACCATAACAAACCCCCAAATTCTGGCTTCTCATTCTCTGCATTCTTCGCCTCCTTGGCCCTCTGGCTTTAATGTGTGTTTCCCATATTGCCCTTCTCTCGAAACACAAATAAGATAAGATAAAAGGAGGCGAAAGGGGTATAAATTTTGAAGTGGTCTCTCCCCGAAAATAATTTTTGGCTCCGCCAGCTATGCTTGAAAGATATTAATGAAGAGTTTCTAAACCAAAATGCCATGGCAACACCTCTCCTAACGCGAATTCTTAATTTTGCTCGAGTAATGGATTTACTATACAAAGAGGAAGATGAATTTACGCAAAACTCTCAAGTATTTATAAAACTATTTCAACAATTTATTATTCAGTGGTCGTCTGGGTTATGTAGTTTAGCAGCAATTTCATCAATTAAGGCTTTCTTCGTTTTGTTTCAACGTTGAAAAAGGTTTTACAGTCAATGAGGGAAGTGATCGGATTCTACCTCTGCAAATTATTATTTGCGTGAAATATGAGTAAATTTCTTTGTAAATTGGTTTGATTGAGTAAATTTATAAATTTGTTTTCTTTTATGTAAAATTTGAGTTTTGGACTTCTGATTTTTCCAGCAAAAAGGAGAAAGATGCATCCTTTTATTTTAAGGGACCTAGTAATATTTTTTCTTTTATTTTTTGTGGTATACTCATAGTAGTATTTTTTGCCTTTTATGGGAAGAAATAATAAAGAAAGAGAGATTGAATTACAAAATATTGAACTAAAGTTTGCATTATTTTGCTTTAGAAACTAAAAGGGTCGAGGTTTATGTCTACCATAACATGGCATTATTTGAACACTGGTTTTACATATTCTTTTTAACATGGCGGAAAATTTGCCAAATGGTCCCTTTCTCAACGTTGCATCAAATCATGTGCCTTTGATAAATACGAAGTCCAACAGAAATCAAGAAATCAGGGATAAATACGAAGTCCCATCTATTTGACAGCCATCTGAAAATTTGCTTCTTTTGGATTCCTGAGGAGAAAGGGTGCCCACAAAAATTCTTATCCTGAGCGAAAGCGAATCCAACGAGAAAAGAAATTTCTTCTTTTGGGTTTTGGAGAGTGCAAAGGAAATGGCACACGTGCTCTCTAGTTAAATCATCATCTCCTTGTCGCAGATTCCTCTCTTTTCAAATCAAATCCGTTCCCAAACGGAGCTAAATCTATACCTCCATGCCACTCTCTCTCTCTCTCTCTCTCCCACTCTTTCACCCAACCGTCACCTCTGCTGTTGCTGCCATCGGACTTCTTTGTCTTTTCCCTCTATCGCTTTATCCCATCACCTGTGTCCTTTCTCATTCCTGTGCAAGCTTAAAAATATAGAAACAAGTTGAAGAAAAATCACCTGATGCAATATAACCCTGTCTTCTCTCTCTCTCTCTCTCTCTCTGGAAAACAGAGGATTCAAAAAAATAAAATAAAATAAAATAAAATAAAATAGAAAAAAATGGCAGAGTTTTGATAACGGTGATATCAAAATTGTATTATATTATGTGATTAATCTGACTCCATCTTACACATAAAAATTTTTAATGTTATCTTGATGTGGGTCCCATGGCATTCTGCTGGTCGGCCTTTGAAAGAGGACATCAACCTCTGCTTCCACACAAATCTCTTGCGCATGTAAATCGTGTCCCCTCCAAATCTGCTTGCTATCAGAGATCAAGAAACACAACTTTCCAATGAAGGGGAAAGCCAGGAAGTTTTCTGCACTCTTCTTGATCACCTGAAACGTGGAACATGCCTCGCCATGCATTATTCTTTTGTATGGTAAAACTTTCTAATCAAAGTCCCGAGATGCCAATTTTTTTCTCTATAATTATTTAGAATTACTATTAAATCAAAAAATCGAGATCATATACAAATATAACTTAAATATAATATCAAAAACTATGATTTACTAAAACTTGTATATTAGTATTATTATAACACGAGTTTTACGTATCCATGTAAATATAAAGCATTGGTGGTGCATATTGTGCATTTCTTTATGGACCTTTCTCGATTGTCGTTCTATATTTTTTTGACCTTATTATTTTTTTATTCAGATTCTTATACTTTTTTAATTCTTTTTTTTCTCGCCTAAATCTTTCATCTTTTTAGAATAACATTTTTTTTAGGTCATTGCACTTATTTTTGACTAGACATATTGTTTTTTTTTTTAATTCAAGTTCTTACACTTTTTTCTTTTTTGTCCGTACTATTTTTTTATTTAAGTTCTTACACTTTTTTTTTTATCAATTTTTCATATTTTTTTTCCATTCAGGTTCATGCACTTTTTTGACCCATGACGACAGTTTGGGTTTTTTTTTTTTTTTCTCGCTCAAGTTCTTGTATTTTCTTTTACTTTTTTTCTTTTTTGCTTAAGTTTTTAGTCTTTTTGAGACTACACTTTGATTTTTTTCATTCATAATTTTTTTCCCTTTTAAGCCTCCACGGATGGTCGTTCTTTTATTTTTAAATTATAATTTTTTATTTTTTTCATTCAGATCCTTACTCTTTTTATTTTTTAATCCAACTTTTTTTTTCTTCTCAAGTCATTCTTCTTTTTCAAAGATAGTTTTTCTCCTTTTATTTTTTTACCTTATGGGTTAATCGTTCCTTTATTTTTATATCATAATTTTTTATTTTTTTCAATTGAGGTGCTTGCCCCTTTTTTTACCGATTGTTTTTTATTTTAATCTTTCATATTTTTTAACATATATTTTTTTCCTTTTTTTTTGTTTCATGGATAAACGTTTTTTTATTTTTAAATCATAGTTTTTTTTTCATTCCAATGCTTATTCTATTTTTTGATACTTTTTTTTCTCTCTTAAATTCTTTATTTTTTTAGCATTTAGTTTTCTCCTTTTATCTTTTTGACCCAAGAATAGTCGTCCTATTATTTTTATTACCGTTTTTAACTTACTATCCTGAGTGAAGGTGAATCCAGAAAGAAATTTCTTCTCTAGGGTTTTGGAGAGGGCAATGGAAATGGCACACGTGCCCTCTTGCTAAATAATCATCCCCTTCCTAGTCACAAACTTCCTCTCTTCTCAAATCAATTCCGTTCCCAAACGCAGCTAATTCGATACCTTTCTATACCACTATCTCTCTATCTCCCAGTCTTTCAGCCAACCGCCATCAGTGCTGTTGCTGTCACCGGACTTCTTCTCTCTATCGCTTTATCCCATCGCCTTTGTTCTTTCTCATTCCTCTGCAAGCTTAAAAATATAGAAACAAGTTGAAGAAAAATCACCTGATGCAATATAACCGTGTCTTCTCTCTCATTGGTTTTTATTTTTTTTTATTTTTTTGAGTTTTATTGGATTAATCCAATTTGTGAAACTTATTTTAGAAATTGATTTTTTCTTTTTCCTTTCGTCATTTTCAGGTTCAAATCTAAAGATCAAGGGCGAGAGCAGCCGATTACCGGTCCAGAGAATTTGTTGTCTTCTCTGTATGAAAAAGAAAACAATAAAAAAAAAGGCAGAGTTTTGATAGCGAAAGCGAAGAGTACTACAAAGAAGTCATCTTCACTCTAATCCCCCTTACTCTCACCCATGAAATCCACAAAAAAAGAAGACCAATTTCTTTACATTCTTAACCTTAACAAACCCCCAAATTCTGGCCTCTCATTCTCTGCATTCTTCGCCTCCTTGGCCCTCTGGCTTTAATGAGTGTTTCCAATATTGCCCTTCTCTCGAAACACAAATAAGATTAGATAAAAGGAGGCGAAAGGGTATAAATTTTGTAGTGGGCTCTCCCCGAAAATAATTTTTGGCTCCGCCTGCTATGCTTGAAAGATATTAATGAAGAATTTCTGAACCAAAATGCCATGGCAACACCTCTCCTAACGCGAGTTCTTAATTTTGCTCGAGTAATGGATTTGCCATACAAAGAGGAAGATGAATTTACGCAAAACTCTCAAGTATTTATGAAACTATTTCAACATTATTCAGTGGTCGTCTAGATATGTAGTTAAGCTGCAATTTCACCAATTAAGGCTCTCTTCGTTTTGTTTCAACGTTGAAAAAGGTTTTAGAGTCAATGAAGGAAATGGTCAGATTCTACCTCTGCAAATTATTATTTGCGTAAATTTCATTGTAAGTTGGTTTGATTGAATAAATTTATAATTTGTTTTCTTTTATGTAAAATTTGAGTTTTGGACTTCTGGGTTTTCCAGCAAAAAGGAGAGAGACGCATCCTTTTATTTTAAGGGACCTGGTAATATTTTTTCCTTTTTTTTTTTGTGGTATACTCATAGTAGTATTTTTTTTCCTTTTATGGGAAGAAATAATAAAGAAAGAGAGATTGAATTGCAAAATATTAAACTAAAGTTTGCATTATTTTGCTTTAGAAACTTAAAGGGTCGAGGTTTATGTCTACCATAACATGGCATTATTTGAACACTGGTTTTACATATTCTTTTTAACATGGCGGAAAATTTGCCAAATGGTCCCTTTGTCAACGTTGCATCAAATCATGTGCTTTTGATAAATACGAAGTCCCATCTATTTGACAGCCATCTGAAAGTTTGCTTCTTTTGGATTCCTGAGGAGAAAGGGTGCCCACAAAAATTCTTATCCTGAGCGAAAGCGAATCCAACGAGAAAGAAATTTCTTCTTTTGGGTTTTGGAGAGTGCAAAGGAAATGGCACACGTGCTCTCCAGTTAAATCATCATCTCCTTGTCACAGCTTCCTCTCTATTCAAATCAAATCCGTTCCCAAACGAAGCTATATCTATACCTCTCGACACCAATCTCTTTCTCTCTCTCTCTCTCTCTTTCTCACTCTTTCACCCAACCGTCACCTCTGCTGTTGCTGCCACCGGACTGCTTTGCCTTCTCTCTCTATCGCTTTATCCCATCACTTGTGTCCTTTCTCATTCCTCTGCAAGCTTAAAAATATAGAAACAAGTTAGAAGAAAAATCACCTGATGCACTATAGCCGTGTCTTCTCTCTCTCTCTCTCTCTATGGAAAACAGAGGATTCAAAAAAATAAAATAAAATAAAATAAAATAGAAAAAAATGACAGAGTTTTGATAACGGTGATATCAAAATTGTATTATATTATCAAATTGAGAGATGAAAATTTGTACTATTAGACTGTTCTCTTGAAAATATTATTCAAAATAACTATTAAATCAAAAAATTCCGAAAATAATTACAAGTTTTGCTTGTCAAGGGATTGTATACAAATATAACTTAAATACAATATCAAAAACTGTAATACCCAATTAAAAAAAAAAAAAAAAAAAAAAAAAAAAAAAAAAAAAGGAAAATAAAAAAAAAACAAAATTAGGGCTTAAAGCCCAATTTTCTCTCTCTCTTTCCCCCTCTCTTCTCTCTTCTCTCTCCCTCTTCTTCTCTCCCTCTTTCTTCTCTCTTTTCCCTTCTCCCCGCCGCCGTGTCTCTTCCCCTCCTGCTGCCGCCGCCGCCGCCAGCACCGCCGGTCACCACCAGCGCCACCCACAGCCGCTGCAGCTTTCCTCCCTCCCGCGAGCGAGCCGCTGCAGCTCCTCTCTGCACGAGCGCCGCTGCAGCTCCTCTCTTTCGCACAACAGCGCGCGAGCTAGCGCGAGCCAGCTCGAGCAAGCGCGAGCCAGCGCGAGCAGCGCGCGAGCCCAGCGCCAGCCCAGCGCGAGCAGCCCGCGAGCAGCGCGCGAGCAACCCGCGAGCAGCGCACGAGCAGCCCGCGAGCAGCGCGCGAGCAGCGCGCGAGCAGCGCGTGGGCAGCGCGCGAACAGCGCTCGATCAGCGCACGAGCAGCGCGCGACACCCAGCGCGCGACCCCAGCGCGACCCCAGCGCGCCCTTGCGCGCCTCTGCCCGAGCCCCTGCGCACCTCCAGCACGAGCGCAAGCGCTCCAGCTGCGACCCACTGCGCGAGTGCTCGATCCAGCTCGCGAGCGCGACCCTAGCCACTGCGGCCCAGTCCGGCCCGCGGCCCACCAGGCCCGCCAGCCCATCAGCCCGCGGCCCACGGCCCGTGACGGCCCGTGACAGTCCGTGAGCCTCTGCGAAGGTAAATGACTCTAAGTTTCGATTTTCGCACTTGGGTTTCGAAATTCTTTAGTATTGGACTTAAATTGTTCGCAATTGTTTCAAATTTGGAAACATTCAGGTTTTAGACCAAACCAACGGGCGAACGAAAGCTAAATTCGAGATCCGAAGAATCCTAGGTGAGAGAAATGAAATCTCTTCAACCCTTGAATAAACCTTGTCAAATTAGGTAGCATTAGTTGATTTGTTTATAAATTGAGGAATTTAGGGTTCGTACGAAATTAAGAAAAACGATAAACCCTGAAATAGTCGGAAATTGATGAAAATCGTGATGACTTGATTAGGTTGGCTTTCTTAGTGACTCGATTGAGGGGCGTCTTGTTTTGCGTATTTTGGCATTATTGGGGAGTGCGTTACCTTCCCCAAAACTGTGAGTGGGATTTATTTCAATGCTTTTGTTTAATATGTAAATCCTGTTTTACAACATTTTGATAATGAGCATGATTTGTCGTATGTTGGAAATGTTTTGACTGGTTTTAAAATTGACTTTTGTGAACTGTTGGAGTGTCCAAAAACTGTATTGAATTATGAAATTATGCATCCATGTGGTTGAAATGTATAATGTGCCATTTTATGCTCTATGTTGCATTGGTTTATGAACCTGACTTCGGCACATTTTGATGTGATATTGATTTTGGCTTTGAGAGCTTTGATATGTATTGTTCCGTAGCTACGAAGGACACCGTGAGAGGCGCTTTGGTGGCGTCCGGATATGCCTAGGCCTGGGGTATCCCACGAGTTGTCGTGATTTGATTATCTACACGGTACTAGCCAGGTTGAACCCGAAAGGGGGAGGATTTGGATTTGGATTGGATATCCTCTTCAAGTCTAGCACCTGGACGAGGTTCGTCGCCAACGCCGGGGTAGAGAGCACTTTAAATAAAATTGCATATAACACCCCCGGTGCGCCTGTCATAGGTCGCGGTAGACCTCTGCCAGGACATTTTCGGCTGGCAGCTCTATGATTTTAATGACAGTGCTTTGGATGCATATTTGACTTGAAAATGCGTGAAATGATATATTGTTGAAATGAAGAGCATGATGACTTGAAATATGATTTATATACTTATGTTTTGACACTCCAGTTTCACACTCCATATTTGACGATTGCATTGACCCACTCACTCACTGAGTATTCTTCTCCCGAGTACTCACCCCTCATTTTCCTTTTGTTTCAGAGATAGTATTTGACAAGGAGCGTCGCTTTTAGGACGCCCAGTTTCTTTGGGAGATCAGGCTTGGACTTGAGGAATTATTGTGTATTTCCGCTGCAAATTTGTATTGGTGATGTATATGTATTTTGAGGTCTATAGATGACCATTTTTTTATAATTCTGGGATGACTGTATAAATATGGACATTTAAATTGTGGAACTCTCATGTCACTGCATGACATTGCATTGAGGCATTTCTTTTTTGTTGCGTCTGTATTTGGGAATGTGTCATGTCTTAGAATTGTCCTCTAGGATCGCTCGGTGCCTCCTCTAAATCACAGGAGGGGCGACTGGCGGCTGTCCATGCCTTTGACGGGGGCATGGCAGTAGAGGTCTGTGGTTAGGACTGTGGAGAATTGTTTGTTAGCCTTGCGTTGCCCTGGATTGTGCAGTAAGATGATCTGATTGTTGTTGAGGATAATATATGCATTGTGAGGCCGGGATGGCCCCTTTTGGACAGGTAACAAGTTTATTTTAATATGGGAGACCTCCGATATATGGGGAGGTTCTGCCCGATTTTCTGTAAAAATACAGCCGGCATCCAGGGTAACGGGCGGCTGCTCACGATCCCGGGTCGGGGCGTGACAGTTGGATTGGTATCAGAGCGACTTGGTTAAGAGCTATGTAGGAAGAGAGTCTTGGAAGCATTTCCGAATAAGTTGGTTTTTAAAGTCCTCAATGCATGAGAGTCTCATACAGTCATAAAGTCCCAGTGCATGGTCATAGGCATATGAGTTCATTTATTTTAGGGGGTTAGATACGGTTGTATCTAACCTAACTTGCTACATTCTTCTCCTATTGAACTAAGAATTTCATTCTTTTGTGAGGGTAGCCATCCTATGATTAGTTCAAAATTCTTGAAACGTGCCTATTCTTTTTATGATAATAAGCATCTTTCTCTTGCAGAATTATGCCACCTAGACGTGGAAGGAGAGGTGCTAGATTCGCATTGCTTGAGGGTCTGTTAGTGCCAGATGCACCTCGGGCACCTGAGACCCCACGAGCACCAGAGGACTTAGACGAGCCGGAGGATCGTACCTCGACTCGCGTGCCACCACCGGCACCTACTCAGCCAGCTGCTCAGGCTGAGACTCCTGTACCCACACTCGACGCCTTTAGGCAGGTGTACGAGTGGTACGCTTTGCATGGGGTCCAGATTCCGCCCCCACCACCTCCTACAGCGGCGCCTGCACCTGCAGCAGCGCCAGTTCCTACGGCACCGGTTCCACCGCCGGTGGCCGGTCCTTCTACTTTGTCCGAGCCGAGTGAGAGCACATCGGCTATTCTTAGACGGGTACATGAGTTGACTCAGTTGGTTAAGGAGGCCCGTCAGTTGGGGTGCACGGATTTCACAGGGCTTGGTGATGCTGCGGCAGCCAAGCATTGGATCAATCGCACCCGCAGGATTTTGACTGATCTCGGGATTGGAGAGGAGCTCTGCCTGAAAGTGGCAGAGCGATTATTAGGGGGAGAGGCCCTCTCATGGTGGGAGGCCCTCACTGATGAGGCGATAGAGCCACTGCGGTGGGACGACTTCCTTCGGGAGTTTGACCGCAGATTTTTCCCACTCTACCAGCAGGACCGGATGAGGTCAGAGTTGGGACGGCTTACACAGGGGTCCAGATCTGTCTCGGAGTATGAGGCAGACATGCGGAGACTTGCCGCATTTGTACCAGATCTGGCCACACCTCAGTATTTGCGCTTCAAGTTTGAGGACGGTCTTAGCCTCAGCATAAAGAGGTATATGACTGTTACTCCACAGTTTACACTGGCCGAGGTGATAGACTCTGCTCACCGCGCGGAGGCTTTGGTCCGCGCTGAGACTAGGCAGAAAGAGAACAGAGAGCAGAAGAGAAAGAAGGAGAAGTCTCATTTTGCGGAGAATTCCAAGAGGGGCAGGGGATCCAGTTCGTACAGAGGCGGATTTGGATCTGGATTTCCTGAGCTGGGACGGGGACAGTACTCCCAGGGGTTTAGACAGCCCGCACCGACTCACCCTGCACAGTTTACTACTCAGCGGCACCCTTATTGCCGCAGGTGCAGTCAATCCCATCCGAGCGGAGCTTGTTCAGTGACGGTCACTTGCTTCCACTGTGGGAAGCCGGGGCATATTAGGAGTTTTTGCCCTGAGTTAGGACTCGGAGGACAGAGTTCACTGAGCCGCACTAGTACTCCTCGTATGGGACAGCAGGGGCAGCCTGTTCGGCCAGCAGTTTCTACTCCCAGGGTGACCACTGGGAGTAACACAGTGCAGACTCAGGCACGACAGCAGCCTAGGGCTCAGGCCCGGGTTTATGCCATGACGCAGGAGGACGCCCAGGCGAACCCCGACATCATCATGGGTACTCCTCCTTCTGATCCTGTAGAATAGGATCTCTATTCGTATTCTCACTTCTTTTGAGGATGTCAGCATTGTATCAGTCGTATGGGTATTATATGTTGTGTTCCCTTTTGTCGACATGATACTACTCTGACATTTTTGTACACCGAGATTGTAGAAGCCCTAGAGGCTCAACTGTTTTGACATATATATATACATATCAAGTTTGAAATTATTCTAAGTCTATGTGCATTTTGTTCAATGATAGGTACTCTACCCATTTTCGGAATAGATGCTCGTATCCTTATTGACACGGGGTCTAATTTTTCGTATGTGAGCGATAAATTCTCCCGACACTCTGACAGACCGCTCTCACCTTTGGACGAGGAGATATCGGTCATCACTCCTCTGGGTGAGCAGATTGTGCGCGGCACAGTGTATAGAGAATGTGAAATCAAAGTTGGGGATACAGTGCTGAAGGCAGATCTAATCCCTCTCGCCATGACTGATTTTGATGCCATCTTGGGGATGGATTGGCTACATATGCATCGGGCTTCGGTTGACTGCTTTAAGAAGCAGGTGGAGTTTCGAAAACCCGATCAGCCAGTGTTGATTTTTGAGGGCGAGAGGCGGGTTTTACCCCGCTGTGTCATTTCAGTTTTGGAGGCTAGACGCATGATTCGCCGCGGATGTGTGACTTACCTGGCTCATATCATTGACACCACTGCTCAGGGACCGAGACTGGAGGATGTCCCAGTGGTACAGGACTTCCCTGATATTTTCCCCGAGGAGCTGCCTGGACTACCACCTGTTCGGGAGTTTGACTTTGAGATCGATTTAGCTCCGGGGACTACCCCTATTTCTATGCCGCCATACAGGATGGCGCCGGCTGAGCTGAGAGAGCTCAAGGTCCAGCTGCAGGAGTTGCTGGATAAGGGGTTTATCCGTCCTAGCACGTCTCCGTGGGGTGCACCGGTGTTGTTTGTGAAAAAGAAGGACGGCACATTTCGGCCATGTATAGATTATAGACAGCTGAACAAAGTTACCGTTAAAAATCGGTACCCACTACCACGTATTGATGATCTCTTTGATCAATTACAGGGTGCCAAAGTATTCTCGAAGATAGATCTCCGGTCGGGTTACCATCAATTGCGGATTAGGGCCGAGGATGTGCCTAAGACGGCTTTCCGCACCCGATACGGACATTATGAGTTTTTGGTCATGCCGTTTGGGCTGACTAATGCCCCTGCCGCATTTATGGACCTAATGAACCGAATTTTTCACGATTATTTGGATCGGTTTGTCATTGTTTTTATTGATGATATCTTAGTCTACTCGCGGAGTGATGATGAGCATGCTCAGCACCTTAGGGTGATTTTGCAAACTCTTCGTGAGAGACAGCTTTATGCCAAGTTCACCAAGTGTGAATTTTGGTTGCGGCAGATTGGTTTTCTTGGCCATGTAGTTTCTGCGGAAGGTATCTTTGTTGATCCGCAGAAAGTTGAGGCTATCTTGAGATGGGAGCAGCCACAGACAGTGACTGAGATCAGGAGTTTTCTTGGTCTAGCCGGGTATTACCGCAGGTTTGTAGAGGGCTTTTCTCAAATTGCGGCTCCGTTATCTAAATTGACGCGAAAAGGTGTCAAGTTTGTATGGGATGATCGTTGTGAGGTGAGTTTTCAGGAGCTCAAACAGCGATTGACGTCCGCTCCGATTCTAGCCCTTCCCACGAGTAGTCGAGAGTATGTGGTGTACAGTGACGCCAGCAGGCAGGGATTGGGCTGTGTATTGATGCAGGATGGTAGAGTTATCGCCTATGCTTCGCGGCAGCTAAAGAAGCATGAGGCGAATTATCCTACGCACGATTTGGAGTTGGCGGCCATAGTCTTTGCGCTAAAGATATGGCGCCACTATTTATATGGGGTCACATGCAGAGTGTTTACAGATCACAAAAGTCTAAAGTATCTGTTCACTCAGAGGGAACTGAATTTGAGGCAGCGGAGATGGTTAGAGCTGCTAAAGGATTATGACCTCATTATTGATTATCATCCGGGCAAGGCTAATGTGGTGGCTGATGCCTTGAGTCGGAAGTCATCTTCCTCTTCTCAGACTACCGAGAGTACTTATCTCTCGTGTTTATTGGGACTCCGAGCTTTGGGAGTTAGGTTGGCTAGTGATGATCAGGGAGCTATACTAGCCAGATTTGAGGTTCGACCGAGTTTGCTCGATCGTATCAGGGAGCTTCAGCAGAGTGACGAAGAGCTCCGAGGTATTTATGAGAAAGCCAGCAGAGGTGATATTGACGACTTTAGAGTTCGCAAGGATAGACTGTTGGTTTTTCGAGATCGAGTATGTGTACCGGCAGATAGTGATCTTCGCAGGGCTATTCTTGAGGAGGCCCATTCATCTGCTTATGCTTTACATCCCGGCAGTACTAAAATGTACCGCACCATCAGAGACAGTTATTGGTGGTCGGGTATGAAACGGGAAATTGCAGAATTCATTGCTCGTTGCCTTGTATGTCAGCAGGTGAAGGCTGAGCACCAGCGTCCAGCTGGCACATTGCAGCCCCTTCCCATTCCTGAGTGGAAGTGGGAGCATATCACGATGGATTTTGTAGTGGGATTACCGCGGACTTCGGCACAGCACGATGCTATTTGGGTGATAGTTGACCGACTTACTAAGTCCGCACATTTCATCCCGATTAGGAGTGATTACTCGCTTGAAAGGTTGGCACGCCTCTATATTGATATGATTGTGAGGCTGCATGGGGTTCCAGTGTCGATAGTATCAGATCGAGACCCCAGATTTACATCCCGTTTTTGGCCCAGTCTGCAGGAGGCTTTGGGTACTAGACTGAATTTCAGCACAGCGTATCACCCCCAGACAGATGGTCAGTCAGAGAGAACTATTCAGACTTTAGAGGACATGCTTAGAACATGTGTTATGGATTTCCGGGGGAGTTGGGATCGGCATCTTCCGTTAGTGGAGTTCGCCTATAATAATAGCTATCAGGCGAGTATTGGCATGCCACCTTACGAGGCATTGTATGGGAGGAAGTGCCGTACCCCGTTGTGCTGGGATGAGGTCGGTGAGCGACGACTCACCAATGTTGAGCTGGTAGAGGAGACGAAGGAGAAAGTGAGGATTATCCGTACGCGGATGAAAGCCGCCCAGGATAGACAGAAATCCTATGCAGATCGTAGGCGGCGACCTCTAGAGTTTACTGTGGGAGACATGGTATTCTTAAAGATATCTCCCTTGAAGGGAGTCATTCGATTTGGGCAGCGAGGGAAGTTGAGTCCCAGGTATATTGGGCCCTTCCGTATCCTTGAGAGGGTCGGAAGTGTAGCATATAAATTGGAGCTGCCAGCAGATCTAGCGCGTGTTCACGATGTATTTCATGTCTCAGTACTTAGGAGATATCAGCCAGATCCCTCACACATTTTAGAAGCTCCGCCAGTTGAGCTTCGAGAGGACTTGAGTTTACCTGTTCAACCTGTGACTATTCTGGATCGACAGGTCAGAAAGCTACGGAGCAAAGAGGTTCCTCTTGTCAAAGTTTTGTGGAAGAGCGACCAGGTCGAGGAACAAACCTGGGAGCCTGAGGAAGCCATGAGGAAACAGTACTCCCATCTATTTTCTGTATAGTTTTCTTTTAGTCTCGAGGACGAGACTTGTTTTTAGGGGGTTAGAAAATGTAATACCCAATTAAAAAAAAAAAAAAAAAAAAAAAAAAAAAAAAAAAAAAAAGGAAAATAAAAAAAAAACAAAATTAGGGCTTAAAGCCCAATTTTCTCTCTCTCTTTCCCCCTCTCTTCTCTCTTCTCTCTCCCTCTTCTTCTCTCCCTCTTTCTTCTCTCTTTTCCCTTCTCCCCGCCGCCGTGTCTCTTCCCCTCCTGCTGCCGCCGCCGCCGCCAGCACCGCCGGTCACCACCAGCGCCACCCACAGCCGCTGCAGCTTTCCTCCCTCCCGCGAGCGAGCCGCTGCAGCTCCTCTCTGCACGAGCGCCGCTGCAGCTCCTCTCTTTCGCACAACAGCGCGCGAGCTAGCGCGAGCCAGCTCGAGCAAGCGCGAGCCGGCGCGAGCAGCGCGCGAGCCCAGCGCCAGCCCAGCGCGAGCAGCCCGCGAGCAGCGCGCGAGCAACCCGCGAGCAGCGCACGAGCAGCCCGCGAGCAGCGCGCGAGCAGCGCGCGAGCAGCGCGTGGGCAGCGCGCGAACAGCGCTCGATCAGCGCACGAGCAGCGCGCGACACCCAGCGCGCGACCCCAGCGCGACCCCAGCGCGCCCTTGCGCGCCTCTGCCCGAGCCCCTGCGCACCTCCAGCACGAGCGCAAGCGCTCCAGCTGCGACCCACTGCGCGAGTGCTCGATCCAGCTCGCGAGCGCGACCCTAGCCACTGCGGCCCAGTCCGGCCCGCGGCCCACCAGGCCCGCCAGCCCATCAGCCCGCGGCCCACGGCCCGCGACGGCCCGTGACAGTCCGTGAGCCTCTGCGAAGGTAAATGACTCTAAGTTTCGATTTTCGCACTTGGGTTTCGAAATTCTTTAGTATTGGACTTAAATTGTTCGCAATTGTTTCAAATTTGGAAACATTCAGGTTTTAGACCAAACCAACGGGCGAACGAAAGCTAAATTCGAGATCCGAAGAATCCTAGGTGAGAGAAATGAAATCTCTTCAACCCTTGAATAAACCTTGTCAAATTAGGTAGCATTAGTTGATTTGTTTATAAATTGAGGAATTTAGGGTTCGTACGAAATTAAGAAAAACGATAAACCCTGAAATAGTCGGAAATTGATGAAAATCGTGATGACTTGATTAGGTTGGCTTTCTTAGTGACTCGATTGAGGGGCGTCTTGTTTTGCGTATTTTGGCATTATTGGGGAGTGCGTTACCTTCCCCAAAACTGTGAGTGGGATTTATTTCAATGCTTTTGTTTAATATGTAAATCCTGTTTTACAACATTTTGATAATGAGCATGATTTGTCGTATGTTGGATATGTTTTGACTGGTTTTAAAATTGACTTTTGTGAACTGTTGGAGTGTCCAAAAACTGTATTGAATTATGAAATTATGCATCCATGTGGTTGAAATGTATAATGTGCCATTTTATGCTCTATGTTGCATTGGTTTATGAACCTGACTTCGGCACATTTTGATGTGATATTGATTTTGGCTTTGAGAGCTTTGATATGTATTGTTCCGTAGCTACGAAGGACACCGTGAGAGGCGCTTTGGTGGCGTCCGGATATGCCTAGGCCTGGGGTATCCCACGAGTTGTCGTGATTTGATTATCTACACGGTACTAGCCAGGTTGAACCCGAAAGGGGGAGGATTTGGATTTGGATTGGATATCCTCTTCAAGTCTAGCACCTGGACGAGGTTCGTCGCCAACGCCGGGGTAGAGAGCACTTTAAATAAAATTGCATATAACACCCCCGGTGCGCCTGTCATAGGTCGCGGTAGACCTCTGCCAGGACATTTTCGGCTGGCAGCTCTATGATTTTAATGACAGTGCTTTGGATGCATATTTGACTTGAAAATGCGTGAAATGATATATTGTTGAAATGAAGAGCATGATGACTTGAAATATGATTTATATACTTATGTTTTGACACTCCAGTTTCACACTCCATATTTGACGATTGCATTGACCCACTCACTCACTGAGTATTCTTCTCCCGAGTACTCACCCCTCATTTTCCTTTTGTTTCAGAGATAGTATTTGACAAGGAGCGTCGCTTTTAGGACGCCCAGTTTCTTTGGGAGATCAGGCTTGGACTTGAGGAATTATTGTGTATTTCCGCTGCAAATTTGTATTGGTGATGTATATGTATTTTGAGGTCTATAGATGACCATTTTTTTATAATTCTGGGATGACTGTATAAATATGGACATTTAAATTGTGGAACTCTCATGTCACTGCATGACATTGCATTGAGGCATTTCTTTTTTGTTGCGTCTGTATTTGGGAATGTGTCATGTCTTAGAATTGTCCTCTAGGATCGCTCGGTGCCTCCTCTAAATCACAGGAGGGGCGACTGGCGGCTGTCCATGCCTTTGACGGGGGCATGGCAGTAGAGGTCTGTGGTTAGGACTGTGGAGAATTGTTTGTTAGCCTTGCGTTGCCCTGGATTGTGCAGTAAGATGATCTGATTGTTGTTGAGGATAATATATGCATTGTGAGGCCGGGATGGCCCCTTTTGGACAGGTAACAGGTTTATTTTAATATGGGAGACCTCCGATATATGGGGAGGTTCTGCCCGATTTTCTGTAAAAATACAGCCGGCATCCAGGGTAACGGGCGGCTGCTCACGATCCCGGGTCGGGGCGTGACAAAAACCATGATTTACTAAAACTTGTATACTTATTTTGGTGAGTGTGATTACAAATTAAATATTACATATATTTCATAGACTAGCCTATATGCATATATTAAGAGGAGAGGGGAAAAATTTTATTTTTATTGAGCCAACAAATCTGTAAAAGTTATTATTATTATTATTTTACATTCTTATTAAATAAAATCATTTCAATTTTTTCTTTGTTTGCAAACGGTAGATGGGAGAGGGTGTGCTGCCCCACACTTACACTTTGCGCATTGTTTTTATTATTTATATAAATAGAAATTATTAGTTCAATAATTTTTTTGATATAAAAAGAATAAGTTCAATAATTTTTATTATTTGAACAATTTGAATTCTAATAATATCAATTTATTTATTGATATATGAGATCACCGTACAAGTTGGCAATATCTTTTTAGTTGGTACGTCTGATAGCTTCCTTTTAGAAAAAAAGAAAAAAGTGTTCAAATTCTATCAGACATTCTTATAATTTTTTTATAATTATATAATAAAAATATATAACTCTAAACCCAATACAATTAAATTATTAAGAAAATGATATGTAAGATTCCCTTGGTGCTAGACCCACCAACCTTGACAAAAACTTAACCTCGAACTGTTACCATACATGCTAGTTGCAATAATTGTATGCATTTTTCATTGTGATGGATTGTACTGATTCTTTGGTGCACCCAACAAAGTTGCAACATTTACATGCATTTTCCATGTGAAGTACTGATTACATATGGGATTACCAGTACAATAATTATCTAAGAGTTCCCATCAAGAAAACATGCTCAAATCTGTCATTTTAATAGTATTTAATTTTTCATAATATATTTGAAGTAGTGTTAGATGGCCAAAATTGTCAAAAGTCTTTCAAAGATCATTGGTATTCACAAGGATCAAAGTAAATATCAAGCCAACGCATAACGATCTACAGTTGAGGTGAGTTGGTGTTGTCAAATTTTGGAACAGTGGAAACCTTTGACTGGACGCGTAAGAATCTTACTATATCAACGGACAGTTACTTTATTAAAATATGGTATTATATATTTTAATTAAATTTTTGAATTTAACTCGTGATTTAGGTATGAATAAAAATATATTAAGAGGGTAGTTTTCTTAAATGGATCACTGTAAATTTCAAATCAAATTAATCAAAATATAATTCTAAATATCGATCATAAAGTATAAAAAAAAAAAGAATCCTAAGATTCCGTAGGCCGAATATAGCATTAGGGGACTCGTGGACGATACCGGGGGAGGCCCAAATTTCAAGTCAGATGGGTTAGGGAATTAGAATGAACGTGGTTGGTTTGCTTTCTTTGGGAGTGAATGTCATGACTATGCATAATAATTTTTTTTATCGTATAAAAATTTAAATTTAAAATTATTACATCGGAGAAGATTGATTTGTATCGTTAAACTATTTTTTTTTGGGACATCTCTGGACGGTATTCATTTAACAGAACAGCGGATCAAGCGATGTCTCGGAGCAATGGATTTGCCGTCTAGCATCCGCCGTTGAGAGTTACATCAAGACCATTAATGAATAATTTATCAAGTCAAATCCTATGCCAATCTCTCTCTTCTTACACGTATGCTCAATCTGTATGATGATGTGTTTCTTTCTTTATAACATATTATCATTTGAGCAACCTACAATTACATTTTTATCTTTTAATTAAATAAAAAATGATGTAATATGTGGACTTGAGCTGACTTGGGCTTTCAAAATGAAAGCTTGGGCTTAGGAATGAAGCGCGATTGTTTTTTTTTTTTTTTATGACTTGATTATCACTCGGTATCTGAAATTTTTCTTTTATTAATCTGGATCGATCGTTGTAGAACTCATTTTATGGAGGTGAATCTTCCAATATTATTTTTTTCATATTTAAGAGAAGTCAAACTCCTAATTTAGTTAAAGAATAAAGGTACTCGTCTTACTTATACTAATAAATGTTGATAGGAATGAAGCACGATGAACAAGCCTTTACCAACCTAATAGCCTTTTCTTTTTTATTTTTCTTAAAGAAAAAAAGATTTAAACTCAAAATCTTTATAAAAGATTTGATGAACGGTACAAATTGAGTTACAACCTAATAACCTTTTTATCATGGGGTTTCGGCTCGATTGAGCTCAGTCTATGTCCACCCACTGTTCACTTTTTGTGCCTTCCGAGGACTTCAAAGAAAGCAATTTCAGTCATTTTGAGTATAATACTATATATTTAATTAGGTATATGCAATAATCTCTAAAATACACCCATCCGTATGTAAGCATGTTATCTCAGAAATTGGGAGTTCCATTGCAATTTTAAATATAGTTACAGGAGATTCATGTACAAAAGATGAAAACCAATTCACTGACTGTTCTATTGACGGCCTCTTATTAATCTTCACTAATTAACTCATTGACTGCTATTAATGACACAAATTAATTAGCCGAATTATTATATGTCTAATATTTAATAAATCATAGTTCAACTGACATATTTTTTTCTTTAAAAATCTTAAATTTGAGTATCTTTTATGCATAAATATATATATTATAGGTTAAGAATTATTTTTCTTTCCCTTTCTTTTGTATAATTTACTTGATTAGTTTAGTACATTATATTATACCGCAAACAATTAAAGACATTTTCAATAATAAATGCATGCGGCAAAATATTTAAATGATTTTGTTTTCTTCTTTTATTTATTTAGAAGTGGAGAGATGATAGAAGTTAAATATAGATAAGAATTTTAGGTTATACAAATCTCGAATTTTAGGTTAAATATAGATAAGAAAACTAATTCTAATATTTCAAATTGTTTTAATGAAATTAGTAAGAATCATTGAATCAATTCGAGAAGTATTCTCCTTTATTATCCACTGATTTCAAAAAAAAAAAAAAAATCTTTTAAAAATAGTGGATCTTAGCTAAGCTATGAATTTGACTACAAATTATTTATAGTAATTATTCTATCCCAAAATTTGCATAAATTTTCTAAAGAGTAGTAAGATTGTTAGCCGCTTCTTCACGTTTTTTTTTTTTTTTTGGTACTTTTATACATTAATTTATTTTGAATTTTAATAATTACTGTAATTTAGATTCAGCAGAATTAAGTAAAAGTTATGACTCAATTATTTCATTGTTAGACTCTTACAATCGAAGCAGCCCTCCCAACTCACAAATGATGTGTCATTGATTTTTTCAAACCTTTGTGTCAAATGTATGTGGAATATCACATATTCAAAAGAAAATAAAAAAACTAAAACAAAGCGAAACAAATTAAAAATCTAGTTTCATCCTTGACAAGAAACAAATAATTTGAGGCAACAGTTTTAAGTAAAAGATTAACATATGGAGAAACATAGGAAAGAAGGAAAAAGATAAAATTACATAATTGGGACTGAGCTTCAATTTTTTCTTCCAACCCAAAATAAATATTTTTATGTCCAATTCTTAAATATAACTCAAAATCCCATTCAATTAAAATTTCCACGTACCCAACTTTCTAAAAATTTAATATAATCAAATATCTCTTTTTATGTCTTCATTTTAAATATGTTTATTAATTATTTAAAGAATAATTTAAAAACAAAAAGTAAAAAGAAATAATAGTCAATTTGATGAATATTTAGAATAATTTTATTGACAATCTATAAAAGTTTGATAATTTAATTTTTGAATAATGTATTATTTTTCAAGTGTCTAATATTTTGTAGAATTAAGCATTTAATAAAAATACATGAAATAAGAATTGAAATAAAAAATTATTAATTTTTTAATTTTTAAAATGATATTTGAAGAAAAGTAAAAAAAAAAAAAAAAGTTAAAGTGATACTTGAAGTAAAAGGCATTCGTGATTTATCTGGAAAAAGAAAACGTGGAATAAAGGATGATGAAGTCATCAGTTCCCTCGAAAGGAGGAAGAGATGCAACAAGGCAGCCTGTTTGTTTTGTGCATGACATCGACTTGATGGAAAAGTTTGACAGACAACAACAGAAAGTCCCCCGTCCGGTTCCATACTGCAATTAAAGTTCAACCCGTGGTGGCTCCCACACTCTCAATTTGTTTAAAATTAGTTTTAGTTTTATTTTTTATTTTTTAATTAAAATAAAAAATTATAAAAATACATAATTTAATAAATAAAAATTAAAAATTAAAAGTATTGTTGTATTAAGGGCTCATATACTCGTTATTTTTTCCTCAATGAAGAAAGCTTTTTGTTACCGAATAATCTTCAAACCAAGATTATGTTTATTAATTAAATATATATTTAATCATCCCATCCAACATATACTTCATCAACTTTAAGAGAGTTATAATGGAATACATCAAAATTGTGTTATTCTATGTGATTCAAAGTTTGATATCATTTTACATATCAAAATTTTTTATATCGCTTTTGTTAAAATATATTATAAATTAAAATCAAATCAATCAATTAATTAGATTTTGATAAATATTTGATTTTTATTACTTTTATATTTATGAAAATTTATTTTTCATATAATTCTAATTTATTATAATAATTTAAATAACATAGTTTTATATTTTATATTATTATTCTCTATTTTTAATTGAGTTAAAAGGGTTAAAGCAAGAGCCACAAAACGAAAGCCGGAGAGTCAGAGCAATGTTCCTCTCTCATTCTTAATAATCTTCATGTCGATACGATGGTATTTTGCTGGTGGGCCTCTGCAAAAGCGCATTAAGCTCTCCTTCCACAAAAATCTCTTTCATGTTAATCCGTATCCCTCCAAATCTGTCATCAGAGATAAGAAAAATACAAAACTTTCTAATCAAGGGGAAAGCAGGTTTTCTGTCTGTAGGTCCCCTGAAACGTGAAACATGCACCGCCATGCGTTATTTTTTATATGATAAAATTTTCTCACATATTAACCATTTTCTCAAAAGTCCATTCATATACTTTTTTTTTCTTTTTCTCGAGAAATAAGAATACAAGGACTGAGATCAAAGTCTCAAAATATCAATTTTTTTCTATAATTATATAGAATAAATATTAATTCAAAGAATCCTGAAAATAATTACAATTTTTGCTATTCAAGAGATCACATACAAGTATCACTTGAACACAATATCAAAAACCATGATATACAAAAATTTGAATATTTATCTTGGTGAGAGGCTATAAAATTTATCAAATTTTTTCTATAATTATATAAAATTTGTATATTTACAAAAATTTTTTCTATAATTATATAGCATCTTTGTTAGAGAGTAAAACGCGCCCACAATTACAAAGAAGGTTTGTCTGCTTCTTTTTCATTGATTTACAGCTATAAAATTTATCTTAATCATACATGCCCAAGAGGGTCATTGTGTGTGAGAGGGAGATGGGAGTGTGTGGATGTAGTATAGGGAGGTGACAAGAGATGAACAACACAGTTGTTAAAGCTGCACACCCAAAACACTTACCTTTCCAACTATGTATATATATGTATCAAAAACAAGGAAGGTCGCACTCCAACCTTTGCATGAAAATGTGTTAAAGCCAATATTCTGTCAAAGATTGATCAGATTGGGGGAATTAGATTCCTACACCACTCACTATGTTTATATAAAATCACTTGACATTTTGATCCAAATAATTTATATACACCATACAGTCCCAAGGCACCATATTTTTACAATATCATATCATCATCCTTAGCTAGAGTTTTTGTATTTCACGCGTGTTGGTCTTTGATTCGGCCAAAATTTTATAAGTTTTTGCTCAAATCTACCCGCCTTTAGTTGGTTTGCCCATGCTGCAAGACCTTTAAGGAATTACAATGGTACATAAAGCAATAGGCATTTTGTGTTAGAGCTCCCTTTTTTTTTATTTTTTCTTGACCTCTTGTATCCAAATTAATAGATTAATCATGTTTGAGCATTCTGAGACTCAATTTAATGACACACTCTCTTGACACATTTTTTTCTATTTCTAAGACTCGAATTCGATATTCTGATTAAGAGAGTTCAATGTCTTGTCAGTAGACTGGCATGACATTGATGTTAGAGCCTCTAGTACTCCTCAACTATTACAAGATAAATATACAAAAATTTGTATATACAAATTTGTTTTTGTATATTTATCATATATTTATCATAGCTTTACAAAAGCTATGATAAATATGCAAATACAAGTATCACTTGAATACAATATCAAATACAAGTATCATACTTCTGGGTTTTCCGA
This sequence comes from Dillenia suffruticosa, assembly GCA_033439265.1. Classification (NCBI taxonomy): domain Eukaryota; kingdom Viridiplantae; phylum Streptophyta; class Magnoliopsida; order Dilleniales; family Dilleniaceae; genus Dillenia; species Dillenia suffruticosa. The sequence goes on from JAVTVX010000005.1 coordinate 3,389,592, forward strand.
AAAAAAGGAGAAAGAGGCATCCTTTTATTTTAAGGGACCCAGTAATATTCTTTCCTTTTTATTTTTTGTGGTATACTCATAGTAGTATTTTTTCCTTTTATGGGAAGAAATAATAAAGAAAGAGAGATTGAATTGCAAAATATTAAACAAAAGTTTGCATTTTTTACTTTAGAAAATAAAAGGGTCGAGGTTTATGTCTACCATAACATGGGATTATTTTAACACTCGTTTTACATATTCCTTTTAACATGGCGGAAAATTCACCAAATGCTCCCTTTGTCAGCGTTGCATCAAATCATGTGCTTTTGATAAATACGAAGTCGGATGTATTTGAGACACTACAAAAAAACAAGCTTTTAGTCACAAATTTGACTACGAAAATTTAATAAAAATTCATCGTTAAAAACGTTAGCGACGGAGTTAACGACGAAAAATTTTTCGTCACTAATAACATGACGCAAAAATTTAGCAATGAAAATTAGAAATCCGTCACTAAATTTAGTGACGGATAATTTTTCATCACTAAATTCGTTACAAATTTAGCGACAAAAATTTAAAATTCGTCACTATATTTAGCAACGAAAAATTATATGTCACTAATTTAAGGACAAAAAAAATTCATCGCTAAATTAGTGACAGATATAAATTCGTCGCTAAATCTGTCACTAAATTAGTAATGAAAAAAAAAAGTGCTCCCGCCTACACCCGAGCCCGCCCTAGCCAGCATCCGCCCACATGCCCTCCCTCACTTAATTCCTGGAAAATGTCTCCGCTTTGCTCCCACCATGGTTCGAACTCCTGTGCTTCCATAAAACTTTAAGATCATATAACCACCAACCTAAATGTCAGTATCTGTTTTAAGTTTTTCTTTTTTATTTATTATCTTTCCTTTACATTTTTCTAATAATAATAAAATAATATAAAATAACAATTTATTATAAAATAATAAAATATTAGTTTAAAATAAAATAACAAAATATTTTTAAAAATAATAATACTATTTTTTGAAAAGATAAAATAAAAATAAAATATAACATATTAATTAAAAATAATAAATATGATAATTTTTTTAAAATAAAAAATAAAAAATATATATTAATATTTTATTTTATTTAATTATATTTCAAATTTAGTGACAAAATCTGAAATTTGTCGTAAAATTAACGACGAATTCGGAATTTGTCGCCGAATTCGTTGCTAATTTGCGTCGAATTCTGAATTCGTCGCTGAATTCGTCACAAAATTAGCGACGAATTCCGAAATTCATTGCTAAATTAATTTATTATTTAATAAATATATATTAATATTTTCTTTTATTTAATTATTTTTCAAATTTAGTGACGAATTCCGAATTCGTCGCTAATTTTGCGACAAATTTGAATTCGTCGCAAAATTAGCGACAAATTGGGAAATCGTCGCAAAATTAGCGACGAATTCAGAAATTCATCGCTAAATTAATTTATTATTTAATAAATATATATTAATATTTTATTTTATTTAATTATTTTTCAAATTTAGTTATAAATTCCGAATTCGTCGCTAATTTTGCAATCAATTTCAGAATTCGTCGCAAAATTAACGTCGAATTCCCAAATTCGTCGCTAATTTAATTTATTATTTAATAAATATATATATTAATATTTTATTTTATTTAATTATTTTTCAAATTTAGTGACGAATTCTGAAATTCGTCGCAAAATTAGCTACTGATTTCAAAATTTGTCGTAAAATTAACGACGATTTTCCGGTCATCTCTAAATTTGCTACGACTATTTTTTCGTCGCAAATTTTGTTGTAAATAGTGATGAAAAAAGTTTTCGTCACTAAATTCATCGCAAAATAGTAAGAAAAAAAATTCGTCGCTAAATTTCGTCGTAAAATTCGTGTTTTTTTTTGTAGTGACAACTATTTGAAAAATTTGCTTCTTTTGGATTCCTGAGGAGAAAGGGTGCCCATAAAAAATCTTATCATGAGCGGAGGCGAATCCAACGAGAAAAAATTTCTTCTTTTGGGTTTTGGAGAGTGCATTGGAAATGGCACACGTGCCCTCATGTTAAATCATCATCTTCTTGTCACAACTTCCTCTCTATTCAAATCAAATCCTTTCCCAAACGCAGCTAAATCGATACCTTTCCATACCTCTTTCTCTCTCTCTTTCCCAATCTTTCACCCAACCGCCATCTCTATTGTTGCTGCCACCGGGCTTCTTTGTCTTCTGTCTCTATCGCTTTATCCCATCGCCTGTGTTCTTTCTCATTCCTCTGCAAGCTTCAAAATATAGAAACAAGTTGAAGAAAAATCACCTGAAGCAATATAGCCGTGTCTACTCTCTCTCTCTCTCTCTCCATGGAAACGGAGGATTAAAAAAAAATAAAAAATAAAAATAAAGTAGAAAAAAAGGGCAGAGTTTTGATAACGGTGATAGCAGAATTGTATTATATTATGTGATTAGTCTGACACCATCTTTGGTCGGCCCCATGGCATTCTGCTGGTCGGCCTTTGCAAAAGGACATCAACCTCTGCTTCCACACAAATCTCTTGCATGTAAAATCGTATCCCCTCCAAATCTGCTTGCTATTTAGAGATCAAGAAACACAACTTTCCAATCAAGGGGAAAGCCGGCTAGTTTTCTGTACTCTTCTTGATCACCTCCAACGTGGAACATGCATCGCCATGCATTATTTTTTGTATGCTAAAACTTTCTAATCAAAGTCCCGACATGTCAATTTTTTTCTTTATAATTATTCAAAATAACTATTAAATCGAAGAATCCCGATAATAATTACAAGTTTTGCTATTCAAGAGATTGTATATAAATATAACTTAAATACAATATCAAAAACTATGAATTACTAAAACTTGTATACTTATCTTGGTGAGTGTGATTATAAATTAAATATTACATATATTTCATAGACTAGCCTATATGCATATATTAAGAGGAGAGGGGTAAAATTTTATTTTTATTGAATCAACAAATCTATAAAAGTTATTATTATTATTATTTTACATTCTTATTAAATAAAATTATTTCAATTTTTTCTTTGTTTGCAAACGGTGGATGGGAGAGGGTGTGTTGCACCACGTGAAGAGAATCAATAGCCAAAATCATTAGCCCTTTTCACAATATCATTGGTCTTGATTCAAGATATTTTGTCAAAATCATTGGCCCTTTCCACAATATCATTGACCTTGATTCAAGATACTCAAGATATTTAACTCAAGCATTCTTTCAATTTCAAGTGCAACGGCTCCTTTCTCTTCTAAGACTAGTACAGCTCATGAGATTCTAAAAAATATTATAAGGAATGCAACATTATCTCTAGGACATACTTAGCATATTATTCTTGTCTGGTGCTGCCTATAAATAATTCCTTGTAGTCCTTGTGAATCGTCAATGGAATGAGAATTATCTTCTTTCCATAAACCTCTTTATGGTATCAGAGCTAGAAACTGTTCCAACTCCTCAATTCTCATGGCCATCGAAAGCGGCAAATCCCTTGTGAAAATCAACACTGAAAGTGAAAATCAACACTGAAACTGAAACCGAATTATCCTTGCAAACTCTCCATCAATGTTCAAGTCTCATCTCTTTAAAACTAGACAATACCAATTTCCTGCTTTGGCGATCGCAGATGGAGCCATTGATTCATAGTATCAACATGGCACATCATCTCATCAAAGGCAGCGAACCTCCAAGTGAGATAACTAAAGATGCCAAGACAGAGATGAATCCAACTTATCTCACATGGAAAAGAAATGTTGGTCTTCTTACAGCCTTCATTCTCCGAAATATCGAAACTGAAGTGCTTGTCACTCTTGAAAATGTTGGTTCTGCCCACATGGTATGGAAGTCTATCGAAGAACAAATTCTTCCCACTACAGTGGAGAAAGAAATGATATTATATGAAACTCTTATGTCTTTGAAGAAAGGCACCATTTCTCTTGATGAATACATCAAAAAATTCAAAGGTTTGTGTGATAGCTTGGCTGCCATTAAGAAGCCAATTGATGAAACTAAGAAAGTCTTCCAGCTTGCCAGGGGTCTTGGAGCTAGGGGTCTTGGAGCTAAATATCAAGGCTTTCGAACTGCCATGCTCACTAAGCCTCCTTATCCCACTTTTCACCAATTTGTCATGGCATTGCACGCTTATGAGCAGATGAATTTCAGCAATGCCATGGAAATTGACAACCCTCCTAGACATGAACAAGCCTATATAAGTTCAGTAATTTTTATTATTCGAACAATTCGAATTCTAATAACATCAATTTATTTATTGATATATGGGATCACAGGACAAGTTGACAATATCTTTTTAGCTGATTCGTCTAATAGCTTCCTCTTAGAAGAAAAGAGAAAATTGTTCAAATTCTATCGAACACACTTATAATTTTTTATAATTATATAATAAAAAATATATAACTCTAAACCCAATACAATTAAATTATTAAGAAAATGATATATAAGATTCCCTTGGGGCTAGACCCACCAACCTTGACAAAAACTTAACTTCGAGCCGTTACCATATATGCTTGTTGCAATAATTGTATGCATTTTTCACCGTGATGGATAGTACTGATTCTTTGGTGCACCCAACAAAGTTGCAACAATTACATGCATTTTCCATGTGAAGTACTGATTACATATGGGATTACCAGTACAATAATTATCTAAGAGTTCCCATCAAGAAAACATGCTCAAATCTGTCATTTTAATAGTATTTAATTTTTCATAATATATTTGAAGTAGTGTTAGATGGCCAAAATTGTCAGAGTCTTTCAAAGATCATTGGTATTCACAAGGATCAAAGTAAATATCAAGCCAACGCATAACGATCTACAGTTGAGGTGAGTTGGTGTTGTCAAATTTTGGAACAGTGGAAATCTTTGATTAGATATGTAAAAATCTTACGATATTAACGGACAGTTAGTTTAGTAAAATATGGTATTAGATCTTTTAACTAAATTCCCGAGTTTAACTTGTATTTGAGTAAGAAAAAAATACATCGAGAGGGTAGCTCTCTTAAATGGATCACTGTAAGTCTCGAATCAAATTAATCAAAATTAACTCTAAATACCGATCATACAGTATAAAAAAAAAAATCCTACGATTCCGAAGGCCGAATATAGACATACAAAATAAGAAGAGACGGTGAAAGAGTTTATATTTCTATTTTTGATCTCATATTTTAAAGATTTTAAATAATATAATTTTATATATTTTAAGTATTTATTTGTCACGTTTAAATGGGCAAGATGGTTAATGTTTATATAAACGTATCTATTATCGTGTTTAGGTGTATCAACTGTATTTAAAATATGAATTTAGATTAGCTGTATGTTTTATATTTATATCGATTTTAATGGGGCAAAATAACTGCACATTCAAGGAAAGACAACAAAGAATGCTTGCAACAAACTCACCACCGGTACAAACAATATTTACTGCACTAGATCTACAGTCTTCTTCGCACTTCAATTCCTCGAGTATGCAGTACTTTGACCAGCTTCCTCACCAGCTTCTCTTGCCCTTCTATTATTATTATTATTAGGTTTTTTTTTTTTTTTTTTTTTTTTTTTTTTTTTTCTGCATTACACTACCTTAAAGTTTAGGGGAAGATCAAAATTTATTACAAAATATTTTCAGAAAATGTGAAAATACAGGAGAGTAATGTTTTATCACCTTTCTCGTCTACCACATATATGTCTTTTGTGAAAAAAAAGTAAGATATAGATTGTATCAAGTCTATTTATTTATTATTTTTCCTAAATACAATGGATGGGTAGGCAATCAATATAATTAGCTTCTTTCAGAATTACAAGCAAAGATCTTTGAGTTAAACATATTTACCAAATTTCCAGTGCAACATTCGTTTTATATGGAGAATAACCAAGGTGGGAGAACAAGTACTTGCAGGTACACGATGGATAAGCAATAGAGTGAGCATCCATGAGATCCTTATACAGGTACAAGATCAATATAAATAAGTGGCGTGTGTCAAAACAATGCCTTCCAAAGAGAATAAACGCTGAAAGCTGAATTTCGAAAATTATCGACGGAAAAAATTCCATCGTTAATAGCTATGGATTTGTAACGGAATACCGTCGGACAGAATATCAAACGATTTGTAACGGAAATATTTTCGTCGCTAATCCATCGCTGTAATAGTCAACTGTAAAAAAAAAAAAAAGAAAAAAATTTTATAAATCTATCAGCGACGGATTACCGACGGAATTTTCAGCAACGGAAAATTTCAGTAGCTAATCTGTTTATATATTGGCAAAGGAAAAAAAATAAAAAAATATATGTACAGCCATCAGCGACGGATTACCGACGAATTTTTTTTATTTTTATTTTAATTATTTTTAATTATTTTTTAATTTTTTAAAATTTTTAAAATTTTTAAAATTTATTTAATAATTATTTTTATTTTTATTTTTATTTTTATTTTATTTTGTAGAAGAATAATATTAATTTATTTTTTAAAATTTTTTATTATTTTATTTTAAGCTAAAATAAATTTATTTTATTATTTTATAATAAATTATAAATTTATATCAACTAATATTAGTGACGGAAAAAAATCTATCGCTAAAAAAAAAAATTAGAGACGGATTGGGTCCGTCACTGATTTTAGACCTCTCAAAAAAAAAAAAGCTCTAGGCAACCCCCGCCAATCCGCTTTCTTTAATTTGTGGAAAAACGCCTCTAACCGCCTTGGATCCGGGAACAAGAGAAATTTCATAAGCAACACAACCACCAAGCCATATTTCATATCTAATCATATTATTTTTTTTTTACTTATTCTCTTTATTTCATATTTTTTAATAATAATAAAATAATATAAAAATATAATTTTTTAATAATAATAAAATTATAATTTATTATAAATTAATAAAATAATTATATTTTAGCTTAAAATTAAAAAATAAAAAATTTAAAAAATAAAATAATATTTTCCTTCTACAAAATAAAATAAAATAAAAATAATTATATTAAAAAATTAAAAAATTAAAAAAATTAAAAAAATTAAAAAAATTAAAAAAATTAAAAAAATTAAAAAAATTAAAAAAATTAAAAAAATTAAAAAATTTTGAAAAAAAATTCATCGCTAATTTTTCCGTCGGTAATCCATCGCTAATTTTTCCTTCCCTAATCTGTCGATAATATATTTACAAAAAATTAAAAAAATTTTAAAATAAAAAAATTTAAAATTTTTAAAAAATTTAAAAAATCCATCACTAATCCGCCGGTAATCCATCGCTAAAATTTCAGTCGGTAATTCATCGCTGATAGTTTTATAAAAAATTAAAAAGACTTAAAATTAAAAAATTAAAAAAAAAATAAAAAATTATAAAAAAATTCTTTGGTAATTGGTCATTAAAATTTCCATCGGTAATCCGTCGTAATTCAGTTGTTATTACGGGTGAAAAAAAATCTATCAATAATTTTTCATCGCTGAAAGTCCATTTTTTAGTAGTGATATTATAAAAATTATAAAAAAACCATTCAAGAATCAAAAAATCGAAATAGAATCAGAGTTGATCTATATGATTGGTTCGTTCCTATTTGGTTCAAAATCTTGGGTTGATTCAGATTAGTCCCCAAGGGACAGCTCAACCGGTAGAGACTTCCTACTTCCATCCTCTCTTCTCTAGTTTGATCCCGCTTGATTGTACCTCTTTGTACAAAAAAAAAAATCTTAGGCATGTCTAGATTAATCAATGTATAATTAAATATTTGACTTTTTTATTCTTATATTTCCACATTAATGATGAAATTTCTAAATAAATTTAATCTGTTGTAATAGTTTAGTGAAATTAATTAAATTTTTATATTTTATACCAATTCAATTTCTCGGACAGATTGAAAATTTAAATGCACCTATTCATGACCTTATAAAATCATATGGTCATTCGCACATATTTTCCTCGTTTGAATGGAAGTAAGACAAATAGGGATGAACCGGCTGCTCTATCCCATTTCCCCGAAGAAATTCCTATAAATAGTTGAAAGCAAAAGGCTCAACTTACAAAATTTAAGTCATGATACCACTTTTCTGCTGCGACATTTTTCATTCTCTGCATTTCTGAGTTTGAACAGACTTGACATCGCTAATTTCACCTTTCAGTAGTCCAGTAGTCCCCAAAATTTCAACTGCTGTCATGGCCTCAATTCAAAATGCTAGCGCTATATCCGAAGCTCGTCCCACTGCGAATTTTCGTCCCAGTATTTGGGGAAATCATTTTCTCACATATGCAATGACTTCTAACGAAGTAATTACCCACTCTCTCTACATGCAATCAGTGTAATGGAAGAAAGAGAATAAATATTTCCTCAATCCATTATTCAATAATTTTATTGTTTGCAGACAACAAATGAAGCTGCGGCTGAGAAACAATACGAGGAACTCAAAGACAAAGTAAGAAGAATGCTCATATCCACCGAAGACAAGCTTTCACAAAAATTGATCTTGATAGATGCAATGGAGCGTTTGGGGGTGTCTTACCATTTTTACAAGGAGATAGAGGATGTCCTAGAAAGGATTTTCCATGCTACCAACGGTGATGATGAATGCAATGATTTGCATTCTCTAGCACTTCAATTCCGGTTGCTAAGGCAGCATGGATTTGATGTGTCCTGCGGTAAGAAGATGAATTTTGTTCTTGATTGATGCTATGAATTTGTTCTTGAACGATGTGGATGTTCTTGTGATTCAGATGTATTTATCAAGTTCAAGAATCACAAAGGCAACTTCAAGGAATCCATCATTTCCGACATTCAAGGCATGCTAAGTCTGTACGAGGCATCACATCTTAGATTACATGGTGAAACAATTCTGGACCAAGCACTGGCTTTCACTACGACACATCTCAAGTCTAAGGTTACCACTACCAGTCATGTTAGCTCTTCACTTGCTACGCAAGTAAGGCGTGCATTAGAATGGCCGATCCAAAAAAGTTACCCGAGGCAACATGCAAGGAATTTGATATCTATCTACCAGGAGGATGGATCTCATAATGAAGCTCTACTCAAATTTGCCAAATTGGATTTCCACAAATTACAAGCACTGTACCAAAAAGAACTTGCCTATTTATCAAAGTAAGCAAAGCTTTATCTCTTGGTGATTAAATTCTTAAGATTAAAAAAAATAATAATAACTCTCCCCACTAATTTAAGTTTTTGAAAGAGCTGATGGTTATATAAAATATAAAATGCTATCAAAGGAGAAAATTTTGAACTCGAATCATGTCAGATTCCGTTCATTTTCATTTAAAAATCCTATAAATAATTCGAATTATATCATACTTCTTCTCAACACATGAGAGAGAGTTTTAAGATACAAAAAAATTAATAACATTTCTTTCTACTAATTTAAACTTTTAGAAGGAATGAAAATAATTCAAAATATAAGAGAAATATTATTCAAAGTATCATGTGCTGCCTGATTAAAAGTCTTTTTTTATTGCAGAAGGGCAGCCTATGATATTTCTCAAGCCGAGCATAGCATTTCCTAAATCTTAAAGCAATCACTTTTTGTGTTTTTATGTATATGTTTGTTTAGGTGGTGGAATGATTCGAACTTTGGAAGGAAGTTCCCTTATGCAAGGAACAGAGTTGTAGAGTTGTATTTTTGGGCAACAGCTATGAGCATCGAGCCCCAGTATCATTTTGGCAGAAGGTTTACGACCAAAGCTGTAACTATGATTTCCATTATAAATGACACATGTGATGCATTTGGTACTTTTGAAGAAATCAACCTATTTATGGGAGCTGTTGAAAGGTTTAAGTCATTAAAAACTCAATGTTTTTTCTTCATCTTCACGCCCACGGGGGTTTTAAGGAACTACAAATTTGTTTCATGAATCTTAGGTGGGATGTCTGCGCCGCTGATCAACTTCCAGAATACATGAAAGACCTGTACGCAGCACTACTTGAAGTTTATGATGAAATCGAATTGGAAACAACAAAGGATGGAAGACCATACTGCGCATATTATGCGAAAGAATCGGTAAGAAATCTTTGTGATATTAGATGTAAAATTTGTGAAACAGCTATCCATTTTTTAAAGCTGTAGACGTGCTTTTATTTATTTTTTTAACTACAGCTGGATTTATCACAGTTTAAGCAAAAAATGACTTTGGTGTGTTTATTGCTTTCATCGTTCGTGTATATTTCTCTCACCTGAAAACGATGTGTACTGAATTTGGCAGATGAAAGGAGTAGCTCGAGCCTACTTTGCCAAAGCAAAGTGGTATCATGAGGGATATGTGCCACCAGTGGAAGAGTATATGGTTAACGAATTGACGTCCATTGCCATCCTAGCACTAGTGATGACAACTGAGGTTGGATTAGGAAATTTGGCAACAAAAGATGCCCTTGATTGGTTGATTAGTGATCCTCCAATTCAAAGAGCTGCCTCTGCCATAGTCAGGCTCATGAATGACATTGCCTCCCACAAGGTTAATCACCCACATGCATATATTTGACATATAGTTTTCAACTTTACCTACAGAAATGTACCTCATTCTCATTGTATGTGTGGTTTTCCCTTTTTGTAGTTTGAGCAAGAGAGAGGACATGCAGCTTCAGTGGTTGAGTGCTATATAAAAGAGCACAATTCTTCAGAGCAAGAGGCATACGCATGGGTGAAAAATGAAGTGGAAGAAGCATGGAAGGAGATAAACAAGGGGTGCCTCAGGCCCACGCCCGCGCCAATGTCTTTTCTCATGCCCATCATCAATGCTGCCCGATTCGCTAATTTTGCATACAACAAAGATGATGGTTACACATTTGTCTCCCAGCATTACGTGGATGATATCACCGCGGTGCTTGTTGACCCGCTTCCTATATGAGCATGTCACTGATTCATCCGCAAATTCCGTCGACCAATCTTGCTACTGTTGGAGACGTGCCTTACATTAAGCTACAGTTATGGAGTTGCTAAATAATTGGTCGGTAGATCAAATCTTAAGGAGATATTTTCTACATATTGTTTGTTCTAGCTTGATATTAAGAGTCAGTTAAATTTGGCTTGAAATTAGTAAATTATCTTGCATTTCTGAGCAATGCAGTGGATTAATCGATGTACTATGAAATACCAAGTTCTCTTCCTCTCTTAAATGCCAAATATTTTTCTTTGCTCTCATAAAACCTTTGTTTTTTGGTCGAGTTCCTTGCCAAATAACAACTTAAATCAATCAATATTGTTTTATTCTTGTGTCATATAACATCAGCTACTTTGATGTATCGGGGTTGCTAATAAGAAAAAACGAAGAAACGGATAATGGACAAGCCGGTGCATAAGAGTCCGTCCTCAACAGAGTGGTTTAAATACTACAATTGTAAACATGTTCAAATCGTAAGTGAAAGGCAATGAAAGACATAATCTACTTTCGTTTCTAAGACATAGTCTGCTATGTTGTCACCTTGTTGGTTATTTATTTGTTCCAAGTGTTCTGGCACACATTTTAATTTGCAAATGTTGATGTTCTTGCCGTGATGCACAATCCTAAATAAGGATGTTCTGATCCCTTTTTGGGTGTTTCGGCTTACAAAAGATAGATTTATTTATCTATCTCAACCACCTAAATTGAAGCAAATCAGGTTCAGACTATTATAGGATGACATACATTGAACTGAAGATCAACTACACATCAAACCTAACTCACCAAATAAAATTGCATAAAAGAGAGCATGATGATATTTGAAATATAGGCCAAACAAAATACAAGTGGCATGCATCCAAAGAAAACCAATTTGAAAACCCAATTCAAAACGACAATGTACCCAATTTGAGACAGAGAGAGAACTCGCTCCAACAACATCATTAATCTAATTCGGGATTCAACTGATTTCACCCTTAAAACCCTAGAATACTACATCATTTGTGCCAACACCGACTCTGTATTAAATCTCACGTGGATTCATTTTGAATATTAGAATGTAGTATATAAGTTTTAGAATTCTCTCCACTTTAATGATTATCTTTTAAACTCTTGAATTTGTTAATATATAATTAATGTTGTTTATATATATTTGTAGTTTGAGAAAGAGAGAGGAATTGTTGCCTCAGCCACTGAGTGCTACATGAGAGAGCACGGAGTTTCGGACCAACGAGTTCATGAATTGTTCCTAAAAGAAGTTGAAAATGCTTGGAAGGATATCAACGAGGAGTGTCTTAGTCCAACTGCAGTGCCAATGCCTCTCCTGGAAAGAGTTCTCAATCTTGCACGAATTATGGATTTTATATACAAAGAAGAGGATGGCTACATAAATACTTCTCAACATCTCAGATATTCTATTATTGCGTTGCTTATGATCCTATAGACTTTTGAGAAGAATAAACTCATGAAAAATATTATTGCCGACATAAGATTCCCTTGAGTGTTAAGTGCCAATTTTAATTGTAATGGGATAATTTTTTTTTTTTTTTATGAGTTGACATACTGAATAATATATCAATGTTTTCTCAATTATTTCTTATTTTACGTATTCTTTTTATGTGGGTCTAGCTTTCTTTCTTTCCTCTTTTTTCTTTTGGTGGGGGACTCTTTCAATACTTTTTTTTGTTATACAGAGATTTAAATTTGGGATCTCCAAATTGGGGGAGGGAGATTTTGACTACTAAACTATTCCCTTGGGACAACTCTTTCAATACCTTGACTATGATGTTGTCCCCTCAATTCCTAATACTTTGATAAAAACTGGAGTTGTCTACAAGTTGGAAAAGGGATTTACCCTCAATGCTGAATAAGCTGGTTTTAGTATACCATGATAGTTTACACTCGAACACTAAATTTATCGATTTGGGAAAAGGCTTTACTTATTCTATTGAAAATTCAGCAAAACACCCTTTAGAACCGGAGCTCTGTGTTAGGAAAAGAGCTAAAGCCTAATTGCTATCTAGTTCTCACTTAAAACATTTAGAGTTTTTTTTTTTTTTAAGAAATTGAAATAATAAAAAAAGCAAAAAAGAAAAAAAGAAAAAAGAGAAGAGCCCCTTCTTTTTATATACATTGAAACTCGAACTCGAGATCTTGACAAGAGGGAGAGAGAAAACGGTATCTTCTGAGTTATAACTCATTGACAAAGAGGCCTCTTCTATCGCACTGAACTAACGAGATAACTAAAACTATATGTTTCAACTATAAATATATATTTTGTTTGTATTGACTGGGGAGGGGTCTCATATAATAATGTTATTCAGAATTTCTCGGGGACAACTCAAGCAGTAAAACCTCTCCACTTCTATCCTCCCTCATCTGGTTCGATCTCACTTAATTGCATCTCATTGTATCAATAAAAAAAAGAATACAAAAATGTTATTCAGATGCAACTCCATCCTCGTAGGATATGCTTCCGGCCTTTTTTTTTTTGGTGAGGCAGAAGAACAGAAGAACTACAGACCCAGACCCATTCCTTTAGGAGAAACTACACCATCTCTGCACTTATGCCTTAGAGCCTTAACACCCTTTGCATCATTAGATAACAGATTGGACACAGAAGACGGAGGCAAGGAGAACTCGTGCATTCCAGGACCGCAACTATGCCCATACAGAGCTAGTGATCTGCGCATTTATTTCCTTCCCTAAGAGTGTCGCGGATTTCCACCACATTAACCTCCGCCATAAGATCCTGGCAGTTCTTGATGAGGGAACCTAGATGGTGCTCGGAGCTAGGGCTATACCTGAGGAGATTGATCACCACTAGGGAATCCGCCTCCAGCTCTATACCTTTCAGACTCTTTATCTTCACTAATCTAAGACCCTCCCTGATTCCCCATAGCTCCGCAGGGCCACTGAGCAAATACCCACATTAATAGCAAAACCAGCTATCCACTCTCCTTTTACATTCCTTTTAACACCCCCAGCAGCAGCATGCCCATCAGAATTAACTGAGCCATCAGTATTAAGCTTGATGTTGTCACCCTTAGGAGATCTAGCACTGCCTTCCCTTGCCTTCTTCTGGACAGCAGCATCGATCTTGTTGCTAAAGTTCATTGCCCATCTCACCAAGAGCAAGGTAGGCTTTAGATCGTTTTGATAAATGTGTCTGCACTGAGCCTTCCAAATAACCCAGATTGTAGCCATAAACTTACCTCTACCCAAGAAGAAAGTGTTTGAGCTAAAACCTTTCACGCCAAACTTGAATCAGTTCGTAGCGTCACCTGTCCAGAAATCGCTCACAGCCTCCACCCCCAGCAGCACAAGATTCCAGACCTCTCTAACAGCGGCACAGTCCCTAAGGCAATGGAGAATAGTTTCCTTTGTCCCTCTATAGAGAGAACAGCTACTCTCCTCCGTGAAATGTCTCTTTTTCCTCTCTACATTAGTCATTATCTTATTGTTATTAGCTAACCAGAGGAAAAATTTAACTCTAGTAGGCCCAGCAGATTTCTAAACCCAAGTCCAATCCTCTCCTTCTGAGTTCCCATATCTCTCAGGGATTGAAAGAATCTATAAGCTGAGGCAACCGAGAACCACCCATCAGCAATGCCAGCCCAGCAAAAGTCATCTGCACTTGAAAGATCCATGGGAATCATGATTCTTCTGATCTCTTCTACCTTATGTCTCGGTAAGAAGGCATTCAGCTCATCAATCTTCCGTTCTCTATTGTCGTTAAAGAAACGATTGACCATCTTTACAAGGAAACTAGGGTTTTAATACCCTGAAAGCATACAAAACTCATGCAGGCAGACTATATAAATCTTATTAAACCTACCGGTTAGGTAAGTCCTCTCTTCTCTAGGAGCGAACACTCTATGCACAACGCAGAGCTCTTTCTTTCAATCTGTTTCTCTCACTTCGAAAACCACTATCACTACTAGAAAACGGACTTTCAGCGATAGATTTTTGACCTCGCTAATTTTCAGTGACGGATTTTTTTTCGTCGCAAATATCAGTGTCGGATTAGCGACAAAAAAAACCCGTCGCCAAAAAAAAATATATGAAAAAAATTTGAAAATAAATCGGCGACGGAATTTTCCATCGCTGATTTTTGAGCACATTTTTAAGCTCTCAGCAGCTCCACGTGCTTAGCCATGTGGCACCCGCTCGCCCGGCCCACACACCCGCCCATGTGCTGACTTGCTTTATTATGCATAAAATTCCTCCTTCACCGCGTCCATCAATACTCGGGCCCGGCCCACACACCCGCCCATGTGCCGACTTGTTTTATTATGCATAAAATTCCTCTTTCACCACGTCCGTCAATACCACAAACAGAAACACAAGAACACCACAACCACCACACCATGTTAAACTCTCGTGTTATCCTTTTTTTTTATTTATTTGTTCTCTTCATCACACTCTATTTAATAATAATAAAATAATTTAAAATGATATTTTATTATAAAATTATAATAATAAAATATTAAAAAAACGGAATAATAAAATCATATTTATTATAAAGTAATAATAATAAAATAATAATTTAAAAAAAAATATTACAAAATTTTAAAAAATAAAATAATATTATTTTTTCACAAAATAAAATAAAAAGAAAAGGAAAAGAAATTATTAAATAAAAAATAAAAATTAAAAAATTAAAAATTAAAAAAATTAAAATCTGTCGGTAATCCGTTGCTAAATTTTCTGTAGGTAATTCGTCGCTAAAAGTTTCGTCGCTAATCTGTCGCTGATAACTATATTAATTTTTTTAACATTTTTTTTTACCCACCACTGTTATACTAACGGATTAGTGACGGAAATTTTCCGTCACTAAAAATTCCGTTAGTAATCCGTCGCTGATGCGTTTTACAAATTTTTTTTGTGGACCACTACAGAAATGGATTAACAATAGAAATATGTCCATTACTAATTTCCGTCATTAATCTTTCGGTATTGATTCTAACGTTAATTTGTCATAAATCCGTCGTTATTATCGACTGATATTTTTCCGTCGATAATTTTTCGTCACTGAATCCGTGTTTTCTAGTAGTGTATTTGACTTGAGCGTCAGGGTTTCTCCCTCCAGAGCACCCTCCAATGGTATTTTATAGGTCTTGTTCTCCAAGGTCAACAGATGACTAGTCAACCTATTCAAGTTAGCAGAGCCATCATCGTGTGGAGCCAAACCCACCTCCAATGATATTTAATTTTATATTTTTATATTTATATTGTTATATTTTTATATTTATGACAATAAATTTTTTATATAAATTCAACTTATTATGATATTTTAATTAAAATTATGAAATATTAAATTTAATATTATTATATTACTTCTATCTCTAATATGTTATCAAAACCATATTCATTTATTTTTCTCATATTCTAATCAAATATTAATTTAAATAGGTCAATATATATGAAATTTAATTAAAAATTAAGTAAATATATTAATAAAAGCTGTTATGTTGGATTCGGTATATTTGATCCAATAATCAATGGGTTCAATGACCAAAAAAAAAAAAAATCCTATTATCATTTGGTCCATTCTAATCTCTTTATTTTATTTTCTTGAGAAAATTATTTTCACTTTATCCATAATAAATATCATTATTGGCATCTCATCGACTGGATATGCATGAGATTCTAGTTTTAAACCAAAATCAAAATTTATAAAATTGAACCAAAATCATAAAAATGGTTCCGATCCAATTTTAGAATTAGAACCTCCAAACGATTGGTTCAGTTTGATTATTAATTTTTAGAATTATAACCCTAATTTAAAAAAAATCGTTAGAATCAGAATCAAAATAAAAAGTATAAAAATCAATAGGAATCTTAAAATATTATAAAAACTAAAAAAAAAAACCATTCAAGAACAAAAAAATAAAAACAAAATCAGAATTAAACAGGTATTGGAACTATTCTAGTCTAGAATTAGAAGCAGATCTCAACATATGGTTCTGAAATTGGAACCAAAATTATTATCCCGGTTCCACTTCTGAATCTTTTTCGTAACAAACCAGAATCATTCGTTTTTAATTCAGGTTCAAAATTTTGGACATGTATAGCGTAATCCATGTAAAAATGTTTTGATTGAATACTTGACCTTTTTTTTTATTCTTATGCTTTTACAATTGTAATAATGAGATTTCTAAATAAATTTAATCTATTATAATAGTTTAGTGAAAGTAATTAAATTTTTATATTTTATATTACTTCAAGTTCTCAGGCAGATTGAAAATTTAAATGCACCAATTCATGACCTTAGAAAATCGGGGTCATTTGCAAATAATTTTTCCTCGTTTGAATAGTAGTAAGACGGTGGACACAGGAAAACAAAGAGGTAATATTTTTTTGTGATGCAGATGTATTTACCAAGTTCAAGAATCACAAAGCCAAATTGAAATCCATCATTTCCGACATTCAAGGCATGCTAAGTCTGTACGAGGCATCACGTCTTAGATTACATGGGGAAACAATTCTGGACCAAGCACTGGCTTTCACTACGACACATCTCAAGTCGAAGGTTACGACAAGTAATCATGTTAGCTCTTCACTTGCGAAGCAAGTAAGGCGTGCATTAGAATGGCCGCTCCAAAAAAGTTACCCGATGCAACATGCAAGCAATGTCATATCCTTTTTTTTTTTTTTTTTTTTTTTTTCTATCTTGTCGCACGAGATTTAAACCTTTCATCACTAAATTGAGGGCGGAAGATTGTGACCGCTACGTGGTCCCTTGGAGAACAAGGAATTTCATATCTATCTACCACAAGGATGGATCTCATAAGACTACTACCGTAAACATGTTCAAATCGTAAGTGAAAGGCAATGAAAGACATAGTCAACTAAGTTGTCACGTTATTGTTTATTTATTTGTTCCTAGTGTTCTCGTACACATTTAATTTGCTAATGTTGTTGATGTTCTTGCGGTGATGCATCTGATCCGTTTTTGAATACTTGCACTTTCTTGTTTCCCCCTTTGTGTTTCAAAAGAGATTTGTCCATCAGGGACAGCTCGGTAGAGCCTTCCCATTTCTATCCTCCCTTCCCCCGTTTGATCCCGCTTGATTTCATCTCCTTGTATAAAAAAAATTATTTATTTATTTATTTATTTTGTTATTTTGGATCTCAACCACCTAAATTGAAGCAAATCAGGTTCAGAAAATTATAGGAAGACAGACATGCATTAAACTGAAGATCAACAACACATCAAACCTAACTAACCAAAATTGCATGAAACGGAGCATTATGATATTTGAAGCATGGGCCAAACAAAACACAAGTGACATCTAGAGAAAACCAATTTGGAAACCCAATTCAAAACGACAATGTACCCAACTTGAGACGGAGAGAGAACTCGCTCACATAACATTGAACCCAAATAATCTGATTGAGGATTCAGCTCACTTCACCCTTGAAACACCATAATAGAACATTTTTTGTGCCAACACTGGCCCCATCCACTTCTCCTTTCTGGGCTCTTACATCAAATAGTTCGGCCCAGCCTTGACAGCCTTTATATACTTGGAGTGACCCACTTCTGATCCATTTCCATAGTCCATTGCCCACTTGCTTGTTTTGATGCCCCATCATCTATTATTATTATTATTATTATTATTATTATTTTAGTATAAGAAGATGTAATTAAGTGGGATCGAAATGAAAAAAGAAATATGAAAGTGAGAAAACTCTATCGCTTGAATTGCCCTTGAGAGACTTAACGGCTATCATAATACAACACAAATTTCGGATTTGTGTGCAAGAAAATGATGGGTTTTGAAGTGTAAAACAAAAAGGTCCAAGCTTTCATACAATATTAGTAAAGCTCAGAGGGCAAGAAGATGATTTTAGCAAGGCTAGGTCCTTACGCACGTTGCACGTAGAATTGAATGACAATAGAAACTCCACGTGTCCATAGGCGCCTTCAATTTTATTTATTTATTTTTATAAGAAGAAACAATAAAATAAGTTTGAATCGGAAAAAAAAGATAAAAACGAGGAGACTCTGTCATTTGAATTATTTTTTGGGGAATCAATTTCACTTAAATATAGAGTTATGCAAACCTAAGCAATAACAGATGAACCAATAATTTGTCAATAAAATTGCATTGAAGCAACCTCATCCCCTTAACCACCGCAGCCAAAAATAAACATTGCGTTTGACAAGCTGGACAATCATATTCAATGATGGGTGCCATTAATTGAAGATGATCGAGTGCATCTAACATAAACAAAACCACCCGGGCACCACCCCCAAAAAAATAGAGCCACTGCATTTAATAAGCTAGACATTGGATATGGGTGAGTTGATGATTCGGCTCGGTGAGAAAGTGAGAAGAGCTTTATGTTCGTTATCCAAGTGTTTGGATTTGAACATTTTTTAAAACAATAAAAAAATTAATTTAAGAGACTTTTTTTTTAATAAGGGATTCGATAGTCAGGTAGATTCAGATTAATCAGAGTGAAATTTCAGATATCGAAGGTCATGAATTATAAAATGATGAAACATACATCCAACTATGTATTTTTTTTTATTTTTTAAATACGTCTATAGCAGTAGTCGACATATCATAATCATGCTACCCAATGAGGAAATAAAGAATTTTTTTAATATAAAACACCAATAAAACGGAGCCGACCAAATTAATGTTTTGCTCATAACAGAAGACCTAACAACATTGCTTCACATAGAAAAAGACAGTCATTGCCCTCGTCAAGAAAGGTTGGCTGCCCCTTTCCAAAATATCTTCTCACGTTTCTCATAAATATCTTTTTTCCATTTTTTATTAACCTAAAGAATTGTTTATATTTATTGTAATTTTACCAATATAGCATTTATATCTAATTGTTTGGGAGAAGACTTAGTATCGATTGAATTTAACAAAGATTGCCCCATTTATATACATGGTTAACCTTCATTGGTCCAACCCATTTGCCCTAGCAATGCCAATTTCTAGTTGAAGGTCTGAATTTTTCTTTCCCCTTTAGGACAAGGGGAAAAAAAATAATCATATGTAGTATCATGTAAAGCAAGTATTTCATTAAGAAAACTGGATATATAAAAAAAAAAAAATTATAATTCTTTTGTCTAAAAAATGGTGAGATCTAACCAAAATAGTAAATTGTTGGACCAACGAGAGTTTTACTATTTTTCTATTCTTTTTTTCTTTTTTTTGTTTATCATGAAAATACAAAATTAATCATAAGAAATGGAGATCATTCCGTCCTAAACTTAAAATTCAAAAGAATTGGCTTCCGAAATAAATTCGCCCACTTGACTCAACATGGCAGCCTGTTTAAATGTTTGGCTACCAAGAACATATACCTCTGTCCGGCCAATACGGCAATTAAAGTTCAACCCACGTGGTGGCTCCAACAATCTCCATTTGTTTTAAAAATTAGCTTTAGTTTTATTTTTTATTTTTTAATAAAATCAAAATTATAAAAAATACATAATTTTGTAAATAAAAATTAAAAATATTGTTGTGTTAAGGGCTCATATGCTCGTTGTTATTTTTGCCTATACGAAGAAAGCATTTTATTCCTTCATACCAATATTTTGTTTATTAATTAAATGTCTATTTAATCATCCCATCAGTCATCAGCTTTAACAGGGTTAGCAAAGAACACATCGAAATTGTGTGTTTTTTTTTTTAATCATTGTTTATTTAGTTATTACATTGATTATCATTAAATTCAATTAGAATTGATTTTGATTTTATAAAATTTTTTTGATATCTATTTATTTATTTATGATATAAATTTTGAATCTAAAATTTTATTTTAAAAAAAATCAATATATAATTATTGAACCAATTAAATATCATTATCATCATAATTATGTTATATTTCAGTGTCGGATCGGATTTTTCATATCAAAATATTTAATGTTATCTTGCTGTAGGTGCCATGGCATTCGGCTGGTGGGCCTTTGCAGAAGGACATCAACATTGCTTCCCCAAAAATCGCCTGCATGTGAAATCGCATCCTCTCCAAATCTGCTACTAGAGATAGTAAAAAAACACAAAACTTTCTACACAAGGGAAAGCCAGCAAGTTTTCCATGCTCTTATTGCACTGCTAAAAGGTAGGGTACGAGTGACAAAAAATATCTATCATAAATAGCGATGGAATTATAATGGATTAATATCGAATGGAATACCGAGAAATTAGTGACGAAAATTAGCTACAGAAATATTTCCGTCACTGTAGTAGTTTAGAGTAAAAAAAAAAAATTATAAACTTATTAGCGACGGATAACATCCGTCGCTAATCCGTCAGTTTAGTGGTGAAGGATAAAAATATATATATATATATGTATTACTATCGGTGACAGATTACTGACGAAATTTTAGTGACGCATGTTTTTTTTTTTATTTTTTTATGTTTTTATGTTTTTATTTTTTTTTAATTTTATAATTCTTTTTATTTTTTATTTTATTTATTTTATTTTATTCTATTATTTTATTATTCAATTTAATGGGTAAATAAAAAATAACAATTTGCTATTCTATTTTAATTAATCAAAGAAATATTTTATTTTTTTATTTAGTGCAAATTTAATCAATGTCGAATTTAATAAGTTAGAAAAATTTAATGAGAATATTCAATGAAAAAAATTACCCCAAGGTAAAGGAGAAAAAAAAAAGAGATGAGAGTGAAATAAGAAAAAAATGTGAGAGTAAGTAATTTTTTTTAAAAAAAAAAAAAAGGTGAGAGTAAGATTAATATTAAAAAAAAAGTGAGATTTAGATAATAAATATAAAAAAAGAAGATATAACAGAGGAGAATGTTGCATAGTGGTCGGGCAACTCAGAATCCATCTTGAAGGCGTAGGTTTGATTTCGAGTGGAGACATTTTCTGCAAAAAAAAAATGCAAGGCACGCGGGTGGGCCGGCGCGCCTGGGTGGGAGCATGTGAAGACGCGTGCTAGCATGTGCAGGCTCCAAGAATCAGCGACAAATTTCCGTCACTGAAAGTGAACTATTTACAACGGATTAGAGACAAAACGAAATTTTTAGCGACGGAAAAATTCTGTCGTTGATACTTTTATATATTTTTTTCTATTAGCGACGGATTAGCGATAAATTTTTTAATGACGAAAAATTTTCGTCACTGATATGTCACTGATATTGTAATACCCAATTATAAAAAAAAAAAAAAAAAAAAAAAAAAAAAAGGAAAATAAAAAAACAAAATTAGGGCTTAAAGCCCAATTTTCTCTCTCTCTTTCCCCCTCTCTTCTCTCTTCTCTCTCCCTCTTCTTCTCTCCCTCTTTCTTCTCTCTTTTCCCTTCTCCCCGCCGCCGTGTCTCTTCCCCTCCTGCTGCCGCCGCCGCCGCCAGCACCGCCGGTCACCACCAGCGCCACCCACAGCCGCTGCAGCTTTCCTCCCTCCCGCGAGCGAGCCGCTGCAGCTCCTCTCTGCACGAGCGCCGCTGCAGCTCCTCTCTTTCGCACAACAGCGCGCGAGCTAGCGCGAGCCAGCTCGAGCAAGCGCGAGCCAGCGCGAGCAGCGCGCGAGCCCAGCGCCAGCCCAGCGCCAGCCCAGCGCCAGCCCAGCGCCAGCCCAGCGCCAGCCCAGCGCCAGCCCAGCGCCAGCCCAGCGCCAGCCCAGCGCCAGCCCAGCGCCAGCCCAGCGCGAGCCCAGCGCGAGCAGCCCGCGAGCAGCGCGCGAGCAGCCCGCGAGCAGCGCGCGAGCAGCGCGCGAGCAGCGCGTGGGCAGCGCGCGAACAGCGCTCGATCAGCGCACGAGCAGCGCGCGACACCCAGCGCGCGACCCCAGCGCGACCCCAGCGCGCCCTTGCGCGCCTCTGCCCGAGCCCCTGCGCACCTCCAGCACGAGCGCAAGCGCTCCAGCTGCGACCCACTGCGCGAGTGCTCGATCCAGCTCGCGAGCGCGACCCTAGCCACTGCGGCCCAGTCCGGCCCGCGGCCCACCAGGCCCGCCAGCCCATCAGCCCGCGGCCCACGGCCCGCGACGGCCCGTGACAGTCCGTGAGCCTCTGCGAAGGTAAATGACTCTGAGTTTCGATTTTCGCACTTGGGTTTCGAAATTCTTTAGTATTGGACTTAAATTGTTCGCAATTGTTTCAAATTTGGAAACATTCAGGTTTTAGACCAAACCAACGGGCGAACGAAAGCTAAATTCGAGATCCGAAGAATCCTAGGTGAGAGAAATGAAATCTCTTCAACCCTTGAATAAACCTTGTCAAATTAGGTAGCATTAGTTGATTTGTTTATAAATTGAGGAATTTAGGGTTCGTACGAAATTAAGAAAAACGATAAACCCTGAAATAGTCGGAAATTGATGAAAATCGTGATGACTTGATTAGGTTGGCTTTCTTAGTGACTCGATTGAGGGGCGTCTTGTTTTGCGTATTTTGGCATTATTGGGGAGTGCGTTACCTTCCCCAAAACTGTGAGTGGGATTTATTTCAATGCTTTTGCTTAATATGTAAATCCTGTTTTACAACATTTTGATAATGAGCATGATTTGTCGTATGTTGGAAATGTTTTGACCGGTTTTAAAATTGACTTTTGTGAACCGTTGGAGTGTCCAAAAACTGTATTGAATTATGAAATTATGCATCCATGTGGTTGAAATGTATAATGTGCCATTTTATGCTCTATGTTGCATTGGTTTATGAACCTGACTTCGGCACATTTTGATGTGATATTGATTTTGGCTTTGAGAGCTTTGATATGTATTGTTCCGTAGCTACGAAGGACACCGTGAGAGGCGCTTTGGTGGCGTCCGGATATGCCTAGGCCTGGGGTATCCCACGAGTTGTCGTGATTTGATTATCTCCACGGTACTAGCCAGGTTGAACCCGAAAGGGGGAGGATTTGGATTTGGATTGGATATCCTCTTCAAGTCTAGCACCTGGACGAGGTTCGTCGCCAACGCCGGGGTAGAGAGCACTTTAAAGAAATTTGCATATAACACCCCCGGTGCGCCTGTCATAGGTCGCGGTAGACCTCTGCCAGGACATTTTCGGCTGGCAGCTCTATGATTTTAATGACAGTGCTTTGGATGCATATTTGACTTGAAAATGCGTGAAATGATATATTGTTGAAATGAAGAGCATGATGATTTGAAATATGATTTATATACTTATGTTTTGACACTCCAGTTTCACACTCCATATTTGACGATTGCATTGACCCACTCACTCACTGAGTATTCTTCTCCCGAGTACTCACCCCTCATTTCCCTTTTGTTTCAGAGATAGTATTTGACAAGGAGCGTCGCTTTTAGGACGCCCAGTTTCTTTGGGAGATCAGGCTTGGACTTGAGGAATTATTGTGTATTTCCGCTGCAAATTTGTATTGGTGATGTATATGTATTTTGAGGTCTATAGATGACCATTTTTTTTATATAATTCTGGGATGACTGTATAAATATGGACATTTAAATTGTAGAACTCTCATGTCACTGCATGACATTGCATTGAGGCATTTCTTTTCATTGCGTCTGTATTTGGGAATGTGTCATGTCTTAGAATTGTCCTCTAGGATCGCTCGGTGCCTCCTCTAAATCACAGGAGGGGCGACTGGCGGCTGTCCATGCCTTTGACGGGGGCATGGCAGTAGAGGTCTGTGGTTAGGACTGAGGAGAATTGTTTGTTAGCCTTGCGTTGCCCTGGATTGTGCAGTAGGATGATCTGATTTGTTGTTGAGGATAATATATGCATTTTGAGGCCGGGATGGCCCCTTTTGGACAGGTAACAGGTTTATTTTAATATGGGAGACCTCCGATATATGGGGAGGTTCTGCCCGATTTTCTGTAAAAATACAGCCGGCATCCAGGGTAACGGGCGGCTGCTCACGATCCCGGTTCGGGGCGTGACAGTTGGATTGGTATCAGAGCGACTTGGTTAAGAGCTATGTAGGAAGAGAGTGTTGGAAACATTTCCGAATAAGTTGGTTTTTAAAGTCCTCAATGCATGAGAGTCTCATACAGTCATAAAGTCCCAGTGCATGGTCATAGGCATATGAGTTCATCTATTTTAGGGGGTTAGATACGGTTGTATCTAACCTAACTTGCTACATTCTTCTCCTATTGAACTAAGAATTTCATTCTTTTGTGAGGATAGCCATCCTATGATTAGTTCAAAATTCTTGAAACGTGCCTATTCTTTTTATGATAATAAGCATCTTTCTCTTGCAGAATTATGCCACCTAGACGTGGAAGGAGAGGTGCTAGATTCGCATCGCTTGAGGGTCTGTTAGTGCCAGATGCACCTCGGGCACCTGAGACCCCGCGAGCACCAGAGGACTTAGACGAGCCGGAGGATCGTACCTCGACTCGCGTGCCACCACCGGCACCTACTCAGCCAGCTGCTCAGGCTGAGACTCCTGTACCCACACTCGACGCCTTTAGGCAGGTGTACGAGTGGTACGCTTTGCATGGGGTCCAGATTCCGCCCCCACCACCTCCTACAGCGGCGCCTGCACCTGCAGCAGCGCCAGTTCCTACGGCACCGGTTCCACCGCCGGTGGCCGGTCCTTCTACTTTGTCCGAGCCGAGTGAGAGCACATCGGCTATTCTTAGACGGGTACATGAGTTGACTCAGTTGGTTAAGGAGGCCCGTCAGTTGGGGTGCACGGATTTCACAGGGCTTGGTGATGCTGCGGCAGCCAAGCATTGGATCAATCGCACCCGCAGGATTTTGACTGATCTCGGGATTGGAGAGGAGCTCTGCCTGAAAGTGGCAGAGCGATTATTAGGGGGAGAGGCCCTCTCATGGTGGGAGGCCCTCACTGATGAGGCGATAGAGCCACTGCGGTGGGACGACTTCCTTCGGGAGTTTGACCGCAGATTTTTCCCACTCTACCAGCAGGACCGGATGAGGTCAGAGTTGGGACGGCTTACACAGGGATCCAGATCTGTCTCGGAGTATGAGGCAGACATGCGGAGACTTGCCGCATTTGTACCAGATCTGGCCACACCTCAGTATTTGCGCTTCAAGTTTGAGGACGGTCTTAGCCTCAGCATAAAGAGGTATATGACTGTTACTCCACAGTTTACACTGGCCGAGGTGATAGACTCTGCTCACCGCGCGGAGGCTTTGGTCCGCGCTGAGACTAGGCAGAAAGAGAACAGAGAGCAGAAGAGAAAGAAAGAGAAGTCTCATTTTGCGGAGAATTCCAAGAGGGGCAGGGGATCCAGTTCGTACAGAGGCGGATTTGGATCTGGATTTCCTGAGCTGGGACGGGGACAGTACTCCCAGGGGTTTAGACAGCCCGCACCGACTCACCCTGCACAGTTTACTACTCAGCGGCACCCTTATTGCCGCAGGTGCAGTTAATCCCATCCGAGCGGAGCTTGTTCAGTGACGGTCACTTGCTTCCACTGTGGGAAGCCGGGGCATATTAGGAGTTTTTGCCCTGAGTTAGGACTCGGAGGACAGAGTTCACTGAGCCGCACTAGTACTCCTCGTATGGGACAGCAGGGGCAGCCTGTTCGGCCAGCAGTTTCTACTCCCAGGGTGACCACTGGGAGTAACACAGTGCAGACTCAGGCACGACAGCAGCCTAGGGCTCAGGCCCGGGTTTATGCCATGACGCAGGAGGACGCCCAGGCGAACCCCGACATCATCATGGGTACTCCTCCTTCTGATCCTGTAGAATAGGATCTCTATTCGTATTCTCACTTCTTTTGAGGATGTCAGCATTGTATCAGTCGTATGGGTATTATATGTTGTGTTCCCTTTTGTCGACATGATACTACTCTGACATTTTTGTACACCGAGATTGTAGAAGCCCTAGAGGCTCAACTGTTTTGACATATATATATACATATCAAGTTTGAAATTATTCTAAGTCTATGTGCATTTTGTTCAATGATAGGTACTCTACCCATTTTCGGAATAGATGCTCGTATCCTTATTGACACAGGGTCTAATTTTTCGTATGTGAGCGATAAATTCTCCCGACACTCTGACAGACCGCTCTCACCTTTGGACGAGGAGATATCGGTCATCACTCCTCTGGGTGAGCAGATTGTGCGCGACACAGTGTATAGAGAATGTGAAATCAAAGTTGGGGATACAGTGCTGAAGGCAGATCTAATCCCTCTCGCCATGACTGATTTTGATGCCATCTTGGGGATGGATTGGCTACATATGCATCGGGCTTCGGTTGACTGCTTTAAGAAGCAGGTGGAGTTTCGAAAACCCGATCAGCCAGTGTTGATTTTTGAGGGCGAGAGGCGGGTTTTACCCTGCTGTGTCATTTCAGTTTTGGAGGCTAGACGCATGATTCGCCGTGGATGTGTGACTTACCTGGCTCATATCATTGACACCACTGCTCAGGGACCGAGACTGGAGGATGTCCCAGTGGTAC
The DNA here is from genome assembly GCA_033439265.1 of Dillenia suffruticosa. Lineage (NCBI taxonomy): Eukaryota > Viridiplantae > Streptophyta > Magnoliopsida > Dilleniales > Dilleniaceae > Dillenia > Dillenia suffruticosa. The sequence goes on from JAVTVX010000005.1 coordinate 3,416,837, forward strand.
AGGACTTTCCTGATATTTTCCCCGAGGAGCTGCCTGGACTACCACCTGTTCGGGAGTTTGACTTTGAGATCGATTTAGCTCCGGGGACTACCCCTATTTCTATGCCGCCATACAGGATGGCGCCGGCTGAGCTGAGAGAGCTCAAGGTCCAGCTGCAGGAGTTGCTGGATAAGGGGTTTATCCGTCCTAGCACGTCTCCGTGGGGTGCACCGGTGTTGTTTGTGAAAATGAAGGACGGCACATTTCGGCTATGTATAGATTATAGACAGCTGAACAAAGTTACCGTTAAAAATCGGTACCCACTACCACGTATTGATGATCTCTTTGATCAATTACAGGGTGCCAAAGTATTCTCGAAGATAGATCTCCGGTCGGGTTACCATCAATTGCGGATTAGGGCCGAGGATGTGCCTAAGACGGCTTTCCGCACCCGATACGGACATTATGAGTTTTTGGTCATGCCGTTTGGGCTGACTAATGCCCCTGCCGCATTTATGGACCTAATGAATCGAATTTTTCACGATTATTTGGATCGGTTTGTCATTGTTTTTATTGATGATATCTTAGTCTACTCGCGGAGTGATGATGCGCATGCTCAGCACCTTAGGGTGATTTTGCAGACTCTTCGTGAGAGACAGCTTTATGCCAAGTTCACCAAGTGTGAATTTTGGTTGCGGCAGATTGGTTTTCTTGGCCATGTAGTTTCTGCGGAAGGTATCTTTGTTGATCCGCAGAAAGTTGAGGCTATCTTGAGATGGGAGCAGCCACAGACAGTGACTGAGATCAGGAGTTTTCTTGGTCTAGCCGGGTATTACCGCAGGTTTGTAGAGGGCTTTTCTCAAATTGCGGCTCCGTTATCTAGATTGACGCGAAAAGGTGTCAAGTTTGTATGGGATGATCGTTGTGAGGTGAGTTTTCAGGAGCTCAAACAGCGATTGACGTCCGCTCCGATTCTAGCCCTTCCCACGAGTAGTCGAGAGTATGTGGTGTACAGTGACGCCAGCAGGCAGGGATTGGGCTGTGTATTGATGCAGGATGGTAGAGTTATCGCCTATGCTTCGCGGCAGCTAAAGAAACATGAGGTGAATTATCCTACGCACGATTTGGAGTTGGCGGACATAGTCTTTGCGCTAAAGATATGGCGCCACTATTTATATGGGGTCACATGCAGAGTGTTTACAGATCACAAAAGTCTAAAGTATCTGTTCACTCAGAGGGAACTGAATTTGAGGCAGCGGAGATGGTTAGAGCTGCTAAAGGATTATGACCTCATTATTGATTATCATCCGGGCAAGGCTAATGTGGTGGCTGATGCCTTGAGTCGGAAGTCATCTTCCTCTTCTCAGACTACCGAGAGTACTTATCTCTCGTGTTTATTGGGACTCCGAGCTTTGGGAGTTAGGTTGGCTAGTGATGATCAGGGAGCTATACTAGCCAGATTTGAGGTTCGACCGAGTTTGCTCGATCGTATCAGGGAGCTTCAGCAGAGTGACGAAGAGCTCCGAGGTATTTATGAGAAAGCCAGCAGAGGTGATATTGACGACTTTAGAGTTCGCAAGGATAGACTGTTGGTTTTTCGAGATCGAGTATGTGTACCGGCAGATAGTGATCTTCGCAGGGCTATTCTTGAGGAGGCCCATTCATCTGCTTATGCTTTACATCCCGGCAGTACTAAAATGTACCGCACCATCAGAGACAGTTATTGGTGGTCGGGTATGAAACGGGAAATTGCAGAATTCATTGCTCGTTGCCTTGTATGTCAGCAGGTGAAGGCTGAGCACCAGCGTCCAGCTGGCACATTGCAGCCCCTTCCCATTCCTGAGTGGAAGTGGGAGCATATCACGATGGATTTTGTAGTGGGATTACCGCGGACTTCGGCACAGCACGATGCTATTTGGGTGATAGTTGACCGACTTACTAAGTCCGCACATTTCATCCCGATTAGGAGTGATTACTCGCTTGAAAGGTTGGCACGCCTCTATATTGATATGATTGTGAGGCTGCATGGGGTTCCAGTGTCGATAGTATCAGATCGAGACCCCAGATTTACATCCCGTTTTTGGCCCAGTCTGCAGGAGGCTTTGGGTACTAGACTGAATTTCAGCACAGCGTATCACCCCCAGACAGATGGTCAGTCAGAGAGAACTATTCAGACTTTAGAGGACATGCTTAGAGCATGTGTTATGGATTTCCGGGGGAGTTGGGATCGGCATCTTCCGTTAGTGGAGTTCGCCTATAATAATAGCTATCAGGCGAGTATTGGCATGCCACCTTACGAGGCATTGTATGGGAGGAAGTGTCGTACCCCGTTGTGCTGGGATGAGGTCGGTGAGCGACGACTCACCAATGTTGAGCTGGTAGAGGAGACGAAGGAGAAAGTGAGGATTATCCGTACGCGGATGAAAGCCGCCCAGGATAGACAGAAATCCTATGCAGATCGTAGGCGGCGACCTCTAGAGTTTACTGTGGGAGACATGGTATTCTTAAAGATATCTCCCTTGAAGGGAGTCATTCGATTTGGGCAGCGAGGGAAGTTGAGTCCCAGGTATATTGGGCCCTTCCGTATCCTTGAGAGGGTCGGAAGTGTAGCATATAAATTGGAGCTGCCAGCAGATCTAGCGCGTGTTCACGATGTATTTCATGTCTCAGTACTTAGGAGATATCAGCCAGATCCCTCACACATTTAGAAGCTCCGCCAGTTGAGCTTCGAGAGGACTTGAGTTTACCTGTTCAGCCTGTGACTATTCTGGATCGACAGGTCAGAAAGCTACGGAGCAAAGAGGTTCCTCTTGTCAAAGTTTTGTGGAAGAGCGACCAGGTCGAGGAACAAACCTGGGAGCCTGAGGAAGCCATGAGGAAACAGTACTCCCATCTATTTTCTGTATAGTTTTCTTTTAGTCTCGAGGACGAGACTTGTTTTTAGGGGGTTAGAAAATGTAATACCAAATTATAAAAAAAAAAAAAAAAAAAAAAAAAAAAAAAAAAAAAAAAAAAAAGGAAAATAAAAAAACAAAATTAGGGCTTAAAGCCCAATTTTCTCTCTCTCTTTCCCCCTCTCTTCTCTCTTCTCTCTCCCTCTTCTTCTCTCCCTCTTTCTTCTCTCTTTTCCCTTCTCCCCGCCGCCGTGTCTCTTCCCCTCCTGCTGCCGCCGCCGCCGCCAGCACCGCCGGTCACCACCAGCGCCACCCACAGCCGCTGCAGCTTTCCTCCCTCCCGCGAGCGAGCCGCTGCAGCTCCTCTCTGCACGAGCGCCGCTGCAGCTCCTCTCTTTCGCACAACAGCGCGCGAGCTAGCGCGAGCCAGCTCGAGCAAGCGCGAGCCAGCGCGAGCAGCGCGCGAGCCCAGCGCCAGCCCAGCGCCAGCCCAGCGCGAGCCCAGCGCCAGCCCAGCGCCAGCCCAGCGCCAGCCCAGCGCCAGCCCAGCGCCAGCCCAGCGCCAGCCCAGCGCCAGCCCAGCGCCAGCCCAGCGCGAGCCCAGCGCGAGCAGCCCGCGAGCAGCGCGCGAGCAACCCGCGAGCAGCGCACGAGCAGCCCGCGAGCAGCGCGCGAGCAGCGCGCGAGCAGTGCGCGAGCAGCGCGTGGGCAGCGCGCGAACAGCGCTCGATCAGCGCACGAGCAGCGCGCGACACCCAGCGCGCGACCCCAGCGCGACCCCAGCGCGCCCTTGCGCGCCTCTGCCCGAGCCCCTGCGCACCTCCAGCACGAGCGCAAGCGCTCCAGCTGCGACCCACTGCGCGAGTGCTCGATCCAGCTCGCGAGCGCGACCCTAGCCACTGCGGCCCAGTCCGGCCCGCGGCCCACCAGGCCCGCCAGCCCATCAGCCCGCGGCCCACGGCCCGCGACGGCCCGTGACAGTCCGTGAGCCTCTGCGAAGGTAAATGACTCTGAGTTTCGATTTTCGCACTTGGGTTTCGAAATTCTTTAGTATTGGACTTAAATTGTTCGCAATTGTTTCAAATTTGGAAACATTCAGGTTTTAGACCAAACCAACGGGCGAACGAAAGCTAAATTCGAGATCCGAAGAATCCTAGGTGAGAGAAATGAAATCTCTTCAACCCTTGAATAAACCTTGTCAAATTAGGTAGCATTAGTTGATTTGTTTATAAATTGAGGAATTTAGGGTTCGTACGAAATTAAGAAAAACGATAAACCCTGAAATAGTCGGAAATTGATGAAAATCGTGATGACTTGATTAGGTTGGCTTTCTTAGTGACTCGATTGAGGGGCGTCTTGTTTTGCGTATTTTGGCATTATTGGGGAGTGCGTTACCTTCCCCAAAACTGTGAGTGGGATTTATTTCAATGCTTTTGCTTAATATGTAAATCCTGTTTTACAACATTTTGATAATGAGCATGATTTGTCGTATGTTGGAAATGTTTTGACCGGTTTTAAAATTGACTTTTGTGAACCGTTGGAGTGTCCAAAAACTGTATTGAATTATGAAATTATGCATCCATGTGGTTGAAATGTATAATGTGCCATTTTATGCTCTATGTTGCATTGGTTTATGAACCTGACTTCGGCACATTTTGATGTGATATTGATTTTGGCTTTGAGAGCTTTGATATGTATTGTTCCGTAGCTACGAAGGACACCGTGAGAGGCGCTTTGGTGGCGTCCGGATATGCCTAGGCCTGGGGTATCCCACGAGTTGTCGTGATTTGATTATCTCCACGGTACTAGCCAGGTTGAACCCGAAAGGGGGAGGATTTGGATTTGGATTGGATATCCTCTTCAAGTCTAGCACCTGGACGAGGTTCGTCGCCAACGCCGGGGTAGAGAGCACTTTAAAGAAATTTGCATATAACACCCCCGGTGCGCCTGTCATAGGTCGCGGTAGACCTCTGCCAGGACATTTTCGGCTGGCAGCTCTATGATTTTAATGACAGTGCTTTGGATGCATATTTGACTTGAAAATGCGTGAAATGATATATTGTTGAAATGAAGAGCATGATGATTTGAAATATGATTTATATACTTATGTTTTGACACTCCAGTTTCACACTCCATATTTGACGATTGCATTGACCCACTCACTCACTGAGTATTCTTCTCCCGAGTACTCACCCCTCATTTCCCTTTTGTTTCAGAGATAGTATTTGACAAGGAGCGTCGCTTTTAGGACGCCCAGTTTCTTTGGGAGATCAGGCTTGGACTTGAGGAATTATTGTGTATTTCCGCTGCAAATTTGTATTGGTGATGTATATGTATTTTGAGGTCTATAGATGACCATTTTTTTTATATAATTCTGGGATGACTGTATAAATATGGACATTTAAATTGTAGAACTCTCATGTCACTGCATGACATTGCATTGAGGCATTTCTTTTCATTGCGTCTGTATTTGGGAATGTGTCATGTCTTAGAATTGTCCTCTAGGATCGCTCGGTGCCTCCTCTAAATCACAGGAGGGGCGACTGGCGGCTGTCCATGCCTTTGACGGGGGCATGGCAGTAGAGGTCTGTGGTTAGGACTGAGGAGAATTGTTTGTTAGCCTTGCGTTGCCCTGAATTGTGCAGTAGGATGATCTGATTTGTTGTTGAGGATAATATATGCATTTTGAGGCCGGGATGGCCCCTTTTGGACAGGTAACAGGTTTATTTTAATATGGGAGACCTCCGATATATGGGGAGGTTCTGCCCGATTTTCTGTAAAAATACAGCCGGCATCCAAGGTAACGGGCGGCTGCTCACGATCCCGGTTCGGGGCGTGACAGATATTTAACGACGTATAGTATTCCCGTCAATAATATTTAGCAGGGTGGTTTTCAGTGATGGAGAAAATTCATCACTAATACCTTTCAGCGATGAATTTTTTACTATCAGCGATGGATTTTTTCATCGTCGATATCCTGTTTTATTGTAATGTTGGTCACCTGTAACGTGGAACATGCCTTATTTTTTATATGCTAAAATTTTTTCACATATTAACCATTTTCTCAAAATTCCATGCATAATTTTTTTTTCCTCGAGAAATAAGAACAAAGTGAGTGAGATCAAAGTCTTGAAATGTCAATTTTTTTTTCTCTCTAATTATATAGAGTAACTATTAAATCGAAGACTCTCGATAATAACTACAATTTTTGTATTCAAAAGATCATATACAAATATCACTTAAATACAATATTAAAAACTATGATTTACAAAAATTTGTATATTTATCTTGGTGAGTGTGATTATAAATTAAATAATACATATATTTCATAGACTAGCCTAGGGTAAAATTTTATTTTTATTAAGCCAACAAATCTATAAACATTACTAGAAAAACCAGTATCAGCGACGGATAAATACCGATAAAAAAAATCCGTCGGTAATAGAGATAGATTTCCGACGGATTAGAGACGGATTAAATACCGACGGATTACCAATAGAAAATTAGCGACAAAAATATTTCCGTCGCTAAACTCTAAAAATAAAAAATAAAAAAATTATAAAATTATCAACCAACGGATTACCGACGGAATTTTTAGCGATGGAATATTTCCGTCGCTAATCCGTCGGTGAATTGGTGAAAGAAAAAAAATATATATATATATATATATATATGTACAATCATTAGCGACGGATTACTAACGAAAAATTAGTGACAGATTACTAACGGAAAATTAGCGACGGATTACCGACGAATTAGCGACGGATTTAAATATTTTATTTTATTTTTTTAAATTTTTAAATTTTATTTAATAATTCATTTTATTTTTTCAAATTTTTTATTATTTTATTTTAAGCTAAAATAAAATTATTTTATTATTTTATAATAAATTATAATTTTATATTATTTTATTATTATTAAAAAATATGAGATAAAGATAATAAGTAAAAAAAAAAAGAAATATGTGTAGATAACTAAGTTCGTCTAGTAGCTGGCTTGCTCTCATCATTCTGTTATGCATGGGTTTGAAACTCACGAGAGGCAATTTTCACAATTTAAAGGGGGCTGTGTGGGTGGGCGGGTCGGGTTGGGTAGTCAGTCAGGCTCTTGGAGCAAGCTTTTTTTTTTTTTTTCAGAATTCAAAAATCAACGACGGATTAATTTCTGTCGCTGAATTTTTTTTTCTCTGTTTCAGCAACGGATTTTTTTCGTCACTAATATTAGAGACGGATTTTTTCCATTGCGATATTAGCGATGGAAAAGAATCCGTCGCTGATAATTAGCGGGATCACTATCAACGACAGATTTAGTGACGGAAAAAATCCGTCACTGATACTCTTCAGCGACGGAAAATGGGCTTTCAATGACGAATTTTTTTATCGTTGAAAGTCTATTTTCTGGTAGTGAAAAGTTATTTTTTACATCCTTATTAAATAAAATTATTTTAATTTTTCTTTGTTTGGAAACGGTAGATGGGAGAGGGCATATAGCACCACATGCTTTGCACATTGTTTTTAGCTTTATATAAATAAGGAGTGTCATGACACTCGGGTTGAGTTGGGTAGTGTTGATACCCGAACTCAACTTGAGTGTTATTTAGGTAAGCTCAAGTTCGTCGAGCTTGCATTTTTTGAGCTCGAGTTTGAGCTCGCTTGAGCTTGAAGTATTATTAGATAGTGTTATTGGATAGTGTGAATAATATATTTAAAAGAGTATATCTAAAAATATAATTTTACATATAAAAAATATTTTTAAAAATATAATTATATATAAAAATTATTTTTAAAAAATATAATTAATAGATTTTGGGTAGTTCGTCGAGATTTCAAGCTCGACACAATTGGGCTTGAGCTCAAGCTCAATACCAAGCTACCTGAGCCCAAGCTCGAGCTTGGTTTGACCGAGCTCGAGTCGAGTTTTGACCAGGTAGTGTCATGGGTACCCGTGACACTACCCGAGTTTCATAACAGGTCTAATATAAATTTAAATTATTATTTAAATTATTTTCATTAGTTGGACTTCTAATAACGTAAATTTACTTATTCATATATGGGATTACCATCCGTGTAGGCAATATCTCGTCAATCCCTAATCCTAGCTCTCAATTTGATCAACAAAGCCTAGTGCAAAAGAAAGTGTAGCAACACAAATTGCCGACGGCAAGAGCAAAATGGGGAAAGGAGCTTTGTTGGGCTGCTCATGGATAGATCCTGCCAACACAAAATTTGTTATTTGTGAGTTATGCATAGTCTATTTGTGGCAATTTGATTGTCACATTCCATATTCACATTTGTAGTCTCTGTAATCAAGAAAACAAACTACTCACTCAACCAAAAAGGAAAATTGAGTGCTAAGAGCAAAAGAAAACAAAAACCCACATACCCCAAAGTTAGAACAACCCAAAAATCTTCTACCATAAATTGTAAAGTTTTTAGTCTTTTTGTTAAAACACTTCCTTTCATGCATATAGAAGTTATCAGTGGAGGACCAAATACTAGATTCCACTTCATCAAGTATTTACCTTCCGTATGTTAACATATAAAAGGTAATATCATTGAAAGATACATAGAACACCACATGTTGTAATTATGTTACATATTTCTTACTATTTAATTTTTTATATATTTCAATCAAATATTTTACTAACTACATGATATTTCAATATTTCTGTTAGCATATGAAAGATAATATATATGTTAACAAACGCAAAAATAGGAGGTGCGGCCTTAAGAAATTTGGGAGATTAGGAAAAGAGGCATGGCGGCGGATGGAACGTGAAGGGTAGGGCATGGAATGGAGGAAGACCGGCAAAATGGAGGGAAATTTCTATCGACTGCATCTCTCGTGCTGATATATAAGGGCAGCGGGGATGATTTGAGGGAGTGAGCCATGTGGATATGGTGACAGGGTGATTGTGGTACCATATTTATCACTCATTTTCACCGGTGGCAGACAATAAAACAAAACAAAACCTGCTCTTTTTTCTTTTAAAGTTGATCACATATATCTAAATTATTTGATTAATTAATTCAAATATTATAATGTCTAATTTAAAATCCAACTCTCTCGTTACTTAAATTTTAGTTAAGGGACACCTGTTCTGTCCTGTAATTATTTATTTATTTTTTTTCACAAGATGAACGAAAACCCAGTTCTTAAACAAGGCCAAATCTCAAATATTACTTAATAAAATAGGATAGACCTCACCAGGGAGAGAGACAGACTCATCGACTACTGGAGGGACCGTAAATCCTATCCTAACGAGAGCATCATTACCTCTATTATCCTTTCTAGTAATAAATCAAATCCTATTAAAAGTTTTACGCATCAATCCTTGACATTGATATAGCAGTAAAGGTGGGATTGCCCCACCGGTGAGAAGAGTGTTTCTGCCGGCTCCGCCAAGTCTAACTCCAACACAACACCTGTCCTGTCACTACTTCCATAAATGTTAGTTGAGTTGAGGGTTGTTGCAATAATTGAATGCATTTTTATATGAATTATTGTACCGATTCATTGGTGAGCGGAACAAAGGTAGGCCGCAATTCTTGTCTTTCGTTTTCTATGGCTCACAGCGATACTTTGCTTACAATAATAAAATGATATCCCATAAAACTCCTAAAATTTTAGAGATACAAATACTTTAATCATTTCACGTTTGACAATAAAAGAGTTATGATATATATTTAAAAATTATTAATAAAATCTTAAAAAATTAATTACATCGTTATTAAACCTAAACTGAGCATAACGACTAATAATAATAAAAAAATTTACCCTGTGTACAACGAGTTTTAATTTGGATCTACACCTGGGTTTCAGTGATTTTGAGATTTAATCCAAGCCATTGACTACTATCTTTGAAATTATCTCTTAATTACCAAACTTACATACTTTTATCTCTTTGATTTTTTCTCTAAAATAAGAAAAAATAAAATGATAAAATCATCGTCTTCCTTGAATAAAGCCAACCGTGTAAAGAATAACAAATTTCACATATTATTTGTTGACAATTTTTTTATTATCACACGCTGCAATATGATTTACTAAATATATTGTATCCGAAAACAAACGACTGTATAACGAAGTTTACATCTCTCGTGTAGAAAACTTAAGGCAAGGCTTAAATGGTTCAGAACAGATAAGCCATGAAGCTTGGGCCTACAAATGCAGAAGCCCTTCACAAGTCTTAACTAACAACAAAAAACCAAGGTTTCTTCCGCACTATAGTTTCTATTGCTAGCACCACATTTCAAGAACTTGTCCAAAACACAAAAATCAAATAATGTCACAGCCTCTAGTTTCAAACATCCCTCCACCCCCTACTCAACCCACAACCCAACGTCGTCGAAAATTGGCAAATTATTGCCCAAGTGATTGGGGGGATTACTTTGTCACATATGCATCCAACATCAATGAGGTTTACTTGAAGAAAGAAAACTTGCATCTCATTAACAACCATAGCCCTCACCACACCCATTATGTTCTAAAGTTTAGTATTGTTCTAGTTTCTACAATACAAAATCATGAAAAGACATGCATAATCTAAGTAACACAGGAAATTTTATTATACCTACTTTAAAATGCATTCCCTTTCTTTTTTAGTTTCATCTAGGGTACCATTTCAAATGCAAAGGATATGTGTAATTTATTTTTAAATTATTCAACTTTTCTTTTTCAGGAAATTGATATCGAAAAAAAAAATTATAATGAACTAAAAGAAGCAATGAAAAATACACTCATATTAGCTAAAGATAATCTAACACAAAAACTAGAATTGATTGATACAATATAACGTTTAGGTGTGTCTTATCATTTTACCGAGGAGATTGATGATGCCTTGGAAAGAATTTATCGAGACATTAACAATGATACAAATACCAAGGATCTCTATGTTGTGGCACTCCGATTTCGGTTGCTTAGGCAACATGGTTACCATGTTTCTTGTGGCAAGTTCCTTTCTTGAATTAGACTACCCTTAGAGGTACCTGCTATCAAATGAGCTCCCAATACCATAAGAAGCCCTTTCCTTCATTTTTTGTCTAGATGTATTCAATGACTTCAAGGATGAGAACGGCAAATTCAAGGAATCCATTTTTTCTGATGTATGCGGCATTCTAAGCTTGTATGAGGCAGCACATTGTCAGGTGCATGGTGAACAAACCTTGGATGATGCCTTACATCTCACTACTTGTCATCTCGAATCAAACTCAGACCAACAAGTGATTTCATCACTCATATGGCCTATCCGCAAGCGCATACCAAGAGTAGATGCAAGGAATTTCCTCTCATCCTACCAAGAAGAAGATTCACGTAATGATACGCTCATAAAATTTGCAAAGTTGGATTTCAACAAGTTGCAGGCATTGCATAGAAAAGAACTCGGCAAGATATCATTGTAAGTGTTGACTGCAGATAACTAAATTATAAAAAATTTTACCCCTATAATTGAAAAATAATTGAGGTTGGAATTTGTGATTTTTTTCCCTAAGTGGTGGAAAGATTTGGATTTCTCAAACAAACTGAACTATGCAAGAAACAGGCTCGTGGAATGCTACGTTTGGATAATGGGAGTCTACTATGAGCCTCATTACCGCATTGCTAGAATATTGATAGCCTTGGCATCTATTATAGATGATACATATGATGCCTATGGTACTTTTGAAGAGCTCAAGTTATATACAGAAGCCATTGAAAGGTTTACATCCGAAACTCCCTTTAATTTTTTTGACTATTCATAAAATTTGCTCATGAAAGTTGAGGAAATAAATATGCAATAATAAATTTTTAGGGAAATGAAATTTCTGGAACTTGATTTTAGGTGGGATAAAAGTGCAATGGATCTACTTCCGGAGTACATGAAATTGAGCTACAAGGCATTGCTGGATGTTTACGATGAGATTGAAGAGGAGACAACAAAAGAGGATAGACCTTGCTGTGCACACTATGCAAAAGAAGCTGTAAGAATTTTCTTGGCACGATTAGCGGTTGTAGCAAAATCAGGCTTTGTACTAAAAATTTATTTATAGTATAACATCTTGTGCCTTGTTTGATAGATGAAAAGACTTGTCAAAGCTTACTTTGCTGAGGCCAGATGGTGGCATGAAGGATATGTCCCAACAATGGAAGAGTATATGGAAATTGCGCTTGTAAGTTGTGGATACCCGATGCTTGCAATCACATCATTAGTTGGCATGAAAGACTTTGGTACAAAAGAGGCCTTTGATTGGGTTTCAATCCTAAGATTGTTAGAGCTTCATCCCTCATTTGTAGACTCATGGATGATATTGTCTCCCACAAGGTGTGCATGATTCACTTTGATAATTAGAACATAGTATATAAGTTTTAGAATTCTCTTCACTTTAATAGTTATCTAATATATAATTAATGTCGTTTGTATATATTTGTAGTTTGAAAAAGAGAGAGGAATTGTTGCCTCAGCGGTTGAGTGCTACATGAGAGAGCATGGAGTTTCCGAGGAACAAGTTCGTGAATTGTTCCTAAAAGAAGTTGAAAATGCTTGGAAGGATATTTACAAGGAGTGTCTTAGTCCAACTACAGTGCCAATGCCTCTCCCGGAAAGAGTTCTCAATCTTGCACGAATTATGGATTTTATATACAAAGAAGATGATGGCTACACAAATGCTTCTCAACATCTCAGAGATTCTATTACTGTGTTGCTTATTGATCCTATAGACTTTTGAGAATGACAAACTCATGAAAAATATTATTACCGGCATAAAATTCCCTTGAGCCTTAAGTGTCAATTTTAACCGTAAAGGGATAATTTTTTTTTTTCATAGGTTGACATACTAAATAATTATCAATTTTTTCTCAATTATTTTTTATTTTACGCTTTTTTTTTTTTTTTTTTTTTTTTGCTCAATACCTTGGCTATGATGTTGTCCCCTCTATTTCTAATAGTTTGATAAAAACTGGAGTTGTCTACAAGTTGGAAAAGGGGGTTACGCTCAATGCTGAATAAGCTGGTTTTAGTTTACCATGATAGTTTGCACTTGAACCCTAAATTTATCAATTTGGGAAAAGACTTTGCTTATCATGATTGAAAATTCAGGCAAAATATCCATTTGAACCGGAGCTGTTTGTGTTCGGAAAAGAGCTAAATCCTAATTGGTATCTAGTTCTCGCTCAGAAGATCTAGGTTTTTTCTTCTTTTTTTTTTTTTTTTTTTTTTTTTAAAGGAAAAACTAGACAACTATAAGTAGATGTTTCCACAAAATATATAAGTATGTATGTATATTCTGTCTGTAATGACTGGGAATGAGTCTCATATAATGATGTTGCTCAGATGCAACTCCATCCTCGTAGGATATACTTCCAGCCCTTTTACCTAACGGCGAAGTCAAAATTGTTCATGAAGGGGGTAACAGTAGAGATTATAATTTTTAAAAAACAAATGGTATTATAAAAATATTAAATGATATTTTTAAAAATTTTATTTGGAATTTTAGTGACATTTTTGAGTTTTTTCTCAAAAAAATCGCTATCGGTGCCCATTTATCCGCGTTTATGCATTTTTAGCGACATTTTTGAATATTTTTCTAGAAATATCATAATTGGTTCTTTTTTATCGATAATTCAATTTTTAATAACATTTCTGTGCGTCTTTTTAGAAAAGTCGGTAAAAAAGGTACCCCTCAAAACTTTTCCCCCCTTTCTGTTGCAGGCTGGCCTCTCTTTGTAGAAATAGAATAAAATTTCAGAAGTCAAAAATATTATATTCTTTTTCTCAACAAAATGCTTATTCCAACATAATATATGGGAAATGATTCTTTGAATTTAAGTATCTCAATTAAAAAATATGATTTTTTTTCTAATAATATTTTTTCCTTTTATTTTTTTTAGTATTGTGACGGTGGTATCTTTTCTTTTCATGGAAGAAATAATAAAGAAAGAGAGAATGAACTACTAAATTATGGCTAAAAATTTTAATTATTTTATTTCAGAAAAATAGAAGGGTGGAGGTTTAAGTTTACTTTAAGCGCCCAATATCAATCAGCTGCCTTCAACGCTCTTCTTGACCAGGTTAGGTTATTCCTTTTTTTTTTTATTATTATTATACAAAAATTTGAAATTGAAATCACCAAATTAGATTATTTCTTTGAAGCAAAACAAACTCCTTTTTTACATGAATAAAGTTACTTGAATTATTTTAAAATAAATTATCAATTTGATTTTTTTTGTGCCATTCACATGCTTGATTGGTGTCAATATCAATTTGATTTTGATATATATTTGATGTTATACGGTCTGAGAGCCCATTAACATGTGACACGGGCCCAGGGCCCAACGAGCAAGATGTGCTAAAAGTCTGTCGAGATGCATCGTTTAAACAAACGTGTCCCTTCTCCTCGGTGCCTGATGACCAGACCCCTCTGCATAGCTGTCTGAATAGATCTCAAACCTCCTCGGTGTTTAATATTTGTTCTACACCAACGTAATATTCACTTTTCCATAAAACGTGAAAATGATATCTCTAATGAGGAAAGAAATATATGAATTCTCATCAATAAGGAAAATAATCTCTTCACGACCCGAAATCTTCGCCAATTGGTACAACTTTGGATCACCTACGATTTAATTTAATACTCATGGATCTTGGGATATCTTTACAAGGAAACTAGGGTTTTAATATCTCAAAAAGCATACAGAACTCATATAGGCAAACTATATATATCTCATTAGCCCTGCTGATTAGGTAAGTCCTCTCTTCTCTGGGAACTTGCACTCTATGCACGACACAGAGCTCTTTCTTTTAGTCTATTTTTCTTTTCTCGAAAATCGCTCTCCGACTTCAATAACGGAGTTTTTTTCATCGGAACACCCTTTGACATAGGGGTGTTTATCGGTTCGGTTTTCGGATTCTTCGTTTATTTCGGTTTGGTTAATTCGGTTAAGAATTTTCTTAAAAACCGAACCGAATTCGATTAAATCTGAATTCAATCCGAATCGAATTCGAATTCGATTTTCGGTTTGAATTCGAATTAAACAGAATTCAAATTCAGTTTAGATTTAGGATTTGTGAGCTTGTAAAGGGAAAAAAATGAGTTCATGAAGACTGAAGACAGATTAGGGTTAGGGTCCATGAGTTCGTGAGGATTAGGGTTAGGGTTAGAGGAGACGATGGTTGAAATCAGATGAGAGTGAAGATGAGAGTGAGACTGAGATGAAGATTAAAGACTAGATGCAAAGAAGAAGTAGACGAAAACAAAGATCGAAGATCGAAATTAGAAGAACACGAAGGGTTCGTGAAGATTGAAGGTCGAAGATGAGAGTCTAGGTCAGATGCAAACTTGCAGAGAGTGAATACTGAAGAGCAATTAAGGTAGAGAAGTCGAAGATCGAAATCTGAGAGTAAGACAAAGGGTTCGTGAACTTCATGAAGAGCAGACGAGACGAAGACGAAGACGAACCATTCGTGAAGAGCAGATGCAGAGACAAAGATGGAAGGTCGATGTCGAAGATGAGAGTGCAAGGAACTATGAAGATCGATATCGAAGGTCGAAGATGAAGAGCAGATTAGGGAAAATGGGTTAGGGTTTGTCGCGTTGATTTTGAAATTGGGAAAGTGTTCTTTTCTTGGCTTGATAATGATCGATTCGATCGACCACTAAATACTAGCTACTAGACTAGTCACTAGTGTGATGTGGTGTATTAGTGTTTTTTTTTTTAATATCAAATAATAAAATGACTCTAATGTCCTTTAATATTTAACTAAATCAATTATTTTTTGAAGGACGTTTTCGTACTTTCACAGATATAGAAGGAAACCAAACCCTAATTCAAATTTGAATTCGGTTCGAATATTACTCGAAAACCTAATTCGAATTTGAATTCGGTTTTTGGTTCGAATTCAAATGAAAAATCTCAATTTGAAACTCGATTCGAAAATCGAATTTAAAATTCGGTTCTGACCGAAATTCAATTCGAAATTCGAAAATATAATTTGAATTTGTAAATTCGAATTTGATTGAATTAGATTCGGTTGGATATTCGAGTATAACCGAAAATTGCACACCCCTACTTTGACAGTATTTTGCAAGTCTTATTCTCTGAGGTCAATAGGTGGCTAGTCAATCCATTCGAGTCGGCAGAGTCATCATCTGTGAAGCCAAACCTACCTCCAACAGATTAGAGTCGTTCATAGAAACAGACTGATTTCTTAAGTTCCCATCAACTTCTTCCTTTTTATAGTTATGACGTTAACCAAAAGAAAGAGGCCGATCATCAGTTTTGATGATGATCATCTGATAGGAATCGATACGAGCCAAGATGACCCACTAATTATCACCATAGGAATAGGGCCCTGCCTTGTAAAGAGAGTGCTCATCGATCAAGGAGCAAAACGAGATATCCTCTTTTGGGATGCCTTTCAACGGATTGACTTTACCTTATCTCGTTTTTAACCCTCCGACGAACCCATTAAAGGACTTGCCGACGAATGTTTGCACCCAAAAGGTACTATCCCACTTGTCGTGGCTTTAAGAGCACCTCCTCATCGTGCTACTACTGAGACAACTTTTCACGTGGTAAAATTTCCGTCCCCTTATAATGCAATTTTAGGTCGTCCTAGTCTGGACAGTCTTGAAGCGCTATCAAGTATGAGACACATGAAAATCAAATTTAGAACATCCTTTGGGGTGGCAATACTCTGTGGCGACATCGACCCATCAACAACTCCCAATGCCAAAGAAGGAAAAGATTTACTAGAGTTTAGAGTACACTCCCAATACTCAGTGGATATGCAAGTGTTTAGAGTACAGCCCAACACCAGTCAAAACCCCAACCTCCATTATAGATTTACCAGGCCAGATGGTCCATGTCGGCACCCACTTATCGGCATCCCTCCGGAATGCAATCGTGGACTGTCTTCAATAACACTCTAAAGTTTCGCATGGTCCCTAGAGGATATACCAGGATTTCACCCATCGATTATAGTTTACAAGTTAACGGTAAACGCTAGTCATAAATCGGTCAAGCAAAAGAAAAGGATATTCATGTTAGAGCGTCAATGCGCAATACAGGAGGATTAAACTAAAGATCAACAACACATCAAACCTAACTCACCAAAATTGCATAAAACGGAGCATTATGATATTTGAAGTATTGACCAAACAAGATACAAGTGACAACCATAGAAAACCAATTTGAAAACCCAATTCAAAACAACAATGTACCGAACTTGAGACGGAGAGAGAACTCGCTCTAATGACATCGAACCTAATTAATCTGATTGAGGATTCAGCTCACCTCACCCTTGAAACCCCATAATAGAACATTTTTTGTGCCAACACCGGCCCTATCCACTTCTCCTTTCTGGGCTCTTGCATCGAATAGTTCGGCCCAGTCTTGATAGCCTTTATACACTTGGAGTGACCCGCGTGCTTCTGATCCATTTCCATTGTCCATTGCCCACTTGCTTGTTTTGATGCCCCATCATCTTTATATATATTTTTTTGATACGATGAAATGTAACCAATCGGGATCAAATTGGGAAAGGAAAAATAAAATTAGGGAGCTTCTACCGTTTGAGCTTTTCTCGAGAGACTTGATGCCCATCATCAATATTACACTAATTTCAGATTTTGTGTGCAAAAAAAATGATGGGTTTTGAAGTGTAAAACAAAAAGATACAAGCTTTCTTACAATATTGGTAAAGCTCATAGGGCAAGAAGATGATTTTAGCAAGGCTAGGTCCCTACGAACGTTGCGCGTAGAATTGAATGTTGATAGAAACTTTACGTGTCCAAAGACGTCTTCAATTTCACTTAATTTTTGTTTTTTTTTTTTTTATAAGAAGATGAAATAAAATGAAATTGAATCGAAAAAGAGAGAATGAACGTTATACCGCTTGAGCGTCATTAAGGGACTCAATTTCACTTAAACATAGAGTTATGCAAACCTAAGCAATAACAGATGAACCAATAATTTGTCAATAAAATTGCATTGAAGCAACCTCATCCCCTTACCCACCGCAACCAAAAATAAACATTGGATTTAACAAGCTAGACAATCATATGCAATGATGGGTGCCATTAATTGAAGATAATAGAGTACATCTAACACAAACAAAACCCCCCGGGCCCCACCCCCCAAAAAAATTGATTCACTGCATTTAACAAGCTAGACATTGGATATGGGTGAGTTGTTGATGATGAAACATACATTCAACTATGCATTTTTTTTTTTAATAAATACGTCTATAGCATTAGTCGACATATCACAGTCATATTACCCAATGAGGAAATAAATAATTATATTTTTAATGTTTTGTTGATAACGGAAGACGTAACAAGATTACTTCTCATAGAAAAAGACGGTCATTGCCCTCGTCAAAAAAGGTTGGCTGCAGAGGGATTGCGTTAAGGCAGCCGATTGCTCAACCCGCTGCTATTTCATTTTTCTGCATGACATAATCTTAAGTTATCGGTCAACTGTTTGACAGCCGACGAGAGAGTGCCCCTTTCCACATCCGTGTTTGCCTATTTATAGACAAAGACTCCCAAAATATCTTCTCACGTTTCTCATAAATATCTTTTTTCCATTTTTTATTAACCTAAAGAATTGTTTATATTTATTGTAATTTTACCAATATAGCATTTATATCTAATTGTTTGGGAGAAGACTTGGTATTGATAGAATTTAACTAAGATTGCCACATTTATATACATTGTTGACCTTCATTGGGTCCAACCCATTTGGCCTAACAATGCCAATTTCTAGTTGGAAGGTTTGAATTTTTCTTTCCCCTTTAGGACAAGGGGAAAAAAAGATAATCATATGGAGTATCATGTAAAGCAAGTATTTCATTAATTAGAAAACTGGATATAAAAATATTTTTAAAATTCTTTTGTCTAAAATATGGTGAGATCGTTGGTCCAATAGTAAATTATTGAACCAACGGGAGTTTTTCTATTTTTAATTCCTTTTTTCTCCTTTTTTGTTTATCATGAAAATACAATTAATCATAAGAAATGGAGATCATTCCATTCTAAACTTAAAATCCAAAAGAATTGGCTCTCGAAATAAATTCGTCTCGACTCGAATTTAATTAGATCATCTTCATGTGGAAGGGCAAAGGGAGCAATGTTAATGTCAAATAGCCGAGTGAACTACTAACCAAAAATAATAAATATTACCCACTTATGATAATATTTTATCTGAATTTCGAGAGAAATGCCCTATAAATACCCGAAAGCACAATGCACAACTTGAAATATTCCGGGATATAAAGCAAGTCCTTTACTAGTGAGCAGGGTTAATTGCTCGTCTCCTCAGTACTTTCTAATCTTATTGTATTATTTTTTTTAATTTATCCTGTAAACAGTGTCAAGCTTCAGTTGCGTTATGGCCTCGACCCAGCGTGTCATGCCACAAAATACTCGCCCAACGGGCTATTATCGTCCCAGTGTCTGGGGGAACCAATTTCTCAGATATGCATCAACTACTCCCAAACTGGTACTCCCTCTCTATCTCTCTCTCTATATTAAAAAATTAAAAAAATAAAACTAAAGCTAATTATTAAAACAAATGGAGATTGTTGGAGCCACCACGTGGGTTGAACTTTAATTGCCGTATTGGCCGGACAGGCTGCCATGTTGCATCAATTTCCCTTTTTTTTTTTTTTTTTTTTTAGGAGGGCAATAACTTCATCATCCCTTATTCTTTTTTTTTTCCTAGTTAAAATCACGAGTGCTTTTTACTTCAAGTATCACTTTAATTTTTTTTTTATTTCTCTTCAAATATCATTTTAAAAAGTCAAAAAAAATATTAATAATTTTTATTTATACTCTTATTTTTTGTTATTTCTATTAAATGTTTGATTTCAGAAAATATTAGATACTTGAAAGAAAATATATAACTTAAATCAACAAATTCTTGTCAATCATCAATAAAACTCATTCTAAATATTCACTCAATTGACTATTATTTATTTTTATCTTTGTTTTAAAATTATTCTTTAAATAATTAATAAACATATTTAAAATTAAGACATAAAAATAGATATTTAATTATATTAAATTTTTAGAAAGTTGGGTATGCGGAAATTTTAATTGAATGCAATTTTGAGTTATATTTAAAAATTAGATATAAAAATATTTATTTTGGATCAGAAGAGAAAACCGAAGCTCAGACCCAATTATCTGTGAATTCTCCATAGACTATAGCTTGTTATATATATATATATATATATATATATTATTTTTATTATTTTTTTTATAATGATTGCCAGATTGTTATATATAAATGGATTGCCTTTTAAGGTTTTTCTTGGTTACGTGAAAAATCAATATTTAAGGGAGAAGTTTATTTCCCAAATATTATGTTGGAATATGCATTTTGTGGAGAAAAAAAATTTGATATTTTTGACTTCTGAAATTTTATTCCATTTAATATAGTTAGATTCACTTGCGTTTTAAAATTATAATTGATTAGAAGTAAAGGCCTACAAATAACATTTTTAATTTCAACATGACAGCATTTGCTTTTTAAAACTATTTCAGAAAAAAAATATTCAGAAATGCAGCTAAAGATGGATAAACGCCCCGATAGCACTCAAAATGCAGCTAAAGAAAAAAATTAGCTTTTTTCTATTTATAACCCGTTGCTAATTCATTATTGTTTTCATTTTTGGTTTTAAATCCACGGTGCTCGAACCAGAACCAGGTTAGTCGGGTAAAACCCGGATACCATTAATGAAAACAAAAAAAGTGATAATAATATCCTCGTAACTAATGAAATATTTAATTTTATTAGTCGTTGCCCAAATAAGAATTAGGCCATTTCTTTGACATTCTATCTCAAATATAATGCGGTCCCTAAACAGTAACATTTTTCGTATTTGAAAATATATGAAAAAAAATTAAAAGTACATTCTTATGCTTATAAACCATCAAACCAAGTTTACACTTTCTTCCGAGGGATATGCATCACAGAAGAGCACCAACAACACCAACTTACGTAAACTAAATACTAGACATGCATGGGATTTGGGAATTCAATGGATGAATTTAGTAACATTGATCATCTATGGGAAGTGGTTCGATGATCAATGCAGTGATAGAATCTAGGAAACGCTGAGAAAGAACTGTATAGCCATCATCTTTGTGGTATGCAAAATCTGCAGTTCGCGTAACATTCAATATGGTCGTAGGTATAGACATCCGCACCGGCGTTGGCCTAAGGCACCCCTTGTTTATCACTTTCCATGCTTCTTCAATTTCTGTTTTGACCCATTCATATGCTTGTTCCTCGGAAGCATTGTGCTCTTTCATGTAGCACTCAACCACTGAGGCTGCATGTCCTCTCTCTTGCTCAAACTACCCAAAAGAAAATAACCACATAAAGAGGAGAAATTAGGCAAGTACAATTTATGCCTTTAGTATAAATGTATTTAGAAGGGAGATTAACCTTATGGGAGACTATGTCATTCATGATCCTGCCAATAACACATGAAGCTCTGAGGATTGAAGGGTCACTGACCAACCAATCAAGGTCCACTTTTGTTGCGGAATTTCCTGCTCCAATTACTAGTGTCAGCACTAGTGCCACGTATGCGCTTGATGTTGCTCCACTAATCAAATACTCTTCCACTGTCGGCACATATCCTTCGTGGTACCATTTTACTTTGGCGAAGTAGGCCCGAGCGACTCCTTTCATCTGCTAAAACCAGTAGACATTATTTCCAGTGACACATATATACAAGGAAAGAGCTAATTTCTAGAGTTTTTCTTACTGCTTCTCTTGCATAATATGCGCAGTATGGTCTTCCCCCTTTTGTTGTTTCCTCTTCAATTTCATCAAACATTTCTAGCAGTGCAGGGTAAATTGGTTTCATGTATTCGGGAAGCTTATCTACTGCTTTTATATCCCACCTGAATCACATTAACAAATTCTTAGTTCCTACAGCCTTTTCGGGTGGGAGAAATTGACTAGGTATCATGACTTAAAACCTTTCAACAGCTTCCATAAATAGGCTAATTTCTTCAAAAGTACCGTATGCATCAAAAGTATCATCTATAATGGAAACCATAGCAATCGCTTTAGTTGTCCACATCCTGGAAAGATGATACTGAGGCTCGTAGCACATTGCAACTGTATACAAGTATGACTCAGGAATTCTGTCCCTTGCATAAGGCAACTTCCTTTCAAAATCCAAATCTTTCCACCACCTACATGTATACACCGCAATATATCATATGCCCAACACAAAAACTTTGTTTCTTGCCAAGTCATTATGGCCAAGGATGGCCCTGATATCATCTAAATCTAGCATTCTTTTATTAATTTTTTGCACAAATAAATTGAGTTAGTTCATGAATAAGCATCGCAATGAATAACAGTTTAAATCTTGCAAAAATATAGGGTGAGAGAGGGAGTCTTCTATGGCTTACCTTGTGACATTGCCAAGTTCTTTTTGGTATACTTCCTGTACTTTGCTGAAATCTACTTTGGCAAACTTTAGTAGAGTTTCATTGTAAGATTCATCCTCTTGGTACATGGAGAAAAAATTCCTTACTTCTTGCCTTAGAAAACATTTGTGCAAGGGCCACTCTAGTGCTCTAGTTACTCGCTTTGCAAGTGAAGAGCTAACATGATGAGTAGTAACCTTTGACTTGAGGTGTAGAGTAGTGAAGGACAGTGCTTCATCCAGAATAGTTTCGCCATGTATTCTAAGATGCGATGCCTCATACAGACTTAGTATGCCTCGAACATCCGAAATTATGGATTCCTTGAAGTTACCTTCGTCATCCTTGAACTTGGTAAACACATCTAAATCACAAAAAAAAAAAAGAAAAAAAAATGCATCACTCTAGAACAAATTCATTGCATCAATCAGGAACATCTGTTTACTTACCTGAAGATGCATTAAATCCGTGCTGCCTTAGTAACCGGAATTGAAGTGCTAGAGTGTACAAATCAGTGCATTCATCATCATCGTTAGTAGCATGGAAAATGTTTTCTAGGATATCATCTATCTCCTTGTAAAAATGGTAAGACACCCCCAAGCGTTCAATCGCATCAATCAACATCAGTTTCTCAGAAAGCTTGTCTTTTGTAGAGATGAGCAGCCTCCTTACTTCTTTCATTCCCTCGTATTCTGGCTCCACTGTTGCATCACTTGTCTGCAGAGGCAAGACATAATAATGCAATTAAAAGGAAGGAGATGAATTATAATCAGAACAGTTGCTTAGGCTCCTGGACCTCTGAAATGGGCAGCGAGTGTATAGCCATTCGGATATACTAAAACCATGCATTTGGGGACAAATATAACTCTACATACATTTTTAAATAATTTTCAGTTTCCGGAGAGAGAGAGAGAGAGAGAGAGGGTACTAGTTTGGCAGTAGTGGATGCATATCTGAGAAATTGGTTCCCCCAGACACTAGGACGATAATTGGCTGTCGGACGATAATTTTGTGGCATGACACTCTGGGTTGAGTCCATAATGCAACTGAAGCTTGACACTGTCAAAGGATAATTTCTTTTTTCTGAAAAAAAAAAAGGGAGAGAGAAACAATAAGATTAGAATGTACTCGGGAGACTAGAGCAATTAACCCTGCTCACTAGTGAAGAGTGATTTTATGACTTGGGGGTCATATTTGAAGTTGTGCATTGTGGTTTCAGGTATTTATAGGACATTTCTGGCTCAGATTAACATTTTTTTCTATATTGGTAGTTATCACGTGGGTAAGTTTTATATTATTTGGGTTGGTAGGCCAGTCGGCTATTTGACATTATTATCACATGATGTTAATTTATTATGCTCAAGCAGGCGAATTTAATATTATTAAACTACAAAGCATTATAAGATTGAAATGCTGTTCCTATTGAGTGTGAATACATTCTTTTGAATTTCATTTTAGTTTAAGATTGTTTTAATAACAAAAATTTTATTTTTACTGTTCGCATCATTTTATTAATGAAAACCAACCTTTTTTTTATATTCTTTCTCCATTTTCACTCTCTCTTTTGCTTTCTCATTTTTTTCTTTTTTGCATATTAGGACTCGAATTCAAACCTATTAATCTATTATATAAAGAAAAGAGAAGGTGTCAGGCTCATCGGCTTTGCTTTCTTATTTTTTAAACATGGTATTGTGGATGAGATCCAGCTCCTCAATGACGTCAATGCCACAGGGCGGTGCAATCTTCTGAACAATCCCGTCACATGCTTAGCATGTGTTTTTGTTTATGACGATGCACCATATCAAAAGAAAACTAAAAAGGGCAGGTAGCAACATCATCCATGATTTCAGGCATCACGAGTAGCGTCGTTCACGATGCCACAACATGCTAAAAAGTCAGAAAGTCACCCAAAAAAAAAAAAAAATACTCTTAGTAGAGTTTGCGATGTCTTTGGACATCACAGAAGGCATCGAAGCGTCGAACGACGCTTGGCTAGGCTTGCGAAGCCATTTTTAACGGTGTGCCGCTACTCAGCCCCGCACTATGATGCACCATTGCATGTAACAAGCCACACAATGGGCGTCTTCAATTGGCGTATTTGTGTCACATCCATGAGTCACCATAATTTTTTTTTTACATGAGATTTGAACTTGGATTATTAGATTATGGAAGAAATTATGACCACTAAATTATCTAAGAGTACACTGTGATGACGTTGCTTGGCAGATTAGGATTCCATCCAAGAGCTTTTTCATTTTCTTTTTTGAATTCTAATTTGGTGCACAGCTGGGTGACTTGACTTGACTGGAGTTGTTTTGTTCTTTGCCTCCTCTTATTTAATAATACACGAGAGGGTTAACATGATTGTCGAGGCCTGATCGACTCAAATCGAGTTAGGAATATATAATACAAAAATATATTTTGATACCCTCCATGCTTCCAATAATCGCAGGGAACTGAAATTAAGCCGCCTTGCCTTTTGCTTACACCACTGAAAATTTTTACAAAACTTTTCCCTATGAACCTACAAAATAAAAGACTTTTACCGAGTACCAAAAACCACCAATAAAGATCTTAAAAATCATCGGTAAAGATTGCGAAATCTTCTCCGACAATCAAAATTTCCATTGGCTATACAGATGCTAACAAAAGATTATGCCACCAACCATGACCATGACCACTAGCAAAGCTTATGCCACCGGCCACTACCATGACCACAAGCAAAGCTCTCCATTGACTATACAGACGCTAACAAAAGATTATGCCACCGGCCATGTTATGCCACCGGCCATGACCACTAGCAAAGCTCTGGACCTATGCCAGCAGCCAGGGTGACCGCTGGCATAGGTCATGGACGCTGGACTAGCATTATTTTACGGGCTGAAAAGCGTGTGGAATAAAAAACCCCATTCAAAGTTTATTACAGGTGCACATTATGTTATGCTATGAAAAACGTAATCAATTTGTATTTTAATCTCATGTGAATTTCACGTGGCCAACAAAACCTTACAGCCTCCTTTTTTTGCATTATTGATTGCGAAGTCAATTGAATAGATCAAGATAGGCTCCATTCGGTAATTTTTCAATGTTCAAATATAATTTATCTTTATTCTATTTTAAATATTTTTTTTAAAAATAATATAAATTTTATAAATGAGTCATAACAATTACTAGCCACTAGAGATTGACGATGTTTTAAAAGGAATGAAAGATATATTACAAGTATAGACCAAATAATAGGGTAAACATTTTATAGGCATTCACACAAAAGCCTTAATGTTGCACTAATATATGCATCCATATACTTTGCTTCACCTTGTTTTCATTTTTTTTTGTTACAATTTTTTCCAAATACACTCCTCATGTTTGCCCTCCATTTGTTATCCATGGGTGCCCTAAGAATGTAAAATTAAAAAATATATATATTCAGTTAAAACAGTAAACAAATTAAAGTTACCGAATTTTAAAATGAAAAAAAAAAATACAACATACAATATATATTTCCTCTCATAAAAGTGACTTCAAGAGGGAAAAAAAAAATACGGTTATCAAAACCAAGCATCCATCGTCATCAATATGTATTCGGTTAACATTGTACGCATTTTAAGTGGTTGAACTGATTCTGAAGTGGTTGTTGAAATAATTGTACGCATTTTACATGTGAAGTATTGAACTGATTCTTGAAGCCTGGGCCTATAAATGCATAAGCCCTTCACAAGTCTTAACCAACAACAAATAACCCAGGTTTCTTCGGCGCTATAGTCTGCATTGCTAGCACCACATTTCAAGTAGTCCAAAAGACAAAGTTTGTCGTCAACCCTCTATCAAATAATGTCACGAGTGCCTGGCAGTACCTCCTCTCTGGCCTGACTTATGAAATCCCACGAGGATTGGGGTCTAGGTTTAATTATCCTTCTTTGTATGCCATGAATCAGAACTTGTGTGGAGAGCCACTGGGTAAGAAATGTGAGACAGAAGACAGAGATAGGAAGAAGAAGCTTATTTTGTTGCTTGTTGTGATTGCTGGTGGAGCTCTGCTCTTTTTATTCATCTGTTGCTGCTACATATATAGCCTTTTGAGGAGAAGCAACGAAAATGGGGGGCCGAAACTTGTAATGTTCAACAACAAGATCACTTGATGGGTTTTAGCAAGAGAGATGGGGAGGGAAGGAGAAAGAGAGGAGTTTCTTCTTTATTTCCGCGAGAGAGAGAGGAGAGAGGGGAAGGGGAGGAGAGAGAGAGAAGAATGTTTCTTTTTTTTCTAGTGAGAGAGAGAGAGAGAGAGAGAAGAGAGAGAAAGGGGAGGGGACGAGAGAAAATGTTTTTTCTTTTTTCCGGTAAGAGAGGAGAGAGAAAGGGGAGGAGAGGAGATAGAGAAGATGAAATTTTTTTAATTTAATAAAGTCATAATTTAATTTTTTCATAAATAATCTTTTAATTTTTTATTATTTTTTATTAATTTTAAAAAAATTAAATTTTATTAATTTAAGATGATAACGTGGCACAGCCATATCAGCATTAGTGCTGACATGGCAATGTTGTGTGAGATGATACTGACGTGTCACATGTCACATCAATAATTCCTGATACACGACATCCATATAATTTGTCACCTTAAGCTAGCTCAGCACATAACGGCTAGTTAGGCGCCGTTACTAACGGAAGGACTAACAAGTCACGATTTTTAAAGTCTAGATTCTCAACGATTGCGTTTTGAAGTTCAGGGACTAATTTATGAATTTAGGATAAAGTTCAGGGACTTGACATATAATTATCTCTAAAAATAAGTGGGAGCATCTCAAAATTAACTCCCAAGTTCCACGCATATTCATATGTATTTGCTATTAAATCTAAAAAAAACAAAAGATGTATATTTAAATATTATAATTGAATGTAATTGGAAAATAATAATTTTCTCAAAAAATGTGACATTTGCACACAATAATAACAACGACTTGCACTATCTTTCAAATGATAACAGCCATATTATAGTCCTTGATTGCCATCGTAGATAACAAACTAGAATGAGGTGCGGGACACTTGAGAACCATGAGGGGACAACAATAATCATGCTTGTGCGGTTTTGTACTTCAGCAATAATCATGCTTTGTAAGCCGTCTATCAAACAAGTCCCGGTTCAGGAAAGAGGTGCAAAAAAAAAAAAAAAAAAACTAATTTATAACCCAGCTCCCCCCTCCCCCCTCCGCCCAAAAAATGTTAAAACACTCTAAAATGTTAAGTGGGCAAGCTTTCTGGGACATTTCAAAAAGGAATAGTAGACAGACAGAGAGCGAGTAAGATAAATATACAAGGAGTACACCGCGCACCGCACGTGTACACAGTGTGGAATTTGAATTTTGTATAAAATATTGGGTCATGTGGCCATTAAAAATAAATCTAAAAATAATTGAAACATTGTTATTGTTACGAAATGTGTTGAGTTTTGAATTTAGGAGAGTTAAATTAATATAAATTAAAAAAGATTAGAATTTGTTAGAAAAATGACAAGCAATAAGGGTCACATCTTTCTAAAACTAAAATATCCCTCAGCGAGGAGGGGAACCCATCAAGTTTGTGAGGCTAGCAGTTTTCCAAAAGGAGAATCATAAACATCAAGCAACATCTGATATTCCGCATTAATATAATAAGCAATAAGCAATAAGCAGGAAGTACCTTTGTCATGGGACGATGAGAACCTTTGGATTCAAAATCCACCTCTGGAAATCGTGCAACTTCCACTGCATTCTCCAACAATATATATGATGGCAGTTCGCCCATTTTTCCTACAAGAGTATTTATATACATTGATCACCTATAAATAAAACAAAGTAGGAAAAATTGAAATCCAAAACCCATATTTGACAACAATTGAGGGGGAGAGAGAGAGAGAGAGAATAAATCATCTTTCAAAGTCTAAACCAGATTAGACAGAATATGAAATTGAGATCTTTACCACCAAGAGAAATTCCAAATTTTTCTGCAGCATTTGGAAAGAGGCCAAGATCAACAATTCCAAATGACTAATTTTTGTTAGAGTATCTGCCAAAGAAAAACAGGAACGGAGTAGTATATTTACAGAAGCAGTTCAAGAACCCAAAGAAATTTTGAAGTCGATATCATCATGTCAAGGGGAACAACAAATTCAAAAGGCTGAGATAAATGCCCAAAAAAGTTAAAAGCCTTACGTAATTGAGAGATCCAGAAAACACCAACTTGCACGTATGCAGGAGGAAGAACACAAGGCACAAAATTCAACCTGTCAAAGATTAGTCGATGAATCCAACTGAATATAGCACAGTTTTAAAGTTATATCGCCACATTAAAGATCATGCGCATATTTGTTTATTTGTCTGTTTTTGAAATACCAAGCGTATGTGAAAGCAAAACATTAATAAAAGTTTAGCAAAAATAATGTTGAAAACAAAGAACACAACAGACATGTTTGACCAACCAGCCAGAATCTTGACATATTCCCTTCAGTTAACAATGATTCCAACTGCAATGGTGTTAATCGATTTGAAATGCCTAGAAGGTTAAATCAGTGATATGTTAAATCAGTCCCATCCCATGAAACAATTGGACCACACTTAGTTGCCCATGTGAACTGAGTTTGTTCTCTGAGAGCCTAGCAAGTTTCTGGGCAAGGTAAGCCATAATCCATACAGCTTTGCATGAGCCAAGAATGGCAATCAAAATTGAGCCTATGCAAGTAAGCAAGGATGATCTTTGAATTAGCCCCTCAAGTGACGAAATGAATCAAGATGCGGCTTCAACAATTAACAATGAAGCACAGGTTGTTTACTTGAAATTTTTTCTGAAATCTGTAATAGCTGGAAATGACTATTGCCTATGGCTCCAATGGTAACTTTGAAGTTATGGCACATATAGGAAGATTGATAAAAAATGTGGTGGAAGCCGGTGAATGATCTAGGTTGCAGAGATGGATCGCTTCATTAGACTATCGTACACAGGAGAGACACAAAGATCGGCATGAAGAAGATTAGGTCAACAATGGAGTGACCCTATTCAAAGTCTCACTTTGGAGTTAACACTTCTATGAGCATTTTTGTAAGGATGTGATAGATGGTGTTATAAAGGCTGGAGATGATATCTTGCTACAGGGTTGGTTATCAAAAGCCTGCTTCAAATCATTTAAGTTAATGGCTGGACATTGACATTTAGGATGGAAGAGCTACAGTTTGAACAGACATGAAGTGCCTTTTTTAGTTCAGTGGAGTTTTAAAAACATTGGTTTCACTAATTTATATACCCACACCCCGTAACAAAGCTATCTACAGATGTTAGAATCTTGGACCAATTAATCAAGAATAACAGGATAGTCAAATCAATCTGATGACATTAAAAATTAACAAACACAATATATGATTTTTACATACTACTAATAGTTCTTAACATGACTCATAATCCCTGGCTCAGTTTCATAAACATTTACTACGGTTTCGCCACTTTCAAACATAAAAAAAGAAGCACAAAAGTGTACCTACAAATCCAAATATGTACCACAAAGCCAGATGCTACTCCAGGAACAGAGTTATGGTAACAAGGAAAACCTATAATATGCAGTCAAAGTTAGGAGAAAGAAGGGTATCATACTGCAGGGCGGTAGGTTTGGGGGAAGAGACAAGTAAATACAAATTTTTCAGAATAATGAAAGATCAAATTTACGGTATACCTTAATCGGTGATTCGAATAATTTCGGAAACCGCAAACTTGTAACTGCAACAACTCGCAGTCGGGATGATAGTTACGTAAGACGAACTATTAACACAATACCACAACGATCCAACCCTTAACCCGGTGATTCGTGCGTTGATCGGAATCCACCTCTCAAATGTCCTTTTTTTTTCTCTTGTTCTTCTTTTTTTTTTTTTTTTAAAAGAATCTTGTTCATTTCCTTTGAATCCTAACTCCCGTAGGAGTTATTTTGGGGAGTTAAATTAGGGGTGAGTGGGGTAATGGGTAACTGCCCATTACCCCCAACCTGCTCCACGTGGGCATCAATTAATATCTCCCACTTGCACACGAGGGCATTTTATTTCCGTCATAAGATCACAACTCATGCGATCCACCATCTCACCCTACAGGGTTTTCATACAGGGTTGGACGTCGTGCGACTAGCGAGTACACCTGCAAACAAAAACTGCTCGACACACCTGTTAGGATGATCGAGTAGTCACCGTTAATATCATAAGAAAGCTCGCTGTACCCCAGATCCAAGACTAATTACATTCATCGAGCTACTTTCCTCACCGAAAGTAATCCCCAGATATTACTCGACTATGTATTCACTATCATGTTCAAATCCCTACATGGATGAACATAAAAGACCGGTCGGTGAATACAACATAACAATGCAATGTCAATTGGTCTTCCTTTTCCCAAACTCGAATCTATCGATCTCAATTCGGCTGCTTTCCTAGACCTGTCCCTCAGACCTCAATTTATCTTCCGAGCCATTGGTAAACAGACTAAAGTAGCAAACACTGAATCATGATCTCAAGAGACAGCCGAAAGTAATAAGGGCACAAGAGATCCCGCCCAATAGATCTCGAATCTCACACAGTGGGGCTTGGGGATAAGTTTTAAATTATTGTCTCAAGTAATATAGCTCCCACTATCCCAAGTCGTCTTTTCACACGTGGTATGAAACACGTGCCACAGTGTTACTCCCCCATCTCTCAGAAGGGCATATGTCAGATTTCTCCAACACTGTGCAGGTATGGGGCCACAGTCTACACATAAGACTTTACCTAGAGATCTCAGAAAGAGTACCTATGAGACAATATCACAAATTACAGGTGATATCCGAGATCTCAAACCTGGCTTCTCACAGGCAACATGGATGTGGGTACTTCCATGTCGGTCATATCGCATATGACCTCATCCTGAACACGTATCAGGGCGACTTATGTTCTAGCAGGGCCACTCTCAAAACCTCTTACAACTAGAAACCGTCTCATCCCTGCTCACTCAGAGCCGGAGGTGGTCACTCGTGTGAGAGAGTCGACCTCGCCTGCCTGACATATCTATTACATATATATGATAATTAAAAGTAAGTGCATTAAATGAAAAATATAATGCAAAAGTGACTGAATAATGCACTATAATCATATATATAAAATCAATAAGCATCAACGTCATCATTAAGTACAAACTGAGAAATGTCAGTAGATATTCAAACCCAATGACTCTCTATGCCCTAAAAAAGAGTCTCTAGTGATGGGTTTGGTGAAGGGGTCAGCCACCATGCTGTGTGTCGAAATGTACTTGACGGTCACTTCACCCTTCTCGATGATGTCTCTAACATAATGGTATCTGGTGTCGATGTGTTTAGTTCTACTATGAAACTTAGGGTCTCGAGTGTAAGCGATAGCGGCCTGATTATCATAATAAATCATTACAGGTCTCCCACTATCCGCTACAATCCCTAAGTCATTCAGTAGTCTCCGGAGCCAAACACTCTCCTGAACTGCAACTGAGCACGCCACGAACTCAGCCTCCATCGTAGATAGAGCAACACAGGTTTGCTTCTTACTGCTCCAAGAGATAGCTCCGCCATTGAGCAAGAAAGCAAAACCTGATGTCGATTTGCGTTTATCCAAATCGCCTCCCCAGTCGGCGTCCGAATAGCCCACAAGGCGCAAATCGCCTCCTCCGTAACTCAAGGAGAAGTTTGCAGTTCCTTTTAAATATCGGAAAATCCTTTTCACTGCTCTCCAGTGACCCCTTCCAGGATTTGCCTGATATCTGCTCACCAAACCAACTGCATAACAAATGTCCGGTCTAGTACACAACATTGCGTACATCAAACTTCCCACTGCACTGGAATAAGGTACTTTACTCATTTCCCTTACTTCTTCCTGAGTTTTCGGACACATGTCCAGGCTCAGGCCTTCACCTTTGGCGATCGGAGTATCTATGGGATTACAATCATTCATCCCAAAACGCTCGAGAATTTTCTTAATGTAGGTCTCTTGTGAAAGAGCCAATATCTTTCTCGAGCGATCCCTCTGGATCTTAACTCCGAGGATGAATTCAGCTTCACCCATGTCTTTCATGTCGAAACTGGATGACAACCATGCTTTGATGGTCTTTAAATACTTAATGTTGTTCCCAGCTAACATTATGTCATCCACATACAACGACAGGATCACAAAAGAGTTATCGGACCGTATCAGATAGACACAATGATCCTCCTCCACCATCGTAAAACCGTAAGATATCACCTCCTCGTGAAATCTTAGGTACCACCGCCTGGATGATTGCTTTAGACCGTATATCGACTTCCGAAGTCGACAGACCTTGTCTTCTTGACCTACCAGAACAAACCCAGGGGCTGTTCCATGTAGATCTCCTCATCCAGGCTCCCGTTAAGAAAAGCGGTCTTAACGTCCATCTGGTGTAACTCAAGATCCATACTAGCGACAATCGCCAAAAGTAAACGGATCGAAGTAAATTTGACTACTGGAGAGAAAGTCTCCTCGTAGTCAATGCCCTTGGTCTGCGTGTAACCCTTGGCTACTAGACGGGCCTTGTACCTCTCGATTGATCCGTCGGCCTTTCTTTTAATTTTGAAAACCCACTTGTTTCCAATAGCCTTTCTTTCCTCAGGTAAGTCAACTAGCTCCCAGACTTCGTTGACTCTCATTGATTCCAATTCCTCGTGCATGGCCTGTAACCATTGGTCCTTTGCTGAACCCTCAAGAGCCTCCTGTGCAGTCCTCGGCTCTTCATCGTCCTCAGGAGTCACAATGAGGATCTCATCCTCAATCGGGAAACGGCGACGTGGCACTTGTCCCCGATTACTCCTACGAGGAGAGAGAGGTCCCACACCTTGAAATGGATTGCTCCCACTAAGATCAAGATCCATAATCGGCTCTTGAATCTCGTCACTGGGTTCGGCTAAGCCACTAGGCTCATCCATCTCGTAAAAGGTGAGATCTCGATCGATTTCTCCTCTTTTAGGGAAATCACTTTCGAGAAATGTGATATCACGAGACTCTATCTCGGTGACAGTACCGTCCGTATGTTCTCCTAGGAACACATATCCTTTGGATTGTTCAGAGTATCTAACAAAGATACACTTCTTTCCTCGCGGTCCTAACTTGCCGTACTGATGCGAGGAATCACGAACATACGCAGCGCAACCCCATGGCCTCAAGTGGCTAAGGTCAGGCTGTCTCCCTGTCCAAAGCTCGTATGGGGTGCTTACTACAGACTTTGTCAGAACACGGTTAAGGACGTAAGCCGCAGTCAACAACGCATCCCCCCAATGGGAGATAGGTAGGTTGGCTTGTGCCATCATCGACCTCACCATCTCCAACAGAGTCCTATTCCTTCTCTCGGCTACTCCGTTCTGTTGAGGAGTAGCAGGAATAGTTAACTGTCTCGTAATACCTCTATCGGAACAGAGCTCTTTAAATTGCTCAGACAGATACTCGCGCCCCCGATCGGTTCTGAGAGTTTTCACCCTCAAGTCTAGCTGATTTTCAACCTCACTGATAAACCTCCTGAAACATTCTAGTGCCTCAGACTTGTGTGAGATCAGGTAGACGTAACCGAAACGCGTGTAATCGTCTATAAATGTAATAAAATACGTGGCTCCGTTTCGGGCTCTCACATTCATGGGTCCGCAAATGTCGGAATGGACCAATTGCAATGGAGTCCCAGCTCTCATTGCTTTCCCAAATGGTTTTCTAGTGGCTTTGCCCGCAAGGCAAAACTCACATACGGGCAACTGAACCTTGGTTAGCGGGCCCAGCAGGCCATTCATAGCTAACCGGGCCATCCTCTCTTGCCCTATGTGGCCAAGTCTACTATGCCATACATTCACATCATCCACTACACTATCAGATGCAAAAGCAATAGTAGAAGAAGAATAAGTTTCATAACATGAAATCATATCCAGTACATAAAGTCCCTCATGGACCAAACCGGAACAAATTAAAGAACTGTCATAAGTAATGGAAACTCTAGAGTTTCCCAACAACACTGAATATCCCAACAAATCTAAACATCAGACAGATATTAGATTCCGCCTAATCTCAGGAGCATACAAAACATCATGAAGATATAAGACTTGGTCACTTCGTAGCAATAGCTTGCAAGTGCCAATCCCTTTTACTTCCACGAATGCTCCATTCCCCACGTACAGCCTCCTCGCCTGGGGACTTAAACGGCGGAACTCCACGTATGCGCTCCTGTCCCGAGCTACATGGTCCGTGGCTCATGAGTCTACAATCCACAAAGGAGAAGAGTTAATGAGCATCACACTAGATGACACGTAACTCAAACCATGTAAAGAAGAAGGACATACCTTTCGTTCGCCACACTCGCGTGCGAAATGCCCAAGCTTGCCACAAACATAGCATTGGACTTTGCTCTTATCGAGCTCCTTCTTCTTGCGCTTCTGTCCTTTGTCGTCGGTCTTGGCAGGTTGCTTCTTCTTGCCTTGGCCCTTGGCCTTCTTCTCATCCTTGCGCCACTTGCGCTTTAAACCTCGGGAGCCCTTACTCGACTCCGCAAAATTAGCATGAGCAGAAGAAGACCTAGCCACCTCCTGTGCTCCTCCTCGAGCTCACAGTGCCTACTCACGTCCATGAAAGTATGAATACTTTCAGCGTGCGTGAGATAGGTCTTAACCACATCCCAGGAGTCAGGCAAGGACTGGATCACACCCAGTACCTGAAGCTCATTAGACATCGGCTCCCCCATATTCTTCAGAGAGGCGATCATACTCGATATGTGCATTAAATGCTGTTTCATTGTATGATCGTGCCTCTTCTTATAAGTGATGAACTTATAAGTCAGCATCCTCACCTTAGGAGCTGACGGGGCGCCATATTGCTCCCTTAGAGCATGCCAGATCGACTGTGCAGTAGGATACTGCTCGTAAATCGGAATCAGTTCATCGTGCATGCAGCTAAAAAGGATTACCCTCGCTTGGCTATCCTTCTTTTTCCAAACACGAAATACCTCCTGATCCCGTCGTGCTTGTGCAGTGGTACCCTCCCCAGGATCCACCATCTCGATCTTAAGAACTTCCCCGAGTTCTTGTTCCTCGAAGACAAACTGAACCTTTCGGTGCCAAATATCATAATTGTCACCGTTCAGTTTATCTCCCTTAACGAGATCTAGAACGACAGTCTTCGTAGCAGCCATGTCTCTGTTACACAGAAAAAGAGACGTTAGTGACTAATAATGCTTATTTTCACAATTTCGTACACCCTACGAATTAATAATCCAAAATGAATCAAGTATTGATCCCAAAGTGAGCATATGAGTCAACGGACACTATACACCACAACCCGGGATCTCATCTCTTTATCTGGACTTTAATTCGGTGTACAAAATCCCACAAATAGTCACAATTTACCTCGTAGGACCCCAAAAGAAAATTGAAAAAATCAATTTTGGGCGACCTGACGCGCCGCCGGGGTCCCCACGCGCCGCCGCGCACCGGCGGCGCGTCTGCAGGCCCTGCCACGCGCCTCCACGCGCAGGCAGGAGCCTGGATCACGCGCCAGACACGCGGTAAGTTCTTCACGCGCCACCACGCGCCTTTGGCTCGGCTCACGCGGCGCGCGTGGCTCACGCGCTGCCACGCGCCTGAGCCGGCTCGGCTCACGCGCGCCCAGTCGCGGTGCGTACTCACGCGCCCCCACGCGCGAAGCCGAGTCAGCGGGTTGGTCAAACGGGTCAGGTGACCCGACTGCGATTAACGGGTCGGGTTGACCCGACACGTGTCGGGTTGTGGGTCGTCTCTTGACCCGCCCCGACCCGTGCCATTCTGGACCGCTCACGCGCCTTACGCGCGCGTGAGGTACACGCGCCAGCTGGACGCGCTCATGGGCGCGTGTTGTGCACGCGCCCGCGGGTCTGGAACTCATCTTCCTTGCCCGACGGGTCTGCAACTGGGTTTTTCGACCCGGTTCTCCGAAAACCCAATTTCCAGTATAAACAACATGCAATATATATGTCAAAATGTAGATCTAACAGAGACAATCTTAGATCTACCATTTTCATGCTCTGATTTGACCTAAAACTCGCCAAATCTGGGGTTGAATTATTCGGTCACTATTCACGGCCGAATGCTTCAACCGGAATTTTCTTAACCCTATCGTGCTCAGAAAATTACGAAAAAATTATTTTCGTGTTCTACGTGAGTTGGGTAACACAGTGGTATAATCGGATTCACGAAATTCATTCGTGATCCGAACCTCAAATTTTATACCCTATATTTTATACCCAAATTAAATTCCGAAAAAATTATTTAAAAAATATATCTAACAGGCTCTGATACCAATGTTAGAATATGGTGACTCAATCACGCAGCGGAAGCAATAATTAACATTCTTCAGAATAATAAAAGATCAAATTTACGGTATACCTTAATCGGTGATTCGAATAATTTCGGAAACCGCAAAATTGTAACTGCAACAACTCGCAGTCGGGATGATAGTTACGTAAGACGAACTATTAACACAATACCACAACGATCCAACCCTTAACCCGGTGATTCGTGCGTTGATCGGAATCCACCTCTCAAATGTCCTTTTTTTTTCTCTTGTTCTTCTTTTTTTTTTTTTTTTTAAAAGAATCTTGTTCATTTCCTTTGAATCCTAACTCCCGTAGGAGTTATTTTGGGGAGTTAAATTAGGGGTGAGTGGGGTAATGGGTAACTGCCCATTACCCCCAACCTGCTCCACGTGGGCATCAATTAATAGTTACCCATGAAGTAACACAGACTCAACGATCACATTTGGATTAAGCATACATCATATGTTCAATGCCTGCCATAACAGCCATTCTGCTTAATGGAGGACCATTTATGAGTCATAAAACTTATCTATTACATCTTGACTTGAGGACTATTCAGAAGTTCCAAAGAGCACTTCCCTTGCCCATTAGATTTCACTTCCAAATTTATTGCATTTCTAACTACCATTTTCATCATTCTTTGTTGGGTATGAGTATGACCAAACAATTAGAGTTTTTTCTCATTACCACTGCAGCAATAGAAAGAAAACCAATATCTTATCATCCTAAGAAATCAGAGAGTTCATCTTTTGACTATCAATAAGCTTGTTCGACACTCATAACTCCTAAGGGAAATGATTAATTTGCTTATCCTTAGATTAACTCTAGCAATTTGTAGCACTAAAAATTGACAACACAACAATATTAATCGCGCAGCCTATGCTACTCAGTGTTTCAGGTCTTGAGAGGGTCGATTGTGTGCATTACAACCTAGAAGTAGAGAAGAGATTATCTCACAGGCCTGTGGTCTCTTTTGATTATCCAGCAATAATGACATATTAATTCGTGTTATTGACCCGTCTCACCAGATAATTTGCCAAGTGGGAGCCTATTTTCAAGGTTTGGTCCTGACTTCCGAGCTGCAATGCAGCAAGAACTCTATTCAAATAATTATTCCTAAGATCCAAAAATAAAAATAACATTAAATTGCTCAAAGAAATTAACAGAACATTCTTCAAAGACTCTCTCTCTCTCTCTCTCTCTATCTCTCTCTCTGTGGCGGCATTTAAACAAACAGGTCTTGAGCAACAGACATTGAATTAGGCAACAAGCTACCATTACAATGACCTATTTAAAAACAAAGACGGACCAACAAGTAGTAAATGTTGCACTTCAACATGCAAGTAAGAGGAAGTAGTTAGAAAGACGAAGAAGAGAAGAGAAAAGGAAGTGTGTACTGACATGAGCACAGGTCGTGAAGGAGATCAATGAGTGCCGGAAATGAAATCCCATTTTTAAATCCCTAACTGAACTCTGAAAATTTTAAACCCTTAATCTAACCGATCTAAATTTCGTGAAATGAAAAGTGAGACAAAACTCACCGAAGGAGAATTTGGGGTAGACGATGAAGATCGCAAGGAATGCGAGCCTTAACCTGCTTCTCTCGCTCTATCTGAAGCAGAGAGAGATAATGCAACGGCGATGAGGTGGAGAACGGAACAGAGAAGGAGAGAAGACGAACCTGAGAGATGAGCCGAAGAGAGAACAAGCCTTCGTCGATTTGTATGGAGATGAGTCGTCCTTCATCGATTTGTGTGGAGATGAACCTGAGAGACAGGGAGAGGGTGAGACGAAGAGAGAACGGGGCAGTGAAGAGTGAGGAGAGGGAGAGAACTTGATTTTAGGTTTTAAAATGGCCTATACCAGCGGTTGAGCCGCTGGCATGGGTTGGCTTTTTATTTTCTTTTATTTTTTATTTTTTTTCCATCAATACCAGCGGTTGTGTTGATCGCTGGTAAAGATGGCCGCCGGTACATGCCTTTTTATTTGTAGTGGAACCTATAGCAGTAGCATCATTAAAACTCCTATGCATGTTGAGATAACTTTCAATTCATATTTACCTACGTAAGATTTAATTGTAAATCCCTATTCTACTTTAACACTCTCAATGCCTATTTTATCATTTCAATTAGACACTTATCTTTCATTTGATTATTTATTGACCTTGTTCACTTGCTTTATTTAATTAAAATATAGATATTAAGGAGTTATAATGTTTTTTAAGGTGAAAATATAGTTGTTGATTGGTTCACTTATTAAAAAATAAATAATTTTTGGGTCAATCAATCGAGTAAGTCAGGTGTGCCTTCCCAATAGAGTTTGAAGTAGATTTCTCGTAAATCAACATCCCATGAATCAACTTCAAATCTTTTTTTTTCTATTTTTTAAATTAAAAAACATATCATTTTAAAAATTAATTTTCAAGAAATTGATTTTAAAAATCAATTTTTAGATAATCAACTTTAATATTTATGTGACTCAAATAAAAACAACAATATCAATATTATTTCCAATCCTAAACCTAATATTAAGAAAATAACCCTAAATATGAAATCACCAAATTTAGGATTTAATATAATCCTTATTATTACAAAAAATTTACCCCCAGGTCACTATCCCATCTGGCAACTTTCAAAAGATACATCTATTATTTCCTTGTCATGAAATGGAAGTTCAAACAATCCTGCACAGTCTTTCCAAAGAACCCATCTCAATTATTCCACGGGACTGGGCCAACCCCGTGATCCACCGTCAAACGCAAGCGATTTGAAAAATGAGATATTAAGGGTGCACCAAAATCTCGCTATAAATACCTAAGTGCAGTTGCAGCATTTCCCACAGCTAAACCAAGGCGAAGCTCTTTGCTTTAACATTTTGAAACAATGGCTCCTGAGGCTCCGGTTTCTCATATGCCATTTGCTCCGGACAATCAAATGCCGAGAATTCTAACCTATTGCTAATTTTAGTCCAAATGTTTGGAGAGAACAGTTTATTATTAACACATCTAATAATCTTCGGGTGTATACTATATATTACACAAGTTGTGATTTTTTGTTCCCTTTTTGGAGTTTTTTTTTTTTTTTTTTTCAAGGGTTCGGGGAGGCCGCAATTTCGAGTAATGTGAGTTTGGGTTTGGGGATTTGAACGAACGTAATGGTAGTTTTGAGTTTTGAGTTTTAAACAAGTGCTTTCTTTGGGAGTGAATGCCATAAATCTCTAGAGAATAGCAGATCAGAGGATGTCTAGAAGCAATAATCTAATCATATGTTGGATTTGCCATCTAGCATCAACAGTTGAGTGTTACATGAAGGCCATTAATGAAGAATTTCTCAAAGCAAATCCTATGTCAATCTCTCTTCCTACACGTATTCTCAATCTATATGATCATGCGTTTCTTTCTTTATAAGATATTATCATTTGAGCACCCTACAATTACATTTTTATCTTTTAATTAAAATAAAAATGATGCAACGTGTGGACTTGGGCGGACTTGGGCGGACTTGGGCTTTCCAAATAAGAGCTTGGGCTTTTGATTTTTTTTTTTTATCTATATATCGGGCTCGAACTCGAGTATATTATATGGTGAGGGGGAATATGTCATTTGAACTAAAACTCATTGCAAGAACGAACCTCGATGACCAAGCCATTGCCAGCCTAATAGCCTTTTATTAGGGGCTTTTGGGCTCTGTTGACCACCCATTGTTCACTTCTTTATGAAAAGAAAATGTATTTATACATATGCTTGATCGTATGTCATTAATTTCTAAACATTAAAGAATTAAAAATAATATATTAAGAAATATATTTAAGAATAGTAGGACACTCTTGGGCATTAGAACATATAAAGGGTCAGGGTTAAGTGATTTGTATCCTTCCGCTTCCTCTCCACGGGTTATGGGAACAATTAAAATACTTTTAAAACCACCAATAAAAAAAATAAATGTAATTAATTGATTTTTGTAATGAATAATTTATATGGTTTTTACTCGCTTCAAAATTAATAAATTATAATCATAATATGGATCGATAAATAAAATTGAGAAAAAGAAACAGTAGTAATCGAATAGTGATTTCGAGTTAAACTAAAAAAAAAAAAAAAGGAATTTATTCGCACGTGTCGTTTTTAGCAATCTCTGGAATCGGGCCATTTAGTTGAGGGAAACGTTGAGTTTAAATGAGCTGTCTTTCCTTAACCTTTTCGAAGCGACGCTGTTTCTTTACGTCTCACTAGAATTGAAATGAAATTAAGATTCAAGGTTTCATGGAGCCAACATTTCTTTTCCATTTTTACCCTTTCACAATACTCACCGGTCATCAAAGACGGTGAAGCTGAAGCTATAAAAGCAACTCAGGCGATTATAAAAACAAACACTTAATGAATAAGGGTAGCAGCATAATTATACAAACACAGGCTCAATAAGCAAAGCAGAGATGGAGTCTTTAAGAGCCTTTGTATAGTGGGTGTAACCATCTTCTACTTTGTATAAGAAATCAACTGCTCGTGCAAGATTGAGAATGCGTGGGAAGATATGCATTCCCACATCATTTGGCTTCTCAATTATGCACTCTTGGTTCACAATTCGATCACTTCTTTCCCTGTTAGTTCTGGATGCGCCTTCATGTGGCGCTAAACCGTTGATGGAGGGTGTCCTCTTTGTTGCACAAACGTCAATTATAAATAAATAAAATAAGTTACATTAAAAAAAAGGAAATTAAACATCACTACAAGGAAGAAGGACAATGATTTTTCTTTCTTCTGTTTTGTAACAAACTAGTTAAGAGTGTACAGTTATAATCGCATATATATATATAATAAGCTAACAAGTAAACTTGGATATGAGTGGTGCTAGGTCAGGGCAAACAATCAGAATCAAACAGACCCGCTTGGTTGTTAAAACTTATGCTTACCCTTGACCCTTTATATGTTCTAATGCCCAAGAGCGCCCTATTATTCTTAAATATATTCTTTAATATATTATTTTTAATTCTTTAATGTTTAGAAATTAATGGCATACGATCAAGCACATGTATAAATACATTTTCTTTTCATAAAAAAGTGAACAGTGGGTGGTCAACAGAGCCCAAAACCCCCTAATTAAGGCTATTAGAAACCATGTTCCCATTGCTGGCTCAAATGAAACCAGTAAAATAGTCATCTCTTCTTGGAAGAGGTTCCAGAGGTTTAGGAGATAGTGGACTGATTGTAATCTTATGGACATAAAGGTGGAGGGATCTAAGTTCACGTGCATTGGAAAACAGAAGGAAAATTTGGGTCTGCATCAAAAGCTTGATAGGAGGTTGTGTAACATGGAGGCCAAGTTGTTTTTTTCTGAGATGAAATCAATCAACCTGCCTAGACTGCACGGAGACCATTGTCGTGTAAGTCTGAACACAAACTTCCTTTATTCGCCTAGCAAAGATAAGAAACCTTTTAGGTTTGAAGCAATCTGATTCACCCACCCTAATTTCAATAAAGTCTTTGAGGAAGCTTGGCATAATCAAGAGGGACCGCTAGAGGTCTCAGCGCTAGCAATTGGTGTTCTGTCAAAAACATAGTGATTGCTCTATCAAAAACATAAGCCCCTGGTCCGGATGGCATGCAATCGGTGTTCTACCAAAAATTCTGATCAATAGTAAAGGAGAAGGTCTGCAAATTTGTAAACAATGCTTTGGAAGAAGGGTATTTCTGTCCCGTTATTGCAAAAGCGCATATGATCTTGATCCCTAAAGTTGCAAATCCTATGGAGATGGCAGATTTTAGACCGATCAGCCTTTTGAACACCTCCTACAAGATTCTTAGCAAGTGTCTGGTTGCTAGATTGAGATCGTTGCTGCAAAACATCATTGGGACTCATCAAAACAACTTTCTCCCTGGCAGAGGCACCCTAGACAACGTGATTGCTCTTCAAGAAGTAATCCATACTACAAGCCACTCAAAGAGTAGAAATCACGCTATGATAATCAAAATCAATCTCAAGAAAGTTTACGATAATGTTAACTGGGTGTATTTGGCGAAGGTGTTGTTGGAGGTCAACATTCTTATTAGCATTATCAGGCTCATTATGTTTGCAATTTCAAATGGTGAGACCTCTATCATTGGGAATAGGGGTCCACCTGCCTTTCAAGCCCAATCAGGGATTAAGACAAGGTGACCCCTTCTCCCCATACCTCATTCTTTTGGTCATGGAGAGATTGGCCTTGATGATTCAAGAAAAAGTAAGGAAAGGGATGTGGAAGGCTATTAAAGTAGCTAGAGGAGGCCCTGTGGTTTCTCACCTAATTTTTGCAGATGACCTAATCCTCTTCGCGAAGGT
This sequence comes from Dillenia suffruticosa, assembly GCA_033439265.1. Lineage (NCBI taxonomy): Eukaryota > Viridiplantae > Streptophyta > Magnoliopsida > Dilleniales > Dilleniaceae > Dillenia > Dillenia suffruticosa. The sequence goes on from JAVTVX010000005.1 coordinate 3,459,794, forward strand.
GGAGCACCTAAACCTCAATAATATCTTGAGCTGCTTGAGAGAGTTCTCAAAGGAGAGTGGCATCCAAATGAATCCGACTAAATCTAAGATTTGATTATCTCCGAAAGCTCCAAGGCATTTAAGAGCCTCTCTTGCAGCGTGTAGTAGATTTGTGGTCACTGATGACTTGGGAAACTACTTGGGAGTGCTAGCCATCCATGGGAGAGTAGGGAAAGATTTCTACCACAAGCTGGTAGAAAGAGTTCAGGAGAAACTGAGTAGTTGGAAAGGAAAGCTTCTTAATACCGCGGGGAGGAAAACTTTGATTCAATCGGTAACAGTTTCGATCCCTATTTACACTATTCAAACGGCTTGGGTATCGGAGAACATTTGCAAAAGACTTGATAAGATGAATAGGAATTTCTTATCAGGTAGCAGTGAGGAGGTTAGAAAGACTCATCCAGTGAGCTAGAAGGTGGTCTGTGATCACAAGAAAGATGGTGGGCTGGGAATTAGAAGCATGAGGGAATGTAATGTTGCAATGATGGCTAAATTGGGTTGGAAAATTTTAAAAAATGACGGGGCTCCGTGGGTTAGTATCCTCAAGAGTAAGTACTTGAGATGAGGCAAGTTATTGGAGCACAAGAGAAGTAGCAGTACTCCAGCTCAATGGAGGGGTATTTGCTCGAATAGAGACTGCATTAGGAAGGGCATCAAATAAAGAATAGGAGACGGGAATCTCATCAGCTTCTGGACCGACCATTGGCTCGGTAATGAGGCCTTAGTGGGAGATGCTCTCATTCAGCAGGAGGACTACTCGCCAGAGTTAAAAGTTAACCAATTTTGGGATGCTCAAGGGTGCTGGAAGTTGGAAGAGATTAAGAAGATTCTCCCAAGAAACAAAGAGGAGGAAATTAGAGCTTTGCCTATTCCTCGTACTAGAAACAGCGGGGATTTGATGTTTTGGAAGGAGAGAGCAGACGGTGTCTTCTTAGTAGCGTCGAAGTATTGGTTGCAGAAGAGGCCCCTCCAGGATCTTCAGAGAATGAATGAAGATTAGAAGTCGATTTGGAGGATCAAATGCCATAAGAGGGCAAAATTGTTCTTGTGACAGGCTACTAAAGGGAAAGTGCGAACTAAGTTGGAGTTCAAGAAGAGAGAGATAATTAAAACCGATGTCTGTAATATTTGTGAGAAGGAAGAGGAATCTTTGATGCATGCGTTGAGGGACTGCCAGAACCATCTGGAAGCACTTGGTGAAAGACCTCAATTCCGGGTCTAGCTTCTAGGTAGAAGACGAGACTATTTGACTTAAAAATGGAGTCAATAGAAAGTTCCAGCTGGGTCTAGACAATGAGGCGTTGGGTTTTGCTTGGACAGTGTGGACCATTTGAAAGTCAAGATGTAACTACTTCTTCCAACGCAGGATAGAACCGCCTCATCAAATTGTCAATATGATCATGAGTTTGATCAAGGCTACCTACAATAGGCGTAGCAATACTGGTGAAGATGAGGAACTGATTTTAGTGATGTGGGAGAGACCTTCGAATGGGAAAATTAAACTCAATGTGGATGGAGGAGCCAATGTAGTGGAGGGTCGTGTTAGTGCCGGTGGTCTATTCAGAACCTCTAGTGGGGAATGACTCCATGGTTCTGGGCTAATGTTGGCATTGCGGCAGGTGATTTCGTGGAATTGTGGAGTCTAAGGGAGGGGTTGAGGATTGCTAAAGAAAGGAATTTTCCCCATCTAAATGTAGTTCTAGCCGTTAATAGTGGTGTGGGAAACGACCATCCATGGAAAAACATAGTGTTTGACTGCAAGATGCTGTTGCAAGAGCTAAATATTCCAAGAATTTCTCATGTTTTTAGAGAAGCTAATAGAGCTGCGGATAAATTGGTGGAATTAGGGAAAAAAGCCCTCCTGGAGTTAGGGAAGCCAGCTCTCCTCCTCTTGAAGTCGTGCCTCTCTTGAAATTTGATGCAGAGGTAGTTTCTTAGTCCAGAAGAAGGAAAAAGTTTGCTCCCCTTAGCGCCTGAGTTTCGTCCCCTTCGTCTATAGGCTTCCGTCTGTTTCTTTTGCTCTCGCTCCTTCTGCTGTATGTTGTTGCTTCGTTCTTTCTCCTTTTCACTCAAAAAAAAAAAAAAGAGGACTGTACCCATAGCCGTGAAGAATAGTCCTTGGCTTATATTTTGAATTGTGAACAGAGAGAGGGAAAGTATACTTTTTTGGTAAAGTCTTTAAAAGAAAATAGACGGTGGTGATCGTTGAGTTATAACTCTTTTGATAATAAATAATAGATTATTTTTTAATAAAATGGGTATTATTGTAATTTTTGTAATACCTATGGGTAACAAATAATAAATCTGTCATTTTAATAGTATTTAATTTTTCATAATATATTTGAAGCAGTGTTAGATGGCCAAAATTGTCAAAGTCTTTCAAAGATCATTGGTATTCACAAGGATCAAAGTAAATATCAAGCCAACGCATAACAATCTACAATTGAGGTGAGTTGGTGTTGTCAAATTTTGGAACAGTGGAAACCTTTGATTGGATGTGTAAAAATCTTACGATATCAACTGACAATTAGTTTAGTGAAATATAATATTAGATCTTTTAACTAAGTTTTCAAGTTTAACTCGTGATTTGAGTATGAAAAAAATATATTGAGAGGGTAGCTCCCTTAAATGGATCACTGTAAGTCCCGAATCAAATTAATCAGAATATAACTCTAAATATCGGTCATACAGTATATAAAAAAAAAAAAAAAGAATCCTAAGATTCCGAAGGCCGAATATAGCATTAGGGGACTCGTGGACGATACCGGGGGAGGCCCAAATTTCAAGTCAGATGGGCTGGGGAATTAGAATGAACGTGGTTGGTTTGCTTTTTTTGGGAGTGAATGCCATGACTCTATGCACAATAATTTTTTTTATAAAGATTTAAATTTAAAATTATTAGATTGGAGAATAAGGATTTGTATCATTAAACTATTTTTTTGTTTGGACATCTCTGGACGGTATTCATTTAACAGAACAGCGGATCAAGTGATGTCTCGTAGCAATGGATTTGCCGTCTAGCATCCGCGGTTGAGAGTTACATCAAGGCCATTAATGAATAATTTATCAAGTCAAATCCTATGCCAATCTCTCTGTTCTTACACGTATGCTCAATCTATATGATGATGTGTTTCTTGCCTTATAACATATTATCATTTGAGCAACCTACAATTACATTTTTATCTTTTAATTAAATTAAAAATGATGTAATCTGTGGACTTGAGCTGACTTGGGCTTTCAAAATGAAAGCTTGGGCTTAGGAATGAAGCGTGATTTTTTTTTTTTATTATGACTTGATCATCACTCAGTATCTAAAATTTTTTTATTATTAATTTAAATCGATCGTTGTAAGACTCATTTTGTGGGGGTAAATCTTCCAACATTATTTTTTTCGTATTCAAGGGAAGTCGAACTCCTGACTTAGTTAAAGAATAAAGGTACTCATCTTACCTACGCCAATAAGTATCGGTAGGAATGAAGCACGATGACCAAACCTTTACCAACCTAATAGCCTTTTCTTTCTTTTTTTCTTTTCTTAAAGAAAAAAAAAAGATTCGAATTCAAAATCTTTATAAAAAAATAGATAAACGGTACAAATTGAGTTACAACCTAATAACATTTTTATCATGCTATTGAGCTCAGTCTTTGTCCACCCATTGTTCACTTTTTGTGCCTTCCGAGGACTTCAAAGAAAGCAATTTCAGTCATTTTGAGTATAATACTGTATATTTAATTAGGTATATGCAATAATCTCTAAAATACACCCATCCATATGTAAGCATGTTATCTCAGAAATTGAGAGTTCCATTGCAATTTTAAATATAGTTACAGGAGATTCATGTACAAAAGATGAAAACCAATTCACTGACTGTTCTATTGACGGCCTCTTATTAATCTTCACTAATTAACTCATTGACTGCTATTAATGACACAAATTAATTAACCGAATTATTATATGTCTAATATTTAATAAATCATAGTTCAACTGACATATTTTTTTCTTTAGAAATCTTGAATTTGAGTATCTTTTATGCATAAATATATATATTATAGGTCAAGAATTATTTTTCTTTCCCTTTCTTCTGTATGATTTACTTGATTAGTTTAGTACATTATATTATACTGCAAACAATTAAAGACATTTTCAATAATAAATGCATGTGGCAAAATATTTAAATGATTTTGTTTTCATCTTTTATTTAGAAGTGGAGAGACGATAGAAGTTAAATATAGATAAGAATTTTAGGTTATACAAATCTCGAATTTTAGGTTAAATATAGATAAGAAAACTAATTCTAATATTTCAAATTGTTTTAATGAAATTAGTAATAATCATTGAATCAGCTCCAGAAGTATTCTCCTTTATTATCCACTGATTTCAAAAAAAAAAAAAAAATTCTTTTAAAAATAGTGGATCTTAGCTAAGCTATGAATTTGACTACAAATTATTTATATTAATTATTCTATCCCAAAATTTGCATAAATTTTCTAAAGAGTAGTAAGATTGTTAGCCGCTTCTTCACGTTTTTTTTTTGGGTACTTTTATACATTAATTTATTTTGAATTTTAATAATTACGTTTAGATTCAGCAGAATTAAGTAAAAGTTGTGACTCAATTATTTCATTGTTAGACTCTTACAATCGAAGCAGCCCTCCCAACTCACAAATGATGTGTCATTGATTTTTTCAAACCTTTGTGTCAAATGTATGTGGAATATCACATATTCAAAAGAAAATAAAAAAACTAAAACAAAGCGAAACAAATTAAAAATCTAGTTTCATCCTTGACAAGAAACAAATAATTTGAGGCAACAGTTTTAAGTAAAAGATTAACATATGGAGAAACATAGGAAAGAAGGAAAAAGATAAAATTACATAATTGGGACTGAGCTTCAATTTTTTCTTCCAACCCAAAATAAATATTTTTATGTCCAATTCTTAAATATAACTCAAAATCCCATTCAATTAAAATTTCCACATATCCAACTTTCTAAAAATTTAATATAATCAAATATCTCTTTTTATGTCTTAATTTTAAATATTTTTATTAATTATTTAAAGAATAATTTAAAAACAAAAAGTAAAAAGAAATAATAGTCAATTTGATGAATATTTAGAATAATTTTATTGACAATCTATAAAAGTTTGATAATTTAATTTTTGAATAATGTATCATTTTTCAAGTGTCTAATATTTTGTAGAATTAAGCATTTAATAAAAATACATGAAATAAGAATTGAAATAAAAAATTATTAATTTTTTAATTTTTTAAAATGATATCTGCAGAAAAAAATAAAAAAATTAAAGTGATACTTGAAGTAAAAGGCATTCGTGATTTATCTGGAAAAAAAAAACGTGGAATAAAGGATGATGAAGTCATCGGTTTCCTCGAAAGGAGGAAAGAGATGTAAGCATGACATCGACTTGATAGAAAAGTTTGACAGAAAACAACAGAAAGTCCCCTGTCCGGTTCCATACTGCAATTAAAGTTCAACGACCATGGTGGCTCCCACACTCTCAATTTGTTTAAAATTAGTTTTAGTTTTATTTTTTATTTTTTATTGTTTAATTAAAATAAAAAATTATAAAAATACATAATTTTATAAATAAAAATTAAAAATTAAAAATATTGTTGTATTAAGGGCTCATATACTCGTTATTTTTTCCTCAATGAAGAAAGCTTTTTGTTACTGAATAACCTTCAAACCAAGATTATGCTTATTAATTAAATATATATTTAATCATCTCATCGAACATATGCTACATCAACTTTAAGAGAGTTATAATGAAATACATCAAAATTGTGTTATTCTATGTGATTCAAAGTTTGATATCATTTTACCTATCAAAATTTTTTATATCGCTTTTGTTAAAATATATTATGAATTAAAATCAAATTAATCAATTAATTAGATTTTGATAAATATTTGATTTTTATTACTCTTATATTTATGACAATTTATTTTTTATATAATTCTAATTTATTATAATAATTTAAATAACATAGTTTTATATTTTATATTATTATTCTCTATTTTTAATTGAGTTAAAAGAGTTAAAGCAAGAGCCACAAAACGAAAGCCGGAAAGCCGGAAAGCCGGAAAGCCGAAAAGCCGGAGCAATGTTCCTCTCTCATTCTTAATAATCTTCATGTCTATACGATGATATTTTACCGGTGGGCCTCTGCAAAAGCGCATCAACCTCTCCTTCCACAAGAATCTCTTTCATGTTAAATCGTATCCTCTCCAAATCTACCATCAGTGATAAGAAAAAATACAAAACTTTCTAATCAAGGGGAAAGCCAACAGATTTTCTGTTTGTAGGTCCCCTGAAACGTGAAACATGCACCGCCATGCATTATTTTTTATATGATAAAATTTTCTCACATATTAACCATTTTCTCAAAAGTCCATTCATATATATTTTTTTCTTTTCCCCGAGAAATAAGAACATACGGATTTTTTCTATAATTATATAAAATAAATATTAAATCGAAGAATCCTGATAATAATTACAATTTTTGCTATTCAAGAGATCAAATACAAGTATCACTTGAATACAATATCAAAAACTATGATTTACAAAAATTCGTATATTTATCTTGGTGAGTAAGATTATAAATTAAATATTATTTATATTTCATAAACTAGCCTATACACAAATTAAGAGGAAAGGGGTAAAATTTTATTATTCTTAAGCCAACAAATCTATAAAAGTTATTTTTTACATCCTTATTGAATAAAATTATTTTAACTTTTCTTTGTTTGGCAACAGTAGATGGGAGAGGGCATGCTGCATCACACACATTTGCGCATTGTTTTTATTATTTATATAAATTGAAATTATTATTTTAATAATTTTTATTAGTTGAATAATTCAACTTCTAATAACGTAAATTTATTTATTGACATATGGGATTACCATACAAGTAGGCAATATTTTATTTGTTGGTACATCTAATAGCTCCCTTCAAAAAAAAAAAATGCTCAAATTCTAACGGACACTCTCATACATTATAATAAAAAATTACTTCTAATCTATAACTCTATACCCAACACAATTAAATTATATAAAAAAAATATAATATCTAAGATCCCCATAAGAGATAAGACCCACGAACCTCGGCAAAAACAATAAAATAAAATAAAATCTATTCATTTTTTCTCATTAATAGTTGAATTATTTAATTAATTCAATTTAAATATTTTAAAACTTAATTTAAGAATCAACACTTCACCTTCACCTGTTTCTCATTTTTAACATCCGAAGTTGAAATGTGAGCTGAGGGAGACCTGTCCTCTTACCTGTACGGAACAAAGGTAGGCCACAGTTCTTGATATTCGTTTTCTGTGGCTCATAGCGATAGTTTGCTTACAATAAGAATATGATATCCATCATTCAAGATATTATTATATATATATAACGATATGCTGTACGGAGCAAAGGTCAGTCACAGTACTACCCTTTCTGTTTTCTGTGGCTCATGGCAATACTTTGCTTACACTATTGGGAACAAAACTCTGCCTCACTTCGATATATACTTCCGGCCCTTTAACTAATACTGGATGTTGGGTCGATTGTTGGGAAGTCAAGAGTATACAAATCAAGAAATTTTTATTAAAGTTTTGAAAAATCTTTCAATTGAGAAAATAAAGGATTGTATACTCTTTTGAGATAAAACTTCTAAAATTTTAGAGATACAAATAGCGTCATTTCTTATTTCTATTTTTGACAATAAAGAAGTCATCATATATATATTTAAAAAATTATTAATGAAATCTCAAAATACTTAATTAATTACATAGTAAAGATAGAAAAGTATCCTAAACTACTAATAAAATTGAGCATAACAGACTAATAATAAAATAATTTACCATGTGCATAATGAGTTTTATTTGAATCTACAGGTGGGTTTCACTGAATTGTTTTGAGATTTAATCTAGATACCATATTCTTAGTTACCATATTTAATGAAATAACTGTCATTTTTTGAAGAATAACAAATTTCACATGTTATTTGTTGACAATCTTTTATAATCACATGCTATGTATGTGATTTACTAAACATACAGTATCCGAAATAAAAGGACCGAATAAGAAATTTCACATCTTTCGTGTAGGAAACTTATGGCTCAAATGGTTTCGGAACAGATAAGCCTGGAAGCCTGGGCCTATAAATGCATAAGCCCTTCACCGGTCTTAACCTACAACAAATAACCCAGGTTTCTTCGGCGCTATAGTCTATATTGCTAGCACCACAGTTCGAGTAGTCCCAAATACAAAGTTTGTCTTCATCCCCCAATCAAATAATGTCACAGCCCCTGGTTTCAAACATCCCTCCACCTTCTACTCAACCCACAACCGAAGGATGTCGAAAATTGGCAAATTTTAGCCCAAGTGTTTGGGGGAATTACTTTGTCACTTATGCTTCCAACATCAACGAGGTAAACTAGAAGAAAGAAAACGTGCATGTCATTAACAACCATAGCCCTCACCACACCAATTATGTTCTAAAGTTTAATATTGTTCTAGTTTCTAGAATACAAAATCATGAAAAGACATGCATAATCTAAGTCAGCCAGGAATCTCATTATACCTATCTTAGTCATGGCAAAATGCATACCCTTTCTTTTTTAGTTTCACATAAGGTACCATTTCAAACGCGGAAGGATATGTGTAATTTATTTTTAAATTTTACAACTTTTCTTTTTCAGGAAATTGATGTCGAAGAACATCAAAATTACAATGAACTAAAAGAAACAGTGAAAAATATGCTCATATTGACTAAAGATAACCTCACACAAAAACTAGAACAGATTGATGCTGTACAACGTTTAGGTGTGTCTTATCATTTTACCAAGGAGATTAATGATACCTTGGAAAGAATTTATCGAGATATCAACAATGATACAAATACCAAGAATCTCTATGTTGTGGCACTCCGATTTCGGTTGCTTAGGCAACATGGTTACCATGTTTCTTGTGGTAAGTTCCTTTCTTAAATTAGACTACCCTTAGAGGTACATGCTATCAAATGAGCTTAAATTCGGTTTTCGTAGTTTCCCCATAACATAAGAAGCCCTTTCCTTCATTTTTTGTCTAGATGTATTCAATGACTTCAAGGATGAGAGCGGCAAATTCAAGGAATCCATTTTTTCTGATGTGCGCGGCATGCTAAGCTTGTATGAGGCAGCACATTGTCTGGTGCATGGTGAACAAAGCTTGGATGATGCCTTATCTCTCACTACTAGTCATCTCAAGTCAAACTTAGACCAACAAGTGATTTCATCACTCAAACGGCCTATCCGCAAGCGCATACCAAGAATAGATGCAAGGAATTTCCTCTCATCCTACCAAGAAGAAGATTCACGTAATGATGCTCTCATAAAATTTGCAAGGTTGGATTTCAACAAGTTGCAGGCATTGCATAGAAAAGAACTTGGCAAGATATCATTGTAAGTGTATGACTGCAGATAACTAAACTATAAAAAAATTTTGCTCCTATAATTTAAAAATAATTGAGGTTGGAATTTGTGATTTTTTTTTTTCCTAGGTGGTGGAAAGATTTGGATTTCACAAACAAACTGAACTATGCAAGAAACAGGCTCGTGGAATGCTACTTTTGGATAATGGGAGTCTACTATGAGCCTCATTACCACATTGCTAGAATATTCTTGACCAAAGTGATAGCCTTGACATCTATTATAGATGATACGTATGATGCCTATGGTACTTTTGAAGAGCTCAAGTTATATACAGAAGCCATTGAAAGGTTTATATCCAAAGGTCCCTTTAATTTTTTTGTGTATTCATTAAATTTTCTCACGAAAGTTGAGGAAATAAATATGCAATAATAAATTTCTAGGGAAATGAAATTTCTGGAACTTGATTTTAGGTGGGATAAAAGTGCAATGGATCTACTTCCGGAGTACATGAAATTGAGCTACAAGGCATTGCTGGATGTTTACGATGAGATTGAAGAGGAGACAACAAAAGAGGATAGACCTTACTGTGCACACTATGCAAAAGAAGCTGTAAGAACTTTCTTGGCACGATTAGAGGTTGTAGCAAAATCATGCTTTGTACTAAAAATTTATTTATATTATAACATCTTGTGCCTTGTTTGATAGATGAAAAGACTTGTCAAAGCTTACTTTGCTGATGCCAGATGGTGGCATGAAGGATATCTCCCAACAATGGAAGAGTATATGGAAATCGCGCTTGTAAGTTGTGGATACCCGATGCTTGCAGTCACATCTTTAGTTGGCATGAAAGACTTTGGGACAAAAGAGGCCTTTGATTGGGTTTCAAAGGATCCTAAGATTGTTAGAGCTTCATCCCTCATTTGTAGACTCATGGATGATATTGTCTCCCACAAGGTGTGCATGATTCACTTTGATTATTAGAATATAGTATATAAATTTTAGAATTCTCTCACTTCTAATAGTTATCTAATATATAATTAATGTCGTTTGTATATATTTATAGTTTGAAAAAGAGAGAGGAATTGTTGCCTCGGCTGTTGAGTGCTATATGAGAGAGCATGGAGTTTTGGAGCAACAAGTTCGTGAATTGTTTCTAAAAGAAGTTGAAAATGCTTGGAAGGATATCAACGAGGAGTGTCTTAGTCCAACAGCGGTTCCAATGCCTCTCTTGGAAAGAGTTCTCAATCTTGCACGAATTATGGATTTTATATACAAAGAAGAGGATGGCTACACAAATACTTCTCAACATCTGAGAGATTCTATTACTGTGTTGCTTATTGATCCTATAGACTTTTGATAATGAAAAACTCATGAAAAATATTATTGCCGACTTAAGATTCCCTTGAGCCTTAAGTGCCAATTTTAACCGTAATGGGATAATTTTTTTTTCATGAGTTGATATACCGAATAATATATTAATTTTTTCTCAATTATTTTTTAATTAACGCTCCTTTTTTTCCGCTCAATACCTTGGCTATGATGTTGTCCCCTCTATTTCTAACACTTTGATAAAAACTGGAGTTGTCTACATGATTGAAAAGAGGGTTACCCTCAATGCTCAATAAGCTAGTTTTAGTTTACCATCATAGTTTACACTTGAACCCTAAATTTATCAATTTGGGAAAAGACTTGTCAAGATTGAAAATTCAGCAAAACATCCATTTGAACCGGAGCTGTTTGTGTTCGGAAAAGAGCTAAATCCTAATTGGTATCTAGTTCTCACCTAAAAGATCTAGGGGTTTTTTTTTTTTAAGAAATTGAAAAAAGAAAAAAAAAAGGAAAAAGAACCCATTTCTAACGCACTCAACTAACTAAACAACTATAAGTAGATGTTTCCACTATATATATAAAGTATGTATGTATATTCTGTCTGTACTGACAGGGAATGAGTCTCATATAATGATGTTGTTCAGATGTTGTTCAGACGCAACTCCATCCTCGTAGGATATGCTTCCACCCATTTCACCCAACGACGAAGTCAAAATCGTTTGCGGCGACCAGGTGCAAAATGATGGAGGTATGAGTAAATATTATAATTTTTAAAAAACAAATGGTATTATAAAAATATTCACTGATATTTTTAAAATTTTTATTTGGATTTTTTAAATGTTCAGTGCCTTTTTTTTTGGCGTCTATGCATCTTTAGCAACCTTTTTTTAATATTTTTCTAGAAATACCATTATTAGTTCTAAAAATTTAATATAATCAAATATCTCTTTTTGTGTCTTAATTTTAAATATGTTTATTAATTATTTAAAGAATAATTTAAAAGCAAAGAATAAAAAGAAATAATAGTCAATTTGATGAATATTTAGAATAATTTTATTGACAATCGATAAGAGTTTGATAATTTAATTTACGAATAATGTAGAGTTTGATAATTTAATTTATAAATAATGAATTATCTTTCAAGTGTCTAATATTTTGTGGAATTAAGCATTTAATAAAAATAACATGAAATAAGAATTGAAATAAAAAATTATTAATTTTTTTATTTTTAAAATGATATTTGAAGAAAAGTAAAAAAAAAAAAATTAGAGTGATACTTGAAGTAAAAAGCATTCCTGATTTATCTGAAAAAAAAAAAAGAATAAAGGATGATGAAGTCATCGCCCTCCTGAAAAAGAGGAAAGAGTTGCAACAAGGCAGCCCGTTTGTCTTACCAAAAAAAAAAAAAAAAAGGGAGCCCGTTTGTTTTATGCATGCGATTGCCATCGACTTGAGAGAAATGTTTGACTGACACAGCAGAAAGTCCTCTGTCCGGTTCCATACCGCAATTAAAGTTCAACTCCCGTGGTGGCTACCAGACTCTCAATTTGTTTTAAATTAGCTTTAGTTTTATTTTTTATTTTTTAATTAAAATAAAAAATTATAAAATTACATAATTTTATAAATAAAAATTAAAAATATTGTTGTTTTAAGGGCTCATATGCTCGTTATTTTTGCCTCAATGAAGAAAGCTTTTTGTTACTCCATAACCTTCAAACCAAGATTATGCTTATTAATTAAATATATATTTAATCATCTCATTGAACAAATATTTCATCAACTTTAACAGGGTTATAATGGAATACATAAAAAATGTGTTATTCCATATGATTCAGAGTTCGATATCATTTTACATATCAAAATTTTTAATATCGTATTTATTAAAATATATTATGAATCAAAATTAAATCAATCAATCAATTAGATTTTGATAAATATTTGATTTTTATTATTTTTATATTTACGACAACAAATTTTCTATAAAATTCTAATTTATTATAATAATTTAAATAACATAATAGAGTATTGAGTTTTATATTTTATATTATTATTCTCTATTTTTAATTTGATATCAGAGTTAAAGAGTTAAAGCGAGAGCCACAAAACCAAAGCCAAAAAGCCATAACAATGTTCCGCTTATTCTTAATAATCTTCATGTCGGCACCATGGTATTTTGCTGGTGGGCCTCTGCAAAAGCACATCAAGCTCTCCTTCCACAAAGATCTCTTTCGTGTTAAATCATATCCCCTCCAAATCTACCATTAGAGATATGAAAAAACACAAAACTTTCTAACCAAGGGAAAAGCCAACAAGTTTTCTTTCTGCAGGTTACCTGAAACGTGAAACATGCACCACCATACGTTATGATAAAATTTTCTCACATATTAACCATTTTCTCAAAAGTCAATTCATTTCTATTTTTTTCTTTTTCTCGAGAAATAAGAACACATTTTTTCTATAATTATATAAAATAAATATTAAATCGAAGAATCCTGATAATAATTACAATTTTTGCTATTCAAGAGATCAAATACAAATATCACTTGAATACAATATCAAAAACTAGGATTTACAAAAATTCGTATATTTATCTTGGTGAGTAATATTATAAATTAAATATTATTTATATTTCATAAACTAGCCTATACACAAATTAAGAGGAAAGGGGTAAAATTTTATTATTCTTAAGCCAACAAATCTATAAAAGTTATTTTTTACATCCTTATTGAATAAAATTATTTTAACTTTTCTTTGTTTGGCAACAGTAGATGGGAGAGGGCATGCTGCATCACACACATTTGCGCATTGTTTTTATTATTTATATAAATTGAAATTATTATTTTAATAATTTTTATTAGTTGAATAATTCAACTTCTAATAACGTAAATTTATTTATTGACATATGGGATTACCATACAAGTAGGCAATATTTTATTTGTTGGTACATCTAATAGCTCCCTTCAAAAAAAAAAAAATGCTCAAATTCTAACGGACACTCTCATACATTATAATAAAAAATTACTTCTAATCTATAACTCTATACCCAACACAATTAAATTATATAAAAAAAATATAATATCTAAGATCCCCCTAAGAGATAAGACCCACGAACCTCGGCAAAAACAATAAAATAAAATAAAATCTATCCATTTTTTCTCATTAATAGTTGAATTATTTAATTAATTCAATTTAAATATTTTAAAACTTAATTTAAGAAGCAACAATTGCATGCATTTTCCACGTGAAGTATTGAAGAGATTCTTTGGTGTAGGGAACAAAGGTAGGCCACAGTTCTTGATATTCGTTTTCTGTGGCTCATAGCGATAGTTTGCTTACAATAAGAATGTGATATCCATCATTCAAGATATTATTATATATCTATAACGATATGCTGTACGGAGCAAAGGTCAGTCACAGTACTAGCCTTTCTGTTTTCTGTGGCTCATGGCAATACTTTGCTTACACTATTGGGAACAAAACTCTGCCCCACTTCGATATATGCTTCCAGCCCTTTAACTAATACTGGATGTTGGGTCGATTGTTGGGAAGTCAAGAGTATACAAATCAAGAAATTTTTATTAAAGTTTTGAAAAATCTTTCAATTGAGAAAATAAAGGATTGTATACTCTTTTGAGATAAAACTTCTAAAATTTTAGAGATACAAATAGCGTCATTTCTTATTTCTATTTTTGACAATAAAGAAGTCATCATATATATATTTAAAAAATTATTAATGAAATCTCAAAATACTTAATTAATTACATAGTAAAGATAGAAAAGTATCCTAAACTACTAATAAAATTGAGCATAACAGACTAATAATAAAATAATTTACCATGTGCATAATGAGTTTTATTTGAATCTACAGGTGGGTTTCACTGAATTGTTTTGAGATTTAATCTAGATACCATATTCTTAGTTACCATATTTAATGAAATAACTGTCATTTTTTGAAGAATAACAAATTTCACATGTTATTTGTTGACAATCTTTTATAATCACATGCTATGTATGTGATTTACTAAACATACAGTATCCGAAATAAAAGGACCGAATAAGAAATTTCACATCTTTCGTGTAGGAAACTTATGGCTCAAATGGTTTCGGAACAGATAAGCCTGGAAGCCTGGGCCTATAAATGCATAAGCCCTTCACCAGTCTTAACCTACAACAAATAACCCAGGTTTCTTCGGCGCTATAGTCTATATTGCTAGCACCACATTTCGAGTAGTCCCAAAAACAAAGTTTGTCTTCATCCCCCAATCAAATAATGTCACAGCCCCTGGTTTCAAACATCCCTCCACCTTCTACTCAACCCACAACCGAAGGATGTCGAAAATTGGCAAATTTTAGCCCAAGTCTTTGGGGGAATTACTTTGTCACTTATGCTTCCAACATCAACGAGGTAAACTAGAAGAAAGAATATTTTGACTAAAGATAACCTCACACAAAAACTAGAACAGATTGATGCTGTACTACGTTTAGGTGTGTCTTATCATTTTACCAAGGAGATTGATGATACCTTGGAAAGAATTTATCGAGATATCAACAATGATACAAATACCAAGAATCTCTATGTTGTGGCGCTCCGATTTCGGTTGCTTAGGCAACATGGTTACCATGTTTCTTGTGGTAAGTTCCTTTCTTAAATTAGACTACCCTTAGAGGTACATGCTATCAAATGAGCTTAAATTCGGTTTTCGTAGTTTCCCCATAACATAAGAAGCCCTTTCCTTCATTTTTTGTCTAGATGTATTCAATGACTTCAAGGATGAGAGCGGCAAATTCAAGGAATCTATTTTTTCTGATGTGCGCGGCATGCTAAGCTTGTATGAGGCAGCACATTGTCGGGTGCATGGTGAACAAAGCTTGGATGATGCCTTATCTCTCACTACTAGTCATCTCAAGTCAAACTTAGACCAACAAGTGATTTCATCACTCAAACGGCCTATCCGCAAGCGCATACCAAGAATAGATGCAAGGAATTTCCTCTTATCCTACCAAGAAGAAGATTCACGTAATGATGCTCTCATAAAATTTGCAAGGTTGGATTTAAACAAGTTGCAGGCATTGGATAGAAAAGAACTTGGCAAGATATCATTGTAAGTGTATGACTGCAGATAACTAAACTATAAAAAAATTTTCTCCTATAATTTAAAAATAATTGAGGTTGGAATTTGTGATTTTTTTTTCCTAGGTGGTGGAAAGATTTGGATTTCACAAACAAACTGAACTATGCAAGAAACTGGCTCGTGGAATGCTACTTTTGGATAATGGGAGTCTACTATGAGCCTCATTACCACATTGCTGGAATATTCTTGACCAAAGTGATAGCCTTGACATCTATTATAGATGATACGTATGATGCCTATGGTACTTTTGAAGAGCTCAAGTTATATACAGAAGCCATTGAAAGGTTTATATCCAAAACCCCCTTTAATTTTTTTGTGTATTAATAAAATTTGCTCATGAAAGTTGAGGAAATAAATATGCAATAATAAATTTTTAGGGAAATGAAATTTCTGGAACTTGATTTTAGGTGGGATAAAAGTGCAATGGATCTACTTCCGGAGTACATGAAATTGAGCTATAAGGCATTACTGGATGTTTACGATGAGATTGAAGAGGAGACAACAAAAGAGGATAGACCTTACTGTGCACACTATGCAAAAGAAGCTGTAAGAATTTTCTTGGCACGATTAGCGGTTGTAGCAAAATCAGGCTTTGTACTAAAAATTTATTTATAGTATAACATCTTGTGCCTTGTTTGATAGATGAAAAGACTTGTCAAAGCTTACTTTGCTGATGCCAGATGGTGGCATGAAGGATATGTCCCAACAATGGAAGAGTATATGGAAATTGCGCTTGTAAGTTGTGGATACCCGATGCTTGCAGTCACATCATTAGTTGGCATGAAATACTTTGGTAACAAAGAGGCCTTTGATTGGGTTTCAAAGGATCCTAAGATTGTTAGAGCTTCATCCCTCATTTGTAGACTCATGGATGATATTGTCTCCCACAAGGTGTGCATGATTCACTTTGATTATTAGAATATAGTATATAAATTTTAGAATTCTCTCACTTCTAATAGTTATCTAATATATAATTAATGTCGTTTGTATATATTTATAGTTTGAAAAAGAGAGAGGAATTGTTGCCTCGGCCATTGAGTGCTATATGAGAGAGCATGGAGTTTTGGAGCAACAAGTTCGTGAATTGTTTCTAAAAGAAGTTGAAAATGCTTGGAAGGATATCAACGAGGAGTGTCTTAGTCTAACAGCGGTGCCAATGCCTCTTTTGGAAAGAGTTCTCAATCTTGCACGAATTATAGATTTTATATACAGAGAAGAGGATGGCTACACAAATGCTTCTCAACTTCTCAGAGATTCTATTACTTCATTGCTCATTGATCCTATAGACTTTTGAGAAAAATGAACTCATGAAAATTATTATTGCCAACATAAGATTCTCGTGGGCCTTAAGTGTCAATTTTAATTGTAATGGAATAAATTTTTTTATGAGTTGATGTCCTGAATAATATATCAATATTTTCTCAATTATTTCTTATTTTACACATTTCTTTTACATGGATTTAGCTTCTTTTTTGTTTGGGGGGGGGGTCTCTTTCAATTCCTTGGCTATATGATGTTGTCCCCTCAATTCCTTTTACTTTGATAAAAGTTGTTTACAAGTTGGAAAATGGGGTTACCCTCAATGCTGAATAAGTTGGTTTTAGTTTACCATGATAGTTTATATTCGAACCCTAAATTTATCAGCTTGGGAAAAGACTCTACTTACTCCGATCGAAAATTTAGCAAAACGCCCTTTTGAACCGTAGCTTGGACCTCGCCCATGCCAACACCCGTTTTTCCCTTCTTTGTTTGGATCTCAAAATTTCGAAACTATATCTATCAATACCATCTCCCTCCTTCTAGCGCCGCGTGTGATTGGAGCCCCACAGTAAAAGGACACCTTTGGAAGGTCATCCGGTGGGCCAGGGTGTTGCGAAATTTTATTTGAGTTGTATTCTTTAGTAGAATTTTATAAAAAGATTTTTAAGAATCCGATATTTTCTTGAAATTCTTATTATTTTTCTCTAAATTAAGAGATTTTAAAATTTGATAAAACTAATTAAATGTCGCCAATTATGAAATTTTGTGATGCTAGTAAAAAGCTATTTTGTGAATTGACTAGAACATGATCCACATATGTTAAGGACTACTGTGGGTCAACCCTAGGGTATAAGAAAACGGATGAAAGATTATCCGGATAACTTTTAAACTTTCTTTTATCCTATATGAAATTCTACCCGAAAATTGAAATTGTTTGACAGAAAGTAGGCATTTAAGTGCATATATATGCACTCGCAACTCCTCAAAACCCCTGCAGGTACTTCTTAAATATGTGGGCCAAATATGTGTTGCCCTGCCCCAAAATTAAGACTAGATTTATTTGGGGAAAAAAATTTAAGATTAATGATTTTCGTTTTCAAAAGGTATTAATACAAAGAAAATTCCATGCCAACGCACAACAAACTACAGGCGAGGTGAGTTGGTGTTATCAAATTATATGTTTTAGTTGGCATGAACGATTTTGGGACGGTGGAAACCTTTGATTGGATGCGTAAGTATCCTAAGATACTAAAAGTCGAATATAGCATTAGGACTAGGAGACTTTATGGATGATACTGGGGGAGCCCTAAATTTCAAGTAACATGGGTTTGGGGATTAGAATGAGCGGACTTGGTAGTTTTGAGTTTGAGTTTTAAACAAATGCTTTTTTGGGAGTTTCGTTGCAATTTTAAATATGATTACAGAAAATTTATGTACTAAAGCTGAAAACTAATTTCCTAACTGCTCTATTAACTGAGACTCCCCCTCTAATTGTTATCTCCTACAGCAGCAAAAAGGAAAGATGAGAGTTCGGCTCGAGAATGAGAATCATGGAGTACCATTCATTGTCCTCGTATTGGGTATTTATAGAGATATAAGGGTAATAACGAGAGAAACAAAACAATCCAATATTTACACCCCTTTAAAAGAAAAAAAATATATATTAATTGGGGGGCTTTACATAATGAGAAGGATAAAACTTTTTATATATTAATAAATAAATTAGGATTACTATTAATGTTAAATATATATATATATATATATTTTATTAAGAAAATATTAAATATATATTTGGACAATATTGATGCTCATTTGAGTATAGAAAATAAAGAGATATTTACCAATAGCTGAAGAGATACAAAGTCAGAGCTAGTATTCTTTTTCTAAAAAAATAAACTTAAAAGAGCTCTTACCATACGTGCATGGCAATCATAAGTTAACCCTTGCTTGGAACTACAAAAATAAATAAATAAATAAATAAATAAAATGAACTATTGTGCTCGGGATCAAAAAAATGTGTAGATTAAAATCTAGTTTTATCCTTGATAAGAAACAACCAAATGTGAGGTCACCGCTTACCATACTAAAAAAGTCAAAAACTGATTCACTCCACAAATCAATGGCAAGATCAATCTCCACGTGTCACAACACAAAAACATGACAACAAAAACATCGTCCGACATCCCCGACCTTCGGTCACCGCTTCTCTCCCCTACGAAGAAAGAATTTCCGGAAAAGATATGCATCGACGACATGCTTCAGAGATATTGTGGCGAGCTTGGGATATGGCAGTTGAGACATTTTCTTTTGAAGAGCTGTGCTTGGGCTCTCGAGTCTTTTCATACCATGGTTATGATTTTTGCCGACCGTCGGGTTGGAGATGTCATCTCGGCTCTTCTTGTGGTTCGTCCGGTTTGGGATTTTGTGATTTTGAACCTGGTTAGTGGGAGTGGATTGGCGGTTCGGGAAGCTCGACGGTGGCTAAGTGGTGATTGGTTTGTGGTGAGAAGTTGGTTCAGTCACTCTTCTCTGGCGGCTGCATGATCGGTTCGTTCTCTCTCTCTCTCTCTCTCTCTCTCTCTCGTAAAACGCTGCTACTTGTATGTCTTTAGTTTTTCCCTGCAGTCGAGTGAGATTACAACAATACCCATGCTTAAAAGTAACATGAATGGTTAGCGGCGATTGGCCCGAGTTCGATCCGTTAGAACCTTCTTTCAGTTCAATTAAAAATTTATTTATTTAATATGACCGGTATAACGAGTGTAGGCTAAGCTTTTATTCTAGACCAAATGACTTAATATTTAACTTGAAAAAGATATAAATGGCTGGATTAGCAAAATCAAGTGTAACATATTTTTATTGGTCGAAAAATACAAGAGATTTTTTTATTTCTATAAATAAATAGAATTATGTTCAATGAATTTTTTCAATTTACTTATTAAATTTTTCTATGCAATGAATATTGAGGTAGTTTCGATCCTTGTTTGTAAAGTAGAAAGATTGCGACAGATAACGTTTGAGCTCGAGGGGTTAAGGCAAAAGCAGCGACGTTGTGGAAGGAGGGTCTGAAATGGAGGCCAAAGATTAACTTTTTGATATGAATTACTAGTGGGGCGGAGGGTGTCTTTGTTTTGTCAGTAGAACGTGTTTTTGTCACTTCATGACTCCCAATACCGTAGACCTACTTTTTGCTTTTGTAGTTTTGCGCCCTTTAGATTAATTTATCTATGGTGTCCGCTAGAACTTGGTGTCTTTTGCAGTGGACCGGCTTGAAGAGTGAAGCTAAACTGGCCCAGATTATGATTAGGAGGGTTGGGAGCTGCTGACCCATTTGGAATTTGATGAAAAGGCAAGAGAAAGGATACAAAGAAACACTAAAAAAGTCTGGGTACTAATCTTCATTATATTTACACAATAAGAGGAGTTTTAAAGAGCTGGGAGGAAGGACAAGTAGCTCACACCTTAAAGGCTTATTTTGGGCCGCTTCAGCTAGGCTATCTGCCATTGATTGGCCTTCTTGATAACATGTTTTAAGCACATTTTCATTCCCTAATAATTAACCTTCTTGGGGACATGTTTTAACTTGCATTTCCATTTCCATTCTTCTTGACTAGACCAGCGGTGTTTTATTTTGGAGCTACTTAAATAGGTCTCAGATGATCATTAGTTATCTTGACTTTGAGTGCTAGTACCATACTTGGTGATCTAACCGGACGGGCTATATCCCAATTGTAGGCAGCATCGTGTAATAGCTAATTCGAGGCACCTTTTGTAGGGGTTAGAAGGTGCTTAATATGGTGCCTTGGTCCAGCTAGCACAAAAACAACCATGGGGGACTTGCCTTCTCCAATCCGTCCCTTAATTAGTTCTCCTGGTAAAGGGCATGTCCAGCTTTGTAGAGCTTCCTTCGTACAATATAATTGTTCTTCCCTAAACGCACATTCTCTATCCCTTTGTTTCTTGCAGTCAGGGGAACTATACTTCTTAGTATTTGTTCAACTTCTCATATATTTGAAAGCTAAGTATGGGCTGTTTCATAATATTATCCAATTAACTAAATTATTGACGAACCACAGCGCAGCTTCTTGATGCATGTGATAGACAAGCATTAGACAAATTCCCCAATGCATCTTTTGATAAGCTATGACTTTCCCATCTTTCAACATCAACTAGGAAATTGACTCCCAAAACACATGATTTTTTTCTTTTACTGTCATTGTGAAACAGCAGAGATTCGCATGGTCGTAAGATGACGAAAGGTTATTGTTTTTGCTTGCTTTCTCTTGACTATAAATGGATGTGGCATTTGGCCGCTTTCACATTGGTAGTGTTTACAGGCATGGTAAAGTTTGTGTGGTCCAAAGATTCCGTATGCTGTTTTTCACTTACAATACAAGCTCTGTATCTTAGTTATCCTCACAAAACCATCTTTTTCTCTCGGAATATCAAAGTCTTGTTGTATGTATTTTAGGTTTTCTTTCTCTTCAAAGTTTGATCACATCTACGATAGCTATGTCTATATAGTATTCAATCATGTCCATATTTTGAAAAATTGATAGCAAATCTTATATTTATCTGTTCTCAATCCAAGTTTTTGATACAAAAGTTAATCTTAGCTTGATATTTTGTCACCACTTTGTGGAAAATCGATAGGTATATAGTGACCTGTTAATTCTTCCTGGATAGAACATGAGCAGACTAGTTATCAGATTGTATCAAAGCAAAATCTAACCCAGCATCTTTTTTTTTTTTTTAATGAAAAGAAGACGACGAAAATGACCTCTCTGAAAACTTCTGGAGAGAAGAATGACAATGCTTATCGCATGCCATGGAGATGATAAATGTTAATCAAAGTATAGCTATCGGCAAAGGGAACACAACTAACGACACTTTATCAGCTGACCCATAGTGAGCTTTAATCTTGAATAGTGGGAAAAATCCAAACATGCTTTTGGACAAAGGAAGGAAAGAGAAAAAGGAGGACTGATGGCTCGGTCTTCTGCCTCGGTGCATTACTTTTGTAAGGAGAATTGGATTGTTGCCTAACAAATTTCCTTTGGTTCTGTCACCAGTGAGATCAAAAGCTCTATATTTGTTTCTTTTTTACTCTCTAGAAATGAGAGTCCCATTTCAGAGGACTGAAACAAATTTATCATAATTATGCAGTTAGCAGTCTTGAGCTTTTGTTGGCTTTACAATGAAATTCTTCCAAAAAGATCTGATAAATATCATGTAAATCGACTTCTTTCTTAATAATACAACTATTTATTCAGTCATCTGATCAAGGCCAAGACTAGTAAATTTTACATTCTGAATAGAGCTTGAGATTGTTTTTGATAGACAATCAGGTTTTATAATTTTTCACGCACGGACCCCCTTGTTCTGCTTGTTCCCGATTCTGGCCACGCAGATTTACCCTGGACTCAATTGCCTTCATCTTCTTTTAGTTATAAGAACTATCTTTTTGGTTGCTATTGTTGTGTTGGTAATTGAACTTGTTTGAAAGACTTCCAATCACAAATGATCTAACCATTACCACAAAAGCAAAGGCTCGAACAGCAGGAACAGCAATTTTGGATGCCCTTGTAGCCCTTATCATCTCTAATGTGCACAGATTTTTGTTCAACATGGTGTCCGAAGGTTTATTTTAGGATGGTATAAATGTCTTACATTATATAACTCAAAAGTATAAGATCAAAAACTTTACTACATTCTGACAAAACTCATGTGATTCATCGTAGTTATTATGCATATGCTCGAAGCAGAGTCCTAGAATGTGTTCACATGATGCAGTCACTGGGATCTAAGCAAATTTTTCTTCAGTTGTTCTAACACCCAATTCTTATTTTCAGGTGCTGGTGTATTTGGCCATCTATAGGACTCCTTTCTGGGCAGAAAAGGATCGCTTGCGGTCGTTTGTCTATTAAATGCCATCTTTGGGTGCCTGACAGCGTTTGCTCCTGACTACTGGACATATCTACTCCTCCGACTTCTCACTGGTTTCAGCACGGGTGGTGTTGGCCTTTGTGCTTTCGTCCTAGCCACTGAACCTGTAGGCCCAACAAAGCGTGGAGCTGCAGGAATGTCAACCTTTTTCTTCTTCTCGGCAGGAATTGGAATCCTCTCTGGATTAGCTTACATTTTCCAAACATGGAGGGAATTGTACATTGTCTCCTCTATACCCTCCATTCTCTTCCTTGTAGTTGTCATTCCTTTTATCCCCGAGTCCCCAAGATGGCACTTATTTCGTGGAAAAGTAAATGAAGCAATGGGGATAATGCACTCCATTGCCAAAAGCAATGGTAAGCATCTTCCAGACGGAGTCATGCTTAGCCTTGATGAGGAAACAAATACTCAGAGACTCAACAAGAGAAGGCAACAAAAGAAGTCGTTGTATCAGGATCCTTGATGGATGTCATTCGCTCATTAATCACCCGTCTGATTTTAGCAATGGCCATAGACTTCCTATGCTCGGTTGTCTACTATGGCCTTACTCTCAATGCGGTTAACCTGGAAACCAACATTTATCTCAGTGTTGTTCTCAATGCAGTGGCTGAAATGCCTGCATACATGATCACAGCAGCTCTTCTTGACAAGTTTGGAAGGAAGCCTTTGGCAATTGGGACACTTTGGTTTAGTGGATTTCACTGCTTCTTAGGGTGTTTAGTTAGAAATGAAGGCTACTGGAAAGTAGGGAGATTGGCTTGTGGAATTTTGGGGATTTTTGGGATGGCCGGTACGTATAATTTGCTGTTTATTTACACTGCCGAGCTGTTTCCCACAGTTGTTAGAAATGCAGCATTAGGAAGTACTACACAGGCGTCACAAATGGTTGTATATTGCATAGCAGTTTTTTTAGAATGAATTAATCTTTTTTACAAAGAGAGCTCATCATAAAAATAAAAAATAATATGAATATAAAAAAAAATGAATATGATTATGGTACCATATTAAAGAAAGAGTAGCATAATAATATGAAATATAATATTCAATTGTCTCGGTAAATTGTTATAATAAGTTAGAATTATATAGATAATTTATTGACATAAATATAAAAACAATTTTTATAAATACAAAAACAATTTTTATAAATATAAAAATTTAAAAATTTAAACATGAATTAAAATTGAATTAACAATTAATTTGATTTTAATATAATATATTTAGTAACAAAGCAATGAAAGCTTCTCTTTGGTTCATTGTTGTTTTCCATCGTTTTTTTTCTTCCATAGATTATTTGGCCGAGCTTTCTCACATGTAGCATTTCCTCTGGAAACTTTAGGTTTAGAAACTTAGAATTGAACAAGTTACTAGTAAATTTACCCTCTCTCTCTCTCTCTCCCTCTCTCCCCCTGAAAAGAAAAAGTTTGCCCATTAAAATAAAATGGATGATAGAAGAGACAGAGGCATTGAAATCCTTGAAAGATAAACAAGAAATCATAAAACCTTCAAACATAAGCAAGAAATTAAAAAACCCTAGAAGTAGGGTTCAAACATCTAACCTTGTGGTTAGTAGCAAGACGCTTTAACCAACTGAAGCAAATTGTAATAGATTGTATAATAACGGTGTTGTTAGATTGAGTTGTTAGAATTCCGTTGGTTCATCCGGCAATCAACTGAAAATTGTTAAAGTGTTAGAGTAATTAGAATCAAGAGTGTATAAAGTCTGTAATCTGCAAGGGAAATGCAAGTATACATTGCTTGATTGAGTTCCTTCTCTCTGTGTTCTTTCTCTTTCTCTCTCTCTCTCTCTCTCTATCTCTCTCTCTCTCTCCTTTTCTCTATCTCTCTCTGTCTCTCCCTCGCACTCTGTTTCTGTCCTCTCTATCTCTTCTAATTTTCCCTTCTTCTCTATAATTCTGATTATATTTCAGTATTGAAGTGAATTATCACCCAAACCAACAATCTTCATTGAGTAACTCAAGTCACCTTTATGCTCTGTTTTCCTTCCACCATGCTCTGTTTTGTGGATATGTTTTTAAAAGCAATGGCTGCTGGACTTAAATCCACCCTTTCGTGTCTTGGGTTGTGACACTGATTTTAAGTAAGGTCTGAGTTTTCATCAATCAGACCATAACCGGGGGTGAACCGTATATCAACAGGTTGGATTGCAAGTGAACAAAGTCATTCTTTAAGAAGGCTTTCTTCAATAATTCAAATCAACTCTACATTTTTCTTTTGGATTTATTCCTAGAACTATATTTTTTTCGTTTAAAATCCAAAATAAAAATACGGAGTTAATTTCTAAATTTATAAAAACTAAAAATTTTAAAACCAGTGTAAAAATATAAAAATTATAAATGAACATCACAAGAGATTGCAACATTCGCCTAACCTCATTTCTGGATTAATGTTTTGTTATCATAAACCCTAAGGGGGAGAAACCAAAGGGTAGTTAAATAAATAGTAAGAGTTAAAAATGAATTACTCATTTTAATTTTGTTCTTCTAAATGCAGCAATTTGGTGGCATTTCACATTTTTATTTTTTATTTTTTGGTTCCAAACATATGAATTCATTTTAAATAAACTCCACATCCACAGTTTAGAATGAGGAGAACCCATTTTTCATTTAGTTCCAACAATGAGTAAGTAATTTATGATTCGATCTATTTAGTCTCTATTTGGAACTAAATGAAAAATAACCATAGATTTTATTTGCAAATGAATTATTATATTTAACACTAAAAATTGAAATGCCAAGTTCAATTAAATTCATATGTTCATAACAACAAAAACAAAACAAACAATTCATTTTTAAATATTGCTATTTATTTAATTAAACCCAAGTTTCCATCTATTTAGAAATTATTAAGCTATAATGATTATTTAAAAGTAAAGATAGATGAACCCCATTTTAGAGAAGTTGATCAAGAAATTTCATTTTTTTTCGATGATTTAGAAATTTATGATCCGTGCGAAATTAAAGTTCACACTTTTTTCTTTCAGAGTGGTAAAATTTGGATTTGAAAACGAGCTCTACACAAAATGTGAAATTCATTTGAATGCAACGAGAACTTTTTTTTATATATAAAAGTTCTTTTATTAGAAAAAATCAAGCATAAGAGCGGATAAAATATAACGGGGTGGCCGGTCGAGTAGGGATTGATCATCGTCACTAACAAGAATGAGTTCAGCCAACACAGGCTGCATTATTGCCTTCCCTCTTGATAGAATGTAAGAAATAAAGAAACAGAGGCAAACAAATAGAGTATTTCTGAAATTTTAAGGAAGATGTTACCTAGCTAGTAAAGCGTTATTTGGTAATCGAGTGAGGATGTCATGCACCACTCGGAGGCCATGGAGTCGGTATCAAGCTCGGGCTCAAACCAGAATCTAGCGACAATAGCCATTGCCCGAGGATAAGACATCATTTTCTTTTTTTTTTTTTTTTGCATGTTGTTGCAATGAAACGGCGCGGATTGTCTTTTATAACTATTCCAAGATCCAGCAGGGCTTTAAGAAATAAATTATATACAAATATAATTTTTAGACTGATTTTTTACAGGAACGAAGCTTGAACATAGATAATGGCGTAGCAAAAGAGTTCTAATTAAAAAAAAAAAAAAAAAAAAAAAAAAAAAAAAAAAAAAACTTACGAAATGGAAAGAAAAAGGAGAGTTAAAAAGAATATAGTTTCTTTATGTTACAGGTCATCTTCTTTTAAATATTTCAAAATTCAAATATTTATATATAAACTTATAAAGGGATAATCAATATATTTTTGAGTTTCTTTTGGTGATCATGGTAACCATTATTTTCCGATATTACTTATTTTATTTATAATTATTATATCTTATATGTTTTGATAATATCTTATTGTCACACTTCCCCTTCCCTCCCCCAAAAAAATTCTGGACTTGGTTTGTAAACGAAGGCTTAGAGTTAGTTAAATTTTTGATTCGCTTGTTCAACTAATTTAATTTTGATTTACTGAATTTAAATATAATTTTAAGATTTGTTTTTAAAATTAGACTCAGCTATTAAAAAAAAATTACATTTTTCACCAAGACGGTCGACAAGCTTTTGATTTTGACACTTAACTATCGATTAACCTCAAAACTTCTCTTTTCTGGGATAAACGTTCAGAGCACACAACCCATGCTCCCCTACTGAACTGTTATTTTGTCCCGTTGATCGTAGAAGAGATCATAAAATAAAAATATACAAACACATATAACTCCATAATTAATACATGTGATATGTTTCCTCAATGATACTCCAACCACCCCATGAATTGGTTATTCCTAAATGAATCATGAAGGGCAAAACGAACATGTTCTGTCTCCACATTGGATCAGGAACGGGTCAGAAGTATCAAAAACTACTGATTTATATAGAGCCATTGAATCGGTCTATTTTCATCTCATAATTAAACAAACCGAAGAACATATTACTCGAACAAGAAAATAAGAAAATTAAAATTAGAGACCTCTGGTTCTTGCCTTGGTGAACCATCCACAACATGAGATTTTTGGGAACTATGAGAACATGGCACGGTGTCCGCCGTGTAAAAGTCATGCAAATACAATTAAGTCGGTCCATTTCTTTTGGGGGAGCCCTTTCCTTTAATTTCCCATCAACATTCGTCGCATCTAGGCTTCATTGGTGAAAGGACAATCTCCACATTTTGCACATTCTGTGTGATTCTGCTCACTGCTTTTGGTGCTTTAGTTGGGAGGGAACAGCCACAAGGCCACCTAGAAGGAAAGCAAACATGCACAAACTTGCAAACTTACTTTATTAATAATAATCATTGAGTTTTCGATCAAATTTCACTTTTGTCGGAATTTGTTGTTTCTACATAAAGGGTGAGAGTGCTCAAATTTTGGTAAAATCTAAATTTTAATGTTAAAATTTAATTAATTTTGATTTTTATTTGAAAATTAATTTCAGTTAAGCATTTCACAATGATGCATGACCATCTAACATCAAAGACTCAAAAATTTAAAAATGACCCCAATACAAAGATTATTTCAATTTTTAATTGCATAATTAAAATTTTTAGCTCTAATTCTTTTTCTTTTTTTTCTTTCTTTCTTCCGGGTTATGGACTCGATCAACTTTATATACAACATATTATGAGGGAGAAATAAAAGCTTCCCAACCCTAGCGTGGCGAAAAATTATCCAAAATCATGACTTTATCATTAAATATTTCAGCGGATTGTGTAATTTTTGGGGGGTGCAAAATAATTAAATGCATTTTGGAAATAAAATAAGTTAAGATCAATAAGATAAGACTAAATTTTCAAAACCCACGTAGACACAGGATAACCCTCATGTCCAATTAATGACTCCCATAAAATCATCGATGTGCCCAAAGGTATCCGATGAGACATGGTGGGGGTCACCCTCTGACATTCCCAAGCACACCAAGCATTTGTTTTACCAAACAATTTATTTATTTATTTATTTATTTATTTATTTATTTATCTATTTATTTTGAGATGCGGTTAGCACTATTTCTTTCAAAATAAATAAATATATATACACAAGTTACAAGATCCCACAACATCATTCCTTATATTATTCCAAATTAAAAATTAAAAACACTTAAATCCCAGCTGGGATTAAAAGCTTGCACGATATTCTACAATTTCAGAATTGATTCACAGGGTAATTAATAGGAGTTCTCATTCCCTATATATATATATATATATATATATATATATATATATATATATTTGGTTACAATAACTCACAAAAGGCTGCACAACATTAATTCGCCAGATGTGAACGGATCTCATTGCACCGATGGAAAATATTTACAGGGACAGGAGGATACCTAAGAAGACAAACATTGATCTGATCCCAACATTTTGTTTCTTTTTTTTTGGTTTTTTTTTTTTTCAGAACATAAATGGAGATGCCGAGAATGCCGGAATCACCATAACGAGACTGCTCTGCCTGCAAAGAAAAATTCACCACAAAAATGATATACCTTAGTAAGGTAATAGAATCGTATGAAATTAGAAAATGCTTCTTGCATGAAATAATTGTGTTTTTGAGAGAAATTAAACTACTAGAATCATTGATGTTTTTTTTTAATTAAACTCTTTTGTAGGACAAAATTAATGATTATGACTAATTCTATATAGAGATTGAATGGATTTATTGTTTACCAATTCGTTGGATATATGACTGATTCTATCGAAAAAATAATAATAATAAATTAAAATTTGAAAATTTGAAAAATTGAAAGCCAAGACTGACCGTGACCGAGACGTAGGATGATTTTTGTCGCGATAATTACGGCCATGGTGAACTTTTCCGGTGCACTCGCTCCGTCTCTTCGCCTTCTTCTCCGCCGCAATTGGCAGCGATTCCCTCTCCATCATTCCCCCGTCTTCCGAAATCGAAACCAGCGACGGATGCCACTCCGCCGACGCACTGGCGCCTCTCGACTTCACAACTCTTACCCGCTTCCTCCTAAATGAGCGGAGGTTCTCCGTCACCAGCGACCGTGACTCCTCCGGGGGCGACGATGGCTGCATAGGAGAAGCGCGTGAGCCATGGGAGCCACAGCACGTGACGAATTCTAACAGGAATTTCATGTGTTTTCAGGAAAGGGACGAGGAAAATGTGCGTGGAATTTCGGAATTAGAAGAATTCCAAATCCTAGGAACATTTTTGACACGCTACAAAAGTTTGCGTCGTCATCCTCTTTCTTGCTTTATTGATTTGTTTTAGAGAGAGAGAGAGAGAGAGAGAGAGAGAGAGAGAGTCGAATTCTGGATTTGGGAATTGTGAGATTTGTGAGCAGAGAGTTTAGGCGTTTTTATAGGCAGATTTTAGAAAGGAGAAAAACAATGGGCGGTTGCCAACACTTTGTCTTTATCTACAGTTTGCTTAAATTTTTGCCCTCAAGATCTGATTTTTATTATCAACTTACCCTTACAACGTTGTCCCCACCGGGACCCGCAGGTTTTGCTCTGACGTGGCAAATTCCAACTTGATTTATTTTTTCAAAAAAAAAATCGAGCAATTCATCTCAAATTCTTATTTAATTAATAAATTTTGCTCAAATCGGACGGTCAGCAGTTATTGAGTCAAGAGTATGTGATTAATTGATTCATTCGACCAGTATGATTGCTTAGGTAATAAATAATGAATAATTATTTATTAATTACAAAAATAAAAATTATAATATTTATTATCTCATTTTTTAGAAACTAAATTAAATAAAAAATAATTATATCTGATCTAATTTAATTTAATATGATATTTAATTTTTATAGTTCAGTGAAATCTGATATTTTGCTACCGTAAAATTTTTCATTTTCGATCTCGACCAGTACGTTGAGACATTTAAAACACTACCTACGGTAGGGTGGGTCAAGACTTCTGCATTTCGCTGATCTTAAATATGTAATATTTTCGTTTTTCTCCTTTTTTTTTTCCCTATTATGCTTTTTGGGTTTGTTCTTTCTACTTGATCGATCATAAAAACCAACTTCCCCAAACAGATGGAGTACATCTGTTCAACTATCGTCGCATTAAGTTCAAGTTTAGTTGCACTAACGTTGCAAATAATAGGTTGATAGAACTGGTCGATCTACTAAGATAAAAAAGGAACAAAAGGGCAAGGGGGTCGATTTGGAATCTTAAATACACAAACGTGGGAAATGAAAATTTTAACATTTTAGTTCTTGGTATGACCAAACAGGGACTACGCTCGTGGGGATGCAGATGCAACTGATGCTTTCTACATAAAAATTATCGAGTACACGTACGGAAACATAACCTAAATGTCAACTTCAATGGACCTTGTAGGGCAACTCACGTGGAGATGGGTAAAAAGTGAGAGGATAGAGGCTTTGGATTCCAAAATCATGGCGCACAAACAACCATGACGAGGTTACGTACGTAAGAAGAATCTTCTGTGAATAAAATTTTTCTATATATTTAAATTAATCAAAATATAATTTTAAATATTTATAATAAATACTAAAAATTAAAAAATTAAAAATTTGAAAAAAATACCTATGGAGAGTCTCTTTTGTAAAGAAGAAAAAAAAATTAAAAATGAAAATTTTAATCATTATTTAAGTTCCTAATAATGAATTAGTGAGTAACGTGTAAGAGTAATATGAATCATCTTAGTCATATGCCCCTAATTTTACTCCTTCCGAGGTACTTTTATAATTATTAATTTTACACCGATCAATATCACTTTTGTCACCAAATTAAAAAATTAAAGGAGATTAGGCCAATTAAAAGTACGTAGTAATGCAATGCGGGGTTAGTTTTTCTCGTCCTTGAATATGATAAATTGGGAGGGTGTATTTTATTGGTTGGAGTATGCTTATTGTTTATGATTTGATGAATAGGTACTTTGAAGTGGACGTGACTCGATTTTGTTGGATACTAGAGGTAGAGGCTTGAGGAACAATCCAAGTGAATGATGCTTTTCTTGTTCAAAATCTTAATTATCATTCTCAACCTAACTATATACCCCCATAGTTGTTGAACCTTGTATTGTTTTGTATCCTCGTTTAGTGTCACTATCACTGGGCAAACACTAAGGTTTAGTAAGAGAAATATATGTTTTTTTTTTTAATATTTAAAGAGAATTTTGGCTGTAAAAGATATGATTTGAATTCAAATGAGCATTTATTTTATTTTACTTTTTAAAATTATTTTTGTAAGGATCTTTTTCTTAACTTTTCCTCATCCCTACTTCATGACTGTCACATTTTATATTCTGTTCGTACTCTATCTGCAGTCTGGACATGTGTGGAATCCACAAAACCATATGGAACCATGATTCGATTTTTCTGGATCCCATAATAAGATTTATGTATGTAGCCGTGCCATGAGCTCATAACAAACTATTTTTTCGTCTTTTACCAAAAAAAAAAATAATAATAATAATAATAATAAGATTTATGTGGCGCAAAGCTTCATTGAAGACTTCCAAATAGAATCTGCATTCAAGGGGATCGTGTCGAGTCTCTTACTTTCCTATAAAGCTCTTGTCAAGATTAAATAGGAAGCTCCAAGAAGATTGCTGGGTCTTATATTAGCTCCCTTCCCCTTTTCTTTTTCTTCTTGCTTTGTATGGATAATGAAAAAATTTGAATGCAAATTTTTAAAGCAACAACTTTAGCAAGTTATTTCTACCCTTGTGATTGAACTTATTCTTTTGCATTATACAGAAGAACTATTTTAACTCTGAATTTTTTTTCTTTTTTCACATAGTGATGAAGGTTGCTTCAATTCTGCGTTAATACATATCAATTATGATAACTAAGTGAGATTGAATTATATATTTCAAGAGTCAATAGCAATCACTGTCCTACACTGACGTATAGGTCCCCCCATGCCCAAAATCTATCTTTGATGGGTCTAGAGGAGCATAGCGTTGGATTGTCTATCGACCCTTCATTAATTCTCCCATAGTATCACCATCATGGAATTAATAAGACCCCCCCCCCAAAAAAAAATTTGCATTACGGTGGGGTAAAATGTAATGTTCTTGTCATGACGAATTTTATTTGAATATTACTTGATGAGTTATATTTTTCTCATATAAAACTTATATTGAGCTCTCCATAGAACAATCTCACACAAATTTAGAATGGTACGGAATTTACTTAAATCTTCCAACATGCTTTTAAAAGATAATTAATAAAACTAGAAATCATGTTATAAGGAGGCCACTCAACCATAAATGAAATGATAAATGTACTAAACAACCTACCATCCCTTCAATATTAAGGGTGTTTTAAGTTGCCCTAGGAATTTTAACACAAAAGGTACTTAATTCTAAAGAAATATGTCCCTAACGAGATAGCTTAGTCACATTCTTTTCTTCCAATCCGGTGATCCCAAATTCAAATTGCGTTGTAATAGAGAAAAAAAAATTCTAAAGAAATACTTATCTATGAAGACCAAAAGCGACCCTTTTCATTCTTTTCCAAAACGATGAACTCTAGAAAGTTTGAAAATAACAAAAAGAGAAAAATCCATATTGGGTTAGATACAGATGAAAGATCCATTCCTAAGACACACAACCCCTTTTCCTCCACAAACAGTTTGTTACCATGTGTAACAACCATTGCACATGAATCTCTTTCATTTTCACTACATACATCCATCTCTCTCTCTCTCTCTCTGAGTTAGACACATAAGCATGAAAGATCCATTCCCAAGACACACAACCCCTTTTCCTCCACAAACAGTTTCTTTCCATGTGTAACAGCCATTGGACATGAATCTCTTTCATTTTCACTGCATACATCTCTCTCTCTCTCTCTCTCTCTCTCTCTCTCTCTCTCTCTCTCTCTCTCTCTCTCTCTGGGTTAGACACACATGCATGATAGATCCATTCCTAAGACACACAAACCCTTTTCCTCCACAAACAGTTTCTTTCCATATGTAACAACCATTGCACCTAAATCTCTTTCAATTTCGCTACATACATTTCTCTCTCTCTCTCTCTCTCTCTCTCTCTCTCTCTCTCTCTCTCTCTCTCTCTCTCTCTGAGCAATGAAGGTAAGCAACAAATTAAAGGAAATTGTTGCCCTAGCTGCACAGAAACGCAAACGCATTTAAAGGTCGTCATTAAGAGAAACGCGCAATACAATAATTGAGTTGGGAATAGGAGGACGTGTCTGGCCTACCTGTATGACAAAACTCCCCGCAACCTAGAAATATCAGAAGGCTTGAATTCAAGTTGCCCAATCTGCAAGGTAAAGTTGCCTCTTCAAACACATGGTACACAGGTTTTTCCAATGTCATTGCCCTGTAGTTTGTGCCACTTGTATATAAGAGCCTCATTGAATGGCTATTAAACACATCAGTGTGTGATGTGAATTTTCTTCTCCTCAGATGTGGACACTCGTTGATGCACATAAATACCATGTAGGTTTAGAAACTTTCCGAACAAGACATTGAGAATTTATGAACTCTGACTACTCTCTTGTTGTGGTGTCTTTATCCTGCACTCGATGTACAGTGTGTGTGTGTGTATATATATATATATATATATATATATTAACTATTAAAGAGGCTCCGGGAAAAAGGACGGTGCCAATTGAGCTAATGGCCATTGGCACACTCAATGTACAGTATATGAAACCCCGTACACAAAACCCATATAAAATTTTATTTTATTCTTTACTGATTGGTGAATTAACTAAAATTTAAAGGGTGTTGATCAAACTTATAAAATATTCACAAAACACATGAAATTATTTGGTAATTAAAAAAATAGTTTATAAATGTTAAAATAAGATATTTATAATTTATAAGTTCTTTTTTTAAAAAAAAAAAAATGAAGAAGCAAGTCCACCTTAGCTTCTTCTTAGAGAGATTATAAGTGGTTTTAAAGGGTATTTAATAAATTTTATAAACTTTTCAAAACATTTTATAAAATATTTGAGAGGTTATTGGAGTATAAAATTCTTTAATAGTATCAAAGTTATCGATCCATTTGTTCCTAAGTTCGTGATCTGTAGTTCTATCTTCTTCTATATTGGTAGTTCCTAATTTTATGTTATTTTATTTTTCATTAAATTCCACTACAAAAAAACACGGAATTTACGACGGACCTTTGCGACAAACATTTTTTGTTGCTCTTTTGTAACGAATTTGGCGGCGAAAAAAAATTTCATAACCATTTTTCAACGATATTTGCAATGAAAAAAACTTCGTAACTAATTTAGCGACGAAATCATTCATCATCGCTGTTCAGCGACAAACAGGGTGTTGGTCGCTTTTTTCAGCGACGAACCCGCTGTTGATCGCTGTTTTCAGCGACAAATCCTCTGTTCGTCGCCGATTTCGTTGCAAAATTTTTTTAATGCATCACACCCAATCTGCAAAATTTTGCGACGAAATTTGCGACGAACTATAATCTGTCGCTAATTGGCGACAAATTTCTTATTTTTTGTCGGAAAATTTTGCGACGAGTTATTAGCGACAAATTCTGTTTTGTCGAAAAATTGGCCGCTAAATAATTTAGCGACGAATATTTCTTAAATTTTCGTCGTAAAATTTGTGACTAAATACAAGTTTTTTTTGTAGTGTTCCAAATTCCAAATTTATAGTTTCCAATTTTATGTTATTTTATTTATTCATTCATTTATTTATTATTTTTTCTCTCTCATCTCTTCTACGACCGATTAGTTCAATTTTTCTTGTTTGAAAAAGAAAATAAGATTATAAAATGTTTATATATAGCCTCAATTTTTTATTTTACAACTTTTATTGCTACCAATGTGTTTAAACACTAAGTTTATTTCATGAAAAAGTGCCAATTTATTTTTTTTTTTTAATGTTGTTGAAGAGGATTAATTACTTTTCGATAATCCATAAGTAATTTGGAATTTACGGAAAGGTTATTTTCAATCGACTATTAAAAAGGTATAATTGCATTTGATTTCTCAAATGATTGACCTTTTTTACCATGCATGAGCAATGGAAAACGACTATTTTTTTTTCTTTTATTTCATATGTTTCTATTATAATAACAACTTAATAAGAAGAAAAGCTACTACAATAACAAAAATAAATATATCTTTCTGTTTAATATAATTTTTTTTGTTTGTTTTATTTTCATATTATATTTTATTAAATCCATCTTACTCAAAATTACATTTGACCAAAATTTCAAAATACTTAATTGTTAAAGATTTTTTATATATTTAAAATTTCAATTTTTATGTTGTAAACCTAAAGGGACAAAATAGTAAAACTCAAAAGGGACGATTTCAAAACTAAAAGGAATTTATTTGTAATTCATTTTAGAAGTATACTCAGAAACAGAGTAATAGGGTATGAAAAAAGCAGATATCTCGACCACATGAGTGGACCGCCAGCAGGAGACCCGAATGATTGATTTTATTGGCGAGCCACATCACCCGAGTCCAGTCATTTGTTCACAGGATCTCTCTTAGGGCCCTGTGTGGTTAGACCGACAAGAATCTCATCGTACGTCAACGCCCGAGGAGAGTCTCCTTTTCCGCCCTCCCCGTTCATGCCCCCACCTCGTGCTCCTTTTATCTTTCCTTTCTCGCGTATGCGTGTTGTGTCAAGCGCAAACGTCTTAGATTCCCAAAACAAAACCAAAAGATAAAACACGAGGAGAGAACTATGTATTGTATTCATATTTAAAGAGATTAAATGATAAAATAATCAATAATTATATAGACCAAGTCCAATAATAGCATATTAAATTTTTTTAATCATAATTTTAAATTCAAATTTTGATAATAAAAAAATAAATATCGAAAAAACCAACATCTAAATCGGATCCACAGTTACTAAAACCAGATTAATCGAATTTTCAGATACAATGATTAAGTAAAAAAAAATCAATAATTATATAATCATTATTTAATAATTATTACTTTCATGCATATATCCATATATATAAAAATTGTAGTATCCCAAAATTTAAATAATAAAGTTACACAAATATAGATATTGAAAAAAATATTTATTAGTTGGACTTTGATTATATTTTCTTACAAAAATAATCTTATAATTCAATCTATTTTAAGGTTATAATACTAAAATTACAGATCTTAAATAAATCAGATGCTCATTTGAGAATAATAAAATGTTTATAAAAAAAAAAATCACTTAAAATATTAGAGTGGAGTAACTTTAAAGATTCCAAACTCCACCAATGGAGGGAACTAGCAGCTAATAGCACTTGGGAGGTGGAACGACCAAAGTGCATTTGCCCCAAATCCAAAAGAATCCTCATGTGAAAAATGGCCTTTGATCCTCATTTTGTCGAAAACGTATTACCCTGTGAGGAAAAGTTGTAATCTCGAGAAGGGACCAAACCCAATTTTTGAATGAAGTCGAGACAAAATACCTACTCGAGTTTGGTTGTCGGCGAGCAAAAGAATTGAAGAGAAAGGTCAGAACCAACAGAGAGCTCAAGGGACTAAAACCCATTTTCTCAAAACATTGAGGGGGGGATTTAAATTCCCTGTTTTAGAGCTTCATGGCCCACAATTTCTACCCAATAGAGCCAGAAAACTAAAACCCCATTAAAATCAAAAAAAAAAAAAAAATTGAGGGAGGGATAATGTTGATAACATATTTTAGATGTAAGAGAGGGAGAAAATGAATTGAGAAGACCGCCGATACTGAGAGACAAAAGGAGAGAATCGGACCTTAAAAAAAAAAGAATAAAAATATTATTTTATATTTTTTTATAGAGACAACTAGAAAACGATAAGAGCAATTTGTCGATTTTAAGATCATGGGGTTAACTTGGAAATCAGGCAAACCACACGGGAATCATTTGTATTTTACACTAAATAAAAATCAAACTCAATAAGATTTTATCTCAAAAACACAGCCTAAAACTTCAAAGCCGAGCCTAAATTACCAAGAAGTTGAATGAGATCCAAATATATCATCTGAGACGAGAACCAACCCAAGTTTCTCCGATCAACCTTGGGTTGGTTTCGGATGGCACACCAAGTTGCACCACAACTAGGACAACAAGAACCACATTAGGACAACAAGCAATCATTATCGAAACAACCCGCCCCATCACATAGTTTAGAGAATACAAATTTTTCTTCGATCAACCTAATATTCCAATCAACTAAATGCAGCCATATTACTTAAATATATGGTTCACCAAGTCATTGTACCACATTTTTCATGGTTAAATCTCAATGGGTTCCTCGTACAAGGATAAGTTACAGAGCCTTAACAACCAAAAAACCTTTTACCTGCAATAGAGACTGCTCTCCTGAATTTCTGACCATATCTGCTTATAGTGGATGTAGATTTAACATCTATGTCATTGACGATAATAGGGAGGTGCGGGCCCATTGTTCCCAGGTGGAGGAGGTGGTGCTCTGGGCCTCGCATACTCAGCAAATATAACCCATCCATCCAGGAACTGCAATAAAAAGAACCAGTGCATCAGAGATCATAATAGACAATGTTATGCAAAAGCAGAGCGAGACTATTTGAAGTAGTAAGTTTGTAATCCATAAATAAGTCAAAATCTCTAGAACAAGGAGAAACATAAGCATAATCAATTGCAAAGTGTGGCAAGCAGTGAACACGGAAAAAGAAATTCGAAATAACATTCTGCTGCTTTAGTGCTTTCTACTTGAAGCAAATGAAGGCCTACGACTAAAGGCACAACAAAGATATGAAGATTTTACAATTTAATTTACAGGAGATCGGTCCACAGAAAAGTCAACAGAACATAACTTTTTACTTGACAATAGATCAAAAGTATCTTTATATTATAATCATAGGTACAGGAAACAACTTTTGATCCCAAATTGGAAAATGTCAAGTTACTCACCTTGCCATCCATCCCTTCTATTCCTTGAGCAGCCTCTTCCAAAGAAGTATATTGTACAAAGCCAAATCCCTTTGAATAACCAGATACACGGTCAGTCACAACCCTTGCTGCAAAGCACACATGCAATTGTAAATAATGGAGTTTCAGAAAAACAATCTCTCAATCCTTTAAAGAGAAGATTGTTATTTACCATTAACCACATTGCCAAATTGTGAAAAGGCTTCTCGAAGCTTGTCTGAGGTAGTGCGTTTATTGAGTCCTATTAATTTATCAGAAGAGATGTCAGGCGAAACCATATTAAATTAGCAAAGATTTAGTGATACACAGCAAAGAGGGACTTATTGAGTCGTATTAATTTATCAGAAGAGATGTCAGGCGAAACCATATTAAATTAGCAAAGATTTAGTGATACACGGCAAAGAGGGACCTGCAATTAGATGCCACCAAGTAACATACTCCCAGGAGTACGCGGATCCAGTCTGCCGCAAAATAACATAACCATGTATTGCCGAGTACAATAATCAGCATGAAGCTATTGATTTCATACTAATACAATCCATGATCTTCATATTGAAAAGCCAAGGACGAAAGAACAGATATACCAGTATACCCATTAGTGATGTATATTCAACCAACTAAAGAGGCCATTGCAGAACAACCATCCTTTTTGTATGCAGGCCAGAATGGAATTCTATTTTAGGCTATCCTACAGTCCTCATCTGTGTAATTACCAATCTTTGCTACTCATGGGATGTCAATCAGATAAGTACGGAGAGCGTGAAGAATAACTATAAAAAGCACGGTTAAAAAAACTAAATACAATATGTCAAAATAATTAAAGGATGAAAAGATTACCAGCAACAAGTTAATAAAGAAAACTAGCAGGATCATGACATAAATTAGTGATGACATAATCTAAACCCATAGACTCAGAATAAAAAATAAAAAAAAAAACAAAACAAAACTAAAACTTGGGAACTAGAGTCAGACTTGGAATTCAAAAGATAGAGGCACCATGTCAAAACCCCGCCCAAGCCATTGAAAAGCTAAAGACCAAAAACCCTAGCACAATATCTCTCTGCAGCACAGATAGCTCATTAACTACATTAGCAGTGAGAAAAAGTTTTTCTTTAACATCTTTTCATAGAGGCATGCAAGAGAAGTTGACCTCTTTCCCTTAAAGGAGATGCTAAAATTTGAAGCAACATGCATCTTTGCAACAATGTCAACACGACTCTCAATTCATTGATCACCGAATGCTGAATAGGATTCAGTAAGCTTCGTTAAGAAAGCTGATTGAAGAGGAAAATGATGGAAGAGGAATAAGGCCATCAAATCTTCATTGCTCTCCACAGAACCAGCTTTACAGGTTGTACAATGACTGTATTTAAACTTTCATCAGCCAACTGTGACTGTGATTTTTACTACAAATGGTACCCAACCAAAGTTTAGGGCTCCCATGAATAAATTACCAGGATATCTTTTTTTCCACATTCTAATTCAAAGAGTGCTAATTCTATTAATTTTTTGCCACCTAACAATTGTCATTCATCACCAAGCATTAGGCATGAATAGACTGCCCCGATCATCAAATGCCAGCGAAAGAAGACACCAATGCAAGGTGACGTGTAGCGAAC
The DNA here is from genome assembly GCA_033439265.1 of Dillenia suffruticosa. NCBI lineage: Eukaryota > Viridiplantae > Streptophyta > Magnoliopsida > Dilleniales > Dilleniaceae > Dillenia > Dillenia suffruticosa. The sequence goes on from JAVTVX010000005.1 coordinate 3,499,911, forward strand.
ACAGGGAAACATTTCACCTTCAGAAAATTGTCACAACAAAGTTTAATGTGAAAAAACACCCTAATGCAAACATCATACATCTATATACTCGAGAAATAGCATTGCACCTTAAAAAAACTAGCAACCCAGTAAAGTGAACCATGACACCAAATAGTTTCTCCTCACAGGAATCAAAACTTTACCAACATTATATAGACAGTCTGTTACAAACAAATGACAACATCTGGGGACAAAACAAGGGCTCAACGTAAAGAAAGCCATTGATGATGCAACATATATGCTGCATCTGTTTAAAGCTCTTCCAGCCCCTTCAACCTTCTTCTTTCCTCTTAAATGCTATCTTTTGTCTTACTCTACTGGCAGCATTTCTCAACTAAACAAAAAACAAGTAACACGAGAACACAAGATTTTTCACTGTCATAAAATTTCTCATGAAATAGGTATGGTGATCAATATACTAATCAATTTTGGCACCATAGAGGTGGCAATTGAACACAAAGCCAACTTCATTGCACTCATTTTTAATCACGTATGGGAGCAAATACACTTGCATTTTTCTAGATTAGAGGTGGGAACTTCTGCCAATGCCCTTTGGTGTGCAGCTAAAAACCCATCAGGCACTCACAATAGCGGACGAATCATGTGCACCAGACAAGAACATGAGACAACCTGTGTGAGGAATGTAGTCTCACCCAATAAATGGTAGAAAACCTATCACCATGCGAACGAATCTTCACAAGGGGAATAGATGCATTCCAATTGAGTAAACATATAGCAAATGCCAAATAAGTTCTTTATAGAGCTCTCTAACAATCACAGATTGTTGCAATCTTAGTTGCGAATTTCAAATCAAACGCAGATCAATCACAATCAAAATCAGTACCCTTTTTTCCTAAGAAATGTAATTCATGCTAAAAAGATTCTTTATTTGACAACGGGACACACACAAAAGCAAGACTTTGGGTTTAGTATGAGAGAGAACGATAACAAAAAATGAAAGGGGAAAAGAGAGAGAAAGAGACTTGCCGGAGACAAAGAGATTGGTGGAAGGCTCGGCAGGAGGAGGCTTATTTGTGGCGGCTGGATCCTGCGGAGGAAAGATGGATGACGTAGAGAACAGCCGTCTCAGTCCTCGCGGTGCCGCCGATGCAGCCGCTGCTCTTAACGCCATGATGGGGTTTAAGCCCAAGCCTCACTAACCTTCTAGAGAGAGAGAGAGAGAGAGAGAGAGAGAGAGGGAGGGGGCACTTGCACAACAATGTATGGTGAGACTCGAAAAGACCTCGAGGGAAGAAACATAATGGCCTGACTTCAAAGTTGGGCTTTTTAAATGACTATTGTCGGCCCACCAATGAAAAAAAGAAAAGAAAGAAAAAAATCGGCTCGAGGGTTGTTGAGAGCTCCCACGAAGACCATCCTACCAAAAGACCCGTGCGGGAGCAGAATTCCTCTCTTTTGCAGTTCAAGAGGGTTTCATTGCATGCATCTCTCATAACGGACCATTTTTTTGGTCAGAAAAGGAACAGTAGGCCCTAACAATCAGCAGCAACAGGAGGCCCAGCAAGGCGGAGAACCAACACAACAACAGGAGAACGATGGAAACATTAACAGGGACCTAAGATGGACCGAAGAGAAAAGACACCAGAGCACCCCGAGACCCAAGGAAAAACTATTTCCCCCAACGTGCAGGTAAACCTTACCGGTCCCTACCAAAATGAGGCATGATTCCTGCTGGAGGAACCTGCCAAATGCGGAAGGAATGGAACTAAACTAGTTAACCAATTCCCACGAGTTGAATTCCCTGAAGATGTGGAAGACTTTGAAACATCTGGTTATCTTCGAGCCAGACTTTGCACTGATGCAGAATATTTGTCATCCTGCAAGGAGGGCCAGCGGTTTAATAACACAGAGAGAGAGAGAGAGGGAGAGAGAGAGAGAGAGAGACCTTAGAATCTATTCCCACCAATATCCTAGACAAGCGGGGCTGCCTCACCAGAGCCAAGCCATGGAAAAGCCCCCAGAGCTCGGCCTACTTACCTGACGGGAGCACAAATCTACAAATAAGCCAGACACCCAATCTCCTAAATGATTTCCAAGGATCCCTCCTGCTGTGTTCCTCCGTTGTCTAATATACAATCTACATTTAGTTTGAACCAATACTCCGGTGAAGGAGACAAGGCCACCATGGTATACTTTGCATGAGTCGGACCCGTAGCATTACATGTTCCCAACAGAAATTCCTTAGTCAGGGCCAGAATTTTACCAGCTAGCGCTTCCCCATGATATCTCTGGTAAGTGACCTTGATCTTGCTGTTTTTAGGATAGAAACAGATACCAGAATCAAATGAATTGTAATTTAACTTGCACTTAACCAACCCCCCACCCCCAAAAACAAAAAAAAGAAAAAAAAAATTCTCTGCTTGACCTGTAAATCGAACAACATGACCAAGAAGTGGAACTCATAGTTGCTTGCTTGCTTGCTTGTTCATTATACATGGTAAAACAAAGTCGGACATCTCTTCTCAAAATTAATGGGTTAAACTGTTGAGATCAACCTACTTAAAAGACAGATATCAAATTATGACGATTGGGACACGTCCTCATAGCATGTACGTATGTACAGCACCGGAAATGCACCTTGGCATTTTGCATTCAGCGTGGCCAAATGATGACTTTAAACAAAAAAATGGATTCAGATAGGCAGATAGATAAATTTACGAACATGAAAAGCAACCTTAAAATGTTTTACTAGAGAAATATATTAGTGAGTTACACGGACAGGAGACAGGAAGCAGAAGGATACATTTCTCAATCAATTTGCATGCAATGAAACAGACGAAACGCCAATGAATGAAACAGCTTGAGATGTTGAAACCAAAATAACAATCTCCATTCTTTTCTAAGACTTGGTAGCAAGAAGCCGGTAAATCTGAAAATAGACCTTGTGGTGCACATTTGGTTGCAGGCTTGGCCGTTAAAGAAACATAAAATCATGTAGCCATCTTAAACATCCATGATAAATTGACCACAGTATCAACTAAAATCCCACCATTCAATGGAAAATTGTCCAAGACAAACAAAACTCTTAAACTTCCCAAAGCAACTAAGCATATCCTCACCACAGTAACAATTCATAAGGAGACCAAAACACAATGAAATTAGGAAGTTCAAACAAAAAACCAACATAACTAATATATCTCTAAGTGCTCTTATCAGCCTTGGCAGCTGTGGCAGCAGCTTGTCCACGAAGACGACCAGTTCTCCTGGCAGCAATAAGACCAACCTTTTGTCCGGGTGGAGCATCACGTCTGACAGTGCTTGCATGACCAATGTGTTGATGGTTACCACCACCATGTGGATGCTCAACAGGATTCATAGCCACACCACGAACCTTAGGCCAGCAATTCCTCTTCACTCTGAACTTGTGATATGCATTACCTGCCTTGAGAAGGGGCTTCTCAGTTCTTCCACCACCAGCAACCTGACCAATCATTGCACGGCACCCACTTGGTACAATCTTCTTGGACCCAGATGGGAGCTTGATCCTATCAATACCACAAACATGTCAAAATGCATTATTCAGGAATCATATGAGAGGACATTAAAAAATGTAGTTAGTTATAGCCAAGTAACAGAAGGGAAAAGAAGTGAATACAGACATCCAACTTATTTGCTGCAAAACACAGTAAAATAGAATAAGAAAGGCTTTTAAAACCACCCAAACATTGTCAAGTGGAGACAACCATCCGGAGATATTTCACCAACTACAGCCACAAAAGGTTTCAGAATTGATATTTGCAACTCAGTACTTTCAAATGGTTATCAAATTGAGTAAACCCATACGTAAGGAACTCATGCTCTACAAACTTAACATATAAGATGCTCTACACATTTTCATTATTAATTTAAAAAGAGAAAAGGGAATAAAAACTACATTAACAAAGTCAAGGGACCAAGAAACAACCCTTATGTCTGAGAAGATGAAGAAACTAAGCAGGGTGATACCTCAGATAAAGGTACAAGAATTTGAACTAGCCAAATTTTTAGACTTATCTTACTCCCTTTTTTATTTTCTTCCTCACATCCTATAGTAACAAGTCTCATTGGTTAAGAAGTTTTCAACTAGGAACAAACACCATAAATATCATAACTCACGATCATCATCTCCACCTCCATGTTATCAGCTGTTGACCCACAAATAGTAACACCACACGAATAACATTTTTCCCCAAGCTTAACAGGTTATTAATCTCCAAAATCATAAACCATATCAAACGAGAAAAATCTGAACTAGCAAAACGCAGATGCAACTTTTAACTAAATCATAGCTAGAAAGAAAACAAAAATTAGATAAGTAAGCTCTTGAAAGCATATCTTTCTCTCTTTCCATCCCATGCCAACTAGTACAAGGATTATAAGGATGTAAATGAATAACCCAACTCCATAAACTCCAGAATCAGTAGTCTTCACATCTACTAGACACGAAATCAATCATACATCCACAAACACCAACGTCAAGTCAACAACAAGCTTTCTCCTCAATAACATTAAATCAGAAAATTAATCATGAATGGAACACACACCCAAAGACAGCATCATCTTCTAAACAAAAGCACATCTTTATCAAAACCAAAGAATTAGAAGAGATAAACAAAAAACCACGCATCGAACAACAAGAAAATCAAAACCAACATATCTACAATTCTATTATCATGACAATTAAGAATCTCATAACCAAACAGTCTTAACATCTACTGCACATTAAATCAGGCATATATTCACATGTACACAGCAAACCATAACGAAACCAAAAATTAGATCAAATATACAAAAGCCCGTATACCAAACAACAAAAAAATGGTAATCCACATACCTAGTAGTTCCATTATCAGGATTGTGACTAATCACGATGGCGTAATCACCAGAAGACCGAGCAAAGACGCCACGATCCCCAACATGGTGCTCAACGTTACACACAACAGCTCCTTCAGGAACAGATCTGAGGGGCAAAACGTTACCCACCATCAAATTAGCTTTCTTCCCACAGTACACGAACTGACCTGTGTACATCCCTTCGGCTGCAACGAACAGCTCCTTCTGGTGCTGGTACCTGAATGGGTGTCGGAAAGTGACACGGGCCAACGGCGCGCCCCGACCCGGATCGTGAATGATTTCGGTGACGACTCCCTTCAAGTACCCATTTCGTTCGCCGAAGTCGAGACTGCGGAACCGGGCGGGTCCTTTCCGGTGGTGAGTGTGGGACTTGAAGACGGATCCCGCACCCTTACGCTGGGCTCTGATCACCCTACCCATCTCTCTCTATCTCTCGTCTGCGCGTCGTGTTTAGGGTTTGTTATATGGAGAGAGATGAGGAAATGAAGGCCAGGGGAACTAGGGTTTTAGTTTTACTTGTTGCCCTATTCCTTGTTTGGTAATTTGGATAACTATATGCCGTCTCTGGATAGTGAGTTGGGCTGGGCCTATTAAACATGATTCATGCTGTCGAGTTGGGCTTGAGCTTGTAAGGTGGGCTTTTTAAAAAATATAAATAAATAACTGATACGTAATAATTACGTTAAATCCAATTAAATATAATTTGATTTAATTTGAATTTTTAATAAACAAAACTCTCATAAATTATCTCATAAATTATCAATCTAGAGAGTTAAGGGACAAAGTGACCTTACCGGTCCAATTGGATCTGAGTTGAAAAGATGTTTGGTTCGAAGAAGAAAAAAAAAAGTGTTTGGTGTTTAAAGTTAAATTATTCAATGAAAAATAAATTGTGCGCAATAAATACCAGGGTAAACATTCTATCAAATCATAATTAAAATGATCAAAATTGAAATAAGTGATTTAATTTACTTATATAATACTCATGATCATAACATAATCTAACAAGACAAAAACCAACGATTAAATTAAGTAATTAAGTCAATTCATTTATTCAAATTTATCAAATTATTTAAATTTTTATAAGAGAGTTAAGTAACAATACTTTTTATTGATATCTATATAAATTGATATCTATATAAATGTAATATATATCATTTATATTAATATGTGATTTTAAAATTTAAAATTCACTGATAATTATAATTTACTAAATGTCAATTTTGAAAATTTCAAATTTTAAATAAAATAACAAAACATAAAACTTTTAAACTAATTATTATTAGTTCATAAAATAAAATAAAATAAAATAGAGACTATCATTACATCATCATTCAGGAAAATAACACATAATTTTCTTTTTTAACTTTTAGTTATCATATAATATCATCTTTTTTAGAATTTTTTTAATTATAATATTTTTAAAATTTTTGTTATAATATATCATATTAATATTTATATGAATAAAAATTATCAAAAATATATATATATTTTAACTATTTCCATTAATTCGATTTGATAAAAATAAAAATCGTTAAAATCTATAACCATTCAAATAACTAAATTAAATATTGATTTTACCCAAAATCAAAATTGAAATAAATCATCCGAAATATAAAAATCTAGTTAGAAAAAATGATTTTTCAATTTTAATCAAATAGTGATCACCCTTAATAAACACTTATATTATAACTGAAAATTGTGTTCATTAGTTCATTAAGATATTATTTTTTTCATGAATTATAATCTTTTCCTATTTTAATCTTTGTCAGAAGATGAAATCATTTATCAAATATTATAAATAAAAATGAAGCAAAGACAAAATGGGATATTGATGGAAGTTCGTGGAGCTTCTAATTTGTTATTTGGAGTATGGAATTTTAGAGATTATGAAAATGGAAGAAAATTTCAATTTAAGACTTTATAAGGTGATTTTTTTTTTTTACGTATTATACCAATCGATTTCCAGAATTACACTCCTACTAATTCGGTTCAGGGTTTACAGTGGCCCATTAAGGGGACTACCCTCCCAATATAGTATACTCAATGCCCAAATCGCTAATCAAATTTGAGATTTTAATTAAGGAATATAGCACCACATCCCATTAAACCAATTAACTGTCGATATAAAATAATTATATGGTCAAATGAATATGAATTTACATAAGAGTATCATAATATATCATATTTGATTAATTCATTGTTTAAAAAAAATGATAATAAATTTTTAGTTAATTGTTTTATGCAACATTAAGTTCGAGAATTGGCTTACATTGCAGCATATAGGTCCTGCGGTTGAGAAGTCATTCTCTCTCTCTCTCTCTCTTTCTATCCTTTTCTTTGTTTTTTCCTTTTGTCTTGATAGAAGCTCTTCTTTATTATTTTATTATTCCAACTATTAAAGCTCATATAGAGTATTGAAATTTTCTTAATCATCTCTTGGTATAGAGATTAAAGAGTTGCCTATCACAAGCAACATATTAAATTAATTGAATGACTGAATGAGAGTTGTTAAATACTTGGCCGGTGTGATCTCCATAAGATCTGATCAATACGAGATTTGCACTATGTAAAATTAATTGAACGGAGAGAGAGAGAGAGAGAGACCCATTATTCTGAAGAGGCATTTTTAGGAGAAGGCTAGCACAAGTATCTGAACTTCCAAGAGTGGTCATGGTAACGTACAAGGCACACCGTCATAACCGAGAGAGCAAACCAGAATAGGGGTTTTCAGATTGCACCATCAAAGTTTGTCTTTAGTCCTTTCATTGTCAAGGCGACACATCATACTCCATAGTCATGGCAAGGCAAGGCAACGCACCATCAAACCTAATCACAAACCCACCGATTCTAAATTATTGGAATCAATTAGGGATTCATAAAGAAAATTAGAATTTGGGAATGTCTACCCTGATTTGAGTATGGTGAATCATGACATAAAATTGACCACATATATATGAATAAGGGTGATGAGGTCCTAAAAATAAATGAAAAGGAAAACTACATACACTTTGCATATGGTTTTACTTATTTCAGATTATTGCCCTATGCTTAAAATTGATGGATTAACTATCTTCTAATTTTACACTACTAATTTCGTCATTAATTATAATTAACTAACAGTCTGTTTGGACAAAAGATTTAAGAGTGAAAGAAAGGAAAAGAGAGTTTTTAAAGAATCTGCCTGCCCATATTTAGCAAAATAATTAATCGGAGAGAAAGGTTTGAAGGATTTTTAGAAACCCTCTAAATTTTATTTTTCAATTCCATCAAATTAGTGGGTTTTAGATAAAAGGAATTCCTTTTTAAAAATATAAATACTAAATTTATTTTTATATTATCTATTTAAAAACCTAATAAAAAGTAGAAATGATAAAATAATAAATTTGTATATTTTTTTATTATATTCCTCCCTTTTTCCTCGTCCAACGAAAAGTGATATTTTATTTTATTTTTCTTTTCTTTCCTTTCTTACGATCAAATATAATTTTTTTATTTTATCTCATTTTTCCATTCTTTCCTTTTTACCTCCCTATCCCATGAGATTGACAAATAACACCGTAGCAAAATTATTCTACACAAATCTGCAACAACTCAAAAAGAAAAATCAATTTGAATCTTTATTTAATGATTGAAATATGTGTTCTTAGCCACCTTATTGAAGCAATACTAATCTCCCTCTTTCTATCTCCTCTTTTTGCTAATAAAAAAGTGTTGGAAACGTCATTATCCTTTTTGAGTGTTGTGGTTAGGTTGATTTGTAGAATATGTAATTTGATCTATAGTTTATGTTTTTGAAATGAATCGGTCACTCAAACTCTGCTAAAATATTAAAAAAAAAATTTGTAAAATTCCGTAACCCATTTAGCAATATTAGTTTTGAGTTATTATTACTGTAGTTCGAGCCAATTTATTATTATATTCTCGTAAAAATGTCAAAAAAATGAAAATGCCTCGCAACACCCAAGGATTTCTATTTGTGATCTTAGAATCTCAGGAGTTATAAAGTATATATTATGAAATCACCTTGATAGTAACCATTATATTTCTTTTAATTTATTATAATTTTTCAAGGCATAATTCCATTGTGTTATAACATAATGTTAAAATCAGCATATGAATGACATAATCTTAGAAGGTATTGTATCTCGTAAAAAAAATGGTTTTAAACCTCTCTAATGCTGAAAAATTAATAAAAATAAGACTAAGAAAAATATTTTACAGAGGAAAAAGTTAGATTGCAGAGAGAGATGGACACATTTCACTATGAGCGTTCTCTCTCACCAACCAACTTGACGTGGAATGATTTTCCCAACTATCATTGTTTAAACATCAGTTGAAACTTGTGGGTTCCAATTCCCACGCGTTGCCCCCACGCACATTCCACTTCATTCCCTTCTCCCTTTGCCTCTAACGTGCACACAAAAACAAAGACCCCAAGCTTGCATTGCAAACCCAGGAAAACAGAGACACAGGCAGAGAAAAAAAAAAGGGAAGAGCCCTCTTTGCTCAAATTTACTTTATTTTATTTTTTTCTGCTTCAATCAAAGTTTTTCTTCACCTTCACCACCAAGACAACAACATAAATTTTGACATTAATTCTTGTTGGGGCTATTTATACAACAACATTCTAGCCCCCCCCCCAACTAAACCTCAGTTATAGAGATTATCAATCATTAATCTCTCGGAATTCTGTCTCGAACATGTCAATAATTCTAGTCTTGACTATTCTTAGTACTCTCATCAATTGCTCAGAATCCATTACTAGAGCTGATTTCCCACCTGGGTTTGTCTTTGGAACTGCTTCTTCTGCTTATCAGGTATTTTTTTTTTTATTTTGTCTTTTGCTTTCTTTCTTGTCTTCTCTTCCTTTTCCTTTTTGTTCTGTCACTCTGTTTTGAGAACAGAGAGTTCTTTGTTTTTCTTTTCTTTTCTTTTCTTCCACATCTTTTGGTGATAGTTTGAAGGAGCTGTCAATGAAGGAAACAAAGGACCTAGTATTTGGGATACATTTGCAAAGGAATCAGGTACTAATTTAAATTATAAGTGAAAATTATTCAATTCAATGAATATTGTGAAAAGGGCTCTGGTAATGCATATGATATTGATTCTTTCCGACAGGAAGAATTGTGGATAAGAGTAATGCAGACATTGCAGTCGATCAATATCATCGGTTTAAGGTAAACTTTAATAAAACAATAGTATTAATCATGAAAATTAAATTTCTAGAACTTTTGTTACATACTTTTGATCGGCAAATTCCTCTTTTTTTCACCATAAAACTAAGGTTTTACCATGCAACCGTGTAAAGGAAAACGTTGAAACTTTCTAAGCTTATGGGCCAATTCAATTCAATCGCTTCTATATGTTGCTTCTTTCTTTTCTTTACTCTCTCTTTTTTTTTTATATAATTTTCTTCCTCTCATTCAACTACCTCCTGGTACAAACTATAAGTTTTTTATTAAAATCAGAGAAGACCATTTATATAAGAAATAGTGGTGGGCCCAATTTGAAAGATGCCCCCAAGAAATGGAAGAGAGAGGAGTCATTTTTGGATAAAGCAGCAAAAAGTGAGTCGCTGATAATAAGAGGAGTAATATATAAGAAATTTTTGTTGATAATAACAAGGATATTATTGATGAGGGAGATGAGTCACCGTGGTACGGGATAAGCATGTCATCCGGGATGCAGTCAAATTTGATTTGATTTATTTTATTTTATATATGTTATTTTAATTTGGTCAATTGAAGACTGCATATATTGGCTTTTACCGACAGAAAACAGACTAAAAACTGAAACTTCACAGGATGATATTGACTTGATGAAGGACTTGGGAATGGATGCTTATAGATTCTCAATTTCCTGGCCTAGAATTTTTCCAAGTAAGTTAAAATATAATAATATAAGCACTTGTTTGGTCAACTTTTCATGTTATTTTTCTAGAGAAATGATCAATTTCCCATATTTTAGATGGCACAGGTGAACCAAATACTGAAGGAATAGATTATTATAACAGCCTCATAGATGCCTTGTTAGAAAAAGGTCAGTCAGTATATAATACACACAGACACACACACATTTATATATAATTGGTATCTTCTTTTCTTTTCTTTCTTTTTTTTTTTTTAAATTAAGTTCAACATAGTTGATGGATTGAAGGGTTAAAAAAAACTGGGTTTTTTTTTTTTTCAACCTAGCAGGAATCCAACCTTATGTAACTCTGTTTCATTGGGATCTTCCACAGATGCTTCAAGATAAATATGAAGGCTGGTTAAGCCAAAAGATAGTGTAAGCGTTTTATGATTAATAAAGGGTATTTGTTAGGAAAAGAATTTCATGACTGGCATGGCAAACCATTTTTAGACAGTTTTTTTTAGTACGTATTTTTTATTTTTACTTATTAAGATTAGCATCGGTCATGTTGAAATTCTATTCTAGCTTATTCAAATTGCTTGCAGAGAAGACTACGTGTACTATGCTTCTACTTGTTTCCAAGCTTTTGGGGACAGAGTGAAGCATTGGATCACCTTCAACGAGCCTCATGGTTTTGCGATCCAAGGGTTTGACACGGGCATTCAAGCCCCTGGAAGGTGCTCTATTCTTGGCCATCTTCTATGTAAGATAGGAAAATCGGCCATTGAACCATATATCGTAGCTCACAACATTCTCTTGTCTCATGCTGCAGCATATCGTCATTACCAACTCCATTTCAAGGTAAGTCTTAGTGTAAGTATGACCAGGTCTTGGATCTAAGAAAGAACAAACTTTTCATTTTCCTAAATTTTTTGTCGGTTATAGGAGAGGCAAGGAGGCCAAATTGGAATGGCCTTAGATGCAAAATGGTATGAACCATTTTCTGATGTCGATGAGGACAAGGATGCTGCAAATCGTGCAATGGAATTCAGTCTTGGATGGTAATCATTTTCATGGAAATCTAGTCTTTTGATTAGTGCACACAAAACATTATATAACATAGAGAGCTTGAATCAGGTTCCTTGATCCACTTTTCTTTGGTGAATATCCTCATTCAATGCAGAGGCTAGTTGTGGATAGACTACCTGAAATTCCATCTGACATATCGAAGATCCTAGTAGGGTCCTTGGACTTTGTTGGCATAAATCATTATACAACCTTATATGCACGAAATGACAGAATGCGCATAAGGAAGCTTATACTGCAGGATGCATACTCTGATTCTGCCATAATAACAACCTGTAAGATGAAAAATGCACCCACCCTTGTACATCTTGAAATATGAAGACGGATGATCATCAGAGATATACTGACCGATAATTGTGAATGTCTTCAAAATGTAGCTTCACGTGGTGGAGTCAACATTGGGGAAAGAGTATGTTCTATCCCCTTTAAGGATGCCAATTTAGAAATATAGCTATGAAAACTAATAATATGTATTTTTGTGTAGATTAAATTTTTTTAGCGTTGGATGTCACATATTCTGATTGGCTGAATTTTTTATACTGTCCTGTATAGGCGGCTTCTCGATGGCTACACATTGTTCCATGGGGCATCAAAAAGTTGGCAGAATACGTGAAAGATAGATATGGGAATCCACTGGTCATTATAACTGAAAATGGTAAGTGATTCAACCCCACAAGCCAAATGATCAAAAGAACCAAGAAACAAACAGAGGAGATATTAAGTGAAAAATTGCAGGCATGGATGATCCAAATAAAGCTTCTATAGCTTTAAATGAGGCTTTACAAGATGACAAGAGGATAGGATACCACAATGACTACCTCTCAAACTTGTCAGCTGCCATAAGGTATGATCGATAAGTACTGCGCACAGCAAGGCAAAATGCACTAATAGTTTGTTCCTCTTTTTTATTTTCATGCCGCTTAGACCAGAATTTGGTTGCTAAACGCAGGGAAGAGAAGTGCAACATCAATGGTTATTTTGTGTGGTCTTTGCTTGACAATTGGGAATGGAATTCAGGATATACCGTTCGATTTGGACTCTATTTTGTGGACTACAAGAACAATTTAACAAGAATTCCAAAGACATCAGTTGGGTGGTTTAGAAGTGTTCTTTTTACCAGAGTTGATTAAGATGTCTTTGTAAATATTATACAATTGAAAAATAGTGAAGAAAAATATTTAATGGCATTATGTGGAACAAATAAGCGTCATTTAATTCATGAATAATAAAACTGTGTATACCAACGTTTCGTTGGTTTAGTGGAAAGAGTATTAGCACTCCATATCAAGAACAGAGATTTGAGTCTTGGTAGTGACAAAAACGACGTTAGGAGAACTCCCTCTCGATTATGACGTAACAGCAGTTCGGCCGAGATTAGTCAGAACAAAACTCTGGATACTCGGCGGTGGATCAAGTTCAGGAATAAAAAATAAAATAAAACTGTGTATCACTAAAGATATCAATTCGTTCGGGGATAACAAAACAGATTAAATGTCTACTGCCATTACACCTATCTTTATTTAATATTCTAATATAATTAAAAGAAATCTCTGTACTAAATATTTGTTTTTTTTTTCTAAAAAAAAATAAAAGTTGACAAAACCCATGCTAGCCCAAAAGCTGGTTGGCCTTAGTCCAAAAGTGGGCCACAATGGGCTTCGGGCCCAAAATAATTAACCACCGACCAGTTCCCGTTATAAAATGTTTCCATCCCTACCAGAAACCCAAAAAGAGAGCCAAATTCTCTGACACATGGGTACAGTTCTTGCCAGGTTAAAGCGGTGCTGGTATTACTAAGCAAGGATTTTGGACGGTTGATGGCGAACGTGAATTTGGTTTCCATTTTGGTGTTGCTGTCGCAAAGATCTTGATCGTGCTGTTGATCTCTGGGGCTTACTTGGTTGATTGGGTTTTTTCTGCTCTGAATTGAAAATTTGAAGTTTGTGTCTTGTTGGTCTTGGGGTTGACATTTTCTTTTTCCATCCTCAGATTAATAATGGAGTTATTGATTTATGGTTATGGGGATATATGTAATTGTTTGGGGGAGTAATGTTAGAATATTTTCTTAACGTTGTTTTATAAAAAGAATTAAAGTGGGTTGGACCTGAAAACAGTTTATTGCTGCGGGGATAAGTTTAGTCACTCAAAAATACAACTAAGGGCACACTATTATTATGTGATTAAGGTTTGTGATTCAGGTATATTTTTAATTCTTTTCTCTACATTATATGATTGTATTTTATTCTTAATCTAAAATTATTTTTTTTAAATTGTCTTAGAGCCGGACTAGATTAGGAATAAGAGCGATCATAGAATTGTTATAGTCAATTCTCTCTTGTTTCATCAAAAAAAAAAAAAAAGTCAATTCTCTTGAAAAAATAAATTTATAAATCTGCATCACACTCTCCTTGTTGATAGTAATAAATTTTTCTATTTGCTCCCCTTTTTGCAATAACTTTCGGTTATTTTAACGAATGAATCTATTCATATTATATATTATTTGTTTCTATATTTTGTTTTTAAAATTTTAATATTGAATAAAAGTCTCGAGATATATAGGATATTTTATAGGTTTTTTGAAGAAATGATAAGGGAATTATATTTCATAAAAAATCTGTATAAGACTATAATGAAACCTAATATGGTCTTGACTTCTTTAAAAGTATAACGGGGATTGCTTTCCATAAAAAAGTTTCTATGAAACCATACATGGAACTAAACATGGAGTCAATATATTTATTATTTGAAGATCACTTGTATAAACTCACGCAATACTTTATCATATCTAGAATTCATATTAGTGTAATATTAACAATTTGTTATTGTAGGAAGTCTTGTATCATTTTTTAATACAATTACTGTTATAGTTCAATATTATTAATTTAAAATTATATTTTAAATTATCAAAACCAATTAATATTACTCAAGTGAGAGAATGTTAGAATATTTTTTTTAATGTGGACTTTTGTTAATTGTATTTTGTTTTATAAAAATAGATTGAATGAAAGAATTGATAAAATCCAAAATTTTCATCTCAGTGCGCGCGCCAACACACACACACACACACACACACACGTATATATATAGATATAGATATTCTTGTGGGCTGTGGACATTTTATTTGAAGTGTGATATAAAAATGCGTAGAGGGGTGGGTTTTCTAGTGGAAGGACCCGAATATAGTTTTATTGCTTAGATCCTCTCTTCCATGGTTTTGCCCCCATTTGCGTACAGTTTCTTGAGAGAAAGGGAGGGAGAGAATCTAACCAATAAAAAATATAACGAAAAAGAAAATCAAAAGGCACAGTAGATCTAGTTGTTTTGCAAAATTATCATGGCTTAGGTATGTTGCCGATTTTTTTATTATTATTATTTTTGTGATGTATTATGTTATTGTGTTTTATTTTTAGTCTAAAAATTATTTTAATTTAGAAATTATTTTTGAGATCCCAAGTCATTCCCAAAATGGGTTTTGGGCCAAAAATAATTACCCACCGAACAGTTCTCGTTTCAAACCCCTCGAAAAAGAAAAAAGTTGCATCCCTACCCGAAACCCAAAAAGAGAACCAAATTTTCTGCAAAGACAGATCTTGCCATCAAAGTTATGGGAAAAAGGTAAACAAGCCTACAGATGGAGTTATAGTTCTTGACTTTTTCTTTTTTCCATCCTTAGATTGGTAATTCTTTGACTCCAGTGGAGTTCTTAATTTATAGTTAGGGGATATATGTAATTCTTGGGGAAATGGATCATTCTTGGTTTCAAGATTGAACTCTGTTTTCTCATCGTTTCTTCACCAGCAGCTCCTCTTTCAGTTGTTCTTTTACTTCTCTCTCTCTCTCTCTCTCTCTCTCTCTCTCTCTCTTTGCCCTCTTTTTATAAATACTTTTTACTCCGCCTTCTTCGAGCTTCTACTCATTTGGGAAGTTTTCTTATACTAAAACTCTGGTTAAATAGACTTTTAATACAAGTTGAACTTATGATCCTTATTATAATCAAATTCCATCTTTATTTATAATCTCATATTTTCTCAATTTATCCCTATAAATAATATATATATTAAATAAGGCTAGTTTAGACAAAAAATAAAATCTCATTTTTCTTTTAATTATTTTGGCAGTTACGGGGCAGAGCCCAATTTGAGTCTTAAGCAACTTGAGGGAGAAAAAATAATAATAATAATAATAAAAACCTTTTTAATCTTTTTTTATTTGGTTTATAATGCGATTTGAATTCAAATCTATTATAAAGGACGAAGGATCAGTCTCATTTAAACTAAAAGTCAACAGCAAAGACTTTTTAATCTCCGGTACTAATAGTCACATATCTGTTTTTCAAACTCCACACTTGAGCACGTGGACCTTGGATTGATGTCTTTGGACGTCGTTGGACTCTTGGATCATAGTTTGACATGTTTCAACCCATGCTTGATAATGTGGACCATAATTTGGCATACTTGATGCTGTTAGACCCTCTTTGGCCCATTAAAGGAATTGATGACAACGATAGAAAAATGTTCAAATGAATGAGCTCGTGACTCCAGTGAGCAATTTTTAACACTTTGGGCCCATATTAGGCCCTATCACTTTCGGCCATATTTGACTGGTTTGATTCGTAGGCCAGGTTAGACCCGATTGGACTAGAAAACCTAGATTAGTACTGATGTTATACTTGGTGTTAGTCTGGAGGTTGTACCTTAGTTATCCATAGAAGGGGATGAGATGCTTTGGATTTTTTGTGGGCTTTTCTTTCCAATTAAGAAAGGTATTGACACGTGTATGGCCAACTTTGAAGATTGTAGGTAATTTTTTTTTTTTGGTACAAGAAATGGAGACCCACAACCAGGAAACAAGAAGAAGCAACCCGGAGGCGCCCACGAAGGAACCACTTCAGACGACTCCTGGGAGGGGTATCAGGAGGATCGCAGACTTCTTTTTTCGTCTAGCCCAGGAGCAAACCGCCATATCCAGCTTCAAAAGAGGAACTACCTGATCCGGAGGATTGTCCGATTCAACGAGACCAGGTTGGATTTCTTTCCCTAACTCTGCCAAAGTATCTGCGCATCTATTAGCTTCCCCGTAGACATGAGAGATATGAGAAATTTCGATTTCCTTCATGTAATTTCTGCGATCCATTACTATGTTCCTCCACGGATGGTTGATACCCACTCCCCAATTCACTGCTTCAACCATAATAAGCGAGTCGCATTCCACTGTTAATTGATTAAATCCCGTCTTTGGCAATCCTTAGACACTCCCTTAACCCCCAAATCTCTGCTAACTCCCCTGCGCATGGCCTGCATTAACCCAAAAACCATATATCCACTCTCCTCGGAAGATTGTAGGTAATGCGTTTTACTTACTCATACCCTTACATTGTTATTTTTAAAGTATTTATTGTAGTTCTTGGGTGTGATAACCACCGACCGGTTATGTTGTTCAATTGTATTTTTTACTGTAGAATGTTGAGTCAATTTTTAATTCGAATGCTTGTATTTTATTTCCATACCTGTATATTTATGGAATCTTTTGAAAATGTTTTGTGAACTTAAAAAATATTATTTTTTATTATATAAAAATCATAAAAATATACAAATTCAAATAGTAGACCAAGAAGACATGAGTAAGAGTTCACTCGAGTGTCGCTACAAGAACAAAAATTGTTCATTTTTAGTAGCGGATTTATGACACCTTTCTTGATCATGGGTTTAAATTTTATTTTATTTATTTTTAATTTTTTCATACCCTTTGTACCACCAAAAAAAAAAAAAAGGATGAAAATAAAGGTGGAGTATTTAAGATAAAGATTCGAGGATTAGCATTGTGAACTCATAGCTCCAGCCCCTACTTACGGTCTCTAACTACGGATAATTATCCCATCTTAGTTCATTTTTAAATAAACAATTAACATAATAAAATTAATTTTAGATTATCACATAGGTTGTAATAATTTAATATTAGGATTTTCAAATTTAAAAGGTTGTTTTGAAAGAGTTTTTTAATGAAGGAAAAGAATTTTATGCCTTCAAACACAAAATGCTGGTGGGAGGTGATTTAAGTCATGGTGTGAAGACTGAACTCAACTCCTCTTTCCCTTCCCCTTCCAGGTCAAAGAGTATGAAGGTGATCAATAACATTTATTTTTTTAACTCTTTTTTTTTTTTAAACACAAGTTATTTTAACTATTTTTGCCCCCAAAATCGTTTCTTTCAAAAGTACCCATTAGCTTTTTAGGAGCAAAATTGGAAATTCACGAGTAAATATTAATATTATGAAAAGCTTATCATTTTGTGAGAGAAATAGTAAAGCAGAAGTGATTGATAATTTTTTAAAAAAATATAAATCTCAATTTATTTGAAAAATTATATATGAAATTTGAGATTAAAAAGAGTACTGATTTTATTTTATTTTATTTTATCTTGCTTATAAAATTTTTTTATTTAAAAATTTCGTAAATGAAAAAACAAAAAGTTGTAATCCTAAGTCACTATCAAATTGATAATCTTATATATTAAAATTTTTATTTAATTTTAATTGAATAACTTTCTCTCACTCAAAAAAAAAAAAAAAAAGAAAAACCTTTTGTTCTAATAAAAAAAAATAAAGTATTGTATTTTCGTTTTTTAGAAAAAAGAAAAAACTCGGAAAAAATAATTGTATATCCGGAAAAAGTGTGCATCACGTAAATACGCAGGGGAGGAAACTTGGATCGCCGATGAGAACTCAAAAGCAAAATAAAAGCCCATCCCTACCGGCCTCTGTTGCTGAAGACAGTCAAATCAAATCAACACCTCTCTCTCTCTCTCTCTCTCTCTCTCTCTCTCTCTCTCTCCCCCCCTCTAGCGAAGAATCAAAGCAAGTACTTTTCGATTGCCCCGTCTGCCTTATTCTTCTAATTCGATTTTAGGGTTTTGCTCTCCTTCACATTGTGTGTCCCCCCTCCCCCGATTTTCTGCTGCAACTAAACCCTAATTATAAATTCATGCGTTGAAATTTGAATGAAATTAGGTCTGCTATTGAAGAGGTTGAAATCTGATGAATTCTGCTGTCTTCATGGTTAGGATGATTGATTTTTGATGCACCTGTTTTTGAGTTCTTATGTATTGTGTTTTTTGCACATTGTTGTGATTTCAGAGTCTCCTACGGTCTACTTGGTCGCGATTCTCATTCGTTTTTTTTTTTTTTTTTTTGTTGGTATTGAATTGGTTCATTGGAATATCTATGCATATTAACTAGCGGAAACTGTAATTCCATGCTGCGCTGAAATCAAAGAACCTATATAGATATTGTGCCACGATTTTTAAATTCAAAAATCCTGTTTGTTTACTGTTTTTATTATTTTTTATCGTGTAGAAGAGGAAACCTAGTTTCGGTTTGCAGAAATGAAGAGGGGTTACTCAGACTCGGATTCAGCTTCTCTTGGGCCTCCCCATTCTCGTTTTAGACCAAACCCAGAAGGTATATGGTCAATCTAGGTTGAATTATGCTTTTATCTGTGAATTTTCATGTATATTACTTGTTCTACCAGCTGCTCTGATCTTTAGAAGCTTGCTTCTTGTCCGATGAATGGTGGTTTTGCTTTGTAGGTGATGCGCATTTTCTTGAGGATGAAAGCACAAAGATTTTTGCCCGGAAAGTAGCCGATCATTACAGTGCAAGAACCAACCAAACCCTTGAAGAACGAGAAGCAAGCCCAATCATCCACTTAAAGAAACTCAACAATTGGGTATGCATAACTGTTATAGTTTTTCCATGCTTTTCAAATATGACATATATCTGAATTTATGACATGGTATTTGGATTCGTTATTAATTTTCTTGTGCATTTTTTTTTCTTTCAATAGATTAAAAGTGTATTAATTCAGCTTTATGCTCGCCGAGGAGATGCTGTTGTTGACCTTGCATGTGGAAAGGTACATTGGCTTCTTGTATTGTATGTCATTTGGATAAAATGTTTGTTATTCACTGTTTCATTAGTATTCTCTTCTTTAAATTTCAGGGTGGTGACCTAATCAAATGGGACAAGGCAAAAATTGGATACTATGTTGGGATTGATATTGCAGAAGGCTCGGTGAGTTGCTGTTTGTATTTCTCTATTTAATATTGGAGCAGGATTGGGCTCTATATGAACATGCTCACTTGTATGGTTGCACAAGTTACCTTACTGGGAAGACTACTTAGAAATAATTTTCTCAAAATACGTACTCGCAATTGTGAAAAACTTTCTTTACATGGTATGATATGCATCTAAATGGAGATGTTTCAATATGATACATTAAGATTTGAAAAATAAAGGAAATCATTGTGTTCTACAGTACCTGATTTGACAACTATGTACATTTCTTTTTAATGTAATATTCAGTCTCTTGTTGGAAGCCGTCCTGGGCTTTTGAGTGGTGCAACCACAAATATGTCATAATATTTGACTTGTGATATCCTTCAAGATGCCCAAAAAATGATTCTATGGAAGTTTGGTCAGAAGGCTTACTGAAACAAACTTATGCATCACTTATATAATTTAATCAGTCTTATCTTTTTACTTGATTATTTCTTCCTTCATTGGATAAGCCTGAATGTTTGTAATCCGATTGACAGATAGAAGATTGTCGTACGCGTTATAACGGTGATGGTGACCAAAATCAGCGGCGTAAGAAATTCACATTTCCTGCTCGCCTAGTATGTGGAGATTGTTATGAGGTAGCTTCCATCCATGATACTGAAGACCAATGCTATAAATGACACTTATTTTAATTGTAAATGGCTTGGACTTGAAGTCTAAGATACCCTGTCTGTTCATCCCTATTGAAAAATGCAGCTCGTTTTGCAAGGAGTAGGTGTTGAATGCACTGTTGTCAAATGTGATATCCCTTTGGTTTCTTAAGGTTGAGCACCTTTTTTAAGGTTCTCACATCTATTTCCGAGGCACATGCTCTATTATAGTTTTAATAAAAAATTGATAACACAAACAAGCCATAAACTCGGTTCGACTTATTTTCTCTCAGCTATACCTGTAGTAATAGAATGGTGTGGTCCAGCTTTTGGTCAAAGCACTTGTCTTATTGCATGAATGCTAAAAGACAAATCATACCAGAATTGAATTTAGCAAAACTTTTCGTTGTAGTTAATATCCCTGCAAATCTTTTGATAAGATGATAAAAAGGGCGTACCCAGTGCCGAAGCTCCCACATTGTGGGGTCTGGGGAAGGGAATACCTAGGCAGCCTTCCCCTTGCTTTTTTTTGCAAGGAGGCTGATTCGAATCCTGGACCTCCAAGACACAATGGAGAGACTCCACCATTGCGTCAGGCCCGCCCTTCCTTTTGATAAGATGATATCTAAGGAAATTGATCTACATAGCAAATATTTCCTATTGTTGAATCCCATTTCCTTTTAAAGAAAAAAAGTATTGATGCAACACATAAATTAGTTGCTGCCTCAAAATTTAATTTACATGTTAACTCCTTGTTTTGTGTGAATATAAAGAAGTTACGAAATGTTTGATGAATAATTGCCTAATTGGCTCTAGCCCCTATGGAATTAGGATCCGGATCTCAATCCCAAACCTGATTCATTCGCGACTCAACTCCTTAAAAATTTAGGGGGGCCCTTTTCAGGTGTAAAACCAGGTAATATAGGAAATAAAGTTATATTAGGTGTCCTGCCTCTAAAAAATAATCAACAATACAGCTGGCTTTTTAAGAAGAGCAAGGAAAGTCTTAACATTAATTAATATTAGGACAAGTTAATTATGTTGGAGATTTTTGTTTTGAACAATGAATCCATGATGTGTGATGTTTATTATTTTCATTTTACTAGTTAATTATTGTGGATTTGGAATTTTGGGACTTGAAGTTATTAATATGAATAACAAATTTTGATACTTTATGAAAATCCCGTCTTGTTTGGAATTTTGATAGATTTCCTTATTATATGTGACTAATATGTATGTAGGACCCAGAATATTGACCCTATTACTAAGCCTACTCCCTTGGATTGCGGTACTGCCCCCCGGGCAGGTTGAGCGAACTACGTACTTGTTTCGATACCACCGTGAACCACATTCCATGGAACTCTGGTTTGAGTTAATTGAAATATTACTTGGATGAGAAACTTGCAATGATGTTTGAGTTACTTGTTTGTTTTTCTTGGAAGAAAAGGTTGAATGAATGAAGGAATATGGTACTGATAATAGTAAAGCAATTTGTAAACATTTATTTATGGAATTTTTACTGGGATTCATGACTGAGGTTCTAGCTTTTCATGTCACCTTTTTTTTTATCACCTTTCTCAAAGACATGGAGAACCTTTAATTATATTGAAACATAACATCAAGTTTTGCGTGTCTAAAATTTTTACTTTTCAATAAATGTATGGTAGCTTTATCAAGATCACAGTTACTGATTTGCTTGGGCAGGCTCTTTTGCCTTGAACCGATCTTCTGCATTTGATTAGCTTGATTAAGTTGCTGGGTGATTTGCACAATTATTATAATTTTATGTATGACACTAGTTTTTGTATGTTATACTGAAGCTTGTTTTCTGCCTGATGTTGGTTACCAGGTTCGCTTAGATAAAGTTCTAGAAGATGATGTGCCTTTTGACATAATTAGTTGCCAGGTGAGTGATTTTCATGCTTGGTTAATTAGCCTGGACATTCTTTATAATTTTAATTATCATTGTTGAGTGGCTTCATCACTGTTATGTTTCTAAAGAGAATTTGAGTTTTAACTTTCATTGTATCTGCTTGTTTCTCAAAAGCACACCATCTTGGTGGTGATAAGAAAGGAAAATTCTTAAATTTATCTCATAACCTAAAATTTCTTTTTTGTGTTTTTTTTATTTAGTGGGGGTTTTTTTTTAATCCTTTTGTTGTCTTTTTCTTTTTTTTTTTTCACAGTGGGAAAATGCATCAAAATTTATTAATATGGAGATATATATGATGGAATTATCCCGTAGCTTAAAACATACTTATTGCCTTATACATACTTTGTGGTTGCCTTGCATAGAAAAGTACTGCTTCACCATACACTTCATGACACACTCTGAGTTGGGAACCACTGAAGTGACTCCATTGTATATCTCTATGAAGTGGGCTATTGAAAATTAACACACCCTCTTTGTCCAATACTATCCACTTGCAGATAGCCTCACCAAGGATATGCTCCTTTAGGAATACATACTAATCAGAGATGGGTGTTTGGATTGTTAGGGAAGATGATTGTTATCTGTAACTGCATTGTGTATTAAGTTAGTATCCCTCGGTTGACGTATGGTGCGATAATTGTTTTTTTTTTTTTGGTTGCTCTTAATATGTCATGATCTCTTATCATATTTTATCAACTATCACCCTCAAGGTTTGTATCTCTGTTCCTTTTCCAAACCTTTGTATCGATGATGCATTTGAGTTCTATGCTTCAATTGACATTTGATGGTACTAAGACAGGTTTCAAATTGTTATTCAAATTTACAGTTTGCTATGCACTACTCGTGGTCTACTGAGGCACGAGCAAGGCGGGCTTTGGCCAATGTATCAGCATTACTTCGTCCAGGTGGCATATTTATTGGAACAATGCCAGATGCTAATGTTATCATCAAGAAACTTCGAGAAGGTACTATCTTCTCTAAACTATATTTTGGTTAACCAAACCATGGCAAATTTTGTAGCATCCTGGCTAATAAATAATGGATTTCATTTTAATTATATCTGTATGGAAAAATTTAGCCTCACAAAACTGCCCAGGAGAGCAAAGGGATCTACATAAAAGCCACCATTGTTCCAAAGGGATGAAATTCCCAGAAATTATCCATCATGATAAGGGTCACATCACCCCCTCAGAAACTCCCCTTTATTTCCCCTTCTTTCCTTTTTGGTTTGTGCAGACTAATCTAGAAATTCTGAGGGCTGCTTACTAAAAGTATACTAAGAATGGCTTTCAAACTCTTCTTACCCAAAAAATGATAAGAAAAGGGAGGAGGGTAGGGATGTCAACGGGGCAGATATGGTTCATCCGCTCTAAAACTCTTACCTTGTAATCCATATCCGACCTTGACCCTTCTCGGGTCAGTGAAATGAAAAACCATATCCGGCCATACAAGTTTTCACAAAAAACCAACTCGACCGATCCGGCACACCATAAAGTCTGATAGTCGAAGTCTCTCTCTCTCTCTCTCTCTCTCTCTCTCTCTCTCTCTCTCTTTGTGGCATATGTGTGAGGTTGGGGATGGGACAAAGTGTGAGGGTGGCCGCTGAATGCAACCGTGACCATCAATTTGTGTGTGGGGAAGGGACGAAGTGTACTTTCTATCTCTCTTTTGGTGTGGCTGAATGGGTGGGGAAGGGACAAAGGATGGGGTGGCCGTGGTTGTGTGGTTGGGGAAGGGACGAAGGGGTGGCCAACGATTGCAAGTCTAACAGTCGTGATCTGTCGATTGATGTCGTTGTTGGTGGACTCTTTCTCTCTCTGTCTCTGTCTCTCTCTGTGGATGTGGCTGTATGATGGTTGGATTGATCATCGACGATCTGTCGATTGTTGTCTATTGTTGTTGGCAGTGTGGGTGGGGAATCGTAGGGATGAAGGGTGGGGAGGGGAGAGGCAGAGGTAGAAGCTGCATCGTGCCTGTTTTGGGTAAAGGGTTTTAAAATTTAAAGTGAAAAACTAATCTTCATAAATTCAATATAAATATCTTTTAAAATATTAAATTGAGTAACGGGTTGGATTTTTCATGAGCTAAATCCATATTGACCCGATTATTCAATTAAAAAACCCACCATAACCCTTTTCAAAAAAAAAAAAAAAAAGAAAAAAGAAAAAAGTAAAAAGCTCTATGTCGGATTAGTCGGATATCAATCAGATTGGGTCGGATATTGCCATCCTTAGAGGTGGGACAGGAATCCCCCTTAGCTGACACTCCCACCATAATCACTCCTACCACAAGCCAGGAAATGTCAGGTCACATTGCAAGAAGAATATGTGCAAACTCTGGATTCTTTTTTATATAAAAGAATCCACTAAGTTAGGTCCTCTTTCTTGTTCTGTAAAAGAGCCAGGATTCTCCATATCTATTTGAGATGTAGATATATTGTGTAGTGTTGCTATCAAGCCCCTTTTCACATCTTTTATTCTTTCTCCCCAGTGGTTAGTTACAATGTGGCAAATGGAAGGCTAGGGAATTTCTTCTAGGTGAGTGTTTATAGCAGGAGGGTATCCCTTTTTCAGAGAATTGGAGATTGGGCATCTGATGGTTTGTACTTCATGTTATCTAAAGGATGATTCTCTTGTTCATTGTGGTGGTTTAGGTTGATCAATTACTCTCCTCTTTAGAACTAAAACCAAGAGGGAACTGTATGATATTAGCCTAGGTGCTCCTCATGAAAAGGACATTGTCTTCTCGCTTAAAAATATTTTCTTTTACTCCTACTCAAGACTGTTAGCATTGGGATTCCACTTGAGGATGTTAAGGGTGAATTGTAGATCACGTTAATCAATGGTTGGATGATTGTGATTTTATTTATACATAAAGTTGTGGTTATCAAGATCTATTGTGAGGTTATAAATTGTGAGATCATATAGTTTGAATTAGAATTTTATCAACTATGCAACTACAAACCTAAAGATTTTACTTCCTTGCAGAACCTTTGGATGATTGCGCTTATTTAATGTTCATTATGCCTATAATGGATCGCAACATGGGTTAACTTTATTTTCTGAGTTATCTAAATGTGAAAGGACTTATTCAGGTTTTTTGAGTTTTATTATTGGAGAGTCATGTTGATTTTTTCTTTGTTTAGGTTTTCTTATTATTTATGGAAGGGTAATGTGATGACGGTAGGTGGTATAATGGAGGATGAAGTTGGATTGGGGACATGATTATCAGTATGTGGATAATACTCCCGGTTGATTCTCTTCTCCCCTGAGCTGTGATTATCCTCCTTAACCATAAGTGTCTCCCTCTCTGGGCTACTAAGAAAGCAACAAAAAAATTATTCATCTGCTGTGGCAGTTGGAAAGGGGGAATTCTTGGCTGTCAAGCTAAAGGGATCTCATCACTTTGATCCATGACATGATAGTTTGACTTGTTTGGAGCAAACAGACTTAGAAACTTGTAGAAGCTAGAAGTCTCAATTAGGGTTTGGATGTTCATTATTTACTTTAAAATTTCTCTTTCTGATGTAGGAGTCAAAACCTTTCCTTGAGCTGCTCATGTCGTTGTAGGAGTCCAGATGACGCAAACTTTCTTGTTTTGATCAACTTTAGATCTTGCTCCTGTGTCACTTTTTTTTGTCCCTTCCATCTGTTCAGCTAGATGATTTTCTTTTTATTTTCTTTTTTCTTTTTTCTTTTTTCTTTTTAAAATTTGTGTTTATCCTGGTGAAAGAGGGATGTATTATTAGGTCTAAGGCAATGGTATTGTCATGGATATGCAGAATAACTGATTTAACCTTTGACAAAGAGAATTCTCCATTCTAGGTATCACCGAAATGTCTCGGACAAAGTGAGTACAGCATTCATGGGTAAGCCACTAATTAGAAGTCAATGTATTAGTAAACCAGGATTTGCACCATATTAATACCTTGAGGACGTGGCTGTTTTTGCGGTCTATTGGAAAAAAACATCTCCAATAAACCATTTGCCTTGTCCATCTTCCTTTCATTTACTTCACATGTCCTGATGAAACTTGAGCGTTAAAATTCTGGTGATTGAATCTGTGGGCATGGTAAGGAAAATTGTTATGTTCTGATGCCACATTGAATGAACTAGGATCAAGTTGACAAGTATTGCTGGCTAGATTCACCGGGATTAGAGTTTCCACCACATTAATAGCTGAAGGATTTGATTCTTCAGCTCCCTGTAGATTGAAAAGATACTTTCGAATTCTGCATTTTCCATGCTATTAGGAATGTCCCCTTTCTCAAATCTTATATTTCATTACTTGCTTCTGCTCATTGTAGCATTAAAATTAAAAGTTTCTAGAGATTGAATGGGTGGGCTAGGTTCTGGAGATTGACAAAGTTGCTTATTTGTGCAGTCAGATTTATTTAATTTGTTTGATGTATGAGTTTTATTTATTTATTTGTTCTTTTTTTTAGTGGGGGTTTTTTGTTCTTTTTTTGGGTGCGGGTGGTTGATGGATGTTAAAAACAAGATTCTGTAAGTTTCACCCCATACTATAGGCAAGTTAGGAGTTTTGCTTCATATCTAAGGGATTCTTTGGTTTGGGGCCTAGATGCAATGTCACTTGATCATTATCAAACTGACTGCACATAGTTATATTATCATTTTTTTTAACCCGTCTAGACTTGCTTTTTGGATTGCGTGAACTTTCGAATTGGTTTCATTTCATTTTTCCTTTAAAAACCATTAAGATAGACAAAAGATATTTAAATCTCACACTCTGGATGTGAATGGTTGCCTAAATTTCAGCTGATGGACTGGAGTTCGGTAACAGCGTATATTGGATCCGGTTTGATGAAGAATTTTCTGAGAAGGTTGATCGTTTCCTTGTATACACCAAGAAGAGGCTCTAACAGTTTGTTTTTGTACCTAATATTAACATATTTCTGTCATCCTGTTCAGAAATTTAAAACTTCTCAACCCTTCGGTATCCAGTACAAGTTTCACCTAGAGGTACTGTTGCCTCATTTTTCTTTTTCCTTTTTTTCTATCACTCATTCATGTAAGATATGACTCTAAAATTACTTGAAGTACTATTTATGGAAATATTAGTGTAATGACTTTTTACCTGGTGTCAAAATCTTAAATTGCAATGTTCATTTTTTCCTTTTATTCTCTCTCGCTCTCTCTCTTCTAATGGAATTTCTTTTGTGTTATATCTTTTATTTTTTTATTGAGCTTTTCCTTATCTGTCTCTCCAACTTCATTACCCTTTTGTCACGCTCACTATCTTATCCAATTACATGCTTCCAAAATCATATGGTGTCAGATTATTACTTTGGTCCTTTCCATTGATGTTATTGACATAACATTAACTTTCTATTACAGGATGCTGTCGATTGTCCTGAATGGATTGTTCCATTTCATGTCTTCAAATCGTTGGCAGAAGAGGTATAAACTTCTATCATATGACATTCATTTTCTCTTTTAGCCGCCCAAAAATCAAAACAATGTGCTGGGCTATCTTCCTACTTTTACTCTTAGGTGTCTAAATAAGCAATTTACAAGTGTTAATATTTAAAATCATGTAGTGTTGCCAGAGTCCTGGAGAAATGGAGAAAAAAATTACTCCTATTGTAGATATTAACTAATTTGGGATGTAAGGCCAAGTTGATTTCAATGGAAAAAAACGTTGTCTGTTTTAGGTTGAGTTGATAGAAGGTGTAAAGCTTGGAGATTGGACAATGACATGGCACTGAGAAAGTGGCGTGGAACAGATGTAGGACATATCATGTGGAGTGAAATGTTAATTGTTGTGTGTACATGAAATATCAGCCTCTATGCAAAACGTTTTTCATTACCTGGAAACTTTGACTCGCCTTCATATTGTTTTAAACAGTGATCTTTTCGGTTTTGTTCTAATTCCTAATTACCTATTATCTTATTATTTGTGATTAAATTTGATAAAGTTGTAGATCAATATGTCCATGTTGAATGTGAATAGAACAAGTCTTCTTAGGGTGTTGGGGAAGTTTTTCTTTGAATTTTTTTTTTTTTTTTGGTTTAAAAGAATGTGATCCACAGATGTGATTGATAAGTGTCTTAAAAGAGTGTTCTTTTCAATGAAGTGTCACCATGAGTACTGCTTCCTTATGAAAGCGATGGTGTAACATAGGCTAGTAGAAGCATATTGGTAGTGCATTGTTTATTTGTGATATTTCTTGTCTTCTTTGTTTCTTATTTTGGGGGTTGGGACGGGGTTGGAGGGAAGCTTTGATTTGAAAAAAAAAAAGGAAAGAAAGAAGGTTTTTGCCATCTGGACTGTAGGAAAGTTGTGAGGAAGTAGTAACTGCCTAGTCGAGTATTATCCAAATGTCGGTTCCTTTTGGTGCAAAACACTATAGAATGTCACACACAGTCCCCGTTACTTTTGAACATGATCATACTCTTTACCTTATTTGGTCAAGGTATTTCTTAATTTTCAGTATGATTTGGAGTTGGTTTTTAAGAAGAACTCGCATGCTTTTGTGGAGGAGTACATGAAGAGAGGTGAATTCGCTGAGTTGATGCGAAGGCTTGGTGCCTTGGGTGATGGAAAGCAAGACCAAAGTATGTATTATATTCTTTTATGCAGTTTCCTTTCATATTCTTGGCTTTGCCTTGTGTTCAAGCTTAGTGCCATCGGGGAACTGTCAGGCTTACATGTACTTAGGCGAACTTTTTCCTTAATGTTAGTGAGTCGGGCAATTCACTACTACATTTGTTGCTAATTTGCAGGCACACTTTCTGAGGATGAGTGGGAAGCAGCCTATTTGTATTTGGCATTTGTTTTGAGAAAGGTAAAAACTAGGTCTTGGCCAAAATAAAAAAAATGTTTTAGTTTGACCATGTTGTCACTGTAAATCCCGATTCCATGATCTTCCCCCTCCCAAATGTTACAGCAAAGGAGAGAAAAAATCCCTACCATTTATCAATTTGTCTAACACTAAAAGGACTTTCTGATCATTTCAGCGAGGGCAGTCTGAGCAGTCACGACAGAGCCGAAGCAAAGGGAAGATGCACATCTTGAAAGAAGACATCATGTACATTAGCGGCGGAGTCTGGTAGAGTAAACAAACATGAATATCAGGGTTGATTCCTGAACGGGAAGATAATGAGGGCCCAAATTTATGTCATCTACCCTCATCTCCTGCCCTGTAGCTACTTTATTAAAAGCAGAAGGGCTTGTTCAGTTTTGTTGTGCTGCTATAACTATGTTGATTAGAAATCATAAAGCATGTAACATTATATATCATATGCTGTAATCTCTTCCAAACATGATCACAATTAGGCATGAGGTCAAATAAAAATGGATAGAGGAGAGAAGCAAAATTTCCCAACTTAGTAAGCATGATGCTAGTTTGTTATTTTTATACCCTGGCTTGTGCTTCCTTTGTTGTGGACGCCAGAGGTTGGGGGCACCTGCGTGTACCGGTGCTCGCGGTTGTACTTTGAAGCCTGGATTTCACTTTGTTCCACCTGTTCTTCATTAGAGGGAGGTAACTCGAAGTTAAAAAACTCGTGGTTGAGGTTAAAGCTGGAGTTACTCTGGTCTAACATCTTTGTACTGTGGAGTGCGAAACATCTCACTCTTGTCGGTATCTATCGCTAAAAAACTCGATTAGACATGCGCTTTGCAGATGATTTGATTGAGGAAGAAACTCTCTTTCCATCACTCACAACTAAACTGATAAAATTTTTTAATGTGGTATTAAAAGATTATGAGACTAATTGTGAAACAAAAATTACCGAATATATAAGGGAAAAAATAGGAAAAAAAAATATCAACCCCGGGTTCGCTCACTCTTGGGAGGGAAAAAGGAAATAGAAATTATGAAACCAAAAACGCTCGGTCTCGCTCATCACAAATTTCATAGCAAACCAATGATTTACTGCATTTATATATGATGACTTCTACCCTCATCACTGGTTAAATTAAGAGAATGGAGTCACCAAAATAAATAAATAAATTTGTCTTTCAAACCAAGGGCGCCAGCCGTAGCTAAAGTATGTTATGTAACTAGGAGTGAATATGTTCAGACTGATATACACCAACAATTATGTACTAAAGTTGCAACCATTATGGCAAGAACTTTGAGTCTATTGATCCAACTACACAAAAGTCCCATCCGAGTATGAAATAACATGCCCATGTAAATTCGGCAAATTCACAAGCTACCTGGACTTCAGCCCCGTTTTATCACCACCACCATGATAACCATCACTGCGAGTGCAAACAGAGATTTGGCATCAAGATTCTTGTCAAAGAAATAGCCTTTGCCACTTCGATCCTCACCATCTGCCCCAACTTTTTCACTTGCAGGGCCACCAAACAGATTCTGGAGAAAACCAGGTAAGTTGCTGACCATCTCAACAACGGAGTGCTTGACAGCAACAAAGGAGCGCTTGACAGGTAAGTTGCTGACCTTCTCAACAACGGAGCGCTTGACATTCATGAGAAAAGCAATGAACCCGTGAATACCAGACTCCGTAGGTTCATCTTCATAAGATGAATAATCAAAAGTCTTTGCAGATTCCTGCGCTTTCAATCCCCCTTCAGCAACCGTTTCGGTCACACATGGCTGGGCAGTAAGGGGAGGAGCACCTACAACAGAATCCCAAATTGCTGAAGGGAAAGTGAAGATATAGACGAAAGGGAAGAAGAGAACATTACTCACCCATTTTCTGAGACTTGAAATATTCCTGAAGCGCCACATTTTGCATTACAGCATTCCAGACATTTTGGTCAGAGGCGATTGATGCAACAACATGCTGTATAAGAAGCAACATGGAATCAATAAGGGAGGCATCACTAGTATCGCCAAATGAATCACAAGACTCCAAATGCCCAAAGAGTTTGAGTTCTCAAAGTCTTAAATTTTCCAATAATGGTATGCATAATCATCATACCAAAAACATTACAAAGAGTATAAAGGAGCTGAAGCATACGAAATTTAACACTTCCTTTCATCAGAAAAAACACAGCTTCAAGATGAAACAAAGATGAGAGAGTGAATAAAGACCTGAGCTTGGGTATTTTCTTTGAAAAACTTAAATGCCTGAATAGCATTTTTGGGAGCTAGGGAGACAACGGAAGCCTCACTGCTAACACAAGCTTTAGTAGTCTCCACATTTTCCAAGTTCTTATGAGCCAGAGAAGAATCAGCAGAGATAGTAGACCGAGGTGATGAGAGATAAACCCTGATAATTTTACATCAGTGAATAGAAAAGAATTAGCAACTTATTCTCCTTAATCAAATAATACCCCAATAATATCTACAAATAACAATCAGCGTACAAAACAATATACTTATTCACTGTTGAACATGAAAGAGGACACAAGACGAGTGACCAACAAATTACAAATTATGCTTAATGAATCAAATGTACATTCTAAAGGGCGTACACCCCTTCATCCCATGCACTTATATCATGTCCACTTCATGGACTGAAATGCTACCATTTATGAATTGTCCAAACACTCAACCTCATTAAAAAAAAGAGTTGCAGATGCTTAACAATCTCCCAAAGAGGTAACAACCTTCATGGTGGATAAATTCATGAATCCATTAAAGGATAAAAGCTAAATTATAGTCGAGGCAAAAGAAGCAGATTGCTTTGAGTAACCATTATTTGCTAATGGCACTAACCAAAGGACCCAACAAATGTAAAAATTGGAAAATAAAGGGAACAAAAATAGGAAATTCATTTATAAATCTTTCTGGACTTTTGTCATTTCCATATTGCAGATGTTCAACACCAAAAACATGAAAATTTTGATGTGAGCACTTTCCGGTTCATATTTCCTCCATGCCATCTCCTTGGCTGCTACTGTGACCAATAGGGCCAGTTACAGAGGGTGTAATACAGGCCATCGCCAATTTAAAGATTCAAGAATGAGACTTAAATCTGCAATCTTGCGGTGAAGGGTATACATATACTTTTCCCTTTTCTATTTTTGCATATGAATCATAAACACAATACAGAGTTTGTACGATGTCATCAAAGAACCGCCATTTCTAGGAGAAAAGGCACAGTTTGTACCACGTTGTGCCTAAAAACCATCATTTCTACAGGCATCCCTACAAGGTAGATTTTTTCTCATTGAAACTCTATAGCAACAAATTAACAACTTTGATCACTCCTCAGACTATAAGATTTTCTGGGTACCCCACCTCCCCACTGGAAAGCAATACAATAACAATCCCTAAAAATGAACCGTCTAATCACATATTAATCAACAATTAAATGCATAAGTATGAATAAAACAGACAAATAGGATACATACTAAAGATGTCGCTTTTTTCAATTCTAGTCCTTTTTTATAGCTTTTCTTTTGTTTCTTTAAAAAACCTAAAACTACAAATTGAAAATATTATCATCAAAATTGAACTATCGAATCAAATATTAATCGACAGAAAAACACAAAATGAAAAACGAAATTAAGAGAGAGAGAGAGAGAGAGAGAGAGAGAGAGAAATTGAAGAACAATTGTGTAAAACATCCATGCAAGTCTAATACATGAATTTAAAAGCAAAATTGAACCATAGAACAAGCGGAAGCAAGTGTACCTCCAGCCATGGATTCCGGCGAGTCTGAACTCCCTTTGGCAGCACCTCTGGACGTGCAAGAAGCCTTCCAAGCTCTCAATTCTCTCTCTAGATGGTGTGTGAGACTAATGAATTGAGCTTAGGGACCCTTGCTATGGTTGCCCCTATTTATAATGGTTGTGCCATCAACAACCATTATTGAGGCCCATACTTGGTTACCCCTTTGGTGAGTGAAATCCCTTATTTTCAGGGATGGTTTTGCAGGGCATGGAGGGTGATGGGCCACCCTCCTGTTCTTACATTCTCCCACTTGGTCCACTCACCCGACTTGGTGACTTTATCCAAGCCGATACTTAATGGAAAAAGCACACATGAATCACAGTGACAAGTCCTCTAATTCAGCGAGTATTGTCTCCTGTGTATCACAATGCATGCTACTCCCTATCCTTATGGTAACCATCTTTATGAATAAACCCTATGTTTATTCGGGATCCATTTTCAAGAAATTTTCTCAAAACTGGAATGTGCACAAATTTTTTTTTTATACGAGAAAATTTAATTCGAAATTCCATTAAAATTGGGATTTAAACCCATATTTACAATATGATCCCTGAATTTAACTGGAGGCATGCCTTTAGTCAGGGGATCAGCAAGCATACATTCGGTGCTTAGATGTTGGATTATAACCTTATTTTCCAATATACGTTCCCTTATGGCTAAATACTTAATGTCGATGTGCTTACTTCGACTACCACTCTTATTATTTTTAGCCAGAAACACCGCAGCCAAATTATCACAAAATATACTTAATGGCTTAGGTACAGAGTCAAAAATCCTTAACCCAGCCATGAAACTTCGTAACCACACCGCCTGTGACGTGGCCTCAAAACACGCCACAAATTCAGCTTCCATAGTAGAGGTCGCAGTCAATGTCTGCTTAGCACTCCTCCACGATATAGCTCCACCGGCCAGAACAAAAATATATCCAGATGTTGACTTTCGAGAATCAACACAGCCAGCGAAGTCCGAGTCCGAGTATCCGACCACCTCAAAATTGTCGGTCCTCCTATATGTGAGCATGTAGTTCTTGGTGCCTTGCAAGTACCGTAACACCTTCTTTGCAGCCTTCCAATGCTCCAAACCAGGATTACTTTGATATCGTCCTAACATTCCAACTGCATATGCTATATCAGGTCGAGTACAGACCTGTGCATACATAAGGCTTCCAACTACGGAAGCATACGGAATATTGGTCATCTGTTCCCTTTCCAATTCCGTCTTGGGACACTGGTCCAAACTAAACCGGTCACCTTTGACGATAGGAGATACACTTGGTGAACAGTCCTGCATTCTGTATTTCTTAAGAACTTTCTTAATATAGGTTTCTTGAGATAGTCCGAGAATCTTATGAAATCTATCTCGATGTATCTTAATGCCAATGACGTAAGACGCATCACCTAAATCTTTCATAGCAAAGTTCTTAGAAAAGAATTGTTTCACCTCATGCAACATCCCTTTATCATTGGTTGCAAGTAAAATATCATCCACATACAGCACTAGGAAGCAAATTTTACTCCCACTTACCTTCTGGTATATACACTGATCCACAACATTTTCTTCAAAACCGAATGAAGAGACTGTCTCATGGAATTTCAAATACCATTGGCGGGAGGCTTGCTTCAATCCATATATAGATTTATTAAGTTTGCAAACCAAATTCTCACCATTACTAGAGGAAAATCCTTCAGGTTGATACATGTAAACCTCTTCCTCTAATTCTCCATTCAAAAATGCCGTTTTCACATCCATTTGTTGCAACTCTAAGTCAAAATGTGCAACAATCGCCAAAATAATACGGAGGGAATCTTTCTTAGATACTGGAGAAAAGGTCTCCGAATAATCGATTCCTTCCCTTTGAGTGAACCCTTTAGCAACAAGTCTGGCCTTGTATTTCTCAATGTTGCCAAATGAGTCAGTTTTTGTCTTAAAAACCCATTTACATCCAATGGGTTTTACCCCATCAGGCAACTTTACAAGATCCCAAACTCCATTACTCGTCATGGAGTCCATCTCATCTTTCATGGCTTCCAGCCACAAACTCGAATTGTTAGAGTTTATGGCTTCTGAAAACGACTCAGGATCATCTACGGCACCAACATTGTAATCAGACTCCTGGAGGTATACTACATAATCACTAGATATTGCTGACCTCTTAATCCTAACAGATCTCCTTAATGTTGGCTCAACAGTCTCTCTAGGAAAGGGCTGTCCAACTTGACCTGTTCCGGTGTCAGCAGATTGTGGAATATTTTGATTGTCATCTGTAATTGGGTCAACGTCCATGGGTACTGGAGGGACGCTTTGAATGACAATCATCCTTTCACTTGAAGTGGAAGGCATACTTGATAGATTCTTTTCAGGGACTAAGTCTTGAAAGGAATCCCTCCCACTAATCAAGTGATCCTCAAGAAATTTCGCGTTTCTCGATTCCACAAATCTAGTATGATAAGATGGACAATAGAATCTGTATCCCTTGGACCTCTCAGCGTATCCAACAAAATACCCACTAATGGTCCTTGGATCCAGTTTCTTTTCTTGTGGATTATAAACTCTTACTTCTGACGGGCATCCCCAAATGCGTACATGTCGCAAACTGGGTTTCCAACCTTTGAACATTTCAAATGGGGTTTTGGAAACCGCCTTAGTTGGAACCCTATTTAATATGTATACAGCCGTTTTAAGAGCTTCAATCCACAAGGATTTAGGCAATTTAGAGCTAGACATCATGCTCCTTACCATGTCCAATAATGTCCGATTTCTTCTTTCAGCCACACCATTTTGGTTTGGAGAACCAGGCATGGTATATTGGGCGACAATCCCAGTTTCTTGAAGAAATCGAGCAAATGGACCAGGTGCTTGTCCATCTTCAGTATACCTCCCATAGTATTCTCCACCTCTATCCGATCTCACTATCTTTATTTGCTTATCGCATTGTTTCTCTACTTCTGCCTTGAAAACCTTAAAGGCATCCAACGCCTCATCCTTATGGCGAAGAAGATAGAGATACATATAACGTGAGTAATCATCAATAAAAGTGATGAAATACCTTTGGTCATATGAGTCCATATCCGGACAACATATGTCTGTATGAATGATCTCTAATAGATCTGAGCTCCTCTTGGCACCCTTTTTTGACTTATTGGACTGTTTACCCTTAATACAGTCCACACAGGTTTCAAAGTCACTAAAATCTAGAGTACTAAGTACTCTATCCTTTACCAACTTTTTAACCCTTTCGATGGAGATATGTCCTAATCTCCGATGCCACAACATAGAGGAATTTTCATTTATGGCACACATTTTCACACCAATATGTATTGTGTTGCAACATGTATTATCTTGCAAATTAATTCTATATAGTCCGTCAATCAATAGACCTGTACCAACGACATTTGAATGCAAAAGTAATGTCATTGTATTATTGAATTGGAAAGAATATCCGAATTGTACAAGTTTTGATACAGAAATTAGATTTCTAGAAAAACTTGGTACATAAAAAATTTTTTCCAACTGCAAGACATGTCCATTAGTCAAAATGAGCTTGCGATCTCCAATGGCTTCTACATGCGAACTCATCTTGTTTCCTGAATAGATGAATTGCTCACGGCCCACCGGTTTCCGCGGGTTTTGCAAGCCCTGCAACACATTCGTAATATGAATTGAGCATCCAGAATCAATCCACCATGTGTCATAAGAAGTCTCAATTATAAGAGATTCATAACATACAAAAGAGATTTCTGTACCTCTGGCAGCAAGCCATTTCTGAAATTTGGCACAGTCCTTCTTTATGTGTCCCTTCTTTTTACAGAAGAAACACGTAGACTCCTTTTTTACAATTGGGGTAGGTCCCTTTGCTTTTCCTTTCAATCTGGCTTTTCCCTTTGCCTTTCCTTTCATGACGAAATGTGCACTATTGGTTCCTTCCTTCATTTCCATGAGCAACCTCCCTTCTTCCTGTACACACATGGTCATCAACTCATTGATGGACCATTTAGTCTTATGTGTGTTATAGGAAATTTTGAAGGGACTATAAGGCTGTGGAAGGGTATTCAGAATATAGTGCACTAGAAAGGATTCAGACATCTCAACCTCAAGAGTCTTTAGTTGGGCCACTATATCCCGGATCCTCATGATGTGCTCGCGCACTCCATGGATAGTGGTGAGTTTCTTCGATGAGAACTCCATAATCAAGGTGCTAGCAAGAGCTTTATCAGACGTCTCGAATTGCTCATCAATTGCCTTAAGAAGGGCACGGACGTCATTATGCTGATTGACGGAGCCGCGGATGCCAGTTAATATTTTATCCTTAATGAACATCGTACTAAGACGATTAGATCGCTCCCAGCGCTCATAAAGAGCTTTGTCCGCTGTAGAGCTGGCATCCGTTATCCTAAGTGGCTCGTCATGCCTGATAGCATAATCCAAGTCACGCCATCCCAAATTGAGAAGTATTTTCTCCTTCCACACCTTATAGTTCTCACCATTTAATATGGGAACTTCAACGATATCAACGGTTTGTATAGCTGCAACAAAAATGCTTACAAATTTTAGTTGAGGCTTTAACATATGTTTACCAATGTAAAACATATAAAATAAATCTCCTGACATAGAAATTGCCTGTGGGCTAAATTTCTAATTCAGATTAGATTTATTATACTTTATGAAAAGATTGACAAGATTACTTAATTTCCTAATGCCTGTAGGCTAATTAGGATAAATTATATAGAAAATCTTTCCCTGAATTAGAGCTTCCCTACAAAACAGCATCACTCATGCACCAGGAAAGTCCCCAGGTAGGTGGTGGGTCACATGGGACCGCTTAAGAACCAACCAACCTTAGACTTATCCCCGTCTTGTTGACAGGACTTTCCTAGTCTTTTCACTTGATCTGCTGAGCTCGAAAAAACCTTGTAGGAGAAAACTCTAAAGTCAAGTAGACCATCCACATAATTTAGGTTATCCAATCTTGCCATCTAATCCTGATTAATTATTTTTAATACGACAAAAATTCCTGTGGGATAAAATTTGTCACACAAAAATAAATTATCACAAATAATATTCTTTATTTTATGTGGTCAAAACTATCCCAATATATAATTTCTTTCATATTAGAGCTGCTGTGGCTATACCCTAACAATCAGAAATCATACGAACCACAAGAATATTTTCCTTCAATTTTATGTAGGTTTTAACATTTATTTTGCATGCGTCTTTATATGCAAAAACCATACAAAAATTAATTTATACAAAATCATAAAGTTTCAATGATTTTATAATTTTGTACGGGTCTTAACTTTTATTTTACACGTCTTTCAATGTGTAAAAGACCATATAAAAATTAATTTGTGTAAAATACACAATTTTTCATTTATGTGTGATACCATAATACACATAAATCAAAAATTTTAATTTCAAATTCTCAAAAATGACCCAAATATGAATTTAAAATTAAAAATTAAAATTTTCAATTTTTTTTTTTTTTTAAGTCCAAAGGACTAATGTGTAACATTTCAAAATATGTTGGGACCAAACTGTAACATTTCAAGGTTTATCGGCTTTTGTATAAAGGCCGGGGACCAATGTGCAATATCTTAAAGTTTTGTGAGTTTTTGAAAGGTTACAGGGACCATATTGCAACAGATCAAAAACGTTTTGGGCGATTTCGTAATTACAGAACGTTTTCGGGCAGATCCATTATTTCAAAAATTGCAGACCAAAACGACGTCGTTTTGGTCTGCATCCGGGTCTTCTTCACCCGAATGGACCCCGAGGGTCCCGACCCGAATCCGGCGGGTCTGAATGCCGGAATGTCGCGGAAAAGTGCCAAAAAACTCCATTTTTTGCTCTGAAAACATAAAATCATCCAAAAGTTTATGCAAAACTCATTTCCAAACTCAAAACCCCAAAATTTACTCAAATTTGGGCCAATTTTTAAAAAAAATTCAGAAGCCAAAAATTGAAATTCATTGCCGGAAAATGCAGACAGAGGTTCTAATGGCTCTGATACCAAATGTAAAACATCCATGCAAGTCTAATACATGAATTTAAAAGCAAAATTGAACCATAGAACAAGCGGAAGCAAGTGTACCTCCAGCCATGGATTCCGGCGAGTCTGAACTCCCTTTGGCAGCACCTCTGGACGTGCAAGAAGCCTTCCAAGCTCTCAATTCTCTCTCTAGATGGTGTGTGAGACTAATGAATTGAGCTTAGGGACCCTTGCTATGGTTGCCCCTATTTATAATGGTTGTGCCATCAACAACCATTATTGAGGCCCATACTTGGTTACCCCTTTGGTGAGTGAAATCCCTTATTTTCAGGGATGGTTTTGCAGGGCATGGAGGGTGATGGGCCACCCTCCTGTTCTTACACAATTGTACTTTTCAAGAGCATCTTTGAGTTCAAAAGTGGCTTCTTTGGCTTCTTCAAGACTAGGAACTCCACCAAACACCAGTCTAGGCATCGATTGGGCAGTCTCCAGAATCATACGATCTTCTTCGCCGTTGATGAAGTCCCAATCATCAACCTCCCACGACGGTTTCTGCATCGTCGCCGGAGAACCAGTATTAACGGAAAGAACCACGCCAGGCTTGCCGTCGGCGGAGGAAGCGACGGCGGAGATCGAACGCGAAACGTTACGAGACGCGGCTGAGACGGAGTGCTCAGCCGTAGGTACCGACGGCACACTCCTCATCCCGCTGCTCACGACGCCGACTCCGGCCGCCTTCGCCGCCGCTCTCATCACTCCTCCGCCCATCTTTCTCTCTCTCTAGAAAATCGAAATCCTCAAAAATTAAGCGAACGAAGAGTGAGTGATGACAGGGAGAGTGAGGAGAGAGAGAGGTTTGAATTTAAGGAAGGAAAGGGAAGGAAAAGGAAGGAGGAGAGACGCTACGCAATGTCGTCGATCGATCTACAATTTAATCTCGAATCGAAGTTTCCTTACGAGCCTGCGATGTTGTAGTGTTTTGTCGGGCCAATGAGAAGCTTCCATCTCATCATTCATCATTTTGACTTTTCGTTCCAAAATATTTTTCGATTTGATTTAAATTTGACGCTCATTATGTTTTATCATCTTTTACTTAATTTCTTTTTTTTTTTTTTTGGGCAATACATTTGAAAGATCAAAAATACGAATCTATGCATTGAATTTGTTTGGCTTATATAATGGATTATGGTACATAACATTTGTCTTGCAATTTAAATACTTTATTGTAATTATGTATATTTATATTTATTTATTTATTTATTTTGAAATAGTGTGTAAAATAAATGAGCAAAAGCCGATTAATCAGTGAAAATTTGTGTAATTAATTTTTAAAAATATACTTTATAAATAATAACCAAATTTATTAGTTTATAAGTAAATAAACAATTTCTCCCCTTCTTAATCCCCAGAAACAGGTAACTTCTTCGATTGTTGTAAACAATGGTAGACGTAACTTTTTAACATTAATATTTCTTTTTGGAACATTCCTTATTTTCAAAATATTTAATATATTTAATTAATTAATACCTACACAAAATTTCTTATATATTTTATATTATTTGTCTTATAATTAATAATTACGTATTTTTATTATAAAATATGACTATTCTATTATTTTTATAAAATAATTAATACATATATTTAATTCTTATATTTTATATATTTATGTATTTACTTACTTTTTTATTACCTATATTATTATAAAATGTCTTTTTTTTTTTTGTATCTTTTCGTATCCATTTTTATTTTTTCATTTTGGTTTTCATGCATCCTAGTTCAGGTCCTTTTATTCTAAATATTTTAATATAATTTTTCATTAAATGAATTCGAGTATGGATTATATATCATAGTCTGAATTATGAGTTATTGTATAATAAAGTGTTTATAAATAAGTGAATCGGTTATTGCTTAAATCTGGTGTTATATTGCCTATGCAAAATAATTTGCTAGATTGAAAATGAAAAAATAACCCAAAAAAAGACAAAAGTAGTAACCGAAGAGTAAAACCCATTTGCAGAGAGGAACGAAGTGTGCAACTTTCGGGCGACGAGTAAATTGGCGATTTACCGATAATTTCCTCGTAACGTAATTTATTTTATATTCAAATCATAAATTAAAATTAAAATCTTAATTAAAAAATCTAATATTATATCTTATTAAATCAATTTATTATTTAGGATCAATCTATAATCTTCATCTCTATTAATATTTATAGGATTTATAATTATTAAATTTTTATTTAATAAATATTAAGTATTTTATTATTTTTATTTCATAAATATCTATATTCGTGGAGACGATAGAGACATCCATGACAATGGAATACTGTCAGTGGCAATCGCATCGCATCTGAGTTGATGACGATGATGTGGAGCCTACGTTGTTGTACGAATTAGTCTCGGCTCGGCCACGTATCTCGAACCCAACCCACTTGGCTGGGACTTTCCTTGGCGGATAAGTCTACTCCGAGAAATAATTAGAAAGTTAACGAACCAATTTAAAATTTTAATATAATCTTTTTTATTTTTAAAATTTAAAATTTAATTAAAAAGTTTAATATTTTTATTCACGGGATTGAACTGGGTTGATGAGAACCTTTGGTATGTTTGCAGAGCCCTTCTGCCTCGTTCCACTTTCTAAAATTGAATTTTCATGAATTCGTTATTC
Organism: Dillenia suffruticosa; assembly: GCA_033439265.1. Lineage (NCBI taxonomy): Eukaryota > Viridiplantae > Streptophyta > Magnoliopsida > Dilleniales > Dilleniaceae > Dillenia > Dillenia suffruticosa. The sequence continues at coordinate 3,541,652 of JAVTVX010000005.1, forward strand.
ATTTAATATAAAAATTAGATCGATAAGGATTTTAGTGCAATGTAATAAATAAAGTTTATAGTCACAAAGACCTTTTTACAGGGTTATAAAACATATATATGTGTGATGTCTAATGACATTTGTAAATTCTTGTTTATATTATATTGTATTATTTTAAAAAGAAAAACAAAATTATAAAATAAAAAAGTTTCACTTTATAATTATGTTTTGATCATAAGTCACCTGGTTGTATTTCAAAATGTTACATGATGTCAAAAGAGGAAAAGATCACGATGAAAATTGAATGCCGACGAATATTTAGAGGGTGTTTGATTTGTATTCGAGAATCGAAAATAGAATCCAAAATCTTAAGAATCAAAATTGAAATTGAAATATGATACTCTTTATTTAATTTAAATTTTGAAATAGATTTCATTATCAATATTGATATTTGATTTGTATACCATTCAAAATGAAAATTATATAATTATTAATTTTATCATTAATAAAAAATATTTTAAAAATTTTATTTTATTTTGTAAAATTAAAACTCTAATTATTATCTATTTTATTTTATTTTATTTTATTTTTAAAATTAAAGCTAAAATATTTTTTAATTAATATTTTATTTTATTTTTTAAAATATTTTAAAATTAATATTTTAATGAATGACAAAAAATGAAAAAGAAATTTTCTCGTGTTTCATCCATGGATTTCAACCAAAAGCTATCATTTTACTTAGGTTTCACAAAACTCACAGATTGGGGGGTTTCTTACCCATACCTTGATTTCCATTCCCTTAGGCAATTTATATAGTTTCAAACTTATTTCGGATTCTCATACTCGTTAACCAAACACCAATTTATTAAATATATGTGACTTGAAGTGTTTTGTTAGTGCCAAGCGAGATACAATGTTTGATTTTTAATTTATTTGGTATATGTAATAATACTTACAAAAATTCAAATTTAATTCTATCTCCTCAAATTTGTTCTACGGACATTAAAAGAAAATAAAAATTAAAAAACGAAAAAAAAAAGAGCACAAACATCCTTATCATACCATTCCAAGCAGCGGTAACGTGGGTTTTCGATTACCCATCCGTATCATGTTGGCGTAGTCTTTATTAGCTCGATCAATGCCTGCTTGATGTGTTATCGATATATTAGTATTTTTTAAATAATATTTTAAATTCTTATAAAAATAGTTATGAGAAAAATTTTACTCTTTAAAAATCTAATTTTATTTGAATCAAATTTATTCGATTTTAATATAATTATTAGGTATACGTGATTTATTTATTAAAAAAAACCCACTTTGACCGGTTTCTTTTCATGCTCGACATAGGCCCATGAACCCCATGTCATGGGGCGGGTACTTCGGGGCCTATTCAGTTTGAACAATTCTTTTGTCCTTGGGTTACGTACTCTGTGGGCCTCGTAGGGCACCTATAAGCCCATATGCCTGGCATGATTCCTTGGTGTCTACCTGGCATGATTCCATCTCTCTTGGAACATGTTACTATAGAGTTCTAGATGGCTGGCTTGCATTTGAAGCCATTTTCTTGGCCGCAAATTTGAAGCTTTTCTTCTTTTTGGTGAGGAAAGAGAGCACAAGAAGCTACATCAACGGACCAAAGCCTCGAGGCGTGGCCCTTAAGGAACTATTTTTAAACCTTAAAGTCCTAACTCTTAGTTCTTAAGATAACAGTTTAGTAATATAAACTTTCTCCCTAATCTAATGATTTTAGGTTCAAATATCTGTACAACCAAAAAAAAAAAAGTCCTAACTCCTATAGCATCATCTTGAAGCAGCGAAGCTATAGAAGTCGGAGCAAGATCGAAGACATGGAGCCCCAGACTGCAAGAATGTCTGAGAGTAGTCATATGATCGGCACATTTGTTACCCTCTCTCAAAGTATGACGGATCTGGACCACGTTAGTCTTATTCATCAGGTCGTGGCAGTTCTTAATAATGCTTTCAAGCGAATGATTTGTTGGAAAATCCTCCCTAAGCAAATTGTGGACCCCCGAGGCATCTACTTCCAATTCAATATTCTTTAAGCCTTTTTTACTTGCGAGGAGGAGACCTTCTCTGACACCCCACAGCTCTGCAACCACCATTGAACAAACACTTACATTGACAGAGAAACCCACAATCCACTCTCCCTTCTCATTCCTAATTATTCCCCTTGCTGCAGCATGCCCGTCATCCGCTACCGAACCATTAGTGTTGAGCTTGAGACTATTGTAACCAGGAGGAGACCAACAAATCCAGACCTTACTGTCAGAGTTTCTTTTGACCTCTTTGAAGCTGACACGCTTAATTTCTTGATTGAGGTTTAGAGCCCACTTAGTTACCCACAGAGTAGGCATTTGCACCATCTGATGAATTCGCCTACATTTGGCCTCCAAAGAATCTAGACTGTAGTTAAAAACTTACTGTTGTCTATATCTAACCTTCCGGAACATGTTTTCTTAGTTCCAAACTTGATCCATCTAGACACATCCGCAGTCCAGAAGCTATCCTCACGCTCAACCCCCGAAAGAACAAAGCTCTAGACCTCTTTGGCACCAATGCACTCTCCTTGACAGTGTAGAATCGTCTCCTTCGCATCTCTACAATAAGTGCAATCGTCCTCTAAAGTGAAGTGTCTCTTTTTTCTCTCATCATTTGTCATGCTTTTGTTATTCACTACTAACCACAAGAAAAACTTGATTCTCTCAGGGCCGACCACCTTCCAAACCCAAGACCGGTCCTCTCTCTCCTGACCTCCTCCATTTCTTAGGGAGTTACAGAGTCTATAGGCTAATGCAACTGAAAATCTCCCATCCCTATTTCCATCCCAATAGAAATCATCCGTTGTACTGCTATTCCTGGGAATCATGAAACTGCGGATCTCTTCAACTTTATCTATTGGGAGGTAGGTGATGAACTCCTTAATATTCCAATCTCTACTGTTTGAAATAAAGTGGTTTACCTTGACATCAGGTGAGCTTGGGGAGGAGGAACCAAAGAAGAATTTATCAGAGGTTCCTTCCCTAACCACATATCATACCAGAATCTAATTTTGCTTCCATTCCCAATCTTCCATCTCATGCCTTTGTCTAAGAGCTCTTTGCTCTTCATGATCCCTTTCCAAACCATTGAGGCGTCTGCTTTATATCTATGATTGAAAAAATCTCCTCCTTTTAAATATTTGCTCATGAGAATTCTATACCACAAACTATCCTCTCCCCTGGTCAGCTTCCACCCCAACTTAGCCATAAGTGCCATGTTTGAGATTCTAGCTAATTTCAGACCCAAGCCACCCTCATTTTTGGATTTGCAAACCTTCTCCCAGTTAACAAGGTGAACTCTCTTGCAATCCCCAGACCAACCCACAGGAAGTCTCAGTTTATCTGGTCGAGTTTCTTGTAGATAGCTTCAGGGAACCAGTTTGTTTGCATAGAGAAGAGAGGAAGGGCTGCACTGACGGACTGAATCATCGCTCTCCTTCCCGCTATAGAGAGAAGCTTAGCTTTCCAACTCTCGAGACTACTCTGAACTTATCCACTATGAAGCCAAAAGTTTGCCTTTGAACTCTTTTGTGGATAATTGGGGTGCCCAGGTACTTCCCTAGATCATAGGTAATGGGGAACTTGCTTATAGCTACAATAGAATCCCTGATGGTCTAAGGCACTTTGGGAAAGAACCACAGCTTTGACTTGTTTGCATTGATGGTCAGCCCACTCTCAGCAGTGAACTCTTTTAGACAGTCCAAGATGTTGCTCATGTTGAGATGATCTGCCTTGGCCAACAGCAGGAGATCATCAGTATAGAAGAGGTGGGAAACCGCTGGGCCCTTCTATTGAGCTTTAAAGGCTACCACGCACCTCTCTTAACTCTATCCTGAATCATGTAAGCCAACCTCTCCATAACAAGAATGAAGAGGTAATGAGAGAGAGAATCCATCTGCCTTAATCGACGACCAGGTTTGAAGGAAGGAAGCGTCTCTCCATTCCACAACAAAGAGATATTGCCTGCAGATACAGTAAACATTATAAGCTTTATCAAATCTCGGGGCAGATTGAAATCCATCAACACACGTCCTAGGTACTTCTAACTGACACTATCATATGTTTTCCTGAGGTCTACTTTTAGAATCATGGCATGACTCTTAGCCTCGTGCATGATCACAGTGCTATCAATAGTGCTTCTATTTGGAAGAAAACTGCTCTGATGTTCCCCTACAAGATTCGACAGCAAGAGTCTCAGTCTTTGCACGATCACTTTTGTTAGCACTTTGTAGGAGGGTTTAGAAAATTTATCGGCCTAAAATCATTTATGCTTTCTAGGTTTGGCTGCTTAGGAATAAGAATCAAATGAGGATTAGCAAGTTCTGGCTAGAAATGTCCATCCTTGAAGGCTTTTCTCACAAAATTGCAGAGGGAAGTCTTGACCGTGTCCCAGTGTTGCTGAAGAAAAATTACTTGAATGCGGTTTGGGCTTGGGGCTATTAGAGCTTTGATAGAGAAGAGCGCATCTCTGATCTCCCCTTCTTCAACAGGTTTGATAAGGTTACTGTGGTCTTCTTTTGCTATGTACTTTGCATTTGAAACTAAACTTTAGCCCCAAGTGCTTATGGACACAAATTAACGATGGTAGATATGTCAAGCAAATTTGTTTCTTTATCTGAGGTCCGAATAACAGGATTGAAAAGGAAATTCTCATCAATTTATTTCTCTCATCATAATAAACTCTCTCGACTAGTTTAAAAAGATCAAAGATAATTTCTAGAAACCCTTAAATTCTATTTGAATTTAATTTCAAAATCTCTTCGTATTTTTTTAAAATGAAATATATCGAATAATTAGTTGCTACCATTTAAACTCGCTCTATTTAATATAGATTTCAATGAGAACCCATAGGTAGAATAAGCTTACGAGTGTTAATGCTATATATATATATGTATGTATGTATGTATGTATACACACACATACACACACAAACTTATACACATAAATAATTAAGTTGGTATCTAAGAAAAAAACATGGCCGTTGGCTTATATTAAAAAAAAAAAAAGTAATAATATTCCCTTGAAAAATATGGGTTGGATTTATCTTAGTGTGGATGAGCTGTCTGACCTTTTTTGGGGGATAATTAATACAGGAATAATACTTAGTGTATAAGAACAAAAAACAACACGACAACCCCTAAAATACAAACCTGCGATAAAACTAGGACGGCAGAGCCCAAAAACAAGCACACAAAACCGAAAACAATTACAATTGTTATATTAGTATTGTGTATCAAAATTGTTAGTCATTAGTCGCAATATCTGAAATTTTGATTTCCAAGTTCCAACCTAATTCAACTTGACCATAAATTTTTTGCAGTACAAAGATGACATGAGAGAACATATGACATTTCACAAGCCAATAACCATGAAAAGACAAAAGAAAATACCAACCCATTTGGACAAATATCTCCAAAACATGGGGATGGTGAGCAGGCATAATCCTATAACCCCTCAATGTTCCACTCAAATTCCCTTTATTGCATCTCATTGTTCAATGGTGAAGTTGAGGAGATACTCTTTATCAATGTATATAGTTAATGAAAAGTACCAAATAAAAAATGTAAATAGTTAATGAAGGAAGAAGTTTTGGCTTTGGGGAAAGAATTGACACAACACTAATAAATATTCTTTGTTACCATTAAAAAAATTTAAGTGAAGATCCAAATGGAACTTGAATTCACACTTTAAGGAATTCAGTTTTGTATCATTTTATGCTGACAGAACCATGTTTGAATCTTCTCAAATTCCAAAGGTGCCCTCCCCTTACACTCTCAAGATATATTCCATGTATATATCATACATAAGAATTTTCTACTATATGTGAGTATTATTCATAAAATATTAGCCATTAGTGATGATGGTGAGAATATATCAACTTATGAAATAAGGTCAAATAACGTGGGAATACAAATTTCAATTATAAAAAATTAAGATATGTACAATTCCTAAGTTCGCCACGATTCCAAAATCGAAAGACGTACGAGTTGCTTTTGAAAGATTAGCCACTGGTATAGAACCAAAGTTGGGGAAGTCCGAGGCACTCCCAAATGCAGATACTGTATCTGTCGGTGCAGGTCAAAACATGGTACTGTTGTTCTCAAAGGTTGCGTTGCATGCTTAGTGAGAGAGAGAGATTATAACAGTGTTATTGAGACGAGAAGAGCCAGTAGGAAGAATTAGATGTTGTAAAGTGGTTACCCTAGCATTTGCAAAACGGGCTAAAGCCCACGGGCCAGCCCGGCATGCCACCAAATGGATGGGTGGATCTATCTTCTATAGGCCTGTTTAGATGTGGTCCTGTATAGCCCAGTTGATCGTTTGTTCACCCAAAAAAAAATTGAAAAGGGTAAGTAGAAAATGGGTGGTCCTGGGCCAGGTCCGCGGGCTAGCCCTTTTAGCCCGCTAGCCTGCGGCGTATGGTACCATCAATTTTGTAGCCCGGTCCGTTTTGACAGTGCTAAGTTACCTACTGAAAAAGTGCTTGGCCTTGACTGGGCCCACAGGTTACATGCCAGTGGCGAATTTAGGCGAGAGACCCAAGGGTTTTAGTGGCGAGATAGGCCCGTGAAGAGCGGGAGGCGCACTACCTTTTCAGATTTTTCAGTTGCTCAATTCCCAGATTCTCTTGATCTTCGTATTAAGGACGTGTTTGGTTTGTCCAATTTGACAACAAAAAATAGATCTACTTGATTTGGACTACCTTTGTAGTTTATAGTTATCCTTTTTTAAACAAAATCATAATAATAATAATAATAATAATAATATACCCTCTCTTTGCAAATTGCAATGAGGAAATGTTTAAAAGAGCCATCTGAGATTGCAAGAAATCACTTTTTGATTTCTTTCCTAGGCTTTTATTTATTCCATTATAAGGTGGGAGAAAATAATTTAATTAGATAGGAAAATTATATGTGAATTTGGTACCCTATATGTGATTTCTTTTATTTTTAATTATATGTGAATTTTATGTCCGACCACAAAAAAGGACGATTATGAATTTCTTATTTCATTTGAGAAAAAAAAAATTCATAAAGCCACAAAATAAAATAAAAACATAGTGGAAAATATTCAATTCATTTTTTCAAAAGAAGACATAAAAAGCAAGGACTACGAGTAGCTTATTCTAAAAGATTGAAAGGACGATTATGAATATTTATTGGTATTTAAGAAAAAAAAATTGCATAAATCCCCGAATATACGAATAACAAAAGATTAAAAAGAAAAAGAACTTTATTTAGCAAATTCTTTATTTTTCTTTAAAAAAAAATCTAAGTTAATACTTATATTAAAAAAATTTTCTTGCACCACTATTGGGTTGCTATGGTCACTACTTTGGATATAATTCAAATTTAATTATTCTATCTAAGCATAGGAGTGCATTTTTTGTAGACTCTAAAATAGTTACATTAGCAAGTACCCCATTTTCTATTTTATTTTCCCTATGCATAAAAGCTTTTAATTTATATATTTTCTTTATAAAAAGAATAAGATAAATGTTGGAGATAATGAGATTTTGATCCTTTGATTTGGTGCTTATCGAATGAAGAGATAAGAACAGAAAGGAATAAACAGAAGTCTCAAAATTAGAACTTCTATTCAAATTAGGAAATCAGATTCTCCCCCATATTTCCAAATCTTTACAACTCACCCTACCCACCATTATCTGTCTCTCTCTCTCTCTCTCTCTCTCTCTCTCGATTTCTTTAAACCCTAACAAGGCCTACAAAACTCTTAGATGAAAAACATGTTCATTATTATTATTATTATTATTATTATTATTATTATTATCTACTTATTTCATTTTTTTTGTATGGAAGGAAGACGAGTCAGGCTGTCACTTTGTCCTTCATAGCGTTTCTGTATCTTCTTCACATTCTTCGTCGGATGACCTGCAAATTGCAGAGCAAATCCCAGAGTTACTGTCAAATTCTAACTGCACAAAATTTCTAACATAATATTCAGACTTTAGATTTATGGTCTTTCTTTTTCTTTTTCTTTTTTTTTTTTTAACCCAGAATCCCCCCCCCCCCAACAAAAAAAAGGCCAAACCTTTGCCAATTAACATACTCCGAAACCAAAATCAATGCAAACCCATTATTAATAAGAGTCCAGAAAATCAAATAAGTGAAAGTTTCAATATCATAAATGGTAAAACGAATCAATTTCGATGACACATTTCACAAACTCCGATTATAACCAGGATTGCATAAAATCAAATAATTGAATCTGTTGACGGCATAATAAATTAATTAAAAAAATTTGATTGTTTTAATGGAAAATTAAAGAATGCATTTTTTTTATAATGGTTCTATATCCAACCTGGAGGGCGATTGCATTCAGGAGGCTCTTCAAAGAGAGAGAGAGAAAGCTGTTTATGAGCAAGACCAATGTCAAACAAGATGACCCCGGACTTTGGATCATCAACAATTATGTCAATCACAGGAAGCCAAAGAAAAAGCTCTTCTTGAGACAGACCCACAACTCCTATAAGCCCTCCATAGCTTAAATTTGCTCTCACAACACTGTCAAATTTCATCAGTGTATCATACTTGGTCAAACAAGGCCCATTCAAGAACACCTCGAGAATATCATTTTCATCCAAAGCGTATGACTTAACATCCTTTGGGATCAACCCTGCCGGCAATCCTCTGCTTTTGAGAAGCTCATGAACTGAAGCAGAGGAGAGAGAAAGAGACGAGAGAGTTATCAACAAAAGGAGAGACGGCAAGGCTGTGAAACGGATGCCCATTAGTGAGAAGAGAAAGAAGGGAGAGAGGGGAAGACGGGATTTAGTGGGGGTGGTTTTTAAGTGAACTGAGCCTGGAGCTAGAGGGATCAAGGGGCAGGTAGAAAGACAGCAGTGTTCAAGGAGCCTTTGGTGAATTTACCTTTTTACCCATATTAGGTGAGGGGAATATTCTTGATTTATTTGGGATTTTTTTTCCTCCATAATCCGATCATTTCTAATGTGACCTAAATGACCCCGTTTCTATTTATTTATTTATTTATTTATTTTCTTTTAAGAGATTTCAATGTGCTGTCTCAAGTAAATCAAAGGAGAATTTTAACATGAATTTACTTGATTACCCTTTTTTTTTTTTTTAATTTTGGCAGAATAAGAGAATTGTAATTTGGTTATCTAAATTTAAGGACATGACATGACCTCATTGATCTTTGTGTTTATCTTTTTAAAATGCAAATGGGAGATAAGTGCATTATCTTTTCTTCTAAGGTTTACAACATGATTAGATGAGGGCAATTTTTGGTTTCTTCTCATCTTATGCCTTGAGCCTTCACATCTGGACAGAGATGCTATCCGTTTGACGTAAACACCAACTTGTAAATTGAAAATTTATTTTACATAAAATTGTAAAATATTTTACAAAAAGTATGAAACAAGTTTTACATCTTACCTTGTTGCTTTTACTATTAGTTTGTTTGGTCATGTAATCAAGGCAAAAAAAAAAAAAAAAAATCATCACAACACCCCCCTCCTAATCTTATGATATGAATCAAATTTCGTATAACAAAAAAATAATCCAGGAAAAAATAAAAAAGTCCAAGACTGGTGAGGTCATTTTGGACAATTAACTATCAATTTTGAGGCAAACAAAAAATGGGTTGTTCGACAATATCAAAATGGCATCGGAGTAACTTGTGGGTGGAAAGAAGGGCAGAAACGGAAGGAGGGGAAGAGGGGTTTCGGTTTCATCGGTTCTCATACCAGCTTCAGTGAGAGGTGGTGGGGATTTGAGTGAGCGGAATCTGTGTCAGGGACAGGAGCGGAAGGAGGGCTGAGAGAGAGAGCCACTTGTGACCCAAACAAAACCCCTCTTCTTGTCCCGCCAGGAAACTACGATGTTTCCGTTCTCACTCGCCCCCCGTTATTCTCATTATTACCATCTTTGCCACTTTAGCCGCTCACACTAAAAATAATCTTGCTAACGCACACTTTGGCACGGCCAAAGAGTTTAAAAACGAAAGGTATAGTTTTAATAAATTATTTAAATACTTTTATATCTGAGCATAAATATAGGAGTATTAGATAAGGCAAAAATATATACATATATATATCACATGATATATATTTAATTATTATTTTTTTATTATTTATCATAAGAGAGATTTTTATGATAATTATTTAATCACATGAAATACGTAAAATTTTCAAAAATTTTGTATTTAACAAAAAATATGTCCTAATTTCTATAAGGTTACAAATTTAGACAAATTTTTATGTCCCATTACAAATTTAACTCGCAGCTTATAATTAAATACGTAACCTATGCAATTTTTTATAATTGATATCACAATTTTAGACTTAAAAGCTAAATTATTATTATTATTTTTTTGTCTCATGACAAAAAGTAGTTTTTAAAGTTTATTAAGAAATATATAAAGAATGAAGTTTGTCAATCTAATATTTCTTAATCTCTTTGTTACCATCTTTCCTTCTCCATTTTTGACTTTAATTTTATGTTTTTATAAATTTAAAATTTAAAATTTTTATTTTTAATTTTTTCCTCTTTACTATACTTGTCTCTCAAACAGTCAACCTTAAATTTTAAGATTAAAACTCAAATTGTTTTTGTTGTCATTCATGTTTTGTTCTTGTTACCATCTTTTGTCTCATGACAAAGCAAAATTTCTTTGTTACCATTATTATTTTTTTCTTCTTCATGATTTTTTTTAGTTATTTTATTTCTCAAATTTTTTTGTTAATGTTTATTATTAAACAAATTTTGTGGACTCATAATATTATTATTAAATTACTTTTTTGATTTATGGAATTTACCCTCTCGACTATTTTCAATTACCCACGAGATAGTAAAATTCTCCTCATAGATAAAGTAATTCTAATTTACTTTTGAAAATATAAATAACATTTTGTAAATGGATAAGTACCTGTATAAATATATATATATGTAGCATAATGTTGGCCAATATATGATGTGAATTGTATTTAGCTATCAAATAAAATGGAACTGAGTAGGCACTTTTCATTTTTCTTTTTCTCTCTTCAACAGTTATTCGGAGATCTCTTTTTTTTTTTTCTTCTTTTTCTTTGCAAAATTAAAAATTCATGGTAGGACCGACATATGGTCGAATAAATAAAAATATTAAATTTTTTAATTAAATTTTAGATTTAAAATTTAAAAATAAAAAAATTATATTAAAATAATCAATTTTAAATTAGATTTATATACGTTGAATTAATTAAAATATAATTTTATAAATCGATCGTACAAAAACAAATTCATGGGAGGATAGAGGGGTACCATTCATCTTACGGGTTTGGGGAAAGGGTTAATTAAGGGAGTGTTCAAGTGTTTTTGGGCCTTTATTGGGTGGCTTAATTGTAAATAATGTGTCACGTGAAAAGTTTGAGAAAGAAAAGGGAGGCAGGGGGGTTTACATAAGAAAACTCTTCGTAAAAATCATCATTATGTCTCACCAATGCCGAAGATTAAATCATTCAATGGAGAGGTGGACTAGAGAGAGAGAAGAACCTGAAATTCTTTCTTCTACCGTTATTTTTGGATTTTTTTTAATGGGATTTAATTGTGTTCGCGGATGACACGTAAGTAAAAGTCTAGTGTCCCTGCTTAGGGCTGCGTGAGTTATTGGATTGACCATAAATTCCGCAATGATATTCCTTCCAACGAGGACATTAATTTTAAAAATATAAATTTTTGTTATAAATCTCAGAAAATTTAAATGGATACCCAAAGTAAATATTTTAAAAAATACATATAAATAGTATCTTTTATATATTAATATCACAATATAAAAATATCATATATTCACAAAAAATATATTTAATTTTGAGACATTTTATTTATGTACACATCTCAATTTGTATAAATATCTCATTTGTAATATCATTATATATATACAATATATATAATATAATAAGGAATTCATTCTCTCTCTCTTTTTTTCTTCTTTATTATTAATATTCGATTTAATTTATAATGCATTATTAGTATGAGACTTTGCCCAACTGAACACAAATTTCTCACCAACAAAGAATAAACTTTATTGGTATGAATTTTTTACTACTTTTATTTATTATTTTATATAAAGATTTTATTAATATTATGATTTTTCTAAAATATGCTTTGGGGTTGCAATTTAATCGGTCTTTCACATCAAAAAATGAATTATCATAGTTTTGTTGTATTTATTATTTTCTATCCTTATTATTGATTAAATATATAGGTTAGAAACCAAATTTTACAAACTACTAGTCTCAATCTCTTTTATAAGACATAGATTTGATGTAACAATACCACATATTTAATCAATAAGTTTTCCTTAAAAATATATATATATTTTTTATAAATGTGTTATTTATATTCTCTCTACTTGTTATAATTGATAATGTCATCTCTTGTGAAACTCAAATTTATGACTCTTGATATTATGAGAAAAAATTATTTATCATGGATGTTAGATACTGAAATGCATCTAAATGCAATACGTCTTGAAGACACCATTAAAATAATTTAAAGGAATAATAATGATAGAAAAACATAACCATCTAAAGATGATTGTTTTTTTGATGAAAAAGCTTTGCGAATAAAATATTATTGGGAAAGATATATTAGAAAGTTCTCCACTTTTTATCTATCAAATTTGCTCTTATAGTAGTAATATTTTGAATTGATTTTATATCTCATCGTGGTTGAACAAAATATCGATGAAAAATCATGAAACTCGACCTATTGGTTGTAATCTATTCTCTGAAACAAATGTAATTAAATATTGTTATGAATATAGAAGAAGTTGTGATTATAGTAATTATCATGATTATGTAAATTTATCAAACCACTAGAAATGATCATGCAAGTTCATCACCACCAGAAGTGGGACAATAATGATGAGAAAAGGCAATATAAGTGTCATTACGCATATAGTGTCAATACACACACTACATTAAAAGAAAATAAATATTTTTCTTTTTCTAGTATGCAAGATATCAATGTCAGTACACACACAGTACAAAAATTGATTGAAAGATATGGACAAATTAACATACTTTTGCTCAGGAAAATTAAATTGAAATTGATTAAACGTTATATTATCCCAATTTTCAAAGAAATTTATTGAGTTTTAAATATATCCGTAAAAATAGATATCATATTGAGACAACAAGCGAATGAAATATTGAATATCTTCACATTACAAGTGTGATTCTGAGTGATAAAAGAATATTAAAAAAATTACCAACATATTTTTCCAATTGTATTACATATACATTAATTCAAGAGAAGCATATGCAATAGTAAACCAAAAGTTTACTAAATTGAATAATTTTATTATTTGACATGATCGGTTGGGTCATTTAGGGTCAATAATGATGCGAAATATTATAAATGATTCATGTGGATATTTTTTAAAAAACCAGAAAATTCTTTAGTATGATGAATTTACTCGTATTGTTTGTTCTTAAAACAAATTAATTGTGACATCATCAACAGTTAAAATAAATTATGAATCTTTTAAATTTTTGGGATGAATACACAGAGATATTTGTGGGTCTATACATCCACCATATTGATGCATCAACAAGGTGGTCACATGTATCATTATTATCAATTCGTAATTTGATGTTTGCGAGATTAATTGTTTAGTTAATTAGATTACGACTACATTTGTCAGATTATCTAATTAAGAAAATTCGTCTTAATAATACTGGTGAATTTATATTTCAAAGTTTTGATAAATATTATATATCGATTGGGATAAGTGTAAAATATCATGTAATACATGTTCACACTCAAAATAATCTAACATAATCACTCATTAAACGCATTTAATTGATTACAAAACCAATGTTTATGAAAGCAAAATTACTAGTTTCTACTTGGGAACATAGTTTTTACATATAACAAAATTTATTCACGTCCGACCAACAAATAGTAACAATTTCTCTCCATTACATTTGGTTTATGGTTAGAAACTAAATATCTCCCACTTAAAATTTTTTGGATATGTAGTACATGTCCTTATTAATCTACCATAATGAATTAAGATGGGATCTCAAAGGAGATTGAGAATATATATTAGGTAAATTTTTATCAATTATTAAATATATTGAATTTATGACAGAAGATTTGTTTAAATCTCGTTTTGCTGATTGTCATTTTGACAAGACTGTTTTCCCAATAGTATGGGAGAAACGAATAAACAGGCTATAAATAAAATCAGTTAAAATAAATTATCATTATCTTATCTTGATTATTGAACAAAGCAATGCGAACTAAAAGTTCAAAAGATGATTCATTTATAAAATTTAACAAATCAGTTGTCAGACGCATTTATTGATCATAAAAGAGTGACCAAGTCATATGTTCCGGCTACTAATACTTCTATTAGAATTGATGTCCCTGAAAGAAAACATAATATTGTTGATGAGTCTAAACAGCATACAAAATGTGATACACCAATTGGTTTTAAAGATAAAAATTTTCGAGATAGAAAATGAGCAAATAAATTAGATGGTCCAAACGAAAATATTGTATGTCCAAAAAATGTACAAGCTATGGATAATGTTACAGAAGAATATTAGGTACCGGAAAATATTGATAATCATGAAATCTCAATAAATTATGTTATGACTGAAGAAAAATAGAATCGAAATAATGTAAATATTGATGATATTTTTGTATACCATATAACAACGAGTATTGAAAATGAAAATGAGAATTTTAAACTAATGTCTATTAAGGAATGCAAATATAGATATGATTGACCAAAATGGAAAGATGCAATTGAAGTAAAATTGAAATTTCTTGTCAAAAAAAATGTCTTCGGACCACTAATTCATACACCTATTGATGTAAAACTAATAGGACACAAATGAGTTTTTGTGCAAAAACGAAAGGAGAAAGCTAGAATTATAATATATCAAGTACGTTTAGTTATACAAAAATTCTCGTAACGACTCGATATTAATTATGATGCGACATACTCCACTATGATGAATGTGATTATTTTTCGATCAATCTAATTATACAAAAGAAACTCGATTTGCATATTATACAAAAGAGACTCGATTTGCATTGAATAGATATCATTATAGTTTATTTCTGTGGTCCACTTGATAATAACATTTTATGAAAATCCTAGAAGAATTTAAACTGTCAAAAGCATGTAATTCCGATTCTTAAGAACATTACTCGATCAAATCATTAAATAGATTAAAATAATCTGGTAGCATGTGATATAATCGTTTTAGTAAATATTTGTTAAATGAGGGATATAAGAATGATTCAGTTTGTTCATGCATTTTTATAAAGCGATTTGGATATGATTTTATTATTGTTACAGTATATGTTGATAATTTGAATATTAGTGGGACTCTTGAAGAAATTTCAAAAAAAGTAGAGTGTTTAAATAAAGAATTTGAGATGAAAATTTTCGTTAACATAAAATTTTGTATTGGATTACAGATAAAAAATTTAAATGATGTAATTCTTAAGCATCAAGCAAGTTATATAGAATAAGTGTTAAAACGATTTTATATGAACAAAATACATCCATTAATCACTTCAATGGTTGTGAGATCAGTTGATATAGATAAAGACCCTTTCTGATCTCGAGAAAATAATGAGAAGATTTTTAATCCTGAAATACCATATTTAAATGCAATTGGAGTACTCATGTATTTCACTAATCATACATAAGTTGATATATCATTTTTTGTTAATTTATTAGCGAGATATAACTGTTATCCAATCCGAAAATATTGGAATGAGGTTAAACATGTGTTTCGTTACTTATAATATACAAAAGATATTGGTCTGTATTTTTTCTAAATTATCCTAAACAAATTTGATTGATTTTACAGATGCAATGTACATATTTGATTCTCATAATACTCGATCACAAACTGGATATGTATTCACATATGGTGGTACCGCCATCTCATGGTGCTCCATGAAACATATAGTAGTAATTATATTCTCTAATCATGTTGAAATTTTGGTAATCCATGGAATTAGTTGTGAATGCATATAGTTAATATTTGTGATTCAATACATAAGAGGAGGTTGTGGTTTATTTTCAGGAAAAGAGGAACCGATGCTCTTATACAAGGATAATACAGTATACATCGCCTAACCCAAGGAAGCATATATCAAAAGCGATATAACAAAACAATATTTCATCAAAATTTTTTTTCACTCTTGAATTTTAGAAAAATTATGATATAGATATTCAACAAATCCAATCAAATAAAAATTTAACATATTTCTACATTTATAAGATTGGTGAAAGGAATCAGAATGTTTTGGCTTAAAAATCTCAAGAATATTCTCAACATGTGGAGTAAGTATATTATCAAATACTTTGAATAATATACTTTTTTTTCTTCACTAGAATTTTTTTCCACCGAGATTTTTTCTAATAAAATTTTAATGAAACATATTCTCTATATAATTGACATTCAATGAGGAGTATTATAAACCCTAGGAAAATTGGGTGGATATCAAATATATGAAAAGTAAAGATTTTAGAATGATAATATGTTATATATGTTATATAACGTTTTATCAATATTACTATTAGTAGCATGTTATATATGTTAACATCATAATATGGAAAATCACATATTTGAGAGAATATTTGACTTTAAAACCTTCCATTTATATACACATTCTAATTTATATAAATACCTCATTTATAATTTCATTATATATATACAATACATACAAGAAAATAAAAAATTCATCTCTTTGTCTCTCTCTCTCCTTATTCTTTATTATTAATATTTGATTTAATTTATAACAAATTTTATATTTATCATTTCAATCCGTAAAATTTCACATTCCATATTTTTTTTCCTTATTAGAGTCCATAATCTAGAACTACATATTAATATTAATTTTTCTCGTGTAATTATTAAATTAATTATGAAATTCCTGTTGTTTTAGTTCATTGATTCTTATAAAAAGTCTTCCGGAATGTTTTACCAAAAAATTAATAAAAATACATATACTATATTTATATACATCTTACTAAAATATTTAAATACAGAATACATATAGCTCAAGTAGTAAGTTTTCGTTTTAGATTTCGAATTTGAATTTCTTTTATAAATATAAAAAAAATATATTTATATACATATTGCCAAAATATTTGTGAGGATGCATCTTCTAGTTCACTGATTCTTCCTTCCCGGACAAAGAGGAAGCATTTCCAATTCTACGCACCCTCTCTTGTATCTTACTCCCAATACATATTACACAAATCTTTTTGTTAGCAAATTATTATCATTCCGGTGGATTAGACATAAGAACGAACATGTGGTAGGTTACGACTTACGAGAAGACAAATCAGTACAATAACTACAAAATAATAAAAGTATGAACAATAGTTTTTTTCCCCCCCCTAAATATGAATCCCAATTAAAATATTTCCCTGTAATATATTACAAAATGAATCATACTAGGCAGGACCATAAGCATGCTAAAGATATTCTTTTCAAAAAATGTTTCCAAAGTTTAAAGATCTATGGTGTGGAGCTTTTAATCTTATTGTGAATGATTAAAAAAGAAAATTCCATTCGATCAATTGGGGAGACGGGGATATACGTTGGCATAATGCATTTCTAATAGCCCAAAGAAAATACAAGAACAAGGGTAGGGTAGGTTTCACCATGATATGCTCCCGTCTGTAGGTTTCAAACCGATGCGTCAAGACATGCAATCCAAAATAATAGTCATAAGAGGTAGTTAACCGACTATTGGTGATTCAGTTGGCTTTGTCCTTTAATGATGATCGGGGTTTTGATCCACCATGGGTATGAAAAAATTAGTGTTAGGAGACCTGCCTCCCTTTGGGCCCTGCAATGGTCAGTCCAAATTAGTTGGGACAAAACTCTCGATATTGGGTGGTAGTCAAATCAATATACCAAAAAAAAAATAAGAAGGTAGTTAACTCCAAATTGGACCGAATGGGTAGCCACTTGAAAGTAGATTGAACAATGGGGTTTTGGATGCCAACTTAATAGCTAAACACAAGCCATCCCTAACAGCCCATAGCTCAGCCAGAACAGAAGAAACCCAACCATATTTCGAGCAAAATCCGCAACCATGACCACAATTATCTCTAATAAGACCTCATGCACCAGTGGGCCAGGATTACCAAGGGAAGAACCAGAACCATCTGGAGTCAGAATAAACCAACTTTTTTTTTTGGTACCAAGAATAAACCAACTTTGTTAGGGCCCGGGGGGAGGGTTGCCATGTTTAAAGACAAACTCTCTTTGGACGCATTTGCACGAACGGAAAATTCCAAGGATTTAGGCTTGGCCATCTCAAGGATGTAATTTGAAGCGGGTAAAGGGGGTCGACTTAAAACACCAGCTTGTTTGTAGAAGACCTAATGGTGTGGAGAAGGTAGAAAAAGAATGCTAACGTGAGTGGGGTGGAACAAACTATTGATTTTGTGGGCGGCGAGGAAAACAGCGAGTCCTTGAGATCTACTGGAGGAAAAAAAAAGGAAAAAAAATTGAGGGGGAACTGAACCAAAAAATTTAGCCAAAACAGATTTTGCAACCACCTACGGAGTTGTAGTTTCTGGTTCATTGTGGCTGAGAGGCCTAGGGTGGATAGAGTAATGCACATCCTCCATTAATACATGATTCTGACTTAGGTCAAAACTCTAGGCTTCCATAAACCCCATCTTCTTTGTAAAAGAAAACAAAAACCCATTGGGCGCCAAGACATCACACCAAGAAGCCTTCTCTTGTCCCTTTTAGAGTTACAAAAAAAAACAAAAAACCCAGAATTTATGAAAGGATTTCTCCCACGACAAAAGTTAGTATTTGGACATATTTATGAAAGGATTTCTCCCACGACAAAAGTTACTGTTTGGACATAATTTAGTCAAACGGCTACAAAATCTTCCTCCGCAACAAAGCAAAACCAAAACCAAAAACATTCCTCACCAAAAAAAAAAAAAAACCAAAAACATCTAGCACCTCGAAAGGAGAGCACAAATGAGGGGTATGAAGATGTTGGTTATAGAGGCAGCAGCCATGATATTGCTCATGGTTGAGCCAGGACTAACTGTGAGATGCCCCCAGGTAGACTCCAATCTCACTTCTTGCATGCATACTTGACAGGCAGAGGCAGCAAAGTAGAAGGTGCACGAGGTGAAGGTATTAGAGGCTTGAAATGGCTAAGCACGCAATCGGGTCAAGTCTCTCTCTCTCTCAATTTGAAACCATGCACACACGTACTGACAGAAGAAAGCAATAAAAACGAGTGCAACACACCATAGGCCAGATCAAAAAGAAAACTCGGTCATGCAGTGAGCTCATATAAAGGAATCATCGGAATGCTTGTAGCTGATAAGACGGATACGTATGCTTTGCCAACTCAAGACACCCATTTTCTTTTCCTCCAAATTTGAGGACATGCCCCCATTAGATGTGACCAACGTCCCTAGTGTAAGCCTTAAGCCTAGGCAATTATAATTTGGACCAAGAAAATTTAGGAGCAAAAGCAGACATTTAAGTCTACAGCTGGTGCATAACAAAAAGCACTTTGCTCCAGACTAAACAATGAAAGTTAGGATCTCAATATCATCCTCAAAATTTATGCTCTCTGTCATGCCAAAATAATAATAATAATAATAATAATAATAATAATAATAATAAATAAAATAAAAGAGGTCCATCCACACTCCAAAGCCCTAGGCTATGAAACCGTATGTAAATAACCAAAGCAGTTTTCTCAGCTTTAACTAATGGTTTCCCATTCCTGCTTGATCAAGAAGCAACAACTGGGTTACATAGCATCAGTTGAATGGGGGAACAAAAGGTGAATGTTATCAAAAAGTGACAATTACTCACCCTTTAAGTTATACTTACTTGTAGGTCACATGTTATAAGGGAAGTTGATATAGTGTATAAAGTTACAAAGTTCAAGTTATTCATCATTTCGGCCAAAGGCTTTGGCTTAAATGATCACCCTATTGACTTTATTTCCTTGCTTATAATAAAGATGTGAGATTCAAGTTGTCCTTCCCCCCGTTGGAGGAACAAATAAAATAAATTTACGCCACTACAGCAATGACAAACAATGCAGAAGCAAAATGTAAAGTATGCTTTTTGGCCAGGGATTACAACTCTTGTTGCCCTAACGTTTCCATCTGTTGACGCATTTCATCTGCAACTTTCAAACACATGAGACTTTCAGCTTTCAATCCATAGAAATCTAGGATTAAATTCCACAAAGTCCACATCTATCTTCCCAGTTTCTAACACCTTTCAGTACATGATTTCAATCTCTTAGGCACTATCTAATTACAGGAACTTTAGCTTATGCTTCCTCCTAGCAGTTTTAACAGCAGTTCAATCCAAGCATCAGTTGAAGCATTAAAATAAAAGCAACAATCATTGAGAGAAGGGATCCAGGATGAATTGGAAGTCAATAGCCTCCCCCCCCACCAAAAAAAAAGAAAAAAAAACTAAGTAGCAATATTTCCATCGAAGCATCATTCCATAGCACATGACCACATAAACAGGACGCAATCAACTAACAAACAAATAATTGTTCTACCATAAATATGCCCAACAAACACAATTTAACATATGAGAGAGAGGGGACATAATTCGGTAAAAATGCATTTCATCTGGTAGTGACATGTCTCATTTAATAGTCTGATACAGCACCATAATTATACACTCAGACCTTTACAAATTTTCTAAATCAAAGATATAATCCCGAGTTCATCATCTCCAGAACAATGGCAGGCAATCCTCCAATGCACATGAAGACAGCTGCAAAATTCGAATCTAAAATTGAGCAGTACCTTATGCAGAGGATGACTCTGAAGGAGTTACCGCTGGCCTTGGTTTCCTCCTCTCTTGTGAAGATGGAGGGCCATCTCTTCGTCTTTCATATCTTCTGCTCTCATATTTAGAACTTCTCTGCTGCTTTGGTTGATAAGTAGGATACTTGCAGGGAATTATTTCACCATTTATATATTTGTCACCTAAGAAAGCATAGACCGCAAATATAAGGGGGAAAAGGCATCATCCGCTGCATAATAAAGGTGAAACAAAACTATTTCCTGACACATGAAATGGGATAAACATACCTCCATAATCCTTGTTCTTAACATCTATATATGAATCCGGCAACACCCAAAGAACTCCAGGCAATCCTACACAACAAGGAAATGTAGATAAATTCCCTGGACGCCAAAATCAATAAAAGAAAGCGTATACAAGAAACACTCAAATATATGCACATACCCTTAAATTTCTCAGATGTTTCCTCATCAACAGTGCACTGAAATCCAGTGTAGGTAGTCGTACTGAAAGCATACATATTCTTCTTCGCCACTTCCATGCTATTACAAAGAAAATAAATATCAAAACTATTGAAAAAGAAAAAAAGGATAAACAACTAAAAACATCAAGCAGCTTATTATCCGTTCTCAACATTTCATTAAACTTGGAAAATGTGCGAGTTCAATACCCTATGCAAAGGCATGTTCACAATGAGCACCAAATAGCAAATTTCCAATACCAATTGTCAAATCTGTGAGAAATGATATATAAATTGGCACCATACCACAGAAAATTAAACAATGCCTGCTAACAATCACCATGACGACCAATCCACTACATTTACAAAATCCTAATAAATTCCACAAAAATCAAACAAGCTATTTCCTTTCCAGTTCCACAAACATAGTTCCTAAACAAACACCCATATAATCCTAATCCATTGGCCAAAATTCCATACATTTAAGCAGAAACCACTCGTCTGCACCGTAACAATCGTCAACTTTCTGAGAAATTGCAGATAAATTGACACAATCATCGCAAACCATTAACAAATCAAACAGTAACGCCTGCGAAACCCCTAAAATCCTAAAACCTTACTAAATTCTTGAAAATAAAAATAAACAAAGCAAAGTCAACAGAGAGAGACTAAAACTCAAGCATCATTAGACAACACAAAACCCTAATCCAAATTCCACATTTACTAGCCTCCTGCAAAAGCCCAAAATCAAGAAGATGGATAAAGAGCACGAACCTTCCAAGGACAGTAGCCAGAGTGTTGAGATAAGTGTCAATCATCTGCTCTCTAGTGGGCGCTGGGTCTTTGGGAAACTCCATCACTATCAGCCAGTGGTTGTAGTCGCAACCGGGAAGCATAATAGTTTCTCTTGGCTCATTGCTGTTGCTGCTGCTCCTCCTCGACGAATAGTCGCTGTCGACCGCCGCCTTAACGGAAACTCGCCGAAGATTGCGACAACTTAAAGCAGATTTGGAGGTGAGAGAGAGAGGGCTTAGTTGGAAGGTTCGCAATTGCGTGAGTTTAGGGTTGATGCTTTGGAGGGAGGGGATTAGCGTTTTGGATAAAAGGGTTGAAGCGGAAGCAGTCGCCATTGGAGAGAGAGAGAGATAGAGTGAGAGAGAGAGAGAGTGCGTGTGTGTGCGCGCGTGTGCGGAGACAGGGATGAGGTGGGAAGATGTGAAGAATGGAGAGATGTCTAAAAATCTTCGGATATTTTCTCATTTCCGCGGAAATTGGGCCGACTAGTGTCCTGAGTGAGATAACAGGCCCACAGAAAATTGGCTAAAATCGTTACATGCGGTATGTTTATTTTTGGTATCATGTCTCGGGTATTTTTTGATATTTGAGATTTCGTTTCGATTAATTTGTACTGATCGTTATAGTGACTTCTTTTAAAAAATAATTTTTCAACGAGAAATACTCCATACACATAATAAGAATCCAATATCTGAACCTTCACAAGCTTAGCAGGTGAGATGGGGAAGCTTAATTATGGCATCCAAATGTTAATTAAAACTCATTTTTACAAATTATAAAAATATTCTGAATACCCAAATAGAATTTCCTAATATACACTCGTGATTTGTGTGGTTTGTATTTTTAGGCCAGTGAGCACTAGGGATGGCAATATAACCTGATAAATATATGAAAAATTCAATCCGTCTAATTGAATTTTTTTCCTCAAAAATCGGGTTAGGGTTAGATTTTAATATTAGAATAGTTAAGTCGATTCGAATACGATTTTAGGTTATAAATAATCTGAATTGATCCAATTTAATAACAATTTATGATAAAATAAAATTTTTTAATATTATATTATTAAAATAGTATCGTATGATTTTCGTTTTTGATATGTTTTAGACACGTGAAACGTGATCTGAGCGACATTTTTGTGCATCACTGGCCCTAACTACTCCACCTCTCACTACCTCTCTCTGCCGCCTATCTCTTACCCCAATTTTAGATTTTTTATGTTGATCAAACTAATTTACTTGTTATTCATTTCTTTACATGGCCTAGATTTTGAATCAATTTCAAGTGAATTTAGTTTCTTATTTTTTTTATACGGTTTTATTTGTTATTATACTTTTCTTTTTTGGAATGGGTATGTGTTAGATACATGTTAGTTTAGAATAGGATATGATTTTTAAAAAATTAGTGGGATCGGATATGGTTTTTTGCTTTTTAACCCTAGATTTGGAAGTAGATATTAGAATTAGAATTTAGAGTCGAATATAGTATTAACATGACTTGAACTATAACTGATTCATTGTCATCCCTAATATGCACCTTCAATGAAGGTATCCAGTGCACCCGAAAAATAGTGGTTGAATTATAAAAATATGTAACTACCAATACTAGATTACAATACTAGATTGATAATGTCTATTTATCATGTGCATCATCAATTACCATTTAATATTTTTTCTCTTGAAAAGGAAAAGGGGGAAAAAACTATAATGAAATACTAGCAAGACTTGACCCACCAAAACAAGAAATGCTCTTTATATGGCTTATTTTTTAAGTTAGAAAACAATCCTTTCACTAGCAGAGTGGTAAATAATGGGGTTTAGGCTAGCGTAGGATTGACCCGATGGAAATGATATTAATTCCCCTTTATCAAAATTTAGATTTCAATTTTAAAAATAGAAAAAACTATATCGGGAGAGCTTCTCACTAAAAAGGGTTACATAATTATTTAGAGTAAATTAATTAAAGTATAATTTTAAATATCAATTATTCTAATAAAAAAAAATAATGAGACTTAAAGGCACTTGGGTTTTGTGCCCATGATGCACTTGGGCCACATATTTTGACAGACCGGCTGACTTGTTTTATATGTCATTTTTTTCACTACTTATATCCGGGTTTTATCCTACTAATTCGGTTCGAACACTGTGTGGCTTATTTTTTAAGTTAACTCTTTCAAATCCTTTTTTGTCATTTTCAAAACTCGAACTTGAGATCTCTGGTTAAAGGGATAGAGTGTCTGACTACTCAACTCAATTGATTTTGATGTTTTCTATGCCATGTTATATAAGGCTCAAAACACCAACACTTGTTGGTTTAGGTAGGATGGACACCTTCATTTCTTAACCAAGTCGGGAATTTGACACCTCTTGAGCAAGGAAAAAAAATGTTGGGAGACCTGCCTCACAAAGTGCGATCTATAGTTGTCGATCTAAATTAATTAAGGTGAAATTTTGGATATTAGGTGGTGGTCAAATTATGATTTAAAAAAAATATATAAGGCTCAAAGGGCTTTTGCAATCGAGCCGACGGGGAGAAGAACTACGACTAGCATTTGTCCACTGCCAGCTGAGGCCTGATTTCTGGGTTTGAAATGTGGATCACCTTACCTAACAATGGCCCTAACTTAATTGTCATATAGACATCTGTTACCATTGTGCCCGGTCCACAGCCCTAGTTCAAATTTGGACCATTTCAACCCACATTCTTTTCTTTTATTTTTTTTTTGTACCTAGACCACCAATCTAATATCTAAAATTTTATCCTAACTAATTTATATCAATGGTTTGCAGGGCCCAATTGAGGGGACGGGTCTCCCAGTGTTGATTTTTCCGTTTTCATGAGGGATCGAACTCCCGATCATGATTAAGGGATATCAATTCTCGAACCAACTGAGCTGTCATACGTTGTTACCCGCGTTCTTTTCAATTTGAAAAGCGATGATGTTAGGATTTAGAAATGAATACCGACTGTTGAAAAAAAAAAATAACAAACCTAAAAATTTATATAGAAGTATAAGTATAGTAAATATTTGAGATTAAGATTTTAGAATGGCAAAAATTATAGGCTTTAGAAGGCAAGCAAAATTTGAGATTATATTTTTGAAATATTATATATTGTATAATTTTTTTTTACCAAAATCCAAACCCTCTCTTTACATTGTACCCCCAAAATCTCTGGAGTTCTAAACGCATTGCATTGCGAGTGCCTGATATTTTCGAAGGAATATATAATAATAAAAAACTAGAAATAACAATAATTATAATATAAATATGACATTTTGTCCCTTCGGGGACATCCGATAATTATGACATTTTAGGATGGATAGAAATGCGATAATAATAGTTAAGAAATAATAAAAGTCAATCATTGTGTCACAAATTTCTTATATAAAAAGGAAAAGAATATTAATAATGACAAGATTGATAACAATTCAAAATAATTAAGGTAAGTCAACCATGAATTTTCGCCATCCATATCAACCCCTCTCTTAATTTTCAAGTTACCTCAATAATACGCAAGGAATGGTCGGTCCAATCGAGTTAATGTAAGCTCTCACTAACCCCTAATATTGTTTGGTCTAAACAGGCAAAGAAATAAATTAATTGTGTGCCTAATTGGTATGGAACAATTCATTCCCACTCAATTATAAAAAATCTTGGATTAGGAGGCAGCTTTGGTATCCCTTTAGTGCATTCCAAGACGATTTGTGTCTTCTCTCAAAAGGGAAATTGCTTTTGAGTAGCTATCAAATGATGGGTATTTGAAAATGAAAAGATTGTCTTAAGTGTGTCGATGAGTTATATCTCAATTGATATCACTTCTCTTTTTTTTTTTTTTTTTAAAGATCTGAGTTCGACCATCTCTATATATATAAAAAAAAAAAAAATTTACCCAAGTCTTTAATTCTGATCTTTTTGGGGGGGGGACACAGATTTTTTTTTTTTTTTTGACTTCAGTTTTGTGATAAAACAAATTAATCAATTAAATAGTTGCACAAACTTTTAAATTGGCAAATCAATCAAAGACAAACATAAAGTATAGAACAGTAGTTTGGATGCTCATTTCACAATCCATCAACTGTGAGCAATCGCGTCATTGTCTCCTTCCAACCCTATCCTGTACATAATTTCTAAACCTCCACGCTTCACACTTCACCATTTATATAGAAGTACCAAGTCATCCAAACTTTATCTATCTCTAAGGTACATGTATCTGTCATTTAGCCCATTTGTAAAGCAAAGGCCTAGACATATATAGTTTGAATTTCTAGCGTGCTAGGACGCTAGGAAGACATTTTGGCATGAACCCTCCCTCAGCAGCCCCCACAAAAGAGGATAACAATGAAAATTTGTCACACCCTCTCCCTGACATTTGACATTGCAATCATGTAGGTCAAAATTTCAGTATTCCTCAATAATTATATGATCAATTTTGTATACAACAATGAGGGTTAAGAACTAAGTGCACCAATAATTTGAGTGTCCTCGACTATTGACGACCAGGTACAAGGAGTGCTAGTATAAACCTATACATTTGAAAATTCTAGATTGTAGCTTGTAGATTACTTAGATCGATTCAGATTTTATTTATTTCAGTTGTAATATATTTTGATAAATTTGAATTTATTTTAGTTGCATTTTGTAGTAATTGAATCAGGTGACAGTTCGCATATTTTGAGTGGTACCCATGCGTGTTACGCTCATTGTATAAAAATCACATTTCTCTTTGATGAATAGTCTTTTCAAAGCTTCATCGACAACGAAGAACATGTGGGAAAGAAGAAACAGAAGAAAATGCTGGTCTAAAAATGTGGGCCAAGAAATTTGCAGGCACCCAACAACCCCGCTGTAGATGACGAAAGTTCCTAAAATGGGCCTTCACGGGGGGCCCGATAAGGACACACAGAACATGTGCCCACGTGTGGGTGGGGTTTCATTTCAATACATGCTCTCGTCTGGTACACACAGTATTTTTTGACTCGGTGCGGAGATAGGAGAAAGATATTCGGTTTTCTTTTTATATTTTTTATAAAAAAAACTGTTTCCACGTCCATTCAAGTTATCAAAGCCGTAAAATTACAGTTGCGCCAAGGTTACATCGGCCACACGTGCTGCTGTCTTGTGTCATGTCATGTCCACGGAGAATGCACGTGTGACGCATGCACGTGTGAGGTGACATTGCAAGGTGTCCCACTCTCCGCTCCACAATACACTATCTGCATAATTGGTGCGGTGAATAGATCATTGTATTTTCTTAGTTCTTGATTAGTAGTTTAGTAATATTTAATATTTTTTTGTTTAATGTTATTTTAATATCATATACTGTTTACTGTTATTGCGGAGATACTCAAATGATCAAATCTCATATTTAAATATTCATAAATTGATGTATTTTTATAATTTTTTATAAATATAACAAAAAAAAAATTACATGAAGTGTCTACTTCAACATTAGGGTCATACTTTTGACCCATATGTGTCCCATCTAATGTTTTACCCGTGAATTTGTTTATGCGAGTCAATGGGTTATTTTGATAATTTTGATATTAAAAAAAAAAAATCCTGAGTTGATATCGTTTATTGATTGAAAATGGTTGGATTCAATTATTATTGAATCCAGATGAAAGTTAGGAACAAATCAAATTCCAGCTAGAGGAGCCATCTCAATCTACTGGCTTGCTTGTAGCATTTTGCTGCAATAAATTCTCTTCATTTCAATAACAATTCCAAATCTCACAAGACACATCTTTCGTGATCAAATCAATTGCCCTATCGACGATCATTTTCAAACAACCACATGGTGAATGAGACCATTTTAGGCCATGCCTGCTTATTTAGAATAACTCAATTTTAATTAAAATTCAATCTGGATTATCCATTTTAAATTAAATCAGAGTATTCTAACAATACCCTCTTTACGTTGAATAATAATAGCCCCTAAATAGTGAATGATACAAGTATTAGTGAGAAATTAGTTGAAAGTTATAAATGTTCAACGACTTTGTTTACCAATGTTATACTAAAACTCCTCCGAAAGATACCAACGGATAATTGATCTAATGGAATGTGATACTAAATCGCTTAATCAAATTTCGTATTTGACTTGCGCCTTAATGGGTTACTGTAAGTTCTGAATCGAATTAATCAGTTCGTCAATCCAAAGTCCTCCTATTAGAGAATGTTATATATATAATACATACATACATACATGCATACATACTCACACACATATATACGTGTATTTATATGTTGCACATTAGACTAAAATAGTGATAAGAGGTAAGGGGTTGGATCAACGGACAGTTGACCTACTGAGTAAGGGTACTAAATTTTTTAATTAAGTTTCATATTCGAAATTCAAAAATAAAAAATACTATATTAGAAAAGTTTTTCCCTAAATTAGGTTTGATAATACTCGAATTGAATTAGTTAAAGTATGAATTCGGATATTAGTTAATTATTAAAAAAAATCGATTAATGGTGCCCACTCTCGTCTGTCATCATCGATGGAAATAAGAGTTATTTTAATATGCCTCTCCTTTTCAAGCTAGTCGTCAAGGGGATGTCTCCAGTTCCATTCACGGCACTTGATGTTTCCATAAAGAGGTGTAGTTTGGTGATGGATGCATTCTATAATTTTTTCAAAATAGTTAATCTTTTTAGTAATTCTATAAGAAACCCTAATTGTATTTTAAATAAATTTGCATGAGTTATCTCCTATCACAACGGGAGAGGAAGAATCTAACTTTAAAAGAAATCATATCATTAATATCATGCTTCAAGGAAGGGTACAGCTCACTAGGAGGAGAAAGTAACTCATAGAACCATGGGGGACTGTTTATCCCATTATAGCCAGAACATCAGCATATTTGTTCCCCTCTAGATGGATAAACAACTTCTGATGGAGCAAGGATTTGCGGATAAATTGCAGGCATTCCCGGATGATGTGGAATCCGGGATGGGAGGCAGTCACCTCAAATTCGAGCACCTCCACAACCACGGCAGAATCAATCTCAAGAACAGCCAGCAACTCCCTCCTTAACCCCACTCAATTTTGCTATGTAAGGGTCTGTCATCCCCAAATTTGCCATGAAGCCCCGAATCCAAAGAATGTGTTCATCTCAAATAAAACCTCCTACACCTGCCACCCGAGAAAGGGTTGATCACCATGGTACGTGCCGTAAAGCTTATTGGGATTTCATAATTGAGAAAAAGTTGATGTATGGAGATAAGAATAGGAAGTTAATGTGTCACTTCAAATGTTGTTAAACATGTTCTTGTGGTTCTACACGATCAGACAACCAAAAATCTCAATATATGAAATGGAAAAACATTCCAAGAAACCTTTCCTCTTCATTATTCGGTCGTATACATAGTATTGTAATCCCTTCGCTATTTGGAAATGATGTTATTTAGCTTTCTCTATCATTATTAATCTTGTTTTGC
Organism: Dillenia suffruticosa; assembly: GCA_033439265.1. NCBI lineage: Eukaryota > Viridiplantae > Streptophyta > Magnoliopsida > Dilleniales > Dilleniaceae > Dillenia > Dillenia suffruticosa. The sequence goes on from JAVTVX010000005.1 coordinate 3,571,220, forward strand.
GATCATTTCCTCCTATCACTATGTTTTGTTGGACCTGCGGTTTCCCAAAGTGCAACTTATATCCTTATCATTCTGCAAGTCTCTATCTTCACTATTTATTTCTCCATAATATTATTATTGACTAAACATTAGAAGAAAAGAAAAAAGAAAAAATTATTATTTTTCTTTTATCAATTTGAGTCGTAAACTCCAATTAAATGCGATCAGACTAAAAAGCTCATACTACAGATATTTGAAATTAAAACTGACCCTCAATTGAAATGAGCTTTTAAGTGTGAGACAAACATATGTGGCTCCATTATTTTAGACAAAAGCATAGGTAAAACAATAGCATAGGAAATGTAGGAAAAGAGTAAAAGATAGTTACTCCTTTTATGGCTCAACTATGCATGTAAAATGCTACCTCTTGAGATTTGTTTTTCTAAAAAATTAAATAAAAATTATATATTTTTCTAAAAATGCCCTTCCCTATAAAACTATAACATTAATTACGTGTTACATTTTGATCTGTTTGTTTGAAACATAAAAAGAACAAAAAAAAACCATAGTAGAAGGGATCGAGTTTATATATTATCTAGGTTAACTTATTTCGAATAAAATAAAATATGAGAATTGAATATATTTAGATCTAATTAAAAAAATAAATAAATAATTCCTAAAATTGAATTTTGCTCCTATATAGAAGCGGGATTTCATGAGTAGGAGGAAATGGTAAGAAATTTCAATTAATTATAATTTAATTGGTATTATTTTTAGTTTTTTAAAAGGTATTTTTATATTAAATAAAAAAGAAAAGAGTAGGGCTTGGGCTTATGTGTCTTTATTCGAATAATAGAAATTAGAATAGAACATGAGACGACAAAATAAAAGATGTAATAACGTAGAAAACTATGAAAGCCTAGTGACAAGCCCACGTGGATAGATGGGCCTTAATTTGTCAGACCTGTGTGGGGTCCATAATCTTTCTGCCTTCTTTGCGTAAACCGTGAGGGTCAACGGTTCGCATGCGAAACGTGGCGTGATTTTGGGGATGGTCCCCGACCACAGCAGCTCCAATATTGGATTTATCGATATCCGCGGATAATACGCCTTCTTGGGAACCTCAATTGCATGGGATTGTGGTCCCACCCCCCAGATTATGGAGGAATTATCTGATGTGGCAGCGTCTATATCATTAGTTATTTATTTTTATTTTATATAAATAAAGATTTATACCTATTTGATAATTTATTAAAATTATAAAAAGATTTAAGTAGTTACAAAAAAACACTCTAAACCCACACTAAATTTTACATATTGTTATTAAATGTTTTTAAATTTTTTATTTTGCCCCTTTAATTTATTTTATTTTACTTTTCAATCAAATTTAATATATGCATCTATCCTTGTTGATAAAAGGGCTAAAAGGATGGAGGCATGTTTGAGTACAAAACAAGAGAGTGTTTAATTAAGGGAACGAAAATTAAGAATTTAATTAAAATTTATATGAATTATTTAAATTAATAAAATAGAAATATAGATTTAGAAATGAAACATTCAAATTTAAGAATTTGTGAAATATAAGAAAAAATATGAATTTTGACCCAAACTCATATTTCATTCCCAAAACACTTAATTTTAAATCTAATTAAATTTAATTTTAGAGTGAAGCAAAAGTAGGAAAATTTAAAAGGATAGAGGCAACAATACATTTATATTATTATTATTATTATTATTGATTCCAAGAAAACTACTTATTGTATTCATTTTCAAAAATTAGATACAATCTTAAGTCACTTTGGAAAAAATTAAGATCAATTAAATTTTTTACAATAAAAATTATTTTTTAAATTCTATTCTTAGTTTCATTAACAGAAATATGTTTAATTTGTATTTCTTTTTCTAAAATTAATTAAAAGTAAAATGAGATTTCATAAATAATAAAATAACAAAAATTGCTCTCCTAAAATTGATAAATTTTTTTCCATTTCGTGCGTGTTATTGTATCGTAATTAAAAGAAAAATAAAGATTGACGTGTCATAATTTAAAAGAAACTCAATTTTAATATATATATATATATATATATATATTTATATATATATATTAGATTTTGTAGTTTTGTAGAAATTATGAGATATTTATTTATATTTATTATGAGTGAAAATTATTATACAGACCCATCAAATAATTTATCCCACCTCAACACCAAAACGCAAAAAAGGGAAAAAGAAATTAATAACGAAGGTACCAATTTTAAAAGAAAAGGTAACAAAGCGGAATACTGATGATAGGCCCAGCGATTGTCCTCTCTCTCTCTCTCTCTCTCTCTCTCTCATCTATTCTTGGCGGCTTTTACCAAAAACTGACGATAGTCCCAGCGATTGTCCCCTCTTTAGCTTTTTTGGTGCGACTTTTGTCTCAAACTTGTTCAACAATTTCGTCAGACCAATTTGATAGCCGGGAACTGCCACCTGCTGATTTTGTTTTGTTTCTTTTGGGAAAGTGCAGAGGACAATAAAGAAATTATTTGAATTTTATATTGAATTTACAATTAAGTGTTTGAATTTTAAAATATTTTAAAAAACACAACTAATTAATCCCTCCCTAACCATGCGACGCTCTGGATCTGAAATGATGTGGAGGAGATGAACTGTCACTTGCCAATCTGATGTCACATGTGACTCGAAATGTTGACATGGCACCCACCACCTCAGCGCATCTTGCCACCTCAGCAATTTCACTCCAGAATTGAGCCATGTCAGCGGAGTGGGTCGTCATTGTTGAGAGAGAGAGAGAGAGAGAGAGAGAGAGAGAGAGAGAGAGAGAGAGAGAGAGAGTCAGAGAGAGAAAGAGAGTAGATGTTCGATGATGGTGATGTACCTTCGTCTCCTCCTACGATGGCGACTGACGAATGCGATACTCCCAACGACGACTGAAAAAGATGATGGATGATCGAGCATCCGCGATTGATGGATGATGGCGCTGGAATCAATTGCAATTCAAGGCGGCGACGATGAATGAAGGAACTCTGAAGGCGGAGATGACGCAGCAAACTAGGCAGATGACGGAGGAACTGCAACCCACCGCCGTTTCAAATCGTCATCCTGAACATCTCAATCGCCAAAAACTACAGTCGATTCGATTCAAGCTGTTCTCCTTCGTTCCAAACTCCCTCTCTGTCTCTTAGTCTCTCAGTCTCTCACAGCTCCATCTATCTCTCTACCATCATCACCAAAATCCAACCGGAAAACTTCGAACCACGACCGAGAACCTCATTTGATGGTTGGAATCGTGTTTTCCCTTAATTTCGACCAAGTTTGAAGCTTCAATTCATGTTTTTGGGTCCAAAAACTCATCAATTTCAAATCTTCGAAGGGATCTTGTTTTCTCCACCATGAAACCCAATGTCTACCACCACCAATCACCGACTGAATCCCAAAAACCTATCTGAATCGACCCTTGTTTATCTAAAATGCCAATCGAGTTCATTGCGAGTTCGCGTGTCATTCACCTCCCGTCGCCGGTTGAACAGCAAAATCGAAGAACACAGAAGGCAGCGTCGAAGACTGATAATGATAGTAGAAATCGGCGACGGAGTAAACGAAGAGATTGCTGATAGCAAACAAAAGGTGGCGATGGATTAAGTATGGTGCAGAATGCGATCGATCATGGAATAGACGGAGAAGACGACGGTGGACGAGATGAAGATGAAGATTGAATTGTAGATGGGAGATGAGTGAGTCGGCTGTTGAACAGACGGCGGCCGGATGAAACTCGAACAGTGAAAACGAGGGAATGAGAAAACATGGGTTGATCTTCAGGGTCGGTTTCCAATGGTAGGCGCGGACGTGGGTTGATCCTCAGGAACTGAAGAATCGTGGTCCATGTCTATGCAGAGGCTTGAAGGAAGGAGGGAGAGAGAGAAGAGCGAGGGAGAAGGAGAGAGAGTGATGTGGGCTGTGCCATCTCAGCATGAAGCTTAGGTGGCACCGCCACATCACTAATCCCGGGTAAAAAATTTTACCAATCTTGCTTATATGGTCTATGCCATGTCAACGTAAAGCTGATGTGGGGCTACTATCTCAGCATTTTGGTGACATGGACACATTGATTTTCGGTGTTGCTAGCTCAGATTGCAACTTCCACGTCATGCCATTCGAATACTAAATCGTTATTTTTTTAAGTTCAGGGATTTAATTGGAAATTAAAATTGAATTTCAAGAATTGTACAAATAATTTCCTCAAAGGAGTATCTGCAGAAGGGAACAGTTTCTGCAAAGCAAAATATTTTCTTGATGACAAGAAATCATCTCTATCTTATCTGTCCATTCCTTTTTCTTTTGCCTCAGATGCCAGAGTCATTTTCTACAGACTTTGCCTCCCCTATTTTTCTTTGTTGCAGTTCTTGTCTACCACCCACTACTAGTAAATTACACTATCCAATTTTTTGTACAATTATTTGATTTTCTTTTTCAAAAATAATCTAAAGAGGCCAGAATCTCAGAAATATATCCGGTAAATGTCTTATATTTTAGAATCCGAAGAGGCTGCCATGCTATAGGAGGGTAAAGCTGTGAAATTTTCATAGCCTGTCCAATTTGATTTTCTTCTTTTTATCCAAATGGACATTATGTATAAAATAAAATATATAATTTCGTTTGGTATGTATAGATTTTATTTTCTTTATTATTATTATTATTATTATTATTTTGGTCATTGCATGCATAGGAAACGCCCAAGACACGATAGTATAGAACAGTGCTGTTTTTGTACTTGAAAAATGACCAAATCAAATCAAATCAACAAGAATGCGACTTTAGAGAAAAGACAGAGGAGAAATGATATATTTCTTGAAAATTATACCTACATAGGGCTTATCTCTATTTTCCACACTATGGAAATTCTATTGGCCACTAATTTCCCACTTCACGAATACATTTCCATTGAAAATTTTTAATTTAAGTTACTTAATTATTTTTAAGTTTCACTCTCTTTAGGAATAATTAAAGTACGATGGCCATTCAAATGTAAACCTAGGTAGATCCGACAAACTCTAATGGAATTCATTTACCAAGTTCTATTTTATTTTACTAATTTAAAAATTCATGATTTTTTTTTTTTTTTTTTTTTTAGGAGTTAGAAATGAACTCCGCACTTTTTTTTTTCCAAACATAAATTTTAGATTTGGAAATAAACTCTACAAAAAATGTGAAATTCATTTGAATCTAAACACAGTCTAAAGGCTGGAATTGGGTGCATAAGCCCATTAAGTGTCTGTGACTGTATTTTCTTTAGTGAAAAGCTAAAAATTTCACTAAAATTTAGAGATAATTAAATACGAAATCTTAATTTTTTAGCACATTTGTGGATTTCTTTCTAAAGGTTTTAATTTTTCCTACTGAGTTCTACATGTTTGGATTTGATTACAAAATATGGTCCTAAAATAAAATTATACAGGTTAGAGTTAAACGGCCATCAAGTCAATAATTTTTTGGGCAAAAGAATTAAAATATAAACTAATAATTTAGAGAAATACTTATTTTTTGGTATAAACTATTGGTATCCAGTAACTCTGTTAGATCTTACTAAATCTTGTTCGGGTTCGAATTAAACTCTTAAGAGACAAAACTCTCAAATACCTATTCAAGACCTTCCATCCACTAGACCAACTATTGTTTGGACTATTGTATGGTTGGACTCTTTTATAATTTTTTGGAGATATTTTGTAACGTAGTAGTTATGTTAATACCATATAGATATCATGTGATGTTTAGTAATATAATGTGTAATTTATTAGAAATTCTGGCATATGATCCATTATAATATCAAAATTACAGACAAGTCCATATGTTTACAACTAAATAAAAAAAAATTAAATAGTTTAGAACTAAATAAAAAGGAGTAAAATATTTAGAATTCTATTTGTAATTATTCTTCCAAATTTAATAATTCTATTCTTACATAAACTCTCACTCTTTGCCACACAATTATTCCTTGAAACTTTTTTTTTTTAAATTCTTGCACAAGTACCTTTTTTCTCTTTAGTGATTGGTCAGAATGCAACAGATATTTGAATGAAGCAAATATTAATTTTGGGGTTGTGTATTGTGCATTGGAATGGACCATATAACAATAGGAGACTGAAAAACATGAATTTCGAAGACTGCCTCTTAATTGTGTGTGTTGAGGGAACATTTTAGGCCAGCATTAATTATTACAATTAGAGCATCACGAAAAGGGTCTCTTCTTATGTTGACAAGCTTTTCGTGGCATTTTTGAGCCCCTTAAGACTAGAAATGAAAGATCAGAGTCATAGTCATGCAACCCCCCTCCCCCATTATGTTTCCTACCTTAATTATTTTTTTAAAAAAAATAAAAAATAAAATATATTTGGTGATGATAAGGTCGTGGGCATTTTATTCAGAGCAACAGTTGATCCAAATTAAGAGGGCAGAGTTGAGTTGAGTGTTGATAATCACATCCAGATCTTTTGATTTGACAGAGTGTGAGTGTGAGTGCATTATATTTAAATGGTTGGGTCATTGCATAGCTGTACTGCTAACAGAATGGGCTCATAAGAGTTCGGTGGGCAGGATTCCTGCCAGGAATCATGATGATCAAAATTTCCCCCCTCACCCCCGCCCCCCGGCAAAAGAAAAAATGAATGTGACTATATTTGCAGGCATTATTTTACATGTACTTAAAAACAAACGCATATATATATATATATATATATATATATATTTTACATATTACGTATAATAGTGATGCTGATTGTTTGTTGGATTCTGATTTGTTTGATAAAATTATAATTTTAGGGGTATAGATAGGTTTAACTTATTACTATTATTATTTTTTGTTTTATTAACTCCATTTTGAGAGAGAGGGAGAGAGGTTAATTCAAGGAAAATTGACTACCTTGAACAAGGAACTTTTTTTCTACATGCCTAAATTCGCTAATCATTTTAACAAGTTAAAGAAAAAGGAAGGGGGATTGGGTTAAGTCTAAAATAAGTTCTAAATATTCCCTCGTAACAAAAGCAGTTCTTCCCTAAATAAGACCCTCCCATCGGAAAAACTACCAAGTCTTCTCTTCGGTTGGAATCAGCTTGATCGGATCAAGAGTCTACTCCAGATCTTCCTTCTTTTACTGTTGCACCCATTGCTTGTGACCAGGAACCCATTTAGGACACTTCGGACTGAAGTAGCTCGAAACAACCCTCGAGTTCAAAAGCTCAACAATGGGTGCAAACTTCACACACCTAGGAGTCTTGTACTGATTTATTGAGGCACCTAAGCTAATGGCATAGTCCATGAGCTTGTCAAATGTGCCATTTTCCACAATCTTGATCTCTAGTGGCCCAATTGACTTGTCCGAAACACGCCCTTGGCGGTACACGCTGTTGAGCGACTCTTCAATTGCCAAACAACAGTCCTCAAACACTGATGGAGGAATTGGGGTTGACCCTTTCAGGCTTAGCTCCCAATAGAGCACATAGTGACCTGGACTTGTTGACAAGTCTGCATAGCTCGTGTACTCGGCCAAATTTGCATCAAATGGCACCAAATGGGCAAGTGCATTTTTCACTGCATTTTGGAGTTCAACCTCATCAGTCTTGTCCGAATCAATGCTCAGGCACACATTTTTCCTGCAGATAAAGTTAAATTGTGGAGCATTGTTCTTGAATGCAGCCACTCTTAGCACATCCCCAACTCTATACCTATATAGTCCTGTGTCCAAAAAAAATGTCAATATTCACTCACTAATTTAAAAAAGAAAAGGAAAAAAAAGTGGGTGTCAAAGAAAGAGACTTTTACCGGCATAGGTTGTAACAACAAGCTCATACTCTTGTCCAAGCCTGACATCAGCAAGATCAACCAATTTTTGCTGTTCTTTCTCATTGAGAGATTTGGAAACATTAATTGAGTTTGTGATCCCATTGTTTCTCTGGACAGGCAAGAACTCAAAATAGGCCATGGTAGGGATTAGGGTATAGGAAACTTCGCTTGGTTTGCAAAGTGGGTTGAGATTTAGGCCAAAATAGCACTCAGAAGAGGCATACATAGTGCAAACAAGAGGCAAGCCATTGCTATAATAATCAAGTGTTGGAATGTACTGCGACATAGTCCCCGTCACAATAACATCCACATACTTTGTGTTAGGCCACAGCCTTGTTATAATTCCCTGCCATGATTCCTTGCCACATTCCCCCTCTATGAAGTCGGCAAGTTTCGGGTCAGGTTTTAGGATTTTCATGACTGCCTCACGGACTGAAGGATCAGTTATCCGCGGGTCAAGGGTTCCGGTCCTTATATCATGGCAAAGAAGGGACCAATGCTTCTCGAGGAACTTGATGGCCCGGATGAACCCGGAAGCGAAAACCGCCCCGACCCGGAGAACCTCCTTGTGTTGGCAAAGGCCACATAGTAATTGGGAATACATGCTTTGGTAAGAATCGGGGCAAAGAATGGTTTCATTTGGACTAGTGTAGTTTGTGTAAGGATCATAAGGCCTGTCCTTGAAATGGGAGCTTTTGTAATAACTTGTCAAAACAGGTCTAGCCACAAGACCTCCTGGTGTCTTTGCTTCTGCCTTTATGAACAAAAAGTACATTCCTTTGCCTTTGTCTAGTCCTGGCACAAATTGGTTCATCACAGGCATCAATAGACTGTATAGCAATGATCTCCTGTCTAGTTCTTCTTCAATTGTTGGCATCAATTTTCTCTCTCCTCCAGATGTCCCAGAACTGCAACATCCCAAAAAAGAATTAAAAAAAAAAAACACAAATTTCAGCATACCCAACAAATTTTAAGACAAACCCACTAATTAAAAACACAATCTCAAGACAAACCATCAAAAAAAGGTTTTTAATTTCTTTTTTGTTAGGGGGTGTTACCTAGTGAGGAATTCTGAAATGGGTCGAGAAGAGAGAATAGGGGCCTTGTCACCATTGGCGATGCGAGAGATTTCAAGTTTAATATCTTCATAGGTGATGACAGGGATGGTTTTCTTGAAGGTTTCACGGTCGGTGTGACCATTAAGACCATGTTTCTGTAAGTACTCAACATGGGCATTTCGAGACAGGATTTCAGAGAGGACACGCTTTTGGACATCATCGGCGTTGGTTGTGACATCTTCAATGAACTGAAGTGCCTCCGTGTTCTTATCTGCCAGATTATACTCCGTTGGTTTCAATGTGTTTTTTGGTGCTTCAGGCATGGTTACAATATTATCAAGTGATGCGCCAGACAGAGGGAGGGATGGATTTTGAGAGGAGAGAGAGAGAGTGGATGGATGTGGGCGTTGAGGAGAGGAAGGGGTATATATAAGTGTGGAGAGATGGTGGCTATATGCCAGCTGTTCTTAGTCTCTCTGTTTTGAAGGCCAAGAAAAATAGTGGAAGTGGAGGGTATTTTTGGAATTATGAAATTTGCTCTTTTGAGCTTTCTTCCATCCTATCCTAATCATGTTTTTGTTACACTTGATGACATGGAATTTCCATGCTTTTATGAGGTCCCAACATGCATTTTCAATGCATATATTACACTAACTTTCCTCTTTTCTTTATTTTTTTTTTCCTACAACCGGTAATAACTTATAAATTTAATAATTAAATTTATGTATTCCCAAAATTCTGTACGGAGAAAAAAAAATATCGCTTCTCATTTTAATAGAACAAATAAACAAAAAATTATTTTAAATAAATACCATTTTTAGCTATTGTGAGGTGAAAAAAAGGATAATCCAATGAGGAGGTGCATGTGAATGTGAGCTGTAAAATGAGAAACTTGGGGAAGCGGACAAAGAAAAATAAAATGAGATATTTGATGAAGAAAAGTTAATGTATTAAATTTCATCTCATGTGACAATTTTTTAATGGGTAAGGATATTTGAAAAAATATTTTATCCCTTGTTTTTCTCGCAACTAAAATTGTTTCCATATTAAGCAAATCAAAATTCCCATGATTAATTATTAATTATTAATTATTTTTTTAAGGAAGGGAACCATTTCTCTGATCAGTCATTTGCAATAGACAGTACCATATTTTCAAGTAATCTTAAGAAAAGGAAAATTCTTAACAATTTCTTATTGGCATGAAGAGTTATTTCTTTTCTTTTTTTTTTTTTTTTTTTTTTCTAACACAATAATTTGGGAAAACTTTTATGGCTATGGTCCCTCATTTTATCCAAAATTTGTCGTTATTCATGTGCTTGTGCTTGCTCATTAAGGGCATTGTTGATCCAAAACTTTCACAATATTGCATGTGACGTTAAAATACATTCATTGTACCTATATGATTTCAACCTCTATACGCTAACAAACCCGTTCCATACCAAAACACCCGCTCTCTCTCTCTCTCTCTCTCTCTTCTAGGGAGGCGGTTTTGGCGTGCTTGTCGTACAAGAAAAACCGGGAAACCGTTTGGAACCTTTTTCCTTTTATTGTTACAATAATTTAAATCTAAAATCACCTGTATAAAGATTAAGATTTGTATGTGATTTTTTAAGGATTTATAACCTCTCTCTCTCTTTCTCTCTTCTTGGAAAAGCTGACACCGCTCAAATATTTCATTATTTTGAGAGAAAAAATATAACAAAAATAGAATTATAAACGACAAAAAAGTTGTTAGATAAGTTTAAAAATATAAGTTTTAAATATGAGGGTTCCAAGTTTAACAAATTCTAAGGTTGTTTTATTAATTGTGAAGATTTTTATTAAGAAATTTACATAAATAAATATGTTTGATTAATTTAAGAATAAAAAATTAGTGAGGATTTACGGTTTCTCTATTCATATAATGAAATGAATTAGTCAACCCTCATCAACATTAATCGACAAAATAAATATTATATATATATTTTTTGGTTTTAAATAAAGAGTCCAAAAGCTAAAGCCCACAAATCCGCCGTGAGAAGCACCGGGTACACGCGCGCTTGCACCGCAGGTGTTCCTCATTTCACCCACAAGTTTACCTTCCGTAATTTTTTTTTTTGGGATTTTCATTTTTTCCATATCCCCCAATTTAAAATTATTTTGGGGAATTGAGGTTTTTTTTTTTTTTTTTTTTTTTGGTCCTTTCAATTTCTACGGAATGGTTTGTGAGAGACTTGTTTATTTATAGGAACTATCAATGGATGTGCTCTGCTAGCTTACGTTAAAATTTAATGCTGTTACAATCTTAACTATTTACCCTTTTGTTTACTGTTTAACCATGTGTCTAAGTTTCGAACTCTCTGAAAATGAAAAAATAAAAAATAAAAAAATCAATTATTTAATAAAACTCACGATATTTAAATCAGATTAATCGAATAACATTTAAATACCAATTGATCTAATACCAAAAAAACAAAAAAGATTTATGGATATGGGCAGATATTTCCATTAACTTCCTCAAATTTTAAATTTAATTGATCTTAAAATAAATATTTATGCCCCTCTCAAGTAAAATAAGTGAGACCATCTTAATAAATTATGAGATGCAATAACCAAATAATTTAATTTTCTTATTATGAAATCTAAATTTAATTTATTATATTAATTGGGCATAAATTAGTATAATAATTGTGATTTATTTTGTTCTATTTTTAAATAAATATTATATTAATTATTGTGTTTTATGGTCATTGATATAATATGAATGATGAAGGAGATTTTTAAAGAAAAAATAGAAGGAAGAAGTCTAATTTGGAAGACTTTGAAGATATTTCTAATATTTAGGAATATAAAATTTGAAGAATTTCAATTTTTGTAATTTTCTATTCTAATTAGACTATCTATTTGATAAGTCAATTAAGTTACTTGTCACTAAAAAATTTCTTTTTTATTTGATAATCGTAAAAAATTTAGAAAGACTTTTTTTATTAAAAATTATGTTAACTCATTCCAATATACATGAGACATTAGAGAGGAGGAAAAGAGAGGGGGAGAAGAGGCAGCCGCCCCCATGTCCTGCCCTTCACGTCCAGCAAACATATTTTTATTTAGGTTTTGTTTTTTTCTTTTGTTGCTTCAAGTTCCCGACGACCATGACTCCTTGGATTACTGCTGTTCATTTGTTGAGGATGAATGCCACTTTTTTTTTTTCATTGTTTTGCAGCACTTTAAACATCAATAAAATTTTGTGGGATCTCTTTTCCCATGTTTTCTTTTTAATTTAATTTTCTGGTTAAAGAATTATTGAAATTTTGATAAATGATGATTGTGATATCTAAATGATTTTATTTACTTGATATTTATGGGTATTTATTTAATTTCTATGCCTAATATTTATGATTGTTTTAGAATTATTAAATAAAAGCCTATATTTAATAATCTTAAAATAGTTTACAATCATTTAAAAACAATAAAATTTGTATATTTTTAATAAAGTGGTAATTGATATAGTTTTATGGTATCGTAAGCGGTAGAATTTATATCAAGAGATTAAATAATCTAATTTAAATAAATCCATATTTACTTATTAGAATTGAATTTCTCTAGATCGCAATATTATCGAAACTTTAAATCTAACGAGAGTCTCTTGGATTGTCTTTCGATTAAGAAAATAATTAACGATAATATCTTTATTACCGAAAAAGTAAGGAGAGTTGGTCGTTTCGTGATATTTAACGGCTATAACCAATTTATTCACATAATATCGAATAATTTTTGTATCGATAATCAATCAAATATATCAATGTGGAAATAATTTTTTTGGTTAGGTTTTACTTTCAGTGACATTCTTTTTTTTCCATTGATTTATTTATTTTGTTAGTTTCAAATACTTTTTTACAAATACACTTATATTTTTATTTTTATTAAAAGAAATAGATCTATCGTTTTCTGTGAATATGATTTTACTCGTGCTATATTTATATTATTTAAAATAGATATTTTATTTTTGATTGTTTGATAACACACCATATACCAATTTGAGATAATGCAAAATTTATAATATTTTGTGGGATTTTCTCTTGTAAAAAGTTTGCTAAAAAATTTCCTTTTTTTTTTTTTTTTTTTAAGAAAAAGAAGAGAGGTGGGTTAGATCTTAATTTGGTAATTTTGGAGTGCTACTTGATTGGGAAGAAGGAAGCTTTGTTTTCTTCTTTATGGAAATTTGATTTGTAAGATTATTTTATTTATTTATTTATTTTAATGGGAAGTTCAAATGACGGCTGCATCACAAAGCCAAGCAACTTGTACAGGATTCTATGATTTTGAGCTACAAGCCAGCCAGAGCTTTGGGTTACACAAGTACGCAAAAGATTTTCAAGTATCAATAATAATATTTTTCTATTTGTTTAATAAAGTAGTGTAACTAAACTTGATTAGCACTTATAGTACAGCTCAATCAATGTATGTAACTGTGTATAAACTCATTACATCTCATAATTAGCAAATATTAACGTTATAATTAGCAGTTAGTAACTAGTCCATGTTGATGGACAATATGTGAGACAAATTTAGCATTGAAAATATATTTTTTGTAAATTTTTCTCTTAAAAGAAATTATATTTTTGTAACATGTGTACTTTTTAATATTTTTAGAATTCATAGCTAAAAGATCTATTAATATTGTTCACTAAAATTGAAATGATAAAAAGAAAAACGATACTTTTTTAATGAATTTGTTCAGATAAATTTATTTAGTTAAATTTATTTTCATATCCGATTTGATTAATAAATTTTTAATAAATATGCATGCAAAATGATTGATTTTAACATGCTATTTTTATTTTTATTTTTTTGCTAATGTTTAAGTAATGGATGGGTATTTTTGTCAAAAAATTTCAACATAAAATAAAATGGTGTTTTATTTAGAGAAGTAGGGTGCAAAGTCGTACACTATAATATCACCGAAAGTCGTACCCTATAATATGACCGAAAGTGTTTTTTTCATCTTCAACTACGTTAAGGAAACAAAAATATTAAGATTTTGATGTTAAAAATTTGAAAATAATAATAATAATAATATCATCATTATTATTAATTAGCAAACAAAGGCAGAATTCAAGTCAGTTTTGTTGGTTAAAGATGTCTCAAGGTGACGTAATCGACACATCACCACAATTAAACCACCCCCCCCCCGGGGGGAAAAAACCTTCTCTGCCACGTCTTACCGGCCAGCCCGTCTCCATTTGTCTTCCTCACGTGTCGTTTACCCACAGCGTTGACCAGTCAACACCCCCCCGGGGTTTCAATGTTCATTAATAATCCAGTAGCAACTCCCTATTAGTGTCTAATTACAATAATATTAAATAAATTAAATAATTTATTAACTAAAAAAATTAAATCATATATAACAATTTATTGATTAATTTTTAATTAAATTATTAATATATTTTTAATTAATTTATTTGGTTTATGAATTATTTATTCTATTCGTATTAAGATAAATTAAAATGGGTTAAGTTTATTTTGATTGAGTGAATTAGTGGAGATGACTTGATAAATAAGTTGACCTCAATCAAAACTCTTGCTAATGAATTAAAAAAAATTTTCTTTCAATTTTTTTTTTTGGGTTTAAATAGTGGAAAATTTCCAAGAAAAATTTGAAGTAAAAATTATCGAATAATTCAATTATTATATGGATAATTTTGGCTTAAAATATAAAGTAATAGAACAAGTGAGGGGGCATTTCATAACATGTCTCATAGGGCAGAAGTAGTGATTTTCAATCGTGCATGAACAAAATGGCGAATTCATTCTTTAAATTTTAGGTGATCAGAGAATCATGCTATGTCGTGATGAATTATTATATTTCCCAACTTTTTTGTTCAAATGTGTGTGTGTGTGAGAGAGAGAGAGAGAGAGAGAGAGAGGAAATAGAATTTGAATTGTGACCATTGCTTCCGAGGCAGGTAGGCCCAAACCCAAGCGGGCTGCATATGCTTGGTGTGAGGGTTTTTGGGGAATGCTTATCGTAATGTGAAAAAGAATGTGTCTATTCTGTATTGTTTACAAGGGAGAGAGAGAGAGAGAGAGAGAGAGAGTAATAGCGTGTTTGTGTAGTTTGTGGGAGACAGAGACAGTAATGCTAATCTTTGACCGTTGACTTCCCTCAGAGATAATTCAATTCTCATCCCCTTCTTTTAACATCTCGAGAAATGGCAACCCTTTCCTTAGTTTTATTTTAATCTTAATAAACAAGTACTATCTAATCCTACTGGTAAAGTTATTATAGAAATGCTTGGAGGGTTGCTGTGCTGATTATCCTTTGTGATTCTGTATAAAAGGAAAAGAAAAAAAAAAAAAAAAAGACACGTGAGTCGAAGTTAAAAGCTGAAAGTTGTTAGGAGATCATGTGTTGTGAATTCTATAGGCAAACATTATGAGATGCACAGGAGACAGGCCAACCATCGTTGGTGTAAAATGGTAAAAATCATTTCGGTAGTTTTAAGGAAAAGTATGAGTTGATTGCCCATAAAGTCTAACTAAGCTAAATCTTTTGTAGAAAGAAAACCCAATAATGTGGTCTCTAATCATGTCGCCATTGGTTTCTGCAAATGGATGTCGTTTTTAAACCCTACTACCATGGACAGGATGAATTTTTTATTCCTAAAGAAAATCATCCCCGGATTGTTAAGCCAAGACCTTGCCCTCAAAATTCGACATCTAGGGCTTTCATTTAAGACCCATCATTAATTAAAAGTACTTTGCTCCAACCTTTGATTGTATTGGTCCATTGAAGATTGAAATCAAGGTAAAAAAAAATTGTTAGATTATTTGTTCATCACATGCAAACTTTTAGGGTTTCTACATGGCATTGTCCGGTGTAAACAAAAGTGACTTTTCTTTGGTACTTCAGAAAGGGCTTTTAAAGCATTTTTTTTTTTAGAATGTGACGTTAGAACTCTTAACTAAAATCTTAAATTTTACTCGTGACTTGGGTATAGAGTAGATTACGTTGAGAGAATAGTCAGAGTATGACTATAAAATACTATAAATTTCGAATTGAATTAGTCAGAATATGATTGTAGATACCAATTGATATACTATATAAAAAAAAAGTATTTTGTTCTTTTCTAGATAGTAAACTTTTCACTTTTTTTCTTTATCCCAGAAAGAGATCCTTAATTAGCTTCCGATTCATAGAAATGATGATGATGCTTTGTTAGTCTTTCACATCACGTTTGCCATTTTTATGTTGCCCTACCATGGTGAATTATTGCAGGAATCGTTTTTTTTTTGTTTAGGCAGGAGTAGAAAAAACAAGATCATGAAAGTTGTAATGGTTAATAAAGATGAATCTCCCACATTTTTATCTAAGAAATTATTTGTGAGAAAATGTTCTGAATCTTCTAGGTTATAGAAGATATTATGGCTATTTTGATGTCTCGTTGGAGTTATCATGTCGTAGTTACTCTAAGTGGATAAGACAGGTGGAGACCATCCTCTTTTATTTTATTAAATAAAAAATAAAAGACAATCATTTTATATTAATGTGCTTGGATACACCGGAATTGTAGGAGATATTGTTCTATTCCTTGGTAGGAAAGGAGGAAAACAATGTCATGCTAATGACTGTTGATGATGAAATTGTTTGATTTGTTTGTCACTTATAATACCCCATTTGACAAGAAGAAATGGATGATGGGAAAATGTCACATCCATGGCTCAGCAGATCATAGCGACAAAAATTGGAAACAAGAAAACATATCTCCCTATCAATCATGCACTGGCAAGCAAAAGTTTATTGACATGGTTGAATATCAAAATGGCAAAGCCCGAAAAAAGGGCGGTACTTGGCTTGTACCCATTTTCATGGCTTTGTACAAAAATGCATGCAACAAACCCTAAAGAGTAACTATCAAAGGAGGGCCGGGGGGGGGGGGGAAGATCCTTCTAGCTTTATGGTGTATGATATGATATGATGTTTTTTCCACTTCATGTACGACGTGGATAACATTGCTGTAATACTAAACCATTACTATCGAAAATACCAATTTGTGTTATATATATCGTTCATCAAATACTCTATTTTAATGTAACACAAAATATTGAAAAAAAAATGAAAATTGCATGAAAAATTTAGCAATAGATCAGATTTTGTTCAATATTTGTTTATTATATCAGAAAATCTGCAATTAGAAAGAATAATTCACTACTCAAAAGCAATGAAGGTGAAGGTCTTTATCAAGAAATATTTTCTACCCTGTTCATCAACAACAAATATCTACAAGACCCACCAACACACATAAAATTAAGACACATCTTTATCAAAAAAGTTCATGTCATAACAAGAAAATAGGGCTGTCGAAATTGAAAGTTCTTATCTATATTGCCTTTTCTTCGATTGGTCGGGGGATTAAATGTGGCGAAAATTTTGGCCTTTGAAGGTGCTTTCAATCGGCTTATCTTTTGTTGGGTTTTTCCTTCATTTTCATATAAAATGATTCTACCATTTTGAGCAAAAATGAATGCAACAACTTTCATGGGTTTTTTCCTTTCATTTTTTTTAATTTAATTTTGCAGATATGATTTCTAGCTATGTAAGCCTAAAAAAGCATGCCTTGCTAATAGCGAGCGGTCGTTATGGGCTTGATGGTTCATGTTTTTATCCACTCACTGTACCTACACTCTTGTCGGTCAAGTGCCCCAGATATTAGGGACACTGTTCATGACTTTGCATGTCTATTTCTTCAGGTGGAACCAATCCTACCCATTATTTGTACTTTCTCATAGGTGTCCAATTATGCACACATATTCTATTTGATTGTTCCTTTTTTCCATTTTAATTCCTTTGCTACAACTTTATAGTATATGTACAACAACAATAATATACATAAATAATTAATAAATCACTTATATACCAATTAGAGCCTAGTTTATCCCATAGGACTTTCCTGTTTTGGTAAGATATTTGTGAAATTTGTATATTAACTAATGGTGGAAAGAGAGTCAGGTCCCATTGAGGAGAAGTATATACAAGTCTTCTAATATTTTTATTTCAATCACAGTGTTATCCATTGTTTCATGTCATCCGTCCTTTTAATTAAATTCAAAGTTCCTTGAATATATTCATAAAGCATCATGATTTAGGACAAAATGATGACTGCAATTGTGGCAAAAACATATTTTCAAAAATTGCAACTCCCTTCTCTCATGTTGCAGTTGCACAGTCATATGAGCAAAGCCAGAAAAAAAAAAGGGAAGAGAGATAAGAAAAACAAACATGCATGGTTGTCTTTCATGAAATTTTCAAACAAGGAATCGAGAACAACATCATAAGATTCAACCATTAATCTTATACTTTGTCTCTATTATATTGCCCAAAAATAGAAGGTATCATAGACAATACATATATGTTAATTAGGTCACCTCTATAGGATATGTCTTCAGTAAAAGTTCATCAAATCCTACAACAAACAGATTTTCATTTTTCATGTTGGTACTATTTCAAGAAAGGGCACAATGTAATATTAAAAAAAGGTGATAAAGATAGGTCTATTTGTTTAAAGTATGTATATGAACAAACATGCAGAATCTAATTCTACTGGGCTCTAGCTGGACTCAGCAATTCCTACAATATTAATGAAACCTATGCATCTTTGCAGATACGACTTTTTAGGATATCATGACCATGAGTGAGAGAGAGAGAGAGAGAGAGAGAGATTTGATGTTAGAGTTAGGCCTAGATTATAATCATGTTTTCATGTCTGTGGAGCATAGTACAACATGTTGGAGATATTAAAATTGAAAAAGAGAAAAAAAAAAAAAGAAAAAAAGAAAGAAAGAACCAAATAAATGCCAGCACTAAGATGAATGGCTACATGGCCTACAACAGTAGTCTTAATAGGAAATATTGCCCGAATTGGAAAAACAAAGTTATTTAACAAGAAAAATCATGATTGGCCTGTTTCATCACTGGCCTTCACCATTCAATATATTAAAATTTTCCTATGAGCATAAATTCAAGAGGAACCAGAAAAAGGAGGACCAACAAAATGGGTGACGAGGTTGTGGCCACAAATCACATGATGGTTCCATTAAAATGAGTTTGTCGGCTCACTTTTCGTGGTTGGGATTGGTAGACTGTCGATGATAATAATGGTATACAACAGGGTTAAACGTATCACCTTCATATCCATTGTTACCTATATAAAATGTTGCATTACAGAAGACTAATCTCAAGTGCCATTGTCCAACCACGATGAATAGTTCTATTATTGGTGATGACAACATTTGAACAGAACTTGTGATTTAGCAAGGTAGAGGGAGAGGATAGACATTAAACCAAAAGTTGAAGACATGACATGATGGATCAAAAAGAAAAGGAGATCAAAATAGAAGTGAGGAAAGATAAAAAGGGGAAAAAATGGCTCAAATATTCAATGATACTAAAGCAACGATTGTGAAGCACCAGCTTAGATTCCCTCTAAGTGTTGTTTTTGTTCCCAAACCAAATTGTAAATGCAACTCAGTATAGTGCATTTTAGACCATCTAAGTTAAAAGTGGCAAATCTAAGTGATTGGCTTAAATTGCTAAAACCTTTCAACCCATCATCTCATGTCACCAGTTAGGCAAGACAATGGTTCGCAAGTGGGACGAACAACCGCTTGACCACAAAGTACACCAAAAGTATCTGTCTTTTAAAAGATGATTGCAGTCATATGGGGGAAGAGAGGTAGGGAGAGGGGGGGCATACTTGAGCTTACTTTTCTAAGTGGTTTTCTTTCTTCTTCCTTTTTTTACTTTCCATTTGTTTTTGAGGAATTTGTCTAAGAAAGAAAGAGGTTTAAGAGATGGGGGGCCAACTGCCACGAGACCATAAAAGGTGGGGAACACATTGATATATGATCTGAAAAGAAAACATATTCAACATAGGCATAGCTTACTTCTTGTGTTTATTGCTTTGAATGTGCCAAGGGAGATTACCATATTTTCCAACAAGAACAGTTCTAAGGGGTCTAGTGGACCACACCTGTATTGAAGAAGTACTAGACTTGTCTAGATAGTGCGAGAGAACAAGGGAATTAAGCATTTTAACTTTCAACTATTTACTTGATGGAACATGGTTTTCTTATGAAATAGATCCTTACAACAATTTTCATGAATTTTATCATTTTATAAATATTGAACTATAGCAGATACATCATAAAAAATTGCGTATCAGTAGTTGTTTATCACACTCTGGATAACTCCAGAATTGGTTCAATGGGCCAACTCATGAAGTAAATGGATAATATATGAACCATCTTTTCAAGTCACATACAACATGAGGTGAGTTTGAGCCAATGAGTGTTCAAAGATTAGGATTTGTCTAATAGTCCCCTCCAATTTGGTGATCACGGGTCCAAATCTTGATGTAATAAAAAAAAAAAAATTAGGACTTGGATGTTGTGAGCAAAGAGAAGGATTTAAATTGACCTGTAAGAGGTGGTGTTCAAAGATGGGACTTAGACGTGGATGGACCCAGATGTTAATGCTGAAAAGGGAATTGGTGTGTCACGTCTTCTCTCAATTTGACTCTATGATTATGTCTCCTTCAAGTCTTGTATTCATTTATTTATTATAGCATTTTGCCCCCCCCCCCCTCCTTTTTTCCTCTTCAGACGAGAAAGAGAGGTGGATGAACATAAATTCATCTTTTGGGTATGCCCCCACCCTTCGCAGCTTATTAAATGAATTACATCTGTTTTATGATGGTGGGTATGGGTTAGGAGTACCTAGACATGTGCCTGAACTGTTCCAATGTGCAATTTTGCCACGTCAACAATCCGATTTGCACCCGAGAAATAGGCTTTGTTTGTATTCATTCCTTCCTAAAGTTGTGTGTGAAAGACATTATAATCCTTGTGGGCACTCATCATATGGACAATAAGGTTGGTGCCCTAAAGTGTGTGTCCCAATCCTCATGAGATTGTGTGACTTTCCTTCAAAAGAAGCAAAGAAGACAAGATGCTTACATGCAACACTGAAACAATCATATGGGTCTGATTCACCAGTAATCTGTCTTCTAAAAAGGCAGCCACCTACAAAATTTAATGGGTACCCCTCAAATTCAGGGGATATTTCATTAGATGTTGACTTCTCAACCGTCATCTTTCTTCAGCATAGATAAGCCAAACTGGGTTCAAAAAGGAACAAAAGAAATATAGATAAGAGCCACAATGTCCAAGAAGACAGACAGATATGCCACTAACATGGTGTTCAAACCTCAACAAACCACGTTGAAATGTCTCATATCCTCCAGTTTTTCAAGGAGCATTATATCTAACCAGGAATTAAAAAAAAAAAAATGCTCAGATGAAGCTGTTCATGAGTCACAACTCTGTAAAATGCAGGCATGGCATTCTTAATTCGGTTGCTAGGTCAACAATTTTGCCTAATCTCTGAGAATGCGTATCATGATGCACTCTCTTACTCAAAAAGACTAAAGCGAAATTCAATTATAAGCTATTTGGGAATAAAAAAAGCATATGTACATCCAACATTTTGTTCCTGTTTTGACTTCTATTATTCTGCCAATGAAAACAGACAAGATTTCAATAGGACAACTATTTTTTTCCCTCTAATAATCTAGTTAAACATTCGCCTACAAGGGGAAGAACTGCCAGCTGACTGACTTCACTGAAACACTGAAATGTTCCCACTCCAACTACACGAGGCAATCACATTAGGCATGAGAGGATGTAAAGCAACATCAATGCATGCCTGTTCATGTGAACTGATTTTCTTAATAAGCTTAGATGATCTGTAGTCGTATATGTATATGGAACCATCGGAGGAGCCAGAAATAAGTTTCTCTCCATCCAAGCTGAAATTGCATTTAATGGGGAATCCAGAGACTTCATGGCCCTCGTATCTCTTGTACTTGTCAAGCTTGAATGGAGGATTAGAAGAGAAGATAGCGATGTAGTTACCATTTGACTGGGCTACAAAATATGGATCAAACGGATGGCTCCTGATACAGGGACAGGTATAGGCTTCCACATAAACCTGATTGAGGAGAAAATGAACTTAAATGAGTCAAGAACAAACAGAAAAGAATAGAAATGACAATACTCGCAACTACGAAAATTTGCAATCAACTGGTAGAAGCCGAATCTTATTTGCCACCAAAAAATGATATAAAATGGAGCTTTCCTGTGTCCATGGAAAGTCCAGATGCATCGCACTAAACATTGTAGCAGATGTTCAAGTTCTGCCGTACACTAAATTCAATCCTAGATTTGACTTTATGGACATAAAAACACACGGGGAACAAATTATTTTGTAAAATGTACTGTCATAGGCATAGTTGATATTGAACTATAAACTTGCTCATCCATACAAAGCATCACTAATTCTGATTAATCAGAACTAGATAAATCTAACCGAGGAGCAGTAAATGAAACCTTAAGAGGCCAACATCTAATTTTAGAGGTCTGGTATGCTTTTCAGGGAAAATGTCAACAGCCAAATAGAATCAAAAACACAAAATGGCAAGCCTAATAGGATGTCTACAGGGTACTCCCAGAAGGCCACCATTAATTGGATTAGGAGTTAAAGAAAGTGTGAATGACGTTTTTACAAGCATGTTTGGTGAAGTTTTGCATCCTCAGGTATCATAACTACTGGCAAGTGGCAAAGTTATCCATTTCACTAATGCACATTGAGTGTGAAACTAGAACTTGAAAAAATTTCAGTAAGAAAATACTGGATGATGGAGATAGAGATGTGATCAATTCAGAGAGTGATTTGATAATCTCTCTACTTTTCATGATTATGACATTGATTTATACTAGTTGAATGTATAATAAGCTATTGTGTAGCCCAGTACGCCATCCCGTGTAGCCCAGGAAATCTGACTAGAAGCTTAATTAGGCTCATCTTTTGGATGAGGAAAATACTTTTAGGGCACGCTAAGCAGAAGCACGTATATCCATTCAGGCTTCAAATGGAAACTTATCTTGAAAGAGGGAAACAAGGTGATTCCCTTGGTGATACACTTTAGCAGTAACTGCATTATATCCCCACGCTGCATTTATGCTTAAACTTATGCTTTTCCATTAACCAAAAAGTAAAAGAAATATCAGTGGGTGCCTCAATGCTTTTATCAATCTGTATGAAGCAACCACAGCTGCTAAGCTTCATAAAGGAATTCAACAATGTAATGATTAAGACAAAGCTACTCCCCCCACCCACCAAAGAAGAGAGAGAGAGAGAGAGAGAGAGAGAGAGAGATACTTGATTGGACAGTGGAACCTCCCGCGAAACATCCCAAACAATGATAGAGTTTTCACTAAGATTTCCTCCCGATACATCACTAGAGGAGATGAATTGCTTGGCATCAGCAGTGAATTCAATATCAAGGATTGGACCAAGATTTCGAGCATATTCATGGACAATCTTGCCAGCTCTTATATCCCATAGTCTAAGAAGGCCCCTTGATCCCCCAGAAAGAAAGAGGTTGGTGTTGTCCGGATGGAACTTAATAACACCAACAACCTGGTCCTCCTTAAAAGCTTGAATTTCAATTCCCTTCTCAACATCTGTTAATCTTGATAAGTGATCATATCCGCAAGAAAGCAGGGTCAGCCCATGCTGTGACCATCTTACATCTTTCACTGCTGCACTGTGAAAGTTGAAGAGACGTGCCTTCTTCTGATTTCTGCTCCAGACATTCCATATACAGATTGCATGATCCATTCCAGCAGAAGCAAGAAGATGGGCTGCAAACTAATTTTTATGAACAGATCAACGAGGCAAGCAAGATAATTTTCCTTATCAGGAAGAAAAAGCTTATTATATAGAGCAAAAACCAAAAGGCAATTATCTGGAACCTTAGACAACATAAGCATGCTAAAACACCCAGCCACAGCAAAACAGGCAAAAGAAAAGAAAATATTTAAATATAATTTCAAGAACCAACAAAGATCAATAGTCAAATCAACTGCAAAGACAAGCAGGTTTCTTCCTCAATAACATGCAGTGATAGAGAGAAAAATCAATGGCCCTGTGCATATGTCACATAACCGGATTGTTTTTGTGGCTGCAAAATATGGATCTATATTTTGTATTCTGATAAAGCACATTGAACCAACTATGGCCAATCACAAACCTATACAGCAGTGAATACATAAGATCCTACCTTTAAGCATTATGGGTGCTACAGCTTCTAGGGCAGACCAGCCAAAGATTGCAGATATAAGAATAGAAGCTACAGACACAAAGCAGTATTATGGTAAATTTCTGTAGAAATGGGATGGCAAAGGTAAGATATCATGCTAAAATGTGCATATCTCTATGTCCATTGCTGTAAACTTTTAATTATAGATATGAATTAGTTATTTTATTTTTACTTTTTAATATGAATTTTATAAGTGATTATTAATTTTATATTTATTAAAATTTCATTTTTTATTCAATTGGGATAAAAAATAAATTTAATATATATTTATTCTGAAAATTAATTATATATATATTTTAATTATTATTAAATAACTAATGGTTCAACTACATTGACCCACAGTTGACTCAAAATTTTAAAAATTTACGGTTCGATATACAGTACAGTTTTGATAACATTTCATTTAACACCTCAACAATTTTCATGGATGTTTCTAACCTATTTAAATCAGTGACAACTGCTTTGAATCATCCATATGACTAAAATTCAAGACTGAGGATTTACTACTGATACAGGCCCCAACAACATAATGGAGATGCATGAAAAACCAAGATATAAAGGGAAAGGATCAAGGATTGATGCTGCAAGGGAGGTGTTATACGCCATTATGAAGGAGTTAGCTTATGTCATAGACTCGTAAAAAATTTCTTGGCACCAGACACCATGAGTTCTATGACTGAAAGTAAACAAGGGCATATTTTTTTTAACAAGATGGCAAGACTGCATTGGTAGCATTTGGAACAATGAGGAGGTGTTTGTTACGGATCAATGGAGGAGACCATCCATTGTATATATATGGACCTTTATGGTTGGTGCCAAGGTCGAAGAAACTTTTGTTACAAAGGCTCTTCAATTTGTCTGGCCATGCCCGTGTTTGCGGAACATGACTTGGATATGGATATGGGTGTTGGACTCGACTAGAAATTTTGTCAAAATGAGCATCATATCCATGCCTGGCACATATATACACCTGGCACTTGCACCTGAGTCAACATAACCTAGGACAGGATGGAGTTCAACATTTCAAGGAGGAGAGTGCCTCATGGTTGGGGGCTGATGGAATCTCTATTGACATTAGTTAGAGAGGATTGGGAGACGATTTAATTTATATATTTACGTGTGTGTGCATGTATGTGCTAGCAGAGATCTGGGAGGTTGCCAAGATGCACATTATGAGTTTTCACTCGGAAGTTTCTGTCTTCCGAACGTTTTTGTAGAAAGCAGAAACAGTACCTTTCTTGATTCCAAGAAAGAAGGGCTAATAATCCAATAGTCATTTTACTAATTAGCTTGGTTGGAAGCATGTATAAGCCATACACCTAAAAAGTGGTGGTACAGTTCCTTTGACCTTCTCCAAAGTTGTGGCTAGAAGGTTGGA
The DNA here is from genome assembly GCA_033439265.1 of Dillenia suffruticosa. Taxonomy (NCBI): domain Eukaryota; kingdom Viridiplantae; phylum Streptophyta; class Magnoliopsida; order Dilleniales; family Dilleniaceae; genus Dillenia; species Dillenia suffruticosa. The sequence continues at coordinate 3,596,675 of JAVTVX010000005.1, forward strand.
GGCTGCTACTTGAAGGTTGTAAGGAAGTCTAAGCATGCCATTGCGGAAGGGAGGATTCTTGATGCAACTTTGACTGTTATTTAAGTGGTTAACTCTAAATTAAAGGAAGGTAATAAGTTGTGTGCTTTGCAAACAGGAGATGGAAAAGGCTTTTATCATGTTTGATAGGATTTTTCTCTGCATGTTATGTAGAAGAAGGGGCTTAGGGATTTGGATAACACAAGCTATCTCAGCATCAACTATCACATTTTGTGACGCCAATCCTCTGCATTATTTGAGTTGTGGTTTCAAATGAGATTTTTTTTTTAATTAAAAAAAAGGAAAGAGAAAGTTTACCCTGGTGAATGTAAATGTCCATTTTAGGTGGTTAGTAATAACTTCCCTCTTTCTTCTTTAGGCTTGTTGCTCAGACTAAAGTACAAAGATTAGGATATTTGTGACGGTGCGGAAGAAAACTACATTGGCAGGGTAAAAATTTGAGAGAATCTTATTGAAGCAACTTTTTCTTCTAACCTCTTCAGATACTTAATGACTTATTTCACTACTTTGGCGGCAAGAAGAATTTAATGCATCAAAGGGCAGTGATTAGTGGATATGACTGACTTCCCTATCTAGTTGTGGGTTGAAGATTAAATCTTCAATTGACATCAACACTACTACTCTATGAAAGTGGTTGTGGAGTCCTCAAGGGGACAACCTAGTGGTACAAACCCCCTCCGCCAACCTGGTAATCCCAGGTTCAAATCCCTTTATAACCAAAAAAAAAAAAAAAAGTGGTTGTGGAGGCCCATGGTAGAGCCCAACAATTAGTGGATATGAGTGATTGTAGATAAAATGGAAGAGATTAAATGGGCCAATGACAAGGATATTGGGGCTTTTGGCATCAGTCTGCAATCAAAGTTGGCAGGGTAGGACACCTATTGTCATGTATGTTTTAATGTGGGAGATAGGAGAATTGGTGTGACAGTAAATTTTGAAGGAGTCAATTTCCCTAAACTGTGAGATTTTCATGAATAAGAATGCTTTGGGGACTTGGTAAGTGAGAAGATGTTCCTCCTTCCATGCAAGGACAGATGTAGACATTCCCCCTTTTTCCCTGCTTGGGGGGGGGTTTGAATGAAGAACTATGCTTTTTTAGCGACAAGAGCCATAAGAATATTGAATATTTCAAGTACCTAAATCAAGAATCAAGAATCAAGCGATACATAAGTCACTTGTCTACTGATTTTTCAAGCTTATCCTTTAGTATTTCCAAATGACCCTAATAGAGTAAAGATATAAGTTTAACAATCCAAATTCATCCTTTCAATATTTGGAGGTTGTCAAATCATTAAACCAAGTATCCGCAGGATGTGAATCACAGGTTTCTAATCCAATAATCACAACAGGCAGTAAAGTCAAAACAGACGTTTCAATAATAAAAACATCTGCTTTACTATGTCAAGTATATAGGTGAAAGACTAACATAAAAGTAGATCTAATGGTGTAGACTTTGAAAGGGATACCACAACTTAACAGACACATGCTTAATATAATCAATTAAAAAAGGTCAGATTAGACCTTTTTGGGTGACCGTACATTGAAGCAAGCTGAATTATGGGGCTTGTATACTGGGCTTGTCCTGGTGGATAGCCTTAACTATCAAGCTGTTCAGAATGGAATGGAGTCACGCACTGCTGTCCTCTTTTTTCATGTGGTGAGCACATGGAACAGAAGGATAATCCAGTTAAGGGGGTTAACGCAAGCAACATTCAGCAACACCTATCTTCTTCCATCACTCATACGTTCTGTGAAACTAATGCTGTGGCAGATGCCTTCACCAGCCTAGCTCACTTCTATCCTCCTTAACAAGCCTAGCTCATTTCCATCCTCCTGGTTTATTTATATCTATTGTAATCCTCCTAGGGAGGTTTTATCTGTTTGTGCGAGGGATCGGCAAAGCCTGCCTACTCTTAGGCAAGCCTAACATCCCTTCCTTTGGGGCTTTTTGGTTTTGCCTCTGTTTGTGTTCATTCTAGGCTTAGGGTCCCATTTAGAATTAAAAAAAAGGTCTGATTAGCACCTGTATTTTGCATACAAGTTGTTATTATTTATGCATCTATATAATTTTATCCTCCTACCATTGAATGATCTCATGTGCAAAATGCATATAAAACTAGTAAAAGGGTAAAAATGTTGAGAAATATCTTTCAAATCTTAAAAGATTTGAAGGCTAGATAGAAGGCATAAATGAAAAGTTAGCAAAAGCTTTATGGGACGATGTATAAATCATACAAAATTTGGAAGGCTAGGAAGGTGCATAAACAGAAGAGTGGCACAAGAATGTGAACTTTGTTAGCCAAGGACTTCTTTAACTTTTGACTTCCCAGAAAAGGTTGGGTAAATCTAGGTCACAATAACAATAAAACTTGTATCATGAAAGGATAAACATCACAGATCTTTAATGCTCTAGCTTCTACTAAGCTAGTTTTGAAGGAGAGTTTGGATACAGAGATCATTTGGAAACTTTCAACTCACCAAGAGTTGTTTTCTTCATGTGAGAGGCTACCAGAGAAAAGGATTTTTAACCCAAGATATTGTTCAACGAAGGTGCATTGTTCTACATGATAGGAGTGCATATGCAAAAAAGAGGTTGAGCATGTTACTGTTTGCTTCAGGGTTGGTCACGAATTCAAAAGTAGGGTTTCTTTGTCCTTCACACTTCTAAGGCAAATTAAAACACCAGGAAATACGGACTTGGACTTGGACTTGGACGTGGAGTGGCTAGGAGGTTTTTAAAGCAACAAGTAGAATAGACAGAATACTCCCCCTAACCATTCTTTGGTTGGTTTGGATGCGGAGGATGTTTTTAGGAGGTGAGAAACCCTTAAAATGTTTATTTGATTATTTGTATAAGCAAAAAGAAAATAAAAAGGGTAGATCATTTCTAGCAATTCCTTTAAAGATGCTGTTATTTTTATATGTACCATGTGTTTCTCTAATACACCTAGAGCTACGACCGCACATGCAACCTTGAATTCCTTTTACACCATAATATATGATATGCCTATGTTGGCAACCCTTGAGAAACAGAAAAAACAGAAATAGACAAGAAATTCAGCAGGACAACAAAGTGAAAAACATGATAAAAAAAACCTGAGAAACAATGGCAAAGAATCATCTATCAAAAGTGCGTACCATGAGTTGGTGACCACTGGATCGAATTGACAGCCTTCGTATGGTGGATTAATGAGACAGAAAACCTTTCAGGAACAACACTTAATTGTGCATGGCCCTTCTTATGATGCCTCAATGACAATAAAACATCATGTTGTATATCTGAATCTGATATACTTCCTAGAACTGAGGAAAAGAAAAAAGAAAAAAGAGATAACATCAAAGTAGGAGTGATAAAATGTTTAAACTTATTAAGTAAATATCATATAAGTGCCTAAGTACTACAAATATAACATTTTGCAAACAAAGATGATGCCCTGTAAAAGTGACAAAAAGAAATGATCAGCATTACATCAACATTATTCATTCTTTCAAATTTCCACACAAGCAAAGGTTAGGCTTTTGATTCAATCAAGGAGAAAAAGAAGTGGTTGTCACCATTCCCCTCCCACCACTTGGGCATCTCCTTAGGTGGCTTAACCGTAACCTAAAAAGCACGACCATAAAGATGGGACATGGGACATGACATGAAATGAGAAAGTGAAAAACAATAGGACACAATATGGACAGCCAGGTTAAATAAGTTCTAGAAAATAATTAACTTATGTGTTCAAATAACCTAATAAACATGTTATTGCAAACATGTAGCTTACCTTACTATTATTGTCAGAAAATTAATAATATTTATAAACCTTCATTTTATGCACATGGTGGCTCTATTTTGAGTTTCTTATTACCCTCTACTAATGTTTTACTTGTAATGAGGGAATTGGAGGACTGGAAAAGGGACATAACTGTATGAAAAGGGGAGGGGATTGAAGGGGACCATAAAACCTTCAATTCTCTCCAACTGTTCAAAAAATCATTCCCTCTGGATTTGGGATGATTGGAGGAGGGGTTTACATATCTTCAATTGAAATTTTAGAAATACAACAAATTTAATTTTTCCTATGCCTTTCAATAATTTCTTTGAACTTCCAAACAAGAGTAAGGGCTAATCCATCCCCTCTTTTTTATTTACCCTCCATTTCCCCCCCCCCCTTTCCCTCTCCCTCAAAACCTCCAAACAATACATAGGTTTCTTAATTTATAACTGCACAAATATATAAATAAGGAAGTGTTCTAAGAGTTTGTAGTTGAATTTAACACAAGTACACTGTAGACAGCTCATTTGTCGTAAACACTAATTAGTAACGATGATTAATAATTCTACCCATGTTCTCAAATTCTCCAAGGACTTCAATTAATAACAGCATTGTCTAAATTCTTGCAATATTTGAAGGAAAAAAAAAAGACAACAACAACAATAGAAATGTGAAACAAACAAGGAAAGAGAGAGAGAAGACCACAAACCAGGAGAGAGAGTAGCGGAAGAATGGGTTGATGGAGAAGAGAGATCAGAAACCCTAGAAACCGAAGAAGACGAAGCAGCAGCAGCGGCAGCGGCAGCTCTCTCTCTCTTGGATATGTATCTTCCTGGAACCGAACCAACTGCCGCAACTTCTGATTTGGAGGCATTGTAGATTGTGAAATTTGAAGGAGAGGGTTTGAATCGCTTCGAAGAAGGTATTGATCGCAGGGTTTCAAGGTAGGGTTTGGGGTTAGAGTTAGGGTCTGGTTCTTCGCCTTCTTCGTCCGAAGCTGTTAAGTACGCGCTGCAGAGAAGATCCATAGTGGCCCGTCGGGCCGGAAAGATTTCCTCCACAGCGGACAATCTGATGGAATTTTGAAGTATGGGGCGAAAAACAGCTAACCCAGAATTAAATCAACTCTCAGACGACATCGGAGTTTGAAATTAAGCATGGGCGGGTAACCCACCCAGCTCGGCGTCCCACTCGCTCTTTTGATTGATGTCGGTACGCGTGGCCCGTGGCCCGTGGCCCGTGGGTAGTTCAAGTCCAACTATTGTGAGTCGAACCCAAAAAAAAAAAAAAAGTATTTAACCTAAAAATATAAGAAAATTGAATTATTGAGGATTATATTCCTAAACCAAAAAACATAAGAATTTCAAATGAGCAACAATCCCATGTTACTCCTAGATGACCAATTTTATTCAAATGAATATTGAAATAAAAAATTTAAAAATAAACATCGTTTAAACAAAATCTCTATAATAAGAGATCTTTTACTTTTATGATTATATTTTTTTTAATTCTCATTTTCTTAATAAAAAAACTATTAAAATAGCATTGAACGACCTTGGTTACAACGTAATTGAGATAAAAAAAAAAAAAAAATCCTCTTTGTTTTGGACCACAGAAGGGCAATGCTGAGATCCTACCATCCATCTCTCCAACACTTTCATTAATTAAAATAAAATATTTTTAAATATCTAATATTATAATTCCATACCCATTAATTAATTGTTCTAAATGGCAATTGATGTATCAAAAATTTATATAATTTCCTACAGAAGTTTCTATTTTTAAGTATTTTCATGAGCTATAATAAGAAAATTTGTACTGTTGTGTTGCTTTTGGTGATTATTATTTTATAATTTTCTTAATCATTATAAAAAAACCCAAGGATTTTTTTTAATTGATGGTAATACTTATTATGTTGTGATTTTTTTATTTTATTTTGGAAAAAATTATTTTCAGAAATTAAGATTTAGAAACACCGTGAAAACACGTCGAATTCCAACCGGTAATGGTTGATATGACCGGTCGGATCTACCAAAAAAAAAAAAGATATGACCGATCGGATTGGGTCGGTTCATGGGCTCAAGTCAATTCTGGGCTTTCTTCTAACTGAGTCCAATATTCTTTATGAGCTAGAGGTTTAATGTAACGTGGCTGGACTTCTATGCGGGTTGGGCTTAGCTTATGTGATGTGCCGCTATGGGCTATCTTGGAATGGGCCTGTTCTGCGCCGTTATGGGATATTACAAACACAGTTTTGATGTGCCAAAATAAATAAGTAAACACAGTTTTGAATTTCTTATTTTTTTTTTACTTGACTACTGGTATTCAAAAACCTGACTAATTCAACTCGAATAGCTATGACACCCAATGGCTCTCCCAACACCTGCTTTGGAAGTATAACATTTTAGGACAAAAATTAAGAAATCCACCATACCACACACCCGTAAAGAATTACATTTCCAAAAAAACCTGATAAAGCAATGCATTCCTAGAGGTAAAATCTCGTATTCACAAAATAGCTATAATTAAAGCACCAAGTTTTGGAAGAGCATAAGATGCTGATGGGGGTGAAATCATGCTTCTATTCAAAATCATGGAAGGAAAGCTTTACACTAGGAGGTGAGAGCTATTTTTTTTTGGTGCTATGAGGTGAGAGCTATTGCATAGCATACTACTGTCCCAAAAGGTGCTATGTTGGTACTAAGTTTAGTTAGATGCCTAAATTGATAATTTAAGTGACAATTTGCATTTATTTACGCTCTTTACATATTTAAAAAATTAAAAACAAAAATATTATAATTGATTAACCCAAATACACAAAATTTTAAATTAATTTTTCTGGTTAAAAAACTTTTTAAAAAGGAAAACAAAATAGTATGTGACCACTATACCTCTTGGACTTCACCCACCATTGTTAAGAGCAATAAATCTCATCAATTTGGTGTTTGTATAAAGTAAATGACAAGAAATAGTAGTCAATTCCATTCGATTTCAACTATCTTTAAAGACTTGACTCATCCCCAACAAGTCGTCATCTGAACTTATTTGACTAAATCCAACTTTTATGTAAAATGGGATGATAAATGGGGAAGACAAAGGATAGTGAACCAAGTAGAATTCCATGAAAAACATGATGACCCCTTTTGAGGATTCCTCGGGAGTTTTGTTTGGTTCAATACTTGGATAGAATCGTACAAGAAACGATAAAGGATTTGCATCACATCCTTTGCCCTAAATGAGAAAATGGGGGGTGACATGAAACTTGATTTTATGTCTCCAACACTCTGTGCCCCTGCATGATAGAGCATTAAGACAAATTGGTCTACTTGCCTTCGATTGGATACTTGATCTATGTTGTTTTACATGCTTTGGGGCACTCTCGAAAAGAATCATGTCAAGAGAGAGTGACAATCAGGTTAGATAACAAAATAAAAGATGCCCTTCACAAGGGCCGAAAATGGTTATAGTTTTCTCAATGTCTTAGCTGTTTACCGACGGACAGTAAACCTATTGGTATGAGATGTCATATCTCTTAATCAAATCTTAGATTCAAAAATTAAGAATGAAAAATACTACGCTGAGCGAGTCATTCCCTAAATAGGGCCCCACAGACACTCAAACAGAATTAATCAAAGTTCAACTCCAGATAACGGTGGTAGGTACCAAAAACAAAAAATTTGTCTCACCTGGCCTAAAGCTATCAGCTTAAGGCATGTTTTTAATGCCAATAGTTATACGTGAAGCAACATAAAAAACCTATACCAATAGGGCGAATTACAATATGCAAAAAGCAGCTGGTATATAAATTTTCGCGCAATTTGATTACACAGAGACACGTATACATTTATGTATTATGTTAAGATTGGTTACTCTATGGACTCATGCCATTGCAATCCAGACAAAAGAAAAATGCCATTGCAACATTTTCAAAATTTTAGCCCACTTGATGATGTACCGGCCCAAAGTAGTTGAGTGAGTGAAAGGAGAGGTTGATGAAGCCCAAATGTAATTTTTCAATATTATTTATATATAATAAAAGAAAACGTTCTGGCCATATCCCTAAAGTGTGATTAAAAAAACTTTTTGCAGTACCAATCATGACTAGTAAAGAAAGAGGGAGATGAATTTTCAGAATTTGGTCCATCCAATCTCTCATTCTCTATTACACACCATCATGAACCCTTCAAAAAATAAAAAATAAAAAACCCTCCTCTGGCACAGACATATTCCCAATTGCTTTTTATGGTTCTTCGAGATAATATTAGATAGATGTGTACTATAATGTCTCTCTTTTTATTTAATTTACTATACTTTTTTTTTTTTTTTCTTTTTCATTCTTGATGATGCAAAACTGAGGTCATTCGACGTGTCACTCACCTATAAAACATCCATGTGGCATGAAAAAATAGCAAGTTGCCCACTAATATCTGGATTCCTCCTAACAATGTGTTCTTTTGAAAGGTTAACCACAAAAAAAGGAAAAAAAAAAATTGGATAAATAATTTTTTAATTAATTATGGAAGCGTATTAAGCCCCATGAAGGGGGATTATCATTGTGTTTAATAACATTATTTAATATTATAGGCAAGGTTAATCATGGTTTAGTCCTTCATGCTTTGTTTAAAATTTAAACAATTATTATTAGAATAATATATTATACAGCGTCAGACAGAAGAAGTAACATGAAGAATTCAAGGAAAAAAGGCATTAGAAGACAAGAAATGGAAGAGCTTTCAGCCCATATCCTCAAATATCCTAAAAATTTTAGTAAATAACACAATAATTTTTGTGTTTTGTGGAATCAAGAATGGGACCCAATCATAGACTAGAGGAATGTTTGATCAAAGTAGGGTCAGGTATCCATGTCAACCCCACCAAAGGAAGATGACTAATTTTGAGTGACATGACAATTTCCCACTAGTCAAATTGTTTTTTATTTCACCGTCACTGCAACACATAAAAGTCCAATGAACTTTTCTTTCGTGGGTGATGAAATGCAAATATATAAGTTTATCTCGGTGCGAAGGGGATTAAAAATAAGTCATTTTTATGATGGATGGTCAGATAAGGAACGACAGTCGAATAAAAAAATCAAAATTAAAAAAGGGGGGTTTCAAATTATTTAAAGATAGTAGGGTTAACTTGAAGTCTTCAACTAGTAAGATTTAATTGGTAAAAAATTATTAATTAGCAAAAAATAACATAAAATTTGTCTTGTTACAAAAGATAAATATCACAATTAGGTGAAGAGTGAGAATTGGTTGATTTTATTTGGATAGGGAGTAGGTGTGGACAGAAAGGATTTGGACAGGTTACCAAGACGCTAAGTCTAGGTTTAAGTGATTGACAGAGAGAGAAACCAATATCTGCATAAACTATGTTGTCACCGGCACACTAAGGATATAATATATATATATATATATATATATATATATATATATATATGTATTTATGCATAGAATTTATAAATATATAAATGTTACTAGAATGACAACTCAGATTTAAGTTTTAGGAATAATAAAAAAGGTTTTGGAATCGTCAATTCTTAAAATAGATTTTATAATATTCGAATCGTATTAGTCAGTCAAAAATCTAAATACCGATAGTAAAAGCAAAAAAAAAAAAAAAAGAATGACAACTCTAGTATTGGCATCAATTATTCGTCGCCGACTCTCAATTATATAATTAACTCGAAAATGAGACAAAAAAATGTTAAAAAATCAGAAGAGAAGGGATATGTTTATCTCATGATTCCCTAACTAAATATTGATTGTTGAGTTATAAGAAAAATTACTATGGTTAATTCTGATAATACGGATTACAAAAATTATATGGTTCTTGTCATTAATCGATCATTTTTTAAGTAAAATATATTTTTTTAATAAATTATCAACAATTGAATAAATGTAGGTGGATGAGAAATCTATTCTCCTTAACCTATCATAAAATGTGTTGCTCTTAGCATCTTAAGAGTTGGTAGTAACCAAATTTTCTACTAAGTTGAGTCACTTTGGTCTTGTATCTTCCAAACGCGTGGCCTGCAAAGAAAGGCACGTGCCGAGAATTTCAAGATACCAAGTACGTAAGAGCTGTTCCGTCGGTTGTAATAAGAATATAAATTTTAAATAAAAATTCTATTTGATGTAAATACAATGAAATGTCAAACCCAGGGAGAGAGAGTCGTGACAAAGTAAGGCATCCTTACCATTCAAATTGCAAGGGTCACCTCCAACAGAAGTCAAGCCCCAAAATCATACCCGTTGACTATCTATAATTTCAAATGCTCATGCTTGTTGACTTTTGAGCCTTGGGAAGAAGCTTCAACGACCCCACCTTTAAACTCAATGCAAGTCAATCCAACAGAAGCTTGGGTTGGGATTAGATTAGGGCTAATTGCATGTTTTGTGAGATAAGCACGCACTTAATCTTAGTTAAATAAAAAATTAATAGTTTAGGTAATATTTTTATTCCTGAGTTAATTTTAAAGAGTTCTGCAATGTGATTTTCAATAATTAAATTAAATGTCAAGAACTTATTCATTGATATATATATTTGGGTACGAAATTGATAATGGGCGACTTTGTTGTGCTTGGACGGGCTCCACACGGTGCGTGTTTTACTCTAGTTTCTGGTTGACTAGGGCAATATATTCTATTTCAAGATTGAAAGTTGAAATCAAATCAACACACCCAAAAAATAAATTAATTAATTATAATTTTATTATATTTATATTTATATGGACTCTAAAATAAAGAACCCCACCTGATGAGCTCCTACTTCCTGGCCATTCTCTTACTCGTGTGGCTTGTCCCCCCTCTCTCTCTCTCTCCTGGGGTATTGTCACTGCTTTGTGTCCGAATGTGGCTTCTCCTCTCTCTCTCTCTCTCTCTCTCTCTCTCGGGGGATTGTCACGACTTTTGAGTGTGAAATTCAGAAATAGCCTCTTGATTAAAGTTTTTGTCACCTTGTCTACGTCATGATTACCCCATTTCTGATGCAGTATTCTAAAGTGCGAGAATTTTTTGATTATACATTCTTATTTGTTTACAGGTGTACATGGGTTTGTTTGGATTGAATTTTTCTTATTTGATTTTACTTTCTTTAATTCATGTTATTATTATTTGATTATACATTCTTATTTAATTATTATTTCTTTAAGTCATGTGATTATACTTTCTTTGAAATGAATTTTTCACAAAATTTCTATAATTTATTAATAAAACCAATTTGAAAAAACTGAAATTGTTTTCTTTTATATATATATATATATATATATATTTTATAATGTAAAGGTGATAACATCCAAAATAAGACATCTATATTCTACTCATATATTTTTTGAGACATGTATCGATTTGAACAAAAAAAAGACTTTTGAAACAAAATAATTTCGTAAGTGACCCTTATTTGTTGCAAATAGAATCCGTGATAGGCTATGTCGCGGATTCAACCCGTGAAATAGTATCATATCGCCATGATAGAGGGCACAGCGAGTTGTGTCTCCAAAACGTGACACAGAATTTTGCATCTCTAGGACGCAACATCCCCCGTCCATGGCGCTCCTCTCACTCCTACGGACTCTGCCACGAAGAAGGAGCAGTGCCGTGGGGGAGAGAGAGAGACGAGTGCTGCGAGAGGGAGAGAGGGAGGATTGCGAGTCGCAGAGGGGGAGGAATGCCACAGGGGAGAGAGAGAGCCACGAGGGGAAGAGAGAGGGAGGGAGGATTGCCCCGGGGGAGGGAGGGAGGGAAGACTGCAGCAAGAGCCGTGCAGTAGAAGGAGTGCCGTGGGGGGAGAGAGGGAGGACTGCCGCGGGAGGAGGGAGGGAGGATAGCTGCGGGCTAGTGAGGGGGGAGGGAGGGAGGAGAGATAGAGAGAGAGAGAGCCGCGGGCAGTGGGAGAGTAAGAGAAGAGCACCGTGGGCGGAGGAGGGAGGGAGGGAGAGAGGAGCGTCGTGGGTGGCGGCAAAGGAGATAGAGAGAGAGCCCCGGACGGTGGGGGGAGAGAGAGAGAGAGAGGCGCAGGCGGGGGAGGAAAAGAGAGAGCCGCAAGAGGGAGGGAGGGAGAGAGCCGTGCGAGGGAGAGATGCTGCGGGTGGCGGAGGGAACTCATGTCGTGGGTTCAGGAAGTGATATAGAATATCGCGGATTAAACTTACAACATATAAAGGTTAAAAATGGAATTAATTTCTGTTGGAGTTGTTTTAAATTTTTTTTTTGTATATATCCGTACATGACTATATTTTTTAGTTTTGAAATTTTATATACCAAATTATCTAGTATGACTTTTAAGAGAATTTTACTAATCGAAATAATTGATCTCGGATTTTAAATTCTAATTTAAGAAGCCATTCCACCTTGGGTTGCTCTATTGGATTTCAAGTTTGGCTAAATAATGGCTTTATCCATGTAATGTATCTTGAAAAGGGACATCTGCCTTCGTCCTTCAATAGTTGAGAAATTAAGCCATTCAAAGTAGGTTAAAGAAATATTAATATCGAATCATCTAAGTTTGGAGAAGGCTCCTTTTGCACTTTTTAGGACAAAATTAGAAATTTATATCCAGCTAAATAAAATAAAAATAATAATATATATTTGTAATTATAATTTTAGAATATGTAAAAATTATAATTTTAAAGAGAAATCAATATTTAAAATTATAAAATTTGAAATTATAGAACAGCAGCTGACCCATCCCTCCCTTTTCCCCTGTTCTTCATTAGTTTTTATGCTTGGATATGGAGTCCTCTGCCACATTTTCCAATTTTCAATCACAATTTGCAAGGAGGGCTAGATGAATAACATATAACTAGACTACCCCACGGAGAACCAAGTTTTCCCGGAAGAAGCATAACCTTCATAATATGATGATCCGTCTTTAATCTGTATGGGTTAAAATCTAGGACTTCATTTAGGTGAAGTGACAAATCAATCTCTCTCTCTCTCTCTCTCTCTCTCTCTAATTAGGTTTTGGTACATGTGGCATCGTGGTTCACGTTTTCTAACGTTGAAACAAAAAAAATCTTAAATATCTAACAGAGGAATATGCAACATTAAACAATTAGAACATTGGTCAATCGATCTAAGACAAGAGTGTAGCACTAAAATATTTTAATCCTCATTTTTGATTGAAGCAAAAAAAGAGAAAAATAATACCATATGATATAATGGGTGGTGGTAAATACAATTATGAAAGTCTAGACCAGACCTTTGAGACCATAAAATTGTCAAGTCCTCTACTGATGTGATGTCTCATGTCGGACGGATGATGCAAAATATAATTTGGCCCATAGCTATTATTCCTATGTCATATGTTTGCTTCTCAATCTATGGCGGGAACAGAGGACTGTGTTTGGAGGAAAGGCGTGTACGTTTAGGCAGCGTCAAATGATTAGAACATCAAGCCCCTCTGGTTTGGGTCCTTCCTCCCAAATCTTATTAATTTTTCATCTCATTAATTTCCAAATTATTCTCCACAATATTACTTATGGATTGAATAATATTTTTTAATTATTTGGATATATTTTTTAAAATAAGTTTTTTAATTGAAATCAACCTTGACACAATCTTTTTTTTTTTTTCCTTAGATCTAAATGGGTATGAACCTGAAAATTTTGGTGTAATCAACCCGTGTTGTTAGTGTTTAAATTCATTTTATTATAAAATATATTAGAAAATAATATAAAAACCGAAATAGGAAAAATGATCGGTCGATGAGAGAGATGATGATGGACAAATGGCACAATCGCTATCAGGGCTCTGACTCTGAGGAGAAAGATAGAAGGTGGGACCCAGATGTCCACCCACGCGCGCATGCCCGCGTGGACCCCATCCGTTGACTTGTGTTATTATTTATTTATTTTTTTCCTTTTCTCTCCTCAGAAAAATCCTAGTCATCAAAAACACGACGGCACCTACCAGCTCATCGTATTTGCACTGCACATGGGCCTGGGCCTCCTTTTACCCAATTTTCGCTTTTTTTTTTTTTTTTTTTCCGGTAAAACCCAATTTTCACTTTTCCTTTTCTTTTCGACCACTCTCAAATTAACTCGTGGCTGTATTTTATTTTATTTTATTTTTATGAGCGGCCTATGGACTTTTTCCTTTTGTTCCTATTTTATTTTTCTACATTTGGAAATATCCCTATTTTTTAAGAATTTTTTTAAAAAATATGGGTTTCAATTTTTTCCTGAAAATATTTTTTGAAAATATATTTAATATTAAAAACTAAAACAAAATCTTAAGAAATTGACTTTGAAGACTAAAATTGTGAAATCATTTTTCCAGCCTGTTGACTGACAAACTTTGTAAATATAATAAAATACGATAACATTTCTAAAAAACAGATAATATTTGACTTTTTTTTTTTTATTTTGAAGTTAAATACTTCTATTTAGTGACCAATTTCTTTGGTAAAATGTGTAGGTGAACCTACGCTTGCTTGATTAGCATTTTTTTTAATTGATCAAATTATATTAATCATTTGTTTTTTTAAATCATATGATATATATAGTCAAACAGAATAATGACTAAAAATTTGAAGCATTCCTCGAGTTTGAGAGTAATAATAATTGTTTTTTTTGTTATACAAAAATTTAAATCTGGGATCACCAGATTAGGAGAGAGGGTTTGGATCATTAGGCTATCTCTTAGGGATGTAATAATAATAGATATCAATCTGCAAAGAAATGCTTTTTTCTTCCAATAAAAAATATTCTTTTCCTATTGAAACATGTGGGGGGTCATGAGAAGCATGTACTCCACTTTGGTCGATTCATGTTAATGAATAGTTGAGGAAAATTAGCAAAGAGACATTTATCAAATCTTACACTTTAAAAAAAGTAAGAGAAAATCACTTGTTTATCTCTCAATTCAATTTGTAATAGAAAAGCAAACTTGATAATACGTACATACATGTATGTGGAAAATTTTGGCATGTGATGGGGTTCTAAGAGATGGCCTAACTTGACTTTTGACACATGCTAAACACCAACCAAACCGTAAGGTCAACGCAAGAATTACCCTTATACCCGAGTGAGAATTATGGGTATCTTTACTTGGCAATAGTTCATATGTTTGAGGTATAGCATACTTTTATTGAACATATTTTTCTATTACAAATCTGTCCCAATGCGAAATTTTTTGAGAAATTTCCTTGCTGATTTGATTTTTGGTCAATGGTGGAAGTGTACATTTACATGTCCTTTCAACTCATGCTAGTCTAGTAGTCTGCTAGTGTTTGCTCCACAATTCAAATGATCAAATTTCAGTTTGACATTCCCACTATTTTTCTAATATACCATGTATGTATTCAGATTTCAGTCACTTGGGTCTTAACCACTAGCAAGAGATTCATTTGAGAATGCTAATTTGTGGAAGAAATTTAGCTTTGGCCAGCCAAATTTTGTTGATGAAGCCATCTATATTTGCCCTAATATATACATATATACAACAAATGAAATGATTGGTATTAAAGAAAATAATAGTAATTAATTAGAAGAAGGGAGTTCAATTTCAAAATGACCTTTCCTCCCTTGTCTAATCAAACCCTTCAAAATGTCAAACCAAATTCTTACATACGTGTGCACCCAAATGGTTTTTCACATAGCATATATATAGAGTGAGAAGTAGCGAATCGTACTTCATCATTTCATGTAACCCCATAGCACAAGGCAAAGCGAGAGAGAGAGAGAGAGAGAGAGATAAAAGAAGGGAAGAGCCCAAAAGAGAGAAGAATCTCAAAGGCATTTCACAAGAGGGAAAAGGAGAAGAAGAGAAAAGAAGCTTATAGAGAGAATATTAAACAGGCAGACATCAAAAAAGTTGTTGCCTTTGTGCTTGTGTGAAAGTGTGTGTCGTCGTAGCTATGGCTGATGAATTTCAGACAGGAATCCGCAGTGGGAACTGGTGGGATACATCACGAAATCGCTATAATAGCGGATCATCACCACCCACTTCTTCATCTTCCTCAACAGTACTGAACAACAATGTCCAAAACTTTGGATGGCAACAAGGTGATAGGTCTACTACTATCGATTCATCTTCTATGTCTACTACTTCCATGGTTAATAGCCAAGATAATTCAACTAGCAACACCGATGCAAGAAGCGTAATCACTGATCAGAACTTGCAAATTATGGGCTTAGGACTCTCTTGTCAAGGAATTGATTGGAACCAAAATTTAATGTAAGTATATCTTCGTATCTTTTCAACTTTCCCTTTTTGTTTTTATAATTTTAAGTGCACATAACACTAGTATGGACCTTACTTATATTAATTATTTTATGGAAGAATATGGGATGTCGGAAAATTATGATTTACTTGTTTTGATTTTTTTTTTTTAAATTTTTGGATATAGTCGTGGTGGGAAAAGTGAGAGTAGTTTTAGATCCATGCTTCAAGAAGATTTGAGTTCATCAAGCACAAATTTTCAACAAGAGAGTGGTATGGTAGCTCCTCATGATCATCATCATCAAGTTCAATGGAGGCATACATCGTCACGAGGCTTTTCTTTGGATGAACAACAACAACATCAATATAATTCACAAGGCAACACGTTGAATAATATTCAAGGCAATATTGCAACAAGTTTTCAAATGGATTCGGCCGGTGTTTATGGAGGAAACCCTTCAAGTATATTGCAAGGATTGTTGGCATCTGATCATCAAACACAACTACAACAACAATCTCCTTTTGAGAATAGGACACCTTTGAATAATTATCAATACCAAGGAAATTATGGGATGAGTGCTAATAGTGAAGTACTGATGCCTTCTTGGTCTAAGTTTCCTCAGTTTTTGAAGACTTCACCTCCGAAGCAGCAATCATCATCTCTCAACCAATTGCACTTCTCCAACAACACACCTTATTGGAATGCATCCGCTACCGCCGCCGCCATGAATGTTGATATCCGGCCGGGCATTTTCCCATCCTTGCAATCACAGTTCTCCACTCCAAGCTTTGATGATAAATCAAAGGTAAACATTCTTCCTTCTTTAATTATTTTATTTCTCAAACATAAGAAAAACATTTCGAATTGTAGACTTACCATTGGAGATGGCTTAGAATTAATTGTTCATTATCTTATAAATTTTCTTATTTCATTTTTATGTTACCTTGTACATATAATAATGATCACTTGGGTTCTTTTTTTTAAAAAAAAAAAGTTGTTAGGATTGCATCAATCATGAAACATTCATATATTGATTTCTTTTATTTATACAGAATATTTTAGAAGTCCGGGAGTCAAGCACTGTGGCAAAGAAAAGTGGTAGCACTGAACCCTCACCGGCGAAGAGGCCGCGCAGTGAAACCTCATCAACTTTGCCAGCTTTTAAGGTACCCCATTATGTGTTCAGAAAAGAAAAACTCTTTTGATTTATTGTGCAGATATTGAAAAACTCAACTTTATTTCCTTTTTTCCATAGACATTTATTGGAATTCATCCTAACACTTTGTTGATCTCTCTCTCTCTCTCTCTCTCTCAGGTGAGGAAAGAGAAGATGGGGGACAGAATCACTGCACTACAACAATTAGTTTCACCTTTCGGAAAGGTAAAACAATTGAAATTGTAAAATCTTATCATTTTGCTTTTTGTAGATCATCACTTGAAGAACATAGAGCGAAATTCTCATCATTTTGTTTTTTGAATTTTGTATTTTCTTTCTGAATCATCATGCATGTTTCTCTCTCTCTCACACAGACTGATACAGCCTCAGTTCTCTCTGAAGCTATCGAATACATCAAGTTCCTCCATGAACAAGTTAGTGTAAGTTAAATAAATTGGCTATCAACTTTCCTCTTCTAGTTGTTATAGTAATAATCACTATGCTAAACAAATTGTGTACATATTGCAAATATAGGCAAGAAGGAAAAAGGAAAACCTTTTTTGATACATCTCTTCTTATGTTTTTATTATCAGGTTTTGAGCACTCCATACATGAAAAGTGGGGCTCCCATACAACACCAGCTTGTAAGAAATTCTCAATATCCCGTTCCTCTCAACTTAATTAATATTGTGAACGACTATATGCTCCTCTTCTCTCTCTCTCTTTCTCTCTCTCTCTCTCTCTCTCTCTCTCTCTCTCTTCAAGTTGTTTAATATAGAAGTGTTAACATGATATATGCAGAACTCTGATAAATCAAAAGACCCAGAAGGACCTAAGCAAGATCTTCGAAGCCGAGGGCTATGTCTGGTGCCGCTATCGAGCACTTTTCCGGTAGCACATGAGACTACTGTTGATTTTTGGACTCCTACATTTGGAGGAACTTTCAGATAGATTTCAAGTGACTAAAAGAAGCTACACTGACATTTGGGACAATACAGCACATTAATTCTTATTTTATGTAAATTATGTATCTTCTTATCATAGCCTAGCAAAGTTTGGTATGATAAGATCATTACATAAATTTGTGAAAAATAACTCCTGTACTAGTCCCCCCCCCCCCCCATTTAGCTAGAACATGAGGAAAAGGAGAAGAGAGATTTGGTATTGAAGAAACAAAATAGATAAGAGAACTATTATTTTTCATTACCAAATGGTCTTAATTTTCCTAGGGCTTAAGTTGGTCTGTCATATTTCGCCAGTTTTGGCTTCCATGACATGCCAACTTATGAAATGGTATTTTCCAATAGGGAATAAGCCATATCATCAATGGCCTCAATGTTGGATTATTTGCTAGCAAAATGATGCAAGTTTGGCCGAGATTAGAGTTAAGTTGGAAATCGAATATTCTCTTTGTTGTAATAGTTTGAATGCCATGATTATAGCAATTGGATTTATATGTTTAGAGAATAGCTCTTTAGGGGATTAGTTTAGACAAAGTTTGTTGTTAGTATCCAAATATAGAACCCAAGAAGATAAAGGGAGCTACTTTTTGTTGGTTGTTTGCTATATGTGAATAGAGAGAAGGCACTATCTTTAGTTTAAGAGAGAAAAAAGTGAGGATGAGAAAAGAAAAATGAAGGGGAATAATTGAATTCCTTGAATAGGAGTGAGTGAGTGAGTGTGGGGAAGCCTCATTTGATTGGAAATCTTACTTTCGTATTGTTTATACGTTTGGAATATGTTAGTGGAAGTCATAGAGTGACCCACAACACAAGGCTCCTTCTTTTAGGTTTTTAGTATTGTTATCATTAATCCTTTTTTATTTTCTTTTTGATGTCTAGGAATTGGAGAGGATGTAATGGGGAGGAGCAATCACCGCATCGTTTTGTGCTTTTCATCTATTGGTCACTTTGTTGACAATCGATTGGCAGATCTCTCTCTCTCTCTCTCTCTCAATATTATGGGGTTAGCCATGGAATTTTGGCCATTCAACATAATTGAGCTAAAACCATGGGAAAAATTCTCATCATTATATTGTCAAACACAAAGTGCATTTTTCACTAATCATTGTGTTTTAGGGATTCGTTAAGTCACGGTTTAAATCTTAAAACGCTATCATGGAGAAAACAATGTCTCCTCGATGAACATTTATCGACGTAAGTAAAAAAGATATGTTTGTCTCTTAATCAGATCTGGAGTTTGACTCTTCTTAGTTATGAAAAAAACAATGTTGGGAGATCTCCCCTCAAATGAACCCCAATAATCAGGTCGGTCATGATTAATCGGAACAAAACTTAGAATATCGATTTGGTAGGCTAACCATGGGGATAAAAAAAAATTGTCCCCTCCACTTATGGCACAGATTTCAAAATTAATGCCTCTACTTCCTTGTCTCTATATAAGAATATCATATAATTCTTACTTCATTAACAAGCGGTGTCATCATATGTTCTATATTCCTAGTAATCTTTTTTGAAAAACCCCACTTCAATAGTTCTTTTGTTTTTTTTTTTTTCTGGGCTGCGACACTTGATCTACTCTATATATAGCTCAGCTATGGCGGTATGGATTACAACAAATTATGTAAAAGAAAGGATATGACCCCTCAATCTCACCTTTGCTTTCACTTTTTTATGTACTCTTTCAAAATTTGAGGGATATATATGATGTCTGGGGCAAAGAAAAGAACGAAAGTAAAAGAAGATTAATATATACTAATAAACTCCTTTAATTTGACAACATTCTAATCATGATCAACTTTAATAAGATTTCACAAAATTCAAAAAGAAATACATTTTTTAATTGAATTTTAAGTGTATATATATATATGAAACAACTTGACTGGTGTGTCTCAGCATCAACTTTTCTTGCTTTGTTTTTTGAAGTGATTGGCATGAGGTAATTATAGCAATATCTTCATGAATCAGGATCCTTTTCATAAGCATCATGTTCTTGGCTACTCATTCGAAAATTTTTTATTATAGGATGAAAGCAAATCTTATTTAATTATGATACATTTTTTATGAACTATGCATGAGAGAGAGAGAGAGAGAGAGAGAGAGAGAGAGAAGAGAGAAGAGAGAGGGCAGAGAGAGATCCAGAAACAAAGTAATGAGATGAGAACGCCATTGGCGCGTATTGTGTGTTTCAGGTGCAATATCTATCCATAGACAAACAAAATTGGTTTGTCCAAGCAACCTATCTGAATCGTATCTAAAATAGGCTTTTTCTACAAGGGAACGTAATGATATACTTAATTGACTGCTGTTGCGGTCGCTTGTAAAATTTGTGCTGGACACACACCAAGGTAAGACTAAAGACCCGTACAGCAATTAAACAAGCAAATCTTACAAGGAGGATTGACCTAAAGGGATTTATCATGAGTATGATATCTCTTCTCCACCCGCATATCTCATGCGTCGGCAATATACTTGTCCCACTCCCAGCCTAAAGCATATAAACCCGTTCTCCTAATAAAAATACAGAGACTTCTTATTCAAAACTCTCTCTCTCTCTCTCTCTCTCTCTCTCTCTCTCTCTAGATTATTTTAAGAAGTTTCACACAAGATTCATATTCATTTTTTAAATTATACTAAAAAAATTAATCTAATTTGTGCCATAAACTTGATTTAATCAGATTTGTATGATATAGTTATGAATTATTATATATATCTAACAAATTTATGATTGCATGCTTTAAAAAATGATAAATGAAATTCCTACTTTTATCTAGAAGAGATAATTCTTTAGTTTAATGATAACAAATTTGTTAAAGAGAAAGTGCAGGGTCAGGTAATTCTTTAAGTGGGTTTGCATGGTAGGTTTACTTGAAATAGATTGGGAGAGTTACTTGATCTTAGCCAAAAGGCTGAGAAAGGTATATTGAGAGAGAGAGAGAGAGAGAGAGAGAGAGAATAAATGATAAGTTTCTCACTCAATCACGATAATAGAAACTTGAGAGGGGGAAAAAAATCAGGTTCTAAGTCAAAAATATAAATTGTACCAACAATTCCAATCCAATAAAGAGTAGATGAGCAAACCTTTTTATCAGCAATAAAAGCCACTGTACTAAGTAGACCACGCAGGAAAGCATATATAACTAACGAGGCGCGCTTTATTTGCATTCTTCCTCTTCAAACATACAGAAAATAGAATAGAAATTCTTAATAGTCAGTAAAAATGTAAGAAGAATGGCAAACGGTATCTGTGCAGTGGGCTGGGAATCATCAAGCAGCTGCTTTCAGCTTCTTTGCAATTCCGGCAATGTACTTCCCCTGGTGAAAAGCCTGTGCCAGTTCAAGCTCAGTTGGCATTCTTGAGCCATCACCGGCTAAAGTTCCCGCTCCGTAAGGGCTTCCACCTTTCACCTTCTCCATTTCAAACATGCCAGCCCCAAATGTGTAACCAATGGGCACAAAGATCATTCCATGGTGAACCAGCTGAGTAATGGCAGTCAATCTGCAAAACCACAAGGTTTAAACAAATCTAGGTATTTCAAGCAATCCGGGTTTTTGTGGAGATTAGTGAAATGGGACTTACGCAGTAGTCTCTTGTCCTCCGCCTTGAGACCCAGTGCTGTAAAATATCCCAGCAGGCTTCCCGGCTAGTTGTTGGCTTCTCCATAGACCTCCAGTTGCATCGAGAAATGCTTTAAATTGAGCAGCCATCATTCCAAATCTTGTTGGAAAACCAAACACGAATCCATCTGCTTCAGCAAGATCAGCAGGCATAATGATTGGTACATCACTCTTTGCTGGTGCACTCATCTTTGCGAGTACTTCCTCAGGTAGTGTCTCAGGGACCTGTTCCACATTGAGATCATGGCTTAATTATCTGATTATTACAATGAAGATGTAGAAAGTTGTGTAAAGCAGCTAGAGCTGTGGCATAAGAAACAAATATCACTTCTCCTTTCAGCTTCCCTGAGAGCTACAATTTAAAATACAGGAATCTGGCCAAAGAACAGTAAACTTGCAAGTCCTGCTAGCAGAAACATATAAGTGGACAATTTTTTTACTATCTGAAAAGTCTAATGCAAGATAAAAGTAGGCAAATTTCAGCATAGGCAAAAGCACTGCTCCCGCATAGTTTTATTTGCTCAAGTCTTTGAAGTGCTATCACTAATTAACCCAAAATTCAGTAGCTTTACAAAGGAAATTATAATAGGGAATCCTACTATTCCACACAATTTAGGTACAGGCTAATTGAATAATGCAAGGCCCATCACCTATTCAACCAGCTATGACAAAGTAAGGCCTAAAAATAGAAATGGGTAACTTTGAGCTACCATGAAAATCAAAGGCAGCAGGCTTCATGTGAAAAAGATCTTTACAGATAAAACCATTTACTCAAGATTACAACTTGGGAAGCAAGGTTCCGGGTAAAGTATCACAAATGATCCTAAATGCTCAAAAGGACAACCAAGAACATAGTAGATGTAGATTTCAAAGCACACAAACTGAAGACTCTATATACATCAAATTGCTGGGGCCAAAAAGAAATGCAGAAGAAAGCAAAATGATGGTGTGCAAGATAGATACTGATATTAAAGATTTAGAATAGCATAGAAAAAGCTAAAGTTCTTTCAAATCAGATGTCCTTATACAAGCCCAATGAAAACAACCTTTCAACCTAGCAAAATTGACAATATGCAAATCTTCCACGTAGGAGTAGTGGGAATAAACATGATAGTCAAAGTCGTTACTCGTTATCTACCTATCCAAGTTACTCGTTATCTACCTATCCAAACTTAGGCACCGA
This sequence comes from Dillenia suffruticosa, assembly GCA_033439265.1. Classification (NCBI taxonomy): domain Eukaryota; kingdom Viridiplantae; phylum Streptophyta; class Magnoliopsida; order Dilleniales; family Dilleniaceae; genus Dillenia; species Dillenia suffruticosa. Next base: position 3,619,562 of record JAVTVX010000005.1, read on the forward strand.
CAGTAATATGACCTGCCACTAGAAAGCAGCAAGTTACAAACGGTGCACAAAGTCAGGACAGGTACAGAGGAAGCTACAGCAACTGAATTTCATATAATGGTGAATGACAAAAGCATTCAACAATCAAGAATAATGCAGCTATACCAAGAAAGACAAAGTTTTGATGGAAATCACTCGGGTTAAAATGACTTAACCATAGTCACCAGAATTGCTCGTCTCTAGCATTCTGATCACGATACCAAGAACACGGGACTATGGCGCACTAGATTACTAAAATGGGGGATCTGAACTCAATAAAGGTTTGAAGTAGTTTACAAAATACAAATGACATAAATAGAAAAGAGTTCCATATGTTTAAGAGCAATTATGATATTCAATATTTGTTTTTCTTTTCCTTATTTGGTTTAGCAATAAAAATTACACATAAATGTGAAATACTTATGTGAAAGCAAAATACCACTAGAAATAATTGTTGAAGTATCCAAGTCTACCCCATCTAATGGAGAAGGACTTGACTGTTACAAGGTGGTAAGATAAATATGTGATGTGAGATCAGATGCTCAAGCAGTATGTTTTATAATAGACAATTATACATTATGGGTGAAACAAGCATTAAATTTTTTGCAACCAGATTTTCTGATGGAATTCACTTTTAGCAGGAATGACTTGACTACCAAGGCTTTGTTACTTAAATTACTAATCTGTCAATTTAGGACTGAAATGAAACCAGTCAAAACTAGCTTACCTGCCATAGTTTTGCTTCAACACCTTCAACAGATGCAGCTCCTTTTTTAATCTCCTCAGCTAGCATCTCTACATGTCCATACATAGAATAGTACCTGCGATCACATTAAAAATTCTATGGTAATCTTTCAAGGGAAAAAAAAATCCAATCAAACAACTTGTGCAGGCAATATATGGAAAAGAGAATCAAAGTTTACTTATCTTAGTGAAGGCTAATACCTCAAAATACTAGCTTTCATTCACAACAAGTCAGTGGATTCAGTGGGGTCAAACTTGACACACAACAAGTCTCATCTCTCAGACCTACAAATAAACTGACTGAGACTTATTTTATGATGAATCATATTCAGCCCCTTTTAGTTTTTCTTGGAATGACTTGTGAAGCTAATGCTCAATTACACATCTACTTCAACCTTCAACCTTAAATTGAAATCAAGCTTTTGGGTCTTCCTTAATGACCCAAGATGAAAGAGTGTACTTAGCCTTTGAACTGAACTTGGGCTTGTCTACAGATAATCAATCAGTACTTAAACAATTCCAAACTTGGCTTAGCTCAGGTCTGATGCAACCTTTTGCAACTTAAGCTACTAGTTTTACTACAACATATCATTCATATTAAAGTGCATCAAATGTAAAACTGCTACAAGACTAAAATAGATAACAACAAAAGGAAGCATGCCTAACCAAGGAGATTTTGACAAAGTATACTAGTTGAGAAGATTACTGAATTTTACCCATCCACTAGGAAAATGTCGTAAAACTCATGACATCCTCTTGACACAAGACTGGCTAGCCCAATTTACAAGTATTCCTACACAGATCAGTAAAACAAGGCACATGACTCCCTTTGGTTCACTCAGATAGTGTCAAAAAGGAATAGATTAGGCATGTCTCTCCAAATCTAAGCAAAAGAGCACAGTCAACTATTCTAGTTGGAAGTCAAATTGTCAATAAGTTGGAGAATCAGAACATGGCACCTCCCTAAAACTGAGGATGTCGCAATATTAAGTGGACTGGAGAGTGTTCAGCATCACATAGTCTGACTTAAAGGGAAATAATTGGTAAAATCACCCCATCACTCAATCTCTTGAATTTGATTTTGGAACATAAAGGCACTAGCCTTTCCTTGCATTTGTAGACCAATGGTCACTTGGAATTCTTCATAACACTTAGAGCTTAATCAATTTAACAGAATATTCCCACCTGCTAACCAAGGAGAAATACAAGGCTTCGATTCAAAGGCCATAATTTTCCTAGTTTCTGCAAAATGATTGCTATAGAACAAAAACGTCACTAGAATAGCCATCCACATAGAGGAATCCTAAAATGTGTGAAATGTCTTCTTGAACAATTATGCAAGACAAAAGGAAAAAATCCTGCAACCAAATGCATAAGACAGAGCAATGAAAAGTAGACTTAAGCTGGTGTATTGATAAAAATGGTAAAGATGCACACGAAATTTATTTGAGAGAATTTTACTTCTATTGCGACTCATCAACTTCCACCATTGATTACCAACAAATAAAAACATGAACATTCACTTTATCATGTTCTTCAAGGAATAGAGATTCTTTTAAGCACCCTAACACAAATGTATGTTTTTAGCAGAACTAAAACTAATTTCTTGCACAACCTAAATTGGGTTCCTACATCGAGTAGGTGAAATCTGAATGGCTATCCTGTATTCCAAATGGGTGTTCTGCAAATCAACAAAGAGAGACTTTTCATACCTTCAACCATTAGAAATACGGTCTTCACTGACAAGTCTAAAGGGAAAATCATCAAGAAAAGGTATAAAATAAATTGTTGCAGTAGAAACTCAAACCCTTTCAATTTCATAACAGATCACAAAACCCCCAAATTTTCTTCACTCCTTTTGGAAATTACCCAAAATCGCATTTAACTACTTTAGGTAAAACTCTCATGACTCCTTCCTCAACCTTAACGCTGAAACTGTTAAGGAAGAGACTAACTATTCCTTTTTTTTTTTCTCTCTCTTTTTAAGGCTGTAAAATTATTATTGCTAGGTCCTTCACAGAATACTAAGATCATTGCCGAAGAGATAAACTAACATTATTCATTCTAGGGACTAAGTTATATATTTCAAAATTTAGTGAACATGTGATCAAACTTGATTCTTTGTTTCCTGTTATTTATTCTCCTGGGTACAATTCATATAGAAAAATTCATTAAAAAAAAAAACTAAATTCAAAAACCTCAATTGTACCATATTGAATCCCATTATGTCCTTATTAATAAAGAACCAATCACCACAAACAAACAAGAATTTTCCTTTCATAGAACCTAACAAAACCATATTCCCACAAAAACAAAATAAACCAGAAGAAAGCAAGAAATAAAGAATAAAATAAAATCAAAGGAGATCAGACGAGATTTACTCTACTCAAAATTACATATGAAAATTCGAACAACAATATGATCAAACTACGAAAAGGGGAAAAAAGAAAAAAAGGATCACTTAAATAATTATTAAAAAGAAATACTTAAAAAGATAAAATTTTCAAAAATTCAAGAAATGCTTACACAATGTACATCTTCGTCGCCATCGCTGTTCTGTTTGTAGTGGAAATGGTCGAGGAGGGAGAGCTGGGTGGACCAGAATGGGAAAATAGAAATATTTATAAATGTAGTCGAAAAGTAGGGATTCGAAAGGGAGAGGCGTCAAAACGACGTCGTTAAAGAGGACGCGTTTAATTATGGGGTTTCGATTAGGTATTTGAAATGCACGCCATTAATCATTTCCTTCCCTCACCAACCAACCCTACTACTTCCTTCTAGAAAATAATCCTGTGTTATGATGTTATAACTTTCGATGTCCCCCAAATTATTATTATTATTATTATTATTATTTAAATAGAATTAGGTGTGAAATTCTGCTCCATGTCATATTGAACCAACAATAATCATAAATGGAATTTTTACTTTTGACTATTGAAATTTATATTTTGAACAAAATTAGTTAATAAAAATTTAAAATAAATACTATTTGTTAATATTAGAATAGAGGTTTACAAGCCGTTTAAAAAATAAATAACGACAATAACAATATTTTTTCATTATATATGATTATTTGGCCTGATATAATCATCTGAAAAATAATACTAAACCCAACTGTATAATTTTTTTTTTATTAAAATTACTATCAGGCAATCGGGATTAGTTTTGTTTAAGTAACTATGGGTTCAATTTAAGAGTTGGTTTTTTTCACGTCTAATTTTTTTTTTTCTAAAAAACCCTAAATTAAGATTTTGATTACGGGATTTTAATGGTTTATCATTAGACCCACGAGTGATGGGTTAAATCCAACTGCTCCGGGCCAAAAATGCGTCATGCTTCTTCTACGTGGGTGATACTGTGGGATCAAAAACAGGAGGTTTTTCTACTTTTTATTTATTTTTTAAATGAGGCATTGAAAAGTTAATATTACATAATATAATTATTAAAAAAATTAATAAAAGATTCATAAATTAAAATTACACGGTAAAGATAAACTCTCATGCAAATTATTGAATAAATTACGGTGGCTAAAACTTTAACCTGTTGCCAAAAGTAAACTAAGCAGGTAGGCATTTAAGAAATTATATTTGCTTGTGTAATTATAATATTATTATTTATTAAACCATCTAATATTAAAATTTGAAAAATAATTGTCAAGTCTCCGCGTGCATGCATGGGTTAAACAAAATAAACATTTTTATGGGGCATTGACACGCTTACTTTTAAACGTGTTGGGGGTACATTCCATATTCATATGCAAGACTTTGCTTTAAGATTCAATAAATAATTATAAATATTTTAATCGAGAGGCAAATTTATTTGGATTCACAAACTCCTTTTCAAGTTCCTCATTTTTTATTTAAAAATCTATACTTTTGTATGGTTAGAGTTGAATTTTACGGTTTACCAATTTTTCTTATTTTAATATTAAATAATTAAAATTCGAGTCTAAAATAAGATACGTATTTTTTGTGGATTTCATTTTGTGCAAAATAATACCCCAAAAGCTTGAACCAAACTTTTAGTTGTTCTATTTGGTTCTAATCTATTCAAACATTTCCATATTTGAAGTTGAAAGTTTTTTGAACTTTTTCTTTTTGGTTATATAATAACAGTTGTAATAATCTTGAAAATATATATGCGTCCATTAATATTCGAATACGAGATTTTAGATAAAATATTTAAACAAAAATTCTTTATCACTCGAATATTCTAACAAGGATAAAATTTATTATTTAATAAGTTATACTTGAAAATTATAATGACATTTTATCCTTGACCGGTAAATTCTTGTATAGCAATAAGGATATGTATCTTGTGTACAATGACATTAGAGAAGAGAGATTTATGAAGAGGATAAGAGAAATTTTCTTTTATTTCTATATTTAATCTTAATTTTGTCAAATTTGGGTTTACAAGTGGACAAAAATTCATGAAAAATTTTTCACACTCTACTCTTAATTATTTTGGCGAAGAGAATGGTTTTATTTTACAAGTCTGACTAAAATGAAAAACTAGATAAACCCCTATCTCATTGGGTTGCAAGGCTGGAGCAATCATTTGAGCCTGTCTTACAGTTGCCTTTCATCTGCCACAAGAAATCTGACAACGTAAATCTAGCGAACAACCCCCATCGTAATCGATGGGTTTGGAAGCTTGACCTGAATTACATTCATTTGGCCTGTGGCGTTTGCTTCACGAAAATGCTAAACCCTCCTTTTCTCCTCATCCTTCGATCCCCCGCCCCCCCGGGAATTTTCGGAAAATATTTGACCAAATTTATAGTTGATAAGAAAATTCTCTCTCTCTCTCTCTCTCTCTCTCTCTCTCTCTCTCTCTCTCTCTATATATATATATATATATATATATATATATATATCAAAAAGCAACATTTCCTGTTCACCTTGTGCACGTACATAATGTGAAAGATGGAAGTTGCATCAAATGTCCCAAATGGCAACCTCGTTCACTAGGCTAAGCTTTAAATTCAACATATTAATTTATAACTTAACAAGGAAGATACACGGCCTTTCAACCTATTGATGTTATATGATGTCACGGAATGGTACAATAATGCTACAACTTTTTTGGTTTACCCACAATCCCTGTCGCCAAGAAAAAAGTGTCTCATATTTTCTCCTGCCAAAGTTAAATCGATAATTTTTTTTTTATATAAAAATCATAAAAATATATATATTTATGAAAATTTAAAAACCAAACTCAATCAATTTAACAAAAAAAATAATTGAATAACAATTCTTTACTACTTCAATGTTGAAAAAAAAAAAAAAAACAATCATTGTTGTTTGATCATGTAAGAAGCCTCCCCGTAAATCTTGAATCTCCACTGCATAGCAACAAAGCCATATCTAAGACTGAGCTTCGGATAGATTGCTTAGAACAAGTAAGTCCTATGTTGCAATAAAACCACCAGCATATATATGCAAAACATCATGCCAATGTCAAGTGTTCTGTTTTATGTATAATACTATAATGCCAACATAAAAATTTATTATATAAAAATTTTAGATAGTTAAGATTTATATTCGTTATTCAATAATTACTATTTCTTAAATATTGACATTTAAAAATAATAGAATACTGCCATAATGTGAACAGGAAGGAGTATGATATGTTCCAAATGGGAAATAGACTAAACTTTCAAAGTTGCCCTTTGAGTTGATATTAATCATGCCCTAAAAAGAAAGATGCCCTGCACTTGAGTGACAAATTTACATTTTCCCTTTTCCCAAAACTGATATTATTTATATATATATATATATATATATATATATATTTTTTTTTTACCGAATCAAGGTGGGGTGGAAAAAGATTGAACCCAGGTGGACCCCAGAGGAAGTGAAGGACGAGACGGGTGGTTAAAGTTTTTGAGATTCTATCTAACACCACAAGACAATGTCATTGAGACAATAATGATCACGTCATGGATCAGTGAATTTTGCTCATCTCCTAATCTCTTTCCCCTTTTTAGTGTCAAGCAATTATGAAAGCGAGAGAATTCATACACAAAATTATATAGAAAAAAGAAAGCATATGAAATATGCAAATCAGAATAAAATGTCCTCAAATGTCGGTGTTTCTCAATATGTCCAGTAACAATTATTAACAGAAGAAACTATATGATAAGAAACAATGATTACATTAAAAATGGTGTCTACTAAATTCCTGATCAACAGCAGCCTGAAACCACAACTCGGAGGCCTTCATCAAATCAGGACTCAATCTAAACATAAGAACACAAAATTCCATCTGATTCAAATAACCGTCACCATCAAAATCACCTTCTCTCAACATGCTCAACAAATCATCATCTGAAAACCCATCTAGTCCCAACAGGGTTGAATTCCTCTTGAGACTCTCAAATGTGATGACCCCTTTATTAGAATCCATCAATAGGTTAAACCCATTGCATAACTCTTCTATTAAGCCTTGGCCACCAAGCTTGCTTGCCATCATAGGCAACATGTCTTCAAAAATGTCATTGCTGCTGCTGTTGTCGTGGTTGCTAGCCATTGAGAGAGAGGGGGGGGGTGCTTTGAGGATGAGAAAGAAAGGGGTGAGGGATACATTAAATAGGAAGATGGTGTGGTGATGTGAGTTGCCTAGAAGGAGAGAGGAGAAGGGGTTGATTGAAGGAAGACAACTCAGGTACAGTTAATGAGGTAGGGCAAAATCGCGTTTGCATGTAGGTTCAGGGAAAGTTGCATTAGCTTCTCTACCTTTCCCTTTTCCTTCTTGGAAGAGGCTCCTTAATAGCAACAGCTGTTCTTTAGGGTACAATTGTCTTTCCATGAACGGACTGGGTCATAGGTCATAGGATCGGATGATTCCTAGGCACCGCCTCTAGGAAGCTTGATAGGACATTGGGGACGTTCACGGTTGGCCTCCGAGTGGGCGAGTTATTTTATTTTATTTTATTTTATTTTATTTTATTTTATGTCAAAATCATTCAAATATTTTATTTAAAATTTATTGATTTAGTTAATTTAATCATTTAAACTTTCTCGTGTAAATTAATTAAAATTTATATTAAATGTTTGTTTAATAAATAGTTTTTAAAATTGTAACAATACTCAATTGTTTTAAATTTATGAGTAAATTATATTTCCAAATATTTATAAATAATTTAGTTCATTTATAAGATAATATCGTAACGTTTAAAGATTTTAAAAACGAGTAATATTGTTTTGATATATGAGTAAATACACAAAGTTAATGTTGATTTTTCTTTTAAATTAAGTGAACTTTCTTGTGTTTGAAATTTTGAGGGCATAATTTTCCAAATTCAAATCTAAATCCAAATCCAAATCCAAATCCGCTGCATTTGAATTGATGGAATGATCAGGTCTGGAAGCTAAACCAGGGCTTCCGTAAATTTATGTAACGTTGCATATTCACCATACGCCCTTTTAGACCATTAGCCTAGTTAAAGCAAATTTTATTAATATAATAATAATTTTAATCTGTTTCATTTTAGAAAAAAATTATTTTTTTTCATAAAACACTATATTTTTAAGAAAAAATTTTATTTTAATTAAAAATATTACAAGTAAAAAAGATTAAAATAAAGATAAAACAAGGGAAATTGAGGGGATGTAAAAGCATCCAAACAGGCTGTCTTGGTCAACAAATACGAAATGAACTTTTCCGGTGTACGGACTTTAGGTCTTCATCGGAAAGAGGTTGGTTTTTGATTTTCCGTGTTGGTGTAGCAAGGGTTTTGGCTATGGGAATTCTAAGGCTGGCAACTAGCCACATACAGCAACTTCAAAAAAATGCCACATTTATGCATTCCAATCCTTATATATGTCAGAAATTGACTTTGTTTTTTTTTTTTTTTTTTTTTGTCTACAAAGGATTTATAATTATTTGATTGTTATTTAATCGTTATTATTTTTTTATAAAATAAAATAATAAAATAATGGCGATCAGGTACAAATATATGAGTATTGGAATTTATAGAGATTTTATTTGCAACCATCCTTTTTCGTTTCCAATTTTCTTTAGTGAGAGTGAAAGCACAATGCAGGAGAATTATTATTTTGTCACATTTTTTTTTCATAATACTTAATAGTGACAAATTTGTATATTTTTTAGTGTGAGTGTTTCAGGATTTTTATTTTTGTTTATAATCAATCGGTATCCGAAATTATATTCTGACTAATTCAATTCGAGTATTGAGAGGGTCCAAATAGGATTATGGTATTTGAATTCCTATAGCCATTTCGTTCTGTTTTTGACCAAAAGGCTGCTCCTGTTAACTAACATCAACCGAGTATTGTTTGTATCAAGTCTCTTCCATGTATTGCCTTTGCACTCACGGATTTTGTTAATAGAAATGTCCATACTACCTTAATCAAAATTGGAATTCTCCAATCTTAACCTTTTCATTAGCTGACCAATTAACAGTCTGACTATAATTTTTTCTTGTGCTTGTATCTTGCTTAGCTTGGTTTTGGGGTCAAACCTTACCTCAGTCCAATTCTTGAGGTTGGAATGGCTTGATTTCTCAAACTGCTAATGTTGACCTGCACCATAACTGATCAATGTGGCTATTCACATTTGGTTGAAAAACTTGGCAGCTCTAGTTGATGAGAAATCATGAAAGTTATTACAAATGCAACTGATACTTGGAGAGGGGCTCGATGGGGGGGGGAGAAACCAGAGGAATGCTTTTACCATATTGCTTAAGTTTGCAAATACCTGATAATTATCATTATTCTTTGAGTAGAAATGATCAGGCCATCCGGGAAAGCTGAAAATGTAGGCTCCGAGTCTGCACTGCTAAATCAGATTGCATGGCTGATTAGCAGCCCATGTCAAAACTAAACTAATAGCTTTGATCTTTTAATTGCTTGAACACATGTTTCTTCGGTAGTAAATACTGGTCGTGGATCGCAAATTTGCATAATTGGCCAAACTTAAATAACTTATCTTGTCCTTTTCCTGATTCAGTCATTAGAAGAACCTATTCCAAAATCATTCATTAGAATGGTCAAAGAGAACATTCAATATAGTACCAAAGGCCAATCTCATACAAGAAGAAGGAGAGTGCTAACTTGAATATAAATAACTTCAGGAAGGTTGCAGCATCAGACCGCCGTTGACCAAGTTATTTCTGCAAATTAGTCACAATACATTATCACATTGAAGAGTCCCTGTTTCCCATTATGGTACATAATGTTAGAATTTGGTTGCCGTCCCAAAGGCATAAAAAAATTGAGTCAAAAATAGCAGCATTGAATTGAATATTTTTGCTTTCGACCAAGTTTGCAGTATATTGTTAGGGGCTCTTAAATACTTTCTTGCTTTTGAACTTTGACCAAAAGCTGCTTTCACCCCTGATCTTTAACACATGCTTTTTTTTTTTGAACTACCGGTATTCGATAATTAATTTATTGATCTCGACTAATCCGACTCGAGCTAATTCGTTAAGGGGTGAATTTTTCTAAGATTCAAATTTGAGAATTTGATTAAAGGAATCCAATGCTCTTGCCACCGGGCTAACAAGACGTTGGTCTTTAACCCATGCTCTTAACACCCAAGATACTAAATTAACGGAGCTTCTAAAAGCGCCGCTTTTTACAAAAGATAGGAACCCTGAGCCTTTTCTAAGAGCCAAAAGAATTGAGCCCTCTCTGGGATGCTTTTGTAGTAGCGATGTACAGGAATTGCTGCATCATTTTTCTCCATCATAACATTCTTATTAGTTGGCTAATAATAACATTGCTCTTGCAAACTGAACAAGTTGCTTTGCTCAGCAATGTTAAACTGAACCAATTTTAATTGACTATTAACATTCTTCGGAAAAGTATGTCTAAGATCTCTTGGTTGAAATTCAGATGCATGAAATGAGTAGTTTATAGAGTCCTATGCGGGAAAAGGGTACACCAGTTCCTCTCCAGCCAATCCTCTTCCATTCGTTCATTCTCTGAATTGTGGCCCGTAGGAGTCTTGTTGACACCGCAAAATATCAAATTGAAGGTTGATCTTCAGGCTCTTCTAGATGTGTCTTTTTTTTTCCCATGGATCTTCTACATAGGAGAATACAAGGAATTGTTTCCTGAATTATATCGCATAAGTTCGGATTCAATTTTTTATTCCAAAAACTCTTCAAACATATGATAACCATTGGACAGTAAAACTTAAAATTGAAACTTGCTTTTGAGGACTTTAGCAGATTCTCGTGAGTTTTTTGTTCATTTCATTAGTTGCCCTACTTAATTTGCTTGCCTTAATCTGCATGATATCTTGTCTCTGATTGTCAACATAGCCACCAACCTGTAAGACTTCTTAGGCTAGAAACTGGTATCATGGCGCATGACTGTCTCTTAATGCTTTTTGCAAGGTAAAAGTCCGCCGGGAAAAATTTTAGTAAGACTTGTGTGTCCAACGATAATGACTTTTCGTTTTTATATTGACTGTACACCATTTAAATGGTAGACTTTTTTTCTTTTTCCTTGCCTTTGTGTGAAAACCTTAAGGGTTTCCGGCAAGTGGAAATTAAAATAATTTGGTTGGAGTTGTTTTTCTTACTTGTAATTGATGTCCGTGTCTAAATTCCAACCATGCCACGTCATGGCCCTATTGAAAACCAAAAAAGTGGCAATGTAAAGGCAATCCCATTTCACTAAATTCACCTTCTCAACAGAAGGGCATAAAACTTCATTAATAGCTTGATCTAGTTGCTAGCATCTGCAATAGTTTGAATGGAGCGGTGCGAGAAGATCACATGGATTGCATTAAATAAGCATATATAATTCTTGTGCTATACTTTAAGATGTCCATTTTGATGTCACTCCATGTCATGCAAAGTGCATTAATAGTTTAGATTACCTACATTAATCTAATGTAAAGTTTTCTTTGACATTACTGATTAGTCAAGTTATTAGAATTCTGGGTCCTCTCTTGTCCAAGTTTGAGGTCCACTTGACTGGGTCCAGGACGAGTATGCATACTTTGTGTATTGAAAGACCAGGAATAGTTCCGAGAAAAATGACTTGGTCTATTCAATTGTTTCTATTGTTTTCTGCTCCTTTCATTGTTAAGATTGTCTTTCAACTGAAAATATGCTTCATCTACAGAACATCAATGGCTGAATTCACTGTCCTCCGCCTATTTTTGTTCCTCACATTATGTACAGACTTCAGACTTTCCACTGCAGTAGACACTATGGCTGCAACTGATACAATCAAGGATGGCGATACATTAGTTTCAGCTGATGGAACATATGAACTGGGATTCTTCAGTCCAGGTAATTCTCTGAACCGCTACTTAGGAATATGGTATAAGAAGATATCTACTGGCACAGTGGTTTGGGTAGCAAACAGAGATACCCCACTTAACAATTCTTTGGGAGTCCTAAAATTCGTTGCTGACAGAGGTATTTTAGCTCTTTTCAATGGCTCCAACAGCATAATTTGGTCATCAAATTCATCCAGAACGGTTCAGAATCCAGTTGGTCAGCTTTTAAATTTAGGAAATTTTGTTATCCGAGATGCAACTGATACTAACCCTGATAATTATCTCTGGCAGAGTTTTGATTATTTTGGAAATACCTTTCTTCCTGGAATGAAGTTTGGAAGGAATATGATTACGGGGTTTGAACGATACATGACTTCATGGAAGAGCAATGATGATCCTTCTGAAGGGGATTATGTGTATCGATTTGATCACACTGGCTTTCCAGAGCTATTTCTGACAAATGGTTCGTCTGTGCTGTTTAGGTCAGGGCCTTGGAATGGTTTAAGGTTTAGTGGTACTCCTGAACTAAAACAAAACTCTATATATACATTTGAATTTGTTTTCAATCAGGAGGAGTTCTTTTACAGGTATGAACTAGTTAATGACTCGGTTGTTTCAAGGATGCTTTTAACCCAGAACGGTCTCGTTGAGCGCCTTACATGGATTGATCGAACTGCAGGATGGAATATTTATCTGACAGCCCAAATGGATAACTGTGATACTTATGCACTCTGTGGTGCCTATGGAAGTTGTGACATCAACAACTCACCCATGTGTGCATGTCTGAAAGGATTTGTTCCCAAATATCCAAACCAGTATGACATGGCAGACTGGTCAAATGGGTGTGTCCGCCAGACTCCGCTGGCTTGTGGGAAAGGAGATGGATTCAAGAAGTATTCAGGAGTTAAATTACCTGATTCCCGGTATTCATGGTTTAATACAAGCATGAGTCTTAAGGAATGCAAGGTAGAATGCTTGAAGAACTGCAATTGTACAGCTTATGCTAATTTGGATGTTAGACAAGGAGGAAGTGGATGCTTGCTTTGGTTTAATGACCTAATTGATATTAGGCAACTAACGGAAAACGGTCAAGACCTCTATATACGGATGGCTGCCTCTGAGTTAGGTAAGATAATCTAACATTAGCTTATATAAGTTACGTCATGTTGGAACATTAATATTTTATTGTCTTGTGCTTCTTCTGGATCTTTTCTTCTAATTCAATTTGTAGTCTCTGGTTGGTGGCATTAATGCATTTTGCTTGGCCTTTTATAGATGGCTGGAGAGATTCTTAATTTCTCTTCTACAACTTACCCCTGTTCTTGTTGTTGTGCTTGCAGATAAAACTTCGGGCATCTTGGAAAATCCAACAAGGACCATACTTGGCATCCTAGTGCTAATTGGAGCACTTCTACTTGGTGTTTTACTGGCCTTGTATGTTTGCAGGAAAAGGAGGCAAAAGAGAGAGGTCGTGATTTCTTTAGGTATTGCCCTTGTTTACCCGTTGTTCTAAAGCTTTTCATATGCCTTTAATCTGCTGATAGTTATGCTTCATTTTGGATTGAACTACAAAACTCTTACAAAGGATAGCCATAGGGTTGACTACGGTTTCCCTAAGCATGTTAATCTCACTTTATCATTTAACTTGTAGGAAAAATGGGAAGTGGGATGGGAAGAGATGGTAGTGAAAGCCACAAGGATGATCTAGAGTTGCCATTACTAGATTTTGATGATATTGCGGAGGCCACTGGTTACTTTTCTATTAGCAATAAGCTTGGAGAAGGAGGCTTTGGACCCGTTTACAAGGTAAAAGAATCTGCAAGATCAGCTCTCTCAATATTTAGCTCATGCAGGAGATGTCTTAAAACCTGCTAGTCTCTACACCAATTTAATTGGACCACTGTATGCAGGGTTCATTTTCGGATGGACAAGAAATAGCAGTAAAGAGACTCTCGAAGGATTCCAGGCAAGGGCTTGACGAGTTCAAGAATGAAGTCATATGCATAGCTGAGCTTCAGCATCGAAATCTGGTGAAGCTTATAGGATGTTGCATTCAAGAAGACGAGAAGCTGTTGGTCTATGAGTACATGCCAAATAAAAGCTTGGATCACTTCATCTTTGGTATGCGTGGAAATCTGATATCATCTTTATGAGCTTATCTTGAATCCATGAACTGAGTTGATTAAATAATTTGCCAGATAAAAATCGAAGTAAAATGTTGGATTGGCCAATGCGCTTCCACATTATCAATGGGATAGCTCGGGGGCTTCTCTACCTTCACCAGGATTCGAGGCTCAGAATTATCCATAGAGATCTTAAAGCCAGCAATATTTTACTAGACAATGACATGAACCCAAAGATTTCAGACTTTGGAATGGCTCGAAGTTTTGGAGGAAATGAAACAGGAGCAAATACAAGAAGAGTTGTGGGAACATAGTAAGCAAACTCTTATATCCTCAATTTTGCGTCTACCTCATTACGTTGCTCATAAACTTACAATTTTTTTTTTTGAATGTTTCATTAGTGGCTATATGGCTCCAGAGTATGCGATTGATGGGCTATTCTCAATAAAGTCAGATGTTTTTAGCTACGGTGTCTTGGTTCTAGAGATAGTAAGCGGGAAGAGGAACAGAGGATTTCATCATCCAGACCATGACCTTAACCTTTTAGGCCATGTAAGTATCAATTAACTTTCTGAAAACACGTTCATAGAACTGTCCAAGTGACTCTGAAGTAATTTTTAGGGTTCAAATTTTCTAGGCTTGGAAATTATACAAAGAAAACAAGCTATTGGAGTTGATTGATCCTGCAACATGGGTCTCGTGCACAATACCTCAAGTAGCACGGTCCATTCTTGTGGGGCTCTTGTGCGTGCAGCAATGTCCTGCAGACAGACCAAGCATGGCATCTGTGGTAGTGATGTTGAGCAGCGAGAGTGAATTATCGGAGCCCAAACCACCTGGATTTTTCACCGAAAGGAAACCTGTTGAAATCGAATTCTCTTCAAGCAACAAAGAGATATGCTCAGGCAATGATGTAACTCTTACAATGCTAGAACCTCGATAGAGAAAATGCAGTATTTATTGATTTCTGCCCAGAAAGTTTAGAGCAATTGAATTCTCCTCGAGCCATCTCAAACTTTTCACATTCACCAGATTATTCTCAATCTAGCTATTGAAGCCGTCAATGTTCAGAAAGGTTTGACATGTGGGTAGGACTATTTGCTGAAGAGAGCGTGTCAGGCATAGCGTGGTTTTCGATTTCCCTCAGTTTTGAATGTTTTGCTCAGGATATTACCTGGGAGTTTCAGTTTCTACTCATGAATTTGCATATAAACAAACATATATTAAAGGAAACTATTAAAGGTGTTAGATATATTTACGTGTATCGAAAGCGTGATAAATCATAAAAATTAAATACTCAAAATTTTCATATAAATATCTCAATGTATAGGTCTCTAAAACCTATGAACCGCAAACTCTCTCATACAGATTACTTGATCTGGATGGTAATTACAAAATCGAACCATCATCACTATATCACTGACGCCTCAACCACCCAAAGTCTGGTGTATTCAAGGACAGGAGAAATTTTCTTATTCGAAAATTTCACAATCTCTTAATTAATTTCTCTCTAAAAAATATGTGCAGAGAGTTTTTTAACCATCCTTGCTCTCTCTTGGCAATGTGCTCTCAAACTTAGAACCAATCCATCAATTCATGTTAAAATAAGAGAGCAATTACTTTTTGGTGGTTAGTAGGAGATATCTCAGAGAAGCTAAGGAGAGGTTGTAAGGAGAGGTTGTAAGATAATGGGATAACTTCCCATATTTCAAATTGAATTATCTTTTAACCTTCGGTAAAATGCCTACGTGGGCATATTTACCCGACAAAAGGTTTTTTGTACTTTTGGGATACTAAATGCTAAAGTTTGGTTGTGAATTCTCCTTTATTAAAAAAAAAAAAAATCATCTTTCAAACATTAGTTAGTTCAACTAGATAAATGTTTTACCTATTTTATCAACCATTACACATGTTTTACTTATTTTAATATATAAGAAATCACTCGGATCCTCATTTGAAGCAAATGTAGTAATCCATTGTAATATAAAAGGGGAGCAAGAAGATTTTTGGTTTCCATTTTTTTTTTTCATTTGTAAATTGTTTGAATGGTTAATCACTCCTAATATGTCATATTTGATAAATAGTTACAATATTTTGATAACTAAAATGTTAAAAAAAGACTATTCACAAATAATATATATATATATATATATATATATATATATATATATTGGTTTATTGACAACACGAAAGGTTAAGACCTTCAACTCAGAATTTTTATAATAAATAATATTTTTAATCATTAAATAAATACTTGAATCAAAACTCTTGATTTATCCCTTTTAATACAATAAAAATAAGATCAAGCGAAATAACATAAAAAGGCTCTTTTCTACCCATAAACCTTTTAATATCAGCTGGACCTCAAGAAAAGCAATATCTAATTGAACTATTTACATATGAGAGAGAGAGAGAGAGAGTTTTCAATATTGTTAGTGGGCTCAGAGGCCCACATTACCTTTTATGAAGGGTGAAATTTTATTTGCTTCTCTTGGTCTTTTCTTCTGGGTCGTAACCTATTTTTGACTCGGTCCAAACTCAGGCCCTTGTACCAGAAGTATTCTGGTGGTCAAACTAATCCAAAGTAAATGATGTCATCAATGACTAATATTTGAAACATTTTTCTTAATGAGTGCTTTCAAGACTGTTAACATCAATAATTTTTTAAAAATTTGATTCACCCAACATTATCACTATAAAATCTTAATTTTAAAATTAAAAATATAATTAATTTCTATTTAAAGTTATTACCAACCTATTTTCAGTTAAAGTAATTCGATCTATTGCATTGATTGTATTTTTTATATAAAAGTTTTTTCTTTTTCCATTTTTTAATATAATTGACACTTAAACTGCAGTTTAGAGGAATGGTTTTGAAATCTTTATTCCACGCACAAGTTTTAATATATACGATTTAATATTTAAAATTATTGGATACCTTTAAGTACATGTTATATATATAAAAATAAAATAAAATAATACCTCCAACACAATACATAATTAGGCAGGGCAATATTCGATTTGATCCCACGTATACCTGAAAAATCCGATTCATTGGATTGGGTTTTTTATTTGAAAAATCGAATTAGGATGAGATTAGGATGACTTTTAATATTAGAGTAGCATGGTCAGTTGGGATACGGATTTAAGATAAATAAATAATTCGACTATTCAACCCAATAATAATTTAAAATAAAATAAAATTTTATTTTAATATTATATTATTAAATAACAAAGAATTTTAGGATTGTTTCAATATTTAGGTATGTATCTAAACTAAAATATTTGATTTATTATTTTTAAAATTTTTAATTTCTTTTTTAGAAAATGAGTCAAAAGCTCCACTTGAAACTATGCGACCATTGCATTTTTGAAGGAGGACCCAGAAAAGGATGGTGATGATCACTATGAAATTGCCTAATGGTTTTCTATGTTGACTTGATCACTTAAAATTTGTATCATTGTTTAAAAAAAAAAAAATCCATGTGTTTTATTTTCCAAACATTTAATTTATTTTCAATTTTATTTTATGAATTGTTTCTCATTTATCAAAACATAAAATTTGTATACTATGATTAATATTTGAATGATTTATGGCTCTTCTTTACTGTTCTTGTGTATGTCTGTTTTTCTTGTGTATGTTTTTATGAGTTTTGTGTATATATGAATGATTTGTTATTATGTTTTTTTTTTTTTTCCATGAGTTGGGTTTAGGTTGGTTTAGGATTAGATCGGATTGGCTTTTTAAAGGAATATAATATATCGGATCGGATCAGATTTTTAAAAAAATTCATAAAATCGGATATGGTTTTTTTTTTTTTAACCTGAATTGGATCAACATCGAATATGAATATTGGAGTTAGAATTTAGAGTTGAATATGATATTAACATGTTCCAAACAATAATCAATCAACTGTCATCTGATACATAATACGACCGGTTAAACCTATTATATAAATATATTTTGACATTAATTCTAAAATAGAAATTAATTATATTTTAAAATCAATTAGTATTTTCCAACAAAGACACATAAAAATATTCTTTAATAGAAAATATAAAAATGTTTTTATAATAAAGATATATTTAATAAATATTTATTAATAATTACCAGGGCGATGGGTAATTTTTCTCTATTTTCTTTACCCACCTTTTATATTGCATAGAATATACTTCTTAGGATATTATTTTGATGGTCTAATTTTCGACTTTTCAAATATGTGAAGGTCATGGGTTTAAATGCTCAAAATGTAACGGTCAGAAATTCTAAAATGTCATTACAATGCATCACCTTTTGGAAAGAGGAAAAAGGCCTTTTCTTGTGTGTTGGAGTTTCAGAGGATACTAAAAGAGGAAAAAAGCCTTTTCTTGTGTGTTGGAGTTTCAGAGGATACTATCTTCACGGCTTGAGGGTGAGGTTTTGAGATTTGGTGCAATCTTTTCCATTCCCAGAACTGGCTATCCTCACAACCATGAAGACCACTACTTATTACTATTCTGATTTGCGTTTTTTGGGTTGGACTTTTGGGTATATCACGTGTTTGACAAAATGCTTCAGAGAAGTGTGAGCATATTTATTGTTGATTGGCGCCTATGGTCATGGACGCAACATCCCTATAAATGCATCGAAAGCAACTGATTTCTACACATAAGAGAAAATGGGTAATGGGGACCAGTTTCAGAGATGCGGGGGTCATTCACCAACAACAAAGATTCAACAGAAGTTTCCCTGGATTTGGCATTTGCCTGCGAAAGAGGATTAGACGAACAAATCATGGATCTAATGGATCAGATTCTACATGGTGTCCACATCCGTGCGTTTTGATCAATTCTTTTTTCAAGAATTGATCAAATGATTTAATTAAAAATCGGATTATACGTGTTGATACGGACTGCAACATCGGATTTGATCCATCTAACATTATTAACAAAAGAGTGATGCACAACAATCATGGGTAAATTTTTTTGTTATAACTCTTCTGTTTGCGTTTTTGTATATTCCTTTTGCTGATTGGTTAGTTATTTTTGTCTGCAATATACCCTTTTATCTGTTGTTTGGTCCTATCTGTACACACCAACACACACACACACACACACACACACACACACACACACACACACACACACACACACACACACTATTTTGGGGTAACTTAGGGCGCAAGATGGTGAAGAGGAATACTGTTGTGCTGATCTGGCTTGACTTGGAAAGTCACTCTCACTATGTCTTTCGTTTACCTTTTGAGTCCTACTACAATGAAATGAATGAAACTCATTTTTTGTATTAAATACTATAATTATATATATTCTTTTGTCTTGAACTAACTTTTTTTTTTTTATATATTTTATATAAAGTATGTTTCAACTATTCGAGTTATAGAAAATATATCTCGACTAATATTTTAATGAAGTTGCAGTGAGTTATTCGTTTTATATATTTTACAATTTCTGTAACTCTTATTATTGCCTTCATATTCTTTTTTTGGGGAAAAATCTTTTATTATTATTATTTTTAATTGAAGCAACATAGGTATTTGTTGGGCAATACTACGTAAAAGATTTGATATTATAGGTTGAATGTATAATGTTAGAATCCGAAAATCTAATAGTTTATATAAAAAAAAAAAAAAAAAAAATCTAATGGTACCAAGAGTGATAAGGGGTGATATTAGACCCTCTAATAATATCTTTAGGCCTTTGAGTTGTCGTATTAAGTTTTTCACATGGTAATTATGGTGGAGATTTACACTTAAAAATAACAGTTACTATTTAAAATGAATATTTCACATAGGCAAAGAGACCTTGTCTCCCTTTATGTCCCAAAAAAAAAAAAAAAAAAAAAAACAAAATTGATATTTTTTAGGTCTTTCTATAATTTCAGGGATAAATGCCAATGAAATTACCATTTTAATATCACCCCTTAAGATTTAAGATTACAAGGTTGAGAGTAATAAGTAATAATATTAAGAGGGTATTTGGGATTGTTGATAAATGAGTCAAATCAGCTTATAAGACAAAATTAAAATTATAACCATTTGATAAATAAAATTTGTAAAAATACTTATGAGCTCCAAAAAATTTATAAAAATAAAAAATTATGTTGCACCCTCATCTTTTTCATTTTAGTGCTTTTAAGCACAACTAAAATAAGTTACTTTAATTAACAAAAATACCTTTTCACTATTTTATATTTAACAAAAATTATAATTATGTCACAAATTTCGTATTTTCATTAGAGTTTCACCCTCTTGTATTTATGCCAAACATGGTATTTTCTCTATTTTATATAATTTATAAATATTCATTTTACAAAATATTTAACTATTTTTAAACAACATATATGCAAACAAATAACAACTTATTTTTTAAAAAAATTAAAATGAGTTTATAAGTTAAAAAGCTGCTTATAAGCACTATAATCAGGAATTTAACACAATCCCAAACGATATTTAAGTCTGTGATATTAAATCTTTCAGCTTTAATAATAATCTTTATGTGGTAAGCGATGATGTATAGAATTTTTTTAAAATTAATATGTTTTAATTTTTGAAACGTTTTCTATTTATAGAAAAATATTAAATTAATTTATATTTACATATTTTTCATATTTGATGAATTATTAATTTAATTATAATTATAATTTTTATATTATTTGTTTTGTCTTTAATATTTATATTTTTCATCATTTTAAACTTTTATTATAATTATTCTATTATTTTTATAAAATAATTAATATTTATATATATTTTTTATAATTTTATCTTTACGTGTTTGTCTAATTTTTTCAGGAGGTAACGTCCCATCCTATCCCTAAACAAGCCCCAACGACGCGGTTTCTCATCCCCCCCAAATCATGCTCTAGACATGGTCAAACGAGCCCGTTAAACAAGTCCCTTTCGCACGATGCAAGAACGACGCGGTTTCTCATCCCCCCCAAATCATGCTCTAGACATGGTCAAACGAGCCCGTCAAAACAAGACCCTTTCGCACGATGCAAGAAGGACGCGGTTTCTCATACCCTTCTATCTGTTGTTTGTTCCTATCTGTATACACACACACACACACACACACTATTTTGGGGTGACTTAGGGTGCAAGATGGTGAAGAGGAATACTGTTGTGTTGATCTGGCTTGACTTTAGAAAGTCACTCTCACTATGTCTTTCGTTTACCTTTTGAGTTCATGACCTGAATGACCTGTGAAGCCAATGTCACTTAAAGTAATTGGACGACTTCTTTGAAATGAATATCTTTCCGGCGGATTATTTTGGACTAGCACCATAAATTTGACCTGGTAGAAACACACCGAATAATAGTTTAATGCCTTCTTGTACTTGACCTAGAACTGCAAAAATGTTGGCATTTTGTTGAGCTCATAGCTCTGGGCTTTAAAACCTATAAATTTAATTGGGTTCATCTGGTGCCTAGTACATGGTTGTGCAATCGGGGGATATCTGAGAGAAAGTGCTTTATGTGTCAGACAGTACTAAGTTCCAATTGAAGGTGCTCTATTGATATCTCAAGAAGGGTATTGACAAGATTGTAGACATATTTTTTCAGTAGGTTATGATGTTGAATATAATTACTCCTTTGATAGGGTGTGATATTACGTGCGTGTGCGTGTGTGCGCGCGCGCGCACGCTGAGCAGCACACGGTTATCTGGTGTTATGAATGATTGCTGAATTATGATTGATTTCAAAATTAAATCCTAAGGACACTTTAATGGGAAGCATGATTATACAGATAGAAAACAAAAGGATACTATCCCATGTTTTACTTTCCTGTGAGGTATAGGCAACATGGCAAGAACAATTTGGTGGTGGATGATATTGGGTATTGAGTTCGCTGAATAACCCTGTACTGTGGAGTCTGGTACAAGAATTTACCAAAGCTCAATCATGTATTTCGAGTAGATTGTCCGATAGGGAGGTGTTCATTGAACTCATAAGTTGACATGCTTGTCTATGTTGTACTTCTTAGATTTCCATGTCCCGGCCAAAGTCGGAAGATCTCCCTTCCCAAAACAAGTATCAAGTCAATTTCCAGCAGGAAAGTAAAACAAAAGGGATTAATACTTACTTCTTTGCAGTGTGTGACAATTAATGGGTTTGTCGTAGAAGTCTTACTCGTTTGCTTTTGATGAAGTAATAGAGATTTTGGGGTGCAGAATTTGGAGATATTCTTTTGCGGCCATTCCTTGGAGCATTGGGAGGGAGTTGACTGCAAACATTTAGAAATTAGAAAATTGATACCTCCTTTGGGACAAAGATTTGTTTTACATGCTTCTATTTGAGCTCATGTTTTAGGAATCCTTAATCATAGTCTACAAATTCAAGGAGGGATTGGAAAGTAGTAATTCATTAGCTTTTTTTCTTTTTTCTTTTCTTTTTTTTCTTTTTTTCCTTTTCTGCTTTTGCCTCAAGGATTTCTCATTCTTTAAGCCGTATATATTTCCTTGACTCAATCTAATACATTTTTCTTTCAAGATGCTTTGTTGAAGTGTTTGCAGGTGTATCATGTTGATTACTCTACATGTTGTTCTTATTGTTGATTATTAGTTTATGTTTAAGGAATTTGCCGGGGTCTACTGTACAAATACCAGGTACTATAACCATGGCCTGGATGGTCGAATATATCTAAGACAAGCCTCGTTGGGTGGAGGTATTGCTATCGCAACTCCTGATTAAAGCACCAGATCGAGCCATATGTAGAAAAATGGATGGACAACAATAATTACTATAATAATGTGGAATGTGTTGTGATAGGCTTCAAGGTTAAGAAGGATAAATTCATGATTTATTATGGTAAAGTCAATTAATTATCCAGCAATTGTCTAAAGATGGAGTTTCTGATTCTAGCCACGCAGCTCAACAGAATGGTCAAGTTTAAAGATATGTAGCTTTTAGATTGACCCTTGAATAG
Organism: Dillenia suffruticosa; assembly: GCA_033439265.1. Taxonomy (NCBI): domain Eukaryota; kingdom Viridiplantae; phylum Streptophyta; class Magnoliopsida; order Dilleniales; family Dilleniaceae; genus Dillenia; species Dillenia suffruticosa. The sequence goes on from JAVTVX010000005.1 coordinate 3,642,634, forward strand.
GGCAGTGGTCCAGAAAGATGACGACTATCTCCACTAATACAGCTTTATCTTGGTCTTGAAAGTGTACTCGAATAGAGGACCAACTTTGGAAAACCAGGTTAATGAAATGCATCACTCACTCTCACCAATCTCATATTAGCAATCTACTTGCGGAAAGAATATTTTCGAATTGTGCATTTAAGCTACCTTTTAGTCTTATTTTTGTGTTGATTTTAGTCTATGTTCATGTCGGCTTGAGAGACTATAGTTAGTAGATTGCGAAAACTATCACATTCATATATTTCTGTGGACGATATTCAGTTGATGAGAATGATTGCTTGCTCACACTCAGATACTGTAGTTCATTATTAGGCATTTAATTTGAAGAAATCATGAACATAATATGATAAAATCTTCCTGGGATTAAGAAAAAGTCACCAAAAGGAGAAGTATGAAGACACAAATTGAAGGCAACATCCTTCTCTTACTTTTTTCATTGTTCTCTAGCTTGGTGATAGGTACAGCAACAGACGCTATCAATGCTACTGGATCACTAAGAGATGGTGAAAGCATAATATCAGCAAATGGAACCTTTGAGCTGCGATTTTTCAGTCCAGGTAGTTCGATGAATCGATACTTGGGAATATGGTACAAGAATATAGGAAAGGGGACGGTTGCATGGGTAGCCAACAGAGAAGACCCGCTTATGGACAGAAATGGAGTTCTGAAGATCTTCGAACCTGGTGTTTTGGCTCTTCTCAATCATAATGGCAGCATAATTTGGTCTACAAACTCATCAAGATCAGCACAGTTTCCTGTTGTGCAGCTTTTGGATTCAGGAAATCTTGTTGTAAGAGATGGGAATGATAATGACCCAGAAAATTATCTGTGGCAGAGCTTCGATTATCCCGGAGACACTCTTCTACCGGGATTGAAGCTCGGATGGAACAGGACAAGCGGTCTTGAGCGCTACTTATCATCATGGAAAAGTGTTGATGATCCTTCTGTGGGTGATTACAGATTTCGATTTGATCCCAGTGGATATCCGCAATTGCTTGTGATGAAAGGTTCTGTCGAGGAGTACCGGACAGGACCTTGGAATGGTCTACGCTTTAGTGGGACACCTGAACTAAGACCCAATCCTATTTACAAGTTTGAATTTGTTTTCGATGAGGAGGAGATTTATTATAAGTATGAGCTACGCAATCTTTCAGTTGTTTCGAGGCTGATTTTGAGTCCACTAGGAATTGTGCAGCGTTTTACGTGGATTGATCAGACTCAAGGGTGGAAGCTATATCTAACTGTGCAATTGGACGATTGTGACACTTATGCACTATGTGGAGCATATGGGAGTTGTACTATCAATAACTCCCCAATGTGTGAGTGCTTGAAAGGATTTGTTCCAAAATTTCCAAATGACTGGGACAGGGTAGATTGGTCTAATGGGTGTGTCCGTAGGACCCTGCTGGATTGTGGGAAAGGAGATGGATTCCGCAAGTATTCTGGAGTGAAATTGCCTGACACACGATACTCCACATTTAACATGAGCATGAGCCTCAGGGAATGCAAAATTGAATGTCTGAAGAACTGCTCTTGTACAGCTTATGCCAATTTGGACATCAGAGAAGGCGGAAGTGGATGCTTGCTTTGGTTTGGTGACCTGATTGATATAAGACAGTTAACAGAAAATGGGCAAGATCTCTACATAAGGATGGCCCAGTCCGATATAGGTATGTCATAGATTCAGTTTATCAGAATGACTTCATTTTCCTTCTAGAATACGTTTCTTAACTTAAGAACTGTCGTTTGAAAATCAGCATTTATTCCTATACTTGGGCTTTCTTTTTTCACAAAAATTAATCGTAAGAAAATTTCTTTCTATGAAAAATCTTTTCTTGAAAGACTTTTCCTTAAAGGTATTTTTGATTAGTTAGTTGCATCATCATATAATAATTCGTCATATTTTTGTGACCCTCAAACAAGATTCCTTTGTAAGCATGGAGTTGATGAGTGTCACAGAGCAGAGAAACTGCATGTATGTCAAATTGTAACTATACTGTTGTTTTCTCTACGTTTAGATCAAGCTGGCAACAATTTGAAGAAAATGATAGGAATCATACTTGGTGCAGTAATATTAGCAGGAGTGCTTGTATTTGGAGTTTTCTATGTTCGCAAGAAGAAAAGGATGCTGATTTTAGGTTTTCTTTTAACCCTACACTTGTGTTATTCTATCCTTATTTGATTGCATTCATGCCTTTCCCTTTGAATTTGGCTACACTTTGCTCTTTATGAAAGATTGATCTAACATGCTTACTTTTCAATGTAGTGTGTCATGAATCTGTTTGACTGGCTGGAGAGTTTATCCCTATTTCTCTGTAGATATATTAGAACTATTGCTTGTGTATTTGTGCAAAGGAAAGAGGGTGTTGTGACTGTATGTAGGAGAAGAATTAGGTTGCAGTCTAAGAAATGGTCTTTTGATAAGTAATTGGTAAATGTCAAGAAACTTTCTCTTTTATCAATGTACCTATATATATTCTATATCTCCATCAAATTTTCTCAATAAATTTTTCTAACAAAAAAATAGCATATGAATTTTGAGAGCATTTTTTGGCCAAAAGAATTTGACAGATTGTAGAGCCTGATTTCTTAAGAATACTTCAGATGAGTGCTGTTGAATGATTCTGTGGTGAGGCCGATGGGACCCATCCGAAGTTGTGATGAAAAGGAATGAGGGCTATATAATCAGTACAATCAGGAAACAGATAACCTACTCAAACTAGGACTTGTCTTTTGGAAGCATGCAACATATTGGTTTTCTAGTACGTAATCCCTTCATTTCATCCTTGTCCATTTCATGACCAACATTGCAGGTAAAATGGGGGAGAGTAGAAAGGGAGATTACATCGATGGAAGTCTCAAAGATGATTTAGATTTGCCATTATTTGACTTCGTCACTATAGCTAATGCCACTGATAACTTTTCAGTTGACAACAAACTTGGAGAAGGTGGTTTTGGGCCTGTCTACAAGGTGTGAGCTGATTAGTTATCATGTTCTTGAAAGATATGTCAATTAACTAGTTTTAAAAACAATGTTGATTCCTTTCACAGTTCGTTTTCATTAAATTTTGTCTTCACCATGTCTGTATAACTAGGTACAGAATTTCTAATTGGTCCCGAGCAAATCAGTTGGGAGCATATTCCATGAATGAGTGAAAGGCCCTAATTTCATCTCCAAACAAGTCTAGAAGATGCCAAATTTCAGAACAACAAAACTAATGAAGTATATGTGAATGGGAAAACATGTCATGCTTTCTGCTGCATCTCTAATACAAATAAATGATGTCGTGCAGGGTTTGCTGAGAGATGGTCAAGAAATAGCTGTGAAGAGACTCTCAAAGGATTCTAGGCAAGGACTTGACGAGTTCAAGAATGAAGTCATATTTATTGCCAAACTTCAGCATCGCAATCTTGTCAAGCTTCTTGGATGTTGCATTCAAGGAGAGGAAAAGATGTTGATCTATGAATATATGCCCAACAAGAGTTTGGACTACTTTATCTTTGGTTTGGAACTTCTTTAGTAGTTACAAAAATTACTCTATTGCTTTGACATTCTTTTGCAACGTTCTCATAATCACAATCGTGGCAGCATTAAATAACTTGGAATCAATAAATGGGCAGATAAAATGCGTTGCCAAGCACTTAACTGGCCGAAACGTTTCCAAATCATTAATGGGATTGCTCGAGGACTTCTTTATCTTCACCAAGATTCCAGACTTAGAATAATCCACCGGGATCTCAAGGCCAGCAACATTTTGCTAGATAAGGAATTGAACCCTAAAATTTCAGATTTTGGCATGGCTAGAAGCTTCGGTGGAAATGAAACAGCCACAAACACAAAAAGAGTGGTTGGCACATAGTAAGTGTGTCTAGTTCTGTATTTATGTTCCGATATCATTTTTATATGCTATTTTGTTCATTCAGTTGTTTTCTTCAGTGGTTACATGTCTCCAGAGTATGCAATTGATGGGATATTCTCAGTGAAGTCTGACGTCTTCAGTTTTGGTGTTTTGGTGCTGGAGATAGTGACTGGGAAAAGAAATAGAGGGTTCCATCATTCAGATCATGAACTGAATCTTCTTGGACATGTAAGTACTCTAAAATTCAGAGTTTTGTGTTGGTTGCGCCTAAGTTTGGCGGAAAGTTAATATAATTCTAATTTCTATTTAGGCCTGGAGACTCTTTTTACAAAAGCAGGCACTAGAGCTGCTCGACCCATCAATGCAGGACTCATATCTTCTATCTGAGATCTTCCAATCAATTCATGTGGGCCTGTTATGTGTGCAACATCGTCCAGAAGATAGGCCAAGCATGTCATCAGTGATCCTAATGTTGGGTAGTCAGATTCCGTTGCCTCAGCCCAAGCAGCCAGGTTTTTTCACTGAAAGGAAACTTTTGGATTCAGATTCTTCATCAAGCAAATATAATCAGCGTGCATCTAATTCTATGACTCTGCCAGAGCCTCGTTAGAAGTTCTTTCTTGATTATGTAGTGCCTCAAAACATAGAGGTCCCGACCTTTCAGGAGACATGTTTAAGAGTTTGTGGATATACCTGCCGCCAGATGCTGATACCAATGTCATATTTTAATACGGCAGCTGGATTTGCAAACTTTTTATTCTTAAAGCATAAGAAGTACTTCGAATGCATAAGCAAGAGAAACCCGAAAGCATGACCCTTTGTTTCATCTGAGGGGTGAATCCACACTGACGAAACTCATGCGAAGTGGTGCTCTTACTTTAATTAAAGCAATACATTCTCCATTCCTGTCAAAGTTTGTGAGAATGGAAGCTTGTGAATACTGGTTCTTTTGGGTCGGGAGTTTGGAATAGTTTAATAATACATTCATACGAAAATAAAGGATATTTTATTAGGAAATTGAAGGACTGCATCTCTACGATTCCTTGGATCATTTTCTGTCTGGCTCAGCCATATAGGTTGCTGGAATTTTCTTTTCTTTTTCTTTGGAATTCTGCTTTATGTAGCATCAGGGATTGCAGTGTGCCATTCCATTTTTCAAAACATATACTTTTCGACCTTTTTCGTATTCTAAATTTGATCTTGATGCAGTCAACCATCGTAAGTACAACATTTGGCGTCTACATTAAACATAATCAATTTTCATTGCATTTCCCCCCCCCCCCAAGATAGTGTTCTTTACGGGTGCTATCTACACTGTTCACATTTGTTTTCATGATTCCTAAATCTCAATTATTGTTGTCTTTATCTATTTAGCATGCTCATATGGTCGGGAAGTCCTGCCTGAGTGGGAGGTTTATATGCTCCACATAGGAAAATGAAAAGGAAATAGGTTGTTTACATCTATATATATTGACCTAATACCTCTAAGTTATGTACATATGGTCCACTCTGTAAACACTCGTCATCGTTTAAAAATTCACCCCTGGACTCTTCAAAAAGCGACTGATACTTCTAAGAAAGAAATAGCTGCAAAATTTCATATTATATACCAACTGATTCTAGAAATGTTCATTTGTAGTATTTATATTGAAGAAATTTTTTGGATAGGTGATAATCGGATTGCTGTCTGAAAAGATGTCAGAAAGTCAACTAATTAGTTCCTTCAAATTGAAAATTTTTTTACCTTAATAATTTCCTTAAAACCTATATTAAAAATATATATATATATATATATATATATATATATAATGATGACTGTGTTTAGCTCTGGTGTATGTATTTCATATTTTCTTATATACTGTAATACTGTTATACATTTAAAAGAATATTGTGAAGAATCCAATAAAATTTGATCGATTACCTCTAAATTTTGTTAGAGAAGCGGCATGATGCCTGTGAATCGCTTTCTCATGTTTTTGTGTTTGTGGTCTTGCTTTCCATTTTGATATTTCTGTCTATTTGAAGTTTTAAGGATAGAAAAAACATTGTTTTGGTACATTTGCAAGTTTTGAGTAAAGTAGATCCTGGTTTTAGAATGGAGATTCTACCTGGAGAATGGAAGAAGAAATGTTGGGAATAGGTATACTTAGTTAACCATGAAAAGTTTGCATTTTCATATTAGAAATATAATATATATATATATATATATATATAAATTTACCTGGTTGTCTAAAGAAGAAGTAATTGCACCTTCTTAACCAGGAAAGCAATGCTGTAATTCTGCAAGTGAGATAAACCAGCAAAGGGAATGAAAAAAAAGGCATTAAAATTGCAGCATCAGTTCAATGGGTACATCCACCATTAACAGAGCATCTCTCGGCAAAGCTGAAATCAGAGAACACAAGAAACATCAACCTATTAGTTAAATTTCTTGTTGGTGTTTTTTCTTTGGTGTGCTTGATGGGAGAGTGATGTTTGCAAAAAAATAAAAATAACCGAGTACTCCAACAGTTACCCTAATGGAGAAATGTATTCTATTTTTTTGATTTGGCCGATCGCTATCTGGAGTTATATTCTTACTCAGTGATATAGTCAGGCTCCTAAAGAGGGGACCTCTTCCAAATTCTTGGTTTAGGAGTCTTCGTGCCCTTCTCACCAACCGTCAGTAGAAATGTATTCTATTATTTTGTATCTTAATAGCCCCTTAGAATGTGGGATATCTGGTTAATTTCTTCTGAGAGGGTCTCGACACATGTTATATTTAATGGGATTGAAGAGGCCTAACGAGATTAGAACCCAATATTTGTTGCTCTGAAATAATGTAACTCCAAAAGGCTAAGCTTTTGGAGAAAGACAAAAAATTAATACCATTCATGTTAATCACTCACCACAAAGCATGGAGCTGCTGGAGAAAGAATGAAAAAATAATTGGAGAGATCAGGATTCAAAAGATAAGCACTTTGGTCTGAGGTGAGAAAACGGATCAAAACCATTTTTTTTTTCCTTTTTCTGAGGCTGGTGTGGTATTTGGTCAATTTGCAGGCTTAAGCATTTTGTGGTCCTCGTACATGTGGTAGCTCAAACCAGCTCCCACATGCAGATCATGACCCCTGAGCATGTAGGACACTTTGGTCCCCAGACTGAGGGTTCCTAACACTCTTTGCAGCATATGTGGCGTATCCCCTTTCCAAGCGATCCTCGTGCCTTTCTAACTCGATTTTTCGAGAAATTTTAATGATTTTCAATTGTGATCCAGTTTATCCCAGTCTTCGACGAAGATGAGCGACGGTCTTTCTTTGCTTTCCCAAGTTTGTTGATCGATGGTCTCTCTAGAACCGCATACGCCCTCCCTAGAAAAAGTGACAAGGGGATGAGGAAGAAGTTGCTTGCTAATGTGGCAATTGCCACATGTCAGCAACGTGTATCCATGTTATTGGCAAGTCAGCAAATCCGTCCGACACATTAGTAAATAACAGCCCCAGCACCAACGCAGAGTCAGCGCGACAGATAGTTCGCTGTGCCCCTGTTCAAATTCAGGGGTTCAACTCATGATTTAATATGAAGTCAATTATATTGTAAGGTCCTATCTTTTAAGAGAAATCCCTGTAGAATTTATATAAATTAATTGGGATGAAATTTTAAATATCAAACGATGATCGACGGAAACAACCCAACATGAAAATGATCAAATTAAGACACGTTTTAAAATTTAAGAATTCAGTCGTAAAAAATAAACCTTTAATGGCAATTAATTTGGGTCCATGTTCAATGACTTTACATATTAATTTTTTTTAATTATTTACCAAGTCATGCATGTGGTTCTTTCCAACTGCATTTAGTTTGACAAATAAACTATTTGAAAAATAATGGGGAATATATTTATTATATTTCCTTTGTGTTCTATGTATCTCTCCTTTCTACACAACCTCTGATATGGTAAGATTATGAAACTGTTGTTTGTTACCTCTTCAGCGGTATCTAATCTTAAAGTTTTCCCAGCAAATATGTTAGCTAAATAATGCCTCACATAAAGCTAGAACACTTTTTTGATCTTTACTTCCTTTTTACCAAACTTCCTTGAGAGTAAAGAAAGAGCATTGCACTCTCTTGTTCATGAGTTTCAAATTCAATTCATGAGAATAAAAAAATATGATTTGAGAAAACAAATTTTTTAATGGGACCTATAATGTTTAAATCGGATTGATCGGATAAAACCCAAATATCGATTGATAGAAAAAAAATACTAAAACACTTTCTAATATATATATCTCCCCGTCAAATCCAAGAAGGAAAAATATTTAGACGACAAATCAGAATTTTCTGTAATTTTCACAAAAATTAATAATATAAAAATAGTGATTATTAGATTACGATCTAGTGGTGATAAATTATTTACTTATAAAGACGATGTTCATTGAATGAATGAGAGTCTAAAAACCATGAGTCATGAATCTCATGGTAATATGGTAGAAAATTCCATACAAACGGATGATGTGTGGACGGTTTGAGGTTTGTTGAAAGATAAAGCTACGAATAGGCTTTTGAAAAGGCAAAAAAGTTGAAAAGGGCAAAAGTACTCGAGCACGAAGTTCTAAGAACATTGGGTAGACAAGACACCCTTTGGCCTTCGCTATCTCAGTGTGAATACGGAGAAAAGGGCTGCTCGTGAGTGATATTCCCTTTGCTGCGATTATGGATGTCTTTATCGCAAAAAGTACTTGGTGGATGCGATGAATGCATGGATGATGAACTGTCTCCTTGAAAAACAACAGAAACAATTCAAAACGGCTTAACAACCACATGTTGATCACGGAAATCACAAGGGACTTATTTTTCTAAATATAAATAGGTACCGACTACGTAGCTTAACCAACGTTGGGTTTGTATGTATAATTATAGTTAGTCGTTGTACCTAATTGTATTAATATGTATGTTATAAAATATTATTTTACTTTTGAAAATCCAATATATATATATATATACTCTACAGTAAGAGAGACTTTCAAGATTTTAGGAAGAGCTAGCGGCTCCACTGAATGCATATTTATAAAATATTATTTTGAAATATGAAATAAAAGTATTGTGGGCGTGTTTGATAAAATTTAAGTGGTTAAATTATTAAGGTTAAGTATGATTTTTTTAATTTTAATATAAAATTGAAAAAAAAAAATTAAACACCAAAGAAAGAAGAGAACGAAACCAAGTCAACGGATTTGGGTGGGAAAATTGTTAAAAAAAAAAAAAAAAAATTGAAGAGAGAGAGAGAGAGAGAGAGAGAGAGAGAGATCAAACAATTTCATAGTGTTCACACAATCACAATCACAATCACAATCACAAGATTTTCGGTGCAGGGCTTTAAATGATCAAAGAGAACTCTTGAGAGGGAAACCCTGTGGGGGAAAAAATAATAATAATAAACACAATAAAGGAAGATTAAGATGGGAAAGGACTGGGGAAGGGTGGACCCCAAGTAGTGACTCTTGTTTGGACTAGAAAATGAGTGTTGAAGGATGTATGGTCTTTTATCTAACCTCATTATATTCTGAGTCTGGGGCATGCTTTTGCCACGGAGTACAGGCAGGCAACACATGCCCTAGACTAGCCGTCACGGAGTACACGGCAAACCAAATCCGACTCCTACACTTCTACCCTTGTTCATTGACTTAATTTCATTTTCAAATATACGTCTAAATACTTCCAAAGTATACTACATCCTTTAAAATTGAATGGTCTTTGCATTTAAATCTTTTTAGAAAGTCAATAATCATCGATTAGATCGGTAAAAGTAATACTTTTTTTCTTTTTAAGATGTATATTAATGAAAATCCGATCTGAATTTGAATATTTGTATAAATCTCAATGATTATATTAATAAAAATTTGAATTTATATTGGAATTTGAAAAGTGCGTTTGCCTAATGCATGCCACTTATAAAATACTATATACATACCATAAATTTTGTAATGAAGGAAATGTTTATTATTATTATTATTTAAAAAAGTGATAATAAAAGTTCAATGGCTAAGTATAAATCAGAAGAAAGAATGTTTAATCGTCTCGATTAGGCTCTTAAATTGAGCAGTAATGACGTCCAAATCTTCTTTTTTTAAGATAGGTGACAAGTCTAATTCTGAATTCTAGAATTTGGCAATTCAGGAATATAGACATTTTAGTTGAATGTTGTTTTACTTATATTCTCCTTGATTAAATAGTCAAAGATGATTAGAAAAATTAAATTTTTTTTGTTGAATTGTCGGAGACTTTATTTTCTTAATCAGGCATCTCGTATTCGAGTTCTGAGTATGACGAAAAAGAATTTTAAAAAATCAACCCTTAAAATGAGTTCTACAATATTCAAATCGAATAATCAAATAAATCCAGATATCGATAATTAAAAAAAAAAACAACCCGAAAAAGATTTTAAATAATTGTATCAAAGAACTTTCTTGAAAATCAATCAACCCTTACGTATATCGTTGGATTTAAGAGATTGAATGAGAAACAAGATGGAAAGAAAAAATTGAAGAGATTCTCATTATTATCATAAGGAGATTTTTTTTTTTTTTTGTTTTTAAAATTCGAAAAGGGTGATTTAAGTAAGAAAAAAAAATATACCACAAAAAATAAAGGGAGAAAGAGAGAGTCGCAACATAAATGTTAAATTCTAATCATAAATTTAGAAAACAAATCATTGAATCAGAAAATAGTTTTGTAAATTGTAGTATTTTAAAAAGCTTATAAATTTCCTATATCAATTGCACTTTAAATTCATGCTCCGTAGCAGGGGTTAGCTGCATGTACATTTTTTTTTTTCTTTTGTATTTGACCCATCCTCTCCTATAACCAATTTCATTATCCTTAATTATTTCGATTCGAGTTAACTGTCAGGTTCAATAAGAAACGAATATTCTCGGTATTTATTTTTTTATTTTTAAAATTTTAATTCAAAATTTTAATTAAAAAATTTAATATTTTTGTCACTGGGCTAACACAATATCAATGGTACGTAAGTATTTAAGTCATGCTCCAAAGAACAAAGTAAATATATAGTAAAAGACCACGGCTTCCCTTTAAAAAACTTAGCTGGTTTCGGTTGAACTTATTTTGTTTTATTTTAAATGTAATATTTTCATAAACAATTTTTTATAAAATAAATAAAATTATGCAAATAGAAGTTAATCTTTTTTTTTTAAATAAAAAAAAGTTAAATTGTTATTATATTGATAATTTTTATATTAAAAAATGACACTTAACTTTATCAAAATTAATTTCAACTTTTTAAAATGGGTGAATGGTAATTTTATAAACTAATTCTTAAGAATGATATACAACCTTGGATTTTGAAAGGAGGCATGAAACGAAAATAGAAACATACATGTTCCTATCATTATCAATACAATTTTTTCTAGTTTAAACGTAACAAGAAAAGGAGGAGTGGGGGGGGGGGGAACCACGCTTCTCCTTTGGCAGACCTTCCTCTAATTTAACTCAAAAAACCAATATAGTTCTATCTCAATTCAATCTAAAAAAAAAATTCAAAATTTTTATTTTTCACTATTTAAATATGTAAAAGAAAATTTTTTATGAAAATTCAAATTTTCGTTTTTCCTCTGATCGAGACTAGCTAAGTTTTTCTTCTCCTCTATCAGACCAGAAGCCATTTCCTAAATGCAAGTGTTTTCCTAAAGGGGTCTCTAAATTAGAAAGCACGGAGTTGGCAGCAAACCAGAGGCACGGAGTCGGTACCCAAACAGAGTTGGTTGTAAACGTCAGTAGCACCATTAATTTAAAACATTGGAAAAAATATTGTACAGATAATTACTCCGGTCCTTTTCACCCACGGTCGGCGAACGCGGCCTTAAAATTATCACAAAAAACGTTGCAACTTTTGTGGGCTCTCTTTCTTACCTTCCTCGGCCAATATATCCTCACTCAACCCCACTAAAAGTCACTTCTCTCCCTCAAACCTCGTTTGTCGTTTGACACCAAAAACCTCATTGAGCCACAAAGCAAAACCAAAACCCCATGAAGAATCAGCCATGAAATCACCAACGATGCCTCAAAAAATACGACTGGCTATCCTTCTTCCTCTGTTTTTCTCTGTTTTCAGAGTCTCGAGAGCAGAGGATACTCTGTTTCCAGAAGTAGTACTCAATGATGGAGGAAACACAATAGTCTCTTCTGGTGGGGTTTTTGAGCTCGGATTTTTCAGTCCTGAAACCTCAAGTAATCGATATTTGGGTATATGGTTCAAGAAGATTTCAAATGGGACAACTGTTGTTTGGGTGGCGAACAGACAAAATCCAATCCCGGACAGGAATGGAACGTTAACACTCGTTTCCCCAGGAATTCTACTACTTGTCAATGGCACTAATTCCACCATTTGGTCATCCAACACAACCACCTCGGTTCAGAATCCGGTGGCTCAGCTCTTCGACTACGGCAACCTTGTCGTCAGAGATGCAAACGATGAAGACCCAAATAACTATTTATGGCAAAGTTTTGATTATCCCACGAATTCTTTCCTACCCAGGATGAAATTTGGGAAAAACTTGGTCACAGGTGTGGATACATACCTATCTTCATGGGCAAGTCCAGATGATCCGTCGCCGGGTCCATACATAACCAGGATGGATCTTAATGGTTTTCCTCAAATTTTTATAAGAAATGGTTTGACCCCAATTTATCGGTCAGGTCCTTGGAATGGAGTCAGATTCAGCGGAATGCCGAATCTGAAACCCAATCCAATCTACAATTACACATTTATCAGGAATAGGCAAGAAGTTAAATATACATATGCGCTTCTTAATGATTCTGTTGTGACTATGATGGTTTTGGATCAAAAGGGTATACTACAACGTTATGCATGGATTGATCGAACTCAGAAATGGGAGTTATATCTGTCGGTGCAGATTGATAATTGTGATACATATAATTTGTGTGGAGCTTATGGTATTTGCAATATAGTTAACTCGCCTGCTTGTGATTGTTTAGACAAGTTTCAGCCTAAGATCCCGAATAATTGGAAGGGTGCAGATTGGTCAGGTGGGTGTGTTAGGAAGACTCCTATGAATTGTTTAAGTGATGGGTTTCGAAAATATTCTGGGATTAAGTTGCCTGATACTAATGTTTCAAGGTTTAATTTTAGTATGTCTCTTGATGAATGTAAGGCTATGTGCTCGAAGAATTGTAGTTGTATGGCGTATACTAGTGCTGATATTAGCAATGGAGGGAGTGGTTGTTTGATGTGGTTTGGCGATTTGGTTGATATCAGGGCATATAGTGAAAATGGGCAGGATATTTACATTAGATTGGCTGCTTCTGATGTTGGTATGTTCTGAAACCTCTTCAAATTCTTTTTTTTTTTTTTTTTTGCCCTAATTGCTGACATTTTTTTTAGGTGGTGAGGGTATTGGTACATCGCGATTAGCTGTCATACTTAGCTCAGTGTTTGTTTTCATGGCGATCATCGTGGGCTTGTATATAATCTGGAAATGTTGGAAGACGAAAAGGCAACGGAAAAGACCAATCTCAAGGAGTTCGCGCTATGGTAAAACTTTGGTTAAGAATATTTGCAATGTTAATCAGTGTACTAACGTACTTAATGGAAATAGTACTTTGTTCTCTTATGAGTATGCTTGGTTGGTTCTTTGCAGGACAAAACTGGCATGATCTTGTAATAGCTGAAAAGAGTGAAAGCCATTCAAAGGATGACTTGGAGCTCCCAATGTTTGATTTTGTGACAATAGCTGAAGCCACTAGGAATTTTGCAGCAGATAGCAAGCTTGGTGAGGGAGGCTTTGGACCTGTTTACGGGGTACTCTAAGCTAGAATTCATGCTCCATTGCCTTTCTATATATGGCTGGTTCTTTTCTGAGTGTTTTTACACCAAATCTTTCAAGGAAGATAATGTAGAATGGATCATTGGTTTAGATAGAAGGTTTCTTGACTGTGGAAATTGAAACACCTTTCAGGGTAAGTTGGAGGATGGACAAGACATTGCAGTGAAGAGGCTCTCAAAGGAGTCGAGGCAAGGTTTTGACGAGTTCAAGAATGAACTCAATTGCATCGCAAAACTTCAGCACCGAAATCTTGTGAAGCTTTTAGGATGTTGCATTCAAGAAGAGGAGATGATGCTGGTTTACGAATACATGCCAAACAAAAGCTTGGACTCCTTTATTTTTGGTATGATTCAAAATTCTTAGAGCAAGTTCATTTACCTTATGCATTTCTATTGACACCAGAGGTTGGTTAACTTTTGATCTTGAAATTTTGCAGATCAAAAACAAAGCAAGATACTTGACTGGCCCATGCGCTACCATATTATAAACGGGACTGCTAGGGGACTTCTCTATCTTCACCAGGATTCAAGACTCAGAATTATACACAGAGATCTCAAAGCTGGTAACATCTTGCTAGATATGGAAATGAACCCGAAAATCTCAGACTTTGGTCTGGCTAGAATTTTTGGAGGAAATGAAACTGAAGCAAACACAATGAGAGTGGTTGGAACATAGTAAGTGTCCAGCGATAATCACATTTAATCTTACTTCATTGCCCATGAATATAATATGATATGTTATTTTATGAAACAATGCAGTGGTTACATGGCTCCAGAATATGCCGTCGATGGGCTCTTCTCAGTAAAATCCGATGTCTTTAGTTTCGGTGTTTTGGTGCTAGAGATTATAAGTGGGAAAAGAAACAGAGGATTTCAACATGTAGATCACCAACACAACCTTATTGGGCATGTAAGTACAGATGCAATACCAAACCCTGAACCCTGTAAATTATGAAAATTAGTACTAATTAAATTAATTGTGGACATATAGGCTTGGAGACTGTATAAAGAAGACAAAGCACTAGAATTGATCGATGAGTCAATCTGCACATCATATGATCCAGATGAAGTGTTACGATCAATCCAGATTGGTCTGTTGTGTGTTCAGCAATCTCCCGAAGACAGGCCAAGCATGGCATCAGTTGTGGTCATGTGGGGTAGTAACTATGCATTGCCTGAGCCTAAAGTGCCTGGTTTCTACACTGAGAGGAAGCTGATGGAAGCGGATACTTCATCAAGCAAGATAAGTTGGTCTACCAATGAATTGACCTTTACAGTTCTGGAAGCGCGATAGAAGATGAATACTTGTCACGGGTCATCTCTTGTTAATGAACTAAACAAATCTATATCATTCGTTACATATATTAGAGAGAGAGAATGGTGCATTTTTTAGGGTAAATTTTGCAGTTTTTCTACTACATGAAGGAATTTGTAAATGAACTACGGACAGATCATCTTGAGAACTTGTACTGCACAGAAGGCTTGCAATGAGCAAGAGGAAACTTCCTGGCCTTCATGCCACATACCTAAATCGAATTCTCTGCTAAAGTTCAATTCAGTGGTCAGATGAAAAGCCCTTGCGGAGAAAAGAAGAGGTTTGTTATACCCACTTTTATGTTATTTGTTTCAAACTAAGAATCACTTCAAAAGAAAAAGCGTTCAGCATATGCACCATGGCCCCATAAGACATTTTGTACCCATAAAAAGAAACCTATTTTGCATGAACATTTTTTTTGTCACATACATCCTCTAGACATGAAACCATGTAATTTATAGTTTATTGTATTAATGTGTTCTTTACTTTTATATGTCATGTATATATTAGTACTTCATAGGATGAAACAAATTGTGGATTACAGACAGATGGTTGTTATAATCTTTAAGAAAATGGTCATATTTATCCCAATTGACCTTGGACCTTGAACTTCAAATCAGAAGTGCTAAAACCGATGGATATATTAAGCAAAATTATGCCTAATCCGGTATGGACGTTCTAGTTTTTTAAATGGCAGGAGTTCTAAGTATTTCAGATTTGAGAACATGAACAGCTCAGATGGGTCCCACTCTGGAATGCAAGAAATGGATTGGATTGTTATACCTTTCCTTCTTTATTTAATTGTTGTTCTGTTTATGAGGCTGATAGTCATGGTTGTTGTGGATTAATTGCTTGTCGGCATACAGGGTTAGATCAACAGAGGACTCCCCCACCTCAGACAAAGGATACGAAAACTTAAATCTCATTGGGACATGATGGTACTGAAAAGATGACGCCTCTCTCTCTCTCTCTCTCTCTCTCTCTCTCTCTCTCTCTCTCTCTCTCTCTCTCTCTAAATTTCCAAAAGTTGCACATGGGAAAGTACCCTTCTTCCCGAAGTCCGTGCCATCGAACTTGATCCTCTGGCTTGCCTTCATTCCACAACAGAGGACGGACTCCTTCAAAGAACGACATTGACAGATCAAAATATTAATCTCTTCCGGTTTCACACGTTATTTGCTACTCTTTCTTGTTGAGGTCAATATTAGATTACATTTCCTATTCCTAGGTAGTTAGGAGATGAAACCGATCCTTAAATTGAACTGTTGGCGTAATTAATCATCATTAGTGAATCTAGAAAAACCCACTGCCCTTAATTAGAGCTTCGTACGTAATCCAATGGTCACAACTAAATTTTATCCTGGATTTTTTAAATTCTTAGCATCATCCGTCTTCTAGAATGTCGTCTTCTGTCCATATCCTTAGATTTCAAATTTCAAACAAGTCGGCACGAAAACCAAGAATCCCAAGGCCCGCAACTTTTCATTTCCTTGTCATATTCATGGATACCCTCAAAAGACCACCACCTAATATTTTTTGTTTTATGAAAAAGGATACCCTCATTTTCCACGAAGGATTATGATTGATCCCTAAGTCCTAATCCAGTTAATACGATATCCTTTTTTTTTTTTATCAACTTTTGTTTTACCAAAAGGGGATACCCGTTAAAGGTTTAGATTTCTCAAATCTTATTTCTCAATTTGTATGATTCAGACTTGAAATATATAATTAAGAAAATGTAGTGTTTTATCACATTTGGTCTGAGATCTTAGTTTCAGCTAACTATCATACGTCTGAAAGCAAAAAAAGGAGAAATTCCAATTCTTTATAATTAAAAATGACCTTCAAAATTTTATAATTTGATTTTTCAATGAGAAACTTGAAGGTTTAGTTTTCTTTTATCAAATTAATAGAACCTTCTATTTTGGGCTGCAGTGTAGCTATCACGAAAATTAATTATCAAAATTAAATTGCAAAATATAATAAAAATGGGTTCAATTTCGGTTTGACCATCAAAAGCAATTTTAGGGTTTAGGGTGGACCCTCGGTTCATGATGAAGATTGGCATTCTTGACCCTTTTCGTGGACTCATGGACTCGAGATTCCCCCAGATTTGGTACACGCATTTAACTCAAACATCATTTTCATCCATTTACTCTTTTAGTTTAGTGGAGTAATCTCATTCCCCTTTCATGGTAGTCTTGTTATTGGAAAATGGTACTTTGCCTATTGAGATTTTTTTTTTTATTTAATTTTATATTTGAAAATCCCAATTTATTTTAATTTGACTTAATTTACCTTTGCTATTATATTATTACAATATTAATTAATTATAATAAAAAATTTTAGTAAAAAAATAATTTATTATAAAATAATAAAAATTATTATTATATTAATAATTTTGCTTACGTGGTTGAACTTGAATAGATGTATTATTAGCACAACCCTAGTCTTCGTAGGGTGATTAATCAACACGTTTATCATCCTAATCCTCGATTATCCTGTTAAATCAAATCATAGAATACTTAATAGGCAATCGTGCATCTAGATTATGACGTAAGTAACCCTTAAGTCAAAATCAAGATATTGTTCAATACTCTAGCTCCGTGTGCAAAGTTGACTTCTGTGGCAACGAAATCTTCTCGTGCTCTTACTTTCGTTACGTACGATATTTTTAAATAAGATTTTAAATTTAAAATTTTATTTTAAAACAATATGTATTACTTTTTTAAATTAAATTTAATTAGATCTAATATAATTATTCAATATAAATAATTTATAAAAAAATATTGATTTATATAATTTGATCATCCGTGTTTTAGTACTATACTTATTTGAATATTACAGTTTTTTAACATGATAGCTTGAATTTTTTTGAATAAATTTTATATTTTTATGGAAAATTTTTATTTTAATCGAGAAATTCTGTAAGTAGAAAATAAGATATTAGTCTATTGAAGAGAAAAAAAAAAAAGGGCGATTGAATTCCTCATACTACAATGAAATGAATGAAACTCATTTTTTGTATAAATTATTATAATTATATATATTCTTTTGTTTTGAACTAACTTTTCTTTTTATATTTTATATAAAGTATGTTTCAACTATTCGAGTTATAGAAAATATATCTCGACTCTTTAATATTTTACTATTATTGCCTTCATATTCTTTTTTTTTTTCAAAAAAAAATCTTTTTTTCTTAATTGAAGCAACATAGGTATTTTTTGGGCAATACTACTTCAAAGATTTGATATTACAGGTTGAATGCCTAATGTTAGAATTCGAAAATCTAATGGTTTATATCAAAAAAAAAAAAAAAAATCTAATGGTTCCAAGAGTGATAAGCGGGGATATTAGACCCTCGAATAATATCTTTAGGCCTTTGAGTTGTCATATTAAGTTTCCACATGGTAATTATGGTGGAGATTTACACTTAAAAATAACAGCTACTATTTAAAATGAATATTTCACATAGGCAAAGAATTTGCATGATTACCTTGTCTCCCTTTATGTCAAAAAAAACACAAAAAAACTTTTATTTAAACAAAATTGATATTATTTTAGGTTTTTCTATAATTTCAGGGATAAACGCTATGAAATATAACTTTATCATTTTAATATCACCCCTTGAAGATTTAAGATTATAAGGTTGAAAGTAATAAGTAATAATATTAAGAGGATATTTGGGATTGTTTATAAACCGACCAAATTAGCTTATAAAGCAAAATTAAAATTATAACTATTTGACAACTAAAATTTGTAAAAATACTTATAAACTCCAAAAAAAACTTATAAACCAAAAAAAAAATAATATGTTGCTCCCCCATCTTTTTCATTTGGGTGCTTTTAAGCATAACTAAAATAAATTATTTTAATTAACAATTTACCCTTTTCTATTTATGCCAATCATGGTATTTTTTCTATTTTATATAATTTATAAATATTTATTTTATCAAACAGTTAACTATTTTTAAATAATATTTATCTAAAAATAACAATTATTTTTTGAAAAAAATTAAAATGTGTTTATAAGTTAAAAAGCTGCTTACAAGCACTATAAGCAACATTTTTACACAATCCCAAAACGATGTTTAAGTCTGTGATATTAAATCTTTTAGCTTTAATAATAACCTTTGTGCGATAACCTACGATGCATAGAATTTTTTCAAAACTAATATTTTTTTTATTTTTGAAATATAAATATTAAATTAATTAATATTTATATAAAAATTTTTATATTTTTAAAATTTACATATTTTTTATATTTGATAAATTATTTATTTAATTATAATTATAATTTTTATATTATTTGTTTATGATTAATATTTATATTTTTCGTCATTTTAAACTTTTATTATAAAATATAAATATCTTATTATTTTTATAAAATAATTAATATTTATATAAAATTTTAATAATTTTTTTATTTATGTGTTTGTGTAATTTTTCCGTACAATCCTGGCGGTAACCCCCAAATTCCCCCATCCGAACACAACAAAATCATGGTCAAATGAGCCCGTTAAACAAGAACCTTTTGCACGATGCTCGGTTGAATATTCAAGACCGACGCGGTTTCTCATACCCTTTTGACTCATCAACACAAAACCGAAGCAGCTCTTAATGCCAAAACAACTAAATACCATCACCCAGGGAAGAAAACAGAACAGACCAAATGGAAATCCAGACAAGTATTCCTAGTACTACTACTACATCTCTAGTATTATTCATTTCTCTTTTCTCTCTCTTCACAATCTCTTTTGCTGAAGACTCTCTGAATGCCACTGTTCTACTGCGAGACGGAGAAACCTTAATCTCCTCGGGTGATCAATTTGTCCTCGGATTTTTCAGCCCTGGTACTTCAACTAAAAGATACTTGGGAATATGGTACAAGGTTTCACCGGACACAGTTGTTTGGGTAGCAAATAGACAGACACCTATCACCGACCAATTCGGAGCTCTCAAGGTCACAACCCCCGGAATCCTAGTGCTTCTCAATAGTACTAAAGATGTTATATGGTCATCAAACACATCCAGAACTGTTCAGAATCCGGTGGCGCAGATTCTGGATTACGGTAACCTTGTTGTTAGGGATGAAAACGATGCCGACCTAGATAATTATTTATGGCAAAGTTTTGATTTTCCAACAGATACATTCTTGCCAAGAATGAAATTTGGGAAAAATTTGGTCACAGGCTTAGACGTGTACCTCACATCGTGGAAAAATCCAAATGATCCTTCCGTGGGTGATTACATTAATAGGCTTGATCCTAGTGGATTTCCTCAAATTTTTATCAACCAAGGTTTGAAACCGACATTTCGTTCAGGTCCTTGGAATGGAGTTAGGTTCTCTGGGATGCCTAATTTGATGCCGAACTCGATATACAATTATAGTTTTGTTATGGATAAGAATGAAATTACTTACTCATATCAACTTTTGAACGATTCTCTCCTTTCCAGGATGATTTTGAATCAAAATGGTATACTACAGAGGTACACTTGGGTTGATAGGACTAAAGGTTGGAGTCTATATTTGTCTGCACAGATAGACAATTGTGATCGATATGGATTGTGCGGAGCATACGGAAGCTGTAATATCAACAATTCTCCGGCCTGTGGTTGCTTGGAAGGGTTTCAGCCTAAATTCCCAAATGAATGGAATGCCGCGGATTGGTCTAATGGGTGTGTTAGGAAGACCGATTTGGATTGTCCGAGTGATGGGTTTAGGAGATATTCAGGAGTTAAGGTGCCTGATACAAGGAATTCGACCTACAATATGAGCATGACTCTTCGGGAATGTAGGCAATCTTGCTGGAAGAATTGTAATTGCACTGCTTATACTAGTGCAGATATTACTAATGGAAGTGGGTGTTTGCTTTGGTTTGGTGACTTGATTGATATTAGACAGTTCAGTGAAAATGGTCAGATTATTTACGTGAGAATGGCTGCTTCTGATTTAGGTATGATTTCCTGCATCCCTAGGTCCTTTTTTTTTTTGAATTTGAAAAATATAATTTATGGTTTGCTTTAATTCTGCAGGTGGTTCTGGTAAGAAAAAAGGTTTAATAATTGCGGGCATGGTACTGCTAGCAATATTGATCATGGTTGGAATATGCTTAATCTGGAGATGGAGGAAGAAAAGGCAGCCGTTGAGAGGAGGTTTTGTAAGATCAATGAGAGGTGAGGTGTGCAAGTGGTTGATGCTGTCAATGGTGTGTTTTCTTTTATAATTAATCAAATTGCATCTGTGGGGAGGATTGACATTCTGTTCATAAGATTGAAAATTGAAGTAGATTGCACAAGTTGATCATTTTAGGCTTATATTCTTCTGTAGTTTGGTTTAAAGCCCACCATACAAGCAAGCTTTGTCTTTTGGTGGTATGGCCTTCACTAAAATTAAATATAGCTGGACATGAGTCAAGGTCAATCTTCGCCTTCACATTATTCTATAGAAACTTGGGCCCAAAAATGCTGTTAGAATATATGATTATATAGAGAATTCAACTATAATTTATTTCACAATTTAAAGTTCTCGTGATAAACAACAATTTGTTTCATAATGTGCGTGGATCTTATATAGGACAAGATGGACTTACTCTAGAAAGAGTTGAAAACACTGAAAAAAGCAGAAGAGATGACCTAGAGCTACCACTGTTTGACTTTACTGCCATAGCTGATGCCACCAACAATTTTTCTATTCACAACAAGCTTGGTGAAGGAGGCTTTGGGCCTGTTTACATGGTAAGCAATCCAGAAAACACCACTTTATGATCTTTTCATTTCATATTCTATACTTCACTCATCATTGTTGAATGTGTCATGTTTGAATAAATGCTTATATTCAATGAGACTTTAATTTGGTGGCGGTGAGATCATGCTTGCAAACTAGGATGTGGGGGTGGCGTCATGGCATATCTCACTTTTTTGTTAAAATAAAAAAAAAAAAATCTTTCAGGGTGTGTTGAAAGAGGGACAAGAAATAGCTGTGAAGAGGCTTTCAAAGGAATCCAAACAAGGCCTTAATGAGTTCAAGAATGAGCTCAATTGCATTGCCAAACTTCAGCACAGGAATCTTGTGAAGCTCTTGGGCTGTTGCATTCAGGACGAGGAAAAAATGTTGGTCTATGAATATATGCCTAGCAAAAGCTTAGACCACTTCATTTTCGGTACGTCTCTTAATGTTGTAAATGCTTACATTTACTTAACCTAGTAAAGTTGCATCAGCTCAACTACTAGATGACATATCGGCATTCAATTAGTAGCTGCTGAGATTGACTGAAACAAAACTGGACAGATCGAAAGCAAAGTAAAACACTAGATTGGTCGAAGCGCTTTCACATAATCAATGGAATTGCTAGAGGGCTTCTATATCTTCATCAGGATTCAAGACTGAGAATTATCCATAGAGATCTCAAAGCTAGCAACATTTTACTTGATAAAGATATGAACCCAAAAATTTCAGACTTCGGCTTGGCTAGAATTTTTGGAGGAAATGAAACTGCAGCCAACACAATGAGAGTGGTTGGAACATAGTGAGTATATCAAGATAATATTATCTCGAATAATACAATCTCCATAATATTACGCATTGAATTTGACCCATCACTTTATGAAAATCTACAGCGGTTACATGGCCCCAGAGTATGCGGTTGACGGCCTTTTTTCAGTGAAATCTGACGTCTTTAGCTTTGGAGTTTTGGTGCTAGAAATTGTGAGTGGGAAGAGAAACAGGGGATTTCATCACACTGACCATCAGCTCAACCTTCTTGGGCATGTAAGTTTAAATTTGATGCCCTTTTCAATTCTAATATAGCTTATCTGTAAACAAAATTGTAACCACTGAAATGAATTTGGCATTTGTCTAGGCATGGAAATTGTACAAAGAAGACAAAGCATTGGAATTGGTCGATGAATCAATATGGACATCATGTACTCCATCTGAAGTGCTAAGATCAATCCAGATAGGTCTCTTGTGTGTGCAACAAAGCCCTGAAGACAGGCCACGCATGGCATCAGTTGTGGTGATGTTGGGAAGTAATAATGAATTGCCTGAGCCTAAGTTGCCTGGTTTTTACACTGAAAGGAAAATCATTGAAGGAGATTCATCATCAAGCAAGCAAGAAAAATCATCTACTAATGAACTAACCTTCACAATGCTCGAGGCTCGATAGAACATATATTACTTGTTTTGATCTAGTTTCACACTGAAATCAATCAAAGCAATCATATAGAGATATAGAGTGGTGTAGCATTCTGTACATTTTTCTCAATCTTTTCGACTTTGCTTCTTTTGTTCATCTTAGTGTTTTTTTGGGGGGGGGATTCCATTCTTCAATTTTCGAAGGAAAGCAATGATCAAAGGAGAGGAAGCCGTGTAATAAGAAGACAAGCAAAGGAAACCATGCAATACCAAACAAGTGATTAAAGAGGCGTGTATAGAATTTCAAGGTCTCCTGTTTCCTCTTGCTTTCTTTGTTGCATGGTACCTCGGAAAGAATTAATAAGCATGGTTATAGACACTGAACCTGCAAGAGCAACTGCTTTTTGCACCTGACTGGACTTTCCATGAGGGTCTAAAAAATCGTGATCAAAGGAAAAAGAAAAGTGTTATAGAAGCTTCATGTAAATCCAAAATCTTGGAGTAGAGATTTAAACCATTGCCTATCATTTTCATTATCAACTAAATCTCCAAATCGCAAGACAGCTTGTGCCAGTAACAATAATTTCTGAATAGGAAAATAAAACACTAGGGCATTTTCAGGGCAGTTCAACCTGTATTCTTTAGGGGCTCACGCTCTCGTCATTTTCACCCAGAACTGCATTAAATGAGGCGAGTTCACGTGCCAACTTTAAAAACTCAGGTTCCTCTTCATCAGAAAATCAAGATTCTGTCACTTTTCTTGTACTTTCGGATATATATTTGCAAACACCAACAAGTATTATATGATGATGAAGCATCAATACCGCAAATAGCATTAGAACCACACGCGCTCCTTGTTTCGTTCCCAGAATGAAAGTATTCAAGCGTAATCAAAACTTTCCTTCGAAGTATAAATTAAATTTATTTTAACGTTGTGAGTTTACTCCATTTAAAATACAATCAGTTGTCAACTAACTGTATTTTTACGTAGATTTTACCTTTATCATTGTTTTTGAGATATTAAAGCGGGGTTTATGTGAGGTCAAACGATTAAGTGTCATGTCTTAACTAGCTCCAATCCAACCAAAGCCAATACTTTCCCCAATCTCAGGCCAAATGCATTGGGAATGAGAACCATGGGGTCAATGTTATTTACGAAATTAAGGTTGAATCCAGAAGCCCACCTTATATGCTGGAGTACTACCATATTTTTAATTGGGCATGTTATTGGGCTTTAAACAGTGCAACAGAAACTCGTACAATCAAATCAGAGGTTGAGCCTTTTGGGCCAGTTAGATTGGGTGGAATTTTTCGGGTATCAGCCTTCTTAATTTTTCGGGTATTGGACCCACATTTGAGTGGACCAAAATTGCCTTCAAACATCACAGACACATACGACACATTTGAGTGGACCAAAAATTGCTTTGAAACACACACACACAGACACACACACACATACATATATATCACACATACATATATATATATATATATATATATATAACAAAGTGGAGACAGTTTAAAGGATAGAGTCTTTCTGTTTTCATTCTTTATTTTTCGATTTGATTCTGCTTGATTATATTTTCTTATATAAAAAAAGATATATGTTATATATATATGTATGTATGCATGTATACATATGTGTATGTATATGTATGTATGTATGTATGTATTTATTGGATTTATTAGTTTTGACTAATTTAGTTTAAATTAAGTGTCAGGCCCGGTGAACGTTTTTACGCTTATTTTTTCCATTTCCAAAATTGTCATTAGACTAACAAGGCATTTGTGTCTTAAAATATCATACCCCAAATTAATATTTTACATAAAATTATGATTAATTTTAATACAGTTCGTTGCTTTGCTGTGTCTAGGAATTTTCAATACAAAGATCGCAATTGTATACATTATATTCAACGCAAAGAAACAAATAATGGGTAGCAATTATCCAGAAAAGGAAAAGGAAAAAAGAATGCGGGCAGCTCATGCAAGCCTTTTTTTGGTATTACTTTTTTGGTCTATGTCCTTAATAACAATTGAAAATTCAGCAATTTTTGCTGTTGTTGATTAATTCTAAATATTCAGGAAATAATCTAGTATTTTATATGATTCAATAATTAAAACACCCTTTAAGCCTCTCATCATGCATCATTAGTCAAAAGGGAAATCCATTGGAGGGAGGTAAGCATAAACAATATGAACTCAAATTTTAATTAGAGACCAATCCCTATCAGTTTTATTGTTCTATTCGCTTTGGTCAACTCTGCTCAATTATTTGATCCAGGAATTCACTGATCGAAGCATTGTCCTTTTGAAAAATAATAATAGAAGTTTAGGATAACGATGGTGTATTCGCAGAACTTGTCCCAAGGTTGTCTCATTGTAATTTAAGACACCTTAATAAATAAATAAATAAACACAGTAAAAAACCTTTTTATTGTGAACCCAGAAATTAATGACACAAGTTCCCACGGCAGGTGAGGATGTTGTTTCAGCAGCCTTCTGCGACTTCAACGAGGTGAAAAACATTATATCACATTTAATGATGACAAATTTCCTAAGCTATGTTCAAATTACATCGTACAAAACTCCAAGGTTTTCCCTTTTTTCCCCCTCAATTTTTATTTTTAGGGATACACCAACAAAATTGAAGCTTATTGAACTAAAAGTTTTTTCAATCTTTACATTCAACATATATGTCCTATTACTAACGAGTATAAAAGAAAGCTCTTTGCCGTAGAATAAAACATGTCCTATGAATGCATTTTCCATTTTACATACTTTACATGTCCTATGAATGTCAGAATAGATCCTTTATCTTGGTTCAATCCATGTCACAGTCATCTCGTTAGAAGCCAAGGGTGCATCACTCGTAGAGGAAAATTCGTGGAGGGCCCTCTCTGTGTAGAAACCTGGTTCTTTAGGATGAGGCAGTAGGATATCTTCGGTGTCCAGCATTGACAATGCAGCAGACATTGTTGGCCTGTCTTTTGGATGGCGTTGAACGCATAATAGACCAACCTGAATGCACCTTGAGACTTCAGATTTCGGGTATTCCTCTCCCATCATTGGATCCACAAGTTCCAATTCCTTGCCTTCATTCAAAAGATTCCATGCCTAAGAAAGAACAAAAAACAAAAAGAATTCGATGAAGCATTGAACATAAAACAAACATACAATGGTTCATGTAATGCACAGGGGAATAGTCAATTACATGTCCTAAAAGGCTGAGGTCATGTTCTGGGTGACAAAATCCTCTGTTTCTCTTTCCGCTTACAATTTCTAGAAGTAGAACACCAAAGCTGAAGACGTCAGACTTGATTGAGAACCATCCATCTATCGCGTACTCTGGGGACATATAACCACTATACAACATGGTCAGGTGATTCTCTATCTGAAATAAGATTAAGAAAAATCCAGACGAGTGAATAAGAGTACTTACTATGTTCCAACCACCCTTCTTGTTTTGTCTTCCGCTGGTTCGCCTTGAAAAGTTCTGGCCATACCAAAATCTGATATTTTGGGGTTCAATTCATTGTCTAGTAGAACATTACTTGCCTTGAGATCTCGATGAATGAGTCTTAGCCTCGAGTCTCTATGAAGATAAAGGAGACCACGGGCAATACCCAATATAATGTCATATCGCTTTTGCCAGTTGAGTAGACCACCACGTGTTGCATCTGAAATTAGGTGCGCGATGTGTTAATTTGGCTTCACATGCAAATGGAGCAAAAATTTGTGCAGAGGAAGAAAAAGAAAAAGAAAAAGGGAAGGAGATGAGAGTGCTGACCAAAGATATAGGAGTCCAGACTTCCATTTGGAAGATACTCGTAAATTAGTATTCTTTCCTCATCTTGTATGCAACATCCTAAAAGTCTGACAAGATTTCTGTGCTGAAGTTTAGCAATCAAGCTAGCCTCATTCTTGAACTCATTTAGGCCTTGCCTGGAGTTCTTGGAGAGCCTCTTTATCGCAATTTCTTGTCCCGTTGCCAGTTGAGCCTATGACAAATATAACTAATGTCAAAGAAAAAGAAAAATACGGATATTATGTCTTCATACAATGCAGATCAATGGCTCTTTTATTATTCTATCCTCTTTTGGCAACTTTTTGGACTGCAATCATAAATTAAACAAAGAATCTAATAAGAATCACCAATAGAATTTATGATAACTTAATGAAAAGGCACAAAATTGCTCAAACAAAGATAAACAGGAAAGAGGGTTATGGGGATTTTACCTTGTAAACTGGACCGAACCCACCTTCACCAATTTTCTGATAGTTGGCAAAATTTGCAGTGATGGCTTTGATGGTTAACAGGTCATACATGGGCAACTCTAGATCTTCCTCGTGTCCTAACTCTTGGGAGGTAAACATGCTTTCACCTGTTTTATCACAAAAAGTGGTTAAAAAGCATCAGGCATGGAATTAAGAGGTAAGCTTCATTAGATATCATCAGCGATAAAACAGAGAAGAACCTCGAATTTCCTAAACCAAAGCTTGTCAAAACAATCAAAGGGACTACCAGAAGTACTGATCAATCAAAACAGAATAAACAACTAATGGATCTTTCAGAGAGACTTGCCTTCTCTTAGATCTCTTCTTGCTTTCCTTCTGGAATACCATACAAGTGGAACTAGTACAAGAATTGCAAGAACTACTGAAGTTGTAACTGCTATTAGTAATCTTCGCTTCTTGTTGGAGCCACCTCCTGAATCTGAAACAATACAATCAAATGTAATTATTTCTCAAAACATAGGAAGTTTTTCATAAACGCATAACCCAAAATGAAAAGGCTACAAAATTGTAGAATACCAATCTCTGAAGGCAGCAACTTGAGATACAGTACTACCCCATCATCGGTATCTGCTCTCATATCAACCAAATCATCAAACCAGAGTGCACAGCCACTCCCTTCACCAATCATTTGTAAATTAGAAAATGCAGAACATGAGCAGTTACTGAGGCACATTGCCTGGCACTCTTGGAGGTTCATACTACTGTTCACCGAGTACTGCAGCAGATCTGGCAAGTTCACTTCATTTGTTATCTTCAGAAATGCGTATTCCTTTTCACAGTTCATCACAGTTTGCCTTACACATCCATCTGACCAGTCCTGCAACTGCCATTTTTGCGGTACCTTTGGAGTAAAGCCCTTCAAACAACGACAAAGTGTAGACGCAGTGCTGTCACAGACAGCATTGTTGCCACATTTATTGTATATCTTACACACATCTTGCTGCATCGTAAGGACATCAATCCACTGCCCCATTTGCTGGTTCCAGTAATAATCTTGAAGCACGCCAGTCTCATTCAAAAAGGTCCTTGCTATGATTGACTGAGAAGAAGTTTTCAGAACAATATACACTTCATTCTCATCAGAATACATGGTTGGGGAGAAAATCTTACCTGTTGTTAAGGGAATTCCCCCATAAATGAACCGAACACCGTTCCAGGGACCAACTCTATAATGCTTCACATCTCCTTTTCTTATAATCAGCTGAGGAAATTCTGGGTTTTCGAGTTTGTCAGTGTAATCTCCTGGAGAAGGATCATTCAAGCTCCTCCATGATTGAATATACCATTGCTGACCGGTTTTCAAATTGATCCCCTGTTTCATTCCTGCTAGGAATGTGTTTCCAATGTGATCATAGCTTTGCCATAAATAGTTCTGGGAGTCTGAACTATTACTCAAAACCAGATTACCGCTGTCCAACATCTGAACAGAAGTATCATTTCCGGCATTTGAAACATTTGAAGACCAAACAACTCCTGTAGTGTTGACTATGACAAGATTTCCATCTTCTGCAATTTTGAGAACTCCAGATCTGTCATCCATCGGGTTTTGGTTATTAGCAACCCATATAACAGTTTGAATCGGCACGTTTACATACCAAATCCCCACATAACGGTATGTAGAATTTCCAGGAGAAAAGAATCCCAATGTAAAGATATTGCCACTAGAGACTAGAGTTTCTCCATCAGTGAGGGTCTGATTATGCCCAAGGATATCAACAGCAGCAACTGATGAGAGAAGCAAATGAGCTACTCCACATAATACTATAAACCAGAAACTTTTCATGCTGGCTTTATCTTTCTTTTCCTTCTCGTAGTGCAGAGTGCTACTGCCAAAAATTAAAGAACGATCTCATGCTTTGATTAACGGATGTGGTGAAGCAATGTTAAACTTCTCAAATAGTCGAATATAAGCCACAAGAAGACCACTTCCGAGGAGATCTCTCCATTTCTGCTTTTCTTTTATAAACAGCAGAATCCAGAAGAAAAGTAATACTGTACGGGAAAACAACAAAATGGAAGAAAAAGAAAATATGGAGATAGATTAAACTTTTGATACAGGTTGCGCAGTCAACAAAAGAATCTTAGAGCCCACAAGAAAACTCTCCACGGTATAATCTCAGATCCTCAGTTGCAAAGAACAAGCAAAATATTTGAACAGTTCAAATTAAAAAGAAAAGGATCAAAACAGAGAGACAGACCCCCACTCAAAACAAAGAAAAATTGAGGACTTCCTACAACGCAAAAAACAGAGCACTCACAACCTTCTCTTATGAGGAAAACCCTTTAAAAACTTGCAGGAAAGAAGTTATTGATTATGGCGTCATAAAATTGTTTAAAGGAGATGAAAGAAAACGTTCTTACCCGTCTTTGTTCTGTACATGTATAAGCTGAAATTTGTTTTTGATATTGTAAGATTTGTGGACTAACTCTTAGGAAAACGAAATAAGTGGACACCTACACACAGAAAAAAATAAACGAAACTATTATTCTCGTCAACCCAATGAACTAGTCAAAGGAATGACGCATCCAGATATAAGAGAAGAAACACAATTTAATTCATTGTCTATCTCTTGCCGGTGACATCTTAGTCCATGAAAGTATGCTCCAACTTTGAATGGCAATCTCTTTTGCATAGACTTTTGGGATCTAATATATCAATCCTCATCGAACATAACTCACAATGCAACCCCTCAAAGAGTACAAAATTGTTAAAATAAATTCAAATGACAATATTGATTGATTTAATCAATTACTATAATTGATTTAATCAATTATTATGATTGAACTAATCATTACAATTAATTTAGTCAATTATATATATTTTGTTTGCTTAATCAATTATCAAGATTGATTTACTCAACCATTATATATTTGGTTGATTTATTTAATGATTGATTTATTCAATCATTATAAATTTAGAAAATTGACTTTATTTTCCTCTTTACCAATTTTATTATAATTCTTTTCCTTTTCTCTAATAACTAGTTTCTTGTATAAATAGGACAACTCTCCACATTTTGTAATCAAGCAAGTAGAGAGAATCTTCTCTCTTGTAATTAGCTTTCTCTCTTCTCTTGTAATGTTTTTTAGTAAACAATATTATTTTCTTCATTTTTCTTCTTCTTTTTCGTGTTCTTTACATTATATTCTTAATTTTATCTTGGTATAATTCTCCTACGTAAAAGTGATTCTATATTATACGTCTAAAAACACACGATGAGTCTAATACTGAGATTAAAATTTTCTAACATGGTGTCAGAGTAAATTTCGATTCTTTTCTCTTCGAGGTTAGGAGATCATTCTTTTCAAATGAATTCTTTTTCACAATCATTCTCTTTCATTTTTCTTACCTCTTCAAATTATTTCCAATGGGCTACTCATATTAAGATGTCTTTAAACTCAAAAAATCTCTTGGGTCATATAATAAAGGACCCTCTTGATGAGTCAGATCCAATATTCAAAAAATGAAAAATGAAGGATGACCAAGTGTTCATCCTACTTACAAGTTCTATGGATTAATTCATAAAACTATGGTCATTTGCTTTTCAAAGTCTAAAGCTTTTTGTAATCAAATGTACAATCTTTATGGGCAAGAGTCGAATTTAAGAAGAGTGTTTGAGGTAAAGAGGCGAATTGTCAATATCAAGAAAGATGAGAAAACGCTCCCTTAACTATTTGGCGAATATGAAGATCTTTGGAATGAGTTCAAAATTTTAAGGCCGATCACAACCGACCTCAAAATTTTACTAAAAAGAGAGGACGAAGACAAATCCTTTGGACTCCTTATTTTTCTTGGAGAGCAATTCACACAAGTTCGTCAAGAAATCCTTCGAATGAAGGATTTTCCTTCCTACCAAGAAGTGAGATCCATGATCCAACGAGCAGAAGCAAGTATGAATCTTGAGAATGCTTGCCAATCCAAAGTAGAAGGGTATGGTTTCAATTCAACTACAGAAGTGCAAATGGTCAATAAGGTGCAGCACATGGCCAAAAAGGTATGTGCTTACTGCAAAAGGCCTAATCATTCATAAGAAAAATGTTGGTGCCTTCATCCTCACCTGAAATCTGAGCACTTGAAAAGAAAGGGATAAGTCTCCTCAAATATGGTCCAAAATATAGCACTTGAATCAATAATCGAAAATATCGTTTCAAAAGTGCTGCTCAAGCAAATAACGATCAATCCAGGTATTTGCTTAAACTCTACTTTAAATTTTCAATATTGGTTAATAGATTCTGGTTGCGATCATCATATGATTAGGGACAAAAAGAAATTTGAAAAACTAAAATCTCTTCTAAATCATAAGACAGTCAAGATCGTTAATGGGAATAATTTGAATGTAAGAGAATTCGGAAAAGTTGATATTTTTGGAAAAAAAACTCTAATATTTTATATATTCCCGAATTTTCATCTAATTTTATGTTTATTAGTCAATTTACTAAAAATCAAAATTGTAAAGTTATATTTGATCATGACGTTGTTGTTTTTCAGGATCTCAAAACAAATCAAGTGATTGGTAGGGGATTTAGGAGAAACAACCTATATTTTTTGAATCAAGGTAATCATGTATACACGACATATCAAAGAGAAAATTACATTTTGTGGCATGCTAGATTAGGACATCCTAATAAACAAGTTTTGAAATATTTATTTCTAACAAAAAATTGTGAAGATAGATATTGTGAAACTTGTATTTTTGGAAAAAAAACCCGAACGCATTATCTGATTTCAGAAACAATTTATAAAAATGCTTTTAATCTTATACATTCTGATATTTGTTCATCTCTTGTAGTATCTAGATGAAATTTTAAAGATTTCATATCTTTTATTGATCACAAGATTACATATACATGGGTATATATGCTCACTTCAAAAGCACAAGCATTCGAAACATTTAAAGTTTCTACAATTATATCACTAAACAATACAATGCAAACATACAAATATTTAGGACTGACAATGGGGGAAATATATGAATCATACATTCACAACTTTTTTAGAAGAAAATGGAATAATCTATCAAATCTCATGTCCATATACCCCCCAACAAAATGGAATAACCGAAAGGAAAAATCGACATTTACTTAAGATAGCAAGAATAATCATATTCTATGCTAACATGCCTAAAATTTTTTAGAGCGATGTAATTAGTACTGCCGTTCACCTAATTCTCGTCTACCCACTAAGATACTCTAAGAAAAATCTCCCTTAGAAGTCCTCACTAAGACTAAACCAAATATTACTCACTTAAAAGTGTTTAGATGCATATGTTATGTACATATTCCAGAACAATTTAGAAATAAATTGGATAAAAAAGGGAGACGGTGTGTTTTTATAAGATATGAGTCATTTCCAAAGGGTTATATATGTTATAATCTTACGAATAACAAAATATACACATCAAAAGATATGATATTTATAGAAAATAAGTTCTATTTTACAGATATAAGCGAAATAAGAACACCACAAAAAGAAGATCTACAAATTTTCTTGTTAACTCCAAAAGAAATTAGCAATCCCTCTTGCCAATCTAATGAAGAGGAAAATCCAGAACAAGAGCAAGAAAGAGGATCACCAGAAAATTCTGAGCAAAGGGAAGATAGAAACTCCTTTAAAACTAAAGAAAATAGGAAGGGGGAGACAAAACCTAAGAAAACTTACTTCCTTCAGAAGTAAATGAAGAGTCCAACAATTCATTATCATCTCCACCACCACTCAGAAGGTCAACAAGGATAGGATTTCCTCCATCAAGATGGGAACACTACATCTCTAAAGTTACATCTTATCATATTACTGATTATTATACTACCAATAATATTTTCTCAAGTCATCAAGTATTCTTGAGTGGCATTAATCAAATACAGGAGCCTAGAAATTTCAATGAGGCCAATGATCACCCAGAATAGAGGAAAGCAATGAAAGAAGAGCTAGATGCTCTCACAAAGAACAAGACTTGGGAAATAACGACTCTCCTAAGAGAAAAGAGAGCAATCGGTACATGCATGCTCCTAAAATGTGTCATTGGAAGACAGTTGAAAGGATTCTTAGGTATCTTAAAGGGTCTCCCGGGAGAGAAATCTATATGAAGAATAATCAAAATTCAGAAATTGTGGGCTATTGTGATACGGATTGAGCCAGAGATTCAATAGATAGAAGATCCACCACAGGTTATTGCATATTTGTTGGTGGGAATCTCGTATCTTGGAAGAGCAAAAAACAATCTGTAATTTCAAGATCAAGTGCAGAATCTGAGTACAGAGCCATGGCAGCAGCAACCAGCGAGATCATTTGACTAAAAGCTCTAGTTGAAGAATTGGGATTTCTGGTCACTTCCCCTATCAAACTCTTTTGCAACAATCAATCTGCTATTCATATTGCTTTTAATCCTGTTTTTCATGAGAGAATAAAACATATTGAAGTCGATTGTCATTTCGTTCGTCAAAAGGTTGAAGACAAGACTATAATCACGCCTCACGTAAAGAGTAATGAGCAGCTTGTTAATATTTTTATCAAGAGAACTATGACAAGTCACATGCAAAATATTCTCAGCAAATTCGGCTCCATAAATATCTATTCACCAAACTTGAGGGGAAGTGTTAAAATAAATTCAAATGACAATATTGATTGATTTAGTCAATCATTATGATTGATCTAATCAATTATCAATCATTCAACCATAATAATTGATTTAGTCAATTATTATGATTGAACTAATCATTACAATTAATTTGGTCAATTATATATATTTAGTTGGTTTAATCAATTATCAAGATTGATTTACTCGACCATTATATATTTGGTTGATTTATTTAATGATTGATTTATTCAATCATTATAAATTTAGAAATTTATTTTATTTTCCTCTTTACTAATTTTATTGTGATTTTTTTCTTTTTCTCTAATGGCTCGTTTTTTTGTATAAATAGGACTCCTCTCCACACTTTGTAATCAAGCAATCTCTTACAATTAATTTTTTCTCTTCTCTTATAATATTTTTTAGTAATCAATATTATTTTCTTCATTCTTCATTCTTATTTTTCGTATTCTTGACATTATATTTTTAATTTTATCTTGGTATAATTTTCTTACGTAAAAGTGATTCTAGATTATACGTCTAGAAATATACGAAAAGTCTAATATCAAGATTAAAATTTTCCAACAAAAATCAAAATGAAAACAGAATGGTAGAAAGTAACTCTTCTGCGACAACAAAAACATGTACAAAGGTGATATTCATGAGTTCATGCTGACAAAAATCAAATTACAAGAGCATGACATACTTTTTGAGGGACTTTTGCATAGTACCAGGTCCTCTTAAACCCCCCCCCCCAAGGGTCTTGGGTGCTCTTGCGTGCAGCTCAGATAAAATATAAAAGGTTGATATTACATGATTGAATTTCTTCCGAGGTTCACTGTATCATTGATTTTGTGAGTCTCAGGTTGGGAACCAATGACTTTTTGTTCATTCACATTGATGTTTGGAAAGATTTAGTAAATGGCGAAGTGGATGAGTTGTAAAGGTATAACGTAAATTAAGGGGAGCATGCTTATGGGTCTTCAACACTGACTGGACACCTTCACTTTTGCCTTCATCCAGAGCTGCCGCCAAAGGATTTTGAGAAGTCTGAAATCCAAACATTTAGTTAAGATGTTAACAACTTGAAGATACTCATAAACAAGGGTGGTCTTCTAGAACTAGGCTCAGGCCTCAGGCAACCTTGACAGCAAATGTAGCACGAACAGAGATCAAAGCCTTCATTTTTCTTATACTTCTCCTCAAGTTAATGAACGACAACAAAAATCGAATGGGACAATTGGAAAGCAATCTAAACTTTTTATGCACACAAGCAAGCAGTCAGCGAGCCATGATCAATCCAACACTGAATCACGGAAGCTACTAGTCCTACCCAAAGAACGGTGTGGAAAGGGAGGCATAGCCCGCCCGCCCCAAAATAATAATAATAATAAAAAAAAGTAGCCATTCAAACCCATGCGCAAGGAAACACCGAATTGTCTTTGTAATTAGACTCCCAAAATAGTATTCATTGAGAAATCTTCCGATACAACCAACTACTACACAATTTTAAATTGAAGGAGAAAGGTGAATTTATTATTTTAAAACTCAACAATCACTAATGTGTAATCCAGACAAACTTGATTGGGACACCTAGGCACCACCTGTGATTTTGAGTATAATTTTATGGCTTATGGGCCATATCAGACTATTCCCGAACCAACATATTTTAGGAAACTTCATTCTTGGAAAATCCAATTCTATTTGAGGTTGTCATTTCTCCATATAGCAAGCGTAGCTAGCTGCGGAAAACACGTGAGAAAACCAAAAACTGATTGCAGATGACATTTTTTTTTTCCTTTTTGGTTAGATCTCCTAGAACTCATTGCTTCTGTAGCCATTCCAATAAATGTAATAGGGAATAGCTTAGATAGATAAAAGAGAGAGAAATTAAAAAAAAGGAACAGATAAGATTGGAGAAATTTATTCAATGCACTAATATTCACAGTTCCATATACATTTCAAAGCAATAAATAAACCATTTATCTACCATGGATCGATGATACACAAATCTCATTAAGACTAAAAGGAACCTCATATGATGAAGACAAACTAGCAATAGACCTCTCTGAGTAAGACCAAGTTCTCGAGGTTGAGGCAATGGTGCATTCCTCCTTTCCAACATTTGAAGTTCAAAGTCAATGTTGGCCAATCTTCAGGGTCAGCGTTCCACACACAAGGGACCCACGTGAATACACCTGGAAACTTCTGATGCAGAAAATGAGTCTTTCATCAATGATTTCATCAGCCCCATTGCTCTGCCTTCATTTAGAAGGTTCCATGCCTAACACGGATTATAGGAATCAATATTAAGCACAACAGAGAAACCCGGCATATGTATCCGTGTAGAAGATCATGGACATGAGAAATATGTAGGCAAGTTTTCATGGACTTATGCATTCTCTATCTCTTAATCTGGGTAAAATAAGAAAATCAATAAATCGCTTATAAATAAGTTACATGCCCCAAAAGGCTAAGATCATGATTCGGACACTGCTACCTCTTTCCTCTAGCAATTACCAATACTAAAGCACCAAAATTAAAGACGTCCGACTTAGAAGAGAAAAGTCCATCCATGGCATATTTTGGAGACATATAGCCACTGCATTCAAGGTTAATTGAGCAAAGATTAGCCTCACAAATAAGCAAACAATCATTCTTTTCACGGTATAAAATGACAGAGTAAAACAGAAAAGTACACTTACTGCTTTCCAACTACTCTTCTCGTTTTCCCTTACATTGTTCCCAATTCCCTTGAAAACTTCTTGCAATGCGAATTCTGTAAGGTCGCGGCGGATATCTTGCATCTCTATGAAGATAAAGAAGGCCTCCAGCAATTCCAAGAATGATTCCAAATCGCTTTTGCCAGTTCAACAAACAGCGCTGTTGTGGGTCTCACAATTCATGTCAATGACTCAACAATTTGATATCATGATCAATGACTATAATTGGGGAAACGCTGTCTTCTCACTCACCTATTTTGTTCGATTCGGTAAATGCATTATAAATGTATAATAAAGAAAATTAGCAGGAAGTTGGGGATGCAAACCAAAGTTATATAAGTCTAAACTTCCATTTGCAGACACTCGTAAACAAGTATTTGTTCTTCATCCTGGAAGCAACAACTCAAAAGTCTTGCAAGATTTCTATGCTGAAGTTTTGCTATCAAGATGACCTCATTCTGGAACATTAAGAGCTTGTCTTCCATCATTGGAGAGCCTTTTTACTGCTATTTCTTGTCCTATTTGTATTTAAGCCTGTAGATTAGTTTCAACTTGAGGGAACTATTAAGTGATCCAATCATGTGGCGAATTAATTGCATCACATTGTGGAGGTACGTATCCAGGACTTCAGCACTTTTTTTATAACTTATGTTTCTAACTAATCCGGGAAGCGAATTTTGACGTAACGATAGAATTATTCAAAATATAAAAACAATATCTTTACAAAAATACAGAGAAAACTGTGTATAAAAACGTCCACATTCTCCTTACCCTCGCATTAAGCTAGAGAACACTTTATGCATCGAGTGAGTCGTTTTATATGTCGATTAATCCGTTATGAGTGTTATAAAACCCAATTTTAGAGAAAAATTCTTATAATATAATTTTTTTTATTTTAAAATTTTAAATTAAAAACTTAATTAAAAATGGTAGTATATTTATCAATTAAGACACTGTTCGTCTCTTTCACAATTTATCTAACAAGGTTGCAACATTTAAGGAATCATGTAAACTTCAATTAATAAAGTACAACTAAATCATTTTAGACAACACTCTGAAGTTGTTTTCGTTCGTTAGTGAAACTAAGGTAGTGTTGGAACAGGTTAAAAGAGGGTTTAAAGTTCTCCAAGTAAGTTTTTGCCCCTTTACGATGTTTAGAATGCAAAACTGAAATTTGGTGAAATTTAGGAGGGGGTTATTGTACCCATAAAACAGAAAATATTATACCCATCCTCCACCCTAGTAATCTTTTACCCCCAAAGCGTTCGCCATGAATTTTGATTCATTGATGTTTTCTACAACGCTCTCTCTAAATCTTAGTGTAATTCTCTCTCTCCTCTCCCTGTAAAATTCGGTTGATTTTTTTTTCTCTCTCTAAAATTTTGCCTGATTTTCTGGATCTCTCTCCTTCTCTCCCATCTTTTATTTTGACCAAAAAAAAAAATGTACACTTTTTTTTTTACACAAATTCTAATTTAATAATCATTACAAAAACTTCAAAATAAAGTTCTCCAACACAACAACTATATTATTAATAACGCCCCTCCCCTTAAAAGAAGAAGACCACAGAGCCAAAATTCCACTGCTCTTTGAGAAATTAACTTAAACGGCTAAATTCAAAAAGAAGGGAGTTTTGAATGAAATAAGAGAGGAGATGGAAAAACAAAAGGCTCAAGAATAATTGTGTCATAAGAGCTGAAGAGAGAGGCTATTGATTTTCTAAAAATGAGGATTTTTTTTTTCTTTTGTACAAGTTGGGGGTGCTGAAGACAGAATATTGATTCCCAAAATATTTTAAAAATTGAAAAAGAAAAGGAGGGGTTTTTCTAATTTTTGCTTTAAGCAAATTATAGAAAAATCTTATTAGTGATTTTTTTTTTCTTTTTTGAAAATATTTTTATATCATATAAATAACAAAAAGATAGTTAAATAAAATACTTGAAAAATATTATCTTTTACGTTAATAATAACT
The DNA here is from genome assembly GCA_033439265.1 of Dillenia suffruticosa. NCBI lineage: Eukaryota > Viridiplantae > Streptophyta > Magnoliopsida > Dilleniales > Dilleniaceae > Dillenia > Dillenia suffruticosa. Next base: position 3,681,392 of record JAVTVX010000005.1, read on the forward strand.
AATAATAGTGAAAATTTATAATACGGTAAAGGTTATTTGCTACTTAATGTTAATATAAAAAAATAGAAGGAAAAAAGTTACCTAAGTATCATTTTGGTAAATCTTTGCCCTTTAATCTTTTCCTTTCTATCTTTCTGCGGTGTACCAAATGCTAAACACAATGTTCCCATTGGCATACAGAAAGAAATGCATAGAGGCGTGCAGTTTTCTCTGCTTGAGTCTCAGCAAATAAGATCTTAATCGTGTCCCCATTGGCAGAGCAAAATGGCCTAGCTCTTTCAAACTGGATCATTAGATTGAGAGATTAGCAATGATACCATTTTAGTTTGGGAGGAAAAGTTTTCCTTGTGCAATGTCTGCAAGAGAATATCTAATGAAAATACCTCTATTACAATATAAAAATAAAAACACAATGTTCACCACCAGCTTAAACTTCTAGACCCGTTAGTTGTTTTACAATCTGCGGTTACAAAAATTGAACTCTTGCAAAATGTGTATGGCTAATACAAATGAAGGCAAAGAAATAGAAAAAAAAATGACAAATAATAATACAATGAATATGGAATAAGGCAACAAAATTACTTGAGAAGATAAATTTTTTACCATCTTCATCCCAACAGCATTAGCAAAATCTGTTTGGCCATGTCATTTCTTATCTTCCCTCGAATATTGTTACAGTCACCTCATTAGGGGTGATGGCTGCCTCATATCTTGATGAATAATCACCGAGAGATCTCTCCGATAAGAACCCAGGTTCTTTAGGTTTGGGCAACATTATATTCTCAATATCCAACATCGACAAGGCTGATGACATTGTTGGCCTGTCTTTAGGATGGCGTTGCACGCACAGAAGACCCACTTGGATAAACCTTAAAACTTCTGAGGTTGAGACTGAGATGCCCATCAATGGATCCATCAGCTCCAAAGCTCTGCCTTCATTAAAGAGGCTCCATGCCTACACAGATCAAGCACTAGTCAAAGTTTACGCATCTATTAGCACAGAGTGCAACATAAATTATAAGGCTTACATGTCCCAAAAGGCTGAGGTCATGGTCTGGATGGCTGAATCCCCTATTTCTCTTGCCACTAACAATCTCTAGTACTAGAACGCCAAAACTGAAGACATCAGACTTAATAGAGAAGAGTCCATCTATAGCATACTCTGGAGACATGTAACCACTGCAAAAACCATGGTCAAACATGATTCATTACTGTATCTGTCCGAAATTTTTTCTCTAGTTGAAGGATTATAAATAATGAAGGTGAATACTTACTATGTTCCTACTACTGTTCTTGTTTTCCCTCCAACTTCTTCCCCTTGAAAAGTTTTTGCCATGCCAAAGTCCGAAATTTTGGGGTTCAAATTATCATCTAGTAGAATGTTACTAGCCTTGAGATCCCGATGGATAATTCTTAATCTCGAATCTCTATGAAGATACAGAAGCCCTCTAGCAATCCCCAAAATGATTTCTGATCTCTTTTGCCAATTCAACAAATGGCCTCGTGCAGGGTCTGATAGTGTATATTAAGAAATCATTTTGGCATCATGCACACTGAAGATGTAGAAAGGAAATCTTTGAACCCACAGACCAGAAGACAGAATATTGAAAGACATAGAAAGTTAAGAGGTTGTAAGCACAAACCAAAAATATAAGAGTCTAAGCTTCCACTTGGCAGATACTCATAAATCAGCATTTGTTCTTCATTTTCAATGCAACAACCCAAAAGTCTTACGAGGTTTCTATGCTGAAGTTTGGAAATTAATATGACCTCATTCTTGAATTCATTGAGGCCCTGCCTTGAATCCTTGGAAAGCCTCTTCACCGCTACACTTTGTCCTCTTTGTAGTTGAGCCTATACATTCATCAGAAACTTCATATGATTGTTAATCCTTGGATTTTTATTTATTTTTTGCATTTTGTAGCTTCTTTCAAATTGATGCTCAAACTTAACTATATTCATTCAAATCAAAAAATGAAATTTGAACATTCACTAGTCATGAAACCAAGTTGCAACTAAACTTATGGTACCTAGGAATTATATTGGAAAGAATGGTTACGAAGAAGCATGTCCTTGGCAAATAAAGAACTTGCGCTGCAATCTTTCAGAAGCCAGAGTGGTAAAGCAAAATTCTCTCATTTTTACATTGTCTACATTTTTAGCAAGCTCTCTCATACAGTGACATCCCCAATATGGTAGGTTATCAGAAGACGAGGCATACATATAGCAGGATGTTATCTACATTCATGTCAAGTTCTAAAATAGAATAATCAGTGCTTATAAACACAATGTTATATGAAAGATGGTCACATAGAGTTTGACCTTGTAAACGGGGCCATAACCACCTTGGCCAATTTTTTGGGCATCCACAAAGTCAGAAGTTGCAGCTTTGATTGTCTCAAAATCAAAAAGAGGTAGCTCTAAGTCTTCCCAACAGCTTCTCTCTTCAAATTGTGCTATATTAAATTTTGTGATCTCACCTATTTGATCATTCATACAGCTACAAATTAGAATTCAATCAGAAGCAAAAAAGAAATGTTAACGGAAGAATTCAACTTCATAAAAAGCCAACATCATCTTGAGGTTTTGAGCTTATAATAAGGAATTTCCAGGAAAGATGAGAATGAATGGCAATAGAATTAAGTTGGCACCAATTAAACAGTCTACTGGATGGATATTTTTCTCTTTCAAATGTGCTTACCCTGGTTGATTTGGCTTCTCTCTCTAATATTCACGTTACCACCTTCCTTTTTACTTTTCCCTTTCCTTATGATAAACCAGCAGAATGAAACCACTATAAGCATGCCTACCACTGTTGAACAACGAACCAGAAGAACTCTCTTACCCTTCCTTTTGAAACCACCACTAGATCCTTTAACATATGCAATGGCTCCAAAAGCATCAGTTAATTCAGTAACTAGGACAAGCTAACAATACCATTACATGTATGCCAAAAACAAAATTGGGGGCAAGAAAGTAGGGTTTACCAAACTTTGAAGCTGGAACCTTAACATAGAGAACTAGCCCATCATCGCTGTCCTTTTTTAAGTCGAGCAAATCCTCAAACCAGAGCACACAGCCAATCCCAACATCAATTATGTCTGAACCAGTGAATGCGGTACAAGAACAGTTATTTTGGCACTTCATTAGGCATTCGTCAAAGCTCATACTCTTGTCTATCCAATAGTTCACCAAATCTGGGTATGCTACATCAGTTAACTTTAAAAATTTATCTTCCCATTCACATGCTAAAGCAGTGTCCCTTAGACAACCATCTGACCAGTTCATAGCCTTCCATTTTTCTGGTTCCTTCGGTGTATACCCATTTAAACATTGACAAGTTGGTGAATCATCCCCGTTACAGACAGCATTAGATCCACATGTATTATAATTTCGACATGTCCAATTCTGGAACATTAGAATATTAACCCACTGACCAATCAGCTCGTTCCAGTATAACTCTTGAAGAATTCCAAACTCATTCAAAGAAAATGTAGCGATAATGGATTCTGAAACAGTCCTTGTCATAATATAAACTTGGTTTCCACTTGGGACAAAAGTTGGTTGCAGAACTGGGGTCATAGTAGATGGTACTGAGCCCTTCATTTGAACTCCATCCCAGGGCCCAGTTCTCGATCGCTTCTCATCTTTTTGCCAAAGAATCGCCTGGGGTAGCTCTGGATTTTCAAGTTTGTAAGTAAAGTCTCCTGGAGAAGGATCATCCACACTCTTCCATGATCTAATATACCATTCCTTTCCAGTTTTCAAGTCAAAGCCGAATTTCTTACCTGGTATGATTGTATTGGACACATCATCAAAGCTTTGCCATAAATAGTCTGAATTTGCACTACCACTTTCCATCAACACGAAATTCCCAGAATCCAGGAGCTGTGCTATAGTATTATTCACCTGGATGGACAAGTTTGTAGACCAGATTATGCATCCCGAACTGTTCAGAACAAGGAGGTTTCCGTTGTTGCCGATTGTCACACCACCAAATTTGTCAAATAGTGGGGTTTCCCCATTTGCAACCCATACAACATTTTGAATTGGAACATTCTTGTACCATATTCCCAGATAACGGTTTGAGGAATTCCCAGGACTAAAGAAGCCCAGCTCAAAAGTCTTGCCATTTGAAACCAGAGTCTGCCCATCCTTGATAAATCTGTTTGACGTAAGTGTATCTACGTCAGGAGCAAGCACTGGAAAGAAACAAAAAAAGGTGCAGTGAAACACAATAGGCAAGATGTTCTTCATCAGTGTAGTACTGCTCTTGATTCTTTTGTTTAGGCAGCTTTGATGCAAATTAAAGTAAACCTCTTTCAGCATGGCGTAAAAGAACTGGACCTTTTGCTTTCTTGACTTTTCTATGGAGAAAAAGCATAATACGAAACAACAGAAAAATCAAAGAAAGCCACCATCACAGTGCGTTTATGTGACCATGTATATAAACCAAACCAAATGTTATGAGAGATGAAAAATGGCTTTAACTTGATCATATGTATATGAAATCTCACTTCATATGTCTAACAAATACTAAAAATTCAGACATGTGCAAAAATAAACCATGATCACTGCTCAAACAATCTTGTCTCATGGTGCGGTGCGACTAATCTTTCCAGTAGGGTCATGGCAGAAGCTCAACTTTTTTCAATATTCTGAAAGTAATTATCAGCATTATTTGGACATGTCATTGTCAATGGTCAATATTTTGACCAACATAGTGACATGGTCAATATTTTGACCAACCATATTGACTTCAGTCCCAATCAACCTTCAATTCCCCGAGTAATTTTGATCCTTCTGGGAATTAATCTGCTCCAAACAAGGGCTAGCATACTTCACGCCATTTCTAACTCATCTTAAATAGTCATAATTTGTCTATCGATACAGATCTATCCTTTGCTCAATGGATACAGATTTAGACTGAGATGAATCTCTTCACTACGATTCCTTGGTGATCAGATTGGAGTGTAAGAATGTATTACTTTACATATAGATCATCCAAAGATTCAGATCAAGGCCTTTTGTTTTAATTAATTTCTACTAGGTAGCTACTAAATGAAACTATCAAAGAGAATTTCTTTTAATGGAAAAGGAAAAATCTACATCAAAGGGAAACCACCATCCTCAGAAAAATAGAGACGGGCAATGATACAAAATGCAAAACGGGAAAAAAAATAAAAGAAAGAAAATTGACTATCGACTACAGTCTAAACTGCAGATCAGATAAAAATAATCATAGACCAGAACAAGCTAAATGAAATTATCAAATGATCATCACATCACGGTTACGAAGAACATAAATAATCAAAATTTTCAATACCCAAGTTCAACTTGAAGTGTGAAAGGCAATATCACCCTACACATTAGTGAAGAAAATATTCTGTTGCAGTAAATGTAAGCAAAGTTAATTGTACAAAATCTGCATACCTATGACAAGATCATTCATCTACTGTTGGTTAATGTCATAGTTAGTACGTTAGCAGTAATATGCACTTCATATGTTGATAGATCAGTTGTGGACCTCTCTGAATAAAAACCAGGTTCCCTGGGTTGAGGCAATAGTGCATTTTTAGCGTCCAGCATGGAGAGTGCAGAACACATTGTTGGCCTGTCATTGGAGTGGAGCGCTGCACACATTAACAAACCAACTTGAACACATCTTGAATTTTGTCATAATGAAAGCAAGGCCTTTATTGATGAATCTACCAGCTCCAAAGTTCGTCCTTCATTCAAAAGATTCCATGCGTGAAAGTATTTAACCTGATTAAACTATGCAAAAACTGAAGTTAGAAGGACATTAGCAAGCATATATATGTAGCACACAAACTTATGATATAAACTACATAGTTGTATAAGCATTACATTACACATGGACAATTCTGCATGTATGAGGCCAAGAACTTGCTTAAGTCACAAGAACCGCTTCTAATATGCTATGGAATCACCAATACACTCACATGCTCCAAAAGCTAAGGTCATGATGTGGATGACTAAAACCTCCAGTTCCTCTTGCCACTTACAATCTCTAGAGATAGAACGCTGAAGCTAAAGACATCTGACTTAACAGAGTAGTCTAAAGAAAATAGATAAGGATTCAAGAATTACTACTTGATATCTCGACTTGGCTGTCTAAGGAGATCCTACTTTCCAATGCTCGAATTCCAAGAGCCAGAATAATCACAAACTACCCATGAATAACTGTGGGCATCCATCAAGCTATGTAATAACGTCCACTCGAAATGCAACCTAAATTGTAACCTTTAGCACCAAATGGTAACTGCTAAAGCTTGATGACTGGAAAGATTGTTCCCGAGAAGGTATAATGCATGTTAAGACAGTGTATCATCATAGGAGCAAGAAGGAAAAAATCTACCATTATCGTGTATAATTTGCATTGCGGTACATCAAGGATAGGGAATCATAAAATTTATATCCCCACTATGAAATCATGACTGAAACCAAGCCATAGTTAGTATAAGAAGAGTTACTTTAAACGGCGGCTATTGTTTCTGGGACCAGTGAAAAACAGACTATCAGCTTAATGGGCATTCAGCCTCAAAAGTTCTGCAGACTGAATATGCAAGAAATCAAAACATTTTTTTAAGTGTACAGTATCATTGCATGTCTCAAACAACCTCTTCAAATTCAAATGATCCAAGAGTCATCTTTGAACTATAGCCATTTTCTTCAGAAAAAATTCTCATTGTAATATTCAAGCTCACCAGGATTAAAAATTGCAACATCTGATCATATACCTAGTAGAAAAATGAAGATCAACAACACCGGCATGAAAGAAACATCACCAAATTAAATGGCCTCAACTAAGTTAAATGAAAATTAGCAGTACGAAAACAACAAATAAAGATTAGATACCATGAGCTTTGACAAAAATAATCACCGAAGTGGCTTAAACAAAGATTTAACCGTCTTGCTCTTTCCGGTTTTCAAGACACCAAAAAGAAGAAGAAGAAGAAGATACAGAAATAGCTTCTATGGGGAGTTTTCAACTAATTAAAACAAACAAACAGAAAATAATAACAATGGGGTCCAATATGGACACAACCAAATCTGTAAAGAAAGAAGTGTCAACGAATTAAATGTTCTACACAACCAAATTGTATAATAGGTTTAGAACCTGACCTCAATTGGTTCTCTCCTCTTCAATTCACAACCCCAGAAAAGGGTGTCAATAAATTAAAACATTTTTTTTTATTTAACCAGCATGAACAAGCATCTCTAGGGCTTTTCCGAAGAAAAAAAAAATTATTGAATAATTTTTGAGTACCCATAAAGACAAACAGTGGAATTTCAACCCAGAGTGGGACATAAACATTGCATTGTGGGTATCAATGAAAATACGAAAATGATGGGTTTTTGGAGAAACCATGTTGAAAAAGCTATTGGTCAAAAAGGAAATACATCATAGTTTCCTGGTTAGGGCTGGCCATAAAAAGTGGGGGAAAAGGTTTGCCCCCAAGAATCGTCAAGAAATCAAGAATCAAAATCTTGCGAAGACCCATTTGGGTTCTGACTTCTGACCCTCTACATCGTCATAGAGGATGGGAAAAAAGGTGGGTCAAAAGAAAATCCATTAGTTTCAAAATATGGAAGCTAGCTTAAATCAGAGAGAGAGAACATATGATCTCAAGAAAAAATTGAGGCGTAAGAATTATGAAGCCTTTCTCTTAACATGAACATAACAGATGGCGTTTCTTTTCAAAGGAAATCACCAACGGAGGATTGCGCCGTTTGAAAGCAGAGAAAACTGGAGGAAGACGAAGGGGTTTAGGCAGAGTCTGCCTTTTAAGGACATTATTGTAATTTGGTAGATCATATCCAGGCCAGATGGGTTCGATCCAAACCAAAAATAATTCACAAAGCCTAGTCCGCCCACATTACGGGGCCACACTTTAATGCCAAACCATCTTATTTTTCTGCAACGACCTAATTGGACTGCTTTTATCCATGGAATGGAAGAATACTTTCGGTCCATGATTTCCAAAGCCCAGGAACTTGGGTATATTTTTTGGGATCCGATAATCAATTTATCGGTCCCAATTAATCTGATTCAAATTAATATTATACCCATTAAGAGACGAGCTCTTTCAACGATTTTTTTTTGTATATAGAAAGACTCAAACTCGAGACTTTTTCAAAGAGGAGGGGGATGATGTCACTTGAACTATCCAATATCTATTTTTTCTATTCTTAAAATTCAACTCATTAAAAAAATTTAGATCTCTTTCCACTAAACCAATAAGATATTAGTATAACCTGGATATATATATATATATATATATATATATATCGGTGAAAAGAGAAGAAAGAAACAAGAAACAAAACAAGAAAAAACACAAACTGACATCAGACTAAGAAGGTCTACAAATCCTTTTGACCCGAGAGACAAACACCAGCCACATCTTGCTCCAATCACTTAACAACTTCATCTGGGGGGGTGACGCTAACGGGAACTCCTGGATCCGCACCTTGACCCAACTTAGCAAGAACATCAGCACAATGGTTAACTTCTCTAAAGATGTGATTTATCTTAACAATTCCCAACGCTTCCATAGAGGCTTTACACTCCAGAACCCAATTCTTCCAAGGATGATTCTCCCCCACACCCATGTTAACGGCATTGACTATTGTCATGGAGTCACTTTCCACCAACAAATGACTCATCCCCCTTGATATAGCAATCTTCAAGCCCTCACACAAAACCCATAACTCTGCCAAGTCCCCCTGCGCTATGCCTACGTTGCACCAGAAACCCAGAAGCCACCCTCCCCTACTGTTCCTGAATACTCCGCCTGCACTCGCCTTCCCGTTGCTCAAGAGGACCGCCGTATCGACGTTCAGCTTGGTGCACCCTTCAGGAGGCTTCTTCCAGCTGATATCAACACTTCTTTCTGACTACTGACCCCCCAGCAGGTCTAACATCCACCCTTACCATGCTCAACATTCTGTTGAGGACAGATAGAGGCGGTTCAGCAGTGTTTTGATGAATAATGCGGCATCTATCTTTCCAAATGCTCCAAACCGTGATGAGGAAAGTCCTATCCTTTTTCCTCCAAATTTAAATTATAGCTGCGTTCGGTACCCTTCCTTACCCACTCGAAGATTGTCTTCCCAAAACCCCTTCAAGTTCTTAATGTCCTGAACCAAGCATGACTGCAATCTCTAAGAGCGTGAACAGTCGTTTCCTCCTCCTCCTTACAAACAGGGTGGGTCCTTTCGTTAATGATACTTCGTCTCTTAAGCTCCGCATTGGTCAAGAGCTTCTCCCAAGCCACTATCCAAGTGAAGACTTTGATTCTTTCCGGACATTTTTTCTTCCACAACCAACTCCAATCTCTTCTATCTTCAGAATGCTCGCTCTGCAGTCTCCGTTGGATCCAATAAGCCGAGGCTACCGAGAAGTCACCAGCCTTGCACTCCTTCCAACACAATAGCATCTTCAGCTCCCCTGTCCCTGGGAATCCTCATGGCTCTGATTTCCTCCACTTTCTTAGCCGAGAGGACAACAAGAAGCTCATCAATCTTCCATTGCCCTTCATCATCCCAGAAGTAGCCGATTCTAGTATCTGGGTTGCAGAGATCACGAGGGATAGAAGCATTGTGGATAAGCACTTCTTCTCCCACCTAATTATCATGCCAAAATCTAATAGACTTGCCATCTCTTATTCTCCATTTGATTCCTCTCTTGAGACACTCTTTACTGCTGCAAATAGCTCTCCATACGGCTGAGGAATTTCCATGCTTTTTGTACTCCAGCAGGTTCTCTCCCTTGAGGTACTTGTGCTGCAGGACTTTACACCACAGAGCATCGTCTTTTTTCAACATTCTCCAACCCAACTTAGCCATTAAAGCTATGTTGTTTCCTCTCATACACCTGATGCCTAAACCTCCATCCCTCTTCCTCCATAGACAGTTTCCCATTTGATCATGTGTAGCTTCCTCTTTTCTTCATTGCTTCCGCAGAGGAAGTTTCTATTGAGTCTATCTAATTTCTTGCATATGTGATCAGAGAGCCAAGCAGACTGCATGGTATAGATGGGAACCGCAGCAGTGACTGATTGTATCAGAGTCCTTCTACTTGCTGTGCTTAAGAGTTTAGCTTTTCAGTTGCTTAGCTTCTTCTGAACCTTTTCCACCACCTGACTATAGAAGTTTTTGTTGATCTTCCCATGAATAATTGGGACTCCAAGGTATCTCCCCAGGTTATCTGTGACAGAAAAGTGACTGCAGGCAGCTAGAAACTCTTTGAGGTACTTAGGCGCTTTAGGAGAAACCCACATTTTGGACTTGCTGGGGTTAACTTGAAGCCCACTCTCCTCCGAAAATTCCTTCAGACAGCTCCTAATTGTTAATGTGCAAAGATTTAGGCACATAATTAGCCTTCAATTATGTATTTTAGTTTATTATCCATTATTCTCTATTATTCTCTTTCCTATTGTAACTCAGTTGACCTCTTAATTCTCTTTCCTATTTTTACTAGGTTGATGTGTATATATGTAAGTCATATTCTCTTGTATATTTGAATCACAAAGAAATACAATTAGTATTTCACTATCATGGTATCAGAGCCAGACTCTCTCTAGGTTTTCGAGCTATCAATTTGTTTCTGTCTCTTGCTCTCATTGTCACAATTGATTTGTGACCCGATTGGTAATTCTGGTTAGTCATTTTATTTATTTTTTCTATGAATTTGTTTTTTTGTCTCTGTTTGGTTCTTCTTTTGGGTTTCTTGATATGGACAAATCTGAAGTTTCTCGTCCTATTGGCACTATTCTGGATGGCTCTAATTATACATTGTGGTCTCAACGTATGAACGCACACTCGCTTACATTTGAGAGGACCAGCAAGAAGAAGAGATTTGATCTTCTCTCTCCTTCTTCTTCGGTTGAAGAGAAAAATACCAAAACCAAACTCTCTCTCTCTCTCTCTCTTTCTTAAAGGGTTTGGAATTGACGGATCTAAATCAGAAGAAGCAATGCTCGAAACTATGGTTTTGCTTCCAACTCCATCCTGTTAGTTCTCTAGTTGCACCATCCATTAAGGAAGAGGTAACTTCTGGGTTGTTTCTGTCATTGCTACTACTGTTGTTCGTGTGGGACATTTGGATTTTTCATGTATGTTAATTGATTCAGCCTCGGCCTCTGTCTGTAAATTTGTGTTTGAGTTCAATAAGGAACCATTGGTATTGTTTTAGTATCCATGCTGGCAGAGAGCATGCGTGGAATTTGTGCTTCGGGTAATGCCCCTGCCCAGTCTTGCCGTCGATGCACTCGGTGTGGCGACTATTGCTCTTGTTTCTCTCTTTGTACTCCTAGGCTTGTTTTGCATTCTTTATACTCTTTACTTTCGTTCCCGGGTCCTGAGATCCGGTTTTGTTCAGCTGGAATTTGTGCTTCGGGTAATGCCCCTGCCCAGTCTTGCCGTCGATGCACTCGGTGTGGCGACTATTGCTCTTGTTTCTCTCTTTGTACTCCTAGGCTTGTTTTGCATTCTTTATACTCTTTACTTTCGTTCCCGCGTCCTGAGATCCGGTTTTGTTCAGCTAGGCTCTTTACACACTCTTGTTGCTCACTTTGTTCGACAACATCTCCAACGTGACATTTTACAACTTGTTTCGGTTTCTTCTGAAAATCAAACTGCTGATCTTTTCACTAAAGCTCATCTTCCTGGACGGTTCAATCTTTTACTTCGCAAACTCAAGTTGGTCTCTATTATCCCCCTTGAGTTTGAGGGGGGGTGTTAATGTGCAAAGATTTAGGCACATAATTAGCCTTCAATTATGTATTTTAGTTTATTACCCATTATTCTCTATTATTCTCTTTCCTATTGTAACTCAGTTGACCTCTTAATTCTCTTTCCTATTTTTACTAGGTTGATGTGTATATATGTAAGTCATATTCTCTTATACATTTGAATCACAAAGAAATACAATTAGTATTTCACTATCACTAATGTTGCTGATATTCAAGTGCTCTGCTTTACCAAAAAGGATTAGGTCGTCGCAAAAAATAGATGAGAAATGCTCGGCCCCATCTTGGAAGTTTTGATAGCTTTCCACAAACCTTTCTTGACTTTCTCTTGGATCATACAATTGAGCCTTTCCTTCACTAGGAGAAACAGATACGGAGAGAGGGGATCTCCCTGTCTCATACCCTGCCCAGGTTGGAAGGAGGGAGGGCCTCTCCATTCCAAATAATAGAGGTATCGCCATTAGCAACCGCGAACTTGGTGAGTTTTACTAGACCTTTAGGCATATTTATCTCCAGCATTATCTTCGCCAAATATTCCCAGCTGACATTATCATAGGCATTTTTTAGGTCTATTTTCATGATCATGAAGTGCTTTTTGCTTTGAGACAACTTTATAGTGTGAACCACTTCCTGTAGGACCACTATATTGTCGAGAGTACCCTGGCAAGGCAAGAAATTGCTATGATGGTACCCAATCAGACCTTAAAGGATGGGTCGAAGCCTTGCTACCATGCATTTACTATGGACCTTGTAAGTAGTGTTCAACAGACCGATAGGCCGGAAGTCAGAAATGTCTTCAGGACTGTCGTTCTTAGGAATGAGGATGATGTGAGCTTTTGCTATTTCCAGATGGAAGTAGCTTTCCATCAGAGATTTGTTGACAAACTGACATAACTTCTCTTTGACAGTGGGCCAGAATTTTTGAAGAAATATAGGTTGGACTCCATCAGGGCCAGGAGCCTTTTAGCCATCCATGGAGAAGACAGCTGTTCGGACTTCTTCCTCCACAAAACTTTTGCAAAGCAGATCATGGTCTGCAGTGCTGATTTTTCTTCTTTGGTACATGAACCTAGCACTTGGCTCCGTCGTCTCCTTACTAGCAAAGAGGTTTGAGAAGTAGTTGATGGCATAGTACCGCAACTCCTCCTGATCAGTGCTCCAGGCACCCGTAATCTTGAGAGCTGCAATTCTATTGGCATTTCTTCTTACTTTGGTTGTAGCATGAAAGAAACTCGTGTTCTTATCACCCTCCAACAGCATTTAATTCTGGACTTTTGATGCCACAGGATCTCCTCTTGATCTAGGACTACATGATACTCCTTCAGCAGGTTACTCACTAAATTCTGCAAGAAGGTAGAGTTGTTGTATCTACAAGACCTCTGAATGCCTCCAATTCTAGCTTCCAAAGCTCTCTTTTGGTGAAAGATATTACCAAAAACTAGTTTGTTCCAAGCCTTCATTTCCGCTGAAACAGAGCTCACAACCTGTTGCAGAGGACCTTCTGCTTCCTTCCACACTGATTCAAAGACCTCTTTGAAATTAGCATGCGTGAGCCAGACAACTTCGAAACAGAAAGGCCTCCTGTCCTGGTTAGGAGGGCGGGATAAAGTAGTATACATGCTCACCAGGCAGTGATCACTCTGAGTCCTTGTCAGGTTGATAGTTTTTAATTCGGGAAAAGCCAGCTTAGCTTCAAGATTGCATAACACTCTATCCAATTTTTGATGGAGGACCACACTACCATGACTTTTCTTCACCCAAGTGAACTTAGGGCCTCCCGTATAGGTGTCCATAAGATTGCACGCCGTCCACCATTGCTTGAACCTTTGGCATCTCCTCCAGGTGTTCTTTGTAATCCTACTAGTTTCGTTGAGTCCTGCGATATCATTGAAATCGCTCATTACAATCCAAGAGCCTGAAATGATACTAGCAAGCTGAGCCAAGTCCTTCCAGCGTTCCTCTCTTAGTCAAAGTGGAGGTTGACAGTAGACGCAGGTCAAGAACCAATTACTCCCACTGTCTTTAATACAGCAATGAATAAGCTAGTTTGTATGGTGGACCACGCTTAAATTAATTTTCTTCGAATTCTATGAAAGCCACAGTCCGCCTTTGAAGCCCTCTACAGCAACTACAAAGTCTGCATCCAAGCCTTCTTTCGTCATAAACTTCGGAAAATTACCACTCTTAGCTTTTGTTTCCAAACAACAAAGAATCTCCGGCTTCTGATTTTTAACCAACTCCCTGCACGAGCGTCTGAAGCCGCTGCTACCCACGCCTCTGCAATTCCAAGTAATTACTTTGATACCCATAAAACAAAACTTGAAAGAAAGGAGCCCCTCTAAGAAATTTCCATCTCCAGTCCTTCCCTCTCCCCCGACTCGCTAGCCTCATCATTATCCTCCTCCGCATTGCAGTCTATGATCATCCGGTCTACAGGCTTGAGGACCATGTTGCTGCTTAAATTGACCGTTATGTTTGAATTTCCCACCTTCATAGAGCTTTCTCCTGGGTCGAATGCCCTATTGTGTGATTCTAGCCCATCTTAATGATCCAACTTCTGCTCATTATGGGTCAGCACATTTAGTTTAGCTACCTCCTCAAAGGTGACAATGGGCCCAGTCATCCCATTTGTTTGGGTCATCAATCTACCCCTTCCTGGGCCGCCCATTCTGTGGCCCAAGAGAAGAGGTCTACCTCTCCCCTGCATATTAAAGATCCATTCAGACCTATGCTGCTTCCCCTGTTCATCCTTCTTATCTTTTGTCCCTCTCTTATCTGTCGCCTCGGGAAGCAGGACGCCCTTCCCTTTTGCCCTATCTGATCCTGTCATATTTGTTCCTCCTCTCTCTGTTCTCTTACCCTGAAGAAAAGTGTAATCTCTCTGCAGGTTTGGGCTCTGCTCCGACCTAGGACTAATTATGTTTCTTCCTCCTCTGTTCCCTGCACTTCCTCAAAAGCCGCTCCATTGACCTCCCCAAAATAACCGAAGCGATTCGAGTGAGTAGTCTCTTTCTTACCTTTGTTTGTAAGATTTCCATTTTTATGCAATTTTTGTCTCCTCTGAACTATCATCCACGGCCCAAGGCCATCGTCCTTCTCCGCCGCGGTCTCCGCTGTGTTTGGCTCCCCACGATTGAGATCTTCGTTGTTTGGCTTATCCTCTGCTACCTGCGATGATCTTCATTGCTTGATCCCTGCAGATTGCACTCATCCATTTTGTGGCCTACTCTTCCGCACCCAAAACAAATGGTATGAAGCCTTTCATACTCCACATGGTGAACCATTTTCCTGATTTTGATTCTCGAAACCAATGCGTTGTCCAGATCAATTTCTACGCAACCCTAGCATACCGACCCCTGTATCCACTTTGATGGGTCTGCCTATTGCTTTCCTAATCCCCAGAAGGATGCTTTCATTAAAGAACTCGATAGGGAGGTGTGGGAGTTATCCAAACTGCTGTGGATTTGATTTTCTCATCTTCGGGAGTGAACCAAGATTTCCACTTCCTCACTGTAAGGTAGTGATCGTGGATGAGCCATGGGCCTTCCGTTAAGACATGAGTGTAGTCCTGTCTGCTGGTGAACTTTGCTAAGAAGTAGCCATTTCCTAGGTCAAGAAGCTCTAGACTACCCTCTGGCCTCCACAGATGTGTTATCTTCATGAACATTAGATGTTAACCTATGTCCTTACCTAGCAATTTGATTATTACAGTTTGTTTCCACGGTTTCCATAGGTCCTTCAGAACGTCATTTGTTACCGAAATCTCTGGTATAGCCTTGGGCCAGCTACTACTTCTTCCTCATCGTCCCTTAACTCATCATCTTCATCAAAATATACTTCCAATACATCATTTAGTTCCATCATTTTACTGTCCCTTCCAATTAGCATATCTTTTAAAAAGATCTTCTTTTCTCCGTCTCCTCCTTCTTCCCCTGCTTTTGCCTTTTTAATGCTCCTTTCTAGATGGTCGTCCTCCTCTGTCGAACTCTCGTGTTCCCTTGCATGGTTCTTACAACCTTCCATATGAGTTTTTTTCAAGCTCTCATGTCCTGGGGTCTGTTCTTGTCGAAGCTTCTCTAGTACACAAATAATTGTTACTATCAGAAACTACACAAAACAGTTTATAACCTGGATATATAACAAGCAGTAGTTTCTGAGTTTCTTAGTTTAATGTCTAAATAAAATATTTTTTTGAAAATTCAAAAAGGTTGTATTATATGTTTGTATTTTCTTATTCATTGGACATCATTTTTATTATTATTATTATTGTTGCTGTTGTTATTGTTATCATTGTTATATCGAAAAGCCAAGACATAATGGTGCCATTTTTTCTTTTTGAACCACAAATTAAAATAGGAGTTCCTAATATGGAACTAGCTTCGTCTATGTTTACTTTAATTAAATAATAACAATAGTTATACTACCTAATAAGTAATAATATATGGAGAAAACCAATAAAAAATCAAATGAAATAAATCTTAGATTATGGTCTGTATTAACAAAAATTTTGAAAATTTCAAACTTAAGTATTATTGAATTTGGTTGAAATACACATTTCGAATTACGTAAAAAAAAAAAATACATATGCTCAAATAGACTTTCACATAAAATTTGAAATGAAATACTTGTTACGACTATTTTTAATAAGTCATACCAAATTCACATGCCACATTAATTTCTTGAGCGATAATATCTCAATTATTAATTTTTAATTTATTTAATCTCTATAATAATATTATTACAAAAATAGTGATCTTGTTATATTACTTGTTTTGAATGCCGGACTAATTCTTGTGACCGGGCTTAGTCATACGAAGGCCCACTATACAAGTGGGGGTAGTAAAAGAGCAATACATTGAAACTACTATATACCAACACAAGCGAAAAAAAAAAAAAAAAAACTATACCAACACTTGTATTTTTTGGGTGGTCAACATTTAGACATTACTACTCTAAAATAAAATCTTGAATTCAAATTTTATATGAGAACTTTATCTGGTTTAGTTATAAACGACGTGATTATAAAATCGGATCTAATTAAAATCGACGTCATTACTAAATACAGATAGTTTATTAAAAAAAAAAAAAATTGAAACTTCCAGGGTGACTTGCACTATACAGGTCCAATACAACCTCAATATTATTATATATATCTCAAGAACATTAGAGGATCAAAATCTACAAAGATCCACTTTTAACATAATAAGCATGTTAGGCAATAGCACATTCTGTGCTTTATCAAATGGTAAGTGGAGAACAAGTACACATCTGTGAATATGTTACGCATGAATCAATAGATCCAATTATCTACCCTCGGTAAATGTAATTGTTAGCTCATTACCGGTAATAGGTGCTTCATAAGTTGATAATTCAGTAATACATCTCTCTGAATAAAAACCAGGTTCCTTGGGTTGAGGCAACAATGCATTCTCGCTGTCCAGCATTGACAGTGCAGAAGACATTGTTGGTCTATCGTTGGCATGCCGTTGCACACACAGCAGGCCAATTTGAATACACCTTGAAACTTCTGACATCGAGGATGAATCGCTTATTGATGGATCTAACAGCTCCAAAGTTCTTCCTTCTTTCAAAAGATTCCAAGCCTAAAGAAGTGCATAACATGATTAACATTAAGAAAAAACCACAATACACAAAGGTGCATGTATTTGCAAGCATATAGATGCAGCACGCATACATGTAAACAATGGAGTTGCATGAGCAGCACTTATGTAAAACCAAGTATTTGCCTTGGTAACAAATACCAAAATATAATGCACTAAGCAATCACTGATATACTTACATGTCCCAAAAGGCTGAGGTCGTGATGTGGATGACTGAATCCTCTGTTCCTCTTGCCACTTACAATCTCCAATAGTAGAACGCCAAAGCTAAAGACATCCGACTTAATAGAGAAAAGTCCATCTATGGCGTACTCCGGGGACATGTACCCACTACATGCAAATGATCAAACATTATTAACCTAATGAAGCTTAGTAAAGCCACAAACAAAAGAACTAATGAACTCACTATGTTCCAACCACATTTCTGGTTACTCCTCCTGCCAGTTCCCCTTGAAAAGTTTTGGCTATGCCAAAGTCTGATATTTTGGGGTTCAAGTCACCATCTAGTAGAATGTTACTAGCCTTGAGATCCCGGTGGATAATTCTTAGTCTTGAATCTCTGTGAAGATAGACAAGCCCTCGAGCAATCCCCAAAATAATGTCGAATCTTTTTTGCCAATTTAGCAAATGACCTCGTTTAGGAGCTGGCAATCCATGCCACAGAGTAAGTAGCACAAGCAAGAAAAAATGGATGAAGTAAAAAGGAAAAGACACTAATTTTCTCAAGTACAAGCTCGATGCAAAACAAACCAGAAATGGAAAATTGAAAATGTAATCGGTTGAGGGTGCAAACCAAAGATGTAAGAGTCTAAACTTCCATTAGGTAGATACTCATAAATAAGTATTTGCTCTTCATTCTGAATGCAACATCCAAAAAGTCTAACAAGATTTCGATGCTGAAGTTTCGCGATCAAAATGACCTCATTCTTGAATTCTGAAAGGCCTTGTCTCGAATTCTTGGAGAGCCTTTTCACAGCTATTTCTTGTCCAGTATGTAGTTTAGCCTATGAAAATTTTGTTACGTCAAAATTCTGGTAGAGAATAAAATCATTGAATGGAAAGCAAATGCATTATTGTCAGATTTTACTCATCAACATCTCCTTCAGTTCAGAATTTTAACTGCCCTTTCAATTTTCTCAACATTACCAGTTTACGAGGCTTAGTGTCAGAAGCAGACCGTAGATTTTGAATATTCATACATAGTGTTCAGTGTTGGACAATCCATCATTAGCAAGAGCAGCAAAGATAGCTTTACATAGAAAGCAAGCTCATCTAAGTCATCTGCTTAACATTCAAGAATTTTGTTTTCTACATCATTGAGGTACCTAAAACAGCAAATGAGAGACAACGCATGGTGAAACTGGACATCAAACAATGAAATGAATACTCACATGTAACCTAAGGTGGACACAAAAGCTTATCTTGAGAAAATCAATTGCCATTCAGGAGTCAATACTTGATATATCCCACTTGGCTGTCCAAAGTTGTCTTATTTCCTACACTATCAAAACCTTAAAACTAAAATAATTTCTCACTAATGAAAAGTTGAGGATACCCATCAAAAGCGAGTGAATATCCACCCAACATGAAACTAAGATAATCTTTAGTATCAACTTGTAACTGGTTAAATTTGACTAAAAAAAGGCCCAGCCATAGCAAATCTATAATTTCTGCCGACAAGGTGAAGCATTATATAAGCGTGAAATAAAACTTAGGCTGGCCTCTTTGTTTCATTTTGGGTTCTCCCATATCTACCTATTCCGGACTGTAGGATAACATTTTGATCAAAATGTAGTTTGCTAACAGTTAAAGTATATTGCAGTTTGCTAAAGGTCAATAAAACCCAAGTATAATAGAAAAGAGCTGTTGGATTTACCTTATATACGGGGCCGAAACCACCTTGGCCAATTTTTTGGGTGTCAGCAAAGTCACAAGTGACGGCTCTGATGGTGTCCAAATCGAACAGAGGCAAGTCCAAATTTTCTTCATGACTTCTACATTCAGAATCTTCAAGGTTTATGCTGTTACCTGCAAATTTGTGATCAGGAAGAACAGAAAACTTTCAAGAATAAAAACGAGTTTGATTAAACAGGAGTGCATCTGAAATATCTTTGGGTCCAGGATTACAAAAGGGATACATTGAAGGCAATATGATATATAGGACGAGATACAATGTTGGAGAACATGATGAAATTTCTCAGTGGAGAAGTCTAAAACTTAAAAAGAGTAAATTAAAGAAAGCCATGAAATGAAATAAGTAAAGCCAAGCCAAATCATGCTTCTTAAGGGGGTCCAGTTTGGAAGAAACAGAACTCTTCCCATCAATTTTGATGTATGCAATACAGTCGTCAATTGTTTGACCAGAGAGCGGTAAGATGAAAATTCAATGACATCAAACTAGGATCTGCATCCGAGGATGCTTACCTTGTTCCTTAGCTCTTTTCTTCATGGTCATCATCCATCCTTTCTCATTTTTTCTCAGTTTCCAGCAGAGGGAGAAGCATGACAATACTAATAGTATCACACCTGCTGCAGCTGGGACACCAACGACAACCCATTTCTTGTCCTTCTTGTTAGTAGTATCAAATCCTTAAGCATAAAAGCAATCAGTGCAAATATTGATCAGTTATAATCAACTTAATAACCAAGTATTTCAACCACAGATTAAGAGAGAGAGAGAGAGAGAGAGAGAGAGAGAGAGAGAGAGAGAGAGAGAGAGAGAGAGAGAGAGAGAGAGAGAGAGAGAGAGAGAGAGAGAGAGAGAGAGAGAGAGAGGGAGGGAGGGAGGGAGGGAGGGAGGGAGAGCATAATCAACAAAATACCAAGTTCTGAAGCTGGCACCTTGATGTAGAGAACCACTTCATTTTCATTATCCTTTTTTAGGTCGATTAGATCCCCAAACCAGTGCAGACATCGACTCTCTTGACCAACTATATCTAGAATGGCAAATGCGGTACAAGAACAAATATTTTGGCATTTTGACCGGCACTCATCAAAGGACAAACCATACCCCATCTGATAGTGTGAAAGATCTGGAAGATTTATTTGTTCTAGGGATAGAAACTTATCTTCTGCACTACAGCTCAAATTAGTTACTCTAACACAACCTTCTGACCAGTCCAGAGACTTCCATTTTTCTGGTACCTTTGGAGTAAACCCCTGTAGGCATTGACAAATATATGAACCCTGACTACTGCAAAAAGCATTGAAGCCACAAATACCATAATTTCCACATTTGTACTTATCCAGCATAAGAATTTCAACCCATTGATTGGTCTGCTCATTCCAATAAAACTCCTGAAGCAGCCCTGCCTCATTCAAAATAAACCTAGCAATGATAGTGTCTGAAGTAGTTCTTGTCAAAAAATAGAGTTCATCCACACTTGAGATCAAATTGCCAGGTAAAATTGGGTCCATTTTTTTTGTAGGGATACCACCACCAATGTACTTAACACCATTCCACGGTCCTAATCTGAACTTCTTCACATCATGGTTGTAGACAACTAGCTGGGGTAGTTCTGGATTGTCAAGTTTAAAGGTAAAATCCCCTGGAGATGGGTCATCCCCATCCTTCCATGATCTTAAATACCATTCTTCTCTGGTTCGTACGTTGAGACCTGTCTTTTTTCCAGGTATTGCAGTGTTGGATGGAGAATCAAAGCTTTGCCAGAGATAGTTTCCCAAGTTTGCACTGCTACTTTCCATCAACACCAAATTCCCAGAATCCAAGAGCTGTGCAAGTGTGCCATTCACCACGATGGACAAACCTGAAGACCAGATTATGCCTCTAGTACTGTTCAAGAGAATAAGATTTCCATCCTTGCCTATCTTCAATACTCCTGATTTATCCAATAGTGGGAAGTCTCCATTTGCAACCCACACAACAGTCGGAACTGAAATGTTCTTGTACCATATTCCTAAGTATCTATACATTGGTTTTCCAGGGCTAAAGAAACCCAACTCAAAACTATTGCCACGGGAAACTAAGGTCTGCCCATCCATGATGGAACCGTTCAAAGTAAGAGTATCAGAAGCAGTACTCACAATAATAAACAAGAAATAAAGAAGTGAAAAATATAACATAGCAGACATGAATTTATTCATTCTAGAAACTCTCTCTCTCTCTCTCTCTCTCTTCATGGTTTGGTTCCTTGCCTAAGTATCATTTCAATTTGCAAGCAATCAGTATGCTAGCAAGAATTCTTTGGAGGATGCAATTAACTTACTTTTTCTATTGCTGGGCCATCCAAGGTTGTGACTTGTGAGTCAAATATTTATTCAAATCTAAGAAGTCATGATTGAAGCATAACCACTTGCCACCAACAGAGCTGCCCATTTCATACGCAGTACATAGATTAGGGACCAATGTACAGGATTTCCTATATATGTAGAAACAAAAGGCAAAATTCCTTTGGATATTTTGCTCGTGTCACTTGGTTATTCGTAAATTTTTGTCCAATCAAAATATAAGAATAGTATGCGATATATAAAAAATTTGCATATTAAAATAAAATTCAAAGGGCATCAATGGAAAAATTCACCATCATTCTTAATAGAAATTAATTCATAGGGCATCCGTGCAGAAGATTTTGCCCAGAAAACACCTTGCAGCCTCAGTTGTAACCTATAATTTGTCCAGGCTCTAAAAAAAGCACGACCTTTTTATTCCAAGACAACCATTGAAAATGCATTGTATCATTGAATGTCTTAAACCTGACAGAAAAGTCAACTTTGATGTCTGGTTGAACTATAACCTTTGAACATTTTAGCCACCAAACTCAGAGAATTTCTAAGAGAAACTCCTGTTTTCATACTCAAACTCAGCAGAGTTTCAAAGTCATTTGGCTACCGCAGAAGAATGAAGACTAATTTGGACAAATAAACACCATTGCAAAGCTAGGAAAGAAAGAAACATCATCACATTATATGGTCTAATTAAAAGCATATAACAATTAAAGAAAATACTACAAACGAGAACAAGCATCGTGGGAATTTTCAATTTATTTGGACAAAAATTTACCAACAACAGAAAATGAAGAATAATTTGGACAAAAGATTAGCTTTGCCATTGTACCAATCAAATCTCTACGCAAAGATACATAAAAATTATGAAATTCATGTTGGATTTAATTTACACGATATACGCATGCGGAAGCGCAGTAAAAAGATCGGAATTTTTAGGTTACCTCAATGTGTAGGGTCGGTTTTCAAAAATTCAATCGCGTCGCGAAATCTTTCGAACGGATTGCACGGTCGGGATGGTGATCACGAGATCGAACCACCATTACATTACCACAACACCTCGATACTCAAATCCGGTGACGAAAGTGACATGGAAAATTCTCTACTCGGAATTTTCCCTAACCCTCTAATTTTTTTCTCTCTAAGGTTGTCCTCTCATTCTCTAACCCTAGCCGCCATTCTCTATATAGAGGAAGAAGCCACACCCTTCACGTAGGCATATTTTGGTTAATTAAGGAGATATCATTAGGGTTGGTTAATGGGGTGATAAATAGGATAAAAGGAGTTATCCCATTATCCCACAATTATCAAAATGCCCCACAATGGACATAAAAACCAACATCTCCCACTTGTATATGAGGGCATTTTACGTCCGCCACAAGATCACAACTCATGCGATTTTTCACATTACCCTACTAGGCTTTCATACAGGATTAGACGTCGTACGACCAGCGAGTACACCTACAAGTAAAGGCTTATCGATATACTTGTTAGGATGATCGAGAAGTCACCGTTAGTATAAAAAAAACTCATTGTACCCCAAATTCAACGCAATTACATCTATCGAGCCACTTTTCTCATCGAAAGTTATCCATAATCATTTGTTCGACTATATATTCACTATTATGTTTAAATCCCTACATGGATTAATATAACAGGTCGATATGTGAATACAACATTATGATATAATGTCGATTGGTCTTCATTTTCCTAAACTCAAATCTATCAGTCTCAATTCAACTGCTTTCCTAGACCTACCCCTTAAATCTCAATTTATCTTCTGGGTTATAGGTAAACAGACTAAAGTATCAACACTGAATCAAAACTTTTAGAAACAATCGAAAGTGATAAGGGTACAAGAGATCTCACTCAATGGATCTCGGGTCTCACACAGTAGAAACGAGGATAATGATCAAACTACCGTCTCAAATAATAGCTCTCACTGTCTCATAGTCGTCTTATCACACGTGGTATGAAATACGTGTCACAATGTTATTCTCCCATCTCTCAAAGGGCATATGTCAGATTTCTCTAATATTATGCATATATGGGATTTAGTCTACACATAAGACTTTTACCTATAGATCTCAGAGAGAGTATCTCAGAAACAATATCACTAATCGCAGATGATATCTGAGATCTCAAATCTAGCTGCTTACAGTCAACATGGATGTGGATATTTTAACATTGGTCATATCGCAGATGACCTCATTCTGAACACATATCAGGGTGACTTATATTCTAGTAGGGCTACTCTCAAACTCTCTTACGACTATAAACCGTATCATCTCCACTCACTCAGAGTTGGAGATGGTTACTCGTGTGTGAGAGTTAACCACGCCTGCTTGACATATCTTCTATCACAACATCTCACAAGATATATGACAATAAATAAGTGCATGAATAATAAACTTGTGACCTAATAATACACGCATGTCATATATTTCAATAAACATAAAAAACAGTACAAAATGAGAAATGTCAAAGTATACTAAATCTAATGATTTCTTGTCTCACAAAGGAATTTCTCACAATGGGGTTTTTGAAGGGATCAGTTACTATACTATATGCAAAAGTGTACTTGATTGTCACAATACTCTTCTCGGTAGTATTTTTCACAGAACGGTCCCCGGTATCAATGTGTTTGGCTTCATTATGATACTTAGCTTCTCGGTTGTTGGTAATGAGGTTCTGATTATCACAATAATCATCACTGACCTCCCACGGTCTGTTACAACCCCTAAATTATCCAGAAATTTATGAAACCAAACACTCTCCTGAACTGCCATTGAGCATATTACAAGCTCAGTTTTTATCGGAGATAGAGCTATACATGTTTATTTCTTACTATTCTAAGAAGATAAAATCTGATATCAGTTTGCGTTCATCTAGATCGCTACTCCTAGTTGACGTCTAAATACCTAACAAAACGCAAATGACCTCATCCGTAATATAAGAAAAGGTCCACAGTTCTCTTGAGATATCTCAGAATTCTTTCACTACTCTACAGTGATCTATTCCAGGATTCAATTGATACCTACTAACCAAATCGACTACAAAATAAACGTCTAATTGTATACGTCTCATCGCGTGCATTAAACTATACATTATATTTGTATGCCTCAACGCATACACTAGAATGCACATTACACTGGTATAAGGGATTTTACTTATCTCCCTTATTTTTTCCTAAATTTTAGGACATACGTTAAGATTCAGGTCTTCATCTTTAGCGATAGATTATCTATTGGTTGTCGTTATTTATTTTGAAATGCTCAAAAATCTATATGATGTAGAACTTTTGTTAAATAGTTAACACTATTCTCAAGCGATCCCTTTGGAACGTGATTTCGAGAATGAACTAAATCTCACTGATGAATAATAACCATATTCAATGGTCATTAGATACTCTATTGTTCCCGACCAACAAAATGTCACCCACATATGAAAACATGATCATAAAAGAGTTATCGGCACATATCAGACAGACACAATAATCCTACTCGATCATTATAAAACCATAAAATATCACATTCTGGTAAAATCTTGGATACTACCGCATGGATGAGTATCTTAGGCCGTATATCGACTTTCAAAATCAATAGATCTTATTCTCCTGATCTATTAGAATGAACCCAGAGGAATGCTCCATGTAGATCGCCTGATCCAGATTTCCATTACGAAAAGCGGTCTTTACGCCTATATAGTATAACTCCAAATTCATGTTCGTGACAATCGCTAAAAATAAACAGATCACAATAAATTGGACTATGACTCCCCAGTAGTCCACCTCTCAGTCTAAGTGTAAACCTTGGTTACTAAACGAGCTCTATACCTCTCTATCGATCCGTCGACCTTTCTCTTGATTTTGAGAACTTAATTGTTCCCAATAGTTCTTTTACCCTTAAGCAAATCAACTAGATCCCAGATCCCGTTTATTCTCATCAACTTATTCTCTTCATCTATGACATTCAACAAATGGTTTTCCGTAGATCCCTCAAGAATCTCTTGGACCGTTTTGGACTTTTCATCATTCTGTAAAGTCACAATGAGGGGCACACCCTCAATCGAGAAATGACGTTTAAGTACGCATCTTCGATATTCCTACGAGAAAAGAAAAATCTTTACCTCTCGATGAATCACTCCCACTAAAACTAAGATCCACTGGGCTCACCCGAGCCGCTGGGCTCACCCGAGCCGCTAGGCTCATCCATTTGATATAAGATAAAATCCATATTGATTTCACCTCTTTTACAGAAATCATTCTCAAAGAATGTAGTATCACGAGACTCAATCTCAATAACAGTGTCGTCTATATGTTCACCTAAAAACATATACTTTCTCGCAGGCCTAACTCACCGTATGGATGCGAGAAATCGTGGCACAATCACATAACCTTAAGTGACTAAGGTTAGGCTATCTCCCTGTCTAAAGCTCATATAGGGTACTGACTACAGCTTTTAATGATACATGGCTGAGATCGTAAACTGCAATCAATAAAATATCACCCCAATGGGAGACAGACATATTGATCTGTGCTGCGCCATCATAGACCTCACCATTTCCTATAAAGTCCTATTCTTTATCTCGGTTACTTCATTCTGCTAAGAAATAACAGGAATAGTCAAGTTCTCATAATACTTTTCTCGAAATAAAGTTCCATGTGTAGTTCAGGCAAATACTCGCGCCCCCGATCAGTTTTAAGAGTTTTTACTCTTAAGTCTAATTGATTCTCAATCTCAATCTCAATCTCGCTAATAAACCTCCTGAAATATTCTAATGCCTCAGACTTATGTGAGATTAGATAGACGAACCGAAACGCATGTATGTGTCTATGAATATCATAATGTACACAACTCCATTTCAGGCTCTTATACTCATAAGGCCACAATATCGGAGTGATTCAACTGTAATGGAATCACAGCTCTCATTGCGTTGCCAAATTCTTGTAATTTTGTCAGTTAGACAAAACTCACATATGGTCAACTTGAATCTGGTTAGCGCGTCCTACAAACCACTCGTTGCTAACCGATTCATCATCTTTTGCCCTATGTGTCGAAGTTTACTATACCACTTATTTACATCATCATCTACGCAATCAGATGCAAAGGTAACAAAAAAATGACAAGAAAACCATTAAAATGAGTAGCACCCAGTGCATTTCATCATCATGGATCAAAAGTCAGAACAAATCAAAAGGCTGTCCTATTTAATAAAACATATGATTTTATGCATATCCTAGTCAATCTTAAACAATGTATTAAATTCAAGTTCCGTCGAATACTCGGAGTATAAGGAACGTCATTGCAAGTGTCGATCCCTCTGATGACGACAAATGCTCTGTTCCTCACGTAAATCATCCTAACTTGTCGATTCACTCTACAGAACTCTATTTACGCTCTCCTATCTCGAGTTACGTGGTTAGTGGCTCCTGAATTTATAATCCATAAAAGAAAGAAGTCAGCAAACATCAAAATAAATGAGTCAAAACTCAAGCCACGTAAAGAAAAAATATATTCATTCCACTCGTCACACTCACGAGCGAAATGATCAAGTTTACCTCAGACGTAGCACATCGCATTGGTCTTATCAAACTTCTTCTTCCTGCATTTTTGTACCTTGTTGTCGATTTTCTTAGATGGTTTTTATTGTCTAGATCTCGAGTGTTCTTCACATGCTTATGTTGTTGGCTTGATGCCATGGGAGTTCTTACTCAACTCCACTGCATAAGCATGACTCGAGTGCAGCCTCCTCTCCTCCAAGTGCTCCTCCTCAAGCAAACAATACCTACTCACATTAGTGAAAAAACGAATACTTTCGTCACGTGTGAGATAGGTTTTCATAGTTTTCCATGAATCAGGTAAAAGACTAGATCACATCCAGTACCTAAATTTCATCCGAAATCGGCTCGTCCGTATTTCTTAACTCGGCGATCATACTCGACATTTACATCAAATGTTGCATCATTGTATGATCAGCCCTTATCTTCAACATCCTCACATTAAGAGCTTAAAAAGAACATCACAATACACTTTTAGGGCGAGTCTAACCAACATATCCGTAGGATAATGCTTATAAAACAGGATCAAGTTATCGTGCATGCTGCTAATGAGGATTGCCCTAACATGGCTATCATTTTCTTCCATGCACGATAGACTTCCTTATCCCGTCTACCCTGAGTTGTAGTATCCTCCTTGGGTCCCACCATCTCGTGTCTCAGAATCTCAAATAGATTTTGTTTCTCGAGAATAAATTGAATCTACTAGTGTCAAATCTCGTAGAACACATCATTTAGTTTCCTATTCTTATAAAAATCTAATACGACAGTTCCCAATACAGTAAGAGAGACATTGGTGACTTAGTGATGCTTATTCTCACCTTTTGTGTACCCTTTGAATCAACAAGTTAAAAATGACTCGAATATAGATCCCAAAGCGAGCATATGAATCAACAGACACCATACACCACAATCTGGAATTGCATCTTACTATTCAAACTTTGATTCGACCCACAAAAACTCACAAATATGAAGGTGGGACCCTTAAAAAATTGGAGAAATCCAATATTAGACGACCTGACGAGCCACGGGGGTCAACAAGTGCCCCACTAGCCGGCAACGCGTCTCCACACGCTGCCACTTCCAGGCAGCAGTCTGGCACACGCGCCAAACGCGAGGAGCGCTTTTCACGTGCTCCCACACACGCGCTTGGGTCCTGCCCACCGCCAGACATGCTGTAGGGCTTGGGTGCGTGTGGCACGCGCTTACACGCGCTCCAAGTCTCTTCCTGGGTTGGTTCACGGTTTGGGGCACAGATCCGAGTCCTCTCCAACCCGGATCACCCAAGAGTGTTCACACGCCTCATCGCGCGTGATGTAGTTAACTGGCGCGTGCCACAAACGTGCCTTTCTTCCGTAGGTTGGACGCACCTCCTCGCGCGTGTAGTGCATGTGCCCGTGCCCGCGGGTCTGGACCGGGTCTTCTTCGCATGACGGTTCCTACAACGGGTCCTCTTGACCCGGATTCTGGAGAACTCATTTTCGGCTCATTTTTTACGCGGTTTTCGACTAGAAATTATTGTTGGGTATCCTCTAAACATTCTAGACTCGATTTTATGAGGATTTAAGCTCCAAAAAATGGTGGATCTACCACCCCAGTCACGACCCTCCGCGGCCATTTGGAAATCCCAGTTTCCGGCATCCGAAACTCAAGTATAAATGCATCAAAATGTAGATCCAAGAACGAGGAATACGCATAAACCATTTTCATGTATCGATTTGTCCTCTAAAGTCAAAAATCTAAGGTTTTAAAGTTCGTATGTCGCAAATTTCAACCGAACTTTTCATAGCCTAAAAATATTCAAAAAATTCAGAAAAAATCATTTTAGTAATCCCTGAGCTATGGGTATTCATGTGGTATTCTCGAATTCACGAAACTCATCCGTGATCTGGACCTTAAAATTTTTTATACCCAAAAATTCTGAAAAATTTTTTTACTTAAATCCAATCGCGCTCTGATACTAATGTTAGATTTAATTCACACAGAATGCGTATGAGGAAACGTAGTAAAAAGATTGAAATTTTTGGGTTATCTCAAAGTATAGGGTGGGTTTCTAAAAATTCAATCGCGTCGCGAAATCTCTCAAACGGATTGCATGGTAGGGATGGTGATCACGAGATCGAATCACCAACGTATTACCACGACGCCTCGATCCTCAAATTCGATGACGAAAGTGACATGGAAAATTTCCTACTCGGAATTTTTCTAAACGCTCTAATTTTTTTCTCTCTAGAGTTATCCTCTCATTCTCTAACCCTAGCCACCATTCTTTATATAGAGGAAGAAACCACACCCTTCACGTAGGCATATTTTGGTTAATTAAGGAAATATCATTAGGGTTGGTTAATGGGGTGAGATAATGGGATAGGTAAATGGGATAATAAGAGTTATTCTATTATCCCACAATTACCAAAATACTCCAGGGTGGCCATAAAAACCAACAATTCAAAAATTGAAGAAACACCAACCTGCATCCATAGGGATTATACCTAGAAATTTTGAAAGAAAAAAAAAAATTTCCGCATACACCTACCAATGGAGCTTGCATCGGCAGCAACTACGAAAGATTAGCAGTCTCAAGACAAGGTGTTTCCGAGGAAATTGTGTAAATAAGATTAGGAAAATGATGGGATCGGACGACGTTCAAAAAACTAAATAGACATGGTTGAAATGGAGATGGTGAGGCACATCAATGAAAAAGGAGCTACTTCAGACATTCTCTAATTAGGGTTTGACTCAATAAGAAAAATTATGATGGGATAATTGGAAGACGCTTCTTGGGAGTCGGTCAATGATTACCCATTTGAGGCCATCATCATAAGAATGAAGACTTATATTTTCCAACAACGGTGACAATGTAAATAACAAAATTGGCAGACGATTCTTGAGGCCATCTTCATTTTTCAACAAATAAAAATTATAGCAATGTAGCTCACGCTCTCCAGAGCACCCGCCATTGACGTTTCTGGTTTCACACAATGATAGGGGCAGGAAGTATCTAAAAGATGTAATTAGACTTTCGTAATACTTCCGGTACTAGGGCGGTCGATGGCACGAGCCCTTAATTGTTATCATGTGAAAAATTGATCTGGGCTTGATAGAAAACAACCTAAATTTCTAAACATTTTGTAGCTTGGCCCAAAAAGCTACTGGTCTAAATCTGATTCAGGCATGGCTACTCTTAAAAGGATGATATTGTTACTGCGGTTTACAAAATTTCAATTTATCTCTATTTTATTTTAATTTATTTATAATATAATTTTTAAAAATAAAATAAAAAGTTTTTAATAGAATATATAAAATTATATAATTAAAAATCAAAATTTTATATGAAAGAGAACTAAAAATATGATTATATTAGTAATTTTTGTGTTAAAAGATTTATGTAATTTAATTTTAGTGCACCCTCAATTTTTTCTTATAAAATCTTAAAAGGTTAAAGAGGAAAAAAAAAATCAAAAGAGCCGAGAAACAGCAAAAGTTAAGAGGCGGAATTAAACAAACAAAATGAATATAAAATTTTTCGATTATTTTATCAATGAGAGAGAATATATGTCTATCAATGTGAGAACATTAAATCTTTATTAATAAACTGTTGAGTTTAAAATTTAGAAATAAAAAAAGTTAATTAAAAGATTTTTTTATAAATTGAATATCAAAATATTTAAATCAAATTAGTTTAGGATTTGGGGCTGTATATAATTTTGATCATTCATTAATTAAAAAAAAAAAAAACCAAAAACGGGGTCTATACGTTGATACAGGTGTATCTGTACTGTAGCAGTAGGTAAATGCAGACAAGAAAAGAACTGGCATTTGGAATAGAAATCATGACCACACCAGGCCGCCAGAAACTCCTTACGTCTTGTATGCCTAATAATTAGAGAATGCAGTGTTAGCCACGGAGTGTGACCATTCTTGTGGAGCGCTTACAAAGCATTCTCCTTGCCAATCTTGAGAAACCCGTAAAAGACTTCCAACATTGAATAATACAATGCTTCGTCAAACTCTATTAACTCCAGTCTCTTTGATGTTTGATTGAAAATGGCCCCTTTGAAAACCAAAAATGGTGCTCCCATTCCATGCAAAGTTGGTTCCGTCCTCTGACTGTTATCATATATTTCAGTATCACAATATTTTGACGTGTCGTTTTTAAAATCACACATACTGTATTATTTTCACATAATTTAAAATATTAATTTAATAAATATGAATTCAATACAACTATAGATATAAATTTTTAAATATTTAAAAATAAGTTAAATTTTAAAATATTTTTGAACTGTGAAAACTCAAAAGTATTTAAATTAATTTTGTTAAAATATTGAGAAAGTAAACGTAAGAAGGGTATAACTCAAAATATCAAATGTCATCCTCCTTATTAACATAAAAATTAGAATTTAGGTTCTCTAAAAAATAAGTAGTAAATTTTCTTCAATATTTTGTTCAAATTATTTTTCCCCATCTTTTGTTAAAAAATATCAGCCTAAACTCAAATCACATTTTTCATTTTTTTCCCTCAAATATTATAATCATTTTCAAGCATGCATAGTTGCATTAACAATTAAATAAGAAAAAAGAATAAAACACAAAGGGGGAATGCACAAGGGCAGTCATCTTTAGGAAAGGTACCAAGGGACGTTCCAGTGAAATCATCCGAGAGATTTGCCCAATTCTTCTTCTTCTTTTTTTTTTCCTTTTTTTTTTTTCTTCACTTTAATTCAGCATACTAGACTCGAACCCGAGCCTATAACATGGAGAAGAAAGAAGGTGACACATGAGCCGAAGGTCATTGGCTTCATTTGACATATATTTGTCATTCTACCATGGAACTACTCTTCAAGTTCTTCGGCTCGATTTCGAAACATCAATGTCTAGTTGGTACAGTAGCTTTTTTTTCTTTTTTTTGATCTCTGACCTCTCAGTATTCGGAAATTCACTCAGACTAATCCGGTTTTACCTGACTGTCAGACCTCCTACAGAGAGGGACGTCTCCTCTTTTCAGTTCCCAATAAGGTTCGAATCCGAACACTTGGTTAAGGGACGCAAAAACCTTCCCATTGCATCGACTGACCTTTGGTCCAATAGCTAAATAGTGATATCTCTTAAATAAAATTTTGAATTCAAATTTTATATATAAAGAAAACATGTATCGGAAGAGTCTTACTTCTTAATAATCTAACTCGAGTCAAATCAGATTTAGTCGAATTCAATATGATTATCGGATACCGATGGTTAATAAAAAAAAAAAAAAGCTCAATTTTTGTTAAAAAAAAAAAAAGAAAAAGAAGCTCGATTTCTGAGCACAGGCGTGAGGCCCAAATTTCCCGCTCAATCTGGTCCAAGAAAGTGGGGGCTTGAGCAGAAGAGAACGGGCCGGTGACTAGGCTGGCCTGGCCCAACCTGAGGTTGATTTCACCCACTTTTCTATGGAATTTTATTTTGAAATTTATGAAAAAAAAAAGCATGAAATTAAAGAAAAGGAAAATAAATAAGATGTTTTACAAAAATGGCAGACTTGGGTTTCATCCGGGGAGCGGTCAAGCGACTAGGGAAGGCTGGCTATAGCTCTTACTAGGGGTGCTAGCCCAACCCATGTCCACCCCTGGCGGACTAACTACCCACAATAGGAACTTATGAATAAAATCTTTCTTTTTTTTTTTGTTTTCATAACTGGTATCGAGTGTTGTCCGATTATTGTGGAATCCATTTTAGAATTAACTCTCTTAAATTTTTTTTTTGTCATTCTCAAATCTTTTTTTACCATTCTCAGAGGTCGAACTCGAGACATTTAATTAAGAGATAAAGTATCCAACTATTCATCAAACCACACTAAATAGACATAAAGATTTGGTCTTTAGATCTCAACTACAGCCATTTCATGTTAGCAATACATGCAATTAAGCTTCCATGGACCAGATCTCATTCTTGACATTCCGCCCAGGAGTCGCAATCCAGAACCTTAAGACGGCGTCTCCTATATGAGTTCATTTCTCCTCAGGTAGGTCATACGTGTCCTCCATGATCAGACAAGGTAACATGGCGAATTTCCAGATATCCCCTTTTCACATACCCTATTAGTCTTCCTGCATCTCTACACTTCCATTTGGGTGGAAGCAAACTCAAAAATGCCAAGTGAACTTAATATTCGCGAAGTCTAAGTTGCTGCTCTTCAATGATTCATTCCACTGCCCCAAAACATCAGCATTGCAAAATTCTCCTCTGCCTAGAGGCAGACACCTACTTTTGAACCATTATTGGCTGGAGCTCACTGCAGATATCAGTGGGTTCATGCTAGAAAATAGCAAGACTAGTAAACAAGAATACACGAAGATGTCCAGAAATAATAAGCATCAATAATTTGTATTAATTCAAATAATAGTTATGTACACCTTAATCATAGAACTGAATTAAGCCTTTGATCTTTTTATCTACCTTCAGACAATGTTATGGTCACCTCGTTTGCCGTCATTGCCACTTCGCCAGTTGTCGAGAAATCACTGATTGACCGCTCTGTGAAAAAACCAGGTCGCTTGGGTTCAGGCAAGGGAATGTCACTTTCCAACATGGAGAGTACAGAGGACATTGTGGGTCGGTCCCTGGGATGGCATTGGACACACAAGAGACCCACATGGATACATCTCAATACATGTATGCTGGATATTATATCTCCCATCTTTGCATCTACTAGTTCCAAAGCCAAGCCTTCGATGAAAAGACTCCACGCCTAAAACAGGAATTAATTTGGCACTGTCAGAAACAAAACAGTCTAAAAGTGCCCCACAAGTATTTATTTGACAACTTATGCCACTCTCATAATTAAAAAGAAAACAAAAGACATGTTTTTGTAGTTTTAATTATAAAATAACTTTCATTCAATCTCATGCAGATGAAATCCCAAGTCTCTTGATATGACTTACATGTCCCAGAAGGCTGAGTTCATGATCTGGATGACAAAATCCCCTATTTCTCCTGCCACTTATGATCTCTAACAGTAGGACACCGAAGCTAAACACATCTGACTTAATAGAGAACAAGCCATCTATTGCATACTCTGGTGACATATAACCACTACAACCCATAATCGAGAACATCAAAGTCAGAAAGTAATAGAGGAAAATGCAGAAAAATGCTCTAGTAGAATACTTACAACGTCCCAACAACCCTTCTCGTCTTATCTTCCATTGATTCTCCTTGAAAATTTCTCGCCATGCCAAAATCTGATATTTTGGGGTTCAAGTCAATGTCAAGTAGAATGTTACTAGCCTTAAGATCTCGGTGGATAATTGTTAGTCTTGAATCTCTGTGAATATAAAGAAGCCCACGAGCAATCCCCACAATAATGTCAAACCTCTTCTCCCAGTTGAGCAAACTGGCTCGTTTTGTGTCTGCCAAGGTTATTCTGGTGTCAATAGGACGATCATTGTGCAAAGGATATATGATTTCTTAAATACTTCTCAGACAGTAATGATAAACTAACGCATAAAAATGAAAAGAAAAGAAGAAAAAAAGAGTATGAAGGTGAAAAATGCGAACCAAATATGTAGGAATCCAGGCTTCCTTTTGGTAGATATTCATAAATTAGAATCCTTTCTTCATTCTGAATGCAACAGCCCAAGAGTCTGACAAGATTTCTGTGTTGAAGCTTAGAGATCAGAACAACTTCATTCTTAAACTCATTTGGGCCCTGCCTTGAGTACTGGCAGAGCCTCTTCACAGCTATTTCTTTTCCTGAGGGAAGTTGGGCCTACAAAAAAAAAAAAATAGTTGAAAGTCAGAAATTCGCCAGTGATTTATGCCACGGGAACAATTTGAGGTTCACTAAATATATAATTGCATGTTCACTTCATCATTTACAATATTTACGGGTATGGTGGCCGTTGGATAATGATCAAGGCAAATCTTGGCTATCCAAAACTTTTTACTAGATTTGGCCTTGTCAACATCCCACGGCCATCATCCCACCCGGTATCATTATCCACTGATAGAAATTCTTGTAAGGATTGCAAATGGCCAAGGGTCTTCAGGATTGCCAGGTTTCATCAAAGAAGGACATGTTCTCTACCAAACTTATGCCTGCCTTGAAATGCAGCTCTTAATTAAAGAAAATCAGAGCAAGGTGAACTTTTCCTAGAAGATGACGGAAGCAAGTTTTATATGAATGGGCTTACCTTGTATAGTCCAAAAAGTCAAAAGTATGCATGTCTATCAAGTTTGGTACGTAAAATAGTTAAATTAAAAAAATAATAATAATAAAGATAAAAAACTAAGAAATAAATAACTGACTGGGCTTACCTTGTATACGGGCCCAAACCCTCCATGTCCAATTTTATGACCTTCAGCAAAGTCAAAAGTGACGGCTCTGATTGTAATTAAATCAAACCGGGGCAACTTTAGATCTTCTTGGCTTTCAATTTCAGAGCCGTTTGCATAAAAAAACTCGTTGTGACCTTTTGCCAAACAGAAACACTAATAAGAAGAATTAATTGCAGTAAAGAAGATAATTACTCCTTGTATCTTTTTTTTTTTTTTTCTTGGTGGGATAATTACTCCAAAAATCATTTTGTTTTTTGACTCTAGGAGTTGAAAAAACTTGAAAGGATACCAACGTGACTGTGAATGTACAATAAGGGGCAGACATTAAAAAAAAAAAGACTTAGAATGTACAATATAGGAGAAATTGGAAAACCTAATATTATTTTGCAAGACTTCCACCCCCCCATAATGCAATGCTTCTAGGTTGACCGCACCATCTATTTTGTTTTGTGTTTTTGTTTTCTCCTTCCTTCCTTTTTTTTTTTTTCCTTTCTATTATTTTTTTTGGGTCCTAGAGGGGCGGAACGCCCTGGCTGGCTCTGTCCCAGCAGCTGAACCAAGGCAGGGGGCAAGTGCTCTTTGGAATGACTAGGTGGAAAGGGCAAGCAGACGTGAATTGAGATTCAAAATGAAGGTCACTAAAAACTGGTGGAATGCTGTGGAAACCAATTGAATTAAGACAGCAGAGTGGAATTTGGTGTGTGGCGGTGAAATTTGGATATCCACGAAGAAGCGCCAAAGGCGAAGGCAGCTCTTTGGGGTCCCTACCAACCATGTTGGAAACGCAACTAAACGCACCAAACCCATGGCAACCCCAATTCAACAGGAAAAGACCCAAAACAACCGAGCCAAGGCACATACATGACCCTGCGCCCAAGGCTTGGGGAACAGTCTAAAGACATCAACAAAAAGGGTCCTAGAAAGGAGACCCTGAGGGACCGGAAACCTACTCCCTCTAAGACGAATCCAAGGATTTATCCTCGGAACTGCCAATGCCCTCGAGAGGGAGTTTGTTTTATTCACTTTGGAAAATATAAAAGTTTCTGATAGTATATCACAAAAGGGAAGCAATTAGGCAATTAAAACAGGTCCCCATCCAAAGCCACAGACCAGTCTGCAAAAGTTCAGTAAATTATAAAGCTAATCAGTCTGCAAAAGCTATCTTACCTTCTTTATTCTGCCTTGTTACTTTCCTCCTTGTCACAAACCAGCAGACGCAAACTACTGTAAGCATAGCTGCCCCTATGGAACTTGCAACTGCAACTACTTTTTTCCACTTATTTGAATTAGCAGCATCATCTAAAATTGAAAATTTCAAAGAGAAACATATATTAGCTTAAAGACCAACTGCTAAGTAATTATCAATTCTCACAATATCTACCATTCAAGTTACTTTTCTAAGGAAAGGATCATACCGAGCAGTGAAAGTGGTAGTTTGATGTAGAGAAATAACCCATCAAGTGTGTTCCTTTTTAAGTCAACCAAATCTCCAGACCAGAGGACACAACCATTTCCATCACCGATTATATCATAGCTGGAATATGCTGTACAAGAGCAGGCACTCTGGCACTTCACTTTGCACTCATCAAGACTCATACTCTGGTTTATCCAAATTTGCAACAAATCTGGCAAGTTCACTTGTGTTAATTTCAGAAACCCATACTCTGTTCCACAATCCAAAGCAGTTTCCCTTACACAGCCGTCTGACCAGTTCCGATTCTGCCATTTTTGTGGTACCTTCGGAGCAAAACCTTTCAAACATTGACAAATGTGCGAGCTATTGACATCACAAAAAGCATTAGAGCCACAGAAACCGTAATTATCACAAGTGTTCGTCTGAAACGTCAGAAGCTCCTCCCACTGCCCAGATTGCTGGTTCCCATAAAACTCTTGTACTATCCCCAGCTCGTTCAATGTTGACCTTGAAATCACCGAGTCTGACGCTACCCTTCCAAGGAGATACACTTCATACTCATTTGAGACCAGAGTTGCTGTGAAGACTAGGTTTGTTTGGCTTACTCCAGTGAATCGAATACCATTCCATGGCCCAATCCGCAATTGCTTCACACCTTGCTTGCGTATAAACAACTGAGGGAAATTTGGGTTCTCAAGTTTATAGGTGAAATCACCCGGAAAAGGATCATCCAAACTCTTCCATGATTGATAATACCATTCCTCGCCTGTTTTTAAATTGATCCCTTGCTTCATTCCTGGTATGAAGGTATCTGAAACAGAATCGAAGCTTTGCCACAAGTAGTCCTGTGAATTCGTACTATTAAATTCCCATAACACAAGATTCCCAGAATCCAGGAGCTGTGCAAACGTACTGTTTCCGCCTTTTGATGTATTTGAAGACCAAATAACGTCTTTGGATCTATTCAAGATGACAAGATTCCCATCTGCAGTTAATGTAAAAATTCCAGACATATCTGAAAGTGGGTTTTCTCTATTAGCGACCCACACGGTTTTGAATGACATATTCTTATACCATATACCCAAATAGCGATTCGTGGAATTTCCAGGACTGAAGAAACCCAATTCAAAGGCAGTACCATTTGAAACCAGAGTCTGCCCATCTGTGATTGAATAATTTGGGCTAAGAATATCACCACCAGCTGCAGCTTTTGCAGACAAAAATGAAAAAACCAAACTACTGAAGAAAATGAAAAACAATCTTCTCATCTTCATAAATCTCCTGTTCTTCCAAGCAAGCAGCTTTGTTGTAAGGAGAAACAGTCAAATCAAAACACCTAATGCCTTCTAATCCAAATCAATGGTAAAAATAAATAAATATATATATCTTATGTAAGATTTTGCAGCAAAGGAAATCGGCCGTGCAGAGATGACCCTGATGGGGTATCTCTGTTCAGTTGAAAAACTGGAAAAAAAAAAAAAAAAAATGAAGACTAAGAATTCTCAACAATATGAAGTACAGTAACTTTCACGAAATCTATGACCATTGGCGGCCGATGGCCCCGTTTGACTGCAAAGCAAAGTCAAAGATGTTCAGGTCAACAGCTGAATTTCCTCCAAATAAATCACCATTTTTGTTTTTCTTTTGGTGGCATTGCCCACAAGTGTTGCAACTACCAGCAATATCATTTATTAATAAACTTGTATATAACCAAAATAATTGATCATTCTGAGCACAAATAATGATAATTAAATGTCATTGCTGAAGCAGTTTTATGACACCATTTTTAAAGACCATCCTGGGATTGGCTGCAGCTGATTGCAGATATCCGCGGGTGTATGCGCAGTATGATGCTAGAAGATAGAACAAGAAATAGGCATGAATCCCCAAAACAACATATATTAGGCAGAAATAAATAGCTCAAATAGAATTTCTATACATCTCAATCATATGGCAATATAGTTGTGTGTTGATCTTTATTTGCCCATGAACAATGTTACGGTTACCTCATTAGGTGTCATGAGCACTTCACCTGTTGTTGAGAAATCAGAGACACACCCTCCGTGAAAAAACCAGGTTGCCTAGCTTGGCAAGGGATTGTCAGTTTCCAACATGGAGAGCACAGCGAAAATTGCAGGCCTGGGATTGCATTGGACACACAAGAGATCTACATGGATACATCTTAAAACTTCTATGGTGGAAATTATATCACCCATCTTGCATGCACCAACTTCAATGCCTTCCCTTCTTTGAAAAGACTCTATGCCTCAAACAGGAATTGATTAGGAAGTGTCAAGCACAAAAGAGTGTTAAAAAGCCCAGAGTGCATCCACAATCAATTTACATGAGAGCTTATGCTGAAAGCCTAGCACAATGGTTCATTTTTATCCTTAAATAGAAAACTCAAAAGGCTTGTTTCTTCTAGATTCAACGAGTGCTAAACAACCAATTGCTCCAAAAACTTAAGTTTATTATTTTAAGTTTTTTATTTTTATTTTATAACTTTACCCCTCAAGTGCAGGTGATGAAAATTTATAAAAGGGTCCAAAACAAATGAAACATCAAATGGAATTGATGAAGAGGCCTGCTAGGCCTTGAACTCAATACATCCTGTTTAAAAACGAAGCTGATTGAGTAAAATATTTCAGTATTTTTATATCTTAACAGTCACAAGATAACTTTCATTCAATCCAATGCAAATGGAAGCATATGACTTACATGTACCAGAAGGCCGAGGTCATGATCCGGATGAATAAACCCCCTATTCCTGTGGCCATTTATGATCTCCAACAATAGGACACCGAAGCTGAAGACATCTGAATTAATGGAGAAGAGACCGTCTATTGCATATCTGGTGGCATATACCCACTACAAGTGAAGAACAAGTGTTCATAAATGTCAGCAAAGAACAGAGGAAAACACTGGAAAATACACTAACATAATACTTCCATGTCTCCACAAGCCTTCTTGTTTTCTTTTCCATCTGGTCTCCTTGAAAAGTTTTAGCCATGCCAAAATCAGATAGTTTGGGGTTCAAGTCCATGTCTAATGGAATGTTACTAGCCTTCAGATCCCTGTGGACAATTCTAAGCCTTGAATCTCAATGAATATAAAGAAGCCCTTGAGCAATGCCCAAAATAATGTCAAATCTCTTTTCCCATTGTAGCAAACTGGCTCCATTTATATCTGTAAAGGTAATTCAGTGTCAATTTGCGATCTTTTTTTTTTGGTCTCCTGGATTTGGCTAACCGCCGAATATCCGGAACTTTGTTCAGACTAATCTCGGCCGAGCTGCTGTCGGGTCCTAATCGGGAGAGAGCTCTCCCAACGTCGTTTTTGTCACTACCAAGACTCGAACCCCGGTTCTTGATGTGGGGTGCTAGTGCCCCTTTCCACTAGACCAACGAAGCGTTGGTGTCAATTTGCGATCTTGACAGCAAGGATAGCGATCTCATTGTGCAAACTACAACAATGATTTCTCAAGTGTTTCGATACAAGAAATTTAGCCCAAAAAAAGGAATATTAAGGTGAAAAGGCGAATCAAATATATAGGAGTCTAAGCTTCCCTTCGCGAGATACTCATAAATCAGAATCCTTTCTTCACTTTGAATGCGACAACCCAAGATACCTGTGTTGAAGCTTAGAAATCAGAATAATCTCATTCTCACACTCATTAAGGCCCTGCCTTGAGAACTCAGAGAGCCTTCTTACTGCTATTTCTTGTCCTGTAGAGTTGAGCCTACAAATATGGTTGGTCAGAAAGCTGGTGCAAAAATTACATTACAAACAACATCTGGTTACACTGCAGATTCTTCCTCTTTCTACTAGTCATCAAGGTTCATCCAAATTACACCTTCACCTCAACTTTTACTCTGCTAGCAATTCATAGGTTTCTTCGATAGAGGTTTAGAAGTTAATTAAATTGCAGAAAAGACCACAATCACAAAAAGAAAGTTACTAAAATATGGAAACAATACTTTTGATTCAAAAGGCATGAGACTGCAAGACGTCAGCACAGGCTAGGCTTTTTTTTGGGGGCGGGGGTGGGGATCTCTTGGTTGAAGGGAATTCGGGTACCGTTAGACCAATATGCCAGGTAACATGGAGAAAGGTTTCATGACAAAAGAGCATGTCCTCCTACAATAACAAATGCGAGACCCATGCCTTGAATTGTTATCCTTTTGTCATTCTGCTACTGTTTATCCTTTTATCAGTTTTTATTAAATATGCCAAAGTCTTATTCATTTGAAGACAAAGGTACTAAAAGTTATTGCAGTAGTCATAAAGTAATATAAAAATGTGAAGAAATCAATAATTAAATTATTGTAGCTTCTACAGGTTTTACCTTGTATACAGGACCAAACCCTCCTTGGCCAACTTTCATTATTGCAAAATGAGTAGCTGAGGGTTGCAGAATTTATAGGACAGAAGCACAGAGTCATTCGAAAGGACACGGTAAATACTTTAACAAGATTTTTTGTTTTAGAACTTCTGGAGATATTGATATTCACCTCAT
Organism: Dillenia suffruticosa; assembly: GCA_033439265.1. NCBI lineage: Eukaryota > Viridiplantae > Streptophyta > Magnoliopsida > Dilleniales > Dilleniaceae > Dillenia > Dillenia suffruticosa. Next base: position 3,722,832 of record JAVTVX010000005.1, read on the forward strand.
TTGAAGTCCATTATGTATCTGCCATGGGAATCAATTCCAGTGAAGATATGGAAAATTCAGGTCTGTATGCTGTCAATGTCCAACCCTACAAGAGCTGGGGACAAACACAACCGATACATCTCAGCACTTCATGAAACCGACACTCACAAGGTATACTGGATTCACTGAAATATGCAGAATTCTGTATGAAAAGAAAAACCATCTGTCATATACTTAGCATGTCATAGAATATAGCTGTCAATGATAAGTATAACGAAAGGTTCTGCTTCCCTTGCTACTGACAAAACTGTAACTCCGAAGATCAAACATAGCAACAATAACTAGGAAATGAATATTTGTAGCCAAAATAAATAAATAAAAGTCTAAGAAATGACTGAGAATCGCATACCCAGAAATAGAAAGCAACCACCACTGCTTTCATTCAGGGAAAGCATTAGATTGACTTCTGATTCATGCAAATTGTACACGATAGAAGAGAGCATTGCAAGTAATGCATCTTTGAATGACAATAAAGAAGACACATGATGCGAAAACTAGCCACAAAGGACAATAACCAGAAGCACGTGACACCATTGTAATTTTGCTCATCATTTCATCATAATCATCTTCTTCTTCTTCTTATCCTCCTCCTCCTCCTTCCTCATCTGGTATTAAAAGACAAAATGGGTCAGAATACTCCCACATTTTAGTCACATTACATTGTGCCAACATTGATATGTAATATGAAATTTCTAGAGTGGATTATTTGGAAAGTCCAAAACCATGAAGGAGAAAATACTAGAACAAATTGTGGGTGGTATATTACAAGCATCGCGTTCAAAACAGTCAAAAAGCACAAAATTCAAAATCAGAATTTTATATATAAAAAAGATAAAATTGGCAAGAAAAGATTGAAATTAAGAACCTTGGGATGTTTCCTAGGGGATTACTTTTCTGAATTAACCAAAACCCCAACAACTAAATCGAGAAATTCGATGCGATTACCACGACTTCAACACAGATATCCCTAAACAACCCTTCTTTCTCAAAGTTAGAGAGAGAGAGAGAGAGAGAGAGAGAGAGAGTTGTGGGGTTTACAACGAGAAAGAGAGAGCGTTAGAGTGGAGACGAAAGAGACGTTACAAAATGGGTTCAAAATGCACGGTGAAACGTTAGAATTCGTACTCGGGACGTGACAGTCAACGGTGACACCCAGTGAAAACGCATCGATTTAGGCTAGGCGAGGCGACTCCGAACAATGATGAAGACTTAAAATGTTTTAAAATTGAATTTTAAAAATATTTTAACGGATTCATGTAATTAAAAAATATTATAACTGCTATAAAAATATTTTAATTAATTCTTATATTTAAAAATATTATGATTATGGATATGTTATATAGAATTTTAATTTTAATTTTTCTTTCATTTAATTGATACAAACAACTTTCATGGGTGAATGCGTGCCAAGTTCACTTCATAAATTTTCTTTCGGAAAATACATATATCAATTTTAACAAAAAAAAAAAACAAATTTAATAAATAAGCTCTTTTTTGTTGAAAAAATATGTATTAATCATTTTCTAACAAGAAGAGCAATTCAGCATAATTCTCTTAGTTAAAACAAAGAAAATTAGGTGACTCTAATGGATGACAAATCGAAAAAGCCTGCATACAAATTCATTTTTCATGAACAAAGTAATGCCCACGAAAATATAAATACGACGCTATAATGGGCAATCCTCGGTGTTAGTATAAAATAATTTAGTAAGTATAATCTCTTTCCTTTAATCTCATAATCAAAATTAAAATCTCATATAATAAGAAAAAAAAATACATAACACTTAGAAGTTCCCTCCTATGCAGGGAAATTTACCATTCGACTGTGGGTTTTAACCACTGCTTGAAGATTGAAATGAAAGAAGGAAAATAAAACCTCTGGCTTTTACTCAAATTTTAAGGAACATTTGGTATTGCAATGAGATGGCATGACTAAAGGTAAAACTCTAATTCAAGTTAAGATTAAAGATAAAATAGTAAGGTTGTGTGATTTTTTTTGGATCTTCTGTTTTTGGGTTTGTCCCTTCTTTCATAGATCTCCAACAGTTCTCTTTCCATTTCTTTAACATATCAAACTCTTCTAGTCACCTTTCAATACACATCATTTTTTCAAGAAGCCCGGAGATGGATATTTCTTCGAATCTTCAAAGGTTGTGTGCGTATCAGTCATTTCTTTATTTGTCATTAATGACTCGACTTCTTAAAGAGAATATTTTATATGTTGATCGACCCTAAATTTTCTGATCTTATAAAAAAGCCACATCACCTATCATGAATCGACACATCAGCACATCGCCTTGATTTTTGTTTTTTGTGTCAACTGTTAGTTATTTCTAAAGATAAATATGGTGCCCTATTCTCAAAATTGAGTTTAGCGTCGCATAAACAGAGTATTCCATTTGATGCCCCGACACTCTTTAAGATGGCTCATGGCAAAATTTAAAACCAGTTAAGCACCACCTCCCCCCCCCCCCCCCCCCCGCACCCACCCCCCCCAAAGCCCTCCACTGTTTTCCCGTGGGTGGTCATCGTTGTGCTCTTGGACCTTCGTCTATCTTTTCTCGGGGTTTGCCCATTGTGGCGGCTTTCGCGCTATGCCTAGGGATGAGCATCAACCGTCTCATACCCGCAAAACATTTCCATCATGTTCGAGCAGGACGGGTTATGGACGTCATTTTCTTTGGACAGGACGGCGAATATAAATAATTTAAAATATATATATATATATATATCTCGTATCATTTATATAAATAATTAAAAATAATTTAATAAGTAAATAAATAAATATAAGATTATATTATCTACATGGGTGGATATAGAGGTTAAGATTATAAATAAATGTGGAAAAAACCCATCCTGCCTCTGTGGGACGGTTTTATGGATTGGAATTTTTCTTAGACGGGATGGAAATGGGACAAGAAAATAAAAAAAAAACCCACTTTACTCAACCCTAGCTATGCCTATTAGATTATGGGACTAGGTGACCTTATAAGTCCCGACCCATATCGAAAGTACATCCAAATTGAATCCAAGAAGGATAAAATGATTTTTGTTAAAAGAAAATTGATAAATTATCGATATATATCATACTTGACTATATTCAATTTAAATCTAATTAAATTTTTAAAAATTAAATCTCTCTTGATATTTATTTTTTCATAAATAAAACTTGAATTCTTTTTGATGCTTTTTTTTTATTACACAAAAATCACTAAAATCGTAAAAATATTTATGTTCATGAAAGTTCGAATACTAGATCTAAAAAAAAATATTTAAATAAGAGTTATTTATTACTCGGATCTCCCTGTAAAGATCTCTATATCTATTTTTATTATAAATAAAATTTAAATTTAAAATATTATTTAAAAAAACATTAGTGACTACCAAATGGATCAGTGCCGGGTAAAACGACTTCAATAATAAGGAATAGATGCAAGGCGACAACCATCATGCTCAAATCCTGTACAAGGGCTAGGCGATGACATATTTATTCATCGTTGTCGGTGTAATTTTTTTTTTAACCCTTGAAAATAAGATTTATTAAAAATTGCTGTTATATAAAAGGACATATCACCAATTAATAAAAACTGCATATATTTATGTAGCCACTTTTAATATAATATTTAAAAATATATTTTTCCTAACAGGGTCTCTACTTTTAAGGTGTCCCTAATCTTGAAAAGCTAATCTGTACAAAACTAACAATTTACAATTTAAGGGCTACTATATTTTAATAGAAATAAGATGTAATCTCAAAAGAGGCCAAAGATTCAAGAAAGTAGGAGAAGGACGTATCTTTGCCCGGACACTTGACGTAATGGGTAGGTTACTGTGTCTTTTAATCAAGGTTGTAGTTCAATTCGCGATTTGGACATAAAGTCAACTACGTTTGTCCCTACCCCCTAAAAGAGATCTCAATCAAGTCAACTCGAATTAATAAAAAAGAAACTCAAGGCACCATGTGATGAATCAAGTCAAAGGGCACAAAAAAAAAAAGAAGACAAAACTCTACCTTAACCCTTCACCTCACTTCCTTAGACTTCATCAATTCGTATATATATATATATATTTTAAACGAGGTTAGAAGTTTTAATGATTTTTGAAATTTCCCATCGTTTACCTTGCAAAAGTAATCTAGATTCTTAAAATCAGAGATACACTATTTCAGAGGGCTTAGCAGTTCTCAATGTTCAGAACACTTTTTTCAACTAATTTTCAATTTGTTGTGATTAGGTTACAGAGTGTGTTTGGCTAATTTTCAGATTAATATAATTATAATATTCTCCTTTTGGTCTGCCGAGTTTTGTAACTGATTCCCCCCCCCCCAATTATCTTCGTTCTCAGATCACCTCCTCTCTCTCTCATAATAGTTTGTTAGCACAAACTATGAGCCTTTCTTTTTGCGTTCTGCGGTTAACTGCACCTGAATTGCAACTCTGAAGCTTTAAGATCACAAAAATATTGTTATTGTTATGAACTTATGTATTATTTTATAATCGTATCCTAATTATCTCTGTATCTTACTTTTTGGAAATTCGATGTGTATCGTGTGCATGTCCGTCTCCATGTTAACACTCGCGCCATGGTTCATAGACTACCAGCCTGCCTGCCTCTATGGAATTTCTGCACTTGAAGATAGAAGCACGTGACAGCATTGTTGTTTTGGGCATGCATTTCATCATCATCGTCCTCTTCTTCTTCTGCCCCTGATGCTAAAAGAAATAGGCGCCGGGAAGGGATGATTTGAATTAACTTTTAGTTTCAACATTAGAGCTACAAATAATGACAATCAGCAAACAAGCCTATAAAGAACCAAATGAAATATCAGATCACTTGAATTAGAAACAGAGACACCTCCAAATCTTGCCCAAACAATTTTCTCCAAAACCATCAGATTCTCCCAAAAAGCAATTAAATCAGATCCATAGAACAAGTCATAAGCCCCAACTGGATACCAGCTTTTATATATATATATATAGAGCTGTTATGCAAACCGAGTCAAGTTTGAGTCTCTCGCGGACTGCTCAATCAAAGGTTCAATTTTATTCAATTTTGATCGAACTTAAATCGAGTGTGATCAGTTTCATTATACAATTAAGTCGAATTTTAAATTTGAAAACTCGTCCAGTAACTCGATCATATATATTATATATATCCATATATTATTATAAGAAAAATAATTAAATTAAGTAAAATATATTAATAAAATTTTATAAATTAATAAAATTGAATTTTTGAGTTTTCAAATTGATTTTGTATTCATTAAATTAGAAATAAACCGAGTTCGACTCATATTATTACTTTTTATTGAGTTCAAGTTCAAATTCAAGTTCCATTAAAAAATTTGAATTCGAGTTCAAGTATAGGAATACTCAGGATCAACAAGTCGACTCAAATATACCCCCATATGTATAGCCTGAAAACGAGACAGCAAGAAACCCAATCCTCATTCCAAAACCCACTTCTGTACAGCTCATGGCCAGTTAATCCAAGCCTGCATGCCACAAAAGATTACTTGAAGATCTATGAGATACAAAAGCCGAGTTTACGTCCAAAAAAATGAAAAAATAAAAAAATAAAAGACAAACAAACATCTGTAGGGTTCCATCATCTGTTTTGCACCATTATCATCACAGTTATCCAAGTCACATTTAGCAGATACTCGACTAACACTACCAGCCTGCTTGCCTCTAAGGAGTTTCTGCATTTGACGATGTCATAGTACTTGAGATCAAACACAGATCCTTTAACATCATTGTCTCTAGTAGCAACCGCACCTCAAACAAGTGAGAAGCAAATACTAAATGCCCGTTCCAATCATTATCCAATTCCAGGAGGATTTACACAAATTTTCCATACAAATTTATCATGAAAGGAGCTTTTTTTAGACAAAATTCTCCTCTAGCACAACATATGGCTGCGAAAAATTTGAATAGCGTATCTTTCTTTTCTACAAAATAGTCAAACTTGTTGACTTTAAAATAGGATTACGTATCAGTCGACGAACGAAATTTTGAACTGATGCAGAACACACAAACCGTAGCTGCACGAGCTATCGAGCTTCCAATGCAGAAATGGTCATGCCGTTTGCGGAACAAATTTTGGGCATGCTTAGTGGCTGTTTTGCATGTGTGTGACCACTGATAGCTGCAAAAGCAGGTTGATTTGGAGAAGGAATAGAAGCATATTCATTAGAAAGCATAGAGACTACTTCAGACATATTAGGTCTATCAGCAGCATTTTCTTGAACACAAAGAAGTGCCACATTAATGTATCTCAACAGTGCATGATTGGAACATTGATCTTCCAATACTGGATCCATCAGCTCGAGTGCCCTGTCCCCTTTCCATAATTCCCATGCCTGGGCCAAAATGAGGAGGCAAAATACAACCAACAGAAAAAATTGTCTCATATAGACATCTCGGGCAGTGAGATGGAACTAACATTGAGCAAAGAGTTGAGGATGTGGATCACTTACATGTCCAAGGAGATTGAGAGAGCTGCTACGAAAGAAACCAGTATTTCTCTTGCCACTAATAATCTCCAACAACAAGACTCCGAAGCTAAAGACGTCTGATTTTACTGAGAAGAGACCTTCCAGCGCGTACTCAGGAGGCATATAACCACTGTATCCACAAGCAGACAAAATAGCAATATAAAATCATTTCAATGACTATCTTATGAATTGCACGAGAAGTTTATGGGTTGCTGAAACATACTAAGTTCCAGCTATTCGACCTGTGTTTCCCTCTGACTCATTGCCTCCAAGCATTCTCGCCATGCCGAAATCTGATATTTTTGGATTCATTTCACAATCCAATAAGATGTTGCTGGCCTTCAAATCTCTGTGAATGATCCGTAACCTAGAATACTGGTGGAGATAAAGAAGTCCTTGAGCAATACCATCAATGATGCGAGCACGTATTTGCCAATCTAATAGACCACGTTTACTTGGATCTGTATTAAAATTTTTCATAACATTATTCTAGTGAGAATTATTGAAGAAAAAATGTTCTGATGTGTGAGAAAGTTCATACCGAAAAGGAAGAAATCCAAGCTTTTGTTTGGCATGTACTCATAAATAAGTATTCTTTCGTCAAAGTCCAAGCAACAACCCAAGAGTCTAACAAGGTTCCGATGTTGGAGTTTGGCAATAACCATAGCTTCATTCTTTAATTCCTCTAGCCCTTGTCCAGATCTTCCAGAGAGCCTTTTTACTGCTATTTCATGCCCATTTAGAATTTTACCCTAAAATGAATATTCTTAAACAAGTAAATATAATAAAAAATGTTAACATTTAGGGACTCAATTTTATCAACTTTGTACGAGTACCTTGTAAACAGGCCCAAAACCACCTTGTCCAAGCTTATTTTCCAGAGAAAATTTGTTTGTCGCAATAGCAATGCTGGCAAAGCTAAAAAAAGGCAATGCAGGATCCTTATTTCTATCACCTTCAACTGGATCTCCATTGACAAACTTTTTCCCTGTGCCTATGACGCTGACACCCAGATCCAGTAGCATTATATCTTGGACCTCCCTACTTTTTTGCATCCCACCTGTAATTCATATGAGATGGAACTCAGTATTCATCAGGAAAGTACAGAACTAGTGCACAAAATTTAAACTGCTTACCATTTTGATTGACCTTTTTTCTGCATTGCTTGCTGATGCTGCAGACTACTAAAAGGAGTACAAAAGAAAGTACAGGTACAAGTACAATCACCCAGAGAAACTTTTTAGCTACAAAGTTTGAAAAGGAAATTTAACCTCATTAGGAAAAATACTATTTAATCTTATTAAAAGATTTACTCGTTACTAGAAATCTAGCTTAGAGAGTGAATATACTACCTCTGAAGCCTGAGAATTCAGATGCTGCAAGCCTGACATACATTGTCTTTCCATGACCATCTGAATCTATAAGTTGCCGCAGACTGAGAAAACTACCTTTCCATATTGAACAGCCACCACTACCATTGTAAGCATAAGCACTACAAGAACAACTATTTAAACAAGCTTGTTTACAGTTTTCAGCACTCCAAGTTCCTAGATCTTGAGAGACTGCTGGATATAATACATGTGACAGCTTCTCGAATTTGTCTTCTTCCTGATTGGCTGTCTCACTTTCACACTGCAGATGTGTTTTCCGAACACATCCAACGGATCTACCATCTTGGCTCCAATCTTGTGCAGAGCGAGGTTCAAAACCTTTCAAGCATCCACATATGGGATCAGAATAATTACGGCAGACACCAAAGGACCCACATTGAGCATAAACATTACATTGTTCTCTTGGTTGAGACCAAAATAAATTCCACTCTTGACGACTTGTCAACCACGTCATTTGCTTTATCTGCCCTGAAACATCCATCACAAGTTTAGAGATAATAGTACTGTAGTCCATAGAGTAAGTGAAATATATCTCATAATCGTTCTCGACGTAGCTATAATTAAAGAGGTAATTCCGTCTCATTTCAGGAACCAGACTGAATATTTCTCCATTCCAAGTCCCACTTGTCCAATAAATCGTTGATCCTTGCATGACCAAAAACTGGCTTGTCTGATTAGGATCCAGTTCTAGAGAATATGGGCCCGACCCAGGATCTGCATCGTTTTTCCATGATAACAAAGACCAAGTTTCTCTTGTCCGTTTATTATATCCAAGCTTCATCCCCGGAAGAAATGTATCAGTTGGATGATCGAAACTCTGCCATAACACTTCTGAATCCTGCAAAATGAGATTGCCAGAATCCAACAGTGTCACACTGGTGTTTCCTTTTGACGAGACATTTGTGACCTTATAAAACAGTTGACCATCAGCAATCACAAGGTTTCCATCCCCATCAATTTTAAAAATACTAGAAGATTTAAATGGATCATCTCTGTTGGCAACCCACACCGGGCTTTGCTTCTCTTTTGGCACTTGTTTGTACCATATTCCGACAAAGTAGGAGGATCCCGTAGAAAAGAATCCCAACTCAAAAACATCTCCAGCAGATACAATTGTATCCAAGGTCGTGAGCAACTGACCTTGTCGAAGCGTATCAGTAGCAGCAGAAGACAAATCCAAATGAAAGCACAAGGAAAGCAGCAGTATAGCAGCAGCAGAGGGTTTCACCATACTGGCTCTAGCAATAAACAGAGAATGACTTGTGAAGTTCCCCAGAAGACCAAGATGATTTCAATCCGCCAATAACTAATTACTATTATTTCATACGAAGTTAATCATTTTGCATAATAGGAAAGAAACAGAAAACAGAAAGTGACCCACACTCTGACTTGGTAAAAAGAAAGAGACAGGAAACGATCTTACGAAGTAAATTCCACACAAATCTGCACCCACCCTCCGACTTGACCTACTATTTCTTATGACTATTCTACCATTATTATTACAAACAATACAAATAAAAGAGTAAGCCTCAAATCACTAAAAAGATTTGAACAGCAGTAAGAAGATAATCATTTTGATTCTAGCATCATCGGACTCTATACAGCACAGGAAAAGCAGTCACATTTGCCACCAATTACACCAGTCCAGAAATCAGCAGGTACTACATTGTGTCACTGTACATATAGGAAAGGGTAAAAGTGACTGTTCCAGGGCTGAAAGTATTAAATAAAAAAGCATACACATGACAAAAAGAAAAATGCAATAAGAAAAACTTCTTAGGTACGGATAGAAGATGTTTAAAGGTTAACAGGATATTTATCATCTTTGAAATGTAAAATTTAAATTTGACATATCATAAATAAGATAATAATATTTCTTATAGTGGGTAAAAATATTTCATTTTTTACCTGTTTAAAAGCAGTACACCTCTTTCTAAATGAGATAACAAATCAAAAATAATATTTTTAATTTTAAAAACTGAAAAACTAAATATGATTTTTTAACAAAGGAAAACTTGCACTTTAGCACGTTTAGATTGTAATAATTTAAAACAAATTGATATTTTTAGACCTAAAAAAACTAATCTAAATAGTCTTAGAGAAAAGAACAAGTATAACTTGTTTGGAGAGGGAAAATTAATATATTTATTTTTAAAGAGAAAATTTTAATTTGGTTTTTGCAAAAGGAGAAAATTTAAAATAATATGTTCAAAAGAAAAAATTTAAATTAAATTGATTATTTAGATAGAGAGAGCTAATTTATTTAGTTTGAGAGAAAGAAACTCAATACTTTTAGTTTTAGTGAAGAAAACTAAATTTGAATATTTTTTGCGAGAGAAAGCTCAAAATTAATATAATTTGTAACACCATAAATATATATATATAAAAAAAAAAAAAAAAAAAAAAAAAAAATTCGGGATTGGGGCTAAAAAAGCCCCAATCTCTCTTTTCCCTCTCTCCCAATCTCTCTTTTCCCTCTCTCTCTCTCTCTCTCTCTTTCTCTCCCTCTTTCCCTCTTTCTCCTCTTCTCCTCCGCTGCGGCCTCTCCCTTCCGCCACCGCACCACGCCACTGCGCAGATCGGCCCTCCCGCGAGCGCTGCCGCCTTGAGCTATCACGAGCCAGCGTGAGGCCCAGCGCGCAAGCCAGCGCGCGACTCAGCACTAGCCAGTGCGCGGCCCAGCGCGCGAGCCCAGCGCGCCACAACTCGCGATCTCCCGCGAGCCAGCGCGCGAGCCCAGCGCGCCACAGCTCGCGACCCAGCGCGAGCCAGCGCGCGACCCAGCTCGCGACCCAGCTCGCGCCCAGCGCAAGCCAGCACGCGAGCCAGTGCGCGACCCAGCTCGCGACCCAGCACGAGCCAGCGCGCGAGCCAGCTCGCGACCCAGCGCGAGCCCTAGTCCCTGAGCAGGCCAGCCCACCAGCGGCCCAAGGCCCAGTCCAGCCGCGGCCCACTGCAACCCGCGAAGCCCGCTGCGGCCAGCAAGCCGGGCTGAGAGCCCGTGAGCCACCAGCGGGCCAGCCCGCTAGCCCGTCGACCCGTAGGCCCACCAGGCGGCCAGCCCATCAGCCCGCCAGCCTGCGGCCCACGAGCCCACGACCGGCTTTCCCCTTCGAGAGCTCACCTGCATCTTCTGTACTGCAGGTAACGACTATATTTGATTGAAGTTCTAGGGTTCGGTGTTAGAAATTTAGTTGTTTCTAATATAATTGAAATTTGGTAATATTACAGGTTTTAGATCAGGTTGACGGGCGAACGAAAGCTAAATCCGGAAATCTGAGAAAACCCTAGGTGAGAGATGCAACCTTTTCAACATTTGAATTAATTCTATCGAAATTAGATCGAATTTAGATCGAGAGTTACATAATATATTGAAATGCGTGACATTCGAGGAAAAATAGACAAAAAAATGAGAAATATTAGAAACTTGACCATTGGTGAGTCAGATGATTCGAAATTGAGGAAACGAGAATCTATGACGAAGTTTTGTAAATTAGGTGGGAGAAATTTGGAAGGGAAAAATTGAAAATCCCTGATTTGGCTTTTATTTGATATTAAATGTTGATAATCTGATTTAGGTTGATCTTTTGGAGACTCGAGCGGTCAGATCCGATTTGGTTTGTCAGTAGGGAGTGACTTCCCTCCCGTAGACTGTGAGTGGGACTCTAATCTCTTGCATAAAATAGTAAAACGTATTTTCTGTCGCATTTTCGATAAAACATGCTTTGGTATGCATTCGTTGACGTGTGATATTAAATGTAAAAATCTGTTTTGTGATTTTTGGAGTGTCTTGAATTATATTTACAATGACTATGCATCCATGGTTTGAAATGAATCAATAATTGTGCCATTATTTGAAAATGTATAAATTTCATTTTATACCAATGTATTGATATGCTGTTTTGAAATGAATTTGATGAGACGTATTGGCACGCAAATTTAAAAATGTTTTTGATAAACTATGTGGGTTGGATGCCTACTAGTTGTGCGATGATGTGATGATACTTGTGGGACGTTGTGCCCTGGGACGTTGTGCCCTTGTGATATTATGGGACGTTGTGCCCTTGTGATACTATGATGATTCCGTAGCTACGAAGGGCGTTTGTAGAGGCACGGGTTGCCCGGATACGCTTCTGCAGGAGGTATCCGCAAACGTCATTTATTCTAAAGGCTATAGGCGCGGCCGGTTGAACCCACGTAGGGGGAGGACGTGTGTGACGCCACCGTCTAGCACCGGGCGGGGTCCTATACACGTTGATGAGTTGGCCCCAGCGAGCTCATGGCCAACGTCGGGGTAGAGAGCGTTTCAAAGTCTATGCATAATAAAACCCCCGACGCGCCTGTCCTTGGTCACGGTTGACCTTTGCCAGGACTATTTTTGGCTCGCTCTGACATTACTTGATTTTAAATGGATGCATACATGCTTGCTATCGTGTGTTTGATTAAATGATTTCAAATTGATAAATATATCATGTTTTGTTGCGAAATGTAAATTGTTGTTTCAAATGGTATTATTTGACACTCCAATTGTTCACCTATGCTATTTATGCTTGATATTACCCCCCTCACTCACTGAGTATCTTCGCATGATATTCACCCCTCTATTTTCTCTCCTCAGACAGGTTTATTGTGATAGAGCGGCGTTACAGGCTCTAGTGCGGATTTGTTGTTCTGACGGTGAGATTTACTTCTAATTTAGTTTCGACCCTGCGAGGTCTTGACATAGAGGTCCGTAGTTGGCCATGTACTTATTTTGGGATGACTGTATAGTTTAACTCTCATATTTCATTTGCATTGAGGCGATTGTACGTATTTGAACGTTACTTGGGAAATGTGATATATATTGTATAAACTTGGGTCCGCTCGGTATAGCGGCTGCTCATGCTCTAGTTGGGCATGACAGTAGAGGTCTGTGGCTATGACTGCTAGAAACTTGTAGCCTTGCGTTGTTCTGGATGCTGGCGGTGGTGTTTATTGATTTTGGAGAGGCCAGGATGGCCATTTATTTAAATTATAGATTGATTTTGATTATACAGGTTTAATTGTACACGGGAAACCTCCGATTTATGGGGAGGTTCTGTCCGATTTTCTGTAAAAATACAGCCGGCATCCTAGGGCAACGGGCGGCTGTTCACGATTCCGGTTTGGGGCGTGACAGTTCTATTGGTATCAGAGCTCTAGGTTGAGCGCTATATAGGAAGAAAATCTAGAAAATATTCCCGAGTGTGTTTGCGTTTAAAGTTCTCAATGCATGAGAGTTTCATACAGTCATTTATATCCCTGCATATGGTCTTAGGAATTGAGTTTATCTATTTTAGGGGGTTAGATACTAATTCTTATCTAACCTAGCATTTCTTCATTTTCAAAGAAGGAACCCATGGGGATGGTTCTTAAATTGATGATTTCATTTATTTTAGGGGGTTAGTTGTAACTAACCCTAATCCTTGAACGATGCCTAATGAGAATTCTCATATTGCGGAACCATGGCGATTACATGGAGCGCTAGATATGTACTCCCTGATTCACTTAAAGAGAGCGAGGATACTTCCTCATTTCTGGTGCCCCTTTCGGTGCCGAAGAATACATCCTCAAGGTGTGTGTTTTCTCCAGCACCTTTTCAGTCGGCTATTTTACCAACGTCTCCACCATTTACTCTTGATATTTTCGGGCAAGTGTACGAGTGGTACACGGCACATGGGGTCCAGATGTCACCCCATCACCATTGATGGCAATGCCGATATCTACGGCTGCGCTTATTTCTCTTACTGTAGTTCTTACTCAAGCGGCACCAAAACGTCCATCCGTGGCCGTTCTTCTTACAGTTTCGAATCTGAGTTATAAAAATTGCTCCATACTTAGGTGCATTCCCGAGGTGACCCAGCTAGTCACGGTAGCTCGACAGTTGGGATGCACAGATTTTTGGACTTGGTGATGCTACGGTAGCAAAGCACTGAGTCAACTGAACCCGACGGATCTTGATAGATCTAGGCTTGCGCGAGGAGTATAGTTTACGAGTTACTGAGAGACTATTCGATAGGGAAGTCCTCACTTGATGGGAGGCTATAAGCCATTGCGGCAAGGCGATTTCCTAATGGAATTCGACCGCAGATATTTCACGGAGTTTTAGCGGGACCATATCTCCGATGGTTATATCACCAGTCCTAGTGCCATGAGCTAGGCTACTGCTCAACGACCTTTTCTTTGCCGCATATGTGGTAAGCACCACGCTCGAATAAATATGTAGAGCACTTATTACATGCTTCCACTATGAGAAGTCGGGATATATCAGGAGTTTATGCCCTGATTTGTGACTTGGAGGTTAGTTGGCTTCGAGTCATCGGAATACACCACATGTAGGACAGCAGGGAATACCTGCGCATTCTAGTAACACTGCTCCACGGACTGCAGCCGGGAGCAATATAGTATTAGGTTTTCACGAGAGTAGTTGAGGGTGCAGGCCCTTGTGTATGCGATGACTCAGGAGGACGCTCTGACGAACCCAGATATGATCATGGGTAATCCTCCTGCGGATCCTTCCGTTTAGAGGTTCTTATGCACTGTTTCCTTTGAAATCGTGTATTTTGTGATGATATGTACAGACATGATTGTCACTGTACTAGAGGCTTAACTATTTTGATATACAGGTGTATATCCCTATTCTTTTTATTTTATTTTATTTTATTTATTTATTTATTTATTTATTTATTTATTTATTTTTGAATCTTGGTGCTATGGAAATACATGGAGTCGACGTTTGTGTTCTTATTGGCACAAGGTCGAACTAATTCTATGTGAGAGTTTCTTTCGCTCAACAGTCGGTTGGGCTGTTATCGTTACTTGATGAGGAGCTATTAGTTGTCGCTCCTCTTTGTGAGCAGTTGGTTAGAGATTCCTATATAGAGAGTATGATGTCATGGCAGGTGGGACAGTGCTGAGAGCAAATCTGATCCCACCGGATATGACAGATTTCGATGTCATCTTAGAGATAGATTAATTGTATACTTATAGAGTTTCCTTAGACTGTTTTATCAAGAAAGACGATTTTTGGAGGCCTGAAGGGCCACCACTGACGTTTGCGAGTGAGAGACGAGTGTTACCCGTGGTATTGTATTAGTGAGGAAAGCCAGACGTATAATACGTCGGGGATGTATGACATACCTGACACATATGATCGATACCACCATACAGAATCCGAGACTTGATGAGATTTTGGTGGTACAGAAGTTTCCTGAAGTATTTCCCGAGGAGCCACCCTAATTATCATTGATTCGGAAAATTCAATTTTGAGATTGATCTGGCTCTAGGGATTACTCTTATTTCTATTCCGCTATATAGAATGGTACCATTTGAGCTGAGAGAGCTCAAGATTTAACTACAGAACTTGTTAGATAAATAATTCATCCATCCAAGCACCACACCTTAGGGTGCTTCACACTTAAACTTGTTATGGATTATTGGCAGTTGACTAAAGTCACTACCAAGGATTGATATTCATTTTCCCACATCGATGATTTGTGTGATCAGCTTCTCGGTGATAAGGTCTTTTCGAAGATAAATCTTCGATCGCGTTATACTCGGTTACGGATTAGGGTCGAGGATCTGTCCAAAAATCGCATTCCGTATCAACATGGACACTTTGAGTCCTTGGTCATGCCATATGGGTTGACCAATGTCCTAGCTGCATTTATGGACCGAATAGATCGGGTCTTTTATGAATTTCCTAGATCGATTTGTTATCGTTTCCACTGATGACATCCTAATCAGCTTGCAGAGTGTTGAGGAGCATGCTCAGTGTCTTACTCTCAGACGACAGAGAGAGTGCTTACCCCTCTTTATTGGTGGGACTCCGTACCTTAGGAGTCAGTGTGGTTAATGATGTGTGTGAGAAGCATCATTAGCTAGATATGAGGACAGGCAGACCTTGTTCAACTATGTCAGAGACTTCGAATTCCGAGAAAACGGATAGATAGTGTTTGGAGAACTGAATTGTATTTCAGTTGACATTGATTTCCGCAAGGCCATACTTGAGGAGGCACACTCCTCAACTTAAGTATTCATCCGGGTAGTACCAAGATGTATTGGACTATTCGGGATAGTTATTGGTGGCCTAACATGAAACAAGAAATTGAGGATTTTGTGGCAAGATGTTTAGCTCGCCAATAGGTGAAGGCCGAGCATCAGCGTCCAACGGGCACACTGCAGCCTCTTCCCATTCCTGAGTGGAAATGGGAGCATATTACTATGGACTTCGTGATGGGGTTGCCGCGGACTTCTTCACGCATGATGCGATTTGGGTGATTGTCGATCGACTCACCAAATTTGCACATTTTATCCCTATCCGCGGTGATTATTCCTTAGAGGCGTTGGCACGTCTCTACATTGATACTGTAGTTTGACTTTACGGGGTGCCTGTGTCGATTGTTTCAGATAGAGACCCCAGGTTCACATCTAGGTTTTGGCCCAAGTTGCTGGAGGCATTGGGTACTAGATTAAACTTTTGTACAACATATCATCCTCAGACGGACGGCCAGTCTGAGAGGACCATTTAGACCCTTGAGTGCATACTGAGGGCATGCGTGATGGATTTTCAAGGTAGTTGGGATCGACACCTTCCACTGGTCGAATTCGTATATAATTACAATTATCAAGCCAGTATAGGGATGCCCCCATATGAGGCACTATATGGCAGGAGGTGCCGTACCCCGATGTGCTGGGATTAAGTCGGAGAGCGACGTCTCAACAGCGTTGAGTTGATTGAGCAAACAAATGATAAAATTAAGGTTATCCGTGAGCGAATGAAAGCCGCCCAAGATAGATAGAGGGCATATGCGGATCGAAGACGCCGACCCTTAGAGTTTGAGGTGGGCGATATGGTGTTCTTGAGGATTTCTCCCTTGAGGGGACTAGTACGACATCGGCAGCGGGGCAAGTTGAGCCCCAGGTACATTGGCCCTTTCCGTATCCTCAACAGGGTTGGGAGCGTGGCATACAGGCTAGAGCTGCCAGATGAACTATCTCGGATCCATGATGCCTTCCATGTATCCGTGTTGAGGAAGTACATCTCAGGTCCTTCACACATTTTGGAGCCTCCGTCGATGGAAATGCGAGAGGACGTGAGCTTACCTGTTTAGCCTATGGCCATACTTGACCAGCAGACCCGGTAGCTACGGAGCAGGGAGGTATCTCTTGTCGGAGTGCAATGGCGCAACGATCAGGTCGAAGAAGAAACTTGGGAATCCGAGGAGGCCATGAGAAGACAATACCCCCATTCATTTTCTGTATACATTTCTTTTAGTTTCGAGGACGAAACTTGTTTTTAGGGGGTTAGAAAATGTAACACCATAAATATATATATAAAAAAAAAAAAAAAAAAAAAATTTGGGATTGGGGCTAAAAAAGCCCCAATCTCTCTTTTCCCTCTCTCCCAATCTCTCTTTTCCCTCTCTCTCTCTCTCTCTCTCTCTCTCTTTCTCTCCCTCTTTCCCTCTTTCTCCTCTTCTCCTCCGCTGCGGCCTCTCCCTTCCGCCACCGCACCACGCCACTGCGCAGATCGGCCCTCCCGCGAGCGCTGCCGCCTTGAGCTATCACGAGCCAGCGTGAGGCCCAACGCGCAAGCCAGCGCGCGACTCAGCACTAGCCAGTGCGCGGCCCAGCGCGCGAGCCCAGCGCGCCACAGCTCGCGATCTCCCGCGAGCCAGCGCGCCACAGCTCGCCACCCAGCGCGAGCCAGCGCGCGACCCAGCTCGCGACCCAGCTCGCGCCCAGCGCAAGCCAGCACGCGAGCCAGCGCGCGAGCCAGCGCGAGCCAGCGCGCGAGCCAGCTCGCGACCGAGCGCGAGCCCTAGTCCGTGAGCAGGCCAGCCCACCAGCGGCCCAAGGCCCAGTCCAGCCGCGGCCCACTGCAACCCGCGAAGCCCGCTGCGGCCAGCAAGCCGGGCTGAGAGCCCGTGAGCCACCAGCGGGCCAGCCCGCTAGCCCGTCGACCCGTAGGCCCACCAGGCGGCCAGCCCATCAGCCCGCCAGCCTGCGGCCCACGAGCCCACGACCGGCTTTCCCCTTCGAGAGCTCACCTGCATCTTCTGTACTGCAGGTAACGACTATATTTGATTGAAGTTCTAGGGTTCGGTGTTAGAAATTTAGTTGTTTCTAATATAATTGAAATTTGGTAATATTACAGGTTTTAGATCAGGTTGACGGGCGAACGAAAGCTAAATCCGGAAATCTGAGAAAACCCTAGGTGAGAGATGCAACCTTTTCAACATTTGAATTAATTCTATCGAAATTAGATCGAATTTAGATCGAGAGTTACATAATATATTGAAATGCGTGACATTCGAGGAAAAATAGACAAAAAAATGAGAAATATTAGAAACTTGACCATTGGTGAGTCAGATGATTCGAAATTGAGGAAACGAGAATCTATGACGAAGTTTTGTAAATTAGGTGGGAGAAATTTGGAAGGGAAAAATTGAAAATCCCTGATTTGGCTTTTATTTGATATTAAATGTTGATAATCTGATTTAGGTTGATCTTTTGGAGACTCGAGCGGTCAGATCCGATTTGGTTTGTCAGTAGGGAGTGACTTCCCTCCCGTAAACTGTGAGTGGGACTCTAATCTCTTGCATAAAATAGTAAAACGTATTTTCTGTCGCATTTTCGATAAAACATGCTTTGGTATGCATTCGTTGACGTGTGATATTAAATGTAAAAATCTGTTTTGTGATTTTTGGAGTGTCTTGAATTATATTTACAATGACTATGCATCCATGGTTTGAAATGAATCAATAATTGTGCCATTATTTGAAAATGTATAAATTTCATTTTATACCAATGTATTGATATGCTGTTTTGAAATGAATTTGATGAGACGTATTGGCACGCAAATTTAAAAATGTTTTTGATAAACTATGTGGGTTGGATGCCTACTAGTTGTGCGATGATGTGATGATACTTGTGGGACGTTGTGCCCTGGGACGTTGTGCCCTTGTGATATTATGGGACGTTGTGCCCTTGTGATACTATGATGATTCCGTAGCTACGAAGGGCGTTTGTAGAGGCACGGGTTGCCCGGATACGCTTCTGCAGGAGGTATCCGCAAACGTCATTTATTCTAAAGGCTATAGGCGCGGCCGGTTGAACCCACGTAGGGGGAGGACGTGTGTGACGCCACGGTCTAGCACCGGGCGGGGTCCTATACACGTTGATGAGTTGGCCCCAGCGAGCTCATGGCCAACGTCGGGGTAGAGAGCGTTTCAAAGTCTATGCATAATAAAACCCCCGACGCGCCTGTCCTTGGTCACGGTTGACCTTTGCCAGGACTATTTTTGGCTCGCTCTGACATTACTTGATTTTAAATGGATGCATACATGCTTGCTATCGTGTGTTTGATTAAATGATTTCAAATTGATAAATATATCATGTTTTGTTGCGAAATGTAAATTGTTGTTTCAAATGGTATTATTTGACACTCCAATTGTTCACCTATGCTATTTATGCTTGATATTACCCCCCTCACTCACTGAGTATCTTCGCATGATACTCACCCCTCTATTTTCTCTCCTCAGACAGGTTTATTGTGATAGAGCGGCGTTACAGGCTCTAGTGCGGATTTGTTGTTCTGACGGTGAGATTTACTTCTAATTTAGTTTCGACCCTGCGAGGTCTTGACATAGAGGTCCGTAGTTGGCCATGTACTTATTTTGGGATGACTGTATAGTTTAACTCTCATATTTCATTTGCATTGAGGCGATTGTACGTATTTGAACGTTACTTGGGAAATGTGATATATATTGTATAAACTTGGGTCCGCTCGGTATAGCGGCTGCTCATGCTCTAGTTGGGCATGACAGTAGAGGTCTGTGGCTAGGACTGCTAGAAACTTGTAGCCTTGCGTTGTTCTGGATGCTGGCGGTGGTGTTTATTGATTTTGGAGAGGCCAGGATGGCCATTTATTTAAATTATAGATTGATTTTGATTATACAGGTTTAATTGTACACGGGAAACCTCCGATTTATGGGGAGGTTATGCCCGATTTTCTATAAAAATACAGCCGGCATCCTAGGGCAACGGGCGGCTGTTCACGATTCCGGTTTGGGGCGTGACATAATTATTTGGAAAATTTAAGTAAATTAAGTATTTTAAAAAGAGAAAATTAATATATTTAATTTTAAAAACAGAGAAACTTAATTGATATTTTGATGAAGAGAAAATTAAATATTAATGTGTTTAGGAGAAAATTTTAAAATAAATTAATGCCTAAGTATCATTTCAATTTGCAGGCAATCGGTATGCTAACAAGAATTCCTTGGAAGGATGCAATTGGCTCACTCTTTCTACTGCTGGGCCATCCAAGGTTGTCAGTCAAAATTTTTATTCAAATCTATGAGGTCATGATTGAAGCATAACCGCATGACACCGATAGAGATGCCCGTTTCATACGCAATACATTGATTAGGGACCAATGTACAGGATTTCCTATATATGCAGAAACAAAAGGCAAAATTCCTTTGGATATTTTGCTCGTGTCACTTGGTTATTCGTAAATTTTTGTCCAATCAAAATATATGAATAGTACGAGGTATATAAAAAAAATTGCACATTAAAATAAAATTCAAAGGGCATCAATGGAAAATTTCACCATCATTCTTAATAGAAATTAATTCATAGGTTGAACTATGAATGGAAAAATAAATTAATTCGTAGGTAAGCAATATGAACATAGTTTGTTATTCACCGACCAAATTAAAATAAAATTCAAAGCACAACTTTTTTTCGAAGACAACCATTAAAAATGTATTGTCATTGAATGTCTTAAACCTGACAGAAAAGTCAAGTTTGATGTCTGATTGAACTATAACCTTTGTACATTTTAGCCACCAAACTCATAGAATTTCTAAGAGAAACTCCTTACGCGTTGTTTGCCACACCGAGTGTGACCATTCTTGCGAAGCCCTTACAAAGCATTCTCCTTCCCAATCTTAAGAAACCCGTAAGAGACTTCCAACACTGAATAATGCAATGCTCTATTAACTCCAGTCTCTTTGATGTTTGATTGAAAATGGCCCCTTTGAAAACCAAAAATGGTGCTCCCATTCCATGCAAAGTTGGTTCCGTCCTCTGACTGTTATCATATATTTCAGAATCACAATATTTTGACGTGTCGTTTTTAAAATCACACATACTGTATTATTTTCACATAATTTAAAATATTAATTTAATAAATATGAATTCAATACAACTATAGATATAAATTTTTAAATATTTAAAAATAAGTTAAATTTTAAAATATTTTTAAACTGTGAAAACTCAAAAGTATTTAAATTAATTTTGTTAAAATATTGAGAAAGTAAACGTAAAAAGGGTATAACTCAAAATATCAAATGTCATCCTCCTTATTAACATAAAAATTAGAATTTAGGTTCTCTAAAAAATAAGTAGTAAATTTTCTTCAATATTTTGTTCAAATTATTTTTCCCCATCTTTTGTTAAAAAATACCAGCCTAAACTCAAATCACACTTTGCTTTTTTTTTTCCCTCAATTATTATAATCATTTTCAAGCATGCATGATTGCATTAACAATTAAATAAGAAAAAAGAATAAAACACAAAGGGGGAATGCACAAGGGTAGTCATCTTTGGGAAAGGTACCAAGGGACATTCCAGTGAAATCATCCAAGAGATTCGCCCAGTTCTTTTTTTCCCCCCTATTTTTTTTTTCTGCATTTTAATTCATTTGACATATATTTGTCATCCTACCATGGAACCACTCTTCAAGTTCTTCGGCTCAATTTCAAAACACCTGTATTTAGTTGGTCCACCGACTAAATAACAATTATCTCTTAAATAAGATTTCAAGTTCAAATATTGTATATAGAGAAAATAGGTACTCATGGACAGTTAGTCTAATGGGATGTAACGTTAGTTTCTTAACCAAGATCCTGAATTTGACTCGCGGTTTGGGTATAAAAAAATTACGTTGAGAGAATAGTTCCCTTAAATGGGCCACTGCAAGTTCCAAACCGAATTAATTAGAGAATGATTCTAGATACAGGTTAGTATAGTACCAAAAAGAAAATATATATTAGGAGAGTTTTACTCCTTAAGGAGTCAACTCGGTTCAAATCAGATTTAATTAGAGTCAATATAATTATCAAATAACGGTGGTTTAAAAAAAAAAAAAAAAAAAAGCTCAATTTCGGAGCACAATTGTGGGGCCCAAATTTTCCGCTCAGTCTAGTCCACGAAAGTGGGAGGCTTGGGCTAAAGAAAATGGGCCAGTGACTAGGCTGGCCTGGCCCAACCAGAGGTTGATTTCACCCATTTTTCTATGGAATTTTATTTTGAAATCTATGAGAAAAAAAGAAAGAAATTAAAGAAAAGGAAAGTAAATAAGATGTTTTACAAAAATGGCAGACTTGGATTTCATCCGGGCTTAAGCGGCCAAGCGACTAGGGAAGGATGGCTGTAGCTCTAACCAGGGGTGCTAGCCCAACCCATGTCCATCCCTGGTAGACTAACTACCCAAAATAGGAACTCATGAATATAAGCTTTCAACAAACCACACTAAATGACCATAAAGATTTGGTTTTTAGATCTCAACTACAGCTATTTCATGTTAGCAATACATGCAATGGACCAGATCTCATTCTTGACATTCTGCCGAGAAGTCACAATCCAGAACCATAAGACGGCGTCTCCTGTATGAGTTCATTTCTCCTCGGGTAGGTCATACGTGTCCTCAATGATCAGACAAAGGTAACCTGGCGAATTTCCAGATATCCCTTTTCACATACCCTATTAGTTCAGTACATTCCCTATTAGTCTTCCTGCATGATCTCTACACTTCCCTTTGGGTGGAAGCAAACTCAAAAATGCCAAGTTAACTTAATATTCGCGAAATCTAAGTTGCTGCTCTTCATTGATTCATTCCACTGCCCAAAACATCAGCATTGCAATATTCTCCTCTGCCTAGAGGCAGACATCTACTTTTGAACAATTATTGGCTGGAGCTCACTGCAGATATCAGTGGGTTCATGCTAGAAAACAGCAAGACTAGTAAACAAGAATACACAGAAGATGTCCAGCAATAGTAAGCATCAATAATTTGTATTAATTCAAATAATAGTTATGTACACAGTCATAGAACAGACTTAAGACTTTGATCTTTTTATCTACCTTCAGACAATGTTATGGTCACCTCGTTTGGCATCATTGCCACTTCGCCAGTTGTCGAGAAATCAGTGATAGACCGCTCTGTGAAAAAACCAGGTCGCTTGGGTTCAGGCAAGGGAATGTCACTTTCCAACATGGAGAGTACAGAGGATATTGTGGGTCGGTCTCTGGGAAGGCATTGGACACACAAGAGACCCACATGGATACATCTCAATACTTGTATGCTGGAAATTTTATCACCCATCTTTGCATCTACTAGTTCCAAAGCCAAGCCTTTGATGAAAAGACTCCACGACTAAAACAGGAATTAATTTGGAACTGTCAGAAACAAAACAGTCTAAAAGTGACCCACAAGTATTTATTTGACAATTTATGCCACTCTCATAATTAAAAAGAAAACAAAAGACATGTTTTCGTGGTTTTAATTATAAAATAACTTTCATTCAATCTCATGCAGATGAAATCCCAAGTCTCTTGATATGACTTACATGTCCCAGAAGGCTGAGTTCATGATCTGGATGACAAAATCCCCTATTTCTCCTGCCACTAATGATCTCTAACAGTAGGACACCGAAGCTAAACACATCTGACTTAATAGAGAACAAGCCATCTATTGCATACTCTGGTGACATATAACCACTACAACCCATAATCGAGAACATCAAAGTCAGAAAGTAATAGAGGAAAATGCAGAAAAATGCTCTAGTATAATACTTGTCCCCACAACCCTTCTTGTCTTATCTTCCATTGATTCTCCTTGAAAATATTTAGCCATGCCAAAATCTGATATTTTGGGGTTCAAGCGATGTCAAGTAGAATGTTACTAGCCTTAAGATCTCGGTGGATAATTGTTAGTCTTGAATCTCTGTGAATATAAAGAAGCCCCGAGCAATACCCACAATAATGTCAAGCCTCTTCTCCCAGTTGAGCAAGCTGGCTCGTTTTGTGTCTGCCAAGGTTATTCTGGTGTGAATAGGGAGATCATTGTGCAAAGGAGAAATGATTTCTTAAATGCTTCTCAGGCAGCAATGACAAACTAACGCATAAAAATGAAAAGAAAAGAAGAAAAAAAGAGTTTGAAGGTGAAAAATTGGAACCAAATATGTAGGAATCCAAGCTTCCTTTGGGTAGATATTCATAAATTAGAATCCTTTCTTCATTCTGAATGCAACAACCCAAGAGTCTGACAAGATTTCTGTGTTGAAGCTTAGAGATCAGAATAACTTCATTCTTAAACTCATTTGAGCCCTGCCTTGAGTGCTGGCAGAGCCTCTTCACTGCTATTTCTTGCCCTGAAGGAAGTTGGGCCTACAAAAAAATAGTTGACACTCAGAAATTCGTCGGTGAATTATGCCACGGGAACAATATCTCCTCACACTCTAATTCAAGTCATTAAGTTTCACTAAATATACAATTGCATGCTTACTTCATCATTTGCGATATTTACGGGTATGGTGGCCATTGGATGATGATCAAGACAAATCTTGGCTATCCAAAACTTTTTATTAGATTTGCCCTTGTCACCATCCCACGGCCATCATCCCACCCGGTATCATTATCCACTGACAGAAATTCTTGTAAGGTTTGCAAATGGCCAAGGGTCTACATGATTGCAAGGTTTCATCACAGAAGGACATGTTCTCTACCAAACTTATGCCTGCCTTGAAATGCAGCTCTTTATTAAAGACAATCAAAGCAAGGTGAACTATTCCTAGAAGATGACGGAAGCAAGTTTTATATGAATGGGCTTACCTTGTGTAGTCTAAAAAGTCAATAAGAATGCATGTCTATGAAGCTTTGTATGTAAATAGTTAAATTAAAAAAATAGTAATAATAAAGATAAATAACTAAGAAATAAATAACTGAATGGGCTAACCTTGTATACGGGCCCAAACCCTCCTTGGCCAATTTTTCGACTTAAAGCGAAGTCAAAAGTGACGGCTCTGATTGTAATTAAATCAAACCGGGGCAACTCTAGATCTTCTTGGCTTGCAATTTCAGAGTCATTGGCATGAAAAAACACGTTGTGACCTTTTGCCAAACAGAAATAAGAAAAATTAATAGCAGTAAAAAAGATAATTACTCCAAAAATCATTTTGTTTTTTAGCTCTAGGAGTTGAAAAAACTTGAAAGGATACCAATTTGACTGTGACATCTCTTAGTCTAACGTAAGATAATAAGAGGTGGACATTAAAAAAAAAGAGACTTAGAATGTACAATATAAACCTAATATTATTTTGCAAGACTACGTCCACGCAATAATGCAATGCTTCTAAGGTGACTGCACCATCTATTTTGTTTTATGTGTTTGTTTTCTCCTTCCTTTCTTTTTTTTCTTTCTTCTTTTATTTATTTATTTATTTTGGGTCCTAGAGGGGCGGAACGCCCTGGCTGGCTCTGTCCCAGCAGCTGAACCAAGGTAGGGGGCAAGTGCTCTTTGGAATGAGTAGGTGCAAAGGGCAAGCAAACGTGAATTGAGATTCAAAATGAAGGTCACCAAAAACGGGTGGATTGCTGTAGCAACCAATTGAATTAAGACAGAGCAGGGTGGAATTTGATGTGTAGCGGTGAAATTTGGATATCCACGAAGGAGCGCCAAAGGCGAAGGCAGCCCTTTGGGTCCCTGCCAACCCTGATGGAAACGCAACTAAACACACCAAACCCATGGCAACCCCAATTCAACAGGAAAAGACCCAAAACAACCGAGCCAGGGCACAATGATGACCCTGAGGATTCATCCTACTCCCTCCAAGACGAATCCAAGGATTCATCCTCGGAACTACCAATGCCCTCAAGAGGGAGTTTGCTTTATTCACTTTGGAAAATATGAAAGTTTCTGATAGTATATCACAAAAGGGCAGCGATGAGGCAATTAAAACAGGTCCCCATCCAAAGCCACAGACCAGTCTGCAAAAGTTCATTAAATTATAAAGCTAAACAGCCTGCAAAAGCTATCTTACCTTCTTTATTCTGCCTTGTTATTTTCCTCCTTGCCACAAACCAGCAGACGCAAACTACTACAAGCATAGCTGCCCCAATGGAACTTGCAACTGCAGCTACTTTTTTCCTCTTATTTGAATTGGCATCATCATCTAAAATTGAGACAAATTTCAAAGAAAAACATCTATTAGCTTAAAGAACAAATGCTAATTAATTATCAATTCTCACAATATCTACCATTCAAGTTAATTTCAAAGAGAAACATATATTAGTTTAAAGACCAACTGCTAATTAATTATCAATTCTCACAATATCTACCATTCAAGTTACTTTTCTAAGGAAAGGATCATACGGAGCAGTGAAAGTGGTAGTTTGATATAGAGAAATAACCCATTAAGTGTGTTCCTTTTTAAATCAGCCAAATCTCCAGACCAGAGGACACAACCATTTCCATCACCGATTATATCATAGCTGGAATATGCTGTACAAGAGCAGGCACTCTGGCACTTCACTTGGCACTCATCAAGACCCATACTCTGGTTTATCCAAATTTGCAACAAATCTGGCAAGTTCACTTGTGTTAACTTCAGAAACCCATACTCTGTTTCACAATCCAAAGCAGTTTCCCTTACACAGCCGTCTGACCAGTTCCGATTCTGCCATTTTTGTGGTACCTTCGGAACAAAACCTTTTAAACATTGACAAATGTGCGAGCTATTGGCATCACATAAAACATTAGAGCCACAGAAACCGTAATTATCACAAGTGTTCGTCTGAATTGTCAGAAGCTCCTCCCACTGCCCAGATTGCTGGTTCCTAGAAAACTCTTGTAATATCCCCTGCTCGTTCAATGTTGTCCTTGGAATCACCGAGTCTGACGCTACCCTTCGAAGGAGATACACTTCATCCTCATTTGAGACCAGAGTTGCTGTGAAGACTAGGTTTGTTTGGCTTACTCCAGTGAATCGAAAACCATTCCATGGCCCAATCCGCAATTGCTTCAAACCTTGCTTGCGTATAAACAACTGAGGCAATTTTGGTTTCTCAAGTTTATAGTTGAAATCACCCGGAAAAGGATCATCCAAACTCTTCCATGATTGAGAATACCATTCCTCGCCTGTTTTCAAATTGATCCCTTGCTTCATTCCTGGTATGAAGGTATCTGAAACAGAATCAAAGCTTTGCGACAAGTAGTCCTGTGAATTCGTACTATTAAATTCCCATAACACAAGATTCCCAGAATCCAGGAGCTGTGCAAACGTACTGTTTCCGCCTTTGGATGTATTTGAAGACCAAATAATGACTTTGGATCTATTCAAGATGACAAGATTCCCTTCAGCAGTTAACGTAAATATTCCAGACATATCTGAAAGTGGGTTTTCTCATTAGCAACCCACACGGTTTTGAATGATATATGCTTATACCATATACCCAAATAGCGATTCGTGGAATTTCCAGGACTGAAGAAACCCAATTCAAAGGCAGTACCATTTGAAACCAGAGTCTGCCCATCTGTGATTGAATGATTTGGGCTAAGAATATCACCACCAGCTGCAGCTTTTGCAGACAACAATGAAAAAACCAAACTACTGAAGAAAATGAAAAACAATCTTCTCATCTTCATAAATCTCCTGTTCTTCCAAGCGAGCAGCTTTGTTCTAAAGGATAAATAGTCAAATCAAAACATCTAATGCCTTCTCATCTTTGACTGCGAAGTAAGCAAAGTCAAAGATGTACAGGTCAGCTGCTGAATTTCCCCCAAATAAATCACCATTTTTGTTTTTCTTTTGGTGGCATTGCCCACAAGTGTTGCAACTACCAGCAATATCATTTATTAATAAACTTGTATAACCAAAATAATTGATCATTCTGAGCACAAATAATGATAATTAAATGTCATTGCTGGAGCAGTTTTTTGACACCATTTTTAAAGACCATCCTTGGATTGGCTGCAGCTGATTGCAGATATCTGCGGGTTTATGCGCGGTATGATGCTAGAAGATAGAACAAGAAATAGGCATGAATCCCCAAAACAACATATATTAGACAGAAATAAATTTATTAGCTCAAATAGAATTTCTATACATCTCAATCATATGGCAATATGGTTGATTGTTGATCTTTATTTGCCCATGAACAATGTTATGGTTACCTCATTAGGTGTCATGAACACTTCACCTGTTGTTGAGAAATCAGAGACAGACCCTCCGTGAAAAAACCAGGTTGTCTGGCTTCAGGCAAGGGATTGTCAGTTTCCAACATGGAGAGCACAGTGGAAGTTGCAGGCCTGGGGTTGCATTCGACACACGAGATCTACTTGGATGCATCTTAAAACTTCTATGGTGGAAATTATATCACCTATCTTGCATCCACCAACTTCAATGCCTTCCCTGCTTTGAAAAGACTCCATGCCTCAAACAGGAATTGATTAGGAAGTGTCAAGCACAAAAGAGAGTTAAAAAAGCCCAGAGTGTATCCACAATCAATTTGCATGAGAGCTTATGCCACAAGCCTAGCACAATGGTTCATTTTTATCCTTAAATAGAAAACTCAAAAGGCTTGTTTCTTCTAGTTTCAACGAGTGCTAAACAACCAATTGCTCCAAAAACTTAAGTAAGTTTATTATTTTAATTTTTTTATTTTTATTTTGTAACTTTACCCCTCAAGTGTAGGTGATGAAAATTTATAAGAGGGACCAAAACAAATGAAACATCAAATGGAATTGATAAAGAGGCCTGCTAGGCCTTGAACTCAATCCGTCCTGTTTAAAAATGAAGCTGAATGAGTAAAATATTTCATTATTTTTATAACTTAACGGTCACAAAATACCTTTCATTCAATCCGATGCAAATGAAAGCATATGACTTGCATGTCCCAGAAGGCGGAGGTCTTGATCCGGATGAATAAACCCCCTATTCCTGTGGCCAGTTATGATCTCCAACAATAGGACACCGAAGCTGAAGACATCTGACTTAATGGGGAAGAGACCGTCTATTGCATATCTGGTGACAAATACCCACTACAAGTGCAGAACAAGTGTTCATAAATGTCAGCAAAGAACAGAGGAAAACGCAGGAACATACACTAACATAATACTTACTATGTCTCCACAAGCCTTCTTGTTTTCTCTTCCATCTGGTCTCCTCGAAAGGTTTTAGCCATGCCAAAATCAAATAGCTTGTGGTTCAAGTCAATTTCTAATACAATGTTACTAGCCTTCAGATAGTTTGGGGTTCGAGTCCATGTCTAATACAATGTTACTAGCCTTCAGATCCCTGTGTATAATTCTAAGCCTTGAATCTCTGTGAATATAAAGAAGCCCTTGAGCAATGCCCAAAATAATGTCAAATCTCTTTTCCCATTGTAGAAAACTGGCTCCATTTATATCTGTAAAGGTAATTCAGTGTCAATTTGCGATCTTGACAGAAAGGATAGCGATCTCATTGTGCGAAGTACAACAATGATTTCTTAAGTTTTTCAATACAAGAAATTTAGCAAAAAAAAAGGAGTATTAAGGTGAAAGGGCGAACCAAATATATAGGAGTCTAAGCTTCCCTTTGGGAGATACTCATAAATCAGAATCCTTTCTTCACTCTGAATGCGACAACCCAAGATACCTGTGTTGAAGCCTAGAAATCAGAATAACCTCATTCTGAAACTAAGGCCCTGCCTTGAGAACTCAGAGAGCCTTTTCACTGCTATTTCTTGTCCTGTAGAGTTGAGCCCACAAATATAGTTGGTCAGAAACCTGGTGCAAAAATTACCTTACAAACAATATCTGGTTACACTGCAGATTCTTCCTCTTTCTACTAGTCATCAAGGATCATCCAAATTACACCTTCACTTCAACTTTTACTCTGCTAGCAATTCATAGGTTTCTTCGATAGAGGTTTAGAAGTTAATTAAATTGCAGAAAAGACCACAATCAAAACAAGAAAGTTAACTAAAATATGGAAACAATACTTTTGATTCAAAAGGCATGAGACTGCAAGACGTCAGCACAAACTAGGCTTTTTTTTTCGGGGGGATGGGGATATTTGAGCCTCCAACCTCTTGGTTGAAGGGAATTCGGGTACCATTAGACCAATAAGCCAGGTAACATAAAGAAAGGTTTCATGACATAAGAGCATGTCCTCCTCCAATAACAAATGGAGACCAATGCCTTGAATTGTTATCCTTTTATCATTCTGCTACTGTTTATCCTTTTTTCAGTTTTTATTAAATATGCCAGAGTCTTATTCATTTGAAGACAAAGGTACTAAAAGTTATTGCAGTAGTGATAAAGTAATATAAAAATGTGAAGAAATCAATAATTAATTATTATAGCTTCTACAGGTTTTACCTTGTATACAGGACCAAACCCTCCTTGGTCAACTTTCATTATTGCAAAATGAGTAGCTGAGGGCTGCAGAATTTATAGGACAGAAGCACAGAGTCATTCGAAAGGAAATAGTAAATACTTTAACAAGATTTTCTGTTTTAGAACTTCTGGAGATATTGATTTCACCTCATTTGAAGTCCATTATGCATCTGCCATGGGAATCAATTCCAGTGAAGATATGGAAAATCCAGGTCTGTATGCTGCCAATGTCCAACACTACAAGAACTGGGGACAAACACAACCGATACATCAGCACTTCATGAAACCGACACTCACAAGGTATATTGGATTCACTGAAATATGCAGAATTCTGTAAAAAAAGAAAAACCATCTGTCATATACTTAGCATGTCATAGATTATAGCTGTCAGTGATAAATATGACGAAAGGTTCTTCTTCCCTTACTACTGACAAAACTGTAACTCCGAAGATCAAACATAGCAACAATAACTAGGAAATGAATATTTGTAGCCAAAATAAATAAATAAATAAATAAAAGTCTAAGAAATGAAAGAGAATAGCATACCCAGAAATAGAAGGCAACCGCCACAGCTGTCATTCAAGGGAAGCATTAGATTGACTTCTGAATCATGCAAATTGTACACGATAGAATAGAGCATTGCGAGTAATGCATCTTTGAATGACAATAAAGTAGACACGTGATGCGAAAACTAGCCAAAAAGGACAATAACCAGAAGCACGTGACACCATTGTAATTTTGCTCATCATTTCATCATAATCATCTTCTTCTTCTTCTTATCCTCCTCCTCCTCCTTCCTCATCTGGTATTAAAAGACAAAATGGGTCAGAATACTCCCACATTTTAGTCACATTACATTGTGCCAACATGGATATGTAATATGAAATTTCTAGAGTGGATTTTTTGGAAAGTCCAAAACCACGAAGGAGAAAATACTAGAACAAATTTTGGGCAGTATATTACAAGCATCGCGTTCAAAACAGTCAAAAAGCACAAAATTCAAAATCAGAATTTTATATATAAAAAAGATAAATTCGGCAAGAAAAGATTGAAATTAAGAACCTTGGGATGTTTCCTAGGGGATTGCTTTTCTGAATTAACCAAAACCCCAACAACTAAATCGAGAAATTCGATGCTATTATCTCGACTTCAACACAAATATTCCTAAACAACCCTTCTTTTTCAAAGTTAGAGAGAGAGAGAGAGAGAGTTGTGGGGTTAACAAAGAGAGAGAGCGCGTTAGAGTCGAGACGAAAGAGACGTTACAAAATGGGTTCAAAATGCACGAATGGGATTCGTACTGGGGACGAGACAGTCACCAGTGAAAACGCATCCATCCTGGCCAGGCGAGGCGACTCGGAACAATTATGAAAACTTAAAATGTTTTATTTTAAAAATATTTTAACGGATTCATGTATTTAAAAAATGTTATAACTGCTATTGATTTTTTTTTCAAATTTAAATATAAAAAATATTTTAATTAATTCTTATATTTAAAAAAATACTACGATTATGGATATGTTATATAGAATTTTAATTTTAATTTTTCTTTCATTTAATTGATACAAAGAAGTTATATAGATGAATGAGTGCGAAACCCACTTCATAAATTTTCTTTCGGAAAATACATATATCAATTTTAACAAAGCAAACAAGTTTAATAAATTAGCTCTTTTTTGTTGAAAAAATATGTATTAATCATTTCCTAGCAAGAAGAGCAATTTAGCAAAATTCTCTTAGTTAAAACAAAGAAGATAAGATGACTCTAATGGATGACAAATTGAAAAAGCCCGCATACAAATTCATTTTTCATGAATAAAGTGATGCCCACGAAAATATAAATATGAGGCTATAATAGGCAACCCTCGGTATTAGTATTGTGTCTAGAGTAAAGTAGTTTAGTAATTACAATCTCTTTTCTTCAATCTCGTGTTTAATATTGAAATCTTATGTAACAAAAAAAAATTTATGTTTAGGTTAAAAGAAAAAAAAATGCATAACACTTAGAAGTTCCCTCCTATGTAGGGAAATTTACCATTCGACTATGGGTTTTAACTATTTCTTGAAGATTGAAATGAAAGAAGGAAAATAAAACCTCTAGCTTTGTTAATTACTCAAATTTTAAGGAACATTAGGTATTGCAACGCAACGACGGGATGAAAAAGGGACAAGAAAATGAAAAACTCACTTTTAACGGGACGAGAAAGTGGATGGAACGGTTAATACTCAACCCCTAGATATGCCTATTAGATTATAACTTTTTTTGATTGAATGATCAGACAATTTATTTCTTAATCAAAATTTTTGAGTTTGAGACTCGAAATAACGAAAAAGGATTTGAAAGATCTAATTTTTAAAATAAGTTTCATAATACTCTAATCAAATTAGTCAATTAAACTCTAGTAAGAAAAAAAAATATTATGGGCCTAGATGCCCTCGTAAGTCTAGGACCCACATCCAACCTAAATCCAACAAGGATAAAATAACTTTTTTTAAAAAATAAAAAATTTATAAATTATTTATATATAATATCCATATTAGATTTGATTAAATTTAATTTAAATCGAATTAAACTCTTAAAAATTAAATCTCTCCCAATATCTATTTTTGCCGTAAGCAAAAATTCTCCTTTAGATCTATCGAGTTTTGAGACTGAATTTTTTTTCCACCATCTTTGTTCTCTCTCTCATAATAGTTTGTTAGCACAAATAAGGAGCCTTTCTTCTTTTTTTTTATGGTTTTATGATTTAGCCACCAATCCAGTATTCGAAATTTCGTCTCAACTAATATGGGTCGACCGTTTGCAAGGCCCACTTTAGGGGACAAGTCTCCCAGCGTTGATTTTTTCGTTCTCATGGGAATCGAAACTCCAACCATAGTTAAGGGATATTAGTCTCCTAACCAACTAAACCATTAGACATTGGTACAAGCCTTTCTTTTTTAGAGAAAGAAACTCAATACTTTTAGTTTTAGTGAGAAAAGCTAAATTTGGATATTTTTAATGAGAGAAAATTTAAAATTAATATAATTAGTGAGAAAATTTAAGTAAATTAAGTATTTTAAAAAGAGAAAATTAATATATTTAATTTTAAAAACAGAGAAATTTAATCGATATTTTGATTGAGAGAAAATTTAAGATTAATGTGTTTAAGAGAAAATTTTAAAATAAATTGATTTTTAGGAAGAACTAATATATTTAGTTTAAGAAAACCAATGCATTTATTGAAAAAATATAATTAAATTATTTTTTATAAAGAGAGAAAACTAATATGTCTTGAAAGAAAAAGTTTTACATTAATTTGACTTTTTGACAGAAAAAATAAATTTGTTTGAATGTAAAGAGCGAATAAACAAACTTAAATTATTTTTCTAAAAAAAGAAAACTTGAAAAAAAAAAAGTTAAATTAATTTAATTTTTTGGATAGGGAAAACCAATGAATTTA
This sequence comes from Dillenia suffruticosa, assembly GCA_033439265.1. Lineage (NCBI taxonomy): Eukaryota > Viridiplantae > Streptophyta > Magnoliopsida > Dilleniales > Dilleniaceae > Dillenia > Dillenia suffruticosa. Next base: position 3,756,672 of record JAVTVX010000005.1, read on the forward strand.
GTTTAGGCACAAAAAACTATTTTTTTTTTTTTTTAGTTTTAGTGATAAAATTTATATTTAGTTTATTTTTTTTTTAGAAAAAAATAATGGTTGAATTATAGAGAAGAAAAATTTACTTATAAGTCAATATCGAACATAGAAAATGTGAAAACATTACCTGGGTATTGTTTTCTCTCTAACATTTTCCACTAAATATGTGTGTGTGGGCTCGCACGTGTGGCTGGTTAGTTAGTTGAAGAATAGGCGAATCCTCTTCCAGATTTTAAACCAACATCCTGAAAGTTCATTCCAAATGCTTGCAATCATGAATTTCACCGAACGAATGCGAATTGGAGCAAAGTCCCCCCGATAAGAAGTGAAAATCTTTGTTAAGAGTACTCCCACATTGTACTATGAAACACAGCACCCCCCCCCCCCCCGGGGCCCTGTCCAAAACCAGGAAGGAGAAAATACTAGAACACCTTCCGGGCATGGGTACGTATGACATAAGGGTATTGCAAGCATTGCATTCAAAGAATATCAAATGACACAAAATTCAAATCAGAATGTACATTAAAAGAAAAAAAGATAAGTTCGGAAGTTATGATGGAAATGATGAACCTTGGGACGATCATGGGGGATTATTTTTCTGAATTAGCTAAAACCCTAACAACGAAATCAAGAAATTCGATACCATTACTACAGCTTCAAAAGAATTATCCGAATACGGCACTTCTTTTTCAAAAGGTTGAGAGATGCTGGAATGCACCTATGCGGGAATCATAGCAAATCCCAGACTCAAGATATTAATATAATATTAATGGCGGTCCTGAAAGTTTTTCATTCAGAGGCTCAGATTTTAGATCTTTTCTTTAAATCAAATATAATAAAAAATTTTAAAAATTTAGGGGGACATATATTTTATTTACTCTAATTAGACTTTTGAAATCTCATATATCCTCAGATTATCTAATACAATTAAAATTTTATGGAAGGTCATGACACCCTTTGGCCCCTTCTTCGAACAGTCATTGATGGTCACATAATATGATTTTACAGCTTCGCAATTGTTATTATAGATGATAATTTAGAAACAAAAAAAAAAAAAAAAGCTACCTATAAATTCATTTTCCTTGAATAAAAGGCTGCGTAACAAAAAATATATAATACTCTCTCCGACAGTTTAGGTTTTTTTTTTTTTTTTTTTTTTAAATTATTCCACTTCAAGTATTATTTTAGAACATCAATAAATTATTAATTATTATTTTCTAACTTTTACTCTTATATCTTATTATTTTAGCTAAATATTCAATCATAAAATGACGATATCCACTTTTAAAAGGGTAATTTGGTCAATTATTATTATTTTTTGAATTGTGGTTGTTCAATTATTTTTCTTAATTTTTATACAATTTTTTTAAACATGGAAATACAGCATCGACCCCCAATATTACTTATTTTTAAAAATAAGTGTGGTGCCCTATTCCTTAAATGAATGAATGTACTGATTCCCATAAACCAAATGAACCCGACTTTTTTTAATATCGCCTATGTCAAAGTATTTTTTTTTTTTGGTGCTCTTAGACTCGATATATCATTTAGTGTTTAGAATTTTATCCGACTAATTTAAATCGAAAAACTGAGTTGTGTGTTTAGCGCAGGTGGTCTTTGTCAAAGTTAAAAACCAGTTAAGGACCCACAATACCCACTGCCCTCCCCCAGCCCACCACTCATTTGTGTGGGTGTTTAGTGTTGTCCTATCGGACCCTGGTGCTTTCTTCTCTTGGGCTTTTATCGCTGTGGTGGCTTCTCTGTTTTGCCAATTAGATTATAGGCCTACATCGCCTTGTAAGAATGGCCAGGGCCCATTTCCCAATTAAATTCGAAAGGAACAAAATGAACTCAAGGATAAGGGTAAAAATATAGATAATTGATTTATTAAAATAAGATATTAAATTTTTTAACTAAATTTAAAATTTGAGAATAAAAAAGATTATACTAGAAGAGTCACTTCATAAATAGAATCTCATAAACGTTTGAATCGAATTAATTAGAGTATAAATTATCGGTGACAATTAAAAAATAAGAGTAAAAATACAAAAGTACCATCATGTTCTAATCTTGCAGAATTGTTGGCCACGACATATTTATTCATCATTGACGATGTAATTTTGATTTTATTTTTATTTTTTTTACAATTGAACATAGTTTTATTTAAAATTGAAATAATATAAAAGATATGTAAATTAATAAATATTAAGTACTTCTTTAAAATATGCCTTCCCACTCTGCTCCTGGGTGTCTCCGATCTCGAAAAACACCTGAAGGCCAAATGGATTTCTCTCATTCTCAACTTTGAGAGAAACAAAATGCATGTCTTGCAATTTGAAGATTCTCTGAAAAATTACAAGATCTAATGCATTGCAAGTGGGCCAGCGAACTGCATGACAAGATCTGAGGTTTTTTTTTTCTATTTTTTTAGTTACACTACTGTTATCTGGAATCATAATCTCACCACGGAACCCTTAGCTAACCCTCTCAGTGTAATTTTTTTTATTCTCAAGTTTCAAATATGAAATTTAATTAAAAGACCTAACAGATCATTCCACTAAATCAACTGTCTATCAATTTTTTTTTCTTATGCCCACCATTAGATACAAAGGAATTGCACATGTCTTTGCTTCTTATAAACATGGTGATTTCGATATTTCTTCATTTTTCGCCGAAACCCATTTGGAGTTTTTTCATGTGGCAGCAGATGTCTAGGCAAAAAACTGAGGGCTAGTCTAAATAGGGTGGTCCAATGTGTTTTTATAAAGCATTGGGATCATATGAATTAAACACAATGACAACCTACTTGCTGCACTCTTCTTATGCATGGATTTCATAATGGTACAGATTAGGGTTTGGGATGCGTAAGACCAGATGCAGCAAGGCTGGCTTTTGGAGTATATTGATTATACCTCTTCCTTTTTAATAGGCATTGGCGTTCTTTTTTTCTTGCTTTGGTACTTGTAACTTGTTTGTGAAGCTATTTGCTTAGTTGTAAAGCATATGAAGTCGCACTTTTCTTTTTTATCCACCGCCTCGCACCTTTTGAATAATCCATATTTTTTTTATATAATATATATATATATATATATATTTATATACGCACATATACATGAGTAAAGGCAATTGCATCAAATTTTGCTCTTCTTTTACATATAAATCTCCTAAGTTTGATGCAGCAGGATTTGATCCATTATTTTCAACTTAAAAATCTTTAATGATTTAGCTAACTCACACTAGGTTATTTGCTTTTATATTGAACAATATGTTATCAATCTTTTGTAGAGTTGGAAATAAGAAAGATTATAATTACAGTCAAATAGGTTTAGATCGGGACCAAGTCAGTTGATTGTTGAAAAAAGGATGTATGAATCCTAAGGAAAACAATGATGATAACAACGTTGAACCATTAGAGTTCAGTGAGGGTTTGAGATTTTTGAGATTTACTTATCATAAATAAGGGGCCTGATGGATGTGAGTTGGAATTTGTCTCGACGTCATTGTATGAAGTTTCTGTGTCTCTTGGATCATTTGATAGTTTAGTATCGAAGAGCATTAATAGTTTATATGTCTGCAATGATATTAGTTTGAATCTATAATATTTAATGAATTATGTATCCAACAACTAATATTTCAATAAGATTGTGTTATCAAATATGATAAACAGGCAGTAATTATTTTTTTGGTATATTATCGATCGATGTTTTGGAGGTATTTAAGTTAGCATTCTTGTCCATCAGAATAAAAATAAAAATATATAGAAAAGTTGATTATGAACTCAAGGAGTAGTCGGAGTAAGTGGCTGCTGAAGCAATCTCTTTCACTACAAAAGCTATTAACCAATTGTGTCCCAAAAGAGACAGTATAGTGGTATAAACTTTTCTCCCCCAACATAATAATTTCAGATTCAAATTTTTATATAACAAAAAAAACTATTAATCAATTGTTCAAAAAAAAAGTTATTAAAAAGAACAATTATTCGGGCCTTGCCCACTGGATCATGGGCCCAATTGCCTTTGCAGGGAGATGGGCCCATCCGTTGCCTCGGCCACATTGTTTATCAAAATTACTTTAATATGAAAATGAAACTATAAAGTCTTCCAAATACCGACCTGCTGCTGCGTTCAAAGGTCACTGTAAGTGTAATCTCGAAGAACTCGAAACATCTAACGGGGTTCTCAAGGTCATTCTCAAACTGCGAAAGATAACAAAATTTAAATAAGTAAAATGGATCAAAAAGGAGCTAGTACGGCACATGCCAAAGAAATTGCACATGATTTGGCCTGTTAAAGTTGATGGGATTTCATGAAATTGCAAATTTTCTTTGTTTTTGGTGAAACCCATGTGAAGATTAGGTGATATGAAATGGGGTCCGAGAAAAGAAAGTATTGGGGCTTGCAAAAATTTTTGGGTTCAGATTTTGAACTAATTATATGTTTGGTTCCTAAATTTTGTTTAAATTTCATAAATTAGTCTTTACAATTAGAAATATTATTTTATAATTCTTAAATTTATAAAACTATTGGTCATTCGATTGTTAATATTATCATATTATCCATTAAGTATTGATGTAAAATGATGTGACAATTTACGTAGTCATACAAATGATATGTCATTGACATATTAGCACTAGAAAACATCTCACGATGCCACGTTAGCATTTGTTTTCGTGATAGTGCCATGCAACCAAAGTACCGATGTAGCATGCCATGTCTGCCCTTCCCAAAAAAATAAAAAATTCCCCTTCTCTCTCACTTTTCTCTCTCTCTCTCCTCCCCTTCCCTTTCTTTGGAAAATGAAAAATTACAAAAATACAAAAATACCTCGTTTATTTAGAATCAATTTTATTATTTTTATGTTAATACCTCCCTTTAATTTGAAAAAATATATATAAAAAATCAAAAATAAAAATAAAAAAATTATTTTTTATTTAAAATATTAAAAAAATATTTTTAAAGAAAAAATAGAGAAGGAAAGAGAGAGACGCTATTTATCGACTTCAACCCCTGTCTCTCTCCACCATTACCACAACAAGCTTCAACCATCACCGGAGCCAAAAACCCTAAATTGATTATTAAATCAATCTCTTTTAAATGTTCTAATAGCTAATTTCAAACTTTAATGATTTCATTTTAAATCATAATTATTATTTACCCATCACACTATCGTCAACCACCACCTACCACCACTAGCAACAAGCATCAACCCCCGCCTTTCATAGCCAAGGACATGACAAGCTTCAACCTCCACAAAACATCTAAATATTCCATCAAATACATAAAAAGAATATCAAAAAAATACAATCACCCGTGATTGCTCAAGCAACCCCAAAATCCTCTTTCTCTCTCATCCTCTCCAAATCTCAGATTCAAATTTACCCTTTGATAATCACAAAAAATATAAAAAAATATACAAAATTGAGAGTTTTAACATTGTTGTAGACGGTGGATTAAAGAGAGAAGATCATAATCAAGGGTAACAAAGTCAAAGCTGAAGCTAAGATCATCCTTACAAAGAGCTTCATTCCTCCCCCAATTCGTATGATTTCTCCAAAAAAATCAATTCATCTCAGTCTCTTACTCTTCAATTTTGTCTGGCCATAGCAATATTCACCATGAATTGAGGCCTCTACGAGAACGCGAGTGGTTTGGAGAAATGGAGAGTTGAGGCAGAGACATTATGGTAGGAAACTCATGCTCTGATTTCAAGAACAATTCAACATATTTGAATCCACTGGTAGAGGCTAACCCTCTTATCGATGTAGCATCAAGCAAAGTGCAACCACAGGCAGAAGCCCTGACACCAACACTTGATGTGGCCGATGTTCTAGACCCACCGTTACCATCAGTGGCAGCAGCCAACGCCGCCTCTATCACAAACCTTGCTGCTAAAGAACCTTTGAAAGAGAATTCACCCGCACTAATGATTGGAGAGAAGGAGAGGAAGCAATCCTTGCCTTGAAACTTCCTTCGTCTCGCTTTCTCTCACTAGAGGGAGAGAAGAACATCAAAGAAGTGGCGGAGGATGGTGAGACCCACCTACGAAAAGTAAGAGTATGAGAGAGAGAGAGAGAGAGGGGATGGTAGTGTCACGTTAACAAAGAAACTGCGTGGCACTACCATGTCAACATATTACTGACATGGTAGTATGGGAGGTCTTCTGGTGCTAACATAGTAATAACACGTCAGCCTCCATACCTCCACCTAGGATGCCACGTTAGTTTACATTAGCACTTAATGGACAACATGAAACCGTCGGTGACGGAATGATCAATACGTTACAACTTTATAAATTTGAGAGCCACCGGATATTGTTTCTAATTATAAGGACTAATTTATAAAATTGAGCAAAGTTAAAAAATCGGACATATAATTAACTCTTCATATTTTAATTTATGAAATTGAGCAAAGTTCAAAAACCGGACATTTCATTTTTGAAATTGAGCAAAGTTCAAAAGCCGGACATAGAATTAACTCTTCAAATTTTAATCCTTTTTCCTTTTTCATTTTTGCGTTAAAACTCAAATTCCACGATGCCCAAGAACTGCAACTGTAGAAATCCATGGTATTGTCTTCTGGGTAAGGACAACAGATAAGCCAAAGCCCAAATCACGTTCGGAATTGCAACAAAATGATTTGGTTACTCTTAATGGCGTGGTCATATTGACCCAAGCTTTAGCAAGATTGAGCCAAGCGTGGTCCTGTGTGTTTAAAAAAATGGTATTTTTTAAAAATTAATTTAACATAATGACAACTACCTATACCACTCTGTGTGCAGATTCGGCAAGGCTGGCTGGCTTTTGGATTGGTGTTCTCCAGATGCGGCAGGGGGGTTCTCCAGATTCGGCAAGGCTGGCTTTTGGATTGGTGTATATTGATAGATGATACCCAAATCTCCATGTATTTCTTTCATCTATTTTTTGCATTGTGTTTTTTATTTCCTTAAAAAAATTTGATATTTAATACGTTGGCATTTGTTAGTACCCTGATTGGCGCATGCTGTTGCTTAGTTGTTTATGATAAGTTCATGCGTTTTTGATACATCACTTGCCTTCCTTTTATAAGTCATCAAACTTTTGTTTTTGGAGAATAAGAATTTGGAAAGCATTGAATAGTTGAATCAATGTATTAAGACCGGTTGCATCTAAGGAAAATCTCTTCAAGAAACAACAATGAAGTTTCCCAACCAATTAAAAGCCATAATTGATCTAAAAGGACAATTTGTGGACACTCGACTCTTGATGGAAAGATGACTAATCAATCTTACGTCTCAAATTATTAATTTTAGTGTATTGAAATCGTGGTCCTTCACAACCATACCTGTACTCATGGACAGATGTCAGGCAGGTTTTCTCAAAATTCTCCTTAATTTGTACACGAATCACTTGCAAACAAATCAATTTGTTGTACGTAAATGACCGAAACAGCTCATGAGAAAGTGTGTAGATATTGGGGGATTGCAATAATAGCATATTTTTGAATGTATTTGTTTGCAAGCAAGGGCCCAAATCTGGCAAAATTTTGCTTTGAAAAATACTTCCACTGCATTGAGTCCCTTTCATGGTTACAACATAGCCATTGTCTTTCTACCCAGCATAGGTTTCTACTGCTAGCTAGATCCCAAGTAACTTCTGTACGGTATTCTAGCATGTTTATTGTCATAAATTTGCCCACATAGGAGGATTTCAATCGAGTAGTTACTTGCTTATATCCAATCTTTACATTTGGTTATGAAATTGAGCTACCTAGAACTGACAGCACCAATCCCACCAAAATCCTTCCTTTCAAAAGTACCATGATTCAGTATTGCCTATGTGCATGTGCAGTTTATAATATCAAGTTCATCTCAGTCAGACCCATCTGACAAGTTCGAATCATATGTTCCATCCCTTGAAGAGCTTGTATTAAGGAATTGCCGTCCACTCAAGATACCCTGGAATTTTGATCAAGTCAATGTCGAATATATATAAAACGCTTGTTGTACATGATTGTCTTCACTTAGTATTTGTTGGTTTAGTTGTTCTAGAACACCACACTTTCCAAGGATGAGGTAATGGCTGATGAGAGCATAATTAATTGATAATTAGTACAAAGCATTACACACTATCGACCAGTGACCGTTGAGATCGTGACACCATTTACTGAATAATTTACTGAACTACTTGCACATACATCCGAATCTCCTGGAGTCTGCCCCATAGAAAATGCCGGCTTCTTTGGTGCAGGTAGACTTGCTGCTTCACTTCCCAACATAAAGAGAACTGAATCCATTGTTGGCCTGTCTGCTGCATTCTCTTGAACACAAAGAAGCCCTATTTGTGTGCACTTCTGCACTTCAACTATTACATGCGAATCTTGTAAGAAGGGATCTACCAAATCTAGCACCTTGTCTTCATTCCACAGCTCCCATGCCTAAATTTATTAACATTTTTCTTAAAATTCTGCTTCAAGTTACACAAATGATGTCTAAAATGTAAACAAAGATAAAATAAGAATGTTCTTAAACAAACGATGACTTACGTAACCAAGAAGATTCAAAGACATCTCCGCATGGTAGAAGCCAGCATTTCTTTTACCACTCACAATCTCAATTAACAAAACTCCAAAGCTGTAAACATCTGATTTTACTGAAAAAAGTCCTTCCATGGCATACTCGGGGGACATATAGCCACTACATTTCATTGCAATGTAAAAGGTTCAGAAAGAGGGAATGGAATTCTGTTATGGTTAATGAACCACAAAACTTCTAATACTTGGTAACAGCAAACAATCAATTAGTGCACTCATTGAAGACCAAATACTTACTAGGTGCCAACAATTCTGACAGTGTTTTCTTGGTTTTCTTTTCCTCCAAAAATCCTTGCCATGCCAAAATCCGAGATTTTTGGGTTCATGTCCTTATCTAACAGAATGTTACCAGCTTTTAGGTCACGATGAATAATTCTCAATCGAGAATCTCGATGAAGATAAAGAAGTCCTCGAGCAATCCCTTCAATGATGCCAAAACGTGTTCCCCAATTGAGTAGCGCTCTTTTAGTTGGATCTGTATCGCACAACGACCAAAAAGATAAACAAAATAGATAAATAATGATTACAGTAAAATTATAGGAAAAGAGGAGCTATGCTGTTGCTAAGGGGTACAAACCGAAAAGGTAACTGTTCAAGCTTTTGTTAGGCAAAAATTCATACACCAAAATCTTTTCATCTCCTTCAAGGCAGTAGCCCAAAAGTCTTACGAGGTTTCTATGCTGGAGTTTGGCAATAAGAACAACCTCATTTTCAAACTCTTGCAGCCCTTGTCCAGAGTTTTTAGATAGCCTTTTCACTGCTACTTCCCGCCCACTTGGTAATGTTCCCTGATAAAGAGTTAAAAGTACATGAATAGTTTTGGGACGTCTCGTGTGAAACAAATTACTGTTTTCTGAGGTCCTAGTGATTAAGTGGCTACCTTATAAACATGACCAAAGCCTCCCACGCCCAGTTTATTTGCAAGGGAAAAGTCACCTGTGGCAGCTTTAAGTATATCCAATCCAAATGATGGTAGGTCTGGGCCTTTACCCTGAGTGGCACATACTTCATCTTTGTTTTCCTCCAGGCAGTATCTGTTTGAGTTCTTCGGAGTTTCCAAATCCGAGAAAAATAGCTCCTGGCTTTGATTTTTTTTATTTGATCCTAAAAGCAATTTTGCATACTCGTAAAAATCCTCCCAATTATAATTTAATTATTTTTTTCAAATCTAAAAAAAAAAAAAACTCCAAAATATTTACCTGTTTCTCTTTTTATTTTCCCAAAGATATATATGGCATAGACAACTGAGACGAATATTCCTGGTATAGCCACTGCAGAAACAAGCAATGCTGTTCTTGTTCTTTTACCTTCAAAAAAAAAAGGTTCTGTAATATAAAAAGATCGTGCTGTGGGCTACCAAAAAAAAAAAAAAAATTGACGTGCTGACAAGGATTTTGTTTATCCTGTATATCAGCTATGTTTCAAAGATCATAAGGGAAACTAATTATATATTCTGCTGTATCATGATTCTCGTGCAGTACTCCTAAATGAATTTTAGCCTGCCAGACGTTGATTTGTGTGATTAACTTGTACGGCTTGTTATTTGCTACAGTTTTGATTGCTCAAAACTGGATTAGCTTCCTCAATGTTTTTAATTCCACATTGAAATGATAATGGACAAGAGTTTCCGGTGATCACCTTTCCTTGCATTGTCCTTACTTGGGTTTTTCTATATTAAATCTTCAATATTGGTAAGGACCATTGAGTTTGTCTAGAAAATGTGCAGACTTTTAAAATTCAGTAAAGAATTCAAATGTTATGGTGCTATATGTTTTTGGTGTATTTTGTTGAAAAGAGATGGTATATTGGTCGAGGATCAATTCTTGAGGCCAAGGGACCTGGTCCAGAAGATGCTAAAGATTCGGACTTGTTCTGTTTTTTCTTGAGGATATAGATCAGGTGTCCGTGCGTGCGCATGTGTGTTTTCGTATTTCTTGTGGGCCTTGCAAAAGACCGACATGATTATTTTAAGTGGAATTTAAATCTCCCGAAAGTTGTGTCAGAGCTTTCACTTTTTACAAGGCAGTAATTATTGACTGGAGTAGGGTGAACTTCCTGCTCTATTTTTCGTACACGACTTGTCCATTCTACTTTTCTCCCTTTGCTCTAGACTAGTTTTTCCCATAGTTGAATTTATATCTGGACTAAGAGATGTGACACGTTTCACGTCGGGATCGTGAATAGTTATTCATTATTTTTTGATATCGGTTATATTTTTATAGAAAATCAAACATAGAATCAAGGTTTCCCGTGTATGCGCAGTGGCATGCTCACGGGAAGGTGGCGCCCGTGGCAGGGAGATCTCGCTGTGGCTGGGTGAGGTGGCGGATGGGAGAGGCCGCGGCGGAGAAGAAGAGAAAGAGAGAAAAAGGGAGAGAGAGGGAGAAAGAGAGAGAGAGAGAGAAAGAAAAGAAAAAAAAGAGAGATCGGGACTTTTTTAGCTCCAAATCTCGATTTTTTTTTTTTTTTGCCTCTGATGTTGCAAGATGTATCTTGGATGACTCGAGAAATTGAGTCAATCCAGGAGACTTAACCTTTGAGAATCATTGTTGACGTTTATGTGTAAGAAAGGATAAAATCTCACGTTAGAAAGATGGAATCTCGTTAACTTATACTAAGTTGCTACTCCTTCATATCAGTGTTATTTTCCTATCGATGAAAAGTTACAAGGAAAAATGATTTGTACCTGGTAAATCCTGTTTTGCAAGACGTAAGTAAAGGCTTCCACCACCCGAAGGAAATTTTTGAATGTCTTTCAAGTCTCCGTACCATGTCAAGCATCCCAACCCACTTTCGAATGCAAAACCTGTACAAGAACAATTGTTCTTACACCTAGTTGAACACTCATCTATTCCCTCAATAGCCTCTGATTGAGAATTATCCGGTAACTTCACGTTCTGAACCTCCACGAAACCTTCATTCGAGCTCCTTTCATTGCACTCCAGGGCTGTCTTCCTAATGCACCCACCACTCCAATTCCCAGAATTCCATTCCCGAGCTGAATATGGCCTAAACCCATTCAAACAGCTGCATATTGGTTTCTTTTTGTTATTACATTTTCCATTGGGACCGCACTTTCCATAAAATTCACATTCGCTGTCTGGCCGTGACCACACAACATTCCAAGCTAGAGCCTCATAGTTCCAATATGACCTTTCCAATTTCCCTAAAGAACTTAATTTAAAGCTTGAAATGATAGACTTGTTAAGGTTTGCATATTCTGCATAGAGTCTTCCTGCATCCTTATCTGTAATAATATTGAAGCTATAGAGTTCGAAAGAAGTCATCCCTGGAACTCCTACAAACTTCTGTCCATTCCATAGGCCACTTCTCCAGTACTTACTCGAAGACTCCCACATGATAATTTGTGTGACTCTATTTGGATCGAAGCCCAGTGAGTAGTTCCCAGGATTAGGATCATTATTGCTCTTCCATGCTCGGAGGAGTTGGTTCTCACCTGTTCTTAAATTCAATCCAAATTTCATAGCTGGTAGGAATACATCGGAAGGATAATCAAAGCTTTGCCACAATATTCTGTTTTCATAGCTACTTGAATTTCCATTTCTTAATATAAGATTTCCGGAGTCTAGCAGCTCTGCTACTGTATTGTTTGATGGAAATGAAGTGTTTGATGACCAGTGAACAACTCCATTTCCATCAACCACTGCTAAATTTCCATCTTGCCGTATTTTGAGAATTCCAGATGGATTCTTTACCGGGTCTTCCCTGTTTGCTACCCAAACAACAGTCTGTTCAGTTATTATCCCAAACCAGATCCCAAGATATCGATCGCTTGAATTCTTTGGACTGAAGAAGCCCAAGATGAAATTCCCATTTTCAGATGTAACAGTCTCGTTATCTCTAATACAAACAGCTGAATCTATGGTTCCTCCTATGCAAAAACCATGGAAAAGGAGAAAACTCAAACAAATTGAAATGAATTTCATTCTCCCTTTCATTTCCATGTGTTCCATAGAAGCTAATGATTCAAACAGTTCGTGTTTAGACATGGAAAGCTTTAAGGGTTTTATAAAGGTTTTACCTAATTACAAATTCAGGAAAATAGTTTATTCAAAGAATATTATTGTTTATGTTACATGCTATTCAAAATGCAATTGTCAGATAGAGACCCGTTTGATCAGACATGAGTGTCCTGTTTAGGAGTTTTCACATAACCTGAAATCAAGCCAAAGAGTAAAGGCAATCTCAAGCAAAAAAAATATATATATATATATATATATATATATATATATATAATAGGTTGAAAGCATGACTAGCAGTGCTAGCAACAGTTTGCCAGTTGGTGCATATCCTATCTAGGCCATCCAAAGTTGCGGGGCTGTCTTTGTTGCTTCCAGATCATGGTCGTTGGATGCCGGAGCATTGTGATATTGCACGTTGGACAACATGGAGATTTAGAAATGGGTAAGGGTAATTCATGATTTTGTTGGGTTGCGTTGGGCCAAGTCATACTGTAAATATGTTAATCTCCCATTCTTGAACAACTCTATGCAGAATGTCTTTATAGGATTAAGTTAAATTTTCTTTTGCTGACTAGTTCAAATTTATTGCTACACAGCCTAAAGTAAGTTGTCCTTGTTTCAACCTTCCCTAATAGAAATACAGACAGACAAAAGGTCCCAAATGAACGGATTCCTTTTAACCGTCCAATCAGTAGCTCTTGAGTTTTGCTTATATTAAGACTCAAATATTTCTGCATTATTACCTCCTGCCTTATGGCAACTCGAATCAACATTGTCTTTTATCCTGTAATAAGAGATAAACTTACATTTTGGAATATTGACATGAAACATAGTACAAAATGACCATGTACATAAATTAAAGATTAGTCCTTATGCCTTAAAAGGGTGTTTGATTCAATTGTTCAATTGCTAATGACTGTAGTCGCTAATGGCTCAAGTTCCGGTGCAATTTAGACCTTGTTGAATTTGGTTTCGAAACATACGTACCAAATTGAAGAAGGAAACTGCACTGAACTTTCCTTTTTGTCTGCAAGAAGATCATCAATAGAAACCTCCAGCTCCAACAGAGCCCCATATCTTAGCGTATAGGTGCAGCATATCATATGAGTCTCGGTTTCATTTAAGACCTTTGACAGTACAAGGTGACCAAGGAGAAACAACTAGAGGTCCCAATAGTTCCAACCATAGCCCCTCTTTATCATTCCAATTCATAGCCACAGAGGACTTTTGTGAACCACCGCATTTGGTCTAAAGACGTGTATAGGCTTATGAAGCGAACGATTGAATTGCTTCTTTTAAGATGGATTATCAGTCCTTAGATCTCTGGTCAATTTTTTTACCCATCTTGTACGGAAGAGGACAAATTAGATCTTGTACTCAGGTTTCCTTAGTTTGTAATGTAGCACCTATGTTGTTTCTCATCTCATGACACTGTTTGTTCATGTAATTATATCCGTTCGAGACAGTTTAATTGCATCATGGTTTCCTGCAAAATCCTAGTTACCATGCAGCTTCCTGGAAGGAGAACCCCTCTTACCTTAATATTCAGTTTGTATTGCCCACATTGCCGATCATGAATCACATTTTTACCATTTTCATTTGTAATTCCTTTTTATGCCTAGTCTTTATTTTTATTTTATTTATTTATTTATTTATTTATTTTTTGTGTAGCAGTCAATTGTATTTATGATTTTATGACATAACAAACCCTCTTCGCCTGTGGGAGCATATTAAGAGATAGGCCATAATAATTTTAAAAAATATTAGATCACGTCCAATCACAAATTTTGAGTTCTGAATTTAATATAATAAAAAATAATGAATTGTTTTAAAACTTTATAATAAAATAAGGTGATTGTGATCGAATAATATATTATTATTATTTTTTAATGATTTAAACCAATCATAGTTGTGGGGCAACATTCTATGTTCATGAAATGACCGATGAATGCCTTTGTTGGCTAAAGTGGCCTATTAAATCTAGAGTTCTCCTTATTGTTGTAACAAGCAAGAAGGGAAATCAGTTATCACGTGTTTGTGGGTTTTTTGGTAATTATAATGTGCCGGATTTAATATTGTCTTAGTTGTCTTGGAGAATCTAAAATCACATGCAACTTCCTGGAAGGAGAACTGCCCACCCTCCAAGACTTGAAAATGAAAGTGGAAAGCAAGCAAGAAGCCAGCAACATCCCCAACAGCCACATACAATTATAAATACTCTTTTCGTCTCTGCATTCAGTTATTAGCTGATTCTTTCAGACACCTCTCACCCCCCCATCTATACCTCTACCAACCCATATCTTTCTTCTCTATTCATTCATTCAATCTTCTCTCTGTCTCTCTCTGTCTCTCTCTCTCTCTCTGTTGTAGATATGGAGGTCTGTTTCGCTATGGAAATGGAGAATGATCTTGATTTTGAAGACTACTTTCCATCCATGGTGGAGAGATTAGGAGCAGAAGGATTTCTCATGGAGTTGTGCCATGGTTTTCACCTTCTAATGGATGTCGAGAAAGGACTCATTACATTCGAGAGCTTGAAGAGGAACACACTCTTGCTGGGGTTGCAGGAAATGAGGGACGATGAGATTGTCTGCATGTTGAGAGAAGGAGATTTGGACGGCGATGGTGCTCTTAGTCAGATGGAGTTTTGCGTGCTCATGTTCAGATTGAGTCCAGGCTTGTTATCTGGATCCGATGATGGATGGGATATGCTCGAATAAACTGAATAATGTACTACAATATCATAAATTCTGTTGAGCTTTAGTTTGTTCTTAGCTAAAAAGAATTCTTAAATAAACCCCCATTGTATGCATGAGGTTGATAAACTAGATATTATGGCATTTCATGTGACATTTTGCCATGTAATTCACTCATCATTCTACTTCTAAGCAATACATTTATGGATTGAAATCGTAAGTTCTTTAATCTTGTCCTGGATTCATGCTAGGGAAAAGCTTCAAGGTGTGGTGAAATGAAACCTTGGAGAGGTCAACTATATTTTAGGAAACTCCTAGTCCTATTATTTGGGTCTTTCATTATAATGGTCAGATTGGTTACTAGACTGAGAGACAATGAGGAGGAATGTCCCTTCTCATTCAAAAAGAAAATAATAATAATAAAAATATGAAAGAATGTGGAAATTCCTACTTCTGGGCGTCCAAAATAAGAGGTTTCTTTTTCTGGAGGGGCAGGATATTAATCTTTTCCCAAATTTGCATAGAGCCAATTGACTGGCTAGAAATATACAGAATATGTGACTTAGGGCTTGTATGGCTGTCCCGTGAATCATCAATGTTTTTTGAAATGTGGGGTTAGGGTGAAACTTCAAGAGAGCAAGATAATGCAGGAAAGGGCCAAGCAAGGCTTGTGTTTGAATGGTAAATGCCCAATAGTTATGTCCCCATCCGTAGCAGTAGAAATACTGACCTTCTGAAATTGGGAAACATATTGTGGTCCACTGTAAGATAAAGGAGGGTAATAAAGATACGCCATCAAAGGAAAGGAGAAAAACATAATGTAAAACTAAAGGCAATTCAACGTGGAGAAGTCGGAAAGAGAACGATATTTTTTTTTCCAGAAACAATACAGCTCGTCCAAAAGGATCAAACTAGAACGCAACCTTCCCAGCAACTGGAAGACTGCATTTTTCAAAAACTATTCAGTGTAGGAGCAAAGTCATCGAAAATGATGGTCAATAGGACGCTGAGATCTGAGAGCGAAAACTCGTTCTTGTCTTTCCTCCGACTAGGGTTCCTGTTTTATTATTTCATAGATTCTCAATTGACAGGTATCATTGGTTTGAAAAAAAAAAAAAAAAAAAGAAGAGAGGACTGAGAAAGGAAACCAGAAGAAAGTTAAAATTTATTTTCTGACAAACCTCAATGACCCAGAAAAATAAATGCAACCAAGAAGTGCACAGCATCCGAACTTCCAGGTCCGATATATGTTGATGCAAAAGTAGTTACAACAAGAGTCACGGTGCAATACACCCTACCATAATAAAAAAATTTTATACTGGCGTAAAAACACTAATTTCAAAAGTTGGCAGATAAGTTTTTTGTCTCCATATGAGGCAGGGAGGTTTGTCAGTCATGAAAAAGGATGGGCATGGAAAAAAGTGAAAGTAAAGCTATTATGATACGAGGATGAGAACAAGCAAATTGAAATTACTTTCCAATCAAACATTTGAAAATAATATTATTTTACATAGGTGGAGTTCTGTACACAGATTGCACTTTTGACTCTAATAGTGATACATATTTGTCAAGCATAGAAATGACAGCTTCAAATTCGGTTACTTGTTGCTCTATGGTATCAATTTGCTGAATATACTCATCAAAATTCCCACTTTTACATTTCAACTGCTCCACAAATACCCTCAATCCAGAAGCCACATCGCCAAAGCCTGTATATTCTTCTGCCACCCTGAGATTCATTTTCTCCAAAACTTCTAATAAATTATTTGTCCCCTGCATGATATGAACAGCTTCAAAAGTTGTACTATTGTGTATATAGATCAAGTCATAGAATTCTTGTGGAAAGAGTAACTTCTAGTAAGCATTTATAGTAAGTTGCAGCTGAAGAAGTATGAGTCATACAGTCGAAAAGAAGATAAATGACACTACATATATGTTGTCAACTTGCCAAGTACAATGGAAATTTCCAAAACATTTACCTTGGCGGATACATACCTATTTCAATCATCGACCGAGCACCCATGTATTGAGATGATAACTCAAGGTTCAGCTCTTTTTGAATGGAGGAGACTGACATAGGACGTGGATGATTATTTTGAAAAGGAGTCTTATTAATTAGAAAGTGTCTGCTTCTCAAGAATACTTATCTAGAAAGTATTTTGCTTTCAAGAATTGTTTTCCTCGTAAGTTTCTTTGTGTTCTTAGGAATTATTTGCTTAGTAGGTTCTCCAATTCTAGTAAGAGTATTTTGTGTCTTATCCCCATAAATAAGGGGTCTCTTTTTTATTGTACAGTATCTTATTCTTAATTAATATAATTGATTTCTTAGACTATTGCATCTTTCTTTAAGTTTCTTAATTGAAAGTTGTTCATTTTTTAGGCATAGTCGTGGCTAATCCTTTTATCACTTCTACTCAGCTACGTCATGAGCAAACTAAATGCATCATTTTGTCAGCATTTGTGACACAAAGATTTAAATCTGACGAATGTTTACCTTATTATTGGCCAAGCAGCGCGAGTACACTCACATGGATCTATATAAATATATAATAGATAAATGAACTACCTCTCATGGTCATGTTTGAGTGGAGCCAGGATTACATCTGATAATTATATACAGCGATAATATCTGAGATACCAAATCGTTGCAGTCAACATTCACTTTAAAACATGCAATGTGAGGTACTATATCTCTTGACCAATATCTAACGTTTTACTCCCAGAAACTGTTAGAAAGAGAGGAGAAAGCACTTTATTACTATCTCCAAGACACTAAAAATTGAGAATCAGCAGCTGACAAAAGAGTCAAGATTACCACAGAGAGAGAGAGAGAGAGAGAGACCTGAAGTTCAGATTTAACCATGGAAGAAATGTTGACAAAGAGATCATTGAGTGCATCAGCCAGTTTGTCTGTCATCTTTTCTTGATGTTGCTGTCCCTTTTCCATTGTAGGCTTCTTTTCTGTCATCTGCTCCTTTTCTGCCATCTTAAAAGGTCCTAGCATTTTCAGATTGAGATTTGTGAGAAAGGAAGAATGAAAGGCAAAGATATGATTGAAATACAGGAAACTGAAAACAAAAAGATCCCTAATCAAATAGCACCACTTCCTTTCAAAGTGTGCCCCTGCTAATCTCTCCTCATATTTGTGCAAAAGTATAAAACCTATAACATAAATGGCTTTTGCACACAAGTAATCTCGTTAGGTCCATTTGGTTGAATTGACAATTCAATCCCCACATTAGGCCCCCAAACAGCACCAAAGAAGAATGCTGAACAGAATGCATCAAACAAAATGAAAGCACTTCAGGTACATGTAGAATGAAATTCAACAAACATCCACTGTGGAGAAAGCTCCATGTTTTTTTTATAGGAGAGAAAGCTCCAAATCCATCTACCAAACATGCATCAACCAAACAAAATCATGAGAAATACAACTAATTATACATTTAGCAAGCTCAACAAGACAAGGTCTTCCAATAATCGCAGTAAGCCCCTAAAAGCCAAAATCTTGAAGGAAATCATATATCACATTAGATTTAGATGATGCCATCTTGCCCAAACCTTCCACATTTGGGCCAACTCATGTAGAATTCACATGATACTTGTCGATCATAAAATCAAATAGTGAGTGACCATAATGGGCATCATTTTGGTTAAGTGTTCTTTTAATTAAGAAGTCTCCAGATAAAAATGGGGGGAAAACGAGGAGTGCAGCAGGTGACCATGACTATAGCAGCCATATAAATAGACAAATATCTTAAGGATATTTAAGATATGACCAAATGTCACTCGCAAATTTATTTGGTAAGGCATCTCAAGAAAGCAACAAATGGACTTGCTACATACATATTGTAATGATGACAATGTGAAAGTTAAAAACCACAAGCAAATAGCTTCACATATCAATTGCTAGGTGATGTACTTCCAGAAGAAAATGAGGATGAACTGGACTAGCAGCGAACGCCTGCATGTGATGACAATGTTAAAGTTAAATGTATAAAAAAAAGGTCCATCACATGGCAACTGCAAGTTGATATGCTTCCAAAAGATCATAAGAATGAGCAATCAAGTATTAGGACCACATAGTAACAATAAAGGATGTGCTAAACTATAGCATGAGCCAAAACCATGAGGCAACCATTTAGGGATTTCATTAGATTTGAAGCTCAAGTAAAAAAGCAAGTTAATGAAGACCATCACTTTATTTCTCAATAACTATTTCTTTTGGAAAGTTGGGAATCTGTAACCTAATGGTAAAGTTGCTTGCATATTTGGTTGAGGTCTCAAGTTTGATTCCAAAAGGCAGCATCTTCTCAATAAAAGAAGTTAAAGTTGTGTACATATTGCTGATTCTCGAGCTATGAGTTTAGTGAGAACCTTTAGGGACCAGTCAGCAAGTAAACATTGAACACTCTCTTTAAAACAATAGTACTGTTCATTCATAAGGAGCTAGTCACAGAACTATGCTAAAACCACACTGAAAGCAGACATTAAGCAGACTCTAGGCATAGAAAACACTATGAGAACAAGAATGAGTGTAGTCAGCTAGCTCAGAACTCTCTCTCATAATCACGCTGACATTGCCGGTTTGAGAAAATATGTTTCGTGGAGAACAACTAGAAAATTTTTAAACTGATAAAAGCTACCCAATCAGGAATAGGCGGGCTAAATGATGAGTCCCTGAGGCCCAAATCCATAAACAATCTTAAAAATACCATAACCACAACTAAGATAGTATTCTATAGCTCTACCAGTTCCATAACTTCAATGGGTGTTTCAATTTCTATATATGGAAAACAGACAGCTAGAACCACACCAATGGACAACTTGATCGCAACACGAAAATAACCAATATAAGGTAGGAGAAATAGAAAATGGGAATGAATCACAAGGATATTAATACTGCATACCTAAGTAGATAAAAAGATAGACTTGCAAAAACAAAAGAGCATCAAATGCTCCTGCACTAAAGAATGACAGATATTAGATATCGATTCATGCTACCAAAACTTAACCATTGGTAGATTTACAGAAGAATACGGATATATGTCCCAGGAAAACATCATATACAATACCAAGAGAAAAATGAAAAATAAAAAACCCACATTCCAATTTCTTATCAAAGATTCATTAGATGCAGCAAAGCCCTAGTTTAAGATGATTTACTTACAACAATCCCAGGTCAATCATCTGCCAAAAACTCTCCAAATACCCTACGTATAAATTGATAGGCATGAAATAATCAAACATAAACTCATTGAAAACACCACAAAGAGGGCCAATTTGGCGGAGTGGATCAACAAGTTGAATTGGAAGAAATGAATCATAAATTCATCCAATAACACATTAAGATACCCACATAATAGATTTAAAAATCCTAATTGATCAAAACCCACGTTGCAACCATTAGTATAAAGTGCTTCATTTATTTCTTCCGATTGTAATCGCAGGAAGAAGTATAACCAAACCAAAACCATAAATAAATCAACGGCAGGGAAAAGGGTTATACATTTAAGCAGAGAGAGAAATTAACCTGGGATTCCTCAACTGAATGTTGAATTGGCAAATTTTGCGGAAGGGGAAAAGAAATTTGAGATGAGGGTGACATATGACTTGTGACCCTTTTTTTGGTATCTATGACTTGTGACCATGACTACTCGGCTCTGGTCATGGACCCAACGTTAATTTGATGGCTGTGGAAATGATTGGTCGGTTACTGTTGACTTGGGCTTCTTCTGGGCCTTAGTCTGGCTATTCAATCACGTATTTTACATATCAAAAAATTACTAAAAATTCTTAGCAGATGCAATTCTGGGTATATGCTTTATTATTGTAGAAGGTATTAGCATTGCACCACTTTTTTTTTTATTTGATCACTAATATTTACGGTATTTTTTTTCAACAATCAATATTTAAATTTTATTTGATTAATTTTGAATATTATGGAATTCATTAAAAAATTGGTTTTATCAAATCATTTTTTTTCATCGTTTGAATTTAAAATCTATAATTAAAGAAGTGTAATACTCTCTTTTTTTTTTGTACAAGAAAATGAGAAAAACCCAGCAAAGAGGAGGAGAGGAAACAAAAGACACAAAGAACACTCGCGAGAGAGAACACTTCAGACGACCCCTGGGAGGGGGGTCATGAAGATCGTGGTCTTCTTCCTTCACCTCGCCCAAGCACGACCCATCATATCCAGCTTCAAGAGAGGCACAACCTGCTCCGGAGGGATGTCTGATTCAACGATCCCAGGTTGGATTTCTTTCCCTAACTTCGCCAAAATGTCTGCGTACCTATTAGCTTCTCTGTAGATATGATAGATCTGAGAAATTGTAATTTTCCTCATGTAATTTTTGCAATCCATAACTAAGTTTTTCTACAGATGGTTGATCCCCACTCCCCTATTCACAGCTTCCACCATCGTCAGAGAGTCGCATTCCACAGTTACTTAGTCATAACCCCTATCCCTAGCAATTCTTAGGCCCTCCCTTAAGCCCAAAGCTCTGCTAACTCCCCATGAGCACGGCCAACATTAGCCCAAAATAGACCACTCGCCCCTGCACTGCCTCCTTGCATGCTTCCTCCTCCATCCACATTGAGCTTAACGCTTTCAGATATAGGCTTTTCCCACGAAACCTGCACCTCTTCTTCTCCTTCAATTCTGAGGCTTTGCTTGTTTGTAATAAGGTTTAGTGTGCATAGAATTCTTCTGGCAACTTGTAAAGGATGTTCAGTTTTCTTCTGAAAAATCATAGAGCATCTAGATTTCCATATGAGCTACATAGTCAGAGCGAAACCAATCACTTCCTCTCTCAGCCCAATCTTGAATTTCTTGTAAACCCCATTCTTAACCCAATTATGGTCCACTGTACCCCAGAAACTAGCATCCAAATCTTTGACCTCCACTAGATGACTCCAAATGCTCCTAGCATGGATACAATCTCTCAGGACATGGTTGGTGTTTTCTTCGTCCAATCTACAGATGTCACAAATGGCATCCTCCACCACCCCTCTTCTCTCAAGCTATGCCTTTGTCAGCACTTTACTTTTCCCTACAAGCCATAAGAAAAGTTTTATCCTCTCCGGGCATTTCAACTTCCATAGTTACTTCCAATCCTCCTGCATTCCGTGATACGAAAGGGCGTCCCTGCTAAGAATCCAATATGCTGAGGCAACGAAGAATTCTCCATCATTTCTTTCCCCCCAAACCAAAGAGTCCCCCCTGATGCGATCTCTTGGAATAGGTAGAGCTCTTATCTCTTCCACTTTTCTCCTAGGGAGAATGACTTCGAGTTGCTCCACCTTCCACTTATACGAATCATCCCACAAATGGTTAACTTTGATCTCTGTGGAATAGTCCTCACGAGGGATTAAAGTGTCCTCACAGAACGCTTTCTTGCCTACCTATCTGTCATACCAGAAGCTGATTGAGTTACCATTACCAATCCTCCATTCGACTCCCTTTTTAAGGCACTCATGGTTGGCACATATACCTCTCCACACTGCGGAGGAGTTTTTGGTTCTTTTATGATCCAGGAAGCTATCATTCTTAAGGTACTTGCTTTTAATGATTCTCACCCATAAGGTTTTATCATCCTTCAATACTCTCCAACCCAATTTCGCCATCATAGCTAAGTTGTAATCTCTCATGCTTCTGATTCCTAACCCACCACATTCTCTCTCTCTCTCAATGATGTTAATGGTAAGTCTCTTTGTATAATATTTATTAACTAAAATAAAAAATTTCTAGTAAAAGTATAGAATTAATAAATGCTATATGGACTAATTAATACTAATTAAAAAAATTCATATTTGAGTAATTTTGGAATCGGTGAGATTATCTTTTAAATTAAATAAAAAAGAACTAAAAACATGGTGAGTGAATTGTGAGATGTTGATTTAATTGATTATTATAACATTACTTTTGTGTAAAATTAAATAAAAAATTATTATTAAAGCTCAATTTTATTTCAAATAAATCTAAATTTCTTAAATAAAACCTGAATAAACATTGCGTGTGCAAATATAAAAAATTTAAAATCTTAATCGTTGTCTCACGAGAACCGCATAGATATAATGTCGTCGAATTTCTTTTTTTATTAATTGACGTTAAAATATGTGAAAAAGAACAAAGGAATTATGACATCCATTTTTTCCTTATCCAGAATTTTGGGATTTCTTAGGGATAGTCGCAATCTCTCTCAGATCCGGAGACGTGTAATAAAGAAAAACAGAATTTTGGGTACAACCGGTGGGCCTCACACCACTCAACCGGTGCTGGTGCTGGTGCTGGTGCTGGTGCTGGTGCTGGTGGAGCTGGAGCTTCCTTGACCCCTCCAAAGGGCAACGGATGCTTTGGGAGTTGAAATTTTCAGAAGAAAAAGTCCAATGCAAGAACATGCAGCCCCCTTTTCCACTGCAGTCTTCACTCATAGAACCCCACGTATCCTTTCTTTCTCCTCTTCCCTCTCTCTCTCTCTCTCTCTCCACACACTTTCCTCCCTCAGTCCTCACCTCTCTGCCTCACGGGCCCCATCTCTGTCTATTTCCCATCCACTTGTTTCGCTCTCTAATTCCAATACATTTCTCACGCCCCGTCTTTGAGTTCTGAGGCTTGACCTACCAATTGTCTCCACGTCATTGCTAAAGATTTTGTCACCCATTTACGGCTTGCCACGTAGGACATATTCACCTGGGCATGCCTTAGTCATCAGTCGAATATGTGGATTAGCTGGGAAAGATTATTTTGGTGCTGGACAGCCCACAACCACCAACAAGAACCTCACCCTCACCATACGTCCTCCTCAGTGGATACCCTCTTTTTTTAGGGCACAATTGTTTCTCCTAGATTCTTATTATTATCTAAAATAATTAATTTGTATAATTTCATTATCTTCTCAAACCAAAAAAAAAATAGTAATGAAATCAGATATAACTAATATATTAGTCAAAATTAACATCACTTCAATTTTTAGAATTGAATTACTATCGTAATCGGGTAAAATTGAGATCACGATCATCTCTTAATTTTTGCTAATCATAGAAATAAACTTTTGACTTTCTTTTAATGATGTTATTTATGAATCATCGTGGGTGTTAAATTGTTCACGTTTGAAAACATAGTGACAACTAAAAACTTATTAAAAATTAAAATCAGTAAAAGTTTTATTTAATATATACATTATTAATTAAAAATTAAAAAGAGATAGAGTCCAACCTAATAACCTACCTCCATAACTTCCGATTACATCATCATTGTTATTATTGTTCATAGCAATTATTCTATGTAATTTAACTTTTTTCTTTAATTTAATGTTGTTCCAAAAGTACCTTTCCGAAGACCTCCGGCAGAACCACAGACTATTTGGGCTCACCTATGGTGCAACTTGCCAGATATATTTGGTCTTATGTAATTATATGTTTCGTTTGACCAAGTAAAATTGATTGAATTATCAAAAATTTAAAAAACAAAATAAATACGATTATATCTTTTTTGAGGATTTAAATTATTATTATCAATTAAAATATTAGATTTTTAATTAAAATTTGAATTTAAATTTTAATGATAAGATTATATTGAGAGAGTTTATTTGTAATTGAGTTCAATAATTTTGAATAGAATTAATCGAAGTATAAATTGATTAAAAAAGAAAAAATGAAAAAAAAAATATTCGGAGAAGCTCAAAAACAGGGTGCTGCGGTGCTGCTGTCCTGCCGGTGGGGATCACCCTGGCACGTCATACGTTGGTTCCATGAATCGCCGGTGGTGTTCACATGGTACTTGAGAGTCCTTGTGGACATAGGACAAACATGTCAGCAATGTTGGAATCTCCCAATTACTTATGATCTTATCTGGGCCTCCACGTCATCATTAACACCCCATTACAATATCATTTAAATCCCATGAGAACCCTCCGACCTACGCAACTAAAACCCAATCAAACACCACCGCGTGGACAGAACCTCACACTAACAAACATGGACTCATTTGCAGCTGATAAATTTTGACATCCGTTTTTGAAGTGTCGACGTTTTGAAGGTTCTTCGGAGTCGGTTACGATTTTTTTAAAAGTATTTTGGTAAACGAATTGACCAAAAGGCCCTTAGACCAAACAGAATCAGTAAAGATTTGGGTAATTTTTAATTATGAAATGCCTAAAATATCCTTGGACTCCTTTGGAAATGGCGAGGCATTTTCGTGATTTTGGCATAAACCCAAGGCGGTTGTTCCATAAATTCCTGCAACTTGTCATCTTCTCCCCTTCGTCAAAAAGCTTCGGCCAGAGAGAGAAAACCACAAATTCACACACAAAAGAAGAAATCCAGAGAGAGAGAGAGAGAGAGAGAGAGAGAGATGAAGAGGTGTGAGCTATGTGGTAATCCGGCAAGGATGTACTGCGAGTCGGATCAAGCGAGTCTGTGTTGGAGCTGCGACGAGAAAGTTCATGGCGCGAATTTTCTTGTAGCGAAGCATACGAGGTGTCTTCTCTGTCATGCTTGTCAATGTTTGACCCCATGGAAGGCTTCAGGTCTCAAGTTGAATCCTACGGTTTCAATTTGCGAGACTTGTACGAATAACTGTAACGGAAAAACAGAGGAAAACGAAGAGAGCCAAGGTGGGAACGACGAGATCGAAGACGAGAATGATGATTTTGATGATGAAGAGGACGAGGAGAGTGATGACGATGTCGATGACGATGACTTTGAGGATTTGAGCGATGATGACGATGATGCAGAAGAAGATGGAGATGGAGATATACAGGTTGTTCCTTGGGCTTCTACGTTGAAGACTCCTGCCCCGGCGGTGAGTTCGAGTAGTGAAGAAGAGGAGGAAGAAGAAGCTTCTAGTAGGTTCTCTGGTCGCAAGCGAAATCGAGAGAATTCAGATCTCGATTCTGGTGTACGTCGTTCCTCTAGAGACAAAAGACAGAGAGAGATTGATTAATTGATGGGGTGTTATCAATGATGGCTTAACGGTGTGAAATGAATGCAGGGAGAGATTGGGTCTTCCACGGTAAATGAAAGTTGAAAGGAACGTCAGTTAGAGCTTTGAAAGAACGAAGAAGAAGAAGACGACGACTAACAAAATTGACTCTACTCGAACTCGTGATCAAGCCGACTTAAATTCAACGGCTCCGATGAACTGCGTCATACGATATCAGAATAGCTCGATTTCTTGTGAGCATGAACCGTCTGTGGCTGATCTGAGACACGACCATGGCCGTTGATTTGTTTTCTACTAAGTCTGCTTCTCATAACTAGAAAAATTAGATTGTATGTAACTTTTTTTTCTTTTTCTTTTCCTTTTTGCTTTCTAATTAATTTTTGAATTACACGGTCCTAATTTTCTTATCAAAAAGAGGGTTTAATTTTTATATTTTTTTGAACCTCTCGCGACGTGTTTTTTTTTTTTTTAATATTTTTCATAAATCGAAGATATGGTTCGGGTCGGGTTGAGTTTGGTTGTCTGATTTCGTTATCGTGGTTTGATTATACGCTATTGCATATGATTCCTATCCTAACTACATCTTGATAATTGCAGGAGATTTATGCCATTTAAGGTGATTTGGCTTTGATTTCATGGGACATGTCTCACGTTATATATATATATATATATATATATATATTTATTAATGGTTGCATAATAAAAGTTTATGTTTTTATATGAAAAATGTTTAAAAATCATGTATTTTAGAATAATGTTAGAGATGGTCAAAGACCAATGAGTTGAAATTTATTTTTAATTTAAAATTATTTAAAAATTTTAAAAAAATTTTTGTTTGTTTGTTCATCACTCACTAATATCTTATCTATATAATATTATTATTTATTTTATGTAAATTTGTAAGAAAGAATTATTTTAACTCCATAAATAATATTCTTTATTTAAATACCCAAACTTTATTTTCCTTTTTTTTTTAACGAAAATCTAAAAAAAAAAAAAAACATAAAATTTTGTTTGTTTAAAAATGGTGCACGCCCACCACACCAGAAACACGATAAATATAGAGTGTATTTCTAGTTTGAAATTTTCAAAACTATTGCGCGACTCACACCAAGCACACAGGAAACACAATATAAACATATGATTTATTTCTAGTTTGAATTTTTTTTTTTAATACATAGATTCAAAATCTCTAAGAAAGAGAATGATATCGGTATCACTATATATATATTTTTTAATTTAATAAAAAATTTTTAATTTTTTTAATTTAATAAAATTTTCAAAACGTGGAGTGTGAAATTTATGTGATTGAAAAAAATAAAAAAAAGCAAGTGGTTGATTTTCGTTTGTGGCTTCCCGCATTCAACGTGGGCTAGCAAGGCTAAGGTTCAAATTTTGGAATAATATTCTAAGTTGAGATTGTAATTTCTCCACACATACGTACTGCCTTCCTTCAACTTTTTGACTAATTTTAGCTTTAAGATGTGACAATTGAACCTTTATTTGCTTAAGGAAAGTAACACTTTTTTCTTCTTCTTTTTTTTTTTTTTTTTTATGGTGGGGTGCCTTCGTTGAACATTAGGGCTCTATGCTCCCTCCTCATTATTTTTTTTTTTGTTTTTATCATCGATATCTGAGTTTTATCCGATTAATTCAATTTAAACATTATGAAGTCTATTTTAAAATTAACTATCATAAATCTTTTTTCATCATTCTCAAATATCAAACTCGAGATTTCTAATTAAGGAAATAAAGATGCCGACTAGTCAACCTAAAATAATTTGGTCTCCCTTATCAACATTTGATAAGGTGGATATTTTAGATTTACTACTAAATATCTTATTATTCTTATGCTTTTTTTATCTTATTATATATACACTTCTAAAATAATGAATGGATCAGGATGAGAGCATAAATAAATACATGGCATCGATTGTTGTTTCTCTCTTTTTGTCTGCGTTCTAAAGTGCTAAGATTAAATAAAATGATATATTTTTTTAATTTTTAATAATTAATAAATTTTTAATTACTGTTTTGGGTATATATTTAGGGATATGTATTAAGCAAATATAATATGTAAATAATGTGAGTAAATTCAAAATTTTTCTATAATTATCAAAATTTTAATTTTGATAATTTACTTAAAAGGAGGAGTACTTTGACTTGTCTTGCCCATGTTCCATATTTGGCAGGCGGCAATTTTGAGCCACATACGTAAACATATGATGCTGAATATATGTGATTTGTCATTGGCCTTTTTGTATTTTGGTTTTTCTGTTTTGGGTTTTTCAAAATCTTTCGTGAACTCAATTTCAATAGAACAGAAAAAGATCGTGCTTCTATAAAGAGCCTCGGCAATACTCGACCTGAATAAGTCAAAATATAACTTCAGACATCAATCAATGGTTTTAAACGGGACATAAAAAGAAGAATTATGTTTTATGAATAAATTTAAATTAGTCTAAGTTGGGTATTTGATGTACAAATATTCTCATACATGAACATAATTTTGAGTTAGGCAATGGTCAATGTTTATCCAAATTTGAGATTTATTTATCAATTTTTGATCAATTTCATTCACACACTTTCATTTATTTTCTCTCAAATCCCAAATGACTCAAAAAAAATAATAAAAACAAAAACAAAAACAAAATTTGAATTGGATAGACACAAAAATAGGTTGGTATAGGTGGGAAGAGCACTTTCGTCTCTTAACTAGATCGGGAGTTCGACTCTCCCTAACATAAAAAAAATAGTGTTGGAAGACCTTCCCCTCAAATGAGGGATGATAGTCAGGTCGGTCCAGATTAATCAGAATGAATTCTCGGATACCGGTCGATGGCCTACCCATAGGGAGCGAAAAAAAAAATGGACACCAAAATAGGGCAAGAGGCGGCCCATGTTTGGAGGATCCCAAACTCTTAGCCCATAAGAATCAAGTTCAATTCAAAGGGGCCTTTGGAAAACCTAGGCAAGATCATCCTGGCTAGACTAGGAGATAGAAACAAGAGATTTGTGGAATCATGTTTGATGCACAGAAAATCTGCCCAGATTTAATCGAAAATGAAAGTAATATTTTCTTGTTTTAGTAAGAATATATGTCGATCGTGTTAGGAATCTCAGTACAAAATTTTGAATTGAAATCAGATAAAATTTTTAAAATTATATATTGTCAAGTTTGCATACAGGGTAATTATATAAACTCAATATTTCAGATATAGTCTAAAAATAATTCGATCTAAATTTGAATTAAAAATATTTCAAAGCTTATATTACAGGTTTCAGATCATCCAAAAACTGTGCTTTTATAAGAATGTGATTATAGGAGATATGAAATGAATAATATTTCTATTTTCCAATTGAAGAATGTAGATTATTGAATAAGAAAGTTGTGGTTAAACTCCACCTATATTAGTTTCACATTTTTAGTACAAAAATTTATTAATATAATAATAACTTTATTCCCTATTATAAGAAAAAATTAATGTCCCACCTAATAAATCCTTCTTTTATTAAAGAAATTTACTAAATAAAAATATTACGATTAGAATAAAATAAATATAAATAAATTAAAGTAAAAATATGTCCATAATATTTTTTTGCAGACTTATGTGATTTTTCAGCTTTAACTTGACGTTTATATCATATTAAGAGAGAATTTAATTATATTTTAGATTTTAATTGCTAAATTAAAAGGCTCTCTTATTTGATTTGAAATTTAATATTTGATGTGAAAATTCAAATTATGATTGAATCATTTTTGAGGTATTTCTGAAATATTGATCTTATACAAAATTACTTTATATGTAGATTTGACAATATATAATTTGACAAATTATAGATATTCTAGGGGTTCACATGTACAAATATTCTTGTACATGAACATGATTTTGAGTTTGGCAATGGTCAATATTTATGTATATTTGAGATTTATTTACCAATTTGAGATCAATTTGATTCATATCCATTTCCTCTCAAGTCCCAACTCAAATGAATCTCAAACTTTATTTAATTCCCCCACAAGATTTGGATTGGTTAGACACTAGGCCTAGACGCAGCCCATGTTTGGAGGCCCATAAGAATCGAGTTCGATTCAAAGGGCCTTTTAACAACACAGTCTTTTTTTTTTAACTGATTAAATCCGATTCGAGTCAAATTGGACTTTTAAGAAGTAAAACTCCTTTTGTGCCAATTTTTTTCATATACAACTTTTGAATCTAAAATCTTATTTAAAAACTACCGATGTTCAATCACCAGACTAACTAGGCGTTTGTTTTGGCAACCCCGTGACTAATTCAGGGGATAAGACAGAGATTTGTCGAATCATGTTTGATACATAGAAAATTTTCCCAGATTTAATAAAAAACGAAGGTAATATTTTCTTGTTTTAGTAAGAATATACTCAATTGTGCTAGGAATCTTTGAAATAGACCAATTATGGATTTTCTAGGGGGTGGTGTGTATTCAATCAACTTTAGGGTAATTAATTGAATGTCATTGCTCACATGAAAGACCTAAATCTTAGCACAGAACTTTGTATTGAAATCGGGTAAATTTTTTAAAATTATATATTGTCAAGTCTACGTATAAAGTAATCGTATAAGATTAATATTTCAAGTATAGTCAAAAAATGATTTCAACTCAAAATTACATTTAATATCTACCAAAACCATATATTATTAAAAGTTTAAAATTGTGTAGATTAACATGAGTGGTTTATGGCATGTGTAATTTGTTGGCTACAGGTAATTTAATTTATAGAATAATAATTAATTCTGGTGAGGAAAGGAGGCCACCCGAGTGTGGACGTGCCGGAGTGGTTATCGGGCATGACTAGAAATCATGTGGGCTCTGCCCGCGCAGGTTCGAATCCTGCCGTTCACGATTTTACCTTTTTCTATTTTCATACGGGAATTCATCTCTCCTTGACGGCTCTGACGGCATGAGAGCGAAGCTTCCAAAATAAATTTTTATGGTAATTTTTGTTGTGATAAATGCTATAATTGATCAGAGACTTTTAAAATAAGTAAATAATTAATTTTATGAATATTTACAAATAATGTTTTTTCTATTCTGTGGGCATAGATGGGTTGGCAAATTCAATTAATTTTGTTAAGAAGGAAAAGGATGAGCCCTTGGTAAGAGATAACTCCTGCCCTGAGGTTCATGGAATGCTGCTAAGAGCTTTTTGGGGATATGGAGGCATGAAATGTATTATATACAGGCCAAGAAAAGAAACACAAACATCAACCTTAATCATCATCACAAATCAATCCATTCATCATTGTCATATTCTTGCAGCTATGTTTCTTTTTTTTTTTTTTTTGGCTTAAAGACAACATCATTTCATTTTCATAAAATGTTAAATACATGGGTTTCTTTTCCCCTTTTTACTGGCCTAGGCAACTTAGTACATTTCATGTGGCAAAAATTAAAGTACTAAATCAATGTCTCCGCACAACCTTTTAACATCCTCGAATTGTAGGACAACTCACAGCTACAATCGTTTTATCATTTTAAATTGCAATTTTCTAAGATAAAAATCAATCAACTGCTCTACACAAACAATTAATCGATTAATTAATATAAACCCAAAACGAATTGATTATGTAATGCCAAAAACAGTTAACCCTTATTACACTTGTCCCAACCCATACAGAGAGAGAGAGAGAGAGAGAGAGAGAGAGAGAGAGAGAGAGAGAGAGAGAAATGTGGTACTGAGTATCCAATCAGGTAGTTGGTAAAAGCATTTTGAAAAGGGTCTTAGCTAAGACACTACAGCCTTATAGGCGCTGCAAGGCACACTGGCAGTCTATGAAGCTTGTCTTTATTTTACATATACAACACAAGGCCAATTTGATTACAGATTTGTACTGGGCTTTTGGGGGAGGGGGGCTGCAGTGCAGGTTTTGGCACTCGTTAAACTAGTAAGATTTTGGCTATGCAATATCCAGTACTTGGTGTTCCACCTTGTTTCTTTTTATCCATCTATTCACGTTTTTTAAAGCACCCCTATAAAGTTTTTCCACACACCCATAAACAGTAACTGCACAAGATGCATTCGCTATGTGCAGCTCATAAAAGAACTAAACTAACTATTCCCATGGAAATTCCTGCACAGATCCCAAAATAAAAGAGAGAGAGAAGGGGCAGAAGGTTCATTCGCTTAAAAGAAGATGCTTTTTCACTCACTTATTAGATTTTGATTAACTACAAAAAGTCAAAAGTTAATATTACTAGTTACTTGGGATTAGAGCCAAAATTGTTTTGAACCTTTTCTATCTATTCTCCTATAATTATCACTTAATGATGACATTCGAGAAGGATTATTATTGCATTAAATCTTAAAAAGGGTTTACGTTATCTCCTGGGTGTTGAAGAATTCCTTTGTTCAGGCATCAAATAATGTAATTGGGGGAAAAAGTATATAAAAATTGTATCTTTTTTCTTTGCAAAAAAGTGAACCTAACCTTGAAGATCCTCTTTCAGACAAAACTTAAATATATAGATTCAATCCAACATATGATACATGCAAACACATAACCACCACACTTTGAGAGTCCAACTATACTACTAATGAAACTTTCATTCGATAAATTAAAATATAAGATAGAAATACAAGTCTAAAAAACCAATGTAATATTTTTCCTTACAAAAAAAAGGGAAAATGGGGAGATCGGAATTGGCTTGACAACAAAAAGAAGACCCAAAGGATGCCCTTGGATTTCAAACTACAACATGAAAAAAAATGAAATAAAACAACTAACTCCAAATAAAACGGCGGATCTTTTTTTTTTTTTTTTCATCTTTTGTTCTAAATAGCAAGCTTTAGAGACAAATCAATCGGTTTAGAACTGGCAGCAGCAGCAGCGGCAGCAGCATCCTGAGTATTGCCATTTGCAACAAAACCATTGCAAAAAATCCCATTTCCAGCTGAGGCTTCTCCAGCCTGAGCAGTGCCAATTGCAAGAGAGCCATTTCCAAAAGTCCCAAATCCATTTGATGCATTTCCTGCCTGAATATTGCCATTCGCAGGAAAAGTATTAGCAAAAATCCCATTTGCATTTGATGTTTCCCCAGCTTGAGGATTGCCATTTACAAGAAAACCATTTCCAAGAACACCATTTCCAGTTGATACTCCTCCTTTGAAGTTGAAATCCTGCAAGAGATTGCCTCCTGTTGCGTTTCCTTTCCTCGGGAAAAATTCATATTCCATGAATCCTTTTTTCCCATTTGGATTATTCCCGTTCCTGTGAACGCCCAGCACTTCCACGTCATCCTATATTACACATCCAAAAAAAATATAACAATAATAATTAATAAATAATTAAATAATAGCAGCTAAAAAGGAAAATATCCCCCCCCCCAAAAAAAGATTTATTTCTATTGTTATTTTATACCTCATCATCATTTTGGGACTGAGACGCTGCCTTCGTAAAGCTTGAACTGTTTCCAAGATTCAATTCAAGAAAATCACGGCCATCAGCCATCGCTCCATTAAACCCTGAAATCTCACCATCATTCTTCGTTGTCTGCAAAAATAATAAATACAATACATAAGATCAATCCATTAAACCCCACCAAAGAAAAAAATCCCAAAAAAATCAAATAATAAAGAAAGAGAAAAAAAAAATCATAAGACCAAAAAATGAACAAATAAAACCATAAGAGAAACCCTAGGAACTGAAAAGGAAACATAAAATGAAAACCCACCTTGTACCAACGACAGGGAGGATCATGATCATGAGGCTCAGAAGCATAAGGAGGACGAGTGGATTGAACTGACGCTAGCTCTTTCGAGCTCTCATACACATTTCCCATATTCATCTGACCCCGTTCCGGATTCATCCCGACCCGGTAAACATTGGATCCGAAGTTTTGTTCACGAGTCATTGGAGGGCCATGAACATAAAACCCGTTTTGCCCCTTTTGTCCAAACCTCTGAGCCATTAGATTCGGGTGACTCATGTTAAAATCCAGCATGTTTGAATCGGGTTGTTGATAAAGGTTGTAAGAAGCCGGGTCATACAGGTTGAGGGTCTGGTTGGGATTGAGATTCGGGTTCTGGAAGTGAGGGTGAGGGTGGCCGGGGTGAGGGTGAGGGTGAGGATTAGGGTAGGGATTATACTGAGGGTGGAAATTGGCGAGGTTTTGTTGGTGAAGGAGTTGAGGGTGAGTTTCAGCCAGTTTTCTCCAACGCTCTTCTAATCGAAGGCGTTCGAGCTGCGCAACACCCATCCCTCTCTGTGGCTTTTTGGATGCTGATGTCGATGGTTTCCCACACTTTCGGTTTCTGGGTCTTGATGCTTCTCCGTTTGGATCTTCTTCCATGAAAGGCCTTTTCTCATTCGAATCCCTTCTCATTGGTCTCTCTTGTGTTGACCCCATATTCATCATCAGTGGAGCAGCCATTTGAGAGAGAGAGATGGATTTAATGAGAGATAGAGAGAGGGGGGAATGATTTGAGGGTTTGAAGAGAGAGAGAGAGAGAGAGAGAGAGAGAGAGAGGATTTTGAAAGTGGAGAGAAGTAAAGACTAGACAGTGTTGGTGTAAAATGCTGTGATGGAGGATCGATGCTATGGCTACGTTGTGCCTTTTGGTGTTGGTGCTTGATTCTTTATATAGGTGAAGAAGTTGCTCTCACCTATATTTTCCCTTAATTTTTTTATTATTTTTCTAAATGCCACCTCATCATACTAGGGATATGAATCTCTTACCCAATCATTTCTTTTTTTGTATGGGATTTTTATTCACTCCAAAAAAAGAAGAGAAAAAAAAAGTATCATGCTGACCAAATACTTTAGGTTTTAGGTTGTTCTTGAATTGTTTTTTGATTTTGTTTTTGTACTAATAACTAAAAAATTATTACTAATATCGTGATTCAGATCAAATTTGTCTTTGAGACTTAGATCAATATTGAAACTGAATCCAACATAGCTCAATCGACTAGAATTTGAGGTCGTTAAGAGCTGATAGCCTGAGATATTAGAAAACAAAGTATGTTTTAGTTAACTCAACGCAATAAGATTTGAGATTGTTGATAGTGTGAGATATTAAAAAATAAACACAATTCGATTAACTTAATAGGATTTGAGGTCAGTAAGAGCCGATACCGTGAGGTAGTAGTTGTGTGGAGTTACACAAACTATTCCTTAAGGTATTTTAGCTCAAACTATATTGACTTACGATATTAGGATGAATTAAATAACTTTGCATCGAATCTAGCATTAGGATTTAGCATAAACGACAAAGGTCTTATGACACGTATAATTAATAATTTTCTATTATTGTACTAAATTCAGTATCATACTAATGCTTCCAACCAATGCAGCAATAGCCAGTTAACTATCATATGAAACTTTTGCAATCTTATCGATCTTATTCAGCTTGTGCTTAGGAAGGTTGAGTAATTTTATCGTCCAACATATATCATTTTCGTCAAAGTTTTTTATTTTTAAATGAACTTTATATCTTGCACCAGCAATATTCTTAATTAGAGCAAACTATTCTTAATAATCTAAGAGAATTATAAGAATTCACACAATTTTAAACAATTGATAAGCATTAACCCAATATGTCTGAAGAATCATTACCTATCTTCACACAAAACTAAAATGCATTTGTGAAGTTAAATTTATTTTTTTAAAATTAAAATATTAAAATGAGAATTCAAATTAATATCATGTATTATACAAAAAGAAGAAGAAAAATAAAATGCCCTTATTTTCCAAATTCTTGTATTTATAAAAATTAAAACTATTATTCTAATTATTTATTCATTTATTTCAACGATACAAAGGACAACAAATGTTTTTCATGGATTTTAGGAAATCCCTGTCCGATGTCGATCCCCTAAAACCTTTTACCATTCAAAAGGCGGCGCGTTCATGTCACTGTTAACTTTATGGAAAAGTGCGTGTTACCAACGATCCAAAAGGAGCGTACTATCTTATGCCACGTGTACTTCCATGCACGTCCTTTTTTATTTAATTTTTTTCTTCTTTTACTTCAAAAATAAATAACGTAAACTTAATTTACAAATTAACTCTTTCTATATTTATTTTTTATTTCCGATAATCAAATTTAAATTTTTAATTAAAAAAATTAATGGACCATAGCGGCAATTCTGCAAATATGGCAACCAAATTTTTTTTTTTTGGATTTTGAAAATTATTTTTTTTTTTTAATTTTGTTGTCCATATTTGCAAAATCTAAAACAAGGGTAGGATGGATTAATTCGCACGTGGCATTTAACCTACTATAGAAAAATAAACCCACTAGTTTAATGAGTCACAAGTATTGGCTAAGGTGGTATGTGTACAACTACGTATTATCTTTTTAATTTTAAATTATATTTTTAAGATACTAAAAGTAATTATACAGACAGATTGAGGTTTGGTGCGGTGAAAAATATGAATCTACAAATTAAACAAGTAAATATGTTTTTTAATGAGTTGACCCTATTAGAGTTAATTATTTTATAATTTATAATAATTTAATTTTCTTTTAGATATGACAATTAATAATTATATATATATATATATATATATGTATATATCATATTAGTGATTTGCACCAATTGCAAGACTTTAACTTTGTAACAGGGGGGGTTAATCCACGAGAGATTCTTGGCTTAATTAGCCATGATATATATTTTCTCTAAAAATATAAAGTTTAAATTTCTTCTACATTTGATTATGCATCAAGGATATGAGTTGGCTCTCCAAATCCTAATTTGGATTTAAATTGTTTACATTATCTTTTTGTCAAATCAAAAGCAAATCCACCCATATATACCCTTTTTCTTACTACCATCTTTAGAATATTGTCTACCTTTGCTTACAAGGGAGACCAATGTATCTTTTTTTGTGGGGTTGGGGGGGAGGGGGCTCAATCTTTTGAGATTCAATGTATAGAAAAGGAAGTCAAATATGTATTCATACGTACGAAAAGTGTACGTATTTCCTTTCTATGTATAGAGAAGTATACGTATTCTGCCTATGAGAAAAATGGTTTGTATTTCCTTAATTTTTTCACAAAAAAAGAAACCCACCAAATGTATTTGCGTTTGATGCACTCCCCCCCCCCCCTTTAGCTAAATTATAATTCATCACAATCAAGGAAGAGATCTCCATTTGAAAATTTTAACTTGAGCTTGCTTAGTTGTGAATAAATTATACCAGGAAAAAATCTTTCATACCAATCCCTTCTTCAAAATGTGAAATCCAATATTCATTAAATCTATAGAGGGAAGGGAGAGGCAAGTTTTTGTGTGGCCATGTTTTAAATATATTGAATTTTCAATTACCAAAAACAAAAATAAAATAAAATAAAATAAAATTTAAAACTTTCTTTAAATTATTTCCTAAGAAAGGAGATGTTTTCAGAGAAATGGACTTTCCATGAGCCTTCCTTCACAAACCCATCAAGAAATCTTGTGGTGTGGATCAAATTTTTCTCATTGAGAAAAAATCAAAATCTTTTTTGAGAAAAAAGCTGGCCAATGAGATCTTTATTTCAAATGTGTTGGGTCGTTCTCTTAACGTAACAAGATTTTGTTCCACATATGTTTTCTTCAAATCAATCATGAATATTGCTTCATTAAACCTTTTAAGATTTGGGAATTTACATTCCATAATCAAGACCTACATTTTTCTTCTAATCTCAATCCGAGCATATCTTGTATTGTGTCTTTTGGGGTTTGGAAAGTTGGCCATTTACAAATTTTACCTCAAGGGATTTTCTTCTTCAAATTTCCATTTCCTTTTTACTCAATTTTGATTTTTTTTTTAATATGTATTAAGATAGCAATGATGGATCATCCATCCATGTTTGCAAAGTTGGGGGACCAATGTTGCCTATTGTGGGAACCCTACTACTTCTGTCATGTGAATTCAAATTTTTTCAAGGGGAGAGGTCAAGTGTGACATTTATAGAAATGGGTTTCCTACAATGTTTCTTCAATCACAAAATTAGGAGTTTCTTTTGTGTCTCATGAAATAATTTGGGCTGCATAAAACTATAATTACTAGTGATGGATCATTCTTATATGAGGAGAGAGAAAAATCCATTTTCAAGTGGGTACAAGGGTAAAGAGAGAAGATACGAAAGATCACGACCATTAATTACAAAATTGATTCACCATTTTAAATTTTTGCTCTAGGATAATATCAATATTTAGATTAATCAAAATCTAATCATTTTAGATTTCACTAATAAGTGCACTGAACAAAATCAATCTATTCTCCGTTAACAATTATTAGCACCTTTAAGTTAGACAAGACAAGAGCTATAAATATATATATATATATATTTAATATCGTTTGCTAATAAAAGGTTTAATTTAATGTAGAACAAAGCACATGTCGATGAAGCCCATGTAGATTCGATGTATTTTTTTTATGGTCAACAATGCCACGCAAAATTTCTTGAACCCCCCAAACTTTGTGTGACCAACCAAAGAGCTCCTCGATGCGATTCGAGTGGGATCTCTCTCTCTCTCTCTCTCTCTCTCTCTCTCTCTCTCTCTATTCTTTTATTTGTTTTTTTGTGTTTATTTTAGTTCTTGTGAATTGCAATTGATTAGGTGTTGAAAGGCCAGAGGGGAAAATAAAGAACAAATACATGCGCCGTCCTATAACAAAAGAACCCAGAAGAGTTTTGAGCCAATAACAAATAGCCACGTCAGAAAATGGACCCCACTGTTTTGGCTGAACCTGGGTCATCGAATTTTTCTAGATTTCAGGCTACGAAAGACGCGATGGTTGTGTCGGACTAGAGAGGAGAGAGAGAAGAGAGAGATCCTGCCTGATGCGGTTTATTATTATTATTATTATGTTATGTGGGGGGACTGCTGGTTGTTGCGGTCCCCCACGTGGCATGATGACTTGGCAAATATGCTCTTCCGACGTGTACAGAGCATGGACCATAGGTCTGGGCGGCCGTGGGCTAATGCGACGTCGTCATGGGGGACGTCCTGCTTTGACACGTGCGAGATGGTGTTATTATTGTTGATGTTTTGTTCGTAGATGCAGAGGTTGATTGAGGATAATCATGGAAATAAATGATATTTACACTGTAGAGATTTTTCACAGAGAGAGAGAGAGAGGGGAAGGAGGGATGGTGAGAGAGAGAGAGAGAGAGAGAGAGAGAGAGAGAGGGAAGGGTGCATGTAGTGGTGTGGTGAGACTGAGAGATGTTAAAGCGCGTAGGCATGAGAGAGTGAGAGAGAGTGAGAGAGAGAGAGAGAGAGGGCACTGGTTATGGGCAGACAAGAGGGTAATACATAAGTTTCTGGGGAGCAGATATGGCTCTGCATGGAATGATTAGAAAGTAGTCTGGAGAGAGAGAGAGTATAAAATAGCAGCAAATAAGGGCTGCGGCTACTGCACGCAGGCTGGTTTCAGCCTTTGTTTTTCTTTTGCTTTTTTCCAGTTTGGGGGACCATCTCCCACGTATTTATTCTTTTTCATTTTTTCTTAAATCCCATTGATATATCTTAATAAATAAATATATTCCAAATTCTCCTTCTTGTCAATTGATATCTAATTTATTAATCCCACGTCTCATTTATGCAAAATACGACGATTTTTTCCTAATTACGCTCATAAGAAATTGTGCTTTAAGAGGTTGATCAAGAGATCCAAATTAAAATAAAAATGCTTATTCATAATT
Source organism: Dillenia suffruticosa (assembly GCA_033439265.1). Classification (NCBI taxonomy): domain Eukaryota; kingdom Viridiplantae; phylum Streptophyta; class Magnoliopsida; order Dilleniales; family Dilleniaceae; genus Dillenia; species Dillenia suffruticosa. The sequence continues at coordinate 3,796,571 of JAVTVX010000005.1, forward strand.
AATTTGTGAGACTTTATTATAATTTTTGAGATTTTAAACAACAGTCTATCATATATATTTTATACAAGTTCATTTTTACTAATTATCTCTTGTTGAAATTTAAAATATTATAAAAATTAAAAAAAAAAAAGGTTCTCTACCAATATTCTATGCACCATGTTCAAGGGAATCATTTGATTGCACAATAATGATTCCTATTATTATTCCACATTTGAGGGTTTGGGACACTTTTTCCATCAAGTGTAATGGGAGAAAGTGTGACCACCAAAATCCTTTCACTCATGATTAAAAGGGTTGTGAATATATGGGTTTTAAGGAACACTTTTCCCCCTCATCTTTGTCTCATCTGTGTACTCTCATGTTGCCTATTCTTTTTTATCGAGAGAAAAAGGAAAATTAATGTAAACAACTCTCTCTCTCTCCCTTTTTTTTCTTCGATTTCTCTATTCCCCAGATCAAACTCAAAATAATAAAATAATTGATCATTCAACCTAAAAAAATTCGATCTCTCTATCTCTTTGTCTCTTTCTCTCGTAATATCAATGTTTCTGTTCGATGCCAATACAGCTCGGCTTGTTTTCCCCAAAACCCACTTCCAATTCTAGATTATAGAGCTAGGTAGGATGAAAAAGGGTCTTAACATCTGCCCAAAACAATAAGAAGGACCGTGTCTTTTGTGGGATCTGGGGTGATGGGGTAGTGTTCAAAAAAATTCGAGTGGATGAGAGAGTAAGCTCTTAGGGATTGCTATAAGGACACTTTGGAGGTTTGGGTAACTGTTAGTCCTCTCTTTATGCGACTTGTGTAATGCCATTTCCATTTTTGGCTTATCTGCAAAAGATCCCCCTCCCCCACTTTGTTTGCCTCCAAATCCTCTTTTTCTTTTGAGAGAAAGAGAGAGAGAGTGTCATAATTTAGATATGAATCTGTAACTGAGATATGCTGGTACATAATTACGGCTTTGCCCTTCATTGAAGGGTTTTCACCATTGTGGACCACTCTCTGCAGTACCAGTTTTGGAGGCACGCATCTCTCATCAAATAGATAATCTGACAAAATTCTCGCTAGACTTTGATGAACGGACATGATTGATGCAGTACAAAGATTTTTTTCAATCTAGACCGTCGAAGGGTCTTGGTTTAATGCAAATAAAGTCGCTTTCATCCGTTAGTTGTAGGTGTACCATGAGAGAGTACAGTAACAAAAAAGGCTCAGATTAAAGCCTGTGAGATGTCTCTGTGGTGCGTATAATACGCCCCCCCCCCCCGGCCCTCTCTCTCACGCACATGGATTCCTATGATCTATGCCTATAAGGTGGTTGTGGTGGTGATGAAAGGAGGGGTTTTGCTAGAACAACCGATTGGCATGTGGGACTGGCAGTCACATGTCCTACCTGTATAAGGAGGTATATTTGGTACTAAATGATGAATTTTATTTATTTTTTTGTTGATGAAGAATCCAAGAATGGACCCTACTAGCAATGTCCAGAAACGAGCTTCATGTGAAAGACAGAGCCATACCCAAAATTCTGAGTTACTTCAAATTGTATGCTTAGGTGTCTGAAGCCAACAATGATATCATGCCTTCTCCCACAAAACTTTCTCAAACCATACAGAAAACTAGGCTTCGACCCCTAGGCTTTTTCCAGACTATCCAACTTGACTGGCCATTAAAAGAAACCTCTTGTCAGCAACCAAACACAATCGGCTATACTCCAACCGAATCAAAGTCACACCCTTCTTACACGAGCAAGGGATGCATATAAATTCATAGAAATGCAATCGTTTCCTCTAATCAGCTTTCTTTCTTTTTTTTTTTTTTTTTTTTTTTTGTTAGGCGGTGATATTGTTATCAGGTAGGCTCATGGCAAATGGTTCTACCATCACAAGATCTCAAAACCAGGGTTGTCCTCATCCCTATTTTCTAATTGGTAAGATATATTTCAGTATCAATGTATTTCAACATTTTATTTCAGAATCCTATATATATACAAAATGTTTATAATTCAAAATATATCAATATATATATATATATATATATATATATATATATATATATTCTAATTTAAATTTAAAATATTCAAAATTTAAAACATGTCAAAATGGTTAGGTGAAACATTTTATCAAGTATTCGGATTGTTTGGACTGATATTTGACAGGGAAATCTAAAATAGGCTTAGATACATATTCCAATTTCCAACTATTATTGTCATAGTAAAACGAAATTACTTACTTTGCCCAGAACACTTCTATGTACAGAGTTATGTCAGTGAACTTTCCGGTTGCTGGAAATTCCCTATGCTATAGAATGGAAGAATCATCAAATAAATATTAAGTGAACAAGGGACAATTTCTACTAATTCAGAAATATGATCACGATTTGAAAATTCATATCTTGTGGCATAATCTCCAGGTGAAGCCCACAAGCTCAGACATCTTCCAAAGGTTTTGCAAATGCTACGGACTTCGGAAGGACAAATGATGCACACAACATCCATTTTCCTGGAGCAACCTGGCGAACCCTGTGCATTTCTATATCAACAGCTACTTCTGACAAGGCAATTCTAATGCGCTGCATCAAAATTGCAAGAGTATGTGAACACCAGCTACATTTCATGTAGTCAGCTTAGTAATAAAATTATGATTCATGCAAAATCATAGAAACAGACCTTGTCAAATTCATACTCAGGATCCTCTGCTTTTGAGAATCCATAGACATGGATCTTTGGAAAGGTGATATCTTTGTCCCTGGTTCTATTCCTGAATATTCCCCTGAATGCATCTATGATCAAGGAGTGAGATGAAGATCAGTTGAAGGTACTTGGGACATCCAACCTCAAGAAGCTCAAACTTAATGATTATATTCCAAGATTTCCATCACAAATTACTTAAAGCCATCCCCGTAGAGACTTTATCCAATTTCTAGTGCCAAATCAAATGGCCACACAATTTCAACTGCTTGACCAATAAATTATGATGAAAACACTTCATTGTTCTCATATGAGATCTGAACTATTTTTTCTCTCTTTTTTTTTTTTTGGAAAGCCACTGAACTATTTGTCCAGCATGCACCTTTAGTAAACAGTAAACTATAAGGTTTTATTTCCAATCAATAAACAGTATCAAGAAGCAAAATTTTCTGCTATTTTTGATGGGGCTTAAAAGTTCATCCCATCATCCAATGAATCTTTATGTTGCCATTGACAGTTCAGAAGCTCTATCTTTTAAAGCTACAAGTGAAATGCATGAAATTTCATAACAGCAGCTCTTTATACTTTGTACAAGTAGCAATCTATATTTAATGGCATTCACAATAAGCACAAAACATAAATAGATTAAAGATGCAAAATACTGGGAAAATCATGTGCATCGTAGAGCGGAGGTTATTAGGGCATGATCAATCTCAGTCACACGAGTACTCTTCTAAGTTCTAGCTCAAAATTTTTCTTTCCAGAAAATGACATGATTTCTGCAGCAATCCTGCAATCTATGAAGAGGAGGTATGGTTTTTTATTTACTTCTTTTTTCCTCCCAGCAACTGTAAAGGAGAGAGGATTTGAACCCTTGACCTACTATTCACCAGAGTTCTAAATCCACCTACAATGACCATTTGGGACAAAGCCATTGGTCGAGACCTGACATTACAACAATTACAAATTTTCAACTTCCCCTGAAGATCATTACACGAAGAATGCTTGCAAAATCATGTCCCTTGCAAATGGAGTTCAAGTTGAGCAGTCAGTAGCATTTTCCTTTTAAAGCAAGGAGCATCATTACTAACCTCATCTCAAAAAGAAAAAAAAGTTGCAAGTACAAAACATAGAGAAGAAAAGCAGGGAAAATTAAGGCCTCACAAAAGCTTGGACATGGCATCTTATGCCTTTTGTCAACCACTAATAGTTTCTAAAGTGTAACTTGATTCACCAGCTCAAGTAGAAGCCGTAGACTAAAACTCTAATCATGGCAACAAGGAACTTGATGTGATTTTATATGCAGAGATAGAAAATGCAATATGATAGGTTAATAATCCCATATTCTAAACAACAGCAAAACCACCAAGTAAACAGGTTAAAGGCCTTGCACAGAAACAACATGGACATTATCATGAAAAACAACATACCTAAGAATTCTGCTGCATCTTTTGGCAAATTCATGACTACTTGTGTTATAGACTTCACTTTTTGGCTAGAAAATATAGCATCAATGAATCGCCTCCCATCCATGTTGAACACCTGTCAGCAATTAAAAGTAATGTCCAACGTTGGTCAACTAATATATACCTTGAAATGAAGAAAAGATAAATTTCAACAAAATCAAGTTTGCCATGTCCAGATGCAATCAATAACCCAAAAAAAGTTTATGGCACAAAACATAAAACAGATCAAAGGTCATTGTTTTTGAGCCGGAAGAAATGGTGAGCCGCCCAACAAGTTCCCAACTATGTGTCTTGAAGTGCTTAGATGTGTAGCCATACATAATCATCAGACAACAACCCCGACCCCACTCCAGGCACAAACATCCAACCAGAAAAAGAAAAGTAGAGGAGCCAAAATTGAACTATATTAATGCAAAAATCCAAGGCTTTGCCACCTATTATCAATTAACAACTTGTGCATTTTGATCTGTATAATACTAGAACTGGAGGATGCTTAAGCACTGGATTTAAATCATGGCAACATTTTATGGCCATAAGAGCCAGCAACTATGGAACTCAGATTTTTTGTTACATTCTTTCTGTTAACTAAAGTTCAATCAAAATGCCCAAGCACAAAAATAAAGAAAGGACTTTGCACAGTTTAATTCAAAAAATACAGCCAGAAATCAAACCTCAATTTTCCTCTCAAGTTTGTTAAGGATACAATTCTTTTCCAAATAACTGACCGCATAAGGGTTCAAATCATTGGCATACACATGCTTTACTTTCTTTGCTGCAGAAATGGCTATCGGACCAACTCCCGAAAAAACATCACCTGTGAAAATGGAACTATGAACAATGAAGCTCCAATATAGTAATAGACACAATGTGAGAGGATGAAACCAGGTAACAGAGAGGGAGAGAGAAAAAAAGAAAAAAAAAATCAACTGCTGAACAACTATAGAAGGAAGTATGTAGCCAGACAGACATACAGACAACATCATCACGTGTGAAAGAATTGGAAAGCCTCAGCCTCTCAGTAGCAAGCTTTGAACTCCAGTACCTACAGCAAAGGGAGCGGAGGAGAATTTTCAATTCCTCATGTCTTATTTCTTCAACAATTTCCTTTAGTTGCTCAAAAATTTACTAGAATGATCAGAAAAATGAATTTTGAGACATATCCTGACCCAAAAAATCCATAAAATTTTAACACCCAACCAAAAGGGTCTGAAGCATACTATATGGAAGAAAATGGATGATAGGACACAAACCTACAAGGTAAACAAGATCTAAGCTCATAGCAGAAGTTAGTAGATGAAAAACAAATTCAAAAATCAACAACAGCAAGCAGTTCAGGCTATTGTCATTTTGAATAGAGCAGGGAATTTTCAATTAATGGTTTAAGTTTATCAAAATCTGCCAACCACCCACATGATACAAATGTGTAACCTCCCTGTCTTCCTTCGATTACCACCAGCAGCCCCCGCATTGCCATTCCAACAGGAATTGCATGTGTCCAAGGGGACGAATTGAAGGAATTTTTTTCCCCTTTTTTTCACTTGGTGCAAACAACAGCTCGGCTTCGTGATAATTCTTTCAAAATTACATAGCAATGTTAATAATTTTGAAGTAAACAAGACCCTAAATATATAAACCAGAAGTTAATTGCCACTGGAGCATATGCAAATAGGTTTAACTCCAGATGTCATTAAGTGACATGCTCTATGCTAGAACGTTGAACATAATTCCCAGACAACAAGTGAGGAAGGGATTTGATTGGTAACCAACAGCACAAAATCAACCATAGCACAGAAGACATGAGATTTTCACAAGTGCACATTTTTGTCTATTCATGCATATATGCACATGGGAATCTGAATACTGGGTTTCAAGTCAAGGAGAATACACTGTCGCTAGATCAACTTGAAAACGTAATCCATTTTCAATTACTGTAGTGACAAGAGAATGATTTCCTGCCAAAACTTCAAGCTGCATTGTTCTGTACTCATTATTGATGGGATCGACTTTGTTGACAACTGTTTGTATCTTTGGTTTGTTCTTGTCAAGCACTACCTGAAAAGATTTAAGTAATAAACAATCGAGATGTTTGAAAATTATTTATCAAAGATGTAAGTTAAATTTATATAGACGAGCACCTTAGCAATTACATTCTTGTGGGGCAGTTGTTCGTCTCTCAGGTTAAGGTGTGCAACGTGCCCCACAGTTTCAAAAGCTGAAGGAATTGTCATACCATTTGGTAACAAGGCCTCCAAGATCTGCAACAATTTCAGGTATTTCCGATGTTAATCTCAAAAGAAATCTCAAGTACTGACCTGGACCAGAAAAGGGGGTGGTAAAAAGTTATAAATATAGATACTGAACCAGCAGGCAGGGCACATAGGGGCCTGGATATCATACACCGAGAGAAGTTGTACCGAAAGAACTGAAATGTTTAGAAGAATCTCTGATGAAACTCCATTTGAACATTACATTCATAAATACAAATCTCAAAAGAGAACTTCCAAAAAAAGTTACTTTCCAACATGTAATAGTTTTCTGCACTTATCAACAGATGTCATTTCTCTTCAACTTTGTCTCCAACGCCTAAATGAATTGAAGCATCAGACAAAGACTGAAAACTGATCATCTAGCTGGTCTTTTTAAGACATAGCTAGGTTTATAAACATGAAACAACTTGGATATCCATGCCCCCTATCAAGGGATGCAATTCTAGATCAAAGTATCAGCCTATGTACCCCATGATTCTATGGGATTGTTGCATTTTATACTCCCTTTTGTCCATTCCTCGTCTAAGTATGAGCTCTTTCCTGCAGATCCTGCTACATCCTCTTGAACAGTAAAAAATATTCCTAGGGGAAAAGAAGAGCCAGTGCATCCAAATTAAAGGAGCTCAGCCGATGGATTTTCTAACAACAGAAACAGGAAAGAGGCAGAGGACCATCTAATACCAGCATAACAGTTCACTTGAAATGGTGGAAAGAGGCAGACAGGACCATGAAGTGCGAATGAGAAAGTAGAAAATGAATACTTGGAAATGTCCATTACATACCTCATCCATTTGCCAATAACCATAAAACAAAGTCAGCTTGCATCTTAGTAGCTCAATGTCCCGTGGTGGAGATTGCCTAGCATTTTCCCTAAATACGGCCTGCAGTAAAAAAATGCCTGAGAATATAATACAAACACAAACTCAGAAGCAGGACATGTCTAGAGGCAGGTAAATGTCAATAAAGGTTAGGGATTTAAGAAAAAGAACATTAAATAAAATGGTGGGAAATGAAAAAAATAAAAAAGGAAAACAATAATAACAAACAAAGGGAAAAAAGTCAAATAACAGAGTTACTTTACAATCTGCAGTGAAAAGTGTTCCGTAAACAAAACACTCCCACAGGCCGATACTGCTAATAAGATGAAGACTTCACTGATAATTGGCAACAATAACCTGAACGAAATCAACTTTGAAATAGATGATAACATGGAATTACAAACAAATGGGCAATCATGATAGTTGTTTCTCCATGAATCCCAAGTAACCAAGGAACATCATGCAAATAAGATTGCCTCTCTGGCTTCAATTATTTTCAATACTGCAATTTAGGGCAAAAAAAAAACCTTCAATTTCACTACCAGACATTTATAATTGTTGTCATGAGATCCAAGGCCAATATAAAGAGGTTGAATTGTGTATAATATAATTTCATTCTTTGAGAAAACTCTAGCAATCATTTTGGTTCCAAAATCTTAATTCAACAAAAATTATAAGGTTCGCATTTGACAAAATGAGATGCCATATTTGAGTTGATGCAATATTACATTCAACAAAATGAAACACGATCCTTTAAGCAACTTCACACTGATGTTTATGACATTTGTTTATAATAGAAAGGAATCAACAAAAAACCTTGTCACACTCGATAATATCCATCGATCCCAAGTCACCATGAACTACAAATGTTCAGGTTTGCCAGTTACACCATTAAGCTACACTTAATTAGGTACCTGCCCATAAAAAGTTTTTTGTTGTATTTGTAATTTTAAATTTACGCAATTACCATCCATTTATAATCAACCATATAGCAAAATAATAATAATTTTGTCAATGTAACCACAAACTCAGACACAGGGTGTACATTAAAGGCTGCTAGATGTCAACTAAAGATTAGACACTTATGAAAAAGAACAGCGTCTAACAATTGGAAATGAAAATCAATGTGTAAAGCAGATAATAACGATAGAAAACAACCATCAAGTAACTAATTTAATTCACTATCTGCATTAGAAACTATCGAATAAAGTCTAATAGTTCTGGGGCCTCGACGAATAAAGTCTAATAGTTCTGGGGCCTCATAATGCTACTAAAGTTAACAAATTATATTCCTTGTAAAGCTTCGGAAATGGGGTTCATATGATATTACACACAAATGGGCAATCATAAGGCCCTGTTAATCATGACCCAAATTCATGAACCCTATCCTCCTGGTGTTCAGGTTTGCCAATTATGCCATCTATCTTAAAGTAGAAAAGGTGTGCTCAGTTAGACTGCTTTCACATTGCATTATCATAGTAGTTAGACTAACTCATGATAATTCATCGGTCACTGTGTACTATTCTACAAGCATTCAGGATTTCAAGTCACACCATTTAGCTTGAATCAATTAGATCCCCCACCCATAAACTGTTTTCATTGGATTTGTTATTGAAGACTTTGAGTCATTACCATCCATTTTCAATTAATCAAATAGAGAAACATTATTATTTTTTTTTCAATTTCATGTCCAAGACCGATAGTTTGGGAATAGAAGGCTTCATTCGTTAAAGAAAACCTCTGGCAATCACCTTGGTTCCATATCCAACTATACAATCTTTAAATTGATGCCCATATAATTCTACCCAAAGAACTTAGCAACTGAAAGAGGATTGATGTGTTATGAAAATGTTCCATATATCCCAAGTCACAATGTAGATGTTCGGATTTGTCAGTCATGCCGTGTAGCTGTAGAGCAAACAGGACGCCCCAACAGATTTAAATTGTTACTGATTGCTTTTGACACATACCTCAATGTAAAAGTTTCAATTCCACAACCATTATAACATCTTATCAAAAGAACATTGCAACTCACAGATAATCAAAGTGTTGGAACAGCCACCTTAACAGACTCTGGAAGCTCATCCAGGCCTTTGTCAGCCAACTGCTCGTCCAAAAGCAACAGCCTCGTTGAACCCCTCCATTTTCTCCCCTTAAATTCATCCCCCAACAAACCCCTCAAGTCATCCTCCTCGTTCTCCTCATCCTCCGCAACTTCCACAACTGCAAATTCATTCCTGTTCCTCCCAATTCCTCTCCTCTCTCCCTCCTCCTTCTTCTTCCTCTTCTTCGGCCTTGTCAGCTTCTCCAGATTCCTAAACTTCACATAACCCTTATAATTAAACATCTTCACAAGCTCATCGCGATACAACACTGGACTCAATCTCTCTCCATCAGTTTCATCTTTACCGTAAATTCTGCGATTCATCACAACAAGCCTCTCTTCTTCATCGCCATTTCTATTTACAGGCACCAAATTTTTGAGGTCATCATCAATTTCGTCGCCAGGAACTCTAGCAATGTTCTTAATTCGAGGCCAGTTTAGTAAATGGCCTCTGAGACGATTTTCTAGAGCAAAACATTGCTCTGAAGGAACCCTGAGTGCTGAAATATAGAAAACTCGAGTGAAGCTGTTTTCGTCTAAAATTGAATCGATTGATTCTTCGCGTCTGTTGTCAGTTAGGGTTAGGGTTTTGTGGCCTTTGTGGAGAGAAGGACCATAAGAGAAATGGGAATCTAGGGTTGTGAAGAGAGAGAAAGAAATTGAGGGTTTAAGCCTAGAGAGAGAAATTGAGGGTTTATTGTGAAGTGAGAGATCAAGGAATTTTGGATTAAATATTGGGAACAGAGTGTGAGTTCGGAAATTGGGTTTTAAGAGCATTTTCCTGTGTGCTTCTCCGTGAGAGAGAGAGAGAGAGAGAGAGAGAGAGAGAGAGAGAGGCAATTGATAGAAGAAGAATCCCAAGCTAGAGTTTTCATGTTCTCACCATACCTCGACCCTAAATAATTTAATTATTAATTTTCTCTCTCATTTCTATTTAAAAATAAAAAATATTAGTTCTTTCTCCATAAAATCAATTTATCTTATATTTTCTTTCTCTAAATAAATTATCATTATTTTTTCTCTCTTAAAAAAATAAATTTTAATTTTTTTCTCTTAAAAACTAATCCTTATATAATCTTAATAAAATCAGATAACAAAATTTCTCTTTCTAAAAAAATTAAATCATTTTACAATTTATATCTTTAAATACATTAGTTTTAAATTTTCCTTTTTAAAACTAAAAATATTGATCTTTCTATTTCTAAAAATTATTTTAATTTATATTTTTCTCTTTAAATATATTAGTTAAAAATTTCCTCTTACTAAAAATTACAGATTTAGTTTTCAAGTTCTAAAATAAAATATATTAATTTAATTTATTATTTTATTTTGGAAGGGATAATATTTTTAATCTTTAAAAATTACCCCTCTTTAGAAATACTTATACTTCCTTCACATTGTATCCGAGTTATATTTTGCATGTTAAATATGAGAAATTGGGTAATAGGTTACTTGAATAACCTTTGCACTTTTTTTTTTTTTTATCTTATAACAAAACAATCATAAAATTATAATTTTAAGAGAGTAAAAGTTATGATTTTTAATTCAATAAATGATAGTAAAAGTTATAATATATAAAAACTTACACACAAAACTTTTTTTTTTCCGGGAGGAAGCTGTCCTCTCCCCATTCCCTCCGTTCGACATGGAGAAGATGAGGATAAGGTAAGCACTCTAATTTGTTTCCTGATTGTTTATTGAAATAATAATTTATTAATTAAGATTTCAAGTTTAAATTTTATATATAAAATAAAAAAAAAAATTGTGAGAGTTTTGTCTCTTAAGAAGTCAACTCGACTCGAATCGAATTTAATCAAATCTGACATGATTATCAAATATCTATAATTTATATATATATATATATATATATATAAGATTTCAATGTGAATAACCTTGGCAAACACTTACATCTATGGTATTTTCTCTAGGGATGAACATGCAAGTAACATTACAACACTTATGGCAAGTGTTTTAATGCTTAGATTAGAAATTATAAAGTTTTGTAGTTTATGGTATAGATTAGATAAAATACTAGAAAAATCTTGTATACATGTGAAAACCAAATATCTTATCATGCTAAATTAAATTAGGTTTGATTATTTTTCTTTAATTTACTTTCTAAATTCAATATTTTTAAACTTTAAAAATTATAAACCGTAAGTTAATGAATAATAACTCTTTGTTTCTTATTTTTCCTTTTGTTTTTATCTCATTATATTATTAATAATAATTAAAGTTATAATTATAAAAAATATTTCCTTTTTATTTCATAATTATTAAAAATTATTTATTATATATTATATCAATATAAATATATTCGTTAGTTAAATCAGCCAGATTAGTTGAATTACATTATAATCGATGGGTTTAGATTTTAATACGGTATGTAAAATACTTCATTTAGTATAATACATATACATATACATGTATATATATTTATATAAGCAACAAGATGGAGAAAAAAGAAAAAAGAAAGGCAAATGTAAGCTGTTATATATATTTTTTTATTACAAAAGAAATACACATGAAAACAAGGAAAGAAACACACTAGGGTTTGAGAGGTACCAACTTTGCACAAACTAACAGATGAAATCATTAAGTATACACACTTATTAACTAAAGAACTTTTACAGAATTTTTTGTATTAGACATGGGAATCTCCTGAGAAATCTCATGGAAGATGACCCTTTTATTTTTTGGGTTGTCGGTGATCGATATTTTATGCTTGATCGAACAGCTCCGGCCGTTGATCCGTGGAATGAAGACGAGCCATGTGGAAGCGAAAACTATTGCACAAATTCTTCCCCATAAGATCAAAACGATTAGGGTCACTATAAACAAACACAGTCCTGCATTAGTTGAATGATAGCATCCTGTCTTCTTCTTGGTTTGAATTATTTCAATTGGATTATTGCATGAGGAACACATATGAGAGGAATTGTCTCTTAAATGGGTTCCCTGATCTTCGTTCTCCGACTCCAGATGCTTGGAGATCGCCGACTCCAATTCTGTCTGTATTTTTTCTGATCTCTTCCCTTTTATCGCATTCATCTTATTTCTTGTTTTTCGTAATCGAATCTTCTTTGCCTGAAAATTTTATAAAATAAAAATTTTACTAAAACAAAAAATACTTCTAGAAAACGTAATCAAATTATTTCTCTTGCTGCTTCGGGTAGGTGCTCCAGGTATGATTCTAAGGTAGAAAGCATTTTATGAAAATGGGTGGGTAGTTTTGTCTGTTGTTGTTCATGGGAGCTGATGGATAAGCTTATTTTTGAACCAGCAAATACAACCATAACAATAAGAAATGGGTATACCAACGAATAGCAATCAAATTAGTGAGATAAAATATCCATCAGAAAAACTAACCAATGATGTTTTGAACAAAACAGCTTTAACAACACGAGAAAACTTCTTCTTGCATTGCAATTTGAGCTTTTCTGCGTTGGAAACTTTCATGACTTCATCATCTTCTTCCAATGAAGGTGACTCCTCAATTTTTGGATGATAAGCGTCTGTGTTCTTGATAGAATCGGCACTGGAACATTCAGAACCGGCAGTCTCCAATTTAGCATCACCATCTTTCATGGCGGAGGCTTGGTTTTAACACTTGTTATTCAAAAGTATCATTCTTTTTTCCCCCCTTTTATTTTGACTTTGTGTTGGTTTGTAGAGCCATTGAAATTGAATATGAGGTGAAGAATGATGTTAGGATTTCTTCGTGTTTGGGGGAGAAAAGGACTAAATATAACTTATGATAAAAACCAAACGTATAGGCTTAAAAGTTGGGAATTTTTCTATTAATATATGCATATATGAATTGATGTATATAAGTTGGGTGTGTAACAGTTTAAATATTCAGCTAGAGGGAAAGTAAAAAGACCCATTCAAATTCGCCTTCAAAGTGTAATAATTCAGGCCCAAGATTTATGAGATGATGTAAAGGAACATAATAAAAATAACATAACACCATAGTACAATGACTAAGTTCTTTTAATTCTATCTTGTGCACAACTAATAAATTCTAACTGTTGAATATCTTTGAGATTTCATTCACCAAATATGTAAGTATTTGTACATTAAATTCAACTCGAGATCGGAAGCAAAAACAATTTATGTTACAAAGTATTTATTCCAATGAATACTCTACCCTATTTCCAAATAAATAGATTTAAATAATAAGATTATTGAATTATAACTTAACTGTTATCATTCCTTTTTCTTTAAAAATTTTGAATTCGACTCTTATTTATATATATATATATATATATATATATCTTTTTCTCTCTCAAAAGAATGAGTATCAAAAAGTAAAGATAAACATCTAGGAAAGAAAACCACAAAATCGTAATACCATAATGTTATGATTAAGACCCTTTTTAGTTGATCTCTTGTGCAGCAATTAATAAGCCATGGCAATTGAAAATTCTCACCATATATCAAATCTAAATTTTGAATGATGAACAAGTGAATCTCACGGGGGTATGCATTTTAAAGTGCTTTCCAAAATTAACTCTAGTAAACCGTTTAATATAGTTTTGAGTTTTTTCGATCTATTTCGTGACAAATTTTATTTCTCTACCAACATTTTTACTTTTAATTATATTCTTTCAATTATTTGTTGCCATTGGCTTAATTGCCATGAGAAAAAAATTATCAACCTTTTGTTCGTTTCCTTAGGTTTCATGAAACATAATCTAAAGAAGTTAAATTGGACCTTTAAATTATATAATTTTATTTTTGTTAAATTTCATAATAGAACTTCACAGATTAAAATGTAAAAGTGCTTTGGTTCAAAAAGATATACGAGGGGGAAGTTGATTAATCATAATTTTTTCTTTTCTTTTTTTTTAATTTTTTTTTACAGGAACTAAATAATTATAGGAAAAGTTGTGTCAAAAAATTAAAAGATGAGTTTAAAAGTAATATTTTTGGATTGGACTCGACAGATTTATCATTACATATAGATGGAGATTCATATCAACGTCTGATAGTTCAGTTAGTTTGGGAATTGACGTCCCCTTAATCATAGTCGGGAGAAAATCAACGTTAGGAGATCTGCCCCTCAATTGGACTCTGCAGACGATCAACCCAAATTAATCGGGACGAAACCCCAAATACTGAATTGGTGGCGTATTCATGATTAAAAAAACAAAGAGAGCCATGCATTCATTAATATAATACATGCACCCATGAATGCATGAATAAAAAGCTTGATTAGAGCATCCAAGATATCATATTACTTACTTGATTTTTTTTTTTTTTTTTGCTTTGGAGTTTTGAGTTTTCTTGATGCACCATTCTTGCACAAGTGGCGTGGAGATTGGTGTAAGAGGAAAGAGGGTTAGGGTTAGGGTTTGATTGTTAGTTATGATCTATATATGCCATTACTTGGATTGCACTCAATATTTTTCAGCCAGACGTTTGTTGGTGATTGAAATTTTAAGGGTAAATTACATTTTTCCTGCCCGAAATCCGTATGGTGAAAGAAATATTTGTGATTTAAAGAAAAAATGAAAAGTGAATGGAATTTTACCAAATTAACGGTGAAATAACGGAAATAAATTAAATGTCCGTTATATCCCCTCACACACTCTCTCTCCTCAGTCCTCACACATTCATCACCCCGGGTTAAAAAAAAAACCCTCAGTCTCCCTCCCTCTCCGTCTTCCCCCGTTCATCCAAAATACTTATTATTCGTTGAAATAACAAAACTTTTGGGATTTTCATTTTGCCATTCCAACAATCTCAACAGAAACCCATTTGCCATTTTCCTTGGAAGATGAGTGAAGATGTTCCAAAAAAAAAAAAAAAAAAAATTGGAAAGAGGTCTTTGTTGCTGGCGAAGGAGGAAAGGAGAGGGCAGGGCTCGCGGTCGGCCTCTCTCTCTCTCTCTCCCTCCCTCCCTCCCTTCAAACGCTTCCTGCGAAACATTCTAAACACACGGTTGCCCCAACATAGCTTCTTGCTTCTATTTGTCAGCTTTGTTCACTGTTCTTGGATTTTTCTCATCTGGGTTTTCAGTTTTCATGTTTAGTTTTAAGTTTCTGATCCTGAAATATGCTGTGTATCTTGTATCGTTAATGGGGTTTTCTGTGTTTTCCGTTTGCAACTGTGATTTGTTTATTGTGATGAATGCTGATTTTTCTTCTCATGTTGTACCGTCCCTTCTAGTTCTTGAGGATTTTCATCTGAATTTTCTTTTCTCATGAGGAAATTTTGAGTTTATGATTCTGAATTCTGTTGCCTATGTTGTAAACTTGTAATGTCAATGGAGTTTCTCTAAATTTTTTGTATGCATTTATGCCGATTTTTACCCTTTGTCTTTATTTTTTTTCCTTTGTAAATTTGTATTTGCTTTTGTTACTATGATTTTAACTTCAAAAATTTTGAAGTTGGATTCTTGTCGAGGAACTGAGGTTGTTGGAATGGCAAATGGGTTTCTGTTGGTTTTGGCATTTGAAGTTGGATTCTTGTCGAGGGATTAGGCGCTCGCAGCCGACCGCACGAGCACCCGCGCTCGGCTGCTCTCTCTCTCTCTCTCTCTCTCTCTCTGCGCGTGGTAGGCCGCTCTCTCTCTCTCTTCTAATATTTAGCCCGATTTCTCAAAGCCAAGTTGAGAAATCAGGGATTTCAAACCCAACCGTGAAACCCCAAATCGGGTTCCTCTTTTAAGGGGTAATTTCTCAAATAGTTATTTTTTTGTCTGATTCTATTTTAAATATAAATCTCAATTTTTTTTCTGGTTCTTTTAAAGGGTTTTGAAACATCCATGGTGGTTGTGGCAAGAACTCCTGTTGCAGTCCCAAATTCCAACCGCTATGAAATTCAAAACCACCAATTTGTTTGATTTAACCTCGTAACATTTCGAAAATTATGGTTATCATCAAAATTGAAACTTTTAATTTCAGACTATTCCTTATACTCTGTTTCATTTTCATAATGAGAGAGGGCTTGCTGTTGCTGGGGGCGGCCATAGCTGCTGAGAGGAGAGGAGAGGAGATGAGTGGAGAGAGAAGATTGGAATAATTTTGGTTAAAAAAAAATTAATCTTTTTGCGACAATTCAATGTTTTCGGTTTCAGTGCGTACATGGCAATTTTCGTTAAATCTGATCATTTCCGTCCATTTTTTATTTTTATTTTTTTAAATCACAGGTTATATAAATGGATATTTTTTCAGAAGTTTATCCAAATTTTTATAACGCAAAAAAAAAAAAAAATCTGTCTTTTTGGTTGTCCGAAATCAAATTTGAGTCTCCCGACAAAAGCCTGACATTCCAACCAACGGACGGATTTGATGTCAAAACCAATTCTTGGTTTATAAACTTTACGTAAGTTTGTCTTTTTTTCCCTCTCATCGTTAGATTATGGTGAAAAGGAATGGTAGTTTATATTTTCTCAGATCTGGGATCTGGTTTGATAAGAGGGTGTGATTTTGCTGCATTATAGAGATTGTGCTGCTGCATGTACCTACGAATTTTCTTTTCTAGTTACACTTTAAGGTTTTTACATACATTTTGTGTCAGTTTCATTTCTTGTCCATTGTGGGTATTTTCATAGGTGTCGACCGGCTCTGTTTTTCTACCTTGGAAATGCCGAAAATGTAGTCGTTAATCACAACGTTGACTCTCTA
This sequence comes from Dillenia suffruticosa, assembly GCA_033439265.1. Classification (NCBI taxonomy): domain Eukaryota; kingdom Viridiplantae; phylum Streptophyta; class Magnoliopsida; order Dilleniales; family Dilleniaceae; genus Dillenia; species Dillenia suffruticosa. The sequence goes on from JAVTVX010000005.1 coordinate 3,813,549, forward strand.
ATTTCATAATCTGAATGAAAATTAAAAGTAACTAAACCATGCCTTATTTTAAAAATTTTTGCATTTTTTGGATTGATTTTTGGGTGTAAAATTCATTCTATATGAATGTTGTAATTCTCCCTCTTCAAAGGGTTTCATCCTTATTATTGTATAAATGTATTTGGGTTGGATTTAATATTAGCACAATATTATAAATAAAATTATTTATAAATTTTTAACTTAATTGTATACCGACCGACTACCTAATGCGATGCTACTTCTTTATCAGAATTTGGTGCAGGTCATGACGAAGTTTATCCTTAACTACGAAAATTCAAAAAAATATACTCTTAAAGCTACTGATTGAAGAAATGTCCATAAGTCTTGTACTGAAATTTCTATTTCTGGATGTGGCGGTCCTACCATCTGTGTCATAAATGGTTGAACATAGGAAAAAATGAAATGAATTTCTGGTCCTTTTCATGTCCAAGCTGAATCCATGCCAAGATGTCATCTTAAACACCAAGAATAGTGTACTGTGAGGAAGTTATTGCCGGTGTTTATGTTATTTAAATGCAATTCGTTGGATATAAGACCAAAAAGTATTTTTTTGCAAATAACTTGTTAGTCATACCGGCCGGTGGGAGTGAGTATTGTTGCAAAAGGAAGCTCTTCCGACATTTGAGAATTTTTCCATCCTCCTCTATTTTTAAGTAAAATTTTGAATTCGACTTTTATATATCACAAAAACACACGCAAAAAAAGTTTTACCCTTTCAAAGATTAACTCAACTTGAATCAGATTTAATTGGATTTAATATGATTACCGAATACTTTAAATGAAATTAAATAAAAATGTTAAACAGTGGTTTTAATAGAGGAAATTTGTAAAGTATGACAATTTTATTTCTTTTTAAAGCCTAACTCTTATTTACAAAATTTTTATTTTATATTTATATATTTAATAAATAAAATAAGATAAAATATAAATTAAGAATAAGAAGCTTTCCACATGTGGAATATCACTAGTTTAAAGCCCAAAATATTATTTGCATATCTCACCCCTTTTTGCCCGATGTCTATATTCTTACCCTTATACCCTCGAGGAGGGATCCTGGGGATCCTTCACAAAATCTCAAACTCAATGTGAGTTCAATTTATTTTTTCATTTAAAATTTAATATTTTTTAATAAAAATAAAAATGATCAATGGAAATATAGAATATTACAAATAAAAATTAAAATATTCTAAAAGAACATAAATTACTATTTTATAAATAAAATTTTATAATAAAAAATTATATTTAATTTAATTTGAGCGAATCTTAACTTTTTTCAAAAAGCACTACAATTATAAATTTTGATTGATTATCGGATAATAAAACATATTTAATATTATGTGAATAGTATCTGATTCCAATTAAACAAAAGATTGAGACTGATTAAATATTTATAATTCTTGAATTTGTACTCAATAATTTTATTTTCCCATGTAATAAACATCCCTTTTAATGGACTAAGCATTTCATATTAATATTTATTTTTTATATTTTTAATTTTCGTTTTTGAATGGAAAAGCAAATAATACCGGATGAATTTTTGAAAGACATTATCTAAATTATTCTCCAACATAAAAATTTATATATATATATATATATATATATTTCCGAGCACAAAATATGAATTAAATTACATTTTACGTCAAATAACTTTACCGTTTCTCATTCCAAACCTAGTCCACAAGGTTCAGTTGAAGTAAGCAAAGAATCAGCGATCGTCCTTCGGTTTCGAGGGAGACTTTCATTTGAAACGTGTTCTCCAACAGTCGAGAGAGATAGAGGATCGAGAAATTTAGGGCTTGGAAGATGGCCTTCGGCCAGTAATGGTGGACGCCATTGGTCTTCTACGATCGAATCTCTCTCGTGTTCGCATCCCAGAACCAACCAATCGCATTTACAAGCAAGAATGTTGTGTTTCTTTCGACACTCCGGTACTCTCACTCTCTCTCTCTCTCTCTCTCTCTCTCTGAGTTTGCCAGTATCGAGTGTGTGTTGTGGTTTTTACAGAGATCCGAAGGAGGGTTGTTCGTGGACATGAATTCTTTTCTTGCGTTTGGGAAGGATCATGTGGGTTGGAATTATGAGAAAACTGGGAATCCAGTTTATCTTCACATTAAGCAGAATAGGAAGGTTGTTTCTGAAGACGGGCCTTTCAAGAAACCTACTCTTTTGGCTATTGGTAACCTTCTTTTCCCTCTCTTTTAGTAGTCAAGAATGCTGTTTTAATGGTGATATTGGACTTGAGTAATTTTAGGTTTAGGTTCTGAATCAGCAAGTTATATTGTTGATTATTGTTTTAAGTTGTAGATTCTAATCTGTGTGGTTGTATTTGTGGTGGGATGATTAATGATTTTGTTTGATTGAGGGTAGTGCCGATGGAGCAATTGATAGCTCTCTGTGCACCATTTTTTTTTCCAAAATTAAAATAGGAATACTGATTAAGGAAAAGAGATAGGAATAAAGATTGAAGAGAAAGAGATGGGTTTAAGCCTGTTCTGGGTTCTCTAATAATTGGATTGTGCCGGGTTACTTAATCATAACTGTTCTATGTTAGAAAAATGGGATTAGGGTTTGGTTGGAAGAGTCAAGTGAATTGAGATGAGATGAGAGAGTTGAAATCAGAAATAGAGGAGGGAGGGGCGGAGTTGCATGTTGCATAAATTTCAACGGCTTTATGTAATGCTAATCTTTTTAAAGCTGTTATTCAGAGACTTTTATTTATTTATTTATGTTTTTGTATCTTTAGGTTGTAAACATAAAAACCAAAATCAGGCACTACGAAGAGAGAGACGAAGCTATTTGTATTGTAATTAAGATTGTAAAAGCCAACGATAGGACAGTGGTCTAGCTGCTGTATCAACTCAACCTCTCCTCAGCTTACCACTGCTTGGCCTCAAGTCTGAACCTTCACTTTGGAAGTTCATTTTATATGATTTTAATAGAAGCAATACTGCCATCTTCAAGCCTAGAGAGCAAGAAACATACGCCGTACACTTGGGACTTTCTCAGGCTTTTCAGTAAATTTTTGGTGCATCCACCCTCAAAGCCATTATCTACAGCTTTGTTGAAAAAGCCATAGCTAAAGAAAAATTGTCCTTATTCTTTCTCTTTTAGAGCGTATCATCCATTGCTTCTTTACTTTTGTACTCGGGAGCTTTTTACTAACAGCAGCAAGGCCAGAGCCACTCTTTTCCAGGGTGTGATATTAGAGAGATTTCCTAGTGCTGTTCCTACAGTTTTTCTTACTAATGATTGTGAACCACTTGCTACTGCTGCCATGCCAATAATTGTTTACTTTAATGATCAAAAGTTATTAAAACTAGAAAGACAAAATTTTGCTGCTAGGAGTAGAGTTCAGGTGTCTAGAATTGCATTTTTGTAGTGTTTCTCTAAGCCCGAATTTCCTAAAGATTCTAATCTCCGAAGTTCCATTTTTGTATTTCTTATTGGGTAAGACATTGTCCAAATATGACAAAATTAGGAAGATGGAAAATTTTCTAGGTCTACTTTGTGATATTGTTGGTCAATCTTTTCTCATATGCCCCTCAACCATCCTTGTGCTGAATGGTTGGCTATTTTGGTAAATCCACTGTATGTCATTGACCAAAAAGTTAGCAAGCCATTTAGAGAACAGGAATTTCTATCAAGTTTTTGTTTGCTGCTCTATTCATTCCTTTTTCCCCCTCTGGTAATGACACTGAGATTCCCACAGCACAAATGAACTTTGAGAGCAGAGGACAAAAGCATATGATTTTCATTGGTTACATATTGAATTTAAATTAGGATTTTCTACAACTATTACTAAGCCAGTTGAGTAGCTGTGTGAGCCTCTGTAAAACTTTCTGCCCCTGAAATATGCATGAATTTTAGTTTTAGTTTTAGCCTTTTTTTTTTGTGAAGGACTTTAAAAGTGGTAAAATGGTATATATGACATTAGAAACTGTCCTCTTTCATTTGTCTCCCATAATCTTGCTTTTGGAATTGTTTCTCTCTGTCTCTCTGTTTCATGCACATGATTGCACACATACACGTATCTGCTTATGGCATGACACTGGTATCTGCAAGCAGTTGTTGGCACTCAAGTCCATCATAATCTGCCTTTCTTTTTATTGTCTGCTCTGCAGTTAAGAAATAAGCTTCTGCTGTGGTTTGACTCGTAGGTGTTGAGGGGGGTTTTGACAATCATGAGCCTGAGTATGAAGAAATTTACAGCATAGTCATCTTGCCTGATTTTGCAGCTCTTGGATTTCCATCGGTGGAGTTGCCTGAGAAGGCATGCCATCTTCCTCATTGTTTTTGTTATTCATTTACAAGTCTTAGAAATTGAAACTCCTTGGTTGCATCATTTGTATAACATGTAAAACTGTAGGTAAGGTTGGCAGTAGATGATATCTTGATGTCTGAAGGTGCTGAACATAAAGAGCAGCTTGCGTCATGGACAGCTGATAAGAAGCAAATGAATACATATGCAACAAATTTGCGGCAGATTGACAATGGCGTTGTTGTTCCTCCTTCTGGTTGGAGATGTGCCAAGTGTAACAAAACTGAGAACTTGTGGCTGAACTTAACTGATGGAATGATCCTTTGTGGAAGGAGTAATTGGGATGGAACTGGCGGCAACAACCATGCTGTTGAACACTATCAGGAAACCGGTTACCCTCTCTCCGTAAAACTAGGGACAATTACTGCTGATCTTGAAGGGGCAGGTATAGAATTTTTTTTTTCTTTCATTTCAGGAGTTCTTTCATCCCTTTTTTTTGCCCTTGCCTTGACTTGCAGCAAATGGGGAATTTGGTTCTGCTTTTGTGTGTGTGTGCACGTGGGAGATCAGAATTCGTATGTGCTTGGTGGTGAATGATACAAAAATTGTCATCACTTGGTTGCCTTGAAACTGGGGAATTGATTGATAATGAACATGGGGTTGATTTAATTCATGTTCTTTTGGTAGCTAGCTAGGACTTGGCGAGGATTTACTGTCTCTTGCTGATTGTTGCTTATTTATAGTTCCCATCAAGTTTGCCTACGTAATCAAAGAGGAAGGCAACTTGCAATCACATTCAACAAGCTGTGATGGGAATAATGGTGCTTAACTGTTTCATGGCATGGACAAATTAGGTTTGGGTTCGGGGGGTTGCACTTTGGCTCGGAGAGAAATAATGGAAGCAACATCCGTAGGCACTTTTTTTTTTGGCACGTACAGCTAATTATATGTTGTAAATTATACCTTACATTGGAAAAGGGACAACACGTAACACATCTTTTTTCTTGATAAAAGAACATTACTAGAAGGAGAGAATAAAAGCATTACAATATGAAAAAATGCCCTAAATTTTAGGTCTTGACCAGATGGCCCAGTTAGATAGATCATTGATAGGCTTCAAACTTTCTACGCTCTTTCCTTGCCTTCCCTTAGCCAACTCTCGCAATTCTTTAGATCCACCTCTTGATTAATCTTCCAAGCTTGCTATTTGACTCTTGAATTATTATTTTTTTTTTTAGCATAAGAATTGATAAACTTCATCCAGTAAACCTTGTGAAAGATCTCTTTTGCTCCATGCTGATTTCACTCAACTATCTCTAGCTCGAACATTTTTCTCCCTAGCCATCTCATTTGGTTATCATGAGTCTCTCCCTCTTTGTCTACAACTATGTTTTTTAATGTATGGTAGAACTATCCTTTTTAAGTGTATCTTATTCTTTGAAATGATCGAGCTATTCTATTGCAAATCATTTTCTTCTCGAAACAAATTTCTGTGCATTTTGATGTCTAATTGCTTCCTTTCTTTGTTTCATAAATGCTTGCAAAATCTTTGAAATATCCCCAGTTTGTCAGTCTTGTCAGAACACTTGGAGTTTGCACCACTATCATCTGCTAGAGCTTATGATGTTTTGTTTGATCAGATGGACTCTAGGCAATGATTGCCTAAAAGTATTTTAAGTTTGCATGGAACTCAATTTTGCCTCCTTTGACTTGCAACTTCTACACAGTTCACAGAGGTTGGCTAGAACCAGGGACCTCAGATCATTGATCTGAATAGTACAGTAAGGTCATGGTTTGTCTCCCCTTGACATCCGCAACAAGCTTTTGACAACAAATTACACCACCTGCCCAACAAAATGGTAGTAAAAAGAAGTGTGATTACTGCTGTACTTCTTTTGAGCCTCTTTTTCTCTTATAAGACTTAGCTCAAGCTGTACTGTAACTTCTTTTTGAATAGGACTCACGGTTTTAAATCCGGCCACCTAGTGAATTTGTGATCCTCCTGTCTTGCATTTTCTCTCTTAAATTGTTAGTAGGTCATGGTCTCAATTTCACATCTTCGTCCCGTCTGGATGGATTATGAACATTAATCCACATTTTTCAATGAACTGTCACTTCCATTTCAACTCTTTTCTGAATCTCCTTTGGCATCATTATGGTGCTTTGCTGCTGAGGCTGAATTAGTGATATAAATTGGAATATATGATGTTTAGCTTGGGCATCATGTGGGAAGCACCTAGGATGTGCATGTGGTTTTAATGAATCACCTACGAAGACCCAGAGACGCACCAGTTGAGAGGAACGTGACCTTAAATGTAGGAGATTTAGTGAAGTGTAGGGATAAACCGTTAAAAACTTAAATGTAAGTTATTTGTAAAGATATGAGTGTCAAAATTTTAGTTGAAGTGATGACTTTAGATAGAAATAAGTGATGTAGGAGAATCCGAATTGGTTGAATTATTATTATTGTTATTTTTTGAGTTTCTATGGATAATTTTTATTTATTTATTTATTTATTTATTTATTTATTATTATTATTACTATTATTTTTTAGTTTTATCTTTTCTATTTTGTTTTCAAATTTTAATTTTATGTTATTCTTTTTCTTTTCCCCTCTTTCCTATTTTGATCTCTCAAACAGCCGACTCCAAAATTTGGGATTAACATTCAGTTTGTTATTATTGTTGTATCTTCCTTATTTCTGCTTTCAAATTTTATTATTATTATTTATTTTTTCTTTCTCCTCTCTTCTATATTGTTCTCTCAAACGGTCAATCCCAAAATTTGGGATTAAGGCTCAGTTTGTTATTTTTGTTGGATAGAAAATGAATATATCTTTTAAGGAAGAGAAAATTTTCAATTTCCTCAAGAAAGTGTTGTTCCTGTCAACCTTGGTTGGCACATATTACTACCTCCCAAAAATCTTATTGGTTTGATTTATAGTATATATAGGTTCAAGCTCAGTAATTTCTGATTTTTGTATACTAGAAATTGTTAGGTATGAAGAATGTGCTCTTGAAAGCTCTGGTAGACTCTCAGGCTGGGATAGATTGGGGGAGTTCCTTCTGTACAAATCCTTTTATTAGATCTGTCCCTGCTCAGAATCTTTTGGTTTGAGTAGTTTTCAGACATATACATTGCTGTAGGTGCACCCTTAAATCAAGGATGGCCCTCCTATTTAAAGCATTCCACTTGAATAATTTGTAACTTGGGTATGTGGTCAACTTTTTAGTTTGTCTCTTGTCTATGATGTGGATGGGCTTAACAAAAGAAATTTAGAGGTCTATGACACCAGACTTGAGTTGCTGTCCTTATTTTGGTTCTGAGTAATTGCAATTTTAAATTGGCGAGCATTTTATTTGGAAATTGCATCAATATCAACATCTTGAATGTATCTATTTTTCAATATGACCTTGAGTCTTACCTGTCTAAATGTTATTTAGTTGGTATAAACCCCTTATGATTATAAATAATCCATGGCAGCTCAGATGTTTTCTCTTATGCGGAGGACGAGAGTGTTTTGGATCCACTTTTGGCACAGCATTTGGCATTCTTTGGCATTGATTTTTCATCATTACAGAAGGTCAGTTGTATCATTTGACTCTTTTCTTGACATTGCATCTCTCTATCTCTGGGATTAAATTACACTCTGATACAATTTAATGATAGTTTGATGGAGAGCATGAATCACTTCTAAATTGTTGCTCTGAAAAAGAGTTTTTACCTTGATCTTGATAGTGATAATAGAGAGTTTCCTTTAAGTAGCTTTATATGTAACTTGACACATGATTTACTTACAAAACTATTATTATTGCTTACAAATATCCTGTCAAAAAGATAATTGCTATTAAATAGCAACTCTCATCTGATATACATATGAATATGGCTTTTATGATTGTTAACTAAGTGGATATATATTGATATACTGCAACAATTCATTAAGCATCCTGATTATGTTTATTCACCACAGCGGTAAGTGCTATAGTCTTTGCTTGATGCTACCTCTGTGTCTCAATATCTCCAGCATGATCTATAATGACAGAAATTGTTTGTGTTGTGCATTGGAAAGTCAGTTAAATGCTTAGGCTATTGTTTGTATGTACATGACACCATCATGTGAGGCTTGCTTTCTGCTTACATAAAATTTGAAAATCCTTATGCTATAATGCTTTGATATTTATCGGTGAAGCTTTAGATTTTGCTTGGATTATTTGGGTGTTATTAAGATTGCTGTTTCCTTATTTCCAGACAGAAACGACAACTGCAGAAAGAGAACTTGATCAGAACACAAATTTTGATAAATGCTTAGGCTATTGTTTGTATGTACATGATACCATCATGTAAGGCTTGCTTTCTACTTAGATAAAATTTGAAAATGCTTATGCTATAGTGCTTTGATATTTACCAGTGAAGCTTTAGATTTTACTTGGATTATTTTGGTGTTATTGTAAGATTGCTCTTTCCTTATTTCCAGACAGAAATGACAACTGCAGAAAGAGAACTTGATCGGAACACAAATTTTGATTGGAACCGGATCCAGGAAAGTGGACAGGAAGTCGAACCATTGTTTGGACCTGGATATACAGGACTTGTCAATCTTGGAAACAGGTAACTTAGGCCCTTCTATTGGCTGACTAATTGTTGTAATTTTCCTTGTTTGCTCATTTCATATTGTTGCAGTTGCTACTTGGCATCAGCGATGCAACTCGTGTTTTCTACACATTCTTTCTGTTCAAGGTCAGCGAATACTTTCTAAAAATTTGATTGAACTGCCCAGTTTCAATATTCAATATGATATGGATGTCCCTTTTCCTTCCCCCCCCCTTACCACTCATGGTTCAGTTTTTTTTTCTGGTGTGACTATTCAGAATTACAAGAACCAGAGAAAATGGCATTTGAATGTTCTCCTGCCGATCCAACTGTGGACCTAAATATGCAGTTGTGAGTCCTTGGTGCTTATTGTACTTTATCCATATCATTTTTTATGACCAAGACTGCTAAATGCTGCTAAATTGTTTCAATATCTATTTCCATGTGACGTATATTCTGTGAATACATAATCCTTATTATGAACTTTCTTAGCAAAAAGGCGTTGGGGATTATGAGGCAATATGCCTATCCTGATTTGCATCCACACCTTTTAGCAGACAAATTCTTTTCTTTTATATGAAAAATATTGCATATCATATTATGTCCTGTGTCAACATGGTATATAAGTGATCAAACATGTAATCCTGATTCTCCTGCACTTACATCCTGTATATCACCTAATGTCCTAGTTGTATGACATATTCTCTTTCTACTACTCTATGAACATGCTGTAATTTTGGCTGTTTGCTCAACTTTTTTGTCCTTTTATTCATTTTTTAGAAATATTTTTTCATATAGCTGAAGGAATACCAATTTGACTGTGTAATGTTTTTTTCCTATCCTTTTTTTCTTTTTAATTTGCTCTCGTTGCCTTATTCCTTGTTATTATTGAAGGAGCTAGAAACCCACCAGTAAGCTTCCATGTATATTCTTATTTCTTGTCTCTGTATATTTTAGCATCACTTTCAACGGCTATATGGGACAACTTGGGTTCTTCCATTAATGCACTGTTTTGTTATCAGATTTTTTAACTATTCCTGATATTTACGCTTTGATTTGTCTGTTGTTGGATTGGTAGGACAAAACTTGCCCATGGTTTGTTGTCTGGAAGATACTCTGTCCCAGCACTTGATGTAAGTGAGCCAAAGAGTTTTTAATATTACTTCTTTATATCAGTGAGGGTGAAACTTTCAGGTTCTTTTTTTCCTGCAGAATGATGATCTTGCAACTACTGCAAACTCAATTTCAAATGCAGTAAGCTTTCTGTCCTGACATGTTCTCGCTTGCAGTGCATTCCCCGTGACATGATTTGTGTTCATCTAATTCCTATGAATGCCCTTCCTATTTTCATACTAATAATACTATATATTTGACCATGGCCTTCTTATTATACCCAAAGAATTAGTTTTAGAAAGATAACAATATCAGACATTCAAACAATGTCAAACTTCCATTGTCTTGCATTTCTCATCAGTTAACAATGTTACTGAATATTGTGTGGGACATTTCCCTGGACAGAAACAAAATTTGAATTCATTGTGAGGGTCCTATTTATAAATGACCCATGAATGGCGTAACTTCCAACTTCAACATCGTGATCACGATTTTATTTCTATTTTTGGGTTTATTCATCTCCGGCTCTCTGTTCTAAATAGTTCAACTAATCTTTACCTGTCTTTGAGAGGTTGTTCTTTATTTATTATCTTGTAATGTCTTGAATGTTTTGGAATATATCTCCACATTACAGGTAGTTTATTATTATTTTTGTGTTGAGTGATTTGTAATGTAAGTTTCCATCACTTCTGTAGCTTCTATGGTCATGAGATCTAGTTATTTGACTTCCCTACCACTATTCATCTATTGTGCTACTGTTCTTTGATCTTCTCTTCCAATCCCCCAACACCCCTCCCAACAAAAAAAAGAACAAATAAGACATAAAACTACACACACACACACACACACACACACGTATGTATGCTAACAAAGTACACAACTTGCAGAGGCAAGAAGGTATCTGCCCTCGTATGTTCAAAGCAGTTATCGCAGCCAGCCACCCGGAGTTCTCTTCTATGAGACAGCAGGTATTCTTTCTTTTCTTTTTTTTTTTCTTCTTCTTTTTTTTAATCTTGTCTATTATAAATAACCAAACTACTTTGTGACGGGGTAATCTTTATGAGTGGGTGAACTGGAGAAGTTGATTTGTTTTCGATGCATAAAATTAATTTAGCAACTTTACATGCAGTTGTTGGGTGAGGGGATACAATTGATAGTTAGAGGTTTTAAAAGAGTGTCCATAATGCTAATTACAAGAAATGTAGTTGAAGCGGAAAATATACAAAATAAAATGGGATGAGGAGATTGTGAAAAGCTGCATAGAAAAAGATAATGGTGCGTGATAGAGGGAATGGGGGTTAGTTTTAGCTTGGGAAGATGAAGAACTACCTTAGAATGGCAATACTTTAAGATAATTAGGACTGCATTTCAGGGCACATGTTTTTATTTTATTGAAACTATTTTTTTTTCCTATTCTGGTTTGTCCAAAGAATTGTTATCCAACGCTTTATTTTATGAAACAAATAGTTAGCGTTTTTTCTTATTTCTTATCTCCTTTTATTTATATGGTAAAATTCTACTTCTCTACCTTGGGGGTAGGCAGCTTTGGTTTTATTGCGTTGGAGAAATACCTATCTTAGTCATGTCTTTTCTTAGTGAAGCTATGTACAGGCATCCTTGTCTATGTTGCTTCGCCACTTTAACGGTTTATTCTTGTCATCCCCTCATCATCACCAACAAGCTTACCATCATCACCACTCCACCATCACTCATGTTTTTGCTGTCCTAGTCCCCCCTAGTTCCTATTGTTTCTTGGACATTATAACGAACTTAGGAGGTTTGGGCTTGCTGCTATTCTTGCTATTGTTGCATGGAAGTAATAAATGCTATTTCTTTAATAATGAGTACTAGTTTATTTCTTATTGACTCTTTTACAAAATGGCTGATACAAACTCATGTCTAGGATGCCTTAGAGTTCTTCCTACATTTTCTTGACCAAGTTGAACGATGTAACACCGGAAACCCTGACTTGGATCCATCAAGAAGTTTCAAGTTTGGTATTGGGGAGTGGCTGCAATGTTCTTCTGGGAAAGTTGCATACAATAAAAGAGTTGATTACATTCTTTCTCTAAATATTCCGCTGCATCAAGCTACCAATAAAGGTAATTTTTTAAGCAGACCAAAACCACAAATACCATTCAAACTTTTGTCCCACATTCAAATAACCCCAGAAGTTCCAATTATCCCCGGAACTTTTAAAGAAGGTTTCAATATGCCTTGAAAACTGATCGTGTTTAGCATTCTCTCCATTTTTTCATCTTCTTCTGTAGGTCACGCTTTGCCTACGAGTACTTTCACATTTCTGTGAAAACTTTGAGTTTTCAGTTTTGTACACCATGGTATGCATTCTACACAAAATTTGATATCCTCCCTCATTTTTGCGATGAATTTGAATCCAGCCTTCAGATTGTCAACAAGGTTCCACTTTGAAGGAATTTTTGCAGTTCTTCTATGGCTTGTTGACAGTTCTTCACTTTCTATGCCTCCTTTCTCCATCTTGATTAACTTATTTGGTTATTCATGAGAATTAAATTGTAGTCTTCAGTTCTCCTAATTGTTCTCCAAATGAGAGGATTCAAGAGAAGTCTATTTCCAACTGAGAATGAGTAAACAAGGTGAAAGAAAAAAATCAGATGGCCCATGGAAAACAATAATGAAAATTGAAGGCTTCACTCATTTCCGTTGAAAATATGACTAATTTAATTAGGATTTCACGAAGAAAGGAGGTGTAGAAGGTGAACAGATGTTAAAGAGTCACAAACCGTGAAAATTCCTCTCACCCAGAGCTTTATTTGCCAATTTAAAGTACAGATTCGAAGTGCTTGCAAAAAGTTGAGGGGGAAGGTCAATTTTCATGTAGAATTGATGCCAGGGTGTAGAGAAATTGAAAATCACATTTTGAGAAGCAATTTGGAAAAACTCACCAGAAAATCACATTTCACCAGAGAAATGAAGGGAATCTTAATGCCATCTGGGACATATATGAACCTATTTCAAAAGTTTCATTTGTAAGGGGAGGGCAATTGACTGCAATTAAAGTTTATGTGGATGTTTGAATGTAAGCCAAAAGTTCCAGAAGTAGGGTTGTGGTTTTGGCCTTATAAAATTATTAATTTTATGCATTTCCAACTTCTACTAACATTATTGGATTTGAATTTCAGAACAACTGCAAGCTTTTGAAAAACTAAAGAGAGAAAAAAGTCTAGAAGGAATTCAAGTGTGAGTTCAATATTTGTGGTTTTATCTTTTTTAGGTTCTTTCTCTGTTCTTTTATGTATTGTTTCATACATGTAGCATTTATTAAATTTTTAACAGGTCCACTGAGGGGTCATTCGCCCAAGAGTGCCTATAGAAGCCTGCTTGGCAGGCTTTTCAGCCCCTGAGGAGGTGCATGATTTTTACAGCTCTGCCTTGAAGGCAAAAACAACAGCAATCAAGTATGTTTCTTGTTCTGTCGGAAGGTCTTTTTCAATTTTTTTTGGAGTGCTTAAGTTCTAGACGTTGACTCATTCTAGAGGAAAATGAATGAAATTTGAGACCTCTTTATGGCATAGATAAGACATCTAAAAGTAAGTCCACAGTGAAATGTCATTTGTGGCAGAAGGTATGTATTTAACATAAAATTTTTGTAGAAAAAAGAAGAGGACCCTATGTGACATGAACTTGGGCTCTCTCTCTCTCTCTCTCTCTCTCTCTCTCTCTCTCTCTCTCTCCCCTTTGCAACTTAGGAGAAAGAACAGATATAGATAAGCAAGGCTGACATAAAATATGTGGCTGAAGGATATCAGAAGATTCGGAATTGGTTTTATCGCTTGTCCTCCTTTAATGTGGGGATAGGTCAATAGTTTCTTTTTGGAGTTTTGTTGCGCATTCCACTTTATCAAAGTGCATTTTTCGAACTACTTTTGCCATCCTGAGGGGTCTGGGTGTGACGGTCATGGATGGAGTTTTATGGTTGCAGGGAACATTAAATTTCTGCAGTTCATATTTGATCGGTTGCTTATAAGCATTTTTAAATTTTATGGTTTGCTTGAAGGTAGGGGAATTTTCCAGGGCACTATATTTTTAGGGGTCTTGGAAGTGGAACTATTTCTGGGGTCTTTTGAGGTAAATGATTTTGTTAGATACTTTGATGTGGGCTGGTTGTTGAAAGGAGGAACACGTCCCCTAAGCTATACGGAAGACTATGGCTACCTCAAAACTTGCCTCTTTGGGGTTGGATTTTAGTTTTAGGCAACCCTCTGTAAGACACTTTAGGGTTGGATTTTTCACTTACGTTTTATGATGTTTGCTTACATTTTTTTTCCTTGCAGAACTGCTGGCTTGACATCTTTTCCTGATTATCTGGTGCTGCACATGCGCAAATTTGTAATGGGGGAAGGATGGGTGCCTAAGAAGCTTGGTAGGTTTTCTAAGTGGATGTTTTGTTCTCACACTAGTCATTTCTAGTTTTGTATGACAAGGTACCACAGTGAATACTTCTGACCTCTCTATCTCTCTCTCTCTCCTTTTTTTTTATAATTTCTTTCTCCTTTGCCAACTCAGCTGTCTATATAGATGTTCCCGATATGATAGATATTAGTCACCTGCGTAGCAAAGGAATTCAGCCTGGGGAAGAGCTATTACCTGAGACAGGTAGATACACTCTGGTGTTTTTATCTCAGTTTTAATTGAAAAATCTGCTAACATGTCCTGATACACACAATCTTGCTAATGTTATGTATTTTGTGTAAGCTCTTTGTGATCTAATATTTGCCCGTCGAAGGAATTACGTCATAGATGGACCTCCCACCACATGAATTTGGAAGTCCTCTGAGGATTGCTGCCGGTTTACTTTTTAGTCTGAATGCCTTTCAACGAGCTTCTCAATATAAGCGTTTGGACATTATTGGGAAATATTCAATAATCTGAGATTAAATCGTACAAGTTGAAATTGTAGTTTTTCTAGACAAATGCTGGGTTTCTGGTGCCATTAAAATCTTTCTTGACCAAGTTGAATAATTTTGCTTTGGCTGGATTCCAAGGATTGATTTCGGAATAATCTTTCTTGACCAGCTGGAGATGAGATGGAGCCAAAGCAGTTTATAGCTGATGATGGAATTGTTGCCCAACTTGTTTCAATGGGCTTCAGTAAACTTCACTGTGAGAAAGCTGCTATTAACACCTTGAATGCTGGAGTAGAAGAGGCAATGGATTGGTTGCTCTCTCACATGGATGATCCAGGTACAACCTTTCCCTGTCAGTCGGAAAAGTCAATTTTAGGCATGTTCTGCTTGGGAGACTTAATTTTGGATTTGTTTTGCTTGAGAGTCATTTTATTTTAGTTTGATTTAGTTTTATTGGAAGGAAAAATAATTATTATCTGCTTACTCTCTAGATCTAGATGCTCCTATATCCCATGGGGCACAAACATCATCTATTGACCAATCAAAAGTTGATACTCTAGTATCCTTTGGCTTTCAAGTAGACATCGCTAGGAAAGCATTAACAGCATCGGTAGTTATTTCTCCATCCCATATGTTTGATAGAATGCTCTATCCTGCAACCTTTTTTTTTTTTAACTACATATCTATTTGACAGGGTGGTGATGTCGAGAAAGCTACTGACTGGATTTTTAGCTAACCCCAGTGCCTCTGGCACATCAGACATGGATGCTTTGGCCAGCACTGCATCAACCATTGATGATGCACTTCCTGATGGAGGAGGAAGTTAGTTTTCTATTCCTTGATTCTTGTTAAGCATACAAATGGTTCTGTCAATGCATGCTCATCAATTATCCGGCTTGCTTTTGTCCAATTCTATCTATGAGGAGATAAATAAAAAGTGTTAGTCGTAAACTTGGTATAGTTCAGACAGTTGTCTGATTCCAGTAAGTTGGCAAATTTAAGGTACTTGATAGAATACATGTTTCCCATCATATAAATGTAAATTGGCCAACTTTTACAAGGGTAGAAGTTGTTAAAAGACCATATTCTAAATTAGGTATGGTGGTGAGGTGTTCAGAATTCTGATAGAAATTGGGTTTGAGTTCTAAGCTTGGGATGAGGCAGATCTTTGCCTGATTGCCCTGAGGATTTATACCATTTTGTTTGGCACATGTGAGGGCATTGGTGGAGATGTTACTCTCCTCAAACCCCCCTGAATATACCAAGGACGTGTGAATACATGACCCTATGGGCACTTGCTGTGTATTTACCTGTTGTTTTTATGTCTTCAATACATCTGCTTGAATTGCTCTTATTCCTTTATGCAGGATACAGACTCATTGGGTTTGTCAGCCACATTGGAACTTCTACACAGTGTGGCCACTATGTTGCTCATATCCACAAAGAAGGGCAATGGGTGATTTTCAATGACGACAAAGTTGGAGCTTCTGTTGACCCCCCGAAGGACATGGGATATATGTATTTTTTTTAGAGGATCAAAAGTTGAAAGGTTTAAGAATTGGTGTTAGGATTAGTTTTCTTGAAACTCACATTCTCATTTGTGGAATGCCTGTGAACCATATTGCCCTTTGTGGTGTTGTGGTACAACTTTTCCAGTTTGCTGCAGATTCTTTTCTAATTTGCAGCTCTGCGGAATGTGGTTGATGACCGTTAGTCCTTTTTAAACATTGCTTTTGTTCCTTAAGAGTAAAAACAGTTATAAAAAATAATTTAATTCTTTCCCTGTCATTGAATTTCTTGGTGATAACAATTTGTTACGAGAGGATGGTTCTCTTGAAGCCCACGTATCTCCCCTCCTGGCCACATAGTGTGGATGCTCGGTTCATGAGATTTGGCCAAAACGCTTCCGACCATATCAGGATTACTGATGAAATCAATATATAAATATAAATCTGGACAAATGATCTAATGCATGGTTTATACATCCTTGGAATTCAGGAATCATTCCGGCTGGTGATGGCATTTTCTATTTCTCAGTCTTATCTCTTATTATAATTACTACTGAATTTAATTTGATTACAGAGAAAAGACGGAAACGGTGCAGGACAGAGCACCGGTAAGAAACAAGGTTATCCTTTCGCCATTTCATTTAGTGCTCAGTTTAGTGAATCAAGGCTTTGTGTCTGTCGCGCACTCGAGCAGGGATGAGGTCATTTGATGGCCTCAAGCTTGTGGAAGTATCATTCTAGTTCATTGGGCCTATCTGAAATTCCTGCACTCTGGTCAGAGGATCATGCCACTGTAGTCACTCTAGCTGTTTCCAAGGCGGGATGTCTGATAATAAAATTTAATCGCACTTTCAGTGGTTTTTGCCTATCATGAGATGGTCGAGACAGAAAAACACATGGCTATTTGCCGTTTCTATGATGTATGTATATATATATATATATATTTTTTTTCTTTCTGGGGAAGTTGCCAGTTTTGAGTGTGTTCGATGTACAATGTCCAAGGAAATGGTTTCAGATTGCTTCACTTCTTAATGCCATGGCATGATCTCAACTGATCGACCGCAATAGAAAAAGAAAACAATCATAGTAATGGAGAACAGGGGATTTCTTGTAAATTACTTTGAAGCAGATTGAACAATCAAGAGAGCAACAGTATCTTGGAATTCACAAACTCTTTCATCGGTACGAGGATATACGAGGATAGTATAGAAACTCGGTGATATTACGAGTGTTTCTCAATGGATTCCACATTTCATCTCAATTCCATTCTGATCACCTTTTCCTCTTGTCACGATTTCATGCCCTTTCTTTTTCTGCCATACAAAATTTAATTCAAACACTTGAGAGAGAGGGGAGAGAGAGAGAGAGAGAGAGAGAGAGAGAGAAGTAACTTCTGTGTTTGGTGTGGTTTTCTTGGTGGTGTTTATTTATGGATGATTGATCATGCAAGTCTGGACCCAAAAAAAAATTGATCATACAAGTGAGCAAAATGGGGTTTTCTCTGCGTTCGGCTGTGGATTAAGGCAAAGCCCTTGCCATTGTGAACTGAGAGAGAGAGAGAGAGAGAGAGAGAGTGATGGCAAACTTCAACGTACTGTGTTGAGGCAATTGTCTATGCGGTTCAAATCCAGGCTACGCCCAAGGAGGTAAGAAGCTTGGCCCACTTTGGCCATCTTTGTCCAAATAAACTCGGCCATTACTACACGTTTAAGGTTCAACCCAATTTTTTCATTATTGCCAAACTTTCAATCTCTCCCTAAGCCTGATCCGGCCATCTCGGGCTAAACCAAAGTTGATTTTAAGCCCAATTTTTCAGCCATCCGCAAATCTAATTTCATGTAAATATTTGTAATAAGTAGTCAAATTCTGTACCTGAGCAAGGCCCAACTCGATTGTCCGAATTGGTAGTCCGTTTCACCAGGTTGTCAATGCAATTAGCCATGAGCTAAATCAAAGGTGGTTTAGCTTAAGATCTCTCCATTCCTTTTACAGATCGAACAGTATCTACTAAATCAAGTCTCAGCCTAGTCAGTTGGGTTTTGTTTTTTAACTTCTCAGAAGTCAGTGTAGAATAGGCTGGGCCAGAAGGAAGGGAGCCCCACAAACTTTCATGAGTCCAGTGTCATCCAAGATGATCTCAAGCATGTGGCTATGCTATGCCATCAAACATCCATCAAACAATGAAAATTTGCCTTATCAACTAATCTTTTAACGCGCTCTCTCTTGACTTTCTATCCTTCACATATACACTCCAGCAGAGAGTTCTCAACTCTGTTATTATTCTCTCACCTCCATGGCTGCCTCCACTCTCTCTCCTGCGACCAACCCTTCTCAGGTAAGCAGGGTCTCCAAACATTTTCGTGATCAAATTTTGTTCACGTTTGAAGCTCATTGCGAATTTGTGGCAGCTATGCTCAAGCAAGAATGGGATGTTTGGCACATCACAAGCATCAATTTTGAAGCCAACGAGGATTCAAGTGTTGGGAAAGGAAAAGAGCATGAGAATCACATGTGAAGCAGGTAGTATCCCAGTTGATAGAGTGCCAGACATGGGCAAGAGGCAGCTCATGAACTTGCTGCTTTTGGGTGCTGTTTCTCTCCCTACTGCTGGCATGTTGGTGCCTTATGCCGCCTTCTTTGTTCCACCTGGGTGAGTCTATCCATATCTCAATTCAACTTTCCCTTAACAAAGCTTTACTCAATGAAATTCGGTTTCCTACTTGCTACTGTTAAAATGATAGTTACTGAAAAGGTCCCTTTGAAAATCGCATAAAGTTTAGCATGATTATGAACAAAGTACACTTGGGACAGATTTATAAGTTACTTCCGTTTTTTAAGGTTCATCATAATGTAGCCAAGTCGTATGAATATTTTGAGGAAATGAATATGGAAACTGCGGTATTTGAATAGGTCGGGAGGTGCTGGAGGTGGCACCATTGCAAAGGATGCCATTGGAAATGATGTCGTTGCTTCTGAATGGCTCAAAAATCACGGACCAGGTGACAGAACCCTCACTCAAGGGCTGAAGGTATGTGAGTCAATTCTAAGAAAATTGCACTCGGTATTTAGCTTGTGGATTTTGTTGTGCTAGTCTGAAAGACGAAAGTTCTGATAGTCTCTAACATTGTAATGTGCAGGGAGATCCTACCTACCTAGTTGTGGAGAGTGACAGAACACTTGCAACATATGGTATCAACGCAGTCTGCACACATCTTGGATGTGTAGTGCCATGGAATGCTGCTGAGAACAAATTCATTTGCCCCTGCCATGGTTCTCAGTACAACAACCAAGGTCGCGTTGTCAGAGGACCTGCTCCTCTTGTAATCTGTCTCTCCCTCTCTCACTTTGACATTTACATTTTATGTCTGGTACTACATTGCTCTGGTAACTTACAAAGGTTGCCGTTGATTTTGTGCAGTCTTTGGCTCTGGCACATGCTGATATTGATGATGGAAAGGTTCTTTTCGTTCCATGGGTTGAGACTGATTTCAGGACAGGTGAAGCTCCATGGTGGGCTTGAAGTTCTCCACATGTTGATTGTGTTCTTTTACAAATTCAATTTGAATTGAAAACAGAATTCATTTGTCCAAACAACAAGCTTTCAGCGTTGTACTCATTAGTGCTCCATTTTTCAAGCATTCTAAGGTTTACCCATTTTCAATTACAGATATTCTTTTTTTTTTTTTTTTTGGCATCACATTCAGTCTATAGCCATCTACCTTCCTTTGTGTTGCAAATCAGTATGCTTGCAAAATACCAAAAATCTCTAGTTTTTGAGACATGCGATATCCTATTAGAGGTTCAAAATTTTGGTCTTGCGCAACAAGAATGTGAATATTGTGCTCTCTTTTTTTCTTTTTTTTTTTTTTTTTTTTTTAAATCCTTAAACAGGGTGAGGGTAATCTCAAAGGGAAAACTAGGTAACACCATGCTGCTATTGCCAGTGGCTAATGCTCGTCCTTGTGAGGTTCTCGCAGTAAACATTTCAACTATTAAAGATTACTCCTTTATCAGAATGCTTAGTTAAACATTGTTACTAGTCACACATCGTCTTTCCCCAAAAATTGATTAACCCATCCACTAGAGGACATTGACTTTCCTATAATAAGATGGAGACTCTATGCTTCTTCCTCAAAATCATGTTGCCATTTAATCGCATCCAGTTATTCCATGCAGACCTCATTTGACAGGACCAGAATAAACTCTAAAGCAATAAGACACAAGAACATTAAGATACTGAAAATTGCCAATCTTATTTCTTTCATACCTGGCAACTACATCATATCCGGTACTCCCATGCCAAATCAAGGAAATGGTATAGTCAACAAATTAATCAACAAGAGGATCAAAATGTGGCAAATTCCTGGGAATATTGATAGCAATTACAAGAACCGGGGATACGCAGAAGGAATGCGTATTTAAAACACTCTTATTGCTCAGTGTGATTATTTCCCCTTATTTCTCAGCTCACTAAAACATATCCCTTTTGCTTTTGCCACTATTCGGTCAAAATTGTTTAGAAGAAAAATGAAGCAGTACTTTTTACAGGACCACCGTTTCTTGAATTGTGGTTGAACACATTTCTTACGGAGCCATGAGACCTTCAATTGTGTAGAAGAGTGACTCTGCCCAATCAACTTTAAACAGCAATGTTTGCAATGTGTGCATGACATCATACTCCGGATCAAGTTTCCGCTGCCATCCCTACAAGAGAAGAGGGAGAGTTAACTTCATAATGGTAACCAGAAAAATATTCAATCAGGCATTAAGTTTCTTTAATCTCAGGAAAAAAAATCAGCCTTTCCCAGGTCAAGCCAAATAAATTCAATCTAAACAATGTCGATATTAATCCATATGTGCACATGAAAACTACTATACCATAAAATTGTAATTCCTAATCAACTCCTTACACCAAAATCTAATGAATTATTGAGACACTCATTACTACTGTTATCCATGGCATGGATACTGTTGTTACAAATGTAAGTTGCTGATTTACAGCGAAGGCTTTCTACTAAAGCACAAATTTTTACAACCACCAATATGTGGCATGCAAAAGTTGATCTTATCGCAGGGGGGAACCTAGATGGTTTTGAACATAATGCTCAAAAGAACGATACTGGTATTACTTTTCATCCGCAAATAGATATATTTCCCACATACTGTCAATGTGTCCCAACATAGACAACATTCGTTTTTGAACATGATGATTGGGCCTCACAATGGAGAGTAGCTTTCCTCCTTCCCAAAAAAACCCCAAACTTGGTATTATTAATATTGACTCCATAACATCTTGATATCAACTCAAGGATCTTTACTAGTGGACTTAGTTAACAATAGTAACATAGATAGCATGACACAAGTAGCATAGATAATATTTGTTATCAGTTTAACTGATGGCTACTAATACAAAATGCTTAAACTTCGAAGTGGTTCATTTTCTTCTCAGTTAAGTAGGGAATTCTTTTGTGGTACTTAGAATTGGTTAAATCCCTAATTCTAACCAATAGCAAACCTAAAGGTACACTAAGGTGTTAACTCCTAACCGAACTTCAAGACCCATCCTTCCCTTTCCTTCCCCTTTACCCCTTAAGATCATATCCTCGTGTACCAAATCTTGTGTCTATACGGAATTCTTCAGATGCAGGAATCCTAGAAACGCAAGCATTCTATATTTATGTTCAAGAGGTGCCGTGCAAGTTCAAGCATCATAAGCTAAATTCACAACCCTCTCCCCATTGCTTCCAAGAAATTAAGCAATGTAAAACACCAATGTCATACATTGCAAAGCCATAATGCAACCTTAAAGAAATTTGCAGCATTACATATTCTAAACAGTAGCACAATGACATCCTAAAAGCAGACCACTAAATCGATTAAAGCTGCTAATATTTGAACGATGGAAAAAGCAGGTGAGCTTTGAAGTGATTAACAGATCACTAACCCATCGCCATAAAGCTGTGGAGGTAAAGGATATACAACTGCCGTCCTATAACTCATGACATTATTTCTAGTCTCAACCAACCATCTGCTAAAGCTTCCATGTACAACTTAGCTGTGAAGATCTTTGATGATAAAACTAATTTAAGGGAAAAAAGATCTGTTTAAATTATTTAGAGGGGAAAAAATCATGCGAGATACATCATGTAAAGAAAGATTTCCATACAATATCCAGATGATGTATGCACATAAAGTGTAAATCTATACTCCATTCTAACCATTGAGAAAATCAGAGTAACCATAGATACTGCATATGAAAAGCCATATTACCTCTAGAACCAAAGTTGTTACCATCACTGTGCAAACATTGCCATCAATGTTGACTTTATGACGCCGAACTTGATCAAGCAGAATCTGCATACACTCAGCCGGATGGAAAATATCTCCTTCTGGGGTAGCCCAGAAATTGAAGGTTTCTTCTACTTCCTGCAAAACAGTATGAAAACCTTATTTTATTTATTTTGAGCTGATAAGACTGGCACTTATATAGCAGAGCAAGAGGATGAGTATTAGAATATTTTCACAATCCAGTTCCATGTTAAATTGAAATCATGATATGGAGAATACCAGCAGTTTTATGCCATATTCCTCCAGAATTGTCAGAATAACAGTAGGTAAACTGATGCCCAGAAAATTTAGTGGTGCATAAGGCAGAAAATTCAAGCACCTCAAGCTGACCAGAGTCAGTATAGTCAAACATATAACATAATAACACAAAATATAGTAGAAACCACGTATAGATGCAACACAATAACATAAAACAAAGATACCCATCAGAAACTGTAAATCTGAGCTGCATACTAATAAGCAGTGACTGCATTGAACACAAAAGAAAGTGCATTTGGCTGCTGAGCTATAAATAGCAATGGCATGTGACTGGTTCAATAACCTAAGTCCTAATGCACGTGATAAAACTTCAGCTCATGCAATATTTAGCAGAAGAGACTAATGAATCCATTTTTGATAAAAATGTTTGATACAGAACAAAGACCAATACTCCGCAAAGGTCAATTGCACCAAACTTGCTAAGAAACTACTAGCATAACAGAAGCTGGCCCATTCTTTTGGCCAAAGACTCAAATGCTCAGAATTCCTCATATCATAGTCCATGAGGAAGACTACACAACAGCAGGCCTATATCATCAACATTAGATTAAGCATCATTGAACCCCACACCCATTTCCATGAAGGAATTTGCATGGCATAAGTTGGTGAAAGAATTTAGATTAACTGTCCAATGAGGCAATAGAATAACCGGCAACTAAACCATGTGGACTATGCATTACCTTAATGAAAGCCTCCGGATTTGGGCAGTTTTGTCTTTTAGAAAGCTGAAGTGTGCACTGGGCAGCAGTTCGGCCATCTCGTAGAGCCACAGCCTTAAAGAACTCTAGCAAAGTCAATCTGTCTTTCTGGGAGAGCTCAGCAGTCATGCCCACATCGAGAAAAACAACATGTGGCCTTGACTTGAAAAGCTGTTTCTGCGAAGCCTTTCCATGGCCTACTCGGACAAGTATATTGCCAGGATGCATGTCAGCGTGAATAAAATTGTCTACCTGTAAAATGATGGTTCTTTAGAACAATACACAGTATTTATTTGCAGTAAAAGCTTCAGGGATCCCAGATCAAATAATACTAATACTGATTACTATAAACAGAAATGATGCAGAACCAAAATATTCAACTGCAACATACTTGATTGGCTGTATACCAACTTTTAGCACAATGATCTAGAAATTTTTCTTCAAGATCTTAGAAATCAATCAATTTAATAAAGTTGGTTCTGCTCTTATTCTTATTTCTAAAATAAAGGAAAAGAAGAAGAAGACTGAAATGACGTTTGGTTCGCACTCAAGAATCAGAATCAGAATCAAAGAGTTTAGGAATTGGAATCGGAATCGGATTCCGATACCTGGTTCAATTCTGGAATAGATATGATTACCATTGTTGATATTTTGTTTATATATCTTTCAGAATGAGAATCATATAATAGTTAATTTTATCCTTAATAAAAAATCTATTAAAAAAAACCTTTCAAAAAGTTTATCAGAATGTAAGAAAAAACAAAAGCTATATATATAATGTGATTTAGAGCTTTCTTTTATTTAATCTTAATAAACATACACTAGTCAAATTTGATAAAATTCATCTTTATAGGCAGAGAATGTGGGAATTGAAAGATCTACACAGGCCGAAATTGGGAATTCAACTGATGGTTCATGTATAGATTAACGCAAAACAAGTGAATTCCCCCAACATAAAATCAAGGAAAACAAAGGGGTTAATCAGAAGTCACACAAGATCCATAAACCCAACAAAGTTGTGCTCAATTTCATTCATATGTGTTGTAAAAACAAAACCTTGATAATATCTCCAGGAAGCCCTCAGGTCTTAAAAATACCAAACCCTAATAATTCCCACAAAAACCCTAATACCAAAGCATCATTTGAAATTATCAGACCTCATCTTCGTGAAGAAGCATGTTGAGAATCCCCTTCTTGCGACTGGTTTTGGGATAGACGAGAGCGCCTTCTGCAAGATAGTTCAAGAAAGGCATGATGAAATTTATGCAAGAAGTCATGGGAGTCGAGCAAGGAGGAGTCAGCCTCGTCAGGTAATTCGAGGTAGTCCATGCTTCGAAAAGCTTCGATGAGGGCTTTCCATTCAATCTTCGGGAATATGTTCCAGAGGAAGTCGGCATATTCCAAAAGGGATTCTAGATTATGAAATTGATGAAGAAGATACACAGATTGTCAAAGAAACCATCAACGAACACAAAAAACCTCGCCGATTCAAGCTCCAACCACAAACACTAAACAAAACTCCACAACATCAACCAATCCAAAACTCACAGAACATAGTAGGCGAAGAAGAAGAAGAAGCAACCAGAGAAAATTTGGGGAAGGGCAAAAAGTGACCGATTATTTTCCTCAAGTTTCATCCATGGGTTTCAACCAAAACCCATCATTTTACTTGGGCTTCACAAAACCCATGTTTTGATGGTTTCATTCCCAAACCTTTATTCCCATTCTATTAACCCAAACAATTTATATGGTTTTCAAACTCATTCCCGATTCTCATACCCTTTAACCAAATACCAGCTGATAAGGGCTTGAATAGCACACTTTCTAGATTTGGAAAGTTCACTGGAATATTTAAAACTTATCCAAAAACATTTAATTATAGCATTCAGAAATTTCATTAGTATGGAACCTGAGTACATCACAAGCTGCTTCAAGCTTTTGCGCACAGGATCATGGTTTACTCTGTAAAAAACTTGAATTGACAAAAAATGTCAAGATGTACAAGTTGTTCAGAAAAAATATGAAGTTAGGAGTTCTACAATTGAACTTAAGACAGCGGCCACACACACCACACATTTGAGGTTCCCCGCATTGGATCATAAACATCATTATACTGGCAGTTAAAGTATTCACCAATAGCTGCGAATATTGTGGATTTAGAAAGTCGGCATGGAAAATTTAAAAAATATTGGAAAACATTTAACCATGGTGTTCAGAAACCCCATGAAGTCAATATAGAATTTGAGTGCATCACAAACTGCTTCAAGCTTCTGCGCAGAGGATCATGGTTTAGTCAATATCCTTGAATGAATCTAAAAATGTGAAGGTTTACCTGTTTTTTCGTAGAAGTTCAAAGATAGAAGTTCTATGTTGAATTTAAGAGCGTAGCCACACAAAACAACCTTTTTTTTGTGGTTTCCCATCCTATTTTGGCATTAAAGTCACCACTAGCTGCTGGTATTGGGGAATACAAAGTATCTTAACGTTTACCATCTTATCTTGTTTAAATTAAATGTAAATAATGTCGGAATTTTAGGACTAAAAATATGACTAAGCCTCACCACATAAAAAATTTCTGTTCTTCTACATTTAGACACTAATGACATAACTTATTTAGTAATTTTACACACTGAACTTATGAGATTTGTACTTTCACCCTTAATAAACCACCGGTAGTAGATGATACTCCTCCAAGCAGCCAGCAATGAGAACTAATAACTGTGACCATGTGACTCAATACATGGATTTGATTCTCCATTACTCCCAATGACCAATACTCTCGTTCAACAACACCGAATCATCTATTTCAAATGCTTTATCACAGAGATAGTGTCCAAGATTGAGTGCTGGATTCTCACATTGTAAATGTTCACCTTAGAATGAAGAGTTTTAGCCCACAGCTTATTGATAAAAATTAGCATCTTCTTGTTTTCAAATTTTTCTAATTCCAAAGAGGCTCAGGTTTTTGACTTGAACAGACACAACCTGAGGTCCACAGAATTATGATGTCCAATCTATATTCCACTCCAAGGCACACAAATTGCCATTTAAACATTTATGATGTTGATACACATCGATTGTAATTTTATTATTATAACGGTCATCCTTGAGGAGTCAACCTTTTGTGGAAACAACAGAAGTTAGGGAGGCAATCTTTAAAACATCGTTATAACCGGTTAAAAATGAGCAAAAGATTCCTTGTTTGATTCTAAAACTCTATATGCCACTAAAATAGTAAGATAGGGTTACTAAGACATAAGATGATTTTCCTCCACGCACAAAAGCAAAAATCTATAGGACTACTAAGACTTATCTTTCAGGAACAAACAGCTGTTGATGTATCATCCAATATTGGTTCATCAGATAATAGTACCATCCTCATACCACGAGACAGTTACGCCTAAAGAATCTCATTTAGCTTAGATAAGCCTGATAGTTGAGCCACTCCGGCTTGATACTCAAATCTAATTTCTTGAGCTGTCTCCTCGGTTTTCAACAACAAAATATTTTACTAAGGAACCTTGCTTGGCAAGTTGACTCAACAAATTAGAGAGCTTTACACTGTAGAAAATGTGATTTTAGACCTTCACACCAAAATGTCCATAACAACAGACTAATCTTAACATAAAATTTGCTTATATGATGCCATAACAAAGAAACAAGGACCTGAAGTATCTCCAGAAATAAGCAATAAAGTTTTGCACATGCAGGGACTTTTGGAAACTTATTCGATGTTTGAGGTGGTTCAATTGACTAAGAAAACAGGCTTAACTAGCATCCCTACAACGTGGTCTGGTGTGATCAGAAAGGGCTGCCTGGTCCAAACCCACCTCTTTACCAGTCCCATTATCAATGGTTAAACCAGTTATAAAGAAAATGATGACTTGAAAAAGAAAAATTTTGCAATCAGCATGGAATAGTAGTAAGGTGAGAAATACAAGAAGGCATACCAGAAGCATCTTTAAAAGGGCATGGGTCCCAATATGAGCAAGGGCACTTTTAATTCGACCATGTCCTTCAAGCTCATCAACAAAATGTGTAACACTTTCACCATGCTCATATGTTTCCACCAAAACAGCTGGATGCACCAGGGGATACAGAGGTCTTGGAAATGACACATCTCTCCACTGGCGAAAATTGTAAATAAAACGGTTCAACTGAGCAGCTTCCCTAGCAAGATCAACCTGAGACATCATAAATACAGCAAACTGCTGTATGCTTTCATCCAGTCTCAACCATCTCATGGTAGGCATAAACCTTGAAATTTTTGCAAAGAAATTTATAATCAAAAAATCCCGTCTAATTGCATCACCAACACCTGGATGTCTAACTTTCACCGCAACTAGAATGGGCTTTATCTGCTGACCAGGGTAACGGAATTTCAGAGATGCTCGATGAACTTGTGCAATACTTCCAGAAGCTACAGGCTCTTCTTCAAACTTCTCAAAGATTTCTGGCAACTTTCGCCCAAATGCCTTTTCAATAGATTTTTTTGTATAGGCAAAGCTATGTGCTGGTGCTTTCATGTGAAGTTTCGCAAGCTCATTGCATAAGTCTCTTGGGAAAAGATCAGGTCTTGTGGCAGCCCATTGACCCCATTTAATAAATGCCGGGCCAGCACTTTCAAGTGTTCTGTGGACAATGCGAAGCCATGATTTTCTAAACTCATCACCAAATGAATCTGCAAAAGGAGCCATACATACACTGGGCAAGAACAGGATTGCCAGATAGATTACTCTGAGGATCAATATTAAGCCCTCTAAGACTGAAAGGATTAAGGAGGTTAAATAAATTTGTCCATCCAGTACATTCATGTAAAGAGAGTTCCTTACTGGTAAGTATTCAGCATCTGCCCATGTTCTCTGTGAACGAGCTAGCTCTCCAACAAGTAATGCAAGAACACCTGGAGCTACCAAGTGTGATCTGGTCAAAGCCACGCTAACTGCACAAGCGATTCTGTTGATTGGTGGTAAAGCAGGTCCACTGTAAGAGCATAGCTGAGAAAGCCGCTTCCATGCAATTTGAGCATGGTACGAAAATCTATCAGTTGCCGAAAGGCTGTGAAAGTTCTTTGCAGCATTGCTATTCCATATGTCATCCTTCACCCCTTTTACAGCTTTTCCTCTACAAGAGAGTTTATAATGCGAATACAATCTGCGTATGGAGTGTGGAACACCATTGGCAAAATATTCACCATTATCATTCATTTCCAAACAGCTTGTCCTCCGGCGCGGAACAAGGGTATGAGTGACCCTTTGTATTGTTTGAAATGCCAAAAACCTGCACCAACAAAAATGAGTATGTCATTCAATCACAAGGTTCACCCCTTGAATATTCCAAATGATTGTGCGATGTCCATCAGAAGCCTCTTTAGATAAGTTAAGCCTCCAAAAGAAGTGAACAAAATAAAGAAGACAATATTTCTCATTCGGTAGACTTACACCAAGATAGAGATAAATTTTATTGTTCTCCTCCTTTCTTTTACACTATTAGCTTTCTAAATCAGAAACATACAGAGCTAATGTATGTATGATCCAATTAACTGTAGAACCCTCATCTCAATATGGTTTTCTTGAGATTTACGGCCAAGAATTGCTAGTATATTAGAAAGAGAATGAAAATAAAATAATTAGGAGAATGAGATTTATTGGTTACGCCTAGAAAATCTCTATTGAACCAGCATTACCACTCCCCTCAACTAGGGAAAAATCATAATCCTGTAAAGGCACTTCAGAGTACCACAAAATCATAACAGTAACCTTTGTAAACATTTTGTATCATTACCAAATCTATCACATGTACAATATACACTCAATATTAAACCAAGTGCATTGTCAAGGAACCCAAGGCAACTGTAGAACTATTAAAATATGCAATCATAAGCAATAAAGATTTAACATGCATCAATAAGAATGTGTTTGCATGAGAAAGATGATATAAGAGCAAAGAAGGGGTTACCAAAGAATTGAACTAATGAAGGCAACAAAAGTGCCAAAAAAAAGTATTTAGAACCTTGTACACCAGATAAGAGTAAAATGAAATGAAGGTTATTGTTTATCAAGTAGGTCAACATACAAGTAATGCTCGAGTCGGGTCAATTGCATAAAATCCAAGTCATTTTCCCAAGTTCCAAAGGCCCAAGCACCCATATTCGGGAATTGCAATTTATAAGTAGCAGGTACGCACCGAGCCAAACAGGGGATGCAAACGCGCTTATTCCTAGAAGTGTTAGTGCACCATTGATGGGTAAAACGCGGTATGCGTGTGTAATTTGGCTGTCTCATTATACAAGCACTACAAGGTTTCCTCATTTTGTACACAAACCCACAACTGCTACTTTCTAGATTATTTATTCTCTTCAAGTTTCAAGTCTTCCCATCAATTCAAATCACAACAATACAGTTATTTTCGGGGCTCCTATGTTGCAAGTCGCAACATCAATTGGTCTCACAGCAGTTCCATTTCTAAGGATATCAAAAAATTTCAACAACCTTTCACAAAAAATAAACGTTCGTACACTATCACTTACTAACAACAGATTATAGCCGAAAGAACGAAAGGCACAAGCATGACGTACTTAAAATAAGATATGCAAACAAAAGAAAAACTCCAAATACAACGGAACCCTAAAGATTTCGCCCCAAAGAAAAGAGGAAAATAAATTTTTCAGAAAGTTGAGAACATACGAACAAAAGGGGAGCCCTAGAAAAGGGGAAAAAGAAGCGACCTTGACATGGTAGAGATTTCGGTTGTTGATCAGGTGTCGAATGCGGTAGTGAGGAGAGAGTTTTGCAGGCATATTTCGTCAAGAAGGATAATGAACATCATCGTCGTTTAGTGTTTCATTTTCTCAGCTTTCAGCTAAAGTCGTTTGTTTTTCGTTGTCATCGGCGACCGATAACCGGAGAGGTTGAAATTAAAACTTGGAAAGGGGAGAAAGAGAGGGGGAGGCCTGAGAACAAGAGCGGGACAACAAGGAAACTGAGAGAGAGAAATCCGCAAGCGGGTGCTTGGGTTTGGCCTTTGGGGCGGGGGATGGTGTTAGGGTTGTTAGTCAACTAGGCTGCTTCAGCGACTCGATCGAATCCTGGTTAGCCACGCACTCTTGCCATGCCACGTCTTACTTTAACTTCAGATGGCTCAACCTCCGTGTCGAAGTTGCACCCACCCGCAGCTACTTAATCATCTTCGCTCAACAAAAATCCCACTTCCAAAAAAAGTCTATAATCAAAAATGTTTAATCTATATGTATAGTAATATATTCTCTTTCCTTTTATTTTTCTTATTACATGAAAGTAAAAATCGAATGATTTAAACTTAAATTTCAATAATAAGAAAATAAAAAATGTTACCATTGTCAAATAAATTTTATTATAATATCGAGAATAATAGAAATATAGATTTTTTTTATATTGTGAAAAGAATAATAGTTTGCTTTTTTAATTTTATTTTTTAATATTCATATAGACAAATTTAATGCACCGGAGGAAATAAACAAATGGATTGGGGGAATTTAGATTATTAAATGACGGGAATTATATGTATCATCTCTAATAATTTATCCTACTTACGAATAGGGTGAATATTCGGTTAAACCGTAACTGAAATGATTAAAATTGAAATATTCGATTTGATTTAATTATATAATTTTTATAATCATTGATTAACCAAATAGATTAAAAATCTACAATTTTTTTGATCGAATTAGGTGGTTAATTCAATTTAATTATTTAAATTAATCAAATTATTGAAATCTCTAACTATAAAGGTTATGCTATCTTGTGCATCTGTGTTAGAGAAATTCATGATAATTAAAAAAATAAATAAAGTATTCAAAATAAAATAATAACTTTTGCTTCTAAAATCCATATGATGCTATGTAAGAAAATAACACGAGAGTGACAAATAGAGCATGAAAGTAGTAAAGGGGAAGAAAAAAGGAGTGAAATAAGAGAATGAGAGGGGGAGGCCAGAGTCTCAAATTTGGGAATAAAAGAGTCTTGAGCTTAACATTGGAAATTTGGAAATACAAAGGTGAAAATTGAATATTTTTTATTAATTATACACTCTACATTATATTAGTTTTAATTTTAAGATTTTTTTCTCTTTTAAATTTTAATTATATTATTATAATAATATACATATGAATAGAATTTATTCATATATATATATATATATATATATATATATAATATTTTTAATTAATATAATTTTTTGATTTGATCTAAATAAAATTGATAAAATCGATAACCATCCAAATAAACCAAATTAAAATTTAATTTTATCCAAAAATAAACCGAATTCCTAATAAATTATCCAAACCATAAAAAAAGAATTCGAACAAAATGATTTTTCGGTTTTAACTGGATCGTACTCACCCCTGCATACAAACTTGATTTAACATATAACACTATATATATATTTGAGAAAATAGGCAAGATCAACAACAAAAAAAAAAAAAAGAAAGAAAGAAAAAAAGCAAGCCAGGCCCAGTTCGTCTCTTGACAGGGCTTGTCCTATGCTCAAGCCTACTCACAAAGTCTGGGATGCCCAAACTTGACCAGGCCCATTAATTTGCTGCAGCATTATCACCTGTTCTCCATTGTCACCCTCTCCGCGTAGAAGAATGAGACTTCTCAATTAGACACACATCAAGATAATTACTTATTTGTTCACCAGTCCCGGTTTCTCTCTGTCTTCAATGGGGTCATTTACACCGGTGGATAGGGTATTCAAATAGGCCATGCTAGATGATGGTTTTGATAGTTTTTTTTTTTCTTTTCTTTTTTTAGTTACTTAGAGATTCGAACTTGACATTATCAAGTTGGGAAAAAGGGGTTGTGACCGCTAAACTGTCCCGTTGGAGATAGTGTTGATAGTTTAGAACTGATGTAGAAGCTCTGGATATTGTTGCCACTGTTGAATTGAAATGCCTGTTTTCCTGGTAGAGGATTCAGAACAAGTTCATCAAATTCAGAAGCAGGCATGCCTTCCACAGAAATTTTTGAAATCTCTCCAATGTGTTGCCGATAATTATGCAAAGAATTTTGGTTGAAGTTGATGGGGTTCTGAGAGAGTTGCTCCATATTGGCTTCAACCGGACAGAAATAAGGAGCACAGTAAGAAGCACTGGCTCTTCTGGTTGAGGCTTCGATATCCTGGTTGGAGCTTTGAAGTTGGTGAACATTTAGAACTTGGGAACTGCCTTCTTGGATTCCTTGATAATCCAAGAGGCCGTTGTTGAAGAGCTTTGGAGCCAACAAGGAGCGAACCTCATGCAGAAGTGAAGCACGTTCGACTTGAGATACACTGGCCAAGGAGGAGAGGGTTGCGGAAAGATCGAGATGATTGAGGCGCAGACAATGTGTTACAGGATCAGTTCCCATTCCAAAAAGCTTCTTTTTAATCTTGGTGTTCCAGTAGTTCTTAATCTCATTATCAGTTCTTCCTGGTAGGCTAGCAGCAATTGTAGACCACCTTGAATAAGAGAGAAAAAACAAAATGTTAGAACTAAAAAACAATATAACAAAGATGATGACCATGAGAAATTTGAAAAAGTCACTAGTGATGAAATTGATGTAAACTTGTCCGGTGCAGAAAACCATGTAGCAGGGACTAGTATTCTTCACATTGGATTGATTTTCTAGCTCTAGAGAAGATAAAATGCTTCTCAAAGCCCTTAAAAGCATTCTTCACATTAGGTTGATATTCTAGCCCTTTAAAGCTATCAACAGAAAAGATGAAAATCAACGTTCATGTTTAACTTCAAAACAACGGAAATATGCTCACTTGTTTCCCAATATATTATGTAACTGAATTATGGTTTGTTCTTCTTCGTCTGAAAACCTTCCTCGCTTGATATCAGGTCTCAAATAGTTCGTCCAACGAAGTCTGCAACTTTTTCCACACCTCTGCAGCCCTTCTCACAACACAACATCCGGCAAAGTGTTGCAGTTCGGAATAAACAACTAGATATTATAGCTTGTAATTGAAAACAAAAGAAGACATAGACAAAAATATTTTAAGATATCCAAATTTCTGCAGCATATATACCTGCATTTTTAGGGAGGGTGCGCCAGCGGCCAGGGCCATGTTTCTCAATATAACCTATCAGTTTTTGATCTTCCTCCTGAGTCCAGGGACCTTTCTTCAGCTTATTTTGTTCACTTTTCCTCTCCATAATACCCACCAAGGCTTTTTCTTTCCACCCGCCTAAGTTAATTTTTTCTTATACTTGTTGAATATGTACCATATGGACTGGGAAAGAGAGAGAGAGGCTTCGGGATGGAAGGAACCTCATCACTGTCTGGTCTGTAGTTAACTGGGAGAGAAACGGCAAATACAAATTAGAGAAGGCAGTCAGCTTAACCAAGTGAAGAAGTCAACAGGATTTGGTACCGGGCATAGTTCATCACTTGGGAAACATGTCACTCTCAAGGGGGAAATCTCTCTCTCTCTCTCTCTCTCTCTCTCCAATGTCCCTGGACAAACTAATAGCTTCAAGGTCATATATCAACAGGTTCAGATATGCTGCACACCAGAGTATTAGTACATCAGGCAAGATAATCAGGCGGAAAAGCAGAATCTAGTCATCACTAATCAAAGCTTTACCTTGCCACTGTCGGTGGTAGACATGATTGTTCATCTATATGTGATTTGGCATAGAATAATTACAACTCATTAGTGTTTCAGCTGAACTCAATTGCACAGAATTGCTTCTCAGAAACAAATCTCTAACCTCAAAAGTCAAAACACAGACAAATCATTTTTCGGTCCAAGGTCAACCCCCTAGTTTTTCTTCGTCCCTATCCTTTTAGCTGAAAGCAAAACTAGGATGGCCAAATAAATCACTGAATAAACATGTTACTTTGACCATAATTAATGGTGCTACTCACATCCATTTTCTCTCAAAGCCAAGCCCTCACATCCGCATCAATTCAAACTTATCGCTTCAACATCCTCGGTACAAATAACTCGTACAATAATCCGACGCTTTAATCCACTCAGCCATCTCTCCCGGTTGAAAAAAAACGATCATAAAATACGTTACTTTACGCACAAAGTGCAAAGGAAGAGTTAAAAAACTATCTACTTTCTTTATACTTTTCTTTATTTATATTTATACTTTCTTTACTTTATTTATACTTCATATAAATATATACAATTTTATATCAGCAATTCTAATCCTATTACAATTCAAATTCCATAAGCACAAAAAGGATTTGAAAGAGATATCTCCAATATAAAATACCTCTTTAATTTTATTTGAAAGATCTTTTTTGTTCCAATCAATAAATTAAGGAATCATAAAATAGCTAAAATAATAGAGAAAATAATTTATTTGATTAAAAAAATGATTGTTATCGAAGCAAAAACAATAAGAATGCATAATTTCTTTAAATTAATAGACAAATCCCAAGAAATAGTGAGCAACTTTGGTTCTTTTACATGAATTTTTTTGGAATCTAAAGTACAGTTAGGCAATCCAAGTGCTAGCCAGAGAAACACCTGTTAAAATAAATTTCAGAAAATCTATCAGGTCAATGCCATTATCTATGACGAATATGACCATTGGGAAAAAGAGAGAGAGAGAGAGAGAGAGAGAGAGAGAGAGAGAGAGGGAGAAAGGGAGATTTTGTTTGCCTAACATTGTCAACCAATAAGGTCTCTAGTAATATATGTGAAAAAATCCGGAAATTGTGGAAGCATTTCATACCTTATTTTGAGGGAAGTACTAGGAATAGACAATTAAAAAAAAAAAGGAAGTAAGCTTCAAAATGAGTAGGTATGGGAGACTTGAGGAACAACAAAGTCATAGGGACCATTTAATTTACAATGATTTCATAATAAACTAGCTTTGCGACTACCTTAGAAGAGATTGCCCAACAAACATAAAATAGAGGTCAAAGAGGAATCGAGGATTACCAGATTGGGAGACACATGGAATTTGCATCTGCAAAATTGTGAGAAATAATAATTGCTCTGCACTTAGACAGCACGTCCAATGAAATGATAAAAATTAATCTATAAAATAGAAGGCAACACAGTGAAACAACTGATAAAATAACTCTTGTATTAAGCTTGCCTCTAAATAGAGCACAGACCAATGTTCAGATTATTTATCTTTGAAAATTTCATAATGTTTCGGCAGCCTCCACCTCCTCGTGCAATTTGACTTCTGTCGAGATTGTTATTTTTCAACAAAAGTTTGCTAGAAATTAAAACCTAATCATCAACATTTCAAATATTATAACTGATTCATCTTTCAAGCTCAAACTCCAACTCATTATGCAAATTGCAAGGACCCAAGGCATGATTCCTTCAATCATAAACTCATCATTCAGCTTCCAAGTTCAACTACTCCCTAAAGAACTCTCCCATAATCATTCAGCTCTAACTTGAGACCACTGCCTATTCTATGCTAGTAGATTAGAAAGACAACTCATAAAGAATTAAAATGCTAAAATGAACGTCACTGTCACTTGCAAGAGTTCAGGATGCAGAAGACACTATGTTCAATCAACTGTAGACAAGAAATCAGAATTAAGTTCGTTCCTCATTGTCTATGACATTGAGCTTCTCATGATAGTCAAATCTGCAATAAAAATGTGACATCTTCTCAGGATACAGTACAGAAAACAGTTTAATAGTCTTTATCACAGTTTATGCCATTTTTTATCCTTGCATCTCTGTTATGGCTCGAGTAAAAAGAGTTCAAGAGTGCCATAAAAATGTGACCGAACCAAGCATTGGCAAATAACTACCCTGACATGCTTTAAATCATAGTTCTTGAGAGTTCTAAGGTTTTACAAATTTGTTTCCAAACACAAAAGTTCAACCCGTACTTAAAGCATCCAACTTTTACTAATGCCGGATCAAGAATGGATAATGCTGAGATGCCTTACCCCCTTTTACTAAGAAAAAACTGCATCCAAGAATCGAGCTGAGCTCAAGGAAAGATGCAAATTGCCCATAATTTTTTTTCTTAAGTTTATAAATTTGGCACCTAATATTATGCTTGTTTTCTAGTATCAGCCAAATTAGGAGAGCTGCCCTTCCAAATTTTGTTCCTTTTCTGTACCCTCTTCCCCAACAAAAACTAAAAAAAGGGGGAAATCATGACACTTGATGCAACCCACTAAAAATAAACTTATAGACCAATAACTTTTTTTGCCCAGAGGGTCCATTTTTGTCCTTTACGTACAACTACATTAATACCAATTCAACTCACCCTCCTCTCCTTGTGCTCGTGTGCCCACCCACACACTATGGATTAGGTATGATTGTTGCCTCAAAAGCTTCAAAGCCAATCCCTCTCTATCAAGAGATAGGAACTTTTTGTTTGATATAGTTAGATCACTCAAGTTAAACTCTGCTCCCTTGGATTGGCAATTGAGAGATAACTTGTCTTTATTTAGCAACATCAAATGCCCAACAAGGTCCTCCCTTTAGAGCCATCTGTTGAGTTATATTGCCTTGTTATGAAAGTCGTGATTGTGTGACTTTTTGACTCTTTGAATTATGGGATTGATATAAAATTGACTTTGATGATTGATAACGGGATTGACTTCTTGAATTATGGGAGGATTGACTCCCTGAATTATGGGATTGATATAGGATTGACTTTGGGTAGTTTTATGTTTTTGTTGGATTCAATTAGATTGTTTCCTATTTTTCATAATCTAGAATAGTTTCATATTTTTGTATGATTTGATTAGATAGTTTCCTAACTCTTGTAAACTAAAATAGTTTATTAATTATCATGTACAATTTCATTCAATTAATAAGAAACACAAAGAAATTATTCATTCTTGTTTTGTGTCATGGTATCATAGCTCTAGGTTTCTTTCTAGGAAATCAAACAGCAATTTTTTTTGTCTTTGTTTTTTGTTCTATTTTTTAGTCCACAAACAGAGTACATTTCACTGTGTTTGTGCAACCTTCATTGCTGTTCTCTCGTTTGCTCTTCTTCTTCTTCTCCGAATTCCTCTCTCGTTAAGATTCCCAGTTTTTTACCCGAATACTTCATTCTATGTTTCACCCTTTTTTTCCCTTGAATCCTTTCAAATCACCATATCTAAGTCAACTGAAAACAACCCTGTGCTTGCCACTGAGAGTTCTACTACAGTCTCAATAGAAGAATTACAAAATATACAGGTGCACGATCGAATGGGAAGAACTACCTAAAGTGGTTGTAGTTGGTCCGCATGTTTCTAGTGTGAAGAGGCAAACAGAGCCATTTGTTATGCATAGGGCCTAAAAAGGGATCCTAAATTCGACACATGGGATGAACAAGATTCCATGGTAATGTCATGGTCATGGAATTCGATATTTTTGGAAATTAGCAATATGTGTATGTTTCTCCGAATCGCCAAGGAGATTTGGGATGCTATCCAACAAACAAACTCCAAGGTTGATGATGCTGGCCAGACTTATAAAATTAAGACAAAAATTTCAACAGCCAAACAGGAGACTCGAACTATCATGGAATATTTGAGTTTCCTGCAAGGCTTGTGGCGTGAGATGGACTATTACCAATGTATTCAAATGCGTTGCGGGGAGGATGCCGCAACACTGAAATGATTCGTGGAGAAGGATCACATTTACTACTTTGTTGCCGGTCTAAATGTCAAATTTGATGTTGTTAGAGTGTAGATTTTGGGAAAAGAGGACTTGCCCTCCATGAATGAGACAATTTCGATCATCCAAACAGAAGAGGGATGACAGAGTGTTATGCTTGAGATCCACAGAGGAGATAGTTCAGCCCTTGTGACCGAAGCAATTGGTTTAAAGGAATCTAGCACTCCTGTCAATCAAGCAAATTAGTTCAAGTCCACTAATCCAGATTCCTTATTTTGCACATATTGCAAGAAGCACCGCCACACTAAGGAGCAATGCTGAAAACTTCACGATAGGTCCAATCGAAGTCCCAATGACAGAAGCCAAACACATGTGGTGAGCACTCAATCAAACAATGGAGGGTGTCATCAAGGTACATGTTCTCTGGCATTTTCTGATATCTCTTCTTCCTTTGTGCTACTAATGTCTCAGAAAAAATTTCTCCAAATATGTGGGTAATAGGTTCTGGGGCCACTGATCACATGACCTCTTCCTCCAACCTATTTTCTTCATATACTCCTTGCTCTAGTCAGGGAGGGCAGTGTATATATACGCTTCCTTTCCCCTTACCCCCTCACTAAGCCGGAGAGCATTTTGTGTACCGAGTGATCCCATTTTATACTCCTTGCTCTAGTCATAAGAAAATAACTATAGCTGATGGGTCCATCACCACTATAGCTGGTCAATGGGACATTTATATAGCTGGTCAATGGGACATTTATATACGATTCTCTTATGCTTAAAATATCCTACATGTTCCGAAACTCTTCGCAAATCTTGTTTCCATTCAAAATCTTACCCACATTTCCATATTGTGTAATCTTTTGTCCTTCATAGTGTATATTTCAGGAGTAGCGCATGAGGAGGATGATTGGACATATTAGTGAAGAGATGACCATTACTACCTGGAAGATCAAAGTGGAAGAACTATAATTAAGAATTCTCTATTTGCATCACTTCTTTCTGAGTTTGTCATGTTAAAAAAAATAAAATATGGCTTTATCATTGTCGTTTTAGGTCATCCATCATTTAACGTCCTTAAGTTGATATTTCCATCATTATTTAAAGAGTCTACTTTTGAGTCATTTCATTGTGATGATTGTGAACTTGCCAAACACAAATGTGCTTCATTTCTAATAAGCAATACAAAAACTATTCTTTTTCTCTCATTCATAGTGATATTTGAGGACCCTCCAAAGTTCCGAATATTTCTGGTGCAAAGTGATTTGTTTCGTTTATTGATGATTGTATACAAATAACGTGGATCTATCTTTTGAAAAATAAATCTGATGTCGGCAACGTTTTTCCCAATTTTTACAACATGATCAAAATACAGTTTGATGTGAGAATTAAGTAGTTTCGTTCCAATAATGGTAGAGAGAGAGAGAGGAGAGAAGGGAAAGGAACCTTTTAGGAGATATGATGTTACCCGATAAAAACAAATTATTGTTTCTGCTGATTGAAGGAAGCTCAGGTTACTTTGAGGGATCCAACTATATTAAACCAAAAG
Organism: Dillenia suffruticosa; assembly: GCA_033439265.1. NCBI lineage: Eukaryota > Viridiplantae > Streptophyta > Magnoliopsida > Dilleniales > Dilleniaceae > Dillenia > Dillenia suffruticosa. Next base: position 3,853,376 of record JAVTVX010000005.1, read on the forward strand.
ATCCTACTCTTTTTGGGAGAGTGAGTGAGAGGGATTTGAAGCTTCTAGAACCACATCTCATTCAACAAAGGGTTTACTTTGTGTGTGTGTGCACGAGAGAGAGACAGAGAGACAGAGAGAGAAGGAAAACAGAGTAGGAATTTTCTACCAAACAGAGAAGGAAAACAAAGGGGGTGATATGTGATAAAACAAATTAGTCAAAATGTTTTTTCTAATTTTAGTGTGTAGCATGAGATTTTCAGAAATTTTAATTGACCAACCACACCTGTATATTGATAAAAGCGTGTGTTAGACATCAATGTCATGAATCACCGACCTCATTCCTGAGATAATGAAATGTTCAAATGGATTTCTATTCTATAATTGAGATATTTTACCAAATCTCATATCTTCTTAACAAGATAAAGTTCAAATTTAAGATATATCATCCTACAAAATATATTATTCAAGCTTTCATTTCTACAAGGTAACCTCAGCTACAAACTCAAAATTTGTTGCCTCTTGTTCTATTAGAGTAGATAAAAACCTAAAACCTTTTGAATTGCACAGCTCTTCTATCACAATGTGAACAGAAATGATGATGGTGTTTATATAAGCTTCCGTGTCAAACGTTGTCTACCAAAAATCCCTCCATGTTTGGTGCATGGTGACAACTTTTGACTTTTCAGCTAAAGTTTTTTGTTTAAGATTTCTTACATGCTTAACATAAGTGAGAAAGTTCAAATATTACGGAACTCTACATTTCATCACTTTCCACCAAGATGCACAATTTGCTTATCCAGAAAGCACATGTGCTTGGGTAATGGATGTCATCATCATCAACGATTACATGATAGGCATGAAAAATTGGAACATTAAAGAATGAAATAAAGGACAAAAGACCTAAAAAAGAAAACAACCTTTCATATAAGACCCAAATGCCAAAACCCAGATCAGGAGAAACAAAAATCACCAAATCAATCAACTTAATCGAGAGAACGACAGACTTAAAAAACCAATTTACACAAGATTTGATCAAGACTCGAGGAACATAAATTAGGGTTTTCAAAACAAACCGAGAGAGAAAGAGAGAGAAAGAGAGAGAGGGACGTACCCTGGTGGATTAATCTGGATTTTAGGAACGGCAAGGTTCTGACCCTCAGGGACTGCAAACTCCGCTTGACAAATCACCAACGCTTTGTTGATGATTAGGCGTCCCTGATTCAAGATTTGATCAAGACTCTAGGAACATAAAATCGAGTTTTGAAAACAAACCCACAGTGAGAGAGAGAGAGAGAGAGAGAGAGAGGCGTACCTTGGTGATTGAATTCGGTTTCTAGAAATACCGAATTAGGGTCCTGACCTCTCACGGATGCAAACTCCGATCGTCAAATAAGATACCCCACCCCGATGATTAGACCTGCGTGATCCAACAACGAGAATGTTAAATTGGGTTATTAGACCTAGGATTCGAAATCAAATCTCAGAGAAAGAGGGGGGGGTTTTGTCAGGGAACTAGCCGTTAGAGCATTTCCTTATTTCAAGAGGATGAAAGGAAAAAAGAAGAAAAATGCGGTGAGCGTGGATCGAACACGCGACCTTCAGATCTTCAGTCTGACGCTCTCCCAACTGAGCTATCCCCGCGTTGAAGATCGATTTCGTAATCCATTTTTAATACAACAAATTTAGCATATCTTGTGGTACGCTTTTGTTCTTTGGTGATACCTGTGGTACGCTCTTTTGATCATCAATGCGACTACAATATATTAGTAAACATTGTGATTAGGACTGGCAATTGGGCACGGCTAACCCAAGCTCGGCCCGAGTTTGGTCAGTTTTGAATGATCGAGCTTGATTCATTTTAGAGTCAGATCGAATTTGGATCATTTTTTACACCCATTTTAATTAAAGATGGAATATAAATATAAGTGAATCCGATCCATTTAAAATTAAATATATATTTTTATATATTTTTTTAACAAGGAGGAGAGAAGTGAATGTATCGATGAATCATGTACTTCTCTCTCGTTTTGTTTTCATTTTCATTGGAGACCACACCCACACCCAAACTCTGCGGAGCTCTCCCCCCCCCCTCTCATTGGAGACCACATCCACATCCAAACACTCTGCAGAGCTCTCTCCGTCTCCCTCTCACTCTCTCTCTCTCTCTCTCGGCTGTGAAATACAGGTGAAGTCAACATGTCGAATAGTCGTAGCGCCACCAATATCAATTACAGCAACCATCATCGTCGTAGGCATTCATCGGTGGCCGAAAGTGATGGAACGACAGTGATGAAATTGAACGCCGAGAGGAGTAAATGAAGAGATCAGACACCGAATCCAACATCAGCGTCCCTGTTCAACCTTCCCTGGCATTTGATTTCCTCTCTCCTCTCAAAAAAGGGCGGCAGAAGTTAAAGGCTCTTCGCCTCTCTCTCTCTTTCTGGGTTTTTTGGGCGAAGTACGAAATGGGTACGAGGCTCTTGGATCGAACTCGAGTCTCGATTTTTCGAGTTTTCTAGAGCCGGGCTAGGGGGCTCAGACCTATAAAAATTTACTCGGGCGGAGCTTAAGCTTCGCAAATCCCGACTCAAAGCTTGATTGCCACCCCTACTTGTAATTTTATCTATGAACTTTGTCAATCGGTACATATTTACTATGAGTTTCAATGTCTAACAAAAATCGCCAAAAACATAAAAAAGAATGCAAACAACTTGTGTATAATTCTAATTAAGTGTCTCATCTCATCCACCTGAAATAAGGCGGATTTTGCTATTTTTCCTTTTACAATAAAAAATTATTAATATAATAAAAATTATATTTTTTTAGGTTTTTCTCCATCTTAAAATTGGACCCTGAGAAGGACATTGGCATGGTTGCATGACTTAACGCGCAAGCTTTCAATCCCTAATTGGACTCTGAAAAATTTATATAAAATAACACACGCGTCTCGTACCCGCTTATGTACCTAATTCAAAACTTAACGCCCAAGCTTTCTGTCCCTTCCCTTTTTTTTCGTTTTTATTTCGTTCGAGAGCCTTACGCGGTCGTTCGATTAGAAAATAATGGAAAATTGATTGTGCAATGTGTCATATGATCGTGTGGACGACAAGCACAGAATTGGGGACTTTGGTTCAGACATTAAAACAAAACTCAATGAAATTATCCTGTATAACAAATACCACTCTTCAAAAAAATTAATAATCATAGAACATCAATCTAATAGTTAAACATTAATAATCTTTAAACAAAATCTCGATTTTAAATTTCATGTATGACAAAATTAAATATTGGGAGATCTTTGTCCCCTTAAGGGATCAACTCGATTCAAATCAAATTTAATCATATCCAATATAATAACTAGATATATGATTTATAAAAAAATGGTATTAATACACATAATTATTGTATGAGTTAACAATTAAATTTTGGTCATTCAAAGTCTTTTAAAAATTTGATTTTAATACATCTACTAGTTATGAATCATGTAGATAATGCTACATGAAGGTAGAAATATAATAACTTACCGTACTATTTGAAAAATTAATCTGACTTATTTTTATGCGATTTATAAATTGTTTTAAATTGACCGATAAATTAATTAAATTATTCTCATTACCATGTTATTATTACTATTAATTATAATTATTGGAGTTGGTCCACTTGCGTTTTTTGATCAATGAACACCTCTCTCTAATTTGCCAAATCCAACTTTTCTTTTCTTACCTTAATTTTGATCCTTAATTTCTCGTTTTCTTAATCATTCGGTACTCTCGGTTAATTAAGAAGGATTATGGCAAATGAATGGATCCAATTCTTGAAAGTTCTCTAATTTCCCAATTTAATCAAATCTTAACGGCGTAATATGTTCAAATTTTCATTTCTTAATTTAATCATGCCTTTTATTTTCTCCTTTACTTTTACTTTTTATTAACTCAACTAAATAAGGATGATGATTATAAAATGGATCCAAATTTTAAGAATGTCATTATATATTCCAATTATTACAGCCTTAACTTTTTAAAATATAAGTAATTTTATTCATTACTGGAAAAATATTTGAGAAAACCTAATGGATATGTTAAAGTAAAAAAAAAAAAAGAAATTAAAGTAAAACTATACATTTCGTCTAAAAATCAAATATTATTAAGCCGATAAAGCGGGGTAGACGAGTTCGTTTGGGATTGGTCCACATCCGACCTCTCGACACGCAGGCTACAATTGACTGCACCGAAAAACTAACAAGGGCGGGGTAGAGAGAAAGAGAGGGGGAGAGAAAGGGAGATATCCCAACCGTCTTCTTCTTAGATTGGATCAAAAAATTTCAACCGAAAACGTTTGAAACAAAACCGAAAACAAACACACGGCAAAGCGAGAAACAACGCCCAACTTACTTTCGATTCACTTCAGAAAATGTCTAACATCTTCTCACATACCAGCATTGATTTTCCCTTCTCTTTTCCTTTTCTTTTCTCTCCAATTTCGCCCGCTTCTTCTTCTTCTTCTTCTTCTTCTTCTTCTTCTTCTTCTTCCAGTATAAACAAACTATCATTATCGTTACATCGACGAATCAGAATCACTTTAAACCTACATCTCTCTTTTTGCAAGGCATCTCTCTCTCTCTCTCTCTCTCTCTCTCTGTTTCTTTCTATGGTTTTCTTGTATGTTTGGAAGATGGGATGTTAATTCTTGGAGAATAATTTTGGGGTTTTGGGTTAAACTTGCTGATCGTATTACTTCTTGTGTTGCAATATCTTATGTTGGACAAATTTAAATATTTTTAATCAACTGTTGATGATTATATTTTTTGTATGATGATTCATTGTATTGATCGAATAACAGTTTGTCCCATAAAGCATGATTGGTAAAGTAGTCATGTCTTGTAAGTGTTTGATGTAATGCCAACAGTTTCACTTTAGTCGCACAAATCTCTTCTAGCACTCCTGTTAGTTGAACATTTTCTTGATCAATTTGTTTTCGTATTTTCATACAAGGCCTTTTTTGATTGTTAAATTTTCGGGGTTTGATTTCTTTTTCAGTTTATTCATTCAAATTAACGCCTGAATTGAATGCCATAGAATGCTATAAAGCAGAAATTTGACTAGTCTTTTTGGGTTGCTGGATGGTTTGTGGTCATGTTTTTGTGATTCTGCAGATACAAGATAGAAATGGGCGATTTGAGTGATTATGGGACGGAGGGTGTTTTGGAGGACTTCTGTATACCCAAGTATATACTTGTACCTAATTCAGAAATGAAACATGTTTCCGATGTGCCCGCTTGTCCAGTTTTAGTCTTTATCAATTCGAAAAGTGGAGGCCAGCGAGGTGGGGAACTTCTTTTGACATACCGTACTCTTTTAAATAAGCAACAGGTGAATTTCACTTGTGTAAAGATCAAAAGTAGAGAGATGGATTCTAGTGGTTTGTCTCATTTTTCAAAATTTCAGGTTGTTGACTTGGGGGAAAGTGCTCCAGAAGATGTGCTGAACAACCTTTATATCACTTTAGCAAAGCTCAGGCAAAGTGGTGATGACCTGGCAACCGAAATTCAGAAGAGATTGCGATTGGTAGTGAGTTGGCTTCTTAATCAACTGTAGTTTGATTTGCTGGGCTTATTTTTCCTTACAATCTATAGCTCATAACATTCTTAGAATTTTATTAAGTGATTTTTTTGTCTAATTTCCATTCTCATCTCACTAGGTTGCAGGTGGGGATGGAACTGCCAGCTGGCTTCTTGGAGTAGTTTCTGACCTGAAGCTACCAAAGCCTCCACCAATTGCTACAGTGCCTCTCGGGACTGGAAATAACCTCCCGTTTTCTTTTGGATGGGTAAAACTCAATTTGTCTTACACCAACTCAAAGCATTTATGCATTTGTAAAATTAGGGAACCCCTGTTTCTGCTATTACTATTGTTGCTATCTTTCTTTCCACTATAATTTAGTTGGTCATCAACATATTGTGTACCACTCTTGGATGAAGATAAGGGTTTCTTCCGCACTACATAATAGAATCAACCATCGGAACCATTTGTGGGCCGTTCTCTTGGTTGGGGACCAAGTTGTTTCCCTGAGGCTTGCAGAGCATTATGGCTCTGCAACCATCACAGTTGTTGTGGTGCTTTTACAATCATTCTTATGCATTTATATATTTTCATTTTTTCCCCTTGGTATTGTGATATTATAACTAATAACATTATCTTTGGTCTGTTATGGTTGATACTCTTGCGCATATGACCATGGGTGCACCCAGATCTTGGTTTGGTCTGGGCTGCTATAATTGTCCAAAGAGCCGGTTCATTTTTAATCCAGAGATTTAAAAATAAGGGGAAAAACAGGACACCCACTTCATAACAAGGGGTGAATTTTAACTTGTTTGAGGTGATTGTTTGGCTGCTTTGTTCAGCCATCTCCTAGATATGGAATTAGTTAATTCCAAATAGTCTGCTGAATTTTATTGTCCACATTTGCATGATCCATCAGTAAATGCATCATAAATCTGTTTATTATTTCTGCATGTGCACTTCATTACTGATTAGTTACTTGAAACACACAGGAAATGTGAGAATAATTTTGACCTTGCTCTTTTGCAGGGTAAGAAAAATCCAGGTACAGATTGCAAGTCCGTGGAGTTATTTCTGGAACAAGTAAAATGTGCAAAAGAAATGAAAATTGACAGGTAACAAATTTAAAGCTTTGATTTGTCAAGATGTGCAAACCAAAGTAAAAGGATTCTTGGTCAATTTACGCAATCTTCAAGAAATCTATTAGCAGAGCATGCTAAGGACAAGCTCTGATTTTATCTATGACACTGTATTGATCTTATGAAGGCTTGACTATGCGCTTTTAGTTTGACAATGAACTTTCTGACTGCTTGACCTCGGAAGTTTTGCTCTATCAATTTTTCTTGTTTTCTTTATGAGTCAATAATGAACATATCTTTTGAGGACATAAATGCTACTGTGCTCTATCATCTGATTTCCTTTATTTATTTGTAGTTATTAAGAGTGGTTTGATTGTCTGTTGATTGTAGCTGGCATATACTTATGAGGATGAAAGCTCCAAAAGAAGGTTCTTTTGATCCTGTTGCACCTTTGGAACTACCACATTCTATGCATACATTTCATCGTGTCTCCAGATCAAATAAACTTAGCATGGTAACTTTCTGCCTGTTGATTATTCTTCGTGTCCTTTATGAACTGTAAATTTGGTGCTCATTAGTGTAAAATCAATGTATGTTACCAATTGTACTTGTAAATTTGATTCAACAAACTCCTGTTGGTTGGAGTGTGGCATGTGCCACAATCACAGAAACCCTAGCACTGCAAATCACTGTACTTCATTATGGAAAGGCTTTCTGGTTTTTTCATCATTATTTTCTCCTCTTTCATACTGTTGATTATTGTGGATACTGTGGAGATAGTCCCTGGCATATTAACTCAGTCTTGCCTACTGAGATTATAAGAAGTCTTTCAGCGTTTTCTCATACTTTTTGCAAAATATCCATCTTTCTTTATTATGATGAGTTTAGGGTTCATTCTACAATAAATTGAGTTGATTTGGCATCCACCTGTTCAAGAAATGCTAAGAATTTTTGAGTTGCTGCAAGTTATTTTCATAGGTCGAATCATTGTATAGATTGGACATACCAGAAGTCTCCTAACATTGGGTGGCTAAAGAGTGACCATTATAAATGTCATTGTTTACTGATTGGCCCAAATGAACATAAACATGGTCATCCTTTGAATCATTCGGTTAGAATTTTGTGTCTTATAGCTTGATTGCAAATCCCAATCTGGTGCATTTGTGTTTTTTCTTGCTCTCTTTAGCCTTTCTTATGTCACCTGACTTTAATGCATACGTACTTATGGAGCGCAACTGTTATTTGCACTCTCAGGAAGGCTATGACACATATCGTGGTGGATTTTGGAACTACTTTAGCATGGGTAAGAGATTATCCCAGGTGTCTGTCTATTTATCTTTTATCTATTTTTTAAAGTCTGTTCCATGGTTCAGTTTGTATGTTCACTTACTGAAATTTTCTGCTCTCCAACTTAGCATTTGAGCATTCTTGTTGCACTCAGTTTCCCAAAATGTTGTCTGGTTCCTTCAGTTGGTCCTTGTGATAATTGTTGTTGTATGTGTTTTTTTTAATGCTTGTACATAATGAAAACAACTCTACTGAAGAAAAGTGACTTATCATAGCTCCAATATCTATGTCTGTGTAAGTAATGTTGTTTCCTATTATTTTCCTGTAGGGATGGATGCTCAAGTATCATATGCATTTCATTCTGAGAGGAAGCAGCATCCTGAAAAATTTAAAAGTCAGCTCGCTAACCAGGTTGGTGTCTGTCCTTTATTTTCAGCTTTGCGAGAGGGAAAGTTTGAAAGTACCATGACATAGTCCTGTTAATATTGCAACCCAATTGTATATAATAAGATTTTTTTCCTTTTGAACTACTTGGATGCAACTGAGAAATCACCGTAACAACATTGAATCATCATCATCATGATTATGTGATAATAACTCTATGGTGTAGCTTTTATGAAAAACAAATTCTATAGGACTTTGTGGGTATGAACTTTACTTTTAATTGAGTAAAGAGTTTTGACCTACCATTCTGTGTCTGCATCTCGACATATGCTAATTGAATTCAAGATGAGCTAATTAAAGTTGCTTTCCCATATGTAAATCCTTTTGAAAGTAATTGTAGGTTGATTACAACTTACATCTTGTCTGCAGAGTTCATATTTGAAGCATGGTTGCAAACAAGGCTGGTTTTGTGCATCACTTTTTCAACCTTCTGTGAGGTTAGTTTTTGGGTTGGGGGAAAAAAGGAAGAAGAACGAATAAATTAGAATCGATAAACACGACCGCATTTATCCTTGTCCCAAAGTAAGAGTTCACATTTAGAAGTCAATGTCCAAATGCACTTATTATATTGCAATTTATTTCTTCCAAGGATTTCCTATAAGGAAGAAGAATGAATACACAATGCGAACACTTGATTTTCTTTTTCTTTGACAGGGTGTAAATAAATAATTTAATTTATTTTCCATGAAATATATTATTTGGCAGAATTTGTCTTCAATGTCTTTGAGGCCTTTAAATGGTCAAGCATATAGACTTGATTTTCAATTGAACCAGTATGCAGCTGGTGGCTTATGTGGATGATAATAATTCTCTTACTCTATACAGGAATATTGCTCAACTGACTAAGGTTAAGATCATGAAAATGCATGGTCAGTGGGAAGATCTGCTTGTGCCACGCAGGTGAGTACAGTTTTGATTTTGGTGAATCTGCTTTCCATATTAATCAAAGAGACCTGTTTCATTTCTGTGAGAATGGATTTTTTGCTTCTGTTATGTGATCTGATATATTATTGTAATGTATTCAAATGGCAGCATCAGGTCCATTGTTTGCCTGAACTTACCCAGTTTTTCTGGCGGGCTTAATCCTTGGGGCATGCCAAGTAGGAAGAAATCACGTGATGTTAGTTCTTGTTCTGCTTCCTAGATAAGTTTAATTTTCATTTGACTACATACACACATTTACTAATTCATTTGAATGAACTTTCTTCACAGAGGGCCTTGACTCCTCCCTTTGTTGATGATGGCCATCTTGAAATTGTTGGCTTCAGAGATGCTTGGCATGGGCTTGTTTTGCTTTCTCCTAAAGGGCATGGAACTCGTCTTGCACAGGTAATAAGGATGAAGTTTTATGATGGTCACACTGGTAATGGTCTAGATACATGGGTGTAGTCCTATCTGTAGTTCGTGCAAATCTTGATGTTTAGCAACAATGACTGACTAGATGACCTCCTCCGCATATGATCATTAATAATGCAATGAGTGTCCAAATGAGATTGTGTTCCATTAATCATGCAAAAAGATTACTAACATGATATCCTTCAAGCAAAAGATGTTTTGCTGAATACTATAAAAATTTTTTGGTGGATGCATTTAGTTATATGTTTTCTCTGGTGCTTATCATGTCGATACTGTAGTAAAAAAATTATAATCTTGGTTCAAATTAAGTAGAAAAAGATGCTAAAATCATTGCTTGTAGCTTTTTGAGACACAGGAAAAACCAAGAGGAATTTAGGTGGATGGGGATTTTAGTCACGTTCATCAATGTAGAGATTGGAGCTTCTTCCTGCGGATTTGGAATCCATAAATCAGAAGCTGTTTGGTTTAGGACTGCAATCATATTAAATTAGAAGTGCTAGCATTTTGGTCATCTAGACTCTTTGTATACATTTAAAGCACTTCTTCTCATCTCCATGCATGCTGTTATCATCACTGCATGAGTCCCAAATCATTATAGGCTTTTCATGCAAACACACGTTAATTCAATATGATTATTTCTATACAGGCAAATAGAATTCGTTTTCAGTTTCACAAAGGTGCAGCAAAACATGCATACATGAGGATTGATGGAGAGCCTTGGAAACAACCCCTTCCCCAAGATGATGACACTGTTGTTGTAGAAATCTCTCACTTTGGCCAAGTAAGCATGTTGGCAAGACCAAATTGTCGATCCAAAAGTGTCTATGATGATCCCTCCTCACTTGCCGATGTGCACGATGATGAGTATGATAGCAGTGAAGAGATTGAAGAGAACTCCGAAGAGTTCAGAAAGTTTGGCGCTGCTAATACATTTAAAATACCAGAGGGAGTTGATATAGCACACCTAAGTTAGGCCCCTCAACACTTAAAATTTCTTCCCCCCCCCCCCCCCCCGAACATGTAACTCTCCATAGCTTCTTTTGTTCCTTCAATTTTCAAATTCAGATTGCTCCTGAATTGGTAGCTCTCAATGTTTTTATTTTATTTTATTTTATTTTATTTTTGTTTGTATTTATACTGAGTCATTCTTTCTGTACAAATTCACAATCTTGGGTTATAGTGATTACAAATTCACTAATTTCCATATGTTTAAAATCTTTGGGACTCGAATTGCTGTAAGATTACTTTCTTCCCTGGAATAGTTTGATGTTAACAAAAATCCAACTGCTCTTGTGCTCTTTTGATGGCCCTTACCACAACAAGAATGAAAAAGGAGGATTTCATTGCATGATGATGGAGTTGCATTTTTTTTTTGGTGACAATGATCGGTTGCATTGCAGCTTATGAAAAAATTTTAGAGCAATGTTATTGAAGGCTTAAAAAACCAAAATATGATGTGGTATTACTTCATTTGCCTGAGAGTGACAAGGGCTTAGCACAACTTAAAAGGGTTAAACTAAATAGGTCCGTGATCGGGAGATCCTTTAGCTGAATAAGGGGAGTCTCTCTCTCTCTCTCTCTCTCTCTCACATATAGGGTTCCAATCAGGGCCACAACTAGCTTTTAAGCCGAAACAAGGTAAAACTTGCTGCTGGTTTTCCTCTCAAACAGCCCACTAAATTAGCTCCTATACAAAGTCCTTCATAACATTTGAATCATCAAACACGCAAACCGAAACACCCACAAACCAAAAAGAGGAAAACCCATCATTTTCTTATCTCGAAATCACATCTAATATCAAACATGAGTTCAACAAGCAGAGCGTGGGCCGTGGCAGCAACAGTTGCAACATGGGAGATTCTAAAAGATCAAGGGTTCTGCAGGTGGAATTACACACTAAGGTCACTCCAACATGCCTGGCCCACCCTCAGGTCTCTTTCTTAGATATTGTAACTCAAGAATAAATAGAAATTTTAATCAGACTAGAAATTATTATAAAAGACCCACACCAGCAAATATTCAATTTGAAGAAAGACCAAGTTTTGAGGCATCTTATTACGATGGAACACCAATTTATGAATGGAATATAGATGGAATGTTAGAATATGAAATCATGAATGTGTTACAAGAAATGGGTACGACAAAAGTAGCATAGAATTCACATGGAGGAACTGATCAACATAGCTAGCGATTAATATCAGGATTCTCAGGATAATTAAAAAATTGGTGAGATAGTGTATTAAGTTTTGATTCAAAAGCATGAATATTATATCATAAAGAATTAAAAGAAGATGAACATGAAAATATCACAGAAGAATATAATGCCACATAAATGTTAACATATTCAATAGGAATGCATTTTATAGAAAATCCTAGATAGCAATTAATAAGTGCAAAAATCGTTTTAACAAATTTAAAGTGTCCAATATTATTCGATGGTATAAGAATACATTTTTAACTCAAATATTAAGAAGACAAGATTGTAATCAATTCTTTGGGAAAGAAAAATTTATAGTCGGACTTTCAAAATTATTTGTAGATAGAATATTAAATAAACTTAGTGAAGTTTCAGGACTAATAAAAGATACAAAAAACAAAATAAAAACTTCAAGTAGAAAAGAAAAAGAAAATATTATAAAAGGTCCAGAAAGAATAAACAAAAAACTAATAAAATAATACGTTGAAAATGTGAAAAAGAAGGTCATAAAACAAATAAATGTTATATTAAAAAGAAAATAAATAAAATAAAGGATGAAAATTTAAGAAATGAATTAATGAATTTATTAATAAAAAAAGGAAAATAATTCAGAAAGTGAATAAGATGAATATGAAAATGAAGAAAACACTTATCTTTTAATGACTCAACAAGTGAGGAAGAAGAAAATTATAAAATATCTCAAATACGTTTTAAATCTATAAACAGACAAAAATGAAGAAATATTCAACATGATAATAAAAATAGAAGATTTAAAAACAAGAAATGAACTTTTAAATAAATTAAAAGATTTAATAATAGATGAAGAAAAGAAATTTATACCAAAAATACAAGAACCGTTTAGGCTAAATAAAATATCCGACAAAATGCCACAAAATAATACGACACAACAGATAATAACTAAAGAATTACAAAGAGAAATTAAAGAATTAAAAATACAAATAAAAAAATTAAGAATAGAAGTAAATATGTTAAAAAAAAAAAGTTTAGAGATAGAAACTAGAAATATATTAAATACGGAAGGAGAAAGTTCTATACAAAATGAAAATATTAACTTAGAAACAATAGAAATTGCAGAAACAATTGATAAAAATAAATATTTACAGGTAGTAGAAAAGGTTATATTTAAAAAATTATTGTTTTCCAGATGTATTCATGATAGTAGAAGATTTAACTACTAGCATTCAAATTTACCCTTTTTAAGTAAATAGAGATGGAATTTATATAAATACGATAGGAGAAGAATTAAAATTCTAATTTGTGTCTCCAATTCAACAAAAAGAAATTAAATTATTATAGTTCTATTCGGAAAATATGAATGAAATGTTATGTATTTTAGATTAAAAATACTTCATCTGAATTTCAAAATATAGTGAATGATATTTTCAATGTATATCATAAATTCATAATAGTATATATCGATAATATATTAGTATTTTCAAAAACAAAAGGTCAACACTTTAAATATCTACAAATATTCATGGATTAATATTTTTAGTATTTAAAATGAAATTATTTTAAACAAAAATAAGATTTTTAGGATATGGAATATACAGGTCAACTATTAAACCAATAACAAAAGTAAGTTTCCAAATGAAATTAAAAATAAAAACCAATTACAAATATTATTAGATTGTTTAAATTATATCAGTGATTATTTTTTAAAATTAAAACAATATTGCTCAATATTATATCAACGATTATAAAAGGATCCAAAATTTTGGATGGAAAAACATACAAAACTAGTAAAATAATTAAAACAAAAAATACAATCATTACCATATCTAAGAATACCCAATCCAACAGTATTAATAATAGTTGAAACAGATACTTCAGAGATAGGTTATGGAGGAATTCCGAAACAAAAATTAGAAGGAAGTGATAAGGAGCAATTAGTTAGATTTCATTCAGGTGTCTCGATCAGATCTCAAAAGAATTATTCCATTATTAAACATAATTTATTTATAATAAAATGTATTTCAAAATTTCAAAATAATCGTTTTAATAAAAGATTTCTATTATAAACTAATTGTAAATTTACAAAAGAAGTTTTAAAAAAGATGTTAAAAATATAGTTTCAAAATAAATTTTTATAAGATGATAAATTATATTATCTGTTTTTTATTTTGAAATTGAGTATATTAAAGAAGTGAATAATGCATTATCGGATTTTTTATAAGGGAGAATTTTTTTTCTCTGGAAAATGCCGTCAAAAACACCTTCTCAATTATAATATAAGCATCACCATTATTCAACCTACTCTATCCAAACAAAATTCAAAAACAATATCAATTGTTCTTATTTTCAATCAATTTGAAGAATTACAACAATATATTTCATTATCTTATACCCAAACAGTTAAAAATCCAAAAGCCAATCAATGAGAAATTTCATCTACCGTGACTTCTAATCAAACTCATGTATACATTTCAAAACCTTTCCATGAGCCAATTTGCCTTACAAGAAGCCCTTGATCCAAAATCTATGGTAGCCTTCACCAATAAAATTTTTCTTTCAGACTTTTATTGGCTTCCTATGATAGTGAAATAATTCAAATGAGTTTATTTTAGTGGATACACAATCTGTTGAAATAACTCACGACAAAGATCGATCGGGAAAATTTTCTTTTCAAAATGTCAAATCGAAAGAGTTATTTCTAAAAAAGAGTGGATTGATTCATTTTACGTAAAAGAATTTTTTTTTAAATTTTTTTAAAAGGATATATTTATGAAAACTATAAAATGACTTAGCATAGAGTATTTTTTATTAGACCGTTCAATCACTCTTGATTTTTTACTTTCTATTATTCCTGTTTAAAAGAATTTCCAACATGATTTTTCGAATGTTTGCCAAATTCGTCATATGAATGAATTGACGATGAATAATTCACTAATTAACTAAAATTTGAAAATTTTTTTGTCACCCCAACACTACTCTCTCTCTCCGTACCAGCTCGCCAAAACAAGGGGCTTTTACACAAGTCGAGGAAGAACGGCTAATGGTTTTTCCCTCTTCGTAAAATTTTTTCCCGGGCCCACATCGCTAAATTTCTAATCTTGTTTGTTTGATGTTGTCTCTTTTTTGCACCTTTTCAACGGGAGTCCGGAATTCAGAGGCACTAATCAAAACTAGCACTAGATTTGGTGATTTGGTCTTCCGAAACCATAGGTGAAACGCCTCCTGTTTTCCCAAAACCTCTCTCTCCCTCAAGGCTTCTGCAGATGAATCACACTCTAAGGTCACTCCAGCAACATGCCAAGACCAGTCTCAGATCCCTATCTTCTCAGGCCAATAGACTGCCTGCCACATTTTCATCTTCTCTGATGTCAAACCACTGAGGGAATCAGAAAAGAAAATTTGAAGCAATCAGAAGAATCATTGAGAAAAGTCCTGTATTTGAGTTGTTGGGTTCCCAATTGAAAGACCCATTTTTTGTACATTCAATAACACTATATCTTACCAAAAGAAATCCCAAAATTTTCTTATACTTGGAAGTCTCAAATATTTATCACATTATGATGTCATGGTCAAATTACATAGCAAAGCTACTGTTTTATTCAATTGTTGGTAAGTAACATAAACATATGTTTGGAACAATGTAGAGGCTTGCAAAATTGAAATTGGTAGTTTAGTACCATATGGGATTTCTAATTCCCACAAAGTTAATTTCCCTGAAATCCACAGCCAATAGTTTTTTTTTTTTTTTTTTTTTTTTTTTTTTTATTGTTCTGGATGCAAATAAATGTCATATTTTTCGACTTAGAGCATGGTTAATGTTATCTGATCTAAATTTTGATAATTAAATTTTCATTCTTTATTAATGCAATTAAATTAAAGGTTTCATCAATATATTTTTCAGTAGTCACTGAAATCATGTTACAGTAAATTTAGGGACATTTCAATTATAAATATTTTTGGTAAGCATAATTATTTATATGTTTTGGCATGTTTTCAAGCTCTTCATTTCTAGATGAATGGATCAACCTTAACTATTGTCTCCCACCTAAATTGTAGATATGAAGAGAAATTTTATTGGCATTTTTTTAATCTTTTTCTGACAATGATTGAGATGCATTGCCGTTTATGACAAATTTTTTAGAACGATGTTATCGAAGGCTAAAAAAACCAAAATTTCATGTAGATAACTTCATTCGCAGGAAAAAAAAATGATTATTTTTTACTCGATAATGTTCAGTAATGAAACCTAAACCAGGTGAACCCGTGGAGGATTTCTGTTGATGTTCTGGGCTTCACATCAGGGCCTATTATGAGGAAACCGTGTGCCGATTAGGAGCACATCTAGCCCTTTTGCTCGCGCTTTACAGCCAACACAAAATTGCTGTCGCACCATCATCCCACTTTCTTTCCCTTTTTTGTCCCATCTCTCTCTCTCTCTCTAACACGAGGTCCCAATTCGTTGACACACCTGAGGAATTATGAAGCCAAAACAAGGGGCCTACCTAATCTGTAGGTAAAACAGCCATTAGTTTTCATCACAAACAGCCCACTAAGTTAGCTCCTATATAAAAACCCTTTACTCCATACAATTTGCAACATCAAAACCCATTTCGCAATACCCACAAACAAAAAAGAGAAAAATACCCCTTGTTTTCTTACTTACAAAATCACATCAAACATCAAACATGAGTTCGACAAGCAGAGCTTGGGCTGTGGCAGCAACAGTTGCAACCGTGGAGGTTCTGAAAGATCAAGGCTTCTGTAGATGGAATTACTCACTGAGGTCACTCCACCAACATGCCAAGACCAACCTCAGGTCTCTTTCTTCTCAGGCCAGTAGACTATCTGCTCCTTCTGCTTCTTCTCTGATGTCAAAGACAGAGGAAATGAGAAAAGAGAAGCTGAGGCAGTCAGAGGAATCATTGAGAAAACTTATGTACTTGAGTTGTTGGGGTCCCAATTGAAGGACACCCATCTTTGTACAAATCAAAATTCATATAATACGGAAACCCAAGTTTCTCTGATGTTTCAATTAATCAAGTCGTCATTTTTTCCTTGACCGATAAATTATAAAACATAAAGGCTTAATGATGAAGATTAAATTATAAGATTTTGCTATATTATGCTTTTCACTAATTAATCTACTGTCTGATTGCCTTTGATTTGTTAGGCTCTGATCAAGTTCATAAAAAGCTAGAGTCAGGTGAGAAATTCCACCTGAGAATCCTTGAAGAAACAAATAATGGAGTTTCGTGGATAAAAATTAAAATCATAATTAACTCGGGGTAACTCGATTGCCCGGAGACCCTCCATTGATAAGACCTTCTGTTTTTTTTTTCTTTTTTTTTTCTTTTCGTTTTTTGTTTTTGTATTTTAGTGGAGCAGCACCCTGCTTTGCCGATATTGAAGAATACAAGTTGCGCAAGGGTGAGCCGTATTATTTTAGGATTTTATGAGCAAAATTTAATTTTGTGTAATACTATAAATGCAATAAAATTGGAAGTTTCATCAATGTATTTTCCCATAGCTGCTAAAACCATAGTACCCCAGATTTAACCGCACTTCATTTATTAATATTTTCGGTAAGTAAAATTATTTTTCAGCAGTGGCATGTTTGCAAGCTCTTCGTGCCTAGATAAAAAGATCAACCTACCAATCGTCTCCCCCCTAAATTCTCCTGTACCCATGGAGAAATTTATTTCTATTAATTTTAAAAATTATACGGTTAAAACACAAATTTTTATATTTATTTGGTGTATGCATAGTTTTACCTTAGTTAAGTATCGAAAAAGTTATAAATGATCGGTTGATTTAGTGAGATTTGATATTAATCCTATTAATCAAAATTTTAAGTTTGATTTATAATTTAAACATGAAACAGATTATATTAAAAGGGTGGTCTTTTAAATGGGTTATTATAAATTTCGGATTGAATTAATTAAAATATTATTTTAAATATCAATTATGTGGTTAAAAAAAAAAATTGAAAAAGGTGCTTGGGTGGGTGGGGGTCCGCATTTGAAAGCCAAAGACTGCAGGTCACTCATTCTACCGGCTTGGCCAAAACTAGGGACTTTCCACGTTTGGAGGAGAAACCACTATTAGTTTTCCTTTCCATCGAATTTTTTCACCTTTTGCCCCACAAATTATTCCCTTTTCAAGCCCCCCTTTTCCCGAGGAGTCACTAACACAAACAGCCAAAATAAGCTGCTTGAGTTGGTGGTTTTGTCTTCCAAAACCATTGGCAAGCGGCCTCTTGTTTTTCCAGGACTCTTATCTCTCTCTCTCTCTTTCTCTCTCCACTTTATCTCACAACACAATTATAAAAAGGGTGCACTTCAATATCCCAACATCCAAAATCATCAAAATTCAAAACGTCTCTCAAAACCCACTTCCTAAAATCTCACAAAGATCTGGTTAGTCACTTGAGTCAATCCAATTCCACAGAAGAAATATGAGTTCAAGGAGAGCATGGGCAGTGGCAGCAACAGTTGCAACAGTGGAGGTCTTGAAAGACCAAGGCTTCTGCAGATGGAATTACACACTAAGGTCTTTCCAACATCATGCCAAATCAAACCTTAGGTCTCTTGCTTCTCAAGCCAATTCACTTTCTTCTTCTCCAATGTTGGTGTCTAGGGCTGATAATAAGCTGAGCAAAGAGAAGTTGAAGCAGTCAGAGGAATCATTAAGAAAAGTCATGTATTTGAGCTGTTGGGGTCCTAATTGAGTCTGAAATACCTCTTTTTTTCTTCCAAATTTCATGGAAAATCTCACACCTGTGAGATGAGATTTTGTATAATGCCAACAAAATTGAATAGATTGTCGCACTTCTCCCAAAACTTAGAAGCCATTTCAATGTCCATGTGAAATGTTTGATCATATTTGTTTTTCTGAAGAACTATTTCTTGTGGCTTGAACAAAATTCAGTAATTTTGCTTCAGGAGAAAAAAGGGTTAAAACCAAAGAAATTCTTTGTCTCTTCTCAACGGAGAAAGCTTATTGGCTCACAAATGCATGCTCTGCTTCTGAAACAGAGAATTCTAGTACATGAAGCAGGAGCTATGACATGCTCTACTATTGAAACAAAGAATTCCAGTACCTGAAGCAGGAGCTATTACTACACCTGTTGGACCATCGATGCTCCAAACTTGCTTAATTGTGTGCAAAGATGGCATATGCTAAATAACAAAAGGAAAAGGGGGAGAAATGTGGTAAATATAATAGTTCATAAATTATGTATACTCATCAATAAATAATAGAGAGAAAAGGAAAATATTATTATAGCCATGAGGTATGCATAATTACTTAAATTCTAAAAATGGAAAGAGATTTTTTTTTAGTACAAAAATGAATTATTTAAGGTGATCACAGAAAATTATTGTAACTCTTTCTGAAGAAAAGCATAAATCTGATCTTTTTAAAAAAAAATTAACAAAATTTCTTATTAATAATCTGCGTTCTCTCTTAGCTGCCTAAAGTTGAACCAGACCCCAACCTAGAAATTAAGGATTCAATTCTAGAAATTGCTTTGGAGAATTTATACCCATTTGCTGGGTGTGCTTTCTAATTTGAGTAGTTCACTATTTATTGAATAAGCTTATAGATATATTTAAAATCTACAGTCAAAAATCAGTAATAGTTGTGTTTAGAACTTATATTTAATAAGTTTATTGATTAATTTAAATAATAGTGCAACAGTTTTTTGTGGTTATAAAAGAAGAAAAAGCAGTGAAAAAACAAGCCCACCGGTTATGGAAAAGACGTGCAAATTGCTTAACGTCGGCCCTTCTCTTCCTGTACAAAAAGACAACCTTACGACATCAGGAGACCCCACACCAATCAGTCTCCTTCTGCAAAACTACTGGTGTTATCGACAAAACATTGGGCCTTTTTATCTTTTATTATGCAAGCGCCTCTTGTTTTCCATGCCGAAACTACCTGCAACCTCCTATATAAGAAAACCCAAATTCACCATCCTAAGCCAAAATCATCGAAGCACAAATCCTCAATTCAAGCATAAAACTACCCACTTTCAATTTTGACCCAAAAAATGAGTTCAACAAGCAGAGCTTGGATTGCTGCGGCAAGTGTTGGAGCTGTGGAAGTGTTGAAAGATCAAGGCTTTGCTAGATGGAATTACACTCTGAGGTCAATTCATCAACATGCCAAGAACAATCTTAGATCTTTTTCTTCTCAGGCTACTAAACTGACTGCTGCTTCTGTGAAATCCGAAAGTGATAAGATGAGAGACATAAGGATGAAGCAATCAGAGGAGTCATTGAGGAAAGTTATGTACTTAAGCTGTTGGGGTCCCAATTGAAGCGCCCCATAAATCTTGTACATTCAAATTAATCAAATATTGCTACAATAGTATAAAGATTTTCTCATATGGGTCTCTCTCTCTCTCTCTCTCTCTCTCTCTCTCTCTCTCTCTCTCTCTCTCTCTCTCTTCCTCCCCCAAAAACAATTAAACAAGCAAATGGGCAATTGCTGAACAAGATCTGACTATTAGTCTGATTCACTCGTTGCAAATAAATAAATAAATAACACAGATTGATTCAAAAATGGGCATTTTTCTTTTGGGAAGTAGCACACCACCCACACCGGAATCCCAAACCCAGGGACAAGGACCAGGTATTCATATACAAAACTACTAGTACTGACCAAAATGATTGGCCTTTATTTATTATTATTGGGAAAACACATCTTGTTTTTCTCAAACCACTATCCAGTCATTCTAATCACTAAACAATCCTATAAAAGAGAACCATCTTCACATCCCCAAAGCAAAATCATCAAAGCGCAAACTACTAAAGAAACCACAAACCTGCTTTCATTTTTCTTCAATTTCAAGTCCATAACACCCCTCCCCCCCCCCCCCCAAAAAAAAAAAAAACAATTAAGTTCAACAAGCAGAGCCTGGATTGCTGCAGCGTCCCCCACTGAGGATTGCTCTAGAATAGCAATTGCAATACGCTGCTTTTGTCCCCCACTGAGCAAAGAATCATCAACTAAAGTTCTGTAACCATTAGGAAGAGACGAGATAAATTCACGCCATGGGCAAATTTTTCAGCTCTTTCTACATCTTTTTGTTTAAGGTCTCTAGTACAACCATAACATAAGTAGGAATATGCTCTTCTTCGGATCAAGAGTTGTTTTTATTATTATTATTATTATTATTATTATTATGGTATCATTTATATATATATATATATATATATATTTATTTATTTATTTATTTATTTAACAATCAAGTGAAAAAAGATTATATCAATTAGAAAAAAATTACACCGCTTTGACTATAATAAATAGTATTTTTTAAATAAATATATCACATTGAGAAAAATAGAGATCATTTTATCCCAGAAGAAAAGCACTAAGAAGATATCACTACCTGATCAACGTATCCAATGTTCTGCTCGAGCCACTTTATGTCCAACTCTCTAAGGAAACCATCAACCCAAATCTGCAATTTATTTCACTGTTAATTAGTATGTATAGAATCAAACTAGCTAAATACATGTCCCTTCATGAAATCGGAAAGCAAAATGTCATTTATCTTAGAAAGGACAAGAACTGCAAACCAACTTCAATGTTGGGTGTAAAGCATTAGTGATTTTACATAAGATTGAAAAAGGCGGTACAGAGAAAACTCGATCCCAAAAAGGATTGAAAACTTACCATGCGGTAGGCAAAATATAGAAGACATAACAATTTTACATACAAATGTGTACGTGCATGAACCCATAATCAGCGCAACTATACATTCCCCACAACAGTGGAAATGCATCTCACCTTACCCTCTACGGCTCCTATGAGAGCAGTAAAAGGTTGAGAAGCGTGCTTTTTCCACTGACACTAGGGCCAACCAGCAGAGAATCTATGTCTGGAGTTAATTTCTTTCTAGCAGCAGAAATGTGTGGTGTGTGTGTGTGAGAGAGAGAGAGAGAGAGAGAGGAGCATATAGTTCAAGTAATGCTTACAATCGCAACCATTTCATTGGGTTGTATGGAGACGTTTACAAGTCTTAGTATAGGAACTTGTCCAAAAATGGAAGGCAAAAAGAATAATAAGCTAACACCAGAGCTGGTTTAGATGTTTAGATACCCACAATGATGTCATGTCCATTTGACACACCTCTGGTTTTGATGGATAGCAAAATGATTGGTTGGCAAACTCGATGTGTCGCGTTACCTTCTCAAACTTCAAACCTGTAAAAGAAAGGGTTGTGACATACAAACGAAAGGATGCTTAAATTCATCTCATGGTTCTTCCATGTGAAGGAAATAGAGCTTGCCTTTTGACAAGAACCGATGGCTGGGCAAGAGATCCATTAAGTGAAAAACTTGCTCACTTGCTCCAGTTGATTACATAAGTGATGAAAAGTTGTTTGTAATCGTCCACGTTGCATATATTAACCACTCACAGTACATTATATACTTCATAATTTGCTCGTTACATGACCTGTTAAAACAGACACACCTACTAGCACAGCAATAACCTATGATTTGTCTTGGAAGAAGAGAAATAGGTTAATTTCCAGATTGTTATTTTTCTTCAGGTAGTTTCTTATTCTTTTTTCTTGGTATACTTGACTTTATCCCATATGTAAAATAGCAAGAAAGGCACAAGAGAAAAGGAGATAAACCTGTGTGGGTTAACGGTGTTGAAACAGAGTCCAAAAGGCATAGGCTGTACTTTCTCCAACACTTCAGTCAGCTAATTTGTCAAGACCATCTTTGTACCTACAATGAGAAAGCACTTAGTCAGAAAGAGTAAAATTTCTCAGGTTGGAAACATGTAAAAAGATTGTTATTAGGAGTTCTCACCTCTCAAGTTCTTGTTTTTCTGTTCCATAAACTCGAACAGTTCTCATGGATGAGAGTGTTTCCTTTATGAGCAATATAGGTCAGGAAAAATGCTCAGATTATGGACGGTTTTATCTAATAGTATGCTAAAAACTTCAGATTTACTTCACTGTGATGGGCAGTGAAATCTAGAGTAAGTTTTCCTACTTTGTCCTCATACCTACGCACAAGAACCAGACAAAGAATAAAGATCAACAGTGGAATGCCCATGAAAAGGAGGGAAACCTGCTCTTCCAGCATTAAAGAATGAAATTATACAATGTTCCCCTTACAAAACTCTCCAATAAACAATAGAGTTTGAGATCTACCCACTTAGAAATTAGATTTATGAAAAATACAATATCTCCATAATTAGTATTTTGCCGAATCTTAGTTATAAAATCACAATTTTTGCTGAAGTTCAAAAATATTACCTGCCATAAATCAGCAAAACTGCTGAAAGGACAAGACAAACCACTGCTGACATGGAAAGTGGCCAAGACAAAGTTAACAAGTTAATCAATGCACCAGTTCCATGAAAGTAATGCTCAACCAGCAATTTAGAAAGCCATATTGCATAAATGACGAAGGAAAATAACATAGAGAACTGTAGCAACCTGAAGAGTATTGCGCAATACGAGATTCAGATCCTTTACTATGACATGAGGTAGTCTTTGACAATCTGTTCTCAGCCTACTTGTTAAGTCACCAACTTTTGTTGTGTCAACCAACTTTTGTTGTGTCAAAAAAGATTATATCCAGCAACAAGCTCAAAGTCATGAATTTTTCTCAGTTGAAGGGGGACATACCTGAAATTAATTCAGAATAGGTAAAAAACCAACTTGATAAATTAGAGCCTCATATAAATTTTCCCACTGCAAACAGGTCAATGTGGTGGGAAAGAGGGGAAAAAGGGAAAAAGAAACTGATATGGAAAGATATTAGGAGAAGTATGGATTGAAGTTGGGTAAATCATTGTTTGGAGACTACTTATCGAATGGGATTCAAATAGTAACCCAAGAAATATAGTCATAGTATAATTCATAAAGATTGTATTTGTGATTCCAAAGCAGCCATTTCGCAAACTACTGAGGCCAAAGATAGCAAAGTGGAAAGTCAGAGAACAAATCACTTCAAAGCAATAAATTATGAAAGCACATGGAAATCAATGTATTTTGCCCTTCTAATATGAATTTCTGAATTTTTGGCCGGTTGTGTACCTATGTGCTATGACAATGAAGGTCCTTCTTACTTCAGAATCATGACCAAGTGCTTGAGTAACCTCCAGCAAAGAATAATAACAGCAAATTATGTATAGAAGAAAGCTTATCGGCTCACAAATGCATGCTCTGCTTCTGAAACAGAGAATTCTAGTACCTGAAGCAGGAGCTATTACATGCTCTGCTATTGAAACAGAGAATTCCAGTACCTGAAGCAGGAGCTATTACCACACCTATTGGATCATCGATGCTCCAAACTTGCTTAATTGTGTGCAATGCTAAATAACAAAAGGTAAAAGGGGAGAAATGTGGTAAATATAATAGTTCATAAATTATGTATACTAATCAATAAATAATATAGAGAAAAGGAAAATATTATTAAAGCCATGAGGTATGCATAATTACTTAAATTCTAAAAATGGAAAGAGTATTTTTTTTAGTACAAAAATTAACTATTTAAGGTGATCACGGAAAATTATTGTTAACTCTTTCTGAAGAAAAGCATAAATTTGATCTTTTTAAAAAAAAAAATTAACAATTTCTTATTAATAATCCGCGTTGTCTCTTAGCTGCCTAAAGTTGAACCAGACCAAAACCTAGAAATTAAGGATTCAATTCTAGAAATTGCTTTGGAGAATTTATTCCCATTTGCTGGGTGTGCTTTCTAATTTGAGTAGTTCACTATTTATTGAATAAGCTTATAGATATATTTAAAATCCACACTCAAAAATCAGTAATAGTTGTGTTTAGAACTTATATTTAATAAGTTTATTGATTAATTTAAATAATAGTGCAAAAGTTTTTGTGGCCATAAAAGAGGAAAAAGCAGTGACAACAAGCACACCGGTTATGGAAAAGGTGTGCAAATTGCTTACGTCGGCCCTTCTCTTCCTGTACAAAAAGACAACCTTACGACATCAGGAGACCCCACAACAATCAGCCTCCTACTCCAAAACTACTGGTATGATCGCCAAACATTGGGCCTTTTATCTTTTACTATGCAAGCGCCTCTTGATTTCCATGCCGAAACCACCCGCAACCTCCCATATAAGAAAACCCAATTTCACTATCCCAAGCCAAAATCATCGAAGCACAAATCTTCAACTCAAGCATAAAGGTACCCACTTTCAATTTTGACCCAAAAATGAGTTCAACAAGCAGAGCTTGGATTGCTGCGGCAAGTGTTGGAGCTGTGGAAGTGTTGAAAGATCAAGGCTTTGCTAGATGGAATTACACTCTGAGGTCAATTCATCAACATGCCAAGAACAATCTTAGATCTTTTTCTTCTCAGGCTACTAAACTGACTGCTGCTTCTGTGAAATCCGAAAGTGATAAGATGAGAGACATAAGGATGAAGCAATCAGAGGAGTCATTGAGGAAAGTTATGTACTTAAGCTGTTGGGGTCCCAATTGAAGCGCCCCATAAATCTTGTACATTCAATTAATCAAATACTACTGCAATAGTATCAAGATTTTCTCATATGGGTCTCCGTCTCTCTCTCTCCCCCCCCCCCCCACCCCAAAAAAAAAAAACCAATTAAACAAGCAAATGGGCTATCGTTGAAAAAGATCTGACTATTAGTCCGATTCACCCGATCCAAAATTAATAAATAAATAAATGGGTCTTTTTTTTTTTGAAGTAACACACCCCATGAATCATATACGAAATTAAACCTTAAATTTTTTTTTTAAAACAATAAGATAGTCAAAAAAAATTCTGAAAATAACTCAATTTTATCACGAATTGGACCCGTAATATCACGTGATAGCAACTAATTGGACGAAGGTCACATGTAGCGTCTTAAAGATGCGACACAGCTAGTCGTGCCTCCTCCCGCCGCTTGCGGCGCTCCTGCAGCCCCTCTCTCTGCTGCCCATAACGCTCCTCCCTCCCTCCCTCCCCTGCCTACGGCTCTCTCTCTCCCTCCCTCCCCTGCAGCTCTCTCTCTCTCCCGCTCGGCACTCCTCTCTCCCTCCCTCCCTCCTCCCGCGAGACTCCTCTCTCTCTCTCTCTCCCCCCGCAACACTCATCCCTCCCTCCCTCCCCCACTGTCATGGAAGCCCTCTTCCTTAGCCGCTGGGCTATGTTACGTCTTCAAGACGCGACATAGTCTGTCACGGGTTTAATCCACGACATAACGAGTCAAAAATAAAATTATTTTTCGTCGTCGAAGGGTGTTTTAAGTTTTTTTTTTTTAAAGGTTGGATCCGTACATGACCCCACCGCCCATACCTGAATCCCAAACCCAGGGACGTGACCTGGTATGCATATACAAAACTACTAGTACTGACCAAAACGATCGGCCTTTATGTATTATTATTGGGAAAATGCATCTTGTTTTTCTCAAACCACAATCCAGTCATTCTAATCACCAAACAATACTATAGAAGAGAGCCATCTTCACAGCCCCAAGCAAAACCATCAAAGCGCAAACTACTAAAGAAACCACAAACCTGCTTTCAATTTTCTTCCAATTTCAAGTCCTTAACTCCCCCTCCCCCAAAAAAAAAATTAAGATCAACAAGCAGAACTTGGATTGCTGCAGCGTCCCCCACTGAGGATTGCTCTAGAATAGCAATTGCAATCCGCTGCTTTTGTCCCCCACTGGGCAAAGAATCATCAACTAAAGTTCTGTAACCATTAGGAAGAGACGAGATAAATTCACACCATGGGCAAATTTTTCAGCTCTTTCTACGTCTTTTTGTTTAAGGTCTCTAGTGCAACCATAACATATATTTGAAATCATGTCCGTGTGGAAGAAACGTGGTTCCTGCATTGTTCCACAAGGTCGAGACAGAATCCTAAATCCAGAGTAGTGCTATCCTAAAGGCTAAAAGAAGTAGGAATATGCCGGATCAAGAGTAGTTTGATTATTATTATGGTATCATTTATATATATTTATCTATTTTTATTTATATAACAACCAAGTGAAAAAATATCACATCAATTAGAAAAAAAATTACACCGCTTTAATTATAATAAATAATATTTTTTGAATAGAGAGCATTTCATCCCCGAAGAAAAAGCACTAAGAAGATATCACTACCTGATCAAAATATCCAATATTCTGCTCGAGTCTCTTTATGTCCAACTCTCTAAGGGAAAACCATCAACCCAAATCTGCAATTTATTTCACTGTTAATTAGTACGCATAAAATCAAACTAGCTAAATACATGTCCCTTCATGGAATCGCAAAGCAAAATGTTATTTATCTTAGAAAGGACGAGAACTGCAAACCAACTTCAATCTTGGGTGTAAAGCGTTAGTGATTTTACATAAGATTGAAAAAGGCTGTACAGAGAAAACTCGATCCCAAAAAGGATTGAAAACTTACCATGCAGTAGGCAAAATATAGAAGACATAACAATTTTACGTACAAATGTGTACGTGCATGAACCCATAGAAGAATCAGCGCAACTATACATTCCCCACAACAGTGGAAATGCATCTCACCTTACCCTCTATGGGCTCCTATGCGAGCAGTAAAAGGTTGAGAAGCATGCTTTTTCCACCGACACTAGGGCCAACCAGCAGAGAATCTATGTCTGGAGTTAATTTCTTTCTAGCAGCAGAAATGAGAGAGAGAGAGAGAGAGAGAGAGAGAGAGGAGCATATAGTGCAAGTAATGCTTACAATTGCCACCATTTCATTGGGTTGTATGAAGACGTTCACAAGTCTTAGTATAGGAACTTGTCCAAAAATGGAAGGCAAAAGTGCAGAATAATAAGCTAACACCAGACCTGGTTTAGATGTTTAGATACCCACAATGATGTCATGTCCATTTGACATACCGCTGGTCTTGATGGATAGCAAAATGATAGGTTGGCAAACTCGATGCATCGTGTTACCTTCTCAAACTTCAAACCTGTAAAAAAAAAGGTTGTGACATACAAATGAAAGGATGTTTAAATTCATCTCATGATTCTTCCATGCGAAGGAAATAGAGCCTGCCTTTTGATAAGAACTGATGGCTGGGCAAGAGATCCCTTAAGTGATTGCTCCAGTTGATTACATAAGTGATGAAAAGTTGTTTGTAATCGTCCACATTGCATATATTAACCACTCACAGTACATTATATACTTCATAATTTGCTCGGCTGTTACATGTCCTGTTAAGACAAACACTCCTCCTACTAGCACAACAATAACCTATGATTTGTCTTGGAAGAAAAGAAAAAGGTTAATTTCCAGGTTGTTATTTTTCTTTGGGTACTTTCTTATTCTTTTCCTGTTATACTTGACTTTGTCCCATATGTTAAATAGTGAAATAGCAAGAAACATACAAGAGAAAAGGAGATAAAACCGTGTGGTTTAACGGTGTTGAAACAGAGTCCAAAAGGTATAGGCTGTACTTTCTCCAACACTTCAGTCAGCTAATTTATCAAGACCTTCTTTGTACCTACAATGAGAAAGCACTTAGTTAGAAAGAGTAAAATTTCTCAGCTTGGAAACATGTGAAAAGATAGTTATTAGGAGTTCTCACCTCTCAAGTTCTTGTTTTTCTGTTCCATAAACTCGAACAGTTCATGGATGAAAAGTGTTTCCTTTATGACCAATATAGGTCAGGAAAAGTGCTCAGATTATGGACGGTTTTAGCTACGGTTGCTAGAAACAAGTATGCTAAAAACTTCAGATTTACTTCACTGGCACGGGCAGTGAAATCTAGAGTAAGTTTTCCTACCTTTTTCTGATTCCTACACACAAGAACCAGACAAAGAATAAAGATCAACAAGGGAGAGCCCATGAAAAGGAGGGAAACCTGCTCTTCCAGCTTTAAAGAATGAAATTATACAATGTTCCCCTTACAAAACTCTCCAATAAACAATAGAGTTTGAGATCTACCCACCTAGAAATTAGATTTATGAAAAATACAAATCTCCATAATTAGGATTTTGCCGAATCTTAGTTATAAAACCACAATTTTTGCTGAAGTTCAAAAATATTACCTACCATAAATGGCAAAACTGCTAAAAGGACAATACACACCACTGCTGATATGGAAAGAGGCGAAGACAAAGTTAACAAGTTAATCAATGCACCAGTTTTATGAAAATAATGCTCAACCAGCAATTTAGAAAGCCATATCGCATAAATGACAAAGGAAAAGAACATAGAGAACTGTAGCAACCTGAAGAGTATTGCCCAATATTAGATTCAGATCCTTTACTATGACATGAGGTAGTCTTTGACAATCTGTTCTCAGCCTACTAGTTAAGTCACCAACTTTTGTTGTGTCAAAAAAGGTTATATCCAGCAACAAGCTCAAAGTCATGAATTTTTCTCAGTTAAGGGGGGACAATACATGAAATTAATTCAGAATGGGTAAAAAACCAACTTGATAAATTAAAGCCTCATATAAATTTTCCCACTGCGAACAGGCCAAAGATGGAAAAAAAGGGAAAAAGAAACTGATACGGAAAGATATTAGGAAAAGTATGGATTGAAGTTGGCTTTTACCTAAATCACTGTTTGCAGACTACTTAATGAATAGGATTCAAATAGTATCCAAAGAAATATAGTCACAGTATAATTCACAAAGATTGTATTTGTGATTCCAAAGCAGCCATTTCGTAAACTACTGAGGCCAAAGATAGCAAAGTGGAAAGTCAGAGAACAAATCACTTCAAAGCAATAAATTATGGAAGCACATGGAAATCAATGTATTTTGCCCTTCTAATATGCATTTCTGAATTTTTGGCTGGTTGTGTACCTATGTTGCTATGACAATGATGGTCCTTCTTACTTCAGAATCATGTCCAAGAGCTTGAGTAACCTCCAGCAAAGAATAATAACAGCAAGTTATGTATAAAAGAAAGCACACAGTAAGTAGCTCTAAAAAAGATTAGTCTAACCTTGATGTATCATTCACTTTCTGCATCAAGAGCACTGGTCGCTTCGTCAAGGATCAGAATAGGCGTGCCTCTGAGGATTGCCCTAGCAATTGCAATCCACTGCTTTTGTCCCCCACTGAGCAAAGAATCGTCAACCATTTCACTGTACAGAAACGTTTACGTGTCTTAGTACAGGAACCTGTCCAAAAATGGAAGGCAAAAGTGCAGAATAATAAGCTAACACCAGACCTGGTTTAGATGTTTAGATACCCACAACCATGTCATGTCCATTTGACATACCGCCAGTCTTGATGGATAGCAAAATGACAGGTTGGCAAAATCGATGTGTCCCGTTACCTTCTCAAACTTCAAACTTGTAAAAGAAAAGGTTATGACATACAAATGAAAGGATGCTTAAATTCATCTCATGATTCTTCCATGTGAAGAATCATGATTCATCTTCTCATGATTCTTCCATGTGAAGAATCATGATTCATCTTCTCATGATTCTTCCATTAAGTGAAAGACTTGCTCACTTGCTCCAATTGATTGCATAAGTGATGAAAAGTTGCTTGTAATCCCCTGCACATTGCATACACTAACCACTCGCGGTACATTATATACTTCGTAAGTTACTCAGCAGTTACATGCCCTGTTAAAACATACATTCCTCCTACCAGCACAGCAATAACCTATGATTTGTTTTGGAAGAAAAGAAACAAGTTCATTTCCACATTGTTATACTTCTTTAGGTAGTTTCTTATTCTTTTCTTGGTATTCTTGGACTTTATCCCATATGTAAAACAGTAAAATAGCGAGAAATGTACAAGAGATGGGTAAAGGTGTTGAAACATAGAGTCCAAAAGGCATAGGCTGTATGACTATATAAGGGTAGTCTCGATGCACATACTGCCCACAACTGCCGTCTAAAGCCCACTGATTCTCATGATGGGCAATCATCACCATAACAAACTATGTAACTCCAGTCTCCTCCTCTGACTGTACAACTAAATCACACTATGTTCGTCAGAGGATTTCTCTTCCTGAGTTGTATCTTTTGTAAGTTCTTATATATCTGCATACTCCTTTTCTTTTGTTCTCAAATAATTAAATAAACAAAACAGACTTTGTAATACTCTTATTTTTAGCTTCAATGCGCTCTCAGTTCATTTATTATTCTTCTACGTGCTTCAAAAAAAAACGATTTCTTCTTTTTCTATTCATTTATGACTGCCTAAATGATAGACAGCGTACAACAACAAGAAAATATTTGATACATTTCCTAGGAGCCTCTTTTTTTGCTTGAAGTTAGTGCCTGCAAAATTGGCAATTAGAACCAAAATTGAAACAATGGGCAGAACAGAAACCAACAAAGCAGGGCATTATCACCTACATATGTGGGAGACAAAACAGAGCAGAAGCAGGAGCTTACAGTTCTTATTGAATTCCACAGCTTGACCATTCTGTGCAGAAAAAACGGATGTGGCCTCCAAATTTGGCATTGAGATCTTGGAGATCAACAGAGAAACAAATTAGACTGAAGCATGGAAGACAAAACCATTATAAGGTGTATAAGATAGTTCCAAATAAAAGAGAAAGGATACAGTAAGTGATTTGCCTGCAGATATTTTCGAAACTCTTGCAGCAAAAAAAATATCATCTACCATGTTCTGAATGAAGTTAACACTAAATAGACAAATACATATTGTGCTAGCCGGTGTCCAATATTCAGAACAGATAAACTAATTCCGGGGTTAAAAAATTAATCAATCATTCTAGTTAACTTTCAAACTATTTCCCAGATTGACTGGCCATGTCAGCGATTGTCTAAAGTAATTTTGGTGAGGTCAGTTTGGAACTGACCCCTAATGCAGATTATTCATGGTTTGAAGTCCATCATTACGATTTTGCCAAGTCTTAGATACCAAACCAATACATGTACAGGCAATCCCAACCCTCCATGAAAATCCAAGATCAAATGAGACGAAGGAATAAATCATCCTATCTCAATCTTCTTTTGATCCCTTTTTTCATTGAATCAACTTTTGCCATAATTACAAGCAAGTATTATTTACTCTACCTCATTTTTCATGAAAGAACAATTCCTATTTGGGAAAAAGTGTTAGCGAGAAACACTGTAACTGGCATCAGCCTAATAAATTTTCAAATTCAATATACATGAACGAACAATTTGTCACAAAAGGGTTTGTCGAAATATCCTTATCTAACAAAACCCTCTAAACATGACAAAGGCGGATAATAATGTCAGAGAGAGAGAGAGAGTTTTTAAAAAGTTCATGTACCGCAGCAACAATCAGAGAGCCGAATGCGACAAAGGCGACCCCATCTATCGTATCCAATCAAAGCCCACATTCTCGTGAAAATAGATAACTCAGTATTCCTCTTCGTCTTCTCCGACAGCCCCTCATCAATTTCGTTGTGCCCAGAT
Organism: Dillenia suffruticosa; assembly: GCA_033439265.1. Taxonomy (NCBI): domain Eukaryota; kingdom Viridiplantae; phylum Streptophyta; class Magnoliopsida; order Dilleniales; family Dilleniaceae; genus Dillenia; species Dillenia suffruticosa. The sequence continues at coordinate 3,885,604 of JAVTVX010000005.1, forward strand.
AAATTCCACCAACTCCCACTAGGAAAAACCGATTTCAGACCACAAACTCATCCTGCAAAAATATTAGAAAACATAAATTTTTTGTTTCCAGAGTTTATTGAATTGAAATCATTGTCAAGATTTGGAAGAGAATGACAAATATGGGTTCTATTCTGGGGATTGATTATGGATTTGAAGGTGAATTCGGTGTTTAATGAGAAATGTTGAGTTCAGAGTTTCAAGAACGAAAAAAAATGGGGGCGGATTGAAATTTGAATTGAGAGGCGGAGACGGAGGACAGTGTTTATAGAGAAATTTTGCGGACTCCATGTTTGTGAAAATGACCAAGACAGCTGGAATAAGTAGAAAAGCAAGAGGCGGTTGTTAGAATGTAACCGTTGGAGAATTTTTTGGGATTCGGGACCGTAACGGGCAAATCAATTTAAAATAAAGGACGTTAATAAAGCTTGGCTTCCAAGTAATATTGTTTAATTTTAATTAAAAATAATTATTATATTAAAATCGAACTTTTTTTTCTTATGGTATTAAGTAAAATTTGAACAAGTGGGGTATGATATATAAGGTACTAAAAGTTGAAATTAAACTCAATTATTGTATAAATAAATTTTTAAATAAAAATTATTGATTAAAAATAATCATAACCCCAAATTGCTATTTTTTTTTACAAAATAAAAGAATACAATAAAAATATTTTTATTTGTATTTTTAATAATAAAATTTTTATTATAACATAAAAATAATACAAATAAAATAATATAAAAATAAAAAAAAAAAGTTAAGATTTCTAAAACTCTGTTACCATTTAGCCATACCAATACACATGCATCCTTATCGCGTATGTCTTTAATTAAAGTCATAGTCTGTTACCAAAACGTTATAATTTGTTAGATTAAGTATTAAATTTAAATATTGAAAAATATGATAGTAAAGTGTAATTTTATGAATTGAAAATAATAATAATAATAATATGAGCGTTTGAATGCTATACAGACTATTTTGAGTATTAAGCCAACAAGATTTTAGTTTCGTTCTTAGTGTTAATAAGTTCAAAAACCATTCAATGATAAAAAAATGCAATAATTAAGCCTACCTTTGGTCTTAAGCATGTTATCAAACACACTACATAGTTAATAATTTTGTAGACTAAATTAAAATATAATCTTTTATTTGAGTTTATTATTATATGACCAGCAAAAAAATACAAAAATTCAAATCACCCAAATTTCTATTATTTAGAATAATATAAAATTCAATGATAGTTGTGGCATTGGAGCCTAAGTTTGACGTCTTATATCACTCGGCCAAACCGTGGACTATTAATTTCAAAAATTGTATTGGTATGTCTATAAATCATGTCACTCCATACCATGCTATAGATTTAGATATAAACTTCATAACGAGAGTTGATACTTAATTAACCGGTAAATACAATATATTAAACATAGAATTGAAAACTCCTATGATCAAATTTTGTAAATCGAATAGTTAGATAAGAATTTTTGAGTTAATCCTAAAACTAGTTTCAATATAATTCTCAGACCCAATGTTAGTCGGGGCAAAACTTGTATGCTGACGGCTGACTATATTTGTTAACACCTTCTCAATCCAACTGAAACTTGGTCCCTTACTATGCCCTCTTGGTGTCGATTGTCCCCAACCCAAGGGCATCTTTGCATGAGAAAGAACAAAGAATAAAAAACAAAAAAAATATATATTATATTACTCCAGCCAGCACTATGCTTCCTTTTCAAACTACTTTACAAATTAAATAATTAAACAGATGCAGCAACAACAAGAAAAGACTAATAATATTTGGGCATATATTATTAAAATAATGTAATATAGTGTAATAAAATTTCGACGATTGAATAATTCTTATATATATTTCTCAATGACTTTCAATAATAAATAAAGATATTTGTTAATTCTTTTAATTAAAATTACTACGATACTTATCACGTGTAAAGAAATATAAACGATTAATATATATGTATATATATTACATATATTCACAAGGGAAGAGGGTTTTACGGTATTCTAAAATTATAAGGGAGTTTTCTAGTTTAAAATATTTTAGGTTACAAAATTTTGATTTCTCATGAGTTAAGTTGTTTGTTAGAATTGATGATTTTGCATCAAAACGTATGATAGTTAATTAAAAGTACTATCCTGTGATCCGAGACAGACTAATGATTATAATTCTTTTTTTTTTTAAATTCCGTGATCCGAGATTCAAATCCCGTATAATTAAAAAAAATAAAAAACCAAGTGTATTAACCATCTGTTTATGTATACTTAAGATTTTTATAAGTATATATAAATAGTAAACTATATATTTTGAGTAAAAGTAATTAGCACTCCAATTTGTTCATTCCAACTCTTTATTTTTCAGTTTTAATGCTTCTTTCCAACTTTACCCTCATTCAAATTTATATTATAATGCAAAAAATAAAAACTCTTTTATTTTATTATTATGGTGTCTATCAATTACATTCTCCATTTTTTAGACACTACATCTTAAAAAAAAAAATAAAAATCAATATATTTAGAGAAATAAAATTTAAAATGATTTAAAATCAATTATTAATTTCAAGTAAGAAAATTCAATTTTAGTTATTCTAAAAAGAGAAAAACAAGAGCCAAGATCCTGGGATCCAATGGTACCCAAGATTTTTCTCTTGACCTAAAATAATTTCTAAAATCAAATAAATTAAATAAAGAGAGCATTTATACAAAATGTGACATATATAAAATAAAATTAATAAAATATTTTTTAAAATATATGATATGTCAACGTATTATGATAGAATATTAATATATTATAATATTTAAGATAATATAATTTTACGTATAGAGAAAGATATTTATAATAGTAACAAATATATGACGTTATTATATCATATGGTATTATGTATATTTATCGATAATATTTAAGATTACAAAAAACTAACATATATAAAACGTAAGATACATGTTAACCATCATTATTTATATTTGTAAGAGGGAGGGGAAACCTCGTGGGGAAAGAGCTATAATATTTAAACAGATATTTATATGTTACCGACTTTTAGAAATTTAAAATAATATTGAAAAATAAAACTAAATCAATCATTTATTTTTAAAACTATAAGATAATATTTTTGTTTTGTACAAAGCAATTGTCAATCCCCCCCTGATTCCGTAAATTTTGACTCATCATGAAAAACCAAAATGATTCATTGGGAAAGGTGACGTGTACTGAGATGTTTGGTTTCATGTGGTGAGACATCGGAGCGACCGCCGGTTCACCGGCATAGTATACGGATCGGTTTATTAAATGGACCAAGTATTAAAATTGATCAAGAAAAACCTGCGGGTCAATACGGGTTAATCGGAAAACCGTGTGATTCGCAAGGTTTAAAACCCGTGGGTTTTGGTTTTTAAGTTAAAAAATCATTTTTGCCGCGAAGAAGAAGATTCGGTCACAGAAAAGATTTGGTTAGCTCTGGACAGTAAAAATGTTTTCCCATATCCTGCAATCAGGAAGAAGCTCTCTGCAACGGCTAGGAGGAAGAAGGGGAAGAATATGAAAGGTAAGGGAGGGAGGGAGGGAGAGAGAGAGAGAGAGAGAGAGGTGGGTATTGTGAAAAGGGCGTATGGGGAAGAAAAAGTAAGAAAAATGGGTGTGGTGCACGAAAAGTAAGAGAGAGTGAAAGAGAGAGATGCAGAGAGAGAACGACGAGAGAGATAATTACATTGTAAGTGCTTAAACTTTACTCTAAATTCTTGATTTTTGAACTTCAAAACGCTAACAATTAAAAGATTAAACTTTAAAAATCATAATTTATTAGTATTCAATTAATAACAACCCATAATCAATCGTTATTTACCGAGTTGATTTAAAATAATAGATTATATGGATATGTATCAAAAATTATTGACGTGACACGTGAGTACTATACACACATCGACTTATCACCGCTGGTAATACTAACGTGACAGTGTGGTGTCATTATTATAAATTAATAAAATTTAATTTTTTTTAAAATTAATAAAAATTAATAAAAAATTTATTCTCTCTCCTTCCCTCCCCTCCTCTTTCTCTCTGTCCTCTCTCTTACCGGAAAAAACAAAAAACACACTCTCTCCTTCCCTCCACTTTCTCTCCTTCTCTCCTCTCTCTCTCTCCTCCCCTTCCCCTCTTTCTCCTCTCCTCTCCACAATCTTCCCCTCCTCGGAATCGGAATTAGGGTTTATTAGGGTTTTGAGCTGGGGTTAAGGTTTCATCGTTTACGATCTCCGAGGACGAACAGGAGAAGCTGATGAGGAATAGAAACTTGGTCCAGTCGTAAAGAGATGAAGCGGAGTTTGTGGAGTATTGGCGATGATCGACTCTTCTGAGCTACTGCTTGAGCTGAAATGGTTCACCCTGTGACCCAATTCGGTCGTGGCATGGGAGAGGGGTTTCTCAGGAACTCTTTCTAGCAATTATCTCTCAGAAACCCTAAACCAGGCTCTTCTGGGCTTGGGCTTGATTTGATTAAATTCGAACAATTTTCTCGATTTTTTTTTTTTTTTTGGTGCTAGAATAATTTTCTCGATGGTGAGGTAGTTTGGAGGAGAAGGATTGGGGAGGCCACGAGTGCTGCACCAGGAGAGGATTGTGGATTTGAGGGCTAAATTAGGGATAATTGTGGAGAAATCAGGTTTGGAACCATCTTAATGAGTGGGGTGAGAGTCTAAGTCTTTGCAGACTTGAAGGAAGAGGCGCTCGAAAGTTTGGCCTGAAGAAACTATTACTGGGTCGGTTCCTGAGATTGGACAGAGAAATTCCTTCTATGGTTGTTGTTTGGTTTCGTTTTTGGGTGAAGATGATGCTGGAGATAATGACCTGGATATTTCAAGGAATAGGAGCATCCCAATTAGAACTAGGAATGAAAATGTGTGGTGCATCTCCCTCAAAAACTACTATAGAAATTCTTTGGTCCAAGGCAATTGCGAATATGTACGCAACTCTGGCTTCTGCCAACGGGGGTGCCTGAACCAAAGTTGGAAGGCCCATTTCCGTGAGAGAGAGAGAGAGAGGAGAGGAGAGAGAGAGAAGAATGTTACTTTTTTTCTGGGGAGAGAGAGAGAGAAGAGAGAAGACAGAGGAAGGGGAGGGAACGAGACAGAGAGAGAAAGTGTGTTTTTCCTTTTTTCCGGTAAGAGAGAGGACAGAGAGAAAGGGGGGGGGGAGGAGAGAGAATAAATTTTTTATTAATTTAAAAAAAATTAAATTTTATTAATTTAAGAGGATAATACGTCACTGTCACGTCAATATTAGTATTAACGTGATAATATTGTTTGTGATAACAGTGACATATCACATTACATATCAGCAATTCCCGACAACAAAATTAAATTTTGTTCTTATGTTTTTCCCCCGTCTCAAAATTTCTCCATTTTACAAGGAATCGTTAACACGTAGAAATATAAGAATTATGCAACTCGCGATTGTTGGATTATAATGAACTTCCTCTGCATCTGATTTATGTTATCCATTTTCATAAATTACCTCTAATTTTCTTTTTATTTTTGGATTCAAAATGTGTGATTATAAAACTTTAGGCAAATATATTAAATTCTATTAGTTTAGTTACTAATTATTTCTTTTTTATTTAAGTTGTGTGACACTTAATTCAGTCACAAGAATTTGGATTAGTCTTTCAAATCAAACTTCTAATGGCGCTTTGATCTCAAATTCCTCAATTCTGCCATCTGTTAGATCAAACGTTGGCCACAAAATTTTGACTTGAAAAGATTGAGGGATATATATGGATGGATGGAATGTATATCCGCCATGGGTTGAAGCCCAATGGCAGGCATAGGAGGTTCAAACAATAAGAACCAAGCCCAATGAGCCTAATAAAGCCTTAGGCAAGCCGAAAGGGCCCAACATTGCCTTGACGGCCTAAGGGCCCAAAACATCTCCTTTTTTGGTAGACAGGAGCCTCGGGCAGAAGGACAGCGTGACTTGAATTACAATTCATTGATGGTCCAAAACATCTCAACCCATGCTGCAATCGTGTGCAGACTCCTGGGTTTTGCCACACCTACGCATGCTTGGGCATGCATAGGCCGCTATCCGCAACCAAACATCATCCCAACCAGCCACGGCAAACACGAAGCTCACCCTTCCGAACTGGAATCCAGCAGAAACTAACACAGAACTAAGATGGGACTAAGGAAATCAAAGAGGAAAGGGAGGGAGATATACATTTGGATTGCAAAACAACTCTGTAGAATGGAAACTGGGAGAGTTGGCCACAAGCCGAAGTTTGTTTTGGTACAATCTTGGTCAAATCTGAGCTCATAGAGAGAGAGAGCGAGAGAGAGAGAGAGAGAGAGAGAGGCGATGGAGGTCAAAAAGAGGGGGAAGAGCATACCATATGATCTTTTCCTTTCCTATTATGCTCCTTCCTCACTCAAAATTTAACCAATGACGAACATATATCACTCTTTGACCACTTGGTTGGTTGGTTGGTTGTTGTTTTTGGTTTTTTTTTTTTTTTTTTATTTTTTGGTTCTTTTAGATATAAACAAATACGATTGGACCAGAAAAGAAAGAATAAAAATAAAGTGAAAGACTCTACCACTTAAATTGTCTCCAAAAGATATTAATCACCTAGTTTAATGTACGAAAACTTCTCCTTAATAACATTTCTCCATTTTTAAAACCTTTTTATTATAAAAAATTCTCAACATACTAAATTAATTAATATTTGTATAAAAATTTTTTATATTTAATATATTATTTACTTATTTATTCATAATTTCTATTTTTATTATTTTTATGATTAATAATTAAATAATTAAATATTTTATATTTTTATTATAAAATATAGTTATTCTATTATTTTATAATTACTATTTACATAAAATTTTATATTATATATATATATATATATATATATATGCATTTTTTCATATTTCCATTTCCTTTATTCTTCTTATGACGTATTGTTTCTTTATATTGTTTCATATTTTCTTTTTTGTGCAACCCAGCAGCTAGCCCCTAGAGACCAAATATTATAATATTAATATTAATTATTATCAAAATTGTTACTTTACAAAAGGAGAAAAGTACAGAAGATTAAGTACATTTTGGCCTAATTTTTTAATTTAAAATTTTAAAAAAGACTAAATAAACTTTCAAAAACTATTTAAAATAAAACATTGGTTTTTTTTATAATAAAATAGGAAAAAAAAGAATTCCTTAGATAAGCAAATTTTATCTATTTTGCAATTTTTTTAATTAAAATGTGAGCTAACAAAATCTTCTCTAACTAATAAATTATGTTTCCCTATAGATTACCCGTAAAATTTTAGTTAATTAAAACTAATAAATTATATAACTTCGAAACCAATTTCATTGTCCAAGGTTTTGATAAAAAGTTTCCCAATAGTATTGTTTGGTTTTTTTTTAATTGGTATTTAAAATTATATTTTTAATTAATTTAGTTTAAAATTATATTTTTAATTAATTTAGTTTGGTATAATATTATCGGTTTAATTTAGAAAATAAAATAATTTTTTTTTTTATTTTTAAATTTTAAATTCAAAATTTGGGTAAATAATATCGTTGTTCGTTGTATCGAGTGTACGTTGGTGTAATGTTTGGTTTCTAATGTAGGGAAAACGAGGATTCAGCCAGAAACCGCTAACTGCCTCAAATCTTGGAGCGTAGAAACCACAGATTTCCCCCGAAAACCACTTCCTCTGAACCTTCCAGAAGCCTAACTGCCTCGAATCTTGGAGCGACGAAACCCCAGTTTTCCCCGAAAACCACATCCTCTGAATCTTCCAAAATCCTGGTTCTCTACTTAACCCCACGTTTTCATCCTACCCATATATTCTGTCTCAAAACTCTCTTCACTTAACAAAAAAGCTCTAAATCAAAACTCCTCTGACTAAATACTTTCTCAATCTACACAACGATTGAGAGAGAGAGAGAGAGAGAGAGAGAGAGAGATGTGTGGGAACAGTAGAGGAGTGTGCAAATTGGATGAGGCATTGAATCAAATGCTGCAGAAGAGAAATTCAATGACTGAAACCGGCAAGATTAGCTACCAGATACGGCAGATCTCCGCCGGAGTTGGTACGGCAAAGAGGAATAATGCGGTGGATCACGAGAAGAGGAGACAAGAGAAGGTCGAACATCTCATACATTTGATTTGCTGGGGACCCAATTAACTTTTGTTCTTGGTTCGTCCCTGCCCCATCAACCTTTCTTTTCTTTTTTAAATCATTTATTAATACCAAAAAAATATAAAAATATGAGGACTTTGCAACTTGCAATTGTCGGATTATAATGAACTTCCTCTCTATTTCTGCTTTATGTTGTCCATTTTTTTCATCTTTTTTATTTTTTTAGGGGGTGATGAAAAATGCAAAGCACATCACAAAAATTCGTAATATTTAAGGAGAGAGGACCATTATTCTGGATTTAAAAATATATGATTAATAAAAGTTAGAGGCAATTAAATTAATATTTATTAATTTTATTTTTAATTCTTCTTGTATCTAAGTTAAATCACATTTCACTCTGTCACAAGTAGTTGTTCAAATCAAACCTCTAATCGTGCTTTGATCCCAAATTCCTCAAGTTAGAGGTAGCTCTCACACTCACTTGGGCCCATCCATCCATCCATCGGATCAAATTAAACATGCCCAAGGTTTTTCACCGAATCAAAGTTGAACTAGAATTGGATGGTTTGGTTTTTGATTGGTGGAAAAAAGAATTAAAATGGGAATGGTTCTGCTTTTGGTTTTATTGTTCTTACTGGTTTTATTTATTTAAATTCTGATTTTAAGCTTTTTTAAAAGATCCATTATAGATTTTAGTTATGGTTTCAAAAATCAAGAACCGAAGCCAAAGCAGTGTGGCCAAAGGTTTCGATTCTAAAACTAGATGGAAACCATTTTTATAGTTTTAGTTTAATTTTACAAGATTTGATTTCAACTCAGAATCCAAAGGAGATTGTGTATGTCTAAATCGAGTATGGGCAACAACTGTTCGAGATTGCCTTTTCATCTAGATCTAGACACAAAAGTTGAAAGACAATTGAAATGTTAATTCCCATTCGGGATCCCCCCCCCTTTTTTTTTGGCAACAACTGTGAATTCCTATTTTGATTTAGTATGATTGAGGCCCGGAGGAGTCATATGGATGGAATGAGGGTCACTATAGGACACGAAGGAAATCTCAGAACTAACTCGACTAATGTCTAAATTTAGTTAAAAAGTTAAGCCAAATCCTTCCAAACTGTTTCAACTTACTGATTTTGAAACTCATTGAGATTGAGATTTGGACATCAAAGTTGCACAACATGGCTAGGCCCACTTGGTTCGATGAGCTCAATTATCAATTTTAGTGGATTGGCTACACTTTTAAGTTCATGGGCCTACTTGGGTTGGCTCCCTTGTGCTCAAAATACCACGGACCTAGGCGGGCTTAAGCTAGGATAAGTTACCTAGAAGTATTAGCCTTGGGATCCTCATTTTTTTTTTTTTTGGGGGAAAATACTGAATTGTCTGTTGTTTTATGAATGATAGGCTCAATTCAATTTGTTTGATAACCTAATCAATACCCACTTGGCAAAAAGATGATTGGCCTAACCTAGACCCTGTCCGAACCTGAGGGCGGAGCCTGGTGCTGAAACCTACTTTGCAGTCCACTTATAGTTATTAGGCGCAAAACCTCAATCTGGGGATAGAAAAGTTGGTCCAACGGACAAGAAGATTTTGCCACTATTGGGCTCACGTCTGAGTTCAGCTCATTGTCTCTAAAGTTGGCCATGGCAGCAATTTTTTTTTTTTTTTTTTTTTTTTTGTGTGTGTCATGACCGAGGGATACACTGGGATATCCCCCTCTCACCTATAAATTTCCATACTTATAGTGAAGTAAAATTTAATTATAAAATCTCATGATCTTTCATGTAGGACAATATGAAGTTGAGTTATCTCCCATTCCTGTACCAATTAAAAAAAAAATGAAGTTGAGTTATAATGGCAAGACAAATACGAAAAATAAGATTTTGGAATTTGGAGCAAAAAGAAAGGACACAGAAACCAAGTAATAAGAACCAAAACATACAAAATATTAACTTATTAATATTTTAATAGAATCAACGTGTAGTTGATTCGATAGTTGAATATTGATATTATTTAAATAAAATTTTAAATTTAAATTTTGTAAATAAAAAAATAGACTATAGGAGAGTTTTGTTTATTAATGGTCTAACCCGACTCAAATCATATTTAACTGAATTAAGATGCAAACTAAATTATTATCGTGATTTATATTATTTAGATATTAGCCGGGTGATCATTTTTTTATAGTTCTATTGTAAAGAAATAAAACCCACAAGGAATGAGCCATTAATTTCTTTTTCTAACACCTACATATATTATTAAACCCCAAATTAAGCAAAGTGAAATAGGAAAGAAAAATTGGAAGCCGTGGCTAAATGTGATTGAAATAGTCAACAAGAGACCAACTTGGCTAAATTTAGTCTGCATACGCATGGAAGGCCAGAATATCTTCAAACAACAAAAATGGACTCGATTCATTCAAACGTCAATAAATTTTCTAACTAATTTCCCGACCTTTCCATCAACTCGTATGCTTTCCCCATCAACCTCAGCCGACATTTCTTAATACCCACGCCTCACCCAAGCCCTTCCTATTTTTTTTATTCCTCTTCACCAGCCTTTACTTCAACCCTTAGGGACAACAATGTCGGGACAACTATCCTTAAAATATTATTGACAATTTTAAAAGTACCGTTGAAACCTTAGGAGTAAATCCTCTGCTTACTTGTTTTGATCAGTTGTGTGGCAAGTCAACTAATTTGGATAACCGTTTTTAATATGCCCCCTAATCAACAGTACCTGATTATTTTTTTTTCTTTTTTATTTGATTATTTGTATCCGAAAATTTAAGTAATTGAGTTTGAACATTTATAAATCTCAATTTAGATACTGATTTTTTAAACGTCTATTTTTTTATTTTTAAAATTTGAATTCGAAATTTTGATTAAAAGATTATCATCACCTAGGTTATATCCGGTATAGGTAACTGTTTTTTTTAAAATTTAATTAATATTTATGATCTATATTTTAATTTTGTTATTTGCATAAATATCTTATGGGTCAGTCGCTAAGTGTCATCAATCATTTGCCTGTGTAATAATGAACCCTCAGAGGTCCATTTGGGTAGCTCCTGCAATCTAATAATAATACTCGGCGACAGCATATAACTAACGTTGCTTAAACTATTTTTTTTTATTCCTAAATCTTTAATTGTGAGATAGTTAAATATTTTATTTTGGCCATTTAAATAATGATGTTCGTAATTATTTACAATTCATTCAAATACTTTAATTATTAAAACTTAATTTTAAAGTAATTAAATAATTTATTGAGTATGGGTATGTAATATTTAAAAAGGTAATATTAATCATCGTCTTACAATTTTTTTAATAAAAAAGATACCTATACTTTAATATTAATTCTATTCATTTATCTTCATTGTTTCGAGCGCCGATCTAATAAATGTTCAGACGGTATAAAATGAAATAAGAAAAGAAAAATTCGTCGATTGGTTTAGTAAGATATTTGATTAACTCTTTTAATTAAAATTTTAAATTTGATTTATAATTTGAGTATGAAATAGAATAGGTTGAATATGCTGTGAATGTAGTTTTTAAATGGGATATCATAAATGGTAAATTATATTAATCGAAATATGGTTTTCGGATTTGATAAAAAAAATTCTGAAGTCGTGGCTTCCGCTGCACATACGCCCGAAGGAAACTAAAGACCCCACACTTGCCTCACCGCCGTCTCCACTCCATTCCATGACTAATTCCAGCTAGAGAAAGAGAGAAAGAGAGAGAGAGAGTATTGGGAATCACTTGAATTTGCAAAACCCCTAACTTCGGATGGACTGAGAGTTCGAAATTGGGCTTGATATTGTTCGTTATGGCAGTTTTTGACCAAAATCATGGTCTTAAACCGAGCACAGAAGTGAAGCCATGGAGGTTATGTCCGTTTTGGCAATCAGGAACTTCGATATCGTCCTCATCATCTTCGACCCGAAATAGGTCGTCTTCCAATACGATGTTGTTTGTTGTCAGATCTCTTCTTCCTCAACGACGTCGTCTTCGCCTTGATCCCCACAATAATCTCTACTTTCCCTGTAAAGCCTTGCCTTTCCTTCGTTTCTTTTTCTTTACATCGTTGACTTTGACTTCTGTTGAACTTACCCTGGTTTCGTATTAGTCCCTGATTCGTATGTGGCTTAATGATAGTATGACGTATGGTTACATACATTAAAGTGAGGTTTTTAATGTTTTTTCCATTATGGGGTTTTTGTTTTGTTGCTTTATTGATTGTCAAATAAAGCATATGGGCTATTAATGGTGTTTAATTCAATCTTGGTATTTATTTTTGCTACGAATGTTTAGTGTTTTTAGTTTGTTGTATTAATTAACTGTCTAATTGTTTATTATGGGGTTTGCTTGTGCGTTTTAGATGAGCCTGGAAAACAGGTAAAGAGTGCAGTTAGGATAAAAAACACAAGCGGATCTCATGTGGCTTTCAAGGTATTAATAACTCATCAATTTCGAAGTATGTCCAAGTTTAGCTTACTTTGTATTGCTTGCTGAGTGGTATTAGGAGAAAAGTCAATAACCAAAATGATTGAATCTAACTTAGTGCATGGTAGAATTTGTGGACCAAAAGAAATGTGTGTTCCACGTTATGGGCATGTTGGTCCGATCGTGATTTGAGCATATGCAAGAAAGTGAAAATGCAACACTCAAGAATTTGAACCGTCCACATCTAATTTTAGTTGGTTCATCTTGCCTTAGTTTCAAACAACTGCACCAAAGAGCTGTTACATGCGACCTCCTGGAGGAATCCTTGCTCCTGGAGAAAGCCTTGTTGCAACCGGTAAAAAACTATGCCATAATGCTTCTCTAATCTTCTGTGCCGGCATTTATTTGAGCATTTTGAGTTTAATGGAGACATTTTCTTGTTAATGAAGCTTTTGATTCTGTCTTATCTATAATCCACCATGGTCTAACTTCTTTCTAAATTTTTCTGTGACAGTGTTCAAGTTTGTGGAGCAACCAGAGAATAATGAAAAGCTGTTGGATAAGAAGAGCAAGGTCAAGTTTAAGATCATGAGTTTAAAGGTTAAAGAAGGACTTGAATATGTACCTGAGCTGGTGAGTTTATCCACAAGGATTTGATTGTGATTTTATTGTTTGGTGGTCCTTTACAAATATTTCGGATCTTGTTGCAATTCCATATGAAAGTGTCAACCTCCTTTATGTAGTCGGTTTTGAAGGAAATGGATAGTACTTTTATATTATGCTTTTCATCATCCTCTATAAACCATAGATGCCTTTCAATCCAGTTACTGCTTCAATGTTATAGATAGCCCCCGAGGGTGTTATTGCGTTGGGTGTTGTTAGTATGTTCATAATGGGAGGACTCTCAAGAGATTAAGTTTAGACTTCAGGATGTTTTGTCTTGCGAAAAAGTCCCTATTACCTTCCTGAGTTGCTAGAATGACCGATGAAGCTCATCCTTTTTCAAATTAGTGAAGATTTTTCTACAGGTTATATTTAGGTCTAGTGACCTAGTGGCTGGTTCTTTTTTTTTTTTAATAAAAAGTCGAAGCCCTTTGCCACAACCATAAGTACTGATTGGCTTTTGTTACGTTTGGGGATAAAAAGTTGCTCCTGATTTGAGCTAGTTGGTGTGCATTCTGTTGATCTTCCAACTGTTGTTTTGGGGGGGGGGAGGCTTGGTTAATAGTTTGGATATAATATCAATTTAAGTGTGCTAGTAAAATTTTTTGGTGTCTTTACAGAAACAGTTTGAAAGCTTCAGATGTCCACATGCAATGCATGGACTGATAGTATGATAGACAAATGTGGATGACTGAGATAGTCTACCTGAATTTGTAGAACTGTGTTATGAGCTATTTCTACATTTTCTAACTAGCTACTAATAAATGAAGTAAGCCAGTAATGTTTTTCTGTCAGATATCTAGTGTAGCCATAAAGTTGTTTAAACACGTATAAAATGGTTAAAAATTTAATCTTTGTTTGGTAGTCTTGCGAATAAGGTGCAATTGTTTCATTTATTTACCAATTGGCCAACTATCTCCCAGAATCTACATGATGAAGAAATGTTTCTAGCTCTGGCTTTTCTTTTTGACTTCAATTATCTTCCAGAATCTGCACAATGTGGAAATGTTTCTCACTTGCTTTTCTTTTCCACTTCATACAGTTTGATGAACAAAAGGATAAGGTGGCAATTGAGCGGATTTTGCGTGTTGTATTCCTAGATGTGGAGCAACCTAGTCCTGTAAGTAGACTCTGGCTTGGTGGTCTCCACATTTGTTTGATAGTGTATATTTCACATGCATTCACTATATAGTGAGGAATAATTTCAGCAACAAGTTGGTCTTTTTGTCATTTTGATTTCAGGCCCTGGAAAAATTGAAAAGGCAGCTTGCAGAGGCAGAGGCTGCAGTTGAAACACGCAAGAAACCTCCGACAGACACAGGCCCCAAAGTCATTGGGGAAGGTCTTGTTATAGACGAATGGGTAAAATATACCATCTGAACATTTATTAGATTGTTGATTTTGCTATTTACCTTTTTTTCCAAAATAATAAAAAAATAAAATAAAGAAAAAACTAATTTTGCTATGGCTCTTCAGAAAGAACGGAGGGAGAAGTATCTGGCTCGTCAGCAAGTTGAAGCAGTGGATTCAATGTAAAGTGCAGGTGTCTTCTGGTTGTCAGTGCTTCTTTGTGACATAAGAGGTTTGATCATTTTCTGCCAGTTGTCTTAGGGTTTCTTATGAGTGAAGAATGTGTCTACTGCTTCAGATAGAGAGAGGGGGAAAACAAAAAAATGTATTTTTAACATCTTTGTCTGTAAATGGAGAAATTTGATACCTGAACTTGGCTTTGTTGTCCTTGTAAATTAGTGCGATTGAATCTGATGGAAACAATTGTAAGTTGGACAGTTTAGGTGCTGCTTCCAGCTTAATCCATGCATATTGGCTTAATGATGGCCCAGATTGTACCAATTTTGTTTTCTTTCCCTAATAATAGTCTTATATTAAATTTTGCTTGATTTACAATAGGAGAATTATCGTAAATGATTGAGGTCAATAACTATTGAGTAAATTCTTGTCTGCTTCTGTGTTCTTAGACATGACAAGTTGGAATTAGATACACGAAAGCCTCTATGTTGATGATATGTTTTCTCTACCTGGCATTATTCTTTTAGCATAACAGTGTACTAAAATTGTAGATGAAATTGGAGGAGCCAGCTGTGGAATCTCATAAAACAATCAAGGTAGAGTTTCTAAAAATGAGTTTTGTCTAAAGACATTAGTTTAAAAGGAACGCAGGATCCTTGAACTGGTTGTTGATGGTAATGTTTATGCTTTGAATATTGAAGTAGGGCCTTGCAAAAGCGTTCCATTGATGTCGAAATATTCTGAGAGTTGGTGTAGGACCAAGAAAGAGTTTCTTTTGTATGGTTCTTTTTGTAGAATAGTTCTAAATTAGATATATGCAGACTATTGAGAAATTATGAAATCAAGTGTGCTTGGTGATGCCATGGAATCATGATATTTGATCTGGTTAAACTTACTGTTGATTTGATTTAATATCTTTATGGAATATAACTATTGCATGATTCCGATGGAGATCCAAAAAGAGCTTTAGATTTGTTTGCATTTTTATTGGAGGCTTGGTATTCCATTCTCAAACATCCTTATCAACTAAGCCAAAATGGTGGATTAGGATCAAGAAAGAGATGTTAAGAAGATTTGCATAAATCACGTTTGGCATAGGTGATTAAGAAGTAATTGTCCTGTTGACTAAGAAATCAGCAGACCTGGAACGGCACATTATTATTATTTTTTTTGGTTGAGAAGAAGGGAAAGGCACATTATGTGGTCCATTTGTTTGCGAGTATCAGGAGGTTTTGCTGAGGAATCATGTTGTTGTTCGATGATTGTCTACTCGTCTTGTTGGGGACCTTGTTGAATTTAGGGATCATGGGTAACCATACGTTCTGGTCATGATCCATCTCTTTTGTTGAAGTAAACATATATCAGTCCTATTGGCATGTGTAATAGGGCTTAAAATGCCTCATAGTCTCTTAATTTTCACAAAACCTGCATTGTAAGCTTTATTTGTCAGGAGAAGCCATCCAACGGTGGGATTGATGAAGTCTTAACATGTTGGGCACGGTGAACGTGCTGGATTCTCTCTCTCTCTCTTTGGGTACATTTGTTTGTACTTGAATATTTGCTATTGCAATCTTATCTGGTCTGATTTGAATGTCATAAAGATCACAAGGAGTACTTTTACACCGAATGTCACTAATGTATAACTTTCCCACAATAATTGTCATTTTCATTGCAGCAGAGAAGCATGCTAGATAAGGGCCCATCATTTGAAAAAATTGGAGAGGGGAGAAAAAAGAAGATACCACGCGCAAGTTCGAGATCGATTACTACAAGGGAAACATAGAAAGAGTGTAACGTAATCAGAAGACTTAAACTTTCCAGGAAAAGGTGAAATTAACCAACAAAAGAGTCAAATGATTGTCTTGGGAGAATGTAACTAGAAACTCCTGCTCTGTCGTCCATATTGTTAGTACAAAACGGGGATACGCTGTAAGATGTAATGTCTAGTAGGGAGGTTTGGCAACCAACAGTGACCACTCCAAGTAAAATGAATGCAAAGATAATGCGCACAGCATATATCCAATCCAACCATCATTTAAAACTCAAACACTGGTCTGCAAGTACACGCATATTTATGTCCCTCTCTCCACCTTCTATGCTAAAAATTAAAATAGAAGAAAAGGTTAAAAAAAAAAAATAGGACATATCACTGTACATAACAATCAGAAACCCAGGCCGAATTTGAATCGGAAAAATAAAAATAGAATAATAAAAAAATATGCAAATCAATCTCATATGCTTTCTGGTATCCGGAAGTTCTGCGATCCAAAAATATGGTGATTGCTATTCTGGACAAAGACAGCAACGCCGCATTTGCTGCTGTTAAAACTTTCCCATAAGGGAAAGTTAACAGTTCCATTTACAGCCTTCTTAGCAGAGATGTCTTTGACGGCGCAGAGTTTCTCAAGCTTCCTCACGACGAAGTCGTTTGCGAGAACCTTTCCTTTGTTCTCTCCCGTCTGACAGTCTGTCACCAACCCGTTTTCATACAAAGCCACCATCACGTTTGCACCTTGACTGTCCACCTTTGACCTCAATGCTCCAGTTAGAGATACCTGCAATGTGTCTGGGATAGGCCTATTGAAAGTTGCCTGTTCACATAGAATTTACAATTCAAAATTTAGAGTTCTTGACTCATCATCCAAACAAAAGCCAACAGGTCAAAACTAGTTATTTCTAACCAAATTCTGTAGAACATACTTATGAATGAACGCTACGGATAACAAGCACAGCATTTCTTCAACTAGCAATAGTTTGTACATACATAAAGAAAGAAAAGCGTACCATGCATATGCGTGCATGGGATCACTATAGAACCCATGCCCATGTCTGTGACGCCAAGTAGATCAGATGGGCTTCCCAAAAAAAAATGGGGAATTTAATCGAACTGCATTCTAGGGAAGATCCCGGTTCTGACTTGAGATTGTTATACATGGCTAACAAACACAGCTAGAATAATAATTAATTTGGGTTAGTAGTTGGGTTATTAGCTTTACATATTCTCCAAGGGAAAATTCTAATTGCTTTAATAATCCTGACCCCACTAACAGGAAACATGTCCTCCAAGTTAGGTACAGATCCTCTGGCATAAATCCCAGCAGTTGGGGGCATCTGAAGTTTAGGTGACCTGTCCAGCCAAGAATTATAATTTTCCCAACTCAGATGCATAATTTATATCGCATATTTGCTATTGCAATCTTAGTTTTTGGGATTTTCTGGATTTAATAATCGTGACCCCACTAACAGGTAACATGTCCTCCAGAGTTTGGTACAGATCCTCTAGCATAAATCCCAGCAGTTGCTTTAGATCTATCATTAGAACATCATGCGGATGTGAAGTGAATATTTACTTGATTTAAGATTGGGCATCTCAAGTTTAGGTGATCTGTCCAGCCAAGATTTATAATTCTCCCTCCTCAGCTGCTAATTTATATCGCATCATAAGCCCAAAGTAAGGGATCTATTTATCATATTTTATTATCACTATATAAGGACGACCATTTAAATTTCATGCCTTCATACTAGTGAAACAAAAGGAAATTGTAGCTCAAGTCTATTCAAGGAATCGTTTCCAATTCAATTCTTCCAAATTTAACAATAATTCAAATTAAATTGGAGATAATTCCAATAGCACTTCTGGGCAAATGCAAAGACCCAATATCCAAAATCAGCGGTAGATCAAGTTCTATGAATTTTCTAATCAAAATAAGTAACCCTTTCAGCAGCATTTAGATCCATGGCCCTCAAAAGTAAAAAGAATCAAGTTTATACAAGTAAGAGATCCCAAAATACGAAAATTGCAAGATCATAAACCGTTCAACCAAAAAGGCACAACAAACTGTCCCTTCTTGATCTAATCAATACCAAGATGCAAAAGACAATACCTGATTTACTAGGCCAACAGAAGACCGACCTCTCTATAATTCTAATAAACAAAATAAACTACTCTCTAGGATAAGAAATAAATCTAGATAAGTGACACAGACCTATCCAAGAAAAGCTATTGGATTCATTGTTTGTGGCTATTTATGATATAATATCACGTAAAAGTGTCCACTACTTGCAAGGCAGATAGGTCACAAAAACTACCACGAGAAGTTACTAGTGACAGAAAGCATTTTCCAAACCCAAAATGCCAAATTACAACACCACCGAACGATCCCTCCAAAAAGGGGGCAAAATCAGCTCGTTCTCGACGTAACCAATAACATAAATGCAGCAGGAAATACCCAATTTCCAAAATCAACAACAGACAACCCACTACAACTCAAATAAAAAAACACAAAATTACCCTTTTGCAACAGTAATCAACCTACACAAACAACAAATCAAAAAATGCCAAAATTACAACATCACTCAAAAAAGGTCCTTTGAAAAAATCCTGATCAGAATTATTACCCTTCTTGTTCCACTTAAAACAAACAAAAACCCACATAACAATTATAGCATCAAAACAAGAGACAAGAAAGAAATGGGCAAAAGTGAAATGCTGACCTGCAAAGCAAGACCAGGGAATCTCGAAGCAGACACAATGTTTGACAACAGCGCCTCCTCGTCATTAGCAACGAACTGGGTCCTCCCCTGAACAACGATTTGCGGTGTAAACATAGTGTCAAGATTCAAACTTTCGACATACGCTTTTTGACGAACAGTCCAGAGACTAGAACCAAACGGGTCCTTCCAACCCATATAATCCCAATAATCAACATGATATGCCAACACGATTACTGGACAATCCAACCCGAAATCACCCCTCCCTAGTCTCGACACGAGTAATTCCGCCACCGGTGACGTGGCACATCCCTGAGAGGAGAACAGCTCCACCACGACAGGACCAGCCCCCGGCGCCGCCGCCGTGTCGGAGCTTGTGACGGCGGAGGTGGCACTAGTATTGTCCAACGAAGAGGATGAGGAACCTCCTCTGCCGAAACAGGAAAAAAGACGACGCGGCATTGTTGGCGTTTGTCTTTAGGACACAATACAACGTCGTCTAATGGGTGGCTGGGAAAAGACGGTGTTGGTCAGATCAAAAGAAGATAGAGAATCAATGTGTTGCAGGAAAATGAGATTCCACAAGAGGGAAGGAGGGACAGAGAGTGAGAAAGATATGAAATGGAAGGTTGGACGGAAGAGAGAGAAAAGGGGCGTAAGAGACGGGAAGAGAGAGAGATGGCTGAGTATGTCTAATGCGGGAACAATAGAAAGAAGAAAAAATCAGAGAGAGAAACCAAAAGGCAACAGAGAGAGAGAGAGGATGCGTTGCTTGCGTGTGAATGTAATGAATAAGAAACGAGGAGTCGGTTGAGTTGGACTTGGCGTGGTGACGGTGGCAATAGTACGGACACACATGAGTCGGTGATCCGTTGCTGTTGCTGTTTGTCTGTATGCAAGAGCTGGTTGGATGTCAACACGCACTTTGCCAGCTTTTGCCACCAATTTTTTTTTATTTTTTATTTTTTTTGCGATTAATACATTTCTTTTTTTTTTTTTTACAATAATTTGAACATCGCCTGGTATTCGAGATTTCGCCCCAACTAATTCAGACCGATCACTACAGTGACTCTTTTCAAAGGACGGGTTTCCCAGGGTTCGATACTTCCCGTGAAAGTTGAATCTCATGTTTAAGAATAGTTAACCTCACGTTGAATTGAGTGGGCGCACAGGTTGGTTTTGCTATCAATATCAAACGTGCTGCTATCTATTCTTTCCTGCTTAGCACCAAAGAAAAAAATCTATTCTTTCCTGCATAGCCCAATATTCTCCCTTAGCCCGGCCCACGTTTTCTAATAAATGTTTTTTCTTAGGCCCTTTGAATTCGAGGCTACATGTTCTTGGTTCATTCAAGCTCGTTAAAAGAAATTAATTTTACCAACGGCCCAACGATTTGGTGAGAAAATATTAAATTTTTTTAATAAAAATCTTGAATTTAAATTTTAAAAATAAAAAAATATATTAAAAGAGTTTATCTCTAAATTAAATCCATAATATTAGAATAAAATTAATCGAATAATTAGGATATTAGTAATTCAGAGAAAAAGAGGAAAAAAAGAACCAAGTTTTTGGTCAAAGAGTTGAACATTATGAGTCGGGGAATAGGTTGACCTCAGCAATTTGCCAATTCTATC
The DNA here is from genome assembly GCA_033439265.1 of Dillenia suffruticosa. Taxonomy (NCBI): domain Eukaryota; kingdom Viridiplantae; phylum Streptophyta; class Magnoliopsida; order Dilleniales; family Dilleniaceae; genus Dillenia; species Dillenia suffruticosa. The sequence goes on from JAVTVX010000005.1 coordinate 3,906,542, forward strand.
TGGCCTTTTAAACATATGACAAGGAGGTTGGTGTGAGAAACCATGAGTTAGTTTGATTTTGCGGAGTCCTATGAATCATGTCGGCAGTCTTGACCTATGACCTGGGTTGCACCGAGGAAGCCCACCCAAATAAGCCAAGCGTAGACATGTACTCGTTTCTGAAGTTTATATATTGTATGGTGAAACTGGCATAGCTATCTATCCATGTGAACGATTTTTACTGTGACCATATTCATTTTGCCGGTTCTTGGTTGTGTTTACAATATTTCATTCAAGAGGTAATGGGCTCTTATTTTGTCTTTGACATTGCAAGAAAGGATAAAAATTACTCTTTCAAAATTTCACCCCTTCTTAAGGGAGTTTAGTAAACAAACTTCGGTAAAATGTGGGTGGGGGGGAGGGAAGAGGAAAAAAAAAAAAAAAACCTAAATAGTATTGAGATTTCATGAGGAAAAAATGTCTCTTGAAATATTATCTCCTACCATACATATATATAATAACTCTCTTTAACTCTCTTCGATCCAATGTTTCACCATACCCTGTAATGTTTAATTCATTAAGTAGTGATTATCGTGTAAACTCTGGATTCAGACTCATTAAATTATTAATTTTAGTCACCCAAACTACCGCTGCATTTTACAATCAGATTTTATACTCGAAAACTTCTGGTGCGTGTCAGATCGACTTCAGCATCATTTACCCTGTCACCCCATATTTTCCCTGTCATTTCTTCTTCATGTGGGTAGGAGAAAGTAAAATATGATGGTGTAATATCATATTCTGTAATCATGATATTAGTATTTTTGAGAATTTTCCCCATGCGGGCTGCCATCTTCGAAGTAAATATGAACGGAAAACCTCCCCCCACCCCAAACTTTTTTGTCATAAGATCTTTAATCTTCTACCAGAGAGGTGAGTATTTTGCCTCGGTTGGCGGGACATGTATCGTCAAATTTTTGGAATTGAATACTGAAAAAAAAAAAAAAAACAGTTCTTCTTTTTTGTGTACCATGCATGTGTCATGAAGCAAATACACCTTGATTAATGACATCTTTTTGCGATTTGCAAAGTTACATTTATACTGTTTTTTTTTATATAAATTATCGATATCTAATAATCGAATTAATCTCTACTAAATCAGATTAATTGAGTTGAATATTAAAAAAAATCCCTTTCAACATCTATATTTATCATACATAAAATTCAAATCAAAATCTTAATGCACACAAATGTTTCCTTACTAAATCAATTAAAATCAATCAGGTTTTAGTATGTACCGTACTGCTAATGCTTTTTTATTTATTTTTCCTGCACGTGTCTGAAATTTTTCATAGAAAAAGGAAATTGATAAATTTTTGTTGAAATTATGTGCTTTTAAAATTTATTGCATGAACTTGGTCAAGATACTGAGAAGAGCCCATTGACTACTTACAGGCTTCCGAAGAAAAAGCTTACTCGTGTCTGCATATGAGGGCCCTAAACGTCTTTAACGGAAGAGTCTGATGATCACAATTCTTTTTCTTAAATTTTAAAATTTAAGATTTAAATTCTTATATAATAAAAAAATAAAAAGGCCCCAAACTAATAGTTATTTAATCTGGTGAAATGTAACGTTAACTTTTTTAATAAAAATCTTTAATTGATTTATGATTTAAATATAGAACAGATTATGTTGAGAGTATAGTTTTTTAAATAGATCATTATGCGTTTTGAATCAGATTAATTAAAATATAATTTTAAATACCGATCGATATAATAAAAATAATAATAATAAAAAATAAAATGTCAAATTTAGTAGGAACCTCAATAGGCCGGGCCAATCTTAGAATAATAAATGGGTTGTGCTTAATGGTTCATATAAAGGCAAAAGAGGTGGGTTTCACTTTCATGCGTCCTTTTTTTTTTTGGGTATTATATTTTGGATACTGCCTGGTATTCAAAATTTTATACCGATTAATCCAGACCGACCGCTACACTGGTTTCTTTCGGAGGGCGGATCTCCAAATGGAGAACGTTCCATACACATGAGGGTCTGAAACTCCCAACAGAATTCGAATCTCGGTCATGTTTAAGAAAACTCAACTCTACATCCAATTGAGTCAACTCACGTTGGTACTTTCATGTATCCTTACCGAGATGGGAAAACCAACGTAGGTTGACTCGACTGAATGTAGGGTTGAGTACCCTTAACTATGATTGAGATTCGACTCCCACCGAGAGCATTGAGCTCTTATGTGTATGGAGTGTTCCTCGTTGTGAGACCCGCTCTCTGAAAAGGAATCACTACAGCGATCGGTCCGGATTATTCCGGAAGAAGTCCAGAATACCGGATGATATTCAAGACATGATATCAAAAAAAAAAAACCAAGATGGGATAACCAATGGACAGTTGATCTAATGGGATATGATGTTATATCCCTAAACTAAGTTCCAGACTTCAATTTGTGATTTGGGTATGAAAAAAATTACGTTAGGAGGGTAGTTCTCTTAAATGAGCCACTGTAAGTCCCGAACCTAATTAAGTTGGGAGAATCGTATCTTAAATAGTATTTCGTAAATAGTCGAATTGGATTAGTGACTTTGGATACGTGATTAAAAAAAAAAAAACCAAGAAAAGGGAAATCACTCATCGTTGTTATGTGGCCCATGAAAAGCTAGTTCGCGCATGATTTAGGCCTTTTCGTAAACCATCTCAACGTTGTCAAAAGCTCAAACTGATCTTTTGTAATGTGTTATTTTTTTGTATAAAACTAGTAACGGGGTCGGCCCAAGGTGACGAATGAAATAGGAGTGCCATATTTTTAGGGAACATAATGACCAAAGTTATTCCTAATAGAGTAGGCAAACATTCAAAAGTAGGAAACATGTTTTTTCCAATTCCAATATTTACGGGCACATGGTCTGGGGATTTTAAAAGATTGTGCTAAATTTAGGATACAAGAGATGGTTCAATATCAGCTCAATTTCAGATTATCAATGAGTCGAATTGAGATTTATATATTTACATTCTAGTTTAAACATTTTATTTTAATGTCTTTCGGTTCAGTTTTTCAAGATTGAAAAAGTTTTAATAGAGTGAAACATTTTAACAATAATCTTCTTTAGACATTTTAAATAATAATCACAAGAATTCTGCGTATACTAAAAGTTCATATGATTGGCAATATAAAAATCTGATTATGCCTAACAACATTAGATTAAAAAATCTACCATATTCTTCCATTTGCTCTCCGATGACTATTAAATCATGATTCTCTACTCTAATGTTGCAATCTTGGACAAGCACATCACAGAATACCCCACCAACTATCCTATAAATCCTATTAGGTGCTGAAATCATCCTGATTTGGCTTAGGAGAGGTCAACAGAGCAGTATAAAGCCTCAACTTGTCCTTCCCTAGAGAAGCAAGAGTAATCCTGCGCCTATACCTCCTCCAAGCAAGTTGAATCGACACAGCAGCCCAGGTCCTCCATCCAGGAGAGTAATACCTTGCACTCCTTTTCACCTTCTCATTTGCAAATGCGTACCAAAAATGTTGTGTCACATACTTGATATCCTCGGCTTCCAGCCCAAATGCTTCAGTTGTTTTGACAGTGACTAGGGTGGAGGTTGAGGGGGGAAGTCTCTCGATGAAGGGTTTTCTTAAGCACCATGATAGGAGCTCATCGCCGGTGAAGTTGCCAGGCCCTAGCATGCAGCAACTCTTGACTCCGTCTCGCAGGACTTGGCTGCTCTCGAGATGGCCTCTCACTACAAATAGCATCCTTTGAACTGGGTCACCTTCTCTTGTTATCTGCCATGGAAATTTAATTGTGTTATCCAAAACTGATGCATTTTTAAGTTGGCCCTTTAGTGTCTTCTGAGATTTCACTATTACTTTGTAAATTTCAACTGCTGAAATTAACAAAAGGCCCCAAAATATTTGACATATTTTGAACAATCGGGCAAGTGATTTTGCTTAAAACTGTGTAGGGGAATAGAGTAGGAGTTGAACTCACTGTTTCTCCTTCTGTGAAGATGTGGGACTTGACTCTGTCAAGAATGTTCTGTAGCGCTAGATCATCCAAATGTTGAAACAGAGGTACCTGAAACCATTCACAAGGGTATCGATTTATCACACACAGAGGACAAATTGTTTTCTGTTACTTGACAAATCCAACCTAGTCGACCAACAGGCTAATTGAACAGAGGACTTAAATCACAGCATGTTGCATAAAATGTGCAGGGAACTTGAATTTTCTTTATGTCAGCTGGTGAGATTAGGCTTTTAGCATTCATGGGTGAGAGACACATCCCTACATGTATGTATTCACACATGAAGTTAAGATATTAGGTGTTGGGCCTATTCTATATATATGCATTGCACTCATCGATGCTATCCAATGTAACATTCACCCCTCCATTGTGTATGCATTCACTTCTAGTGATGCATAAATGGAAGAGACAAAAATATATTCCACTGATGCATAACTCTTCTCTAACTTTTAAGGGTAATGCTTTTGTGTTCTAAATTAGTGCCGCATAAGATCCTCTGCTTTCTTTTCCCTTTTTTTTTCACACACAATCACTTACTGGCAGTATTCATGGCAATTAATTTGTCTTCTTGGTTGGTTAGAGTACACCATACCTGTCTCACTAAGTCTAAACATAAGTGATACTTGATGTCTCTCCTCAGACCTTCAGGGAGGTTCCTGATCATCTCGGACTCATTAATACCGCGCATTGCAGCCCACTTTTGCCTTTCATAGTTTCGGACTCTCTGTTGAAACTCTGGAGGCAAGTGTCTTCTCTCCATCCACCAGTCCATGTTCCTCATCTTCAACCGCATTGCTTGTTTCTTTGATGTTAGTGCTTGTAAAAAGACCTATCGACCAAATACACATATTAAGCACTTCCATGATCAAAACTGTGTTCAAATTGAAAAGCTAGTATTATACTTACCTTTATATAACCAATAAACATAGTGACGAGGAGGAGTCCAATGTTCAGTACAACTACGTTCAACATAACTTCTGACCATTCTATACAGCTGTGGAGGTTTCCAAAGGTACTAAACCGTACCACCACAGAGTCCTCAAGTTAGTAGAAGCTAAAAAAAATGCAAAATGCAACAAACAGGTATCTGAGATGACGATAACCATTCAGCTAAGCAACTAAAAAGGAAAAGACTCAATCACGTATGATGTCTCGGATGGAATGCATTTTAGATCATTTTTTTCACTTGAGAAACTTATCTAGAAAAGCTCTTTTGGTGATAAAACGATGAATTCTAGCACTGACAGCTAGCATATTATATGCCTAGAAGATGGAATTAATAATCATAGTTCATACCTTAGAGTCATAAGGGCCCAAAAGAAAGAATCGAGCATTTTTGTGATCCTACTTTTGTTGGCAACAAGTGCGACAACCCACTCATATACTCCATACTCCCAATTATCAGGACTGTCAATGCAGGCAGCCCTTGCTGGCTTGTAATCTGCCCAAGCCTCTCTTTGTTGATCAAACACGTTTCTTGTTGTTCCATAATAAATAGTCTCTGGACATGTTAGCACTCTTGGTCCACAACCATCTACATCTCTGCACTGCACTTTTAGGCAGTTTTCTGCCCTCTGCAAGCCCAACAGATACCAACATGCTCCTGCAGCCTGCAACAATATTTTGTACTAGGTTCGAGATCAGGGCAGTCACTGAAAGAGCACTGCAAGTATTTAGCAGTACAATTCAGAATCAATAAACACAATAGGCTTCATTGAACTTATATATTTGATCCTTGGTAACATTTCTATTTTGGGCATATCAGATGAACCTGGTACCTAAAATTTAATTTTAGAAATTTGACAGTTCCTCCTCTAAATTTGGATTTATTTGAGAACATTACAATTTAATGCCCATCACAAGTTTTAATGACTTAGATGGCAGACTCTTATTAGACATTTTTGCCCAATGAGCCATATATATGATTCTCAATTGCCTAAACTCATTCTTCTTTCAATGTTACAATAAGGGTTTTAAGTGAATCTCAAACTGGTTCAAAAATCTCTTTTGATTTTTTAGTTTGATCAACTTGGCCCTGATGTATCACAAATGGCCATTTTGTATATATTAATGGTCCAAAGGTGGAAAGAGCAAATAGCACTAATACCCCTCTCGAGGCATCACCAATTATACCTTCACCTGTTATAAATATCTTATTTGAATTATTTTCAAATCTCATAAAATTGAAATGTTTTACACGTAATTTTGTAAACAATTTTCATTAATTAGATTCAAACCCAAACTTTTTATGATTATGAAGCAAATGCTGGTAACCACCTTTGTGCTATTTGCACAAGGTACAATTTTTTTTTTTTTTTCTGTCAACACTTATTTTTAATTCTTGTACGACGAGTGACAGAAACAAGCTTGCTCTATGAAAATTAATTTCACAAGATCATTAGTGTATTACTAAGACGGAATTCTAACTTTAGACACTACCAACCATCAAAAAGCATATGATTAAAAGATTCTAGCTTTTGCAAAAGGAGAATTTTATGAACTTATTGCTCAGCCTGTTTATGAACAAAGCATCAAAGTTGAGATTATATATACTTACATTAGCTGCAAGAAAGTAAACGACCAAATATAGTACGATGCCCCACCAAAGAGTTCCTAGTACGTAGCTTGTTGCCTTCTGCATGCCGCGTAGGACACAAAAAGAATGGTATATCTTTAGGAAGTACTGGACGAGAAAGGTGATCATAGACACCGTCATCAACTGCGTCGTTTCTCCCCTCGCCATCAATGAAGGAATCCATACCCATAGTGCCATCTGCAATGAGTCATATACATTTCTTAGTTCTAATTAGTGAAAAAAAATGCAACTTTTATTTTTTTTGACTGACTGGTATTTGGGTTATTCAAACTAATTTTATTTAAACACCATGTGCCCAATTAAGAGGTTTGCTCGTCTTTCCGTTTAGTAAAATTTAAATTCGAGATATTAATTAAAAGAGTTTGTACCAGATCCAAAAACATTGGTAAATGCAACTTTTATTCAAGGATGGAACAAAACTACCTAAATGATTCAAAGTTCAAGGGAACTAAGTTTAGCTTTTCCATTCTTAGGAAGTTAAAGTTTAAGTAGTTTAAGTAATAATTTCCGAGTAATCTTTGTCGGAGATTATTCATTGTGTCTATTTAATTATTGGGAAATGCCAAAAGCAAATTCAATGGTTTTTCCAAAGGGTATAACAGCATTTTTTTAATAGAATTTTTCTTTATATGGAATATATTCTTCTCTTTGTATTCTGAATTGAAATTATTATAAGAATAAATAGATTTACAAGCTGTCGTGATTAATATCAAGGGCAATGCCAATATGCCTCTCCAAGACCTTTTTCTTTCATATTCATGATGTTTTCTCATCCAAAACTGAATTTTAACTTTCCCCACTTTTTTTCTAATGAAGTCAATTTTCAGAACAAGGAAAAAAAAAAAAGAAATAAAGAGCACTTTTTAAGAGCATAATGGTCCATGCAAGAACATGATTGCCCTTTTTTCCCGGGGGGGGCATCAAACTTGGTAACCAAGGAGCAATGATACTGCTGCACTTTTGCAGAGAAAATTGTTCAATACTTGTGCAGATAGCAGAGAAAATCGATATACCCACTCATAACATTACAAGGTTTTATGATACTTGTTAAATTTGCAAGTTTTTAATAATTATTTGGTGCTGATTTTTCTTTCAAGTAAACACACTAATAATCAACCAGAAGTACCAAACTCTTTTGAGTTGAGTGGTTGAGTATTCTACTTATTTAACTAGATGTTTCGAGTTCGAGTCGACAAAAAACAATTTGAGAGAACTAATCCCTAAAATGATTCCCATAATACTCGAATCGGATTAATCAGACAAAATCCGGATAGCAATAATGAAAGGAGAGAGGCCCACATCACAAGTCCTCACCTCTGGCCCTTGTCTAGAAAATAATTTTTAGGGGCAGAATATAAAAAGTATAACTTATTTGTAAATCAAAAATTTTGAAGGAAAATAACATTCAAAATTTTTTTTATTAAAATTTTCAAAGGAGCATTTTAAAAAAAAATATGGAGCTGAGTTATAATTTTTGAGAGGATGAAATTATTTAAACTATATTTAAAAAAAAATTGAATACACAGATTTTAGAAAAAAGACTTCACTGCCTGCAGTGCAGCGTGCTGCATGTGCATTGCATGCATTTTGTCATCTCTGTGCATCGCTAGTGATTGAAAAGCCCTAACTATTTGATTTCCATCAACTATTTTTTTTAAATAATAATTTTATTTAAGGGAAGGGTATGGAAAAATCTAACCTGGGGAAGAGGTAGGATTATGTAGAGTTCCAAAAAGACACCCTTTGTGGCCTTCAAGTATCTCAGTGCCCTAGAGCAAGCACCATGAACCTTAGTGTTTTCATCATAATATTTCTTGGCAGCCTTCAATTGCAGGCATATGTTCCACACGTGCACGGCATCCGTCATGGACCGGAGAACGGTCACGGTAACTGCAAACCAGCCGTCGATGAAGAGACAGAGAGAGGTGTCACTTATGGACAGAGGATAGAAAAAGAGAGGATCAACGAACAACCCTATGCCACAAACTATGAGAAAAATCCTGTCCCATTCTTGAAACCATTTTGCACCTTTGTATAAGCACCGATTATATTCGCCCTCCTCTGGTCGTCCCTTTCCCTTTTCTTCTTCCTCTTCCTCCGTCAGCTCTTCCTCGTCTTCATTATCTTCATCTGTATACTTGTGCATGTTAACTCGTGAGATTTGTTGCTTAATAGCCATGCCTAGAAATTTCTCTTCTGGTACTTTTGGGTGAGGCCTCTTCTGCGGTGTTACAGAAATTTACACACACACATGAGGGAGGGAGAGAGTCGGTGGGAGAAATAGGAGGAATATACAATGGGATTTTTAGAGATCGAGGGAAGAGTTTTTAGCAGAGGTGAGAAGAGACGAGGAAGTTACCTACAAACAAAATATTCTGGGAATTTTACATAATTGGCCTTTATTCATCATCTTCTTTAACCATAAATCACAGCTTTCTCAAATTCAATATGTTAATTAACACGCAAACCAATTGGGCAATTATGGATCCCCCATGGTTGCTTCTGAATCTCTTACAAGTTTTGATTCCGATCAATATGATAATATTTTTTTAATTTAGGAAATAGTTAGCAGCCCAATGCCTTCTAAATTCATGCACAATTCTCTTTATTAGTCAATGTCTCAGACTTTAATCGATTTGAATTTAGCTTGCACAATTCTCCAAATATTGTTTCAAGAATTGGCTTCCCCATAAGTTTGTTCATGTTTAACATGTTTTAAAATAAAAAATGTTAGATTCATTATCTATATGCGTATACGAAAACGTATAAATTAAAATAATTTGAAATTTTTAGATAAATATCTTGATGTATTGACTTTAAAAAAATCAACCGAACTATGAACTTTCTCCTACAAACGTTCAGTCGGGATGATGATCATAAAATTGAACTACTATTACTATGTCATTCACAACGATGATAGTAATTTTTCTATTAAAAAAATTGTTAATTCCTCAAAAATTTTCTCACTTAGAAAATTGATCTCTCTATTATTAGAAAAAACAATTCTCAAAATTGACTCGTTCACTTTTCTCCTGAAAAAATGCTAAGTAAATTAATTCATTTTAAACTCTATTGAAATTGTTAGCCCATGTAAGATTTATACAGAGATCTAAGTGGGAGAGTTAAGATAATGATAATTAACCATTATTACATAATTTAACTTTTAAAATTTTTACTTTGTTGTAAAAACCTCTGGTGGGCATATTTATCGACAAAAAATAATTACAGCAAATTATCGAATGAGATCTCAAACCTATATCCCCAAATTGGGTTGGTACAAGTCACATACATGCAACAATATATAATCCCTTTTGGGTCAGTCCCCCGGGGAGAGAACTCCAATCTTTGCTATGTAACCAAAAGAGGAAATTTTTATATTGGTATATTAAGAGAATCGAAATTGAAATCTTAAAAAAAAAAAGAAAAAAAAAAGACACAAAAGGAGACTGTGCCACTCAGTTATAATCACCTAAAAGTGGAAATTCGAATTCAGAGCAGTGAGTTAGCGTTGCCATAAATAGTTTTCCAGCGGCACATGTTGCTTTGTGGGGGCATGCACACCCGAATGCTAATCGCGCAATAGCATTTTATATAAAATTAAATTAAGGAAAATATTTTATTTAATATTTTTATATAATCACAATAGAAAAGTTAAAATTATATTTAATTAAAATTAAATAATATTTTTATATAAAAATATTGATATGATAATAATTTTAGTTTTTTAAGGAAAAATGTGATGTGTATTTACAAAACTTTATATATATATATATATATACATATATATATATATTTATATATATTACTTTTTTAGTTTAAAAATATTATAATTAAAATAAAATATAAAGGTTAGAAATTTAATCAAATTTAGCCAAGATGAAGTTTTCAAGGATTCAACCCACAATAGCATTGCAATGAAGTTTGCTTGGTATTTTGCTTAAAGGGTTAAAAGTAGAAAAGGGGAGAAAAAAAAAAAGAAAAAAAAAATGAGAGAATGGTAATATTTTCACCTTCTCTGTATTTGAAATTAATATTAAATTAAGTTTACTCTCGTACAATTTAGCTAACCATTGTCTTTCTTTCTCTAAAAAATATAATAAATATAAATTCTATCTAAAATTAAAGTTATTAGTTTTTTTTTCCTAAAAAATTTAATCTAGTTTTGACTTCTCTACCTTAAAAATTAAATTAATTTAATTTTTTTATAAAATTAAATACATTAATTTTATCTATCAGAATTATTAATTTAATCTTGAATTACCTTACAAATATGATATGAAATATAGGCACTTTCTACCAAACAAAATACAAATTAAGTAAATTATCTATCAATTCTCATTCATCGGCCACCGTTGATCTTCACGTGTTGATCCTTTTTTTTTTTTAATGTTATACTAAGTTATTTATATTCATATTCTAACTAATCAAATTTAAATATTTGTGAGACTCATTTTAGAAGATAGTTTTCTTAATATATTTTTTTCATTTCCAAATTATAAATTCAAAACTTGATTAAGAATTTAATATCCTTACCTATTAGAGTAACCGTGTTGATCCTTTTTTCCTACTCTCTCTCTCTCTCTCTCTCTCTCTCTATATATATATATATATATATATATATATATTTTACATATTGGGATTCAAATCTGAGCCTATTATATAGGGAGGGAGAATGTGCTACTTGAACAAAAACTCTTTGATGGGACTATAAATATTTGTTAATCCTTGTTTTTCACTTTATTTTGAATTTGATAGGACATTTGGTCCGGGGTGGCAATGTATAGTAGGGACAGACTTTGGTTCATTTGTGAACACATTGCCATGGTTGTTTCATATATTTTTGTATTGGGAGCCTCGCAATCTTGCTCTTTAGGGGTTCTGCCGGTCCGGGGAGGCCGACATCAATCCATTTCCCCCTTTGGAATTAGAAAGTATGACGGCATGAGCCAATAAGTTTGGTGTTCTGTGTCTTTGATCTTTGTGTTTTTTGTAAACTAACTTCGAGAGGGGATTAAAGAGCTAAAACAGTTCTGCAATTTTAAAAAGCTTCTTGTTTATAATCATCGACATTTTTTTTTATTTTTAATTTTCACTTCTATTAGGCCACAATGCATGGGCTTTGCGTATACGAAATGAAAGAAATTTTTATTTGAAACATTTAAGTTTGCTTGTTGGTAAGAGTGAGACCAAGTTGTTGGTATTAGCTGCCTAGAGATTTTTTTTTTATAATTTTCATAAACATCGATATTATCATTTTTTAATAATTGTTATTTTAAAAAAAAAATGAAGTAATAAAACGATAATTTGATAATTCAATAATCATAATTTTTATAACTATTATTTCAAAATAATTAATACTTTAAAAAGATTCAAGCATTTCGGCCGACAAGTTACCCAATCGAGCCATTGCCCATTGGGCCTATTGGTGGAAAGGAACAATCCCCGCTGGTGAAGGGGTCTCTTTCCTCCGTAGATCATAGACGGAAAAAGCATTCTGCGTTGCTGAGTTTCGGGGCCCATGAAAGTTTGGGCAAGATGAGGGCCTTTTTTAATAGGCCCATATACATTCGGCCACTCGTGATTTGCCGAATGAAATGTAGATTAATACGATTATGTTAGTATTCAAATCGAATTAATAAAAATATAATTCTAAATGTGATAATAGAAACAAAAAAAAATACATATATCTTTTACAGATAAAATGATTCCTTAATGATCTATTTATGTAGTCTTAATATCTCAATAAATCAATGGTAACATATTTTTTGAGAACATAATTCTAAATGGACTTTTCCTATTAGAGGCTCAAAATAAATTCAGGTTTAGTCTCTTTACACCCTAGTAATAATCATAGGAGTTTCACATATACTAGGAGGATCATATCGGTGGAAATATGAAATCTGATATTACATAATAACATTAAATTGAAAAAATGCCATTTGCTCCCCAATGACCACTAAATTATGATCAAATGAACCATGGCGATCTAGCATATATGCTTAAACTAGGGATGTAATATTATGTTGCAATGTCATTACAAAACTCCCACCAAGTCTACAATAGACCCTTTTCAGGTGCAGAAATCATCCTGATTTGGCTTAGGAGAGGTCAACAAAGCAGCATAGAGCCTCAACCTATCCTCACCAAGAGAAGAACACCTAGATAAAGGTCTTCTGGGCCTAATAAAGGACAGAGAAGCAAGAGTAAGCCTATGCTTGTACCTCCTCCAAGCAAGTTGAATTGCCACAGCAGCCCATGTCCTCCATCCAGGCGAGTAATACCTTGCACTTCTTTTCACCTTCTCATTCACAAATGTGTACCTAAAATGTTGTGTCACATACTTGACGTCCTCAGCATCTAGCCCGAATGCTTCTGTTGTTTCGAGGGTGACTAGGGTGGAGGATGAGGGCGGAAGTCTCTCAATGAAGGGTTTTCTTAAGCACCATGATAGGAGCTCATCACCGCTGAAGTTGCCAGGACCTAGCATGCAACAACTCTTGACTCCATCTCGCAGGACTTGGCTGCTCTGGAGATGGCCTCTCACTACAAATAGCATTCTTTGTACTGGGTCACCTTCTCTTGTTATCTGCCATGGAAATTTTGTTATCCAAAACTGATGCATTTTCCATGAAATAGAGTAGGTGTTTAACTCACAATTTCTCCTTTTGTGAAGATGAGGGACTTGACTCTGTCACAAATGTTCTCTAGCACTAGATCATCCATATGTTGAAACAGAGGTACCTGAAACCATTCACAAGGGTATCAAATTCTCATACACATGCTACTCTTTTTTTCTTTCTTTCGTTTCCCTCCCCCCCCCCCCCCTTACTAGACAAATCTGAGCTAGTCAACGAACAGGCTATTGAACAGAGGACAAAAATCAGAGAATGCTACAAAAATGTGAAAGGAACTCGAATTTCTTGGTATCAGCTAGCGAGGTTAGGCTTTTTAGTATTCATAGGTGAATACACGAGCGTGCGCGCGCGCACACTAAATTAGAGTAAAATATTAAGCGTTGGGCCAACTCTATATATATGCATTCAACTCATTGAAGCTAGGCAAAGTGAGATTCACCATTCAATTTAATGATGCACAGATTGTGAAGACAAAAATGTGTTCCAGTGATGCATAACTCTTTTATAACTTTTAAGGGTATTGTTTTTGTGTTCTACATTACATCCTTGATCAGGACTGGTGGGCTTTTCTCTCATTTATTTTTCCTGTTTCTCATTTTCCTCCATTTCCACATTCAATCACTTGCTTGGTAGCATGCAAGCCTACTAATTTCCCTTCTCTGTTGGTTTGAGTAGACTGTACCTGTCTCACTAGGTCTAAACACAGGTGATATTTGATGTCTCTCCTCAGACCTTCAGGGAGGTTCCTGATCATCTCACACTCATCAACTCCGCGCATTGCAGCCCACCTTTGCCTTTCATAGTTTCGGACTCTCTGTCGAAACCCTTGAGGCAAGTGTCTCCTCCTCATCCACCACTCTATGTTCCTCATCTTCAATTGCATTGCTTGTTTCTTTGATGTTGTTGCATGTAAAAAAACCTAATCACCAATTACATGTATTAAACGCATCCATGAGCAAAACTGAATCTAAAGAGAAATTAGAGTCTGTATCATTTACCTTTATATTACCAATCAACATAGTGACGAGTACGAGTCCACTGGTCAATATAATTATGTTGAACACAACTTCTGACCATTCTGTCGTGCTTTCGAGGTTTCCAAAGGTACTTATCATACCACACAGAGTCCTCGAGTAAGTAGAAACTAAAAGAAATGCAAAATACAACCAAAAGAGCAACCAAAAAGGACAATCTTGCATTATATATTTCACTACTGCATCAACGTTACTAGGATTGCTTTCTAAATCATCTTCTTCACAAGAATGATGAAATGTGACAACCAGCACGTTATCTTTCCAAAAGATAAAATCTATAATGAGAGTCCATACCTTAGAGTCATGAGGCCCCAAAAGATGGGAAAGAGGATTTTCTCCATCCTATTGTTGTTTGTAACAAGTGAGACAGTCCACTTATATGCTCCATACTCAAAATTCTCGGCACTCTCAAGGCAGCCACTCCTTGCTGGCTTGTGATCTGCCCATGCCTCTCTATAGTGATCAAGCACATTTCTGCTTGTTCCATAATAAATAGGCTCTTGGCATGATAGCACTCGTGGTCCACAACCATCCATTTCTCTGCATTGCACTTTTAGGCATTTTGCTGCCCTCTGTATGCCTAGCAAATACCAACAAGCTCCTGCAGCCTGCAACAATATTTTGTACTAAGTTCAAAATCAGGGAAGTTACTGAAAGTGCACTCCAAATAATTTAGCAGTACGATTCAGAGTCAATTAAGCACAGCAAGTTTCATAAACTTATACAAATGATTCTCTCAAAGACATCTCTATTTTGGCCATATCAGATGAATTAGAACATAAAATTAAATTTAAAATTTGACAATCTCTCCTCTAAATTTGGATTTCTTTGAAAAAGAAATTATTATTCAACACTCATCACAAGTTTTAATCACTTAAGTGGCAAACTGTTATTAAAAATTTTTGCACAATTTTGCACAGAAATACAAGGGCGATCTCGGCGCAACGGTTGAGTTGTTCTTTTGGTGACCTCACGGTCATGGGTTTGAGACGTGGAAATAGTCTCTTTGCAAAAAAATACAAGAGGAAAACTGTATACATATACACCCACCCTTCTTCTATATCTGCACTAAACCGGGAAGCATTGTGTACCGGGTGAGCCCTTTTTTGCACAGTAATACACCATGTACGAACCATTGTCCAATGTTTGCAGGATGCCTGAACTCATTCTTCTTTTGATGATATAACAGGGTTTCAAGTGAATCTGAAGAGCCTACATATATATATTTTTAATTTTGTTTAGGTACAATTCTCCTTCTGCGACTAATTAGCACTTCTTTTTAGGTCTCATCCTTCTTTTTGTCCGACGATTAAAGGAACAAGTTTGCTCATGAAGAATTGATTTCACAAGATCATTAGTGTATTATTGAGATGGAATTCTAACTTTAGACAAAAAGAATTTTTTTTTTTTTTTACATTCTTCTTCAAAAAAGTAGATTGCCGGAGATTATTAGTGCTCAAATATTAAGGAATAATTCTCACTTTATGGTACCAAACTGTTAAACCTATGCATCAGCAGCTGTTCCTAAAAATTTGTACCACTATTTGAATTTTGAATTTCAATTATTTACTAGTTGTTACTGTTGGCGGCTAAAGTTTAGGAAGTTATTGCTAGTATTTCTCTTTCTTTTGTTGCAAATTTTTCTATTTAAGAAGATTATCAATCAATAAAAAGTACTCTGTCTTCTTCCAAACTTCTTATGTTTTTGTGTGACTTTTTAAGTTTAAAATACCTTCAATTGGTATCAAAGCCCTCTTCTTAAAGGGACGTGTGAACTAAGTGAAACCCACCATAAAAGCCTAAACACCTTGCTTCAATCCATAAATTATGAATTTTGAAACACCCTTCACAGCACTAGCACCACCTGTGTTTGATGGTGATAATTATCATCTCTGGGCAGCCAGAACGGAGGCACACCTAGAGGCAAATGATCTCTGGGAAGCTGTTGAGGAAGACTATGAAGTTCCTCCTTTGTCAAACAATCCAACAGTGGCTCAAATCAGAAATCATAAGGAAAAGAAAGCAAGTAAGTCAAAGGCAAGAGCTTCTTTGTTTGCAGCAGTTTCACCAACAATTTTTGCTAGAATCATGACCATGAAATCAGCATTTCAAATCTGGAATTTCCTCAAGAATGAATATGAAGGAGATGAAAGGACCAAAGGAATGAAAGTGCTACATCTGGTCAGAGAATTTGAGATGCTATAAATGAAGGAGTCTAAGACAATCAAACAATGCTGACAAGCTTCTTAGCATTGCTAACAATGTAAGATTGCTTGGTTTTGAATTTTCTGATTCTAGAATAGTTCAGAAAATACTTGTAACTGTCCCTGAAAGATTTGAAGCTACAATTACTTCCTTGGAGAATACTAAGGATCTGTAAAGAATTACCTTGGCAGAACTTCTGAATGCTTTGCAGGCACAAGAACAAAGAAGAATAATGAGAGCTGAAAGTTATGTGGAAGGAGCATTGCAAGCTAAACTACAAATCAACCCAAGGAAAAAAAATAAAAAGAACTTCAGCACACAAGAAGCCACTAACACCAGCAACAACAATGGAGAAAAAAATGAAGAATTTCCTCCTTGCAAGCATTGCGGCAAGAAGGGACATCCTCCTTTCAAATGTTGGAAAAGACCTCATGTCAAACGTGATAAGTGCAACAAGCTGGGGCATCATGAGAGAATATACATAAGTAATTTTCAGCAAAAGAATGATGCTCAAGTTGCAGATCATCCGGAGGAAGAACAACTCTTTGTAGCAACTTGCTTTACAACCGGCAACTCAAGTGAATGTTGGCTAGTGGACAGTGGCTGTACAAATCACATGACCTATGATCAAGAACTTTTTAGAGAGCTGGACAGGTCACAAGTGTCAAAAGCCAGAATTGGCAATGGTAAATTCATTACTGTCAATGGAAAGGGAACAGTGGCCATTGAAATTTGCACAGGTACAAAATTAATTTCTGATGTTTTGTATGTACCTGACATTGATCAAAATTTGCTAAGTGTGGGACAGTTAGTTGAGAAGGGATTTAAAGTCATCTTTGAAAATGAGCATTGCTTGATCAAGGATGCCAATGATAAGGAAGTCTTCAGAATCAAAATGAGAGGCAAATGTTTCTCACTTGATCCAATGGAGGAGGAACAAGCAGCTTATTCAGTTGCTATAAGCAATGCAAAAATTTGGCACAAGAGGCTAGGCCATTTTCATCTCGCAGCAGTATTGAAGATGCAAAGAATGGAGATGGTTCGAGGCCTACCTCACTTGGGGTCTGAAGTGCCAAGCTGTAAGGCATGTCAATATGGCAAGCAGGCAAGATTACCCTTCAAACAAGTAACCTGGAGAGCAACTAAGAGGCTGCAATTAATTCACACAGATTTGGCTGGACCTCTGGCGACTCCTTCACTCAAAGGGAGTAAATATTACATTGCATTTATTGATGACTTCACAAGAATGTGCTGGATTTATTTTCTCAGGTTCAAGTCAGAGGTTGCAGGTGTGTTTTGGAAATTTAAATAGTGGATTGAGAACCAAAGCAGCTGCAAGATCCAGGTTGTGAGGTCTGATAATGGCAAGGAGTATACTTCAGAACAAGTCAATCTATTTTGTGAAGATGCAGGCATTGAACATCAACTTACCGCTCCATACACTCCTCAGCGTCAGCAAAAGGAAGAACATGACGATAATGGAAATGGTCATATGTATGCTTCATGAGAAAGGGTTACCTAAAGAATATTGGGCGGAGGCTGTAAATACTACAGTATTTGTACTAAATAGACTTCCCACTAAAGCTGTAGATGGGAAAACTCCATCTGAGGTCTGGTATGGTTACAAACCCTCATTGAAAAATGTTAAAGTATTTGGGTACTTGTATTTTACTTATGTTCCGCAGAGTAAAAGAGACAAGCTAGACAAGAAAGCTGAACCTGGTATCTTTGTGGGATATAGCACAATCTCTAAGGCTTATAGAGTTTTCCAACCTCACACAAAGAAAATTCTGATAAGCAGGGATGTGCACTTCATGGAGAATGAGCAATGGAGTTGGAATAATGTAGAAAAGAAGCTGATTGCTGATCCTCATCAAAATCTAGATGAGTTGGTTGATGATCCTCCTCTAATAGGCACTAGATTGCTTTCTAATATTTATCAGAAATGCAATGCTGCTGTTCTTGAACCAGCAGGGCATTGGGAAGCCGAAAAGGATCCCAAGTGGATGGTTGCAATGCAAGAGGAGCTCCCCATGATTGAAAAAAATCAGACTTGGGAGCTCGTTGAAAGACCTCAACATAGAAAAGTGATTGGAGTCAAGTGGGTATTCAGAACAAAGCTAAATGCAGATGGTTCAATCAACAAGTATAAAGCAAGGTTAGTGGTAAAAGGGTATGCTCAAATCTTTGGAGTAGATTTCTTGATACATTTGCTCCTGTTGCAAGGCTAGATACTATCAGGATGCTACTGGCTATTGCTACACAGAAGGGATTAAATATCTATCAACTTGATGTCAAGCCAGCATTCTTAAATGGATTTCTAGTGGAAGAAATCTATGTTAGTAACCTGAAGGCTTTGTTGTGAAAGGGAATGAGGACAAGGTCTATCTACTAAGGAAGGCTTTGTATGGTTTAAAACAGGCCCCAAGAGCCTGGTACAGCAGGATTGATGAGTACTCGCTGAAGCTAGGCTTTGTCAAAAGTCTTAGTGAATCCACTTTTTATATCAAAGGTGATCAAACTAACTTTATTGTGGTCTCTTTGTATGTGGATGATCTCCTAGTCACAGGCAACAATGTTGAGTTTATTGAGCAATTCAAGAAAGACATGATGCAAGTCTTTGAGATGACAGATCCGGGAGAAATGTCATGTTTCCTTGGAATGGAAATTAAACAGAAAAATGGAGAAATTTTCATTTGTCAAAGAAAATATGCAAAGGAGATCTAAAAGAAATTCAATGTGGAGGACTGCAAAAGCACAGATACTCCTGTGTCAAAACGAGAAGATATGCAAGGATGATGGAGTAGAACAAGTAAATGAAACACTCTACAGAAGTTTAATTGGGTATTTAATGTATCTCATAGCAACAAGACCAGATATCTTGTATGTTGTAAGTGTACTTTCAAGGTTCATGAACTGTGCAAACAAGTTTCATTTCAAAGCAGCAAAAAGAGTTCTACGATATGTCAAGGGAACCTCAAATTATGGTATCAAGTTTTCCTCATCACAAAGTTTCAAATTGCATGGTTACTCTGGTAGTGATTGGGCTGATTCTTTAAATGACATGAAAAGCACCTCAGGCAATTGCTTCAACTTTGGATCAGGGGTATTCACATGGTGTTCGAAAAAACAAAAAATTGTTGCACAATTTACAGCTGAAGCAGAATTTATAGCTACAACAGCAGCCGTTAATCATGCTTTGTGGCTAAGAAAAGTTCTAATTGATTTGCACTTGGAGCAAAAGATGAGTACAAAGGTGATGGTAGACAACCAGACAGCTATATCTATCTCCAAAAATCCAGTTTTTCATGGAAAAACTAAGCATTTCAACATAAAATTATTTTTTATCATAGATGTTCAGAAGGATGGAGTAGTTTGTTTGAAGTATTGCAAGGCTAAAATCAACTTGCGGATATCTTCACCAAAGCCCTTCCAAGAAGTAGGTTTGAGCTCTTAAGGGAGAAGTTTGGAATTTGAACCTACTGATGCAAGGATGAGTGTTAAACCTTTGCATCAGCAGCTGTTCCTAAAAATTTGCATCACTATTTGAATTTTGAATTTCAATTATTTACTAGCTGTTACTGTTGGCAGCTAAAGTTTAGGAAGTTGTTGTTAGTATTTCTCTTTCTTTTGTTACAAATTTTTCTATTTAAGAAGATTATCAATCAATGAAAAGTACTCTCTCTTCTTCCAAAATTCTTACGTTTTTGTGTGACTTTTTAAGTTTAAAATACCTTCACAAACATCAAAGAGCATGATTTAAATATTCCAGCTTTTGCAAAAGAGCCTTTCATGAACTTATTGCTCAATAAGTTCAGACAAAGCATCAAAATTAAGATTGTGTATACTTACATGAGCTGCAACAAAGTAAGCAATCAAATTTAGAGCGATGCCCCACCAAACGGTTCCAAATATGTAGCCTGACATGTTCTGCATGCGACGTAAGAGGCAAACAGAATGGTATATCTTTGGTAAGTACTGGAAGAGAAACATGATCAAGAACACCGTCATCACCAGCGTTGTTGCCCCCTTTGCCAACAAAGAAGGAATACCTACCCATAGTACTATCTGCAATTGTTCATATACATTTCTTAGTTCTAATAACTGAAAAAAAAATGCAACTTTCATGAAAGGAGCAGCGCGGTAAAACTACCTAAGTGATTCAAAGTTCAAGGAAACTAAGTTTTGATCCTAGGAAGACTTTTAAGGTTAAGCCTTCTCAAATGTGGCTACAGTTCAGTAACTTTTGATTAATCTTCGTCTGAGATTATTAATTGTGTCTATTCACTCGGGACCCATTTAATTATTTGTAAATGCAAAAACCAGGTTGAATGATCTTTCTAGAGTTAAAACATCCAATATTTTGTCGAATTGGGAAATTTTTCTTTTTTTGGAATATATTCTTCTCTTAGTAAAGTAAAATGAAATTACTATAATACAAAAAACTTGCACCGGTGTCATGATTAATGCCAATGCATGCCTCTCCAACAAAACCTTTCTCTTTCACTGAACTTTGTTGATGTTTTCTAGTCCAAAATTCACTTTTAACTTGTATCACATTTTCTCTTAAAAAGTGTTAATTGTTCATTATGAGCTTTTAGAATGAGCCGTGTATAAAACGCCCACTCTCACTTTATCCGTACTAAATCAAAGAGCACTGGTACCAAGTTTTTAGAATGAGCCATGTGCTAAGAGCACAATGGTCCATGCCAGAAGACAATTTCTTGTGGAGGGTCATCAAACTTGATTATAATGATGGAATAAGGGTCTAAATCAGACAGAGGAAGATAATGATACTGCTGCTTTTTGACAAAGAACATTGTTCAACAGTTGTGGAGACGGCAGTGAAAATCATTTGGGTATTTGGGGTTGATTTTTATTTTTATTTTTTGTTTCTTTTGAAGTAGCGCTTTAATATTAGTAGATTATCATATAAAAGGAATGTACATAAAAGAATTTATTAAATTGAAAATTTTAAAATACATAATAAATTGCTTTCAAATCATGGACACCTATTCCTTGTGCTTTCTAGGAACTCAACAAGACTCACATGTTCACAGTCTCTACCACCATCACCCATAAACAATTATCATTTACAAATCAGACACTGCACCCCAAAAAAAAAAGAAGAAAAAGGGGAAAACCCACATCATCCGGAAGGAAAGAGACGTCGTCTCTAATCCCAATCCCTACAGAACAAAACAGGGCCTTTTATTTCCCATTATACCCCTATATTAGAGAAGAAAGGACAGAGGCCCACATCACATGTCCTCACCTGCAGTTATAGGATTTTGCAATCCTGCATTGTAGGCACTTGTCCACATCATTAGTGTACCAAACGCCCTAACCATTTCATTTCCATTATGCAAATAAAGTTGTAACTTCCAACTCCCAAACCAGATCATTTTCTCTAAAAGTGCAGACTAATTATTCTTCTTCTTTTTTTTATTTTTTTTTCAATAATTCATGGGAAGAAGAATAGAAAAATCTGACCTGGGGAAGAGGTAGAATAATAAAGAGGTCCAAAAAGAAACCCCTTTTAGCCTTCAAGTATCTGAGTGCTACAGAAAGAGCGCTTGTGTCATGACCCTTAGTGTTTCCTTCATTAGTACTACCTCCGTCATAACATCTCTTAGCAATCTTCAGCTTCAACCACATGTTCCAGGCGTGCAAGGCATCGGTCATGCACCGGAGAACGGTCACGGTGATTGCAAACCAGCCGTCGATGAAGAGACACAGACATCTCTCACTTATGGAGAGTGCATAGAAAAAGAGGGGATCAATGAACAACCCTGTGGCGCACACTAGCAGGAAAATCCTGTTCCATTCTTGTACCCATTTTGCTCTTGGGTCCAAAACTTTTCCCACCAACCATCTTCCGCCGTGTGGCACGCACCCTTGGTACTTACCCTTGGCCTCCTGTTGTTCTCCATTTTCTTTTTCTTCTTCCTCTTCTTCCTCTTCTTCCTCTCCCTCCATCAGCTCTTGCTCGTACTCGTCTTCATCTTCATCTGTATAATTATGCACGTGCATAGCTCGTGAGATTTCATGATCACTAGCCATGCCTAACCAAAAATGAAAGAATTTCTCAACTAGTGCTTTTGTGTGAAGCCCCTTCTATGGTGTTGCAGAACTTTACTTACATAGAGAGAGAAAGGGAGAGAGTGAAAGGAAGAGCGAGCAGGTAGGCAGGACAAATATGAGGCTATTTTTTTTTTTATTTTTGTTTTTGAATTGTTAATAGAATGAGGAATGTATGGGGAGAGTTTTAGAGATTGGACATTGGAGTTATGAACTAAAACCTGCTTAAGAAGGGAGACAATATCTGGAGAGGAGCGGAGGCGAGAAAAAACGTGGGACTGAGGTACAAACAAATTACTTTCTAGGAATTTCACATAAATACCCTTAGTTTATCGTACTCCCTAGCCATTATGTATATCACATTAACTATTTTTACTAAATTATTTCCCTTCAAAAGAATATGTTAATTTGTCAAATTTTTTTAAATTGAAAATATTTTTTAAATAATTCTAAAATATGAATTATTTCAATATGGTAATTAAAATTTTGCGGTGTATCTTTCGGTAGGAGCAGATCAAATTGCTTCGGTGGAAGCATAAAAATAAAATAAAATGAATTTTTTTTTAAAAATTTTTTAACAATTTTTTGAAACCAGATTTTGGTGTGCCCCCAACTTTTGGACTCACTACACTGAAAACAAAAGAGCCCAAATTACTCAAATACCCTCATCTGCTCCAATAATAATAATAATAATCATAATCTACTGTTGCAGGAATTAAAAGGGTTTCATGTGATAGCTTCAGCCAATTAAAAAGATTAATATAATTTTCTTTCTATTTCTAGACCACACTCTAAATAAAGATTTCTATATATGAATTCATCGAATCATAAGAGGAGTGATAAAGAATTTTCTATATTTAAATCTCATATCTTTGTTTTGGCTAAAATGAGATGCACAGAATAATTTGGTGAAGTTCTTGTCTAACGCCAACCAAGAGAATGTACCACGTGCATAGTTCATGCCCAATTTTAATTAATGAGACCCCACCAAAAAGGACCCCACAAACAGTATTACAGAGAGAGAGAGAGCCGCCCCGGGGGGGGGGGGGTGTTGGAGATGAAGGCAGGACAGAAATGAGGGGCGGGGAAGTGTCTGTGTTAAAATTCGAGTAAGCTCAAAGGAAGACGGTTTCCAAGCAGCTTCCTACATTTTGTTTTTTTTTGTTAATTAATCATATACTGCGCATGACACGTTTTAGGAAAAAGGCAGGACCTCTGCAGCTTGAATACCTCTCTTGACCACAATTCCCAAATTCTAGCATCTTTTCCTCTCATGCCCATGCCCATGGCTCACCAAATAAATTTGGCTTAGCCTAAACTGACCGGAATAATCAAACTAAAACATTATTACTTCTATATATATTATGATTATTAAATATTTAAATTAAATTTTAAAAAATTAGTATTAATAAAATTGTAAAATTTAATATTATTTTTTTTAATATTTACTGTATTTATATTAATATATTATTTTTGCAAACAAAATCCATAAAGAAGTTAAATTGTACTAACAAACATGAGGCACAACTCTTTTCTATGTTTGCATATGTTTAATAATGGAGATTTTTTTTACCATCCCTGTAGATTTGACATCCATGAAATAATCAGTATCTCTTCTGTAACATTTGATAATCATCAATTTAAAAATAGTAATACTCATAAAAATAACAAAAATTTCTTAATACTGAATATAGACATTTAATTGGACTGCAAAGTTGAGTATAAATTGGTATCCGAAATCATATTCTTATTAATCTGATTCGAGTTACTGTCAGACCCTCTATAGAGAGAATTCTCTCAATATAATTCTTTCTATTTCTAAAATTCAAGCCGGAGTTTTAATTAAAGAATTTAATAATTTTTATTAGACCAACTATCCATTAATAGAATATTATATACGCTACCACAAACAATGTCGAGTGTCACCAAACTTGGGTTGACCTTTCCAGGTTGAGTTCTGTAGCCCAAGCCCAATTCAGGCTCGCATTAGTTTAGGAGATCCGAATATGGGTTCAGAACATAAGTGAACCCAATTAAGAAAGGGCCTAAGAGTGCAGACAGAAGAGGATTATGACAACAATACATGAAGACTTCCCTCCAAATCGTGGCCCAACAGGTAAATATGGAATTTGCACAATGGAAGCAAAATGCAGAAAAACCTCGTAAAAACGGAGAAGGGATGGGATGGAATTGGGTTTATCTTGGCAAACATGAAGAAGAAATCCAAATTGGGATTAATCTGAGGAAGTAAACTAGCAGACAGAAATACTTGTGTAACCAAAAAAATAAAAAAGACAGAAATACTTGAGATGCTCTTAAAAGGTAAATATTTTGAACCGTAATGGAGTCAACAAAATATTAAAATCAGATCTCGAGTTCGATTCATGATTTGAGTATAAAATCGATTACGTTAAGAGATCCTTACTTGTCCCTTAAGAGAGATATCAGTCAAATCGACTCGATTAGTCAAGATGAAATTTTGAATATCGAATGGTGAATTAACTCCAAAAAAACTCAAAATATATATATTTGAATCAAATTGAGATCAAAACAAAGAATTCTATTGCTTTTGGCTGACCATGGTTGCCCTTAAAACTAAATAAATCTCATCTAGGCTCTGGGTAGAAGGGAAAAGGAAATGGTACCATTGTGAGAAATAGAGGTGCTTTCAACGACGTAGTGTTTATACACCTCTGATTTTGAAAATGAAAGAATAGGTATTAGAAGAACCAATTCCTAAATAATCTTAGAATTGAATTTATTGGATAATCTGAATAATAACCGGTCAAGCGCAAAAAGAAATTGAAGCGTTTTCTCTTTTTTTTTTTTTTTTGGTACGAGACTAATAGTATCAAGATTTTGTTTGAGTCCATTTAAAAATTGACTTTTCTAAATTTTTTTTTGTTCGTTTTTAAAATTCAGATTTCGTATTAAAAAGTAAAGCGTTCGACGGCCGAATTTAAAGGATTTTGATCTTTCTCTTTCAATTCTTTCTTCGTAAGACGTCACTATCTCCTCCATATTCCCGGTCTCTTACAACTAAACATTTCAGATTTTGGAGGTGGAATAACAAGTCTGGCGGAAAGGATGGTTTTTATGGGACTACATTTATGAAATAATTTTATACCCAAATTGTTACTCTGGCACCACACGTGTCCTAAGTGTTATAATTTATCCATCTGTATTTACCATTTACCAAAAGCATATCATACGAGAAAAACTTGCAAAACTTGAGTTAGAAAGTGATGGTGAGTAGTTGAATAACCTTTGGTTTTGAATTGAATATGAATGTCTTTTGGCAGTTCCTGAAAGCAACCAATAAAGATAAAAATACAATCAGCTATTCTGAGATAAATCCGTCCGAACGCCAAAAAGGGAATAACAATGAAACAAGATTACAGTTTTAGCGAATGAAAGTAACATGGACAGAATTCTACCTCACAACGTGTTGAAGAAGAAGAAAGCAATATCAGCTAGATCAAGCCGCGATTCCTGATCAGAACAGCAACAACATGTTTTGTGGTAAGATGAAGCAGCCAAACAATCTCCTAGCTCGATCAAGGTCCCAGGCACAAAAATGGTCAACTGAAAAGGTGAATCACAGTTAGAAATAAGGGAGAAAAGAAAGAGCAACTGCCTCGGAATAATTGGCTTCTGTGAAGCAAAAACGCAATTAGTTAATCTTAAAATTGAAGCACACCTTCAATGTATCTTCCAATAGGTTTCTAAGCTCCTGCTAAGCATTTCAGCAACAACTGGTTTTTCTAAGTAAACAACCTCTGATAAATCGTTCCAATATATATTTTTTTCCATCACAAAAGCTACTGCCTTCCTTTCCCTTGCTCTTGTCAAATGAAAGTGAAAGTTGCTTCTAAGATGTATATGAAAATATGTTGGTTAGACTTTAGAGCCTGCCTGATCAACGTAATAATCATGGAAAATGACCGTAGCCTGCTGGGCCAATACCTAATTAATGGAAACTGACCAGAACGATATTACCAAGCTTGAGAGTCGTAGTGCCAAGAATAACCATTTAGCATATGGAGTGGAGATCAAAGAGCCACGTTTTCATATGTACCGTCATAAGAATCATATCAATATACCGCCCTATCACTTTGTGTTTGTTAACCCACACACAATAGCAGGTAAGGGTTCATAAACAGGCCACTGTTAAAGCACCACAAAGGACAAAATCCACCGCACTCTTTGCTATTCTTCTACCTCCAAAAGAAGTGCTTTGCCCCAATCTAGCTCCTCAGAAAATAGTCCCCAAGCCTCTTCCTCTACAAGAGGCTTCACCTTCAACTATTTTCTGACAACGCATTTGATGACATACACGTTCTGATTGAGTAGTTATAATCAGTTTGCTTCAGTTCTCATCCATGAGGATGCCTAGATCTCCAAGTGAAATATACTCCCACACATCATCCAAAACAACGAGATATTCCTTTTCTTTTAATGCTCTGGTCAATCCCATCCATATGCTCGTCTGAAAGAGACAAATGTTTTTGTTTGGGTATTTTCTTCTGTATATCAGAAATGCCTGGTCTCCTGGATACTGAGATCAAAATTTTGTTTCTAGGTTCTTCGAGTGTATTGCAGTTGTGAGTCACCAATGTTGCTTTGCCCACATCTTCCCTTCCTGAAATCCCTCTTATTTTAACTCTGTTATTACTCAAATATCCCAATTTCTCTCCAAGTTTGCATTTTCCATAACCTCTCACCTATCAGCATTGGTGTCGGCAATGAATTATTGGCATTTGGAGACTCATCAACCACCAGAGCATCAAAAGTGCTGCCCTCGGCGAAAAGTGCTCCAACTTCTTTAACCACCCCAACAACAGTATTCCTCGAGTTAAAAGTTGAAATGAAATTTCCTTGATCAAGTGTCTGCTCAATATTTTGCACCTTGGCTTCGATTTCCCGCACATCCTGCTGCCACCGTTCAACTTCTCGCTTCTGTCTCTTTCCTGGGCATATCTGCTCATTTAATTCGGATTCCAGGTCCCTTCTTTTGTTTTTCAAATCTCCCAATTTTCTTTTGATGGCTTGGGCAGTATAGTTGATGTTCCGGTGGTTGTTTATGTTTTCTACGACACCGAAATGCAATCCATGAAATTGTTTACACCAGATATGCATTCCTGTATGGATGAAATGATAATGGTCCACCACACCCTATCATTAACTCACATCAGGATCGTTGTTTATTTTAAATTTGTTATAATTTTTGTTTGGAATGAACAGTCACAAATAATTGGAAAACGTAAAATACATTGATATAATGTGAAAAAGAAAATACCACACAGGAGATATTGGTGTGTTTCCAAAAAGAAAAGAAGGGGGGAAGAAAGAGAGAGAAAAAAGTATGCAGTATATGCTGAGCTTTCAACCCTTCAATAGATTTTTCACAATATGAAGATCACTCTAAAATAGATAGATTTGAGGTAAGATAAGGTGTTGTAAACAAAATGTACAGAAGACAAAATTAAAAAGAAAAGTTACTCTCACACTTATGTCATAGCACAATAGATATAAACATATATTTTTCTGTAAAAATATACATACATATATATATATATATATATATATATATATATATATATATTGCTGCAAAATATATTTGATGGAACTAAAAAGAGAGGAAAACCATAAACCAAGAGAAGTGAAAGTAAATTTTATGATGACTTATGTCTCCCTTTTCCAATCAAATATAAATATGGAAGAAAATTAAAAATATATATATTTACAGTTTTGGAAGTGTCCCAAAATCCATTATCATGTACTAATAATACTTATAAGTAAATAAATGAAAATCCAAATGCAAAAGTTTGACGAGAAAAAAAGAGGCATTTTTATTTTTGTGCATTTAGCCAAACATAATAGCCAAAGGAGTAAGATATATCACAAGAAAAACTTTATTAAACAAAAAAAAAAAAAAAATTCCAGGGAAGCAACCCTCCTCCTCAAGTCCAAATGCAGTTCTGTCTATGCAAGGAACAAACATAAACACAATGCAGTACTTTTCTATGCAAGATCTGGGTCTATACATATAATAATATTTATGTGCATGTGCAGGATATTATGAACTTTGATTGCAAGGCTTTTCAATTCAATTTTTATGCAAGTGTAGTACAATTCAATTTTTAGAAAGGAGGAAATACTTGATATCACCTTTTATGTTAGAACATAATCTTGATGCAATCCATACGTTATGCAAATATAGAAAATAAATAACCACATGTAGGTCACATGGTTATAGTTCTTTTTTAAGAACATATACATATAAATCGATGGAGCTTGTTGGAAGCAAAATACAATACATTTAAGTTGAATATTTGCTAAATCTTAAAAAAAAATAATAATAACTAACCTTGGTATATTCAAAGGTTTACATGTAACAAAAGACATAATGAAGCAAATACCTCCATATGTGGCATTTGTGCACCTCTCTCTAATAATTTGTAAGTCTAACATGCATTTGAATCATGCTATGCATTCATCAAAGATAAAATAGGCATGAAATTCATATTTTATAATTCTAAATATCCTGCACATTAATTTATGTATAGACAACTAAATGAAGAATTTACGTATAAGACAAGGGATTTTACATTTGTCCAACTTGGATTCAAGAGAGTCGTAACCTTATCTCAGTTGTGATCCCAAACAATGTAAACTTATCAAATTTTGTCTTATTTTCATATTATTTTGCATTTTCCTGCAAACTCAAGTTTTTAAAAATTAACAAAATTGATATAACCAGCTTTATACCTCAGATTCCTCCCCCCACCCCCCAAACCAAACGCCCCCCAAAACTTGGTTCTTCATTCTTCTCCATATAGTTTCCTCTCCTTCCAAGTCAACTCCATTACCAGATATTAACTTCTGGTTCTTGCAAATTGATAGGAGAAAACAGATAAAAACCAATAGCATACACCATCAATTATGGGATGCTACAAACTATGAACTCTAAAACATCAAATGAGTACAAATTGCAAATTCAAAATGACTTCACATTCAGTCACTCTAAACGAAGCTTATACGCCTGCAAATACTCTTTACACAGGCAATGAAATTCTTTCTCATAAAGCCATAAGATTAACAATCTTATGCTTGCATATAAGATGTTGGAATAAATAGCTAACTAAGAAAATACCGAAGAGATTAACCCCAATCCCCAAGAGTTATCAAGAAAGGTAGGATATTCCAAAAAAAGCTATTTCCACCCTAAACCGCCAATGTGTCTCTACCTACTCAAAACAGATTCCTAAAATCCTTAAAACAGAGTTATTTAGTTGAGAAGAGCGAACTTGCATAAGTGGTATTAGGTTAGCTACTATGGCAAATGGGAAAAGGGAACTCATCTCAACACTAGAATCAATCAACATTCTAATGTTCTACATTAGCTTTAACTTAATAAGGAGGACATAAAATTTCTAGAAAAGGTAGCCGAAGTTTTACCACCATAAACATAACCAATTTGACTACAACAGTGAGCGTTTTCTTTTCTTTTCTCAGAAATTTATCTTATTATCATGCTCACACTTACATCAAAGTCTTAAGCAAATTAGGAACCACAAAACTAAAATAACAGAATTGTACAAAATTCAACTCCAAAATTTATAAAAATGCATCTAATCAAGTATTATTTGTCAAGTAAACATACTACTCTTAAATATTTAGCAGTCACTTAACAAGTCTTGCTACAATGACACAGCTTTATCTACAAATACCCATTCATGTTCAAATCCTTGCGCTGTCTGGTTATGAAGTTCAAAATTGCATTAAAAGTATTGGGGTATTTGCTAACCCAAAGCTAAATGCCACCTACCTTTTAATTTTTCCCATCGTGTGTTCATTAGCAAGAAAAATAAAATACTGCAAACATAGTCAATTTTAGCCATTTCACCAGAAAATTGGAACACATGGCTCCAAATACTCCCTCCCAGTGAGGTCCTCAAATCCATCTCACAAACATATTTTGTTAACATGTTTTGACTTAAATCAAAAGTTTTAGAAAGTTTCTCTATATAAGTTCATATATTTAAGGACAAGGAATTCTCTAATGTTAGCCATCATTAGGCGCTCCCTTCATGCAAAATCAATATAATTTCTATCAAGCTGCTTTTATGCCCCCAAGTACTCTTAAAATTTTAGGGTCCTTGTAACTTTTGCCAAACTTAAGGAGGTCTCTAAGTCTAACTAAAGCCTTGATCCACAATTAAATGGTCCCTTCCCAATTTACACCAATCAAAAACTAAACTTATGTCTTTAAAGTTCCCACAATAAAGGACAGTCCTATAAAGGCATGAATATAAACACTAGATAAGTTGCAAAAGAAGATAATTCAAAAAAGCCAAGCACATTAAAAAAGAAAAAAAGAAAAGGAAAACACTCTAAGACATTCTTATATCACACCACTATACCGGTCAACATCCATTTTACTAAATGGGGCTGCATAAGGTGGTTAGGATGCTCCCTGTCCCAATAACATCTGCATCTTCCATTGCTAATCCACAGATCCTAATTCAACTACACAATAAGAAAAAATAGTTTTTATGGGACTACATTTATGAAATGATTTTCATGGGAGTACATTTGATAACCAAATTGTTACTCTCGCACCACACATATGTCCTAAGCGTTATATTCATCCATCTGTATTCACCATTTACCAAAAGCATATCATACGAGAAAAACTTGCAAGACTTGAGTTAGGAAGTGATGATGAGTAGCTGAATTACCTTTGGCTTTGAATTGAATATGAACAAGAGAATGTCTTTTGGCAGTTCCTGAAAGCAACCAATAAAGATCAAAATACAATCAGCTATTCTGAGACAAATCCGTCCGAACACAGAAAAGGGGAATAACAATGAAAATAAGATTACAGTTTTAGCAAATGAAAGTAACATGGACAGAATTCTACCTCACAACGTGTTGAAGAAGAAGAAAGCATTATCAGCTAGATCAAGCTGCGATTCCTGATCAGAACAGCACAAACATGTTGTGTGGTAAGATGAAGCAGCCAAACAATCTCCTTGCTCGATCAAGTTCCCAGGCACAAAAATGGTCAACTGAAAAGGTGAACCACAGTTTGAAAGAAAAAAGGGAGAAAAGAAAGAGCAATTGCCTTGGAATAATTGGCTTATGTGAAACAAAATGCAATTAGTTAATCTTAAAATTGGGGCACTCCCTCAATGTATCTTCCAATAGGTTTCTAAGCTCCTGCTAAGCATTTTCAACAACAACTCCTTGTTTTTCTAAGTAAACAACCTCTGATTAGTTGTTACAATATTTTTTTTCCTTTGCAAAAGCTGCTGGTTCCTTTCCTTTGCTCTTGTACCATCATAAGAATCATATCAATATCCTGCCCTTCAACTTTGTGTTTGTTAACCAACACGCAACGTAAGGGTACATAAACAGACCATTGTTAAAGCACCACAAAGGACAAAATCCACCACACTCTTTGCTATTCCTTAAACCTCCAAAGGAAGTGCTTTGGCCCAATCCAGCTCCTCGGAAAACAGTCCCCAAGCCTCTTCCTCTAAAAGAGGCTTCACTTCAACTATTTTCTGACAATGCATTTGATGACATAAACGTTCTGATTGAGTAGTTATAATCAGTTTGCATTTGTTCTCATCCATGAGAATGTCTAATCTCCAAGCGAAGTATACTCCTGCACATCATCCAAAACAACGAGATATTCTTTTTCTTTTAATGCTCTGGCCAATTTAGATGATGTAATCCTATCCTCATCCTCGTCTGAAAGAGATAAATGTATTTGTTTGGGTATTTTCTTCTGTATATCAGAAATGCTTGGTTTCCTGGATGCTGAGATTAAAATTTTATTTAGGTTCTTGAAGTGTATTGCAGATGTGAGTCGCCAATGTTGTTTTGCCAACACCTTCCCTTCCCGAAATCCCTATTATTTTAACTCTATTATCACTCAAATATCCCATTTTCTTTCCAAGTTTGAATTTTCCATAACCACACCTATCAGCATTGGTGTTGGCAATAAATTATTGGCATTTGGAGACTCATCAACAACCAGAGCATCAAAATGCTGCCCTTGGCATAAAGTGCTCAACTTCTTTAACCACCCCAACAACAGCATTCCTCTAGTTAAAAGTTGGTATGAAATTTCCTTGTTCAAGTGTCTGTTCATTATTTTGCACCTCGGCTTCAATTTCTTGCACATCCTGCTTCCACCATGCAACTTCTCGCTTCTGTCTCTTTCCTGGGCATAGCAGCTCATTTAATTCGGATTCCAAGTCCCTTCTTTTTTTTTTTTTTCTAATCTCCCAATTTTCTTTTGATGGCTTGGGCATTATGGTTGATGTTCCGGTAGTTGTTTATGTCTTCTACAACACCAAAATGCAATATGAATTCCATGAAATTGTTTACACCAGATATGCATTCCTGTATGGATGAAATGATAATGGCCCACTGCACTCTACCATTAACTCACATCAGGATCGTTGTTTATTTTAAATTTGTTATAATTTTTGTTTGGAATGAACAGAACACAAACAATTGGAAAATTTAAAATACAATGACATAATGTGAAAAAAAATACCATACAGGAGATATTGGTGTGTTTCCAAAAAGAAAAGAAAGGGGGTGAGGGAAAGAAAAAAGCATGCTATATATATGCTAGCCTTCAACCCTTCAATAGATTATTCACAAGTTGAAGATCACTCTAAAATAGATAGATTTGAGGCAAAATAATGTGTTGTAAAAAAATGTACAAAAGACAAAATTAAAAAGAGAAGTTACTCTCACACTTATGTCACAACAGAATATACATATACATATATTTTTCTATAAAAATATACATATATATATTGCTGCAAAATATATTTGATGAAACTAAAAGGAGAGGAAAACCAGAAGCCAAAAGAAGTGAAAGTGAAAGTGAATTTTATGATGACTTATGTCACCCTTTTCCAATCAAATATAAATATGGAAGAAAAAGTAAAAAAAATATATATATATATATATATATATATTTACAGTTTTGGAAGTGTCCCACTGTCCATTATCTTGTAAGTGTATAAACGAAAATCCAAATACTAAAGTTTGACGAGAAAAAAGAGGCATTTTTCTTTTTGTTCATTTAGCCTAACATAATAGCTAAAGGAGTAATGAAATATATCACAAGAAAAAACTTTAAAAAAAAAAATCCAGGGAAGTAACCCCCTCCCCAGTCCAAATACAGTTCTGTCAATGCGATGCAAGATCTTGGTCTATGCAAATACTAATCTTTATGTGCAGGGTATTTTGAACTTTGATTGCAAGGCTTTTCAGTTCAATTTTTATGCAAGCATAACACAATTTAATTATATGTCCTTAGAAAGGAGGAAATGCTTGATATCACCTTTTATGTTAGAACATAATGTTGATGCAATCCATATGTTATGCAAATATAGAAATAAATAAGTACATGTGAGTTACATAGTTATAGAACTTTTTTAAGAACATATACATATAAATCGATGGAACATATTGGAAGTAAAATACAACACACTTAAGTAGAATATTTGCTAAATCTTTTAAAAAAATAATAATAACTAACCTTGATATTTTCAAGGTTTACATGTAACAAAAGACATATAAAAGCAAATACTTCCATATGTGGCATTTATGCACCTCTCTCTAATAATTTGTAATTCCAACATGCATCAAAATTGAATCATGGTATGCATTCATCAAAAATAAAATAGGCATGAAATTCATATTTTAAATTTCTAAATATCCTACACATTCAACTAAACCAAGAATTTACATATATGACACAGGATTTTACATTTGTCCTACTTGTATTCTAGAGAGTCATAACCTTATCTTAGTTGAGATCCAAGACAACTTAAACTTATCATCTCTTGTCTTATTTTCATATTATCTTGCATTTTCCTACAAACTCAAGTTTTTAAAATAAAACAAAATTGATATAACCAGCTTTATACCTCAGATTCCTTACCCCACCCCAAACCAAACACACCTAAAACTTGGCTCTTCATTCTTCTGCAAATAGTTTCCTCTACTTTCAAGTCAACTCCATTACTAGATATGAACTTCAGGTTCTTGCAAATTGATAGGAGAAAACAGATAAAAACCAATAGCATATACCATCAATTATGGGATGCAACAAACGATAAACTCTAAAACATCAAATGAGTACAAATTGCAAAAAGCAAAATGACTTCACATTCAGTCACTCTAAATGAAGCATATGCTTGCATAGGCCATGAAATTCTTCTCATGGAGCCATAAGATAAACAATCTTATGCTTGCATATAAGGTGTTGGAATAAATAGCTAACTAAGCAAATACTGAAGAGATTAACCCCAATCCCCAAGAGTTATCAAGGAAGGTGGGATATTTTAAAGAAAGTCATTTCTACCCTAAACCACCCTACTCAAAACAGATTCCTAAAATCATTAAAACAGAGTTATTTAGTTGAGAAGAGCAAACTTGCATAAGTGGTATTAGGTTAGCTACTAGGGCAAATAGGAAAACGGAACTCATCTCAACACTAGAATCTATCAACATTTTAATGTTCTACATTAGCTTTAATTTAATAAGGAGGACATAATATTTCTAGCAAAGGTAGCCAAAGTTTTACCACCATAAACATAACCTATTTTATAACAATGAGCGTTTTCTTTTCTTTTCTCACAAATTTATTTTATTATCATGCTTACACTTACATCAAAGTCTTAACAAAATTGGGAACCATAAGACTAAAATAACATAATTGTACAAAATTCAACCCAAATTTTATAAAAATGTCTCCAATCAAGTATTATTTGTCAAGTACACATACTGCTCTTGCATATTTACTAGTCACTTTAATTCTTGCTACAATGAGCAGGGCTTTATACACAAATTCCCATTCATGTTCAAATCCGTGAGCTGTCTGGTTATGAAGTTCAGAATTGCATTAAAAGTATTGGGGTAATTGCTAACCCAAAGCTAAATGCCACCCACCATTTAATTTTTCCCACCACGTTTTAATTAGCAAGAAAAATAAAATATTGTAAACATAGTCAATTTAGCCATTTCACCCAAAAATTGGAACCCATGGCTCCAAATACTCCCCCCACCCCATAAGGTGTTCAAATCCATCTCACAAACATATTTTGTTAAGATGTTTTGACTTAAATCAAAAGTTTTAGAAAGTTTCTTTATATAAGTTCATATATTTAAGGACAAGGAATTAAACTCTAATGTTAGCCATCATTAGGTGCTCCCTTCATGCAAAATCAATATAACTTCTATCAAGCTGCTTTTATGTCCCCAAGTACTCCAAGGCTTTTAGGGTCCTTGTAACTTTTACCAAACTTAAGTAGATCTCTCTAAGTCTAACCAAAGCCTTGATCCACAACTAAATGGTCCCCTCCAAATTTACACCAATCAAAAACTAAACTTATGTCCTTAAAGTTCTCACAATAAAGGACAGTCCTATAGAGGCATAAATATAAACACTAGATAAGTTGCGAAACAAGATAATTCAAAAAACCCAAAACACATTAAAAAAGAAAAAAGGAAAGGAAAACACTCTTATATGACATCATTATATCACACCACTATACTGGTCAACATCTATACTACTAAATAGGGCTGCATAAGGTGCTTAGGCTTCACTATCCAAATAACATCTACATCTTCAATGGCAAATCCACATATCATATAACCAGTTGTGAGTTTTCTGCAATTTAAAATCTTCAATTCATGTAGCCCACTAAGGTCCTGAATGGATTGCATAGTTGAAAAAGCAACAATTCACATTAACAACACAGGTCCCCGACTGGACCAGACAAAATTATACAGAAAAGATAGAATAGACCATGCAATAACTATTTCGGACCAAGTTTGGATGTTAACGGGTATCAAATGTACATCCACATCACATACCCATAGAGAGAGAGAGAGGGAGAGAGAGAGAGAAAGAGAGAGATGTGCTAGCTAACAAGTGTTGAGATGTCATGATCATGACCAAGGACTGCTACAACATCAAAAAATATGATTGTTTCTGTGGTCACTTATTGAACTTAGTTGATTCAAGGATAACAGGTATCAAGCAACTGTCTGTTCAGATGAAAAGAAAAGGACAACAATGATAAGAAAGTAAATACACATAGAATCTCATTGCAGCCAAAAATCATTTCAACCAAAAAGGGGGGAAATAGTCTTAAAGCTTCCACAAATCAGGAGCAATCCATGTGAGACTTACGGTACTTTGATGCCACAAAACCTACATTATCAGGCGGAAAACTTGAAACCAAACTCAAGTTTTCCAGATTATTTGAAAATTGAAACCCCAAGATCAAGATACATTTCTAAGGCACGAAAGATTACATCCATTTTCTTCTGGAAAACAGAATAAATACTTCTCGTGTGTGTGTGTGTGTGTGTGTGTATAAGTATATAAACAGATGCATAATGACATCTAATAAAGTGTTTGTTATTGGTGTGGATACATATAGGGTTTGACACAAATAAATTGTGCATTATTCGTGTGATGGATTTGAAATTGAATTTCAATTGGGACTGATTAGGGTTCACAAATTTGATTCAAAATTAATAAGGACAAAATCCACAGTTAATTAAATCAATTAAAGATTTGGGGTACTTTTTATTGAGCAATGGTGAAATAATAAATCATTTAAATTAATACATGGATTAATAACACACACAAGAACTGAATTAAAACTCAAAACCCTTGATAGTTCCACCCATTGAACTCGCCTAAATTAAACCCCAAACATCCAAAAGATCATTTGACGGGAGAGAGAGAGAGAGAGAGAGAAAGAGATGAGAGATGAGACCTTGTGCTTGTACGAATCTTTCCTCGCATACTCCATAACAACGTGAATAGGATTCTGTGATTCAAACAGGTGTGCAAAAAAAGAAAAAAAAAAGGAAGAAGAAGAAATTACACCAGTGTGGGAAGAAAAAGATCATCAAATTCTGAAAATGTCGTAATTCAAGAAAAGATTCGATTCTTGATGAAGATGACGACAAGAAAGAGAAGTCGCCCATATTTCTTGAAGAACTTTTGCTTCTCTTTTCACCCCAATGTTGGAGAACGGATTCATCAATTTCTGAATGGACCCAAATCTCTCTCTCTCTCTCTCTCTCTCTCCCAAAAAACTCTCTTTGGTCTGCTTTGCAACGGTCATCTTTTTTAGGGGCCATCGAAAATATGGCCGTTGCCTGACTATTTTGATTTGACAAAATCTCAACCGTTAATCCTCATTAAATCAATCCTCCTGGCAAAAAACTACCTCTACCGATGCGCGAGAGTCAAGGCTGTGGGTTTAACCGTGGATAGTAGCGTTTTGCATAAAACAGTATTTTACTTCTTTGGCATTTGTGCCACATTTAAAAATAAAATCATAATTTCAAAAATTATAATTTAAAATATTTTTTTTTTCAAAAATCATAGCGATCCTTCACTTTTACTCTTTATTTCCCAAATTTCTAGTTCCATTATTATAGCTATCTATATATAGACACAATGATTTAATATTTTACCTTTTCTAATTATTTTATTATGTTCGTTGAGATACTATTTAGAGTAGGCATTATGTGGGTGTTTCATTCGTTACCTTAGTGACTAATGATTAAACTAAAATATAACTACAGTTTAATCGTAATTGATCCTAAATATTAAAATTAACACTCAGTAGATTCAAGAGTTCGGTATTCATACTCTTTAAAGAAAATCATGAATTTAAACAGGCATCGGAAAGATTTATCCATTAAAGATTCAACCCGACTCGAATCAGATTTAATTAAATTTAATATATTTACTAGATATCGATAATTTATTAAAAAAATCTACATATTAAGACTAATTGGTCCAGATACTAAAAAATCAATACAATAAATTTTCTAGCATCAAAAAATAACATTTTTCTTATAATTTTTTTATTTGATAACTGATATCTAATAATCAATTTATTTATTTTAACTAATTTAACTTAAGTTAATTATTGATCTTCAGCTCTCTTTATATTTATTTTTTCATTATCAAATCCCATATACAAACAGGAGAATTTAGTATTTTCAAAAATAAGGTGTTGATTGCAGGCATTTGTGGTCCCAACATATTTAAGACCTCTGTGCCTGTTGCTGTTAAATGCATTTGTGCCACATTAGGTAATGCCAGAGACATGTACGATCGAGATGTAATTCTCACTTTATTTATTTATTTTTTTTTATTTTCTAATCAAATTTTATTAAATTAATCTGAATCGAATATTATGTGATCTATTTTAAAATTTGATCCTCTTAAATTCTTTTTCGTTATTCTCAGATATCGAACTTGAGATTTTTGATTAAAAAGATAAAATATCTGATTACTCAATTTATAAGAATTTGGTATAATTCTCACTTTTATAACAATAACTTCAAGGATAAGAAGAATTGCAAGCATGTATGTTGAACAACAGGCTGCGCTAACTCAATATTTACAAGATTTTATTAAATAAATAAATTATGCTTAATCTTGTTACACGTGTAATTAATAAATTATAAATATGTTTAATTTTTTATTGGAAATAATTAATTACAATCTCACAGCTTTCAGCTTTCTCCCAAATCCCTCTGCCCTTTTATAGCAACTTGGACAGCCTAAACCCAAAAGCTGCCCCTGTGATTCTTGCATCGACCAGTTGCAGAAATGGTCCTAACTGATCCAACATGCCCCACATTTCCTCCACTTGCTTCCCAAATGAAAAACTTTCATGTTCCCAAATTACCCATGCCAAACTTCCCATAATTACCATCCTAGGCTTGCAATTTCACCCTTATAGTAAAACCTTAATTTCCATATTTTTGGGGCCTTGCTTGACTAGGGTGCTCTCCACTCCTTTGTGTTCACAATATCTGCCTTTCACTTCAATTATCCATAAAAACTAAATTTTGCAGAAACCCCGGAAAGCAAGATGACACTTAGATTCTCACCAATTCAAGAAAGGTTGGATTTTTGACATATCCCATGTACCGTTCAATGGTTACAATCAATGTTCTATGTTTGTGTTGCTACAATTATTGTGTTTGCTGCTTTTATTTACTGTCTTTTGAACGAACACAAGAAAACAAAGTACTAGAAAAAGGATACTACTGTGGACAGTGAATTTAAAGTATGTTGAGTTGAGGTCATGATCGGTGGAGGAGGTTAAAATATTTTTTTTTTCTTTTTTTTTTTCTGTGGGCCTGTTCTGTGAAAACTGTAGTTGTCATTGGTGACGATGTGATTTTTTTTAGGATGTGGGCTTTGTTTGGAATCCGAAATTTGGAAATGATATGATTTTTATATTTTCTTTGTTTCAAGATTTTTCATTCATTGTAGATATTTTTAGTTCCTTGGTTTCTCTTCCTGGGTTGTCTCTTTCTCATCGCAAATTTTATGGAAATTCTGATTAGTTTCTAATTGATTTCACCGTCACAATAAATATCAATTATTTTTTTTTTTAATTCCAAAACTTTCTATTTATTGCTATGTTATTATGGCTTTCAGATGCTTCTCACGGTCTAACTGAACTCCTTGTTTTTGTTCATCGACAGAGTCAGCAAATTCACAAGAATCCAATTTTTTTAGGGGATTGTGGAGAAAAAACCCTTACTTGATTTTCTCTTCTTGAGTCTTCTCTGATTTTTATTTTCTGGAGGTGGTTTTGGAGTGAGGTCTCTGATTGCTGCTTCCTTGGCTTTTTGTGAATCTGTTTCTTTTATATATTTTCCTCTTTTCTTTACCTCTCTGGCTCTGACACTTCTGCCTCCCGCAATCCCAACCCTAACCAATTCAGTACTTTTCCCTGATTCAATTCATTCACCAGAATTTTGTAATAAATTTGGAGACCCAATTTCCAAGAGCTGCTATTGTTGCTTAGAGTTTAGGATAAATTGTTCGAAATCCAATTTCCTGCTTTCTTGTTTATGAAACAATTGATAGCAGTTTCATGAATAGGCCTAGATGACCGCAGATGAAACAAGTGGCAATAGCTCCTTATGGAGTAGAGAGCAAGATAAGGCATTTGAGAATGCCCTTGCAACTTATCCAGAGGATTTATTCGACCGGTGGGAGAGAATTGCGGCTGATGTACCAGGAAAAACCTTGGAAGAGGTTAAGCATCACTATGAGCTTTTAGTAGATGATGTTGGTCAGATTGAGTCTGGATGTGTGCCTTTGCCTAGCTATACTTCTTTGGAGGGTTCATCTGAGGAAGGGAGTGGTGCTAAGAAGGGTGGTCATGCTGGACATCATAGTAGTGAGTCTGGTCATGGAAGCAAGGCCTCGAGATCAGATCAAGAGCGGCGTAAAGGAATCGCTTGGACTGAGGATGAGCACAGGTTAATTCTTCATTTGTTTTTATCTAATTATTTAACCAATCTCGTGTAGATATAATCCTGCGAAACACGTGAAGAAGTATCTTATTTATGGTGAAGGCTGACTTTGCATTAGTTCACTGCTTAGTGGGTCTCTTTTTTGCTTTGTTATAATAATATTGTGTTTGGCTTGCTTCAACTTAACTTTATGAGTACTTATCCTTGGCATCTTTGAAATCACGTGTTCATGTTGAGCTTTTATGATTCAATGCTTTTTTGGTCCTCTGTCTAAAGTATAATTGCTAATGGGCATCTGCCTTGTTTTCCCAGTCACTTGCTAAACGTAAACTACAACCTGCCTTGTTAGGCGATGATCAGGGACCTGGGGACAGGATAAAGTACTTCAATATGTATCTCACTTGGGTCATGGATTCCTAATACATTAAAAACAAATTCAGAAGCAAATATACTACAGATGATATAGTGCAAAAATGTATGGTAACTTAATACTGTTTGATTGTGTATTATGAGAAAGATCATGGTGTTGTCTCTTTTCTGCAAATTTGAACAGTATTCATGGAGAAGTGCAATTGAGTGGTCAATCACGTTATGGAAAATCTTTAGTTTAATAGAGGCTTTGGGATCTCCTTATATCCAATACTCCTTTAGAATTCCTTTACGTTGCATGCTTCATGGTTAAAGGCTGCTGTCCTGGTTGACAGCTTGTAGTTGGCTGATGATGTGATTGAGCTACTAGACCTTCCTCAACAACCATAGTTCTTTTCATGGGAGGGTAACTAAGGATTTCTGACATATCCTCTATGTGTTCCAAATGCAATTGCATAAACTGGGGATTCATATAGGTCTTATAAGCTATGTTCAAAGCTCTTGGTGATTATTGTATTTTTGTTGTTAGGGCAATTTTCATCTGTTTTTTGACGTGGCGGAAACATAAGAAGAGAAACTGTATTGTCTTTCTTTTTTGTTAAAAACAAAGGGTATAGGTATCTCAGGAGTATAGATTTGAATATTTTTGTGATGCTTGTACTTCTGAGGAATATTGCAGGAGTGGGACACAGCTATGAACTGATTCTTAGACAGGAATGTTTTGGTAACTTTTTTGGTCTAAACCTGTTTGGCATGTGCTCATCTCTAGCAAAAGACTTTTTTTAAAGTTGATCTAACTTAAGTACGATCCTTGGAGAGGTTTCATTTAGAAGTGTCTACTGTTTGACAAATTGACAGTAATTTTCCACGTTTTAGATCCGATTTGGTGAGGCCTCTCTAATTTGGAAAGCAGGCAGATATAGTTGTTGCGGTCTTTTTTTCGTATCATATGTCTTTACACTTGCTAATGAGCCTGAGATGCTTACCATAATTCTATACATGGAGTTACTGGACCTTATTTATTTCACCCTTCCTTAAGCTTCAGTTGGATAGAAAAGTCTGGAACAAGAAATTTTGGGGCAATTGGATAGTTAAGACTATGAATTCTGGTTTATGTCCCTGTGGT
Organism: Dillenia suffruticosa; assembly: GCA_033439265.1. Taxonomy (NCBI): domain Eukaryota; kingdom Viridiplantae; phylum Streptophyta; class Magnoliopsida; order Dilleniales; family Dilleniaceae; genus Dillenia; species Dillenia suffruticosa. The sequence goes on from JAVTVX010000005.1 coordinate 3,948,981, forward strand.
TCAAAGGGTGGGTGAGTTCAGTTTGAGTTTTCATCAAACGGGTGGATCTATATGTTCTGGCAGGTGGAAATTAAGACCAGGTGGGCATGCCTCAAAGATAGAGAGAATATTGGATATGCCTATTTTGATATTCCAATAGGTTGTCTTGTATTATGTAGGCAACATTTCGAATAGTGAGTTGAGAATTTTATGGTTAGAACTATATGAAATGAAAGCAAGAAATTTTTCGGGATGTATTCCTTACTTGAGAGCAGTTAGAGTTCACCTTTCTGTAAATCAATCATCCTCATCCATGTCCAAGGCTAGATCTTCTGGGTCTTTTTTTGCAACTTAAGTTTTACATGAAGATAGAGGTAGAGCCCTGATATCATTGATGGAGGCCTAGCATATCTTTCTATGGAACGAGGGGAAGTCATGCTAACATTTATTTTCTGATGACATGGTGTTTTGAGGCTATGGATCTATCAGCCTAGTGCTGTGCAGGCAATCCCTCCCTTGTGTGGGGCATAGATATCTTTATACCAAAAGGCAGCGTACTAATTGCAACCAACAGCAACTAATTTTCAACTTAGCTTCGATGCTAACATAGGCATGAGTGAATACCCTGCATTTCACATGGTCCTTCCATTTACAACACGGTGCGTATCAGTGCCAATATTTGTATATTTATTATACTTTAAACTTTGGTTTTTGACTAAACAGATTATTTCTTCTTGGATTGGAGAAATATGGAAAGGGCGATTGGCGAAGTATATCCAGGAATTTTGTGGTAACTAGAACACCTACACAAGTAGCTAGCCATGCTCAGAAGTATTTTATCCGCTTAAACTCAATGAACAAAGACAGACGGCGATCAAGCATTCATGACATCACCAGTGTCAACAATGGAGATGCCTTGGCCTCTCAAGGTCCAATCACAGGTCAATCGACTAGTGCTGCTTTGGGAACTTCTGCAAGCAAATCAATAAAACAAACCCCTCAAAATCCTGCTGGACCTCCAGGAGTAGGCATGTATGGTGCAGCACCCATGGGGCAGCCAGTGGGAGGACCCCTGGCCCCAGCAGTTGGCACGCCAGTTAATCTTCCAGCACCACAACATATGGCTTATGGCGTTAGAGCTCCTGTTCCGGCTCCTATGATTCCCGGTGCCCCTATGAACATGGTCCCAGTGACATATCCAATGATGCCTACATCTACACACAGATAATGTCATCTTGCTCTTGATTTATTGTACAGAGGACTCATGCTTATGGCCTTCAACTTGAGCTCGAATAAGAGTTGTTTTTTTGCAATTGCAAGTCAGTCCAACTATTATCTCTCATTTTCCTCATTAGTTCCAAATAAGCTTTAGAGCGGAAACCAAACTCATTTGTATAGATTATTGTTAGATGTGGGATTATGAGTGCACCAGCAGTGTAGTTTCTATTTAGCTTCAGATTCTATGCTATTGATCATATGTAATAGAGGTTAAGGACAAATTTTCTGTTGTAAAAGCTTAACGAACCTGTTATGTTTATTACCAAGCATACATTTTTTAACAGTATTATCTTATGTGGTTTTCTAGCACTCTCGAGCTCCTCTAGTGATAAACAATGGTGCAGCTTTCTAGAGTTGGAACCTGACATGAGGCATGTAAGCAGCTGCTCACCGGTACAGTTTCAGCAGAATGTCTACTTGAATAATTCCCTTTATTGCAGTTGTTTACACTCGTAAAACTATAGGAAACAAGAAACATTGATGGCAAAAATGATCTCATAACTCAAGGAAAGAGTTTTCATCTACAAATCCTGAAAGAGAATTATCCTTCCATGCCTAAAGTTTTAGCTCTTTCCACCACTGCTGATAATGCAAAATGAAATTTGTTTCCCCATTTTGCATCGCATTAACATAAAAAACATCTAGGTACAAATATACACATACACATATTTGAAATTCAGTAACAAGGATTTTAGTTGGGATTTAGTCCCGCACGGTTTTTGCTATACAGATCACCTTGGATAGGCTCTAGTCTTCCAATTGCGATTTGATTAGTATCTAGGCTTTGCCATCCATGACTTGTTCCATAAATAAAGCATGAGCCCGAGATGAATGCCACAGGTTCCATCCCTGACGTGCCAGACAGAAGCCATCTGATCAGTAAGTAAAAGAACATTTCAAATACAGAAGCATATGAAGTTACATGTAATCACAGTTATTTCTAAGAGAGTTACCAAATGAAACTAGAAACTAGAAACAGACTCCTTCGGTTTCATCCTATTGAGTCTTGATATGAAGGGCTGAAGGAGAGATTTTAAGGTTAGATCATCCCACTGCAGCGCAACCCACTATTCCAGAGAGTCTATATTAATCTGTCTAGGACGAGGAGGAGATGACCATGGACAATGAAGAAGCAGCCTCTTCAGCTTTGGACAAAGTGTATTGCAATTGCTTCTAGGGAATAACATCTGATTAACCCTGGACTAATGGTCTTCAATTCTGGGAGATGAGTCAACTCAAACCTCGGGAGACTGTAGATCATACCATCATCTTCATCATAGTTGCTACAACATTCATCTATCATTTGCTTTTAATCTACTGCAAATATCTCTTCCATTTGCTGGCAATTGTGGGCCACAAACTTTTCCAGGTTCAGGAGATGCAGAAGCATGCCAAGCAGGAAAGGTTTCCTGATTTTGGGACAGCTAAGGATGCATCAGTTTTTGAGAAATGAAAAGATTCCAAGTGCTGATGGCCCTTCTCCCCTTAATAGTGTTTTCAGTGATTCCAGACGGAAAAGAATTAGCTTCTCAAGGCTTCGGGTTACTTGGGACCACTCTTCTACATCTGGGACCAATAAGGGTGAGAAAAAAATGTACCACAAATTGTTTGCATCATCAAAATATTGAATCATTAGCTTCTGCATGTTCTTGGGAAGCAGAAGTGGTTCTATTATTTGTCCTCTGAAACTCCTCCCATTTAATATGACCTTTCTGTTAAAGCACTCCTCGTACATATTCATAACATCTGAAAAATGTTCACCTAACTGAATGGCATAGTCTTTTATGCCCGACTCATCTGGATACCTGACACATGCATTGTAGTCAGCCCAGTCATCAAAGTTGCACACCAAGGTTTCCAACTTTCTTAGCATTAATATTTCCTCAAACCCTGCATTGGAGTTATTTGGGGGATTATAGACTACAAGATATTCAAGTTGATACAGCCTTGGCAGTGTGCCCTTGCTGAATTTCTGAAATTTTGAGCCGAGACTCAGAAACCGGAGATTGCCCAACATTCCCATTCCTTGAGGCACTTCACGGATTCCTGAATCATAAAGATCCAAGTTCCTTAGTGCAGTAAATTTTGCTAATAAAGGGACAGACCTTAGATGCTGGCACCTTCAGAGAAGTAGTGCAGTAAGATGCTTCAACTCGAGCAAAGAGACTGGTAAAATTCCGATTGCAGTATCAGATAAATCAAGAACCCGGAGTCCAGTCATGTGCAGAAGAAATTGTCAGGAATGCTCCTGTAAAAAAAATTTCCCGGCAGCAACAATGTTGACAGTCAGTGGCATTCTGGGGACAAGCTTGGGGAGATTTCAATTATGCGATTTTTCATTAAAGAGACTCTCTCGAGATCCTTTGTCCACCATTGCTGATCTGGCATATCACTTAACTTCATATCAGCCTGCACTATGAATTGCGGAAACACTCGTGTTATCTGAAGAGCCATGTCTCTAACCACATCATGCATTTTTACACATCTAGTCCCACCAAAATCTTTAACTACACTTTCCAGTAAGAAAGCATTCTCAAGTTTGTTCAATATGGTGTGGCCATCATCAAACTGTGCCTGCCAATTCTTTCCTTCAACTAGTCCCTCCACAATGAAGTACTCAATCAGCTCATATCTTGGAATTTCATAATCTTCGGGATACAAAGCACAATATAGGAGGCAGTTCTGGACTTTCTCATCTTTTAACCGATCGAAACTAAACTTCAACTTCTCAAATATTTCTTCCTCACCAAAGTAGCCCTTTCTGGACTCTCGCAACCTTTCCAAAGCACATCTCCATTCGCAAATGTCATTGACCCCTCGCATGCTTCCAGCAATAGTGATTATGACAAGGGGCAGCCCTGCACATTCTTTTGCAACGGACTTCACAATTTCTTCCACCTCAGTAGGAAGCACAAAGTTATGACCCAGTTTGGCACAAAACAATTTCTGAGCGTCTTCCTCTGAAAGAGGCTCTACCTTAAAAGTTTTCCCAAAACCCATTCTTCGACACACATCCAATAGCCGAGTGGTTAAAATCACTTTGCAGTTCTTCTTGCCAATAGGGATTCCCACATCTTCCAAAAGAAAAGGCTCCCACACATCATCCAAGATAAGGACGAACTTTTGTGTAGCCAGTGCTTCATATAAAATGGCTGCTTTTACTTTTTCTTCATTGGTGACAGATAGATCTAGATGCAATGCTTTGGCGATGTTGTCCTGCAACTTATAAACACTTGAATTTTGGGAGACTGTGATAAAATAAACATGCCCCATGGCAAACTCTTTATCTGCAGAAACTCGATTATAAATGTGAGTTGCCAAAGTTGTTTTGCCAACACCACCCATCCCATAGATTCCGATCGTCTTGACACCATCATTCATCAAGCATGCCCATATCTCTTCAAACGTCTTTCCTGCTGTGGTTTGGCCTGCCAATACTTTCATGGGCAATATCTGTCTGTAAGAGACAGGCTCATCAATGACCAAATCACCAAAAGTGCTACCTTTCCAATATAATTCTTTCACCTCTTCGAGCTTCTCAACAACAATATTCCCCAAACAAAAGTGTGAAAGAAAAAGACCTCGCTTGAGGATCTGTTCAATAGTTTCTACTTCAATATTGATTTTTTGCACTTTCCTTTGCCACTGCTCGACTTTTTTTTTTCTCTTTCTAGGATGAAGCTCAGTGTGCAGTGCAGAGTCAATATCTTCCAACTTGATATTCAACTCATCCAACTTCCTCTTAAGGTTGTTGAAATTCTGATTGATGCTCCAAAATTTGTAAATCGTCCTGCTAATGGGTGATAGTATATTTTGTAATAGAAACTTCATTTTAAGAATTACTGCCTGAAACAAAGATCACAAGTAAGAGCAACTAAGCCTATGGGATTCTGCAAGATCATTTTGTAAAATACCCAAAAACCTATGACAGTAGAAGGAATGCATGATCAGCACCGTTTGTAATATTCAGAGCTGACAGATCAAAAAGTATAGATAAACATGAACAAAATTATGCTTGTACATCAAACAGGATCAGTTTTACCCTGAGACCTTAAAATGAAGAACATGTACTTAAGCATAAATGCCATGTCAGCTCATGATGGCATTTGAAGCAAGCAATATCAAAGCAAAATTGGTTGGTTAATTATTAAAATTTTGGGCAACCCTAAAATTATCATACTAGAAAAAAAATTACCCTCAACGGACTCATCCTAATAGTGTTCATATAACAAGTTGAATTCAGCGATATCTAATTATAGAAGCTTTCCCATAAGATTAAACAATAGAAAGTCAATCAACTCTTCAACCCTAAAATGGTTCCTGTTTCGAATATGTACCAAATTAGAAAGCATTTATCCAAAACAGGCCTAAAATTGATCTGAGTTTGAACCATTTTTGTCAATTAATTACAAATTAACACCCAAAATCACAGGAGAATCCACAATGGATTAATACAAATAAAAGTTCGACAATTTTAACTTAATCCCTCCCCCAAAACATGCGAAAGGAGTTACCTTAGGCTGAAAATTAAGCGACTCCCACAATTGGAGAAATAAGGGTTCACAGAATGGACTCAGATCCCCACCAGAAGGAAGAAACAAGAGAGAGATCAGGGAAGCAAAGGACGAGCAGTGAATGCATGGCGCTTTGAAGCCACAGGGGTGGTGACAGTGACAGTGGCGGTGGGAGGGTAGTTTCAGAATTTCCTAGTCATTTCCACATGTTAGGTCGAGTCAAAGGATGAAACTTTCGGCCGACTGATAATATTATTTTAGAGGGATTAGGCGTTGAGTGGAGCGGCGAATTAGGAAGAAAAAATTTTAAAGGCCAAATTGCAGCAGAGGAGGAGAGAAAGGGAAAATCATATGATACCGTAATTCATTTTTTAAGGCGAGAAGGAAAAGGTACCCTAATCCATTCCATTTTTTAAGAAGTCAATATAGAGTGCAATGAGAAGAGATCGTTTCTTTTAGGTGGGGGAGAGTAGAAGCCAAATCACGCATGTGCCCTCCCCCATCCCCCCAGGCAAAAAAAGAAAAAAGAGAGAGAGAAAGACCAAACCCCTCTTCCCTTGTCTCCCAAACAGGGGAGGAAACACCCCATTCATCTTCTCTGGTGACTTCCCCCGCCGGAAAACTTCCCCCTCCTTTTCTCTCACTCTCTTTTTCCATCTATTCTCTCTCCTCTCCTTTTCTCCCAAACCACGGACAAAACACCCAGAAAACCCTCACCCGCTACTGTTCATCTTCTCTGGTACCGGCAAAACATGCAGAACCTATTACAGTGTTTGCATATATTACGATGGTGGTAATTAGAAGAAGAAACCAAAAGGAAAAAAGAACTGTATTTTACTTGGTTACTCTGCCCGCCATGTATTTTCCACCAAGAGTATTGCGTCATTGACTAAGGCTGAATTGCCCACTTTGCAAATACTGACATTGGGAACTCGGTGCAAGTCATGAATGTGACTGGAAAATTGCTGCCAGATTTCCTTAATTGCCCCACAAGTTTTCTCTTGTCTTTACTGGGGTACAGTTAAAACTTCTGTTCATGAAAATACTAATGCAAGCATTCTCCTTTCTCCCCCATCTATTTTCTGTTTTTTGCTATTAGGAACTTGCACGCCCTAAGACAAAGGCGTGCTGTCATAGAACCCACCAGAACTCGTTCGTGATTGTTCAGCCTCAAACATGAAGACAATCATAATCAAGAACTTTAGAGATGACAGTTATCAAATATTTACGGGACAATGCCGAATCATTGAATAATATGACAATTTCTACACCAGACATTGTAGAGTACTTGAGAAAATTCTACATCAGAACTCGTTCATGAAAACTAATCAGATTCACCGGCCTTTAAGCTCAATTTGAAGATGAAAATGGGCTCCAAATAACAACTAAGTGGAAGTCACCGGAAAAGATGAACAGTTGCAGCTGAGAGTTTTCTTGGGTTTTCGTCTGCGATTTGGGAGGAAAGGGGGGAGAGAGACGGCGTCGACAAAGCCCACCGGCGGTGGCAGTCACTGGAAAAAGATGAACACCGTGTTTCGTCTGCAATTTGAGAAAGAGAGCACGAAGAATCTTGGTCTTTTACCGAAAACAAGATATCATTGATGGATTGTTCTGATAATAACGAAGCATGGTATTAGATTTTTTAATCACAAAGTTGACTCATGAAAGTTGACTCTGTATTTAACATGAAATGGATTATACGAGAAGAATAATTATTTATAAATCTCAAATTATATTAATCAAAATATAATTAAAAATATACATCGTGACGTCATACCCCTAGAAATGAGGAGATAACTTTCGAAACATCTCCTCCTCTCCCGCAAAAGCCAACAAGTGCGCACAAAATTTTAAATATTAAAAAAATATATATTTAAACAAGAATTTTTTATATCTTTAAACAATATTAGATTCACGAAATAGGATTATATCTTTATATTAGGTTTATATTAACAAATTTCAAAAAAATTTTAACTAAATTGATTAAAATTTTATTGTGGATTATATTTACATATATTTGATTAATTTTTAATTATATTATCATATATTTTGATTAAAAATTTTGTAAAAATACGGTGATATAGACTGATAGATAAAATTAAATTAATTTAGTTCATTATTAATTTGATCTATTTAAGATTGCTTATTTTAAATTTCACCCATTCAGAAAGTAAAACTCTCAATATTTTTATCAGTGTTAAAATTAACATTCAACCATATTCACTCAATAGGATGCCAACATTTGCCGATATAGGACTATACTTACTTAAATTAAATAAACTTTTAATTTAAAAAAATTATATATATGAAAAAGTATAATTTTACTGATACGAACTTTGGACTGAATATAGACAGGTGAAAGGGTAAAATTTATCATTAAAACAATTAAAAAATATTAAATCTTTATTTTTTCACTATCACAAAATTAAACATTTTCCTAGGTTGAAGATAGATTCAGAGTTTTTTCTTTTTCTTTTTTTTTTGAAAAAAGAAAGATACAAAGCTTTCAAATTTTTCAATAGCTCCATTGGGACTTGGTCGTGGAGAGGAAGAGCAAGCTTTTAGCCGTGGATAACGGTCAGGAAAGAAGAGATTGAAATTCAAAATCAAGTTTAGGTACTTGGAAAACAATGGACTTGACCAAAAATAAAAGAAAATCATCGGTCAACATTAGGAATAACAAAAGACTATGAAGCCTTGAAAAAAAAACAAAATAAAACCAATATTGGATTCGCTCAATAGAAAAGATGTTGAGATCCTTTAATCATATCTAGATTCAATTCGTTATGAAAATAAAAAAAAAATCACGTAAGGAAATATCTGAAAACAGGCTTAATAACGCATCAATTTAAATTAATCGAGACAAGTCTCAAATATTAAATAGTAACCAATTTAGAAGTAAAAAAAAAAACACAAAATAAAAAAATTGAAGTAAATAGAACTTTGCCCGAACGAGTTCAAGGCTGGTCAAAAGATTACGGAACCTTGAAACTTATTTTACTAATTCGAGAGGTTTTAGTATTAAATAATTTTATTAATTAATTATAACTCAATTAATATTATTTCTTTTTAAATTTAAACATTTTCTATGAATTAAAAAAAGAATTGAGTAATTTCTCTAGAGTTATTTTTAAAATATTGAAAAATGAAACTCATTTTATTAAAATATTGATATTTTTATTCAAATTTTAAAATTAGTGAAATTGGTATCGTGAAAATTTTTTGACATAATCCGATTTTGAAAAAATTGATTTTAAAATCAACAGAAAAGTTTCGAGAAGAAGAGAGAGAGAGAGAGAGAGAGAGAGAGAGAGAGAGAGGCCGGGGGGAGGGGGTGGAGAGGGAGGGAGGTGGGTGACCCATCTCTGTCTCATTGTTTGACGTGGACCTGCTTGGGGGAAGAATTCAACAAAAGGATATCGGCCATTAGTTGTATATTTAATGGTTGAAAAGACCAGGAGCCGACTCGGGCTTTTCTGCAAATTTAATTTCTTTTTGATCTCTCCGCTTCGATCTCTTCAAATGTTGAGACTTTGAACAATGAATTATTTTTAAAATAATATTACTTAAAACTCAATTTATTAAAATATTATAATTTTTATTAAATTTACCTGCGTAATCTTGAAAATCAATTTCAACCCTACCTAAATTGCTTCCCCACTGAAAAAAAAATTAAAATAAGGTCGACTTGATTTTATTTTATTTTTCAATTTTGAAAGCATTTTGCGGAGGTTAAGTCGATTTTCATAACATTAGCCCAATTCCTCTGCCTTTAATTTTGTGGCAAAACCACTTGGATGCTTTTGTTCTTCACCAGATTACATATTAAATTATAACTGTATTTTATTACATGTACTATTCCAAGCTGACACGTGTCAAATGATCGGATTTTGAATGGTATGCAATATCAAGACTCGAGTCAAGCATCAACTCCGGCCAATCAATCGCCTTCTCTCTCCTTCTCTCTCATTTATATGCATTTTTAATAAACAAAATTGTGTTCAATAAAGTTTTACTATTAATATTTCCGAGATCTTGTTGTATTATCAGCAGCATCTTTTAATGAATGGGGAAAGAAAATTTCAAATGAAACCCTCAAACAAGCCAACATTTTGTCCTTATATGTTGAATATTCTCTTCTTCATTTAAAGCTCATAAAAGCTTTTGAGTGTTTTTTTTTTTTTTTGTTTATTTTTGTCCATCTGTATGTGCAATTCGGGCTCTTTTCTATGAGAATTTGGTTTTGGCCATGGCTATCAATCTCATGTATTAATTTCATGCAAAGTAAACATGATAATTGTCTGCTTGTGATATTAATTTTGCCTATTGGACTTTACAGTTGTACACACACCTGTCCCTTAACAAATATTCATATGTAATTTTTCTCAAAAGGATGGATCTTGTCCTGTTGTAATTGCATACTTAATTGACAGGTTAGGTCACGTAAATTATGAAGATCCTCGTTTCAATGTTGGCATGCCGGTGTTTACCATTCATGGAAATCATGATGATCCCGCTGGTGTGCTAGGCATCTTCTCAAACAATCTTTCTCCCAGGCTCGCCTTCCTAAAGTATTGCACCCCTTTTGTAATTTTCAACTGTAAAATGCTGTCTATTGGATTTTGGTGCTACCATATCTCTGTTGCTCACTGAGTATAGCATGTTATCCTATGTAAGATGTTTCTTTGTTATTGGTCTTGCCCTTTGTATTCATGTGATGTGCGGGATGCACCAATTCATGTGATCTGTCTATATTTTTACCCTCAGATTTTTCAACTTGTTTTTCTTATGTCAACTGCAGACTTGCAACTAGTCTCTAGAAAGTTGCTCAAAGTTGTTCAATGCTCAAATGTACCTTGAATATTGGCTTTTAAGTATTTTATGTCCATCTATGAACATGTTGAACAGTGCCGTTAGTAGGGGAGCTCCTGACTAAAAGTGCTTTAACCATCTTCAATTCAAAGAATAAAATTAAAAAGTAGAGAGGGGAAGCGCTTATTTGAGTTCTACCACTAAACGAGCTGTAAGCATAAAAATGCTTTTTGGTCCTTGAAGTCAGCGATCTGATTGATAATGTGCTCTGGTCCCTGCTGAATTTTTTGTCAGGGGCAACTACTTGTTCGACAGTTCTTTGTTAGTGTGCCTTTTCTAGAACTTGAACCATTAATTGCTAGATTCTCAATATTTGAATTGCCCTTACTCAATAAATTTAAATCTATCAATCTTGTAACATTTTTCCTCGTTGGTTAGAAGTATCCCCACCTTCTTTCTCCATTCTGTTGACAGGACAACCTTTCTGCAACTGATATTCTTTCAGCTTGCAATCTTGTGAATTATTTTGGAAAATGGATCCGGGAGGTTCCGGTGTTGGTCAGATCACTCTCTATCCCATTCTTTTCAGGAGGGTATGTTTCTTAAAATATATTAGTGGAGGCTCCCTAGCTTTTGTTTTTCTTAGTCTCCTGTTTGTCCTTTAAAATATAAATGTCCACAATACAACTTACAAACTCAGAAAGGCTGTTCTGGAACTATCCCTTAGAGTTTGATCTGGGTCCAGGGTTCAACATCAGTGGCTTTATATGGACTTGGAAACATTAGAGATGAAAGGCTGAATAGAATGTTTCAGGTAACTTTTTTATGACTGCTTTTCAGCGCTTCCATTTTATCCTGACATCAGGGCTCTCAATACTTACATATCTGTCAGCTCTTTATTATGAAATAGATGCCACATGCTGTTCAGTGGATGCGGCCAGAAGCTCAAGAAGGGTGTGATGTTTCAGACTGGATTAACATTCTTGTACCGAATCAAAACAGCATTTTTTTTAATCACATGAATGGCCTGCCTCATATGATATGAATTTTGAATTACTTTGATCTCAACTCTTTTAATTTCAGAATCAAGACAAATCCCAAAATGCAATAAATGAACACTTTTTGCCATGGTTCTTGGACTTCATTGTCTGGGGACATGAGCTTGAAAGTTTGGTTGACCCTCAGGTGCCATATAGCACATTTTGTTTGCCATTTATTTGTTTCTTTCGCAATATCACAATATCACAAGGAAGACATTTTGTGGACTTGTCAGGAGGTTCCAGGAATGGGTTTCCACATTACTCAGCCAGGGTCTTCAGTTGCAATTGCAACATCCCTGATTGATGGAGAATCAAAACCGAAGCATGTACTTCTTTTGGAGATTAAGGTTGTTTTTCTATAATTTTTTTTTTCATGAGTCATATGTATATCTGCTACGTTATCATGAACAATTGTGTAAAATGGTTTATTCCTAGGGAAACCAATATCGACCAACCAAAGTACCTTTGACGTCAGTGAGGCCCCTTGTGTATACAGAGGTTAGATGATGCCACATGCCGTCTTCATGTGGAAAAAATTCAATGATTTACAGACTCTGTGTTGCTGGTGCAGATAGTTTTAAAATATGAAGCTGATATTGATCCCAATGATCAGAATTCCATTCTTGAACATCTGGACAAAGTGGTATTGTTGCTGCTGGGCACTGAAACTTTTACTGCTTTCTATTGTTTCTTCTTCTGCTTCGTTTGCCAATTTATGGCTGCTCTCTTGTCGAAGTATGAATTTGTATTGTTATTTGATTATCTCACTACAGGTCAGAAATTTGATAAGAGAAATCAAACAAGAAGGCAACTAATAAATCAGAGCTCAAACTTCCACCAATCGGAACTGAGGTAGCTACTTTTGACGTTATTTTTAGTTGACTTTTGTAGCATTTTTTCTAAGATAAATTTATAGGATACAAAGTATGATTACTTTTGAGCACATTACGGATTCCATTGGATAGGTAGATTACTCTGGTTTCATGTAGTGTTGGAACCGAACCGGGCCGGGCCGGGCCCGGTCCGGTTCAAGGGCGGTTCCTGGAACTGCGGGCCGGGCTGGCTGCAGTTCCTAGGCCAGTCCGGGCTGGGCTGGGCCGGTTCCAATTTTTGACAAAGTTGAACCGGCCCGGCCCGCTGAACCGGAACCGCCGGGCCGGGCCCTGTTCGGCCTTTTTTTTTGTCCCTTTTTAATTCTTTTTTTTGTAACTCTATTTTTTAATTCTATTTTATTTTTATAACTCCATTTTTTTTAACTTTGTTGTTTTATTTTATATTTTCTTGTAATGATTTATTTATTCATTTTGTTTTTTTTAATTCATATTTTATAAAAAATAAATTAAAAATTATAGACATAAAATTTTTAGAGTGGTTCCACCGAATTCGGTGTACGTCCACTACCAATCTCATCATTTGGATTTTAAAATTCTCTAATTTTTTTTTGTTACATTATTATTATTATTCTTTTTCTTTTTCTACTTTTTGTTTATCATCTTTCGAGATCTTTATGATTTCTTGCATTCCTTTTTCTGTATCCTTCCAATTTTTAATGCAAATTAAGGTTTTTAAAGTATCGTCCGCTAAATTTGTATATTTCTCGGTTAACACTCGACCACCTGCATTAAAAACACTTTCCGATAGTAATGTGGATACCAGAGGGGTTATTACATCTTTAGCCATTTGGACCAAAATTAGATAATACGATACATTATTTTTCTACCAATCTAATATATCATATAAATCAGTATTATCAAAACTTTTTAATCTACGTATTTGTTTATATAAAAGTAATTTATTAAATGATAACGAATTTCTTTGTTTTTTTCCTAACATGTGTAAGGGATTAAATAAAAATGAAAATAATTGAGTACTATTACTACTACTACTACCTATATTATTAGTATTTAAATTATTTTTTTTCTTTTCATATAATTCAAATATTGTTTGTAAAGTATGAGATATTTGTTATTTTAAAAAATGTGGGTTAATAGACGTTTCTGATGGAAAAACTTGTGCAAAACAATCAATTAATATTTCAGCACCTTCAACTTTAACACATGGATCTAATACACTTGCAACTAAATATAAAATTGGAATTTCTTCATAATATTTTAAAAATTTTGTTTTCATACAAAAAACAATTTCACCAAATCTTTCTTCATTTTCAAATTTATTAAATATATAAATAATTTTACAAAAATTTGATAATATCAAATGAGTAATTGGATAATAATATTCGGAAAATAAATTTGTACATAAATAAAAATTTTCAATAATTTAGTAAGTATAGATGCAAAATCGAAAGCGTTATTATCAATAAAACCATATTCGTAATTTGAATTTGTAAATTCAATTAAAATATTTTGAAAAGAAAGTACACATTGTAACGTCATATATTGAATTCCATCTAATGTCACATTCCATTTTAAATTTTTTATATTTTTTATTATGTAACAAACATAATTGTTTAATTTCTTGGATTTTTACAGAAAAATTTCTTATTTGATAAATTAAATTGCGAATAGGTTTTAAAAATAATTCTCCCATTGCTAAACCATTCTTAACACATAAATTAATTATATGATATACACATCTAATATGAAAAAAAGTTCCATTTAAAATTGTTTAAAGAATTTTTTAAATTATTAACCGCAGTAGTATTAGCCGAAATATTTTCAAATGAAATAGAAAAAAATCTATCACTTATTCCATAATTATAAATAACATTTGAAATTATTCTAGTTATATATGTACCAGAATGTGAAAATTCCCAACGTTGAAAAGTTAAAATTCTTTTTTCTAAAAATCATGAATTATTTATCTAATTACATGTTATTACAATATAATATTTTTTTTATATTCATTTTTTCAATTATCCGAAATTAATGAAAATTTACAATCACTAGTCATAAATTGTGTAATTATATCATTTTTTAATTCTTGATATCTATTTAATGATCTCCTCCTATCAGATCTTCTACCACTTTTTTTATAATTGGGTTGTAAATATTTTTGTATATATTTTTCAAATACGGGACATGCAACTATACTAAATGGTAATTTTTTTCTTGCTAGCCATTTTATTTGTCCAATTTTTTTTATCCGAATTATATTTAAATGTACCAGTTATATTATCTCCCCATATAACAATTTGTGCTTGTTTTGTTTGTGATAATTTATTTGGATGATTATTAATTAAGTGTTTTCTAAGTGTGCCTACCCTCTAACCCTTCAAAATTTTATATTTTTGATAATAAATTTTACAAATTTCTTTTTGTTTTTCATGTTTTTTCTAAAAAAATGTCTATATATTAATATCATTTTTTTAATCCATATTGTATTAGATTCTGTATTACTAGGTTCGGTTTTTTCGAAAAGAGTTTCAATATTTATATTATTGGGAATTTCATTTTGAAAAAAAAAATGGAGGAAGAGGAGATTGTTGAGAAAATTGTGAAGAGTGTGTTCTGACCATTTTATTAAAAAATTAAGAATAAATTTTCAAAATAAAATATACGATTAAATTTTTAAAATGAAATTTAAGATTAAATTTTTTAAAAAATTTAAGATTTAATTTTTTTTTTAAAATTTAAGATTTAATTTTTTTTTTTAAAAATGTAATGCAAATGTAATGCAAATGCAAGAAAATAAAGATGCAAAAAAAATTAAATGTACCGACTTGACGGATATCGTAGTTGTTTTTCACAAAATCTTGAATTTGAACTCTCAATCTTAAAATTTTGCCAAATGATCAATATTGAAGGTCGTGAAAAATTTGTAATCCTCCCTTCTCTACCCAAACCGTTCTGTAGCAAGAGTATCAGAAAAGTTCCCAGGTAAGAGGTGGAGTTCGTCTGTCCTCGCTTAAGTAGCTCTTTCTTTCGATAATTAGTTACCCCCAAACAGAATTTTTCTAAACATGTTATGCTGTTGCATATTGAGTCAATGAGTTTCACAAAAGTTTAGAATATAAAAATGGTGAAAAGGATAATGGAAAGATAATGGTGGAAATGATAATGGAAATGGTGTAGAAATTGATAAAAATGGTATAGAAAATGGTATAGAGAATTTAAAAAATGGTGAAAAGGAAATGATAATGTGTTTAATAAAGATAATGGTGGAAATGATAATGGAAATGATGTAGAAATTTATGGAAATGGTATAAAATATAGTATAGAGAATTTAAAAAATGGTGAAAAGGAAATGATAATAGAAATAGTAATGAAAATGGAGAGAATATAGTAATATTGAGAGAATGTAAATGTGAGAGAGATATTTTGTTGTGAAAATTTTGGAAATGGGGTGTAACATATTTATAGAAAAATTTTTTGATCTTATGGATCAAAATAATTTCAAAACTAACCGTTTTATAGTTGTTGGGATGGGTAAAATTAGAAAAAATTCAAAAAATAAAAAAGAGAGATATAGCCGTTGGAATCGGCCGGGCCGGGCCGATTCCGTGCAGGGCCGGTTCCGGTTCCGGTTCCGGGCGGTTCTTGGCTGGTTCCATGTCCGGGCCGGTTCACGGTTCCAAAATCCCTTGAACCGGCCCGGCCGCTACAGTACTCTATCGGGCCGGTTTGGGTTACTGTAGCACCGGGACGATCCATGACAATTGATCCTCAAAGGTTCGGCAGAAGTATGTGGGAAAGGTACCTTTAATCTCTCATTCTCAGAATGGAAATCCTGTTGGTTTTTTCTTGTGTGACTCCATGTGGTTAACTATTCTCAGATTGTGTAGGTTGCCAATCCCAAGATATGCTTATATTCTCAAAGGCTTCAGAAAGGGGTCACAATGAAGGTAATTTGAAATCCGGTTTGCTAGTGGGTACTATTGCTTGCTCTTTGACGTGTGGTTTTTGTATAGAAATTGACTCTCCATTTTTCTCTGGGCTGTAGCAAAATTTGATGAATCTGAACGATTTTGTCCCGAAGAGCTGAATCAACAAACCATAGAGGCGTTGGTGGCTGAAAATAACCTGGTAACCAAGTATAGTATGATATCTTTATTCTTTCTAAACATAAGATTCCTGATAATATGATCCATCTTGCAGAACATGGAGATACTCCCAGTCAATGATTTGGATGTTACATTACACAATTTTGTTAACAAGGATGACAAAATGGCTTTGTACTCTTGTGTGCGGTACAATCTTGAAGAGACACGTGTAAGTATGCTGGTTCAAAACTTATGTCATAGGTTCTTGTTGAGTTTGAGTTATTAACGTCTTGGCGTTTTCGTATGATTGAGGATTATGTTTTTATGGCCTTGCACTGTTAATTACTCTCTATTTGGACAGAACAAAAATGCTCGGGATTCGGATGCTACAAAGTTTGAGGAGAATGGGATGCTACAAAGTTTGAGGAGAATGATTTAATTCTTAAAGTTGGAGAATGCTTGGAGGCAAGGACCTTTTAGTTATGACTTTTTAAACTGTAAAGAAATGAGAGGTCCTCCCCCCCTGGTTGTAAAGTTGCATGTACTCTATCACTTCACCTGGCTAAGCCATCGGACCTTGCAGTGCTTGTAAACCTTTTATATTGCCCAGTTTAGGCAATTTAGTTCTCTCTCTGTCTCTGCCTCTCTCTCTCTCTCATAGTGCTCATCTTCTCCTGGTCTAATGCACAAGTTAAAAATTTGTTAAGCACCATGTCTTTTTCCTATTCTATAAGCACTTAGACTAACACTGGCGTAACTTGCCTGCATGTGTGCCTTTGTAGGAGCGTGTTAAGGAAAAGTCAGTGGGCCACACGGACACCTCATTGTTCACATCAAGTATGCAGTCCACGGAGGTAACCACACACCCTCTTCTTTTTATCTAGTAGACTAATTGACAGAGCAATTTACTTGTGCAATTACTTAATGAGCCTTCTCTTCCATTATTACAGGATATAAGAAGCAAAAGTAGTGCTGGAATTGAAAGTGCAGTTTCCTTCAGTGATGATGAGGATGCTACCAAGATTGTTGGGTCAAGGTCTGCCACCAGAAGCAGGAAAGGATCTACAACAGCTTCTAGGTCCTCCAATGATGCTTCTGAACTGGGTAAATCTAATACAAGAGGCAGGGCCAGAGAGAGGGGTAGAGGAAGAGGTTCTAGTAGTATGAAGCAGATGCTCTTAATGCTGCTCTTGGATTCCGACATTCTCAAGGGTAACTCCTTATTCAGTGTTCAATATTTCTACAACAATTCTTGCAGGAAATGTCGTGGGGTTAAGGTACTCTTCTCCTCACTCCTCTCTTTAGCATAATTTTTTATCTCAAGGTTAAGGTACTACTCCATTCATAGATCCATTGTGATTTCATAACTTGTTTTTTCAAAATCGTGGTGTACTTGGTCATTTCATATTTGTGCGTTGACTAATGCAATCAGTTCTCCTTCCTTTTGGTCACATAATTTGCCAATTAGTCATCTTTCCGTCAACTTGCACTCTTTTTTCTTGGTGAGAACAATTACCAGAAGGCCGCTTTTTGATGTTGTTGTTGTTGTCTTCTGGGTGTGGGGTTCTCTTAATACCAATTAGAAAATTTTATCTTGGATCCATTGTTTCACTCACTCAATAGGCTCTGATCCTGGTGAGAGTAGGCTACCTTATAAGTTTGTCTGGGAAATTTATTTGCTTTATGGAGAGGCTGTGATGAGTGAAAGCAAACAGGGGCCAGCTGCAACTTCTGTATGTTATAATTTTCATGAAAGATTCAGAAACTTGCTCTTGCTCTAAACCTCTTGCTATTGCAGGTCTGCATCAGTTGCTGCAACTGCTTCAGTCCAAAGTATTGCTGAAGAGGAGGATGTGGACTCTGATTCAAATGATGAATATGAGAAATATTATGTAGAGGTCGTTGCTGAGAGCTCGGTATGAGTCATTTCCTTCATTTGGTTCATGAACTTTCTCAGCCTTTGAGCAACAATGGTCTGATTTCTAGCCACAAATTAGTTCCACGAATATTAGATAAACACAACAAGAGTATATAGGGCTGCATGAGACATCCAGCTTTTCTAGCATGAATGTAAAAAAGCAAGAATTTTAGTATTGTGCAACTAGTATTAAACTATTTCTTCAGCATGTTGACCTCAGGAATGCCTGGTCATTGTTTATGAGATTTCTCTCCATTTTGAGCTTCAAGTTATTGTTGTGGACATCACATAAATGCACTAATCAAGCTTAAGCTGCATTCTTTGTCATGCATTCTTATTCTGCATGTTAAATGCAAAACATCTAATTTTAGCAAAAGTCGGGTGATTCTATTTTTCTTCTTGCACTATATTTTTCCTCAAATATATTTTGCATGAAGATTTTGAATGATGGTGAAGAAAATACACTGAACTGTTACCATCTTTGTGTTTGGTGATTACAATATGGTGGCTTCAACTCTAACCTTGACTAAAATGTGGGTCAGATATTCAGATATGACTTTCCCTTTCCCCTTAAAATCAGTAGAAAAAGAAACTAATATTAATCAGCTTATTGTATTTGTGAAATGATATTTTCTTGTCTTAAATATACCCCCGCCAGTGCTAAATTAATATTGCAATACCAATTTTCTAATATGATGGCAACTTTGCTTTGTGCTATCCATTTTTCTGACAACTAGCTTATGCCTCTTTTCTATCCTAGTATGGCTTTGATGGCTCAATGTGTTGCATAAGATGATATTCTTTTGCTTCATGCTTTTGCTTTTATAAGGAAAATGAAGAAAGTGTGCAACCCAAAGGTCGCTAAAGAGCTCCTCCTAGGGGAAGGGGCAGAGGATCAACATCATCCTCTAGGCATGGAAGGAAATCAGACAACTCTGTGGTACATAATATGCTCTTGAACAAAGATGATGAAGATGATGACGATGACAATCATATGGCAAAGAGATTTAAGAAGTCTCAGCCTCGGATTAGTGACTTTTCTTCAAAATTTTCTCAGATATTCTTTTTTTCCCCATCAGAAATTCTAACTCATGCAATTTCCTGGAATTTCTGTGCTTGCCACCATATTTGTCACAAGTGTGCCACCTTAACTCTTCAAAAACAAGGTGGCTATATTTCCTTTTATTTATTTTTTTTATTTTTTGCTTGAGAAACTTTCAAGTTTCTTACCTTGTTTGATACTTATATAATTGTTGGTCCCTAAAAACCATTCTACTTTATACTCACTTTTGTCCTGTGGTAACCCTTTCTTTAGTGGGTTGCAGACCTAAGTCTCAAAATAATTGAAATGACATTGTTATGCCAATCTGGTGGGGATCTCACCATACGGATCTTATTCGATTTTGTCTAGCTGAGGATCCGTGAGAGCATTTTTTTCTTTTTCATTTCAAATTGTTGCCCTGGACCTTCTTTATCTTAAGGATAAGTTCGGTTGGTTATAGAAAGATATCAATTTTTCAATTACCTTAACAGCAGATCTAGATGCCATATGATCAGAAACCAATTTCATAACCACTATCCATCACCAACCACTTTCTATATCCCACTTCAAACTTTTTGATTTCTCGGGTAGCCTCTCCTCTATAAAGGAATTCCAGCCTCAGAGGCAGGTGAGCTGGGTTAGGAAAGAGTCTGACTGCTGGGATGGGTTCGGATCCCATTTGAAGCACTCCACCATGAACATTGGTTTTTGTTATTGGAATATTTCAGACCTGACTTTTCTCTGCCTGCTTGTAGGTGACAAAGAGCTACGGTGCCTTGAGAAGGTGAACGATTACAATTAATCCTCTTCTGCATCTGCAGTGGTTTTTCAGTGGCTTGCGTTGCAAGAGTTCAACCAATAGGAAGAACTATCACAGTGCACTGAGAGCTTGCTGGGTTGTGTATATGTACATGATGAGAAAACCATAAAGCTTAGTTCAAAACGGATTGGCATTAATCCAGTGTGCACCCGCAATTCCAAACTTTAATTTTACATGGATCTTCATCACGAAACAACTGTCCCCGGCATACTTTTTCTCCAAGATAATGTACACATGAGATTGGAAAAATAGGAGCCATTGCAAGTCGTTGTAACCCATTGCAAATGTTAATTTAGCTCAAACTTACAGCAAATCAAACTCTTTCGGAGTATGCCGAGTACTTTTGCCAAGTTAGTGAAAAATTAGTAGATATGTGTGGTGGAGGCCGTTCACTCCCACCTGCGAGTGGCTCATCAAGTTACTTTTACATGGTTCTTAGCTTGTATTGAACATTTTGGTGTCTATATCAGATGTATAAAGCCAAATTCGCTGCTATATAACATTAGCTATGAGCCATGATGATTTACTTAATCTTCCGTGTCCTGGTTTTGTTGGTCAAGAGTGACACCGCCAAACAGTCCACAGTATTTAAGCTCTTAATGGAGGAGCCAACTAAGGTTAGCACCAAAAAGGAGCATGCCCAAGATCAATTCACCAAATTTCCTGACCTTACTAAAGAAATTACAACTGCTATTACACCACCATAAGATCCACTCGAGCAATCAGCCAACCCAGCAAAAGAAAAAGGGAAAAAACATGCTTGAGCTTGAGCTTGCCCTTGCCCTATGTACAAACATGTATATTCTGCTTTTTTACCGAAAGAAGACCTTCTGAGCTGTATTTGCAGGGCATTTACCTTCCTTTCGTCCAATGATCTTTCCCTGCTCCAAAAAATGGGACAATTAGTTGGGAGATGCCATGGCTAACTTTAGAAGGCAGCCATTTGAAAATATTTAATGCACCAATGATTAATGAAATGACAACATAGAACATCCCAAGCTGTTCACATGTTATGATGAGCAGAATCTAAGAAAATGGCATTGTTCACCCCCAACCAAAAAAATAAATAAATAAAAAACCAACAAAAAGTATTCTACTTTATTGAAACTTATATCCAACTCATAATTTCACACGAAATTGGGAGGTGGTGGATCAGGCTAACCTGTTGGACATCCATTTTGGATGGTGCCTGACCCCACACATGATAACTCGGGGAAGAGTACCACTGAGATGGCTATCACAAGAACCAAACTGATTGTAATGGGGGTGTTAGAAATTATATACAAAGCACCAAACCCTAAACACCATTTTCTAATATAGTCCTGAACATAAAAATTGTTCCAATTCCTAAACACTTGGTTACAATTCTGGTTTTATATGGGAATTATTAAGAAACATACATTGAAATGTTGAATAAGCCATGGCCTTCCTCACTCGAGCTATCTAGATCAATCTCTCAATTGAATTCTCATCCCCCTTGCTCAATTTATCTTCTCTCGCACACTTAGATTAACCTTTCTTAACAGACATAGACCAATCTGTCCTCTTACTTTTGTGATCAACATGTTCATCTTCTCTCTCTCGATCTCTCTTCCTTCACTGTTTTTTTCTTGCTTTTCTCTCTCTGCCTTTGCCAGTGTCTCTCTCAATATCTATCTAGCTTACGTGGCACTAAATTATAGTATGGCAGCCACATCAATGCCTGTAAGACGCCATGCAGCTTATTTAATGGTGGAACATACTGTCAGTTCGTAGTTCTATCATAGAACTAGAATCATCATCAAATCTATACGCTTAAGACTCAATAGAAAAGAATTTCACATTTAGGAATAAGTTGGAAAACAGGTGAAAGGTTTAGAACTACATATATAACTAGACTCTCGTCATTGTTTAGAGGAGAACTTCAATCCAGGATTCCAATTTTAACAAGCATGCCAGAGTTCAGTATCCAGTTGTTCAACAAGGACGCGGACAGGACGTAATAATGATAATGTTAATGGGCAGTCTTGTAACTTCAATTAATTCCTCACATCACTGGAACAAAGTGTGAGGTCAGAAATCTACTCTCCAAACCAGCAAACCATCTTTCAATAGTTAGGGCCACCAGGTCTTACACTGGGGAAGTGACTGCAATAGAAGCAAAAGGCCTGAGAGCAAAGGAAAGGATCATACCTTTGGAGGTGCTAGTCCCGTTCCAGTATCACAGTGTGATATAGCTTTCCTAACCACTTTCTGACCATGAACTATGCTTCCAGGAGCACAGTCCATCCAGGAAACTATTGTTCTTGGAGCCACTCTCCCTACCTCATTCTTCTTTCCACCATTTGTGACTCTAGAAAACCTGCTCATGTCAGCTTTCTTCCTTAATGTTGGAGCAACTGCCACAGAATTTCTCTCAAGGACTCTGACTGGTCTTAAAGGTTTTCCATGCACACCCTGCAAGTTTAGGGACTTCTCAAGGAAAAAAAAATGATGCCTCCAAATAACCATTATGACAAACTTCTAAATCGATTTCATCAATACAATATCTCACGAACTCAAAAGATCAAGTAATGACAATATAACAAAACCTGGAAGAAGACCTGCCATGAGGATACTAAGGATGAGGTGTCACAATATTCAATGTGTTCATCAAGATACAAGCTCAGAAATTCTATGCATTCATACACAAGTCAATTATAGATAAACTAGAAGCCACACATTATAATATATATAATTTAGTTATGCAGAAATATTCTGCTATCATATGATATAACCATCTAACTTAAATGTCCACAGAATCATACCTTCAATTTTATAGACTCGTGGCTGTTTGTTTTCGTTATTGTGGACCTTCCACTAACTGTAGAGCTGGATTTTCTGTTCCCATGGAACACTGTGGCTCCACTGGTTGTGTTTCTAACTTTTGTGCTGTTATCAGCCACTTGAGATACTCTGTGGATGTGCCTACTGTCTGGAGTCTGATCTCGGTATTCTTCTGGTGAAGTTGTTGAAGGATCAGCATCACAAACAGGGTTGATGGAAGATCCCACACTTGACTTGCTTGAGGATGATCTACGACCTCTTGAAAGCCTCTGATCATTTATCTCCACCCTTGCTGCTTGTCTTGTAACACAACTTTTCCGAAGACTAGTCTTCAAAGATGATAGAAGCCCACTATTTCGACCTAATAGTTGGCTAGATACCTCCATGAACCGTTGCTGTTGATGCTGCCCAGTTTCTGATGTAACAGTGCTGGATGCATTGCTCTCACCAGCATGACTTGCCATAGTGCTGGAAGTGCCATTTGAAACCCCAAAACTTATAGACAACTTGGAATTGTTTGTCATGGTTCTTTCATTAGAACTTCTTGTAAAGCCAAACCTCTCGTTTTTGGCAATCCCTTTTGAAATCTTACTGCATTGCTTCGATTTAAGTTCCTGTCTGTGCCCAGTATCAATTCCTGATGTTCTACCACTTAAACTCTTCACTTGGCAACCCTTAGCCAACACAACCTTACGACCATTGATTCCCCATTTCCTGCTTTCGTAGTTTTCTCCTCTTCTTGAGACTGAGGGTGGAAGCATAGGCGATGAAGGACCCTCTAATTGAAAACTTGTATCCAAACACTCATAACGAGAATGAGAGAACGCAGTCATCAGCTCATGAGCTGATGACTCATGGAACCTAAACGTTGAATCCAATAACCATCAAGACTCCAGTATCAACATAGCAAAACCTATAAAAGGCAGACAATGGAAAAAGGAAAAATAATTACCAATGACCACAAGAGAACCATTCATCATCCCTGCAAGTAGACCAAGCATGCAGCAATTAGTTGCAGGTTCACCCCTTGAATCTCGTGAAATTCCATTTGAAAAACCCCAGAAAAAAAAAAAGAAAAAAGAGAGGAAAAACTTAAAAAAAAGAAAGAAAAGAAAAGAAACTAATACTTGAGAACACTTACTTGTCTTGGGTTATGGATTTAGCTTCCAGGGTGAGATCGACCCACATAGGTGCTTCAATTTCCTCCTGGTCATCAGCAACCAACATTGGATACTTAAGACTCAAGAAGTTCACTCTGTACAACCCTAGAAATGTAGAGAGGGAGAAGTAGAAAACTCTAAAGAAATAGTTCAGGAACAAAGTGGGGATGGCCACCTAGAACTATCATAAATCAAGATTCCTCCAAAATCAAAATCTATTGAAGCAACAATACTCATTTTTCACTTCCAACAGAAGATCCAGTTAAGCCAAAAATCAAGAAAAACGAAAAAGAAACCAAGATAGACTAAGAATACCCTAACCCTACTTTTTTTCGGATTGATGTCAATTACGAGGAAAGCCCACATAGGTGCTTCGATTTCCTCCTGGTCATTAGCAACCAACATTGGCTTAGCTCACTATGTAGAACCCTAGAAATGTAGAGAAGGAGAAGCAGAAAACCCTAAAGAAATAGTTCAGGAACAAAGTGGGGAAGGCCACCAAGAACTATCATAAATCAAGATTCCAAACATACCCAAAATCAAATTCTATTGAAACAACAAAACCCATTTTTCACCTCCAACAGAAGATCCAGTTAAGCCAAAAATCAAGAAAAACGAAAAAGAAACCAGGATAGACTAAGAAGACCGTAACCCTACTTTTCTCAGATTGATGTTTATTACCAGGAAAGCCCAGTGATCGATGCGTTCCGTGCTCTTCCTTGGAATCCCATATTCCTCCGGTTTCTTCATCCCCTTCGAATATCCTTCAAGAAACCCTAAATCAACAAATTTTGTGGGTTTCAGAGACCCCAATTTCATATTCTGCGTTTGATGTTTCGGGTTTTCTATTTGGAAATCAGGAAGCGGAACGGTCGATAATGAATAAAGTTAAACGACGTCGTCTAATCCGATAGCAACTTTACCATACGATTGATGGTCTCTCGTGTGGCGTGGGTCGAGATTGATGTTACTTGGGACCGTTGATTTAGGGGGTGATGAAACGTGTAGTCTTTCTTGCGGTGTGGTGACTCTACAGCGTAACATAACTTTATTTTTGACCGTTGGAATTCTGCAATTCAAAATAAGAGAAGGGTAATGGACTGTGTGCACGGTGGGTCACATGGTTCCGTGAATGGCAAGTATTGTTTTTCCAAATACTCTCCATGGACCCAGTTGGAAATAATTAAATTTAATCAAATTTGAAGTCATATATATTTTAAATTTATTATCAAGTCACTCATTTTTAACCAAAATAGAATCAAGGATATTAATATAAAACTTCGGTTTTAGAATTAAAATTGATACAAGCAATATATAGAGAAAAATTATAAATGATTAAAAACTTGTTATCATTGTATTGAGAATCATGCATGTTGTGAATGATAATAGTTTCCTAAGTACACATGATTTATAAACTTTTTTTTTTATCTATATTGAGTAGCCAGAATCATATGATTGAAGGAAATAATAATAATAATAATGAAAAACTACAAATAATTAGCTCATACTTTTCAAAATTGGCAAGTTGCCCCCTCAATATGGTTTATTTTGTTACAAAAATAAAAATAAAAAGTAAAAAATAAAGATATATATAAATTCACATCTCCTGTATTGGTATTTCAAACGGTCAAATTCAAAATCTGAGATTAAAATCTAATTTTTTTTTGTTATATATATAAATCTACATATTCCAAAAAAAAAAAAAAAAAAAAATCTTACATCGTGAGTTGAATATCATAAATTCGGACGTGGTATGCTCCGGCCGATTTCTAGATTTGGATAATTTTTAATGCTCTCTACACTCACTGTTTTACTGTTTTTCTTTTGTTGCCTTTTTTTTTTTTGGTGAAAGCCTGAATGAAATGAGAAAGACCGATGAGGAATGATAAGGACTCTGGGGTGTTGTGGGAATGAGGAAGGAGACGAGAGGAAAAAGAACCGGGGAGAGAAGGACATGAAAATAGAGAAGTGAAACCCCACAAAAGAAGAAGAAAGAACAAGAGGTAGAAAAAAAAAAGGTGGGATAGATTTTTTTTTTATAATTTTTATTTGTTGTTAAGAAAATTATTATGGAATTCTAATATTTTGATAATAATAAAATTTTACATATGTTAATAATCAATTTACTAAGTATGCGTTTTTTAAAATTGAACTTTTGTAAAAATTTTCATAAAACAACAATTGTATAGAAATTGTTAGTATAGAAATATCATACTTCTATAGAAGCAGTTTTAAGAAACGGTAGAATTTGGTCAAAGTGTAAATTTATCTCAATCGAAAACCTAACCAGCAGATTAAATGTAAATTAAGTATTGTACTTAGTCTAGAACCATACCAAAATGTATCATCGGATGTTCAAGCAATTGAATTTTTAAATTTAAATTTTTTTACTACAATTGAAGCAAATTTTTAGAATTTAAAGGTTAATTTTTAGGAGGTATTCTTTCAAATGCAACCTCATTGTCAACAAAAAGATTTTAAATTTGAAATTTTCATATTTTAGGAAAACTGTTGGATTTCAAACTACAATATTCAGATTATATTCAAAATTTTTTACAGAGATTATTTGAGTCTTGAGTTGAGAGAAAATTGAACCTAAAAACACATATACAATCACTTCATGCGGATGAACTGCTGTGTTATTTTCCTATCTGCTATATTTTTTAATTTTTATAACTTGTTGTTTTGATTCTGAAAAGTTTCGAAAGGTTGAGGAGAGTGTGAGAACCATAATAGATAGAATAGGTGTGTGAGAGTTTAGATTAGGTCAGTGTTGGACTAAGTTATTTTCAGAGATGAAAGGTGCAAATTGTCAACATTAGATGATTACAATCGTTTTTGTAACTGTCTTTGTATAATGGAAACTGGTTATTGCTGCACTCTAACTTGCTGAGGTAGAAGATGAATGTAGAAATAAAACCGAACCACCATAATTTGGGATTATTTTCTTCTCTCTTTCTTTTATTTTCTTAGTACTTTTACATATATTTTTTGTCTTAAGATTACTTATATTAATTGGAATTACTTATATTAATCGGAGACTAATTTAAGAATTTTTAGAGACTATCAATTCAACCCCTTCTTGATTCACATAGGGACCAACATTTTTATTTTTTATTTTTATAAAAAATAAATTAAATGTGAGGAAATTATTAATAATAGGGGTAATTTATGAAAAGAGTGAATCACACTGGGGGTGTTTTTGTCAGTTTTCAAAGTACAATAGATAATTTATTACAAAGGTAAACCATTGCCGTAAGAACCATCGCAAAATCTTTCCAGTTGGTGGTTTTTTTTTTTTTTGTTTATTTATTTTATTTTCTATGCTGAGAAACATAGTGGGCTTCAGTGCAAAACCAAAGGTAGTTTTGGTCATTTGGCTGCAAGATAATAAGAGAATCCATACAATGAAACGCCAATGAAGTAACGTGAACTTTTTTACTTATGATGCCTGGAATTTTGGCTGTCTTTCTCTTTGATGGTAGAAATTTTTAGCTTTAATTTTTCCTTTTTTTTTCCTAATAGAACTATGATACTTAGAATCTACTGCAAACATTGAGAGAGAGAGAGAGAGAGAGAGAGAGAGAGAGAGAGAGAGAGAGAGAGAGAGAGAGAGAGAGAGAGAGAGAGGAGTTACAAATGCAAAAACCTAGTTTAGTCAACATTTTCTTTTTATAATTTGGTAGTTACCGAGAAAAAACAAAGTGAAATTGATATAGCTAGGATGAAGGTTGTTTAAATTCAAGAATCAAATCCACAATATAGCAATAGCATAAAAGTATAACCAATCGATATCTGAAATTATATTTTGATTAATTCAGCTAAAATGCTGTCAGGCTCCATTTAAAAAGTTTCTCATAACGTAATTTTTTTCATTTCTAAATATTATTAAAACTCTAAAAAATATCTTATGATTTTATCATTTATTTTATAATTTAGTGTAGAGTTTTATTTTTTATTGTTATTTAGACTTTCCGAACTATTGAATTAAAAAATGTTTGTTTTTAAACATCAGAATTTATACTCTAATAAACCCATTACGCCAATCACACCATAGTGTCAATTTCAAAGAATTTTCGTGAATTTGATCAAATATCTTTGGTTCCAGTTTCTCTCGTCATAACTTTACCAATTGATCAATCAGTAATATATTTGGCATAACGCGCTTAGGTGGGAGGGGACATGTTGCACAGATTTGGCTCTTTGCCCATCGCATTCAGTAGTTACTTTGCAAAGGTAAAACCTATAGTAACGAGACACAAGATAAAATGTGGATAGAAGGATATGAGTTGGAGATATTTCAAATCCTTAAAAGCTCTTCCATTGGCTGAACCAAAATTCTGAATCCCCACCACAACTTCCACTTCTTGCATTCTCATCCACCCATCTTTGATTCTTCTCTCTCGACGCTCGTGACACCAGAATCTTCCCTCTCTTAACACAACTTCAAATATTGCAACTTTCAAGTTCAGGCTTTGCAGACAGGTTTTTGAACAACAGAAAGAAATTAACTAGAAAGGTGTTGAAAGACAATGGCTTCAATAAGCACTGTCCTCAAACCAACCCCATTTCTTGGCCAAACCAGGAGCTCAAATGCTAACCCACTCAGATTTGTTGTCCCTATGGGCAATGCCAAATACACCATGGTATACTCACTCTCTCTCTCTCTCTCTCTCTCTCTCTCTCTCTCTCTCTCTCTCTCTCTCTCTCACACACACACACACACACACACAAAATGCGTTGTGTGTTAGAGACTGAAGTTGCCTTTTTATTTGGTTGTGAATGGAATAGGGAAATGAGTTGTGGTATGGACCAGACAGAGTTAAGTACCTGGGACCTTTTTCTGCTCAAACTCCTTCATACCTGAGGGGAGAATTCCCTGGTGATTACGGATGGGACACTGCAGGGTTGTCTGCTGATCCTGAGGCCTTTGCTAGGAACAGGGCCCTTGAGGTAAGAAGATAAGAGACCAATTATGTTTGGGAGAAGGCCCATCTACTCCCAAATTTTTAGTCAAAATAAGTGGGGTAAATAAGGGTTCGTTCTTGATAGATAACTGAAGCTTTGGGCCGTCTCTCATAACTTATCTAGCCATGTTATTGAAGTCTAAAAGCAACACAAACGTGACAACTAGATAGGCCAAGGTACATACATGTTGATGCAGAAATGCTATTAGAGAGTTTTTCAAGGATCATTCGAAAAATTCTCATGATAATTTTTATGACTTAGGTGACAAACTGTTATTTAGCACATTTCACAAGACTCCAAAACTTTCGAAGTTATGAATCTTTGTCATGAAAATTTTGAATATAAGAATGAAAGCATTTTCCTTGAAGACTATTCCACAATGCTGACGATAGATTGGGAAATTCAGGTTATTCATGGTAGATGGGCTATGCTTGGCGCACTTGGATGCATAACCCCTGAAGTGCTTGAGAAATGGTTCAGAGTGGACTTCAAGGAGCCAGTTTGGTTCAAGGCTGGAGCACAGATTTTCTCAGAAGGTGGTCTAGACTACTTGGGCAACCCTAACCTGGTTCATGCTCAAAGCATTCTCGCTGTGCTAGCCTTCCAAGTAGTTCTCATGGGTCTAGTCGAAGGATACCGCATTAATGGCCTCCCAGGAGTGGGAGAGGGCAACGACCTCTATCCTGGTGGCCAATATTTCGACCCTCTTGGCCTGGCTGATGATCCTGTCACTTTAGCTGAGCTCAAGGTGAAGGAAATCAAGAATGGTCGTCTAGCCATGTTCTCCATGTTTGGATTCTTTGTTCAAGCTATCGTCACTGGAAAGGGTCCATTGGAGAACCTCTTGGACCATCTTGACAATCCTGTTGCCAACAATGCCTGGGTCTATGCTACCAAGTTTGTGCCTGGATCATAAATTGACCATTCGCTTCTTCGAGCATGTTTTGTGTGTGAATTAAATGATGAACCGTGTAGATCCTAAGAGTCGTAAGGGTAGCACTGGACATTTTGTAAAATCATACCATCCGTATCAGTCTTCATCCTGAACATGATTTAACAATCTTCAAATAAAAGTTCCAACCTCAATTTACCTACAATATATGCCCCATAAAGAAAGAGTTACACCATGGACATCTTTATTTCCTAACATTACATTAACAATAATATGAATATTCACACAATATACTTTAGCCATTCGTGAGGAGCATCTCTCCAACTCGAGAGGTCCACATTTGGGTATGAACAAGATTATCAAGTATTCCACCAAGTGACAAAAATTGGTAGCTACTAATTCTCTCTCTCTCTCTCTCTCTCACACACACACACACACAACATAAAGATGCAACATGTTACAATTCCTGAAGCTGCTCCGATGTGCCCCGAGGCAAGGCTTGGCCTGCAAACCCTAGAGAATGACTTGGAATCTCTCTCTCCCTCTCTCCATTTAATGGAATAAAGGAACCAGAACTCTTATGGCAATTTTGATCTTTTCTTTCCCCACCATTTCTTTCGTCCTTTCTCTGCTTCTGAATGTAGAAGCTTGTGAAGCCTTGCCTTGGTCTCTCGTAATCGAACCTTGTACTCTTTCTTCCATGCCTCGAACCTGGATTTCAATTTCCGAAGTTCATTGTCAGGATGCACACTGAGGTGGTTGACCTGCCTCTGCTGCTCAAACTCCTTTAATAGGTGGTTGACAGCGTTCAAACCCCCATTTGCCTCCCGTCCTAACCCAACATCAGGAGTTAAATTAGTAAACTTCATGGGTGTGTTTCCACCAGGAGTATCCCCCGAGTCATAAGAGTGAGGAGATGGAGAATTATCAGTCTTTCCTGGATGACCGGTATTATCTGCTTCAAGACACTTCTTTGCTGCAGCCAGGCTTGTCTGCATTAAATTACAATCACAATTCTATGGCACATCAGAAAATTGCAAGGCAACTTCAAACTCATCAAATTTCTCAGCATATAAAAGCAACTCTGATAGTCCCCCCCAACCCCTAGTGCACATGCACCTGACCCATAGGAAAAAAGTAGGAATAGTGTTAAAAGTCATGATATTTTGTGATACGTCACTACTTCATATTAGGAGGCATGGCTAAAGTAATGTCCCCTGTGGATTTCAGCTACAAAAGATCACCTATAATTTGTGAAGTGCAATACTCATTTTGTCCTACAAATGCAGTGTTGACTCCATATAATTTTTATTTAACGAATTCCAAGGCCCTTTTTCTTTTGTACACCAGGAGACTTAGAGCAAATAAACTTGCCACTAGCCAAAGAGGTCGAGGTAATACCTATACAAGACATGAGCACAAGGAAAAGTTCTACAAATCCTGAGATTAACAATAGAACCATGCCCTAGAATTGCTGGATCGCACCTTTAAAGTGGCAAAAAGTCATTTGTGCCCCACCACAAGAGGACTTATTACCTGTTTTTCATGATACATCTACACTTAACGCCCCAAACATCCACACATTTTATAATATTTTGATGTACCTTATTTGGATACTTGACTCTTTCAAAAAGAAAAACAAGATATAAACTTACTTGTAAAGTTGCCATCTGCTTTTGCCACATTTCCTCCATTGCTTTCATTTTGGCTTCGTACTCTGGCCACCTTCTCTCAGATTGATGCAGTTGCTCAAGCAGCGCAGCATTTTCCTTTTCCTTTTTCCCCAGAGCTGCTTCTGCTTGAAGAACCCGTCTTTGCAGCTCATCCAAGGCCGAAGGCAGAGCCTGACCATTCTCCTGTGGTAAATCCTGCTCATTAGGGAAAAAAGATTCATTATTTTTGAAAATTGAATTAAATACCCAGAATCTATGAAAGGAAATACATAAATCTTCAAAGTTATTCTCATAGAGAAATAAAATTTGTGGAAGAAGACTACCTTCATGGAAATCATTTTCCCTCCTGCAGCAAATCCCAAAAAAGCCACAACAAAACCAAACAAAAGGAGGATAATGAAACTTTCACCAGGGTATAAAGCAGATATTCAGAAAAAAGAGAACAGGAATAGAAAATCCTGAAAAGAATTCAGATAGAATAGAATTCTACCAGATCGTGATTGTGCGAACGAACTCTGCTGCATTGCTTGTTTATGTACCAAGACACCATTTCTGCATCTCTCTACAAGAGTATTGTACTTCCTCCTATCATTTTCACCACGGATAACTGCATACAAGTTAAAACAGCTCAACTCCACGAAATAATAAAAAAGGATTTCCTAAAATGAAACAATTTAAAAAGCAAATTGTTAGCCATAAGATGCCATTTTTACAAGGAGGTCTAAGATAAAGCCTGTCCAAAGACAAAAGGTCTTGGAATGAAATTAGAACTCCATCACACGATAGGCCTGTGCGACAAATCAAGCATACAGACCAAGGAAAAGCTCATGGAAACTGTGAAGAATGAAGATTTCAAAACGGAATATGAAAGGTACAAAGCACTACATGATTGTAAAGCAGTGACTGCATTCTTGAACTCGTGAAAAGGACGATGAGCATGTGCACAGTGGAAGCATTTCTGAATCTTGGGAGTATCCTGTGGGACTTGTTTCTTCATATCCTCTAGCATGTCAATCTACTCAGAAACAGTATAAAAACATAAAATGAACTTTCTGCATCAGAAAGTAACCTCAGAAAATTTTGGAGAAAAAAAAAAAAAAGAAAAGAACCATCTTCTGCATGCATTTTCTCTTTCATTTTTTTTGAGGGTGGGTTTTTTTTTTTTCTTAACTTCTAAAAATTATAAGAACTCACCAGACCAGCCCGCATATATAACTTCTTGTAACCAACTTGGTACATTTCTGGGAGAACATTGCAATGCCGTAGAACTGCAACAGATATATCCAGAGGATCCTGAAGTACATTCTTCTCTGAAAGTAGGAAGGCATACCTAAACACAAAGAAGTTGACTTGCATCAACATATCTCGAATACGAAAGAGAAATTATCAAATACAGAAAGGATGTGAAAATTTGAACCTGTTTGCAAACTCCTCGTGTGCCATCTGAGTAGGATAGCTGACTTTTGCAATTGCAACTACCTCCAAAACCCCAGAATACCTGAGTTGGTGCAGCACCAGTTCTTTACTATACACACTGGGAAGCTGCTCACTGTTTGGTCTTATGCATAGAATGAAGTGAGGATTTGTATGCTCCAATTGCTGCATCAGCTTGAACAGTTGATCCTACAAGCATATGAGGATAATAATCTATGAAATGGTAATTCCGACCCAAAGGAACCACAAAACATATGCTTAATCCATAATCAAATTATTTTTCAACCGTGCTATTACTCTTACCACTGTTACAAAGATAAAGTACTTTGTCCAGGACACTGAGAAGCAAATTTACATAGGATTAAAAAAAAAAAAAGTGACAAAACCAGTATTTCACAAAAACTAATTCTTACATTTCTAAACAAAATTTCACAAAAATATTCCTCATCCAACAGAATTAATTTTGCAAATCTCCAATTCATAAAGGTTTTCTATGAAGTGTCTGAAAACATTCATTACCTTATATTTTGACCCAATCAATTGCTTTTGGGACTCCAGTGCATGTAACTCCGATGAAAAACTTGTTGGCACTTGGGATTGGTTAAGCGCATTGGGGGCAAACCTGGATGAGAGAAGTTGACTGAGATCGGCTTGCATTGTATCCCTATTCTTGTCCAAGAAGCCATTCGAATCATACAGAACCTGATACAGAAGCAGCAAATGTTAATACATTCCCATTCTGATTATTCATGTTATATTTGAAAATTATACCATGGTGATTGATAGCCAACAGTGCGTAAGTAGAAATCATTATTTTGAAAACATCATGCATTGAAATTTGCTGACCCCACAGTGGGATAAAGGCTTAATTGTTGTTGTTGTTGCTGTATCATGCATTGAAATTTCCTAAAGAATGTCATCTAGGCACCAATAGAATGCCCCCAATGAAAGAAATACTTGCACTGCCATGGCATGGATATTTTTCTTTATTTTTGCTAATCATAAGGGTCGCACACTGTCAATATATTCTTCTTTCCTTATTTAGTTTTGTTATAGATGTATATTCCTTGATTACTTCTGTAAAGATTTTTATTACTATTGTACATATTCTTGCTGTGATTACTGTTTTTTTTTATAATAGGCTTAGAGCTAAGGGATCTGATTATGCTTACTATATTAGACTTCAGGATTAAGGGATTTGATCATTCTTGATGTTTATATATTGTAATTCTCTTAATGAAATGATAAGAACATTTTTTCATAAATTCTCTTTTATTTTTTTGTCACCCACTGCCTTGTGACCTCCACCCTCAATGGAATGTCTGATTTGAGCTATAGCAATTGCCCTTCAGGCAAGCCTATCACCAGAGTTCCACCAAAATAGATGTCAAGCAAATACAAAGCCCTCCACAACTCAGGCATTCTAAGTGTTCTTTTGCAAACAACTTTTGTTAATAAAATCCGAATCTAGGGTTGCAAGATTAAGAAGTGTGTGTTGTGCCCCACTCAGTAGTGCCTCAAATGGATTTAGGAACATAAGATCAAGGTCTGGATATATGATTTTCTTTAGTCTAATTGTTTCAGACGTAAGCCAAGGTCAGCATTTAAAGATCCTTAATCTAACTAATTGCAAGGAAAATTAACTTCTTATTTTTGCACTTTGTGTAGTAGTGAAGTATATTATTCTTTCTCTTCTTTCTGTAGGTTTTTGCTGTATAAGTATGTCACCATCCAATACTCCGTAGGCTAACAGACCTTAGCTTTCTAGCAGAATTTTATCACTTGGACTTTACTTCAAGTAAAATTGGAAGTTCCTTTGGAAATTCTCAAGGGAAGAAATAGTCAAAGAAAGTACAAAAATCACCTGTACAAATTTTATCAAAAGTGATGTAGATATGGCACAAAAATTCTACATGATGTTTTTCTTTTTTTTTGGGGGGGGGGAGGTGCAGAGGCCTCCCCTCTGCCCACATGTTATCTGTTCCAAGTAAATAACTTCTCCTTGGAAATCACCACCTAAATAGAAGGCTAATTTTGTCCCTTTTCCTTAGTTTTTTGCATATTGGCAAATTGTAAATCTACCCTTTTTGGCAGAGATGCACAGACGTTGCTAATTCTGTAGATTTCCTTTGAACTCATGCACCCCCTTGGTGCTCTCTCTCTCTCTCTCTCTCTCTCTCTCTCTCAATATATACTAACATATGTGTTTTTGTGTGTGCGTGGATCTTTCTTTTCCTTTTCAGAAGGAGAAAAACAATAGAAAGTTGGCAATGGTTAGAAGAAAACTAATAAGAGACATCACCCAAAAGGGGGAACCATGTTGGTCACACCCTTCCAGGCCTTTTAGCTTAAAAAAAACAAAAAAAAAAAAAAAAAAAAAGCCAGAGACAAAAATCAGAATGATTAAAAGTATAAGGGTAAGTTGGAAACAGACTCATCCTCCCTCAGCTCCATGCTTGTATGCTAAAGCATGTGTTTTCAAGTTGTTATTTTCAGTTACATGTTATCTAATACTGACAAAAACACGGATAAAAAGAGACGCCTTGGCTTTTGGAAGGTCAACATAGAAGTATGGTGAAGGGGTGGAATAGAAAAATAAACGCATGAAGACTGGAAAAGAGAAACTAACAGAAGCAAGGTGTTGACACAAACCTCTCCAGTGAAATGGCGGATCTTGAAAAAACCATTTCTGTCTTCTTTGAAGCATGGATTTCCATTCAGGTGCTGCTTCAGCTTATTTAAAAATGTTGAATCAGTACCCGCAGGGAGACATGACTCCTCATCCAATAGAGAAAATAGACCTAATGATTTCTGCAATATATAATTTAGTAAGACAAAGGGCATAAAAGTGTAAATCAAAATTCGAATGCAAAGGAGTATTCAATGTACCTTTTCAAAGAGATTCAGACACTCATGGTTGTCTTCATAATCAACCTTAATACAATCAAGACCATCCAAGTCATATGCCTGGTGGGATCCAAAACAGATTTTATTTAGATTGTCAGATCAACCATGCTGGATTTCACTTAAAAATTAATTTGAATATAAAAGAAGCATGCAGAAAGAAGGCCATGTGAAGAGGACTGCGTTACTTAATATGACACAAGTAACTACAGTAAGCCGTCAACAATAAAATATGAAATATCTAGGATCCAAGATTTAAGCATAAGTCTTTTACATACTACATTTGAGGGGTCCATATCCTGTTTGAATTCAGGATGTAAGAGGCACAAGAAAGCTACAAGCATTGTTAGGAATCAAGAGAATAAGATCCCCGGTCATTAGGACCAATTCATTAAACAGATAAAGCAAATAAGAAGTGCCACATAGACGTGTTCTACAGTGTTGCAGCAGCCCTTTTTATCTTTATTCTTATAGCTTCAATCTTGATCTAGATATCCAAGATTCAGATATAGTGCACATCAGTCGATTGAAACACTGAGGAAAACAGCAGAGACAAGAGACAAGATACTGAATAAACCAGCACAACTTATTTCCAAAATGAAAGTGGCAACAAGTAGTCAACCAAGTTGTGCTGATATGATTCAAAATTGTACACTTTATGTTCGGCTTGCAAACCATCAGCAAGAAAAGCTTAGCAACAGAAAGTATTGATGAGCAACATAAAAATGGGGCTACAAAAGCTAAAAGTTAGGCTCACAAATTTAGGACTGTAAGCCATATCGTTCGTATATAAGAAAAAGCTTTGCACTTATAAGCAAATAAAATCTCCAAAACCAAATCTTTGTCTAATTCCTCTCTCCCCACCCAGGCGACAGAATAAAGAATTAACGTTCTTTATGTCCATCAAGGTGAAATTCCTAACCTAATGACTTGATTGTCACCATACCTTTAGTTTCCTCTCATTCTCCCACAAGACCTCAAGAGTTCAATTTGTTGTAACTTGACGAGAACTAAACTCCAACCATCAAAAGCCAACTTACTCAGCCAACATCTCTATGTACATGTATGATGGATCACAGGTAAAATCATTGAGATAACTGTACTTTCTATGAAACTGGATTCTTATAAGGTAGATGGAGGAATGGCAATAAGGCAGGGCAGGGTCAAGGACAGGCATGTACCACCCTCCCTCGCCTTAAAATGGGTTTTCTTGATAGGTAGCACTTTTGGTGCACCATCTCTGCCCCTATGTGGTGTAGGGGGTAACTGTGAACACCTGCCCCCAATTTCTCCACAAACGCAGAAACACAAATCGGGTGCCTTCATCACCACACAAACACACCCATCAGGACATTTCAACTAACGACATCTATCAATTTGGTAAAAAAAAAAAAAAAGGGACCCTCAAGGAAGGGGAGAGATTATGATACACAGATGGTATATCTTCAAATCCGTAGAATCATAAATGATAGAAGAAATTACACAAATGGTATATCTTCAAACTCAAAGGTTAGGGAAAAGAGAACGATTATAAGTGAATAGCAGCCATCATCTCCAAATAATGTTGGAGATTTTCTCCACTTGACTGTCACTCTTAAATTCTAGCATAAAGGTGGCTCTGAAAGAGAGAAAGAGGGTCTTCATTTCTTTGTGACTTTTAGGTGTCAGAATTGAGTGGGCAAGAGGTAATAAGGCAAAAGAAGAAAGCTAAAAAACAATGCATATTAAAGGTATATTCCAATACAAAATATTATATACTACAAGGTAAAATTCTCAATAAACATAAATGAGGCAGTCTGGGGGCGGGTATTGGATGGCTATGCATCCATAACTCTGCAGCACCAAAATTTTAGAAAACAGTTATAGGACAGGTATTAGTGATAGGTAATGGTCCATGAGTTGACCACGAACCATCAGGATTCTGGCAGTTCATTTATCACAGGTATGGGTTAAATTGTCATCCCTAGATAGGCTGATGAGAATATTTCGTATTCAGGAATATAGATGCTCCAACAATGTCCATGATGACAACAGTCGGTAATAGGTTGTTAAACAACCAAAATATTTCATCCTTAACACTTGCAATGAGTATTATAGATCCCTTTGAAACTTTCATGCCAAATAAAGTTATAAACTGGTAGAATGCCAAAAACTACCAAAATGCCCTTTTACTTTTTCCCTTTTTTTTTGGGGGGGGGGGAGGGGATTGAGAAGCAGTAACCCATGATGACAAGTCTTAGAAGGCTTGCACATCAGCTTGCACAAAAATGAACTCAGCAATATCTATGTGTCCACATATTTCTTGAACAGATGCTCACAACCATACAAAGAGTGGATCAATGCAAACAATAACAAGGTGCCTCCTGAGTATGCAAGCAAACAAGCATGCATATGGATCCATAACGAAACATATTAGTTTCTCTAAACATTGTGTTGAAGCCTGTCCATCCTTTATAAGCCATTCTAGATAGATTTCAAACATGATATTTCCCAGCTTCATTCTCAGGTGCCTCCATTCTACTATCACATAAGCCAGATTGTTTATGAGAAACTAAATTAATAAGAGAACAGTATAGGACATTGTGCTTCATAGTATAGAATCAAGGGCAAAAAAATAAATGGTAAAGAACCAAAAGGACGACAACGATGACGACTTAAACGTAAGTGTTACAAAAAGATAAGTAAACTGGGGTGAATAATCGATTAAAGAAGAAAAGATACAAATGAACTAAAAGTGTTTGGTAAGTGTTAGGGACTGCTTTAATAGATGATAAATAGAAGAAAAAAGTGGAAGCTGCTCTGCAGAGAAACCACTGAATGAACAAGATTGGAGAAGCAGGAACACGTAAAATTGAAGGAGGTCCATAAATAATCTGAGAAACCTTTGGAGGTAGTGAAGCAGATAGTGCAATAGAATTTAGCTAGAGAGATGGCCTTAAATAGAGTAGCATGAAAAATAAAATAGACTCTTATAACCGAACCTGACTATCATAGACCTAATTATTAAAAAAAAAAACACAACCAGTCTAGAAGCTCACCTCCTGCTCAAGTTTGAGAAGATGATGAGCAAAATGTTGATGCAGCCTCTCACTTCCGTAATTTATGCATAATTGCTCAAAGCTATTTTTCTGACCATGAAACTCAAGTATAAGGTGGCAAACAAAATGCATTGGATTAGATGAATAACGAATAGATATGCAAGTAACATACCTGAAATGATTCAAACCCACAAATATCTAGGATACTTATGGATCTTTCAGTTTCCTGTTTGTCAACTTCAAGAGATTTGTTGATAAGATCCACAAGCCAGTCAAACAAGCTTGCATAGATTAACTTTGCCAATCCATCTCTAATGTCAATTGCCTGATACAAGAGAAATTTGAATTTTCATATCACAACGATCATAGAGAAAGTTCTTGGATGGGCGAGTATCATACCTCCTGCAAAGTGAGCTTTTCAGAAGTACCATCTTTTGGAGCAGATAAAACTGATATTAGCTCCTGGGTACTGCATCCTATCATCCTAGCAGCAGTAGTAAGGGCTGCAGAAACAAGCACAGTGTTGCTTATCAGCCACCATTGCTAATCACATCTTTAGGAAACTGAAGTTGGGATATCTAACCTTCATCTGGGACAACCTCAACACAACTTTCAGTGTCAACCTTGTTGAAAGATATGTTACCCAACCACAATACTGCAGCAAGAAATTCAAATATATGCCCCTGATTGTCTTTGCTTATTTGTATAATATCCAAAGCTTCCTGGTTGGAGCAGGAAAAGTCAACACGTAGAAAGGAGGACAAACAACTAAAAGGAAAATTTATAACTTTAGGTTCAACTACCATAAGCATCTGAAATTTTGAGGCATCATCAACACTTCTGATCTCCAAGCATTCACTTTGATTAAGATACTTGTAGTGATTAGCCATTTTAAGGTTTAGCCTATCTGCAAAGGGAACAATTGACCAAGCTTTGTCAGCATAGAATCCTCTTCCGTAGTCTCATACATGTCATGCTGACCATGCAGTTTCCCAGGAAAACACTTCGATCTTAAGGAAAATTGGCCTGATACATACTTAAAATATTTGGATATAGGGGATAAATGGTTCAACTCGATTAGAAACAAGGGTCAGAAAAATGGCATATAACATATCTCCATGAACAATTCTTATTTTACAGAACTCTCAGGTGAACTTGAAAAGCAATCCAAAACATCTATTCATATACAGATCAAGTCAAACACGCTGAACATGGTCACAGAGGACCATTAGCGTTTGGTGGCAATTATCATGGTTTACCATAGAGTAACAGTAGACTTTTTCTGCATTCGTTAAGCCTGCATTAGTTAAGCAGTCATCACTCTCTGCAAATTGAACTTGGGTAACCAAAATGAAGTGGGTCCCACCCGTATGGGGCTACCCTAGCAGTAACCCATACCAATGAAGCAACAGATTCAAAAGGTCATAACTATGTGTTAGCGCCAGCTAACATGTGCTGAAGACAAATACAACAAAGGATTGAGAGTACAGGTAACAACTAGCATGTGCCAACATAACAATTCTTCCGGCTATGATATCATATCCTATTATCCACTATAAAACTCTGAGATGCCAATTGCATCTTAAGGAAATAAATGAAAAGTGGCACAGGTGATAAGGTACCAGTAAGAGAAAAAATAGAGGTGGAGGATGAGGTCTCCCACAAGGGAAACCAAAAACTCCTACTTTTTTTCCCCTTTTTGGAACCTCCTGAAACTAAAATCTAAGGTAATTAGCTAAATCTTCTACACTAAAAACCTTGAGAAAACAATGGATCAATATTTTTCTTCGATAGCCATTTGTACTCACATTATTACATTATTTGGCTTCCTCACAAGAAATAAAACACAATTGCATTCCATTCGCTCACATCATAGCCATATGGATTCACCAGCCTTTTAATTTATCCCATCCATCAAAATATGTAATTCTCTGTGTTCTCATTCCATCCAAGGTTCTTAGGCATCAGAAGAATGCCATAGTCCTCACAATGCTAGTAATTTCTGTCAAT
The DNA here is from genome assembly GCA_033439265.1 of Dillenia suffruticosa. Lineage (NCBI taxonomy): Eukaryota > Viridiplantae > Streptophyta > Magnoliopsida > Dilleniales > Dilleniaceae > Dillenia > Dillenia suffruticosa. The sequence goes on from JAVTVX010000005.1 coordinate 3,990,207, forward strand.
GATGAACCCGCTAAATTAACACAGATGCATTGCAACAATGAATATAAGTATGACTTTTGCACCTTACCAAGAATTCCCATGCTTCACTGCCCTTAAATTTTGTGAAACAACAAACCGCTCCAAATGCTCAAGCTTGTAGGGAAGATGCTTATGCTGTTTATAAACCTAACTGAAATCTATCAAATTTCATGCTGGACACTTAGCATCCATGTCAACATCAAATGGTGTCATTTTATTTGTTTTTTCTTCTCATAAACCACGGTGGCATCTTCTGTCCATCTAACAAATTTCAGAGAGTAAATATTTAGTTGGGAAATTGCATAAACCAGAGAGAAAGTTAAAACCTTTAAGAGATGATGGAGCACCAGCACAGAGTTGATAAAATATGTGGTATGACCTTTCCCCTTTGGCCCGCTTAACCACTCTCAACTGCTTTAAGAACAAATAATGAGTGAAAACTTTCTTAACGATGATAATCTACAAAAAAATAAATTACACCACAAAAGCAAAAGCTGAAGACTGAAGGTAAGTTACCTTTTCAGGCAGATCTGTCCACACCGGTAGATGTAAGTTGACAGTTGCATAGGCACACACATGTAAGGCCATTGAAGTGAGTCAGATATGACAATATAAATAACTTAGAATTTAGTTAACTCCTCTCAGAATATATCCCAATCCAACAGGCTTACATGTCTGGATTTTAGCACCACATAGTGTTCCCTGTGTGCCAAAAAGGATTTCAGTGAACCTCCCCTGCTAGGAAGATATGCGAGTAAGCATGAGTTGAATAAATCTCCTCGGGGCATTCTACTCATCAAGTGCAAGTTTAAAACAAAAAATAATAATAAAATAATAAAAAATAGGGACTTCCATAACATAGCCCAGAGGGCATCATCTGCAGCCTGCAAAGAAGATAAAAGGGACAAAAGAGCTTACAAATCTGCTAGAGTTGTCATTAGTTGATGTTTTTGCGTTTCCAAATGCTTCCAGTATATGACTAGCCTTTAGGATTTTATCCTCTAGGCTGCTTTGTTCATCACAAAGTGCAACCAAGTATTCAACTGCCAAATTTGCAGTTTCAGTTTTCCCAGCACCACTTTCCCCACTGTAAAAAAAATTTTAAAGAACAAATAAAAGACCTAAATTGATTCACAGTCATAGTTTTCAGGTATGCAATGTAACTACCCAAGAAGCTCTCCAACTAACCTTATTATGATGGATTGGTTCTCCCCATCTGCAAAAGAAACAACATCCCCAGAGAGTGGAAAAGTCCATAAAGTTGTTCAGAAATGACTATTGTCGAAAATCCAAAGCAATGGAATATCAATATGGGTGATGTTTACCTCTCATCATCTGATTATAAGCATTGTCTGCGGTAGCATACACGTGAGGTTCGTTTGTGAGTTTTTGTCTATATGCAGTGATAACATCATCACCATATAATTGGACATCTTTGAAGGGATTGATGGCAATTAAAAGTGGCCCTGCTTTGCTCTACAAAAATCAAAAGTAGGAATTGGTAAAATAAGAAAAAAAAAAAAAAAGGTAGAAAAGGTAATGATATTAGATATCAAGAACAGAGAAATTCTCTACATTGCCCTTACATAGACCATATCATGACAGAATCGGCACTCAAGATTATGAAGAACTGAAGGCTCATTTAAATAACTCAGCCTCATAAGATCATGGACACCCTCAAAACTGTCAGGGTTTGCAGGTAACAGTTCTTCTGTGGATGCTTCTATTACCTGCAGTATCAACATTTGAACTTCACTAACTTCAGTTCACAAGACTTTCTCCTTACTCTTTAATGAATCAATAAATATTTCTATGAGAAGGTTCTGCCCTTGTCTTCTCAGTTTTCCTTTTTTGGAGGTTAGGGGACACAAGGGGGGTTAAATTCACCCAGAAAGCAAAAGTCTACACAAGCACCTTCTTGTAACTATCGAGCTAAATACTAGTTAAGATTTAGTTAAAAAAAATAGTCATCAGAAAGTGAGAGAACATACAGTCCCGTCTGAGAGCTTAACAGATGCTTCCTCCCCAGAAATCAATTGAATCTTTCCTGACTTCCAGAGCGCACCAGGCACTGGACACCAAACAGAGAGTCTCTGGAATCGTTTCAACGTAAATGTAAGTTTACTTCTCATTCATCTAGAAGTAGAACAGGAAGGCACCAAACAGAATCTGTAGGATATTAGGTTCCTTGATATGTGCATGCTCATAAATAAATAACAATGGCAAAACACGTAAAAAGATATAACAGGAGTAGAACACGTCTTAAACTAATTCCACAATAGTTTTTTTATAACCAAAAGCCGCAGCACAAGAGAGTAAGCTGTCATCTAATTCTAACTTTTAGACACCAGCCATCAAAACAAGGGCTTCATTCTTGCAGTGGACTCAGTTCTGAAAACAGTCCTGCGCTAACACAACATTCTTTAAAAACAACATGAACTATCACGAAAAGATGGTAGTTGTTAGGAGTTTGGCTTCTGAGATATCGAATTATAGTAAGATACCCAGCCAATATCAGGTGGCTTCCGGCCATCGGTTTGATTTATATTCTCATGAACCAATTACCATACTTAGGACCAGTGTTCTAAGTTACATGGACTCTACCCCTTGCTTTGCTGGACCCTTGTCCTTGTCGATAAGACACCATGTCACACATTGCATGTTGCACATTCAAAAAAAAAAAAAATGGTCTTACCCTTGTCGCAGGTACCTGAATCAGACACCTATACCCAAGTCCATGGCATGATCTTATAAGCCTAAATATAGTATCCAACTTAATCAAAAACAAAATACCTCCGTAAAGTTCCAAATAACATTAAAGCTCATTTGAGCAATATAGTCACCACTGATCAAACTTATCATATGCAATTTTCCAGTTTCCAACTAACCCATTGTTCAAAAACATGTTCAACAACCATTGAAATTGTCACCATCCAAACAACCTTTTTATTTAACATTAATTTCAAACCTGAAAACTCAACAACCATAAAAAACACAAAACTGAAGGAAATTAAAATTTAAACTAAAAAAATTAATGATCTAATTTTTTAAAAAAGATTAATTAATTAATTAATTTAATTGTTGCAAAACCTTTTTCATGAAGTAACCAATGTTCTCATACTGCTCAGACTCCGATCTCGTAGAAGAACTGACTTCATACGGCGTTTCTACCGTTTTCTCTCTCCTCATCTTCTTAGCTCCAAAATTTCTGCTCCTCAATCTCGACCTCTTCTTATCTTCTTCACTAAAATTCAACTTCTCCGTCGCCGGAGAACTCTCTTGGATCTTAAAGCTACTCGGTAAAGATCTCCGAGCCGACGGAAGCCGAGCGGCCTTCGAAGCCGGCCTCGGTGGCAACGCCGGCGGTGCATCCTTCGGCTTCTCGTCTCTCCGCCGCAGCGAATCCAGCATTTCTTCCAAGGAACTCTTTCCACTTTGCAGCGACATTGTCGATGACAACATCGCAATCCTTCACTCTCTCCCTCTCTCTGTCTACAAAACCCTAGAAAATTTCAATTCCTGGAAGAGAAAAGCAAGAATTCGTTTGAGGAACTGACTGAGAAACTAAAAATGTTAAAAAAAGGAGAAGGGTACCCCAAAACGAAGGAGAAACGAAGTTATGTTTCTATTTTGTTTCAAAACTAGAAAAGGCCGAAAGCTGACTGTTGTAGAGAGAGAGAGAGAGAGAGAGAGTTTGTTTTGATGTTTTACGATAATAATAAAAAATTTTGGAGGAGATTAGTGATTTTTCTTTCCTTAAATTTCTTATGCTCAGGTTGTTGTTTCTGGAAAAACGGTTTTTTGATAGGTTGAAGCATAAAAAGGAAGAAATGGTTTTTCGATTTTTGAAATATTTCTTTTTTTCGATTTTTTAATAAAACAGGGTCTGCGATGGCTTTGATGCCAAGTCCCACTACCTGAAAAGAAGATATGATAACGTTTAACAGGGTTTGGTTTTAAGTTTAGGCTACGATGTTGTCGATATTACGATTTTGGAATCCCGATTTCGAATTTTCATGTCGAATTCCGATTCTGCCCTTGTTAAAATTGGTTTCCGGTATGCTTTGTCTAGTCAATGAGGGCAAAAATATAAAATTGGCATTTTGATGGACATTTTAAAAAAGTAGAAACAAATCGCATTGGCGTATTATTGTTTAGGTTTAAATTTGAAATTTGAAACGCCGCGTTAATATAAGGCCACGTAGGAGAACAAAACAAAAGTATATTTTGGTTTGATGAGGTGTAAATATAATTGAATTTTGATTAACATAATAATAATGGGGTTAGGTTAAAATTACATGTTTAAGATAACTTGCCACCAAAGTCACGTTGGGTTTTTTAAGTTAGGAGTCAATTTTTTACTAAGATTTAAGACACTGTTGTCCAAATTTTCAAACTTGCAAGAACAAGTACTATTTTTCCTGCTTTAATTCCTAGATAAAGACCCACGTGAAGAGGATCGGAACTATTAAAAATATTTTTAAATATAGTTTTGATATCGCGGTAAAATAAATTTAAATTCTAATTATGGAAAATGATTGAACGTGGTGATTCTGATATCATATCATAAAAAGAAACAATAAAAAAATATGTAAATTCTTTTTTTTGGTGAACAAAGATATTTAAATTCTAATTATTCATTGTTTTAACGTTTATTAGAATTTATATAAAAAAATTTATTATCATAAATATAAAAACATAAAAGTAAAACAAGTCAAATATTTTTAAAATCAAATCAATAATTTATTTGATTTTGATACAAAATATATTTTAACTTCTCTTCACAAATTAAAATCGTTTAAATTTGAGAGAGAATCTAGATAAGAACTTAAAAATCGTAATTTGCAACCCTGAGGCTAACGTTAACTCTAGCCCTAACTCTCTGGCTTTGATACTATATTAAAATTAATTTTGAATATGATTTTGATATCATGATAAAAGAAATTTGAATATTGAATATGAATGAATATGGTCTTCTAATACTATATTAGAAACGGTTGAACATGATTCCGATATCATATTAGAATAGAAAAGCAATAATTAGATATATGAATTCTAATTCTCCATTATTTCAATGAATTATTACATAAATCGAGTTTATAAATATATAAAAAAACTCATTATCACAAATATGAAAATATAATATTACAAAATAAAAGTATAAAAACAAAAAAATTCAAATATTCTCAAAATTAAATTAATAATTGATTTGATTTTGATATATAATATATTTTAATATCATCTCTCAAACTCAATATAATATAATAAAAACCATTTGAATTTTTTAAAAAAATATAGATAGAGAACTTAAAATTCTAAGGGTGATTTTATAACCGGCTGTGGCCTAGCGTTGGCTCTGATACCATATTAAAATTAATTTTGAATATAAATTTGATAGCATGATAAAAAAAAAATGAACATCGGAAATAAATGAATATGGTTATCTAATACCATATCGGAGATGATTGAACATAATTCTGATACTATATCGGAACAACAAGCAATAATAACACATATGAACTTCAATTTTTTAAATTAGATTTTTGTAGAAACTCATAGTCATAAATTTAAAAATATATATATAATATTATAAATATAAAAATTAAAAAAAAATAAATATTTTTAAAATTAAATTAATAGTTAATCTGATTTTGATATATAATATATATATTATATCATGATCTTAAAAACAGATAATGCTAAAGAGAGATTGTAATTAATTAGGCTAAATTTGATATAGGCATGATCATCCACTTGTGTTCTAGTCCTTCTAGGCAAAAATCCCATTCCCAAGCACCACTAGCCTTTTCCGTATTTCCCATGGACCCTCACCAACAAGTAAACCCACCACGATATCAAAAAGCAAGAAGAAGAAAATTTTAATCTTGTAGCGTGGGGGCCACAAAGGCGGTCTCTCCAATAATTACATTATATTATGATATTTATTTTAATTGATAATGTCATTCCTGTAAATATTTTTCCCAACCAAGGGTGGTCTTGAACTTTTAATTGCTGCGAGATCCGGCTGCTATGATCCTACGCGAGGACCCAAAGAAGAAAAGGATGGAAAGAATTTTTGTGTTTCAAAATTCATAAGAATCCATATAGTTTTCAAGTTTAAATTATAGAAAATATAATCTCTTTAATAAGTCAAAAGTTTTCTGACAATGACCTCATGTTACAATTGGCGGGAGATTTGAATGTGAAGCAGCAAGTTTGATCGAGAGGGTCAGGTATTTTTTTTCCTTATCGTTATTTAAAATTATATTTCGATTGATTCGATTTAAATTTTTACAAAAATCATTTTTAAAAAGTGATACTTTCAATATAGTATTTTTTATTTTTAAATTTTAAACTTAAAATTTTATTAAATAATCTAATATTTTATTCTATTAGATCGATCGTACATTATTATAGTCTCCCTCGATGCATTACAATCTTTAATAAGAGAAAAAAAATTATATCAAAAAGGTGACTGGCAGAGGTACTTCGAAGGCAAGTGATGGTGACAAGTAAAGACAGTCAGGTTATATTTCTAAGGAAATAATTTAGTAGTATAAATCTATTCTCCCAATCTGATAATCTCATATTCAAATTTTTATACAATCAAAACAAAGATAAAGAGAGCGTTAAAGGTGGCGTTGGTCAACATTCCACTTTGGGACCCTTTTTGGACTACATCCCTGAGCAAGCACTTTGCGACTCTTTTTTGCTTTTTCATTCTTGTTTTTCTAGTTAATTCTGTAATTCCCGATTGGTCTTTTCAATTAAGATTACTAATTTACGCTTAATTATATTACACAAACACTAATATAGTATATCATATTATATTAATTTTGTCATGGTTGGTCTCAAGATTGAATAAATGAAAAAAATTGTGATAAGTTGACAACTAATATAAAACTTTTGCCAATAAGATAAAAGATCAAAATAAAAAAAAAATCTTAAATTATCTCTCAAATAATCAATCCTAAAATTAACTCAATTTGATATTATATTATATTATATGTAGGCTAGCACATTTGATGAAGTAAGATATTCATAGTTTTTCATTCTTGTAGGGACGTTTAAGTGATAAAAATCTCTTATTCAACTATGTTTTTAAAATTGAATTTCAATGTTTGATTTTTTATGTATTCGTATATTTTTATAATTTTTTTTTTATTTTTATAAAACAAAATTCGAAGTTTCTTATTGGCCAGTGGTCCTGCCTATTGCGCTGATTCATGTACATTGAAGTTGTGCATTGATTTGAGTTCATAATGAAATCGAAGACCAAAACTCAGGTTATTTGAATTTGGTATTCCAAAGGGCTCAGGTTTTGTGGATCACATGGAGCAGAAGATTGTAGAGGGTATGTAATTATGACCCCATGATCGAAAAGACAGGAGTTTACATTTTTTTCTTTTTCCTTTTTAAATTAAAAAGAATTCCTTGACCTCTTATTTTCCTTCTTCGTTTTTATTAAGAAGTGGTGAATTTAAATGACTCTCGATACTCTCACTCTAACCAAGACAAAATTTAGTTTTTCATTTTAAAATATTATTTTAAAAGGTTTTATGCATTCAACTTACTAATAATGTTTTTTCAGATGTATTCGCATTTTATGAATTAAAAGTAGAGGTTTTAATGCTCAAATTGCATAATCATTTATTTTACATTGTTTTTATCAAAACAAAAGAATTTTTTTTTGTTATATGATATTAGAATCCATTATCATATTATCGCATTAAGGAAAGAGATTATGATTACTGAACTATCTCTTAGAAACAAAACAAAAGAACTTTTTTCGATCTCAATAATATATTAGCCGGTTGAAAGGGATTCTTTCCGGTAACCAAACATGTTGCAAAAGTTGCAATTATATTGTCCTGAAAAATTGAAGCTAGGAGTGCAAGCTTAGTTTCCAACCTCGAAATATATATATATAATTCATTAAAATTTGAAATGGTGGTTTCTTTAGTAATTTGAAAAACCCAAATAGTTTATGATATTGAATAAAGAGAGTAATGATAAGGGTAACATGGTCCCGCCAATCAAGGAGACGATATAGAAAGGGAAAAGGGCGTTTAGAATTAGATGGATAAGTCAACAATAACATTGAAGCAAAATGCAAACAGGCATAAATCACCTGACCCCTCAAAAACGTTGAACCTTATTGCTTGTACTTTTCCATTTATTATAAAGATTTGCTCCTAAATGCCAAAATAGTGAGACCCCAAATAATTTTTTTCCCTTTTCCATTTGTCTACACTATATATATATTTTTGTGCAATAGGGACACTTCATCGCTCGATCGATCGGTATTTAAAATTTCGTCTTAACTAATCTTACCCAAACTGTTGAAAGTCTTCAATTCAAAATAGTTTGCTCCATTTTTAATTCTTAAACCCAATATTTTAATTAAAGGATCTAATGATTTTATCTCGATTGATCATTGATATTTGTCAGCACCATATGATAAGAGTCAGTCTAGTATACCTCTTGTTGGTCTAATTCTTCAATTTTAAAGCCTCGATAGTTTTGTGTCCATACTAAGCAGCAGAAATAAGGACAAATGGGTTAAAAGTTAAGACATGATTATACTTGATAGGGAAAAAAAAAATGATAAAACAGCTTTTTTTTCTTTTTTCTTTTGCGCTTACACTTTTGGTTTGATTTAACCAAAATTAATTTTCTTTTAATTTCGATTCTGATTCTAAAAATTAGAAATCTAAGCAAAATAATAATTTAATAGTTTTAATTTTTTGCTGTTTTGTTTGTATTTAAAATAAATATAAAATAAAAGGTATAAAAATTAGAAAATTACATTTCACTTCATATTTTGAAGAGGAAAGGGTATATAACTATTTTCTATTTACTAGTCATGATATCACTTCTCAGACAAGTACAGGCAATGAGAGTGATATTAGGCTTTATGAGTAATAATTGAGTAGTTAAAAAATTTGATGGAGGTTTGGATGACTCCACGTTGAACCTATTGAGAACATCTAGAATATTAACTAATTTCATGATAATGTCTCCTAGGTGGATCCCAAGGTAGGGTACTAAAAATGGCTAAAGGGCATGATGGTTCTTTTACCTAATTGATGTAAACAAGTAAAAGAAAATTTGTCTGAGTCGGTAGCATATGCCTTGGTGATTTTCCTTTTAGGAGAGACTCACATTATAGCATGCAGATCAGATGCACAAGAGTAGTTGGTCTTTAATGAGAGTGAAATATTTTTTCCTTTGTAAGTTCTTTTGCTTCGACCAAATGATGAACGATCTTCAAAGTCAGCACATGTAGTCATTGATTTTTTTTAATCTTTTTTTTTGGGGGCTTATATCATCCTAACTCTAGAGGATAGAATTAATATTTTAGAGCTTTTTCGACTTGTATCAATGAAATGCTAGAGAATTTGCTTTTCTCATTCAAATTTCTGGTTTCGACTTTGTTAAGATCTATAAAAATAAATTTTTACGAATTTGTTTAATTTGATATAATAAGTTTTTTTTTTTTATTAATGTTACAAGGAAGTTATTATGACAAAACCTACAAATTTGGAAAGTTAAGGCGACCCAAAATCTAAGGTCCGTTAGCTTGGTCCCTAGGTTTGAGTTCTTATTGCCCCGGTTATGTTATCCATTTGGAAGCAACTGCAATCCTATTCTCCGATAGTTACCTATTATATAGTAATGTTTTGTTGGTCCATTCATTGGATATTGTTATTTTCTAAATAAAATTTTTAATTCTAATATTATGTATGACAAAAATAGACACAGAGAGAATATTGTTCTTAAGGGTCGATCTGATTTAAATTAAATTTAATCAAATTTAATATAATTATTAAATAGCGATAATTTATGAAAAAATAAATAAATATATAGTTACCTATTTTATGTAAAGGTGATTTTTTTTTTTTTGGGTAGAAAAAGAGACTAGAAAAAACACACACCGAACAACAGCTTCAGAACAAAAGACAGCCCAAACTCCTACCACTTACATTCCCAGCCTTCCGGCCAACAACTCTACTTGTTTCCACTCCTTGCTTATCAATCATCAGCAGCAGCCGGGACAAGGACCTTGGCGGTTTTTCCATTATGGAGCAGCCATCAGGACCGACTTTCCCCAGCTCTGTAAGATGATTCGCATATCTATTAGCTTCTCTATAAACATGCTTAACTTTAGTGACAACCAACTCCCTAAGCAGATGGTTACACTCCCCCATAGCATGGAACAGAGGGTGAGCGCGTGAAGATGATTTCCCCCACTTCTTTAGTCTACTGGGCTACCATTTTATTTATTTATTTATTATTTTTTTTTGAGTATAGAACCAATCGATATCCGGGTTTCGCCTTACAATAATACTGTGTAATCCATTAAGTAATTGACTTTTTTAAATCCTTTTCTCCATTCTCAGGTTTCAAGCTTGAGACTTTTGATTAAAGGAATAAAATAATTGACCACTCAACTTAAAAGAGTTCGATACTCTATTATTTATTTCTCAAGCCCGGCGCGGATTGGCCCCAAGCTTTCTGGGCCTCATTGTCCTTGTACCCACTTTAGCTTTAACTTCTCTTTTTTTTTTTTTTTTGAAAGGAACATTAGGAAAACGAAAGCCTATGTTTCCAAATTTGGACCATCTACTGAGAAAGTCCCTTGACAAAATCTCCAAGCCCAATGTAGTTCAATTACTCACATTTGGAGGCCCAACATGTATTCCCAAACTAGGGTTCACATTCGTGCCTCAGTCCCCAAAATCATCAAAATAACTAGTCTTGCCACCGCACAGACAAAACCCCAGAAACCCTAAAACAAGTGAAATCTTTTGCGTTAGGATTTGGAGATGGCGAAGAATAGAAAGAACAAGAAGAAGACAGCGTCAGCTCCGATGGATATCTCCGATCATAACCCCGCCAACCTTCCTCAAGGTATACAACTTCGAATTCTCCCTCTCTCTCTTTTTTTGGGATCATAAATTCAAATGATGTGTTGTTCCCGATTCTCTGAAAATGGCATACGTACTTCTGGTAGTTTTAGTTCTGATTATGTTTGTGAATATTGACGTGGTTGGAAATTTAATTTGATGTTTGAAATATGCGGGGTTTTGAAAGAATTAAGGACTTGAATTTGTGGGGTTTTGTTTAATGGGGGAATTGAAGTGGTTGGGAAGGGGCATAGTTGATATATGGTGTGCATCTGAAAACTCATTTACTTATTGGATCTATTGTCATTGACTTATAGGGATTTTGAATCTGAAATTGAACTAGTAATGCCATGAATTAAATGAAATTCTGGGAGTTTACACTTGCCTTTATGTGTATATGTTCTACCTTCCCTTAAGTTGCAAAACCAGTATATTGTACTCACACATGTAGAAATTACCCCGTCTGATCTTAGATAAGGTAAAATACAACACTTTTTCTGCATAATGGTATAAAAAGGACTTTGTGGACGAATATTAATTTGTTGGTAAAGTTGTTTTCATCTTTATCCGAGAATTCAAGCTCAATTTTCAAAAATAGTCTCTTCTTAATAGAAAAAGAAGGTAATTATGTCTTGTTTGTATATTGCCACTTTGGATCTCACGTATTTAGTGGGATGCTTCAAGCACCGGGTTCTCTTTTAAGGACTTTATAGTTGTTTTACGTAGTCAGCTGCAGCTTTTCTTGTTGGTTAGTTTGAGGTCGCACTTCCTGTGCAATTGTGTTGCATGTGTCCTGCCCCAATCTTGTAGTCTTATTCAAGCCTTTGGTTCAATTTGTAGCTCTATTTTTTTTCCTCTCTCCCCATCCACGAGTTTGAGAAATAGATGTAATACATTTTTTTGTTTTCTTGCCTCATGATATACTTTTCAATCTATGAGTTCACTTTCCAGTGCTTTCTTTTATTTCTCTATCTTATTTCCATTTTGTTGTGGCAATGCTTGACTCTGCAACACATTTGACCTGCAGCAATGGACACTTCTGTACCGGGAGTTAGTATGCCGGCTTCTGGTGCACTTAATAGGTCAGTATTGTGACTGTGAAATGGTATCTTTTCATCATACTTTGACTTAAGTAGGCATTGGTTAGTTGAGCCTTTTCTTTTTTTGGTATAAAGCACGGGTATCCGGTAAGTGTAACGGACCCGACTAAATTTGTTTCGAGTTGAGTTGGGCACTTGAGGGGCAAAGCTTTCTCGGCGCCTGTTTTCTCTGTACATAAGACTTTAACTCGAGATCTTATTTAAGGAAAACCGGTGCTTAGCCATTGGGCCTACCAGGCATTGGTGGCATTAGTTAATTGCTTGCTGCTTCATGTATGTTTGCTGTCATGTGTATATGCTTCTGTGTGGAATTTGTTGTTAGTTTAGGTAAGACTATGCTCATATCAAACACGAATACTTGTAGTTCTCTGTCTGCAAACATCTGGCTAGCTTCTCTTCCTCCTTTAGCCGTTTGTTATTCTCACTGATTTTCTCTTCTATGACAGGAAGAAGGGTGTACCAATGAAGAGAGCAAAGAATGTTAGGAAGCAAAAAGCTATAGCTAAAGCAATCTCTCTGCAGGAACAGTCAGTCGAAAAAGTTTTGAAGAATGAAAGCAAATCAATGAGAGTTCAATCTGCAAAACAGTTGTATGATTAATTTGAGCAAATGGTAGACTGAGGCATTCTCTAGTTTTTTGAACGAGGACATACAAGATGGAAACAGAGTTAGGAGGTTAATGCCTTGGTTGTATGCAGCTTTAATTATGCTTGATTCCCTCCTTTGTTAAGTATTATAATTTTGTACAAAACAAGTGGAAGAAATCCGAGCATCTTTTTTTTTTTCGGTTGGAGAAATCCGAGAGGGCTTTTGCTGGCATTTGAAGATGTAAGCGTGAGATGGGCCGGGCAGGCCCCTTGCTGGGGTTTAATATTGTTGATCTACCCGGGACAAACAAAAGGTCGAATGGGTCACCAAGAGATGAAAATAACACGACACTGTGAAAGTGATCGAAAATATTAGATTTTTAATTAAATTTTGGTTTTAAAATTTTAGAATGGAAAATATTATATTGGAAGAGTTGTTCTCCTAAATAGGATTTTTATAAATATTTAAATTAGATTAATCGAAATATAATTCTAAACATCGTTAGTAGAAACTATAAAAAAGCAAGTTCAGTGAATCCATATTACTGCAAGATGAATTCACGGGGCCAAAACTTGAAAATTATTATTTTTAGAGACAAAAAGGTGGGTGGTCCTTATTGAGAGCATGTTTGTCCTATTTTTTATTTTTGGTTAAAAGATCTTATTTTTTATTTATAAGTAAAAAAGTGAGAAATAAGAGTTTTAAAATTTAAGTGAATATCAGTTTGTCAATTTTATTTAAAAATTGCTCTTTTCTTAAACAAATTGTGTGATAAAGCAATTTAAATAAATTTTATTATCATATAAAAAGATATTCTCGCTAAAAGCAATGAAATTGCATTTTGTTCTATGTTGGAATGTGCCCCCGGATGTAAGGTACCGCCGCATTTAGTCCCAATTATAGCTTTGATTGTTAGCATGGCTCGCGGATTATTATTTATTGAAATTTAAAAATGTTGATAATTTATATTAAAATTTCATTTAGATGGAGATTGTAAATTTTTGCTTGATTAGACTACTTGTTTTAGATCAATGGATAGTTAATTTAGTGGAAAGAGTACCAAATCTTTTAATCAAGATTTTAATTTGAATTTTGATAATGAAAAGAATTATATTGGGAGGACACTCTCTTAAAAGGGATCTCGATATAATTCGAATAAAATTAATTAGAATATGATTTTAAAGGATGATTGAACTACGAAACAAAAAAAACATTAATACTTGTTTCAGCAATGCTGCCTTGGATTTTGAGCATTTCACCGCTTCGAGACAAAATGGATGCGAAGGTAGAGTGCATAGGAGATGAGGAGGCAATTTAATCAATTGTAGTCAATAGATATGAATGTTATTAATACTGTTGAAGAGTTCATTAATGTCTACCTTGTCTCCTTCATTAGTTTATTTATTTAAACTTGAGGCAAAATATTAGTAACAAATGCAGAATAAGATATTTTTTTATTACATAAGAATTAAAATCTTGAACTCTGAATATCAGGATTTGGAGAGAGAGATTGTAACTATTAGGCTGTCTTCTCGAAGACAGAATAAGATATTTGGACAACCTATAGCTTGATGTGTTCTTGAATTTGACAAATTCAACATATAGTTTGATGTGAAAAAATAAATGCAAAAACTATTATAAGTTATTTTTCCTAATAACGGGAATTTAAAATTTTACAAATAAAGCGTAATTAATTTTCTATTTTTTGGCATATAGAAGAAGTTTGAATTAGAGATAATACCAATTAAGTTATCGTTCATTTGCATGTAATTAATTTTCTTTTGGTGAGTTTAGAAGAGATTTTCCACTAAAATGATTGCTAGGTAGAAAATTTATTATAAGTTTGTTATTCGTTATATGAATTTAAAATTTACATATAAAGAAAATGTTTCTTTTTTTTTTTCTTTTAGAGTTTAAAAGAGAATTAAAACTGTTAATGTATATCAATCAGGAAAAAAAGATAGAAGTTTTTTGTTCCATAGGTTTAAATGAGGCATAGTATGAATCTAAAGTCATTTTCTTTGTCAAGAAAAATTTAATACATTTAATACATTTAAAATTTAAAATTTGTATATTTAGTAAGTAAAAATTCAAAATTAATACATTTAAAAAAAGAAAATCTAAATTAAATTTATTTTTAGAAGGAGAAAAACTATATTTAGATTTTTTAAAGAGAGAAAATTTAAAGCCAATATATTTAAAGAGATAAAATTTTAATTTTTAGAAGAGAAAATTAACATACTTGGTTTTAGAGAGAGAAAAAATAAATTCCATAATTTTAGAAGGAGAAAACTTAAAATTAATGTATTTAAATAGAAAAAATATGAATCAAATTAATTTTTTGAGAGAGAAAATTGATATGCTTAGTTTTAAAGAAAATAACTTAAAACCAATGGGAATATGAATCAAAATAATTTCTTAGAGAGGGAAAATTCATTTTCTTAATTTAGAGAGATAAGACATGAATTAAATTAATTTTTTAGAGGTTAAAAAAATGTATTAAATTTTAAAGAGAAATTTTGAATTTATATTTTCTAAAAAAAGAAATTTAAGATATAAATTAAATTAATTTTTTAGAGGTTGAAAGTAATGTATTAAATTTTAAAGAGAGAAATTGAATTTAGATTTTCTAAAAATAGAAATTTAAAATTAGTGTTCATAGAGACAAAATAGCAAATAAAACTTTTTAGGGGAGAATATTAAATATACTTAATTTTAGAAAGAAAAAAAAATAGAATAAAAATTTTTCAAGAAAATACTTAAAAGACAATGTGTTTAGAGAGAAAATATAAATTAGGTTCATTTTTAGAGAGAAAAAAACTATTTTTTTTTTAGTTTTAGAGAGATAAAAATTAAATTTAGTTATATATATATATATATATATATATATATATATATATATATATATATATATAGATAAAATTTCATATCATTGCATTTAGGGCGACAAATTAGTGTTTATATATTATATTAACGTGATAAATCATTTTTTAAAGCATCAACTTAAACCTTTTTTTATTGTGTTCTGTTCTCCAAAACTTCTTCTGTGATCTTAAAGAAATTTTGCTATTAGAGCTGATACAAAATGTGATTTGAATAAGATATGAAAACCCTAACCATCATCCTTTTCTTGGTGCGCCTGTAGAATTAAGCAAATACATTGCTTTTTTTTTTCTCACCCAACTTCCCCCTTTATAAAGTCGAAACCTAGCATTGTTTTTTCGTTCAATTATTGTGACTTAGGCAAAAATAGTAGAATTCAGTCTTCCCACTCTTGATTGTCATCATTTCATTGGCAAGTTTGGCGAGAGCTTAATTTTTAAAGGTTCGGGTCTTTTTTTGTTTTATTTTTTTTCTAAACCATTCCCACTATATTTTATTTAATTGTTTTACGTTACGTTATTTTTTAGTGTCATTAGATTATTTTATGTTATAATCTTAAAATTAAAATAATAAAACGAGTTTGATTTTTCAGGATAATTTATTTATAAGGATGTTACGTCTCCATAAGACTTATAAAGGTGTTCTCACATTTCATGCTGAGCAACACTATGTGATAAATGCATCACAAAGCATGACTAGAATATGGAATATTGACCTCCTCAAGTTATGGTTCTTCACTCTTTCTGTCATATGGTAAAATGCCATAACATTTTCTTCAAAATGGTGTGTTTGGCCATTGGATGGTAATTGTTTACCTAAGGTAATTTGTTTAATATTTTTCACACGTACATATGATGCTGCAAACTGCTCCATTTATCTAGATTTACTTGACACTATATCATATACATCTGATTCATGTATGTTCTTAATCGATTTCTTTGTGACTATTAACAGGAACCACCACAATACCCTATCAAGCTTGAGTTCTTGAACTCGAGGAATGGGTCAAATCCAACAATTCTTCCCCAGAATTACAGAAAGTAGGGCATGGGGTCTAAGATTTTAGTTTTTACCGGATAAGTTTCTGTTAATTGATATATCAAGTGGTTTACTAAAATGGGTTGTGCTTGGCTTGGCCTTATTGATATCAAATGTTGATTCCTCATTGTACTTTCATTGGAAATTATTCAAACTTATCTCTTACCATATGATTTGTTCTTTTTTTGATGACGTAAAAATGTGATATTATTTGTTTCAGGAATGGGTATACTTTCTTGTTTTCTTATAATTTTTATATATTCAAGATGGTTCTCTTGTTGAAATGAATGCAAAGAAGTTGAGGATGCGCTTTGCTAAATTTCGTTGACTGAATCCTGGTTTTGATGTGGCGCGAGTTTGTTGTTTGAAAAATTGTAATGTACTACCATCTACTTCCTAATGGCCAGTAAAATCATATCACATCAATTATGGTATCTCGGGCGTTTATTTGGAGAACCATTACTTTGCTTTTGTTGTCAAGGGTGTGTATGTATGTTAATGCTAGGAAACCGGCTATTATGAGAAGGCTAGCCATAGAAGGAAGTGAGTTTTGTCAAGTGGTAGATTTAAATCTTTTGTTATTTGACTGCGATGTAGTTTTAGATAAAAGTGCATCATATGATTGCAATTTGACGTTAAGAGTGTCTTTTTTTTTTTTTTTTTTTTTTTTTTTTTGACATGAAAAACTTGAGTATAAAAACTGTTATACATTATTATTCTATGTGAGTTGAAATTTAAAAATTTAAAAATAAGACATTATTTTTATTTCCGTTTAAAAGAGGGTAGAGGTTATTGAGCAAGACGTTTTCAACTAACAATTTTGTTAAATACAAAAATCTTTACAAGTTATTTTTTTAACCAATTACAAATTTTCTCATAATGAAAAAAAGAAAAAAGGAAAGCTTTTGTACAATAGGTTAGATGAGGCATAGTAGGAGTTATGTCATTATCCTTGTCAAGTATTATTATTATTAAACATTATAATTCCTTAGTTATTATTCCTTAGTATCAGTCGTATAAAATAAAGAGATATATGCTCACCTTTCTCTTATTTCGCACTAAGTTAGGGAATACTTTGTGTATCAGATATACCTTATGAATCGTGTAAAATTATTGTTAGAAGTTATTATTCCTTAATATATGTCATGTACATATACACTCACCCTCCTATTATTCCGCACTAAGCCGGTATGCACTGGATAAGCCCTATGAATCATATAAAATTATGAGATATAAAGAATTGAAGTGTGATATGAATTTAAATTTGGACAGGTACATGATTTTTTTCCCCAATTTTCCCTGAGAATCCGAAGAGCGAGTGAAATTAGAAACAAGGGGGGTGTTGGAGTAAAAGGTAAATTCCCTCCCATCCTTGACGACCAAGAGTTTAACATGAGTGCCCATTTATGGAATCAGCCTCAGACCATCTCAAAGGGAAAACTTAAACATGAATGAGCTAGTCAAACCTATGCTATGGACTTGGGGTTTGTTACACGTCAAAACCCTAAAACCTCAAGAACAAGCATAGCTGTAGGGGAAAAGCTTAAATTTTAATTGAACAAGAAGTCTACATTGCAAGTCTTAACAAGAGCTTAAATACCTAAAACAAACATCTGCAAGAGGAAGAACTGAATCTAGAAGCTAACGAATAATTGAAAACAGAAAATAAATTAGCTCGGGATTGCAGTTGCCATAGGGCCGCGATGATGAACGTCCATGGGTGCTCTAAAGGAGGGGTGCACCGGCACAGCCGCGCAAGCTGGGTGCAAGAGCGCCGGTAGCTTGGAGGTCTGATTGTGGCGCAAGTGCGACGGACACTTCACTCAGATAAAAATAATTGGGCACTCATCATTGAGAAAATATTTGGAATTCATCAATCCAAAATCCTGCCCAACACAGAGGAATTTCAAAAGGATGTATCAAATTACAAAAAGGACACAACAAAATAGATTTGTTTTGTTATGCAAAGAAAAGATCAGAAATGGGTCGAAACGGGTACACCCATCATGAAACGACCCGTTTCAATCTGATACTTTAATTTGCCATTAGCAGGCGTTCTCTCAAATTAGTTGTGGACATGGACACAATCAAACCTCTCAATTCACTGAAACCAACAAAATTTGCAGAAAGCAACAAACTTCATACATCAAAGAAAAAGAAATGGATTGAAACGAAGCAGTTGTCAACCACGAAGCTAAATGAAGTTACTCAAATATCGATTCCCAAGAACTTTGTCATCTTCTCCACTTCCGAGTACTGTGGAGCAAGGGAGGACTGAAGAGTTTCAAAATGAGACTGCCGCCAAAATTGTTGAACATCCCAGCAAGTTTGGGAATTTCTAGTCTCTTCATGCGTGAATCCCCTAACAACCCTTGCAGATTTCCAGCCCAAAATTCACCACTTGGAGTTCTCATAAAGGCCATAAGAGCTTCCGCTTCTGCTGGGTTTGAGCTCAATTGGTCCTCAAATATCTTCTCCGTTTCTTCATATGAAGCTGCGAACTCTTCGTTATGGTGGCGGAATGGTGGCCAATACGGCGGACATCACTTTATTTTGTAAGATAGCGATGAAGTTGAAGCAGATTGAGAGGAAGAAGAGAGGAAACGTACGAATGAAGTTTTTCCGGTTCCGAATGGTGCTGTGATCGTTGCTTGCCTTTTATTTATTTATTATTATTATTATTTTTGGGTTACAAGAGATTTGGGGAGAGGATTGGCCCACTAATCCGTCTGTTGGGACGTTCTTGTCTTTTAATATTTTACAGGAGGCTGGGACCCTACCACCCTTTCAAGATTTTTACAAATATGGCCACAATGGGCCATTAGGGATGAGCTTCATGGGCTTGCCATATTTGGACATTTTTTTTTTCATCATCCGAGAGTTATGAGACCTATTGTGGAGTTTACTTTTTCAAAATATATATTTTTTTATTTTTAAAACTCGAACTTGAAATTTTTTATTAAAAAAATAAAATATTTGATCATTCAATATAAAAAAATTTAGTATGATATTAATTTTTGTAATCAAAATTTTTTGAAAACTTTTAACATTATATTGGGGTACGAGTATTTTCATTTATTTATATTATTTAATACTATATTTTAATTATATTATCTTTTATGAAATTTTAAAGATATAGTTTTTAATTAGCATAAATTGGGGATTATTATTTATTGAAATTTAAATATATGTTGATAATTTATATTGTAATTTTATTTTAGATGGAGATTGCAAATTTTTGCTTGATTAGATTACTTGTTTTAGACCAATAAACGATTGATTCAACGGGAAAGAAGTTAAATTTCTCAATTAAAAATTGGGTTTAAATTTTGATAATGAAAAAAATTACGTTAAAAGAACTCCCTTAAAAAGGATTTAATAATTATTCGAACTGAATTAATTAGAGTATAATTCTGAATATTATTTAATCTAGTAAAAAGAAAAAGGCTACTTGTTTTAGCAACGCTGCCTTCGATTTGTAGTAATTCTCCCGCATTTCACCACTTAGAGACAAATGGATGTAAAGGGAGAGTTCATAGGTGATGAGGAGGCAATTTAATCAATTATGGTCAATAGATATGAAAGTTATCAATACTGTTGAAGAGTTCATTAATGTCTACCTTGTCTCCTTCATTAGTTATTTATTTAAGCTTGAGGCAAAATGCTAGTAATAAACACAAAACAAGATATTTCGATGACCTATAGCTTGATGGGTTCTTGAATTTGGCAAATTGGAAAATAAATGCAAAAACTGTCGTAAGTTATTATTCCTAATAATGGGAATTTAAAATTTTACAAATAAAACATAATTAATTAATTATATATATATATATATATATATATATATAAAAGATTCAAACTCAAAATGAAAAGGATGGTGCCAGTTGAATTATAGTTCAACAGTGTGTAATTAATTTTCTTTTGGTGAGTTCAAACGACATTGCATATGTTATTGAATGAGAGATTTTCTATTAAAATGATTGTTAGGTAGAAAATTTATTACAAATCTATTATTTGTTATATGAATTTAAAATGAAATGTTTTTCTTTTTTTTTTTTGGAGTTTAAAAGAGAATTAAAGCTGTTAGTGTAAATTAATCAGGAAAAAAGAATAGAATTGTTTTTGTACAATAGGTTAAAACGAGGCGTTGTATGAATCTAAATGGGGTAGCTCACCCATTTTAAGGATTATTGTATAGAGTAAAATTTAAATTTGCATTTTTAGTAAGACAAATATTAGAATTAATGCATTTGAAAAGAAAATTTTGAATTAAATTGATTTTTAGAGAGAGAAAAATTAGATTTAGATTTTTAAATAGAGAAAATTTAAGTCAATATGTTTAAAGAGATAATATTTTAATTTGTTAGAAGAGAAAATTAACGTACAAGGTTTTAGAGAGAGAAAAAATAAATTCCGTATTTTTAGAAAGAGAAAACTTAAAAGTAACATGTTTAAAGAGACAAAATATAAATCAAATTAATTTTTTGAGAGAAAAAATTGATGTACTTAATTTTAAAGAAAAAACTTGAAACAAATGTGAATATGAATCAAAATAATTTCTTAGAGAGAGAAAATTCATTTTCTTAGTTTAGAGAGATATTTTTTAGAGAGTTAAAAGTAATATGTTAAATTTTAGAGAGAGAAAGATCGAATTTAGGTTTTCCAAGAAGAGAAATTTAAAATTAGTGTCCATAGAGACAAAATAGAAATTAAAACTTTTTTAGAGAGAGAATATTAAATATGCTTAATTTTAGAAAGAGAAAAATGAAATATAAATTTTTAGAGAGGAATACTTGAAGTCATTGTGTTTAGAGAGAAAATATAAATTAAGTTCATTTTTAAAGAGATAAAATTTCATATCAATGCATTTAGAGAGACAAATTAGTGTTTATACATTGTTATTAATGTAATAAAACATTTTTTAAAACATCAACCAAACCTTTTGGTCATTTTCATTGTTTTCTCCAAAACTTCTTTGCTCTTAAGGAAATTTTCCTATTAGAGTCGATACAAAATATGATTTATAAAAGATATGAAAACCCTAATCGGCATTCTTTTCTTTGTGCGCCGCAGAATTAAGCAAATACATTGATTTTTTTTCTCACTTAACTTCGCCCTTTATAAAGTTGCAACCTAGCATTTTTTCTTCGTTCAATTGTTGTGGCTTAGGCAAAAACAGTAGAATTTAGTCTTCTCACTCTTGATTGTTATCGTCTCACCGGCAAGTATGGCGAGAGTTTAATTTCTAAAGGTTCGATTTTTTTTGTTTCATCTTTTCTAAACAATTCCTACTCTATTTTATTTCATATTGAATTAGTTTATCAATTGCTTTACATTTAGTTAGATTATATTACGTTATAATCTTAAAATTAAAATAATAAAACGAGTTTGATTTTTCAGGTTGATTCATTTTTGGGTATGTTACAAGGTTCATCGTGCATCGTTAAGGCTTATGAAGGTGTTTTCTCATGCGAACCAGATGTATCGGTAAAAATCTCAATTATTAAAACAAACTAAATCTTGTATTCAAATATCTTATAATGAAAATCTTTTTTTTTTTTCCTCATTGCTTATATCTCAAAATAATTCATCGATTCAAATATTAAAATTTATCATTTATAGACTAACTAAAGGCAAGTAAACATCCCCTGATCCTTTTTTTTTTCTTAGAACCTTCACCTTGACGAATTTAAACCCTCTTCATTATCACATAAATATGTAAACTCTATCTATCTCTCTCTCTCTCTCTCGCTAATTTCTTTTTGCATGTTTGATTAATTTATCAATAGTTTCTTTACTTAATAGATTAATTGATTAAACGTTGGAGAACAAAACAATTTTTGGTCAATCAGTGCTTAATCTAGTTTTTTATTTGATTTTTGGTTTAATGAATTAAAGTGGAAGCAGACGTTTTTGACTTCAATACTTATAATTTTTAGTTTATCATATATGTATTTAGGTTAGAAATAATAAATTTCTTGAAATCCGTTTATGATAAGATGATAAGCTTTTTCTAGTATTTGCATTTGTTTACATAATACTTTAAATTCTAAAAGAGATTACATGATTTTATGTTTATTAATTAATTTGTTAAATCTTTCGAGGATTAAATATGCTACGATATATCAATTAGGGAAAAAAAAGGGGGAAAAAAAGAGGGTTCAATGTTAGGATGTGTAATGAGGAGGAGGTAATTTAATTAACAGCTAAATCAATCGGTGCTAATGTATTTATTACAACTTTTGAAGAGTTAATTAATATTAAACTAGTTTGTTTATCTCGTCTGTTCCATAAAATGCTTTACTTTAGTTGGAGGGGGAAGTAATAGTAATAGATTTATAAAATATTTGGATGTTCGATGGATTCTAGAAATAAAATTCATAATTCTAAAAATAGAACAATTTTTTTCCACAAAAGTATCAATTCTATTTTTTTATATATAAATTATCGGTATTTGTTAATTACACTGGATTTGAATAAATCTGTTTCAAATTGAGTTGGACGTCAAAGTATCAAGGTCCCTAGGTTCATATGCTTGGTTGTTCTTGGAATTGCCCTTACCTAGCACTTTTCCCCCCACAGAGAGAGAGAGAGAGAGAGAGAGAGAGAAAATGGTTGGTGAAATATTTGAAAGTTTCAACTTTATACGTTGAATCCACTCCCAAATATTGACAATTAAACAATCTGCAGTGACCATATTAAAATCCTCCAGATGTGGTCTAATTAATGATTCACTTAATTTGTTAAAAATATTTATTTCTCTTTTTGGTAGCCAAGACACCTCCCTTTATACATTGTTATAAATGTGATAAATCTTTTTTTTAAAGCTTCTGCTTATCCTTTCAATCATTTTCATTTTTTCTCCAAAACTTCTTCAGGGTCTTCTCTGCACTCCAATGGCTCCAATCAGAAGGTTCTGTCGCCAGTGCAAGGCCAAGACCTCAGACCTTAGGTCTGGTTGGCAGATGGAAAGCGGGGATTGTTTTCTTCTGTGCCAAAAGTGTAGGTAAGAAAAGGGTATTTGTTATTATGGTGTATATCATTTTTTATCAATATTTTTTTTTTTGAATTTTTCTTAGAATAATTTAAATGATGATTTGTTTTAGTGATTATTTTTCTTTTCCTTGTTGGTGGTGCCTATAGAGGATTTTCATTCGATCATTTTAATCTATTTTATATCCAAAAGTTAAATAACTAATGATTACTAGTTTAATTTATAAAAACAAAAGTTAGTGTCAAAAATATCAATTCCTTGTGGAATTAGGTGAAGAGCCTCATACAAAATTTAGAACTTTGATTTTCATGTACCAAATTTAAAAGTCACGATTGTGAGTTGTACTCCATGAGATCATAGATCATAGATTTTTATTTTTATTTTTATTTTTTTCCTTCTTCACTTTTTCTATGATCTATAAGTGATCTATTCCTGAAATGACTCTAAGAATATTTTAATTAAAAATTATTGTGATTTTGCTATAGATAGCGCAATAATTTGATATAAGTGCATAAGTTTAAAATAGAATTAACATGCAAAGTATAATGTCTTCTCTAGATATAAAAGTAATTTTCATAGTATGAAAACTATCGTGATCATTATACATGTATAAAATTAAAATTTTACCATTATACATTAAGTTATATCTTTTTATAAATAATATATAATTCAGTATTTATAATTATTACATATTATATAATTTGTAAACGAGAAAAATTATGAGTGAAATGTAATTAAAAATAATTATTTTAAATATTTTGAATAATTAGGAGATAAAATAAATTGGGGATGTTAGTATTGTTTATAAAAAAAAAGGGAAAAGTGCTCAAATTAGATAATTAGTTTAATGGGACTCGACTCGGCTAGACCTAAATCGTGTGGTGGAACTTTGAATTTGTTGTTCTTAAAGGAACAGTTTGATGGTCAGAATTCTCCTTCTTTAATTTTAAAATTTATTGTTCGAATTTTTGTGTAACAAAAAGAAAAAGAAAAAACTTTGAATTTGTTGAATCGGAAATTTTGAACATTCGTAGGCTTTGTTCAGTCTCGATAGTCTTTCACAGCAAACGAGGTTGGGCCTTAGAAATGCTTGATTCTCGGGCCCGTCCAAAAATTCACTTCTGTTCTTAATTGGGTTTTTCTACCAACGATCCAATAACCCTAAAATTATTGTTATCCATGGTTTAGAAAATTATAGAAAATCAGAAATAGAAGTATACTCATGATCATGACCGTTAAGAAGCCTGAATTCCCAAATTCTGGAATTTGGGAATTCGTCGCCGAATCCCTAATCATCGGAGATAATTTCGAGTATTTTGAGCATTTTGTCGGTTGTAAATTCAGAGTATTAAGTCTGATTGTTTCTTGCAATAAGGGTTTTTAATAGAAGTGACTTTGTCAATAGGGTTTGTGGTTTGTTTTGTGAATTTGGGGTGTTGTTGCTAAAAGAAAAGTTCCCTGAATATAAATAAATAGTACCTTATTTGATTCTTGTTCTAGGTCCGGCACAAGAAGTAGTATAATTGCATTTGTTTATCTCAATGCTCTTTCATAGACCACTACGTCATGAATATTCAAGAGCATTTTTACAATTTTCGTCTGGTGTCAGTCTGCTTAGTGACTGATGCCCTTCTTTGCAAATTCAAATCCAGTTCTGCCTATGAGGAAGGCAGATTTTGTCATGATTTTCACCAAGATCAGAACGGTTGGAAGCCCTGCATACTCTGTGGCAAGGTAAGGCAGAATGAGCCCTTTCTTTGGAGGTTGTCTTTGTCTTCTGACAATAAATATCTGATAAGCATATAACCATAATTCGATTCACGAGTAATAGTTGCTTTTCTACAGGAGCTCCACTCTGCATGTGCAGCGTCATGCCATCTCATGGTGCCATTTGATAATGGCGACGTGGCATGCATCGACTGCTGCAAGGATTCTGGAGAAATGGTGAGAACAGACCATCCAGCCTTCTATATATTTAATGCAAATCCATGTTGAACAGTATTATATTCTTTGGTTGATTCTAGATCATGCTATATTCCCCACTGCTAGCTGGCAAGGGACATGAACTCCCTAAGCAGAGTAGCAGCAACTAGACATTTAACAGTACCTACGAGGCATAACTAGACATTTAACAGTACCTACGAGGCACAACTAGACATTTAACAGTACCTACGAGGCATATACAAAAAAGTTATGGAAACAAAAGGTCTCGATATTCAAACATCCTTGGCAAATTTTCCTCTTTTTTTTATAGGTAGTTTTTGTTCCTTTTTTTCCCCCTTTTCTCAACTTAATCTGTTAAAAAATATAACCATTTTAATAAGAGTTAAATATTATGTTCAATGCTTAATTTAGCAGTATTATCATAATCAAAAGTACTTTAGGGTTTCAAAAACATTGGGTTGTTGTCGTAATACTTTGGAAGTATCTTTTCCATTTAATTCAAAACCTTTGTATGTATATATAACTATCTTAGCTAATCAGCCATTTACACTGACTAAGAATTAAATTATTCGTTGACCCAAAAACTTTAATTTCTTAAATGAGGAAAGCAACCGACATCTATATTAATAACAACTATGTGAAGCATCACTTGGATATTGACATCAATGAGTAGATAGGAATTGAATATGTTCTGTATAGTATGATGTTGGCAAAAGGAAGGCAAAACTAATTAGCTAAAGATTTACAGGTGGAACTTGACACGGCTCAACCTCAAGCTTATTCAAGAATTCCCAAGGAAGGTGAGTCTTCTAATCGTGCAACCAGAAAGAGAAAGTCTTCAGGTAATGGTCCTTTTCCCCTTCCCTTGAAGAGAAATTAGTGAATAAGAACTTGATCATTCAAGTTGGACTTTTTGGCATCTAAAACTCTGTGCCTCTTCTTAAACATGAGATGCTTTCTTTTCAACGTGAATGGTGATCTCTTGCAAAGTGCCAGGTCATTCCGTTGTATAGGAGAATGTTATTTATATAGCATAATATAATAAATTGTACTATTCATAGGAAAATAATAACAGGCAAGATTTCTGAGTCTATTCTTGGCACCCACATTGCAGCGATCTTCTCCAGGGCTGTTAGGCCTCCTCAACGTCGACAATGTGAAGAACAGTCAAGTGAGGAGTTACGTGGGAAAGGGGTTAGATCCGGTGTGGAAGAAATAGTTGAGATCGATCCGCCTGCAAATCCTGTTGCACGGATCATTATACCGTATAACAACTGGCCAAAGATAAGCGATGAAAATCTGGAGAGAATTCCAAGAAAGTATCCTTTCTTGTCATCCTCATCATTTACCTGAAATGAAAATTTTTGTTTTTTATATTTATTTGACTAAATTGCTATCATGCTTTGGTAAGACAAAGACTGCCCTGAAACAAAGTGCATTATCTTCCAAGTTATTTATCAGCATCTTATGATCTTTGATCCTTAACCATGTCCAAGCTATAATTCTTTCATCGTTCCTTTGTTCGAGAAAAGACTGAATCATGAGGATGCCAGCACCGAACTTGGGCGCATATTGTTGCCTAAAATCTGCGCAGAGGTGAGTCCATATCGTGCTTGTTTGATCATTGAAATTTTGTTTGCACAACCAAGTAGCAAGGTAAACATAAACTGTGATTCAAGACCATGGTCTATAAAATGAAACTTAGCTTTAGTACTTTTAACACCTCCCAGGAAAGTCTCTGTGTCCAGAGATCATATCACTGATGGATGTCAGTTCATGTTGTGCTGTGTAGCTTCAGAAATATTGGATGTTTGTCTTTCATGTAAAGGGGAGTGTCATAAGATCGCTCGTGTTGAAAGCTGAAACTTAGTCAATATAGTAACTATGTTCCCTGATCATGTATACAGTCTTTCCTTAGTTGGCAATCATGTTTAGATGGAATAGATGAATGGGCAGATACCCTAATTTTTCTGTTTCTATAGGTCAGGAAAACAGTTTGTTCGGGCACATGCACTTGTTCAGTATTTCTCTCTGGACCGTCTTTGGTCAATTCCCAGTTTAGACTTGTGGTCCAAGCTTAAATGATAAAAGTTAATTATTTTGTGTTGAAGAGGATAGTTTTGACCTCTTAAATTTACCTCTAACCACATTTCTTGGTGATTCTGCTGCATAATGTTCCAGAAGGTATTCTTACCTCTATGAATTGGACAAAATGTTTAGGTCTCTGTGAACTGCTAAGTATAGATTGAAAATATGTACACTGATGTGCATCTGTATTGGAACAGGCTTATTTCCCGAGGGTTACTGGGCCACATGGAGTTTTCATACATGCACATGATATGGAAGGCAGAGAGCATTTGCTTAACTACCATGTCTCAACTTATCATGGTGTAAAAGATTATTCTCTCACAGGCCTTGAAGATTACATGCAAGCGATGCATGTGGAAGCTGGAGACACAGGTAAATATACAATAATTTTCATTTCAGTAAGTGTTTTTATTGTCTTGAATATCAAATTAGGGAAGTTTTGGTTACACTTTAGATTCATGCCACACGTTACATTTTTCAATACCCGTTAACCTTTGTCTTTGTTTCTTTTCCCTAATAATTCCACCACGCTAGTCTATCATCTTGAATTGTCTTCTGCACTAGTTAATAATTTGATTAATTATTTTTTTAACACCTTTAGCAATCCATTATTCCTCTACGTTGTTTTTTGTTCTTCGGTTTCTCTCTCTGTTTCTTTTTTTTTTTATTGGTCGGGAGGGAGGGGCGTATGTCTTTATGCTTGCACCATCTTGTGAGTCTTAATTTCATTTTCTGGTTTAGGTATATAATGAACATTGCTTATGGAATTTATGACGTCTCTGTTTTTTTTCCTTGTTTTTTCTTCAGTTACATTTTGTTGCATGCAACCAGAAGGTACTCTGGTCCTTGTGAGGAGAAAGGCTTCTGCCGCCAAACCATCTTATAAGGTGTGGTAAACATTGTAACTGTAATTCTTTAGTTTAATGGTATTGAGCCCTTTATTATTCATCAACTTACAATAGCCGGTGCCTCACTGGATCTTTTGATTGTAAACTGCTCTATTTATGTAAGTTTACTTGACACTATATCATATATCTAATTTATGTATGTTATTAATGAATTTCTCTGAAACTATTAACAGGAACCGCCACAATACCCCATCAAGCTTGAGTTCCTGAACTCAAGGAATGGGTCAAGTCCAACAGATTCTTCTCCAGAATTACAGCAACTAGAGGGTGGCATCTAGGGTTTTAGTTTTTACAGGATAATCTTCTATTAATTGATATATCAAGTGGTTTGCTAAACCTGGGTGTGCTTGGCTTGGCCTTATTGATATCAAATGTTGATTCCTTTTTGTGTTCTCATTGAAAATTATTGAATGTATCTCTTGCTATATAATTTGTACATTATTTGCTGACATAAAAATGTGATATTATTTTTTTTTGAAATGAGTATACTTTTTTGTTTTCTGCCATAATTTTTATATATTTAAGATGGTTCTATTGTTGAAATGAAAGCAGAGAAGGCGCATTGCTAACTAATGCAAAAGATACCAAAATTTCATTGATTAAATACTGGTTTTGATGTAGCCCGAGTTTGTTGGTTGAAAAATTGTACAACATATGTTTGCAATTTGACGTGTTTTGTCTTTTTAACTCCTTGTTTGAAATTCAAAAATTATTCTTTTTTTTTTTGTACGGATTGATAAGTTTAGAGGGGGTAGAGGTTATTGAGCCAGATGTTTTCCACTGAAGATTTTGTTAAATACAAAAATAGTAGGAGTCTTATGTCATTATCCTTGTCAAGTATCATTATTAGAAGTTATTATTCCTCAGTATATATCGTATAAAATTATGAGATATTAAAAATTGAAGTGTCATTTGAATTTAAATTTGGAGAGTGGACATGATTTTTTCTCCCCAATTTTCCCTAAGAATCCAAACGGAGTCACTGCCCATTTATCGAATCAGCCTCAGACTAACCCAAGGGGAAAACTTAAACATGAATAAAGTAGTGAAACTGTTGGTTTTATATGCACATACACATGCGGAAGCGTGTAAAATTTTTGGAATCATAAAAAGTTAGGGTTTTCGGGCATACCTCAAAGAGTAGATTGCAAAACTCGGGGAATCACGAACTTCGATCAATCGACCTCGCCGTCGGGATGATAACCACGAAAGTCGAGCTATCACCGCAGTACCACGACACCGCAATCAAAATCCGGTGACACAAATTCTCTTCGCAGAATTTTTCTCCCTCTCTCTCAATTGTCTCCTCACAATTTTTTGTGCAATCGTTAGAATGATTGTGCCTCCTAGGGTTTTCCCTAGTTTCCATATCCTCCGTCACCACAAATGGTAGGGAATTCAAATCCCATAAGTTACCATTTGTGCATATAGAAAGTGGGATAATTTCCTTTTTCCAAATATGGAAAGATGACCCACGTGGGCATTCATTCCTTCATTACCGTGACGTTACCCATGTCACGTAGATCTCAAATACAATTAATATAATTTTTTCTGAATTTTTGGAGCATGTTTAAGCCATGAAAATTGAAGTTGAAGTTTTCGGCCCTAAGGGTGCCCAAAACTTAAAAACCTAGATCTATCCGTGTAGAGGGATTGTTGATCTAAATAAATGGCATATTTGTGTTCCATGTGCATTGCTCTACGTTTTGACATGCATTTTGCATTGATTGGTTGCCGGAAACTGGGATTTCCGGCAAGGTCGCGGAGGGCCAAAATTTGGATATAAGATTTGCCGTGTTTAGGGCTTGAATCTTTCAAAGAAAATGGTTCGAAATATTTTTGGGAAGTCCAAATATATTTTTCGGCAGAAACCGTCGTAAAAAAATTAGCCGGAAATGGGTTTTCGGAGAATCGGGTCGAAAAACCCGTTGCAGGACCCGTCGGGCGAAGAAGAACCGGCCCAGACCCGCGGGCGCGTGACACGCACGCGCCAGAAGGCGCGTCCAACAGGCGCTTGTAGTGCACGCGCCACAGAGGCACGTGAAGCGGGGGCACGTGGCGGTCGGGTCGGACCCTGACCCGGTGATCTATTCATGATTCTCGTTCCCACTGTGTGAGACCCGAGATCCATTGGGTGGGATCTCTAGTACCCTTATTTTACTTTCGACTGTCTTTAAAAGTCTTGATTCAGTGTTTGCTACTTTAGTCTGTTTACCTATGGTCTGGAAGATAAATTGAGGTCTAAGGGGTAGGTCTAGGAAAGCAGCTGAATTGAGATCGATGGATTCGAATTTGGAAAAGGAAGACCAATCTACATTACATCGTTGTGTTGTATTCACCGACCGGTCTTTACGTATATCCACGTTGGAATACGAACGTAATAGTGAATACACATTCGAGGATATATTGGGGATGACTTTCGATGAGGAAAGTGACTCGAAGGATGTAAATGTGATGAATCTGGGGTACAGCGAGATATTTGTTTTTATTATTAACGGCGACTCCTCGAATATCCTAACAGGTGCATCGAGAAGCCTTTATTTGCAAGTGTACTCGCCAGTCGCACAATACTCAATCTAGTATGAAAATCCAGAAGGGTGATACAGGAGATCGCATGAGCTGTGATCTCGTGAAGGATGAAAATGTCCTCGTGTGCAAGTGGGAGATGAAGGAATGAATGCCCGCGTGGGGCATCTTTCCATATTTGGAAAAAGGAAATTATCACACTTTTCATATGCACAAATGGTAACTTATGGGATTTGAATTCCCTACCATTTGTGGTGACGGAGGATATGGAAACTAGGGAAAACCCTAGGAGGCACAATCATTCTAACGATTGCACAAAAAATTGTGAGGAGACAATTGAGAGAGAGGGAGAAAAATTCTGCGAAGAGGATTTGTGTCACCGGATTTCGATTGCGGTGTCGTGGTACTACGGTGATAGCTCGATTTTAGTGATTATCATCCCAACGGCGAGGTCGATTGATCGAAGTTCGTGATTCCCTGAGTTTTGCAATCTACTCTTTGAGGTATGCCCGAAAACCTTAACCTTTTATGATTCCGAAAATTTTGTACGCTTCCGTATGTGTGTGTGCATATAAATCCAACAGAAACCCATGCCATGGACTTGGGGTTTGTTACACGTCAAAACCATAAAACCTGAAGAACAAGCAAAGCTGTAGGGGAAAACCTTAAATTTTATTTGAACAAGAAGTCTACATTGCAAGTCTTAACAAGCTCTTAAATACCTAAAACAAACCATCTAGAATAGGAAGAAACGAATCTAAAAGCTGATGAATAATTGAAAATAGAAAATAAATTAGCTCGGGATTGCAGTTGCCATAGGGCCGCGATGAAGAACGTCCCTGGGTGCTCTAGGAAAGGAGGGTGCAAGAGCGCCGGTGGCTTGGAAGTCTGAATGTGGCGCAAGTGCGACGGACACTTGACTTGCTTAGATAAAAATAAGTGGAGACTCCTCATTGAGAAAATATTTGGAATTCATCAGTCCAAAACCCTGCTCAACACAGAAATTTCAAAAGGATGTATCAAATTACAAAAAGGACACAACAAACTTAATAGATTTGTTTTGTTATGCAAAGAATAGATCAGAAAGGGGTCGAAACGGGTACACCCATCATGACACGACCCGTTTCAATCTGATACTTTAATTTGCCATTAGCAGGCATTCTCTTAAACAAGTTGTGGACATGGACACGATCAAACCTCACTGAAATCAACAAAATTTGCAGAAAGCAACAAACTTCATACATCAAAGAAAAAGAAATGCATTGAAACGAAGCAGTTGTGAACCACAAAGCTAAATGAAGTTACTCAAATATCGATTCCCAAGGACGTTGTCATCTTCTCCACTTCCAAGTACTGTGGAGCAAGGGAGGACTGAAGAGTTTCAAAATGAGACTGCCGCTAAAATTGTTGAACATCCCAGCAATTGGAAATTTCTAGTCTCTTCATGCGTGAATCCCCTAACAATCTTTGCTGATTTCCCGCCCAAAATTCACCACTTGGAATTCTCATAAAAGCCGTAAGAGCTTCAGCTTCTTCTGGGTTTGATCTCAATTGGTCCTCAATTGTCTTCTCCGTTCCTTCATATGAAGCTGCGAACTCTACCATTAGCCGCTGTTATGGTGGTGGAATGGTGGCCAATACGGCGGACATCACTTTATTGTGTAAGATAGCGATGAAGTTGAAGCAGATGGAGAGGAAGAAGAGAGGGAACGTACGAATGAAGTTTTTCTCGTTCCAAATAGTGCCGTGATCGTTGCATGCCTTTTATTTATTTATTTATTTATTTTTTGGGTTACACGAGATTTGGGGAGAGGATTGGCAGTTAGCACCAGCAATCTGTCCCGTTGGGACTTTCTTGTCTTTTAATATTTTACAAGAGGCTGAGACCCTACCAGGAGGAGCTTCATGGCTTGAACATGTTTGGGCTTTTGTTAAACATGATTTGAACGAAGTGATATTAATTATTTCTTCCTTATTTTCAGATCCGATTAATTTAATCTGAATATTTTTTTTATATTATATCAATCGGTATCCAAAATTATATTATGATTAATCTAATCAGAGATTTACAATGACTCATTTAAGAGGGCTATCCTCCCAATATAATTTGTTTTATATCTAAATCGCGAATCAAACTCTTAACTTTAGTTAAAGAACCTAACGCCATCTAACCTAAGTATTATGTGTCCTGTTACGGTACTAATTCTTCTAAATTCTTTTTCTCTATACCTAAATCTCGAATTCGAGACTTTTAGTTAAAGGAATAAAATATCCGATCGTTCCACCCAAATAAATTTGGTGTGATGTTAATTTTTGTAATCAACTTTTTTGAAAACTTTTAACATTACATTGGAGTATGAGTATTTTCATTTATTTATATTATTCAATACTATATTTTAATTATATTATTTTTCATGAATTTTTAAAAATATAGTTTTGGCGGTGAAAAAACTTCTAGCACCCTTTTCGGCAGAGAAGCGGTGGAGGACGAGATGGGACGACAATAGCGACACAAGAAACAAATTTAGGTGAGAAATAAGATTTAATTTAACTGAGTACAAGTTTCTCAAATTTATTTAAAAAACGCTCTCTTCTTAAATAAATAATGTGATAAAATAATTTATATAAATTTTAATATTTAATTTATTTAGTATTATTATTGTAAAAAAAGATATTCGTGGCTAAAAGCAATAAAATTGCCTTTTGTTCTACGTTGGAATGTGCCCCTAGATATATAAGGTACCGCCACGTTTTGTCCCAATTATAGCTTTGATGGTTAGCATAAATTCGGGATTATTATTTATTGAAATTTAAATATGTTGATAATTTATATTGTAATTTTATTTTAGATGGAGATTGGAAATTTTTGCTTGATTGTTTTAGAGCGATGAAAAGTTGATTTAATGGAAAAAATGTTAAATTTTTCGATCAAAACTCGGATTTGAGTTTTGAGAATAGAAAAAATTATATTGAGATAGCTCTTCTAATAATTCAAATTGAATTAGTTAAATTATAATTCTGAATACTTGTTTTAGCAATGTTCCCTTGGATTTGGAGTAGTAATTCTCATGCATTTCACCACTTAAAGACAAATGGATGTAAAGGGAGAGTTCATAGGTGATGAGGAGGCAATTTAATCAATTATATAGTCAATAGATATGAATGTTATTAATACCGTTGAAGAGTTCATTGATGTCTACCTTGTCTCCTCCATTAGTTACTTATTTAAGCTTGAGGCAAAATGCTTGTAATAAACACAAAACAAGATATTTTGATGACCTATAGCTTGATGGGTTCTTGAATTTGGCAAATTCAACCCACAGTTTGACATGGAAAATAAATGCAAAAACTGTCATAAGTTATTATTCCTAATAATGGGAATTTAAAATTTTACAAATGAAGCATAATTAATTTTTTTAATTCATAGGAGAGATTCGAATTCAAAACGAAAAAGATGATATTAGCTGAACTATCTCTCAATGGCATATAATTAATTTTCTTTAGGTGATCGAGTTCTTAAGAGGTTGGATATATTATTGAATAAAAGATTTTGCATTAAAATGATTGATGGGTAGAAAATTTATTACAAATTTGTTATTCGTTATATAAATTTAAAATTCACATATAAAGGAAATGTTTTTCTTTTTTTCTTTTGAAGTTTAAAGGAGAATTAAAGCTGAGATTTTTTTCACAATAGGTTTAAATGAGGCATTGTATGAATCTAAAGTCATTTTCTTTGTCAAGTACAGTTTTGTTAGAATTTGTTGTCCCATGGTATGATTGTGATGAGGCTTGGTATAGGGTAAAATGTGATATAAAGATTAATGAGATATATAATGAAGGGGTAAAAGTGTTTCCAAATATGGGGTAGGTCACCCATTTTAAGGATTATTTTATTGAGTAAAATTTAAATCTGTATTTTTAGTAAGACAAATATTAGAATTAATGCATTCGAAAAAATAAATCTGAATTAAATTGATTTTTAAAGAGAGAAAAATTAGATTTAGATTTTTTAAATAGAGAAAATTTAAAGCCAATATGTTTAAAAATATAAAATTTTAATTTTTTTAGAAGAAAAAATTAACGTATTTGGTTTTAGAGAGAGAAAAAATAAATTTCATATTTTTAGAAAGAAAAAACTTAAAATTAATGTGTTTAAAGAGAAAAAAATATAAATCAAATTAATTTTTTGAGAGAAAAAAGTTGATGCACTTAGTTTTAAAGAAAAAACTCGAAACAAATGTGAATATGAATCAAAATAATTTCTTAGAGACAGAAAATTCATTTTCTTAATTTGGAGAGATAACTAAATTTTTTAGAGAGAAAACTTAAAATTATTGTATTTAGAGAGATACGATATGAATTAAATTAATTTTTTAGAGAGTTAAAAGTAATGTGTTAAATTTTAGAGAGACAAGGATCGAATTTAGGTTTTCTAAAAAGAGAAATTTAAAATTAGTGTCCATAGAGACAAAATAAAAATTAAAACTTTTTGAAAGAGAGAATACTAAATATGCTTAATTTTAGAAAGAGAAAAATAAAATATAAATTTTTAGAGAGGAAATACTTGAAAGTCATTGTATTGTGTTTAGAGAGAAAATATGAATTAAGTTCACTTTTAGAGAGATAAAATTTCAAATCAATGCATTTAGAGAGACAAATTAGTGTTTATACATTGTAATTAATATAATAAATCATTTTTTAAAATATCTTGTCATTATCATTGTTTTCTCTTATACTTCTTCTTTGCTCTTAAAGAAATTTTCCTATTAGAGTTGATGCAAAATATCATTTATATAAAATATGATAACCCTAATCAGC
Source organism: Dillenia suffruticosa (assembly GCA_033439265.1). Taxonomy (NCBI): domain Eukaryota; kingdom Viridiplantae; phylum Streptophyta; class Magnoliopsida; order Dilleniales; family Dilleniaceae; genus Dillenia; species Dillenia suffruticosa. The sequence continues at coordinate 4,026,025 of JAVTVX010000005.1, forward strand.
ATCATTTTCTACGTGCGCCGCAGAATTAAGCAAATACATTACTTTTTTCTCACCTAACTTCGCCCTTTATAAAGTTGAAACCTAGTATTTTTTCTTCCTTCAATTATTGTGGCTTAGGCAAAAACCGAAAAATTTAGTTTTCTCAGTCTTGATTGTCATCGTCTCACCGGCAAGTATGGCGAGAGTTTAATTTCTAAAGGTTTGGGTTTTTTTTTTTCATCTTTTTTAAACAATTTCTACTCTATTTTATTTCATGTTGAATTAGTTTATCAATTGTTTTATATTAAGTTATTTTGCCATTAGTTAGATTATATTACATTATAATCTTAAAATTAAAATAATAAAATGAGTTTGATTTTTCAGGTTATTTCAATTTTTGATATGCTACAAGGTTTGTCATGTCTCCGTAAGGCTTATGAAGGTGTTTTCTCATGTGAACCAGATATATCGGTAAAAATCTCAACTATTAAAACAATCTAAATCTTCTATTCAAATATCTTATAATGAAAATCTTTTTTTTTCCTCATTGCTTATATCTCAAAATAATTCATCAATTCAAATATTAATTGCTCCTTTGAATTTATCATTTATAGAGTAATTAAAGGCAAGTAAACATCCCCTAAACCTTTTTTTTTTCCCTTAGAACCTCCGCTATGACGAATTTTTATCCCTCTTCATTCTCACATAAATATGTAACCTCTCTCTCTCTCTCTCTCTCTCTCTCTCTCTCTTATCTTTTTGTATGTTTGATTAATTTATCAATATTTTCTTTACTTAATAGATTAATGGATTAAACGTTGGAGAGTAAAACAATTTTTGGGCAATCAGGGCTTAATTTAGTTTTTTATTTGTTTTTTTGGTTTAATGAATTAAAGTGGAAGCAGACATTTATTTTTTGACTTCAATAATTATATTTGTTTATTTTATCATATATGTATTTAGGTTAGAAATAATAAATTTCTTGAAATCCGTTTATAATGAGATGATAAGCTTTTTCACATAATACTTTAAATTCTAAAATGAGATTATTAGATTTTATGCTTATTAATTAATTTGTTAAATCTTTCGAGATTAAAGATGCTACGATATATCAATTAGGAAAAAAAAAAGTATTTTTTTGAGACAAGAAAAATATTGTTTATTAGGCATTCGGACTGTTACAAAATTGTACTTTATCATTTTATTTTTAAATTCTATACACGAGGCATAGAATTTTTTCCCTGTAAACCTAAAACAGTATGATTGTAATGAATCATTTTTCCGTAGTGTGAATCTTATTAAACTTTGTGGTATAGAAAATTTAAAAATGTAAAATTAAATTTTGCATATAGACTTATGATATATATACACTTAGCTTTGAGTTTGACTATACTAATTTGCTGATTTTTGTTGGTTGAAATTTAAAGATTTTGATAATTTATATTAAATTTTTTTTTTTTTTTTAAGGAGGGCTGCAATTATTTTTGCTTTTTAAGACTTGTTTCAGCAATTCTACCTTGGATTTAGTGTTGTAATTTTCTCACCTTCTACCACTTGGAGACGGCAAATGGATGTAAAGGGAGAGTGCAATGTTAGGATCTGTAATGAGGAGGAGAGGAGGTAATTTAATTAACAGCTTAGTCAATTAGTGATAATATATTTATTACAACTCTTGAAGGGTTAATTAATATTAAACTAGTTTGTTTATATCATCCCTTCCGTAAAATGTTTTATTTTAATCGGAGGAGAAGTGATAGTAATAGATTTATAAAATATTTGGATATACCTATGTTTGATGGATTCTAGAAATAAAATTCATAATCCTAAAAATATAACAAATTTTTTTCCGTAAAAGCATCAAGTCTATTTTTTTATATATAAATTATCAGTATTTGGTAATTATATTGAATTTGAATAAATTTGTTTTAAATTGGGTTGGATTTGAGGGTCAAAACCCTCCCATTGTTTGTTTTCTTCAAAGTATCAATGTCCATAGGTTCATGCTTGGTTTTTCCTAAAATTGCCCTGACCTAACACCTCTTTTTTTTTTTTCCCCCGAGAGAGAAAAAGAAATTTGGTTGGTTAAATTTTTGAAAGTTTCACCTTTATACATTGAACCCACTCCCAAATATTGACAATTAAATAATCTCCGGTGATTATATTAAGATCCTCCAGATATGGCCTAATTAATTATTGACTTAATTTGTTAAAAATCTTTATTTCTCTTTTTGGTAGCCAAGACACCTCTCATTATACATTGTTATTAATGTGATTAATCATTTTTTAAAGGTTCTGCTTATTCTTTCAATCATTTTCATTGTTTCTCCAAAACTTCTTCAGGGTCTTTTCTGCACTCCAATGGCTCCAATCAGAAGGTTCTGTCGTCAGTGCAAGGCCAAGACCTCAGTCCTTAGGTCTGGTTGGCAGATGGAAACCGGGGATTGTTTTCTTCTGTGCCAAAAGTGTAGGTAAGAAAAGGGTATTTGTTATTATGGTGTGTATCATTTTTTTATCAATGTTTTTTTTTTTATAAAAGTAAAATAAATATAGTTCACAAAAGTTAGTGTCATAAATATCAAATCCTTATGGAATTCGGTGAAAAGCCTAATACAAAATTTAGAACTTTAATTCTCATGTACCAAATTTAAGAGTCACAATTGTGAGTTGTATTCTATGAGATCATGGATCATAGATTTTTATTTTTTGTCCTTCTTCACTTTTTCTATGATCTATGAATGATTTATTTCTGAAATGACTGTCAGAATATTTTAATTAAAAATTATATTTTCTTGTGACTTTACTATAGATAACGCAATAATTTGATAGAAGTATAAAAGTTTAAAATAGAATTAAAATGCAAAGCATAATATCTTCTCTAGATATAAAAGTAATTTTCATAGGATGAAAACTGTTATGATCATTATTTTAAATATTTTGAATAATTAGGAGATAAAATAAATTGGGGATGTTTGTATTGTTTATCAGAAAAAAGGAAAAATGCCCAAATTAGATAATTAGTCTAATGGGACTCAACTGGGCTAGACCTAAATCGTGTGGTGGAAATTTGAATTTGTTGGATTGGAGATTTTGAACATTCATAGGCTTAGTTCTGTCTCGGTTGTCTTTCACAGCAAAGGAGGTTGGGCCTTAAAAATGCTTGATTCTCGGGCCCGTCCAAACATTCACTCCTGTTCTTAATTGGATTTACAGAGGTCTTGAATTCCAACGTGCCTCGAAAATGGCAAAAAATTAAAAATAAAAATTTGGAGAGCCGACCTCTAAAATAGATTTTCAGTATTCGAATCGAATTAATCAGATAAAAATCAAATAACGTAAAACGAAAAAAAAAAAAAAAAATCAGAAGTAGAGGTACACTCGTGATCATGACCGTTAAGAAGCCTGAATTCACATTTGGGAGGTCGTCGTTGAATCCCTAATCAACGGGAATAATTTCGAGTATTTTGAACATTTAGTTGGTTGTGAATTCAGAGTATTAACTCTGATTGTTTCTTACAATAAGGGTTTTTAGTAGAAATGATTTTGTCAATAGGGTTTGTGGTTTCTTTTGTGAATTTGGGTTGAATTATTGATAGTTATGGATGAAACCCTAGAAAGTTAATTATGATTTTAAATGAGGGATTATTTTAAGGAGTTAGAAATATGGATTTGAGAGAGCAGAAAAGGGGGGAAGGGGGGGAAGGGGGGGGGGAGAGAGAGAGAGAGAGAGAGAGAAGTATTTTGGGGGCACTATTATTTTCCTTCCATACAAGAGCGGTTATGTGATTTTTTTTCCCATGCATCTTCTTGATTGATATTTTTTTTGGGGGGTGGGGGAGGCTGAAATCTTCTCGGTGTTGTTCCTAAAAGATAAGTTCCCTGAATATGAATAAATAGTACCTTATTTGATTCTTGTTCTAGGTCCGGCACAAGAAGTAATATAATTGCATTTGTTTATCTCAATGCTCTTTCTTATGTCATGAATATTCAAGAGCATTTTTACAATTTTCGTCTGTTGTCAGTATGCTTAGTGACTGATGCCCTTCTTTGCAAATTCAAATCCAGTTCTGCCTATGAGGAAGGCAGATTTTGTCATGATTTTCACCAAGATCAGAGTGGTTGGAAGCCCTGCATACTCTGTGGCAAGGTAAGGCAGAAGGAGCCCTTTCTTTGGAGGTTGTCTTTGTCATCTGACAATAAATATCTGATAAGCATATAATCATAATTGGATTCACGAGTAATAGTTGCTTTTCTACAGGAGCTCCACTCTGCATGTGCAGCGTCATGCCATCTCATGGTGCCATTTGATAATGGCGACGTGGCATGCATCGACTGCTGCAAGGATTCTGGAGAAATGGTGAGAACAGACCATCCAGCCTTCTATATATTTAAAGCAAATCCATGTTGAACAGTATCATATGCTTTGGTTTACTCTAGATCATGCTATATTCCCCATTGCTTGCTGGCAAGGGACATGTACCCCCTAAGCAGAGTAGCAGCAAGTAGACATTATACGGTACCTACCAGGCATATACAAAAAAGTTTTGGAAACAAAAGGTCCCGATATTCAAACATCCGTAGCAAATTTGCCTGTTTTTTTTTTTTGTTTTTTTATAGGTAGTTTTTGTTCCTTTTTTTCCTCCTTTTCTCAACTTAATCTGTTAAAAAATGTAACCATTTTAATAAGAGTTAAATATTTTGTTTAATGCTTAATTTAGCAGTATTATCATAATCAAAAGTACAATAGGGTTTCAAAAACATTGGGTTGTTGTCGTAATACTTTGGAAGTATCTTTTCGATTTCAAAACCTTTGTATGTATATATAACTATCTTAGCTAATCAGCCATTTACACTGCTAAGAATGAAATTATTCTTTGACCCAAAAACTTTGATTTCTTAAATGAGGAAAGCTACCAAAATCTATATTAATAACAACTATGTGAAGCATCACTTGGACATTGACGTCAATGAGTAGGTAGGAATTGAATATGTTCTGTATAGTATGATGTTGGCAAAAGGAAGGCAAAACTAATTAGCTAATGATTTACAGGTGGAACTTGACAAGGCTCAACCTCAAGCTTATTCAAGCATTCCCAAGGAAGGTGAGCCTTCTAATCGTGCAACCAGAAAGAGAAAGTCTTCAGGTAATGGTCCTTTTCCCTTCCCTTCAAGAGAAATTAGTGAATAAGCACTTGATCATTCAAGTTGGACTTTTTGGCATCTAAAACTCTGTGCCTCTTCTTAAACATGATATGCTTTCTTTTCAAGGTGAATGGTGATCTCTTGCAAGGTGCCAGGTCATTCCATTGTATAGGAGAATGTTGTTTATATAGCATAATATAATAAATTGTACTATTCATTGGAAAATAATAGCATGCAAGATTACTGAGTCTATTCTTGGCACCCACATTGCAGCGATCTTCTCCAGGGCTGTTAGGCCTCCTCAACGTCAACAATGCGAAGAGCAGTCAAGTGAGGACTTACTTGGGAAAGGGGTTAGATCCGATGTGGAAGAAATAGTTGAGATCGATCCCCCTGCAAATCCTGTCGCCCGGATCATTATACCGTATAACAACTGGCCAAAGATAAGTGATGAAAATCTGGAGAGAATTCCAAGAAAGTATCCTTTCTTATCATCCTCATCATTTACCTGAAATGATTTTTTTTATATATATTTATTTGACTAAATTGCTATCATGCTTTGGTAACATGAATACAGCCCTGAAACAAAGTGCTTTGTCTTCCAAGTTATTTATCAGCATCTTATGATCTTTGATCCTTAACCATGTCCAAGCTATAATTCTTTCATCGTTCCTTTGTTCGAGAAAAGACTGAATCATGAGGATGCCAGCACCGAACTTGGGCGCATATTGTTGCCTAAAATCTGTGCAGAGGTGAGTCCATATCGTTCTTGTTTGAACATTGAAATTTTGTTTGCACAACCAAGTAGCAAGGTAAACATAAACTGTGATTCAAGACCATGGTCTATAAAATGAAACTTTGTTCATGGCTAATAGCTTTAGTACTTTTAACACCTCCCAGGAAATTCTCTGTCCAGAGATCATATCACTGATGGATGTCAGTTCATCTTGTGCTGCGTCCTGACATGTATACTTTCGTCCTTAGTTGGCAATCATGTTCAGATGGAATAGATGAATGGGCAGATACCCTAATTTTTCTGTTTATATAGTTCAGGAAAACAGTTTCTTTGGGCACATGCACTTGTTCAGTATTTCTCTCAATTTGGACCGTCTTTGGTCAATTCCCAGTGCAGACTTGTAGTCCATGCTTAAATGATAAGAGTAAATTCTTTTGTGTTGAAGAGGATGGTTTTAACCTCTTAAATTTACCTCTAACTACACTTCTTGGTGATTCTGCTACATAATGTTCCAGAAGGTCCTCTTACCTCTATGAATTGGACAAACATTTTAGGTCTCTGTGAACTGCTAAGTAGGGGTTTGAAAATATGTACACTGATGTGCACCTGTATTGGAACAGGCTTATTTCCCGAGGGTTACTGGGCCGCAAGGACTTTTCATACATGCACATGATATGGAAGGCAGAGAGCATTTGCTTAACTACCATGTCTCAACTTGTCATGGTGTAAAAGATTATTCTCTCACAGGCCTTGAAGATTACATGCAAGCGATGCATGTGGAAGCTGGAGACACAGGTAAATATACAATAATTTTCATCTCAGTAAGTGTCTTTATTATCTTGAATGTCAGGGAAGTTTTGGTTACACCTTAAGTCATGGTACACATTACATTTTTCAATACCTGTTAACCTTTGTCTTTGTTTCTTCAGTTACATTTTGTTGCATGCAACCAGAAGGTACTCTGGTCCTTGTGAGGAGAAAGGCTTCTGCAGCCAAACCATCTTATAAGGTGTGGTAAACATTATAACAGTAATTCTTTAGTTTAATGGAATTGAGAGCTTTATTATTCATCAACTTACAATAGCCGATGCCTCACTGGATCATCTAATTGTAAACTGTTCTATTTATATAGGTTTACTCGATACTATATCATATATCTAATCTATGTATGTTCTTAATGGATTTCTCTGTAACTATTAACAGGAACCGCCACAATACCCCATCAAGCTTGAGTTCCTGAACTCAAGGAATGGGTCAAATCCAACAGATTCTTCTCCAGAATTATAGCAACTAGAGGGTGGCATCTAGGGTTTTAGTTTTTACTGGATAAACTTTTATTAATTGATATATCAAGTGGTTTGCTAAACCTGGTTGTGCTTGGCTTGGCCTTATTGATATCAAATGTTGATTCCTTTTTGTGTTCTCATTGAAAATCATTGAATGTATCTCTTGCCATATAATTTGTACCTTATTTGCTGACATAAAAATATGATATTATTCATTTTTGAAATGAGTATACTTTCTTGTTTTCTGTCATAATTTTTATATATTTAAGATGGTTCTATTGTTGAAATGAATGCAGAGAATTTAGGGATGCACTTTGCTAAATAATGCAGTAGAAAATACTTGGAGGGTTTCATAATTTTCTTTAATTATAGTAAAGGGTATAGAGGGTTATTTGACATTTATGAGAGGATGTATAAAGATTATTTATATTTGTGTGTGTTTTAAAATAGACAATTATTATTTGTATTAATTTATTCCCATAATAAATTATTTAACTCAAAGAGTAACAAACTACACAAAAAAATAATAATAATAATTATTATTATTATTTCTCTCGTTATTTACTATTGTTTGGTCGTGGAATTGTTTTGTTAGTTTCTTTGCATTTATGATCTAACATGGTGCATATTTCCTACTAGGACGATAAATAGACTATTTAATAGTGTTGGTAGATGAAAATTCTTATAAAATCTCACATTTTTTAACATTCCATCACCACCCTTTTCGTAAAATCAGTGAGTTTCGGTGAGAATACAACTGTGTTAAATAAATATATTAAGTTATCGTTTGGTAGGGTTTTTCTCAGCTTATGTTCTCGTTTTAAGAAAAAGTAAAAATTAATTTTTTTTAAAAAAAAGTTAAAGTTATTTGATTTTTTTACTTTTTGAAATAAAATAGTTAATTTTTTTTAAGTAAAGTTAAAACTTAAAAATTAATGGATATATTTGAAAATTTGTATTATTTAAATGAGAATATTAATGGAATAAAAATAATTATGTGAGGATATAAAAAGAATAAAAAAATATAAATTTTACAAAAAAACCGAAACATTAAAAACAAAAAAGAAAAAGAAGAAAAAGCACATGAGTTTTTTCTTAAAAGTTACATTTTAAATTTTTTCATAAATAAAAAACTCTTTTTTTAAGTGTTTTTAAAAATTTTCGTTTGACAAAATTTTTCCTTACTAAAAAAGGATAAGTGGAAAAAAAATCCCACCAAACGAGTGCTAAACACAGTTGTTGCGTCTCGTGCCAAAAGAAATTATCACTCTTCTCCATGAAACTAATCAACAAAGCATATTAAATATTTTCATAATTTTATGAAAATAGGCATGTGTTAAAAAATAATTTTTTTTTCCTATTAGAGCTGATTCATCATGAGATGTGTACGTGATACCAAAACCCTAGCCAGCATCTCATTCTTCATGTGCTGCACTGCGAAGCAAATGAATTATATCTTTTCTCCCCTATCTTCACCTTATATAAAGTTAAAACCGAGTCTTTTTTCTTTGTTCAATTGCCATGTCTTGGGGAAAAAAAATGATAGAATTTAATCTTCTCACTCATGATTGTTATCGTCTCACCGCCAAGTTCGAAAGGAGCTCAATTCTTGAAAGGTTTGGATTTTTACATTCTAGACTATCTTTTCTGAACTATTCTTACTCTATTTTATTTCATGGTGAATTAATTCATCAATTGCTTTATATTAAATTCTTTTTAGTATCATTATATTATACTGCGTTATAATCTTAAAATTACAATAACAAAATGAGTTCAATTTTTCAGGTTAATTACATTCCTTTTTATATGTCACAAAATTGTTAGAGAATGAGGTGTTTGCGTCAAGATTGTCGAAGTATTTTCTTAGGTGACCCAGATATATAAGTGCAAATCTTAACCATTAAAACAAGTGAAATTATGAATTCGAAATTCTTTTTTTTTTTTTCATTTTTGTATCTCAAAGTAATTTATTTTTCTAGGTAATTTGTGTTTTGTATATGTTATTCTTTAGGATAAATATTCCTGAACAGTAATTTGTCCGATCACAGTCAAAAAAGAAAAAAAAAATCATTATTTTGGCGGTCAAAGTAGTCCGAATGCATTTTCAAGGGAACCGATCTGTGTTAATTGTGTTTGATTTGTGATGGTTTTGATCCTTTTTAACTTATTGTTTTTTCGTAGGTCTTGTTTTAAATATGTGATTTTCTTTTTTTTTTTGGGACGGGGGAGGGGGGAGGAGGGGGAGGGGGGAGAAACTTATCACACTAATTAACTCAAAAAAAAAAAAAAAAAAAAAAACAGAGAGTAAAAGGGAAGTGAGAAAGGCCGTTTTGTTTTTTTGGCTGCTAATTAGCGACAAAGTGTTCTTTACTAAATTGGTCACAAATATTCATGCACGTAATTGCTTGAAAATGAATTTTTTTCTTGCCATTTAGCAATCACTGCAATATTCATTGCTGAAAGTCAAAAAAAAAAAAAAAAAAAAAATGCTTTTAAAAGAATGTCATCAAAATGGCGAACCAAGTATGCCCTACATGTAAGTACCGCATTTGGTCCTCATTTTAGCTTTGATTATTACCATAATTCTTGAATTTTTTTTTTTTTTTAAATTTGAATGTGTTGATGATTTATATTGAAATTTCATTTGGGGATGGAGATTGCAAATCTTTTGTTTGCTTAGACTACTCGTTTTAGCAATTCTCCCTCGGATCTGAAGTAGTAATTTTGCTTTATTTCGTCTCTTAGGAAGGCAAATAGATGTACAGAGAGTTCTTCAATAGAATCGTATAAACCTTTCTTTTTTTTAATTGTATTTTATTTTTATTTTTATTTTTTTTTGTCTTTTATATGACCAACTCAAAAATTTAAGATTAACATCCGGCTAGTTGTTATTGCTGTTATTGTCTGGTCGTATCTTTAGTTTGTCTGGACGTATATTGCTGTTAATGTAATCGATGTGAGTTCATTAATATCAAATTAGTTAGTTTGCCTTGTCTTCTCCATTAATTATTTATTCCATCTTGAAGGAAAATATTAGTAATGAGCATAAAACAAGATATTCAAACAACCTGTTTATTTCATCTAACAGCCATATAAATCATAATTGGATTCACGAGTGGGATATATTTATTTTCAGAAGCTTCACTCCGCATGTGCAGCATCAAGCGTCTCGTGGTGCTATTGGATAATTGCGACATGGCATGCAATTGCTGCATGGATTCTGGAGAAATGATAAGAAAAGAAATCATATATGACAGGTCAAGAAGCATGTTACATATTATAACAGAAATAAATGACTCCGCAAAACGTATCGCATGAAACTATGTATAATATTTTGAGTTAACAAATGACCCATGGAACTCCGATGGAACTATGCACAGTATTTTGAGTTAATTATGCTAAATGTGTGTCTTTGGTTTTTGTAGCCGTGATTAATCTCTGTGATTTTTTTCAATTCCTTTTTTCTATTGCTCTTTTCTTTTTTTTTTCATCATCAATATCTAAGTTTTATTTGAAAAATCTAGTTTAAATACTCTGAAATCTTTTTTAAAGATTAATTCTTTCAAATCATTTTTTATCATTTTAAATACGAGATCTCTAATTAAAGAGATAGAATATCTGACCACTCAATTCAAAAAAATTTAGTTTTGCTACTCTTTTTTGCTCTTCTCTTCTCCTCTCTCTTTTTCTTTGATCAGTTGATTCTGTGGGGGTGTTGTCGGAAAATGAAAGAAAATGAGGAAGAGGAGAGAAGCGTGAGAAGATAAAAAAAAAAGAACAAAAAACACCCCGAGATGGAAGAGAGGGAGAAGAAGAATGTGGGGGTGAATTTTGATTTTAATTTTATTTGAATACGGAAATCTTTTTATTTTATAAGAGCGTAAATTATTATGTAAAAGAAAATTACTAATGGTAGGAAGAAGTTGTAAAAGAAATGAACCACCACAGGTGTTTTTACCGGTTTCAAAACCAAATGAGGCAACTTGTTAATTTTGAAAACCACACACAGCTATTTGCAATTTCTCTACTGCATTGCCCACTCTTATTTTAATACACAACTAATTATCTCCTGCACCGTTGATCAATCCCAGCATATTATTCTTGAGAATCACAGTAATAAATTACATAATAAGCGATAAAAGCAAAAGGGGTTTTCCAGTAGGAAATAAAAACGAATTGTTGGGGAAAAGGTATGGAAAAATCTCCTGCCATTCTCCAAGTACCCACCTCATATCTGCTCTCTCTCTCTCTCAATTGATCTTCTCTTTCATTCTGCCAATGCAAATTTTTATTTTGTAAAATCCTTTTCCTTCTCCGATGGAATTGAACTTGCTTCTTGTGTTTATTCTCTCCTGAACTTTATGCAGTCCGGCCAATATAATGTATTGTTGTGATCCCAAATTAAAACTGTTTATCTTTTCATACTCTATATGCATCTATACATTAATATATAGAAATACAAAAATAGTTGAATTTTGCAATATTATTAGTACTATTATCTAAATATTATCTATTCTATGTTTGTATAAACAAATAAATAAATACACACACGTCTTGGAGTGTCCACTCGATTTTAAAGCACACAATCATTGACAGAAATATATTTACAACTTTGTCCAAGTAGAAAAAGATAATATCTATATATATAAATCATGCTCTAGGAGGCTCAATTCGACATGGAACCGGGCCGGGCCGGGCCGGGCCGGTTACGGTCCGGTTCAAGGCCGGTTCCTGGAACCGTGGGCCGGGCTGGCTGCGGTTCCAAGGCCGGTCCGGGCCGGGCCGGCCGGTTCCAAATTTTATGTAAATTTGAACCGGCCCGGCCCGACCCGCTGAATCGGAACCGCCGGGCCCTGTTCGGCCCGGTTTTTTTTTTAACTTTTTTTTAACTCTATTTTTTAATTTTATTTTATTTTTGTAACTCCATTTTTTTAATTTAGTTGTTGTTTTGTTTTTTATTTTCTTGTAATGATTTATTTATTAATTTTGTCTTTTTTAATTCATATTTTATAAAAAAAAATAAATTAAAAATTAGAGACACAAAATTTTTAGAGTGGTTCCACCGAATTCGGTGTACGTCCACTACCAAACTCATCACTTAGATTTTAGAATTCACTAATATTTTTTTTTTTACATTATTTTGATTTTTACATCATTTTGATTTTTTTTGTTACATTATTATTATTATTTTTCTTCTTCTTCTTCTACTTCTTGTCCATCATCTTCCGAGACCTTCATGATTCGTTGCATTCTTTTTTCTGCATCCTTCCAATTTTTAATACAAATTAAGGTTTCTAAAGTATCGTTCGCTAAATTTGTACGTTTCTCGGTTAACACTCGACCACCTGCACTAAAAACACTTTCCGATAGCACTATGGATACCGGAGGGGTTAGTACATCTTTAGTCACTTGAACCAAAATTGGATAATACGATACATTATTTTTCCACAAACCTAATATATCATATAAATCAGTATTATCAGAACCTTCTAATGTAGGTGTTTGTTTATATAAAAGTAATTTATTAAATGATGACGAAATTTTTTGTTTTTTTCCTAACATGTGTAAGGGATTAAATGAAAATGAAAATGATTGAGTGGTATTACTACTACTACTACCTACATTATTAGTATTTAAATTATTTTTTTCCTTTTCATATAGTTCAAATATTGTTTGTAAAGTAAAAAATATTTGTTGTTTTAAAAAATGTGGGTTAATAAATAGATCTGATGGAAAAACTTGTACAAAACAATCAATTAATATTTCAACACCTTCAACTTTAACACGTGGATCTAATGCACTTACGACTAAATATAAAATTGGAATTTTTTCATAATATTTTAAAAATTTTGTTTTCATAAAAAAAACAATTTCACCAAATCTTTTTTCATTTTCAAATTCATTAAATATATAAATAATTTTACAAAGATTTGATAATATTAAATGAATAGTTCGATAATAATATCCGGATAATAAATTTGTATATAAATGAAATATTTTCAATAATTTATTAAGTGTATATACAAAATCGAAAGCGTTATTATCGATAAAACTATATTCGTAATTTGAATTTGTAAATTCAATTAAAATATTTTGAAAAAGAAATACACCTTGTAATATGTCATATGTTGAATTCCACTTAATGTCATATTTCATTTTAAATTTTTTATATTGTTTATTATATAACAAACATAATTATCTAATTTTTTGGGTTTTTACAGAAAAATTTCTTATTTGATGAATTAAATCCCAAATAGATTTTAAAAATAATTCTCCCATTGCTAAACCATTCTTAACACATAAATTAATTATATGACATGCATATCTAACATGAAAAAAAAGTTTCATTTAAAATTATATTTAAAGAATTTTTTAAACTATTAATTATAGTTGTATTAGCCGAAATATTATCAAATGAAATAGAAAAAATTTTATCATTTATTCCATAGTCATAAATAATATTTGAAATTATTCTAGCTATATGTGCACCGAAATGTAGAAATTCCCAACGTTGAAAAACTAAAATTCTTTTTTTTAAAAACCATGAATTATTTATCCAATGATATGTTACTAAAATATAATATTCTTTTTTATATTCATTTTTCCAACTATCCGAAATTAATAAAAATTTACAATCACTAGTTATAAATTGTGTAATTATATCATTTTTTAATTCTTAATATCTATCTAATGATCTCCTTCTACCGGATCTTCTACTATTTTTTTTATAACCGGATTGTAAATATTTTTGTACATATTCTTCAAATACGGGACATGTAACTATGTTAAGTGGTAATTCTTTTCTTGCTAACCATTTTATTTGTCCAATTTTTTCTTTATCCGAATTATATTTAAATATATCAGTTATATTATCTTCTCTTGTACCAATTTGTATTTGTTTTGTTTGTGATAATTTTCTAAATGATTATTAACTAAGTGTTTTCTAAGTGTGATTACCCCCCAACCCTTCAAAAATTTATATTTTTGATGACAAATTTTACAAATTGATTTTTGTTTTTCATGTTTTTTCTCAAAAAATGTCCATATATTAATATCATCTTTTTTAGTTCGTGTTGTATTAGATTCTGTATTACTAGATTCAGTTTTTTCGAAAAGAACTTCAATATCTATATTATCGTGAATTTCATTTTGAAAAAAAATGGAGGCATAGGAGATTGTTGAGAAGATTGTGAAAAGTGTATTCCGACCATTTTATTAAAAATTTAAGAATAAATTTTTAAAATTAAATATACGATTAAATTTTTAAAACGAAATTTAAGATTAAATTAAAAAAAAAACTTTTAAAATTTAATTTTTTTTAACAAAAGTAATGCAAATGTAATGTAAATGTAAGAAAATAAATATGCGAAAAAATTAAATGTACCGATTTGACGGATATCGTAATTGTTTTTCACAAAATTTTGAATTTGAGTTTTCAACCTTGAAATCTTGCCAAATCTTGATCAATGTTGAAGGTCGTGGAAAATTTGTAATCCTCCCTTCTCCACCCAAACCGTTCTGTAGCGATAGCACCAGGAAAGTTCCCAGATAAGAGGTGGAGTTCGTCTGTTCTCGCTTAAATATCTCTTTCTTTTGACAATTAATTGCCCCCAGACAGAACTTTTCTAAACATGCTATGCCGTTTCATACTGAGTCAATGGGTTTCACAAAAATTTAGAATACAAAAATGGTGAAAAGGATAATATAAATGATAATGGAAATGGTGTAAAAATTGATAAAAATAGTATAGAAAATGATATAGAGAATTTAAACAATGGTGAAAAGGAAATGATAATGTGTTTAATAAAGATAATGGTAGAAATAATAATGAAAATAGTATAAAAATTGGTGAAAATGGTATAGAAATTGATGGAAATGGTATAAAAAATGGTATAGAAAATTTAAAATATGGTGAAAAGGAAATGATAATGGAAATAGTAATAAAAATTAAGAGAATGTAGTAATATTGAGAGAATGTAGATGCGAGAGAGAGATATTTTGTTGTGAAATTTTTAGAAATGAGGTGTAAGGTATTTATAGGAAAATTTTTTGACCTTATGGACTAAAATAATCTCAAAACCAGCCATTTTATAATTGTTGGGATGGGTAAAATTGAAAAAAATTCAAAAAAAAAAATGGGGTATAGCCGTTGGAACCGCCGGGCCGGGCCGGTTCCTGGCCTGTTCACGGTTCCAAAAAGCCCTGAACAGGCCAGGACGCTACAGTAACCGGCTCGGCGGGATCGGGTTACTGTAGCATCGGGCCGGTTCGCGGGCTGGGCTTTTTCGGGCCAGCCGGGCCGGTTTTCGGCCCAAACCGGCCCGGGCTCATGTCTGCTTAATTGTATGAATCAACCATTTCTACCACACCGTTGACCAATTCCAACATCAGTACATGAAACTTAGCTGGAATTTTCCCTATTATTCCTATTATTTTCGAGAATTACAGTAGCTAATTACCTGAAAAGTGGCAAAAGCAAAACGGGATCTTTCGGGTAAACATCTTTCAGTAGTCAATAAAACGAAATTTGTCGGGAAAAAGATGTGGAAATATCTCCTGCTATCCTGCACGTACCAACCACATCTCTCCTCCCTCTCTCTCTCTCTCGCTCTCCGGATGATTTCTATTGCGGGCAGTTGCAGTGGCTACGGTTTCAACGGTTTTGGAGTAATTTGCTTTAAAAGAGCTCAAGGAAACATACATCGTGAGTCAATCGATCTTCTCCTTCATACTTCTCGAGTAACTTTTACAAATTTGTAGGTGGGGGCATCTGGGGTTTTGGCTTTTACTCGGTAAGCTTCTGTTAATTGATGTACCGAGTGGTTTACTAAAATGGGTTGTGGTTGGCTTGGCCTAATTGATATCCATATTTGGTTCCCTTTTGTGCTATCCTGGGATTATGGGTTTATCTGTCACCTTGATATTTGTTTCTTCTTTGATGACGTAAAGCTAGGATACTATGAATATGAGAACAACTTGGGTTTAGGATATGATTTTACATAAAATGCATATTCTGAATTGGGTTTATATCCTTGTTTCTTGTTGTAATTTTTATGTATCCGAGAGGGTTCTGAATGCACGAGAAGTTTCGATGGATGTATTTTGTTGGATAACGCAATAAGTACCAGAAATTTCATTGATCAAATACCGGATTTGATGTGGAATAATTCTGTCGGTCGAAAAATTGTATCCTGTTCTACCATGTGCTCCCATGGGTCATTTGCCGCGTTCTTTTTGGGGGGGGGTTTGAGTGTTGGTGCAAGGAAATTGGCGGTTATGAGAAGGTTAATCGCATCAATTTGGTTAGCAGGAAGTGAGTTTTAGCAGGTGGTAGATCTAAATCTATTAAAATATTATGATGCAAGGAATGGTTAGTTGGATTAACTTCAAAGTTGCCAAAATTCTTGTCACTCTGTAAGACCATGGTAGAACACAATCTTCTTGCGATAGACATTTGCACTGGCATCCACTTGATGTTGCTTTAACTGGAAGCATGTAGTTGGCTGTTCTATGATTCCTTAGCATAATTTCTGTTTTGTTTTCACTGTGGTGTAAAATAAAGTTGGCTGACCATTTTCATATCATCTGTTATTAGGGAAACATGGATTGGCAATAAAAATGTCCAAGAGATCTTCTATCTCTGAAGAAATCAGCCAGGATGCATTGGCTGCCAACTTCGAGGTCTTAAAATTCACGGCTGCTCTTGGTGGTATAGCATTTGCTTTCGATTTGCTCTTTTATATTTCTCTGTCTATTATTTATTTCATCTCATGGCATAGACACTTCTGTCTCTGCATGAATACACTTGAAACATCAAGATGTAGATGAGGTAGAGGCACTTTCTACTAATAGAGTTCCTTGGCTGCCATCTATTTGATTTGCCCTGTGAGGATCCAGTTACTCTTGTTCATGCCTTTACTCCTTGGGAAATCCCTTAACTACCATTTAACTAAGGTTTTGTTCTGGTATCATGGTCGAATATTTTGCTGCGAAACTCATTGGCAGGTGATTCTATTTTGCTGGAATTTCATAATGCAGTACATCAATTCACTGTTCCTAACTACCATCTCCCTCCCCCCCCCCAAAAAAAAGAGAGAGAGAGAGAAACGCACACAAAAATTGGGTTTTATATGCCATGCCAACTTTATACCCCTGACCTTTCAGATGTACCACCCCATCTAACCATAACTTCTCTACCATTCTCTACTTGTTTTAATACATGCAACTAAAGGATAATATTTGATCTACCTAAACTATGAAAGAAACCAATATTGGCTGAAGTAATTGTGCTGTTTAGTAACAACATCTAAGCTCTTTGCTTTTCTCTTTTCATTTTCTTTTGCTTGTTTTGGGATGGAGTTTAACAATTTTGCACATAATGATTATATAAATTATAGGTTCTTTTTGTTAGTGAAATTATTGTCAAATTGAAAGTCAAACACATTCATATTTTTAAAGACATGTAATGATTTTAAAGTTCTATGGTCTTTAACTGAATTTATCATGCTTTCAGCAGCAAATTTGGTAGCTGCAGACAAGGCAGGGGCCCTTCCGATGTTGGATCCAATGGTAAGTAGCTGATACAGTTTAGTTCATTTATGAAATATATTAGCCACTCAAAGCCAAGCATCTGGTGCAGTTTCTTTTATCCGAACATAAGTTGATTGAATTTTAAGGCTTGATTTGCATTTCTAGCTTGTCCTTTGGTGTCATACATCACTAAGAAATTACACTTCTACCGAAGTGATATGTATTGGTGGTGTGTCACGTCTACTGAAAAATTGATGTGTTTAACTATGATTTACTAAGACATGGTTATGAATCTCAAAAAAATCACAATGTTATGTGCTTCAGTTTGTGCATCATACCATCAAAAACTACAAGCAATTTTACTTTCTCTGTATAATCTCAGGAACTAGATTTGTTTTCATCTCGAGTCAGGAACAAGTTGCTTCGATATGTACTCTAGCTGATGGAAGCATTGGAGATTGGTTTGGTGGTTTTCTGTATTCTGCTGGACAACAGGCCAATGAAGCTGTCCAAGATCAGCTTTCAGCTCTTAGCTTTACCAGGTTTACTCTCTGTTCCTTAAATTGCATCCTGAAAATTAAAAAAAATAAAGTAAGGTTTATGGTCCTGCTCATACTTGTTGCTTTTTCCAATTTTCAGTTTGGCTGTTATATTTGGGGCAGGGCTTGTAACTAGTCTCTCTCCCTGTACACTGAGTGTTTTACCTTTAACTCTTGGCTATATAGGTAAGCATTGTTCCACATTTTTTTTCGCAGCATAAAAATATTTTAGTTTGTTCTGTTTCTATTACTTGTCTGGTGTGGGTTTATGATCATTCTGGAAACTATCCAGGAGCTTTTGGGTCTGGGAAGAGCAGGGCAGAGGTAATAAATCATTTGCATTGCTCTTTGTTCAGCTTTCTGTATTATATATTGTGTATAAGTGTTTGAAGGATGTGAATAGCCAAGCTCCTGATAATTTCCCTTTCGTGCGACCTTTCATAATAGCAAATATCATGGAAGGACTTCATGCCTAACACGAATGCAATTGTCTTTTGCAGCTTCTCTCTCTCTCTCTCTCTCTCTCTCTCTCTCTGTGTCTGCATGCATGCGCACGTGTGTGTTAGTTTTTTCATGTTCATTTCCATGCTCATATTTGTGGGTGTGAAAACATACAGCTGTATTGCTGAAGCCGATTCTTCTGCTTGTCAGATAATTGGGGACTCAATTGCCTTCGCACTGGGATTGGCAACCACACTAGCAATCTTAGGTATAGCAGCCTCATTCGCTGGAAGGGCCTATGGACAGATTGGCCAAGGATTACCTCTGGCTGCTTCTGGTTTGGCTATAATAATGGGTTTGAATCTTCTGGAGGTAATTCTTTCTTGTTTTCTCATTCGACATATATTGCAAGTCCAGTGTTCAACAACTATGTAAGCCTTTCATCAGGCACAAGACTTTAGATCATATCACTTATTCATGTTTCCCTTAGAAGTTGATTAAGTGAAGGTACTGAAGTCTATTGAAAGCATCATCTGATGACCTGCATATTTATCTATTTCTCATTTAGGTCTCTAATTTGTCTTGACTGTTTCTCTTACTTCTAAGGGGTTATTTATATCGCCTAATATTTTAGATAGTTGAGATACAACTTCCCTCCTTTTTCAACAACTTTGATGCCCGAGCAGCAGCTGCTAATTTTCCTTCAAGTAAGGCTCTTCTTACTTGCTCTTGGAATTTTAGCTTTGGGAGCAGACTCTTGGGAGGCAGTTAATCTTACCGCTTCAGAATGATTTTATTTTTGAAAATTTGACATATCAGGTGTACAAGCATATTTAGCAGGGCTTACATTTGCACTGGCTGCTTCACCTTGCAGTACACCTGTATTGGCAACTCTCCTTGGGTATGTGGCTGCATCCAAGGTAATTTGACCCCCAAGTATCCTACGAGAAATGAAGTTACTATGTGTTTGGTGTGTTTAAGCCTTCTAGACTTCTTCTGATGGCCTTTAATGAAGAAACCACAGTGAATTAGAAAGAAGAAAAAAGGAAGTTGTATGCAAATCGATGTTCTAATTGTTTTAATTACCTCCTTGTTTTTACAGCTAGTTTTATAGTTAGTCTCATATTTCCATTTTCTTAGTTGAGCCATGCATAGTCTCAGATTCGGTCATTGTTAAGTAATAGCTGAATGGACCCTGTATGACAGGACCCATTAGTAGGTGGCAGCCTTCTCTTGACATACACAACTGGCTATGTTGCTCCCCTGCTTCTTGCTGCTTCATTTGCTGGAGCATTACAGGTACATCGCATTTTCCACTTTGGAACTACACTGAAACATTGCAAATGCAGAAATTTTTCACAAGGGACACTTTGCACCACCTTATGGTCACACTTTGTGCACCATTACATCATTGTGACCGGGCCAAGCCATCATATCACCTAGAAAAAGACATTCAGAATTGGCTTAGCGAATGTTGGAAGGGACCGAGCAGTTGGAGTTGGGGATATTGATCAAGTTAAATTCTCGCAGAGAGTTGCGTTGCCAGGTTGTAATGTTTAAGAAGAGTGGCAAAAAATGTCAGCTAGTATGACATTATGCAAGAGGGTAGACATCAACTTCTAGGTCAAATGAATCTATCTCTGTGGCCCTAGGCGTCATCTTTTTTGGGTATCATGCAACTTTAGAAGCTTGTCCAAGGCATTTATTATATTTGTTTCTGTCTATCATAAATTTAGAAATATCTAATCAATCAATTTGTGCAGAGTCTGCTTTCATTCCGCAAGTTCTCGGCATGGATCAATCCCATGAGGTATCCTCATCTAGCTTCTTTCTCAATGTAAAACTGGCTTTCTACTTATGGAGGCTATAATTTTGTTAAGTTTGTGCATAAATAATTTGCGGGAGCGATAGTGCTACATGCTGTCACCTTGAAAACCATCACGGTTGCTTCATTCATGCCATTTAAAATACAGTTCAAGCTGGCACATACTCTACTAGAAATGTGATGGGTTTAACACAAATCACGCGGCTGTTGCTAGTTTTTATGAATCTGTTTAATTACATCGGCAGCTGAGGGCCCCTTTTTCTTTTTTGGCAGTGGTGCCCTCTTGTTAGGTGGGGGTATTTATACTTTCTTGGATAGGCTTTTCCCACCTACAACGATGGTAATGTAGAAAGTTCCTGAGAAGTGCACAGCAACACCAAGAATGTAACAGATACGAAAAGAAGCCACTGTAAGGTGCTAAGCTACGTACTTTAGTTTCCGTTTGACTATATTTTGATGCTTTAGCACATATGGGAAATTGCAGTAGTGTTTGTACTGTTCAAATACTGAGAAGTTATTAAAAAATGCTGATGTTGTAGAAGCAGTGCATTTCATCAATCCTTTTCTTCTCTCCTGTGTGTTGTGCGTGTTGTGAGAGGGTGGTTGAGAGAGGGAGGGAGCGAGGGAGGGAGGGAGAGGGAGGGTTTGATCTGAGTTGATAAATTGTTGTGCCATCTAAACCTTCATTTATGAGACATAACCGGTGGATGGTAACTTAGAAACAACCTATGATGGTGCCTGTGGTGTTGTATGTGTGAAATGGGCAAGAGGATCAAAACCGACCGCTGGCTGAGAATTGAGTTCAACCCATCATATATAAATTGGTGAAGTAAAAGTAAAGCCAGTTAAACGTTTATTTAGGAGCTTTTATTGGTCAGTAAGGCTGAGACAAACAAAGATGCAGACAGAATGAGTTATCTGGTCTTGGCCACAAACCAAGAAATCAGCACATGTAGTCGCGATACAAATGATCCTTGTTGACTCGAATCTCTGACTCAACAAAACAGCAGCAATTATATAGTCTGTCTTTTTGGATAAGTTTTTTTTCCGTTGAGGAGTGGTTTTGACTGTCTACTTACTCCTTTCTAACATTATTGAGAGATTTTGATTTGAATTTATACAATCTCACTACGAATTAGTGAGAACAACAGACTTCCTGCTCCTCCGGCGGCGACTGTTACAGAGAAAGAGAAAAGTCAGTCGGTTAAACGGAGAAGACTTCCTCTCTGGGTTGATTTTGTGCATTAGTTAGCCTGATTTTGTTTTGGAACTGTTAATGGCTAGGGTGGTTTCCACAGTGGGTGAGCAGAGAGAGAGAGGGAGAGAGGGAGAGGAGGAGAAAACGGTGGTGGGTGAATGAAAGCCATCAGAGAGGTTGAGTTGGGAGAAAAGCCACTCCTATGTACCACCAAAATAACTCATTACCCTTTTCTCAAGACTCTAAAACGTAGATAAACCTGATTACAACTTGACGATCACCTTCTTTTCCTTTTTCCACTCAGAAACAACTTTCGGCAAATTACATTTCAACCCACAAATTAACTCAAAATTCTTAACCAGCCCCTCGACCGATCATCTCCTTGTATTGATTCAGACTCTCCTGTCCCTGCAATCTCATCTCTTCATTGAACTTTTTGATAAACGCTTCGACTCGGCGGTTCAACTCGTCCTGACTCAGCGACGGCTCTCTCCTGAACTTAGCTGAGCCAGAAAACGAGTTGGTGCCTCTGCTTGATACACTGAACGTGTCTGATTTCTCTACCATCTTTTCATGAGCGGCGGCGGAGGGCGATTCTCCTGGGTTGATCTGACGACCAGGGGGCTCCCACGTGTCAGACTTCTTCAGATGGCGTGTGAGTGGAATCGGACGGCCCTCGGTTATTGTTCTCCAAGTGCTTTCCAGGGTCTCATGCCGTTTCGCCCTCGTTACTCCTAATGTTTTCCCTGCGGTAAAATTTTTAAATTTGTCAGATTACTATTTTAACCTCAAATTCCCTCTTCATTTTCTAGAACGCCGGCCATCCGATTTGTTCTCATAATTGCTTCAACTAAAATAAAAATTAATACAAAATCTAACGTTTGACTCTTAATTTTCACCATTTTTTTATTGTATCAGCAAATATTCTTTTTTCCCTAAAATTTAAAATGGGATAAATGTTGCCTCAGTCGGGGTATAGGGTAAAGAAAGAAAAAAGAAATCAAAAAATAATATAATAATTATAATTTTTTAAAAAAAGAAATTATATTTTCACCATTTTTTATCCCTTGTAAAAGGAAAAAAAGGAAAAAGTTATTCCAAAAAAAATTGCTGAATAATAAGGGTCGACCGTTTCCACACACGCAAAAGATATGTTTTTATATCAATATTTAATAGGTCGCAAACACTAATATCATCAAAATAAGTTTTTTAATAATAAGTTTTCAGATTCGAAGAAAATAAATGTTAAAAAAATTTGATTTGTAAGGATCAATTTAACTCGAATTTGAGTTAAATGAATTAACATAATTACCGAATATAGATATTCTGTAAAAAAAAAAAAAAAAAAAAAAAAATTATTTGAAAGAAGTTCTCATGCGGTGCGTTGCATGTTCTCTTACATACTCTAAAATTTGAAACTATTGTAATAAATGTCTGACTGCAAATCTATTAATAGTTTAATCAGATATCATTCAATGAAGGTAAAACGTATATAAAACTATCAAGGGTATTATCGACTTTTGGACAAAAAGAAGGATACTTTAATTTTTGAATTGCCTTACCGTTGAGAAACCAGAGGAAAAAGAAAAAACAAAAACACTTTTAAAAAGCACCGAAAACAGATAATTCAAGAGAATACCTTCAGGACTGGCTTTGATTGCTCTGCGATGACCAAATCTAGCCGAAGCAGGAGGCTTCTCATTGTCACTCAAAAACGAAGCCTCTTTAGAATACTTTCTCTGCAAAGGCGTCCACGCCGATCTTGAAATCACAAACTCATCTCTACACTCGATCTGTTGATGCTCATCATTCACAACCGTCGATTTGGTCTCCGAGGCCTTTAGACCATTTTCATCGTACGGATACTCGAAAACGGGCTTGATCTCTGATCGAGTTCTGAGAACGGAGTCGTTCGTGGTCTCTGTTTTGTGTTCCTCAACGTTGTTGTTCGGTTGGTATTTAGAGGAAGCGACAATGGAGATGATGATGAAGTTGATGAGTAGGTAGAGATAGGGAGGACGCAGCCAGGCGAGCAGACCGCCCCATATCTGAGGGACTTGGTAGATGAAGAATTCTGAAAGCGAAGGAAGTGAGAATTTTAAAATTACTGCTACGGAAACAACCAGTGTGGAGAGTAGAATGAGTATTGTGTGGAGCATTTGGTTTGATGAATTTTTCGTGAATGTTATCATTATTTCCACTTTTTGCGAAATATAGCGTCTGGATTTTTCAGGGTTTTGTGAAGATTTGAACCGAAAGTGTACGATTTGAGAGGGAGGAAAGAGAGAGAGAGAGAGAGAGAGAGAGAGAGAGAGAGAGAGAGACTAGGTTTATATGGTCGGAGCCGTAGGGTTCAGTTATTTTGATGCCGTGGGCCATGGGAATTTGGGTGAGAGTAGGTATGGGCCGGACAGTGCACAATGAATGAGAAGGCCCGACCGGCCGTGGCAAAAAGGTTGGTAGCTTTTGTTTTTTTTTTTTTTGGCGGAGAAGGTTGGCAGCTTTGTTACTGCTCAAATCGAAGTAACCAAATAACCCAGATGCTAATCGGTAAAGAAAATAAAGAATTTATTAGATTGGCTTAGAAAATTTTGGCCATGTTAGCCATGTTGAACCGCAGGGTTATTTGTCAAAATAAATCAGAATTACAAAAATGTTGTTATTTCTAGGGTTATCCCTTAAAAAAATTAAGAGAAATCAATAAATTGTATAATATAAATTATAATATGGTGTATAGTTATTAAACCCGGATTGAACCGTTAGCCGAACCGAGTTGACCCATGAACTTTATATTTTACGGATCGATTCATAAATTGAACTGTTTTATGCACTTAATTGATACAACCTGCATGTCAATAACGGGTTAACCCTCGACCAGTGTCACCTGTGGGTTTTTACGACCGGGAGTCATGTTCAAAAAATTCAAAAATAAAAGGAAAAAAAATCTTGCAATGGCACGTCTCAGAGTCACAAAAAATTGAGATTCAAACAAAAATCAGGAAAATCACTATTTGAAATTGTTTTTGAAGTGATTGAAATATTTAGGAACTTAAGAATAACCAAATTTATAAATTAATCTAAAGGGAAATAGATTGTAACAGTTTTAACAGTAGACGATCGTAGGGGAAGATTTTTTCGATAATGAAACTTATAAAGGAACAAAGATGAATTTTGAGGGTTTGAAATTAGAAAAAGATTGAGTTTTGGGGGTGATTTTAGAGAGAGAGGGGGAGGTTTTTCGAGTGTTGCAGAGAGAGGAGGCAAAGACAGGGAAAGTGAGAGAGAAAGGAGGAAGAGAGGGTTTCGTGGATGGTGTGATGTACATGCTGAGAGAGTCATGTACGAAATTAAATCTTAAAAAAAATTAAAACAACTTTTAGGTCAAAAAAATTCAGGATTTAATCCCCTTTTGTTGTGAGTCTAACTCGCGACATCACGTGGTAGTACCCGATTGGCCCAAGACCACGTATTGCCTCTTCAAGACGAGACAATCTGCCTTCCTAAGTCCCCCGCAGCCCCTCCCTCCCTCCCTCCCCCACTTGCGGCTCTGCTCCTCTCCCCCTCCCTCCCCCGTGGGTCTCTACCTCCCTCCTTCCCCCGCGGTTCTCTCTCTCCCTCCCTCCCACAGCGGCTCTCTCTCTCTCTCTTCCCCGAGAGAGGAGTGCCATGGGGGGAGAGAGAGAGAGACAACTGTGAGCGGGGGAGGGACAGAGAGAGAGCCGCGGGGGGAGGAGGGAGAGAGGAGGAGAGCCGCGGGCGGGGGAGAAAAAGAGAGCCGCGGGTAAGGGAGGGAGGGAGGGAGGGAGGAGCGTCGCGGGTGTTGGGGGAAGAGAGAGAGAGCCGAGAGCGGGGGGAGGGAGGGAGAGAGCCCGGGGGAGGGAGAGAGAGAGAAAACCGTGGGCGGGGGAGGGAGGGAGAGAGGAGAGTCGTGGGCGGCGGAGGGAGGAGTCGCGGGAGTACCGCGGGTGGTAGAGGGAGGCGCATTGTCACGTCTTGAAGACAAGACTTGATAAGCTATGTCACATCTTAAAGACGTGACACATAACCTTGGGTTAAATGGGTGCTGTCACGTAATGTCGCGGGTTGAATTCATAACAAAATAGATTAGTTTCTGAATGTTTTTGGCCAAGAGGTTATTTTATTTTTATTTTTTAGATTTATTTTCGTTTATGACCCGGTGCTGAGGGGTGAGGAAGAGATAGTAAAACTGAATGGGATAAAAAGAGGGGAGTCAGAGGGGTAAAAACAAGAAAAGGAATGGGAAAAGAGGATAGGTGGGTACGAGTTGAAAGTCAAAATGGGACCGCGTCCCACATGCATTCCATTTTAATTTAAAAGTATATTTAAAAAATAATTATATTTAAATAAATTTATTTTATCAAATATCAATTTATAATATAATTATATTTAAAATATAATTTTATATTTTTATATTTTAAAATAATAAAAAATAAGCGATTGAATCGGTGATTCAACGGTTCAACCGCTTAAATCATAAATTTTAAGATATATAGATCAATACACGGGTCGAGTTTAATAACTATGGAATAGAGAAATGGATTTAAAAGAATTAATCTCTCAATGAGTTTCATAATATGCAGATTGGATTACAAAGTCCAGATATGGGAAGGTGAAAACCCAAAAAAAAAGGAGAGGGTTCACCGGGATGCGACCACATTTTCAATGGCAGACATGGTAGAAGTGCCGGAGGAAACAACATTCTTGGACCCACTTTCTATTTTCACAACTTAAAAGCATTGCTGTTAGAAATTTCAGGGCTGCCCAGATGAAGAAGATCTCGTAAGATGTAAATCTTGAACCCAATTTCAGGCCAGTCCCGTCACTTTTTGGGTCCTGTAAATCTTGTGTTCTCCCTATAAGTAAATCTCAGCCCTGTGGAGGTGTTGATCACATTTGTTTCGCTGCTCTAGATATCATTTATAAAATTTACTAGAAAATAGATGAAGAAAGTTGCAACTTCGTTTCCTTCTTGAACTTAAAAAACAGAACGACCTCTTTTATTCCAACAAAAAGGAGTTAAAAGCCAGTACCAAAAAAAAACAAAACAAAAGGAGTTAAAAGTAGAAGCAGACATTGGGCAACCCGGCCCAACACAAAGGCCTAAAGGCCACAGTTACAGTTAAAATGTTATTGTTCCATGAAAGTCTCCTTTTTTCACCGAATAAAAAAAAAAAAAACAAATGAAAGTCCCCTTTAATCGACGAGCAGTCGATTCAGGCAATAAAAATTTTAAATCTCTTATGTTATTAATTCTTAAATTAAGTTCAACGATATTTGAACCTTAATAATCGAAATAGACTCTCAATACCGATTGATTTACACCCCAACAAAAAGTCTCATTCTATAGCTGCTCTGGCTTTTCAATCATCTTCCCCTTCTCCTTCGGGCTTTCTCGTTTTTCACTTCAATGGTTTCATGACTCCCAAATAACATACAAAACCAGAAAATTTCAGTGACATGTGACTGGTATTATACGATCTAAGGACTCCCAGAACTGATAAATAAAAAGGTAATACTGTATAGCATGCGCCCCTAGGAGCATAAAGCCAACGAGAGGGTGCATCGACGTATATATTATATATATTGATTTCAACAACAAAAAACCAACCTTATTAATTCAATTACATACTCAGACAAATGAGCCAACCGCCGAAATGAAAACCCCTGCCCCTCTACAAATAGTTTACAATCCCTAAATATGAGATAGAATATCCCAGAGCTATACTCCCTGTGAATTTACCACTTTCACGTGGCCAAGCAATCGCAAAGTTGCATCTGTTAAAGAAGCACTGCATTAGGATTTCGAGAACATTCCTGCAGTTAAAGAAGAGAAATCGTAGTCTTTTCCTGTCTTTGTGGCAGGAGTTGATGAAGAAACCGAAGAAGCTGATGAAGGTTCTGTAAATCCTGTGGTTGCTGCACCATTCGCAGGACCATTAGCAGGAGTAACTTGACCCATAGTGTAGAAACTGCACCAGAAAATGACCAAAAGTAAACATGGCGATCCAAAGCTTCTCACCAACAAAAATACATAAAATATTCGTCAATGTGGTCTGACAACAATCTCATAAAAAGTGCAGCTTGAAATTCAAAAGCTATTTGTTTGGGATATGCTGAGGCGGCATATAAACTAATATGTGACAAGCTATCCAGGTCAAATTGCATATAACTACAAGCTGGAAGATGGTTTTGGCAACAGATAAAAGAACATGGATGGATTATTGACATACCTGGAATCTGAAAGTGGCTGCATAGACCCTGTGCTCCTAACCTGGCTCAGAAAGGTAAAACAGTGACATGCGTAACTCAAACAATTTAAAGAGAACTAGCAGATTACCATCAGACTGTACCTGCATAAGTTTCTGTAAGTCACTTTGTCCAGTTGCTGGTGTCATAGGAATTTGGTAGCCCACATTTGGCCAATTTTGTGACGCCAAGTTGGAACCATTGGATGCAAGGTGTTGTGGGTTGATGAAAGATTTCGCTTCTGCACCCATAGATTTAGCTGCAGCAGCCATTAGAAGGGACTGTTGTTGTACCAGAATTGCAAGTTGTTGTTGATGAACAGCAAATGGTGAGACCATATTAGACTGCATAAACCAATCCAAACAATCAGATAAATGACAAAACTATCAGGAAACCACAAGTAGCAAGAACTTTTTGGGCTCAAACCCCTAGGTAAAAACCAAAACTAACTAATTTAAGATATTTGAGCGTAAGATCAAATGAAATTAAGGCAAATCAGATAAACACAAGGAATAGATCATATGGTTCAATTTATTAAGCCCAGATGCAGCTAATCATTTGAGAATCTATGGAAATTATAAAATTAATTTTTTATGCCTAACAATAAAGAAGAAGCAAAACATGAACAATCTTCTTTGATTACCGTTCAAAAGAAATCTCAAAAGTTTACGTTCAATTATGTCATTTTGTGGGGATTCTTTTTGACAGAGATAACATGGCCAATCCCATTAAAGTGCTCACCCGGTGCACAAAATACTCCCAGGTTTAGTGCGGGGGTAGGGGAAGGGTGGGCATATATGTACGCAACCATCCCCTTGCATCTTTACAAAGAGGCTGTTTCCATGCCTCGAGCCCGTGACCTCAAATTACCAAAGGAGCAACTCAACCATTGCGCCAGGTTTCGCCCTCAAAATGATAGCAGCATAAAATGATGACTGATTTTGACAGAGATAACATGGCCAATCCTATTAAAGTGCTCACCTGGTGCACAAAGCACTCCCAGGCTTAGTGCGGGGGTAGGGGAAGGGTGGGCATATATGTACGCAACCATCTCCTTGCATCTTTACAAAGAGGCTGTTTCCATGCCTTGAACCCGTGCCCTCGAAATTATCAAAAGAGCAACTCAACCATTGTGCCAAGGTTCGCCCTCAAAATGATAGCAGCATAAAATGATGACTGAATGCACCGCCATATGCATGCGCATTTTCATTTACCACAAGATGATAGAAAATAAAGCATCCTTTCAACACACTAGAAATACTTCTCAGTATCGCAACCAAACTTATTTGATTCCCTTGGGTATAAAGATACACTGAAACTAGCAAATAATGAAGCAGCACATACCTTATCAAAAAGACTCATAATATCATTTTTCACATCCTTGGATTTCTCAGAAATTGAAGATGCAGCGGCCAAAGGAGAATCTGTGAAGAGATCCTCAACCCCAGAAGTGGACTGGCTATTGCTATTAACTGGTGCTGCAGTAGTTGCTTTGTCAGCTTTTGATGCTTCTTCAGCAGCTGCAATGCATTACAACATGCCTTACAATGAAAGCATAAATGACAACTCTTATATGAAGACAAGTTTGAACAGACAACAAAAGCAAAGCTAAAATGTTCTTTCAGTGATCCTCTAGGATAAGAGCTAACTGGATGAGATGGCATACACTGGAAACCTGCCCATGCATTATCATCATTTGAGGCTGGCTCTGAACCATTTTCGCTAGAGGCATCCATGGAAAGCATATTGAAAAGATCTGTAGTATAGTCAACTTTTGGAGGAGATGCAGCTGAAGTAGTATCTGGTTTTGGGGCCTGCTTAACTGATTCTGCATGTGATACTGCCAGACCTGGATCCGGAATGGCCTGAAGAGGTTTTTGAACTGAGGTGGCCTATCCACAAACAGCCATCAGATTTTAAGCTTAGACACATTCAACAAGAAAAAGCATCAAAAGATAAATGTATCATTCAGGAATAAGGAGGTGTCACAACCAATTCTGAAACAGATTTCATCAGACTATATGTTACTAATTATCAAAACAAAGGATGCTAGCTTAAACAATAATCACTTTACAGGAAAATAGTCATGCCGAAATTCCCAATAAAATCAATTACACATCCCAAAGGTACAAAAGTCTGGCATTTGTCACCTGAAAGAATAAAGCACATCCTCTTGAAATCATTTTAGATCAAGCCAGGAAATTTAGCAGCTCTAGTAATTTTTAATGTGGCATGTACAAAGTTCAGGTGTAGATGTGACACCACACTTTCAGCTCATCCTAATGTGTATTTCACTATAGACCTATATAAGCTATCCACCAGAGACCTACTCAACAAAAGAAAAGAGCAAAAAATAGAAGAGTTGGAAGAAGGGGGTCCATACATGTGCTCAGTTCAAGATAAGAGAACAAAGAACACAACAAAGCATAATAACATATCCTCCAAAATAAAAGCTAGCGCAAAAGGAAAAGAAGCCAAAAAAGCAAAAAGAAAGAAAATGTTAAAATGGTGTTTATATTGAAACGTCATAACTAGCACCATAAAGGAGCAACAAAACAAATATTATCCCACAAAAGGAGAGAAGAAATGATTTTCCTCTAAAGATTCTCATGTTTCTTTTTTCCATAAGCACCAAAATCCACCTAAAACCATAGTGTTTTTCTCTCTCCAAAACTTCATCACCAGGTAGGAGATAGGCTACCATATTAAGGGCAATTCCAAGGCTCATAAAAAGGGCAAAAATTCCACTATATATGATCCAAGAGAAGGGGAATACAAGGCTACATGATCCCTATCTTTGTAGATAAGGCTTCATGAGGCCTCCACACTAGCAATATATCCCTTGTACCAAATGCTTTTAAGTCACGTACCACGTCAAAGCTTTACTAAGGGAGGGACTTAAGGTAGTCAAAGGAAAACAGGAGGCATTCTGAGTGCTGACGAGATGAGAATAAAAGGATTTGCAAGAGGAAAGGCTAGACCTATCAGGAACCCACATTCTTTTATCACCTCAACAAGGATGAAGTGAATCCAATAAAAGCATCATGTGAGATATGAATACTCCCTGTTGTAGAAATCTGTGATAGTGTAATGGAGAAAAGAAATGCAATAAAGCAAAGAAACACATGGAAAAAGACGAATTCTCAAGCCGAATTCTTACCAAAGCAAATACAAGACCCAGGACCCAAATTGAAATTAAGCATAGGAAGAAGCAAACATTAATCTAAGAAAAGGCTTCAAGGAGTGGTGTGGGAGACAGAAAACCCTGGCTTGACATGCTGGCCTTCTTATTCTAATGCAAGCCAAACTTGCTGCAAATCAATCTATGTCACATGAATAAATTAGGTGGGGAAGATGTGGTTAGGCAGGGTTCACCAACAGGGACCTTTGACATCAAGAGATTCCTTAAATGGCATGGATGAGGGAAGAGTTCCTTTTCCTTAGAAGTTCATCCGGAACTCTGCTTCGCCTCCAAGAGTAGTCTCTTTTTGTGTGGGAGACATCTTCGGAAGGATTTTAACTTGAGATAATCACCAAAGAAGCAGTATGGATTTGGTGAATAGAAGTGTGTCATGCAAAACCTAACAAATTGAAGAGGAGAAATGACTGTTAGCAGAACCAACCCTAATGCCCTCAACCATCTGACCATGAACTCCTATACAATGGATGAACTATTATGGCAGAAAGAATGGATAAGTGGAATCACCTTATCTGGGACCCCCCTTATCTGGGACCCCCCTTTTTGGCTAGAACCTTACCTATGACCCTATAAAGCTGAAAAATAAGATCTTTTTACTCATAAATAACTGAGAGAACAGCCAATTATGAGTCTTTAATCCATTTTTTCCATCCAGGGCCGAATCCCTTTCTTGCTGCGACCATTTCTGCAAAACTCCATCCCATCATTAGCTCTTCTCAAAATGAAAGTTAACTAAATTTACCACTCTTAACTTATATCAGCCACCACTTTATTAGTGCCTACCCACCAACACACTCTAATATGATACATACCATCTTCCAAGATTATATTTATTTGATCAGACAAAAACCGTCACAAGATCCCGTAGACAATAACAGTAAGACCAACAAGCATAAAATCATAAACCTTCTGAGAGCATGAAATACTGCAAAAACCTTATACAGGAACCAAAATCAAGCCTAAATCCTCTTATCACTAAGGCAATAATAATTCTGCTCAGTCATGGTGAACGACTCAATGAGTTATGATGCCAGGTAAGACCAATATATTAATACAGCGACCTCTTGCACATGGGGCTTGATCTGTGTGGGACAAAATTTTCTCTCTTTGGGTAACTACAAGCTCTGTACAGAATGACGTATGACCTCACAGTGGAGTGAGGGTTTGTACAGCAAAGAGGAGAGTGGTTAGGATGCTCCCCATAGCCATGTTTTGGTTGGAATGGAGGAAAGGAATATAAGAATTTTTTGTGGGGTATAGAATTCCCTAATGACTTTTATTTATAATTTTATGTTGTGTCTGTGCTTTTGGTCGGCTTCAAAGTCCTTTGAATTGTTTGTAGATGATGTTGAACACAGGTGCATAATTTTCTTAGATTCTTTCTGTTTATGGATAATTTTGTCTCTGTTTTTTTTTTTTTGGTTTTTGTTATGATTAAAAATTTAATTTTCCTGTCAAAGAAAATTTATAACTGCTCTAGCATTAGAAAATAATGAGCCAAAGAAAAATCTTGTGCAAAAAAGTGTTGCATGTAAGAAAACCAATAAATAAAGAATGCAAAAACAGGTGGTTTCATGAAAAAGTTTTGCACATCAAGCCTATAAATGTTAGTTCATTTCTACTTAGACACAACAATATATTGATAGGATGTCCTTGGTATAAGCCAATAAAAGGCTTCTCTAAAAGTTACCCTCCCATGATATTCGACACAAGGAAGAGCAGAAATATAAAACATCAAACAAGAACCTGTAGACAACTAAAGATACCTGCTCAGGTCCTTTAGGAGGACCAGGAATAGGAACTCTAGCAAGAGGGAAGTTGTCTTTCTTAATTGGGGCCTGAAAGGTCTTTTTTTCCTCAAAGGACTTTGCGGGGGTGCTTGTATATCCATGTCCACCGCTATCACCCGATCCATGCCAATGTGAAGAAGCATGTTCCTCACGTTCTATTGTGGCTGCAGGCACTTTTTGCTGTCCATCCTTTGGAACCCATCTCTTCTCTTCATACCTGAAATGAAAGCATTAATAATGCAAGAGAAATACCCAAGAAACAACTCATTTTAATTGTTTTATGAATGGGAAATGACACTCAAATAAGTTAAACATACTTCGCACGAATGAAGTTCTCAATCCCAACTCTGTCATAATTTGGAGGCAGCTCTGCTTCCCAATAACTATTTGCCTTTTCATTGCCCATTGCTGCATAATAACAATTAAAAAATAAAATAAAATCAGACACATACACATACACACTATCAGTTGATATTAAATTGATTCAAGCCAAAGACATGGATGCATTTAAGGGACTTACACTGAATAAATGCCACCTGCTCGGGAAGCCATGTGTCAAGAGTAGCAGATCTCACCTAGAAAAGACATAGTCTTGTTATTCATGAGTTCTCACCAAAGATGTTATATATTTGATGTTTTCCAGAGCATAATTTCAAAGCAGAAAATGAATCAGATGGAAAGCATAATTTAGAAGATAGCGCACACACAGGTTCAGAGGTCATGTTGGAAAAGACTTGAAGTTATGAGTGATAAAAATATGTGAATAGAGCCTTTATCATGTCGAACATCAAGGGCCATATGACACAATCTTCAGACCACAAAGAATGTAAAGAAACAAAAGATCCTTCCGGAAGACTATCAAAATTTCATCTGAATCAACAACTTGGTATGGAAGTTGCAAGGCATAGTAAGAAATATATCAGATTACACAACAAATTTAAGGCCCTAGGTCCCAAGGATAGGCAAAGGACCTAGTTTCTCACTAAGCTACATCCTATCCAAAATCCAAAACCCAAAGAACTTTTCCCACCTATGGAATATCTCATCACAAAGGGCCTATCAGCGCTAAAGCATACGTATGAGGTTGACTTGTTTAAGTTTTTTTAAAAGGTAATATACATTTATCAAAAAGAAGAAATCAAGTACAAAAACAATATTGCAGAATAAACTTTTTCCTCAAGTGTGCCCACTGACTATGATTCATGTGGGTCCAGGAGGACAGTAGATCAATGATCTGCCTGCTTATTTGCATCTCAGACCAGATCGTTCAATACTGTGATTGGTTGATCCACTGCATCATTCCTATTCGCATCATATTGCACAGAGAAACAAAAACATAATGATAGCCACTGTAACTTCACATTCAATAAAATAAATTTATTGCATACTTCCCTGTGCACCGAGGAAAGCATGCTGCTCAATTGATTATAATTATATCATTCTAACTTTGTGCCTCAAAGTTTAAGGTTAACTCTTGGAGTTACCATTCAAGTCAAAGTAGGCAAAGACAGAAGTCATACACATGTTGTCATATCCTAACATGACCAACATTGACTATCTTATACAATCAAATGCGCTAAGAAACTTACCTTGGATATGTGTACACCTAGACTCCTATGGATGCCAGAACACTGCATGCATACAAAGATTCCTAAGTTCACACTAGCCCATCGTGGACCTCTGTCAGCAAAAAGGATACAGTTAGAATCTCCAAAGAAAAAAGTAACTAATCTCATTCTCATCTAATCCGTCAAAACTCTGTATAAATCATTGGATTTTGATATCTATCCTAGTTGGCCAATGCTTACTTGCTTTTGCAGTCTGCACATTCCCTATTCTCTGGCAGCTTAAGAAGCCCCTCCAGTATCTGCAAATGCAAACAACAAAAATAATATAGTCAGCATAAATCAAAGTAATAATAATAATAAATCAATGTGGAGAACGAAAATCAATCCACTGAGAGGCAGGCCAACATGTCTAAGCTAAACAATAAGTTAATTATTTAAAATAACCACAAGAAGCATGTTCATGACAGATGATATAAGACAGTTCCTTAAAATCTGCCAGATCATTGTAATGAGACGATGTCAGAAAAGCATGATGACTGCTTGCTTATAGTGTAATCATTCTGTAAAAAACAAAATGAGATTAATGTTAGGATCAAAAGTGACATTCTAAATATCAAAGTTTTCAAACATTACCACCTCCACAGCTTGTCATTATGTGTTTGCATCCCCCCCAGTCATTTGAGTACATTGTCAATAAAAGATA
This sequence comes from Dillenia suffruticosa, assembly GCA_033439265.1. NCBI lineage: Eukaryota > Viridiplantae > Streptophyta > Magnoliopsida > Dilleniales > Dilleniaceae > Dillenia > Dillenia suffruticosa. The sequence goes on from JAVTVX010000005.1 coordinate 4,061,225, forward strand.
ACATGAAGTAGAAAAACTATAATCCTTTGTACTTTGTAACCTAAAAGCTAGGCAAAGAATCAGGCAATAATTAGAAAAGTTGGTGGCACTGTAGAAAATATGTTGCAGGATCAAGAATATTAGGTGATTAGCATGACAAGTGACGGATTAACTATTCTGCATGCGAAATTATGGAGAAACTATAGAAAGCGTAGTTGCATTTCGACCACAAATACCAGCAAATAATCCATCTTTCAACTTGTCCAGCATATCCCACACGGTGGAATGAACATTGACAAAATTCTATGCCGGAGCCTCCACAGCCATCCATTTAGTGATTGCTAGTGCTATTCACAAGTCAAAATCAGTATTCTAATTTTTAGAACTTACCATGCTTATCAACAGCACACCACGTGCATTTCGTACAATTCCACTAAAACTAGGGTACCCAACTCAACCTAACCCTATAAGAAAATGTCATTCAGATTGAAGTTATCAAAAACCAAAATAATAAAATTCAACGAGGCACAGTTTCACTCATACAGAAAAATTAAAAATTCAACTATTTGCTTTTTCAATAACCAATAAACGTGTACCACTTAGGATGTCGTCGTCCACATAACATTACTCCAATTTACTTTCCCAAAATTCAATTCTTATTAATTAAACCACTTTTCACAATCAATTGTATCAATCTTGTAAATCAACTTGCCAACACCTAATCATACAGTCCATTGAGAAAATTCAAGGACAATTTACCGAATTATATAACAAAAGAACGCATCCAAGTAATACCTAGCCCTAAAAGTAATGCCTCCAATAGATTAGGAAAACAAGAAAAGAGATCTGACAATTTCACGGATCAAAGATCAAATTTAAGAAGATTCAATAACGAATGAGATTATTAACAAAAGAATTCAATTAAAATAAAAATTAAATAGGGAACCTAGAATCCGAGAAATAACACCGAGAAATAACAGATCGTCCAAGAAAATGAAAGAAATTGAAATGATACGGTGACTCAGAGAGAGAGAGAGACCTTTCGGTGCTTCGCATTGAGCTCCTTAGTGACGTTGGCTTTCTCGTTCATCGTGAAAGTAGACGGAGAGAGCGAAAGGTTTAGCCGGAAATGGATCGTCAACGGTCAACCAGGATCTCTCTCTCTCCCCCCTCCGTAGATTATTACAGGAACAAAAAAAAAGGCAATGGACGGGGAAAACTGATGTGAGAGAGAGAGAGGGATTACAAGAACGGTACTCTCGAGTCGAGCGTCAGCGCATGCACGTGTGAAATGAATGGGTTTGGTTTAGTGGATTCTCGGTGGTATGATGACGCACGGAAACGTTTTATCACCGTCGCCCAATATTTTAAAAATATTTCTAAATTGATTCAAACGGCAAATTAAATAATATTTATATATAAAATTTTAAACCTTTTATATTTATAAATTTTTTATATTTAATAAATTATTTATTTAATTATAATTTTATTTTTATATTTTTTATCTTATAATTAATAATTATATATTTAATTATTTTATATTTGTATTATAAAATATGTTTATTTTATTATATTTATAAAATAATTAATATTTATATAAAAAATTTTATATTTTTTATATTTCTATGTTTGTTCATGTTTTTAATTTTTTATATTTTTTTAAATTATTAATTTTTTTTGGAAACGATTTGGGCAAAGACAAAGGGAAATGATAAGAATTGATGGGTAATGAAAACAACAAACCGGAAATCCTTAGTCTCAATGATTAGTACTGTGGAGCTGGATCAATTATGTTTTGTTTGAAGATGTTCATCCACTCTAGTAATTTTTTCCCATTTTCTAAATTATTTTTTCTACGATTAATGATCAGATCGATCGTGATCTAGAATCATCTTTTATTTAAATAATATTTCCTTATGAAAATTGATATAAAATACATGTTTTGTAGGTCATTGCAATCTTTTTTTTTTATTGGTCTCACTTCTCCGCTTTTGAAATAATTTCTCAAATTTAAAAATTACTAGTATATATTAAGAAAAATAACTCATAATTTTCATATTTACTCAAAAATAAATTTCTCTTTCATAACAATTATGATTAAAGAATACTTTTACATGTTATGATTAAATTTCGTGATTCACGTCAAAATTCTTATTATTACTTTGTTGGTTTTATGAAAATATCGACAAAATAATTTTTAAAAAATATTCTTAAACCGTCAAAAAATAAAATATGTTTTAAGCAGGAACTCGGATCTATTTTTTTGACTTCTTTGTTCTATATTTCTAGTTCTAAACCATGTTTAACCTAGATTTTAAACTCGATAACCCATATGCAGGTTAAACATGTTTTTTTTTTTTGTTGATTACATTGGGATTTAATCTCAGATCATTGGGTTGGGAAGGAAGATTACGATTACTAATATGTCCTCATAGTTTCTAATGGGAAAAGAGATGGTATTATTTGAATTATAATTCATTGATATCTAACTTTTTTTTATTAAAAATTCATATTTTGTCGTAATGTGAAAAATAAAAATTTTAAAATTTAAGTGAAAAATTGTTTATCAAATTTATTTAAAAAATCTATGAAAAAAGAATCTATATATAATGAAATTATAACAAAGGGCAATTGATGTTAAAGTTTCATAAATAAAATATAAAATAAATATTTTCATAAATAATCCTAAAATATTTATAAATTAAAATAAATATTTTAAATTATAATTTTCTAAAATATTCATAAATAGTTAAATTAAAGATATACATGATAAAATATTTTTGAATTTATTTGAATATTTGAAATATTTAAATTTTTTCAGTTAATATATATAATAAAATTATAATATTTAAAATAGTTACAGATAATTTTATTAATTCATATTTTCATTTAAAAAACCAAAGAGCAGATAAATAAAAACTCCCCTTAGCAGCATCTCTTTTCTTTTTCTTTTTTTTTTTAAATCAAAATGCCTGTAATTTTTTAAATAGTTTTTAAAAAACTTTTTTTGTGTAATTTTTAGTTTTAAGTTTATTTAATCTATACCATTAAATAAAAATAGTGTCCTATAGGGTTGTAGAGAGCGCCACGAAAGAAAATATATATTTTTTATTTTTAAAAAGATTAATAATTTAATTATTTATTTTTTTGAGTTATAATTAATGAAATTATTTGATATTACAATAATGAAATTATTTAACAGTGGATTAATATTTATTGTTGTATTAATATTATTAGGTATATATAATATATTAAAATAATATAAAAATATTTTTATTTTTATTTTTATTTTTATGTTTAATATTTTCTCAATAATATGTCTTTATTTTTATTTAGTAATCTATCTCTTATTTTTTAATAGAATTACGATCGTCAAAATTTCTTTCATTTAACTCCGAGAAAAATAATCCACTTATATCGTCTCCCTTCAAGAAAATTCACGGAACGTGACCCGGCACGAATATAATGGTTACGCCAAACAGCCATCAAGGAAAGTTTAGTTGGACTTGAACGGGTTATCTTTGAGATAACAATGAGATCCGAGAGTCACTTTGTCGTTAAACATGCGTCTTCAACCCTCTTGGCTCTCCCTCGTGTTCGTTGCCATTTGGCGCGCGCGCTCTCTCTCTCTCTCTCTCTCTCTCTCGAAGTCGCTATTCGTGTTTTCGATTCGGGTTCAGGTCGTTGGGTATTCGAAGTCACCAGGAGGCCATTGTATAGCGCTCTCTCTCTCTCTCTATTTGATATTTCCCTGCTTTTGAATTAGGGCAAGATTATTGAATTAGGTCATCTTCGATTACGCTAGCTCTTCTCTCAATGATCCATTATCAAATTTTTGGAACGTAAAATCGAAAATAAGCTTGAAACATCTACCGGCGTATTAGGCCGGATTAGACTTAGGGTTTTCAATATCTAATGCCGAATTGCTGTGAGTCAGTGTTATGTTTAGATTAACTTACTGTCTTAGGGTTTTTGCCCCTAGTTATCCAACAATTAGGAAATTGGGTTTGTGACACAAGGATTACACTTTGTCAAACCGCCTGTGTGGACAGACAGATGGAAGTTATTTATTCATTATTAAGAAGCTATTTATCTAGGGCTTGTGATTAATGTCTGATATGTGGCATGTTCTGCGAACCTCCACTTAGGTGCTTCATCAAGGCTTCAAAAGTTATTAGCTTTTCTTTCCGTTGAACTCTTTTGCTATGGAGGGGTTGTTGAAAATAAATTCTAGTTTAGAGCTACTGATAATGTTCTATAGTCTTTGTTGTATTCCATATTATCTTCCTTTTATTGTTTTATGGCATATTAGATCCCCTCCCCCTGCCTTCAATCTGAAAAATGTGCCATGCTGGTGGCTGGCTCTGCATATCATCCTATAGATTTATCTTGTGTTCTGTATCCTGCGCTAGGAGGGTTGCTTTGGTGGTGACAAGTACTCATGAAGTAATGTTAATGCAAATTCATGGCCAAGCAAAATATCAATTACATTGGTGGCTCTTATAATGAATAAACTTGTTTCTTGAACAAGAAAGTTTATCTGTAACATACTGTTTGGTCATCCTGTCCTTTGATTAAAGTGTTATAATTATCAAAAGCTATAAAAACCTTATTTCTCCTTGCCCTGTTTTAAGATACAAAAGAATCAGTAACACCTCCCCCCCCCCACCAAAAAGCTTAGGCTTTTGGGAGGGATGGTTGTTATATAACATACAAGATGGTATGAGAGCAGCGGATTCTGAGTTCGAGTCATGTTAGGCACACTTTCACTTCATTTAAAAATCCCACATGATTTTGAGGAATTATCCAACATGTGACTGGGATTGTTAATGATACAAAACAATTATAACACCTTCTTCCACTAGCTTAAACTTTTGGAGGGATGGTAGTTATACAAAATACAATAGGGAAGGCACAAGTAAATATTTGTTTGTACCCTGTACTAGGCCAACTGCTAAGCTCAAAAGATTTGTTGATTGTCTTTTGGATAAGCCTGGAGTCTTGGCTACTTTCTTGTCAACTTTGTAGACTCTTGCCTTAGAATGGATGTTCGATCAAATGTCTGCACTTTTTCCCTATGCCTTGTTTAGCATTTCACATTTCTATGGTGCTAAAATATATGCTGAAGAGCAGGTTTACTGGAGAGATGGATCCACTGAATCATTATCAGGGCAGCAATACTCTTCACCTAACAAAAGATGGTGTACCCAGTTCTCATTCCAGAGACTATCAGATGAATATGGGATGTGAAGAAAAGAAGGTGGCTGTTCATGAAGAAATGAAAAGAATGAATCAACTACCTGCAAACAGCACATATGCAACTCATCGACTGCGGGTTCTTAACAAAATATTAGAACTTATGTCCATTCAGGTGCATTGTACTTTCTTAGGCAGCCATGTTTTTTTAAATATCTGCACTCATGTTTAGAACTGAAAAGAATGCTTATCGGAATGCTTTTTGGTGTGCATTTATGTGTTCATATTGTGTTACTCACAATATGTTGAGAGTTTGCTAAGATTTCTCTGGCTGCTTTGCAGAATTTTTCATATAAGATTTTCTATGTGCAATATGTCTAGTCTATGTTCTTAATCAAAGAGTCGCCAGTAGTATTGGGTATTACAAGCTTTGTGTGGTCAAATTTGTTTTATCAGCTCTTCTAACCAGAGTTTGTACCAAAGGCCAAGGTTTAACTTCTGCAATGCTATATTTATTAACCTCAGTGTAGTTTTTTGATGAGTACTTGCACCGGCCAAGTCTCTACCATATCAAGACCTTTTAACTTTTATTTGGATAAATGATATTGCTTAACATGATTTCTTCCAATCAGGATTTTTAGTCTTGCGCTATCATAACCTTGGCAATATAGCTGAGAAGTAGTTGAGTGCAAAATATAGTATTATTTTGAGGATCCCCACCCAATTGTAAACAGGACAAATATAGTCTCCTTGTGCCCGAAGATAAGTCAGTAATTAATCTAGGCGGAGGCAATGAAAGTTGAGAAACATTAGTTCTTCCTCTTTTTTTCGCTGAATCTGATGTTCTTTGTGGTGTAAGTGATATTAAAACTCCCTTCCCCGCAGGGGAACTCTTTACTATCTAGATGGCATCCTCACAAAATTAAATTCCCTGGAGCCATAACTTACAATGGTTGGGCCCTATATGATTGTGAGTAAAGTTGTCATCTCTAGTTGGCTGTCTGCTTAATGAAGCTTTCGCGGATATACTGGGTTGCAGGCTTCTTGAACAAGTGCCTTGTTGCATTGCTTCAGGATGTTGATTATGCGGACTTGCAAACTTTTTGCTTCCACACACATTGTTTTGATATGTTATGACAATGTTTGGTACTCAATTTACCTTTTTAATAACTGTATTGCTCATACAATGTGCTGCTTTCTGTTGACCATTATAAGTAGACCTGATGCATATGTTCTTGTTTGCATGTTTTCTTACTCCTCTCTTTCACACACATCCACACTCTTGATTGCTGTTGCTGTGCGGTGGCTTACTGAGTGTTGGTGGATTGAAAAAAGAACACATCAGTGATTATTTTTCAGTCACTTTCTGATTTAACAATTTTGTTTTCCCCGTTTTACCTTCAACTCGTGATTTGACAAATAGTAACTGAATTTTCTGTGCAGAGGACACGATCACAGGATGAGGAGTTGGAGTTGCTTTTTGCTAGTTTGTCTATTTAGTGTATCTTGTTCAGGTAGTGGTCTTCAATTTTCTTTTGCTCATTCCTTTTAACTATTATGATTTATTTGATCCTTTACCATAATTATGGAGCATTTATGGTTCAAATGCTGAGGTTGATTACCATGTCAAGGCCATAAATGTTGTTGTGCAGCAAGTAGTAAATTCCTTTAGTCATAGCAACCGTTATTGTTGTTAATTTTCAAATTAGGCCTTGCATAGTGATTCATTTCACCATTATAGATCATCTTGGCTTAAATCTACCTAATAAGAATTGGGCATGATATGCTATTCTTTAAGGCATTGTCCGATTGAGTTTTAATTAAACTGGATTCTTGCTTAGATCTACATATACCCCCTATGCTGTGCAATCCAACCTGGAGGCTACTTGTGGAGAGTTATGTCAGCTTATGATTAATTTCTGAACTGAATTTTTTGCAGTGTTGCATTGGTTTAAGCTAGCTTGTTCTGATCCTTGCACTGCAGAGATGGCCATATCTGCTGACAGATGTTATATGCTTGTGAATACTCTTCCTCTTGAGCAATTCATTTTGTTAGTGTACTCTGTGAATTTAGGTTGAGATGGATTTGATTATTTCACTTGTTTTAAGCCTTGACATGTAAGATATTATGACATGTCCTTGTACCAAAGCTAGCTCTAGTTATAGAAGCAAGGTTTTAGTATAAAAAAGAAGAAAAGAAAGACTTCTTTTTGTATATTCCATCTTCCTGTAATCTTTGGAGGTCTAGTCTGGTGGCTTTTTTCCTAAGTTTGAGCATCCACCATATGTTGAAACTCTTTTGTTTTCAATATACCCTTTTTACTAATTATTTATGCATATTGAAGTTGGGATCATCTGCATCCAGTCACAGAGGCCTTTCTCTGTTGTTTTTATTCCTTTCTTCATTTATGTTTGATAGGCTTGCCCTTGTGAATTCACTTGAATGGATCACTTGTTGATGGCAGACGTTAACCATGGGAGATTTGTTCTTATGTGGTTTTAAGGAGGAAAGCGCCGGTTTGCTATTTGTTACCTACGTGTCTTTCATAGTTATATTTGCATTGCAGCTGTTTCCGTGCTGAATTCATTATTGTTCTACTGATCCACACGGAGACTTGAGTGACCGATCAAGATCATGATCATTACTTCGCATGCTCCTAGACTCTCCCAGCTTCCTTTATGCCCATCTTTTTCTGCTTCCCTTTCCATAAATTTTTTCATTCCTCTCATCTTCATGACTATCTTGACTATCTTTTATAATCTCAATCCTCCCGTGTCTCTGTGGCCATCATCATCCTCCATTGTATTCCAAACATATTGCTCAACTCTCTTTGTATTTGTCTCCATCTCCTTGATCCTTGAGATTAATTTTCCTCTCGCTTCTCCCTTCATCATGTTCAAACTCGCTTCTGTTTCCATTGGATCAACAAACTCAAATAGTCCCTGTGCCTACTATGATTCTCTTCATACCCCCTGCCACTTTCACTATGGACATGCCTGCTACTGGAACTTATCAGTTTTCTCATAAAAATCACTTATTTTGGCTTTTTGACCCCATATTGTATGGTGGATCTGCCTATGCTTGGTCTGTACGAGTTCTATCTTCTGCACTTGCAGCATGGTGAAAGCTTTCTCCAGTTTTGTAGTCACAATAATTTCAGTTCCAAAGCATGAGAAAATGGCATGCAAGTCCTCATTTTTCAGTTTAGAAAAACAAATAGCGCATTGACGGAGGCTTTTATCTCTGCTTCTGGAATGTCACCAATGCTCAAGGACAACTGCACAAGAATGTGTTCTTTTGCAGGGAGGACCTCCTCCAGCTCTGCCGCACTTAATCGCTCGGCCATAAGGAACCGATCATCTTCAAGCTGCACAGCATCATTAACCTCATCCTTAAGGCTTTCCTAGGGAAATCCTCGGGGATCAACTCAGGCTGTTGGAGGATTAGCCGGTATATACGTGTCCTTGATCCGGATATTTTTACACCTTACCAAACACAGTAGCCTGGTTCTCATCGAGATGGATAAAATGATCTCGTAGCATGAAATAAAACTGGGAAGATTTAAGATTCTCCCACTTTTTAGAGTGCTTCGTGTGCAGATGAATCTCATCACCAAAAGATCGAGCCGGGTGGATCACCATACAGAAATTTGTAGATAGAATCACCACCGTTCCTGTTTCCACAGGAGTCTTTTCTCTAAAATCTTTCTCAACATTGTGAAATAAACAGCCACTATAATATTTATTTTCTTTTCTTTCTGGTCGGCTTGGCAAAAATAAGCGAAAAAGGAGTTGAGAAGTGGGCATGCAGGGTATCCCCCTCCCTCTTCCATGCTAAGCAAGGACTCCTCCATCTAAAAACATTCCAATTTTATTATAATTTGTAGATAGAATCACCATTGATCCCAGATCTATTAGGATTCAGATTTAAACTCGAAATCTTAATTAAGGGAGTCTACTGTCCGATCACTACATCCACATGACAGTTTTGGTCAATCGCATTATAATTTGTAAATAAAATAACCCCGACTCTTAGTTCCACTAAAGTCTCCGATCTTCATGAGACTCTTTCACAACCAAGTGAAATAAACAACCATTATAATATTTAATGTTTTTTTCTTTTTCTAATTTGTCCTGAAAAAAATAAGTGAGAGGAGAAAGTGAAGATGAGGGGATTCTGGCTTGCTAAGCAAGCACTCTATGTAGACATCCGGTCTCCGCCCCAAAATAAATAAAAGGGGAGTTGGGAAGTGAAGATGTGGGGTGTCAATGTTTTACCCCTTTTTCATATGAGCTACATCCCCATCTCAATATAATTATAACTTAATCATTTTACTATAATCCCCCCACAATAACTTTTTGCCTCACCACCAGTCAAATGTTTCTTCCTTATAAAGAGCAAGTGTTTTTTTTTTTTTTTCCTCTTAAGAAAGATTAATTGGATTACTCATATTATTGATTGAAAAAGAAATCTAAGAGAAGAATTAATTATAAAAGTCTAATTATCAACTTTACATCTCAAAAAGGTTACAAAATAAATTTTAATAAATTTATATTAATAAAAATCAGCTCTCTTGAGCCACCCCTGGCCTGCTGATAATAATTTTCTTTGTTATTTGTCGTGCCGTGTTAAAATCTTGAAAGATAGTGATTAAAAGTTTTGGCTATTGATACCCAAAAAAAAATGACTATTAGGTGAAGAGGAAAAAAAATGAGGTAGTCATTGATACCTTAGAGCTTTCCAAATTAAGTAGGGTAATTTGAACGACACTGGATGTTACCACGGTGTGGGAATCTTGGGTTGGAGTACCTGTAAATGCCCATTTGACAAAGAGGAGCTTCTGCCAAGGGATTTCAAATCTGTATGAACAGCCATGGAAGAGGGTCAAGGACTGGGCCTCACCTAAGTCCACTGGAGTCTGCAAATGCGATATTCAATAATTTCGTACAATAAACAAGACGTTACAAAAGCATTTAAAAAAAATGTAACAAATATGTGAATGAAGTGATTGAAATATGAAAAGGATACAATGATTGGTTGATTCGTTGGTGGGACGTGATGTTAGGTTTTTTAATCAAAATTTTGAGTTTGACTCGTAATTTGGATATGGAGTAGACTACGTTAGAAAGATAATTCTCTTAAATTGACTATTATAAGTTTCAGATCAAATTAATCGAAATATAATTTCAAATATCGATTTATATAATACCATAAAAAAAAAATATGAAATGGATCGTGAAAATGCTGAATAAAAATCATTTCCCTTTGAAATCTACAAAACGCAATGTACGTAGGACACAAAGATGTGCCAAATACAGCATTTTAGTTAAATTCCAAAAACTCCGATATTTAACTGAAATTCAAGTATTGCCCCATTATGAAACAAGAAAAGAATGGCCTTTTTTTAATTATTTTTAGGGGAAGGTGTGGAGGAAAATATAAAATGTCAGCAGATGGTTCAATAAATTTTATTATATAGTTGGATGCCAAGTTACAATATAACTTTAGAAAATAATAGGAAATAATAAAAGCAACATCCTTAATATCTGGTAACATACACTAGTATTTAGGTATAATAATATCCTCTACAATTTTTTTTTTTTAATATCTTTTCCTAAAGAGGAAAAATGAACCTACCAGTTTACTTGGAAAATCTACCATATGTATCACTTCTACTAAGAATACATATACAAGACTCTCAGCATAGTGTATTTGTTGCCCTTTGGAAGAATGTAACTCATGCATTAAAATATGCATGGTTCAAATTTGAAGTACTAGGCATGAGTTTCACACATAGCATATCTAAATACTGGATGATGTTTCTTCTTTTTCTTTTTCTTTTCTCTTTTTTGTAGCACAATATAATTAACAGGTCATGCATCACATGAATCTTAGGCAAGAACTTCCCATTACAGATCAAATATCAAATATCCTTGCGTACTTAATTAATATAGACCAGGCCATGCATATGCATTCACAACATGAAGTTCAACTAATTCGAGTCCTCGTCGTCCTGGAGAAACTGGGTTGATAAGACCATCAATTGGGTTCAACTATTTGATCAAATATCAAGTATCAATTTGGTTCTCCACCCCCCAGGCCACAGATTTTTTTTTTTCACCACCGGTGTCGGATTTTACTCGATTAATTCGGTTTAAGCACTATAGAATTTATTTTCGGATTGACTCTCATAAATTTTTTTTTACAATTCTCAATACTCGAACTTGAAATTTTTTGATTAAGTGGCAGCACTTGGCTATACAAAATATTGCTTGCACCATCCTGCAGGCCCTAATATATATTTTTTTAATTTCACTGTCAATACACAAAAATTCAATTAATTTAAATAAAATAATTATGAATTCCAATTTAAGAGATACCTCTCTTGATATCTATTTTTTTTCTAAGACTTGAATTCAATATTTTGATTATACAGCTTTAATATTCTACCACTAAATTTATAAATCATCGATCGCCCCTTTTGTCACCACTAAATGTAGTTTTTAATGGCGGAAGTAAGCGCTTGACACAAAAAATATTATCCATTGTCTCCGATGCAGGCATAGGCGGCATAATTAACTCTTCTGATCACAGGTCATTTGAGTTGAATTTTTAATTAGTCTCCCCCTTTGTTTCAACTTTCATTAAGATCTTTTTTGATTAGTCACTCACTTTGCCTCTAACTACAAAAGAATTTTGGAAACTCTTACTGATAAATTTTGGAAACTCGCTGTTCTCGTTCTTGTTGTTTTCTTCTAAAAATTAAAGAAATTGTAAGATCTATTTACTAAGTTTGAGAGATTGAAATTAAGTTATAATCGCCTGGTTAATGAATCAGTAGAGTACTGTATTTTGTATTATGCCCTATATTGCAAAGACCATTAATTTGAAAGATAGTAACAGATGAATTTGATGAGAAGCTGAACAAAGGCCCACAATATGGGAAGAAAGGCTTGATAAGGCCTTCACTGTTATGAATAAATTTGTAAAAGCTTGTTTACTTGAAAGAATTATGTGCAGGATTGCCCCTCTGCTTTACGGTGTGTTCAAACAATCGATGAACTTTGCTGTAGGCATGGTGCTTCATGACAACATTTCTAATGTGTTTAAATATAGCTTAATCTTTGATACGAAAACATATCTTTTTTTATGTGTCGACAATTTTAATAAACAATCCAAACTTTTTTTTTTTTTTTTGTGTATTTGTGTTTTATCTAAACTTTGGGTGACTATTCTTTTTCTCTTTTAAAAGAGTGAAGAATAATAACAGCATAGCTATTTTCTTTTGATATTATCATAAGTACCCTCTTCATGGTGAGGCATTTGGAGGGGGTAAAAGTGGGCCGATGGCCGGATCTTGCACCTGGTAGTTTGATTCGCCGCTGGTTTTTTGTTGTAACTTGTTTGGGTTAGATCGGCGTTTGTTGGCACTAATGAAAAGTGTTTAGGATGGTTCCTAATCGACAAAATTTTTTAAAACAGTCCAAAATTTTAAAATATAAGTAATATTAATTTATAATTCTAAATGAATTTTCTATAAACATATTTACAAAAATTTTGGTGAGTATTTAAAAAAAAAAAAAAAACTAAACTGTATATTTTGAAAATAGCGTACAGCCGCAACGGGAATGTTCTCTCTTTAAAAATTCAAAAAAATATAAAAACAAAAACAAAAAAGAAAACAGCAAGTGGGCCTAGTTTATGGACCGAGATTACTTTGATGGACTTGCTCGGCCCATAAGGACTATCCACTGAGGGGGGCCGGGGGGGGGGGTATGGAAAATCACATCAGGAAGAAAACATTACGGATACCGGGAGGAAGGAGGTTTCGATTTAGGGAAGAAATGAGATCAACTGCTGCTAAGCTGAAGCGAAACGTCTTGTTTACAGTAACGGAGGCCATCCGATTTCCGTATGATATTGGTCTCGCCGCCGTCACTAAAATCGGTAGCGCCGTTAGAGTCAACCAAAAGCTTAAAGATTTCAAATCCGATTCTGATGACTGCGATAATATCCGCCAAGATTTCACAGGTCCTTTCTCTCTCTATCTCGTTTCCTAGGCTTTTCTTAGTATATTTGATTTTGTTTTCTTTTGTGGGTATTACTTCTGCTAAGGAATTCATGTTTATCCATGTGCTTGGTGTTTAGTAAATTAGTTCGTCGAAAATGATAATTATATGTTTTATTCTAATTCTGGTTTATATTGCAAACTAAAGTGTGATGACTAAATTGATATATGTTTTTGTGGATTAATTAATGATTTTCAAATTGTTAAGCCAAAAAGGAACAAATTGGCCTTTATCTAGTTATGTGCGAAGTGAATACTAAGTAAATGGTTTCTAAAATTCTGGAAAGATATGCGAAAATGTTGGGACAAGAAATTCTCGTATTGCTATTAAAGTAATTAATATGGCTTCATGGATGAAGTAACTAGAGAGACAACTGGTTAGGGTTACGGTCATGGAAACCGAATGAAGTTGGGAACCATTGGTATCTTGTGATTAAAGTGAAGCCACAAGGGTAGCCAATCAAGAAATTCATCAATGGTAGCCAATCAAGAAAGAGGAAAAAAAACTATGGCCTTAATGAAGAGACTAGAGGGGAAGAATTTGTTTTTTGGTTTCTTGACTCATTGTTAAGTTGTGTGTTTCCTTCTGGGAAGTTCGGTGACATAATTATAAATCTGAGAAAAAGTAAGAGAGCTCAATCCCACGAATTTAAGAATTTGCCATGATACAAAAAGACCTTAGGAAACTCTCTGAGTATGAGTTGTGCACCAACTTCTATGTTTCACGTATACCATTAGAAATTACAATGTTTATGTCCGATATGTCTTTTATACAAGACATAATACAACACTTTTCATATCAAAATTGTGTACATGTTTTTCATAAGTTTGATGTATGGCTATGTCCTAGTCATGGTATGTATCATGCCCTGTGTGTCAATATCCTGCTGCATAGCGTATGGTAGTTGTGACTAGTGAGCGCTGGAATACTTTTTTTTTTTTTTTGGCAATGGGTTGAGCTATGATTTTTAGGATAATTTTTTATAGTATTGATGAATGGGTCTGTTATGAGGATTTACTACAGTTTTTATTTTATTTTATTTTATTTTTTTAATGCTTCCGGTTGGAATTGAATGCATTATTTTCAAATATGAATTCCGCTATCTCCACTTTTGTGTGAGAAGATCGTTTCGATTGCTCAGCTACTAAGAATAAATGGATGCCTAAAATATTTTAAAGGTCTTTTCATTTGATTTTATTATTAACTTTTTTTTTGGTTCGATTTGTTTCTTCTAATTCTGCGTCCTCCTTTCATTGTTCATTGGCGGGCATATTATACTCCTTGGATATTGCTTAAGTTTGAATAGGAATATTGGCAATAATGTGGATAATGGTGGTTGTGGGTTATAAACTTTGTAATGAGAAAAATTTTCCAATGGCATGAAAATGGCCTGCCATGAAAGTAAATATTCAAATTTCATCCAGTTTCATCTGCCTTTCATTAGAATCTTGATAATGAAACTTGGGCTATGCCATATATGAGGGTCACAGATGCTGAAAGGATCGGTGTTCATTCATGTAGCAAACGCTTGCTTTATGTTTGGAGTTTGATGAATAGGCTAAGAAAAAGGAGAAAATGTTGTCCTGTGCATGTTTTTTGGATTAACAAGTCAAAGATTGAGGCCCCCCCTCCAAAAAAAAAAATGAAAACATACTTGGGTTCCGGAAATTAGCTTAAAGAAGCAAATCAAATGATCTAGCTCTGGCTAAGTCAATGCCTCTTGGATGTTTTACAGACTCTTCACATGGTGTCCATGGGTATCGAAGAACACAAACAAGACTAATTCATTAATGTTGACCATTGTATGAGCATCTTTGTCCATCAAAGTTATGTGACTAATAAATAAGAGGAGGTTTGGTGGGAAATATGCCCAATGCTCGTCTTCCCTTGAAATTGTGAAATTGCCTCTCCTCAATTTTTTACATGTCAAACGGTTTTCTATCTCAGTTTGAGTTTGGCAGTCATCAATCGCAGCCATGAAGTGTTTATCAATCTTAGTATGGTTTAATTGCATGTTTCAAGATATACTTTTCATTATATGTTAAGAGGTCTGCTGTTTCTTTGTCCTGTAAGAAGTGCATACCTTATCGATAATTTCCTTACTATTGACAAAATATTGATGGATACCTGACCCATAACTTTTCTGACTTTATCAGCAGTTGGCTTGCAAGCATGCAAGATTTCACAGGAAAGTTTGAAAGATTCTACAACATTGTACGGAAAAAACAACGATGTCGCATTGATGCTGGAGAACATGCAAATCAAGCAGGAGAAAATGCATGAAGAGCTGAATGACATAAAAC
The DNA here is from genome assembly GCA_033439265.1 of Dillenia suffruticosa. NCBI lineage: Eukaryota > Viridiplantae > Streptophyta > Magnoliopsida > Dilleniales > Dilleniaceae > Dillenia > Dillenia suffruticosa. The sequence goes on from JAVTVX010000005.1 coordinate 4,076,773, forward strand.
AACAAAATAAGGATTTAAATGTCTGTGTGAAGGGATCAGAGCCACCAGAGATGCCTTCGGAATTTATCAAGGGATCAGCACCTCAACAATCTGATCAAAAAAGGGTTTTCATCCGTTCCCGGCTCTGAAAGCCACTCCTCTCCTGGTGAATTTCAGGAACCTAAAAGCTGTATGAAATTTCACAAGTCAAAGCGTGTACATGGAACATTGTGCATAAATAATCTCCTTGTGGAAGTTTGAAATCTATCTGTCCTGCCCCAGTTATGCTTGTGGTGGTGACTTGTTCTCGTAACATGTACTGTTGTATCTCATCTCCTACTTTCTCCGTTTAGGCATTTATGCTTTTGTCATGGAAATGCAAGTTAATATTCCTTTACATGTCAATAGTGGTTTTCTTAAAATGGTAGGTAGCGTTGCTGTAGTACAAAGAGGATGTGAAGCTAAATGACTTTCAAATTTTTGGACCCGTAATGATAGACCCTATTTGAACCATATGATCACATTTTATGATTGGTCTATGATCGGTACAAATGTGAGATTCAAAGATAATACGTGTAAATGATCCATACATGTTGCAGCATTGTATTATTACCGCGTACAAATTTTTCTGCCTAGAAAAATAAAGAGACATAAATTTCAATTTGTTTGTTTGTATGAGTACTTATAAGTATAAATTTAATTATAATAAAATAAATTATATTCAGACATTTAAATAATAATAGAATTAAGATATTAAACTATTAATATATAAGTTGCTTATTTGGACCCTCAAACGCGCCTATGCTGTTTTTTCGTCACATAAGCAACGAGACCCACAGGGGAGGCTCGAAAGCCAAACCCCGACTCACCAAAAAAAAAAAAAATAATAATAATAAAAATAAAAAATAAAAAAAAAAAAATTGAAGAGAAACCCTGAATGCACGACTTCGTTTGGTTATTCTCAAACAACGGTCATTATGTAAAAGGACAGGGCCATTTTCGTCACAAAAGGAGTATTCTCTCTCGTCTCCTTTAAAAGGACAGTGCCCTTCTCGTAGTTTCGCGAACGCCACGCCACAACGCCTCTCGTTTCCGCTCCCACTCTGTCTCTGTCTCTGTCTCTGTCTCTCTCCCGTAGCAAGCATGGCATCGATGGCAGCTCGCGCTGCTCGTCAATTCTCTCAGATCACTACTTCGAGGTCTGCTTTTACTTGTCATCCCTCAGCCCTCATTCATCGTCGCGGTCTTGCTGGCGGTGGCGGTATTTACTTCGCTCTTCTTTTCGATTGCTTACACTCACACACATCTGCGTATACATTTGTATTCCTATTCACACCTACGGCATTTAGTCTCACGGATTTCATACTCAGATTGTGGGATTTTCATCTCTTACTCAGTCGATTTGAGATGAAGTCCGGTCTTGGGGCGAAGACTGTTGAGCATATTTTCCTTTAATTGGGTATATTTGTTTATGTTGCTTAATGCATTAAATTAGGTTTAATATTAGATTTTAAAGAAAGCCGAATTGATGTTTTGAAATGGGTTCTCTGGTTGTTTGTTCAATGTGATAAAATTGGGGGAATTTGGTCTTAGGGAATTTAGTGCTCCAAAGATATAGCTCTTCGATTATCCTGTGCCGACACTGTTCTGATATTGATGAATTTCAATGTTATATGCTGTTGATTGTTGTCTCTACCAGAGAGAAATGCCGTTGCCCTTTTAAGGCATGAATAGGTGCATGACTAGTTAAGAGGCTTTACTTTTCCTATAGCGAGGTTTTCCTGAGTCCTAGTTTGTGGCTGTTTTTATTTCATCTATTCTTTTCGATCATTTTTCTCCGCCGATGCCTGGAACCTTTTCTGTATGGTAATCATTTTGGCTTGGCTGGAAAGTGATTTGCGGCCTTCTGTTTCTATTCAGCATCTGACATTGGTGATGGAAAGACATGGTAATCACTACTTGGGTGTGTGCAGTTGAAAAGTGAAAAGGACAAATTCGCTTTTCCTCATAGTTAACCAAATAGGAGTGTGAGCTAACCTTTTTCTGCCTTGTCTGTCATGCAGATCATCATGGACCTCCGAAAGTCAACCTGTGGGAAGACCCAATGAGCCCATCTAGGTGGAAAGAAGAGCATGTAAGTTTCTTACACAACGATTCACTACCTTGATTCAAGTGTTTGAAAGGGCACATTGCAACCATTGGATACCTGTAGCAATGCTGCAAAATATAATGTGCATTTTATGGGTTAATTATTGGCTTTTATGGTTATGCCATACCAAACCAAGCTATTGTTCACATTTGAAGGAGATGCTCTTCTGATATTGGGAGTCAGATAATCCACCGTCCGTTCTTAATTTCTTTTCTATAGCATTGAAAGCACAGGCAATGATTTCTGATGTATGATGTAGGTGATTTTGAGAGAGGAGTTTTGACATTTCATTGGTTTCCAATTAATGATTTTCTTTTTAAAAGTTTGAATGATTAATTACTCTATTCTAAGGGACTCTTTTGTTACTATTAATATGAGATTTTAAATTGCAACTCAACTCCTACCAAGGACCCTTTTTCTAATCTGTTTTGTGTGGATTGGATATAGTTTCTATGAGCTTGCTTTTGTCTAACTAGGATGCGTATGATATGTGATGAGACGTTCACACGTGATAAGGTGGGATGGTAACGCTAGGTTTATCTATGTATTAAATGTGAATGATAAAAAGAAAATAAATGCTACAGACAACAGACTTGTTGTATATGTATTAAATGTGAATAATAAAAAGTTAGCATCCTTCAAAACGCTAATTTGTAGTGCCATTCCTGCTATTGTGCTCAATCCATCTGATAATGTTTCTGACCGTGCTAATATCTGATATGGCCTGGTGCACCTGAAGTTTAGTCTTGACTTCTTGTTTTCGCAGTTTGTGATCGCCTCATTAACTGGATGGGGCCTGCTGCTCTTTGGTGGTTACAAGTTTTTTACTAGGGGAAAGAAAGACGAGGAAGAGGTACTTTTCTGTGGTTGAAGTACCTCAATTGCAATTCTTATTTCCGCCATGCATCGGCCATTTGATTCACCATTCATCATTAATATCCAAGGCCGCTGTGCTACAATTTTGGCGATTGTTTATTGGTGTTAGCATGAAACCATGGTTTCATCAGCTTTTATTCTTTTAGTTACATATTTAAGCAACCTCATAATCAGACTCATCCATAAATAAGTCATATTATGTTGATTCAGTTTTATTTATATTTGTACTAGATGGATAAATTGTTCTTCTTTCTGGGAAGAGCTTTTTATTGGGTTATGGTTTATGTTTCCCTTGTTGGGGTTTTGGATATAGGGTACGCTAACTTCTATGTTTTTTGGCATAAAAGGGTCTGGTGAGACTCTTGATCATTTAGCGATAATTGTCAATTATTCGAAGAGGGAGTGACCGATCTCTTATTTAGGAGTTCCCTTTTTTTTTTTGGGGGGGGGGGGGGGGAGGAATCCTAGGAGTGCTCATCTTTGAGAGATTTCCTAGAAGTTGACAGGAGATTTTCTTTTGTCGAGAAGCGGGCAGCTAAAAGAGATCTTTTGGTGAGTTGAGGGTGGTTTGGGACTTTGGGTATCCATAATGTGGTCTCCAAGAACATGTCTATGGTAAGCAAATGACTTCAGAGAATCCCCTCAGAACCCAATTCCTTATAGCATGAGACTACTAAGAGTAAGCATGGTCTCCAACATAATGGATGGGATTCTGATGCTTGAATGGGAGTTTGTCATTGTAGTCTTTGAAATTCATTTCTATGTTATATCATGCATTGATTCCTCTTCTGTCTTTCATACATTTATCCCTTTTCCAGCATCTTATTAGCCTTCCAACATGCACAATTTATTATTTAGTGTGGTTTGGTCTGGCTGTGCACTTTGGCATATAAACACTTGGCTGCACTGAAACTTGGCTTTTAAAAAATAAAAGACCAACCATAGGCCGACCATTCAGCTCAGCAAACTATGCGGTTCTGCTAATTTTTTAGTTTCAAGTTTTTGGTGCCCACCCCTAATTGTGGGGATAAAAATATCTCCTAGTGAAACCTATTCCTGTACATCCTTCATCGATATTTATTTTCACTTTCATGGTCATTCCCTTTGCACTTGTTTTTTCATTTTTTTTTCCTTTTTTCCCCCTCCCCCTGCAACAAGGTATCCGAGGAAAGTTGTTTTGCCTGCAACGTTATTATTTATGCTTTTATAGGCAATTCAGAGAGCCTGTTCTTGGCATCCAGTTCTTGGGTTTATTATGAAGTAGTTGGTCATCAAGATCTTTACCGGTGGGGTGATTGGACCACAGAATGAGGGCAGCTCTCTCTCTACCCATTAACTTCCCTCCCCCCCCCCCCCAAAAAAAAAAAAGACAAAAAAAAAAAACAAAAAGAAAAGGAAAGAAAAGAAAAAGCTCTGCTGGTGGGATTTTCTTCTGGTTCCTGTGTTTTTATCTTTAGAATTTTATCTTACTCATTCCGCATCAGCTTTTAGAACTCCATTTTGTGGAAAATCATCATGCAGTTGCAAAGGAGGTTCTGTGTAGATCATTACTATCATCTCTTTGGCATGTAAACGCCTGGTGCTTATTTTCAAGTCTCTAACTCATGACATCTCTTTGCAGAAAGTGGAAGGACCGAAGTAAGTTGGAGCAGCCTTTGCAGTGCTTGTAATAAAGGCAATCTTGGTCTTCAAAACCTTGGCATGAGGATATACCTTCCTCTGTTTCTATTGTCCTATGCTTTACATGTTGTAGACGTTCAGTTTTGAGTAGTAGTCAATTGTAAATGACTTTTGGAGGATTAGGGGTGGCGATAAATGCTGGATTGTGTCTATGATTCTCTGCCTTGGATTGGCGAATAAAGATCCTTTTTCCATTGCCAGAACCAGTTGTTACATTCCGATGAGAAATTGCTCCCTGTGCAATCAATCTTCTGCTCCTTTCTTGTGCAACTAATGGGGTGTTTGGTTAAAGAGTATGGAAATCAAGAATGAGTTTGAAACCTGTATAAATTGTTTAGCTTAAAAGAATGGATATGAAATCTCAAATCTATTGGTTTTGTGAAATCCAAGTAAATTGATGGGTTTGGATGGAAACCCTTGGATGAAACACAACCCCAATTCTTTTTCATTCTAACCCCTCCTCTTCCTTTCTCTTTCTAATAAAAACCAGATCTCTCTCTCTCTCTGCTCAATTAGTCGACGAAGCCACTATCTAAAGATGTGAACACTGATGGTTTGCCAAAGCTCTGGCACTGATGGTTTCTCTCTCCTCTCTCTCCCCCCCCTTTCTCTCTCCTTTTCCCAATCTCTAGCACTGATAGTTTTCGGCGGTCAAAACCCGCAAACACCGAAAAGACGGCCACAACCCAATGTGTGCCGTCGTTCTCATCGATGAAGCCGCCGTTCGTTCCTCCACACAATTACCACCAATTCTCTTTGGGAACACCTACCAAAGCCACCAATCATGAACCTGAAGCCAATGTTGTGCTTTGATTTCAATTTCTTGTTCCGTTTTCTTGCCCTTACCCTAATTGTGATTTATTTGTTTCAATTTTATATGGGTATTTTCAATTTTGGAATTTGAGTGGGTAGAGGGTTTGAATTTAACCCACTATTGATGGTTCTAGGAGCTAGACCTTTTTTTTTTCCTGGATGCTTTTGTTGAACGGTGAAAATTTGGACTTTTGAGTTTACCGATACACTGCAACCTTTTTTTTAAATAAATTATTTTAAAATATTTTTTATCAAGAATAAATTTGATAATTATATGATCCTTATTTCAAAAAATAAATAAACTAAATATTAATAATAGTAATCATATTCATCCTAAAATTTAAACCAAATATTTATATCGAAATTTGATTAATTACCACCAATTCTATAACCAAACCCTTTAACCAAAACCATCCTCCCTTTGTTTCTCTCTTTCTGTAAAACCCAATCTTTCTTCCCTCCTCTTAAATAAGCCCACTCCCACTCGAAACCCAAACCCTCAATTTCAAAGGCCCTTGGTTAGAAGAACAACAGGAATTCGCGCTTGAGAAGAATTTAATGGGTCCTTGAAATTGAACCCAATATGAAACTGGTTTTATTTGTTGCTTGGTTTCGATGGCAGAGGACGGGTTTAATGAAGAAACATGTGCTGTGGATTGTACAAGTGTTGTCATGGCAAAGAGCACAGATTTATTGGTTCCAGATTGCAGTTGCCACTAGACATGAGCCCGGGCCGATTTGGACCCGAAAAAGCCCGGCCCGTGAACCGACCGATGCTACAGTAACCCGAACCGGTTACTGTAGCGGCAGGGCCGGTTCAAGGGATTTTGGAACCATGAACCGGTCCGGCCAGTTCCAAAGGCTATATCTCCCTCTTTTTTATTTTTTTAAATTTTTTTCAATTTTACTTCTCCCAATAGTTATAAAACGGTTAGTTTTGAGATTATTTTGATCCATAAGGTCAAAAAATTTTCCTATAAATAACTTACACCCTATTTCCAAAATTTTCACAACAAAATATATCTCTCTTACATCTGCATTCTCTCAATATTACTATATTTTCTCAATTTTCATTACTATTTCCATTATCATTTCCTTTTCACAATTTTTTAAATTCTTTATACCATTTTCTATACCATTTCCACCAATTTCTACACCATTTCCATTATCATTTCCACCATTATCATCTTCATTATCCTTTTCATCATTTTTGTATTCTAAACTTTTGTGAAACTCATTGAGTCAGTATGCAACGGCATAACATGTTTAGGAAAGTTCTGTCTGGGGACAACTAATTGTCGAAGGAAAGAGATATTTAAGCGAGGACAGATGAGTTCCACCTTTTACCTGGGAACTTTCCTGGTGCTTTTGCTACAGAATGGTTTGGGTGGCAAATGGATGATTACAAATTTTCCACGACCTTTAATATTGATCAAGATTTGGCAAGATTTCAAGGTTGGGAGCTCAAATTCAAGATTTTGTGAAAAACAACTACGATATCCGTCAAGTCGGTACATTTAATTTTTTTGCACTTTATTTTCTTACATTTGCATTACATTTGCATTACATTTTTAAAAAATAAAAATAAATCTTAAAAGTTTTTTTAAAAATTTAATCTTAAATTTCATTTTAAAAATTTAATCTTAAATTTCATTTTAAAAATTTAATCGTACATTTTATTTTAAAAATTTCTTCTTAATTTTTTGATAAAATGGCCGGAACACACTCTTCACAATCTTCTCAACAATCTCCTCTTCCTTCATTTTTTTTTTCAAAATCAGATTCCCAATAATATAGATATTGAAACTCTTTTCGAAAAAACTGAACTTAGTAATACGAATCTATTACAACATGGATTAAAAAAGATGATATTAATATATGGACATTTTTTGAGAAAAAACATGAAGAACAAAAAGCAATTTGTAAAATTTGTCATGAAAAATATAAAATTTTGAAGAGTTGGGGGTAGGCACACTTAGGAGACACTTAGTTAATAATCATTCAGATAAATTACCACAAACAAAACAAATACAAATTGCTACAGAGGGAGGTAATATAAGTGGTACATTTAAATATAATTTGGATAAAGAAAAAATTGGACAAATAGAATGGCTAGCAAGAAAAGAATTACCATTTAGCATAGTTGCATGTCCCATATTTGAAGAATATGTGTAAAAATATTTACAATCTGATTATAAAAAAAGTAGTAGAAAATCCGGTAGGAGAAAATCATTAAATAGATATCAAGAATTAAAAAATGATATAATTACACAATTTATGACTAGTGATTGCAAATTTTTATTAATTTCGGATAGTTGGAAAAATGAATATAAAAAAAATATTATATTATAATAACATGTCATTGGATAAATAATTCATGATTTTTAGGAACAAAAGAAATAGCTTTTCAACGTTGGAAATTTTCATATTCCGGTGCACATATAGTTAGAATAATTTCAAATATTGTTTATAACTATGGAATAAGTGATAGAATTTTTTCTATTTCATTTGATAATATTTCAGCTAATACTATTACGGTTAATTTGTAAAATTTGTCATGAAAAATATAAATTTTTGAAGGGTTGGGGGTAGACACACTTAGGAGACACTTAGTTAATAATCATCCAAATAAATTATCACAAACAAAACAAACACAAATTGCTACAGAGGGAGGTAATATAAGTGGTACATTTAAATATAATTTGGATAAAGAAAAAATTGGACAAATAGAATGGCTAGCAAGAAAAGAATTACCACTTAGTATAGTTGCATGTCCCGTATTTGAATAATATGTGCAAAAATATTTACAATCTGATTATAAAAAAAGTAGTAGAAAATCCTGTATGAGAAAATCATTAAATAGATATCAAGAATTAAAAATGATATAATTACACAATTTATGACTAGTGATTGTAAATTTTTATTAATTTCGGATAGTTGGAAAAATGAATATAAAAAAGAATATTATATTATAATAACATGTCATTGGATAAATAATTCATGATTTTTAGGAAAAAAAATTAGCTTTTCAACGTTGGAAATTTTCATATTCCGGTGCACATATAGTTAGAATAATTTCAAATGTTGTTTATGACTATGGAATAAGTGATAGAATTTTTTTCTATTTCATTTGATAATGTTTCGGCTAATACTACTACGATTAATAGTTTAAAAAATTCTTTAAATACAATTTTAAATGGAACTTTTTTTTCATGTTAGATGTGTATGCCATATAATTAATTTATGTGTTAAAGATGGTTTAGCAATGGGAGAATTATTTTTAAAACCTATTCGTGATTTAATTCATCAAATAAGAAATTTTTCTGCAAAAACCCAAGAAATTAGACAATTATGTTTGTTACATAATAAAAAATTTAAAAAATTTAAAATGGAATGTGATATTAGGTGGAATTCAACATATGACATGTTATAAGGTGCACTTTTTTTTCAAAATATTTTAATTGAATTTATAAATTCAAATTACGAATATGGTTTTATTAATAATAACGTTTTCGATTTTGCATGTACACTTACTAAATTATTGAAAAATTTTTATTTATATACAAATTTATTTTTCGAATATTATTATCTAACTACTCATGTAATGTTATCAAATTTTTGTAAAATTATTTATGTATTGAATGAATTTGAAAATGAAGAAAAATTTGGTAAAATTATTTTTTCTATGAAAACAAAAATTTTAAAATATTATGAAAAAATTCCAATTTTATATTTAGTTGCAAGTGTATTAGATTCACGTATTAAAATTGAAGGTGCTGAAATGTTAATTGATTATTTTGCCCAAATTTTTCTATCAGAAGCGTCTATTAACCCACATTTTTTAAAACAATAAATATCTCATACTTTAGAAGTAATATTTGAACTATATGAAAAGGAAAAAAATAATTTAAATACTAATAATGTAGGTAGTAGTAATAGTAATAGCACTCGATCATCTTCATTTTCATTTAATCCCTTACACATGTTAGGAAAAAAATAAAGAATTTCGTTATCATTTAATGAATTATTTTTATATAATCAAACACATAAATTAGAAAATTTTGATAATACTAATTTATATGATATATTAGGTTGGTGGAAAAATAATGTATCGCATTATCCAATTTTGGTCCAAGTGGCTAAAGATGTACTAACCCCTCCGGTATCCACAGTGTCATCAGAAAGTGCTTTTAGTGCAGGTAGTCGAGTGTTAACCGAGAAACGTACAAATTTAGCGGACGATACTTTAGAAACCTTAATTTGTATTAAAGATTGGAAGAATGCAGAAAAAAGAATGCAAAGAATCATGGAGGTCTCGGAAGATGATGAACAAGAAGTAGAATAATAATAATAATAATAATAATAATAATGTAACAAAAAAAATCAAAATGATATAAAAATCAAAATAATGTAACAAAAAAAAATTAGTAGATTTTAAAATCCAAGTGATGAGTTTGGTAGTGGACGTACACTGAATTCAGTAGAACCACTCTAAAAATTTTGTATCTCTAATTTTTAATTTATTTTTCTATAAAATATGAATTAAAAAAAACAAAATGAATAAATAAATCATTACAAGAAAATAAAAAATAAAACAACAACTAAGTTAAAAAAAAATAGAGTTACAAAAATAAAATAGAATTAAAAAATGGAGTTACAAAAAAAGAGTTGAAAAAGGACAAAAAAAAAAGAGCCGAACCGAGCCCGTCCGGTGTGAACCGGCCGGAAGGTTCCGATTCAGCAGGCCGGGCCGGTTCAACTTTAAAAAAAATTTGGAATCGGCCCGGCCCGACCCAGACTGGCCTAGGAACCGCAACCATCCTGGCCCATGGTTCCAGGAACTGCCCTTGAACCGGACCGAAACTGACCCAGCCCGGCCTGGTTTCAACACTAACCCTCATCGTCATCTTCATCACTCAGTGAGATAAAGAGAGGAGATAAGAGAGAGAAAGGGGAAGAAGGAGAGAGAGAAGAGTTTAATTTTTATTTAAAACCATAATTCTCTGCTGACGTGTCAGTACCACGTCAGCAATTAAATAGGCATTGCCACGTCAGCTATATACTGACGTGACACACATGAGATGTCTTTGATGTTGACATGACAATAACATGTCAGTATCTGTAAGTCACATAGACTGTCAAGTCAGCACTTAACGGTCACCATGATTTGAAAGTTTAAGGATTAAAGTAGTATTTTTAATTATAAAGACTAATTTGTAAAGAAGGATAAAATTTAAGAACTAAACATTTAATTATCTCTTATTAAAGTCTCAAACTCAATAAAAATAATATGTTTATCTTAAAAGATATATGACATAATCATAAAGTACAAAAGAACTCTGACCAAGTCATGAGAAATGGTTTTCATACACTTGGAGTGATCACATGATTTAATCATTAATTCTAAATGCTAATTTAATGTTAGTTTCTACATTTTTTGCTTTTCACTCGCGCTCTAAGGATTAATCGTCCTTTGAAAAGCATTTTTTTATTAATGATTAGCCGCGAATAATTAAAAGTTTTTTTAATAAGTAATTAGAAATTTAATTAATTCAAAATGAAAATAATTCAATTAATACGGAATGAAAATATTTAACTTTCTATTAAAATAGAAAATATATATAATTCAATATATTACCGCAAAAATCTATTATGTTTTATCAACATAGTAAAATTTCCAATTCACAACATTATAATATATTAAACAATTATATATTGAATAAATGTAAGATAAATATATATATATATATAAACAGTGACAAAGTTTCCATTTAGTTTATAATTATTTTTTTATTTACATGAGATTTAAATTTTAAATCATAAAATTAAAAAAGAAAATTATAATCATTAAACTATTTGATTATGATTAGTTCATAACTATTTGGTTAATAGATCCAAGACACCAGGTTTACTTTGTCTACTCAAGCGGTATACTCCTGAACTTTTACTCATGACAAAGCAATATACCTTTATTGAAAAATAAAAATTTGGTGCTTATAAGTATGCTCCTTCGCACGTTTTCACGATAGCTGGCAGTGTGTTACAAACCCCAAGGCAAACCGTCCATGAAGGCCTAGGCACGGCTCCCCATCACAGTGTCAACAACACACTAGCCATGACATGAGAGAATTTTTTTTAAAAAAAAAAAATTAAAACAGACAGACTGGAGATGGAGCTCGAGATCTTAAATTAAAAAGAAAAGGTTTTAATACTAATAAATCCAAAAAAAATAGCAATTCAGAGAAATATTCTATTTATGATGCGTACCTGTTCTCTATGATAATATTGTGAAAATTTTTAGGTTCATGAGATCAAATTCAGAAAATTATTTTCCTCGTGCAATAGAATTTATAGGACTTGCAATTGATTACAAATTCACATCCCCTCCCTCCAAATTAAAGGGTGACGACATATTCAAGCACTGGACGAGAGGGGATTGGCTCCCTTACCCTTTTCTTCACTCATTGAGAATACCTTCCAAACGGGATGAAGACCTAAACATGAGAGGACTTACCTAATGCAAGGGTTTACATCCTCTTCCACAATCTAAATGAGATGTCAAGGATTACCATACAAGGGAAATTACAATGTCAAGCAAACCCCCCCCCCCAAAATAATACAAAAAAGCGCCTTCTCCCACTTTGCAAGGCCAAAATTTTGACGACTACATGAAATTCTTGCCCTGTCACCGCAGATGATCAGAAGCTCCATTCCTAAACGGTAAAGAAACAAACATTATCAAACAAGCTATAGGATTTATCAACCCCGTTCGCCTTAGAGTTATCAGCTAGAAGTAACTAAAACAAGCCTGGTTCAAAACTACCATTGCACTCCTAATATATCAGTTGATGAACATGCATGACACTGGGCAGTATTCACACCATACATAAACTTATTCGGAGAGAGGTAGCATCAAAATTGTTACCATGGATCTGTATCCAGTTGAGTTCTTTCCAACTTTTCTATCTTAAGAAGTGATCTGGCGAAGATCATCCTTGTTTACCCTGTGCCAAATATCAATTGAAAGTCCTGGCAGATTAACGAAGCTATTGATGTTGTCATGTCATGAGGATGTGTTTGCCAATGTACTGTGATTATTAATCCTCCGCTGACTGATTATATGGATTTCAAAACCTCTCCTAAAACTATACCCCACTGCGTCCAATGAGTGCCACCCTACATTGCAAAATTCAAGGAAATGAGAGTGCTAAGCTTCAATCCTGGTGAATTAATGATGTCAGACAAGGTGGAGCAAACATACCTGACAAAACACAGAAAAAGGCTCCCTCAGTGGTCCATCGCAGGAAAGCTCACTGGTACTACCATCAATGAAGGTGCCATCGGCAAAGATAACCTGGTTGGTTGCATTTAGAATGTGATGAGTAGCCATTATGAGCCTGGAGTTGAGCAATTATCAAAGTTTCACAAATATATGATAAAAAGAAGGTGGCATTGTCCATGAAAGTTCCAAATCATAATGTCATGCAAGTAGATGAGTCACTTAATAGGTTCACAAACAGAGTAATCACAAGACAAAGCACTGTAAGCACAAAGGCATATTGTAAATACAAAACAAGTGTGTCTAGAGTTAAGGCTGTGAGAAAATTTTCCTGGTCCACATTAAACAACAGTCTGTTCTGTTACCACTAGCACTAATCAATTTCAGTAATATAACTGACCCATGTTAAACTAGTCATCTCATATACCTCTAGAACACTTATCCCAAGTTTACAAAGTATATTTAGCACATTAAAGCTGGAACATGCCATTATTGATTTTACAAACTTATAATCTAAAAATACTAGCAAAAAAGGAAAACATTAAGGTGCAGAAATATCATACCCAAACATGTAATTTAGTATTTCATCCAAAATAGACTATAACTAATCCTCCTTCCAATCAATCATGACAGCAAAACAAAGCATTTTCTCTCTGCCGCTCCCTATACCTGAGGTGCCCACATTATGCCATCTGCACCTTGGGGGACTTAGAATGGAGACAGCTCATGCAGGATATTACAGGATTAAATAGTAAAGAATATTAAAGAAGAAACCACCAAACCTCTGATGCATATCCAGGAGTGAACCCTGCAACTGGTTTGGTAAAAGATGCTACTGGGGAGCTTCTTTGCACTGCTTCACAAAAGGCCAAGAGTTTCTCTCGGTTCCCAAGCTGTACAGCCTTAGAAATTGCAATAAATAAATAAATAAATAAATAAATTCAGCAAAACTTTCTGAAACTTATAGTTTTCTATGACCAAATGAAAATCACAGAGAAAGCATGATGGTCAATCCAGATCCATCAAAAAAGCAACAGTTTAAGAGAGAGAGAGAGAGAGAGAGAGAGAGAGAGAGAGAGAGAGAGAGAGAGAGAGAGAGTGAGAGAGAGAGAGAGAGAAGCAGCAGAATAAAAGGAATTAGATCAGCATCTTAGACAAAGGAGGTGCTTTCAGGATTAGCAAGAGATCAAGTAGAGCATCATTTACCTGTACTGTATCGTGACGGGGAAACTGAGGTAGTGGCTGCACATGGTAGCCTTTGGATGACATGACTTCAGCAATGAGAAAGCTTCCCTTGAGAACAAAATTCACAGAATTATCGGTATGAGGTATATAATAGAATGGGACAAATTACAACTTGATATATGGTACCTTGATTGCTTCACCAACCATCTGAGGTGAAAGAAACAAACCTTGGAAGAAGGCTCGCATAATGTCACCAGGAGTGGAGCCACAATCAACTCCAAGGCCAGGTGCAGAAAGACGAGCTGCTGCGGCTTTTACCCATTTTTCACTTCCGGCAACATATCCACCACATGGTGCAATGGTTCCTCCAGGGTTTTTTATTAAGCTTCCTGCTATTAAATCCGCACCCTGCCCACCATTAACTAGTAACAACAAATCCACTCTGCAGTAGATGCTGAAAGAGAATAATAATGCACTCACCACCATTGGAGGTTCAATGCTTTCCACAAATTCACCATAGCAGTTATCCACCATAACCAAGCAATTTGGATTTTGTTTCTGTGGTTTAGACATCAGACCAAATCAAAATTGTGGAGTTTCTATACTTAAGAAAGCATAAACATAAATAGAAAGTGCCAATATTTAGAAATGGACCCATGGAATGTTCTTCGCTTGATCGATAATAGTAAAAATGACTGGAATAACAAGCATAGTAGTAACTAATCAAATTGAACACCACTTACCTTGATAATTTTTATTGCTCTCTCTATGTCCCTCACACTCAAACTCTTCCGCCATGAATAGCCACATGACCGCTGTATGAGTGCACATTTTGTTTGAGGCTTTATGGCAACAGTAAGTGCAACCCAGTCTAACCCACCATCTGCGGCAAGCTGAAACTTCATATATGTTAGTAGGAAGATTGCTTTGCAGGATAAAAAATTTCTACAGCCTTTTGAACCACATGGCGTATCTTACAGGTACTTCTCTATATTCAACACCAAAGTCTCTGAGGGAGCCCATTCCATGAGAGTCCCTTTTGCCAATCACTTCATCTAAGGTGTCATATGGAGCACCAGCAACTGCCAAAAGCTGAAGATTAAGTCAGTCAACATCTAGAATCCTAGAGAAGATATTACTGAGAAGATGTTCATAACCAAGGGAAGCTGCAAGTAATTGCCATAATTTACCTCATCTCCTGGCCTTAGAAGAGCAAACAAAGCACAGGTGATAGCATGAGTGCCTGAGAAAAACTAATGGTGAAGAGTAGAATGTATTACGAAGGTATCAGATATTTTCAGATAAACAAGGAAACAGAGAAGGACAAGTAGCTAACCTGTGAACGAACGATAGCGGACTCGGCACCAAAAATTTCAGCAAAGATTTGATCAAGTGCTTCACGTCCCCCTGCTTCATCATGACCATAGCCAGTGCACCCTGCAAAGTGCTGATGCAACCATTCTTATCAAAAGCAGATTATAGAAGATAAAATATGAGCCAGCAAACCCTTAAGATCATCATCAAAATGAGAGGATCCAAATTCTACCAAAGAAAAGTTATTAAAATAGCAGAATCAGAAAAAGAACGAGATAATAAATGTAACTTAGGAAAGTATCCCATACCAGACCAACAATGCCCCGAGACAGGACGAGCAACAGACAACTATATGCTAAATGATACAAGCATGAACAGGAAGTAATAGCCAAGTGTAATAGACCAATTGGAATGCCTATGAACTTGAAGATGTTGGTGGGAACAAAGTCTAACCTAAATTAAATTAGATCAGTGCTACACATTTACACCCACATTGAGTTTGAACAGGAAAGAAGGATCATTATTTCTTCACCTTTTTCTGTGTTAAGAAATAATCTTTCTCCTAGTTTCTCAACCAAATGATTCTTCAAATGTCTTCCATGTTAAATAATTGCAACAAAATGGTGAAATTTTAATATTGACATAAAACTTAGTAAAACTGGAAATGTTTTTTTTAAAAAAAAAAAAAGGAAAGAGAAAAAAAAGACAAATAACCAGCCTAGCACTCACCAAATTCATTACTATTTTTCCCCTTTACCACGTTGAAATTAAATTACTTATTACAATAACAACAACAATTTAGGATGCAAATTTTCAGAATTTGCAAGTCTCTTTTCACCATCTCTTCCATTATAAGGTCAGAGCTGTAAATTATGATGTCAATGTGTGATACAAAGCCAATTGGGGTTGGATGTGTGGTAAGTCAAATACATAACCCTAATCTCATGCCACTAATAACACTGGATAATCCATCACTTTCCCATTTTCATTTATGCATACATAATTCACCCCTAATAGAATGATTCTCCCAAGCAATATTCCATCACTTTCCCATTCTCATTTTTGCATACATAATTCACTCCTAATTGCATGATTCTCTCGAGCAATCCATCTGGACCGAAAAAGTCAATCGCCAAATTAATAAAATCTAGGGTATTGTTTAAATTAAAAAAAAAAAAATTATCACATACATTTGCATGAACAATAAGATCATAATGGGTCAATAATTATTTTAAGGATAAAACCATTTGTTAATCACCACACAAGTTCACCGTTTCGTCACCAGAAACCATCATTTTTTCTAAGGTTTTTTTTTTTCACTTGATTCTCTAAATTCCTTTCTATGTGAAGAACTATGATAGATAATGAAAGTTCACATGATGCATACAATTCTGAAACGCCAAAGAAGGGGGGAAAATTGAAATGAAGAAATCAAACTTTTTCCCACCAAATAGAAAACAAACTCACATGAGACCCGACCCGGGCGTTTTTGAATGCCTTAAGAACCCGACGCGTATTGTACGCAACCAAATTATCCACAGCCCTAAACTGCGAAGACAATGAATCCGCCGCTTCAACCACCTGCATTACAAAAACCCATTAAACCCAAATTCAAGGGAAATAAATTAAAACAAAATGTAATTGATTAAAATTAGGTTTGGGGGCTAGGGTTTTTTTTTTTTTTACTTCCGGAACCAGAGGATTGTGATTGAGAGAGAGCGAGACAGAGTTTGAATAAAGTGAAGCAATGGGTTTGGGTGTGGTTTGGCGAAGCAGGTGCGCGGGATAAGCAGAGATGGCGCAGGATAACGATAAGGCCAGCATCTTTCTCCGACAAGACAACGCAACGAAGTTATTTTCTTGTCCAGACATATATATATATATATCATTGGCAAAATGATTATTAATAATAATTAACTTAAAAATCTTATTCTCGCTGATATATTTGCCAGCGATCCTTTTTTTTTTTTGGGGCCTTTGGCATGCATTTATGAATTCTTTTGTTTGACATTTATGCCCTTTGGGTATATTAGTAAATTTATTAGGCACAATAATTAATAAATTGTACAATACTTAATAAATATTTTCATATTATTAAAATTCAAATATTTTTCTTATGTCCCATTAAAGAGGCTTGTTTTTCCCTAAATGTGACCTCCACCCAACTTACAAAAAATCAATATTATGGTAATCTTCAAAGCTTTTAATTCATGATAACATTTATTTTCTTTATAAACTCTTAGATGGTAGCTTATCATAAAAAAAAAAAAAAATCCTTCCATCAGATAAATTTCAAGCGACGCTAATTTTTGTAATCATATATATGTGTTCAACATAATCGATGTTAAGACAAATCTTAGAAGTATATGAAAATAAGCATGGGTTATGAGAAGGAACATTAGCTTAATTTGTTATAGGTCTAATGATAATAAAATTCAATAATTCCTGTTTATTGTTTTGAACTTCAGCCATTAATACTACTAGGATCACCCATAGCCATATGAATTGATAATGGATTTTCACAGGCAAAATATGTCTCCCAACTCACCAAAAAGCAAGATTATTGTAGGTAAATCTTCAACACCTTTCATACATGATAAAATTTATTTATTTATTTTTATTTTTATTTTTACAAATTCTGAGCCAGAAATTAATCATAAAAAAAATTAAATAAAATGCTCTCGTTGGTCAATTTCAAACGATGCTAATCTTTGTATGCATTGATTCTTTTTTGGACATTTAAATTTTCGTTTCTCGATTAGACATTAAACACGCCTAACCGTTTAATAAATCATATATGTTATAATAAATGACATTTTAAAAAAAATAGGCATGGAGATAACAGAAGGAAATATTAGATTATGGTTGCTCTAAAGTGGATTATACAATGAATGCAAGATATAAGATTTAATTGAAAATTCATAGCTTCCGCCGCAGTAGACAATTGATTTCACCACAACACTTTTCAAAACCCTAATAAATGGCGATACACTTTACGTTGTATAAATGAAGGCTAATCTCATTTGAAACATGTTGTTAAAAAAAATTTATCAAATCACAATTCTTCATTCTCTTAGTGTTGATTTTAAACTTATAGTAATTGAATATAAGAGAAAATAATAATAATAGTTTTTACGGCGTTCAGAACTGTGAAGAAGTTTTAAGTTGCAGAGATAGTCGGAGCGAAGGATCAACTAATTTGCAGACATACTTGAGGTATGAAAGCTTGTTTTTATGAGCTCCATTAAATCCCTACTCATGTTTGTCTTGAATTATTCAAACTTATAAATCTTTAACAGGATGCACCATCTTCCTTTAGTTAATCTATCTCTACTCATTTTCTTCCTTTACAAGATTTTTTGGCAGGTGTATTTCTTTGTGTTAAGAGTTTAACAATTTTCTCAAAATGTTGCCTGACAAACTTAATATTTAGATCTATTATTAAACCAATTATCAACATCCCTCTAATCATTTGTTTAAAAATGTAAAGCGCAAATAGAAAAACCATTGGATTGCATTAACAAGGGCAGTGCTTTTCAAATTAATCATCAATTGTTTTCTGCATTGAGGAATGTTTGTCATTAAGATTTGCACACAAGAAGTTGTTATTTGTAAAAGTAATTAATAAGAGAGTGCACAATTTGAAAACATGTTTTCGACCACTTAATTACTTTTAATTCGTGCACTCTCTTCTTAATTACTTTTACCAAAAAAAATGAATGGTGTTTGTGTGCATTATCCTTATTTGTTTCTACATATGGGTCACAGGGGGCGAAGGATTGATGGAGAATGTAAATGGGGTTGTTGGTGATACTCCATTTTTCACTGACAAAGATTTGGCAGATATATATGACTTGCAAAGAAGAGGAGATCATATTGAAGTAACTTGTGGTTGCAGAAGTAGTGGGTATGGTGATTATGTTGGCAAGCTTAGGGTGTATGCTAGTGGTGAACTTCTTATCAACTGTGAATGCTTTCCTGGCTGCCCGTTAAGTATGGCCTCTCTCTCTCTCTCTCTCTCTCTCTCTCTCTCTCTCTCTCTCCCCCCCCCCCAAAAAAAAACACACACACACACACACAAACAAACAAAGTCACTATTTTTCATTAAAAAAGAACTTTCAGCAAGAAAGATTTTGAAGTTACTACCTTTTTGAATTGATTGTTTTTTCTTCAAGAAAGGCTTATATATCTCCTCAAACTGTGCTCTTTCACAAGCCCTAAAACAAACTTTGCTCCACATATTAGTGGGCTTCGGTCTATATATCTAGTCATGCTACAAAGGAACTTCTTTGAAGTTTAAACATTAATTTTTTTTTATGCAGTACAAAAATGATTTTGTGTTGATTCTACATTGATGGAGTCCTTTTATAGTTTTCTTGTACCAGCTTATCTAGTATTTGATGCATAAAAGATTTGACTTCTGATACACGATGAAATGAATTGTTGGAATTTGAATGTAAACTACATATGCATCTTACCAGAAATTCCAAAGTCTAATATTAATAATTGTGGAAATTCAGTTTCCGCCACTTGTCAAAAGAACAATTTCAGCTCTGCTCATAATAGACTCTGCCCTTTTCTTGAATTCTTATTTTCTTTTGTCTAATTATAAGTACTTACTTTTTATGAACTAAAGTAGCAAGCTCTTATTAAATAATTCTATTCTTTTTAATGCGAGGATTTTTTTATGAAAAAAATCGTTTTCCAAGTGAAGAATTCCATCACTTTGGTTATTGTAGAATGTGGTTATTATAGAATGAAACTTTGATGCATAGGAAACCTGAGCCCTGCAGCATTTATAAAACATACACCAAAGAGAGGGCAAAGTAATTGGATGCACAGCATTTGGGTGACAACCATGAATGGGAACAAGGTTCCTCTCAAAGAAACTGTGTTGCTGAAATACTACAAGCCAAACGAGAGTGAGAATTCATGCAAGCGCAAACTCCCCAGTCTGGTTCACCGTGATGAGTTCATCAAATGCTGCAAGTGTAACAAGGGGCGCAGGTTTGAACGAAGAACCAAAATTCAATGCAGAATCTACCATGATGCTTCTAATAATAAAATGTGGAAATGCACTGATTCGGTTGATGGAAGGTGAGCCTTTTGACGTAGAAATTTACATAACATGCATAATCTTCTGATTATGTCTAATCACTTTGTTCTAAATATTCCAACTATGTTGCAGCATGACATGTGAAACTGAAGAAGAACGTTTTTCACGCAAGGCTCTTTGTGGGTGTCCTAGAGCTATTTCATGCCAAGGGTGCAGGAGGTGCATCTGCCTTGGGTGCGATATGTGCCATTTTGAGGACTGCAGCTGCCGTGCATGCCTGGATTTTTTCCAAAATGTGGGGTTTTGATTGGCTGGATTCAACCATTTGCTGGCTCTCTCTAATGTATACAAGCCACTCAAGATATGGCATTCAAATTTCAATTTTTCAGTTCCTTCACATTTATCAGCAACTAGGATTTCTCCTATTCCAGCGCAATGCATGCTAATTTTGCAGTCTTTGTTTCCTTCACAACTTCTGTCATTGCCTTGTGTACTGTTTTTTGGCATGAACCAAAGATTTTCTCAAAAATGAAACTCGTGCTTTTTTCTGATACACTAGCACTCCTTACCAGTACCCTGTCCATGGACTACTGCTTTCAGGAATTAGATGTGCTAATTAGAAGAAAAATCTTCCTGTAACTGCGCAACACATCTATTCCAGTTAGTGAAAGGTATATTTCTAAACAACAGAAATAGGTAAGCGGGATTTTAACACAGGTCAGAAACTAGGTTTAGGTGAATTTCATAAAACTAGGATTATTAGAAATAGGACCGGTCTTCATGGTACATGGTTACCAGAGACCGTAGGAAGGGGGCTCAGAACTACTCTCTTTACTTCCTGCAAGCTCACTCTCATTGGCATTCGTGCAGCAGATACAAATGAAGCTGACATTTTGTTTATAAAACATGGAACCAGAAAAAGTAAATCAACAACTCTGCCCAAGTAAGTATACAGTTGAATGTAAGAACTAGAAGTTCATTAAGAAACCGAAAACCACAATTAACAAAACCTGTTAGTGTTGCACTATTACGGTCTTTACAAAAAATTAAAAACAGGCTTTTTTTTTCCCGGGGGGGGAGGGGGGGTTTGGGGATTATGTAAACCAACAAACTGAGTCATGAAATACATGGTAATACACTCATGGCCCAAGCAGAAGCACTACACTACATTTTATGCCTGGCCTCCCACTATGAGTTCTGCTCCTGTACACTTTCTGCAACTATGGACTACAAAACTTATCTATGGTAACAATTTGGAGAAGTTGCTTCTAAAGGGTATCCCCCTCACTAATCCTGTAATTTCCATCAATCATAAAGGATGAACAAAGGAGCAAAGGCCTTCCATGCTTCAAAGATCCCTGCTTGAAAGTCACAAAGGAATCTAAGGTAATACACAAGCTACCCGGACGTATTTCAACTGAATGCTAATTCTGTTGTTGTCCTGCAGGAATCCGGCACTTTCCTCTGCCTCTCCTTGCACTAACAATGCTAGAAATTAAGTTGTTAACAAAATTTCCTAAAGAACTAAGCCCCATCAGCTTCAAGCCAAGATTTTCTGTTAGATACAACAATCTGGTTTCATCCCCTCCAGGCACCATTTGTAGCTGATGTGCCTGTTCACGAGACAACACTGAATAAAGCTGCAATTGCTGATCAGATGATTTTTGCCGGAGGTTCTCCGAATCTTTTGTATAACCGAGATCATGGTTAAAGTCACTACTGACCTCCCCAAAAGTAACTCTCATAAGACCCACTGAATTTGGATCTTCTGTGAGAGGATTGAATATGAACAACAGCTTCCCAATCACTAGGTCAGGATTCTGAAAGAAATCTTCAAGCATAT
Source organism: Dillenia suffruticosa (assembly GCA_033439265.1). NCBI lineage: Eukaryota > Viridiplantae > Streptophyta > Magnoliopsida > Dilleniales > Dilleniaceae > Dillenia > Dillenia suffruticosa. The sequence goes on from JAVTVX010000005.1 coordinate 4,098,947, forward strand.
CGCTACTGGGCACAATATTTTTTTGAATGCTCTTCCTGGAATAATTTTGCTGAACCCTTGTGGCTTGGAGAATGCGGGATGCTTCTCTTAAGCCGCTTAAAAAAGCCCCATGCATGGTAGCTGGATATTGTCGATTTGTTGCCTCACCAGCAAAGAAGAGCCGGCTTCCCACACTCTCTGCAAGGATATCATAATCACTGCCAGATGACTTAACTCTGACATGAGAATATGAACCATACGAAAGAGGGTCGCTACCCCATCTGGTACATATTGTCTGAATGGGATTAGGCACTTCAACACACTTGGGGCTGTATATACCTGGAAATGACAAAACATATGTAAGAGGCCAGACTTTAACAACAGTTATTTCAGCAGATATAGACACCAAAATGAAAAAAAAATTAACATTCAGAAAATGTCTTCATGTGCGCCAAAGAGCACAATTTGCAGTAGTCAAATTAGTGGAAGATACTAATATTTTCACTACTTAACATTATTAAATACCTCTAAGGACAGAAAGAACGCGACGAAGCAAAGTGGAAGGATCTGTATTTTCAAATCTTTGTGCAGCTTCTCCAGCTACAAGTGCAATAAGTGCTGCACCCCCAGAGACAGTATGGTAACTGTAGAACAAGAAGAATTCTCCCCGTCTATGGCTCTCTTTTCTAAGACAACCAAATGTATCAAGGTCTTCCCCCCAAAAAACATAAGGAAAAATCATAGCCACCTTATTAAGCAACCCAAACCCCAACCTGTCAATGGCTTCAAGTTTTCTCTCAGGTAATTCTGGCTCAAATTTGATGGTTCTTTTCTTAAGGACCCCAAGAGGAACAGTGCAGAGAACTATGTCTGCCTGGAAAACTTGGCTGCCTGCAAGAACCTCTACACCTTCATTCCCATATCTGATGGCGTGAACTGTTTTTCCATAACATATAGGAACTTTTTCAGACAAAGCCTTGATCAACCTCCAATTTCCCCCCGCAAGGAAGCAGTGGTCCCCACCCATTTCATAAGGGTCATCTTGATCCCAATAAGCTGCAGAAAGATTTGAAAGACACCCTGCATTTGCATATTCCAAGTTAGCAAGATGCCAATCTAGAAGTTGCCTTTCTTCAGTAGTTCTAACCACAGCATACAATTGCCTAAGAGTCTCCAAAACTGAACCTAGCGATATATCATTTGCAAATCCACCCATGATCTGTCTCACTTCAGTGACTTTAGCAAGCAGCTTGTTAAAGATAATCTCAATCCTCGTATCTATTTCCTTGTCAACTAGTACACCTTCAGGATTGTACAAGGGGCATTTATCTCTCACCTTGTGAAGTGGAATAGCCAATTGCCTAGCCAAAACTCCAAGAGGATTGGCATGGATACCGGTTATGACACTTCCACCAAGATCCACAGCAGCAAAATTTCCTTCACGACCCATTTTCTGAGTATAAACTCTTCCACCCGGCCTGTTCCTTCCCTCCAAAACAACCACCTTGAAACCAAAAGACAAAAGTTGTCTCGCCGCTGCCAATCCAGCAAGCCCGGCACCAACAATTATCACAGACCCTTCGGTTGCCTCACTGGGAATCTGAGATGTGAACACAGGAGACACCCCAAAATTGATATATCCATTGTACAAAAGAAAGTCATAGGCTGAATTGAGCAAATGCTCGTACTCACTGCTCACAGTTTCCCTAATGTGCCCTTTTGAAAGCCACATCCGAACATTACCCCTCCACTTAGCAAGTATATGATTTCTCACAACAATGTAATCATTTTGCTCTTTCCCACCCAACTCTCTCACAACCCCAGCTTGAATCTCTTCTTCAAGCAAAGCATCTATTGGAAATCCAAGAGAGAGTGCTATCATAGCCTCAGTTTCGGTCTCTTTCTCCAAATCCTCCTTAGTCCTGATCCTTTTCTTCAATGCCCCGCCCAAATGATTCTCTATCAGCTCATCCATCAAATTCTCGTCATAATTCCTTATACCCACTTTTTTCCTCAACGAACGCTTCGATACCGACCCATCCGAACCAGGGTTCTCCATTTTTGTGCCTAGGGTTTTCTCACTCCCATAGACAACCCGAACCCTAGAACTCAAAATCACCCTTAATACAGCCCAATGACACCAAAACAACCACAAACCTAAAAAAGATATCCAAATTTGTGGCCACCCTTCATAATGGATTATGAAAATTAATGATCAAATATGGAACTAAATTTAAGCCCTAATTTTTCATAGCCTTGTCAAAATTTGAACAACAATGTGCATAGTTTCAGATGAGGAGATCAGAAGATTAACGCACCTTCCAGGTCCCAGTAGATTTGAAGACAGATTTGGTGAAGCGGGCTTGGATTTTACGCCTTCGGCGTTTTCTCCATGTTGGGGGGTGCCTGAGCTTGAGGAGACTTTTTGTAAGTTGATTGGAAATCAGATTGGAGGGAATGGCAGCTAATAGTGGGCCTGAATACTATTGTCGGCCCAAAATTACGGGTTTGGCTTTCTCCGAAATAAATCGAAAAAAGTAAAACAAAAAAAAAAACCCATTTATTTTTTTTGTAAAAAAAAAACCCATTTATAAAATAGTAAAATAAGTAACAAGTCTGCACACTTTTTCTTTCTTGATCGATCGATATCTAATTCATCGACTAATTCAATTTAAATAATAAAAACTTAATTTATGAATTATTTTATTTGATATATATTTTTTTATTTTTAAAATTTAAATTTGAGATCGAAAACCTAAAATTCTTGATCCAAGAAGTCTAATATTCCCGATACACCCATGACTAAATCCGTGGGTGTTCTACTTAAAGACATTGACTAAGCCTGCGCACTTCAATGAAATATCTAGTTAGACAGGCCCAAGTCAAAATTTTTGTCTCTCTGTGAGGAGGTCAAAAAAAAATTATAACAAAAATGTTAAACAAAATAATAAAAACAAATTTTAAATTGATTTATTTGTTCTCTTCATAATACTAAAATTGTTTATTATTATATCAATGATGATATTAATAATAAAATAATAATTTTAAATTCTATAGCTACATAATTAAAAACAACCACAAAATGAAAAAAAAAATTAAGATAATAAAATTTTATCAATCATAAACTAATTGATATTTTACCAATCTTTCTTAATGTTAATAAAAACCAAACATTCAGTCATTAGAAAATAAAAAATAAAAAACCCTAAATGGAGAAATGTACATGGAGAGAGAGAGAGAGAGAGAGAGAGAGAGAGAGAGAGAGAGATGAAAGAAGTCAAATCGGAAGGGGAGAAAGGAAGCAGAATCACTGAACGAGCACAAGGAAAAATGTTGAGGTAATCTTATGGGGAATCGTCTGCTCTTAAATTAGAACTTTATTATTATTTACTTTTTTTTAAAAAAAATCCATTAAATTCGGTTCTAACTTAGTTAGAGTTTTAAAACAAAAATCTCTCCCACCTTTTGTTTTGTCAAAGCACAAGATATTGGGTTCAGTAGCCAGAATTTGGTACCCAAAACAAATTATTAGATTCAAATTTTGTGTATAATAAAAACAAATATACTTTAACCAGTTTAATTCGACTCAAAATGAATTTAATTATATTTAAGCAAAAAAAAAATCAAAATTTTGAGGTAATTTGGAATAGAAAGTTGATCTTCACTTCTATTATAACACCATATATCCCTTGTCTTGGTGTAATTGATAGATTAAGAATGAGAAAGTAATATAAAAATCCATGAATATCTCACCTCATTTAAACCCATCAACAGAAATCTAGATCTTGATCTTTAGAGTAAGATACTAAGACCATTTATAGTGCATACACAATAACAAACATAATTTGCAACAAAAATTTGTGACTGCTAGTATAATGTTTCCATAATTTACAGCTTATTGATTTAAGGTTGATGCCAACTCGTATGGCGCAGCTTGCGCTATGGCACTACGCAAGATTATTCCCAATCGCATTTTACTCTGGAGATCATTGTGCCATGAAGCATTGCTGCTTGAAGCTCCAATTTATACCTTAAAGAACAAGCCTGTCAACATATGACGAAAGAAAGCCTCAGCCGAAGGCACCTAAATATATGTTTATGTATATATATTTTTTCCCTTTCCAGAGTACAAGATGACCACAACGAAGCAAAGTTGGATTTTAGAGGCTAACTCAGTGACGCAAAATGTTGAAGCCTAAAAATGGAGGTCCTGAAACAAGATAAAACTAAGAAGCATTATTATTCAAGAGGAAACTTTCCAGACATCCAACAAAAACCAACACCTTCTTCACTGTCCCGGATGGCATATGGGGTTCTGCAATCTTGGTTTCATACACAACCTTGACATCTATCAGAGTCTCCTGCTCTCCGGTTTTGGTTAGTCTGAATACAGTCTTGTACAATGTAAATCCATGATTTAAGGGGCCTCCTTCAATCACTTCCAGACCAATTTGATGCAGAGTTTCATCAAAATCCACAATTTTCTCCTTTTGGAACCTCACAGTTGAGGCATCTGTGGCATATATTATTCAAAAAGTAGTAATAATAATTACATCTCCAATTGCTGAAAAAACACAAGCAGAGGACTATATAAAAAAAATAAACGAACCAGTGGAAAAACTGAAGAGGAAGACAGTGCCGGGACCTCCATCTCCTTCCACCACCTCAGCATCTTTTATAAAATTTGGTACTACTTTGGGGAGCAAAAGTTTCAAATCTTCAGAAAATGCTTTCCATAAGGTTCCTATGTCCACTCCAACTTTTGCTTGAGCCGCTGCCTCCTTACTCATGACTTTCCTATGCCCAAAATTCAAGACACTAAAGAATAGCTGGTAAGGAAGGCATTTAGGAATGATGCTATAAGTTCTTACTCGGTAGATTTAATGGCATCTTGCCCTTGCTGTGTTTGAGGATTACAAAGATTCCATTTTGTTTGCTTCGCCCCGTACTTTTTCCTCGCCTGGCATCAATAAGCTTTCCATGCGCGTCAATGTCCAACTGCCAGCACCCTGACCAAAAAAAGCAATGCTTCAAGGAATTGGATGTGTAAATCTCCAGTCCTTGATAACGTAGAAGTAATTTTAAGAAAAGAAAAGACGGTGCATTTTTTGTCACGATGGCTTTTTAACCATGGACATTTTAAGAAATATTTAAAATAAGATTAGAAATGAAAAGATATATATTAAGTTGGGAGTGATTTCAATTATGAATAAAATATAAAAATATCACTTGAGATAGTTTGGACAATAAAAATCCAAAAATATACTAGTCATGAGGATCGAGAGTTTAAATACATGAAATTTAGTAAAATGTCATCGGGGTATATGATACACACCTCTATGGATACCTCCAAATATGCATGAGAGGAAAATATAATACAACGAATCGGAATCGATCTAGAGATTTGATATGTTGGGGTGAATGAAGCGGAGATACCACAACAAGGGTGACAACCCATATTGTCAAAGAGCATTCTAGGATAAAATCTAACATGCCACAGGTAGTTCAATAAAGTGAATCAAATAAAAGAACAAAAACTTCACTGTATTATTATTCAAATTCGTTCCTATATGGCTAAAAGGGAGGGTATATATATACCCATAATCACATGCATAACATTTTAGTAGTAAATCTAGAAAATTGCGGTTAATTAGTCACAAATTATTCCTAAGATCAAGAAATCTAATTGAAAGATTTGGAGGTTGAAAATTTGACATTATTTTTTTCTTGGTCAGCGACAATTATTCTTAAGAATTACATGCCTAATTAGCATATTTTGGGGCTAAAAATTAGACGGTATTCCTCCCCTAAAACCTATAAAATCTTCCCTAAAATAGCTCTACATGTTAGCCAAAAAAAGAAACAAATATGAATAATTTCTTGTTACTTCATTTGAGACATATGAACTTAAATTAACTGTTTGATCTTGTACTTTTTATTGGCTTCTTAAAAGTAGATTGAACGTCTTTCATGTTTCCAATCATAAATGATTCCCATTCTTGAGTCTCTTAACTCTTGATTTTGTGATCGGACCCAAAGGAAGATTTGGAAGCTCTACCGACTTGATTTGATCTTGATCTTCATGGTAGGTGATATCATGATTAATATGTGCAGACGGAATAAAATGGATGCCCTCATCAATAGGTCATTGAAAAACTAGATGTAAGTTATTTACAAAGATATAATAATTAAAAGTGTAATTGAGAAGATAACTTTAAGTATAAATGAGTAGTGTAGGTGAATCCTAATAATTAAATCATTTCTCTTGTCATCATAAGTTTTTTTTTTTAGTGTTATTTTTTCTATTTTTGTTTTAAAATTTTAATGATATATATTTTTATATTTTCTATATTTATTTCTCAAATGATCGGTTTTAAAATTTAAGCTTATTGTTATTATTATTGTTTAACTTATAGCTGCTTTATTACCTAACCGGGATACAAACATGAGTGGTGGTCAATTTTGTTACCATCTTAGCAACAAAAAACTAGATAGAATTTCTGAACACACCCATGTGCCCAAACTGGGTCAATAGGTGTGAGAGGAAAAAACCTTTTTTTTTTGCATTTTTATTATCTGTGGCAGCCTAGTGTGGGTACAAACCATAACATATAGAACATTATAAGAAATCTCAAGACTACGAGTCATGTACGTAATTAAAGTTAAAAAAAAAAATTTAAAACAATCTCGAGACAAAAAAAAATCAGGATCTAACCCATTTTTGTCGCTGATTGGACCCATAACACTACGTGACAGCACCCGAATGGTCAGGAGAGAGAGAGAGAGCCGTAGGGGGAGGGGGAGAGAGAGCCACGGGAGGAGAGAGAGAGAGCCGTAGGCGGGAGAGGGAGAGAGAGAGCCGTGGGCGAGGGAGGGAGAGAGAGAGCCGCGAGGAGAGGGAGGGGGAGAGGAGTAGAGCCGCTGGCGGAGGAAGGAGGGAAAGAGGAGCGCCGCAAGCGGCGGAGGGAGGGGCGGCAGGAGTGCCGCAGAAGGCGTGGGGAGGCGACGCGTGGCCTTTGGCCAACCGAGTACTGCTACATGGTGTCGCGGGTCCAACTCGTGATAAAAGGGAGTTAGATCATGAATTATTTTGTGTCGAGATTGTTTTAAATTTTTTTTTTTTAAGTTTAATATCGTACATGACTCTCAAGACTACTAAAAGGATTTTGATAATAAAAAGAAAGAAGCTCTCCACGTTTGGAAGCCCAATTATCATAAGCGGCAATGGTGATAATTTAGGCATCCGGGGAGGGGTTTTCTCATGAAGACACAAATGAGTGGGGTTTGAATTTTGGGGGTCATCTGTCGTTCACGAAGTGGGCAGAATTTTTGAGAGAGTGGAGAGCTCGGCCAAGAGCTTTGGAGGAAAAAAGTTAGGTCTTGGCGTTAAGTTCTTGCAACCATCAAACCGTGAATTCTCGTCTTGGTTGAAATTTCTAAGGGTTGTTAAGATCCGTTGTTGGCGTACTCTGAGTCGGATGATACCTTACCACCTTCAATTTCTGCTCGAGTTCTGAGTGGGTCTCTGCTTCTTAGATGAAATCATTAGAGAAGTTCCGCTCTGAGTGGCCTAGTATAGTTAATTCAAATTCTGCCATCTTTTGAATTCCCCTGCTGAGTTTTTCTAATTAGAAATGACCATTGTACATTTCTGTCATTGCAGAGGAGGCAAAAAAAAATTTTTTTTGGGGGGGGGTTGGGTTTCGAATAGTTTTTCTTGAAACCGTAAGTTTTGCCCTTGAAATACACTTTCATAGTAATATAATTTTTTACTAGGATCATGGCATATGTCCCACTTAATTTGAGCAGCATATGGCATCAATCTTGTCATAAAGCAAGGCATTGTCTTAAATGAGAGAACAAGGAACCAAACTCCAAATCTCAAATCATGGACAGAGATTCTTTTACCACTATACAAGAGAAATTGATTGAACAGAGAGTAAGAGAAGCAAAAAATGTAGGCGTGTCCCAAATAGTTTGCCCCACTAACTTACCATGTTTATTATTTAGATTCCACAATCTCATAAAAAGAACATAATACATGAAATGAAATATTAAAGGTAATTTTGGAAAAGAAACTTGAGATCGTAGAGATTGTAAAAAAATGTGAATATATAATACATGGTTGCCTCTGCAATATTATACAGATTGTATTATTTGATGTTATTATAACAGTGGAGAAATGATATATATAAATAGATCCCAAACTCTAAGCCTAGCAGTACAATATGAAGTAGAATATGCAGCAAATATGCAGTGATTGTCAATACTTTCTCACTACATTAAAGATGGAGAATATTGACAGAATATCGTGTTAAAAAAATATATTGATAGAATATTATATATCTAATTTATACCGACAGAATATGAATCGAAATTATATTGATAGAATATTTGGAAGAATAATAATAACACCAAAGAAAATGATTAGTGATAAAGATATGGATTTAGGAGTAATGTTATAAGTTGTTACCAGGTACATGTAATGGCATCTTACCCATGCGGTGTTTGAGGATGGCAAAGATCTGATTTTGTTTTCTTCGTTCTTTACTTTGTCCTTGCCTGGCCCATCAAGAACCTTCCCATGCCAATTGCCTACTCCCAGCACCAAACACCCCACACGCTATAAAGAATGCAAGATATAAATCTTAAGTTCTTGATAAAATAGAAGCAATTTAAAGAAAAGAAAAGATAGTACAACTTAGGTCACAATGGAAGCAAAATCGATTCTCAACCTAACCTGGCTAGAAACATGAGTACTCATCAATAACTTTTTTTTTTTACACCCATTTAACCATCTTAGAAAATAAAAGCATTCACTGGGACATGACAAACACTAAATAGAATTTCGGAACACATCCTGGTGCCCAAACAGGGTGACTATGTATAAGAGGAAATATACAAGGGAAAAACCTTTTTCATCTGTGGCAACCTAGTGTGGCTATGATCCATAATACATTAGAACATTAAACATGAATTTCCTTAATAAAATATAAACCTTCTAACTATCTCCTTTCTTAGTATTAGAAGAAATCTCAAGACTGCTGAGAAAATTTTGATAATGAAATCCAAGATGCTCTTCATCTGGAATACCGAAAAAATAAATAAATAAATAACAAAGGGAAGTTCAATGATGTAGGCAAATTGTGCTGGATTTCTGCAATAATTATAGGAACTTAGAACTAGAATGTCATGAAAATAGAGTCCATGTTTAGTTAACATATAAATAGTTCTAAAGAAAACATCAAATCTGCTAAACCAAGAAGAGATACACGAATTCAAGTCTCAAAGTTATTTTCAATAAATCAGAAGCTTCAAATTAGCAAACAAATAAAAAAAGCCACCATGGAAAAAAAATCACATGATAAACTTTATAAAATTGGTAATAGAAAGTTGAATAATTCATGCAGGATTTGGCTACACATCCAGTCCTCTCTTTAGTAAAAACTCAAGAAACAAACTCACACCTAGTACATACCCGTTCTGTTTCCGTTAGGGCAGGGTGTTGTTCACACTCAGGCAGAAGAAGTTCTTGCAGTGCCCCTAAAATCCATTGCTCTCTCAAGTTTCAAGCTTGTCCTTAAGGTCATGCCAAAAGTATGCTACCTTGACTGTAAATCTCCATTCAGAAGCCTGAGTGCGAGTGTTCCACATCTTTCTCGTCACTGCAAAAAGAAAAAGAAAAATAAAAAATAAAAAATAACAATAATAATAATACTGGCAAAGAAATTCTTCTGTACTTATGGATCAGAACCAAATTCCCATGGCCATGACAGCCTGATTTGATCCCTGCTATATTTGAGGTGGTAGCATTTTCCTCTACTTCCACAATGAGAATGAAATGCTGAATTTCTGATCATATTCTCCAAATTGGTGAATGATTCAGTGGCCTCAGCTAGTCAAATCTGCATAAACTTGATTCAAGCTACTGGACACCTTTATGATGGACAAATGTTTTTCAAGGACACTAGTCCATGAAATGGACCACTTGACATTATCTCACAGTTTAAAGGAGCAAGCTATCGGGAAGTCACAATGCCCTTAAAGTAGAATTGACACCAAACAATAATAATAACCTAATTGTTCCACCAGAGCTTGTAGAAATTCCTATGAATATTGTGCCTGGAAAAGAGAAGGAAAACAGAGTACATGATTATGGTATACCTTCAGAAAACTCCTTTGCTTACCTGAAAGTGCAGTTCAAATTCTTTGGCCGCTTCACTGTGGTTGGAGTGCTCGAACGAGTATATCAGTCAGATTTTAGTGATTTCACAAAGCCAGGAGTGCAGCACCAGCGGTACAAGGTGTAGAGAGTACAAAACAACTTCATCCTGCAGATTCCATTTCTGATATATATTCTCTTATCAGGAACTGTGGAAAGAAAAAGCTTGTTGATAATAGATTGTCATTCACTATATTTTCACCAGTGGAGCCAGGGTTTTACGGCTTCTAGGTTATGAGAAGGAAACAATTCTATTGATAACTGAAAATAAAGTGTATCTGCTTCTTTGATTAAATTGGAGTGTTCTCTTCTAAATAATAATTATATAAGTTGCCCATGGAATAGTTCAGTTATTCAAATCCTGCCATTTCCCTTCTGAATTTTTTCTAATTGAAAAATTGCATGACCATTCTACATGTCTGTCACTATTATCATCCACAACTGTGCTTAAAAGGGAAATAAGATCCATTGACCAAAGGAAAAGCACTGAATGAATGATAAGGGGAAGTCCAATAAAGGTGGGAAATAGCTAGAAAGATTAAGGATATGCTCAGAACTATTGAATCCATTTGATTGAACTTGGAAATGAATGGCCCCTCAGAGTAAATTGGTTTGCTTAAATGCGTAATCTACTTAGGTTCTGTATATGATTTGTAGGACCCAATGATGCGAAGAGAACTCAGCTATGGAAATCACAATTATTTATAATTTGTATAGTCTTATCAAGTATGACAAATTGAGAAGAGCATGGGTAGATAAGACCGAAATAAATTCAACCCAAGACAATGATCAGTAACACAATATCTGATGGATTAATTGGAACCCATCAATGAAGTATAATACAAGCAAAGCATATTATCAACTATAAATTTTGGAAATAAACAAGAAATTCAATTTTGGATGACCATATATACTTGGAAGGACATCCAACAGCAAGATGATGGTATAAGAGTGTTTTGCCTGTCCATTTTATCTTCCACGAGGATTTACTAGTTGAGAGAATACAGCGCTTGTGGCAGCATCTTCTGCATCATCATCTGTGCCAGAATGTACACGATCAATCATGCTAACACTGTTATCAAATGTTTCAAGTGGTGCCAAGGGTATTCCAGGTATATGGTTCGTGCTATTGTCGTCAGGTTCTGTTAGAGCTGATGAAGTCTCGTCCAGCTGAAGAGCATACTCTAAGTTCCATAAGACATCTCCCATTGATGGCCTGTCAACCCCATGCTCAGCTAAGCATTTTTCTGCGGTCTCCCCAAACTTCTTCAGCGAAGCTGGATTAACCTTCCCCACTAGATTGGAGTCCATGATCTGATCTAGCATGCCCTTCTTTTGCCAACTCATTGCCCACTCAGCAATATTAACTTGTTCCCTCGGAAGAACAGGGTTTAAAGCTGGTCTTGTGCACAGTACTTCCATTAGAACCACCCCAAATGAATATACGTCTGATTTTTCCGTAAGCTGTTGCCTTCTGAAATATTCAGGATCAAGGTAACCGAAACTACCTTTAACAGCAGTACTCACATGCGTCTGGTCTAGAGCTGGCCCTGTCTTTGACAGACCAAAATCAGCAACTTTGGCCACAAAATTCTCATCCAAGAGAATATTTGTTGTTTTCACATCTCGATGGATAATGCTTTGAGCTGCACCTGTGTGTAGATAATGAAGCCCCTTAGCTGCACCAATGCAGATCTCAAGTCGTTGCTTCCATGACAGTGATGGTAGATCTGTTCCATAGAGATGGCTCCTCAGGGGCCCATTTGCCATGTATTCATACACAAGAATCATTTCTGATCGTTCATCACAGTAGCCAATGAGGGAGACAAGGTGGCGATGACGAAGCTTGGACAACATCTCAATTTCAGTTCTGAATTCAGCAAGACCTTGTTCAGATCGAGGGTTTCCTCTTTTTACCGCTACTTTGGTCCCATCTTCAAGTGTGCCCTTATAGACCCTTCCAAAACCACCAACCCCTAGAAGTAAACTCTCATCAAACTTGTTTGTAGCATCCAAGATTTCTTGGAACATGAAGAACCGGCCAAGATTGGAGGAAGCCAAAGAGATACAGCTTGCTGTTCCACTCTTTTGAGAAGTTGTAGATCCCTTTGTCAGGGTTAGAGAATTTCCATACAGAGGCAGAGGCAACCATGTATTACCCTGGTTACTATCCTTTGACCTGCGTGCCACCAAGCAGCAATAGCATAGACAAATCAATACTAATGCTGCCACAGCTCCAACAACTGAACCAACTATAATCGCTGTCTTGTTCTTTTGAGAAGGTGACTCAGGAAGAAGATCTTTAACAGAAGATAGCCCATCCAAGCTTTTAGCATGATTGCTAATTTTCATGATCTCCAAGCCATTCATGATTGCACCAGCAACCACAGCCGCTGTATCAGGACCAACACTAACGGTCAAAGTATTCGAATCAACTGAAGTGTTGGATATAAAATCTCTATAATACGGAACATCAAGGCCACCTGTTAAGGATGAGAGATCCAGACTCGGAAGAGCACTTTCTGAATTGATGAACAGATCAAAGACAAGAGTGTTCATAGTCTTGCTTATAATATCGCAGAAATGTACACGGACAAAATACATGAAGTCTGGATCAACAGAAAAGACCCAGGTTATGTTGAAATTTAAGTTCGGCACATTTGCATCTCCCATGGTGTCAGCCGTAGCATAAACCCAATTGGGTGCAATTTCAGGTGTAACAGTAGGTGGATAGCTTATTGTTGAAGGATTAACAGAAACATTCACTGCAGAGCTGTTGACATGAAGGTACTTCACATCATTCTCCCAAGTTCTTCCAAGGGTGTCATTTTCAGGGGTGATCAATGGACCGCCCGTATTCAACCGATATGCAGTTTCAAATGCATGGTCAGATAGGCCAGTAAAAGGTTCAGATGGGGTTAAAGACAATGCTTGATCAGAAATTATACCATCAGGCAGAGACACGACTTCAATTGCATTAACAAACGCGATTGAATTATTTGAAGGAATGAAAGTGAGGGTCAAGGTATCAGAAGTCACGTTGATTGCATACTCTTTAGAAAGATAAGAGCCATTAAAACTCTTGAAAGTGAAGTTGTTCAAGAGCACAAAATTATCAGTGACAACTGATAATCTCGCAGAAGTGAGATTTTGGCTCAAACCGGGAAGGGGGTAAAAGTGAAGGCGGATCCAATGCCGACCTTCTTGCTCAATATCAAACTTATAAGAGGAAGTGCTGGGGAAAATTCTAACAGATTGGTATATGGGAGAGGGTGCAGTAGAGTTGAAGCTACCAACAATTGAATTCCCTAGACTTTTCAACGTGAATGAAGACTGAACTGAATCGGGAACAAAAGTCTGACCTTGGAATGTAACATTTTGGGGGGAACCACAAACAATCAAATATTTATCAGCAGGAATAAATGAGGCATAAGAAAAGGGAACCAGACACTCAAGCACAGCAACAGCTAAAGCAAGAAAGACCCAACTCACTAATTCCCTATTCACCATTTTTGGAGGCCCAAATCCCAAATCTCCTCAACAATTAGTAAACAGTACCAAATCCCAGCAAGTCAAATTCCCAACAAGGAAAACCATTAATGCCTCCAAGTGAACCGCAGAACCCGATCTCCAAGATCTACAATCCCAACTTCACAGAACACCAAAATGCTACTACAAACAATCCCTCACGGCATAAATGTTGCATACCCAATTGGCGAATAGTCTATATCTTCAAGAACCATAGATCTAATGAAAAAAAAAATCCCCAATCCAAAATAACTTCCGATAACAACAAAAGAATCAATGCAGAACTAGAACCCAACTTAGAAACAACAAAACCTTATCGCGAAGAATGCAAAAGGAGCGGGGTTTTTTGGTACCCTTACCTCTTTTGGAGATTTCAATGGATGAAATAAGCAATTTTGACTTGAGAAATGGGTAATGAGAGAAACCAAGATCAACGAAAACAAAGTTTACAATTTCGTGAGAAAAAAAGAACTCAATCAAATGAAAGGCCTTTAGTGTTAGTAAGCACAGCTCTTTCCAGCTGGTGATTAGGCTGTCATTTACAGAAAGATAACGGACCCACACCCACCAAAAAAAAGGTACAGAATACCACTAACAATGATCAAATAGCTGCTGCTTGTGACACAGATAGTCTAATTAACAGAAAAACTCGAAACCAGCATGAAAGTTCTGTAACTAGTCCTTTTAATTTACGGCTATACAATAACAATATTGTGAATTTCCATGAAATTAATTTTAAGGTTCGAGATGTACGGGTTGTAGTAGCAACCGGAGACGACCCAGACCCACTTTTACGCGGCTTTGAGATGCATGGGACCAGAGCTAACGGCGTTAGTTGACGGAGTTTTCAGCCGGAGCGGTGGCCGTATACGGCGTTTTCTCAGTACCACGTGGTGTGACAGACCAGACCAGAGTTAGCAAAAGCATGGATTATTTTTGCTTACCGCCGTCATAACCAAGTTTTTCTTTCCTTCTCTGCAAGCCACTTGGGCAAGAATGTGATGGCCCTTGACAATATTAAAGTCGCATTAACTACTAATCCTAATTATTAAGTGTAATAACAGAAATAATCACATACATTCTTTTTTATTAGAATTTTAAAATTGAATTAATGAATTATAAATCAATTAACATTATTTTTCTTTTTTTTAATTTCAAATTTCAATTTGCATTAAAAAATTTTAAATTAAAATTAAAATTTTCACTCAATATTATTTTACACAACTCATATGATAATTTTTGAGATTATTAGAATACTTTATATTTCTTTGATTCTCCTTGAATAAAAAAAAAACACTTAAGTTGAACATTTTCCTTGCCATGTGCTATTACCACCAAGCTGAAGTTTAATTTTGGAAATTAACGACGTTTGTATGCCCGTTAAGGAGGTGATTAAAAGTTGCTTGGACGGTGGGTTGCTTTCAATTCAATTGATTAATTGCCTTCGAAAAGAACCAAGTCAGAAATTTATATCGGAAGTAAAACATATAAGAAGTAACAAAATAGAAATTATAATTTTATAAAATAAGTAATGCTTTAAAATTTAAAAATATACTTTTTTCTTCTGGATTTTGAATACAGAAAAATTTGAAGTTACTTTTACAATTATGGTTTATTAATTGTTTACTTAGCTTAGCAAATTACATATAAATATATATATATATATATATATGTGTGTGTGTGTGTGTGTGTGTATATCAATATTATCCTTAATAATTCTGAAAATTAGGTTGTAATTATTAGGTGTTTTTATTAATTATATTTAATGTTGAAAATTTGTTTTTACAATAAATAACTGATTAAACGTAACGAGTAAACAAACTATTACAAATATAACACTAAATTCCTTTAGTTTGAGTAGTTGAACACTTTACCTCCTTAAATAGATATCTCAAATTCGAATTCTGATAATGACGAAAAAGGATATGAGAGAACCAACATAAAAAATAGACTATACAGTACTCGAACTGAATTAGTTAGGTAAATTTCAGATACCGATGGTGAAAATAAAAAAAAAAACTAAAAATATAACTTCATTTGTTAAATTTTTTATATTTTTGGAATAATTATTATTCATTTTTAAATTTTGAAATTAATAAAGAGAATTATTATTAATTAATATAATATCTCAGCCCTTTCCTTTACGAATTAGATAATTACTCAATAACTAGAATTTTTAAATAGGTAAGAAGGGTTGGACATAAATTTTGACTTTAAGACATCTCACCTCTATTTTAAGAATTGATTTGAATCATATTTCAAAATTTAGCTTACAAAGAAAATAATTTTCACATTTCAAACTTTTATATATTTTAAAAAGAAAAGTAGCATAAATCCAGGCAATCTGCGGCCGATCGAACATTTGTAAGTCATACACTACTTGTTAGCTTTTGCTTTGGTGCTTTGTTCTCGTCGGTGGGAAGGAAGAAATTTTTATTTTTTGATTTTTTATTTTTTAATATCTAGATTTTATCTAATTAATTCGATTCGAATATTATAAAGTTTATTTATGCGATGAAAAACAAGGAGCACAGAGGACACCCATTTTTGGCCTGGGGCCTTCTGCAGTGAGGTGCGGCCTATAGTTGAATGTCTTGAATAAAAAAAGAAATATCTAGTCGTGGAAAGTAAAGGCCATGATATGCCATCGTCACAAGCGTCTACTTCCATTGTCTGCTCAAGTCAAGTTGAAAGTTATTCCGAAATTAATGGGAGGCATCTTATCTTAATAATAGTTTAGTGCCCCTTCATAAGGAATTTGAAGGTTCATCATTTTATGGGAAAGTGCCAATCATTTCCTTCATTGACTTCTTTGCCATCCACCAAGTTGATTGGTGGATAGTTTAGTGTTATTATTTTTTTATTTTTTAAAAAATAAATGGATACTCACAAAATTTTCAAAAAAATAAATTTGTAATTTTATATAAATTTGAGATTCATGGATGTAATGATGATTAGTTTACTTGTAGATAGAAGTATGTACGTTCTCTCTGTTTTGATCTTTCCATTTGGACCACTCCAATTTCGGGGCAAACGACATTCGAAATTATCAATGATGATTAAGAGAAAGGTGGATGACAGCGACCACAGTCTACGTGGTCGCAAATGACACGGATGCAATGCAACGCTCTCACGTGGTTTACGTCATTCACTTGGCCATTTTTCTTCAGACACGTCATCAGCTTCCTGAACAAACCTTTTTTTTTTATTTATTTTTTATTTTTACGAGGCCTGCTTGACTCGACACCCCTTCGTCACTTCGCGTGTGTTCTGTTCTGGTTGTTTGAAGCCGTTTCTAACTTTTGTTCGTCCTTGCTTCCTTGTTTTAACCACTCAGGCTTTGTGCCTATGGTTCCATTTTTTTGTACCAACTAACTCTAAATTTCAAGACTCATTTTTTTTTTTTTTTTCTTTATATAAGTAAAACTCGAATTAAAAGCCAGTAAAAAGAAGGATACAGTGACAGCTGAGCTATCGTTGATTGACCCAAAATTGCGAGTCTTTTTGCTCTTACCATCTTCTTGACACCTTTGGAAACAGGTTATGGAAACTTTAAATGCAAATTGGGATTAAATTTTATAGATTTTCTTTGAACTTAAGATAAATATTTTTATATCTAATTTTTTAATATAACTCAAATTTGCATTCACTTAAAATTTCTAAATACCTATTTTTCTAAAATTTTGATATTTCTAATTTTATATTCTATTTCTTAATTTTAAAGCTATGTATATTAAATATTTAAAGAAATATTTTAAAATACAAAAGAGAAAGAAATATTAAAAAAATAGAGTGAATATTTAGAACAAGTCATATTTATAAATTACAACAATTTAAGTGCTTAAGGTAGTTCTTTAAAGCATAAAATATTTTCTTTGCAAGAAATTATCGGGCCAAAATCTCAAACCCAAATCCGGCCCTAATAACCGATTGAGGCAGACTTTCTGGAATAAAGCTAAATCCTGGTCCGACTCTTAGAATTTCGAGACTAATTGGGTTAATTTATTTTCTCAAAAAAATAAAAGAAAGAAAAATAAAATAAAATCAGCTGCTTGTGACAAATCCATACTTAATGCTCAAGTAATTTTTTTTATCGTGACTTAACCACCAATTCAGTATTTAAAATTTTGTCTCAATTAATTTGAGTAGATCGCTTATAGGGCCTATTTTAGGAGGCAAGTCTCCCAATGCTGAATTTTTTATTCTCATGGGGGATCAAAACCCCGATTATGATTAAAATGTGTTAATTTTTGAACCAACTGAGTCACTAAACGTTGATAACTCCTTAATTTAGAAATATCATTTGAGGGAATTAAACCCAATTGCTTTTATTTTAAACTATGCTGACACCTTCTTGAATCCGAATTTAGAACCCACCTATTGCCTTGCAAAAATTTATTGCCAATTTATTGGAAAATCAATTTAGTTAGAATTTGGTTTGAGTATAAGATAGAAAATCTGAAAACACAGACGAAAAGGATGAAATAAAAATTTTAAAAAAAATATATGTTAGCAAAATAAAAAAAAAAATTATTAAAATTTTCATCTCCATTCCTGAATCCGTGTCCTTCAAAAAAGAAATTACTGAAATTTGAGTAAACGAAATACAATATTTTATGTTTTGTATTCATTTTATTTGTGTTGTATGTCATTTTAATACTAATCTGTACTCGGAGCGGCAAACCCATGAACCACAACGGTTCAATTTATATTCCGATCTAATTTTGTCCGGTCATGTCAGATCCCCTTCATAGTTGAGAATGAATGCTCTATCAAATCCTTTTGATTTGTATTTAAAGCGCAAAATAGAAAAAAAAAATTTAAATAAAGTTCGTGAATACCTATGTGACATGGTGCTTTAGTTGCCATTGTGATAACCGGACGTGATCGGAGGGGTGCTCATCCTTAAGGGGTGATGGTCACGATCCGTATTCTCTAATTCTGTAATTCAGGGTTTTGAATTTTTATTTAACAAAAAAAAAATATTATTATTATTATTTTTATATAAATTACTGATAATGTACTCGATTAAATCCCACTTGAAATCCAATAAAACTCTGTCACTTAAACTTTTTTTTTTCTATTATCGATTGTTTTAAATCCTTAGTCCAGGAGACTTCACAATATTGTGCTTGCCTCGATATGGGCTGAACACCCAAACTATGCAGGCCCATTTGTGATGGATGTAAGAGACCATGACATAGTGGACCTTCCCCAACACGCAGAGAACCCAGTTGCCCAAAGATGCAATCGCTCCCGCGTATTTTTTCCTTTGATCATCCGGATATAGAAATCAAATCCGTTCTCGAGTATTTACGAGAATCAATTGAGAGATATCACCTGACTTTTTATTATTAAGATTGGAAGTCGAGATCGAGACCTTGATTAAAGGAGTATAGTATTCCATCGTTAAATTCATAATTTATTTATTGTATTTTTTTTCCTATCAGAGGAATCCGGTCATATTGGCGTTTGGCTTGGAAAGTACCAAAAGGGGCAGAAAAAAGTTTGAAAATACATGAGGGAAAAGTTGAAAAGAAGTTTAAAATTTTAATCCGTCTTTGACACCCATGTCCCTCAAAAAGAGGTACAAAATTAACTTATTTTTATTCAGAAAAGAAACGATTTTTTATTTTGTCTCAATTTTCAAAAACCAAAAATAATATTTTTATATTTTATACTTGTTTCTTTCATATTAAATATCATTTCAACCCTTATTTAAAGCTCAACCCGTGTTCAGCCCACATCAACTGACACATGTTTCCCATGAGATTAATGTTAACGTAATAGTGGACTAAATTGTAACTTTCTATAATTTTTTTTTCAAATTATGGATATTCATAATTATATTTTAATTATTTTGATTTAAGACAAAAATTTGAAATTTTATTTAAAGAAAAAAAAAAGAATAAAACAAAAAATACTAATGTTGGATCGAAAGTTATTATTAAATAGTCTCTGTCTCTGGTCCCATTTTGATTGTTCCGTTTGCTTTTTAACATATTACAAAATACAATAATGCTATGCTACATCATCTAAATTTACACTAATGTTACATCTGCCCTTTTAAAAAGAAAAATTTTGTTTAGTTATTTCTTATGTTGGAAATTCGATTCAACTAAACAAGTTTGACATCTCATTAATTCCAAAATTAACAGTTAAGCTAATCCGTGACCTATTTGGAAGAACCACCGTGAATAATCGGATTTCAGGCCTCTCATTTAATATGCTTTATCGCCTGCCCTCCTGTCCTGAATTAACTTGAAAATGCTTTGTTATCACTGTCAGCTTCAGCTTTGCTCTTTAAAAAAAAAGAGAGAGAGAGAATATATTGTGATTATTTACTCAATTTGATTTAATTAAATCTTTTTCAAAGATAGTTGAGGGTCTCTTATCATGGCGCCCCAAACAAGGGGAAAAATAATCTTCATTCTAGAGATTTCCTGCACATAGAATAAACTCTTCAACGAGGTGATTAATGGAAAAAGAAACATAAAATCTCCTAAACTCAATCTTTGAAAGCATGAAAGGACTAAAAATGGTCTCCTTTTCCTTTCACCCGATTCTTTTTTATTTAAATAATAGAAACAAAAAAGGGGTTAGAAAAACTTCACGTGTGATCAAAGGATTAAAAAAAGGCTTCTCTTCAACCAAACTGTGTTGCCATGAAAAGAAAAAAGAAAAAGAAAAGCCATGGCAGTGTGTACAAACGTGACAGACTTAATAAATAAAGCTTTGAATAAGCATTAATGTCAAAGTACCTGATGCAGCACCTACCAGTACATCTTAAGCAGAAAGTTAGAATTCATGGGATTTAAACATATCATCATACACCAAAAAACAAAAAATGGTACCTTCAAAAAACAAAAGTAATGACGTTCATCTGTAAGATTTAAGCGTAGCTCCACAAAAAGTACATATAATAGCTTTCCAAGACTTCCAGTAAAAAGGGACGTGACAAAATCTCGTGGCCGTCTTCATGTCGGCGATGCTTGCTCCTCCGCCGCACCGCGAGCAAATTCCGGCTGCCGGTTTGCTTTTTCTGATCTTCCTCTTTTGGTCGACTAAAAAGCAAAAGCAAACCATGTTTCGAGAGAGAGGGTCGCCCTCCAAGTAAAAGAAATTTTGGTGAGTGTTGCTTTGAGAAGCCACATGTGAGACCATTTAAACGGGGAAATGCAGTTAAATGTCGAACATGTTTTGTTGACATGGCCCGTTGGATGAACGACACGTGTTAATTGAAACTATGATTATTATTTTCTCGTTCACGTATTTGCAGAGGCCAACCTGTTAAGCTTTCATGAAAATCGTATGGGTCAATGCCACGTGTTAGGTACAGGTGGAGTGTGCGGAGGAATTATGAAAAACCCATTTGATTTTTTCTAATTTTTTAAATTATTTTATAATAATTATTTGTTTTGTGTTATTACAAATAACAACCGATCAAATTTTTGTAACTAATAACATGTTATAATCATATAATTATGTTTAAGGTTAATATTTTTCAGAACAAAGATTTCATAATTAATTATTATTGTTCCTATCACTGAATATTATTACAAAAATTTCTATTAATTAGAAAAGATTTAATTTAATTTATAGTTATAATTCACGTCATCGTGATTTTACGATAAGACTAAACAAACAAAATTTTAGATAAATAATATTATATAAATTAAATATATTAAATTTTGCATAACGAGTTATATTAATATTTTTGACCAATTTTCAATTTAATATTCATTTTATTAACTAAAAATAGTAATATAAATTGATATATGAAATTTAGTTTATTTTAAATTATATATGTAATGCACGTAATATGACGTGTGTGAATAGTTGGATGGTAAAAATTTGAGCCGTAAGAGTCAAACACTTTAATTAAAGCCCATACCGATATTGATTACTGAATCAGACGGTCAGAAGCAGCGGTAGACGTAAAAATCATGACAGGTTGTGTGATTGCATTGAATGGTTGAGATGAGGTCTTAAGGTCAACAAATTGGTCAATTATCGAGAGTGCCATATGACACGCCAGGGACACCAAACTCGCCCATAGTTCCCTTGGGTTTCAGTTAATGAATCAAATCTGTACCCTTGTTTTATTTTAAATCTCTAAGTTATTTTTTTTTTTATAAATATGAAATAAAACTGATATTTAAATTAATATACACGATCAATATGTGAGAATTTTTAAATATAGTTTTCTACTCAAATTCCTTTCACATAAGGGATATTTTATACCAATGGCTTAGATACTAATACTCTTTAAATAAAATCTCGAACTTAAATTTTATATACCATAAAAATAGATATTGAGAGAGTTTTATCAATCAAAAATCTAATCTGTGTTAAATCAAATTTAACTAATAATTTATAAAAAAAAAAAATTGTTTTATTAATGAGAAGGCAGAGATTTGTTAAATTGGTTCGGAAATCATAAAAATAATTAAAATCAAACTTCAATTCTTGTACCTCAACAGAAGGGTCCATCGAGCAAAGGCATCAGAAGAGTAGGGGAGGACCCAATAAAGGGTTAATACATTAGTGTTAAGAAACTATAGATCTCAAATGTTCCATAAATGTTGTCACAACCTGAGGGAAACCGAAATGTCCTTTTATGGGACTATCATGTAGAATGTCATTAATTTATTTAGCTGTACATCTACGTGGGGATGTGCAGATGAAACCTGTAAATCTGCCACATTGCATGCTCAATAATTAATATAATAACCGTGTGGGGTCTAATTTCTACATTTGACGTGATCGAAGGGTGTGCAAGTGCTATTACCCTTTTTTCAAAAGTTCCTAAAGATATCACTGTTTACATTTGTTTAATTTTATTGAAATTTAATGAGAAAAGAACAAAAAATAGTTGACTTTTCGATTGGTCAATGCGACTGCAAATGCCGGAGCCCAAAATTAGATATTTTTTTTCTTTTTTATAAACAATTTATAAATTACGAACATGTTAAATCTGATTAAATCTGATTTAAATTAGATATTTAAAAAATAAATATCCTTTTGTGAGATCATGTTTTTCTTTTTCCGTATAAGATAGGAACAAAAATTTCATTTAAAATACTAAATTAACCATTGGACCTCTGAAAGGGAGAGGACCTCTCGTCAATTTTTGGACTAAAGCTCTCCGTCCAAAGTAGCCATCTTAATAGATTTGCCGCTAAAAGTAAAAAGACAGTTTTGGTCCACTAGAAATAAAAATTTTTATTTGTAGAATAAAAGAAAACATAACTAAATAAAAGAAAACTTAGGATAATTTCAAGGAAAGAAAAATGATGGAAATTGAAGTGTTTGCTTAGCTATTTCTAAAGGCATTAAAAGATGGGGGGCGATGTTGATAGTTTTGAACATGCTTGGAGGTGCATGCATGGCGGTTTCAAGTTCATTGCATCATACGGACTACGGAGTGGTAGAGGCATGGTCTTGGTTAGCTCTACATGCCTTATACACCATACTTCGTTGTGATTCAAAGACAAAGCACACAAGCTGACGAGGGTGGATCCAAATGAAGGAGGAAAGCATGGTGGGAGAGGAGATGTTGTAATTTATTTATAGCAATAATATTTTTCTCTTTTTTAAGTGCCGGAAACAATGTATTGGACTATTTCAATGTAATCTTTTATGTTTTCTTTTAGTTATTCATAATAATTATGTATTCTGATATGATTTGATTTCACAATTTTCAATTTTGATATCATTTTATATTTTGTATAATTACCGTTTTTTTTAAAAAAATTAAATTAATGTAAAAAAATGTTATTAGTTATTTTAGAAAATTGAAAAATTAGCAAACTTGCTGGGTGCTACCAAAAAAAAAAAAAACCCCTCTGCGTTTGAATTGAATTATTGCTCACAAACAGCAGTTATATCGTCATGAGTTTAAATTTACCTGTAATATACTAAGCTTGTACAATATCAATTAGAGTCATCGTATTTCGATAGAGCTCTTTTGACAAATTTGACCTACGAGTATAAATTAAGACATAAATTAAATATTTTATAACAGGTAAAACTAAAAAAAGATTTGTATGTAAATCATTATTTCCCCATATTTCCCTAAAAGAGAAAAAAAAATAATAAAATAGCTTTGACAGAAAAAAAATGGTTTTGCTCCATCAGCCATGGAAATTGAAGTTGTTAAATTTAAGGGATACATGCATGTACTACACTTTTTTTGTTTGGATGACCGATGATCTCTGGATATAGTGGTAGAATTCTAAATTATTTTAATCAATATTTTGAATTTAAATTTTAAAAATAAAAAAATATATATAGAGAGAGTTAATTTTTAAATTAAATTTCATAACTATTCGAACTGAATTAGTCAAATTTTCGAATATTCGTAGTCAAGTGAGAGGAAAAAAAAGATTTTGGGTACCAATTTTTTTTAAATTGAATAATCGAATACTTTATTCTCTTAATTAGAAATCTCGAATTTGAACGATGATAATAAATCTCGAACTTGAACGATGATAATAAGTTATTTGCTTGCCAAAAAAAAAAGTTTGAGTGTTGCATCTCAACTTCGATGTCCATCTCACATTAGGAAGCCCACCGGGGGGATTGAAGGTACAAAAGTTTGAATGTTATATTTAGAGGTTAAAGCAAAGCATTTGTAATACGATGGTCGTCGGTTCGATAGTTAACTTTTTCTATATGTTCGATCATTTATATAATATAATTAAAAATGACAAGATTAATAAACTAAAAAATGGATCGGTGGGAATACCAGAGTAAAGCGGGGAGAAGTAGCTCAAAAATGGGGGTGGGGACGGGTTTAGCACTCGCCTACTCGCCGACTCGCCGACTCGCATGAACTTGCCCACAGAAGTGGCACCGTGAACTCTCATGAACTTGGGTCTGATATGAAGTTTTCCCGCCCTCCAAGTCTCTTCTAAACTATCCAAGCAAAATCAAAACCAATATTTTATTGCTTAAATGAGTGTTTAATTGAAGAAAATGATGATTAAGTCAATGCTAATACCGTCTTTTAGAAAATTTCAATTAATTTTTTTAATGGGCAGAAAAAATTCTACTTGCCAATTTAAATAATGTTCGAATAGCACAAAAGATAAATAGGAAATATTATTCCTTTTTCTACTCTCCCCCCCCCAAAAAAAAAACAAAAAAAAAAAAAAGAAACAAAGGCACATGATTTATACTTTCTGAGAAGCGCCAAAGCCCTTCAACGCCCAACACAAAATGAAAAGCCCAAAGAAAAATATCGATCAAATCCCAAACATGTAGAAGTGGGAAGGGGAATATTTCAATTTTGGTTGGTGCAAATCCCAAAAGGGTGTGCTTAAGATTGCCAAAATCGCTTCTGGGTTGGATCAAATTTTGTGATGATGGAAGAAGGGAAAAAAATATTCAAGGAGTTGGATGTGGCTACGAGAGTTCATTTGTGTTGTTTTCTGTGTCAGAGGGTGCAAGAGAATTTTATTTTTTCAATCGGCGATCAGGTCATTTCGGAAGCTGATGACTCTCCTGTCACAGTTGCAGTTACTATGCTTATTCACTTATTTCGTTTTTTTTTTCCTGAATTGAATTCGGTTTTGTTTTTTGCTGGATATTTTGATGCAAATGTAAAATTTTGGGTCGTTTTGGTTTCTGGAATTGAATTTTTCTGCATTTTTGGACAATGAGTCATAACTATGAAATATTATTCGTGGGGGTTGTTTGGGTTGATCCGTGCATGGAGCATCGCCTTTTTCTCCGTGGTCGTATGAAAATCCAGTGTAGCATATTTGGATGAGTCATAGAAGGCCAATGAAGCCCACCATATTCTAGGATATTTAGCATTACATATATCAGCCTCTGCTTCAGATATAGGAATTCAATCCTGTACTTTTGAATAGGCCAGGCACTATATGTGTTTTGTTGACTTGTTTCTTTCAAGGAGATAAGCTTTTGTTTGCCAAGAGTGGTTAGAAAAAAATATTTGGATGGAATTACATACCTAATTATGGGTGTTAGGCATGGATCTGAAGTGGAGATAGTAGAAGGTCTATGATGATCTGTGTTACAAAATGTTTTTTCAATAATATTTCATGAATAATGATTGTCGATTGAAGATGTTGTGGTACATCAGCACTAACGAAAGAGAGATAGAGTAAGGTGGCCTTTCATTTGTTAAAAGAAGAAGATGCACCATATTAGAGTTATTTTTAGTGGTTTGCAACAATAAGAATGGAAAGAGTGTCCCCCCCCCCTCTTTTCTTTGGGGCTTACGGAGGAGAAGCAAGATCTAAGAAAATTGCTGGTTTAGAAAATCTGCAAACATATGGAAAGCAAAAACTTTCGGCAGTCTGAACATATATTTTTGGAGAAAAGAATTTAAACAGACTTTAAGCAACGTTATTTGCTGCCAAGAATGAAAGAGATCATGAAGCTGAGTATTATGTTTAAATCCACTGTGAAGATTCTTAGAACTTATAAAAGACATTATGTACCCTGAACTTAAAGATCTCTACAGGAGAGTTTGAGAGATCCAAAAAAGGATCTTCTGTGTATAATCCTGCATAATCTCTAATGTTATCAGTCCTGGTACATAGACCAAATAATACATTGCTACTGAAGAAGGTGTTTGAGAAGGCCCTTGAATTTAAACAAGTAGATATAAGAGACTTAGTATTTGTGCCATGGAAATTGAAAAGTAAATTGGCTTACTACTTCATATATTTTAAGGTCAAGTACATCCTTTTGAGGCCCAGTATTTCCCTGCATGCCTTTTCTTTCATTAGAATCTTTAAGAGAGCAAGTAGCAGTTCCTATTACCAACTTCCTTTCACAAATTCGTCTTACAAGCATTTTGCAGTATCTCTTCAATGCAACCATATCAGTGGAGAGAGTTATTTTTACTAAAAATATATGGGTTGATTGTCAGCCTTGTTTAGATGAATATAATATATCTCATTCATGGCTTACTTAAATCTGGCAATACAATTCTTGCTTTAAAAATGAAAATTTTCTCTTCAGTTTCTGATTTTACTAATTTGACCTGGTTCAGTGATATACCCTACAAAAGTTGTAATTCCAATTCTTTAAATGGTCGGAGCACCCCTTTTTTCTTTATTAATTCTTTGAGTCTGAAGTTGAATACTTGGAAGGAGCAGTCAAAGTGGGGATATTTAATTATGTTCATTTTATGTGCTTTAGAAATGAGGAGATCAAAATCTTGCTTGTTGTGTTAAAAAATGTTTGAAAAGCTACTGGATTTTCTATTAGTCAGGATGAGAACATTTTTTTTTCTGGTTCTTTACTGAAATATCATCCTACAGTATGTGTTATTCTGTATATATCTAATGAGATTTGTGAGACATTTGCCTCCTTTCTTGATTTGCATTAGTAATAGACTTTAGGCTTTGCTCTTGCTAACCATTTTTGAGATGCCTCTAGGGGCATGGCATCATGATTCCTTTCACCTTCTTTGTTTGCAGAAAGCAGCCCTTACATGTACATAGCATGGTTAAATATGCAGCCATAGCTTCTGGAGATGCTGAGGTGTTTATGAAGTTTGCAAGGGCAAGATATAAAGAGAAGATATGGGATTATGCTGCTGGTTTTCTCATTACACAGGAGGCAGGTGAGGTGGTCACTGATGCTGGGGTGCATCCACTTTGACTTTTCCAAGGGGAGTATACCTTGAAGGCCTAGATAGAGGAATTGTTGCCTGTGCTGGAGAAACGTTGCATGAGCAAATCATTGGAGCTGTCTATGCTTGCTGGGATTCTTGAAATCTTTGAGGTTTTCAAATCGTCCCCTTCTGCTCATGCAGCATCTTTGTGGTACATTTTCTGAGTAACTAGGGATCTTGAAAAGCTCGCATACCTTTATCTTGATTAAGGAGACTTCAATTTATCAAAACCACTGAAGGCATGCAGGGCTAAATGGGTAGGTTAAAGAGTCAATACCTAGTTCAACTTGCGCAAAGTAAAAACCTTTTTTTTTTCTTTTTTTTTTCCCTGTTAACGGATTTATGAACCCGAATATTTCCTAGTCTCACCTAGAACTAGAACTAGAACTAGTATTTGGTTGGAGACAAAACCATTAAATGCATCTCAGAAGTTAAGGACAAGCATCTCCTTATTTGGTATTAATTAGCCTTGTAAATATAGTAGAAATGTTAAGAGAAGTATATCAACTTTGTGAAGGTATTTTTGCCTTTATTTGGTGCCATTGGGTAATTTCTAATTAGTCTTCAAGACTTGCCTTTTGTGCTTCCTGCCCACATTCACACGTTCATCCAAGTCCTGTAAAGTGTCTATTTGTAGCTTCCTGACTATCCTGAATAAATTTTTGAACACTGCGAACTTCTGCATGGTTTTTATTATACTGGTTGGTTCATCCTCCACGGTACTCCAGCCCATCTTTTTGCTGCTCCTTCAGATGTGCATACTGCAATTTGCCCAATAAGATACAGATTCTGGGAACCACGGGAACATTTCTGAAGTAGGAAGTTTAGTTTTGACAGTTTTGAAGGATTCAGGGTGCAAAAGGAGAAAACTATTTGGTTGAAATTTGATGGTCTTATGTTCAGGTCCTTGTCAAAACTTTGTATTTCTGAATTTTTGAGTCATTCTTTAACCTCAATGACTCTTTTTTAAGACAAACGAACTACCGAAATAGATTCTTGTTGTATTCATTCTATTTAACGGGATTAGCTTCTTTTCCTTTCCGGAGAGTGCTGTAGAAGGCAACATGGTTCAGAGATAGCTGTTGCTGAGGATTCCCTTCTGATCGGAAAATACAGAGGCAACTTTTTCTTCTCTCTTGGTTTTGCTCAATTCTTGATCAACATAAAAAGTTGAGATAGAGCATTTGTTCTTGAAATAAACTGCAGAGTCAAACTAAGAATGTTATGTCTGTATAACTACCACCTGTGACATTGTTGTGTAATTACAACAATTTATTCAATAACTCATATTAGCCATTACCTTGTTATCAACTGCAAATTCATGATACTTAACACTGGTCCTCGCCATCTATCTATGCATGGTATTCTTTGAGTCATTGTTATTCTAGAAGGTGAAGATGTTACTGGCTATGAATCAATATTGGGTTACTTACAGAGTATGGAGAAAATTGCGAAACCAAACAATAATATGATTATTATTATATGCAGCATGTTGGGATTATTTGGGTACGATCTTCACAAAAGTTGTACCTGTTTATTAGGTGCTTGTTGCTTTGTATATTTCCCCATATGGTCTTGCATGTGCATTTTGCAGCCTGGCCTTAAGAGATTGTCCACAAGTTTTATTTTTTTGGGGACCTTGCTCAATTTATGTATGTTTGTTTTGTATATCACCAATTTTTTTTTCGGGGCGGGGGTGGGGGGGGGGGGTTATTTTTCCTGTCATTTTCATATGAACGTGACGCATAATCCAGTGCAGACAAAAGGGCTGTACAATTGTGAACCATTTGCCCTCCAAAAATCTAGTATGATAGGAAGAATTTCTGGAATACTGCGAGAAACTTTTGAATTGGTACTGGTGACCATTTTGTAGGTATGTTCCTGTTAATGATTTTCCGAATAAGGTCCATGTGGGTATTCTATTATTTATTTGTTCAACAACTATTATTTTTTGGTTTCATGATTAACCGAGAGAGAGAGAGAGATGAGTAGCCTCATTCGACATATGGTGACTAGTTCACATGGGGAGAGAACAGAAACAGATGTGAGGGACATCCAAGAGAAAAAGAATACTAACTAGGCTTGGAGTGGAATTCTTCCGCATGTTCTTCTCGGCTATCATTGTTGGTTTACTCTCCATTTGTTGAGCATTCCCTGATCAAGTCCAACACCTTATCCTATTTCTAAACGTGTTGTGACAATCTTTGTGTGATTATGGGTCCTCAGCATAATAATAACTAAACCATGAAACAAATGAATTATGGATCAAATGAATCAAATCTTAGCTAACAATTAATGTTAATATATCTTTAAATTTTTGTGTGATCTAAAAGGGTTTTTTTTAATCAATTTAAAACGAACTAAATCTGAAACTTTCTAATTTTTACTGGTATAAACAATTTGGTTCACCACTGATATTGTCCAATCATCATACCCATAACATAAAGTGCACCACTTTCACATATAATCAAACATGCCCAAACGTTATGATGAATGCCCAAGTGTTGGCTCGATGCTATTTCAACCACTGAAGTCTCTACATTACAGAGCCTCAGTTACGTATTATCTCAATATTATAGGATGAGATTAGGTCCCACATAAAATTTTAGGAATATGGTTGTCGGGTACATAACTGATTGCCATTTATTAATTATAACCTAGTCTCACCAACATTGGTCGGTGCCGCTGACAAGAAGGGCTACACCGTTCCACCACTTTCAAAATTTGACTCGGGTGAAAGCGAAAAAAATAAATATTGGGAGATCTGTTTCCACAAAACGAGTCTTACAGCGATTGATCCAGAATAATCATAACAAAATTCTGAATACTGAGTAGTGGTCTAACCAAGAAACTAAAAAAAAAAAATTATAACCCAGTCTCCTCGTGAATTTTAAAAATTCTAATGGCCCTTTGTATCTTGCATTGGCAAATGTTTTGTCACCGACGGTCCATGTGTAAATTTTATTACATAAGATAAAAAAAATTGGAGCTGAAATGTTAGAATAGATCTAGTCTTCCTCTTGTCATGATCCATTAATGAATCCCAATTGGAAGCTAAAGAAGCTGAAGTCATAATCTGACTTTTTCAAGTTCTTTGCCTCTCTCTCTCTCTCTCTCTCTCTCTCAATGAAGGTAAGAGACCATGGCTACTTTTTAATAGAGATAAAAAAAAAACTATAAAATATTTGCAATGAGTAATAAATTACGTGTAAATTGTCATATAAATATTATGTAAATTTTTTCTATGTTAATATATTAAAAAGTTAAACTACTCTCGGCGAAGAGTGAGCGCACCACAGCCAATAGAATCCCTATGTATTATGGGCGGAGGCGAAGCAAGGGAAATGCAGGTTACCCCCAAAATCTAAAATTCTTTAGTGATTTTCTAGTAAATGTCACTAGAATTTAAGCTAAAAATTTGTAAAATACTATTAAAACTATTTTTTATTTTTTAAAAATTATAATCTCTGGTCCCTTTTATCCTCGCCCCTAGTCTTTAAACACTAAAATGTTTTTTTTTTTTTAAAATATGATTCTTTTTGCCAATATTTAAATAAAATGATGAAGTTTTACAAGTTCATCAAGGTGATAAAATTGCAGAGAATATTTTATTATAAAGTTGAAAAACGCGTCCTTGAGAATACCTTACCCAGTGCTTTACAACCTGATACACAAGGAAAAACCTTAGACCATCAACCTTCCTATTTCCCACCTCTTCCCCCCCCCCCCAACCAAAAAAAAAAACCCTTGCAATATTCCGATGAAGTTGTTCCCAATGGACCCATACTCAATCCACCTTTGCTTCAAGTCGGCAAATAAACATATTTTACTAATTTAAATAAATATATAATTAAAAATTTATCACAATATAGTAATTTCTGTGAAGTCATTTATTAAAAATAATATTATTCTATCAACGGACAGTCGGTGTAATGAGTAAAAGTATTTAATCTCTTAATTGAATTTCGTATTCAAAATTTATGATAAAAAATTATATTAGAAAAAAGTTTCTTTAAATTAAATTTAATAATATTTAAATTAAATTAATTAGAATATGATTAAATTATCGATCGTTTATAAAAAAAAATAAAATTATTCTTTAAAAAAAATTACCCTCAATCCTAATATTCGGAATTAGTCAAAAACAGGCAACAAAAAATCGAAGGAAAGTTCGAGGAAGATTTTTCTGGGTTGTGACCCTACAAGTTAAGAAGTCAAATTTGTAGTACCATTTTCTGTTCTAGAAATAGGATCCCTATCCAAAAGACTATTCAACAACAAACCCCATTTTTTACTTTGGAAAATTAATGGGCAACAAGTTTTTGCTTATTCTAAGCTCCCATAAAATATTTAAAAATATAGAATGCCTAATTATTTTCCTATACCCTACATGAAATTGTCCCTTCCTTAAGGTTCATAACTTTAGTTTTACGTAATAAGTCATGGTCTTCTGCCCTATACATAACATCCAAGACCTTAACAAAATTAAATGTTTCTAGGACCTTTTCTCCCAAGGGAGGGACAGCATCACTGGGAATTCGTATCCTTTTGATCCATGTGAAAACATTAGACAGTGAACGTTATTTTATAATAATGACGGATAATTACTGTGCCTAGAATACCTTTTAGCTGTCTTAACTTTAGCAGCCTAATTACTGTTTTGATCATAATGTGGTAAAAATTTAAAATATAAACTATAAAGATAGAAAATACAAAAAGCCAACCGCACCTGAATTTAATTCTTAAATAATAACAACGATGATGATTGCTACTTCACTTTTTTCATTTATAAAATATATATATATATATAAATAATGAAAATAATTAAATAATTAAATAATTAAATAATTAAATAATAACAACTTATGAAGCATGGGTCCACTGTCACGACGATTGAGACCCTACGAATCCATAACCCATTGAACCTAACATATCCAAAAACATAGCTCAGACGGGTAGATGATTCACCCTCTCGCACATACTAACCAAATTTTTCTCGATAATCGTCTAATTAGCTCTCGAATCTTCTCGGTACTAGGTGCTATGGTTTAGCTAAAGGCAATTCACTCCCTTAAATACAGAGCCACCATAGTCGGTAAGGAAACCTCTGATTATTTTTAATAAGAAAAGAAATTTTTGATGATCTGAATTTTTTTGTGTAACAGTATTTTAAATTTTTGGAAATCTTTCACTATAATTTTCATAATTTTGGGACACTTTTCATTAGACAACTAGAATTTAAATACCCCGAATGCATATGAAACTCATATGTAAATGGGCTATAAATATATCATTAAGTCAACTAGTCAGATACGCTCTCTGAACCTGCACATCATACACAAATATATAATAGAATTCTCTTTTTAAAAACTGTTCTCTAATTTGAGCGTTTAAGTCTTCTAGATGGAGTATCATTCGATAGCTTTTTACAGATCTCATTAATCAAGATCGACAGATGATTAGTCAACCCATTCTAATCGGTAGAGACATTATTTGTGAAGTTAAAACCACCTCCAACAGATTGGCGCCGTTTGTGGGAACAAATTTGAAAGGAGCTTGTTTCGCACTTTATCATGCCTTCCAAGAGAAAGACTTGAGCCATGTCCAAATTCGCAACCATGATAGAAGGACGCACCATCACCCCGATGGACACTATCCAGCCTGTAGCGCTAGACAATCCTGCCGGACTCCCGCCATTGTTGACCAACTTGAAGCCTAACCACTGATCTTACAGCAGAATCAATCGATTCCACCACCGGCTCCAGCCTCCCCAGAAAGGGCCACTCGATTTGAGATGGCTGCAAGGCATGAGCAAATAGTTGGAGGAGCATAGCCGTGTTCTCAAACTAGAAGCACAATCATCCTCACATGGATCGGTTTATATGTGCCAACGAAGGCTTGAGCTAGAGAGCATTGAGAACCATCGGTGACTTTCCGACATAACTATGACGATACGAGGAAATAGATGAAGAAACTCATGGTAGACGAACTCAGACGAGCCAATGCGAGAAGAGACGAACTCGCTCAACATGTCACCGGTCTCTCTCCGTTCTATTTTTTATAGAACTAATGCCTTGTGACATGTTTCTCCCTCCCATGCAGAGGTATGACAGCACTATCGACCTCCGGGACCATATGGCTCATTTCGTGACTGTAATGGTCTCAAGAGACATGTCGGATGCAGTCATGTACAAACACTTTCCTACGATCCTAAAGAGCAATGCATTAAAATAGTTCAATTCACTCCCTTGTTCAGTATCAAGAATTTCTCTCAATTTCGACAGTAGTTCGAAACGTACTTCATGATTAGTAAGGGGTTAAGAGGAAGTATACATCCACTCTCTCATTACAATAGAGGATTGATGAGCCACTAAGAGATTTTTTTGATAAATTCAAAACCAGGATAATGAAAGTTTTGGATTTAGACCACTTCATCACATTAGTAGTATTACTAATCGGATTGCGATAGTTGGGGATGAAAACATCCATTATGAAGAGCCCCACGTCTACTATCTAGGAATTTTATACTCCTGTTGAAAAGTAAATCATTGCAGAAGATGCCGAAGCGCTCGACAAACGACGAAATTGACCAACTTAGAATGAACACAGTTAATTCCCCCGACAGCCCTCATTTAAGAGGGCTTGACAAGGGGTCTCCTCAACAACAAAAGTTCTTGAGTTACACTCCTTTGAACGAGACACCAAGTTAAGTTCTGCACCAAATCCAGAACAAACCTTATGTCAAGTGACCCTCTTGCTCCATGGAAGATGATTTGAAAAAGAAAAAAACGCGATATTGCCATTTTCACCGAGACTATGGCTATCTGACAGACGAATGCTAGAAACTTAAAGACAAACTCGAGTTTCTCGTTCAAAGTGGTCGACTCCAGAGATTCTAAAGCGCAGAAATGGAAGGCCTCCCTCCTAAGGGCTCGCATACTGCGAGGTGTAAGAATAAGCAAGGAAAACAACCCACTCTAGGAGATGCTCACAATCAACCAGATGGAGTAATTTTCCAAGTATAAAGCGAGTACGATCTCTCAAACCCTTATCTTCCGACTCATATCTTAATGGCATTACACGATTAAGGATGTACACAACCGGAGGAGACCGGGAGAATAGTGGCCCCAATCTTTCACAAGGTCGAGCCATTAGGCTCCACATCTAAGGAAGTTCTTACCACGTGTGCTAAGAAGCAGCCTAAGAAAAAGAGACCAATTATCGATTTTAGCGACAATGATCTCGTAGGGGTCAATCCAAACCGACACGACTCTCTTCTCATCACTGCAATAATTGGAGAATATGAAGTGAGGAGAAGCTTCATGGATCAGTGCTGGTTGTAACCTCCTCTATTGGAATACTTTTCAATAAACGAGTTTTACTCAATTGCATCTATAGTCTCACATTGGACTAATCAAAGGACTCTTGGGTGAATAGATATACCCTGAAGGCAATATTTCATATCCCATCATTCTCGGGACTCCACCCAACCATGCAACATCTATGACGATATTTAATGTGGTCAAATTGCTCTCGCTATATAATTTCATCTTGGGTCAACCTAGCTTGACTGTCTTGGAGACACTACTGATCATAAAGCATGTAAAAGTCAAGTTAGTACTTCCACCAGTGTTGAAACTCTATCCTATGATCTGAAATCCCCTATGAATCTTCTCAAGTAATCCTAAACATCTCTTTATTACGATTACTTCCATAGAACTGCTGCATGGATACCTTACAATGCCTAGTCTTACTACTTGTTCCATTGACTACACTATGACTATCTCACTCATAACGATTCACTTTATTAATCTCTCGTAATGAACTGATTACACTAATCACGCGTCACCAAATACACTTTATTGAACTAACATATCGACAACTAGTGATGTATCTCGCCGATGGATAGTTACGGTTCACTTTATTAAACAAACATATTGACAACGAGGGATATATCTCTTTGATGGGTAAGTATGGCTACTTTATTGAATGAACATACTAATAATAAGGGATGTATCTTATCGATAGATAGGTACGGCCCACTTTATCAAATGAACATACCGACAACAAGGGTTGCATTTCTTGGATACGTAGGTGCATGAATCAATTAGACGCCACATCTTAAAAAGTATATAGGAGACGATTCATGGAAATCAAAATAATACATGCCTCATTTAATACTGTGCACTAATTTTTTTGAATTTTTATCCATTTAATGCAACTCCTGAATCCCTTCCTACGGTAGGGCTAGGTTAGACTTGAATAAAACCCCTCTACTCCCATCTGGTCCCTTCAAATGGTCTATCGTCTGCTCCCTCCTCAACCTTTGAATCTCTGTTCAGATAATGATCTGCGCAAAACAAGAAGGGTCATGTATAAAAACTGGAGACACAAATAAATTACGTTCTAAGGCAGTCATACCGTGAGTCTTGAGGACATAATAGCTTTATCGCTTTGCTCGAGAGAGTTTATTCAGCTCCAAGACTATAACGATGGTCGCCCGCGCTACTCGTCATAGTCCCTCATTCCCTTAGTCCTATCGGACTATCAAAAGGTGAAACATGGATGAAAAGAAGGAGAGCGATTCTCCCAAACACTCTCCATTTGCCCAATATCAAGGGAATAACAGAAGAAGGTCTCACTTCGAGCCCCCTGGTCATCTTTGGAGGAACTCCTTCCAAGTTCCCGATACCTTCTCCCTCTACTTCCCTTTTTTCCTCCTCAGGGTCTTTAAGAAGACAATCCTCAATCCCCTCGTCTCTTTCTCCTTCATTTCCTTCCTCTTCTTTTTCCTCAGTATCTTCATTGTCTACCTTAGCTCCTCTCGGGCACTCCACTTGGACCTCTGTACCTTCCTGAGCTTCGGACTCAAAGTTCTCACCTCCGACGGCCATCGGTGTTTGAGGGTCCCTGTTTTTTGTTCCCTCTCATGACCTCGCCCGACGATCTTGACCATCAAACTCTTCTCTTCTTTCGTATTAAGGACGAGACAGGAGCAGTATTGGCACCGGCATCAGATGTGCTCCTTGCTTCAATAGCCCCTCTCTTCAACCCAGTCCTCATCCATTTGCTCGAGGTAATCTCCTCGATATCTTCTTCTTCTGGGGAAGCAAGAATGTCCATGAGATCTTTCCTTTTCTTCTTTATTAGGAAAGGTCTCTCAATCTTTCTCTTCTCTCCCAACAACAAACCTACCAAAGCTAGCATTTTATTGTCTAAGAAAGTCTCCACCCAAATACAACGATCTTTGGCTTTACAGAAGCCGGTGACTGTACGAATGAATCTTGAATGATGAGAAGACTGAGAAGTCTTTAACCCAGAAGTGGTTCCTCATTGGCCTCCTGCAGCGTGAGTATCAAATCCTTGTTCAAGAACTCCACAAAGAAATACTTATACATCCAACTTTTGTCAATGGTCTCCTTATACAGGAATTGCCAGTCAGATTTTGGCCTAGTTTGCAGGTAAAACCACCCTTCAGTGGGACCCTCATGAGCACACCTCTTAAGAGAAAATACAGACGCCAAGATGTCGAAATCAAAGCAGAGGTGATAAAAGCTTATTAACGACATCACACTACCACCAAGCGCCGAGCACTAGAATTCAGTATCGTTGGAAAAATGTTCCAATAGAGCAAAACTCGACCAACATCGCCCGTATACAACACCTTTAGTCTGTATTTGACACATTGTTTATACATTAGAATGCATGGCTCTGATGCCTTGTTGGCCTTATCTTCATCGGTAGCCACCAAAGGACATAATTGTCCCCTAAGAGCATGTCGTTCTGGACGTCTCGTATTTCTTCCTTTGTCATGACGCTCCTAATGTCATTAATGCCTAGATAATCCCGTAACAACAAACCCTTAGACATCTTTAGTTAAATTCTTTCTCTTTGAAATTGCTTGAGAATTTCAAAAGGATTTGACTTGCAGATTGTCTTTCTGAGTGAAAGTTAAAACTATCGAAAAGAAGGCACGATGATACACGAACCAATTAGACGCCACGTCTTAAAAAATATATAGGAGACGATTCATGGAAATCAAAATAGTACATGCCTTATTAATACTACGCACTAACATTTTTTCGAATTCTTATCCGTTTAATACAACTCCTGAATCTCTTCTTACGGTAGGGCTGGGTTAGACCCGAACAAAACCCCGTGACCCGCCCAAACCCGAGGTGTTCAGGTTGGGTTAATTCGGATTTTTTGTTATATCGCGACGGGGTCATGTTGGTAAGTAAAAACCCAAATTAATCCGATCCACCCGAATTAACACGAATATATTTGTCAGCATATTAAAGTGGAATTTGGGAAAAAAATGTTTTATAAGAACCAAATATATATTTTTAGAGAAACCCTAACCAGTCATCTCTTTATCATCTCCAATCCTATCTCTCTCCGGTCATCTCTCTCTTGAGATATCATTCTAGTGGCTCAGATCCATCAACTGGTATGGTAAGTAATGTTACTTCATCTTTTTTTTTTCTCTATACTTTAAAATTTACCCTTTCTTTTTCTTTATCTTCATCGAGTGGTAAGGGAAAATATTTTCTCTCTTTCTTTTTCGATCTGTATACAAAACTCTCTTAAAAAAATTCAAAATTTTTTCCTTTTGCTTTTTAAATACTATAAGAACAAGATTTCTTTGAAAAAAAAAATCCCTTTTGAGTTTTATATTGCAAAAATAAATAAATAAATAAAATTTTTGTCATTTCTTTGTCTTCACTAAATGAACTATATTTCAATATTATTTTAAATTTTGGGATAAAAAAATAATTTCTGGATTCGGTTACCGCTCAAATCTAAGTTATTTGCTCGGGTTCGAGTACCTGTTTATTAGGTGCTTCTTGTTTTTTATATTTCCCATATGGTCTAGCATATGCATTTTGCAGCCTGGCCTTAGGAGATTATCCACAAGATTACCACTTTTTTTGGGGGGGGGGGTATTTTTCCTGTCATTTTCATACGAACGTGATGCACAATCCAGTGCAGACAAAAGGGCGGTACAATTGTGAACCATTTGCCCCGCAAAAATCTAGTATGATGGGAAGAATTCTTGGAATACTGCGAGATACTTTTGAATTGGAACTGGTGCCCATTTTGTGGGAGTATTCTATTATTTATTTGTTCAACTCCTATTTTTTTTTGGTTTCAACAGAGAGAGAGAGAGAGATGAGTAGCCTCATTCGACATACGGTGACTAGTTCACATGGGGAGAGGACAGGGACAGATGTGAGGGACATCCAAGAGAAATAGAAAGCTAACCAGGCTTGGAGTGGAATTCTTCAACATATTCTTCTCAGCAATCATCGTTGGTTTACTCTCCATTTGTTGAGCAGTCGCTGATCAAGTCCAACACCTTGTCTTATTTCTAAACGTGTTGTGACAAATTTTGCATGATCATGGATCCTCAGCATAATAATAACTAAACCATGAAACCGGTCAATGTTAATATATTTTGAATTTTTGAGTAAATTAAAAGGGTTTTAATCAATTTAAAACTAATTAAATTTGAAACCTTCTAACTTTTATTGATTTAAACAATTTGGTTCACCATTGATATTGTCCAATCATCATAATCATAACATAAAATGCACCACTTTCACAAATAATCAAACATGCCCAATCATTATGATGAATGGCCTAGTGTTGGCTCGATGCTATTTCAACCACTTAAATCTCTATAAGATTATATTATAGAGACTCGGTTAAATTTTGCAGATTGTCCATAGATCAGACCCCTTGTTAGAAAAATAACGAAAACGGAAAAGGAGAAGAATATCAAAATTTACGTAAAAATTCCAAATGAAAAAAAATCACAGAAAGAGGAGAGCGGTAAATCTACTATCTTAAAGGATGGTATGAGAGAAGAGAGTACAAAGGAAGTACAGTTACAAAAGCATCTGATGATGCTAAAATCTGAAAAAATAATATATATACATGCACAGATAACCCTATCCCATAAATGATAAACGGCCCAATAGTAAAGGTCCACAATAGAATCCTATTTTTTTTGTATCATGTCT
The DNA here is from genome assembly GCA_033439265.1 of Dillenia suffruticosa. NCBI lineage: Eukaryota > Viridiplantae > Streptophyta > Magnoliopsida > Dilleniales > Dilleniaceae > Dillenia > Dillenia suffruticosa. The sequence continues at coordinate 4,138,359 of JAVTVX010000005.1, forward strand.
TGGATATCGCTCGATATCCAAGATTTCGTTTTGATTAATCCGAATTGACAACTACAATGATTCCTTTAAGAGGAGGATAGATCTCTAATTTTTCACTCAAAATATTTCTTCGTCAAATAGGTCACACCAGCCGGGCCAAGAAGTTGGGTCACCAACATTAACACCTCTCACTCTCTTTCTCTTTCTCTGTCTCTGTCTCTTTCTCTTTCTCTGTCTCTCTCTCTATTTGATTTATTAATTCACTGATGGATTTGGATCCACCAGTAAGAACAGGGCAGACAAGTCCTCGGTCGGACATTTTCTTCTTAACACAAATTAATTTATTACAACATTTGGGACAATAATATATTCTCTTTACTGTACACATCTGATCACCAATTTCATATCTATCAATGTACCATATTAAAATTCTTTAATCTAAAGTCCTCCCCTAGACCTAAATAGACTAGATAATCCTAGTCAAAATAATTAGGTATTATCTCAGTATTATCGAATGAGATTAGGTCCCACATAAAATTTTAGGAATATACATAGTACTAATTTCATAAGGTTGTCGGGCACAATAATTGACTGCCATTTATTAATTATAACCAAGTCTCCTCATGAATTTTAAAAATTATAATAGCCCTTTGTATCTTGAATTAGCCCATGTTTTATCACTGACTGTCAATGTGCAAATTTTATTACATAAGATTAAAAAATGGAGCTGAAATGTTAGAATAGATTTATTCTTCCTCTTGTCATGATCAATTAATGAATCCCAATCGGAAGCTAAAGAAGTTGAAGGCATAATCTGACCTTTTCAAGTGCCTTGCCTTCTCAATTCTTTTTTTTTATTCATACGGTATTTAAAATTATATTTTGATTAATCAGATTTAAATATCTATAAAATTCTATTTAAGAAACGATTTTTCTAACATAATTTTTTTATTTTCAAATTTCAACTAAATTGATGATCCATGATAGGATTTTACCTCTCCCCCTCTCACTCTCTTTCTCTCTCTCTCTCTCTCTCTCAATGAAGGTACGTGTAAATTATCATATAAATATTATGTAAATTTTTATATGTTAATATATTAAAAAGTTAAACTAATCTCATCGAACAACGGGCGCATCACAACCAATAGAAACCCCTATGTATTAAGGGCGGAGGCGAAGCAAGGGAAATGCAGGGTACCCCCAAAATTTAAAATTCTTTGTGATGTGTTTGACGATCTCACATGATAGAGAAGTAAAGAAAAGAAAGAGAAAGGATAGGAAGGAAAAGGAATAGAAGATAAAATTAAAAACAACTTTTGACAATAAAATATGTCTTAAAAAAGAGAGAGAAATAAAATAAAATAAAAAATTATATTTGATTGAACGAGAAAAATAAAAAGAATACAATTAAAAAGTATACAAATTTATTATTTTATTTTTTTTATTTTTTATTAAAATTTTAAAATAGACGATATAAAAATAAATTTAATATTTATAATTTTAAAAGGGAAACCCTCCCCTTCAAAACCCATCAAAACCCACCAATTTGATGAAATTGAAAAATTAGATTTGAAGAGTTTTATAAAAACCCTCTAAAATCTTTCTCTCCGATTAATTATTTTACCAAATGTGAATAAGTTCTTTAAAATCCTCCTTTTCCCTTCCTTTCTCGTAAAAACTTTCCATCGTTAGTGATTTTATAGTAAATATCATTAAAATTCAAGCTAAAAATTTTTAAAATATTATTAAAATATCTTTTTATTTTTTAAAAATTATAATCTCTGATCCCTTTTATCCCCACCCCTAGCTTTTAAACATTAAAATGTTTTTTTTTTTTTTTTTGTATATGATTCTCTTTGCCAATATTTAAATAAAATGATGAAGTTTTACAAGTTCATCAAGGTGATAAAATTGCAGAGAATATTTTATTGTAATGTTGAAAAACGCGTCTTTAAGAATACCCTGCCTAGTGCTTGACAACCTGATACACAAGAAGAAACCATAGACCATCAACCTTCCTATTTACACCCCCCCAAACCTATGCAATATTCCGATGAAGTTGTTGGGAATACCCTACTATTTTTATCGGACAACTTAACATTATTCTTCGCAAAAGAGTTACCCTCAACCCAAGTGGTCTGAACAAGTCAAAAACAGGCAACAAAAAATTGGAGGAAAGTTGGAGGAAGATTTTTCTAGGTTGTAGACCCTACAAGTAAGGAAGTCGTAGTACCATTTTCTTGCTTATTCCAAGTTCAAATGAAAATATTTAAAAATATAGAATGCCTAATTATTTTCCTATACCCTACATGAAATCGTCCCTTCCTTTAGGTTCATAACTTTAGTTTTACGTAATAAGTCATGGTCTTCTGCCCTATGCATAACATCCAAGACCTTAGCAAAATTAAATGTTTCTGGGACCTTTTCTCCCAAGGGAGGGACAGCATCACTGGGAATTTGTATCCTTTTGATCCATGTGAAAACATTAGACAGTTAACGTTATTTTATAATAATGACAGATAATTACTGTGCCTAGAATACCTTTTAGCTGTCGTAACTTTAGCAGCCTAATTACTGTTTTGATCATAATGTGGTAAAAATTTAAAATATAAACTATAAAGATAGAAAATACAAAAAGGCAAATCACAAATGAATTTCATTCTTAAAAACTAATAATAATGATAGATTATATTAACATAAATCATATTTCTAAAGAATATATATTTCCTCTTTCCGCAAAATAAATAAATCGTCAGAACTAGTAACTAAGAAATGGAGGCATGCGACGTGGTGTTGGGCTGTGCCGGTGGAGGTAACGCGTTAATAACAGTTGGTGGGCGTAGTCGAGACCAACCGAGCACTGACGTGCCCATGGCTCGTCGTTTTCACCTATTTACATTCCATGTCCTTCTCTGTGGGTCCCCCTACTTTACCTTCGATATATTATGGGTCCCACACTATCTTTCTTCTCTTTAAGAAAATGAAAATCCCAATTAAATTCTTCATCCAGATTCCAGATTTTTGAAGGGAAAGTCCTCCACAGCATGTTGACAAAAATGCCCTTCCTCAATTCGACTTCGAACTTTTGAGTGGGAACGCAAGGGGCGGTCGTATCATGCTGTTCTCCGTCTCAAAAGCTTATGCAAGCCCTAGAAATCAAGAACTATCGATGATGGTTCGATAGGAAATTTATTAATATATATATATATATATATATATATATATTTAACTCTGCCATGGTTATAAATACTATCAATAAACAACAAATGTTGTAGGAAATTTATTTTCTTAATTATTTCGACCTTGAAAAGTAAAAGGTGTTCTAGTATCACGAGGTTTATTGTGCTTTCAAAAAAAAATTGTCCGCCCAAATGGGAATTTATCACATTCATCCATTCACCCCAAATAATTTAGAACAGTGAAAAATAACATTTATCAATATATTTATATTTATATTTATATATACAAAAAGAAAAATACCAAAAATATATAGTGTAATGACTATGAATAAATCAATTTGATCATAATAATCAGTATCAAGTTTCTGTAAACGTAAATGAACTATAACTCAATTGATATTATTAAATTCGAATCTCTATTATATATAAGAAAAAATTAAGTTTTCACCGTTAAGCTTTAATTTTGATTAATTATCAACTTAATAAAAATTTGAATGACTTTTTAGTACAGCCACTAATTAAAGATTATGCGTGATGCCCGTTTTAAATTTGAACTTTAAACAACTCTCTTTGTTCTCTTTCCCGTCGATAAGGACTCTTAACCTACACACCTGACCTATAATTTTAACTTAAAGCAACTTTTTGAAAGCAAATCTCAAGGAATCAAACCACGGGGTGTCACGTAGCAGCCCACACATAAACCGCAGAAAGGACTAGAAAATGAGATTAGAAATAAAGTATAATATGTAGGGATAAGAAACAGAGGCTAATTTTTTTTTTTTTTTTTTATAATGATTTTTAACGGCATTTGTTGAAGTGTTATCGAATGCGGTGCATATTAATTTTTTTTTCATTTATTTTAAAGTGAGAGCCTGACAATTAGTGAAATATTATATAAATATTGAATTTATTGATACATAACTAAATAATAATATATTATTTCAAAATAAAAAATAAAAATTTCAAAACACAAATTATTATGCACAAAAACTAAAAAGAAAAAATAAGGGCTTACAATGATTATGTTTTGCTTTGATTAATCATTATAAAGATGAAAGAGTTGGAGGCCAAGCATAATTCAACTAAAAAGATAGTCGATTGACATTGTCGCTTTTTTTTTTTTTTTTTTATATATCTTAGATCTTAAATTCGAAACCCATTATATATATATATATAAATAATAATAATAAAAGAAGACACCGTCATCTTGTAGCTTTTTTCGTGCTTGTTCAACGGGTGGGAATAGGAACAGAAGAGAAGAGAGGGACACACCAGTCATTTGATGCTATGGTCATCGAAGGGCAGGCTAAGACAGCTGAGGTCCGTCGAGATTACAAGAAGGGTAGGCTAGAAAAAGTCCATGCATTGAAGGAGTTCATCATGCACTCATGGCCATTCTTGGAGCCTCCACAATTATCTTTTTCTTTCTCACTTTCTTCTATAAATCTCCGATGTTTAAACTAATATTTTAATTAATTCGATTCAAATATTATCAAATTTAATTTTTTTAATATAATTTTTTTGTTTTTAAATTTTAAATTTTAAATTTAATTAAAATATCTAATATCTAAATCGGTTCTCTATTGATCACCGTCTAAATTCGACACTTTTTCGAATTATTGTATTAATAAATAAGTTGACTCGGATTCCTTAAGAAGAAGATGCAGGTTAAATTTATTTGGAAAGTCGAGAGAGAGAGAGAGAGAGCAAATTATTTAAAAATCTTAAAATTGTCAAGGATAACAAAAAATATTTTATTCAGGTTTGATTTTTTCTAAATTATTTTAATATATATATATATATATATATAATTAAAAAATTATAATTTTTTTTGGTATAGAAAAAAGTCAAACATGCAGCGGTGATAAATTAATTTGGTGATGCCATTGTTTAGTCCGTAAGTCAAAAATAAAGAAAAGAGAAGAAATCAGAAATGGCATTGGATTGATAGCGTGCAAATGCCCTTGATTTGCGGAGTCCAAGGTTCCGGTTTGCCTTTTAAGGATCAAAGAAGAAATGGTCAAGCATTGCCTTATTGATTGACGAGCAAAGGTAAATTCGCCTCGTCTTTGTTTTAGTAATCACGGAGGCTCAGGTAACTCTATAATACTAAAAATTCCATAAATTCAAAAATTTAGAATCTGTTTGAATAAATTTATATATTTTTAAAAATATTTTTTGAAGTATCTAAATATTTATAAACCCATGAAATTTATTTGATAATTTTTTTTAAAAAAAGATTTAAAATTCTGAGAATAACATATCTAAAACTTATGAACTATTTTAAAGAAATAGCTCCACTCTATCTTTTTATGCAGCTTGTAATTTATTTTACTTTGAGCTATTGGGTATTTAAATTGTACTGATTAATATTTTATTATCTCATATTTACCATTGTCATATCAATAAATAATTATTTACATGATATTCATAATATTTTATTATTTTTAATTATTTTAATACTAAAAAAAGATTACAAGAATTTATTATTATCAAATACAACATTTTATAAAGTCACATAACAATTTAAAATTTGTTTTACTTTATTAATAATTTATTATAAAAATAAAATATATAAATTTATAATTTTCAAAAATATTTTATAAATTTTAACAAGTTATAAGTTGATAAATATAAACTTAGGCGAATCTCGGAACATGTGTCGAATCCATTTGAATTTTATTATAAAAACAGATAAATGAAAAGGTCACCGATCTCTCTCTCTTTTTATTTTGGTAAATCTACTCCTCTCTCTCTCTCTCTCTCTCTCTCTCTCTCTCCTACGTACCAAAATTTACCCATCTGTACTGATTTGAGTCCGCTCACCCTCTCTCTCTCTCTCTCTCTACTAGAAAACTCCAACCCCAGTCACCATACTCACCTCTCTCTCTCTCTCTCTCTCTCTCTCTCTCTCTCTCTCCCATTTAAGTCGGTTCCACCAGTTCATTCGCTCCACTCCCAAATCTCTCTCTCTCTCGCTCTCTCTCATCACTACTGCAACTACCGAACCCGACCCCTCTGTTCTGATTTAGAATAGAAAACCGACGAACCCAAAAACCGCGTCGTTCCTTTTTTTCCTCCTCTTATCTATTTAATTTTAAACTTCCTCACATTAAAACACTTCTCTCTCCTTCTCTCTCTCCTTCTCTCTCTCTCCTGATATATATATTATATAAATAACAATGAATTGGATCTTAAGTGCTGAGTAATTGGCCTTCCATTTTTAACACACATGCTCTTTCTCTCCCCCCGTAGATTTGAAGCACCCGATTCCCTCTAAGAATTCAGTTCTGTTTCCATTTGTTCAAAAATGGGGAAAAGTGGGAGAGATTGGTCTCAGATCTATACAATTTACGGCATGGATGAAGAGTGGCAAACCCTACTTTTCCTCATGATTCACGCCATTTTCTTCTCATTTCTCGCAATTCTGATTCTTCTCTATTTTGATCTTCTCTGTTTCTACTTCGACTCTCTCTTTCCCTCACTTCCCCTCGGAACCTCTCGATTCGCCACCGGGTTCGCCGGCTCTGTCACGGCGATCTCCGCCTTTTGCCTCTTCTTTGCCGCCGGAAATATATTCTACTCCTCCGTCGCACTCCACTGGGACATGTCACAGCGGATGGTCAACTCCGTCTCCGACTGGTCCTCCGTCAAGCACGTTCTCGCCGTTGGCTGTGGCCGTGGGATCCTCCTCAACTCCGTCGCGATGCAGTTGAAGAAAGAAGGCAGCTCCGGGAGAGTCGTCGGCTTCGATCGCCGGAAAGCAACCGTCTCCTCCACCCTCAATACTGCCAGAGTCGAAGGCGTGCAAGAGTATGTCACATGCCGAGAAGGTGACCCAAGAACACTCCCCTTCTCGGACAACTACTTCGACGTCGTCGTCTCCGCCGTGTTCGTCCACACCGTCGGAAAAGAGTTCGGGCCTCGCACGGAGGCGGCGTCTGCGGAGCGAATGCGGGTGCTCGGAGAGGTCGTCAGGGTTTTGAAGCCAGGAGGAGTGGGTGTCGTCTGGGACTTGTTGCACGTCCCCGAGTATGTGCAGAGGTTGCAGGAGTGGAAAATGGAGGAAATTAGGGTTTCTGAGAGAGTAACTGCGTTCATGGTAAGTAGTCATATCGTTTCGTTTAGGAAGCCACGTCATCAAATTGTGGGCCCAGGAGAGGTGAGATTGGATTGGAGATTTACAAATATTTGTTGATCAGGGGAAAAAAAAAATAAAGTGTGATCATGGAAACACAGAAAATGCTTTCTTAAAGTGTTTTTATTTTGTGTTTTCTTTATGGGGTTTTCTATTTGTTTATATTTGGGTCTGGGACTGGGGAGGCGAAGTCGACCCAGTGGATATAAAATGCATATACTTTTAGTTTGTTTTGATAAAATGTGAGTTTGGCTAATTATGGTTAACTTGTTTTGTAGTGACATGAATAAAATTGTTACCATAGAAAATTAAACATTGTAAAGTGTTTTTTGAAAGTGTTTTTGTGTGGAAGTGAAGCACGCATGGTTTGTGGGGAAGGGCATTAAATTGATGGGTTGATGATAGATGTATACTTAATTGTAATGTGTTTATAAATGTGACATGATTTTATTTACAAGTGTGATATTTTGGGAGTAACATAATAAAGTTAGGTGTTTGTGGATGTGGGAAATTGGGAATTGTTGATGGAGATTGGTGCTATTTGGGGTTTGGTGGGTAGTCTACATCAGAGATAGGCCTCTCTTTTTGACATTTTGAAACATTACCGGTGATCTTTGATTAGGCGACTACATTTGAACTTAAAACCAATATTTGACACTGTAAAAGTAGGCATGAAATTTGGTGGACTAGCAATCAGGAAGACCCCATCTACATAGGGACAATGAAGTAGCAAATGGCAGGCAATTTTGACTCCTGACAACTAAGAAGCCTCCACTTGAATTTTTTTTTTTTTTTTTTTTTTTTTTTTTTACTTATACATAGGACTCGATCGATTTTAAATATTAAGATTAAAAATTAATTTATTGATTGATTGTTGTTACTTATGTATGGGACTTGCTCCTCTGACTTTATCAAATTTGTCTTATTTGTAAATATTTGAAATTTGGGAGATCTTTGAATTACCGGTATCCACACTGAAGATCTAGACAGAAATTCTTGCTTTGCTCGAGTCCCATAGAAGTGACACCTTATGTTGGGGATCGATATGGTATTTGGGTCTGGCTTAACTTTCAAAGGTGATGTGGATGCTGTGCGATTCGAGAAAAATCATACTAAAAATCTAATCTTTGGATTAAAAGTGTGGTCCTGGAAACTAATGCTAATGCTGCTTAATTTGTTAGGACATCATGTCAGAGTTCAACTTCTTATGGTCGGGCTCAACAAAGTGTTTTGTCATTCTGTTACATCAAATTCGAAGAAAGTGACGAGCACTTCATCCATCCCACCGACAATCTACAAAAGCCTGACCCACCGCACCTTTTAAGCACCATTTGTCAGTACTAATAGGAGTCTAGGACGTTTTTACTTACAAAAAGTCACTACTTTTTTGACATGAGGAAAAGAAATAACATTTAGATTCAACAAAGGAGCATCGAGGATACATTCGGTTCCTGCTTCCCTTTGAAATGCTGTGGCTGCTGAAGCTGACAAGCCTATGAATGATTGCTTGCCAGTGGTCCTCATTCTGTTTAGCAACTTCTCGGCTGTATAACTCGAAAATTCCTGTTCCATCTGCAAATCTCAGAAGGCAGTTTCTTAAAATCAAGATCATGAATCCTTGTGGTGTTGGGAAATTGTAAAATGGGGTTGGTAAAAAAGAAATTGAAATCCCCATTTTGAAAAGCAAATTTGAAATCAACAAATTTATATATTAATATATTTAAGTTCTTCTATATATATGTATGTATGTACCCACATAATATTTCATGTTTTTGAAATTCAAGATATTATTAATCTTCACCCAAAAAAAAAAAAAAGTTCAAGATATTAAGAAAAGCTAGGATTTGCTGAAATTCATTTGAAAAATCATGAAGAAAACACAACAAAAGATTTAGTAAATTGTCACAGCATTTAAATATATTTTATTGTGACTTACGTAACAGGGAATCTTTAAATTCATTTTTAAGAATGAACGAATCTTTAGAAAAGGCTAGGATGGCGACTTGCTTTTTAAAGGAAAAATGATGCCACAAAAAATATGTTGAGAAAAGCAGATTGATGATCCAATTGAAGATACCAAGCGCCATGAACCATCTGAGTCCAGAGAGAGTGGGAGAGATTTGTCTTTTTGGCGCGTTCCGACTTCCAACTTCCAAATTGGGTTGAATTGAATATCAATGCCTTCTGGGTTTGCTGGCCAAACATTAATACTCCTTAAACAACAAAGTTTTGAATTTGAGTGTTATGTACCGAGAAGGTATCGAAAAAGTTTTTTTTTAATACTATATCAATCGATATTTGAAGTCATATTCTTAATAATCCGGTCCGAGACTTGTAATGGTCCATTTAGGAGGCGATCCTTTCAATGTAATCTACTCAAAAGTAGAATATTCAAAAAATATGTCAGAAAAGTTTTATCGTTTAATAGCTTAATTTGATTCAAATTAGATTTAATCGACCACGACATGAGATGATTCATACCCGAAAAAAATAATAATAATATGGAATGGTTGAATTGAAATGCTCAATCCATCAGGCCCACTTTAATCGCAGTTTCTATGTAGCGTTGCTTAGCCATGGGCCCGGCCTAGCACCCAAACCCATGGGTCCATTGGCATGGCCTGACCTAAAAATCAGATCAACGGATCATAGTTTTTTTTTTTTTTTTTTTTGAATATAAATGACTGATTTCATGCCCTGCCAAATTATGTTGAAACAATAACAAAGTAGTAGAAACACAATTTAGCCTTACAAATCCTTCAATATAGAGATAGATCAGCCTTGAGAACTGACCCTCTTGACCTAGAATATTAGCCCAGATCTTATGTTTTTGGACCCTGGTCATGGTTGGGTCAAAATGCCTGCAATGCACCAATCATCCTTGTTTTTCTCTCCAAAATCAACCATAGAGAAGATGCGGATTACACATTGAAATGAAACCACAAGTTCAAGAGAGTGATCGAAATGTTGCTTTAAACATGAGAGTGATCGAAATGTTGCTCTGGAACCTTAGTGTCGATAACTGATGAGACAGCAGCAATACTAAATGGTAACATTGTTCATCAGTCGTCTACCATGAAAAATTTCTTATTTAATTCTGCACAACAGATTCACACTTCTATTCCTTGGATCAGTTCAAAGAAAAATTAAACATTGTTCATCAACCTCACCTTCAATGTGAGATCAAAATTTACAGTGTCCTGTTCACTTTTTGTAGGACATATCTGATTGATGGGTAATCAGCTTGCATATCAAGCTTGTCCTGAGCATACAGTAGCGCCTTCAAGACTATGTCCACAGTTATCTCTGCATTTATTTCAGGGGAAAAAGGGAAAATGTATCAGCATGTTTCACGTTAATGTTTCAAAACAGTGGTAAGAGGAATTTTTGAACCTGTCTGTGGATTTAGTACAGCCAAAATTGCTGCATTCACTTGGAAAGCTGTCTTCAGTCGCTGCGATTGACTCAGAAGATCTCCTAAAGGAGACTTGGATGGTTGTTCAAAAGCCAGAAGACATAACACCTCCTCAATCTCTACCAGTACGCTCTCCTGAAAGCATGCAAAAGTCACTAGTTGAAGAACTGTGCACAAACTACATGGACAAGACTTGTAGGGCGATGATCATCGGGCACTGACAGTATGCTTGTTTATGTAAAGCAAATCGTGGAAGCATATGATACTTACATCTGCTAGGCACGAGGGTACAATATGATCAACGGCAAACTCCAAAACAGAATTTACCTCTCCAACTCGAATTAGTTCTATCAGTGTTTGCTTGTTTAAATGAAAACCGGAAACCTGCATTGAAATTATTTCAAAATTTGACAGTGATTTCTATTTTTCCAGTGAAGATAACAGAAAAGGACTTGTAAAAGACCAGCAACTTACACTGGGGTAGAAATCTCTAAGAAGTTGAGAAGCTCTCTTAGCATCCCCATCTGAAATTGCATTCATTATGTCTGTGCGAATTCCTACTGTCACAAGATCAACTTTTGCTATCTTGGAGTAAAGGAAATTTTCTCGCAGCAACAAAAAGCAAGCGGAATTCTTAATGTCAAATGAAAAGGAAAGAAATTTTCAAGTGGGGTTGACCTTATGATACTATAAAACAGATTTCTACTTCATGATCTTTATAACACATCAACATGACAAATAGCAAAATTTTCAACCTATTATTATTATTTTTTTAATTTTCTATTTTAAGAGAAATGAGCACGAGGGATACGATCAACTCCGGCTTCTCTTTGAAATACTGCAGCGGTTGAAGCATTACCCTCAATGACAAAAAAATTCATGACAAGCCTATTCATGTACTCCTTTGCAGCAATCTTCAATCCGTTCAGCTTTGCATACCACTCCCCTTCCGTATATACTGCTAAAGATTCCTTATCCATCTGCAGATTTCAGAAAATTTCTGAACTCTTGGGAAATCCAAATCATCCATTTTCCATGATTTCAAATTTCAAGAAATAGAAAAGAAGAAGAAGAAGAAAGAGGCAAAGAATTGGAAGATTCTAATACAAATTGACCCATGTTAGTAATATGAATCAGGGGTACCCAGAAGTTGTGACAGCATCATATTAAATCGAGTTAGATGATTGCATATTACTTGGAATTCACATATATCATGATATGTAAGCTTAGAAATCAAGAATCTTGATATTCATCTTAAGGACTAGATGGGTTTTAGCAAGGTGAGGATATGGTGATTCTTGTTTAAAGATCCAGCAAAGACATGATTTTAAAAAAAAGCATGTCGATGATCCAATTGAAAACACTACTGACACCACAATGAAAGTATTAGAGAGAGAGAGAGAGAGAGGACCTTGAGAGAGATGAAAAGAGTTCTCAGCGATCTTTGGCGCGTTTCAACTTCCAACTTCAGCTTCCAAAGCCGTTTGAGGTTGTATTGTCCTCTTCGACCCTCATATATCATATAGTAAAGGTAATGGGTTATGGCTAAAAGTAGACATGGGCGGGCCTAGCACTTAATCGGAATCCACCAGCCCAGTTTACTCCAATAATAAAATTACAGCACGCGGGGTAATATTTTGGTTTATTGTATTTTAGTTATATTATATAAGTGCATCATCTTTGGGTAATTTATGTTAAAAAATTAAAAAACTGGTCAAAATACACTATTCTTTATATTTCTAAATTCTCTTTTATTACGTTTTGGTTGCCACTCTTGCGAAATGCCACGAGTTGCCCTGAACCACCTTCCCAATCTTGATATACATCTAATTCTAGGTCCTAAGTTTGTAGGCTGGGTCTCCAATTCATATATCGTCCGACATTGTTAGGTACATGCAACATACTTTAGAATACTTTGGCTTTGCTGGAGTTGTAATAGCTAGATGGGTTAGACCTTTTTTTTTTCACTTTTCATGAAAATTTATTTATTTTTTTTTGGATACCAAACCACCTGTATAGAGATATACTATCCGTTGGTTTATGAAAATTTATTTATTTTCAATACGCGATAGTCTTAACATTTATATCTGAGAATTACAAAGTATATTATTCCGAATGATAGGATTTTATATTTTTCATAAGATCTTATATCTGAGAATTACAAAGTACATTTTCACTGGAGCCATGCTGTTGGCAATAGCGACAATAGATAGAGGCAAATTGGCATCTAGTTTTGCAATTTCCTAGACTTGCAACAGAAAGACTGTCATAATGCCTGAGGTTTTTCACTAAAAGTTCCCAAGATTCTTCTGCACTGAGTGGCTCCACCCTGATCTTTTGGCAGTCCATCCTGTGCACACATCCACCATCCGTGTACTAATGATCAATTTACTTCTTTTCCCCGAAAACCATACTCCATCTTCCAGAGAAAAATCTCTCCACATCATCTAAAATGAGCACAAAGTCTTCTGTCTTTAAAATCTTTGAACATTTTGGCAGCCCTCGTGTCCTCATCTATAAGATATGATAGATCAACCCCCTATTGCATTGGCAATTTTCTTTTGTAAATAAAAAATTTTGAATTCTTGTGACACAGTGACCCGATAGGCATATTTGAAGGCTTTACTCTTATTTTCTAAAACCCACTTATTGAAGTGCTTGATTAGACTAGTTTTTCCCACGCCTCCCACGTATTCTTACATTCTTAAAATGCGAAATCGATACTTTTAAAATAAAAGAATAACAATATTTAAACAATTCTTAATTAAAAAACAATATTTAGGTGAAAAACCCCTCAAGAGATAATCCCGATGCTGCAAATAAGAGAAAGATCACTCGCACCATGTATCAGCTGTATGAAAAGCATCCGAATAATAAGATACAAAGTTGAAATTGCCATATTTGGGTACAACCCAAATACATAAAATTAAAAAATAAAAAAATAATTTTTCACAGAAAGAAAATAATTAAAAAACAAAGAAATAGAGAGTAAGGAAAAAGAATATTTTATATATAAGAAACTTGGAAAGATATTCAGTAATATCAAAAACTTGGAAAATAATTATGCAAATCCTACAACCCATTAGAGAATTGCTAAGAGAGGATGGCAGTGTAATTATTGCTATGGGAATTATTATGATAAGATAAATTACGTAAATAATTATTTATTTTTAGTGTGTATGCATTTAGAAATAATTTTTCTAAAAAAAAAAAAAATCTTAGTAATATCATAAACTTAAATCATGTTACAATTCCTTGCACACAAGATATAATTCTTGATCTCACATTTCAGTTCAATAGATTTTAAGGAAGCATCAAGCTTACAAAGGTGGGATTAATGTTGCTCGAAAGAGTTCTGTATAGCAATACCTGCCAACACATGTTGACATGTACTCTTTCTTCTTTCTCTCCATAAATCAGAAAGTGGAGATCGGAGGGTTTTTCATCATGTACAAAACCTTATCCAGTTGAAAAGAATGCACTTTTCAACCATAGATAGGTTGATTTCCTATATGTTTCGGCCTATAACAGATCTATGAAAGAATGAAAATCATGATGTATGGTCCCAAGGGACGGCCTAATGGTATAAACTCTTTCCCTCAATCTGGTGATCCCATATTCAAAGTTAATTCAATCCCATACACAACTACTCTGAATTGCTCATCATCTTCAAATATGGAATATTCTGAGGACTGCAAATTCATCTTCCTCAACTTGAACGTATCACTGTCTGCAAGTAAGAAACACAGAGGGTGGTACACTGTTAGTCCCAAATTTGGAATTATAAGCATAAGATGGCCTGTTTTTCCTCAAGCTAAGCAAATTCCTTCTCTCTCTCTCTCTCTCTCTCTCTCTCTCTCAAATGTCCCAAAAGGCAATGTTGCAGTATATGTTTGAGCCAGCCTTCATTTCAAAAACTTGCTCGGAATGGCTGAAGAGGAATTCGAGTTTGACCATCCAATGGGTGGTCTGACAATTCCTTGCACAGAAGATACATTCCTTGATGTCACTGCAAGAAAATCGAGCCCACTATTTTCTTTCTCCAAGAGCTTTTCCCAATCCGTTACCAAATTGAAAAGAATGCATCTTTCTACAACTCTGTCTGCTCACAATTTCATCTGCATGTTTTTACTTATGACACTGATCATCAGACAATGAGATCATATTCTATATGCTAGGTGCAGGCCATGGCCAAGCTGGTTCCTACTTTTTCGGAGCAGAAGCTTAAACGTTAAAATAAGAAATTTTGAGCTTTGTACGGAATTGACATTGTTTGCAAATTAAATTTTAAAATAAGCTATTTACGAAACAAATTTCAAAAGTAACACACTTATGTCCAGTTTTGAAAACTCGACATGTACTATTCATACATGTCAAGTTTTCAAAACTCAACACACTTAAAAAAAGGTAACATATCGAGTTTTTAAAACTTGACATGTCTTGAATAGTATATATTATGAGTGTTATGACACCCGAGTCGAACTCGGGTATCACAATGCCCGAGCTCGAGCTTGATGTACTTTAAGTGAGCTCGAGCTCGCCCAGCTTGTATTTTTAGAGCTCGAGCTCGAAATGTCGTCGGGTGTTATCAGGTAGTGTCGTCGGGTATTATCGGGTAGTGTCGTCGGGTGGTACAGGTAATATATTTAAAAAATATACTTAAAATATAATTTTATATATAATTTTTTTAAATATAATTTTATATAAAAATTATTTTTTTAAAAAATTAAAATATTTTGGGTAGTTTGTCGAGCTTTCGAGCTCCACACAGTTGGGCTTGAACTCGAGCTCGATACCCAGCTACCCGAGCCCCAGCTCGAGCTCGAGCTTTGACCAGGTAGTGTCACGGGTACCCGTGACACTACCCGGTGTCATTAACACCCCTAGTGCATATCGAGTTTTGAAAACTCGACATATTTTAAAATGACTATGTCGAGTTTTCAAAACTCTACATGTTGAAACCATAAACTCACCGCCCCTTCTTTTTTCTTCTTTATTTTTTTCCTTCCTCTTCTCTTCCACTTCTCCTCTTCTCTGCCCGCAGCTGACTACAACAATCTCCCCACCCCACACAAAATCTGCACTGTCTGAAGAGATCTACAACCTTGGGAAGGTTAATCGAGCACCATCCAATCGTTTGGACGTCAATACTTGACATGTATGAAGACTCGACATGCTCATTTTAAAATATGTCGAGTATTGAAAACTCAACATGCACTGTTCAAAACATGTTGAATCTTCAAGCTCAACATGCTACTTTTTTTAAGTATATCGAGTCTTGAAAACTCGACATGCATGAACAGTGCATGTCGAGTTTTCAAGACTCGATATAGATATGTTTCTTTTAAATTTTGTTTTGTGGGTAGATTATTTTAAAAATTAGTTTGTCAAATAGTATCAATTATGTACAAAACTCAAAAAAATTTACCACCAACTTACCCTCAGCCCATCTCAACAGTTTATTAAAGTGTAAATTCATCACAATTTTTTCACTCCATTGATAAATGGGATTAACAAAATATGTCGAAAGCCCAAATCAAAACAAGTTGAGATTACAAAAAATAGTTTTACATGAGAAATATAATAAATTACTTATCTATATCAACCCCCTCCCTTGGGTGGATGTGAGGTATATATGAAATTTATTTCATAATTTTAAAATTCTAAGTTTTAACCTGAATAATAGATATCAATGATAAAAATACACAAAAACTACTTCGTAACGTGGATGTGGTGGCTTGCCTTTGGCGGTAGTACTTGGGGGGCTTTTAGCAACAAAGTCATCGAGTGGAGAAAGCTCCACCAGAACAATGGTCTGCGGTTGAGAGCAGCTGGAAAAGAGGGCAGTCAAGGGCAACGAAATTGAAATAAATAAGTTAACCTCAACTTTCTTAATTGGGACATTTGTGTACGTGTAATCAATAACTCAATGCGACAAAACCATTTTAAGAGTGAACAATTCATAACTCTCGCCGCTTGCATGCATTCTCAGACCTGTAGAATCCTAACTACAACTCAAATGAGTATATTCCTCTATAGCACAGCAATGTCTGGGGAGTGGCCATACTAGTCTTCTCACTCCACACCATTTCAGCTATTGAGAGAAAATTGAAATCATATACATTATTACAATGTCAAAAGAGATACTCCACAAAATTACTTACCACAAGAAAAATACAATTTCAGAGTAAATCCGGAGGTTTAAAAAATAACAATAAATGACCCGGAACAATGGACTCTAGAAATGCTTTCATATGCATTGTGCGCTTACAACCCAAACCAACCAGGCCAGTGGGAATAAATATTGCAGCACCACCCCCCCGCCCCCTAAGAAAAGTTCTCTTAAATATCATTCAGCCGTGGGAACAAATACACAACCACTAAAGAGAGAAATGGGAAAAACGAAAAGAAATTCCAACATGTTTGCTAGTTTCTACACCCCTGTATTCTTTCTATTGTACAAGAGATATGGGCTACATAGAAACTAATGTGTGAAAATTGGCAAAAACTACAGAAGCAGTTCCTACAATTGCCACAAGTGAGGGATACATGAGGAAGACAATCATTACATATACACAAGGTTCGGAAATTGTCAAAATTGAGTGCCCGCATTCAACTCAATGGCCCACATTGACACGAGGAGATATACAAGTCCAACAATATAACTAGGATGGAATGCAGTAAGAAGAGCTCAAAGCAGGAGGCAAGACACAAACCAAGTGAGGCCCCGGAGGGTTGCAGCTTATGTTTCCCTCCTCAACATCTGGGAGGCCAAGCTGAGGGGGCCGCACATACCCTGCCACCAGGGGCATGCATAAAATTGAGATGACTATCCTGGAACCTGTCATTATCCCAACAGATAATTCAGATACTGCAAATAAGAGAAAGATCACTACACCATGAATTGATACTTCTCACTGCAACCTACAATGATCCCCCTACAAAGAAAAGGCCATAAATACAATATGGAAGTTTAGTACCTTGTTTAGTGGACAGCAAGACGTGCCCTCTCTTTCTCCCGGCAATCATCCAGTTTTCAGAACTAGCATCAACTTCATACAACACCTCATCCTGTTCACACATTCATTTTTAAGAGAACTGTTGAAGGCCCATTCAAAAAAGAAGAAAAAAAAAATAGAAATAGCAAATCTGTTTAGCTCTCTAAAGTGACACAATATCTTTCCCTAGCTCCTAACATTAACAGAAACCTAGACCATCACGACATTGAAAATATCTCAGCTCCCTTTAGGATGTCCTGAAATCAACAGTACCACAAAAATCAAGAAAGGAAAATTATTTGTTCATCTACAAACAATCTTCACAACTGTCATATGGCATCAGTTTTACATGGAAATACTGATGGCGCATAAATTGAAAGGTAAAAATAATAAAGAAAAATTAAGTGTGGAAGGCAAATATGAATCACTGTTATTTGTACCGTTAACAAAAGAATGCACCCCATGGTTGTTTTGTTTCACTGATTGAGCACATAGTAAACTGCAGATTGACATTTGACTTACATTATTAGTGGAAGCTCCATCTTCTACATCCTTTAACCTTTCAACTCTCCATTTCATGGTAACAAGCTGCCCAACTCGAAGGCCTGCTAATGGAAGTGGAAGAAAACCAACCGCTAGGAATGGATCCAGAACAGGCTTTTGCAAAGCAAGGGCGCTTCTAAATATCAAATCTTTAGTAGCATCACCATCGTTGAAGGATCCAACCATCACTGGTGTATGGGCTCCCACTTTTCTATGACCAGCAATTCCATATCTTATATTCAGTATGCTATCATGGTGCACATTTATGTCGCTATCTGAAATAATATGACAACAATAGCTTGATTGCTTAAAAACAATAGCATTGCCAGTACTAGAAAAGAATGAAAAAATAGCTAAAACAAAAAGTAGGTTCCTTAAAGTATAGATAATGCATACTATCCTAGACAAACAATGATGTTTTCGCCTCATCAAAACAACAAAGTGTCTTCGTTTCTTCAAACATGCTGAAGCACAAACGGAAAAACAACAGAGGAATCCAAGTATGTGATGCACAAAGTGAGACATAGACCCAACCATGTGGAAAGTCAGGTGTTTAAGTCTCCTCTTCCACTTCTGGTTAAAAAATAGGATGCACAGGAAACAGGTTCAAGGATCATGTTTCTGGACATTTACCGTCTACATGGAATTGCATTACTCCATGCACAAGTCCTCATGGACTACAATTGACCTATCGAGATTGATAAAATTCAAAGCATTATACCTCCTTCGTCCGTGCTTCCCAAGCTTATACTGAAAGAATTCCTGCTTTAGATGATGGGGAAACGACAAGTGGAAAGAAGCTTGAAGTGGGTCTCCCATCACTTGTCCAGTATGAACAAATCCATCTTGAAGATCAAGCCAGGCATCATAGATTGTTAATGGAGCCTTCACTTGGGAGTAATACTATTACCTAATAACATGGACCACATGATCACCTCATGGTTAAAAAATAACAATTGATTTGTGTTCCTAATAACAAAGGGGAAAAATCAAAGCAATAAGATTACGAGTTTGTGAATTGAAATTTAAATCTCTCTGTTTTTCTACCAAAAGACTAACAGCAGCTAAAATTAAAAAAAAAAAAAAAAAACCACACGGACTACAATAAGCACATCGTCTACAGTGTGCAAGGTGATATACAGATAATGAATGCATAAAAACATTTTGCAAACAATAAGTTGCTCATATGCACACATCATACACACACAGCAAGAATACTAATTCAAAGCCAGTTCATTATGCAATGCAGCTCACGAATATAGATATTCATCTGGATATATATATATAAACTTTCCGCTTTTGCTAAATTTCAAATTTGGAACCAACTACCTCTCTGTGGAATTTAGCTATGAAACTGCAAATAAATTTCCCATAGAGCTACTAAGTTATTTAAGCTTTTCAGAAGCAAGCATAAATAAGCAGCTCAACAGTCTTCTTCTACAAGCTCTAACTAGTTTTTTCAGGTCAAGAGTCCCTTGAGAGCTTTAAATCTCCAATACATTGCAATACTTTCGACAGTTAATATGACAGACAACCTCTCTTACATTAGTTCACCATTTGGTAACACTGACTCCAGGCAGTCAAATGACGATACACAGCAATTGGGATAAAGTGAATGAAGAGAGAGGAAGAGGGAATACAAAGACAAAGTGTTGGGGGAAAAATTATGCAAAACTGATCGGAAGGAGTGTAAATTAATCTCTGCACAATCAACTTACTTTTCACACCTTAAGCAACAAAAATGTTATCAAAAATCAGCACAGCAAAAATTATCATATGGTGAGAAAGAACTGGATTTTGTTCTTTCTTGCCATATAGTAAGTTTTAAAATTTTCTTCCACCAAACCACCATATACATTTTCTTATGATTTCCTAGTATGTAAATTTTAAATGTTCCTGGAATTAATGTCCACCATCTAAAGGTAACCCACATCCGGAAGTTTTCATAATTGATAAGGAAACAGATTTGGAGTGTGACATAATAAAAATGTTGGACTTAGATACAAACAAAGAACAAACCATAGGTATCAATTTTAGCTCAAAGTTTAAAAATGATAAAACTTGGTATTCAGATGAAATTTGAGGAGGCCTAACCATTTAATGTACATGTGAGTAGTAAAACTTAACCCTGCATTTCCTCATTAAATATCCCCCTGGCCTCCGCACTATGATTTAGCAATTCAAGAATATGCCACACTTACTACAAAATATACACACCGAATACACCATCAGAGGATCCAATAGGGCTTGAACAAACTACTAGTCAAGATGAAGATAACGCAGTGCAGTACAAACTATTCAGGCCCAACCCTGACCAGGAAACCTATCAAAGGGCAGAGTTCATTTAGGCCAGCAACCAAATTTACTGCCTAATTTGAAATGCAGCAAAGAGAATCACGATCATGATGATTAAACTGAATCTGATTGTAATTGTACATGAGCAACCAACAAATAAGTCTAAAGAGTATTTATTTATTTATTTTAAAAAAGATTAACATAGAAAAATATTGCAGTTAATGAAAGAAGTCTATAGTTTATACCTGCAAAAGTAAAGTTCCATCACTCAACTTATCTGCAACGCGTGTGCTTACATGGAAAGGATCAGTAAAGTGTACAGCCAGAGTCCTGTAATTTGGTCAAATGTTTCAAATTACATGAAACAACAACCAGGGAAAAAAAGATTAAAAAAAAAAAGATAAAAAGAAAAAAGAAAAAGAAAAAAGAAAAAAGAAAAAAGAAGAAGAAGAAAGCACACACAT
This sequence comes from Dillenia suffruticosa, assembly GCA_033439265.1. Taxonomy (NCBI): domain Eukaryota; kingdom Viridiplantae; phylum Streptophyta; class Magnoliopsida; order Dilleniales; family Dilleniaceae; genus Dillenia; species Dillenia suffruticosa. Next base: position 4,159,370 of record JAVTVX010000005.1, read on the forward strand.
ACACACAGTGGCATCTAAAATCAGCTTTAAAGAGAAATACATGCCTCTCAAATACTTGGTTGTGGGAAACACCAAATTCAAGTCTGAGTGCAATTGTTCTCATCCCATCCACAATGCTCTGTTTCCGGGGAGTAACTGCCCATTCACATAAGTTGGCATTTGTTAGAACAAATTGAATCAAAAGGAAGCATCTCACAAAAATTTATGCCCACAAATTAGTTACAAACAAGACATTTCCAAACACCAGTGCCAAGATTCTAACCTAAGGATGATCCTCTAGCAAGCTGGTCACTGGCTGCACACACTGGAATCCACAGAACAGACGTCACATTGCTCGCCCACTCTGGGAGCTCTATTCGACCATCTTGGAGAGTCAATTTCTTAAAATCCTCAGAAACAGCAGAATCGTTATCTTTTTCTGAAACATCAGATCTTCCCAGGTCATTGGTGCTCTCTAAAGGATCATCATACCTCTCCATCTCAATTACATGAGATTCCTCTATTTTCAGACCAGGGCCAGTATCAATGTGCAAGACAGCTCCAACAAGCGAGTACTCAATAGGCTTTACTACGATGCCAATCCACTGAGGTTCATTCATGAGTAAAGCAGATGAGATTGCAGCAGCGAGATCAACCAGAGGTCTGGGTTTGAAAACCTAAGAAAGAAAATTTGATATAAGATGGTTAAGATGATTCAAGAAGTTTCCCACTATCATGCCATCTTAAGAATAGATCCATAAAATTGGTCTCACAGATGCTACAAACTACAGCATGGCCTATCTAAAACATCATCAGCATCATCTCACATATACATCAAAATAAATTCTCAGACTAACTTCAATAACTTTCACCAATGGCCAAGATATGTGATCTACAAGAGTACCTCTCGCTGCATTATGCATTCTCTGTCATTTCAGGGATTCTTTTCCTATCCTATCCGGCATAACTCAGAAGGCTTACAGAGATAGGAAGTGAATATTCATGATATGCGTTGAGATACGCTTCAGGGGTTGAAAGTGGGGACGTCAGAACAGTTATGGATGATCAATTTCACATTTTACATTATGTGACAGGTAATACATCATACTTCAAGCACAATGATGCCATCCGTGAGTTCACAGGTTACAGTAAGTTTATTAACATGTAGTACCTTTAAAATAGGTTTAGTGGGTTTCTCATAACTCATAAAGTCGTCGCTATCTGCTGGACCAACTTTAGAGAAACTATGAGATCGGAATCTCAACTGCCCAATTTGCCCAGTAAGGACGCCCAGGACATAGGAACCCGGCTTTTGTGGTGGTAGAGCAAGAGTAATCGTATTTTTTCCAGGCTTTAGAATCGTGGCCCCAGAGCTCTTGATAGCCTGAAATGAGAATTCATAATCATATCATTGGCAACTTCATTGATCAGCTCTCTCTGGTAGAAAAAAGTAACAGTCTCTAGGAACACACCTTAACACCATCATCAATACTATTTGTAGCAATTAGAGTGAGACTGAGTGATTCAAGAGTAATATCATCAGGAAAACCACTCCAGAGTGTCACAGAAATGGTCCCAGGATCCCCATCACAAAGCTCTAATGGTGGTCCAGGAATGCCAGAGAAAGTTATTAAGGATGATACATCAAGTGGCACCGGATTTTTCATTTCACTGTGAGCAAGGTGGACAACCTCAGCCTGGAACGCTTGGCGCTCTTTGGTCAAGAATAGGCCTTTATCAAGTGAGAGAAGTCTTACACAAGATGATAAGTACCCAGCTTCATCATTGAGTATCTTCTGGCACTCAGCTAAATTGGGAAGGACTTCAGCCAATAAATCCTGCCATCCTTCACCAGAATAAAGAGCGCAAACCTTCTCATATGACTTTTCAGCTAAATCATAGTTTCCATGCTTGTAGGACACAGCAGCAATTTCACCATCAAGGACAACACCATGTCTTTTCCACCAGGAACGGTGGTAATTGTCAGCAGCCCCTCTGGTGAGCTCCAGATATTTTAGCTTTCATAAAAAGAAAAAAAAAAAAGAATGCGTTAGTGAAAAAAACATCAACAATACAAGTACATTAAAAAAGTCATGCAGTACACCAAGCTTTTTCAAAATTTTTGTGAAAGTCAAATAATGAGTGCAGAGGAATCCCAGGTGTTTCTAGACCATTACCAAGGAGAATGTCTATAATTAGAAAGGCCTGTTATTTAACTAGCCTGGACATTATTATGATGAGAAAGAGGCGCATTTTCAAATAACATTGCAAAAAAGTAAAGTAATTAAAGATAATCAGCATGAGAGATTGCAAAAAGACTCTGGATGACCAGATAGTTGATTATTAGAACAACCTACAATCATGCGTACTAGGTACCTCAAATTCTTTCAGGGATGACAGAGATTTCCACAAGTCTGAATCAGAAATTGTGTTCTGCAGTGCATGCTCAGCGGCAACATAAATCTCCGAAAGTCTCATGGGTCGGTCAACTGAGTTATCGAAACTTCCTGGGGAAGAGTTAGTCCGAGACATAGCAATTGTATTTACTTTAGAAGGAATCGATGTCCTTGACACATCTGTACCTGAGCTGTCAACATAGATAAAGTTAATAAGAACTAAAGAATGTCCCAAAAACCTAAAATTGCTGCTACTTTCCCTAGGGGAAAAGATAAAAATAAAACCCAATAGAACATTACGGCTTGCAATTTTTTTTTTTTTTTTTTTTGACAGAAAAGGGAAATTTGCATTAGAGGTGGACAAGAATGTCCAGGGACTCCAAAGGGATAAGAAATCCTGGCAACAAAAGGTTAAAGTTATAAAGCTCTCCGATCCCTTTTCAATTGTTGTGAACCAGAATCATTGAAGACCCAGAGGCATCAACTCCCAAAGAAGACAATCTTATCACAAAGAACAGAGGGATCAACAGTTAATTTCGTAAATTTTTTGCATTCTGTTCTCTCCAAATACACATAGAATAGCAAGAAAAGCACATGTCCAAAGCCATCAAGCATCCTTCTTCCATCCCAAACCCCAAAATTTGACGAGAAACAAATCAGGGAGGTTCCTAGGACTAGCCCATTCATCACCTCATATAACATAGTAAATAAGTGGCTCCACATTTCCCGTACAACAGAAGAATGTAGAAATAAATGATCTCTATTCCCATAACAATTAAGTAAATATGGAGAGATTGATTTATAAGATTTCCTCTTTTAGAGTAGATCATTAGTATTGATCTTTTTAAGCACCATGGACCAAATAAAAGCCTTAACCTTGGTCGAAACCATAGCCTTTCAAATAAAATTATTTAAAGAAAGACAAGGGCGTTGGGAAGAACTAATAAAATGATGAAACAAATATTTGCAAGTAAAACCACCCGAAATATCAAGATTCCAAATCCTAGTATCTGGGACATTGTAGGAAAGTTCATTTCCCTGTAACAGAAAAATCAAGGAAGAAATCTCTATAACTTCTTTATCATTAAGATTCCTCATAGAGTGAAAATCTTCAGAGATAATTTTGCATGGTAATCAAGCAGCTCAATGACAATACAAGCATATTGAAATGCTTCAATTAGATACCTAAGAGGCAGTGCAAATCAACAAAATTGTCAAGAAAAAAAAAGAAAAAAAAATAAACATATTAGAAAAAAGAACAAGAAAACAACAAATGCTTGACAAACTATCCTCGACCATAGCTGCTCTGGTTGATAATTTAAAACCAAAATTATTCTCTATGACTCTGCACGACGTATCTGCTAATAAAGCAACATACTATACTTTAAAACCCCAAAATTTGATTTTAAAGCAAGCAGAACTCTATGGAAAATTTACTGAAGATGCACCAACTGAAAGAGCTTAACCAAATATTTCACATTATCAGACAATGTAAGACGAGATGACCACAAATTTTGTACTCAGGACATATAGCATGATAATAATATAATAAATCCTCATCAACCTCCCTTCCAGAAGGTTTTATATTATATCTTATCACAAACTGCAATGCAAACTAACCCCTCAACTTTCAATGAATTGTGTGTAAAGTTTCAGCCTCTTCAACATCACAAATGAGAAGCCTGTTAATCCTTCTTCATCATTTACCAGCAACAAAAACTAGATTCAATAGAAAAAGGAGATGAAAGATCAATCTACCATTGAACCATGCAAGCCAAAAACAAGGGCATGGGTTCCTATTGACAATTTCTAATAAGAAACAAAAGATAGATAGACGCCAAACTAATCTCTCCATTTACTATTAAAGCAATCATAACTTATTGTATGACCTCTTAACTTTGCCCCATCAGGGAGATCTTAAGATCGAACTCAAGTTACCTTCCATCTCCTTGCAATACCATCCACCACCTAATTCACAAATGAATCAGCATTAAGGGATCCATCACCAACAACTTCTACTTCTTATTGCTTCTCCGATACCTTCATAATCGATACAAAAATGTAGGTAACTTCCATTTTTTCCCACATTTTTTGGTGTCAAATATTACTTCGACCTAAACCTCTTCACTTACAAAACAAATTGACTTTATTCACTGGAAAAAGAAAATTTGAATTCACCCAAATTCAGTTGCACACTCTTGTAAGAAGGCTCTAACCATCACTTCAACCAAGAAAATGCAGTTAATAGCCTAAAAACAAGTACCGACTCTCCAGACACCAGTTCTGGAGCCTTGCCTGAACTTTAAAAGTGAAAAGATCCGAAAAATTGCAAGTATGTTCTTGTTTGTTGGTTTATTACCAAGAGTACAGGTGCTCTGAGCATGCCTTCAGAAAGAATATTTCAATCTATAAGAAAAGAATGTGTTTGACATCGGCATCATTTTAATAATTTGGTTATCCTTACCCATCAACAAAACCTGATCGACCATCAAGTATTTCAAACATGTTCCCAGCAGAAAGAGAAGCCCTCCTCCGATTAGCTTCACGCAACAAGATAGAAGGTTCGAGAGGAAGTGGTTTCCTTTGAATACCAAAGTGCTTCATTCTTGTAGTTGCTTGAAGGATTAACTGTGGTGAAATCAACATAATTATAAGTAGATAAAATATATGTCACTTTACTTAAAAAAGAAAATTCCAAAGGTGATATGATTATGATGACTACAAGATTCTGGAAAAAATAATAACACGAGTGACAAGTACGGCAATTCAAAAAGCTAAAGGTAATCTCATTAAAACCAGAAATAAGAGGCCATGCATCTATCGTAATGGATATTTGGCCAGAAAACAAGGACAAGGCATTCACTGGCAGAGCTTTAAATATTGCTCCTTTATGGATCTTCATTCCATTAAGCCTCACTATGTATCCCATGCAATTAACAGATTAACACCAAGACCAACGCTAAGAATGAAGAAGCAGTCAACCACAGAAAGTGCAGAACATAAGAACATAGTTCTGACAACCAAGTTCAATATTTGTTAGCATTTGGCAAAGCTTTGGTAGATCAATACAAGACCAATTGTCACCATCTGGTTTTACATTCACATTTTACATAAATCATAGTTTGCTTCTACTAAAGTTGCCTTTATAAGAGGATGAAGTCACCCTGACAAATCGACCCAAATGACTCTACCTTCATATGCTCTTTAACTAGTTCATATTATCCAGCTAAAGAGGAACTTGCCTTTTCTTTCTCAAGCACTTCAGATGAAGCTTCCGGTGGCACTGACGGCCAAGTTGCTGGCTTCGGCCAAGGAAACATACTGAGTGAAGCACTGTCAAGAGGAGAAAATACACTTCTCAACATATAAGTAAAAAGAACACAGAATTATTATAGTTTGGCACCATGAACAATTGGCTTTAGTTAAAGGACCTACATATCTATTCAATTATGTTAATGAAAACTTGTAAATACATCACGCAGGGCAAACAGACTTTTACCTGTTGGCAGGGCTTCGTTCTATATCTGCTCCATACCCAATCAAATAAGCCAGCCTCATAAACTGCGATGTCAGAAAATGCAGATAAATAAACAGCAAATTTATAGAAATCATAATGGGGATGCTATAAATATCTGGAAGCAACTTTCTGAATGATAAAGCACTACTAAAATGGAGCATTGCAGAGTCCAGATGTATGCCAATATGTGAAGTGTTTTTCTAATACAATCTTCTTATCAAACTAGTTCAGAACTCACACAGAACATATTAGTCATTTCTTTATATTTATGATGCACAACGTGACCAAATCATATGCAGTAAAAATCCATTTACCATCTGATTTCATCCCATACTGTACCACACAAGCTCAGTGAAAGAAAAAAGTTATAGTTTCAAAGGAAAGACTACATATATACCAAATATAGAGGAAACGAAGAGAAAAGGGATGTAAACGAAAAGGATCAATGTTCTCATAAAAGGAAAATTAAATAAAAAGGAAATAGTGAAAGATTCAACAGGTTGACAAATGGAGGTAAAGAGCACTTCCACATAAAGGTATATTTTCATCTTAATTTGAACTGTAATCCAGATCTTTTCTTCAGTAGAGAAATCTCTCAAGCTACCTAGTTGCTGCCATCTCATTTGACAATGCCAAAGAAGGTTGCAGGATCAGAACAAGAGGTGGTTTTGAATTCTGATTAGAGTTGGTACTAAACAACACAAGAATTGGTTGTCTCTTGATGGCCTTGATGATTTCTTAGTCCTTCAGTTCAAAGGTCTTGGCTCCCTATAAGGATTGAAGGACACTTTGAAGGACGAGGCTACTTTATCATGCTTAAGGTTAAAGAGAAATGAATATAACTCCAGAGCAACATCAAACAACGTATTTGTTCTCAAGCTGCTGGACCTTTTAGCGTTAATTCTCTACAAAAGATCAGTGGGGGATTGGGAGGCACTTTCCATTGATCTTTTTGTTTTATTTTGATATTTTGTATTCCTTTCTTGAAGGGTGCATTCATCCTCCTTTGTAATGACTTTATTTTCTTCTTCTAGTGAAATCCTTTTTCTTTTTATAATATAAAATGATTTTATTTCAATGGTTCACCGGTGCAGGAGGTTCAGAGAGATCCTTAATGTTTCCCGTATTCCTCTGACAGGGCTAGTGCTGGTGCAGGTATTAACAAATAATTTTGTCCTAGAGGGTGTCTAAAATATTGGCAAGGCATTGCCCAATCAACTGAAGAGATTGTTACTAAAGCTGGTTTCAGCAGTTCAAAGGGTTTTGGTAGTTGAAACAGATTCAAATGCAAATTTATAGTGATAGAATGCCAGAAATTAGATAGCAGACTGTCAGATAAATAACTATGCCTAATTTTCTGGACAACATGGAAACAAAATTATCCCGATTCATACAAAGACTAAAATTCAACAGGCATAACAACAAATTTGCCAATGCAGACCTAACTTGCACTGTAAGCTACATAATTACTTTGTGAGATTTACTATTACATTGCTTTTCAATTTTAGGTTAGTTTATTTCATACCTATCAGACTAGAGCATCTTGGCCTATCATTATTTACCCTACACATAGGGACCATACTATGAGCAGCCAGAGAATTACAAACTAGAGGGAGCAAATTCAAGCATAGTTATAGGCACTCACACTTGTATCAGATTCCAATATGTACTTAATGCACAGAAAAATCCCTAGAACACAGAAATAAGAATGCTTCACCTTGATTCGACAAAGTGAATACAGATCTCCCTGAAGGCGGTAGAATTCCTTTTCTATGTCAGGTGCCACAAGTCCTTTATATTGTGAAGCAGTTGCATTGATGACTGCCAAGCAAGCAGTAATTACCCAAACCTCACGCATGCAAAAAGGTAATGTACTCTGGACAATGCACAAATACACAAGAAGTATCATAATCGGTAGAAGTATCATAATCGGTAGTTCGCTATGCTTCAGTTGGGTGAAAAATTCGAAGAAAAATAAATCAAATCAGGGTCGTCAACAGCCATGCAATTGGCTAAGAGCATAAAGGAGACTTAGTTTGTAGAAATTTTGGTCTTTCCTCTCCATTGGCAAGAAGGTTCTTATTTTTTTTGTCGTCTCACTCTTGATGGCAAATCTAGTTGACATGTGATGAACATAAAGATGCAATTAAACATATCTTTTTCATGGGAAAATAAAATACTCAGTAACAAGAAGCAGCACCAAGGAGGTGCAAAATCAAACACAAGCAGAGAAACTGCAAAATCAATCCTTTGCAAAGAAAGCATTAAACTCATAGGAATGGAATGATTTCAAAAGGCTATGAACAGAACTTCTCCAAGGTTTCTGACCCATAAAAAATTAACTATTCGCATCGCCCATAACCAACAAAAAGATGCAAACCAACGGTTATATGAATGCCCAAATGCACAAAGAAATTACACGATTGAAAGAATGCCAAATACCTCATGTTGTGCAAGCGACTTTGAGAAACTGATAATGAATGAATAACCCCTCGATGCAACTTCAAAAGGACGATTCAGCTTGAATAGTAGCTGAAAATGTCAACACAAAACACTAAGAAAAATTCCAAACGCAACTATAATAGAGCAGATTCTCCATCAAGCATTATAGGTACGTTAGTAATCAGCATCTGAAGATAGATGAATGGAAGTTTTATCATAGTCACACTCACACAGCAGTATCAGTTACACTAAGGATACATAGCTTTTACAAAGACATCCATACAAAATAACACGTGCTATTGTTTTGAACTTTCATACACGTCAAATTGGTCTATAGTTGTATGAAAACAAAATAATCAAGAACAAATCATCAGTACAAAATTGGCATTATCTCTTCCTCCATTTTTGAATACACTTCTATATGCAATCCAAAGAAAAGGGTTGGGTAGACAAATATACACATAAAAAAAAAAAAAAAAAAAAAATCCACCTATACTCCAAGTGTCTGAGGACCAACAGAAGCCAATACAAAAAATATCTAATTAAAAAACCCTAAAAATATGACAGCCAAACTACAATGCCAAAAAGGCAAGTAAAAAATAGGCAAATATATGATAATAAGCAACCATATTATAAAATAAGGCATGCTTTTTTGAATGTATTTTCATGAATAATTTATTTAAAAAAAGTAAATAAAGCTATCTGTCGGTCATTTGCATAAAAGTATCCCTAATGTTTTAGCTGAAACAACCCAAGGCATTAAAATTCTCAATATTGGACACCTTTGACTGACAGGCAAATAGGTACTGTCTGAAATCAAACTCTCTAAATGTATCATCCTGAACAATCTGGGCCAGCAGCTTTTTTCCGGGATTGAGAAGAGCTGTACTTTCATCACCGTGCTCTATCCCACCAAAATCCCTCTGTTTCCCTGCCATATTGACTGCACTACGGGAAATGAATCAGTAATACCAAATACTTATAACTCTTCTATGCATTTTATTTATCAAGGAAAAAATTACATGGTACATTGAATGTGTGAATCATGGATGGAGAATTCCAAACACATACGCAACATGAAACAAGAGAAGGCACACCAAGGGTTCACCCTTGAAGCTAGCAAAACAGAGTCCTATAGAGCACTATTTAAGTATTAAATTAAAAAAAAAAAAATCCACAATCATGAAGATGGCAGAGAAAAATGACAACAAATCCTGCAATAGGTATCTTATCAAAACTATGTTGCATGGATACTTATAAACATGAGTGTGTTTCTGTCCACATGGGACACGCTCTTTGGAAATGACAAATATGACACTTTGTAACTTGGAATAGTATAAACTTTCATAACGTTGTTGTGTCCTATGTCCATGTCCATGTCCATGCTACATAACATCAAAGGAACCAAGAAAAGGGGCATAAGTCAATGTTCAACTCATGAATTCACCAGAACTCTCATTTAGGCCAAGTACCTGTTTCCAGATAACATAGTTCTAGTTCGTCATATTCCCGCAGTGAATCTTCATGAAGATGAGCCATCTCAAACATAAAAGCCAAGCTTTCCTAGACAAAAAGGAATTAAGAAAGTAACATTTTAGAATGACTACTTCTAAAACAAAAGGATGGAAATTAAGAGACAAATTAGTCAAAAGATTCCAGGGTGTTATGCCTCCCGCATCTGACACTTAGCAACGAGCTATCTCTTCTAGCCGCTAAACCTCCATCAGTTGTTTATAGCATTTCCATCATGGAGACTTCCTTTCTATGCCAGGAACTCTATGAAAAAGTACCTTTTTCAATAATGGAAGTAAAGATCTTATAACTACCTTCAAAATAAAAAAGTTGCAGAAGTTCCAAACAGGCATAAATCGCTGTTCACTGAGCTTTCGAATCTCATCCTCATAGAATTGAGCACGTCTATCCAATGTGTTCTTTATGCATTCCATAATTTTGGACTCCAAGTCCTCCCAGAAATTTGGTTCAGGACCATGTAGATCCAGCTTACAGCACCTGCATGATACATCATTCTTTATCAACAGAATTTTTTCTTTAAAAATAATAAAAATAAGAATTCTTTATTAATGGAAAATTGAACCTGCAAAATTCCGCACTGCATCTTCTAAAATCCTAACTAGTACAGAATGTTCAAAAGAAGTTTTTATCAAGTACCTACAACAGTGCTATGCTGATTGCATCAAAAAGAACAGAAAAAACTTTCGTATTTCCTTATTCTATTTGTCATAATAATGCTTCAGATGTCTTTGTAAAAACAAAAGCAAAACGGAATGCAGTATATGCACTTTGCTGCACAACCTAGATGCCTCCCCTCACAAAGAGTGATGTACCTTTTTCGGGTTTCATCCATGAAAACTATGTTCACACAGGAATAAAATTCTAGCTATGACAAAAAGAAGGTTTACTATGCAAAAATCATTCTCTCAACACTCAAAGGGTACTTCAGTTTATCATTTCAAGAATTGAAGTAGAAGTCTCTTAACTAGGAGGCACTTTACGAACCAAGGAGTCTAACAGACCAATAGGTGCTATTACAATAGGGTTTTAGCACCTAAGAATATAACAAAGGAAGTATAATCAAGGGATCCAGCAGACAGAGGGCATTGTAACAGCAACATTTAGGATAAAAGGAGCAAAAATTCATATATGTGGATTGCTAACCATCTCATAGAACTATCCAGACAAGAAAAATAAATGACCTGTTGCTTGATTCCAATATAAATATGTGTATATGTGTATATATATTGTTTGTACCTTTCTCTCTTCTTTGAGCTGAAATCTACTTCAAGTTTTGCATATACTTTTTTGGCCAATTTGGTGGCCTGATCATTGTGGGGGTGAGCTCTAGATACATACACAATAAACCACTCACGCTCATCATTTTGAACAATTAACTTCAGCCTTGGTTTCAGAATGGTCTTAAACTCATCCAGATCCTGAGCAAAAATAAAAAGAAGATTCAGTACTTGAACATAAATATAACAAAGTAAAGCTGAAATTGTGAAACGCATAGACACACAAACAAGATTGCTAGGGTAAGACTGCTTTCATCTGGCTACTTTGAAACTAAGAAAGAGATGTGCTTTAGCAGTATGCAAGTAAACTGTGCATGCCAAGAGAAGACAAGATATGTAGACAATTCACCACAAGGGAGCTTTGCCAATTTCTAAAGGGACCGGCACTTATAATTGAAGGAATGTTGGGCAGAGTTTATAACAATACATATTTTGATAGGTGCAAAAGAGTTTATGGCTAGACGAAAAGGCAGAAGAAGTTACATGAGAGACGAAACCCAGGCAAAATTGCTTTTATGTATGACTTCTAATAGAAAAGATGATAAATACACAGAAGAGAACCAAAAAATTGCACTATGTACAAACTAAAGTTGAGATTAAATATCTACAATATTGGCTGCATCCTCATAAAAAAATGGAAAACTGAGCCTAGAAAAGAAAGAGCCATCTGATCCCTTAAATGACCTAGACCTACCAATCCTCTCCCTCCTCACCAACCAAAAATAGCTTAGATGGATCAATCTAATAAAATTCAGCTTCAACCGCATAGCCCTCCATTCCTAGCACCCCTTATACACAAGTTCAACAAGAACCTACTGTATACGAATTACGAAGAAAAAGAGAGAGAAACACTCCCACATTGTGCAGGTCCATGCATAATGAAAAATGAGATGATCGATTGATCAATCTCTCGCAAAGAGGCACCATTGTACCACCAGTTCCCAAAATCTGAGATCCTATAGTTCCCCTTTCACCTTGTTAACTCCATCTCAAATCTTTCAACTGCAACATACATACAGCCTTGTTTTTCAACCCAAAGTGGTTCTAGGTCCAATACTAGCATCCAAAAAGTCAGCCAGAAAATCATAATTAGCACAACAATGCTGGCAAACCCGCAATTTGCTTAAATTAATCTTTGAAGTCAAAATTACCATAGGACAGAGATGGACACATTTGACATAAGGCATGAGCCTCTTTTTATGGTAGGATGAATTAAAAGATTTTCAATCACCATCACTGCCCACCAAGGATCAGCAGTAAGTCCTTATTTGTTTGCATTAGTAATAGAACTCATGTGTGATATCGAGGATGACATTTTTAGTGTATATTATATTCGGATGTAATTGTTTTGGTCGATGATGGTAAGCAAGCAAGGTTCAAATCAAAAATTAGAAAAATGGAGAAATGCTGCAGAAGTTTTAAAATTAGTAGAACAAAAAACAGAGTACATGGGATGAAACTTTAGCATAATAATGTTTTGCATGAAAAAGCTGTAAAGAATGAAGGAGAAGAGGTGTCTAAGACGGATAGTTTTCATTACTTAGGATCTATAATTTGGAAAAATGGAAACATTTATAAAGATGTAACACACTGGATAAGAGTATCACGGGTGAAATGGAGAACTACACTGCATCCCAAGTATAATGTGATAGTAAGATTCCACCCAAATTAAAAGGAAATCTCAAAGAAATATACACAGACTAACCAAATTTCATGGCAGGCCTAATTACATAGCAGCAGTGGAGACTGGAAAGGGTACACTTGCTGGATTTCATGAAAACACAAGCCAAGCACCATGGTTCCACTACAGGTTTCTCCACTCAAGGAAAATATTTTGGATTCTAGAACTTTTTAAGCGCAAAACCATTCAATTGGCCATTTTCTCGTTCAGCATATTCAAGCAAGTAAATATTTGGGACAAAACTTAGTCAATTAGACTAGCTAATGAAACATATTGCTGCAACTCTACACATATGATGATACAAAAACATTAACACAGTAAGCCAACAATGAAAATTTTCACATGCAACCCATAACTAATGTCACAGATCACCTATGCGGTATTTTCATACTGGTGAAATGACCTAAGTCATATCTGTTGCAACTCTCAGCTTTAAAAGATAATCGCAAGGAGTTTAATAATTAATTATCTGCTATAATTCAAATGGAAAAGGTTTGATGGACTCCAAATACCTCGCATGTAACAAGAACCACAGTGGCATATGGTTCTCGAAACCAAAAGATTGACTGCTCCTGCGGAAACCTACTGCGAAGTCTTGCATCTGTTGTTAATATGAACTCAGCTGGTAAATTCTCCACAAACACAGGATTGCGGGTCTTGTTGTTCAAGCAAGCTCTTTTGAAAGGCAATCTTTCCTCAAAACCACTTTTCACAATAGGCCATAAATCACTCATGTCTTCGACTGCAAAGCAATAAATGATGAAAGTAAGAAATTCGATTAGATTGTAATATGGTAACATAATTAAAAAATGACAGAAAACAGAACAAAAGGGGGACCCTATTGTATAATTGTTTACTTTCTTTTTCTTAAAAATTTCATTTTTAGACCACCTGATGGGATGACTGAGGTGAACAAGACTGCATAAAAAAAATTCCATCCTACATTACCAAGGCAATCACACCGACGTATACCCAACACCCTTAGGATAAACTCATTGACACAACTTTAAAAAGTATGAGAACAATGTCTATGGGTGAAAATCACTTTCCCCTAAAAAAAAGAAAAAGAAAAAATAAAAAGATGTGATTGATTTATCATCAAATCACATGTGTACCATCCAATCCCATGAACATAATGTAAATACAACTTTCATGAACCAAAATATATTAAAAACTTCTTGACAGTTATATGTGAAGTGAATAGAAGTCAAGAACTTTGAAAACAGCTTAGCAAAATGACTTCCGCTGATGAACCAATAAAGCATCATATGGCACGCATGATCCCCATCCACAACAATTATCAGAAACTTGTTTGGTAGTAAGCTTAATCAAAAACAATTGTACTTCCGGGTGAAATCAGAGAAAACAGTGCTACCGTCTCCAGCCAACATTCACTTACGAAAATCCAAAAATAAGCAGCAAAACAACCATAACTTGGCCTCCTTTCCATCATAGGATAATGACAAAGATACATGCCTACACACAATATCCACCTCTGAAATTGCCCTCACCTAATGTGCTTGCCTCACGCAGCTGTCCAATGGCTTTACTAATGCACACCTACGGATTACTGGTTGGTTCCCACCGTTGTCAAAAAAGAAGTCACTAAACTAAGAACCTCGTCTATAATACAAGTCAGATCCCATTTTTCGGAATACCGAAATTGGACTTGAGTATTCATGAAATCATAAATATAAACAGTGCAAAGTCCCTAATTCACACATTTCCCAATCAAATTTTCCAATTAATCAAACATCACATTTTTCCCCAGAATTGATTTTCGATTCTTAATCCGATCATCAAATGTTCCATTCCATCCAGCAATATCCAATTAGACATTCAAGTATACTTCACTCTCTGGAGCAAAATCAAGAACCCTTAAATTCAAGATCTGACAGTCGAGATGAGGTCTTGAGATTCAAATTTTGAAATCGTCTTCAAGAACTTGGAACTAAAATCAAGATTTCAAATAAATAAATAAATAAATAAAGGTCGTGAAAGAGGACTATACCAGCAATGATGAGGTGATCACAGGAGTTCTTGATAGTCTGAAACTGAGCCAAGTAATTGGCCATGACTTGATCAATGATATTTCCCGATCAAGATCCAAGAATTTCAGGCCATTTTTCACAGACGATGGGAGAGAGAGAAAGAGAGAAAGAGAGAAAGAGAGAGAGAGGGTTTGAGAGTAAATCTACAGGGAGAGAAGGTTTTGAGTAGAGAGTGAGAACCCTTAACTGCGGAGTTTGGTTTAGAGTCGTCTGCTTTAGAAATCTCTCTCTCTCTCTCTCTCTCTCTCTCTCTCTCCTCTCTCCCCTTCTCTCCTCTTTTTCTGATCGAATCGCGTCTCGGAGATCTAGTGCGTCGAGCTTTGTCACGCTTGGTGATGCGTCGAGCTTTCCCAGCGAACCCGAACATTTATTTCCTTTTTCTTTACCCTTTTCTTTATGAGAAAGTAAAAAAAACGATAAGCATTGTAATTTTTCTTAAACCTGTAATTTGTAATTTGAATAAGAATAATAATAATAATAATAATAATAATAATAATAATGTCACTTCAATGTTAAAATAATAGTAATATTACTATACTACCCTTTTAAAATATAACCTACTAATTATTTTTGGAAAAATGTCAAAAAAAATTAATAAATTATCAATTTAATACAATCAATAAAGTGACACAAAAAAATTAATTTTTAAATCACCCCAAAATGTTAAATGAAAATTTATTTTAAACATCTCAAAAATAAATAAATAAATAAATAGGATGCAGGGAGTAATATTTGTTGTTAATTATTATCGATTACTATAATAGTTTACTAATAAATTTATTAAATTAACAATAATTATTATATTTGACATTATGAAATAATGAAATAACATGTTTTAAGAAATAATAAATATATCAGATTTTTATTACAAATATAAAGATATATATAATGCAATTAAATAGAATAATATCCTGACAAGATTGGGCAAATTTCTTTTTTCCTAATTTTTTATTTCCCTAAATTATTTATTTTTTATTTCTCATGATTACAAAACTTCTTTTTCTCATTTATTTTTTATTCTACGAGAAATATCTTAACCGACAAAAAAAAAATCTCATTTAGCATATTTTCTTAAAAAGGAAAATTAGACAGAAGTTCTAAAAAATTCCATCAGTTCAGATATTTCACACATAATAAACAAATGTCTTAAAAATATACTTGAATTATTTTAGTTATATATAATTAATATAATTTATATATTGTAATACTTGATGAAAATATACGTCACTGGGGAATAAAAATATTTGATAACATATGCTTCAAAAACTAAAAAATAAAAAATAAAACAAAGCTACTGCTAGCAAATTGAATAAAAAGGAATAATCCACTAAGATATAATATGTATAATATTTTAATAATACTATAAGCAAAAATTTAAATACCTATAAGTATATAGATTATATATATGATTTACGAATTACGATAGATTTATAATATGAAATAATAATTAATTATTTTATTAATAGAAGATTCTTGCGTTTAAGAGTTATTTTGTTCATAAAATTAATAATAAGTTAGAATTATAATTAAAATTATATGTTAAAAGAAATTATTTGGTGAAATAATTATTAAATTATATATGATCTCTTATAACATGAGAAAAGCTCACTTATTATGTCTACTTTTGAGAGGAGCTGATGGAACTGATCCTCAAGCTGCTCTCGTAATTCTGCCCGCAGGATCATGCCGGGTGGGTGTGGGGGGCAATCAAGCCACTTCGACTCCTAAGCCACATAAGTAAAAGGGTCCACACGCATTGCAGATAATCTTTGGATGAGGCGCGACAAAGCCTCTGCAACAACAGACGTCCAACTCCATCCATGGCCTTCTCACTACCCTCCGCGACTCTCTCTCCTAATCTCTCCACCAATGCCCCTCTTGCTTGCCCACGGACCCTAGTTTGGTTTAAATTCAAAGACCCAAAACCTAGAAAAGGATTTCCCAGGTCTTCTAACCTCACTATTTGCTGCGAATCTGTGAAAAATCATTCAACGGTGAGTTTTGTTCAAGTTCTGAGCTATTACTTTTAGTATCCATTTTTTTTTCCATTTTGGTTCAATTGTTTGTTTTCTGGGTTTTATTGTCTTTGCATTTTGTGGAGTATATCCTTGTTGCACAATGTTGTTCTTGAGCCCAAAATTTTTGCACATGATGTTGATTTTTTTTTCCATTTTTTTCTTGGGGGGGGGGGTAAATGAGTGATTGAACATTCAAGATACAATTATGTTGTGAATTAGCACTGCACAGTTTTACGGCCTTGATTGATACACTGAAAGTCATGAAAGTGGCGTTTACCGTACTCTGGTGGCATGTAATTTGTAATTTGGATTTGGCCCCAAAGTATATTTAATGGATTCTTTTCACGCGAATCATTATGCGAAGCAATATGTATCCATATCCATTTAAAAGCAGGGCAAGAGAAGTATCAAGTAGGTGAGCTATTCACTTTTGACATGCAATTATTTCTCACAAATAAGTTTAACACGGGGTTGGATAGATTTGCCCCTGCCGCAATTCAAGGGGCAATTCAAGGGCCTGACAGTTTCAAATTGCCCCAACTCTCATTGTCGATCTGTACCTTCAATTTTGCTCGAATATTTTATTTTGATTTCTCCTATGTTCAAAAGATTTTCTGCTTGTTCTTCCACAACAACAGTTATATTTCACCAGCCCCATTTTGAAATGTCACTCTAACTAGATGAATTTCTTTGTAGCTTCATTGCATAATAACAGTGCATAAAAGCTGTTACTGTTAATGAGTTTAACATTTACTTAATAGTTATGTCCAGCCCACCCTTCCCCCCAAAAGAAAAAAGAATGAAAGGGTGTAGCTTAGCGTCATAGAACAATAAGTAATATGGACCGCACCATCTTGCACTCCTTTTTAAGGTTCTCTTATTTCCTAAATTGGGTTTTCAGTCATGCAGGATTTATTAAAGCAACATAATGATCCCATGATTTCACGAATACTAAAATCAGTCCATGGAATGAAGAGTCTTCAGAAGGGTGTTGCTGCAATCCTCGTTGTCAGTCAAACAATATCTCCACTACCTTTTGCTTTTAGTAGCTTGCATTCTGAGCTTATCTATCCTGCCAATGCTGTTCTTTATTCTCCTGACACCAAAGTCCCAAGGACAGGCGAACTTGCTCTAAGAAGGGCTATTCCTGCAAACACAAATATGAAAGCTATACAGGTTTGTGCTTTCTAATAGATTGTGTTTGCAATACTTTCTTGAAGTAAACTTTGATAGGTTTCAACTTGCAGACTATTTTGCCCATAAATTTAGGATTCTTTGGAGGAAATCTCTTATTTGCTGAGGATCCCACAGAGAAAGCCTTATGGAACAATGGAGGGTAATGTCAAGAAAGCTCTAAAGGTATTTCTTGAGAAACAATCTTAATTGGGATATCATTTTTCAGTGAACCTGACATCTGTTTATACTAGCTTGATCTTCTCTTAATGAGTTAATGAAACTTCAGAATGGTCCTCAGAAAATTTCAAGTTTCTACTTTTACTCTGATACTTTCAACTTCTAAATATTATGGCACATAATTCCGTTATGCAAAACTTTATTTGGATATTCCAGGATGGAGAAACAACATGAGATTAGGAAAGTTGTGTGGTATGCTATTTTCTTCTGTCTCATTTACAACAAACAAGCAATTGACATTTGCAACACGAGATGCTGTTCACTCTCTAGATGATGACTTGCCTTAGAATAAGCGAAACCTGTAATTAAAGGATAATGTGGAAATAAGTTGGAAAAGTCATCGTGATACAAGTGAACGCATTATTTCTTCTTCTTAAATGAAGCAGACGTTATGACAATTGTGAAAATTAATGAGAGAAAGTACACTCATTCCATGAGCATTGTCATCTTCAAGGGGTGAGAAACAGAGGAAGAGGAAGAAGCGGCAAAAAAGTGCCCATACTGATGGTACATTTGCATTCATGTGGTCATTATGGTTTTATCATGGAAAATAGGCAGACAGAAACGAGTGAATTTTGCTTGGATGTCTTGCACTTGGACACTTATTTCTCTATCAAGAGACCATGCCCTCAACATCTGCTTCATTAATTTCCTTCTCCCCATGCATCAGTAGTGGTCAAGGCCCCAGCCAAGTATATGAATCTTTTTTTTTTTTTTAATTTTTTTCCCCACTACAAGGGCATATATAACTAAAGTTCTTTCATAGAATCAATATTTACTAAATGGCATCTGCACTTAGGTTCCTTCTTTTGACTGCTACATCTTCTTTGGCCTTTCATTTGTTGAGTATAATTCAGCACAGACTGCTCCTAATATTTCTATCTTCAATTCAGATTGCAGAGGAAGGGAAGGAACCAATCTTGGCAAGCATACCAACAGATCTAAAAGAAAAGGGTTCCATGCTGTATGCATCTCTTATAGATGGCAAGGTACTTTATTATTATTATTTTCTTTTGCTTAGAGGGTGAGTACTTCGTTAGTAAAGGATTAAATCCCATGCATGAAAGGTCTTCATCTCCCCTCCCCCCCCCCCAAAAAAAAACTTTTTGGCTGCTAACTTGTATATAAGTCGCAGCAAAATGACTCAACTTATAAAGCTGAAGTTTAATTATGGTAGTTTTGAGTTTAATTAATTTAAAGAGTACATCATTGTGCTTATGCCCTGTAAAATAGAGCATATCTGGTGACTTACCTTGCACAATTTTCTCTTTTTGTGATGTGTCCATTTTTATGAAAAAAGACGAGAAAAAAAAAGAACTTCTTGATTATGGTTTATTCGTAAGCTACTGCTCTCTCAAGATCAATGCAACATAAACATGTCTGATCTGTAAATTCCCGTTCATTGTCAAGGGTGGTTTGCAAGCCCTCCTCAACTGCATAAAGGAACAAGATCCAGATAAAGTGTCAGTGGGCCTTGCATCTACATTAGACACAGTTGCGGAGCTAGAGTTATTGCAGGTAACTTCAGCACCATAAGAACTCCAAGTTCATTCAGCATGTAGTGATCAACGGAAAAGTATAATGACATAGTGCATGATACTTAACAAAGTTTCTCCACAGCATATCCTGCTATAAAATCATAACTAGCTTTCTAACTTTGTTTTAGCAATACGGGTCAGATGTGCTTGTCAAATTTCTTAACTAATCTCTTATTTGTGACAGGCTCCAGGACTGTCATTTCTGTTGCCCCAGCAATATCTGACATATCCGCGGTAAATTTTTTCCATAACACCAATTAAGATTTTTTATTTTTCAAATCGTGTATTAAGTTGACTAATTTTAAATGAACCAACTCAACTAAGTTAATTTTGAACTGGCATATTATTTAAGTACTGAGCACATGGCAGAAAATGTATCAACTTGGAAATTTCCTCTTTCACTGGGTGATTTTTGCTATTTATTTTATATGAAATTGAAAATTTGTATGATAAAAATAAACTCATAAGTCTCACCAATTTGCTCAAGATGTAATAACTTCGGTAATATGCAGGCTAACCGGGAGAGCAATAGTTGAATTTACAATTGAGAAGGGTGAGGATTCAGCCTTTTCTCCTCTAGCAGGTGGTGAACCAAGGAAAGCAGCCGCCATTCAGGTATCTAAAGTTCTAAAATTCTTCTAAATGAAGATTTTATTACACAAGCACTTAAAAACATATATATGTTGCATGTGAAGGTGGGTTCCGAAGATTCTATTAAAAAAGTATATCTTATGCATGTACATTTGGTTGCTTTAATTGGTCAATGAGTGAGTTTTGGCAACTATTCAACTGTTTTCTGACTGGAACACGTGGTTTCTTATTTCTTTTATCCTAAATAGTTTCTGATACTTTTGGTGCATCAGCCATTGGATGATATATGATGGAATCTATATTCTAATGAATTTGGTGTCAACTTATTTATTTAGGTTGTAATAGATGGATATTCAGCACCACTCACAGCAGGGAACTTTGCAAAACTGGTAAGGTAGTTGAACATCACTTCAGCCTTGCAAAAGTTTTTTTATTTATTTTGATCATGGTTGCTCAACGTGGCCCGTAGTTTCTCTTTCCTTAAGTGCTTCTCTTCAAAGTTATTGTGGTTCCCAAAAATTTTTTTAGTTCTCTGCTGTATTTAGAGATCACGACTAGTTTGGAAGATTTCTTTTGAGTTGCTACTGTTTATTGTTGGGATGAAGCACTGGATATACAAAGCCATCTGCATTGACCTTGATTAGTTATCTGCCTGTTTTGGAATGAACTTGCCCCACTGTAGATTTATTTCAATGTGTTAAACAAATTTTTAGGTGATCGATGGGGCATACAATGGGGCAAGGCTCAACTGTGCAAACCAAGCTATTCTTTCTGACAGTGGAGTCAATAAAGGTAGTGGCTATAGTGTCCCCTTGGAGATAAAGCCCTCTGGACAATTTGAGCCTCTTTACAAAACAACATTAAATGTGCAGGTATGTTAGCATAAATTTTGTATCTCAAACAGCAGTTTTTTATGTATATACAATTGCTGGTTTCTTAATAGTTCTCTTTTCCTCTAATGGAAGGATGGAGAGTTACCCGTGCTTCCACTATCTGTTTATGGAGCTGTAGCTATGGCGCACAGTGAATTTTCTGAGGAGTATTCATCTCCAGATCAATTCTTCTTCTATCTCTATGACAAAAGAAATGTAAGTTGAGTGCAATGGAACGTGTTTGACATCTAATGCGGGAAGAACACTATTTCCTCTATTTTTGTAACAATAACTGATTTTGAATTTCTTGATCGTCTTTCTGCTCTCTCTCTCTCTCTCTCTCTCTCTCTCTCTCTCTCTCTCTCTCTCTCTCTCTCTCTCTCTCTCTCTCTCTCTCTCCCCTTGAAATCATCACAATGGCTCCCATTATGACAAACCTTCAATGGACAGTCCGGCTTGGGAGGCTTATCTTTTGACGAAGGACAATTTTCTGTTTTTGGGTATGTTCCAAATTTCCAATGAGCCGTTTTGCTTTGAGAAACTATATTTGCTCTCAATCATGGCAAGGATTTGACATGCAGGTACACAACTGTTGGGAGGGAAATTCTGTCACAGATTAAAACCGGAGATGTGATCAAATCTGCTAAGCTAGTGGAAGGTCAAGATCGGCTCATAGTGCCTGACGAGAACTCACCAGCTCTCCAGCAAAGCTAGGACTACCCTCTCATTCATTTGGATCTGACGCCTTATAATTTGTATCAGCCTGATTTTTCCTATTCAGGTTGTGACGTCTAGTTTGTGGTGATTGCTTATAGGTCATTCAGGTGATGCTTTAAGTTACAATTTCTTGCAAAATAAACCCCGAGGCTTTGAACTCTTTCTCCAAGAATACTGCAGCCGTCAAAACATTGTCATTTATTCGTTCTTTCTACATAATAATTATCTTAAAAGAGTTCTTTGGCCTTCTCTATAAGTTGTGAAATTTTTTGTGAAGTCTCAAATTCTGGGATTGGGTGTTAATCGATGCTTCCCACCATGTTATCGACAATTTTATTCATTATGAAGCCGAAGCTGCATGTCATGTGATGCATTCTCAGACTTCACAAGCTGTACAACGTTGACATTGCATGTGCCTCCATGAATACCCACATTCCCTCTGGTTCCATGGCGATTGGGAACAATTTCCTTGGTAGCACTAATTTTGTTTCCCGAAACGGCCAGTCTCAGAGAATTCTGTTCAGCTTTCTCCTCAATCCACATGCATAATGTGCATAGTTTTTATTTATACATTTATTTTATTCTGTTTTGCAATCAATACAAGTTCTAGCATTTTATCTATCAAACCACTTTAGACTTGGATATTAGCTATACTGTTTGGCCACATTATTTGTCAGGGTTCAGTCACTTGTGGATATGAGAGAGAGAGAGAGAGAGAGAGAGAGAGAGAGAATTTTGATTTTGGTTACCCTCATTGTTGAAAGAATCACAGAAAATGAACTAAAAACAAAGAAAAAAAGAATAAAAAAATCTCTTAAAGCAATTTAACATAAACCACAGGATGTGAATAAATTCCACACCTTAGATTTGACATTATCACGCAAACAAACTATAGAAAATTTGTTTCAACTACGACCTTAGAAAAATCCTAAGGTTTACAAAAAATGTCTTTGCACAAGAAATTCAGTCTAACAAGATTCACTAGAATCATCGGGGGGACGAGATATTTGGAGAGTGTTCATTGGCTGGTCCATGCATGTTCCTACAGACCCAAAACATGTGGACTTGCCATTGGCTAAGAATGCCAGCTTCAGATCACATGGGCCCACATCGTGAGATGTGCTCCTTCACATACCTGCGGCACCTCTGTCTTGTGGCTCTGCTGGATGGGCCCAAGGGAAGGTGGAGAAGGGAATAAGCCCCGGCGAGCCAGAGAATGGGATTCTTTGAGAATGGGATTTTTCCATTGCGGTGCAGGATCACTTCATTTTCCCTTTCTCTTTAGAATCAACATTCTCATATTCTTTGACTTTTTTCCAATGGGGCGATGGCAATTATCCACAATCAGTATATTCTTATTTATGTTTCAGGTCGAACTCAATTCATCAAAAATTTGTTTGAGTTCAACTCATAATATTAAAACAATTCAATCAAGATTAATTTTGAAATTTGGTAATTAAAAAGGTTAAACGAATATATTTAAATTTAATTCAATTATGAAAAATTTTGGATAGTCGTACCTCCTCTCTTGATGAGGATGAAGATACGATTCAGATACGTGACATTGATATTAGATTTACTTTATTGTGCATATTCTTAATTTTACTTTATTGGATAGTTTTATCTTTTAATTGCAAAATCAAAAACCATTTTGACTAGTTTATTGATTAGATAATAGTGAAATTAAATCCCTCACAATCAAACCTTTTGGATCAAAATTCATATCATATTCGATGAGTAGTGTGTGCTTACTCTGAATAAGCCAATGTCCTGCAACTATGCTTAATAATTTCATATATTTCTACTTTTAAATATTTAGACATTTGCCCGCTAAAAGACCTAATCACATGCTAGCTACCATCTTTTTATGTGCAATTTACCAATAATTCTTTTTGTATTAATGTTATGTAGGTCTTTATTTTGGTGACATCTCTCTCTCCCCTTTTTTTTTTTTCTTGTAAACCATATGTTAAAATGAAAAATATATGATTGGCTTCCTTGGCTTCTACAGATCAACATGTACTATGCTACATCAACTGATCGAATCGCATGGGTGGTCTACAACTCTCATCCACATCATAAAGTCTCTGCCCAACCACCACACCATCAACAATCATTCACTGCCGTCAATCACACTAGCCTCCCAATCTCCACCATTGATCATATAACACTTCACTCAAAACGACAAAGTAGAATACACCTAGAAACAGGAGATCACAAAATACGACTGCCTATAAAATGGTCTCCCTCCCCTCGACGTTTGACTTGGACAAACCGAGACATCTACCGGTTTGTTTCGATTCTTCCGATCCACCCAACCCCCAGAAGCCATCAATGGCTTCAATCAATAGCATCAACAACATCCATGGCCTTCTCTCTCTGACGAAACCCAAAATTCCCAAAACCCCAACAAAGCCCACATCTTTCCCTCTTGCAAAATCCACATCAAATTCACCAATTTTGACATCAAAGTCACAAAATTTGAGGAATTGGGCAAGTGGGTCAGTGGCAGAAGAGCTGGATGTGATCCCAGTGCAGAGCAGTGACAGTGTGGACCAGCAGGATGGAGGTGGGTTGGTGACGATAGATAGAGAGGTGGAGAGTGGGGGTGTGGGTCAAGTGGTGGGCGGGTTTGGGACTGAAGGAAGGTTTTCTTTGGAAGGTATAAGTGGTGAGTTTCAGGGGTTTTCTAGTGCCTCTTCATCTGGGAGTGAGGAGGGAAGAGCAAGTGGAGAAGAGGAGTTTGAGAGATTTGTGGATAGAGCTATTAATGCTACTATTGTGCTTGCTGCTGGTACTTATGCGATCACTAAGTTGTTGACA
This sequence comes from Dillenia suffruticosa, assembly GCA_033439265.1. Lineage (NCBI taxonomy): Eukaryota > Viridiplantae > Streptophyta > Magnoliopsida > Dilleniales > Dilleniaceae > Dillenia > Dillenia suffruticosa. The sequence continues at coordinate 4,184,218 of JAVTVX010000005.1, forward strand.
ATTGATAGTGATTATTGGCATGTGAGTTTTTCTTTTCTTATGTTTTCTGGTTCACATTTTGGTGCTTTATGGTATGTTGCTTCCGTTTTGTTTAATTTTCGTATCCTCAAATGGGCGCCAGGTATTGGTTCTTTGTTCAATTTTTGTGCTATTTGGATTAAATTAGGATGATTTTGGTTTTTCCTTTTTTCTGGTTAAATTTGTTAATTATTTCTTTTATGTATCTTGGAGTGAACTGGTATCCTTATCTTTTCTTTATGATTGACTTGATTGCTGTTACTGTTCTTCATTCTCCTTTTTTTCTTTCACTATGTTGAGAGTATTGACTATGAACAGATAAATATACCATTCTCCAGCCCAATTGATTGTTTCGACCATTATGCTTGTTATATATTCTACCCTGCATAGATTCCAGTTACAATGGTGGTTTGAGGATGTGTCTTAAGAAGCGGTTAATGGTGAGTGCACTAGTGCGTTGGTCAATCTAGCGTTGATGTTAGGTTGGGTAATTTGAATTCAAATTGTCACTGAAAACTGAATATGTGATAAGCAGAAAAGGTCGAAAGTCAAGGAACAGCAGGGTATGAGTTTCCTAGCTAGTGATAACAACTAGTCCCCTGGGATGTCTATCCTGCCCCATTGATGGGCTTGGCTAGCTTTCCCGCAGATGCTGCTTTTATAGAAGACCTAAGTGCTAGAAGGATTCTCCAAAGTCAATTGTAAAGGTTTCAAACTGGCCTTGAGTAGATTCAATTATGCATGAGCTGGTGGGGGACACATTTCTTTAGATAAAAACCTAGAAACAAGTTTTGCATTAACATATTGATTTTGAAAATGGGACAATCAGTTTATCTGGTTGGGTCCTTTTGTTTTCTTGAAGATAGTTCATTGGTCCAAGTGGTAAGCTTCCTCCACCGTGGGCTGGAGGTTATGTTTTTTCTTTGAAATAGTCTCTTACTTGTATTGTCAAGTCCGTGAACAACATACCTCTTGGTAATAACAGCCTCATGCTCCACCCTGACCTTTTCATTCATCTCTTTGTTAGCCTTTAAATCTGGATGGTTGTTTTATAATTGATTTGATTCCTGTGATATAGTTTTTTCCTGGGTCTCTGGCTAATTCTTTTGCAGTACCTGTATTCTCTATATTTTTTAAAGTTAAGGAGATGGGATTTTTTTTTTTTTTTTTTTTGGCTTCTTCAACTATATCTATAAAATTTTTGTCTAGTTAAAGGGAGTTAAGATGCTTTGACTGTGAATTCACTCTCGATACATTTGTTGATCTTTTGTCCTTGTTCTTGGAGTATGTAAGCATGATATCCACAAGCTATGCACCCTTTTATCCTCATAGATAATTTCAAAGAGGACCAAAATTCTGATGCATATCTAAATATGTTTATGGATCCATTACTCACTTTCTTATGCCTCAGGGATGGACTCTATATGAGATATTGAGATATGCACCTCAACATAACTGGTCTGCTTATGAGGAGGCTTTGGAGGCTAATCCAGTTTTGGCCAAAATGGTAATAAGTGGTGTGGTGTATTCTCTTGGGGATTGGATTGCTCAGGTTGGTGGTGCTCCTTATTTTTTTCCTGGATTTTTCATTTGATTTTCTTCATTGTGTTAGTTAAAGCCCATTACTTTTCAGTGCTATGAAGGAAAGCCTCTTTTCGAATTTGATCGTGCACGCATGTTCAGATCAGGCCTCGTTGGATTTACATTACATGGGTCTCTATCTCATTTCTACTACCAGTTTTGTGAGGTGATGATGATGCTTTTCAAATTCCAGTTAGCATGTCTGACATCCCATAACTGTATTGTTGTTTGCTGAAACATGGCCATTTGGCTTCAGGCTCTTTTCCCTTTCCAAGACTGGTGGGTGGTTCCTGCCAAAGTAGTCTTCGACCAAACCGCGTGGGCAGCCCTTTGGAATAGTATTTACTTTGTTGTTTTAGGCTTTCTGAGGCTTGAGTCTCCTATCAGTATATTCAGTGAATTGAAAGCAACATTCTGGCCCATGCTAACAGTAAGAAGTTCCTGCTTCTTCTTCCGAGATATTTTCTAACAGTGTGGTTCGTGGGCAAGTGGTTCTACGGTATCGTCACTGGATTGACAAACTCTTTCCATGTCATTTATTTTTCAGGCCGGCTGGAAATTGTGGCCATTTGCTCATCTCATTACCTATGGTGCCATTCCAGTAGAGCAAAGGCTTCTTTGGGTGGATTGTGTGGAACTCATCTGGGTGACTATACTGTCAACGTAAGTTTCCAATAAGGGATTTTCTGGATCTTATTTCCTACAATGCTATGATTATCTTTGACATCAATATCTGAGAATATGATTGGATTTACACCATACCTTGCATTGACCTATAATTTCAAGTACAGTGGATCTTGCTAGGCTTGGTGCTGTTGTTCGATAAGCTTTCACAAAATTCCAACTTTTCTTTATTTTTCTTCATTGCTAGTTATTCCAATGAAAAATCAGAAGCAAGAATCTCAGAAGCCGTGGTTGAAGAAAGCTCAAACTCTGCATTTAATGAACCTCTAGAGGTATCTCCAAAATTGTCGAACCCTTTGTCTTTGTCGTCAGTAGTCACAGAGGAACTTAAGCTGTTTTCGCATTTTATGATCGTCAACAGCAATAAATGAAGGAAAACCTGCATTGTGCACTCGGAAAAAGCAAATTCATGAGAAGTGCCAAGACCTTCTTGCTTTTCCTCCATCGACCGCAGTCAAAAGTCTGTGTCAATGGAGATACGCCAGTTGCTGGACTGAATTAGATACCATGTTGAGCACTTCTTAAGCATTCTTTACGGTAGCTGCTGAATTACTAGCTTGTCTCTGTATGCATTCCCTTGCTCATTTAATGTAACTAGGATGGTTTCATTGATACCACAGTGCTTAGAATTATTTATAGGAATGCTGCCTATCAATACCTCATTGACAGTTTCAATCAACCTTTTTTTCCTTCTTTCTTACACCCCGGGGGGGGGGGGTTTATGGGGCTCAAATCATTGACCACGGTTAGGAATGAGCCCCTTCTATCACTGATCTATTGAGTTGGTGTTGGAATTATCCGATCGACTGGGTGAGTATCGATTGTTGGGTTCAATCAAGATCTTTAACCAAGAAAGATCTTAAAATTCCATGTCTTAAATCGATTCAAATTCGAGTAAGGGTTCTACAAGCATTTGTGCCCTCATATATCAATTGGCTTGATTGTATGCCATTGTCCCTCTTACTGAAATGCCAACCAACTCAATAACTTTGGAATATTATTAGCATTTCCTATTTTCCGGTTCATTTTTATTATGTAAAAGAAAAATTTATGATAATCTTTCTTTGATTAGGGAGTCATTTTGACATTTTATTGGCTTAATTTTCATAAAAGTTGGTATGTGGTCATGACAGTGTTATAATTGTATGAGGTCACGAATGGACATTTGACCTAATGGTAAGTTTGTTACGTTCTTTAATCAAGTTTTGGATTTTGAATAATAGTGTTAAATTTCTTAATGTTTCGAAATTTGGAAATAAAAAAAATTATATTGAAAAAAATCTTTCTAAATTAAGCCCAATAATCATCGAATCGGATTATTTAGAATATAACTTAGGATACTAAGAAAAATAATAATAATAATTGTATGAGGCTACATGGATAGCCGAGTCTCACCTTAAGCTGGCAACTATATGGGGTTTTGAAAAAGAGACTTCAATATCAAATTCATCTAACCCCCCCCCCCACCCCCACCGTCCAAAAAAAATTGCATTTTTTTGGTCTTTGGAATAGTATTACTAATGGGACAGCCTGATGGTCACAATTTTCCTCTCTCAATCCTGATATCCAAGTTCGAGTTCTTATATAACAAAAAAAAAAAAGAACAGTATTACTAATGGACTGAATTTATCAGCAAATAGGTGTAGATTCTGGGCCAAAGCCCAGGCCCAGTATAACTTTCTGAACGGTGAACAGAGTAAAGAAGTACTGTTGAGTTGAAACTCAATTTGGAAAATCCTCTTTTTGGTTTCAGAACCCTAATTCCCAAAAGTCAAAAAATCGTAATGACATCCAAATCTTCAACGAAATTCAAGGTCCAAATTCGATAGAAAAAGAAGACGTTCAAAGAACCAGGAATCTAAGCCTACTTTTCTCATCAAGAGACGGCAACAAACATTATAATTTTAGATACCAGGTAATGATCTTCTTCCTCGTATTAGTGTCGGTTGACTGAATATGTCGCACATCGTATTAAATTGAATGCAAGCATTACCATTTCACCTAGATATCAGTTTTGAGGAAATTTACCAATAACACTTTGAAATCACAAAATTGTTCTTCCAAAATTCTAAAAGGGGCTAATGTTAAGCGTGTACATCATATGTGCACTTAATTTAATTTTCCATTTTTTTAGCAGGAGTTGAGGAGTGTGTCCTTATGGTTTCCTAAAAGGCAGATTTTATTAACTGTTAATATATTCCGATGCCTGGTTACACGACAACAACTACCCTAAGTTGCAGTTCGAAAAGACTTGATAAGCTAAATTGATGGATAGGCACTAGAGTTATGCTCTTGTCAACTTGCACCCAAGTGTTGTCTAATTTGATTGAACTTCAAAGTTTCTCTGTAGACAACAAATCTTGAGCAAATGGGTTATGCTTGAGGTCATAGATGTTGGACAACCCACATGCTTATCCGGTCTATTTTATTTCTTTTTCCCCCTTTTGAAGCATTTGCAGGAAAAAAGTTGAAACACCAAACCGGCTATGGCTATAGAAGAAACCTAATTGTTTCCTAATCGGACTTCTACATTGAGTTGCGACTAGGTCTTCTTGACAAGTTCTACCCTCTAATGTTTGAGGTGATTATGACATCAAACCCTTGGTTATGTTTTGTGGTTGCAATTGTTAGTGATGTCCATGGTGTGTTGCATATGATCCTCCGCATCCGCCCTTTTCATGTATATATCTACTCGGATGGTAACCCAGGTGGGACATGGGAAGTTGGGATACTAAACGAAGAGCTTTTGGCTTGTAAGTACAAAAAGGTATTATTGGGAATGTATTATCCTTCATTGTAGCTCTCTAGAAAAAATTATGAGTTCTGAGGTTGTTGTATTTGCAAGTTTTCTGCTAAAATCTGCTATTCTCTACCTGGAATACCCAACTTGATTGGATTTGAAACCAACCAGCTGGAATAAAAATGGATAATTCCCTCTATCTCAATTCAATTCTGATATCGCATAACTAAAATTTGGAACTATTCATGGTATTGAGAAGCTAACAAGAAGGAAATCTGGGTAAAATTTCATTTTACAAATCATTAGTACATAATCTCTCTTCACATGCTAAGTTAGTCGGAACCAATTTAATGCAACAATCACGTGTCTACTACCATGAGTGCAGGCAAAAAATGATGCAATTCAAGCCATGGACATGTTGGAAAGCCGACTTGGTGTCGGGCTGAAATTCCACCATCGCTTGCTTGATCGTCGAATGGTTGGTGACAAAGCCCTCCTCAGAATCTCTTTATCTGCACGACAACTTCTCAACTTCTCACTAGGAACCACATATACTTGATTTCGCTGACCCAACACGGTTAAATGACCTTGGAGATGCAAGAGAACACCCATCTGACCTGCATCTGGAAACCGGAGGCTTTGCCGGAAGCTGAGGCCTCTCTTTCGACATTGTTTAGAAGGTACTTGCATTTGTACAGCTTTAAGAATGTGAACTGATGATTTTTCTGTTGTTTGGTGAGAAATTTGTTTTGTTTCAATATATAGATCTCTTCAACTTAGCTGTATCTGAAACCGCGTAAGTGGCAGATGAGATTTATTTGATTTCAGAAAAGAGTGGCTTCGGAGCATTTGGCTGATATTTAGGACTGGGTCCATAGGAAAGGATATGAATGAGTTGATCATCAAATCTGACTCGATCACTACCTGTCAGTGTCATGCACCTCAACTGGTACTACTTTTATTGGTGACTTCTTTGCCGACTTCTTCTGCCCATTGATTTTTTTAATAGAACCTTCCTAAGAAGTAGTAGTTGAGCGTCTAGAATTAAAATAAAGCCGGCAAAGTGTGATTGTTGAAAGGAAAAGGCCCATGGTTTTGAACCTCCGCTTTAGTAGAACCCTCCCCAAGAGGGTAAGACGCCAAACTACTTTTACCTTCACTTCCTCCGATTTCCTTTCAAGTTTTCCCCACCCAACCCATCATAAATTGCATTCTAGGGCTGGACTATGTGTGTGTATGTTTGTGTACTACACACACAAAAAAATGATAACCTAATAAATTTATCATATACATGCAATATAGACAACTTTAGTGAATAAATAAATAGAAGAAATCAGTATGCAAAACTCAAAACTTCTTCAATAAAATTTTTAAAAATTGAAATTTGAATTTTTCTTAAAGGGAAAATACATCTCTTATCTGTTGAAGTTGGATTTAGATTGAATACTATTTGAATATCATATTGGTTTGTTTTCAATTCTTTATTACCTTTTCCCCAATATTTCTAAACTTTCAAGCAAGTAATACGATAATTGTGCTATTTTCTTCCTTAAAGACCTTTTTGGACTAGCACATGGTCAAGACAGGGAATTACTCTGATATGCAAATGAACGTTTACAATCCTGATTGATACTTGGGAGAAATGATGACCATTTGAGTTGTACTTGTTTATCATGAGTTGTGGCTTGTTAGTATTGATCAAACGTCTTATGCAGGAATAAAGCCGACGTACTCCATGGAAAAAGAAGTAATTTTTATAAAACAATACCAACAGACAGTTGACGTATTAGGTAGGTTGTTGGTTCCCTTAACTAAGTTTATGAATTTGACTCGTGATTGGATATAGAGTTGACTACGTTAGGAGACTCCTAACTCCCTAAAAGAGACCACAGTCGGGTCGACTCAAATTAGTCGAGGAAAAGTTCTGGACACCAATGGTGGACCAAGTCCAAGGGCACCAAAAGTAAATAAATAAAAAAATAAAACAATAAATAGCATGTTCTCGTAGGATGTGATCATGTACTCGAATTGCTTGGTTTGCTGGGCAACCTGGTTTTTTTGGGAGATGTTCCTTAATGGCCAGGCCGATTAGTTGATGGCAACAAGGTTTGAGGCCTGGTTTATTAGTTTGATCCGACTTTTGGTCCTTGATTGAGACAGGTTACCCAACCTTTAGTCTCTTCCTTGGCCTTTGGTTAAGATCATAGTATCTGTTCTTATCGGTCATTTGATGGTCGCAAGATCTTATCTTTCTACGGGTGATAATGGGAGCAAGAGACCAGTCCGCCCAAGAAAACAACCCAACACCAAGTAATCATCTGTATTTCAGATTGAAGTTTATTTCCTTTTCCTTCTCGTCCTTTCTTATGCTTGAATCAAACAGACCTTGAAAATGTCATACATGAATTCATGTTCCAATGGCAGCCCCCTAATTTCTTTTGTTTTTATCCATCTAGTAAGACAAAGGCGCTGCACGTTACGCGGGTTTGGACTTTTGATGTGAGCGTTGAGGAGAAGATTAGGAGATAATATGGGCAATTTAGTTTGCATGTTAGTGAAAATCATGTTTTTTAGATTAAAGGAGATGAACATGGGCAGTGGTAGTGGGGTTGCATTTTGGTTGATATATATTCCCAATTAAGCACTAATGATATGAAATTATAATAAAGTCAATTTGTACTCTTTCCTTTGAAAGGAAGTTAATTAAATTATTTTATTAGGTGGGGTATTAAGATAATGATTCCTTCAGTTGATAGTGAAATGGTTCTGTAGTCAGCAAAAGAAAAAAAAAAATTTAGGGCCACTTGTGAGGTAACCTCTTGTTGTCAACATGTGTGACCTCCTATGGGGTCATTGGAATATAACAAGCTATGTCTCATTCTCACTATGATAGAAAATGACACCCCACATCCCAAATATCTCTAGCAAATATCAATTGAAAAAAAAAATTAAAAATGATTTTATATGTTTCAAAAAAAAAATCCAAAATATTAAACCTGAGCAAGCCATGTGCCCCCCCAGGCTGTGAGATCATATGATTATTGATACTCCATCAATATTTTTTTAAAAAATAAAACCAAGAAATTATGATGATATAAACAGAGAGAAAATGTTTGGTGTTGAAAAGAGGTAAAAAGAATATCAACTTTCTATTCAAACCCACTAAAGCTTTCTCGAAAATAATAAAAAAATTCTAGATCATCTTCCTCTGCGGTTTTTGATTCACATGTACGAAGAGACAAATGCAGTCCCAAGTGTACAACAGGACATGATTAAGACATTAAGCAGTGTACCGAATAGACATTAAATATGAATAATGTGGTTTTTGATTGGGTCCCATAAATTCTCATGCTTACAGTAATATAAAATTATTGAAAAACCTCATCATTAAGAAAAGTGAAATAGATAAAGTTAACAATAAATTAATATAAGACTGGAGATGGACCCCTCAGCAACCAAGAACAATGAATAACAGAATAGAATGATTAGTGATCATGCTGGGGTTAATTCCCTTCTTGAATCAAAATGACCCACCAAAGCTCGCAAATCAATCGTAATCGCGATGATTAACCTAATTATCTCCTAAGACACCAATAATCTTTTGTGACTTTGATGGAACCTGTTTGTGAATATCCTTAATATGTAAGAAACGATATTGACTGTGGTGACAGATTCAATGACATACAACAAATTAACCCATGGTCAATTTTAGGTATTTATTATTTGTACTTATTGTTTCAATCAATATAAAGTGTTGATAGAACGAATGATCATCACATGAAAAGCACTAGAAGTAATTAAGAAGAGAATTAGCATAGGACAAGAGAAGGATTAGTATACTCTTAATTACTTTTATTTATTTTTTAATTATGTATCGGAGAAATGTTCTTGAATTAGGATGCTGCGAGTATAGCTAGGAGCAATTAAGATGAATAGCAATGAACTGGAGAAATGAGCTGCAAGCATAATTGTAGCTAGACTCATACAAGGAATTAATTCTATACAACAGTTTTATTTTTTTACAATTATGGAGCTTGAAGTTTCCCATCTCTATATAGAACAAGGAAAATTATGCTACCAAACATATATAATATAAAATTTTGTCTAAATTAAGAAAAATATCTATGGCCTCACCCTGACTTTGGAAGCTGCATATTGCAGTGAAGAACCTCAAGAAAGAGAGAGAGAGTGAGTCCTCTACTAAATTTGTCTTTTTGATAAAGGCGTTTTTCTTTCCCTGGAAAACAAAATCTCAATGCAACCCAATATATTCCAAGTTACCTACAAATTACCAAAAGACTGTATTTTTATAAATATATATAATATGCATAGGATGGGCTATGTGACACTCCGCATGAAATACTTGACTTTTTTTTTAGTAATGAACCTTTTTTAAGGCATAAATTATATGAATAAATCAAACCCACTTGCCAAAAGGTTGATTCAAGAGTACCAATTCATGCCAGGCAGCTGATAAGGCTGTCGAAAAAGCGCATCGCCGAGAGATCCAAGCATTGTTTGATGATGGTGCAACGAAGGGTTTTGAGGGAGTTGATTAAGCAGAGTTGCTATACTGTTGTTGCTTCCATGATGATCTGTTGATGTTTTTCCTCCAATTCTTTGATTATCATCATGATCATGATCAACAATCTGGAATCTCTTGTTTGTTGAACAATCGGGTACTGCTGCTGCAACTGAGGGGTCCTCTTCGTTCCAATACAGTGATGTGAGCGTGCGCTTCAAAGGAGGAAATGGTGTTGTGGTTGGAACAATGTTTGAAGTTGAAGAGATTAATTGAGATGAAATTGAAGAATTGTTAAATCCATCGCTTGCTATTAACCCTTCAAACAAGCTTGTATCACCTTGGATTAATGCACTATAGTTTGTACCCTTCGGAGGGTGGTGAAGCTTAGTGTTCGTTTGGCTCAAACTCATTGTACCCGCTAATGATCCAAGCAGATCATCCATTGGATCATCCCGATCAGGATGATCACCCGGTCTATGTGAATTATTTTTCTTGTATATTCGACACAGAACCCAATCATCAAGCTAATTAAAAAAAGAAAAAAGAAAAAACGCACATCAAAATCATCATCATCAACTCATATTATCCATATTCATATATATATAAATATATGGAAAAATGGAATTTGAAGTATATTATTATACCCTTAGAGAGCCTTTTTTGTTGCCAATATCACATCCAGGTGGTTTTGAGTTCGTTTTGTTGTCTGCAAGGCGATATTCATGCATGATCCAATTGGTTTTGACACCTTTTGGTGGTTTTCCTCCATAGAACACAAGCGCTTTCTTCACACCGACCTTCTGAGTCCCTCCAGAGGTTAAAACCGGTTTGTCAGTTCCAGTCGCCTTCCAATAACCAGAAGTTGCAGCCCTGTTTGGCCTTGCTCCGTTCGGATACTTCCTGTCCCTAGGACTAAAGAAATACCACTCTTGCTCTCCAAACGTGGCCTTAGCTGAAAATTTCAACATGATGCTCAGAAACTATACTATTTTTGTGCATGAGCATATAATAAATAACATATGTAGTATGATATGATTTGTTTACCTGGAAGTTCCCAAGGATCAAACTTGTATAGATCAACTTCGGCTATGATAGCCACAGGAAGAGGAGCTGAAGCTGCCTTCTTCTTGAGGTAGTGAACCACTAGTTCTTCGTCGGTCGGATGGAACCGGAAGCCTGGTGGAAGCTGCGGCTGTTGCAAGCCCGTCGATGAATCCGTGCTCTCCATTAGTCCGATGAAATTATATTTTGGGATCAAGATTTAGGGTTGGATTGAAGTTTTGAGAGGAGTAGAGCTCATTAGGTTTTTAAGAGAGAGAGATTGCGAAAAATGATACGGAGTGGAGGGTTTGGCAAATTAGCATGACCAATCGTTTAAATGCTTTAGTGGTTCGTAGGGTTCCCATACAAACAAAGAAATCATCTACTCTACTTGCAACTCATGGGCATAAATTTTCCGTGGCCAATCACTGCATGCCAAGTAAAGACGGTGAAGGGTATTTTGGTCTTTTGGATATTTTAGGGCACAACATCAACCGTTCATTGTGGGCTTGTGGTTTAAGTGGTTACACATGAACATGATGTGGTTGGTAGTTGAAAATAACAAATTTAAGAGGTAAGAGGAGGGTAATTAAGCCTAGACCTAGATGACAAGAACATGACACGTGTTATTCCTTAAAATGGGAGAGAGTGACACGTGGACTACAACTGTGTGGTGTGGGGCCTACAAACCACACAAGGCAACAAAAGATAAGGTGGATAAGCTTTTGCAGGTCGGGACAAAGCTCTTTTACATCTCTCCCATGTCATGCTTTTGTTAACACAAAATTCCAAAGCTCCCATCTTAATCGTTATTAGAGTCAAAATTTCATATTACAATACTAAAATATAAATTATAATTTTAGGACGGAATTATAATTTTTTTTAAAAAAAATATAGGGTAATATTTATTATAATGTATTTTTTAAGAAAATTTTAGAGGAAATCTACCTCTATATTTTCATTTCCCTGATTAATCAATCCTATTTTGAGACATATATATATATATATATATATATATGTATGTATATTATTGTCGGTGTAAACCCATGGTTGGCTTGCTTAGTGATTAAGCCCAAAAAGCTTAGGTTTGTAATAGAAAATAAATAAAGGGACAGATTAAAAATAAGAATGAATTGGTAAAAATGTTATTATTTAATTTAACTTTTAAATATTATTAAGCAGCCGAGAGGGAGTGAGAACTTGGTACTTTGCGGGGGAAGAAAAGGCAAAGGGACAGTTGAGGAATGGCGAAAATCTTCATGGCGAACTACGCCAAGGTGGGGAGTGGGGGCCATGCTGTTGGTTGCATGATGGACCAGGGTCCCGTTGGATGTCACCTCTTGTATCTCCAAAAACACTGATCACCACCCAATCACACTCCTCTCTCTTTCTCTTTCTCTCTCTCTTCTTTTATTATTTTATTTTTATCGTCGATATCTAAAATTATATTCTAATTAATTTATTTCAAATGTTAGAGAAGATTCTCCCATTAGTCCCAATCACCTCTCTATCTCTCTTTCTTATTATATTAGGCACACATAATTAATCTATATCTAATTTGAATTTGAATGGGGTTGAGCTCACCAAACCGGTCATAGTTATTCTAATCCGTCTTATTAACCCAAAATAACCCGATGAAATCCACGGTTGATGTTGATAGAACTGAATCATCTGAAGGCGCCTGGGGGCCGCCACTGCACTATGGTCAATTCCAGGTAACATATATAGAAATCCGGTTAATTTTTAATACATACCAGAATTTATAGTAATTGAATAGCTATTTAAAATTTACTTTATAAATTTAAATATTAATCTAGACCCATGATCAATAGTTTTACCCGTTGTTTGAAAACTTTTTCTTTTACTCAATTTTTTCCAATTTAATTTAATTTTAGTTAATTTAAAATAATTTTAATGATAATATTTTAAAAAAAATAGAATTTTGTAGTTAAAAATTAACTTACCCTAAAATTATTAGAATTACCATTAAATTAATAATTTATTATATTAAAATTTTTATTTAACTTTAACTAAGTTTAAACTCAACTTTTCAAATATAGCATTAATTCCATTCCCAATCTGTCCAAACTTCCATCGAAGAAGAAGAAACCAACATTGGTTGGCGTTGGTAAAGGATGGTACATCCCTTCTCTATGTCTGGATTTTTTTTTGGTACAATGAAATATAATCAAGTGGGTTTGAATCGGGGAAGAAATGATGGAACTAGGGAAATTCTACCGCTTGAGCTGTTTCTGAGGGACCTCTATGTCTGATTTTGACTCGGCATATATAGAGATGAAAAAAAAATGTATTAGGAGATTTGCCCCCGTAAATCGGACCCTATAGTGGTTAATCCAGATTTAATCATGGCAAAACCTCAGATATTAGGCGGTGAGGTGTCAAAAAAAAAAAAAAGAAGAAGAAGAAGATCATTTCATTTATTTTGACTAATTAGGATTAAATAAATAGAATAAATAATGCCTTTTACGTTCTAAATAACAATGTTTGGGAGGATGCTGAACATAGCCAAAGCCAATTGTGACAACTCATGACTTTTATTTTATTTTATTTTATTTTTTTCTCATGAGCTTATAATAAAAAATTCTTTTGTTAATTGTATGGATGAAGTGTAGAGATCATGTGAGTACCTAATACAGCGACTTCTCTGCTAAAGTCCAAAGGCTGTTGCTTGCAATGAATGCCCAACAAGCTTGTTGTATTTTGAAGCATCAACTTACCATATAGCTGGAATTACAAATTATTTTTCTAAATAAAATGCTAATTTTTCATGAGAAAATACAATGATCGTGATATTCCCAAAAATATTTTCTAGATATTATTCAATTTTGTATCATATTATATACCGAAAATAAATTATATAACTCGTAACAATTTTGTCACAATTTTAAAAACTCGTGGTGACTATTTTTTTCATAATATTATAAACTTTTTTTTATTGAACCGTACCACTTGCTTGTTATACAACTAAAGACAAGTTTTGAGAGTTTTGAGCTATGAAGTTTGATCTTTGGTCAAGAAATGCACGAGAAACTCATGGCCTAATGGGCAGGAAGATTATGAAGGGAATTACAGGCTTGTATTTTGCTGATTTTGTGGATCCCACAGGAGCAACCTTCATTGATCAGAGAAATTGATTCAAGTCCAATAAATGACGAGGATATCAAACTGCATGGATTCGTGATCTAATAAGATAATGTAACATTATGTTCCAAACTTTAGACTTGTGTTTATAATGCCATAAGTGAATAGCCCACCCAAACCAAAACAAAAAACAATTACTCACTTGTAGACAAAGCCCTCATTGACACCCTTATATATTAGAGAGAGAGACGGTTTAGTGGGAAGAACGTTAGATTTTTTAATTAAAATTCGGGTTTAGATTTTAGGAATAAAAAGAATTATATTGAGAGAACTTTCCATTCAAAGGAAGATTCAACAGCAACTTGGGACAAATTAGTCGAAACGTGATTTTAAATATCAGTTAGTTGGTCGAGGTGAGAGAGAGAGAGAGAGAGAGTGAGAGGGTGATGACATTTAGTTTATGAAGGGTGCTTGAGACATGAAATCATTTTCCATATATTTTAGAAATGGAGTGGTTTGGGGAACGTGGGTGGTGGTTCTTTCTTACTATTCATGTGGGTTGCATAGGTTCTGAGAGTGATGACTCAAGTCATCAAAAGTATGTTACATGTCAATTTCCTTTGCCTCATGGTAAAGCCTAACTTCCCCTTTTATCACAATCAAAGAGCACAAGAAAGTAAATATATATCATATGTGCATTTTGTTCATTCTTTTTTCTTGACCTTGGTGATTTTTTATGCTTTAGCTATGATCGCTTGCTTTTTTCTTCTCTTTACTTGGAAATAAAATCTTTAGCCGACTTCTTTTTTTTATTATTATTATTCTAATATATTATAATATTTAAAGTAATAATCACAAATGGGTATGGTAGCCGATCGATGAATTGAGTGTATGAATCGGAAAATGAATAAGATTTTTGAATTAAGATATAAGCGAAATTAAAATCAATATCATGGTATTTGAAAGGGAAAAAAATTTAATTTATAAAATATACTAATTAGGTAGAATTTATGAAATTCAAGGAATAAAATAATAGAATGAGTCAAAGTTAAGCTTGGTTTGTTGATGATGTGACAAAAACTTCCTTTAACATGAGAATTTTCGATTTAGGCTTTAAAATTAGGAACTCATGCCTTTCATTTATATCAAAGACTGATATGAAACCAAAGAATCATGTGGTGCATAAAGTTTCAAACTTGAAATTTAATTTTGCAAAAATTGTTATTTGAACATTTTATCAATTCTCATAGATATTTGGATTGTGCAGGAACAAGATTAAAAGACAAACCCGAAATTTGTGCCACAAGAAGGGCATGGGTTTGCTCCTCTCTTAACAGATTTAGGCAAAGACACAAATTGCATGACCCTTTCACATGTGACACGGCCCTCATTAGTCTGTTGGACGTTGTTATCCTTACTTAAGACGTAATATAATTAGCCCTAGTACATGGGTTTTTGTATTTGAGCATAAATTTTTTTTTTCTTGGGTAGAGAAAGAGAGAGAGAGAGAGAGAATGAGAGAGTGGTGTCTTCATTCTTCCGCAAACCTATGTGTGTCATATGGGCCACATATATTTAACATGTAAATCTGTGTTGGGGTCTTGCCTATATATTAGTAGAATGACTCAGTTACAGATTCTTATGATGAAAAATCGAGTGGTAACAACATAATTCATGCATTGATAATAGGACGTGCAAATGGAAGAAAAGTCTAATCGCTTGGTCAATTGCTTCAATGACCATCATCTCTATCTTAAGTATTTAAGATGAGGCAATGAGGCTTGCGTTTCTTAGTTGACAATATACAAAAGCATTGGACGGGTCTCTCTTCCATAACAAGACTCTTTTTACAAACATCTACATCACATTTTTAGTGACTCCAAATGACTTGCACTAAACAAACTTTAAACACTCTTCCTAAAAATCTGAACATCGACACGTGTCATTGGACATTTTCGCCACATGGCGGTTAACCATTTGGAGTGACGTATCACGTGGATGAGGTATGATGTGGATTTGTCCTTAGTGGGGTGCCCTAGTAGTCACATAGATGCAATGTCTTGTTAGTGCTTTTAATTAAGTTGCAATATGAATGTGCCAATGGGGTCAATACCATATGGTTCATGCCATGGATCCCTTAATTCTCTAATAAATTTTGATTTGGCAATCTCCTTTGCATTTGAAGGGCATCACTTCATGTTGAAACACGATGAGAGTTATCGTTGAGATAAGATGAACAAAAATGTTCAAAGAGTGACAATAAAATTCACCTTGATAACTTCGACATAAATGCATAAACATTGTCCTTAGCAAATCTTATTTGTGGCAAACATGAAGAAATATCGTTCATATTTCAAAACCAAAACTTGTTCCCACTTGATACAACTTGGCATTTAAAGGCTTTTTATAGCTAGTATGGATTATAAACTCTTTACATATGTGTGTATGTGTGTATGCATGTATGCATGCATGCATGTATGTATGTATATGTGCATGTGTGTGTGAAGATATTGAGGCTATATCCATCATCTTTTAAGGGGGAAAAAAAAAGGAGAAAAAGGCTATATTAAATTTTGCAAAATTTGCTTGTGGTGATTATATATGGCTAGGTTTATGCATGCTATGGCAAGTTTAATTCAAGATTATGAAAACCTATGTTGGGAAATATATTCAATTTACAGATTTTTAACAATTCTATATCTATTTGAATGCAGCATTGTATACTAATTGAAGTTAATGAATGGGAAATAATTTTGCAACTCATGTGTAAAGCATAATCTTATTTGACTTTTTACTAAATTTTCTTCACGTTTGATTTTTCAAGTCCAAAGTCATGGACAAACTATCAGTAATCACACTAGATATTTGCTTTATTCCTTAGACGAGCATTAATAAACCAAGATTTAAAGTTTTGATTAAAATGATCGACATTTAATACATTGTCGGTTTATTTATAAGTAAATAAATTGATAAATAAGGTCTGAATTACAGCTCTAATCAAAATTATCTAGAAGACCCTAATTACTTAACCTATAAGCAGGTGTTAAGTCATTTTGCCAAAAACATACTTCGTGTTAGCGAGGTGCTTAAAGTCCAATTTAATGAATTTTCACCGATGAAAGGAAGAGATGAATTAAAGTCTAGGTAGGGACACTCGAATAGTAAAAAACTCTTATTCAAATATTTTCTTCAAAATCTAGTGTTTGAAACTTCATAAACATATATATTTTCATAATTTTTGTAATCGTAACCCCAATATAAAAAGAAATTGAATTAAAAGGGAAGGGTGATATGTTTGTCTCAATAGATTGAGCTTTAAAAATACCCATCAGAAAGGGCAATAGGAGCCTAGGTTTTGCCTTTCTTATTAAAGTACATGGAGATAATGTGAGTTTAAGGGTTACTTTCACCGATAGCTGTTTATCATCCATTTTTAGTAACAGTGGTGACAATACTAAATCAAATTGCATATTTGAAATAAGGTGACAAAAAATGGTTCTCTTGTGTTCATTTAGGTAGTTAGAATAGATAAATAAAAATTAAAACACATTCATGGCCATTGGAGCCCCTTTCAAAGCCCTGTACAAAGAATAAGTATCTTCGTCCATTTATCACTTAATTAATTATTTTACGGTTTCAATCTCTCTCTCTTTTTTATATCAGATTATTGGTATCTAAAATTATATTCTGATTAATTTAATTCGAACGTTTACAAGGGTTCTATTTAGAAGACGATTCTTCTAATGTCATTTTTTTTATTCTTAAGTTTCGAATTCAAAACTCAGTTAAGAAATCTAATTTCTCATCTACTAAATTGATTATCCGTTAGTCTCTCTCTCACTCACTTAATAGTCATATTGTCCGACTTGCTCATAACGAAAACAAAAAAAAAAGTAAATTAAAGAAGAAAAATAAAAGAGAGGGAAAAAGAATCCAGTGGGAAAAACTAAAGTCTTATTGCTCTCCATCTTTCTGCTTTGAAGTGCTTAATGAATGTGATTCCTAATGTTTGGTTGTGCCTTTGTTAGATGTAATTGTTTGATATAAATGGTTTAGTGGCTAAATTTCTTTTCATGTGAGTCCCATTTTATTTTCTAGTTATGGTAAACTATATGACTTCACCTTCATTTTAATCCACCCATTTTATTTTATCTTTTGACATTATGACCTTTAGATGCCCCTCTCTTGATTCTTCACTCTATGGCTGTGGTGTCCAACTAAAGGGCAAAAAAGGACAAAGAGAATAAAAATATCTTGTTAATGCTTGACTTATTATAAAAAGGAAAAAAGAAAAATCATTTAAAGTGCACACAGATTAATTAGAACCGAAAGGTTACCCAATACAAAGTTTATGCCCTTTTATTATCATAAGTGTAAAGAAATCATAAGTGAATGGGGGGGGGTGAAAACTTCATAATACCACCAATATTATTAAAGAAAACATAAGTGAATATATATACACGTACGGACAGAACATACATATAACAAAAATAATAATAATTAAAAAAATTAAATTTATTCCAAATAAAACATAGCAAATATAATTTATTATCTAACAGTGCATGACTCATAAACACCTGTAGAAGACATTCTAATAAAACTTTATTATCTAAAATTTTATTGCCTCAGTATATCTATTAGATTTTCAGCACAACATAGAGAGAAAAAAGTGAGAGAAAAATTATACGGATCATATAGGTTTTTAATGTTTGTTTTGTTGAGATTTCAGAGTTGATCGGGAGACTAATAATAATTAAAAAAAAAAAAAGACTAATGACTTATAATTCAACTGGCATCAACTCTTCTGCTTAGAGATTTCAACTTCGAATCTCTTCTATGTATTAAAAAAAGAAAAGAAAACTCGGGAAGGAGAAAAGGGGTAACCCTAATTTTTGGTTTTAAAGGTTTTGGTAGGGTGTGTAAGAAAGAAGTAGATTGATTGTGAAAACTTCCGTGGAGAGCAGAATGTGAGAGTTCGATTGTGAAGGTGGTAAAGCAGGATGAGGATTTTCTATAGTCTTATTCTTATTAATACTGATGGATGCGCAGTTGTTAGATCTGTCATTTAATAGTTATTAATTTTTTTTTCATCTCATTTCATAATAAATGATAGTTGTCGTCTGGTGATCCAATGGTTACCATTTTTATTCATATGGATAACCATGAATATTTAAAATGAATCCCAAGAGGGTTAGATTATTTTAAAAAGTTAAAAATAAGGTTAAAAAATTTTAATATATAATTTGCTGGGTTTGGGTCAATGTTGTTTGGGCTTTGGGGGGCCAAAATAGTCAACAACAAGTTGTGGGCCACATGAGTAACCCTTGACACAAGCCATCCAGCAAGAATCTTCAAAAGGGCCGGGTGGGCCCATTGCCCCAGGTCTGCATGTCGCTTTGTCTCTGCCTTGCAGGTTTGCTGCGAGCGAGATTTCAAACTGAAATAAAGACATTGTACGGGACACTTGAGCAAGATCATGTAACTAGGACAGCTGTTCAAATCACATGACATTGTGCGTAAATTGTCAAAGTGCTGGTGGACCCAAGTTGGAGTAAATTTGAGGAGGATTAATTAAATTGGATTGATGCACTAAAGTCTGACTCAAATATCAGAGGGAGAATGATGACCACTCGCCAGAATTTCCGGTTCTCAGCATAAATGGCAGGCAGGGATCAGCATCTTTTCACTAATTGTGGCAAATCAAGCAATTGGGTCACTGCTCTACTTTACGTGAATGAAGCTTAGAATCAAAAAACAGAGTGGTATGTCCCCAAAGGATAGCCTAGTGGTCACAATCCCCCTCCTCCAACCCTGAGATTGGGGGTTCGACCTTGCGTAACTAAAAAAAAATAACAGAGTGGTATGGCGTTCGATCTCCTTGGTTTGATTAATTGGGTTCAAGTTGTCTTATCAGTGTATGGTAAAACACAAATTTGCTTCGTCTGTTTGTTTGGGATGCCATTCTTTCACCAAAATCTCTTCAAATATATGAAAAATAAATTTCCTTGTTCATTCTTTATTAGACCCAAAAAAAGGTAAAATCTCATTTGCTTTATGCATGGCTTTCAGGCCTTTTTCACATTTTTGGGCCGTGTCGTAGGCCCAGCCTCTTCGGCCATTGGCAAATGATGTTGGGCTTGAACTTTCTTCAAGACTTGGACTTAGACCTGTCTGATCTCTTGGACACTGCATGTCGACCCAATATTGGTCCTGCCCCTGTGTGGCGTTTTCTAATGAATGGAAATTACTGGTTCATCTTTTCTTTTTTTCCTTTTTTTTTTGGTGGGGTGTTTGTACATTCTGTCTGAGCCATTCGTACTCGATCACAGGCAAACCCACTCAATTACCCTGACAGAGATGGTACGGGCCCAGGTCTTGGGTACACGATGCCTTTTTTTTTTTTGGGTGATGGTGTATTTAACATCAAATATTTGAATTGGTATATGAATTATCTATTTGGCGTACTTGTAGAACACTGTTTTGGTAGTGCAGCGGTATGGTATATTACCTCACCTAGTTGGTTCAATTGTTTTATACACTAGTGGAAGATTATAGATCCTTGGGTAATGAAGATTAAATCTCCATCATTCCGTGTTGAAAATTAAATTACTGCTTACAAGGCCAGGTTCGAGTTTGGACCAAGTCCCAGAGTCCATGCTTTACGAGACTCTCATCAAGGCAATACCCCTTAGGTCTTCCTCATTTTTTTTTTTTTGAAAATATATATATATATATATATATATATATATATATAATTTGACAAAAATCGAATTTAATCACGGGTTCGACTGTGTGCGTCCAGTGCCCCACTGCCCACGCCCGTGTCCGTGCCCGTGCCCGTGCCCGTGCCCAAAATCTCAATAAGCAAGAAGGAAAAAGAAAAAAATAAAAATAATAAAAAGCACGTGACAATTCATTTTATGATTCTAAGAATTGAAATCCCAGCAGAAACCGGAAAGAGAAAAAGGTACAATCATGTGAAGCAAGAATTCGAAAATATGGAAAAGAGTTTCGGACGTGAAAGAAAGCTGTTACTTTTTCGTGTTCTTTTTTTATTAAAAAATAAAATAAAATATTTATTCCGATAAAAGCCAAAAAGTTTCAGCGGCTTTTGTTCCTTGAAACTTGGCATATTCTACAGCGCACTACTTTTACTGCTGACGTAAGAGCACACGTATATTAAGTAAATCCACAAGGTTAGGTAAAACAAAACTTAGACCACTCCGCTCGGGCGACTCAAGGCCGAGTTTAAACCGACTCAAGACGATTATAATTCGCGAATGAGTTCCCGTACGTTGCATAGATTCATGGGATATAATAGTTTAATGAATGAATTAAGGTGACATTTAACACCATACTAAAATTGAGAGACTATAAGCAAATTCGTTTCATAGTTAAACTTATTTAGTGAAGTAATTAAAATTTATAAATTATTTATTATAAATAAAAGTTCTTAAATAAAAATAGATCATCCGGCATACAAAATACTCCCCCAACTTAGTGTAGAGATAAAAAGAGGATAAACTTAATACAGAGATAGGGAGATGGTAGATATATATGTACACAGTTTTCTCCTTATATTTTTATAAAGAGATTATTTTTATGTCTCGAAACTATGATCTCAAAGTCATCAAAAAAGTAATTTAACTATTACGTCAAATTTCTTTTTCAAATAAAAATTTTTTAAATAATTAATTAAATTAAAATTCTTTATTAAAATGGTAATAAATGTGACTACAATCGTTTGGGTGCGATGGGTACCATTTTTTCTCAATTAATTTGGTCAAAACTTTGTAATTTGAATTTTGCTTATGAGTTTATTCGTTGGCAAAGTCGATTTCAATTTTCCACCAAAGAACAGGATTTCAATTTTATCCACAACTTCTATTTCTTCACGCGGTCAATTGCATCTCTTTTGAAAATATTCAGATTTTTTGGGTAGGTCGGCTTATTTATTGTGTGAGGTGGGGGTGACGTAAAACTATGTATATATATATTTCTTTATTTTTTATTATTGATATTTAAAATTTTGATTAATTTAATTTAAATAATTATAAAACTCAAATTTAGATGTAGACTCTTTTTTAACATATATTTTTTTTTTTTCTAAAAGTTGAGTTCAAATTGTTGATTCAAAAAATTTAATATCATGTTAGTAAATCCATATATTATTGGTATAAGCACTAGTTTGAGAAAGCTAATGTGTGGAATATCAATGTCAAAATTTGCTATCACCAATTCTTAATTATATAGGATTTGACCTTAATATTTGTGTTAAACTAGATTATATCCCAAAATCTTGTGAAACATAGGAGCTGGAGTTACTTTTTGATTATTATAAGAGTTGTCATTCAATATGCTTAATTTAAACCATAATTATTATTTATTATCTTAATTGAATTTGATAAATTACATATATACATGGGTGAAGAGAAAGGAAACGAGAGAACAGCCCCCAATTTTTAAAAAAATATATATATACTAATATTTTTAAAAATAATAAATTCAAATATATCTCTATTTTCGTACTCAAAAAAAATTGTTATATCTCTATTTTTTTTATGCCTACCATCAGTATTTGAAATCAACTCCGATTAACATAATTTTATGTAGAGATTCTAATTAAGGGTGACTCTCTCTTTATAATTTTTTTTATTCTCAAATTTCATACTATTCCATATCTCTAATCCGACTGTTTGTTCGTATTATACCTCTCTATATGTGTATGATATATGACCCATACCATATTTAAGGTGGATTAAAATTTTCAAACTAAGCACTGTAGTTCATCTCTATCCATTATTTTTAATTTTGTCACGCTTGATATAGTCCACAAATTCATCTATATCAAGTTGGGCAAAGATTTTTTCTTTTGAATTCAGAGAAGCAAATATTAGAGTATACGTAAGCCGTGTACTGCGTGCGAATCTGGCAATTACTTCAAAAGGGTTTCGAGCGCCGCAAAAGAACACAAAACCGACAAAACTTGGTCAAGGTTAGATGAGTCATACACGCGCAGAAGTAACCTCGTAAGTTAAAAAGAAGACGCACGTGCAGGAATTCCAAGTTATGGACCGGCCGGTCAATGCCAATCTCTTAAGACGCTTTATTAGAGAGAGTCATCCTAAGAACCAAGAATAGGACTAAAGCATCTCAGAATAATTCCAGAATACAATTCAATTTTTAATTCTTACGAACCTGATATGCTCTCAACCTAATCTCTTCACTATAGCATCTTAATTTTCCAAGTATTAAGGCAAAAATGTGTTTCTCATTCCCCATGTTTGTTTTTCTCCTTCTGTAATCAAGTTTTAAGATTTTGTTCGAGCGATTTTCTCAAATAAACAGATTTATCTACACTAAGTTTAAAAAAATTCCTGAAATATATATACACATCAATTTTGATAATTTTTTTAAAAATGTTTTTTTTATCAAAATAAATCAGTAATTGATTTGATTTTTAAAATGTTTAAATTTTTTATTTTTATGTTTTCATATTTATAATAATAAATTTTTTTGTATAAATTCAATTTATTGTAATAGTTTAGTAAAGTAATAGATCATTAAAATACATATTTTTATATGGTTTCTACGCTCAATTTCTCTAACAAAATGTCATAAATTTTGTCGAATATATGTAAGAATAAAATAATAACTAAAAAAAATGATGAGAATTGTTTTTCATTAACAGAAAACATTTTTCTTTATTTTAAAATTCTAGTGGGACTTGTTTTGAGGTTTCGCTTTCGTTTTTAAGAATTGAAAAAATGTGGGACAAGGCTGAGGTGACATAAAATGGGATGAAGATTACAAGATATGACACTGACCTAATAAGATTTTAAGCTGAGAAAATAAATATGAATCCATTTAAAATTTACAACACATGGGCACGTTTTCTTTCTAATTTAGGAAAAGGACACTTCTAACATATGGTGAGTTCATGGTAATCAGGATATGCTCATATCCAACGAAGTTTTAGTGCTCAAAGAAACATGTGTTAATTTTGACATTTATGGAAGATACTTGAGATGCAGAAAAACGATTAAGAAAGATAATCAGTCATTTATCACTCATTATCCCCCGAAACTGGCAATGCCATGCGAAAGAACACAGACCCCCTAGCACCCCATGTTTCTCTTGTATCTTTTTCAAATTCAAACGTGATGATATTCGACGGTGAAGTGAATCAATATCCCTTTTCAAACTAAAAATGATGTTTTGAATTATTTTATTTAACTATGTAGAACATACTCGAACTCAAGATTTAAAAAAAAAAAAAAAAAAAGAGAATTGTGTTAATTGAGTTACTGTTGATTAACATGATGCTTTAAACTATGATAATTGCATTAGATCACGAGACTATATTGTGCATCCCTAATGCCAGGGTCCTGTTTAGATCTCAATGTTCCCATGAACATAGTAATTATAAGAAATTGAAAGTTTTTCTCGACATGATCCTAGGACATTTTCCCTAGAGTTTACACAATCTCTCTTCTTTATAGCAATAATTGGTCACGGCTACATGTTGGTCCCTTCTTCAGGTCTAAATGTCCTTTTAATCCACTTAATCGCATGTATCTACTTCGAGATGAGTTCAATGTAACAATTGCTTCAAAAACAATAAATTAACAATAAGAGACACCTCTAAGCATTGGTGTTGCATGAACTCTCTCTCTAATGTTAATGATGTTGAGGGCACAATTATTTCACCAATGGCCTTTGTATTTGAATCCTTCTCCAAGCCACGTTCCATAACTATATTGCCCTTCACTCACCAAAAGTTCACCCTAAAGAAATAGTCCAACATAATCACACACTACCATTTTTTTTTTCACCATGATATCCGAAATTATATTTCGACTAATCCGATTCCAACATCTATAGGCCCCTATTTAAAAACGACTCTTTTAATATAATTTTTTCTATTCCTATCTTATTACCCTTTTCCCCTATGAAAACTAAATAAAAATAGAGTACCATGATATTATAAATTACTATATTCAATATGACAATTCAATCAATGATTGTGTACATCAAGTTGACCCACCTAATATTTTGAATATGTAAGAATATTTTATTAACTCGGCACAAATTAAATGGATTTTTTAAATGTGGTATATAAATGTAAAGATTTTATGATTAAAAATTAATTTTTAAGATAAAAATTAAGGTTTTTTCTTTTTTTTCCATTTAGGATATCAGAACCATTCAAAACTTAAATCCGTTCTGTGAGGTTCAAGTCTAAGTCAAGCAAGCATTATTCCGCGTATCTCAATAGCAAGTTCTTAGAGGTGGGATGTTTAATTCCACAAATTTATATTATTTTATTAAATGGGTCAAATTTAATAACAACATTTATATCTATTTGTACAAACAGTTCAATCCAAAGCACCTTCTCAAAGTTTTACCAATTTGCAGCTACATTCACCAACTCGACAGCGTTCATGCACTGCCCAAAACATCCAAAATTTAGTTTTGAGGGGAATTGCAGAGCCATTTCTCATTCCATTACATGGGCAAGGCGCCCATAGGCCATATGGACCAAAATTAGAAACAATCACTAGAATTTTCTGTAAGAAAAGAGGACATGTATCCCATTTTATTGCAACGACAAGTGTCACATGTGGACAAAAATTTGGCACAGACACAAGATTTGTGTGTCCGTTTACTATTCTTTGAGAATAAATAAAAAGCATTTATTGAATTTAATAAAAAAAAAGAAACCCTTTCCTATGAAGAAAATTCAAATTCAATGGCATGGGAGATTTGAATTTTCATGTCTAAATTCACTGCATAGTACTGGAAAAATATATTCAAACTTTTCAGCTAACCCCTTTTCCTAAAATGTTACCAAACCCTACAAGAACACTACAGACATTGTAGTACGTTTATTTTCCATAAACATAAAATGTACAACACTTTTAGGACGTTGAATTTGGCCTTGTGCCCAAAAATCTTTTTCCAAGTTGCCTCCCTGTCGACAGTCAAATTCCCGATTTTGTCCTCCTTTTGAAACCTTCCCCACCTCAAGTCAGCCCAAAGAATTCCAAGTATTTACACCGTCGCACTTCCTTCATTGCCTGAACCCGAAGTTTCCGGGTTGGGGCGGGTACCGAAAAGCCAACGGCTCAAGTGAGTGGGTGAATGACTGCGGGAATTGACTTCTTAACCCACTTTGAACTTCGTCTTCTAATGACATTCCAAATCTGTGATGTGTCTGTTGTGGAGCCTCCATATGGCACATTTGAGGGGTGAAAATGTCATTGCACACGCTTCCACCTAGCCCTTGAGTCTGTCCTTGAATCTGATTCGGGTTTTGGGTCTGACCCACTGAGATGAGTTCGGGCAAAGTGTTGGATCCGACTAAACTGGCCCAGTCAAACTGACCCGTACCAGAACCTGAACCCAAGTTGATTTTTTCATCGTTTTGGAGATTTTTCAGAGAGTTCACACGAGGCAGAGCAAAGCAACGGTCGTCAATTTCAGGGAGTGATTCGAGAACATCGTCCAAATGTGATGAAGATGATGATGTTGAGCCATGGCTGTATTCTTTGCTCGACATGTTTGAGATTGTCGGTTTCTGGGCACTTGAATTTTTCTTGTAAATTCTACACAATACCCAATCATCTAACTGCAAGAAAACAGAGCACTCTGCTTTAGCCCAAAATAGCTTCCAAATCCACAATTATTATTTTTAAAAAAATTGTTTTCCGAAAGGAAAAAGTGAAGATTTTGGTTTGTTTACATACCCGAGAGCTGCCATTTTTTCTTGAAGGCTCAGAGAGTCTGTACTCATGCATGATCCAATTGGTCTTGGTTCCTTTGGGAGCCTTACCCACATAGAAAACCAATGCCTTTTTAATTCCAACTTTTCTTCCTTCTGTTGTTATGATTTTGTCTGTACCAGTTGCCTTCCAATAACCCGACCCGGCTACACGATTTGGCCTCGACCCGTTTGGGTACTTCCTGTCTCTTGGACTGAAAAAGTACCATTCCTTTTCTCCAAATATTGCTTTGCCTAATCAAAAACACAATTCACAAAATGATTAATAAACACAACAGTTACCCAATTTTTTTAAAAAAAAAAAAATTTAATTGAAAATTTGAAACTTACTGGGCAGAACCCATGGATCAAATTTATACAAATCGATTTCGCCAATAATCTGGAGAGAGAAATGGTGTCCTGCAACTTTTCTGAGCAAATATTGAACTAGAAGCTCTTCATCTGTTGGATAAAATCTGAACCCCGGCGGCAAGCATAATTGAGAAAGTAAGTCTGTTTCCTGTAAACCCATTTTTTTTTTGTTGCTGATTTCTAGAAATAGAGGGAGGGGGGGAAGGGAAGAGGTGAATTCCTGAAATTTCTTTCTTTTCTTTTTCAAGAACCGGGGCAGGGGAGAGGTATTTATATAGGCAGAGGAGTAACAAGACAAGTACGGTCAGTCCTTGTCTACAGTTGAAAAGAGTGGGACCTACATAGGCTAATCACCGTTAATAATTCAACACGTGGGTATAGGTTCGATGTCATCAGGCGGTTGATCTTATCCATGACAAAGGTAAAATTACCGATTTTCCCCCGGTTCATGTATCCATGGAACAGTCACGAAAAGGCAAAATTAAAAAATGATAATAAAAAAGAAAAATAGTAAAACGTATAATAGATTATGGCTCATTATATGTAAATTAGGAGATACCCACGTATTAGAAAATAAAATAAAATAAAAAAGGCTCTGACACGTGCTGGATTCTAAGTAATTGTTCTGGAGACCTTGGTGGTGATGCTAAAGAATGTCTAATTCTTGTAAAAGAAAAAAAAAAAAAAAAAAAGAATGTCGATTCGTGTGGAGGCATTTATCACGCGTGTTAACAGACCACGTCGGCATATATGGGAAAGAGAGAGGAGAGAAAAAGAGTGACACGTGCCAACACGTGGTGTGTTGGAACGAGAAGCGTCGGCGGTTAGGCGGAGTTTTTTCAAAAGTAAGGAGAGCGAAAGGACGCGTTTGAGAAAAGGTGGCTCCCTTGCGTTGGCTTGATTTCATGCCACGTTTGCATCTACAATATAAAATTATTAATCAAATTAAGTTTTTTATTTAATAAAAATAGTAAAATGTAACAATTATTTATATATATATATATATATATATATATCAGGCAAGGAGTGAAAAAATAGTAAAATGTAACAATTATTTATATATATATATATATATATATATATGTTATGTAAGGAGTGCATATCCTTAATAACAAAGAAAACACAAAAATAACAAGGGAGTGCCTAATTTAAAAATGCTGCAGAAAAAAATCAATCTTTAATTAATTTAATGATTAATTTAGTGATCGAATATTAATATTTATTAAATAAGATTTTAAATTTAATTTTTTTATATAACATAGATATAAAAAAAATTTTATTTCTTAAAACTTAATTTGATTTGGATCATATTTAATCAAAATATAATTATAAAAAATTATTAATTAAAAAAAAAAGAATGCATCATTTTCACTTCTTATTATAGAGCTTCAATTTTCTATTAAAATTTTAGACTAAATCAAATCGGTGAAATTAGAAATATATAATTATAGAATAAGAATAACTCTTATAATACAACTATTAATAATATATATAATTTTAATTTAAATAACACATTAATTTAATTTAAGGTAATTTCTCCGCACCACTAATCTTAAATAGAGTGGTGATATATTTACGAGTTGGCTTGCTGAATATTTCTGATCACTCTTTTGCTTGGTGAAACAAAAATACTAATAAAGAAATTATATATATGATTTTCTTGTTGGGAGAGTCTTCGTTTTGTTTGATATTTTGTAGTTTTGCGCTTTTGGGGTTTCTTTCACTCATCAATTTGTGTACGTGTGTCAGTGTGGAAATGGTGGGCGGTTTTGGGTTAATGCTATGGTGTCCTTTACAGTTGTGAGATGTGGGTTAGGTCAAAGGGATTGAAGGTTCTAAATCCTGTCCCGTCCTTTGATTGGATTTTGATTTTATAAGCTTGTGAACGTGGAGCTTGTGAGATAGAGTGTGAGGGCATCTTTCTGAGGATGGCAAGTGTTTGGTACGTCAAATGGGCACGCGGATGGCTTTTGCTTTTCCTAGGGTGCAACCCCTTTCCCTCCCCTCCCCTCCCCTCCCCTCCCCCAAATTCCAAATTGATATATGAATTTTATTTAATTAATTTAATATAAATATCATAAAATCTATTAAGAGATTAATTTTTTAAAATTTTATTATTTTATTATTTTTTTTAATTTAAAATTAAAATTTATAATTAAAAGAATATAATATTTTATCATTATATTATTGAGATCCTGGACCATTTAATAATGGTATGATCAGAAAGTTTCGATTCCATCTATGATTGGGAACATGAAAGGACAAGTAAAAGATAGACTCCATTCAATTCAAGTCTCTCGTATTCATTACCATCAATAATACATAAAATGTATAAAAATTAAATCCAATAATTTATTAAGTTTATACCCAAATAAATAAATATTTGTTTTTTGTATTACAAATTTTAATTAAATTTAATCTCAATTTTTTTTTTTTAAATGGATGCGATCGTATTTCTAATATTTAAAAGTTGCATTTGATATTCTTAAACATTAACTTGAAAAAAAAGGAAAAATGACAAAGTATCAAAAAGTATAGCTTTATTCTCATTATTTTTTCCGATGTCGAAAGGACTTTAATATTCCAAAGGACTGTTTCAAGTTCTTATCTCTTACGGCCGTCACTTTGGCATTTCAATAAAGTTGTAATACTTTTGAATTCAAATAATTCAGTTAAGTTGCCTTGCTGGGTAAGAAAAATGGAAAGTTTCATGGCTCCATTTTTTTTAATTGGTACTCGGGTTTCGATCGACTGATATTTAAAATTATATTTTAATTAATTCGATTTAACACTTATAATAACTCATTTAAAAAATTACCCTTCTAACGTAATTTTTTTCATACCCAAATCATAAATCGAATTCGAGATTTTAATTAAAAAATCTAACGTCACATTCCACTAAATAAATTGACCATTAGTATTACATGGCTCCTATGTGTCGGTGTATATATATCACAACTTTGGTAGGGATCCCAAACAAATTAAAGAAGAATATACTATATTTTCCCATTATTTATATTGAAATGAACAATAATATTTGAGATTTTATTAAAAAATAAATTTGTAATTACTCATATAAGATGTTATACTTAGTTTTCGAATTCATTATTTAAAATATCCATTTATTCTAAATATCAAGTAATAACCCGAAAAATCAGTTCATTGTTTCTTATAAAATAGGATAATTAGATCATTGCAGGAAGATAAATTGTTGAGTATAAAGAGAGAGAGAGAGATAATATGTATGTTTTTTTGTTATTTATCCTTAAATTTAATTAATATATTTTATTTCCTTTAAAGAGACGTGGGGAGCATACTCCATACAATAATGAAAGGATTTATTTTTGATAGTTATTTTTTATTTCACATATATATTTATATGAAATATATAATTTATAAACTATCAATATGTACTTAAAAAAAATTTACCTATAACCACTTGAAAAATAGTAAATAAATATTGTACCATTTATAAGTCCCACGTTGGTTTATTATAGAAAAATGGCCGAGTGGCTTAACGCATTGGTTTGCTAGATCGACAAACAAGAAGATTGTATCATGGATTCGAATCCCATTTCCTTCGGCCCGAAATTGGAACCGGCAAGAGAAAGTCTTTTTCTTTTATCATATTTATAAAGTGATTATATATCTGAAGGCATTTCCACGAAAATTAAAAAAAATCAAATTTAAAGAGAAATGAGAGTCTCTTACGTATAGAAATTTTTCAACACTAACGTTTTTTGCTTCAAATAAAAGTTCTTAGAATTTTTATATTTACATTTTTTTTCATATTTAATGAATTATTTATTTATTTATTATAATTTTTTTTATATATTATTTGTTTTATAATTAATAATTACATATTTTGATCATTTTAAATTCTTTTTACAAAATATTACTATTCCATTATTTATATAAAAATTTTTATATTTTCTTATATTTCTATCTGTATTTTATAAAATATAATTTTTTTCTGTATTATTTCACATTTATTTTTATTTTTTATTTCCGTTTTCACGAGAGAGAGAGAGAGAGAGAGAGAGAGAGAGAGAGAGAGAGAGAGAGAGAGAGAGTGAGAGAGAGAGAGAGAGTGAATTTCTGTCTCTTCAATACTTGACTAAGCATAATTTTCAAGCAATCGTCAAAATGTGGAACCAGGAAACACATGCGCCTGGTCATTTGGCTGCTGTGTCTCACTCTCCCATTGGCTTATCCTTTTTAATCACTGGCAAAGCTCTGTCTTTTATGTATTTTATTGTACCACTTTGGACTTTCTCTTTGGTTATTTCCAACTTGTAATAGATTTGCTTGAAGCCATTAAAAGGATATATTGCAAAGTAGAGTTTCATATCTAATCCCTAACTATTTTTATAATGCTTCAACTCACTAAAAATATATATATATATATATATATATATATATATAAATGTAATCAAAAAAATTAATGGGTCAAAAGGGATAAGATACAGTCTTGGTTTTATCATAATAATACGACGGCGCAGGTACATGTTTATGAGTAGACTATAAAGCTGATGCAAGTCTGAGTACTATTTAAGGTAAAAAATGAATAAGATATATTAATGGAAAAAGAAACCTTTTCCGAAGGAAAGACCGTAAAAAGTTTTCCATTGCGTGGTCTGTGGAAGTAAGAAATGAGTCTTTGGGCGTGCCTGCCCACCTTATGTCGAGCGCCCGGCTACCAAGCGCTCGCCTGCTGCTCCTGTCGCCTGCCAAGAAACGGAGTGGCTCCCTATCTTTACAGTTTTTTCTGTTAGACTTAGGACATGTTTTTTTGAGTTATAATTTTTTTTAAAAAAAATAAGATATTTAGTAGAAATATTTTTTTCTTTTTAAAAATATGGAAAATGGATTTCACGGTTTTGCACTAATTCATGGTGAGTAATATGGGCAATGGGTATAGTTCTTTATTTTTTTTTAAATTTAATAAGAGGAATTTAGAGTTGAACGATAAGGATAAAACATTATTATACTATCACCAAATAAATTAAAATTATTGGTAAAATTTAAATTTGTTCGCTTGAAAGAAATAAGCCAAATACCATATCTTCTCATAGGAAAAGCCCAACATCTTTTCACCTAGTTTGGACACAAATCGGAACAAAATGCTCATCCTTTAATTTCACTCTATTACCCAAATAAAATTGCTGTTATTTAAAAAAAAAAAAAAAAATCGAAAATGTCAACACCCTTAATCGCTTGATCATAATTCCAATTGGTGGATGGGCAAAAAATTCAACACCGTCATGGCAATGTGAACATAATTCAGTCTTGGTAATTATGGTTGAAATATCATTTTTGAGAAGTACCAAAAAAGTAGACTAGAAAACAAAAAACAATTTAAAAATCAATTTTGGGGATAAACAGTGAAAGGATTAGGTCAACAACTGGTAGGCCAATCGGATTTCATGGCTTAATTGTTGGAGGTCAACTATGTTTTAATGTTGTTTCACACGTAATTTTTTTTTCTTTTTTTTTTTTGTCATTATTTGCTTTTTCAAAGTTTAAACAATTAACTTGAATTAGGGATGAGTGCTTGGAAAAACAGCAGCGGCTTTGAACTCCATTCCATTGTCTCTCGGCTGTTCAAAACCAAGTACAGTACTAGGATAAGGCCTAGTTGTTCCTTAAAATGTGTTCAAAAACAACATAAGTAGTCGGCCATTTACCTTTTTCCTTTACTAATCATGCCGAGCTGAGCTTCAATTGAAAAAATAAAAAACAAAGAAGAAGAAGAAATTGCTCTCAAGTGTAACTTGTGGAGTTGGCGTTTACTATCTCCTCCAATGATTTTTTTTTTTTTTTTTTTTTGTGTGAGTTATTCACTTGGAGGCGTAGGATTAGCATTTTCCATCAAGGGAAGTATATGATTTCAAATGTTTACTCATTAAATTTATGGTTCTCTTCGGACTAAGTTTTGTGTATCGATATCAGTTAATAAAGTTCTTGTAAAAATACTCAAGTGATAAAAAATACTTATTCAAATATTTTTCTAAAATTTTGTGTTTTAAATTTTTATGAGTATATATATTTTTATGATTTTCGTGATATTTATATAAAATACACACACACACACACACGTAGCGGATCTATTTCAGGAACGGGGGATTTGGTACTCCTTCGAATTTTTATTTTAACCAAATTGGATTACCCCAAAAAGAATCGCTAAAGAGCGGGTTCTTTTTTTATTTTAATAATACTATAAAAATTAGTCAAAAATTAAATAAATTAAGTTTCATATTATATGATTTTTTTTTTTAATTCTTACTGGAGTTCAAAGTTATTTTTGATAAAAATCAAAATTATTTGAATTTTTATTTTTTTGGATGTTGGTTATCACATGAGGTTCGGATATTTATTGGTCGAGTTCATTGTGCTTTTGCTTTCAACAATACAACAAATTCTGCAAACAAGATATGCAATTTTTCGTACCTAAAAGTTGGAAATCCCTGGTTACCATGAAAATAAATTATTTATTTCCTTAACTTTGACTTTTTAAAAAATATATAATATATTAAAATCAAATCAATTATTAATTTAATTTTTAAAATATTTGATTTTATTTATTTCTATATTTACAATAATTATTTTTATAT
The DNA here is from genome assembly GCA_033439265.1 of Dillenia suffruticosa. Lineage (NCBI taxonomy): Eukaryota > Viridiplantae > Streptophyta > Magnoliopsida > Dilleniales > Dilleniaceae > Dillenia > Dillenia suffruticosa. The sequence goes on from JAVTVX010000005.1 coordinate 4,217,658, forward strand.
GTATACCGATGAGTTTTCTATATAAACTCAATAAATTATAATATTTCATTCAAATAATAGAATATTATGGTTCATATTATTATTATTGCTTTCATGTTCAAATATTCTCTAATATGGTATCAGAGTCATATTCAAATATTCTTAATTTGGTATTCTTAAATATTTTTCCTTATATCATATTGAATTTGAAGGAGAATGTTAGAAAATATATTATTTATTAATTGATTTGATTTTGAGAATATATGATTTTATTTATTTCCATATTTATAATCATTATTTTTATATTTATAATAATGAATTTTCTATATAAACTCAATATATTATTATATTTTTATTGAAAAAATAGAATATTAGGGTTATTATTTCCATATTCAAATATTCTTTAATATAGTATTAACTTTTTATTTTCAATCTGATATGAGAGCCATACTCAAACAGCACTAATAAGATCAAGCCCGATACTTTATGCATTTTCCCTCTTGATTTGTTTGAAATCACACATTACATTAGTTCGAAACTTGAACCGGGTCAGCACGAAAAACTTGAACCGGGTTCGGGTCTCCGGCCCGATAGCAAATATTCATGTTCAACTGCTGGCATTGGGCCCTTGAGTTGGATTTTTGTCCAACTTGACAACTTGTGCTGGATTTAGAAGAGGAATCCACAGTCAACATGGATGAAGACAGTAACACATGCTTAAACAGGGCAAATCAGGCAAAAGTGAACAACACAACATGGGAGTGAGAGAAGGACCCATACCCACCAATCTGTCTTTGAATTGAAACTCTACCATCTACCAAGAAGAAAAAATAAAGAATTGAAACTCTGCCCAACAATGACTTTTATCTCAATTGTACAAACCATTCCAAAATTGAAATACACTATCCACAAAAACAGTGAAGAGTGTGCGTAGAGCAGCATGTTCCATGGTTTTTGCTAGCATTGGATTTGAACCGCCATACTTATTTTGTTAGAAAATAACCGTAAAAACTAATGGACAGTCGGCTAGTGGGTAAGAGTGTTATGTTTTTTAAACAAGTTTTGAATTCAAAACTTAAAAATGAAAAAATTATACCGGGAAAATTTATTCTCTAAATTGAGCTTAACAACACTAAAATTGGATTAGTTGGAATATGACGTCAGAGACAAATCGGTCCGGTACAAAAAAAAAAAGAAAATAATTGTAAAAGAAAATGATATTTATCATGGCAATTTGGTCTGACGTCCTGATGCTGCATCAAAACCTGTATTGTCAATTTCTTAATCTGCTATTAAGTATAATAATTATCTTTTTATAAAATAAGTTAAGAAGGTCTACTGAGAATTGGTATTGCCTATTGGGATATGATAGATCCTCTGTGGGATAATTATGCCAAATTCAAACAAAATACTTGGTTGTTTTTTGTTTGGGTCTTGGTTGTTCTAGCTAGATCCTCTGGTTGAGTCGTTCTGTGTCTTGTTTCTTCTATCATCTTCGTTATTTGTACTAGGTTAATGGGCCCCCTCTTTACCAAGAAAAAGAAAAGAAGAAAAACCCACTCCTGAGAAATGACATGTCCCATGTGAAATAATCAAAGGGGCGAATGGTTGATACGATAATGATTAAAATTCAAAACATAAAATTTCAGACATACAAACTCTCAAAATAGTAGACGAAAGAGGAAATATAAGTAGGTTCACTTCCAAGGTGACACTGAGGCTCTATCATGAATAAAGTGACATTCAGGCACAAAGCAAAGATTTAAGATCTCTAGGGGCTCTCAACCTAGAAAATGCCCTATATATTTTTATATATAGTTTTAACATGTGCTCTGGACCCAGTAACTTCATTAGAAACTAACATGTCCCATTCTTCTGCTGAGCAGAATACAAGCGAAGGGCATACATAGAGAACATAAAGCAGCAGATTTGCATCGGTACATTCATCCCTACACTATAAATTTTTCTGACTAGGTATAAGTTCTCTAATCAGCTTAAAACTTCACCAGAACTCCGAACGAAACTAAGCTATTATTTATGTTTAACTGTTCTTCCAATCCTGGTGAGGGCAATATACGTGACAAGCCTGTAAAAGACGAGCATTATAAGCATTGCAACTGCTGCGACAACTTGACCTCCAAGCCCTATAGTCTTAACAGATGGATAATCCGCAACTAAACACCTTCCATTTGTAGGGCACGGATAAGTATCCCAAGGACCATATTGGGACCCCAACAAGAGCTTATACGTGTAATAGCTAATCGAGATGTGTTTAATCCAAGCAATAAATGGTGGCACATTTTGCACATAATAGCCACCTGCAAGGAGGAATGAAAGCATGATGACGGATCCAAGAACTGTAGCATTCCTTTGGTTCTTGACTACTACACCAAGAGCAAGACCGAGGCCTTGAGCAACCAAAACAGTCAATAGGAGAGCAAACAAGGTGTAAAAGAAATGCCCAGCTGTAGGTCTTAACCCGGCCATCCAATATGTTATGATAACAAAGATTGTTGGAAGGACAAGTTCCATAGGGAGGTCACTCACAGTCCTTGACATGAAGTATGATGAGAGTTTATAGGTCCCTGAGGTTCTTTCCTTCTTGAGCATCATTCGCTCTTGCGGGAAGGTGAAGATAGCTTGGAAAAGAGGGAAGAAGCCCCAAAATCCCGAGTAGAAGAAGAGGAGACCAATCTGCAAACAGAGTAGAACAGAGAAAATTTCTTAAGGAGGACAACACAAACATTCTCACACACAGAAAAATCTGAGACTTAATACTGGTACTAGGTATTGTCATATAAGGTTAAGACATTTCCTCAAAACTTTAGTAGAGATATAGGTAACATCGAGAGCTATTACAAGACATTACCTGATCTTGTATAGAATCCGACTTCCACCAAAGTAGCCCTGAGAGGAAAGAAACTACAAGAACTTGAGCAATCCTGAGGCCCGAGAAGGATTCATGCCTTCTTTCTTTTATTCCTCTCTGAAGTAAGATAGTGAACTGCTGCCACCAAGTTGTTTGCCAGTGTCCAAACTTCTTATTGTTCGGACCATCTTGAAGGTCATTGTTCACTTCATGAATTTCTGCCTTCAAATTGTTTCTGAGATTTCTCTTGTATGCAGAAACCAGGGTCTGTTTTACAGTAATTTGATCTTCACGACGTGAATCATCTGAACAGATGCCTGCAACAATTACATTTTAACAATGCCAAACTAGATATCTGAACAATTAAGAAGAAACTTACTTCAAATATAATCTCGCAAGACTTGGGATTGGCTCCACTTTGGTCTATATTCTTGACCAGACCATGGACACAGTCCTACACAACATTCTTCTCCCCCCCCCCCAAACAAAATACTGGGGTTCATAGCTAGGAGGTGTCACAATGCGGTCCTGACTGGTTGGTCCAGTCATAGATGTCAACCAGATCCAAGCAATCTCCAATAAAACCATGCTGCATTAGAGCTTCTATTGTACCCGGTTGTTAAACTAGCAACTAATAGTTTCACACAAGTTGATAAATAAATGATCACTACTAATCCTATAGGAAACAAAACAATTACATATTCCCAACATTCAATGCCGGTAAACTCAACACTGCTGCAACATTATAAGCTAGTATCATACTAATCATTCACCAATACTAAGGATAATCCTACCACTGTAAGGACAAAGTTGACAATATAGGTAGCACATTCCCCATCTACTCCAAGTTTTGAAGAGAGAGTCATCAATCAAACGTAAAGCTTCCAGTTACGTAAAGACCTTTCTATTAATTTTGGTTCTTTCATAACAACTAAAGACATTATAGGCACATGTAATATCCCACTTTCTATTCCCCATAATGCAATCCATATTGCTTCAACTCATTTGGTTGAGGTCCCAGATTCTTTACCCCTTATGGAGCTTCCAGAAAAAGAATATAGTAGTTTTGGATGTTATAAAGTCTTTATAATAAATTTTTGTTAAATTTGATTAGGAGCACTACAAAAAGAAGGTGGTTAGATTGTCAAAAGTGATACTAAAATCTAAAGGAAGAAGGAAAGGTGAGGGTTAGTGGATTTAGCTGAAGTACTTTGACGAAAATTGCATTGCTCTATCCTTGAGAATAAAGTTCCACAAGATGAATTTGCAATACAAGAAGAAGAGCATTATGTAGGCCTATTGAAGGGTATAGCCACTGAGAATTGTTCCAAGATGGTTACTCCTTTTTGAAGGCATTGTCCCAAAATTCTTTCCGTTTTAGTAATCAAACAAAAGTTTAGAGCGGTCGATTGTTGTTATCACTTTCTTTTCTTTTTCTCCTATTACAACAATCCCACTTGGTGTATGATCAATAATTCATAATTGTTTTGAAAATTGGTTCAAATTCACTTTTCTATTTGGCGTTCAAATATGGCTGTACCTACTTAATCTGTAAGGTAGAGCACTTATTATTGTTCCTTGGCAATCTCTGTAAGGTGAAGCACTTACTCTTGCAGTTTCGGATTTCAACTTTCATTTGGACATGACCGTCCCAATTGAACATGAAGTCATGCTATTCAACTTCTCAGTTTATAATTATTTAGTCTGATGTTTTCCTCATTTGAGCAATAGATAAAATTTGAAATATGGACAAGGAATTCACCAGATCATAACAAAAATTTAGCCATATGACTAAATTACTAAATAATTGAGAGATAGGAGAAAGGAGAACTGCACGTACCATTTGCAAGATCTAATAAGAAATCCGCCGGATTCATGGCAACGGATGGAGAAAATCCAATACTTGAAAAATACTCCATAGCTGTAGCGCCCTTTCCAAAATAAACTGGATTACCATCGGATAACAGTAGCACCTTATGAAACATATAGAACAATCGACTCGAGGGCTGATGAATTGTCATCACTATGGTTCTTCCACCATTGGCTAGCTCCCACAATGTAGACACGATACGTTGAGCTGTCGTTGAATCAAGCCCTGAAGTTGGCTCGTCCAAGAAAAGCAAGTTAGGGTTTATAAGCATTTCTTGTCCTATACTAACCCTTTTTCGCTCTCCTCCTGAAACTCCTCTCAACGCATGTCCTCCAACCATGCTGTTCTTACAGCTAGTTAAACCAAGTTGAGTGATCATGGCTTCTGCATGCATGACCTTGTCTTGCCTACTCAAGCTATTAGGCAATCGAAGGAGAGCCGTGTAAACTAGTGTTTCTGTTACTGTCAGATGAGGGTAAAGGACATCATCTTGTGTAACAAATCCGGTGTTTCGCTTCATTTGGTTATTGTACGGCTTTCCATTGTAGGTTATGGTTCCAGTTAATCGTCCGCTCAGTCTACCTCCCAATGCAGTTAGGAGACTGGTTTTTCCACTTCCTGAAGGTCCTAGCATTGCCAACATTTCACCTGGCAGGACAATGCCTGAGACACCATTTAATATCACTCTTTCCTCAGATTTCTTGATTTGTTTCGACCATGACCATCCCCTTTTCTCGATTTTGATTTTGAAAAGAACATCTTCAAACTGTGGTATAAAAATCCCCAAAAACAAGATTAAAAATAATTGGAAAAATCAAGTACTGAAGTTGAACCTTTTGATGAATCCTTAATTGTCAAAAAGAAAAAAAAAAAGAAAAAAAGAAAAAAACTACAAAATGTCAAATCCTTTAGCTTTCAATATTAATAACGAAGGAAACCCTAAATTAAGAAAGGTGAGAATCCATCATGCATGTTACTGAAAGGGAAGATTTTATCAACTAGCCGACGTAAATGAGCTCTTATTACAACTTCTGGAATGCCTTGAATATTTTTTTTTTAAAAAAAATAGAGAATTAAAAGTGAAGAAATTCATTAAAGAAAAAGAATTGATAAAGAACGAAACCCTTCTTTACTATTAAAAATATTAATGAAGAAACCGACAAGAGGACATTTGTCAAGAAACATAAAACAGACAACCCACATGAGCAACGTGTGTACAAACAACAAATCTTCCATTTCCAATCCAAGAATAATAACAAACAAGACCATGCATGAACGATCTTCCAATGGTTCAACATCAAATAAAACATTCATAAAAATTAAAACCCAAGTCGATATTTTTCAAGAAAAAGAGAAAAAAAAAAATAAACCCCTTAAAAATAAAATGAATATACCTTTAATGTAACAGGACGATTGGCTTGTTTGAAGATGGCGGAGGGTTCTTTATCTCTTTGAGCTTCACAGTCTGTCATCTCTTGCTCCATTTTTTTTCAAAATCCTCTCTCTGTAGATGGACAAAGTGGGTGACGATGTAAGATCTCAAATCTCTCCTTTATTTTCCTCTCTCTTTCTCTCCCTCTCTCTACCTGTAATTTGCTCGTGGGGTCGAACTGGGCTTTTATATATATACGTGTATTCGTAAAGGGTTAGAAGTTGTAGAGTTAATTTAAAGTTCTCGTTCTGTTTGATAAAATTGGAGAAAGAGAGAGAGAGAGTCATGCGTGAAGCGAGAGACTGGAGCTAGGCGGTTTATAAGAGAGAAGGGAGATGATCACAAGTGTTAGTGTTGATGTTGAGTCATTTACGCCTCCTTTTAATGATGCCTTGGCTTTAGTAACACAGACAACTTGCAACCATCTATGCCCTCTGGGTTGCCGTGTACAGGATCTCCACTCACTTCACCCCTCTCTCTCTCTCTCTCTCTCTTCTAAGTTCAAATTTTTACTATAAATTCTCGAAATTACTGCCAGGTTGTTGATATTTTTTTGGTTGAGGACCATCAATACATAATTCAATTTTCAAGTTTGGTTTAATGCCAACAGTTCCGCGGGGTGCGGAATACTAAGAAGTCCTGGACCCGCGCACACGAAAGTAGAATGACGCTGCTCAAGATAAGCGAAAATCTCAACTAAACTTATTATTTGCAAAATCTCATTTACTCAAAATTATATCAAATTCCATCCACAAATTATTTTTGAGAGATTTATATATGACAAGACCTATTTTCATTGTGTGATTTAATTATTTTTTAAATAGAAAAAATATAAATCAATTCTTTGGAATGTCAAAGAACAAACAAAGCAAGCAGTTTAGCACCTTGTGATTAGCCTTATTCTATACTCTTAAAACTTATGATTTTGGAGTTTATGAGTTCTTAAATCTTATTTTTAAAGTAAATTATTAAACTGTCTGAATAACAGAAAATAGTTTATAAGATATTTTATAAGCTTATCGGATCATCGTGTTCGATAACGATGAGTTATCATATATCCCTTTTAATATTGAAGTGATTAAAAATGATAAAATATCATCGATATTATATAATTATTTATTTATTTACGTTAAAAAGAAAATATGTGAAAATTCGGTCAATTTAGTAAGTTTGTAGTTCAAAATAAAACAATTCATGAACTCTATAAAAAAGTCTGGGTAAAAATTCTTTTAATTAAAAAAGTTATATAAGTTTAAACATCTTATTTTCAAAACTTATAAACCCTCGAGTAAACTCAACCAAACAACCTTTTAATCAACCTCTTAATTGGTTCTAATCGAGTTTTGTGATAGCAATTAATTTCCATTTGTGCAAGGAAACTAAATCTCCGAATTCTAGATTCTCTTTTTTGCAGGAAAACCTTGGAATACTTGTTGTGTTGATAATGTTAAAAAAAAAGAAAATAAAACAGAGAGAACAGAAAAAATAAAAAGAGATGACCGAAAGAGATGACTCATATGTTGTGTTCAATAAGTTGTACAAAAGTCATATTTATAGGGTGATTCCATAAAAATATAAAATAAAAGAATAAAATAAAATATTTACAAAATTGATAAAAATAAATAAAATATTCTAATATTAAAATGTTGGAAAATCAATATTTTTAAGATTTCTTTAATTTGAAAACTTTCAAAACTTTTTCAATGAAATTTCTTCAATTTAGAAATATCAATATTCTTAACACCCCCTCTCAAACTCAAGATGGAAATAGATAAGTGATCTTGAGTTTGTATAGTAAGTCATCTTGACGCTTAGAAAGATGAATCAAGATCATAGAGAAGTCTTATGCCGAAAATTAAAGAACCACCAAGAACAATGCAATAGTTTGTAGTAGATCGACAATTAGTAAGATCAGCAGATCAATCAATATCAGAATAAACACATAACTGATAGAGAGTACAGTATAACAGACTGAGTAGAAGATGATATAATAGTAGAATCCTCAGCAACAGATTTAGAGAAAACAGAGATGAAGCAGATAAAGCAGAAGGAATAAATAAAGCAAACTGAGTAGAAGATGATATAATAACAGAATCATCAATAACAGAATAACGTGAGGGAATAAAATAAACCGATTAGAAGAGATTATAATAGCAAAATCCTTAATAGTAGAATAACGCAGAGAGAATAAAGCAAACTCAGAAAACAAGCAGATGGATTGAAAAATCAAGCAAAATAGCAAAATACTCAAACTGAGTATAAGAGACATTAACAACAGAATTCTCAATAATAGCAATAGCAGCAAACTATGAGATCAAATAGAATAAAGTAGAGGGATTGAAAAATGAAATAGAATCTGCAATAGCAGGAAAGCAGCTGATCATAAAATATTATTAAGAACAAGCAACAGAATGATTTTGGACAACAGAAATAGGTTGAGAAATATCTAATTTCTTTATAATTAAGCAAAAAATGTCTAATTGATGAGAAGAGTAGAAAAAATATCTGATCGAAACCTAATGCTCTGATACCGTGTTAAAAAAAGGAAAATAAAACAGAAAAAACAGAGAGAATAAAAAGAGAAGATTGAAAGAGAATGACTCATATATTGTATATTGTATTATATTCAATAGATTGTACAAAAACTCTATTTATAAGGTGATTCCATGAAAATATAAAAAAAAAAGAATAAAATAGAATATTTACAAAATTAATAAGAATAAATAAAATATTTCAATACTGAAATGTTAGAAAGTCGATATTTTCAAGAATTTTTTAATTTGAAAACTTTCAAAACTTTTTCGATGAGAATTTTTTAATTTAAGAATTCCAATACAAGTAAATCCAATCTTAAGGTAAATTTAGATCAAAAAGTTTTCGCGATGACACCAATTCTTCCTTCTCAAGTAAATAAAAATCTCCACAGGAAGCTCGAGATCACCTTGGAAGTCTTGTGATACTTGCCACATTTTAATGACGTAATTCCAATTTCAGCCACTTGTTTTGGAAAGGGGATTTTTAGAATTTCACTAATTCTCTCTAATCTTAAAAAGGGGGTTTAGATTCCCTTTTTGGACAAATCTAGGGATACTTGCAATATTATTAAATGACATCCAACTTAAATCCGGACTTTTATTAAATCTAACATAGGCCGAGGGCATATATAAGTACAGAGCGAACATTGAAGCAGAATTGCATCAAAAAATTAATCTCTACTTATTACATCAATTTAGACTTAACCAAGACTTGGACCTTAGCTAAGCAATTATTTGCCTTTAAGAATTTTTCCAATCTTCATGAGGGCAAAATAAGCCACAAGCCTGTAAAAGACAACCATTATAAGCAGAGCAATTGCTGCGACAACTTGACCTCCAAGCCCTACAACCTTGATCATCGGAAAATCAGCAACGCGACACGTTCCCTCTTCGCATGGATAAGTTTCCTGGGGACTGTATTGTGACCGCAACAAGAGCTTATATGCGTGATAACTAGGCGAGATGTATTTAATCCAACTGATGAATACGGGCACATGTTGCACGTAGTAACCACCTGCCAGGGTGAATCCAAGCATGATGACCGATCCAAGGACAGTTGCAGTTTTCAGGTCCATGACTATTGCACCTAGAGCAAAACCCATGCCTTGTGCAACCACTACGGTCAGTAGGAGAACAAACAATGTGTAGAAGAAATTTGCAGCTGTGGGCTTAAACCCGGCCATCCAATATGTTATAACACAGAAAAGTGTTGGAAGGACAAGTTCCATAGGGAGGTCACTGACTATCACTGACATGAAGTATGATGAGAGTTTGTACATGCCTGAGGATCTTTCCTTGTGGAGCATCATTAGCTCTTGTGGGAATGTGAAGATAGCATGGAAAAGAGGGAAGAAGCCCCAAAAGCTCGGGTAAAAGAAGAGAAGACCAACCTGAAATGGAGCAGAACGGAGTCAAGTTCATAACAATTAGCCTGACATTCTAACCACAGCATAAACTCTTAAAATTACTAGCAGAGTCTGAATTAGCTAGATTTCATTTATGTTGCTTAAGAAGCAAAGCCATGATATATTTCAAACTTTAGCCACAATATAGGAAATGCTGAGAGCTATTACAAGACATTACCTGATCTTGTATAGCAACTGACTTAAACCAAAGTAGTCCCGCGAGGAAAGATATTACAATAACTTGAATAACTCTGCGAAAGCCGAAGGTTTCGTGTCTTCTTTCTTTTAGTCCCCTTTGAAGCAAAATAGTGAACTGCTGCCACCAAGTTGTCGCCCACTGTCCAAACTCCTTGTTCTCTGAAGTATCTTGAAGATTATTGACTTCATAGATTTCTGCCTTCAAATTGTTTTCGAGATTGCTCTTATATGCAGAAACAAGCATATGTTTTGTATCAATCTGATCTCTGCCATGTGAATCATCCGGAGATACACCTACAATAATGCCATACAAGAAATTCAAAGTAATTAAGAAGAAACTTAGTTCAACAATAATCTCACATAACCACTGTACATATTTGTAACTTATTGCATCAACTTGATCATCTAGCGATTTATAGTTTCACAAAGTTTGTCAAATGAATGTTCCCAATAGAGTTACCAATTTATCCTATAGAGAAATGCTTTCCTAACACACATTACCATAACATTATAAGCTAGTATCATCCTAATTATCTACCAATATATTTACAGTACTTTAATATAATTCAAGGTTAATCCAACCATCTTCCGTTCTAGGTACTGAATGGCCATACTGCCAAACATAGCTAACATTTTCTTTTATCTATGTCTACTTTTGGATAGATAATCATTAATTAAACATATAAAAGACCTTTATATTAATAGTTGTTCCCTAGCAAACATGCCCGTTCTCTTGGAATTTTACCGATGCCAAAGACACCATAGGCACATGTAAGATGTCACTTGCTCTTAAAATGCAAATCATATTGCTTGAAGTCATTAAGTGGAGGAACAGGGTGCTTTACTCCCTTTGGGATTTCCAAAAATATGCAGTATATATTCACATATATACATGGTTAGTAGCACTATGGAGAGGACCTTGCCACTGTCCAGAGATGAAATTAAAGGTAAAGTGAGATAGCGATTGAGCCAACACATTTTGCCAAATTTTGCAATGTTTTGTCCTGAAGATCAACTTCTACAAGGTGAAAGCACGATACAAGATGAAAAGCATATGGAAGGTTAGAGCCACTAATTAAGAATATTTCTGAAATTGTTACCTCTCTTTGAAGATAAGATTTTCCATCTTAGTAATCAGACATGAGATTTTATCACTATCAAACGGTGAAAGTGGGAGATGATGCACGTATAACTACCTTCGAGTAGATGTTTTCGATGTTATCGGACCATAAAGATTGACATAAGGTCATAGAAAGGATTTTTTTTTTTTCATTTTAACGTTGCTTTATTTGCATATTTTGGACGCAATAAATCTTATCCAACATTAAAACAACAAATTCAAATAAATGAAATCAAAGCATATCAAAAATACAAATCACAAAAAATTGAAGGTAGAAAGCCAGGGGAAATGTACATACCATTTGCAAGATCTAATAAGAAATCCGCAGGATTCATAACAACCGATGGCGCAAATCCAATGCTTGAAAAATAGTCCATTGCTGTTGCTCCCTTGCCAAAATAAACTGGATTGCCTTCAGATAGCAAAAGCACCCTATGGAACATGTAGAACAATCGACTCGAAGGCTGATGAATTGTCATCACGATCGTTCTTCCACCATTGGCTAGTTCCCACAGTGTAGACACAATACGTTGAGCTGTAGTTGAATCCAACCCTGAAGTTGGTTCATCCAAAAACAGCAAGCTAGGGTTAATAAGCAGTTCTTGTCCTATACTAACCCTTTTTCGCTCTCCCCCTGAAACTCCTCGCACGAAATGTCCTCCAACCATGCTGTTCTTACAACTAGTCAAACCAAGTTGAGTTATCACAGATTCTGCATGCATGACTTTGTCATGCTTAGATATGCTATTAGGCAATCGCAGGAGAGCCGTATAAACTAGGGTTTCGGTCACTGTCAAGTGAGCATAAAGGACGTCATCTTGTGTAACAAATCCGGTGCTACGTTTCATGTGGTTATTGTAAGGCTTGCCATTGTAGACTATGGTTCCACTTAATCGTTTGCTGCGAAGTCGGCCTCCCAATGCAGTAAGCAGAGTTGTTTTGCCACTGCCAGAAGGGCCTAGCATTGCCAACATTTCACCTGGAAGGACAAAGCCTGAGATACCCTTTAGTATCGTTCTTTCCGAAAATGTTTCCTTTTTTTTATCCTCTCCTTGTTCCTTGATTTTGATCTTGTAAAACACATCTTCAAACTGTCACACAAAAATCCCACCAAAAAATCGAAATTTAGATATAATTGAAACAAAATCAGTGATGGAATTCAATAATGGTTAAAATAGACTTACTGGTAAATTGTTTAGTTGTCAATGAAAAGGTGAACAAATCCTAACTTTCAATATCAATGAAAGACCCTATCATGCATGTTACTAGATAGGAAGATCTCTAGACCAAATATCTGGAAACGATGTCTTGTTGCCACTACTAGGGATGCTCTTGATTTTTGATTTTTGATTTAAATAAAACAAAAGAAATTCATTTGAGAAAAAAGAATCAAGAAATGAATCCAATCCTTACATAAACAAATAAAATATTTGATCAGAGAAATCACTAAAATATTAAAAAAAAAAAAAAAGAATAAAGAAAACGACTAGAGGACATTAGTCAAGTAACTTAGCAAAGACAATACACATGAGCAACAAGCGTACAACAAGATCTGACTTTCATCTCCAATCCAAGAATAAGAACAAAACCATGCTTGAATGACTTTGCGATGCAAGTGTTCAACGCCAAGCAAAAACCGAAAAGAAATAATGATCAAGATGCACAATAAAGAAAATAAAAAGAACCTCAAAAAAATAAAATGAAAACACACCTTCAATATAACTGGTTGTTTGGCTTCTTTAAAGATGGCTAATGCTTCTGTATCTGTTTGAACATCCAAGTCTGCCATATCTATCTCCATTTGCTTCTCAAAACTCTCTCGATAAAAAAAAAAAAGTGAATGAAGAGAGAGAAGAACAAGTCTTTTTCTTGTCTTTTCCTCTTCCTCTATATGTAATTGTTCTTGGGGTGGGTTCCGATGCGTTTACTGCCAATGGGTCAATGTTGTAAACTTCTGGTTTCGTTTAATGAAGGGACATGATCTCTGGGGAGAGAGTCATGCATGAGAGATGGGAGCTAGGCGGTTTGATGAGAAGAGAGATGGTCACGAGTGTTAGTGTTGAGTCATTTGTGCCCCTTTAATGGTGCCACAATATTTGGTCACACATACACAAAAATATGCAACCATCGCCCTTGGATTTTGATCTCCACCCCACATTATATCTTTGTCTCTCTCTAGAATCTGTAATTACTGCCAATTCTAACTTGTATTTGTTAAGGAAAATCATGTACGTACAATTCCTGTGCATTCACAGAATGATTTTAAGGAACTCATCTAGAATGAGAATCTTTAAATCTCACAAAATTTTAGGATATGTGGTGGGGGATCTGGTACATATAAATTCTTGTACATGAACGCAACGATTCTACAGGATATACCAAGAATTTTTTAAATTTCACAAGATTTTACGATGCATCATTTTTCAAATAAATAAAATCCCACAAAAACTCTCCAAATCCTATCCAATTAACACATTGCAAAAAGAATATTGAATGTATATACATAAATCTACCCGTACCTCGAAGGCAACAATACAAATTGAGATTAAATTCAATACAAACTACTCTTGGCAGATTTATGTATAGAGCCACTTTTTATTGCATACTTTAATCATTTTTTACTTTAATTAAACAATAAATCTTATGATATCTGTCAAAATTTTATCAACCAAATGTATAGTAAAAAATTATAGATTATATATACATGAATATACATGTTTAGCTAATTGCTGATTAACTCTAGAAGGTGGCTATTGAGATGGAGGTCAAATTCCGCCCACGATCTACTTTTGGAAGATTTATAGAAGGGTTACCTATGATGCATGGAACCTTCTCAATATTAATATTTTTCCGTTTTCAAAACATTTCAACACGTTAAATTAATTAATATTTACATAATTTTTTTTTTTATTTTTTATATTTTTACATTTTTCATATTTAATAAATTATGTGTTTAATTAATTATAATTTTTAACTTAAAATAAACAATAAATCTTATATTATCTCTTGATATTTTGTATATGGAACATGTAACAAAAAAGAGTATGGATTATATAAATATAAATATACATGTTTAGCTACTCGCTGATAAACTCTAGGTGACAATAGATATTGAGGTCAAATTCCATCTACAACCTACTTTTGGAAGATTTATGGAAGAGATGCATACGATGCATGGAACCTTCTCAACATTAAAATTTTTCCATTTTCTAAACGTTTCAATATTTAAAATTAATTAATATTTACACAAAAATCTTTATATTTTCTATATTTTTACATTTTTCCATATTTAATAAATTATTTGTTTATTTAATTATAATTTTTATTTTTATGTTATTTGTTTTATGATTAATAAATATATATTTGATAATTTTAGATTTTTATTATAAAATATGATTATTCCGCTATTTTCATAAAATATTAATATTTATATAAAAATTCTTATATTTTTGTATTTACATATTTACATATTTGCCCATTTTTCCTTTTTCTTTATTTTTATAAAGTGTTATTTTTTCATATATCATTTCGTATCTATTTCTGTGTGTCTGTTTCCGTTTATATGCAACCTAGAGTGTTACTACCCATTGTATCACTTGGTTATTTTCTGATTAAAATAAATAATAAATCTTTCTTAAAGGTGTCAAATAAATATAAAAAGAAAACTTAATTTCGCTCTTCATTAGATATAATTGAATTTTGTCTTCCAACAGCAATTACCACAGGTACAAGGCACCCTCATCTTTTCCCTATCCCCTATTGTCGGTTTGATAGGTTTTTTTCTTTTTTTCCAACTTTTCTTCTTTAGGAGAAATTCTGTAAAATAAAATTTTTTCTTCTTAAAATAACTTTTTATGAAGAAAAATAGAAAAAAAATAGTATTAAATGAGAAGTTCTTGAAAAAAGCTTTTTCTTCTCTTTTTTAATATTCCATATTTTCTGAAACTATGTTTTTTTTATTTCATTTATATCTTCATTTGAATGATACAAAATTTTAAATATGTTCATAAATGTTATGAATCGGGTGGTTTAAAATTTTTTTATAAATTTCAAATATGTTCACAAATATTCTTTATTCCATTTATATGACTTTAGTATACATAAATAGATGATTTATGTTATTTTCAAAATTTTTTTAATTCTTCATATTATATAAAAATAATTTTATATTATAAATGTTCGATTTTAATAATTTAAAAAAATAATCAACCTTAAGATTCTCAAGGTACCACTTTGGGATTTGAGAATAACATTCTCATTTAAAATAAAGGAAATGTATTCTTCTTTAATATAAAGGGAATTAATATGTCTTTTGTAGGATAATAATGTCACTAAAAAAAAACAAAGGCCTCAATTGTTGAAGAGAAATGCCCAATTCCCAATACAAGAAATTGGAGTAAGCAATCAATCTATGAAAGAAAAGAGACATGAAAAAGAGAAATTGAAAGAGAATTCAGGACAGAAAGCCCCACCTATTTTTGCTGCCTCATTTTAATTCCCAAATCAATCCTTACTCATTTCTCTCAATTGCTCTACATGTTCTCCCTCCTTTTCTTTTGTCCAGAGATGACAAGCCAAAGAAATTGAAAAGAGAGACATAGAAAGAGATAGATCGTGTGGAGGTAAATTAACATAAAAACTCCTCTCTTCTTCACCTCATTGCCGGCAACAATGGCGAAGAGCAAGAGCAAGGGAATATTTTGGGTGGTTTCCCGGCGGACGACTATCAATTTTGTTTTTGTTTTCCTTTTTATTTTATTTATATTTTCTTTCTCATGAACTAGTTGCTCTGGAATTGGGATATGGCTCGATAGCATGTAATTGATTTTGTTGAACATTAGTTGAAAGTAACTGAGTTACATTTTGTAATTCCTCAAATTCTATCCTCATCCTTCTTAGCAATGCAATGCCCTTAGCATTATCTCCCTAGAGGGCCAAACCATTACTTAATTGAAATAATTGCAAAATTTTGCTACGTGCTTTATGGGAATTTTCTTTTAACTTTATCACCAAATTATTACATTTTGTTCTTTGGTCCTTAGGGAAGCCCGTAAAGGGTGCAAACCAGGACAAACCATTAAACAAAAATTCCAAACTGAGCACCAACGAAATAGAACAACCAAACAAAGCCCAATGGCGTAAAGTACAAAACCAGAAATCCCCTCAAAACAAGGGCCTGAAACCGGCAAAACCACCATTGAGAAACCACAAGATTGGAGAACAAAGGACTTGGTGAATATCAATGAAAGAAACAAAAAGGACTGGACCCAAGCCATCGGGAGTAAAACCGGCACTCCAAAGGCGCATACCGACGGTTCAGATCTCCCCCAAGAAAAAACCGACCACCGCTAAAAACTCAAAAAAGATGGGGGGAAACCGCCACCACCCACCACCTTCAACTTCCCCAAGCCTCAAATCGTATCCAAATTGACCCTTCAACCGACTACGATCACCATGCCTGGCGGGAGTATGAGCTTGGTAGGGAAAGAGGGTTAGGAGAGAAGGAAAGATGAAGGGGAGATGGAGGAGGATTTCTCATCACTGTATGAAGACATGTTACTTTGAGCTAACATGTTAGAATGTTCCTCGGTTTAATGCCCATAAAGGGTTTGGTCACTGTAGTTTGAAGAATCAACTGACTTAATTCACGATACTTTTGTGTGCTTATATCCTATGAATCCATAAAGAGAGCAAGCGAATCAAATGTTTAACAACAAATGCCCCTCAAGGTTAAGTGCTTATTGTGCACCTAACACACCCTTGCAGCAGGCCCAATCTGCTAGGAAGAAAGAAACACAACTTTTTCCTGTCTTTGCCATCAGGTACACATGCCCTGACCATACCAACGACATACATATACAGATATAGAACAAACTGGTACAACAATCCATACTTGAATTGAAATCTTAGTCTTTATATTTTTAATAGTTAAACTAGTCTGCCCTAGCAAAATTAATACTATTTAGCCCTCAACAAATTTTGAAGACAATCATGCGGACACAATTAAAAGTGGGGTTCAAAATTTTGTTCTCCAAGTACAGTGCTTTGCTGCTAAAGATGCCTGTGGAGGCTGCGTATACCAGTAAGGAAAACAAATAGAGAAATGGGTCTATTGAGATCTGTTGTACGGTCATTATCAACATCTTAGAGAAAATGTCACAATATATCCAGCTAAGGTATGTTGGCTATCTGTCTCAGGAAGTGACATAAATATATGCTTTAATTTGAGACATTCTACTATCTCCATAAAATTAAAGAAATTATAAATTTGCTTTGGTGTATCAATGGCTATGTTACCCTACCTTGTATCTGTGGAAATTTCGGCCATTCTTTTTTTTTTTTTGGTTTAATATTAGGTTAAAGTTCAAATTTATCTGTTTTATACAAATGCTTTTGATGTATATAAGAGGATATGCATATGGGTTTTTTTTTTCATATATAAATTATCAGTATTCGGTAGATAAGTACGTTCAATCCGATTAAATTCGTTTTGAGTTAGAATGACCACTTAAGTGACAAAACTCTCCCGACGTCTACTTTTGTGATACACAAAATTTAAAACCAAGATTTTACTTGATATTAATGTTCAACCATTAGACTAACTAACCATTAATGCGATATAGATTTATCTTATAAATATAATTTAAATAAATATATTAAAAATAAAAGGCCACTTTTTTGTTTTAAAAAAAAAATCATTGGTTATAATCACATCTTGCCCTTAAAAACTCAAGATGAAGAATTTTTCATAATAAACCCCAATGATCGAGTAATTGAACTGTGATTATCACCACAAGGTAGTAAGGCAGTTTAATTTGTGCGGTAGGGCTATGCTTTTGAAAAATGATCATTGTCTGGAACAATAGGGTGTGATGTAATTTTCCAAATTAAGGGTGAAAATGATAACGCCCCACAAAGTGGGGCACTGCCATTCTACCACCCAATTCAGAGAGCTACATGTGGCCACCTGACCCTTATCTTAATTAAACATTACTTTTGAGCCCACTAACTTGGCTTTTTCTAATTCTCTATTATCAAACGGTTGACCTTTCACAATAATTGGTGCCCTTCTTTAGGGTGGGGTGGGGTTTATTAAGACGTTGTTAATTATGCATTAGTGCCCTTCTTTGATGTGAATGTGATTGATACCTTGCAATGTAGTGTACATGATATTTTTAGAAGTAATCTATGAAAGTAGTAAAAAGTTACGATAATCAAATTTTTTTAAGTATATTAAATAAAATTATTAAATCTATATAATTAAAATTTATAATAATGTATACCAATGCCTTTGACTTAATTACCCAACATGTGTAGTAACAAATTTATTAAATGTACATGCTAATAAGACTACAGTATAAAAATATCTATCGGGGTTGGGAGTGAGTTATTTTTGGCGGGACCGACGAGCCGTAAGAATGCGGGAGCGTCTGCGAACGTTGAGGTTGAGAGTTGAGACTTGGATGGATAGAGCTGGCAAGTCTGATTATTCTTTGCTCACTCGTTTACTCCACAACTCTCGACGGTGACAGCGAATCAAAGCTGCCACCCGTGAGAGAGAGAGAGAGAGAGAGAGAGAGAGAGAGAGAGAGCGATGATGAGATTCATACACAATGGGTAGTGGTTGGTTGAGAAGTCTTTTCGTTTCTTTGCTTTTCCCAGGCTTGTATTTCAAGTGAGTCCAAACTACTCTCCCTCTCAACCCTTTCATCAAACGCCTTGGATTCACATTCAGATTTTACTTACTCTAGAGAGGGAGAGAGAGTGTGTGTGTGTGTGTCGGCGTTTCTCAGTGGGACCCCAATTCGAAACTTGTCATATTCCTTCTGATCCTCAACTGCATGTGCTCTGCTTCATCACTTCGTGCTGTAACCCCCTGTCTCTCTTAACAAATTTTCTTATGGAAGATGATGAGGAAGATATGAAATTGTAGAGAGAGAAACTTTGTAAGTTATCTCTGTTTCTCCTTCCATTCTCCACTCTCTCTCTCTCTCTCTCTCTCTCTCTCTCTCTCATGGATTCAAGTACGCGTCTGGACCATGTTTTGTTTCAACTAACCCCAACAAGAACCAGGTATATACATCAAAGTGGTTTACATTTCCTTTTTCTTCTTCTGATTCTGAACTATAAGTTGCGGAGTATGTGATTCACATTATGTGTGTTTGAAGATGTGATTTGGTGATCTTTACGAGAGGCAAGAGTGAGAAACTAGCTTCAGGATTGCTTGAACCTTTCCTTTCGCATCTCCGATTTGCAAAAGAACAGATTACAAAAGGCGGTTATTCCATCACTCTTCGTCCTCCAGAATCCACAGCCTCCGATGCTATTTGGTTCACTAAAGGCACTCTTGAGCGGTAAATTGTGTTGTAAATTACTGCTATCTGTGTCAATTTAGCTAGATCTAAGTAATGGGTTCTTTCTTAGCTCATTTTTGGTTTTGTGTGGATTCAATGGATAGATTTGTGAGGTTTGTTAGTACGCCTGAGGTTCTTGAAAGATTCGTGACGATAGAGAGAGAGATTCTGCAGATCGAGAATTCTATTCAATCAATTGAACCTGCTGAGATCAATGGAACAGAGGGTATATATTTATTTGGATTTTTTATGCTGAAGTTGCTTATTTCATTGCACTGGATTTAGTTTTCAACCTCAGTGTTCGAAAAATGTGTAGTCATCAACCCTTGTCAACTAGTTTAGCCCGTAAAGTCGCATTATAAATAGGGAGGATCGATCCACATTTTGAGTTATATATTTGACTTAATTTTGAGGATAGAAATAGTTTGCAGCAACATTCTGGAAATAAACTAAGATTTGTATTCATGTCCATAATGTATTATATGATTAAAGATTTGAAAATAGGGAAAAGAAATGCCAGGAAGAGTCAACAGAGAATTAGTTGATTTCTACAAGAAATTGCTTGTGGTTAGGTGTTTGCTTGATTTTGTCCGTGTGATGTTGCAAATGCCTCTCCAGCCTTTTTTAGCAGTTTCTTTGGTATATTATGGATGAGCATTCACAAGTTTAAGAATCTCTCAATGTTTTTGGTCAATTGTTGACATGTCTATCTAACTTGCTAATTGGGACCGAATAGGAAATGGATCTGCTACTGAAGGCATTTCCAAAAACTCAACAATTGCTTCTAAGGTATGCAATTGTTTTTATCATTCGGTTTCTTCATCTTGATTTGCTGATATCAGGTCAGTGACTTACACCAGTTTTCTATCCTTCTTGGTGATGCTAACCCCAGTCAAAAGGTGATTCCGATGCCAACGGTGATACTATACTGGAGGAAAATTCCAAGTATGGAGTCCATTCACACAACGACAATTACATTTATGAACTTAACTATTTGCAATTTCACATTTTGTAATGATTATTTGGTTTCAACCATGAACAGGGTTCGTCTTCACCGTGTATTGGAAAGTCGAAAGGCAGTGCTCCGCAAGGAGCAGGCAATGGCTTATGCCCGAGCTTTAGTTGCAGGCTTTGAAATGGACCACATAGATGATCTTATAACTTTTGCGGATGTTTTCGGGGCTTCACGATTGAGGTAAAAATGGTGTTCTGATGATGAATGTTGCTGATTCCACTTGGGGGAGGTGGGGAGGGGGTTTTTACTGCTTGTTTCCCTTTCGATAGCTCTTGGTGCTAATATCCCCCATTCTTGTGGATTGTACCAAAAGGCTTTATAGGCTCTCTTGTCAATTCTATTGTCCTCCTTAGTTTATAACTTGTCATATAAACTACGTACACCTGGATAAGACTGGTGAAGAGATCCTTCCATGGTTAAAAGGAACATAATTTGTTGATTTAAACTAAACTATACAGGTAGTGCTAAGTAAATTCACTTTTGCCTTAAAGCTGACTTCAAATTTTATGAATCCATTTTGTGAGTGGTCTGTGTTCAAGGGCCACTATGTAAAGAATTATATTCTTGATCATTCTGCTTCTATTGTTGTGCTATTCTCTTGACAAGTAACCTGCTTTTGTAGTTGTAATCAATGTTATGTTTCACCTTTTTCTGTTTTTCACTTTTTGGCTCCAAAGGAATATTGTGCTTCTTTGTTTTTGGCATTTTGCAATTAGCCTTTTCCTTCAAATAAAAGGAGTCTCATGAGATCAAGTTCCTTAATTTGGGTTTCTTGGTATAACAGTTATCAGGTAGCTTCCATTTTCATGTCTTCATGGCAATTCAGATGATATGGTTCAATATTCTTCTCTAGTTTGAGATTGAAAATCTAAGCTTCTTTTATCATTTAGGGAAGCATGCTTAAACTTCTTAGAGCTTTGCAAGAAAAAGCATGAAGACGGCATTTGGATGGATGAATTGGCTGCTATGCAGGCCTCTCAGGCAGAATTATCATACTTGGGGACATCTGGAATTGTACTTGCTAGTGAAAACAGTAATCCGGGTCAAACTATTATGCTGAATTTTCAAAATGGGGGTCTCTTTGGTGGAAAACCGAACAGCTCAGGAGATGCTTCAGTGGATTCAAGTTTAAGCCATGGGAGTTCAGAAAATAATCAAGGTATTGCTGATCCACATAATTGTTACTTCTTTCTAATTGCCCATGCACAACCTGTTATGAGCCAACTTTTAGAAATACCTCTTTTAATTTGTTTTTTTATGTCCTGAGCTATTATTGATATTTATGATAACTCACACAGTATGCACCATTGGGTGCTGCCCTCCAGAAACCTTTTTACCTTCTCATAAGGATTTATATAGTTCAAACAAACTTCATGGATAGATCAATGGACATTGCTTCTACACCCTAGATTTTTAGTTTTCTTATTACGGCATCTATTTTTAGGGTGTTTTAGTGTGATAACTACTTGTAATTGATCATGAAGGAAAAGGATAAAGTTGGGGTTGGGTTGGGGACCAACTTCTAAGAGTGTTAGCTTCAAGCTTGTTATAAAAAACAACAACAACCACCACCTGTGCCTTAATCCCAAATTTTGAGATTATCAGTTTGAGAAACAGATATAGGTTAAGGAAAAAAAACATAAAATTAAAATTTGAAAACAAAAATAAAGAAAATAATACTAAAGTCATTTTCTTAACTAAGCTCTTGACACTCATATCTTTACGGATAATTTGCATCCATGTTTCAACAGTCTACCCCGATATTTCACTAAATCTTCTATATTTAAGGTCTCACATCTCCTAGTGTGTCTTTCGAACTTCGTTGCACATGTCCAAACCATTTTAGACGATATTCTCGCATCTTATTCACAATTGAAATCACTCACAACTTAGTACGTAACTCTTTATTTATAATCCTATCCTTTCTAGTTTTATCACTCATTCATCTGAGTATTTTCATTTTAGGTACAGTCATTTTATACTTTTGTTGTTGTTTAATGGTCCTATATTTGGTACCATATAATAATACAGCTTTTACTATAATTCTATAAAATTTTCCCTTCAACTGTAATGATATCGTGCGATCGCAAAAAACCCCAAATGTACTTCTTCATTTCATCCAATCTGCTTGAATCTTATGATTCACCTCATCATCTATATTGTCAACGTTTTGAATGATGGATCCAAAATATTTAAAATGTTCACTTTTTGGTATGTCATATCTTTATAATTTAATCGTTTCTTCATTATTCTAATAACTGTCACTGAACGTACATTTCATATACCTAGTTTTTTACCTATTCAATCTAAATCCTGTGGATTCTAGTATATCCCTCCATAACTTTAATTGCACTAATAGTCTCTCTAGTTTCATCAACTAACATTATATCATCTGCAAAAAGCATACATCACGGTATTTCATTTTGGATATTTTTTGTGATTTCATCTATCATTATTGCAAAAAGGAGAGGATTTAATGTCGAATCTTAATGAAGCCCAGTGTTAATCGGGAAGTTATCACTGAAACTCTCACAGGTTCTTACATTGGTAATAGATCTCTCATACATATCTTTAATGAAATTAATGTATTTCAAGAAAATCTCTTTCTTCACCACAATATGTTTTTAGGAACTCTATGATATGTTTTTTCTAAATCAATGAATACCATATGCAAGTCTGTCTTTTGCGTTTTAAATGTCTCAATCAAATGTCTTAACAAGTGAATGAATTTGATGGTAGATCGTTCTGGCATAAATCTGAATTGGGTCGAGACACACTTACCTCCAATCTCAATCTATACACCATTACTCTCCCCCACAACTTCATAGTACGACTCATAAGTTTAATTCCCCTATAATTGAAACAATCTTGTATATCTCCTTTATTCTTATATAGTAATACAAGTGTGTTCTCCCTCCATACTTGGGCATTTTATTGGTTTGGCTGATTTTGTTAAAAAGATCCGTTAACAATCCTTTAGCTTCAAGCTTGTTATAGCTGCTCATAGTTGTTTTATTCTCAACTTTGTGCATATTTTTACTGGTCTTGACACATTTGTTAATTTTTTATACAATGTGTTCAGATAATAATAATTTACCAGCATCAGCTCCAACGGCACCAACAGATGGAAAAGCACAGATACCACTGTCCTGGCCTCATCATGTTCCTCCGTATATGCATAATTTCCAAGGTCCTATGTACCCACAAGTGCCTCCATATCAAGGCTACTTCTACCCTGGTATGCAGGTTGGAGCTCCATACTATCCTGGAAATGCGCAATGGCCTCTTAACAGGGAAGATTCTGGATTTAGCCGTGATCTTGATATGGATGATCGCAAATCAGTTCTCAGGATCAAAGGGAAACACTCAAATGGAAAAGGGCATAAAAACTCAGAGCAAGATGATCATTCTGACCACAGTAATTCCAGCTCTGGCAGTAATTCCGAAAAGTATCTGCAACATGAAAAAAGGCATTCTTCATCCGAGCAGCATAGAGGAAAGAAGCATGGGAAGAAGACCTCCAGAAAAGTTGTCATCCGCAATATCAATTACATCACTTCTAAGAGAGATGGTGACAAGGGAAGCACTTCCGGTGAAAATTCATCAGATGAGGATGAGTACATTGATGGGAATTCCCTCAAACAGCAGTTAGAGGAAGCTGTTGGGTCTTTGGAGCGACGCTATAAATCAAACTCCCGACATCACAGGAAAAAAGATGAAAGCAAGCACACCAGTTCCACAAATGGGTTGCTTGATGCTGAAGAGCAGGAACATGACAATGAAAAAGGTGTGAAAGGCAAAACAAATGAGAACTGGGGTGCTTTCCAGAATCTTCTAATGGGAGAAAGGGAGCCAAGTTCTGATGATGTACAACAGCACCCGATTAGGTTTCAAGATGAACATTTCACATCTAGAGGCTTTCGGGAGGAAACCTCATCTATATTTAACTTGGAACAAGAGGCAAAAACAAAGCCACAGGCACTTTCATCCGATCCCTTCCTTGTGACTGGGCGGGACGGTGGTTATGAAGATAAAACCAGCATTCAAAATTTTGAAAATGGTGAAAATGCACGCCTCACAATCAAGACTAAGGGCCACACAGATGAAGAATTGTTATTTTCTCAAAGACTAGGAGAATCAAAGAACTATGCCCGACCAACTCCAGCTGATTCTGCTGCTGAATCTTCTTCCATAATCAGAAGTCAAAATGGGGAAGATTGGTTCCTTGGAAATCAAATAAATAAATCAGATAATCAAAATGAAAGCATAGACCTAAAAATCTTTGAAGGTCATTGTGCGCCGTCAATGGGGCCTGATTCCCACATTGAACCAACTAAGAAAGGTCCTTTTGTGGATGATTCTATAATGATACAAATGCGATCATTTGTTGATGATCAATTGGAATCTCAGTTGAGAACAGACCTGAGCCTTGTTCCTGACATTGTTGGAGCTACACTGAAGGTAAATAATGAGGCAGATAATTCTCTTGATAAATATGAACCTTCTGGCACCCATGAGCCAGATGACCTCTATATGGTCCTGGACCGAGATTCTGCAGCTGAACAAGCTGTACCATCATGGACTCCTGAATTAGACTATGAATATGATATCAAATTGCCTGATACAAAGCTATCTGTTGTTGAAGCAAACGCTCCCCTTGAAAATGGTAGTGATGGAAAAGATGTTGCAACTCCCGAAAAGAATGCCTCAAGTAAAGACATAAAGAAGAAAGGTTCTGGCGTTCCTGGAAAGTATAAACCTGATATCGTGTCAAGGACCAAGCGGCCTACTTCTGGTAACAGAACTGTGGTCCAAAAGGGCAAATCTGAGAAGGTATTTACAGTTATTTAACTCGCCTTTGGTTTATTTTCCCTTCAATTCTGTTCCACATGTTATATATTCAAATATTCCTAATACCATGGGTTTTTTTATCATTCTTCCTATGGCTTTCTTAATGTCAATGCCTGTAGGGTCCAAACAGTGCTCACTTGCATTTTTTTCCCCAAAATTTTCACTTTAATCTCTGCTTCTCTTTTTGTTTATCTTCCTGGGTTTCTTTTACATTTTTATTATTATCTCACAATCAGGAGGAAGAGAACCGAAAGAGAATGGAGGAGTTGCTCATTCAACGGCAGAAGAGAATTGCTGAGAGAAGTGCAGCTAGAGGTGCAACACCACTGACGGCTAGGAGGTCGTCGATGGCAGGCAAAAGTGGAGTTACTTCCGTGAAGCCTGAAAAACCAAAAACTCAAACAACATTGCAGGAGACAAAGCTAATTAATAAGCCAGTCCTTAGAAGTTCCACAATTGATCGTCTTGCCACGGCAAGGACAAATCCAAAGGTACCAACTCAACCAAAATCAGCTGAAGCTAAAAAAGTACCATCTAAGGGGAATGGTATGAATTCTACCACCCCAACACAGAAGGTTGCTGGGGCTGACAAAAAGAAACCAAGTCCAAAGCCAGCCAAACCTTCTGACAAGGACAATCACCTAAATGAGGTACTTTCTGTTGTCTCTGATGTCAGGGGAAAAGATGATACAAATGATGTAGCAGCAGCCTTGCCAGAACATTCAAGAGCTGCACAAAATTCTGGTGGTAGTTGTGAAGAAATTAAAGAGTTGCATAATACATCGTCAATTGAGAAGACCAACGAAAAAAGCATTTTGAGCAAAGATAGTTTGGACAATGGAACCTGCAATCTGAATACAGTAGGTGGGAACTCATCTGTGCCCATTCAGGAGCATATCTTACAAAACAATTACATTAAATGTGTCAATGAAGCATCTTTAGGTCCTTGTGAAGATAAAACCATTCTCATCGATCATGTTAAAGGTATTACTAATGTGCCTACGCACCCTTTCACTTCTCTGCCATCTAAGGTTGTTGATTCTGTGGCTTTGGACTCTGAGGATGTAGGTGAAACGAATGAAAAATTCATAGTTTCACCTGAAATTTCAGAGATAGAAGTCTCAATGCCACCACTTGATAATGGATTCGGCCCAGAACCTACTCATTCCCGGAAGAAATGGAACAGTGGTGAAAACTCTCCAAAGGCATCAAAAGGTTTTAGAAAGCTTCTTATGTTTGGCCGTAAAAGCCGAGACTCTCCTGCTAGTTGATCCTGTACATCTGTATTATAGTTGAAGCTGTTTGTGTTTATGCCATTTTAAACATTACACTTTGGTCTACAAGGAACTTGAGAAGAGCTGGCAGGTCCACCAATTTAAGGCTTTGGTCATGATAGAAGAACCTTGAGACCGTATGAACAATAAGGCCTTATGTGTGTCTGCTAATGCAATTGGAGTTGTGCATTGATTATCAGTGGGTTTTGGTAATGCACAGAAAGATAGTAAAGGTCAGTTTCCAAATAAATAAGTTGGCATTTCAGAGCAAAGGCTATATGGTGTCTGTGGCAGTGTTTGTTGAATCTATTATTGTATTTTCTACCATCTTGTTTCTATTTATGATTTTGCCTGTATGTATAACACGTCTTGTAATGCTTTATTTGTTGGAATATATTCTTTTGTATTTATCCCACTTGAACAATTGAATTGATTCTGTTTTTTGTTTATACTTCAATTACCTCCTCCCAAGGCTTGGGTTTGAGCAGATATAGGTAGGTTTTCTTGACTGGGTTATAGGTCAGGTTGGAGGATTTTTTGACAGTGGTCTTTTTCTATGCAGATTTATGCTCGCACATGATATCCAAATAAGCAAACTATTTGGTTCAAAGTGTAGATAACTTCTGAAATCATGATAACTGCACCTATGAATGATGACTTTAAACTTGACTTTAAACTTGAAATTCCAGTCTATAATGCCTCCTCCAGATGTCCAAGCAGGATAAAGCAGAGTAGCGGAGCTTTCATCCGGTGCCTTGTATTCACTGATGGTACTCTTTTTCTTGATGTATTTTACATATTTTTACAAATAGAATGCTATGAAGTGTCTTGCTTCCGCAGTATTTCAGTCTATAGCTCCCAAGTGGATGGCAAATTTAGATCAAAGATGTAAAATGCTGAGAAATTCTGACAAACTGGGTGTTACTTGTTATCATCACAATATCCATTCTCTTAAGAGTGACAAGAGAACAGAGAAATTGACCAAGAAAGAGGAGATTAGAAAATTGACTTCTGCATATGGCTTTTTAATTATTGTTTTTTCAAATGCTGATGCCTAGCCCAATTGTATAATAGCTCATTGTGGCTTCTCTGAAATGAAGTCCTAAATTACATGCATTTAATGGGCGTTGAAGATAAATGGTCTACCTGCATCATGTTTTGCCGGCATTTATGTGCATTGAAGATTTGCCATTCCTTTTCCTTTGTTGAGATAAAATGATAAGACCAATTTAATTATCATTTGCTTCACGCTGATGGCAGATGAGAACAATGAAATTTTGTGGATGGCGTATATACCTGTGTCCTTGTTGGTAATTGAGATCACTCAAATCACAGACATAAATAACTATTATTTCATGTGAAATACAAACTCTCTTTGTTCTTTTGTCCGGTGAAATACTGTGAAGAGTATGAGTTTAATTGTATATGGTAAATGCTTGAAATTGCTAGTCATGAAGTTCAATCTTGTAGAAATATTGCTCTATAGCTGCTCATGTAAAGCATGGATCCGTATTTCATCCTGACTACCATGTTAAATTGTTTCTGTTTTGTGACATATAGTTGGGGAAAAAATAGGATCATTTTGATCACAAGCACGTTTATGATTTTGTCCTATTATTCTCACGGAAATCTTTAACTAACTTTCTCTCGTATGTTGGTATGGCTGAGTATGTTTAGTCCTCTGTTAAGGAGTTAGCTTTGATTCACTTTGTCTTCTTGTTCATTCAAATGCATGAAATGGACAGAGCAAGTCAATCTGTTTGTTCTGTGTCATGAGGCATCAATACGCATCAATACTGAGGAATATCTTATGCATGTTTCAGGAGTGTTTATTGGATATCCTCTCTGTAGAACTATATTTGTGACTATTCTCAATTGTACTCCATTAAATCTTGCCCTAGGAGTGTGTTTTTTCATCATCTTTTTCCAATCTATTAGTACACCTGTCTCTTGTAAAACCAAATGAATCCTCTGAAGTGTGAATTATATTCTTGCAAGTAGTTTGGGTAAATACAAGATGTACTTGCACCCTATTGTTATTAAATCTAGTGTGTGTGCGCCTTGTTGGATTCGCAGGGAAGTACTAATTATATGGTCATTCTGAATGGAACTTTGTTGTAAGGTTGTACTACAATGTAGTACAAAGACGAACTCCCGAGCCAGGACAATTTAAACCACAAGATAACAAAAATCTGGCGGGATGGACCTATAGAGACTTAATGAATTCTGTGATCTCTCAGTTCTTACTGCAGCAATGGCAATAATTCACCATCAGCACCCATGAAGAAATGATTGACAATGTCCGGCTTTTTTCAATGCTACTGCCGTTTTCCAATTTGTAGAACTTCATAGTGGCAACAAGTGGCGTATGCGAACATGTGGAGCCAGATTCCTCTTCAGGCTTCATATTTCAGCTACCGCTCAGGCATCTCCTTTGTAAGCTTCTCTACCATGAGTTTCTTTTTCCTTTTGGATAAAAAATGAATTCATTCATGAGTTACATGGTAGGAAAGAACATTCAGAATAGAAGCCGGAGCTTCTTCTATCCAAATATTCTCTATGGTGCAGCAGTTAGTTCAAAAGAGCACTTCCTTGGATGCATGTCCTTTGAGTTCCCAAATTTTCAGAAGAGCACATACACATTAGATAATGATGAAAGGCTAATCTCCTAACCCCCGAAATTCTCTCCCCCCCCCCCCCCCCCGCCAAAGAAAAGGATGATTTCTCCATCCAGACACGGTATCCTGTTTATAAATTTTTCCTCTACATTTCTGTTCCAACTACATGAACATTGCAGATTGAGGAATATCCCTGCCATATAAATTAGTAGTCTTATCTTATTCCGGTTTTTCTTCATAATTACTTTTACTAAAATTCAGTTGGAGAATTTCGAATAAGAAATGTTCCATCAACTTATGGAAACAATCAAGATTTTGCTTGGTGAAAAATACAAACAGAAGGGGAAGGGATGATTAAATTAATACAGCAAGCAAGACATCATGATACCCATCTCATGAAACAGCACTGCAACATAAACAGCTGAGTCAAAATAAACCACGTTCACTTATTGGACAAGGAGATTGTCTAAAAACTTTATTTGTGGATATCCGAGGATATAGGAAGCCAGGGTATCTGTGAACGCTTCATTGCTAGTATTCAGGATCAACTTTCACAAGCTCGATGTGAATTCCCCTAATTTTTACTTCTCCAATTCGAGGCAAAATTGTGACCACCACCTTGTCGAAGGGATCTGCCTCGATATCTTCGAGCAGTGATGTTATTCCCAGCTCGAGTGATGACTTGTGGTGCAAAAGATGGAATTTGTGTTTTGAGTGGGGAATCTTCACAAAACTACCAGCAAGTTCTCCAATATCTGGCCCGATATGACCATCCAAGAATTTAGCCACATACACATCAAATCTGGCTGTCGCTCCAAATGGGACTTCAATCCCTTCAATGACGAGTATCTCTGTTGCTGCTTCTTTCTCAAATTTGGTCCTCGATACTTTAGGTCGTGGTACAATAACTTGTATCGGCTCAACAAGAGGCTTAGGCTCTGGACCAAATTCATAGATCGGAGGAGCAGCGGGTACTGGTAATGGTGCCGGTTCACCAGCAAATGGCTTCTTGCCCTTCAAGTGGAAGTAATGTTGGCGAGCATGTAACCAAGGTAGATTTTCAGGATGATAGGAATATCGCAGTTGTTGAGGGGTGAGACAGTCCTTCACCTGTTTTTTCATCCAAAAAACAGAGACATGGTATAGAATATTCCTACCAATGATAAATATAATACTTATAAGAATTTTTCTTAAAAATATGTGAAGCATTTGATATGGAGAAACATGCATATCTGTGCTGCACGAATAACTATCTTGTTTTTAACAGAGTCATAATATGATTATTTGCTTCAATTTACAGATTGAATGTAATGCACATGTAATCCGATGACAAGTTTCTAATACAAGTACAAAAAGTTCAAGAGGGCGAGAAGCATACCTTACACCTTACCACCTGCCGATTCTCATCATAGAAGATAAAGGAGGCCTCAAGCCAGTCTTCCTGCTTAAACTCAGGTATATGTCCCCTGAAGCCATTGTATATGTCCCACAGTCTATCTACATTCGCATGGTGCCCAAAGAAAATGATATCACGAGCTGCAACGAAGAAGTCTCCCATGTCATAGTATGGAGCTTCACTTGTGCCAGTCCAGCTGTGAACGATATTGTGTAGATTTTCCAGATTGCCGGAGGAATTTGAGGGCACTTCTTCACCTGCAACAACAGGTTTTCCCATAAAGAGTTTAGGGCTCCTTTCACTTTCCTTAAACATCCTGTGGAGATGATGGAGATTATGTGTAATGATATGCTCTTCTCTGGAGGGTTCTGGATTTGGATCACCCACTGCGTATTTATAGTCAAATAAAGCTACATAGTGGCTTTTGTTACGCATTGGATTATAAAGTGGTGAAGAGGGGTTGAGGTAGATTTTGGGAATCCTCATGCCTTCCGGGCTATCCCAGTTCCAATAGGGAAGAGCAAAATTTGGGTCGCCAATAAGCTTTCCAAGGATTCTCTCATAGAAGTAGAGGTACAATCGGTGAAATGGCAGAAATAGCCAGCTTCCATGGACTTGCAAAGAGACTGGTGGGTGAAAACCCACCTGATCATAGGCACCATTACAATAAGCACAGTGAATTGTGGCCTGCTGCATGAAGTTCCATGGATCATTAGGAGGAAGTGCCTTCATTCTTGCAACTGCTTCCTCAAACTTAGCCACATACTCGGGATCTAATTTGTGTGCTGGTCTCCTCACACGTATTGGCTCATAAGGAGGTGGCGGCACAAATTCAACAATATCTCTTTCCTCATATGGCAAGCAGCAGAATACTTTCTCCCCAGTGACACTGTCCTCTGCAAGATGGCATTTGGATAGTTCCGGGGCTTGTACAGGTGCACCAATGGCCTTCTTGTTTTGGCCACCAAGAGTGGCAGCTGCTCCATAGAGCCCTCCTAATCCGAGGAGGACATTTCTCCTATCAATGACATGGTTCTCTTCATCTTTCAGCTCACAGGATACACTAGTTACCCTCCTGCCAGTAAGGCTGGCAGATGGTTGGGTTGTTGCTATGTGGTGTGAATAAGAGAAGGTGGCTGAGAGTGCAAAGTTTGCCATGAGGGACATTTTTGGTAACAAGGAATTCGACTTGTTTCTGTTTCTGGAGGTAAGGATGGAGCCTTGCTTATGAAGACAGAAGTTCTTTGGAATTTAAAAAGGTTGATTCAATTAATTATTGATTCCTTACGCTGTGTTTAACTGACATGATTGACCGCTATGCAACTTTTCCATGTTTTTTGTATATCAAAACATTTTTGCAGGAGCTTAGAGGATCCGATTAGATAATCTTGTTGAACATCTTAATATCTTACATACTAGACTTCTTCCTTCGTTAAATGCTAAACAGCTACAATATCTTTAACTACATTGCACCAATGAACAATTTACTGTGCACAGAACATACACGGAGGAAGCTACAGAGTCCTGCATAGGAACAAGTGTATTTCATAAGTATGCTGCATTCTTGTGCATTAGTTGTGTACAAGCTAGTAGGAACACTGCCTAGTTCAGGATTTAATTTTTCGACAATACTTTTGATATGCCATCCAAATTCAGTGCTGCGTCTGCCTCGTAGATTTTGAGTTTTCTGATTATTTGTTTAGCTTAATCATCTGCTGTTTCTCTGTATTAGTATTCTAGATTGCCTGAAGCTGGAGAATTCCTGTATGGAGCCATCTAGGGTAAAATGGAGAAATGATAGAACAGCAGAGTTGCTTCAAAATTGGTATTCTGAATAGACTGAGATTATTTTATGGGAGTTCTTGGACAAAGAGAACCCCA
The DNA here is from genome assembly GCA_033439265.1 of Dillenia suffruticosa. Classification (NCBI taxonomy): domain Eukaryota; kingdom Viridiplantae; phylum Streptophyta; class Magnoliopsida; order Dilleniales; family Dilleniaceae; genus Dillenia; species Dillenia suffruticosa. The sequence continues at coordinate 4,250,455 of JAVTVX010000005.1, forward strand.
GACACCATGGTGTTAAAAATGACAGACAGTTTGACTTTAAGATCATTGTTACTTGAGAAGTTACCAATCCTTGACTTGTATATGGAGTTGTGTAATGTAACTTGGTCACTTAAGGTTATTAGTTTAATCATCTGGCCTTCCATTTTATACATCATACTTGCTGCTTTCGTTTCTTACGTATAAAATTGAAGCACAGTAACTTTATATTGTTCTATACAGTTTCTTGGGCTAAAATGCCCGCTTATGTCTTAAAAACACAACTAAAATCCTGTAAAACATTATGTGTTCTTTAAAAATTATAATTTCAACCCGTTTTCATTTCCTACCTCTTGTATATCATACTTCACCCCTGATCAAACGCATGGGCATTTCACTCTGCTGGTCTGGGTCCTGAAAATTTTCAGTTCGGCCAAGTATTTTGTAGCATGCTATGTTCTGAACCTAAGACCTAAGAAGTAACAGTCATTTATGCGTATGCAGTCATTTTATGTTTTAGCTTTGAAACTGTGGTGAGAAGCCAGTTCTAAGTCTAAAATGGTACCAAGTATATTCCTTTTTTCTACCATGAAGATGCCCATGATAGTTTAAGGAAGATGAGATCCAAGACTTCATAGTTTTGTTGTGGGGATGCGGTCATTGCACTATTAATATAATGTTAAATGATTGTAGTACCAAAATCTAATGATTTTACCTAAAGCATCACAACTGCTACATTTACTAATGTTTTCTTTTTGTTAATATGTAATTGTGAATGGTGTAAGGTGTATGATGCAAGGGGCTTTCTTTTGCTTTTGTTTTTGTTTTTGTTACTACCAGCTTTGGAATATTGTAATAAGCATGATTCATCTCCCTGTTTTTTGCTTAAAATTTATAGTGGATGAGTTGAACTGTCATTGTCTGCTTGGAGCAACTGAGATAATCATTTTTTTTGTCTTTTTTTTTCTTATTGTGGCAGTGGCAGCAGCAGCTAGGTTCACTGCTTCTTGGGAGTTATGGACCCCATTTCATTTCTTTGGCAAATATTTTGAAGGAGAGAGTGATACATGCATCGGAAGGAGTCGGTGATATCAACTACAATTAAATTTGTCTAAGCCGCCCCCCTCCCACCGCCTACTGTGGAAATCTAGAGAGAGAGAGAGAGAGAGAGTGAAAGAGGTAAGATTTGGTAGCCTATTTGTATATCTAGGATTATATTTTTAAAAATCATATACAAAATTTTTTTTTGAAGAACTTAAGGACAACTACCCATGCCCCTTTGGCCCCTGGACCAAGTGGAGATATATCATTTGCAAAGATAATAGGAATTCCACTTTCTTGGACAGCACTTTGGCCTAAAGTCCATCGAGCATCTAATAATTATGTTGTAATAATCCATTTTTTCTAAGTTATCATATCAACTAAGAAGAGCAGCAGCAAATAAGTGCATGGATATATGATCTTTCTGCAAAATTAAGTGGGAAAAAAAGGATTTCTGTTGCATGACTGACTTTATATTTTAAAAGATTGTTGGCGTCAATGAATTATAGTTCAATGAACATCGTCCCCCTCCTCTTTGTAATGATCTTAAGTTTGAATTTTTCTGTATAACCAAAAAAATAAAAAAGATTGTCGGCAGATTATGCCTTTGTAAACCAACTGCAGTGTTATAAATGTTGTAGAGAGGCCGATGAGTTTTAATTCGACCAGCACAATTCTCCTCTTCTTTTGAAGAGATTTCGAGTTTGAAAATAAATAAATAAATATTGTACAGAGATAAGGAAGAGAAAGATCGGAGTGATTCTAAGATTTGCATTTGGTTAGGATTTAGACTTTAACTGCTTTCTAGTTTCCCAAAACTCATTCCCTTCTTGTTCTCGATTATTACTATTATTATTATTATTATTATTATTATTATTATTATTATTAGCTGCATTATTACTAAAAACTTCTTGGTTTGCCTTATTTGCATGTTATGAACGGTGGTTTAGAAGTGGACAACTAATTACTGTGTAAATTGGATAGTTAGCACATATATATATAATATATATATATATATATATATAATCGCCTGTTCAACAACCTTAATCAATCTGTAGCCCATTTTGCATTCTCTAAAATCGTCAAATTGAATTTTAACCCCTTTTTTCTGCTATTTTTTATTGATCGAAGACAACATTCTTGTTTAATTCTTTTTAGTGGATTCTACTGGGATTTTTACTTGAGGGGGTTTTGTGCTTACTTTTCAAACCCTAGGTAGTTCATTGTCAACTTTTATATTACAGGATAGTAATGTGCAAATGGATCAAACCAATAGCTTTTCTACAAATTATCACAATATTTGTATAATTATAAAACTCTTTTTGATTGAGTGATCGGATATTTTACCCCACTAATCAAAAGTCTCGAATCTTGAAAATAGAGAAAAAGAATTTAGAAGAGTCAACCCTACAACGGGTCCCACAATGATCGGGTCAGATTAGTCGACGTAACCCAAATACCAACAAGTGAAAAACCAAAATAATAATAATAATAATAATAATAGTAATAATATATGATTTTGTGCGATACAAAACTCGACTAGTTACATAAGCTTTTTCACAAAAACCTGGGATTGATTATAAAGAGACATATTCCCCTGTAATGGACGTTATTACTTTTCGTTATTTTATTGGTTTAGTAGTACAGAAAAGACTTCATATGCAGATGATGGATGTCATTACAGCATACTTATATAGTGCACTAGATAATGACATATACATGGAAGTCCCAGAAAGACTAAAGATACCAGAAGTATGCAATTCTCAAGAATTATTTTCTATTAAATTATAAAGATTTTTGTATGGTTTAAAACAATCTCGGCGGATGTGATACAATCGTCTTAGTAAATATTTGCTAAAAGAGAGTTACACAAATAATCATATTTGCCCATGTGTTTTTATAAAGAAGTCCGGACATGGTTTTACTATTTATGTTGATGACTTAAATATTATTGGCACTCCTAAAGAGATCTCAAATATAATAAATTATTTAAAGAAAAAATTCGAAATAAAAGATCTTCGTAAAACTAAATTTTATCTCGACATGCAATTCGAGTACTTAAATAACGGGATTTTTGTCCATCAATTAACTTATACCGAGAAAATTTTAAAACAATTTAATATGGACAACTCATATCCATTAACCAGCCCAATGGTTGTTCGGTCACTTGATATACAAAATGATCATTTCCATCCTCAAGATGACAATGGGAAGATTCTTGGTCCTGAAATGCCATACTTAAATGTAATTGGTGCTTTAATGTATCTTGCTAATAATACCCGACCTGATATTGCTTTTGCTGATAAAGGTATCTATTTATAGTCGCTTTTAGAAATAATGAAAAGGCACCACAAGTTAATATAGTAACCCAAAATTTAATGATTACAAAGGTATTCAAAAGTTAAAAGTTGTCAAATCATTAAAGAGAAATCCAAAAGTTAATAGTCTCCATTTAAAATATCACTCATATAAATAGATATTTGCGATAAATACGTATCATTTATAATATTTGGTATAGTTACCTATTTTAGGTTGGGTGTAGATGCAAAGCCCAATCCGGCCCATGGGCTTCATCGTGTCTAAGCTGTAAAGTTTTAGAGCCGGGCTCCCTGGCTTGGGCGGGTAGTTGGGGCCAAGGCCCAACCTGTTTCCACCTGGAAACCATATCGGCGCTGTCCCTTACAAATTTCCGGGGTATAAATCGGCGCTGTCCCTTACAAATTTTCTGCCATATCGTTCTTCAAATAGAAGTCGAAGTTGATATAGTTCTGGCAATTCTCCACATTTTGAGGCAGCAAATATTAGATTTGGATTGCTTGGTTAAACAAATTCTGAACTATGTACGGCATTTACCTGGTTGTGCTGATTTCGGAATATATGGGTTCCGATGCATCGGAAAATTTGCTCAACTTGCTCACCGGCAGATAATCTACATTGTTCCATATAGAGCTCCTCAGCCACAAAGTTATAGAGAGTCGAAATAAAAAACTAAAGAGATTATAATTTTCAAGGGTGAATAATATTTAAAGCATATATATATTTAAATCTATAAATTCATATATCAGTTTTTTTTTAATTAAAAATAATTTTATATAATTTTAAACATAGATATGTGTGTGTGTGTGTGTGTGTGTGTGTGTGTGTGTGTTTTCAATTCCATATAATCACAAACTTAAACATAGCAAATTCCATAAAATGGTCAGACTCTTTAGGATATGCAATTTCTTGTAGATGAAAATGGAAAGCATTATGCTAATATTTATTGGCATAAATGGGATAGACATATTCGTCCATTAATCAGATCGGGAGTTTGACTCTCTCTGGATATGAAAAAAATAATATTAAGAGATCTGTCCTCATAAATTAGACCCTACAATAATCGATCCGGATAAAATTTGATCTGTCAAATTATGGTATTAAAAAAAATGGAAAGCATTACTTATCGGAGTGTGGCTGGCATGACACGTTTCATCTAATTGTCATAGCAGTGAGCCTTGAAATTAGGCGGGCCCAAACAGCTCTGAACAAGATTCAAGTGCTGGGCTCATGAACCAGCACCGTACAACTTAAAACCGAACCATATAGGCCACAGGGGACCCTTTTCCTCTTGGGCTAACATTTTTTTTTTAAATATATTATTGTTATCCAGATTTTATTTAATTAAACTAATTTAAATATTATTAACTTTCTTAAATCCTATTATCCTATTCCTATAACTCCATCATGAGATCTATGGTTAAACGAATTCAATATCTTAGTATTATACTCGTGAGAATTTGATCTTTTAAACTAACATTTTGTGGGGGAGAATTAAAAAGAAAAACACCACAACTTTTTTCTTGTTTTTTTTTTTTAAATTACAAAAGGGTCAAGCTACCAAAACATGGACCACATAAATGCTGCGATGACATATACCTCAAAACAACCCCAACCAGAGGCCAGAGGGTCCCTAACAAGACGACACAATCAACATATCATCTCCACCTAAGATTTTGCAACTCCGACCTATTTTTTAATAAAAATCAGATGATACTTCAAAAACGACGACTGTTGGATGAAAGGGATATGAACCATTGGATCAAAACGGGCGACCAAAATAAGGGAGGCTCTCTCTCTTTTATCACCTCTCTCTGTTATTCTAAATTTTACTCGAATATTATTGACCTCTCTGATTCACTAACTAAATTTTCTTAAAAAAATTTTTTTGGTATATATAAAAAGATTTAAATTCAAAAATTTTATAAAAGAAGAATATGGTGTCAGTTAAACTATACTTACATCAATAAGATTTTAAGTTGATTCGTAAGTTTTTCACATTAAACTCATATAATGAATCTTGAATTGATATACCTCTCCTATTTCCCTTTGTCATATTTCTTTTAATTTAATATTTATTTTAATTAATTTATAATATATTTCAAATTTTCTTCAAAATAAACTAATATAACGCTAAATGTTAGCCTTAAATGCAAACTCTGTTCATGTGAATGCAAAGTTACTCGGAAATCACGAGGATCGAAAGCTTGAGTAATGTTTGAAAATATAACTTTAAAAAAAAATTAAAAACCCTAATAACAAAAATATTCCGTAATTATACCATATTTATCGCGTGTTAGTTCCGTGGTAGCTAGCCGCTGCAGTGGGGGAGGGAGGGAAAGGGAGACTCCCGCGGCATGGGGGAGGGCTTCCGTGGTGATGGGGGAGGGAGGGAGAGGGAGGAGTGCCGCGGGGGGAGGGGGAGGGGGAGAGAAAGAAAGAGAGCAGTGGGGGGAGGGAGAGGGAGAGGGAGAGAGAGCAGCGGGGGGAGGGAGAGGGAGAAAGAGCCGCGGGCGGCGGAAGGAGAGAGAGAGAGTGCCGCCGGGGGAGAGAGAGAGAGCGCAACGTCGTGGGGGAGGACCGCAACGCCTCGGGGGAGGTGCTCAGAGCCGCGGGTGGTGGAGGCCCGCGGCTCTCTCTCTCTCTCCCTCCCCCCGCGGCTCTCTCTCCCCCCGTGGTTGTCTCTCTCTCCCTCCCTCCCTCACCCGTCGGCAGCTGTCTCTCTCTCTGCCCCCTCCGCCCGCGGCCCCTCCCTCCGTCGTCTGCGGCTCTCTCTCTCCCTCCCTCCCCCGCGGCTCTCTCTCTTTCTCTCCCCCACCGCGTCACTCCTCTCTCTCTCCCCCTTCCCCCGCGGCACTCCTCCCTCTCTCTCCCTCCCTTCCCTACCGCCTCGGAAGCCCTCCCCTCCCTCCTCCACCTCCGCGAGCCTCCCTTTCCCTCCCTCCCCCACTGCTGCCTACCGCCGTCCACTACTGCATGCGGGAGCCTCTGGGCTATGTTACGTTTTAAAGATGTGGAATAATCCGTCGTGGATTCAATCCGCGACAAATATGATATAAATATGAAATTTGTTTGCTAATTGAGTTTTTTTTTAATTTTTTTTTTTTTAGGTATATTTTGAAACTTAACTCAGAAAGCTTGTTGTGCAAACAATGCCAACATGGTTCTGGTTTGAGATTCATCCTGGAACTTCTCAAAGAAAGCTGTCAGTTCAAAAATTGACAAAAAAGCGAAGATGAGATGACCTTGACAGGCTAACCCACAAAAAAATAAGTATATAATTCCAGGAAAAAGACAAAAATCAAAATAATATTATACAAAATGGAAATGGATGAAGAATAATTAAATGCATTAAAATCTTAGTTATAATCTCCTTTAGTTAAAAAAAAAATGAATAATTTTTAATTATTTTAAATATCTTTCAAATAAAAAAATAAAATATTTAAAAATTGAAGTAAACGATTATCTGTCCCCTTTCTCTCTCTCTACACTCTCTCTCACTCCACCGAATCATCATGATGAGATTGGGATCCAATTCGAAAGCGTATATTCGACTCGCCGTTGTTTTCACGCAAACCCAAAAGACAAAACGTCGCTTTCGGCTTCCGGCGTTTCGTCTCCGATCCAACCATTAATTATTTAAAATAATTTTAAATAAGTAAAATTTATTTTGATTGTTATTCAACAATTATCAATTTTTTTTTAAATAATGGGAATGGTGGATAGGTGGGAAGTTGATATGATACCATCCGCCGAATTAATTATTAAAAATAAAAATAAAAAAAACATCACCGACACTGAATTTGGACAAAATTCGGATTTCTGGCGAACCGAATTATTATTTTTGTTAGATCACTCTGCAGTAATCCATGGTTAAATTGAGTGGGACCCATTTTGCAGGTGCATTACTTTACTCATTTTTGGTCAATTGGTGTCACGTCTCCCTCTCTCTCTCTCTCTCTCTCTCTCTCTCTCTCTCTCTTAATTTTCTGCTGCATCCTATTACTTATGCCTCATTGTTTTCTTTTTTGCTTATATAATGTATAGAGAGAGAGAGAGAGAGTGTGTGAAGACGCGAGAGAAAGAGAGAGAACAGGCATAACACATTGATTCAGATCTGGTGCGAGGAACTGCAACAATGGCGTCGAAGCTCCTACTGATAACCGTCTTCGTTTTGGATCTCATTGCTTTCGCTCTTGCTGTCGCTGCCGAGCAACGCAGAAGTACTGTATGTTTACTCTCTCTGTTGACACAAAAATTTGAGACTTGAATTTTAAGCTTAACAGCTTGACTTCTCTCCGTAATTCGACTTTTAGATCTGTCACCTGATGTTCAAAGTCTATCCTCTGTTGTTGTTCGGCTATGACAATTTCAGAATATAGACGTTTTTTTTTTTTTTACAGAAATTTCTCGAAACAATTCAAACGACACGGAAAATTAAGTAAATGAATGAGATCTATATGTGTAACTTATGAAGGAAATTTGGAAGCATTATGAAGATGGAAGCGGGACCTTTGAACTCAATTTGGACTATGACTTGGTGAATATTGAATGCGGTTTATATTAGTATAGAGATATTTCTTGAGTATTTTTCGAATAGGATTTCATTTATTACATGTAAAGAAGAGTGTTAGACATTGAACATGCTTTCGTGAATTTTGAGGAATTGATGTCTATTAGGGTATGCTATCCTTTGCTAACAGGTTTTTGATGCTTCGAATCTTGATTGTCCATGTTGCTTGAATCATATTCATAACGTTGACATTTGATCTCTCCTGATTTATGTTTGGATTTTTTCAAGTCCCAAATCTCATTCATTTTAAGAAATGGAAAAGAGTTTCGTATCTCGAGGGCAGATGCTACCTCTGGAGTAAGATGATGTGAATGACCTAAGATGTGTTTTTTGACAGGCCACAGTTAACACGGATAATGAGAAGAACTACAACTACTGTGTCTATGACAAGGACATTGCAACAGGCATGGGTGTTGGGGCCTTCTTGTTCCTAATGTTAAGTCAAGTCCTCATTATGATTGCAAGCCGATGCTTCTGCTGTGGAAAGGCTTTGAGTCCTGGTGGCTCAAGAGCTTGGGCTGTCATTCTTTTCATTTTGTGCTGGTAAGTAGTCGGGAAATATTACCATAGACTTAAAAATATATGCTCTCAGATATGATTGCATCTGCCATTTGGTTATTAGGGAACCTAAAATAAAAACCATTTCCCCACCAACATTTAATTGGCTTCATATGCTCTTTAAGGTTCGTTACTCCTTTGTAACATACAAACCTTCATCACATATGTTGATTCGGGATCAACATTGTTGAAATCATGGTACTACTTGTCATGTTTCAGGGCCAAAATAGTATAATTATGTTGACATTTTACAGAGTTGTTTAAAGAATCATGAGATCCTATAGGTGGAATCTTGATTTATATGATCTTGTTTGGGATCATTGCAGGTGCTTTTGTCTTAAAGAAAAATGTGCTAATTTTTGCACTACTATTTCCAAGATGTATGTATAACATATGGAATAATAAGATATTTTCTATGCTGCAATTTTGTCTTGTAGGGTGACCTTCTTCATTGCTGAAATATGCTTGTTGGCTGGATCAGTGAGGAATGCATACCACACCAGATACAAGACCATCTTCGGTGTTGATAACCCTCCTTCTTGCCAAACCCTTAGGAAGGGAGTATTTGGGGCAGGGGCTGCATTCGTGTTATTCACTGGCATTCTCTCCGAATTCTACTACATCAACTATGCAAAGGCCAAGGACAAGGGCAACTTCCAACCCAGTGTGGGCATGGCTCCAATGGGAACCTACACCTCCGCTTAATTGAAACTCGTCCATGACCATCCAGTTGCTATAAATGCTATCTGCATTGAGAATTACGATCTATAGCCATTGTTTGTGTTATATTTTATGCTTTATGAGGATTTCTAGTCCAGTGGGGATAGCTTGCATTCTTTCATACTATATTGTAAATTTTAAGGTGGGTGTCATATATACTAGGATACTGTTGTTTCTCTTGATACTTATCAACGTTCTCAACTGATTCATAAATGAACTACCAGTTCTTTTATGCTATGTTTGCGCTCTGAATTTAGTCTTGGAGCCCTCCTTTGGGATATGCCAAGGTTTTGTCTTAAAAAAATATTGCAGGTCATGGGCTATTTTGATGAAGAATTCTGGGAGCTGAGGGCAGAAGATAAGCTGTGGTACGCCAGAGCACTTCTTGAGTGGTATTAAACCATTTGGGGAGAGAAGACAACGGATGTGAAATTATACAGAGGTCCTGTCATCTTTCGTTTTATGAAATTAGATAACCTCATTCATTTGTGTACCATTTGTGCAGATTTCATGCCCTCTCTCACTCCTGTCATAGGTTTAAAAATGTCACACACATGTTGAGCTGTTATTATATTCTCATTAGAAATGATCCATCTTATCTCTCTCTCTTCGGCCCCTTTCTCTCTCACAATGAAGTGAGAGAAATGATGTTTGTAGTGCTTCCGTTCAAATCTATTTTGAGCCGGTGCATAGTCTCGTCAAGATGGAGAAAGCCTCCGAGTGGTAAGCAAATACTTGTATCAACTAGGTCAGTAACTCAACTTTGCTAGTTGTTGCTTAGGATTAGGCCCGGCAATCCAGCTTTTTGAGTCGGACTTCAATAAAATTCGCGGCCCGTTTAAAATTTTATAGGCCCAAGTTCAAGTCCAATTTGAGAAAATTCGAAAAATCGAAACCTGAACTCGACCTGAAAAATTTTAAAGGTGGTGGGCCCCTTTCAGGTCAACCATCTTGCCCAAATCATAAATTTCATTTTCATATTTTTTAATATATTTTATAGTATAATAAATACAAAATAAAAACACATTAATTATTTAAAATAAAATTTAAAACAAATATCATTATACCAAATTAAGAATTACACATTATTATAAAAATTAATAATAATAATATCATAAAAGATTAAAAAATTATATCAACCGTAAAAGATTAAACTTATCAAAGTCACCATCAAAGTCATAATATTTTTAAAAGTACCAAAAAAAATATTTGATTTTAAACTAGTCGAGCCAACCTGCGTCCAAGGTTGGCTTATAATTAAAACGGGTCTAAATAATGAACCCAAGCTCGGTGCAATCCTATCACGGTCTGAGCTCGGACTTCCAAAACGGGTTGAGCTCGGGCCGACCCAACCCGATTGCCGGTCGTACCTGGGATTTAATTGTATGACTGTAGCTACTTTTTGTTTAGTAAAAGACACGCCGAGGAAGCACAAGACCTTCCCAAGAGCCAAAAGATCAACTAAAATTCTGGGATATTAAAAATGACTCACCGAAATTATTTACTTGTCAAAAATTGGTCAGCGTAAGGAAGACTTAGCTAAGCTCTTCATTTATATTCAAATGGAATCACGTTCCCGCCAACAATGTCCAAGCTTTTGCTGACCAAAGAAAAGCGGGGAATGCATACATTTTTGTTGAGAATGATTAGAAGATTTTGAATTTTCCTTAATTCTTTTAGAACTTACTCATGGTTAAAGGTATTACTTCTTTGTTCCGGAGCCCTAATTCATAACAAATCGAGTAAGATTATTGGCAATTCTATACAAAATCCTCCACTTTTAGTACTTTCTCCTAAGCCGAACCTAGCCCAGCCCAAATATTCCCCAGTGTCTAAGGCTCCAGACTCGGGCTTGGGCTGCTAATTAGACACACATTTATTAGGATTCAACTGTTTTACCAATACGAATTATGCTTGTTGGGATATTTATGTTTCATTTACCCACTCTGCTTCACAATTTCCATGCATCTTAAATGCAACATGATGGTTGTTAAAAGCATTTTTGAGATAAATATTCCTTGTATTTTAAAGGAAAGCATAAAGGGTTTCATGCAAAACCTAGTGAATGTTTGAAGAAATTCTTGCCCGTAGAAGACATAACTCCAAATGGAGCTAAAATAGAAAGTTGTGGTCCAGATCTTGGCCCATAATTGTAATAGTGATTAATCACATACCATACAAGTGATAGTTGTATTTAGTGAATGAATGGTTGTTTGTAGCTGTGAATGATAGCATGAACAACTGTAGTTGCTGCAAGTTAAAGATGGGTCGGAGATCTTGGATTCTCCTACAAATTGTTTATGATCCGCTGTTTCAATTGATGGCTTTACCTCATTAGCAATCATTTCCTTTCAGGATCCATAGCCGATTGGTACGATTCCAATTGATTGCCCTCTATAACTCCCTGTTATCAATTAAATTTTGTACTGAGTTAATACTGCTACGAGACAGTGTTTCCTTTGTTCAGTCGAATAATTATTTAAATTGATTAAAATATCCTGACAATTTGAGATAAAATTTATTAGTATATACCGATACGGATTATTATATAAAATTTGATCCACCGTTCATTTGATTTATCTAATATTATTCTTTTTAAAACAGAGTAATATCTAATTATTAGTCAAATATTTCTATATATATATATATAACTAAAATTATTTAAAAGGAATTCTACATATATGTGAGATCAAAAGTAAAAGGTACATGTCCCGGACAGTCTCTTATTTTTTTTTATCATCGGTATTCAGGATTTATCCGACTAATTCAGTTCGGCACTGTGGGATCCATTTTAAAGGTTGACTCTCCCAAATCCTTTTTCATCATTCTCAAAACTCAAACTCGAAACCTTTCGTTAAGAAAATAAAGTATCTGACCATTCAATCCAAATAAATTTGATCTAGACAACCTTTTATCTTTTGTTGTTAAATAAGAACATTAAATAACTCTATTATCAAACTACATTAAGTTAATTGAATTCAGATAACAAATAGATTTTATTCTTAGGATGATTAAATATTAAAAACCTAAAAGTGGGTAAGATTCAAATCTCTTAACAAATATAGTTAAGAATGATCTTGACACCACTTGACCAAGAGGTTAATAGTTTATATTGATTTTGCTTCTCTGTTAACAATAGAGGCTACATCTTCATTTGACCAAACAATTTAATATCCATCGGCCAGAAAAAAAAAAAGAATAAAACTTCACAAATCTCAAAATATAATTTTCATGGTTTTCATGAATCATAAGACCAAAGCTTTCAACCTTTTATACATGATTGATAATATGCATAATTGTGCTCTTCAATGTCAAACAGAGACAATTTTCCTTCTTGATGAGAACACAAAAGCAATTTTGTCATTTCTCTTCAACCTATGTCAAAGGGCAACATTATTTTGTTCTTTGCTTTTGTTGCTTCCATTTATTATCTCTACATTATTAACTGAAAAGAGTACAAGGTCACATGGCAAAGCTTTAAAAACATCAAAGGCCTAGAAAATGTCACATTGACGTCAAGGACTTGCCGCCCCAACTTCTCTTTTGCACCCTTTGGCTTTTGTAGCCTTATTAGCAACCATATGCCACTCTCACTTTCTACAGTAAAAGGGTATTCTTTATTGCTAATTGCACCAATTTATAAAAGATTGGGATACCTATCAAGAAGCCCTCCTCTCTCTTCTCTCTTTTTGATGTCATCAATATGGCAGCCTGGTTTTTTGAGGATTTTTGCCACCACATTTCATAATTTAGAGAACCATCTTTTGATTGATTTAGTATAATTCTCTCAAAACATTTTAACCATGATGTAATGTCATCAAGTTTGTACCTCTCTCTCTCTCTCTCTCTCTCTCTCTCTCGGATGAGAAATGTTCAATTTTTCTGATTATCCGGCTTTCTGCATTGTGGTTAGAATATGAAGGTATAAGCTTAGTGTTCTTTATCAACTTTGTCAAAGCTAAATGATATCAACAAATAAATGAGGTTGAAATACCTTATTATGACAGAATTATGGTTTTATGTATTTGAAAAATATAAACTTTTATTATCAATTTTCAAAATAGGGATTTAAATTCTCCATATCATGAAATAGTTCATTAATATATTATGACTGAATCACCTTGGTTTTGGCCCTTTACCCCTAACTCTTAAAAGCAATTTAGTTATTTAGCAAAAGCAATGATTTTGGTTGACATAATTTGGCAAATTTCCTTAACTACGAATTATGGTGTTTTCACTTGTTCTTTCTCTCTCTCTCTCCCCCCCCCCCCCCACAACAAATTCAATTGCCCTTTCACATGTTTTTGCCACTTAAACTTGGTTGAACAGGAGATTAGTAAGAGAGAGAGAGAGAGAGAGAGTAAAGGTGGAGACCAGGGAACTTTGATGTCCCAAAATTGACATACAAAGGAAAGATGAGGAAACAACAATCTGCATCAAAGTCATACCACCAAAACGACCAAATCATATTAACAACGATTTTTAGGGAAAAAAAAGCAGGCTGAGGTAACCATAAGGTACTCTAAAAGTCATACCAAAACAACCCGACCAAATCATTTCTTTAACAAAAAATTTCACTTCATAGTCATCTCATTAACACAACTAAACTCTCTCTCTCTCTCTCTCTCTCTCGGCATCCAATGAACTCACTGACCCACAAAACACCAAATTAATTGAGGTAAGAAATCCAGTAAGAACCAAAACCTGCTCTCTTGTCCTCATTTTCTTTCCTTTTTTCCAATTTCAAAAGATTTGCTCGGCTTGCCTAATTATCATGGATGAAGGAAACATAGTTGTTCTCCCCCGGGTCTGACATTTTGGACCCACTAATTAAATCAAGTCAGTAGTGATATCAGCAATAAATAAATTTTTACGGAGGGAATTCTCTCTCCGTAATTTTTCACCTCCAATTCGAGATTTTCCATTTAAATGTGTGATTTTTGTGTCCTTTTCTCTCTCTTTCCATGTTTATTTTGTAAGTGAAAAGAATTAAAGAAAATACAAGGTGAACTAAGTACTTGGTACCAAATCCTTCCCATTAATGAAATGACAAATTAAATTTAATTCAAGTTGCTCATTAAAAAAATAATTTAATTCTCTTATTATTGGCTGAACAATAATAATTCCACGTTAAGATGATTAAAAAAATAATCTCATTTCAAGTACTAAAAACACTATTGCATTTTGAATTTCTCAGAGTACTAACCAAAGGAATCACTTTCTTGCTCAAACAGGCTGTTGGGAATAAAGCCACGTGGTCTCTCTGCGTAATTAAAACGACAACTAATGCAAAGCTTGGGAGGGAACATTGTATTAAGATACAATTATTTTTTAATTAATTTAATTAAAATTCATGAACAATTTGTGGAAAGCAAAGCATGCTTAGGTAATGGCAGAGAAGTTTCCCTTTTAATAATAATAATAATATGCAGTCCGTAATGTCAATCAAAATACCATTAGCTTGAAAATTTTAAATTAATGATAGTGGAGACATGGTGGGGTTTATGTGTTTGACCTGGCTTGAAGTCGGTGTGGGATATTGCTTGGTGACCGTAAATGTAAAAATCAGTAAATTTATTATGATTTATGGCGTGATTAGAAAATTTAGTAGAGTTTTTTTTTTCTTTTTTATTACGTTGGAGCGAGGGTTGTAATTTCTAAAGAAAGCTAAATTTCAAATATCAATACGAAAGACTCCTATAAATATTTGAAATAGGGGGAAAATATTCATGGATACATTGAGAAACCGATTGGCCGAAGCAAGAGAGAAGATCCGCACAATGATTACCCTCTTTCGGAGTAAATCAGACTGAATTAACCTTTACTTCACCCATTACTTGTCGACAATCCTAAATAACATTATAAGTCGGGTATTACAGCTCAACCCCATCCGAGAGTGTCATAACCAACTCTCTGGAGTTAACATCGACTATAGTTTGATGAATTTTTATCAAAATACAAGATAAAACCCCTCTCAAATACCCAAAGCAAGGGGTTTGCTATTCTCAAATTTCCATTGAAATCCCGTACCCATAATCCAAACTCATTCATAATAGTAAATTTAGTAGATTAATTTAGATTTGTATTACTTATTCAATGTGAAATTTTATTTTAATATAATATCGATATTGATAATTATATTGATTTTAATTAAATTTGATAGAATGATTAAATTAAAATATAATATATAAGATTTGAATTTAAAATTTAATTTAAATGATATATTTGAGTTCTCTCTCTCTCTCTCTCTCTCTCATCGGAAGAAGTCGAGAAAAATGTTTGTAAATTATTGAATAGAGATGAACATAGGATGTGGTTGTGACTTGAGTTTTTGTGCTATACGAAAAAACACCGTCTCGGTGACAGTGTGGTTATTTCAGTGTCTCTTTCTTTTTTGGTTAGCCCTTCGACGCCCATACCATTGACAAGACCTTTCCAAAAGAAATGGCTTTACGAAAATTTGTTGCCCCACCCTGACAGGTTCGTTACTAAAGGCTAAAGCTGATCAGTTATAGGACCCCTTACCCTTTAACCCAATTTTCAAATATTTTAATTATATATTTTTTTAATATTATTTTGAATTTATTTAAAACTTTTAAATTGTTTGCTTAGCAAGAAAATATGATATGCCACCCTCCTCGAACCTAACCTTGTAAGCAATTTGACTTGCTAATTAAAAAGAAAAACAAATGTGTTGACATTGCATCATGAAATGGCTCACCAGGTCAGGAAAAGTTTGAGTTTTTTGAGACTTTTAATCATATAATTTATTTATTTATTACTAATTTTAATTTTTATTTAGGAAAAATACCTATCTTTTTTATAGAACTTATTCTGTGTTAGTTAAATAAATTATAAATAAAATAATATCAAATAAAAATAACTTAAATCATATTAAATTAAAAAAAAAATCAGACATACCATTCAAACTGTATAACAAGTTAGCCAATAAGGGCTACTAAAAGTAGTTTTTTTTTTTTTGAATAATATTTGAAATTTAAATTTTGGTAGCTGTTTTTTTTTTTATATATTTTATACATAAATTGCTTAATTAAAATTATATATGCTTAATAAATTTGTATTAAATAGTAACAAGAAAAATACTCTACTTTGGGAGCCGGCATACTGTATGGTACAATACAGTTACAAAAACTTTTTACGAATTTATGGTAACACTTTTCTGGGTAAGCTAAACCTAAAAGTCAGACCTTCAGCTCTGTGACCTACAAATCCCATTAACTGCCTGAATCCTTAGACCTTAGCCTGCAGTGACCAAATTTTTAGTTTCGTAAGAAAGGGTCACCGGACAACTACAACTGCACAGCCCACTCCCTTTGTTGCCAACAAAGTCAACGGGTTCTTGTTGGTAACATTGCTGTCATTAGCATGAAATGATTGAATACTATGGTATGGATGGATGGATCCTAGCCCTTCATTTATCACGGAGAGAGAAAGAGAGAGATGAACGAGATGGTCCCAGAAGCAGGGGAGCAGAGCTCTGTGAGGGGATGTCAACTTCAAGTTAACAGTTATGGGCTAGATGGCATGTGAAGGTTTAAGGGATATGAAACAGAAGGTGGTTGGGGAAACAAAAGTTTAGGCTGTATTATTTAAGACATTGGTCGTCTTTGGGCTGCACCAAAAGCCCACACCATTTCTGGCCCATCCCCAAATTCACATTTTTTTTTATTATTATTTTTCTTTTTTTGAGTTGGGTGGGGGAAATTAAGATGTTAATCAATTTAAGCAATGGTGGGGTTTTCTTTCTTTGGAGCATTGAATTGGAATTGCACATTAATTTGCCTCTTCAAAATAAAATTGTACACTAATAAGATTTTAAACGTAGAGATTGATTAAAATGCAGATAGAAACAAGAGAGAGATATAAAATTTTTTTGAGTCGAGTGGTCGGATATTCTACCCATTTAATTAGAAATCTCAATTTCAAATTCTAAAAATAATAAAAAAGGATTTGAGAGAGTTAATTCTCTAAAATGAGTTTTACGATATTCGAACAAGATTAATCAGATAAATTTCGAATATCAATGGTGAAAACAAAAGGAGAGAGATTTGCAGTATGATTCCTTCTGCATTTCTTGGTTTGAATAATTGTAATGAACACAATATCCCCAAAAATAGGTCTTTGATAATAATTTGCTTTATTTATAATCAATTGCGTATGTAATTCTCTGATAACTTTATTGATATACGCATGAAGATTAATAATCAAAATCATTATATACTTAATATCACCGTAATATATTTTTCAAAATTTTTGAAATATTATATAATTAAAACTTAGTCTTAATTATATTATTTCTCCTCGGAATTTTGTATTTTGATATGTTTCCTTGTCTCGAATTAAAAAGTTTCTTTCGTCATTAGAATTTTATAGAATAATTATAATTATTTTATAACTTTTCATAAATAAAGTTCATTTTTATTGTAGTTTCTTCTTTTTGGTATGGGTATGAATTGAGTTATGACTGTTAGTATTTTTATTATAATTCTCATGTGTTAAAAATAAAATAAAACAAAATTTGCTGCCAAAGAAGAGAGTGAAATATTTAGCCAAATTCTTGCCTTGCAATTCTTCATGTGGACTGTAATATCAGCTTTTATTTTTGGGCCCTAAAATAACAATAATTCAAAGCCTTACCCTGTGAGCGTGAAGGGAATAACTCGGCCGTACCAAAGTGAAGTCCCCACTAACTCCCTAACCTTGTCCACCGTTGCCTTCCCGATCCATCATGAACCCTTCCTCCAACACCCAAAATGGCTGCATTTCTCAAAAAGGAAAATATAAAATTAATTAATTAATAAAAATGAAAATGGAAAGAGGAATAAATACATTAACTTCTATCAAAAAATGTATTGAATTTAAATTAAAATCAAATTATATGAAATAAAAAAAAAAAAAAAAAAAAAAAAAACAAGAAAATGGGCAAGACAAACATCACCAAGCCCCAGTTTCTACAACTCAACCACACATAACCTCTCTCTCTCTCTCTCTATCAAACTGTCTTTGCACGAACTGCATAGGGCTTCGTTCCGCCTTCCCTCCCCAAGCTCTCTCTCTCTCTCTAGATTTTCATCGGATCTGAGAGTCGCAACCCCAAAAAGCACGCAAAAACAACTCCACCAAAATCCCCGCTCTCTCTCTTTCTCTCTAAACTCCTCTCACTCTGCAACTGTTAAAACATTACGCATTGATTTAGATCTTTTCGTCGACGGGCATTCACACTCCTCAGAGAAGAATGCCCGAACGATGAGTAAGGCCACGACTATAACCTCAGAATCCGACGACTCAGAATCCGAGGAAGAAGAGGAACAAGGAAAGGAAGAAGAGGAGGAGGAGGAGGAAGAGGAAGAACATTTCTACGAATCACTGGATCGCATTCTGTCCTCCTCGTCTTCTTCGACTACTTCCACAACCGTTTCCGACAACGAAACCGAAACCAACAACAATGAATACGCATCCAAGTACGATCTCTGGATCTCCCAACCTTTATCCCTCGAAGAACGGCGCTCTCGTCTTCTCAAAGCCATGGGACTTAGAGATTGCAACCGTTCCGTTTCTTCCGACGGTTTATTTCTCCCAAATTATCAAGAAAACGAAACCCTAGGTGGGAATAGAGTGGCCACATGCATCGTTCGATCGAAATCGGACGGTGCTGGTCCCTCCTCCTCCTTGAATAATAATTCGATTGATATTGTAAATAATGATGGTGATGATGATGTTGTTGATAAACCTCCAATTACCGGCACTAATGTGTGTAATGGGTCGATTAGTGTTTTGTCAAATAAGCCTCCAAGTGGGAAAAATAGTAATTCTAGGAGGGTCGATGAAATTCGGAGTAATTGTGTGAATCGAAGTCCGAATAATTCGAATGTGGGTAGTGGGGATGAGGATTCTGAGGGGAATGCTAGGGTTTTGAATGGGATTTGTAAGATTAAGAATTTGGATACTGGGAAGGAGTTTGTGGTGAATGAGTTTAGGGAAGATGGAATGTGGAACAAGCTTAGAGAGGTTGGGACTGGTAGGCAACTTACGATGGAGGAATTTGATATGTGTGTTGGGCATTCCCCAATTGTTCAGGAATTGATGAGAAGGCAAAATGTGGAGAATGGTAATAAGGATAATTCGGATTTGAGCGGAAATGGTAGCAGTGGTGGTGGGGGGCTGAAGGTTAAGAAAAAGGGGAATTGGTTTAAGAGCATTAAGAGTGTTGCTAGTAGTGTGAAGGGTTATAGGGAGAGACGGAGTGGCGATGAGAGAGATACTTCATCAGAAAAGGGTGGGCGGAGGTCGAGTTCTGCCACGGATGACAGTCAGGACGTATGCTTTCATGGGCCAGAGAGGGTTAGGGTTCGGCAATATGGGAAATCAACTAAGGAGCTTACTGCATTGTATAAGAGCCAGGAGATTCAGGCCCATAATGGGTCTATTTGGAGCATTAAGTTTAGTTTGGATGGAAGATATCTTGCAAGTGCGGGTGAGGATAGCGTCATACATGTTTGGCAGGTTGTGGAGTCCGAGAGAAAGGGGGATCTGTTGAATGACAGACAGGATGATGGGGGCTTGAACCTGTTTTTTCTTGCAAGTGGTTCACCAGAACCGACTTCTGTGTCCCCAAACGTGGAAAATCATTTGGAGAAGAAGAGAAGAGGAAGGTCATCCATTACCCGGAAATCAATGAGTTTTGATCATGTTGTTGTGCCAGAGACCGTGTTTGCACTTTCTGAGAAACCTTGCTGTTCATTTCGCGGACATCTTGATGTTGTTCTTGATTTATCCTGGTCCAAGTCACAGGTAAATAAATTAGATGTTTTATCTATGCACACAGTTTCTTGCAAGACGCTGCACTGGTTGATGATCGGGTTGACTTTTACCGTCATTGTGTCATACTAAGTATTTTCTTTCTACGTGCCCTTTTTTATTTGTTAGTTACATTTACATGTTTGGTTGAAGATTGGTTTTATTGCCAATATCATAACGTGACACTCCAGATTGTGCCATTACGGGCTACGCACATTTTTGCCCTTTTGGGATATCTTCATGACTCTCTGAACAGGCTTCCTACAAAACAAATACTTATTTACGTCTTAATTAATCTTTAAAAAATATATGCTCTTGAAAAATGAAGGTTTCAAATGGAGCAATGTGCTTTCAATTTTCGAGCCCTCCTTGAATGTGATATAGATATTTTGAGCGCTATTTTTTATGGATACAAGCACTGTGAAGTGTTTGATGAAAGAGCCTTTATTTTGGAAGTAGGAAGGCCCAAAATTAGTTTCCTGTCAGTTTTTTTGCCCTTCTGGATTTATGGATTTGATATGAGCAGGGATAGCCTTTTTTTTTGGGTTATAATACAGTGTTTCTTTTCATGTATACCAAGTGGATTAAATGATGAGTTCTGTGTTTATGGCAATTGGCATGGCGAATTGATATCTAGATTTAGCACGCAACATTAAATTCATGTTAAGGTTTAGGTTGTTCTTAGTTTGAATGTAGTCCGACTTTTTGTTTTGTTTTGTGGTCTTCTTGTTTTTTTTTTTTTGTTTTTTGGGGATTCTGAACTCATAATTACAGTTTTCGAGTTCAGTATGTGTTCCTAGAATTCTGTTAGACAATGCTCATCTTATCATAATGAAGGACATTTTTGACAATTTGGCACAAGATCTGGGGTTGTCAGTGTTGAGCTTTGGATGACATTGTGGAGTAACTTATTTTCTTTTTACATACTTGTATAAAAGGTGGGCTTGAAATATCTGGCAAAGTGTGCTGGTGGCATCTAAAGTGGAAAAACAATGTTATGTCATTTCAGATTGTTGACAGTTAGATTCACAAAGCAGCCCTCATCTTACATTGCCCGGTGATGTATATATGCTTCAGAGAGATAATTAGGCTAGGGACTGTGAAAACTAGGATAGCGATAATTACAAGGAGAAAAAAAATGAAAATGAGAATGGAAGAAAGGTATCATTTGTTCCCCACTGAAAAAGTAAAGGTTTTTCTCCTTTCTTAGAATTTCCCTGACCTGCTTCTCAAGGCAGCAGACTATTTCATTGCATGTAGATTGAGTGTAGCACATGGATTGGAGGAAAGATCTTAAAGATCATGCCATGTTCTGAAGAGAGATGTTGTAAATAATTGAATAGACATGACTTATGGATCCTCCATCTGGCTTACTTTTTCGGTAGCATTTTAGCATAATGACTTTTGGTAATTAGGTTGATGCCATTAGCAGGATTGCTTTCATGGCTTGCGTTGTTGTGAAGGATATAAAGGGGATATTTTATGCAACTATGTTCGTAATTGCACATATTTCAAGTAATGTGAGACATTTTCTCTTGAGGAACCATTAAGATCGCCTGCATGCTTTACCTGTATCTCCTTTTACCACTCAGTTTGGATTTGTTTTCTGTGGTCTGTGTTAAGGCTTTCTTCTGGATCTGGTATCCAAGAAATACACTAGGGATTGGGCCAAAGACAACTCTTATTGCTCCTCCAGATTCCTTTCTTCCTGAGTCATCAGTGTCTAAATTTTGAAGTGGACAAATATTGCACTTGTAGGAGTTAAATTCTTGTATTTTGGATTCAAATACACTTAAAAAAAAATTTCTATCTTTGTTTGTTTTTATATATACATTTTTGGATTTAAGGTTCAGTTTGTTGTTATTGTTTGTTTTTATATATACATGCGTGTGTTCATGTATATATATTGACAGAGAGAAGTAGCCTAAACCTGTGCTTGGACAAAGTTCAAAACAGCCTCTCTCCAGATTTCCATGAAAAAGTTATTCCACTGGCTTATTTTGTGGTTAATCTTTCCTGTATTGGTTTGTTCTATCTACTCATAACGTACCAAAGCCAACCGCAACCATTTTTCTGAAGATGAGTTGCATCTTTATATATATAATTTCATTGTTTCTCCCTCTTCTCTCCTGTGGCTATTTGTGACTTCCCATGTCAGTTGTTGTCAAGGAGATGGGTTTCTTGATCCTTTTGGAGGAAAGCGCAGCACTAATAATGTGAAAGACATTTTCTAGATACTGTTGTTGGAGACCTTGTAGAAAGGACATGGTTCTGGGCTGACCCTATGGATGGGCTACCTGTTGATGCAAAATAAAAATGGACTTTAATAAATTCTTTTCGGAATAGGAAGATGAGCCCGGTATATGGCAATACAAAAGGAACACTTTAGTCTGTAGTTTAAATTGTACATGGTAAAGATAACAAGCTATCTTTAATAATGATAACGGTTAACTGAGTGACAAATTTCTTCAACTCCTTCAAATTTGTTGCTAGTTCAAGCTGGGCGATGGCCTTGATGGGTGATCACCTCTACTATTTGGTAATAGGTGACCTATAAGCATATGCTAATTATGTAGGGGACATTCTCAGTTCTTTCTGTCAGGTTAGCCTATGATGCATATAAATGGTCAGTTTGACTTATCTGTGCAATTTGTGTAACCATGGTGGGAGGAATTCCATGACTTTATAGAGACCTCAAGAAGTATAACTGACATTATAGAATCTTTGAAGCATTATTTTAGGTCCCTTTTTATGTAATAAGTTTGTAACATGGGTTTTAGTTTCGGATGTTAATCTTGAAGATTTAGGTCAAGTTGCAAGCTTTGCCTCTGTTACAACTGGCCTTGTTTATTCATACATTTTACTAAGTTTAACTAATTGTTAGTTATTTAATTGCAGCATTTGTTATCATCCTCAATGGACAAAACAGTGCGACTCTGGCAATTGTCTAGCGAGTCTTGCTTGCAAGTATTTTCACATAGTGATTATGGTAAGAATGGAGCTTTTATCTAGGCTTCTGTTTGTTTAAAACTTCTTCTATGTATTCTCTGTCACTATATTCCCCCAGATCAAATAAAAAAAACCAATAATTTTTCATACCAACATGATGAGCCAAATTAGATTCTTATTGCTTTATTCTGGAGAAATCTTTCAACTTCAGAAGTAGTAGTAGTTGGGCCAATCAACTAATCTTTTTCCTGTGTGTGCGAGGGGGGGTTGTTAGTGGTTCATAAGTTTATAATTGGCTAATCTTATTCTGGAGCCAAATTATGTTTTTCTTTTTTTCTTTCATCCTATATTTATCTTTCAAACGGCCGACCCCAAAATTTGGGATTAAATCTCAGGTGGTTGTTGTTGTTGGCTAATGTTATTTTTGCTTTTCATTGACCCAGTAACTTGCATCCAATTTAATCCCGTTGATGATAGATTCTTCATCAGTGGATCCCTAGATGGTAAGGTTCGCATATGGAGCATTCCTGATCGACAAGTTGTTGACTGGAATGACCTGCATGAGATGGTCACTGCGGCTTGCTATACGCCAGATGGTCAGGTTGGACACTTTGTGCTTGCAGCACTTACACATGCAATAATTTTGGTTGCTACTAGAGTTGTTTCACTTCTTGTACATTACCTGATGAAAATAATCTGGTATCTGTTAGGGTGCATTGGTTGGATCATATAAGGGGAGCTGCCATATGTACAACACTTCAGGTACATACTCTCCCTGTGGCTATCTTTTGTCTGACTTCATTCACCTTTATGTATTTTCTTTGCAAAATGGAGTGGTTTTGTAACCACACCATGTTAATTTTTGTTGATTTTATTTCTTTCTCAAGTTAAAGTTACTTCTCTAAGATTTGTTCTTCTTACCTATATGTTATCAGAAAATAAGCTACAGCAGAAAGGTCAAGTCAACTTGCAGAATAAGAAAAAGAAGTCACATCACAAGAAAATCACAGGCTTTCAGGTAATTGGTGCTGAACCATGTCATCGTTGTTGAGTTACACCTAGCAAAGACTGAACTTGTGTATCCATTGTTTTTCATACTGCAAATTACATTTTTGGCTGGTCCATTCCTAATTATTTTCACTTTAACAGTTTGCTCCAGGAAGTTCATCAGAAGTACTCATCACATCTGCAGATTCACGAATTCGGATTATTGATGGTGTTGATCTGGTTTATAAATTCAAAGGTATAACAAAAGCACATTGCACTACTTTCTTCTTGTTTACTTCTATGTGCAAAGTACTTCACAATTCAAATTTTCAGAGTGAGTAACTTTTGATGGTTCTTCTTTCCCCTTGAGGCACGTGACATGTCATCTGTTAGTTGGTGCTAACCTTGCAATTTGGAAATTTTGTGGGGTGTGGAGGGGGATTATGGCACTATGTTATGGTTGGTGATCCAGGGCTATGTGTTGCCACTACCAAGCTACTGTTTGATCTCTTGCTGCCTAAACTATCTAATGTTAAGATTGTATCTTGGGCAACTATAGTGGAAGTTCACGTGAAACTCCCTGTGATCTGGCAAACATTCTATACGCATAAAGTTTGCCCCTTCGATATTGTCCCATAGATGTATTTTCAATTATCAGGGAGGTTGTTGGCATGCAGTATTCTTGTTATTGAGTTAGGATTACTTCTAAAATCACTGCATTTGTTCCATATTTGAATTTCCTGTTTGAGGCCATCCATACAATGTTCTTCTGTGACATTTACACAGGGCTATAGTTTGAATCAAAGACACCATTCATGGCCAACTTTTGGATATTGTCCCTTCCTTGTGTTCTGCTGTGAACGAGTTTTGCACTGATCTTCAAGGAGAAACAAAAGAGTCTGCGCTAAATTCAGCATATAATATTTCATAGAGACATTCAGAGTTAACATTTATTTCTTTCCATTTTTTGTGGCACAGATTTAAGAATCTAAGACCCAGCTGGTTATTAGATTTGAGCGAAAGGTCTTAAACTCGTTTCCTTCAATATCTTATAATACTTTGGCTATTTGTGAGCAAAATGTCCATGATATATATTACATGATGTTGTAGTTGCATTCGTATGCATATTTTCCTGAGGAAAGAGCATTATCCTCCCAATTGAGGACGATGGTTGAATGAAGTTATAACTCTGTTTCTCAAACAATGTGAACTGCCTTGGCTTGGGCGAGCTCAGCAGTTATTCTGGGAGTAAGACAACTCTATTTTGATGGTAAAGATGGTCAAAAGTGAGATTTTACTCTCATCCTCCCTGGTCTAAATTAGTATGCTTCTTACACTTGTTGGCAGAATAGTCATCAGTTTCCATCTGACTCGTTCCCTCGAAGAAATAGTGTGTTTGTTGCTTTTTATCCAAAAAATGCTCCTCCTATTCATCTGTTTATGAATTTATATTGGGGATAGGACGTGTGGGGGCGGAAATAATGATGAGGTAAATACAGACCTGTAATGATTTGTGAAAATGATTGCATCTCTATTTTGAACATTTAAGGGACTCATTTTTTGTTCATTCTCCTCCCTCCACTCCCCTTAATTGAAAGAAATTGTTGTGATTATGTGATTTTTGTTCCCCTCGCTATCCAATGCTGAGATTTTTTCTGGAATTCAGATGAAGCATCAGGACATTGGGGAACTAGATTAGGTTTTCCCTGTTTTCCTCGCTATCCAGAACTCTCTTTTTTCCATGTTGGATCTGGACGTAATGGAACTACATTTATATTTTCTGGATTCGTTGTTTTCAAAAAAAAAAAAAAAAAATTGATCATACTTTTTCTTCTATCTAAGTTCTCTTTCTGCATTTCATGTTTCCAAGTTTTATTATTTTGACTTTTCTCTCCTCTATTCTCCTTAAGCATGGGGATATCATCCCTGTTGGGATGGGATCACCTCTCTTTGCATATAATGATTTCTGGTAACAATTCTGAGAAATTATAACCTTCTAGGTTTTATACTTTTTATGAATCTGATATAAGGACCTCAACAGGCATGTCAAAATTTTCTTGGAGATGTTGTGGAAAGACCTTGTATTAGTGTTTGGGAAAAATTGATTTCTTAATCAGAAAGGCTGCAATTCTGATTGGTCAAATTCATGGCTGTAGCAACATTAGTATTAATAGCCTGTCAGTGCGGGCATGGTAAGAGGATCACCCAGTTATTATTTATCTTAATTTCCACACTTAAATGGATGTCTGCCGTTGTTGCTAGGAGAAGGATAATGTGGTGTTTATATTTCCTTGTATTTCCGGTGTCTCAAACTTCCTAGTTCTACTCTGCTTCTTAGTCAGAACAGGTTCTCCTCTTCTGGAAGAACTAACTTCTTCCTTTTTAAATTTGGGACTAAGTTTAGTCTCTCCATCTGCTACTTACCGTGGCAATGAACTAGATTTAGATTGCTTATACCACCAATTATATTGCTTCCCTTCCCCCCCCCAAAAAAAAAAATAATAATAGATTAAAAACGGAAAGTAGATTGTGAATGCATGTTATTGTCATGCCCGTCTTTCTGCTCACTTTTGGTAGTTTTCCTCGGGGTGGGCGATGGGGTGAAAGGAAGGTTTATGCTGGTAAAAACGTGTTTGCATATCTCAAACACTAGGGTTCATTAATGGTTTGTTGCTTTAGGACAGTGGATTCTTCTAGAGGAACTTGTAGTTGGAAACATGATTACTTCGATGGACCACAGGTTTGCAGTTATCTTACACAGTGAAAACAGTTCTTTCTTGCTATTAGCATCTGAAAATTGATTTTTGTGTATCCTTATGTCAGTCTAAATGTGAGTTGATGTGCTTTTTTGCGTTCTAATAGCTTATTTTTAGACTTGGGCTTTATTACTTGAAGTCGTTGCTTGCTACTAGCTGGAAAGAAAATTTCCAGGTGACAATTGAGATGATAGTAGTTTAAAATTGGCAGCAAGAAACTGATCTTGTGAGGATATAAAGATTCATGCTGAAGTAAAACTAGATAGACCACTCATTCTCTGAAGTGTTTGATAATTGCCAATGATTCTGTTGACAGGATTTCACAATGCAAACAGCCAAATCTCGGCCACTCTCACAACAAATGGGAAATATGTTGTCTGTGCGAGTGAGGATTCTCATGTATATATTTGGAGACATGAAGGTGATTCGAGACCTAGCCGAAGCAAAGGAGTGACAGTAACACAGTGTTATGAGCACTTCCATTGTCAAGATGTATCAGTGGCCATTCCTTGGCCTGGCATGGCCGATACATGGGGATTAAGCGAAACTTGTTCGGAAGTACAAATTGGACCTGGCTACCACTTGGATGACCTTTCTACTGTTAACCATCCACCAACACCTGTTGAGGAACCCAATGATCCTGAGGGTTCTCCTTCAACAATTGGCCGCTTTAGTAGTCCCTTTCATGGTACCATTTCTAGTGCAACAAATAGTTACTTCTTTGATCGAATCTCGGCAACTTGGCCGGAGGAGAAGCTTCTTTTGCCCCCCAAGAACAGGAGTCCCCATGCCACTGTCGACTTCTCCAATGGGGTAACACAAAGTCAGTCTGCTTGGGGTATGGTCATCGTAACTGCTGGCCTTCGAGGTGAGATTAGAACATATCAAAATTTTGGTTTGTCTGTTTGAATACAAGGGGCCAATGAAAATTGACTGAGCCGTAAGGTTGGGGAAAATGGAGATTGGTTTGATCAAATCCTCAGATGGGTCTGAATTTGCTACTCGAGTTTTTTCCCGCTGGTATTGGCAAACTGTGTATAGAGAAAAATATGGTGATATTTGTAATATTAGTTTTCATTTCTTTGTTTCCATGTGCCTGTGCTCGTCGGATGTGGGAGAGGAGTCTCTGTTCGACTAGGCATGGAAAGAAATTAGATTTCTCGGAAGAAGAAAAATGAAAACGAAAAAAAAAAAAAAGGTTGTATACATTCAATTTAGAAGCCAATGGAATTGTGTAATCGGGAAATGTAGAGTTATGAGCATGGGAAGAAAATATCAATGAATTAATCACCAATTCTTTTATGAATTGTTTCCGTGTCAAGTTAGTTCATCTTTTTTGTAATTATGATTTTGTCACTATACCTATCCTATCTATGTCAACAAGTGTTGATATGTCAAGATAGTTGTTATTTCTGTGTATTCTTGAGTTTTGATTTTGATTTTTTATTTTTTATATATATTGCTTATTTAGAATCATATTTTAACTTGATTAAAAATAATATTTCTATCCATTATACGGACTCGAACCGTTAGTTGTTATCTTGGGTTCTGATTTTTTTTTTGTATTATTTTAATCTATATCCGAAATCATATTTTGATTATTTTGGTTTGAGACTTTTAGTGACTTATTTAAAGGAACTATCCTCCTAATATAATTTTTTTCATATCCAAGTTACGAGTTAAATTTGGGATTTAGTTAAGAGATTTAACGTGACTTTTTATTCAACCAAATAATCGTCGGTATCATGGGTTTTTGATTTTTAATTCTCACGTTGGACAGAAATCGGCGTCCAGCTGTTAACCATCTCTGCTTGACCCAATTTTCTATTGGGCTTGTTTTTTAAGCCCATGGACAGGCCCGAATTGTGGTTATTGGACTTGTTGTACATGCCAAATATCAGGACATGGATCAACTTGGGCCCCAAGTTTTTTGGTCGGCCCAAAATAAGCCCAGACTAAACCCAGTTAGGCCCATGATTAATTAACGGTGTGGTGATGAGGAGCAAGGTACTCGTGGGAAGAAGTCTTCTCACTGCATTAGCCTATTGAACAAAACAAAATAAATTTGTACAAAATATCTCAACATTCTAAAAATAAATAATATTTACGTAAAAATTTTTATATTTTTATATTTATACATTTTTTATACTAATAAATTATTTACTTATTTAATTATAAATTTTTTTTATGTTATTTGTTTTGTGATTATTAATTATATATTTGATTATTTTATATTTTTATTATAAAAATGATTATTTTATTATTTTTATAAAATAATTAATATTTATATAAAAAATTTTATATTTTTATAAATACACGTTTCCTGATGCTTCCTTTTCTTGTATTCTTAAAAAATATTTTGTTTTCTTATTTCCTCTCCTTGCAACAAAAATATTGCTTCACTTGATCTTTTTTTTGATACCATATATTGGACAACGCTTGGTATTTGAAGTTTTATGTTGACTAATCCGGACCGACTACTGCAATGACTTCTATCGGAGGATGGAACTTCTAACGGAAAACACTTCACCACATGAAGACCAATACTTCCGATGGGAGTTGAATCTCTGTCATGTTTAAGGATATTTAATCCCATATTCAATTGAGCCGACCAACGTTGATTGCTTCACTTGATCTTAACAACAACAACATTGCTAGGAATTCAACACCACCATTTTTTTTAACTCTCATCTGATTCTACATAAAAAGAAAAATATCCCAAAAGATCAAGCAAGTAAAAAGAGCTCAAGTACTTTCAATTGAATGCAACCATGCCGGCTAAAAAAGGCTTGGCATTTTTAGGGAGCTCCTTTATCCACAGGACAGAACATAGCCCCACAGCTGACAATGTCAAGATTGATCCTCCAACCCATAACCATGGGATAGGGGAGATGGAACCCTTTCAGAATTGGGCCTACATTTTCCTCACAAGGTTCCCACATCCCATGCATTATTTCCAAAAATATCCTTGGAAATCCAAATCTCAATCCCTCATTGGTTGCTTGAAATCGATGTGGCAGAATTACCTTCTAGTTATTATCTTATCCCCTCTCTCTCTCTCTCTCTCTCTCTCTCTCTCTCTCTCTCTCTCTCTCTCTCTCGCGTATCCAAGACTCAATTTTTTTCACAAGATATACTCTCCCTCCCTATAAAGTGAAAGTCCAAACTGGCCGATCACAATACCTTCTCAATTAGCCCACAGAGATCTGAATTTAGCTGGTAGAAAAGTGGTAGCAAACCCAAAAGCAATCTAGCAGAGATTGTGTAGGTGTCCATGGCTCTGCAAGCTACTTCACTGCTTCCCTCGGCCTTCACCATGCCCAAGGAGGTTTGCTGCCATTCTTACTTTGATTTTGGAAACTTTTTCTTGTTACACCAGCAAACGGGTTTGCTAAAAACAACTTCTATTTTTGCAGGGTAAGTCCAGTTCATCTTTCAAGGACTCCACTTTGTTTGGAGTTTCACTCTCTGATCATATCAAGGCGGACTTCTGTTCTGCAAGGAATAAGGTAAAGTGATTAAAATGCTTTCCTGAATAAGAATTACATCTGTCAAGCAACCATAAACACACTGTTAACAGCAAGTAGTGCGCTAAAAACTGTCCGAAGCACCACAAAAATGTCATCTAGAAGTAGAGAATTGTCATTTCTGATTCTCGTTTGGAATTCGAAAAGATTACTCTGAATTATGGTCTCCTGTCTATTTCAATTACAGAAACTATCAGTTGGAGCCATTAGAGCCCAGACTACGGCTGTGACCACGCCAGGAATCACCACGGCTCCAGTGACGGGAAAGAAAACACTGAGAAAGGGAAGTGTTATTATTACCGGAGCCTCATCTGGCTTAGGTCTGGCCACTGCAAAGGCATTGGCCGAGACGGGAAAATGGCATGTGATTATGGCATGCAGGGATTTTCTAAAGGCCGAGAGAGCAGCCAAATCAGTGGGAATGACTAAAGAGAACTACACAATTATGCATTTAGACCTTGCCTCATTGGACAGTGTCCGACAGTTTGTGGACAACTTTGGAAGGTCAGAGCGGCCACTTGACGTGTTGGTCTGCAATGCTGCTGTCTACCTCCCAACTGCTAAGGAGCCAACATTCACTGCTGAAGGATTTGAACTCAGCGTTGGAACTAATCATCTTGGGCATTTCCTTCTCTCTCGGTTGCTGCTTGATGACCTGCAAAAGTCTGACTACCCATCAAAGCGCTTGATCATTGTAGGCTCAATTACAGGTACTATACAACTGCTTGTTTATATCTGCCTACAGAGAAAAATCCAAATTAAATTGGTCTTTCAAATTCCATACATTGGATATTTGAAAAAGGGTTGCTAAGGATTGGGTGGTATTGTTCTCAGGGAACACAAATACATTGGCGGGAAATGTACCTCCAAAGGCCAACCTTGGTGACTTGAGAGGACTTGCAGGGGGCTTAAATGGGCTAAACAGCTCATCTATGATTGACGGTGGAGAATTTGATGGAGCAAAGGCCTACAAGGACAGCAAGGTCTGCAACATGCTAACAATGCAAGAGTTCCACAGGCGCTACCATGAGGACACTGGAATTACTTTTGCCTCGCTTTATCCTGGCTGCATTGCCACAACAGGCTTGTTCAGAGAACACATTCCCCTATTCAGGCTTCTCTTCCCTCCATTCCAAAAGTATATCACAAAGGGCTTTGTCTCTGAAGATGACGCTGGAAGAAGACTTGCACAGGTATATAAGTTACACGCAAAATGGATGAACTCAAAGAGACCTGCTAATTGTGAATACTTTTCCTAACTTGCGTGTTTCTATGTTAGGTTGTGAGTGATCCAAGCTTGACTAAATCAGGTGTCTACTGGAGCTGGAATAAAGACTCCGCTTCTTTTGAGAATCAATTGTCTCATGAAGCAAGTGATCCAGAAAAGGCTAGGAAAGTGTGGGAAATTAGTGAGAAACTTGTTGGCTTGGCTTAAATGAGAACCTTTCTGCTGAGAGACAGACGGGAAACTGAAGATCCCGGTCCATTCACTTCTGCAAATTCTAGATTTTGGATGCTGCAGTGTTGTAATCTCTTGTAAAATTAGGTCACTTTGTGAGGCCCGTGTGGCAATAAATTAATTACCCCTTGAGGTGGAAAATTTAGTTTCATGAAGAGTTGAACAAATGAAACATCATCACAATGAGTTAAAAGAGTATGAATGCCAGATAAAGGAAAGTCCCATGATTTCAAAAAAGATTAGAGCGGACTCTTCCCCCCCCCCCCCCCTAAAAAAAAGACTCATAACTCGTTACCCCCAGGATTGGAGATATACTCAGATATTTGGGTAAGGGCGAGTAACAAAATAACCAAGGACCTTGGACGAGGCTGGTGCCTGTTACTACCAAAAATACAAACAGAACATAAACAAAGTATCTGGGTAAGAAGTAACAAAATGGTTCAATTTAAATTCATCAAACTCTTTACTTTCTTAGACAAGAATGCCTAAATTAAGTCCCCCGTAACAAAAAGTTCTCAATGCCTCAAATCTATATCCAAATTCTTATCAATTTGCATATAGTAACAGCTGAAAAAAAAAAAGTCATTTTGAATATAAAAAAGGGCACCTTTTGCCTTCTTATGAACCGCTTTCGGTTCCCAGGCCCCTGAACTCAAGTCTTGTAGTCCCAGCAGGACAAGTGCAAACCATAAGAATGGCAATAACTACTGTTTACTAAATGTCAATTCAACACCATTTTAAGACGGCAGCAACCAAGCTGCAAATATGAAAAGAAAAGAGGGAGATTCATATTACACAGACTGAAGAACAGCAAAATGGAGAGGGTGGCTAACCTACCGGATCATGGTTGCAAGCTAGATAAGATCAAACAGCAGATCAGGATCGGAACAATTTGTACCAGCAGGAATCAAAATTCAGTGTCCAAATAAGTTGATACACATCAATGACTATACAATTTTCTCATCTCATGCTGAAACAGATGAAAACTCAGGAATGAAGAACGTCCATTAGCATTTCTATTAATGAAAAATTAAGTTATTCACTTACACAAACAAGTCAGGATTATGCAGAATGATGAAATCAATATAGGAACTACGGGTACTACTAGTCTGTGGTGACTTGAGTAAATTCGAGTGGGATAAAAAGTGCAGAGACAGAAAGAATTCAATGCGGCAAACCATAATTAGTGGAGGAACTAAGCTATCCACCTGCATCAACAATCAAATTTGGAGGGGGTGCTTCAGGGAGTAAAACATATGATCATGGTCAAAAGATATTGTAACCAGCAAGAAGTATAATAATCCATCCCACTGGCAAGCGAAAGAAGTTGTACATTCTCTCCCTTATTCATTTACTATCTACATAGACTGAGGGACTGATCTTTAGTCGAAACTCGCATTCAGCTGCCACACAGCCTTCCAAATATACATCCGCTGGTGCACAGAAGTATTCTACAAGAAGTTCTGCAGCCTATTCTTAATTACATAAGCTAAAGTTCATAAGCAGGAAACCTGGCCTCAGATGGTTTATTCAATATCCAGAAATAGATGAGCCATTCCTCCGATGCCTTCATAGAGTGATGGGTGTGTTTTCCCTCTGGTATAAGCTTTTGAGCTCTATCAAGGAGAAAACAAGGAATGCTTTGGCCCTATACAAGCACTCCACATTAGCTGTTAGTCGATACAGTGAGAGAAACACATAAGCATTTCCACTAATACCATGACAGACCCCAACTCACTTCAGTAGGGGTTTTTACCTAAATAATGGTTTTTTTTTTTTTTAATTCAAAATCATTTAAATAACATTTTTTTATTCAAAAAATAGTGATGTTGCGCTTGCAAAGCGTGACATCACTGTTTATAACATGCTTAAAAAAAAAAATTGAAGCCGCGGTCCAAGATCACACTTTGCAGGAGCAACATCACTACTTTTGGAATAGAAAAAATAACATTATTTAAATAATTTTGAATAAAAAAATTATTTAGGTAAAAAATCCCGCTTCAGCAAACCACAATTTCATACTACTTCTCCGGCTTCTGCCGCAGCTTCAAGAAATTCCTTATCTCCAAAGACCTAATCGTACATCATAGTGGAAATAAATAAATATAAGCTGGAACCCTATGATTTGCAATAGACTGCACATATTATAGAAGTAAAAGTATCCCTACAAATTCTGATTATTTTTTTGGGCATTCATGATATTTCAGACATGGGTAATGAACATAGGAATCACATGTCAGCTTCATAATTCTCCACAAACCCAAGATTGATACTTTGAACAGAACACTGGCATTTCACTTAAATCTGATCTATGTTCTGTGTATTTAAAGAAACTGCTGGCTTTGCCAGTTGATGCAATAGTTAGAACAGACATTATACAATTGCTGCAGAACATAAGAATAACTACAGTGCACAGGGGATCATGGAAGTTTCTTATTTGTCTATTCAGAAGAAAATGCCAGTGTGGTATAAGCATTTGCAAATAAAGGGTTCTTATTTCGTTAACATGCATACTATTGTTCAGTTACCTCAGCTGATTTAACAAGGGTCAGAGTGACACCAATGTACTAGACGGTCTGTTTCACTTCTCAATGATAGTTCCCATTGGGAAAACGATTCCTGATCATGTAACAGAGTGTATCCTTTACATCTTCCTTTTCATCCGGCTTCAGTTCCATATCCATCAAAACATGCATTATCCCTGCC
Organism: Dillenia suffruticosa; assembly: GCA_033439265.1. NCBI lineage: Eukaryota > Viridiplantae > Streptophyta > Magnoliopsida > Dilleniales > Dilleniaceae > Dillenia > Dillenia suffruticosa. Next base: position 4,284,841 of record JAVTVX010000005.1, read on the forward strand.
AGTCCATGTGCAGCACCCCAGTACTTTTTCCCATTTCATTCATACATTAAGGGCCACTGCCTTTGTTAGAAAATTGCCTCCCAGCTTTAAATATTTCAGCCACAACTAGTCGCTGCTAAGTTTTTGACATTTACAGATTTTAGAGGGCTAACTCAGAACAACATTCAAAGAGCAAAAGTGTCTCACCATGCTTGAAGATGTTATCGTGTCATTTCTGATGTGTTTGTTCAAGAAAGAACAAGGCCATAAGTAGCCCACACTCCCACATAGTAGTTCATAAGGAAGATCCTTTGGAAGCTTAATCTGCCTATATAATAAAGAGGAAATTTCAACTCACTCATACCAAGAAAAAGAAATCCCAAGCTAAAGTGGTGATTGTGCATTCATGGGTTTACATAATACAACTGACTACCTCTCTGAACTGGGTCAGGTAATGATTAAGCAGTTGTTTGTCACTGGAATGTTTTGCAGCTACAGCACCAACGGCATGCACAAACACCAGCCCGGCCACATATAAAGGTGACCCGTCTACAGGTTTCATGCAGAATTCAGCAAATAACCTTTCACTGTATATGGCTTACCTAAAACAAGCTAATAAAAATCAATGACATTGCAAACCATAGGAGAATAAATTATACTGCAAAAGCAAACAATGCCTCTCAGCTAAACCCCAATGAGAGCTGCTTTCAGAGGTATGAGCATAGATTGGTGAATTCAACAAGATAAAATGCAATGCTAGTTAAGCTACATCACTCACTTTAATACAAAAACAGAAACCAGATTTAGCAAGTCCATGCTTTAACCAAAGTCCAACCTTAGAGAAACTATATAATATCAAGTAACAGATAATCACATTCTCAATAAACTATTTAAAAGTTGACCATGTCGCTTCGTCCGTTGCCTCAAGTTCATGACTAACGTTTTACAAACTGAAAAGGGTCAATGAGAGAGGGAGGGAGGTCCCAGAAGCACGAGAAGCAGAATCACAAGCCTTCACAATCTCAGAACAACGTTTGAGATCACTTGGGTTGTTTGTAAGTTTATAAGATTTGAACAACAAAAATGCAGCACCCAGTGCACCAGTGTAGAGAGTGTGGTCCTGAACACGCCTTCCACTTCTTCCCCATGTCTCTCTCTCCACCAGAATCAATCAAACTTAAAAACAAAAATCAGTGCACATATTAGCAAAAACTGATAAAAATAAACAAAACCCAGAAAAGAACCATAATATTAAAAAATTGGGATTAAAAAAAGTTACAATTTCTTTGATGCCCAGAGCTGATTGTTTGAGCTTCACGGCGAGGGTTTGGTAAGGAAGGGCAAGGAGCTTTGCCAGGGGAAACCCGATTTTCGGTGCAGTTGTTTCGTCTATTTCTGAATCTTCAGAAACCAAGTCTGGCATTTCGTTTGGGAAAAAATGGTCCGCCATTTCTTCTCTCCCTCTCTCTCTCTCTCTCTCGACTCAGTTCCTGGTGAAGCAAGACTCGGAGTCTTCGAGCAGGTTTAGCTAAGACATAGCAGGGCTTGCATGAGTTTGGACCGGGCCTAGTTTAACCCAAAAAAGTGGGGGCAACTAATGGACTACTGTATTTGCCGAAAACTACTCGGGCTCGGTAGATTTTAGGAAAAGTTGGGTGAAGTTTTTAATAAATAATAATAATATTTTTTAATGAAAAGTTTTGATTTCTCTTATAAAATTCTGTGTTTATGAATAAAATTTAATCAATCAAATTAAATTCAGATAAATTAAATTTTGTCAAAGGGACACCCAGAGAGTGTTTGGCAACCTGATACATGAGTGTTTATGGCATATGATACCTTTTTTACTTTCAAAAAAATAAAATACCTTTTTTACCTTTTTGAATGTAAAGTTTTGACCTTTTTTTTTATAAAAAAAAAAAATAGTTTTGTATTAATGACTAGCTTGGATTTTTCTCGCAAAGGAATTTTAGTTTGTTGAAAAAAAATTTATATTTTTTAATAATATTTTTTTTGATGTAGTAAGGAAAATTAGGACACAAATGGTTTTATTGAAATTTATAAGAATTATGTAAATCAAATATATCCAAGGGATGTTAAACCTATCTCTAAATTTCAAAAGAATCCCAAGAGGCATATAGGGTCACAAAAAGCATTATAACCGGTGTGGATATTCTACTCCTAATCTAACATTAGCATACATTTAAATATAATAAAAAAAAAAAAAAATTATGCACGATCTTAGTCTGATAAAAACCTTGAACTTAGAAAATGACTTGACTTACTAGAAGGATGAACCACATTTATCGAGAGTAAAAAGGTTTTACCGGTATCATAGTTCGAACATTCACCCCCAAAAAAAGAGTATCATACTTTGAACAATTTATGAAATAATAATTTTGTATGGTCAAAACTATGTTGATTTTACTGTGATATGTTTTATAGACAAAACATTTACCATTGTCAGATATAAAAAAAAAAAAAAAAAAAAAAAAAAAAAAAAAAAAACTAAACTAAACTAAACTAAATTAAACTAAACCAATAAATTATAAATCAACTGGTATCATTCTCAAAGAATTCGAGTTCGAGCCTCCCTAATAGAACCCAAAAAAAAAAATAAATAAATAAATAAATAAAACTAAGGTTAGCATGAGCTAGGCTTCCTAGGGTTTACCGGGGGGCAAAAATAAGGGCTCAGGACTCAGCCCAAGCCAGGCCTAAAGTGCGTGCAATCCGGCCCATGAAGAGTGAAGAGGTCCAGCGGAGACCCATTTGGGTCCTTCGGGCATTTACGAACAAAACCCTTGTTAGGGTTTATACCCTTCGTCGCCCGCCTCGCGCAGCGTTACCGATTTTCTCGAGCCACTCCTGCGCGGGTTCTCTCCTCTCTCTCTCTCTCTCTCTCTCTCTCGCAACTTGACTGATTTGTGACAAGAAGTTTGTGAAACATACTCTCCAATTTTTCGTTTGTAGGTCCGAATAAGCAAATGGGGAAGAAGAGAAAGCACATCGAAAGTGAAGCGTCGGAGCCTGCAAAGCAAGACGATGGGTTTGCTCCAGAGAGAGCCAAAAGAACACTTTTGGGTTGGAAAGACAAGCCTGAAGAGAAAGAAACTGACTCTCAGGTTTTCAGGAACAAAGAGAAAGTTTTAGTCACTTGCTCTCGACGCATTAATTTCAGGTTATATAGTATTCAGTTCTCTTATGATTTGCAGCACTAGCTATGTTTGCAATCTGCGTTTTGCTTAAATTCGTCTCTATTATCGATTCTAACCTTTTTGTGATCGGGGTTTTGCTTAAATTCTACTCTCTTATTTATTCTAATCATTTTGAACAATTTTGTGATGTGTGATCAGGGTTTTGCTTAAATTCTACTCCCTTATTTATTCTAATCATTTTGAACAATTGTGTGATGTGGGTTTTGTTTAGATGCATCTCTGTTATTATCTCCAGAGCGCTTTTAGCCAAATGTTATGTTCTTGGTTTTGCTTTTGTACATTTCTTTTGTTGATTCTAACCCTCTTAAGCGAATTTAATTTCGTGGGTTCTGCTTATTGGGCTGATTCGAGGTTGATTATGTAGGTATCGGCATTTGATGCTGAATATGGTTTCACTATTGCCTCATTGTAAGAAGGATAACAAGGTGGAATCCAAAGAAACTAAAGGTGCAACACTTAATGAATTGGTTGAGCTCCGGAATTGTTCCACTTGTTTGTTTTTTGAGGTGAGTATTTAATAAATTTTTTCATATTTGTTGAGTAGAAATTCATATGAATATATATCAAATTTGTGTATTAATGCATTCATTATCAAATGTGTTAGGTTAGAAACAATTTTGTCATTATACTATGTAGCTAAATGGACTTCTCACTTTGCCCGGCCATAGGCCGGCCTGAGTATGATTGTGGCTGTGAGGCACGAGGCACTTCGTGCCTGTTTGGTAGGGCTTTTTTTCGGCTTATCTTCTCCTTTTAAAGAGAAGTAAAAATTAATGACTTTAAAAAAAAGTTAAAAATTGTTTGGTTTTTTTACTTTTGAAATAAAGTAGTTAATTTCTTTTTTACTTTTTTACTTTTTTACTCTTGAAATAAATTTAAAAGTTAAAAATTAATGGGTATATTTGAAATTTTGTATAATTTAAATGTGGATATTAATAGAATAAAAACAATTATGTGAGAATATAAATGGAATAAAAAAATATAAATTTTCGGAAAAACTAGAGTATTAAAAAAAAGAGAAGTAAAAGCTCCTCCCAAGTGCTTTTACTTAAAAGCTATTTTTAAAATTTTTCTTCATGAAAAAAAAAGCTCTTTTTTTTTTAGAGTTTTTAAAAAATCTCGTTTGGTAGGGCTTCTCCTTATAAGGAGAAGAGAAACCGAAAAAAAGCCCAGCCAAACGGGCACTTCATTTTACCTGGAATTCTGTTGAATTGAAATATGTAGCTTTGTCTTATATTATATATGCCAGCACCTGACACTGCCTGAGTCTGTATAAAATATCTATGAAAAAAAATAAAAAGTTCACCCTCATGAAATATTCTAAACCTTATTGTTTTCCCTTCTTAGGATATGTGTATAAGTGGGTGAAAATATACTATGTAGCTAAATGGACTTTTCACTTTGCCTGGCCATAGGCGGGTCTGAGTATGATTGTGGCTGTGAGGAACTTCATATTACCTGGAATTCCGTTGAATTGAAATATGAAGCTTTGTCTTATATTATATATGTCAGCACCTGACACCACGTGGGTCTGTGTAACATATCTATGAAAAAAATAAAAGTTCACCCTCATTAAATATTCTAAACCTTACTGTCTTTCCCTTCTTACGATATGTGTATCAGTAGGTGAAAACTTTGTCATTGTACTATGTAGCTAAATGGACTTTTCACTTTGCCCGGCCATAGAATGGGTCTGAGTATGATTGTGGCTGTGAGGCACTTCATTTTACCTGGAATTCCATTGAATTGAAATATGTAGCTTTGTCTTATATTATATATGCCAGCACCAGACACTACCTAAGTCTGTGTTACATATCTATGAAAAAAATAAAAAGTTCACCCTTGTTAAATATTCTAAACCTTGTTGTCTTTCCCTGCTTAGGATATGTGTATCAGTAGGTGAAAACTTTGGAGGGTAAAACTACAAGAAAAGTTTCTAGGATTTAACATTTCCCTTCCCCAACCAAAAAGATATATATATTTTTTCCTTGTGTCTCATTGCATCTTTAGCTAGGAGGTTAATTTCCACTAATTAGTTAATGTCTCTAGCATAAAATTTTGATTTTCCTTTTGGGTAAAAAAACTTCCATTTCTTTTCTTCTTTTCAACAGAAAATTTAATTTCAATAACTTAACCAAAATTTTGTATCACCAAAATTGGGCAAAATTATGAGAGAAAAGAATTGCACCTAAGGCCACACCAGTCGCAAAAAAAATTGCCCAAGTAAATTTGAAAATAATAATAGTGCAATTTTTTTAAAGAAACTGGATGCCACATCAATAACTGAATTTATGCATAATTGAGCAAACACAAGTAAAATAATGTAATTGCTATTGTGTGACAAATAAGCCCCACTCAACTTTACACTCAATTTTGGTTCAAACATTTCATCCAATAGTTGATATATGTTTAACCAAGACAAAGCAATAATAAGTTGAAGTTTTCTGGATCATTTTGCAATTTAAAGATAAGTTGCAAATTGAAAAGATCAACATCAAGGTTTTGGGTTTCTGAATTTTCTTCAAATTTGAGAAGTAGAAAACTTGATCCAATCTCACAAATTGTGATCTAGAAACATAAGTTTGAGAGTTTGTATTATTATTATTTATTATTTGTTTATTGTTTTTTTTTTTTCATCTTTACCCCTAACTACTATATGCCATCTTAAAATTTAGTGGGTAAAAAATTAGTTATCAAACACACTTCAAAGGGAGGTAAGGAAGTCATATTTTGTACTCCATTTCCCTCCTACTACAGGCATCCTTACACAAGACAATTGACATGGTTTTTTGCTTTACTGCAGTGTAGGAAACATCAAGATCTTTACTTGTGGATGGCCAAGTGCCCAGATGGTCCTTCTGTGAAGTTTTTGGTTAAAGCAGGTGCTATTCTGGTCTCAATAGTCAATATGCTCTATACTTTGTCATTTGTGATATAAATACACAAAGCTTGTCCAGGAGATGAGTCAGACATATCAATTGGTCTATTTTCTTTCACTCAAGCTTATTCTGTCAATGTCAGCCTAATGGCTGCTTATGGTGGTTGATTTATGATAATGGGTCTTGAGGAAATTATATTTTTTGGCCCTACAGTCCATACAATGGAAGAGTTGAAGCTTACTGGGAATCATCTGAAAGGATCGCGTCCTTTATTGACTTTCTCTAGCAATTTTGATAAAGATCCTCACTGGAAGCTTTTGAAAGAGCTACTCATGCAGGTATGTTTTCCACATTTCTTAAAAGAGTTCTCAGCCTTCTACTGTTTACTTCAATATTACTTCCTAAGCATCCATTTCATTTTATTGCCACTAATCCGTCTTTTCATTTTCCAGTTCGTGCATTTCTGTTCATATTTCTGGATGTCCTCTGTGTTAATTAAAGTTATCTATTTGAAGCCCATCTCTTGCATCTGGAGATTTGGAAGTAACATTTAATTAATGATACATTGAAATGATAGTGTGTTTGCATGGTTTTTTCTTCTTTTTCTTGACGTGATTATTTTGATCATTGTTTTTGCCCTCTTCACATGGACTGCTTTTTTTTTTTTTGGAATGGAGTTCTTCCAGGCTGCAATCAAATCTTTATTATGTGTGATTTATTGGCAAAAGTACCCGGTTACCTGCCTTGCCTTCCATATTTTTGAATTCCTTTGTCGACTCCAACAACAACAACAATCTGAACCTTAATCCTAACAATTTGGGATTGGCCATTTGAGAGACAAGCATGAGAATTAAAAATAAAAAATAAAAATAAAAGTAAAAGTAAAAATAAAAATATAATATAAATATAAATTAAAAAAATGTATAGATAAAAATAAATAAATAAATAAATACGATTGTTTAACTTGTGTGGATTCTTCTACGCCTCTCATTTCTATCTAAAGTCATCTTTTCGTCTAAACTCTTAACTATCATGTTTTTACGGATAACTTACATTCAAGTTTTCAGCGGTTTATCTCTACATTTTACTAGATCTCCTATATTCAAGTTTTCAACTCTTCTAACCGGTACATTTTTTGGTCTTCTTTGCACATGTCCAAACCATCTCAGATGACACTTTCGCATTTCATCCACAATTGAACTAATTTCCAATTTTTTACAAATCTCTTCATTTCTAATTTTATCTCTTCTAGTTTTACCATACATCCACCTAAATATTCTCATTTCTGCTACCGTCATTTTTTGTTCTTGTTGTTGTTTAATAGCTCAACACTAAATACCATACAATAATGTAGGTTTTACTGTGGTTCTATAAAACTTTTCCTTCAAATGCAGTGGCATCATGCGTTCACAAAGAACTCCGGATGCCTTTTTTCATTTCATCCAATACGCTTGAATCCTATGATTTACATCTCCATTTATATTGTCATCATTTTGAATGATAGAATCAAAATATCTAAATCGTTCACTTTTTGGTACATGCTGAAATTTTGTGATATGAAGTGTTTAAATTCTGTGATTTTGAAAATTTTAATCTCTTGTATGTCTCCAATACCGGTTTTTATCTTTTAAGTTTTGCTTGTTTCATTGATGAAGTTCTCTTATATTTCTCTTAGATATTTGCCACACCAAAGGATCACAGGAAAGCTAAACCTTATCATGATCATGTATTTGTTTTCTCAATTCTTGACAACCACATATGGTTCCGAAACTATCAGGTTGGTAATATTCATTTCAGTGGTTATAATTTCAGTTGTGATAATATTCCCCATTTAAACATTCTATATGGTATTGAGACCCTTCAAGTTAGTGTATTTATGATTATCACAAATTAAAATTCTGATCCCCCAACGCTCTTCAGATCTTAGAGTTTCATACATAATCTTCAAGTTTATGTTGTGCTATCTTGTCCAAATAACTTGCAAGAATTCTCCCAATAGAAAACTCAAGTCTCTCTCTGTGGAATTATTTTTTCACGTACGACAAAATCTTTTTTCTGTTGTGTTATCAGTTCTGTTTCTAATTTTTCCACTGAGCAATGGAGGCACCACTTTATTTTGGTAGTTGTTCTGATTTTCTATTTTTAATTTCTCATTTGCACTCAATCAGATATCAGTTCCACATAATGAGGCAAATAAGGTGGACCGGGGAGGCTTGGAAAAGATGACCCTAGTTGAGGTATGCAATCATATTCCTTAAATTCTTTAACAGAGTACTCTTATGATACTTGGCACTAATAGCAATATGATATATGAACTTGCGGATAGGTTGGTCCAAGGTTCTGTTTGAATCCAATCAAGATATTTGGTGGCAGCTTTGGTGGACCAACGTTGTATGAGAACCCATTATATGTATCACCAAACCTGGTTAGTTTGCTGTTCTTTTGTAAATTGTCCATCTTTTGTTTTTCTTTCTTCTGCCCTATGTTTCTTCAACATTTCTCTTTACTGTGGGAAGATTGAGTGTGATTTGACTTGCTGTAGTAATGTCTTGCCATTGGCTTTAGTAGCTAATTGTGAACAAAGTCATTCATACTATGTGACTGTTGGTCCAAAATTGCACTGTTTGGTTCACCACCAATTTGTCTGTGTTCAATAGAGTATTTGATGGTGTTTTAAGCCTTTTACTATGTTCTTTAGTTTGTGTATCCTGTGTCTAACTTGGTTAGGCTTTCTTACGACCCTTGGCCCTTATTCTTGTTGTGTTGGTTATGAATGTTCCTCATCTCTGCTTACAGGAACGAGCATTGAAGAAAAAGCAGAAAGCATCCAAGTTTGCCAAGAAAGTCAAAGCCAAGACAAGGAGAAAGATGCATGAACTATCAAATCATCTGGAGCCTGACGAGTTTACTGACTTGTGGAATGAATGAGAACATTAGATACTGAAGCATTATCTCTATTACGAGACCAAACTTCCTGCAACGCTTGTTCTTTATTGGTGAAAAAGAATTTTAGAGTTTTGCCCTGGATGATCATCCATGCTTCATGAAATAGCAGATATTGATCAAGAGTCATATTCACCTTGCTTTTTTTTTACCTTCCCAAATTTTGTTCTCAATGTATCAGCCACATATTTTATCGATTCATCTTTTCAAATGTTGTATTTTTCTGGTTGAATCTTATGCAAAAATATCATTTGTGAAGATTGAACAAGCTCTTTCAGATGGTTTAAGGCTCGTGACATGTTAAACAGGCTGTGGTACCTATCATATTTATGTGCAGTTCTTGATTTTCAATGTCATTTTTAAGTTGGTCCTCTGTTTCTCTAGTAGCAAAATTTGTGGTTAGCAGCCATAGTATGACTGATTCTTCTTGTGGAGCAAGGTTTTTAATGTTATATGTTCGGCTTGAGGATTGTACCGATTGTAGTTTAATCCTGGAGGCTGGATTTGTAGTACTTGATGGGAATAATATATAGGGCGGTGTCTGCCCTACAGATGCCGCTCATGCGTGCCCCTTCAAGAGGATTCAATTCTCACTGGCATTTTAATTCACCTTGTTTGTGGTTATCAGGTGAAGATTGTACGATAGAAAATAAGAGGCTTTAGTAAAAATCAATTTTATTTATCTATAAAATCCCCCTCGCCCCCCCCCCCCCCCCACCCCCGAGGGCCGCGGAAACCAATATTTACTCTCAGAAAGGGGATTTCAGATTTCAGTGCAAAACAAAGAAGGTTTACTTGGAAATCAAATATGGCACATATAAAAGAAAACAACCAAGTACACCATCATCATTAGCTTGGGACTAGGACCTTTCGGCTTTGGCCATGAAAATGAATATTCATTCTAGTTTAGTGTTGGTCCCACTCGGTCCAGTTGGAAGAGCTCCCTACACGTGGCATGCTATTAATCCTTGTGAACTTGTCAACCTTGAAGTTGGCACCACACATCACTCCTTCACTGTCTATCCTTGGCATTGCCTTCATCTTGTTCATTGGATGCTCAAAGCTCATCAACCCTCCCTCACTGTGGAAGATGCACCCTGCAAAATCCACAAAATTCACCAAACCATGAACATTACTCACTCCAACATTATTATTTATCAACTCCCACCTCTTATAATCAGTGAATTTTTATCACCAGCATTTTCTCTTGATTTTCTTTTACAGCTTAAGGTGTTATCTTTCAATTGACCAGGATATTAATAATACATAAAATATATCCCGGGGGGATTCTAATTAATCCCCAGACATAACCTACAGTCCAGGTGGTCCTTAAGAGCACTATTTTCCTTATGAAATGACAAGAAAATAATAGGTATTAGGCCATCAGGATTCATGAAGACCTTGACATACCAGTGGGGAAGGGTGCAAATGACTTGGCACAGCCTGCTTTGATGACATTCAAATCATCAGAAATCACCACAGAGCCATCAGCAGCTATGCCCCAGTACAGCTTCACTCCTCCATCGGAACCCTGCAATGCAATTATGCGTATTACAAATTAATATAAGAGTGTTGTTTAAGAAAAACAGTTGTTTTAACTCCTATCATTGTTAATTTACATTTACTTATGACAAATTTGTGAAATTTCTTAAATGATCTTAACACAAACCATTTTGGAGTCAAGTGGGCCTAACATGGTACATTTCAAAGGGGTGTGATTGGAATAAAATTATGCGACAAAAAAGAGCCAAACTTTTTTACCATAACACTAAGTTGTTTAAGGAAACAGAAAAAAAGAAAGAGGGTTTGGTACCAGGGCAGCAAAGACAGATCCAACTTTGCTATCATAGATGACAAAAGCAAAGCTGCCATCCAATTCCTTGACAACCTGATCAGCTGGATATGGGCCCCTGTCCCGAAGTGTCCGATATGCTTCTATCACAAATGTTGCCTCATCTGTTCCTTTTGATAGACCATATTCTCTAATTAGGCTGCATAGGTTGTTCAAACTCCCCAAGAACAAGCAATATATATCATCATATCCGCAAAAAAACCTGCACACACCCCCATATCATAATATATATCACATAAAAACACCACACAGAGAGAGAGAGAGAGACCTTTGGTGGGTGGAGTAAGGGCCGCTAGGTCGAACATAAGCAAGAACAGCGGCATGACCAAAAGACAGAGAAAAAGTTTCAGAAGGATGGGCAGAAAGAAACTCTTCCAAGGTCTCCTCTGGAAGCTTAGGCTTCTTAGACCCGGCATAGGATGCAGGACTGTGTAGCTCTTCCGGTGGATGAGCAAAAGTTTTATGAAATATTGCCAACATTACCACAAAGTTTACCTTCCTTTTTCTAAGTAACTTCGATGAACGAGAATAGAGAGAGATGGGACTAGCTAAAATGAGAGGTCTTTATAGGTGGGAGACTTGTGGGCTAGCGTGATGATTTTTTTTTTTTTTTAAATTGGTGCACTGGATAAGCATTCTCGGACTTCGGTCTTTGTCTTTTTCGGCCTTGTTTTTTACTCACTTTTTGTTCCTATCCTCTTATCCCTTTCTATCCTTCTCTTCTTTATTATTTTTTTTAATAAAAAATTTAATTACTATCTTTCAAATAAATTCTAAAAAATTCATTAAATATGTACGTATAATGTCTATTTATTCGGTATAAAAAATTTACACACGATATCCAACTTACTTATATAACAATTAATTCATACTTATTTATTTGTTTTTAAAAAAAAAACTTTACATTATGTTTTCAATATTATGAAATAAAATATTTATAAAAGAATTGAAGATGATTAGTTGTGTCATGCTAGTTGGCTTTCTTTCTAAGATTTCAAATACCAAAGCTCAAAAATTTGAAGTTTAAAAATCTCTTTTTCATTTTGTATTATAATTTTCTGTTTTCATGACCAGTGGGGTTTGGTAGATGCTGCCCATTTTGGGAAATTTGAGTTTAGATGGGGAGCCCAGTTGTAGTTGTTAGCCTTATCCATATTTGGAAACCAGGACCCGGACTTGGATTAGACCCGTCTTAGCCCACAGGGTAATTTACAGAAACCTGGGTCGCTGCCACGTCGGATATGAATCTTCTCCCCGCGTGCGTCTGTGATGACGTGTAGGCTTGATGGGAAATATAATAGTTTCGTTCCACTCACCTTGATTTTTGTCGTACTCTGTAGGGGTTTGTCTCGACTCTCGACCCTTTTATTCGTTTAGCTGGATCCGTCGAATGACCCAGAACAGGCCCAACGGGCTGAGGAACGTGATGGCAAGCTGATCCGTATGGGAAAGTCTCCAATATTTCAATCAACAAATGCATTTTAAATGGGCGGCCCATTCATGTGAGAGAGAGAGAGAGAGAGAGAGAGAGAGAGAGAGAGAGAGAGAGAGAGATTGGACGGGCTGGATTTCGGAGTTCATTAATGTCGTCCATGCATTATCGTTTTTCCAGCCCAATTTTATATGTGCTCATCTCTCCATATTTCACTCTAGTTTTTAGGTCGAGCGATGACGAATCAAAATTGTGGCCATAGACCCCCGAAGGAAAAAAAAAATTGTGATAGTTTCAACCACGGACGGTTGGTCAATTAAAAAGGGTGTTAGATATTTTAATTAAGATTCGAATTCAAATCTTGGAAATGAAAAGACCTACATTAGGAGATGTATTTTAAAAAGGGATCTAATCACTGTTCGGATCAAATTAATTAAAACATGATTTCGAATATCGATCGGATAAAAAAGTATTTCATAACACCTAAAAGGGCAAAAAAAGAAAAATTGTGGCCATAGTTTAGTGATAAGAATTTCACCTTGCATACAATGGAATCATGCTTTGGATGAAAAATTTTATTATAGCAAATAAATGTCATTTTTGAATAAAAAAAATGGAGGCGCGAGTTTAAATTCCAAAATTATGTCTTCTGATCTAAGCCCAAAGGGTTATTTGGCTTTACTTCCCAGAAATTCTTCTGGCTATATTTTTATGTCAAGTTTAACTTTCTAACAAAAACATTTTAAATATAATAATGATTTTAAAACATTTCACAAGGTTTCACATTAATAATTATTTTAAAAACATTTTATCGCGATATGTTATTCTAAATCAGACTTTGTTTTATAATTATTTTCACATTAATATTACACGAAATAAACTACATATACAAGTAAATATACCCACTAAGCATATTGAGCAAATCATAGGTATAACCTCAAAATATTTCTAATTCAGTCACCACAAAAATGCATTTTGTATTATGTTGCTTGTTATTTGAATGCCTTTACAAGCAAACTCAGCATCGAACTTGATAAAAGTCAAGTCCTACCCTTTAATTTTTTATTCAAAAATTTTAAAATTTATAAAAATATATATATAAATATAAGATTTCAAGAAAAATACTTTTTTATGCAAGAGTTTCTGTCACTCGTATATTCAATCCTACGGTAACGAAATACTTACCTCCTCCGGTTGTTTTTAACTAAAAATTCATTTTGAAAATTACTAAATATGGATGTACAATTAACAGTGACATGAATTATTTATTTTGTCGGAGTAGAAATTAAGTCGCGACCCGCATCGATGTGGGACACAGCAATCCACAAGAATCCAAAATTGTTTTGTCCATAATCATATCAACAGGTTGGGCTCTTTATTAATAAGAGGTGCAAACAAATAAAGAGCTTGGGATGCCTAAAGGACCCAGTGGCTTACAGTTGTTGCAGAGAGAGATAGGAACCTCCTCATTTCAACACTATCTACTCGTCCCCCAAGCTTCTTGGTCGTTTCTGTGGAAGAGAGAGAGAGATCGGGATGACAGATCAGCCTATACGTAAGGAGATGTGTGCTTATTTGTCACATGCGAGACGTACGGTTCTTTGAGTTGACAGCTCATACTCCACTTGTCAGGGTACAGCCAAGATCCATGTGCATCTCTCTCTCTCTCTCTCTCTCTCTCTCTCTCTCCCTCTCATCAGTTTGATGCTCGCCCGGTTTTTCTTCTCTACAAAAATTACATTAGAATGCTTTTCGGGGTTTTCTCTACATAATTCACGTGAACACAATTTAACGTGGAAAGTCGGCAATCAGTGATTTTCAGATAAGATATTTCTGTCACCGTTTCGTCGGTGTTCGTCCATGATTTTTACTATTTTGATTTGAATTAATTATTAAATCTATTAAAAAATAACTATTTTGACGTATTTTTTATTTATAAAATTTAAAATCAATACTTTAATTAAAAAATTTAATATTTTTATCACCATACCAATAAAATTTTAATATATTTTCATCAAGATTTATTCTAGAATATTTCTCATATATTTGTTTTCTTTCTTTTTTTTTTTAAAGTATTTTCGGGACCCAAAAATAAAAAATAAAGAGAAAATTAATATATAATTATTTAATATTTTTTCTAAAGTGAATGTGTAACGATGATGTTACTCTAATAACAATCATTATAATCTAAACAAAATATTTAAAATAATTGAATCAAAAATATGAAAACCATCATTCCTAACTAGGTTTCTTGTGACCATTCTGGATTAATGTCGTCCATCCTTTCAATTGTGGTCTATTCTTTTATATATTAAGTTTATCTTAGCCGTTGATTTTTCTCTTGAAATGCTAATATTTTAAATCACTTTTTTTTTTTTGTTTGTATTAGGCCAAATGATTTTTTCTTTCAAGTACAAAAATACGTTTTTTTTATTATTATTTTTTTCAAATTCTTCTCAAAATGTTATTTTCGTGTCATAACATGCGGGCTATTGTCTTCTCATATGAAATGACAAGGACAAGGAATTTCCAAATAGACATGCCCACTGATTAATGCCCTCAAGACATGAAGTGAATGTATAGAAACAAACAAAAATATTGGTTTGAATAGGACTAAACAAAATGCAAGTTGCAAAAAATATAATAAAAATATTGTAATAAACCCTCATGGCACAATCGAGCATCATCGTCACAATTGATCTGTCTGTCACAATACACGAATGTTGTCCATATCACCAAAGGAAAAGTTTGACAAGGAACCTATGTTAGATCAAGTTGCTTATCTTGGGATAAGGCGATAAAAATAGAAGAAGAATGTGTCATGGTGGTCGACCAAATTGGGTCCCTTATCAATGTGAACATCAAGGAATAAGAGAATATGCCTGTCTATGTTACACCGGCCGTAACCAGCATTTTGAACATATATTTAATAATTTTTTGTATTGTTTTTTATAATTAGGTACCCATATCTAATTTTCATATTCTATATAAATATCCTTCAATTTTATTTAAATTAAAAATTCAAGATTTGGGTAGTGTACTTTTTCCCCTCTAACAAGTGAAAGCGACCTTTGAAAATCTATGGAAGTGAAAATAAATTCATTTCAGAAACAGGACCATATTTCGAAATACAAAATGCATTCCATGGCAGAGATATTCTATGGTTGGCGGACAATGGATATGCTTACAGCTTAGATTCCTCCATCCTAAATGTTGTGCTCTATTTTTCCGGTCAAAACAAATGCGCTCTCACCCTCTCTCTCTCTCTCTCTCTCTATCTCTATCTCTCTCTCCTGCATTGAAAACACCCACTGTGATTTGGACATTTTGATATAAGTAAAATATGGTCTAGGTTCAACAAATCTGGAATATTCGAGCATTAATCAATTAAAGAAAAAGAAAATTTAGGGCAGGAGGAACCCTTGTCGGTCTGGACACGCACTTGTGTGATAAGTCATACATGATTTCACTCAAAAAATAATTGGACCTCTAAACAACTTTGTCGTCTTCATATCACACCTTACGTGACACCCACACACAACCCCCGCTGAAAGACAATTGATAACAGCAAACGAAATATATGAGCCTACCAGCCCCCTATTATGGTATGGAGTTTTATGGATAAGAATACATGGTCTAGGTCCTATTTGGATGCTAATCAAAACCCGTTTCGAGAAGAAAAATAAAGTAAGTATTTAGTATATGAGGTAAAAAGTTAAAAAAAAAAAAAAGATGTAATTTAGTTAATATTTACTCTCTGTTTTTTCTTTTTAAAAACTAATAAAATAAGATTTTCTCTTTTTAAAATTAAGCATTTATTAATTTTTTTTCTCTATAAACAAATTTATTTAATTTTCATTTTCATTTTTCAGATACAAATAAAATTAGTTTTTCTCTTTCTAAATTGTACATTAATTTTTCTGTCAAAAAATTAATTTATTTTGAATCTCTCTCTAAACGTATTGATTTTGTATATTCATGTACAGCATTTGTATGTACAGTTGTTCTTTCTTCATGTATTCCCCTTTTATGCCCTTTCAATATATGTTTCTCTTTTAAATTATTTCTTGGTTTAGACTCCAAGAATCAGTCGTAATACTTCGTCTTAAAAGTTTGTTCATAGAAAAACATTTGACTATGTTGGAGATGTAATCAATATGACATTAATTCAATCAACAATATTAATATGAATCACTTTATATAATTACCATGTGGAATTTAAGTAATTTAATTTATAATTTATTATTATTAATATGGGGTACACATAGAAAATAAAATAATGACCATATATGTTGGGATTCCTATATCAATCATTGTACCTTTTCTTAAAAATAGTGATTCTCTTAGGCTGCACGAATCGCCATATTTTATTTTTGAAAGAAAGCTAGAAGTAGAACTGTTGGATGAATTTATGCTAACTTATGATATATATATATATATATATATATATATTTTTTTTTTTTTAAAAAAAATGAAAGACTAACACTGCTTGTTATTTGTGGGTTAGTCTTTTTATATTTGTTATTTTCGCTTTTTTTTGTAAAAGAATTAAATTATATTAATAAATTTTATACTATAAATTATAATTAAATGGAAACTCCTAAAGTCTTTTTCAAAAATATTTAAACTCAATCAAATCTCGGATACGTACAAGTGTACGTAATACGTATAACTAAAATGGAGCAAAAAGATTTTGGCAGCGTGCTGCGATTTCACAAATTCGAATGTGGACCTCCAACATAAATCGCACGTTGGGGGTTGGAGTTACGAGGTGCGGGGGAGTGGGCCCACTATTGATTTTGACACATCACGTCTTATCCAAAGGCTCCACGTGGTGGACCCCACGCCCTCCACACCCAAACTAACCCTTCTCACACAACGATATTCAATTTTTAACATGGATAGTTAAAGAATTTTAGCGTTTTATAAAAACTTTGTATTATAAATAAATTAAATTAAATCAATTGAAATTTCTTCAATTGGGCTAAATTACAGAGATATTTTCGTGGGATTTTGAAAGTTAATTTCTTTTTAGATTAGAATTTGTCGCTAATTTCTTTTTAGGTTAGAATTTGTCACGATTGAAATCTAAACTTCATTATTATCGTATATTTACAAAGAAAATTTTGTAATTTTTTCCAAATTTGGAGTCATGCCTAGTGTTTACACTTCAAAAGAACATTCCTAATTATAAAGCCACCTAATTATAAATTTTGTATCATAAATAGTTTTTCAACGTGACCGTGAAAAGCCAAAATTTTGGATACATGATTCGTTGAAATTAAGGATTGAATCTCTCAAAAATCGACTTGAAAATGACTAAAAAAAGTCCAATTTTATTTTTTGAACGAAATCGTCATCAAAAAATGATCGAAAATGAGTTTTTCGACAACTGAATCAAGATGACCCGGTTGCAAACTAATCGGACGAGTAAAAACCGACCCACACTCATGGGCACATGAACTACACGCATAAAGAGGCGCGTGATGCTCATGGGTTCAGACGCGTGAAGTCCACGCACTCTAAACAGCGTGAGTAGGGGTCAGACGGTCTTGGTCAACTTTAACCCAAATCCGTGTCTGACCCGCGTCCCAACCCGAGGATGCTGGTCAAACGCACAAGCGTGCTTGCAAGAGGCACTGCACGTCTAGCACGTATATCAGATTGTTGTCGATGCGTAGAGGCACGTTGTGGCACGTCGCCGGCCCATAAGATGCCGTGCAGCCTGTTAGGCCATCCTAATTTGGATTTTTCCAATTTTCTAATAGTTTTATATCTATATATGTGACTATTTGTGAGTTTTTTGTGCTGAATTCAAGTGCAAATGGTAAGATGCAATCTTAGGGCGTAGTGTATGGTGTCTGTTGACTTATATGTTCGCTTTGGTGTCTATAATTGAATCATTTAGAATTTATTGAATCATAGGTGTACAAAATTGTGACAATAAGTATCATTTGTCGTTAACGTCTCTCTTTTTTGTGTGACAGAGATAATAACTGTAATAAAAACTGTCGTACTTGATTTTATTAAAGAAAACAAACTAAACAG
This sequence comes from Dillenia suffruticosa, assembly GCA_033439265.1. NCBI lineage: Eukaryota > Viridiplantae > Streptophyta > Magnoliopsida > Dilleniales > Dilleniaceae > Dillenia > Dillenia suffruticosa. The sequence continues at coordinate 4,303,192 of JAVTVX010000005.1, forward strand.
TGACAATTATGAGATTTGGAATTGAGTATGATTGTCTCTTTGAAGAATATAAGGGATCTACTATTAGATGAGTTTCAGGTATTGAGAGTGATCCAATTTTTACTTGACTCCTAAGAGGTTATTAAGATCTATCTCACACACACTAAGAATATTCATACTTTTATGGATATGAGTAAATACTGTGAACTCAAGAAGAAGCGTCATAAGGTGGCTAGATTTCTTTCGAGTCATGTTAACATGATAGACTTGAGTAAGGGCTCTCAGGGTAACAAGCATAAATGGTGCAAGTATGACATGAAAACCAAAGGCTATGGCAAGAAGAAACTATCTATTAAGACCGATGACAAATGACAAAAGAACAGAAAGAATGAGATTGATAAGAACAAAGTCAAGTGTTACGTATGTAGTAAGATTTGGCATTTCGCTCGCAAGTGTGGCGAGCAATAAATATGTCATTTTTTACATAATTTGAGTTTTATTTCATTTACTATGATACTCTCCTTTGTAAATTGTAGACTCAGGAGTTACCGATCATGTAGCTCGCGATAAAAGCGCGTACGTAGAGTTCCATCGATTGTATCCCCATGCGATAAAACTGTATGTAGGGAACGAACCATTTATGGCAGTTAGAAGGATTGGTACATGTAAACTGATAGTGTAAAATAACCAAATTCTATATTTACATGATATTTTATATACTCTTTAGATTCGACAAAATCTCGTATCCGTATTTTGTTTTGAGCGTTTAGAATATTCTATTTTTTTAGAAAACACTAGAGTTTCTGTTTCTTATAACAATTATTTGATTTGTACTGATTTAGTCTATGATGGACTATATACACTAAATATGGTTTCTTTTAATGATATTTTTCATTTATCTCCTATTATTTTTACATTTGATAGTTTAGTTGATGATGTTACTGATTGGTATAGTAAACTTGGTTACATAGGGAAAGAGAGAATAAATTTGGTAGTTGTGAATGGTCTGTTGGGTCTGCTAACTAAGATCAAATTGTACCTATATGAGTTTTGCCTAACCGACAAAGTCACAAGGAAACCATTTCAAAAGGCAATAAGTGCTGGGATTCCTTTAAAGTTAGTCCACTCCTATATTAGTTACGTATTTTATTATATTTATAGACGATTACATGTATTTTGATTACGTTTGTCTAATATCATACAAGTCTTAAGTGTTGAGTGTTTGGGAGATTTATTAACGAGATTAATAATTAGTTAGGCTTGAGAGTGAAAACTCTCAAAACCGATCGAGAGCGCAAGTATATGTCTGAGCAGTTCAAAGAGTTTTGTTTCAAGAAAAGTATTACGAGACAGTTGACTATTATTACTAGTTCTCAATAGAATGGAGTAGCAAAGGAAAATTGTAGGATTATGTTAGAGATGGTGAAATTTATGTAGCGTAGACCAATTCACTTATCTCCCATTAAGGAGATACATTATTGATTACTGCATACGTTTTTAACCATATTCCAACAAAGTCGGTAATTAGTACCCCATAAAAGATTTGAATAAGAAGGCAGTCTGATCTTAGTCACTTGAGGCTATAAGGTTGTCCCACATATGCTCACAATTCATCCATCCACATAGGAAGTTAGACCCTCGAGTATCTTTATAAGAGATTCTGAATATTTCAAGAGATGTGTTCCTATGTGAGCATACGGATAGTACAATCACTAAGATTAAATCTTGTGATGTCACATTTCTAAAAAATGATTTTATTAAGAGAGATGAAATCATTGCGGACTTCACCTTCTATAAGATAGGTGAGCCTAACAACTCAGCTGAATATAACGACGAGACTCAAGAACCCGTTACGGATCTTAGTTTTACAAAGAGTGATACATCTAGAGGTAATGAGACTCCCCCTCCTCGTTGGAGTAATCGGGGACAAGTACCCCAACATCATTTTCTGATTGAGGATGAGATTCTCATTGTGATTCCCGAGTATGATGAAAAGTCTAAAATATTTAAGGAGACTCTTGAGAGTCCTATAAATGGCTGATGGTTAATGCCATGTAGGAGAAGATGGAATCCATGAGAGTCAATTTGATCTAAAACCTAGTTGACTTACCTAAGGATAAAAAGACAATTGGAAACAAATGGATTTTTAAAGTCAAAAGAAAGTTTGATAGATCGGTAGAAAGATACAAGACCCGTCTGATAGCCAAGGGTTCGACGCAGATAAAGGGTATTAATTTCGAGGAGACTTTATCTCTTGTAAATAAATTTATATCGATTTGTTTACTCTTGGCAATTGTTATAAGTATGGATTTAGAATTATACTAAATGGACGTAAAGTTCGCTTTTTTTAATGAAAATTTGGATGAGGAGATCTATATGGAACAACCCTCTGAATTCGTTCTAACAGGTCAGGAGGATAAGATTTGTCGATTTTGGAAGTCGATATATGATTTAAAGTAGTTATTGAGTTTCGACATGAAAGACATGAGTGAAAATGAATTTATCTTTGGAGTTAAGATTTAGAAGGATCGCTCAAAATGGATATAACTCTTTCACAAGAGACCTACATTAGAAAAATTTTCGAGTGCTTTTAGATAAACGATTATAATCATATGGATACTCCTCAGTTTAGAAGAGTGTTTGGTTTTAGAAAATATTGAATGACTTAATGATTGTGACAGATTGTGGGAGTTCAGTGATAATCTACTATGATAATCAGATCGCTATCGTATACACTTGAAACCCTAAATATCATAGTAGAACCAAACACAATGATATCATATACAAATTCATAAGAGATATAATCGAAAAAAGTGAAGTGACCTTCAAGTACACTTTTACACACATTATGGTGACTAACTCCTTCATCGAGCCCATCGTTAGAAATTCGTTTATAAGATATAGAGAATCATTAGATTTATATATATTTTGACATTTCTCATTTTGTATTGAATTGACGATATTGATACTTATCACCTTTATATATATATATGATTATTGTATATTATTCAGTCACACATGAGTTATTATATTTTTTATCCAATGTACTTATTTTTTATCATATATTCTGTGATGTGATGTGATAAAACATATATCAAGCATGTAAGATAGACTCTCACACACGAGTGACCACCTCTAGTTTTGAGTGAACGGGGATGAGACAATTTTTAGTTGTAAGAGATTTTAAGAGTAACTCTACTAGAATATAAGTCACCCTGATATATGTTCAGGATAAAATCATATGTGTTATGACCGATATGAATATATCTATAGATTTGAAATCTCAGATATCATCTGTATTTAGTAATATCGTCTTATATGTAGATTGAGTCACATATCTCACGGTATTAGAAAATCTGATATATACTCTTTTGAGAGATGAGAGAATAACACTGTGATACATATTTCATACCGTGTATGATAATACGATCATGGGATAATGAGAGCTATTATTTGAGAAGATAGTGTGATCATGATCGTCGTTTCCACTGTATAAGATCCGAAATCCATTGGGTGGAATATTTTGACTCAACATTTACTACTTTAGTCTATTTACTTATGGTCTGAAAGATAATTGAGGTCTAAGCAACAGGTCTATAATAGTGAGTTTTTTTGTACTAATGGTAACTTTTCAATCATTCTAACAGATGTATCGAGAACTTTTTGTTTGTAAGTGTATTTGTCAGTCGCACAATACCTAATCCCTATATGAAAGTCCAACAGGATAATATAGATGATCGCATAAATTGGAATCTTATGACGAATATAAAACACTCTCGTGTACAAGTTAAAAATATTGATAAATATACCCACGTAGATGCATTTATCACAAAAGTAAAAACAATTAAATTCGAATTTAAATTAATAGATAATGAATGGTTAACCCATTATTTCAACTTTTCCTAAAACATCTCCATTATCACTACGCGACTTTGATGATCGTCTTCAATTTATGGTAGAGGCATCATTCACACACGTTATTTGAGAAAATTAAGCTTGAGTGAAACATATTACCTCTAGAGTGAGATCAATTAAAAGTTTAGAGAAAATTCCGAATAAAGAATTTTTTTGCGTTATTTTAATCACCGAATTTAGAGTTGTGGCGTTGTGACATTGCGGTGATAACTTATCATCCGGACTGCGAGATGATCGAAAAATATTTCGTAATTTTTGGATTTTTTGTATTTATTCTTGACATATAACCGTAAATATAATTTTTTTTTTAAAAAAAGTATCATATTTTCGTTAGTGTTAATTAAATTTAACATATAACATTGCTTGTTATTTGTGGGTTATCTTTTTGTTTTTGTTATTTTCACTTTTTTTTGTAAAAATAAATTAAATTATATTAATAAATGTTATACTATAAATTATAATTAATTTTAGCTAAATTAATCTCAATTCTTTTAAATGGGAACTCCTATGGCGTACAAAAAGTCTTTTTCAAAAATATTTAAACTCAATCGAATCTCGGATACGTACAAGTGTACGTAATACGTATAACTAAAATTGGGCAAAAATATTTTGTCAGTGTACTGCGATTTCACAAATTGGAACGTGGACGTCCAACCTAAATCGTTCGTTGGGGGGTTGGAGTTACGAGGTGTGGGGAGTGGGCCCACATTGATTATGACACATCACGTCTTATTCAAAGGCTCAACGTGGTGGACCCCACGCCCTCCACACCCAATCTCACCCATCACTTCGCACAACTATATTCAATTTTTTTTTCCCTAAGCAGCCTTATAATGATCATTATTAAAGGACGACAGGGAAAGGCATGAACCAAAAGCAATTAATAGGTCAAGCACTCTATCAACCAATCCATTGCAGAAACTTTCTTATTTTTCATCCTAATAAAGTTAAGTGATGGTCCCTATGGAGTATCAATTAAGACCTCTCTGTGACATAAAACAAGCTCATAGTTGAAAATAAAAGGCTATGGCCAGGCCGGGGTTATATTTTTCCTTGAAAGGAGGACAGATTTGGGGTACCCTCCACACATCATGGTCCATCTATTTCAAGAGCCCCCACATCGACTAGACCTACCATTGATTTTTTTTTTTTTTTTTTTTTTTAAATTTATGTATGCTGGTGTGAGAAAACTGATTCTATTTGTTATGTATCCTTTGTTTTTTTTTGGGTATTTTAAGGTATTTAGAAAATATAATAACTTTAATTTAGCCGGGGATACACCCTTTTTTGGATAAGATTCAAACCTCGATTACTAAAGAATTATATTATGGAGATTTTGAATTCAGATGCATGGTTTGTATCATATGTTTGTTTACATACACCCATGTCTCGTACATTGAAACTGAACCATTGCCCAAGAACCTCTAGAATTTTAAATACATATATTTCATTTTATTTTATTTTTTTACTTGGCTAAATCAGGTATATGTTTTTAATCACTGCCGGCCACTATAAGTTAACTATTAAAATAAAACTTTTGTCGGTATTATGGGAGATCAAAATAGAAAATTCCCTTCTCTTTCTATATTTTTCTCTCAAACTATCATTTCTAAAATTTGAGATTATATGTCGACTTGTGATTGTTATTTGTATCATTTACATGATACTTGGCCAAAAAGCAAAAATAAATGATCAAAATAACTATTTATTTTAAATATAATTATAAATAATATTACTTATTTGAACCATAATTATTATTTTTCACACAAATTTGTAATTCAAATCATCTTGCAATACGAAACAATTGGGCGCCATTTTCAAGTTAATCGATGAAAAGTCTACAACAACAACAAATTGAATCTTAAATCCAATAATTTGGAATCGATCATTTGAAAAATAAATTATAATTTCAAAATAAATAAATAAATATAAAAATAGAAATAAATATATAAGAGAATAAAAATAAATAAATATATATATATATCCAAAATATATTAGTTTAATTTATACTCATTTTTCTACGTTACTCATTTCCATTCAAAATTATTTTCTCGTCTAAATGGTTAACTATCATATCTTTACTAATAAGTTATATCAAAATTTTTAATGATCTATCTCTATATTTTACTTATCGATAAAAAGCCTACTATTATAAATAATATTGGTCTTTAAAAATTGGGAAACAGTTGAGGAGATCTCATTAGACGCAGTCTCCCCAGTTAGCACCGAGTCATTTTTGGATTTACGTAGGAGACTAAGTAGGAGTGAAGCAATTGAATGAGTGTAAACGCTTTCATCGACAAAGAGAAAACGTGCAATGCAGGTTTATTAATTTTAACAACCTTGTTTTTTTTTATATAAATAACTCAATCCCTGTCACGTCTCATTCTCTCAAATCACCCGAGAAAGAAGTTCACTGAAGTAGAAAAAAGAAGAATCCTAGAACCATTGAAATAATAAAATAACATCCAAATTGGAATTGTATTAATTAAAATTATTATATCAGAAATTACATACATCCGATAAATATAGAAAAAATTATAATACCTTACTCATATGTTTATCTCATAAGATTTCAGATTCTAATTTTATATATAATAAAAATAGTATCAAAGAGTTTTATTTCTTAAAATCTCAAACCATATTAAATTAGATTTAATCAAATTTAACGTAATTACTGAATATCGATAATTTATATTTAATATTTAATAATTTTAAAAATTAATGTAATTTTCTATCGTTTTACTGTTCCAAGGTTTAGAAATAAATGTATTGACTTGACTAAAAGTTGGATAAGCAAAGCAATGGAAACGCAATTATATGTGAAATTCATTGGAAATCTAGAGTTTAAGCAAAGAGAGAGTGGTCAACACATTCACAAAAATAAATAAAAAAAAAAAGAAAACATAAATAGAACTATCGGTCCCACCTAGTTAATTAGAGTAAAATAAAGAAAATTTCAACTGCCAAAGATTAAAAAAAAATAATAATAATAATAATAATATAATCACCAAGCAGTGTGAAAAGGTTTTCTAAATTTAAACATTAGTCTTAAGAAAATAAAGAGAATATAAAAAAGGGATTAAGTGGAAAACCTCTAGAAAAAATTGCAAAACAACAAATTTAAAAGACAAAAATAAAAAATATATATAAATCCAGTGAAAGGAAAAAAGGAAAAAAAAAACGTAAGATGGGTCCCGATAGTTGTTTGTTGTTTAATTGAACAACCAAAGCCAAGTGCAATTTGACTTGTGGGTTGTTCAGTTTGTGCCGACTATATATGTTATGCACCGTGACCCCTCTTCTCAATCCGTCTCTAACCCCATCTCTCTCTCTCTCTCTCTCTGCTTCAACTCTCTTTCTCCAAAATTTCCAATTCTCTCTCTCTTTCTTGTATGGCAGTGAGTTTGTTGGCAAGAGAAATCTCCGACCTCTGCCTCGGAAAACCGGCACTGAGGTCTCTCTCTGTCTCCTCGACGATTGGGGACGCCTTGTTAGCTCTCAAAACCTCGGACGACAATTTTATTAGCGTATGGTGCTGTGAACATTCCTCCTCTTCAACCTCGTCGGACGACGAGGACGATGTTGATAACTGCCGATGTGTAGGAAAAATTTGCATGGTTGACATTATTTGCTTCCTCTGCAGAGAAGAAAATCTCAAGTCTCCTTCCTCTGCTCTGAAATCTCCCATCACTTCGCTCCTCAAATCCTCTCAGGGACTTGTCAAACACGTTGACCCACATTCAAGGTTCTATTCCTTTTCCTAAAAAAAAACTGTTCAATTTGATTTATGCTTGAGGCACTCCGTAATTTTTATTATTTTTTTTTTTTGTGAAGACATTTTAAAATTTTAAAATTGTTTTAAATTATTCAAGAATTATCCTAGAAAGTCGTTTGTTTAATGTAGCATTAATCTTTGTATTCTTCTTCATTAGTTTTAATTTAGGATATTTGGTTTTTGTTTGATTTGTATTAAATTGGATACTAATTTCTATTTTGGGCAATCTCAAATTCCAGCTTGCAGGAAGTCATTGATGAGATCATACAAGGCACCCAGAACATTGTGGTACCCATCAAGGCAAAGAATAGAAGAAAATTACTGAGCAAGCCACTGCTGGGACCCACACATCATAACAAAGGCCGCGAGTATTGCTGGCTTGCGCAGGAGGACATAGTTAGATACTTGCTGAGTTCAATAGCCCTTTTCTCACCGATCGCATCTCTCTCCGTTGATTCACTCAACGTCATTGATGATCAAATCCTGTCCGTCAACTACCACTCACTCGCATCATCAACAATAGACGCGATCGCGCGCTCACTCCTACGCCAGACCTCCGTGGCAGTCGTCGATGACGACGGCATTTTAATCGGCGAAATTTCTCCCTTCACTCTATCCTGTTGCGACGAAAGCGTGGCGGCGGCAATAGCCACACTTTCCACCGGTGATTTGATGGCCTACATTGACTGTGGGGGCCCACCGGAGGAAATTGTGAAATTAGTGAAGGAAAGGTTAAAAGAGAGGAATTTTCAAGGAATGATGGAATTAGAAAACTTTGGTAGTAATCGTGACTCATCATCCGACGATGAAGTTTTAGCGACCAATAAAAAAGTAACGAAACTTAGTCGTTGCAATAGCTATTCTTCGAGAATGATGAGGAGGGCAGAGGCAATTGTGTGCCATCCTAAGAGTTCATTGGTGGCAGTGATGATTCAAGCAATTGCTCATCGGGTTAATTATGTTTGGGTGATTGAAGATGATTGTAGTCCAGTTGGGATCGTCACATTTCGCAATATTTTGAAGGTTTTTCGTGAGCATTTGGAGTTTTTGATCTAAATTTGGTTTCTAGGAAAGCTCTTTTTTTTTTTTTTTTTTTTGTTTTAATCTCATTACTACAGCGGAGTAATGTAATGTTTATTTCAATGTCAGCATTAATAAAAAATTAGATTAGGGAGGATGATGTAAATGTGAGTCATTTTTCTTCCTTTTTTTTTTTTTATCTTACTTTGTGATTTTTGTCTACTTGGTGGGTCTTTTGTTTGCTTGCTTTTTTGGGTGGTTTTGAGTTCTGGGAAATGTGAGATTTGAGTGCTTGTTTTTTTTGAGATTTGTTTGCGTGCGTTATGCTTTTCATATATTAGGTATTCAATTATTGTAAAGTTGCTAAAGGGGTTTGCTCTTTTTCCTTTTCTTAGTTTTTCTTTGCACTATGGTCATAAAAAGTCTTTTGTATCTTTTTTTTATCTTCATATAATATATTTTTTTCGGGTGCCCACTTTTTGAACTTCATCAATTATAGGATTCTCTCCATCAATTTGATGCCCCATTCATCTAATCACCGAACGTCAGGAACAGCCTCCGACCAAACATTCGACGAAGCAACGAGAGGAACTATGTTTGTAGTTTTCCTTTATAACAAGGGTTAAAATGTATACCCATCTCGACTTTCTCCCACAAAGCAATTCAATTAAACTGTTAAGCTAAAAATGGTAGTCTATGATAGAGCAACACGTGGAAACTCGAGGTGTAAACTCTAGGATGGACTGTTGTTTTGGTTTATGGTCAAAATCTCGGAACTTTTAGGACAGAGAAGCCTGGTCAATTTGCAGTACTATTTGCAGCTCCGCATGCCTGACAAGGGGCGGTGGGTGGGAAGGAATGAAATTTGACAGCCAGCATGCGGTGTGCCAAATGGGACCGTGACTCAACAGTGGTTCAATAATGGTTAAAGACCATTGGACCAGGAATGTGCTTTTAGGTGAGTGTGGGGATTAAAAATATTTACGACTTCTACCATATCATAATCTGGCTTCAGATCATTTGACGCCACTAATGATTAATGCAATCTTTACTGTGAAAAAAAATTTCTAAACTATCAAAGATTATTTTCTCAACAATTTTGATTAGGAAATAAAATCATATTGTTTATACAATTAAAGGATGGTAGCAGTAGGGAGACAACAATTTTATTTATTTATTTATTTATTATTTTTTTTTTGAGATTTTTTGGAAGAAAAGATCTCCTAAATAGGACTGGTAGATACTCGAGAATGGGAGAAATGGTTGAAGTTAAATTGCAAGAATAGGTCATCTTAGTGTGAAATGGAGAGAAGAAAGCACTTCCCCTCAAGAATAGCATCATGGTTTCCAGATATACTCTGACCCCCACTGAATGGATGCTTCTGCAAATTATAATCTGTTCTCCTTTTTGTCAACAATTTGGTTTCTCTTTCATGTACGATTTTTCATAACTTTCCAACATGACTCATTTATGTTTTAATGTTAAAAATAGTTTCGGATACCATGCAACGATTTATAGTATCATAAATCATAACTCTTCAAGTTTTTATAGCAAACTTATCGAATACGTGAAATAACTCACAATCACATGATCTTGAGTAACTATTATCTTAAATTTTTCATTCAAGCTGACTGACTAACAAGGGGATGCTCACCCTTTATTCGATTTGATTCGGTCCAGGATGGATATGGTGAGTCTTGCCTTAAATGGATGTGGGAACATTATTATCAGTTAGTAATTCAATTTCAAAGTTTGCGGATACAACATTTATATCGTGCTTCTTTAGTTCATTTTCTCAGGAAAAAAATTCCTTTGAGAGCAGTCTCATTAATTGTTGAAAGGAAAAGAACAATGTGGTCGGTGAAGTGACCTCCGACACTGGATGCTACCCCGTGATGGTGAAACACAGAGGTTCGGTGAGCATTTATATGCTTACAAGTTATGGTTGAGGATACAAAAGTGGAATATTTGGTAGCGTTACTCTTTCTACTGCCTTGGTGTTGCTAGATGCTTCCATCAATAGGAAGAGGGAGAAAAGGAAAAGCTTATGATGGACACCTGTTTAAGTATATCATTTACAAGATCAAATTCCAGTATTTTCGTTATGCAGTGGAAAGGTTTTTGCAACGCCTTAAAACTTGAAGCGTTAGGCCGATGCAGGACATGGGTTTTCCATAATTTATATGCAAGATGAGCCTACAAGAGTGCCAATCAACCAAGCCACCAGGCTTGAGAATAAGGTGGGATCCCTAGGCCTAGTAACCAGTGAATCACCGATCAAAAAGCAGATTTTGTAGAGTGATGAGTTCTCAGTTTTTTGAGCATTATGATCAAGTTTGAACATCCATCATAAAATACGCAGCTTGAATTGTAGGTAATATTCACAAACTAATTTTAATCGCCATAATCGCTTTCATAAAAATTAGGACGCCAATTATTGCAAATAGGTAAATTCAATCCCATTCAAACTCGAGGGGACAAGAAGTAAAGACTTGGTGGACAGATGATATGACCTTTAGGACAGCGTGTTACACGAGAATGACCTTGTTGCTGGGTTGTTGGTCATTCCTGTGATTTTTTAATTAAGGGTTTTAAGGCAAAACAACAACACATGGAGTAGGCCATGAGTAATGAATTCCCTGGTTTTTTCTCCCCATTTTGGTTGAAAACTGGACTTGGCATGGTGCCTCCAGTACATCACACGCACCCTCTGCTGACTTCAGTATACTACGTTGTATGCGTACATGAAAAGTTATAACAAACGATTGTGTACAAGTGGTTCACATAAAACATGTAACTGAAAAGGCAGCCAACAGATTTTGACTGCTAACTAAACAGGGTATGTCATGATCATAAAGTCCAGCCTGATTCTTCCTTTCTTTTCTCTTTAATTATTTATTTATTTATTTCAGTTCCATTGATGCAGGCATCATGTTCGTATACTCCATGGACAAGTACGAGCAATATAATGCCCAAATCAAGACCCTCCTCCACCCTCCCCCCCCCCCCAAAAAAAAGGGACAAAATACTTGGCAAATCACCCAAGCTAAGCATATGGATAAGCAGTCAGTTGCATCAGCTTCTGTACTTTCTCAAGAAAGCTTACCGATTTAAGGAGCCCAAAACACAAGACTTTCAACTTCTGCAAAGCGAATATTAAAAAAAAAAAATTGGAAGCAAGAAGTGGCGCCTCAATTTCGACTCCATAATCACCAGAGTAGCAATTTATGACATAAGATTGGCATTTAAATACCTATAGAAAAGAAGGGTACAAAAATGTCTCATTTGCAAGTCACATGATTTCAGACACCACTAATAAACATACTACATGCAATATTATACAACTCTAACTACGACAATTAATGTTTGTGACTAAATTCTAGAAAACCAAATAATGCAGTGACACGAATGGAGGTAAAAAAAAATCTGAAGGTGTCCATCTCACACTGAATCAAAAGCTGACCTCAATTCAGGCTGAATTTCCTGAAACTTACTGGGTATCTGAGACCTGACCAGCGTCAATGGTTAGAGCTTGGACAGATATTTCAGTTGGCTTGAGGCATCCTCTCAGCATGTCGTGACCAAGTTGCGCTCTTTCATTATCACCAAAGCCAAATAGCCGACCCTGATTTGTAATGACAACCGTGTGGTAAAGACCAGTGCTTATCTGAGATATGCGATGGGATCTTAAGCTATCAAGTCTTCGGGGCTTCATAATCTTATCAGATGGACCCATTTCGGGAAACCCAAGGCTACCAAATCCCATCCACCCAAAGCCATAAGCATAACCCGTGTCCAACAGAACAAAGGTTTTCCTCTTACTTGCACACACCTGATAAAGACAACCAGTGTGATTATTGGTTTCAAGGCGTTGATTTGGAGGTAAAACAACTCTAACGCACACTATCAAAAGAAAAACATGATGAAACAAGAAATCAACTGGACTCTTCATTTTGCCTGATGTAGAGAGGCTCATTATAGAATATCCCATACGTACCCACTATCACATAAGAAATCAAATCTCCTTTAATACTGGCACAAGGAGTTGAGCAAAGGGCTAGAAGCGCAAAGCTACAGAATCTTCCAAATCTTATACCAGGAAAGACAGTGAAACTAGAGCAAATATTGGTCTATGGAACAAACGTTTCTCACATAAAACAACTCAATTCTATCCAAAACAGAATAGGAAGAAGAGAGAGATGATTAAAACCTGAACGGCAATGTGGCTCTTAAGGCTGCTCAATAACTCTGGTGTAGTCTTCTCAATCTCATCCCCATGGCCCAGTGCACCACAATAGCCTTTTCCCCAGGTATACACCTGGATTCAGCATTCAGCACAAAATAATAAATAAATAAATAAATTGGTTCTTGCCAAAATTATGCAAAAACCAAGCGAATTATCAATGTTTGCAAGTCCATGAGTAAAGATACTAACATATCCATTAGAATCAAGTGCCACAACATGCTCATCGCCAGCAGAGACAGAGAGAATGTGGATGCCTTTTCTCCTAAATGACTGAATAGGTCGTGGCTGATGCTCATTATGCTGTTCCCCATGCCCAAGACAGAAATTGGTGCCCGATCCGAAAGAGTAGACTGTCCCATCACTAGTTACCACCAAGGCATAACTTGGGCCTGCAGCGATCCAAACTACAGGACCAACAGCATCTAGATGACTGATAATTTTGGGTGTAGGTCGGTCTAGGGTATCACCATGACCAAGTTGGCCATGTGTGTTTGCCCCACATGTATAGACACAGCCTTGCCTTGTGAGGAACACTGTAAAACTAAGCCCCACAGCAACCTAAAACAAAGATCAGTGCTCTTGATCAGAAAGATACCAAATATAGTGACTCATCAAACCAGACAGAATGGTCAATTCCTTTTTCAGTCTTTTTGATGCCAATCTCGATATCAAATTACAGATGACGCAAAATCAGTGTTGTAGCAAATATTCGCCGTTCCAGTTTTCAAAAGGAAATGCAAGAAATTACATTACAAGCACCACTCACAATAAACTTGAGCACCAAATTTTTGCTTGAGCACCAAATTTTTGCTATATATTAAAACAAAAGTTACCATAAAAAATGCTATGGGCTTGAATCAGACACCTATACTCTTTACCGAAAAGCTTTGTGTCAAAATATTTTGCAAAAACATTGAGTTCAGCATAGAGGCAAAACTTTTCTGATCAGGCTAACAGCTTGAGCTAGTAAAAAAAAAAAAAAAAAAAAACCAGATAAAGAAAAGAAAATTCTCTGCCAACCAAGGAATGTGGATGCTCTACCTGCTTGCAAGGAACTCCCTTCAATGCATCAACAAGTCTAGGCCTGAAAATGGGACGGGGTGAGTCTCCATGCCCACAACAAAACGATGAATTATCTCCACATGTGAAAACCTGTTTCAAAAATGGCACCGTCATGTCATCATGGGCTCATGTACTTCAAAATCAGAATTATTATAATTGATGTCATCATCTATAAAACCAAAGCAACTCTTTTTACTTGTTTATTATTAAAAGATGTTTCTCTGCAGCTATGCTCAACCACTACTCGATGTGTTACAGACCAGCACAAGGGGACAGGTATATGTGAGTGAACAAATCTATCTAGCCATAGATAACATCCCAAACTAGGACAAAGAACAACAACCGAATTTGCAGGGAACATCCACTTATTACTTCTCTGAGAATGCAAAATCCTTTGATAATACATATATATTACAGATAATCTGGGATGCAGATTCATAAAGAAGCATGAGGATCTAGTCAATGAAAATCTCTTAAATGAAACTGATCATAATTTTAAAACTACAAAACAACAACGCATCAGCTAGACTTTAAAAATCAAGCCATGAGAAAAGAAAAAAAGGATTCAAATTCTTATTTCAACAGATTTGATATGTAAGAGCTTTTACAACACGAGCATACTTTAAAGTCTCCCCAACACGAGCATACTTTATTTGATCCAACTGATTTAGCATGTTCCATCAATTAACCAAAAATCCAAAATGATGCAGTTGCACTTGTTACTGCATCATATGCAATTCAACTCCACCTAAGCATTGATTCCCAGAGCAGTTTGGGAAGTCTAATCACAGGAAAAAGAAATAAAAATATAGAAAATGAAATAAAAGCTTAAGAAACATATATAGCACCGCAGCTACCAACCTCTCCAGACTGCATGACAAAAGCAGCATGATTGTGGAAGGCAGAGACATATCTCACTTGTGAGGAAGATGGGAAACAGATGGGTCGAAATGCCACACTTTGTGTTGTTTCAGAACCATGACCAAGAACTCCACACAAACTGGAACCACAAGAATATGCAGTTGAATTGCATATTAACAAGGTGTGATATTTTCCAGTAGTAATCTGCATCTGTTGACAATAACTGATAGTCACTAAATATTCTCCATCCGAAACTTCCCATAAACAAGAGAATGCAAACATGGAAATGAATTAAATCAATCAAATATTTCTACATCAGGTGCAGAACCCAGCTTATCTTCAACAACCAGAAGACTAACATCTTCTATCTTATCAAAGTTAAAATTGTCTACACACCAAATTCCACTGCCAAATTCAGTAAAATATCATATAAAATTCCAGATTCTTCATCACAAATTTTCCTTTTTTGCCTTCTAATTACTGCTTAGACACAAGATAAAAACAGCACCTCAACCACAATTCCATTTAAAATCCAAACGATAGCTCCAACATGCAGACAAGAAACAAAGAATAATTTCCAAGCACCCACATAATAATATTGCTAAAATCATTCAAAAACAAAAGTCAAAAACCAAATTCAAATTCTCAAATTACAAGAGAAATAATACATTGCCTGCAGAGGTCTCGACGACGTGGGAAGACTGATCCACAGACTGCAAGAACCTCAAAAGCCGCTTCCAATTCTCCCCACATCGTTCAAACACCTCCTTCTGAGCAATTAAGCCCATTGAGGCATACACGGAATGAGAAACACATAACTGATATGCAGCAAAATCAACCAATGACCTGAATTTTGTAGGATACAATCCATTACTTCCTCCAAAAGTCCTCGAAGTCAACTCCAAACAAACAAGATCGGCAGGACTTAACCTCCCAGAGCTGCAAATCTCTAAAATCAAATGGGACGGCAATTCCTCGATCGAAACTTGGCGAAGTTTATCTGCCATCGCTCAAATCTTTTTTGTGACAAATTATGTAGAGGGTATCAAATCTTGAGGCGAAATCTGGAGCAATTGAAACAGCATATGAAGAAAACGTCTGATTTGAGGAAAATACAGGAAATTGAATACAAAAATCGGGGTAGAGAAGGAAAATTGATCGAAGATTGAGACACTGTAGTGGAATAAAACATCAGAAAAACAGCCACAGAAGGAACACGAATCGATCAAGAGAGCGAATTTTCCTCTCTCAAAGGAATTCAAAGCTACCGAATGGAAGCAGAGAGAGAGACAGAGAATTTCGTCACTGGGAAATTCAATACAATTATGTTGAGCTATAAATTCACAGAAATGAATTAGAGAGAGATAGAGAGAGAGACGTGAATAATATTTCGGTGCGGATCTCCGCTTTAAGCACCGAAATTTGAAGAAACGGCACTTTTACTCTCTCTCTCTCTCGCTCTCTATCTGTAGATGACGAGACTTCCACTACAGCAAATAAAAGCTAGGGCTTCGACTTGCTTTTACTTTATTGCAACAATTTTTGCTTTTTCTCTCTCTAGAGTCTACGAAGTAGAGAGAGAAAGAGAGTGTGAGTTAGGAGGGAGAAGAAGAAGATGAAGGGAATCTGCGCATTTTTTTTTTTAGGTTTTGCGAAACCCTAAAATCATCTTTTTGGGATTTTGGACTATTTGTAGATTCGACTTTCGCGACTGCTTTGTTCTTGCTTCTGCATTTCCTGTTGTCGTCTTTATGCTGACACGTGGCTAGTTGTTATTTTGCCACATATGCAGACCGAGCACTGTTTGGGAAGGCGGAGATTTGTAAGAGATTGATTCGCGAAAGTACATCGTAATGAACTCGCGTTGCTGAAACGACGCGTGGTGTATGACTGCTTAGAGGAATATTCTTTGGCATGTATCGTGCGAAGTCAATCGGAATTGAAGAAAGTTGCCGAGAATTCCGGTGTTAATTATTAAAAAAATATTATTATTTTCGTGAAATTATAATCAAGTTAATTTTTCTATGTCTTAAATTAAAGATTTGATTATGATGACCAAAAACATAAATAATTAAATAAATTAAGTTTTATATTAAACTCACAAATAATTTAAATTTAAATAATTTTAAATTAATTAAAATATTTTAAAATAAAATAAAATATATTAAAATAAAAATAAGCAGGCCTTGGTATCTTATGGATAATTCAAATTCATTTGATTTTGGAGATTTGGGATTTGAGTAGGAAGGCCGGAGTGATAGATCTAAGAGTTGGTTAACTAGGAACTTCGAACATGCATGTGTGATAATTATTTTAGACATTTATGGTCATTTTCTTACGCCTAGTTCTCATTTAAAAAACAATTTTAAAAAATAGAATAAAATAATATTTATGAATTCAAATTATTTCATATTTTATTAGATAAAAATTATTTTATATTTTAAAGAAAAAAAAAAAGGAACACGAACCCAAGTTATACATCATGCTCGGCTCGTTCGATAATTTTATTTTAAAAGTTAGGATTATATTTAATTAACATTAGTTCAAATCTCAATCAGAAAATTATTAATATATAACAATAATAAATTTTTTAGAAAATTTAATTTTTTTCATTTTAAAATTTTATATTTATTTTAATTTTGAATTACTAAATTAAAATATTTCAAAGGTACCATGTCCTCGTTAATCAAGCATGGGACATCACCGGCGACACATGATTCTACATCACTTTGACGTCTATGTTATCTCTCCGAGTTCCACCAGCGAGGCGAGGGTAAAAGCGGAACGCAAAATAAACTGACGGGGAGAAGATGTTCTCTCTCACCGGATAACTACACTTCACCATGAAGTTTCGAGAGCGTGTGATTAACTCGCGAGTTGCCAGCATGGGTACCTAGTTTGAGTTTGAGTGGTTTGCTGAGCTGGTGCTTTACAATTGGTCAAATATACTAACGCTGGTGCGCGTTGGCTTTCTCATGCCTCAACCGCTGATTAAACGATGTCTATATCGATATTTCCTTTATTTTAATTTTCGTACGATTTTCAATATCCTAAGAAACGATATATTTGTATTGAAAATATATGTCATTTTAATGAATTGCAGCTCAATTAGTCAAAGGTGTTGCTTTTTTATATCACTAGACATAAAAATATGATATATTTATTTATAAATTTAAATTATAAAAATCTATTATTAATTTTATATTATGACCGAATCAATTAAGAATTATTATATATTTTTTAATACAGATCCATAATATTTCCTTCACTTTTAAAAATAATATTTCTTATATATAAATAATGGTTCGCAATCTTTGAAACGATTGCCAAGCCAAGTTAGGAATACTTCATAATATATATATATATATATATATATATTTTTTTTAATATTATTGTTGCAATAGGGTTTTATATTCTTTGAAATAAATCCACGTAATAGCTGTATTTGGTTTAAACTTTCCGAAGAAGCTCTCCAACGTAGGAGCTATTCGTTGAAATTCAAGAATGAATTCCATTGTTTCTTAGGTTGTTAGCCATTACCCATTTTCAACTTCCTTGACTTTTATAAATTATTATTGAAAAAAGCCAATGAATTTATTAAAATGACAAATTTCTAGAAAATTTATAAATTTTGTCGTATTTTTTACTCTAATCTCATTAGATTTTTTGTGAAAGATTTCTCTCTTACTCTCCAAAGCCAACGACCTTTAGAAAGATCTCAAGAATATACTCAATAAGTATAAAGAAATAGTATGAATTTATATAAATACTATCATAATTCTTAAAATATTATCAGAAACATTGATAGAATCAATGCACAGTCTGTCGGTGCAATTGAGAGAACGAAAAAATAAATAAATAAATAAATAACACTGTGACAAAATTTCTAAATCTGTCGGTGGAGGGAGATGCAATTGAGGGCGTTGAAGGGTAATAAATGAACAAGAGTGCTAATTTTTATAAAGAAAATGCACAAATTGCATGTTTAGAATTGTACAATATTAAGGTAACATTACTTTCGGTAGAAGCAATCGTGAATTGGGAGTTGAAAAGATTAGAGAAGGGTCTTTACAAGCAGGACATTATGGGCAGCCTGGTTGGTCGACTCTCTTATACAGAAAAAACAATACTAAGAGATCTTTCCTTTAAATGAAATCATATAGTCAAGTCGATTCTAATTAATAGGGATGAAATCTCGAATATCAAGCGATGACCTAATCAAAAAAATCGAAAAAAATAAGTTTGGTTGGTCATTATTTTTTAGGGTTAGGGTTTCAAAAAC
This sequence comes from Dillenia suffruticosa, assembly GCA_033439265.1. NCBI lineage: Eukaryota > Viridiplantae > Streptophyta > Magnoliopsida > Dilleniales > Dilleniaceae > Dillenia > Dillenia suffruticosa. Next base: position 4,322,336 of record JAVTVX010000005.1, read on the forward strand.
CCCAACCAGGGTGGATAGGTCTGTCCCTTATAAGAAGAATTAGGGATTACTTGTTCCGGGATATACTCATCTACTCCCACATTTTCTTTTGGCTTAATTTATGCAGCTCTGCCTTTATTCATTCTCATTATTCTTATTTGGAATAATACCGAAAAAAAATAATAACAATTATGCATAAATTAATTATTAAAGTACGGCTCAAGATCCAAAATATAGCCCGACCGAGTTACTGGATCTGTTGGCCCGGCCCGGGCGATAACCCAGTCCTAGAAACCCCCGCCCCCCACGGCCTACTCTTGTACCGCCCTAATACGTTCTACGGTTCTCGCGCGGTTCTCGCTCGAGTCACTTCATTCCCCACGGATGCATCGATCTCCCTCAGGTTCTCTCTCTCTCTTTCTAATGTGTTGCCTTGGAGATTAGATTTAAGATCCTTCGTTACTGTCTTCTATCACATTATCATCCTCCCGCTTTGCTAGTCTATTGAATTCTGAATGATAGTTTGTACTTCAAATGTTCAATAAAATGTCTGTGAGACGATTATTATCTTGCTTTTATTCCCAAATGTAAAAATATATACATCATCACGAAGAAATAGAATGAATTTGTAGAATGCTTCAGGTTCTGCTACAATTCGAGATTTCAATAACATGTTTACATTTTAGTTAACTTGATTGAATACTTCCTTATCATAACCTAGTAGGTTGAGAAAAAGATCATTCATGGAAAAATCTGTACTACCCCCTATGCTGTAAATTGTAAATTAACTATGTTAGTAGGATTTATAATAGAACAACTCAAACAATGATGTGGAAAACTAGAAGAGGTTACAATCTTAGCTTTAAATTGTAAGTGACCACAAGAATCTAGAGATGACCTGAAAATTTAGAGCGAGGCCAAGATGTGGTTTTTCGGGGTTAAGATTTTGTCCAAATATAAATTGCTTTTGGTGATTTAAATCCTGTAGCAGTTGTAAATATGCCATTAGATGGACAATATCCATGCAATTAGGAAGAAAGGGTAAATTTATTTCAGTGGAAGGAAGCAAAAGATGTGGTCTTTTATGGGAAAGGCTTAGTCAAATCATCATTTTCCTCTTTTTTGGTGATTCTTATCTCGTAGCAATTGAAAATATTCCATTAGTTGAAGAATATGTATGATATTAACAGTTAAAAGTATAAAGTCTGCAAATGTAACTTTGTTTTATGCCTTAGTTTCTTATTGACAATTCAGTGTTCTTCCTTTTCTATGAAATTAAAAAGTGATCATACTGTTTTTAATGGGCATTGCTTAAGAGGATACTTATGAGTCATCTAATTATATTAGTTCTCTCATTGGCACTCAGTTCTTTTTTTTTTTCATGGTTTATAGGAAATGGAGGCAAATCCATCACAACAAGAGCAGGAACAGGATGAAGAGGAATTTGTATTGCTTGATTTGGAGGGAGTTTGTGGGAAAGTTGACATTCCACCGAATGCACCTTATGTTCTTTCTGTAAGTTTTGTAGGCTAGCTATTGTACAATCTGGACTTTTTTCGTGCAATTGCATAGTGTATATTTAATGATCATTTCTTGCTTATTGTTTGGAAAATATGACTGCATTGCATGCTTCTTTTGGAATTACTGGTAGAATGTAAATGCATTTTGTGTCATTTGCAATTGTATCTGTCAAATTGCCTGCCTGATGAAAATATGTTATGCGGGTTTAATGATTGTGCAGATTTACCAGTATTTATCATGGGGTGGGATAGATATGAAGGATTCTTCACCTGACTGACTCAAAATTGCTATATTCTTTGCCCTAAATATGTTATTTCCCTCAACATTAATTTTACAAGCTGATCTAAATGGTGTCTTTTGAATAACTTGCTGTTACCATGAATTTTTGCAGGGTCTGGACACATTAAACCCTGTGTTGGTAATAGGTGATAAACTAAAACTGGTATGTTAAAGGGTTTAAGTTTTGTTGTCTGAAATTCTTTTGGTCCTTAATGACGCCTGCAGAAAATTCTTGAAATTTTGCGTGCTTCTTTTTCTTTGGAGGGTACATTTTGTTTGGATGCAAGAATTTGTTGGCATCTGCAGCACCACAGGAAGTTATAATTCTAGTGGTAAATGCTTTATGAGTAGTGGTTTTTTGGAGAAAGCGTCTTTGTACCGTGGTGAAATAGCAGGGTGCGTATCACTTGGGAAAAAAATGTAACCAAGTCATGTATGCTATGCAATTTTTAATAAAAATGTTCAAACAAAGAGGTATTTCAATAAAACACAATATATAACTAGGCTTTAAAACAATGGTTTCCTAGTAAAATAGTACACATATTGCATGAAGATTGTACACTTGTATGATGGGTTATATGAAGTCTTGGTTTTAATTCTTGTCTATGGTACCCGTATGATACTGGCATTTTAGGAGATAGCGTTGCACCAGAGATCTCAAATAGCTTGATATTTTGGAAAAGTGCCATGTTTAAGATAATATGATGTATATGCACCTGTTGGGCTTTGATGCATGATTTTGTTTTTTCACTTTTTTTTGTCTATCTATGACAATTGTCTCCAAGAGCTTACTCCCAAATAAACAACTTGAAGCCTTGATTTTGGTCCCCTAAGGACTGAGTGATTAGCTTGACATCACAGAAATTGTTAATTACTTAGAATTACTTGTTGATTGTAGTTGCTTTTTAGATTATGCTTCTCTAACCATGATAACATGGATGAGTTTTAACAAGGGTTCATTCTATTTTAACTTGACTCGTCCTAGATAGGTGAATATGAAGAAACCATTGGGACATGCTTTGTGTTTTCCGAGGAAGGTGAGTTACATTTTTGTTTTCATTTCTTCACTAATTTCATATTTGGCAGTAAACTTACTTGTCTGACCGCGTCTTTTGAGGAATTCACTACTTGCTGCTGGATATAGTTGCCTTGGTATAGAAGCTTGTTCCTTGTGCTCTCATCGAGTCCTTGCCATTCAATTAATTAAGGAGCTAGAGTTTTAGGACCCATTTGTTTCACAAACCATAGTTTTCTATTAACAATAACCTTGTTTCTTGTGTGTAGCTGTGAGAAACCGGCCTAGTCAATGGTTAATATCCTCTAATGAAGAAGAAACATATAGGCTTCAGGAAAACGATGTCCATATTAATCTCATTTCCTACTTGCTTTCAGCAAATAATATTTTTAAAAGTTGCAAATTAATAAAAAAAAATTATGATAATTTATATTTTCCTTGGACAAATGTAAATGCTTCCTAGGTGTAACGTTTTTGTCAGGGAAAATATTTCTTTTTTGAAGTGGCAATCTTTATGAATGAATGAGGCGTTATAGTGTTTGTCTTTGCCACCAAAAGAAAGATTTGATGGAATCCGGGTGATGCAGTTATGAGAGGCAGGATTGGGTGGTTTTTGAAATTTCCAAATGCATTTGGGTGGAAAAATGATACCAAATAAAATAATGAATGCCACTGACCATTCGTGTTGCCATTAAAACCTGAATTTTCATCCTCATGCTGTCATTTTTCAGTTTTGAGAATCTTGGCATGAAGTTTCAAGTTGCTTAGAATATAAACATAGTAAGTTCTTCTGCAGAAATAACCCCTATAGTTAATGAAGAAACAGGTCAATCTGAGGAAAATCCATCAACAAGCAAAGGCGCAGGAGATTCCAATCAAGCTCCAACCAAGCAAATTAAACCGATTGCTCGCCTCCAGAAGACACTTAAATTTAGGTTGGTGTCTGAAGTTGACAGCGTAGGAACAACAGCTGATGCACAAACAGCAGACAAGCCAAGTATTTCAAAGCAGTGACCGTGGATTTCTGTTTGCAAATGAAGACAATATTAGAAGGCAGAAGGTACAATCTTCATGTACAGTTTCATGTAATTGTGGTTTGTACATTTTTGTTTTGCTAGATATACAAGAGCGACTGTTCTAATTTGTTGGAAACAAATTTCTTCAACTTATGAAATTGGATGGTATCATCTATGTGGGATTAGTTTGGTTCCGGTGTTGATCCGATCAACCACTTGAGATGTGTCATCTGGCAATGCGTCCCAAACAAAGCCTGTGCAGCAATTTTTTTTTTTTTATTCAAACCAAGTGGTAGGGTGGTGTTTGGGATGTGTTGCTATGTATAATCGACATTTTTAGACTGACTGTATCGATCAATAACCCCTACGGGATTCAAATCGGTCCTTAGATATGAAAAAAAAAAAAAGAAAAGAAAACCATAGAACTTTGAAAAAAATCATGATCGCCCATAACTATCCTGGTCCACTAATGCTACTCAATTTCGATCCCATCCCCCCGGGGGGGGGGGGGCGCCGGAGGGAGGCCAGAACTGGGGGAAAAATATTGCGCCCGAGGGAGGCCAGAACTGAGGGAGGCCCGAGGGAGGCCAGAACTTGGAGAAATTTGAGCTATTGATCTTCATTTCCATGTGACAAAGAAACTATTAATTGCAAACTTTTAAGAGCTCACTTCAACAACTTTATACCACCAACAGGTTGATGGCATATAAAATCATTCAGAGTCTGAAAACAAGTGAAGTTTCCCTCTTATTAAAACACAAATAATCTGAAACTTTCACTCGAATCTTTAATCAGAACTTGTTCCCTTAAACCAAAACCAAATCATCTCGACCTTAATTATACTATAGATTCATTTTCAAGGAACAAAGATGAAGCTTTCCCTTGTTCTTCCTCAACGTTCATTGCTCACCAAAGCATTCCACTGCAGTAGTAAAATTTATCTTTCAACAAGACCCTCTCAAAGTCCAAATTCTTCCCATGCTCCAAGCAAAGCTTAATTTTCAGGAAGTTTGTCTTTTAAATATTTCAATACTGCTTTAGTTCCTCGATCCAAGATTGCCCTTCTAATATTGGAAGCATGAAAAAGACAAAAAATATATATACATATACATATATATTTAGTCGTTATCAAATCCTCATTAAAATGTTGAAACCAATATCATGAAGAAAGGTTCACCCTAATCTATGATTTAAAGAGAGTGGACTCAAGTACCATCAATACCTTCGTAATGGGTTTCAATCAAGTCTCCAGACCTGTAAAGTAGGCTCAAGCAAACTCTGCTCACCAAGTTACACAGACTGTTAGATTTGACAATAAAAACTGAACAGAATTCTGGCTTGTCATATTGTTGATGAAATCAACACGTACAAGATTGATATAACATAGTAATAGCATCAAAATTATGCAAGCTCAAAGAACAATCTGCCGATCAGAATGCAACCGAATATCAATATTGCCAAAGAATAGATCATGCCAATCCCTGTCCAACCCCAGTAAGATGGAAAATATCAGATTTCACAACATCATAATATGTTTACAAATGTCATCACATCACAAATAACCTTTTCTTTCTGTTCCTCAAAATCCACCGCAAGCCTACTTTAGAGGGAGAAAAAAATCAATGTTCTTAGGAAGTCAGCTCCACAATGGTTCCCCCCACCCCCACTTTTGAAGAGGGTTGGGGGGCGGGGAAGGTGAAATGATATGTCAAACAAATATGAATCATGGATATGACTGAACTAACCAGTTCTGCCGGGAGATTTCTGATATCATTGTCAGAGAGGTCAAGTTCCGCAAGGGAAGTAAGATTTTTTAATCCCTGCATTGTAATAATAACTTTAGTAATTTAGACAAGCATAGACAACATGTGCAGGACAAAATCAGAACAAATACAAATAAGTACGGAGAGAAGTAAATGCTAGGAAGTAGAGCCTGTCTAGTTCACTGCTCGCAAGACTCCACTCATTTAGCTAAGCACAAAGTAACAGCTCTCTAACATGAGGGGGGCAATATCACAAGATCAGAAAGTTCCAATCAGTTCTGTTCCAGCATCTTAGGGAATGATCAGCTAATGTTATATCCAACTTGATTCAGATGGGACTGGAAGTTATGCATATTTCAAGTTAACTATATTGATATTTAAAGATGTTATGCATGTTCCCTGGCATAAAATAACTATACCTCTGGAACAAACTGAAGGAAATTTTGGCTCAAGTCAAGAATCCGCAGTTGCTGTAGGCCCAACAAATCTTTTGGACTTCACGTAGCTGCATTCGCCTGTTTACCCAAATCAGAACAGTAAGATGCAGAATCAATCCAGATTCTGTAAAGTATATTATATGTGTATCGTGAAGTGCCTGGTTGACTGACCTCAAGTAAAGCTCCTGCAACTGAGGCAAGCTGGAAAATGCTGGAAACTCGGGCAAACAAGCTGCATTACCATTAAATCCAGAATCTGAAGCTGGGAGACAGCTTGAAAGCCATCAGATAGGATCTACGAGTCGCACAAACATAAAATCATTCAAATGACTAGAATTGGACGAGTTCAATCCCAACCACCAAACAATAAAAAAAGAGTATTAAAAGGTGGATGAATTTGCTTAAAAAATAGCACTATAGTAGTGCTCAAAAAGTCATGAGAAAGTTGTGATACAATTACTTCAAGTTAGGACACAAACCATTATTAACTATGAGGACAAACCAACAGTTTCGCAGCAAATTGAACCAGAAGATATACAAATTTATCCTTGTGAATACATTTAGAATGCATGCAAAATTTGGACATTCCGATACAGGGAAATGAATACAGTCACAGAGAAAAAAAGACAATAAGAAAAGAAATTGCATTTACAGTTTCAAACTATGTTATTATCTCATGCACTTGACTAAAATTTGGAGTCTATTACATGTGATGTGAAAGCACCAAGTTCATGCACATTATGGCAAAGAAAAAAGGGAAGGAAAAAAAAAAAGATGGCATGCAATAAAAAGTAAGAAGTAGGAATGAGATGTTCTGTTTGAATATGATATAAAGGACCTCATGGAGTTAAGATATTTGAGGCTCGATACTGGCAATCCCCTTTTTCCCCTGTATACATGCATATTGTGGGTTCTTAGTAATTGTACAAGAAGAAATACCAATGGATTTTTAGTAACTAATAATGCTCGTTCCATTTCCAAATAATTTATCTACATAAACAATTGTAAACACTGATAACCCGCTCCAGAACCCTAATTTTGTATGCTACTAAGTAGATCAACCTCTCATCTTTGAAACAGGCACAATAACATTTGAGAACATGCCGAACACGTCATTGAACTTACCATAAAGTTACCACCTGCAACTTCTGCCAATTTGATACAAGCACCACACAAATGTTATGACAGTGAACAAACAAACAAGAAGTGAGGTAGAATAAAAAAAGGAATAGCCTCTTTGGCATAGCCTTTGATGCTTACTGATTGCAAAGCTTAAGGATCCACTAGATTACCTTTCCAAGAGGATTATTGTCCAGTTTCAAGCACAACAAACTGGTCAGCGACTTTAAAATCAAACCTGGCCATTCTTAAATCTTGTTCCCAGATAAAATCAACACCTGCAAATTCATATATCTTTTAAGCAGTTATTCTTCAAAGTTATTAAAGACCAACTTACCACTGCGCTGAATTACAAAACAAAGTTTGACTTAGCCCAAGTCAATCATGACAAAAATTTAGTACATGCACATCATCAACTACATTTCTTCACGGCTAATTCAAACCTAGAAATCACTGATGAAAGCATACATCTGATCTAAAGTGATACCAACCTAATACAAAAGGGTCAGACTAAGATTGAGCAACATATTAAAGATTACCAGTATCCAAAAGATCATGAGCAAAATGCAGTTAATAACATGTGAACTTTCGCAAAAATTGAAAATGCGGAAGATAAAGCCGTAAGAACCAATGGACAAAAATTTTCCCAATAGTGAAAATCTTTGAAACAACATCAAGAACATGATGTTCTGACATTTATTTGTATTAAAAAAAGGAATATTCATATATGAGAATTGGAAACACCGTGAAAAACTATAGTGGATTCTCTAATGGCAAAGGAGAGAGCTAGGGTAAAGATGACTTATTAGGTGAAAACACCACTAAATGCCTCATTTAGGAGGGTTGATGGCTTGAATTTAATTTAAAACCACACCTATTTGAGAATTTCTTCTTCTTTGCTCAAGAAACAAAGATTAACCATGAATAAGCCACTTGAGACCTCTATCCTAAGAATATAAAAATGACTATATATTACTTACAGTAATTCACAAAATTCCCCCTTTGAGTATGATGTTAGTTTTGGCTAGAGTAATCCAGTTTTGGTCCCAAAATAGCTCTAAAAATTCAACCAAAAGCATTCGATCTCCACAAATGTAGAAGTTGGTTAAACTCAGGAGAATGGCACAAACCCTCATAAGCCCCATACTTTTCTAAGAGAAACATAATTAGACAAATTTTACCTGGAGAGACACACATGATGCCAGTTCACTAGGTAGCACTTGAATCATATTTTTTTAAAGATCAACTTCAGTGATTTCACTTGATTCCCACACCTCTGATGGAACAGCATTCAAGCCAACCCCTTGTAAAAGAAAGTTCCTGAAGTTAACGGCAAAGTTGTGATACCAACTTCTGTCAATGAAATATGAAATTGATGAGGAAAACCAGAGAAGCATGAACATCTTCAGACATATACCCTTTTTTTTGTTAAGAATCAAAAAGTCTAAAGATGACTTCTGTGAAGCATCTTCCAGGGTTATCAGATTAAGCTTTGAGATAAAGCATCTACAGGGGTATAGTTTCTTCTTCTTAATCTGTTTATTTGTCAAAGAAAAAACAACGACAACTGAACATCAATAAACGATCTACAACAACTGAAACTTCAAGAAAAAGCTAATATATACCCAAATATCAAAAAGAAAAAAAAAAAGACATGCTTAAAATTTGAGAAGCTATAATGCTAGTTATTAACTTAATTAACAAAAACATGAAAAATAGATTTAATACCAAACCAATGAATTAAACATTCAAACTTGTATTAAAGGATCATCAAGCGACTACGAGGTAGGAAACAAGCATCCAGGAGAGTCAATTTGGTTTTATACCAATCAAAAGTGAAACTATTACTTACCTAAACAATTAGCTACATATGTTTGGAACACAAAATATCACCCCCATCAATTAGCCTAAAAAACATATGATAGTTGCCCTGACAACAGATAATGTACAAGTAGCTTAATGGCATACCTTTGAAGTGAGAGATAAGCTAACTGCCATGGCGACCACCTCCTCCTTTTTTGGCGTAGCAACCCCAGAAACTGCACCAAAGAGGGAAGCCCAGTCACTTGAAATCATGGACTAGAGTTGCAGCTCACGTATAGCAAATATTAACCATGAGTCGCATTTATGACTAGGAACGCTTGTAATGGAGATTCAACCTAGACTAGACCATACTATTGTGCATGTATGGAGATAGCTAAAACATTAAAAACTCTAGAATGGTAAAATATCAACTTACCTTCAGTGATTGAAAGTCTACTTTGAAGATACTTCAACAATGTTTGTGTAGGCCCTGACACCAATGTGCTGCAAGAGAAACAATATCGGATGGATTCATTTTCAGGTCAATTAGAGAAATTGCGCATAAATAAATATTGAGAAATTGCTGGAAACCTTCAAAGCGTCCGCAAAGGATTGCCTGTAAGCACAATTTTTCTCAAGGTTGTCATCATTCCTGGGCAAAGAATCAACAATGTGGAATTCAGATAAAATAACTCTTGTGCAGTTCCACAATACATAGTTGAATAGGCACCAAGATCAAATACGAGAAGTCTAACAAATGAATAAATCAACCATATATATGGCGGACAGATGCAACTCAGGATAAATTTATCATTTAAACTCTATCAGAAATGCACTGTTATAGGAGGTTACAATGATGAAAAAATTTGTTGGATTTGCCCAGGGACAATAAATATTGATTATGAAATTGGACTTTTAGATTCAATGATGACAATTTTTTTCCAGAAAATAATGACTTCTCATTCTCATCATCTTTTTATTGCTGCCACATTACAAGGATCAATGTCAAATTGTTGAAGTGTCAAAATAAAACTTGGAAACAATTAAATCCTGATTACTTATTTACAAGCATGTGCATGGACAATTGGATGAAAATGAAATATGCAGATATTGCAGCTGTTACGAAAGGATCTGTAGATGCCCAGCTGGGTAATGAAGTGGCATCAAAGGAACAGTTGGCAGATGAGGTAGCTACTGAACAGAAGGATGAGGTGGCGGAACCTAGAGGGCTGAAAGTATATCAGCGCAGAAGGCATGGAATTCAAGCATAACAAACTGTTGTTGAGATTCTGGAACGGTTAGGAGAGAATATGAGAGGGTAATTACTATAAATAGGAAGGAATGAAAGTGGGAAAAGGGAGGGGAATTATTTCGGCTTATGAAGCTTGGGCAGTCTTGCTATTCAGCAGACTGAGTTCTTTTCTTTTTTTCTGCTGTAATTCTACCTTCTTACTATCAATGAAAGGAAGCTACTAAACTTCCAAGGATTTCAGGGTACTTCCTTCTTCATTCCTAACAATTTGGTCCGACCTGCCCTTCTCTTCCCCACTCTCTCTCTTGCTTCCTTCATGACCAACACCCGAATGGAAACCAAACTCGAATCCATTGAAAAGAGCCTTGCGGATCTGGGGAAGAGTGTCTCGACGATCATCGAGGAGATGACTGTGCATCGCACTAAGATGGAAAAACCTGACTCTTTGGAGGATTTGGTGGCTGCACTGTTACGCCAAAAAAATGGTGGTCGCGAGGACACTGGTTCCTCTACCTCCACCATCCATGGCGTTCCGGGAAGCCCTTCTCTCAAGATAGGGTCCTTTCCCGTTTTTGGAACCCACAGTCACCCTCAACCCAGAAACCCAGTACAGGAAGACATACCTTTCGCGCTGCGTCAGCTGGATCTCCCTTGCTTCGATGGCCATGATCCCGCGGCTTGGGTCGCACGTGCGGAGCAATTCTTCGCCATTAATCACGTTGCGGATGAGTCGAAAGTCGCTGTCGCCATGCTCTCCATGGATGGCTCTGCACTTCATTGGGTCCAATGGATGTTGGCCCAGAAACCCTCGCTCTCTTGGTGCGATCTCACTACCGAACTCTTTGATCGGTTCGGGGGAGGGCTATCAGCGAACCCTTTTGAAGCTCTGGCGTCGACCAAACAGTCAGGACCGGTTGACACATACATCGACGAATTCGTTGCTAGGGCTGCTCTCATCAAAGGGCTGCATTCTTCGATCCAGTTGGGGCTCTTCCTCAATGGTCTCAAGGACGCGATCCGAGTTCGGATTCGCTCCCACGAAGCTCTCTCGCTCTTCCAAACAATGAAACTCGCTCGGGAAGTTGAACGAGAGAATGGCTACTTTATAACGGGGCTTTTATCGGGCGGGGACGACGGGGCCCACTTAGCAGCTGGGTCACGAAATTGGAGCGGGTCCAACCCGGCCCTTGGAGGGTCCGACACCCACCTCCACCCGAAAACCACGACCCGAAATCATTTATCCTTTACCCTGCCCCAACACCCAACCTCGTTTCAATCTCAATGATCTTCTTCCTCCGTCTCCCCGCTACAACAGCAGGCACCTTCCAACCGTGGCTTCAGTCAATTGACCCACCAGGAAATTATGGACCTCCGATCCAAAGGATTGTGTTTCAAGTGCCGACAACCATATCATCCTCTCCATAATTGTCCCCACAAGAGTCTGCGAACCATTATTCTTGGCGAAGACGAGGGACCCTCGACTGCTGATGCTTCGAGCGCAGACGCCGTTGCGGACGATTCGGTGCAACAGTCGGACATTTCCTTGGCCGCAATGGAGCTTCCCCTGTTCTCCGTAGGAGGTATTTCTCATCCTAAAACCATGAAACTTATAGGGTCTATTGGGGGGAAACGATTACTACTCATGGTAGATAGTGGTGCCAGTCAGTTTTATTACTGCATCTACGGCTAAACGAATGGGTTTACGGGTAACCACCACGGACCCCTTTTGGGTACGGCTTGGTGATGGACGACGGTTGGCTTCCTCAGGGCTCTGCCCTGCTGTTCCGATAGACATAGGAAGTATCACAATTGCAGTCGACTGCTTCTTATTTCCCCTAGGCGGTGTGGATGTCATTTTGAGCGTATCATGGTTGGAAACATTAGGCGAAGTAAGAGTGAATTGGCAGACAATGTCGATGAAGTTCCTGTGGCAAGGTCAGCATGTGTGCTTGGTTGGTGACCCAGCTCTGATCCGAACCTCTTCTTCCTTAGCTGCTCTAAAAAAACTTACTGCAGTGGACTTTGGTGTATGGTTATGGGAGGCCAACATAGAGGACTGTGAGCTGCACTCCACGGATACTTCCCTGTCCCGTGCCCAGCACGAAACACTGCAGTCCCTTCTCTCCAATTTTGCTGTGGTATTCTTGGAAGACACTCAGCTCCCGCCTTGCCGCGCAACAGATCACCAAATTCCCTTGCGACCAGAATGCGATCCTGTTAGCTGCAGACCCTATCGCTACAGTTATGAGCAAAAAAATGAGATTGAGAAGCCGGTGGCGGATATGCTAACTGCCGGGATCATTCGACCTAGTTCCAGCCCCTTCTCCAGCCCGGTGCTTCTGGTCCGCAAGAAGGATGGTAGTTGGCGTTTTTGTGTGGACTATAGGGAGCTAAACAAGGCCACTATACCAGATAAATATCCAATTCCGGTGGTTTATGAGCTCCTTGACGAACTATATGGCGCCCGATACTTCTCCAAATTAGACTTGCGATCCGGTTATCATCAAATCCGTGTTACGGAGTCCGACATTCCTAAGACAGCTTTTCGAACACATTCGGGCCATTATGAGTTTATCGTAATGCCCTTCGGGCTTATGAATGCTCCCTCCACCTTTCAAGCAACCATGAATGATGTATTCCGACCCTACCTCCGGAAGTTCATCTTGGTTTTTTTTATGATATTCTTGTCTATAGTCACACTTGGGATGACCATTTGAAACACCTGGAGGCAGCCCTACAAACCTTGGCAGCAAATTCTCTAGTGGCCAACAAGAAGAAGTGTCATTTTGGGAAGCAGGACATTGAATATTTGGGCCACATAATCTCTTCGAATGGAGTAAAAGTGGATACGGGAAAGATTGCTTGCATTCTAAAGTGGCCAACTCCCCGCTCCACCAAAGAGGTTCGTGGATTCCTAGGCTTAACCGGCTACTATAGACGGTTTATTCGGGACTATGGGAAGATAGCCAAGCCTCTCACGGAACTCTTACGGAAGGAAGGACAGCTCAAATTTATGTGGTCTATGGAAGCTAACAAAGCCTTTGAAGCATTACAATCCGTAATGACTCATGCCCCGGTGTTGGCTATGCCGGATTTCACTCAATTATTCACAATTGAATGTGATGCTTCAGGAAAGGGAGTAGGAGCGGTCCTCCTACAGAATGGGCGACCCTTAGCCTTCTTTTAGTAAAGGCCTTTCCGAAAAATCCCTCTCCAAATCAGCATATGAGAAGGAACCGATGGCTCTTGTCTTAGCCATCCAACATTGGCGACCATATCTCATAGGACGACATTTTGAAGTCAAAACAGACCAAAAGAGTTTAAAGTTCTTATTGGAGCAGAAAATTTCAACACCTGCCCAACAACATTGGGTCTCTAAGTTATTGGGCTATGATTTCAAGGTGCTGTACAAACCAGGTAGCTCCAACAAGGTCGCAGATTCACTCTCCCGACTGCAGGAGTCAGCAGCCTGTTCAGCATTGACCTGGCAACTATGGACTGATTGGAAGTACATTGAGGAAGAGATCACTAAGGATAAAGGGCTGTCTGCTCTCAAACTTCTGCTGCGGAAGGATCCTCACTGCCGACCACTATACTCGCTGGTAAATGGCATTTTGCTGCACAAAAATCGAGTGGTAATCCCGGAAAACTCATGCTGGATTCCTACCTTACTAGCTGAGTTTCATGAGACACCAGGTGCAAGTCATAATGGCACCCTGAAAACCTATAAACGATTGGCTGCAAACTTATATTGGAAAGGAATGATGAAGTCCGTTCTTTCCTATGTGGCAGCATGCTTAGTTTGTCAACGTCAGAAGTATGAAGCAAGGACCCCAGCAGGACTCTTGCAACCTTTGCCAATCCCAACATTAGTTTGGGAGGATATTTCAATGGATTTTATCAATGGTCTTCCTCGGTCACATGGGAAGGATTGCATATTCGTGATGGTTGATCGATTATCCAAGTATGGACATTTTGTGGGTTTGAAACACCCCTATACAGCTAAGATAGTAGCTGAGGCATTTGTCAAGGAAGTGGTCCGTCTACATGGTCTGCCAAGTTCAATTGTTAGTGACCGTAACCCTATATTTCTTAGTCGATTTTGGGCCGAATTGTTTCATTTACAAGGCACAAAGCTGAAAATGAGTAGTGCCTATCATCCGGAAACAGATGGACAAACAGAGGTATTGAACAGAGGCCTCGAAACATACCTTCGTTGCTTTGCTTCAGAACAACCTAAGGGATGGTACACTTGGTTGACATGGGCGGAATTCAACTACAATACGAACTTTCATACCTCCACCGGAATGACTCCTTTCCAAGTAGTGTATGGCCGACTTCCTCCTTCAATACATAGGTTCCTTCCAGGGGAAACACGTGTAGAAGCAGTAGCAAGAGAGCTGATGGACAGGGATGAAATTTTAAGGCAACTTCAGCATAATCTTAAGAAGGCACAGCAACAAATGATGAAGTTTGCCAATGCTCACAGGAGAGATGTACAATTTGCAGTAGGAGACCTGGTTTTCTTAAAGCTGCGACCATACAGGCAGCTTTCAGTTCGCGACCATACAGGCAGCTTTCAGTTCGCAAAAGGGACAATGCAAAGCTGAGCGCCAAGTACTATGGTCCCTTTCCTATAGTTCAAAAGATAGGGGAGGTAGCTTACAAATTACAGCTGCCGGAAGGGTCCCGAATTCATCCCGTTTTTCATGTATCTCAACTGAAACGATTGATTGGAAGTCATGCCCACGAACTAGCACTACCCCGTAATCTTGAAGTTGAAGAAAGCTTTTGTGAACCAGCTGAAATTCTGGGTGAACAGGTGGTCCTCAAAGAGGGACAACCCATAACACAATTGCTGATCCGCCGGAAAAATGGGACCAGGGATGATGCGACATGGATGAATCTCTCAGACTTTCAAGGACAGTTCCCTGCCTACAGCCTTGAGGACAAGGCTGAAGCTTCAGCAGGAGGCAATGTTACGAAAGGATCTGTAGATGCCCAGCTGGGTAATGAAGTGGCATCAAAGGAACAGTTGGCAGATGAGGTAGCTACTGAACAGAAGGATGAGGTGGCGGAACCTAAAGGGCTGAAAGTATATCAGCGCAGAAGGCATGGAATTCAAGCATAACAAACTGTTGTTGAGATTCTGTAACGGTTAGGAGAGAATATGAGAGGGTAATTACTATAAATAGGAAGGAATGAAAGTGGGAAAAGGGGGGGAATTATTTCGGCTTATGAAGCTTGGGCAGTCTTGCTATTCTGCAGACTGAGTTCTTTTCTTTTTTTCTGCTGTAATTCTACCTTCTTACTATCAATGAAAGGAAGCTACTAAACTTCCAAGGATTTCAGGGTACTTCCTTCCTCATTCCTAACAGCACCCCACTCACTTGTAGAGAAATTTTTAATTCAAGTGGCTGGATACAACTTTCTCACCGCAGATACAGGTATCTCATAACAATAAACTCATTGTAGGATTTTGTCATGATGTGCTAACTAATAGAAGAACACAAGTAAACACAATTTGGCCATCTTATTGTGAGACTCTGATCTTGTTTCAGATCATCCAAATGTACTTAGAAACATTCAAGGATTTTATAATATTGTGTTCGTGTATTTACATATTTGTTTCCTCTAAGGATTTTTTTTAAAGGGGGGTTAATGAAACTATTTCATTGTGTAATTTTTTAACCTTACCGATCTCAGCAGGCAAGCTGGTCAATGAATTATTTGACAAATCCAGGACCGAGAGATGTAGCTTGCACACCTCCACCGGATATTCTTTCAGCTGCATTAATAAGGCATAATCAGCATACTTTAGTCTCTGCATATGATGACTAATGATTATGCAATAAGAAAACAGTGGTTATTTTCAAGGCATACAAACTTATGCAGATGAATCCATTATGCCACCACTCCTTTAACATTTGCTCGCTCAGCTCATTCTCTATTTTGTAATAAAATCTTGCCCTAACCTACCCTCCACTTGAAAAGGCCACTGGACCAATAAGCATGAAAGCATGGGACATATTTAAGGTGCAGTTCTTATGAGGAGTTAATGATCCTCCAACCTACCATAAGAGATCCTATATGATCATTTACGCCCCACTTTAAAAGCAACTTCATGGCTTCCGATCTATAAGTCACCTGATTAGGAGCAGAGAAATGAAAGAGAAAGAATATGCTTGCAAACATCCGAAAAGGAAAATTACAATTCCTAGCTCGTAATATTAATGAATCTTAGCAAGAGAATTTGATCCAAGAAGTAAACTGAGAAAACAGAGTTTACCCTGCCACTGTGAGGATACAGCAACAAATAACATGGAATTAGTTCATCATTATCTTGAAAAGAGAACATACAGTGCAGGATTTGAAGGATTGTAAATAAAAAAACCACAACAGAGTAATGGTATGCAAAAATTGGCATGCTTTTAGTTTTCTTTTGTGCGGGGATAAATAGCAAAAGGCTGGAATATTACAGTTTGGCTAAGTTCTTTGCAGATGAACAAATGAAACCATTATCCACCTGATTTGACTGTAGATCTAGAGTTCCTTGTGCACAAAGTGTCCCCAACTCCACTGGCAATAAGACAGCACATTGTTTCTGAAATTTGAAAAAAGCCAATGCTGAGTCAGCATCATATTTCCACACTTTTATAAGACAAGAGAACATACTCCTGACAATTGCAAAGATCTAATTCTGTCTTGCAGAAGTCAGAGAGAGCAAACCCCATATAGAACTCCACAAGAGATGTGCAACCCATTATGGTTGGTGGTATTGATGAAATATTTGCAGAACATGTGCATTTTGAGAACATTGCTTGAAAACTGAGAATTTATTGTCAAACAGTGTAACTACAACAATAATAGTGACATATAGAAAATCACATGTGATATGGACAAGTTCAATACTTCAACTCACTGTTTCGGTGAAGGTCAAGGTGAATCAGCCATGGAAGGTTGACTATGCTTTCTGGTATGCTTGTAAGTAGATTTTTTGCTGCATAAATTGAAAACTCGTAAATCGATATAGGATTTAGTGAAGTTTAGGTAACCCAAGAAATTTGAACAACTCTTTCATGTGTTAGACAAATTTTTTTTTTCTTTTTTGTGTCCAACAGCTAGTGCAGATGCAGCAAACCAGAGGATTTACCTGCACTAAATTCTGCTAACAAGGACAATGATGCAATAATATTCTAAAAGAGCACTGTCAGCTTGTTTCCCTGGCATAATTAGAAGATACATCATCAACAAGGTGCCCCAGAGTCAACACCCAAATTAATCTCGCACACAAGTAAGAATATTAATAGCATAGGTTAAGAAACTTATCTAATACCTCGATATCCAGTTTCATCAGTTTTGAACAGTTAGCTATATTGTCAGGCAAGCCTCCTAGTGAATTGTTTGATGCCTGACAAGGTAAAATGAAAAGTTAAATGTGAAGCACCTCATTGCCAAAAATTCCAAGTAAGAAGTTTTAGAAAGCGTTCACATGTACTTTCCTTCCCTTTTCCGTGTTCATAAATACAAAGCCACAAAAATGTTGTTTGGAAGCCATCCCGAAAACTTCGTTCTTTTTTATTTTAAAAGAAAAAAAGAAATACTCAGTAATTTCTCTCTCTTTCTGTGCATGGTCTGTTTTAACTTTCTGACTTGGTTGAGATGACACTAACATCATTTTTTTCTATCTTGTCTCAATGCAACAAAAGATCATTTTGTTTTGAGTTTGTTTGGACCATTTTTAGGCTGTCAAACAGGAAAAGGTAAATATAAGAACAGATTTTCAGGATCTTCCCTGATCCTGAATTAAAAACTTTCGTTGGCTTCTCAAAGATTTTCATAAACATGAATTCCAATATATCTCAACCCCCCCCCCCAGGCGGGGGGAAGAAAGCTTGAAGAGTTCATAATATGATCAAAATTTTATTTAGGTTCTGTTTCAACAGAGGCTCCTACTAATGTAGAGCTGAGAGGATGCAAATAGGAAAAATAAGCCACTCAAGACAGTGATCCATAGCTCAAACATAATCATTCTCCAATTTGTGCCCCTAAAAGGCCAGTTATTATATTACCGTCAAAACAACAGTAAAGACTCCTAGTTATATTGCTTGGGGTTAAACATTGCTAAACTACATTCTTCTCCCGGCAGGGAAAGTGACACCTCACAAAGAGTAATATTTGTCAATGTATTAAATTCAATGGAATTAGCCTTACATTGAGCTCTGATAGGTTTAAACAATTTCCGAGAGAGCTTGGGAGTTCCTTGAGTTGGTTGTTTGAACAATTAAACCTGAAGTCATCGCACAATTTGAGTCAATCAAAGTGCACGGGAGACCAAAACAACTTTTATGATTATTAATAAACATAAAAAATAAAAATGCAGCACGACGAGACAACCAAGTGGAAGTATTTCACAGCTTAAACATACATACTGAAATGCATCAGACACAGACCCTACTTTCAACAAAATCGAGCAAGCCTACAAAGTTCAGAGTTTGTAATATTGACTACGCTTGCACAGAAATATGTTCCACATTTACTACAAAGGCATAAAAAATAGGGACATTGAGATAGAAAGTTAATACATTACTAGTGAAGTTCCAGACCCAATTTCTTCAGGAATAATAAGTAATGAGTTGAATGACACGTCCAATGATTTCAACATGGGAGTCAAAAGATGAGTCACACAGAAAGGGGCAGCAATGTCAGAAAAGTACAGAATCCTCTGTCAAAAAGACAAAGTTAAGTCACACACTCTCCAATGGCACCAGGAAGATACGAAAGCTTGTTATGAGCAACATTCAAGACAGTAAGTTGTGGCATGTTCCTCAAATCTTCTTTCAACTCTTCAATATTATTATGAGCTATAATCAGCTTCTGCAGGTCCACTGCCCACGAACACAGAAGCAAACCTCAGTTGTATGCAGTTTGACAAACCCCAGTTGTATTCAGTTTGACTATGTGAGCTTTTGCATATTAGTTTTTTCCCCGTATCTTTTCTTTTGAAGAAAGAGAGAGAGTAAAAGTACCTCCCACCATTTCTCATCATCCCCCACAGCATCCAAACTTCGATATACCTCATCAGGCACAGCCCTATTAAAACCCCCATTAGAGAATACATGTTAACTACATATAAAGCACTTCTTGGCCTTACAAGCTTGACAAAGCCATTGAGAAAGAATAGCCTTTTTTTTTGTGATTCATGGGCACACTCATGGATTTTTAAAACATAATAGTCAAATGGGGTAAATCTCACCAGTTCACGTAAAAAGAAATTCCAAGCTACCTATATTATTATACGGATCATTAACAAAATTCTCACCCCGCATCGAAATCCAGACAGATAGGAACATTTCTATTGCCTCACATCGAGATCAATTCAAAATAATGCAAATGACAAGACATTTCCAGTCGAAAATTAGACCGTTGAAAACCACAAAATAACGTTCGAGTCGAACATCTGAAATGACAGAGAGAAAAGAGGAAGAGATCATCAGATCATCAATTATAAACTTAATCAGGTGTATTTCTATAAGAATCATGCGCCAAGAAATTTTATCATTGACGATCAATTAAAAACCTAATAGGAGTTTTCACAGGACGCAGACGTAATTGCAGAGAAAAGATCTAGTGTCAAGATCGAGAACCGTGCGTATTCGTTGAGAGTGTGAAGACTTACTTGAGAAATCGATTGGAAAGAATGAGAGAACCAGAAGCCGTCGCAGCTTTCAACACTTTGTCCATTGTCTTTCTAAAATTCAGAATTCAAATCGCCATTTTGTTTTTTCTTCCTCTTTAGAGAGAGAGAGAGAGAGAGAGAGAGAGAGAGAGTTTCCAAGCAGTTAGTGAAAGCGAGGGGAAGTCACTCCGAGTCCATTTGTAGTTGGATTCCCCCTGCATTCGGAATTGTGATAAAGACGTTGGAATTTTATCGGGTAGCTGATTAGAAGAAAAAGGTCGGTGGTGATTTTTTTTTTTTTTTTTTTTCAATTTGCAGTTTGCGCTAAACCCTTAAAGCAAGCCATCGATTTAAATAATTTTTTCAATAGTAAATTTTTTCAATAATAATTTTTTCATTACGCTTGCTCTTTATATAAAGTAATCTTTTGAAATAATTTATCGAATGAATCATCCCTAATTATTAAATTCTTCTGTCTTAACCATTTAAGAATCAAGAAAAATAATAATAATTTAGTTGTTCTTTTTCTTTTTTTTTTTATTAAATCTGTATATATAAAATATCACATGAAATAGAAGTACTAAAAAAATTAATCAAATGTTTAAATTAATTTTTAGAGAACATGCAACAAAGAAATGCATGTTGGAATAGAAAGAGAAACTAAAATAAAAAGTCACACAATGCAATTCAACTTTAAGCCATCATACTTCTTGCTTCGATTGGCTGACTTTTTTTTGGGGCCGTGTGGACCAGCCCATCCTGTCCCACCTCAACCCAAGAGATAGGCTAAAAATCTATTTTATTTTATTTTATTATAATATTTTTTTTGGGAGAGGGGAGAAACAAAAAACACTAAAAGAAAAAAGAACAACTAGATGCCCACGAGGTACACGGGGTCTCAAAGATTTCACTCCCTCTGCATCATCTTTCAGTAATCTACTCAAGGAGGCCGGAGGATGATCATACTGTCACCCCTGGACCACTACCGTGACCAAGGGAAGCAAGGAAATCCGCACGCCGGTTTCCCTTCCGTATGTGTGTGACAAATAACCGGCACAGTCACTTCATCCAGGAGCATCTTGCACTTCAGAAAAAAACTTGATGGTCTTGAGTCACTTCTCCCCTGAGCATACCAACCGGGGCTAGAGAGTCCACTTCGAGCTCAACACCCCTAAAACCCCTCCTTTTGGCGAGGCAAAGACCCTCCTTTATTCCCCACAACTCCGCAACGATCACTGTGAAGGTGCCCACATTAACAGAGAAACCGACAATCCATTCCCCTCGGGCATTCCTCAAAAGACCTCTGGCAGCAGCTTGGCCACTTGAATGCCGAACAGAACCGTCGGTATTTAACTTAACATTAGTGCCTAGAGGGGGATTCCATTGAACCCAAATTTCACCACCGGCTTTCGCCCTCTTATCCTTCATGACAGCGGCCCTCATTTCTTTGCAAAAATTGATGGCCTACCTAGCCATCTGCATGGAAGACAGCCGTTCCTTTTGATGAACCCGCTTGCACCTACCTTTCCAAATAACCCAAATGGTGCTTGTAAACTTCACACTGTCCATTAAGAAAGTACCAGCAACATAGCCTTTTATCTCCGCCTTCAGCCTGTCCTCAATGTTGTCAGTCCAGAAGTTTTCAACATGCTACACCTCAGGAAGAACCATCCTCCAAACATCCTTGGCAATGACGCAGTTCTAAGGCTATGAAGAATGGACTCTTCCATCCCAATCAGAGAGAACAATCTGCTTCAAACGTGAAATTCCGTCTCTTCCTCTCTACATTTGTCATTATCTTTTTATTGACCGCTAGTCACAAGAAAAATCTTACTCCAGTAAACTTCATCAGCACAAGAATTAACATCGGAAATTACCACACTCCTAATCTCACCCACCTTTTTAGTAGGAAGAAAGGAGTGCAGGGCTTAAGATTCTGGTCACCGCTGCTGTTAATGAGCATATTAACTTTGGTGTCTAAGGAGGAGCTAGATACATGGGAGAGGGAGTGATTGATTAAGGGTCCATTCCCAACCCAGTGGTCTATCCAGAAGTTAACTTGGCTATCATTCCCCACCTTCCATCTCAACCCCTTAAGTAAGCAATCTCAACTTCTCATAATACTCTTCCAAACCTTAGAGGTCCCAGTCACGCGGCTGTGATTCAGCAAGTCTCCACCTTTTAAGTACTCGGATCTTAGCACTTCACACCACAGGTCTTTCTCTCCTTTCAAAATCCTCCACCCCATCTTAGCTATGAGAGCAAGACTCACGTCTTTCATCCGCCTCAAACCTAAACCACCTTCCCTCCTGGCCAAGCATACTCTTCCCCAACTTATTAGATGAACATTTTTACGATTTTCTAATCAACCCCAAAAGAAACCCTATCGAGCTGATTAAGCTTTTTACAGATTGTCTCTGAAATCTAGGCCGTTTGTATGTAAAAATCTATTTTATGAATATGAGTTATGCAAACTCATCTCATCGTGATAGATCAATTCCATGGATAAGATATTTTAACAATTCTATTTTTAAATATTTATTATATAATTTTTATGTATCGTAAAATTATCAAATGATTAATCAGAAATATGTTAAGTTAATTACACTACTTTATTGATATTTGGAATATCATTAGTACAAAGTTTCAATTAAAAACTTCAATAATTATAAATTCTTATCTGTTAATTTCATTGGAAAATCCATGGTCTGTATGAATGAGCTGGCACATTTTGTCGAATGAAAAAGGGCGAAAACGGAAAACGGGATGGAAAATTGGGCTGGATGCCTTTATCACTGAAAAAGAACATAACCGACCCGAGGGCAATTCTGCGTACCGCTCCTCCGTCTTTGCTCAGCGGTCGCCGGCTGTAATACCCTAGAATACCTTCCAGGAAACTTAGGTATTCTGTCTCTCTCTCTATACACTTCTCAATCAATTCTCTCTCTCTGTCAGAACTCAATCAACAGATTTCATTATTGGCTTAGCAGCGATGACGAAGAAGAAGGAGAAAAAGGTGAATGTTTCGGGAAAACCGAAGCACTCGCTGGACGCGAACCGAAATGGGGATGGAAGCAGTGAGAGTCGAAGCGCCACCACTGTGCGGCGGCTGAAGATGTACAACAACAAGCCGAAGCGAAACAGCAAGGGAAAGATTTTGAAGCACGATTTTCAGTCTAAAGAATTGCCGTCTACTCGAATTCAACCCGATCGTCGCTGGTTCGGTAATTTCGATCCCTTTGCTTGTTTACTTGTTAATTGGTACTTTATGGTTTTTATTGAAATTTGGACCGGACTTTAGTGCTCTTTGAGAGAGAGAGAGTGCTATGATTAATATAAGCTGAACAAATTCATCTGTTTTTTTCCTGTGAATTCAGGTTTTTTTTTTTTTTTTATTAAGACTGTCATTATGTTCAAGAAGTTCAATGTTGAGCTGTCCATGTGTGGCAACATCATCAAAGGTATACACTTAGCAATTATAATTTTTGTAATAATCTTGTAGGAAATACTCGTGTTGTAAATCAGAAGGAACTTGAATTTTTTCGTGAAGAGCTCCAGAATCGGCTTTCGAGTAACTATAATGTCCTTTTGAAGGAAAGGAAACTGCCAATGTCACTTTTGAATGATCATCAGAAAGTATGTATCTCTGCAGTTCTGATTTTCTTTGCTAATAATTAGACTTATAGGCCTTACTTTCTTATCCTCATCTGATTAACTACTACTTTTGTCTTTGTTATGTTATCATTTACCACTTGCCTCTTCATCACTTGAGATTTTTCGTTTAGTTTTTGTGAATAAAAAAATTAATATGAAACTCATTAGGGATACACAGTCAATCTTGCTGGGAGCAACTTTAGTCATGGAAAAGATAATGTATGTGATCTGTCATGCTGAACAGTCGTTGTGTTATTTACAGTAGGAATTTTGATTCCATTTGCATGTAGACTGCAAGGGTTGAGATTTTATTTAAATTAGGTACCCACTGGATGCTAGTCCAGGTTAACCAAGTGTCATTTTTCTCATTCACTCTTGAATTGCTAATGCTCACACATTTGTCTTTGAAGCAAGCAAGAGTCCATTTACTAGATACAGAGCCCTTTGAGTCTGCTTTTGGACCTAAGGGGAAAAGGAAACGACCAAAGCTAATGGCCATGGATTATGAGTCTTTAGTTAAGAAAGCTGATGGTTCTCAGGGTAAGTGAGGCCATGCGATTTTCTTCTACTTATTTTTATTTTTCTCTCATCAGCCTACTTGTGGTAAATGAAATATGCTGGCTGGCTTTTTTATCAAACTCTTCATACAGGCTCATATCTTTAATGATATTATAATTTGATATTTCGCAATTATTTTAGATGCTTTTGAGCAGAAGCATGCTGGTATTGGAAACATAGAGGGTGGAGAAGAAGATGGACTTAGAGATCTTGTTAGACATACAATGTTTGAGAAGGGTCAAAGTAAACGTATATGGGGAGAGCTTTACAAAGTTATAGACTCTTCTGATGTTGTTGTCCAGGTCAGTTTCAGCTTACCTGTGTGCACCTTCATGTGTCTTGCCTTTTATTTTACATTTTATTCTGTCTTTGCTAGCACTTAGGACCTAATTTTCAAGAACTTGGTTGGAACGGAATGTGTTCGTTTAAGCTGCTAGACATTTCTCAGACGTATGCATATGATTTGGATCACTTGCAACAAAGGTGTTATGGAAGATAAATTTTGCAAGATAAAAGGATATCAACTGAATGGGCACATAAAATTGCAGGATTATCAAAACAAAATGTTTTCCTCTGAGTTGTTCTTTAGGGTCTTCAAACTTGTATCATATGTTGTAATGCAATGGAAATCTATCCATAATTAGTCAGTTATTTGCAGAATTTACACGAATAAAAGGAACATATGGTGAAAGCAAGAACTTAGAGTACTCATTTTCTGTTTGGGTAGGATGTCTAGGCTTCAGACAATAAATCAAGTTATCTATTTTCAAAAATTCAATTACCTAGTCTATGGCGGTCATAGTAGTTGCCAGAGTGGAAGGGATCTGGTATGTAGAAAACCTTATCACTTTTTTTGCCCCAATCTGAATCAGCAGTGTTGTAGTCCAACAAATAGCACAGAGGCTAGTTGGTTTTCTTCTTTTTGTTGTACACTAACTGTGATTGTGAGAATGAATGCTCTCAAACACCCATAAGTGTACCTTGGCATCCTTTTATTGTCGAATCATCACAAATGAAATGCTTGCATTTTATTGAGAGGAGGAAAGGAGGCTGGTTAAGAAATTTTACCTGGATCCCTGTTGGAAGAGTTGGCTTGTGCATAGGGAGGAATGAACTTGTACATGATATCCATATTCTTATGCTCTCTTTTCTCTGGTACATTTAGACTTCCATTGTCATATAAGATATGGAATGGAGTTCTTTTTTTGGGTGGGGGGAGGGGAGGTGCATTTTACTAACCTGTGGTTGAATTAGGTGGCTTATTAGTTTGGGAATGGGGCAGATCTATCTATTTATTCATCCTGACCCCATGCTAGGATAGGACCATAGGAACATGCTGCAAATGCACTACTGTTTGTATGATGTCCAAGTCTCTTATTTATGTATATTATGGTTTCCCTTCCCTCCAATGTCACCTTCATTTCCCCCTGATTGGATATATTATTAGCAATGGCACTGTCTTAGTGAAGTAAAGCCTGTGGTGGTCCTTGTAGGAGGCCTGTATTGTTAATATGGAGCCTAAGATAACTAACTTTTATTATGTTCATGCTGTTCCTTTGTCTAGCCTTTTTTTTGGGGGGGGGGACGTGCAATATGTTGCAATTAATTAGTATTTAGTAGATGATATATTTTTTCATGTGTTCCTTTTCCTTTTTATTTTAATATTTTGAATACAAACAAAGGCCTTGAAGTGAAAGGGTATAATAAGCATATGACTAGCAAGTTGCTATTAAATTAGACAAATATCAAATGTATGTATGAATTGCTTGAAGGAGTTTATACCTTCAGAATTCCCACTGCAGATAAACTAAAAGGCTTCACTTCCTTTAAGACTATTATAACCCTCTCCCCCCAAGTTACACAATTTAATATTTAAAAGGGTCCAGAGATTGTAGTCTTCTATCTATAACGAGATACACTCCCCATCAGGACCATATATCCTCGAGAGCCATACTGTCATAACCCAATGAATATCTCAAAATGAAGAGGGCTATAGATTTTAAGAATGCATTCCACCTACAGTGTAGTGAGAAATAGTTAGAAGTTTTCAATCTCCTACCTTTCATTTTCAAAGAGCAAATCTCTTTACATTTATAGATGATTACTGTCGATTGAAGCATTTATAGCCAGTTTACCTGTTTTCTTGCTTTCAATGTACTCACTTCTTGCTTCTCCTTTACACCTCAGGTTTTGGATGCTAGAGATCCACAAGGTACAAGGTGCCGTCATCTGGAGAAGCATTTGAAAGAGAATTGTAAGCATAAAAACATGATTCTACTGTTGAACAAGGTTGGTGATAAATTTGTTTTGAACTCTTGCATGATTATAAACATCCTTTTTTTGCCCTTTCCATGCCACCTCGTTAATTTTTGCTTGAATTATTCCAGTGTGATTTGGTTCCTGCATGGGCAACAAAAGGTTGGCTTCGTGTGTTATCAAGGGAATATCCTACCCTGGCATTTCATGCCAGCATCCACAAGTCCTTTGGCAAGGTATGGTATTATCTATCTAAATATATGCCCATCTGCTTGGCAAGGAGAAAGGTTTTTACAAACCAACTATGTCCTGTGTATGTAACATGCTCATACCTAGACCATATATGTATTATATGTAAAAGCACATGCACATAATTTCATGTCAAATAAAAGTCTTATTTGAGAAATAGGTTATTTTATGGGATCATTCATTTTTCACTGGTTCTGCAGTTGTGCAATGTGTTAATTATAAGATTTAATTTAGTTTCACCTTTTTGTACAGGGTTCTCTATTATCAGTGTTAAGACAATTTGCCCGCTTAAAAAGTGACAAGCAAGCCATCTCTGTGGGATTCATTGGGTATCCAAATGTTGGAAAATCATCTGTTATCAACACACTGCGTACAAAAAATGTAATGTCCTTAATTTTGTTTGCTTATGGCTAGTTCTGTTAAATTTACAAAATTTGATGAAAACAGAAGGACATTCTCTATTTGTCAATAGTTGGCATGCACTTTCTTCCTGAAATTATTCCTTTTCTTTGGTATTCATAACATAGTCAACGCTATAAGCTATTTTTTAGTTCAATGCATCTGAAATGATTTTGTTTATCTCACAAGGTTTGCAAGGTTGCCCCTATTCCAGGGGAGACTAAAGTCTGGCAGTACATAACACTTACGAAGAGGATCTTCTTAATTGACTGTCCTGGTGTTGTTTACCAAAACAATGACTCTGAGACAGATATTGTGCTGAAGGGTGTGGTATGTATCTTCCTTTTATTTTCTAGTTCATTTGTCGATGTCACACTTAAGTTGCTTTATCTTATTTTAAAACCCTACTTTTAAATCCAAATTTCCCCTGAAAATGTCTTTTGTTTTTTATCTGATCTGTAGCCAAATTTACTTTGCCCTATGATGGAGATGCGAAATCCAGCCATAAAAGTTTGGATATGATCTGTAGCAATTTGCGAAAGGATGTTTCAAATTTTAGTTTTTTTTTTTTTTTTTTTTTTTTTTTCAAATTGGTAAAAGAAAAGAGATTCATTAAGTGCGCCAATGGGTGGCAAACCCATACTAATTACAAGCTCTTATGTCCAAACAATTCACCAAGCTCAACTCATCAAACATATCTCTCGTATACCAGAAAACAAAAGTTTGTAACCATCTAGCCTTAAATCTAACAAATTTTAGTATTAAATATTAACAAGTATTTCTTGAAGTGACAGCATTAACTGTCAAACTTAGTCTTGGTAGATAACATGGTCATGAAGTGCTTTTGAAGGCAATTTGAGGTTGATGCTTTTGATGTGACATTATTAACTGCATTTTCTCTTTCCTTCTTTTCCTTTCCAGTGCGATCCTCGGGCCAAGTCCTGGATTGCTTAGTTCAGCATTCTTTGTATGATGTTCACGTACATACTTGATTCGCTACTGCCACTCTTTATGTTTATAATGTCATTTCCACTAAACTAGTTTTGTTCTGGCAATTACTTCGTTCTTTGCAAATATGTTAGTCTTGTGGTTTGCTGCTTCCACAGCTTCTTGGTGACTATTTACACTGTACTTTCAACTTAGTATCAATGGTTTATCTTTGTGAATGAATCTGGTAAGATATGTTTGTAGGTACGGGTAACAAACTTGCGAGATGCTGCTGAGCACATTGGAGAGGTTTTAAAACGTGTGAAGAAGGAGCATTTGGAAAGAGCATATAAGATAGAAAAGTGGTATGTCATACAATAGGGGAGAGGAATTACATCAAATGTTTGGTTTGTATAGGTAGAAGAATATGACCTTGATTTTTTTTTTCCTTTTTCCTTTTCTTTTTCCAGGGACGATGAAAATGATTTTCTTGTTCAGTTATGCAGACTGACAGGCAAACTTCTAAAGGTAAATGCATCTTGGATAAATGAACTATGCTACGATTAAATTGAGATACTCTATTGAGATTAGATTTGACCTTTAAATTGTTGATACTCTCTATTTTTCTCAAGGTTGTCTATGCGCAGAGTGTGATGCTTTTAACTGGTGGTCTAGTTCTGATGTGTGTGTGACATGTTTTGTCTGATGTGTCCAGGGTGGTGAACCTGACCTAATGACTGCTGCGAAGATGGTCCTCCATGATTGGCAGAGGGGCAGAATACCTTTCTTTGTTCCGCCACCATGGCTAGAAGATAATCCATCAGAAGAACCTGGTGTTCCTGGTGTTGTGATGGATGAAGCAGTGAGCAGCACTCAGGCATCGGCAGCATTGAAAGCAATTAGCAATGTCATTTCATCACAGCAGCTATTTAATGTACCAGTTCAAAGAGACCTCTTCAGTGAAGATGAATTGCGGGGAGAGGCATCTAAAGATCAGCTTGCTGTCAATGAAAATGAATTAAGTGGAAATGCATCTGAAGATGAGGAAGCTGCCAAGGCATCTGAAGATCAGCCAGCTGTTGGTGAAAATGAACTGCAGGGAGAGGTTTCCGAGGATCAGCCAGCTGCTGAAACTTGAGTAGTTACTTCTTGCTGTTGCTATTACGGGCCTTTTCATTATAAAGAAAGCAGAATCATAGCAATTCAAGTTTTGTAATCTATTTGACTAGCTAAGTTGGTCTTTCATCTAAGGCAGCTTCATGCGAAAATTTTGGATAAAAATTTTCCTTTTATTTGAGGTTAATTTGTATTCCTTAAGCTTATTAGGAGGTTGCCAAGGATTCTCCTTTAGCAGGGAAAGAACCAGAATTATAAATCGAATGCATTCTTATTGTTCTTGTCATTCTTGATTGACTGGATATCCAGAAAGTGTGGGGGCCATGAATCTCCGAGTTAGAAAAAGAAGACTCCTAAAACCGAGGAGGAGGTAAAAGAGAGTTTTCGAGCGTCCCTCCAGTTGTCTAGTCTGGGACTTGTGTTTTGTTTTCTCCCTGGTCCCCTGCCTTCGTCTAGCATTTTAAAGAAAAAAACATTCAACTACAACGTTTAGGTTGAGCATTATTTTTGCCGGGTCGATGCTTCTTTTATGTGTCTATGATATATAGGTTCTTGTGGTCATGACGGGACATTATAACGTAATCACTCCATGACAAGACAAGGATATATGTCTGCTCGAATCCAGTTTATGTTTAACTTGTGATGTACATGTGGGCCAAAAGTCATGCTACTTAGGTGAATGCACAATGTGATAGCAACGTAAGGACAACGACTGACAAACAAATAGGACTAGTTTGAATTGGTAGGTTAGCTCTGAACTCGATTATCTGGTAATTTCGATCAATATATTAATTTTTCTTATTTTAGTAGTAGTAATATATTTTGTACTGATTATTTGTTTATATTTAATATGATTAAGGATAAGTCTCCACGGTTCACCGAATAATTTTGACCAAAGCTCAGTATATATATATATATATATTGAGTTTATTGATGAATATGATATAACTAAAGGAAAGTAACATATGATAGGGCATGGTGGAAAGTTTTTAACCATTCTACACGAAACGAAAGCACCCTAAATCAATGGCGCAAACAACTAATAATGCTCGAAAATCATGAAGCCCACTTCAGGTCCACAAGTCATTTTCAATGAAACTTGTCTAATTTGAGTTTACATATTGGGTCCATCGCCGGTGCGGCTTGACCAGAACTGCTCGCAGCAGCATCACCATACAAGGTGAGACAACTGTTAACATATGCAGCACACATAACAGAGTCAGCTACACTTCCCGTACAGTTTCAATTCCCTTCACTTCCTCCTGTAATACCTCCGGTTATATTCAGTTGACAACACTTGACACCAAATTCGCATCCCATAAATTCTCTCTTAACTTGGCTTGAGCCTTTCCAAGTAAAGGCAGACACTCAATTTTTTTAGAAAAGAGTTATACATAATCTTGAAAATTATAATTTCAAATATTATTTATTTTATTAAAATTAAGTTTGGCCATATTGAATAATTGAAGTTATGGTTGGGCATTTGATTTGCCATCAACCCTTGAATTGAATTCTCATAATGCCGGGTTTAATCAATATGGAGGACCTATATGCATACTGTAGGGACAAGGGACTGGCCTAGTTTGTCCAGAAAATCTTTTTTTTTTTTTTAGGGTATAAAAGGGAAAAGGAATCACTGATATGAGAAAGACCAAGGTCGCTTTCAAACTTTCAACACATGACATGTGGGTCTTGCGTAATTCTCGGCCATGCTAACGTGCCTTCTTGGATATGTATTCTTCCTCAAGCGGTCAATCACGTGGGTCCATCACCATTTAAAAAAATCAAAACACGAGGAGGGATTATTTTTTGAAATAATACCTTCTTGGATTTGTATTATTTATTTTTTAAATAATAATAATATAATTTATAATTTTATTCATATCATAGATTATTTATTTTATTTAAAATTATTCATATGTTATCGAGAGAGATTTAGTTGCGACTCTAGGACATTTTCGGGTTTGATGCGGAGAAAATTTCTCAATATTAATTTTTCTTGCTTTTAAAATATCTCTCATTTATGAAACGACCGAACACATTAAATTAAATAATATTTATATTAAATTTTTTATATTTTATAATTACGTATTTTTTATATTTAATAAATTATTTAGTTATGGATATGCTCTGTGCAATTTCAGACGCGAAGTGATGAACAACCAAACGAAAAGAAGGTGATGGTTTCCATCTAATTTTGGGAACAAATTTTGTTTCATGCATTTACTGCAAAACTATAATGTAATAAATGCAATCTAAAGTCTCATATGGTGACATATATAGTTCTTTGTATTTATTACTTACACCGGGCGAAGTAACGCCGGTGAAGACACATAATTAAAAAAAAAAAATCATAATTTCGGATATTTACTAAAACCTATAATTTTTAAAATTAAATAAAAATAAAATAAAAAAGACGATGACTTATCAGATTGTATGAAATTTAGGCATCGATTGTTGTTGATTTGCTTTGACCCAACGACCGTTGCTTTTTTCTTTTTTCTCTTTTTTTGTAAAATTCAAATTTTAGATTAAAATTGTATGTGATGATAAACTTTTTCCGGAGTTTAATAAATAATAACTTTTTTGGTTATATAGTAATCGCAAAAGTTATAGATTTATACGTATTCATGAATATTCGAATAATAGATTTGGAAGATATTTATGTAAGAATTTTTTACTATTCGAGAGTTCTTATAAAAAAAGAATGAAAATCTAAAATTAATCTATTTATTATTGTTTGAATTAAAAATTGTATATATCAAATCTTCTCTATTAATTAGATTAGCAAAATATTGACAAGAAATTATTATTTTGATTTTATATGTTTTAAAATAGTATTTCACAATTCTTTTACATGTTTTATTCTGACCAGCGTAAAATAATAAATGAGATTAAAAATGTTAGCATCCCACGTTAAATGATAGTCTTATGAAGATAGGCCTGAGGGGTTCTATGAAGCCAACCCCACCAAAAAGCAAAATGCCAAATTCTAGGCTATGGCTAGGGTGGCGCTTTCCATGTCTCTTGGCTCTACAAACCCCGTGAGAAACCGTGACCAATTCACTCTCTCCATGTAGACAAGCATGGCACCGTCACTGCCGACTTTGGTTGGCGTAGTTGGTTAAAGGAGTTGTATCCATGTTTTCTCGTATTCAGGTTTGACTCGATATAAAAATAAAAAAAAAATCAATATTAAAATATTCATTTTGTAAAATAGATCATATAACGATTGGTTCATATTTAATCAGAATGAAATTTTAAATACCAAACGATAATCACTGATCATCAATTAAACAGTAGCACAAATCAATTAAACAGTAGCATTACTCAAGAACCAATAGATAATTGATTTAGTAAAAAGAGTGTTAAAATCCCTGAATTAAGGATTTGATTCGAATCTAATATAAATTAATCAGAACAAAATACTGAACAATGGGGGCGGATCCGTCTAGATACCTAAAAAAGAGAAAAAGAAAAAAAAAAAAAAGTCAAGAAAGAAACACAGATGGTGTGCCGCTCAGATGGGTATTTGCCCAATTACCAAATCATATTCAAATCAATATACAATTTCAAATATTACGATAATACTATAACCTGTGACAGGTGTGAGTGTCACACAATTTTTTTCTTTTTTTAACGGGTGAAAACGTAGAAAAGAACAATTAATTTATATTGCATCTATAAGAGTTTTTTATATTTTGAAATATTCTATTTAAAATATAAGGTCATCAGATCTTTAAAATATCCTGTTGAGGCTATAAGTATTGGATTAAAGTAAATCCCTTAAAATGTTAAGCAGCTAATTATTTTATTAATTATTATTTAAATTTTAATTGAGTATTTACGCTTAAAATCTTTAGTTAATAAAGTATTAATTTATTTTTTAAAAAAAAAAGTATAAAACATCTCTTTTTATACTAACATCTTAAAAAAAAAAAAAGAAGAAAGAAAGAAAATTTTGTTCTCTCACCTCGTAACGTAGACCCAGACCCAGGAGGGGCATTTCCTCGTAACCCCGGAACGCACCCCTCTTCTTAAGATTAGCAACAGAACCGATAAAACAACATTATAATTATCATATTTTTCAAGATCTCACTGGTGCATCTCTCTCTCTCTCTCTCTCCCTCTCTCTCTCTTGTTTGCCGGGCGCCATTACAGTTTTCTCTCTTTCTCTCTTTCTCTCTAGAAACTAAAATTCGAGAATCCTGAAAAAGAGATTCCTGCACTGGACGGAGAGAGGTTATCAGTGCTTTTGAGTCTGTGAACTCAATAAAAACTGTGCTTTGGAGGAATGTAAACTGAAAATCCCAAATGAAATTTTACGTTGGTTGAGTTCAGAATTAGTTAGAAAGGAGTTTGCTGTAAATTCTTAGATGTAGGGAACAGCTTGTTCCCGAAAAGGAGTTTCTTTATTTGATTATGTGAAGATTCCGGAGGTTTTCTTTTGTTGTTGTTGTTGTTGTATTTATAGAAGTAAATCAAAATTTCTGATTGAATAATGTTGTTCGATTATTTAAGATTGTTATCGTAAATGTAATCTGGTGTTGTATTAGGAAAGAAATCGAGGTCTGTTTTTAGTGGTGTGTAACATATTGGAAGATTAGTTAAGGTTGGTAGAACAGAAATGGCGTCGGAGGATTCCAAGGAAATGCGATCGCTGGCTTTGACGCCGACGTGGTCTGTTGCTTCGGTTCTGACGATCTTTGTTGCTGTTTCCTTGATTGTCGAGCGGTCGATACATCGGCTGACCACTGTAAGTAAATACTTAGCATTTGTCTTCGGTTTCTTTTTGTTTAATGTTGTAATTACTTTGTTATTCATGATTTACATAGTTACTGCTGACAACATAAGTACAAGGATTGCTATGATCAAATGCATTTTCTTCCTCGCTCTTGATGAAAGCCCTGTACATGCTATAATAATCCAATGTAATTAATCTAATTTTATAGGCCTAATTGACTATGACTGTTTGTTTTTTTTTTTTTTTTGGCTTTGATATTCTTCATATGTACCTCTGGTTTTGAAAATAAGGAACTAGAGAATTCACTTTTCCAGATGCCTAAAATTATGATGACCACTTCTCCTCCTAGTATTTTGATACCCTTTTCCTATATGCATTTCAAGAACCCTTGGGGGGGGGCATTTAGAATCTGACTAAGTTCCCTTCTCCATTTTCCTCTGTCTTGAATAGGAATATGGTGGCTTAAACAAAAAATTATAACGTTTTTGTTGGCAGCATTTATTAGAGTTCCTTATGCTATTTGGGATAACAAATTGTATAGATAGTGGAAGACAGTGGAGCACATATATAGAGTTGATTCAAAACTAGACAGCTTAAGCTCCAATGGAAATGGTTTACAATTATCTTTTACATTGTTAATTTGTAAGGCAATTGAGTTCAGTGCCTCACCTGAATCCACATGGGTTATATTTGTGGTGTGTCCAAATTTTGTGAAACTTGCTTCTTATTTGACAAAGATAAATTTCCACTTCTGAGATTGTGTTTTTATATTATTGCAGTGGTTGAGAAAAACAAATAGGAAACCTTTACTTGAAGCAGTGGAGAAAATGAAAGAAGGTAGTATGACAGGT
This sequence comes from Dillenia suffruticosa, assembly GCA_033439265.1. Classification (NCBI taxonomy): domain Eukaryota; kingdom Viridiplantae; phylum Streptophyta; class Magnoliopsida; order Dilleniales; family Dilleniaceae; genus Dillenia; species Dillenia suffruticosa. Next base: position 4,356,953 of record JAVTVX010000005.1, read on the forward strand.
TTCCTCTCTTGAATTTCTTAAAGTTCTCTAAGACATGTTTGCATGAGAAAGTATAAAAGGGCCCTTTTTTAGCTTAATCTGTATGTGACCCACTTCCTGATAAGTATCTGTTGCTAAGCTTTATATTTTGGGGTTATCTTAACAGAGTTGATGCTTCTTGGCTTTATTTCACTTCTTTTGACGGCTACTTCAAGCATAATAACCGGTATTTGCATTCAATCAAAATTCTATGATAGCACGTTTGCTCCATGCACCAAATCTGAAGTTGATGAACAGCTTGAAAGTGATTCTTCTGAGGGTCGTAAACTATTGATGAGTTCACCTATGCCTCAAACATTGAGGAGGTTGTTGAGTGACTTGAATAGGAATACTTGCAAAGAGGCATGTACCTGTGAAACTGACATCTTTGTTTTGCAATTGCTTTAATCAGTTGAGTTAAACATATTGTCGGAGTCATTTTACTGGTCAAGTCTTGTTTATCATGCATTTATTAAACCTGAATTATTGCTAATGTTTTGTGTAGGGTTATGAGCCATTTGTTTCCTATGATGGGCTTGAGCAATTGCATCGCTTCATCTTTGTCATGGCAATAACACATATATCATATAGCTGCTTGACCATGCTGCTGGCAATCGTGAAGGTTAGTCATCTTTTGTTTTAGATAGATGTCTAGTAAGTGTGCTAATCTTACTAATAACCTTTCTTCTGTTGTTTTATTCTTCTTTTCTCCTGCTCTCTGCAAAAGATATTCATTGTGTTGCCTTGTTAGTTTTCTTTCATTAAATAAGAAAGCTCAAAATGCTCTCCCATTCTGTGTAAATCCCAAAGAGTAGCAATTAAGAATTATATTTTGTGAAATTTGATGGTGAAATATCATCCAGGGAAGAAGTACAATGGCACACTATACAGTTTAACCACAACATCCTTTTGAAATATTTGTCCTCTAATATGGCATTGGCTGCTCGTGAAATGATATTAATGTCCAGAGTTTGCCTATCTTCCAATTTGAGTAGCAATTTTAATCTCTAGTCCTGCACGCGCCCATCCAATTCTAGGCACTAATGTTTTAAGACCGAGTTTTTAGCTGAATCATCTGGTAAAATCTTGGGTATGAACTGCACTGCATGGTCGAATAAAGAGTGAGTCGTTTATGGTTAAATGCCTAAGAAGAGGATAAAACTTTTATTATCTTTGTTTACTTTGCATTTATGCAGTTTGTTAGATTTGTACAAGTGGCATAATTCTAGTTTTATATGGATGTTGCAGTACAAAAACTTCATGATTTGCTTCTAATTCTCATCTAATTACTCACCAGATCCATAGCTGGAGGGCGTGGGAAGATGAAGCACATATGGATAGGCATGATTCTTTAACAGGTAATCTTCTTCAGCCATGGCGTTCAAAGGAATGATCAGGCATGATTATTTAATTTAAGATGTGGATAGTCTGACTCTTTAATGGGTAATCTCTTCAAGTGGTAATATTCTAATTTATGATCAGCTATATTTTGATTTGTTTAAAGTTCAAAAAAGATGGGTGATTCTATTTGTGTTCATTATTATGGACCAGCTTTTGTCCCACAGTTATTAGTTCTGTTTCTTAATTATTTGCCTGAATTACACTTTTGACTCTACCAAGATGAACTTGACCTTTTGTGTTTTCTTTTAAACAGAAATTACGAGAGAGATGACGATGAGAAGACAATCAACTTTTGTGAAGTTTCATGCATCAAATCCTTTCGTCAGAAACAGTTTTCTTATTTGGGTGGTAGGTATACTGCCTTCTAGATGCAGCTGATTTTATTTCTGATCTTATTTCATCATGTTACAAAGTGTTTTTTTTTTTTGTTTCAATGCTTCATGAAGTGGTAGAATTTTGAAACATAACTCAGTGCCCACGTTCTTCACTCGAAAATGAACCAATGAAAACTTTTTGTGCCTTTTATGGATGAATTTAACTGGTATTTGTTTATTTTTCACATTTCTTTGTGAGTTGGAGAGAATCTCCTGTTTCCCGGAGCACTTTCTTTAATTTTGTTTTTCATTGTACTCCCGGTAATAATACTGGTTGCTTGCTTTATGGTTGAATTACGAACGTTGTCGTTGTGCTGTTAATGCCTGTTATCCCATGTTTACTGGCTAATCGAAAGATCCCTCTTGCAAGTTGGTTTATTGGTGTTCTACGTGAGACAAGAGGCATTCCTCCTCTTCCCTTTTTCTGGTAAACTGATAAATGTTTTAGTGCCCTACATCCTTTTTGGTTGATAACATCTTTGAAGGATCCTCTAGTTCAAATTTTATTTACTGGCGTTCTACAGGGTCTTTGTTGACTTCTCTTCTAATATTTTGATTTACTTCGGCTGGAATTTGAGGAGTAATTTTCACTGGATTAGAAACATAAATTTATTGATAGCTTTAATTTATATCAAAATGGCTGTACTACTGTCAGAATTACTACTGATGTTATCTATTGTTATTACTCTGATTTTTGTAGACATGTTTCTTCCGCCAATTTGGGCGCTCAGTTGTTCGTACTGACTACCTTACACTTCGAAAGGGGTTCATCATGGTATGTAGTAATCAAGAATCATAGCTCCAACAAACTGCATTATTAGCTATTGCAAATTCTTCCAGATGTGGAGTTATATACGCCTTTTAATGCCCCATCTTCTCCCAAATGTTGCTATGAGGATTGCAAAGTTCCTTTTTATTATGGTATACAGGGTAAAAGCTATGTACAGCTGTGATGGTAATGCTGAAGGCTATTGTCATTATGGTGAAAATTATAATTTGGCTTTTGCCTTTTTGGCACTTCATTTCTAAATGTCAAGGTCAAACCAACTCTAAATTAGAATGCTATTTGGAGGTTGTGAAGGGAATAAAAGTGAAGTCCATGGTGTAAAAATCTTGCCAGCTAAAAGATGATACCCTAATAACTTCTTGGATTGTAAAATATAATGCAGCTATTGTCAAGTCACACATGATCTGCATTGCAACTCATTTGTGAGGATGTGCCTTTGGTTGACTGGTTACAGTGAATGGCAATTTCTTTCCCCCTTGTTTTAATTTTTGAAAATTTTCCATGTTGCCATGTTTGTGCCCTTGCTTCATAGATTTCAGTCTGTGTTTTACAAGAATGCTATATTTTATGGACATTCACTTAAAAGTTGATGGACAAAAGTAGTTTTTTTTTTCTTTTCTAAATATTTATTCCATGAAACCCTTTATGTTTATTGTGAGCAGCCATATGAAATTCAAAGTATAATACTTATTCTTTGAACTCACAAAATGTTGTGAATTATAAGTCCTGTTCATGTCCATTGGTCTCTCCTAGACAGTTTACACAGAAGCCCTCATATTTTATTAGCATACTTCTTGCTATGAATTTGTTGATGCCTGTTCTTTGTGTGCATGACAGAACCACAACCTTACATCAAAATATGACTTTCACAGCTATATGATACGTTCTATGGAAGAAGAATTTCAGAGGATAGTTGGTGTGAGGTAAGTAAACCAAGAATGTTGGTCCCTTAGTGAGATTTAGATTTTTTCTTTTTTCTTTTCAATGATTTCTTTAAATGCTGAGGCACTCATTGCAGTTGGCTATCAGCTTCTGTCTACCTAATTTAGCTATTGATTTTTGTCATGCAGTGCCCCTCTCTGGGGATTCGTTGTTGCTTTCATGCTGTTTAACATAAGAGGTATGGCACTGTTGTAAGAGCAGAGCTATCATGTCTTGCCCTTGTCTCAATTTCAAACACTGTTAAATTCTGAGATTGGAGGCACTTGCTTATGTATATGATGATAAACGGAGAGGGTCAAAACTCTCAAAAAGACCTGTGCTATGGTGGGGCTGCACTCCATGGCTAGAGCACCCAGAATACCACAGTTAATATGCATAGGAAGTCATTTTCTGAATGACTAGGATTGATTATTTTTTGCAGCACACAGTTCAAAGTCTGTTTTGGAATTTCATAATCAAATTAACTTTTGTGTCAATTATCGAGCAAATCATGGCCCTTTTGATCCTGGAGAAGAGCATTTTCGTTTCAAACTTGGACCTTGATTGATCAAGCCAAGCAAAATTAACCACTTAATAAGTCAAACTCGATGGGTTCAATTAGTAATTGACTGGTACGTAAATGGCATGCATAACCTTCAAAAGAAGAGGACAATTTCAGCTTTTTCTTAAAGTGAAAAGACAAGGAAATGGCGATATTGAATGATGACGTGATATGTAGGTGTCGGATAGAGGCTTTCTTTAGCTCTGTTGTAGACTCCAAGCTTTGCTTTAAATTTTGAGACTCAATTCTACTTTCTTTCTCTAGTGTACAATTTAGTCTTTTCTTCACAAATATATGATACATTTGAAACCATTTACAGGTTCAAATCTCTATTTCTGGATAGCCATCATACCTGTAACGGTTAGTATTTCTTCTTATGCAGGCCAAGTTTGATAGTGACACAGACAGTAATAGATTCTTCGATAGTTTGGGCATGTGCTCAGTTAATGTGACTCTGGAAGGCCAACATACTTATTTATTGAGGAAGACTCATGTAATTTCGCTCCAACATAGATAGAAATGCTGTTTGCAGACGATGCCAATATCACATCTCTTTCAATAAACTTACCCTAGTTTCTTTAGTTTTTTAAACCTATTGTGAAAAGCCTAGATTTTAGATGAGATTGTCATGAAAAAATGGTGGCCTAAATGGGAAATTAGATGTATGCTGAAAAGTCGCATGCACAAAAGGCATGGGGTTTGCTAGAAAGAAAGCATCAAGAAAAACCTTAGTGCTAGTTTGATTAACAATATTGTTGGAAGTATTCTAGTTATTTGAGCATTCTGATGAGCAGATTCTCCACATGAATGATGGGATCGGAAATGTGGTTGGAACTTGGAGCATAGAAATGCCATTGGGTTATAACTGTCAGCAGAGTTCTGCAAACACCTGCTGTCTTTTGTCTTGTTTCCTTTCCTGCAATCCTTAATATATCTTCACAAAATCCAATTAGCTCCATATGATCCTGGACATCCTTTTCTCCATTAATTTTATCTCTCATTGCCTCACAGTGGAATCCCTCTTCTTTATTAGGTCGCATGAAATACCTGTCCCTTTTAAATAAGTAATGATGTTTGGCAATCATATCATGAACTGAAGCTTCTGTCAGAGACTGACAGTTTCAGGGCTTTATAACCATTTTCCTCTCCCTCCCTCACCTTTCTTCCATCATTACACTTCTTTCTTCTTCTGTTTCACTCATTTGTAATTGTTACAATTCCCTTGTTGTTCTTGCTGTCCCTTTATGTTGCTGTGCAGCTTGTGCTTCTTGTGGGTACAAAACTACAACATGTAATTGCAACCTTAGCATTGGAGAGTGCTGGCATTTCTGGTTACTTCACCGAAGCAAGGTTAAAGCCTAGGGATGATCTTTTCTGGTTTAAAAAACCAGAAGTATTATTGAAGTTGATCCACTTTATTCTATTTCAGGTTGGCAAAATTATTTCTTAATTATTCTTTGCTTAAATTGGAGAGTGGCAAATGAGTTATTCTTTTGATTGTCATGTCTCTCTGCAGAATGCTTTCGAACTGGCTTCCTTCTTTTGGTTCTGGGTAACTTCCTCTCCTTTGCTATAATATTCTGAACTTTAATGTGTTTGAACTTGATTCTTAAAATAAAATTTCTGAATTGAATATTTCCAAAAAGTTGGGAGTTCTGATGACTTAGATCTTTGAGAGTTCGTTGTCTGAAGCACTTGGTACAGATCAAAGATCAAGAAGTTTAGAATGACAGAAACATGTACTGTTTTTGCTTTAAATTTATTTTGAATGTGATACTAACACATTAACTTTGGTTGTTTTGTGCGGGAACATTATATAGTGGCAATTTGGCTACAACTCTTGCTTTATAAGGAACCATCTTTTGGTCTATCTAAGGCTGTTTCTGGGGTATGGATGCCATCCTCTTATTACATCACCTCTTTTCTGTAAAAATTAACAAGTTTTTCTCTTTAGAATCATCGTTAATACCATAGCTGTTCTCTTTTAGGTTTGCTGGACAGTTCCTCTGCAGCTACAGTACTTTGCCACTTTATGCACTGGTTACTCAGGTATATTCCAATAATTGCTTTTATTTTATGAAGGAAAATATCTGGTTGCAAGATGGAGCAATGACATAATAAGGGTGACAGAATCACCACAAACCCATCATCTGCAAGCTTAACATTTACACGATTTAGCCCTTTGAAGTTTCAAAATTTTAAGCTCTGAACATATTTACTAGTCCATGGAATGAAGCACATCGGTGTTGATGGTCTTCAGCCTATCTATCAGAGTTGTGTTCATCCACTCATAATATGTTGCCCATGACCATGGGTATTCTCCTGCGCACTTAGACATGCTAAAATTGCAGGGTATACTTTGTTGGACCTTCAACTCTTCTCAGCCTAGTTACCTTTTTGTAGACATTGACTGCATAGATCTTTCTCTTCATATCACCATCACCTAGCTCTATGGATGGCCATGCTGCTTATGAGAAAAATGGCCATCTGAGAACCTATGAAGTGGCCCAAAATATTTCAGGATATTTTCTTTCCCCTTTTTTTTGGGGGGGGGGGGGGGGGGTGGGGGCTATGTAAATATATTGGCATGTTATGGGCTAGTCTCTTATTGCATCTTATGTCTAGTCTTCACCAACCACTAATGAAAATTTTCTTCTTTCAGATGGGAACAAATTATAAGGCTGCCTTGATTCCACAAAGGATTAGGGAGACAATTCACGGATGGGGAAAGGCAGCAAGAAGGAAGAGGAGGCATGGTGGTTTTGCTGATGATTCTACCATACACACAGACACAAGTACTGTATTGTCACTTGAGGAAGATGACAATCATTTGATGGATGAGCCTGCCATCCTTACAGCCACAGCTTCCGAAATCGAGTTACAACCCACTTTGGCTATAGCTACGACACCTTCCCCTGTTGCTAATGAACACTCAAGTCGGGTTGGCACACCTCTACTCCGACCCTCTGCCACAATTTCTAACTCAATTTCATTTCAGTTTGAGGCTGAGGAACTGTCAAGATCCTCTTCAGTGCCAAGCAGAAGAGATTGAGCAACAGTAGGTGGTAAGTAGGAAAAGTTTAAGAAGATGATTCAGAGAATATCGGTACTCTTACATGTAAGTTTTGATCGTAGAAATTCTCTTGCAGGTTGTAATTTGTAGCATGAGTTCATATAGCAGAAAGATATAGATGAACTAAATGAAATCAGTAACGTTAGCACAAATTACGTGTGAAGTATACTTAACACAATGTCAATGATGTGAGATCATAGTTCCTAGTCTTGCAATCATTGCCTTGAGATGTCTATTGTCAATTGTTACCAGAAGATGTTTTCAGATTCCATTCACTTATAAATCCCAGTTACATCATGAGCTGAGCTTAGTTAGCAACTTGTAGCTCAGCGCTCTTATTGAGTATACGATTTATAAGTAGAGAAGCAGTTTGTTAATGATGAACCAATGGTGGATCATCCCTATGGTGCATGGTGTGAATGGGCTGGACTTGTTCAGGCCGAGCATCAACGGGCTCGTGTGATTGAACATCCATTTCTTGTGGAGCAATTGGTTCACTAGCGATGTGTTTCCCTGGCCCAAATGGAATAGGCAGGCCACTGGCCCCACCGCAGGGAACGCAGGGGGGACAGCCGTAAGGAGGCTGATTTGGGTTACCCAGGACGTAGGGGTTTGGGTAGTTGGGTTCCCAGGGGTTGAAGGGCACATAAGGGTAGTTGGGCTCATATCCAAAGACAACACCACCACTGCCTCCACCACCACCTCCGCCTCCGCCACCGCTGCCATCATTTCCGTAGTTATTATTATTGTTGCCATATCCTGGGATAAAACCTGCCCCATTACCATATCCTGAACCATAGCCACCCCCGCTTCCTGAACCAAAGCTCCCAGAGACCCTGCCTCCACCGCCACCGCCACCAGCACCATGACCACCACCATTGCCACCAAGTCCACCAGTGCCGGTGCCGGAGCCTGAACCGCTGCCCCAACCACCTGCACTTGCTGTCATAGATGCACCAAGCTTATTTTCCATTTGGTCATTGTTTGACTCCATGAGCAACCTGTGCGCATAGCAATGTCCCATGCACACGAGAACCAGTAGCCCCAAGTAGAAACATTTTGGTGTAGCCATCTTTGTTGTTATGCAGCTTTGCATGAATAAACAATCCCTAACAGAGGGTATATATAGTCAGAACTTCCCAGGTCCAAGCGTTGGAAGCACGTAACTCCAAGATACAAGCTGCAACAGAGCACCAAAGGCCTCCCCTTTATTAGTTGGATGTAGGAATCACAGTCATTGTGTGAGTAGGGACTTGCTTTTTTTTCCCTTTTTTGAGTATGACTGCAATTTTCCAACTCTTCCTTCCCTTCATATAACCCTGCTTAACTTCTCCTGTATAGCTGATGCCAGAAAACACTCAAAAGGTATCAAAAGAGCATATAGATGCTTTAGTTAATGAGCAGAAACCATAAGCTCCAGAATTGAGATTCTATGCAGGAAAAATTACAACAGTAGGTTCATGTGCTCATCCTATATCACCATTAAAGCATACAAAAATGCTAAAACAACCAGACAATCATTATTGGGAGTGGTAAGGCACACAAAACAAATGCAAGTGCAAAGACAGCTGATACAAAGGTGCCCCATTCATTTGTTGGCTTTGACATATCCGCTTTCAAACTTCCTCACTTTGTTCAGCACCTGATTCCAAAACCCTCAAACCTTCAGCCATCATTTTTTTCTTTGCTCTGTGCTTGCCATTCCACAGCAACCATGTACAGTCCTATACAAGTGATCAATCTCAGTCCCAGCATCAACAGGATAGATATTAAGGGAATATTATCTTCATTTCCTGATCATTCCATTTTGTTTTTCCTGCACCCCTATTTATTTCTAGTTATTTTGTCGGTGAGCTTTTTCTTTTTAGGCATTATTTAAAGGGTAAGGTTGCTTGAATTTTTACTGAAAAACAAAGTACCGCCCTCCCCCCAAACCCAAAAAAAAAAGAGATAAGAAATGGATTGCATCAAGATCCACCACTAACTTCTCAAAAAGGGTGACGAATGTCATTTTTTTGCCTGTAGGAGAAACAGCATATTAATCATCGAATCACTAACCAGAACATGTTTATTAACTCGATCCCACACTATATTTTACATATCTTTTCTCAAGAATAAGAATAATAATAATAAACTTCACGTATGCCAGCAAGCAGTGATACCATGGTAACCTCAATCTTGATTCCAGACTTTGTTAGAACTACCCAAACTATTAAGAGAAGGCGGGGGCTGTGAATGGGGAGAGTACAAATAGCATGAAAATACAACTTTAACGCAACCACGTCAAAGCTGAATCACAATTTTAAAACATATCAAATGAGAGGCAGAATATCCTTCTTGGGTAAGAATAGGGTAAGAAGAGTAAATACCAATAGCACTTCCAATTTCACAGAACCAGAGGATCCTCATTGACCATTTATCCCCGATAACTCCTCGAGTATTCATTCCTTGCAACAATAAAAATCACATAAGGATCGCAACAGACAATAATACAACCAATACGAGGAATAAACAGTACTAAGTAAATGCCTCAAATCCGATCTATTTGTGGGTCTAGTGTATAAAATTAGGGTTATATTAAGTGGGATTAACAACATTTCTGAGTTAGATTGGTTTGCTCAATCCAAAATAGAATGAAAACCATCTTTGATACATCTTGCTGAAAACCTCCAATCGTCCAAGAAAAACCCTAATTTTGCCACTCAAGCTCTGTTTACCCCCACTCATCTCTCTTCCAGAACATTTTCTCCAATACCACCAAATCAAACCCCAATTTACAAGCCAAAACCCTAGCCCTAGAACAACAACGTAATTCAGAAATCCATCCAATCAATCCCACAGAGAAGCGAGGCTTACCGATGAAGCTTGAGAAGAGGCGAATATGGCCGGGCCGATACGGGCTTGGATAGGGCCCGCCAATGGAAAAAGTTCAAAAGCAAAATTCGGGCCTGGACGGGCCTATAATTATATAAAGTGTGTTTTTTTTTTTTTTTGTATATTACCGATCAGTGTCTAAAACTATATTCTGACTAATCCAATTCGAATATTGTCAGATCCATTTTAAGGATAGCTCTTCCAACGTTTTTTTTTTTTTTTTTCAAGTATCAAATCTAAGATTTTATTAAGAGATTTCATACTCTTCCCATTAAACCGACGATCCATTCATTATATAAAAAGATTTTAGAACCAAACTTTATATAATTTGAACGTGGATTTAATTTATTTGTTAATCACTTAAGTTAGACTCAAAATCGAGCGTCAATTTTAAAATTATTATTTTAAATATATCATAATAGTACATTTGAGTATAGAATCATATCATAAGTTTTTCACGATCATTTTTGTCGTACACAAAATTCATTCATTTTTATTATACATAAAATTTAAATTCGAATATTTATTTAAAAGGTGTTGGTGCTTAACTATTGGACTATTTAAAGGTTGGAATTATTAATTTTCTTAATGTATCAAACAATATGAAGACAAACTATGAAATCAAAGACAGACTATGAAATTTTGTCAACCTTGTCTGAAAGATCACTTTGAACAAAAGTATCAGAGTATATCTACAACTAAAGTCAAATATAACACGAATGCATGAGCAAGATTTAAATAGAAAGAAACAATTTTTCTATGAACAAATCCGAAATTAGAATTAGGGATTTTCTTGCAAGAACTACTCGCCCCCCAAGAGAAAAAATAATCTTAAATATTATAAATGGACATACCCATTTAGAAAAATTGAGGTTAACCTCAATTTAGATCAAGTGAAGTTTTTAATGTAAAAAATTATTAATATAATAGTGATTTAAGTATATTTTGTTTAGATATTTAATTTTTATTTGTAAAATTTTATATTTTTTATTAAGATTTTTTTTTTATTTTAGTAGAAAAATATTATAAGTAAAATAAAATAAAATAAAATAAATTAAGGTGAGATTCGCCGAATAGGCCCACGTGCAAATAATCGGTCTAATTTGTATTTTATTTCTATATTTATACTTCCTATCTTATTTTTATTTCCATATTTGTGCTTCCCTCCTTCCCCAACTTTATTTTAAAATCTCATTTGATATCTTGTGGCCTTTTGGAAATTACCCTGTTGCTTTACAAATGATACTTATACACTTGTATTAATGCCTAAAAAAGTTTCAATAACTTTGAAATAAATTTATTTAGATAATTTTAAGCATATTTACTTTAAGAAATACAAAAGAAAAATTAAAGTTGTATTTCTTATCTTATATATCTAAAATTTCTAAATTTGCTTGCCACCAATTATGACAAATGGAGAAAGCTTAGAAAATCGACGATCAAAATATTGTCACACCTAATACGAGCCTCACAAACTTATCATAAAGTGATGCGCCCCCCACCATCTCTCTCTCTCTTTCTCTACGCTTTGTGGCTTTGGAATCGTCGTCGACATCTCTTCGGCTAAGGTATTTTTTGGGATGACTCTGTAACATAGTTCGAAGCGTCTTTCTTTGCATTTTGCCTCTTTTTGAGTTATGTTGACATTTGATTAAAAATATCTGTTCTATCACTCATAAATCTTTTATATTCGATCTTAAAAATATTTTATCAATTGATTTAAGTATCGTCTTGTAATTTAATAAAATTTTTGCATACCGTCTTATAAAATCATTGACATTATTAATTAATTTTAGATCATTAAAGTCTCATTCATTGCAAACCAAAATTGAGACACCGATTAAGATTTCTAAGATTTTGTCAAAAAATTATTGTTATATGACATTTGAATTTTCTCTTTTAACGTGATAATTTTGTATTTGTTAATGCAATTATTTTAGAGGGTGTCGCTCTCTTGTTATATAAAAGTTTTTAACTTGGTGAATCAAAACAAACACTGTGTATACATAACTTTGATATTCGATTAGATTAAACAAAAAAAAAAATTTGATATTCGATATTTTAAAGAAATTAGATCTGAAATGTTTTCTGATTCTTATAATTAGATTTATAATTTGTTAAATGATAAAAGTAGATTTAAAATCACTTCAATCTTGATATCAAGATTTCTATGCGATCTATACTTCTATTGTCTATGGACAAGAATACCCCCGTTCACAAAGAAGAATTTTGCCTTCTACGTATCGCTCCTTGTTTGTCTTCTAATGTGGGCGGGGCTTGGTTGGGCTTTATACCTAAAATATTCAATTTTGAGGGCTTCGTCGCTTTTAAACCGATACTAATTCATTTGAGATGGGTCTAAGGCTGGCCCGCGGGCCTCGGGTTGTGGGGGAGTTGAGAGTTTATCAAAGGTTGGTCTCGTGATCAGCGATTTAGATCGTGGAATGGGTCCTCGATGGGTCAGTCCATTACTCCAATCGCTTTATTTATGCTGGACCCGTCTGTAGGTGATCGCACCGAAAGTCCACTTTCTTGCATTACTTGAGTTGGCCGCCATCTTTTCTATCACTGGACCAACTCTATAAGTAGCTCAAGAGCCGAATCTCTCCAAGAAACAGAGAGAGAGGGAGAGGGAGAGGGAGTATTGGTCTGGTAATGAATGCAAGATTGCTTTATCTTCCATCCTGTCCCTTTAAAGTTATTTGTTGTTGTGTTTGTCGTCTGTTCTTCATCAATGTGATACCGGGTAGACCCTGATGAACTAGTTTCCATTTCAAGTAAGAAATTGACCCTTCGTTTCATCAAACTACATTTTCACCATCAAGAATTGCCTTTGTCATCTTTATCATTCTTTCCTGCAATTTCTTTGTGAAACATGTGAGAGAGAGAGAGAGAGAGAGAGAGAGAGGAGAGAGAGAGGGAGAGAGCATCTTTATAAGATCATTTATGTTCATGGTTTTATAAGAGTAATTTCATTGGCCTTTTGCCTTCATTTTTTGTTGTTCTTTATGGGTTTCTTTATCATTTTTAGGTAAATCATTCTGTGAATGTGGGTTAATACCATCATGGTTTTCGTTGAGACATGCATTAGTGATGATTAATCTGGGTCAGATCGTTTGATGTTGGTTCAGTTACACATCTGCAATTGAATTTATGAAGGGCTTCCAAACCCCATTTTCTGTGTAATGATTTTTAGGGAAAAATTTGTGTACTGGTTAAAAAAGGACAGGTTACATACAAACTCACGATGCGCTACTTGTGATGTAACGGAAAGCTAAAGTTCTTTTTTTTTTTTTTTTTTTTTTTTTTTGGGTAACTGTTTCAATTGTTTTTCCCTCTAATTCTTTGAAGGTTTCTAGAAAGGATCAAAGGTATCAGTAAACCCAATTTCTATATGCTTGGTATATGCATTGATGGCTCACAAACAATGTAGGTTTCAACTTAAGTTACTTTAATTTTTTTGGGAAATGCGTAAATTCGCCTGGCGATTCTTTATGCTCCAAGAAATTCTTGTGCAGCACCAGTTTTATTAGATTTTATAGTAGAACTTCGACTATAATGTGTCCAGATTTTTACCCTTTTCCTTTTTTTTTGGGGGGGGGGGGAGTGGGGGGCATGGGAGAATGTTGTTAAATGCTTGAGTCATATCATGGATGATAAAAACATAGAAGACCATATTACACGAGAAAAGATCAAAGATAAATGTAAGAAGGAATGCTTCGAATGTAGTAAGTTTAGAGTTGTTGGAATTGTATAACAAAATTGATCATAATTTTGTGTGATAAAAATGTGGTCACTTATTTTTTTAATTAGCTGATCTCTTATTTCTTTTGCTAGCTGGTCAAATAGTGTTCAGCGACTGGTCTTAGTTTGTCTCTAAAAAAGAGCATCTTTTGCATAATGATTATGTTCCTTGTGTTCTAATCAAGTAACTTTGTTAGTACAATTCAAGTTATTCTGCTTCTTACTTTCCTCAATTTTCAACCTTTTTAAAGTTTTGTTTTGTGTATTTACAAAGTTTGTTTTGCTTTATTTTATGAAGAAGAATATGGATGCTTCTTCATCTAGCAGTTCAGGCAATGCAGAATATGATCATCGGATGTTTGATCTAAATGGGCTGCTCGATGCTTTTGGCTCTGCTCTTTCTCTTGATGATATAGCCAGTGTATATTATGAGTCAGGTTGCAACGTAGATTTGGCTGGACAAATTCTGTCTGAAGGGCTGGAAAAAGAGACTAATCTTGCCAGTAATCCTGCGGGGGACCAAGCAAATGTTGCAACACCTTCACTACCATCATTTAACTGTAATTTTCTGAATGCAACCTATGCTGAAGAAAATCCCAGGTCAAGAAAGCCAAAAAAGGCCTCTGCTTCAATGGGGTCAGTTTCAGGGATTATCGGGAAGGATTATGCTCATCCACGAAAAGCAGCAAACATGTCATTGAACTCAGCCAAACCCATGATATTGGATTCAAATGAATTTCCAGCTTCTGAGATATGGGATAACAAAGTGCCTGAAGATATTGCGACTACAAGAAGAAGCAAACTGCCTAAAGATATTGACTTTCTGGTGGGAATGCTGAGAGATGACTTTAAACTTGATAAGAACGTAGTTCAAGAAGTTCTTGGTAAATTTTTCTTTCATTCACATTTTCATATTTAGTATTTGTCTGTTCAGCTCCCTGCCACATAAACATGCATGGCACCTTGTAGTTGGTTGCTATCATGCATCAAAAATCATACTTGTGATTGTTACAAGAGGCAGACTAAGAGATGAATTTAGGGAAAAAAAAATCGTGTACACCTGAGGAGTTAGCTTGAGAGGCATTGGCTTAATTTTGTTTGACTTCATCATCAATTGTGTTGGCTTTGATTCAATGGGAGTCTTCAACAGTGACCATCATTTGTTTAAGGACAATTATCAAGTGAAATTAATCTTGATGTTCTAATAAGCATACGGGTGCCGAAACCACTATGATATGTTGAATGTTCATATTAGCTGACATTATTCTGCGCGGAATATTTCTCATTCATGGAAGAAGAATTGTAGGACAAAGGATGCGAGAGTCACAATATATTCAGAGTCAACTAGGAAAAAGATAACTTCCTGTTTTTGATTTTAGTGCACCTTGCAAACTTATAATTCTCTGCCGGAAAAGAATTTATATAGTTTCTCTAAGTTCGCATCTGGCTTAGTTGGGCTACTAAATTTACTTTCAATCTCTCCACAACTCTCCATAATAGGACACACTTCACTTCTGATGGGCATTGTTTACATGATTTACACACCCTTAATCCCAGCTTTATGTCTACATGAAATATCATAATGTGCAGAAGCCTAAAGTCAACAAACTGATTGGTGAATAATTGTCCCTAGACTGACTTGATTATAGTAATGGCTTAGATGATGATGTCACTATTCTCTGTAGCAGGAGAAGTGACCTCACTGAGCATCTTCCAAATTTTCATTTGGTCTTAGCCAACTTGAAAATGAACGTTAGGGTTGATTTTGTCATTTAACTGGGTTTGAGCATGACTTCTGGTAAGTCTTAGAAATGTGAATAAGTCTCGAATAAAATGCAGCTTTTGCATGATTAAGGTAATTTTTTTACTTAAACATATGCGATAGGAAATATGTCTGTGTCAAGAATGATATAATCCATTATGGAAGAAATTAGTGCTGATAATTTTCAGGTTTGCATTCTGTGATCATTTGTTGATGAAATTTAGGTTCTGCAGGTTAGAGTTCAGAAAGGCACATTTGTTCCCTTTGTATCTTTAGTATCCCCCAAAAAAGAAAAAATCTGCCAATGTATGGGAGTTGTGAGCCACAGATTTTCCTTGGTGTTTTGAATGTGATTGAATTATTATTTTTTGGCTCTGTTTATGCTTTTCTTTTTCCTTGTTGCTTCATGTTTATAATATCTGATTAACCTTCTCATCACTTTGTAGTTATACGTTGCATCATTCTTTGTTGAATTTTCATATTTTAGATGTAAAATACTCTCAGTTAATTACTTTAATTTGCAGGTACATGTGGGTACAACATGGAGTTGGTAAAGTTCACATTCATTCTATATCATGGCTTTCTTTCTATAATGTTATTCTGTTGTGCAATATTGGTATAATTTATGACTCTGGTGATTATTATCGTTAATATGATTGTTTGTGTATATATATAAATATATTTGATTGTACAAAAAGAAAGCTCAATGGTTCTGCTAGTAATGTTTAGACTGAAAAATGATAAATCATTGTTGGTGCAATTAAACTTAATTTTTATTAGCTGTTATTTGACTTGACACGTGAAAGGCTCCTAAGTTGCACACATGAATTTTTTTCTTGTTTGGCTTGTTTTATTGTTTGAAAAGAGTTTTCCCCTTTTTTTAACCAGAAGTCATTTTTATCTGTCCCTCTCCCTCTCCCTCTTTCTCTCTTCCTCTCTCCCTCTCTCTCCCTTCCAAAACTGTTGACCATAATAGAGCTTTCATCTATGTTCGTACAACTACATGTGTTTTTCTACCTTAAAAACTTGCTGAATGTTGTTACCTTTTTGAGGAATCAAAATCATGTTTGTCACTCGTGATTGGATGCATAATCTTTTGCGATATCTCTTTGACACTTGTACCTTTTGGTCATGCAGAGCATGGAGAAGCTTCTTCTTCTGTCAGCTTCGACTTTGGGGAAGAGTGATGATATTATTGGAATGCCTGCTCAGCAAGTAAGAGTTTAGTTTTAGGTAATTTAAGTAACAATTTTTGTGTGTTAGTTTAATTTTAGGAATTTGTTAAAATGCAAGAATGGTCCAAGTCCCTACATATTTTATTTTATTTTTTATCCTTAATTTACTTAAATCAGATAGGAAGAAACATACAAAAAGTTAAATTATTTTTGGAGCCTCAAAGTGGAAAAAGGGGGCTGTGGCACACGAACTGAGAGCAACCCATGGGAGGATAGAAAATTTTACAGAGAGTAAGCGGAAGGAAAGAAGATGCAGGAGGTGCACATAGGTTTCCTTCATCTTGTTTCTAGTGCAGAGAAAACACCCATTGACGGATGGGAAACCCTCCATTTTATCCTCTCATTTTTCTCCCCTCTTCCCAAACAAGGAAACTTTTCATTCTTTTCCTTCCATCCCCCTTCTCATGCCATTCAATCATTGCCCCTTGGCTGATCTTAATCTTACGTCATAGAAATAAATAACTAGCATTCATCATTTGGCCTAGTAGAGCCTGGTGTCTTTTACCATTATTTTCATCTCACTTTTTTCTTCATGTTTAACTCTCCTCATATGTGGGTATACAGAAAATTGCAATAGCATCCCAATTTTAAACGCATGAATCTCAAACAGGAATAATTGGGGGCTTGAAAGTTCCACCTGACCTGCAATCTTACTATCAAAAACCACCAATTTCGCAGAAGGTTTAACTGCTGGAGTATGATAAAGATATTAAGTTATATCTTAACAATATAGTCTGCCTTCATTTGACAGAGTACAGAAGAGGAGAACTTTGCAACCCTGGAATCTAAATTTTGTCAAGAAAAATTTCAGTCTATAAAATCTACTCTGAGGTATGCTATTTTGCCTTTTGTATGGATTATACAGCATCTAGCAAACCAGGTGCTACTGAGAACATCATTTCTTTTTAAGGGAAATAATTTCTTGGTTTGTGCTACTCGTGTGTTTTGAAAAAGGCTTTACATGTTTTGTTGGCACAACTGCAGAGATGGATCCCATCATATGGCTAGAAATAAAGAGTCCAAGCAGCAAGTTGAAAGTACACCTGATGGAAAAAGCATTTTGCAGTCACTCTTTGTTGTTCAAAAAAGATTTGAGGAAGCTCCAAAAAGAATAATCCCTCCAAGAAGAGTGAGAGCGTTCGGCGATGTGGTTGTTGAACCGCTTAGAGAAACTTCTTTGATAGGCCAGAAAACTACTGTGGAAACATTTTTAGATGCTGAGAATGGTATTCACCTTCATGTCTGTCGTGTTCTCTAAAAAAATCTATGCTGTTTTGGTAGGTGTCACAGTTAGATGTTTAAACTGTAACTATCATCTATTATGCTGACGTGTGGACTTTAAATCTAAATTTAAATCTAGATGATTTGTTTGAGGACTTCAGATCTTCATTGGGACTTAAAACTCTTCGCTGTTGTGATCACATGCTACTTTAAAAGCTTGTGTTAATAACCATTGAGCTTCTGATTCTGAATCTATAAAAGTTGTAAGGCAATTATTGAAAAATTACTATCATCTAATCTTTCTTTCTGATCTCTTTTTGCTACTGGTTTTCCATGAAAAGATATTGATGATGAAGATAATTATGACGCCATCCGTCAGGCTGTGAGAGAGAATTGGAGAACAATGCGTGAATACTACAAAGCTGTAAGTCACTGTTGGCCCATTGCTTTTCTTGATCCTTAATTCTATTCAGTTTTTCTTGTTCTATTAAAACAGTACATTCCTTTACATGCAGGCGGTTGAAGCCTACATCAAAGGTGATCATATTCGGGCACAGAAACTCAAGGAGCGGGTACCAAGTTAGCATTCATGGCACCATTCATATTAATGCCGCTAAAAGAATAAAAAATTAACTGAAACAGCTGTAGGCATAGGTTATTGTAGTTCTTTATCTTTAGCATAAAAACTTTTTTTGGAAGGTTGCTTCATGATTTTTAATATGCTTTTGTCAAATTTCTTGCTCTCCTGATGATATTTTCCTCTCTGACTTGACTCGTCTTTTCTTGATCCCACCTCCGACCGGATTTAGCTGCACTTCTAGTTGTTAATTGGTGAGAGGAAACAACTTTCTGCACCGATTATTTATGACAAGCTAATAGGTTTTAATTCTTTGGGTTCTAGATTCACTT
Organism: Dillenia suffruticosa; assembly: GCA_033439265.1. Taxonomy (NCBI): domain Eukaryota; kingdom Viridiplantae; phylum Streptophyta; class Magnoliopsida; order Dilleniales; family Dilleniaceae; genus Dillenia; species Dillenia suffruticosa. The sequence goes on from JAVTVX010000005.1 coordinate 4,375,834, forward strand.
TTGTATTGAGTAGAGCTTTTGTGCTTGTGATTGCCATTGCTCATGATACATCCTCTGTTCAACATAAACCAGGACAAAATTGTTTGCTAGTTAGACAATAAATTCGGATCCATTAGATATAACAATCTTCTAGGGAGGAACAATGAGCATGTGGCATTTAGATGATGGAATTGTAAAATGTGAGAAATACAGGAGAGGGTAGGGCTGAGAAAAAATATATGAAGTCTTTCAACAAGTATTGGGAAAATATCCCATTATCTTTGCCTGTGCTAAACAGGGCAACTTTTGTTATGTGGACCTGTAATGGGAAAGGACAGAGACTGATCCTGTAGCATGCAAGGTCAGACTAGGACTGGTGGACTGGAAAAAGTCTAAAATGATGGTGTATTCAGAAGATGAAAAAGTGAAGAAAAATTGGTAGTATAATAATAAGTTTGGTTATAGTTGATGACAGAAGATGTGCTATGTAGTTAAAATGACAATGCTGAAGTAGATGAGTAACTAGAGGGAAATAAATATAGATCAGACACTTTTTGTGAGTAACTAGAGAGAGTTCTTTAATGATAAATTAAGGGCTTTTAGATTTGAATAGTACTTCATAGAAAGGATAATCAACAAAGTTAGTGACAAGTTACAAATTAAATAAACAATAAGAACTATAGGGTGATCCAAATGTTCAAAACCAGGGTGTGAGCTTTGTAAAGGGGACCTATTGATTCACAAAAAAAGAAAACAGAAGGCGTTGTATGCCAAGTCAATGAAGAAGTGATTTATGTAGATTCACAAGAAAAAGAAAAAGAAGGATTAATTGATATGTGATTACATGTTTTAATACTGATGCCACAATGAACTTATTTTGGTATCCGCAAAAGAATTCTTTGAACAGGCTTCAACTACAATGTTGAGTTTTCTACTTTTAATTTCACTAGAATGTTATTTTTCTTCTTCTTCTTTTTCCTTTTTTTTTTAATTAATTCTTTACCTTGGTCGTCAGGGTCAATATTTCAATAAGAAGGCCCACGAAGCAGATGAAAAATCTATTGAATTACTTTTTGCTGACAGGTGTGTTCTTATCTCTCGATCTTAATCTTTTCCTTTTCTTGGTCATGGGGTCAAATTGTTTAATATGAGTATGTGACATTGGTATGACTGCAGAAAGGAGAATTTGTCTATTGACTTGCAAGAGTATGATCCAAAGGATGCCATACGAAATTTGAAGATCCAATTGCAATATCTCTGTGGCATCCCCTGTAAGTAATGTTCTCCCTTTAGTTTCAGTGTGATCCTTTCGGTTGAACTGTAATGTCATGATAAGGCTGCTCCCCTTTGTTTCTAAAGGTATTAAGTTCCTCAAGATCAAAGTGGGGATGGATAACAAGGATTCCAAACAAGTTACTAGGAAACGACTTGTAAGTCCATTCTGTCTCTTCCTTGTTATGAACATGACTTGTAATAATTGATTTAGATATAGAACATCCTTTGAGGTCCCACATTTTGTATGCTAGTGGTATAACAACCGTATGGACAGTCTACCAATTTTGAGAGTGTCTGAATGCTATATCAAAATGCCAAGGCTCTTAGGAACATAGTGACAGTTACACATGCTTTTGTTGGTATATCTGGTGTCGAGCCTTGTACTGGGAAGTTGACATTTTCTTTTCTTTTCTTTTCTTTTTTTTCTTAGACATTTATTTAAGAAGTTTTGTTTCTAAAGTTACAACAATTATCTTATGGTAGATGAAAGTTCCCAATTGTTCTCTAGCCCAAACAATGTGTTAAATGGAAGTTATTAATATGCTTACAAGGTCAAGCTTGGTTTCAACTTTCATCATAAGCACAAATTATTGGTTGAGGTTGCATACTTGCTGAGTTATTAATATGCTTACAAGGTCAAGTTGGTTTCAACTTTCATCATAAGCACAAATTATTGGTTGAAGTTGCATACTTGTTGCGTTGCAGCAAGCCATGCACAGCACGGATCCATTTGCATGTAGGAATTACAAAGGGAGTCACGAACTAGAAACGTGTGAGGGACCATAAAAACCCATGTTTAAGATATACAACTGCCCATCGGTGGTGAAAAGCCCAATTGCATTGAGTCCTAATCAAGAAGTAAGTTAAATGCCAAGCTAAGGATGAACCACATGTAAGAAGCAGTATCAGATCTACCTAAATTATAACCATCTATTGAGAAAATTCAAGAATGATGTTGCTGCTGCTAAATTTGTTAGCAAATTTGGTGCTCTTCGTCTGCTTGCTTCTCCATCTCTCCAATGTCTGACCTGGGCTTCACTTTTGATATTCAACACCTCCAACCTCATGCTTGTCAACAACAACTGAGTTGACTTGTTCATGATATGCTTACCTAGGATTCACCTCAGAACTGAATTCATAGAGCATTTTGCCCATCAAGTATTAGCATGAGATTAAGCTCAAAGTGGATGACTATCACTTTTATTTTCCCTTGGTGATCTCTCTGTTGTTCCTAAGATCAGTTCCACTCCTGGACTAGTAATTGCCTTTGTTCTCTGAGAGACTGAGACACATGTTCTCCACTGAACACTTTCTTCAGCCACTAGTTTATCTCGTGAATGCTAGAAGACTCTATTTTTTGTTTGTAGCCATCAAATTCGGGGATTGGTTCCAGCTGATTTATACTTATTCAGGTTGAAAAGTTGAAGGGGATTATGTTGCGAATGTGAAGGCTTAGTAAAAATATCTATAGTAAAATTTCCTAAGCATGCATGTATATTTGGCTCTCTCCTTCCCCCGCTTATGCATATTTTTGCCAACAAGTGCATAACTTGTACCATGATTGCCCTTACAGTTCCATATTATTTGTGATGTCTCCTTCCAAATGTTCACGGTTCTCTGGGTTGCTTTAGTGCTTCAAGTGCATTTACTTGTGCATTTTTTAAGAGTTTTATTTTATAATAGATCATTTGCTGTCTATGTTTAAGTCCTCACTGTGATGGAACCTGTTTTAGGTTAAGTGTGCACTATATGCACAGAACCATGAATGGTTTTTGTATATGACTTAACCAACAATTAGAGTAAATGGTGATCATAATGCTAGACAACTGACATATGTTCTTCACAAAAGGCATTTTGCATCTAGAATGCAACATTGACATTAGCATAGAATATATGATTTACTTGTGAATTTTCTTCTATTAATCCCATCTTTTTACCATACAAGTTCATTCGGGTTTTTGAGAGTCAAATGAATATATTTGGGGTCTTTGAGGGTCATTATCTGATAGAAGCTGCAGAAGCTTGTACTGATATCTGTAGCTTCCTTCAAACATTTTGAATTCATAAATTTTGTCAAGCTAAAACTATTACTATAGCATGTTCACTTTGCTGAATGTTATGTTTTATCAGGAAAATGTCCCCGATGGTTTTAGAATTCTCACTCGGCACTTTTTCTGCAGATTTTGAAGTTTCTGGCGAGAGAATCCATCAAATGGACTGAGGGGGAACATGGGGGATCGATAGTTATTCGTATCGATGAGATTGACTGTAAGGGTCTGAGTTTTGTCAAGAGAGAGAATCCCTCAAATGGACTCGGGGAGAAAATGGGGGATTGATGGTTATTCGTATAGATGAGATTGGCCCTAGGAGTCTGATTTTTGTCAAGAAACAGTGATCTGAGGCATATACACACATCAAATATTACTTTTACATTTCAAAGTTTTACTTGCTGTTTGGACTTAAAAAAATTTGACAGTCGATCAGTTCCAGAGAATGTGTCAAATGATGGTGAATGCCATGTTCTTTAAAGTTTTGACATTTTTCTTTTCTTTCCTTTGGGGGAGGGGTGGGAGAGTTTTTTCCATGAGGTTATGCTATAGGTTGGTAAGCTCTCACTGCTCTAATTAACAAGATTGCTTGCAATTGAACTATTATTACAAATGCTTTGATTTGCTTAGGTTAAAATAATCACCGAAAAAAGTTTTCAAAAACCAGAAAAGGAAATCCTTTTTCCTTTTTTTTTTTTTAGTAGTATATGATGACATTTGCACTAAAATTTGGTGTAGTTTACTTGAGATGTAGAAATGTCTGAGGTGTGGTTGTGGATGTGTAATAAGATTTAATTTGTAATTATTTTGGATAAAAAAGAATATGTTAAAAAATATCATATATCAAAATCAAGTCGATTATTAATTTATTATAATACATAATATTTTTTTTAATAATCGATTTAATTTTGATATATAATATTTTTAATAGAATATGAAATTATTTATTAATCATAATCTTATTATTCAACAACAAATTTATAATTCCACTATCCATCATGGTTAATTGAACCAACCGTCTATTTTTAATGCCTAAGCGCTTGATTAGTTTCTGAATTAATTTTCTTAAAAAATTCTTAAACGTCGGAATATGAACTTTTAAGGGCTTAAATTGTGTTTTGGACAATGATTAGGTTAATCAAGTTTTAGAAATGTAAGTTCAAGGTTTACTTTTAGCAAGAGAAGCAAATCTTGAGGGTTGAATGGGATGTAATCTTGGAAGAACAAATTAAGAGGTGAGAAACCTTAGGTTAATGGGGTAGAAGAATGTGAGCCATGTGTCTTTTTTGTGATTGCAAATAGACTATGCCACAAAAAAAGAAAACCCCAATTTAAAGATTTTAACACTCAAGTTGGGATGCCGCAAAAATTAATTGATTTAATTTTTAAAATTAGACAAATAATATTTTAAAAATTATTAAAAATAAATTTAGCGAAGTGTACTTAGGGAAAAAATCGTACTCAACATATTGATATAAATATGGGTACTCATAATCTAAAGGTTATTTTTAAATATATATATATAATTTTTTTTCCCAAGCCTTGTGTACGATTTTGACGTTGCAAAAGAATTTAGAGTACATTTTGCTAAATTTATTTTAAATAATTTATAAAATATTTTATAAAGTTATAAGTTGTTATTGTATTTGATAATAATAAATTGTAATAAATTCTTTTTACTACTAAACTGATTAAAAATGATAAAATATCATTAATGTTATATAAATAGCTATTTATTGAAAAATGGAAAGGGTAAACATGAGATAATAATAAGGTAATTAAGCCAATTTACATGTCAAAATAGAATACTATAAGTTACAATAAAAAAATTAGGGGGAGTTTTTTTTTTTTTTTTTAAATGTTTATGAACTCTAAAATATCTTATTTTTAAAATTTATAAATTCTTTTTAAAAAAATACTAAACAAATTTTTATAAATTAATAAAATTTCAAATATTTTATAAAATATTTTTGGAAAGTTTATAAGTTTAGTCAAATTACTTTTTAATTAAACTTTTTTTTAATCTCAAATAAATAAATTAGAAACAAATTATTTGAGCCGTTAGAAAAAGAGGATCAAATATATAAGCCTACTAAAAAGTAAGAATCACAACAGCCGTGCAGGACCTCCAACGGCCTCTGTTCATCTCTCCAGCTGTACAAGACCTCCAACGGCTTCTTTTCATCTCTCTCTCTCTCTCTCTCTCTCTCGAGCGACTTGAGAATCTTGAAATTCGAATTAGGGTTTTCAACTTCAAGTTTCCCTCTCTTCGTTTGTCCTCCTAGACATTCTCATTCACAAGCCCCACTCTTTGTATCCGCATTTTGTTCCCCAAATCGCAACAAGTAGCAATCTCTCCCTCTCTCTCTGTATGCGTTAGTATTTTTGTTTCTATATATCCCTACGTTTATGAACTTAATTTTTTAGGTGTTCATATTTTAATCGATTAGGGCTTGAAAATTCGCTTGTCCTCTTTATGGCATATCCTCTGTTCTTTAAGGATGCTAATATCAATTGAATATGATTGATTTGTTTTGAATGCAAAGCTTGATCAATTTGATCCTCTCTCAAGATCTTTGATCTTTACTTGGGCTGATTTTTATTGATTCCACAAGCTATGGTTTCTTCTGGGGAGAAAAGAGAAGAGAGCAGAGAGCAGCGTGCAGAGAGAAAAACGCTCTTTACCCTCTTTACTGAAGATTATGAAGTCCAACGAGTTTGAATATTGTGGAATTTATTTTGATATTCAATTTAACCATGACTTTTTGTTATTTCCTAATTTTGTTACCTGAATTTCATAACAGTTGAAAAGAATGGATGTCTAGGGTTTGTTCAAATTCTCAGTTCTCTTTTGGTTTGGATTTCTTTGGGGTTTTATTTTTGTTTTAATTTTTTTTTAATTGAGTTTGGACTTCAAGCTCTTGCCTCTAGAGTTTTTTGTATTTCACATGATTATGACATACTTTCCATCTTTGTGAAGTCAAAGTTCAGAGGATCATTTAATTGCAGCTATGGGCATGAACTTATGTTTTGTAGATGGGAATGCTGCTCTATGGGCCTCCTGGTACCGGGAAGATTCTAGTATTGCAAGATTTGATTATTTGTTGTTTTTGATATGCATTTCCCGGTTGATTTCTGCAGTCTTTCTTGTAAATGCCAATTGTTTAGACTGTAGCCGATCTAAGGTTCATTTAAATCATTTGCGCAAACTGATTCCAGTAGGTCAGAATTGCATCTCAGCCCCTTGTACATGGTATTAGATGATAGCCAATTGCATTAGTTATTTATATGACCCAATTTTCTGCAATGGCCACGAAGCAGGAAGCAAATTGTTGGTGAAATAGAGAAGAACGTAAAAGATTTATTTGCTGATGTACATGACCAAAGAATGAAGGTTAAGACTTTCTGTCAAGTGAGAAACAAATTTGAAAGGATATTGAATTTCCTATCCGTACCAAATCAAGTACGATAATCATTTTTTATCCTTATAAGTTACAAGTCCTATTAGATTAAGGTGACTTATAATTATAATTGATCTATTACTAACTTTTTTTCTTGCTTCTCATCTTCAGGAATTCCATTATTAGAAATGTCAAGTTCTGGTGGTCAAGATATTTTGGTGAAATTGTGCATGACTTGTACATTTATTTTGTGATTTTTGGCAAATGATAATATTGTGAGTTATTATCTGTAATTGAATGAATCACTCTATGGTGCTTTGGTTGTGGTGAATTGCTTGTTTAGGAGATGAGAACTATGATCTATGCATTGGGTCTTCTGTAGCAGCCATTATTGACTGGGTAATGAGTTCGGATTTTCGCTCAGATCCTTGATGATCCAGATGGACAGTTTCCAAGTTTTCATTTTGGGGGTTTGGGTTCCTTCCTAGTGTGTGTGTGTGTGTGTTTTTTTTTTTTTTTTTTTAATTGGTGCATTGAAAACCTTGATATGGTTGTGAACTCTCACACCTGGATAAAATAAGCCAAGTTAAAGAAAGCCAAGGGCAGCAAAGCTTCCACTTTGGGGTGCAGTAGGCATGTAAAATATTATGCATAACTTCTCTATCATTCTATTTTGAGGTCGGTAATAACTCTCTCCCTCTAATAACTCTCTCTCTCTCCAAACAAATATTAATGTGTGATCCAATGTGGATGGTGTTATGCTTAATGACCGACTATTTGTGTGTTTATGGTTGTGTTCTTTATATTGAGTTGTTACCCTATGATCCATTATAAGGACCTTCACATTTGGTATATTAATGTGGCTAATTATCAAACATAGTTCTAACTTTAATGCATAAAAAATTAGCATTAGTATGCAAAGATGATTCTGGTTGGTCAGATTTGCTTGTCAGACTTGAAATTAGCCAATTGCATCAAGTTTTATGGTCCAATTTTCGGCTGACGCCAGATTGTAAATGGCCATGAACTATGAAATAAATTGTTGGTAAAATAGAGAAAGATTTATTTGCTAATGCAGAACATGACCAAAGAATGGGGGGTAAGACTATCTGTCAAGTGTCAAGCAAATTTGTAGGATATCGACTTTCCTATCCAAAAATCAGGTATGATAATTATTTTTCATCCCTATGAGTCTGCAGTCCAATTAGATTAAGGTGACTTATAGATGATCAAGTCCTTTTCTTGCTTCTCTTACTCAGGGATTCCATTAATAAGAATGTCAAATTGTGGCAGTATTGCAAGATATTTTGGTGAAATTGTTCATGAATTATGCATTTATTTTGTATTAGAAATTAGCCAATTGCATTAGCTATTTATGTCCCAATTTTCTGCAGATGTAGGTTGTAAATGGCCATGAAGCATGAAGCAAATTGTTGGTGAAATAGAGAAGAATGTAAAAGATTTATTTGCTGATGCAGAACAATTCCAAAGGAGGTGGGATAAGACTTTCTGTCAAGTGTGAAGCAAATCTGTAAGGATATTGACTTTCCTATCTGCAACAAATCAAGTAAGATGATCATTTTTCATCCCTATAAGTCTGCAGTCCTATTAGATTAAGGTGACTTGTAATTGATCTATTATTAACTCTTGTTCTTGCTTCACTTTTTTAGGTATTCTACTAATCGAAATGTCAAGCTCGGATGGTATTGTAAGATAGTTTGGTGAAATTTTTTATGAATTATGCATTTATTTTTTGATATGGGGTTTGTACTGGCAATTGATAAAACTGTGCGTTATTATTTGTAATTGAATGAATTACTCTATGGTGTTGTGGTTGTGGTGAATTGCTTGTTTAGGTCTATGTATTGGTCCTTTGTTGCAGCCAATATTAACTGGGTGAAGAGTTTGGACATTGGCTCAGATTCTTGATGATCTAGATCGACGGTTTCCATGTTTTTGTTTTGTGGTTTGGGGTTCCTTCTAAGAGTGTGTGTGTGCGTGTGCGTGTGTTTTCTTTTTTTCTTTATTTAATAGATGCATCGAACCCATTTATATGGTTATGGACTCTCACATTGCTTTCATTTTTGTCCCTCAGAATAATTTTTTTTCACAAAATAATACTATTTGGATGGAGTTATAGCTGGAATTAACTAAGCCAAGTTAAAGAAAACCAACACCAGCAAAGCTTCCACTTTGGGGTGCAGTAGGCTTGTAAAATATTATGCAATAAACTTCTCCATCATTCCTCCTCGTCTACCGGTTACTGCTATTTTGAGGTGAGTAATAACTCTCTCCCTCTCTCCAAACAATTATTGATGTGTGGTCCAATGCGGATGGTGTTATGATTAATGACTTAATATTTGTGTGTTTATGGTTGTGTTCTTTATATTGTGTTGTTACATTAAGATCCATTCTAAGGACTTTCACATATGGTATATTAATGTGGCTAGTTAATCAAACATAGTTCTAACTTTAATGCATAAAAAATAAGCATTAGTATGCAAAGATGATTCCAGTTGGTCAGAATTGCTTGTCAGACCTGAAATTAGTCAATAGCATCAACTATTTTTATGGTCCAATTCTCTGCTGATGCCAGGTTGTAGCTGGCCATGGAGCATGAAGCAAATTGTTGGTAAAATAGAGAAGGATTTATTTGCTAATGCAGAACATGACCAAAGTACAACGGGTAAGTCTATCTGTTAAGTGTGAAGAAAATTTGTAGGATATCGACTTTCCTATCCATACCAAATCAGCTAAGATAATTATTTTTCATCCCTATGAGTCTGCAGTCCATTTTGATTTAGGTGACTTATGGTCTATTGCTAATTCCTTTTCTTGCTTCTCCTATTCAGGGACTTCATTAATAAGAATGTTAAATTTTGGCAGTATTGCAAGACATTTTGGTGAAATTGTTCATGAATTATACATTTATTTTGTTTTAGAAATTATTCAATTACATTAGCTATTTATGTCCCAATTTCCTGCAGATGTAGGTTGTAAATGGCCATGAAGCGTGAAGCAAATTGTTGATGAAATAGAGAAGAATGTAAAAGATTTATTTGCTGATGCAGAACAATTCCAAAGGAGGAGGGATTTTCTGTCAAGTGTGGGGCAAATTTGTAAGGATATTGACTTTCCTATCTGCAACAAATCAAGTAACATGATCATTTTTCATCCCTATAAGTCTACAGTCCTATTAGATTAAGGTGACTTATAATTGATCTATTACTAACTCTTGTTCTTGCTTCACTTTTTTAGGAATTCTACTAATAGAAATATAAAGTCTGATGGTATTGCAAGATAGTTTTGTAAAATTTTTTATGAATTATACATTTATTTTTTGATATGGGGTTTGCACTGGCAAATGATGATATTGTGCATTATTATTTGTAATTGAATGAATTACTCTATGGTGCTGTGGTTGTGGTGAATTGCTTGTTTACTGGATGAGAACTAAGATCTATGTATTGGTCCTTTGTTGCAGCCATTATTAACTGGGTGAAGAGTTTGGACATTGGCTCAGATTCTTGATGATCCAGACCAACGGTTTCCATGTTTTCGTTTTGGGGTTTGGGGTTCCTTCCTAGGGTGTGTGTGTATGCGTGTTTTTATTGATGCATTGAACCCATTAATATGGTTATGAATTCTCACATTGCTTTCATTTTTATCTCAGAATATTTTTTCACAAAATATTACTATTTGGATGGAGTTATGGCTGGAATTTACTAAGCCAAGTTAAAGAAAGCCAAGACCAGCAAAGCTTCCACTTTGGGGTGCAGTAGGCTTGTAAAACATTATGCAATAAACTTCTCCATCATTCCTCATATCTACGGTTAGTGCTATTTTGATGTCAGTAGTCTCACCTTCCCCCTCCCCCAAAGCAAATACTAATGTGTGGCCCAATGTGGAATGCATTATGATTACAGACAACTATTTGTCTGTTTATTGTTGTGTTGTCCTGATGGCATCCAAATTACTTGTATGGTTTACTTTTGATGTTTTATGCATGTTCAACTTCCCTTTCATGTGATATGTGCATTTGTATGTAATTATATCGAACAGTTTGGGGCCTTGGGTGTGAATATGTTATTTTGCTTGTCAACCATGTAAAACCTGTGGAATCCAATTCCTCATGACTTGAAGTTCTCAAGTGCACAGAAGGTCACCAATGTCTTGTGCTCGAAGAGTGCAGTAAAAATTTTTTGTTCCATCTGGAGAGACCATTGAGGTGTCAATGAATTAGCAAGCATGCTGGTTAGTGAGCAGTCGAGGCATATCATGCAAGGAATAACCCACCTGTTATGTGGACGCTGCCCAGTGTTAGGTCTTTGTGTGTTTTCATAGTCTTGTTTTCTTTTCTGCAACGTTGATGTGCCTTGCCTGATGGTTTCATGTTTTCTTTTCTGAATCATTAAAGCGAATACCAACTTCTTGGTGAATCATCTACTGGTTAGCCAATTGCATTAGCTATTTATGTCCCAATTTTCTGCAGATGTAGGTTGTAAATGGCCATGAAGTATGAAGCAAATTGTTGGTGAAATAGAGAAGAATGTAAAAGATTTATTTACTGATGCAGAACATGACCAAAGGACGAGGGATAAGACTTTCTGTCAAGTGTAAAGCAAATTTTTAAGGATATTGACTCTCCTATCTGCAACAAATCAAGTAAGATGATCATTTTTCATCCCTATAAGTCTGCAGTCCTATTAGATTAAGGTGACTTATGATTGATCTATTACTAACTCTTGTTCTTGCTTCAGTTTTTTAAGAATTCTACAAATAGAAATGTCAAGTTCGGATGGAATTGCAAGATAGTTTGGTGAAATTTTTTATGAATTATACATTTATCTTTTAATATGGTGTATTGGCAAATGATAATATTGTGCGTTATTATGTGTAATTGAATGAATTACTCTATGGTGCTATGGTTGTGGTGAATTGCTTGTTTAGGGGACGAGAACTAAGGTCTATGTACTGGTCCTTTGTTGCAGCCATTATTGACTGGGTGAAGAGTTTGGACATTGGCTCAGATTCTTGATGATCCAGACCAATGTTTTTATGCTTTCATTTTGGGGTTTGGGGTTCTTTTTGTGTGTGTGTAACTTTTTTTTTTTTTGTTTTTTTTTATGCATTGAACCTATTTATATGGTTATGAACTCTCTTTCATTTATATCTTTTAGAATAATTTTTTTCACAAAATATTACTATTTGGTGGAGTTATGGCTGGAATTAACTAAGCCAAGTTAAAGAAAGCCAAGACCAGCAAAGCTTCCACTTTGGGGTGCCGTAAGCTTGTAAAATTTCATGCAATAAACTTCTCCATCATTTCTCATCATCTACCAGTTAGTGCTATATTTTGAGATCAGTAATAATTCTCTCTCACCTTTCCCCTCCCCAAAAACAAACACTAATGTGGAGTCCAATGTGGATGGCGTTATGATTATTGATTGCTATTTGACTGTTTATGGTTGTGTTGTTACCGGGTAACATGCAAATTACTTGCATGGTTTACTTTTGATGTTTTATGCTTGTTTAACTCCCTTTCATGTGAGATGTGCATTTGTATGTAATTATAATGAACCAATGTAAATATGTTATTTTTGCTTATCAACCATGTAAAACCACTAGAATCCAATTCCACATGACTTAAGTGCTCAAGTGCAGAAAAGGTCACCAATTTCTTGTGCTCGAAGAGTGCAGTAAACAATTTTTGGTTCCATCTAGAAACACCATTGTGGTGTCAATGAATTAGCAAGCATGTGCTGGTTAGCTAGCAGTTGAGGCATATTATGTAAGGATTTATAAGCCACCGCATTATGTGGATGCTACACGGTATTAGGTCTCTGTGTGTTTTTATATTCTTGATTTCTTTTCTGCAACTTTGATGTGCCTTGCATGATGATTTCATACTTTGATAGCATTGAAGATTGAGATTAGGTTTTTCTAAATAATTAAAGCGAATAGAGAACATTAAGAGATGATTAACCTGCAATCATGCAACCCTAAACATGTTAACCAAGTTTTGAATACTAACTTGTTGAGAATGTAAAAAAATTAGGAAGAAGAATTTGATTAGTAGTTTTGCATCTGAAGTAAGATATAGGAGGGGAATTTCATTTCAAGGTTTGTATTTAACGAACAAATGCAAACTTGGTGTTGTGGATGCATAAAAGAAGTTTATGTCTACAAATGCAGTAGCTTGATGTGCACATTATTTAAACCTTTATGTTAATTTTCTACCTAAAGACCTTGTATTTGACATATGCACAATGCAAATCTGTTTTTATACAAACAGTATAATTATGCTTGATTAGATAGACACGTATATTATATATGTTAGTGTTGTGGATTAGTCTTCCATATTTCAACTAAATATGAATACCGAAAGATTATGCACTTAAATATGTATTTATGCCGCCTAGATTGTTTTGTCTGTTAAATCTTTCATGAGAATGAATTGTATGTTGATACGAAGGTCAAATTTGAATTGCTTGAACAACTTCAGTAGGCACTGTTGTCTGTTTGACTTCTAGGGTTTGTACATGGATTTTAGGGTTCAAATTTGTGCTATGATACGCTAAAGTTCATGTTATGAAATAAAGTTTAACATTTTATGCCAGAGTAGGAAAGAAAATGCATGAATAATAGACCACAATTTGGTGAGTTATGTACGGGATTAACCTAAAAATAAAAAAAAAATTTAAATAACCTGAGGGAGGAAAAATTTTTGCAAATGACCCGAATTTGTCACGGATCTTACCTGCGACCGTATTTGTCGCGGATTGAACACGCGATAAAGCCACGCGGTATGAAGCTTTGCCAAGTCTTGAAGACGCGGCAAAGCCACGTGGGGTTGCGTGGAGCTTTGCCACGTCTTCAAGATGTGGCAAAGCTAAACGGGCTCACAGGATAACAAGTCGTCCCACGAGTCAATAAACCAAAACACATTACTCAGACGGGTCGACCATACCATCGATATATGTGTTAGGAAAAATCAAAATCGAAATTTGAAACACCCTCTGGTCCAATGGATCTGACCCGTGACTTAGTAGACTTGTCCGTATCATCCATATATGTGTTCGGCTATTTCAACATATAGAATTGTGAGTCAAAACAAATGTGTATTTTTTGAACAGTTAAAAAAATAACAATGTGAAAAAAAAAAAACTAATTTCTGATATATAAAACAGAAATGAAAAACGAGACAAATAAAATCAAAGAAAAAAACATATTGTAAACTAATTTCGAATTATTATTACTTCGACTTGTTATCCTACGGGCCCAAGACGCGGCAAAGCTTCACGCCATGTGTCTTTGCCGTGTTTTCAAAACACATCAAAGCTCCACGCCACGCCACATGGCTTTATTGCGTGTTCAACTCGCGACAAATACGGTTATGGGTAGAACCCGTGACAAATTCGTATCATTTGTGGAAATTTTTCTTCCCTCGGGTTATTTTAAAAATTTTTTATTTTTAGGTCAATTCCGTACATGACTCCAATTTGGCACGAGCTTAAGTTTCCACTTTGATATAACTTTTGAGAAGAGTGTATGTCTATGGCTTGAACACAATATTTTCTTTGGATTTTGCTCAAGGCAATCATCTGGGGATGTGTTAAGACCTTCAGCTAAGACCTCTGCTGCAGTCGAATTATGATGGAACTCAGTGACTGCAGAACATGACAGCTGAAGCAATTAGGAAGAAAAGTAAGGGCTGCTGCTTGTTTCTACTGCAGAACCTGTAGAGAACGAAATAGAGAAAGAGAGAAAGAGAGAGAGAGAGAGAGAGAGTTTGTACTAGCAGAATGCAAATCCCCCCATCATCTTCTCATTCCTTTTCCTTTTACAGACAGCTTGAGCTTATGGCCTAACTACCTCAACTAACCACAACTTCCTACCAACTACCTAGCTCCAGAGTACAACTTCCTAACAGCTATATGTTCTTACAGTTAAACTAACTGCCTATTAGTTGGATCTGTTGCAAACTAGCCGTTGCCTTTGAAACTTGTGAAAGCTTGCTGTTACAGGATGTTAACAAAAACACGAGGGGAGAACACAAGTAGTTAGCCATGACTGTTGTGTCAAAGGTATATGGGACATATTGATGTTATTAATCACATATGTAGTTATGTGTGCTTTATTATTGTACAATTTAAGATTTCAAATTTTTTTTCTTGAAACTATAAAACTTCAACTTCTAAGATTCAAATTGATGTATCGAATTCCAGAGCCGATAGATTTGATTTTTAAAATATCAACTTATTTTTTGGATTAAAAAAATATGTGAAATGCCATTAAAAACAAGCTTTTATTATTACTACCCTTACTATTGTTGGTGTTATTGTTGTTCTTCTTATTATTGTTATTGTTATTCTTCTTCTTGTCATTAGTATTGTTATTGTAATTATTTTTATTTTATTTTTACATAATTTTTTTAGAAGATAAGATTTTTTTTTTTTTTGAAATTATGAAATGTTAAAGGAATTACAAGGTACTCTTGAAACCCATTTTTATATGAAGTAAATCCTTTAAGAATCTTTTTTTTTGTGGGGGGGGGGGAGGGTTTCATTTAATTGAGAGCATCAAAATTTTAAAAAGAGATGAAGAAAGGAGGGGATCTAATTGTAAATTGTCATTAATACCATGGTGGGATAAGAAGTCTACTGTATTATTTCTATAATTTTTTTTCTTTTTGTGGTGATATCTTTCATTGATTAAAACATTTTATGTTTATCTACTTATATTTCTTGGAAAAATAACCATTTTAGACTAAATTTTGATTATTCCACCTAAAGCTCATATTTGTTTGTACAATTTTCACATTCATTATTTTTGGGGTGGGGGTGGGGGTGGGGGTTGGGGTTTGGGAAGTGTACAGACATCAAGCGCCACAGCTAACAAATATCTATCATAGAAGCACTCCTTCACCCTAAAAAAAAATAAAAATAGTAAAAATAAAAAATAAAAGCACTCAAAACATTTGGCGGCACATCTTCCATCTCAACACTACGACATTTCTCCTTATGGTTTTGGGGCGAGGAGAGAAGGGTTTCTTTTATGTCTCCGCCCCATTATGCTTCCGGAGGCTTAATGGCTTGGATCATCGACAAGGAATAGGCCAATGAGCTATAGTTCAACTGATATTATCTCTCTGTCCCTTATAAATGCCTTGAATTTGAGCATTCTTATGTATTAAAAAAAAACACAGGGAATAGGCAGTGTCGGGGCCAAGGGAGAGAATAGGAGGGGGGAGGGAGACAAGCAAGCCTGTGACTTTTTGGAAAACTCCATAGACCCTGATAAATTTTTTAATATTGACCTCAGAATAAAAAATAATATTAAATTTACCCACCTCTTGCAAATAATTTCAAAAAATAATATTGATAACACAATTTTATGCAATATTCATTATTTGTTCTATATACATTGAGATCATTGGTAGGCTTAGGAATGCAGAGGCAAATCATGTTCTTTGGACATACCCGATTGTATGTGTGAGTTGTGCGATACTTTGCAAGAAATATTTTGAAGAGGTTTGTTCATCGTTATCTTTGATTCCCTCAGGCTTAGGAATGCGAGTTTTATTATTTATGGTTCTATTTTTGGGTGAATTATGCTGCAGGGTTTGTTTTTTTTTTTTTTTTTTTTTTTTTTTTTTTTTTTACTCATACATCTGGATTATTCGACTATACTATGAAAACCAATTTAGGAGCAATCTTTTGATATCTGTTTTTTTATTTTCAAAACTCAAATTTAAAATTATATCCTTGACGCGTAGAAAACACATTGGTCCACATAAAACACAAAAATATTAAAAAAATGATACCCACAATCAATTATTTTAAAAAAATTATACCATAATGTTGTAAATAAATAATAAGAAACTAACTATTATGACTGCCTATTAATTTTGTTAATACAAATTAATGAGTAATCATCAAATCACACTCATATATAATAAAGACAAGAAAAGTTAATTAAAAAATACATAATTTGAAATAAAAATTTTGAGTCAATTTGGTTTTGTAGTATATCTTCAACCCAAGGCCGGGTCATATGAAGTTTAACCAAATCCTTAATTAGAAATTTTGAATTCGAATTTTAAAAATGATAAAAAATGATAAAAAATGATTTGGAAGAGCCAAACCCTTAAATGGATTCTACAGTACTCAAACCGTATTGATCGGGTAAAACCCAAAGACTGATGTTAAAAAATAAAAATCTAGAGTTTAGGTCACAAAATATTAGACCATGAGCCTAAATCTTAGTGTCGGCTTCTTAACTCTCTGGTTATTATAATGCCACTGCAGTTTCTCCTCCCTTGCCAAGTAATTGAAAAAAAGAAAAATGAAGCAAATTGAAATATGATGCCAATCGCCAATGCATTTGAGCAGTTTGAAGAGTGTGGGGTAAACGGTCCAACACAACGACCCACGACCTTAGACACAAAATTTTAATTACCTTTGTAGGGTTTTGGGGATTTTTAATTAAATTTTAATTACCTGGTTAGGTCTAATGTTTTGCTGTTCTAACTATATATTTTTTAAAATATTCAAAATTTTATTTTAATGCACATTTTCTTTTATCTTATTGGTTATCTCCATTGACCCAGCTCACTTTTGTCTTAGAACAACTTCATTTTTATTTTTGGGGAAATCTTGGATTGTTCGAGCAACTGGGTGAAAAGGAAATCTTTTTCGGATGATCTAATTTTATTCCCAGTTTGGAAAAATAATTTTGCTCACTTGCATTGGTATAATGGGTGATTATTCTAGTTAGCTTTGTAATATCTTATTCAAAAATTCTGTTGTACAACCATCGAAATTTCTTTTTTTATTAGATTGATATTTAAATTCGGAATCACCGGATTTGGGAAGAAAAATTATGACCAGTTATGCAACTATGGATAGTCAGTCTAGTAGAATAAAAAATTAAATTCCTTAATTAAGTCTCGAGTTTGAAAAGTGACAACAAAAAAAATTACACTAAATAAGGTTTTTTGTAGACTCTTAAACTAAATTAATTAAAGTATGAATTTAGGAACAAAAAAAAAAAAATATATATATATATATATATATATATATATTGTTGGACGCTTCTGAGGGTCTGCGAGTGCTTGGGAATTCTGTACAAACTCGAGTCACCCCAGGCTCATTCAAGATGCTACCCGACGATATGGCATGCTGGGCCTCGATGGGCTCTAACCCGCCCCACCTTGACCCTTTCTCCTTCAGGTGGCCCAAGAGTAATAGTCTATCGGGCCTGGACATTTTCATTGACCTCATGGGCCAAGAACGTTATCATCAGGTCCGCTTGAGAAATTCATGACAACCCGGGGCCCGGAAATTATGGCAGGCGCAGCCGATCCAAGAATTTTGGCTCATCGGACAAGTAGGGGGCGTATCTTTCCCCAAATGGGATTTAACAAATAAAAGGGTTGAAAGCAGAGAAAGTGTTTAATAGACCCTGGAATCTAACGGCAGATGTGTCTTCAGATAATCAATTATCTAATTAACTCGTATTCAACAAATGGAAGAAAATGTCCCAAGGGGATAACCTAGTGATACAAACCCCCCTTCTCGACCTAGTGAATCCCATTTTCAAATTTTTGTACAACAAAAAAAAAAAAAAAAAACAAATGGAAGAAAATCCAAGGCTATGCCTTACGAGGCCAACCCACAAGCACAGCATAACGCCCGGTAGATCTCACCAACCATTTTGCTTTCATGCTTCACTTTCAGGCTCAGGGAATCTGAATCAGTAGAGGTCGACGACTATATTACCAAGCCAAATCATGGTTTCCATAACTCTAGCAACTTACACTGCTGTTGCCAGTCTTGGGGTCCAAAACTCTGGATGAAAAGTTATGTACAACATTGGTGTGCAGCACCAGTCCCAGCACCAGGGGGCAAGAAATATAAGTAAAAGGCTTGGTACCGGTCTAAAACACGAGAATGGAAAAAAAAAATGGGGCCATTTAATAATATACTATAAATCCTAAAATTCTACGAGAAACATGTGGGGAAAAAGAAAAAAGAAAAAAACATGTGGGGAACAAGAAAAAAGAAAAAAAAACAGCGGAATATCCTGTAGGATCATTCTGTGAGTCTTTGCAGGTCGTTTTGGTCATTCAGTGTCTCAATAAGAAGAGGCGGAGCATATTGGGCAGCCCCTTGGTGTTCTTCAGAATCCTGACAATAGGAAAGAATGATGGTATCGATAGACATCTCTACCACTGCAAAGAACAGCGTGGCAACAACATAACCAAGCGCCCAACATACCTGTACCAAAGGTAAACATCAGTACTAGACTTTTCATATCCAAGAGTGGAATGTTTGAGAATCTTCAATTGTTGATCATGCCATAACAAGAAGATTGGTTCTTCAAGCTCATGTTTGCCACAACTAAATATATGGTAAGCTTTCAAGGAAAGCATGCATCTGCATACCAATCAATCTGTAGATTGGCAAACACCCCCAATAAAAAACACACGCAGGCGCGCGCATGCGCACACGCAGGCATCCACACCCACACAAAAAGAAATATATGCAGAAAATGTGTCCAAGCACACATTTTGAGATACATCCAAGGTAAATGAAATTAACCAACCAGTAAATTTATTTAAGATAAATGAAACACACTTCTACAAGTACTAACCTGTTTGATCCTTCTATCAAGTAATCACAGAGACATACCCAACCAGCTAAGGGAGCTAACAAGGATTCATGTTTCTCTTGCAAGATCCTGTTAGTCTCCTCATGCCTTGGTGCATGCTAGCCAATGCTGATAATAAAGAGTGGGGGACGGCTCTATGGTGAGATCTTTTCCCTTTGGATCATATTATTTATAATTCAATCCAAGAATGAAAATAAAATATAAGAGCCAATAAAATGAATCCTATCATAGCTGCATCTTTGGATTGCAATTTTACTTGACTGAGCATCCATAACAAGGAGGGGTTATTTACCAAAAAAAATGTTAATTTTTAAAAAAATTATTTAAATGTAGTTTTTTTTTTCTTTTCCAAAATGTCAATTTCGCACTCTAAGAGTGCGAAATCATAATTTTTTTTTTTACAATTTTTAAATTTTTTGATGATTTAATTTTTTTTGTGTGACAAAAATTACATTTTGTACCAGTTTCGCACTCCCAAAGTGCGAAACCTCATTTCTCTCTCTCCCTCTTGGTTCCCCTCTCTCTCTGCATTTATTACTCTCTCTCTCCATGCAAACATTAAATTACTCTCCCTCTCTCTCCCTCTCTCCCTCTCTCTCTCTCCCTATCTCTCCCCACCTCCCACCTACCTCCCTCCCCTCTCTCCATTACATTCTCTCTCTAATTAAAATAATATTTTTAATTAAAAATAAAAATATATTTAAAAAAATAGTATTAACATAATAATTAAAATATAAAAAATAAAAAAATTAATTTAAATATTTATATAATATTAAATAAAAATTTGAAATATAAATTAGTTAAATATTAATTTTTAGATATTTGATATTTAAATAAAATATTAAATTGTAATACAAAATATTAAAATATTAAATAATAAACTAAAACTATATTATTGAATAATTTAATTTAAGTAAAATATTAAATATTATTATTTAATTTAAAATTTTAAAAATAAAATATTTAAATATTTAATTTAAATATTTATTTAATATTAAATATATGAAATTAAAATGATAAAAAGATTCATATAATATTAATATTTGTGTAATATTTAAAAATGAAGAAATAGAGAGAAAGAGAGAGGGAGGTGGGGAGGAGGTGGGGAGAGATAGAGGGAGAGAGGGAGAGAGGGAGAGGGAGAGAGAGAGAGGGAGGGAGGTGGGAGGTGGGAGGTGGGGAGAGATAGAGAGAGAGGGAGAGATGGAGAGACGAGAGAGAGAGAGAGAATGTATTAAATATATTTTTAAAATATTATTTTTTTATTTTTATTTTCAAAGATATATTTTTTTAATTAAAAATATTATTTTAATTAGAGAGAGAATGTAATGGAGAGAGAGAGAGGGAGAGTAATAAATGCAGAGAGAGAGAGAGAAGGATTGAGGGAGGGAGAGAGAGAGGGAGAGTAATTTAATGTTTGCATGGAGAGAGTAATAAATGAGGAGAGAGAGTAATAAATGAAAAGAGAGAGGGGGGAACCGAGAGGGAGAGAGAAATGAGGTTTCGCACTTTGAGAGTGCGAAACCGGTTTCGCGCTCCACGAGACCCATTTTGCACTTCATGAGTGCGAAATGTAATTTTTGTCACACAAAAAAAATTAAATCGTCAAAAAATTTAAAAATAAAATAAAAAATTATGATTTCGCACTCTTAGAGTGCAAAATTGACATTTTGGGAAAGAAAAAAAAAACTACATTTAAATAATTTTTTTTTAAATTTAATATTATTTTGGTAAATAACCCACAAGAAGAGGCCAAGACTACAGAATAAGAAAATAAAAAGTTCTCCTTGGACTAGGAGTGGGACCCATGGGGAGTTGACCTTTTTATATAGACATTTTATAATTATGTCAATGACAAAAATTAAAAGAATAAAAAAAAGAAAAATTAGTCTAAGAAAGATTTAACACGCACAATTTATTCATAATTTCCCTCGAAATCTATTGATACTTTAATATGTTGTTGATTACTTTAATAATATTTACAGCTATTGATAAAGTTTAAAACTAGAGTTGCTTTTTATGCTTAAATTACAATGAAATTTTAAATATACCCCAGCATACAATAGCAATCCACAAGATGCAGCTACACTATAAGTCAGTATTTTGTACCTTAAATCTGATTTCAATGTTTTAATCAATATTAGTGTGAATTGATCCTAAAAACAAAGACTTAGTTTCCAACCCAGGCCCCCCAATTTATCATCAGCATGCAGCAAGCCGTACTCCAAGTGCAAACTAGAGTACATGCCATTTAGATATAAAGCCCTCTTCCAATTCCTAGGAAATGAATCTTAATGTTGCAAGATGAGCATGAATCCTTGCAAGATCAATCAGCTGGTCAGACTCCCTTTATTATCCTCTCTGTATTTTATTGACATAAGAATTAGTAAACTAAATAATCTATTTGTATTGACCTATTTCAGTTTATAGATTAGCTGGTGGATCCAGATCCTACTTCATATACACTCTAGTTTGGAAATAATCTCTGAGTATATGCTTGAATACATACTTCTTATTTATCAGTGAAGAAGATAAATTATTATAGCTACACTGCTTCAAGAAATCAACTAAGGGAAACAAATCCTCACCAGGACGGGAAAGAGAGGTGAAGAGATCTTGTTATGGGCTGATCGGTACTTGTGTGCATCTAACATGAGGAAAGCAAAAAGAGCACTGAAAAGGCTCACACACAACTTGCCAAGAAAGAGGATCACATCTCCGATCACATTCACCTTCCCAATCCGTAGGATGTTACTAATAATCAACTCTGTTGCCATTGCAGAAGCTTTACAGAAGCTTTTACCAGTTATAGCAATCTGCAAAAGTTCCAAGGAGTGACACAGTATCCAGCTTCAGTGCATATGAAAGTGGTTAGCTATCACTCCTAGCATACTTATTGGAAAGGAACAACATTAAACTACATCAGAGAAAGGAATAAATAACATATTAATCCTGTTCATTGCAAACTACAATTCCCAAGTCCTTTCCCAACACTGAAATAAGAATAAATGAGAAAACATGGTAACAGTTTCTCCCTTTAAAATTCCAGCTAAATGGAGGCAGTGGAAAAGAATTGATTTAATCAACAGCTTCTGCAAGAAAAGGTTACCCTTTTAATTGAAAAGTAGTCACCACCAGAGCACTAAGAAATGCAAATGCAGACAATCTGTAAAAATAAGTCTTTGAAACTTACAATTATGTAGGCATTGCGATTCACAGATTTGATGATCCACTCAATACATCGTCGAAAAGACTGAGAACAATGATATCCCACCTTCCCAATCCAGCTTTCAGGAACAATATTAGCAACTTTCAGCTTCCGACGAATTGAATCAAGTAAAAAGCGGATTGACTCAACAAAAGATACAATTAATGAGCCAAGGGCCACAGATCCCAGGCTATAACGCATAAGCCGCTTCATTGATGAGAGAACAGGTAAAAATGGAATCTCTGGCTGCGTGCAAAAGGTAAACGCAGTTCAGCAAGATGGAAAAACAGAATTATAGTAAAAATGGAGATAAGTCTTGGTTATTAAATTATTAGAGATGGATTTGTTCATTCATAGATTAGATGGTTGAAAATTAGTAGTAAGTGCCCAGAGCCAACGTTACCACAAGCTATTTAAAAAACAATATTTAGCCTTGTACCCTATTTTAAACTTTTGAATTGTCGTGCTTGGTTCAACTGATTCAACATAATCTAGTGCATTAACGTGAGGCTAGGTGAATTCATCCTCGTAAAGGATTATCAAGCCACAGAATAAAGAAGAGTTGGCAATTGTAACATGATAGGACCATGGTATTACAAAGCAGCTTACTGATGTTTCACCACGTGCCCAATAATAGGAAGCAACAGAACCAGCAATTACGGTTGCAGAACAAGCTATAAAAAACTGTGTGGCCCAATAGCAACCAAACAGGTGAAAAAGGATGGCTGCTGCAATATGACGAGTGTAATGGATGCTATATCCACAGCATTGGTCACAGGTCACACGTTTTAACCCAAGATCATAAGCACAGCAGTTGGATTTGCAGTCATTTCTAAGGACCTGGCCTGAACTGAATAGATGGAGAGCAGCTGACAACCAGAACATGTAGAAAACTGCCAGGATAGCATATGGCATGATTGGAAATATCATGAGTGCCTGAACTTCTCCTATGACTTTTGCTGCAACCTGCATGCGCATTTACCAGGAGCAAAAATTAAATAAACCATCAATAGATCAAGCTTTAGATCTGAACATGCAAAAGTTCAAACTTCAGACCTATGGTTGGCTTCAATTGCATATAGGATTCTGACATTAAAAAAGTGGCACTCATACTCCTAATGATGTCATTTCATTTTAAGTTTCTTAGTATAACAGCAGCATAACAAAATAAATGGCATAGAAGTGATCTATGAATAAATATGAGTATTTTGAACGTGATTTCAAATCACATTCTGTTCTTTCTCATTTGTTGATTTACTTGCCTTGAGTACTGATGTTGCCATTAAAATGCGCTGAACAATTGCAATAGATGAGAGAATGGAGACGACCATAACAAAGGTCATGAGAATGGCAGCAGCTCGCATATGAATTAATTCCTGATAGACACAAAATCTTATGTGAATAACAAAAGAGATAAGAATGATTCCAAAACCAAGGAAAATATAATAACAACAACCTACCCTGCCATATACATGATAGTATGGATCATGCACACCAATGATGGGGGTGATGGCATCATTCCCAATCCATCCGGCTGAAAGTAAGGGACACAAAATGACTAAGTACCATGATTCTTTCTAAACCAATATACAAAAATGAAGTATATTTCAAAACATTATAATCCGACATGCTTGACCGTGCAAACCAGATAATGTCTGAAATATGATGCCAAGTGGCTTATGTGTGTGCTATGACTAATCCAGAATTATAGTATGGGACCTTTTCATTACATGGGAGGCAATATACAAGTTGCATTTCGAACTTTATTTTCATTTCACCCTTTACCTAACTCAAAGCCAGTGATAGGACTTGCAGACTCTGAACTAAATGTTTGGAAATGAGATATTTCCTTTTCCAATAAGTTGCCACATCTTTAGTGTACTCTTATTTCTAATTTCTTTGCACTACAGTGGAACTTACTCCCCTTAAATTCAAGTTTCTTAGAAACTGAAATAGAGAAATAACAGACTCGCTTCGTCAAGCCTTCTTTATTCCCTTATTCCTCTTTCAGTTCAAAAGAATAGATCTTGGACCCTTAAGCATTCTTCATATCATTCCCAACTCTTTTTTGTGAAAGCTCACTGGGAATGCCAATGGTCCTCACAAAGATTAGTACCAATGTGTCAATAGTTTTTTTCATAACAAGACCAAAATGCACCTTAATACCAGCACACTGCATGGTCACGGTGAGAACATTCTCAGTACCTTATTTTAACATTGCTTCGTTGCATGGAATTTTGTAGAATGGGCTTATTTTTTAGGACAAACATGAAAATATCCTCAGAACATATCTCAGTCTTGGTCCCCAAGGAATTCAAAAGAAAAAATTGCAACCAAGAGGCCGAAGAATAGTGTATAAGAAATACTACTATCTCAGGGCCAATATCTGTACAGACAGGGTGGGAAAAGATAACTTTACTAACATCTATCATTTTTTCTATGTCCCTTAGGGTATACCTTTGACTGATATTCAGCATAAGTGGAACAATGGGATTTCTAATGGTTACTTTTTGTTTTCTTCATTTCTTTCTCACAAAATTGACTTATTCTCTCCTTATGTAATCCTCTATTTTTCTCTTTCCAATCAAGTTTCTTTTCACATCCAAGGAAAAAGAAAAAAAGAAAAAGATTCAAAAGATCCATTAATTGAGCGATATACCAGGGAGAACTTTCAGACAGGTGATAGTAGTTAACAAAAGAAGGGGAAAAAAAAATCATGTCTATTCACGTAACATGGCACAGGACTACCTTACCTTTTAAGTAGTAAAACATCGTAACAGATATTACGAGGATATTAAAGAGAATGACTGTAATCCATGGCATTCCCCGAACAAAATGCCGAATCATTAACAGCCAAATAACTGATAAAAACAATGGCAGCATTCCACCACAAACAATCAAGACTGGCCATGACTTTCCAACATCAGCCACGTATCTCTGCAAATAGTAAAAATGAATTTTAAGTTTTCAGACAGATTGTGTGTGTGTGTGTGTGCGTGCTCGCATGCACATGTTAGAGAGAGAGAGACAGAGAGATGGGCATATCAGCTAGAAAATCTGATCATTACAGCATATTGAATGAAAGTTATGCGAGAATAATGATGGGATCTTCTGGCATACTTCTTGTTGTAAAAGAAAGAAAGCCAAAAAAAAAAAGTACACGAGAAAAAGATAAATCAGCTAACAAATACCAGCTCCAATCTAGAAGTTTAGCAAGTCTCTTTACCAAATCTTAAGGTAATAAACATTTTTATTCTAACTAATAATGAGAGATTTGCTCCTGTTTGAGGGGCTGGGGGAGGATATCACCCACAATGGAGAATATAGGAAAGCATACTGGAGTACACTCATCCATCTAAAAAATCTAGTATCATGCCAAAACAAAATAAGCAAGCTTATCATTTCAACTTTAACCCAGAATTAATAAAACCTCTTAGACTTCTGCAACAATCATTAATCTACCAAAGAGGGGAGAAAAGGTTTCTCAACCTTTAGGACAGATGATCTGGAATTGATGGACCTGTGAATTGTTTTATCTATTATAATGTTCTCATTAATGTTAACACCACCCATCTGTTGCCAATGACGCAATGACATGTTTGATGCACGGGCAATAAACTGGCAGCTCCAGAAAACTGTAGGACAGAGGAGGAAAGAACTTAGTAATTAAAACCACAAGCAAGTAAAGAGAATAAGGTTCAGAACAAATTTCCAAGCAAAAATAACAGAGCTCAGAAAACTGTAGGACAGAGCAAGGTTACAATCCTTGTTTCTAAACAAGTCATAAAAATAAGTTTTGCAGTGAAATCTTAGACATAAATACGATACACTTTTGAGCCCCAAACAAAGTGACAAATTGCCATTCCTGAACTGTTATTTTATGCATTTACTCCTCAAGCTCTTATCTTGCCCTCATTTTGGACCTTCATGTTAATGCAGCACTTTAGGCACTTTAGATTATGTCAATGTGGCACAAGTTGTCCAGGTGTACATGAAGGTCCATATTGAAAGTAAAATAAGTGTTTGAGAGCCCATGTGAACAATATAAAAGTTCTGGGGCATACCAATTTTGGGCATTTTTTTTAATTCTTTTCAGGGGGGTGGGAGGGGGAAGCGCACTTAATCAAATGAAGAATTATATGTATAACTTAATTTTTGGCTCGATATTAAAAAAAAAAAAATGTAGCATTCAATTCAAGAAAATGGAGATGTTTTGTGTGGACAAATTCTCTAGATCTAACACAAATTCACCAACAATGTGTTTTAGATCTAACACAATGAAGAAGAGACTTTGATCTATTTCCCTTGTTGAGTGTGTGGAGAGCACAGGATGAGTCTAGAATAAAATCCCTTGTTTGGCTCCACTTTCAAGCCCTAAAGGGCCTAAAATTAATAGAGATTAAAAATCATAGGCAATATTCCTTCACTTAAAACAAAATAAAAGTTAAGGAACACATTTCCAAGTAAAGGAAATACGAGAACAAACAGAAAACAATAATAACTTTGAAATAGAATAAGAATATCTTTAAAATTCAGGGACAAAATTATAGTTTGGGAGATAAAACAATGGATATTAAAGCTATATCAGGATTGTACACTTACCATTTACACTTGGAAATATAACAGGATAACATGGACCTTGCAGTTGTAGAGAGGTGTTCCTCATATCTGGAGTAAGGAACTCATAATAATCGTAATTCCGATCAATCCAGTCATTCATTGAAAGATGAATATCTCCATCAGGATAGTCACACACCCAATTTAGTGAATCTTCCGATGGAATTGGGCAATCCAATAAGCAGATACTGCGAGCATTTGCCAGCTTGAATTGGCTGTCCTTCAAACCACTTTCATAAACTTGATTGGGATTCATCCAATATTTAAGTTCCAATTGACGAAGATTAGGTTCTGCATTCTTGCTACCACATACATTTCCTTTGTAATCTAGTCCATAAGTTAGCCTGAACAACCACAAGTCAGAATTTATCATCCTACATTATCCAGAATCAACAAGAAACAACGGAAACAAAAGAAAGTCCATGAAATTGTGTTAGAAACATGAAATATGCACATAGAATGTGGACATGATTTAGGCAAACAAAACTGGCTTGGCTACTGGATGCTAAAATTAATTCCTTTATAAGAATTATGCAGTAGTTAGTAGGAGGAAATATTTGTGTTTATCTTATCTGTGGATATCTTTCCAACCAACAACTGAGTATCACTGCATCTAAGTTAGAAACCCTAAGGAAATGTTAAATTAAGAGGGAGGGAAGTAAAAAGAAAGGATACAGGGGAAGAGAAGAAAAGAGATAGAGAAAGAGAGAGAGTTATTGGTTTGTTGGAGAGGAAAGAATGGATTTGATGTACAAACGAAATAGTATCAATAAAAGAAAGATGAATTTGAATGCATTTTTTTGGGTGATTTATGTTTTCCCTCCCAACTTCTCCCTGGGGATTCAATGTGGTCAGGCCTATGGAGCCTACTTCCCCTCCCTTCTTCACCCAATAGCTGAACCCAAGGAAGGGAAGTTGCTTCCATTTTCTTCCCTCCAATTCCCCTAAAACCAGACACAAGGTAAAGGACTAGGTGACAAAGCAATAAGGGAGAGAGGCCAGTAATAAACAAGCTCAAAGACTACGAAACTAGTCAAGGACATTGTATGTCAATGAAAACAGAAAAGAAAACAAAAAAAGGCCAAATTATTAAGCTATGGCAAGAAAGCTCCAAAGAACATTCTCTGGACATCTGATCATGGGAAGTTCACTGCAGCATTTCATAGTGAATAGGTCTCCAGCACATGCCTTTACCGGTTTTCATGTCCTGTGAATGAAGCATGTCTTTCCATTGATGATGCATGACTGATTTCTCCAAAGAAACAAACATTGTTCACATAAAGAGATATTGGAAAAAAAAAATCATTTGCATCTGTTAAAAGAACATGCTAGGAAAACTGGACGATGAACTTACAAATCTTGGCCAGTTGCACAGACACCTGCCAAAGTTCTATTTCAGGAAATTATTTCAACGTTCAAGAATTTAAGAAATTAATCTCTTCATCTTTGGTGGTTGTTCAGTTCTAACAGTAACAGGATCATTTACTTTATTAGACCCTAGAAAATATTAAATTTGATTTTCTATGCTAAACAACAAAAGCCATTTAAAAAAAAAATTGGTGGTCTCCATCTCAGTTCTTTCTGCCATAAAGCAGAAATTTTATCAATAGTAAACAGCATTGAAGACTGACAAGCCAAAAGCAAAAGATATACCAGGAGATTTTGAAGATAAGAGAATGATTAAAGCATCACTTTCTTGTAAATTGAGATTTAACCAAAATTCACATAAACAGTTTATTTATATATATATCTAGCTTAATCAATATAGCAATGCTGTTAGAATGCATCTACCCTAAGCCTGTACAGCCACTCCACTAATATGTTTGAAGACAGATTAAGAGAGTTTGCACCAAATTTTGAAATAAGAAACCAAAAGGTTCAGAAAGAATAAACTGAAATTCCCTCTCTGATGAAGCACCTGGTCCAGGAAATTGAAATTACTCAAGTTTAGCCTCAGAAACCGTAGACTCCATGCAGTGAATGCACAAGGTGAACAAAAGCGAGCCTTTTCAACTCCATAGTCTACCCAAAAGAGAAAATCCACATTCATTGTCTCTCCATCACTATAAATTGTTTGCCTCAACTTAGCTTACTTAAGAACAGAGAAAATATGATGTTGCTGGCACATATGCAGCTTGCTCTAATCTACAATAGTTTACTCACAGATCCTGTACTCCCCCACCCCAATCTACCAAACACTTGGAATTCCAGCATATGCCTAAGAATAAATTCAGTTCTGAAGGTGACTAAAGGAATGTTGATACAGCAAGAAATTACTTCCATAATTATCAATTCTACATAATAATATGTAGCTCTCAGAATTAATTTAACCTAGATCATCTCTTTTCTCACCCAGAAAACAATGTAAAACAAATTAAGTGGAGAAAATATGATGCCGATATACGTGGAAGCACATCAAAGAGATGGAATGACATATCCAACAAATATAAGACTCAGACTTCTCACAGATTGATGCCAGAAGGTAAGTCCAATGCATCTAAAACTTGAACCAAAATATACTCGATTCTATTATTAAACATAAAAGTCGTCACCAACTCAGAAAATCACTTCGTAGGCCTTCTCATTGACAGTAGTAACATAACTGACCACAGTGATCTCCACACCTGAGCCTTGGAAATTTTAATTTAAGAACAAATCCTCATGCTAAAATATAAAATCTTCAATCCCATAGTGTGGTTTATTCATTTTCTCAAGAAATATGAACAAACTTGTATTGCTTTGCCAACAGATACAAATAACAAATCCCTTGGACAACATTGACAGAACAAGACTCATTTGCTTGCAAGTACTCCCATTCGGACAAACCCAAATTAGGACTCAAGAAATCTTATCACAAATTTCAAAAAATAAAAATTAAAAAAATAAAACATTAAAATCTAACAGGATTGAAGAAACCCATTCAGGATAATAGATAAATATGCAGGGAAACAAACTCCATAGAACCCAAAGTCCCCAACATAGACCGAATAGGACGCCTTTGGTGCAACCGGAAACATAACATTCAGAGGATCCCAAATTAGAAAACAAAAAATCTGACCATAAAATGCACAAAACATAATAATGGAGAAATATACAGATAAATTAGAAAACAAAAAATTTTTTAAGGAAAAAATTCAAGAAAACCCCCTAGGATAATGGAGAAATATGCAGATAAATTACACAAACCATCAATCCTCAAAATTGAGAGAACAAGAAACATTTATTTGCACGCAAGCGAAAAATCCACTTCAGAAAAAACCCAAATTAGAAAAACAAAAAATCTCACCATAAAATGCTGGAAAAAGTAAATACATAACAACATGGAACAAACACCAAACCTCCCCCCCCCACCCCAATGCCCTAAACCCTACATCAACAGAAGAAACAACCATTTGCATGAAAATGAAACATTCCATCTCAAGAGAAAAACCAAATCAGAAAAAACAAGAAATCTGTCTATAAAATTTGAACAAGACCCACTTAAGGTAAAAGGAAAAAAATGTAGGTTGGTAAGTAAAAATCGTAGAGTGTTGGTCAATTACCTTAGAGGGTTTCCTTGGTTGAAACCAAAACTGGAGTTGACAATCATGGCTACCCAGAAGGCGATGAAAATGATGAGAAAGACAATGTCTCTGCATTTCCTGTTGTGCCTTATGATCCCTCCCACTTGAGTTGCTCCATCGCTTGATGGGTATCTCCCTATCACAGCCCCCAAAGGTCCTCTCATTTCTGTACAAGTAAAGAGAGAAGGAGAGTGAGAGACGGAGCAACTGGTCGAGTATGGTCGGAACGGGGCTTTGAAGTGAAGTGAGAGAGAGAAAGAGAGAGAGAGAGAGAAAACAGGAAAAAGTAGAAAATGGGTATGGGGTTTCGGAATTTTTTATGAAAAGTTGTTTTAGTATTCCCTCGTGAGTAATTCTCTCATGACAAGGTTAGTGAGAGAGAGCATCTAACTAATCTAGAGAGAGAATGAGCTTTTGCTTTGAGTTGTGGGAATAAGTCTTGAGTTAGTTAACTAAAGGGTTACAAGAGAGATAACAGAGAGAGAGAGAGAGAGTGAGAGAATATGAAGACAAACATAGCGTAGCGATTTTCGGTGAACAAAGATCAGGTGTGGGGTTGCTACGATTGCCGATGGTTAATTGATGAGCTGGCTCCAACCAGCCTTAGTGCCACCGAACACGTGACATGAGTCTTCTTCGCTCTGTGGGTCTTAAGATTTTTTTCCATTTTTTTAATTATTGATTGATATTCAAAATTTTATTTTAATTAATCTTATTTATTAAATTTAATTTAAAAAATTTTCTCTTAATATATTATTTGTATTTTTAAATTTTAAATTTAAAAAATTTAATATTTTTATCTATTACTTTCAATAAAATTATTTACCTAATTATTGTGAATTTAAAAAAAAATTATTTAAATATCGTTCTTTTTTTCTTTTCTAAAATATCGATTTCGTATTCTGAGAGTGTAAAACTGGTTTGAGTGCAACTTGAACCGATTTTGCAATCACTCTTTTTTTTTTGTTACAAAAGGTACAAATACGTGGGTTCGAACAGACATGAGGTTATGAGATGTTGAAATGATAACCATTGGACTACATGTTTGTTTTTTTATTTTATTTTTTTCTCTCCTTTTTTTCTAAAATAAAATAAATTTTTAAATTTTATATTATTTATTTGAATTGAAATAATATATATAAAATTTATTATAAATTATATATGGTTTGTAATTGGATTCAAAGTGCGCGCGCACATATATATATATATATATATATATATATATATATGTATGTATATATGTATGTGTATGTATGTATGTATGCATACATATATATGTTATATTCGGACACACAACATATATTGACATATTAACTAAAATTTTACTGGACCAAAAAAATAAAATGCTATTGTATCGAGGAAACCCTAATATTTTTTTTTATTATTTTTTCTAAGTAAATAAAAATTCTTATAAAATGTCAAATTAATTGGTGGTCCAGAATACCTTTTCTATACAAATAAAATTTTAGTCAATTTTAAGAAAAATTTTATTTATATAATAGAATTTATTACGTAAAAAATTAAATATATAGATCGAAAACAAAATTATATACCCAAATTTTGTTTGTATGGTAATAGATGCATGAGCTCTGGTCAAGGTATGCTCTCGCACCATGAGCTCTAGTCAATGCAACAGAGCCGTGCAATCTTTTGAACAATCTTGTCACATGCTTAGCATGTTTTTGTCCATGCAAAAATATTCTACAATTTATTTGAATTTTTTTATAATTATGAATTTTTAAAATTTATATTATATTATTTTATTTATACGATTTTAAAATCCATATTTTTTTTGTGTGATTTTAAAATAAAATTCCTTATAAATAATTATTTTGATACTAGAAAAATTTTATTTTAAAAATAAAATTTATATGAATTTTTAAGAATTGAAATTTTATATAAACCTGAGATTCTAAATTTAAATTCAAAAAAATAATATAAATATAAATTTTTATTTTATTTTAAAAAACAAGAAGAAAAAAAAATTAAAAAAAGCAACTACACAAAATATTATGGTCAAGTGACAATGCCTCGTAGCGCCAGGTCTGTAGGTTGAACTAACATATTTATATTTTTTGTAACTAAAAGAAGAGTGGATTCAAAACCGGTTTGAGTGTAAACCGGTTTTACACTTGAACTGATTTTGTATTAAAATTGATATTTTAAAAAAGAAAAAAATATATATCTAAATAATTTTTTAAAAAAATTTACCATAATAAGGTAAATAACTCAAATTGAATGTGTATTAACACCCGACGGTCGGGAGACAGAGATAGTGGCCTTAATAGCCGACGCAAGAAAAAGGCATCTGAAAAAAATCAAGAAGGGAGTCTGATATTTTCCATTTTTTTGTTATTTAATTAAATTAATTATTCGGCTGTTAGCGTGAAAATGACAGAGGGGCAAATTTGTCGGAGGAACATAACACACACTTGGACGTACTCCCCTCATTCGTTCTTTTTCAAATTCTCCATCTCTCCATTGTTGACCCCCCATCACCCCATAACACGCCTTTTCTTTTTTTCTTTTTCTGTTTTTTTTGGGTCATACCATCTAATTGCCAAAAACAAAAATGGAACAATGCTTGTATCTTCTTCATGATCCACTCTTCTCTTCATCCTTGAACGGGACATGATGGGG
This sequence comes from Dillenia suffruticosa, assembly GCA_033439265.1. Classification (NCBI taxonomy): domain Eukaryota; kingdom Viridiplantae; phylum Streptophyta; class Magnoliopsida; order Dilleniales; family Dilleniaceae; genus Dillenia; species Dillenia suffruticosa. Next base: position 4,409,240 of record JAVTVX010000005.1, read on the forward strand.
ATTAAAAATAGGGCTTGCCGTTGTCAGTGGCACGCAATGAAAAATTTATATATAAAAAAATAGTTATAATTTTTTAAAATATAATAAATAAATATTTAAAATTTTATGGTATAAATATCTTTTAAAAAAATTAAAGAGGGCAGCTGCGCTCAACTACTAATTTCAGCTGCCAAAGTAAATGATACGATACGGTCCATCAGCTGTGAAATTAATGACTATTCTAATTAAAGCAATATAACTTTAGATCAGGAGCGCACTTATCTTTCTGTATCAGAGATGACATACGATATATATATATATATATAACTCTTAAGCATATGTAAAATTTTATTTAAAAAATAACTCTTCCAACATTTCAAATTTTAAATTTTAAATTTAATTAAAAATATAATATTTTATTTTACTAAATTGATCTTCTTACCCGGGGCACAGCATACCCGATGACTACTTTGGCAATTACTTTTATGAATTACATTTTTCTTCCTTGTTTCTTAGATTCTGAATATCAATTTTAAAGATACATTCTTCCTTTTTGGTTGTTTTCTCCTCTTTTTTTCCTTTCTGTTTTTTGGGGGGAGGGCCCCCGAGGGGGGGGGGGGTGTTCATCGATTTCCAAACTCACGTTTCTCCTTCAACCTTGATTTCTTCCTTCCTTTTCTCTTCTAATTTCTCTTGATACAACGAGATGTAGGAGGATAAAAAATGAGAAAGATTTACCGCTTGAGCGGACTTCTCTGCTAATTTCTCACGTAACTACCAATAAGAACTTGGTAATTGCTTGGTCACATAGGCATGGAGATAAGAAACGTTCACTCGTATTTCCATTCTCATTGAATTTGCAATCTTTATTTTGACATGTATGAGTATCATAGAGAATCATACTCTACTATGCTACTCTTCAGCCTGAACATGTTTAAAACCCACACAAACTCAGGCTCATCCATATTACCAGCCAGTTACCTAATTAAACAGTCAAACCTCAAGTAAATTTAATAATAAGGAATCTACATAAGCATTTGGAATATACTCATCCTCGCATCCGCAAAACATAAAACAGAACAAGGATCAAGAGATTTCCTTTTCCAATAGGAAGAAAAGACATGGTTGACACTGCAATCATTTCCCACATGCCACTTGGATGATAAAGTGAGGCTTGTTTGCCCATCATAGTGAATGACGACCCACACAGTCCAGCAAACATTCTCTTACATAGCAACATCTGGGTCCAACCTTCTCTGTAAGGCAGCCGCAGCCTAACAGCAGAATTGCGGTGGTAAGAAGTTAGTACAATAGAATAAACTGAGACAATGGATCAGAATCAGAAAGATTAAGATCCATGCGTATACCTCAAAGTTGCCAAGCTTATATTGGTAAGCCATCTCTTCTCTCAGCTGAGCTTGTTCTTTCATTGCTTGCGCCTGGAAGTTCAACCAAAAAAAAAAAAAAAAATCAGTTCAAATTGCTTTACATTCATGTCACGGAGGCACTACATTAGAGAAGTGTGACAAAACAGACCATTCCACTCTGCATAGAATGCTTCAAAGCTTCCACTTCTTCCTCCTTCTGTTTTTCACGTTCTCGTAACAACTCTTGGCTGAGAAAGTAAACATTTAGATAATCAATAAAAACCCAAAAACTTAAGTGGACAGACTCCAGAGATAGCCAGCTTAGAAATGCAATCTGCAGTTGGTTAATCTCTCAACAATGAAGTAGTGAATAAGCAACTACTTCCAAGTAAAATGATCAAAATGAAAGAAAAATCACAACCCAATGTCCTCAAGTCAAATCTCTATGAGAGTGTATTTTGAGCAGTGGATGCCTTCCTTCATACCAGGTTGGTTTTCAGACTGGATAGGGATTTCCTCATTGCAATCCACAATGAGACAATATATTAACTCGACCAAAATCATAAGTCGGGCTGCTACAGGGGCCATTTCTCAACATTGATTTTCCAGAAAGCTAAGAAACAGAGGAAAAAAAAGCCCAAAACAACATCCATAAACATGGTTACTGCAGATATTACATATCCCTGTGCTTGTTAAAAAGTTGCAGCGGCTATTACCACCATCTTGCTCAGGAAATTATTAAGAACACCACGTGGAATTGCTCTAAACGATAATCAAAGATATAAAGGGCTCACAACTTATGAGAGTTCAGTAAAACATCTAGCCTCACGCTGTCAAACTTAAGGATAGAAGTGCTAGCTCATGCAAGATGGAAATCAAAACAAGGTATAAATTGTAAAAGTAAAACAAATGGAGCCGTACCGACGCTGTTCTTCATCATTGAAAACAGTACGCTCTATCTCCTTGGCTTTCTTGTAACCCTTTTTCTGCTCTCTTTCCATTTTACGTCTATGGTAAGCATCAAGATCATAGTATCTGCAATGACAACATGGAGGTAATTTTTTAATAGCATATCAAATTTCATTACATAGCTATGTGCATTAATGCACTTGAATGATACACCATATCATATCAAGACCATACATTTCCCCAAACACAGAAAATAATACACTTGGTTCAACATTCATTCACAGTCCCATATAACAACACAACTACAAAATTGAAGTATGATCCCCTCATGCGGCCCTGCAAGCTACTCAAAGAGCACGGTAAAGAGCAAAACCAATTCTCCGAGTACCATATAACAAGGAAAAGCCACAGATGCCTAGTAAAGCCTAACTTTATGATGCAGTAGAATAAGCTCATCAAGTAGAAAATGCACAATAGGGCCTTACTTTTTCGAAGGGAAAGTGGCGGTGTTATGATCCTCCATGAATCTGTATATAAAGGGGAAAAATCAGAAATAACCAAAGAACTTCAGATAATGATGCAGAAGAGAGGTAAAATGGGTATGGAAATTGCATGGAGTCTTTCTAGACATGCAACATATCCTTGATACTCACTCTTTAAAAAGCTTCTTCTCCTCCCAGTTTGGCAGGCTTTCCAAGTTCACCTGTAAGTCAATGTCCACAAATATAGGACTTGATCAGTGTTCTTCAGCTTAGAAAAACAATCTTAGCACCCATTTATAGGCCAAACTACTTGTGTTTTGGAAAATACACCCCTTATGTAGAATATTAGATGCTGCAAATCCACTTCATTCAACAGAGTGAACTTTTAAAGTATGATCTTGGTAAAATGCACCAACTAATTAAAGTTAATATGGGCAAAGCCAAGATGAGGCTACATGTTTAACAATGGACAGTTGATTTTACAATCTCTCAATAGGACCAAATTTTGTATTAACAAAAATCCAATTTGATGCTGAGGAAGTGAATGCAAGATGGAATACCTGTTTAACTTCTGCTAGCCATGCACTGAACTCTGGCCGTTTGTTCCTACAGAAATTTTCAGGCAGAGAAGAACCACAAACTCAGTTAGCTGAAAAGAGACAAAAGTTACAAAACATATTTGCCTCTTTTTTTTTTTCTTCTTCCTTTTAATTCAAGCAATTCATTAAAAAGGCATCAAAAAGTAAAAAGGCATAAAAAAGGTGCAAACATCAACCTATAGCATAAGAGAATCTATAAAATCAACCTCTACATCTGGATCTGAGCGAAAAAATTTGGAAGAAGCCCAAAAAATAAAGAATTATTAACAACTCATCAACAAAACTAGCTAAGGGTTTTCAAACTGATCAAAAATCCTCCGGACATTGTCCCTCCACACTAGCCAAAAAGCAGCAAGGGGGATCATTTGAAGGGCTCTCTTCCTCACTTTACAAACCCTTAAACCACTCCAAGCTCAAAGCTCATCCTCCATCTCAGTTTGGAACCACCCAATTAACCAGAAAAATAGAGAAAACTGGCTCCCACAACATGCAGGTCCAAGTGCAACAGGGAAGGTGATTTACAGACTCAAAAACTCTCCCTTGCAAAGCACACATATATTGACAACCACCACCCATCTGCTTTGAAAATTCTCTTGAGTTAAAATCCTAACCAAACCACTTCCCAAGCAAAGAAATTAACTTTAAGAGGGGACTGGAGGAGACACGGACTTCCAAACAATTTTGCAAGGAAAGGAAGTTCTTAGATTAACCCACACCTTATCGCGCATAGAATTATAAAAGCTCTTCACTGAGATTGCCCCCGAAAGGGAGTCCTTCCACGCAACAAATGATAATTTCTAAGCACTTGGTGTATTTTGCTGTTGATAACCCACAAGGCATATGATGCCTAATGCATTATAGATCATAAAATACAACATGTGACACATTATCAAATAACATTAGCAGTAAGCACAATGTAACATTGTGAAGCAATAGGCCTGACAACATCAGTACTTTTGGTTAACCTCACAAACTCTAATCTCTATACTGCAAATAATAAAGTTCTGGAAGTGTATGTGCATTTTATAACATGGATAGAGCACCTAATTTGCTCGTCCATTAATATTTCTGGCATGCCAAGCAGGACCATAGAAGTGTTAATGATCATCGTCACAGTGGTAACCGTAAAGAATATTGCACAAAGAGGCCATTAAATGACACCCTGTCGATTTAATTCATATCTATCTTAAAGGTATGGCATTAGAAATTAAAAAAACACCTATATTGATACCCTTCTGTAACATGTTATACTTTATTCCCATCCAGATACTTTCATAGCCTAAGGCAAAAAATTGGATTCTTCTGGTGAAGTGCATGGGATTTACCCAAAACATGATCCCAAACTCCTTTGTCTCATGGAACACAAACGCCTATGCAAAGAATATTTGAAGGATTGGAATTCCACCACCGGTCAAACTGAAACTGGGATTTCAATCTCCACTCAAACACTTGCTGCATGAGAAGATGTCAAGAATCCATTTACCTTGGCATCAAAATCCTACTTAAAGGCCTATAACGTGGAAAATGCAACACACGTTTAGCGACATCCTATTATTTAGGGCCTGCTAGCAGCCCCTTGTTGTTGTTGCTGCTTCATGACCCTAAAGAATAGCATATCTCTAAACATGTAAGCATTGGTCCAAAGTCCAAACCAAAACATGCTTTTTAACTTTAACAACGTCTGAAGCAAACAGGGACATGATTGATGGAAACTTCATTTTGGTGCAAAATTTTGTTCAAAACGAGGCACATAACCATGTCAACTGCACAGCCAAACTCTACACGTACCAAGTGAATAGCAACAATTGAGTCATCTCAAATCAAGAAATCCACTTGATAAATGATTCGTCAAGTTCCCCTCCCCGGCCGAATTGTCTAAAGTTCAACCTGGACCTTTAAATGGAGATAGTCTAACAATCCTAGATTCATTTCCTAGTTTCTGAACTTCGCATTGCATATACTGTAGAAACATGTCAGAGAAAAATTATAAATTCCCCCAACAATTACATACAACCTTGCAATGCAGCTAGTTCAAACACAATGATCACACCAAAACACTGTTTGTTTCTCGAGCAGACAAATAAGCCTAACAAAAGCATAATAAAACTAAGAACATGTACTTCGAAAAAATGCAGAAAAAGAAAACCCTAAAATCACAAAAGCAAGCAGGTGAAAAGCATACCACATATCAGTTTCCTTTATAATTCCAAACTTGCCCCAAGAATTTGTAACCGCTCCAACCTTCCCTTTCTCCTTCTCCTTCTTCTTCTTCTCTCTCCTCTTCTTCTTCGACTTACTCTCCTCATATCTCTCTCTCCGCCTTTTCTTCTTCTCTTTTTCTCTCCTCCTCTTCCTCCTCTCCCTCTCCTCCTCTCTCTCTCTTCTCTTTCTCCTCTCCCTCTTCTTCCTCCTCCTTCTCTCCTCTTCACTCTCACTCTCACTCTCCTCCAAACTCTCGCTCTCGGAACCCGACTCGGACTCCGAGTAGTCCGAGCTCGAATCAGAGGAGTCCTCTTCATCACTGTAACGTCTTCGTGATCTTCTCTTCGAATTTGTTCTCTTCTTGCTTCTACTCCGTCTTCTGTCATATTCGGATTCGGATTCGGATTCCGATTCGGATCCGGATCGTTGTTCGATGTCCGATTCGTCTTCGATTTTTCTCTTAGAAGAGCTTTTCTCGCGGTCTTCCTTTGGTGGAGTTAGGTTGTGCTCTTCGTCTTCTCCATTTCGCTCTTTCCCCATTTTTGAGTTCCGGTGCTGTTTCTCGAATCGTTGCAGGGGAGAGAGAGAGAGAGAGAGAGAGAGAGAGTTTACGGGCTGGGCCGAAATAGGGGACTCGGCTTGCGGTTATTGAGCGAAACCTAATGATCACGTGCTGAGCACGTGCAGTTGAGTTAATAGTGATAAAATTGTTCAGCGAAGACTTCATAATTATGACTTCTAAATAAGATAAGAAATGGAAGTCCTGACACAGAGGTAAAAGTGTGATTGTTGAGACAATTAAAGCAAGAATTTATCACGTCACTTGTTCAAATCTCTAAATCAATTTTATCAACTATAAATTTAAAAACATCAATAATTATAATATTTGATTTTTTATTTTATTTTATTTTTACTGTTCTTTACTCTATGGTTAACCCAAAATTTAAAATTAAGTTTAAAACCTAAAAATCAAAAGTAAGATTATAAGTATAGTATATTGTGTTTAGAACCTGAAAATCAAAAGTATAACATTAACCACACAGAATTTGGAGAGACAAATTTCTTAAATGTAAACAAATCAATAGCATAAATTGCAAGTAATGTTACAAAACAATACCATAAAATACAACAAATCCCACTAAAGAAAAGGACACAAAAGTGCCCCTACATATGAAAATGAACATGAAGCAAAACAAATTAAAACCACAGATGGACTGCAATGAGAGGCCTCCCATCACGACAGAAAGGAACTGCACTGAACAGCTAGCAACTAAGAAAGCATTCAAGGGCTTGTGGCTGATGGAGGAGGGGAGAGAAAAGGAATGTAAGGAAATGTAGTGGGAATGGTAGTTGGGTTAGTCGGAAGTGAAGGGACGGTGGGTATCTTGGGGATGGATGGAACCCCGGTGGGCAATGTGGGCATGCTAGGTAGTGGTGGTAGTGTGCTAGGTGTAGGCAATGATGGTTGTGTCGTGGGAATCGTTGGCAAAGTTGGGACGGTAGGCAAGCTCGGGAGTGGTGGCAATGTGGTGGGTGGCGTAGGCAAAGATGGTTGCGTTGTGGGAATCGTTGGCAAAGTCGGGATGGTAGGCAAGCTCGGGAGGGGTGGCAATGTGGTGGGTGGCTTAGGCAAAGATGGTTGAGTTGTGGGAATCGTTGGAAATGCAGGTAATGGAGGCAAGGTTTGTTTAGGCAATGGCGGGAGAGTAGGCAGGGCTGCAGGTGCAGTCTGTAGAAGATTACGGCCAGCAAAGGCTTGATCCAGGCTTGAAAACGACAACGCAATGAAGAAAGTGAGGATGAAGAGCTTGAAGTTGGCCATTTCTGATTGCAATTCGCGGCCTTAAGCAAGGACAGAATAAGCGAAGGTAGGCAGAAGAAGAGAAGAGTTTGGATTTGACTGTGTGGAGCCAATGTCAGCTGCCGGGATTTTATAGCAAGAGTTGAAGGTGGTATCCATCAGTCAGTTGATTATGGTTGGGAAAAACGCTAGCCCTCATGAGTTTCTTGCAGTTAGTTCACCTTCTCATCTATCCTTCATTCTCTTGAATTTTCAAATGGTTCCGTGGTTGGACAAGATGCCAAAAAATGAGAATGAAATCACAAAATGTCAAATCTCTCTCTCTCTATCTCCATCTTCAGTAGCTACATTCTGAGTTATCAAACAAGCCTAGCTGAGATTTTCTCTGCAATACCACGAAATAAACTTAGGTTAGGTAGCAACAATTGAATAGTTTGGTGCCTTGGTAAGTCGTATCCGTTTCATCAAATATCTCTAGGTTCCTTCAATAAGAAAATAAAAAATAAAAATAAAAAACCAAATGATGAAAGCAACTAGCCACATTATTTGATTGCAATCTGTAGAGATCTTTTCTAGATTCATTTTTTGTATTAATATATTTCCTTTTTTAATTTTTCTCAATTTTCATATCCTATTTCGAGTTTAGGACTTTTGTACCTCTTGTTAATCAATGTATTTAACATGTTAATTGTGTTTAGTCAAAAACATAATCGGCCTTTATAAAAAAGACTTCCAATAATATCTACATGACATACTATATATAACAATGTATGAAAATTCCACTCATAAAATATTAAAAATATTATGGTAAGACACAGCACCGAAGTAACAGTTTTGGCTTAAAATAATTGACAAAAGTTATCCACAATATAAAAACAACGGTTCTGACAAAAAATAATTAAGAGAGGAGAAGAGACGATATCAATTGAACTATAATTTATTGTTTTTTTTTTATCACAAACGAGGCATGGTTCTAAAGAGGGGTAGAAACAGGTAGAAAGAATCATATCAAACCATGCGAAAACTTTAACAAGTCAGATTTATTACCAAAGTTACTGATTCGAGATTAGCTTGTGGCCGATGATAAACCAGATAATTAGGGTTGGTGTGCCTCGTTTATAAATCTAACAACGTCTAATCTGACTTGTTAGCTTATTAAGTCATATTAAATAAATTCCAAATAAACGAATAAATCAATTTTATTATTAAGCATAAAAATTTTAATAATATTATATGATATAAAATAAATGTATTTTACATATAATTATCTATACAGGTCGGCTTTTCACACTAATGAGGCGGTAATCAGTAATCTACTTTTCTAAATAGGTCAAATTTTGGTCTAAATCTAGTTTAACTAAATATACAAGTTGAATACCAATGTCTAATGGCTCAGTTGGTTCGGAAATTGATGCTTCTTAACCATGGTTAGAAATTCGATTCCCATGGGAATGGAAAAATCAACGCCGGGAGACATGTCCCCTCAATTGGACCCTGCAAGCGATCGATCCAGATTAATCGAGGTAAAACCCCAGATATTAGATTTGTAGCCTAATTATGATAAAAAAATATAAATATATACAAGTCGAATTAAATAGGTTCAAAATATGATGGGTAACTAGCGACCGGTTTAACTTATTTTCATCCATAACCCCAAGAAAGGAAGTTTTTTTATTTTTTAATTTTTGTTTGAACCATCGATATTTGAAATAATATTTCGATTCGAATAATTATCAAATCCTTCATAGGAAAGAGTCATTTTAATTTAATTTTTTTTATTTTTAAAATTCAAATGTAAATATTGATTAAAATATCTAACGTTCTTATGTCCGATCGATCAAACCGTTGTTAGTAATCAAGGCAAGATTTCTGGATTCTACTAGACTTAGAGGGCCATGGTATAAGAATGTCAAACCTAGCAACCTACATATTTAGATTGAAGACCGCAACAGACTTGATTGAAACGGGTCCGGTCCAAGTTTTCCTCTCCCAGAAAAGGAAAAAGGAAAAAAGGTAGCTGCCTGGTTGCAGTAGGTTTTCTTCTCGGCTAATACAATTCTATTCTTGATGATTTACTATTAAGAAAACCGAAATGACAAAGATTTTGTTAAGGGAAAAATAACTTAAGTAATTTTTTTTAGTTATATTGAGATTTGAATATGGAATCATCGGATTAACAGAGGGGGATTGTGATCACTAAACTATCCCATGAAACAACCTAAGCAATATTCAACTTAACTTCTAAATTCTCGATAGTTGCGTGTAATTCAACATCTCCAAACCCTTTAAAAATTAAAAATAAAAATAAAAAAATTACTTCAACCTGATTAGTGGAAAGGGAAAAGGACACATTTTGCAGTATTCCTGCTTCTACTATTTTTAATAGGCGACGGATTCTGTCACTAGCTCTATAGTATTTTGAAAGTCTCCATTGCAGAACAAGCTTCCTAGTGCATTCTCTGAATAATCGTAAGCTAAAATCACAGTGTTTCCGTCGCATAAGAAAAAAACTAATAACTAGATTTTTATCGGTTACTTTGAAAAGAAACATATTTTGATCTTAGAGAAATTTTTGACCAGATTTTCTAGGTTCTGCAGCAGCGTGGGTAAATGGTTTTCTTTTCTTTTTTTTTTTATGTATATATTGGGAGATTCGAACTCGAGATCTTGGAAAAAGGGAGGGAGATGAGGATGTGCCAATTGAGCTATAACTCGTTAGCGGGTAAATGGTTTTTCATAATTCCTATTTTGGTGAACAAATCTGCTATGTGGGTTTGTGTTCAATCTTGGCATTTAGGTTTAAGTTAAATTTGTATTTTACATTTGGATTTGCACTTAATTTGGATATTTGTGTGTTTGGCTCTGTTTGGACGTGATTTACTTGTGTTTTTTTTTAAGATTCAATCCCCAGTTTATTCTGTCTCTGGGGTCTAGATCCCTTGCTCCAATTCAAAAGAAGACAAAAGAAAGAAGATTTGTTTTGAGAAAGTGGGGAACAGACTATTGGAATTTAAATATATGATGTTGAACATAACAAGAATCCCTGTGTTTCAGGCCTTGATCTGAACTCTCTCTCTCTCTCTCTCACTCTCACTCTCATGCACTTCATAAAATGATAGATTAATTTTCAATATCAACATTGATGAAAAATAGGATAAAGAGAATTTCTAAATGACAACAACTCAATAGCATATACTATATAGATAATAACAGCATCATATATCGTACAATAAATTCATAAAGAGGACTCAACAACGTCCAAACAAACTACTACATATATAGAAGAAAAAACAACGGCAGGCTACATATAGCTTCGCAAATATACTATGATAAAAGGCCTTCCTACTTCCATCAAAGCATGAAAGGAAAGAACAGCTACAACAAAGCAAGTAGCCTTTCAAGGGCTAGTAGTGGTTGATGGAGGAGGGGAGAGGAAAGGACTTGTGGGCATTGTAGGGATAGTGGGAATCGAAGGTATGGTGGGAATTTTGGGGATGGTGGGCGCGTTGGGAATGCTAGGAAGTGGTGGCAGGGTAGTGGGGCTGGGCAGAGATGGTTGAGTGGTGGGAATCGTCGGCAATGTTGGGACGGTGGGCAAGCTAGGGAGCGGTGGCAGTGTAGTTGGCGTAGGCAATGTTGGTTGAGTTGTGGGAAGTGTTGGCAAGGTTGGGATTGAAGGCAGTGGAGGCAAGGTGAGCTTAGGCAAACCAGGGATCTTAGGCAGGGCTGGTGCAGTAGTTGGTGCAGTGTCTAGAAGATGGCGTGCTGCAAGACCTTGATCCAGGCTTGAGAATGACAGAGCGATGAAGAGAGCGAGAATGAAGCAATTGAACTTGGCCATGACTCTTTTGTCGAGTTTGGAGGCAAAAGAAAGAATGTGCTAAAGTGAGCAGACAAAGTAGATTTTGATTGCGGTGAAGCCCATATCTAGCACTTGGTCTTTTATAGCAAAAGATGGAAGAGGCTTGAACACATTAGGTTGTTGACCTGCATGCATTATCATGGTTTGGAAACAAGCTAGGTCTTTTGAGTTTCTGGTGGTTAGTTCAACCGTCTCGTGCAATGTTGGATTTCAACTGTTGTGGTTGGTTAGGCAGAGGCCAACACTTGGCAAGGACTCACGCTAGTCAAGTTTTACCCCCCCCCTAATATGATCTCTTTCCGTATACCGCTTAAACATCGGTACTGACTGGATTTATTCTTCTGCAAAACTAATATATCAATGTTGAATATTCTAAGTTAATGAATTTTCATATCTAGCCAACTACAATGAGTGTGGTGCCTCAAAGTTTTCTCGTCGAAAAGATTTGTTACTTCAACGATCAAAATCTAATCAATGAGACAGAGGAATTATTCTATAATTTGCAAATTTAAATCATTTTTTAAGGATGGCCCTGAAAACAAACAGATCATAATGGGTGCGATCTAGAAAACACATAACAATAGAATCTAATTTTAGATAGGGCACACAAAAAACAAGAAAACAATCTCCCAAAATTAGGGGGGGGGGGGAACCAGAAACACAAGCCATCACAAGAAAAACTGCTCCGAAGATCTTGAGGCAACCCAGTTCTAAATCCCCCAACATTCACTTGGCATCTTTTTTGTTCTATTATGGGTGAAGTACTTTTTTTTTTTTTTTTTGATATCATGTTTTGGACACCGCTCGGTATCTGAGACTTTATCCTGACTAATTCTGACCAATCGCTATAATGGCTCTTTTGAGAGAATGGGTCTCCCAACAGAAAACGCTCTATACACATGAGAGTCTGATATTCTCAATGGGCGTCGAAACTTGGTCATGTTTAAGGGTACTTAACCCCTCATCTAGTTGAACCGACCCACGTTGGTGAAGAACTTAATATAACTGGAATTGTTTATGTACATTAAACTTTTTCAATTTAATCTTAGTCCTTGAACATTATCGTTATCTTTTTTATTTGCCTAAATAGAATTTGTTATACCATAATGTAGAGGCAATTTTTTTTTAATACCAAATCTCTAGCAATTGATAGCATCAAATAAGAACTCGAGCATGGACTAAACAAAGTTCAAACCTAACCATCAACGTCTAATGGCTCAGTTAGTTTGGAGACTGACGCCCCTTAACTATGATCGGGGTTTCGATCCCTCATGGAAATGAAAAAATTAGTGTTGGGAGACTTGTCCCCTAAAATGAGCCCTGTAAGCAGTCGATCCAGATTAATTGAGATAAAACTTTAAATACTGAATTGGTGACCAAATCATAATTAAAAAAAAAAAACGTTCCAACCAAACCACAAAAGGAAATTAATGGATGAAAGCCGAGCCTGGGCCAAGGCTGGACAGTTTTTAATATTGGGCTTGCAAAGTGTGCTCAAGCCTGAACCATAGGCAAGCTACCGGGCTAGGAGGGACGAGTTAACCTTCAAAATCTTTAGTGATACAAACCACAGTCTCCAACTTAATAATATCAGATTTAAATATTTATACAACAAAAATAAAAATAATCTTGGATCACAAGATTAATGGCTTCTATTCCTAACTATCCTGTCTTAACTCCTTTGAGTTAAACGATCGGATATTTTACCTCTTTAATAAAAAATTTTGAGTTTGAATCTTGATAATAGAGAAAAAAAGATTTGAGAGACTTAATCCCTTAATAGACCCCAAAATACTAGAATCGAATTAATCAGAGAAAACCCATATACCAATTGATCTAATATAAAAAAATATAATCTTGGGTAGCAATGTTGATGGCTTCTATTCGTAACTATCCAGCCTTTGCTCTTTGACGTGGATCTTGACCTCTGTCAAACCATTCAGACATATTCAAACAGCAACGCAACAGAAGTCTAGATGGCTTAGAAAGAAAGGGCTGCGGATGTCCTGACAACAAGCATGAGAGTTGATTGGTAAAGTCAGATTAAGTCTCTCTTCAAACAGAATTTCTCAGAAAATGGGAAAAAAAAAAAAAGAAATAAGAGGGAGAATTAAAAAAAAAAAAAACCTCTGATCATAAATGAAGGAACCAAATAAACAAAATCATGGTACACATGATTATTCATTATTGAAGCTGACCCTCTTTGGCTACTTCATAATGGAATCACAAGAACTGGTTAGTTTCCTAAAAGACACCACAACAATAGAGTGCTGATCCTTACTAGTGGTTAATAAGTTCAATCATACTACCTCCTCACTTACGCCAAAGTCGTGTTTATAAATTATGAAAAAGCAAATAATATCAAGATGGTCGCACAGAAAATCTGATGTGCATTCATGTAACAGAAAAATAGTAATATAAGTACTAGGCTCGCAATAATTGACGGGGCCACACGGGACAACCTCTATCAATATTCCGATAACATAATTGTGTACTAGCCTCTGTTATTTTGAACCAACCAAAAAGAAATGAGGTTTTCTTCCTGGTCATTCTTTAACGTTTTCCTCCCACTCCATGAAAATAGAAAGCAAAAATCAAACCAAACTCCATGCAAACTGTGAAGAAAAGAACTTTATTCAAGAGAGCGAGTGGAGCATTGAAAAGCATCCGAAATCATACTCTCACACACAACATATGGACCAAATTATTATGACATGACATAAACAATCTAAAAGGTTCAAAACACTACAATTAACGCAAGTGCAAACAAGGAGCAACACCATTATCTCTCTCTCTCTCTCTTAAATCCACCATTGATGGACAGCAACACCTTCATCTCTCAACCTTCCATAGAGTACCAAACACTCCCAATAAGCCCTTTTACTCTTGTTATTCTCATCTTTTCCCCCCTGGTTTTTGCACTCCATAAAAAGTTCATCCACCAAGCAAATTACCTTCCCATTTATCAATTCCTCAACCAAATCAACCTCTGCCTTCATCACAACATAGTCCTCTTCCACCACATTATTCATTAACCATTCTAAAACCCCAGTTCGTGATGATTCCAATGCTCCCGGCCTCACCATTGCCAAGTTATACAGCTCAAACACCTGATTCATCATTGGGTAATTCTCAAGAAACCAATTCAAAGACTCATTGCTCTTCTCTTCCAATCCAGAATCAATGAACACCCTCCTTCGGTAACTCTCAAGCGAGTCACCCATCAAGTTAGGAAGAAACTTGATCTCTTCTGAGTACTTGTTTGATGATGTTAATGTGAGTGCAGGTCTAGGTGGCTCGAGCAAAGGAGCTTCAAGACCTTGCAATGCAGCTCTTTTTGCCTCAGACACCAAGCCACAAAGCCTGTGCTTAATTTGGGAACTCTGCTTTTCACGATCCATACTAATTTTCCTCATAGCAACAATAGTGGAATTGAATCTACGAAGATAAACAATCCTGTAATTCAATGGTTCTCGAAAACCATTCAATGAATTATCATCTATCAGAAAGGCAACAATGCTGCCAATTCTCATCACATGATCAACAAACATGAGAGCTTCCAATCTTGAAGTGATAGCAAAATCAAATGTATCATCTGGGATTGCGCTCTTATGTTCCAAATTGGAAAGAATTAACATCTCAATTTGAGACTCTGTCAATAACTTGAAATGGGGGTTCAAATTTTTGAACCCAGAGCTTATAACAAGACCTTTATGTCCCTTTTTGATTAAGCCTTCATCAGCTAAATCATGCGAAATCAAGTCCCATAATTTTAGATCAAATGAATCAGATCCGGAACCAAAATTAGACAAATTGGCAGAAGGCCCTCCAATAAAGGATTCAAACCAAGGAAATGTGATGATAATCACTCCCAAAAACAACGAACGAGCCACAACACTCAAAACCCGAGAATGTGGAAGCCTAATCACCAAAAGGGTATTCGAATTTGATCTAATAAAATCCCCATTGACACCTTTGTTCTTGTTTCGATGATTATGATTTTTGGGTCGAAACCCATGAGCCAAATCCATACCCAAGCTCAAATTTCCGTATACTTAGTAGTAAAATTAAGATTCAGATCCAGAAATTAGTGGAGGACAAGAAAAAAACAAAGAGAGAGAAAAGTCGCTTAGCGAGAGCAGAAACGAGCGGCGGTGTGGTTTCCACCCACGAGAGCCACACGGGTGCTTCGGATTTTACACCAGAGGAGCAGCAATTGTCCGTAACGTTCAGCTTCCATGGTGAGAATTTTGTAGGCCTTTTTTCTTTGGGTTTTCTCACCAACCTACATTAGCGTCACAAAGAAAGGACGATGACCCGGGTTGTGGATTATCTGAAATCTAACCAACATTGGCGTAGAGGAGGGGGGAAAAGAAAAGCACTCCACCCCACCTCAATGCAAGAAATGAAGGGAGAGGAGATCCGTGGAGGGTGGGCGTTAGATTAGATTGGAGAGAGAGAAGGGAAAGGTGTTTCATGCGAATTGGGAGAGAGAGAGAGAGAGAGAGAGAGAGAGCTTTTAAAGAGGACAGAGAGACTGCCAGAAAGTATTTTTAATAACCACAAACCTCTCTTCATTGTTACCATATATATCATTATTATTGTTTTCTTGCATGGGAATGTACCGCAACATACGATTGCAAGATCAACCAACAAAAAATGGGTTTCTAGTGTAGGTTGTTCTACCTAATGATTTCACTCCCTCTCTGTGGGTTACTGCATGTAATTAAGCTAAAAGGCAAAAAAGGAAAAAGATAAATTAAATCGACTTATTGTTACTTTTGCAGATTTTTTGTACTTGTGTAGAATTCATTAATATGGGGAAAAAAAAGTAAAAAATTTTCATAATTATATATTTATATTTGCATTTATACATATATTGCCCAACTTTTAAATTAAGATTTTCAATATTGTAACATGGTTATGATTAATGTGTTAATAAAAAATTTGGGACAATTCAAAAATAAGTTGTCAAAAACAATGGGCCACGGGCAAACCTATAATTTACTACAGAAATTTTTCAACATTAATAATTTTTTATATCCGAAATATGTTTTTTGGTACAAATATTATTTTTTTATTTGATTATTAGTATTATGATTATCTGATTAATCTGATTAATCTGATTCGAATATTGTGAAACTCAATTTAGAAACAGACTATTCTAACGTTTATTTTTTATTCTCAAAACTCAAATTTGATATTTTAATTAAGAGAGTTTAATGTTTTACCATTATATTCATGAAACGTTGACGTGAGTATCAATACCAATATGTGCATTATGGTGGCCAAAATCTATTTAGATCACTATCTAAATAGTCATTATTTTTGTGAATATCAATACCAATTCAGCTCAGGGTGAAAATTCAGAAGGGGAAAAAAATGGAAGGGAAGGAGGAAAATGTGACAGGGCACCAACCTTGCTAATTTTATATTTTATTTTTATAGTTACCCTTAGGGTTGGGCCACCAAGCCCATAACAAAAAGAAATTGGGCCTGATCTTACGAACTTAAGGTCGCAGAACCAAAACGCCCATGAAAGACGTTCGTTGAAAAAAAAAAATCATGCATTATTATTGCGTTCACGCGACCATCCAGGAATGGCATTGAATAAATTGGTAACACATGTATGTTCTTGAACCTTTATAAAAAAATTGCAAAAGTTCTTGGACATGTTATATATATATATTTTTGATACTATACCGGTCGGTATGTAGAATTATATTTCAACTAATTTGGTGTGAAACTTATAATAACTCATTTATGGAGTTATTTTCCTAACGTAATCTGTTTAATATCCAAATCGCGAATCAAATTTGGGATCTTGATTAAAAGATTTATATCACATTCCATTAAATCAGCTGACAGTTGCTTCTTAAACATGTTATATAGTGTCTAAGTAAACTGCCTTCAAAGACAGCTAAGAGAACTGATTTTGAGAAGCATATGTCTGATAAAACCTCCAAGTTGAAGGAACTACGTTGGAAAATTCAAGTGTTCTGCCATTGACAAGAGTAAGCTTGAAAGATAGCATTTGCCTTCGAAGGTCTACGCCGCTTTGCCAATTGGCACCCCAGTTCCTGCGCATGGCCGCCCATCTTCTAGTCTTTGAGCCCTTTATCCATGCAGCCTTCACGTCACCGCTCCCTCCTACATTGGAGATCGTCACGATGTTGAAATTCCCTTGTCCTTCTAATGTGAATCGAACCCCACCTCTCCACTTGCATGATACCCTGATAACACACCAAACACAAGAACTTAATTTCTGAGTGTTGAAATTAAAAATTTAAGTTAGGGAGTGGTAATACAAGATTCACGAGGCGGAGGGACAATTGTTATAATTTTTAAAAAATAAATATTATTCTAAACTATTAATAATATTTTAAAAATTTTTATGATTTTAAAATTAATTAAAAGTATACACATTTAGAAAAAAAATCATGGGTCGGGGCCTTGGCTTCACCATATTTTCTGTCTTGAGAAAATAATAAAATTAATAAAATGGCTTTAAAATAATACATGGTTTCCGGCTAATCTCTCTCTCTCATCCGGTCATTTAATTTTGTTTAGATGGATACTTACTATCAATTATTATTCGATTTAATTTGATTAATCTAATTGAGTATTGTAAAATTTATTAATGTGTTAATTTTTTTTTTACTAATTTTTTTATTTTTAATATTTTAATTAAAGAAATCAGACGTTCAACTATTAGATCCACGTGTCATTTGTGGCTACGTTTATATATACCTTTTATAGAGGTCGGGGACTACGCCTTCGTTGCCATGCCTAGCAATGCGAAGAAAAGCAGGAGTGGACATGTCAAAGTGTTGGCGAGGAGGATCACACCACCCTCCATGATTATTAGGAGGACAAAAATTGGTGGCCGTAAGAATGACAGATCTGCGGCGAAGGCGGCATCTGCGGTCAAGTTTGTAGCCGCAAATAACTTGACCCACACCTTCACCCAAAATAATAATAATAATAATAATAAATAACTTAGCCCAAAAATAAATTAAAAAATTAAAAAATAGATATCGAGACAGATGTGATTTTTAAATTAGGTTTTACAATTATTTCAATAGATTAATTTGATTACACGTGGTCAAATAAAATAAAAATTACTGAAATTCTTCATAAAAATGGTAACCCAGTAAAGTGTTTACTTTGAACGTCTGAATGATATTAGTCGAAAATTATAGATGCAAGTTATCGAGTGTTGATTTCGTAGAAATAATTTATCCTTGGACATGCAAAGAGTTGATGTGTTCTTCAAATATTGGATTATTTTTTACATAGCGGATATTAAAAATCTGTGTTGAAAAATATTTTTATTGTAGCTATAGATTTACTCAGGATAACAACATTTCTGAAAGGGACGACTAATTGGTAGATTTTTTTTTTCTTTTAATGCGTAATTTTTTTTTTCTTTTTATTAGTTTTAGTGGCCCGATTACTCGATTTTAAACGCTGTAAGACATATTTTAAGAACTGATTTTTCTTGTGCCTATCTTTTCATTTCCAAGGATAGGTTCTTGGGTATGATTAAAAGGTTTATCTTATCACTAGATGCAAAGAACCATGATTTCTTTTTTTTTTTTTTTTTTTTTGGTGGTAAGTACTGTGATTTCTTTAACGTGTAATAAGGGTTCAAACACAAGGGAGAAAGTAAGTACCGCGTTGCGAGTGTCACCTAGGCGGATAAAATCGCATAAACCCTAAAAAGATTTGTATTATTATTATTATTAATTTGCACCTATGGACTTGATTCACTACTTGGTATCATAGTATTTAAAATTTCATTTTGATTAATTCGAATCAACTCAACTAAAGTCTCTTTTAAAGGGTAAGAATCTCCCAACGTATTCGACTCCCTATCTAAGAGTCAAATTCGTGATCTATCTGTTACACCAACTGCTCATAGATAGATTTGCATTTATGCTAGATGATTGTTCGACTCAAAACCAAATTCGTAAATTCGTTTAAAAAGAGAATTCAGGGGCTGCCGCTGATTAATCTGGAATAAATTATCACCTAGGGCATAGTAAAATGAAGTATGCCTATTATATATTAGTGGGTATATGGATGCGAATGGCTGCCGAATAAGAAAGATACCCAAATTAAAGGCCATGTGTCATAATTAGGTTGAGACACTTATATTTCATTATTCATAATAAGGTTGAGACTCTTTAAATAGATAATTAATTAAAAAAAAACTATTATTAAAATAAAATTTTAAAAACTTCTACATAAACCTAGCAATAACTAAAATATAAATAACTCTCTAAATGATTAGACATTAAAATAAACTTTGAAAAAGATAAAAGTTTCTAAAAATAAAACCTATGAATAGTACTATACAGTGATGTGAACAGTGTGTGAATGGTACTATGTTAAAAAAATCAACTCAAGCTCCTACGAAGGCTGTCCTCTATTATTCTTCCACCAAATCAAAGTAAGAGGCACATTAAAATGTAATTTCTTCCTGGCTTGGTTTCTATTGGAGAGTACTAAACATAATGCCAGTCGGAACAAGTCAAGATAAAACATGGTAATATCAAATCCACTCGAGATAAAAGCTCAAGGATTTTGAACCATTAGGTCACTTCCGAATTTCAACCTCAGAAATTGAGTGCGCAACTTCTCAGCAGCCGTGCAACCATACAAAAATTGTGGCACGGCATGTATGACTGATGACGCACGCCAGGATAATTCAGCCATTGTAGCATAATGCAAGCCCACATAGGACGAAGTTTAATTTATTGTCATCGCAAAACAAATATGCAAGTGAGACAGTAAGGGTAGAGTACTTGTAGAAATGCAAGTGCAACCGAGATATTATTATTAATCTTCTATGTAATAACTAGGTAAAGAGTTTTGCAAGAAAAATTGCTGCAACACCTGCGGCTGCTGTAATCTATCCCTGTATTTTGTAAATCTCACAATCTATACAAAGGTAAAAATGACCCGGTTTTCAGAACAAGAGTAGGCACAGAATGAAGCAACAGAAAAGAAAAAGAGTTATTCTGCTCAGAGACTTTTCAACCTGCATTTCTTGCCTTCTCATCCGAGGACTGCTGGCTCCTGAATGGAGATAAGAATTTGGGTAGTGATATGCAACCAAATTCAAATCTACATTTCCAAGTATCCTTGGAGGAATTATCTCCCCAACCATCCCAACTATTGTCATTGCCGTGCCCCCAAGATTTGAAAATGCCGTCGCAGCATAATTTTCATGTGGCTGAAGGAAGTAATGCTCGTTGTGGAAAGATTCTGATGGGAATGGATATGGATGCAAATGTTGATTTGGATGCACAGAGGAATTAGTCGAGTTTGTCAACATGGACTGCACTTGACTTGGTGGTGGTCTTCGAGGTATGACAGTACCCAGTTGAGAGACCTTCACATCAGAGTTTGATGAGGATAAACCACGGCCATAAAGTGGGACTAGTGCATTACTGGAGATTTTAGCCTTGCACACAGGGCACTTTGGCTCCTCATCTGATTCAGAGGATGAGCTCTGCACATTGAGCCACTTGTAGATACAAGGCCAGCAGTACAGGTGGCCACACAGGGTGACAACAGGCTCATGAGCGGAGTCTAAGCAGATGTTGCAATCGAAGCAGTCATTGACATTTTCCGATATTGCAGAAGCTGAGATGGATTTTTGGCCCTTTTTAAGCGAGATATCTCCTACATTGTCCCCAAAATCTGCTGCAGATTCTTGGAAGTCTGGTTCAATGGCCATTTCCTCTGTTGCAAGACCACAAATGTGTCAATAAACAAGGATATAGATAAATGTCTCAAGTGCTAGATTAACTAACACCATAGATGTGAACAAATTATAAATGCCAAGTCATAAGCACACGTGTTATGGCCCAGGAGCAATGTCATCCTTTTGCAATTGATGTCACTGTGATGGAACATTACATATCCTGGCACCTGATCATCTTGGAGTCTAAGCACAATGATTTTCATTGTTCTTGACACAGCAAGAGAGCAGACAAAGCATACAGCCCTTTATCTGCCACATAAAATACAGAGATTAAACTCTGTATCTTCCCCTTCTTTTTATTCATGCAACCATTGTTAAATAAGATGTGCCTTTAAGCAATTAGATCACATACTAATCCAAGAAAATAAGGAAAAAGTTGAGAAACTGAATGAAGAATAGCTGAAAAACATTTTGACTAAGAAATTGGTGCAGGAGGCATCAAAAGATTCTCATTTATCTAAACAAATATAAAAAACATGGATGATGATTATAAGTTCAATGAAGAAACACAAAGCTACAGCTAATTACCAAAAAAAAAAAAAGAACTGATACTTTTGATATGCAATCATTGTTTAAGGGAAGACAAACATGTTTAGCCCATTGTCATTTTCCATGCATCTACAGCAATTGTAAGACAAAGAACAACTTTTTTACAATCAAAAACTCGCCAATAATTTTTAGTATAAACTTTAACACAAGCAATTACTTCAGAATAAGCTCTAGCATTCTCAAAAAGAAAACATGAACATCCATAATCTAGACTAACCATCGATAATAAGAGGGCATCTGGATGCAATTTCTTGTGCTGCAGAGGTGGTCTTCAATTCCAAAATATTACTTTTTGAAAAACTTAAAATGTTACAAGTAAAAGAAAATGGTGCATTATATTTATAAACGTAGAGGATTTAAGAGAGTAAAGCATTGTAGAGCTTGGTTCCAAAAGGGATTTAAGTGTCTAGAACATATATTGGTTATTTGCTTTTTCTCCAGATACGCATTGAAAGTCTTAAAGAAAAACAAAGTTAAAAACCCAAAGCCCTCCTTATCCAAGTTGTAAACAGAGAGCTTCTTAATCACAAGGCCAAGGAAGCTTCCAGAATACCATGGTTGACTTCGGCTTTGGTTGGTTTGCCCAACACGGAAAAGGTCATGTTATGTAGATCCAAACTCCAAAACTACAATAACCCAAAAAACTTAAGGGAAAAAATAATGAAGTTTTGAAGAGATCAAGGCCGGATTAAGAAAAATCATCCAGGTTGGAAATGCCCCGTTTTCCATTTAGAATGACCTAATATCATACGAAACAAGAAATTGCTGAAAATTGGGTAACAAAAAAATTGTTTCCTTTTATTTTTTCCTTTTATCTCGAGGTATGCCCTGCTTTTCCCTTCGGGCTTAAAATTGAAATCAAAGAACACATTTAAAAATCGGGGAACAAATGACAGATCCAAAATTTCGCCTGAAATGTATTTGATATGATCAATAGATCCCACAAAAAAAATTCAAAAAGATATTCAATCTAGCCTCCAAAACCCCAAGTGATCAAATTTCGTCAGATTAAAACCCAGTACCTCTGTTTTTTTTGGGGAGGGTTTAGAATCAAAGACATCCTCAGAAACCTAAACCTAAAACTACATGTCAATCAAATACGATGATCCGACCAAACTATCATTCCAGCTACGATCTAGAAAATCATTAAAAACAAAATTACAAAACCATACATACAATTAAACAAACCCTTAAAGACTTGACCAGACACGTGATATAAAATTGAGAGGAAGAGAGAGAGAGAGAGAGAGAGAGAGAGAGAGAGAGAGAGAGAGAGAGAGAGAGGTACCAATAAGAGATTTGAGATCTCTTGCTTCGAATTCCTCGGAGGTCTTCCGAATCAGACCTTCAATCGGAAATGATACTGAAAACGAGAGACAGAGAGAGACAGAGAGAGAGAGTGATGATGATGAGATGATTATGACGATGATAACGGCGATTGTTGAGTAGGAGAGGTGGAGGCGAAGGGGTTTCGATGGATTTATATATTAGCGAAGGAGAGAGAGAGAGAGAGCGCGTGAACGTTTTTTGTTATAACGGAGATTTGAGATTTGAGATTTGAGATTTGACACGTTTTGCGCCCTATGTTTTTTAAGCTTGATTTCTGCCAAAACGAGTGGCCTCCATTTCCATTTTCCATCTTATTATTATTATTATCTTGAGAGATATTCCAAAATATATCCTTAAAAAATTTTTTTTTTTCAAATCCAAACAACAAACAAATTCCATATTTATACCATATTTATTACGAATTGTACCCGCGACAGACTATTTCGCGTCTTCAAGACGCGACATAGCCCAAAGGCTCCCGCGCGCAGAGGGCTCCCGCGGCAATGCGCTGCAGTGCGCGGCAGTGGGGGGAGCGAGGGAAAGGGAGCCTCGCGCGGAGGTGGGGGAGGGAGTGGGAGGGCTTCCGAGGCGGTGGGGGAGGGAGGGAGGGAGAGGAAGGAGTGCCGCGGGGGGAGGGGGAGAGAGAGGAGTGCCGCGGCGGGGGAGAGAAAGAGAGAGAGCCGTGGGGGAGGGAGGGAGAAAGAGAGCTGCGGGCGGCGGGGGCAGAGAGAGAGACAGCCGCCAGCGGGTGAGGGAGGGAGAGAGAGAGAGAGAGAGACAGCCGCAGGGGGAGAGAGAGAGAGCCGCGGGGGGAGGGAGAGAGAGAGAGAGAGCCGCAGGCCTCCACCACCCGCGGCACTGCGCACCTCCCCCGCGGCGCTGCGCACCTCCCCGCGGCACTGCCGTCCTCCCCCGCGGCACTGCGCTTTCCCTCTCTCCCCCTCGGCGCTGCACTCTCCCTCCGCCCGGTGGCTCTCTCTCTCTCCCTCCGCCCGGTGGCTCTCTCTCTCTCCCTCCGCCTCCCGCAGCTCTCTCTCTCCCTTCCTCCCCCCGCGATTCTCTTTCTTTCTCTCCACCGCCGCTGCTCTCCTTTCTCTCTCCCCCTCCCCCCGCGGCACTCCTCCCTCCCCCTTCGCCGCCCTCCACCAGGCCCGGCCCCTCCCCTCTTTCTCTCTCCCTCCCCCGGCGGACCCCCCGCCGCCCTCCCCTCTTTCTCTCCCTCCCTCCCCCTCCGCGGCCCTCCCCTCCCCTCTCTCTTTCTCTCCCTCCCTCCCCCCTCCGCACCCCACCGCGATCCTCCCCTCTCTCTCCTCCCCCCACCGCAATCCTCCCTCCCCCCTCCGCCCCCTCCCCTCTCTCCCTCCCCCCCGCCCCGCGGACTCCTCTCTCTCTCTCTCTCGGACTATGTCGCTGGTTGAAAACGCGACACAGTGTGTCGCGTCTCCAACTCCCGACAAATTCGGATTATTTGGGAAAATTTTTTTCAAATTTTTTTTTTAATGTTATTTTGGTACATGTCTCTATTATCTTACATCTCTCCAACATTTCCTTCTTTAAAAATTGGATTTAATTTTTAGTATTACTTTCAGAAATCTATAATAATTCCAGGCGCAAAGGCAATGGAGTTCTCGGTTTTCTGAATATTAAAGTTTATAGAAGGGAAACAAATTTTTTTAATAAATTATCAATATTTAATAATTATTTTAAATTTGATTCAAATTGAATTAAATTATTAAAAATAAAATTTTTTTAATATCTCTCTTTTTTTTTTTTAATCAATGACTAACCACTCTAACGGCTTGGTATAAAAAGGAAAGTGGAATAATTTATTTATATATATATATATTTTTTTATTTTTATATTCTTATAAAATACCTTCATTTTCATTTTTTTTCATTTCGGTTTCCGCTCAGGGGAGTCATCGAGCGCTAGTTGGTGCAACGCCAAAAATAGGACCACAAGATTTGTTTAAGAAGTCCAAAATCTCCTTCGGCTCCTTTAAAATATAAGTTTCCAGAGTAGACGCGACAGAGGGCAGAGACAGTGATAACAGCAAAGAAATTGGGTCCCAGCAATTTAGTAACTGAAGTCTCAGATTTAAATTTTAAAATAAAAAAAAATAGACGTAGAAAAAGTTAATCTCGAAAGTCAAGAAACGTCGAGATCAAGAAAAAAAAAAAAAAAATTTATTTTTTCTAATGTAAAGTACAGATGAAGGATAAAGGGTACACGTCACGTCTCATTTGGGTAGCCACCTTAGCTACTTTTCAATCCCATCCTCTTTCCCGACATGTTCGAGCTTATCTGTTGATTTTATCTACTCTTCTTTATTTTTATTTCATTTAATTTAATATATATTATAAATCTTTTATTTGTAATTTAATATAAATTTTTTAATTTAATATTTTACCTAATATATCTTAATTTGAATATTATTTTTATCTTTATTCAAAATAATTTGAATTTTTAAAGAGAAAAGTTAAAATAAATGCATTTAAACTGAGGAAATAGAAATTAAATTAATTTTTTTAGAGAGAAAATTTAATATTTTTAACTTTAGGGAAAGAAAAAATAAATTTAGTTTCTATCAAGAGAAAAAACTTAAAATCAATCAGTTTGGAGAAATAAAATGGGACTCAAATTGATTTTTTAAAGATAAAATTAATGTATTTATTTTTAAAGAGAAAAAATAATTTTGATTTGAAGAGAGAAAACTTTAAGCAATAAGTTTGGAGGAAGAAAAAATGAGTTAAATTGATCTTTTTAAAGGGAAAAAAATCAATATATATATATATATATATATCAATATATTTAGAAACATAAATTGAAAATTTCATTTTAGAGAGAGAAAACTTAAAATTAATATGTTTAGAAAGAGAAAATATAAATTAAATTAATTTTATAGCAAGAGAAAATTAATGTGTTTAATTTTAGAGAGCGGATGATCTTACTTTTGTAAAGGGAGCACGTTTAAAAGCAATGACTGTTAGAAGAGAAAATATAAATTGAGTTAAAGAAAAATTTAATATATAGTCCGTTCTTTTGTTTTTATTATTGGTGGATTTTACTCGATTAATTTAATTTGAGTATTATAGAGTTTATTTTTGGGTTGACTCTTTTAAATTCTTTTTCGCTATTCTTAAAATTTGAATTTGAGATTTTTTGTTAAGAGTATAGAGTATTCTTGATCACTTATCCAGTTTAGTATAAACGGTCGATGTTAAACACCGAAAAAACTAATTTTTTTTAAAAGAGAAATCAATATCTTTTGATAGAAAATATAAACTATTTTTTATTCTAACCTTTAACCGCTTACACTAAATACTATTTTTGTATAACTTAACCGAGAGAAAAAGGAAAATACAAAGAAGTAACATTTACTCTTTTGGTGTATTACTCTTATAGTTTTTCCCCATTAAAATTTAATGCTTCTACCAAATATGTCGATGACATAACATTAAAATTTTCATTTTTATATAATATAATGTAATGTATTGTTCTATATTTATAGAGTCTATACAACATTCGACACTTGCCACACAATGCCTCCATTAGCAACCAGGAGGTCGCATATCTACATTGGCCCTAAAGATGTATATTCTGAATAGGCATTTTCTGTCGGTGTTCAGATCCCCCACGGATATCTATCGGTGTCCACGTCAATATCTATTGGTTTCCACGTCAACGATATCCATAGAAAATTTTTACCAAAAACTATGTCCCTATACAATGATGTATATATATATTTTTAAATTATTTTATGGATGATTTGATTTGAATATTTATAAATCTTTTATTTAAAAAATACTCTCGTGATATAATTTTTTTTATATTCAAATTTTAAATTTAAGATTTAAGTTAAAAATTTAAATATTCTATTCTATTAAACTGACCGTACGATATAATATTTGTATTATGTACATGGGGTTACTGGATTGACCAAATAAAAGGTCCACCGTGAATAGGGATGGTAGAAAAACACTTCCAGAAATTAATTACGTAAAACATGTTTTCTCCAAGGGCTTGAAGTTGCGATGTCGCTTCTGTGTGGGAGCATATAACACATCACAATTTCCCTGACCGCAATTGATCAAAACATGAACTTTGGTCATCACACTTCGTCACATTTTCAAAAATTACAGCTCACTTTTCCATATTTTGCTTTCCTTTTTTTATATCATGTTTTAGATACTCTCCGATATCTGAGATTTCGTCTCGACTAATCCGGACCGACCGCTACAATGACTCCTTTCAAAAAGCGAATCTCCCAATAAAAAATACTTCATACACATGAGAACCCACACTCCCGGTGAGAGTCGAATCTCGATCATATTTAAAGGTACTCAATTCTACGTTCAATTGAGTCAACCCGCATTAATCTTTTTCATATTTTGTTAAGAGACAGGAAACCATGACGAGCATAACTTGAAGACAAATCGAGAACAAATCGAGAACCATGACAAGCATAAGTACCGTAACGCGGTTCTACCGACTCCTTGTTCCAAGGATCCAGATTTATCAAGGTATAATTTCTAGCCTAGTGGTTTCCACCAACGATATCTACTCAAGAAACATTTAAGGCTTTGGAATGAAACAGCATAAACAAAATAAAAAAATGAAAATTTAATTTTGTAGTGTTGCCATGCAATCAAAATTTGTAAGTTTTTGGTGCAAACACACTAAAGATCCACTGTCCACTGAGATTGTCCTGAAATTGCTTCAAGACTCCTAGTAGCTAACAATATTGAATAAGCATCCTACTGGAACAGGTCAAATGCAGATTACAGACAAGTATATAACTTCTGGGTAGCTCATCTTATATTAAACAAAAGAAAATATGATAGCATCCATGACTATACAGGAAGAAAAGGTATCATTTTAGCAGCAGAACATCTGAAAGTTATGACGTATTTGGTGGAACAGATCGAAATTAAGCACCGTGAATTAAATTAAATCCAGTTGGGATATGTGTTTCACCGCCTCTACAAGAATTTCTCTATGCTTGTAGTTAATGTGGATTTCGGAACAGCACCAATAATAGCATCTTTCTTCTCACCACCCTTGAAGATTATAACTGTTGGAATGCTTCGAATGCCATATCGGGTTGCAATTGAAGGGCTCTCATCAGTGTTCACTTTGTAGCAATCAAGTTTCCCAGCATATTGTTTTGCAAGTTCATTAATTACTGGATGAATCATACGGCAGGGCCCACACCACGGAGCCCAAAATTCAACCAGTACAGGCGATTGAGCCTCAAGGACAAGGGATTGCCATGTAGCATCAGTCACAGCAGGCACTGCATGATTTTGAGGAGAAAAGCAACCATTTCACTTTATGCTTACAAGACCTATAAATCATTCATGTCTTAACAATATCAAGGAAATCATAGAACTAGCATTAACAGATGAAGAATATGAGTTCAATTGGCAGTGGCTGGCACCAATAGATGCCCTATCAAATCATAATCTTCACAGAGCCTGGTTGATGCTATTTCCCCCGTCCAACAACATTAATTTTAACATGATATTGAGCAGACACTTGATTTCTAGCAAAATGACACAAATTAAAAAAGGAAGCTTCCTCAATTACCAAGCAAAGGCTCAACTACCAAAACAATGCATGACCGTGCACAGACAAGTTGCTGTTTCTATATTACAGCAGTCAATTTACCCTAATTTCAGTTTCACAGAATATTACAACCTGGAAATACCCTGGTCATCAGTACCATTAAGGATATCTGGAGGGAAAATGAATCCTCTAATATGTAAATGTTAAGTAAATCACATAGTGATCATTCTGTACAATATGCTTGGGAACGTAAGAAAAGGAAAGACATGAAACCAAATATCATGTGAGAATGGTCAAGGTGGAGAGAGAAGACTCCTGGGGCCTTGGCCTTAAGTTATCAATCTGGGTATTTTCACTCTTTAAAAGAGATCAGGAAATACAATATCATGCTGAAGCTAACTTTAGTTTTTCGCGTAATTTCAGTTGTGCTAAATTTTGGAGACACAAATATATTTCCAATTTTATAGAATACACATGGGGTAAAACAATCATTTGTTTAATAACAAGAACCTTTGGTAAATTTCTTTTTGCAACTCTTAGTCTCACTAATAACTTCTAACAGTATTCAAAAGCCTCTTAAAAGGTTAAAAAAGAAATGTTCAACCTTATGCAGGCAGACATGGGCAATATATGGCAGGCGTCTGGAAACACTAATAATGAAAATGAACTAGCACCACTGACCTGGGGGGAGCTCTTTTTCCAAATTAGTTAGGATTAACAACACCAACAAACTTTCCTAAGATATTTAGAGTCCCGTCCTCAATCAATTGTTATTCTGTAGAATATAAGATTTTACATAAGCTTGTAAAAATTCAAAGCAAAACTAAGGGGAGGAGGGATAATTAAAAAAGCCTATAGAACAATGGCATTAGCCTCCTAAAAGAGTACTTTAATACTTGTTTAATGTTCATAAAAGATAAATCTTCAGTCTCAAGAGATACATAGAAGCTGTTTTAAAATCCCTTGCATTTTGTTCATCCAACAATATCACACTTCAATGTCAAACAAAGACAGACGGTAGCACAAGAAGCTCTTGCTTTTGCCTCCATATCTCTGCAACAATACAATGCCTTCGATCTTTATCACATATGACCCACCAAAAAGAGAAGATCAAGGACCGCAATTCATTGGTCACAGAATAAGATAATAATTAATGAATTAGTTCCCCCCCCCCCCCGCGGCAACAAAGAAAAAAAGAACTCATACTCAAGCAGCATCTTCAGCATGCAACAATTTCCTCTTACAAGAGGATTTAGAACAAACTCGTGACACAACCATAGCCTATGCAATATAATGCAACTCCAAATTACTTGGCATTGTAAAGACTAACTTACCCAGGTCATTTAGGAGCAATCCTTGTAAGGATTTGCACAACATCTACCAAAATTAATCCCTTTCCTCTTAAAATGGAAAAGGGCAAAATTGTATCAAACATCTTAATCATCAGCTGCAGTCCCTATTGAAATGAATTTTAAAAACCAAAACCTTCTGATGCCTCCCCCCCTTGCTGATTGTCCTTATATGGGTCAACTGTCCCAAATTAGATGACCATATAGCCTTAGGGGTGCCACTTCCCTCGTCAATTGTCCTTATATGAGTCAACTGTCCCAAATTAGAAGACCAATGGAGCCCCTCTATTGATGATATTGGTGGAGCTGCAACAATTAGCATCTTTAGCTTCAATCTTTCAAATCAAGCTAACAATGCAGAATATACCTCAAATTGTTTACAGTCATCATTTCCCAAGTAACATCTAACATACGGCGTAAATACCGTAATCAATCAGTCTCTCTTAGATGTAATACAGGCAAGAAGTGTTTCGACCATATTAATTGATGCCCACGTGGAGCAGGTTATGAAATTAAAAAAATAAAGGGGGTAATGGGCAGTTACCCATTACCCCACTCACCCCTAATTTAACTCTCCAAATAACTCCTACGGGAGTTATGATTCTAAAAACAAAAAACAAAGAAAAAAAAAAAAAATAAGTTAAGTTTTATGAAGAAGAACATCAAGTGAGATTTTTTCGATTACGAGAGGTGAATTCCGATCAACGAAAAATCACCGGGTTAAGGGTTGGATCGTTGTGGTATCGTGTTAATAGTTCGTCTTACGTAACTATCATCCCGACTGCGAGTTGCTGCAGTTCCAAGTTTGCGGTTTCCGAAATTATTCGAATCACCGATTAAGGTATACCGTAAACTCGATTTCTTATGATTCTGAAAAATGTTAATTATTGCTTCCGTTGCGTGGTTGAGTCACCAAAATCTAACATTGGTATCAGAGCTTGTTAGATATATTTCTAAATAATTTTTCGGAATTTAATTTGGGTATAAAAATATAGGGTATAAAATTTGAGGTTCGAATCACGAATGAATTTCGTGAATCCGATTATACCACTGTGTTACCCAACTCACGTAGAACACGAAAATAATTTTTTCGTAATTTTCTGAGCACGATAGGGCCAAGAAAATTCCGGTTGAAGCATTCGGCTGTGAATAGTGACCGAACCCTTCAACCCCAGATTTGGCGAGTTTTAGGTCAAATCAGAGCATGAAAATGTTAGATCTATGTTTGTCTCTGCTAGATCTACATTTTGACATATATATTGCATGTTGTTTATACCGGAAATT
Source organism: Dillenia suffruticosa (assembly GCA_033439265.1). Lineage (NCBI taxonomy): Eukaryota > Viridiplantae > Streptophyta > Magnoliopsida > Dilleniales > Dilleniaceae > Dillenia > Dillenia suffruticosa. Next base: position 4,440,295 of record JAVTVX010000005.1, read on the forward strand.
GGGTTTTCGGAGAACCGGGTCGAAAAACCCAGTTGCAGACCCGTCGGGTAAGGAAGATGAGCTCCAGACCCGCGGGGGCGTGTTTCACACGCTCCCAGAAACGCGTCGCGTGGGCGCGTGTACATCACGCTCGAGTAAGGAGCGTGAGCGGTCCGGAACCGGGTGCGGGGTTGGGGCGGGTCGGTCCGGTCAAGCATCGACCCACGACCCGACACGTGTCGGGTCTAACCCGACCCGTAACCAGACCAGTCGGGTCACCTGACCCGTTGACCGACCCGCTGACTCGGCTCCGCGCGTGAGGGCGCGTGAGAACGCGCCGCGACTGGGCGCGCGTGAGCCGAGCCGGCGCAGGCGCGTGGATACGCGTGAGCCACGCGCGCCGCGTGAGCCGAGCCACCATAGGCGCGTGGCAGAGCGTGAGGAGCTCACCGCGCGTCTGGCGCATGATCCAGGCTCCTGCCGGCGCGTGGCAGGGCCTGCAGACGCGCCGCCGGTGCGCGGTGGCGCGTGGGGACCCCGGCGGCGCGTCAGGTCGTCCAAAATTGATTTTTTCATTTTTTTTTTGGGGTCCTATGAGGAAATTTGTGACTATTTGTGGGATTTTGTGCGCCGAATTAAAGTCCGAATAAAGAGATGAGATCCCGGGTTGTGGTGTATGGTGTCCGTTAACTCATATACTCACTTTGGGGTCAATACTCGATTCATTTTGGATTATTAATTCGTAGGGTGTACGAAATTGTGAAAATAAGCATTATTAGTCACTGACGTCTCTTTTTCTGTGTAACAGAGACATGGCTGCTACGAAGACTGTCGTTCTAGATCTCGTTAAGGGAGATAAACTGAACGGTGACAATTATGATATTTGGCACCAAAAGGTTCAGTTTGTCTTCGAGGAACAAGAACTCGGGGAAGTTCTTAAGAACGAGATGGTGGACCCCGGGGAGGGTTCCACGGCACAAGCACGACGGGATCAGGAGGTGTATCGTGCTTGGAAAAAGAAGGATAGCCAAGCGAGGGTGATCCTTCTTAGCTGCATGCACGATGAGCTGATTCCGATTTACGAGCAGTATCCTACTGCACAGTCGATCTGGCATGCTCTAAGAGAGCAATATGGCGCCCCGTCAGCTCCTAAGGTGAGGATGCTGACCTATAAGTTCATCACTTATAAGAAGAGGCACGATAATACAATGAAACAGCATTTAATGCACATGTCGAGTATGATCGCCTCTCTAAAGAATATGGGGGAGCCAATGTCTAATGAGCTTCAAGTGCTGGGTGTGATCCAGTCCTTGCTTGACTCCTGAGATGTGGTTAAGACCTATCTCACGCATACTGAGAGTATTCATACTTTCATGGACGTGAGTAGGCACTGTGAGCTCGAGGAGGAGCGTCAGGAGGTGGCTAGGTCTTCTTCTGCTCATGCTAATTTTGTGGAGTCGAGTAAGGGCTCCCGGGGTTTAAAGCGCAAGTGGCGCAAGCATGAGAAAAAGGCCAAGGGCCAAGGCAAGAAGATGCAACCTGCCAAGACCGACGACAAAGGATAGAAGCGCAAGAAGAAGGAGCTCGATAAGAGCAAAGTCCAATGCTATGTTTGTGGCAAGCTTGGGCATTTCGGACGCGAGTGTGGCGAGCGAAAGGTATGTCATTCTTCTCTACATAGTTTGAGTTACGTGTCATCTAGTGTGATGCTCATTAACTCTTCTCCTTTGTGGATTGTAGACTCAGGAGCCACGGACCATGTAGCTCGGGACAGGAGCGCATACGTGGAGTTCCGCCGTTTAAGTCCCCAGGCGAGGAGGCTGTACGTGGGGAATGGAGCATTCGTGGAAGTGAAAGGGATTGGCACTTGCAAGCTATTGCTACGAAGTGACCAAGTCTTATATCTTCATGATGTTTTGTATGCTCCTGAGATTAGGCGGAATTTAGTATCTGTCCGATTTTTAGATTTGTTAGGATATTCAGTATTGTTGGGAAGCTCTACAGTTTCCATTACTTATGACAGTTCTTTAATTTGTTCCGGTTTGGTCCATGAGGGACTTTATGTACTGGATATAATTTCATCTTATGAGATTTATTCTTCTTCCACTATTACTTTTACATCAGATAGTGTAGTAGATGATGTAAATGTATGACATAGTAGGCTTGGCCACATAGGGCAAGAGAGGATGGCCCGGTTAGCTACGAATGGCCTGCTGGGCCCGCTAACCAAGGTCCAGTTGCCCGTATGTGAGTTTTGCCTTGCGGGCAAAGCCACTAGAAAACCATTTGGGAAAGCAATGAGAGCTGAAACTCCATTGCAATTGGTCCATTCCGACATTTGCAGACCCATGAATGTGAGAGCTCGAAACGGAGCCACGTATTTTATTACGTTTATAGATGATTACACGCGTTTCGGTTACGTCTACCTGATCTCACACAAGTCTGAGGCACTAGAATGCTTCAGGAGGTTTATCAGTGAGGTTGAAAATTAGCTAGACTTGAGGGTGAAAACTCTCAGAACCGATCAGGGGCGCGAGTATCTGTCTGAGCAATTTAAAGAGCTCTGTTCCGATAGAGGTATTACGAGACAGTTAACTATTCCTGCTACTCCTTAACAAAACGGAGTAGCCGAGAGAAGGAATAGGACTCTGTTGGAGATGGTGAGGTCGATGATGGCACAAGCCAACCTACCTATCTCCCATTGGGGGGATGCGTTGTTGACTGCGGCCTATGTCCTTAACCGTGTTCCGACAAAGTCTGTAGTTAGCACCCCATACGAGCTTTGGATAGGGAGACAGCCTGACCTTAGCCACTTGAGGCCATGGGGTCGCGCTGCGTATGTTCGTGATTCCTCGTATCAGTACGGCAAGTTAGGCCCGCGAGGAAAGAAGTGTATCTTTGTTAAATACTCTGAACAATCCAAAGGATATGTGTTCCTAGGAGAACATACGGACGGTACTGTCACCGAGATAGAGTCTCGTGATATCATATTTCTCGAGAGTGATTTCCTTAAAAGAGGAGAAATCGATCGAGATTTCACCTTTTACGAGATGGATGAGCCTAGTGGCTCAACCGAACCCAGTGACGAGATTCAAGAGCCGATTATGGATCTTAATCCTAGTGGGAGCAATCTATCTCAAGGTGTGGGACCTCTCTCTCCTCGAAGGAGTAGTCGGGGACAAGTGCCACGTCGCCGTTTCCCGATTGAGGATGAGATCCTCATTGTGACTCCTGAGGACGATGAAGAGCCAAGGACTGCACAGGAGGCTCTTGAGGGTTCAGCAAAGGACCAATGGTTACAGGCCATGCACGAGGAAATGGAATCAATGAGAGTCAACGAAGTCTAGGAGCTAGTTGACTTACCTGAGGAAAGAAAGGCCATTGGAAACAAGTGGGTTTTCAAAATTAAAAGAAAGGCCGACGGATCGATTGAGAGGTACAAGGCCCGTCTGGTAGCCAAGGGTTACACGCAGACCAAGGGCATTGACTACGAGGAGACTTTCTCTCCAGTAGTCAAATTTACTTCGATCCGTTTACTTTTGACGATTGTCGCTAGTATGGATCTTGAGTTACACCAGATGGACGTTAAGACCGCTTTTCTTAACGGGAGCCTGGATGAGGAGATCTACATGGAACAGCCCCCTGGGTTTGTTCTGGTAGGTCAAGAGGACAAGGTCTGTCGACTTCGGAAGTCGATATACGGTCTAAAGCAATCATCCAAGCGGTGGTACCTAAGATTTCACGAGGAGGTGATATCTTACGGTTTTACGATGGTTGAGGAGGATCATTGTGTCTATCTGATTCAATTTGATAACTCTTTTGTGATCCTGTCGTTGTATGTGAATGACATAATGTTGGCTGGGAACAACATTAAGTATTTAAAGACCATCAAAGCATGGTTGTCATCCAGTTTCGACACGAAAGACATGGGTGAAGCTGAATTCATCCTTGGAGTTAAGATCCAGAGGGATCGCTCGAGAAAGATGTTGGCTCTTTCACAAGAGACCTACATTAAGAAAATTCTCGAGCGTTTTGGGATGAATGATTGTAATCCCATAGATACTCCGATCGCCAAAGGTGAAGGCCTGAGCCTGGACATGTGTCCGAAAACTCAGGAAGAAGTAAGGGAAATGAGTAAAGTACCTTATTCCAGTGCAGTGGGAAGTTTGATGTACGCAATGTTGTGTACTAGACCGGACATTTGTTATGCAGTTGGTCTGGTGAGCAGATATCAGGCAAATCCTGGAAGGGGTCACTGGAGAGCAGTGAAAAGGATTTTCCGATATCTAAAAGGAACTGCAAACTTCTCCTTGAGTTACGGAGGAGGTGATTTGCGCCTTGTGGGCTATTCGGACGCCGACTGGGGAGGTGATTTGGATAAACGCAAATCGACATCAGGTTTTGCTTTCTTGCTCAATGGCAGAGCTATCTCTTGGAGCAGTAAGAAGCAAACCTGTGTTGCTCTATCTACGATGGAGGCTGAGTTCGTGGCGTGCTCAGTTGCAGTTCAGGAAAGTGTTTGGCTCCGGAGACTACTGAATGACTTAGGGATTGTAGCGGATAGTGGGAGACCTGTAATGATTTATTGTGATAATCAGGCCGCTATCGCTTACACTCGAGACCCTAAGTTTCATAGTAGGACTAAACACATCGACACCAGATACCATTATGTTAGAGACATCATCGAGAAGGGTGAAGTGACCGTCAAGTACATTTCGACACACAGCATGGTGGTTGACCCCTTCACCAAACCCATCACTAGAGACTCTTTTTTAGGGCATAGAGAGTCATTGGGTTTGAATATCTACTGACATTTCTCAGTTTGTACTTAATGATGACGTTGATGCTTATTGATTTTATATATATATGATTATAGTGCATTATTCAGTCACTTTTGTATTATATTTTCCATTAATGCACTTACTTTTAATTATCATATATATGTTCTGTTTGTGATAATAGATATGTCGGGCAGGCGAGGTCGACTCTCTCACACGAGTGACCACCTCCGGCTCTGAGTGAGCGGGGATGAGACGGTTTCTAGCTGTAAGAGGTTTTGAGAGTGGCCCTGCTAGAACATAAGTCGCCCTGATACGTGTTCAAGATGAGGTCATATGCGATATGACCGACATGGAAGTACCCACATCCATGTTGCCTGTGAGAAGCCAGGTTTGAGATCTCGGATATCACCTGTAATTTGTGATATTGTCTCATAGGTACTCTTTCTGAGATCTCTAGGTAAAGTCTTATGTGTAGACTGTGTCCTCGTACCTGCACAGTGTTAGAGAAATCTGACATATGCCCTTCTGAGAGATGGGGGAGTAACACTGTGGCACGTGTTTTCATACCACGTGTGAAAAGACGACTTGGGATAGTGGGAGCTATATTACTTGAGACAATAATTTAAAACTTATCCCCCAGCCCCACTGTGTGAGATTCGAGATCCATTGGGTGGGATCTCTTGTGCCCTTATTACTTTCGGCTGTCTCTTGAGATCATGATTCAGTGTTTGCTACTTTAGTCTGTTTACCAATGGCCCGGAAGATAAATTGAGGTCTGAGGGATAGGTCTAGGAAAGCAGCCGAATTGAGATCGATAGATTCGAGTTTGGGAAAAGGAAGACCAATTGACATTGCATTGTTATGTTGTATTCACCGACCGGTCTTTTATGTTCATTCATGTAGGGATTTGAACATGATAGTGAATACATAGTCGAGTGATATCTGGGGATTACTTTCGGTGAGGAAAGTAACTCGATAAATGTAATTAGTCTTGGATCTGGGGTACAGCGAGCTTTCTTATGATATTAACGGTGACTACTCGATCATCCTAACAGGTGTGTCGAGCAGTTTTTATTTGCAGGTGTACTCGATAGTCGGACAACGTCCAACCCTGTATGAAAACCCTGTAGGGTGATATGGTGAATCGCATGAGTTGTGATCTTATGACGGAAATAAAATGCCCTCGTGTGCAAGTGGGAGATATTAATTGATGCCCACGTGGAGCAGGTTATGAAATTTTAAAAATAAAGGGGGTAATGGGCAGTTACCCATTACCCCACTCACCCCTAATTTAACTCTCCAAATAACTCCTACGGGAGTTATGATTCTAAAAACAAAAAACAAAGAAAAAAAAAATAAGTTAAGTTTTATGAAGAAGAACATCAAGTGAGATTTTTTCGATTACGAGAGGTGAATTCCGATCAACGAAAAATCACCGGGTTAAGGGTTGGATCGTTGTGGTATCGTGTTAATAGTTCGTCTTACGTAACTATCATCCCGACTGCGAGTTGCTGCAGTTCCAAGTTTGCGGTTTCCGAAATTATTCGAATCACCGATTAAGGTACACCGTAAACTCGATTTCTTATGATTCTGAAAAATGTTAATTATTACTTCCGTTGCGTGGTTGAGTCACCAAAATCTAACAGACCACATCAATCATTTGTTCTCCCCCACCTCCCACGTGCTGTCATAGATATGTTCCTCTAAAACCTTCCATCCAAGAATTTCAGAAGACATTAATCAATTTCATTCTCTCTCAGACACACTACAGGCAAGAGGTCATTTGTTCTCCCCCACCTCCCACGTGCTGTCTCAAATGTGTTCTAGTAAAACCTTATATCATTCTCCAGGAATTTCAGAAGACATTAAAAAGAATAAGAAAATGCCAGCAACATCCTAGATCTAAAGCAACTATGCCATTTCTAAAACTTAATAATTAATCAGGATACACTGCTAGTGTTCTAGGGTTTAAGGGGGAATAGTTTTGAAACTTAGCACTATACTTGCCATATCTAGGTTTCTATGCTCCATAATTTTGCATCAAAAGGAGAATGGAATACTCTAAAGGGGAGTAATAAGTTAACCAAGGTCAACATGGGTGAACTTATTAACTCCATCGAGGTCTTTGTATTGCACGCTTGACGCAAAAATAAGGAGTATGCTACCAAAAACCTTCTAATGCATAATGCTAATTTTCTAAATTTTGCCACTCTATCTTTTCCTTGGATAACAAAGACAACCTAGGATTTCCAAATAGGTAACCCAGCACTCCAAAGAATAAGCCAGTAATTTGGGGTTCCTCATTGCCTCAAGTTGGAAAAATATCCTCTTCATATTTTAACCTCATACCCATACCAAACCACAAGCCTAACAACCATAAGGGCCTTGCGGAGCAAGAACAGGGAACAGTCAATAGGTTTCTACCCTAAGCTCCAATACCTTTAAACACAAATTTTCCACTTTAATGTTCAAAAATTGAATTGAGGATCATATTTTCTGCTTAATTATTGTCCATAAGCACCATCCTGCAGTCCCCCAATTTCAATGAACAATTTCAGCATTCCACAGCTAAAACCCTGATAAATTTCAACAGTCTCTCTCCACACTCACCAATCAACAATGTCAAGAACAAAGTATCAAAACAAAAAAAAAAGCCAAATCAAAATCACAAACGAAGCAAGCAAAGACATAGATTGGATCGATTCGATTAAAATCCTCAACTAACCTTCAACAGCAGTTTCCTGAGCCTCGCACACAATCCTGGCTTCACGACGACCAAATCTCTCGTTCGGGGCCGACAAAGTTCGTCTTTGAAAGCTCGATTGGATCTTAAGACCACTCACTAGAGGGATTTGAGCAGACCTACGACGGCTCGAGAGGGCAGTAATAGAGGAGGCGGAGGCTGTCTTTATCGGAGCCAAAGTCGGCGAAGGAAGCGAGCGAGGAACTGTGAGAGATTCCAGTATGGTCGCCATGGGACAAGGAGAGAGAGGGAGGGAGGGAGGGAGAGGGAGGGAGAGAGAGAATGGGTGCTCGCGGGTTTGTGATGAGTGAGAGAGATGATGATAATGAGAGGAGAGTGTCTGAGTGGAGTGGATGATGAGCTCGGATCGTCGCTTCCTAATTTTGTGACACGTATTAATGTTTTCTGATATTTTTCCTTTTCTGGGGTCCATTAAACGCTGGATGAAGCCCAGGAAACTTCGGAGAACGAAGGGCGAAAGGCCCAAGAACTCCAAAGAAAAGGAAAAACAAGCAATCGATAGGAGGCCCTTAAAGGCCCTAAAGCACAAAGCCACTCCGAGCTAAGTCAACAAAACGAAGGGCTCGGAGAGGAAACCTACAAACCCCACAATGGACCAACGAAAACAAGAACGGAACAGGCGGACCCAAGAGGCTACACTCTGTTACAAATCTCATATCAATCCACAAAGAAATCATAGAATAATATTTAAATTCAATAAACTCTTTTTATTAAGTAGAAAAATTCAACAAACTCTCTCACATAATAGATTGATCTTTTAGACTGATTTCTTCTATTAGACTTGAGTCCATCACGTGAATCTATTTTTTTTTATTATACAATAATTTGAATATGAAATTACCAGATTGGGAAAAGAGAGATAGAGCTAGTCCAACATAGAAAGGGTTTATCTAAAAAAGGGTTACCTGGTGATCGATAAGATCCAAACTAAGAGACATCCAGCAAAAAAAAGGGCTACATGGTACTCTGAAGAGTCCAGAGTGAGAGTCGTTCAGTTTCAATGGGTGGACAATGTTACGAATCCCACATTAGTCCATAAAAAAATTATAGAATAGTATTTAAATCCAACAAGCGCTCTCACCTAATAAATCGATCTTTTAGATTGAGTTCTCATATTGGGTTTGAATTCATCACATGGGTTCACGACACATTCCCATAAGAGTAGCCAAACTTTGCCGATCTCTTCCCAGCAAGTGCAAAAGACCTGAGAAACCGCCTAGAGCGTGATCATGAGCAAAGTTGGGCAAGCCCATCTGCACAGACATGCGAAACCTTCCAAGAGGGATCTGCATTCACTAAGCAGGTTTGCCTCCAAGTTGTCTGCACTAGGATTCTTGATGATAGGATTAGCCACTATGGAGAGTATGGGACTTATGGTTGTGTTTGGATGAGTACGAAGCAACGGAGACAAGACTGGACAAAAAAGTAAAACCTAATTTTTTTTGTTTTGGTAGTTGACCACTACTATCCAAAAATCCGATTAATTTGATTCAAATATTATTTAATTTGGGGACTAACTCTTCCGACAGTTAAATATATTTAAAAAAATAGAATTTATCAAATTTTACGATTTTGTCTCGACTCTATCCCCAGGTTTTCATGTAAAGGAAATATAAAAATTTGAATCTCCAAGGGGATAATGTAGTGATACAAATCTCTTCTCTCAACTTAGTGACTTCATATTTAAATTCTTGTAATATATATATATATATATATATATATATAAAAATTCAATTCATTTTTATGAGTTATGTTTCAAATTAAATCTAAAATTTTTTTTTTAAAACAATCTCAACACAAAAAATTCTGAAAATAACTCTATTTTGTCGTGAGTTGAATCCGCGACACTACGTGGCAGCACCCGATTGGGCGAATGTCACGTGTCGCGTCTTCAAGATGCTACACAACTTGTCATGTCTTGAAAACTCGATAGTCTGGCTCCCCCCGCCCCTGCAGCGCTCCTCTCTCTCTGTCCCCCCGCCACCCGCGGCACTCCTCCCTCCCTCTCTCCCCCGTCTCTCTGTCCCTCCTTTCCTCCCCGCGGGTCTCTCTCTCTCCTCCCCACCGACTGCGGCTCTCTCTCTCCCTCCCTCCGCCTGCGGCTCTCTCTTCCTCCCTCGCCTACGGCTCTCTCTTTCTCCCTCCGCCGCCCCCGGCTCTCTCTCTTCCTCCCTCCTCCCAGGGCTCTCTCTCCCACCCCCTGCGGCATTCCTCTCTCTCTCTCTCTACCCCCGCAGTACTCCTCCCTCTCCCTCCCTCCCCCATAGCTGCGGGCACCTCCTTTTCCCTCCCTCCCCCACTACTGCCCATCATCGCGGGAGCCCTCTCCCTCCCTCTCGCGGTGCCACAGGCTATGTCGGTCTTCAAGACGTAATATAGCTCATGTCGTGGGTTTAACCTGCGACATAGCCTATTGCGAATTCAACCCGCAATATAAGGGGGTCACAAAAGAAAAATTTTTTTTTGGAGGTTGTTTTAAAAATTTTTTTTAAAGGTTATATGCATACATGTCTATTTTTATCGGAGAATGTCTCCATCCCCACAACAATGATGTTTTCTATCTCACATCGTTCCCTTTATATACTATTTCAAATTCTACCTGTGAGCCGAGCCAAGACATTCATTAATTAAATACGAATTGAGACTAAACAAAAAGATTGAATTATTAAAAATAATTTAAATTATAAAATAAATAAAATTTAATTGAATTAGACATAAACTAATTTTTAACTTAGTTTAATTTGACTTATTTTTACACGGAATATAAATCCACTGCTAAAAAATTTAAAATGAGCTGGATTTCATGGTTAGAGAATATACTCAAACATCACGAAATATGAATGGAGCAGATCGGCCTAACTGACACTCGTTCAAGTCTAACGGTTGAACAAAATGAATAAGTAGCCCTCTTTTAGGGCTAAATCGATCTTTTAACGTATAAAAGAGAGACGGTTAACTGATAATTGACTTAATAAATAAGAATACTAAATTTTTTAATTAAATATCGAGTTTGAGAGACAGTTAACTGATAATTGACTTAATAAATAAGAATACTAAATTTTTTAATTAAATATCGAATTTAAAATTTTAAAAATAAAAATTATATTGAAAAAGTTTTTCCTAATTCAACATGATAATTTTAATTAAATTTGAGTATAACTATTAATTTTTTTTTGTTTTTCATCGTCAGTATTCAAATTTTACTCGATTAATCCGATTCGAATATTATTGGATCCATTTTTAAGATTCGACCTCGAAACATCCCTAATCGTTCAACTCAATAGAGCTACGGTAGTGTAACTATTAATTTTGCACAACAAGGCTCAACCCAATTTATAAACAAAATAAAACGGATTAATATAACTATTAATTTTGTTTAAACTAAACAAAACAAAATTCCGCCACTCGATCTTCTCACGTGAACAATGCCAAATCCATGAAAATGATTTTCTGGTTGCTATGTTTGAATTAGAAAGACCAAACAAGAACAGTTGTTCGTTATTACCAATCCCACCTTCATTCACCGGGCGTGACATTCCAACCAGCCCCCTCAATACCACGCCAAATTCAAGTGCCACGCCACCCACTACGGGCGCGTGACGCTACCTCCAATATTTCTAATCCATTTTAGCTTTTGTCTTCTCTTAAATTCCGCTTAGTACTCGCTCTCTCCCCCCCTTCCTTGGTCAAAGTTCTACAATCTCAACCTTTCTCTCTCAACTTTCTGCGACATAGAGAAGGCAAAGAAGGAGGAAGAGGAGAGAAGAGACGTTATATTGCCATACAACTTGCAAAGAAATCAAGTTTTCAATATGAACCGATCACCAAAAGAAGAAGTTCAACTAGCAGCCACGGCAATTAAGGTGAACGCAAGGCTGAGATCAGCAGACATGCCCATCAACATGCAAGACCATGCACTCTGCTTCGGCCGCTCACTTCTTGATTCATCTCCTAAGTCCTACAACAATCGCCCCAATCCATCCCATATCGCTCGTGCCCTCAAAAAGGTCTCTCTCTCTCTCTCTCTCTCTCTCTCTCTTTCTCTCTCTCTCTGTGAACGCAATTAACTTGATTTTTTCTTTTTACGCCTTTTAATAATTCAAATTTTTAAAGATTTTTCAAATTACAGTAAGTACTATTCTTGATTCAAATAACATAAAGATTGAAGCTTCTTCCTTTTTTTTTAATGGTGTTTTTCTTTTGGGGGTAGGAATTTGACTTGGTGTATGGACCGGCATGGCACTGCATAGTCGGGAAGAGTTTTGGATCGTACGTGACACACTCACCTGGTGGCTTTGTGTATTTTTCTATTGATACGCTGTCGTTTTTGCTATTCAAAACGGAGGTTCACTTGGTCAAGGAAAGCCAACCACACCCACTTGCATTAGGTTCCTCCTCAAACCTCCATGCCATTTGATTTTTTTTTTTTGGGGGGGGGGGTTCTTGCCAAGGAATTGAAAAAGATACGCAGTACCTGTGAGATTCGGAGAATATTGAAAAAATGGCAATATTAGATGTAATGTTTGAGGTGATTGATGATGTCCCAATCTTCAATTCAAAGGAAAAGTAGGTTTGAACAAATTGGTCACGCAACCTGTTTTGACACAAATCATGTTTTTTTAATGTCAGCAAAATGAAAAATATGTTTTGGTTTGAGATTTCCTTTACAATTTCCTTTTTATGTCTTTTTTGAAAATTTAGTTTTGTGGCTTATGTTAATCAATTGTAGAGCTTAAACTACTAGCAAATTCGAGCTTAGAGCTTAATTACTCGGGATTATTTGATTAAGACAAAACCAAATTGAAACTCAATCATAAGTTCATTAATTAAAAAATAAATAAAACTAGAGAATTATAGTAATTCATTTATTCTTATTTATAGTATATTTGAAAAATCTCAATTTATCTCGACTTAACTCTATTTTGAATAACATAAAATAATTATTATATTAATAAATTTTTATTTAATTAGAACTAAAATTCACTTGGTTTTTTCAAAATAAAATTTACTAAATCTTCCGGCTCAGGATGGTTTAAACTATGGTCATCATCAGGATCAGGGCACGTATAGTCTTTTCGACGAGGCAGACAAGAGGTAAGCTTTCTTTCAGTGCAGAGGGCAACTAGTGAGTAAACAAGTAAACCTGAAATGGCGGATGTAGTTCTTCTGAGGTATTAGGTAGGGAGTTTTGAATAAAATAAAAAGAGGGTTTAAAGGGTTTTTTTTGGCTTGTATGTTTTGACTTCTTTCTTTCCCTCAAAAATTATGATTTTGCGCATTAGGAAGGCAGGGTTGAACAGTTTCTACACCCTTTGACCTGTCCCATCCTTTTCCTGCCTCTGTCCCATTCCCACATTGGAAAATTGATTTCTACTGCTGCTACGTTCGATCATGCATCTATCACTACATTTGAACCTAAGGACGGAGGTTCAATCATCTCACAACAGATCACATTTCCTGGTTTTCTTCTTTTTGCCCTCCTCTAGACCCATTTAATACCAACTTTCACTTCAGGTTTTAGTTTAATCATAAGATATTTTCAAAGTAATCATAAAAATTATAAAAATAGACATATATACAAAAGATCAAACATAAAATCTTCGAAAACACGTTTGAGCAAAAACATTTACCATTCGGTTCCCATAAGTATATCATAAATCTTTTACCCCCAGGAACATTACTCTGCTTCTAAATAACCTCGACCAGACACTTCAGCACATTTTAGTGCAAGACTACCAAAATCACTAGCCCACTAATCTCTACTATTTTTTTTGCTAAGTCAATAAACTCATCCAACCAATCCAAATGCAATCGTAAGAATGCAACTTTCATCTACTCCTAGACCACCATCAGAACTCATATAAAATATCTTTTGGCTCAAATCTTTGCTGCTAGGGAAGAGGTGCTTCCAATCAATTATAAATTGTCATTTTTGTTGCAGTTAGATTCCAAAATTTTTAACCTAAAATCTTCTCAGACAAATGTAATCATAATTCATTCAGTCCACACATTTTGCTCCTACAGTTGGAATTCAATCCAAACTATGTCTGTCCAATGAAATCCAAGAATCAACACAGACATGTTAGATTAGAACCTTCACTCCAACAAAAGGCTGAGGATTCCCCACGAATTGCTGGTTCTTGAGACAATGGATGATAAGTCAAAGCTGATTGTACATCAATTCCCTCTAAAAGACAATAGATGATATTCTAAAAGCGGTAGTTTAAGAGGTGACCCTAAATTCTACCCCATTCGAAACATAGTGGAATGAGAAAATTAATGTGGAGAAATCTCTTTCTCTCACCCCAGGAAATTCAAATATTAATCCTTAGCTTTCTTGTGCCAAATGACAGAAAAGAAAGCCAAAAATAAAGTAAAAGTAATAAAATAAAATAAAATAAAAGCAACAAATGAGGATGTATGAAGACAACTAAAGAAACGTCCAGCACATACCACATGAGACATTAAACAAGCACCAAGGCAAGCCTACAAAACTCTTTTTGGGTTCCGCAAAACCATTTTTTCTTTTCAGAACTCGTTGTACCAGAGCCCTCTCCATCTATAAATAGATTATGGGCTATTCACCCATTGTATTCAGCCTTAATAGGGTAACGAAACTTAGTTATGACAACAAAATCAATCGCTGCAATGTCTCCACCATGACGCTTCTCAAAGTAATCAAGGCATCCTATGAAGGCAATCTTAACCATGCGTGCCCAACAATCCAGGAAACCAAACAAAAATTTAAAGCAAATCCTAAGTAAATTCAGAAAAACACAAGACAACAAAAATTACGAAGATGCAACTGGCCCACCAAAACTGCCGCTGCTAAGAAGCCTCTCAACATACTTGCCAAGAATATCAACCTCCAAGTTCACCTTCATTCCAACTTTCTTCAAAGGAATAACAACGTTCTGCTGAGTATAAGCCACCAACATGAAATTAAAACAGTTCTCTTCATCAAACACCTTGACTACAGTCAAACTAGTCCCATCCACAGCTATATAACCTTTAGGCACAATGTACTTCAAAATTTCCGGGCTTGTCTTCACTTTTATCCACAATGAATCACCTTCAGGCTCCATAGATTCAATAACACCAACCCCATCAACATGACCTTGCACAAAATGCCCTCCCATCCTAGTTGAAGGCAAAAGGGCTCTCTCCAAATTCACCAAAGACCCCTTTTCTAATTCAACCAATGAGGTTCTCCTCAAAGTTTCAGGAGCTAACCCAACAGTGAAATTTGATGTTTTCGTGTCAAAATCGGTCACTGTTAGGCATGTGCCATTGACAGAGATACTGTCTCCAAGATTAAGGTTTTGGAGGCATACTTTGGCATTGATTTTCATTTGAAATCCACCATCTTTTTCAAAACCCAGATGCTCAATTTCACCCATTTCTTCAACTATGCCGGTGAAAAGAGATGTGATTGAAGGGTTAGGTTTTGGTCTGGGTTTGAGCTTTTGCTGGGTTGTGAAGAAGAGATGGGACTGTGAGGATCTGAAAGTGAGTGTAGACATGGTTTTGGTAGGGCATTTGATATGGGTTTTGACGAAAATTTGAAATTGAGATGTTGAAGGGAGAGATGATTTTAGGGTTTTGAAGATGGTGAAGTTGGGAGAAGAAATTGCCATGTTTTGGGAGTAGATTTTGTGGTGCCTGTGACTTGGAAAAGAACAATCGCAGGAATGGGTAAAATGTCAAGACTCGTCCCCTTACGTTAAAAGAGCCTAAACAGCAGTTTTTGGATCTCCCCCCCCCCCCCCCCACGAAAACAATTTTCTTTTTTTTATTTTTACGGCGTCGGTATCTAAATTTACTTTCATTAATTTAATTTGAATATATAATACCTATTAAAGAGCTAAGAAGATGGACCCCCCAAATTTTTCTTCAACACCCTTTTCTCTACCCCAGTAGTCTCTCCCCTTTCTCACTCCTTCCCACGCTTCCGTCAATTAACCTAATTTGACCCCCACCCCCACGCCCACCCCCAACAACAAAAAATATATAATTTTTATTTCGATCTATATTCCAAATTGGATCCTTTATGCCCCACCATTATAAACCGCAGTTTTTGTCAAATTTTGGAAGTTAATAAGCTGTGTCTTTGTTGAATTAAATTTGAAGAGAAAATTGGTTGATTTCAAAAAAAATAATAATGGTTTTGTTAATTGTAAAACAGAGATCGAGATCTAATTCTTTATTAACTTGTCGAATTACGAAAAAAATTTTACATGGAAAAAAGCTTTTTCTCCAATGTTGCTGTTTCTCATCTTTTTTATTTTGTTTTAATGCTTTACTTTTCTAAATTATGTGCGAATTTAGGAGTTTGGGAAGATTCTTTGTTTCTGCTTTCCAATACTAACTAATGCATCTATTCTTGTAAAATATCAATTAAAATGAAAATACAATTTTTCAAAAACTTTCATCACGCGGAATTTATTTTGGCACAATTGGGGAAATGGGTGAGCTTCTTCTAGACTTGTTACATGGGGACCAACCACTAACACTTGTTAGCATAGGTTGAAAGAGTACTTTTATCTTTTAATCAGGTCACGAGTTTGACTTCCCCTGAATACGAAAAAAATAATATTGAGAGATCTTTCTCTCAAATGAAGCCTGACAGTCGATCGGTCTGAATTAATCGAAGTAAAATTTTAAATACCGAACGATGGTCTAACTATAGGGACTAAAAAAAGGAATGAGAGATGGGGACCCAACCGAAGCACTTACACTGAGGCAAGTAGTTTGAAGCCAGGCCTCCAAATTTCTGGCGCTGGGCAATGTTTAGGTCTAGCTTTTTCCTCTTCTATTCTCTGTTAATATTTACATAATTTTTTTATTAAGTTATATAGTTTCTTTACAAATTTTATTATGGCAGCAGGTGGCTTTATTAACCAATCTTTTTTTTTGGGATCAATTGAACTTAAAAAATGAGAGAGAACCATAAGAAACCACGTATAATATCAAACCACTACGGCAACTTAATATAATTAGTAAAAACCTAAATTTAAAAAAAATGATTCATCTCGTATTATGCTTATTTCAGCATTTTACATGTATTAGAGTCATATCTTTTCAAGATGCAATTTTATATATTTATACGTATTATAATTTTTATTAGAACCTAAATTGATCTAAGCCAAAAGGTCGAGAAAGGTATATTTTTATTAGAACCCTGAAGTACAAAGTAAAGAGTAACAGTGTAGTGTATATTTGCTTAGAATAGAGATTCCTGTTTCAAGGATTACTTATTACTGTACAAAGGAAAAAAAAACACAAATTGAATATGATCATACTTATAAAAATTGCTTACTGGGTCGATGATAAAACCGGAGCTCGGTATAGAATGGACAATGGCCAACTTGTTTTTACCGCAGAAGTTAGAGAAGGCTTAACCCAGAATGGAATATCTTGTCAAAGGATCAGCGCATACCTTTTATTTACATGCCAGGCAGTTGCCAACTTATCAACTGCTCTGAATCGTCCCTCTTGTGGATCCAAGCTTCAATTCAATGCCAAACAATCACCGGTGAGGATCAAACACTCATATTCTATATTCATTAAGCTCACTGAATATGCAGAAGGTACAGTTTAATATGCAGACATAAATAAACGATGGGGAGGCTAAACAAAATGTGATTTATCTAGAAATTATACAAGAAAGGAGACTTACAAAAATGCTATTTAAATACTTTTACAACATTGTATTCTCCGGACACGAATACATCTTAAAATAAAGCAGAACAATGTAAGCTTGGGATGTTCATGAATTGAGAAGTGATAAGTGGACCTCATTGCCCTAATTCAGTCCAAGTTCCTCTCAAGCATTAACCTCTCGATCCTTTCCACATCTTCAGGCGTGTCAACACCATGTGCCTCATGGTCTACCTTTACAACCAGCGACGAAAACGAATAAAATTAATTTGGGTTTAAATTACAAAAAGGGTTAAAAATAACAAAAACAAAACATCTCCATACACTCTCATTTCTTATTTCCCACGGAGTAAAATGGCGTGGCAATCGGGCACTGTTTGGCTGCAAACTCACGCCTCTGATCAAGAATGTTATGGTAACCTTCCCTTATATCCCCACTGGGGACCATAGGAAAAGACCACGGGTGCTTGTCCCTAATTGGTAATCAGGGTTACGCTAAAGAACATATTTTTGGATAGGCAACCTTGAAATCCTATTATTGAGAATTGGTGCCCGTTCCAAGTAAATGCTGCCCCCAGGGTGCCGAGTTTCACATTTCAATTTGTTTGAAACGAGAAAAAAGAGATAATATCTATCTCTAAATTTTAATATTAATCCTCAGGACGCCGAGTTTCACTTTTACCTTCCATCAATGTACGTCTTGGTCTTGGTTGGGTGGCACTTTCCTGCATTACTAATGTTTTCGACATTGCTACTGTCCTCAACTAAGACTTTGTGCCTATTTGGAAAATCTTAACTGATCTCTATTTTATTCTATTCTACTTGTAATGTGTTTTTGAAAGAAGTTAAATTTTTCTATAAAAAAGATTAAAATTCTTATTATATCAGGTTTGAAAATTCCGCGTAACTTCAACTGAAGTTAGCTTTTCCTGGACGGGCATTTAACCGGATCATCAAGGCTATGATTCGTTTCAAATGATAGCCGAGAAAAAACACGTCACCAACCCCACAAACAGGCTTTTTCTTATTTGGTGACAGACTGATTGTACAGTGCATGACAATGACCCATTAACACGAGTCTTATTAACTCTGAAATCATTAAATATATATAGTATTTATCTAAAAATCTAATTAATTTAATTTGATCAATTATAAAATTTAATTTAAAAATTAATTCCTTATTTTTCTATTCTTAAAAATTAAATTTAAAATTTTGATAAAAAAAATCCAATATCTCACGGAATGGCTGACGGTGAAATCAAGACCAGGACATGCAACCGTGCCGTGAATATATAGAAAACTTTTCTTTAGCCGTTTACTAAAAAAGCAAGACCAGACCCTAGACGGTACCGACCAGAATATCCACCATGGCCCACAACCCTGACAAGTGCCCCAAAAGTCCTTGAGCTCTTTTTTTTTTTTTTTTTTTTTTGGTGGGGAAAGTCCTTGAGCTCTGAGAAACACAACATGGGAACGATCCCACTTGACATAAGGAATGCACAGCTCTGGCCCAGCCCCTGAACAGACAAATCAGTCTTGACCCAAAGGCTTTGTAGCACTTTCGGTCACCTTCTACACCGACAGAGGCTCTAGACCGGTCATGGCAATCCCAAGGTAGATTGAGGGTATATGTTCATTGTGCCTCTTCGGTGATAAGGTTGGTGAGACCAACCACGTGTCCCCTCGTAAATAGAATTTCAAGTTTTATTCCGAAAGAACAATTTAATGATATAAATCTCACTCCCCAACCTAATGATCCCAGTTTTAAATCCTTCTATAACAATAGAAAAAAAAAAAAAAAGAATTTCAAGTTCTTAGTCAGCATATGGGGAAAAAGTTATTCAAAGAGCCATCATACTTCATTTCTGGAATATAAATAGTACTAACAAAACTTTGATTCCGCATCATCTATTGCAATGCATGTCACCCACCTTACAATTGTCCAAATCAGAGGCAGTTATTTTTACATGTACCCTGAGAGTCCCTAGACATACATACAATTCATGCTCCTAGAAACTCCCCTAAGACTAATTTACTTGGAATGTTTTCCATGGAGGATGTTGAACCCCCCATCACAACATCTATCTTCCCTTTGATGCACTGCTGCTGCTGTGCTCACTATACTGCACTGACACATTCACTTTCTAGCAAATTAACCACAGCCACACCTGCCAAGATTGAGGGCCACTCTATGCCATGGATAGATTCCTCTAACCAGAAGCCGAGCCCCTCTGATGCTTGTTATTGAAGGTTGGTTCTATGTCTTGCTTCCACCTTGAACAAGCTTACACATGCCATGCCGCCGTACATACCTTCAAAGCTATCAATTAAAATTGGCATTATCCTCCCTCTCTTAACTCCTGTTATCCTATGAGACGAGCCTCTAATGCTCCAACCTTGAGAACAAGAAAAGTCTGACACCCTTGCCTACTACCCTTTTTGAGATGCCTCTTACTCCAGTAATTATCTTAGTTGCCATAGCTTCGACTTGTGTGATCAATTCCTTTGAAAGGCCTCTCTCCTCACCCTAGGCCCATTCTCTGATCGTTCTCGTTCATTTTTAACTCTCCAAATTCTCCTTATGCAAGCAATTTAATGAATTGACTGAAACTAAAGACGGTAATAAAGCTCATGAACAAAGGACTTTAAGCATAAGACAAGTCTTCCAAAATTCAAGAATCTATAAACGGTCCAAAATTCAAGTACAGGTAGAGAATTTTACCAAGCCAAAAAATTGAAGCGAATATCGATAGAAGAATGTACGCTTACCTTCATCTTATAGCCGTTCTCAAGAGCTTTAAGCTGCTCAAGATCTTCTTCCAGTTGCAATGGTGTAGGGGGGAGTTCTGGATATACCTTCAGGAACTTTGAATCATAGCTCTGAATAGGCATATGAAAAGTGCGAGTTGAAGATTTGCAAAATATTATTCTGCATGACTTGGTACAAAAGAATGAGTTAATTTACCTGAATTCCAAGATAAAGCAAGTAAGGAAACTGTGGGTTGACCTTTCCAGACCTGGATCCGGTAAATCTATGAGCACTATTAAATTGTCAAATCATTGTTCAGTCTGTGGAACTACAGCAAAGAGACAGAGAATTGAAAAAGAAACTTAAGAGGCAGGTACAACAGAAAATAACTTGTTAAATGGAATCAATCCTCTTGAAAAATAGATTGCATAACCACGATAATCCATCACACACTTAACCCGATTTGGATCAAATCCATCTTCAGGTTTTAGAGATGTGACAGCAGTGCTAAACACTGCGTCCAGGGTATCCCGCGGAGAAAATAAAATTATTCACACTGTATTCTACAAATCATTCACGTAGGACATACATACAATATGAAGTCAAACAACTCATGAATTGGCTTAAATTTTGTTTGTGTTCAAATGGCAAAATGCCTTAACCCTCAAGTGTTTTGTATGATTATGGTATATTTGTATGTCAAGAAGCAATACACTTTCTCCTGAAGATACCTCAAAGGAAGTCCATAGGATCAAGAGAATCACCATGGGGCAGAACACAAGCATGGATTTCAATACCTTTTATTATAATTCACTTATATAAGCACCAGCAAAACAAACTCACCTCACAATCTTGTCTATAATCTCAGGTTCAATGAGAGGTTCATCCCCCTGAATGTTGACAACAATATCATAATTCTTCCCAAGCTTTTGCAGTGCTTCATTGCAGCGCTCAGCACCTGTAACATTCCATGAATCATAAGTGAAATTAGATGAAAATTAAATTTTGAATAGATGTAGAAGATGCGTATGAAGGTTCCTCCTACCATTTTGGCAAGATTCCGAGGTCATTATCACATCAGCGCCAAATAGCCTGCAGCATTCTGCAATCTTCTCATCATCTGTTGCGACAACTAGACCAACAAGAATATATATCTACGTAAGAAAGACCAAAAGATAGAGCCTTGGGCTAAACTATCTGCATTGGAGGCATCTCATGTTTGCAAAATATATGCATCTGTTTTCTGTAACTATGTCACAACCCATGAGTTGAAACAAAATTTGATTTTTGAAATCCTAAAACTAATCATTATTCAGGGAAAATAACTTTAATCACAACTTTATAGAGAATTGTCTAAGCTCAAATTATTTGTCCTTTAGGTCTGGTAATGCTCTAACCAATTAAAAGAATTTAGTTTCTGTCTAAATTGAAGCAAATGAAGATTGAGAAACTAAAGACTTAAACTTTAACGTATTTCACATTTGTGCAGTATATAATTCAACTCGGCAGAAAAAAGGTTGACCTTTGTATCACCTATTATGACCAGAAACACAAAATTGGGATCATTTCCTCAGAATATGCCAGAAAATAAAACCAAATAGCATAAAGGTTAAAAAAATTGAACACACCACTGTGATCCAGAGTTGTAAACAACTTTGCCCTCTCCCAGGTTCTCTGCGAATTCGGCACCAAAATGGTTAGTCAAACGCGAAACATTATAAACAGTGCAGGAATATTATGATCCACAGCTACTGGAATAGGACAAGTGAAAATCGTTGCCACCCATTGTTAGGTGGTGTCTGTTGCATTTCCATCTGAAGCTAAGAGGTGACTAAGTGCTAATCCACCCTGAAAAGAGCAAATTTTGACTCATTTCGCTAAGAGAAAACATGGATGAATCTGGAGAAAAAATAAGTCAACAAAATCCTCATTTGGACAGCATTTCTGGATCATCAATTAACTTTAATTAGTGAAACTAAATTGTAACAACAAGAGATCAAATTCTAGTTGATCTAATGTTAATCGGATTTAATGTCTGCGCTAATTTCATTCATACTTCAGATTCAAAAATGCCGCAAGGGGATCATTTAAAAATTAGGGCAGAGAGAGAGAGAGAGAGAGAGATAGTGAGAGAGTACTTGAATCATAGGTTTGCCAAGGATGAGAGAGAGAGGTTTGCCTTGAAAGCGAGAGGAAGCAAAACGAGCAGGTATAATTCCGACAACTCTAGTCCGAAACCTTCTGGATCTGAGAAAATAGTGAGATCCTAGAGCTGCAGCTACAGCAGCACCCACGACTACACTGTGCACGATCAATGCTTAACTGCTGCTACTACTGCTGCCGCCGCTATTGCCTGATGAAGATTCAGACGAACAAATCGCCATGGGATTCATCTCGCTCCCTCTCTCTCTCTCTCGATTTAGTTACTAACGCGGGAAAGAGGGAAGAAGACACATACAGAATTGACGTGTTAAGCAAGAAAACAGTTGGCGGGGTACAATCACCTCATAACCCGAAGGCATTATTCAAACTTCACTATTTTCATTTTTCTAATAAGTTGTAATTATCATTACGTTGAATTTAAGATCATTTCATCAGCAAATTCGGGGCTTTCTATAATTAATATCCTCCCCTCCCCTTGTTTATTTGTTTGTTAATAGTAATGCATTTGGCTCCCTTTTGGCAAATAAACCAATTATAATAGAAATTTCTTAGCTATTTTTTAAAATGGTACTTTGATTAATATCATTGGAATTACGAAAATATACTTACTATAGAAAAGATAATTATGAGGCCCCCATTGTTAGGCCAAGGACAAGAGGGCCTGTGGGGACTCGATAAGGCTCACGAGGGAGTTAAGGGAACTCTCTGAGCTAGAATAGGCCATAAGTCAACACAAAAAAAAGGGCCATAAGCTGAACCAAAGAACCACACCGGTCAAGCCAAGTCCAAAAAGGAAAAATTACACACCAGCGCACTACATCAAGCATATGTCATGAAAAATAGAAATTCAAGTATTAAGCACATGTTGGGAGAAAAAAAAAGGAATAAATTAAGGGAGCCATTTGTTTCGTAATTAGAAGTCAAAATCGGAATCAAAATAGGAATATGAATTAAAAACCTTAAGAATCAGAATTAAAATTTGATATCTCTTGTTTGATTCAAATTCTGAAATGAATATAATTATCATTATTAATATTTGATTTGTATATTTTTTGAAACAAAAATCATATAATTATTCATTTTATTCACAATAAAAAATGTAAAAAAAAAAAAAAAAAAAAAAAACACATTTATATATATATAGGTTTGACTGATCCAGACCGAAAATGAGTTGATACAGGTCTTCGAGACAAAAACTCACAGGAAAAGGATTTGTTTTAATCAGGTGTTTTGGTGAGAACAAAGTACAAAAACTTAAGGAAAACAGAAAACCAAGTGTATGCTTTTTCTACCAAATCCTTAGCTTCCTTCAATCTCAAATCTGTAAAAGTCCTCACTTTCTTAATAATCTTAATCTTTGCTGCATCATCAAACCCTTCTAGCTTCAAATCAAAGGCTGTCTTCTCTGCTTTCTTCTCTTCTCCCTTCACAGTTTCACCTCCTCCTTTCATAGACCTCCTCACACCGAATCCCATCCTTGGCCTCATGACCACCATAACTGGCATCTCAGTTATATCCAACTTTTTTCACAGAACTTCATTTAAATCGGAAACTTTGAGTAACGTAAGACTTGGATTTCATCGACCAGTGCTGAGACTTTCTCGGATGGGATGAATTTTGGCGTCTATTCTGGAGATGGTGATTTTGGTTAGTTGAGTTCGAGGCCCAATTTCTGGAGACGAACCAATGGATCAATAACCTATAGAAACTACTCGAATAAGAAGAATCCGCCATTATAGACCGGTGATTTAAGAAGCGGCAGCTATGGTGGATTCACACGGCAGAAATCGATGGTGAACAGACGGAGTAATCGAAGCAGAGAGACGATTTGAGTTTGTAGAAGTCAGATGGCGGAGACTGGAAAAGGCAGCAGATGGCAAGGAAGAGGACGGTGTCTGGCAAAGGAATGGAAGGGCGAAAGTGGTGAGCAATTTCTCTTGGGTTGCATTCGTGTGTTTAAGTCAAAACTTATCATTTCATTTGGGTTTCTCAAAACCTATAGATCGGAAATTTCATATCTATTCCTTCGCTCCTACGCAAGTTTAAATCTCATTATTGATTTTCATACTCTTTTAACCAAACACCATCTAAGAATATTAAGAGATGCAAGATTACAAATTTCGAATGAACACTTAAAAGCTAGCAGAACTTTTGACAGTGTTTTAAAGTCAAAACCGAATCGGACTAGTCAATTTGATCTAAAATTGTTCTATAATCCAATTTAATTTTTATTATTAAACCGAATGAAATCAAACTCGATCAAAACTGTTCGATCAGCTTTTTATTACGATTAATATTTTTCATATGTTGTTAATAAAACAAATTCAATTTTTTTATAGAGATATATAAATTTCATTTTATTTCAAAATATATAATATACAAATTATATATATGATATCATGATAATGTTATCCATTTCGTAAAACAGTTTAATCCAAATAATGAACCAATGATCCCGTAGGTTAGCCGAGTTATTTACCGGTTTAATTTTAAATACATTGCCTTCGAAAGGGGTAGGGGGGGGAGAATAGTAGTGAAGGAACCTTACCATATACATGTAAAGTTACAAAGATGTTGACCGCAATAAATTAATTAAGCTATTTGTCTTCAAACTAAAAAAAATTTAGGGCTCTCTAGCCCCGGCTCCCAAGACTGGATTAACTAAACCCACATTATGACCAACATGACGGTTCACAACTTTATGGTGGGCGCGAGGGTAGGAGGGGTAACATGCGGCTAGCTTCAAATATAGATTTGGCGCCATTTCTGGTCATTACCCAAGATTTTTCACTCCTCAGACCTGGCAAAAGAATATAAAAAGCACGTTAGTCTTACCCACTATGATTCTCTGGAGACCCACCATTTTGAAGTCTTGAACCCTTTCTGTCATCTCCATCTCGTTTACTACTTCTGTGGCGTCTCCTATTTTTTCTCTCTTTTGTTGAGCCATTTTCTTTGCTCATCGCATTCCCACTATCCATGTTTTCCTTCAACTTCTTCATAGACTTGCCTTTTGAGGCTGAAGCTGCCTTCCTTTTCTTTCCAGAGGAATGTGGGCCACTTCCATTAGCATTTCCATTTCCACGAGGTAGTGGTTCCTCTTCCTCGTCCATCCTCCAGTTACACAAAATCTCTTGCTGATCTCCAAGTTGTAACTCTATCGACTCTCCCGCACCTGGCAATAAGCTATTGAAAAGCACATCCCCAATAGACCCCCCTTTTCGCTTTAGTAGGACGGGATCTGCTCTTATAATGGTACCCAGGATGCTTCTTTTAGGACCTAGCCCTATGATAGTTCTTGCATTTGTTAGTGTTGACAAAGCCATGGCAAATGCAGATCTGATCTGTGACATTAGAAACAACACAAAATTTGAGGCTGTCTTTTCTAGAAAATCCATTTTATATTTTATTTGCTTAGCACCCTTGACTTCTTAGAATGTTACACATTCAAGAGTGCAGAATGTTACCAAATTAAAATGCACTCCAGAACAAGAAAAGGAAACACGCAGCACACCTGAAAATAGTTGAAGGAGTTCTTCCCTATATCATTTTCGGGCACCTGAATCACAAAATATATAGTATCAAACACACACACACAGAGAAAGATACAGCCCAAATGGTTGAACAAAGGCAAGGGTCACCTCCAGTTTCCAGTTCACAATAAATCCTTTTCAAATCAAGAAATGTAAATGATGAGGCCATATGCCAAAAACAACAGGGTCCTATTTCCAAAAGGAAACCAACTAGACTACAAATCCACTCGTTTTGTTTCTAAAAGTACCTTTTACTTTCCGATCAAATGAAAAATGGAACCAGAAGAGGTGATCACAAGGCAACATTTTCCAACAGAAGCACATGCCCTTGGTAGGTCCTTTTTAATTTCATAAATGGTCCTTTAATAACACAGAAGAAAAAAAAATAATGCCCATTTAAATCAGCAATGTAACCTGTGGATCTTCAATGGAAATGATGCAAGGTCGTCCTTTATTCTCGAACCTAGGATCAAAAGATCCAGCATGTTAATCCTTCATTACATAACATAGCAAAACATAAAGGTAATGATAAACAACACATATAATTGGCTCAGCAAATAAGTAATTATGTGCAGTAGACAAGTATACATGCAGCGTCTGCATACCCTTTATTTTTCTTCAAAAAGAAGGTTCCTGCCCCATTGCAAGATACACCAACATCTGTAGTGTTTAGTTTACGTCCATAGAAATCAAAAAAGGTAACCTTCCAAAAGCAAAAACATCTAATAAATATCAAGGTGCATAACACATGTAAAAGAAAATATCAAGAAAAGGATTTCAGAAGCTAAAGGCCTCAAGAAAAGCACAAAATGCACAGAGTGGTCGATCTTATTTTCAATCTCATAGGTCAATGACATAGCGCAGACATTCGTTTGTATCCTTAATTCATTTTCTGTTCAAGAAGCATTTCTATAATTTTAAAGTTCCCTTTTATTTTGGTTTATGAGCAAGCTACCTTCAACTCACCATGCTATATCAAATAAGGTGAAAGTCTGCCATACAAAATGTCAGGGCTTGCCCATCTTTTGCATTTAAGTTCTTCAAGTGTAAAAAAAAAGGTGTAATATTGACAGAGGCATGCAATCTAAAATACAAAAGAGAGCTAACTACCACCAAAAGAACACATAAGTATGTGATTTTCAGCACAGACAAAGTAATACCTAGCAAGTGTTAAAGTAAGCAAAGATTTTAAGAGGCTCGATCAAAAAAACATAAGCAAGATGAACAGTGAACTGCTTGAATTGATTCAAGGTCAATCCCATTTTCGAATATGAACTACAGTTTGAGAAAAGGCAATCCCATTTTTTGTGATCCATATCAGTTGTGGAGCTATCTACAACTGATATGGCAAAAAACTATTAGACAAACCTTGTGGCACATCTTCCAATGCTCTTTTCGGCATGAATTATGGAGTATAGCACTCAGGAACTATTCAAGTTCTTTAGCAATTGATAGAAAACAAGCTCCAAGGAGGATATAAGAATGATTGCTAATCAGCTGAATCAAATTACCCTAATCAAGGGATCAAGTAAGGGTTATTCAAGTCTCTTTCATAATTACCTTGACGTCCATCATTGCTCAGTTCAATGCAACACCAATGAATCATAGCAGGAGGACAACAAAACATCATTTACAACAGCCAAATTAAACGCCATTGGTTACAAATTATCTAATTTCAATCTTTATCGCCCCTTGCTAGCATAACCCAATAATATGTTATGAGCTGGTTTGCAGAGAAGGGGCTAACATGCTAAAGTTGCATATGTCAGCAACACTACTAGCAAAAAAGCCTTCCCCCCCCCCCCCACAAAAAAAAAAAGACACCCAAAAAACCCAAAAGAAAGATTACTTGGATATTTAGCCTCAAATGAAAGTAAAGGAAATGAAAATTGGTCAACAAGAAGATACCAACAGGACTCCTAAGTTGTGTTCCAGCTTAGCTTGGCACTCACGAAGATCCTGTGTCACCATAATGTAAAATGAATTATGAAACAGTAAAAAAGATGAAAATGTTGTGTGTGTGTGTGTGTGTGTGTGAGAGAGAGAGAGAGAGAGAGAGAGAGAGTGAATATCATTGTCCACACATTTGCTGAGATTGAAGATCATCATTCTCATATTTGCTGGCATTAAACACATTATTCTTGGAGCATCAAATCAGACGATCATTATCTCCACTCCCTCCACCCCCAACATATTATTGCATGAAAATTAACATTTTTCCTAATTAGAAACTTTATGTACAACTTCCAGTCATGTACAGAAGCCCTCCACTAAAATTATAGTGACAGCTAAGTGTTGAAGAAATGTACTACAAGTGTTCAATAAGTTCCTGAAAATTGAAACTGTAAAACAATGTAGACATGGCTTAGATGTGTCCAATATAAGTCTTCAGACTATTACATTTTTGTCATGTCCAAAGAAATGCTTGGCATGACACAGATCCTTTTTAGATGTATCGCTAGATGACAACTGGGTATGGTATCCTTAGAAGTATGGTGCAACATCGCTACTGTTGACATTACTTGCTCAGATTAACCAAATGGGGTACCAGATACGTTATCCAACAGGCTCTCCTCATCTAAAGCAACAAAAAAATGCAGAATCTTCCGCCATTCACTTTACCAATCCAGTCTTTCCCTTTTACTTTATTTTATAAAGCTCTAAATATATTCTTGTTTTGTATAATATTGACATCTCTGTATATCACAGTAGATCTGCTGATATCAACTTCAAAAATCCAAATTCCAAAGAAATTTCCATACAAAGAACCCAAATTACCAAGTTACTTACCCGCAGCATTGCTATTATCATGGTTAATAGAGCATAAGAACCAATTCCACCAGAATACACCTGCAAGAATATTTAGATAATCAACTAAGTGTATTGGAAGAGAAGACAGGTTATAAGCCTGAAGAGTATCATTATGTCAACTAAAGTACAAAAGATGAAATAATGAGATTACCAATTTTTACAATGAACTGATTCTAATGGTTTGTGAAAATAATGAGATTACTAATCTTTACAATGAACTCATTCTAATGGTTCAAACTAAAAACTGACTTACATAGGAGAACATTTTACAATTTTTAAACATTGCCTTGGTAAAAATTGTCATTGCATGGATTATTGGTCATCTTTCAAATAAAACCACAGGAAGTCACAAGTGCCACACAGCAGGCCTTTCAAATACTGGACCAGGTAAAATTTATTAAAGAAAAAATGTTTACCTCATTCAACTCCCTTTGTTGAAGAAAGATTTTCAATATCAAGCACAGTGGCCGTAATGGAGGGAATTTTGACACAGCATCCTGAGAAATTCATCACATATAGCCATTTACACACCCCAGGCATAAAGATGACAGCAGGGGAAAAAAATTGTTGCTACAAGATTGCGAACAGGAAACAATCTTCAAAGCATGCATTAAAATAAACAATTCAAGGTGTCCACCGAATGAAGATTATTAGAGTTTGAAATCAAAACACTTAAATCTATAGTTCTGAAGTTTCGAAAAGCAATCCCCGTGTAAAACAAAAAATAATAACCAAGTTCATCAACCAACTCAAATAAGGGGGAAAAAAGAACTGAAAGCAAGAAAATAACCCAGAAAGCTTGAAATAGAGAAGACAGAGGGTGAAAATACATCAAGCAAATTCAGAAGTGCAGCTAAGTAAAGAGCAACTGAAAAAAAAAAGGTTGGAAGAGGGGGGAGAGAGAGAGAGAGAAGAAACTTGAGAGGTAAATCATTCAGATTCACATAACATTACTCAAACTGAACTGCAAATGAGAGAGGGGGAGAGTGAGAGAGAGAGAGGTGCAGCAGAGAAATTAAGAAAGGCAAGTTAACGAAAGGCTTAGGGCTTGGCATTTGCTGTACTAAAAATTTGCAGGGTAAAAAGATAAATTAGTATTGCATGGGCTGGGGATTTCACTTGGGGAATACCTGACCCCCGGCCCATTTCTAGTCAATGCATTGAATAGCTGGCCTGACCAGGGCACGACTTGGCATGTACTAGCAGGACCGTGCAAATTGCCACCTTTAGCTTGATATGTTTCAATCATTTTTTTTAATGCATGATCCAGTGTTTTAGGGTGCAACTAGCACCAATACTCCAGTGTTAAGTTGCTTGCGAGAATTCTGCCAAAAAAAGTGGAGAAGCTAGCACAGGCCTAAACAAGGCATAAGGCAGAGCAAACCAATTAAGACACATATAGTAAATATACATATAATTAATTTTCCAATCACTGAGGTCAACACATGATTGTATATGTAAAAATCAAGGAAAAATAAGAGATGATAAAGAATTTGGACCAACACTCAGATACCAGGTTATTGAATAGGGAATGACGGAATAGTGAACAAAAATAAAACAACAAACCTTAATAAACTCAGCAGCTTTTGGCCCATTTTCCATATCAAAACTGTGACAAAAGAATTAAAAAATCCTATTAGTAACTTAACTAAATGTTGACAATAGCATGGCCTTTATACATGATTCACTTCTATGTAGTCCCAAAGAGAAACGTTTGAGGGCAGTAATTCTAATATACAGAAGAGTAATTTGTCCTTTATAAGCCAATGCTTAATTCAGAACAGGGACTTTCAGTTCATACACCTACTCAACACTTCCCAGATAACCTTGAATCCATATCAATGTCCATCTCAAAAGTAGTGCTTTTCCACTGCTCCAGCATGTAAGGGCATATTAAAATCATTTCCACCCAAAAATAGGATGTTCATATCGAAAGTAGTGCATTATAAACAAATGCTTAATTCAGAACAGAGACTTTAAGTTCATACACCTCCTCAACACTTCCCAGATAATCTTGAATCCATATCAATGTTCATCTCAAAAGTAATGCTTTTCCACTGCACCAGCTTGTAAGGGCATATTAAGATCATTTCCGCCCAAAAAAAAAAAAGGATGTTCCAAGATAAACTTGTATATAAGCACAAGCTAGGACCTTTTGATTGGAAAAAGAGATGATGCATTATATAAGTCATTCTAATCATCAAATTAAAAATCAAAAGAAAATATATAAACCTTATGTCGAATGAAACTTCACTCTTCTTCTCTATGAATTTGACAATTGGCACACGAGCCCTCGAAATTACCTGCCCATTTACCGCTTAGTGTTAGTACTCTTGATCATAAATTTTGAGATGACGTAGTTCTTTTATCAGAAGGAAGCAAACCTGTATCTTTCTAGCGATGCCTCTTTGTGACAATGCCCTAGAAAGAGCTTGTAAGCCCTTTTGAGGAGTGTTTATATTGGAATTTAGAATCACAACCTACATTTGACAGAAATTTTCAAGGGGTAGTCAGCTGGATGTCAATTTTCTTTACCCCTGAATGCTTTATTCCCATGCATATAGCAAATTGATTAAAACAAATAAGAATATAAAAGCAGTACTAGAAACATTATGCAGTAAGACTGAAAACCAAGATGTTATGTGAAGTTCAGATTGAATAACAAAAAAATCATCACAGAAGGGCTTTCAACAATTTTTGAACTTTTCTCTTCTGAAACTAGTGGCCAAACTTCTCTTTTCATTTCAGAAACCCAAAGTTAACAACTTACGGGTAGTCTGGTACAAAATATTCTACGGAAACCATAAGGAGACCAACTTGGTTAACATTAACAGCCAACAAGGAATAATTGTAGTTACATCGATATCACTTGAGGGGAGATAAAGCCCTGTTTTAAATGACCCAAATACTTCAACCTGAAAAGGCAACAAAATACCATAAGCTCCACAATTTAATCCCAAAAAAAAAATAATAATAATAAAATAAAAAACTAAAAAACCAACAAAAAGAGTCGAATTATTTGTACCTTGCAATAAGGCCATATATATTTAATAACATCAAAGACACGTTCCACAGCTGAGTTTCTTGAAGCTAGTTCTTCTGGAGTTGGCGAAAGAAAATCACAAAAATCTACAATCTCTGCAAAGAGACAAAAAACCCTTGTCTTAAGAAACTACTTATTCTGCAAAATCCGACAAATTCAGCATAATCCCATAACCAAACCAAAGCGCCTAAATCAAACTCTACCTAATAACAATTCAAGAGAACACAATTTACTTTGAAGGACCAAGAAAACGATGCCAAAAAGAAAATTTCAGGTCCATACATCACTATCCTATCATAAACCCTAGGTCAAGAAATTACACATTCTGCAAAATAAAATAAAATAACATAAAGGTCAAATTCAACTACTTATCGGAATATTATTAAAAACCCCAGTTCGAAGCCAATATTCGTAAACCTTTATAAAGTTGAAGCTAATTCCATTCATGAAAACCCTAGGATATGGGATTAGTCATTATGCAAAAGTATGAACGAAGGTCTACACTGGCTAATAACCACTCTGATATTAAAAGCTCTAAAATTCATGGGACAGAAAAATTAAAGGATTGACGAACCTTTATGAAGTTGAAGCATAGGACTCTTAAATCGACAGTTGCCACTAAACCAGCTACCCTCAAGCCCCCTTTCCTGTTCTCCTCCTCCATCATTCCTCTCCGGAGTCGCAACCCGAGTAACAACAGGAGAGTCTAGGGTTTGAACTTCGTTGTCGTCGTCAACATCGAGAGAGAAATAATCCGCTGCGGCAGTTTCAGGCGAAGGGCATTGAAGAGAGGAGAGAGAAATTTGGTTACGGCAAACGTAGTACGGTTCCGACGACTCGTCGTTCGGAGGAGTCGGCGCGTTGGGAAGTGGGTCTAGGGCCTCGTATAGAAACCTGTTTTCCATTGAAGAGGAGAGAGAGAGAGAGAGAGAGGGGAGAAACGGACTTGGGGCTTGGGTGAACCCGAGTTGGGGCTAGGGAAATATATTTTGCTAGGGAAATATATATATTTAAATAGTTTAGAAAAAATAATAATTAAAATTTATTATTATTATATATCATTAAATTTTTTATTACTATCATAAAATACACAAATATAAAATTAAAAAAATTTACCTCATTTATAATGAAATTAAATATTATTTTTTATTGGTTGCTTTAAATCACAAGTTAGTATATAAAATTCATTTCAATTAGAAAAGATTATACCAAGTTCAAGTAAAAGTTGAGTAAATATTTCTTTAAGATATCATATAAATAAAAATACCAGTTATATACTCTTTTTATTTGTTAATTCCTTTTTTAGGGTGATTTAGGCATGAACATTTAATTATTTATTTGTCCGAAACTAAAATTAATTCACAATAATCTATCATATTTTTTCTTAATCATATGTTTCGGGATTGAATTATGAAAAAGGAGAAATAAATTTTAGAAAAGTCAATCTCTTAATGGGTTTCAATAACGCTCAAATGAGATTAGTCAGACAAAACTCAAATACTGATAAATGAAAATAAAAAAAATGATATTTTTTTATACCATATTTTGGATACCGTCCGGAATCTGGGGTTTCGCCCCGACGACCGCTCTAGTGACTCCGGAGGACGGATTAGGATACGCTCCATACACATGAGAGTCCGATATTCCTAACAAAATTCGAAATTCTTAACTTTTGCTCGAGTGAGCAGAAAACATTTTGTTGGGACTATTTCGCCATAAATATGTTTTCCACCTGACCAGCAGAAAACGGAGGTTTGCTCAGGCAGTTCATAAAACAGAAAATAGGATCTGAACCAAAAAAAAAAAAAACAAAGAAACAGAAAATAGGATTGACCTTCAATCAATTCAAGCAGTTCACTGTTCATCTAGCATATGTTTATTTGATTGCAGGTTTGCTCAAGATTTTGGTGCTTGTTCAAACGAGTGGTTGGGCATAAGACCTCATTTCGGCCTAATTCAAGAGAAATTCTGAGTCAACTTTCGTTTATTTTCAAGATCCAAAACCTGGTCTCAATTGAACTTGATCCCAATTTTCAGTGTCTAAACATCTTCAATGGCTACCATGAACTGGGTTCGGTCAAAATCATGAGTGCTAATGACTCGGTCAAGGTTAGGGCATTGCAATGATTCATAATTTATAAATAAATAAGAGAAGTACTAAATTTTGAACATAGGAATTATGATTCTGCAGATGATTCATAATTTATAACAACATGGGATCAACTAAGCAACCAAAGACTGGACTTACAAAATTCATTTTTTCTTCCTATAACTATCATCATCATCTTCATCTTCATAATCATCATCATCGAACTCGCTATCGATCTCACCATCCAAATCATCGTCGTCCTCATCAAGTTCCTCTTCATCATCCCACTCCCCGTCATCCCCGTCCTCGTCGGCTTCATCATCATCGATTCTCGAAACAGTCCGACCGCGAGCAACCAAATCCGACTTGAAAAGATCAAACCAACATGGCTGTGCTAAATACACCGAGTTATTCACTACAATACTGTTTGGACCATCTCCATTCGACTTCCAGCCGACGTCGCTTGCGACCCGAGCTGAAGAAACTGCAGAGAGATTGAGAAGATCGTCAATATGTAGTCGTTCTGAGGACCGTGGTTTGCTGAGAACAGGTCGATTCAATCGGCCAACGCGAACCAAATTGTTGATCTTTGACATGGTTGCCATTCTCTCTCTCTCTCTCTCTCTCTCTCTCTCTAGAATTTGGTCTCAGTGGAGGCGGAGTGAAGGGCGTTGGGGTTTCATATACAGAGACAGAGGAGGGTTTAAGGGTTTATGAGGATATGCCAAAAAGTGGGCAAGTGCATATTAAGATATAACGGACATGAAGTAGATTGGTGACACGTCAAAATGAGGTCCACGTGGCATCTTGGAGTGAATGAGATGCTTCAAGGCAGGTGCAAATTCAAGTACACAATTGTGGGCTACCGTGTCCAACTAGAAACTTCTTCTTAATGGGCTCCGTAGCCGGCCCATGTGGTACCTCAGCCTTTTGCCCCAATTTTTCTTTTAATTAACCAATTTCAAAGTTATATTTTGAATAATTTAATTTGAATATTATCTGATTAATTTAAAAAAAATTATTTTAATATATTAATTTTTATTTTTAAATTTTGAATTTAAAATTTAATCAAAAATAACACACTTATCTACAGATTGATTTTCCGTCTGTACTTCTTGCCTCATTGCAAAGGAATTAATGTAGAATATTCAAGGAGGAGCCTCTTCCAAAATAAGTTACATCTTGCCCCTATTTCTTCCTTATTGCTACCACTGTTGGGTAGGGAAAAATTGTCATAGTGATCACCATTGGCAAATCAGTGTTTATTGATGGAAAATTAGAGAGCAGGACTGCAGACTGCGCTTGCGCCCTTTGACTTGGATCAACAATGGTTGAGCTCTCTTCTCGGGTTCAGCTTCACCATCCATTTCTGTGTTGTTAATCTATTTTCCAACCACTCTTGACCACTTTGGATCGACTTCAACCCATCTTGATCGACGGGGTCTACGCTTGAAGGTGGCCGAGTGTCCTTCATCGGGTTTTGTCTGGGATAAACCAGTGGGTTGCGTTGCTAGAATGTGGTCGGTATCCCCTGTTTGACAGTGATTGGTTTCGCCGGAGGGTGACCGGATTGTCCAAGAGGTTCCTCTATTCAGGGCCTTAATCTACTCGATTAGTGTGTTCTAGTTCTCTCTAAAGTTGCCCCAGCCCTATTGTTCGGTCTTGTTATATAGGGCGCCAGCTCTGATGCCCTTGGTTTTTTTTTTTGGTAGAAAGAAGCTCCAAACAGAGAGCCCAACAAAACCACTACTAGCCCAAACCCTCGGCCCTGCAAGGCCTATTCCCTCCAATCCTGAGAATAGCATCCCCCGCCAAATCTTCAGACAAAAACTTGAGCAGCTACTGAGGAGGGTCTTCCAAAACTGTGACACCAGGCGCAGTGTCTGAATCCCAATTTGGCGAGGGCGACTGCCCTTCCATTCGCTTCTCGGAAAACATGGGAGACGTGACATACTCCCAGCTCATCCATCAAAGCTTTACATCCAAGTCTAACCAGATGGAGGGGGTGGTCGACTTCCTGCTTGTCCTCCATAAGTTTAATTTAAGTCAGAACTGTCTACTTCAACCTGCAGATGAATTATGTTCAAGTTTTTAGCAAGCCTTAGACCTTCCCTCAAGCCCCAAAGTCCGCAGTTGCAATGTAGCCCTATTTTGCTCTCGCCCCAGGGTGCCTGGTTAGATTTTTACTTCTTTGTTCTTGTTTCTGGCCTGAAGCTTAATGTGTTTGTTCCAAATTCTATTAGAGGCTGCTTCCCTTATATATTTTTTTGGTTGTTGGCTGCTTCCCTTTATGGTTGCACTCCCAGTTGTTTTAGATGTTTCCTAGTGTTGTTTGTTTATGAGCCTTTGCCCCAATGAAAAAGGAATTGTCTTCTTTACACTTTTCTTTTCCAACTGAATAAAAGTAACAAAATAGATCTAAGCAAAAAGGGGATAGTCTCCACTTGGGCTAATCAACAAATACTCGATGAGCCATATTGTGCGTGCATGCAAAGAGACATACCACTTCCTAGCCATTTATTTTTGCACTACTCATTTAGAATAGTTCAGAACATGAGGGCGTGTGTAGGACTAATAAATTCCCCATGAACTTGCTGCTACCAAGCACTTGGAAGTCTCTAAATTTCTTAGGAAGGATACAAAGACCACCAAACCTCCGCTGGAAGAAAAAAATGAAAGCCAATAGCAAGCCCCACAGCGGATCAGCATATCTAAAGCCGTAGAGTAGTTAGTCTGCTCAGGCTTGTATGATAGTAATGGGTTGGATCATAACTATTAGCACAGTCGTGAGCTCTACCTCTTTGAATTGAGTAGTCGGATACTCTACTTCATAACTAGAGTCTCGAATTCAAACTTTGTGAATGAAAAAAAAAAAAATTGAAAAACCAACCCTCTAATGTGTCTCATATTGATCAAACTAGATTAGTCGGGTGAAATCCACATACCGGTTGATCCGGTGCAAAAAAAAAAATAGTTGCTAGTTTTGCAAAGATTATACCTTTTAAATAGCAAACAAAACCAACACTTGTTGGCGTAAGTGAGATGGACACTTTTTTCCTTAATCAGGTCGGGAATTCGACTCCCCCAAACACGAAAAAAACAATGTTGGGAGACCCGCCTCACAAAGTGAGCCCCGCCTCACAAAGTGAGCCCTGCAACATTTGATTCAGTTAATCGGGACGAAATTTCGCATATTGGATAGTGGCCAAGCTATGGTATCAAAAAAAAAAAAAAAAGTAACAAACAAAAATAGTGGTTCCCTCGGAGAAGAAAGGAGAGAGAATGAACTCTAGAGTTGGAGATCACAAGATTTTTGGGAGAAGAAAAGCATCAAGAACCAGACCTGCGTAAGACCTTAAACTAACACTACTAGTACTGGAATTTAACTCGGCCCTACACCAAGTTGCGGAGGCAGAATTTGATTTTAGGGTGACATATATAAATTTTAAAAAAAATATATATATATATACAAATTTATATATATAGAAAGTATGGTAAATATAAAAAAAATAATTATGTAAATATAAAATATTAAAATTAAAAATTTAGTAAACAAAATTTTCTACCTTTCTTCTATTGAAATTGAAAAAGAGAGAGAGAGAGAGAGAGAGAGAGAGAGAGAGAGAGAGAGAAATTTGTGAGAAGAAAATGAGGTATATGCATTACAGGATGTTAACAAAAACACGAGGGGAGAACACAAGTAGTTAGCCATGACTGTTGTGTCAAAGGTATATGGGACATATTGATGTTATTAATCACATATGTAGTTATGTGTGCTTTATTATTGTACAATTTAAGATATCAATTATGTTTTTTCTTGAAACTATTAAACTTTTTAACTTCTAAGATTCAAATTGTTGTATCGAATTCCAGGACGGATAGATTTGATTTTTAAAATATCAACATATGTGGTAAGTTAATATCAACATATGTGGTAATTATTTTAAAAATTGATGCATCAATTTGAGTTATTGTAATGCATATTGTGATTAACAATATGTTGAAAACATAAAAGAATTATTTAGGAAAAATATTAGAATTTTAAAGTATTATTTGAACAATCACTAAAATTTTGTTGCAGTTGCAGACATTAAATGCCGATAATGAAAAATTTTCGGTTCTTGTAATGCATGGAGTCACAATGTAAACATGTTTTTATACATTTCATTTAGAATTTGATAAGTCAATTTGAATTTTAAAAGTCAAAGTTTTATAGCTTCAGAAAAAATCAAAAAAAAAAAAAAAAAACAAAAATTGATATTTTAAAATATACAATAATAATAAAGTACACATAAGTACGTCCTCAAATGATTACCTTGAGCAAAATCTAAAGAAGATACGCATTCAAGCAGTAGACATACACTTAAGCTCCCTTCCTAATTGTGGTCTGTTATTCATGCATTTTCTTTTCTACTCCGACATATAACATATTAAATTTTATATTATAATATGAATTTTAATATATCATAACGCAATCTCAAACCCTAAAATTCATTTACAAACCATAAAAGTCAAGTAGACAACAAATTGTTCAATCAATTCAAATTTGACCTTCGTATCTATACATAATTCATTTTCATGAAAAATTTAATAAATAACATAATCTAAACAACTTATACCGATGAAAATTATAACATAAACAAACTTTATTAAACTCACAAAGTTTTAAATTCATTTTAAGTGTAGTCTTTTAGTATTCATATTTAGTTGAAACATAAAAAACAAATCCCCAACACACATATGTAATATACATGTGTCTATCTAATCAAGCGTAATTCTAGTATGCGTATAAAAATAGATTTGAACCGTGCACATGTCAAATACCATGTCTTTTAGGTAGAAAATTAACATAAAGGTTTAAATCATGTGCACA
Organism: Dillenia suffruticosa; assembly: GCA_033439265.1. Lineage (NCBI taxonomy): Eukaryota > Viridiplantae > Streptophyta > Magnoliopsida > Dilleniales > Dilleniaceae > Dillenia > Dillenia suffruticosa. Next base: position 4,478,740 of record JAVTVX010000005.1, read on the forward strand.
TAAAGCTACTACATTTGCGGACCTAAACTTCTTTTATACATCCACAACATAAGATTTGCAATTGTTCTTTAAATGCAAACCTTGAAATGAAATTCCTCGCCTATATCTTACTTTAGATCCAAAACTGCTAATCAAATTCTTCTTCCTAATTTTTTTACATTCTCAACCGGTTGGTATTTAAAACTTGGCTAACATTGGTATTGAAAACTTGGTTAACATGTTTGGGGTTGCACGATTGCCCGCTAATCATCTCTTATCATCTCTTAATGTTCTCTATTCACTTTAATTTTTCAAAAAAAAAAAAACCTAATCTCAATCTTCAATCCTATCAAAGCATGAAACCATCATGCAAGGCACATCAAAGTTGCAAAAAAGAAAACAAGAATATAAAAACACACTAGACCTAATACCGGGTAGCATCCAGATAATGAGGTGCCTTAATCCTTACATGATATGGGTCACTGCTTACTAACCAGCGCATGCTTGCTAATTCATTGACACCTCAATGGTGTCTCTAGATGGAGCAAAAAATTGTTTACCGCACTCTTTAAGCACAAGACATTGGTGACCTTCTCTGCAGTTGAGCAGTTCAAGTCATGTGGAATTGGATTCCAGAGATTTTACATTGTTGACGAGCAAAATAACATATTTACATCCGAGGCCCCAAAATGGTTCAATATAATTACATACAAATGCACATCTCACATAAAAGGGAGTCGAACATGCATAAAACATCAAAAGTATAACCATGCAAGTAATTTGGATGCTACCCCAGTAACAACACAACCATAAACAAACAAATAGTCATCAAAATCATATTGCCATCCACATTGGACCACACATTAGTATTTGTTTTGGAGGGGGGAAAGGTGAGAGAGAGAATTATTGCTGACCTCAAAATAGCACTACCCGGTAGATGATGAGGAATGATGAAGAAGTTTATTGCATAATATTTAACAAGCCCACTGCAACCCAAAGTGGAAGTTTTGTTGGTCATGGCTTTCTTTAACTTGGCTTAGTTTATTCTAAGATAAAAATGAAAGCAATGTAAGAGTTCATAACCATATAAATGGGTTCAATGCATCAATAAAAACTCAGTTCAATACATCAATAAAAACTCACATACACACACACAAACATTACGAAGGAACCCAAACCCAAAACGAAAACTTGAAAACTGTCTGTTTGGGTTATCAAGAATCTGAGTCAATGTCCAAACACTTCACCCAGTCAATAATGGCTGCAAAAAAGGACCCAATATAGACCTTAGTTCTCTTCTCCTAAGCAAGCAATTCACCACAACTACAACACCATGAGTTATTCATTCAATTACAGGTAATAACTCACAATATTATCATTTGCAAGAAGAAACCACATATCACAAAATAAATGCATAATTCATGAACAATTTCATCAAACTATCTTGTAATACCACCAGAACTTGACATTTCTATTAGTAGAATTCGAAAAAAAGTTAAGCAAGAAAAAGAGTTAATAATAGATCAATGATAGGTCACCTTAATCTAATAGGACTGGAGACTTATAGGGATGAAAAAAGATCATCCTACTTGATTTGTGTGGATACGAAAGTCAATATCCTTACAAATTTGCTTCATACTTGATAGAGTCTTATCCTTTGTCTTTTGGTCATGTTCTGCATCAGCAAATAATCTTTTACATTCTTCCCTATTTCATCAACAATTTACTTCACGCTTCAAGGCCATTTACAACCTGACATCAGCAGACAATTGGGTCAAATAAATAGCTAAGCAATTGGCTAATTTCTAATACCAACTATGTACTGGGAGTACTCGGGTCTGACAACCAATTCTGATCAACCAGAATTGATTTCTGCAAATGATTTTAATGAACCTAAGATTGGCTACAGTCTAAACAATAAGCATTACAAGAAAGACTGCTGAAACCAACTAGGAAATCCATACCAAAATGGGACAAATAATCAAATCTTGAAATATTAGAATCTTCCCAGTATAAGAAGGCCCATAGAGGAGCGTTCCCATCTGCAATAAATAAGTTCCCATCTGCAATAAATAAGTTCATGCCCATAGCTGCGATTGAATAATCTTCTGAACTTTGAGTGAACAAAGATGGATAAGTATGTCATAATCATGTGAAAGAGGGAAAACTCCCGAGGCAAGAACTCTTCAATGCACCCACAAAGGCAAGGGTCACCTCCAGTTTCCGGTTCACAATAAATCCATTTTAAATCAAGAAATGTAAATGATGAGGCCATATGCCAAAAACAACAGAGTCCTATTTCCAAAAGGAAACCAACTAGACTACAAATCCACTCGTTTTGTTTCTAAAAGAACCTTTTACTTTCCCAAGGAAGAGATCAAATGAAAAATGGAACCAGAAGAGGTGATCAAGAAAGGCAATATTTTCCAACAGAAGCACATGCCCTTGGTAGGTTCTCTTTAACTTCCTAAATGGTCCTTTAATAACGCAGAAGAAAAAAAATAATGCCTGTTTAAATCAGCAATGTAACCTGTGGATCTTCAATGGAAATGATGCAAGGTCGTCTTTTATTCTCAAACCTAGGATCAAAAGATCAAGCATGTTCGTCCTTCATTGCATAACATAGCAAAACATAAAGGTAATGATAAACAACACATATAATTGGCTCAGCAAATAAGTAATTATGTGCAGTAGACAAGTATACATAAGTGTCAGCATACCCTTTATTTTGCTTCAAAAAGAAGGTTCTAGCCTCATTGCAAGATACACCACCATCTGTAGTGTTTAGTTTACGTCCATAGAAATCAAAAAAGTTAACCTTCCAAAAGCAAAAACATCTATATAGATGCATAAAGTATGTAAAAGAAAATATCAAGAAAAGGATTTCAGAAGCTAAAGGCCCCAAGAAAAGCACAAAATGCACAGAGGGGTCGATCTTATTTTCAATCTCATAGGTCAATGACATAGCTCAGACATTCTTTTATATCCTTAATTAATTTTCTTTTCAAGAAGCATTTCTATAATTTTAAAGTTCCTTTTTATTTTGGTTTATGAGCAAGCTACCTTTAACTCACCATGCTATATCAAATATGGTGAAAGACTGCCATACACAATGTCAAGGCTTGCCCATCTTTTGCATTTAACTTCTTCAAGTGTCGAGAAAAAAAGGTGTAATATTGACAGAGGCATGCAATCTAAAATACAAAAGAGAGCTAACTACCACCAACAGAACCCGCAAGTATATAATTTTCAGCACAGAAAAAGTAATACCTAGCAAGTGTTAAAGTAAGCAAAGATTTTAAGAGGCTCAATCAAATAAACATATACTAGATGAACAGTGAACTGCTTTAATTGATTCAAGGTCAATCCCATTTTCGCATATGAACTACAATTTGAGAAAGGGCAATCCCATTTTTTGTGATCCACATCAGTTGTGGAGCTATCTACAACTGATATGGCAAAAAAGTATTAGACAAACCTTTTGGCACATCTTCCAATGCTCTTTTCAGCAAGAATTATGGAGTATAGCATTCAGGAATCTATTCAAGTTATTTTGCAAATGATAGAAAACAAACTCCAAGGAGGATATAAGAATGATTGCTAATCAGCTGAATCAAATTACCCTAATCAAGGGATCAAGTAAGGGTATTTCAAGTCTCTTTCATCGTTACCTTGAGGTCCATCAATTCTCAGTTCAATGCAACACTGAAGAATCATAGCATTAGGAAAACAAATCATCATTTACAAGAGCCAAATTAAACGCCATTGGTTACAAAATTATCTAATTTCAATCTTTATCGCCCCTTGCTAGCATAACCCAATCATATGTTATGAGCTAGTTTGCAATGAAGAGGCTAACATGCTAAAGTTGCATATGTCAACAATACTACTAACACAAAGCCTTCTCCCCCCCCCCCCCCCGGGGCCCAAAAAAAAAAGACATCAAAAAAACCCAAAAGAAAGATTACTGTAATATTTAGCCTCAATTGAAAGTAAAGGAAATGAAAATTGGTTGACAAGAAGATACCAACAGGACTCCCAGGTTCTGTCCCAGCTTAGCCTGGCACTCATGAAGGTCCCGTGTCACCATATTGTAAAATGAATTATGAAACAATAAAAAAGATGAAAATGTTGAGAGAGAGAGAGAGAGAGAGAGAAAGAGAGACTGAATATCATTATGCACACATTTGCTGAAATTGAATATTATCATTCTCATATTTGCTGGCATTAGACACATTATTCTCGGAGCATCATCAAATCAGACAATCATTATCCCCACTCCCTCCACCCCCAACATGATATTGCATGAAAATTAACATTTTTTCTAATTAGAAACTTTATTTACACCTTTGGGTCACGTACAGAAGCCCTCCACTAAAATTTTAGTGACAGCTAAGAGTTGAAGAAATGTACTACAGGTATTCAATAAGTTCTTGAAAATTGAAATGGTGAACAATGTAGACATGGCTTAGATGTGTCCGATATGAGACTTCAGACTATTACAATTTAATCATGTCCAAAGAAATGCTTGGCATGAACACAGATCCTTTTTAGATGTATCGCTAGATGACAATTGGGTATGGTATTCTTAGAAGTATGGTTGAACATTGCTACTGTTGACATTACTTGCTCAGATTAATTAAATGGGGTGCCAGATATGTTATCCAACAGGCTCTCCTCATTTAAAGCAACAAAAAAATGCAGAATCTTCCACCATTCATTTTATCAATTCAGTCTTTCCTTTTTACTTTATTTTATAAAGCTCAGAATACATTCTTCTTTTGTATAATATAGACATCTCCGTATATCACTGCAAGACTTGGCATGTACTAGCAGGACTGTGCCAATTGCCATCTTTAGGTTGATATGTTTCAATCATTTTTTATGTATGATCCAGTGTTTTAGGAAGCAACTAGCACTGATACTCCAGGATCAAGCTGCCTGTGAGGATTCTGCCAAAAAAAGTGGAGAAGCTAGCACAGGCCTGAACAAGGCATAAGGCAGAGCAAAGCCAATTAAGACACATATAGTAAATATACATATAATTAATTTTCCAATCACTAAGGTCAACACATGATTATGAAATATGTAAAAATCAAGGAGAAATAAGAGATGATGAAGAATTTGGACCAACACTCGGATACTAGGTTATGTAATATGAAATGACCAAATAGTGAATAAGAATAAAACAACAAACCTTAATAAACTCAGCAGCTTTTGGACCATTTTCCATATCAAAACTGTGACAAAAGAATTAAAGAATCCTATTAGTAACACAACCAAATTCTGATGATAGCATTGCCTTTACACGCGATTGAAACAACACAAGCACTTCTATGTAGTCCCAGAGTGAAACCTTTGAGGCCAGTAATTCTAATATACCGCAGAGTAATTTGTCCTGTAGAAGCCAATGCTTAATTCAGGACAAGGACTTTCAGTTCATACACCCACTCAACACTTCCCAAATAACCTTGAATCCGTATCAGTGTCCATCTCAAAAGTAGTGCTTTTCCACTGCTCCAGCTTGTAAGGGCTCATTTCCACTCAAAAAATAGGATGTTCATATCAAAAGTAGTGCATTATAAACAAATGCTTAATTCAGAACAGGGACCTTCAGTTCATACACCTACTCAACACTTCCTAGATAATCTTGAATCCACATCAATGTTCATCTCAAAGTTAGTGCTTTTCCACTGCACCAGCTTGTAAGGGCATATTAAGATCATTTCCGCCCAAAAACAATAGGGTGTTCCAAGGAAAACTTGTACATGAGCACAAACTAGGACCTTTTGATTGGGAAAAGAGATGATGCATTATATAAGACATTGTAATCATCAAATGAAAAATCAAAAGAAAATATATAAACCTTGTGTCGGATGAAACTTCACTCTTCCTCTCTATGAATTTGACTATTGGCACACGAGCCCTACCTGCTCCTTTACTGCCTAGTTATCTTCTTCTAAACAAGCAATTCCCCACAACTACAGCACCATAGAGTTATTCATCCAATCATAGATAATAACTCACAATATTATCATTTGTGAGAAGAAACCACATATCATAAAATAAAATGTATAATTCATGAACAATTTCACCAAACTATCTTTCAATACCACCAAAACTTGATATTTGTATTCATTGAATTCCAAAAAAAAAAAGTTGAGCAAGGAAAAGAGTTAGTAATAGATCAATTTTAAGTCACCTTAATCTAATAGGACTTCAGACATATATGGATGAAAAAAGATTATCTTACTTGATTCGTGTGGATAGGAAAGTCAATATCCTTACAAATTTGCTTCACACTTGACAGAGTCTTATCCCTTGCCCTTTGGTCATATTCTGCATCAGCAAATAAATCTTTTCCATTCTTCTCTATTTCACCAACCATTTGCTTCATGCTCCATGGCCATTTACAACCTGACATCTGCAGAAAATTGGGTCATATTCGTAGCTAATGCAATTGACAAGCAATTCTGACCAGCTAGAATCGATTTCTGCAAATGATTTAAATGAACTTTAGGTTGGCAACAGTCTAAACAATAGGCATTTACAAGAAAGACTGCAGAAACCAACCAGGAAATCCATACGAAAATGGGACAAATAATCAAATCTTGCAATATTAGTATATTCCCCTTGTCACAAGGCCCATAGAGGAGCATTCCCATATGCAATAAATAATTTCATGCCCATAGCTGCAATTGAATAATCTTCTGAACTTTGAGTGAACAAAGATGGATAAGTGTGTCATAATCATATGAAAGAGGGAAAACTCTAGCGGCAAGAACTCTTCAAAATACACCCACAAGTTATACAAGCAGAACATATGTAGCAAAGAAGCCCCAAAATAAAAATAAAATAAAACTTAAAACCAAAATCAAAACCCCAAAGAAATCCAAACTTAAAGAGACTGGAGAATTTGAGCACCCTAAATTTAAATATCGCATACATTTTTTTTTTCAACAATAATAAAATTCGAGTAACAAAATTAGGAAGTAAAAAGCACAAAAAGTGATGGTTAGATTGAAAATCAAAAGAAATTAAACAATTTTCAAACTCATTGGACTCTATAATCTTCAGTTAAGAGAATAATGATCATTCCTCTCTCCCTCTCCAAAAGAAACGATTACTAGTGGAATCGATAAAATTTAACCCAGAAAGACAATTAAAGATCAAAGATCTTGAGAGAGGATCAAATTGATCAAGCTTTGCATTTAAAACAAATCAATCTTGTTAAATTAATAATAACATCCATAAAGGGCAGAGGATATGCCACAAAGAAACCAAGTGAATCTTCAAGCCATAATTGATTAATATACGAACACCTAAAAAATTAAGTTCATAAAATTAACTAACACATGCCGGGGGGGAGAGAGAGAGATGAAAAGGAGCCGCTGTAAGTCCTGTACCGCTGGTGTGATTCTTATTTTATCTAGGCTTTTATATTTGATCTTTTTTCTAAAGACCATGTAATCTTATTTGTCTAATTTCCTTTTAACTATAGATACCTAAAATTGAATGCACAAAAAAGAGTGGTTAATTCTAATATTATAAAGTATGGTTAAATTCGAAATTAAAAAAAAAAAGCATTAATAATAAGCCAAGATATGCATCATGAGCTACAATAACCTATTCACAAATGTTGCATCAAAAATCTCTACTTGATATCTTTGGCAGGATTTTTAAGTCCTGGAAAACTAAGAGTAAGAAACAGTATAAAGAGAAAAATAAAATCAAAAAAATTACATAATAACTTGTAAAGAAATAAAGATAGTGGTGCATTACTCATCTCATTCTATGGTAAAAATCTATTCTAATGCCAGATACAACAATGATCTGCTAGTCATAGTGATTAAAAATCAAATTTATTAACATATTAATCTTCTACCTATGCTTAAAACATATAACAATTACTGAAAAAGTTCTAAAATTATAAAGCATTATCCAAATAATCACTAAAATTTAGTTACTAAGCTTAAATGCCGATGATGAAGAAAGTTCTCAATCTTGCAATGTATAGAATCACAATGCAAACATGTTTTATGCATTTCATTCAAAATTGGATGCATCAATTTGAATCTTTGAAGTCATAAATTTTTTATAGTTTTAGGGAAAAAAATTTTATCTTAAAATATACAATGATAAAGCACACAAACATATTTATAATCAATATAATCAACATGTCCAATATACCTTTGACACACGAGTCTAGGCTAACCTGTGATCTCCACCCCTATTTTCATTAACATACTCAAATGATTAACTTAAGCAAAGTCTGAAGAAAATTTTGCATTCAAGTGATAGACATAGACTATTGACAAAAGTTATATCAAAGTGGAAACTTAAGTTCCCTGCCTAATTTTGGTCTATTATTTATGCATTTTCTATTCTATTATAACATAACATATTAAACTTTATATCATAACATGAACTTTAGGGGACCATAACACGACCTCGAACCTTAAAACCCATTTACAAGCTTCCTAGAAGTCACGTAGACAAAAGAGTGCCCACTGAAGTTGTTCAAGTAATTCAATTTTGAATTTCTATTAACATATGATTTATTCTCATTAAAAATTTAATCGACAACACAATCGAAGCTGAGAATACTTGTGAAAATTTTAACAGAAACAAACTTCAAACTTTATTAAGTTCACCATATTTCAAACTCATATTTAACCATACAATCTTTTAGTATTCATATGTAGTTGAAATATAGAAAACCATACCCAACACTTACATATATAATATACATGTGTCTATCTAATCAAGTATAATTTTAGTATTTGCATCAAAACAGATTTTCATCTTGCATACGTCAATTATGTAGAAAATTAACATAAAAGCTTAAATTATGTGCACACAAGCTACTACATTTGTAGACCTAAGCTTCTTTTATGCATTCACATCACAAGGTTTGCATTTGCTCTATCAGTACAAACCTTGTAATGAAATTCCCCTCCTATATTTTACTTCAGGTCCAAAACCACTAACCAAATTCTTTTTCCTAATTATCATTACATTCACAACAAGTTGGTATTCAAACTTGGTTAGCATGTTTAGGGTTGCATGATTGCTGGTTAACCATCTTCTAGTGTTCTCCACTTGCTTCAATTATTTGAGAAAAACCTAATCCCAATCTTCAGTCCTATCAAACCATGAAATAATCATGCAAGGCATATAGCAAGAGTTACAGAAAAGAAAACAAAGAGTATAAAAACTGGCTTACTCCTTATGTGATATTCCTCAACTGCTCACTAACAACAAGCTAAACAACAAATTGACATCCCAGGCCCAAAAGTGGTTCCCTACAATTACATACAAATGCAAAGGAGTTGAATATGCAGAAAACATCAAAGTAAACCATGGAAGTATTTTGGATGCTACCCGATAACAACACAATCATAAACAGACAGTCATCATTAATCATAACACCATCCACATTGGACCACACACTAGGATTTGTTTTGGGGAAGGGGGATATAGAGAGGAATTCATATTGACCTCAAAATATCACTAACCGGTAGATGAGGACGAATGACAGAGAAGTTTATTGCATAATATTTTACAAGCCTACTGCACCCCAAAGTGGAAGATTTGATGGTCTTGGCTTTCTTTAACTTGGCTTATTTAATTCCAGCCATAACTCAATCTAAATAGTAATATTTTGTGAAAAAAATTATTCTGAAAGACAAAAATGATAGCAATGTGAGAGTTCATAACCAAATAAATGGGTTCAAAGCATTAATTAAAAAAAAAAAGAAAAAAGAAAAACACACACCCCCAAAACCCTAAACCCAGCTACACACACACACACACACTAAGAAGGAACACAAACCCCAAAACAAAAACTTGGAAACGGTCTATCTGGATCATCAAGAATCTAAGCCAATGTCCAAACACTTCACCCAGTCAATAATAGCTGCAGCAAAGGACCCAATATAGACCTTAGATCTCTTCTCGTAAACAAGCAATTCACCACGACCACAGCACAATTGAGTAATTCATTCAATTATAGATTATAACTCACAATATTATCATTTGTCGGAAGAAACCCCATATCATATAAATGTATAATTCATGAACAATTTCACCAAACCATCTTGCAATAGCATCCGAACATGACATTTCTATTAATAGAATTCCTAAACAAAGGAAACAAGAAAAAGAGTTAGTAATAGATCAATTTTAAATCACCGTAATATAATAGGACTGCAGAATTATAGGGATGAAAAATGATTATCTTACATGATTTGTTGCAGATAGGAAAGTCAATATCCTTACAAATTTGCTTCACACTTGACACAAAGTCTTATCTCTCGTCCTTTGGTCATGTTCTGCATCAGCAAATAAATCTTTTACGCTCTTCTCTATTTCACCAACAATTTGCTTCACCCTTTGTAGCCATTTACAACCTGACATCTGCAAAAAATTGGGACATAAATAGCTATTGCAATTGGCTAATTTTTAATACAAAATAAATGTATAATTCATGAACAATTTCACCAAAATACCTTGCAATACCACCAGAATTTGACATTCTTATTAGTGGGATACCTGAATAGGAGAAGCAAGAAAAGGAGTTAGTAATAGATCAACTATAAGTCACCTTAATCTAATTGGATGACTCATAGGGATGAAAAATGATTATCGTACTTGATTTGGTACAGATAGAAAAGTCAATATCCTACAAATTTGCTCCACACTTGACAGATAGTCTTACCCCTCATTCTTTGGTCATGTTCTGTTTTAGCATCTTTGGTCCTGTTCTGTATTAGCAAATAAATCTTTCTCTATTTTACCAACAATTTGCTTCATGCTTCATGGCCATTTACAACAGTGCATCATCAGAAAATGGGACCATAAAAATAGCTGATGCAATTGGCTAATTTCAAGTCTGACAAGCAATTCCGACCAACTGGAATCATCTTTGCATACTAACGCTTATTGTTGATGCAATTAAGTTAGAACTATGTTTGATTAACTAGCCACATTAATATACCATATGTGAAAGTCCTTAGAATGGATCTTAACGTAACAACACAACATAAAGAACACAACCATAAACACACAAATAGTCGGTCATTAATTAGAACACCATCCGCAATGGACCACACATTAATATTTGTTTGGAGAGAGAGAGAAAGTTATTACTAACCTCAAAATAGCACTAAATGGTAGATAAGGAGGAATGATGGAGAAGTTGAATGCATAATATTTTACAAGCCTACTACACCCCAAAGTGGAAGCTTTGCAGGTCTTGGCTTTCTTTAACTTGGTTTAGTTAATTCCAGACATAACTCCATCCAAATAGTAATATTTTGTGAAAAAAGTTTTTCTGGGAGGTAAAAATGAAAGCCATGTGAGAGTTCATAACAATATAAATGGGTTCAATGCATCAATTAAAAAAAATGCACACACACACACACACACAGAGTAAGAAGGAATCCAAAACCCAAAACGAAAACTTGGAAACCGTCGGTCTACATCATCAAGAATCTCAGCCCATGTCCACTCTTCACCCAGTCAATAATGGCTGCAACAAAGGAGCAATACATAGACCTCAGTTCTTGTCTCCTAAACAGACAATTCGCCACAACCACAGTACCATGGAGTAATTCATTCAATTACAAATAATAACTCACAATATTATCATTTGGCAAAAGAAACCTCATATCACAAAGTAAATGCATAATACATAAATAATCTCACCAAACCATCTTGCTATACCATCCAAACTTGACATTTCTATTAGTAGAATCCTAAAAAAGTGAAGAAAAAGAGTTAGTAATAGATCAATTTTAAGTCACCTTAATCTAATAGGACTGCAGACTTGTAGGGATGAAAAATGATTATCTTACATGATTTGTTGTGGATAGAAAAGTCAATATCCTTACAGATTTGTTTCACACTTGACACAAAACATTATCCCTCGTCATTTGGTCCAAATAAATCTTTTACAGTCTTCTCTATTTCACCAACAATATGCTTTATGCTTCATGGCTATCTACAACCTGATATCTGCAAAAAATTCGGACATAAATAGCCAATGCAATTGGTTAATTTCTAATATAAAACAAGTGCATAATTCATGAACAACTTCACCAAAATATCTTGCAATACTGCTAGAATTTGACGTTCTTATTAATGGATCCTTGAATAGGAGAAGCAAGAAAAGGTGTTAGTAATAGATCATCCATAAGTCCCCGTAATTTAATTGGACTGCAGACTCATTGGGATGAAAAATAATTATCTCACCAGATTTGGTATGCAATGGAAAGTCAATATCCTACAAATTTGCTTCACACTTGACGGACAATCTTATCCTGTGTACTTTGGTCAAGTTCTGCCATAACCAATAAATCTTTCTCCATTTTACTAACAATTTGCTTCATGTTCCATGGCCAGTTGCAACCTGGCATCAGCCAAAAATTGGACCCTAAAAATAGTTGATGTAATTGACTAATTTAAGGTCTGACAAGCAATTCCAATCAACTAGAATCATCTGCATACTAATGCTTATTTTTAATGCACTAAAGTTAGAACTATGTTTGATTAACTAGCCGCATTAATATACCACATGTGAAAGTCCTTAGAATGGATCTTAATGTAATAACACAATATAAAGAACATAACCATAAAAACACAAATAGTCAATCATTAATTATAATACCATCCGCATTGGACCACACATAAATATTTGTTTGGAGAGTGAGAGAGTTATTACTAACCTCAAAATAGCACTAGCTGGTAGATAAGGACTGATGGAGAAGTTGAATGCATAATATTTTACAAGCCTACTGCACCCCAAAGTGGATGCTTTGCCGGTCTTGGCTTTCTTTAACTTGGCTTAGTTAATTCCAGCCATAACTCCATCCAAATAGTAATATTTTATGAAAAAAATGATTCTGAGAGATAAAAATGAAAGCGATGTGAGAGTTCATAACCATATAAAGGGGTTCAATGCATCAATAAAAAAAACACACACACACACACAAAGGAGCCCAAAACCCAAAACGAAAGCTTGGAAACCGTTGGTCTGGATCATCAAGAATCTGAGCCAATGTCCAAACTCTTCACCCAGTCAATAATGCTGCAACAAAGTACCTATACATAGAAGCTTAGTTCTTGTCTCCTAAACAAGCAATTCACCACAACAACAGCATCATAGAGTAATTCATTCAATTACAAATAATAACTCACAATATTATCATTTGCCAGAAGAAACCCCATATCACAAAATAAATATATAATTTATAATTTATAAACCCCATACCATTCGAGCTTGACATTTCTATTAGTAGAATTCCTAAAAAAGTGAAGCAAAAAAAAGAGTTAGTTATAGATCAATTATAAGTCATCTTAATTTAATAGGACTGCAGACTTGTAGGGATGAAAAATGATAATCTTACTTGATTTGTTGTAGATAAGAAAGTCAATATCCTTACAAATTTGCTTCACACTTGACAGAAAGTCTTATCTCCTGTCCTTGGTCATGTGCAGCATCAGCTAATAAATCTTTTACATTCTTCTCTATTTCACTAACAATTTGCTTCACGCTTCATGGTCATTAATAACCTGACATCTGCAGAAAATTGGGACATAAAAATAGCTAACGCAATTGGCTAATTTCAGGTCTAAAATACAATTCCGACCAGCTGGAATCATCTTTGCATACTAATGCTTATTTTTTATGTATTGGGTCCTTTGTTGCAGCCATTATTGACTGGGTGAAGAGTTTGGACATTGGCTCAGATTGCATTTTAGACCTTCTCGACTTCTAAACAAGCAATTCACCACAACCACAACACCACAGAGAAATTCATTCAATTACAGATAATAACTCACAACATTATCATTTGCAAGAAGAAACCCATATCACAAAATAAATGTGTAAGTCATGCACAATTTCACCAAAATATCTTGACCACCACAACCTGACATCTCTAATAATGGAATTCCTGAATATGAGAAACAAGAAAAAGAGTTAGTGATAGATCAATTACAATTATAAGTCACCTTAATCTAATAGGACTTGCAACTTATAGGGATGAAAAACGATTATCCTTACAAATTTGTTTCACACTTGACAGAAAGTCGTAAACTCATTCTTTGATCATGTTCTGCATCAGCAAATAAATCTTTTACATTCTTCTCTATTTCACCAACAATTTGCTTCATGCTTCATGGCCATTTACGCACTGGCGTCTGCAGAAAATTGGGTCATATAAATAGCTAATGCAATTGGCTATTATCTAATACCAACTATGTACTGGGGGCAGACAAGCAGTTCTGATCAAATGGAATCAATTTGCACAAATGATTTAAATGAACCTTAGATCCGCTACAGTCTAGCATTTACAAGAACGTTTGCTGAAATCAACTAGGAAACGCAAATCAAAATGGACCAATAATCAAATCTTGCAATATTCTCTTCCCGGTACCTGGAGGCCCATAGAGCAGAATTCCCATCTGCAAAACATAAGTTCTTGCTCATTGCTGCAATTAAATGATCTTCTGAACTTTGAGTTCACAAAGATGGAAAGTATGTCATAATCACGTAAAAGAGGAAAAACTCTAGAGGCAAGTGCAACTCAATTTTAAAAAATTTTAAAAAATAAATAAAATAATAAAACCAAAATTAAAACCCCAGAGAAATCCACACTTAAAGAGAATGGAGAATTTGAACAAACCCTAAATTTAAATATCAGTATTCTTGCTGACATCTTTTCTTTTCAACTGTAGTAAAATTCAAGTAACAAAATTAGGAATTATAAAGGGCAAAATGTGATGGTTAGATTGAAAATCAAAAGAAATTCAACTATATTCAAACTTGTTGGACTCCATAATCTACCGTAAAGAGAATAAAGATCGTTTCTCTCTCTCTCTCTCTCTCTCTCTCTCTCTCTCTCTCTCTCTCTCTCTCTCTCTCTCCTCTTCCATTCCCAGAAGAAACCATAACTTGTGGAATCAAAAGTTCGACCCAAAAGGACAATTAAAGATCAAGGATCTTGAGAGAGTATCAAATTGATCATGCTTTGCATTCAAAACAAATCAATCATATTCAATTGATATTAGCATCCATAAATAACAGAGGATATGCCGTAAAGAGAACTAGCGAATTTTGAAGCCCTAATCGGTTAAAATATGAACACCTACAAAATTAAGCTCATAATGTAGGGATCCATAAAAACAAATACTAACGCATACACACCCACACACCCACACACACACACTCAGAGGTTGCTACCTCTTTTGATTGGGGAACAAAATGCGGATACAAAGAGTGGGGCTTCGTGAATGAGAATGTCTAGGAGGACAAACGAAGAGAAGGAAACTTGAAAACCCTAATTCGAATTTCAAGATTCTCAAGTCGCTTGAGAGAGAGAGAGAGAGAGTGAGAGAGAGTGGGATGGAAAGAAACCGTTGGAGTTCTTATACAGCTGGAAAGATGAACGTTGGAGGTCTTGTACAGCTGGTGTGATTCTTACTTTTTAGTGGGCTTTTATATTTGATTCTTTTTTTCTAACGGCACAAATTATTTGTTTCTAATTTATTTATTTGAGCTAAAAAAAAAGTTTAATTAAAACGTTATTTCACTAAACTTATAAACTTTCAAAAAATATTTTATAAAATATTTGAAATTTTATAAATTTATAAAATTCATTTAGTAACTTTTTTTCTAAAAGAATTTATAAATTTTAAAAATAAGATATTTTAGGATAAAGAATTTACAAATTTAGCTATTTATATAACATTAATGCTATTTTATCATTTTTAATCATTTGAGTAGTATATAGAATTTATGATAATAACTTATAATTTTATAAAATATCTTATAAATTATTATATTTTATTGATTCAAATATTTTAATAATTTATTTTAAAAATAAAATATAAGAGTTTATAACCTTTAAAATATTTGATAAATTATACAATTTTTTATTTAAATTAAATTTTGAAAAAAATGTACTCTAAATTCTTTTGCAATGTCAAAATCTAACACAAGGGTGGGGAAAAAATCTCATTCAAAATATTGATATAAATATGGTACTCGTAATCTAAAGGTTATTTTTAACTATATATATATATATATATATATATATATATATATATATATTTTTTTTTTTTTTTTTTTTTTGGGATGTCACGTAGGTAGTAAACTTAGGATCATGCACATTAGCGGAGAAAATTAGGTAATATGCACGTATAAAAAAAAATGTATGGGAAAAGGAGCTGAGGGGACAGAAAAAGGGTGAAAGAACCAATGGTTCGATAAGTTTGTCAAGAGGAAGTTAGGGAGTTTGGTTACTAACGTTGAAGTCTCTCTCTCTCTCTCTCTCTCTCTCTCTCTCTCTCTCTCTACACACTATCCCACGACCTTTTACTTTGGGTCATTTATATACTCATTCCCAGTTGAATAATGGCAAAGAAATTACATAAATCAAAAATTAAATAAATCGAATTTTATATATCAATTTATCTTAATATATTTATTTATATTATTTTACTGTTTTATTTGAAGGTTATTTTGATTAGTTCAATATTATTCAACTTTTAATGTTTTTAATATTTTGATTTATGGTTTAAATTATATCTTATTTTTTAATTTATTTGACTCATATAATATTATTTTGTCTAACTTTTAAAATTAAATGAATTAATTCTTGATGCATCCAACTTGAGTGTTAAAATATTTAAATTGTAATTTTTTTTTTTTGATGGCATAGTCTATTTTCTATCACAAGAAAGGTACATGGTTCAAATTCTTGCCATTTCCCTTTTGACTCTTGTGTTGATTTTCTACCCCTTAACCTAAAATTTTTTAGGTATTAATTTATTCTTCCTCTTGGGGTTAGAGCAAAACCCATTTATCCAATCTCGTATGTTTTATGTCTCCCTGGTGGAGTCTACTGATAATGTCCGCTAAGTGAAGTCTCTCGATAGTGTCTTCTTGGTGCAAGTCTCTTGGTGTAAGCTCTTTGATACTAAGTCTTCTAGTGACCTTGAATCTCTTTGGTAGTTTCTCAAGTCTCTCAGTGTCCATTTGCATTGAGATTCTCGGTATTTTATAAACAAAACATGTCAAGTTTTCATTTTAGGGCATTTAATGCTTTGATTATTTGTTCGCATTAAATGCAAAGTGGTTTTTTGAGGAAGGAACATACACACAAACGTAAAGAGAGAAAGAAAAAGAGAGTTTGTATATGATGTGGAGAGAGAAGCAACATATATAGCATTTAATGCATATGGTTTAAGAAAAAGAAGAGAGAGAGGTAGTAGCTTCTTAAGGAAGCTACAAATAACACAAATAAGTTCAATGTTCAGTGATTATTCGGCTGACTAGAAATGGAGTGGTATCGAGAACTAGAGAAAGAGAGAGAGAGACAGTTTCTTGCTTTATAGCGAAAGCAAGGGATAAGAGATAAAATTATACAATAATTGGATTCTCTTTGGGGTTAATTTCAGGTGTACAACTGCTTGTAATAGTTCTCTTTTGTTGTGAATCTTATGTTTTGGACATAACTTTGGAATATTGTAATATTGTAACTGCTTATTTTCTTATAGTGAAATTTTTATTTGGTTTATCCCTTTTTTTTCCTCTACATTTGAGGGTTTTTCATATAAATTTGGTATTCTCTATTATCTTCTTTCTCTTGCAATATTTACTGCTCTGTTGACTGTCTGTTTGTGAGTATTTTGTTGTGTTAGCGTTTTATCTCAATATCTGGTATCGGAGGTAGATTATTTTGCATTGAATCATGGAGAATAACCAAGATATGAGTTCCATGATGAAATTGATAGTCTCAAATTATTCTACTTAAAAGCCAATGATGGAGGACCATTTATACTATAAGGATTTGCATGATTTGATATTGGGTGAGTCTGCAGAGCCATCCACCATAATAGATGAGGACTGGAAAAAATTAGATAGAAAGACATTAGGTACCATTAGAAAGTTGGTAGATATTAGTATATTTTATCATGTAACAATGAAAACCAGTGCCAAGATTGTATGGGATAAGTTAGTTACATTGTATGAAAGGAAAACTGTTTTGAATAAAGTTTTTTGGATTAAAAAGCTTGTCAATCTGAAGTATAAGGAGGGATGTCTTATTGTTGAACACATGAGTGACTTTCAAAATATATTGAACCAGTTAACTATTCTGAAAATTAATTTTGATGATGATGTACAAGTTTTGCTTCTTTTGAATTCTTTGTCGGAGAGTTGGGAAATATTAGTTGTGATTGTCAATAATTCGGCTTCTAATGGCAAGCTGACATTGGGGATGGTAAAGGACAGTATGCTCAATGAAAAAGTAAGACAGAAGGACATGGAATATAGGAGTACTCAAGCTCTTGTCACTGAGAATAAGGGACAAAACTATGAATAGAGATCAAGATTCTAGAGGGCGCAATAAGTTCAAAAAGAGGCCCAAATCCAAAGAGGCAGTGAAGTATTACTATTGCAAGAAAACTAGTCATATCAAGAATAATTATCGACTCTTGAAGCAAGAGAAGAATGAAGAAAAAGACAACAATATTTAGATAATAGTAATGCTACAATGCTTGGTTCTAAAGAAGGGATTGAGTCTCTAGTATGTACACTAAGTGACTGCTATCATGTGGGGGATCTATTGTTTGTTGATACTAGTGCAGCATATCATTGTATTCCCGAAAAAGAGTTGTTTACAACTTACAAAGAAGGTGACTTTGGCATTGCCAAGATGGGAAACAACACTGTGTCACAAATTGTAAGAATTAATGATATTGTTGTCAAGACTAGCACCGACTGCACATTGACTTTACGGGATCCTAGACACATCACATATATGTGGATGAAGTTGCTTTCAATTAATGTCCTTGAAAAAATGATGTGAGAGTCAACAAAAGAATAGGCAGTAGAAGTTTTTCAAGGACACTTTGCTAGTTGCAAAGGGAAATTTATGTTTCTGCATGTACAAAACTTGGTTGAGAGTGTATAGTGGGCAGGTCAATGAAGTTGAGGACGATATTTCACAAACTTATGGCATAAGAGGCTGGGACACTTAAGTGAGAAAGGGTTGTAGTTTTTGGCAAAACAGTCCCTCGTTCCTTTAGCTAAAAGTATTTCTTCAAACTCATGTGATTATTGTTTATTTGATAACCACTGTAGAGTTTTTTTCGGTATTCCTTCTAAGAGAAAAGAAAATAAATTTGAATTGGTTTATTCCGATATTTGTGGTCTCATGTAAATTGAGTTTTTTGGTGAAAATAGATATTTTGTCACATTTATTAATGATACTTCATAAAAGGTGTGGGTGTTTTTATTGAGAAACAAAAGTTAGATTCTGGAGCGGTTTCAAAATTTTCATGGTATGGTGGAAACATGACAGGATTACTCTTGAAATATCTTCATATTAATAATGGTGGAGAGTATACTTCCAATGAGTTTAAAACTTTTCAAAGTATGTGATAAGGTATAAAAAGACAAAATCTGGGACACCACAGCACAATGGTGTGGCTAAGAGGATGAATCGCACTATCATGGAAAGAGTCAGATCCATGTTGAGAATGGCTAAATTGCTGAAATCTTTTTGGGATGAACCAGTTTTCATAACTTGCTACCTAATCAACAGTTTACTGTCAGTTCCTTTAGGTTTTGCCATTCCAAAGAGGATATGGATAGGCAAAGATGTTTCATATTTTCACTTGAAGTTCTTTTGTTGTAAAACTTTTGTGCATGTGCCGAAAAAGAAGAAGTCAAAACTAGATAGTAAAGCCACTCCTTGTGTGTTTATTGGTTATGGTGATGAAGAGTTGGTTACCGATTATAGGATCCAGAACTAAGAAAGGTTGTTAGGAATAGAGATGTGGTTTTTCATGAATAAAAGACTATAGTCGATTTTGAAAAGAAAGTGAAAAGTTCACGAAGTGTTGGTGACTATGAGGATGAGACACCAGCAACAGTTCCACTTAGTAGTGCCACAGATGGTGGAGATACAGAGGAGGTAGAACTTGAGGATATATATAAGCCAACCACGGTTAGTAATGGGTCAAATACCAACGATAACATTATTCAGCCAGATGCAGTGAGTACTAAGCAGGGGGAGCAACCTCCTTTACAAGAGAGTGAAGGGTCTCAGCTTAGGAGATCTACAAGAGAGCATTTACCATCCACAAGGTATCTCAGTTCTAAATACATTTTGCTCACTAATGAGGGGGAATCGGAGAGTTTTCAGGATATGCAATCTACTCATGATAAAAGGCAATAGTTGAAAGCCATGCAAGAGAAGATAAACTCATGGTAGAAAAATGACAACTATGAGCTAATTGAGTTTCCAAAGCGTAAACGGCTACTTAAGAATAAGTGGGTGTTCAAGCAAAAGAAATATGTAGAGAAACTAGTGAAGTACAAAACTAGTTTGGTGGTGAATGTTTTGCTTAGAATAAGAGTATTGACTTTGATGAGATTTTATCACCAGTTGTGAAAATGAGTTCCATTCGAGTTGTACTGAGATTAGCAGCTAGTTTGAATCTGGAACTTGAGTAACTTGATGTTAAGACTGCATTGTTGCATGGTGATTTGCAAGAAGAGATTTACATGAACCAGTCAGAAGGTTTGAAGTGAAGGGGAAGGAACACAGGTTTGCAAATTGAAAAAAAGTTTGTATGGGTTAAAACAAGCTCTCAGGCAGTGATACAAAAAGAATAGATGCATATCATTGTGTATGTATGAGATCATTCCCTAAGGGTAAATTCATTATTCTCCTATTGTATATTGACAACGTACTGATTGTAGGACTAAATATTAAGATGATTCACAAGTTAAAAGATGACTTGTCTAAATCCCTTGAAATGAAGGATTTAAGTCCAACCAAACAGATTTTGGTATGTATATTATCCATGACAGAAGAGTTGGAAAGTTGTGATTATCCCAAAAAAAGTATATTGAATGTGTTTTCAAACAGTTCAATATGTAGCATGCTAAATCAGTTAGCACATCTCTTACTAATCATTTTAGGTTGAGTAAGAGATCTTATCTAATAACTAAGTAAAAAAATATATACTATGTCATCTATTCCTTACTCCTTAACAGTAGATTCATTAATGTATCTTATAGTTTACACTTGGCCTGATATAGCTCATGCAATTGGTGTAATGAGCAGATTTCTTTCTAATCTAAGAAAGGATTACTAAGATGCAGTGAAATGGATATTTAGATACTTGAGAGGTATTTCAAGGTTGTCTTTAAGTTTTGATAGAAAATAACCGGTTCAAGAAGGTTTTACTGATACAGACATGGCATGTGATCTTGATGGTAGAAGATTTACTTCATGGTA
Organism: Dillenia suffruticosa; assembly: GCA_033439265.1. Classification (NCBI taxonomy): domain Eukaryota; kingdom Viridiplantae; phylum Streptophyta; class Magnoliopsida; order Dilleniales; family Dilleniaceae; genus Dillenia; species Dillenia suffruticosa. The sequence goes on from JAVTVX010000005.1 coordinate 4,500,039, forward strand.
CTTGTTCACTTTTGCCGGGGGAGTCGTATCTTGGTTGTCTAAATTGCAAAAGTGTATTGCTTTGTCTACAATAGAGATTGAGTATATTACAGCAACCAAAACAAGTAAGGAGATACTTTAGTTAAAAAGATTTTTTTTTATTATTTCAGGGTAAGTCAAAAGAAGTATGTGATATTTTGTGATAATTAGAATGCTCTATATTTGAGTAAAAATACTATGTAGTATGCAAGGACCAAGCATATTGATGTGCGGTATCATTGGCTGCGGTCGGTGATTGATGATCGCATGTTGGAGTTGAAGAAGATCCATAAGAACACTGCAAATATGTTGATGAAGGTGATCCCCGGAGAAAAGCTTGAACTTTGCAACAACTTGGCTGGGTTGAGCATTATAGCCAAGGTGATGTCCAAGTGATCAAGCCGAGAGGTACATCTCCTCCGAATGAGTCTGGAGGGGGAGATTGTTGGGGTTATAGCAAAATTCATTTGTCTAGCCCCATATATGTCTTCTTGGTGGAGTCTACCGATAATGTATACTAGGTGGAATCTCTCGATAGTGTCTTCTCGATGCCATTCTCTTGGTGTAAGCTCTTCGGTGCTGAGTTTCTCGGTGACCTTGAATCACTTTGGTAGTTTCAAGTCTCTTGGTGTCCATTTGCATTAAGGCTCTCGGTATTTTGTAAAGAAAACACATCAAATTTTCTTTTTAGGGCATTTAATACCTTGATTACTTGTATGACATTGCATTAAATATGAAGTGGCTTTTTGAGGAAAGAACATACAAACAAACGAAGAGAGAGAAAGAAAGAGAGAGCTTGTATATGATGTGAAGAGAAAAAAACTTGTATGTGTAGCATTTAATGTACATGGTTTAAGAAAAATGAGAGAGAGAGGTAGTAGCATCTTAAGGAAGCTACAAATAATTCAAATAAGTTCGGTATTCGGTGATTATTCGGCTGATTGGAGATAGAGTGGTATTGAGAGTTAAAGAGAGATAGGGTTTCTTGCTTCACAAAGAAAGTAAGAGTGAGAGATAAGCTTATACAATAATTGAGTTCTCTCTGGGATTAATTTCTGAATTACCAAAGAGGTACAACTATTTGTAATAGTTTCTTTTTATTGTGAATCTTAAATTTTAGATATAAGTTTACGATATTAAAATTTTATACTTGCTTATTTTCTCGTGGATTTTTTATTTGGATAATGAGTCAGCGAATCAAGTTGAGTTATGTTGGAAGGGCAATAACATCAAATAGTACTTGGCTTTGCTTCGGTGAGTACAACCTTTTCAATGCTCCAAATTAAAAGAAAATAGAATTAATCGTGTCTTATTATCTCCTAAGAGTTCTAAAACATAAATCTTAAAAAAATAATATTAGAGTGATAGAAGCGTAAATCAATTAATTAGATATCAAATTAGTTTACTCTACTTACTAACGAACGCCATTGGTTGGTGAAATTGATTCAACAAGATCAAACAAGTGAGGTATGGAACGTGGCAAATAGCTAATGTGGCACCATTATATGGGCTAACACACACTAATACTTTTTAATTAAGTTTTTAGAGTTAAGAACTTATATTTGAATTTTATAAACGTAGAAAAAGAGATACAAAGAAAGTTTTGTCTCCCTTGAGAATCTACCAGACTATTAGATTTAGAGATTACGTTGGTTTATTCAAAAAAAAAAAAAAAAAAAAAGTTCTTTGTTTGATGTTTGGACCCCGTTCTCTTAAAAGCCCAACTCCAGCTCCCTTGGGCTCTTCAAAGAAGATTACGAAGCCCATTCTTGTTAAAAGCCCACTCTTGCTCTAATTATCAACCCTAAATTTATCGTTTCCTTCCGATCCCCTTCTTGTGCGTCTCTCTCTCTCTCTCTCTCGCTATTTTCTCTCTCTTTCTCTCTCTCACACCTAAACCCTAACCGACATTGGTTGTAAGTTCTTTCCTCTCTCCACCCTTTTCTAAATTTCTGTGTCTGCATCTAATCATGCAAGAAAGAGCTAAGCAATTACTTCATATGAATAGAAAATGTATCCTCAAAGGGACAGTTTAGTGGTCACAATCCTCTCTCCCAACCCTGTTATCCCGAATTCAAATCAGTATAACAAAAAATAAATAAATAAAGAATAGAAAGGTAAAGGTTCGAAACAGCTGCAGTTAGAGTCTATAGAAATACAAGTTGTAAGAGCTATATCGCAATTCACACAACCAACAAGCTTAAAAAAAAAAAAGAACAGAAAGGTAAAGGTCCGAAACAGCTGCAATTACAAGTCTATAGAAATACAAGTTGTAAGAGCTACATCGCAATTCCCATAACCAACAAGCTTGTCCTCTTCTTTTTCAGCTGCAGTTACAAGTCTATAGAAATACAAGTTGCAAAAGCTACATCGGAATTCCCACAACCAACAAGCTTGTCCTCTTCTTTTTCTTTTTCCTCATTCACCCCTCACTAACGACAGGGACTTTCTCATATTCTTGGTACTCTCTGAATCTCCTAGGAAGGATGTAACGACCGCCAAATTTCTGCTGCAAGAAAATGATGACGGCAAACGCCAGACCCCCACAAGGGATGATTATATCCCAAGCCGTGGAGTAGTAATCTGCACTGTGATTAGCATAATAGTATGAGCCATCATACCGATTTACATATTTGTAAGCCCTGTAAAGGTCATAACCATGTGGCAGCAAGCGAACAGCAGTCATTCCCATGTAGAAGAAACGAGAAAGAGCAGCTTCTCTCGAGTTGAAGAACATGTTGAGCAAGATTTGGGGTAGAAGGAAACCGTCAAGAACCAGTCCTGCATAAGATTTCAAGTCATCCCAAAGAGAATGCTGAGCCTGGGGGAAACCGTCAGGAACCAGTTCTGCATTGCCATAGTGGCTGTGCATGGAGTGCACCATCAAAGCGATTACACCACCTGCTAAGTATGATGGTAAGCACACATAAAAGGCCTTCTTGTCCGCAACCCACAAGCCCTTTTGATTTTGATCAGCAGATCGTGCTGTCCAGGTCAGCTGCAGTAGTCGAAGTAGTAAGAATAAGGCGATCATTGTTACTAGTCTCAGAATAACCTGATTCAGTAGAAGCCAACCTTCCCGCTCAAACCTGAAACGGCGGTGATATTCATGTTTCATGAACAGTGCCTCAAAGTCGAGCACCAGAGGAATTAAGTGCCCAAGAGCAAGAACCATGAGCATAACAAGTGAGATATGGGCATGTGATTCCTGGTGCTTTCTTGCATAGAAGATTTGTAATGCAACAAAGACAAAGGCAAGTGTGTTGGAGATGAGGACCATGGCAATCTCCATATCCATCCTCCATATGGATAGCTGTGACTCCCACACACCAAAAGCATCAGCAGAAATTTCCAACTCTTCAAAGTGTAGAGGGTCTGATATCAGGCGGGTGCTCATCAAATTTCCCTTAATTTGAGCGGCCCTCCTTGAATTTGAAGAAGGGAATTTTAGCCTGATCACAATCTGACAGTCCATTGTGAGATTCGACAACATTTGCAAGCTGGAGTTCAGCTCCCTGCACCCAACCATGCACAGGTCTCCTGTTTCAATATCATATATCCCTTCGGCAGAAATTAAAAAACCCTGGTTGGATGAATTTTGCGCAGAAAGCCCACCACGAAGATCTGTGCCGAGTGGTAATGAGAGGCTTATCTTGTAGCTAATATTAAGTCGACCGTTCTGGATTGCAGCCAAAGTTTCAAGATTTGCGGTCACTGACTGACTGCCTTGCTCATAAAAAGTATTCCCAACGTATAGAGGAACTGCATTGCCCCATATATGCTTCCCGTTGGAGCTTCTTATGGACATGGAGAATTGCATCTGGTATGAGAGGGGTTCCGGGTATGAGTCCCGTTTATTCTTCATCATATTGTTTGGAGGGCATAATTTTTTTATTCTATCCATTTCTGTGTACTCATATTTCAGCTCCGAAATCTCACTCTCAACCCCATAAAAGCTACGATCGTAACTCCTGTACTTAATTTTATTGAAGTACTCGAAATCACCGACCTTTTTTTTGCTCCAAATTTGCCCTTGAATGAAGCTTGTCTCCTTAATTGACAATTTTGCTGGGAATCTGAAGCTCAACCTATAATAACAATCACCAACACTTGCATTAGCGAAAGCGCCATCCGGCGCCAAGATGCTACAAGCCACAACACAAAGCTGATTCTTCTCTCCATCCCACAAACCTTCCCCAACCAAAGTTGTGCTTGGATCAAACTTGCGATTATATGCATAGGAACCATTAGCAAAGTATAGCAAAAACCTCAATCTGTGCTTGTCCTCTGAGCACTGAATTGTCTGTGTAGACATGTATTGAGGCACCGATTCTGCAATCCCACCTAAAGGGTGGCAATTCCCTTTATTGTTCTTGCATTCGTCTGCATAATCCAAACGAAACGTCTGCAGCCACCGGTGAAACATGGAACAAACACCATTTCCACTGGACTGCAGGCCAAGCAACGAGTCCTTCAAAACATCCTCCTCACCGGAGGCACACTCACTGTGTCCAGATTTCCCAGAAGCAAAAGTGTAATAATAGCTTTTCATACTGGGGAATGTCAAAATACTAATGGGGTCAAAGTAATTTTCATCATTTTCAAGCTTCAAGCTCTCCAAGGTCCCATTAACCAAACTAGTATAAATATTCGAATTATTCACATAATTAAGCTTAAGAACAGCTTCCAAATTTAGAAGCTTACCTTCTTCCGAGTACCCAGATCCTGTTCCCACCATACAGAGTTTTCCGTAGGATTCTGACCAGAACCCATGTAGCTTAAACGCCACATTACCTCTGTTCATGGAATTAGGATCGTTTGATGTTGATTCGTAAAATACAGTGCTTCGGAAGATCAAGCTTGCTTCAAACTGGAATACCCGGGAAACATTTGTTTTGTAAACGTTTCCAGTGGGTTTGATTGTGACATCTTTTGGATACTGGTAATATTTTGGTGATTTTCGCTTGAAAATTTTGTCTCCACCTTTGTAGTAGATGTCATATAATGGAGTGAGTGGAAAATCTGTGAAGTCAATTTCGGTTTGAGTTGCCTTTGGGACTATTGAATTGCAGTGATCATCATAAAGGTCTTTACTTGGAGATGAAGAAGCTGAGGATGCAAACAGGGTTAAGAGGAATAAACAAGTTTTCGAGATGATTGAGAAAGAAGCAGAAAACCCCATGATCATGATCAAGATCAAAGCGATGATGAAGTGTGAGGCTTGATTGATAGTTTACACCAAGTCAATATATATAGCACTCCTCTCTCTCTCTCTCTCTCTCTCTCTCTCTGTGTGTGTGGAAAATTAGGCGGTCTTGAGAGTGAAGAATACTCAGAAGTCAAGCTATGGGCAAATGGGTACGAAACTTCGTTCCAAGAAACAACGTTTGTTTGGGGTTATCTAAAATCTCAATAACGTCAGTTTAGGACCATAACTTTTCCAAGGTAGTGTGGCTGTTGTGTTAGGAAGGGAACAAGGTTAAACAATTATTGAAGGACTTGAGGAGTCTTGGTCAACCCCAGACTCCGAAAATTTTTGCACACCACAAACAATGTCTTTGATTTGCTTTATTCTATCACTCTCCATAGCATTTATTATGGGGAAACCTTTTTCTTTATTTTAGTATTATTTTTGTTTTTTGAATGATGAAGGTTTCTAATAAATTTGTAAAAGAATTTTCATACGTAAATTAGATATGAAAATAAATTTTGAGTCAAAATTTTATCTTATTCTGTAAATATGAAATGGCTCAAATTTAATTTTTTTAATGAAAAAATATAATATACCATAATTGTGGTCGAAACTGATGATGGTGGTAACGGTAAGCCCCACTAGGAAATTTTGGCTTGTGGGACCCATTAGGATTAATGGGTTTGTCGATCGACAGTTGGTGAGTGGGCTGATCAGATGCCCCCTTCAAAGGGCTTTCTTTCGTCAACTTTAGTACCGCATTTTTGCGTAAAGCTTCAAAGATAGCTATAAGCTCAATGTTTTTAAAATCAAGACAGTAAACAGCTCCATGAATCTATCAACAATTTATTGATTTATTAGTAAGATCAACCGAATCATTTTATAAACCGAATGATATCATTATGATATTATATATATAATTTATATATTATATATTTTAAAATAAAAATAAAATTTATATATTTATATGAAAAAATAAATTTATTTTATCAATAACACGTGAATATAAAAACATGTTATTAGATAAAATTCTAACATCAAATGGCAAGAGCAAGAAAGGAAACAAAAGATCAAATGGTGAAAAAAATAGATGGAATGAAAAGAGTCGAGTATACTTTTTTCTTTAAACTGGTTTGAATAATTTATCGATTTTATTAATTTTGATAATTTTAAACGATTTTAATCAGTTTTGATTTCATTCGATTTAGTAATAAAAATCAAATCGAATTATAAAACTGTTTTCAATCAAATCGGCCGTTCTTGTCCAAATTTTGAAAACATTGATTAAGGTTGGTTATGCTGCCATAAGATACAAGTGATGGTAGATTTCAAATTTCATGGCTGTCATGTTTAAAGTAAACATAAGTAGGGTGACCTTTGTTTAAATGGAAGATTATCTCCGGTCATTCTCAAAACACATTTTAAAATAACAATATGATACCTAAGATGACAAACAGCTGATGTGGCACCATTACATTGGCTCGGCTATTAGGTTAACTAGGTCGCCCATCATGAGAACAAGGGCAAGCAACTCAGACGGTCTATTTAAAAAATAAAAAAATAAATAAATAAATAAATAAATAAAAAAAAAAGAAGAAGAAGAAAGAGAGAGAGATCCCCCGCCCCGCGCCCCCCCCCCCCAAAAAAAAAACCCCACAGAAAAAGGTTGCAGGTGCTTGGTGTGATTCAGGAACTTACTGGCTACTACTAAGTACTGGTGTGTTCTCGTATTGTTGGACCTCTCTAAATTTCTTAGCAACATAGATAACAACCAAACCACCAAACCGCTACAAGAAAACCATTAGAGCCAAAACCACTGCTACTAACTAGATATCACTATTAACTCACTTCCATTAATCACAACGACGACACCAACATATGTTGACGTAGGTGGGAAGGACACATTCGTCCCTTAACCAGATCGGGAGTTCGATTCCCCCTGAATACGGAAAAAATATTATTGGAAGAAAACCCCCTCAATTGAGATCTAACAAATTTCTCGATCCGGATTAGTTGGGACAAAACTTCAAATACCGGGGTATCAAAATACCAAAAAAAAAAAACACAATGACAACGATGACGATAGTGATAATAAAAACTTGTTTTTTATGGCATTTCACATATTTTTTAATCCAAAAAATTAGTTCTATTTTGTATCATTCAGTTGAAGCATAGAATGCTCCCATCTAAGCAAGAATATGAAATATATATATATATATATATATATATATATATATTACATTCTAAAAGCATAGTAGTAATGATAAAAACTTGCTTGGTTTTAATGACATTTTTCAAGTTTTTTATTTTTAATTCACAAAATAATTTCTATTTTGCACCATTCCACCTAAGCATAGAAAGTTCCCATCTCAGCAAGAATTTGAACCAGTTCAGCAAATGGATGGCCATACAAACAACTTCAATCCAACCATTACAAATCCAAAACTTCAAGAAGTCAATCACTACAAAATAAAATTCAAGGTCTAGACATAAAATTAACCAAAACAATCTGCAACATTCACAAATAACTCAAATTGATGCATCAATTTTTAAATTAAATGTAAATAAGTTTCATAAAAAATGAGGTAATGCATTACAAGATTGAGAAGTTTTTATATTAATAGTACTCAAGGTAATTATTTTTTGTAAATCTTTTTTAATAAAAATTCTTTTTACCAAAAGAAAGAAAGAAATAATACAGTTTTTGCATAAAAACAATTGTTTCATCAAGCGAGATATGCATCATGAACTACAATGATCTATCCACAAATGCCGCATCCAAAGTCTCCGGCCGATATCTTTGGCTGGAATTTTAATTATTAGATAAGAGTAAGATATAGTTTAAAGAGAAAAACAAAATCTGTAAAATTACATAATTAACTTCTTAAAAAATAAAGATGGTGGTGCATTAATCATCTTATCCTATAATAAAAATTTATTTTAATACCAAAAGATGTATAGAGAGAAAAATAATTTATCTGTCGTAGTGATTAACAATATGTTGAAAACATATATGAATTACTTAGGAAAAATATTAGAATTTTAAAGTATTATTCAAACAATCACTAAAATTTAGTTGCAATTGCAAACATTAAATGTTGATGATGATGAAATTTTCGGTTCTTGCAACGCATGGAATCACAATGTAAACATGTTTTTATACATTTCGATCAGAATTTGATGTGTCAATTTGAACTTTTGAATTCAAAATTTCATAGTTTTAGAAAAAAACAAAAAAAAATTGATATTTTAAAATATGCAATAGTAAAGTATACATAAATACATCCTAAAATGATTACCTTGAGCAAAATCTAAAGAAGATACCGCATTCAAGCCGTAGACATACACTTAAGCTCCCTCCCTAATTGTAGTCTATTATTCATGCATTTTCTTTTCTACTCTGATATAACATATTAAGCTTTATATCATAACATGAATTTTAGTATATCATAGCACAACCTCTAACCCTAAAATCCATTTTCAAACCCTAGAAGTCAAGTAGACAACAAATTGTTCAAGCAATTCAAATTTGACCTTTATATCTATACATAATTCATTTTCACGAAAGATTTAATAGACAATATAATCTAAACAACTTATACCGGTGAAAATTCTAATATAAATAAATTTTATTAAACTCACGATTTTTAGAATTCATTTTAAGTGCTACCTTTTAGTATTCATATTTAGTTAAAATATAAAAAACTAATCCCCAACACATATATAATATACATGTGTCTATCTAATCAAGCGTAATTCTAATATGTGTACAAAAATAGATTTGCACCGTGCATACGTCAAATACCAGGTCTTTAAGGTAGAAAATTAACATAAATGTTTAAATTATGTGCACATCAAGCTACTACATTTGTAGACCTAAACTTCTTTTATACATCCACAACATAAGATTTGCAATTGTTCTTTAAATACAAACCTTTAAATGAAATTCCCCACCTATATCTTACTTCAAATCCAAAACTACTAATCAAATTCTTCTTCCTAATTTTTTTACATTCTCAACTAGTTGGTATTCAAAACTTGGCTAACATTGGCATTGAAAACTTGGTTAACATGTTTAGGGTTGCACGATTGCTGGCTAATCATCTCTTAATGTTCTCTATTCACTTTAATTTTTCAAAAAAAAAATACCTAATCTCAATCTTCAATCCTATCAAAGCATGAAACCATCACGCAAGGCACATCAAAGTTGCATAAAAGAAAACAAGAATATAAAAACACACTAGACCTAATGCCAGGTAGCATCCAGATAATGAGGTGGCTTAATCCTTACATGATATGCGTCAACTGCTCACTGACTAGTGCATGCTTGCTAATTCATTGACACCTCTGTGGAATTGGATTCCAGAGATTTTACATTGTTGACGAGCAAAATAACATATTTACATCCGAGGCCCCAAAATGGTTCAATATAATTACATACAAATGCACATATAAAAAGGGAATCGAACATGCATAAAACATCAAAAGTAAAACCATCAAGCAATTTGGATGCTACCCGGTAACAACACAACCATAAACAGACAAATAGTAATCAGAATCATATTGCCATCCACATTGGACCACACATTAGTATTTGTTTTGGAGGGGGGAAACGTGAGAGAGAATTATTACTGACCTCAAAATAGCACTACCAAGTAGCTGATGAGGAATGATGGAGAAGTTTATTGCATAATATTTAACAAGCCCACTGCACCCCAAAGTGGAAGTTTCGCTGGTCATGGTTTTCTTTAACTTTGCTTAGTTTATTCTGAGATAAAAATGAAAGCAATGTAAGAGTTCATAACCATATAAATGGGTTCAATGCATCAATAAAAACTCAGTTCAATTCATCAACAAAAACTCACACACACACACACACACACACACACACAAGCATTAAGAAGGAACCCAAACCCCAAAACGAAAACTTGAAAACTGTCTGACCGGGTCATCAAGAATCTGAGTCAATGTCCAAAAACTTCACCCAATCAATAATGGCTGCAACAAAGGACCCAACACAGACCTTAGTTCTCTTCTCCTAAACAAGCAATTCACCACAACCACAGCACCTTAGAGTTATTCATTCAATTACAGATAATAACTCACAATATTATCATTTGCGAGAAGAAACCACATATCACAAAAATAAATGTATAATTCATGAACAATTTCATCAAACTATCTTGCAATACCACCAGAATTTGACATTTCTATAAGTAGAATTTGAAAAAAAGTTAAGCAAGAAAAAGAGTTAGTGATAGATCAATGATAGGTCACCTTAATCTAATAGGACTGGAGACTTGTAGGGATGAAAAAAGATTATCCTACTTGATTTGTGTGGATACGAAAGTCAATATCCTTACAAATTTGCTTCATACTTGACAGAAAGTCTTATCCTTCGTCCTTTGGTCATGTTCTGCATCAGCAAATAATCTTTTACATTCTTCTCTATTTCATAAAAAATTTACTTCACGCTTCATGGCTGTTTACAACCTGACATCTGCAGACAATTGGGTCATATAATAGCTACGGAATTGGCTAATTTCTAATACCAACTACGTACTGCGAGTACTTGGGTCTGACAACCAATTCCGATCAACCAGAATTGATTTCTGCAAATGATTTTAATGAACCTTAGATTGGCTACAATCTAAACAATAAGCATTTACAAGAAAGACTGCTGAAACCAACTAGGAAATCCATACCAAAATGGGACAAATAATCAAATCTTGAAATATTAGAATCTTCCCAGTATCATGAGGCCCATAGAGGAGCGTTCCCATCTGCAATAAATAAGTTCATGCCCATAGCTGCGATTGAATAATCTTCTAAACTTTGAGTGAACAAAGATGGATAAGTATGTCATAATCATGTGAAAGAGGGAAAACTCCAGAGGCAAGAACTCTTCACAATGCACCCACAAGTTATAAAAGCAGAACATATATAACAAGGAAGTCCTAGAATAAAAATAAAATAAAATAAAAATTAAAACGCCAAACTTAAAGAGACCGGAGAATTTGAACGCCTTAAATTTAAATATTAGGTTGTTGGCATAAAAGTTTTTTGTGCAATTGTAATATAATTTAAATAAAAAAATTACGAAATAAAAAGTGCAAAAAGTGATGGTTAGATTGAAAGTAAAAAGAAATTCAACAATTTTCAAATTCATTGACCGGCAATAAATTAAAATGTAATCCAAAACAAGAAAAGGAAACATGCAGCACACCTGAAAATAGTTGAAGGAGTTGTTCCCTGTATCATTTTCGGGTGCCCGAATCACAAAATACATGGTATCAATACACACACGCACAGAAAGATTCGGCCCTGTTCACAATAAATCCTTTTTAAATCAAGAAATGTAAATGATGAGGCCATATGCCAAAAACAACAGTGTCCCATTTCCAAAAGGAAACCATCTAGACTCAAATCCACTTGTTTTGTTTCTAAAAGAACCTTTAACTTTCGCAAGGAAGAAACCAAATGAAAAATGGAACTAGAAGAGGTGATCAAGAAAGGCAATTTTTTCCAACAGAAGCACATGCCCTTGGTAGGTTCTCTTTTAACTTCCTAAATGGTCCTTCAATAACACAGAAGAAAAAAAATAATGCTTATTTAAGTCGGCAGTGTAACCTGTGGATCTTCAATGCAAATGATGCATGGTCATCCTTTATTCTCGAACCTAGGATTAAAAGATCAAGCATGTTCATCCTTCATTGCATAACATAGCAAAACATAAAGGTAATGATAAACAACACATATAATTGGCTCAGCAAATAAGTAATTATGTGCAGTAGACAAGTATACATAATTGTCTGCATACCCTTTATTTTTCTTCAAAAAGAAGGTTCCAGCCCCATTGCAAGATACACCACCATCTGCAGTGTTTAGTTTATGTCCATAGAAATCAAAAAAGGTAACCTTCCAAAAGCAAAAACATCTAGTAAATATCTAGATGCATAACATATGTAAAAGAAAATATCAAGAAAAGGATTTCAGAAACTAAAGGCCCCAATAAAAGCACAAAATGCACGGAGTGGTCGATCTTATTTTCAATCTCATAGGTCAATGACATAGCTCAGACATTCTGTTAGGAGTAATCGGCTGGTAAGTGAAGTGGCCTCAAGGAGAATAACAGTAAGCTGTTAGAAGTAACTAAAGGTTGTTGAAAGAATCTGATTAGTTAGGAAGAGAAGAGGCTAAAAATGAGGCTATTAATAGATGAGAAAGGAGATGGAAAGGGGGGGAAAAATAGTGTTAAGCTTTCGGCTGAGTGCTGGGCAGTCTTGCTCTTAGAAGCAGGCTGATTTATCTTTTTCTGTAAATTTTCAGCTTTCAATGAAAGGGAGTTCTTGATCTTTCAAGAACTTACAGTTCTTCATTTCTTTCTTTCCTATCAATTGGTCCGACCTGCCCTTCTCTTCCCCACTCTCTCTCTCTCGCTTCCTTCATGACCAACACCAGAATGGACGCCAAACTCGAATCCATTGAAAAGAGCCTGGCGGATCTGAGGAAGAGTGTCTCGACGATCATCGAGGAGATGACTGTCCATCGCACTAAGATGGAAAAACTTGACTCTTTGGAGGATTTGGTGGCGGCACTGTTACGCCAAAAACATGGTGGTCGAGAGGAGGCTGGTTCCTCTGCCTCCACCCTCCATGGTGTTCCGGGAAGCCCTTCTCTCTCGATCGGGTCCATTCCCGTTTTCGGAACCCAAGCCCACAATCACCCACAACCCAGATACCCATCACAAGAAGACGTACCTTTCGTGCCGCGACGCCTTGATCTCCCCTCTTTTGATGGCCACGACCCAGCCGCTTGGGTTACTCGCGCAGAACAATTTTTCACTATGAATCGCGTCAGCGATGAGATGAAAGTGGCGATGGCGACGGTTTCCATGGATGGACCAGCACTCCACTGGGTTCAGTGGCTACTCGCTCAAAACCCATCGCTTTCTTGGTCCGACCTCACCTCTGAACTCTTCGATCGCTTCGGGGGAGGCCTATCAGCGAATCCTTTCGAAGCCCTAGCTTCCACGAACCAGACGGGTACTGTCGACGCCTATATTGATGCGTTCGTCGCCCGTGCAGCTCTCATCAAGGGATTGAATCCATCGATCCATCTAGGGCTCTTCCTCAATGGCCTCACGGACGAGATTCGCGTCTGCATTCGCTCGCACGAAGCCTGCTCTCTCTTCCAAACCATGAAATTGGCTCGGGAAATAGAGAGAGAAATTGAGTTTTTTAAGACAGGGCACCTATCGCGTACTGATGACGGAACCCATACACGTCTCGGGTCAAATAACTGGAGCGGGTCTAACCCGCCCAGTGGGGGCTCCGATACCCAATTTCACCCAAAACCACATACCCGAGTCCACTTTTCTTTTGACCAGCCTCTTGTTAAGGATCCAAACAGCATCCACCGTTCTTCTTCCTCTCCACACTCTCTGCAAAATAGTTCAACCGCACCCACTAGAGCCTCCCACCAATTGTCTCATCAAGAACTTATGGACCTGCGATCAAAGGGTTTGTGTTTCAAATGCCGAAAACCTTACCCACCCCTCCACAATTGTCCCAACAAAAGTCTTCGGGCGATCATCTTGGGCGAGGATGAAGCTCCGCTGCCTGACGACGCCACCATGGACGAACCTGCATCTGCTGCTCCGGAGCATTACCAGCACCACCATCCAGACATTCGTTAGAAAGCGCGAACGGGTGCTGGTCCACTGGGGGAGGACAACAAAAAAAAAAAAAAAAAAAAAAAAAAAGAAAAAAAAAAGAAAGGGGCTGGACCTTCCAAATTTTCAGGCTACAGCCTCGAGGACAAGGCTGAAGTTTCAGCCGGGGGCAATGTTAGGAGTAATCGGCTGGTAAGTGAAGTGGCCTCAAGGAGAATAACAGTAAGCTGTTACAAGTAACTAAAGGTTGTTGAAAGAATCTGATTAGTTAGGAAGAGAAGAGGCTAAAAATGAGGCTATTAATAGATGAGAAAGGAGATGGAAAGGGGGGGGGGAAATAGTGTTAAGCTTTCGGCTGAGTGCTGGGCAGTCTTGCTCTTAGAAGCAGGCTGATTTATCTTTTTCTGTAAATTTTCAGCTTTCAATGAAAGGGAGTTCTTGATCTTTCAAGAACTTACAGTTCTTCATTTCTTTCTTTCCTATCACATTCTTTTATATCCTTAATTCATTTTCTTTTCAAGAAGCATTTCTATAATTTTAAAGTTCCCTTTTATTTTGGTTTATGAGCAAGCTACCTTCAACTCACCATGCTATATCAAATACGGTGAAAGACTGCCATACACAATGTCAGGGCTTGCCCATCTTTGGCATTTCTTCAAGTGTGAAGAAAATAAGATGTGATATTGACAGAGGCATACAATCTAAAATACAAAAGAGAGCTAACTACCACCAACAGAAGCCACAAGTATATAATTTTCAGCACAGAAAAAGTAATACCTAGCAAGTGTTAAAGTAAGCAAGGATTTTAAGAGGCTCAATCAAATAGACACATGCCAGATGAACATTGAACTGCTTGAATTGATTCAAGGTCAATCCCATTTTCGAATATGAAATTCACTTTGAGAAACGGCAATCCCATATTTTGTGATCCACATCAGTTGTGGAGCTATCTACAACAAACCTTTTGGCACATCTTCCAACGCTCTTTTCAGCATGAATTATGGAGTATAGCATTCAGGAATCTATTCAAGTTCTTTTGCAAATGATAGAACACAAACTCCAAGGAGGATATAAGAATGATTGCTAATCAGCTGAATCAAATTACCCTAATCAAGGGATCAAGTAAGGGTATTTCAAGTCTCTTTCATAATTACCTTGAGGTCCATCAATTCTCAGTTCAATGCAACACCAAAGAATCATAGCATTAGGAAAACAAATCATCATTTACAAGAGCCAAATTAAATGCCATTGGTTACAAAATTATCTAATTTCAATCTTTATCACCCCTTGCTAGCATAACCCAATCATATGTTATGAGCTAGTTCGCAAAGAAGAGGCTAACATGCTAAAGTTGCATATGTCAACAATACTACTAACACAAAGCCTCCCCCCCCCCCAAAAAAAAAGACACCAAAAAAACCCCAAAGAAAGATTACTGTAATGTTTAGCCTCAAATGAAAGTAAAGGAAATGAAAATTGGCCAACAAGAAGATACCAACAGGACTCCCAAGTTATGTTCCTGCTTAGCCTGGCTCTCACGAAGGTCCTGTGTCACCATATTGTAAAATGAATTATGAAACAGTAAAAAAGATGAAAATGTTGAGAGAGAGAGAGAAAGAGAGAGAATATTATTATCCACACATTTGCGGAGATTGAATATTATCATTCTCATATTTGCTGGCATTAGACACATTATTCTCGGAGCATCATCAAATCAGACAAATCATTATCCCCACTCCCTCCACCCCCAACATGATACTGCATGAAAATTAACATTTTTCCTAATTAGAAACTTTATTTACACCTTTGGGTCATGTACAGAAGCCCTCCACTAAAATTATAGTGACAGCTAAGAGTTGAAAAAATGTACTACAAGTGTTCAATAAGTTCTTGAAAATTGAAACAGTAAACAATGTAGACATGGCTTAGATGTTTCCGATATGAGTCTTCAGACTATTACATTTTTGTCATGTCCAAAGAAATGCTTGGCATGAACACAGATCCTTTTTAGATGTATTGCTAGATGACAATTGGGTATGGTATTCTTAGAAGTATGGTGCAACATTGCTACTGTTGACATTACTTGCTCGGATTAACTAAATGGGGTGCCAGATATGTTATCCAACAGGCTCTCCTCATTTAAAGCAACAAAAAAATGCAGAATCTTCCACCATTCATTTTATCAATTCAGTCTTCTTTTGTATAATATAGACATCTCCGTAAAACACAACAGATCAGCTGATATCAACAGTCAACTTCAGAAATCCAAAATCCAAAGAAATTTCCATAAAAAGAACCCAAATTACCAAGTTACTTACCTGCAGCATTGGTATTATCATGGTTAATACAGCATAAGAACCAATTCCACCAGAATACACCTGCAAGAATATTTAGATAATCAACAAGGTGTATTGGAAGAGAAGACAGGTTATAAGCCTGAAGAGTATCATCATATCAATGCTGAATTTTTACAATGAGATTACTAATTTTTACAATGAACCGAATCTAATGGCTTGTGAAAATAATGAGATTACTAATCTTTACAATGAACTCATCTAATGGTTCAAACTAAAAACTGATTCACATAGGAGAACATTTTACAATTTTTAAACATTGCCTTAGGTAAAAATTGTCATTGCATGGATTATTGGTCATCTTTCAAACAAAACCACAAGAAGTCACAAAACATAAGGTAATAAGTACCACACAGCAGGCCTTTCAAATACTGGTCCAGGTAAAATTTATTAAAGAACAAAGTTTTACTCATTCAACTCCCTTTGTTGAGGAAACACGTTCAATAGGAGGCACAGTGGCCATAACGGAGGGAGTTTTGACACAGCATCCTGAGAAATTCATCACATATAGCCATTTACACACCCCAGGCATAAAGATGGCAGCAGGAAAAAAAAATTGTTGCTACAAGATTGCGAACAGGAAAAAATCTTCAAAGCATGCATTAAAATAAACAATTCAAGGTGTCCACTGAATGGAGATTATTAAAGTTTGGAATCAAAGCACTTAAATCTACAGTTCTGAAGTTTCGAGAAGCAACCCACATGTAAAACAAAAACTATTAAAGTTCAACAGCCAACTCAAATAAAGGAAAAAAAAAAAAGAACTGAAAGCAAGAAAATAACCCATAAAGCTTGAAATAGAGAAGATTGAGGGTGCAAATACATCAAGCAAATTTAGAAGTGCTGCTAAGTAAAAAGCAACTGAAACAAAAAAGTTGGAAGGGAGAGAGAGAGGAAACTTGAGAGGTACATCATCCAGATTCTCATAACATTACTCAAATTGAACTGCAAATGAGAGGGGGAGAGTGAGAGAGATAGAGAGGTGCAGCAGAGCAATTAAGAAAGGCAAGTTAACAAAAGGCTTGGGGCTTAGTATTTGCTGGACTAAAATTTTGCTGGGCGAAAAGGTTAATTAGTATTGCATGGGCAGGGGATTTCACTTGGGGAATACCTGACTCCCGGACCATTTCAAGTCAATGCCTTGAATAGCTGCCCCGACCAGGGCAAGACTTGGCATGTACTAGCAGGACCGTGCCAATTGCCATCTTTAGCTTGATATGTTTCAATCATTTTTTATGTATGATCTAGTGTTTTAGGATGCAACTAGGACCAATACTCCAGGATTAAGCTGCTTGTGAGGATTCTGCCAAAAAAATGTGGAGAAGCTAGCACAGGCCTGAACAAGGCATAAGGCAGAGAAAAGCCAATTAAGACACATAGTAAATATACATATTATTAATTTTCCAATCACTAAGGTCAACACATGATTAAATAATGTGTAAAAATCAAGGAAAAATAAGAGGTGATGAAGAATTTGGACCAACACTCAGATGCTAGGTTATTTAGTATGAGTGACCAAATAGTGAATAAGAATAAAACAACAAACCTTAATAAACTCAGCAGCTTTTGGACCATTTTCCATATCAAAGCTGTGACAAAAGAATTAAAGAATCCTATTAATAGCACAACCAAATGCGGATGATAGCATTGCCTTTACACATGATTGAAACAACAAAAGCACTTCTATGTAGTCCCAGAGTGAAACCTAGGCCAGTAATTCTAATATACAGCAGAGTAATTTGTCCATTAGAAGCCAATGCTTAATTCAGAACAGGGACTTTCAGTTCATACACCTACTCAACACTTCCCAGATAACCTAGAATCCGTATCAATGTCCATCTCAAAAGTAGTGCTTTTCCACTGCTCCAAGCTTGTAAGGGCATATTAAAATCATTTCGGCTCAAAAAAAAGGATGTTCATATCAAAAGTAGTGCATTATAAACAAATGCTTAATTCAGAACAGGGACCTTCAGTTCATACACCCACTCAACACTTCCCAGATAATCTTGAATCCATATCAATGTTCATCTCAAAAGTAGTGCTTTTCCACTGCACCAGCTTGTAACGGCATATTAAGATCATTTCCGCCCAAAAACAATAGGATGTTCCAAGGAAAACTATAAACACTTAAAAAATTAAGTTCTTTAAATTAACTAACACATACAAAGAGAGATATGAAGAGGAGTGTAGGCTTTTATATTTGATCTTTTTTCTAAAGACCACGAAAAGTTACGTCTAATTACATTTTAACTAAAGATACCTAAAATTAAGTAAACAAAAAAAAGTGGTTAATTTTCAAGTTATAAAGTATGGTTAAATTCGAGATCAAAAAAAGTATTAATAAGCCTAGATATGCATCATGAACAACAATAACCTATTCACAAATGCTGCATCAAAAATATTTATTTGATATCTTTGGCAGGATTTTCAAGTATTGGATAACCATGAGTAAGAAATAGTTTAAAGAGAAAAATAAATCGATAAAATTGTAATTTTAACTTCTAAAGAAATAAAAATGGTGGGGGCATTAATCATCTCATTCTATAGTAAAAATCTGTTTTTAATGCCAAAAGAACTATAGAGACACAAAAATAATCTGCTAGTCATAGTGATTAAAAATAAAATTTATGAGCATATTAATCTACTACCCATGCTGAAAACATATTAGAATTACTGAGAAAAAGTATTAAAATTCTAAAGCATTATCTGAACAACCAAAAAATTCAGTTGCTGACCTTAAATGCCAATGATGAATAAAGTTCTCTGATCTTGTAATGCATGGAATCACAACGTAGACATGCTTTATGTATTTCATTTAGAATTTGTTGCATCAATTGGAATCTTAGAAGTCATAAAAATTTTATAGTTTCAGGAAAAAAATTGGTACCTTAAAATGTACAATGATAAAGCACTCAAATACCTGTAATCAATATCATCAATATGTCCAATATACCTTTGCACAAGAGTCATGGCTAACCTGTGATCTCGACCCCAGTTATCATTAACATACTCAAATGATTACCTTGAGTGTGTAATGATCAATATGTCCAATATACCTTTGACACAAGAGTCACGGCTAACCTGCTATCTCCACCTGTGTTTTCCTTAACATACTCAAATGATTACCTTGAGCAAAATCTAAAGAAAATTCTGCATTCAAGCAATAGATAGACCCTTGTCAAAAGTTATATCAAAGTGGAAACTTAAGCCCCCTGCCTAATTTTGGTCTATTATGAGCATTTTAATTTCTACTCCAACATAACATGTTAAAGTTTATATCATAACATGAACTTTAGCGGATCATAACACAACCTCGAACCTTGAAATTCATTTACAAACCCTAGAAGACAAGCAGACAACAATGCCCACTCAAGTTGTTCAAGCAATTCAAATTTGACCCTCGTATTTACATATAATTCATTCTCATGAAAGATTTAATACACAAAACAACCTAAGCAACATATACAGGTGAAAATTCTGACATAAATAAACTTTATTAAACTCACCATTTTTTAAATTTATATTTAAGTGCATAACTTTTCGCTATTCATATTTAGTTGAAACATAGAAAATCAATCGCCAACACTAACATATATAATACCCATGTGTTTATCTAATCAAATATAATTCTAGAGTTTGTACAAAAATAGATTTGCACCGTGCATACGTCAAATACTAGGTCTTTAGATAGAAAATTAACATAAAGGTTTAAATTATGTGCACATCAAGCTACTAGATTCGTAGACCTAAACTTCTTTTATGCATCCACAGCACAAGGTTTGTAATACAAATCTTGAAATGAAATTCTCCACCTATATTTTACATTAGATCCAAAACTACTAATCAAATTCTTCTTATTCTTATTATTATTTTTTTTAATACATTCTTAACAAGTTGATATCCAAAACTTTGTTAACATGTTTAGGGTTGCATGATTGCTGGTTAATCATCTCTTAATATTCTTTATTTGCTTTAATTATTCAGAAAAACATAATCTCAAACTTCAATCCTATCAAAGCATGAAACCATCATGCAAGGTACATCAAAGTTGCAGAAAAGAAAAACAAGAATATAAAAACATACACAGACCCAATACCAGGTAGCATCCACATAATAAGGTGGCTTAATCCTTACATGATATGCCTCAATTGCTCACTAACAAGCACATCCTTGCTAATTCATTGACACCTCAATGGTGTCTCTATATGGAACAAAAAAAAAAAATTGTTTACTGCACTCTTCAAGCACAAGACATTGGTGACCTTCTCTGCACTTGAGCAATTCAAGTCATGTTGAATTGGATTCTAGAGGTTTTACATGGTTGATGAGCAAAATAACATATTTACATCCAAGGCCCCAAAATGGTTCAATATAATTAAATACAAATACACATCTGACGTCAAACATGCATAAAACATCAAAAGTAAACCATGCAAATAATTTGGATGCTACCCGGAAACAACCCAACCATAAACAAACAAAAAATTGTCGGTGATCATAAGGCCATCCATATTGGACCACACATTAGTATTTGCTTTTGGAAGGGGAAAGTGAGAGAAGAATTATTACAAACCTCAAAATAGCACTAACTGGTAGATGATGAGGAATGATGGATAAGTTTATTGCACAATATTTTGCAAGCCTACTGCACCCCAAAGTGTAAGCTTTGCTGGTCTTGGCTTTCTTTAACATGGCCTAGTTAATCCCAGACATAACTCCATCCAAATAATAATATTTTGTGAAAAATTATTCTGAGATAAAAATGAAAGCAATGTGAGAGTGCATAACCATATAAATGGGTTCAATGCATCAATAAAAACGCAAATACATACACATTAAGAAGGAACCCAAACCCCAAAATGAAAACTTGGAAACTGTCCGTCTGGATCATCGAGAATTTGAGTCAATGTCCAAACACTTCACCCGATCAATAATGGCTGCAACAAAGAACCCAATACATAGACCTTAGTTCTTGTCTCCCAAACAAACAATTCACCACAGCACCATAGAGTTATTCATTCAATTACAAATAATAACTCACAATATTATCATTTGCCCAAAGAAAACAATTTTGCCAAACTACCTTTCAATACCACCAAAACTTGATATTTGTATTAGTTGAATTTCAAAAAAAAAAAAAAAAAAAAAAAAAAAAAAAAAAAACAATTTAAGCAAGGAAAAGAGTTAGAAATAGATCCATGTTAAGTCACCTTAATCTAATAGGACTTCAGACTTATATGGATAAAAAAAATTATCTTACTTGATTCGTGTCAATAGGAAAGTCAATATCCTTACAAATTTGCTTCACTCTTGACAGAGTCTCATCCCTTGCCCTTTGGTCATGTTCTGCATCATCAAATAAATCTTTTCCATTCATCTCTATTTCACCAACCGTTTGCTTCATGCTCCATGGCCATTTGCAACCTGACATCTGCAGAAAATTGGGTCATATTCATAGCTAATGCAATTGACAAGCAATTCCGACCAGCTAGAATCAATATCTGCAAATGATTTAAATGAACTTAAGGTTGGCTACAGTCTAAACAGTAGGCATTTACAAGAAAGACTGCAGAAACCAACTAGGAAATACATAGCAAAATGGGACAAATAATCAAATCTTGCACTATTAGTATATTCCCTGAAGGCCCATAGAGGAGCATTCCCATATGCAATAAATAATTTCATGCCCATAGCTGCAATTGAATAATCTTCTGAATTTTGAGTGAACAAAGATGGATAAGTGTGTCATAATCATGTGAAAGAGGGAAAACTCTAGAGGCAAGAACTCTTCAAAATACACCCACAAGTTATACAAGCAGAACATATGTAACAAGGAAGCCCCCAAAATAAAAATAAAATAAAATAAAACTTAAAACCAAAATTAAAATCCCAAAGAAATCCAAACATAAAGAGGCCAGAGAATTTGAGCACCCTAAATTTAAATATCACATACATTTTTTTTCAACTATAATGAAATTCGAGTAACAAAATTAGGAAATAAAAAGCGCAAAAAGTGATGGTTAGATTGAAAATCAAAAGAAATTCAACAATTTTCAAACTCATTGAACTCCATAATCTTCAATTAAGAGAATAATGATCGTTTCTCTCTTCCTCCCTCCCTCCCTCCCCAGGAGAAACCATTACTAGTGGAATCGATAAAATAACCCAGAAAGAATTAAAGATCAAAGATCTTGAGAGAGGATCAAATTGATCAAGCTTTGCATTCAAAACAAATCAATCTTGTTAGAAAGAGATATGAAAAGGAGCCGCTGTGGGTCTTGTACTGCCAGTGTGATTCTTATTTTATGTAGGCTTTTATGTTTGATCTTTTTTTCTAAAGACCACGTAAACTTATTTATCTAATTACATTTTAACTAGAGATACCTAAAATTGAATGCACAAAAAAGAGTGGTTAATTCTAATGTTACAAAATATGATTAAATTCAAAATTAAAAAAATATATATATATTAATAAGCCAAGATATGCATCATGAACCACAATAACCTATTCGCAAATGTTGCATCAAAAATCTCTACTTGATATCTTTGGCAGGATTTTTAAGTACCGGACAACTAAGAGTAAGCAACAATTTAAAGGGAAAAATAAAATCAATAAAATTACATAATTAACTTGTAAAGAAATAAAGATGGTGGTGCATTAGTCATCTCATTCTATGGTAAAAATCTATTCTAATGCCAAATGAAGTATAGAGACACAAAAATAATCTACTAGTCATAGTGATTAAAAATCAAATTTATGAACATATTAATCTTTTACCTTTACTCAAAACATATAACAATTACTGAAAAAGTTTTAAAATTCTAAAGCATTTTCCAAATAACCACTAAAATTTAGTTACTGAGCCTAAATGCCAATGATGAAAAAAGTTCTCAATCATGCAATGCATAGAATTACAATGTAAACACGTTTTATGCATTTCATTCAGAATTTGATGTATCAATTTGAATATTTGAAGTCATAAAAATTTTTATAGTTATGGGGAAAACAAAATTATCTTAAAATATACAATGATAAAGCACACACACATTTGTAATCAATATAATTAATATGTCCAGTATACCTTTGACACACGAGTCAACACTAACATGTGATCGATCTCCACCCCTATTTTCATTAACATACTCAAATGATTACCTTGAGCAAAGTTTAAAGAAAATTTTGCATTCAAGCAATAGACATAGACTATTGTCAAAAGTTATATCGAAGTGGAAACTTAAGTTCCATGCCTAATTTGGGTCTATTATTCATGCATTTTATGTTCTACTATAACATAACATGTTAAACTTTATATCATAACATGAACTTTAGAAGACCATAACACGACCTCGAACCTTAAAACCCATTTACAAGCTTCCTAGAAGTCACGTAGACAAAAGAGCGCCCACTGAAGTTGTTCAAGTAATTCAATTTTGAACTTTCTATCAACATATTATTCATTCTCATTAAAAATTTAATCGAAAACACAATCGAAACAGAGAATACTTGTGAAAATTTTAACAAAAAAAAGTTCAAACTTTATTAAGTTCACCATATTTCAAACTCTTATTTAACCATACAATCTTTTAGTATTCATATTTAATTGAAATATAGAAAACCATACACAGCACTTACATATATAAAATAAATGTGTCCATCTAATCAAACATAATTTTAGTATTTGCATCAAAACAGATTCTCACGATGCATACATCAATTATGTAGAAAATTAACATAAAGGCTTAAATTATGTGCACATCAAACTACTACATTTGTAGACCTAAGCTTCTTTTATGCATTCACATCACAAGGTTTGCATTTGCTTTATCAAAACAAACCTTGTAATAGAATTCCCCTCCTATATTTTACTTTAGGTCCAAAACTACTAATCAAATTCTTTTTCCTAATTATCTTTACATCTACAACAAGTTGGTATTCAAACTTGGTTAACATGTTTAGGGTTGCATGATTGCTGGTTAACCATCTTCTATTGTTCTACACTTGCTTCAATCATTTGAGAAAAACCTAATCACAAATTTCAATCCTATCAAACCATGAAATCATCATGCAAGGCATACAACAAGAGTTACAGAAAAGAAAACAAAGAATATTAAAACGCACAAAGAGAGACCTAATACCGTGTAGCATCCGCAGAATGAGGTGGCTTACTCCTTACGTGATATTCCTCAACTGCTCACTAACCACAAGTTAAACAACATATTGACATCCCAAGCCCGAAAGTGGTTCCATACAATTACATACAAATGCAAAGGAGGTGAAGATGCATAAAACATCAAGGTAAACCATGTAATTAATCATAACACCATCCACATTGGACCACAGGATTTGTTTTGGGGAAGGGGATATAGAGAGAGGAATTAATACTGACCTCAAAATATCACTAACCGGTAGATGAGGACGAATGACAGAGAAGTTTATTGCATAATATTTTACAAGTCTACTACACCCCAAAGTGGAAGATTTGATGGTCTTGGCTTTCTTTAACTTGGCTTATTTAATTCCAGCCATAACTCAATCCAAATAGCAATATTTTGTGAAAAAAATTTTTCTGAGAGATAAAAATGAATGCAATGTGAGAATTCATAACCATATAAATGGGTTCAATGCATCAATTAAAAAAAAAAACAAAAAGAAAAACACACACACCCTCACCCCCAACACACACACACACACACACACACATACACACACTAAGAAGGAACCCAAATACCAAAACAAAAACATGGAAACTGTCTATCTGGATCATCAAGAATCTAAGCCAATGTCCAAGCACTTCAACCAGTCAATAATGGCTGCAACAAAGACCCAATATAGACCTTAGATCTCTTCTCGTAAACAAGCAATTCACCACAACCACAGCACCATTGAGTAATTCATTCAATTATAGATAACAACTCACAATATTATCATTTGCCAGAAGAAACCCTATATTATAAAATAAATGTATAATTCATGAACAATTTCACCAAACCATTTTGCAATACCATCTGAACATGGCATTTCTATTAATAGAATTCGTAAACAAGTGAAACAAGAAAAAGAGTTAGTAATAGATCAATTATAAATCACCTTAATATAATAGGACTGCAGAGTTATAGGGATGAAAAATGATTATCTTACATGATTTGTTGCAGATAGGAAAGTCAATATCCTTACATATTTGTTTCACACTTGACAGAAAGTCTTATCTCTTGTCCTTTGGTCATGTTCTGCATCAGCAAATAAATCTTTTACGCTCTTCTCTATTTCACCAACAATTTGCTTCACCCTTTGTAGCCATTTACAAACTGACATCTGCAAAAAATTGGGACATAAATAGCTATTGCAATTGGCTAATTTTTAGTACAAAATAAATGTATAATTCATGAACAATTTCACCAAAATATCTTGCTATACTGCCAGAATTTGACATTCTTATTGATGGGATACCTGAATAGGAGAAGCAAGAAAAGGAGTTAGTAATAGATCAACTATAAGTCACCTTAATCTAATTGGACGACTCATAGGGATGAAAAATGATTATCTTACTTGATTTGGTATGGATAGAAAAGTCAATATCCTACAAATTTGCTTCACACTTCCCAGATAGTCTTACCCCTCGTTCTTTGGTCACGTTCTGTATTAGCATCTTTGGTCATGTTCTGTATTAGCAAATAAATCTTTCTCTATTTTACCAACAATTTGCTTCATGCTTCATGGCCATTTACAACAGTGCATCAGCAGAAAATGGGGCCATAAAAATAGCTGATGCAATTGGCTAATTTCAAGTCTGACAAGCAATTCCGACCAACTGGAATCATCTTCGCATACTAATGCTTATTTTTTATGCAACTAAGTTAGAACTATGTTTGATTAACTAGCCACATTAATATACCATATGTGAAAGTCCTAGAATGGATCTTAATGTAACAATACAATATAAAGAACACAACCATAAGCACACAAATAGTCGGTCATTAATCAGAACACCATCTGCATTGGACCACACATTAATATTTGTTTGGAGAGAAAGAGAGAGTTATTACTAACCTCAAAATAGCACTAACTGGTAGATAAGGAGGAATGATGGAGAAGTTTATTGCATAATATTTTACAAGCCTACTGCACCCCAAAGCGGAAGCTTTGCTAGTCTTGGCTTTCTTTTACTTGGTTTAGTTAATTCCAGACATAACTCCATCCAAATAGTAATATTTTGTGACAAAAAGTTATTCTGGGAGGTAAAATGAAAGCCATGTGAGAGTTCATAACAATATAAATGGGTTCAATGCATTGATTAAAAAAAAATGTGCACACACACACAGTAAGAAGCAATCCAAAACCCAAAACAAAAACTTGGAAACCGTCGGTCTGCATCATCAAGACTCTGGGCCAATGTCCACTCTTCACCCAGTCAATAATGGCTGCAACAAAGGAGCAATACATTGACCTTAGTTCTTGTCTCCTAAACAAACAATTCACTACAACCCTAGTACCATGGAGTAATTCATTCAACTACAAATAATAATTCACAATATTATCATTTGCCAAAAGAAACCTCATATCACAAAGTAAATGTATAATTCATAAACAATCTCACCAAGCCATCTTGCTATACCATCCAAACTTGACATTTCTATTAGTAGAATTCCTAAAAAGGTGAAGAAAAAGAGTTAGAAATAGATCAATTATAAGACCTTAATCTAATAGGACAGCAGACTTGAAGGGATGAAAAATGATTATCTTACATGATTTGTTGTGAATTGGAAAGTCAATAACCTTACAGATTTGTTTCACACTTGACACAAAACATTATCCCTCGTCATTTGGTCCAAATAAATCTTTTACAGTCTTCTCTATTTCACCAACAATTTGCTCTTTGCTTCATGGCCATCTACAACTTGATATCTGCAAAAAATTGGGACATAAATAGCCAACGCAATTGGTTAATTTCTAATGTAAAACAAGTGCATAATTCATGAACAACTTCACCAAAATATCTTGCAATACCGATAGAATTTGACATTCTTATTAATGGATCCTTGAATAGGAGAAGCAAGAAAAGGTGTTTGTAATAGACCATAAGTCACCTTAATCTAATTGGACTGCAGACTCATAGGGATGAAAAATAATTATCTCACCGGATTTGGTATGCATAGGAAAGTCGATATCCTACAAATTTGCTTCACACTTGACAGACAGTCTCCTTGTACTTTGGTCAAGTTCTGCCTTAGCAAATAAATCTTTCTCTATTTTACAACAATTTGCTTCATGCTCCATGGCCAGTTGCAACCTGGCATCAGCCAAAAATTGGACCCTAAAGATAGTTGATGTAATTGACTAATTTCAGGTCTGACAAGCAATTCCGACCAACTAGAATCATCTCCACATACTAATGCTTATTTTTAATGCACTAAAGTTAGAACCATGTTTGATTAACTAGCCGCATTAATATACCAAATGTGGAAGTCCTTAGAATGGATCTTAATGTAATAATACAATATAAAGAACATAACCATAAATACACAAATAGTCAATCATTAATTATAACACCATCTGCTTCGGACCACACATAAATATTTGTTTGAAGAGTGAGAGAGTTATTACTGACCTCAAAATAGCACTAACTGGTAGATAAGGAGGAATGATGGAGAAGTTGAATGCATAATATTTTACAAGCCTACTGCAACCCAACGTGGATGCTTTGCCGGTCTTGGCTTTCTTTAACTTGGCTTAGTTAATTCCAGCCATAACTCCATCTAGATTGTAATATTTTATGAAAAAAAATTGATTCTGAGAGATAAAAATGAAAGCAATGTGAGAGTTCATAACCATATAAATGGGTTCAATGCATCAATAAAAAAACACACACACACACACACAAAGAAGAAGCCCAAAACCCAAAATGAAAGCTTGGAAACCATTGGTCTGGATCATCAAGAATCTGAGCCAATGTCCAAACTCTTCACCCAGTCAATAATGGCTGCAACAAAGCACCTATACATAGACCTTAGTTCTTGTCTCCTAAATAAGCAATTCACTACAACTACAGCACCATAGAGTAATTCATTTAATTGCACATAATAACTCACAATATTATCATTTGCTAGAAGAAACCCCATATCACAAAATAAATATATAATTTATAAACAATTTCACCAAATTATCTTGCTATACCATTTGAACATTTCTATTAGTAGAATTCCTAAAATAGTGAAGCAAGAAAAAGAGTTAGTACTAGATCAATTATAAGTCATCTTAATTTAATAGGACTGCAGACTTGTAGGGATGAAAAATGATTGTCTTACTTGATTTGTTGTAGATAAGAAAGCCAGTATCCCTACAAATTTGCTTCACACTTGACAGAAAGTCTTATCTCTTGTCCTTAGTCATGTGCAACATCAGCTAATAAATCTTTTACATTCTTCTCTATTTCACTAACAATTTGCCTCATGCTTCATGGTCATTAATAACCTCACATCTGCATAAAATTGGGACATAAATAGCTAATGCAATTGGCCAATTTCTAATAACAAAATAAATGTATAATTCATGAACAATTTTACCAAAATATCTTGCACTACCACCAGAATTTGACATTCTTATTAATGGGATACCTGAATAGGAGAAGCAAGAAAAGGTGTAAATAATGGATCATCTATAAGTCATCTTAATTGGACTGCAGACTCATAGGGATGAAAAATGATTATCTTAGGAAAGATAGTCTTATGTTCTGCATTAGTATTTTATCAACAATTTGC
Organism: Dillenia suffruticosa; assembly: GCA_033439265.1. Lineage (NCBI taxonomy): Eukaryota > Viridiplantae > Streptophyta > Magnoliopsida > Dilleniales > Dilleniaceae > Dillenia > Dillenia suffruticosa. The sequence goes on from JAVTVX010000005.1 coordinate 4,529,032, forward strand.
TTCATGCTTCATGGCCGTTTACAACTCGACATCAGTAGAAAATTGGGCCATAAAAATAGCTTATGCAATTGGCTAATTTCAGGTCTAACATGCAATCCGACCAACTGGAATCATCTTTGCATACTAATGCTTATTTTTTATGTATTAAAGTTAGAACTATGTTTGATTAACTAGCCGCATTAATAAATCATACATGAAAATCCTTAGAATGGATCGTAATGTAGCAACACAATACAATGAACACAACCATAAACAAACAAATAGTCAGTCATTAATCATAACACCATCTGCATTGGACCACACATTAATATTTGTTTGGAGAGTGAGATAGAGTTATTACAGAGAGAGAGTGTGTTATTACTAACCTCAAAATAGCACTAGCTAGTAGACAAGGAGGAATGATGGAGACGTTGAATGCATAATATTTTACAAGCCTACTCTACCCCAAAGTGGAAGCTTTGCTTCTCTTGGCTCTCTTTAACTTGGCTTATTTAATTCCAGGTGTGAGAGTTCATAACCATATAAAGGTTTTCAATGAACCAATAAAACACACACACACACACACACACACACACATAACACACATTGAGAAGGAACCAAAACCCCAAAACTAAAACTTGGAAACTGTCCGCCTGGATCATCAATCTGAGCCAATGTCCAAACTCGTCACCCAGTCAATAATGGCTGCAACAAAGGACCCAATACATAGACCTTCTCGTCTTCTAAACAAGCAATTCACCACAACCACAACACCACAGAGAAATTCATTCAATTACAGAAAATAACTCACAACATTATCATTTGCAAGAAGAAACCCATATCACAAAATAAATGTGTAAGTCATGCACAATTTCACCAAAATATCTTGACCACCACAACCTGACATCTCTAATAATGGAATTCCTGAATATGAGAAACAAGAAAAAGAGTTAGTGATAGATCAATTACAATTATAAGTCACCTTAATCTAATAGGACTTGCAACTTATAGGGATGAAAAACGATTATCCTTACAAATTTGTTTCACACTTGACAGAAAGTCGTAAACTCATTATTTGATCATGTTCTGCATCAGCAAATAAATTTTTTACATTCTTCTCTATTTCACCAACAATTTGCTTCATGCTTCATAGCCATTTACGAACTGGCATCTGCAGAAAATTGGGTCATATAAATAGCTAATGCAATTGGCTATTATCTAATACCAACTATGTACTGGGGGCAGACAAGCAGTTCTGATCAAATGGAATCAATTTGCACAAATGATTTAAATGAACCTTAGATCCGCTACAGTCTAGCATTTACAAGAAAGCTTGCTGAAATCAACTAGATCAAAATGGACCAATAATCAAATCTTGCAATATTAGAATCTTCCCAGTACCTGGAGGCCCATAGAGCAGAATTCCCATCTGCAAAACATAAGATCATCCTCATAGCTGCAATTAAATGATCTTCTGAACTTTGAGTTCACAAAGATGAAAAGCATGTCATAATCACGTAAAAGAGGAAAAACTCTAGAGGCAAGAGCTTGAAGTCCAAACTCAATTTTAAAAAATTAAATAAATAAATAAAACCAAAATTAAAACCCCAGAGAAATCCAAACTTAAAGAGAATGGAGAATTTGAACAAACCCTAAATTTAAATATCAGGATTCTTGCTGACATCTTTTCTTTTCAACTGTAATGAAATTCAAGTAACAAAATTACGAATTAAAAAGGGCAAAAAGTGATGGTTAGATTGAAAATCAAAAGAAATTCAACAATATTCAAACTTGTTGGACTCCATAATCTTCCGTAAAGAGAATAAAGATCGTTTGTCTCTCTGCTTTCTCTCTCTCTCTCTTCTCTTCCATCCCCAGAAGAAACTATAACTTGTGGAATCAAAAGTTCAACCCAAAAAGACAATTAAAGATCAAAGATCTTGAGAGAGTATCAAATTGATCATGCTTTGCATTCAAAACAAATCAATCATATTCAATTGATATTAGCATCCATAAAGAACAGAGGATATGCCGTAAAGAGAACCAACGAATTTTGAAGCCCTAATCGGTTAAAATATGAACACCTAAAAATTAAGTTCATAAACTTAGGGATCCATAGAAACAAAAATACTAACGCATACACACCCACACACACACACACACACACACAGAGATTGCTACCCGTTTTGATTTGGGGACCAAAATGCGGATACAAAGAGTGAGGCTACGTGAATGAGAATGTCTAGGAGGACAAACGAAGAGAAGGAAACTTGAAGTTGAAAACCCTAATTCGAATTTCAAGATTCTCAATTCGCTCGAGAGAGAGAGAGAGAGAGAGATGGAAAGAAGCCGTTGGAGGTCTTGTACAGCTGGAAAGATGAAAAGAAGCCTTCGGAGGTCTCGTACAGCTGGTGTGATTCTTACATTTTAGTGGGCTTTTATATTTGATCCTCTTTTTCCAACGGCTCAAATTATTTGTTTCTAATTTATTTATTTGAGCTAAAAAGAGTTTAATTAAAAAGTTATTTCACTAAACTTATAAACTTTCCAAAAACATTTTATAAACTATTTGAAATTTTATAAATTTTAAAATTCATTTAGTAAATTTTTTTCTAAGAGAATTTATAAATTTTAAAAATAAGATATTTTAGAATTCATAAACCTTTTTTTTTTAAATAAATCCCCTAATTCTTTTATTATAACTTATAAACTATTCTATTTTGACGTTAAAATTCATGTTTACCCTTTCCATTTTTCAATAAATAGTTATCTATAAAACACTAATGATATTTTATCATTTTTAATCATTGCAGTAGTAAAAATAATTTATTACAATATATTATTATCAAACACAATAACAACTTAAAATTTTATAAAATACCTTACAAATTATTGTATTTTATTGATCCAAATATTTTAATAATTTATTTTAAAAATAAAATATAAGAGTTTATAAACTTTAAAAATATTTAATAAATTATATGATTTTTTATTTAAAATAAATTTTGAAAAAAATGTACTCTAAATTCTTTTGCAATGTCAAAATCTTACACAAGGCTGGGGAAAAAATCTTACTCAAAATATTGATATAAATATGGGTACTCATAATCTAAAGGTTACTTTTAAATATATATATGTATTTTTGGGGGGTTGTCACATAGTTGGTAAACTCAGGGTCATACATATTAGCGGAGAAAATTAGGTAATATGTAAAGAATAGAAAGTATGGGAAAAGGGGCAGAAAAAGGGTGAAAGAGCCAATAGTATGATGAATTTGCCAAGAGGAAGTTTGGGAGTTTGGTTAGTAATGTAGCAAATCTCTCTCTCTCTCTCTCTCTCTCTCTCTCTCTCTCTCTCTCTCTCTCTCTCTCTCTCTCTCTCTCTCTCTCTCTCTCTCTCTCTCTCTCTCTCTCTCTCTCTCTCTCTCTCTCTCTCTCTCTCTCTGCACACTATCCCAAGACCTTTTACTTTGGGTCATTTATATACTCATTCCCAATTGAATAATAACAGAGAAATTGAATAAATCAAATTTTATATATCAATTTATCTTAACATATTTTTTTATGTTTTTATTTTATTGTTTTATTTGGAGGGTATTTTGATTAGTTCAATATTATTCAACTTTTAATGTTTTTAATATTTTGATTTATGATTTAAATTATATCTTATTTTTTTTAATTTATTTGATTCTTATAATCTTATTTTGTCTAACTTTTAAAATTAAATGAATTAATTCTTGATGCATCCAACTTGAGTGTTAAAATATTTAAATTGTAATTTTTTTTGATGGCATAGTCTATTTTATGTCTCCCTGGTTGAGTCTACTGATAATATCTGCTAAGTGAAATCTCTCGATAGTGTCTTCTTGGTGCAATTCTCTTGGTGTAAGCTCTTCGATACTAAGTCCCCTGGTGACCTTGAAACTCTTGGGTAGTTTCTCAAGTCTCTTGATTTTCATTTGCATCAAGGCTCTCGGTATTTTGTAAAAAAAAAATAAGTTAAGTTTTGTTTAGGACATTTAATGTTTTGATTATTTGTATTTCATTGTATTAAATGTAAAGTGGTTTTTTAAGGAAAGAACGTATAGACAAATGTAGAGAGAGAGAAAGAAATAGTTTGTGTGTCATGCGAATAAAAGGTTTTTATGTGTATCATTTAATGTACATGGTTTTAAAAAAGGAGAGAGAGAGATATTAGTTTCTTGAGGAAGTTACAAATAGCTAAAATAAATTTAGTATTCGGTGATTATTCGGCTAATCGTAAATAGAGTGATATCGAGAGCCAGAGAAAGAGATGGGATTTCTTACTTTACAGAGAAAGCAAGGGTGAGAGATAAGCTTATTAAACAATTGGGTTTTCTTTAAAGTTAATTTATGGATTATCAAAGAGATACAACTATTTGTAATAGTTCATTTTTATCGTGAATCTTAAACTTTAGATATAAATTTAAGATATCGTAATATTATAACTATTTATTTTCTCATAGTAAATTTTTTATTTGATTTACTCCGTGGAATTTTTTTTTTTTGTATCGGAAGGTTTTCTTACGTAAATTTAATATTCTCTGTCCTCTTCGTGCTCTTACAATATTTGTTCCGTTAGTTGTCGGTCTTCAAGTATTCTACTGTGCTAGTATTTTATCCCAACACTTCCGAGATTAAATCCCATTCAACCCTCAAGCAAATCTTGAACTTTTCTAAAGCTTAATTAACCTAATCATAGTCAAAAAATTTATATTTCAATATTTGATAATTAAAAGATAATAATTCAGAAACTAAAAAAGTACTCGAAGTTAAAAATAAATAGTTACTTTAATTAATCATGATGAATATTGGAATTTTAAATTTTTTAATGCATAATAATAGGATTATTACTTAGAATAAAAAAAATTGATTAATAAATAATTTTAATTCGAGAGGCCAGGTAAGATCAAATAAACTAAAGTCCACACGGACACACACACACACACACACTCTCTCTCTCTCTCTCTTCATTGTTGACTTTTTTTTTTTTTCCTATTACATTACTTACTGGTTGCACCCATTTTGCTAGCATACCCACAAAAATGGCAGCAGTTGAGGTAATTGTCAGAACAATTCTTGACTATTTAAAATATTAAAAAAAAAAACTTTTAAACCTTAAAATTTGGAATGGACACTTGGTCAAGATTTATTTAAAATTTGACAATTATAATATTTAATTGTTAAATTTAATAATTTGAGTTATTTTTCACTAGGACCTTGGATAATGAGTCTGGGAATCAAGTTGAGTTATGAAGTAACCTATTTGGAAGGGCAATAACATCAAACGGTACTTGGCTTTACTTCGGTCAGTACAGCCTTTTCATATGTATTGCCATAGCCGGCTTTTGCTGCCATAGGATCCAAGTGGGCATAGATTTCAAGTTTCATCTTTCAACTTTCAATCCCTCGAATTAAAAGAAAACAGAATCAATCGTGTCTTATTTAAATAAAATATTACCCCCCAAGAGCGGTAAAACATAAACCTTAAAAAATAATAACAATATTGGAGTGACAGAAACAGAAATCAATGAATTAGATGGCAAATCAGTCGGCTTTGCTTACTAGCGAATACCAATGGTCGGTGAAATCGATTCAACAAGATCAAACAGATGAGGTATGGAACGTGGCCAATGGCTAATGTGGCACCATTATATGGGCTAACACATACTAATACTTTTTAATTAAGTTTTTAGAGTTAAGAACTTAGATTTGAATTTTATAAATGTAGAAAAGAGATACAAAGAAAGTTTTGTCTCCTTTGAGAATCAACCTGACCATTTGATTTAGAGATTACGTTGGTTTATTCAAAAGAAAACAAAAAAGCTCTTTGTTTGATGTTTGGACCCCGTTCCCTTAAAAGCCCAACTCCAGCTCCCTTGGGCTCTTCAAAGAAGATTACGAAGCCCATTCTTTTTAAAAGCCCACTTCTACTCTAATTATCAACCCTAAATTTATCGTTTCCTTCCGATCCCCTTCTTGTGCGTCTCTCTCTCTTTCTCTCTCTCTTTCATATATATATATATATAATTTATATATTATATATTTTAAAATAAAATAATATTTATATATCACAATGAAAAATAAATTTATTTTATCGATAACACATAGATATGAGAACATGTTATCAGATGAAATTATAAAATATATAATATCAAATAAAAAGAGAAAGAAAATAAAAGATCAAATGGTAAAAATAAATAGATGAAATGAAAAAAGTCACATATATCCTTTTTTTTAGACCATTTTAAATGATTTATCGATTTTATCAGTTTTGACAATTTTATATAATTTTGATCGAATTTGATTTCATTCTATTTAATTGTGAAAATAAAATCAAACTATAGAACTATTTTCGTTCAAACCGGCTTATCTAGTCCAATTTTGAAAACATTGATTAAGGTTGGTGTGATGCTAGATTTCAAATTTCATGGCCGTCGTGTTTAAAGTAATCATAAGTAGAGTGGCCCTTGTTTAAATGGAAGATTATCTCCTGTCATTTTTAAAACATATTTTAAAATAGAGATAATTACGTGTTAAATTCTTAAACTTTATTCCAAATTCATAAATTAATTTTTAAAATTTAAAACACAACGATTGAGAATCTAAATTTCAAAATTCGTAACTTATTGGTCCTTCTGTTAGTAATGACGTCAATCTGACCGTTAAATGTTGATGTGGATCTACTTGGTAGATGATGTGTACGCAAATTTTGAGTTTGCTTCTATCCCGACATGAATTGCTGACGTGTCATGACACGTCAATAATATGCACACAAAAGCACTGCCACGTCAGCAACATGCTGATGTGGCAGTGCCATGTCACCACAAAATAAAAAGAGAAATAAATAAAAAAGAGAAAAAAACAAAAAAATAAATAAAAAAGCTCGTACAAAACTGAGGCTGAGAAGAAGAAAAAACAAAAACAAAATAAAATTCTCTCTCTCCCCCTCTATCCTAGTTTCTGTCTCTCTCACCTCTTCATGGATCAACAACAATGGAAGAGTAAAAGCAAAAACCAGTGATGACCCAACCCTAGAACAGAAGAACCAAGCCCGAACCAAGTGAGGTTTATAGATGAAAGGATGCAGAAAAGTCGAAAGCCGCAATGGAATCTAATTGATTAAAACTACGATGGCAAACTCAGAGAAGTCGAAGGAGATTTTTGCAGTTTAAGGTTTAAGTTTGCAGTTTAAGGTTTAAGGCTGCAGTGGAGACGGTGATTTCAAAGGCGGAGGTGGAGACGACTTTACTTGAAGACTTCTGCGTCTTCATTTTTTTTTATTGTGAAATAAAGGGGGAGAGATTTTTGGATGAGTTTTTTGTTTCTCCCTTTGGGGAAATATTTGTTCACTGTCGACACAAGTTTGTAACCCCAATTTGGGGAAATTTTTGTTCACCATCGATTGATTTGCAAAATCAATAATTAACTTCTGAAATTTTCAAAATTTCTTCCCTCTATCAGATAATAGCAAAGCTTTTAGAGCTAGGGTATGAACTCTTCCTCACCTTTTCCGTCAGAATCTACCATGGCTGTGAAGATCTAAGCTTCAAATGTCGGCGACGTGATTTTTTTTTTAGATTCCATGATTTTTTTCAATTTTTTTAGGTTTTGTGGCGGCACTGCTGCTACTATTGGATCCTTGAGTTCACTTGAATTGGAAGGAGAAGAAGAAGGTGGGGAGATAGAGGGCATGTGACCACATGTTTAGGTGGAGAGAGAGAGACCTTCGTTTTTTCAAACATTAATGGCTTCTTCCACTCTCCGTCTTCTTCTATTCCTCACTATCATCCTCACCCCCAACCTTCTATATTTTCACAAACCTTACTTTCTCCTTCTAACCCGCTCTCTCTCCAAGACCTTAATCTTCCGTTCCTTAATTCTTTAAATTTTCATGTTTAGGTGTGTGCATACCACTCCTGGAGAGCCAATTGGGGCTGCTGGGTTTGGAAATGGCATTCTCTCTCTTCCCAAACAAAGAGAAGAAATCTCAAATGGCATTCGCTAATGATGGATTCCGTGGAAGGTTCAAAATTGGGATGAAGAAGGTTTTTTTATATTTGATGTAGTGATTTTTTTGGTTTAATTGAGTTAAAAAATTTTAGAAAGATTGATGGAGAGAGAGACAGAGCTATGACATTTTCCGTTGACAGAAATGGAGGAGGGGCATGTGGCTTTCACACACAAAAGAGGGAGATAACACGGTATATTTTTGTGATTTAAATAATATTAATATTTAATTTATAAAACAAAAAAATTGTTTCTATCATTGAAATAAAACTTAATTGACATAGTAGTGCCACATCAGCACATTAGTGACGTGATAGTATAAGGTGTTTAGTGTGATGACTTGGCATGCCACGTAAGCATTTTTTGACGTGGCAACTTTGTGAGAATCTGGTACTCACATATCAGCTGACACGTCAGCAATTATCGCCACGTTGGAAGCCAGATAAGAAAGTATCCCTCTATATCATCTGCCCTCTTAATTCACGTCAGCATTTAACAGCCAAGTTGTCGCCATTAGTAACGGAATGACTAATAGTGTTACGAATTTTGAAATTTAGGTACTTAATCATTGTGTTTTGAAATTTATGGACTAATTTATGAATTTGGGATAAAGTTAAGATATTTGATATATAATTATCTCTTTTAAAATAATAATATGATACATAAGATGACAAACAGCTGATGTGGCACCATTACATTGGCTCGACTACTAGGTTAAGTTGGTTGCCCATCATGAGAACAAGGGCAATCAACTCAGACAGTCTATTTAAAAAAAATGAGAGAGAGAGAGACTCCCCCCCCCCCAAAGAAACCCCCACAAAAAAAGGTTGCGGGTGCTTGGTGTGATTCGGGAACTTACTGGCTGCTACTAAGAATTGGTATGTTCTCATATTGTTGGACCTCTCTAAATTTCTTAGCAAGCATACGATAACTACTAAATCGCTACAAGAAAACTATTAGACCTAAAACCACTACTATTAACTGTTGAAAATAACCCCACTAGGGGCATAATGCCTAACGGCTGCATTGGTAGTCGTTGGGCCTAACGGCTGCATTGGTAGTCGTTGGGCCTAACGACTATATTTATAGCCGTTGGGTCATTCATTTCATTTTTAATTTTTTTGTTTTTTTAATTTTTTTCTTCTTTCCCCATCTTCTATAAATAAGGACATTTTTTCTCTTGTAAACACAACTTGAAAGACAATTTCTCTTCCAAAATTTATTTTCTCTTTTTTTGCAATTTCTCTTTCTCATTTAATAAAAGTTCTCTTCATTCTTTAATTTTGTTTTCTTGATAAATCTTTTTCATCTTTCTCCTTTTTTTATTCAGTTACATTTTTATCTCTCTTTATTCATATTTAAATTTGTGTTCTAAACTTTTATAAAACTCATTATCTAGTATGCGATGATATAGTATGTCTAGAAAAGTTCTGTCTAGTGATAAATACTTATCCAAGGAAAGAGATTCTTAAACGAGGATAGACGAGCTCCACCTTTTTTGCGGGAAACTTTCCTAGTGCTTCCTGCTACAAAACAGTCTAGGGTTGAATTTAAGTAAGATTTACAAATTTCTATATGGTATCGGAGCAGAACTCCATTATGGCAAATCCTCCGTCTCCTTTATTTCATTTTAAACCCAACTTTTTTTTTTCCACAATCATAACCTCCAAAAATTATTTTCAATTAGTAGGGCACATCAAAACAGTACTTAATGCTCTAAAACTTTTGAAATTTATAACGAGTGAAGTTCTTGAGGAGATGCTAAGACCTCACACAAGTGATCTGAAAATATTACTGGATCAGAAGGATGAAGATAAGTATTTCGATCTTCAATCCTTCGGATGAAAGACTTCCTTTCATATCAAGAAATTTGATTCTTAATTTAGAAGGCTGATACTAGCATGCAACTTGAAAAGATTTCACAATCAAAAGTTGAAATCTACAAATTTAAAGTTGAGCAACGAGTCTCTATTTTTGCACCAGAACAACCCACTGTCTACTAGCCTCCTCATAAGAAATGATGCTCACATTGCAAGAGGTTAAATCATACAAAGAAAAAATGTTGGCTTCTTCATCCCTATCTCAAACTAGAGCATCTCAAAAGAAAAAAACAAGAAACACAAAAAGTGGCGCAGAATGTGGCATTGGAAACAGCTTTGGAAGACATTACCAAACTACTAAAACAAGTTATCAATAATTTTGGTAACTTCTCAAACTCTACTTATCATATTGAAAATTGGTTAATCGATTTGGGATATGACTATCATATGGTTAAGGATAAAGAAAAGATAAAATGTTTTAAACCTCTCCTTAATCATAAAATAATCAAAATAGTTAATAGACAAAATTTGAAAGTTAAAAAACTTTAAAAAGTTGAATTTTTTGAAAAAAAACTCATATACCCTAGATGTTCTTAAATTTATCTCCAATTTTATGTCAATTAGTAAGATAACTAAGTATCAAAATTGTAAGGCTACTCTACATCCTAATTCTATTGTTTTTCAAAATCTCAAGTCGAGCAAAGTGATTGGTAGGGGATCTAAAAGAAACAATTTATATTTTTTTGGATTAAGACAACTAATCACTTATAGCATGTGAAGAAAATAATCAACTATAACATGCTAGATTAGGTCACCCAAATGATAAAATCTTAAAAATACTTTTTCCAACAAAAATTTATAAAAATGATCATTGTGAAGTATGTACTTTTGGGAAACAAATAAGTATTTTATCCAATTTCAGAAATTATTTATAAAAATGTCTTTGATCATATGCATTCAAATATATGGATATTCTCTATTGAATTTAGAAGAGATTTTAAATATTTTATGTCTTTTATAAATCATAAATCTAGATATATGTGATTATATATGCTTCACACTAAAGTACAAGCTTTTGAAACATTTAAAAATTTAACAACTTTATCTTGAAACAATATGATAGTCATATTAAAACACGTAGAACTGATAATGAGGGTGAATACATGAGTAATGAATTCAAAATATATATAGAAAATAAAGAAATTATTTATCAAATATTTTGTCCTTATACTCCATAACAAAATGGAGTAACTGAAAGAAAAAATAGACACTTACTAGAAATAACAAAGACAATAATGTTTTTTACAAATATGTTTAAAATATTTTGGAGTGACGTAATTAGTACAGTTGTATATGTAATTAATCGACTTTTCACAATTTTCAAAGGAAAATCTCCTTTAGAGATATTTAGAAAAGAAAAACAATTTTTATCTTATCTTAAAATATCTGGTTGCACATGTTATACTAATATTTCTCCTCAAATAAGAGATAAATTAGAAAGAAGGGGAAGACGTTGTGTTTTTATAGGCTATGCATATTTTCAAAAGAGATTATGCACTAATCCCGAAACTAGTAAAGTTTATACATTTAAGAATATAATATTTTTGAAAAATAAATTCTATTTTAAAGAATATATAAAGGACAAAGATTTCATAAAAAGAAATTTACAAATCCTATTTTAAAAATCTCAAAGAGTTGAAAATAAATCTTCTCAAGAAATAATGCTAGAACAAAATATAGAACAATGGGGAAAAAAATATTTCAAAAAAAGAGGAGACAAATGAGTAAGAGGGAGAACAAGTCAATGAAGAAAATGAGGAAATTCTTATGGAACCATTCTTACCACCTCTTCCACTTAGAAGATCAACTAAAATAAGACGTTTTTCGGAATGGTTAAATAAGAAAGTTTATTATAAGTCGAAGGTTACATCTCATCCTATCTTTGATTTTTATACAACTAATAATGTTTCTTATAATTATCAAAAGCTCTTGAATGACATTGACCAAGTGCAGGAACCTTTGAGTTATGAAGAAACTAATACTCATCAAGGATGGAGGAAGGCTATGAAAGAAGAATTGGATACTCTTATCAAGAATCAAACTTGGGAGATCACCACACTTCCTAAAGGACAGAAAGTCGTAGAGTGCAAGTGGGTTTACAAGGTCAAGTATAAGAGTGATAGAACAATCGACCGCCTCAAAGCAAGACTTGTAACCAAAGGCTTCACCCAGACATATGGGGAAGACTACATTAAAACTTTTGCTCTGGTCGTTAAAATGACCACAGTCCGAGTTTTATTGTCCCTTACAACAAACTAGAATTAGTCGATATTTCAAATGAATATGAAAAATACATTCTTGCAAGGATAATTGGAGGAGAAAATTTATATGCGACTTCCTCTAGGGCTTGAAGGCAAAGATGGACAAGTATACAAGCTCAATAAGGCCATCTACGGTTTGAAGTAATCTCCCCGAGTCTGGTATGGTCAACTTAGCACCGCTCTTCTCAATTATGATTTTTCTAAGTGCAACAGTGACTTCTCTTTATTTACAAAATTTTTTAATGAAAATGTCATACTTGTACTCTATGTCGATGACATAATTATAATGGGAAATGATATAAAGTAAATAGATCAAGTTAAAAAAATTTTTAAATCTAAATTTGAAATTAAAGATTTAGGAAAACTAAAATATTTTCTAAGTATAGAACTTGCCTACTCTAAGGGGTTTGTTCTATCCCAAAGAAAATATACGTTTAATCTTTTACAAAAAACAAGTAAAATGAGAGGTAAACCAACTTGTAGCCCAATCTCAACCTATGAAGAAGGAGAGGATAACGATCAATATTTCACTGACATTTTGAGATACCAGAGACTAGTTGAGAAGCTCGTTTACTTGATGATCACCAAACCAGATATTGCATATGCGATTAGCCGAATTAGCCAGCATATGCACAATCCAAAAATTGGACATTGGAAAGCAACTAAAAGGATCTTAAGGTACCTAAAGGGCTTTTCTGGGCATGGAATATGGATAAAGTGCAATCAAAACTCCGAAATTATTGGATATTGTGATACAAATTGGGCAGAAAACTCTCAAGATAGAAAATCTACAACAAGTTTTTACATGTTCGTGGGAGGTAACTTAGTGTCATGGAGAAGCAAGAAACAGTCAGTAGTTTAAAGATCTAGTGCGGAAGTGGGATATAAAGCTATGGTAGTATCAACAAGTGAGATTATGTAGTTTAAAACTCTAGTTGAAAACTTAGGGTTTAAGGTCATAATACCAATTTAGCTTTTTTGTAATAACCAATCGGCTATTCACATTGTATCAAATCCAATGTTTCATGAGCGAAGCAAACCAAACATATTGAGATAAATTGTCATTTTGTACGATAAAAAATTGAAGACAAAACTATAATCACCCTTCATGTAAAGAATATTGACCAACTTGCTGATATTTTCACTAAAAAAATTACGGGTAGTTACATGAATAATATTCTCTGCAAGTTAGACTCCATCGATATATATTTGTCAAAGTTAAGGGGGAGTGTTGAAAATAACCCACTAGGGGCATAATGTCCAACGGCTGAATGCCTAACGACTATATTTATAGTAATGTGAACCCGTTGAGTGTAGAACCCTAGAACCCACGAACAATTAATTTAGTAAAAAAAAAATCGTTTCAATTAATTATTTGAACTGGTAGAATTAAAGATCTCAACTCTTGTCCTAAAGAAGGAAGAATCTAAGATATATGATCTTAAACCTATTTCTCACTAGATCAAGAATCTTAGTATAAAGATGGAATGAATAACGCCACAATTTAGGTGGTTTGAAACCTAAATTGATAAGTCAAAAAATTAAATAAGACTTCTATCTTGAATAAATTCAAAGTTTTCAAAATAACAAAATCTGTGTGAAAAACCCTCACAATTTTATTAATTTTTTCCAAAAGTGTTTTTTTTTTTTTTACAATGTGTAATGGTCTATTTATAGTTTAAAGGTAAAAACTTAATTAACAACTAAAATTTTAGTAACTCCTCAAATAATAAAGAATTAGGAAACTAAAATATAAATTATAAAAAATAAAAATAAAAATTAGAAAACTAAATAAATCAAACTATTTTGACCAAGTCTGCTATTTTTCTTTATTTTCGTCCATTCTTGGTATTGGGTAGTTTTAGGTCTTTTATTCTTCCAACTGGGCTTATATGAGTATAATTAAAACCCCTTTTGGTTTTTCATTCATTTGGTCTCCAATTTGTTATTGTAAAACCCTTTGAATTAAGTTATTCAATACTTTTTTGAATTTTCTAACTCGAACTTTTGTTACCGACTTAACTGAAACTTGAATTGAATTTTGTAAATTTTTTACAGTCTTGATGATCACATCACGTTGGGTCATTCATTTCATTTATATTTATATTTTTTATTATTTTTTATTTTTTTCTTCTTTCCCAACACAACTTGGAAGATAATTTTTCTTCCAAAATTTATCTTCTCTCTCTTTGTAATCTCTCTTTCTCATTCAATAGAAAAAATTCTCTCTATTTTTCTATTTTGTTTTCTTGATAAATCTTTCTCATCTTTCTCATTTTTTATTCAATTACATTTTTGTCTCTTTTTGTCCATATTTAAATTTGTATTTTAAATTTTTGTAAAACTCATTTTTTAGTATGCGATGTCATAACATGTTTAGAAAAGTTTTGTTTAGTAACAAATACTTATTTATTCAAGGAAAGAGGTTTTTAAGTGAGAATAGAAGAGTTCCACTTCTTTTCTTGTGCTCCCTGCTACAAAAAGGTCTGAATTGAATTTAAGTGAGATTTACTAATTTCTACACTAACTATGTATCACTATTTAGAATTAAAATTTTATAAAAGGAACCACAAATAAAAAGATTACAAAAAGATAAACCAAAAGCAAAAGAACTTTTGAGCTTAAGTGTCTGGTACCTCTTACTCTGTCCATGCGGGAGGAAAGGTGAATATCTCTTCACAGTGTGGATATACTATATATTTTGGTATATCACGAGATAAAGAATTCTACAATAGTTTTTGTGGTAAAATTTGCTATTTCTCTATTTAAAAAGAAAAAAAGATTTGCAGCATTTGAATTCCGAATACAAATTTTGCTCAACAATCTCCTCCTATAAACATTTATTTCTTTTTTTTTTATACCATAGTTAGGTCACTGACCCAGTATCTTGGGTTTCACACTGACTAATCTGGGTCGATCGCTTATAGAACTCAATTAAGGAGACATATCTCCTAACACTTATTTTCCTGTTCCCATAAAAAGTCGAACTCCCGATCATGATTAAGAGATATCAGTTTTCGAATCAACTGAATCATCATACATCGATAATATTTACATTATTTCAGTTCTATTAAACAAAAAGACTCGTCAATTTTGGTAAGTGGCATTAAGTCTGTTGTCATGTATCCTTTATTTATTCTCATCAATCAAGCCACCAATACGTTATATGCACCAAAAAACTTTATACAATCAAATCTATATTTATTTATTCTCTCAGCCTTTCCTTCCGGTAATTGGTATGCTCAAGATTATCTTTAAAACTATCTTTGCAGTCATTTAATATCCTGCAACAATTATTCAGCTTAATGGCTGCATTGACACTAACATCAAATCCATCAACTCTCACTTTCAACTACTTCGAGTAGGTACTCCAAGAATCAGAGCTTCTTTGGTGAAACAATATTTTGTCTTCTTCCACAAAAGATGACTTGTGAAATCCAATTTCCCTCTATTAATTACTTAGAGACCTTACGTTCTGCACGTATAGTTTCCATTACCTAATTCATTGTTTTTGTATAGCCACCTTTTTCTTTCCTTATATGCTCATTCTTTTAGCAAATTATTTGCAATTGCTTGATAATGCAAGATGATAATTAACGTAGTAGCATCGGTATTGTATTTAAATGAAGGGCATAGTTATTATATTTTTTTGGTACCTTGACTTGATCATCACCCAGTATTTAGAGTTTTGTCTCGATTAATTTGGAAAGACCGCTACAGAGTACATTTTGAGAATGAATCTCCCAACATTATTTTTTTCGTATTCAGGGAAGTTGAACTCCCGATATAGTTAAGAGACGAAAATGTCCATTCCACCCATGCCAACAAAGTATTGATACCACTTAGCTATTATATCTAATTATTGCCAATGATTCAGTTCTCCAAAAGCCCAACACCACAAAAAAAGTTTATATTTTCTGGACTAATTCAAAATTCCTGATTGTATTGCTAACCCAAAGTTCCGTTTAAGAGTTGAGGAGGAATTGGCAAGCAGTTATCCACTAGTTTTTTGTATTACTCTTTGTTCCTTTTTCAGTCTCTGAGGATTTATCATTCTTGGAGTTATGTACATTTTAATCCATCTAATACGATTTGTTTTCTATCAAAAGAAAACACAAACACACACACACATCTTCGTCGGGCATCAAGAAAATTTCAGAAGCACAGGAAGTACTTGAGCAATTGCCAATGAGGCATCCAGACTACAAAGCCATAGCTCCACAGAACAAAACTAACAAAATATTTGGCCTATTTTATGTTAATCGAGATGCTAAGGCCAGTCGGTCTATGCAGTTGTAACATGTCATTTTGTTGGGTAGACGCTAAAGCATTGTCAAAAAAGGATCATGGGACTAACTTTTTTCTCATGATTCCTCAAAACTAAACCATAAAACTAGCAAATATTAGTTTTATATAGAGAAATTATTTTCCAAACCTCCAAATGTGATAACCTTGCACTATCATTATCAAAATTAACCCCAAAATAAACCGATCAAGAACAAAAAAAAAAAGAGGAGTCCCAG
This sequence comes from Dillenia suffruticosa, assembly GCA_033439265.1. NCBI lineage: Eukaryota > Viridiplantae > Streptophyta > Magnoliopsida > Dilleniales > Dilleniaceae > Dillenia > Dillenia suffruticosa. The sequence goes on from JAVTVX010000005.1 coordinate 4,545,705, forward strand.
AGCAACACGCATAACTCAAGCGAGAGTGAAAATAAAATATAAACCTAACCTGCTTCTGTTTAGCAGACTTGGAAGTCGAACTCCGAGGAATCGGCGGCCCTATTTCGATCACATCTGGATCCATAAACGTTGCACCCAAACAGAATCAGATGAGAGAGAGAGGGAAAAAAAAGGGAGGGAGAGAGAAAGAGAGACGGAGTATTTGGAAGGTGTTGGTCAAGGAGACGACTCCATCGAAGTGACTCGTCACGAGAAAGCAGACGGAGGGATTTCGCGTCTCAATTTTGATCTCTCTCTCTCTCTCTCTCTCTCTCTCTCTCTCTCTCTCTCCCCACCCCAAAAAAAATGCAAAACCATTAACCACAGTTCAGTTCTAGGTTTGAACCTCGCCATGTCTATCTCTATCTTCTGTCTCGTTGCTTCAAGAACCCTCAAATCTCATCCATAATTTCATCAAGAACCTCAGTTCTTCACATCTTTTTCTGCCTTTTATTTCTTCTTTTATTTCTCTGTATCATGGAAACCCAATTTCTAGTTTTGACGGTTGAAGGGAACATTGGGCGGATCAGATTGGAAAATTTGGAGTCGGAGGGAGTACGAGTAATTGCTTGTTCCCCTCTGCATTATGTTGCTTTCTTGGCCATTAATATTGATTTTGCATTTTTGGGGTTTTCGATTTTGCCGATCATAATGTGAAATTGTGGGCTTTTGTTCAAATAATTGGTTGTTTATGAAGTTTGTTTTATGTGCTTTCTTGAGACGAGTCTTGGTTTTGCTGTGGGAATCGACTTCATTTGCAATGTTCCGAATTGGGGTTTCTGTGTTTTCTTGAGTTAAGCCTTTGAAAGACCTAAACCCCTTCTTGTGTCCACCAATTGTTGATCTTGAGTTTTGGGTTTTTTGATTTTTGAAGTTTAGAATCCGAATTTTGGGTTTTTGCTGCAAGAATTGTTGTTTGTGAAGTGGGTTTTATGCGTTTTATGAGCTTGAGGAGTTGGGCTCCCCAATGACTCCAATCATTGTCGACCATTTCCTACGATCTCCAACTTACACAAAATCCAACTAAAGGAAAGCCGAGTAGTTTTCTCTTTTTGATGAATTGTGCATTTATTTATGTGTGTGATGAAGAGAGCTAACCAATGATGGTTAATTTGTCCACAAATTGTTCTTTTCAAAAGTCAAAATCTCTTCCACAACACAAAAACCCTTTCGACTAAAACTCAAGAATTTCTTCTCTCCGACTCTCCTGCACACAAATATGTTATGCACTCAAAACTCTCCTCAACTCTAATTTAGTCAAATTCTCTCTCCTCTACTCTAATTTGGCCGAAGGTCAATTACCATCTTCAATATTCCTTTAAAAAAAAAAATTACAAGAGCCTAGAGCTAAAATGACTCCATAATACGAAATCATTTCTTAAAGACATGCATCATCGTATTATTATTTTTCATTTTAAAGTAATAGTGTGCACGTGTTAAAAACATGATTTTTTTTTTTAATTTTCTCAAAAACATTGTATTTTCAAAGTAAGAATTTTTTATGAATAAATTTATTAACAATTTCAATAAATGCGACAACCTAATAGATATTAAAATTAATTTAAACCTTTTAAATATATGAAAATTCATATGATTATTGTATTTAATACATTAATAAGATTTCTCATAAACAAATGAACAAAAATTTTTTCCGAATGAATGATAGTTTATTATAAAATAACGTTACTTTGATATTGTTGTATCAGTTATTATAATAAAATTTCTTTTTAGTCATAATTTATACATGACATGAAATTAATATTTATATGTTTATTGTATTAAATTATAGTATATAATAATTAGAAAATTTAAACAATCTATAACAAATTTTAAATAGTATTAGTGTAATATTTTTACTTAATTTGAATTAAAATAGTGGATAAAACAAAAAAAAGAGTTTATCACATCATAAAATAATAAAATTTTAAAAAAAATTAATTAAATTAAATTAATCTTATTACTACTTATAAAAATTTTTAATAAATCCTAAATTTTGAACACGTGTTTATCTTATCAATCAGTAATTCAAAAATCAAAACTGGGGATGACAATGAAGCAGAGGGGATTTGTGTCTCTTTGAAAATTTCAAAATATTTTTATATTATTTAAAAATTAAAAAATTACAAGATGAAAATTTTAAATATTATAAGATAAATTGAAATACAATTTGTTTTTTCATTCAATATAATAAATATAAAAAGCATTTAATTATTTATAAATTAATAAAAATACCTCGTCATGAATTAAAAAAGAAAAAATTGCCTGTTTGAACGGGCATCGCTAAGCATGGAAATACAATAAGAAGGCGGTAGTAGCCGAGTTAGAAGTAAATAAGAGAAGAAATTCCTTTTAACTGTCCGGCAATCCAAGATCTCGGCGAGAACTCACAACGGCTTCAAGTTCTTTTTTTCCATTTTCTTATATACTAAGCAAAACCAAATCTTTCATCTCTCTCCGTACAAAACCCTAACCCTCTCTCTCTCTCTCTCTCTCTCTCTCTCTCTCTCTTGTGAGAAGCAATGGCAGGGAGATCTGGACTTTTCGCGTCAGCGGATACGATGATCGTGGCAAATACACCAGCTAAAGATCTTGTAAATACAAATTTCGCGTATTGTTCGCCGTCGGATCTTCGAAAATTCGCTGTTCCTGGATCAAAGCAGTTCTACGCACAAGTCGGCGATTCATTTGTTCTCTCCATAGCATATCCTTTCCAATTATTCATTTTCAGATCCCATGATTAGTTTTTGTTAGTGCCTTTGAACATCTCTCTTTGATCTGTGTGTTATTTAAACGCTAATTTAGTGATTTGGCTACTGAGGATTTAAACTTGTTTTTAGTATTTGCCTTAATTTAAGATGTACTGCGCATGATGGTATTGCTGATGGGCATATTGGGCTTAATGCGATTCAACGTCGTCATGCTAGGGTTTCTGCTGGGGACTCTATATCTGTTAGCAGGTTTGAGATTGACATTTGCTTTTTTAGGGTTTGAAAGAATTTTGTCACTGTTTCATTGATTTAATTTGATGGGGCTGTTTCTAGATTTATTCCCCCTGAAGATTTTAATCTGGCATTGCTTACTCTTGAATTGGAGTTTGTAAAGAAGGGCGCGAAAGATGAACAGGTGATCGGTTTCTTTTATGTTCTTTTGTGTGTTAATGATTTCTGCTTTTGTTTGATTCAATACATTAGGTTTGCAAGATGAGGTATATTGAGCGCTATTCTTTGTTGCATGGACTCTTCATTTTTGCCTAGCCATTTCCATCTCCGTGAGACACTACATCCACTAAATTGCGGCTATCGGTATGAAAATAGCCATGTCTATGTCTGACAATATCATTAGAAGTGATATGATATGACATACGGAATGTTTTACCTTATAATAATGTATTTTTTTTTTCTTTTTAGTTTGATATGCCATTGTTTCCATGTGTGGTGTCGTGTTGCGAATCCTGGGGCTGTCTGTTTCTCATAGATGGGACACTCCATAGTTGAAATGCGCATGATTAGGGATCTGACACTTCATCTTGGTATAAAATTTCTTGAACTAGGCACCTTTATCTGGGTTCATGCAACATGCCTTTGATTGTTCTGCAGTTTTTGTTTCTTTGAGTTCTCACGTTATATGTTCTTCTTTGGGTTAGTTTCTCTCTGGGATAGGATCCTGGATGAAACTTTTTTGGTCTTTTGCAGGTTGATGCTGTTCTCTTGTCACAGCAACTTCGGAAGAGATTTATGGGCCAGGTAAGAGCTTCAGGCGCTCTTTTAAGATTTCCACTTGTCTTTCATATCTTTCTTGTACACATATTAGATGTGCGAATCCCACGACAATAGGCATTATGCAGCATTCTTATGCAGCAGGCTGCCATTTGTCTATCTTGTGGGTGGGGAATTGTGTCTAGATTGTAAGGAGTTTCGAAGCTCCTAGTTCTTGCTTGATTTCAAGTGTTCCTTGCAAAGTGGTCTTTGTTGGCTGGTTATTTGCAGGTCATGACATCTGGACAAAGGGTGACATTTGAGTATCATGGGAATGGTTATATTTTCACAGTCAATCAGGCTGCTGTAGAGGGGCAGGAAAAATCTAGTAAAATTGAAAGGGGAATCATTGCTGATGAGACATACTTCATCTTTGAAGTACAAAATTCGAGTGGCATAAAGGTAATCCTCATATATCTCACAAGCATGCATATGTGCTTATTTTTTGTTGTTTATCTTTTTTTGACAATGTTAGGATTGGTTAATTTTGCATTTTGCTTCTTGTTATTTCTTTGCCATCATCTTCCTGTCTAAAATCTGCTTCATCCATATATTCACGTTCAAAATTGTTATTTGTGCAGATTGTCAACCAGCGTGAAGCTGCTAGCAGCAACATCTTTAGGCAAAAGGAATTTAACCTTCAGTCCCTTGGAATTGGTGGTTTGAGTGCGGAATTTGCAGACATATTTCGAAGAGCTTTTGCTTCTAGAGTTTTCCCTCCCCATGTAACCAGCAAGTACTTTTTCTTCTTATACCATTGTTTTATTAATTGTTTATGAACTTAGGATCAGAAGATATTCACTCCCAACTAAACGCATGAACTTTTATGTTGCAGATTGGGCATCAAGCATGTTAAGGGAATGCTGCTTCATGGGCCTCCTGGTACTGGAAAGACTCTAATGGCTCGCCAAATTGGGAAAATGTTGAATGGGAAAGAACCAAAGGTATGCAAAATGTTCCACTTAGTTATTTGTCTTATTGAGCTGATTCTACCAATCTTTCTTCTAAATGCTTATTGTTTGGATATGTTCATTCAAATCATTTGTTGAAATTGATTTCAGTAGATTGGTTTCACTTCTGAGATTGGATACTGGAAGAATAAACCAGTCTTTTACTTGGTTGTGTTCAGGAATTGGTCAATTTCATTAGTTATTAATATGATCATTTCTCTGCAAAATGTCAGATTGTCAATGGCCCTGAGGTTCTGAGCAAGTTTGTTGGTGAAACTGAGAAGAATGTAAGAGACTTATTTGCTGATGCTGAGCATGACCAAAGAACTAAAGGTAAGACAAAGTCTTTAGATGGTAATTACTTCTGGTCACCAATGAATAAAAATATGTTTCCATGGTTCAGGGGATCAAAGTGACTTGCACGTTATCATATTTGATGAAATTGATGCAATCTGTAAGGTAAGACCTCAGGAATTTCTGTTCCATGGTTGTTATTCGTGTATTTGAAATCTTGAGAAAGAGCAAATCAAGTTGAACAAAAGTAAATTTTGTTTCTGGAATCAGCATAGCTAAATTTGGTTGAACTTGCTTCCCTTCCTACCTGTTCCTATTTGAAATATATTGATATACTCTAGGTTATTCAATTTGAAATGTGCAGTCTTGGACATGAATAATTGATGATGAATTACTATTAGCCAAGAATTGATAAGATCTTTCTGTGCATCTGCTCTGCAAATCTGTCCAATATGCAAATAGCTATGTGTGATAGTTGACTTCTAATTATGAAATGCTTTCAAAGAGCCTTTTTTTGAACTAAATAAAATTGTAGCCTTTGGTGCTATATATTGATCTTCTAAGTTGCCAATGCCATTATGGAAAGTTAGATAGTCAATTCATTCTTTCACCATTCTTTTGTTTTGGTATTTTTCAGACAAGAGGTTCAACTAGAGATGGTACTGGGGTCCATGATAGCATTGTGAACCAACTCCTCACAAAGGTTTGTTAAAAGTTCCATGAGAATACAATTTTCAAATAAATTTGATGCAAAGATAAGATTTAAAGATTATTTGATGCTACCACTGGAAAACTTGTGACTGTTCAGTGATCAGGAACTTTTTTGCTATTAGATAGATGGTGTTGAGTCCTTGAACAATGTTCTGCTGATTGGGATGACCAACAGAAAGGACATGCTTGATGAAGCTCTTTTGAGGTGACTTCTGCTTTATATCTAGCATGTCTCTTAGCAAAACATTTTTTTTTTTTTTGCATCACAAGATTTTCTACTTATGGGACTTCTTGGAGTGTTGTTTCTCCACTATCGGTGGATGTAGATGTATATAAATTCTGTTTTCTTTTTTCTGACTCCTTACTTTGCAGGCCTGGACGTTTGGAAGTCCAAGTGGAGATAAGTCTTCCTGATGAGACTGGTCGTTTGCAAATTCTTCAAATTCATACATGCAAGATGAAAGAAAATTCTTTTCTTGCTCCTGATGTGGACTTGCAAGAGCTTGGTACGTCGGTGAGCTGTGTTTCATGAGCTCCTAATAAATGTCAGAATACATGCTTATTTATGGAATATTTTTCTCTTCAGAGTCATTTGTTTTAAAGGAAAATATTAATAGGTGCCCATACACTTAAGAAACATTTATTAGGTATGTTTCAATTAGAACACATTTACATATATGTGTTACTTATTTAGAGTGTTAATAAACATGTATTAGTATGTTTGGGGACATCAAGATGTCATGTGTATCCATGTGGGTGTGTACATTACTTTTGGCGTTCTTGATCAATAAAAAAGAATTTAATTTTTTCACTGCTCTATTTGCTGTGCTGTACACTCATATATATGAAGAATTTGATTTACTATGGGGACAAACGAAATGTTGTTTATGTGGAGGTAATTTTAGATCACTGGAATGATATATATTCTGTGTGATCAGCACCTGCTGTCTCTATATCATTTTTCTTGTGTTTCTTAATCTTCTTTCTTCTTTTTTTGACATAATCTTCAAGAACCACCCTCATCTGTTATGGACATTGGTGAGAGCTTATTTGTTGTGAAGTGTTGCAGAAATATTAGATTGTTTGGCCTTTTAACTAAAGAAAATGGTTTGTTTTGATATAAATAAATGATCTATCATTTAAGGATAATTCTTGCAAACCCTAGAGTAGTCCATTTTTTGGTCGGAGAGGCTGAAGAATCTTTGTTTCTGTGTCCCCCTGCCTAATACAGCTGCTCGGACAAAGAATTACAGTGGAGCTGAGCTTGAGGGTGTTGTAAAAAGTGCAGTGTCATATGCTTTGAACCGGCAGCTAAGCATGGATGACCTAACAAAGCCAGTGGATGAAGAAAGCATAAAAGTAACAATGGAGGATTTTCTGAATGCCTTGACAGAAGTTACCTCTGCATTTGGAGCCTCCACTGATGACCTGGAACGGTGCAGGTATGATTGAGTTACAAGGCCTTGACCTAAGAATCTTATTTTCCATATCAAACAGCTTTGACATAGTTAGCTCTAGTATCAAAAACAATAAAAATAAAAATACACTAAATAGCCAGCTAGCTCGCTTCTTTTAATATCAACATCGGAGTGCTTTCAAACTTCTGAAGTTGAGTTCATAGTGCAGCAGAAATTTTAGTCTGCTAAATTTGCAATGGCCATAACAAACCTTCAATGGATGTACTATAGCATGTAACTGATGGAAGTACCAATTTTCTAGATTCATAGATAATGTGATTCTAGATGTCTCCTTTTGATTCTAAACCCTTGGACAAAAATTCAATATACTGAGCATGCCAATGCTTTGAAGAGGGTCATCCCAGATATTGCTGCAATTTTAGCCTGGTAAAAAGTTTAGATTTATCTTCCCTAAGAACATCTTTCTGATTCCTGAGCCCCCTGATCACATATACCCTTAGTCTATAGATTATTAAATAATGTTTGATACTTGATGAGTGTGTTATTTACCCATATTTGTAATGGCACAATGGTGCACATCTTTTGCTTCTTTACCGAGTGAAGTTCAATTCAATTAAAATCCAAGAATGAGGTTGTTGTAAATCTTTTCATAAAGCAAACCAACTACTATGTGACTTGCAGGCTTAATGGCATGGTGGACTGTGGTTCACGCCATCAGCACATATATCAAAGAGCCATGCTTCTGGTGGAGCAAGTCAAAGTGAGCAAAGGAAGCCCACTTGTCACTTGCCTTCTAGAAGGTCCAAGTGGAAGGTAGTTTTCTTTCCTATTTTTGGTCGTCAAGCCTCACTATCTGGAACTAAATTATACCTTGAATGCTTTCTGGAAGGTGCAAGAGACATATTACTATGGTTTCTTTTATTCCAATATTGTCATAATTCTAATACTGAATTACCCTGACAGTGGTAAAACAGCACTGGCAGCTACTGTTGGGATTGACAGTGATTTTCCTTATGTTAAGATAGTAAGTGGTTTTCGGTATTCAGTTACAGTTTCTTCTTCTCTTGCTCCATCTCTCATCTCACATTTTCTTTTTCTGCATGAATAGGTTTCTGCAGAATCAATGATTGGCCTTAGTGAAGCCAGTAAAAGTGCTCAGATCGTCAAGGTTTGACTACACTGTAACCTTGTAGCTCTGCTAAGTAACCTTTTGGAAAAATGCTATTTAGAAGTCAGATCGAGCTCTTTCAGCTATCCGTCCTTTGCTTTCTGAAGCTAGTTTGGCCTGACAAGCAAATCTTGCTGTCTGTGATATTATTCAATAGGTGTTTGAAGATGCTTATAAGTCACAGTTGAGCATAATAATTCTTGATGACATTGAGAGGTAAGTTTTGTGGCTTTAAATTATCACGACACTATTTCCTTTTCATCGGGTCAACTATTGGATTCTTTTTCACTGGTGCAGACTAATTGAGTTTGTTGCAATTGGACCTCGTTTTTCAAATTTAATATCTCAAACGTTGTTGGTCCTTCTCAAAAGACTTCCTCCCAAGGTTTGTGGTATTTTTCTTATGTTAATACGAGAGATGTTAATTGCTGAGCAACATAATAGATGTGCTGATCCAAATTGCTGAACAAGCACATTGCGTATAGAGTAAAATGTTGTGTGCTCCATTTCTTTCCTCTACGAATCATGTATTGAATCTATATTCTCAGCCATGGACTTATGATGTGGAAATTTACGAACTTTTCCTTGTTTTTCTGCCTTTATTTGGGGGGGTTACAGTGGGGGCTTTTGAGGTTTGAATGTTTCAAATATTTCATGCTAATTTATATTTTGGAAATGTTCTTTTTTTGTAGACTAAAACAAAGTTATGGAGGACTCTCGTGTGGCCCCACTAGGAAATTTTTTTACGTATCTTGTTTTCTCAACCATAATTGTTCTTTTCTAGTCTGCTTTGAGGCAGTTATTGTGTTTGAAAAAGGTACCCTGATTTCCTACATGCACAATTGGAAGCGGACGTACTTGAACTCGTGGATCGGGATCTTCAATGCTTTAATCTATCACTAAAACAGGCTAAGAGTAGAGGGTGGGAATCAATTTTTCCATAGGTAGGGTGTTTATGGGTAAGAAAGAGCCTTTTTTGTGGTGGGGTTCAATGTGTGGATACAAGTTCCAGTTCTATGAATATCAAATTGTTCCAAAATAACTGTGTGGAATGGCTCCTCTGAAATGCGAATTGGGAAAAAAAAATTTGAACTAACTGTCCTGCCTGTTAATGTATGGCAGTATGACATTTTGTTCCATTTTACTTGACCTAAAAGCTGACATTTTTTCCCAACACTTGAGACCCTGATGTGCTTCCTCTCTAATTCTCGGATTTCCTATGAGAGCAAACTAAGTCTAGTAATATTGTTCTCTACGAGTTTGAAAGCATATTTTGGCGCTCAATTGAAGTTCATCTATGAGAGTTGAGACTACTGTTTCATGTGATCGGTTCATCTTAATGACTATGCGCTAACACCAAAAGAGGCTGCATTTCATTAAATTTTGCAGGGGGTGTAGCCTTATCTTATTTTCTCCACCTTCCTTTCTCTATCGCAGGGGAAAAACATGCTGGTGATTGGCACAACAAGTGAGCCGACATTCTTAGAATCTGTTGGTCTTCGTGATGCCTTTTCTATTACTTATAATGTACCTACCTTAAATAAAGAGGACGCCAGAAAGGTAATTGTTTCTCTTTTTATTGATCACTGGCTTCACAAATGCAATATAGAATGAATGCCACTATGAACCTGTTTTGTTTTCTGTTTAGCCAACACAATGCCAGTGCTATTGCTACATAGGGTTATGGTGATGTGTAATCATTGATACGTAGCGAACTGATAAAAAAGTTCTGTTCTTTGTATATCTGTGAATCTGAAAATGCAGTGTGGAGATCTTTTTCTCATCAACTGTGTTAGAAAAAATGGTGCCTTGTAAAATATATTGTATTTATGTTATTCCCAATGACTCCTATGTGTAATGAAAGACGAAGAATATTATCATAAGAAGAAAGAGAAAACAAAAAAGTGCGAGTGGGAGGGTAAGACGTCAAGGGCTGAAGAAATTACTGGAAATTCTAAGGAACAGATTTAGTCCTATGTTATAGACGTGTTTTCTATTGTAGACCATTTCTGAGTGTTTGATGTGCCTTTTAGTTTTGAAATCCCTATCAGAAAAAGATAATTTTGGATTCAAGGTCTTATTGGTTCACCTTTAATCCATGTGGGAGGTTGAATTAGGACCTGTTCTCAGTGAAGTAGGTGATTGCAAATGTCCTTTTTCCTTTGCTATTATATCTTTGTAGTTATTAATCACTTCAATGTTCTTTGAATCATCCTTTTCATGTTTTAATTTTTCTATATATTTAATGTGGTTTTTTGTCACAGAAAATTTCAATCAACTGTGGTTGGAAGAACTATACTCTCAATTAAAATTGATTATTCACATTATCATCATCTTTTTCTTCCAACAGGTGCTAGAACAATTGAATGTGTTCGCAGTGGATGATGTCGACTCTGCTGCTGATGCCTTGAATGATGTAAGTTCTATAAAGCTTTCAACTCTCTCTCATCTGATGTAAATGCTCATCAAAGTTCAGATTTTAGACCTTGCCGTTCTACTTTGAGTAGATTGTCATGCTCATGTTTCTGTAATTTATGTCTTGTTGACACAGATGCCAATCAAGAAGCTGTATATGGTAATTGAAATGGCTGCCCAAGGAGCGCAGGGTGGGGGAGCAGAAGCCATTTACTCCGGCCAAGAGAAGATCGACATCAATCATTTCTATGACTGCCTTGGGGATGTTGTTCGCCCTTAGCTTTTGGATGACCCTTCAGCCCACTGTTCATAGTGTCAGAAAATCAGACCATAATTTTGTGCTAAGTGCTTATTTTCTCCGCATGACAACCTTTTGTTCCATTTACTAATGACATATTAGACTTAACGATATTGAGTGTGTTGGCTTTGGTGGATTGTAGAAACCTTCCTCGGTTTGAGTGTCCTAGAAAAAGCATATTGCTGCCTCACCTCATTTTTTCAGTTAACGGTATCCTATGTTACTCTTGCATTGTATCGTATCCGTTATGGTAGAAATGCTTTGTACATTGTGATCTACATGTTTGCATGATTGAAATGCTATGCCCGTTCATGCTTAGATGTTTGTTATCAAGCTCTGTCGCTTGTGGCCGTCAAAGAAAGTAACATTGGCCACAAAAGGAAAGATGTGTTGGAAGCACAAACTTGTCACAATCTTGGGTCCCGGTTGGGCCTTCATTCTGGGTCTTGGTCTTCCACAGAGAAAATCGATTCCGCCGCTCTGATAAATGCATTTTGATATGGGAACTGCTTTCAATAGTAACAGACTCAAACTACTCATGGTTTAGTATTAGCTTGAGTGCTTCCCTAGATCGAAATCTACCATATTTTCTTCGATGGCTTTTTTGATACTTGAAAGCCCCAAGTTTCTGATTCGCACTGATGATTCTGGGTAGAACACTAGTTGCCATTAATTTGTCTTAGTTCAAAAAATTGTAAGGTTGAATTATCGTGTCGTGGGTTGGTTGAGTAGATTGAATTTGTCCAAATATTTGGGGAAGAAAACTGTAAAAACCTTTGATTTAAGTGGGAAAAGAGGGCGAAGAAGACAACCATGATTTTAAGTGTGGATAAAAAGATTGAAAAGATGTGTAAGGCCATGCTTTGTTTGACAAATAGAAGATTCGAAATCATGGTTAGCTACTTGGAGAAGCAATTGCCTTATCTTGGTCCACCAAAAAGTTTTTGTTTCATTGTGTAATGTTCGAATTCAAAGAGGTGAGAGGCAGGGAGAGAATTTATGCATGGGAAGCAAGAAAGCATCTTTGGTCAAAATTTCCAGTTTGGGAATGTTCTGGAGCTAGGTGGACCGTCTCCGTCTTGAAAAGGATGAAAATAAGAAGAAGATGAAGAAGAAGAAAAACAGAGAACTTGGCTGGTTGAGGAACCATCTGTTAGTATGATTTGAAACAAAGTGATAAAATTTTGTCCTTGAAAATTCTACCTAAAATTGGTTCCACTTTCTAGCCATTGAAAAAAGGGAAAGGCATGGACAAGAGATCTTGCATGAGTCACATCAAACTAGTCGTGCCCGTCAGGGACTAATGTCCTCAACATTATTTTGCTTTCGAATGATATGACCAAATGGTACGGCCAATTTTTGAGCCTTGTGCAGCTGCTTTCTTATGGTAATCAGCTTTTGCGCTCACTGATCTCTTGTAGGAAGATTGACCATCCCCAACATCTACTTTTATTAAGTAAATGCATGCATTTATGCAAGAGATCATTTGACACAGTTTTGGCTCAAATGGTAATTCAATTGACTTGAAGATTCAAGTTTTGAATCGTAACCACTTCCTGTTGCCAAGCAAAAAAGATGGAAGATATCATTTTAACAGGATGTTAGATGTTAATGCCTGCTCTACTGTACGCGGAACTCACCCTTGCAATTTGTAGTTCTGAACAAAACTTCAAAAGAATTCCACATTTTCAACTCTAAGAGGATAAGATTAATATGAAGCGAATTCTGAAGAGAACCGTTCCATATATAAATATCATTTCCTTTCTCTGCAACACGTCATGCAGAGCCATTCAAAGAGACACATGAATTGTATGGACTTAAACAATCATCCAATCCCATCAAAATATGCATATTTAAATACCTTGAATTACAAGGAAGAACCCAAATTGTGTTCTATTTTCTACAAATACTCAAGATGCATAAGCATCATTTTCAACTCTTGGGTGGCTCTTGGTAAAAGAAGAGGATGCGCACCACTGAAATAGTCAGTTCAAGGAAAATAAGTCATGAAAATGACATGAGAGGATAGGAGGCCAGACCCTCCATAATTGAGATTCCTTTCCATCGCTTCTGCAAAGGCGTGTGCTCCTCTCAAGCACAATGGGCCCCACCAAGCTCACAGACGCGCGCTTGCTCATCACCTTCATGCCATTCCCAGTCTATAAATACCCTGCCAAGTTTATGATCCGGAGACATAGGCGTTCATCCATCCTACAAGAAAACACCAATCTTCCTAAGTTTCATATTCTCTTCGGCTCCTTTTTTCTCACTCACCATGTCGAGCACCTGCGGCGACTGCGACTGCGCCAGCAAGGACCAGTGTGTGTAAGTTTTCAAACTGTGTATATCATAGCAGTTTTTGTAAAGAGAGCATATCATGTTATGGTTTATGGTTACTTTGCCAGCCTTTTCATGTTCTAAGTCTATATTTTCTCACTTTCAAACATGAGGTTGAGAACCAAGAACTCCGTGCTCTTGTATCTTTTTTTCATTATTAACTAAGCTATAAATTTAGGTTGCTAAAGGGCCTCATGACAATATTATTGGGGAAAAGTAGAGCTTTTAGAAACCACATGCAAAAGAATTGTTTATCTACAGAAGCCATCTGATACTCTCTGGATTGAGCAAGCTACATGATTATCCTATAAATCATTTCCAAGTAACATTAGTCTGTAGGAGGCCAAAACAGATGGAAAATGCACATTTTGAGGTTGAGAATTGTCTATAGGGGTCACTGACAAAATGTGTTTGCTGTTTGCAGGAAGAAGGGAAGCAGCTATGGAATTGTCATCGTTGAGGAAAAAAGGTGCCTTGCATCTTGGGAACTCTTTTAACACATAGATAAAATCAAAATTTCTTCTTCTTCAGTTCATTTGCAAATGGCATGTAGGTGCCAATAGTCTTCTCAAGCTTCCCGGAAGACATGGAACTCAAATATAGTGGTGTGAATTCTCCCAAAAGCCCTACCAGATGGTCAGAAACATGTTTCTATTGGACAGTTTCCAAAACGAATCATGGTGATAAAGGATATTGAGGAACAAATAAACCCCCCCCCCCCAAAAAAAAAACATTGATAGAGAATTAACTAAATACTAAACCCTTGTTAGCGAGATGCTTGACAACATTGCTCCATCTTCTGCTACCATCAAAAGACAATAATCAGTTTTCAAATGGATCAAACTTGGATCAGAAAGGTTGAGAATTGGAAACATGCATAAACGGGATTTTCTCAAAATGCATGGATCAGTGAGCATGGAAAAATTGCTAATTCGATATGCTAATAACACTTGTTTTTGCAGCTTTGTTGACACTGTCGTGGCTGAGGTCCCAGCAGCCGAGCACGATGGCAAGTGCAAGTGTGGTGCTAGCTGTGCTTGCACGAATTGCACCTGTGGCCATTAAACACACACAAGAAGATTCTGGCGACGTGGTTCATAATACTAATGGGTGTTTGTTTCGAATAAGCTGTGTTTTGTATTACCACTTGTGCCTCTTTCTCTTACTAGAATTGTGTCAGTCACGTATGGGTTTGCCGTTCTAGCCTTGTACTGGATTGTCTGTATCATCTGTGTTCACGTGTTTAAATTTGAATGAACTATTATTAATATTACTAATACCGTCTGCTCTGAAGCATTTTCAATCAGAGACAACTTATGAACCAAATGCTCTGGAATAATCAATTAAACAACCAGTGTTGAAAGAAAACATGATTATATATATATATTTTGGTGAAAAAAAAACATGATTATATGAAGTAAATATTGAATGACTCTATAGCAGCGAAGCACAGTTGCGATAAAAATCATATTAAGTCATTTATGAAGAGAAAAATCTCTGAAAAATTATGAGCCTACACATCAACATGTAAGCTGAGCTTCTTCATCAAAACTGAACCCTTGAACAGTATAAGTATCAGAGAGAGATAAACCTACAAAAGCATGTAAGCTATATGAACCAGCTGAATTATCCATGCAGCTTGATGATTGCATCCCATAAACTCTTGATATTAACCCAATATCAGCCAGCCAAAATGACCAGGTTGAAGTGATGGTAGAATACGGCATACCACCAAGCAATGCGTATTTTCATTCATCTTCCCAATGTAATATACTGTCTAAAGATAAGGAAAATGGTTACCTTTACAATCTCATTCTTTTCAATGACACCCTTAACTAATAGAAAGAGAAGTGAAGGTCTCTAACGATGTATCAGACACTAATAATGACAAAAAACTCAAGTTCGTCAGCACATCCCATGCAAAAAATTCTCAAAGAAAATCTTAATAACCAAAGGGGTTAAACATATACAGATTAGACAAATATCTGACATCAAATATCTACCAGTATTTCGTAGCATAGATTTAGGCAAATGAAATCAACAGTGAGGCACAAGAATTTCATTTCACATATTAGCCATCCATCAGAACAAAGCTTACATTGTTGTAAAAGGACATTGCTTGTACAGCAATTACCAAGTAGTTATCACAAAACCATCATAACTCCTAAGTGAATAACCATTGCACAAAAAAGGAGAAACTCCCAGAACTAAGGTGCCTGCTCCATTCACAACCCCCGACTCTTGACACCATGCTCGTATTTGTAACTGTAGATAACAAAAGAGGGAAAAAAATGCAGCAGACCCCAAAAAATGGCCATGAATGCATTCAAACTAACATAAAAATGACGTAGTAATTGAGTTGAAGCATCTCGCATTATGCTTGTTTCAAATCATAGACATTGATAAAAACAATCCACAATTAGACAGATAGAAATCAAATTCAACCAAGTCATAGACATATTAAATAAGAAAGAAGCGTCCATTGAACAGCACCTAGCAAGAAAGAATTCAAATGAGTCATTAAAGTGCACCAAGAATTCACTAGATCAAGTCGTAAAAATATTGGAAGATTTCATTGTTTAAGAAAGAGAGGCAGCAACCTCAAACTTAAGAACAAAGATGGAACATCAATGTGTCAATTTTCAAGTATCACTCAACAAAAGCTACCAAGCTTCATTTATTTCTCAGTTTTCTTTTCCCAACTACATGGACTCATCCATTTCAAGTATAACCCCAGAGTAACAAAAATATTCATAACAGTCTCATTTTGTAACTCAATCAATTCATCTGTCTTCATATAAGTTTCAGACCTTGAACCCTTCGGCACGCAGGCATTTACGATGAGCCTCGATCCATTTGGCACAAGCAGCTTCACCATGCTCCACAATGCACTCATCTCTTAGCTTTTTAGTATCTGGGCACGCACAGCATATCTTCTTCTTCGGCTTTGTAGCTTGTGCAGTTGCATTTTGGTTTTGCTGTGACTGTGACTCTGCCAATGCTAAGGTAGGGGAACTGTTTGATGCCAACATACCACCCATTTTTTCAAAACCCCAATTCCTTGAAAAAAAAAAAATCAAAAACCGCAGAGCAAGAAAACACAATAATCAATCAAACCAAAAACTACTATCCAAATTTATATCACTTAGAAAATTACAGAACAAGAACACCACCACCATTTGTCCAAAACGCTAATTGAGAAAACAGAAGATTTAAAACCCTAGAGCAAGAAATCACAATAATTAATGAAACGATATACTCCTATCCAAATTCATATCACTTCCGCATTCACAGAACAAGCACACAACCACCGTCCATTTATGCACAACCCTAATTGAGAAACAGAAAATTTAAAACCCCAGAGCAAGAAAGCACAATAAACTAATCAAATAGAAAACCCCAATTCATAACACATCATTTCACCAACCCCAGAACAACCACCCAAACTTTTGAGAACCATAATTGAGGAAGCAGCAAATTCAAAACCTTAGAGCTAGAAAAGGCAAGCTCAGATTCAACAGAAGTGGAAATTCCTGTCAACAATCTCATACAAAACAAACTAAAGAGATTTAAAAAAAAATGTAAAAGTCATAGTAAACCACTCGACACAGAAAAAAAAGATAAGCGAGAGAAACCCAGATCAAAAAGACCTAATCTAACCCGAAAAAGAAAAAAAATCAAAATTCAGTAACAAGTTTAACATTATTTAAAGGAAATACTTACAGATTGAACAAATGAATGAAATTATTGAAGAAGAAAAGATAGTAACTAACAGAGTTTGATTCTTCTTTGATGGGTTTAACGGTGTCTGGGATTTAGGGTTTGGAGAATTTAGAGAGGGGGGGGGGAGGGATTTTCTTGTCTTTTATTTTTCCTTTTCTTTTCATTTTTTTAATTTGTATTTGTATTTTAATTTTTGGGTCAGTCTGCGACTCTGCGGGTCATAAAAACGACAGCGTTTAAATGCCGCAAGGTGTACGAGTTGAACACGTCAACACGATCTTGTGATTAATAACTAAACCAATTCACTGACACGTTATTGCCGATGGAGATGATGACGTGGATCAATCACAATTGCATAAATTTCTTTTTTTTTTTTGGGGGGTCCGTTGTGAGCATTCGAAAATATCCCCAACTGAAAATATGTTTTAAGATAAGAATAGCGTACCCAATGAATCATGAATTTAATCACTTTAATGATATTTTATATTAATTAAATTTTAATGAAATCATCAATATATATTTAATTTAAATAAACATTTAATTATAAATTATTAAAATATTTTGATATAAATTATTTCATTTAATTTATTTATTGTTACTATTTTCTAGGGCTAAGACAAGTGATATAATTGATGGTGTCAAAATTGGAAGCACCATAACCTTAAAATTCATTTTTCTGTGGCTCAAGGAGATTTTTAGATAATTTTCAAATGTTTTGGGGAGTACAAATATTAGGCTTTGGGATATTATTTATGTGAAAAGCAACTCTCAAAATTTGTAAGGAATATGATGTGATGTTAATAGAGTAGAGGAAGAGAGGAAAAGGTAAATGGTTTTAAGCTGGTAGAGGGTTTTATGTGTTAAACAAAAGAAAAAAAAAGAAGGAATTAGAGACTCAAAATCAGAGAAAATATTGAATAACCATACAAAATTATATTTAGTAGACATTTAACTTTTCTCTGATTTTTAATTAGTGACACTCTTATATTAATTGATGTAAATTAACATGTATATTTTTTAATACTTTTTTTTTTTACGTAGTTATGGAATTGAGCATACATTTGTCGATGTAGGTGGGAATGCAACTTCGTTCTTTAATCAAGTTGAAAATTTGACTTCCTTTGACTATGAAAAAAAACAATGTTGGGAAACGTTCCTCTCAAATGAGATCCGATAATCAAATCGACCCGAATTAACCAAGGGGAAGTCTCGGATATCGGGCGGTGACCTAACCATAGAAACAAAAAAAAAAAAAAGTTATGGAATTGTAATACATTTTTTTTCTATTATCAGTATATAGAATTATATTCAGATTAATCCAATTCGAATATCTATGGGGTTCTATTAGGAGTCGGTACTCCGATTAATCCCAAATTTTGAACCTAAAATTTAATTAAAGAACTTAATACCCTAATACAAGATCAACTGTTCTTCGGTGACTTAACACATTTTGGGAAATCCTTAAACCTATGGAGAAATGGAAAATTGTACTCAGATAGGCTTACGCATAATTTGGGCTCTATAGGTAGGCCTTGCTCAACTTACATAGCTTGGGCTTGGGGCTATGTTATCTTTAGAAATAAATAAATAAACAAGGAACATCATGCTATTGTTGGGATGCTCACCTCAATATCTATTAGAATCACAAAAGATACACATAATGAGTATACATATAGAAACTAACATAATGGGATTCCTTGGTCCTACTACATTCATTAGCTGCTCACCCAAAAAAACCAGAGTAGCATGTGGTCCATGTCACATGTAATCATTAACCTTCTTAGTCCCAGATTAAATGCTTTAGATGATGGAAGAAAAATTTCTTGTTTGTTTTTGATCTACTTTATGAAAAGAAATTGAATTTTCTCTCTCCTTTAATTACCTTTTATCAGAGTAACAAAAAGTTATATTTTGGCAGCAATAACAATGTCTTCTCCATACGAATATTTTGCATATTGTAAAGATGATGGTAATGAAATAAAAAATTTAAATTGATAATGAATTCATAGAATATCTCGACTAAAATGCATTGAAATAATAAAATGTATAAAAATCATAGTCGAATTAAAATCATAATTTTAAACCAGATAGATATGTGATGCGATTTTCAATCAGAATGCGTTCTATCATTTTAGTCATCAAGTGATTTGATCCGGACACCCTTCTGCATATTAAACTCCTAGTATGTTTTAGGGTCAAACCCGAATCTCAAGAGTTTTCAACCATTATGTGTTTGTTTGTGAACTCTGTATCAGCACATTCGTACCGGTTCTTGGAGGCCATGATCATGAAATTGTCAGAGCTAAAGAAGTGAATATTCAGGATGTCCATGAGTGTAAAACCAGGTGACCCCAATGTATCATGCCATTGCCATTCCGACCAAAGCAATCGTGAAACGTTCAACCATACTTAATCAGCTCAGCACCGAGACTCACAAAAGTAATAGCGAAATATGAAGCAATTATAGGTCATTTGTACAAAATTCAGAGGTCCATCAAAGTGGCAACAATTTCTACAACTGCTTAAACTTAGCCTCCTTCACAGTTTCAAGTTTTATCATGTACTTGAAGCACCAAACTCCCAGATCTTGACATGCTTGAACACAGCAAACAAACCAACTTTTCTCCTGCAAGTAAAGTGACACCCAAAAGCAAATGATTACAACTTTGATTCCTTTTTATTACATCTGAAGGAAACTACATGGGAATTTCTCCTGAAACAAGGATTTATGAACTATCATATGTTCAAAACAAGAAAAGAACCTAAAATTTCAAACATATTTTTCGACAAAATTCAAGCAAAATACCAGTCTCGAACTCATTATCTGAAGATAAAATGTGATAACAAAGCATCCTTGACATAATTCACATATTTAGATTTCTGCTGTCCCAAATACTTCACAATTAGACTCCAAATCAATTTCTGATGATCGGAAATGGAAAACCACCATTTTGCGCTAAGTTGAATTTCTTCAGTCATATTTCTCTCTCCATGAATACACAAGGAAGAAAACCCAGGAAAGTGCCAATACTATGTCACCAACAACCTGTCTAGGCAAATCCCTAGCAAGATCTTCCAGTTTTCTCTCAAAGTAAACTCTCCAAATAGCCATTATAACATGGAGAATCACACACCCTTTGGCAAAAAAGCTCTGAAATTCTCTGTCCTTGACAAATGCAACCATAAACAGCAAAAACCCAATTGCAAAAAGGAGCAGACCAGAGAAAGAATCAGAGGTTTTGATCAAGAGTTGATCGTGAGGAGTTGAACCCGAAAGCTTTGTAGCCGTTTCTTTGCCGTGACCTAACACAAAGAAGTCATTTGTGTATATCATCATGAAAGCTCCACAAGATAGAGCTATTACTGAATGAAGAAGACAGATCAGAAAAAACCCAGATGATTCCATTTGAAGAATCGATCTCTCTTGTGATTAATACAAAAATCCTCAAAACCCCTAATTTCACATATACTGAAGAATGTGATCAAATTGATCAAAACCCAGAGAAATTAAAGGAAACCCATGTCCGGAAATGTTCTTTGGAGCTCACAAAATCAAAATCAGAACTTCGATTCATGGAAATTCCTGTAATCCCAATCCGAAACCCTGAATACCCAATTCCCTAACCTCACAATTCAACAGAAATAAAAGGGAAGCGAATTTTGAACAAACCACCAGAAGATCCAAATGATCAAAAACGTTAGAGAAGGAGAAGGAGAAGCAGAAGCAGAAGCCCAACTTTGGTTTTGTGGCAGAAATACTGGGAGAACAAGAAAAATACAGACACTTTAAACCCTAACCCTAACCCTAATTTAAGGGTTTTCCTAAAGTGGACGGTTTGTTTCTCTTAAAAGGCTGTGTTAATTTGCTTTATCCATCTGCCGACTTCTTTTCTTCTGGATTAAAAAATAATTTAATTTTAAATAAATTAATTTATGTCTTTTTTTTTTTTTTTTTTACATACAAGCAAAACTATTTCACGAGAAATTTTGTAATTTTAATTTTTTTTTATTTTTTTTAATACAGAAAAGATTTTGGATCTGGATTAGATGACAGAGACGATGATGACAGGCTGTGTTGAGCAAAGACTTTATGTGAATGTGAGGAGAGAGAGAGAAAGAGAGAGAAAGTATGGTTGCTTCCATATTCATGCAGAAAATGCCATACTCATCTGGCTTCTTCCCCTGATTAATCCAGAAAGCTGGTTTCAAACATTAACCGGCATCGTGTAACGTGGCTTTGCTCGATGGGCTCAAGCAGCCAAAACAATTCCAAAAACTGTTTTAGATTACTTAGCAAAAAGAAAAGAATATATATATATATATATATATATATATATCGGATAATATTGTTTTTCTTTCCTTTTGTCACGTAGAATGTGGGGTTCCACCCACTCTCCATTCTTCAATTTGAGGCCAATCCTATCCTTTCTTCGAATCATTCAAATTGCCAATTTATCCTTTTATTTAATTTCAGGAGGTCTACATTTCAGACCAGCTCCAGCATGATAATGCTTGGGTTGCATTTGAATATGACCGCTGCAACGTGACCTCCCACCACTTGTCTTTGGACTTGTTCTGCCTATCAGAAAAATTATGTACTGAGATTTTCGTCTATGTTCATTTTAAACATAACTAAAATTAATTCTAATCATATTAAATCTTTATAAAAAAAAAAAAAACTATCCTGATCTCTATTTTTTCATATATAAAATTTTAGGATCGTTCGGGTATTATCAAAGGAGCACAAAATCAAGATTATGATCATAATGAGTAATAGAAACATCATGAGCTAAAGAAGTGATTTACTTTTTGTAATCCTTAGAAAGGATAATGATGTTGGTGTTTTTTTTTTTTTCCTTTTTCTTTAGCAAAAGAAAAATTATAAATAAATAAATATGAGCAGTAGAAATGTACGAAATGCAAAATCATGGATTAGATTACTTTCTCTACTGTTTCTTTCTCTTTTCTTGATCTCGCCTCTGTTGTCTCCATCAATCAGTAGAATAATTTGTAAGAAAATCTGTTTTTTTTTTTCTTTTTTTCTTTTTTTCTTTTTTCCTGTAATAAAATCGGTTCATGTTTTATTGATTAGATCACTCTCTCTTTTGACCATTCTTTCCCTTCTGCTTTACATCTCAATCGATCAACCTTAATACTACAGGAAAAAAAAAAAAAAAAAAAAAGAAATTTACAACCATATCTAGACGAGATAGAGATATAGTACCATATCAAGACGAGAAAATTCTGATGAATCCTCAGAGAGAAAACAATCCATCGATCAACATAGAGAAAGAGAGAAACTGGTCGGGTCATTTTTCCGCTGAACATCACCTCAGTCTACGTTTCGTCCAAAAATCCATATTAATTTTACAAACCTCCATGTGGTTTTACATTTTTGTTTTGGATGCACAGGTTTTTTGTTATTCTCCATAAGAAAACTCAATTGAAAAAAAAAAAAAAAAAAAAAGAGTCTGTCCTATTTGATAACAGAAGGAATTCCATGTCCATGGAGACATAGGTTGGGGTAGGAAGAAAAAATTGTCACAAAAAAAATCTACTTTCAACCAATCATGGCAGGTCAAGATCTTTTACGTTGACAAAGCAGATATTGTGAATGAAGAAAAAGCACACCTTTGCAATTGATTCTATCAATCAATAATCCATTTTGCCTACATCACCAAAGTATGTCGACACCGATGTAAGATTAGAAAGCAAATAAAAGAAGAGCACAAGGACCTATAATTGACAAATGTGGAAGGAACTTATTTGAAATTAAAGGTATTTACACAAAATTTGAATGACTATCATTATCAACAATTAATAAAAAATCATTTCTTCTTCTTCTCCTTCCTTTTTCTTCTTTTTCATTAGCATGTCTACAACAAATGACCCTATCCATGGTATGAAAAAATAATGGGCAAAGAGGAATAGAAAAACTTTTTGATCTTTCTACCAAGAAAATGATGATAATGAAACTCAACCATCTTCAACACTACCAGCACTAGCCTTACGGTGTCGTTTTGATCGTTTTGATCTGCGTTCCCTTCCATGCTTCGGGGAGTTCTTTGTTGGAGTCTTAACATTCCTAGGTGATGTTTTCCCCTCGGTCATAGATGGAGGTGGATGAAACACTCGAGCAACTGGAGGAGGCATGTGCACAAGCACGTCTCTGTGATATGCCTGTCCATTGAAAACAAGCGTTAAAGCAGCTTGTCCAAACATGGAACATCCTAAAGATAAGCAGACAATAAGATAACTTCTAGGATAATTTAGGGCTCCAGAACAACCTGAGGAAGCAGACAAACCTAACAAATCTAAGTTACGCATGGCTTTAGAACTAAGTCATTACAATCCTGCTGCCATCTATTCTGGCACTTTGAGAAATTTAAGATTGACATTACCATGGTCGTTTTGTTTAAGTAAATCACAATGTATAGCACATCATTACCTGGATCACAAAGTTACGCCTTTCACAATCTAAGAACATATTTAGGCTCCAATCAACAGTTGACATTATTTTGTCCCTCACAGTGGAAAAGCTCAATTGATCCCTGGAAGTAAAGCGATCAACTTCATTGAACCATAGACAGGTAAATAGATTAGTTATGGGGATGTGTTCCCTAATGATAACACATCCTTCAGGAACATCTGCAACATATTCACGATAAAAAATGTATAAGACAAAGTAAATACAACAAATGCCGACTCTTATACAGCACAGGGTTGGTTAGGTACCGCTGGTTATTGGAAGCTTTGCCTCAGAATATGGTGTCAAACCCTCTGCTTTATAAAAATTGATCTGATAATCAATTGAGGCATTATCATATTTTCCAGCAGCCTTATTAGCCTCAGCTTCTTCAAACACATCAAAGCGTCTGTAGTGTCTAGAAATCGCAAAGTTGGCATTTTCCCGCCACAAGAATCTGAAAAAATTGATGCGTCAGAGCTGGCAAAAAAAAGGGTGGTCTGCTATAGTGTCTGCGGATTAGAAGGCACAAAAAGATACACTACTATCCTGTCAGATTTTGGAATAAGCAGAAATTCTAAAGCTTTTTCTATTGCTTTTCTGGGTGGTTTATGCTTGAAACTAAGCTGGGAAAATCAGAGAGAATCTATTACTTAAAACCAACCAAAGCTAATTCTTGCTTTATAACAAGTATTACCCCTAAATTCCATGCTTTAAACATGTTTTGTAGTCATTAGTACGAAGTTTGGATGCTAATCTTGTCTCAGTAACACTGTCAAGCGTACACCCTTCAAACTATCAGTCCATCTTTCTTCTGCTATCCACAAAATCTAAACAAATCTGGTTGCAACAAGAAACTCAGAGCTACAAATGATGCCCCAAGTAGAAGTTGATTCAGAACAAATAGCAAATTTGCTATGCTTTGAGACAACTTAAATGACAAGCCCATTTCCCTGGATAAGATATGGTAAAAAAATAATAACTCAATTTTTGAAAATTGTGATGGGTTCTTAATTTGTAGGTGCAAGAAAGATGGAGGAATTTTACCTCTCTAGGATCTGATAAGGATCAACAACAAGCTGAAGCTTCCCATCAATCCATATCGAATATCTGACTCTACGAAAGAGTCTGTGCAGTAGAAGCTTTGGAATCTGCCACAACCATAGAGGTAAAAATATTAGGAAAGTTATTCTTGCTTCAAAGAAAACCTCTCTTACAACAACAACAATAACAACAACAACAACAACCACCACCACCTTGACCTTAATTCCAAAATTTGGGATCGGCCATTTGAGAGACAGAAATCATGAAAAAAAAAGTACAAAAGTGTTCGTTTAGTTTATGCGGATTTTCCTAAACCACTTATTCCTATCCAAAACTATCTCCTCAACTAGACTCTTAGCTATCATATCTTTTCGAATAACTTGCACCCAAATTTTCAACGGTCGAGCTTTACATTTTACTAAATCTCCTATATTTAAGTTCTCGATCCTCCTCACCGGTACATTTTTGGGTTTTCGTTGCACATGTCCAAACCATTTCAGACGATACTTCGTATTTTATCCACAATTGAACTAACTCCCAACTTATTACATATCTTCTCGTTTCTGATTCTATCTTTCTAGTTTTGCCACACATCTACCTAAAACATCCACATTTTTGGGACAACCATTTTCTGTTCTTGTTTTTGTTTAATAGTCCAATACTCAGTGTCATATAATAGTGCAAGTCTTTTTGTATTTCTATAGAACTTTCCCTTCATATGCAATAGTATCGTGCGATCATAAAAAACTCAGGATGTCTTTCTCCATTTTATCCAATCCGCTTGAATCCTATGATTCACATCCCCATCTATATTGTCATCATTTTGATGGAACTAAGATATCTAAAATATTCATTTTTTAGTATGTGTTTCCCTAAACCCTCTCTTACAAACAAATAAATATTGGGAAAATTCTTCTTGCTTCAAAGAAACCATCTCCTACAAACTAACACCATAGATCTTTCACATAAAACAACAGAAAACAATACAAGTCCCTTATCTCAGGTCTTGATCCAATTTGGTTCAAAGTAGAAATAGTATGAAGTATCTATAAACTTGAACACTTAAAGCATGTAAGTGGAAAAATGTGGAGCCAGACATGTAATTCTTCCATACTTTGAGTTGATCATGTTACATTTATGGCCAACAATTTGAAAAGAATGCACATTAAAATTGGGTAAAAGAAAATCAACACCATTGCCATGGGAGATTTGATGGAATCAATCTCATCCAACATTAGTTATAACATGAATCATGAAAACGCGGCAATATATGTGTGTGCCTCTGAACATGTTTATGCATGTGTGTTAAGTTTATTAATTTCCTGCATATAGGAAGAATTTTCTCTCTTGAGAACTTAATTTTCCCAAAAACAGCATATTAGTTAATATTTAGCCCCACATGAATACACCAATGCTGTGACTTAATCTTAAACCACTAAAATGAATTTTGTAGACATTCACTACAACACATAAAAAACTGAAGCATCCATAAAGGTTTAGCCCATCCAGCACCTAAATTAAACCCAACAACCAAAGTTTTCATATGACTTTATTTGATCATGCTAACATTCTTTCCCCTTACATAGGTAAAGAGCAAGCCATGACTTGTACAATGGTTTGAATCCCGAACTTTTTATAAGCCATGGGGTTTTAAGGCCTTTGGCTGAAGTACCTAAGTCTAGCAGTTCATATCATGCCAGGGTAACCATCTTCTCTATAACCCCTCATCCAACTGAATTACAGATTACACAACCCATTTTTGCCAGAGAGGCACTCCATACAAACTCACAAAAAGAAAAGAATAAAGAAAGTTATCCATGCTTTACACATAAAGAATCTTATGTTATAAATATTTTTAAAAACACAAGTCATGAGAAGAAACATTTCAACCCAAACAAAGTGAACTTACTTTCCCATTGCGTCTTGCATCACTGAATGGGACATCATGGACTACAATTATCCTCCAAAGACCAACCCGCTTTGTGTTGTCCAATAAACTAGAATTTTTCATATAAGCTTCCGTTTCCTCATCGATGAACATATAGAAGGGAATGTTTTCCCTTGAAAAATTACTTATATTCTGAGGTTGTTGTATTATATCATAGTTTCCTGGTAAAACAGAAATGCAAACTGATAAGGAATTGAGCAAGAAAGTTGTAGCAACAGCTAGAAGTAATGTCGGAGCATGGCAATACCAAATACAGCTGATGCAACAATGACTTCATGGAATTGCTCCAACTCTGAAATGTCAGTTTCATCAATATTGAATCCACTCCCAATACCAGGTTTCCTTCCTTTGACAAATCTGATTAAATTCCATAGGTAGCATTACGAAATGGCACGTGACCAGAAGAATTAGCATCAGCATTCAAGACTATCATCATGACATTTCATAAAAGAAGTTATTTGTTACTCTCTTTCAAAAGATATCTCTTGCAAATAAAACACCATCCAAGCAAATTTGAAGATGGAAACAGACCATACCCACAATGCACGGTCATGGACTCCTTTATTTCAAAGGACTCGTCTCTCTGCTTCAAAGTTGGAAACCCACCAAAGTCTGAGCCTCCATGTGGTTCAGTTTTGCTTGGAGTCTCCTCGTGAATATAATTTAGATCACGAAGTATTGGAGATGCTGATTGGGAACTTGGCATGAACGTTACAGCCTGTTCAACAGGAACATAGCATACTGGACATGCTGGACATCAAAAAAATAAATAAATAAAAGGTGATAAATGAAGGGCATCATGAAGATTTGAGGCAATTTACAGAAGAAAAATATTAAATGCAAATATAAGTTGACAAAGATTTATGTCTGTGAAGCTATGTGTAATGTAGCTGACACTCAAGATGGAAAAAAGGTGGAACTTACGTCGTGGTCCACTCCGCCTTCTATCAGCTGGTGGGGGTGGAGGGAATGCAAAATTTTCACATGGATGGTTCACATGTCCTGCGGTTAAATTGGTACCAACATGATACACAGGGGGAGGAAGAGAAGGAGGAGAAGAAGGCCAATCCCTATCTTCTTGACTTCCAAAGCCTAGATTTTTCAGGGAAATGTCATCAGCATCTAAGATGCTTCCTTGATCAGAAGGAGCTAATATGTTCATGTCATGAGGCATTGATTCCCGGTTACGTTGACCAGTCCTTAAGCTAATTGTTTCTTCTGTATCTTCATGAAAAAAGAGGTAATAGCTCAACTTTTCATTGCCTCAAATGCCACAAAAGAACAAAAATTAGATATTAGTCAAAATGGCGCAGACATCTTCACATTAACCACATGCGGCGAGAATTGCATCAAAACCCCTCTTGTAACATCCCCCAAGGCACTCAGGGGAGGAAAAAAAAGGAAAAGGAAATTCTAATCTGTAATGCTATTGAGGCTTCAATAGACAGAAGCAGCAGAAAAAAAGACCTTTTCTTTTTTTTTTTTTAATTTAGACGATCCATATTGGAGTTAATGTCATGATGATTACCAAAACCCGGGCTGCAGCATCTCATGGGTACTTGCTAGATTACAAAGGCTAGGTGCAATGTTTTGCATAAGGATAGTAGTAGTATCACCAAGTCAGTATCCAAATACATAGGATAACTCAATCTTCAATTATAGATTAGATAACACAAACACAAAATAAAAGGTAAGATACAGGGTGGCATATACCTTTACTAATAATATTGGAGCCTGAAATAAAAACTAAAGCTGCAAGCATGACCAAGGACACCATTGCCACTCTCCTCCTACGCAAGTATCTCCAGATATTTGGACAAGCCTTTTCTTTGTCCTTTGTATGAGAAACAAGCATCTTCGTAGAAGATTTGCGCCCAGAAATTGATGTAGTGCACTGTAAGACACCCTTGTGCATGTGCAGCGTTTGTTGCAGTGATTCATAACTCCCTGTACGTAAACCCAATGACCCTCCAGTCATTACACTTCCAAACACGAAGCTTCCTTTTCTCTCATCCCTCCAAAACCAATCCCATCCAAGCTTGCAAAATTGTCTCCCCAAGCAATAAAAATCCACTTCCTGTCCCCAAAATCTAATCACAGAGAGCTATGTACCAAATTCACACCAATTGAGATGAAGTTGCAACCGCTATTTTATCCCACTCAAAATTTCCAAAATGCAATTCAGATGGTCAATGCGACTGAATTAAAAAAAAAAAAAAAGCAAATGAATAAATAATTTTGAGGAAAAAAATCAAACAATATCAACATCAAATCAATTTCCAGAAACTTGTTATAAGAATCCATCAACCATATTGCTATGAGATTTCCCTGAAAGTAGAACTCCACAAACTACAAATAGAGATATTGCTTGAAAACCCAATGCACACTGCACTCCTAATGTTTAAAACTTCCAAAATCTATAAAAATCATTCGAATTAACTAAATTACATAAAACCCCCCCCCCCTAAACTCCGATTGATGGTTGAAAAATAGAATAATATATTAAAAACGATTCAGAATTACAAAGATCAAATGAAAAAAAATCAAAATTCACGTAAAAAAACCCCAATCTTCATCAAATCAAACTCATACACTTAAATCCAAGAAAGTAACGGAAACCCAGTAGATAATTCCATAAAAGGATCTCAAATCCAGAATCTTTCCCCAGAAAAGGCAATCATGAGCTGAATTTTGAGTCGCAAAAATAAATAGACGTGAAGAAAACAAATAGAGTCGAGAATTAGAACAGAAATACAGATTAAACCGATTTGAAGAGGATTAAGAAGGAAAATTTTCAATTCTTCTTTTACCTAGTCCGTCGGGTTGATTCACCAAGTCCGAAAACGAATATTCTAGGGTTTCGTGTGGTGAAATTTCGCGCCCTTAGTTTGGTTTTTTCCAAAGTTGTATTCCATTTAATGTCGCGTGATAAAAATCTTTATTTGATTTTAATTTTTTCCGGATATTATTATTATTATTATTTCCTTGAACTTATCATGTTTGTCGTTTTTCGCCATTATTTTTCTTTATTTTCTTTTTTTCCTTTTTTTTAACTTTAAAATTGAGCCATGGCGATTTTAGAAATTAAAATTGACATTAATTACAGCTTATTTTCTATTTTTTATATATTATTTTTGTAAAGTATATAATTCTGCAAAGACTAGCAAAAATTGACAAAGTAGCACTCATTTTTAACAAATTAAATGTAAAAATAATTTTTAGCGTATTTACACTTAATTATTGCGAAAAATTAGTAAAATTGTCTAATAATTGAATTTTAAAAAAAATTAAAAGTGACTGAGACTTGAATAATAATATTTACAAAATGCAATTTGCTGGGATTTTTTATTTTTAATTAAAAATAGAGAAGAAAAAGGGTTGGAGTTTTGTCCAATAATTAAATTTGGAATGATTAGGAGAGTTTGAAATTTTATTTAGGAAACTTAGCCAAATTCCTATGTTGTAAAAAGAATCTTTTTTACCTTAAAAATGGAAAGGAAAATATTAAAAGAAATGGATGGAGAGAGAGATACCTGTTACGGATTCAAATTCCTTTTACATTAGGCTGATCACATGGAGGGATTTAAGAAAATGGGGTGATATGAACAACGTAGGATCAACAATGATTTATCGTGGTGGTTGGATTCCAAATGTATGATTTATATTTTATTGATAAATCCAATGAACCTGTCCATAATTTGTTAATTAGTGTCGGTTTGATATGATTTTTTTCAACTTCTCTTCTCTTTATAAAAAAAACTCTCAAATAATAGTTTTTTAAAATTCTTAAAAAAAAAAAGGGAGATTTTTTTATGAAGAAAAACTTTGAAAATAGTTTTTAAGAAAAAACTCCTCAGAGGAGGTTATTTTTTTTAATGTTCCAATTTTTTTAGAAATATCTATTTTTTTATTCAATTTATATTCTCATATAATTATTTTTATTCCATTTATATTCTCATATAATTATTTTTATTCCATTGATATACTTATTTAAATGATGCAAAATTTTAAATATGACAATTAACTTTTAACTTTACTTTAAAAGTAAAAATAGAATTAAGTTTTAATTTTTAATTTTATTTCCAAAAAAAAAACTAATTAATTTTTAATACCTTTTAAAAATAATTAAATCTTACTTCTTTTTTAAAAAAGAAGATAAATTGAAAAAAACTCCTACCAAATGGATACTTAATATACTCAGGTGTTAATTTTTTAAGAGCGGAAACACTACCCAAAAACTTATTAAGAAATTTTGAAAATTTAAAAAAAAAAAAGAGAGAGAGAAAAAATTAATCATTGTTGATAATGAGATGGCAAGTCATTATTTTTTTTTTATTTTACTATACTAATCGATATTCGAAATTATAATTTAAGTAATTCGGTTCAGGCAGTGACCTATTAAGTGATTACCCTCCCAACGTAATTTTTTTATACCTAACTTACAAATAAAACTCGAAAACTTGATTAACAGATTTAGTATCACATTTCACTAGATCAACTATCTATTCATAAATGGCAAATCATTATCAACAACCATAGACCACACCCTACATAAAAATCACAGAAATTTTTCGTGGGATTATAGTCTAATTAATTAAAATTTAATTAACTTTACTTCAGTTGAAAATTTTGAGCCTACTTATCATATTATGCTACTCAAGTTTTGGATCATTTTTTTAAAAACAAAATTTAAATTTTAGATTAATTGGAATCAATTGTGAAGAAGTTGATATACTAATAATCAGATTTGAAATCTTTTTTACTCATCAGGAGTACCCTTTTGCTAAACTACATTTTTGTGGGGTGGGGGTTGGGGATGCTAGAGTTAGTGTGAATCAAGATAGCACTACTGGAGTTGGAATGCAAAAAAGGAGGGGGTGGTGATGGCTAATAACGAGAGCCAGAATCTTGGCATTTTTTGGTACCATTCCACCGGTGTTTTAAAAATCAGACCCGGCGGTTCAATTGCTCTCTCTAGAATTTCACAATTTGGTCATATTAAAATAGTGTTTGTGCATTGAACCGGCTTAATTGATGGGTCAATGGCAGTTGAACCAGGAACCATGTGAACTGTGGTTTAAAAAGAAGGAGAAAAATCTATTTTTTGCTTCATGAATCGACTATTCGACCTTCTTCTTCGTCTCTTCAATCTCACTCTCGCTCTTGTCGCTCTCACTCTCGGTTTCTCTCTCACTCTTGCTTGCTGTTTATAGGTAAATAGTGCCCACGTGAGGCATTTACCTTAAAATTGAATTTAAATTGGAGTTAAGCGATGGTTAACCCATTATCCCTAACTCTCCTAACTTCTCCCTAAAACCTCTCCCCAAATTAATCTACGTGAACTCAACTCTTCTTCTTCAAATTTTTGAGAGAATGAGAACCCTTTTATAGAGGGTGAACAATATAGAAAGAACACACTTTCATTTTTGAGCAAGAAAATCTCTAGAGAGAGATTGATAGAGGGCTAAAGAAAATTCCAAACAAGAAAATTTTCACGTCATTTTTGTCACCAGATTGAGCGTTGGGCATTGAACATTGTGGTAATAATTCACTTAGTGAGGTTATTATGCCGATAGCGAGAACGTGGTTTTTGGAATTGTTGTATTTCACTCACCGAGGTATACCCTAAATTTTTATTTTTTTAATTTATTCCAAAAAATTTATCATGCTTCCACTTGCGCATATTAAATCTAACATTGGTATTAGATTGGTATTAGAGTATATTGGCTCTAGGCCCTTGTCCGGCCCGACCCAATTAGAATTAACTCATAGAGTTGGGTTTGAAATTCCGTCTCATGCTTCAAGTTTGACTAGGCCTAACTGGACATGTTTAATTGCACGAGCCCGGCCCATTTAGTTTATCGGGTGGATCAGGGTTGGGCAAGGTCCAACATTTTCTTCTCACCTCCCTACCTGGCTCACCGCACTTCAAATAATGCTCACTCTGAATCTGTGAGACTGTATTTGTATCATTACACATTAAAGAAAGGGTGAAACAACAAATAAAATTAAATCTGGAGGAAAAAATGTTTATGAATCTCTCTACAACACATTCATGACTGTGAACCCTAATAACAGAGAGAGAGAGAGAGAGAGTAACACATTCATGTCTACATTCAGCTAATATAGATGTGTTTGTAGCTCTTAAATCCTTCTTTGACGGCCACTGATCATTTTACCATCTCACCCATAATAAATAGTTATTATCTGGTAATGATTTAATGACTACAAATTCATAAATATCAATATTTTAGGAATTATAAAAAAGTTTCAATCGAAGAATGAGTAGATAACAAGTTTTATTGTGAATGTCATAGAACTGCAGCGTACAAAGGTTGCTAGTTAACTGCTTTTTGGCATGAACAACTTGGATCAGTAGAAATTGAGTTATTTGGCATTTCTAGGCATTCATAGGTTTTCTTCGTTCACAAACACTTGTTGGCGTAAATTGAAAGAATATGCTCATCCCTTAATTAGATCAGAAGTTTGACTCCCACTGGGAATGAAAAAAATAATATTAAGAGATCTCTCCCTCTAAATAAAGTTTGACAGGTCAATTCCGAATTAGTTAAGTCAAAACTTAGAATACTGAAAATTCCGTGTATCAAAAAAAAAAAAAAAAAAAAAATAGGTTCCCTTCTTTCTGAGTTTGCCCATGTAAGCTTTGCCGGCCTTTGATGTGGCTTTGTTCTTCTAGGCCCATGGCTCTTATTAAGTCTCCAAGGAATCTAATTTTTTTTTTTTTTTTTGGGTGAGACCAAGGAATCTAAAATTTTGTTAAAGAAGGGAGTTAAAATTTCTTTTGTCACCAAGTGATTAGGTGGCCTATGTATTTCTATGTTATTGGTGTTGGGTAAATATGGATCTTGGATCAACGGATAGTCGATATAATATAATGAAATATTAAATTTTTTAATCAAATCTCAAATTCAAAACTTAAAAATAAAAAGATAACGCTAATAGAACTGTCTCCTAAATAGAACTTACGTATATGCTCAAACCAAATTATTTAAAACATAATTTTGAATAATTACGGTAGAAAAAAGAAAACAAAAGTTCTTATGTTTGAATTCTAACTTTATTTTGTTTACTCAACAAAATATAGTCAAATAAAATCAACGTATTCGTTGTTCAAATTTATTTATGTCTTATTAATTAGATCTAAATAAATTTAAAAATATAAAACATCTTATATTTATCGAATAAAATTTGAAATATCTCACCCTAAAGAGAGTTGCAACTTGCAAGGTGGGAAAGGTGCCACGAAGTAGTCCTAGAGTAGGGATAGTACCCCCCAAGGGAAGACACGGATTCATTAAGTCTTGGAAATATCTCCCCGTTTATTACTTTGAATTCACTCTAAATAGTGTCACTTGTATGAATGATTGAGCTATTAGGACCCATGCATGGTGAGCTTGATGTATCGAATTGATGAAAAGATCAAGGCCTCGGATCCACTTGTAGAAGACCTTGAACAACATGGGCGTGCCTCATTCTTTTGGTTATTTGCTTGTTGTACCAACAAACATTAAAGGACAATCTTATGATGGACATTGACACAACGTTGTGTGCGCTTCTTGACATGATTGGGACTCACTTGGCATAACTCAAACACTTGTCCATGCCGTGTGTAACGTGATAAATTTCTAACTCTCTAGTCTTTATGGATACAGTTCATTAAAAGAAGAGGGATCATTCCATGGGTTACCTTCTAAGAAAACATACTTCACACACATGTGAGAACTAATTTCTTTTCAAATTGCTGAGTTTGTGATGATATCTTTAAAAAGACGTGAGATTTCTGCCTATTAAAGGAAAACCCAAAAGAAAAGGGCTATTGGCACAAATGTTATTGGAATACTCGAATTAAAGACAACATGGAAGTTACATTTCCCCTTTAGTTAGGCTATTTAGGGCCTTATCCTTTAGTTACAAGCTTACCTCATCTTGTTGCCTTTCCGTTTTCCTAAGGTTTGCTTGCGGGTCTCTTGCCCCAAAAATTATAGACTTAGTGGGTTGTGCCTTTCGATGTTTGGTACCCCATTGTTGCTTGCCATGTTAGGTCTTCTAACTAGCTTATGTGTGGAGCCTCATGTGCCCTTTGACACAACTCCATGCTGGGGTGGGCCACTATTACATGTTCTAGATGTTCATTGGTATAAATATATATACATATATTATTTAATT
This sequence comes from Dillenia suffruticosa, assembly GCA_033439265.1. NCBI lineage: Eukaryota > Viridiplantae > Streptophyta > Magnoliopsida > Dilleniales > Dilleniaceae > Dillenia > Dillenia suffruticosa. The sequence continues at coordinate 4,580,458 of JAVTVX010000005.1, forward strand.
CAACTCATATCATTATGTTTAATTAAATATATAAAAACAATTCTATATTTTAACTCATTGCATAATTTTATAGCATGAAAGTGAAGAAGTTTCTAAAAAAAACCACAAACACAAGGATACAACATTATTTCAAGCTTACTTTATCAAGGGAGTGTGGATCCATGTGTGATCATAGCAAGAATAAGGTTAAAAAAAATTTGCATGGCCCACCATTATTAGTTTTCTTATTATAAAATCGCAAGCGAGTATATTATCATAACTCAACTAAAATATTTAAAAATGTAAAAATTTTCAAACTTGTGCTTAAATTTTTATAGACAAGTTTGGTACTAAAATTCAGGCCACAAGCATTAGGAAGCCCCAAAAGGTGTTAAGAGCTTGTTTATTTTATCACTGATATCTGAATTTATATTTTAATTAATTGAATTCGAATATTTATAAAGATTTTATTAAAAAATGACTCTTTCGATATAATTTATTTTATATTTAAATTTTAAAATTAAAATTTAATTAAAAAATTTAACAATCGACTCGACGTTACTGGTTCGAATTTTATTCGGTGGTGTTGGAGTTCATTGAAACAATATGTCAAACCAAAGGCCAGAATGAGGACCAAAAACAAAACAACACCTGACTTAATGGGTCCCAATCCTTTTGTTTCTTTGTCCCAACAAGAGAGGACAGCCCATAAATTTCATGTATGCATGATTATATGGATAACTGTCCATAATTTAATGGGAGATCGACGGCTATTTGTTGGTTGATGAGACTAAAGTCCCATGGCAATGGGAGATAAAACTATTCTCGACGGACCCACCATCTATTGCCTCGTGTTATCACAACCATTCCCTTCTCTTTTTCACTGAAAAACATGCATATTATAAAGTATAACAAAAATATAAAAACGCTTGATGGCCTTCCCAAACTAAAGAATTCTTCCTTTAGAGCTTCCTTAAGCTCTGAATCTCTTAGTACCTTTTAAAATAACATTTTCAATATATCCGCCCCATTAAAAATGACAATTTTTAAAATTTGCACACTTATAGTAATGTAGATAATTATAATATTGAATCAACGATTTATAAATTTAATAGTAAAATATTAAATTCTTTTAATCGATATCTCGAATTCGAGTATTAAAAATAAAATAATAAATATTGAAAGAGTCGCCCTCTAAATTAAACTCTGTAATTGTTCAAATTGAATTAATCATATTTTTTTAAATCGATAACCAGATAACCATTGGGATAACCATTGTGATGTCATTGGTTGATGACCTTAAAACATTATCCGAGAACTTGCGGACATTAAATGCATACCAATAGCTACATCATCATGCATAATAAAAAGTTTGACTTTGTAGGTGAAATCCTAACCACCCATCAACTGGAATTATGATACTTGACCCCATGATTTCAAGCAGGTCATACTTATTTCATACCGAGGGTTCAGCCAAACCACATTGAGTGGCGTCTCACTAATGCTCCCGGTCATGCCGACCAACAAAGCTAATATAGAACTAGAGCCGCTCGATCAAGGATTAACGGTGATGGTAGAATTTCGTTTATGATTACGTAGAATCAGAGAGCGATATTTGATTTCCTTATCACCGCCTTAAAAATATTATTTTGTTTTTTTATAATTTTATTGAAATATTACGTAATATTGCACAAAATTACTGCACGTAGTTAGTAGTTGTAGTTTTTCGGTGTGAGCGAGCCGTACGATAAATTTGTCACCCAACAGTATTTATGAAGCGAACTGATAGGGCAGAGGGCAAAACCCAACGACCTTCCACAAAACAACCCCACTTTTTTTTATTGGCCATAACAGAAGAGTCCATTTACGGGCGCATGGACGGAGCGTAACATGCACGTGCTTCCATTTTTTTAGTATAATTTAATGTTTTAATTTAGTAATATATGGTACTTAGTTTAAGGATGCACAACCTGGTCGAAAAACTGCCCTAATCGACCGAGCTACACGGCACTAACCTAAAAGTGCCATTTTAAAAAAAAAGAAATTATGTCATCTTCGTTAATTTTTTTTTTTTACCGTGACTAGTCATCACTTAGTATCTGAGATTTCGTCCCGACTAATCTGGATCGACCATTTGTAGGGCTTAATTGAGAAGTTTAAAAACCAATAATTAAGTGACCTATTATTTTTTTTCTTTGCACGATATTATATTAATCGGTATTTAAAATTATATTTTAAGTAATTTGGTCTTAGCGTTATTAGTCCAATTAAAGAGAAACTCTTTCAATATAATTTTTCAGAGATCTAATGCCCTTAATCACTAAATGCCCATTTGACAGGGTTTTTTCTTAACTTCTCTTCTTCTTATAGGGAAAAACTCTGTCAAATAATATTTTTTAAAGTTTTTTAAAAAAGAGGTTTTTTATGAAAAAAATTTAAAAAGTAGATTTTAAGAAAAAGTTCTTAGGATGAGCTTTTTTTCTCCTTTTTAATACTCCAGTTTTTTAAAAAATTTATTAATTTTTAGTCCATTTATATCTTCACATAATTATTTTTATTCTATTAATATATTTATTTAAATGATGCAAAATTTCAAATATGGTCATGAATTTTTAATTTTTGACTTTACTTCAAAATTAAAAAAGTAAAAATTTAAATTAATTTTTAAATTTAAATTTTATTTTAAAAGTAAAAAAATAAAAAAAAATAATTTTTTAAAAATAAATTAATTTTTATTTTTCCTTAAAAAAATATAAGTTAAAAAAGTTTTCCTCTTTGGTTGACATGGCATAAATGGTGATTAATGTGAAATCTCTTATGTCAAATGAAGAATGCCCATTGAAAGTTTTGACCTTCGTCTAATTGTAGTCGAATAGAAAGCGCATGGCTCGGATTTCTTCCGATTGTAATTTTGAATTCCAGTTTTGACTTCCTTAGAGTGATTTACTGCATGACCTTTGCAATTGTCATATTTAAGAGCAATGGGTTTGTGTGCCACAAATTTAAGAATACTGCTCTTTGATTATTGTAACGTAGTGTCTTTATTGATAAGAAAAAAGGGTTATCCAATTTGATTTTAGTCTTCTAATATAATTTTTTTTTACGATGATTGCAAAAGTTTTTCAAATTATGTGTATTTTTTTTAATAAATTATTAATATCTTGTAATTGTATTGAATTCGATTAAATTCGATTCAAATTGGATTAAGTCTTAGATGGAGGATTGCTACGAGAGAGGGAGGGGGAAAGAAAGGGTTTTAAAATAATCTATCCATGCTTGACAAAACAATTTTTTGGAAGAAAAGGTTTTTAAGGGTTTCTGGTTAATAGGTTTTGGAGGTGAGAGATTCACTTAAAAATGTTAAATATTAAATTTATTTTTTATCCTCTATTTAAAAAAAATGAATTTTAGAAATGATAAAATAATAAATTTATACTTTTTTAGTATATTCCCTTTTTTTTCCCTTGTCTAAACAAATTTTTTTTATATACTTCACTTTCCCTTCCTTTTCGATTATATTTTCTTATTACCAAAAGTAATTTTTAATTTTACCTCTCTATCCCTCCCTTTTCATCATTTCCTTTCTTTCTTTTACCTTCCTTTCCCATAAAAATTGATAAATACACAGTTAAAGGATAAACTCTTTATACGCTGGTTGGAAGGATTGCTTTCTGCCGTCTGTCTTTCCCTTCTCTCTCTTCTCTTAGCAAAGTAGGTTCAAGTGAAACTTTTGGCTTGCTACAAGCTGGGCTCAGGGACTGCAGTCAGCCGCTTCCCCTGTAGTCGTCAGCTCGTTCTTGACAGATCCGATCGGGTGTTCATAATCTGGAGTAAAAGGATTCGAACCTTTGCATGCCGGTACCAAAAACCGATGCCTTACCACTTGGCTATACTCCATACGGCCTGTTTTGGGCGGTAGAACGGGAAGAGGAGGAAGGGAGAAGCAGGGCTCGAAGAACGAGCCGAGCCGTGCAAGGACGCGGGGATATAGCAAGTAAGCAGCAAGGTTCTCCCTTTAGGACCGACTACAACAAGCTCGCGACTCTAATAGAAACAAACGGTAAGCTCTCTGCTCTATTTGCTTGCAGTCTATTTTCATCATACACAAAATTTGAAATTAAAATTTTTTCAAACTATATATGATGCTATAATTTAATCGATTTGAATAGAAACTAATATATCAATATGAATGAATAAATTTTTAATCGATTTAAAATAATTTTAATAAGATTACCAATATGAATAGTTAACCAAAAATTTTGACTCGACAAAAAATAAAAGTCGAATAACACCCATATAGTATGGATTGCGATGTTAATTTTAAGAGTGCTTAAAATAATTATTAAATATGTTTGTGACAAATGCATCTTAATAAAAATAGATAAAAATATCGAAGATATACTTGAGTACTTGTCAAATGGGTCAAGATATATTGGATGTCACACACGTTATTGTCACGGAATTAGATAGCTTAATTTCTAATGATTATGAAAGGGATAAGAGTGAAAATAATAAGAGTTTTTATTAGTAAGAAAATAAATTTTTAAAAAATTAAGTTAAATTAATTAAAATATATTTTAAATTAAATAAAAATAATTTAAAATATGTTAAGATAAACTACTATATCGGATGGGATTTATTTGGTCTCTTTAGTATTATTATTATTTTCTAATTTAGGTTGTTTGTGCTTTTTCTTCATTTTTCCATTTCATGCGCCGAACATTGTGAATAGAAATCGTGAAAATCGTGAAAATATATACATTTATAAAAATTTAAATATTAAATATTGAAAAAGACATTTAAATAAGAATTCTTTAGTACTTGACTGTCCCTAAGTTTATTACTATGCTATTCTTTCTATCAATGAAATAATATTTTTATTCAATAAATTACCTCAAAATGTTAGAAAATAAAAAAATATTTTTAAAAAATATCATTAATACAATGGAATTGATATTGAATCAGCACAAACTCTAAATTTAAAAATTTATCTCTTCAATAAAAATAATTAAATAAATAATTTAGTATATTTTACGTATTTGATAACTTTTTGATATCATATTCTATAAATAATAATTAATATTTTTACTTTGATTAAAAAAAAAATTTCATGAAAAGGAAAGATAGAATTTCTCTTTTTTTTTTTTGAAATACATTTCTAAGATTTTTACGCTGAAATTTTCCACTCATGCTAATATAAAAATTAACAATCTCATCGCATCAAAACCACGCGCCCTTGGACAGAGCGTGCTGCAGCTTTAGCCACTCTTAGACTGTGCAGTAACAGAGAGAGAGAGAGAGAGAGAGAGGAGAGACCACTGAGTAACTACTGTGTCGCATGGAGACATTCTCTCTCTCTCTCTCTCTCTCTCTCTCTCTCTCTCTCTCTCTAGCTGTAAACGAAGCTTTCGACTTTCTCTCTGCTAATGACCGAAAGCTGCTCTGCCGGGACAGATTATTGCCAACACAAATACTCTCCTCACAACTCATACGTTTTTCGTTTTTCATTTTTCATTTATTTTCTGTTTTCCTCGATATTTCAATCAAATCACTCCTCTACATCTGTCCAATCTAACCCTGGATCCCATTTCTCTCACTTAGCCAAACCCAAACCCTAACCCTAGATCTCTTTCTCTATCATTATCTTCCATTTCATTAAACTTCATTTTGAACCTTATTTACCATTTTGTATTACTCAAAATGTGTACTTTCATTCTTTGTTCTATTTTTTCTGGTTTTAATCTGGGTTCAAATCAAAATTTGAGATTATAGAGTGTGTAGTGACTATGGAAGAAGATGAAATGGAGATTTGTGAAGTTTTCCTGAGTTAGGTTCTTGGGGTATGAAGAGTTTTGGTTTTGGTCTGAATCAAAATCTGCTTTGGAAGTCACTGGCGGACAGGGAAAGTGATGAAATTCAGATTCGTGAGGTTGTCTGAGGGTTATTTTTTTGGGGGTGGTTGTAAAGAGGGTTGTTTTCAATTGAATTATGTTTTTGGAGTGTGCGGTGGACATGGAAGAAACTGGAATTCAGATTTGTGTAGATTTTAGGGGTTAGGTTTTTGGGGGTGTTAGTGTTATAAAGAGTGTTTTTTTTTTTTTTGGGTGTAAAATGGGTTGCTCTTGTTGTAAACCTTTAGCGATTGAAGATAGCAGAGAGAGTCCTAGAGAGAAACTATCAAGCAAGGCCTCTTCGGACTTGCGAGGATCAGCTAGAGGGCCTTCTTCCGGAAGAGATGAAGCATCTAGGGTTAAGGATCGGTCAATTGATAGTAGCGATGGTAGGACATTGTCTATTGATAAGCAATTGAAGCAAGCAAATGGGATAGAGCGGGTGCGCGGGGGCGAGGGGTATGAAAGGATTAGAGAAAGAATGGTGGAGAGAGCAGTTGTTCATCCGGCAATGGGCACACTTCCGAAGGCTGTCGAAGGGGAACAGGTTGCCGCAGGTTGGCCACCATGGCTTGCAGCCGTAGCTGGAGAAGCTATCAGGGGTTGGGTGCCCCGTCGAGCAGATTCTTTCGAGAAGTTGGACAAAGTATGTTCTTTTCGCTTTATGTGCAACTGCAAGTATTTGATATGCTACTTTTTGCTAGTCATCAATCGCAGAATGCCAACTTAGGATTACTTTATGACTTCGACCTGAAAGAGGATCACAGACATATTATGGCATATAAATGTTCTTATAAATAATTACAATGCTCTAAAGTCGTTAAGCGGGATCTTGGAAATACAGAGTAATATTCAGAATATGTTTTTATCCCACATCCTATATTGGCTCACCTCTGCATGATGACATGATCTATATTGAAAATGTTTTGTAGTAATTTGAGCTAATACACGTTCAGGGCTTGGACAACTAGCTATTTAGTGGAAATAAAGTTTATTTGAGTTGCATAGCAATCAGCGCATCCCAAACTTGCTAGTCTAGCTTATAAGTTTTCTGCTCTTTGGAAGCTAGTCTTGTATTTTCCACCATAAAGTGGTCTAATTTGGTTAGCTGTAACCTTTAACATAGCAATGAAACTCAGAAATTGTCTGGTGAATGGAGGGGGGATATGCTCTGTTTTTCTTCTCATGAGGACACATGAGTACCCATACTTGTACCGATATCCTGTTAATGTTGCATCAAAAGAAGAAATCTGTCTGATAGAGTTTTGGGACAATTGCCATTGAGGAGCCTAATCTATGACACTTGCAATTAAAAAAAATTGTGAAAACACCATTAACCATATCTAATTTGGATCAGGTGACAGAGTTATTTGCATATTCCTTATTGGCCACTTTTACTGGTGATACGTAGGAGGTGTTTTTGTCCCTCTATTCCCCGCTCCCTCTTCTACTCTCATCAACAAATGTGACTTTTTATCTTATTCTACTTGTAGCATTTCTCAACTAGGACAAAAAGTTTTTACATAGAAACATAGACTATTTAAATGGACCAAAAAAATTATTCATAACAAGTGTAAAATTCTCATTACAGGGCCAAATACTGGCATTGAAGGCAAAAAGTCATTGCAGTCGAGGTTGCCTTTACTGCCACCCTAACTCCCTATCAAGTGCTCTTAATCCACCAACACCAACAGATGGATTAGGACAAAGCTAGCAATTGAAGGCATTCCTCTAATTGTCATAGACCAAAAACTGTCATAGACACTAAGACTAGAACTTCTCCCTGCTCCACCGCCCCGCAGAATTTGATTTTGATGGTTTCAGGAAAGTTCCAGGAAAATCATTATTTTCATGATCCAGCTTCTTTTTTTAATTCTTCCCATCAGGAACCAGCACGTTATACCTACACAAAATGATATACGTTGTACCTACACAGAACGATATGAGAATGATAAAAGGAACCACCTTGCAAACTTTTACAAACAATACAAGAGGTGATTACTTATTTGAGGAGATAGAAGTTACTTGTAGAAATTGGGAAGCCAAAGGCATGAGTTGGAGACTGTATGGGGGGAGGGGGATGAGTGCTTAGTGTCATTATTGTGGCTGAATGTTTCACTGCCATTACTTGGTTATGCAGATCTTTTTTGACTGTATGCTGATGAAGAAGTGATGAGGCAAGATTTGGGAGGAGTTTGGCCCATTTAGAGGTCATTTTTTTAATCTTTTTTTCTCAGGAAGAAAAATTACATTCGCTCCATTCAATCAGCCTTCATCTAGGCCACAATTTTGATTCTGGTTCTCCCAGAACTGGGAAAAGGGTATTTTTATTATTTGCCTTTGATTTGTTAGAAATATTGCTGGAAGAAAAACTACACTTAAGGTCTAACATGTTTGTGGGTGGCGAACTTGCCTCTACTTCTTTTGTTGAGGAAGGGATCTCTGTTGCTGGAGCTTTGACATGCTAACCTCAATATTCATTTTGATCGAGTTGGCTGCTGGAGACAGCTACGGCATTTTCCAGCTTCTTGTGACCGATATCCAATTTTTATTCAAATTGTCCTCATAAAAGCCAACTTTGTGTTGGGTTTCATAATCAGCCGACCCTTTCAAATCTGCGTGAAATTTGGGATAGCTGGGACAGCTCAGATCACTCCTAAAAATTTGCTTGTAAACATACTTCTCACAGTTGCTGGTGGTTGGTTCCACACTGATGGTCTTCTTTGGTTGTTTACCAATAACACCATGGGAGAGTCTTTAAAATGTTGAATAAGCATCTTTTGCTAGTAAATTCATGCTGCAATTGAGGTGAAAGTAGCTTGGGACAGCTGGGCTGTCATGTTTATTTCTTGTAAGATGATGTCTGGCAAAAGTCAAGGTCCCAAACTTAAATTGCATTCTATGTCTCTCTTACAGAGGACGTTATAAAACAGAAACCCCCTTCCAGGCCTATAATTTTCTATCTCAGGACCCAGAGGTTTGTAAAGGCTTTCATTAGATTCTGTTCACTGAAGGAGAAAAAGGATAATGGGCTTGAAACCTCATTGGCAAGCAGTACCCCTCCGGAATCCATCAATCATAGTCCTCGTTATTGTCGACTCAAATTCAAAAATACAAAAACATAAAGACTGACCAGTCTTGCTTTGTTGAATCAACAGAACTGAGTTACATCAAGTGTAAGGGTATAGGGAGAATGTCCTTGCATTTCTCTTATGTATGCATATCTTATACGTGGTTGGGAAAATTCGGTGCTATCCTGCAGTATTTAGCCTTCATTGCTAAAGGCATTGCCACAAGATAAAAAAGTGATAATATGACAGATTCAGGAGCAAGAAATGATCCAAGCTGACATAGAAAATTATCCAATTTGTATTGCTCACTATTTTCTCTATCTGATCTCTAAAAGTTTCCAAGAACCTAAATTTTTATTACATATATGATCTATTCTCAGCTTGTAAAATATGTGCAATGGTATGAATATGATACATTTGGTCTTCTTGATAGTGGTTTTTGCTGTTTACAGTTGTTAGCATTATTTGATTTAGTGTGATACCCTCCATTTTGTACAGATTGGTCAGGGAACATACAGTAATGTGTATAGGGCCCGTGATCTTGATCAAGGAAAAATTGTTGCTCTGAAGAAAGTAAGATTTGATAATCTGGAGCCCGAGAGTGTCCGTTTCATGGCTAGGGAAATTCACATTCTCCGTAGGCTTGACCATCCAAATATAATAAAATTGGAAGGTCTAGTCACCTCAAGAATGTCCTGCAGCTTGTACCTTGTGTTTGAATACATGGAACATGATCTTGCTGGGCTTGCATCGCATCCAGGTCTCAAGTTTACAGAACCACAGGTAATGATGGCAATTTTGGTGTTGCTTATTATTGCAAATAATTTTAAGTTTTTTGTATTTCTATTCTTTTGACTTTTTCATGTGATTGTTGTTTGAAATTTGCATAATTGCACCTGATACTCATACAATTTCTGTACCTTGGCACAACTGGATTATATAAAAACCTTAGAGATGACTTATCTCTGTTTGCAGGCTCTGAAATTCTATGTATCCATTTGCAGGTTAAATGTTACATGCAGCAACTTTTACGTGGACTTGATCATTGTCATAATCGTGGTGTTCTACATCGTGACATAAAAGGCTCCAACCTTCTGATAGATAACAGTGGGATACTGAAGATTGCAGACTTTGGTCTGGCAAGTTTTTATGACCCTCACCAGAGTCAGCCCCTGACTAGTCGTGTTGTGACCTTGTGGTATCGGCCACCAGAGCTTTTACTTGGAGCCACTTATTATGGGACTGCAGTGGACTTGTGGAGTACTGGCTGCATACTTGCTGAATTATATGCTGGAAAACCTATCATGCCCGGGAGAACAGAAGTAAGCCTATTTATCAGAGTGTGCGCCTCGTATAGTTTATTGGGTCTATATTTTCACCAGGGTAATCTACCAAGTTACCTATAAATCTTCCTAGTGCAACTCTACAGTTAGCCCCAGTTCCAAGGGCTGTCTATTAATGGTTTTGTCCTGCTTGATAGTTGGATCATTGATTGCTTTGTAACATGTCTTAACATCTGAAGCTTATTTTCCTTCTTCACTTTTGTTGCCATTGTGCTCCTTTATCTAGGCAATCTTTTTATTTGATGGGCTTGTCCTAGACTTCCATTGAAAACAAGGAAGCATGCTCTGACAACACAAAGAGGAAGAAAGGGGGAAAAAATGAGTTCGCTAGTATCTTACGGTTAAATCATTCCGTATATCACAGCAATTTGTACCATGAATAGCTTGATGTACTGGATGTGAGTATACAGTTCAATGAGATTCTGCCTTTTAACTGTCAGGAACCAGTTTGAACTAGAATTCAGATAGAATCTCTCTTTATCTGAAGTAGGAAACATCTTGTTGACTAGTAAACAGTGAAATTGCACAAACAAGGTTAAAATGTGAAGTTGCTAACTGCCATTGTGAACTTCTTTTCCTTGTCTCCTTTATCTGTTTAAATTTGAGAGTTGTTCATTTTAGGAGGTAAAGGCAGTTCCTGCCATCATAGAAACATTTGTTGTTTATTCTTAGTGGGATGAGTTGATCTCTTAGATGGCAACAATAATAGCTGTAGTGTGCTATGAATCTCTCACATCTGTAGGTGGAGCAGTTGCATAAAATTTTCAAGCTTTGTGGTTCACCATCTGAGGAATATTGGAGAAAGTCGAAGTTGCCTCATGCCACCATTTTTAAGCCTCAACAGCCCTATAGACGCTGTGTTGGTGAAACTTTCAAAGATTTTCCTGCACCTGCTTTGGGGCTTATGGAGACCCTTCTTTCAATAGATCCTGCTGACCGTGGATCTGCAGCTTCTGCTCTAATGAGTGAGGTAATGCCTTTCTGGGTAAATTACTCTCGAAATTGTTAAACACTTTGAACTGTCTGTGCACACTCACAGTTCACAACATGCATGTTGGTTAAGGCTGTCACTGTCAATGGAGGACTCTCAACACTAATGTTGCAGTTAGCAACTTGCTATTCTAGTCTTTTTTTCCTTTTCCAGAATCAGTGCCAGTGAGTTTCTAATGTTGTAGCCCCTTCTACAATTGACGCCATCAGTTTATGTGACACCAATTTAATTGCTTTTAATGGACGTCCAGCAATTTGGTTCTGATTTCCTTGCAATGCATTAATTTTTATTTTCAGTTCTTTGCAACAAAACCACTTCCGTGTGACCCTTCAAGCTTGCCCAAGTATCCTCCGAGCAAGGAATTTGATGCAAAATTACGTGACGAAGAGGCCAGAAGGTAAATAACTTAGTATTCTGGGGACTAATATTAAGCATTCTAATGTTCTGAAAAGTGATTAATGAAGCCTTAATAGTGATTGCGCTTGCTGCAAGGCTTGGTACATGTTTCAACTTTTGTAAAGCTTGTGTCACATGCAACTTGCAAAATTTATGTCATACTCGTAAACTTCTTATAGGCAAGGAGCAGTAGGAAATAAAGGACTGAGATTTGACCTTGAAAGGAGGGGGAATAGGGAGTCTCGCGCCATTCCTGCACCTGATGCCAATGCGGAGCTTATACAGTCAATGCAGGTAATTGTTCTTACTGAAAGTTAACCACCTTGAGCATTGCTTTTCTATAATGTTTTTACTTTTTTGTTGATAATTGCTAAGATATGAAGAAAACGATTATCCATGGTGTCTGTCTTTCACTTTGTGCAAACATGTTTGTTCAGCAAAAAGAAACATATTGCAGGGTGATAGAGGGGCTTGGTAGCCTTTTTTTTTAATCTAAATAACATCTGAGTTAAGGGGGAGATTGTGCCCAATATTTTCAATGTTAGATCTTGGTCCTTTTGAATCAAAAAAAAAAAAAAAAATCTTGGTCCTTTTTTTGTTGGTATTAGGCATAGGACCTGGGTCTTGTCAGCAGTAAGCTCATGGCATGTAGCTTATTTTGTCAGACTCTTTTGGATGATTTGTTGTTACATATTGATATTAGAAGTCATTGATATGTGCAATATTCACAATTAATGAGAAACAAGCTTCTAGTTGAGAGCAACGTGCATTTTTAAGATTTATTTAATATACACATTTATTTGGCTTGGTTCTCGTGATCAAGTTTCTCCATCATTTATGCTGCCTATTCATGTGTAGTTGCAGACTTGATTGACTTCCCACATGAATACAAATGGACTTTGTTTGTTTACTTCCAAAGATGTGTAATCATAGTTTGAACTGAAAACAAAATCATGGGAAAAGACCACTTGTAAAAAAATTGACTGTGTGCAGTTTCTTTTGCAGCAGGTGAGGAAACTTGGACAATTTGTTGGTTTTGGTTTTGGTTTTGTTTTATGCTTTATTTGGTTGTGGTTAATTTGTTGATACTTGGAGCATTATTTCTGAGCTTCTGAGTCCACTATGATCATCTCCCTTTTTCCATTCTGAAGTTCGTAAATTTATATGGGAATCAATATATATATATATATATATATATATTTTTTTTTTCCTTCATTTGGAACCTATATTTATTTTAACAGAAAAGACAAAACCAGTCAAATGCTAAGAGCCGAAGTGAGAAATTCAACCCTCAGCAGGAAGAAATTGCTTCTGGCTTTCCGATTGACCCCCCTAGACAGTCGCAAGCTGCAGAAGAAGTCAATGTGGATCCAGGTCATCATCATAAACGAGCTTCCCACTCGGGGCCACTTGTGCATCGAGCTGCATGGGCAAAGGCCGGAAAGAACCTTGATGAAGCTCCTAAAATTTCAAGTGGAGCTGACTTATCGTCGATGTCAGGTCTAGTAGCAGCTAGGAGGAGTTTGTTATCTGAAGATCACAAGGACATGTCTGGTCATTCACAATCAGAACTTCCAAAGCTAATTGGCAGATTCCCTGGATCGTTCAAGGAGGCCTCGGAGTCCACAACAAAGCAGGATCAGAAGCATCCCTTGCAAGGCGTAGCAGGTGCACATCTGAAAGAAGATGGAAGGACCAACAGTAAAGATCCAGTTCTGGTAAGTACTCTGAAATCGGTTCTCTTTTGTGGAGTATTGTGTTAACAGTGCAATGACTACTCTTTTATTTGTATTTTGGGTAGCTTGGCTATGGCTCAAAAGGTTACAAGATTCGTTATTCTGGGCCTTTGATTGTTCCATCTGGGAATATGGATCAGATGCTGAAGGATCATGATCGACAGATTCAGGAAGCTGTAAGACGAGCACGCCTTGACAAGGCAAAACTGAAGAAAGCACAGCTTGAGGGAAACCAGATTGCAGCTAATACATTTTTGGTTTCTGGTCGCTGAGCGATAAGAGGTTATTTCAAGACAAGGAGAAGACATTTTCAAAATACAGGTTACTGCAGAATCGCTGCTACCCCCATGTGATTGTCCGGGAGCAATTAATTGGCAGGTTTTTGTACAGGGTCTTCCATTAAGATGGCTGGTGATCATTCTTGTTAAGCTTTGGCTCTTGAGGAACCTTCTGTGTTCTCTCTCTGCATTTATCATTTGTATTATCAGTTCACTCCGCATCTATACATTCCAAGGTATAACAAATTGATGTAGAGCTTATTATTAGTCATAAGTTGTAGGGTATGACTTTGGTATTAATTTAATCGAAGAAAGGATTATATATTTAGGTCGGCCTGTTGCCATGAAATCTCAGTTGGAAGGAAACTTGGGCTTGAATTTGCTCCCTTGGAAGTCCATTTGAAAGGGCAGTGTCATGTAACAGACGGTTAATGCTGCTAGATATGCACTGATAGACGACTGCCATTTGTATTCATTTGTAGAGAGTATATTATGTTACATCCGTGGGAAAATGTCATGGCTTCATCCCCTGTTGATTAAGGAATGTAGTTCTGTGCAATGTTCTCTCTCTCTCTCTTCCCCCTTTGTTTGTGCGGTCAGATGGTGATAACCTACCTACACAAATCGAATGAACTAGCATGCTGCGTGTCTAGTCTATTAGTTTTCTTGATTAATATTTGTTGAAAAATATATAAACAAATACGTAATATAAAAAGGGGAAAGCCCTAAACTAGAATGAGTTTCAACACTGCAGGGTTCCATGCAAGGGGAGCTTGCTTGCTTGCATGATTCGCAAATGGGTCTGACTCATAATTCACTTCCGATTATGTTCTTGTTGACCCAACCATTGTGGTTACATTATAAGTAGCTTGGTCTTTTTTTTTTTTTTTTTCATTGTCAGGTATCCAAAATCATACTAACCAGTGAGTATCACTTGTCAGGTTCATTTTAGAGAGTAGTTTTCCCAATGTATTTTTTTTTTTTTCAAATTCTAAATCTAAAATTTAGTCAAAAAGATTTAATATGTTTATTCACTAGATTGACCCTTCGTTGAGAGCCTGGTCCATCTTTGCTCCGTTTCATATGCACCTTGCACAGCCCTAAATTTATATATTATTTATGTATTGCTATTCCTACTTTTTTATGCCAATATTGGTTACTAGAAATGATTGGATTCAATTATTTCTAGGATGAGAGAGAGCAGGTGATCTTGGATCAACACTTAGGGTTTTGGGTCGCTTTGTTGTTTTTCAACCCGTAAATTTTTACTATTTTTGCTCATACTAATGTTTCAAAAATTACATGAGATTTACTCATATGTATCGAAATTTGCATGAATAGCATCACAAACTTAGTCACAGGCAATTAAATTTCAAATAAATTTTTATAATAAATATATTATTTTATCATGAACAATTTTGAACCCGTATTTTCAAAAATTTTACATTTCAATCATATTTGTATTTTTTTTCTTGATATATTATTTTTATCGACAGATACTCCCGTAAATAAAACAAAAATATTATTTAATTTTAAATTCAATATAGACCTATGATACCCATTCGCTCACTCATAATAACTTCATCAAGATTGTAAACATTGGCGATATCCTTACCTACTTAAAATACAAAATTGGTTTTTATAATTTTTATTTTTCTATTAGAAATTCTAATCTTCAATTTCCTTTTATCTTTTTGGGGCAATTAATGTTAAAGTACTAGAATTGAGACTTTTGTCATGCATTTTCCACTCTTATGGTAAAACAAAAGAATCTTAAAATCACAGTTAACTCCAAAAGAAATCTCTTTATCTTTTGTAACAAAAGAATCAGAATAATTTCCTTAGTAATTGAGATATTCCCTCATTAAATTTAAATATTCCTTTTCCTATTTATAGTCGTATTTACTCAATATCGCGTTTTTCCAACCTTAAAACGACGCCGTCTCCATCTTCGTCTCCACCGATAAAACGGCCAGCGATACACAAACCAACAACAAAGTGCTCGTTCCTAGCAGAACTCTCTCTCTCTCTCTCTCTCTCTCTCTCTCTCTCTCCTCGTTCTGGGCACACGGTATCAATCTAAGATGCCCTCTCGCATTTTTTGACATCCTCTCTCTGTCTCTCTCTTTCTCCCTCTCTGTACACAACATTCGGAAACAGAGCACTCGATTCACATTTCTAAGGTCTAATCTCTCTCTACTTCAATTAACCTGATCTCTGTCTCTGTTTTTGAAGCTAGGGTTTTCATTTTCGCTTTCGATTCTTCGAATCTATCCCAAAAAGGGAAAAAGAGTATCCTCAAATTTTAACTATTTCTTGATCGTCGGTCACATTGGAATCAGATTAAAAAAAATTAATAAGTTAAATCATTTTATTAAAAAAATTATAATATTGATTTTGACCTAATCTGTGATTGCCGGGGAAAGGGCACCCTCTCCTTTTCTGCTGCTTTTGTGTATTTTATAATTTTATTATATTTACGGCTATGGTCCACAAAGTTTTCAAATTTACCTTTTTGCCCTGCTTTGGTAGTTGTTTGAGGATGTGGTTGTGCCACGTATAGCTCTTTGAATGAAGGTCGTACAATTTCGAAGAGAATTACTAAAATATTCAATAAAAAATTTGGGATGCAATAAAGGATATTATTTTATCATCACTAGAGAAAATTTTATTATAGTATTTAGTATTCTTGCTGTTTTCTGGATTAACGTACGGTGTGTATTTTTCTGTGAGAAGATTTTGTTTGTTTTTGATTTTTGCTTGGCAAAAAATTTATGAGGTCGTGATGCTTTGTTGGGCAAAGGGGACTGTTCACTAAAGTTGGTTTTTTTTTTTTTTTTTATTGCTTCCCTGTGGAAACGTGGGTGTTTATTGTGTGGTTCTGTTTTCGGGTTTGGTGGAGCAGAAAACAGAAGAAAGAAGATCATCTCTCATGTTGGTGTGCCTCTCTCTCTCTCTCTCTGCATAATTTCAATTGTGATAAGTTGAGATTTCTTTAAAAGCGTTGATGGGGTTTTCTTTGGAATTGTATATTAAATCGTGGGTTTGCCTTTTTCTGATTTATAAAATATAATATATAAGTTGTCTGAGATGGGTT
Source organism: Dillenia suffruticosa (assembly GCA_033439265.1). Classification (NCBI taxonomy): domain Eukaryota; kingdom Viridiplantae; phylum Streptophyta; class Magnoliopsida; order Dilleniales; family Dilleniaceae; genus Dillenia; species Dillenia suffruticosa. The sequence continues at coordinate 4,597,240 of JAVTVX010000005.1, forward strand.
TGTGTTTGATAAGGATGGCATTTGTTGCTTATTATTATTACTATTACTATTTTTTAGTTCTGAAAAGGTTTAGTTTTTGTGTTTTTGTGGCAACTAGGAAAGGCTTATTTACTAAGAAGTTGAAGAGTCGGGATATTTAATAAGGTTGTTGTGCTGGTGGTTGTCTTTGAAATGTGCTTCTGAGATAGTGATGATGATGGAGGGAGTGAGAGAATTTTATAGAATACTGAATATTTCTCTCTTCATGTGCTTGTGTTGTGAACTTCATGCAACTTTAAGTAGGTCATGACCATGGAGGGTTCATCTCAGTCATGCTGGCAGAAGTCTGACAGTTCAAGAGGTTTAAACTCATCAGCAGTCTCGGATAGGAATCTGAGACTGCTTCATGCCGATAGAATTGGCCTTTCAAGAGATGGCTCAAATGATTCTCATTTGAGAAGTGAAAGAGAGAGAACTTTGGTGGATAACGCGGATTTTATCCTCAAAAACCAGGTTGATTTTTCTGGGATTTGTGAGAATGAGGTGGGGATGGATCCTTTTGTTCGGGCAGTAGAATGGGGTGATATTAGTTTGAGAGAGTGGCTGGATAACCCCGAAAGGACTGTGGATCTCTTGGAGTGCTTGCATATTTTTAGACAGATTGTAGAGATTGTTAATGTGGCGCATTCACAAGGAATTGTTGTTCATAATGTTCGGCCTTCTTGCTTTGTCATGTCCTCCTTCAATCATGTGTCCTTCATTGAGTCTGCATCTTGTTCGGATTCTGGTTCTGATTCATACGAAGATGGATTGAACAGCCGTTCAGTGGATACAAAGTCTGCTTCTCCATTACCTCTTGAGTTGCGTAGGCAAAGTAGGATTGAAAGTGAAGATTTACGGCTGGAAAGATCACCTGCTGGTTTCTCTCCACTAACGTCAGAAGCCAGCTGCTTGCAGTCAGGCTCAATTTTGGCAGATCAGGTGCCGCTTGAAGAAAGTGAAATTAATAAGCTCGGAGATCACAAAGAAATTGATCAAGTGGAAGGAAAGGAGCAATCATTTCCAATGAAACAGATATTGCTTATGGAGAGCCACTGGTATACTAGTCCTGAGGAGTCTTCAGGTGTTCCAAGTACCTGCGCTTCAGATATATATCGTTTAGGGGTTCTCCTTTTTGAGGTATGTTTGTACAATGCATCTTTTTCTGATTTTTTTGGTTTCTTTACATATTGGGGGGTGTTTTGTTTTGGTTAAACCATTTTGCATGTCTTAATTCTGAGCAGTTGTTCTGCAAATTTAGCTCGACAGAAGAAAAGAGCAGAACTATGTCTTGCCTGAGACATCGAGTTCTTCCCCCTCAGTTGCTATTGAAGTGGCCAAAAGAAGCTTCCTTTTGCCTGTGGTTGCTGCACCCTGACCCAAATAGTCGGCCAAAAATGGGGTAACCTCTCATTTCATTTCCTTTTTCCCAGTTATATGAAACATCTTCCTATCCTTTGTTTCTTATTTTGATAGTTAGACCTCTAACTTGATGCTGGGATTGTTGGCCGGGAAACAATGTAATTTTAATTGGTAGTTTCATTAGAGATATGTATGAGGGAGTTATAACTGGCGTAAGAACTTGCGGGGGCTTGAGCGATAAATTTTTCATTAACATTGACGGTCATCAAGCTTCAGCATTAAATCTCCTCCTTTTTGTAATAGTGATAGACAAAATCACAAAAAATATCAAAGATAAAATACCATGGTGTATACTTTTCGCAAATGATATAGTGCTAGTTGATGAAACTATGGAGAGGGCTAGTACTAAACTAGAGTTATGGAGACATACACTAGAATCCAGAGGGTTTAGATTGAGTCGATCGAAAATCGAATATATGAGATGTAGATTTAGTGACAGTTATCAGAACGATAAAAAAACGTTTAGGTTAGATGAACAAGATGTACCCAAAAGTGATCGATTTAGATATCTAGATTCTATCATTCAAAATGATGGCAATATAGATAGAGATGTGAATCACAGTATTCAAGCAGATTGGATGAAATTGAGAAGGACATATGGAATTCTTTGCGATTGCACGATACCATTGTATTTGAAGGGAAAGTTCTATAAAACTACGATTAGACCTACATTATTGTATGGTACTGAATGCTGGATTATTAAAAACAATAAGAGTAAAAGATGGTTGTAGTAGAAATGAAGATACTTAGATGGATGTATGGAAAAATTAAAAAAGATAGAATTAGAAATGAAGAGATTCATAACAAAATAGAAGTTAGTTCAATTGTAGATAAAATGCGAGAGTGTCGTTTGAAGTGGTTTGGGCATGTGCAAAGAAGACTCAAAGATGCACCGGTTAAGAGAACCGAGAACTTAAATATGAGAGATCTAATAAAACGAAGAGATGGACTGTTGAAAATTTGGATACAAGTTATCTATAAAGATATAGAAATTAAGAGTTTAGAAAAGAAAATAGTATTGGATAGGAATAGATGACGTAGAAGAATCCCGTACAAATTAAATCAATATATTTTAAATATTTATCTAGTGATTTACTTATTTACTTTTCTTTTCCTTTTTCTTTTCTTTTATTTATCTATTATATATTCTTATATTTTTTATTTTTTTCAAATTTGTCTCTCAAATGGCCGACCCCAAATATTGGGATTAAGACTCAGATTGTTGTTGTTGTTATAGTTTCATGTCAATTTGGAATAAGGAATTGGTATTGTGTATTGAGTTGGCCATGGTAGTGAGATGGTATCTAATTATTGGCCTCCGGTCCTATTCTATATTTGCATCTTGAGTAGTATATGTGGCTGAATTCGAGATTTTGTCTTCTTTCTTTTTTTGGGGAGGTGGTTATAAAATTTCATACCATTTTTATGAGAACAATTTAAGGGTTCTGTTCACAAGGATGAATAAGCTAGTCTAGTGCTTCAACGACAATAGTACTGGTATCCCCTTATTAATTGCCATTGATGGAGCATGAGTATTAAACCCCTGGCAAAGAAGTTAACCTTATTGGAAAAGTGCTATGGAGAATATATTAATTGTGGATGACCTTGAGAAGACAACTCTGATTGTTTAAATACATAATACATGGGAAATTAGACCACTAGTGGGTGAAATGCAATTTGTATGCATGCTAAGACAAGCCATTGACCGAATCCTGCACAATTTGTGAACCTGTGCACATTGGTACTATTTGTCAACGACCTTGTTATAATGAGCCTATTTACAAGTGAGGCCTGCAATATTAGTTGTTGCATTGCTTCAGTCTTCTACTGCTTAGGTCTTTCATTTCATGCAGAATGACTGCGTGCAGCTTCAAGCCAATATATTTATGAACATGAACTTAGCACAGGTGGCTCATGTGCAATCGTTTTGTGTTATGAAAAAACAATTAAATCTTCCATGAGTTACCATAATGTTTATAACAATTAGTTTATAGGCAATTTTGTAACTGCTTACAATCTATATCAGATTCACACAGAAAGGGACAGAAATCTTTTTTTGGTTCAAGGTAGTTTTGGGAAGTTAATAAACGTGCAAACACAAAGGGGGAGGTTTGTTGGTTCGTTGTTGTTGTTGTTCATATGAGAGAGAGAGAGAGAGAGATAAAACCAGAAGGTTTTTAAGGGATAAAGGATAAGAGATAGGATATTTTAACGGATTTAAAATGGAATAAAATATGTAACATGATATGGCTTCAAGTGGTGGCTTCTCTTTATATTAGTATAGATGTGTGGTTGGATCAAGTTAAACCTTATAAGAGCATGGGGAGGGACCAACACTTAGCTTTTAAGCTATACAATGCCCTATGAATTTGGAAACAATTCTCAATATGCATGGCTGAGTGTATCTTTGAGCCTATACAGTTGAGCGCTTCTAGAATGTTGTGAATTCTGATAACCGGATAAAATAAAAAGTGGAGAAGTGGGTATTGTTCAAACTGTATTGCGATACTTTTTTGGAAAATTTCAACAGGTTACCTTTTTATGCTTCTTAATTGACGAACTTATTTGAATCAAAGAGTATTACCGGTGTTTACAAAACAGAAAATCCAAATATAAAAGGTCAAATTGCTTTAAAAAAGTTGAAAATTAACATAGATAGCCTCCAATGAGAACTCAATACATCATCAGTCGAAAGGAATGCATTTCAAGTGTGTAATATATGTATTAACTTTATGAATATACTCCATGGGGAAATGAAACATTTATTCAGTTTTGATGAGTGAAGACTGAGATGTTGCAGTAATACAATTCAACAACTATTTTAATATTATTCATAGAATAGTTGTGGAACATATTACTTCGGTTTTTGAAAAGAATAAAGGTTTTCACTTGATGCTAGGGCAAATCGCTGTCTCAATGAGAGTGAATCTGTTGATGTGAAACAAGTAAGTTGGTTAAGGTATTGGTTGTGGTGGTTTATCAGACACTTGTATCATGAGATGGTGACTAACTATTAGAGCCTGGAGTTAACTTCCAAAACACCTATGCTTAAGGTTCGTTTCACATTTGATACTTATTCATTGGAATGAAATTGCTGGAAAGTATTTAGCCCTTTGGTGTTATTATTAACTGATGATACAGTTTCAGGTTAGGCCAAAAAATTTCCTGCATCTGAAACAGATTATTATTGTTATCATTGTATTGTTATTGTTATCATCATCATTATTACTATTGTTGTTGTTGTTTAAAGCATATGGGAGGGAGCAAAGTATAGTCTTAGATTTTTATAAGATCAAGTTGCAGTAGGATGGAGTATTTGTTGGAGACCTTTATGAGTCAAGCTACGGGCACTATTTTTACCAGTTAGGAGCTTTATAGGCAAACGGGGGAACTTGCATTTATGAAATTAGGTTGCAGGCCAGAAGGAGGCTTGTAGTTTTGCAACAAATAAAGTGAAACTTAGTTTTAGTGGCTTCATATTCCTTTGATGTTAAATCTCATGCATAAGAGTAATTTGATTGGATGCTTTGCAAGACTTTCTTATTGTGCAATTATTTATTCTAATTTCTGACTCCTTTGCTTTTTGTGACATCAATAAAGAATTCATGTTTCATTTTTTTCTTTTCTTTTCTTTTTTTTTTGGGGGGGGGGGGGTGGGTGGGAGTTGACTCCACATATAGTGACACCAATTCTGCATGACAAACTTCCCTTCCTGCTTTGCCAATACATTGGGTGTAACTTCTGCTTTCATGTTGAAGGCATCCTATTCATCTAGTTGGAATTTTACACAAATCTGCCAACACATTTATCACCTTTTGGCAATTGTGTATTCCACAACTGCATGACAAACTTCCCTTCCTGCTTTGCCAATACATTGTGTGTAACTTCTGCTTTCATGTTGAAGGCATCCTATTCATCTAGTTGGAATTTTACACAAATCTGCCAACACATTTATCACCTTTTGGCAATTGTGTATTCCACAACTGCACGACAAACTTCCCTTCCTGCTTTGCCAATACATTGTGTGTAACTTCTGCTTTCATGTTGAAGGCATCCTATTCATCTAGTTGGAATTTTACACAAATCTGCCAACACATATTTATCACCTTTTGGCAATTGTGTATTCCACAATGTCTTGATCCTTACTTTCTTGTACACATGTGACAGTGCATTGTTGGAAAGTGAATTCCTTTATGGGCCCAGAGATGACCTGGAAGAACGTGAAGCAATGTTAGAGCTCAGAGAGCGAATTGAGGAACAGGAACTGTTGCTTGAGTTCCTATTACTGAATCAGCAAAGAAAACAGGAAGCAGCTAATAAGTTGAAGAATATCCTCTCCTTTTTGTCTTCTGATATTGAAGAAGTTATGAAGCAGCAAACTACTCTTGGGAGAAAAGGAGGCACATGCTCTGAACTGTGCAAGAATGGTGAGGAAGCGTTAGATCACCCATCACCAAATATTGGTGAAAATGAGGAATCTACCAGCTTGGGTTCCAGAAAACGTGTTAGAGGAGTGCAGATTCGCAGGTTGGACGAGCTTGATCCTCATTTGGATGGAGGGTATAAATCAGAGAAGCATATAGAACATCAAGAAAGTTTTCTATCTAAGAATTCTCGACTAATGAAGAACTTTAGGAAACTTGAGTCAGCTTATCTTTTGACTAGACTAGGCCCAACCGGGCAACCACTGAAGCCAATGACTAGACATTCTCAAACAAGTAGTGATTGTAGAGGGTCTGTTGTTGCTACCGAAAGAAGTTCTGTCAATAACCTACCATTGAAAGAGGCACACTGTGACAGCAGACAATGTGGATGGATAGATCCATTCCTTGAGGGTCTGTGCAAGTATTTATCATTCAGTAAGCTGAAAGTCAAGGCGGACTTGAAGCAAGGGGATCTGTTGAATTCTTCCTCCCTTGTGTGCTCTCTTAGCTTTGATCGGGATGGAGAGTTTTTTGCTACAGCTGGGGTAAATAAGAAAATCAAAGTGTTTGAATGTGATTCAATCATTAATGAAGACCGTGATATCCATTATCCTGTGGTTGAAATGACCAGTAGGTCAAAGCTAAGTAGTATTTGTTGGAATGGCTATATTAAAAGTCAAATTGCTTCAAGTAACTTCGATGGTGTAGTGCAGGTAGTTCAATCTTAAAGTTTCATTCCTTTCTAATTTTTGTAGCTTATCATGGTGGCTCAACTCCATCATTTCTTCAGGTATGGGATGTTACAAGAAGGCAAGTGTTCATGGAGATGAGAGAGCATGATAGGCGTGTGTGGTCTGTTGATTTCTCCTTGGCAGATCCAACAATGTTGGCAAGTGGAAGTGATGATGGCTCAGTTAAACTCTGGAATATCAATCAGGCAATTCTATTTTTCCACTTGGTGGATGTCATCTTTGAAACTAAACGTACTAAAATTATCAAATTAACATTATTGTGTTTGAGACTAAATGTACTAAAATTATCAAATTAACATAATTGTGTTGGTATACTCCAAGAGGTATAACAAGTTTTTCTTAATTGGGATGGCTACTGCAGGACACAAGTGTTGGTACCATCAGAACAAAGGCCAATATATGCTGCGTTCAGTTTCCTGCGGATTCTAGTCGTTCCCTTGCCTTTGGTTCAGCTGATCACAAGATTTATTATTATGATCTGCGTAGTTCAAAAATGCCGCTGTGCACATTGGTTGGTCACAATAAAACTGTGAGCTATGTCAAGTTTGTAGATTCAACAAACCTTGTTTCTGCATCCACTGATAACACATTGAAGCTCTGGGATTTGTCAACTTGCAATTCAAGAGTTGTTGATAGTCCTCTACAATCATTTACTGGCCACATGAATGTCAAGGTGCATTTTCATTGGGCATTTATGCAGTAGGATATAGTGTCCAGATGCTAAATGTTTTTCCATTTCAATTGCACATGTGGTGCTGGCGTGTTTATCTACCCTTTTGTTGAGTGACGTGGAAGACAGCTTTGATAAAATTTTGGGTCCAAGTTATATGGTCAGTAACAAAATTCATTGATCCAGGGTGGGAGCCACTAGAACTAATACTAGTTTGCATTGGGATGGAAAACATTGGCTTAAGTTGGGCCTCTTACATGGTCGTTCTCTATTTCCCTTTCCTTTGCAGTTTCCATCTAAAGATTAGTACAAAAATGAATAAAACTTCTCAAGACCCCTTGTTTTGGTAGATTACCATGTTGGACATATACTTCAGGTGCACATTTGAGACACATCCCACACTTGAAAGATGTTCCCTCTTTTACACACGCACATATTTTGGCACTTGAAGCTGTATAAATGACAGTTTCAGCCTAGCCAATGCCAATGTTTGTCATGTAATGTTGGTTTTCTGTTAGCATGAGGTCTCATTGGGCCCCATTAACTGATCCCCATTGAAACATATTTTTTGCACTTCCATGGCTATCTATATGTCAGATTTTTGTTTGCTAGCTGCTGTCAATCTATTTTTGTGTTATGACCCTCAGGACATGCAGTTAGTAGCTTACCTACCAAGGGGTGATCCTAGGTCTCCTGAAAAAATTTGGGTAACTTATCTCTGATTGGTCATCTGTTTTGTTAGTATACTTAGCAGTAACGTAATTCCTGTAAGTGGATAACTAAGTGTTGTGAATGAGTTACTGAGCAGAGAGGTGGTTGTATTTTGGATGATTGTGTTTAGTTGCTTAACGATGTCAACTTGTTTATTTTCTTTATGCCTAATTGAAATATTCGGTGGACCCATCGTTTGGAGAACTACATTTAAAATGTCAAGAACTCATTTTGGTTTCCCTGTGGAAAAAAGAAAAAAAGGAATCCCTCCATTGGCTATATTAACTTTGGAAAGCTGATTAAACGTAGAATACTTTATCACAACAAAGTCCTTCTGCTGGCATTTGATTCTCTAATAATTATTTCTTTTCCGCAGTTGCTCTGCTATGAGTTGTTTTGAGATTAGATGCATGAAGCTAATCATTATTAGTTTTATTGCGTAGGCTTTTGCTAATGTAGAAGCTCTTTGTTTCAGAACTTTGTGGGTCTCTCTGTTTCTGATGGTTACATAGCAACAGGGTCAGAAACTAATGAGGTACTTAATGTATACTCCAACCTTCTCTGTTACTTTTCTGTTCTTCTAATTGTGATGGATTGTAGGACCCATGGTGCAGAAATTCGGCCTGCATTTTTATGTCTGTTCTGATAATATAAAATTTATTCTGACATGCTGATGTCTTTCACTTTCCTGCTAACTAACTGGCATTCAAACGCTGCATTTGCTTGAACAGGTTTTCATCTACCACAAAGCTTTTCCCATGCCGGCATTGTCATTCAAATTTAACAACACAGATCCACTTTCCGGGCATGAAGTAGATGATGGTGCCCAGTTCATCTCTTCTGTGTGCTGGCGAGGCCAATCATCCATGTTGGTTGCTGCAAACTCAACGGGAAACATCAAATTTCTAGAGATGGTTTAATAAGGCAGTTTCCTTTGCCTGCATTCACAGCTTGGGCATGATCATAGACATGTCCTGGGGAAAGGGCAAACTCCGAGTCAGTGGATCATACTGAAGCTGGGAGTTGCTTCTGCTGGGAGTTGCTTCTACACATGCATATAATAACTGGAATGATGATCATCCAACTCAACAAATTTTGGCACTAGGCAACGGCGGAATTTGTTAACAAGAGGAGTGAGATTGTTCTTGGTTGTAAATAAAAGTATCAAAGAAAAAAAAATGGAAAAAAAAAAGGAGTCTGAGAAGGAAAATAGTTCTGGAATTCACCCTGTATATTTTATTAAATGCTGACAACTGATAGTCATTGAGGTATATACCAGTATTCTTTTCCAAGACGAATATTTTGGTCTTGCAAAAAGGAAAAATGGGCTCCTAAAGCCCCTTGGGGAGTCCTACGGACTCGAGTCCATTGAAGACCATGACATTTTTGTCGAGCAGTTGATTGAACGCATGTGCAAAATGCTGAAGTGTGCATTCTTTCTTTTCTTTTTTTCTTTTTTTTCCCCCCCTTTTTTGGGTGTAAATGTATCTACCACCAATTGATTTTCTGGTTTGATCTTATTAAATTTGGTTCAAGTACTTGGGATCTATTTAAAGGTTGGTTTTTTTTACGTCTATTTTTCTATTTTTAAGATTCAAAGTTGAAACCTTGGTTAAGAAGATTTAGTGTTCGACCACTATAACCATGGTTGGTTGAAGTGTGCATTCTTGGTGATTGCTTGTTCATCAGCTGAAGCTTGTTAGTCGTTTTTGGTTTCCATTCCGTTGAAGCAATGTATGAGGTCTAGGGTTGGGATAGTATGGATGAGAGGAGGCACCTCCAGTTATGCGGTTCAATCATAGTTGGACAAAAGAACTGTAATAACTCTACTTAACCCTAAAGCATAGGCTTATTGCCCATATTTTTTCAGTGGGGCGACCACCCTAGGAAAGCAGTCTTGGCTGCACTCTGGCCCCCTTGGTTCTCTGTTTAGCGTCATGGTGCAACAGCGCCTATTAGGTGCCAGTGGCAATTAGGAAAGGCAACGTGGGAAACAAAGTCACCTGCCATATATCATAGTTCCCATGTTCAACAATCACAAAAGTAGAATACAATCATTGTAGAGAATTAAGTACTCACTCACATCTTTCATAGGATACACATTAGCCCGAGGTGTCAACCATCAAACTATAACCAGAGAAAGGGGCTCACAAAGTTTACCTGCAAATTCTTTTAACTTTGCAGAATATAAAAGATTTTAGATATTTATGCCTCTGGTCCATCATGACTAGGCAAAAAGATAAAGGCATAAAACTACTACAATGAATAATCATCTCGTGAATCTAAAAGGTATATGTATATGAGCCTAAAGAACACGGTGATCAACTCTAATCGTTGACTCTGATCACAAAATAATGAATTTTCTTTGCTCCTGGCCAAGTAAAAAATCTGTAGCCCATAAGGGTGTGGCTGAAATTACAACAAGACAATCAAAATCCTCATATGTACTCATGCACTAAGATATTTTCATGCTAGTTTTATTCTTTATCTTTACAACCATTTTCAACTAAGACCACACCTGTTGGGTTTTATCTACACTGATTTTTGCTAAACTTTGGTGAAAAAACAATGCTTTGAATAAGAGTGCGAAGCCTTTGAGCTCCTGGGCCAGGTTTCAATTTGTCCAGATCTCCAATCTCAGAACAAGCAGGTTTTCCAGAGCACCAACCACCAGGGGTGAAGCTTCCATTCTTCCGGTCAAGCAAATCCTCATCAATTTTATCTAACACAGGGTCATCATGCTTGAATTTCCGGGCAAAGGCAGCATTGCTTGCAATCATCCGATCTGTGTAATCAAGGGAGAGGGTGTGCGGGTGCTGTCTAGGGGGATTGTCCCACGAAATGTAGTGCATGTCATGGTTGACTACCGTCTTGACAAACTCTGGTGCATTGCACACCACTGTCTGAAAGTAGCCTTCAGGAGAGGAGAGGAAGTTTGTGTAGTACATGAGGAGAGTTCTTGGCAGGTTATCCCAACCCCATATACAGTACTCCACAAATGACCTTGAAAGAACCATCCAAGCCGAACCTGCAATATTTATATGTAACACAATTGTAAGTACCAGACACCGAAAACAGACTTGAGGTTCTTGATACGTACACGAAGCACCCAATTTGATCATGCCAATTAAAATGCAATTGCACCTCCATAGCTGATGATTCATGTATATCCCATCCAAACAAATTTCTTCAATCCATGGCTAATCTAAATTCAATTGCTCAAAATTGTGGTTGAACAAGATGGACACATGTTTAATTTCATAAAGATTTATCTTCTTATCTCTAGAATAATTCAGATTGATCATTCGTTCCATACAGAAATATGATTGCAGCAGGAGCAATTTGAAAGCCAACCAAACCAACACCAACTGTTTGTTGAGGGGAGCTGTAACTAGGCTTTAGTTATTAATTAATAAAGAAACTCTTAACAAACATGGTGAAGTCAAATAGTTAAAGAACAGAAATCAAACAATTGTCAACATCAAGCCCTGGCACTTGCTTCATCAAAATGTTTGTCCGTGGCCATTTCCTTTAGATTACCGATAGGGGCTTGCTTCTTATAATAAGTGTATCATTATGACCTATGTTTACAGACATCTAGTTACTTGGAATAATTCATGACATTCTTCATCGCAGTCCCACAGACACTATAATCTATTAAATAGCAAAAGCTAGCTTGAAGTTAATAATAAATCTGGACGGCTAGTTTTTGATTCGCCCGGCAACACTCATAAAATGATGAGCTGGCGAATTAGGTTTAACAATTGTGGAAACATGAGAACCAGTAAAAAGATGAAATTTGCAGTTGCTTTCATCAAAATTAAAAAGCTGCAATTAAACAATTTTTACTTCAACCTACCTCTAGCACTTTCTTCATAATAATAAACTAACAGAACAGCCTCCGGACGTGTAGTTACTTAAAATAATTCAAATCATTCTGTCTACCAGTCTGATGAAGATACTAAAATGCCTGAATAGAATATGCATGATCAAAATTAATGACTAATCTAGATAACTAAATAGATTTCCCCCACATAACACTGGCAGAATGAATTCCTAAGGATTTCAATCCTTTTTAAAGTACTAAAAAGTTGACTCATTTTTTAGAAGAGTCTTAAACAAGTGGGCATTTTTTTAATTAACATGTCAAATAAATGAATAATAAGAGGAGAAACTAACCAGTAAACAATTTAAATGCCGTTGGCAAAGTCCTCTTTGGTGTGACCCAGAATATCTCCGTTTTCTTCAACATGTGCAGCCCAGGATCAACAATTAAAGGCATTGCCCTCTGATTTCTGCAAGTTACAGCCAAATACAGTTGGGATCAATATCTTGAAGTTCCCTATCTAGTGTTTGATAAGAGAAAGAAAGAGCAAATCAGAGATAAAGAAATAGACAGGGAGCTCACTCCTTCCAGCCCAACCGGCTTGTGTGCTCAATAAAATTCAGCTCACGGTCTAGCCCGGAAAAGACGTGGATAAGATCTGCTCATTATGAAGCAAAATGTATCAAATAATTAGCAAATCAGAAGAATTTTCTGACAGAATAAAAAATTAATCTTGCAAATATCAAACAGGGCATACCATCCTGAGTGACAAGAGGATAATCTGAAGCACTGAGATTGATAAACCAATCCCAATCCTTGCTTCTCTTTAGAAGAATAGCACAGCCATGAAGTGTATTTGAAACCATAGTTGGTCCCCTATAGGTAACCATATTAGCTTTGGTGATCATGTAAACATTTCCAACCTTGGCAAACATTGGATCTTTCTCTATTCTAACAGCAAGCTCTACTCGCTCTTCAACTGCTGATTCCAAGTCCAAATGAACAACATATTGGTTCCTAGGATGATACAAAGCTCTCAAAGTCCTCCAAAGCTTTTCCAAATCTCCTTTTGACCCCGAAATCAAATACCCAAACCTTGGAAGAGAAGCAGCAGCAGGTGGAGGTGGTTGAACTTGGGAAACTTTTGTTTCGGCATATATAGCACGTGTTTGGTTTGTAGCTCTTGATGGGAACATTGACAGGATCGAATTGATACTAGGTACCGATGAAACAAGACCCACGTTGAAAGATGTTGCAATAAGGAAAACGCAAATAAGAGAGCTGATCACAAGAGGGAAAACCCATTTCTTCTCCGGAGTAATAGACCCCATTGAAGCAATCTATCATGGGGTTTCCAAATTTCCAGTTCACCAATCTTATATCTCTAAACTACTAATTCAACATCCCAATTTTGAATTTTTACGAACTGGGATTCTCGGATAAAGATCACAAACATATAATACGCAGCTCTGATGATAATCTTGAATTTGAATTTGAACTCTGAATTCACCACACTAACTGTGAAAAATCAACACATCCAGAAAAATAATTAGCTTAAAATAATCCCAATCATGTAACAGCAAAAAATGGCTGCAAACAATATAGCCACCATCAACTAAAATTTCTTTATTTATCCACACAAACGATTACACAACAAACAATGAGAATGTGAAAGAGAAGGCATTAAATGGATTACTCAGAAAACATCAAAATACCCAGAACAAGTAAACAAGAGAATCGGACAAAAGTATAGATGTAAATTTAGTTTCTTCACCTAGGAAGAATAAAAAACTATTTTACAAGAACAATGCTCAATGACAACATTTAAGCGTTTAAAAACAAAGATCGGTCACAGATTTTCTAAACAATAGGAAGAAAAACCGTAATTTCGATATCAAATTTTTTTCATAACACATTTGGAAAAACTAAATCATACCCTGTATCTCATTGATAAAGGGAATTAAATCAGTACAGTCGAATGGAAAATATTAGAAAAGCATAATTGGGTGAGATTGCTCCAACCTCCAATGATATCACAATCGAAACAAAAATTCACTTTGGACCCATCAAAAAAAATACAAATACTCAGAAATCAAATTGGTCTAAATTATACACCAGAATGAGTTTTAGAGAGAGAAACAAGGAAAAAAAAAACCTGATATTTGGCGACGAAGTAGAGAAGGCGTTTACACGCATGCACGAGGAAAGGGAGAGAGAGAGAGAAAGAGAAGAGTATAACAATGAGATGTGAAGGACCTTGTCGCTGCCTCGAAGATGCAGTGAGTTTTTGAGAGAGAGAGAGACAGAGAGAGAGAGAGAGAGAGAGGTGTTTTTATTTGTTTTTCATAATTTTGGGTTTTTATTTTTCTGACTCTCTCTCCCCCTCTCCCTCTCCCTCTCTCTCTGCGCCTTGTCTGTTGTGTGGAAATTTCTGTTAGTATTTTATAACGATTGTCCAACACCGCAGCTAACCCACAGAACAAAACTAGGATTTGCTACATCCGGTTGTAGTTTTTAGCTGCTACATCTTAGTCATCACAGTCAAAGGTAGATGATGAGTTTTTTTTTTTTTTTTTTTTTTTTTTTTTTATTTTGGGGGGGGGGTCTGTGTCTGCATTCTCTCACCTTAAGATCAAGGAAACCCTCAAAAATATTTTCATGTATTTGAAACTTCTTTATATGTTGTTACAAAAATAATCATAGTGCTCTCTCCAGCCGTTTATTTCAAATAAATTTATCGATGCATATTTAAAAATTAATAATAAATTTTTTTATAATTAAAAAAAGAAAAAAAGATTCTAAGAGACCCATAAAACAATTAGTAAGATATAAAATCCTAAAGATATACATATGTATGAGTTTAAGGTGTGAAACTAACTATTTGTTTCACATTGAGAAAGTATAATATAAGAAAAAAAATTAGGCATATAGGTTGACAATTTCCTTGCCTTCTTAGCAGCCTTGACCGGGAGACCAACCACCAAACATTCCGCTTCTTTTTTTTTTTTTTAATATCTGAATATATCTAAAATTATATTTTAATTAATTTGATCTAAAATATTATCAGAGTCTCTTTAAGAAAGTTCTTCTAATATAATTATTTTAATTTTTAATATTTAAATCTAAATTTTAATTAAAAGATATAACATATTTTTTGTTAAATCAAAATAAAAAAGTACTTGTGGACCAAAACCCATCATCATATCCGTTGATTTCAAAAGCCAACGAAGGGAATGTTTTCAAAAACCAATGAAGAAATCGACAAAAAAAGAAGGACAAAAAGCAAGAACTTTGTGTACAAATTCTCAATTTATCTCGTTGTGTTCACTTTTTTATTCATAACTTCCCTTTGGATCTTTTTTTTTTTTTTTCTCTTAATAAGAATTTAATTGTAATAAATGAATTGTAAGGTCCTCGTGACACCTTCTAGTTACCGGGGGGAGAGAGAGAGAGAGATAAAAGACTGTTTGTACCATTTTAATGGATCTCGTGACACCTTCTAGTCTGAAACTCCGGATTGATGGTGGAGACCAAATTCTTCGACAAGGCATATCTCTGACCTAAGAAACTAGTCTACGAAGATTGTCGTGATAATTATTATTTGTGACAACAAAAACATAAAGAAGACAAAAAAATAACAACTTTTCTTTTTTTTTTTTTAAAAAAAAAAATCAAATATATCTCAATGGTCTTCAGGATCAACGTGTTTATCTCATGACTAATCTACCTCTTTTATTCCATTTCTGTCTTATAAATCATCACGACGGGGAGGACATCCCCCGGAGCACATTTGAATGGTGGGCCAACAAATTAATAAAAGAAACAAAAAATCATTATTGTATTTTTAGCCAATTAAATTATTAACATTATATATGCCAATAGAACATCATAAAATAATAGTTAAAATTGAAAGAATCATACATTTAGAGAGAGAGAGAGAGAGAGAGAGAGAGAGAGAGAGAGAGAGGGAGGGAGGGACAGAAGGAGAAGAAGTCGTGTTCATAAAATAATAATGAATATTTTTAAAATTGAAAAAGTAAACAACTTGAATAACATGTCAATTCATTGATTGATTGATTGAACCATTTTACGAACCAATAACATTATTATAATATCATATATAAAATTTGTATATTATATATTTAAAAAAAAATATATATATATATATATATTTTGAATCGATTTGAATAATTTATTAATTTTAAATGATATTGATTGAATTTATCAATCAATTAAACAGTAAAAATTGAATTGATCTATAAAACGATTTTTGATCAAACCAGTTTTAAAACCACCCGTAATAACCCCTTAGTGATATTGCTTAGTGTTTGCAACGGCCGGAAAGTAGTCATAAGTGAAGCCTATTAGATAATAATGATCTTATATTATTATTATTATTAAAAGATTTAAGAGTTCAAAAATATATAACGATACTAACTTTTTATATATAATTATTAAATATATCATATCATCCGAATAAAAGTAATTATTGATATTAAGTATATAACTGATGTGATTATCTAATATTTTAGAGTAAATATAAATTAATAGTAATCTAATTGGCTCATTCGAATTTTGATTAATAGAGATTCTTAAAATAATGTTGACATCGGGCTTCTAAAAGGGCAAAGCATAAACGTGGACGCAACCCTAAAGTTTAGACCGGACTTCGGGTATGAATACGCAGAAGAAAATCCCTACAAAAGACGAATTGGGTATCTATCTGTAGCTCCTTGGACTTTCTGGAAGCTGGCGGCAAACCTGGAAGATTTGGATCAGGTGCTGACGTGATCAGATCCGCCAATCATTTATGTTATACGTGGACAGCTTGGTCGCTGTCGGATTTTATCTGAAAGCATGAGTAATGAGCCATAAACTAAAGAGGAAAGCACAGAATAAAACGTACCTGGGTCCCACAAAAAATTTTCTGTTGGATATTTTAGTTTTTCTGGAACGTGAATGCCGACGACTCTGTTTATGGGTGCAAAGTGCATTGTCGTGTAAACACTAGGACGGGCGGTTTGGGCTTCGAATCATTTATGGAACCGAGAGGCGAATGTTGGAACATTTTACTTCACTTACTATTTTTGGAAAGACGACATCATCCCCTGCTTGGATCAATGATCACATTTTTTTTATTTTTTAATGTAGAAGCGTAATTAAACGAAATCAAATTAAAAAAATAAAAAAAATAAAAAAAAATTTATCACTTGAATTGTCACTAAAGAACAATGAGATCATATTTTTCAATTGCTTATAAATAATCAACTTTAAATTAAAATTTAAAATTATATAATTATATTTATCATCGATGGATCCATTAAAGTTACGAATATCACAATAAATGTCAAATAAATCGGATAAAAAGAGAACATATTTTATATTATTGCCTATGGTGGTGTAAGTTTAGAGGTTATAAGGTGCTGCCTTTAATTCATGGATGGATATCAAGTCATGAGCCGAAATAAATTGAATAAGTGTTGGGGTTGTGGACTTGTCAAAACAAGTGTGCTCTAAGAGAATTTTTTTTTTTTTTTTTTTTTGGTCTTGACATGATATTTGGATTATTTGATTAATCCGATTTGAATATTGTAGATTCCAATTTAAAGATTGATTCTTTTATTTTTTTTATTTTTAAAATTTGAATTCGAGAATTTAGTTAACAGAATTTATCATAGGACATTAGTACTCTAAGAGATAATGTTATTTGATCAAATATGATGCTTGTAAATTAAAATTAAATTTGGTGTTTATTTGTGATAAGTGAATTCATGATTGATTAAAATCAAAATACGAATTTTCATTTCAATTTGTCGGTCAAGATTATTTGATATTTTCAAAATATCTATTTCAAATTGAATTTCTAGGATTTATTAGTTAGAGTTTTCTTAAAATATATATATTTTTTTATATATTTTTTAATTGTTACGTTTGTTTTTAAAAGTTTGGATTGTTATAGCTTTAGTCCTCTCAATAGGGTCAAACCATACCTCCCTGAAGGTTGACACCTAATGGCGCAAGCGTCGACCGTTGTGTTTTTTGCAGAAGCTAGTTTTGTCGTCCCCAGTTTTACTGTGGGTTTTTTTTAGGTGTTTGCGGTATATAACCCCCTTTCTCTTTATGGTTGATTTGTGCCATTTTTGAATCTTGTACCGATTGTTTGTATTTTTTTATTTAAACGATCGATATCTGAAATTATATTTCAATTAATTTGATTCAGTTATTATCGGATATAATATATAAAAGTTCTTTCAATAATTTTTTTTTTTTTTTATTTTTAAATTTTAAATTCGAGACTTAATTAATGAATCTAACACTTTTACCTACTAAATCAACTGTTCATTAATTTGGATGTTTAAACCGTAACTCCTTTTTGAGGCAAATTTGTGCTCAATTTATTTAGATTTTATTTTCATTCATCAAATTTGTCTCCTACATTAGTTTTGATTGTTGTGTTAAGTAAATAATAATACCAAATATTTATATCTATTATTATATTAATGTATTTGTGGTGTGTCGTGTTATATTCATCGGAAGTGCTTCGTAAGGCAGAAAAATGGTGTCATGGTAATTTTTTTTTTTTTTTTTTTTGATATCCTTTTGGTGTTGTAAACAGAAGGAAGACATACAATTTGCTAAGCTTTGATGCATGTACGGTATTCAAGATGAAGATCTTCTCGGTTCTTGGCATTGGTAGAAGTAGCAACATCTTAAAATAGCAGATGGGGTGCTTTATCATTTGATTAATATGCCAACTTTGACCTAGCTATTCCTAAATTCAAGATATAATCTTCACATTAATGCACTTTGAATACGACTAAATAATCGGTCCAAAGTATTACATTATCTAAATTTATCGACCGGATGTAATAAATTTTCTTAATATCTTGCGCATTAAAAAAATTAAAAATTATTTTATAAATTTGTAAATGAGTCATATTTTATCTAGCACCATCCCCTTCACGTTTTGAATTCAAGTCTCTTCTATATATCAAAAAAAAATATTTTATAATATTTTGTGTTCCGATTTTCAAAAATTGGTCCAAGTCACTTGAAAAATTAAAAATTAAAATATTTAATACATTAATTTCTTTCACTATTAAGCAATTAGTCGTTGTTTTTCCATTAAAAAAAAAAAAACCTCTTTCTCTCTCTTCTTTGGCGTTGAAAAATCAATGACAAAGATGGAAAAGTCTTTTTTTTTTTAAAAAAAAAAAAATATAATTCTTATAAATAATTGAAAACCATAGACCGGGTTAACAAAGAAAAATCAACGTCAAATTGGCAATAAAATTCAGAAGAGTTGAATTTTAATTTTCAAATTCCGCGTTATGGGAATTATTAAAAAAATCCCAAAATTTTGTTTTTCCACATCTTCACCCCTGACTTGAAGTTTGGTTTGAGGGACAAATATCTTGATCTTGACCTATCGACACGTCAACCATCTTTTCCAAGGTTATCTTATCATCACTTGGTTCATCTATATCTTCTTCAACACTCCTACAAAAGAATCTATGATGACTCTTTGCAAAAAATGTGTAAAATTGGTACGTCTTGATCCTAAATATCAAAATATTAAAATTATACTCCTAAGTATCAAATTTGTGTTAAGGGTATTTATAGTACAAAATTATGTCAGATGAATATATATTTATATCAATCAAATTTTGGTTTATATAATCTAAAGATTTGGTACGTAGAAGTTTTACAATGATGGGTAGCATATGACGATGTGCCAAAAATAATATCCTATCTCTTTGTTGTTTCATTGATGATGTACAAGAAGAATGCATGTTTTCTTGTCTGTATTTTTTATTTTATTGGTTAATATTATTATTTTATCCGACTTAAACGCTATTATTCAATTTTAAGATTCTAATAAAGGGTTTTTTTTTTTCATAATTTTAAAAATATCCTTGTTTCGGGTACTTATTATGATGCAATCTTAATATACAATTTTTCTAAAAGAATAACAAACAAATAAATAAGCAAATAAAAATAAATGAAGATTAAATGCAAGATATAATGAATAATGAAATTACCAGCTTTAGGGGGGGCTTCATTTCACTCTTGTGAAAGAGAGAGAGAGAGAGAGAGAGAGAGAGAGAAGAGCTTTCATCAAAGGCAATTTTCTTCATCTAGGGAACCATTTTGATTAGTTTCAGTTCCCTTAGCTATTTTTCTTGTAAAGCTAGATCAAAATAGACAAAAGAGTTATAGCTCTTAATGTTGAATTAAAACCATACGAATTTATCGTACACAATTTCTTGTCACTATCCCCCTTCCTTTTTGTGAAAGAATGTTTAAACAGGATAAGATTTGCAGCTCAATAATCATATGCATGAAATTATTGACTTGGCAGATTACCAAAATTTTGACTTGTGTTCGGAGAAGATTGGAAATTAATAAGACTATTCATAGATTAAGCCAATTGTTGGATCACAAATAACACTTTCTTCTAATATAATTTTTTCTATTTTCTAATTCTAAATCTGAAATTTAATTAAAAAACTTATATATAATTAGTCACGAAGAGGGAGATGTTGCCCAAGCCCAATCGATGGATTTGAAGCAAAATCTATTAACGAATGACTCAGTGAATCTTTTGTGGTATAAGCTAATACATGTACGAAATTTGGTGAGTATCAAATTTGTATGTATATATATATATATATTGAATTGATGTCTTGTCTGTAAACATCAAAACTTTCACACCCAAGTGTAAGCACCAAAAAGGGTATGGAAATTTATAGCAAACAACTATGTTATATATGTATCACTCAAATTTGGTGTATATAATCTCATGATTTGCTACATGAAAGTTCTATAATGAACCATCATACATAACATATGTTGTGCCAAAAATAGCATAATATCTTTTTGTGATTTCATTGATTTGGTTATTATGATTTCATGGATGATATACGAGAGAAATGCCCATGTGGGAGCCATACCCTTTTTGGGACCAAGACAAGAGCTAAAATCTTTTTGGGCCCAAACCATTCCTTACCAAATGTTAGTGTTAAAAGATTTTAGCTCTAGGTCATTCCTTACCATTCCGATCACTCCACTGAATTTAGCTCTTGGTCATCATATTACAAAAGATTTTCAATGTATAAGTTCATCTTTCTACTCATTAATGGATAAACATATAAGTTATTCTGAGTGTATATTTGATGCATATGATTTATAAAATATTACATACACTCGTTTTTACTGCTACGAAGTAAAATATTTCTTTTCACCTTAATTGTCACTTACAATTCACCTCGAGGCTCAAAATGATGCTCCAATGTTCTCCTTCTATATGACCACAAAACCCTAGTTTATGTCTAACTTCCAAATTACAATTCATGTTCCTCAACGGGCCTTGTTGGACATCATTCCAAAATGAACCCTAATTTGGACCAAAAGGAGGCCCAAGGCCCTGTAAACTATGGGCCGAAACAACCCCCCCCCCTAAAAAAACCCACCCACAACCAGAAGAATCTTGGGTCAGATCTTTTTGACACACATGTCAAACATGAGAAAATGCCAATCCACGAGTCGCAACGACGTCGTTTTCCTTTTGTCGCCTGGTCCCTCAAAAGCTGCTTAATGACTTTGGGCCTTCTCCAAACCAATTTTTTGTCCCTTATTCATTGCTCACTTTTTAGCCTTTCATATTATTATCTAAAACTATCTAAATTCAAAAATTACAAAAAAAGGAAAAAAAAATTGGAAATATTAAGGTGAATCACATATTTACTAATATAAAAGTTTTACATTTTGGCATTTTGATAAGAAATCTTTACCACTAGAAAAAAAAAATCACTTATTTACTATCATTGCAACAGATGAATGCTATGTTAAATTTTTTTTTTTTTTTATTTGTGGATTTGAAAATTGGACTTTTTTATGTAAATATTATCTTTGTTTAACATTGAGAGAAAATTTTTATATTTATTATTAAAACTGTAATTTTGCATTTAGTGGGCGTTACTTAAATTAACCTTCAAATATAATATTTATTGTGCTTCTAATCTCATAATATTTTGATTGGTATCAAAAATTTAGTTTTCAATAAAAAAAATAGTTTGAAAAAAGAATAATAACTAATTAAATATTCGGTGCATGTCAAATTGTTTTATTAATTCTTATACCTACTTAATATATTTATTTTATATATCTAAAAATATTAACTAAATATTTGCTATGACTTGAAAAAGAAAAAAAGAAAAGAAAAGAAAAGAAAAGAGGCAAATTTGTTGTCATGAAATTGCAATTTGTGTGGGTGGGTTGAGAGAGAGAGAGAGAGAGAGAACTTTTGAGCACTTTTTATCCTAAAAAAACACCTTGCTCATATGACATCGTACATGAACTAAAGAAAGCTATGAATCCCATGAATTCTAAATTCCAATGTTTGCCTGATCTCAGACCACATTTCACCGTCACAAACCGACCTTTTGCAATAATAATAATAATAATAATAATAATGAAAATATAAAATCTTTGTGGGTGAGAGAGAATTTTACCATGTACATATGCAAAATCTCGTCATTTACCCTTGAAAAAAATGTCTTCCTGTCTGTCTCTAAATAGGCAAGAGCCTCAAGACCATTTTTTTTTTGTTTCTCTCTCTTCTCTCTCTTAAATGGTTTACGAGGACTGAGATTGCGAAGAAAAGGAGACGAGATCTGACCTTCATTTTCGCTCTCTTCGACGGCCTCTGTCACAGACAACAGGGGTCTCTTCCTCTTCTCTTCTCCTTTCAAACCTCTTTCATTTCTCTCTCTTCCCTGTCAGGTAAAATTCAACAAACCTCACATCACACACAGTCTCTCTATCTCTCTCAATTTCAATTTTAGATCCAAACCGATCTTATTGCTTCTGGGTTCTTATCAAAATTTATTTTTGGATCAGCCCTTAGAATGTTTTTGCTCTTTTCTTATCTTGGTTTCGCTTATATTCTTGTTTGTGATATGTGGAATTACGTTTATTGATTAGTTGGATTTAATTTTTTTTTTTTGCCTCTTATATACTCATCAAGATTCAATGCTTTTGCCATGATTCAATTGGATGCCAGCGATTGTTGTCCTATGATGAAAATCAATACTGAAGATCTACTTTATGTTAAAAAGATTCATGATTTTTCTAAGACCCTTTTGAAGGATAATGTTATATCAGGATATAAATGATAAAAATGTGTTCGTGATTGTTCTATGTATTTTGCTTAGGTGGGTTTCTAATTGTTCTTGGTTGTCATGAATTTTTTTAATATATATTCGTCGTTTGCATTTTTTATTCCCTTATTGACCAGGATTTTGTGATTTCAATGTTGATTTTTGTCTCTCTTCTTGAGTTTTACGCCGACTGTCAACCCTCCTTTTCCTCTCTTCTATATTGGTCTCTCGGATGGTCGACCCAGAATTTGGGAGTAATGCTCCCTTTGTTATAAGCTTATCCCTTGTGATTTTTGGAAAGGGTCTGGTGTAATTTTTTATAATTAAAGGAGAATCTGTGGGCTTTGTGTCTTGCCTTTTGTATAATCCTGTTTTGAAATCAATGGATGAAGATCAGATTCAATCAATGTCAACAACGGAAGATTTAAAGATGTTTAACAGTTTCTATCCCATTTCATGATTTGGTCATTTCAACCTAGAAATTTTATAATATGGTGATAGAGAAATAGGTAATTTCTTTAAGAGTTTATTTTTTTGGTTGCAATTTTCCTTTACCGTGCTTTTGAAGATTCTTCTTTAAAACTCTACGTCAATCTAAAACTTAATTGTACATGAGATGCACTTGTTTCTTCTTTATGATGGCGGGAACCAACGGACACTGCCCAATGGTTTGCATTAAGTTATACACTGCAGTAACCCACAAACCACTGCACAAGGCAATTGCACACCAAGGATAACCCCTTGTGTGGTTTTACCCCTCAAGGTGGACAATCCCCAACATTGAGAAAGCCCAGGATTGTGCAGCAGTGCCACTGTGCCATCATTTTTCATGGACTGTTTTGGTTGTTTGATCATTCTCGATTTTCTTAAAATGACTATCGTTCTTTACTTATTGCTTCCAATTCGTTCATGATTCGTGTCTTCTTTCTTCATCAGCTTTGGAGGGGCTTCTCCTAATTTATTTAACTAGTAAACTATGGGTGTTGAGGTCGCTGGATCTGATGTAGTTCAAATTCCTGTGGAAGCTGGGAGTGAGAAGGAAAACGGAAAGCTTGATAATGGACCTGTTGACGTTGTGGCTGAAGTCATCGTGGAAGGTGAAAGTGAGAAAGAACATGAGAAGGAAAACAGAAAGCTTGACAAAAGTCCGGCTGCTAGTGAGCCCATAAAATTTGGTTCTTATTCAACGGATGAACCAAAGAAGGAAGGAAATAACATATCTGATGCTAACTTTCCAAAGGATGCAGTTGATGAATGGCCTGCACCTAAGCAGATTCACTTCTTCTATTTTATCAGGTACCGGCCATTTGACGATCCAAAACTGAAGGCCAAGCTTGACCAGGCAGACAAAGATATCCAGAAGAAGAATCAAGCTCGATTTCAGATCACTGAAAGTTTGAAGGCTAAAAGGGTTAGTTCAAACATTTACAATATTTGATATCTATGAATTAGGCTTGTTATCCGTCGTAGCTGGAATAATTAAATCCATGAATTCAAAATAGAAGTAGATACTTCTGTGGGAGCAAGAAAGTGTAGAGCAGGCTAGACTCTGTAGGGTGGAGTGTCCTAAGCACTCACGTGTAAAATAGAGATGTACCTTGAATGGTAGACTCAGTTAACGTCTTTCATAGAAGGAAGGGGAGAAAAACCTAGGAAAGTGCTACTTTCATTGCTTTGGTCCATTGACCTTCGTCTTTGTCTGTTTCTAGAGAGCACTTTTCCATAAGCTCAATAAATCTGCTGTATTTCTTTCTGCGGGAAGTAACCATGACAAACTATACGTTTCAACTTTGATGTATTGCATTGTTGAAAAACCTAATATTATCATTTTTTTCTTTGAAAGTCTTTGTTGGCACTGTGACTGTATGATCCCAAATTAGAAGATGAAAGTATTTGTTGCATCATTTGGTAGTGTGGACAAATCCAAGTTCCTAACAGCCTGAGCTTTACATTTTGTTAGCTGGAAAATTGCACACGATAAAGGCAACTAAACGGATTTCTTTACTTTAGGAAAGTACTAAGACATTAGTAGCCAGTTTGATCTTAAATGAAATAAAGTACTTGACAAATAAGACCAAAGGCTTGTTGGCCCGACCGTACCACTTTTCCTCTCCCTTGTTCCTGGAGAGTCCCTCCATGTACAATTTTAATGTTGTCCTACTTTGAATTTTATAGATTAAAATTGTTCATGGTTTCTGCCTGTATTGTGTTCTTTTACATTTTTTTGTGCCACTCTGGTCTATTCCTGGTCTCTACTATATATGAAATTAATTGTGCTGAATTAACTGCCATCTGTAAATGGAAATAAGGGAATTATAAATTCCATGAGAATAGCTTCATTTTGATTTTGAAGATCCGTTTTTTATTTTTTGGGTGCAGTCAGATCGAGCACAAGTGATAGCTCAGTTGAAAGCATTAGGTGTTGAAAATAAGCAGTTCAGAGCAATTGTTGATGAAAAGAGAAAGGAAATGGAACCTCTTCAGCAGGCTCTGGGCAAGCTACGCAGTACCAACAGTAACAGAGGTGAAAAGGGCTATGCTATATGCTCATCTGAAGAAGAGCTCAATGAACTAGTGAGGGCTTTCCGCAATTGGCTTTTCAAACTTTCTGTCCTTTCTTGTAGATTGCCTATTAACTTTGTTCGAATTGATCGCTTAAACAGATTCAAAGTTTGCATTACCGCATTCAGCATGAGAGTATTCCATTATCTGAGGAGAAGAAACTTATAAAGGAAATCAAGCAGCTTGAAGGAACAAGAGAAAAGGTTATTGCTAATGCTGCAATGAGGGCGCAAATTCAGGAGTCAATGGGTCAGAAAGAAGCCATTCAAGATCAGGTCAAAGTAAGATATCTTATATATCATCTTTCACACATTTGTTCCCTTCTTTTTTACTAGAATTTTTTTTCTTCCCCTAAATTCCTTCTTCACATAACTACAATGATAGTTCTACCACTAACCAGTAAAACAATAATCCTTTGTAGCTTATAGGTGTTGATCTGGATGGAGTAAGAAAGGACCAACAAGTAGTTAGGGGTAAGATCAAGCAGCTTGAGGAGGAGCTGAAGGGCATAGACGGTCGAATTGAGGCTTTACAGGAGGAGTTGACTGCTGTGACCCAAAAGAGGGATAAAGCATATGAAACTATCCAAGAGCTAAGAAAACAACGTGATGAGATGGTACGTTAAGTTTTCATTAAGAGTTCTGCTTTCTATATTTCAAACCTCTTCTGTTTACTTGGGATGATATATGTCACTATTGTCGTCTGTGCCTATATTTCTCTGTTTCCATGAGCTGTATGCCAGTTTCCATGGTTTTTGGTAAATCAGTCATTCATCAGTGCTCTAGCTCTTGTTAATATTTGAAACCCCCATGGCATATCAGGTATGAGAAGATCTTGTTTCTGAAAATGTTGTTATGGATTAAGTTGAATCTTATTTACTAATAGATTAATCTAACTGCCCCTCACTGAATATATAGAATGCCACATAAGACTGTGGTCTAGCTCTTTTTAATATTTGCAACCCCCATGGCATGTTATGCATGAGAGGATATTGTTCCTGAAAATGATGTCATGAATTAAGTTGAATCCTATTCCCTAAAAGAAGACAACTGCCCCTACCTATATTTGCAACCCCCGTGGCATATGGATATGCCTGCCCTCCATGGTGGAGGCATTCCTCCTTAATTTTTTGGTTGGAATCCTCATTAGCAATCATCTGATTTGTCATGTCATTGAAAGCCTATTGGATCGAACATCGGATAGGCTCAGATACTGAAAAGTTTTGTATTCATTTACTTAAAAGTCTCGATCCATTCTGGGGTGAAGAATGTTTATATGTTTTTGTGAATTGGATAAAGCAACAAGAATTAGCTCATTTGAGTGTGCCCTATGTGCTTTGGGAGGTGAATTTCTTCAATCAATAGGTGTTTTATTCTCGGGTGCTTTTAGGAGCCTGTGAAATGCCTTTAGCAATTAGACATATCGATAAGGATGTGGAACCTGAACTGTATCCCTGGCCTTCTCAGTTTTCTGAATTAACTGGATGTATGCATTGGGTTGACTAGGACCTGTTTGAGACAACCTAAGTAGACTTCACTGATCTTTGTGAATTGATGGACTCATAATTAGATGGTTGGATCTGAATTCTGAAAATTAAAAAACCAATGGAGGACCTGATTTGCTGTATTCAAGATCTAAGCTGATGTTGATGAAAAAAATGCTGGCAATTCCTCCAACATCATGATGAGAAATGAACATATTCGACGTGAATTAGTGACCTGCTTTTCCTTGGTTGAAGATGATAGAGGGTCACAAGAACTTACAGCCATAATTGCTCGGATTTACATATGTCTCAACTGAAAGACCTTTTATGGTGATCTCATAAATCTGTATGATGCTATTAATGTGTGTCCCAGAGACTTAAATATAGAGTCAGTGGTTTATGATTAAGCCATTCAGTGATAAGGTGAAATATGAGTACATTAGCAGTCTATAACTTCTCTCATGGGTTCCTTTTTCATAGGTGTTCTTAACTGCTGTTGCGTTGATTGCTTGAAAACTTTATGCAGCGGTCTTTATGGTTCCAACTTGCAGCACATTTCTAAATTTCCATTATTTGCACAATTAATGTATTATTCTAGTTGTTTTTTTTGTTCTCTCATGGGTTCCTTTTTCATAGGTGTTCTTAACTGCTGTTGCGTTGATTGCTTGAAAACTTTATGCAGCGGTCTTTATGGTTCCAACTTGCAGCACATTTCTAAATTTCCATTATTTGCACAATTAATATATTATTCTAGTTGTTTTTTTTTGGGGGGGGGGGGTTAAGAAATATTTTAGCTTTCTTTCATGGCCTTTGGGATACAATTTCAATAATTAATTTGAGTAGATAATTATTTAGCTTGCTCCTATAACATGAGTGTCTGAATGATAAAAATTCTCCTGAACTTGTTCTTTCTTTTGTGTTTTCAGAATGCCCACTTTTATCAAAATCGTTCCCTATTGAATAGTGCCAGAGAGCTTGCTGCAAAGAAGGATATCAAGGCTCTTGAAGAACTTTCACATGCTGAGGTTTGTTTGGCTTTCCTGAATTCTTGGTTTAGAGCAACACACTTTCCCACATGCCTTAATTCTAGTTTAATGATTTATCATCTGCTCGATTAGGTTGAGAGATTTATGGGCCTGTGGAGCAGTGAGAAGGCATTTAGGGATGATTATGAGAAGAGGATTTTGCCTTCACTGGATGCTAGACGGTTGAGTAGAGATGGACGGATGAGGAATCCAGATGAGAAGCCTTTGGTTGTTGTGGAGGCACCAACACCTGTTGAAGTAGAGACAGTGGCAAGAGCTGCTGTGAAGCGTCCAAAGGAAGACCCTAAGCCTGCCCCACAACCAGAAGCAGTACCAACCAAAAAGGTCCAGAAAGAAGCCAATCAAAAGCAACCTGATCCTGTACCTGCCTCAGAGCCTAGTGACTTTGAAGTCCCTGTGTTGGAAACACGAAAGGATCCTCCTAAGCATGAAATTGATCCAGAGAAGTTGAAAGAGATGAAAAGAGAGGAGGAAATTGCAAAAGCTAAGCAGGCCTTGGAAAGAAAGAAGAAGTTGGCTGAGAAGGCGGCAGCTAAAGCAGCCATAAGAGCTCAAAAAGAGGCAGAGAAGAAGCTCAAGGAAATTATTTATCACTCTTAAAATTCTCCTGCTTTTAGTTTTAGGGGATCTTGTAACCAAGGATGTTTGCTTTTCCTTTGTTACAGGAGCGTGAGAAGAAAGCAAGAAAGAAGGCTGGAGCATCCGCACCTAGCAGTGACCCTGAGGGTGAGGAACAATCAGAAACAGTTGCAGAGGCTGCTGAACCAGAAAAGGCCAGTGAAACTGTTGAAGTTCCGGTGCCTTCAAAGAAGAAGGAGCAGAATGAGAATGCTGCCATCAGGTACAGAACTCGATCAAAAGGACCCGAAACACTTCCGAAAGCTATCCTAAAGAGGAAGAAGTCTCCGAACTACTGGCTTTATGGGGCTGGTGGTGCTGCTGTGCTAATTCTGGTGCTGGTGCTGGGATTCTCATATTTTCGCCAAAACGGTGAGGCTAGTGTTTAGTGGACTAGTTATATAGACCAATTTTCCTTCTTGATGAGGCTTACTGGTTGGTTCCTTTCCCATAGAGATAAACATCAGTTTATTTCTTGTTCTTTGCATCCTGTTAATGGGTGGACTCAAAACTCATAATGTTGGTCAGACTAGGGTAATTATTTTACATAGAGGAAAACTACATGCATGTTGGTTTGATGGGTGTACTTTAAATTATATTTCAATCAAATTTCACAGTTTTTTACAAGATACCTGTTCTTCTATTATATGCGGTTAAAGTTTATTTTTTGCATTTAACAGGAGGGAATGGGAATGGGTCTTTATAGAAAATGTAGGAATAAAATATGACATTAGAAATAAAGAAGAGTATCCATCATCATAAGTTTTAAGTTATTATTTTTTAGGTATATATATTTTATATATAAAAATCATTCATAAATTACATGTACTAAAATAAATCTTAAAATGAAATGATCATAAATTCAAATTTATACCTTGCTTCAAAGTGATTATTGTACAATCCCCTGGGCCAAAGTTTCTCACTTGGTTGTATGCCTGGCAACAAGAGATTCATGCTTTTTGTTTGTTATTTACCAGGTTGATTCTAAGATATTGCATTGTTCAAGAATCTAATTTGGCAAACCTTGGAATTTGATGGCGCTGTATATTTGGGTTCGGTATTATACAATATATGTTGGTTATGCCATGGAAACTGAAGTTTTCTAGCATGCATCAATAGTGGTATTGTCGTGAACATATTTTACAGCGTTCAGTCTGATGGAAGTAAAACTACTAATTTTTCTCCTCTTCTAGTAATGGGGATGTGCGCGTTAACTGGACCACCGTCACGAAGTATGGCACAACTCTAACGATAGGTGATTTCTTTTCCACTGTGGGTATTGAAACCATGTTTTGAATAATCCAATTCAAGTTGCACAGAGATCCTATTTAGGAGGCGATTCTCTTAATGTAGTCTTTTTTTTTCTCACGTTTCGAACTTGAACACTACCAGAAAACATGTTTTTAGTGACGAAAAATTACTAACGGAAAAAAATCTTTTGGTAATAGTGACTGATTAACGTCGGATAGAATACTAAGAGATTATTGATGAAAATTTCGTTGGTAATCCGTCGCTGACGTAAAAAAAAACAGAAAAAAAATATGTAAATGTATAGCGACAGATTAACGATAAAATATTTTCGACGGATTACTGATGAAAATTTTAGTGACAGATTACCGAAAGATTTTTTTTTTTTAATTATTATTATTATTTTATTTTGTAGAAAAATAATATTATTTTATTATTTATTATTTTTTAACATAAAATTTTATTATTTTATAATAAATTATCAAATTGTTTTATTATTATTAAATTTTATGAGATAAAAATAATAAATAAATAAATAATTAATTAAATAAGGTGATCCGGTGGTTACGTTGCTCTCATCATTTTATTTTATCCCGGATTCGAATATCGGCGAAGGCAATGGGAAGCATTTTTCACACATTAAAGAAAACGGGTAAGCGGGCGGGTTCAGAGGACCTGGGTGCGGGTCGGGCGGGCGGTGGCCTGGTGCGCAATGCAGAGTATTTTTCACACATTAAAGAAAACGGGTAAGCGGGCGGGTTCAAAGGCCTGGGGTGCGCGTCGGGCTGGCGGGTGGCCTGGTGTGTGGGTCAGCTTTTGAGAACTCAAAAATTAAAGACGAATTCCAATCCATTGTTGATTTTTTTTTTTAATTAGCGACGGAATTTTTTCGT
Organism: Dillenia suffruticosa; assembly: GCA_033439265.1. NCBI lineage: Eukaryota > Viridiplantae > Streptophyta > Magnoliopsida > Dilleniales > Dilleniaceae > Dillenia > Dillenia suffruticosa. Next base: position 4,628,075 of record JAVTVX010000005.1, read on the forward strand.
TGCTAATCATCAGCAACGAATTTTTTCAATCGCTAATCTGTCACTGATATTAGCGACGGATGATATTCCGTCACTAATATTTAGCGTGATGTCTTTTAGGGATGTATTGATGTCTTTTAGGGATGTAATTTTCGTAAGAAAAAATCTGTTGCTGATATTCTTCAGCGACGATTTTTCTGTCGCTGATGACATGTTTTCTAATTGTGAAAATCTGATTAAAAGCTCTAACATTTTATTTCATTAGATTGATGTTCCGTTCATCGGTTAACGTTCCGTTCATCGGTTAATATCATTTCAGTGAGCACTGAAGGTGAGTACTCCAATATATACATATCTAAATGTCAGCGGGGATAACTAAATAAATAAGACTATAAAAATTTGGTCCGGCTCCATTTAAATAAGTTACTAATATACGTAGCGTATAATTATCGGCTGTACATACTTTTATGATAATAAATATTAAAGTCGCTTTTTATTAATAATTATAGTATAAAAGTTATTATTAAAAGATATCCTTAAATATGATTTCTACAAATACATCACTTTTCAATTGGGAAGCTTTATTGTGTTGATATAATTGAGCATTTAATTTGTATATGAACAAATACAGATTAATTACTAAGATCCATATTTGAACGAAGTCTTAAACCACAATTAACTCTCAATAAGTAAATCAACACAACCCTTCTCTATGAGTAAATACAGATTAAATGTTAAGGTCCATATTTGTGCATAAGTAAGGCATTTATGCTGAAAGGGACAATGTTCAACTGTTAAAAAAAAAAAAAAAAAAAAAAAAAAACTAATGGTGTTTTTTAAACCCCCCCCCCACCCCACCCCCCCAAAAAAAAAAGTATTGAAAAGCACAAAAGACCGATGAGGATAAGACAATGAAGGTGAAAGACCCTTCAATTATCTTTATGAAATTGTGGATACCAAGTTGATTTCAACGGGGATCTAAGTGCAAAGGGAAAAAACTGTTTCTGGATCAATGACTCTCTACAATACTTATGCTATGCTACAAATTTATATGAATAGTCCATGAGCAGATCTTCAAAGCTACAATATAAGAACTTCATATTTGATGCAAGCATTCTAAAATTCAGTTATGTTTTATTGCAGAGGTAAGTGTATAAATGTCATATCAACACTCCTAGCCATGATCTTCTGTATTAAAATAAATCTGTGTTCAAGCATGTAAAGCATATGCACACCACATGCATCTTAAATTTTATCATTATCATAAGCAGATTTTTCAATGAAACATTTATCTGCAATCACTTCCAGCATTATGTACCTTTAATGCACCAGAGAGAGTCATTTTTATACATCCATCAGATATAAGTCCTGTATCAAATAAGTCCAATATGATTATAGACCTAGGACATGCACACACATTTGTAATACAAAGTTCACATGTTTACTTTTCTCATAGAGTCTTAACATTGGACATAAGATTTAAATCATGTTTGATATCCAAAACACATCTTGATATTCACAATCTAGTAACTTTCTACCTTAACTTGGAATTTCTTGCTTTTTAATATGTTTTTCAAACTATTTCATAGTCAAGTAAAAACTAAAAATCAACTTTTAATCCTTGCAGAGCAACAAGAAAAAACAAGAGAAACTATAGGCTTATACCACCAATGCAATGCCATAGAACATTAAATGTAAACCAATATAAAAAACTCAAAACCACTTCAATTTCAATCACTCTAAAGCGAGCCTTGCGTCCATACATTTGACAGGAATTGTAGAATCTGTTCTCTTTCCATAGAATTATTAAGTAAACAAACTCAGGTTTGTACAAAACGGTATCAGATAGACAACAGAGTAAGCAACTACCAGGCATAGGCAATAATCACAACCCTTATGTCTTTCCACAATTTAGTGTTGCCAATAAAGTTTATCACCCTCAATAAAGCGTTTGTGTTTTACATACTCTTAAACAAGTTCCAAGATCCTTGTCATAAAATTATTTAATTGACAAGTTAGACATGTACGAATAAGATTAGCCACTAAACAAAATCTTGACAGAGCAATAACATGAATACTAAAATTCCATCTATATTTATGTACATTCTATTAGATTTAATTTAATAAGAAGTATGGTCAAACGAAGTGATTCTACCACGGACATAACTTATGGGCCACAACTACCAGGAGTAAGTTCTTATAATTTTCCTCACAAAGTAATTTTGTTGCCATGTCTAGACTTCGGTCCAAGTGTATTGAAAAACTTGTAAATGATAAATCAAACACCAAGACAACAATTAACTTATTCTAATTATAAATTACATTCCAATAACAATACGTGTCAAGAAAGACTACGTTACTCAAGTCACTTCATATGTTGTCGCACCAAATGTTGTCAACAATTAACTTCAGTCACTTCTAATTACAAATACCCTATTCAAGTTCTTAGGATCATGGAGCTACTTATTTAATAAACCGTGGGTTACTTTTAAGAGTATTGGCTAAATTGCTAGCCATAGATCAAATTTATCCACATCCTAATTCTTCCTACTAAGCCATTTGATATCATTCTAGGTTGTTTGGCCGATCAGAATCCTATCAAAGAACAGATCTAGTGTATGACACACGCAGCATAAATATCAAAACAAGTAAATATACTGGTCAACATCCAAATGTAGAAATGGGGTCTGTATGTTGTCCCTTTGCTTCTCAAAAGTACAAATGCCTTAGTCTTTATTAGCATAACAACCAGCCTGCCATTGTATGCATTCTGAGGTCTGACTATGAATCTAGTATCCAATAGTCCCCAGTTTCTATTAGAGCTCCAAATAGGTTGCAAGATTGAAAAGCAAACATTTATAGGTTTACAGCACAACAACCCAACATCAAAGTATCACAAGACATTCAAAACAATATAGTCAATCAAGCAGCAACCTTTTTGAACTCAATTCAGCTGTTGGCCAGTATTCAAACACGATTCTATTAATAAAAGAATTCTAGAGAAGGGGTTGAATTAGTTCAGATATCGAATGTCAAATTCTGCGCACCAACTTGAATACCTGTTAAAACCGACTCAAAAACTAAAAGAACATAAAAAGACCCAAATTATTTTAGAAGAAATGAAGCCGAAAGAGGATCTAACATATAGGAGGCATCTCGAGAAGATAGAATTGGAAGAAAAATCCTAAATGGCTAATGACAAACCAGAAACCCGCAGACTAATTTGATAAAGTGATAAAAAAAACCTAATCGAATTGATCAAGCGATGGAAAATAAAAAAGGCCCAAATCATCCGACAAAGGATCGAACACATAGTGGACATACGGGGAGAGAGATTTGGAAGAACAAGTAAAAGGGCTAATGACAAATCAGAAACCCTAACCATAGAAAAACAAGACCAATTTCGCTTAATTTGAGAAAATTGCAAAGAACCTGATTCGAGTGGCAAGAAAGAAATTGATTAAAGAAATCTGAAACAAAAGCCCCAAAAAATGTCATCCAAAATGCAAAACTATCAACGAAGAGGATGAAGTGATTGGAAAGAAAAACCCAAAATTATTAAGAAGAATCTTGCCGGACCCTCTTTCTCGCTCCCAATATTTCTTTCTTCGCTCTGGAATGAGATGATTGTGGGGGAGAAAGAGGACTTAGCACTCCAACGGTCGAAAATCGAGAGAGAGAGAGAGAGAGAGAGAGAGAGAGAGAGAGTTCAAAGTCCAACGGTCGGATTTCTATCAATAGTTTCTAATTGTAAAGCCCTGTTTTGCTTTTCCATTTGAAGCAACCCAACGTAACAAATCGCTCGTCATCAATTTTTTTCTTTTTTCCTACTAAACTTTCTCTCTCCTTTTCCTCCTTGCTTTTTGAATTTTTTTTTTTTAGATTTCTCCGCCCTCTCTAATATTTTTCCTTGCAAATTTAGTCTACAACAATTTATTTTAATTCATTTTTCTTCAAATATAAGAGAAGTCAATCAATTTAATATGGATGCATATCAATCTTTTTTTTTTATTCCTCGTGATTTATGGTAATTATTTATTATCTCGATTTTTAATCATCTACCGCAATCGATACTTAAAACAAAACAAAATAAAAAAGGAAAATAGAAAACCATGCAACAAATCAATAACTACCAACCAAAATTTTCATGTGATTGAACAAAAATCATAACTAAACACATCAGATCAATCATAATTTTTTCACTATCAATAATTGCAAAGTTGTATACAAGATCTCAAATAACGTTGAAAGATAAGCGTCAAGCCTGAACAAAGAATGTTAAATCCCAAAGGAGAGTCTCTAGAGAAAAGGTGAGAGAAAGATGGAGGGGAAAATGGAGTAAAGAGAGAGAGAAAGAGATAAAGTATGTAGATAGAGCAAAAGCCAGAGATAACAAAGCCATTAAGATATAACTCAATTGATACCATCTTTATCTTTCTGTAAAAATCTCAAATTCAAATCTCCTTATATTAAAAAAAAAAAGCGCAAGAGATAGCAAGGGGAAGAGAAAAGAGAAAATGAGAGGTAACTTATTAATCTTGCTCAAACAATGACGATTTGAGGCATCGATGATTAGAAGTATTGATAACATAAATTTTAATTACCAAGCAAAACATCAAATGGCAAAGAATCTCATAAAATTCTCTTGCTGGTGCTTTCAATCACTACTTGCTCACTTTCAAATCTTTCAACTGGTTATCGTAAATTGGGAAAGGAATTTGAATTGAGATAAGTTGAATCATTGATGTTGAAGCCAAAATTAACTCTACGGAAAATTGCCCATTGTCCTAAATGGAGAACCAGTGATGTAGAGTTTGCTAGATTGTCTTCGATGGAGAAACTTGCAAAAAGTCAACCAGAGATGGGTTTGATGGAGGAGACTTCGATACTTAAGTTAGAAAGAGCAGTAAGGAGAAAAGAATGATTAAAAGAGCTAAATTATATGTAGTTTCTGTATGCAATATGTAAAATAAGAGATGCGTACCTAACAAATTGCCTATATTTAGTATATATAGCATGCATGGGGCGTGCTGTATGTATATAGGGGTATAGAAATCCTAGTTTTTTTACGAAAAGATCGTATAAAATCTTTTGAGATTATAGGAACCATGATAATAGATTTTCAATAAATTCAGAGTTTTATGAGATATGAGAGTTTCCATTGTTGCTATGGAGACCTATGAAGGTCTAAATCACTGAAGGGTTTACTTCCTTAACGGGAAAGATTGTAATAAATTTGTATAGGATTAAGAAATGTTTAAGTTTGTAAAAAATTTCTTTCCTTATTAGATTGTTACGATTAAATCTCATGATGTGATATGAGTTGACTCTACAAGAATCAAGAGGTTGAAAAAACAACAGGCTAAGGGCCCGGTGAACAAACTGTGTCAGAGAATGATCAAGCAAAACAAGAGCAGGAAGAGTCTTGTTAACAGGCTCGCGTCGAGAGAGAGGCATTCGATCGAGAGGGTACCTTCTCGAGAGGTGATTCATTCGGCATCAATTAAGAGGTTGTTTGGTAGTTTACGAGTTTCATGATTAGGGATCTATTAGATTTCATGGTAATGGACCGTCCGATCATATACCATCAATTGACAAGGTGAGTGGGACTTTGGGATTTTGATCATTGTCATGGGATGGTGATTGAGGTTGTAGAGTGGGTGATCATGGTAGCATTGTGTTCATAAGCGGTAGTTATAGGCACAGTAAGTAATAATTCTTTTTGTTATCTATAGAATCTTTTTCCTTTTATTGCGATGGAAATAATTTTTTTTTATATTTAATAATTGCAAAAAATTAATCAAAATTTTATTTTCCTTGTTAACTTTTTACTTCTGGTACGAGTGTTATGGATCACTGCAAAAAAAAAAAAAAAAGACAGAAAAATTGTTTTCAAGAAATTATTTCTATAAAACAAAAACAAACGGATCACTGCAAACGAGGGTTTGCACAGTAAACTGGGCCGAGATCCCGGCCCGTTTGGTCTTCCCAACGGCTTTGTTAACCACATTCAAATTCAAAGTCAAGAAGATCCTCTCTCTACCCCCTTCTCCAAACCCTCAAAAAATGGCGACCTCAAACGCCTTCCAAGCCACACCCACAAAAACCCCTAGTGACAGATCTACTTCTTCATCCAATAGACAGCATCAAAACCACCAAATCTCAATAATTTCAATTGACCCACAACAGACTAAGTCCCGATTTGAGGCATACAATCGGCTTCAAGCGGCCGCTGTCGCCTTCGGAGAAAAACTCCCAATTCCAGAGATTGTCGCCCTCGGAGGACAATCAGATGGAAAGAGCTCTCTTCTTGAAGCCCTTCTTGGATTTAGGTTTAATGTTCGTGAAGTTGAGATGGGTAGTCGTAGACCCCTCATTCTTCAGATGGTTCATGACCCTGCTGCGCAAGAACCTCGCTGTCGATTTCAGGTAATTTTTGTCTTTTTTAATCCAATTTTAAGTGTTCTGGGTTTTTGGGGTTTCAGTAATTTCTGGGGGTTTCTGTTCTTGATCGGTTCTAGAACTTGGTTAGAATGTTATTATTTTTCTGGAATATCGATGTTTTAAAAGAAAATACATTTTTATATAGTCCCAAAATCTTTTAGGTTTCAGTAATTTGTGGGGTTCCGTTTCTTGCAATTAGGATTTTCAGAGAATGTTAGGGTTTTCTATGATGGTTGGAACTTGGGGTTCAGAGTATAACAGCGTTTTAGATTTTCTGGACTTGCGGGATTTTTTATGCTTTAAATCAATTACATAGTTTCATAGTTTCCGATCTTTAATTTTCTTTGTGCTTTTTTATTTTTATTTACTGTTTTAAATTGTTGATTTAGATCTTATTTGGATAAGTTTGCATATCCTTATGCAGTCTGAACTTTTCTTACTTCTAGAACTCAATTTCAAGGTTCATTTCATGGATTTTCTTCCAATTTGTTGATTTTAAAGATACAATCATATAGTTTGTTCATACATCTGCAAACAAACGATGCCCATATTGCTTGATAGAATGCTTCTTAGTCTGGTTAAGATTAGTGTAATTTGGTGCTGGGAATAGGAAGAAGATTCTGAAGAATATGGAAGTCCTATTATTTCCTCATCAACAATTGCAGATCTTATAAAGTCTCAAACGGAGGCACTTTTGAAGAAGACTAAAGCTGCAGTTTCATCAAAGCCAATTGTTATGAGTGCAGAATATGCACATTGCCCTAATCTCATTATTATTGATACTCCAGGCTCTGTTCTTAAGGTCAGTATTGATATAAATTTCTTTGAGGTCCAAGTAAACTGACTTAGAGTTTGGCATAAATCGTGGTCCGAATCTACATTGCAGGCAAAGAAGGGAAAGCCAGAAAATACACCTGATGAAATTCTTTCGATGGTGAAGTCATTAGCTAGCCCTCCACATCGCATTCTGTTGTTTCTTCAACAGAGCAGTGTAGAATGGTATTCATCACTCTGGTTGGATGCAATTCGTGATATTGACCCAACCTTCAGAAGGACAGTAATTGTTGTATCCAAATTTGACAACTGACTTAAGGTATAAAAGTGAATGGTTTTGAGCATTGTGTAGTGTATTTTTTTATCAATCTACTCTCTAACTTAATACCAACATGTCTTATTGATGGTGGTTACTGAGATTTTCTTTTTGAGCAATATCTTATGCAGGAGTTCAGTGATAGGTGGGAAGTGGACCACTATCTCAGTGCAAGTGGTTATTTTGGCAATAACACTTGTCCATTTTTTTTGGCTCTACCAAAAGATAGGACAATTTCAAATGAGGAATTCCGAAGGCAAATATCTCGGGTAGACAATGATGTCCTGTGTCAACTGCTAGATGGCATCAAGGGTGGATTTGATGAAGAAAAATTCAAGCCCTATATTGGTTTTGGCTGTCTCAGAGAGTTTTTGGAATCTGAGCTTCAGAAGAGATACAAAGAAGCTGCACCTGCAACGTTGCATTGAAGTCTCCTCTGAACTGACCAAAATGGAGTCCAAAATACAGGCCACTTCTGATGTATCCCATCTTCGTAAATCTGCAATGTTGCATGCAGCATCCATCAGCAATCATGTGGTGTGTAATCCCAAGGAAAATTCTTTGTGAAGTTTTAAATACATTAATGCATACGTTAAATATAAATTGTACTTGATGGACTATTTCTAAATCTGTGCCCGGATCTGTTTTATATTTTGAAGGTGACATTGATTGATGGAGCAGCAGATCCTCCTCCAGAGTAGTGGGGGAGGACAACTGAAGAGTAAAGGTCAGAAAGTGGTATTGGTGGCTGGCCTGGTGTTACTGCAGATATAAGACCTCCCAATGCCACCCTTAAGCTTTATGGGGGAGCTGCTTTTGAAAGGGTGATGCATGAATTTCATTGTGCTGCATACTCCATGGAATGCCCTCCAGTTTCCGGAGAGAAGGTGAATATAATTGACACTAGATTTACCTAGGAAATGCATTAAATGGTTCTGGCAATGCTGACATTATGGTCATGGTTTGCTTTGTAATATAATAGGTGGCAAATATATTACTAGTACATGCTGGTTGAGGAGGGAGTAGGGGAGTAACAGAGGCAGCTGCAGAGATTGCACGTGCTGCTGCAAGGTCTTGGTTTGCTCCTCTTCTTGACACAGCCTGTGATCGCCTTGCTTTTGTTTAAGGAAATCTCTTTGATCTTGCCATGGAGAGAAATCACAGCCATAATATACACTGTAAGGAGCTGTCATTTTTTTAAGGAACATTTTCCTGTTAACTTGATTAAATTGAAGAAACATAAAATCTGTTATAAGAGCTAAAATATCGACTCTGCTATTAACATGGTGTTTCTGGATGAAGAAGTGGAGCATCTATGGATAATTTTTTGACTTTAGTACTGTTTCTAAGTCGCTTTGAAGTCCTTAGATATCAAATGGTCATATTCTCCTCTTTCTCAATGCTTCTTCATGAGTGGAAGTTTCATATATTTATGGCTTCCTGCCTTCTCACAAACCATACAGCTCTTCAGAGCCATCTATTGCTTGCATGGAAGAAGGTAGGAAAAATTGAAAGCAAGGGGTCTTGTGTCAGGCGATCCAAAATTTCTAGCAAAATATTGATTCCCTAATAACCATCCCCTGTGAATAATATATATTTCTTCTGTGCTATTGTAGCAATTGATGTTCAATCCTTCCGTCACGCCTATTGTAGTAATGCCTATTGTATTCTGCAGGTGGGAGAAAAACTGCAGATTTGGATGGATATGTGGGTTTCCATGCCTCTTTAAGACACTCGTACAATCACTTTGTGAAAGATCTTGCAAAACAGTGCAAGCAATTAGTTAGGCATCACCTTGATTCAGCAACAAGCCCATATGCACCAATCTGTTACGATAATGACTTTCCAGGAGGCTTTGGCTCAGGTGTGGCCCCTCTTTGGAGGTCCAGTGAACCTTCAGTGGCTTCATATTGTTTTGAACTATCAGAGAGAAGCACAGCAGTTTCGGACAAAAAAATGAGAGAACAAGAGAACGTACCTCCAGAGAAGAATGCACATCAAACAACTCTAGGAAAAGTAGCAGAATCTAGAGAAGCTTTATGAGAATGCCAAATGACTGTGCCTGAGACACCGTCACCCGATCAGCCTCGTGATGCATTTTATATTGGAGCCAAGAAGGATCTAGGAAATGGTAATGATATGGGACGAAGAAGGCTGCAATTCAGAATGATGATCAGCAGAAATATGGACCATCTGAAACTTCAGAATGGTAGTGGTGTTTTCCTTTTTGGAGGTGGGGACAATGGTTCAATATCTAGCTCAGCTTACTCAGATATATGTGGCTATGCTGCTCAGCATTTTGCAAGAATCCGTGAAGTTCTTGTAGAGCGCAGCGTAACATCAACTTTGAACTCTGGATTTTTGACTCCCTGGTAAGCCTCCTTACTGTACAAGGCAGAAGAAATCCTAGTTGGATGAGATAACTGTAAAAATGATTTTATAAATATCCTAGTCATGATGCACTTCATTCACTAATTTATTACAATTTTCTTCTCATCCATGCAACTTCTTTGGTACCTGCACCACTATTAAAATGCACCTTTAAACTCCCTCAGTTCTAGTCAGTTCCCTACTTCATTTCCCAGTCTAGATTCTTCCTTTATTGCTTTCCACAAGCACTAAATCCATCAATGCATTGGTAGCTCATGTGTCATTCTTTACTTCTGTCTATTCTTGATTTGGTCCAAACCCCGTCTTTGGTGTGGGTGTAAAGTTTGATCTTTTGGAGATATGCACATAAAATTGTAGAAAGTTCTTTGTATTCCAACTCATTTTTTTCCCTTAAGGCTTGCTATGTTGTCAACAAGATCTGTGCAGGCATAAGTTTTCATTATGGCATGCTTGTTTCTTATTAGTAAAAGTTCTGTTGTCATTGTGGTTCAAGCGCAGCCGGGATCGACTTGTAGTGGCACTTGGGCTGGATTTGTTTGCGGTGAATCATGAGAAATTCCTGGACATGTTTGTCTTACCAGGTGCAATTAACGTCCTTCAGAATGAGAGACAATCTCTTCAGAAGCGTCAAAAGATACTCCAATCTTTGCCTGAATGAGTTCAAGAATGTTGCTAGAGCACTTTGAAGCAAGAGACCATTGTTTGTCAATGAGCTTGATTATTGTACCGAATGTTATAGAAGTCTTGGTCTTTGGTTTGGAGCTCCACCAAATCTTCTGTGTTTGAAGAGTATGAATTTTCTTTCTTCCAATTTGTTTCTGTATGGACCATTTCTATTGATAATGGTTAGTGCAATCAATGATTTTGATTGCCAAAGTTTTCAGCATACTGTGCCTCTCTTGGGTGGGGTAGGGTAACCACTTGTTGACCCATGTTTTTGGATGGTACTGTCATTAAGGACTCATCTGTGCTAGCAGTAAACACGAATTATATTACTTCTTGGACAGAGAAAGTGTTTACTATTTTTCAAAGTCACTTGAAATCAAACTTTCTACGTGCAAGTTTAGGCAGTCTTATATATGTATATACTTAATCCAAATAGTTTGTCTGATAGACTTTTGCTCAATTAAAAACTTTTGTTCAATTAAAAACTTTTGTTCAATAAATATGAAAATAGCGGAAAAGATATTATTATAAAAAAAGGCCCTATCAAAATTTTATTTTCAACTTTATTTAATTTGTTCTTATTTTCATTGAGTAATTCGAAAATCTTTGTAAATATTAAACGTAAACTGAGAAAATCTGAATTTTAACAATGTGATATTCTGTATTCTTACATTCGTAGTATTTGTTTGTTTAGGTGAAAGATTTTAAGGAATAATTTTACATAATTCCTTAGCGGAGAAATTTATAAATCTGCATTAATCTTTTGTGGGCTACAAATGGTCAGCACTGCAATCCCCTCCCCAGTCTTAAAAGGCTGCCTTATTATTTTCTCCCTCTGATGGCAATGGAATAGGCAATGCACCTCTCTCTCTCTCTCTCTCTCTCTCTCACACACACACATACCATTTGAGAAAAATAATAAATTAGCTGTTAAATGTTGACAATGGAAGACAAGAAAATATTAATAAAAGGGTGAGAGACAGCTATAGTGTCAGCCCTCTTGGACTGAACCATTCATCAGCCTCTATCCCGTCTAACATGTATAATAAAGTGGTCCCCCGAAAACATATCCATTGTCCCTATTGCAAGAGACCTAGTCCAACAAGCCATGATTAAAATTAAAAATACTCACCCGTTTTACAATTTCAACCTTTCTTCACATTTTAATTTCTTAGCTACCCTTTCTTGACTATATAAAAATTATATGACTATGATACCATATTGTGGATGTACTCGGTCTCAGTTTAATTCTATATTATTTTCATCAGATATTTTTGAAAAGTAAAAAATTTTTAGTGGGTACTTAAAATAATGCATGAAATAAAAATTAATTTTTTTCAATGAAATTGGAAAACATTAAAAATTATTCTTTTTGGCCTTATTTGTAACAAATTTTCGTGGGATAGGGAATGCAAGATGAGGTGCTTCTGGGTTTGATTTGATTTTGTTTGGACACGTTGGGTGAAGGATGAGGATGTTGAGAGGGAAAGCCTTGGAAAGAATGGACACCATAGGGCCATGCATTTTTGACTGGAGACACCATGGCATGTTATTAAATTATACAAAGAAAGGGATCTCTCTCTCTCAAACCAAGAAAGTCAAGCCCTCTCTTGCCAATCAAAAAATTTCATTATCATATCAAACCAAAACACAAGCCAACTAATTACCCCTTTTGGAATTTTCCAATTATGCCTCAAATTTATTATGCTAGCCCCCGTCTTGTTCTAATCTGAAGGTAATATCTTTAGTCAATTCCCAACTACTACATAGAAATCCCTCACACCACACAAATTTGTTCCTCTGCCTTGTACTGACACTCGTGCTTTATAGTGAATATAGCCTCATGTCTATCCCACTTCAACAATTTACCTTCCAAGGTTCAACCACAGAAGTAAGAGCAATTTCTCTCTCTCTATTCAAAACATGATTAAGTATCAGAAGAAGGGTAATTTTTATTTTATCCATAGATCTCTAACTTTAATGAGTAACCTATGAAATAAGTAAATTTAGATTCTGGTCTTATTAACCAACGAAACTTGTCCAATTAACCATATTTTTCAGGAGGCTAAGTTTGACAAACAACTTCCCTCTTTCTTCCCCTTAAGGTTGTAGGCATCTATCAAAGAATAGACAACTTGGAAGTATAAAAAATGATTCCCCAAGATGAGGGTTTTAGTATTTTATATGGTACGATGTACATAGTTTGACTTGAACTGCAAGATAAAGAGAGATCAATACAGAGTAATTAAACAAAAAAAAAAATGCTCTTTTCTTTACACCAACATAAATAAAAACACTTTTTTTTTATTGGGTTCCAAGTGTATTTTCTATTTTTATATAATAATTTGAAGAATTTCAATAAATTAACTTATATTATAAGAAAACTATGACCGTTTTGAAGGAAAGGAATAGTATTTGTCATTTATAAATTGATGGGTGTGCCCTTCTTCATGCCCATGTTTGGTTGGGAAGAATATGGATTCCCAATTTATCTTTTCTTATACTCAAAGACTACCCAACAATGACCATTAATTGAATACTCATTTCATAGCTCAAGATTGGAAACTCCATTTAGTTCATTGTTGTTGACCATTTTGTCCAACTTCCTTAAGACTGGTTATAACCAATGTTGATCATCTAGATCACACAAGCACTTCTTTATTAGGCAAGAAAAGATGATAAGAAACAATTGAGTGTAACGTTGATGAACAACTCATCAATGATAATCGTATAAACAATACTAATACTCGTTGTCTTAACACCCTTTTTACCCAGAAAAATAAGAAAAAGTAATAATATTACTCATGGTATCAATATCAACCAAAGGTCAGTTGGTGCAATAGGAAGAGTTTTGTGTCCCTTAACCAAACGTTCGGATTCGAGCCTCCTTGGGAATAGAAAAGATTACTTTGGGAGACTTCCCCCTCTATAGGAATCCCGACAATCAGGTGGACCCAAATTAGTCGAAACGAAACTCTTGATATCGAGGTCAGGACAAAAAAAAATGATACTATCACCTATGATCATATTTACTAAATTATTTGATTTTACAATCTTATTAGTAATAATTAAATTTATCATCAATATCTAGTTAATTTAGTGGTTAAACACTAACACCCCTTAAAAAATTTTTTGAATTGACGAATATAAATATCGAGAGAATTTTACCCATTAAAGCTCTAACCTGATTTGATTCAAATTTAATTAGACTCAACATAATTATTGAATATCATTAGTTTATATCGAAATCAAATTTATAGTTTATTTAATAAATTTTTATTAAAAAATAATATTATTAATACATGATATTGGTGGTTCAAATATTGAGAATAAAAAAATTATATTAAAAGAATTTTCTCTTAAAGAGTGATCAATAATAGTTTAAATTGAATTAATTAAAATATAATTTTAGATATCGATTGGTTTGAAAAAAAAAAGAACGGATGTCTTTTTTATCGAACAAAACAAAAAACAAGGAAAAAAAAACGGGTATTGTCGATGGAAGGGAAGTAGTTGATGATTAAATTGACCAAATTAAAATGAGGGTTGGATTTGCCTTGATTAGGGCTGTGACTATGATGGTGTGTGCGATAGGGAATGAAATTTTGGGGGCCACCAAGTCAGCAATATTAAAGTGGTACATAGTCATACATAGGCATTATTGTGTTTAACAATATACTTCTTGTCATGATTAAAGTTTGACCCACAAAGGACACCTCATCAAAACTTTTGTTTTGTGACTTTTTGCCAATCGGCCCGAGCTTGGTTTTTCAAATTTTAACTCAGAGAATCTACCGCAGCCGAACTTAGATTATATTATTGATTTTTTCTTTTTTATTTTATGATACTCCTAAAAAAAAATATAATAATATTCTAATTAAAAAAAATGCACATTCATGAATATTCTTTTGCAACTTATACGTATTTAGTCATTTTCTATAATATTCAACTGACGAAATTATGCAAAAAAAAAAATTTAATAGCAATTTTTATGTAAATTTTGAGATTAGTAAAAATTTCCCTCGAACGAATAATAATTTAGTACTAGTGTTGTTTTAATAACCTGAGTGATAAAGAATGTTTGATCTTTCTTATCATAAAAATCTCAATTTAAATTATTCTGTCGAAATAGTTTAATTAAAATTTTTTATATTTTTGGTAAACTTATATCTGATGAGACATACGAAAAATCAAATAAAAGAATATTATTTTTGTCCTAAAACATTTGTAACATACTTGAATAAAAACTACATTTCATTAAAGTTTGCTTAGTAACATTATCTGACTTCGCATGATTAGTCAATTACATCATTGTCATCAATCATCATATGAGGTTTTTGGCATTTAAAAGAAAAAAAAAAAGTATTATTCATTAAATAGACCAGCATAATTATTATTACTGGTTCAACCTACATCTCCCTTAAAGTGGGTTTGTCTGCATATGGTGAGTTACATGGAGTAAACTTCATGTATTACTACAATGGTCAAAAAGTAAGAAAATTAAGTATTAACATGGTGTGAGTGACGTATATGTTTTAGAAAATTTGTGCGATTTGAGCAACCACAGCTTATTTGACAGAGAAAAATAACTATAAAAAAAGAGGTTTTTTAATTTTTCTTTTATTTTTTGGTATCCATAGGGAGGGTAAAGACCCAAGAATTAGAGACCCATTTTGAGTGAGCACAAAGCAAAGCAACATTCTTGGATCCAAATGGGACCAAAACCAGATTAAAAGGAAAGAAGAAATAAAAACTTGGTCATAGACAAAAGAATTATTTTAAAATTATTTTTTCAGACAAATTTTTAAATAATGCAGAATTTATATTGTATAAAAAGTTTTTAGTAGCAGACAGCACTTGTTCCATCTTAAAAAGTGGTAAGAGTATCTTCAGAATTATAATTCAATTAATTCGGTTTGAATATTATCGTATTTAATCCAGAGACAGTTAACTTAACGTAAACTTTTTTATTTTTAATTTTGAATTTGAGAAGTAATTAAAGGATCTAATATCTTGATCTATTAAATTGATCGTTCATTATTATATTTCAATCATATTTTGTGTGTTAAACCATCGATGTGTTGGGTGTTTGTTAGGAACCCCTTTAATGAGAATCATATTTTGGCTATTGTCACATACTACATAATGGAAATTTGGGTCCCCTCCACCCTTTCTTCCTTTTGCTCTATTCTATTCCATTCTGCACATGAAAGAGAATTTGATTCCTATTCCTTTTTTAGCCTTAGCATTCTCAAACATGGGCAAAAAGAGGGTTCTTGGCTAATGGCGACCTAGACCTAGACCTTAATACTAATGAATGAAATGAAACCCTTTTCCTATAAGGAAAAAAAAAATAATCATAGGAATTCTAGTAAATATTTTTTAAATTTACACCGATAATAACAAAAACCCTAGCACTCTGAATATACCCATTACAATAAGATTTACCAATATTTAAATCTTGTATATTTTTTAAAGAGAATTATATCATTTATTATTTGCCAATTAATCAAAAGAATATTTTATTTTTGTTTTTGTTTTTGTTTGTAAAATAGTGGGGGGAATCGTAAATCAAACGAGCGACTCTACCTTGACTTGGTGTATATTTTGGTCTAGGTAATCATCATTATTTTTTGGAAAAAAAAAAAAGAAAAGAAAAATCTAGAGTTTAGATCCCCTCGATGGCCACAAATTGAAAATATCACTCATAAAAATTGAAAATAAGAATTCCTAATACAAACCTAATTTATATATTTCTTGTGATTATTTGAGTAGAAAATATTTAAAATTGGATAATTTATGATAGTAATTTTAGCCTTTTTGATAAAATATAAATAAAATTATATATTTTCTATCAATATCTTTTATCTTTAATTAAAAATATTATAATTAGAATATAACAAAATAAAGTAAATTTAATCAAATTAAGATAAGTTGAGATTTTTTAAAAAGTCTCCCGTATTTTTTATAGTAATGTGAGAAATTCTAATGGGTGCAAAAAATTAATTAATTATTTTATGTGATTAATATAGTTTATTAATATTATGATAAGAAAATAATTATTATAAAAACTAATAATTAGACAATCTAAAGAAAATTTTAATTATTGAACATAAAAAAAAGTAATATTTTCCTTTTTTTTGCAACTGATGATATGTCCCAAATACCGAAGGAATCAAGAAGTGCCATGACTAATGATTCCCGTGGGACTTCAAAAACAAAAGAAAAAAGTGAAGTACTGCGATGAAAAAATGTGGCTATCTTCAATGGCGGTCCCATCAGAAGACAGAGCAGAGCAGTTGCAGAGACAGAGCTCTCATCAAATCAGGCTCTGAAGTCAATGGCGGATTCAAAAAAAGAAAAAAAATTTAATTAAATAAATATTTGCAAAAAGAAAAAAAAAAAAACATTTTATTTATGAATTTCCACAGAGCACAAACAACAATAATGATGATGATGATGAACCAACGCATTCGTCATGAACGATTCTTCTCATATTTTCTTTTCCTTTTTCTTTAATTGTTTGATGTTGTCCCATATTCCATTTTCAACCAATCATCTCTCATCGTATTCTTTCTTAATCCTAGGTCACTTTCTCTCTCTCTTCACTTCAACCCTTTTACCTTCGACCCACCAAAATGTAATATAATATATGTGATTTTTGTATAAACATACCATATGATCAAGTCAGGACACTTATTTAATAAAAATATCGTATTCTATATATAAAATAAATATATATCAAAGAGTTTCGTTTTGATTCAGTACGATTTAAATCGAATTTAATCAGATCTGATATAATTATTGAATAATAATAATTTATAAAAAATGTATAAATATATTATTAGTCTTTATGATTTAGTGATCGATAAAATTATATTATCTTTAATTTTTTTTGTGGCGAAAAGTTAAAAAATAACTAAGTTGAACAAAAATTTTTATTTATTATAAATATCTTTTTTAAGTTATAATTACTTATTTTCAAAGAAAATTGTTATTATGCTTTTCTAAATATTATTCCATTGAATATCACTTTTTTTTGGTGGAAGGGTTTAAAATGACTTTTGGAAGCAAGTAAATTCGGAGAAATGCGCGATTTATCTACTTTATCTATTTTTTACTATTAATATATTACTAAGAAAAATATAAAAAAGATAAATTAAAAGAATAAAAAAAAAGAGAGGAGAGAGAAAGAGAGACAGCGAGACTCCTAGTCTACGTCCTATACAGAAAGAGAAGAAAGTGATGAGAGAGAAAATGAATACAAAGCAAAAACGCAGAGCTCTCCCTCCTTCCCTCTCTCTCTCTCTCTCTCTCTCTCTTTCTCTCTCATCAAACCTTGTTTTTCACTCATCCATCTCTTCTTCTCTACCCAAAACCAACCCAATTCTCTCCCTCTCTCTCTCTCTTCTCTTTGTTTCTCACATAAACAAAAACCGAACAGAAGCTGAGTGTGTTGACGCATAGTATTCATCAAATGGAAATCACTTCAAAATCACAAGAGAGAGAAACCCCATCTCCCATTCCCTCTCCAAACTCCAATTCAACCCCAAATTTCATCAACAACAACAATGGACTCTCATCACCCCAAATCAAACATCCTGCAATTTCCAGATCTGATACGACGAATCCATATCCAACAACGTTTGTTCAAGCAGACACTTCCTCATTCAAACAAGTAGTCCAGATGCTCACGGGCTCTTCAGATACGTCATCTTCCAAACAGAGCTCAAACATTAAACCTTCAAACAACATACCGCCAATCAAAAGCTCTCAGAAAAAGCAGAGCAACTTCAAACTCTACGAAAGAAGGAATAGCAATCTCAAGGCAAGTCTTATGATTAACCCTTCAATCTCGGGTTTCATGAACAATTCCAGTTTTTCGCCGCGAAAAGCCGAGATTTTGTCCCCTAGTATGCTTGATTTTCCGAAACTAGCGCTCAGTCCTGTGACTCCTCTCATTGAAGATCCATTCAACAAATCCTCGCCGTCGATTGCGAGCTCATCTGAGGAAGAGAAAGCGATTGCAGAGAAGGGCTTTTACTTGCATCCGTCGCCGATTTCGACTCCGAGAGATACAGAGCCTCAGTTGCTACCTCTGTTTCCTGTGACTTCTCCTAGACTTACCGGGTCGTCTTCTTGAGTTTGAAGGGGTAAAAGAGTAAATTTGGAGGGTAATTGTGGGGTGGTGATTAATGGGTATTTGATGATTTGGATAGGCAGGTTAGATCTTTTACTTCCTAATTGTACAATTTGGAAAGATCGATCCTCTGTTTCAATTTTTCTCTCTGCATAAAAAAATACAGAGACTTCCTCTGTTACTCTGTTTTCTCTTTGGCCTTTTTTTTTTTTTTTTTTATTTTAATCATCTGATACGTTTACTTATGAGCTGAGAAATTCTAAAGGTTGATCTTTTCCTACTCTCTCTCTCTCTCTCTCTCTCTCTCTTTAAAGATGGCATTATTTTAAGAGTATTTAGTTATAATCATAGTGATGGATTTCAGTTACATGTCTTGAGCAAATGTCTTGTAGCTATGGCTATTACTGCTGGCCTGCTGGGTGCTGAAGCAGTTCCTCTGGTCTCTCTCTCTCTCTCTCTCTCTCTCTCACGTGCTTCAACAGTGGAGATGAGTATGATCAAATCAAACCCACTTGAGAGGGACTAGACATATACAGAGAGAGAGAGAGAGAGAGAGAGGAGACTTTCAATGGGGAAGGAGCCCGGCATTTTCCTTGTCTACTCGTCAACATTCCTTTTCACTTTATTGTTGATCTGTTGTTTTGGGTCAACATGTTTTTTGTTATTATTGGGATGTGGAGATGACAACTATTTCGATTTTCACTATTATAGTTAAACTTAAGTCTTACTTGTCCAAGGTTTTTCTCAAATGCTCATGTTTTTCTGACAACCACCTTGAACTCATTATATATGCTTTTAAATAATACGACTTTGTTTTGACAAGTTACCAGTCACGAAAATGAAAATAAATATCAATTCGCAAACTACTAAAAAATTATATATTTGTTTTTACTTTAATTAAAAATATCATAAATAAAATTAAAACAAATCAATACAAATCGAGTCAAATTAAAATTTCCCAAGCAGGCCCATTAATGAAAAAAAAATATATCAATTAGTACGATATCACATGAATAAAAATAGTGCCAATAGAATACTTTTTGGATAAATTTATTTTATAATAACATTTTAATTCATTTTAAATCAAACTTCTTATTATTATAATAAAAAAAATTATTTTTTTAATAAATTATTGATATTTGATAATTACTTTGAATTTGATTAGATTCGTTTTAAAATGTATTAAATTTGATTAAATTTGATTCAAGTTTGCACTCGAATAGATGGGGAATTACTTACCTCTAGAAGTGACTTGATGGCCTATGCGAATGAGGTGCTGCATTTACTCATAAAAATTACCCCCCATAAAATTTAGTATTTTGTCTGGTGTGACTAAATTAAGAGAAATTTTTTGTTTTAAAAAATTTATAACGGTTTTCATATATCTCCTATCTTTTAGAGATAGAGAGATGAGAAAGAAAGTTATAGGAAAGGGGAGAAAAAAACAGTTTGCCTTTTTTTTTTTATATATTATTTTTTTTTCTTTTTTGGCTTTTCTCCTCCTTATACCCTATCCCCAGATTTACCCCCAAAGAGGGTCACTCTCACCCCAGCCCTTAAATTTTAGGAAAAAGAAATATTTGTCAAGCAAGCCCAAAGGAGATGCAAGAGAATAAATACTTCACCCACTTTCCTCTGGTCACACACATTACCCTAAAAAATTTATCCAATTTTTTGCACTTGTTTTTGAAGCACCCATCCATGAGTTTATCAAATCATTTTTTGGGTAATTTATTGATCAAGAGACTTACAAGTATGTGGCTGGCATTTATAAGTCCTTGTTGGTATTATGTTATAAATAGGCTAAGTTTCAACGGGTCCAACTTCAAAGTCTAAAGCAAAATTAGTTGGAAACAGACCAGAAAATCTTACCTATGGGATAAATCTTTTAGCGTGCTCTTTTTCCACTTAGGAAACACTTCTCATGGGGCATCTTGACATTTTCTGGGATTCTTTTACTTTTTTTTTTTCAGTTCCAACATTAAGTGGGGTTGGGTTAACTTTTTCTTTTTTGGCCTTTTCCCCCAATTTTCTCCTCTTTGCGGTTGTGCTCGAAACAGGGTCTTTTTTGGGACACTTAAAGGAGACCAAATCTTGGAATAAAATGACAAATTCGGGTAGGGAAGATTTTGAAAGTGGAAGGTGAGCATGAGAAAATGCGAGAACTTTTTCTTTTCTTTCCATCATTTAAGAAGAAGAAAAAGAGAGGCAAAGATGATGAAAATGCAACAACAAAAAGCAAGGGGGGAAATAAAACCCTCTCTCTCTCTCTGAAATTGGAAGTTCCTTTTGTTAGTGAGTGTCTAATAATGACTCTGGACCCCAAGTGTTTTCAAGTGTGGTAATGTACCATGTCTCCTGCCTGACAAGATATTCAACCCATGATTCAATATTCCAACGTCATTCCTTAACTCCAACTAGGCTCCACAAAACCAATTCTCACATACCATCCAACCAAATTCCAAACTATCTGATCTACTTCAAGAAAATCCCACTTCCAGATATCGATATGCACCTGTGATATTCCGCATCAAGCTTCATAGCATTCATTAGTGGGAAGAAAATAAGGCAGTTTGCTATGCTAGCCCGTGACCACAACCTGCTTGCAATAGGAGCTCAGCTCGGGATTTAACACAAATGTTTGTAGAGCTACATCAAGTTCACTCAGGTTACCAAAATATATATACAATATGGAAAAAAAAAATGTGCAGTCATCATTCAAGGATAGAAATGTGCATTTAGCCATCTTTCGTATTAAAAAAAATATGCAAAATTATTGTCCATGTAGAGGTGTTGGGTAAATGATAGGGCAAGGATTCTGGGAAGCAGAATAAGAGGAAGCAAAGCAACAGAAACCAACTTTTTATTAAAGCTTGGTTTTGCTTGAGAAGTGTTTATACATGTACTTATCAATCATGATTATTTTTTTTTTGGTTGTAATCAATCATGATTATAGCATATGACAACAGCAAGTTTTTTAGGGTCTCAGATCTCTGAAAAAGATTTAACCATCTTGAACCCATGGTTTTCTGGAAGAGGTCCATTTCCGGGCCTAATGGAAATGATCGCTTCCAAACCTGAAACATGAATTGGTACTCTTAAATCAATACAAGCATTAATAACAAGAAGAAGTTTATAAGCAAGACATATCTATCAAGTGGTCCATCCTGAAGCAAGACAAATAGAGATGAGAACAGATGAATGATACATAATTTTTTGAGAGACGGAGCTATGGGAAGTCATGGTAACCATCCAGCAAAGGATCAAAGGTCATAAATTCTTTTCAAAGCCCAAAATCACTTGGCCTTTTCTAATCCCGACATCTTATGTTCTATCGGGCATATTGGTCTTATCCTCAAATTTTGAACATTTATGTGAGACTCATCTTGAATCCTCAATTCCACATCCTGAAATTCTAGGTTGGAAAATTGAAAACCAATATGAAATCCATCAACGATTACTTAATTGAATGACCTTATGAGAGATAGTGTTCAAGTTTGAAACTTTTTCCATGGACTTGCACCTTTTGGATAGCAAATTGAGGGTCTTTCTACAGGGGCCAAATCAGCAGGCATTGGTGGGGTCCACTTTAACCACACAAGGAGGGGTAATTTCTCCACCCACAAACTTAGCTTTTGTGAATCATAGATAACGTTTGGAATGGTATACAAAACAAAAGGAATTGGTACAAGACAAAAAAAATCATGTTTGATTTCTGGATACAGAGATTAAACCCAAAATTATCTCTCTATCTTCAAGACAGAAATGAGGCAAATTTCTGTACCTTCTCCTTGAGGAACATGGGACAGAGAAGGAGATTCAGACGGGCAATTTGATATGTATATTTCTTTTTTAATCTTGCCCTCATGCATTTTCAAAATTTTCATTTCGCCCCCCTCATGTCTTGCCTCTCGGCTCTTGCCTCTCGCATCCTGTACTCTGAACCAAAATGCTACCATAAAGTGCTTAAATTGAATTTTACTCGGTACCGGTATCACCCATTTGATATTTAAAAATAGCAATATAAATCAGTGATTTGGCTTAATGGAAGGTAAATAAATGCATTGACAGCATGGCATTCTAAGTGGCCGTTTGGTTTATGCTCTTGCATTTATTGAACTTCCTGAAGGAGCTGTTTGAGACACTAAAAACTGTAAGCAACTTTGTACCTGCTGACTTTGCAGCTAAAGCTTCTTGATAGACATCCGTCACAAACAGAATCTCAGAAGGATTGTCAACACCCACTGATTCCGAAATTTCAACATAACTTCGGGTTTCTCTTTTATTCCTGCATCAAGAATAAGAACAGTATTATGCAAGAAGTGAAACTGTGCACCCGAATAGGGGTACATATCCCAAAGAAGTTACACTGGTGTCAACAATTTCTTTCAAGAAGTAACAGAGTAGGAACCTTTCCCATGACATAGAGTTCTTGAGATAATTGAGCTGATGCCTATGAAGCGGTTTTATATATAAGGAAATAAAAATTTAAACCTCAAAACTTTGAAAATGAAACTAACCCGACTGCAGTATCAAAGAAACTGCTTAAATATTTCCTTAGATCCCCATAATTTGTATTTCCAAAAATAAGTCTTTGTGCCAACCTGCTACCACTAGAATATATGTACACCTGAAATAAGAGGGAGACAATGGAAACTTGAGAGTGCAAACAGCTAGGGAAAAATTTGCAAACAAGAGTTGATTCAGAAAATCAAATTTTTAATCACACATCTACTCATAGCAATTTAATGTGCAATGTAGTTGAACAAAGTTTCAATCAAACATGCATTAGTTCAGGGCAACAACATAGCAAAATCTCAGAGTTCTTGACTCCAAATGTTTACTCTCCACACAGCCATAAAGATGAATATTTAAAAGGAAACAAATAGTTGAAGCAAAAATTTTTCCCCCCAAAAGATCCCATCAGCATAGAGGATAAACAAGTTACCATCAATATATTATTGAGTCCGTTTACCTATGCCAAAAGCCATGGATTTGGAAAATTATCTATGATTCAGACCTGTTGATTTTACTTGTTTTCCTACATTGTCCTGTTTCTTCCCAAGATAAAAGAAACCCCCCCCCCCCGCCCAAACAAGAAAAGAAGTTTTACAAATGAGGAAAAAAAAAAAAGAAAAGAAAACTAGTGCCATCCATTTCCGGTAGCACAAAGTTAAAATGCAGAGTCAATGACTTTAAGCCTTCTAACCACCTGTATCAAGGAGCTTTCTATCTCAGAGCATGAAAATACCATCCGTATCATGATTTTATCAACATCAGGCTAGAATGAAAGATAAAGCATCGTCAAAAGAAAAGTGAAAACGCATGGAGTTCGAAGCACATGGAATTCACAGGAACCATAAATACAACAAAAGGGAAGAGGGAGAAGAACAAAAATGTATGACCTTGATGCCTAAAGCATGCCACTTCTCAAGTGCTTCTGGAACATCCTCAAAAACCACTCCCTCCAATTCATTATTTTGAAATCCAGTTCGCCATATATGACCCTGCACAGAAAGAAATCAGTCACATTCTGCAGATATGCCCCAGGATACGCATCTATGTTCTGAGCCTGAATTCACTTACTTGCAACTGTTTCAAGGAAGTGATCTTCCTGTCAGCTCTTATCATTGCTTCCACATTAGCTACTAATGCTGCAATCACCTCTTCTTTTCCTTCGTCGGGAGAAGGAATTGGTACAGCACCAACAACACCCTGTTCTAAATCTTCCTGAACCTGAAACATGAATGTCATGATGTAATTCCTGAATATGAATGGAGTGACTCTAAACTTCTGTGTTACTATCAAGGATGTGATAAGGCCCCCAACCAAACCGGAAATATTAGCAAAATTATTACATTCACCAAGTGAAGCACATGGAAATATCTGGTGTTGAACTAAAAATGAAATATCAAGAAAATGAATAGAAAAATTCATGGAGACAGAATAAAGATCTAAGGTTCATTTAAAGCATAGAAACATGAACTTTTTTTTTTTTTTTTTTTAAGAATCAGAACAATTTCCAACTATAAAATAGTGAAGCTGCAGGCATTTAAGACAAAGCATTAGAGGATTCTGGTAAATAGCTTAGCATTTAAACTTAGTTTTCCCACATATAACACATGTTTTAATCTGTAACTACAATACCAAGAAGCATGTTGACAAAGTACTAGTAACTCGAACATTCTGGTTAGAAAGGATAGATAGGGTGACTCTAAAGCATCAGATAAGGAAAAATAATGAAGGAATATTATTGTTTATTTCGGAAGTAATATGAAAGAAGGACAAGTTGCAAAATTGTCGGTCATCCTCTTGGTCCCAATAAATCTAGAGGGAAAATGAGATGGATCCAGATCAAGAAAGAGTGGTTCTTAGGCCATCCATCCATCCTGCACCCTTATGCCAATAGAGGAGCTTATTGAGGATTTTGTGTGACAATCCACTCTCGAGAGGTGATTAAGACCCCCTATTTTCTAGCAATACATAAAAATCAAGATTACTTGGTGGATGTGTTGTATCTTAGAAGTTCAGCACTGGATCTTTCTGTAAGCAATTGGACAGACCTGGTTTGGAGCTTTTCCCATGAGAGTGAGTTCTTGAGGGGGCGGTCCACACTTAAATTGCTTTCTTAAGGTGGTCAACAGTTCATAACTCAGGAAAAACTCATCTCGACAGTCTCATCTGACAGTTCCTAACAAAATCTCACCTGGATGCTCTTAGAGCTTTTTAATTCTTCTTTTCTTTTAAATAAAATTTCTTAGCAAGGATAACTTCAATTGTCATAAGCTGTTGAATCAAAGAAATATAGGATTTTCGGGTGTTAAGTTTGTTGAAATATTCTAACAACAATATTTTAACCCAGATTTTCTAAAAAAAGGCAGCTCCTTCCTACACCTAGATAAATTATCAAAGCCTAATGATTTCCAAATCTGAATTAGTTTCAAGTAGATAAGATGGTTGTAGCAGCTCTCAATCTTAGGAACGTAGTAATGGATCCATATAACCATCCTAGTAACTTTAAGCCAAAGGAACATATCTTTGGATTGAGTATGCACATTAGCAAGTAGAAACACTAGAAAACATCACAAAGAACTTACTTGAGCACGCAGCAATCTGATATCATCTTGAGTTTCTACAGTATCGTGGGTTGCAGACAAATGCTTCCCCACATTGTCACGGGCATAAGGGAAGAGAACATCAGCAACAAATGATATGGGTGTAGTGGTCCCTTCAATGTCAAGGACAATACACCGCTGCAATACAAAGAAATAGAGGTACACAATAGAACTCAAATTAAGCAATACAAAGCATCACAGACAAGTAAAAATTCAAAATTAATTTTCTTCTCTTCCTATTGATAACAATGAGGGACATCAGTACGATCTTTCTTCTTCTGGTTAAGAAGTGCCTTGAGAATCACCATTAATGCATCTTGGAAACTTACTGGTAATGGACCGGTCTCATTGTTTGAAGTCAGAGTCCCAGCCGTCACAGATACATTCCCACTAGCACCCAAAAGTCCTCTATCTTGTCGAATGGGTCCATGATTTGGAGTGGACCAATCCAGTCCCATCTGATGAAGTTTAATAGCAGCATCAAAGAGGTAATGATAACACTCAGCCTGAAAAGTAGAAGATCAAGCAACTTAGTTGACCCTACATTTTAATCTTTATAAGTTTCTAGAAGTTGGCTTCTCAAAGCTCATTCCAGACACCTTTACCGCAGAAAGCAGGTCTATACTTAGTCAGCTAAAAGAATGCAACTGCAGAATAGATCCTTGCGTAAGACTATGCTACATCCATCCCAGGAGATTTTCCTTGGGATGAAATGCCCAGCAGTCATCAAATGTTTTGTGTTACGTCAAAACAGGTACACCAGGCAAAGCATGCAGTCCACATCATGCAAGAAAAAGCAAATGAACTGATGTAGTGAATCTGCACTAAAATTCGACATTAAGTTGATAAAGTTTCTATGGTCCAAAACTTTGATCACCGGATAAAACATAACACAATGGTAACATTATGAAGAGCATTATTATTATTATTATTATTATTTTCAAAACACCATCAACAGGTGGGAGTGGGGCATAATATTTCCTAAAGAAAGGATGATTTGAAAAATCTTATTTTACATTTAAGTAACTACATACACAACATAATGTGTTCTATCCCCCCCCCCCGGGGGGATCTACAAACCTGAGTTTTCGCACTGATCCATGAGTCTCCCCATATGTAAATACCATGGTTCCTAACAAGCACAGCTGTTGCTTTTGGGTAGGCTTCAATCTACAAGCACAAAACCAAATTGGTTACCCTTTATAAACCAAAGAAAGTAGGGGATCTTCGTGAAAAATTAAATCCTGGAGAAGTTGACCAAGTAGACTCATCTAACAACTATCATGAGAACTACAATTTTCTGCAGTGTATAGCAAGCAATACAGTGTTCCGCATTTTAAGGAGTCAGCAGAATAACAACAAAGGTGATAAATTAAGTAAGATTGAAACATAAAACTTACAGCTTTAGCAAGAGAATCCGTGAGCTCTCGCTCATGGGCAGTATTCTCAATTATAGGCACCACAAGCTCATCGTAGTATCCATGTCCTTGAATTCCTTTTATCATTTCCATATGGGTGATCTGCACATAAAAATTTTGCCAGAAGGTGAGCTTCAAAGCAGATATTTGGCATAAAGTATTGGAATTCAATTTTGCAGTCACAAACTCAAAAACAGAATCAGAGGGAGGGAAATATAAGTGAGGTACACTATATTTGAGTAAAAACAAAGAGACCTGAAGTGAAAAGAATAAACAGGTGCAGACGAGTATGCTACACAGTGTATAAAAGTCAAGGTTCAGGAGCTTACTCGGAACTCCTTTGACAATGGGTTGATCATTGTTACAAGACAAGATTCCATTCCATGACTGTGGATGACAGCTCCAGCATTACGCATTTCATATGCCTGGTAGGAACAGGAGAAATGCTGAGGATTGCCAGCCCAAGAAATATTTGGTATGCTTAGTCCCCAATTAATGAAATGAACAATGGATGGCAACATCATGCGATTATTTTGTAAGGTAAGATCATGATTTCTGGAATCAATTGCAAAGCTCCTCAAGACAAAATAAAGATCATAATATGTATAAATTTGAAATAAACTCAACGAAATGAAGCTTGATACCTAAACTAGCTGGCTACATGTACCTGTCTCTCCACATCAGATGCTAAACGCCATAATTGTAGCTAGTTATGTGCCATAGCATGTCATCCTCACAACATCCTCCAAAATTTTCTAGACTCTTTCTCCACTTACTGGACCTTTATGAATTTGATGTTACCTCTTGCCATAGTGTGCTAAAAAGCCTAACTAGTATGGCTTACATAAAGTAACCTAGTTATCTTTGCTCAAGATAATTTTGGAATAAACTTTCTTTTTAAGGAGGAGATGAGGAAAATATTGTGCTAAGAATACTATTTGCATAGCCTTTTATCCTTTATAAATTTTCTGTTACATCGGACCTTTTCATTCCAGAATCTCATAATACTATCCATCATTGAAGATGACAAGGAAAACTCAAATTTCACCTTCATGAAAAGTGGAGCACAGTCGCTGCATTTTGGAAGCTTATGAGGATATGGCATCGGAGATGGCGCATACAGAACAGACCCATTTGGTGATATCACATACATGTCATCTGGCTCCATTCTCTCCTTTTGAACTCCTATGCACGATTCCAAAATTGGTAAATTTGAGAAAATTAAAGAACCACAGGTCAACAAATTCCAAAAATAAATAAATAAATAAATAAACACGGAACAAAAATTAGACAACCCCCTTTTGAAAATTCTGCGGTCAAAAACCAAAACTTTACACAAAATTAGAAAACCCCACTACAAACACTTTCATTATATGCGCAGAAAAGGAACAGAGAGAGAGAGAGAGAGAGAGAGAGAGAGAGAGACCAGAAGGGGACATGAGGATGAGCTGTTGAGGTTTAGGAATAGAATCATCATGGACTTTGATGGTGATACTTCCTCCAGTCCCAGAAACCCATCCCAGTGTATAGAATTGACGACAGAGCTCTGCTATCAAAGCCCTCGTCTCCTTCACTGGTTTGCTCTCCAGATATGCCTGTGATGTTGTCCCCACTTTCACTCCGTTCACAGCAAATGATGCTGCCATTCTCTCTCTCTCTCTCCCCCCGATCGTGCAGTGAGAGAAAATGTTGGCAGGGAGATGCTTTTTCAAGGTCGAGCTGACGCAGTCTTTATCTTTTTTTTTTTTTAATTCTTTCGAATATGTTTGTTCGCCAGCGATGAGAGTGTGGTTTTAATATAATTGTCTAGGCCAATAGGGATTCGCCATGTCGGAAGGGTACCGACAACGTAGCAAAATCCAAATTTGAGTGAAGTGGCGCAGGGAACCTTAATTAGGGTTTTGATCAGACGAAAATAAGTTTTGCAATTAAAAAAAGGTTTTTGATTCATAACCCAATGTAAAGAGCAATGCAATTGGCCATAAGTCTAAAATTTTGTCATATATATATATATATAAATTAACATTTAATATTATACATAAATCTAAAAACATATAACTTTTAAAAAAGATAAAAGTATATTTTGCTGATATTTATATTTCTTTATCGGTGATTATCGGTTTAAAAATATTAACTCAATTATATTTCTTTAATTTTTAAGAGAATTTATTGGTTAAATGTTAAATTCAAATCGAGTTAATTATACCTATTTTAAAATTCAAGTTTTTTTTTTCTGTTTTCAATGAAAAATTATCTGTGTATCTAATTTAAATCTATAACAATTGTAATTTTTGAAAAATATATATAATTATTATTTTTTAAGAAAATATTTTGAGAAAATTCTATCCAATATTTTGAGAAATTAACATAAGGAATCTTTGATTTGGGTTTCACATTTTGATGACAAAGAATTTTTAAATTTGAGACGGGGTTGGTTTAAGATAAATATGGCACTTCCACATGAATAAGACATCAAGCTGGCCTGCTTGTGCTCTGCACAACAACAACACGTTGGGGTTACCCTCAATTCAAGAACCGCCTTCCGTGTAATCCAAATTAACACAATGCCATAAGTATTCATCTTGTTTCTTACACGAGCCGATACCGTCACCGGTGAAAGTGAAATTTTCACCTATTTTTTTTTTGTCCTTGACTTAACTGTCGGGCCTCCTATAAAAGGAGAGATCTCCCAAAATAGTCATTTTCAGTCCCAAAGTAGTCTTTTTTGGTCCCAAAGAGACTCAAACCTGAGCACTTGGTTAAGAGATGTAGAACTCTTCCCACTGCGCTGACTGACTTTTGATAATTTTTATCGATTTTTACGTAGTAAAATGAATCTCTCTATATAAATTGTTACATTATAATTATATATTATATATCAAAATCAAATCAGTTATTAATTTGATTTTAATGCATATTTGATTTCCATATTTTCCATATTTTTATATTTATAATAATAAATTTTCAATATAAACCTAATTTATTGTAATAATTCGTTGAAAGACAAAGACAATTGAGTCTTAACTTTCACATTATTATATTGCTATCTATTTCTAACATAGTACCACAATTATTTTCATCTATTTTTAATATTTATATTATTTTTATATTTTATATTTCTACATGGTATCAGAACTATGTCTATCTTTTCTTCTAACATGGAATCATAGTCCCTTTGCAAAAACAATTATGGTCTATTTTGGAAAAAGCTACTCTTCAATACACTTATCATATTTTTCAAATTCAAGTGATTTTCATTATATCGCATTGAATTTAAGAAGAATATTACAAAATATATTATATACTAAAATCAATTGATTTGATTTTGATATATATTTAATTTTTTATATTTTTATATTTTTATATTTGTATTAACTGTATTTATATTTGTATTAATGAATTTTCTATATAAATCTAATTTATTATAATAATTCATTGAGACACAATAGAGACAATTGACTCTTAACTTTCATATTATTATATTGCTTTTTATATTTGACATGATACCATAACTATATTTATCAGTCTCTAATATTCATATTACTTTTATATTTTATATTCTATATTAGTAATTTAATTTTAATATATAATATATTCTCTAATAACAGGGTTTGAAAATGCAAAAATTATAATAGAAGAAATAAAGATAAATAAATAGAAAGAAACATACTAGTACAATAAGCAAAAATAATTAGAACAATTATTTTTTTTGGTCTAATCAAGAGAAAAGAGACTGTCACCGTCTTTGCTGAAGCCATGGATCTTGCCTTTTCTTCTAACTACATGATCATAAGCTCAGATATTTAAATGATAAAGGGTTTTTACTCGATTATTTTTTCTAAGATTCAGTGTTTAAATTTTTACAAACGAGTGTATTTTTATGATTTTTGTAATTTTTATATAAAAAAAAAAAGAAAAAAAAAACTATATAATCATAAGAGACCCTTTTTTGATTAATAGCCATGACTTGGAATTAGCCTTGTATCCATTGTATTGAAGAAAGACAAAAATATCGATTATTTTCCTATAAGATTTGGGTGAGTTAGGGTCATCATAAGGTATGAATTGGTAAAAATTAAGACTCCATTAAAAAAAAAAAAAGATTGAAGTCAAATTAATTGAAATTAAATATAATTTTTTTAATGTTAAAAATGATAAATAAAATGATAATTAGATTAATTTTATATAAAATTAATTGTTCTACTGGTTTGCTACCAAAAACAATTTATTTTATTTGTTGAAAAATATTATGTTTAAAATAAAACAAAATAAGCTCACCTTATTTTTTTTAGGAAATTTTATAAATCCGTAATCCATTTATTACGGTTCAGTATACTAACACTTAACCCTCTCCAAAATTCGAATAGCCGACAAAACCCCACAGTGTGTTGTCATGTCTCTCTCTCCCCGCCATGTCGAGAGGAACAGTCTGCCTGCTGAAGAGCTTGAAGCAGTTCGCTGACGTTCCGTACAAGCTCTTCACTGCTCGATATGGACAACAATTTATTGACGCAATTGAATTCCCCATCCAGGTTATGTTGTCTCTTTTCACTCTCGCTTACGACATTGCTGGTTCTGCTCCTCGTGGCTTTGGCGTTCCTGAACTCATCTCTAAGATTTCTTTCTTAACAGTTTTCGTGAGTTCTTTCAATTCCCTACATACCCATCTGAAATCGACGATCAGATTCTCCTTCTTGTTGAAATGGGGCGTTTAAAGTGTAATTTCACAGTTCTTTCATTTTCTTATAAACCCATTTGAATTGGTGAATAAATTGTGATTTTAGGTGTTGTTTCTCATTGATAATTCAAATTTCAAATTCTAGGTTGTTGTCCTCTTTTTATGGATTAATTGCCTATTTGGTTTCCATATATAGTATATGTTTCGATGAAGATATTTGTTCGTTGAGATGTTATTTTCAAACTGAAGTTTAAATGTGGTGAATTAAATCATACAAGAGGGTTTGCTGGTGGGAGAAGGAATATTCTTATGATGTGAACGTTGAACTGGAATCACAGTGAAAAAATTGGGTTAGATTAGATAGTATGTCTTTTTACAAGAGATATTTGGATTGTTTCTTTCACTTAATTAAGTGGGTCACCAAATGTTTGTTCATTAGTCTGTCAGTAGCAGTGCCGGGGTATACGACTCTTTTGAAACCAATAATTAGGTTTTATTGCTGAAATTGGTGGGAAGTTTAAAAAGGTGACGGGGAATTATTTAGTGTAGAGAAGATTATGTTATCCTTTTGCATGTTATCGAAGCTCTCCAAATGGTAGTTACTTAAGAGCTATGTTGCATGGACTCTTTTATGAATGAGCCAAGTTGTGCCACGTGGGTGTTAGACACACCTTTTTTTTTATAAAAAACTTGACAAGATATGACATCTTTTAGCTTACAATAGGTATAATATTATCCAGTTGCTTAGTCTATGTTGTGTGATGTCTTGTGCTTATGCATGTGCCCGTGCTATAGCTTAGCAGAATTGTTGTTAGACAAGTATGAGATGGTTCAAGTGTCAAAACCGAAATTATACAATATTATTTGGACTTGCTCCACCCATGTTGGATGCAGGGATTTGATTTATGGTGGATGGCTAATAAAATTTGTTATGGTTCTCAATGAAGATTCACAAGGTGTTTCACTTGTGAGATTGTTTAGCTTCTGATGAATCTGATTTTCACTTTTGTGCTTGTTTCCCTGAAGAAAATGAAATGGATCACTGTTTAGAGTCTTTGAATTCAGTGTTGTTTTGCCATGGTCTCACCTGCAGATTGTTGCTACTCTTGGGACTTATGATATTGCATTGGAGTTGGGAAAGAAGGTGCTCTGCCAAAGGTTTATCTCCTCTACCTCCTGACTCTTTTTCTTCATTTTAGTAGAAATCTTTGTTACAATTTTTGTGACTTCCACATAGCTTTTAAGGGCAGGAGGAACTTTTCTTATTTACAATGCCACCATGTGTCATCATAGAAAGTCTCTAGACCTCAAACTCCCTTGAATTCTTCTCTTCCATTTCACCATATCCTCCATCTTGAAAAACTGTACTCTATCTTGGTGATTGAAAAAGGAATGAGAATGTTTCATTCCCTAAACATCACCATTCCATCACTTGCAACCTCCCCAAAAGAAAAGGTTCTATGATGATAACTTAAGCTTCCTTCTTCCAGGAAAGATAATAAAAGATAGGATAAAGTGTCCTTAATGGATGGAGGCATTGGGTAAACTTCCCTTTTTGTTTTTATTGTCTTATTTTCTGGTGGACATTTACTAATACGATATTAAAAAAATTAGGAATTGCCATACCTGCAACGGATGGCAGGCATTGCGGTGTACAATGTGCATAGGACTCTTTATCCTACAATTCTCACCAATTTGATAATTTTAACAATAAGTATTTATTATCTTCTATATCCATTCGCTTCTCTTATATAGTTCAATTGTTTGTGAAAGTTCAGTTATTCATATTCATTCGTTATTGTCATCAACAAGAAATACAATATATA
The DNA here is from genome assembly GCA_033439265.1 of Dillenia suffruticosa. Classification (NCBI taxonomy): domain Eukaryota; kingdom Viridiplantae; phylum Streptophyta; class Magnoliopsida; order Dilleniales; family Dilleniaceae; genus Dillenia; species Dillenia suffruticosa. The sequence continues at coordinate 4,661,822 of JAVTVX010000005.1, forward strand.
ATACATTCACTTCTGACGATTTATCTCGTCTGGCAAGTAGATCAAACAGTATTTTTCGGAGGATGGCGGCAGTGAGACAGATAACTATTGATAAATGGTAATCAATTTATTTTATTTTATTATTCTTTTATTTTATTAATTTATATTAACTAATCATATTTAATATTTTATAATATATTAAATAAGCATTTAATTTTATTATTTTATATTTTTATTTTTTGAAGACTAAAATTATTATTTTTTTAATATTTTATTATTTAGTGAAGGATTTAGCGACAAATTAGAAATCCGTCGCTAAATTTAGCGACGATCCGTAGTTGATTTAGCGACAGATTTAAAAATTCGTCGCTGATTTAGCGACGAATCTAAAAATCCGTCGCTAAGTTAGTGACGGATCTTTGAATCCGTTGTTAAACTTAATTTTTTTAAAATTAACATTTAATATTTTATTTTATTTTGTTATTTTATTAATTTATATTAAATAATTGTATTTATTATTTTTTAATATTTTAAATTATCATTTTATTTTTTTAATATTTTTAATTTTTAAATAATAATATTTTTTAAATTTTTAAATATTTTATTATTTAGCGACGGATTTAGTGATGAATTAGAATCCGTCGCTAAATTTAGCGATGCATTCCAAAATCCGTCGCTAGTTTAGTGACGGATTCAACGATCCGTCGTTAAATTTAATTTTTTTAAAATTAATATTTAATATTTTATTTTATTTTATTTTTCTATTAATTTATATTAAATAATCGTATTTATTAATTTATAATATTTTAAATTATCATTTTATTTTTTTAATATTTTTAATTTTTAAATAATAATATTTTTTTAATTTTTAAATATTTTATTATTTAGCGACGGATTTAGCGATGAATTAGAATCCGTCGCTAAATTTAGCGATGAATTCCAAAATCCGTTGCTAACTTAGCGACGGATTTTAAAATTCGTCGCTAAACTTAATTTTTTTTTTTAAATTTAACATTTAATATTTTATTTTATTTTGTTATGTTGTTATTTTATTATTTATATTAAATAATAATATTTATTATTTTTTAATATTTTAAATTAGCATTTTATTTTTTTATTTTTTATTTTTATTTTTTACAGAATAATATTTATTTTTATTTTTTAAATATTTTCTTAGTTTATATTTTTATAATATTTAAAAATAATATTTTCTATTTTTTAAATCTTTTTAAAGAATAATATTTTTTATTTTTAATTAATTTATTAGTTATTTTAATTAGCATTTTATTATTTGATATAAATTTTTATTTCTTTAATTAATATGTTAGAATTAGATAATAAGTAAAAGTAAAATAGAAATATGATTAAAGGTAAGATGTGGTCCGGTGGTTGGGTGCTTTAACATTTTACTCGTGCACAGGTGTTCGAATCGGGCTGTAGGCATTTTGAGGGTATTTTCAGGGATTTTTTGCAAGGCAGCAGGTCAGGGCAGGGGCGGGCAGGCGTGTGCAGGGCAGGGGCGGGCGAGCGGTCATGCGGGTGGGTGGTCGGGCTCGTACTCGGGTGGGGCCCAGGGTGGGCCGGGCGAACTCGTGAGTTGTAGCAATGAGGCTCGTGCGCGGGATCCAGCTAGCAGGGGCGTAGGAGCCGAAGCAGGGCGTGTCACCGGTTGCAAGTTAGCGACGGATTGCATTTGTCGCTAATTAAATAAAAATAAAATATTAATATAATGATTAAATAAAATATATAAAATAAATAAAAAATATAATTGTATATAATATAATTTAGCGATAGAAATCTAAATCCGTGGCTAATTAAATAAAATAAAATATTAATATAATAATTAAATAAAATATATATAATAAATAAAAAATAATTATATATCATATAATTTAGCGACGGATTCCTCGGATTCGTCGCTAAATTTAGCGATGGATTTTAAATTTCTGTAGTTAAAATTAGCAACGGATTTTTTGTATCCGTCGCTAAATTTAGCAATGAAAATTTTTCGTCGCTAAATTCGTCGCTATTTTAACGACGGATTTCTGTTTTTTGTCGCTAAATTTTTGTGATGCGTCATTAGCGATGAAAAATTTTTCGTCGTTAAATCCGTCGCTAATGTTTTTAGCGACTAATTTTTCTAAAATTTTCGTCGCTAAAACCATGTTTTTTTGTAGTGATTATCTTATTCCTCACAGTGGTTGTTGTTTGATTGCTAGCACTTCTGGATGCTGTTGGATACACTCTGCATGTATTTTACCAGACGGTGTTATGGTCATTCAGCTATTTTAACCATGTAAGCCTTTTCTAACAATTAAGTTTAGGATTTAATGGTCTCTCCTTCTAATAAATCCTTGCAGTGGAGAGAAGGCAACGGTTGAACATGTTACTGGTGCCATTGCTGATAATCCGGCAGAGTTGGTGCATCTTCCTGCCACTTTCGATCTTCATGTGCCGCTGCCTTCTAAAGAATGCTCAACTTGCAATGGATCAATGAGATTGCTATCAAAGAAAAGTTGTCGAGTTCTGTATTTTTATCACTGCATACCATGATGTTTGCAATGTAGTGCCATAATGGAAAATTTTGAAGTTGATTGTGAAGTGATTTTTATTGGTTTTCTTCCATTAGGTCTATGCATTTGCATTCTGACCCAAACATCTTTTCTCTGTGCCCCCTGGTTTCTGTTTGTGAAGGCTCTCTTCCGGTGTGGAGGAATGTATATGTTCCCATTGGCCTACTCCTTTATTTATGTTTGGAACAAAAAATTAGAAAACATGTACCTCATTTTATGTGGGCCAAAATTTTCTTTGAGAAAGCTCTATATAAAACTTGATGTTTACTTTTGAATATCTTTATGCATTTAGAGCAATGTTTTCTTATATTTTACGTTCATCTGTTACCATTTACTTTTCTCTATGTAGCAATATAATTTGGACAAGTCATATTTATTGCCACAATTAATTTCACATGCAAAACATGAAGTGTATCACTTACATATTAATTTCTTGTTCATGTTTCGGGGTGTAATGAAATGTTCAGAATGCAAAAACAAATTAAAAGTTAGGATCCCTGCTGATGATGTGAGTCTAAAATGAAATAATGTCCTTTGATGCCTCTTCAGTTTGAACCTTCAGGAAAACTTTTTGATCTGACTGTACAAATATGATACACCATCGTTTTAGTGAGGGTGTAATGTAATACATATTAACTATTGGCTACACAGGTTCAGGCATTTTTTCTTTAGCTTAATCATTTAGATCCAAAAGGTAATGATGGGGGGAGTGGGTGCTATAGTGAATGACTTTCACAATCTTGCTTGTGGCAGTGCTGTTAATAGGGTTTACGCACCATCAATGGAAGGATTCTCTAAGAAGGAAGAAAATAACTGAGGCTTTTAATTGTGGGTGGACTTACTGATGTGAAGTTTCTGGAGGACTTCTACGAATCAATGCAAGAAAGTAATACTTATAAAATCATCTGGTCAGAAGTAGAAGTGAGAAGTTTGTACCAAATTAATTCTAATGAGAAACCCACTACAACCTCACCATCCTTTGAAAAAGACAGATCATTGATATCTTAATTTTCAATTTTTTTCTTCATAAAAACAAACATGTCCAAGATCTTAAAAAGCTCAAATTATAAATCAATGCACCCTCTTGGTTCTCGTTTAAATTTCTGTTATATAAAGAAAGCTATTAGTCTGTATTGTAGAACAAAAGCGCAGGAATTTGTCTTATTGGTTTCAGTTGTACCTTAATGAGTTTTCAGATAATGTATCTTTAAAGATAAAAAGATTCAGAAAATTTTCTGGATAATGTCCCTTTTCCATTTGGGCAATCTCTAATACAAGAACCTGACACAAATATTTGATACATCAAATGCCAACTTTATTCAGAACATCATTTTTTTTTCCTTTAAACTTTTTTATTCAATTAGTGGATGAAGCTAAGTAAAGTATATAATAGGTTCTTGACTCGAGCATGTTTTTAATCAAGTTCTGTACCTTGGTTTTTCCAAATTTTTCTTTCTGCAGATCATGGAACCTCCATGGATGGCATGTAATGCCTTAAGAAAGATGGAGTATCCATATGAGGTCAGACTCTTTGGCTGCCTGCTTTTGCAAGTCCTATTCTTAGCACAAATATTTTAGAGTTCTCATTAGTATTAAAATAGACAATCTACCATTTCTATGTTGGGATATTTACCATGATTGAATGGATGGTGTATGCTTCCTCTAATACAGCATGCTCAATTTCATAGGAGCTTGTTTGAGATTTGTAATTATGCCTTTGGTGAGTCATCTCCATATAGTATCCACACATGCTATATTCTTGCAATTGGACCCCCATTACATAGAAAGGAGGAAGGGCATTAGCTTTGCATTTGGAATGATTTTTTCTTTATTCTTTTCTGTTAATATTCATTCTTTGTATGATAACTTTAAATCGGCAAATTGTTGAAATCTGGCACCATCCTTAATCTGTGCAAAAATGTTGAAAAAGGCATGAATATAATCAGATTTAAAATTTGCAGAATCCCTCTGTTTAGACTACCATTGTCTTGTGGCTTTCTGTTAAAAGCTGCGGAGGAAAACATAGCTGCTAAAGCATTATCAAGTTGGGATTTTAGCCTGTTGGATTGTGCATTTCTAATCAATTAGTTTAAGAACCAAAACCTTTGCTATCTGTTTCACAGAAGATTCATTCACCTTAACTAATCACATCCTCAACTGTTTGCCACTATATTCTTTCCTCTTCACTATTTCAGCACCTTGTTCACAGCATGAAAGACACCAGCATAGCTGTGTTCCGGCTACTCACTCTGCCTCATATTGTTGGGGGATTCAATTATGATGATGAAGTGAAGCAGAAAATTTGGTGGCAGTACAAGGTATAAATCAGTTCTATTTTTTTATTCCTTTGGTTATTTTTGATGGCTTAAATTGTTCTATGTATCATGTTACTTATTTTGTGTATTAAATTGACTAAACATGTATCAAGTGCTTGTGCACGTCCATGTATTATACACTTCTGATGCAATGGGTGTGCGTATTAAAAAAAATGCAGTGTATAAAAACCTATAGCTCGCATCTGAACGGGTTTATCATAGACAAGTGAACACTCGGTGTTTCATGTTCTCGGACATCGGTGTGTATTAAGTGTGACTAGAGTGTACTTTTGGTGACTAACCAAATGATAGGATGTTGAAGGTTACTACATTAACCTAAATGAACTAAAGCAATTAAAAATGCAAAGAGCAGTTAAACTAGAAGTTAAATCAACATAAAGAGATCTAGGGTTCAATTACACCACTAGCAAGGACTGAGGACTACTTTATTAGATGCTCTGAACTCTAGGCTACAAGTTTCAAATTCTCAAAAACCCATTGGTGTGATTAACAAATTATATCAATTTCATGTCAATTCATTAGTTAAATCACATAACTCATCTATTGGTAGCATAACCTTTTCAATAATGATGTAAGTTATCTATTTTCTAGCATGAGTCATTCATAACATCCTATTTTTCAATCCAATTAAAACCATTGTGAGAATATCACATGCAAAACTACTAGATTCACACATGATTTCAACATTATCATCAAGTCTTAACAAGATTTCTATAAGACAACCAAGAAAGAACGAGATGGATAAACATCAATAATTTATAAACCAAAGAGAGGTCTTTGTCTCACAATCACACCAGATCAAACATCAAATCTAAGTTTTCATCCAAAAGCCAAGTTAGGTTTAATTGAAACCCTAGAAACAAGTTTAGTTACTCATGCTACAACAACAACAACAACAACAACCCTAGAAACAAGTTTAGTTACTCATGCTATTCAATAAATAACCAAAGAATTCAAAAGAGAAAGAAAAAGATACAATCATTGTTGAATGATTACAATTTCTCCCTTTTGATTCGAAAAGTCTTAGAGTTCTTGAGTTCCAAAATCGTGTTTCTCCTGTGCTCTCCTTTGCTTCTTGTTCTAATGCCAAATTATGCATGAATCCCTCCAAATTAAGCCTTTTTTGCCATATATTCATCCCAAGAAAGAAGGGGAAGAATCGAAGAAAGGAAAGAAAATTTCGTGTAGGAATTTCAAAAATGCCGTGGTACTTTTTGCTCTGTAACAAGTATTTCCATCTTCTGCAAGATTCACAGTGGAGAATTCCCAAAAATGCCAGCATTTTTGTTTTCTTCATGATTTCTTTTACTTTCTGAAAGATTCACTGTGGTGATTTTTCCAAAACTCCGCAGCTCTTTTCATTTTTCCGAATTCCTTTTTTTTTTTCATGCTTTGGAACTTTTTCCTTCCAAGGTTCCATATAGTTCTTTTTAGATCCAAACACATGCATTTATGCCTATGATGACGTGAAAAAGTATGAAGAACAAACAGTGTAGATTTGTGCAAGCAATATGACAATACTATGCTCAAACGTCATCAAAATATGCTAATAATTGTGTACAAAGTATGAGTTATCAATTTCTCATTTGAACTTTCCACTGTATGAAGTGTCTGTGATGCAGCTATAGCCCTCTGAAAGATTTGCATGCAATGTGTTGTTGAGTCAGACTTCCATAGTATAAAATTTTTTTAGCAAGGAAGTATGTGTGATGGTTGGATATAATTGTAGGTCAATCAAATATCTTTTATGGGGTTGTTAAGATGGTATCGGAATTTCTTTATAGGGCAGATGGTTTTATTTTATCCTTCTCCTGTAATTTTTCTAGCATTTTTGATTACATACATTTCCTATATTATTAGTTACATTGTGCCTCAGATAATTGACTCAGAATTTTGAATTTATTCCTGTTCTAAAAATAGAACCTTGACTTGGTGCCAGTTGAATCTTCAATCTTTTGTATGCCATAAATGCCTCAGCTTGTGACATGATTTTCTCTTGGTTTAGGAATCCATGTATGATCATCTTCGTGATGTAGTAGCCAGACATGAACCTGGGTGGGAGCACTTGCAGGAAGTAAGATAGTTTTCCTCTTGATGTGATTGAAAGTAACTTTCTTGAATTTGCCCAATATCGTCTTTGCACAGCCTGCTTTTTTACTGTGAGCTTTCTAAGAAAGAAGATCTGCTTTCATAGTATAAGATTAGCTCCAGTTGATTGTATATCTTCTGGCATTATCATTATGTTACTGCCCATCAGCAAGGCATAGTTAACAAAATACATTGACCCACTGCAAAGATCAAATCTCAAAGAAAGCAAAATTTGGTTGGTGAGTGCGTGTGTAGATTGGTCGATCAAGTATTATAGTTTTTAGTCTTGGGAGCGGATACCTTTGCTACATTTGAGAACCATCACCACACATCCACCAGAGATTCTGCATTTGCAGGGTCGATGATGTAGAACAAGAAAACCTCAATCTCAAGATTCACTTGATCAAGCTCAAGGGGCCTGAAACTTGAGAAAGACCTGTGTAGGCGCACCTTCACCTGATCTGAGGCCAGGTGGGTGCACCTGCATCCAAGGGCACGGCCACGCCAACTGAGATCTGCCACCTTTCTTTGTTATTTTTTAAATTATTTTTTATTTCCTTTTAGTTTTGAGTGATATCTAGGGTTTTAATATTTGTTTCTTATTTTATTTAGGACTCTTAGACTATATAAGCATCTTTATTTCATTGTAAAAACAATCTTTGAAATATTATTAAACTTGAGGTTTTCCTCTCAACCCCAGACTAGATTTTATCTCATGGGTGGATTCTGATCGCAGAGCTTTAGGGTTTGGGATTATCAAACTCATTACCATACTTCCTGCTGCCTCTGTCAATATTCTGCTGCCTCTGTCAATAAACAGTTAATTGTCTGTCGTGTAACCAGGTACCTGGCTTTCAAACATATGCTTCTTCAAAGTTTCTAGCTTTGTGTTTGCTATGACCCTGAACATTAAAGTATTCCTCATTTCTAGGCACCTGTCTCCCTAGATCCAGCCGTGCGAGGAATGATCCAGTTATTGTAAAGAATGTTCCTTTCTACAAGGCCAAAAAGGCAGTAGAGGCTAAGTGATGAAGCTTGATCCTCTACCACGACCCCAAAATTGGGGTGTAAGTAGTTTATGCCCATGTTCATTCTTCTGCTATTTTTCTATTTTGATGTTGATTTGCTTATAGAACTTTTTTCTGATCCTTGGGTCATATAGCTTTGGCACTACATCGGTGCTTTCTTTATACATATATATTTATGCTCATTTCTACCCCTGCATCCAACATTAAAAATAACGAAAAGAAAAGAAAATTTATTTTTATTCTGAAGGTTAGAAACAAGATATATGATGGAATTCAATTGAAAACCCTACTGTATTTTTTTTTTTTTGACCTCAACCTTCCACTAGATGCATCTTCCTGGAGTGAAGATGATCTCAAGGACCCTAAGAAATGGTATGGGAAGCAAACTGGCGCCAAGAAAGGTAGTGATCGAACTTCTCTTTCTCCTCGAAGATGTTAGCGTGTTGAAGAAGGAATGCATATTGAATGTCAGTATCTTATGAATGGCCCTTAACCTAATGTTGATTCTTTTCTTTTCTTTTCTTTTTTTTGGGGGGGGGGGTGGTTACAACCTAGTGTTGATTCTTGCAACTCAGATACTACACGCTCTATGTTATTAATCTGGTAATGATTAAAGCAGTAGAGATGTTTTGTGATAACAAACATTTGCAGTTGAGTGAGATGTTGAAGAAGGTGCAGCCATACATCCAGAGCATCAATGATGGTGTCTTTCCACAACCAATTTTAATACCCCCGGACGATGAAAATCAGAAGGTAAAATAACATTTTTTCTTTTTATTTTATTTTATTTTATTTTATTGGGCAGAAGAAGACCAGGCGAAAAAGATGGCTGTTTTTCTGAGCAAGAATTTAAATCAAAATTCTGGATGAATATGGATTTTTCTTCTTTTTCAGCTCCTTTTTTGTTCCTTGTAATTTTGGAAATTATGTAATAATCAGTTTTATGCAAAGTAGTACTACATTCTAAGAAGTGAAAACATTCGCCTAGCAGAGGAAGAAAATAAAAAAAAAGCTACGTTAGAACAAAAAACCACACTCAAGATGCGAGAGAGAGAGAGAGAGAGATGCACAATAAAGAAGCAGTGAATTTGTGTTCTTCCTATATTATTAACCATCATCCCAAGATTGAATTTTTGTAGGTTAATGTATGTAAAATTGAAATCTCTTTCAAATATAAAATGAAAATACGCTGTATTATGAAAATTTAAAAATTGCATATCTCAAAAGAGCATAGCGTTTTGATAAGATTTAGATCAAATAATCATTCTTTGTAATTCAAAAAACAATTTTATCATAAAAATTTATTGGATTGCTGACGGAGGAGAAGAAAATAAAAATGAAAAATTGACCAATGAAGGATTTTATTTTTTTTAATTGGTTGAGAACATCCAAAGGTGGTGGCGTAGCAAATATGCGAGCGCTGCTGCACGTGGCGATGCACGTGCCCCTTCGGCAACGCAAACAGAACCTCGGATGTTCCTGCATGGTCCTTGGGTAAGGAACTGTACTAAGTCATCGGGCCATTCATCTAATTCATATTAAACTTTATTTTATTACAAAATATTACATTTATATAATGACGATTTAATTATAAAGAAGTTACATTTTGAATTAATGAACAGTTTAAGCAATTAAGCATATCAACGTGCTAACGATTATTCTGACAATTATAATAATATAAATAAGTTATTTAATATAAATATGGAAACTTGTCAAAAATACTATACAAACAATAAATTAAGGTAACATATTTTTCTTGGTTGCTAGTTTGTAAGAAATGAAATTGCGAGGAAGATTAACCTAAGATTTAATCATGTATTAAGAAGATCGTAAATTAGGTTTCCCCACCATCCTTACACGGTAGGGCACCTTTTCTTGACTCCACACTCAATACTTGTACTTGATGAATTAGAGTTTTTTTTTTTTTTCATGATTTAAGAAACAACACGTGATAAATCTTTATAACGAAAAACTTTTATATGGAATTAAATTTTTTTTAGTTATTCAGTTTTTCTAAATTAATTAGTATTTATTTTTCGTACGACAAAGAGAAAGAAAAAATTGTTATTATTGGTCGAGGAGAAGAATTGTCACTAAAATTTGGACATTGAACCCCATTTTTAAATCAATAACCAAATAAATAATATTTGACATAATACGATGTTCTTAGTAAAACATGAAGGGCCAAAAATGGCAGAATTTTTATAACAAAGATTTTATCAATTTATTTGTTGACTTGTTTTTCTTATTGAATTAATGGTTTATAAAAGATAAAATGTGAATCATGTCTGATGCAACAAACAAAAGAATTCCGATGAAAGCCAACTTATTATCAATAACTCTATTATAAAAATTTAAGATTCAAATCTTATTTCACTCAAAAAGAGAAATATAAGTAGGAAAGGCTATTTCTTATTATTGATTGAGAAGATCTGAAGGTATGGAACCTCCAAAATGTGCGGATAACAAATTAGGATGTGGTGGCATAGCAAATATTCAAGCCTCGCCGCACTCGGTGATGCACGTGCCCCGTTGACATTGCAAACAATATCTTCCACAGTGAGGAGAAACTTCGGCTCGACCAACACAGTCCCTGACGTTCGTGCAAGGTCCGACAGATGTGGTCGACACATTCTGTGGCCTTTGAACCCGTCCTGTTTCCTCAGCACTCAAATTTAAACCTGTACCCAAATTCACATGAGTTTTTGTCATTTCAGTTTTGGGAAGAAGTAACGTTAGAAATAAATAATAAATTAATTGGATTAAATTTTTATATCTGTTTAGAGAAATAAAAATTTATTTTAATGAAAAAAATACAATATAGAAAGGAATTTATCATTTTATTTATTGACTTTTTTCTTTTTTCAATTTTAATCTAAAAAAGAATTCGAAAGGAGAGAAAGAGAGAGTCTTGCCTGATGCAACGAGTAAAAGCATTACGAAAATAGCCAACCTGATGAAGGGAAGTTTCTCCATTGTTTGAAATGACTGCGTTATGGTGTCTATATCTGGGGACTTGCCTTTTCTTTTTTTCTTTTTCCCTTGATAATTTGTGTAGAATGGCTTTGTGATTCATAGTATTTATAGCATTACTCAACCAGAACTTTAGATTTGAATATGGAAAGTTAAATGCAATCAATTAGAATACTAATTCATTATTCTTAAAATAATGGAAATTTCCTATTTTATTCCCATTAAATATATACTTTCATTTGGAAAGTCACTATTTTTCTATGTAAAAAAAAAAAAAAAATAACCCAGACAAAAGTGCATTCTTCCTATTTTCCTGAAAAGAATTTGATAATTATTTACTACTTTCCCAATACCTAAACTTATTTTATGGAAGTATTGTAAATGCATGCTTGGTATTAGGGTATAATTTTTATAGTAAAAAAAAATCAATAATTTAAATAACAAAATTTGACATAGTACAATTTTCATAGTAAAATCAATAAGGGCACAACAACACAAATTTTCTACTTTGTTCACAGTAGATATATAAAATTTTCCAAAGAGTTTCAATGTAAAAGAACCAAAAAAAAAAAAAAAAAAAATCCATGAAAAGAATTTATAACTATTTTCTACTTCCCGTCTGTCATGATAACTATATATATTTTATCAAAATAATGAATAATTTTGTTGTTTAATTAATTAACTTATTTATAATTAGTATATAAGGTGCTCGCCAATCTCGCTTCCATGGCAATCTTGCTCGTACAAAAATCATTTTACCATCATTCATGAAAAATCTGAAGAATTTTTTTTTTTTAAAGAATTCTATATTTAACTTTGATTCGTGGACTTCTAGCTTTCCCTCTCCGGCAGCAGCGGCGTGACGTGGGGATCGAGGCCCTATGTCCTCATCATCGAATGGTGAGGCTCGCCCGCGAGCTAAATAGGCCGGTGGCGGGGGGGAGACCACCATGGCGGCGGGGTGGCCGCCACCGCCAGGAGGCTAAGGGCTGCTGGACAGCAGCCATGGCGACGCGAGGTGAAGTTGGGGCTTGAAGCCCCAACTCTTCTCTCAGATAGGGCTGAGTCAATAGACCACGTGGGCTGATGAGTCAGCACCTGAGGACTGACTTGGCAGCCCACGTGGCTGCTCAGTCATCATGCAAATTAAAAACAATAAAAATATTTATATTTTTTAAAATTTTTTGTGGTAAATCTTAGGAATATTAATGTTTGGAAAACATTTTCAAAAGAAAGATATTGTTTTGAGTGTATCCAAAAGTCAACATTTGAATATAAAGGGCAAAAAGAATCATGTAGGGTGTTGAGTTGGCTTTTGTTGGTCTTCCTCTGTTTTGCTGTTCTTGGCTTTTCTGTGTCAATCTATAAAAAGGAATTTTTCCTAAGCTTAAATCAATTTTTATGGCAAAATCAAAACCCTAAAACATAGAAATTACAAGTTGCATATTCAGAAGAAATATACCATTTTGACTGGGTTTAACTTATTCCATCATTCTGGTGTGGGAGTTTAAGGTTTAGAGTTTTATGTTCTTCCCATTGCCAGCCAACAGATAAAACGAAAACGATAAATGAGAAATAAGCATAAAGAGCAAAATTTGGTCTTATTGTATGAGTACATCCAAAGGTATGTTTCCTCAAAAAATGAAGGCTTAGGGCTAACAACATGGGGCTCTGATAGGCATTGCAACTACTCCTCCTTGCACCTGTAGAGGCAGGAGCCATTGTAACATTCTACACTGATTAATTGCTTACAAGCAGGAGGGATATTGGAAGGAGGATTAACACACATCTTGATGTTCTGGTTGCATTGTCCTTTGATAAAGATCCTGACTGACTCGTTGGGCACAATCTCTGGACTCTCTACTGCTTCGTTTGCCTCACTGCTCAACTTTAAACCCCAACCAAATCCATATTCTTTTTGTCATTTCATTTACGTCAAAAGACACTAAAAATAATTAATAATTATACTATAATTTTCTTAGTAAAATCATTAAGGCACATGGCAAAATTTTGTGAATATGCAATATGTTTTTAAACTCTGTCTAGCATGAGAGAGAGAGAGAGAGAGAGAGAGAGAGAGAGAGAGAGAGAGAGAGAGAGAGAGAGAGTTTATTTGATGCCCCTGATAAAATCAGGGCGAAAAAGTCGAACTTGATGAAGTGAAGTTTCTCCATTGCTTGGAATGACTTTGTTATGGAGTAGTGTATTATATTCTTTGTTGGGATTTGCATGCATATATATATATATATATTTATATATTTGATTTAGGCTTGTGGAAAAATTTTAATAATTTTATTAAGCGGGCATAAATTGATCAATGTTATAAACCCTAAGGAATTTGAATGTTTGAAAGATATGTATGATACTGATATTATTATTAGCGGCATCTTTTTATATATGTTAAGTTATTTTACTCCAAATATTACAAAATTGAAATATCATATATATTTGAGAGAATATTTGATTAGTTTAACTTTATATCTTTTCATTTATGTACACACTCCAATTTATATAAATATTCATTTTGTTCAATGTATTGTATATACACAAAAAGCAATAAGATCATTCTCCGTAAAATTATTCTCTCAATATTTTATTACCTTCTTTGAGTTTGTTATATATTCCGAATTCCATAACAATCAGTTGATTATATTTTATATTAGCTTTATTTTGTTACAAAATATTACATTTATATAATGATGATTTAATTATGAAGAAGTCACATTTTGAATTAATCAATGGTTTAAGCAATAATATAAATAAGTTATTTAATATAAATATGGAAACTTGTAAAAAAAATACTATTCAAACAATAAATTAAGGTAACATATTTTTTTTGGTTGCTAGTTTATAAGAAATGGGATCACGAGGAAGGTTAACCTAAGATTTAATCATGTATTAAGAAAGTCGCGTATTAGGTTTCCGCAGCATCCTTACATAGAGTAGGGCACCACTCATGTATTAACCTAAGACTTGTATTATTGGTTGAGGAGAAGAAATGTCACTAAAATTTGGACATTGAGGTGCCACTACAAAAAAACATGATTTTAGTTACGGATTTTCGCAATTGAATTTAATCATTTATAAAAGAGAAAAAAAGTGAATCCTGTCTTATGCAACAAACAAAAGCATTTAATTATTTTAGATATGAATATGCTTTTTTCTTTATCTTTTTCCCTTAATAATCTGTATAGAATAGCTTTGTGATTCATAGTATTTATAGGCATTAGTCAACCAGAATTTTAGATATGAATATGCAAAGTTAAATGCAATTAATCAGAATAGTAATTAATTATTCTTAAAACAATGGAAATTTCCTATTTCATTCGCATTGGATATATACTTTCTTAGTAAAATCATTAAGGGCACAATGGCATCAACTAAATTTTTAATTAAAAAATGGGCATTGTTCCTATTTTTCTGAAAAGAATTTATAACTATTTTCTACTCCCCATTTGTCATGATAACTATATATATATTTTATCAGAATAGTGAATCATTTTGTTAATTAATTAAATAATTTATTTATAATTAGTATATAAGACGATCATCAATCTCGCTTACATAGCAATCTTGCTCGCACAATAATCATTTTACCATCATGTTTGAAAAATCTGGAGATTTTTTTCTTTTTTAAAAAAGAATTCTATATTTCACTTTAATTCGTGGGCTTCACTTTAATAATTTCATTTCTAGGTAATTTTTTGTATATTTTATTATAAATTATTTATGGTGATCCTTTGTTAAATGGACATAAATTATCGGTGGGTTATATTTCATATTAAATTTATATTATTAGAAAATATTATATTTATATAATGATAATTAAATTACAAAGAAGTTATAATTTGAATTAATGAATGGTTTAAGATATTGAACATGACTATTTTGACTATTTGTTTTAGGCACATGATGGTAATGCTATACAATATGGCAAGTTTCTTTTTATAATTACAAAATAAATTGGAGTTACAAAATCTATTTATTTATATACTGAGAGTACATTTGATGGTTTTTATATGGTATTTTCTATACAAATTCACAAACACATGTATATATTTTATAGTGAAAAGTCAAAAATATCCTTTAAATTTTGTCTCAAGTACAAATAGCCACTTAAATTTACAAAAATATAAAAACCTCATCAATTATAAAAATATCTAAAGATGCCCATTCGTCGACAAATCACCTATTCTTAATATTCAAATAATATAATAATATTAAAATAAATTATTTTTTTCATTAAAAATTTAGAGCAAGAAAAAGAAAAATTGTTATAAATTAAAGAGAATACTAAAAATAAAAATAGAGAGAGACAAAAAGAGCAATTTCTTACTCTTTTATATGTATTCACTATCAGAAAACACGGTATCAGTGATGAAAAATTATCGACGGATTTTTTTCCTTCGGTAATAGGGACGAAATTGCGACGGATTACCGACGGATTAACGACAGATAATATTACTTATTTTTTATATTTTTTAATTTTTTAAATTTAAATTTAAATTTTATTTTGTAGATGGATAATATTAATTTATTTTTTAAAATTTTTTATTATTTTATTTTAAGCTAAAATAAAATTATTTCATTATTTTATAAAAAATTATATTTTTATATTATTTTATTATTATTAAAAATTTTTAATTTTATATTTTTTTATTATTATCAAAAAATTATAGTTTTTTAATTTTTTAATTCTTTTAATTTTAATTTTAATTTTATTTTATTTTGTCAAAAAATAATATTATTTTATTATTTTAAGATTTTTATTATTTTATTATTTTATTTTAAGCTTAAACCTTATTATTTTATTATTTTATTATTTTATAATAAATTATCAATTTATATTATTTTATTATTAATAAAAAATATGAAATAAAGATAATAAATAAAAAAAAGAGTATAGATATAAAGGTAAGTTTGGTCTCGTGATTTTGTTTCTTATTGTTTTTCACGTGTCTCAGGTTCAATCCAAGACCCAAGTCGGAGACATATTGAAGGCATTTTACACGGATTAGCGACGGATTTTTTTTATTTTTTATAATTTTTTTATTTTTATAATTTTATAATTTTATTTAATAATTTAATAATTTAATTTAATTTTTTAATTTTTTTAAATTTTTTATTATTTTATAATAAATTATACTTTTATATTATTTTTATATTGTTAAAAAATTATAATTTTATATTATTTTATTATTGTTAAAAATATGATATAAAGATTATAAGTAAAAAAAAAAGAATTATGATTAAATAAGAAAGATGGTCTGGTGGTTGGCTTGCTCACATTGTTTTCCTTGTACAGGGGTTTGAATCTCACCGATGGCAAGTTGAGGGAATTTTCAAAAATTAAAGAAGAGCTGGTGGGCGAGTCAGGCCAGGCCAGGCAGTGAGTACAGAAAAAATCCGTCGCTCATACCCTTCAGCGATGGATTTTTCCATCGCTGAAGGCCTGTTTTTGGTAGTGATCGAAAGGGAGTATTTATATAAATCGGGATGTGTATATAAATAGAAGGTTCTAAACTCCAGTATTCTCCCAAATATGTAATATTTCCATATTATGATGTTGACATATAAAGATACCATTAATAGCAATAGTGGTATCATGTGTATTCTTATAAAATATTTACCTTCCATATATCGAACATCTACCCAAAATTTCAAGTGTTTATAACATTCCCCATTAGATATCCATTATATAGAGAATATATTTCATTAAAATCTTAGTAGAAAAAAACCTGGTGAGAAAAAATCCTAGTGAAAAAAAGGAGTGTATATTCAAAATGTTTGATAATGTATTTACTCGCCCTATTGAAAATATCACTTGAGATTTTTGATTCGATACATTTCGATTCATTTCACCAATCTTGTAAAAGTAGTAGTTGGTGGAGATTTTGTAAATAAATCTGTTGAATTTTCACTTGATTGGATTTGTTGAATATTTATATCACTATTTTTCTGAAATTCATGAGAGAAAAAGAATTTTAGTGAAATGCGTTTTGTTCTAGTGCCTTTGATATATCTTTCCTTGAGTTGGGCGATGCATACTGCATTATCTTCACATAAGACTGTCAGTACCTTTTTTCTTGAAGATAAACTGCAAACTCTTCGTTTGTGATGAATCATAGATCTTAACAATATACATTCACGACTAATTTCATAAATTGCTAAAAGTTCAGCATGATCAGAGAATATAGCTACTAATGTTTATTTTCATGAAACGTCATGAGATGATGGTACCACCATATGTGAACACATATTCAGTTTGTGAACGAATATTATGAGAATCAGATAAGTATCTGCATTTACAAAATCAATCAAATTTGTTTTGAAGAGTATAGGAAAATATAGTCCTATGTTTTTCGTACATTGTAGGTAATAAAATATATATTTAACCCATTCCAATGTTTTCAGGTTGGACAAGAGTTATGTCTCCTAATAAGTTAATGGATAATGATATATCATGCCGTATGTGACTAGCGAGATATATAAATGCTCTGTTTGCACTTAAATATGACACTTCAGGATAAAAAATCTTCTCATTATTTTCTTGAGGTTTTAAAGAGTCTTTATTTATATCAAGTGACTTTACAATCATTGGGGTGCTCAATGTATGTCATTTGTTCATATGAAATCATTTTAACACTTCATCTGCATAAGTTGCTTGATACACAAGGATTCCATCTTTTAAATTTTCTATCTATAATCAAAAACAAAATTTTATTTTATTTTTTGATATATTTCATATCAAATTCTCTATTAAAGTATTCTACTACTTTCGAGAGCTCTTCAAAAGTCTTAATAATATTCAAATTATTAACATATACTATAATAATACCAAAATTATATTCAAATCTTTTTATAAAAATATATGGGCAAATGGGATCATTCTTATATCCCTCATTTAACAAATATTCACTAAGTCGGTTATACCATATGCGATCAGATTATTTTAATTTATATAAAGATTTGTTCAATTTGATTGAATAATATTCTTGAGAATCGAAATTACATACTTCTGATAGTTTAAGTCCTTCTGGGAATTTTATATAAATGTCATTGTCCAATGGGCTATACTAATAATCTATAACGATATCTATTAAACGTAAATCGAGTTCCTTTTTGTATTGACAGACTAATTAGAAATCGATAAGTAGTCACATTCACCACGTGAGAGTTTGTTGTATCATAATCAATATCGGATCTTTACGAAAATGCTTGTGTAACTAAAGGTACTCATAAATTTACCTTTTTTATTTCGTTTTTACACATAGATCCATTCGTATCGCACTGGTTTTACACCAATAGGTGTACGGATTATTGGTTCGAAAACATTTCTTTTGTCCAAGGATTTCAATTCTGTCTCAATTGTATTTTTCCATTTTGGCTAATCACATCTATATTTTCATTCCTCAATAGACCTTGGTTCAAAATTTTCATTTTTATTATCAATACTCATTGCTATGTGGTATACAAAATTGTCATCAACATTGACATTATTTCGGTTCCATATTTCTACTGTCATAATATAATTTATTGAGATTTCATGATTATCAATATTTTCAAGTATTTGATGTTCTTCTGGAATATTATCCATGGTTGGTATATCTTTGGGACATGCAATATTTTCGTTTAAACCATCTAATTTCTTTACTAATTTTCTATTTTGAGAATTTTATCTTTGAAATCAATCGGTGTACCACGTTTTGTGCGCACTATAAACACATTAACAATGTTATGCTATCCTTCATGGACATCAATTTTAATATAAGCATTAGCAGTTGTAACATGTGAACAAGTCATTTTTTTATGGTCAGTAAATACGTTTGACAACTGATTTGTTAAACTTTATAAACGAATTATCTTTTGAACTTTTAGTTCATATTGTTTTGTTCGAAAGTTAAGATAAGATAATGATGATTCATTTCAATTGATTTTATTTTTAGACTGTTTATTCTTTTCTTCTCCTAATATTGGGAAATAGATTTGTCAAAATAACAATCAACAAAGTGTGCTGTAGACAAATCTTCTGCCATAGGTTCAAAATATTTAATAATCGATAAAAATTCATACCCAATGTATATCCCCGATCGCCTTTGTGATCCCATTTTAGTTCGTTGTGGTGGAGTAATAGAGATACTGCACATCCAAAAATTCTCAAATGAGAGATATTTGGTTTCTGAAGATGAATCAAATGTAATGTGAAAAAATCATTATCACTTATTGGTCGGATATGAATAAGTGCTGCTACGTGTAAAACAACATATCCCCAAGCAGAAATTGATAATTTTGCTCTTATAAGCAATGGTCTTGTAATCAATTAAATGCATTTAATGAGTGATTCTGATATATCATTTTGAGTGTGAACATATACTACATGATATTCTACACTTATCCCAATAGACATATAATATTTATCAAAATTTTGGAATGTAAATTTATTAATATTATCAAAACGAATTTTCTTGATCGGATAATCTAGAAAATGTGCTCATAATTTAATTAACTATATAAATAATCTCGCAAATATCGAGTTGTGAGTTGATAATAATAATACATATGATCACCTGGTTGATGCATCAATCAAAACCATAAAATATTTGAATGGTTCATATGGTGGGTGTATAGACACAAATATTTTCGTGCATTTGTTCAAAAAATTCAAAAAGCTCATAATTTATTTTAACTCGTGATGATCTCACAATTAATTTGTTTTGAGAGCAAATAATACAAATAAATTCATTGGATTGAAAAATGTCCATATGAATCATTTATAATTTTTTGCATCATTATTGATCCGGGATGATCCAATCAATCATATCAAATAATAAAATCATTTAACTTAGTAAACTTTTGTTTACTATTGCATATGCTTCTCTTGTATTATTATGTGTAATACAAATCATAAGAGTATGCCGGTAATTTTTCTAATATTTTTTTATCTCCTAAAATTATATTCGTAATATGAAAGTACTCAATATTTTCTTCACTTATTGTCTCAATATGATACCCATTTCTACGGATATTTTTAAAACTCAATAAATTTCCTTGAGATCTGGGAGAGTACAATATTTCACCAATTTCAAATTTAGTTCCTCTAGGCAAGAATATATTAATTCTTCCGGAACCTTCTATCAATTTTGTACTATCAGATATGATATTAACATTGGTCTCTTGCATTATAAATTTCAAAAAAATATATTTCTTTTTAACACTTCCATCGCCAATTAAGTCGTTAAACTTTCCTTCGGGATATATATTTGTGATCTATTGGAGTTTTTAATTAATTTCGTACTACCACTTATGATATCAACCGTTGTTTCTTTTAATTTCGAGCAGGAGAAGTAATTATTATTATATATATCGCAATATTATCAATGAGATATTCATCTTTCTTACCTTTTATTCATTTCAGAATATTCTCAAAACCTTTTGAAAACTTATATTGTTTTTTCTCATCATTGTTGTCCCACTCCTGGTGATAATGAATTTGTATGATCACTTCTAGTGATTTGATAAATTTGCATAACCATGACAATCATTACAATCACAACATCTTTCATATAACAATATTCAATCATATTCGTTTCAAGAAATAGACTAAAACCAGTAGTTCGAGTTTCATAATTTTCATCAATAATTTTTTGTTCAACCACAATGGGACATAAACTCAATTTGGAATATTTTGAATTCTCTTTTCCAATATTGCTATTGCAGGAACAAATTTGGGACATGAAAAGTGAAGAATTTTCGAATATATCTTTTTTAATAATATTTTCTCTATAGAACTTTTTCAACATAAAAATAACCATTTTCAAGTGGTTATATTTTTCTATCATTATTATGCCTTTAAATTATTTTAATGGTATTTTCAAGACCTATTTCATCTAGATGTATTTCAGCATCTAACATCCATAATAAATAATTTTTTTTCCATAATATCAAAAGTCACAAATTTGAGTTTCGTAAAGTACAACATTATCAACTGTAACAAGTAAAGAGAAAATAAATAATACATTTATAAAATATATATATATTTTAATGAAAACTTGTTGATTAAATACGTGGTATTATTACACCAAATCTGTAACTTATAATAAACCTTTAGACCAATAGCCCGTGGAGGGAGGCCACCATGGTGGCGGGTATGGGCTGCCACCACTAGGGGACCAAGGGCTGCTGGACTGCATCGCGCGGTGCAAGGCCAATTTGGGGCTTGAAGCCCAAACTCTTCCCTCAGCTAGGGCTAAGTCAACAGACCACGCAGGCAAATGAGCCAGCACTTGAGGGCTGACTTGGCAGTCCACATAGCTGCTGAATAATCCTGAAAATTTTAAAAAATATAAATTATATATTTTTAATTTTTTGTGGTAAATCTGAGGAAAATTATTGTTTGAAAAATATTTTTAAAAGAAAAATCCAAAAGTCAAATAGTTGAGTATAAAGGGTAAAAAGAATCATGTAGTGTTGACTTGGCTTTTGTTGGTCTTCTTGTGTTTTACTGTTCTTGGCATTTCTGTTTCAATCTATAAAGAGACGGCAGCAATTAGGTTAATTTTCAGAAGGAACTTTTTCTAAGATGAAATCAAATTTTAGGGTAAGGTCAAAACCCTAAATATACTATTTTGGCTACGTTTAACTTAATCAATCATTCTGAGTTTTATGTTCTTCTATTGCTGGCCAACAGAAAATAAAAAGAAAAAAAAATAAAAACAAAAAAGGAATACAATAATGGGAAAATAAGCATAAAGAGAAAAATCTGATATCATGGTTTGAGTACATCCAATGATAATTTTCCTCAAAAATGTGGGGTTAGGGCTAACATCTATGGGGTTATCAATAGGCGTTGCAACTACTCCTCTTTGCAACTGTAGATGCATGAGCCATTGTAACATTCTACACCGATTATTTCCTTACAATCAAGAGGAATATTGGAAGGAGGATTAACACACATATTGATGTCCTGGTTGCATAGTCCTTTGACAATGATCCTCACTGACTCATTGGGCACAATCTTTGGACTCTGCACTGCTTCGCTTGCCTCACCGCTAAACATTAAACCTGCAACCAAATCCATATTCCTTTTATAATTTCATTTATGTCAAAATCCATATTTCTTAGTAAAATCATTACGGCACATGACAAAATATTTGAAAATGCAATGTCTTTAAAGTCTGTCAAGCATATGAGAGAGGGAGAGAGCTGATAGGGCATAAATTAGTATAATAATTGTGATTGACTTTTTTGGTTTTCTTAATCTAATTAAGCATTCAAAAAAGAGAAGAAGAGAGGATTGCCTGTTGCAACGAGCAAAAGCATTGCGGAAAAAGCCAACTTGATGAAGGGAAGTTTCTCCATTGTGTGAAATGACTGCGTTGTGGTGTCTGTATCTGGGGACTTGCTTTTTCCTTCTTAATAATTTGTACAGAATGGCTTTGTGAATCATAGTATTTATAGCATTATTCAACCAGAATTTTAGAGATGAATATGGAAAGTTAAATGCTATTAATTCATTATTCTTAGAACAATGGAAATTTCCTATTTATAGGATTAGTCAACCAAAATTTTAATTATGGGCTTAGTTAATAAGAACAGTAATTCATAATTCTTAACAACAATACAAATTTTCTATTTTGTTCATAGTAGATATAGAATTTTTTCTGAAGAGTTCCTATGTAAAAAGAAAAAAAATAAAAAACCAATCCAAAAAAGGGCATTGTTCCTATTTTTTCTGAAAAGAATTTATATAATGATAATTAAATTATAAATAAGTTATGATTTGAATCCAATAAATCACTATTTGTTTCACATATTAACACAAATAAATGTTATAATTTACTTTCACATACTATAGCTCTTTGTAGGCTCATGAGGTAATGCTATACAATATGGTAAAATCTATTTATTTATATAGAGTACATTTGATGGTTTTTATATGGTATTCTTTATAGAATTTCACAAACACATGTATACATCTTATAGTGCAAAGTCAAAAATATCCTTTAAATTTTGGGTCAAATACAATTGACCCCTTAAATTTTCAAAATTATTAAAACGTCCTCATTTATAAAATTATCTAAAATTGCCTGTTCCGTCGACAAATCGCCTATTCTTAATATTGAAAATAATAAAATAATATTAAAAATATTAATTTTTTTGTTAAAAAATTAGAGCAAGAAAAAGAAAAAAAACTCTCTCTCTCTCTCTCTCTCTCTCTCCCTCCCCTTTCTTCCCAAACCCCACCCAGAACCCCCGGCGCTCTCTCTGTCTCTCTCTAACCTTTCTCTCACCTGTACTCTCCCACTCTCAATCTCTTCAACCTCTCTCTCTCTCTCCCCGGCAGCAGCAGCGTGATGTGGGGATCAAGGCCCTATGGCCTCACCATCGAATGGTGAGGCTCGCCCGCCAGCAAAATGGGCTGGTGGCGGAGGGTGGCCCCCATGGCCACAGGGTATGGGCTGTTATCACAAGGAGGCCAAGGGCTGCCGGACTGCGTTGCGGGTGTGGCGTCACGATGCCAAGTTGGTGCTTGAAGCCCCAACTCTTCTCTCAGCTAGGGCTGAGCCAGTAGACCACGCGGGCTGATGAGCCCGCACCTAGGGCTGACTTGGCAGCCCACGTGGCTGCTGAGTAATCCTTCAAATAAAAAAATAAAAAATATATATATTTTTTAATTTTTTGTGGGTAAATCTTAGGAAAATTAATGTTTGAAAACTATTTTTAAAAGAAAAATATTGTTTTGAGTGTATCCAAAAGTCAATACTTGAGTATAAAGGATAAAAATGATTATTTTTTGTTGGTCTTCCTGTGTTTTGCTGTTCTTGGCATTCTATAAAGAAACCACTGCAATTGGGTTAATTTTAATTTTTTGTAAGCTGAAATCCAATTTTAGGTTAAGGTCAAAACCCTAAAACATAGAAATTAGAAGTTGCACATTCCGAAGAAATATATCACTCTGACTAGGTTTAACTTAATCAAACATTCTTCTTGTTTTAAAAATATACCACACAGGAGTATAACACAGGAATATTCCGAAGAAATATTTATTTTCTCATCATTTTCCATAATTTTTCATAAAAACTAAAAAAAAAAAATTTAATATTCATTTTCTTCTAAAACATTTTGTTTTGGGGCTTTTTCTTAAAATATTTTTGAAGTCCTGATGGGTAGAATTATAATTTTTAAAATTTTGGGGCAAAAAATATAATTTTTAAAATTTAAATATACCACTCTGACTAGGTTAGCCATTGATAATTGTTTACTAACCTCTGAATTAACAATTGCTATTGAAAATCTAAACCTCCAAGTTAGCTATTGATTATTATTACCCAATTTCGGGTCAGTTATTATCTATTGAATACATAACCTCCATGTTAGTGATCGATTATTATAACATAATTTTCTAGTAGGCCCAAAGTTTAAAAAGAAATGTTTTATTAGTCCGTTTACTCCGATTAGAAGGCACTTTAATTGTATAGCTACTCAAAACAAAACCTCCCTACTGTTATTCGAAAGTCTGACTAGGTTTTAAAAATATTTCTTCGGAATCATTCAACACTCTGACTAGGTTTTAAAAATATTCCTGTGTTACAATTGCTAGCCCACAGAAAAAAAAAAGGAATGCAATAATGAGAAAATAAGCATAAAGAGGAAAATTTGGTATTATTGTATGAGTACATCCAAAGGTATGCTTCCTCAAAAATGTAGGGTTAGGGCTAATATCTATGGGGTTATGATAGGCATTGCAACTACTCCTCTTTGCACCTGTAGATGCATGAGTAATTGTAGCATTCTACACTGATTAATTGCTTACAAGCAGGAGGAATATTGGAAGCAGGATTAACACACATCTTGAGGTCCTGCTTGCAATATCCTTTGATAAAGATCCTCACTGACTCATTGGGCACAGTCTCTGGACTCCGCACTGCTTCGCTTGCCTCACCACTCAACATTAAACCTGCGACCAAATCCATATTCTTCTTGTTATTTCATTTATGTCAAAAGACACTAAAAATAATTAATAATTACTATAATTTTCTTAGTAAAATCATTAGGGAACATGGCAGAATTTTTGAAAATGCAATATGTTTTTAAATTCTGTCTAGCAGATGAGAGAGAGAGAGACTTACCGGATGTCCCTAATAAAAGCATGGCGAAAAAGGCCAACTTGATGAAGGGAAGTTTCTCCATTGCTTGGAATGACTTTGTTATGGTGTGTGTATTATATGTTAGGACTTGCATGCATATATATATATATATATATATATATATATATATATATATTATTTTTACAGAATTACTTTTTCTTGTGGTGATTTATTGTATTTATGGTACTAATTAATTAATTAAATCTTCATATATAAATATAGAAATCAATGAGATTTTCCTTTGTTGCTCAGTAGATATATAATTTTTTTTGGGAAGATGGGGTTCTTCCTTTTTTTTTTTTTTTTATAAAGAGAATTTGATAAATATTTTCTACTTCCTATTCGTTACAAATTTTTCTACAACTTTATATTCTTCATAATCCATTCCTCACATTTTTGGGAAAAAATTATTTTCTTTTATCTCCATTTTTTGATATTCAAATTTGAGTCTCTCCCATATAAATATATATATATATATATATATATATATATATTATTTTATCAAAGGCTTTCTCAAGTAACGTTTGTACTTAGTTAAACTTATTGTAGGAAAAAATGAGAATAATATTTAGGGATAATTTTTATTCTACGGACATAAATTAGTTAATGGGTTAATTCTGCCTATATTAAATTCACCTTTGTTACCAAAGTCCTCATTTATATATATAGAGTTACATACCAAACAGAGTAATTGTTTAATTTAATTAAATTTATTAGCAATAAGTTATAGGTATTTTGAGTATTCATTATATACATTAATGCAAATAAAAAACTGATGGAACTATGTAGGAACAGACCATGTGCAAATTAGTCTTACCCATTTTTTAACTTTGCATGTTATATTTTTTCTAATCTAATCATGATTTTTTTTTCATATTTAATTTTATTTTTCTGACTAAAAGCAGAAGAGTATAGATTGGCTAGGTTGTAAAGAATCGGAAACAAAAAAATGAAAATAGATACGAAACGATAGAATACAGGAAATAGAAACGTATGAGAAACCATAAATATGAAAAATATCAAAAGTTGCGCGTAAATATTAATTATTTTATAGCAATAATAGAATAGTTATATTTTATAATAATAATTTAAAATGATCAAATATATAATCATTAACCATAAAACAAATAAAATAATTCAATAAATAAATAATTCATTAAACATGAGAAGATATATAAATATCTAAAATATAAGAATTTTTGTATAAATATTAAATAATTTAACGTGTCGAACTCTTTCGTAAACAAAAATATTAATATTAAGAAATTTCTGTATATCAAAAAGAGAAGATACTTAGTGCCCGTTTGGTAGGGCATTTTTTTGGCTTTTCTGCTTCTTATAAAGAGAAGCAAAAATTAATAGATTTTAAAATTAAATTAAAAATTGTTTGGTATTTTTACTTTTAAAAATAAACTGATTTTATAAATTTTGAAATAATGTTAAAAGTTAAAAGTTAAAAATTAAAGTTAAAAAGAAAGAGAGGACATAAGGTAAATAAATTTATGATATGGATATATTTAGAATTTCATATCTTTTAAGTGAGGATATAAATGGAATAAAAGGAAATATATTTCCTAAAAAGCTTATGGATAGTTATTTTGATCCGTAACTAATATTTTTTTATGTGTTCACAATTATAAGTTGTTTATATAGTTTTAGACAACTACTAGTCTAAATATTAAATTTGTATTAAGAAAGTTTTGCACTATATATAAGGTTTGTCCAGCGCAGATACATATACGATGTTATTGGTGGGGCAATGTTGTAATCGTCCATCCATATAAATAATGTGATAACGTCGTGACTATAGCAAAATTTTCACATTGGCTACCTTTGTTGCCTCGGCACTCAAAATTAATCATGTAACCATATTTTTTTTACAAAAAATTAGAAAACTAGCCGTATCTGGATTCGAACCTTGGTCTGAAATCCTAGCTTTGAATTCAAACACGGCCATTTTTCTGATTTTTTTTTTTCATTTTATTCTTTTAAAACATGCCATGAATATTAGAGTTAAGTTGAAATGAAAGAATTTAACTTAATATTGTTTACTTTGGGAGCGAGACTTTCGATATGCAACGAATAAAGGCATTACCAAAAAAGCCAACTTGATGAAGGGAAGTTCCTCCATTGTTTGAAATGACTTTGTCATAGGTTTTTTTTTTCTTTTTTTTTTTTTTTGACATAAGAATCTCAAAAACTGTAAAAATACACACGTTCACAAAGTTTTGAACACTAGATCTAAGGGAAGTCACCTGAGGTGGAGTTATTTATCACTTGGATATCCCTGTAAGGACTTATCATAGTATTGTGCATTGTATACGAGGACTTGCTTTTTCTTTTTTCCCCTTTTTTGATGATTCTAGCATTTATTCCACAAAATCTTTTAATATGAATATGGAAATGGCAAGAATTTCCTATAATAGCATCCAATAAAAGTTTTACTATTTCCCTTCTATCAAGAATTTGTTAACTATTTTCTACTTTCCAGTTGTTATAAATTCTCTTCTACCAACAATATACAAAATTAAATTTTATTCTATAGTAGCATTTGGATCAGGTTTATCTTTACTAGCGATTATGTTAGAAGAGTTTAGATTTTCGAGTTTTTACCATCTCCAAAGAAAAGGGAAAGTAATATAACCTTTTCAATTTTTGAGTTCTTTTCGTTTTGGATTCAAATCTATGAGAAAAAAAAAAGTAAAAGGAAGAATATTAAGCGTAAAAGAGCAAAATTTATTATTATTGGAATATTATTATTATTATTATTATTATTATTATTATTTATGTGATTACAAAGATTCAAAGAGATCTCAGAAAAACACATAAATAATAATTTTTTTTTTATCATTTGAGTATCCAAAATATTAGATCAAGCATGAATAGGCGCAATTGTGGAGATGACATTCTTTGTCGATCATCTTCTTGCAACCCGGAAGAGCGGGAGGGATACAGTCCCTGATTTGATTGCAGTGTCCTACGATAAACACCCTTACTAATTGATCGGACGCCCTTATTAATTGATCGGGCTGAGGCTCTGGACTTTGAACTCCCTCTTTTGCTTCTGCACTCAAAATTAAACCTGCAATCAAATTCAAATATATAAATATATATTGTGATTTCATTTTTGTGGAAGAGTAATGCCCAGATGTTCAAATAAATTATGATTTGACAAATTAAATTTTTCATTTTTTGTGATAAGCAATAAATTTTGACTAATTTTTAGTTAAATATTTGATTGAATCTGTAAAAACTGATTTGTTAAAAATATATTTTATTTTTTAATTTGTCGATTTTGTCATTTTATTTTAATTTGGTTAATGATTAGAGAGGGAGAGAGAGAGAGAGAGAGAGAAACTTGCCTGGTATAACAAACAAAAGCATTGCGAGAAAAGCCAACGTGATGAAGCGAAGTTTCTCCATTGTTTGGAATGATGGTCGTTTATCTGAGGACTTTCTTTTTTCTTTTTCTTTTTGCTTTTCTTTTACAGAATTACTTTTCCTTTTGGTGTTTAATTGTATTTATAGAATTAATCAACCAAATTTTCAGACACAAATATGGAAACCCAACAAGAACTTCCTGTCTTGTACACAGTAGATATATATATATATATATATATATATATATATATTTATTTATTTATTTATTTATTTATATATATATTTATTTGGAAAGAGCACTATTTTTCTATGTAAAAAATATTTAAGTAATTATTTATTTATTTATTTATTTTAATCAGTATAATATAGCATAAATTGAAACATGACTCAATTGAACTCAATAATGTTAGAAACGGATTAATTGAAATATGATTCCGGATATTAGTTATAAAAATAATGAACTCATATACTTCCTAAAAATATTTTAATAAAAATTAAAATGATATATAATGGTAATTTTTTATTAAATGGACATAAATTGGGTTAGTGAATTATCCTATATTCTATTTAATATTTAATGCAAATATATATATCATAGTTTATTTTAAGAGTTGAATATAGTCGTGGTGCGCATATTACACCTTCGCACCACACCCTCTGATAGTGTCCTTATATTTCACTTGATCTTAGCCAAAAGGCCGAGAAAGGTATGGTGTCCTTTATATTTCATACACTAATCTCTATCCAACTTCATGTTTTGTTCTATCTTTGACAGAATTCTGTCCTCATGAATACTCCAATTGGAATGCTCTTTTTCAAAATATAAAATTATACTATTATTGTTAAATTATTCTTAAAGTGTTATTGAGCAAATTAAAAGCATCGGTAAAAAAATTATTGTATAAGTTTCCTATGTGCCAGTACTTTTCTTTTCATTTTTCATTTTTTTTTTATATTTCATGTGTATTGGAGGTGGGTTTGTTTCACAGTTAAATTGCGCTGTCAACTCAAATAGAGAATCAGTACAGATGTGTCTACTGAGCCTTTGTAGATGGAGACCTACAAAATACCTGCTGAAGGTGATCCAACGGAGGAACCTCTGATGTTCAAGTCAGAAAGACATATAAGAGAGAGAGAACAGTCCATAAAGATGTTTAAATTTACCCTATGTAGTCTCTAAGTAATATGTGTATTTAATGTCTAAAGAGCATATCAGGTGGGTTATCTCTGTTCAATATATATAGCAAGTGTATACAATGGCAAGTCTCTTGCTGTAGTATAAAAATCTTAATTATCTTATGGAGAGATTGTTGGAAATTTTTTGAGAGTACACGGATTGTAGTCAAAGATTTTTAAAAGATTTAAGATCTTATGAAATTAAGATAAATTCAAATTGTCAAGAAAATTTCCTTCCTTATTGGACAAGATTACTCTTAAAATTAGGAAAAATTTAAATTTTGGATAATTATGATCTTGATTTGCTTGACAGAAATGTTATCTAGTGGGAGACCATTTGGTAGTAGCTGAGAGATTAACCCAGAATATGTGCTGAGTAGTGGTCGAGAGTGTTCAAACGAGCACCTATTCGGTCGTCTTAGGTGTTTATTGGGAGACCCCTTGGTGATATGTGGGTTTGGTGATTATGGACTGTTAGCCCCGGTTGTTTGAGCATTGCACCATTTGTTTTCTTTTTTGGTATTATACCAACCAGTATCCAAAATCATATTCTTATTAATTTGGTCCGAAACTTGCAGTAATCCATTTAAGGTGCTTCCCTCCCAACGTAGACCGTTTCATGCCCAAGTCGCAAGTCGAATTCAGAAATTTGGTTAAAAGATCTAGTACAACATCTCATTAAGCCAACTAACGGTTAATACTATTTGTTCAAAATGTAAAAGTACGGAGATATATTTTACTTAAATTATTATTAATTTTTTTCTTTTTCTTAACTCGTTCAACCAAAAAATATGAAAATAAATAAATAAATAAATAAATCGTAGCATGGTGCTTATTTCTTTTATTTTTTTATCACAAGATTGGATAAGTGAGTTATGATCATTAGGCTGTCCTTGCATATAGGGGTGAGCATTCGGTTAAATAATATCGAAATGATTAAAATTAGAATAACCGATTTAATTTAATTATATAATTTTCATAACCATAATTTAACTGAATAAATTAAAAACCGATCGCTTATTTATTCGAATTAGGCGATTAATTCGATTCGATTATTCAAATTAATCAAATTATTGAATCTTTTACTATATATTTTTATATCAATTTGTGGTTATAACATAAAATTTTAAATTTTAAAATTTACTTATAACTTTAATTCATCAAATGTAACTTTATAAATTTCAAACAAAATTAATAAAATATAAATTTTAAAATTTACTTATAGCCTTGAATCTCTCACTTTGCTATTTCGCAAAAAGCGTAGCAACCCCAGCGACACACATTTTCTTATAAAGATATTCGCAAGTAGAAGGAGGCACGTATTTTTGACAATTGGCGTCGTCACCACCTTTGCAACCTCCTATGAAAGTCCAAGCCAGCCTCTTAATTGATGCATAAGGATCGTCGAACTTTGGACTTTCCACTGGTGGTTCTCTTGCCTCACCACTCTTCGTCACACCTGTAACCAATTTGTTTCTCATCATACTAATTAAATTCTATTAGAGCTAAAAAAAGTTAAATAATGGTGTTCGATCAAATTGATTTTTTCAAAAAGAAAACACAAACCAATCACCACTTTGGATATTTCTGTTACTGAATTTTTTTTTTAATCTTGGTTACTAAGTTTTTCAATCTAATACATATATATCACTCATGTGGAGGGAGGAGGGAGGGAGGGAGGGAGGGAGAGGGAGAGAGCAGAGAGAGAGAGAGAGAGAGAGAGAGAGAGTTGGAAAATGCCATGAAGAGAATGGCTGCTAAGAAAGCCAGATTGACGAAGGACAACTTCTCCATTCCTTGAAATGACTTTGTTATCGGAGGGTGTTATGACTTGCTTTTCTTGTTTTGGGAGAGTTCGGCAATATCCAAATCTTACAGATCTTATTGGAAATATTAAATTTTCCCATATATTGTCCACATTTTAATGGTAGGTATCTTTTTTGGAATAACACTACTTTTCTTTAAAGAGAAATTGTTCTACGTAAGATAAGACGAGATAAAAATAGAAAAGAAATTGTAACTCACATCAACATCTTTATATGCTAGCGGCATTGTCTCTTAAATTCTCCCCAAACCTGTACTTATATATATTAGAATAGAAAGGAAAATTTTCAGTTTCCCTCTATAGTTTACTACTAATTATTTTTACCAATAAAATTTTAATGGGTAGTTTTTTGATTTTAAATGATTTTAATTTTAAACGGTTTTGATTTTAGTTGTAAAACTGAAATTATAAAAGATAAAAAATAAATATAGTTATAAATATTTTTTTCTTTGTTTTTGTAATACCATTAACATTGAAATTTCTCTAAGTACAAAGTCGCCTGAAATGAATGTAATGCTTGGGAACATTAGTGATTAGTAATCTTTTCAAATAAATAAACTTATAATAGAATTATAATTTTAATTTATTTGATAAAAACGAGATTAACCCGCCAGTTGAAATGGTTCGACTCTCGACCCACAAACATTCTATTGGTCAGTTCATTGATTGAACCTTATGGTACATGGCCCTAAACCTATTGCCAAAAGATCAAAACTTTACCCTGGGTCCACTAAGTCAAGCTCATCAAACCAACTCCATCCAAAGCTCCTCGGTCATCGTAGTTCTCGGTACTCAACCTTCTTGGTCACTTGTCTTATCGGTGAATACATCTAACAATTATAATTCACTCGACCAGAGGATAAGCACAACTTGAGATGATTCAAGAAAGAAGTAAGTCTTTAAGTGAATTCAAACTTTCCTTACGCGGATGGAAAATTTTCCTACTCCAATACAATCTCGTGGAACAAGTAAACATGTCTTAACAGATAGTCCTGATAAGGTATGAAGCTCTCACGGTAGCCGGAACTTTCCCCTTTCAATGAGATAGTGTATCTCCAATAGACTTTTGACTATAGTTCCTACAATCTTGGAAATTCACAATGATCTCTCCACATGGAAATTAGGATTTCAACATCCCCAATGCTTTATGAAACTTTTCAATAAGAACCACGGATATATAATTACAATATCAACCACCTCCTAGGTAAGTTCTCTTGGAACTCTGCACTTAAAATATATCGGCAACATATAGTCGAGACACATTTCTTCTCAGTCTGGTTTTAATATTCTAAAATCATTTTTTTTTTTACTTGAGTGTCGAAATCTTCCTGGCAGAAACACCCTCCGACAATATTTGTAGGTTTCATCCCATACGGAGTATTGAATTACCCCTCAATTTGGGACTCCAACTCAAACAAACAGTCTATATCTATGGAGAAAATCCGCCTCCATTAGATTGGCACTGTTCGTGGGAACAGACTAAAAAGAAACTTTTTCTCAATCTAGATCTCCAACATAGTTGCAATAATGTTGCAAAAAAGGAAAAGATCACCTATCGGCTTCAATGATGACAAATTAATTAGAGTTTTGCTAGATCACCATGTAGTTCCAGCAATCTCAGAAATTCTCAATGAGATGGAATAAGATAACATATCTTAACAGACACTCCTGATAAGGTATGAAGCTCTCACAATAGCGGGAACTTTCCCCTTTCAACGAGATGGCGTATCTCTGATAGACTTTTGACTATTACTTCCCATAATTTTGGAAATTTTCAATGATCTCTCCGCATGAAAATTCGGATTTCAACACCTCCAAATCTTTACAAAACTTTTTAATAAGAACCGCGGATATATAATCACAATAGCAGCCACCTCCCAGGTAAGTTCTCTTGGAACTCTACACTTAAAATATATTGGCAACATATAGTCGAGACACCTTTCTTCTCAATCTGTTTTTAATATTCTAAAATCATTTTTTTTTACTTAAGCGTCAAAAATCTTCCCAACAGAAACACCCTCTAACAATATTTGTAGGTTTCATCCCATACGGAGTATCGAATTACCCCTAAATTTGGGACTCCAACTCAGACAAACAGAGTCTGTATCTATGGAGAAAATCCGCCTCCATTAGATTGGTATTGTTCGTGGGAACAGACTAAAAAGAAACTTTCTCTCAATCTAGATCTCCAACACAGTTGCAATAATGTTGCAAAAAAGAAAAAGACCGCCTATCGGCTTCAATGATGACTAATTAATTAGAGTTTTGCTAGATCACCATGTAGTTCCCGCAATCTCGGAAATTCTCAATGATCTCTCCACATGGAAATTAGGATTTCAACATCCCCAATGCTTTACAAAACTTTTCAATAGGAACCACGGATATATAATCACAACATCAGCCACCTCCCAGTTAAGTTCTCTTGGAACTCTGCACTTAAAATATATCGACAACATATAGTCGAGACACATTTCTTCTCAGTCTGTTTTTAATATTCTAAAATCATTTTTTTTACTTGAGCGTCAAAATCTTCCTAGCTGAAACACACTCCGGTAATATTTGTAGGTTTCATCCCATACGGAGTATTGAATTACCCCTCAATTTGGGACTCCAACTCAGACAAACAGAGTCTGTATCTATGGAGAAAATCTGTCTCCATTAGATTGGCACTGTTCATGGGAACAGACTAAAAAGAAACTTTCTCTCAATCTAGATCTCCAACACAGTTGCAATAATGTTGCAAAAAAGGAAAAGACCACCTATTGGCTTCAATGATGAGAAATTAATTGGAGTTTCGCTAGATCACCATGATCCTCTTGTTATTACGACGGAGATCGGTTCATACACAGTTAGGAGAATTCTTGTCGACCAAGGTACGGGTCGTGACCTCCTTCACTAGGACGGTTTTCAACATATGGGTTTCGTCCCTACGAACCTACAACTTCAGATGGTTCTAATAAGGGGACTCTTTGGTGAATCGTTATGCCCAGAAGACACTAAAGCACTCCTAGGAACCTTGGGGACTCCTCCCAATCAAGTCATCTCTGTAGTCACATTTAGTGTAATCAAATCCCCTTCTCCTTACATTACCATCCTCGGTCATCCCAGTCTGAACACCCTGGAGGCGTTACCGAGCTCTAAGTACATGAAAGTCAAATTTAGAATAGCATAGGTTATTGGAACCCTCAATTGCGACCCTACATCTCAATCACATCCATCTGGAGCAAACAAAGAAAGCTTCTCAATAGAAAGGCCAAGTTTAGAGACGATCCCATACCAATAAATAGACCCCAATCTGTCGAAAAGGTGGAAGAGGGATACCTCGGGCCAAGTAATCATATGGAGCATCGAACTCACAAATTTGACATTGACTATCAACCAAGACCCGTGATGAAGAGACTAGTTCTCGCCGATTTCATTCTCAAGTGCATGATCCTATACTACGATGAACAAACAACCGGCAATCCTAAAGAAGAGCATACATTAATGCCCTAGATACTACATGTGGATGAATCCTCCAACTCATTAGGGAGTGGAGTTGGGCTCGTCCTCATGGGTCCTAATGACTTCAAAACCGAATACATACTCCGCTTTGACTTCAAAGTCACCAACAACCTAGCCAAGTATGAGGTGCTTCTAACAGGATTTCGAAGCACGACATCATTGGGAGTCCAATAAATAAAAGTGTTTATAGATAGTGAACTCGTGGTCAAACATGCCGAAGGTGCCTATAAGATAAGGGAACCAATAATGGCAAAGTATCTAGCAAAACTGCAGAAATGATACAGGGATTCCATAAGGTCGACATACGACAACTACCTAGGTCGGAAAATGCTAAGGCCGACACACTATCCAAGCTGGCTAGCTCGAATTCAGTAGCTATAAGTTGAACTGTATATATCGAGAGTCTTTCCTACCCTAGCATTGACGAACCAAAGCAAATTCTATCAACACATACATCACTGAGCTGGAAAGACCCCATATAGACCTATCTGTTCTACACTTATCCCAATTGACATAAAATATTTATCAAAATTTTGGAATGTAAATTCACTAACATTATCAAGACGAATATTCTTCATTGGATAATCTCGAAAATGTATTTGTAATTTAATTAACTATGTAAATAATCTAGCAAATGCTAAGTAGTGAGTTGATAATAATGATATATGTAACCACCTAGTTAATGCATCAATCAAAACCATAAAATATTTGAATGATCCATGTGGTGGGTGTATAGACCTACAAATATCTATGTGTATTCATTCAAAAAATTCAAAAGACTCATAATTTATTTTAATTAGCGATGATCTCACAATTAATTTGCATTGAGAGCAAGCAGCACAAGTAAATTTATAGGACCGAAGAATCTTTTGGTCTTTCAAAGAATGTTCACATAAATTATTTATAATCTTTCACATCATTATTGACCTGGGATGGTCTAACCGATCATGCTAAACAATAAAATCATTTAGTTTAGTAAACTTTTAGTTTAATGTTGTATATGACTCTCTTTTATTAATGTATGTGTAATACAAACCGAAAGAGTATGCCGGTAATTTTTCTAATATCCTTTTATCTCTTAGAATTATACTCGTAATGTAAAGATATTCAATATTTTTTTTATTTGTTGTCTCAATATGATATTCATTTTTGTGGATATCTTTAAAACTTAATAAAATTTCTTGAGATCTGGGAGAGTATAATGCCTCATCAATTTCAAATTTAGTTTCTCTAAGCAAGAATATGTTAACTCTTATAGAACCTTCTATCAATTTTGTACTACCAAATATGATATTAACATTGGTCTCTTGCATAATCAATTTCAAAAATATATATTTCTTTTGAACACTCCCATCGCCAATTAAGTGGTTAATCTTTTCTTCAGGGATATATATTTGTGTTCTATTGGAACTTTCAATTAATTTCACACTATTACTTATGATATCAACCGTTGTTTCTCTCAACTTGGGGCATGAGAAGTAATTATTATTATATATATCACAATATTATCAATGAGGCATTCATATTTCTTGTCTTTTATTGATTTTAGAATATTCTTCAAACCTTTTGAGAACTTATATTTTCTTTTCCTATCATTGTTGTCCCATTTTTGTTGGTCATAAATTTGTGTGATCATTTCTAGTGGTTTGATAAATTTGCAAAATCATGAAAATCACTTCAATTATGATCTCTTTAATATATCAATATTTAATCAGATTCGCTTCAGGGAATAGACTAGAACTAGTAGGTCAAGTTTCATAATTTTCATTAATAATATTTTGTTTAGTCACAATGAGATATAAAATCAATTCAGAATATTTTGAATCCCCTTTTCCAATATGACTACTACAAGAGCAAATTTGGGATATGAAAAGTAGAGAATTTTTTAGCATATCTTTTTCAGCATATCTTTTTCAATAATATTTTCTCCATAAAACTTTTTCATCATAAGAATAACTATTTTCAGGTAGTTATATTTTCTATCATTATTATTCCTTCAAATTATTTTAATAGTGTTTTCAATACCCATTTCATTTAGATGCATTTCAACATCTCACACTCATAATAAATAATTTTTTTCCATAATATAAAGAATCACAAATTGTAGTTTCATAAAGTACAACATTATCAACTATAACAAATAAAGAGAAAATAAACAACACATTTGTAAAATACTCATTAATTAAATACGTGTTATTGTTACACCAAATTTGTAACTTATAAAGAAACCTTTAGACTAGTAGCCTACAATGTCTGGTTTCAGCTGATATACTTAATCAATAATAAAGTTATTAAATTAAGAAAATAATAAAATAATGCCCACAAAATCTAGTTTCCAACCTATGTACTTAATCAATAATAAAATTATTAAATTAAGAAAATAAAGAACACAATGTCTGCAAGGTCTAATTTCAAACCTATATGCTTAATCAATAATAAGGTTAAACACAACAAAACTATGGTGGTTTCTTTTCTAATATGAAAGATCAGACAAACCTTCAAACCCCATAACATATTTTAGAAAAACTATAATTTTAAATAAAATCTCTATATAAAAATAATAAATAAAAGTTATAGAAAATTCATACAAAAAAAGCTTATTTTTCATTGGTGAGAATTTTGTACTCAGCTGGAAAGAGTAATTTCTTATTCTCTTATATTTATTGTCTGTATATAATGAAATTACAAAAAAGGGTATTTATATAAATTAAGATATGTAAATAAATAGAAAGTTCTAAAATCAAGTATTTTTCCAAATATTTGATATTTCCATATTATAATATTAGCATATAAAAGATATTACTAATAGCGATATTAGTACCATGTGTATATTTCTAAAATATTAATTGTCTTCTTCACTCTCTTCCTCCTTTCTCTCTCTCTAACCTTTGCCTCACCTACACCCTCCCTCTCTCAATCGCTTCAACCTCTCTCTTGATGTCCTGGTTGCATTGTCCTTTGACAAATATCCTCACTAACTCATTGGGCACAATCTTTGGACTCTGCAATATGTTTTTGAAAATTTTTGAAAGTATTAGGGATATGTTTGAGTAAATATTAGGATGTTCCAATTTTGAAAATATGAGAGAGGGTGACAAAGATATTTGTTGCCCTATTAGGCCAAAAGGGTATAAAGCATGGGAGTAGGCATGGGATATTTCTAGGGTGACAAACATATTTTTGAAAATATGTTTCAATACCCAATTTGGCACGGTGAAACCAGGGGCGGCCAAACCTTGGGAGTAGGCATGGGAAAATTGGGGGGCCATAACGCATCGATAGAACTGTTGGGGGCCAAAGTAAAAAATTTGAAGGGTACGAGTAGAAATATGCACAATAACATGACTGATGTATATAATTTTTCAAACCTTGCCCCTTTTAAGGTTGTTCATGTCCCAGGTTGCGGAGAAAACGAGCAACTTGAATGACTTGCTAATTTCAGATTAAATATAAATTTTCAGAATCAAATCTTAGTTTCTAGAGTAAATCTTATTTCTTTCCTACTTTTATAAATTTAGTAATAATAATAATAATAATAAAATCTAGTCACACAGATATTATTTTTTTTAATAGTAATATTAATATTGTGTTTGTAACTTTCTTTAATATTAGTATATAATTGAGCTCTTTAATAATAGTAAAAAAATTCACGAGAGTTTGGGATATACGTAATTTTGAAATTCTAATAATTTGAGTTATTACAACAACAATAAATTAAAATTTAATTCTAAATTTTTGGTCAACCATTTAAGAGAGCAAAAAATTTTCTAATTCTATATATTAGAAAATATATTATATATTGAAATCAACTCAATTATTGATCTGATTTTGAAAATATTTAATTTTATTTGTTTCTATATTTGTAATAATTATTTTTATATTTGTAAGATGGATTTTCTTTATAACTTAACATATTGTAATAATTATCTCAAATAATAAAATATTGGGGCTCATATCATTTTTATTAGGTTGTTTTCATATTTAATATGGTATTAGAAGTATGCTCATATATATATCCTAACTATATTTAAATTTATTTTTATTTTGCTATCAGAGCTCCCCTTTTCCCTTATAAAAAGAGTTATCTATATGCCCACGGTGCTCCAGTCAAAGCCTTTTTCATATTTTCTTTACCATGAGCCAAGAGTCAGAACTAAAGACGGAGCAGCCGGGCCAAGGCTAGAGTCAAAGCTAGAGTTGGTCCATTAAAAGAAAAAAAAAAAAAAAAAAAAAAAGTACTTTTCAAGATCACAAAAATACCCTTAGGGTTCAGATTCTATATCTGGATTCACTGTCAAAGTCAAATGAATTTTATTATATGCATATATATTATTTATCAAAATTAAATCAAATATTGATTAATATTTGTTTTTATTTGTTTTCATATTTGTAATAATTATTTTTATATTTGAAACAATTGAATTTCTATATAAATATAATATATTGTAATAATTAACTGAACTAATGAACTAATGAAATATTAGGATTCATATTATTCTTATTATATTGTTCCCATATCTAACATCATATTAAAATATAAAAACATATAATACTAATTTGTGAAAATGCAATATGTTTTTAAATTCTGTCAAGCATATGAGAGAGGGAGAGAGTTGATAGGGCATAAATTAGTGTAATAATTGTGATTGATTTTACTTAATTTTGAGTAAATATTATACTAATAATTATGTTTTGTGATATTTGTTGCCCTAGAATTGATGGAGGAGGTTCATAAAAGAAATAGAAAAAATGAGCTAAATTGGAACATTTATACAAAGAACGGAAAAAAAATGGACAGCAATGATCTTTCATTAACACGTGGGTATGTAGATCATGGGAATTGTTGCAGAATTTTCTTGAGGCCAAGTCAACAATATCTTCTCCTTGTTTGCATGAAAATTTCTAGGAAATTTGAATCTAATTTGAAAGTATGAAAATTTTCTAGATAATCGATTTATTCCTAATATTTAAAGATAAATTTTAAAAGTTTAACCTTCAAAAATTTTTATCTTTTAACAAGTTTACTTTTTTTAAAAAAAAAACCAATTTGGATACTTTTTTTGAGCTATCATGTTCTTTTTTTTTTTTAAGTTGTCAATTTTTAAGGAAACAACATGATATATAAGGAGGCAGCCGGCAGTGCAAGACAAAAAAAAGAGTTTTATTTTTTTATTTGCTCTCAGCACATTATTCTAAGATCAATAGGAGTAAGATAAATATTTTTATTTTTGGTTGGTTTAACACCTACCGAGAGTTTATGGATGCCCCTAATAAAAGCATGGCGAAAAAAGCCAAACTTTATGAAGCGAAGTTTCTCCATTGTGGTGTTGTGTATTATATGTTAGGACTTGCATGCATATATATAATATTTTTACAAAATTACCTTTTCTTGTGGTGATTTATTGTATTTATGGTACTAATTAATTAACATTAGATTGAATAAATAAATAATAAATTAATTTGATTAAATTTTTATATCTGTCTAGAGAAGTCAAAATTTATTTGAAAGAATAAAATACAACATAAAAAGGAAGTATCGGATGCGTTATGATTTTTAAAGAAAAAAGCATTTTAAAGAATTTGAATTATATTTTGAAAACTTTTAATAGCATTTCTAAGCTCTACACTTAGAACTTTTACAATATATCATTTTATTTATCGACTATTTTGGTTTTCTTAATCAAATTATGCATTCACAAAAGAGAAGAAGAGAGTCTTGCCCGATGCAACGAGTAAAAGCATTGCGGAAAAAGCCAACGTGATGAAGGGAAGTTTCTCCATTGTGTGAAATGACTGCGTTGTGGTGTCTGTATCTGGGGACTTGCTTTTTCCTCCTTAATAATTTGTACAGAATGGCTTTGTGAATCATAGTATTTATAGCATTATTCAACCAGAATTTTAGAGATGAATATGGAAAGTTAAATGCTATTAATTCATTATTCTTAGAACAATGGAAATTTCCTATTTATAGGATTAGTCAACCAAACTTTTAATTGTCAGGCTTAGTTAGTGAGAACAGTAATTTATAATTCTTAACAACAATACATATCTTCTATTTTGTTCATAGTAGATATATAATTTTTTCTGAAGAGTTCCTATGTAAAAAGAAAAAAAAAGCTAATCCAAAAAATGGCGTTGTTCCTATTTTTCAGAAAAGAATTTATAACTATTTTGTACTCCCCGTTGGTCAGGTTTGTCAAATCCCTCAAATTAATATCGATTCCCCCAATACAACAAACTTATAGCAATAGTAGTACCAACTCGAATCCCACGGGAACTATATTAACTTAATATCTTAGTTATTGTTAAAATAAAAATGGGAGATTTTTAAAACAAATTTCTAAATCAAAAATTAAAAACCTAAAATTAAAAGATAAATCCATAACGTAAAAAGACTAAAAATTATGGAAGAAATTCAATATACTAAATTCCGATTGAAAAGTTCACACATTCGATTGTTTCACTGATCATGGGTTAAAAAAATTATTTTTACGATTCAAACATTTAATCTTAAATTTATTAGGATAGCCATAAGAAATCTTACATTTTCCTAAATTAATTGACCAAATCCAGATTCAATAAAAACTTATCATTAATCGATTGGACACGATAGCGTTTCATATCAATATAATGACAGTATTAAGTTCTGTGAAAATAGTTAAATCAAAATGCAAATAATCAGCATAGTCATACAATTATTTGATTTTGATCCATCGATTCCTTAGCTTAAAATGAATATTGGTAAACGACTTATAAATATAAATAACATATTTGCTACTCGTATCATTCATTTATGATAATTATGCATCACTAAAATCCTGGATGCAATAGAAAAATTAATATTGAATTAAATTGTCAGATTAACTAATATCAATCTTTTATGTAAATAAATCAAAAATCGACAAATAGTTGAATTAAAAGAGTGAGAAATTAATTAAAGCACATAACCTCATAATGAAAACAATTAATAAAATTTCCCTTGAATCAGAAGAAAAAACTAACCATTCATGGTGGAAACAAAAGAAAGAAAAAATGTTATTGAGAGAAAAGAAAAACTAAACGTAAAACCCTAGAATAACATACAGCAGCCACCACCTTTTACAGATGGATGAATAGTGTCATGAATAGTAGACGTGAACAGTGCCGGTTAATGAGAAGAGCTCTTCTTTTAGTGCTCTAGATCTCCAAGATTCTTCCAAAATAATAGCGAAAAAATCCATCAAAATAGGAAAATTAAGAATTTTACTCCTAACAATAATTGTACTAAAAGTAAAATTACTAAAATAAAATCTTTCACTCTTTGATGTCTCTTCCTTTTCTTTGTAAACCCAAATAATATCTTGAACCATTAATCTCCAAAATTGCCTCATTAATCCCATTTTGATCCAATTT
The DNA here is from genome assembly GCA_033439265.1 of Dillenia suffruticosa. Lineage (NCBI taxonomy): Eukaryota > Viridiplantae > Streptophyta > Magnoliopsida > Dilleniales > Dilleniaceae > Dillenia > Dillenia suffruticosa. The sequence goes on from JAVTVX010000005.1 coordinate 4,704,224, forward strand.
TTAATTTTTTATCCCTAAAAATAAAAAGTCATAAAAATATTATGAGGACAATAATCAATCTAAAGTCATATCATAATATCAACAATAATTGCGCATTATCACCCATTTATTACAAAATATTGTGTTTATATAATGATAAAATCTATTTATTTATATAGAGTACATTTGATGGTTTTTATACGGTATTCTCTATACAATTTCAGAAACACATGTATATATCTTATAGTGCAAAGTAAAAAATATCCTATAAATTTTGGGTCAAATTTGAATTTTCAAAAATGTAAAAACATACTCGATTATAAAAATATCTAAAGTTGCCCGTTCCGTCAACAAATCGCCTATTCTTAATATTGAAATAATAAAATAATATTTAAAAAATTTGGAGCAAGAAAAAGAAAAAAAAAATCTCTCCTTCACTCTCTTCATCCTCTCTCTCTCTCTCTCTCTCTCTCTCTCTCTCTCTCTGCGGCAGCAGCAGCGTGACGTGGGGATCAAGGCCCTATTGCCTCACCATCGAACGGTGAGGCTCGCCCGCCACAAAAATGGGCCGGTGGCAGAGGGAGGCCACCATGGCCACGGGGTATGGGCCGTTACTGCCAGGAGGCCAAGGGCTGCCAGACTGCATGGCAGCTGTGGCGTCACGAGGCGAAGTTGGGGCTTGAAGCCCCAACTCTTCTCTCAGCTAGTGCTGAGTGAGCAGACCACGCGGGCTGATGAGCCAGCACCTGAGGGCTGACTTGGCAGCCCACGTGGCTGCTGAGTAATCCTGCAATAAAAAAATAATATATATATTTTTTTTAATTTTTTGTGGTAAATCTGAGGAAAATTAATGTTTGAAACATATTTTTAAAAGAAAATATTGTTTTGAGTGTATCCAAAAGTCAATACTTGAGTCTAATGGATAAAAGGAATTATTTTTTGTTGGTCTTCCTGTGTTTTTTGCTGTTCTTGGGATTCTATAAGGAAACTACTGCAATTGGGTTCATTTTCAGAGGGACCTTTTGCTAACCTGAAATCAAATTTTAGGGGAAGTTCAACCCTAAAACATAGAAATTAGAAGTTGCACATTCCGTAGAAATATACCATTATGACTAGGTTTAACTTAATCATTCTGAGTTTTATGTTCTCCTATTGCTAGCCCCACAAAAGGAATGCAATAATGAGAAAATAAGCATAAAGAGGAAAATTTGGTATTATTGTATGAGTACATCCAAAGGTATGTTTCCTCTAAAATGTAGGGTTAGGGCTAACATCTATGGGGTTCTGATAGGCATTGCAACTACTCCTCTTTGCACCTGTAGATGCATGAGTAATTGTAACATTCTACACTGATTAATTGCTTACAAGCAGGAGGAATATTGGAAGGAGGATTAACACACATCTTGAAGTCCTGGTTGCAATATCCTTTGATAAAGACCCTCACTGACTCATTGGGCACAGTCTCTCGACTCTGCACTGCTTCGCTTGCCTCACCACTCAACATTAAACCTGCAACCAAATCCATATTCTTCTTGTTATTTCATTTATGTCAAAAGACACTAAAAATAATTAATAATTATACTATAGTTTTCTTAGTAAAATCATTAGGGAACATGGCAGAATTTTTGAAAATGCTATATGTTTTTAAATTGTGTCTAGCAGATGAGAGAGAGAGACTTACTGGATGTCCCTAATAAAAGCATGGCGAAAAAGGCCAACTTGATGAAGGAAAGTTTCTCCATTGCTTGGAATGACTTTGTTATGGTGTGTGTATTATATGTTAGAACTTGCGTGCATATATATATGTTAGCAGAGGCTTTCTCTAGTAACGTTTGTACTTAGTGAAACTTATTGTAGGAAAAAATGAGAATAATATTTAGGGATAATTTTTAATCTACGGACATAAATTAGTTAATGGGTTAATACTGCCTATATTAAATTCACCTTTGTTACCAAAGTCTTCATTTATATATAGAGTTACATACCAAACAGAGTAATAGTTTAATTTAAATAAATTTATTAGCAATAACTTATAGGTATTTTGAGTATTCATTATGTACATTAATGCAAATAAAAAACTGATGGAACTTTGTGCAAATTATTCTCACCCATTTTTTAACTTTGCATGTTATATTTTTTCTAATCTAATCTTGATTTTTTTCATATTTAATTTTATTTTTCTGACTAAAAGCATAAGAGTACAGATAGGGTATGTTGTAAAGAATCTGAAACAAAAATTAAAATAAAATAAAAATGGATACGAAACGATAGAATACAGGAAACAAAAATGTATGAGAAATGCATAAATATAAAAATTATAAAAAATTTTAAGTAAATATTAATTATTTTATAATAATAATGGAATAGTTATATTTTATAATAATAATTTAAAATGATCAAATAAGTAATCATTAATCATAAAACAAATAAAATAATTAAAATAAATAAAATAAATAAATAATTCAATAGACATGAGAAAATATATAAATATATAAAATATAATAATTTTTGTATAAATATTAACTAATTTAACATATCGAACTCTTTTGTAAATGAAAAATATTAATATTGAAAATTTTCTATGTATCAAAAAGAGAAGATACTTACTATGGATAGTTATTTTGACCCGTAACTAATATTTTTAACGTATTCACAATTATAAGTTGTTTATATGGTTTTAGACTTGTCTTTAAGGGGACAGTCTAGTGGTACAAATTTTTCTCTTCCAACCTGTTGATTCCATACTCAAATCCTTGTATTACAAAAAAATATGATTTTAGACTATATATTAATCTAAGTATTAAATTTGTATTAAGAAAGTTTTGCACTATATATTAGGTTTGTACAGCATAAATACATATATGATGGTATTGGTGGGGCAGCCTTGTAATCATTGATCCATATAAATAATGCGATAATGTCATGACTATAAAAAAATTTTCACAATGGCTGCCTTTGTTGCCTCGGCACTCAAAATCAATCATGTAACCATTTTTTCCATTTTATTTATTTTTTTACAAAAAATTAGAAAACTAGTCGTTTCTAGATTCGAACCTAGGGTTTGAATGAGAGTATGAAACCCTAGGTTCGAAAACCCTAGGTTTGAATTCAAACACGGCCATTTTTCTGATTTTTTTTCCATTTTATTCTTTTCAAACATAATGTGAATATTAGAGTTAAGTTGAAATGAAAGAATTTAACTTAATATTGTTTACTTAGAGAGCGAGACTTTCCATATGCAACGAATAAAAGCATTATCAAAAAAGCCAACTTGATGAAGGGAAGTTCCTCCATTGTTTGAAATCACTTTGTCAAAGGTTGTTCTTTTTCTTTCATAGGAATCTCAAAAACCATAAAATTACACATGCTCACGAATTTTTAAACACTTGATCTAAGCGAAGACACTTAAGCTAAAATTTTTAGCCACTCAAATATCCCTATAAGAACTTTATCATAGTATTGTGCATTGTATTCGAGAAATTGCTTTTTCTTTTTTCCTCTTTTTTGGTGATTCTTGTTATTTATAGCATTTATTCTGCAAAATCTTTTAATATGAATATGGAAATGACAAGAATTTCCTATTATAGAATCCAATAAAAGTATTACTATTTCCCTTCTATCAAGAATTTGTTAATTATTTTCTACTTTCCTGTTGTTATAAATTCTCTTCTACAACAATATACAAAATTAATTATTATTCTAGAGCAGCGTTTGATTGTATTTATTTATTTTTTTCACTACTAGAAAAATCAGTATCAACGACGGATAAATACTGACGGAAAAAAATCCGTCAATAATAGTGACGGATTTCCGATGGATTAGTGATGGACTGAATACCGACGAAGTAACAACGGATTACCGATAAAAAATTAACGACGAAAATATTTCCATAGCTAAACCCTTAAAAAAAATTATAAAATTATCAACGATATATTAATGACAAAATTTTTAGCGATCAGTCGGTGAATTGGTGAAGGAAAAAAAAAATTTAAATACATGTATAGCCATTAATGACGGATTACCGACGGATTACTGACGGAAACTTAGCGACAGATTACCGACGAATTAGCAATGGATTTTTTATTTTTTATTTTTTATTTTTATTTTTTTCTTTTATTTATTTTATTTTTTATTTTTTATTTTTTATTTTTTTATTTTTTTATTTTTTTATTTTTTTATTTTTTTATTTTTTTATTTTTTTATTTTTTTATTTTTTTAAAATTTTTTTATTTTTTTAATTTTTAAATTTTTTTAATAATTCTTTTTATTTTTATTTTATTTTTTCAAATTTTTTATTTATTTTATTTTATTTTATTATTATTAAAAAATGAGATAAAGATAATAAGTAAAAACAATAAAAAACAAAAAAAAGGAGAAGAATGTATAGATAACTAAGTTGGACTAGTGGTTGGCTTGCTCTCATCGCTTTTGCTGTTTTTGGGTTCGAAACATATGGGATGCAATTTGGGGGGGCTTTGTGGGCAGGCGGGTCGGTTGTGTGTTGGGTCATGCTCTTGGAGCAAGTTTTTATTTTTTTCAGAATTCAAAAATCAGCGATGGAAATTTTTTTTTCTGTTTCAATGACGGATTTTTTTCGTCACTAATAATAGCAACGGATTTTTTCCGTCGCTGATATTAGCTCAGAATTCAAAAATCAGTGATGGATTTTTTTTCGTCGTTGATTTTTTTTTCTATTTCAGTGACGGATTTTTTTCGTCACTAATATCAGTGATTGATTTTTTCCATTACAGCGACGGAAAAAAATCTATCACTAATAATTAGTAGGGTCGTTATTGGCGATGGATTTAGCGATCGCTAATATTAGCGATAAAAAAAAATCTGTCGCTGATAATTAGTAGGATCACTATTATTGACGGATTTAGTGACGGAAAAAATCCGTTGTTGATACTCTTCAGTGACAGAAAATGGATTTTCAGTGACGGATTTTTCCATCACTGAAAACCCATTTTCTGGAAGAGTTTGGTGATGGCCGATCTATCATGAATGGCGGTCCTTGGATACAACTTCTCCCAAGATAGATTTAATATTTAAACTTATTGGTATAATAATTATTTTTACCAGAAAAAATTTTGTAGTTTTTAAAGAATTTTATATTTTTATGTAAATGTTTTTATTCTAATTTAATAATACAACAAGTGTGTTTAGACAGAATTTAATATTACACAATAATACAACACCAATTTTTTTTTAAATTATCTCATCTTACATAAAAAATAACATGAAAATATTATTCATACAATTTGTCTCACTTTATATTAAAATCATTTGCTGCTTTTCCTTTGAGAAGCAATGCTAAAAACATGGAAACGAGACAGAAATGAATGCAAAAAAAAAATGACTGCTTTTATTTATATCATTAATCACCTCACGATTTGGTATTTTCCTAGCCTAATGTATCTCAAATTAAAACTAATTCTGTATTTAAACTCGAAACCCTAAAATATAGAAATTAAAAATCACATATTGAATATAACATTTTGATCAGGTTTAACGTTACAGGTGATTATGTTAGAAAAGTTTAGATTTTCGAGTTTTTATTGCCTCCAGAGAAAAAGGGTAAGTAATATAACATCTTTAATTTTTGAGATCTTTTCATTTTGGATTCAAATTTGTGAGAAGAAGTAAAAGGAAAAACATTAAGCGTAAAAGAGCAAAATTTATTATTATTGCTCGAGTACATCCAAAGCTATGTTACCTCAAAAATGTGGGACTAACATATTAGATTATTATTATTATTATTATTATTAGTTTTTTTTTTAATATAGAGATTATGAAAACTATAGAAATGTATGTATTTATGAAGGTTCAAAGAGAAATAAAAGAAGAAATTCAAGTATTCTCCTCGTACGGACATATTAGATTATTACGGTAGCATGGCATTGACCGTGCACGAATAGGCGCAATTGCGGAGCTGACATTGTACCCCGATTATCTTCTTACAACCCGGAAGAGCGGGAGGCATACAGTCCCTGATGTCATTGCAGTGTCCTACGATAAACACCCTTATTAATTCATTGGGCTGAGGCTCTGGACTTGCTTCTGCACTCAAAATTAAACCTGCAATCAAATTCAAATATATAAATATATATTGTGATTTCATTTTTGTGGAAGAGTAATGCCCAGATGTTCAAATAAATTATGATTTGACAAATTAAATTTTTCATTTTTTGTGATAAGCAATAAATTTTGACTAATTTTTAGTTAAATATTTGATTGAATCTGTAAAAACTGATTTGTTAAAAATATATTTTATTTTTTAATTTGTCGATTTTGTCATTTTATTTTAATTTGGTTAATGATTAGAGAGAGAGAGAGAGAGAGAGAGAGAGAAACTTGCCTGGTATAACAAACAAAAGCATTGCGAGAAAAGCCAACGTGATGAAGCGAAGTTTCTCCATTGTTTGGAATGATGGTCGTTTATCTGAGGACTTTCTTTTTTCTTTTTCTTTTTGCTTTTCTTTTACAGAATTACTTTTCCTTTTGGTGTTTAATTGTATTTATAGAATTAATCAACCAAATTTTCAGACACAAATATGGAAACCCAACAAGAACTTCCTGTCTTGTACACAGTAGATATATATATATATATATTTATTTATTTATTTATTTATTTATTTATATATATATTTATTTGGAAAGAGCACTATTTTTCTATGTAAAAAATATTTAAGTAATTATTTATTTATTTATTTATTTTAATCAGTATAATATAGCATAAATTGAAACATGACTCAATTGAACTCAATAATGTTCGAAACGGATTAATTGAAATATGATTCCGGATATTAGTTATAAAAATAATGAACTCATATACTTCCTAAAAATATTTTAATAAAAATTAAAATGATATATAATGGTAATTTTTTATTAAATGGGCATAAATTGGGTTAGTGAATTATCCTATATTCTATTTAATATTTAATGCAAATATATATATCATAGTTTATTTTAAGAGTTGAATATACTCGTAGGCGCGCATATTACACCTTCGCACCACACTCTCTAACGGTGTCCTTTATATTTCATATAATAATCTCTATCCAACTTCATGTTTTGTTCTCTCTTTGACAGAATTCTCTCCTCATGAATACTCTAAGTGGAATGCACTTTTTCAAAATGGAATGATGGTCGTATATATGAGGACCTCTTTTTTTCTTTATCTTTTTGCTTTTCTTTTACACAATTACTTTTCCTTTTGTTGTTTCATTGTATTTATAGTATTAATCAACCAAATTTTCAGGCACAAATATGGAAACCCAACAAGAACTTCCTGTCCTGTACGCAGTAGATATATATTTGTTTATTTATTTATTTGGAAAGAGCACTATTTTTCTATGTAATAAATATTTATGTAATTAATTATTTATTTATTTATTTTAATCAGTATAATATAGCATAAATGGAAATATTCAGATCCAACTTCTCCCATGATTTATGGTACAATAATTATCTAGCCATTATTTATGAAAAAAAAGATTGACTTTTCAAAGAATTTTATCTTTTCCTATATATTTTTGTTCTCATTAAAAAATACTACAAGTGTATTTAGACAAATTTGTATTGCAAAATAAAAGAGGAAGACGGGTTTCCACGCAACCCCTGGACTGATGGGGCCATGGATAAACCCTTCCTCGTTCTAATTGAATCATTTAAGTACATAAGCAGCCAGCCATTTTCTAATACGATCAGAATTCTTGTAGTTTCTTTTCTGGGCAATCTAGCAAAACATGTAAATAATAACAGATACAAGTAAGTTTGATTTGACAGATACATACCCCGGTTATTTTTTTAGAGTAAGAATTTAAATTCTAGTAATTTAAATTTATTCTATAATTATACACAAAAAGTTACCTCTTATTTTGTTATTATAAAATCATATACTTCACCAACGGATGCTATATTTCTTAACCAACTCTCAGATTTGAAATTTGGGAATAAAAAATATTATGTTGGAAAAGCTCTCCTCTCATTTGGACCCAATAATGTTCGAAACGAATTAATTGAAATATGATTCCAGATATTAATTATAAAAATAATGAACTCATATACTTCCTAAAAATATTTTAATAAAAATTAAAATGATATATAATGGTAATTTTTTATTAAATGGGCATAAATTGGGTTAGTGAATTATCCTATATTCTATTTAATATTTAACGCAAATATATATATCATAGTTTATTTTAAGAGTTGAATATAGTCGTGGGTGCGCATATTACACCTTCGCACCACACCCTCTGATAGTGTCCTTTATATTTAACTTGATCTTAGCCAAAAGGCCGAGAAAGGTATAGTGTCCTTTATATTTCATACACTAATCTCTATCCAACTTCATGTTTTGTTCTTTCTTTGACAGAATTCTGTCCTCATGAATACTCCAAGTGGAATGCTCTTTTTCAAAATATAAAATTATACTATTATTGTTAAATTATTCTTAAAGTGTTATTGAGCAAATTAAAAGCATCGGTAAAAAATTTATTGTATAAGTTTCCTATGTGCCAGTTCTTTTCTTTTCATTTTTATTTTTATTTTTTGATATTTCATGTGTATTGGAGGTGGGTTTGTTTCACAGTCAAATTGCGCTGCCAACTCAAATAGAGAATCAGTACAGATGTGTCTACTGAGCCTTTGTAGATGGAGACCTACAAATTACCTGCTGAAGGTGATCCAACGGAGGAACCTCTGATGTTCAAGTCAGAAAGAAAGATAAGAGAGAGAGAACAGTCCATAAAGATGCTTAAATTTACCCTATGTAGTCTCTAAGTAATATGTGTATTTAATGTCTAAAGAGCATACCTAGTGGGTTATCTCTGTTCAATATATATAGCATGTATATACAATGGCAAGTCTTTTGCTGTAGTGTAAAAATCCTAATTATTTTATAGAGAAATTGTTGGAAATTTTTCAAGAATACACGGACTGTAGTCAAAGATTTTTAAGAGATTTAAGATCTTATGAAATTAAGATAAATTCAAATTGTCAAGAAAATTTCCTTTCTTATTGGACGAGATTACTCTTAAAGTTAGGAAAATTTTAAATTTTGGATAATTATGATCTTGATTTGCTTGACGGAAATGTTATCTAGTGGGAGACCATTTAGTAGTAGCTGAGAGATTTAACCCAGAATATGTGCCGAGTAGTGGTCGAGAGTGTTCAACAGTGCACTACTCAGTCGTCTTAGGTGTTTATTGGGAGACCCCTTGGTAATATGTGGGTCTGGTGATTATGGATTGTTAGCCCTGGTTGTTTGACCACTGTACCATTTGTTTTCTTTTTTGGTATTACATAACCTGTATCTAAAATCATATTCTTATTAATTTGGTTCGAAACTTGTAGTGATCCATTTAGAGTGCTACCCTCCCAACGTAGACTACTTCATGTCCAAGTCGCAAGTCAAATTCAGAAATTTGGTTAAAGGATCTAGTACAATATCCCAATAAGCTAGCTAACGGTTGATACTATTTGTTCAAAATGTAAAAGTACGGAGATATATTTTACTTAAATTATTATTAATTTTTTTCTTTTTCTTAACTCGTTCAACCCAAAAATATGAAAATAAATCGTAGCATGGTACTTATTTCTTTTTTTTTTTTAATCACCAGATTGGATGTGTGAGTTATGATCACTAGGCTGTCCTTGCATATAGGGGTGAGCATTCGGTTAAATAATATCAAAATGATTAAAATTAGAATAACCGATTTAATTTAATTATACAATTTTTATAACCATAATTTAACTGAATAAATTAAAAACCGATCGCTTATTTATTCGAATTAGGCGATTAATTCAATTCGATTATCCAAATTAATCAAATTATTGAATCTTTTACTATATATTTTTATATCAATTTGTGGTTATAAAATAAAATTTTAAATTTTAAAATTTACTTATAACTTTAATTCATCAAATGTAACTTTATAAATTTCAAACAAAATTAATAAAATATAAATTTTAAAATTTACTTATAGCCTTGAATCTCTCACTTTGCTATTTCGCAAAAAGCGCAGCAACCGCCAGCGACACACATTTTCTTATAAAGATATTCGCAAGTAAAAGGAGGCACGTATTTTTGAATCTCTCTCTCTCTCTCTGGCAGCAGCGGCATAACGTGGAGATTGACGTCCTATGGCCTCACCATCAAACAGTGAGGCTTGCCCACAAAGGGAGGCCACCATGGCGGTGGGTATGGGCTACCATCGCCAGGAGACCAAGGGCTGCCAGACTGCATTGCGCTGCGTGTGGCCAATTTGGTGCTTGAAGCCCCAACTCTTCTCTCAGCTAGGACCGGCTCACCAGACCATGTGCAAATTAGTCTTACCCATTTTTTAACTTTGCATGTTATATTTTTTCTAATCTAATCATGATTTTTTTTCATATTTAATTTATTTTTTTGACTAAAAGCAGAAGAGTATAGATTGGCTAGGCTGTAAAGAATCGGAAACAAAAAAATGAAAATAGATACGAAATGATAGAATACAGGAAATAGAAACGTATGAGAAACCATAAATATGAAAAATATGAAAAGTTGCACGTAAATATTAATTATTTTATAGCAATAATAGAATAGTTAGATTTTATAATAATAATTTAAAATGATCAAATATATAATCATTAACCATAAAACAAATAAAATAATTAAATAAATAAATAATTCATTAAACATGAGAAGATATATAAATATCTAAAATATAAGAATTTTTGTATAAATATTAAATAATTTAACATGTCGAACTCTTTAGTAAACAAAAATATTAATATTAAGAAATTTCTGTATATCAAAAAGAGAAGATACTTAGTGCCGGTTTGGTAGGGCCTTTTTTTGGCTTTTCTTCTTCTTATAAGGAGAAGCAAAAATTAATAGATTTTAAAATTAAATTAAAAATTGTTTGGTATTTTTACTTTTAAAAATAAACTGATTTCATAAATTTTGAAATAATGTTAAAAGTTAAAAATTAAAAGTTAAAAGTTAAAAATTAAAGTTAAAAAGAAATAGAGGACATAAAGGTAAATAAATTTTTGATATGGATATATTTAGAATGTCATATCTTTCAAGTGAGGATATAAATGGAATAAAAGAAAATTTATTTCTTAAAAAGCTTATGGATAGTTATTTTGACCCGTAACTAATATTTTTTATGTGTTCACAATTATAAGTTGTTTATATAGTTTTAGACAACTACTAATCTAAATATTAAATTTGTATTAAGAAAGTTTTGCACTATATATATGGTTTGTCCAGCGCAGATACATATACGATGTTGTTGGTGGGGCAACGTTGTAATCGTCCATCCACATAAATAATGTGATAACGTCGTGACTATAGCAAAATTTTCACATTGGCTGACTTTGTTGCCTCAGCACTCAAAATCAATCATGTAACCATTTTTTTTTTACAAAAAATTAGAAAACTAGCCGTATCTGGATTCGAACCTTGGTCTGAAATCCTAGGTTCGAATTCAAACACGGCCATTTTTCTAATTTTTTTTCCATTTTATTCTTTTAAAACATGCCATGAATATTAGAGTTAAGTTGAAATGAAAGAATTTAACTTAATATTGTTTACTTTGGGAGCGAGACTTTCTATATGCAACGAATAAAAGCATTACCAAAAAAGCCAACTTGATGAAGGGAAGTTCCTCCATTGTTTGAAATGACTTTGTCATAGGTTTTTTTTTTCTTTTTTTTTTTTTTTGACATAAGAATCTCAAAAACTGTAAAAATACACACGTTCACAAAGTTTTGAACACTAGATCTAAGGGAAGTCACCTGAGGTGGAGTTATTTATCACTTGGATATCCCTGTAAGGACTTATCATAGTATTGTGCATTGTATACGAGGACTTGCTTTTTCTTTTTTCCCCTTTTTTGATGATTCTAGCATTTATTCCACAAAATCTTTTAATATGAATATGGAAATGGCAAGAATTTCCTATAATAGCATCCAATAAAAGTTTTACTATTTCCCTTCTATCAAGAATTTGTTAACTATTTTCTACTTTCCTGTTGTTATAAATTCTCTTCTACCAACAATATACAAAATTAAATTTTATTCTATAGTAGCATTTGGATCAGGTTTATCTTTACTAGCGATTATGTTAGAAGAGTTTAGATTTTCGAGTTTTTACCATCTCCAAAGAAAAGGGAAAGTAATATAACCTTTTCAATTTTTGAGTTCTTTTCGTTTTGGATTCAAATCTATGAGAAAAAAAAAGTAAAAGGAAGAATATTAAGCGTAAAAGAGCAAAATTTATTATTATTGGAATATTATTATTATTATTATTATTATTATTATTTATGTGATTACAAAGATTCAAAGAGATCTCAGAAAAACACATAAATAATAATATTTTTTTTTTATCATTTGAGTATCCAAAATATTAGATCAAGCATGAATAGGCGCAATTGTGGAGATGACATTCTTTGTCGATCATCTTCTTGCAACCCGGAAGAGCGGGAGGGATACAGTCCCTGATTTGATTGCAGTGTCCTACGATAAACACCCTTACTAATTGATCGGACGCCCTTATTAATTGATCGGGCTGAGGCTCTGGACTTTGAACTCCCTCTTTTGCTTCTGCACTCAAAATTAAACCTGCAATCAAATTCAAATATATAAATATATATTGTGATTTCATTTTTGTGGGAGAGTAATGCCCAGATGTTCAAATAAATTATGATTTGACAAATTAAATTTTTCATTTTTTGTGATAAGCAATAAATTTTGACTAATTTTTAGTTAAATATTTGATTGAATCTGTAAAAACTGATTTGTTAAAAATATATTTTATTTTTTAATTTGTCGATTTTGTCATTTTATTTTAATTTGGTTAATGATTAGAGAGAGAGAGAGAGAGAGAGAGAGAGAAACTTGCCTGGTATAACAAACAAAAGCATTGCGAGAAAAGCCAACGTGATGAAGCGAAGTTTCTCCATTGTTTGGAATGATGGTCGTTTATCTGAGGACTTTCTTTTTTCTTTTTCTTTTTGCTTTTCTTTTACAGAATTACTTTTCCTTTTGGTGTTTAATTGTATTTATAGAATTAATCAACCAAATTTTCAGACACAAATATGGAAACCCAACAAGAACTTCCTGTCTTGTACACAGTAGATATATATATATATATATATTTATTTATTTATTTATTTATTTATTTGGAAAGTGCAATATTTTTCTATGTAAAAAATATTTAAGTAATTAATTAATTAATTATTTATTTTAATTATTATAATATGGCATAAATTGAAACATGACTCAATTGAACTCAATAATGTTCGAAACGAATTAATTGAAATATAATTCCGGATATTAGTTATAAAAATAATGAACTCATATACTTCCTAAAAATATTTTAATAAAAATTAAAATGATATATAATGGTAATTTTTTTATTAAATGGGCATAAATTGGGTTAGTGAATTATCCTATATTCTATTTAATATTTAATGCAAATATATATATATATCATAGTTTATTTTAAGAGTTGAATATAGTCGTGGTGCGCATATTACACCTTCGCACCACACCCTCTGATAGTGTCCTTATATTTCACTTGATCTTAGCCAAAAGGCCGAGAAAGGTATGGTGTCCTTTATATTTCATACACTAATCTCTATCCAACTTCATGTTTTGTTCTATCTTTGACAGAATTCTGTCCTCATGAATACTCCAATTGGAATGCTCTTTTTCAAAATATAAAATTATACTATTATTGTTAAATTATTCTTAAAGTGTTATTGAGCAAATTAAAAGCATCGGTAAAAAAATTATTGTATAAGTTTCCTATGTGCCAGTACTTTTCTTTTCATTTTTCATTTTTTTTTATATTTCATGTGTATTGGAGGTGGGTTTGTTTCACAGTTAAATTGCGCTGTCAACTCAAATAGAGAATCAGTACAGATGTGTCTACTGAGCCATTGTAGATAGAGACTTACAAAATACCTGCCGAAGGTGATCCAATGGAGGAACCTCTGATGTTCAAGTCAGAAAGAAAGATAAGAGAGAGAGAACAGTCCATAAAGATGCTTAAATTTACCCTATGTAGTCTCTAAGTAATATGTGTATTTAATGTCTAAAGAGCATACCTGGTGGGTTATCTTTGTTCAATATTTATAGCAAGTGTATACAATGGCAAGTCTCTTGCTGTAGTATAAAAATCCTAATTATCTTATGGAGAGATTGCTGAAAATTTTTTGAGAGTATAGTTAAAGATTTTTAAGAGATTTAAGATCTTATGAAATTAAGATAAATTCAAATTGTCAAGAAAATTTCCTTCCTTATTGGACAAGATTACTCTTAAAATTAGGGAAAATTTAAATTTTGGATAATTATGATCTTGATTTGCTTGACGGAAATGTTATCTAGTGGGAGACCATTTGGTAGTAGCTGAGAGATTTAACCCAGAATATGTGCTGAGTAGTGGTCGAGAGTGTTCAACCGAGCACCTACTCGGTCGTCTTAGGTGTTTATTGGGAGACCCCTTGGTGATATGTGGGTTTGGTGATTATGGACTATTAGCCCCGGTTGTTTGAGCATTGTACCATTTGTTTTCTTTTTTGGTATTATACCAACCAGTATCCAAAATCATATTCTTATTAATTTGGTCCGAAACTTGCAGTAATCCATTTAGGGTGCTACCCTCCCAACATAGACTGTTTCATGCCCGAGTCGCAAGTCGAATTCAGAAATTTGGTTAAAGGATTTAGTACAACATCCCATTAAGCCAACTAACGGTTGATACTATTTGTTCAAAATGTAAAAGTACGGAGTTATATTTTACTTAAATTATTATTAATTTTTTTCTTTTTCTTAACCGTTCATCCCAAAAATATGAAAATAAATAAATAAATAAATAAATCGTAGCATGGTACTTATTTCTTTTTTTTAATCACAAGATTGGATGAGTGAGTTATGATCACTAGGCTGTCCCTGCATATAGGGGTGAGCATTCGGTTAAATAATATCAAAATGATTAAAATTAAAATAACCGATTTAATTCAATTATACAATTTTCATAACCATAATCTAATCGAATAAATTAAAAACCGATCGCTTATTTAATCGAATTAGGCGATTAATTCGATTCGATTATCCAAATTAATCAAATTATTGAATCTTTTACTGTATATTTTTATATCAACTTGTGGTTATAAAATAAAATTTTAAAATTTAAAATTTACTTATAGCTTTAATTCATCAAATGTAACTTTATAAATTTCAAACAAAATTAATAAAATATAAATTTAAAATTTACTTATAGCCTTGAATCTCTCACTTTGCTATTTCACAAAAGGCGTAGCAACCCCCAGCGACACACATTTTCTTATAAGGATATTCGCAAGTAGGAGGCACGTATTTTTGACAATTGGCATCGTCACCGCCTTTACGAAACTTTTCAATAAGAACCGCGGATATATAAACACAACATCAGCCACCTCCCAGGTAAGTTCTCTTGGAACTCTACACTTAAAATACATCGGCAACATATAGTCGAGACACCTTTCTTCTCGGTCTGTTTTTCATATTCTAAAATCGTTCTTTTTGACTTGAGCGTCAAAATCTTCTCGGCTGAAATACCCTTAGCAGTATTTTTAGGTTTCTTCCCATACGGAGTATCAAATTACCCCTCAATTTGGGACTCGAACTTAGACAAACAGAGTTGCATCTGTTGAGAAAATCCGCCTCCATTAGATTCGTACTGTTCATGGGAACATACTAAATAGAAACTTGCTCTCAATCTAGATCTCCAATACAGTTGCAATAATGTTGCAAAAAAGGAAAAGATCACCTATCGGCTTCGACGATGACAAATTAATCGGAGTTTCGCTAGATCACCATGATCCTCTTGTCATTACGGCGGAGATCGATTCATTCACGGTTAGGAGAATTCTTGTCAACCAACACTACAAAAAAACATGGTTTTAGTGACGGATTTAGTGACGAAAATTTTAAAAAAATTCGTCGCTAAAAACATTAACGACGGATTTAGCGACGAACAATTTTTCGTCACTAATGACACGTCGCAAATATTTAGCGACGAAAAACAGAAATCCGTCGCTAAAATAGCGACAAATTTAGCGACGAAAAATTTTTATCGCTAAATTTAGCGACGGATACAAAAAATCCATCGCTAATTTTAGCTACGGAAATTCAAAATCCGTCGCTAAATTTAACGACGGATCCAAGAAATCCGTCGCTAAATTATATGATATATAATTATTTTTTTATTTATTATATATATTTTATTTAATTATTATATTAATATTTTATTTTATTTAATTAGCGACGGATCCATGAATCCATCGCTAAATTATATTATATACAATTATATTTTTTATTTATTTTATACATTTTATTTAATTATTATATTAATATTTTATTTTTATTTAATTAGCGACGAATGCTTGATCCGTCGCTAAGCCCCTGGATCCCGCGCACGAGCGTCATTGCTCCAACTCACGAGGCTACCCGGCCCACCTTGGGCCCCACCCGCGTACGAGCCCAACCGCCCGCATCACCAGTCTCTGCCCCTACCTTGCACACGCCTGCTCGCCCCTGTCCTGCCCCAGCTCCAGCTCCAGCTCCCCCAACTCGCCCGTGGCCCCAGCCCAGCTCCAGCTCCTTGCCAGCTCGCTCGCCCTTGCACCCTGCCTGCTCGCCCCTGCACCTTGCACACGCCTCGCCCCAGCCGGGCCCCAGCCTGCTCGCCCCTGCTGCCTTGCAAAAAATCCTTGAAAAAACCCTCAAAATGCCTACAGCCCGGTTCGAACACCTGCACAAGAGTAAAATGTTAGTATACCCAACCACCAGACCACATCTTACCTTTAATCATACTTCTATTTTCTTTTTACTTATTATCTAATTCTAAATATTAATTAAAAAAATAAAAGTTTATATCAAATAATAAAATGCTAATTAAAATAAACTAATAAATTAATTAAAAAATAAAAAATATTATTCTTTAAAAATATTTAAAAAATAAAAAAAATATTATTATGTAAAAAATAAAAATAAAACAGAAAAAAAAATAAAATGCTAATTTAAAATATTAAAAAATAAAAAATATGATTATTTAATATAAATTAATAACATAACAAAATAAAATAAAATATTAAAAGTTAAATTTAAAAAATTAAGTTTAGCGACAAATTTTAAAATCCCTTGATTATTTAATATACTTCTATTTTATTTTTACTTATTATCTAATTCTAAATATTAATTAAAGAAATAAAAGTTTATATCGAATAATAAAATGCTAATTAAAATAAACTAATAAATTAATTAAAAAATAAAAAATATTATTCTTTAAAAAGATTTAAAAAATAAAATAAGAAAATATTTAAAAAATATATTATTCTGTAAAAAATAAAAAGAAAAAAGAAAAAAATAAAATGCTAATTTAAAATATTAAAAAATAATAAATACGATTATTTAATATAAATTAATAAAATAACAAAAAAAATAAATTATTAAATGTTAATTTTAAAAAAATTAAGTTTAGCGACGGATCGTTGAATCCGTCGCTAAATCAGCAACGGATCGTAGAATCTGTCGCTAAATCAGCGACAGATTCCTTTTTTTGTCGCTAAACTTAGCGACGGATTTCGAATTTGTCGCTAAATCTGTCGCTAAATAATAAAATATTAAAAAATATTATTATTTAAAAATTAAAAATATTAAAAAATAAAATGATAGTTTAAAATATTTTAAAATAATAAATACGATTATTTAATATAAATTAATAAAATAACAAAAAAAAATAAATTATTAAATATTAATTTTAAAAAAATTAAGTTTAGCGACGGATCGTTGAATCCGTTGCTAAATCAGCGACGGATTCCTTTTTTCGTCGCTAAATTTAGCAACGGATTTCGAATTTGTCGCCAAATCCGTCGCTAAATAATAAAATATTAAAAAATATTATTATTTAAAAATTAAAAATATTAAAAAATAAAATGATAATTTAAAATATTTTAAAATAATAAATATGATTATTTAATATAAATTAATAAAATAACAAAAAAAAATAAATTATTAAATGTTAATTTTAAAAAAATTAAGTTTAGCGACGGATCGTTGAATCCGTCGCTAAATCAGCGACGGATCGTTGAATCCGTCGCTAAATCAGCGACGGATTCCTTAATTCTTCGCTAAACTTAGCGACGGATTCAACGATCCGTCGCTAAACTTAATTTTTTTAAAATTAACATTTAATAATTTATTTTTTTTGTTATTTTATTAATTTATATTAAATAATCATATTTATTATTTTAAACAAATAAATTATTAAATGTGACTCTACATCTCAATCACCTCCATCTGGAGCAAATAAAGATAGCTTCTCAATAGAAACGGCCGAGTTCAAAGACGATCCCACACCTATAAATAGACCCCAATCTGTCGAAAAGTGGAAGAGGGATACCTCGGGCTAACTAATCAAACGGAGCATCGAACTCAACGAATTTGACATTGACTATTAACCAAGACCCGCGATCAAGGGATAGGTTCTCGCCGATTTCATTCTCATACTACAAAAAAACAGCATTTTAGCCACAAATTTAGCGACGAAAATTTTTAAAAAATTCGTCGCTAAAAACATTAGCGACTAAAAATTTTTCGTCTCTAATAACGCGTCGCAAAAATTTAGCGATGAAAATTAAAAATCCGTCGCTAAATTTAGCGACAAAAATTAGAAATCCGTCGCTAAATTTAGCGACGAAAATCTGAAATCCGTCGCTAAATTTAGTGACAAATATTTTTTTGTCGCTAAAATTTGTCACAAAATATAGCGATGAAAAATTATCCGTCGTTAAATTAGCAACATAAAAAAATTCGTTGCTAAATTTAACGACGAAAATCTAAAATTCGTCGCTAAATTTAGCGACAGATAATTTTTGTAGCTAAAATCCGTCGTTAATTTAGAAAAAAAAAAAGTCCATCGAAAACATTATCCGTCTCTAATTTAGCAATGAATAAAAAAAATACATCGCTGAATTAGCGATGGATTTGGAATCTGTCACTGATTCCAAATTCGTCGAAATGTCCAGGAAGCGCACATGCTTGGACGGGCCCTTGCCTACCCGAGCCGGCACATGCCTGGATGGCCCCGCCCACCTGAGCCAGCACTAGCATGGAAGCCACGTGCCTGAACGGGTCCCACCCACCCGAGCCAGCACCCCCGCTCCAACGTCAACCCTCCTTGCTGGAAAATGGGTTTAGGGTCTTGCCTCCACCATGGTTCGAACTCCTGCACACCTGCATGCACACGCATAAGCATAAACCTGTAAATCACCAAGCCAAATGATATTATGTAATATAAATTTTTTTTTTTACTTATTATCTTTCCTTCACATTTTTCTAATAATAATAAAATAATATATAATAACAATTTAAAATAATAAATATAATAACTTTTTTTATTTAAACCACCAATCTAAAATAATATTAATTAAAAAATAGATATGATAATTTTTAATAAAATAAAAAATAATAAAATACTAATTTAAAATAAAATAATAAATTAATTAAAAATATATTAATATTATATTTTGTTTTCTTCTTTTTCTTTTATTTTATTATTTTATTATTCTTTTTCATTTTTATTTTATTTTTTTACTCCATAGTTTAAAAATGGATTACGGCATCTCAATAATATAAAATTATAATTATCAATAAATTATAATATATTAATAATTTATAAAATCTATATATTTAATCACAAAATATTTTTATTCATTTGAATATATAAGAAATTTCAATATAATTATTATATATAAGAAATTTCAATAATGAGAATAGAAAGAAAAAAAACAAAAAATAAAGATGAGAGTAAGAAGAAGGAAAAAAAAAAAGGACAATAGAAAACAAATGAGGAGGAAGAAAGAAAAAATATATATTATCACACAACACTAATCGGTGGTGCAGTGGTGATATTTCCTTCAATAGCATTTAGCATTTTTTTAGCATTAAAACAATGAAAGGTGGGCGCCCGTGCGTGCATGCGCGGGCGCCCAGGCTAGCGGCCCGCGCCCGCACATGAGCGCGCCCCTGCCTGCGCTCGGTGCCCATGCGTGCATGCATGGGCGCCCAGGCAGGCGCGCGCCCCCTGCCTGCGCCCAGCGCCAGTGTGTGCATGCGTTGGCGCCCGCGCAGGCTCGCGCCAAACATGTCCGCCGAATTAATATTTAATTAAAAAATTTGTATTATTGAATAAAATAATACAAATAAAATAAAAGTTACTTATACAATAATAAAAAATATTAAATCAAACAAAAAAAGAAAAAAATAATAAATTAATTAAAATATATATATAATTTAAATAAAATAAAATATATGGTTTTTTTTAAGAATTAAATAATATTATTCTTTTAAAAAAATGAAACATAATATAATAAAATAAAATTCTAATTAAAAAAAGATTAAATTTAGCGACGGATTTGGAAATCCATCGCTGATTCAGTGACGGATTTTAATCCATCGCTAAATTACCAACGGATAAATTTCGTCGTTGCTAAATTAATTTTTTAATTTAAATATTATATTACAATTATATTTTATTTAATTATATATAAAAAATTTAGTGACGGATTGGGATTTTCTTCGCTAAATTTAGCGACGGAAAACAAATCCGTCGTTAAATTAATTTTTAACTTAAATATAACATATAAATAAAATAAAAAATAAATAAAATTCTATTTAAAAAAGATTAAATTTTGCGATAGATTTTAAATCTGTGGCAAAATTTAGCCACGAAATATTATTCGTCGCTAATTAGCGACGAAATTTGCAACGAAAAATTTTTTATCGCCAATTAGCGACGAATTTAGCCATGAAAATTTTTTCGTCACTAATTAGCGACGAATTTAACTACGAATGATATGTCCGTCGCTAATTTAGCCATGACTTCATTTTTGTCGCAAATCTTGTGGCAAATTAGTGACGAAAAAGCTTTTGTCGTTAAATTTATCGCAAAATAGCGACAAATTTTTTCTGTTACAAAAATCCGTGGCTAAAACCGTATTTTTTTGTAGTGTCAAGTGCACGATCACGTACTACGATGAACAAACATCCGCCAATCCTCAAGAAGAGCATACATTACCGCCCTAGATACTACATGTGGACGGATCCTCCAACTCATCAGGGAGTGGAGTTTTGCTCATCCTCATGGGTCCCGATCACTTCAAAACCGAATACATACTCCGCTTTGATTTCAAAGTCACCAACAACCAGACCGAGTATGAGGTGCTTCTAACAGGATTCCAAAACACGACATCATTGGGCGTCCAATAAATAAAAGTGTTTGTAGATAGCAAACTCGTGGTCAAACATGTCGAAGGTGCCTATAAGTAAGGGAACCAATAATGGCAAGTATCTAGCGGAATTACAAAAAATGATACAGGAATTCCATCAGGTCGACATACAACAAATATCTAGGTCGAAAAATGCTAGAGTCGACACACTATCCAAGTTGGCTAGCTCGGATTCAATAGCTATAAGTTGAACTGTATATATTGAGAGTCTTTCCTACCCCAGTATTGAAGAACCAAAGCAAATTTTGTCAACACATACATCACTGAGTTGGAAAGACCCCATATAGACCTACCAGTTCTACACTTATCCCAATCGACATAAAATATTTATCAAAATTTTGGAAAGTAAATTCACTAACATTATCAAAACGAATATTCTTGATTGGATAATCTGGAAAATGTATTTGTAATTTAATTAACTATGTAAATAATTTAATAAACGTCAGGTTGTGAGTTGATAATAATGATACATGTAACCACCTAGTTGATGCATCAATCAAAACTATAAAATATTTGAATGATCCACGTAGTGGGTGTATAGACCAACAAATATCTTCGTGTATTCGTTCAAAAAATTCAAGACTCATAATTTATTTTAACTAGCGATGATCTCACAATTAATTTGCGTTTAGAGCAAGCAACACTAGTAAATTCATTCGACTAAAGAATCTTTGGGCTTTTCAAAGAATGTCCATATAAATTATTTATAATCTTTCGCATCATTATTGATCTGGGATGATCCAACCAATCATGCTAAACAATAAAATCATTAGTTTAGTAAACTTTTGGTTTAATGTTGTATACGATTCTCTTTTATTAATGTATGTGTAATACAAACCGGAAGAGTATACCGATAATTTTTCTAATATTCTTTTATCTCCTAGAATTATACTTGTAAAGTGAAAATATTCAATATTTTTTTCACTTGTTATCTCAATATGATATCTATTTTTGTGGATATCTTTAAAACTTAATAAATTTTCTTGAGATCAGGGAGAGTATAATGCTTCATCAATTTCAAATTTAATTCCTCTAAACAAGAATATGTTAACTCTTTTGGAACCTTCTATCAATTTTGTACTACCAAATATGAAATTAACATTGGTCTCTTGCATTATCAATTTCAAAAAAATATATTTCTTTTGAACACTCTCATCGCAAATTAAGTGGTTAATCTTTCCTTCAGGGATATACATTTGTGTTCTACTAGAACTTTCAATTAATTTCACACTATTACTTATGAAGTTGTTTCTCTCAACTTCGGGCTTGTGAAGTAATTATTATTATATATATTGCAACATTATCCATGAG
The DNA here is from genome assembly GCA_033439265.1 of Dillenia suffruticosa. NCBI lineage: Eukaryota > Viridiplantae > Streptophyta > Magnoliopsida > Dilleniales > Dilleniaceae > Dillenia > Dillenia suffruticosa. Next base: position 4,726,840 of record JAVTVX010000005.1, read on the forward strand.
GCATTCATATTTCTTATATTTTATTGATTTTAGAATAATCTTAAAACCTATTGAGAACTTATATTTTCTTTTCCCATCATTGTTGTCCCATTTCTGATGGTGATAAATTTGTGTGATCATTTTTAGTGGTTTGATAAATTTGCAGAATCATGAAAATTGCTACAATTGCTACCTCTTTAATATATCAATATTTAATCACATATGCTTCGGGAAATAAACTAGCTAGAACTAGTAGGTTGAGTTTCATAATTTTCAATAATAATATTTTGTTTAGCAAAATCAATTCAGAATATTTGAATCCCCTTTTCTAATATTGCTACAACATCAGCAAATTTGGGATATGAAAAGTAGAGAATTTTTGAGCATATCTTTTGCAATAATATTTTCTCCATAGAACTTTTTCATTATAAGAATAACCATTTTTAGGTGGTTATATTTTTTCTATCATTATTATTCCTTCAAATTATTTTAATGGTGTTTTCAATACCAATTTCATTTAGATGCATTTCAGCATCTAACGCTCATAATAAATAATATTTTTCCATAATATAAAGAGCACAAATTCGAGTTTCATAAAATACAACATTATCAACTATAATTAATAAAGAGAAAATAAATAACACATTTATAAAAACTTATTAATTAAATATGTGTTATTGTTATAACAAATTTGTAACTTATAAAAAACCTTTGGACTAGTAAATACAAAGTCTGGTTTCAACCGATATACTTATTCAATAATAAAGTTATTAAATTAAGGAAATAATAAACATAATGCCTACAAAATCTAGTTTCCAACCTATATACTTAATCAATAATAAAATTATTAAATTAAGAAAATAATGAACACAATGTCTGCAAGGTCTGATTTCAAACCTATATGCTTAATCAATAATATGGTTAAACACAACAAAACTATGGTGGTTCCTTTTCTAATGTGAAAGATCAGACAAACCTTCAAACCCCGGAACATATTTTAGAAAAACTATAATTTTCAATAAAATCTCTATATAAAAATAATAAATAAAAGTTATAGAAAATTCATACAAAAAAACTTATTTTTCGTTGGTGAGAATTTCATACTCGGTTGGGAAGAGTTTCATGCTAATGATGTGTTATGTACTAAAGAAAAAATAAAGAGAGAAAGAGAGTAATTTCTTATTATCTTATATGTATTGTCTATGTATAATAAAATTACAAAATGAGATATTTATACAAATTAAGATGTGTAAATAAATGGAAAGTTCTAAAATTAAGTATTTTCGCAAATATATGATATTTTCATATTGTGATATTAGTATATAAAAGATATTACTAATAGCAATATTGGTACCATGTGTATCTTTCTAAAATATTAAATATCTCCTTCACTCTCTTCTTACTCTCTCTCTCTCTCTCTCTCTCCAGCCTTTGCCTCACCTACACTCTCCCTCTTTCAATCACTTCAACCTCTCTCTCTCTCTGGCAGCAGCGGCGTAACGTGGAGATTGAGGTCCTATGGCCTCACCATCAAACAGTGAGGCTTGCCCGCAAAGGGAGGCCACCATGGTGGTGGGTATGGGCTACCATCGCCAGGAGACCAAGGGCTGCCGGACTGCATTGCGCTGCGTGTGGCCAATTTGGTGCTTGAAGCCCCAACTCTTCTCTCAGCTAGGACTGGCTCAGCAGACCACGCAGGCTGATAAGCCAGCACCTGAGGGCTGACTTGGCAATCCACGTTGCTGCTGAATAATCCTGAAAATTTTAAAAAATATAAAATATATATTTTTTATTTTTGTGGTAAATCAGAGGAAAATTAACGTTTGAAAAATATTTTTAAAAGAAAAATCCAAAAGTCAAGTAGTTGATAAAGGGTAAAAAAAACATGTAGTGTTGACTTGCACTACTAGAAAACACGGTATCAACGATGAAAAATTACCGACAGATTTTTTTCTATCGATAATAGCGGCGGAATTGTTACGGATTGCCGATAGATTAACTACGGATTTCGTATTATTTTTATATTTTTTTAATTTTTTAATTTTAAGTTTTTTTTTTAATTTTTTTGTAAATCTATCAGCGACAGATTACAGACGAAAATATTACCGACGGATTTTTAAAATTTTTAAAATTTTTAAAATATTTAAAATATTATTTTTTTAAAATTTTTTGTAAACCCATCAGCGACGGATTACCTACGAAAATTTAGCGATGGATTATCGACGGATTGGCGACCCATTTTTTTAAAATTTTTTTTAATTTTTTAATTTTTAATTTTATTTTATTTTGTAGAAGGATAATATTATTTTATTTTTTAAAATTTTTTATTATTTTATTTTAAACTAAAATAAAATTATTTCATTATTTTATAAAAAATTATATTTTTATATTATTTTATTATTATAAAAAATTTTAATTTTATATTATTTTATTATTATCAAAAAATTATAATTTTTTAATTTTTTGATAATTCTTTTAATTTTAATTTTATTTTTAATTTATTTTGTCAAAAAATAATATTATTTTATTATTTTAAATTTTTTATTATTTTATTTTAAGCTTAAACCTTATTATTTTATTATTTTATAATAAATTATCAATTTATATTATTTTATTATTAATAAAAAATATGAAGTAAAGATAATAAATAAAAAAAGAGTATAAATATAAAGATAAGTTTAGTCCGGTGGTTTTGTTCCTTATTGTCTTTCACGTGTCCCAGGTTTGATCCAAGACCCAAGACGGAGACGTATTGAAGGCGTTTTACACGGATTAGCAATGGATTTTTTTTTATAAATTTTTTATATATATAATTTTATAATTTTATTTAATAATTTTTTTATTTTTATTTTATTTTTTCAAATTTTTTATTATTTTATTTTAAGCTAAAATAAAATTATTTTATTATTTTATAATAAATTATAATTTTATATTATTTTTATATTGTTAAAAAATTATAATTTTATATTATTTTATTATTGTTAAAAATATGATATAAAGATAATAATTAAAAAAAAAGAATTATGATAAGAAAAGAAAGATGGTCCGGTGGTTGGCTTACTCACATTGTTTTCCTTGAACAGAGGTTCAATTCTCAACGGGGGCAAGTTAAGGGAATTTTCATAAATTAAAGAAGAGCTGGTGGGCAGTGAGTGTGGTGCTCGTCGCAATTAGGTTAATTTATGGAACTTTTTCTAAGCTGAAATCAAATTTTATGGTAAGGTCAAAACCCTAAATATACCATTTTGACTAGATTTAACTTAATCAATCATTCTGAGTTTTATGTTCTACAATTGCTTGCCAACAGAAAATAAAAACAAAAAAAAAGGAATGCAATAATGAGAAAATAAGCATAAAGAGGAAAATTTGGTATTATTGTATGAGTACATCCAAACGTATGTTTCCTCAAAAATGTTGGGTTAGGGCTAACATCTATGGGGTTATGGTAGGCATTGCAACTACTCCTCTTTGCACCTGTAGATGCATGAGTAATTGTAACATTCTACACTGATTAATTCCTTACAAGCAGGAGGAATATTGGAAGGAGGATTAACGCACATCTTGAGGTCCTGCTTGCAATATCCTTTGATAAAGATCCTCACTGACTCATTGGGCACAGTCTCTGGACTCTGCACTGCTTCGCTTGCCTCACCACTCAACATTAAACCTGCAACCAAATCCATATTCTTCTTGTTATTTCATTTATGTCAAAAGACACTAAAAATAATTAATAATTGCACTATAGTTTTCTTAGTAAAATCATTAGGGAACATGGCAGAATTTTTGAAAATGCTATATGTTTTTAAATTGTGTCTAGCAGATGAGAGAGAGAGACTTACTGGATGTCCCTAATAAAAGCATGGCGAAAAAGGCCAACTTGATGAAGGAAAGTTTCTCCATCGCTTGGAATGACTATGTTATGGTGTGTGTATTATATCTTAGGACTTGCATGCATATATATATATATATATATATATATATATATATATATTATTTTTACAGAATTACTTTTTCTTGTGGTGATTTATTGTATTTATGGTACTAATTAATTAATTAAATCTTCATATATAAATATAGAAATCAATGAGATTTTCCTTTGTTGCTCAGTAGATATATAATTTTTTTTGGGAAGATGGGGTTCTTCCTTTTTCTTTTTTATAAAGAGAATTTGATAAATATTTTCTACTTCCTATTCGTTACAAATTTTTCTACAACTTTATATTCTTCATAATCCATTCCTCACATTTTTGGGAAAAAATTATTTTCTTTTATCTCCATTTTTTGATATTCAAATTTGAGTCTCTCCTATATATAAAAATATATATATATTATTTTATCAAAGGCTTTCTCAAGTAACGTTTGTACTTAGTGAAACTTATAGTAGGAAAAAATGAGAATAATATTTAGGATAATTTTTATTCTACGGACATAAATTTGTTAATGGGTTAATACTGCCTATATTAAATTCACATTTGTTACCAAAGTCCTCATTTATATATAGAGTTACATACCAAACAGAGTAATTGTTTAATTTAATTAAATTTATTAGCAATAAGTTATAGGTATTTTGAGTATTCATTATATACATTAATGCAAATAAAAAACTGATGGAACTATGTAGGAACAGACCATGTGCAAATTAGTCTTACCCATTTTTTAACTTTGCATGTTATATTTTTTCTAATCTAATCATGATTTTTTTTTTCATATTTAATTTTATTTTTCTGACTAAAAGCAGAAGAGTATAGATTGGCTAGGTTGTAAAGAATCGGAAACAAAAAAATGAAAATAGATACGAAACGATAGAATACAGGAAATAGAAACGTATGAGAAACCATAAATATGAAAAATATCAAAGGTTGCGCGTAAATATTAATTATTTTATAGCAATAATAGAATAGTTATATTTTATAATAATAATTTAAAATGATCAAATATATAATCATTAACCATAAAACAAATAAAATAATTCAATAAATAAATAATTCATTAAACATGAGAAGATATATAAATATCTAAAATATAAGAATTTTTGTATAAATATTAAATAATTTAACGCGTCGAACTCTTTCATAAACAAAAATATTAATATTAAGAAATTTCTGTATATCAAAAAGAGAAGATACTTAGTGCCCGTTTGGTAGGGCCTTTTTTTTTGCTTTTATTCTTCTTATAAGGAGAAGCAAAAATTAATAGATTTTAAAATTAAATTAAAAATTGTTTGATATTTTTACTTTTAAAAATAAACTGATTTCAAAAATTTTGAAATAATGTTAAAAGTTAAAAATTAAAAGTTAAAAGTTGAAAAGAAAGAGAGGACATAAAGGTAAATAAATTTATGATATGGATATATTTAGAATTTTATATCTTTCAAATGAGGATATAAATAGAATAAAAGGAAATATATTTCCTAAAAAGCTTATGGATAGTTATTTTGACCAGTAACTAATATTTTTTATGTGTTCACAATTATAAGTTGTTTATATAGTTTTAGACAACTACTAATCTAAATATTAAATTTGAATTAAGAAAGTTTTGCACTATATATAAGGTTTGTCCAGCGCAGATACATATACGATGTTATTGGTGGGGCAACGTTGTAATCGTCCATCCATATAAATAATGTGATAACGTCATGACTATAGCAAAATTTTCACATTGGCTGCCTTTGTTGCCTCGGCACTCAAAATCAATCATGTAACCCTTTTTTTTTTACAAAAAATTAGAAAACTAGCCGTATCTGGATTCGAACCTTGGTCTGAAATCCTAGGTTCGAATTCAAACACAGCCATTTTTCTAATTTTTTTTCCATTTTATTCTTTTAAAACATGCCATGAATATTAGAGTTAAGTTGAAATGAAAGAATTTAACTTAATATTGTTTCCTTTGGAAGCGAGACTTTCTATATGCAACGAATAAAAGCATTACCAAAAAAGCCAACTTGATGAAGGGAAGTTCCTCCATTGTTTGAAATGACTTTGTCATAGGTTTTTTTTTTCTTTTTTTTTTTTTTTGACATAAGAATCTCAAAAACTGTAAAAATACACACGTTCACAAAGTTTTGAACACTAGATCTAAGGGAAGTCAACTGAGGTGGAGTTATTTATCACTTGGATATCCTGTAAGGACTTTATCGTAGTATTGTGCATTGTATACGAGGACTTGCTTTTTCTTTTTTCCCCTTTTTTGATGATTCTAGCATTTATTCCACAAAATCTTTTAATATGAATATGGAAATGGCAAGAATTTCCTATAATAGCATCCAATAAAAGTATTACTATTTCCCTTCTATCAAGAATTTGTTAACTATTTTCTACTTTCCCATTGTTATAAATTCTCTTCTACCAACAATATACAAAATTAAATTTTATTCTATAGTAGCATTTGGATCAGGTTTATCTTTACTAGCGATTATGTTAGAAGAGTTTAGATTTTCGAGTTTTTACCATCTCCAAAGAAAAGGGAAAGTAATATAACCTTTTCAATTTTTGAGTTCTTTTCGTTTTGGATTCAAATCTATGAGAAAAAAAAAGTAAAAGGAAGAATATTAAGCGTAAAAGAGCAAAATTTATTATTATTGGATTATTATTATTATTATTATTATTATTATTTATGTGATTACAAAGATTCAAAGAGATCTCAGAAAAACACATAAATAATAATATTTTTTTTTTATCATTTGAGTATCCAAAATATTAGATCAAGCATGAATAGGCGCAATTGTGGAGATGACATTCTTTGTCGATCATCTTCTTGCAACCCGGAAGAGCGGGAGGGATACAGTCCCTGATTTGATTGCAGTGTCCTACGATAAACACCCTTACTAATTGATCGGACGCCCTTATTAATTGATCGGGCTGAGGCTCTGGACTTTGAACTCCCTCTTTTGCTTCTGCACTCAAAATTAAACCTGCAATCAAATTCAAATATATAAATATATATTGTGATTTCATTTTTGTGGGAGAGTAATGCCCAGATGTTCAAATAAATTATGATTTGACAAATTAAATTTTTCATTTTTTGTGATAAGCAATAAATTTTGACTAATTTTTAGTTAAATATTTGATTGAATCTGTAAAAACTGATTTGTTAAAAATATATTTTATTTTTTAATTTGTCGATTTTGTCATTTTATTTTAATTTGGTTAATGATTAGAGAGAGAGAGAGAGAGAGAGAGAGAAACTTGCCTGGTATAACAAACAAAAGCATTGCGAGAAAAGCCAACGTGATGAAGCGAAGTTTCTCCATTGTTTGGAATGATGGTCGTTTATCTGAGGACTTTCTTTTTTCTTTTTCTTTTTGCTTTTCTTTTACAGAATTACTTTTCCTTTTGGTGTTTAATTGTATTTATAGAATTAATCAACCAAATTTTCAGACACAAATATGGAAACCCAACAAGAACTTCCTGTCTTGTACACAGTAGATATATATATATATATTTATTTATTTATTTATTTATTTATTTATATATATATTTATTTGGAAAGAGCACTATTTTTCTATGTAAAAAATATTTAAGTAATTATTTATTTATTTATTTATTTTAATCAGTATAATATAGCATAAATTGAAACATGACTCAATTGAACTCAATAATGTTCGAAACGGATTAATTGAAATATGATTCCGGATATTAGTTATAAAAATAATGAACTCATATACTTCCTAAAAATATTTTAATAAAAATTAAAATGATATATAATGGTAATTTTTTTATTAAATGGGCATAAATTGGGTTAGTGAATTATCCTATATTCTATTTAATATTTAATGCAAATATATATATCATAGTTTATTTTAAGAGTTGAATATAGTCGTGGGTGCGCATATCACACCTTCGCACCACACCCTCTGAAAGTGTCCTTTATATTTCACTTGATCTTAGCCAAAAGGCCGAGAAAGGTATGGTGTCCTTTATATTTCATACACTAATCTCTATCCAACTTCATGTTTTGTTCTTTCTTTGACAGAATTCTGTCCTCATGACTACTCCAATTGGAATGCTCTTTTTCAAAATATAAAATTATACCATTATTGTTAAATTATTCTTAAAGTGTTATTGAGCAAATTAAAAGCATCGGTAAAAAAATTATTGTATAAGTTTCCTATGTGCCAGTACTTTTCTTTTCATTTTTCATTTTTTTTTTATATTTCATGTGTATTGGAGGTGGGTTTGTTTCAAAGTTAAATTGCGTTGCCAACTCAAATAGAGAATCAGTACATATGTGTCTACTGAGCCTTTGTATATTGAGTCCTACAAAATACCTGCTGAAGGTGATCCAATGGAGGAACCTCTATTGTTCAAGTCAGAAAGAAAGATAAGAGAGAGAGAACAGTTCATAAAGATGCTTTAATTTACCCAATGTAGTCTCTAAGTAATATGTGTATTTAATGTCTAAAGAGCATACCTGGTGGGTTATCTCTGTTCAATATATATAGCATGTGTATACAATGGCAAGTCTCTCGCTGTAGTGTAAAAATCCTAATTATCTTATGGAGAGATTACTGAAAATTTTTTGAGAGTACACGGATTGTAGTAAAAAATTTTTAAGAGATTTAAGATCTTGTGAAATTAAGATAAATTTAAATTGTTAAGAAAATTTCCTTCCTTATTGGACGAGATTACTTTTAAAATTAGGGAAAATTTAAATTTTGGATAATTATGATCTTGATTTGCTTGACAGAAATGTTATCTAGTGGGAGACTATTTGGTAGTAGTTGAGAGATTTAACTGAGAATATGTGTTGAGTAGTGGTCGAGAGTGTTCAACCGAGTACCTACTTAGTCGTCTTAGGTGTTTATTGGGAGACCCCTTGGTGATATGTGGGTTTGTGATTATGGACTGTTAGCCCCGGTTGGACTGTTAGCCCTGGTTGTTTGAGCACTGTACCATTTGTTTTCTTTTTTGGTATTATACCAACCAGTATTTAAAATCATATTCTTATTAATTTGGTCCGAAACTTACAATAATCCATTTAGGGTGCTACCCTCCCAACGTAGACTGCTTCATGCTCAAGTCACAAGTCGAATTCAGAAATTTAGTTAAAAGATCTAGTACAACATTCCATTAAGCCAACTAACGGTTGAAACTATTTGTTCAAAATGTAAAAGTATGGAGATATATTTTACTTAAATTATTATTAATTTTTTTCTTTTTCTTAACTCGTTCAACCCAAAAATATGAAAATAAATAAATAAATAAATAACTCGTAGCATGGTACTTATTTCTCTTTTTTTTTTTAATCACAAGATTGGATGAGTGAGTTATGATCACTAGGCTGTCCTTGCATATAGGGGTGAGCATTCGGTTAAATAATATCAAAATGATTAAAATTAAAATAACCGATTTAATTCATTATACAATTTTCATAGCCATAATTTACTTATAGCCTTGAATCTCTCACTTTGCTATTTCACAAAAAGTGTAGCAACCCCCAGCGACACACATTTTCTTATAAGGATATTCGCAAGTAGAAGGAGGCATGTATTTTTGACAATTGGCGTCGTCACCGCCTTTGCAACCTCCTATGAAAGCCCAAGCCAACCTCTTAATTGATGCATAAGGATCGTCAAACTTTGGACTTTCAACTGGTGGTTCTCTTGCCTCACCACTCTCATCACACCTATAACCAATTTGTTTCTCATCATACTAATTAAATTCTATTAGAGCTAAAAACAAAGTTAAATAATGGTATTCGGTCAAATTGATTTTTTCAAAAAGAAAACACAAATCAATCACCACTTTGGATATTTCTGTTACTGAATTTTTTTTTTAATCTTGGTTACTAAGTTTTTCAATCTAATACATATATATCACTCATGTGGAGGGAGGAGGGAGGGAGGGAGGGAGGGAGAGGGAGAGAGCAGAGAGAGAGAGAGAGAGAGAGAGAGAGAGTAGGAAAATGCCATGAAGAGAATGGCTGCTAAGAAAGCCAGATTGACGAAGGACAACTTCTCCATTCCTTGAAATGACTTTGTTATCGGAGGGTGTTATGACTTGCTTTTCTTGTTTTGGGAGAGTTCGGCAATATCCAAATCTTACAGATCTTATTGGAAATATTAAATTTTCCCATATATTGTCCACATTTTAATGGTAGGTATCTTTTTTGGAATAACACTACTTTTCTTTAAAGAGAAATTGTTCTACGTAAGATAAGACGAGATAAAAATAGAAAAGAAATTGTAACTCACATCAACATCTTTATATGCTAGCGGCATTGTCTCTTAAATTCTCCCCAAACCTGTACTTATATATATTAGAATAGAAAGGAAAATTTTCAGTTTCCCTCTATAGTTTACTACTAATTATTTTTACCAATAAAATTTTAATGGGTAGTTTTTTGATTTTAAATGATTTTAATTTTAAACGGTTTTGATTTTAGTTGTAAAACTGAAATTATAAAAGATAAAAAATAAATATAGTTATAAATATTTTTTTCTTTGTTTTTGTAATACCATTAACATTGAAATTTCTCTAAGTACAAAGTCGCCTGAAATGAATGTAATGCTTGGGAACATTAGTGATTAGTAATCTTTTCAAATAAATAAACTTATAATAGAATTATAATTTTAATTTATTTGATAAAAACGAGATTAACCCGCCAGTTGAAATGGTTTGACTCTCGACCCACAAACATTCTATTGGTCAGTTCATTGATTGAACCTTATGGTACATGGCCCTAAACCTATTGCCAAAAGATCAAAACTTTACCCTGGGTCCACTAAGTCAAGCTCATCAAACCAACTCCATCCAAAGCTCCTCGGTCATCGTAGTTCTCGGTACTCAACCTTCTTGGTCACTTGTCTTATCGGTGAATACATCTAACAATTATAATTCACTCGACCAGAGGATAAGCACAACTTGAGATGATTCAAGAAAGAAGTAAGTCTTTAAGTGAATTCAAACTTTCCTTACGCGGATGGAAAATTTTCCTACTCCAATACAATCTCGTGGAACAAGTAAACATGTCTTAACAGATAGTCCTGATAAGGTATGAAGCTCTCACGGTAGCCGGAACTTTCCCCTTTCAATGAGATAGTGTATCTCCAATAGACTTTTGACTATAGTTCCTACAATCTTGGAAATTCACAATGATCTCTCCACATGGAAATTAGGATTTCAACATCCCCAATGCTTTATGAAACTTTTCAATAAGAACCACGGATATATAATTACAATATCAACCACCTCCTAGGTAAGTTCTCTTGGAACTCTGCACTTAAAATATATCGGCAACATATAGTCGAGACACATTTCTTCTCAGTCTGGTTTTAATATTCTAAAATCATTTTTTTTTTTTACTTGAGTGTCGAATTCTTCCTGGCAGAAACACCCTCCGACAATATTTGTAGGTTTCATCCCATACGGAGTATCGAATTACCCCTCAATTTGGGACTCCAACTCAAACAAACAGTCTATATCTATGGAGAAAATCCGCCTCCATTAGATTGGCACTGTTCGTGGGAACAGACTAAAAAGAAACTTTTTCTCAATCTAGATCTCCAACATAGTTGCAATAATGTTGCAAAAAAGGAAAAGATCACCTATCGGCTTCAATGATGACAAATTAATTAGAGTTTTGCTAGATCACCATGTAGTTCCAGCAATCTCAGAAATTCTCAATGAGATGGAATAAGATAACATATCTTAACAGACACTCCTGATAAGGTATGAAGCTCTCACAATAGCGGGAACTTTCCCCTTTCAACGAGATGGCGTATCTCTGATAGACTTTTGACTATTACTTCCCATAATTTTGGAAATTTTCAATGATCTCTCCGCATGAAAATTCGGATTTCAACACCTCCAAATCTTTACAAAACTTTTTAATAAGAACAGCGGATATATAATCACAATAGCAGCCACCTCCCAGGTAAGTTCTCTTGGAACTCTACACTTAAAATATATTGGCAACATATAGTCGAGACACCTTTCTTCTCAATCTGTTTTTAATATTCTAAAATCATTTTTTTTTACTTAAGCGTCAAAAATCTTCCCAGCAGAAACACCCTCTAACAATATTTGTAGGTTTCATCCCATACGGAGTATCGAATTACCCCTAAATTTGGGACTCCAACTCAGACAAACAGAGTCTGTATCTATGGAGAAAATCCGCCTCCATTAGATTGGTATTGTTCGTGGGAACAGACTAAAAAGAAACTTTCTCTCAATCTAGATCTCCAACACAGTTGCAATAATGTTGCAAAAAAGAAAAAGACCGCCTATCGGCTTCAATGATGACTAATTAATTAGAGTTTTGCTAGATCACCATGTAGTTCCCGCAATCTCGGAAATTCTCAATGATCTCTCCACATGGAAATTAGGATTTCAACATCCCCAATGCTTTACAAAACTTTTCAATAGGAACCACGGATATATAATCACAACATCAGCCACCTCCCAGTTAAGTTCTCTTGGAACTCTGCACTTAAAATATATCGACAACATATAGTCGAGACACATTTCTTCTCAGTCTGTTTTTAATATTCTAAAATCATTTTTTTTACTTGAGCGTCAAAATCTTCCTAGCTGAAACACACTCCGGTAATATTTGTAGGTTTCATCCCATACGGAGTATCGAATTACCCCTCAATTTGGGACTCCAACTCAGACAAACAGAGTCTGTATCTATGGAGAAAATCTGTCTCCATTAGATTGGCACTGTTCATGGGAACAGACTAAAAAGAAACTTTCTCTCAATCTAGATCTCCAACACAGTTGCAATAATGTTGCAAAAAAGGAAAAGACCACCTATTGGCTTCAATGATGAGAAATTAATTGGAGTTTCGCTAGATCACCATGATCCTCTTGTTATTACGACGGAGATCGGTTCATACACAGTTAGGAGAATTCTTGTCGACCAAGGTACGGGTCGTGACCTCCTTCACTAGGACGGTTTTCAACATATGGGTTTCGTCCCTACGAACCTACAACTTCAGATGGTTCTAATAAGGGGACTCTTTGGTGAATCGTTATGCCCAGAAGACACTAAAGCACTCCTAGGAACCTTGGGGACTCCTCCCAATCAAGTCATCTCTGTAGTCACATTTAGTGTAATCAAATCCCCTTCTCCTTACATTACCATCCTCGGTCATCCCAGTCTGAACACCCTGGAGGCGTTACCGAGCTCTAAGTACATGAAAGTCAAATTTAGAATAGCATAGGTTATTGGAACCCTCAATTGCGACCCTACATCTCAATCACATCCATCTGGAGCAAACAAAGAAAGCTTCTCAATAGAAAGGCCAAGTTTAGAGACGATCCCATACCAATAAATAGACCCCAATCTGTCGAAAAGGTGGAAGAGGGATACCTCGGGCCAAGTAATCATATGGAGCATCGAACTCACAAATTTGACATTGACTATCAACCAAGACCCGTGATGAAGAGACTAGTTCTCGCCGATTTCATTCTCAAGTGCATGATCCTATACTACGATGAACAAACAACCGGCAATCCTAAAGAAGAGCATACATTAATGCCCTAGATACTACATGTGGATGAATCCTCCAACTCATTAGGGAGTGGAGTTGGGCTCGTCCTCATGGGTCCTAATGACTTCAAAACCGAATACATACTCCGCTTTGACTTCAAAGTCACCAACAACCTAGCCAAGTATGAGGTGCTTCTAACAGGATTTCGAAGCACGACATCATTGGGAGTCCAATAAATAAAAGTGTTTATAGATAGTGAACTCGTGATCAAACATGCCGAAGGTGCCTATAAGATAAGGGAACCAATAATGGCAAAGTATCTAGCAAAACTGCAGAAATGATACAGGGATTCCATAAGGTCGACATACGACAACTACCTAGGTCGGAAAATGCTAAGGCCGACACACTATCCAAGCTGGCTAGCTCGAATTCAGTAGCTATAAGTTGAACTGTATATATCGAGAGTCTTTCCTACCCTAGCATTGACGAACCAAAGCAAATTCTATCAACACATACATCACTGAGCTGGAAAGACCCCATATAGACCTATCTGTTCTACACTTATCCCAATTGACATAAAATATTTATCAAAATTTTGGAATGTAAATTCACTAACATTATCAAGACGAATATTCTTCATTGGATAATCTCGAAAATGTATTTGTAATTTAATTAACTATGTAAATAATCTAGAAATGCTAAGTAGTGAGTTGATAATAATGATATATGTAACCACCTAGTTAATGCATCAATCAAAACCATAAAATATTTGAATGATCCATGTGGTGGGTGTATAGACCTACAAATATCTATGTGTATTCATTCAAAAAATTCAAAAGACTCATAATTTATTTTAATTAGCGATGATCTCACAATTAATTTGCATTGAGAGCAAGCAGCACAAGTAAATTTATAGGACCGAAGAATCTTTTGGTCTTTCAAAGAATGTTCACATAAATTATTTATAATCTTTCACATCATTATTGACCTGGGATGGTCTAACCGATCATGCTAAACAATAAAATCATTTAGTTTAGTAAACTTTTAGTTTAATGTTGTATATGACTCTCTTTTATTAATGTATGTGTAATACAAACCGAAAGAGTATGCCGGTAATTTTTCTAATATCCTTTTATCTCTTAGAATTATACTCGTAATGTAAAGATGTTCAATATTTTTTTTATTTGTTGTCTCAATATGATATTCATTTTTGTGGATATCTTTAAAACTTAATAAAATTTCTTGAGATCTGGGAGAGTATAATGCCTCATCAATTTCAAATTTAGTTTCTCTAAGCAAGAATATGTTAACTCTTATAGAACCTTCTATCAATTTTGTACTACCAAATATGATATTAACATTGGTCTCTTGCATAATCAATTTCAAAAATATATATTTCTTTTGAACACTCCCATCGCCAATTAAGTGGTTAATCTTTTCTTCAGGGATATATATTTGTGTTCTATTGGAACTTTCAATTAATTTCACACTATTACTTATGATATCAACCGTTGTTTCTCTCAACTTGGGGCATGAGAAGTAATTATTATTATATATATCACAATATTATCAATGAGGCATTCATATTTCTTGTCTTTTATTGATTTTAGAATATTCTTCAAACCTTTTGAGAACTTATATTTTCTTTTCCTATCATTGTTGTCCCATTTTTGTTGGTCATAAATTTGTGTGATCATTTCTAGTGGTTTGATAAATTTGCAAAATCATGAAAATCACTTCAATTACGATCTCTTTAATATATCAATATTTAATCAGATTCGCTTCAGGGAATAGACTAGAACTAGTAGGTCAAGTTTCATAATTTTCATTAATAATATTTTGTTTAGTCACAATGAGATATAAAATCAATTCAGAATATTTTGAATCCCCTTTTCCAATATGACTACTACAAGAGCAAATTTGGGATATGAAAAGTAGAGAATTTTTTAGCATATCTTTTTCAGCATATCTTTTTCAATAATATTTTCTCCATAAAACTTTTTCATCATAAGAATAACTATTTTCAGGTAGTTATATTTTCTATCATTATTATTCCTTCAAATTATTTTAATAGTGTTTTCAATACCCATTTCATTTAGATGCATTTCAACATCTCACACTCATAATAAATAATTTTTTTCCATAATATAAAGAATCACAAATTGTAGTTTCATAAAGTACAACATTATCAACTATAACAAATAAAGAGAAAATAAACAACACATTTGTAAAATACTCATTAATTAAATACGTGTTATTGTTACACCAAATTTGTAACTTATAAAGAAACCTTTAGACTAGTAGCCTACAATGTCTGGTTTCAGCTGATATACTTAATCAATAATAAAGTTATTAAATTAAGAAAATAATAAAATAATGCCCACAAAATCTAGTTTCCAACCTATGTACTTAATCAATAATAAAATTATTAAATTAAGAAAATAAAGAACACAATGTCTGCAAGGTCTAATTTCAAACCTATATGCTTAATCAATAATAAGGTTAAACACAACAAAACTATGGTGGTTTCTTTTCTAATATGAAAGATCAGACAAACCTTCAAACCCCATAACATATTTTAGAAAAACTATAATTTTAAATAAAATCTCTATATAAAAATAATAAATAAAAGTTATAGATAATTCATACAAAAAAAGCTTATTTTTCATTGGTGAGAATTTTGTACTCAGCTGGAAAGAGTAATTTCTTATTCTCTTATATTTATTGTCTGTATATAATGAAATTACAAAAAAGGGTATTTATATAAATTAAGATGTGTAAATAAATAGAAAGTTCTAAAATCAAGTATTTTTCCAAATATTTGATATTTCCATATTATAATATTAGCATATAAAAGATATTACTAATAGCGATATTAGTACCATGTGTATATTTCTAAAATATTAATTGTCTTCTTCACTCTCTTCCTCGTTTCTCTCTCTCTAACTTTTGCCTCACCTACACCCTCCCTCTCTCAATCGCTTCAACCTCTCTCTTGATGTCCTGGTTGCATTGTCCTTTGACAAATATCCTCACTAACTCATTGGGCACAATCTTTGGACTCTGCAATATGTTTTTGAAAATTTTTGAAAGTATTAGGGATATGTTTGAGTAAATATTAGGATGTTCCAATTTTGAAAATATGAGAGAGGGTGACAAAGATATTTGTTGCCCTATTAGGCCAAAAGGGTATAAAGCATGGGAGTAGGCATGGGATATTTCTAGGGTGACAAACATATTTTTGAAAATATGTTTCAATACCCAATTTGGCACGGTGAAACCAGGGGCGGCCAAACCTTGGGAGTAGGCATGGGATAATTGGGGGGCCATAACGCATCGATAGAACTGTTGGGGGCCAAAGTAAAAAATTTGAAGGGTACGAGTAGAAATATGCACAATAACATGACTGATGTATATAATTTTTCAAACCTTGGCCCCTCTTAAGGTTGTTCATGTCCCAGGTTGCGGAGAAAACGAGCAAATTGTATGACTTGCTAATTTCAGATTAAATATAAATTTTCAGAATCAAATCTTAGTTTCTAGAGTAATCTTATTTCTTTCGTACTTTTATAAATTTAGTAATAATAATAATAATAATAAAATCTAGTCACACAGATATTATTTTTTTAAATAGTAATATTAATATTGTGTTTGTAACTTTCTTTAATAGTAGTATATAATTGAGTTTTTTAATAATAGTAAAAAAATTCACGAGAGTTTGTGATATACGTAATTTCGAAATTCTAATAATTTAAGTTATTACAACAACAATAAATTAAAATTTAATTCTAAATTTTTGGTCAACTATTTAAGAGAGCAAAAAATTTTCTAATTCTATATATTAGAAAATGTATTATATATCGAAATCAATTCAATTATTGATCTGATTTTGAAAATATTTAATTTTATTTGTTTCTATATTTGTAATAATTATTTTTATATTTGTAAGATGGATTTTCTTTATAAACTTAACATATTGTAATAATTATCTCAAATAATAAAATATTGGGGTTCATATCATTTTTATTAGGTTGTTTTCATATTTAATATGGTATTAGAAGTATGCTCATATATATATCCTAACTATATTTAAATTTATTTTTATTTTGCTATCAGAGCTCCCCTTTTCCCTTATAAAAAGAGTTATCTATATGCCCACGGAGCTCCAGTCAAAGCCTTTTTCTTATTTTCCTTACCATGAGCCAAGAGTCAGAACTAAAGACGGAGCAGCCGGGCCAAGGCTAGAGTCAAAGCTAGAGTTGGTCCATTAAAAGAAAAAAAAAAAAGTATTTTTCAAGATCACAAAAATACCCTTAGGGTTCAGATTCTATATCTGGATTCACTGTCAAAGTCAAATGAATTTTATTATATGCATATATATTATTTATCAAAATTAAATCAAATATTGATTAATATTTGTTTTTATTTGTTTTCATATTTGTAATAATTATTTTTATATTTGAAACAATTGAATTTCTATATAAATATAATATATTGTAATAATTAACTGAACTAATGAACTAATGAAATATTAGGATTCATATTATTCTTATTATATTGTTCCCATATCTAACATCATATTAAAATATAAAAACATATTATACTAATTTGTGAAAATGCAATATGTTTTTAAATTCTGTCAAGCATATGAGAGAGGGAGAGAGTTGATAGGGCATAAATTAGTGTAATAATTGTTATTGATTTTACTATTTTGAGTAAAAATTATACTAATAATTATGTTTTGTGATATTTGTTGCCCTAGAATTGATGGAGGAGGTTCATAAAAGAAATAGAAAAAATGAGCTAAATTGGAATATTTATACAAAGAATGGAAAAAAAATGGACAGCAATGATCTTTCATTAACACGTGGGTATGTAGATCATGAGAATTGTTGTAGAATTTTCTAGAGGCCAAGTCAACAATATCTTCTCCTTGTTTACATGAAAATTTCAAGGAAATTTGAGTCCAATTTGAAAGTATGAAAATTTTCTAGATAATCGATTTATTCCTAATATTTAAAGATAAATTTTAGAAGCTTAACCTTCAAAAATTTTTATCTTTTAACAAGTTTACTTTTTTTTAAAAAAAAAACCAATTTGGATACTTTTTTTGAGCTATCATGTTCTTTTTTTTTTAAAGTTGTCAATTTTAAGGAAACAACATGATATATAAGGAGGCAGCCAGCAGAAGACAAAAAAAGAGTTTTATTTTTTTATTTGCTCTCAGCACATTATTCTAAGATCAATAGGAGTAAGATAAATATTTTTATTTTTTGTTGGTTTAATACCTACCGAGAGTTTATGGATGCCCCTAATAAAAGCATGGCGAAAAAAGCCAAACTTTATGAAGCGAAGTTTCTCCATTGTGGTGTTGTGTATTATATGTTAGGACTTGCATGCATATATATAATATTTTTACAAAATTACCTTTTCTTGTGGTGATTTATTGTATTTATGGTACTAATTAATTAACATTAGATTGAATAAATAAATAATAAATTAATTTGATTAAATTTTTATATCTGTCTAGAGAAGTCAAAATTTATTTGAAAGAATAAAATACAACATAAAAAGGAAGTATCGGATGCGTTATGATTTTTAAAGAAAAAAGCATTTTAAAGAATTTGAATTATATTTTGAAAACTTTTAATAGCATTTCTAAGCTCTACACTTAGAACTTTTACAATATATCATTTTATTTATCGACTATTTTGGTTTTCTTAATCAAATTATGCATTCACAAAAGAGAAGAAGAGAGTCTTGCCCGATGCAACGAGTAAAAGCATTGCGGAAAAAGCCAACGTGATGAAGGGAAGTTTCTCCATTGTGTGAAATGACTGCGTTGTGGTGTCTGTATCTGGGGACTTGCTTTTTCCTCCTTAATAATTTGTACAGAATGGCTTTGTGAATCATAGTATTTATAGCATTATTCAACCAGAATTTTAGAGATGAATATGGAAAGTTAAATGCTATTAATTCATTATTCTTAGAACAATGGAAATTTCCTATTTATAGGATTAGTCAACCAAACTTTTAATTGTCAGGCTTAGTTAGTGAGAACAGTAATTTATAATTCTTAACAACAATACATATCTTCTATTTTGTTCATAGTAGATATATAATTTTTTCTGAAGAGTTCCTATGTAAAAAGAAAAAAAAAGCTAATCCAAAAAATGGCGTTGTTCCTATTTTTCAGAAAAGAATTTATAACTATTTTGTACTCCCCGTTGGTCAGGTTTGTCAAATCCCTCAAATTAATATCGATTCCCCCAATACAACAAACTTATAGCAATAGTAGTACCAACTCGAATCCCACGGGAACTATATTAACTTAATATCTTAGTTATTGTTAAAATAAAAATGGGAGATTTTTAAAACAAATTTCTAAATCAAAAATTAAAAACCTAAAATTAAAAGATAAATCCATAACGTAAAAAGACTAAAAATTATGGAAGAAATTCAATATACTAAATTCCGATTGAAAAGTTCACACATTCGATTGTTTCACTGATCATGGGTTAAAAAAATTATTTTTACGATTCAAACATTTAATCTTAAATTTATTAGGATAGCCATAAGAAATCTTACATTTTCCTAAATTAATTGACCAAATCCAGATTCAATAAAAACTTATCATTAATCGATTGGACACGATAGCGTTTCATATCAATATAATGACAGTATTAAGTTCTGTGAAAATAGTTAAATCAAAATATAAATAATCAGGATAGTCATACAATTATTTGATTTTGATCCATCGATTTCTTAGGTTAAAATAAATATTGGTAAACGACCTATAAACATAAATAACATATTTGCTACTCGTATTATTCATTCATGATAATTATGGATCACTGAAATTCTGAATATAATAGAAAAATTAATATTGAATTAAATTGTCAGATTAACCAATACCAATCTTTCATGTAAATAAATTAAAAATCGACAAATACTTGAATTAAAAGAGTGAGAAATTAATTAAAGCACATAACCTCATAATGAAAACAATCAATAAAATTTCCCTTGAATTAGAAGAAAAAACTAACCACTCATGGTGGAAACAAAAGAAAGAAAAAATGTTATTGAAAGAAAAGAAAAACTAAACCTAAAACCCTAGAATAATATACAGCAGCCACCACCTTTTACAGATGGATGAATAGTGTCATGAATAGTAGACATGAACAGTGCCAGTTAATGAGAAGAGCTCTTCTTTTTGTGCTCTAGATCTCCAAGATTCTTCTAAAATAATAGGGAAAAATCCATTAAAATAGGAAAATTAAGAATTTTACTCCTAACAATAATTATATTAAAAGTAAAATTTATAAAATAAAATCTTTCACTCTTTGATGTCTCTTCCTTTCCTTTGTAGACCCAAATAATATTTTGAACCATTAATCTCCAAAATTGCCTCATTAATCTCATTTTGATCCAATTTCTAATTTTTTTTCCCTAAAAATAAAAAGTCATAAAAATATTATCAGGACAATAATCAATATAAAATCATATCATAATATCAACAATAAAAAAGACATTTTGCGCATTATCACCCGTTATTACAAAATATTGTGTTTATATAATGATAAAATCTATTTATTTATATAGAGTACATTTGATGGTTTTTATACGGTATTCTCTATACAATTTCGGAAACACATGTATATATCTTATAGTGCAAAGTAAAAAATATCCTATAAATTTTGGGTCAAATTTGAATTTTCAAAAATATAAAAACATACTCGATTATAAAAATATCTAAAGTTGCTCGTTCAGTCAACAAATCGCCTATTCTTAATATTGAAATAATAAAATAATATTTAAAAAATTAATTTTTTGGTTAAAAAATTTGGAGCAAGAAAAAGAAAAAAAAAATCTCTCCTTCACTCTCTTCATCCTCTCTCTCTCTCTCTCTCTCTCTCTCTCTCTCTCTGCGGCAGCAGCAACGTGACGTGGGGATCAAGGCCCTATTGCCTCACCATCGAACGGTGAGGCTCGCCCGCCAGAAAAATGGGCCGGTGGCGGAGGGAGGCCACCATGGCCATGGGGTATGGGCCGTTACTGCCAGGAGGCCAAGGGCTGCCAGACTGCATGGCAGCTGTGGCGTCACGAGGCGAAGTTGGGGCTTGAAGCCCCAACTCTTCTCTCAGCTAGGGCTGAGTGAGCAGACCACGCGGGCTGATGAGCCAGCACCTAAGGGCTGACTTGGCAGCTCACGTGGCTGCTGAGTAATCCCTGCAATAAAAAAATAATATATTTTTTTTTTAATTTTCTGTGGTAAATCTGAGGAAAATTAATGTTTGAAACATATTTTTAAAGGAAAATATTGTTTTGAGTGTATCCAAAAGTCAATACTTGAGTCTAATGGGTAAAAGGAATTATTTTTTGTTGGTCTTACTGTGTTTTGCTGTTCTTGGGATTCTATAAAGAAACTACTGCAATTGGGTTCATTTTCAGAGGGACCTTTTTCTAATCCGAAATCAAATTTTAGGGGAAGTTCAACCCTAAAACATAGAAATTAGAAGTTGCACATTCCGTAGAAATATACCATTATGGCTAGGTTTAACTTAATCATTCTGAGTTTTATGTTCTCCTATTGCTAGCCCACAGAAAAAAAAAAAAAAAAAAAAAAAAAGGAATGCAATAATGAGAAAATAAGCATAAAGAGGAAAATTTGGTATTATTGTATGAGTACATCCAAAGGTATGTTTGCTCTAAAATGTAGGGTTAGGGCTAACATCTATGGGGTTCTGATAGGCATTGCAACTACTCCTCTTTGCACCTGTAGATGCATGAGTAATCGTAACATTCTACACTGATTAATTCCTTACAAGCAGGAGGAATATTGGAAGGAGGATTAACACACATCTTGAGGTCCTGCTTGCAATATCCTTTGATAAAGACCCTCACTGACTCATTGGGCACAGTCTTTCGACTCTGCACTGCTTCGGTTGCCTCACCACTCAACATTAAACCTGCAACCAAATCCATATTCTTCTTGTTATTTCATTTATGTCAAAAGACACTAAAAATAATTAATAATTGCACTATAGTTTTCTTAGTAAAATCATTAGGGAACATGGCAGAATTTTTGAAAATGCTATATGTTTTTAAATTGTGTATAGCAGATGAGAGAGAGAGACTTACTGGATGTCCCTAATAAAAGCATGGCGAAAAAGGCCAACTTGATGAAGGAAAGTTTCTCCATTGCTTGGAATGACTTTGTTATGGTGTGTGTATTATATGTTAGGACTTGCGTGCATATATATATGTTAGCAGAGGCTTTCTCTAGTAACGTTTGTACTTAGTGAAACTTATTGTAGGAAGAAATGAGAATAATATTTAGGGATAATTTTTAATCTACGGACATAAATTAGTTAATGGGTTAATTCTGCCTATATTAAATTCACCTTTGTTACCAAAGTCCTCATTTATATATATAGAGTTACATACCAAACAGAGTAATTGTTTAATTTAATTAAATTTATTAGCAATAAGTTATAGGTATTTTGAGTATTCATTATGTACATTAATGCAAATAAAAAACTGATGGAACTTTGTGCAAATTATTCTCACCCATTTTTTAACTTTGCATGTTATATTTTTTCTAATCTAATCTTGATTTTTTTCATATTTAATTTTATTTTTCTGACTAAAAGCATAAGAGTACAGATAGGGTATGTTGTAAAGAATCTGAAACAAAAATTAAAATAAAATAAAAATGGATACTAAACGATAGAATACAGGAAACAAAAACGTATGAGAAATGCATAAATATAAAAATTATAAAAAATTTTAAGTAAATATTAATTATTTTATAATAATAATGGAATAGTTATATTTTATAATAATAATTTTAAAATGATCAAATAAGTAATCATTAATCATAAAACAAATAAAATAATTAAAATAAATAAATAATTCAATAAACATGAGAAAATATATAAATATATAAAATATAATAATTTTTGTATAAATATTAACTAATTTAACATATCGAACTCTTTTGTAAATGAAAAATATTAATATTGAAAATTTTCTATGTATAAAAAAGAGAAGATACTAATTTAACTAATTTTCCTCTTTTTTGGTGATTCTTGTTATTTATAGCATTTATTCAGCAAAATCTTTTAATATGAATATGGAAATGACAAGAATTTCCTATTATAGAATCCAATAAAAGTATTACTATTTCCCTTCTATCAAGAATTTGTTAACTATTTTCTACTTTCCTGTTGTTATAAATTCTCTTCTACAACAATATACAAAATTAATTATTATTCTAGAGCAGCGTTTGATTGTATTTATTTATTTTTTTCACTACTAGAAAAATCAGTATCAACGACGGATAAATACTGACGGAAAAAAATCTGTCAATAATAGCGACGGATTTCCATTGGATTAGTGACGGACTGAATACCAACGGAGTAAACGGATTACCGACGAAAAATTAGCGACGAAAATATTTCCATAGCTAAACCCTTAAAAAAATTATAAAATTATCACCGACAGATTAACGACAAAATTTTTAGCGATCTGTCGGTGAATTGGTGAAGGAAAAAAAAATTTAAATATTTGTATAGCCTTTAATGACGGATTACCGACAGATTACTGAAAAAAACTTAGCGACAGATTACCGACGGATTAGTAATGGATTTTTTATTTTTTTCCTTTATTTATTTTATTTTATTTATTTTATTTATTTTATTTATTTTATTTATTTTATTTATTTTATTTATTTTATTTATTTTATTTATTTTATTTATTTTATTTATTTTATTTATTTTATTTATTTTATTTATTTTATTTATTTTATTTATTATTTTTTTTATTTTTTTATTTTTTTATTTTTTATTTTTTTATTATTTTATTATTTTAAAATTTTTCAATTTTTTTAATTTTTAATTTTTTTAATAATTCTTTTTATTTTTATTTTATTTTTTCAAATTTTTTATTATTTTTATTTTATTTTATTATTATTAAAAAATGAGATAAAGATAATAATTAAAAAAAAAAAAGAGAGAAACATGTGTAGATAACTAAGTTGGACTAGTGGCTAGCTTGCTCTCATCACTTTTGCTGTGTTTGGGTTCAAAACAAATGGGATGCAATTTGGGGGGATTTGTGGGCGGGCGGGTCGGTTGTGTGTTGGGTCAGGCTCTTGGAGCAAGTTTTTATTTTTTTCAGAATTCAAAAATCAGCGATGGAAATTTTTTTTTCTATTTCAATGACGGATTTTTTTCGTCACTAATAATAGCGACGGATTTTTTCCGTCGCTGATATTAGCGCAAAATTCAAAAATTAGTGACATCTGTTTCAGCGATAGATTTTTTTCGTCACTAATATCAGCGATAGATTTTTTCCATCGCAGCGACAAAAAAAAATCTGTCGCTAATAATTAGTAGGGTCACTATCAGCGACGGATTTAGCGATCGCTAATATTAGCGACGAAAAAAAATCTGTCGCTGATAATTAGTAGGATCACTATCATTGACGGATTTAGCGACGGAAAAAATCCGTTGTTAATACTCTTCAGCGACAGAAAATGGATTTTCATTGACGGATTTTTCCATCGCTGAAAACATATTTTCTGGAAGAGTTTGGTGATGGCCGATCTATCATGAATGGCAGTCCTTGGATACAACTTCTCCCAAGATAGATTTAATATTTAAACTTATTGGTATAATAATTATTTTTACCAGAAAAAATTTTGTAGTTTTTAAAGAATTTTATATTTTTATGCAAATGTTTTTATTCTAATTTAATAATACAACAAGTGTGTTTAGACAGAATTTAATATTACACAATAATACAACACCATTTTTTTAAAAATTATCTCATCTTACATAAAATATAACATGAAAATATTATTCATACAATTTGTCTCACTTTATATTAAAATCATTTGCTGCTTTTCCTTTGAGAAGCAATGCTAAAAACATGGAAACGAGACAGAAATGAATGCAAAAAAAAAATGACTGCTTTTATTTATATCATTAATCACCTCACGATTTGGTATTTTCCTAGCCTAATGTATCTCAAATTAAAACTAATTCTGTATTTAAACTCGAAACCCTAAAATATAGAAATTAAAAATCACATATTGAATATAACATTTTGATCAGGTTTAACGTTACAGGTGATTATGTTAGAAAAGTTTAGATTTTCGAGTTTTTATTGCCTCCAGAGAAAAAGGGTAAGTAATATAACATCTTTAATTTTTGAGATCTTTTCATTTTGGATTCAAATTTGTGAGAAGAAGTAAAAGGAAAAACATTAAGCGTAAAAGAGCAAAATTTATTATTATTGCTCGAGTACATCCAAAGCTATGTTACCTCAAAAATGTGGGACTAACATATTAGATTATTATTATTATTATTATTATTAGTTTTTTTTTTAATATAGAGATTATGAAAACTATAGAAATGTATGTATTTATGAAGGTTCAAAGAGAAATAAAAGAAGAAATTCAAGTATTCTCCTCGTACGGACATATTAGATTATTACGGTAGCATGGCATTGACCGTGCACGAATAGGCGCAATTGCGGAGCTGACATTGTACCCCGATTATCTTCTTACAACCCGGAAGAGCGGGAGGCATACAGTCCCTGATGTCATTGCAGTGTCCTACGATAAACACCCTTATTAATTCATTGGGCTGAGGCTCTGGACTTGCTTCTGCACTCAAAATTAAACCTGCAATCAAATTCAAATATATAAATATATATTGTGATTTCATTTTTGTGGAAGAGTAATGCCCAGATGTTCAAATAAATTATGATTTGACAAATTAAATTTTTCATTTTTTGTGATAAGCAATAAATTTTGACTAATTTTTAGTTAAATATTTGATTGAATCTGTAAAAACTGATTTGTTAAAAATATATTTTATTTTTTAATTTGTCGATTTTGTCATTTTATTTTAATTTGGTTAATGATTAGAGAGAGAGAGAGAGAGAGAGAGAGAGAGAAACTTGCCTGGTATAACAAACAAAAGCATTGCGAGAAAAGCCAACGTGATGAAGCGAAGTTTCTCCATTGTTTGGAATGATGGTCGTTTATCTGAGGACTTTCTTTTTTCTTTTTCTTTTTGCTTTTCTTTTACAGAATTACTTTTCCTTTTGGTGTTTAATTGTATTTATAGAATTAATCAACCAAATTTTCAGACACAAATATGGAAACCCAACAAGAACTTCCTGTCTTGTACACAGTAGATATATATATATATATATATTTATTTATTTATTTATTTATTTATTTATATATATATTTATTTGGAAAGAGCACTATTTTTCTATGTAAAAAATATTTAAGTAATTATTTATTTATTTATTTATTTTAATCAGTATAATATAGCATAAATTGAAACATGACTCAATTGAACTCAATAATGTTCGAAACGGATTAATTGAAATATGATTCCGGATATTAGTTATAAAAATAATGAACTCATATACTTCCTAAAAATATTTTAATAAAAATTAAAATGATATATAATGGTAATTTTTTATTAAATGGGCATAAATTGGGTTAGTGAATTATCCTATATTCTATTTAATATTTAATGCAAATATATATATCATAGTTTATTTTAAGAGTTGAATATACTCGTAGGCGCGCATATTACACCTTTGCACCACACTCTCTAACGGTGTCCTTTATATTTCATATAATAATCTCTATCCAACTTCATGTTTTGTTCTCTCTTTGACAGAATTCTCTCCTCATGAATACTCTAAGTGGAATGCACTTTTTCAAAATGGAATGATGGTCGTATATATGAGGACCTCTTTTTTTCTTTATCTTTTTGCTTTTCTTTTACACAATTACTTTTCCTTTTGTTGTTTCATTGTATTTATAGTATTAATCAACCAAATTTTCAGGCACAAATATGGAAACCCAACAAGAACTTCCTGTCCTGTACGCAGTAGATATATATTTGTTTATTTATTTATTTGGAAAGAGCACTATTTTTCTATGTAATAAATATTTATGTAATTAATTATTTATTTATTTATTTTAATCAGTATAATATAGCATAAATGGAAATATTCAGATCCAACTTCTCCCATGATTTATGGTACAATAATTATCTAGCCATTATTTATGAAAAAAAAGATTGACTTTTCAAAGAATTTTATCTTTTCCTATATATTTTTGTTCTCATTAAAAAATACTACAAGTGTATTTAGACAAATTTGTATTGCAAAATAAAAGAGGAAGACGGGTTTCCACGCAACCCCTGGACTGATGGGGCCATGGATAAACCCTTCCTCGTTCTAATTGAATCATTTAAGTACATAAGCAGCCAGCCATTTTCTAATACGATCAGAATTCTTGTAGTTTCTTTTCTGGGCAATCTAGCAAAACATGTAAATAATAACAGATACAAGTAAGTTTGATTTGACAGATACATACCCCGGTTATTTTTTTAGAGTAAGAATTTAAATTCTAGTAATTTAAATTTATTCTATAATTATACACAAAAAGTTACCTCTTATTTTGTTATTATAAAATCATATACTTCACCGACGGATGCTATATTTCTTAACCAACTCTCAGATTTGAAATTTGGGAATAAAAAATATTATGTTGGAAAAGCTCTCCTCTCATTTGGACCCAATAATGTTCGAAACGAATTAATTGAAATATGATTCCAGATATTAATTATAAAAATAATGAACTCATATACTTCCTAAAAATATTTTAATAAAAATTAAAATGATATATAATGGTAATTTTTTATTAAATGGGCATAAATTGGGTTAGTGAATTATCCTATATTCTATTTAATATTTAACGCAAATATATATATCATAGTTTATTTTAAGAGTTGAATATAGTCGTGGGTGCGCATATTACACCTTCGCACCACACCCTCTGATAGTGTCCTTTATATTTAACTTGATCTTAGCCAAAAGGCCGAGAAAGGTATAGTGTCCTTTATATTTCATACACTAATCTCTATCCAACTTCATGTTTTGTTCTTTCTTTGACAGAATTCTGTCCTCATGAATACTCCAAGTGGAATGCTCTTTTTCAAAATATAAAATTATACTATTATTGTTAAATTATTCTTAAAGTGTTATTGAGCAAATTAAAAGCATCGGTAAAAAATTTATTGTATAAGTTTCCTATGTGCCAGTTCTTTTCTTTTCATTTTTATTTTTATTTTTTGATATTTCATGTGTATTGGAGGTGGGTTTGTTTCACAGTCAAATTGCGCTACCAACTCAAATAGAGAATCAGTACAGATGTGTCTACTGAGCCTTTGTAGATGGAGACCTACAAATTACCTGCTGAAGGTGATCCAACGGAGGAACCTCTGATGTTCAAGTCAGAAAGAAAGATAAGAGAGAGAGAACAGTCCATAAAGATGCTTAAATTTACCCTATGTAGTCTCTAAGTAATATGTGTATTTAATGTCTAAAGAGCATACCTAGTGGGTTATCTCTGTTCAATATATATAGCATGTGTATACAATGGCAAGTCTTTTGCTGTAGTGTAAAAATCCTAATTATTTTATAGAGAAATTGTTGGAAATTTTTCAAGAATACACGGACTGTAGTCAAAGATTTTTAAGAGATTTAAGATCTTATGAAATTAAGATAAATTCAAATTGTCAAGAAAATTTCCTTTCTTATTGGACGAGATTACTCTTAAAGTTAGGAAAATTTTAAATTTTGGATAATTATGATCTTGATTTGCTTGACGGAAATGTTATCTAGTGGGAGACCATTTAGTAGTAGCTGAGAGATTTAACCCAGAATATGTGCCGAGTAGTGGTCGAGAGTGTTCAACAGTGCACTACTCAGTCGTCTTAGGTGTTTATTGGGAGACCCCTTGGTAATATGTGGGTCTGGTGATTATGGATTGTTAGCCCTGGTTGTTTGACCACTGTACCATTTGTTTTCTTTTTTGGTATTACATAACCAGTATCTAAAATCATATTCTTATTAATTTGGTTCGAAACTTGTAGTGATCCATTTAGAGTGCTACCCTCCCAACGTAGACTACTTCATGTCCAAGTCGCAAGTCAAATTCAGAAATTTGGTTAAAGGATCTAGTACAATATCCCAATAAGCTAGCTAACGGTTGATACTATTTGTTCAAAATGTAAAAGTACGGAGATATATTTTACTTAAATTATTATTAATTTTTTTCTTTTTCTTAACTCGTTCAACCCAAAAATATGAAAATAAATCGTAGCATGGTACTTATTTCTTTTTTTTTTTTAATCACCAAATTGGATGTGTGAGTTATGATCACTAGGCTGTCCTTGCATATAGGGGTGAGCATTCGGTTAAATAATATCAAAATGATTAAAATTAGAATAACCGATTTAATTTAATTATACAATTTTTATAACCATAATTTAACTGAATAAATTAAAAACCGATCGCTTATTTATTCGAATTAGGCGATTAATTCAATTCGATTATCCAAATTAATCAAATTATTGAATCTTTTACTATATATTTTTATATCAATTTGTGGTTATAAAATAAAATTTTAAAATTTAAAATTTACTTATAACTTTAATTCATCAAATGTAACTTTATAAATTTCAAACAAAATTAATAAAATATAAATTTTAAAATTTACTTATAGCCTTGAATCTCTCACTTTGCTATTTCGCAAAAAGCGCAGCAACCGCCAGCGACACACATTTTCTTATAAAGATATTCGCAAGTAAAAGGAGGCACGTATTTTTGAATCTCTCTCTCTCTCTCTGGCAGCAGCGGCATAACGTGGAGATTGACGTCCTATGGCCTCACCATCAAACAGTGAGGCTTGCCCACAAAGGGAGGCCACCATGGCGGTGGGTATGGGCTACCATCGCCAGGAGACCAAGGGCTGCCAGACTGCATTGCGCTGCGTGTGGCCAATTTGGTGCTTGAAGCCCCAACTCTTCTCTCAGCTAGGACCGGCTCACCAGACCATGTGCAAATTAGTCTTACCCATTTTTTAACTTTGCATGTTATATTTTTTCTAATCTAATCATGATTTTTTTTCATATTTAATTTATTTTTTTGACTAAAAGCAGAAGAGTATAGATTGGCTAGGCTGTAAAGAATCGGAAACAAAAAAATGAAAATAGATACGAAATGATAGAATACAGGAAATAGAAACGTATGAGAAACCATAAATATGAAAAATATGAAAAGTTGCACGTAAATATTAATTATTTTATAGCAATAATAGAATAGTTAGATTTTATAATAATAATTTAAAATGATCAAATATATAATCATTAACCATAAAACAAATAAAATAATTAAATAAATAAATAATTCATTAAACATGAGAAGATATATAAATATCTAAAATATAAGAATTTTTGTATAAATATTAAATAATTTAACATGTCGAACTCTTTAGTAAACAAAAATATTAATATTAAGAAATTTCTGTATATCAAAAAGAGAAGATACTTAGTGCCGGTTTGGTAGGGCCTTTTTTTGGCTTTTCTTCTTCTTATAAGGAGAAGCAAAAATTAATAGATTTTAAAATTAAATTAAAAATTGTTTGGTATTTTTACTTTTAAAAATAAACTGATTTCATAAATTTTGAAATAATGTTAAAAGTTAAAAATTAAAAGCTAAAAGTTAAAAATTAAAGTTAAAAAGAAATAGAGGACATAAAGGTAAATAAATTTTTGATATGGATATATTTAGAATGTCATATCTTTCAAGTGAGGATATAAATGGAATAAAAGAAAATTTATTTCTTAAAAAGCTTATGGATAGTTATTTTGACCCGTAACTAATATTTTTTATGTGTTCACAATTATAAGTTGTTTATATAGTTTTAGACAACTACTAATCTAAATATTAAATTTGTATTAAGAAAGTTTTGCACTATATATATGGTTTGTCCAGCGCAGATACATATACGATGTTGTTGGTGGGGCAACGTTGTAATCGTCCATCCACATAAATAATGTGATAACGTCGTGACTATAGCAAAATTTTCACATTGGCTGACTTTGTTGCCTCAGCACTCAAAATCAATCATGTAACCATTTTTTTTTACAAAAAATTAGAAAACTAGCCGTATCTGGATTCGAACCTTGGTCTGAAATCCTAGGTTCGAATTCAAACACGGCCATTTTTCTAATTTTTTTTCCATTTTATTCTTTTAAAACATGCCATGAATATTAGAGTTAAGTTGAAATGAAAGAATTTAACTTAATATTGTTTACTTTGGGAGCGAGACTTTCTATATGCAACGAATAAAAGCATTACCAAAAAAGCCAACTTGATGAAGGGAAGTTCCTCCATTGTTTGAAATGACTTTGTCATAGGTTTTTTTTTTCTTTTTTTTTTTGACATAAGAATCTCAAAAACTGTAAAAATACACACGTTCACAAAGTTTTGAACACTAGATCTAAGGGAAGTCACCTGAGGTGGAGTTATTTATCACTTGGATATCCCTGTAAGGACTTATCATAGTATTGTGCATTGTATACGAGGACTTGCTTTTTCTTATTTCCCCTTTTTTGATGATTCTAGCATTTATTCCACAAAATCTTTTAATATGAATATGGAAATGGCAAGAATTTCCTATAATAGCATCCAATAAAAGTTTTACTATTTCCCTTCTATCAAGAATTTGTTAACTATTTTCTACTTTCCTGTTGTTATAAATTCTCTTCTACCAACAATATACAAAATTAAATTTTATTCTATAGTAGCATTTGGATCAGGTTTATCTTTACTAGCGATTATGTTAGAAGAGTTTAGATTTTCGAGTTTTTACCATCTCCAAAGAAAAGGGAAAGTAATATAACCTTTTCAATTTTTGAGTTCTTTTCGTTTTGGATTCAAATCTATGAGAAAAAAAAAAGTAAAAGGAAGAATATTAAGCGTAAAAGAGCAAAATTTATTATTATTGGAATATTATTATTATTATTATTATTATTATTATTTATGTGATTACAAAGATTCAAAGAGATCTCAGAAAAACACATAAATAATAATATTTTTTTTTTATCATTTGAGTATCCAAAATATTAGATCAAGCATGAATAGGCGCAATTGTGGAGATGACATTCTTTGTCGATCATCTTCTTGCAACCCGGAAGAGCGGGAGGGATACAGTCCCTGATTTGATTGCAGTGTCCTACGATAAACACCCTTACTAATTGATCGGACGCCCTTATTAATTGATCGGGCTGAGGCTCTGGACTTTGAACTCCCTCTTTTGCTTCTGCACTCAAAATTAAACCTGCAATCAAATTCAAATATATAAATATATATTGTGATTTCATTTTTGTGGGAGAGTAATGCCCAGATGTTCAAATAAATTATGATTTGACAAATTAAATTTTTCATTTTTTGTGATAAGCAATAAATTTTGACTAATTTTTAGTTAAATATTTGATTGAATCTGTAAAAACTGATTTGTTAAAAATATATTTTATTTTTTAATTTGTCGATTTTGTCATTTTATTTTAATTTGGTTAATGATTAGAGAGAGAGAGAGAGAGAGAGAGAGAGAAACTTGCCTGGTATAACAAACAAAAGCATTGCGAGAAAAGCCAACGTGATGAAGCGAAGTTTCTCCATTGTTTGGAATGATGGTCGTTTATCTGAGGACTTTCTTTTTTCTTTTTCTTTTTGCTTTTCTTTTACAGAATTACTTTTCCTTTTGGTGTTTAATTGTATTTATAGAATTAATCAACCAAATTTTCAGACACAAATATGGAAACCCAACAAGAACTTCCTGTCTTGTACACAGTAGATATATATATATATATATATATATATATTTATTTATTTATTTATTTATTTATATATATATTTATTTGGAAAGAGCACTATTTTTCTATGTAAAAAATATTTAAGTAATTATTTATTTATTTATTTATTTTAATCAGTATAATATAGCATAAATTGAAACATGACTCAATTGAACTCAATAATATTCGAAACGGATTAATTGAAATATGATTCCGGATATTAGTTATAAAAATAATGAACTCATATACTTCCTAAAAATATTTTAATAAAAATTAAAATGATATATAATGGTAATTTTTTTATTAAATGGGCATAAATTGGGTTAGTGAATTATCCTATATTCTATTTAATATTTAATGCAAATATATATATCATAGTTTATTTTAAGAGTTGAATATAGTCGTGGGTGCGCATATCACACCTTCGCACCACACCCTCTGAAAGTGTCCTTTATATTTCACTTGATCTTAGCCAAAAGGCCGAGAAAGGTATGGTGTCCTTTATATTTCATACACTAATCTCTATCCAACTTCATGTTTTGTTCTTTCTTTGACAGAATTCTGTCC
The DNA here is from genome assembly GCA_033439265.1 of Dillenia suffruticosa. Classification (NCBI taxonomy): domain Eukaryota; kingdom Viridiplantae; phylum Streptophyta; class Magnoliopsida; order Dilleniales; family Dilleniaceae; genus Dillenia; species Dillenia suffruticosa. The sequence continues at coordinate 4,760,560 of JAVTVX010000005.1, forward strand.
TCATGACTACTCCAATTGGAATGCTCTTTTTCAAAATATAAAATTATACCATTATTGTTAAATTATTCTTAAAGTGTTATTGAGCAAATTAAAAGCATCGGTAAAAAAATTATTGTATAAGTTTCCTATGTGCCAGTACTTTTCTTTTCATTTTTCATTTTTTTTTTATATTTCATGTGTATTGGAGGTGGGTTTGTTTCAAAGTTAAATTGCGTTGCCAACTCAAATAGAGAATCAGTACAGATGTGTCTACTGAGCCTTTGTATATTGAGTCCTACAAAATACCTGCTGAAGGTGATCCAATGGAGGAACCTCTATTGTTCAAGTCAGAAAGAAAGATAAGAGAGAGAGAACAGTTCATAAAGATGCTTTAATTTACCCAATGTAGTCTCTAAGTAATATGTGTATTTAATGTCTAAAGAGCATACCTGGTGGGTTATCTCTGTTCAATATATATAGCATGTGTATACAATGGCAAGTCTCTCGCTGTAGTGTAAAAATCCTAATTATCTTATGGAGAGATTACTGAAAATTTTTTGAGAGTACACGGATTGTAGTAAAAAATTTTTAAGAGATTTAAGATCTTGTGAAATTAAGATAAATTTAAATTGTTAAGAAAATTTCCTTCCTTATTGGACGAGATTACTTTTAAAATTAGGGAAAATTTAAATTTTGGATAATTATGATCTTGATTTGCTTGACGGAAATGTTATCTAGTGGGAGACCATTTGGTAGTAGCTGAGAGATTTAACCCAGAATATGTGCTGAGTAGTGGTCAAGAGTGTTCAACCGAGCACCTACTCGGTCGTCTTAGGTGTTTATTGGGAGACCCCTTGGTGATATGTGGGTTTGGTGATTATGGACTGTTAGCCCCGGTTGTTTGAGCATTGTACCATTTGTTTTCTTTTTTGGTATTATACCAACCAGTATCCAAAATCATATTCTTATTAATTTGGTCCGAAACTTGCAGTAATCCATTTAGGGTGCTACCCTCCCAACATAGACTGTTTCATGCCCGAGTCGCAAGTCGAATTCAGAAATTTGGTTAAAGGATTTAGTACAACATCCCATTAAGCCAACTAACGGTTGATACTATTTGTTCAAAATGTAAAAGTACGGAGTTATATTTTACTTAAATTATTATTAATTTTTTTCTTTTTCTTAACCGTTCATCCCAAAAATATGAAAATAAATAAATAAATAAATAAATCGTAGCATGGTACTTATTTCTTTTTTTTAATCACAAGATTGGATGAGTGAGTTATGATCACTAGGCTGTCCCTGCATATAGGGGTGAGCATTCGGTTAAATAATATCAAAATGATTAAAATTAAAATAACCGATTTAATTCAATTATACAATTTTCATAACCATAATCTAATCGAATAAATTAAAAACCGATCGCTTATTTAATCGAATTAGGCGATTAATTCGATTCGATTATCCAAATTAATCAAATTATTGAATCTTTTACTGTATATTTTTATATCAACTTGTGGTTATAAAATAAAATTTTAAAATTTAAAATTTACTTATAGCTTTAATTCATCAAATGTAACTTTATAAATTTCAAACAAAATTAATAAAATATAAATTTAAAATTTACTTATAGCCTTGAATCTCTCACTTTGCTATTTCACAAAAGGCGTAGCAACCCCCAGCGACACACATTTTCTTATAAGGATATTCGCAAGTAGGAGGCACGTATTTTTGACAATTGGCATCGTCACCGCCTTTACGAAACTTTTCAATAAGAACCGCGGATATATAAACACAACATCAGCCACCTCCCAGGTAAGTTCTCTTGGAACTCTACACTTAAAATACATCGGCAACATATAGTCGAGACACCTTTCTTCTCGGTCTGTTTTTCATATTCTAAAATCGTTCTTTTTGACTTGAGCGTCAAAATCTTCTCGGCTGAAATACCCTTAGCAGTATTTTTAGGTTTCTTCCCATACGGAGTATCAAATTACCCCTCAATTTGGGACTCGAACTTAGACAAACAGAGTTGCATCTGTTGAGAAAATCCGCCTCCATTAGATTCGTTCTGTTCATGGGAACATACTAAATAGAAACTTGCTCTCAATCTAGATCTCCAATACAGTTGCAATAATGTTGCAAAAAAGGAAAAGATCACCTATCGGCTTCGACGATGACAAATTAATCGGAGTTTCGCTAGATCACCATGATCCTCTTGTCATTACGGCGGAGATCGATTCATTCACGGTTAGGAGAATTCTTGTCAACCAACACTACAAAAAAACATGGTTTTAGTGACGGATTTAGTGACGAAAATTTTAAAAAAATTCGTCGCTAAAAACATTAACGACGGATTTAGCGACGAACAATTTTTCGTCACTAATGACACGTCGCAAATATTTAGCGACGAAAAACAGAAATCCGTCGCTAAAATAGCGACAAATTTAGCGACGAAAAATTTTTATCGCTAAATTTAGCGACGGATACAAAAAATCCATCGCTAATTTTAGCTACGGAAATTCAAAATCCGTCGCTAAATTTAACGACGGATCCAAGAAATCCGTCGCTAAATTATATGATATATAATTATTTTTTTATTTATTATATATATTTTATTTAATTATTATATTAATATTTTATTTTATTTAATTAGCGACGGATCCATGAATCCATCGCTAAATTATATTATATACAATTATATTTTTTATTTATTTTATACATTTTATTTAATTATTATATTAATATTTTATTTTTATTTAATTAGCGACGAATGCTTGATCCGTCGCTAAGCCCCTGGATCCCGCGCACGAGCGTCATTGCTCCAACTCACGAGGCTACCCGGCCCACCTTGGGCCCCACCCGCGTACGAGCCCAACCGCCCGCATCACCAGTCTCTGCCCCTACCTTGCACACGCCTGCTCGCCCCTGTCCTGCCCCAGCTCGCCCCTGCCCAGCTCCAGCTCCAGCTCCCCCAGCTCGCCCCTGGCCCCAGCCCAGCTCCAGCTCGCTCGCCCTTGCACCCTGCCTGCTCGCCCCTGCACCTTGCACACGCCTCGCCCCAGCCGGGCCCCAGCCTGCTCGCCCCTGCTGCCTTGCAAAAAATCCTTGAAAAAACCCTCAAAATGCCTACAGCCCGGTTCGAACACCTGCACAAGAGTAAAATGTTAGTATACCCAACCACCAGACCACATCTTACCTTTAATCATACTTCTATTTTCTTTTTACTTATTATCTAATTCTAAATATTAATTAAAAAAATAAAAGTTTATATCAAATAATAAAATGCTAATTAAAATAAACTAATAAATTAATTAAAAAATAAAAAATATTATTCTTTAAAAAGATTTAAAAAATAAAAAAAATATTATTATGTAAAAAATAAAAATAAAACAGAAAAAAAAATAAAATGCTAATTTAAAATATTAAAAAATAAAAAATATGATTATTTAATATAAATTAATAACATAACAAAATAAAATAAAATATTAAAAGTTAAATTTAAAAAATTAAGTTTAGCGACAAATTTTAAAATCCCTTGATTATTTAATATACTTCTATTTTATTTTTACTTATTATCTAATTCTAAATATTAATTAAAGAAATAAAAGTTTATATCGAATAATAAAATGCTAATTAAAATAAACTAATAAATTAATTAAAAAATAAAAAATATTATTCTTTAAAAAGATTTAAAAAATAAAATAAGAAAATATTTAAAAAATATATTATTCTGTAAAAAATAAAAAGAAAAAAGAAAAAAATAAAATGCTAATTTAAAATATTAAAAAATAATAAATACGATTATTTAATATAAATTAATAAAATAACAAAAAAAATAAATTATTAAATGTTAATTTTAAAAAAATTAAGTTTAGCGACGGATCGTTGAATCCGTCGCTAAATCAGCAACGGATCGTAGAATCTGTCGCTAAATCAGCGACAGATTCCTTTTTTTGTCGCTAAACTTAGCGACGGATTTCGAATTTGTCACTAAATCTGTCGCTAAATAATAAAATATTAAAAAATATTATTATTTAAAAATTAAAAATATTAAAAAATAAAATGATAGTTTAAAATATTTTAAAATAATAAATACGATTATTTAATATAAATTAATAAAATAACAAAAAAAAATAAATTATTAAATATTAATTTTAAAAAAATTAAGTTTAGCGACGGATCATTGAATCCGTTGCTAAATCAGCGACGGATTCCTTTTTTCGTCGCTAAATTTAGCAACGGATTTCGAATTTGTCGCCAAATCCGTCGCTAAATAATAAAATATTAAAAAATATTATTATTTAAAAATTAAAAATATTAAAAAATAAAATGATAATTTAAAATATTTTAAAATAATAAATATGATTATTTAATATAAATTAATAAAATAACAAAAAAAATAAATTATTAAATGTTAATTTTAAAAAAATTAAGTTTAGCGACGGATCGTTGAATCCGTCGCTAAATCAGCGACGGATTCCTTAATTCTTCGCTAAACTTAGCGACGGATTCAACGATCCGTCGCTAAACTTAATTTTTTTAAAATTAACATTTAATAATTTATTTTTTTTGTTATTTTATTAATTTATATTAAATAATCATATTTTTTATTTTTAACAAATAAATTATTAAATGTGACTCTACATCTCAATCACCTCCATCTGGAGCAAATAAAGATAGCTTCTCAATAGAAACGGCCGAGTTCAAAGACGATCCCACACCTATAAATAGACCCCAATCTGTCGAAAAGTGGAAGAGGGATACCTCGGGCTAACTAATCAAACGGAGCATCGAACTCAACGAATTTGACATTGACTATTAACCAAGACCCGCGATCAAGGGATAGGTTCTCGCCGATTTCATTCTCATACTACAAAAAAACAGCATTTTAGCCACAAATTTAGCGACGAAAATTTTTAAAAAATTCGTCGCTAAAAACATTAGCGACTAAAAATTTTTCGTCTCTAATAACGCGTCGCAAAAATTTAGCGATGAAAATTAAAAATCTGTCGCTAAATTTAGCGACAAAAATTAGAAATCCGTCGCTAAATTTAGCGACGAAAATCTGAAATCCGTCGCTAAATTTAGTGACAAATATTTTTTTGTCGCTAAAATTTGTCACAAAATATAGCGATGAAAAATTATCCGTCGTTAAATTAGCAACATAAAAAAATTCGTTGCTAAATTTAACGACGAAAATCTAAAATTCGTCGCTAAATTTAGCGACAGATAATTTTTGTCGCTAAAATCCGTCGTTAATTTAGAAAAAAAAAAAGTCCATCGAAAACATTATCCGTCTCTAATTTAGCAATGAATAAAAAAAATACATCGCTGAATTAGCGATGGATTTGGAATCTGTCACTGATTCCAAATTCGTCGAAATGTCCAGGAAGCGCACATGCTTGGACGGGCCCTTGCCTACCCGAGCCGGCACATGCCTGGATGGCCCCGCCCACCTGAGCCAGCACTTGCATGGAAGCCACGTGCCTGAACGGGTCCCACCCACCCGAGCCAGCACCCCCGCTCCAACGTCAACCCTCCTTGCTGGAAAATGGGTTTAGGGTCTTGCCTCCACCATGGTTCGAACTCCTGCACACCTGCATGCACACGCATAAGCATAAACCTGTAAATCACCAAGCCAAATGATATTATGTAATATAAATTTTTTTTTTTACTTATTATCTTTCCTTCACATTTTTCTAATAATAATAAAATAATATATAATAACAATTTAAAATAATAAATATAATAACTTTTTTTATTTAAACCACCAACCTAAAATAATATTAATTAAAAAATAAATATGATAATTTTTAATAAAATAAAAAATAATAAAATACTAATTTAAAATAAAATAATAAATTAATTAAAAATATATTAATATTATATTTTGTTTTCTTCTTTTTCTTTTATTTTATTATTTTATTATTCTTTTTCATTTTTATTTTATTTTTTTACTCCATAGTTTAAAAATGGATTACGGCATCTCAATAATATAAAATTATAATTATCAATAAATTATAATATATTAATAATTTATAAAATCTATATATTTAATCACAAAATATTTTTATTCATTTGAATATATAAGAAATTTCAATATAATTATTATATATAAGAAATTTCAATAATGAGAATAGAAAGAAAAAAAACAAAAAATAAAGATGAGAGTAAGAAGAAGGAAAAAAAAAAAGGACAATAGAAAACAAATGAGGAGGAAGAAAGAAAAAATATATATTATCACACAACACTAATCGGTGGTGCAGTGGTGATATTTCCTTCAATAGCATTTAGCATTTTTTTAGCATTAAAACAATGAAAGGTGGGCGCCCGTGCGTGCATGCGCGGGCGCCCAGGCTGGCGGCCCGCGCCCGCACATGAGCGCGCCCCTGCCTGCGCTCGGTGCCCATGCGTGCATGCATGGGCGCCCAGGCAGGCGCGCGCCCCCTGCCTGCGCCCAGCGCCAGTGTGTGCATGCGTTGGCGCCCGCGCAGGCTCGCGCCAAACATGTCCGCCGAATTAATATTTAATTAAAAATTTGTATTATTGAATAAAATAATACAAATAAAATAAAAGTTACTTATACAATAATAAAAAATATTAAATCAAACAAAAAAAGAAAAAAATAATAAATTAATTAAAATATATATATAATTTAAATAAAATAAAATATATGGTTTTTTTTAAGAATTAAATAATATTATTCTTTTAAAAAAATGAAACATAATATAATAAAATAAAATTCTAATTAAAAAAAGATTAAATTTAGCGACGGATTTGGAAATCCATCGCTGATTCAGTGACGGATTTTAATCCATCGCTAAATTACCAACGGATAAATTTCGTCGTTGCTAAATTAATTTTTTAATTTAAATATTATATTACAATTATATTTTATTTAATTATATATAAAAAATTTAGTGACGGATTGGGATTTTCTTCGCTAAATTTAGCGACGGAAAACAAATCCGTCGCTAAATTAATTTTTAACTTAAATATAACATATAAATAAAATAAAAAATAAATAAAATTCTATTTAAAAAAGATTAAATTTTGCGATAGATTTTAAATCTGTGGCAAAATTTAGCCACGAAATATTATTCGTCGCTAATTAGCGACGAAATTTGCAACGAAAAATTTTTTATCGCCAATTAGCGACGAATTTAGCCATGAAAATTTTTTCGTCACTAATTAGCGACGAATTTAACTACGAATGATATGTCCGTCGCTAATTTAGCCATGACTTCATTTTTGTCGCAAATCTTGTGGCAAATTAGTGACGAAAAAGCTTTTGTCGTTAAATTCATCGCAAAATAGCGACAAATTTTTTCTGTTACAAAAATCCGTGGCTAAAACCGTATTTTTTTGTAGTGTCAAGTGCACGATCACGTACTACGATGAACAAACATCCGCCAATCCTCAAGAAGAGCATACATTACCGCCCTAGATACTACATGTGGACGGATCCTCCAACTCATCAGGGAGTGGAGTTTTGCTCATCCTCATGGGTCCCGATCACTTCAAAACCGAATACATACTCCGCTTTGATTTCAAAGTCACCAACAACCAGACCGAGTATGAGGTGCTTCTAACAGGATTCCAAAACACGACATCATTGGGCGTCCAATAAATAAAAGTGTTTGTAGATAGCAAACTCGTGGTCAAACATGTCGAAGGTGCCTATAAGTAAGGGAACCAATAATGGCAAGTATCTAGCGGAATTACAAAAAATGATACAGGAATTCCATCAGGTCGACATACAACAAATATCTAGGTCGAAAAATGCTAGAGTCGACACACTATCCAAGTTGGCTAGCTCAGATTCAATAGCTATAAGTTGAACTGTATATATTGAGAGTCTTTCCTACCCAGTATTGAAGAACCAAAGCAAATTCTGTCAACACATACATCACTGAGTTGGAAAGACCCCATATAGACCTACCAGTTCTACACTTATCCCAATCGACATAAAATATTTATCAAAATTTTGGAAAGTAAATTCACTAACATTATCAAAACGAATATTCTTGATTGGATAATCTGGAAAATGTATTTGTAATTTAATTAACTATGTAAATAATTTAATAAACGTCAGGTTGTGAGTTGATAATAATGATACATGTAACCACCTAGTTGATGCATCAATCAAAACTATAAAATATTTGAATGATCCACGTAGTGGGTGTATAGACCAACAAATATCTTCGTGTATTCGTTCAAAAAATTCAAGACTCATAATTTATTTTAACTAGCGATGATCTCACAATTAATTTGCGTTTAGAGCAAGCAACACTAGTAAATTCATTCGACTAAAGAATCTTTGGGCTTTTCAAAGAATGTCCATATAAATTATTTATAATCTTTCGCATCATTATTGATCTGGGATGATCCAACCAATCATGCTAAACAATAAAATCATTAGTTTAGTAAACTTTTGGTTTAATGTTGTATACGATTCTCTTTTATTAATGTATGTGTAATACAAACCGGAAGAGTATACCGATAATTTTTCTAATATTCTTTTATCTCCTAGAATTATACTTGTAAAGTGAAAATATTCAATATTTTTTTCACTTGTTATCTCAATATGATATCTATTTTTGTGGATATCTTTAAAACTTAATAAATTTTCTTGAGATCAGGGAGAGTATAATGCTTCATCAATTTCAAATTTAATTCCTCTAAACAAGAATATGTTAACTCTTTTGGAACCTTCTATCAATTTTGTACTACCAAATATGAAATTAACATTGGTCTCTTGCATTATCAATTTCAAAAAAATATATTTCTTTTGAACACTCTCATCGCAAATTAAGTGGTTAATCTTTCCTTCAGGGATATACATTTGTGTTCTACTAGAACTTTCAATTAATTTCACACTATTACTTATGAAGTTGTTTCTCTCAACTTCGGGCTTGTGAAGTAATTATTATTATATATATTGCAACATTATCCATGAGGCATTCATATTTCTTATATTTTATTGATTTTAGAATAATCTTAAAACCTATTGAGAACTTATATTTTCTTTTCCCATCATTGTTGTCCCATTTCTGATGGTGATAAATTTGTGTGATCATTTTTAGTGGTTTGATAAATTTGCAGAATCATGAAAATTGCTACAATTGCTACCTCTTTAATATATCAATATTTAATCACATATGCTTCGGGAAATAAACTAGCTAGAACTAGTAGGTTGAGTTTCATAATTTTCAATAATAATATTTTGTTTAGCAAAATCAATTCAGAATATTTGAATCCCCTTTTCTAATATTGCTACAACATCAGCAAATTTGGGATATGAAAAGTAGAGAATTTTTGAGCATATCTTTTGCAATAATATTTTCTCCATAGAACTTTTTCATCATAAGAATAACCATTTTTAGGTGGTTATATTTTTTCTATCATTATTATTCCTTCAAATTATTTTAATGGTGTTTTCAATACCAATTTCATTTAGATGCATTTCAGCATCTAACGCTCATAATAAATAATATTTTTCCATAATATAAAGAGCACAAATTCGAGTTTCATAAAATACAACATTATCAACTATAATTAATAAAGAGAAAATAAATAACACATTTATAAAAACTTATTAATTAAATATGTGTTATTGTTATAACAAATTTGTAACTTATAAAAAACCTTTGGACTAGTAAATACAAAGTCTGGTTTCAACCGATATACTTATTCAATAATAAAGTTATTAAATTAAGGAAATAATAAACATAATGCCTACAAAATCTAGTTTCCAACCTATATACTTAATCAATAATAAAATTATTAAATTAAGAAAATAATGAACACAATGTCTGCAAGGTCTGATTTCAAACCTATATGCTTAATCAATAATAAGGTTAAACACAACAAAACTATGGTGGTTCCTTTTCTAATGTGAAAGATCAGACAAACCTTCAAACCCCGGAACATATTTTAGAAAAACTATAATTTTCAATAAAATCTCTATATAAAAATAATAAATAAAAGTTATAGAAAATTCATACAAAAAAACTTATTTTTCGTTGGTGAGAATTTCATACTCGGTTGGGAAGAGTTTCATGCTAATGATGTGTTATGTACTAAAGAAAAAATAAAGAGAGAAAGAGAGTAATTTCTTATTATCTTATATGTATTGTCTATGTATAATAAAATTACAAAATGAGATATTTATACAAATTAAGATGTGTAAATAAATGGAAAGTTCTAAAATTAAGTATTTTCGCAAATATATGATATTTTCATATTGTGATATTAGTATATAAAAGATATTACTAATAGCAATATTGGTACCATGTGTATCTTTCTAAAATATTAAATATCTCCTTCACTCTCTTCTTACTCTCTCTCTCTCTCTCTCTCCAGCCTTTGCCTCACCTACACTCTCCCTCTTTCAATCACTTCAACCTCTCTCTCTCTCTCTCTCTCTCTGGCAGCAGCGGCGTAACGTGGAGATTGAGGTCCTATGGCCTCACCATCAAACAGTGAGGCTTGCCCGCAAAGGGAGGCCACCATGGTGGTGGGTATGGGCTACCATCGCCAGGAGACCAAGGGCTGCCGGACTGCATTGCGCTGCGTGTGGCCAATTTGGTGCTTGAAGCCCCAACTCTTCTCTCAGCTAGGATTGGCTCAGCAGACCACGCAGGCTGATAAGCCAGCACCTGAGGGCTGACTTGGCAATCCACGTTGCTGCTGAATAATCCTGAAAATTTTAAAAAATATAAAATATATATTTTTTATTTTTGTGGTAAATCAGAGGAAAATTAACGTTTGAAAAATATTTTTAAAAGAAAAATCCAAAAGTCAAGTAGTTGATAAAGGGTAAAAAAAACATGTAGTGTTGACTTGCACTACTAGAAAACACGGTATCAACGATGAAAAATTACCGACAGATTTTTTTCTATCGATAATAGCGGCGGAATTGTTACGGATTGCCGATAGATTAACTACGGATTTCGTATTATTTTTATATTTTTTTAATTTTTTAATTTTAAGTTTTTTTTTTAATTTTTTTGTAAATCTATCAGCGACAGATTACAGACGAAAATATTACCGACGGATTTTTAAAATTTTTAAAATTTTTAAAATATTTAAAATATTATTTTTTTAAAATTTTTTGTAAACCCATCAGCGACGGATTACCTACGAAAATTTAGCGATGGATTATCGACGGATTGGCGACCCATTTTTTTAAAATTTTTTTTAATTTTTTAATTTTTAATTTTATTTTATTTTGTAGAAGGATAATATTATTTTATTTTTTAAAATTTTTTATTATTTTATTTTAAACTAAAATAAAATTATTTCATTATTTTATAAAAAATTATATTTTTATATTATTTTATTATTATAAAAAATTTTAATTTTATATTATTTTATTATTATCAAAAAATTATAATTTTTTAATTTTTTGATAATTCTTTTAATTTTAATTTTATTTTTAATTTATTTTGTCAAAAAATAATATTATTTTATTATTTTAAATTTTTTATTATTTTATTTTAAGCTTAAACCTTATTATTTTATTATTTTATAATAAATTATCAATTTATATTATTTTATTATTAATAAAAAATATGAAGTAAAGATAATAAATAAAAAAAGAGTATAAATATAAAGATAAGTTTAGTCCGGTGGTTTTGTTCCTTATTGTCTTTCACGTGTCCCAGGTTTGATCCAAGACCCAAGACGGAGACGTATTGAAGGCGTTTTACACGGATTAGCAATGGATTTTTTTTATAAATTTTTTATATATATAATTTTATAATTTTATTTAATAATTTTTTTATTTTTATTTTATTTTTTCAAATTTTTTATTATTTTATTTTAAGCTAAAATAAAATTATTTTATTATTTTATAATAAATTATAATTTTATATTATTTTTATATTGTTAAAAAATTATAATTTTATATTATTTTATTATTGTTAAAAATATGATATAAAGATAATAATTAAAAAAAAAGAATTATGATAAGAAAAGAAAGATGGTCCGGTGGTTGGCTTACTCACATTGTTTTCCTTGAACAGAGGTTCAATTCTCAACGGGGGCAAGTTAAGGGAATTTTCATAAATTAAAGAAGAGCTGGTGGGCAGTGAGTGTGGTGCTCGTCGCAATTAGGTTAATTTATGGAACTTTTTCTAAGCTGAAATCAAATTTTATGGTAAGGTCAAAACCCTAAATATACCATTTTGACTAGATTTAACTTAATCAATCATTCTGAGTTTTATGTTCTACAATTGCTTGCCAACAGAAAATAAAAACAAAAAAAAAGGAATGCAATAATGAGAAAATAAGCATAAAGAGGAAAATTTGGTATTATTGTATGAGTACATCCAAACGTATGTTTCCTCAAAAATGTTGGGTTAGGGCTAACATCTATGGGGTTATGGTAGGCATTGCAACTACTCCTCTTTGCACCTGTAGATGCATGAGTAATTGTAACATTCTACACTGATTAATTCCTTACAAGCAGGAGGAATATTGGAAGGAGGATTAACGCACATCTTGAGGTCCTGCTTGCAATATCCTTTGATAAAGATCCTCACTGACTCATTGGGCACAGTCTCTGGACTCTGCACTGCTTCGCTTGCCTCACCACTCAACATTAAACCTGCAGCCAAATCCATATTCTTCTTGTTATTTCATTTATGTCAAAAGACACTAAAAATAATTAATAATTGCACTATAGTTTTCTTAGTAAAATCATTAGGGAACATGGCAGAATTTTTGAAAATGCTATATGTTTTTAAATTGTGTCTAGCAGATGAGAGAGAGAGACTTACTGGATGTCCCTAATAAAAGCATGGCGAAAAAGGCCAACTTGATGAAGGAAAGTTTCTCCATCGCTTGGAATGACTATGTTATGGTGTGTGTATTATATCTTAGGACTTGCATGCATATATATATATATATATATATATATATATATATATATATATATATATATATTATTTTTACAGAATTACTTTTTCTTGTGGTGATTTATTGTATTTATGGTACTAATTAATTAATTAAATCTTCATATATAAATATAGAAATCAATGAGATTTTCCTTTGTTGCTCAGTAGATATATAATTTTTTTTGGGAAGATGGGGTTCTTCCTTTTTCTTTTTTATAAAGAGAATTTGATAAATATTTTCTACTTCCTATTCGTTACAAATTTTTCTACAACTTTATATTCTTCATAATCCATTCCTCACATTTTTGGGAAAAAATTATTTTCTTTTATCTCCATTTTTTGATATTCAAATTTGAGTCTCTCCTATATATAAAAATATATATATATTATTTTATCAAAGGCTTTCTCAAGTAACGTTTGTACTTAGTGAAACTTATAGTAGGAAAAAATGAGAATAATATTTAGGATAAATTTTATTCTACGGACATAAATTTGTTAATGGGTTAATACTGCCTATATTAAATTCACATTTGTTACCAAAGTCCTCATTTATATATAGAGTTACATACCAAACAGAGTAATTGTTTAATTTAATTAAATTTATTAGCTATAAGTTATAGGTATTTTGAGTATTCATTATATACATTAATGCAAATAAAAAACCGATGGAACTATGTAGGAACAGACCATGTGCAAATTAGTCTTACCCATTTTTTAACTTTGCATGTTATATTTTTTCTAATCTAATCATGATTTTTTTTTTCATATTTAATTTTATTTTTCTGACTAAAAGCAGAAGAGTATAGATTGGCTAGGTTGTAAAGAATCGGAAACAAAAAAATGAAAATAGATACGAAACGATAGAATACAGGAAATAGAAACGTATGAGAAACCATAAATATGAAAAATATCAAAAGTTGCGCGTAAATATTAATTATTTTATAGCAATAATAGAATAGTTATATTTTATAATAATAATTTAAAATGATCAAATATATAATCATTAACCATAAAACAAATAAAATAATTCAATAAATAAATAATTCATTAAACATGAGAAGATATATAAATATCTAAAATATAAGAATTTTTTGTATAAATATTAAATAATTTAACGCGTCGAACTCTTTCATAAACAAAAATATTAATATTAAGAAATTTCTGTATATCAAAAAGAGAAGATACTTAGTGCCCGTTTGGTAGGGCCTTTTTTTTGGCTTTTATTCTTCTTATAAGGAGAAGCAAAAATTAATAGATTTTAAAATTAAATTAAAAATTGTTTGATATTTTTACTTTTAAAAATAAACTGATTTCAAAAATTTTGAAATAATGTTAAAAGTTAAAAATTAAAAGTTAAAAGTTGAAAAGAAAGAGAGGACATAAAGGTAAATAAATTTATGATATGGATATATTTAGAATTTTATATCTTTCAAGTGAGAATATAAATAGAATAAAAGGAAATATATTTCCTAAAAAGCTTATGGATAGTTATTTTGACCAGTAACTAATATTTTTTATGTGTTCACAATTATAAGTTGTTTATATAGTTTTAGACAACTACTAATCTAAATATTAAATTTGAATTAAGAAAGTTTTGCACTATATATATGGTTTGTCCAGCGCAGATACATATACGATGTTATTGGTGGGGCAACGTTGTAATCGTCCATCCATATAAATAATGTGATAACGTCATGACTATAGCAAAATTTTCACATTGGCTGCCTTTGTTGCCTCGGCACTCAAAATCAATCATGTAACCCTTTTTTTTTTACAAAAAATTAGAAAACTAGCCGTATCTGGATTCGAACCTTGGTCTGAAATCCTAGGTTCGAATTCAAACACAGCCATTTTTCTAATTTTTTTTCCATTTTATTCTTTTAAAACATGCCATGAATATTAGAGTTAAGTTGAAATGAAAGAATTTAACTTAATATTGTTTACTTTGGGAGCGAGACTTTCTATATGCAACGAATAAAAGCATTACCAAAAAAGCCAACTTGATGAAGGGAAGTTCCTCCATTGTTTGAAATGACTTTGTCATAGGTTTTTTTTTTCTTTTTTTTTTTTTTTTGACATAAGAATCTCAAAAACTGTAAAAATACACACGTTCACAAAGTTTTGAACACTAGATCTAAGGGAAGTCACCTGAGGTGGAGTTATTTATCACTTGGATATCCCTGTAAGGACTTATCATAGTATTGTGCATTGTATACGAGGACTTGCTTTTTCTTTTTTCCCCTTTTTTGATGATTCTAGCATTTATTCCACAAAATCTTTTAATATGAATATGGAAATGGCAAGAATTTCCTATAATAGCATCCAATAAAAGTTTTACTATTTCCCTTCTATCAAGAATTTGTTAACTATTTTCTACTTTCCAGTTGTTATAAATTCTCTTCTACCAACAATATACAAAATTAAATTTTATTCTATAGTAGCATTTGGATCAGGTTTATCTTTACTAGCGATTATGTTAGAAGAGTTTAGATTTTCGAGTTTTTACCATCTCCAAAGAAAAGGGAAAGTAATATAACCTTTTCAATTTTTGAGTTCTTTTCGTTTTGGATTCAAATCTATGAGAAAAAAAAAAGTAAAAGGAAGAATATTAAGCGTAAAAGAGCAAAATTTATTATTATTGGAATATTATTATTATTATTATTATTATTATTATTATTTATGTGATTACAAAGATTCAAAGAGATCTCAGAAAAACACATAAATAATAATTTTTTTTTTATCATTTGAGTATCCAAAATATTAGATCAAGCATGAATAGGCGCAATTGTGGAGATGACATTCTTTGTCGATCATCTTCTTGCAACCCGGAAGAGCGGGAGGGATACAGTCCCTGATTTGATTGCAGTGTCCTACGATAAACACCCTTACTAATTGATCGGACGCCCTTATTAATTGATCGGGCTGAGGCTCTGGACTTTGAACTCCCTCTTTTGCTTCTGCACTCAAAATTAAACCTGCAATCAAATTCAAATATATAAATATATATTGTGATTTCATTTTTGTGGGAGAGTAATGCCCAGATGTTCAAATAAATTATGATTTGACAAATTAAATTTTTCATTTTTTGTGATAAGCAATAAATTTTGACTAATTTTTAGTTAAATATTTGATTGAATCTGTAAAAACTGATTTGTTAAAAATATATTTTATTTTTTAATTTGTCGATTTTGTCATTTTATTTTAATTTGGTTAATGATTAGAGAGAGAGAGAGAGAGAGAGAGAGAGAGAGAAACTTGCCTGGTATAACAAACAAAAGCATTGCGAGAAAAGCCAACGTGATGAAGCGAAGTTTCTCCATTGTTTGGAATGATGGTCGTTTATCTGAGGACTTTCTTTTTTCTTTTTCTTTTTGCTTTTCTTTTACAGAATTACTTTTCCTTTTGGTGTTTAATTGTATTTATAGAATTAATCAACCAAATTTTCAGACACAAATATGGAAACCCAACAAGAACTTCCTGTCTTGTACACAGTAGATATATATATATATATTTATTTATTTATTTATTTATTTATTTATTTGGAAAGTGCAATATTTTTCTATGTAAAAAATATTTAAGTAATTAATTAATTATTTATTTATTTTAATTATTATAATATGGCATAAATTGAAACATGACTCAATTGAACTCAATAATGTTCGAAACGAATTAATTGAAATATAATTCCGGATATTAGTTATAAAAATAATGAACTCATATACTTCCTAAAAATATTTTAATAAAAATTAAAATGATATATAATGGTAATTTTTTTATTAAATGGGCATAAATTGGGTTAGTGAATTATCCTATATTCTATTTAATATTTAATGCAAATATATATATATATATCATAGTTTATTTTAAGAGTTGAATATAGTCGTGGTGCGCATATTACACCTTCGCACCACACCCTCTGATAGTGTCCTTATATTTCACTTGATCTTAGCCAAAAGGCCGAGAAAGGTATGGTGTCCTTTATATTTCATACACTAATCTCTATCCAACTTCATGTTTTGTTCTATCTTTGACAGAATTCTGTCCTCATGAATACTCCAATTGGAATGCTCTTTTTCAAAATATAAAATTATACTATTATTGTTAAATTATTCTTAAAGTGTTATTGAGCAAATTAAAAGCATCGGTAAAAAAATTATTGTATAAGTTTCCTATGTGCCAGTACTTTTCTTTTCATTTTTCATTTTTTTTTTATATTTCATGTGTATTGGAGGTGGGTTTGTTTCACAGTTAAATTGCGCTGTCAACTCAAATAGAGAATCAGTACAGATGTGTCTACTGAGCCTTTGTAGATGGAGACCTACAAAATACCTGCTGAAGGTGATCCAACGGAGGAACCTCTGATGTTCAAGTCAGAAAGACATATAAGAGAGAGAGAACAGTCCATAAAGATGTTTAAATTTACCCTATGTAGTCTCTAAGTAATATGTGTATTTAATGTCTAAAGAGCATATCAGGTGGGTTATCTCTGTTCAATATATATAGCAAGTGTATACAATGGCAAGTCTCTTGCTGTAGTATAAAAATCTTAATTATCTTATGGAGAGATTGTTGGAAATTTTTTGAGAGTACACGGATTGTAGTCAAAGATTTTTAAAAGATTTAAGATCTTATGAAATTAAGATAAATTCAAATTGTCAAGAAAATTTCCTTCCTTATTGGACAAGATTACTCTTAAAATTAGGAAAAATTTAAATTTTGGATAATTATGATCTTGATTTGCTTGACAGAAATGTTATCTAGTGGGAGACCATTTGGTAGTAGCTGAGAGATTAACCCAGAATATGTGCTGAGTAGTGGTCGAGAGTGTTCAAACGAGCACCTATTCGGTCGTCTTAGGTGTTTATTGGGAGACCCCTTGGTGATATGTGGGTTTGGTGATTATGGACTGTTAGCCCCGGTTGTTTGAGCATTGCACCATTTGTTTTCTTTTTTGGTATTATACCAACCAGTATCCAAAATCATATTCTTATTAATTTGGTCCGAAACTTGCAGTAATCCATTTAAGGTGCTTCCCTCCCAACGTAGACCGTTTCATGCCCAAGTCGCAAGTCGAATTCAGAAATTTGGTTAAAAGATCTAGTACAACATCTCATTAAGCCAACTAACGGTTAATACTATTTGTTCAAAATGTAAAAGTACGGAGATATATTTTACTTAAATTATTATTAATTTTTTTCTTTTTCTTAACTCGTTCAACCAAAAAATATGAAAATAAATAAATAAATAAATAAATCGTAGCATGGTGCTTATTTCTTTTATTTTTTTATCACAAGATTGGATAAGTGAGTTATGATCATTAGGCTGTCCTTGCATATAGGGGTGAGCATTCGGTTAAATAATATCGAAATGATTAAAATTAGAATAACCGATTTAATTTAATTATATAATTTTCATAACCATAATTTAACTGAATAAATTAAAAACCGATCGCTTATTTATTCGAATTAGGCGATTAATTCGATTCGATTATTCAAATTAATCAAATTATTGAATCTTTTACTATATATTTTTATATCAATTTGTGGTTATAACATAAAATTTTAAATTTTAAAATTTACTTATAACTTTAATTCATCAAATGTAACTTTATAAATTTCAAACAAAATTAATAAAATATAAATTTTAAAATTTACTTATAGCCTTGAATCTCTCACTTTGCTATTTCGCAAAAAGCGTAGCAACCCCAGCGACACACATTTTCTTATAAAGATATTCGCAAGTAGAAGGAGGCACGTATTTTTGACAATTGGCGTCGTCACCACCTTTGCAACCTCCTATGAAAGTCCAAGCCAGCCTCTTAATTGATGCATAAGGATCGTCGAACTTTGGACTTTCCACTGGTGGTTCTCTTGCCTCACCACTCTTCGTCACACCTGTAACCAATTTGTTTCTCATCATACTAATTAAATTCTATTAGAGCTAAAAAAAGTTAAATAATGGTGTTCGATCAAATTGATTTTTTCAAAAAGAAAACACAAACCAATCACCACTTTGGATATTTCTGTTACTGAATTTTTTTTTTAATCTTGGTTACTAAGTTTTTCAATCTAATACATATATATCACTCATGTGGAGGGAGGAGGGAGGGAGGGAGGGAGGGAGAGGGAGAGAGCAGAGAGAGAGAGAGAGAGAGAGAGAGAGAGTTGGAAAATGCCATGAAGAGAATGGCTGCTAAGAAAGCCAGATTGACGAAGGACAACTTCTCCATTCCTTGAAATGACTTTGTTATCGGAGGGTGTTATGACTTGCTTTTCTTGTTTTGGGAGAGTTCGGCAATATCCAAATCTTACAGATCTTATTGGAAATATTAAATTTTCCCATATATTGTCCACATTTTAATGGTAGGTATCTTTTTTGGAATAACACTACTTTTCTTTAAAGAGAAATTGTTCTACGTAAGATAAGACGAGATAAAAATAGAAAAGAAATTGTAACTCACATCAACATCTTTATATGCTAGCGGCATTGTCTCTTAAATTCTCCCCAAACCTGTACTTATATATATTAGAATAGAAAGGAAAATTTTCAGTTTCCCTCTATAGTTTACTACTAATTATTTTTACCAATAAAATTTTAATGGGTAGTTTTTTGATTTTAAATGATTTTAATTTTAAACGGTTTTGATTTTAGTTGTAAAACTGAAATTATAAAAGATAAAAAATAAATATAGTTATAAATATTTTTTTCTTTGTTTTTGTAATACCATTAACATTGAAATTTCTCTAAGTACAAAGTCGCCTGAAATGAATGTAATGCTTGGGAACATTAGTGATTAGTAATCTTTTCAAATAAATAAACTTATAATAGAATTATAATTTTAATTTATTTGATAAAAACGAGATTAACCCGCCAGTTGAAATGGTTCGACTCTCGACCCACAAACATTCTATTGGTCAGTTCATTGATTGAACCTTATGGTACATGGCCCTAAACCTATTGCCAAAAGATCAAAACTTTACCCTGGGTCCACTAAGTCAAGCTCATCAAACCAACTCCATCCAAAGCTCCTCGGTCATCGTAGTTCTCGGTACTCAACCTTCTTGGTCACTTGTCTTATCGGTGAATACATCTAACAATTATAATTCACTCGACCAGAGGATAAGCACAACTTGAGATGATTCAAGAAAGAAGTAAGTCTTTAAGTGAATTCAAACTTTCCTTACGCGGATGGAAAATTTTCCTACTCCAATACAATCTCGTGGAACAAGTAAACATGTCTTAACAGATAGTCCTGATAAGGTATGAAGCTCTCACGGTAGCCGGAACTTTCCCCTTTCAATGAGATAGTGTATCTCCAATAGACTTTTGACTATAGTTCCTACAATCTTGGAAATTCACAATGATCTCTCCACATGGAAATTAGGATTTCAACATCCCCAATGCTTTATGAAACTTTTCAATAAGAACCACGGATATATAATTACAATATCAACCACCTCCTAGGTAAGTTCTCTTGGAACTCTGCACTTAAAATATATCGGCAACATATAGTCGAGACACATTTCTTCTCAGTCTGGTTTTAATATTCTAAAATCATTTTTTTTTTTACTTGAGTGTCGAAATCTTCCTGGCAGAAACACCCTCCGACAATATTTGTAGGTTTCATCCCATACGGAGTATTGAATTACCCCTCAATTTGGGACTCCAACTCAAACAAACAGTCTATATCTATGGAGAAAATCCGCCTCCATTAGATTGGCACTGTTCGTGGGAACAGACTAAAAAGAAACTTTTTCTCAATCTAGATCTCCAACATAGTTGCAATAATGTTGCAAAAAAGGAAAAGATCACCTATCGGCTTCAATGATGACAAATTAATTAGAGTTTTGCTAGATCACCATGTAGTTCCAGCAATCTCAGAAATTCTCAATGAGATGGAATAAGATAACATATCTTAACAGACACTCCTGATAAGGTATGAAGCTCTCACAATAGCGGGAACTTTCCCCTTTCAACGAGATGGCGTATCTCTGATAGACTTTTGACTATTACTTCCCATAATTTTGGAAATTTTCAATGATCTCTCCGCATGAAAATTCGGATTTCAACACCTCCAAATCTTTACAAAACTTTTTAATAAGAACCGCGGATATATAATCACAATAGCAGCCACCTCCCAGGTAAGTTCTCTTGGAACTCTACACTTAAAATATATTGGCAACATATAGTCGAGACACCTTTCTTCTCAATCTGTTTTTAATATTCTAAAATCATTTTTTTTTACTTAAGCGTCAAAAATCTTCCCAACAGAAACACCCTCTAACAATATTTGTAGGTTTCATCCCATACGGAGTATCGAATTACCCCTAAATTTGGGACTCCAACTCAGACAAACAGAGTCTGTATCTATGGAGAAAATCCGCCTCCATTAGATTGGTATTGTTCGTGGGAACAGACTAAAAAGAAACTTTCTCTCAATCTAGATCTCCAACACAGTTGCAATAATGTTGCAAAAAAGAAAAAGACCGCCTATCGGCTTCAATGATGACTAATTAATTAGAGTTTTGCTAGATCACCATGTAGTTCCCGCAATCTCGGAAATTCTCAATGATCTCTCCACATGGAAATTAGGATTTCAACATCCCCAATGCTTTACAAAACTTTTCAATAGGAACCACGGATATATAATCACAACATCAGCCACCTCCCAGTTAAGTTCTCTTGGAACTCTGCACTTAAAATATATTGACAACATATAGTCGAGACACATTTCTTCTCAGTCTGTTTTTAATATTCTAAAATCATTTTTTTTACTTGAGCGTCAAAATCTTCCTAGCTGAAACACACTCCGGTAATATTTGTAGGTTTCATCCCATACGGAGTATTGAATTACCCCTCAATTTGGGACTCCAACTCAGACAAACAGAGTCTGTATCTATGGAGAAAATCTGTCTCCATTAGATTGGCACTGTTCATGGGAACAGACTAAAAAGAAACTTTCTCTCAATCTAGATCTCCAACACAGTTGCAATAATGTTGCAAAAAAGGAAAAGACCACCTATTGGCTTCAATGATGAGAAATTAATTGGAGTTTCGCTAGATCACCATGATCCTCTTGTTATTACGACGGAGATCGGTTCATACACAGTTAGGAGAATTCTTGTCGACCAAGGTACGGGTCGTGACCTCCTTCACTAGGACGGTTTTCAACATATGGGTTTCGTCCCTACGAACCTACAACTTCAGATGGTTCTAATAAGGGGACTCTTTGGTGAATCGTTATGCCCAGAAGACACTAAAGCACTCCTAGGAACCTTGGGGACTCCTCCCAATCAAGTCATCTCTGTAGTCACATTTAGTGTAATCAAATCCCCTTCTCCTTACATTACCATCCTCGGTCATCCCAGTCTGAACACCCTGGAGGCGTTACCGAGCTCTAAGTACATGAAAGTCAAATTTAGAATAGCATAGGTTATTGGAACCCTCAATTGCGACCCTACATCTCAATCACATCCATCTGGAGCAAACAAAGAAAGCTTCTCAATAGAAAGGCCAAGTTTAGAGACGATCCCATACCAATAAATAGACCCCAATCTGTCGAAAAGGTGGAAGAGGGATACCTCGGGCCAAGTAATCATATGGAGCATCGAACTCACAAATTTGACATTGACTATCAACCAAGACCCGTGATGAAGAGACTAGTTCTCGCCGATTTCATTCTCAAGTGCATGATCCTATACTACGATGAACAAACAACCGGCAATCCTAAAGAAGAGCATACATTAATGCCCTAGATACTACATGTGGATGAATCCTCCAACTCATTAGGGAGTGGAGTTGGGCTCGTCCTCATGGGTCCTAATGACTTCAAAACCGAATACATACTCCGCTTTGACTTCAAAGTCACCAACAACCTAGCCAAGTATGAGGTGCTTCTAACAGGATTTCGAAGCACGACATCATTGGGAGTCCAATAAATAAAAGTGTTTATAGATAGTGAACTCGTGGTCAAACATGCCGAAGGTGCCTATAAGATAAGGGAACCAATAATGGCAAAGTATCTAGCAAAACTGCAGAAATGATACAGGGATTCCATAAGGTCGACATACGACAACTACCTAGGTCGGAAAATGCTAAGGCCGACACACTATCCAAGCTGGCTAGCTCGAATTCAGTAGCTATAAGTTGAACTGTATATATCGAGAGTCTTTCCTACCCTAGCATTGACGAACCAAAGCAAATTCTATCAACACATACATCACTGAGCTGGAAAGACCCCATATAGACCTATCTGTTCTACACTTATCCCAATTGACATAAAATATTTATCAAAATTTTGGAATGTAAATTCACTAACATTATCAAGACGAATATTCTTCATTGGATAATCTCGAAAATGTATTTGTAATTTAATTAACTATGTAAATAATCTAGCAAATGCTAAGTAGTGAGTTGATAATAATGATATATGTAACCACCTAGTTAATGCATCAATCAAAACCATAAAATATTTGAATGATCCATGTGGTGGGTGTATAGACCTACAAATATCTATGTGTATTCATTCAAAAAATTCAAAAGACTCATAATTTATTTTAATTAGCGATGATCTCACAATTAATTTGCATTGAGAGCAAGCAGCACAAGTAAATTTATAGGACCGAAGAATCTTTTGGTCTTTCAAAGAATGTTCACATAAATTATTTATAATCTTTCACATCATTATTGACCTGGGATGGTCTAACCGATCATGCTAAACAATAAAATCATTTAGTTTAGTAAACTTTTAGTTTAATGTTGTATATGACTCTCTTTTATTAATGTATGTGTAATACAAACCGAAAGAGTATGCCGGTAATTTTTCTAATATCCTTTTATCTCTTAGAATTATACTCGTAATGTAAAGATATTCAATATTTTTTTTATTTGTTGTCTCAATATGATATTCATTTTTGTGGATATCTTTAAAACTTAATAAAATTTCTTGAGATCTGGGAGAGTATAATGCCTCATCAATTTCAAATTTAGTTTCTCTAAGCAAGAATATGTTAACTCTTATAGAACCTTCTATCAATTTTGTACTACCAAATATGATATTAACATTGGTCTCTTGCATAATCAATTTCAAAAATATATATTTCTTTTGAACACTCCCATCGCCAATTAAGTGGTTAATCTTTTCTTCAGGGATATATATTTGTGTTCTATTGGAACTTTCAATTAATTTCACACTATTACTTATGATATCAACCGTTGTTTCTCTCAACTTGGGGCATGAGAAGTAATTATTATTATATATATCACAATATTATCAATGAGGCATTCATATTTCTTGTCTTTTATTGATTTTAGAATATTCTTCAAACCTTTTGAGAACTTATATTTTCTTTTCCTATCATTGTTGTCCCATTTTTGTTGGTCATAAATTTGTGTGATCATTTCTAGTGGTTTGATAAATTTGCAAAATCATGAAAATCACTTCAATTATGATCTCTTTAATATATCAATATTTAATCAGATTCGCTTCAGGGAATAGACTAGAACTAGTAGGTCAAGTTTCATAATTTTCATTAATAATATTTTGTTTAGTCACAATGAGATATAAAATCAATTCAGAATATTTTGAATCCCCTTTTCCAATATGACTACTACAAGAGCAAATTTGGGATATGAAAAGTAGAGAATTTTTTAGCATATCTTTTTCAGCATATCTTTTTCAATAATATTTTCTCCATAAAACTTTTTCATCATAAGAATAACTATTTTCAGGTAGTTATATTTTCTATCATTATTATTCCTTCAAATTATTTTAATAGTGTTTTCAATACCCATTTCATTTAGATGCATTTCAACATCTCACACTCATAATAAATAATTTTTTTCCATAATATAAAGAATCACAAATTGTAGTTTCATAAAGTACAACATTATCAACTATAACAAATAAAGAGAAAATAAACAACACATTTGTAAAATACTCATTAATTAAATACGTGTTATTGTTACACCAAATTTGTAACTTATAAAGAAACCTTTAGACTAGTAGCCTACAATGTCTGGTTTCAGCTGATATACTTAATCAATAATAAAGTTATTAAATTAAGAAAATAATAAAATAATGCCCACAAAATCTAGTTTCCAACCTATGTACTTAATCAATAATAAAATTATTAAATTAAGAAAATAAAGAACACAATGTCTGCAAGGTCTAATTTCAAACCTATATGCTTAATCAATAATAAGGTTAAACACAACAAAACTATGGTGGTTTCTTTTCTAATATGAAAGATCAGACAAACCTTCAAACCCCATAACATATTTTAGAAAAACTATAATTTTAAATAAAATCTCTATATAAAAATAATAAATAAAAGTTATAGAAAATTCATACAAAAAAAGCTTATTTTTCATTGGTGAGAATTTTGTACTCAGCTGGAAAGAGTAATTTCTTATTCTCTTATATTTATTGTCTGTATATAATGAAATTACAAAAAAGGGTATTTATATAAATTAAGATATGTAAATAAATAGAAAGTTCTAAAATCAAGTATTTTTCCAAATATTTGATATTTCCATATTATAATATTAGCATATAAAAGATATTACTAATAGCGATATTAGTACCATGTGTATATTTCTAAAATATTAATTGTCTTCTTCACTCTCTTCCTCCTTTCTCTCTCTCTAACCTTTGCCTCACCTACACCCTCCCTCTCTCAATCGCTTCAACCTCTCTCTTGATGTCCTGGTTGCATTGTCCTTTGACAAATATCCTCACTAACTCATTGGGCACAATCTTTGGACTCTGCAATATGTTTTTGAAAATTTTTGAAAGTATTAGGGATATGTTTGAGTAAATATTAGGATGTTCCAATTTTGAAAATATGAGAGAGGGTGACAAAGATATTTGTTGCCCTATTAGGCCAAAAGGGTATAAAGCATGGGAGTAGGCATGGGATATTTCTAGGGTGACAAACAAATTTTTGAAAATATGTTTCAATACCCAATTTGGCACGGTGAAACCAGGGGCGGCCAAACCTTGGGAGTAGGCATGGGAAAATTGGGGGGCCATAACGCATCGATAGAACTGTTGGGGGCCAAAGTAAAAAATTTGAAGGGTACGAGTAGAAATATGCACAATAACATGACTGATGTATATAATTTTTCAAACCTTGCCCCTTTTAAGGTTGTTCATGTCCCAGGTTGCGGAGAAAACGAGCAACTTGAATGACTTGCTAATTTCAGATTAAATATAAATTTTCAGAATCAAATCTTAGTTTCTAGAGTAAATCTTATTTCTTTCCTACTTTTATAAATTTAGTAATAATAATAATAATAATAAAATCTAGTCACACAGATATTATTTTTTTTAATAGTAATATTAATATTGTGTTTGTAACTTTCTTTAATATTAGTATATAATTGAGCTCTTTAATAATAGTAAAAAAATTCACGAGAGTTTGGGATATACGTAATTTTGAAATTCTAATAATTTGAGTTATTACAACAACAATAAATTAAAATTTAATTCTAAATTTTTGGTCAACCATTTAAGAGAGCAAAAAATTTTCTAATTCTATATATTAGAAAATATATTATATATTGAAATCAACTCAATTATTGATCTGATTTTGAAAATATTTAATTTTATTTGTTTCTATATTTGTAATAATTATTTTTATATTTGTAAGATGGATTTTCTTTATAACTTAACATATTGTAATAATTATCTCAAATAATAAAATATTGGGGCTCATATCATTTTTATTAGGTTGTTTTCATATTTAATATGGTATTAGAAGTATGCTCATATATATATCCTAACTATATTTAAATTTATTTTTATTTTGCTATCAGAGCTCCCCTTTTCCCTTATAAAAAGAGTTATCTATATGCCCACGGTGCTCCAGTCAAAGCCTTTTTCATATTTTCTTTACCATGAGCCAAGAGTCAGAACTAAAGACGGAGCAGCCGGGCCAAGGCTAGAGTCAAAGCTAGAGTTGGTCCATTAAAAGAAAAAAAAAAAAAAAAAAAAAAAGTACTTTTCAAGATCACAAAAATACCCTTAGGGTTCAGATTCTATATCTGGATTCACTGTCAAAGTCAAATGAATTTTATTATATGCATATATATTATTTATCAAAATTAAATCAAATATTGATTAATATTTGTTTTTATTTGTTTTCATATTTGTAATAATTATTTTTATATTTGAAACAATTGAATTTCTATATAAATATAATATATTGTAATAATTAACTGAACTAATGAACTAATGAAATATTAGGATTCATATTATTCTTATTATATTGTTCCCATATCTAACATCATATTAAAATATAAAAACATATAATACTAATTTGTGAAAATGCAATATGTTTTTAAATTCTGTCAAGCATATGAGAGAGGGAGAGAGTTGATAGGGCATAAATTAGTGTAATAATTGTGATTGATTTTACTTAATTTTGAGTAAATATTATACTAATAATTATGTTTTGTGATATTTGTTGCCCTAGAATTGATGGAGGAGGTTCATAAAAGAAATAGAAAAAATGAGCTAAATTGGAACATTTATACAAAGAACGGAAAAAAAATGGACAGCAATGATCTTTCATTAACACGTGGGTATGTAGATCATGGGAATTGTTGCAGAATTTTCTTGAGGCCAAGTCAACAATATCTTCTCCTTGTTTGCATGAAAATTTCTAGGAAATTTGAATCTAATTTGAAAGTATGAAAATTTTCTAGATAATCGATTTATTCCTAATATTTAAAGATAAATTTTAAAAGTTTAACCTTCAAAAATTTTTATCTTTTAACAAGTTTACTTTTTTTAAAAAAAAAAACCAATTTGGATACTTTTTTTGAGCTATCATGTTCTTTTTTTTTTTTAAGTTGTCAATTTTTAAGGAAACAACATGATATATAAGGAGGCAGCCGGCAGTGCAAGACAAAAAAAAGAGTTTTATTTTTTTATTTGCTCTCAGCACATTATTCTAAGATCAATAGGAGTAAGATAAATATTTTTATTTTTGGTTGGTTTAACACCTACCGAGAGTTTATGGATGCCCCTAATAAAAGCATGGCGAAAAAAGCCAAACTTTATGAAGCGAAGTTTCTCCATTGTGGTGTTGTGTATTATATGTTAGGACTTGCATGCATATATATAATATTTTTACAAAATTACCTTTTCTTGTGGTGATTTATTGTATTTATGGTACTAATTAATTAACATTAGATTGAATAAATAAATAATAAATTAATTTGATTAAATTTTTATATCTGTCTAGAGAAGTCAAAATTTATTTGAAAGAATAAAATACAACATAAAAAGGAAGTATCGGATGCGTTATGATTTTTAAAGAAAAAAGCATTTTAAAGAATTTGAATTATATTTTGAAAACTTTTAATAGCATTTCTAAGCTCTACACTTAGAACTTTTACAATATATCATTTTATTTATTGACTATTTGGTTTTCTTAATCAAATTAAGCATTCACAAAAGAGAAGAAGAGAGTCTTGCCCAATGCAACGAGTAAAAGCATTGCGGAAAAAGCCAACGTGATGAAGGGAAGTTTCTCCATTGTGTGAAATGACTGCGTTGTGGTGTCTGTATCTGGGGACTTGCTTTTTCCTCCTTAATAATTTGTACAGAATGGCTTTGTGAATCATAGTATTTATAGCATTATTCAACCAGAATTTTAGAGATGAATATGGAAAGTTAAATGCTATTAATTCATTATTCTTAGAACAATGGAAATTTCCTATTTATAGGATTAGTCAACCAAACTTTTAATTATGAATAATGGTTGTCAGGCTTAGTTAGTGAGAACAGTAATTTACAATTCTTAACAACAATACAAATCTTCTATTTTGTTCATAGTAGATATATAATTTTTTCTGAAGAGTTCCTATGTAAAAAGAAGAAAAAAAAATCTAATCCAAAAAATGGCATTGTTCCTATTTTTCAGAAAAGAATTTATAACTATTTTGTACTCCCCATTGGTCGGGTTTGTCGAATCTCTCAAATTAATATCGACTCCCCCAATACAACAAACTTGTAGCAATAGTGGTACCAGCTTGAATCTCACGGGAACTATATTAACTTAATCTCTTAGTTATTGTTAAAATAAAAAGGGGAGATTTTTAAAACAAATTTCTAAATCAAAAATTAAAAATATAAAATTAAAAGATAAATCAATAACGTAAAAAAACTAAAAATTATGGAAGAAATTCAATATACTAAATTCCGATTCAAGAGTTCACACATTCGATTGTTTCACTGATCATGGGTTAAAAATATCATTTTTACGATTCAAACATTTAATCTTAAATCTTAAATTTATTAGGATAGCCATAATAAATTTTACGTTTTCCTAAATTAATTGACCAAACCCAGATTCAATAAAAACTTATCATTAATCGATTGAACACGATAGCGTTTCATATCAATATAATGACAGTATTAAGTTCTGTGAAAACAGTTAAATCAAAATATAAATAATCAGGATAGTCATACAATTATTTGATTTTGATCCATCGATTTCTTAGGTTAAAATAAATATTGGTAAACGACCTATAAACATAAATAACATATTTGCTACTCGTATTATTCATTCATGATAATTATGGATCACTGAAATTCTGAATATAATAGAAAAATTAATATTGAATTAAATTGTCAGATTAACCAATACCAATCTTTCATGTAAATAAATTAAAAATCGACAAATACTTGAATTAAAAGAGTGAGAAATTAATTAAAGCACATAACCTCATAATGAAAACAATCAATAAAATTTCCCTTGAATTAGAAGAAAAAACTAACCATTCATGGTGGAAACAAAAGAAAGAAAAAATGTTATTGAAAGAAAAGAAAAACTAAACCTAAAACCCTAGAATAATATACAGCAGCCACCACCTTTTACAGATGGATGAATAGTGTCATGAATAGTAGACATGAACAGTGCCAGTTAATGAGAAGAGCTCTTCTTTTTGTGCTCTAGATCTCCAAGATTCTTCTAAAATAATAGGGAAAAATCCATTAAAATAGGAAAATTAAGAATTTTACTCCTAACAATAATTATATTAAAAGTAAAATTTATAAAATAAAATCTTTCACTCTTTGATGTCTCTTCCTTTCCTTTGTAGACCCAAATAATATTTTGAACCATTAATCTCCAAAATTGCCTCATTAATCTCATTTTGATCCAATTTCTAATTTTTTTTCCCTAAAAATAAAAAGTCATAAAAATATTATCAGGACAATAATCAATATAAAATCATATCATAATATCAACAATAAAAAAGACATTTTGCGCATTATCACCCGTTATTACAAAATATTGTGTTTATATAATGATAAAATCTATTTATTTATATAGAGTACATTTGATGGTTTTTATACGGTATTCTCTATACAATTTCGGAAACACATGTATATATCTTATAGTGCAAAGTAAAAAATATCCTATAAATTTTGGGTCAAATTTGAATTTTCAAAAATATAAAAACATACTCGATTATAAAAATATCTAAAGTTGCTCGTTCAGTCAACAAATCGCCTATTCTTAATATTGAAATAATAAAATAATATTTAAAAAATTAATTTTTTGGTTAAAAAATTAATTTTTTGGTTAAAAAAGTAATTTTTTGGTTAAAAAATTTGGAGCAAGAAAAAGAAAAAAAAAATCTCTCCTTCACTCTCTTCATCCTCTCTCTCTCTCTCTCTCTCTCTCTCTCTCTCTCTCTCTCTCTCTCTCTCTCTCTCTCTCTCTCTCTCTGCGGCAGCAGCAGCGTGACGTGGGGATCAAGGCCCTATTGCCTCACCATCGAACGGTGAGGCTCGCCCGCCAGAAAAATGGGCCGGTGGCGGAGGGAGGCCACCATGGCCATGGGGTATGGGCCGTTACTGCCAGGAGGCCAAGGGCTGCCAGACTGCATGGCAGCTGTGGCGTCACGAGGCGAAGTTGGGGCTTGAAGCCCCAACTCTTCTCTCAGCTAGGGCTGAGTGAGCAGACCACGCGGGCTGATGAGCCAGCACCTGAGGGCTGACTTGGCAGCTCACGTGGCTGCTGAGTAATCCTGCAATAAAAAAATAATATATTTTTTTTTTAATTTTCTGTGGTAAATCTGAGGAAAATTAATGTTTGAAACATATTTTTAAAGGAAAATATTGTTTTGAGTGTATCCAAAAGTCAATACTTGAGTCTAATGGGTAAAAGGAATTATTTTTTGTTGGTCTTACTGTGTTTTGCTGTTCTTGGGATTCTATAAAGAAACTACTGCAATTGGGTTCATTTTCAGAGGGACCTTTTTCTAATCCGAAATCAAATTTTAGGGGAAGTTCAACCCTAAAACATAGAAATTAGAAGTTGCACATTCCGTAGAAATATACCATTATGGCTAGGTTTAACTTAATCATTCTGAGTTTTATGTTCTCCTATTGCTAGCCCACAGAAAAAAAAAAAAAAAAAAAAAAAGGAATGCAATAATGAGAAAATAAGCATAAAGAGGAAAATTTGGTATTATTGTATGAGTACATCCAAAGGTATGTTTGCTCTAAAATGTAGGGTTAGGGCTAACATCTATGGGGTTCTGATAGGCATTGCAACTACTCCTCTTTGCACCTGTAGATGCATGAGTAATCGTAACATTCTACACTGATTAATTCCTTACAAGCAGGAGGAATATTGGAAGGAGGATTAACACACATCTTGAGGTCCTGCTTGCAATATCCTTTGATAAAGACCCTCACTGACTCATTGGGCACAGTCTTTCGACTCTGCACTGCTTCGGTTGCCTCACCACTCAACATTAAACCTGCAACCAAATCCATATTCTTCTTGTTATTTCATTTATGTCAAAAGACACTAAAAATAATTAATAATTATACTATAGTTTTCTTAGTAAAATCATTAGGGAACATGGCAGAATTTTTGAAAATGCTATATGTTTTTAAATTGTGTCTAGCAGATGAGAGAGAGAGACTTACTGGATGTCCCTAATAAAAGCATGGCGAAAAAGGCCAACTTGATGAAGGAAAGTTTCTCCATTGCTTGGAATGACTTTGTTATGGTGTGTGTATTATATGTTAGAACTTGCGTGCATATATATATGTTAGCAGAGGCTTTCTCTAGTAACGTTTGTACTTAGTGAAACTTATTGTAGGAAAAAATGAGAATAATATTTAGGGATAATTTTTAATCTACGGACATAAATTAGTTAATGGGTTAATACTGCCTATATTAAATTCACCTTTGTTACCAAAGTCTTCATTTATATATAGAGTTACATACCAAACAGAGTAATAGTTTAATTTAAATAAATTTATTAGCAATAACTTATAGGTATTTTGAGTATTCATTATGTACATTAATGCAAATAAAAAACTGATGGAACTTTGTGCAAATTATTCTCACCCATTTTTTAACTTTGCATGTTATATTTTTTCTAATCTAATCTTGATTTTTTTCATATTTAATTTTATTTTTCTGACTAAAAGCATAAGAGTACAGATAGGGTATGTTGTAAAGAATCTGAAACAAAAATTAAAATAAAATAAAAATGGATACGAAACGATAGAATACAGGAAACAAAAATGTATGAGAAATGCATAAATATAAAAATTATAAAAAATTTTAAGTAAATATTAATTATTTTATAATAATAATGGAATAGTTATATTTTATAATAATAATTTAAAATGATCAAATAAGTAATCATTAATCATAAAACAAATAAAATAATTAAAATAAATAAAATAAATAAATAATTCAATAGACATGAGAAAATATATAAATATATAAAATATAATAATTTTTGTATAAATATTAACTAATTTAACATATCGAACTCTTTTGTAAATGAAAAATATTAATATTGAAAATTTTCTATGTATCAAAAAGAGAAGATACTAATTTAACTAATTTTCCTCTTTTTTGGTGATTCTTGTTATTTATAGCATTTATTCAGCAAAATCTTTTAATATGAATATGGAAATGACAAGAATTTCCTATTATAGAATCCAATAAAAGTATTACTATTTCCCTTCTATCAAGAATTTGTTAACTATTTTCTACTTTCCTGTTGTTATAAATTCTCTTCTACAACAATATACAAAATTAATTATTATTCTAGAGCAGCGTTTGATTGTATTTATTTATTTTTTTCACTACTAGAAAAATCAGTACAACGACGGATAAATACTGACGGAAAAAAATCTGTCAATAATAGCGACGGATTTCCATTGGATTAGTGACGGACTGAATACCAACGGAGTAAACGGATTACCGACGAAAAATTAGCGACGAAAATATTTCCATAGCTAAACCCTTAAAAAAATTATAAAATTATCACCGACAGATTAACGACAAAATTTTTAGCGATCTGTCGGTGAATTGGTGAAGGAAAAAAAAATTTAAATATTTGTATAGCCTTTAATGACGGATTACCGACAGATTACTGAAAAAAACTTAGCGACAGATTACCGACGGATTAGTAATGGATTTTTTATTTTTTTCCTTTATTTATTTTCTTTTATTTATTTTATTTATTTTATTTATTTTATTTATTTTATTTATTTTATTTATTTTATTTATTTTATTTATTTTATTTATTATTTTATTATTTTATTATTTTATTATTTTTTTATTTTTTTATTTTTTATTTTTTTATTATTTTATTATTTTAAAATTTTTCAATTTTTTTAATTTTTAATTTTTTTAATAATTCTTTTTATTTTTATTTTATTTTTTCAAATTTTTTATTATTTTTATTTTATTTTATTATTATTAAAAAATGAGATAAAGATAATAATTAAAAAAAAAAAGAGAGAAACATGTGTAGATAACTAAGTTGGACTAGTGGCTAGCTTGCTCTCATCACTTTTGCTGTGTTTGGGTTCAAAACAAATGGGATGCAATTTGGGGGGATTTGTGGGCGGGCGGGTCGGTTGTGTGTTGGGTCAGGCTCTTGGAGCAAGTTTTTATTTTTTTCAGAATTCAAAAATCAGCGATGGAAATTTTTTTTTCTGTTTCAATGACGGATTTTTTTCGTCACTAATAATAGCGACGGATTTTTTCCATCGCTGATATTAGCGCAAAATTCAAAAATTAGTGACATCTGTTTCAGCGATAGATTTTTTTCGTCACTAATATCAGCGATAGATTTTTTCCATCGCAGCGACAAAAAAAAATCTGTCGCTAATAATTAGTAGGGTCACTATCAGCGACGGATTTAGCGATCGCTAATATTAGCGACGAAAAAAAATCTGTCGCTGATAATTAGTAGGATCACTATCATTGACGGATTTAGCGACGGAAAAAATCCGTTGTTAATACTCTTCAGCGACAGAAAATGGATTTTCATTGACGGATTTTTCCATCGCTGAAAACACATTTTCTGGAAGAGTTTGGTGATGGCCGATCTATCATGAATGGCAGTCCTTGGATACAACTTCTCCCAAGATAGATTTAATATTTAAACTTATTGGTATAATAATTATTTTTACCAGAAAAAATTTTGTAGTTTTTAAAGAATTTTATATTTTTATGCAAATGTTTTTATTCTAATTTAATAATACAACAAGTGTGTTTAGACAGAATTTAATATTACACAATAATACAACACCATTTTTTTAAAAATTATCTCATCTTACATAAAATATAACATGAAAATATTATTCATACAATTTGTCTCACTTTATATTAAAATCATTTGCTGCTTTTCCTTTGAGAAGCAATGCTAAAAACATGGAAACGAGACAGAAATGAATGCAAAAAAAAAATGACTGCTTTTATTTATATCATTAATCACCTCACGATTTGGTATTTTCCTAGCCTAATGTATCTCAAATTAAAACTAATTCTGTATTTAAACTCGAAACCCTAAAATATAGAAATTAAAAATCACATATTGAATATAACATTTTGATCAGGTTTAACGTTACAGGTGATTATGTTAGAAAAGTTTAGATTTTCGAGTTTTTATTGCCTCCAGAGAAAAAGGGTAAGTAATATAACATCTTTAATTTTTGAGATCTTTTCATTTTGGATTCAAATTTGTGAGAAGAAGTAAAAGGAAAAACATTAAGCGTAAAAGAGCAAAATTTATTATTATTGCTCGAGTACATCCAAAGCTATGTTACCTCAAAAATGTGGGACTAACATATTAGATTATTATTATTATTATTATTATTAGTTTTTTTTTTAATATAGAGATTATGAAAACTATAGAAATGTATGTATTTATGAAGGTTCAAAGAGAAATAAAAGAAGAAATTCAAGTATTCTCCTCGTACGGACATATTAGATTATTACGGTAGCATGGCATTGACCGTGCACGAATAGGCGCAATTGCGGAGCTGACATTGTACCCCGATTATCTTCTTACAACCCGGAAGAGCGGGAGGCATACAGTCCCTGATGTCATTGCAGTGTCCTACGATAAACACCCTTATTAATTCATTGGGCTGAGGCTCTGGACTTGCTTCTGCACTCAAAATTAAACCTGCAATCAAATTCAAATATATAAATATATATTGTGATTTCATTTTTGTGGGAGAGTAATGCCCAGATGTTCAAATAAATTATGATTTGACAAATTAAATTTTTCATTTTTTGTGATAAGCAATAAATTTTGACTAATTTTTAGTTAAATATTTGATTGAATCTGTAAAAACTGATTTGTTAAAAATATATTTTATTTTTTAATTTGTCGATTTTGTCATTTTATTTTAATTTGGTTAATGATTAGAGAGAGAGAGAGAGAGAGAGAGAGAGAAACTTGCCTGGTATAACAAACAAAAGCATTGCGAGAAAAGCCAACGTGATGAAGCGAAGTTTCTCCATTGTTTGGAATGATGGTCGTTTATCTGAGGACTTTCTTTTTTCTTTTTCTTTTTGCTTTTCTTTTACAGAATTACTTTTCCTTTTGGTGTTTAATTGTATTTATAGAATTAATCAACCAAATTTTCAGACACAAATATGGAAACCCAACAAGAACTTCCTGTCTTGTACACAGTAGATATATATATATATATATATATATATATATATATTTATTTATTTATTTATTTATTTATATATATATTTATTTGGAAAGAGCACTATTTTTCTATGTAAAAAATATTTAAGTAATTATTTATTTATTTATTTATTTTAATCAGTATAATATAGCATAAATTGAAACATGACTCAATTGAACTCAATAATGTTCGAAACGGATTAATTGAAATATGATTCCGGATATTAGTTATAAAAATAATGAACTCATATACTTCCTAAAAATATTTTAATAAAAATTAAAATGATATATAATGGTAATTTTTTATTAAATGGGCATAAATTGGGTTAGTGAATTATCCTATATTCTATTTAATATTTAATGCAAATATATATATCATAGTTTATTTTAAGAGTTGAATATACTCGTAGGCGCGCATATTACACCTTCGCACCACACTCTCTAACGGTGTCCTTTATATTTCATATAATAATCTCTATCCAACTTCATGTTTTGTTCTCTCTTTGACAGAATTCTCTCCTCATGAATACTCTAAGTGGAATGCACTTTTTCAAAATATAAAATTATACTATCGTTGTTAAATTATTATTAAAGTGTTATTGAGCAAATTAAAAGCATCAATAAAAATTTTATTGTATAAGTTTCCCGTGTACCGATTCTTTTCTTTTCATTTTTATTTTTTTATATTCGTATGTGTTGGAGGTGAGTTTGTTTCACAGCTAGATTGCTCTGCCAACTCAAATGGAGAATCAGTATAGATGCGTCTGCTAAGCCTTTGTAGATGGAGACCTGCAAAATACATGTCGGAAGTGATCTGACAAAAATAACTCCGACGTTCAAGTCAAAAAGAGAGATAAAAGAAAGAGAACCGACTGTTTAAATTTGCCCTGTGTGGTCTCTAAATAATATGTGTATCTAATGTCTAAAAAACATATCTAGTGGATCATCTTTATTTAATATATATAGCATGTGTATGCAATGGCAAGTCTCTTGTTAGGGTATAAAAATTCTAATTATCTTAAGGAGAGATCGCTGAAAATCTTTCGAGATTACAGGAATTATAATCAAAAATTTTTAAAAGATTTAACATTTTATGAAATTAAGAAAAATTCAAATTATCACGAAAATTTCCTTCCTTATCAAGCAAGATTACTTACGAAATTAGGAAAATTTTAAATTTTGGATAATTATGATCTTGATTTACTTAATGGAAACATTTTCTAGTGGAAGACCACTTGATAGTAGCTAGACACGTAACCGGGCCGGGCCGGGCCGGGCCCGGTCCGGTTCCAGGGCGGTTCCAGGAACCGCGGGCCGGGCTGGCTGCGGTTCCTAGGTCAGTCCGGGCCGGGCCGGGCCGGTTCCAAAAAATTTTTTGCTTGAACCGGCCCGGCCCGCTGAACCGGAACCGGCGGGCCGGTTCACACCGGGCCAGGCCGGTTCACACCGGGCCGGGCCGGTTTGGCCAAACAAGGAGGGGGGAAATTTTTACAAAAATTCAAAAAAAAAAAAAAAAGGGTCAAAAAGCAGTTGGAACCGGCCGGGCCGGGCCGGTTCCGGGCCGGTTCCATTTCCGGGCCGGTTCACGGTTCCAAAAACCCTTGAACCGGCCCGGCCGCTACAGTACCCGGTTCGGTCCGGTTCGGGTTACTGTAGCACCGGGCCGGTTCACAGGCCGGGCTTTTTCCGGGCCGGCCGGGCCGGTTTTCGGGCCCAAACCGGCCTGGGCTCTTCTCTAATAGTAGCAAAGAGATTTAATCCAGAATATCTGACCGAGTGGTGGTCGACAATGTTTGTCCGAGCACCTGCTCGATCGTCTCGGGTGTTTATTGGGAGACCTCTTGGTGATATGTGGGTTTGGTGATAATGGACTATTGGACCCTATACCATTTGTTTTTTTATTTTTTTTATATTATACCAACCGGTATTCAAAATTATACTTCAACTAAAACAGTTCGGAACTTGCAGTAGGCCATTTAGAGAGCTATCCTCTTAACGTATTCTGCTCCATATCTAAGTCACGAGTCGAATTCAGAAATTTAGTTAAAAGATATAATGGCACATTCTATTAGACCAACTGATCATTGATACTATTTGCTCAATATATAAAAGTGGGAAGATATATTTTATTTAAATTATTATTAATTTTTTTCTTTTTCATAATCGTCCAATCCAAAACTATGAAAATAAATAAATAAATAAATTGCAACAGGGTACTTATTTCTTTTTTTAGAATCATGAGATTGAAGAAAAGAGTTGTGATCACTAATCTAACCCTGCATGTATGGATAAGCATTCGGTTAAATCGTAACCGAAATCATTAAAATTAAAATAACCGATTTAATTCAATTATACAATTTTTATAATTATAATCTAACCAAATAAACTAAAAACCGATCAGTTATTTAACCAAATTAAACGATTAATTTGGTTCAGTTATCTAAATTAACCAAATTATTAAAATTTTTTATTATATATTTTTTATATCAACTTCTGACTATAAAATATAATTTTAAAATTTAAAATTTACTTATAACTTTAATTCATCAAATGTAATTTTATAAATTTCAAACAAAATTAATAAAAAATAAAGCTTTTAAATTAAATCTATTACTCTATCAGTAATTCATGAAACAAAAAAATATAACTAATATTACAATATCTTTCAATAAAATAAGTTTTAAAATAAAATAAAATGTCAAATCAAAAGACAAAAATCAAAAAATTTTCATTAATTTTGCACTCTAGTTTTTAGTTTTTTCTTCTTTTAAAATAGTCATATTGAAAATGGAAAGATCAAATCAAAAGATAGAAATCGAAAACTTTTCATTAATATACACTCTCATTTTTAGGTTTTTTTTTTTTTTCTGTTTTAGAATAGTCACATTGGAAATGTAAAGGTCAAATCAAAATGTGGAAATTGAAAATTTTTTATTATTTTTACACTCTCTTTTTTATATTTTTTCTCTTGTAAAATAGTTATATTGGAAATAGAAAAATCAAATCAAAAGATGAGAATTGAAAATTTTTTATTAATTGTATACTCTCCTTTTTAGATTTTTTTCTTTTAGAATTTTTTATTAATTATGATATTTTTTCACTTTTAAATTTTAATTATAATATTATAATAATATTTATATAAAAAAATGATCTGAAAAATATATAATATTTTTAATTAATTCAATGTGACCGAAATAAAAATTATTAAAACTAATGATCACTCAAATAAACCAAATTAAAATTCGGTTTAACCCAAAATCAAATCGAATACCTAATAAACTATCCAAAATATAAAAAAACAATTCAAAAAAATTAATGTTTTCGGTTTTAATCAAATAGTGCTCACCCCAACCTGCATAGGACTTATTTCTTAATATTTCTTATGGTGTAGGGGCAAGTCAATCCCTGCTTAGCTACCAGTACTCCGAAAAAGGAGAAAAGGTTGGTGTGCCTTGGTATCATTTTAAATCCTCTATATTTTAGATACTTACCATTCGGTTAACCCATTTAAATTAGAAACAAAAAAAAAAAAAAAATTTATTATGTGATATACATAAAATATCAGACAGAATATATAGAAAAAATGGTATAAATCAATAAAAATTGGATATGTATCAACTTAAATTTTATTTATTTTTCCTTTTTAATTAGTTTTTAAAATTATTCATAACTTCCGATTGGCAGTCACACTAAATATGTTCTTCAACCACCAAAGTTCTCGGGTAAGGTATTATTTTTTTCATCAATTGTAGTCCATAACAAGGGTAAAAATCTTGATAGCTATCGGCAGTTGTAGAATGTTGACAACGTTGTTGGGTGGTGGGGTTGCTAGCTATGATAATAAGTGCAAGTTTTGAAACACTAGTGTTTAGAAATTGTTTTATTATCTTCTTTGGTTTTCAAATAAATCCTTTGTATATCAAATATTAACACATAATATTTATGTAGTTCGATAAATATATATATATATATATATATCTTCTTCCTTCTCAGCCATTACTATTCATTTATCGATACGAATGAACTCTACCACCTAAGCACTGTACCTGAAAACCAAAATTTGTTTTCTAGAGAAATAGTGAAAATGTTTTTTTATATATTTTTTAAGTTAAAAGAGGTAAAAAGTTATAATTTTTAGTAATAATAATGATTTTTTAAGAAAAATTGTGAGCAATTTTAAATACCTAAAACTTTTATCACACGTATAGATGCATTTATAGAAATGCATATATATATAAGATTTATATTTTTTGTTTCATTTATAAGATTTACATTTTTTAATAAAAATTTCTAAAAAAATGAGAAATGGAGTGAGGAGCAAAGAACCGCGGAGGTGGAGGCGCGGCGGCTGCTTTTGGAGGGGTCTTCTCCTCCGTCCCTTCCTCTATCTGTGGGAATCTATTTAACCAGATATCCCTCTAAATAGAAAGAAATAAAAAATAAAAAAGATGTCAATCTAAACTTAATTTCGTACTCTACTTAAAATAATAAATGCGATAAGGTTTTATGTTATTTAATTTAGTTTAGTTTTAAAATAAATAATAAATCTTATTTGAATTTAAACTCGGATGTGATACATATGGATCGGAATTAATTAATTTTTTATTTTGTTTCAACTAATTCTACTCTTATTTTATAGAAAATTATTTATTTCAGTGCGATTATTAAAAAATAAAAGAATAAATTGAAACAGTGGGAAGTAACATCATGGAACTCGTCATGGGTCAGGTTATGCATGCATGAACTTATAATAATGGATGGCAGAAATATTGACATGGACATGAGAATACAAACACAAACTTAGTTAAATAAATTCTTTGTTATTATTTATTTTTTCCTTTTCTGGGATATTTACATGGTAGTTTTT
Organism: Dillenia suffruticosa; assembly: GCA_033439265.1. Taxonomy (NCBI): domain Eukaryota; kingdom Viridiplantae; phylum Streptophyta; class Magnoliopsida; order Dilleniales; family Dilleniaceae; genus Dillenia; species Dillenia suffruticosa. The sequence goes on from JAVTVX010000005.1 coordinate 4,801,297, forward strand.
TTTTTAATTTTTAGTTTTGCAATTTTTGAAAATCTTTTCATATTGGATTCTCATCTCGGAGACTGCCAGAGTCAAAACGAGAAAAACAAAAATAAAAGCAAAAGCACATGAAATCTAAACTTAAAGAGACGTGCATTTTATTAGTATCGGTTGATCAGAGACACCGAGAGGCAAAGCAAAAAAACCAGCACTGGGCTATGTTCCCACAGAACCATGTACGACTCTACCAATACAATAGCCTTGAATCTCTCACTTTGCTATTTCACAAAAAGCGTAGCAACCCCCAGCGACACACATTTTCTTATAAAGATATTCGCAGGTAGAAGGAGGGATGTATTTTTGACAATCGGCCTCGTCACCGCCTTTGCAACCTCCTATGAAAGCCCAAGCCAGCCTATTAATTGATGCATGGGGATCGTCGAACTTTGGACTTTCAACCGGTGGTTCTCTTGCCTCACCACTCCTCATCACACCTCTAACCAAATTTATTTCTCATTATACTAATTAAATTATATTAGAGCTAAAAAAAGTTAAGGGTGTTCGATCAAATTGATTTTTTCAAAAAGAAAACACAACCAATCACCACTTTGGATATTTCTGTTACTGAATTCTTTTAATCCGATAAATATTATTCATGTATTTTTGAAGAAACAAGATACCATTTTGGTTATTAAGTTTTTCAATCTTATACATATCACTCATGTGGAGAGGGAGAGAGAAGAGAGAGAGAGAGAGACTTGCCAAGTGCCATGAAGAGAAGGGCTGCTAAGAAAGCCAACTTGACAAATGACAACTTCTCCATTCCTTGAAATAACTTTGTTACCGGAGGTTGTTATGACTTGCTTTTCTTCTTGTGGGAGAGTTGGCAATATCCAAAGGTGTATTTATATAACTATTTATTTCCTAATTTTTATTCCATTGAAAATTTTTCCCACAAATCAACCCAAATCTTACAGATCTTATTGGAAATATTAAATTTTCCCATATATTGTCCACATTTTAGTGGTAGGTATCTTTTTTGGAGTAACACTACTTTTCTATATTGAGAAATTGTTCTAGCTAAGATAAGACGACATAAAAATAGAAAAGATTATAAACTCACATCAGCATCTTTATATGCTAGCGGCATTGTCTCTTAAATTCTCTCCAAACCTCTACTTATATGCATTAGAATAGAAAGGAAAATTTTCAGTTTCCCTCTATAGTTTACTGCTTATTATTTTTACCCATAAAATTTAAAACTGTCAAATTAGAATCGGACTAAAGGTAGTCACGGTTCCATAACCTTTTAAGATAATTCAGAATTAAATTTTTAATGGGTAGTTTCAGCTTTGATTTTAAATGATTTTAATTATAAATGGTTTTGATTTTAGTTATAGAACTGAAATTATAAAAGATAAAAAAATAAATATGGATATAAATATTTTTTCTTTTTCTTTTTTTTTTTTTTGTTATACCATTAATGTTGAGGTTTCTCAAAATAAAAAGTAGCCTTACATGAATGTAATGCTGCCCACTCTCAGGACAATAAATAGACATACTTTAGTAGGCCTGTTATAATACTCGGGTAGTGTCACGGGTACCCATGACACTACCTGATCAAAGCTCGAGCTTGAGCTTGGTCAACTCGAGATCGAGCTCAGCGAGTCCTTCCTCGAGCTCTAGCTCATGTTCTGTTAAGCTCGAATCTCATCGAGCTACCCGTCTACTCAGTTATCCTAACCCACCCGTTCACATTTCTCATTCAGCAGCCTCGATCGAAATCTTCTCTTTCTGATCCTCTCACCACTGCGGTGATCGAAGGACAATTCAATCGTACCTAAGCGATCGACCTTCTGATACTCTCACCACGGCGGCGATCGAAGGGCGAATCAACCACAGCCCAAGTGATCGAACTCTCCTTCACCTTCTGATCCTCTCAGCACGACAATCGAAGGTCTGATCTCCTTCCTCTCTCTCTCTCTCTCTCTCTCTCTCTCTCTCTCTCTCTCTAAGTTTTGCCTTCCACCCTCTACCCTCTGCCTTCCGCCTTCTGGCTTCTGGTTCTGCTATCCCCATCAAGCTCTCGGGTGTCATGATCCCGGTTTCAGGTTTCGATTTGGGCTCGGGTTTGGATATTGTTTTGGGCTAGGGCTTGGGCCCAATCTTGCCCTAGGCCGACGACACTCAAGCTCGACCTCCTCGATGATACTTCGAGTCGAGCTCGAGCTCTAGAATCACAGGCTTGAGGAGCTCGAGCTCGAGCCCGAGCTCGAGCTCACCTCCCGCAGACTCGAGCCGACCTCGGATATTGTGATACCCAGGCTCAACCCGGGTGTCATAATAGGCCTACACTTTGATGATTAGTAATCTTTTCAAATAAATGAACTTAGTATAGAATTACAATTTCAATTTATTTAGTAATTGTTAGCATAGTTATTAAACCTAGATTAACCCGCTGGTTGGAGTGCGTCGACTCTCGACCCACATACATTCTACTGGTCAATTCATTGATTGAAGCTAATGGTATGTGGCTCAAAACCCATTACCAAAAGACTGAAACTTTACCATGAGTCCACTAAGCCGGGCTCATCAAACCAACCCTATCCAAAGCTTCTCGGTCATCCTAGTTCTTGATACTCAACCTCCTTGGTCACTTATCTTCTCGATGAATACATCTCGCAATTATAATTTGCTTGACCATAGGATAAGCATGACTTGAGGTGATCTAGGAAAGAAATAAATCTTTAAATAAATTCAAACTTTCCTCATGCGAATAAGAATCTTTCCCACTCCCAATACAATTTTGTGGACAAGGAAATATGCCTCAACAGGCAAGGTATGAAACTCTCACAATAGTGGGAACTTTCCCCTTTCAACAAGATAGCATATTTCCAATAGACTTTTGACTATAGTTCCCACAATTTCGGAAATTCTCAATGATATTTCCATATAGAAATTAGGATTTCAATACCCCCAATACTTTACAAAACTTTTCAACAAGGACCACGGATTTATATAATCACAACATCAGCCGCCTCCCAGGTAAGTTTTCTTGAAACTCTACACATAAAATACATCGGCAACACATAGCCAAGATACCTTTCTTCTTGGTCTGTTTTTCATATTCTAATCTTCCGGCCAAAATACTCTTCAGCAGTATTTGCATGTTTCATCCCACACGGAGTAGCAAATTACCCCTCAATTCAGGACCCGAACATAGATGAATAGAGATGTATTTGTGGAGAAAACCAGCCTCCATCAGAACCATTTATGCAGCAACCCATACAAACCCACAGGTCAATAGAGGTCGACCCTCAGCCTGTGTGATCTGCAGGTTTTGTTTCTGAAGGTAAAAAACTATTTCAATCCTACTTTAAATTTTAAAGTAATTTTAATCTAGCAGTAAAATTGGGAGTAAAATTGAAAATAGGAAAAATCTCCTTTTCTTCTTTGTATTTTATTTACTTTTTTTCCTTATTTTTGCTACTTTGAGACAATGAAAATATGATTTTATGAGTTCTTAATTTTTAGAGCATGTTTATTTTAGCTTTTATAAATTTTGTGATTGATAATTTATAATTAAAATAATATAATTTCATATTTAAAATAATAAAAAAAATTAGTGATTGAACGAATAATCAAATGGTTTAATCGATTAAACCATAAATTTCAAGACATATGGTTTAATATGCGGTCAGGATTAATATGGTCGTAAGAAAAATCACGTTATAAAAATTGAAAGTTGTGAGGTGCAGACATATCCCATACATCATGCTATCGCTCTAACGAATTTAACTATAATCCTCCGTTTATGATTCCCAAATCTATTTTATGCTTTTGACCCACCGTTGACATTTCTCTCTTGTAGTGAAACTTTGTTAAGTTTCTTTCGATTCACGTTTGAAGGCCTAACCTTGTTCAATGGCATGATTAATTAGTGTAACTCTCTTTCTTGTATTTTAAAATATCAATGTGATTTGTATTTTGAGCTTTATTATTTACGATTTACATTTTAAATCATGAATTTATATTATATTTCTCTTTTTTTAGAAAAAAAATCCTCAATTTGAAGGTAAGCGAAATTAGATTGATTTTAAATAGAGTATTTTCAATTTCTCCCAATAAAAGAAATAGAAATTGTGGTTTATTTGTTTTCATATCAAAATAGTTTTTGATGATTACAGTGAGAGGCATTTTTTAAGTCTAAAAGAAATAGCAGAAATTAAAATTCATTTTATTCATTTTTTTCTATTAGAAAGTCGTGAGAAAATCACTTTATCAAATCAAAATTGGATATAAATGATGTGGCACGTGTACACATCTAAGCGAAGCCACCTTAGCTAGCCACTAGACAGGGACTTCTTTGAAATCCATAAAATGATTCGGGGATTACGGACATAATTAACCCAACTTCATTCTCTTTTCCTTTTCAAGGTAACGTGGGTAGATTTTTATTTTAATTTTCTAGGTTTGGAAGAAGAAGAAGGAGAAGAAGAAAACAAAACATAAAGAGGCATGCATTTTATTAGTATTGGATGACTACAGCTCAAGCATTTTATTACTATGTTCACACAAAACTTTGTACTTTGTAGGACTCTCTCTTGTGCTATTTAAGGCTTCCCGTCGTCTAGTACGCAGACGGCGATACACATCTGGCTCATACATCTTCTTTCAATAAGACGCTTGCAAGAATGAGGAAGCATGAAGTTAACACATTCCCTGGTGCTATTTCTGCAATACCCTATCTCAAACCATGCTACATAATTGGTTGAAGTTCCAGGACTAGGCGTTGGACTTCGAAGAGGTTGTCCTGCTTCAGCAATCGTTCTCAAATCTGTAATCATAATTTATTTCTCATTGGAGTAATTAATTTCTATCTGAACCAAAAAAGTCGAACACTGTAACAATGGTAAATAATCATCTGATTTGCCGGGTCTTTGAACTGGTTCTCTTGCCTCAGCACCCATCATCAAACCTAGTAACATCACAACAATGTTGTAAGTAAATTAATAAAGGATTTTCCATACATATCTCAATCAAACTATATTTCCTGTTGTATCCATCCCATGAAACATTAGTTTTGGTTTTTGTTTCCATTCTTATCTTTACAAGATCACATATTGACCCTACATAAACCTCTTTTCCTGAGAATTCTTTCCCATTCCTCCAATGCCAAATTGTCCATAAGACTGCAAAAAAAACAAAAATACCCCCCCGCCGCCACACCTCTTTTTGCATTCTTCTTCCTTCTGGTATCAAACCTTCCCAACGCTTTAGCATCCCTTTCATTTTTTTGACCCGGTAAAACTATCCTTTAGAGAAACATTCTGCAACCACGTGTCTTTTCAAAATTGTATTTAGAGAGTGTTAAAAATATGGGAATTAAGAATCGAAATAATACTCATAAACATTATTTGGATTAATCGAATAAAAATTGTTTAGATTAATAGAATAAAAATGAAAACCAAGGAAATTGAGCGGTTTTGGTGGAAATTCACCTTTGAAACCCATGAAAAATAATTTCTCCTTTTTATCCACACATGCACACTCTCTCTTTCTCTCCCCTCCCTTCTCAAACCCTAACATTTTTCAAACCCCACGTCATCTTTTTCGACCGAAACCTATGGATGAAACCCAAGAAAAATCTTTGTCGCACGAACCCTCCAACGGGTTTTTTTTTCCTTCCTCTCTCTCCACTCTCTTATGTAAAACCTGTATTCGGAAGCAGCAAGAAGAAGAAGAAGAGGAGGAAGGAAAACCAGTTTCTCCGATTTTTCTCTCTTTCCCTCTCTAACCCAACATCCCATCTCTGCAACATCATTGGCGATCCACAAAGCCCTAAAGCCCAAAAACCAGACCCAAGTCCCCAATTTTCATAACCGCCATCTCTCTAATCTGCAAATGGGTTATATTCAATAATTATTAAGAAAAAAAGAAAAGGCGGAGAGAAAGTCAAGGAGTCATGTACGGAATTGAATCTAAAGAAATAAAAAATAAAATAATCTAAGAACCAAAATAATTCAAAATCTAACTCCTTTAATCGTGGGTTAAACCCGCAACAGCCTATGTTGTAATTTTAACCCACAACATAGTCACGTAGCAGTATTTAGATGGCCAAAGGTCACGTGTCAAGTTTCAAGATACGACACAGCTTGTCGCGTCTTCAAAATGGGACATTCCCACTCCCCCGCGGCCCCTTACTCCGCCGCCTGCAAAACTCTCTCTCCCTCCCTCCCCTCACCCACGCTCTACTCCTCTCCCCCTCCCTCCCCCTGTAGCTCTCTCTCTCCCTCTCTCCCCCACGGCTCTGTTTCTCTCCCTCCCACGCTCTACTCCTCTCCCCCTCCCTCCCCCTGTGGCTCTCTCTCTCCCTCCCTCCCTGTGGCTCTCTCTCTCCCTCCCTCCCCCGCGGCTATTTCTCTCCCTCCCTCGCTGCCCACAGTGCTCCTCTCTCTCTCCCCCCGCTGCCCACGGTGCTCCTCCCTCCCTCCCTCCCATGCCCGCGGCTCTATCTCTCCCTCCCTCCCCCCGCGGCTCTCTCTTTCTCTCCCGCCCACGGCTATCTCTCTCTCCCCCGCCGCCAACGGCTCTCTAGCTCTCTTCCTCCCCCCGCGAGTCTCTCTCTCCCTCTCTCGCCCGCGGCTGTCCTCTCCCCCCACGGCGATCCTCTCTCTCTCCCTCCCTCCCCCCGCAGCTCTCTCTCTCCTTCCCCTGTCCGCGGCTGTCTCTGTTTCCCTCCCCCACCCGCGGCTGTCTCTCTCCCTCCCCCCGAGGGAGGAGTTCTGTGGGGGAGAGAGAGACAACCGCGGGTGGGGGAGAGAAAGAGAGCTGCGGAGGGATGGAGGGAGAGAGAGCCACGGGGGCGGAGGGAGGGAGAGAAGAGTAGAGCCGCAAGGCGGGGGAGGGAGAGAGAGAGAGTTGCAGGCCGCAAAGGGAGGGGCCGCGGGCAACGGGGAGGGGGACGTGATCTTCGGTGATCCGGGTGCTACCACGTGGTGATATCGCAAGTTTAACCTGTGATATAGCTTGTCGTAGATTTAACCCGTGACAAAAGGGGGTTTGATCCTGAATTATTTTGGTCCCAAAATTGTTTTACAATTTTTTTTTTAGGTTCAATTCCCTATATTACTCGAAAGTCAAGACCCGGAAGACCCACATTGGAAATGACTAGTATTTTTATGGGGGTAACAGGATTGATTGTCCTGGCGAGCATTATGACTCCTGTGAGGGTTTGGTCATCAAGAGTCGAGTCTAAGGTGGGCTCTTGAAGAAACCTTTTTTCTCCGGAGGTACAAATTATGTTTGCAATTGCTCGAATCACATTTTAATTAAAATGAGTAACGTTATTGCTTACCCTCTCTTTGAATTAAAATGTTTATAAAATAAAATGTTGCAATTCTTTTTATCCCAATTTTTGTTTTTATTTTTAATTAAAATATTTGATTAATTAAATAAAATAAACGATAATTTTAATTTTAATTTTAGAAAATAAAATAAAATATTAAAAATATTAATTTTAAAATATTTTTTATCAAGAATAAAATTAACATTTTTATTATTTTTATTTCAAAAAATATATAAATTAAATATCAATATTCATAAATGATATCCATTTCAGAATTTAAACTAAAAAGTTAATATCAGAAATCTGACTCCGATTTCGATTTTGATTCTTAAGATTTTCAATTTTGATTTTAATTTTAATTTTTGAGTGCGATACAAACGGTACCTTACTTTCTATTACCCACCACTCAAGAGAATCCCTCCTTGGGATGGTGAATCTTGCCCTTTTGAGAGGTATTCTTGTGAGACGACAATAATTTTGAATTATGTCATTTTAAATTCTCAAAATTTTTGATCTTATAAATATAACTCATGTGGAGAGAGAGAGAGAGAGAGAGAGACTTGCCTACGGCCATGAACGAAAGAACTGCTAAGAAAGCCAACTTGACGAAGGAAAGCTGCTCCATTTTTTGAAATGAGTGTTGCGCTGTGGTACGGTGTTATGAATTGCTTTTCTTATGGTGAGGAAATGGCACCATACAAGGTTGTATTTATACTGCTAATATAACCATCTATTTTCCTAGTTTGGTTACATTGAAATTTTTCCCACAAATCATCTCAAATTTGATAGATCGCATGTGGGAAGTAGTAGATATCCCATACACTGTTCCCCATTAATTAATGGTAGATATCTTTCTTTGTTTGTATGTTAAGGGAATCCATTGTTGATGCAGCAATCTGTCTAAAATTCTCTCCAAGCCTGTGGGTGTCATGCCAGATGTTCAGAAATATTTATTATCTATATTTTGATTGAAAAATATTTACATATTCCTGTATTACTTACACATATAATATTCTAAATCAACCAAATTTTTTTGAATTGAGTGGTCAGCCATTCTATCCCTTAATCAGATATTTCGAGTTCGAATCTTAAGAATGATAAAAAAAAAATTAGAAGAACCAACCCCTAAAAAGAACTCATAATGCTCAACTTGGTTAGTCAAATAAAATCCAAATACCGACAGTAAAAACTAAAAAAAAATAACATTCCAAATCATGTCCCAACTATGTCTAATTTTTCATGTAGGAAAGCTAAATTTCTTAACCAAAGCCGCAGAAAATAGTTCTTGACGAGATCCAAAAAGAAAAAATAAAATGAAAAGCTTTTAGCCAAAAAAAAAAAAAGAAGAAATACAATTTCATATTAAAATAAAATTTTCAAACAGAAGGTTTTAAAGTTGTCATTGTTGAACACCCATGGCTGAGCTGAAGTGAGATCCTTCCATGGGCCAAAGGGCCCGTGTCGAAGCCCGACAACAAAAGCCCATCGAAGCATCAACTTAGGTCCATAGTCTTACCCACTTCAATATTTTATTAGCTCACTCTCTCTCCCTCTCTTCTTTTTTTTTTTTTTTTTTTTGGATTCCTTGAACTTGATCCACCATCAAGTATCCATAGTTTTACTCCGACTAATCTCGGCCTAGTCGGTGTCGGGTCCCAATAAGAATGAAACTCTCCCAACGTCGTTTTTGTCACTATCAAAATTCGAATCCCGATTCTTGATATAGAGTGTTTGTGCTCTTTTCACTAGACTAATGAAGCGTTACTCTCTCTCTCTCTCTCTCTCTGTGTTCAGCCACCCCATTACTCCAAGTCCAAATTGGCAATGGCAACAATTAAAGAAGATCTCTTAACTCTCGAATCTTTACCGGCCCTGTAGAAAAATAAATTCAATTTATTTTAAATATTTAATTCACTTTACATCGCTCTTGTAGAGTTCATTTCGTAAATTGTTCTTTTTTATTGATTTATAACTTCTTTTTTTTATGTAATTAAAATTGAACTCCAAAGATTTTTTTTTCATCCAAGCAACAAAATTTTTAATTAAAATTGAATTTTATAACTTTTATGAAATTTATTTAGTTTCAGATTTTTTAAATTTGGATCGGCAAAAAAAAAAAAAAAAAAAACGTTTGGTGTTAAAGAAAATTTTCTCTAGAAGGCCAAGGGTGAAGTGCACATACGACCTTCCCAACTTTAAAAGAGGCATATATTGAAGTGACCATACTACATATAAATCCTCCGATTTTTCTTGACAAAGAAAAATCAATCCCTTACATATTATAACTTATGTCTTTTGATTTGTCTTATCACTAAATCTCAAAAAAAATAAAATAAATAAATAAATCAGTAATATGCATTGATTTATAACTTGCATCTGTTTTTTATTTTTATTTGTTGGTTTTTTGTTTTTGTCGGTCCCAATGAAATCAAGAAGGGAGTTGAATTGGTTTATTTTAATCGTAAATTTTACTCCACTTAAAATTTCGTTTAAAACCTAATGACAAACTAGATAGAACATGTAAATGTAAGTATATGTAAATACAAAAATAAAAAGAAAATATAGAGAGATCAAGTCAAATTTATAATGATTCGGCCTTGTAACAAAGACAAGCTAGGGTTTGGGTATAATATATGGTTTATGGTTACCTTAAGCTAGTCGGCAAAGATACTCGCGAACACCATCAACACATTCTTTATCTACTACATAGCAAGTATTAGGATCAAGCTTGCCAGCGCAATCTGTAGTTTTTGTGTAACTTCCTTAATAGATTATCTTGTATTCTGGGAGTGGTTTTTCCGGGAAAGTGCCTTCCTCGTATCCTGTGCTTGCTCTTTTGCCACAACACTTGCCATTAATCCTGTAACACAAAATATTAATATTGGTTATGTCATGTCAATTTTTTGTTTATGCCCCCGTGTTATGTGCCACATGCAAAAGGCTAAATACAGTAAACAAAGGGAGTGCTAGAGAGAGAGAGAGAGAGAGAGAGAGAGAGAGAGTTGCCTGATGCAATAAAGAAAAGTGGGAAGAAAGCCAGCCAGGTGAAGAGACGTTTCTCCATAGGTAGGAATGACTTTGTTACAGTTTGGGAACATGAAATGCTTGTCTTGTGCTGGGTCGTTGTTACTCTGCAGGGGTGTGTTTTGTAGTGCCAATATATGTATATTTTTATATATACTTTAGCTAAGTCACCGTCTAATATCTGATTTTACCCTAATTAAATCTAAACTGATCCCTATAGGATCTATTTTTTTACGGGATGAGTCTTTCAGTATTGTTTTTTCTATTATCACGTCGAGTCAAACCCGAGCATGATAAAGGGACGCAACGTCTTTTACTAACTACACCGACTAACGTTGATTATATATTTATTTTCTTGTAAAGAGATTTAGAAATTTATTGTTCATCATTTTCACTCACATCAGATCGTTATGGTATTTGTTTTCTTCTAAAGAGATTTAGAAATTCATAGATTGCTCTCGGATGTCGCATCTGGAAATTTAATCATCTCCTAATAAGATATTGAATCTAGATACAAAAATGGCCGATAAGTTAGTAATTGCCCCCATATTTTCCGTTTTGTGTTTAGAAAAAAATATTGTATGAGAAAACATGATAGTGACGTTTTATGCCAATTAACTATAAATCAACTTATATCATCTCTTTCTACCTATAAAAATCTCAAATTTAAATTTCTCGTCTAATTAAAAAAAAAAGTTTGAAGTTTTACAAACCAGCCCTCATTGGGCGTGGCCAAGCCCAACGAAAGCCCAGCTCTAATTTCGACCCACACGAAAATTGTGATCCACTTTTTTAAAATTTTTTTTTTTATCTGGAGCTTTCGAAATTTTACCCGATTAATTCAGAATCGACCTGATTATTTGACCTCATTTTGAGAGGGAGGTCTTCCAATATTATTTTTTCCGTATTCAGTGAGAGTCGAATTCCTAATCTGATTAAGGAACGAATGTGACCTTTTCACCTACACCAACAAGTGTCGGTGTTTTCTCAAAATTTATGTTATATATAATTTTCGGTCTTCACGATTGAAGAGGAGATGAAATACAAAGAATTTGCATTTTATTAGTTGTGCCCGACTACAATCTGTTGGAGCAAAATACATAATAATACACAATTTTTGTATAATAAATAATATAAATCTTTACAAAATAGTTGGCAGTGATATTGTTCAGTTATATTCTTAATGGTTTCACCGAGGAAGAGTGAGTCTGGTAGGTAATGATAATAAATCTTTTAATTAAATTGTAGATTTAAAATTTAAAAATAAAAAAATTATATTGAGAAAATTTCTATTAAATTAAATCTGACAATATTCGAATTAAATTAATATTGATCCAGTATCCAAAAATATATATATTCTTGATGGTTCCCCTTTTGGGTAACGTAAAGTAATTTATATTTTTTATAATTTATTAGCAGATGGTTCATTTTGGTAACAGCAGAAATGAGACCGTTAGTCACCAAAAAATAAATATTAATATCGTCACCATTTTAGTGAATCGTGACACATCACTGCCAAAATATCACCAATTTATCTAATTTAATTTGTAAAATTAAGGAGATAAACTATAAGAATTTGTAAAATTTAACGGAAAAATTCGTCCCTGAAAACTTATTTTTCGTTGCTAAAAAATATTAGTGATAAATTTTTTCTATCGCTAAATCCGTCGGTGATAGTGGTCCCACTAATTATCAACGATATATTAACGATAAAAAAAATCCGTCGTTAATATCAGTGACGAAAAAAAATCCATTACTGAAACAAAAAATAAAATAAAATTAGCGACGGAAAAAAATCCGTCACTGATTTTTGAATTCTGAAAAAAAAAATAAAATAAAATAAAATAAAATTACTCCAAGAGCCTAACCCACTACCCATCCCAACCCGCCCAGCCCCCTTTAATTTGTGAAAATTGTCTCAAATGCCTCCGTGAGTTTCGAACCCAAGCACAACGGACGTGATGAGAGCAAGCAAGTCAGTAGACCAACTTAGATATATACACATGTTTCTTTTTTTTTTTACTTATTATCTCTATCTAATATTTTTTAATAATAATAAAATAATATAAAATTATAATTTATTATAAAATAATAAATTAATTTTATTTTAGCTTAAAATAAAATAATAAAAATTTTGAAAAAAATTAAATTAAATTAAAAAGAATTATTAAATAAAATTAATAAAAAAATCCGTCGCTAATCCGTTGGTAATCTATTGTTAATTTTTCGTCGATAATCCGTTACTAATTTTTCATCGGTAATCCATCACTAATCCGTTGCCAATGGCTGTGAATTTTTTTTTTTTCTTTCACCAATTCACTGATGGATTAGCGACGGAAATCTTCTATCGCTAAAAATTCCATCGGTAATCCGTCGGTGATAATTTTATAATTTTTTTATTTTTTATTTTTAGGGTTTAAAGATAGAAATATTTTCATCGCTAATTTTCCGTCAGTAATCTATCGCTAATCCTTTAGTATTCAGTCCATCGGAAATCCATCGCTATTACCATCTAATTTTTTTCCATCGGTATTTATCCATCGCTGATACTGGTTTTTCTAGTAATGGCAGTTGATCAGATTCATAATATTCCTAATATATTTAATTTATATGTCTATTTAATAAAGCTTTTTAAAAAAATAATCTGTTACTCTGAATCAAATAAATGACTTATGGTAATGTATTTTGTACCCATTTTAGCAATATAAATCAAATAAAGTATATATAGCACCATTTAAATTTTAATCGGGACGAGGGAAACAAAATAAAGATATCTAGTCTGGGGTTATGATAATCTTAATTAAAAGGGTCGGCCATTTGCATTATTAGGAAATTAGTATCTAAATAATTGTTCTAAAATTCCATCCTCGAAGAATTAGATCTGATTCTTCATCATAATAACAATGACTGATTACATTTTATTGATTTAATGCTAAATTCAGAATTGGTTTTCTCTTACTTGATTAAAGTTCGTATGAGAGAGAGAGAGAGAGAGAGGTCGCTTTTCTATTTGTAATTGATATGAAATTCTACGTGGCTCGGTGCAAATCATGAAAGAACTCGGAGGGACCTAGACCTGGACTTGGACATCCATAACGGGATTTGTATAAATGATTGATTCCCACATTATTATTTACATAAACAAGAAATTATTATTATTTCAATCAACGATTTGGAAGAGATGCAATTGGCCCAAATCCATAAATGATGAAAGGACACGTTCCATAATTCTTCAGAATTGCAGTGCCTAGTAAATGAAGTGTTTTGCATGGAAAGGTTTTTCCGGAGCTCCTTCGATCCAAATATTCACATTTTTTTTATAAAATTTATTTTTTATTTCCAAGCCAAAGTTTTGATACTTAAAATAAAAACTAAGTGTGGAATTTATTTCTAATTTTATAAAAATTATAAAATTTAAAATTAACAAAATAAAATAAATTTTATTAGAATAAGTGATATTTTACCATTTAAAATAAAATTAAGATTTTTCAAAGAATTCTAGAGCTTTGATTCCCATATTGAGAATCGTGAATTTGAACCTTTTTTTTTAATTTCTTCGTTGAAGAACTTTTATGAAGTCATATCAATAAAAATTCCAAAAAAAAAAAAAAAAAAACTCATGAATTGTGTTGTGGGTGTATAATACTCCAATCATTTCTTCGTTTACAATTTTTCTTTTTTAAAAAATAATTCTGAACTCTAAATTACTAGCTTTAAAAATTCAATCCGAAACCTTCTTCTTCTTCCTTTCCAATTTTATAATATTTTCTCCTTTAAAAAATTCAATACATAGCCTAGCCTTGTCTAGCAAATTAGAATTTTTTTTTTTAAACATAGAGATTATAAAAATAAAAAAAAAAATACACGCTCTCATAGAAGTTTAAATACCAAATCTTAAAGAAGGATATACTTGAGTATAAACTTTTTGACACTCGGTGTTTGTATAGAACTTCAACGAAATTAGATTTATACAACCACTTGTTGTATAGGTTCTAATCTGCAATGTGTTGTCACAAGCAATTGAAATGGAGCTAAGTTTTGGGCAGACATTAAAACAAAGATCAACCCTAGTTGGGTTGGTGAGATTACTTCGATTTAGTTAAGATTTTGTTCTCTCTCTCATTCATCATAGGCTTACCTAGTCACCGTTCATTTCTTGACCCACATCATTTAATTTTTACCCCTTTGAAATACATGGTTAATAGGTTAATGCTGCTCATTTAATTCACCCCCATCAATTTTTTTACCATGTTTAGGGTTGTTTGAAACAATTATTCTTAATTTTCCTATTAAAATTGTAACACCAGAAGACAAAAAAAAAAAACAAAAAAAAAAAAAAAAAAAAAAAAGAAAAGAAAAGAAAATTTTAAATTAGGGCTTAAAGCCCCAATTGTCTCTCTCTCTATCTCTCTCTCTCTCTCTCTCTCTCTCTCTCTCTCTCTCTCTCCCTCTTTCCCTCCTTCTCTCTTTCTCTTCTCCGCCGCGGCCCCTCTCCCGCCACCGCACGCCACCCACTGCGCCACCTTTCTCCCGCGATCCCCGCCGCTGCAGCGCCTCCCGTGAGCAGCCCCTCTCCTCCGCGCAGCGCGATCTCCTACGAGCTGCGCTAGCCCAGCCGAGTGCGCGACTGTCCGAGCGCTCCACTGCGCGAGCCCACACCTGCTCGGGAGCTCACTTGCGCACCGCGATCTCCTGCGAACGCTGCCACCTCGAGCCATCGCGAGCCTTGTGCGCGATCTCCCGTGAGCCAGCACGAGCTAGCGCACGAGCCAGCGCGCGACCCAGCTCGCGTCCCAGCAAGAGCCAGCGCGCGACCCAGCTCGCGACCCAGCGCGAGCTAGCGCGCGAGCCAGCGCGCGACCCAGCTCGCGACCCAGCGCGAGCCAGCGCGCGACCCAGCTCGTGACCTAGAGCGAGCCCTAGCCCGTGAGCGGGCCAGCCCACCAGCGGCCCAAGGCCCAGTCCAGCCGCGGCCCACTGCATCCCGCGAAGCCCGCTGCGGCCAGCAAGCCGGGCTGAGAGCCCGTGAGCCACCAGCGGGCCAGCCCGCTAGCAGCCAGCCCACCGGCCCGCGAGCCCGTGACGGCCCGCGAGCCCGCGACCGGCTTTCCCCTTCGAGAGCTCACCTGCATCTTCTGTACGGCAGGTAACGACTGTATTGATTGAAGTTCTATGGTTTGCTGTTAGAAATTTAGTGGTTTCTAATACATCTGAAGTTTGGGAAATATTACAGGTTTTAAACCAACCCGACGGGCGAACGACAGTTAGGTCTGACACCCGAGGAACCCTAGGTGAGAGATGAATAAATTTTATTGATAGAATCCCTTATTAGGGTTTTAATCGCTATAAATTTGACGATTTGATTAGGTTTGTCTTTTGGAGAGTCGTTGAAAAATAGGGAGTGACCACCCCCCCTAGATAAGTGAGTGGGACTCTAATCTCTTGCATAAAATAGTAAAACGTATTTTCTGTCGCATTTTCGATGAAACATGCTTTGATATGCATTCGTTGACGTGTGATATTAAATTTAGAAATCTGTTTTGTGATTTTTGGAGTGTCTTGAATCATATTTACAATCACTATGCATCCATGGTTTGAAATGAAACAATAATTGTGCCATTACTTGAAAATGTATAAATTTCATTTTATACCGTTGCATTGATATGCTGTTTTGAAATGAATTGAAGAGACGTATTGGCACGCAAATTTAAAATGTTTTTGATGAACTACGTGGGTTGGATGCCCACTAGTTATGTGATGATGTGATGATACTTGTGGGACGTTGTGCCCTGGGACGTTGTGCCCTTGTGATACTATGGGACGTTGTGCCCTTGTGATATTATGATGATTCCGTAGCTACGAAGGGCGTTTGTTGAGGCACGGGTTGCCCGGATACGCTTCTGCAGGAGGTATCCGCAAACGTCATTTATTCTAAAGGCTATAGGCGCGGCCGGTTGAACCCACGTAGGGGGAGGACGTGTGTGACGCCACCGTCTAGCACCGGGCGGGGTCCTATACACGTTGATGAGTTGGCCCCAGCGAGCTCATGGCCAACGTCGGGGTAGAGAGCGTTTTAAAGTCTATGCATAATAAAAACCCCCGACGCGCCTGTCCTTGGTCACGGTTGACCTTTGCCGGGACTATTTTTGGCTCGCTCTGACATTACTTGATTTTAAATGGATGCATATATGCTTGTTATCGTGTGATTGGTTAAATGATTTCAAATTGTTAAACATATCATATTTTATCGCGAAATGTAAATTTTTGTTTCAAATGATATTATTTGACACTCCAATTGTTCACCTATGCTATTTATGCTGGATATTATCCCCCCTCACTCACTGAGTATCTTCCCATGATACTCACCCCTCTATTTTCTCTCCTCAGACAGGTTTATTGTGATAGAGCGGCGTTACATGCTCTAGTGCGGATTTGTTGTTCTGAAGGTAAGATTTACTTCTAATTTAGTTTCGACCCTGCGAGGTCTTGACATTGAGGTCCGTAGTTGGCCATGTACTTATTTTGGGATGACTGTATAGTTTAACTCTCATATTTCATTTGCATTGAGGCGATTGTACGTACTTGAACGTTACTTGGGAAATGTGATATATATCGTATAAACTTAGGTCCGCTCGGTATAGCGGCTGCTCATGCTCTAGTTGGGCATGACAGTAGAGGTCTGTGGCTAGGTTTGTTTATAGCCTTGCGTTGTTCTGAATGTTGGCTGTGGTGTTTGTTGATTTTGGAGAGGCCGGGATGGCCATTTGTGTATTGTACAAGATGATTTGGATTATACAGGTATAATTGTACATGGGAAACCTCCGACTTATGGGGAGGTTCTGCCCAATTTTCTGTAAAAATACAGCCGGCATTCAGGGGCAACGGGCGGCTGTTCACGATCCCGGTTTGGGGCGTGACAGTTCTATTGGTATCAGAGCGTCTAGGTTTGAGAAAAGATAAAAGTTTTCCCAAGTATACGCAAAGTCCTCAATGCATTAGAGAGTTTCATACAGTCATTTAAAGTCCCGTACTTGACCATAGGCGTATAAGTTCGCTTATTTTATGGAGTTTGATACATAACGCATCTAACTCATTCGAATGTTTTAAATCATAGTTCATTTATTTTTAGGGGGTTAGTTACGGAGTAACTAACCCTAACTCTTAATTTCTATCCGTTGACAATGTATTTTTTTCGCAGAATTATGCCACCTAGACGTGGTAGGAGAGGTGCTAGATTCGCCTCACTTGAGGGTCTTACAGTGCCTGATACACCTAGGGCACCTGAGGCGCCACGAGTACCAGAGGTTGCTTCCTCTACTCGAGCACGCTCACCGGCGCCACCCCCAGCACCTCCACCGGCCGTTACAGCCGAGATCCCTCCACCACCACTCGACGCCTTGAGACAGTGGCAGGAGTGGTGCAGTAGATATGGGGCGCAGATGCCACCACCTTCACTACAGACTCCAGCGACCGCACCTGCGGCCGTACCTGCCCCTTCGGCACCGATTCCTCCTTCGGTGGCCGGCCCTTCCGTGTCTACTCAGACCGACGAGACGTCGGCTACTTTGAGGCGCATCCACGAGCTCACTCAGTTGGTGAAAGAGTCACGACAGCTCGGATGCACAGACTTTTCGGGATCCAGTGATGCAGTGGCGGCAAAACACTGGATCAACAGGATTCGTAGGATCCTTACGGATTTGGGGTTGTCAGAGGAGCTCAGATTGCGAGTTGCTGAGAGACTCCTCGACGGAGATGCCCTCTCGTGGTGGGAGGCTATCCGTGATAGTGCCACACAGACCCTGCGGTGGGAGGACTTTTTACGAGAGTTCGACCGCAGGTACTTTACCCCGTTCCAGCAGGACCGGATGAGGACGGAGTTCCTGCACTTACGTCAGGGGACGAGGTCAGTTTCAGAGTACGAGGCCGAGCTTAGACGACTAGCGGCCTTTGTCCCCGATATGGCTACACCAGTTCAGTTGAGGTTCAAGTTTGAAGATGGCCTCCAACTGAGCATCAGGAAATATATGACGGTGACTCCCTCTTTTACACTATCGGAGGTGATTGATTCAGCGTATCGGGCGGAGGAGATCGTCCGAGCGGAGGCGAGACAGAGGGAGAGTCACCAGAAGAGGAAGACTGGGTCACAGGGTGGACAGTCTTCGAAGAGGGGTAGAGGTTTTGGATATCCCGGAGGTTTTTCTAGCTTCAGACCAGCAGCACCGGGACAGGGACCTCGACCACAGGGCTTTGGGGCACCAGCCCCTAGTGTCTCTACACAGTCTACTACACAGAGACCGCCCTTCTGCCGTAGATGCAACTGTCACCATGCCTTTGGGGCATGTAGAGCACCAGTTACTTGCTTCCAGTGTGGGAAGCAAGGGCACGTTAGGAGTGTCTGTCCCGATTTAGGTCGGGGAGGATTGACTTTACAGAGTCGTACTGGTACGTCTGGCACAGGCCAACAGGGGGCACCTGCGCACTCAGCTCTTACTGCTTCCCGGACTGCAGCCGGGAGTAATACAGTGCCAGGATCGTCGCGACAGCAGCCTAGGGCCCAGGCTCGTGTGTTTGCGATGACACAGGAGGACGCACAGGCAAACCCTGATGTTATTATGGGTAATCCTCCCGCAGACCCCTCAGTGTAGTACTTTTGTGTACTTTCTGTATGAGCTTATTGTATACCATGATGTCGATGTACAGTTTTGACTAGTTAAAGCTTTAGAAGCTTAACTAGTTTGATATATATATATATATATTCGTTCACTTTTTCTTCGCATTTTAAATGCCGTTGATCTTCTTTCTTACTTTTAGGTACCATGCGAATATTCGGTATCGATGCCCGTATTCTCATAGATACCGGGTCAAATTTTTCTTATGTGAGCGATACGTTCGCTTGTCATTCTGATAGACCTCTCTCGCCACTTGATACGGAGATTCTGGTAGTCACTCCTCTTGACAAGCATATCATTCGAGATACAGTCTATAGGGGCTGTGAGGTCGGAATTGGGGAGACAGTATTAGAGGCAGATCTGATTCCGCTCCCTATCACGGATTTCGATGCCATCCTAGGGATGGATTGGCTGAGTTTACACCGGGCTTCCGTGGATTGTTTCACGAAAGAGGTTGAGTTTAGGAGGTCCGAGCAGCCACCGTTAGTATTCCGGGGCGAGAGACGAGTGTTGCCCAGCAGTATTATCTCTGTTATGAAGGCCAGAAGTTTGGTACGCCATGGTTGTGCGGCTTATCTGGCTTATGTTGTCGACACCACCGTTGAGGGACCGAGGCTTGAAGATGTCCCTGTGGTGCAAGAATTTTTAGATGTGTTCCCCGAGGAGCTTCCCGGATTACCACCAGTTCGGGAGTTCGATTTCGAGATTGATTTAGTACCGGGGACCAATCCTATTTCTATTCCGCCATACAGAATGGCGCCTGCTGAACTGAAAGAGCTTAAAACTCAGTTACAGGAACTTCTTGACAAGGGGTTTATTCGTCCGAGCACCTCACCTTAGAGCGCTCCAGTACTGTTTGTAAAAAAGAAGGATGGTACATTTCGGCTTTGTGTGGATTACAGGCAATTAAACAAAGCCACCATCAAGAACCGATATCCCCTGCCACGTATTGATGACTTGTTTGATCAGCTGCAGGGAGCTAAGGTTTTCTCTAAGATTGATCTCCGTTCGGGTTATCATCAGTTGAGGATTCAGGCTGAAGATGTTCCCAAGACAGCTTTTCGCACTCGATACGGCCATTACGAGTTTCTAGTCATGCCGTTTGGGCTGACTAATGCCCCAGCTGCTTTTATGGATCTGATGAACCGAGTTTTTCACGACTATTTGGATTGGTTCGTCATCGTATTCATCGATGACATCTTGATATATTCACGGAGCGATGAAGATCATGTTCAGCACCTTCGGGTGGTATTACAGGTACTCCGTGAGAAGCAGCTATATGCCAAATTCTCAAAATGTGAGTTTTGGCTAAGACAAATTGGATTCTTGGGGCACATTGTCTCCGCGGAAGGTATTTATGTTGATCCGCGGAAGGTTGAGGCTATAGTGAAGTGGGAGCAGCCACAAACAGTTACCGAGATTCGTAGTTTTCTCGGTTTGGCCGGGTATTACCGCAGATTTGTAGAAGGATTCTCCCGGATAGCTGCTCCGTTGTCGAGATTGACTCAAAAGGGGGTCAAGTTTGTTTGGGATGACCGTTGTGAGGCAAGCTTCCAGGAGCTCAAACGACGGTTAACATCCGCTCCTATTTTAGCCCTTCCCACTAGTAGTCGGGAGTATACAGTGTACAGTGATGCTAGCCGACAGGGATTGGGTTGTGTTCTGATGCAGGATGGTCGGGTTATTGCGTATGCCTCGCGACAGCTGAAGAAACACGAGGTTAACTACCCGACACATGATTTAGAGTTGGCAGCCATAGTCTTCGCGTTGAAGATATGGCGGCATTATCTTTATGGGGTAACCTGCAGGGTATTTACCGACCACAGGAGTTTGAAATATCTGTTTACCCAAAAAGAGCTGAGTTTGAGACAGAGGAGATGGTTGGAGTTATTGAAAGACTATGATCTCATTATTGACTATCATCCAGGCAAGGCAAACGTTGTAGCAGATGCCTTGAGTCGGAAGTCAGCATCATCCTCACAGTCGACAGAGAAAGCCTACCTTTCTTGTTTAGTGGGACTCCGAGCCTTAGGAGTCAGTTTGACTAACGATGATCAGGGAGGCTTATTAGCCAGATTTGAGGTCAGGCCGACTTTGTTCGACCGTATCAGGGAGCTCCAGAGTACGGATGAGGAGATCCAGGGTATTGCAGATAGAGTCCGCAGAGCCGAGGGCGGAGACTTTAGAGTCCGTGATGATGGACTCATGGTATTCAGAGACAGAGTGTGTATTCCGGCCGATAGTGATCTTCGGCGTGCTATCCTTGAGGAAGCACATTCTTCTGCATATGCTATGCATCCCGGGGGTACGAAGATGTATCGGACCATCAGAGGTAGCTACTGGTGGTCAGGCATGAAGAGGGATATAGCAGAGTTTGTGGCACGATGCTTGGTGTGCCAGCAGGTGAAGGCCGAACATCAGCGTCCAGCGGGCACACTGCAGCCTCTTCCTATTCCTGAGTGGAAATGGGAGCATATTACTATGGATTTCGTGATGGGGTTACCGCGGACTTCTACGAGGCATGATGCGATTTGGGTGATTGTCGATCGACTCACCAAATCTGCACATTTTATCCCTATCCGCGGTGACTATTCTTTAGAGGCGTTGGCACGTCTCTACATTGATACCATAGTTCGACTTCACGGGGTACCTGTGTCGATTGTTTCAGATAGGGACCACAGGTTCACATCTAGGTTTTGGCCCAAATTGCAGGAGGCATTGGGTACTAGATTGAATTTCAGTACGGCATATCACCCTCAGACGGACGGCCAGTCTGAGAGGACCATTCAGACCCTTGAGGACATGCTGAGAGCATGTGTGATGGATTTCCGGGGTAGTTGGGATCGGCACCTTCCACTAGTCGAGTTCGCATATAATAACAGTTATCAAGCCAGTATAGGGATGCCCCCGTATGAGGCACTATATGGCAGGAAGTGCCGCACCCCGATATGCTGGGATGAGGTCGGAGAGCGACGTCTCAGCAGCGTTGAGTTAATTGAACAAACAAAGGATAAAGTTAAGATTATCCGTGAGCGGATGAAAGCCGCCCAGGACAGACAGAAGACGTATGCTGATCGTAGGCGGCGACCTCTTGAGTTTGCTACGGGAGATATGGTTTTCTTGAGGATATCTCCCTGGAAGGGAGTTATACGGTTCAGGCAGAGGGGCAAGTTGAGCCCCAGATATATTGGGCCCTTCCGTATCCTTGAGAGGGTCGGGAGTGTGGCATATAGATTGGAGCTGCCAGATGAACTATCCCGTATTCACGACGTATTCCATGTCTCAGTACTCAGGAAATACTTGACCGATCCTTCTCATGTACTTGAGCCTCCACCTCTTGAGTTACGAGAGGATCTTCGTTTTCCAGTTCAGCCCGTGGCTATTCTAGATCGACAAGTCAGGAAGCTACGGAGTAAGGAAATTTCATTAGTCAAAGTTTTGTGGAGAAGTGATCAGGTCACGGAGGAGACCTGGGAGCCCGAGGAGGTTATGAGGAGTCAGTACCCCCAGTTATTTGAAGTTTAGTCTTCTTTTAGTTTCGGGGACGAAACTTGATTTAGGGGGTTAGAAAATGTAACACCAGAAGACAAAAAAAAACAAAAAAAAACAAAAAAAAAAAAAAAAAAAGAAAAGAAAATTTTAAATTAGGGCTTAAAGCCCCAATTGTCTCTCTCTCTATCTCTCTCTCTCTCTCTCTCTCTCTCTCTCTCTCTCTCTCCCTCTTTCCCTCCTTCTCTCTTTCTCTTCTCCGCCGCGGCCCCTCTCCCGCCACCGCACGCCGCCCACTGCGCCACCTTTCTCCCGCGATCCCCGCCGCTGCAGCGCCTCCCGTGAGCAGCCCCTCTCCTCCGCGCAGCGCGATCTCCTACGAGCTGCGCTAGCCCAGCCGAGTGCGCGACTGTCCGAGCGCTCCACTGCGCGAGCCCACGCCTGCTCGGGAGCTCACTTGCGCACCGCGATCTCCTGCGAACGCTGCCACCTCGAGCCATCGCGAGCCTTGTGCGCGATCTCCCGTGAGCCAGCACGAGCTAGCGCACGAGCCAGCGCGCGACCCAGCTCGCGTCCCAGCACGAGCCAGCGCGCGACCCAGCTCGCGACCCAGCGCGAGCTAGCGCGAGAGCCAGCGCGCGACCCAGCTCGCGACCCAGCGCGAGCCAGCGCGCGACCCAGCTCGTGACCTAGAGCGAGCCCTAGCCCGTGAGCGGGCCAGCCCACCAGCGGCCCAAGGCCCAGTCCAGCCGCGGCCCACTGCATCCCGCGAAGCCCGCTGCGGCCAGCAAGCCGGGCTGAGAGCCCGTGAGCCACCAGCGGGCCAGCCCGCTAGCAGCCAGCCCACCGGCCCGCGAGCCCGTGACGGCCCGCGAGCCCGCGACCGGCTTTCCCCTTCGAGAGCTCACCTGCATCTTCTGTACGGCAGGTAACGACTGTATTGATTGAAGTTCTATGGTTTGCTGTTAGAAATTTAGTGGTTTCTAATACATCTGAAGTTTGGGAAATATTACAGGTTTTAAACCAACCCGACGGGCGAACGACAGCTAGGTCTGACACCCGAGGAACCCTAGGTGAGAGATGAATAAATTTTATTGATAGAATCCCTTATTAGGGTTTTAATCGCTATAAATTTGACGATTTGATTATGTTTGTCTTTTGGAGAGTCGTTGAAAAATAGGGAGTGACCACCCCCCCTAGATAAGTGAGTGGGACTCTAATCTCTTGCATAAAATAGTAAAACGTATTTTCTGTCGCATTTTCGATGAAACATGCTTTGATATGCATTCGTTGACGTGTGATATTAAATTTAGAAATCTGTTTTGTGATTTTTGGAGTGTCTTGAATCATATTTACAATCACTATGCATCCATGGTTTGAAATGAAACAATAATTGTGCCATTACTTGAAAATGTATAAATTTCATTTTATACCGTTGCATTGATATGCTGTTTTGAAATGAATTGAAGAGACGTATTGGCACGCAAATTTAAAATGTTTTTGATGAACTACGTGGGTTGGATGCCCACTAGTTATGTGATGATGTGATGATACTTGTGGGACGTTGTGCCCTGGGACGTTGTGCCCTTGTGATACTATGGGACGTTGTGCCCTTGTGATATTATGATGATTCCGTAGCTACGAAGGGCGTTTGTTGAGGCACGGGTTGCCCGGATACGCTTCTGCAGGAGGTATCCGCAAACGTCATTTATTCTAAAGGCTATAGGCGCGGCCGGTTGAACCCACGTAGGGGGAGGACGTGTGTGACGCCACCGTCTAGCACCGGGCGGGGTCCTATACACATTGATGAGTTGGCCCCAGCGAGCTCATGGCCAACGTCGGGGTAGAGAGCGTTTTAAAGTCTATGCATAATAAAAACCCCCGACGCGCCTGTCCTTGGTCACGGTTGACCTTTGCCGGGACTATTTTTGGCTCGCTCTGACATTACTTGATTTTAAATGGATGCATATATGCTTGTTATCGTGTGATTGGTTAAATGATTTCAAATTGTTAAACATATCATATTTTATCGCGAAATGTAAATTTTTGTTTCAAATGATGTTATTTGACACTCCAATTGTTCACCTATGCTATTTATGCTGGATATTATCCCCCCTCACTCACTGAGTATCTTCCCATGATACTCACCCCTCTATTTTCTCTCCTCAGACAGGTTTATTGTGATAGAGCGGCGTTACAGGCTCTAGTGCGGATTTGTTGTTCTGAAGGTAAGATTTACTTCTAATTTAGTTTCGACCCTGCGAGGTCTTGACATTGAGGTCCGTAGTTGGCCATGTACTTATTTTGGGATGACTGTATAGTTTAACTCTCATATTTCATTTGCATTGAGGCGATTGTACGTACTTGAACGTTACTTGGGAAATGTGATATATATCGTATAAACTTAGGTCCGCTCGGTATAGCGGCTGCTCATGCTCTAGTTGGGCATGACAGTAGAGGTCTGTGGCTAGGTTTGTTTATAGTCTTGCGTTGTTCTGAATGTTGGCTGTGGTGTTTGTTGATTTTGGAGAGGCCGGGATGGCCATTTGTGTATTGTACAAGATGATTTGGATTATACAGGTATAATTGTACATGGGAAACCTCCGACTTATGGGGAGGTTCTGCCCAATTTTCTGTAAAAATACAGCCGGCATTCAGGGGCAACGGGCGGCTGTTCACGATCCCGGTTTGGGGCGTGACAAAAATATTATTAAATGAATGATAATTTTAAAGTATTTCTAAGTAAATTTTATATGCTTTTAAAACTTAAAGTGGTAAAAGCTATAAGGTAAGCTTTAATTTATTGTCCTTGTCTTCATCTTCATTTAGTATTCCTTAAGAGAGTTTCTATAAAATTAAATCAAGGGAACCCTAAAAATTTATGCATATTTAATATTTAAACATAGAACAAAGTTGTGTTATAATTATACAAAATTAACCTGAAACAAGTTCGAGTAGCTAAACCTACACGCAAAAAAAAAAAAAAATCCTAAAATATTTTTTAGAATCATAAAATTATATAACGTCGGATCAACATTAGTAGAATTATTGATATCATTTAGTTCAACTGATAAGAATTTCTCAAAATAATTAAGGGCTGTAGCATAGAAAAATTATATTTTTGTGTACTTCAATCATTTTCGAGAAAAAAAAAAAAAAGTGTTGAACAACATTTGGTTCTTGCACTATTTGGGCAAGCAATGCCTTCCCAAATTTGCATAATTTAGATTTACAGTCACAAAGGGAAAAAGTTGAAAAACTTTGGTATAAAGTATTCATTTGCTGGCTAATAAATAAAGCAAAAGAGAAAAGGGACACATTTTAATTTCATTGCTTATGTAATTATAGTAACTCCGCTAATTAAATTAATAATCCTCTAAAAAGTAAAAGTCAAGTGGTATACTATTCTTCACACGCCATCGCCATTTAGAACTTGCAGATGAAGAAACCCTCATATGGAAATCTTTTCAATATTTGCAACATTATAATTATATATGCCCGGCCAAAAGAAAATGTGATTATTATATATATTGATGTCCAGTTTATAAATACTACTCAAAATTGCATTTATTTCGAAAAGGATATATTGGTTAAATGAGTGGAATTTTGTAGAGGGTTTCATTGATAAAAATGATGAGAATTAGAGGTTTAAAGTTCGAATAAGGTAACTTTCGGGGACCAAATCTCCAAAATTACACAGCGTTTCATCGGTAAGAGGATGGGATATTCGAAAAGTTTTATATATATATATATTTTCACGGTTAGTATATGAATTTTACACGATTAATTCAATTTGAATATTATGAATTCATTTTAAAAATTAACTCTTATAAATTTTTTTTAGTTATTTTTAAGAATCAAACTTAAAAACCCTGATTAGGGGATAAAATGTCTGATCATTCAGTTTAAAAAAATTTAATTGAAAAGTGAAGCAATCCAGAAACCTTCACTAAATTTAGTTAAAAAATTATGCCTTACTAATTTTAACTTTTCAGAATGAGATCTTAATCAATTATCCTTGATCGTGTTATTAAATTAATTAATTTACTTGGCTAGATTAAATTAAACTGTATATATTCTCGGTTTAGAAGAAAATTAAATTACTATATAAATATTAGATGGTAAAAAGGATTAAACAAGGGAAGGATCATTATTCACTCCAAACAAAAGGAAGATTTAACATACCATATAAAATGGAAGACCACAAAGCAATGCTTTGTGATCTTAATGTCTTCGTCATGAAGTAAAAACAACAGAGGAAAGGAAAAATCAAAATACTATAATGTCTTCATCACCTCAATCAATCAAATTTCATTAGTAAACAACCATGAAACTAACGAGCGCAGCAACACTCAACATTAGTGAGGCCCATGACAAGTTCCCAACTGAGGCTGCGGATGGTGCAGGTGCAGGTGCCGGCACAACCACGTCAGCATCCGGAGGTGATCCCGGCCCCGGAGAAACTGGTGCCACTGCCGGAGATTTTTCAGGTGACGTAGATGGAGTTGGAGGAGAAACGGGGGATACAGCTGATGGTGTTGGAGCCTTTGCTGGAGACCGAGATGGTGTCGGAACAGGGGATACAGATGATGGGGTTGGAGCCTTGGCCGGAGACCCAGATGGTGTTGGTGCTGAAACAGGGGATGTTGGCGGAGAATGACTTACCGGCGTAGGCGCCGGCGAAGATGGAGAAGGTTTCGGGGATTCAGAGGGAGGTTGTGGTTTGAAATGTGCAGAAGAGAGAACAACGACGGTCAATTTCTGACCTTTATCACAGCATTCTTTGTTTCCACTGATGAAGTAAAAAGGACCAGAGCGATCTAATGTGAATACGGAGTCTCCACCTTCCAACTTCAAGATTGGGTTTTGGGCGTTGCATTTGTCGTAGTCATCTTTATTCACAACCAAAACAGAGTCTGTTCCATTCTTGTACTTGAAAACTACATCACACAAAATCAATGAAACCTATTACTCCAATGGATGTTTTCTTTTGGTAAACCCAGAATCCGAACATGGAGAGAGAGAGAGAGAGAGAGAGAGAGAGATTAAAAAAGAATAACAGAGTCCAATCCTTTATTGAAATTAAAAACTTCACAAATAACGCCAATGGGTGTCCATTAATCCAATCAACGTTGTATTAAAAACAATGGTTACCACATACTCTAAATGCAGTGGACGTTATACTCAAAACCCAAAATCCAATTTTCAGAAAGAGGCAGAGAGAGAGAGATTTTATTTTTAAAAAAAGGGGGGAAAAAAGGAGTCTGGTCCTTTCATTAACCTTAAATTCACAGATAAATGAAATTAACACAGACCCATCAATTTACTTAACTTGTATTAAAAAAATAAAATGATTGGAGGGAGTAAAAAATCAGACCGATCTCTGATTACAGTACAAGATTTCAAAATCAAAGGAAATTAGCACAACCCATTAGTCTTTTAGGCATTATATTAAAATCGGACAATCATTTCTGGGGAGAGAGAGAGAGAGAGCAAAGAGAGAAACGGAGACTTACAGAGGACATCATTAATCAGAAACCGATTTCTTCCGGCCCAGTGGCTGAACTCCTCTTTAGGACTCAAAACCCATCCATCTTTACCACCAACATAGAACTTATAAGCATCGGATGAACAGACAAATATGGTCAAAATCAAAAAGAAGAGGGAGAGAGGATTCTGAAACGCCATAATCGAGTTTCAGAAAGAAGAGCCGTAAAACAAAACAGATAAGAAATCAAGTTGAAAATAAATAGAGAACAAAAGGAGCGAGAGAGAGGTATAGAGTCAATGACAATGAAGATCCTTGGAAATCAG
Source organism: Dillenia suffruticosa (assembly GCA_033439265.1). Classification (NCBI taxonomy): domain Eukaryota; kingdom Viridiplantae; phylum Streptophyta; class Magnoliopsida; order Dilleniales; family Dilleniaceae; genus Dillenia; species Dillenia suffruticosa. The sequence goes on from JAVTVX010000005.1 coordinate 4,829,620, forward strand.
GAAAGAATATATTTCATTTGGGGAAAATAATCTCTAATTAGCTCTATAAGGAAAACAATTGAAATTTTTAGAGAGGGAGAGAGAGAGAGAGAGAAACTGAAGGGACTGTAATACTGACAGGGTTGAATTTATAGAATTGATCAACCGTTGTGGAAGAAAAATTTATCCGTGCCATACCCAATATAATCGGTTCAATTAAGGCTTTTGTCATATACACAAAAAAGAAAAAACATAATTTTAGATTAAGATATTATTATTTTATTTCATTAACTTATCTTATTAGAAATATTTATCAATCCTAAGATTTTAATAATTCCCATAATCATAGAAAATCTTTTTCATGAACAGGCATTCCAAAATTATTTAATCTTTCGATTCGTTTCACCTCATGCGGTTGGCTCCAATGATGATTTAAAAAAATTAATTAAATCTCTAAATTTGGACACATCAGAGGCCATAATTAGAAAATAGCTGGCAATAAATAATATTTTTCTCTCAAAAAAGATTTAATATTTCTTTGGAAAAAAAGATTGATTTGGTAATGATATTTTTTGAGATTTTTTGAAGAAAGAAATGTGAGGATAATGTCTTTTACTATTGTAGCCAACAAAAAAAAAAAAAAAATGACCAACTTCCAAAGGAGGGAAAAATATACTAAATTTTTTTTGAGTTAAGTGATCAAACATTTTATACTCTTAATCAGAGATTTCAAGTTTAGTACTGAAAATGATAAAAAAGTTAATATTTAAAATAAATTTTATAATGTTCGAAATGGATTAATCAAATAAATTTTAAGTAAAAAAAAAAAAGGAAAAAACGTGTTTTACAGATACCAAGACACGGCCGATTTGGGCTCCCAAGACCAATGGAGTCTAGCAATGCCTGCCCATAAATTTTCTAACACATAATTATAGTTTTTTTTATATATATAAACCATCCTTAACCACATTATCCATTTTGATTTAAATTAAATCCTTCAAGAGATAAAATTTTTTTAATATCTGTTCTCTTAATATATAAAATTTGAATTCGAAATTTGATAAGCTTAAGATACTTGATAAAAATGAGTTTAACTAAGTTTTCATGTTTGATGGAGTGATATTTTGGTTGAAATATTTATACAAAAAGATTTATTAAACAGTAGAGTGAAGTGATCTAACTTAAAATTGAGAAACAATCTTTAAATTTGTTAGAAGTATACTATTGATTGTTGGGTTCCAAACTAAAATTTGTATATTTTCCAGTAAAGCACAACGCAGAGTTAGTTCTTTATTAAAGAATAGATTTTGCTGGAAGCCAGACACCAATTTCCAAATATTGCCAAGTGCATTTTACAGAATTAGGAGCAAAGGCCGCTTTCTATATTTTTATACAAGTTTTATACTTGCCACTAAACCTTGAGATTAGTATGATTAATCTTGTGATTTACATCAAACCTATTCTCATGCATTCCCCACACTCAACGTAAATTACTCAACTTAGATTGATCCAAAAACAAAAGGTACAACCTTTTACTACTACTACTACATTCCAATAGGACAATCAGGCTGAAAGCTTACTGGGGTTTGAACCAAAAAATAAAATAAAAACTGGGGTTTAATGGTCCTTGCCCGATGATAAATGCTGTTAAGTTGCTGAAAGAAGCCCTTATGAAGTGGAATCGGAGTCCATTGGTAATGCCAATTACAGGATAAGACACATGTGGAGACTAATCAGGGCTGCAATTTGTTTGGCTGTTTTCTTTATCTTTTGGAATTTTCTGATCTGATGTACTTCTTCTCTCCTTTGCTGTTTTTCTTCCCTATGCAGTAGGTTTCTTTGTACTTCTTTCCTAACATTTTTGGCACTTTCATATTTTCTTTTGGCTTGTGAAATAAAAATTACATGAATGAAATTACACTTAGCATCAAGGGTAATTGTGAAGAAAAGAAGAAACTATTGAATATTTTTCCATTCGGTATGAAAAAGTTCACGTAGTATGGATGGAGATTTTAAACTGGTGGGGCTGAAAAGCTGCTTTTTTTCAGTCTACAAGATGTGTGCTGGAGCAATGGAGGGGATTTGGATGGGATAAGAACAAGGTTATCTCAGTTGAGAATATTAGTGAACTTCGAAAGGTTAGATCATTTTTCTAGTTTAAGGCCAGGTATTCAAAATTTGTACATAATATGTATAAGTGGTTTTATGGGTCAAAAATCTCTGTTCTGAACTAAGTTGACAGCAGCTATGTTTTTCTAGGAAGGAATAGACATATGGGGAAGGCAAGAACTGTACTGAAGGTGCTTGTTAGCACCTGAGATACAAACAAGGGTTGCGTTGGCTGGGAGTGATCAAGTAGAAAAATCAATGGATAGGAACATGGGAGACGGATATAACAAGAGACTCCGGCTTGGATGAATATCTGTAGCCACGGACATGAATAGCACAAACAGGAAGACATTCGCTAAGGCAGTCATTTCTAGAGGCTCCTAAGGCCATGCATCTCTCCATGCATGCAGCATTGCAAGATAGCTCATCACGGAATGATATTTTCCCATTGCAACCCACGAACATGTTGCTAGTACGATGATCATCATCCACATCGCTACAACTTTCTTTGAAGCCAATACTTGATTTGTTTTTCTCTTTCAGTTGGTTTTGTTTTAGTCTAATGTGGGTGTTTACAAACAAATTTAGAGATGTCTATGGAGTTACAAGTTTATATTGTACAGTAACCTGTTAATGTAATTTGATGATAATTAACTAAAAAAAAATTGTCACATTAAACTTTTTTATAAACAAGAATAGGGTTTGTTAAAACTTTTTTTTTTTAGATCTGTTTACTGTTTGAATTTTTGGCATTGATCTATTCTTTTCGCATTGTTGTACTTCTGTTCGGACATTGTGTTAAAAAAAGAAAAATCATCACATGATTTTCAAAAGAAAACAATTTCACCTAAAATTCATTAACTTTCTTTTTCTTAATGGTCATCAGACATTTTTGGTACAATTAACTGTATTTAACCGAGATACAATTAATTTAGTGAAATAAGGTGTTAAATTTTTTAACCAAATTTCGGATTCAAAATTTGGAAATGAAAAAACTACACTCAGAGAACCGCTTCTTAAATAGAGTCTATTCGAATAGAATTAATTAGAGTATAATTCTGAATATCGATAGTAGGAAAAATTAAAATAAAATAACAGTATTTATAATGCATAGCGGCTTCACCTCCAAATGTCAAATGACAAATCAAAGGTAGTATGAAGTTAAAACACATAAACCTGGAATATAATGTTTTATAGACCTAAGCATTGGCCTCGCGGCCAACCCAAATTTTCGGAGAGCCTGGGCTTAGTCCAAAGCCCGACCAGGTGTAGAAATAAGCCTGGAAAGCCTGAACCCAACCCAGTTCTAACTTTTGGGCCCCGGCCAATAAATGTAAAAGAATCGCATCGTTTTGTAGAGCCTACCCTTGCATAAAGCAAAACATCATACGATTGGTTAAAATCAAACGTGGTATTTTTTTTTTTGGGTTTGATTGTTGGATTGAATAGGTAAGTTATAATTAATACGTTTATCAGACTATTTATGTTAGAGCCTGCATCTCTAAGTTTCTCAATAGCCTTGAACATGGGAACAAGGCTAACGCCTGTATCAGTGAGATCGGCCTCCAAATCCTTTGTACTTTGCAGCTTAATGATATACACGTTGCCTTCATATCCATAGCATCCATGTGGAAAATAAAACACAAACCTGGAGCTCGCTTGCATATGCTAGATAGTTGAGCGAGGCGAAGAGCTATTAAGCCCAAGAGGATTCCCACTGCTACATGCCTTTGAAACATAGGATCACCAAACTTCTCCATCCAAACTTGTGATCAAATGTGGAATGAGAATATGTAGTGTCACAATTTAATGAAATAGCGTTGTGCTAAAATCATTTATCATTGAATATTCCCAATTCAAAGGTACAACGATTATGGACAATATTCATTCTCTTTTTCCTAGTATAAATTTTTAACTCCTTTGGGAGCAGATGTATTTGTATTTATTAGACAATTCTATATATAAAAAAATAATAAAAAATAATTTCTTTTTACCCATTTCAGGCCCTGATAAAGTAAGCCAAGAACCCCAACAAAATGGTCACCAAATTTGCAAATGGTCTCACAGCATCAGATTTCTTTGTCGGGGCTCTGAAAGGCATACCAATTTTGTTTAGTATTCAAGACAGTAATTACCTATAGTGATTTACAATTTGCAGTGCTTAGTTGCTCAGGATATCGGATCAAATTATCATGACTAAAGTGTTCACAGTTAAAAATTAATAACTCGATTAATTAACTACATCGAAATAACTCTCTCTCTCTCTCTCTCTCTCTCTCTCTCTCTCTCTCTCTCTCTCTCATTGAATTCAAATAATGTGGGTGTGGGGAAAAAGTGGTTGGTGTTCAAGCTCGTGGGAGGGTTTTTAAATGGGTGATTCTGCCTTTTGCTCATTTCACAAAGCTATTTTTAGGATGTAATTTTGTGTGATGCAGAGAAAATTATGGGAAATTATATAGACATTATACTAGAACTTGATATTACTGTTGGTTCAACCGAAAATACTGGCATTGGATTTGTCTTGACAATTAGAAATTGGTTCGCAACCCAATTTTTTGCAGTTTATAAATGAGTTCCTCATGGAACGCCTTGTATATAATGACCATTGTGTTTGTCTTAAATGCATTTTGATATGATTTTGACTCGAAAATACAGTCTTTGTCTAGAGATTTTTCATAATCTTTACGGGTACTGATGTCCATGAAATTAGTCATTAAATTATCATAACGATCATCATTTTTCTATCCATGAAAGAATATAGGTATTGGTGACACTTAAATAGAGATCTCACGGTTATGAGCTTCATGGTATTGATATCCATGAGAATCATAGTATCTCCCGGTTGTCCGATGTTTGCACGACAGATATAAGCCCCTAAAAACTACTGTTCATGGCAAAAACTACGTCCCTTTTCTTTTTTTTTAAGGTGCATAACTGAATGTGAGAAAAGGAATAGAAAGGGAAGTCCTCCCTACTACAAGCCTAAAGCAAAAACTTGGGCAAAGGAGAGAGAATCTCAATTGAAGATCAAGCGAGGACTGAGGGGGCACAAGGGCACTTATATTTCAGAGAAGAAAACGTTTAATACAAAAGAATATGGTATATGACTAGGAGAAAAGCACACTTCTTATTCAGGTCTCTTCACAAAACTCAAGCCCTGGCCTCACAGACAAGAAAACTGCGTGTCTGATCATGAATTCTGTGTTGCCTCTCATTACTGCACACATATATCCGCTGAACTGAAGCATCTGAGTTTGTCACTGATGCTGGCTCATCCCAATGAAATACTGATCCTGCTTCCCCTTTTTCAGCTTTCAGAACTCCCACCACATTTGCAGAAGCTCTATTTGTGACACAGCACATTCATGATTCAAGTTCCATGTAAGATTTTGCTGATGCTGCCTTCAAGCACAGATTTTTTCAAGAGTAAGCCCTCAATGATTGGCTGCAGATGCAAGCAGCTACCCAACATTAGTTTATGCTTGGTGGACAAAGCCAGCACAAGCAAGCAGCTACCCAAAATTAGCTTTTGCTTGGTGGACGAAGCGAACAATATTTCAGCACCAACTTTTGAGCATGGAGAGTTGCTCTGCAATGCAAATCCCAAGGCAAATTTAGAGCCTGTGGTCCTCAAAACATCCCATTTTACATATTGGAGACTGAGAATTTCTGATCTTCTATCTGATAAAATGCTCCACCTGCTGGAGCTAGAGAACAATTTCCATTAATCTCCATCCAACTAGATCCAGGCATTTTCCTCACTTGCCTAGCTTCCATTAATTCCCTCAATGTCCGAACACCAGCCCAATCATCTGAATTAGCAAACATATTAGATAACAAGACATAAGTTGAAGGATCACTTTTATCTAGATGCAAAGCATGCTCTGCCGCCCGCATCCCAGTTTCAATATCACCGTGAACCTTACAGGCCCCAAGCAATGTTTGCCAAACCAACACACTGGGTTGAAATGGCATTCCCAGGATTAACTCTTCAGCCTCTTTGATTTGTCCTGCTCGACCAAGAAGATCAACCATGCATGCATAGTGGTCATCTTCAGGGGTGATTCCATGGTCTTCAGTCATGGAGGAAAAGTATTTCCAGCCTTCATTTACAAACCCTCCCTGACTACACGCGTAAAGAACACATACAAAGGTAATCAAATTTGGTTCCACAGCCTCTAATTTCATTTCTTCAAAAAACTCAATACCTTTCTTAGCTTCCCCATTCTGTGCAAACCCCATAATCATGGTTGTCCAAGAAATGACGGAGCAGTCTTCCATTCTTTTGAATACTGCTAGTGCAATATCCATGCATCCACACTTTGCATACATATCAAGTAACGCGTTATCCACACAGAGGTCCATATCACTTCCAAGTTTAATTTTTAGGGCATGGACCTTCTCACCTTCCTCCAAAGAAGCCAAATTAGCACAGGCATTGAGGGCGGTTCCAAGGGTGAACTTATTTGGCGTTACACCCTCCTTCTTCATTTGGCCAATGACCCCAAGAACCCTTTCTGGTTCCCCACAGAGTAAACATCCTGCAGCAATCTGAGTCCAAGAAATCACATCTTTCGAAGTCATTTCATTAAACGCTTTAAACCCGTCGACCAATTTTTGGTTCTTCAAATACATATCTACCAAAGAGTTGCCCACACAAATCTCAACCCAATGACCATACTTAACAAGCTGGGCATGAACCTGCAGGCCAAATTCAAGATCCGAAAGCGCAGCCAATCCAGTTAAAACACTAGCAAAGGTAAAGTTGTCCGGCTTCACACCTGCACCGACCAAGCGAACCCAAAACCTTGGCACTTCAGCATACGAAAACTGCAAGTACCCTGCAATTATAGCATTCCAGGACACAATATCCTTACAAGAACACTTCTCGAAAACATCCACTGCCTCCGCTAACTTCAAATGCCGAATTAAAGCAGTTAAAAACGCATTGAACAAAAACACATTGTTCTCAAATCCCAACCTCACAATATAACCAAAAATCTGATATGCCTGGTTTATATTCCCAGATAAAGAACATGCATTGAGCGCACCAACAAGAGTAAACTCATTAGGCGCAACTCCACCCAAATGCATTCTACGAAACAAGAGCAGACCTTTTTCTGCATACCCATGCTGGACTAAGCCCGAAATGAGGACGGTCCACGACACAACGTTTCGGTAGGGCATTTCGTCGAACAGGTTGAGACCGCAACAAAAATCACCGCATTTAACGTACATGTTAAGGAGATGGTTGTGGAGATAAAGGGATGATAGGAGTGAGCGTTTGATGAACTGGGCGTGAATTAATTTTCCCAATTGGGTATTCAAAGTTTCTGTGCATTGTCGAAGCTGTGAAGCGTAAGACTGTTCCTCTGTTTCCAGAGTTTGTGACCCTTTCAAGAAAGCGCAGCTATGGAGGTTCCTGTGAAATAGGAATCGATTTTTAGCTATGATGTTTGGGATGAACCTAACCATCTGCTCTTTTTCTAATGCATCTCACAAACAGTTCTAAGAGACGTAGAGAGAAAATCCGACGACGAAATGGAGGGCAGAAGCATATGTTAGCAAAAATTACACTCCAGTGGGAACTCCGTTATCGTCCGGAGGAGACCCGGGTAGAAAATTACGGCTATTTTTTTTTTTTTTTTGGGACAAAATAGAAAACCAATCAAAACATAAAAGCTCATTTATGAAAAGAAATAAAATCACCCAAAAAAGGAAACCCATTTGATTTTCTTAAGAATTTTGGATTGGGTCATGGTGTTTTTTTCATAAAGATGAGACAAAGTTTCTTTTTTTTTTATTATTCAATAACAACTTTCTCCCCTAGAATTTGGTCGTTTCTGTTATTTTGGCCTATAAATAATATTTATTTTAGCATAAAATTTTGAGGAATTGAAATTTGGGGGAGGGGGGGGGAGGGATACCCAGCAATATAAATAATGCAAACATTTTATATAAGAAAATCTCAAATCATCTACACAAATATAGACTTTTGAGCCAAACCATATAAATTCAATGCCAAGTTCTTTGATTATGTCATGAGAACCAAATGGCACGGCTGCTTCAAATTTTTGGGCGGGGGGGAGGAAAGAGGCATCTTGTGCTGTTTAGGCTATTACATAACTCAATTCCCGACTTCATTTGCTATAAGAAGAAAATCGAAGCATGAATTCTTGGATCATGTAACCCTAACAAACCCTTTTTTTTTTTTTTTCAGAAAACAAGAGTCGAGCAGAAGATTCAAAATATGGCAACCTTTCCGATATTTCTCAGAGGAAACGGTCAAGAAGGTAAACATTTTTTTTCAAAATATAAATAAATAAAATAAATTATGATCACCATTGCAGCTTACTTCAGGTGCTATCAATGAATGCAGTTATCTTTCAACTGGGTTAAAACAACATCCACAGAGAGATCCACTTTACTCCAATTTCTGCAATACGGTGTGGTGGTTTGGCAGAAAAGACGGCAAATTAAGCCAATCCATAGGCCCTGCCCATTTGAAAAGCATATGTTAGGTTCTTACTCAAGACATTTGAGTGCAAGAGAGCTCACTGAAACTACTATTCACGATCACGCATATCCTATCCTGAGGTTAGTTTCCATCAAATGCACAGTCGCGATGAGCAAAGTACACGTAAATAGTATCAGTTTTCATCCAGTGGTTAAGCAATGTGCCAAAATTTTTTAAATGTAATCCAAGGCACGGAAGAAAAACCTTATCAACTGTAACTAAGAAAAATGTACCTTCGATCTAAGGTTGTGGCCCTCAAACAAGTGGACCTATTGTTTCTCCTACATGGTAAATTAAAAAAAAAAAAAAAAGAAGGTTCCTTGGCATAGAGGACCAGAAATCCCAGGTGCAGGAAATTGGTGTGCCTACGAAAGGTAGAAAGTTCCCAGGTTTACATACACAGCCAAATGCTGCCAACCACAACCTTAGGTCGCCCCTGAATGATAAACATAGATTAGATAAGAATATTTGAACTTCTCCCACATTAAAACAAATATATTAGAGGAAAATGAAAAAAGGAAAATTTTTACGCGATGGTACACATTGAACAGAATCAAAGAAAATTGAGACACCAAGAAAGGGTGTCATAGAGGCAAATACCTTCATTATTGCGGAGCTGTTGGTGAAGAAGCTTGCCTAGAGGTTGTGTCCAAAGGATAGAGCTAAAATAACAATTAAGGCAAGGAGTAAGAGCTTAAGAGTCACATCGCTGGCATGCTTAGCTCGAACACGGTTTCCTGCTCCCAACTCATTTGACACTTGTGCTGTGACAACATCTTCTTTTGTATATCAAGTTTGGAAAAAAGGAGAAACTGGGAATATGAAGAAATTGAAAACCAGTTCTACAAACCAACCCTGCAGTAGCACTGATCCCAGGAATGGACATGAAGGCAATGGTTTTGGTGTTTACACTGAAAGACGCAAGGAGATGCATTAGCAGGTCAAGCAGAACATCCACTTAACTCTTGTTTAGCAAAACGGAAAGGCAAGGCATGCGAGGAGGAAAGTGTACCACATTGCAATCAATGTAGTAATTTCTGAGTTCTCTATCAATCCTGCAAATAACACAAGAAGGTCAGAAGCCCAGGATTCCAAACTGAAAAGGTTATTACGTTAGCATTCTTATAATTGCTTTTCTAGTTAACTAATCCAAGATGCAACTTAAGCCCCACCAGAAATTACTTACCAAACCATAGCCGCTGAGGGCATGGCCAGTTTCAAGTTTCTAAAAACATATTGGAGTGATTCAAGTGAAAGTCCTCCCCATGTTTCTTGAATTTCTTGTTGTAGAAACATAAACAGACAACATTGAGAATGAAATCCTTAATGCAATTGAAGTAGCCAGTGCTGCTCCATTGAAACCAAGAGCTGTTAAGTGGACTAACACATACGTGATTCCAACATGGATGAGTAATGGGAACACAGAACAAACAACCGGTGGTATGACATTGACAACAGATGAGTCTGGATAAATATCAAAAATATTTTGCAAGAAACCATATGCAAAATCTCCTGGTATGAGATACTTCATATATGCAGCAGCAGTTCTTGAGATATCATCATCTTGATGAAGCAAGCCCGGTATTGGTTCTGTATAAAGCCAAAATATGGCAATAATGATTGAGATGAGCAATGATATAACACAGGATGCCTGTAGATAAATGCCCATCATTCTGTGCAATTTGCTCCGAAACTTTGCCCACTGAGTTTATAAGGTGCACCACCAAGGCCAAGCTGAACAATAGACTATAAGCATAGCCAACTTGAAGAGACAAACCTATTTCTTCAAGAAATTTTTTTAACCTCTTTCAACTATAGGACTTTAATTAAAACCAAATTCCGAATCATACAATAGAGACAATGATGGAACGGCAATGGTGGTAGTCCTATTCCTGAGAAATCAGGGACTAGCACATTGGTCTAGGACAGCAATGGTCCATCTTGATGAATTATTAAGGCATCTACTGCTTGAGAAAACAAACAAGATGAAAATCAAATTTAACTTTGTGAGAGCTGATAGGGGCACTGAAATTAATGACTTCTCAATGATTTTTCACATCAACACCCTGGTTTCTATGTCACAGGTTCATTAAATATCTGAGGTTGACCTCATCAGAATAACCTACGCAGCATTCAGTTTGCCTGTTCACATCATCATCAAGAAGGGGAAGGCTAGACATCGGAAGCAAATCATAAACTCTCAACAGAACTGCTATCCTGAAGAGATCCTTTCTAACATTTAAAGGCACAACTTGATTAGGATAAGCTCTGCCACCTAAGCCCCACTCCCTCAATAGGCCTCACCCAGTGCACAAAGTGTTCCGCAGCTTAGTGCAGGATAAGGGGCGGGTGAGCGTATATGTACGCAGCATTCCCCTTGCATTTTTTACAAAAAATCTGTTTTCATGTCTCAAACCTGGGATCTCGAAGTCACCAAAGGATCAACTCCACCGTTGCGCTAAGGTTCACATTGCCCCACTCCCTCACTACATTAGAAAATTGCCAGATGTTTATGCAATTGCTTTTCATTTCGATCCTTTGTCACACCCACAGCAACATTACGTTAGGAGTTTGATGCAAGTCAGTCAGGATTGCTTAATTAACATCGCACAGAATATGGGCCTCTGAAATTTAAAAGAATAGAGTACATTCAAAAAAATAAATAAAAGAAAAAATAAAACAATAACAACCAACAAGCTAAATCGTGTCTTCAAGAAATGCTCAAGTATGGTTGAGCTAGATCAAACTACTTATCAATTCTATGCATTTTCCCGTATCCGTTTGAATAACTGAGAAGAACATTCAAGCGACTCAGAAAATTTGGAGCAATATGAAATATAAAAGCCAAAAATAATTGGAATTTAACTAAAATGACTGCAAAACTTATTACTCAGAGAAAGAGAGAGTTCAACGATATCATCATTGGAAGATAAGGGATTTACAACTGTAACCTTCACATGATTACAATGAAGACGAATACGGTAACAATAGAAGCAATAGTGAAGAACTTTTTATATCAAAAAAAAATAATAATGAAGAAGAACTTCACAAAATTCACAGATGCTTTCTCCAAGGAAACTGAAACCTTTATGAAGAAAACAGTCACCAACCAAAAACTTACATTTAGTGATATTTAGCAACATTACAGCCTTCAACCCACATCATAACATTGCCACAATAGAAGTAATAAAGCAACAGCGCAGATGAGAAGCACTAAATATCTGAATACTGCAGAAGGGAACATACATAACACAGAGAGAGAAGGAGAAAGAGAGAGTTTGCAAAGGTTGGCACCAGCAAAGCTCAAGCTCACCAACGTGCCCGGCAAACATAACAGACACTAAGGTGAATTCCTCGTCGGAAACACCAGTCCGGGTCAAAGGGCAAAGAAAACACGAGCTGGGCTCCAGCCTCCTCCATATCCAAGACACTTTTCCCACTAACACCTCTCATCTAGTTCACCTTCATGACTACTTCCTAACAAAGGAGCATCAGCACTAGAATTCGCCATCAGATCTTATCTCCACCTCATTGTTTTCTTTTATCTCACCATGATGCTTATCATGGGAAGTTGGGTTAAAGGAGTTGAGTTCCAAAAAATGATTAATGGGAACAAGAATGGCAATAAAGCCCAGGAGTATCACAAGAAAATGATGCTTTAATCACACACAGTTAACATCCCAGATTAGAATCACATCTGATCCAATGTTATCTCCAAAAACCTGGAAATTGGGCAAAAGTTGCTTTATCCAATCCCCGGGTTTTTATTGTCTGACTGAGTTCTGCTGGTCAGTTAACCAATCCAATTCTACTTTTGTGTAATGCAAACACCTCAAATCGTTAATCAATTAATAATATCAAAGATTAAGAGTCATGCCCAAGAGCGCAACTAGGGCAAAGTCATAAGAAAGGTCAAACCCCCCGGAAAGGCTCGATTAGCGAGCAAAAAGGACATATCCATGCCGCACACAAACCGCTGAATGATTTGAGGCAGGTGACCCCACACAGCATGCATGAAGCACAATTCAGAACCTGACCTGCTCTCACCAATTTTACCTCCATTTGAAGAACCCATTTAACACACCCAAAGAGTAGATCACAATATTATCAGACAGCCAAACACACGCCTAGTCTAATACCCAGCACCTGTAAGAAAAAGAAGTTTTTTTATGTTTCCTAGTTTTTAGGAATTGGTTGGTTTCCTAGTTTTTAGGAATTGGTTCGCAGCATGATGCTACACATGGGTCAAGTTAGTTTCTTTTTTTTGGTATCTTGTTAGCCTTTCTAATACAGCCTATATAGAGACTTGTTAAACATTGAATGATAAAAATGTGTGGTAGCATTCATTCTCCTCTGTGCGTGTGATCTCTTTCTTATCAGTGGTATCAGAGCGAGGTTAGCAAAAAGTGAGGGTTGAGAGTTAAGAGTAAAACACGTGAGGAAAGAGAGTCTGGCAGCAAGTTTTTTTTTTACTTCTTTCTTTGCAGCAGCAGTCATGGCCACAGATCCCAATTCTGTCCAACCAGCAATCCCTCGCTTTGATGGTCATTATGACCACTGGAGCATGTTGATGGAAAATTTCCTAAGGTCCAAAGAATTTTGGGATGTTGTTTCTTCTGGAATTGCAGAACCAGAAGGAGCAACTTTGACAGCAGCACAACGAACAACTCATGAGGCGGCAAAGTTGAAGGACCTCAAAGCAAAGAACTACTTGTTTCAAGCAATAGACAGGTCCATCATGGAGACAATCCTTTGCAAGGATACTTCCAAGCAAATATGGGATTCCATGAAGAAGAAGTATCAAGGCTCTGCAAGAGCAAAGAGGCAACAACTGCAAGCTCTTCGTATAGAGTTCGAAACACTACGGATGAAATCAGGGGAGTCAGTAACTGATTATTTTTCAAGAACGATGGCAATCGTTAATAAGATGCGACTCCACGGTGACAAGACGGAGGACGTCACCATTGTTGAAAAAATTCTTCGATCCTTGACACCAAAATTCAATTTTGTTGTCTGTGCCATAGAAGAAGCTAAGGATATTGAAGAACTTTCAATTGATGAATTGCAAGGTTCTTTATTGGTTCATGAACAGAAACTACAGCACCAAGATACGGAAGAACAAGCCTTGAAGACCTCCACTAATTTTCGTCATTCTTCAGCAATCAGAATGAATAATGGTAGAGGGAGAGGAAGAGGATTCCACCAACGCAGTAGCACCAGCAATCCAAGAATTGAAGGCTCTTCCTCTGATGATGCACGAAATAGAGGTCGAGGATGGTATCCAACTGGTTTCAAGCCAAAACCAACAGACAAATCTAAAGTTGAATGCTTTAGATGCCACAAGTTTGGGCACTACAAGTCTGAATGTAGAACCAATCTTAGTCGACACGTAGAAGTAACAAATTTTACTGTAGCAAATGAAGAATGAGAGATACTCCTAATGGCATGTCAGGAGAAAGAGATGTCTTCACCAAATTTATGGTATCTTGACACTGGCTGCAGTAATCATATGTGTGGCAACAAGGAGGCATTTTCTTCAATCGATGATACCCACCGCACCAAAGTGAAGCTTGGAGATGATTCTACTATTTCAGTCATGGGAAAAGGTACTGTTCAAATCTCTTCAAAAGGGAAAATGCAGACCATTAATAATGTTTTCTATGTTCCTGAATTGAAGACAAACCTCATGAGTGCTGGTCAATTACTTGAGAAGGGGTATGAAATTGTATTTAAAGGTGGAGTTTGCAAGATTTATGATCAACAACAGAACTTGCTTGTTCAAGTTGATATGACACCAAACAGAATGTTTCCTCTTCATCTTCATGATTCTGCTCATGCTTGCTACACGACAAAATTGAAGGAGGAAGCATGGATTTGGCATTTTAGATGGTGGCTTGCGGACACTGCACCAAAAACATATGGTGGAGGGACTTCCTGCAATTAAAATCCCCTTAGAGGTTTGCGAAGACTGTGTTGTTAGTAAACAACACCGAGCCCAGTTACCACAAGGCAAGGCATGGAGGGCTAAGGACTGGTCCATTCAGATCTTTGTGGTCCTATCACACCAACTTCTAATGGAGGTAAACGATATTTGATCACATTCATTGATGATTTCAGTCGAAAGGTGTGGGTGTATTTCTTGCATGAAAAATCTGAAACTTTTGAAGCATTCAAGAATTTCAAGAGTCTTGTCGAAAAGGAAAGTGGCAATCAAATTAAAGTTCTTCGAACTGATCGTGGGGGGGAGTACCAGTCTCTTGAGTTTGTTGATTTTTGTACGGAGCATGGAATACGTAGGCAACTTACTGCAGCTTATACACCGCAACAAAATGGTGTATGTGAGAGGAAGAATCGAACCATCCTCAACATGGTTCGAAGTCTACTGCGAAGTAGTGAAATTCCAAAGAAATTCTGGCCAGAGGCAGTAAATTGGAGTGTCCATCTCTTGAATAGAAGCCCCACACTTGCTGTTATGAATATGACTCCTGAAGAAGCTTGGAATGGACGAAGGCCAACGGTTGATTACTTCAAAATTTTTGGGTGTATTGCATATGCCCACGTTCCAGATCAAAAAAGGAAAAAGCTTGACGATAAAGGAGTAAGATGTGTCTTTCTTGGTGTAAGTGATCAATCAAAAGCTTACAAACTATATGATCCTGTGACCAAGAAGATTATAATCAGCCGTGATGTAGTGTTTGATGAAGAAAAGTTCTGGCCTTGGAATGATCAAGCTAAAGGTGTTGCACCAATTGTAACTGATTTTGAAGAAATTGGCAAAAAAGACCAACAATATAATCTGGCTTCAGCTAGTAACAATTCTGACCCTATTGAAGAGGAGCACCAGCAGCCTAATTCCAATGCTACTGCAACAAATGGTGAACGCCCCCAACATCACCGACAAAGGCCAGCATGGATGAGAGATTATGAGGTGTCCGGAGTGGATCAAGATGAAGACCCATTAACTCATTTTGCCTTGTTTGCAGATAGTGATCCAACTACTTTTGACGAAGCGGTAAAACATCAAAAGTGGAGAGATGCAATGGATGCTGAAATTGAAGCAATTGAGAAAAACAACACTTGGAAATTAACAAATCTTCCCAAAGGCCACAACACTATTGGTGTCAAGTGGGTCTACAAGACAAAGTTGAACAAGGATGGTGGCATTGACAAATACAAGGCACGTTTGGTGGCAAAAGGCTACAAGCAAGAATTTGGAGTGGACTACAAAGAGGTGTTTGCGCCAGTTGTGAGACTTGACACAATTCGGTTGGTGATTGCACTAGCAGCACAGAAATCGTGGTCTATCCATCAATTAGATGTGAAGTCTGCCTTTTTACATGGTGATCTCCAAGAACAGGTATTTATTGACCAGCCTCCTGGATATGTGAAGCCTGATCATGAGCATAAAGTATACAAATTAAAGAAAGCTTTATATGGATTAAAGCAAGCTCCTCGAGCTTGGTACAGTAGGATTGAAGCTTATTTTTTGAAGGAAGGGTTTGCTAAGTGTCCTTATGAACATACTTTGTTTATTAAGGTTGGTCATGGTAGAAAACAACTTCTGGTGTGCTTGTATGTAGATGATCTCATTTACACAGGGAATGATGGTGTCATGATGGAGACATTTAAGCAATCCATGATGCATGAATTTGAGATGACAGATCTTGGGTTAATGCACTATTTCTTAGGCATTGAAGTTAATCAGTATGCTACTGGAACCTTTGTTTGCCAAAAGAAATATGTGCAGGAGATTTTGGAGAAGTTTCAGTTGAAGGATTGCAATTCAGTTGCCACACCAATAGAAGTTGGATTAAAGCTCACCAAAGATCCTGGTGGAAGGAAAGTGAACAGCACCATGTACAAGCAAATTGTTGGGAGTCTCATGTACTTAACCTCAACAAGGCCAAACATCATGTATGGCGTTAGTCTCATCAGTAGATACATGGAGAGTCCCACCGAAAAACACCTTCAGGCTGCTAAGCGTATTTTACGATATTTGAAAGGGACTGCATCTCTTGGATTGTTTTACAAGAAAGGAGAAAGTTCAGATTTGCTTGGTTTTACTGACAGTGATTATGCATGTGATATTGAGGACCGAAAAAGCACATCAGGCTATGTATTTATGCTTGGTTCAACAGCTGTCTCGTGGTCTTCAAAGAAACATTTCAACAACAGAAGCGGAATTTGTGGCTGCCACATCAAGTGCTTGTCAAGCTATTTGGTTGAGGAAGATTCTCGGACAACTTCAATTCAAACAGCATGAAGCAACAATAATTTTTTGTGACAACAATTCAGCCATTAAATTGTCAAAGAATCCAGTTCTACATGGGAGGAGCAAGCATATAGATGTCAAGTATCATTTCTTGAGGGATCTTTACAAAAGATGGTGTGATTGATCTTGTTTTCTGTAGAAGTGAAGATCAAGTTGCTGATTTGTTTACAAAGCCCCTCAAAATTGCCACATTTCAGAAATTAAGAAAGCTCCTTGGAGTTTGTTCGTGGATGCCTCAGATTGAAGGAGAGCTTGTTCCTATGCTTTTAAACTGATCACTTGCAGTATCAGTTTAAGGGACGTCATGTTAGAAAAAGAAGTTTTTTTATGTTTCCTAGTTTTTAGGAATTGGTTGGTTTCCTAGTTTTTAGGAATTGGTTCGCAGCATGATGCTGCACATGGGTCAAATTAGTTTCTTTTTTTGGGTATCTTGTTAGCCTTGGTCAAATTAGTTTCTTTTTTTGGGTATCTTGTTAGCCTTTCTAATACAGCCTATATAGAGGCTTGTTAAACATTGCCTGATAAAAATGTGTAGTAGCATTCATTCTCCGTACATGTGATCTCTTTCTTATCAGCACCCGCCTCCACCAGTATTAAGTAAATTCGACCCCCGAAGCCTCCTCTCAAAACACCGGCCTCAATTATAAAAACGGTAAACTAAGAGATCAAAATTTAAACTAGGTCTGGTGGGTGCGCCAGGCCCCAGCAGTAGTGCAACGCTAGGGCAACGCGTGTGAGCCCCGATAGCAAGCTACCGTTGTGGACCCACCCCATAAAAACATTAATTTAATATCATGCGGGCCAATGACCCGCGTATCAGATATTAAACTGATAAGAACAGATACTACACTTGATCTTAGCCAAAAGGCCGAGAAAGGTATGTTTTGCTTTGTTCCAGCGTTCTACTTACATAGTAGCGTCCATGTTTAGCTCTTCGTCCATTCAATCGATGTGGGATACAGGACTCTCTCTGATACAGCCATAAACGCCTTGCTCTGTCTCTATCTCTATCTCTTCCCCCCTTTTTCACAAGTTCCAGTCGGCTAAATCATGGACTTGATTTTCAAGTCCACTCTAGTAACAGCCACAAAGAAATACAGTAACCTTGATGTGGAAGGTTAAAGAAGAAATAAATTACCTGGAATTTGATTTTGAAGAACATCCAGGATCGGCCTTGAAATCCCTCACCAAAAGATTTTAAAACGGTAAAGGATTCTTTTCCTTATCACTTCATTTTTCTGTAAAGACTGGCCCCCCCCCCCCACAAAGGAAAAACCCTCTCATTCTTTCACAAACCCAACATTGATCGAAAGGGCAAAAAGGATCAAATCCAAGATGAAAATCAACCCAAGCAGAGCCCTGCAAAGACCCATTTGAAGAGAACCCCAATGACATCCCCCGAGAAAAGAAAACCCCAATCAATTTCTTTGAGAATTTCGAAGTTAAGTTTCGTGGGCTTGTGGTGAAGACTGAGTAATGATAGAGGTTGTCACTCGTTGACAGCAAATTTTTCAAATTACAATTCTCTCCTCAAATTTGAATTTTTTTTTTTTTTTTTTTTCATTTTGGGGTACAGAATATATTATTTGGGTATTATAAATAATGATTTTTGAGTAATGACAGTATTGATAGATTATATTATTTATAATTAAAAACGTAAATATGTATACAATATATAAAATTTTATAAATTAATAGATTTATATGTCTAAAATTCTATACAACCTCAATCCACAGCGGACCACAATTATTGTGTCACAAACGAAATTTTTACATTGAAATTAATAACAAATAGAAATGCCATATAGATTTTAAGATGATTGTGATTTTCTTTGAAGCAGAGGCTGTCTGTTGAAATCATTGTATATCTTCCTAAGTTAAAATCATTAATAATAAATAGTCTGTTGATTTTCTCAGAAGCATGGAGTTTGAACCATTGACCTTCATTTAATCAAAGATTTTAGAGCCTTCTTGGTAACCATTTGGTCACTGGCATTGCTAATATTAATGATTATTGATCATGCGGCACAAAACAAAGTTGTTTTTATTAAATATAAATTATATAGATGAAAATATAATACAAAGTATAAATAATGATATAAAAGTGATACAATTATTATTGTCACAACAAATAATTATTTAAGGTAGCAAACATTAATAATGTCTCTACCTTTTTGAAGAAAAAATACTCCACATAACATGTTGGTCACATCTGGTCATGCTCGATTCAATTTAGGTGTATAGCATTTAACAAGAACATGTTTGGCTTAGCGTAAAAGTATTTATATTGCTGATTGCATGATAAAATTATAATAATTATTGGCATATAAAGAAAATGATTATTTAAGGTAACAAATATTATAATGTCTCTACCTTTTGGAAGAAAAAAAATACTACATGTCGTCATGCTCGATTCAAGTTAAGTGCATAACATTTGACAAAAACATGTTTGGCCATCTAAGGCTAGCTCTTTTGTTCCAAGAAAACAAGAACCAAACGGGCCTATCCAAAATTTCACCTTCTTTCAAAATTTTCGCCTTCCATTTTGCCACAAAAGTTGTCACTTCATTGAAGTGCCAAACGAGGAAAGATGAGAAGCATCTGAGAATTCAACTATGGCTCAACCCGGTTCCCCGCATCAACATCCACAGAGAGAGCCACTCTGCTCCAGCTTCTGCAATGTGTAGCTAGGAAAAGTGAAGTAGCTTGGCAGCAAAGACCACAAATTAAGCCAATCCACAGGCCCTGTCGAACATTGAGCACAATGCAACCAAATAGTAAGGCTCATATCGGGTGTCTACTGCTACTCAGCGCTGATGCTTGAGAGCTAGTGAAAGCTACAACATATTGCATATCAAATGGTTAAGTAAGGCTAAAGTAGTGGAATGTAGCCCTCAAACAAGTAAGCATAAATTTTCATCATGTGGTCAAAAACTATACCTTGGTATACAATTTAGCCAGAAAGCCAAGAAGACAGGAAATTGGCATGCCTATAAAGTAGAATGATCCCAAGTTTATGAACACAGCCAAATGCTGCCAACCGCAGCCCCTTGTCGCCCCTGAGGGATTAGCGTGTATCCAAAAATAAGACTGAAAAATAATAAGTTGTCCTTCATTAAAATGAGAGATCATCACCTGACAATACACCTTGCAAGGAATCAAAGAAAATTGAGATGGCAAGAAAGGGGGTCATTGAAGCAAACGACTCTATTATTGTAGTGCTGTCACTAAAGAGGTTTGCCCAAAGGTTATGGCCGAAAGATAGAGCTAAAATGATAACCACAGCCAGAAGGAAAGAAAGCTTAAGGGTCACGCCCATGGCATGCTTAGCTCTGTCAGGATTTCCTGCTCCCAATTCATTTGACACTCTTGTGCTGCAACGAACAAAAACTCCTTTGAATAAGTAATTGGCATCTGAGTGACAGAGGATGTGCCAATAATAATAATAATCATAATAATTGAATACCAACCTTGCAGCAGCACTGAGCCCATAAGCAAAATTGAATGCAATGGCTTCTGTGCTTACACTGAAGATGCAAGGAAATGAATTAGCATATGAAGCAGCACAACTGCTCCAATCATTTTTGACTTAAAGGACATGTGGGGAGGAAATTGTACCACATTGCGATCAATGAAGTGGTAATTTCAGGGTTCTCCATCAACCCTGCTAGTAGCACAAGAAGCTCAAAAGCCCAATATTCCAAACTGATTAAACAATGGAGTTTGTTAATAACATTTTTATAATTGCTTTTCTAGTTAATTAGCTCAACCCAAGCCACAACTTAAGTCCTACAAAAGCCAAGATTACTTACCAAACCATAGCCGCAGAAGGAAGTGCCAGTTTCAAGTTACCATAAACATAATGGAGTGACTCCATTGAAAATCCGATCCATGTTTCCTTGAATTTCTGTGTGTACAACACATATGCGGCCAACATAATGACTGAAATCCAAAATGTAATAGAAGTAGCCAATGCTGCTCCTTTGAAACCAAGAGCTGTTGAGTAGACCAACACATATGCGATTCCAATGTGAAGGAGTAATGGAACTACAGAACAAACAACCAACGGCATGACAACAGATTGAGTCTGTAGAAATCTTAAGATATTTTGCAAAAGTCCAAATGCAAATACTCCCGGTATGAGATACTTCATAAATACCGCAGCAGTTCTTGAGATGTCAGCATCTTGATGAAGCAAGATCAGTATGGGTTTTGTATACAGCCAAAATATGGAAATGATGACGGAGAAGAATACAGATATAATACAGGATGCCTGAAGATGAATGCCCATCATCCTGTACAATTTTGCACCAAAACCTTGGCCACAGAGTGTCTCAAGTGCACCACTAAGGCCAATCTAGACAATAGAGTAGAAAAATTGTGTCACAGACATACCCAAAATCGTAAAAGAGAAACCTATTTCTTTAAAGGAAGAATTCTCCATCGTCTTTCAAGTGTTACATATTTAAAAGCAAATTCCAGAGAATACGCATAAGGTCCATCTTGAAAAATCTGTTGGGTGTATGGTACATGCAAAACATGGAGAAGAAACGTGAAGTTATTTTAAATTTGTAAGAGTTAATAAAGAATATGCAACTAATGACCACCAAGAGATTTTGCATATCAACACCCTTGTTTCTATGCCTTAGGTCCATCAAATATCTTAGATTAATGCCATCAGTTTGGAAATGATGTGTTGCAACTGATATCTCACCATCATCAGCAATGAGAAAGAAAAATACTGGAAACTGAGCTGATAATAAGATCGAGAGCAAAATGCTGGGCTGAAGAGCTCCAAAACCTTAAAAGCAGCATCGGGAAGATCACCATATGATGAAAGCCGCAAGTTTGAGCTCTTAGGACCATTCAGAGACAAACTTGATATGGATAAGCTCAGGCCAGTTAAGCAACAGGCCCTGTGGTGCCGACAATTTCATAGAAGTTTCATGTGAGTCAATCATGTTTCTTAAATTGTTAATTTTTAACACTATTAAGTAATTATGCAGTAAAATAAGTCATATCAGAAGTACAAAATTTTGGGATCCGGCAGAACAATAAGGGAGATGCATAACATTCGAAAGAGAGGGGAAAAACAGAGACAGAGGGAGTCACCATGAAAGCAAAACCGGTGACAGTAGCCCATGAGTTAGCAAGGGTTGCACCAGAAAGCTCAAGCTCCCCAAGGTGACCAGCAAACATAACAGACACTAGGGTGATTGCATAATAGGAAACATTAGTCAGGATTAATGGTAATGAAAACACGAGCTGGGTCCTCGTCTCCTCCATATCCAATACCTTTTCCCACCACCTCCCATCTGATTCTCCATCATGACTACTCTCTAACAAGGGATTTTCAGAACTAGAATTCGCCATCACGTCTTCTCTCTACCTCCTACTCATCCATGTTCACTTTGTTTTCTCTGTTAAGGTTAACCACCTTGGAATGGAATGGATGGTAGTTGGGCTCAACCATATGGTCAAAAGGAGAATAAGGACAAATAAACAGGCCGTGTTGAAGGAGAATAATCTGCCAGGAGTATCATGTGTTCAATGAAATACATAAATCTCCTCACTGCACCCCACATGGCATAATCATAGTCAGCGATTCTCTCATATTTCCACCTCAAGAACTCAATGGAATGACCACTGTAGGCCAAAGGAACACCCTTACCCTTTCACTACCCAACATCTAGGATAAGGTAACCAATTGGATTCCATACACAGAAAACTGGGTGCAGGGAACACCACAATCCGTCCCTTTTTCCCATCTACAGAAGGGAGGAATGACCTGTCTTTTTTGGATTAAATCCAAAACACCTAATATTGGATGCAAATTATGTCTAGATCCCAAGGAAACCATGCAAAAAGCATGTCATATACCATTCCACAAAGAAGGTAAGACTATTCTAATCAATGGTGAGCCAAAGGAGATGAACAATTTTCACCACAATGCAAGTACCAAGCACATGTATATACACGAAACATCTTCATTTTCACAAGAGGACTACAAATTTGAGTATGACTCATAAAGACTCTTTTTGATATATAAGTAGTCAAATTTTGAATGTTGCTCTCGTCCAAGCAATTTGCCCTATCTTATCCATCATTGAAGCATATGTAACCAAACACAAGCTCGATGTTTTTATCACTTTTGTGGATAGAAGCAGTGACAAAGCTGGGGGATATTGCCCCCTGAATTTTTGGGAAAAAAAAAAGAAAGAAATTAATATAAATATACATTGGTGCATTTCTGCACTAACTGCTAAAATTAAAAATAGAATGTTGTTTATTTATTAAAAATTAAAACTTCTATTCCTCCGCCGCCTGCAAGTTGTATCCCAAATATGGATTTCTCGTTTTGCCCCTCCATTGAAGTTACAGTTGACCCACCCAGAATCCCATTTTCATGAAATAAAATATGACAAGTCTAATTAAATATTTTACAAAATATCCAGAAAAAAGGGCTTCACGAGGCAAGCAATATCAGATTTTTCATGTTCCACACATGATGTTGCAGATAAATTCCATAGATCGCTAAAAACAAAAAAGGTACAACACCCATGTGTGCGATCCACATAGTTTGTGTACTAGTGTCCATGCTCTATGAATTTATCTGACCACATTCAGAGATTTAACTTATGCTTCGGTACTAATTACAAACAATATATATATGAACGAAATGTAAATTTTATAAATAACGCCGAAAATAGCAAAGATAAAAAATAGATAAATAAAAGGACAAGCAAATACATTTACTGACTCATACAAATTGGCACAAGCTACACTACACTTAATTCAATACAACTAAGAAATAAGGAAAAACCTTATTATTATTATTATTATTATTATTTTCTTTTTTGTGGAAAAGGAAAGGGATGCAAATTGTTACCTGCAATTTGAAGAACATTTAGGATCATCAGTGGATACCCTAATGAAGAAAAAACCTCCTCCTTATGCCTGATCATCAAATCCCAGGATTGACTAATGATAGGGCAAAAGGGTCAAATCAAACATGAAAATCAATCCCCATTGCGTCCTGTAAAACCCCATATCAGAAACCCCAGAAAAGAATTGAATGAAACAGCAGAAACCGAATTCGGATGAAAATTATCGAATTGGGTTTGTTGAATTTGTGGTGATGAGCTCGCCGGAGACCAAATCACAGCCCACTTGCGACTCAGTTGAAATGGTCGGTGCTCTCAGCCTATGATGGTGATGAGGATAAGTGGCGGTACGGTGATTCAAAATTTCATTGAAATTACAATTTTCTCCTCCTTGCTCTGAATCCACCGATATCGTAATAAAATTTCATGAAATTGTCTAATACCGTAATAATTTACATGTTGAATATTTTAGTTTCAAATTGAAACTGAACCAGAATCTAACACCGTAGAACTGAATCAAAATTATGGTAAATGATTTTGTCCGTTTCTGGAACTAAAATCTCTAAACTATTGGTTCGATTTTAGTTCTTAATTTTTAGAATTTAACCAGAAATTTAAAAAACTTTGGAACAGAAACAAAAA
Organism: Dillenia suffruticosa; assembly: GCA_033439265.1. Classification (NCBI taxonomy): domain Eukaryota; kingdom Viridiplantae; phylum Streptophyta; class Magnoliopsida; order Dilleniales; family Dilleniaceae; genus Dillenia; species Dillenia suffruticosa. Next base: position 4,854,022 of record JAVTVX010000005.1, read on the forward strand.
AAAAAATAATAATAATAAATAAATAAACTTTAAAACAATCATAACCATAAAAAAACTATGAAAATGTCATACAAAAAGGTGCAAGAGTCATTAAAATTAAAATCATAATCAAATTTGAATCAAACAAGAATCAAAATCATCTTAGTCTAGAACCAGAATCAGTCCGAAACCATGGTATTCATCCATCATCTGGTTCCTGATTCTGATTCTTTTTCTCACTAACCAGGAACCATCCGATTCTACTTTAGTTTCAGTTCAGTTTGGCACCTTGGGTATGTCTATCTCAGGGATAGATTCGAATAATTTGAGGGCTTAGTTTGTATTAAGGCTTATTTGTAAATTTTAAGATTTAATTTAAATAATATGTCATTTTAGTACTAAAAATTCTAGATCTCATAATAATTTAATTATTACATAAAGAAATTGATTTATGTTGATAAAACTTTATTTCTTTTGTGCAAAAAATTACTTTTATAAAAAAATATTATAAGGAAAATAAAATAAAATAAAATAGTGATAAATTGAACGACATTAAAAATGAATTTTTTTTCTTTGTTTTTATCGTTGTTATTCAGATTTTACCATATTAATCCGATTCAACTATTGTGAAACTCATTTTAGAGATTTACTTTTTCAAATTCTCTTTTGCTATTCGTAAGACTCAAACCCGTGATCTCTAATTAAAGGAATATAGTATCAGACAACTCAATCAAAGGAGTTTGGTATCATTTAAAATAGATTGGATTTTCCGAAACTAGACCTAAAAGTCTGATCCTATTAATGTGCCTGCTAATCAACCTAACCCAACCCTCTGTGTCCTCATCCATGTTTATTACAGATTATAAACGACTGAATCTCCGTTCGCTAAAGAGAGAAATTGAGGACCGGCCATGATGGCATAACCAGCGATAGAAAAAAAATCCTCATGTAAAGATCCAAACAACTTAATTTTCACAAGCTGAGACGGGCAACTTGATGATCGAGTTGAAATTGCAAAAGTAGACGAAGTGAAAGAGACAAGAGATGGGACAACTCAAAAAAGATCAAAATGGTACATTACATGAGCTTATCTTCAGCGAGGTACACACAATTATTAAGTATATCCCAGCATATTCTACAAGGATCATCACAAAAGCAATACTAGAGGGATTTATAGATTTGGTTCCATTATAGACACCTTGATGAGGCTGCGTTCAATCTGTTTTAGCTTCCTTCTCCTTTGGCTTCCCCTTCTTGGGCTTCATGAAGCAAAAACATGAACAACATGGGCACTGAAACAAGAACTTCATCGCTTTTGCCTTTTCCTTCTTCAGGAGAATATTATAGGAAAGCAAAACTTCCACCCTTTATTTTCAGCACTATTTTTTTTTTGGATTCAGATTTTTAATACTACGTTCTTTGTTTAATGAGTGGATTTCAATTCAATCACACCAAAAGTCAATCGATTTAGTGAAAAGGGTTTTACGTCCCTTAATCAAATGCTCGGATTCGAATATTTTTGAAAATGGAAAAGATTATTTTGAGAGAAATTTCTTTTTATAAGATGTCTGATAATTAGGTCGATTTAGATTAATAGGAACGAAGCTCCGGACAAAGGTCGTGAACCCAAAAAAAAAAAAAAAAAAAAATTCAATTCAATCGCAGCGGTTGGAGGCAACTTTTGGAAAGGCCATTGATCTAAAGTTTCAAGTTAAAATACGTTCAATTGGGTCACATTTTTGGGGCATGTGGGACCATCAGCATTGAAAAATGGGAGTACCTTTTTGAATTCTTTGACTCAAGGGGAAGGATTTTTGGGCGGGCAAGCAATAAGAAAGATGGGGTTGTCCTCAAAATGCCTGTGGAAAGAAATTTGGGGGTGTCTTGATCATTTGGGGGTTGAATATGAGACTTTGTGGCTACGAAATAGAATTGGAACGATGATGACCCGTGTGGATCTCACTTGAATGGTTATAAATATTAGTGCATTTGGGGGGGAGTCTAAAACTTATCGCAACTACAATGTCTCATGGTTTAAATTTGGATAGAAAATTGTTTAAATTTTCCTTCTTTTTTTTTTTATTTTGACCGCAAATAATATTTTTGTACAAAAATAGAAAGTGTGCTCAAATGTTTATAGACAAAAATAATTGTTTTGTACCAGAAAATATGTAAAACGATTTTAAACTATTTTGGAAAATTTAATTATAAGTTAGAAAATTAAGAATTGAAAATCTTGCCCCATATTTTTATTTTAACAAAAAGAAAAAAAAACCTATTTAAACCCAAATTTTGTGTTTTGCAAAAATATTAAATTCAAATGTAGAAAATGAGGCTCTTTTATTTTTCACTACACGGCCTCTAAGATTGAACAAGTGGTTTCTTATTTGTTGCGCATAAATTAAGGAAATTATTGAAGTTAATTTTGAACTTGTTTAATAAATTTGTATAAATTAAGAAAATTACTTTAGTTTAGGACAGATATAATCCAAAATAAGATTTCCCCAACTTTGGTTGCTTGGTGGAGGCAAGAGCCCAGTTGGGACTATGATTCATGCTCGAATCGTATAATAAAAAGGTCATGCTTGATCCATCTACTAGACTCAACTTCTTTTCATCTCGCTCTCAAAGAGATAGCAAATCAAGATGAGAGCTGGATTTTTGACACTTAGATTTCTTCCCCTCCCTCACCCTTCCGTTAAAAAATAAAATCCAACACAGATAAAAGATCCATCTTCTCTCCCTCCTTCCAAAATGCAGACCAAACAAAAGATCAAGTAGCTGAAGGAATTGAGGAAGAAGGGCCCCTTCCACTTCCCTTCAATCCCCTCCCAAAATTAAACCAAGGGTAAATAGTGGAAGAATCAAAAGAGATTGGGCCCCTCACTTCCTCTTCCCCTTGTTAACAACCACAACAGACCTAGACATGTAAACAAAGAGAGGGAGAAATTCAATCAAATCTCATCCTGGCTGTCAACAAAACAAATCTGAAACAAGCTTATGCTGGAAAAACATAATATGCATTCTGCATATTTAAATGCATGAATGCCCAATTATTAGCATCAAGTCTGGAACATTTTCCTTATTCTCAAATATGTCTCATATCCGGTGGACTAGTTTATCAGAGCAACAAAGAAATGTACTAAGCAATTGCATCAGCTACTGCATCAGGAGCCTGATCCAGTTCTTGTCACTCAAGCTCCCGTAGAGACTTCAATGCACTAAAAAACTTGTCTTCTTCTCCTTTATTATCCACGCCCTTCTTAAACACCACGAATTCGTATCTCATGGATCTCAGATTGTATTGCTTCCTTCCTGGGATTAAAGACTGCAATAATCTTGCCAAATTCTTTCTCTAACATGTCCAACTTGCACCAAACACTGACGAGGTGACAGAAAATGACCATTTGCTACTCTATGCATCATTGGTGTGTCCTTGGCAGCCTTTGAAGGAGGAGCCATTGTTAGCTATGAAATGACGTGAGAGATTGATGTCTGCAAGTCAAGAAACATCAACTGGTGCAGGAAAACTTACAACAAGACTTCAAATTAAAAGTTTATATGGAACAAAGTGAAATCATGAACTAAAAGAAAATGCAATTGAAACTAGTTAAGTAAGATTGCAAGCCAAAGCATACAACTTTATGAAGATGAAGATATGCTGCATAATTCTAACAAACAGGGATATAGGCACTGAGAATGTGGTATTTGGTGGCAACAGACTAATATTTTCCCCCTATAAGGGATCATCCCAAAAATATAGGACACCACACAACATGGATACGGTAATTAAAATATATATAAATATGTAAGTGCTAATATTTATTAGTATAAAATAAAAAATAATAAAAAATATTGTTAGTAACATAATAATTAAGACAAAATTAATCATCAAAACCAATAATTTGTTATACAATTAGATTCATAAAATAGAGTTTAAATTTAATTTTCAAATTTTAAAAATTAGATTTTTTTCTATTAAAAATTCAAAAATTCAAAAAAAAAAATGGTCCACCATGTCCTAATGTCAGTGGTGTGTCCAACCCTGTGCTTTGTCTGGGATTAAAATTAATTATTTTATTTAGACACGTACAAAGTGACTCAAACCCTTCTTGTAGGCATAGAGGCAGTTTGTTGTGTTCAGCAAGTGCCAGGCACGCGAACACACCAATCAGATTGCCTGTCTGTGCATCATACCATGTCACATCCAACATGGTTTTAGACGTGCACAGAGTTATAATAAGCAAAGAAATAGCAAATCAAGCCAAACAAGACTAATTATGGTCTAGCTTCTAGCTTCTCATCCTTATGCTTCTCAAGTAAAATCGAATGAGTAATATTGTATACAGCAATCAACTGGAGAATTATTTTTCTACTCAACAAAGTTTCCAAGTTGATAACACAAACAAATAAAGCACTGATGTAAGATTGTCCTCAATTATGATGAACATAATTAAAAAATCACAAATTTAGTTTCGGAACAATAAATCATACTTGGGACAATAAAAAATTTACAGATTGCTCACAAAAGACAACAAAAGATAGAGAAATGGCTTCAGACGAAACTAGATCGGAGAATTAGTGAACCATCTTATCTAAAATTCAATAACTATCAGCCCAAAATGTAAATGAGATGCCATATTATGGGTACATAGGAAAGTCAATAGTATTATGATATATGCACAATAGTCAATCTCAATAGAAAGAAGACTGAATCTCAAAATCACTTTAATGGAGAAGAAAACTACAGAGGGATGCAAACCTGATCTGCAGATGTACAATCCAGTAACAACCAATCAAAACAGAAGGATACTTGCCCAGGAGATGTGAAAGCCCAATGGCCAGCGTGTGTGTGCTTGAGTCGCAGCTGTCTTTATATGAAACCACAAAAGAGATGCATTCAACTTTATCAAGAAGCTCCCGTCCCTTTTGGGAAGTATAATTTACCTTTTCACATACAGCTCAATATGGAAAACTCAATTTGTCATGTGAAAAGTTTAAGATAAAATACCATCTATAGCAGATTGCCACGTTAGATATCATACAACAAATTCAAAGTACCCTACATTCCATGGATTTAAAGCGATCATAAAAGGCAGCACCATAGGGGGTGTACCGCATTAAACATCCTATAACAAGTTCAAGGTACACAATATTCTATGAATCCAAAACAGATTGTTACAGCCATGGCCACCATAGGAGTGCAACGGCATTAAACATTGCATAACAAGTTCAAGGTAGCTTACATTCCATGGACCTTGGACCATAATGGCCACCACTTGGACCAAAATGGCCACCACTGTGACCAATATTCTTAGGCCCACAATGGCCGCAAAATGATGAATTATTGTCCCCTACAAAGATTGTAGACACAGGTGTATCTACATGCAAATTATTTTAACAAAGTGAAATACATAGATTGACCAATGGAATGTTACACCTGTTATGACCCATGACACTGTCATAAAACCTCTACAAAGTAGAAAGGTCCATCTGCGTTACACCTGATACAACTGCAGCCACAACTGAGTCAACATTTGTCATCACAGTTTGATTCCACGCTAAATCTGTACCTGATGACAGCTTTAGTGTCAATAGATTTAACAGATTAACATGGGGACATCCTTACAAGACAAACCATCCTAGCATATATAATTAAAGAAGTCATTCATTTCTCTTAAATATCTTAAATTAACTGGTAAAACCAATAAAGAAGCACAAAAATAATGCACAGAGTACAGAGTACAACCAAATAGAACAGGCAATATGCAAATGTTTGCTCCAAAGATCAGTAAAACGAAAACCAATAAAGAAGCACAAAAATAATGCACAAAGTACAGAGTACAACCAAATAGAACAGGCAATATGCAAATGTTTGCTCCAAAGATCAGTAAAAGGAACAAAACAAGAATCTCAGCAGTGAAGAGTAACTATGTGCACCTTAAACCATCTCCAGAAGCTGATCTACTGAAATTATTGAAATGTTCCTTTCCACATGATCCCCAAAATTTGCTTCAATGGTAGCACTACATGAAACACTATTGTAGAAGTTCAAAAAACAGTTTGGAAACCGAAGCCCTAGGGTTCTGATAATCCACAACATTTGGCATTTGTTACCATGCTCCTTATCCAATGGTAATCTTGTATAGATCCTAGGCCATTGTTTAAGGACCTGTTCATGAAAAATGCATGCATATGAACCAAAGTACACCATTTTCTGTAAAAACTAAGTGGGCCATATTAAATTACGGTGTGGTCACTCCCTTAGAGTTAAGCAATTCCACCTACATTTATGCATATAATTGTGAAAAAAGTAAGCACAAGATTAAAATGGACTGGGAGTACTCTGCCACAATGAAGGTCAAATACTCTATGAATGCACAAGGTTCCAGAAAATTCAGCCAAGAAAAATAATGACTTCAAATAGTAAGCATACTTAAACAAACTCCTAAGCAAGTCTAGTAACCAAGCAACCAAGACCTACTTAATGACCATCAGAGCAGTTGTTCTTAAAGAGGACAGGTAAAAAATTTGGCTAACGAAACCATAACAGCATAAATGGCAGCTAGTGACAGAAGCAAGATAAAAGCAATTTCTATTTAAAACCAAGCTAAACATAGGTAATAACTTTGGCAAAACTGCTCTATTACATACACTAGCATCAGAAACAAGTACCTCAGTAATCGTGATTGGTAACAAATTATAACCGAGGTGTTGGGTTGGGCTTCTGAGATGATTTACTGTAGTTGTAAACCCCTATGCCGCGTTTTCTCCCAAGGCGACCAGCATCAACATATTGAACAAGAAGAGGGCAAGGAGCGTACTTGCTATCTCCTAGTCCAGCATAAAGAACTTTCATTATTGACAAGCAAACATCCAAGCCAATAAGATCTGCAAGCTCAAGAGGACCCATAGGATGGTTAGTTCCAAGTTTCATTCCCAAATCAATATCTTCCTTTGTAGCCACCCCAGTATATAGTGCAAAAAATGACTCATTGATCATTGGCATAAGGATCCGGTTCACAATGAAGCCTGAAAAATCTTGAGAGCATATAATTGTTTTGCCAAACCTGCATAGTCAAGAGGTACCCGATAAAAATTTGCAGACTACATTTTAAACCAAAGCCAAACCATCAAACAAACATGGTTCAGCTAACTCAACAAGCAAAGAGGGACAGCTATTGATCATTTAATATCCATCATGACATAGACAGATGGACATATGGCAAGCCCCCCCCAAAAAAAAAATGAAAAATTGTAGGATTTTGGTGTATTTAGCATATTTGGCTCCCTCCTTCCCTCTAATAATTTTAAGCAGTTCTAATTTGGAGAATGCTTGATTCGGATTGTATATTCAACTCATCTTAGTAGGGGCAAGTTACCCACCCCCCGCACCCCCACCCCGAATTTTAAAATTGGTAGTGTTTTGCTGTGCATAACATATTTGCTCCCTCAGTCCCTCTAATAATTTTAAGCATTTTTAATTTGGAGAAAGCTTGATTTTGATTGTATACACAACTTATCTTAATCATGTATAAATTTCTCAAACCTATATAATATTTGAGTAGTTTTTTTTTTTTTTTTTTGAGATGATTTTATTACTAGTTACACAAATTTTATGCATGTACATATGAATGTGTGTGTATATATTGTATAGATACCCTAAAAGTTATATAATTAGTATACGTTACCCACCCCAAAAAAATTTTCAGATCCACCACTGCATCATGAGAAAAAGGTTAAATATTTGTAGCAAAGCATGTACATGCAAAACAGTAGCTGGGTGGAGGAGAGGAAAGAAAGAAGAGTTGAATGAATTAATCTTTTGATAATGAAGTGGATAGATAATTTAAAAAACCAAAACATACAGACATGATGATATGCATACAGAAATTCATAGTCTTGTTGATCACCTCTCTGCTAAAGCTTTAATTGTTGTGAATGTCTCATCTGATGTGTCTGCACCTCTAATAATCTCAACAAGCTTCATGGTGGGCGGAGGATTCATAAAATGCATGCCAATAACCTGCACAAGGCAAATTTACGATTCATAATTCGTAGTCATTACGTGAAGAAAGAGGGTAAAATTTGCGATGGACACTAGCAGCCTAGCTTGTGTGACATATAGATACTGGCATACATGCTGATTGCTGTAATACAAGTGCGCATTGACTGTGATAAACAAGACCATACATGGTAGACAAGGTAACTATTGTGATTAACGGATGCCATAAGAGATGGTATCCAAAGAATGATAAAGCTTTTAGCATGTCTCAAAGTCATCCACTGATATCCATTCCAGCCGGGTTATGATAATTTTCAATTCAGTTTCATTATGTTATAACATGATACTAATAATACAAATTTAGAATGTCTAAAACACAGTCAGGATAGCCAGTTCAAATAAAGAGACTTTAATAGGGATCAAAGAAAGAGGAAAAGTACAATGCAGACGACAAGTTCCTTAAAAAGTCCTTTTTTTTGGGGGGGGACAAGGTCAACATATCCTACTAGAAGAATGCAGAAAAACTGAAAAATAAAAAAAAAATGTATGGAAATCCAAACATCAGATGAAGGCAAAGGTTATGAATCACTTTTAAATATCCTCTAAGGAAAAAAAAAAAAAAAGGAAGCAAGAAACAATATCTGCAAAATTATGAAGTATAGGAGGGGAAACTACTATATATATTTGGGGTACAAAAAAGGTGCTTGGCACTAACAGAAGGCTCTTTTATTAAAAAAAAAAAAAAATTCAAATCATTGGCACAATATATGGCAATTGGCCAAAAGTTACTTTTGTTCTACCTCAAAAGAAAAGATCATTTTGGTCCAAAACAACAGCAATGTTCTACAACTCTAAATTATTAAGAGCCAAACCCATACGGATTTACTTTTCAAAATATATTCTGATTAGCGAAATGGTCTTTCATCTCAGCCGTGTGTCAAGGAAGGACGAGCGAGAATTGATTGCACAAGAACACAAAGAAAGAGTGAGAGCGAGATTTATTGAAGAGACGATTATAATACCCAAATCTGGGGTTGAAAGAAGGACTTTTGAAGAGTAATGTTTTAACATATTTTGGAGATTTTTTTACATATGGAAAGCCATCAATTGCTAGGCATCCCTGTGCCCCATCTACATGTATTTCTAGGAACCTACAGCTAAAGAACTGTATTATGCATGCATTGCAGTGTATACCACTGACAAGAAATTTGCAGGAGAAAAAGTAATGTCTAGTTTCTCATTGTCTGAAAGATATCCCAAAGAGCAGATTAGAGTAAAATCCTATTAATTTTAGGGAAAATTACATAAACCATTCTAAGTTAGCCCAAGGATTAAACTTTGCATCTTGTGGTTTGAAATATTACACTTTGACCCTCAAACTAATGGTGTTATGTTTGCCATTAGAATTTTTCAATTTGCAGAATTTCCCCTAAGATAAAACAATTTTTTTTCACCATCATCATCAATTTTACTTCATGAGATAAAACGAACTTTGTATCGATTATTGTTGTTGTATAAAGAAAACAATCATATAAGTGAGCATACGATATAAAATAGAGTACAATGGCGTAAAAGGATCCATATAACCGAGCCCTCTTAGTGGGACAAAGGCCTAGTGTGATTGTTTGTTATTCAGATTGTTTTCTTCATAATCAATTTTCTTTTTTCGCATCGTATTGCCCATCACTTCCTTCTCAAACCTCTTATTCTTCCTTAGTTTCTCAAGTAATCCTTCTTCATTTTCACTTTTTTTTTTTGCCTTTTACAAGTTTTGTCTTCTGGATATTCCTAATTTTTGGTTTTTCATGAGGGTTATCCACTGGTCTTGCCTTTTGCTTCTTCAATTTTTATTATAAATTCTCAATCCTCAGAAGATTGATAATCTGATTGTTGATATGTGTTTTGTGGTCAGTTTTGCCAAAAATCTGATTCTTCTGCTCTTGATTTTGTCCTTTTGGTATTCCTAATTTTGGTTATTTGTAGAGAAAATGTTGGCAATTCGATGGCTCATGAGAGTTTTATCTTCATTTTTTTCTAAAATTCTGATTCTAGCAACACTCTGCAGTTGTTTGCTCCTCTTGGTGTTTCTAATTTTGGTTACTTGCGAGGGTTTTGTGTTCACTTTTGCAAATTTCTGATCAATTACAATTTCTCATTTTTGTAACAAGTTACAGGATTTTTCTCTTCCTGCAATTTTTATGAGGGGTTTTGTGTTTGCTTTTGCTAATATTGCCTTATCTGATTAATTATAAGTTCCTATTCTTCCAACTATCTGCACTTGTTTGCTCTTTTGAGAAATCCTAATTTTTGTTATTCTTTCTGAGAACATTGATGATTTTAATTGTTCATGTTGGTTTCGTGTTCACTTCTTCTGGTATTTCTTTTCTGATTGAGTGTTTTTTTTTTCACCTTCCCAGGGAACCCAACATTCAAATTCTCATTTCAACAACAATCAACAGTTGTTTTGCACTTCTGCGTATTTCTAATTTTGGTTGCCTTTTGTGAAAACATCAACAATATTATTGTTCATGAAGGTTTTTGTGTTCATTTTTTCTGGGATAGGTTTTATGATTGAGTATTCATCACCTGGTAAGGGGATACAAGATTTAATTGGGTTGTGAATGGATTGTTAGAATGGTTGAACCTTGGGAAGTTCAGGCAGATGAGGATACATATTTAAGCTCAGGCAAATCAGAGAAAGAATGCAGTTAAACATGAGCTCACAAAGACCCTTTTTTAAGTCAATCAAAGAGACAAAGAATAGAAAGAAAGAGACAAAGAAGAGAAAGAGAGAGGAGAGAGAGAGAGAGAGGATATATTTAAATCCATTTTCAGAGAGACAGAGAGACAGAGAGAGAGTATTTTAGACTTTTCACACAAAAAATGCGAAGCTGGCCACTCATTCCGTAACAACTCAATAACGGAGGTTGGAAAGCATAATCAGAATTGAAACCATATGGTGCCAACCACAAAATGCAAAGCACAATCTCGGGTCAAATTTAGGATGGTTTCGGTAATTTTCCCTTAATTTTAGCACAAATCAAGGTTCAAACATTTTGTATCCATGACATCTTATTAGTGGACTGCCACTGAATGAATGGCAATCCACTGAAGGAGGGTAGAAAGCCATGGTACTCACACTGGCAAACCTATAACAATTACTACTTGAATCTGTAGTAAACAACTCAAACCAGAAGCTAAATAGACTAAGATCATCCTACGTCTAGCATAGAAAATTATTAACATCTGGATTTCTAAGTTGAATATGTAGTAAACAACTCAAACCAGAAACTAAAGAAACTAAGACCATCCTATGTCTAGCATAGAAAATTATTAACATCGGGATTTCTAAGTAAAACCTGATGAGGTCTGCTAGTCGCAGAAGCTAAACGTGTGATGGAGATTGAACTTGTATTAGATGCCAAAATGGCTGAAGCTTTAGTAATCTTATCTAATTCACGAAATAGGCTTTTCTTCACTTCCTCAGATTCCACAATTGCTTCAATAATAACATCTGCAGATTGAAGCTCTTCCAAATTTGATGTATAGCGTAGACGTCTCAGAGCATCAGTAACCTCTGACTGAAATAAGAACACATGGATTACTGAAATTCTTGAACACACCAACAGACTATAACTTACTCACATTTTGTCACACCATTTTGTATGATCTTAAAAAAAACCAACGGAACAGAACATTTTCAAGCAGTCAAGAACAGTTTAAGATAGAAACAAGACCCAATGATGCCTACCCATCAATTCTCATTGAATAGTAATTAAATACCAAATATGAATAAAGTCTCTTGCTTCTTTGGACTCAATAATGTACCGGATCAAATTGCCAAATCTTTCAAAGACACCACATCATTTGTCACTTGCAGTCAAAATTCAAAATATGTGGATTCTGACATTGGAATTTCAAAGACATCATGCTGATGTTGTACCTTGTAACTTGGAGCCAACTATAATAGATAATCAACTCAGGGGTCCCAAGTTTACAAATAAAACTTACATAACATATGAGAATTCACACACTCGTTCTCAATTCTGATCAGTAAGATAAGGTGATCAAGTTTTCTCTGCAATATAGTAAAAAAAAATTGCTACAACTTTAGGATGATTGACTAAACTAAAGTTACCCCCTCATTGCACCATAAAGACATAAGATTTTCTTGCAAATGTGGTTACCAGAAAAACTTTTCTTGGGCTTGACTATGTATAAGTCCTCGTATCCTACAAAATAACCGAGGTCCAACCGCAATAAATTGAAAAATAAATGAACAAACTAGTACTTACCGAAAATAATTTGAAGTCATTTATTTCCCACCTTTCTTTTAAATTATTATTATTATTTATTTATTTTGCAGTTCTACTAGGGCAAAAAAGAAAGGGGGGAAAACATCATCAGTGGCTAGAAAACACAATCTCCACATTTGTTTTTGACAAAGCAGCAGGTTCAATTCCAATCATAGAAACACAAATTCAAGAAAAAAATTAAAAATTAAAAAATTAGAAAGAAGAAAGAAAGAAAAAAGTTAGGGTCTTGGGATTGACCTGAGAGAGACGGCCTTTGGAGAGGAGACGGTGAAGGGAATCGGAGATGGATTTGGAGGCTCTACTGAGAGCGGCGACGTCAGTGTCGTGAACCCAGACGTCGACGCCACGCAAGGCGGAGATTTGGGCGATTCCCGACCCCATCTGTCCACCACCGACCACTCCGATTATGGTTATCTCCGCCATCGGATGATTCCTCGATCGTCGCCGGAACCCCCAAAAGGTTCTTTAAAACAAGGACTGAATATTGACTTTTAGATTTTCTTCTCTCTCTTTTTTTTTTTATAAAATAAAATTCTCATCGATCGTGTAGAAAGAAACTAGGAGGTGTACACGCTGCGCAATGTAGTGTTTTGATTTTGGCTACAAATTGACGGGAGTTATCCGGTATGGTTTAGTAAAATTTATATTAATTTCAATTTTGATTTTGACTGCAAACTGAGAGGCTAAATTTTATAAAACTTATGAATGACAACTGAACAACATCATATGATAAAAATTTTTTAAATTTTACTAATTATAAAACTAAAAAAATTATAAATTTTAGTATTAATATTTTAATATATCAAATATCAATACTTTAGACTTTAAAAAAAAATATTACATACCGTAAATATTTAATTCTTATAATATTAATATTTTTTAGTATCAATACTAATTTGTAATATTTAAAATTAGTATTTAGTAATTTATATATTAAATATAAATCATTTTTTGTGTATATTCAAATTATTGATTATTTGTAATACTAAATCAAAATTAAAAATTTTATAAAATATTATATTGAATATTAAATTACCATTGTAGTTCTGATTAAATAATCATCTGATTATAAAATTTTATGATTGTATTTAACATATGTAAAATATTTGTAATGCGTTCATTAAGAAATTTTTTTTTATGAGGGGCTAGATTTTGAAAAGTGGTGTATCGTTAAACAACCAAAAATAAAATTACCTACTTCACTAAAACGAGTCTAGGGTGAGCAGGGTCGAATCCACAGGGAACGGTAGATTTATCTCTTTCAAGAAAAATAAAAATATGGAGGGTTTGATAAAATAATCTAAAATAATTAAGCAGACCAATCACTAAAATTAACTACAATAATGATGAGAAAATATCAATTAAAGAAAATGATGTCAATGAAGAGAAAAATCTAGCCAAATGAGTTATTTCCACCTTGATGTGTTTGATTGATTATCGATACAAAAATTACTCAATATTATGCGAATAAATTGGTTATAGCCGCTAAGTATCACGAAGCGACCAATCTCTCCGTACTTATTCGGTAATCAAGATACTATCGTTAATTATTTCCATAATCGAAAGACAACCCAAGAGACTCTCGTTGGATTTAATGTTCCGACAGCATTAAGATCTATAGAGACCCAATTCTAATAAGTAAATTCCAACCTGAATTTATTTAAATTAAATTGTTTAATCTCTTGACATAAATCCTATCGCTTGCGATGCCATAAAATTATGTCAATTAACACTCCATTAAAAACATACAAACATTGCTATTTTTAAATGGTAGTAAACTATTTTAGGGCTATTAAACATAGCGCTCTATTTAACAATCCCAAAACAATCATAAACACTAAGCATAGAGATTAAATAAATACCCACAAATATCAAGTAAATAAAATCATTTAGATTTCACAATTATCATTTATCAAGATTTCAATAATCTTTTGACAAGAAAAATAAATTAAAAACAAAGCATAATAAAAAGAAAACTCATAAAAAATGAATATTGTTTCTAAGAAATGAAGAAAAGAACAAAGAGTTTCTCCTCCGGCTGAAGGCTGCTACTGTAGACTTGAATAGTGCTGCCCCCAAGGGGCTGCTTGGCTGCCTCCTCCAAGGTTCCCTCCAAGGTTTGGAATACTCCTATATATATATATATGAGTAGAAACCCTAAAGAATATAAGATTTTTCCTATTTGTAAAAAATAAATATTTCTAACCCTAATAACTACTAAATAAAAAGAAAGTAAAAAATAAAAAGTAAAATTTCTAAAACATAATATTTAACAAATTTACATCTTTAAAAATTTCTTTTCCTAAATATTAGGAATTGAATAAAATTCTTCAATATTTTCAATATTCCAAATCTACTCCAATTTCCTTTTGAATGTGTAATGGGGAAAGGAAATTTTTACTGCAGTAAATCTTCAAAATCTCTTGCTTGCCTCTTGAAATCCACGTGCCTACATGCTAATGAAAGAGTATTGCTGTCCAATTTTCCATATTTTACAAAATTGCTCTAATTTAGCTCATTTTTCTTCATTTTCCATAATAAGTCTCCTCCTAAATCAAATGTCACAAAACATAAATATTAGTGTAATATTTATTCAAAAATAATACAAAATCAATCGCAAATATTACACTTATTTAAGCTCTATCAAATTCCCCCACACCTAGATGATATTTGTCCTCAAGTATCTCTAACTAAAATAAAATAAAAACTATCCAACCTATTTTTTTCTTCCAAGTGTCCAAGTTAACAATTACTATAAAAGTCAAACAAAAAACACAATCAAAACAACAAGTATTTCACAGCATTCTGTACTAAAACAACTTCCACATGTCTCAACAGTCACTTATGAAATCAAAACAGCAAGATTCGACAATCCTCTCCAAGGGATCACTCTAATGCACTCGAAAGGGTGAAAAATATTTCAACAACACTCAAATCAACACATTGGAATTGACATTACCATATGCTTGCAAATATATCAAATCTCCACAACTTAAAAATTAGAATTTCATGTATCAATTAAAAAGTCTTTTATTTGGTTGTAATGAGGTTTGGGTAAAAGGTAGGATAAAGGGATATTTAAGAGTTAAAAACGTACCAAAAGAAATATATAATTAACTACATAATTCTCATAATATCGATTGATCTTTGCCTCAAGCAATCAATAAACAAAATTTGACTTCTTGCTCTTCAAATATATAGCCAACAGCAAACAATATACAAGATGTCAAATGATTTCTCAATTTTTCATAATTGAAGTATAAATAAATTTTCAATCAAAATACAATACTTCTCTTTCTCATCTTTTTTTTTCTTTTCTTTTTTTCTTCTTCTTTTCAACATTTTCTTTTTTTTTCAACATTTTCTTTTTTTTTTCTTGCTTTTTTTTTTTTTCGAACATATATCATCTTCGTGAAAATGTCAATATCAAAATTCTAATCATCATCTTCCTATTGAGGCGAATATAAAACCAAAATCATGCAATTAAATATATATACCTTTGGTACTAGGGTTTGAAACGAAGGCTAAAATCAAAGGTTAGGTGTTGTATTGAGTGAGTTTTAAAGAAGAAAAAAGGTAAAGGCTCAAATTGGGTAACTAAGGGTTTATGAAATCAGGGTATGGATTTTAAGAAAGCCAAAAATAGGGTAAAACCTAAGTGTCTTTGTCATTTCAATGTATAAAATCCTATATGTGATCTCGAAATGCATAACAATGCAAGTTCTAGAATGTGCAATCCAAGTGTGATAATCACTCATCAAGAAAAATAATCTCGAGCACAAAGAATGAATTTACTCGTTTATGGCTCAAAACCTCACTTTTTAAGTAGAATTTGTGTCAAATCTTATATGTTTATCATTCAAAGAAAACTATTAAAGACATGAGAAGCCATTTCAAGCACAAAAGCTATTGATACAAGCCATTTTTCATATATCTCTAGCCAACCAAATAGCATACATCAACAAAGAAAGTTCGGAATTTTTTTTTTTAAGAAACAAAATTTAAACTAATAAAATAATAATAAAAAAACAAATATAGTGTCAAAAACCAAAACAAAAAGAAAAACACCTAACATCCCCCCACACCTAAATCATACATTGTTCTCAATGTATGCTCAAGTTAAGAGAGATAAAAAAAATGTATAAATAAATCAAATAAAATAAAAAAAACAAATAACAAATAACAAATAACGAAGAAATAAAAGAGAAATGTGAGAACAATACTCCCCTAGGGTAGAGTGGAGAATGAAGGAATAATTCCAACGAACTCGAGAAAAGAGCTATGACGTGGGCACACCGTAATTATCAAGCATTTCGGTCCATTATTGAGACTTCAAGGTAGAGAGAGAAACCCTAAAAAAAAAAAATAAAATGCAAGTGTTAAAATAGAAGTGAAATTCGCCTCTATCTTTTTTTTTTTTTTTTAAAACCTAAATCAAGGATCAAGACTAAATCAAATCAATATAAATGAGAATAAATAAACAAAAATAAAAACAAAAACAAAAATAAAAATAAAAATAAAAATAAACATAAAGAAAGTATTGAGTTGCCTCCCAATAAGCGCCTTTGTTTTGTGTCTTTGGCTCGACATAATCTTTTCTTTTCAACCTCGCTCAAATATCGGTCCGGTCCATTTTGACTTTAACTTGCCTGGAATGAATTTCAATCTTAAATTAAAATGAAGGACTTTATGGCCTACCATAAATCGTTTCTGATGTGGGAGTTTGTCTTGAAAAAATTTATCCCATTGTGCAAAATTATTTGTAAAATTCTTTTCAAATACAAAATTCAATTTATTTTGCACAAAAGAGTCATGAACAGTGAAGTCCATCTCCTTCTCATCATATTGTTCCTTGGAATATGTCAACCTACCAGGAAAAGGAGAAGAGATAGTTAGTTTCAAATTTGAGTTGTTCAGTTCCTCACTTACCTTTGTGGCCGATTCATTTAATATTGATACTTTGGTTTGTTCGGCCTCTTTATCTTCTTCAGTTGTCGATGAGTTGTCCTGTAGTTTCCCTTCATTCTTGACCACCATAACACTCCAATTTTTTTCCAGGTCGATCTCTACTTGAGAGGTTAGCTTCCCATTATTTTTCTCCATTCGACTTATGGTCGTTGCCAGTTGCGAAACCTGATTTTTCAAGTTTTGGATGCTGATTCTTGTCTCTAGTTGAAATCGTTGATTTTCCTGTTGTAACCGTTGGATTTCCTGTTGAAACAATTGAGTGTTGTTAGTCAAACTTTTAACAATTTCTTCTAAAGACTTAACTTGATTGGAAGAGGGTTGCTGAGATTGAAATTGTGATCGGTATTGTGGTTGTTGTTGGAACTCTTGTGGCCAATTTCCATAACTGAAGTTTGGTTGATCCAACCATCCTTCGTTGTAGGGGTTCGAATATGGATCATCATAAAGAATGGGACACTTATCAGTTGGATGCCTCATGTTCGAGCAAATACCACATGCTTTCACTTGTTGGATTTGTCCTACAACAAATCTTTCCACAATAGAAATTAGGGAATTTATTTTATGTTCAAGAGAAAAACTACTCACCTCATTGACCCTTGTTGGAACATCTTGCCATATTCTAAATTGATGGGGAGTCTCAATATTAGAAAAATCACTGCAAAAAGCATGTTCATTAAAATTAGGAAATAACAACTCCCTTAAAGTCTTTTGACTGGCCATGTCCGAATGTTTTAAATCCTTCTCTTCAATGTCGTTGACAAATTTTCAATAAATTCACTGCAAATATTAGTCCCAAAAATAAAAAGGAAACAAAACTTAAAAGAAATAAATCACTTAACA
The DNA here is from genome assembly GCA_033439265.1 of Dillenia suffruticosa. Classification (NCBI taxonomy): domain Eukaryota; kingdom Viridiplantae; phylum Streptophyta; class Magnoliopsida; order Dilleniales; family Dilleniaceae; genus Dillenia; species Dillenia suffruticosa. Next base: position 4,872,130 of record JAVTVX010000005.1, read on the forward strand.
CCGTTCCCCGGCAACGGCGCCAAAATTTGGTGTGTCGTCAAACAACCAAAAATAAAATTACCTACTTCACTAAGACGAGTCTAGGGTGAGCAGGGTCGAATCCACAGGGAACGGTAGATTTATCTCTTTCAAAGAAAATAAAAATATGGGGGGTTTGATAAAATAATCTAAAATAACTAAGCAAACAAATCACTAAAATTAACTACAATAAAATGATGAGAAAATATCAATTAAAGAAAATGATGTCAATGAAGAGGAAAAACCTAGCCAAAAGAGTTATTTCCACCTTGATATATTTGATTGATCATCGATACAAAAATTACTCGATATTATGCGAATAAATTGGTTATAGCCGCTAAGTACCACGAAGCGACCAATCTCTCCGTATTTCTTCGGTAATCAAGATACCATCGTTAATTACTTCCCTAATCGAAAGACAACCCAAGAGACCCTCGTTGGATTTAATGTTTCGACAGCATTAAGATCTAGAGAGACTCAATTCTAATAAGTAAATTCCAATCTGGATTTATTTAAATTAGATTACCTAATCTCTTGACGTAAATCCTACCGCTTGCGAGGCCATAAAATTATGTCAATTACCACTCCATTAAAAACATACAAATCTTGCTATTTTTAAATGGTAGTAGACTATTCTAGGGCTATTAAATATAGCGCTCTATTTAACAATTCCAAAACAATCATAAACACTAAGCATAGAGATTAAATAAATACCCACAAATATCAAGCAAATAAAATCATTTAGATCTCACAATTATCATTCATCAAGAGTTCAATAATCCTTTGACTAGAAAAATAAATTAAAAACAAAGCATAATAAAAAAAAACTCATAAAAAATGAATATTGCTTCTAAGAAATGAAGAAAAGAACAAAGAGTTTCTCCCCCGACTGAAGGCTGCTACTGTAGACGTGAATAGTGCTGCCCCCAAGGGGCTGCCTGGCTGCCTCCTCCAAGGTTCCCTCCAAGGTTTGGAATACTCTTATATATATATATGAGTAGAAACCCTAAATAACATAAGATTTTTCCTATTTGTAAAAAATAAATATTTATAACCCTAATAACTACTAAATAAAAAGAAAGTAAAAAGAAAAAAGTAAAATTCCTAAAACATAATATCTAACAAATTTACATTTTTAAAATTTTTTTTCTTAAATATTAGGAATGGAATAAAATTCTTCAATATTTTCAATATTCCAAATCCACTCCAATTTCCTTTTGAATGTGTAATTGGGAAAGGAAATTTTTACTACAGTAAATATTCAAAATCTCTTGCTTGTCTCTTGAAATCCACGTGCTCACGTGCTAATAAAAGAGTATTGTTGTCCAATTTTCCATATTTTACAAAATTGCTCCAATTTAGCTCATTTTTCTTCATTTTCCATAATAAATCTCATCCTAAATCAAATGTCACAAAACATAAATATTATTATAATATTTATTTAAAAATAATACAAAATCAATCACAAATATTACACTTATTTAACCTCTATCAAAAAGTTTTTGAATGACAGGCTACCAAGATCAAATAATATGAATTCTTTAAATTTTGCTAATTGTAAAACTTTTTAATATATAAATTTTAACATTAATATTTTAATATATTAAATATTAAAACATCAAATTTTAAAATAAAATATCACATATTTTAAATATTTCATTCATACAACATTAATATTTTTTTAGCATTGATACTAATTTATAATATTAAAAATTAGTATTTATTAATTTATATATTAGATATTAAATATTTTTTATATATATTCAAATTGTTGATTACTTATAATATTAAACAAAAATTAAAAATATTATAAAATATTAAATTGAATATTATATTACCTTGATAGTTTTGTACTTGGCAGAACTATTTTGGTACTTGTGGAGAACCATGAGGTGGTTCTGTACTTTGAAAAAATACATGGGTTGTTCCGCACTTTAGAGAACCACATGGTAAGATAGTTCTGTTAATTTTAGTATCTGTATTTTTTCAGTTTTAAAATATCTTAAAAATAATTTTTTTAGTATTTTTAAAATTTTAAATTTTCTAATATTATTAGATGAAATGAAAATATTTTTATAAATGCACTAAAAATTTCGCATAATATTAAAATTTTGCCTATTGTAAAATTTTTTAATATATCAATTTTAGCAATAATATTTAAAAATATTAAAAATTTATATTTCGGGTTTTTAAATAATAATTTTGTATATTTTAAATATTTATCTGTTAGAACATTAATATTTTTTTTAGTATTAATACTAATCTGTAATATTAAAAAGTGATCATTTAATAATTGGCAGTTGTGTAGAACCACTTTGGTGGTTATGCGTTTCAGAGAGTTATATGGATAGTTCTGCACTTGGTAAAACCACGGTGGTGGTTCTGCTCTCGGTAGAACTTCCTAGATAGTTCTGCACTTCGCATGACTACTTTGGTGGTTATGTATTTCGGTGGTAATTCTGTCGATTTTAGTTTCTGTTTTTTTTTTTAATCTGAAAATATTTCTAAATTAGTTGTTTGTTAGTTTTGATTAAATAATCATGTGATTAAAAAATTTTATGATTGTATTTAGTATATCTAAAATATTTGTAATGCATTCATCGAGGAAAATTTTTTTTTATGAGGGGCTAGATTTTGTAAAGTTTCTGGATGACAATCCACTAAGATGAACTAATATGAATTCTTTAAATTTTGTTAATTGCAAAACGTTTTAATATATAAATTTTAAGATTAATATTTTAATATATTAAATATTAAAACATTTTAGGTTTTAAAATAAAACATTACATATTTTAAATATTTCATTCATACAACGTTAATATTTTTTTAGCATTAATACTAATTTATAATATTAAAAATTAGTATTTAATAATTTATATATCATATATTAAATATTTTTTATGTATATTCAAATCGTTGATTACTTATCATATTAAATCAAAATTAAAAATATTATAAAATATTAAATTGAATATTACATTATCTTGGTAGTTTTATTGTTGGCAAAACTATCTTGGTACTTGTGGAGAACTATTAGGTGGTTCTGTACTTTGAAGAAATACATGGGTTGTTCCGCACTCGACAGAACCACGGTGGTGAGATAGTTCTGTGAATTTTAGTATCTGTATTTTTTCAGTTTTAAAATATCTAAAAAATAATAATTTTAGTATTTTTAAAATTTTAATTTTTCTAATATGATTAGATGAAATATAAATATTTTTATAGATGCACTAAAAATTTTGCATGATATTAAAATTTTGCTTATTGTAAAATTTTTTAATATATAAATTTTAGCATTAATATTTAAATATATTAAATATTAATATATCAGGTTTTAAAATATAATATTACATATTTTAAATATTTATTTGTTATAACATTAATATTTTTTCAGTATTAATACTAACTTGTAATACTAAAACGTTATCATTTAATAATTGGCAGTTGTGCAGAACCACTTTGGTGGTTATGCGTTTTGGAGAGCTACATGGATAGTTCTATACTTCGTAAAAGCACCCTGGTGGTTCTGCTCTTGGTAGAACTTTCTAGATAGTTCTGCACTTCGTATGATTACTTTGGTAGTTCTGTATTTGGGTGGTAGTTCTGTCGATTTTAGTTTTTGTTTTATTTTTAATCTGAAAATATTGTAAATTAGTTGTTTGTTAGTTCTCATTAAATAATCATTTGATTAAAAAATTTAATGATTGTATTTAACATATCTAAAATATTTGTAATGCATTCATTGAGGAAAGTTTTTTTTATGAGGGGCTAGATTTTGTAAAGTTTCTGAATGACAATCTAGTAAGATCAACTAATATGAAATCTTTAAATTTTGCTAATCGTAAAACATTTTAATATATAAATTTTAAGATTAATATTTTAATATATTAAATATTAAAACATTTCAGGTATTAAAATAAAATATTACATATTTTAAATATTTCATTCATACAACATTAATATTTTTTAGCATTAATATTTTTTAGCATTAATATTAATTTATAATATTAAAAATTAGTATTTAATAATTTATATATCGGATATTAAATATTTTTTATATATATTCAAATCGTTGATTACTTATAATATTAAATAAAAAATAAAAATATTATAAAATATTAAATTAAATATTACATTACCTTGATAGTTTTATACTTGGTAGAACTATCTTGGTACTTGTGGAGAACCATGAGGTGGTTCTGTACTTTGAAGAAATACATGGGTTGTTCCGCACTTGGCAGAACGACGGTGGTTAGATAGTTCTGTGAATTTTAGTATCTGTATTTTTTCAGTCTTAAAATATCTAAAAAATAATTTTTTTAGTATTTTTAAAATTTTAATTTTTCTAATATCATTAGATGAAATGAAAATATTTTTATAGATGCACTAAAAATTTTGCATAATATTAAAATTTTGCCTATTGTAAATTTTTTTAATATATAAATTTTAGCATTAATATTTAAATATATTAAATAGTAATATTTCAGGTTTTAAAATATAATATTACATATTTTAAATATTTATTTGTTACAACATTAATATTTTTTTCAGTATTAATATTAATTTGTAATATTAAAAAGTTTTCATTTAATAATTGGTAGTGTGCAGAACCACTTTGGTGGTTATGCGTTTCGGAGAGGTATATGGATAGTTCTGCACTTCGTAAAAGCACTCTGGTGGTTCTGCTCTTGGTAGAACTTCCTAGATAGTTCTGCAATTCGTATGATTACTTTGGTAGTTCTGTATTTCGGTGGTAGTTATGTCGATTTTAGTTTCTGTTTTTTTTTTAATCTGAAAATCTTTGTAAATTAGTTGTTTGTTAGTTCTTATTAAATAATCCTCTGATTAAAAAATTTTACGATCGTATTTAACATATCTAAAATATTTGTAATGCGTTCATCGAGGAAATTTTTTTTTATGAGGGGTTAGATTTTGTAAAGTTTTAGAATGACAACCTACTAAGATGAAATAATATGAATTCTTTAAATTTTGGTAATTGTAAAACCTTTTAATATATAAATTTTAACATTAATATTTTAATATATTAAATATAAAAGCATCAAGTTTTAAAATAAAATATTACAGATTTTAAATATTTGATTCATACAACATTAATATTTTTTTAACATTAATACTAATTTATAAAATAAAAAATTAGTATTTAATAATTATTATATTAAATATTAAATATTATATATATATATATTCAAATTGTTGATTACTTATAATATTAAATCAAAATTGAAAATATTATAAAATATTAAATTGAATATTACATTACTCTGGTAGTTTTGTAGTTGGCAGAACTATGTTCGTACTTGTGCAGAACTATCAGGTGGTTCTGTACTCGATGGTAGGTTTTTTTTTTTTTTTTTTTTTTTTTTTTTTAGTGATCTCATACATTGCGATTTTGATAGAATAATATTCATTTAAGATTATAGAAATATCGAGTAAAAAAATTTGAAAATATTTTTCATAAAAAAATTTAAAGGTTCATATTATAATAATATGCAAATTAAATAATAATTTGATTAAAAAATTTTATGATTGTAGTAAAAATATCTAAAATATTTGCAATGTGTTCGTTCACAAATATTTTTTTTGAAAGGCTAAATTTTGTAAAACTTCTGAATGACAACTATCCGAGATCATATAATAAGAATATTTAAAATTTTGCCTATTGTAAAATTTTTTAATATATAAATTTTAGCATTAATATTTAAATATATTAAATATTAATATTTCAGGTTTTAAAATATAAGATCACATATTTTAAATATTTATTTGTTACAATGTTAATATTTTTTCAGTATTAATACTAATTTGTAATATCAAAAAGTTATCATTTAATAATTGGCAGTCGTGCAGAACCACATTGGTGGTTATGGGTTTCGCAGAGCTACATGGATAGTTCTGCACTTCGTAAAACCACCCTGGTTGTTCTGCTCTTGTATGACTACTTTGGTAGTTCTGTATTCTGGTGGTAGTTTTGTCAATTTTAGTTTCTGTTTTTTTTTATCTGAAAAAATTTGTAAAATAGTTGTTTGTTAGTATTTTAAAAATTATAACTTTTCTTATATCATAAGATTAAATTGAAATATTTTTATATATGCACTAAAAATTTTTCATAACATTATAATTAAAATATCAATCGTCAGTAAACTTGAAATTTAGTGTACACTGTATAAAATATATATGGAACTAAATAAATGTGGGAAAAATGTATCTGTGGAATGTTATATTGAGAGGATATAATGGTTTTTTGCCAGCTGTATTTTATTGTTTTTTTGTTGTAAGGTGTGATTGTGAGATTAGCAGAACTTGGGTGTGGGGGGCTGCAGGTATAACCATTGTTTGTGTGATTGGCGGAACCGTTTTGGTTCTGCGGTTGGTGGAACCTCGAGGTGGCTGTGCGGTTGGTAGAATCGTGTTATGGTTCAGTAGTGGGGAGAAGCGGTGGTGGGTCCTGCGAAGGGAAGCGTCGTTTGTGGTTGCCGAGAGGGAACGAAAGAGCGAATCGAGTAGGGGAGAGATCAGTGCCCATGGATAAGGAGTATGTAAGATACAGTGTACAGGTGCCGTATTTAGGTCCATTGTCGGTTGTCCTAAAAGGTTGGAATATATTTCCAACTTTGTTCATTCCCAGTGCGTGGAGGTTGATAGTAGCTGTTGTCAGTTTGGTAAGTTTTTGTCGGTTGAGGTTTGATTTTGAAATCTTGCTCTGTGTTTCGTTCTAAGAAAGTGTGCAATGGGAGGTGCCAATGAGGATTGGTACTGCGTTCAACCACGTAAAGAGTCGAACTGGAAGTTTTATTATAGGGAGACTCTTGATAGATCGTGGAAGAGAAAGTTTTTTTTTTATCGAGTTTCTAAATGAAAGTTTGTTGCCTTTTATACCGGCAGAAGGTGAACCTTTCATATGGGCTTGCAACCCATTAACTCCTGTTTCTGTGCGTGGGGATTTTGTGAAATCAGTTGGTAGATATTGTGTTGGGAAGGGAAGTTCTATTTGGGTGGATACACTCATCCACGATGAGATGTTGATGTTTGCTGGTCTTTTGTTAAATGAGAAAGTGAAGATCGAAAGGGCAATCTTGGTAGAGAAAAGAGCAATAGAAGTTGTGGACTCTCTAAGGTTTGCACAAGTTGATCACCTGGACAGAGTGATGACGATAAAAGAAATAAGAAATATGATGCAAAAAAAGTTGGAGGGGGAAGTAAGTCAGCCCGATGAGCATACACCAGAAGAGGGTCATTATAGAAGGAAAAGAAAGCTTGTCTGTAGATCTGGGAGTGATGAAGGGGAAGAGAGTGAGGAGGTGAGAAAAGAAAGGGAAGAGAGCGGTATTGTTGGGACTGCCGGTGAGAACCTGAAGGATTTGGTCATTGTTTGTGATGAGGAGAATGATGGTCAGAGGAAGGCAGATCTGGGAAAAGAATCTGTTGCAGGGCGCATGGAATCGCTGGGAGAAAAAGAAACAGAGTTAGCAAACAATATGTTAATTGTTCAGAGTGGCTCCAGTAGTGTCGTTGCACCCATTGATAGGTCCAGAGATGTGAAACAGAAGGGAGTTGCTGTAGGTGGCCATCATCCAGAGTTTTGCCATTTGGATTTGGAAGAAGCGAGAAAGTTTGCGGATGGAATTGGTTTTAGTCACAAGGAAAGTTTATTGAACCGGTTATCCTTGGAAGAAGGAGATGATGCTGTCATGAATTTTTTGCTTCAGGTAATTTTTCCATAAATGTTAACATTTTTGGGAAATATTACGCATGATATATTTGGTATAAAATATATAACGTGTGAAATCAGAATTTTTTTACTTTTGTGTGTATATTTTTTTGAATTAGGCTGCTACATTTGTTAAATTTCAAAGACTGCGAAAGAGAAGAATAATAAATGAAATGCATGGAAGTTGGAGGAGAATTTTGGTGTGACTGCTGCTGCCGCTGAAAGGATAGAAGAGCTGACCACAACGATAAAAAAGATGGAAGGAATGTTGGAAATATTGAAGGCGGATCTTCAATCATCTTATGAAATCAGCAGTGCAGCTATATCAGAATGTGAGAAGTTGGATGCTATACTGAGAAAGACTGAGGGTGAGTGGCGAGCTGTTTTAAAATTAGCAGAGGAGAGAGGCGAGGCTCTGAAGGTTTCAGAGAAAAGGGTTCGAAATTCAGCAAGAATATGAAAGGAGGAATGAAGAACTCGCGGAGAAACTGAGAAAGGCGGAATAATTTGTCCGGAGAGCTGGACTGGAGGAACCTTTTTTGTGTGGCAAGGAAAACGAGAATTCATCTGGATTGCAGGTTAAAGGTTTTGCTGGTTTTCTCGGTGGAGAAATTAAGGATATGGGTTCTCGCGTTGCTTCTCTTTGAGAAGATTTGAATCGGTTGAAGAAGAAATCAGATGGATCACCATGTGGACAGATTTCGTGAACACTGTTCGGGTGGTTTATAAATCTGGCTTGTACTCTTTGATATTGCTTGAGAATTGGGTATAGTTTTCGGAAACAATGATCAGGTTTTTGTCTATTATTTGCTTTCTCTTTATGAGTTTTTTTTTTGTTTGGTTTGTTTTTTTTTTGAGGTATAAAGGGGTTATGCAATCAGGCAAGAAGTGACTGGGGCAAAAGTAAAAACTTTTTGGGTATGAAATTATGTGGCATCGAAGATGTTTTATGTTCTCTTTCTGTTCAATGTGTTGTTCAGGATGCTGGTCATTTTATGCTGTTTATGACTAAATCAGGTGTAAGCTAGGTCTTTCTGGTGGAGGAGCTATGTTTCACCCTTTCAGATGTTATTTATTTTTTGTTTTGTGTCAAATGCAATGTTAATTCTCCATTTTAGTATCTTCTGTTTCTACCATAACATGCTTATTACTGTTGCTAAAGTATGTAGACCTGCAAAACATCGAGCGATTGGAATAAAATGTGCAAGCTATGCTAGCCAAGTAGTTTCTAACATCTAAAGTAAACCATAGTGGCTGCGATGATATTCTTCAAAATTGGTAGTTCTGTGAGAGTATTATTGTAATATTAAAACATAATGAAGAACCAAGAACCGTCACACCACAGTGTGCATTGGTTGTGTTTTTTTTCGTGCAGTGTTGTTTTTTTTGTGCGATGCTGGCTGTTTTATTTTCTGGTTGAGGTTTCTGAAATTTTGGTTTGGTAAGGGTTCTCAAGATTTGTGTTTGCAGAATAGTTTACTGTGCGCTAGTTGGTCCGTTGATGAAATGCTTAATGGAATGGATTAAGTTGTTGTTTGGTTGGTATTCAATGATAGAATTTTTAAATCGAATCCAATTAATATTATTGGTAGAAAGCTTTTTTTTTTAATAAATTTTTTTTGTCGTACGCTTAGAAGCAAGGAGTTTTCGGACGAGCAGAACAATATTATGGTTCCAGGGATCATATATTTACAGGGTGGTTCTGCGTGTAGTAGAATTCGAATTTGACTCCATTCTAGTCAAAGCAAAAGGAGGACTGTGTGCTGGTTTATGAGGCATGATATATACATATATTTATTTTTTTTTGAGTGGTTGCTTTTTGTAGGGTTCATAGGGAAAATACATGTAAATGATAAAAAAAATTTACATTGCTTTAGTTTGTGTAAAATAAAGCGGAAAGGTTTATTTTTTTTTTGCTTCCGGGAGTTGTTCTGCAAAAAACAAAAAAAAAAATTTCGTTGAAGGATCTGACAGTCGAAATAATGTAACGATATTGTAAATAAATCGAACTGTGGTATAATTGAATATTTTTATTTTGATATCTAGGATCTGATTATTGCTTCTAGTAAACGTTTAATGGAATGTATGTAATATTGCTCTGGATTGTATTTAATGGTAAAGTTTTTGAATTACAGCATGAGAAAACCTAGCCTGTGTGGAAAAGTTAAAAATAGACCTGAATAATGTTATTGTCAAGCTTGTTTTTTTATGTTCATAAAATTCTTTTTTGTCGTTGTGCGCGGAGAATGATGTCGTTCTGCGGCTTACGGAAGAATAAAGTGGTTCAGCGTTCTCTGGGGCGGAATGCGATCTTTAGATGGGCAGATCAACAGGATGGTTCTGCGCGGTGGAGAATGATAGCGTGGTTCGACGGGAGCTCGGCGCCTTGGTGGAACGATGCTATAGTGTAATAACATAAGTATTAAAATATTCTTATAACATTTTGAAAATGGAAAAGAATGCAGGTCATACTTAACTATATTTAGATTTAGACTGCATAGATCTATTTTTTAACAATGGGATGTCAATATGTGTATTTAACAGGAAACATATAATGTTTAGTGGGTAAAAAAAAATAAAAGTAAAGGCATCATGTTATGCCTTTATGTAATTGCTTTTTTAAATTTTTTTCTGTCGTTGTGAGAGTAGTAGTCGTGTTTTTGTGGGTTGTAGAACCACGAGGTCGTTCTGTGTTTTGCTGAATGAGATCATGGTCCGTAAGCACAAAATAGTTTAATAATCATTTAACTAATGACATAGAATATGGAATCGATGAGATATAATGAATGCGAAGAATGAACAGTGCGGCAGAGAGCGAGAAAAGTGGAACAATGAGATATAATGGTACGAAACGTGAAATGTGCCATTAGTCTATATTCGTGAATACACAGAGTACGTATGATACCAAGGGAAAATTTTCTCTACTCCGTAGGGATAAAAAATGATAACACAAAATACTGTTTCCGATTCTGGAATGAAAACAGGGATATCATTATGATTGAGGTTATGTTTCAGAACAAAAGTGCTCCAGTTCTTCTTAATATGTGTTCCTTGGATTCCAACTTCAAGAGATTGTGTTCCAGTCTTCAAAATCAGGGATGGAGTTTTTTTACCATTAATAAAATAGTTGATGAATGGAGGTATTTCCTGATCATTGAAAAGGGAAAGAAGGAAAATGTCAATATGAAGAGGGGTAGGTGATGAATTAAAAAAAGGAGATATGTATTACTAATTTATATGGATCGGCCGCAGAAAATGCTTGATAAAAGCACACAGAATCGGAAATATCCTGAACACAATCAGCTTTCAGTGATGTAGAAACGACTTCTTTCAATAGGGAACAATCCTGTTGTCCTGTAGATTAGTATTCAATTAAATGATTAATATGAAGATATACATATATATATATATTTCCATATATATACATATGGTATGATGATTAATAAAGGAAAGTTTTAAATATCTGAAACCTTGCTCTTGCACAAAAGTGGGTAACGGAGTTGTCCAGCTTAGGTAAACTTGTTTTTGGAATTCACAGAAATGGATGACATCAAAGACAAGATTTCCAGCGTGTCTAACAAATAAGGCGCGGTGTTCTTTAATAAGATTACTATCAAGGTATTCCGTTGAGGCATCTTCATACAGGTTGTTTGCGAGACGAAAGAGCCAATTACGCATTCCATGCCTGAATGTTATTCTATTTTGGCTGTGCCGCTGTAATAGCGTCCGAAATTGTAGAGGCAAAACCTGCGTTTTTTAGGTAAAGAGATTTAAAAGAGGTTATCTTCTGGTTTACATAAGCTGATAAAAGCTAAACGAATCACACAAAACGTGCCAAACAAAAAGTGGATACCTGGTCTTTCCTGCAGCGTAGGAAAAAGCAACAGGATTGTAAATAAGTATTCTGCGGATCTGAAAGCAAAGCCATTGGTTTTTTTTTCATTCAAGGAGTCACAACACAGCGTTAGTTATTTTAGTGGTGATATTTTTCTTGTTCGGTCCTGAAGAAGAAAGGCTGCAATAAATTATCAAGCCTAGGGAGTAGAAAGGATTAGGACGAATAACAAGAAGCTGTAAAGAAAGAATATATTATGTTCTGCAGTAACCCGTGAGCTCTTTGCCTTTTATTTTGTTTTGTAGTAACCCGTGAATACATTGCATTGGATTTTTTTTGTTGGATTTGACCTGTCTCTGAAAAAGTTTTACATGCCCCTATTGGAACATCCGTTTTATGTATCCGGACGGTGAAAGTGAATCCTGCCACATTAATAATTTTGCTAAAAAATGTTTTAACAAAAAACAATAACAAATAGGAACTAATTAATGATTATAGAGTATTCGTAGGTAAAACTTAGAAATAATCGATCTGATGGAATACATAATGGTGATGCTTTCTATGTGTCTTCTTCAAATAGTAGGGGTTGAGTTAAGTTTTTATTTTCTGGAAACATTAAGTTGTTTGGGTTCGGAAGATTCCCTCCTATTTAGGCCACCCTTCTGCACGTCATTAAACTGATGAAATGGCTATGTGTTGGTTGTGGATCAATAAAGTGTTGTTCCTGAAATAAACAAAGTAGAACATTGATGTTGGAACGTGTTGTTTTTCGTGGACCGTTGTTTTCCAAGGCCAGTTTTGTGTATTAGGAGTGATATATCTCACGATAGAAAAACTGTGTATGTTGAAAAAAATGAAGGAACAACAATAGAAAACGTGAGGATATGATATTGAGGAAAAACAACCAAATAAGAGCAAAAAGAAAAAAAATTATATATACCTGAATCATGAAATCTATAAATTAGCAAGAGCAAATATTTCAGTAAACACAACATTTCTTGTTTTCCCATCGAATTTGACACCAGCAAATGTTCCAGGAACTATCAGTACCTTAATCGCATCAGCTGATCTAGCTCTGGACAACGCAACATAGAGTTGACCATGAGAGAAAACAGGTTCTCGTATATATATTCCAACGTAATCTAATGTTTGTCCTTGAGATTTGTTGATTGTCATGGCAAAGCATAATCGAACAGGGAATTGTGTCCTTATGAAAGGAATTCCGTTTCTTTCATTGTCAGAGGTCTGCAGTGGGATTTTAGGAATAAAAACTGTTTTTCCTGCGTACTGGCCACAAGCAATCTCAGCAGAAATAGAATACCGTCCTAATTCCTTGCATATCAGTCTGGTTCCATTGCAGAGGCCTTCTGTTGGATTCAAATTTCTGAGCAGCATAACATGACAGTTTTTTTTAAGTGATAATCTAAAAGGCGGTAGACCTCTTGGATTTTGGCTGTTTAAAAAGTCTTCATAATCTCTCTGATGGCGTTCGTCAACAGTCCTATATGATGCTATGTAGGTGTGCAGATCTCCAGGAAATCTTTCAATTATAAGTTCGTTAAGTTCATGAACAGAAGTATTCTTGGGAGCAAGAATGCATCTATTTATCATCTCAGAAGGATCATCTGAATAGAGTGCCATGTCATGGAAAACATAACGTATCAATCTGTTGCAAACGAAAACAGATAGGTTGATAATAGAAAACACTATTAGTAATATAATATTGTGTCATTGGTTGTCAGTGTAGATAAGAACGGATTACCTGTCTAAAGACTCATTTCTATCCGTATATGGTATCACAATATTAGAGGGAAGTGTGACATCTCCGTTTACGTCAGTTGGTTCTTTCCCTTCACCGATCCTTAGTAAAAAATCACAGAATTGTGGATCTGAAAAAGCTTTCATATTTTGTTTCAATGTTAATTTATACATATCTTTCCATAAAGGTGAATTTAAAAGGTTTGAGTCAATCTGAACCTGTTTAGAAGCTTGTTCTATGACTGGCAATGTTTGCCTAAAATCTCCACCAAACACAACAACTTTTCCTTCAAAGGAGATTTCGCAATCCATTAGATCTTTAAGCAAATCATTAAATGCCTCAATGGATTGTCTTTTTGCCATCGATGCTTCATCCCATAAGATCAGTCTTGATTGAATAATCAGTCTAGCAACGCAACTTTGTTTACTTAACTGACAGGTTTTGACTTTTGAGAAATCCAAGGGTATCTTGAATCTAGAATGTGCAGTTCGACCTCCTGGAAGTATAGATGCTGCCATACCTGATGTTGCAACAGCAATTGCGACATAACCTTTAGATCTCAAGGTAGCAAGCAGTGATCGATAGAGAAAAGTCTTTCCAGTTCCTCCGGGCCCATCTATAAAAAATGATTGACTTTCGTTAGCAAAAACAGCATCCAAGATCATATCAAATGCATATTTTTGGTCAGAATTTAGCCTTGAAGAAAGAAGCAGATCATTGGGATCAATTTGGATGCTTGCTTCAGTGTCAGCTTCTGTTGTGATTTGCTGTTGATAACGAAATTCATTGGGATCGTTTTGTATTTGATAATCAGCTAAACTTTTCCCCATTGAATAGAGTAGTCTATTCAAGTCAAATAGGACCTTGCGATTGACTTCGAAAGAATTAAGCTGTCCCAGTTTCATAGCATGGTTATAATCAGCAAAAAAGATCACTCTTAAATTTCTCCCATAGAGATGGTGGGTCTGCAGGTGAACAATAACATAAAACAGTAGCAAATAGCAACCTAAAAGATGATGGCATCTGAAAGAGGACAGCCTCAGAGAGAGTTTCTTCAATATATTGATCATATCTTAATAGTCCGAACCTTAGTGCTGCTTCTCTATAAGAATGAGTTTTTTCTCCTTGAATAGTCAACAGATCGTCAAAAGATGTAGGTGCACGAATATGAGTGAGTAAAAGTCTTAGATAATATCATTCACCTTCCTTCGGACTGACAGTAACCAATCTTCCTATGATCATCTGTCGTTTTCTTTCTGACCATGCCTTTATCCTAGGATTCCAAACAAAATGTTCAGGGAATTCTTTATACAGGCATTTCAATTGTCGTGTTTTTTCGTTATTTGTATTCATTCTGAAAAATTCAGTTAACATGGTTGTGGAGAAGTCGACATTTCTTAGCAGATACGTCAAATTAGATCCATTGTTGAATGAGACAAGTTGGTGATCCTGGAGATGAACTTGGAGAGTATAAACTGCTGGGGTCATTTAATTCAGTCGGAATTCATAAATTCGCCATAAAGCCTCAGGAGGAGAAATCCACCTTGCTTGCTGAAATTGTTTTATCTCATCAACATCATCAAGAAATTCTTCATCAACAATTTGAAAACTCACCAGGTCATGCCCTTTAAAAACATATTTGTAGAGATACTTCACAAGTTTCACAGTAGAACATATCTCAACATTTATATGACAATTGAGCAAGGCAAGCAGATATGGATTATAAGGCACAACCCATCGATTGTCTAAATCATAACCTCGTACTCTAATCATTTTTCCATTATTTCTCCTTCTGTAATACGGATATGTATCTTCTCCATGAACCGTGTAATCAGAGAAATTCTTAGGATAATGATTTTTGCATATACCACTTTTCATACAGGGACAATGTTTATTGATATTGCCACATGGACCATGAATCATGTGCTTAACAACAAGGGAATACAAGTAACCATTTTCTTGAGGTATTTCAGCACACACAATCTTATCATATGATTGTGGATTAAGTAACTTAGACTGCGGCTTCAATATCAATCTTATCATATGATTGTGGATTAAGTAACTTAGACTGCGGCTTCAATATCAGCAACAAGTGAGCGTGAGGGAATCCACGCTTTTGAAACTCAATAACATAAATACATGCTGCAACTTCTCCAAAGACTTGTTTTTTTAGAAGTTCATTTTTCAATATCTCAAATCTGGCTCTAAAAATACGAACTAACAGATCTGGCCTATCCTGTGGCTTTTCCTGATATTCCAAATTGTCCTGAATTTCCTTCCACATAGGATTACATGTCATTGTCAAGAAAATGTCAGGTTTTCCATATTTTTGAACCAAAGCCATAGCATCTAAATATCGTCGTCTCATATCCCGCGGGCCACCAATAAAAGAAGCAGGCAGTATTATCCTGCGACTAACTTGACGACCTTGTGTCTGACCAAGTGATATACTGTCTAAGACTCCTTGTAGAATCTCTATTCTGATTTCTTTTTGTTTGTTTTTGTAAAATTCAAGTCTGGATGTTTCTATTTTAATGTAGGTACCTACCACAAACTGTTGCAACAGTCTAAGAGTATGTAATAATATAGACTGGTCGTTATTTCTTATCTGGAGTCTGTAGCAGTAGTATTCTCTTGCTAAAACAGCATGCTCTCCATATTTGTTTTTCTAAACAACTAAAAAAAAAGCAAATAAGGGGAAAATGTCCCTACTACAAGAATGGGAAGAGCAACACAAAGATTAAAGCACCTACCTGTTTCTTCCAAGTTTATTAAATAAGTTGGATGTTCGATTGAGAAAGGATCAATATTACAATCAGGGAGATCCGTAGATCTTCCTTTTTTATATAACCTCTTAATGCCATGATGCCATCCAGATTCCCCTCTAGGAAACAAAAGAGGATACTGCAAAGGATCATAGCATGCGTAATACGATTGGACTCGATAGCTCGAGTTAGAATGATTGTAAACCTGGATGTGAGGGAGTAAATTAATAGGTTCTTCTATTTCGGTCCAAATGGCAGCAACCTCGGAAGCAGTGGGAAGATTATACACACGTTGATCCAATATTGGATAACAGTTTAGAATAATTTTATAATCCTGCAGATCATGAAGATATCTCAAGTCCCTGAAAAATCTTGCATAAGGATTGTGGGAAAGAACGTCGAGAAGGAACCGCAAAATGTTCGGTCTCAATTTGTCAGAGTTTTTAGTTCTCGTCCTTACAGCTTCATCTGTATCATAAAAATAGAGTTGAATTCCACATGCTTTGTCCCCTGATGGCACCAAACTGTCCAACAGATGATAAACCTGTCCCTGTACGCGGAAAGTATAAACTCCATGCCTGTTTTTTGTAAGCTCCTTATCATACTTTGCGGCATACGATGTAAAAGCCAGATTATTATTATACGTACGGATATTTTTACGAAAGTGTTCACATTGTTCATCACGTCCAACAAGCAGGTGCTTAAGAGAATAAGGCATTGTCGGCGCAACTATAGATATTTCTCCTGTACGACAGCAAAATGAAGGGGGTTCCAAATAAAATCGTTTAGCGGCACAAAATTCACACTCCGGAGCATCAGGAAGTATAAAGGTTTGCTGCAGAATATTGTCCAATAGAGAGTAGTTTGTCTTCTTCACCCGACGAGCTACAATTCCTTTTAAATTGAAGACTCTGTTTTAGGCTTAAATCAAAAAGGGAGTAAATAAAGGAGAAAATGTACATGGACGAACAATAATGAAAGTAGTCTATATAGGATTCAAATCGTAGAGGCACGAATGTGAGGCAGTATATGTTTGATATGGATAACCATCAGAATGCACAAAAAAGCCTTTTCCGAAAACTGAAAAATGAGGGAGGAGGAAATCAGTTAGATGCATAAACATTTGTTTTTTCTATTTTGGAAAGCTGCCAGCAGAATGTTATAAGTACATGCACAATTTTGTAAGCACTAAGCACAAAGAAGAGAAGCAAATATAAGCGAGAATAAAACGGTTTAATTTATGAGATAGTATTTGAAAGGTTTAAAATTAAGAGGACAAAGTAGAAAACAGAAAGCTGAAGATATCTGAAAGACTTGCCCGTTGGAGTAGAAGACGATGGAACTGTTGGATCCAAGCGAGGCACTGGAGGAAAAGAAGTTTGGTCATTTTGATTAATGAAGATGGCATGACTAACTGGTTCAATAGAGTTGTCACCGTGTACACCATCAACGGTGTAACCTGTATCCTCAGTATTAAGAAAACCGTTTGTATTTGTCTGAAGGTGAATTTCATTATCATTATTTCTATTTCGTCTTGCAGCATAGGCCTCTCGACGACGACGTAAAAGTTCATCTTTTTTATGTTGCGCCATTTGTGCATATCGCTTACGTCGTTCTACATTTTTATCGATTCTATCCTTGTTTCTATCGGATCAGGGGAAAAAACAGCAAAGTATGAAAATGAAAGAGGAAACTAACAAAGTGTAGAGTTAAACTTAGAAGAGCCGTAAAGTACAAAATAAAGAATATAATTAGAACAATAGGAAAAAGGAAAAACGGCAAAGAGAAATGTCAGACAACATACGGTGTTTCTAGAGGTGCATATCACTATTGATATGTTGAGCACAAGAATTTCAAAGTATGCAATCGTATTGTAAAATCTGTAGGAGTAAAGTTACCTGGTTGCAGAAAACAATGCTAAGAAGAATCGGGAGGGTGGATATTGAACCGTATACAACAAGGAAAAAAGATAACAGGAAATAGAGAGCACAGACACTGCAAAACACATAAACAGAAGAAAATAAGATAAAAGGAGAAAGAATAGAAGGAAAGAAATTAGCTAACTATTAACAGATAAATCATCATAGATATTGCAAACGAAACAGGGAAAAATAAAGAAAGGGGGTTGGAAGGGTTAGCAGGAAGGAAAAAGCACCTGTCAAAAAATGAAGACAGCAAGAAGGGAGAAGGTGATGAACGTTAAAAAAAAAAACAAACAAGTGTATCTTGATAAATAAATAGCAATCAGACTAAATCCTGAGTAACGTATGTTTTTTTTTTTTTTGCGGTACATCAACATCATGACAATTCAATAAATCTCATATCAGTTCAAGACGTGTAAAGAAAGATGTTTACTTGTAGGAGAAAAGCAATTTGTTAAAAGATAATGGTTATTGGGAAAATTTTTTTTTCCCAATTTTTTTTGGTGGTTATGTGCGCAGAATGGACATTGATGTCTCGAATGCATAGTGCTGATTGCGTGTTTAGCACAGAAATGATAAGACATACATGTTTATGACCACACGTAAGAACAGAAACACGATTTATATATTTTGATATCTGACACGATTGATTTATTCATCGATTTATTTATTATTAAGTAAGATAAGATAAAAAGAAACACCGAAATACACGCGATATATAGTTATAATTGTCAGTTACATCTTTGCGAATGGTTTGAAACAACAAGATAGGATAACACCGTGGGTCGGTGATAACACCCAACAACAATAAGCGCTGTCGATTTTTTGTGTCCATACATATTTTTTTATTCTAATCGTAAATATGTGAAAAATAATCTACACCTGCCGTGCTAAGCAGAGCCGTCTAGTTGTGCAACTTAGTAGAGGTATACCGTTTTCGTGCCGAGCTTGTGTTACACGGGAGAATATATAGTTTTGCTAAACAGAAGAATAGATAGTTTAGCTAAATAGCAAAAGCATGGAGTTCTGGTGGATATTTAAAAAAACGTGCGGTTCTGTTATGGTTCTGCTACGCAGCGGATTCACGAGTTCAGAATCGGAGCAGAACTACAGGGTTCTGTAACGCGGGAGGGCCTCATGGTTCCGAGCCATAGTCATGTTAAATAGCAGAACCATGTCGTTGTGGATGGAAGTAAATAATAGAACGCTGGGTTTGTTACGGTTCTGTGAGGCAGCAAAACCGTGAGTTCTGTGACAGAGCAGAACCGTGAGGTGTGCATCGCAGCAGAACCACATGGCTCTGCTACGTGGCACGATCTCATGTTCCGCGGCATAGTTCTGCTAAACAGAATGGCCATGTGGTTCCGCAGCGTAGTAAAACCACGTGGTTCTGTTCCGAAGGTTCTGTTATAAAGCAGGATTCTATTGATCTGGTATCCAGCAGAACGAACGGTTCTAATAGGCAGCAGAATCAATTTTTTGGCCTGTTTTTAATAATCTTCCAGATTTGTTTTTTGTTTTTATATGATTACTTTGATTTATTCATGAAATTCGTTGCTTATCAAATATACAATGCTCACGATATTATTATTCTTGTAGTATTGTCAGCACGAAATAATTTATACTTACTTCGACCATAAACCAGGTCCACCAAGTCCTTCCAGGTGGCAGAACCGCTTTGTTATGCCATGTCGGAGAATGTAAGTTCTGTGATACGGCAGAAGTATTACTTTTGTTACATAGCAGGATGCGATATTTTTGCCATGTGCCAGTCATATGCCTTCATGGAAAGAGGCTAAACTATCCAGGCAGACAGGGAATCAGCATCATAAGCAATCAACTAATCAATATCATTAATGTAAAAATCGTATTGTTGAAAACCGAATAGAAGATTACAGGTGTATGTTTCTGGCAGTTGTTTTGAACAAGCTTCCAAACATGTATTCATATTTTTTATTTCTTTGTTTTATGAAGTTTCTTGCTTTTTAAAGATCCAAATCTCGCAATATCAATATTCTTGTGGCCGCATGAAAAATAAATATCATCATTGGTGACAACGGGTCAAGGCAATAGCGGATTAGTTCTTTACGTTTTAATTTACGCTGGAAAACTTTAATTAATTTATTTATTTTTTCCACTTGAAAACATCCTTTTTTCATAAACGGGTGATGAAATTAAGCGACGTCACAATATTAACCACGATAAAACATATTTATGTAAATAACAAACACAAGCGTTCAGTAATAAGTATAATATCTGTCAACACAGCCTTGAGAAACCAAAAAAAGATTGTTTTTAATATGTACATAAGCAGTGGCACGGTTGTATGGACACAACAAAAAGACAAAAAGAAAGTTGATTTGGTGGTTCTCCACGCACCACCACAACAAAAGCATCTTATCACGCTGAGTTCAGATCAGTTTTTTTTTTCTTAGGAAGGTTTACATGTATGGGTTCCGGAAGTCCCCCGCTTTCTAGGGTATCATGTTCGACATCTTCAAACTTACGAAGCAGTGAAGCTTTGGCTGTGGACGAAGAAGCCATCGTTTCTGAAATCAGCAAAACAGAACGGTGAAGTTATCACATTGAAAAAAGAATAACAAGGAAGAAGCACAATGCTGGAAAAAACATACAGAAGGCGCACCTGGTTGGCATGGACTTAAAGTAACCAAAGACGAAGAAGAAGGGCCTATGGTAGATTGTTCAGAAAGGGAGGGTGTACATGGTTCAGATTCACTTAAACCAACGAAAGAGGAAGGAGAAAGACCAACGGTAGATTGTTCAGAAAGGGAGGGCGCACCACCTGGTTGATATCCTGTTCAAGTAACGAAAGATCTGGTTAAAGTAACCAAAGATGTAGAAGAAGGGTGAACGGTTGATTATCGAGAAAGGAATAGACCATGAGGGTTATATTCAGACGCATCACAATAATATATGACCGTGAACCGCTGTTTTATATCCATTGATTCCGAGCGAACAGGTCTGATGTGCGCAACAAATGTTTTTTCTTTGAGTGCTTGGTGGACATCATTGAGCAGGAGTTCAATGTTCTTGTAAAAAAACCGGAAAAAATATTAGTATAGCAAATTCGAAAGGGAACGCGTACGATATACATTTAGTGGTCAGATGAAGAACAAAGAGTCTGAGTAAACTAATATCCGAAACAAATCATGCAGGAACCACATAAATAGAACCTTGGTAAAATGTTCCATTGCTTGAACAGTTTTGAAGCTCAGTAATTTCTCAACTAACTCTCCAAATGTAGATGCAGTTATCTTGCCAGTGTCATCTTGTAAATCAACATTAAAGCGACATCTATAAAGCACAAAGTATAAACATACAGGAAGAAGATTAGACAACGAAGCAGAGACATCGCAATATGGCTGGAAAAGTCCGACTAATAATTCGGGACAACACAAACCATAAAATAAATCTGATTAAACGGTATCAAAAGATACCTTGGTTTGGCCGTTCCTCTTTGGTTGCACGAATTGCACAAGAAATCAACATCAAGTGAAGCTGAGGTGGAGTGGAAACAATTGCTACAGGCCATGTACCAATATTTTTGGAAAATGTGTTCAAAGGAGAGGTGCACCTTTACCCATGCTGTCTGAAATCACCCCATAGATGACATAAGCAAAATCCGATGGGTACGAAGAAGCATTTATACGGAAAATCCTTTTGTTTTTTTTTTTTGTTGGAGGAAATGGCTTACCCTTTGTGCTGCTGTTAGGTTACATATGCTGGTTATTTTTTCAGTTGCTGTGAAAGAGATATCAGGGTTGTAGTAATCGTACTTTTTATACCGAATTATATCATGAAGCAATCCATCATTTCTCAGAGCCCTAAAAAAGGAACAATTCAGTAATATATAATATCTAATAGCTATATAGGTTAAAATCCAAATAACTTTACAAAAAATTCACAATTATTGCATAGTTTATATTCATAACAATTACCAGTTTTTTAGTTGTCGTGCTTCTTGAATTGGAGGATCAACAAGGATAGCTGAGTCAAACCAAGTAGACAGCGCCACACCTTATAAAAAGAAATCAAACAGATAAAATCCGCTGGTATAGAAAAAAACAAATGAAAAGATAAAGGGAGGATGGATTTGTTGTTAATACCGTTGTAAGAATTTACTTTGATTCTTCTCCCAACAATAACAGGATATGTACGGAGGTTCTGCAAGATCTGTTGTTCTTCATTGTGGACGAAGTCATCCCAAAAAGATAACTTAAGGCTCTGAAAGCTGTTTTTTTGAAAAGAGATATCGGTTAGGAACGCATCATTATTTTGTTACAGATGGAAAAGACTAAGGGGCCTTACTCTTCATTCACAATCACAAATTTTTGAACAACAGAATTCGTTTCTTGCGTAGTGATGTTTGTTGGATCCAACGCAGAAATGACAACGGCCAAAATATCTGGATGACAAAGTAACCTAGAAAAGAGGAAAAAGAATAAATATCCCAGTAAAAAAGCAAAGCATATATAATCCGGGAAAATAAATGCGTAGGAAAAAGCAAGATGGATGGATCCAGAAGTAAACACACCTACAGATTTGTCCCTCCGATCCATATACTGTGCCAAATCTGTAAATGGTGCATAATTAAAGCTTATAGGCATTACATCATTTTCGTTCTTTAATTCCTCTACAAGTGTTCTCATAGAAATCACCCATTGAGTCTTGATATTGGAGTTCTGAAACTTTGGAGGAATTGGTCTTACGGCGGCATTTGATACAAGATAAGTTTTGTAGACCTGCAACATGGGGCCCATTCTAGGGATGTCTGCGTTAAACATTATTCCTTCTACTTGAGTTCCCTATGCCAAAAGAGAGATAAACACGAGGTCATACATCCTTATATTATTTTCGAGTAAATTTTTTTTTTTTTTATAACCACGATGTTAAAAACGCTGCATTGCAAAAATAATAATTATTAAGTTGTAAAAATGCGGAATAAGCTCTTGCTTCTCAAAAAATAATATGATGGAGATCCATAGTCGTGCAAACAAAAGTTTGAAACATATATGATAAGTTTTTTATTTCAAATAGATCCTAAGATAAAAACCCGTACCTCTGAATCCACGAAGATGTATTTCTGCTTTTTCGTTGGGGTATTAATTGATGTTGTAACATGTTGCTTTTCTTGGACCGTGATCTTGCAGGTCCAGTTTTGCGTATCAGGAGTGATATCTTTTATAAGAGAATAATTGGCCATCCTTAAAAAAAAGCGACGGCAATAAAAGAAGCCAGGAAAAAAAGATCCTGGCAAAAAGTGCCAAATAAGATTGGAATCACGAACATATATACCTCAAGGAACGATGAAAACGCGACAATTTATGAAGACTAAACACGATAATAAAAAAACAATATTTTTTGTTTTATCGCCCGAGCTTAGATTATAAAACGTTACATGAACAATTGAGAAATAACACAACAATTAAGATGCTTCCCAAAAAAATTCTCCAAACAATTTGTTTGGAGTCCCACACCAATTCCATTGTCACAAACTTAACGTCAGAGGGTCACAGCAATATAAGTTATTGTAAATCTCTAGCATACAGGCATACGAGGATTCGGATGTCACAGACATAAGGAGAGAAGAGAAAAGAGAACGGCGAGTAGAAAGCACAAAGAGTACAAATGGATCAAGGAAACAAAGCAAATTAATTAGCCGAATCATTATAAACGCAAAAAAAAAAGAAAAAAAAAACCATTGTGGTTGAGATAAACAAGGGAAAAACAAGAACCTGGTTGAAAGAGAACAGAAGGTCCACAAATCTTCATGAGAAAGAAGAAATCGATCCACATAGATATACACCAACAAGATCACGTCCGTACGAAAGCGAAAACGTGGACTTCATGCATCGCAATCATAACAATCAAAAAACAACTCCCATCACCTCAATTCGCCAAAAAAATATAAAATTTCTGGGCAAAAGAAATATAATAAGGAAAATTCGTTTGATTTTCTTATTTAGTTAATCATTTATTTATAATTTTTATTATGTATTAGTATTATTCAATAACAGAGAAGAGAAGAGCGACCCATTTTTGCGACGCGGAATTACGTGTTCTGGATCAAAGGTTATAACACGTGCGTGTTCAGGACAAGAGGTGACAACACAGACAGCATATACCTCCAACATCATTTTTTTTTTAAATTTAACAGAGAAGACGTATCTGTGTCTGGAACACCTAGTCTCTATTGCGTGTTCACAAGAAGAAAGGTTGTAACATATTCGTGTTTAGAATAAAAGGGCAGAACAAACACACCATATTATTGTCAGTAACATCCAGATTTCTACTGTGAATGAAAGAACAACACCCTGAACCATTGCGCGTTCAGGACGAGGCGACAGAACACACACAAACAATACAGTAACATTTATATCACTGTTTATGTTAGTAGAATCAATTATTCCAATACACGTGAGACACATGACCACCTAACCACTCTTTGATAGCGACCACTCCTAGATAATTAATTATAAGCACTACTACAGAAATGTCGAATGGCAGAATCTCGTGCCGGAAACTTTGACGTGTCCAACGCTGTATCACGAGTTTAGGACGAAAGGTTAGGACACATGCGTTTTCCGCACAAGAGGTGACAACATAAATACAATACATGGAGAACATCATTTTTTTTTGTTTTTTTTGTTTTTTAGTTAACAGAGAAGGGGAACCGGTGTCTTCAATATACGGTCTCCATCGGGTGTTCAAAAGAAGAAAGGTTGCAACATATCTGCGTTCAAGACAAGAGGCCACAACAGGGACACCATATCATTGTCAATAACATCCACATTTCTTCTGTGAAAGAATAAGCAATGGAATCATTGCGCGTTCAGGACGAGATGACAGAACACACTAAAACAATACAGGAAGATTTGAGATCACTTTTTACGTTACAATAACCAATCATTCCAAAACAGGCGAGCTACACGTCCCCCCAACCACTCCCTTATAGTAACCACTCCCACATAATTAACCGTAAGAACCGTCACATAGACTTTGAATGTCAGAATACGATCCCGAAAATCTCATATGATCAGTAACATCCCACATAATGAACCCATATGTCTTTTCCGAGGCTATGTATCCAGGGACAGGCAGTTGTGTGGAAGATCGCCTATGCATCTCGATACTTAGTTGTATACATCAGAATAGAAGTTCACCTATACAGCACAAGAGAACAAGCCCTGCATATGACAACAGAAGGAAAAGTACAGTTATGTAGTGCACAACCAAATAATTTTCCACAACGGGATATTCCTAAACCACTTCTAAACGACTTCAAATATTTTTCGGACATATGGCGCACATATCTTTTTCATTTTAATTCAGGATATTTAATCTAAAAAAACCAAAGAGTTATAAAAAAAAATCGGAAATGCAATATCTATATATCCTATCCAAACACAATCCAAATGGAATATCCGCAAAAGGGAAAAATGTTTCAAATCTAAAAATACAAAAAACCATAAAAAGAAAGAAAAAACAAAAAAATCTTTTGATATCACATAATATCATAACACCATAAATTCTATAACCAGATGGATACAGTCGTGGGTTGCGCAGGAAAACGTAGATCTCCAATGCGCACACCCACTGTGTCCTCCGAAGAGAAGGACCATTTAGGTCTGTATTGGGCAGAACCACGTAGACCTGTGCAGCGTAGGACTACGCGATCGCGCGTTGCCAGACATGCGATTCTAAATCGTGGAGAACCAGGCGGTTCTGTGCAGTGCAGAACCAGGCGGTTCTGTGCATTGCAGAACCACTTGGAATCATGCAGAACTGTGCTTGAACAGAACGACGCGGATCTGCACGGCCAACCACGGGGGTTGTGGGCCAGCCACCACTTAGTTCTTCATGTTGAGAGCAGAACTACCTTCACTCATCCAGAGCAGCCATTGCACAGAACCACACGGTACTGCGACGCCAACCATCTAGTTCTGCATTGCGCAGAACCACGTGATTCGGTTGTAACCAAAATCCTGCACTGACTCATTATTTAATATTTTCACCTTGTATGTTACAAATCGATAATCTAATTTAAAAAAGAAAAAAAAAATCGGCGACCCTGGATAGCAGAACCACGGAGTTTTGTTACATCCCAGAACAATGCCATACACCGCATAGCAGAACCACAGAGTTTTGCCATATTGCAGAACCTGATGATACGCAGTGCAACGTAGCTCTGCAAAGCTACAGTATGCAATCCCCACCACATGGTTCTGCTGGACACGAGAACAATTCCGTCCTCCTCCCGAGTCCGCTACACAGTAGGGTCAAACTGTTCTTCCTGGGAATTTGAGTTCTGCCACGCCGCAGAACCACGTCATCCTGCCGAACAGCAGAACCACAGAGTTCTGCCATGCACGCAGCACAACCTCATGGTTCTGCTCCGAATCTTCCGCTATATCAGAGAAATGTCTTGTTTTACTATAGCACAGAATAATAGGTTCTGCCATCTAGCAGAACCCCGTAGCTGCACACCGCAGAAGCACGGAGTCCTCTTCTGTAAATAATTTTGGAATGTACGCAAGCTTTTTTTATAATTTTACTTTTGATCCTTCATGAAATTCCTCGCTCATTAAATAGCAATTCCGTACAAGATTATTATTTTTGTTGCATTTTTAATACCATCCTACGTAGCAGAACCACACCATTCGCTGCATACGCCCTGCCACACAACAAAACAGTTCGTTCCACCATGTGGCATAACGCCAGGAGCGATCAACCCATCGATAACAACACTTAAAATGATATCCTTCTTTAAATCCGAACACAACATCAAAGCAGTTTATTTATTTGGATCTTTAAATAACCATGCACGCAGCACAACCTCTTGGTTCTGCTCGGAATGTTCCGCTATATGACAGAAACGTTTTGTTCTACTATAGCACAGAACAGTAGGTTCTGCGATATAGCAGAACCCCGTAGTTCCACACCACAGAAGCACGCAGTCCTCTTTTTGTAAATAAGTTTCGAATTTACGCAATTGTTTTTTATATTTTGACTTTTGAGCCTTCATGAAATCCCTCGCACATTTTCCTTACAAGATTATTATCTTCGTTGCATTTTTAATACCATCCTACGTAGCAGAACCACACCGTTCGTGGCATAGGCCCTGCCACACAGCATAACAGTTTGCTAGACCATGTAGCAGAACGCCAGGAGCAATCAACCCATCGATAACAACACTTAAAATTACATCCTTCTTTAAATCCGAACACAACATAAGAGCAGTTTTTTTTTTATCTTTAAATAACCTTGCAATTATTTCTTTCTTAGCTTTAATTCCTGTCCTTTGTGGATTTTCTTGTCTATCAAATATCTAATCCTGTGAACATTAATATCTTCACAGGAAATTCGATCACAACACAAAAGATGTAACGTTTTTTAACCAATTGTTGCCTTTTTTTAAATATATCTTCAGTTCCTTTCTCCCATGAATTTTCTCACGCCAAACTTACATTTTTCTCGACATTAATATTCCTGTCCCGGGACCTCGGGGTAAAAATTGTTTTGCCGTTACCACAGAGCAGGACGGAAAAGTTCGGGCACGTAGCAGAACCGTCTTGTTCTGCTTCACGAGGTTAGTTCAGCAGCCTCGCAGAACCACATAGTTCTGCCGCATAGCGGAACCATAGTTCTGCTATGCACCAAGCCACATGTTTCCGTTCTGCGCAGAACAACACGGATCTGCTCAGCATGCTCAGCTGCACAACAAAACCACAAAGTCCTGTTACACAGGGAAAACTCATATCCGTACAACGCCATGCTTTTATCGCTCCGTCGATGAAGGCCAAATACTCTAGGCAGAGCGTACAGTTCCTTCGGAAGAAATAAACCAATAAAGACTGTCAGAGCATAAGATTTGCCGTTTTCATTTCTTGCCTTCATTGAAGAATTCTTCCGCGAGACAATGTTTTGGCCACAATTTTTTTAGCACACAAAATACCCGAAACCCAACAACGGCAAGACCACATCTCTTAAACCAGGACACAATACTAAATTCCAATACAAAAAGCAACTGCAGGAGCACGCAATACCGCAAGATTCCGGATACGACAACGCCCTGGAGAACCACCCACGGAGCCGGTGAAGTGCAGAGGTACAAACCTGTTGATTCCATGAGGATTGCTTCTGATAGCCGGTTAACTTACATCGATCGAATCCCATTGTTCCTTAGCCCACGCGAAAAGCACAGCTAACCAATGCAACTTAACCAGCCATCAGAACAATCCATATAGAATAAACACGCATGCAGCTCTCCACTCCTCCGGGTCCATGCGGTTCTCCATTCATAGTCCGCCCAACACCTGCACAATGGCTGCAGAAACAAGCCTGCACCTTGCCAGCCCTGCACCAAATCCATGCACCGTCCGTCACTATGGATGTCCAGTATCTTTGCAAACACCCCATAAGCAGCAACGTACCCTCCCTGCCGAGACACCTACAAGAAGTAGCTAAACAAAGGCCAATCAAAATAAACCAAACATCCCAAAAGAGGACATCAAACATCCCAAAACAGGGGAAAAAAACACAAACCCTCAACACAGGAGCAAAATAGCAACAGTAAACGTGTTGATTCCACGAGGATTGCTTCTCATAGTTGGTTAACTTACGTCGATCGAATGCCAATGTTCCTTAGCCCACGCGAAAAGCACAGCTAATCAATGCAACTTAACCAGCCATCAGAACAATCCCCATAGAATCAACACGTGTGCAGCTCTCCACATTTCCGGGTCCATGCGGTTCTCCATTCATAGTCCGCCCAACACCTGCACAACGGCTGCAGAAACAACCCTGCACCTTGGCACCCTGCACCAAATCCATACGCGGTCCGTCACTCTGGACGTCCAGTAGCTCTACAAACATCCCATAAGCAGCAGCGTACCCTTCCTGCCGAGACACCTACAAGAAGTAGTTAAACAAAGACCAATCAAAATAAACCAAACATCCCAAAAGAGGGGATCAAACATCCCAAAACAGGGAAAATAAACATAAACCCTAAACACAAAAGGAAAATAGCAACAGTAAACCCGACCGTACATCATCAGCAACATAGAAAAGCGGATCGCAAAAAGAATGGGAAAAAGGTCGGAGCTGAACGTCTCCATTCCCCCCCAGAGAGACAAACCTCTATACCGAAAGCAAAGGCAAACCATCACAACAGAGAAGAATAACCTCCGCAACGCATCCCAAAACAGGGGAAAAACGCACAAACCTTGAACAAAGAGGAAGAGGATAAATATATTCACCACACTGGGAAACACTGCAAGACAAAAGCTCAGTGGCCATCTCGATCAACACCCTGAACAAAGAGGATGAAGATAAATATATTCGCGGAAACACAGCAAGAGAAAAGCTCAATGGCCATCTCCATCAACACCAAACCGTGTACACAAAAAAACGACGAGAAGGGTCTAAGCCGAACGTCCCGGACGAGTCACAGAGACAAACCTTTAAAAGAAAAAACAAACAGTCCCGCACGGCTCACAGAGACAAACTTTCAAAAAGGAAAGACAAAAAAGAACCATCAAAACAGAGAGAAGAAGAAAAGGAAACCCGCCAAAATCAGACCTTTAAAAGGAAACACAAAGACAAACCATCACACCAGCGAAGAGAAGAAGAAGAAGAAGAAGAAGAAGAGAAGAGAAACCGCCGCAATCAATACCTGAAATTGGACCGATCGACTCGCCCCACTCACAAAGCGAGATACAAAAAAAGAGAGCACCCGTCCTGCTTTTATGAAGAGATGAGAACAGAAGAGACAACAAAGAAAAATTAAGACGCAAAGGTCTAATCACAACGAGTACGAGTCCTCTCAACCACTCTAGACACGTCTTCCGTGAGATCCAGAAAGAAATCTGGTTGATTAAGATCTCTCACAACAGACAAAGACAAACAAAAAAAGAAAGAGAAAGGAAAGGAGAAAGAGGGAAAAAACCAAACAACGACAAAAAAACAAACAATCAGCTCCACCTCACCAACGACCTAAATAAAAGACAGAAGAAAGAAACAACGGGTCACATCAGCTCCACCTCACCAACGACCAATCACCCTGCGCCAATTGGAGGACAACGAAATCCAGGTGGTAAGGGGTTTTTCACGCTTATATCTATATATTCTTAACGATAATGATGCTCGTTGACGACAACGTAAGAGAAAACGTTTCGTTTAAAAGTTCTTTTCCGTGGGGAAATTAGAAACTTCATTCTTTTTCATGATAATTATTTTCCGAAGAAATCTATCCCCAAACGGCAGGTCGCAAAATTTAAGGAATAATTATTGGTATAATTATTATTTTTAAGATAAATTTATCAATATAATCTCTAATAATAATTTAATCTACTATTTTTAATTAATTTTTTTAATAAAATTTAAATAAAAAATTTTGAGTTTATAAAATAAGTGTTGTGTCAATTAAACAGTAATTTATTTACACTTTATTTTTATTACATCGTTAATAATAATTTTGATCATTAATATTCCTCATTGCAAAGACATATCTTATTTATAATTTATGAAAAGATATATTAGATGAATTTTATGTAGAAAAAAATCATATATTAATTAATACCCGAACCAGTACCATCTTGAGCACAGATGAAATAATGATACATCCATCACATTCCAATACTCCTCGACATATATTGATTTATGTTGATTTAAGTGTAAATACAAATAACTTATATATTACAAATAATAGTTCTTATCAACACCTAATTCGCCTAATTGATTTAACGACCGGACATTGATTTTGTTAAGTAAGATTTTAAATTTGAGTATTATGTATAGAGAAATATATATCGAGAATGTTTTACCTTTTAAAATATCTAACTTAATTCAAATCGGACTTAATCGGATCAGATATTATTATTAGGTACTAGTTGTTTAATAATTCTTAATCTTGCACTAATATTATTGATTAATTAGAAAAATTAAATAATATAGGACAAAAAATTTAACTAATTAAATTTATTTTGGCTTGAGTTCTTAAAAGAGCCAAGATAATCTTAAACATTATAATTAAACTTATTTCTTAGAAGTAGAATGACGCCTGATTTTGCTTTGGAGTAATGACTTACTAGATTAAATTTCCCAAAACAACCAAATTGTCGGAACCAAACCAAGTTTCTTTATTTGTTAAAACTTAATTACCATTGGTCAGTCTATTATAATCGTGTGTTGATGGTTGCATCGGATAACTCCCACATTAGGCCCCGCTCACTTTTTATTGCATGCGTTTCCTCGTTCAAAAAAAAGGAGGACGTGAACGTGGGTGCCGCAGTACAACAACAGCGGCTGCTCTCGGAGTACAAAAGGAAAATTCGTGTTGCCCCTTTAATTTTTTTTTTCAATTCTTCACAAAATAAAGAAAAAGAGAAATCCTTTTTTCCATCTCAACAAATATTCGATTTATTTATTGATATATATTTGTATATTAGATAATAAATAAGTAAAGTAATCAACAATATTATTAAAATTAATCAAATCTTTAAAAAAATATATATAAATAGAAAATTCGATGCATAAATTATTTAATCAGATAATATTTTGAATTTATTGTCTTTAACGATAATATATATATAATTTTAAATTCTTGAAAAAGACAGAAGAATAATCCCCAAAAATTTTAAAAAAATTGAAAAAGAGGGAGAAATGGTTCTCAAATTGATTTATTCCTCGTCTCTTCATTGAAAATGAAGGCAAATGTGCCCCACTTTGGCTTTTGATGGGTTACTTGGGAAAGAAAGGGTCATCTTCTGCGAGTTTTAATAAAAGTCTTGCAATAAAAAAAGAAAAAAAAAAGCCAAATGATTCGTTACATCCTAAAAAACTACCTAGTGGTTGCAGCACAAAACACGACCATAAAAGTTTAATGATCCACAAATCCACCGAACTCTTCATTTATCATTTTTCCTTTTTTCCTTTTAAACTATACATTAAAGGGTATCCTTCCTTATGTGACGAATGCAATAATATATAAATATATATGTTTCATTAAATTCTTTCACTTAATTTATGGTAAATTTGATTCACAGAAGGGGAGGGAGAAGGAAAGGAGAAATTTTACTATATCTTATGAAAGTAAATACATTTTTTTCTATTGTATCGGTAGGAATGAAAGAAGATGAAACGGGTATTATTTGTTCTTATTTAGTTGGAGTGAAAAGTGTAAAGGGAGGAAGAAGAAAATGAGTATTACCTTTTTTAAACATGTAAAATTAAAAAAAAATAATAATTTTATCAACAAATTTTCATTGTAATCCCAATCCATCCACAAGTGGAAAGATTGTTTTTTTTTTTTTTTAAACGTGAAGGGGATATTATTTCACTTCTCTTTTACTTACATCCTCAATTTTTACTCCAAACCAAACGAAAATAATATCATATTTCATCTCATATTTACGTCCCTTCATTTTTCTTCTCCAACTTTACATCTTATTCTTAAGTTGTCATAATTTATTCTTTTATAAATAGAAAAAACTAGAATTTAAAATTTTTAAATGGAAATAGATTGTGTCGATTCAGATATAATTTATTAATCTAATGATATAGTTTCGAGTGGATTTAGTCTGTGAACCCCTATCAAATGATCATAATTAAGGTGTATGTTGCTGGTTCATTGTAATGTCATTCTATTGGACCACTAAGAACCTTGCGTAGGAAGTTTAATCTCGGGGTTACCTTTGAAAAAAGGTCCCAGATGTAGACCCAAACCACCCTGCATAACCCTATCCACGGTAACTTTTTTAGACCTCTTTGCTTTTATTTTGATCACTCTTGTCTTAAATTAAACTTAGCCCTATCTTAATGTTGATTTTTTAATTTGTATTACATAAAATCAATTTTTTATTTTTATTTTTATTTTTATTTTTATTTTATAGACCCTCTCTCCCTTTTCAAATTTCTCCCGTATGAAAGAAAAGGGGGGAAACCAGAGCGGGGGAGGAAATGGGTTAGGTGAATGTTCACATGCGATGTAAACAGGCAGGTTGAGTAGTTGACCGATTCGGATTAGGGGCCTCAAAATTACCGCCAATAGCCCGTGACGTCCGCCTTGCGCCGCTCAATCACACCGGCTGCTTCCAGTCAAATCTCACCTACGCCCGTCCTGCCCCTTCAATTATTCCTCTATTTGACCTTTGTTCTTTGTCACTCTTGTGTTCCACAGCTTCTCTTGGCGCGTGCAGCACGAGATTACTTTATTTATATCTATACCTTCCCAGAAAAGTATCGAATGTGGGTTGATTTAGTAGGATATGATTTTAAATCTTTTAATTAAATTTTTGAGTTCGACTGATAGTTTAGATATGGAAAAAATTATATTAAGAGGGTAGCTCCTTAAATGAGTCACTGTAAATCACGAACTTGATTAATTAGAATATAATTTTATAGACCGATTAGTATAATATTAAAAAAATAAATAAATAATGTCTTACAACGTAAAAAAAGATTTATTTTTTATTTGTAAAAAGGTTTAGAAATTTAATTACTTATTTTTCTAAAAATATAATTAATGAAATTATTTATTATAATGATGAAATTATTTGATTACGGATCGGTATTTATTATAATTTTAATATTATTAGGTATATATAATGCATAAAAATAATATAGAAATATTTTTATTTTCATGTTTAATATTTTCTCATTTCTTCACTAATCTATTTCTATTTTTACTCACTAATCTGTACGTTACCCTTACATAAAATTATGATAGTTAAAATCCCTTTCTTTCACTCTTACGGTGGAAATAAGAAAAGTAGTGTCCTATGAAAATCATAAAGAGTGTCACATGAGAAAATACGTATATTTTGTTATTTTTAAAAATGTTAGAAATATAATTATCTATTTTTCTTGATATATAATTAATAAAATTATTTAATATTATAATAATGAAGTTATTTAATGGTGGATTAATATTTATTCTAATTTTAATATTATTAGATATATACAATATATTAAGAAAATATAAAATTTTTTTATTTTTATGTTTAATACTTTTTTCTTTTTCTCAATGATTTGTCTCTTTTTTTTTTCTCAATAATCTATTTTCTACTTTTATATAAAATTACGGTGATCAAAATCCCTTTTGTCCACTCCTATGGTAAGAACACAATCCAACTTTTATTTATTCATATTTTCAATATTGAGAATACTATTCAATCATTATTGAAGTTATGACGGTTTATTTCACATCCATCAATGAATAATTAAGAGGTATTTCATTTAAACTTCCCTACTTCATTGTCCGCCACCTTTGTGGTCTTTATTAAATATTGGGTATTTTGTTAATTAAATTTGATAGGTTCGCATGATTATTTAAAGTCACTATTCTATTCAACTCAAATACTTCCCTTTTAAAATGACCTGTAGCATAAACACGTACATGTGACCTAATTTATATAAAACTTGAGCCAAATATTTTAAATAAATTTGTATAATTCTTTTCTCTATTATTAATAACAACTCATAAATTTAAACTATATAAGGAAGATAATATTTTTATAAAATCAATAAAAAAATCAAATTTACTCCACTAAAAAAGAATTATCAAATCATTGAATATCAGAATATAAATATATGATTCATAATGCAACTTCAATTCAAATTTCGATAATAAAATATCAAATATCTTATCATTTCATTTTCAATCTATTAATATGATGTTTATTTTTTATATTCAAATATATAAGAAACAAAAGTGGAATTACAGAGTTTGGAGGAGATAGTCCATAACAAATGGTAAAAAGATTGAATGGAACACTACTTTATTTGTGTTAGTCATTTGAAATAAAAGGTCTGGTCCCCATTACCCCATTATTTGGGGTAACTCGTTTTGCCCACCAAAAATCAAAAGTCTTGCTTGCACAATTAAGTGAAAAAGTAGCAATGGTTCTACACCAGTCATCAATGCAGAAAAGTAGGTCATGCAGCATCAGATAAAACAAATAGCAATTGACAAAACTCTGTAAGAGGTGGAATCCTTTACAATGTTGTATTGTATTGTAAGCATAGTGCTAGTATTTTTATGTTTCCTTAATAATAGTGGCCCTTACTTTTTGTGCTGTTGGGTCATAATGCTATCAAGATAATAAAATTTGTTAAAAGAGCACTAATATTCGTGTGTTATTCATATTTTTTTGCACCATTAGTAATACAGACTATTGACTAATCAGATAATTAATACAATGTAATTAATAATTGATGATTCTATTCAATAAAAATATTATAAGAGACAACTGAAATGATATTATAACTAGAAAAATTATTACATAAACAATTAAATAATTAAACTTGTATAGTATTTTAAAGATTAATATACAAATAGAGAAAATGATTTAAATGACAATCAAGTTTATTTTATCTGGTTAAAATTTTCAACTCGACTTTATCTTAAGATGGTGAGAAGTGATCCTACAAAATTAACTAGAGTTCCAAGTATCCTCACGTAGAGTGTTGAGATCTACATGAACAATAGCAGTGGTATTGAAAGGGTGTTGTTCACGCGCAATATGGGAAGGTGGGATTAGAGAGGGAAAAATGGGAACTTCATCTCCTTGTAAGACCGCACCAATGTAATGCCATACAATAATGTCCCAACTCCTTCAGCTCTCTCGATTCCCACCACCCCGCCCCCCACTTTTGAGTGAAAGAGTAAATACGAAGACAAATGTAAGTATTGACAATGCAACCCTTGTGACTTTGTTAGTGGTGTAGAGGAAAAATGGTTATTCAAAAAATGGGAAATTGCTCTAAAGTCAGCTCCAGTGTCCTCGTTTCAAAATAACTATACCCCACTTGTGGGTCTAAACTTTCCTCCGTGGAGTCTAAACTTTGCTTTTCTTCTCCGTAGTGTACTAATCGTGTCTTCTCTTATAAGATTCTCTCTTTTAAAAAATATGTAAGAGGGAGACAGAGACGTCTACCTTTGAAACTAAAGACCCATGTTAGATAATGGGTGGATTTGTGTTGTGATATGCTGGGTTTACGGATAAACATTTCTTCACTTGTAAGGGAATGGTATTGGATTTCCTGGGTTTTTCCGCTGAATAATTGAGACAGAGAGACGTCTACCTTTGAAACTAGAGACCATGTTAAAAGATGGGTGGATTTGTGTTATTCTATGTTGGGTTTCCTGATGACTATTTCTTCACTTATAGGGAATGGTACTGGATTTCTAGGTTTTGTCCACTAAAAGCTTAATTTTTAGCAACGGGTCTTCACCGCTTCTTCATTCTGTGCTTCTTCGTGCCTCGTACAGATAAAATATAAGCTTGGGATTTGATATCTGCTACCGGGGTTTTCACATGTGGTAAGTTTTTGCTTCACTTTCAAGTTTGTTTGTGGTTTTTATTATCTAGGTGTTTTGGGATGTGGGTTCGAGATTTCTTGATTTGTGTGTCTCAATTTTTAGCTATATATTGCATGGTTTGCATAACACTTTTAGGATCCACACAAGGTGTGAATTTGTTTGATCCACTGTCAAAAGGTTTGATATTTTTTCTTTCAGGTGGGGACTTGAGATTTCAATTCGTGCTTGTTGCTTTACTTGCAAGTTGTTGTTAGTTGGGACCTTCCTTTTTTGTGGGTTATTATAGTGTGCTGCTTTGAGATTTTTGGGTATACGAGTTTCTTCATTTGGGATTTTTCTTCATGTGGGTGGTGAGTGTACTGGGGTTTTGGCCTTTTGTCACAAGTGAAGTGTGAATTTTTACATTGGTCTCAAAAATGGTGGAGTGCGGTTCTACACCTGTGACTTTCCTCAAATGGGTGTACCTTGCTTGTCTTGCTTATTCATGTTTGGGCATTGGAACATTGAGTCAGAACTGTGATCCTGGAGATATGCTGGCATTGAAGGAATTTGCAGGAAATCTAACAAATGGGACCATTATCACATCATGGTCTAACGCATCCGATTGCTGCAAATGGGAGGGTGTGGTTTGTGAGGATAATAGCGTCAGTGTTGTTGCAAGTAGAGTGATCAAGTTGATTCTGCCGGCCAAGGGTCTGAAAGGGTTGCTTTCGCCTTCATTAGGCCATTTAGATCACCTGAAGTTGCTTAATCTTTCAGTTAATCTGCTTGAAGGGGGATTGCCTGTGGAGCTCTCAAATTTGAAGCAGCTGAGGGTTCTTGATCTCAGCCACAATATGCTACTAGGTCGTGTTTCAAAAGCTCTGAGAGGATTGCAATCTATCCAAGTAATTAATATTTCTAGCAATACATTTGCTGATGATTTATCTGAGCTTGTGGTGTTTCCCTATCTCTCTGTCTTCAATGTGAGCAACAATTCATTCACCGGTCAAATTGATCCTCAAATTTGCACGTCTGGGATTCAGATTCTGGAATTATCAATGAATCATTTTGTGGGTGGGCTTGATGGCCTGGTCAATTGCAGCAAATCACTCCGGCAGCTGCACGTGGACTCCAACTCAATGTCGGGCAATCTTCCAGATTTTTTGTTCTCAATGCCATATTTGGAGCAGTTGTCGCTCTCTGGGAACAACTTCTCAGGCCAGCTAAAGGAGGAGCTCAGTAAGCTTTCCAATCTTAAGACATTAGCCATATCAGCCAACCGGTTTTCAGGTAATCTTCCAAGCATCTTTGGAAACCTTACACAGCTAGAACAGTTGATTGCACATTCAAATTCATTCTCCGGCCCAATTCCGTTAAGTGTGGGGCTATGCCCAAAGCTTCGGGTGCTTGATCTTCGTAACAACTCCTTGACTGGACCCATTGATCTTAATTTTACTGGTTTGCCCCAACTGTGTGCACTTGATCTTGCTTCTAATCATTTTCAGGGCCCCCTCCCGCAGTCTCTTTCTAGTTGCCAGGAGTTGAAAACCTTGAGCCTTGCTAAAAATAAATTAACTGGCCCTATACCAGAAACTTATTCAAATCTGAGCCACCTTTCGTTTCTCTCTCTCTCAAATAACAGCATTGAGAACTTATCTGGTGCTTTATCTGTACTCCAACAATGCAAAAATCTTTCCACCCTCATTCTTTCAAAGAATTTTTGGGGAGATGTAATCCCTGACAATGTGGCTGGATTTCAAAGCTTAACGATTCTAGCCCTTGGTAATTGTGGTCTTAGTGGCCAAATCCCAAGTTGGTTATTGAACTGCAAGAAATTACAAGTCCTGGATTTATCATGGAACCACATGGATGGGACAATACCTTCATGGATTGGTCAGATGGACAATTTGTTTTACTTGGATATCTCCAATAACTCACTCACGGGAGAAATTCCTAAAAGTTTGACAGAGCTTAAAAGTCTTATTTCTGTAAACTGCAACTCCTCTGATCTGTCCAATTCTGCTGGCATTCCACTTTATGTGAAGCGAAACCAGAGTGCCAGTGGTTTGCAGTACAATCAAGCTTCAAGTTTCCCTCCATCTTTATACTTGAGCAATAACAGGATTAATGGGACCATCTGGCCTGAAATAGGTCAACTGAAACAACTCCATGTTTTAGATTTGAGCAGGAATAACATCAGTGGCAACATACCTAGCTCCATATCAGAGATGCGAAACTTGGAAACTTTGGACTTATCCTACAATAACCTCTCTGGATCAATCCCTGCATCATTCAACCAGTTGACATTTCTTTCAAAGTTCAGTGTTGCTTATAATCACTTGGAAGGACAAATTCCTGCTGGTACACAGTTCTCAAGCTTTCCCAGTTCAAGCTTTGAGGGGAATCCAGGTCTTTGTGGGGGAATAGATTCGCCATGCATCGTCAATGTCACTATGGGGATGAAACCAGGATTGCCTTCCAGCTCAAACAATAAATTGGGTCGAAGTGGCATTTTTGGGATAACAATCAGTATTGGAGTTGGGATTGCATTGCTTTTGGCAGCTTTTCTGCTTCGAATGTCAAGGAGGGAAGAGAGCAATCCAATAGATCAGTTGGATGAGGAAATGAACAGGCCACATCGGTTGTCTGAAACTCTTGGTGCTTCAAAGTTGGTTCTCTTCCAGAATTCAGAGTGCAAGGATCTCACTGTTGGAGACTTTTTGAAATCTACTAACAATTTCAACCAAGCAAATATAATTGGTTGCGGAGGATTTGGCCTGGTTTACAAAGCTATCCTTCCGGATGGGTCAAAAGTTGCAATTAAGAGGCTTTCTGGTGACTGTGGCCAGATGGAACGTGAGTTCCAAGCTGAAGTCGAAGCTCTCTCCAGAGCCCAGCACAAAAACCTCGTTTCTCTTCAAGGTTATTGCCGCCATGGGAATGACAGATTATTAATTTATTCATACTTGGAGAATGGGAGCCTGGATTATTGGCTGCATGAGTGTGTTGATGGAGCTTCTCTGCTTACATGGGAAACAAGACTCAGGATAGCTCAAGGAGCAGCTCGTGGGTTAGCCTACCTGCATAAGGTTTGTGAACCAAGTATTGTTCATCGGGACGTTAAAACTAGCAACATTCTTTTGGATGAGCAGTTTGAAGCTCATTTAGCTGATTTTGGACTCTCAAGGCTGCTTCGTCCTTATGATACTCATGTAACAACTGACTTGGTTGGCACATTGGGGTATATTCCTCCAGAGTACAGCCAGACGTTGACAGCAACTTTTCGAGGTGATGTTTATAGCTTTGGAGTTGTTCTACTTGAGCTTCTCACTGGCAGGAGGCCTGTGGAGGTCCGCAAGGGGAAAAACTGCCGGGATTTGGTGTCTTGGGTGCTTCAAATGAAACTAGAGAAGCGGGAACAGGAGATTGTGGACTCATCAATTTGGGATAAGGCTCTTGAGAAACAGCTTTTGGAGGTTCTTAGGATAGCCTGTAAATGCATAGATCAAGATCCAAGAAGGAGACCCCTCATTGATCAAGTTGTTTTGTGGCTTGATGCTGTTGGAAATGAGGGCATCTGATGTGTTATTTTGTTGAGATTTGGCTCTTTCAGCTTCATTTTCTTTGGCATCTGTAAAGCAACAGCATCTATGTTTCCATGAAAGTTTTGTTTCAGGGAGGTGGGGGATTACCAAATGACCTCTCCTTGTAGAAAGAAATCCTTTGGTATTGTATACTGACAGGTTTGAACTTTGTATACCTGGGTCATCTTGGCCATTTTTTTTTTTCCAAAATAATGATAATATAATGTTGATAATTCTTCATTTGTCGTCCAGATTAGTAGAATCTTGTCATATCGTTACAATTCATGTTCTTTGTTCATCGAATTTGCATTTTTTTTATTTAATTGATATTCAACCCTTGTTCATCAGATGCATATGTATGAAGATTTCCGGGAAATGGTTCACTCTCGGCAGCTTTATACAGTGCGAGAACCACCACTGACAGATAAGTCATCCCTCGTTATGTGTTGTCTGCAATTTCTGCACAGATCTTATGCTGCGGTTGGCAGAACAATTTAAAAATCTCCTATAGTGTTGCATTTCTGAAGAAATTTGAAATTCTTTTCTCAGATGAAGTTAATTCTTTCCAGATTTTTGTCTAGGCTTTTTTATTTTTTATTTTCACTTTCCAATTGCGCATGTCTTCTTCATGTTATTTACTGTTTTGCGGAGCCTAGATTATATTCTTGCACCAAAGATTTTATAATGTGGGAAGATTGTCTGGTGGAAACCTGGTTATCTTTTTTATGTTCTTTTTTAATGTTTGATTTTCTTAATCTCATTCTTCTTCATTACTTACTGGTCCTTGAATATCGGTACTGATGCTTACAGATGGGAATGCCACAAGTAGAGCTGAAGCATTCAGCTGCAGATACTATTAGGTACACAATAGCTCTCATCCTTCTGTGAAGCCATTTTTGTTTCCAATTCTCTAATTTGTGACTTTAAAACAAGTAGTAACTAGTTCGGAGATGAATTTTTCTGAAGCTTCTTTGAACTTCTGATACTAGTTATGATTGTAAAAACTGATTCCTTGTCGTCAACTAACTTGCCTTGTGTTATTGCATATCAAGAAATTTTTTCAAAATTCAATACTCGCTATAAACTTTGATTTCTATATGATTTTGCATTTTGGAAGGATTGGTTTCCTTCTTGGCTTGTAAATATGTCATCTATAAACTGCATAGTGGCTGAATGTATAATGATACATGTTTTCTAAGTTGATTGTAACCTTTGTGATATGGATTCAGATATTTGTGTAGGATTTGCCTTGTAAGCGGTTTAGAAAGAGTTATCTTTTGGACTTTGTTCACACTGGATTGAGAAAAATAAAGTGCCTTTACTATGAAAACCAAACATTATGATTGTGAAGTCCACTCACATTGCTCTAATTGT
Organism: Dillenia suffruticosa; assembly: GCA_033439265.1. Classification (NCBI taxonomy): domain Eukaryota; kingdom Viridiplantae; phylum Streptophyta; class Magnoliopsida; order Dilleniales; family Dilleniaceae; genus Dillenia; species Dillenia suffruticosa. The sequence goes on from JAVTVX010000005.1 coordinate 4,913,441, forward strand.
AGGCTGTTGTAAACCCCCAGTTTTGGGAAAAGAATGATATTCTTTTTGGTGAATGGTAATCTGACTAGATGTGAAAGATAGGGGCACGATTCAGAACCAGGATAGGTGCACATTTGAGAATCATGAGATTAAAAAAATCCAACTTTTGAGTTCTGTTCTGACCATTATTTTTCTGTATCTTTACACTGTTGCAAAGCAATCTTCATGTGTGGACTGTTTGTTGAGGTTGGACAAACAGTAAGTTTACTCTTAATTTTTATATTTTGTGGATAAAACAGTGAACTCCAGCAATAGTAAGTGACAATTTTTTATCTACTTATTTATTTTATGAAATTTCTCATTTTTCACTACCAATCAATTGTGTGCTCAGATGTTTTTATGAAGTTGACCGAGTTAAGTTCTATCTTATTATGAATCACAAATGTTATATATTAAACACATATATATGGTGGCACGCAGACAACTAGTGATGAATGAGTCACTTATCACCAGGCCCATATCTGATTATTTAATTTATCACATATTCTATACCATTTTTTATAGGATACCATTGAAGTTTGTTTGTAATATACCATCCGTTTCTTATTACACATCTGATACTCCTGTTACTTTCACTGAACTAGATCGAAGATTTGACTCAAACTTATTTGATTGTGAACATACGAAGAAAACTTTTTAAGCCAGTGACAAACAAGTGTCCCCACCAACCATGCATTGCACAAACAGCTAGAAGGTTGCATCTGTTGACATGGTTGTAAACGGGTCAGGGCCCTAACAGGAGTTGAGCACCCAACTATGCCAACACTGCTTTCATGATCTGACACTGGTTTAGAGACATTGAAATTAAAATTAGAGAGAGAGAGAGAGAGACTCGTGTGCAAGTACTCGCGTGCGTGTGTACAAAAATTGCATCAGTATAGTCATCGAAGTACTTGTTTATTTATGATAATTGGTGTGTGAAATTCTAGCACACAATCATTGTGGAAGACAGGACACCGAAAGGTGGGACATTACCAACTTTAGGGGAGTCAAATGGGGGTGTGAAACAAGGCATGCATAAAGAAGAGGGTGTGAATGTGAATGATGAAACAGGGGACATGAAAGATTTCATGGTGAGAAAGCAAAAAGAGGCACAGGGAGTGATAGACACAGCACAGAATGTAGTGAGGAGACAAAGCGCTTGGTTGATGATGCTTATGAAGCTTCAAAGGAGACCACTCAAAGGGTCAAAGACACTGTTGTTGGAGGACCTGACCAGGCTGTGGAGGATTGGAATGACGATGGTGGGGTCATTGATGATGGTGCTACAGATCTTAGTAGGCAAGCTGGAAAACATAGCAAGCAAGATTGACTTTTAAGTTTCTAAATTTACTTTTCGTTACGCCATATTTTTTTTTTGGGTGATGTTTAAATTTTCGTTTCTCTACAACGGGTTTTTGTAGAATTTTCTGACATGGGTCTTGTCTGACCCTTAATCCTTCGTGTTTTTTCTTTTCTTTTTTGATTGTATCAGGATTCGAACCTCACCAGATTGGGGGAGGGAGTTTTGATGGAATTAATGCTCACGTGGGATATGTTTCCATGTATGAAAAATGAGAATTATCCCACTTTTCATATTCTCAATATGGTAATTGATGTGATTCGAAATCCTTTCGTTTGTGGTTATGGAAGGATAAGGAAACTAGGGCAAAACTCTAGGTAACACAATCATTGCATAACAATCGTGGTGATGGCACAATTGAGAGAGAACTCACATCCTTGAGAGAAGGGTTAGAAAAAAAATAGTGTAGAGAGTTTTTGCCGTCTTTCTCGTCGGATTTAGATTGCGATGTTGTGATACTGTGGTGATAGTTAGAATTTCGTGGTTATTATCCCGATAGCGAGGTAGTTCGTGCCAAAACTCGTGTTTTTCAGATTTTCTGCGATTTGCTCGTTGAGGTATGCCCGGAAAACTTAGACTTTTATGATTCTAAAAATAATTGTCACACTTCCGTATGTGTGTGTGTATGGAAATCGAACAGATTTGTATCACCGGCCTGTTTTCTCTCGGGGACATCCCTCATGTTCATGAAATGGGACAATCAACTTTCTCTCTTGGATTTGGAGGCCCAAAAGAAATTGAAAGTGGGTTTGTTCAATATCATCATTCAATTTCTTGGGTTTGCTTTTTTGAGCAAATGTGTTCCAAGTCCATGGTTCAATTCTCTGCTGATTACCCAATTCACAACAATATTTGTTTTCTCAATTTATTATTATCATTATTTTGGTTGTATAAGAATTTGAACTTGATATCACCAAGTTGAGAGAGAAGGTTTGTATCACTGGGCTGTTCTTGGGACGTTTTCTCAATTTATCTTTGTGAGTTGAATGACACTTCCAGCGATAAGTCAAGTTTACATTAGAGGGCAAAGCCAGAAATTAGAAAATTAGAGGAAGTGAAGAACAACATGCAGGGTCAGGCAAACAGCAAATTTTTTTTGGGGGGGGGGGGAATTTAGCGGGAAAACGTTTTTGGAATTTAGCTAATTGGCACCCACATATTAGTTTTTGTTTTTCAGCTTGGGGAAAGAAGCATTATTTTTTTTTAATGTAAAGAATAACATTAACCATTGGAAATGTTTAAATATGTGACCACTCAGGGCAATGAACCATCGAATCAAAATGGGCCAAAATTCATGAGATGGTCCAAAATGGTGTTGGGTCGGTGATGGTGGAGCAATCATTCTATGAGATTTGAGAGATCGCATGGATATTGATGAGTCAGTTTTGCAACTTGGATAAGAAAGTAAATGAAAACAGGGGCTTGTCCTGAATGCACGGGGAACATTCAACTCTCCTAATTGCCCAGTTTGCCTTACACAATTTCTTTTGCTCTTAAAGTCACCATATCACAAGAATGGGCTTACCTTCATGTTATGATGATTAAAATTGATATTTGTAGGTAGTGATCTTTCTCTCTTCCTTACTAGTGTGGTTGGTAACAAATTATAAAATTTGGCGGCGAGAGAGGAATGGAAGGCAGCGAAAACCATGCGAGGGAACATGAAAGCTCAATGGAGGAAGATGACCGTCTAGAAAGGAGCATAAAAAAGGCAAAAGCATCAACACTTGTTGGTGTAGGTGGGATGGGCACATTCATTCTTTAATCAGATCGTGAGTTCGACTCTCATTAGACACGGAAAAACAATGTTGGGAGACCCTCCCCCAAAGTAGACTCTGTAGCGGTTGATCCAGATTAATCAAGTCAAAACTCCGGATGCTGGGTGGTAGTCAAACCAAAATATCAAAAAAAATAAAAAATGAAAAAGGCAAAAGCAGGGGAGGATGGAGGAGATAGGGAAATGAAGATATCCTTTAAAGAGATGTTGATTGGAAAGGAGAGTAGAATGATGGATTTAGATGGAATAATGGAGGAAAATTTCGATGAAGATGAAGAATTACTGGAGGAGGAGGGGGAAGCTAACCCTGGACCAAGTAATGTACCAGAAATTTTGGTAACAAATGATGCTATGAGAGATTTATGGAAACCATGGAAATAGACTATAATAATCAAATTGCTAGGTAAGGACATTGGCTACCATTTAATGCTCACGAAGATAACATACATGTGGAGGCCAGAGGGAAGTCTTGAACTTCTGGATCTAGGAAATGAATACTTCTTAGCTAAGTTCACTAGCAGACAGGACTACACACATGTCTTAACGGAAGGCCCATGACTCATTCATGATCACTACCTCACGGTTAGGAAATGGAAACCATGGTTCACCCCCAAGGATGAGAAAATCAAATCCACGACGGTTTGGGTTAGACTCCCACACCTTCCCATTGAGTTCTTTAATGAAAGCATCATGATGGAGATTGGGAAAGCTATAGGAAGACCTATTCAGGTGGATACAAATATAGCCAATGCCCGTAGGGGTCGGTATGCTAGGTTTGCATAGAAATTGATCTGGACAAGGCCTTGGTTTCAAGAATCAAAATCAGAAAAAGGATGCAGCGTGTGGAGTATGAGGGACTTTATACCATTTGTTTCAGGTGTGGGAAAGTAGGCCACAGAACGGAGGAATGCAAACATCAGGGTTCAAATAAGGAAAATCACTACAAAGCAGCAGAAGAATGGGCAAACAATGAAACTTTCACTAGTGGGTAATCAAACACAGCGGAGCTCACGACGGAGAAGGATGATGGCCTCGGCCCATGGATGATAGTTCAGAGGAGACAAAAAGTACACAAAATGGAAATCTGGGGAATAAAAAAAGGAAAGAGTCCTCTCACCTGAACCGATTTGGGTATTTAGGGGAAGTCAATGGAGCAGCTTTCGAGGAAACACAGGAAGCAGGCAAGGAAGAGGGCATGATCAGTCCTAGGTTAGAGCTGAGCCCAAAGCTACAGAGAGACATCATCATAAGATAGAGTAAGAAAGCAGAAAAAGGAAGAACAAACAAGTCAGAAACAGGCAAAGCTAAAGGGAAGAGTGTGCAACTTCCTGAGACACAAAGGCGGAGTGGGATAGAAGATAAGATTGAAGATTAGTGGAAGCACTAAAAGTTTGACCGGGTAGTTCTTGTTCAAGGCAGAGGTAAACCTCTTTTCCTAGGCCATAGGTTGGACGGCCTAGGAAGGGGGCAAAGTGTTGACCCAAACAAATGGGAAGTCTTGGCCCATCTTTACTTTTGAAGACGATACTACTCCAAACGAGCCAACCCTCAAGGGATTGCAGTTGGGCCACGTGGATGGGCTGAAAAAGCATCACAGGGCTTTTGACCCAAGAGAAAACTTTATGGAGGAGGGAAATTCAAACTTAACGGTCTACTCAGAAGGAGCCATAGTTCTCAAGTCTGCAAACTGGATGAACATGGAGTGTGATTCGAAAGAGGATATTGAAGAAGACAGTGAGTTAGAGGAGAGCGAAGGACGGGAGACGGAGACTTCTTAGCGCGGGTTCCCTCTCTTCAAGTCTTGTCTTTATGGGGATCAAAGTAATATCTTGGAACTGTAGGGGCGTTGGGAGTATTAGCTTTAGGCATGCATGTAGGGAGCTGATTAAAAAGCAGAATCCGGAGATTATTTGTTGCTTGGAAACCAAAGCTAAGAATGGTAATTTCCAAAAGTTTATGTCTAAAGTGGGTCTGGATGCAGAATTCATAGTCCTAGCAAAGGGCTTCAAAGGTGGTTTGTGGCTCTCTTGGAACTCCATGAAGGTTAATCTGAGAGTGGTCTATCACACAAATCTATTTCTTCATTGCTTCATGAAGGATAGATGCAGCATTGTCAACCTCCTCTTAGACTGAGAGAAGAATGTTGGAAGGACTTGGCTTATCTAGCTAGTAACATCTCTCTCCCTTAGATTGTGATGGGCGATTTTATTGATATCGCAAGGCTCAGTGAAACCAGTATGGCTACAAATAACAATTGGAGAAGATACCAAAGGTTTAGACAGTGGTGGAATACTTGCAATCTTATGGACACTTATGCAGGAGGTCCTAAATTCACTTGGATGAAGAAAAGTTAGGGCAGTGTGGTCCTTCACCAAAAGTTGGATAGAGTTTTATGCAACCTTGAGGCAAAGCTGGCCTTTCCCGAATTGAAAGCTCTCAATCTGACAAGGACTCATAGTGATCATTGCTCGGTAAGTACTAGTTTATCCCTTCCTCCTAATAAGGATAGAAAGCCCTTCCATTTTGAAGCAGCTTGGTTCAATCACGATAATTTTAAAGAAGTCTTTGAATTAGCTTGGAAGGAAGTAGATGGCCCTCTGCAACAGGTCATGAGCTCTATTACAGAGGAAATCAAGGTTCGAAATAAACTGGTTTTTGGAAATATCTTCCACCGCAAGAGAAGATTGGAAGCTAGAATTGGAGGTATCCAGAGGTCCAACAGTTACAACCACTTTACCTTCTTGCAAAATCTAGAAAGCAACCTGCTGAAGCATTATCATGCAACCCTAGAGCAAGAAGAGATCCTGTGGCATCAAAAGTCAAGAATTAGGTGGCTGGTGGAAGGTGACAGGAACACTAGTTTCTTCCATGCTACAACTAAAGTAAGAAGGAATGCCAATAGAATTACAGCGCTCAAGATAAAGGAAGTATGGACTACTGATTAGGAGGAAATGCAGGCCTATGCTGTTAACTACTTCTCGGACCTGTTTGCTAGTAAGGAGACGAAGGAGCCGAGTGCTAGGTTCATGTTCCAAAGAAGAAAAATTAATCATGCAGATCAGGAGCTTCTCTGCAGAATCTTTGAGGAGGAAGAGATCCGTTTGGTTGTCTTCTACATGAACGATCTTAAGGCTCCTGGTCCTGATAGTGTTCAACCAATATTTTTTCAAAGATTCTGGCCCACTGTGAAAGAAAAGTTCTACCAATTTGTCAACAAATCTCTGATGGAAAGCTACTTTCATCTTGAGCTAGCGAGAGCCTATATGATCCTCATTCCAAAAAGTTACAATCCTGAAGATAACTTTGACTATCGGCCTATCAGTTTGTTGAACACTTCATACAAGATCCTTAGATAATGCATTGTAGCAAGACTAAGGCCTATACTTCAAGGTCTGATTGGACAGCACCAGAGCCGCTTCTTACTAGGCTGAGGCACTCTCGATAATATAGTGGTCCTATAGGAAGTTATCCATTCCATTAGGTTGTCCCAAAGCAAGAAGCACTTTATGATTATCAAAAATAGATCTCAAGAAGGCTTATGATAATGTCAACTGGGAATATTTGGTAAAGATAATGTTGGAGATAAATATGCCTAATGATCTTGTGAAGCTCATCATGTTTGCAGTTGCAAATAGTGATACCTCCATTATTTGGAATGAAGAGACTCTCCCTCCTTTTAGGCTTAGGTAGGACTTGAGACAGGGGGATCCCCTCTCACTGTATCTTTTCCTGTTAGTGATGAAAAGACTCAACTGCATGATTCAAGAGAAAATGAGGAAAGGAGTGTGGAAGGCGATTAAAACGTCCAAGATGGGGCCAAGTATTTCTCATCTATTTTTCACCGATGATTTAATCCTTTTCGTTAAGGCTGAACACTTGAATCTTAGCAACATTCGCAGCTGTCTTAAGGAATTTTCGAAGGAGAGTGATCTTCAAGTAAACCCCAGTAAGTCTAAAATTTGGGTTTCGCCTAAAGCGCTTAAATACCTTAAGGAGTCTCTGGCTACCTGCAGCAACTTCTCTGTCACAGAGGACCTAGGAAGATATCTTGGAGTCCCTTCTATTCATGGGAGGGTTAATAAAAACTTCTATAATCAGGTTGTGGAAAAAGTGCAGAAGAAGTTCAGTAATTGAAAAGTTAAACTTCTAAGTATAGCGGGAAGAAAGACTCTGATTCAATCCGTTATAACTGTTGTCCCTATCAATACTATGCAGTCGGCTTGGCTCTCAGACCATACTTGTAAGAAATTGGATGGACTTCTTTTGGGGAGGCAATGCCGAGAAGAGAAAAGTCCACATGGTAAGGTGGGAGGAAAGGAAAATGGATAGAGGGTTAGGCATTAGGTGCATGAGAGAAAACAACATAGCATTAATGGCGAAGTTGGGTCAGAGAATTTTGAAAAAGGATGATATTCTATGGTGTAAAGTCCTATAGCACAAGTACCTCAAGGGAGAGAATTTGTTGAAATACAAAAACATAGCAACACCTTAGTTGTTTGGAAAGGGATTTACAGCAGTAGAGATTGTCTCAAGAGAGGAATTAAATGGACGATTGGGGATGGTAAGTTTATTAGATTTTGGCATGATAATTGGGTGGGAAAGGAGGAGCTAGTTTACAACGCCTTAATCCCTCATGACTTGTGTAGTTTTGATACTAGAATAAACTACTTTTGGTATGATGAAGGTCATTGGAAGTTTGATGAGTTCCTTGCTGTCCTCTCCATTGAAAAAGTGGAGGAAATCAGAACCATGACGATTTCCAGAGATAGAAGAACAAAATTCTATAGTTTGGAAGGATAGTGAGGTTGGTGAGTAGAACAAAATTCTATAGTTTGGAAGGATAGTGAGGTTGGTGACTTCTTGGTAGCCTCGGTCTATTGGATTCAAAGGAGGCTGCAGTGGGATCAGAGTGGGGAAAGAAGAGATCGGGGCTGGTTATGGAAGAGGAAATGCCCGGAAAGAATCAAAGTTTTCGTTTGGATAGCTGCTTGGGGTAAAGTCTTGACAAATGCGGAGCTCAAGAGGAGGAGTATCACCAACGAAGGAACCTATGCTATCTGCTAGGAGGAAGAGGAAACGGTAGTCCATGCTCTCAGGGACTGCAAGCACGCTAAAGCCATTTGGGTAAGGCTGGTGGAGGACATCTAGAATTTGAAGGAGTTTTGGGAGGATAGCATCTTTGAGTGGCTTCAGAAGGGTGTTGAACGAAGGAATAATCTTAATCTGGAGGAAGAGGATATGAATTTCTTCATTATGGTTTGGTGCATTTGGAAGAACAGATGTCGCCTCATTCGTCAAAAGACTTCAAATTCACCTCTGGCCATTCTTAACCGAGTGAGGAGTATGGTCAAGGTGGGAGTGAGGTCCGTGGGGGCGACCAACAGGAGGAAAGAGGAGCTACATGTCAGTTGGAAGAAACATCCTGAAGGATTAGTCAAGTTAAACGTTGATGGGGTTGCGCTTTTGTCTAATGGGAAGGCGAGTGCAGGTGGAGTCTTCAGGAATAGTAGGGGCATGGTTGTTGGGATTCTGGTGTAATGTATGCATAGCTCAGGGGGATTTGGCAAAGTTGTAGGCTGTGAATGAGGGTTTGAAGATTGCTAAAAGAAGGGGGATAAGGCAGGTGCTGGTAGAGAGTACTCCAAGTTAATTGTCAATGCCATCAACAGGGGAGTGCGGGAGAATCACCCATGGAAGAACATGGTTCAAGAGTGCAAGGCCTACATGGATGTGTTGGGAATTGGGGAGATAAATCATATCTTTAGAGAAGCCAATCATTGCGCCGACTCCCTGGCCAAGTTGGGTCACGTTGCAGAACCAAGAGTGCATATTAGTGATACTCCTCCATTAGAAGTTGTTAAGTGGCTGCAGCAGGATAAGGCTGGTGTTGTTTGGGTTAGGAGGAAAATGAGACCTCCCTAATTCAATGTTAGTTTGTGTTCTCTTCTGTGTTTTCCTATTTTTTCTTCACTTTTCACCAAAAAAAAAGTCACCATATCACCTGCCATGCGTAACTCCCCTTCATTTAATTTTGCCCCGAGGATTTTTAAATCTTGTTATCTTTTATCATTAATGAGAGATTATGCCTAGCCAATCTTTGTCCAAGCTATTTCACATAAGAGATGAGAATTTAAACCTATAAGGTTGTCTACTTAGTTTTGAAAAAAAATATCCTATTTAATGAATATGATGGCTTTTTATTATTCAAGATTGTGGAAATTTTTTAGGAGCATAAAAAATCTCCCTTGTCTTTTTTGAAGTTGTAGAATTTAGAAAGTGGCCACATCTCCCATTTTCAAATAGGGGTGAGAGAGCACGAGAGAGGAGAAAGAGAGAGAGAAAATAAAGGAGGAAACATGAGAGGAGAGAGAAGAGATTAAATTCTTTTTTAAAAAGGTAATGACGTCTTTTCAGAAAAAAAATGTGAAGAAATTATAAATTTATCTTCGATTCACAAATTAGTTCTAAACTTTAAAGCGCAATAATTGAGAACTTAATTTTCAAAATCTGTAATTTGTTAGTCTCTCCATTACTAACGGTATAAATTTGTCCGTTAAATGTTGACTTAGATCCACGTAACAGATGATATAGAGGGGTACTTTCTCACTTGGCTTCCAGAGTGGCAGAAATTGCTGATGACACGTCAGCACTCGACGCTCACTATGTTGCCACGTCAGCAAAAATGCCGACGTGTCTTGCCACGTTAATAATTTTGTTGACGTGGCAAAACACGTTAGCATCGGTCCACTATCAACAAAAGGGTGAGACTTGACAAGCAATTTCCTTAAAAAGTAACAAAAACGATTAAACTAATATAGGTGGAGAGAGAGAGAAGGCAAGTCAACAACAAGTGGTTTGAGAGAGAGAGAGAGAGAGAAGATTTCAATGGAGATATAGATAGACTAGTAGCTAGGGATTTCTTTACTGTGTTTGAGGGAAAACAATAGTTGAATGTGGATTTAGACAATGTATTTCTATTCCTTTTAAAAATTAAGATTGTGGTTCTAGATTTTTGTTTCGTGATCGTCATCAATTGAAGTTATTTTCTCAATGGTGGGTTCTTATAAGGTATGAAATCTAACATTTGAATTGTTATTGCTATAATTTCAAGTGTTACTATTTCCTCAAATGTTACTATTGTGTAATTTTGTTACTGTGATTTCAAAAAAATTAGGGTTTAAAAAAATGATTTCTTTTAATTTGTTAATAAAATATGATTAAATCTATAATTTTCATTACATTATTATAAGATTGTAAAATAGGGTTCTATTTATTTTTAGGGTTCATTAAAAATTAGGGTTTAAAAAATTAGTGTTTCTTTAAAATTGTTAATAATGTGTTATTAAATTTGTAATTTTTCATTATATTATTATAATATCTGTAAAATATTTATTAACATTCTGTGAAGTGATTCTATATTCTATTACTGTAATTTTAGTCTGAATTTTTAAGTATGTTCAATTAACTATATTATGTTGAGAATGTTTAAATGTCTCAACATTTTTCAAATTTTTTTTCCTCAAATGTGGATTCGAGCAAATTCACAATTGTATTACATCATGGTGGTAAATTGTAGGAACAAATATTTACGAAGGTGGTGATTTAACATATTTTGATAATTGTGATAGGGATAGAATATCAAAATTTGAATTAGGACACATGGTAGTAGAGTTAGGTTATAAAAACTATGTAAGGTCATGAACACCTTTGCTTGGAGATGGTTTCAATTCAATATTAACTGATTCTGCATTGTCATATTATTTGGATGAAAGAAAAAAATATGAGAATATTCATTTTTATATAGAACATAATATTGATGATATTTGTGTATTAGAGAATGATACTGATTTATTTAATGAAAGTGCCAAAGACAATGGGAAAAGTGAGGGCTTTAGTACTGAGATTTTGATAAGTAATGATTCTAAACTAATGATAGTACAAGGCAAGAAAGGGACGAGGAGTCAATGTGTAGTGATAATCCTTTAGAGAGTGAAGAGCCCAATGCACGTGATGAAGAGGGCATTATAGAGTCTGAAGAAGAGGAAAACTTTAGAAATGTACATTTTTGTGATCATGAGGAGGCAGATGAGGAGGATGAGTTAGAATACACAATGAGAGAGGATGAGAGTAATGATGAATGGGTTGAGACTAGGAAAAGATGTAGATATGAGGAGTTCAAGATAAATTACAACCTTATATTTATTGAATTCAAGTAGGACCATATTTTTGAAAATCTAAAATTTTTTAAACAAGTATTGAAAGATTATGTTGTTTATGGTGGAAGGAATCTCACATTTGTTAAAATTGATAAGGATGAAGTGGGCGTTAGATGTATTGAGAGCTATCAATGGTTGGTGTACGCAAAAAAACTTTAAGGTCATGAGAAGACAGCAATGGTAGTGACATGTAAGCCTGAACACAGCTGTGCTAGGAGTTGGAATAAGAAGCATGCAACAGCAAAGTGACTTGCAAGGAATTGGAGAAAAGTATCCAAAGTGATCTGTAGATACTAAATGTAATAACCTAGAGGGGGTGAATAAGTTATTTAATTTTTTTGGGCTAATTTTTGGATAATTAAAATCAAAGACCTAATACAATTAATTTAACAAGTAAAAGGATTCAAAAGAAATACTAACACACACATAATTTATAGTGGTTCGACTTTTTTGGTATACATCCACTCCCAGATTTTATCTAAATTTTCAAATCCATTATTCTATCAATTTACAACTAACTTCTCAAGGTGTTAGTGAACCACACAAGTACCTTCTAAATACTTTCACTTGCTTTCCGCAAGAGCAAGAAAAACTTCAACTGATCTCTTTCTCTTGTCGACACTTAAGCCCTAGATCAAGAATGTCATTATTTTGATATTTTTACAATAGACAGAAAGTAAGATCAATAAGCAGATAACAATTTTGGTTTCTAGACAATGCTCACAGCAATACAAAATATTTATAAAATGAAAGACAGAGTTATGATCAAAATGTTGTATAGGTTTCGCCAGAAGATTATCTTCTTCTTTATTATTGAGTTATACTTATAGTCAGAAAAGAAGAATTAGCCATTGAATTCTATTGAATGCATCGTAGTGGTTGGTGAACAGTCCATTTAATTTGTTACAGTTTTTCCGAACAAATGGACGTTAGACACATTGGGTCGATCTCCTAAAACTTCAAGCAAACTTGGTTTTTGTATTTTGAAATCTTGGGTCGGCTTGTTGAATGCTCAAGTCTACTTGTCAAAGATTGAGATGTGAGAGACATGAGGACTTGTCTACATTATAAGTAACCTTCTCAATATATAGGTCTTCTTATAGAAATGTTTAGTCGCCTTAATATTGAATTTTAATTTATAAGGCGACTTACACACATGAAATCCTTAGTTATGTCGCCTTGGATAAACTGTGAGTCATCTCATCTTAATTTTAGACTTAAATTTCTATGACCATTCATTTTCAGGTTATCTTGCTGTTTCCATTGGGTTGAGTTGTGCCTATTTGATTTCTATTGTCAGGTCATCTTGTGTCTATAGTTCGATCTCCCTAAGTATGTGTAGACACTAATTTTTGAGACATGATTTCCTTTGGTCATCTTGTGCTATTGTTTGGGTCATCTTAAGTATATGCAGACTTAAACTTCTGAGATGCATATCTGTCAGGTCATCTTGTGTCAAAGGTCAGGTCACCTTAAGCATTGTGCAGACTTAAACTTTAGAGACTTGTCTTCCTTAGGTCGTCTTGTGCTTAAGATTAGGTCACCTTAGGTGTTGTGCAAACTTAGACTTTTGAAACCCATATTTGTTAGGTCATCTTGTGCCAAAGGTTTGGTCACCTTAAGTATTGTGCAGACTTAGATTTCTAAGGTTTGTCTTCCTCAGGTCATTTTGAGCCTATTTTTTAGTCGCCTCGGGTGTTTGTACTTAGTTAATTTTTTCTCATTCGTGTTCATAGGTTGACTTGTACTATATGGCCAATGCGATTTTTTATACAAAATTCAATTTTAATAATTTTTCTTATTTCTTTCTAATTTAGGTTAATTAGTCAGAAATCAATTTTTATTAATCCTAATTATCGTCAAAACTTATTTACTTAACAATCTCCCCCTTTTGAAGATGACAAAACTTAATTTAAAATAATTATTAAAATTGTTAGAAAAATCTCAAAATATTCCCCCTCAATCAATGACATACCAATTCAAGTTTTGAAATACTTATGTTTAGCCTTAATTCTCAACTTCCCTTGAAATGTGCATTCTATGCTATATGCACCCAGTTGTAGCATATTAACAATCTGCTATCTTTTCTCTACATTTCAAGATTCTATTTCAACATTACTCAAACACTTGCATATTACAATACATGCTATTCCAAGTTCTATTCTATACAAGTCTTCAGAAATATGAATGTATCATCCCAATCAACCATAGTATTGATGCCAATAAATTTAATCAACAGCTAACAAGATATCAAGACAATCAACCAACAATCAATGCAATACCGCATGCCTTCTCCCCCTTTTTGTCATCAGTAAAAGACAGAATTCAACTATTGTCATTAGTAAAAGTTTGCATACAGGTTTTCAAAATTCAAGAAAGTAAATGACTGAGTTCACAGTAAAACTAAAAGGGTTCACAAGTGTTGTTATCTTTACAAAAAAAATAAAATGTAAGTTTCGTTAGACAAATAGGTCATGAGTATAGATGATAAGAATATCACACTATCGAGAAGTAGAAGGACCACCTTGATCTTTCTGAATTAAGGATTCCAAGGAGTTCAATTTGCCATGAATTTTCTAATTTTGGTCTTCTAATTCAATTAGTCTTGCATGGGTATGAGAGTTTTGATCTTCAATCTTAAGAAGTTGGGTTTGAATATGCACCAATGCTCCCCAAATCATGTCCATTGTAACTTCAGAGGATGGAATAGATGTGAATGGAGTACCATATGAGGCGGTAAGTTGAAGGGTTTGGTCTCTAATCTCATCAGATGGACCTTCTCTGGATGGTTCACTTGGCCCTGCCTCATCCCTTTTTCTTTTCTTTCCACCCTTTTCCTGATCATCATCAATTTTTTCTCCAAACTCCATCCTTACATACCCATTTGGCCTTTTTCAATGATTGTTCCCCAATTCCATGTTTTATGCTCAACTTTGTGCAAAATCTCCTTTTTTAAGTTAATTTTGTTTACGACTAAGACGTAGGTGATTAAAGAATAGTATGGAAGATTTGTAGACATTGATTTTGCTACAGCAATCATGAAATAAGGAACTAGGGAGTGAAGTCCAGAGTTTTTACCATCCATTAGACATGCCATCAACCAAAGATTTTCTTTGGTTATGTTCATATGATTACCACCTCTAGGTCTAAGGATATGAGTGATAATGAGATCAAGGATGCATTCATGTACTCCCAAATTTTTGATATTCAAATCCACCTCATCTATATTCGTCAAATTTTCATTTTTAAACACAATCTTTGCACATTCAATTTGGCTTATCTTTATGTACTCTTCACAATCACAAAATGGAGTCCATTCTAGGTTACATATCATGCACATCACTTTAGGAGTAAACACAATTTACTTCCCCTTAATGTATGTCTTGAAAGAGCAAGATTCAATTCTCGTAGGGAAGTAGAAGTAAGTTTCCATCACATGTTCTCAGTTTCATCAATCACCTCCAAATTGTTATAAAATTTCCTAACTAAGAAATCATAGACATCTTTATTTGAACTCATCAATAAACTTGGCAAGATGAAAGAAATGTATTCTTTATATGGAAAATTGATTTTTTTCAAAAATTCTCAATCTGAGTCTTTCTAAATTCAATTTCCTTTTAGAGAAATTAGTAATGAAAGATTTACTTTTCTTAAGAAAGGGGAAGTTAGTTTCATTGAACCTTGATGGGTTTTTTGTCTTGGCACCATGGAGTGTTCTTCAATCCTTCCTTGTTGATGATGAGATACTTTGGTGAAATAGGGTTGTGAGTTAGGGTTCTAATGCTTGAGAGCAATCTTGTTGAAAAGGGGATGAGTTAGGGTTTCTTCGTCCTTTGATAAGGAATATATAGATGAAGAGAGATGAAATATAAATAGGGTTTTTCATTGATAAACAGTTACGATTTGAAGTAAAGTGTTTGATAGATGTTTGTTTGAATGGATGAGAGAAAGCATGAGACAATTTCCAAAGATGCGAAGAGGTATAAGAAAGAGGAAGATTAATCGTGAATAGTTTTTAGGGTTCTTTAATTTAGGATGAAACATTTGGAGGGAACATGAAAAGCCATAATTTGTAATCCTAGATTATTAGGTTTGGGTCGGATCTAGATCATTTGTAGAGGTGAAATGGGTTTTGGTTTAGGGTTTTTGAATTTTATCCACTTCATGAGCCACATGAATCGATTTCAACAGAATGATGAATCGACCTGTCTGTTTACACAAGGCGACTTGCACTAGGTTGTAAGATGACTTATGTGAATAAACCCTAAATTTAAGTATCATTAGGCTGCCTTTCCAATTGTCAAGGCGACTCAGTAATATTTTTAGAATGGTTTCAGTGGTTTGGATTTGACAAATCGCCTTGTATTTATGACAAGACGACTTAACCGCTCAAGCCTTATGCACAAGGCGATTCATAATCCCCCATAAGTCTACTTAGTATGTACAGATCACCTTCTCATTTTCTCATGGCAGTTTATAGATGTGTTTCAGAAATATTTTTATGACATTGATACTGCAAGTCACCTTATTCTTCAGATAAGACCTACTTATATTTCAGAGTTGCTTTCTAAGCCTTAACATCAGTAAGGTGACTTATACATTATATAAGACGTCCTGTACCTCAGTCAATTTGAATATCTTTGAAATTTCATTACAATTTCATTTGTAATTGTTGTTACTATTATAATTATGATTATTCTTAAATAATTTGATCACACAATTCATTTAGTATCAAAGATCCATTTCATCATTTCCAATTCTCTTCTCAAGTTACAAAATCTCTCTTTATCTAAAGGTTTGGTGAAAATCTCCATAATTTATTTTTCAGTTTCTACATATTCTAGAATTATATCATTTTTAATCACATGATCTCTAATGAAGTGATGTCTAACCTCAATGTATTTAGTTCTAGAGTGATATACTGGATTTTTAGTTAAATTTATAACACTAGTATATCAATCTTGATTGGTATATTTTCAAATTTCAAGTCATAATCCTCAAGTTGATGTTTGATCCACAAGATTTGAGTACAATATTGTTCTGCAGCCACATACTTTACTTCTGTGGTCGAGGTAGTAACACTATTTTGTTTTCTAGAAGATCATGATAATAGCAAATTCCCAAAAAATTGATAAGTGCCACCATTACTTTTTCTATCCATTTTACATTTTACAAAATCAGCATCTGCGTATTTATGTAATATGAATGCCGAATTCCTATCATACCATAGTCTCAAATTATATGTGTCCTTGAAATATCTCAAAATTTTCTTGACAGCAGCTAAGTATAATTTTTTAGGATTTGATTGAAATTTAGCACACAAATACACACTAAATAAGATATCCGGTCTAGAAGCACTTAAATAGAGCAGAGAACCAATCATGTTTCTATATAACTTTTGACAAAGTTGATTTCCTTTCTCATCTTTATTTAACTTAATTGATGTGCTCATTGGTGTGGTATATCCCTTGACCTCACTAAATCCAAAATTTTTGATTAATTTCTTAATAAATTTGGATTGATTAATAAATATTCCTCTTTTTGTTTGCTTTATTTGCTATTTTAGAAAATAATTCAATTCACCTATCATGTTATTTCAAACTCTACATGCATAGATTTAACAAAATTCTAATAAATTCTAATCTAACTACAGGAGCATAAGTTTCATCTTAATTAATGCCTTCTTCTTGATTATACTCTTGAACTACTAATTTTGCTTTGTTTCTAACAATTGTGCCATACTCATCTAGTTTGTTCCTAAATACCCATTCTGTATCTATTGCCAATTGATCATTTAGTTTAGGAACTAACTATTTTATTTTTTTCAAATTGATTTAGCTCTTCTTGTATAGTTAAAATCCAATTTTCATCGCTTAGAGTCTTATCAGTATTTTTAGATTCAATTTGAAAAATGAAAGTCACAAATTTACATTGATTTTGAGCTGAAAATCTAGTTCTAACTTCAATTTCTATATCTCAAATTACATTTTCCACATTAACACTATTTCTTACCATTGGAAATTTTACTTCTTGCTCCTCTTGTTGTTCATGACTTGTTTGAGTCCCTTTAGCTCCAATTTCTGGCATTTCTTCCTTTACGCTTCATTTTCTAACGTCTCTTGATCTAATATTTGTTTTATCTCTTAGATCCCGTCATCAAAACTTTTTTTACTTAAAAGGTCACTCTCATCAAAATTTATATGAATAAATTTCTCAACCATCATTATTCTCTTATTATACACTTTATATGCTTTACTAAAAATTGAATATTCTATAAAAATTGTTTCATCGCTTTTCGTATCAAATTTTTCTAAATTATTTTTTTCATTATTTAACACATAATATTTGTATCAAAAAACATGAAAATAACTTATATTAGGTTTTCTACCTTCGTATAGTTCATAAGGAGTTTTCTTAAAAATTGGTTTAATTATTGCTCTATTAAGAATATAATAAGCAGTATTGATAATTTCAAACCAAAAATATTTGAGTAAGTTATATTCACATAGTATAGTTTTAGCTATTTCTTCTGGGGTTCGATTCTTTGTTTCCACGACACTATTTTATTGAAGTGTTCTAGGTGTAGAAAAATTGTGATATATTATATTTTCATCACAATATTCTAGTAAAGATTTATTCTCAACTTTTTTACCATAATCACTTCTAATACTATTGGTTGTGTATCTTTTTTCATTTTGGATTTTCTTACATAGTTTGATGAATGCACTGCATGCTTCTTCATTTTTTGTTAGAAATAATACACATGTATATTTTGAGTAATTATCAATGATTATAAAACTATAGTATTTTCCTCCCAAATTTTATGTTCTAATTGGACCAAAAGATCCATATGGAGCAACTCTAATGGCCTGAATGTGGAGACAATAGTTTTGGATTTGAAAGAAGATCAATATACTTTCCTTTCATTCAAATATCACAAAGTTTATTTTTTTTCATATTTTAATTTTGGAATTCCTTTAACTGTACCTTTTTTAACTAATTTAGATATTAAATTCATATTTGCATGTTCTAGTCTTTTATACCATAACTATAAATCATCATTTCCAATAACTATCAAGCAAACTTCATTTAGAACATTCAAGTTTCTAAATTAATGACATATATATTTTCTTATCTTTTTCTTCTAAATTTTATTTTCTTGTTTGATTTATCTATCATATGGTAGCAATTATGATCAAATAAAATAATGAAATCATTGGCACACAATTGATTATATTTAGCAAATTATGCTTCAATCATTTGACTAAAAGAACATGCTCAATTTGAGTAGAAAACATACTTATGTTCTCTATACCAATTATTTTTTCTTTTGAATTGTCTCCGAAGATCTCTTTACCTCATCTCTTTTCTTCCAAACTGCTGAACTTAGAGAAATCTCCCATTATATACCGAGAGTATCCGCTATCCAGAAACCATCTACTTTCAGGAGTTTTGGTCTTGAGACAAATCTGCATATAGAATAAATCAAATGGTGGCCTTTGATACCCAAATTTTCTTGAAACCGGCAGTGTTAGTACTCATCATGGTTTCAGATGCATTCTTTAGTACCTATTTTAATGTCATTTTCTTATATTTTAAAACATCAAACCAACACTTATCCATGCTATATCCTATTCTGTTGCAGTAGGTGCACTTGATATATGTTTTAGGTGTTTTTGTTTGATTTGGAATAGATCTTCTAAATTTACAATAATGAGAACTATGTTATTATTTCATGCAATAATGACAATTAGAGCTTGATCCATTATTCATTGTACTAGCAATAAAGAAACTATAAAGTCATGGTAGGATTATATCCCAAACCAACTTTATCATAAATAACCCTTTGTGCTCCAAGTATCAAGTCAAATTTCTCTTGTCCATGAGCAAATTTGTACGGCAGAGAACTTAGATTTTTGTTTCTCTCCTTTTCTTGATCTAGCTCCCTTTCTATGTTATCATTGTTATTTAGAGACTTAATTTTCGTGTTTTCAATTTCTGTATGTAAATTATTTGCCTCGCTTGTTTTGCCTTTAACTTCCTCAAGTATGACAAAATTTTCTTATCTCAACTTATCATTTTCTAACTTAAGTTTTTTATTTTCAGATTTCAACTTGTTCCTATTTTCTTCAAATTTGATCATTTCTCTTTTGAGTGACTATTTTTCTTAGTCATATTTTTTAAGTCTTTAATGGATTCTATGAATGTATCATGCAATTCATCAAGGATAAGTCATGCTCAGATTCTAAATTAGAAAAGTAAGATGTTGAAGAGGTTACCTCAATGTTTGAGTCGTCTTCTAATGCCATAAAACACAAGTTTGCTTACTCTTGTTCATGTTCCTCCTCACTCCATGCTGCCATGACCTTTTTCTTTCCATTCTTCTCCTTTTTCTCAGTTTTCTTGAGTGATGGACAATTAGCCTTGATGTGACTAAGATTCTTGCGCTCATAGCATCTTATTTTTTCTTTCCATTCCGTTTTCTTGAATTCTCTTTCGTCTTTGTTTCTTTTCCTCATCATGAATTTCTTGAACTTTCAGTTAGAAGAGTCATGTCTTCACCTTCATCATTGTTTGAATTATCTTCCATACTTTCATTCTTTAGTGCTATGGATTTCCTTCTTTCTTCATTTCCATTTCCTTTGGAATTTATTTTCATTTCATGATTTGTCAATAAACTAACCAATTGATTCATTGTGAGAGTTTCCAAATTTTTGAATTCTTCAATTGTTAAAACTTTGACTTCCCATGAATTAGGAATGCACCGCAACATTTTGTCAACCATATCTTCTTGAGTAATTCCTTTACCTAGTAATCTTAATTCATTTGTGATAATATTGAATCTTGTTATCATGTCTCTTACACTTTCTACATCCTTCATTTTGAATGCTTCATATTCTTCTTTCAGCATTCTTATCTTGTTCTTTTGTAGTGATGTAAGATGAAATTCTGTTGTATTCGTTGAGACTTAAGGCTAGATGTAATAGATTGACTACTTTGCAATTGCTCTGTAGGCCTTCTTTTCTTCAGAAGTCATATTCTTCATTTTTACAGGTACTCTTACCCTATCGATTTCTTCAGTTGGAAATTCAATTCGTTCTTCTATTATTTCCCAAGTAGTTTCATCTTGAGCAATTATGAAGTTTCTCATTCTTTACTTCCAATAGCTATAATTGTTATCGTTGAAGAATGATACCCTATTGGTCAAACAAGTTTCGAATGGAATACTGTCTCATTTAGTATCATGTTTGATCTTTACTTCTGAGGTTGTTGAACCCTTTTCAGAATACCCGCTTTGATACCACTTGTAGACACTAAATATAATAATCTATAGGGGTGAATATGTTATTTAATTTTTTTGGCTAATTTTTCAGTAATTAAAATAAAAAACCTAATATAATTAATTTAACGAGTAAAAGGATTCAAAAGAAATACTAGCACACGCAATTTATAGTGGTTCCACCTTCTTAGTGTAGATCAACTCCCAGACTTCGCCTGAATTTTCAAATCTACTATTTTATCAATTCACAAGCTAACTTCTCAAGGTGCTAGTGAACCATACAAATATTTTCCAACAGATAGAAAGTAAGATCAATAAGCAGATAACAATTTTGGTTTTCAGACAATGCTCACAGCAGTACAAAATGTTTATAAAATAAAAGATAGAGTTATGTTCAAGATGCTATACAGGTTTCGCCAGAAGATCATCTTCTTCTTCATTATTAAGTTCTACTTATAGTTGGAGAAGAAGAATTAGCAGTTGAATTCCATTGAATGCATCGTAGTGGTTGGTGAGGTTGGTGAATAGTTCATTTAATTTGTTACTACTTTTATGAAAAAATGAACGTTAGATACATTGAGTCAATCTCCTAAGACTTCAAGCAGACTTGTTTTTTGTATTTTGAAATCTTGGGTTAGCTTGTCGAATGCTCAAGTCTACTCATCAAAGATTGAGATGTGAGAGACATGAGGACTTGTCTACATTATAAGTAGTCTTACCAATATATAGGTCTTCTTATAGAAATGTTGAGTCGCCTTAATATTAAATTTTAATTTACAAGGCGACTTATGTTCTTTACTAAGGCGACTTACACACATGAAATCCTTAATTAGGTCGCCTTGGATAAACTGTGAATCGTCTTGTCTTAATTTCAGACTCAAATTTCGGTGACCAATCATTGTTAGGTCGTCTTGCTGTTTCCATTGGGTCGACTTGTGTCTTTTTGATTTCTATGGTCAAGTCATCTTGTGTCTATAGTTGGATCATCCTAAGTATGTGTAGACACCAATTTTTTAGGCATGATTTCCTTAGCTCGTCTTGTGTTATTGTTTGGGTTATCATAGGTATATGCAGACTTAAACTTCTGAGACCCATATTTGTTAGGTCATCTTTATCAAAGGTCAGGTCGTCTTAAATATTGTGTAGACTTAGAATTTTGAGACTTGTCTTTCTTAGGTTGTCTTGTACTTAAGATTGGGTTGCCTTAGGTGTTGTGCAAACTTAGACTTCTGAGACCATATTTGTCATGTCTTTTTGTATCAAAGGTCAGGTCGCCTTAAACATTGTGCAAACTTAGACTTTTGAGACTTGTCTTCCTTAGGTCATCTTGAGCCTATTTTTAGGTTATCTTTGGTGTTTGTACTTAGCTAATTTTCTCTTATTCGTGCACATATGTCGACTTGTACTATATGATCAAAGCGACTTCTCTATACAAAATTCAATTTTAACAAATTTTCTTATTTTTTTCTAATTTAGGTTAATTAGTCATGAAATCAATTTTTATTAATCTTAATAATCATCGGAACTTATTTTACTCAACATGATCCAAACATAAAATTTTTCAACAAAAAGTTAAACAAAAATTTATGGTTAGTTATGGAAGAATTTGATGACAAGACTTATGACTAAAGAACTTGCTGCAGGAAAAGATAAAGAGCAATTTTCTTGTTAAGACCATATTTGGAAGAGATTTTGAGATCAAACAAGGGAGTACTTGTAAAACAGAGAGTTATCTATCTTATGGTGATAAGCATCCCTTATCCATTCAATATCTTCTAACTCCGATCTTCAAAGGATTGTACATTTATCTAGAGATTGGTAAGAGAGGATTTTTGGCAGTTTGTAGGCCATTTATAGGATTGAATGGATATTTTCTAAAATCTACTTATGGAGAGTAGTTGCTAATTGTAGTTGGGAAAAACCCAAATGATAAAATTTTTTCATTAGCTTTGGTAATTGTAGAGTTGGAGGAGACGAATTCTTGGATGTGGTTCCTTCAGCATTTACTTGGGGACATTGGAGATGATAGAATGGACTTTCATGTCAGACTAGCAGAAGGTATGAAATTGGACAATTGTATTGGAACCTTTGGCTTTTTATCTCACAATGCAATTGTATTAACATGTACATGTTTGTCTACAGGGATTAATTAATACTATTTCAACTTTGACCCCACATTCTGAACATAGAATATGTGTCCGACATTTCTACAATAATCTACACAAGAAGTTCAAAGACTTGGAGTTGAAAAACATATTCTATACTACTACTAGGGCTACATATGAGACTGAGTTCATTTGATTGATGAGAGAGATTCAGACTTCAAATGTTATAAGTAATTGGGTCTGGGTTGATATGAAAATTCTTTGGAAATAGGAGCAAGATATCATTTTTTAATGGTGATATTTGTCATGCCATTCAAAAGACACTTGAAAAATAGAAGAGTCTAAGTAGACATTGGTTTTCAACCTTGGCTGATGGTGGGATTTATAAAGTGACATCATTTTTCAATAAATTTATTATTAATTTGGACAACAAGACCTACACTTGTAGGGCATGTGAATTACGTGGCGTTCCTTATACCCATGCAATTAGTTGTATTTTTGTTTATAGAGAAAAACCAGATAAATATGAATTTAGTTATTATAGTCTTATCTATTATGTAGAGTACTATGCACCTATTATTTATCTTTGTAATAGACCAAATGTATGCGATAAATGTCAACTCCCAAACTTGTAACCTCCCATCTATAAAAGAAAAATAGGAAGGCCAGCAAAAAAAAGAGAAAGGAGCCCACTGATATCCTACCTAAATATCCCCATTCACTTTCTAGAGTTAAAATCATCATCAAGTGCACTATTTGCAAGCAAGTATGACACAACAAAAGATCATACAGCTCAAATGTAAATAAGATTAATGATTAAATTGGATCTATACTATACTTGTAGCACTATTTGGATCAATAACTAATCCAATTATTCCTTACAGGACCAGACATGTGATAGTTCAAAAGGTGTATCACAAGAGTCCCAACCATTTTCATCTCAACAATCCAGAAGCTAACCTGCATCACAAGTATCCCAGTCACTTTCATCTCAATAGTTCAAAAGCTAACCTATATCACAAGCATCCCATTCACCTTCATCTCAACAATGCAATGGATTCAATTTATGATGTTTTGAACAATTCATCTCAAAAGTATCCCAGCCACCTTCATCTCAACTACAAGACTTGTGTTGCAAACTTGTGATAATGTTTTGAACAATGCAATGGATTCAATTTGTAAACTTGCAAACTTGTAAACTTGTAATGATGTTTTGAACTATGATATATTATGCTCACAATTACAAACTTTAAGTGTTGAAGTTTTAAACTCAGAAATATAAAGTGCTGAAGTTTTAAGCTCAAAACTTCTTAACTGCAATTTTTTTTTCTTATCAAAATGTGATGTTTTAAGTTAATGCTCAGACTATTTTATAGGTTGGTGTTGTGATGTTTTCAAGACTGATATTTTATACTTAGACTATGATGTTAATTTATGTCCATAGCTACATTTCAGCCAGCTTAACATTCCAAAATGAAGATATGAAGAATGTTTATACTGAAGTTGATATTTATGCCCATAGCTTAATATTTCAACCAATTTATACTTAAACTTATGTTTTATGCTTAGACTGTGGTGCTTAGATTGTTTGAAACTCAGAAACTCATTCAATGAAGCAAAAGTGCAACAATTCATAATATTATATATAATATTCTTAATATTACATAAGTGCACCATAAAACATTCTTAATATTACATAAACTTATAATATTCTAAATATTACACGACCTTATAATATTTTAAATATTACATAAACTTATAACATTCTTAATAAATCCCTATCCTATCCAACTTTATACAAAAGACCAAAAAAAAAAGAACTCTCATTGACAATATTTTGCCTATGCGTATGAAATTTTTCTAAAAGGGTTTTAACTTCATCTTCTGGAATCTCAAAATCTCTTCCTTTATTGTCAAATTAATTTCCTTAATGTCTTGAACACAGCGTAACAGATGATTGTTCTCTTCCTTCAGCCTGTTAATAGTGTTTCTTGTATCCTGTATTCTTAAACTCCAATCAGCTACAATAAAGTTGTGTATAATTTTTAGCTCATCCACTCTTTTTTTCAGCCTATGAATGACTTCAATTGCTCGAGAATAGAATGGTGGATCATACCATTCAAAAAAATTGCAAGCATTACCTTTATGAAAAGTATTACTATTCAGCAAATTTAAGTTTCACACATTAGAAAGGAAAATAAAAAAACACTTGCCATATCCAAAAATTAGGACAGCCATAGAATTTTCATGATGGATTTCATTCTAACCATGAAATCACCAACACAGTATCAAGGTTGTATCTGCACTTCAATGTATCTTCTTCTGTGCTTAATGACATTTTATGGTTGTTGTTGACAAAAAGATGAGGCGGAAAGAGTACTCAAACCCTAACCTTCCTTCGTGTGGATGTTGCCCAAACAATCCCCAACTGTCTACCTCCTCTCTCTTTTTCCCTCAAGCACTAATCCCTTTGAATGTTGCCCAAACCCTAACCCTTTTTCATAGGGATGCTGCACGATTGTTCTCTCTCTCAAACCACTCTTTCGTCTAGGGTTCTCTCCATCTAACTCTTTTTTTCCTTTTTTTTTTTAACCAACCAACCTCTTTATGGCCAACATTGTGGAGGGAATAATAGCACAAAAAAAATTATGTGGCAAGACATGTCAGCATTTTTGTTGATGTTGCAACGTTGTGAGCATTGGGTGTTGATGTGTCATCTGATAAGTCAGTAATTTCTGTTATGTTGGAAGCAAAGTAAGAAAGTATTCCTCCACATCATCTGTTACGTGGATCCAAGTCAGCATTTAACAGTTAAGTTAACACCGTTAGTAACGAAGAGACTAACAAATTATGAATTTTAAAATTTAGGTTATCAATTATTACATTTTGAAATTTAGAGATTGATTTGTGAATTGAGAATAAAATTCAAGAATTTAACAAATAATTTTTTTGTAAAAAATTTGAATTTATAAATTAAAAATTTTTTATTTTAATATAGAGGTGAATATATGAAAATATCCTAAATATTAAGTAATATTTTCTTTTCATACAAATCATTAATTTCACCGAAAGGAAAAAGACGACCCTCTCACTTTTGGACAGCAGGGCCCACAATTTCTCCAGAAGCAGCCTCACCAACTACCTTACGGTTAAAGACGCCAAGTCCAAGGCCAGCACCTCCCCCAACAAAATCCAAAAAGTTTATCACAATCTCAGTTTTTGCCAATCAAAATTTAGGGTTTTTGAAATCTTTACCAATTCACTCGCTTAATAATCATCATGAGAAAAAATAAAATTGAAACCTTGTGGTCCTTCACGACTACACATCAAACACCAAACCCTCCTTCCACTTTTTTCTTTTTCAGAGCTTTCTTCATTTCAAAGTTCAAACCCCACCACCCTTCACCATCATTTTCTCACAATTATCAATCAATGAAGGCTAATACATCCCAACTGAGGCAAACCCAGAAAGGAAAATCCAAAAAGAAGGCTAAGGAAGAGGCGGGCACTGTGTTTGATGTTGATGATTATTATGAGGATTATGAAGATGGGGTTGAATTAGGGTTCGTTGGGGATGATAAGAAGAAGAAATTGATATGTGGGTCTAGCAAAAGAGGATCTTATAGAGGCGGTGGTGGTGGGTCGGCGGCGGCCAGTTGTCAGGCAGATAGGTGCACGGCGGATCTTGCGGAGGCCAAGCGATATCATCGGAGACATAAGGTGTGTGAAGTTCATGCTAAAGCAACTGCTGTGATTGTTAATGGGCTTCAACAGAGGTTTTGTCAGCAATGCAGCAGGTTTAGAAATTCTGATTCTGGTTATTTTCTAATGTTAGTGTTTATTTCAATTGGAAATTCATAATTTTCCTCTGACTTTTTTATTTGCTTACTCTCATGTAATGGAGAACATTTTTCAGCTTGGTAAATTTTACGCTCAACTTGTTCCGTACATAAGCCTCAGTGGAATTGGGTTAAGTTGTTTGACGAAAGAGGGTAGAGACTGGAGCCAAATTGTCTCATCGGGATTTTTGTTACGGAACAAGTAGCATTTTTTTTGGATATCTTGCATGATTGTTGTGAACAATCAAGTAATGGACTTTAGGAATAGCAAGTCATAGAATTTGAAATGTGGTCTCTCTCTCTCGGGGGGGGCATGTCTGAGCTACTGTTAATCTGGTGCATATTGCTAACCAAGTTCCTAATTGTAGTTGAATTTGTTTCACAAACCATTTGATTTAATGGCAAAGATACCGCCATAGGAAAAGTGATTTTGAGATCATATAGTAAGATTCAGATTGGATTTAATGATTGTGACTGTCATAATTGTGTGCTCTTTGCCTTGTTATGTCTATGCTAGAAAAGCAAAAAGCCAAAGCCTCATTGTTGCACTGGCCGGTATATTCATATGATACATTAGATCTCCCTATAATTTTAGAAATCTTCATGGTGGTTCCTCCCTTTACAAATCAGTACAAGGAAGCTATTGTAGCTCCAAGAGAATAGTGGGTTCTCGAGAAGTTATGTTTCAGAGCTACCGTTTCTTTAAACACGTGATTTCAAGCGTGATTTCAAGGCACTATGATTCAAGTTTTTCTTCTACTAAAATTAATTTCTCTTAAGCTAGCTAGATGATTTTCAGCATCTATATAATGGTTTTGCAGGTTCCATGAACTGTCGGAGTTTGATGAATCAAAGAGAAGTTGCAGAAGGCGTTTGGCTGGGCACAATGAGCGTAGAAGGAAGAACTCATTGGAATCTCATAGAGAAGGCTCGAGTTGCAAAGGGTTGAGTTCACATTTGAAGGAAAATCGGTTCGGGCAGGCTGATGAAAGAGGCAGAGTCCAGATATCACTATCCGGAAATTCTGTTTGCAAGCATTTTCAGATCAGATAAGACTTCTCGCGTTTGCAACTTAGGATGCTCCCTCTCTTCTGTCATCGTATGGCTTTTTTTCTGTCCCTGCATTAAATATTCTCGTATCATGCTGTTATGATCTAACATTAATGTAGATATTTGCTACGATTGAGTTCTTATTGGCTTCTAGACAACTTAGTTCAGACTAGGTTGGTTTAAGAGTTGTGTATCCTCATGGCATTTCACTCCATCTCTCCTGATGTATATCCCTGCTTAGACTATAGACTCATTTTGGTGACTTAAATCTGCTCCATAGACTTGAGTCAAATGTTGGAGAAGTCTACTCCAGCTTCCGCATGCTATTTCCATTGCCTTGATCATGCTGCCATACGTGACCTATTTTATTTGGCTAAGATTTTTTTTTTGTTTTTTCCTACTGTTTGAGAAAACTAGTTTAGTTGGTCCAGTGAAAAGAATGCAAAAGCAATATTCAAGTTAGAATCTTAAGAATTGAAAAAACTATATTGAAAAAACTCTACCATATAAAGGATCTGACAGTAATCCAAACTAAACTTGTTAAAATATAATTCTAAATACTTACCGATAAAATTAAAAAAAAGAAAAAAAATACTAGTTTCATATCGGATAAGTAACACACTAAAGAAAGAGCGTGAAAAAAGATGTGGGGCCGATCGAGAAGGGTCAGATGCGACTTGAGTGCCATAGCAAGATCAGGCGTGTACCCTGATGCTCTAGTGCTGTCAGCCATGTTTGATAAGATTACGCATTCACTTTCTGCTTTCGGCTATGGATTGCACATGGCTTTCAGACCAATTTTGGCAGAATGCCAACCTTTCTACGAGATGAGACACATGTATTCATTGGCATCATTCGAGAAAAACACTTGACCATTATCGCATCACTTTTGTTTGCTTTTCTAGTGGGCAAAACTTTTTGCTGTTCTCCTCTACTCGCATGAACCATGGCACCTGTTAAGGTTGGCCCAAAACACAGAAAATGAGAGAGAGAGAGAGAGAGAGAACCATTCTCCAGTCTTATTACATGCACACGCTCACACTCAAAAAACTGCATAAGGTTTCTTCTACATTTTGAGGTCGATGTGAACACAAGAGGCAAAAGACTAAGGAGGCCAATATAATAATACAAGACAAGCATGATGAGATAATTTTTACAACTATCGATACAAGGCAGTAGTGAGGTTTTTTACCCTCTGAAAATTGGAGTGGAGAAGAAACCAGGAAGAGTCACTGGAATCTCAAAACTATGCAGGAGATATCATCTGAGCTCCCTTTAGAAAGAGCAGCCTCAGTTAGGTGCTTTGCCGCTGACCGAGCATCCTTTATATTCTTGATGGCATCCACTGCCTCTTGGTTTGACATCACCTAACGGATCAATTATTTTTCAACAAACAATCAAAGAAGACGACATTTAGTGTCCGTACTCATAATGCATTGCCATTCCAAACCCGATTTAAACAAAAACAAAAAGGCAAGAGAGAGAGAGAGAGAGAGAGAGGGTAACTCAAAGGCACCCAACACCCGCAAAAAAAAAAAAGGCTAAATGATGTAATCCTACTCAAGATAATGCTAAAAAATATCAAGCCACACAGTTGCTGCAGAATCTTATCTCTTTTTCGACTTAAATTTGAGAGCACCTGGTCTTTTAGCCATCACTTGGACAGTGACATCCAGGTCAACCACCATGTGTGAATGCCTGATATAAAGGCCTAAGATATACGGAAGTCCCAGCTCTTTAAAATTACCATGCATGATATAGCACGGTGCAGAATAGTGGACATGCAAAGCATAGGATTCAATAACACTAACCTTCCATATCCCATCACTTGCCAAAATAACAAACTCAGTATCATCATCAATTATTTCCTTGAAGACATCTGGTTCTGAACTAAGGTGTTCTTTCAAGCTCTTGTCACCAAATGCTCTAGACACGGCTAATTGTCCATCCACTCGAGGAACATCTCCTGCATTCATCACAATGACCACACCAATTTAAAACAACAGAACCCGGAATCTACAGAACTGTGTATAGAATGTTATAACAGTGTGAGAACAGCCTCTATAACAAAAGAACGCAATTTGCTCAAGTTCAATTCACAAAAGTTCATATGCCCACAGCTGAGCAAGATTAAATAGAAAGACTCATAAAAGTAAAGGAAGATTTAAATTCAGAGGCAAAGGTACAATTAAATGTAGAAATCTACTTCCAAAGAACTCATTTTAGCCATTTGAATAATCCCCATCTGGCATCAATATCTTTCTTTTTAGAGAACCTGTTACCTGGAAAATTTGACACAAAACCACCTCTGTTCTCAATGATTTCTCGTTCCGAGCTTGGTTCGTGATCAACTGATAGCTGTTTGGCTACATCCCTTTTGCAAATGACAGCCCGGGAATCCCCAACATTAGCCACTACAAGAGTGTGACAATCTATCAGGATTGCTGTAACTGCTGTTGAACCTCCTTTCCCTAGATCCACTGCTTTCTCCAAAATCGTGGCATCAGTAATTCTGTAGGCTTTCCTGATTGCAGTCTCTGGTTCACTCCAGAAGTCAGGCTGAAAACATAAAAGAACGTCAAACTGTGATTTTACTTTGGCAATTAACCTCTAGTGACAAAAATTTAAGCTAAGCTCAAAGACCATAAGCACAAAACAGTAGCTAACTACTGCATGAACAAAATAATTCATCACAATATTCAGCTGGCATAGAGTACCTCATTCAAAATATTTTCAAACAAGTGAGACTTTAAATAGTCGGGAATAACATGGCTCAGATGACCATCAAATATTGCAAACAGACCCAGCTCCCTGCCCTCAAATTGCTTGAATTCTGCAAAAACATAATCTTCCATAGCATGATTTGATTTTCCTTTTACCAAGCTGAAGCCATGTGTTATGTGTTTTGACATCTTGCTCTTCCCTTTTCCAGTGTCACCTGCAGAGCAACCTAAGCCAACTTTTTCCTGCAATGAACATACATGAACTAATTAATCCAACAGGAACTTTTGTCCATATTTTTCATCTAATTCATCCAACATAACCACCTTCAGAGTGAAGCTCGCAAGTTGAGGGATAAGCATAAGTAAACCTAAGTCATAAATGTATAAAGGCATGCCCTTATAATAAAGGGTAAGCATAAGACCGCAAATTATAAAAAAGAAAAATTTGCTTTCCACATTATTCTTGTATAGATCTCTTTCTGCTGGGAAAAGGAAGGATCTAATCACATAAACTGGCAATGCAGTGTTGGTTTATCCATCCATTAGTCAACGAGAAAGATTTCAACTTCAGACCCCATACTGGCGGCAAGAACAGAAGATGATGAGCGAAGGTTGAGATATAAAGACAAGCCACGGCCACAAAAAGAACTTGAGGGGAAAAAAAATGAATAGAAACAGAGGTATTATTTGGGGATCAACAGCATTAGTAAACTACAATTTGAGCAGAATTGCATCTTTCTGCAACTTGTCCTTTGCAACAGCCAACCAGATGTACCAGCAACCTCAAATCTAATATGAATGGGCTTTGTCATCTCTGATATACATTATACTAAAGCAAGCATTTCTACCAACAGTCGATGTGAAAAATTTTACTAATCGAGCTGTAGCACAACATAGTCATCCCATCTTCAGATCATTAATTTTGGAAGCTTGGGATACTCTGATGTGAACATCTCCAGAGGTTATTGCATCTGATCATTACACGTCTCTTCCCGATTCAACTATACAATATTCTTATCAAGGTTTCCAACAAAGTGACTTCTGCTTCTAATTTTTTACCCACCCACATATATATTGCGGAGTGGATCTTGGTTCAACTTGCTGCCAGATATATGGGTTAAAGCTAGAACATTCACTTTGATCCTTCCCAGTGTAATCATTGGCGTAAGTTAGTAAGCAAACTCTCAATGAAAGTAGTCAGCTCATTTTTTGTCAGATAACTTATATGGCAACTCGGGCATCAAACTTTCTCTAAGTGAATTCAATCATTGATACCTCAGAAAGTATTAGAGGAAACTCCCATGGAGATAACTGAACATGCCATCGTCATATCCTTTCAAAAAATAGCAATTGTCATTGGACGTTCAGCAATCTATAACTTGCTAGAACCTGTGCAGCTTATCAGTGACTCAGGAATTTGGTTTTCGGCATATTGCTCAATATACATGAAATGGATACCATAAACTTTCCGATGAACTCAGTTCCTATATCATTCAATATATCTTTTCTCCTACAACTCCGACATCATTGCTTGAAGCAAATTCCATATTTATGCGGTAGTGTAGTATCCTTTTTAAATTACTTGGCTTTAATAAAATATAGCACCCAGATCACTCTTAAGCTTAATAGCTTCCCCAACATGATCACCTTCTCAAACTGGCAAATTAAAAAAGAGAACCAAAAAAAAAAAATGTATATACCCAAACATGCAAACTGTTCATTTACCAGAACTCCTAATGTCGAGTAGGGGTAGCACCATGTAGAACAAATTAACAATGCAACAGAACTTGTCTCTCAATTGCCTTACCACAACCAGCCCGGTTTTCCACCAGGAACTATGTCCATGCAGGTGGCCATGAAATGACTACATAGCACAGAAATTAAAGGACAACTGCAGCACCCTAGTCTAGTCATTCACTCCTCAAGAATAAAATCGACAACTTTTGCATTTTACCTTCACAAGTTGCTTTTGATGCCTGAACATTCTCCATGACTTCTAGCCCTTTGTTTGCTAATCATCAAAGCAGGGAACTTCCCTTGCCTCCAAGATGTCTCTCATTTTCATCCCTCATTCTTAAAAATTTGAGTCCCAAAGTATTGCAATAGCTGATTGACAGCTACTAAAAACTATGGTATAATGACTCTCTCCATCAAAGTTCAATCAAAATCCAAGTGTACAACATGTCAATCCTTTACTCCAACAATCTCAAATGGAAACTGAATGTTCACAAATCATGTCCAAAGTGCCATACACTAATTGTTAGCAAATGCCAACACAATTCTCATTCATAATGTATCCTATCAATTGATAATATTTCAGATAAGCCTATTGCAACTCAAGTCTTCTTCTACTAAGTCAAAACAAACCCAGCTTGGCATGGCAAAAACAAAACAAATAAGACTTGAATTGCGGAAGGAGCCTCTAACTGGGGATCAAAATCTTAAAATCACCAAATTGGGCTTTCAAGAAACGAACAATTAAGACCAGGCTCTAGATCCACATTTCATAATATCAAGATTAAATATCACAGATGAAAATTTCAAATTCATATCAACTCCAAAACAATCAAATTCAAAATTGAAGAAATGGGTAATCTGGATCATCAATTATAAACACACCAATATTGCAAAAACCAAAAATTTGGAATGGGGTTTTAAGAATACCTTCATCTTGTGTAGAATTTCTTTTCCGGCCATGGTTGTGTTAGGAGGTGACAGGGTAATATACACACAAAGATGCGCACTCCGAGGACCAGAGAGAGAAAAATGAAACAAGAGGGAGACAGGTGTATGATTTAAGACTGAGGACTTGTGAACAGTTGACACGCCATAATTTGATTAGAGAGAGACAGAGAGAGAGAACGCGTTCACTGCGTTAACAAACAAAAACGCGTATTCTGCCAGCACTTGCACATTTTTGAGATCGACATCCACTCTTTTACTTTTTTCTTTGTCTTTCTCAAAATTTTGAAATTATTGCAAGAATCCCTAATGTGGTTATTTTTATTTTAATTATTTTCTATCATTTGTATTATCTGTTTGTTTTTGAATTCTGCAATTTTTTCACTCATTAAAAGTATTGTTGTGTTGCTATTAACTTTGAAATCATGTTAGAGGAAACAAATGACTTGTAACGTTAAATTAATCAATATTTACATAATAATTTATATATATAATTTGATTAATCCACAATATAAAAGAATTTAATATGATTATAATTTTATAAATTAATTACATCATATATTATATAGATTTTCCCATAAATATTTAATCTAACTCATTTATGTAATATAGTATTACCCGTAAATTTGTCTTTTTGTTCTCTTCTGTTTTTTTTTTTTTTTTTTTTTTCAAATTCTAAAGATGATCTTAAAAATAACCGTAGTCTAAACTTACCCTATAAATATAAAGCGGGAGTTAGGGTTACTGTTCATGCACATTTTCCACGAGTCTTCTCTATGGTCGTCTCATACTTTTTGAATCTCAATATATTTGTTTCTTTCATTCGAATCCTTACATTTTTTGCCCTTTTTTTTAGCTTAGATATTTCGTCTTTAGGAGGATCCCTTATTTTTCTTTTTTCATTTAGGACCCAACTATTTTTCGCCACAGAGTTTTTTTTTTTCATTTGAGTTCTTGTGCTTAATTTTCATTTACGTCATTTGTTTTTTTAGTGACCCCACTGTATATATTTTTTCATTTAGAACTCGATGATCATTCCAGATTTTTTAAACATTGCTATCTTTTTCTCATTCAAATCCTTACTTTTTTTTTTACTCTTTTTTTTCTTTTTTGACTTTTTCATTTTTTGAAAGACCCCACTATATTTTTTTTCATTAAGGATCCTACTATTTTCTCCACCGATTTTTTTTATTCGAGTCCTTACACTTTTTTTTACCCAATTTCTTTTTTTTTTTTCATTTAGCTCCTTCATTTTTTGGAGGACCCATTATAGTTTTTTTTTTCATTTAGGACCCTCTATTTTTTTCATTCAAATCATTCCACCATTTTTGCCCCCTTTTTCTTTGTTGGGTCCTTCGTCTTTGGGGGACCCCCTATGTTTTTTTTCTTTTATTTTTTTTCGATTCAAATCCTTACACTTTTTTGAGCTGTTTTTTTCAAATTTAGATTTTTCGTCTTTTTTGGACTGTACTTTTTTTTTCATTTAAATTCTTGCGCTTTTTTTTACCCTTTTTTGTTTAGATATTTCGTCTTTTTTAAACTACGCTAGGGTTTTTTATTTTTTTCTCGTTTAAGTCTTTACTCTTTTTATTTTTTAACTCAACTTTTTTTTCCTCTTAAATCTTTCGTTTCTTTTAAACATAAGCTTTTTCCCTTTTGATTTTTTGGGCTTTGTAAATTGTCATTTCTTTATTTTTAAAACGTAGTTTTTTTCATTTAGATTTTTGCTCTTTTTATTTTTTTACCCTATTTTTTCTCTTAACTCGTTTTTTTTAGACATAAGTTTTTCCCCTTTTTGAGCCCCACTAGTCCATTTAGGTCCTTGGTTTTTTTATTTTTTTTTTTATTTTTACTTCAGTCTTTCGACTGTTTTGAGTACAGATTTTCTCCTTTTTTTGACCCCATAAATAATCGTCTCTTTATTTTTGAACCACAATTTTTCTTTTTTTTCCATTCAAATCATTTTTTTAATTCTTATTTTTTTTCTCTCTCTCTTAAGTCCTTTGTTTTTTTTAACATAGATTTCCCCTCTTTTTCTAGAACCTCAAGAATGGTCATCCCTTTATTTCTTTACTTTTTTACTCCACGTATTACTCATTTTTTTTATCTTATCCATTGATCTTTTTTAGAATTTCAGTAATTAGACTTTTTTTTGCTACTGATATATATAATATCTTTCGCTGTTTTTGAGAATAATTTAGTTTAGATATATGGTTAATTATAAATATAATAAATGTTTATACAGTAAAAAATATAATTTACGTGTTGTAGGCACCCTATGCTTTAGCGCGTGCCGATCGCGAGTAATTATATAAAAGGAGACAAGATGAAATATAAAAGGGTAAGAACCAAAAGGGTACAGGAATTATTATTTTTAATGAAATAAATATTATTTAAAATTATAACTTTTAAATTTATCTATAATAAATTGTTTTCCTCCTCTGTTCGCCCTTTCATACATTTTTTCTTTTTCTCTAATAAGGTGACACAAGAATTTTCACTTTAGAAAGAACCAAAACATAAGACATGACTTCACCAAAGAAGTAAGATAATATATTTAAATTACATCAAAATAGTGTTCACAAGAAAATCAAAATGTCCTATATTGGAAAACCCTCCCCCCCTTTTTTTCTCTTTTATGCTTTTTTGTAGCTTTTTGTGTGACCCAAGGCTAAAAGAAGAAAAGGATTGATGGGTCCAGATTAACTGGAAAATTCCTACGTTTTTAAGTTTTTCCCTCTCGTCTCAGATGATTGAACCATGGGGATCTTCCTCTTGATCAAACTTTCAGAATCTTGTTGAGCATTAAAATTCTTCAGGCTATCCATTTGAATCTCCACAAGATCAACATTTGTGGTTTAATCATATGATGTATCATTGGTCATCATTTATCATCACACTTTTGAGTGTACAAATTCTGGGGTTGATCCTCCTATTTACACTACTCTCCACTTTTTATATAGTTTATTT
Organism: Dillenia suffruticosa; assembly: GCA_033439265.1. Lineage (NCBI taxonomy): Eukaryota > Viridiplantae > Streptophyta > Magnoliopsida > Dilleniales > Dilleniaceae > Dillenia > Dillenia suffruticosa. The sequence goes on from JAVTVX010000005.1 coordinate 4,949,464, forward strand.
TATTATTTTCGCATGTATTAATATTTACAATATACAATAGTACCCAAAAAAATGTATTAATATTTACAATATACGAAAATAATGATTGATAAATGAAAATTAGAAAATATGTTACCTATCCAAAATTTGCTGTTCCTGTGGGTGATGGAAGTAATAATAATAATAAAAAAAAAAAAAATTCTCTTTTATAAATATCAAATATATTTTCCACTTTATGTAAGTAGAAAGACTTAGACTTAAATTTTGATTCTTTAAGGAGAAAGCTCTCTCTCTCTCTCTCTCTCTCTCTCTCTCTCTCTCTCTCTCTCTCATTTTCACAATGTAATTCACCTCTATTGAAGGCAAAAGATGTAAAATTGGGTGTCTCTTTTTCTTTTTTTCTTTTTTTTTTGTTCTTGAAACATTAATTTTTAAATTGCTTCAAGGTCTTCTCCCTATCATTTTCATTTTTTTTTTTATACAAGAATTCGAACTTAAAATCACAAAGCTAGAGAGGAGAGTTTGTATCACTAAACTGTCCCCTTGGTGACCCCTATCATTTTCATTAGTTATAATATTTGACTACCACCTTAGAGAAATGCAGTACATGACTTTAGTTTTGTTGGTCAACTTCCCCTAAATTCTGGGTTTCCGGCTTTAAATGGTGTGGTTCCTACCAGATGAAATTATTGGAGTATCAACTAAGAAATTTTCAGCAACTCAAAAACTTGCTTGGGTTGGAGAGAAAGGAGAGCAATTAATCCATAAAGGGTAAGAAGAGATGATAAGAATGGACCCCATTTGGTTCTTCTTTGGAACCTTAATGGGAGACAAGCAACATTTCTTAAAAGATGATGCCTCTATCTTTGTGAATGACAACGAGTTTTCTTGATTGTATTAAAATTTAGAGAGATGATGCTTTTTGGAGATTCCCCTACATTTGCCTTTTGCTTCCACAATATTAATAAGTCACCTAATTTTTATGTTTAATGTTGATTCCATCATTGCATGGTCTTGGGATAGACCAAGCAATGCAATTTGTGAGCACAAGCTTTGCTTATAAGACTATCCAACATTGCTACATGGTTTTGTTAAGTTCTACATACAATATCTTATGATCAGTGTTGCTTGGCCACTTCTCTCTCTCTCTCTCTCTCTCTCTCTCTCCCCCTCCCTCCCTCCCTCCCTTCCTCCCCACAATGCACCCTTTTGCTTTATAGTAAAGTGTTTGGGATGATTGTCTTTCAAAAACAAAAGCAAAGCAGACAAAGATTGAAGGAAAATATATTTTAGTACAAAATGCACAAGAATAAAGGCTAACAAACCTAAATAGGAATTGCCTATTTTGGATTCAAAGGACTAGATTTTAATTTGTTGCTATGCCGCTAAAACAAGACAGAATTGAATACTTAACGTGTAACAGAATAAATTTGGAGAGATCAAGTTTTAATCGGAGAAAATAAACCCCAGACAAATTATCAAACACCAAAAAAAAAAAAAAAAACATTACATTTGGGAATATCCGACACTTGGGATATAATTAGACATGTGTCTCGTGGTGTATCCAAGTGAGGTTGAGTTGGCAAGTACACCATTTAGCATCATTTAGACCACAAAAGAAAATCCCACATGACCCACTTGGTGGAAAATTCCCAACACTGCACACCTTGTTCATATGATCATCCACACCCACTTTAGCTTTAAAACAAAAAGGAGACATATAAAGAAGACTAAAACCTCAATAACTCTTAAGCGAAACCAAAACCATCCCCCAAAAAATTTTCAATGGAAACTCCCCAACGTAAAAAGATCTCTGCAGACAAGTTGTCCTTCTCAGAGATCGAATTTCGCTCTATCACCTCGAGTTTGCTTTCTAGTGATGATGATGATCACACCATGTCCATTGCTGATCAAGAGCAACAATCCTTCGAATTTGAGTTTGGTTCAGTCATGCCAACCTCACCTTCAAATGATCCCTACAAGAGCTCACTGGCCGACCACTTGTTCTACAATGGAGTTTTACTGCCACATTCCTTTCCACTTCAACCTCCAAACTTTGCGGTACAGAATTTTAGGGGGACTAGAGGTAGAATTAGCAGTGCGAGTAGCGAAGACTCACTCATGTCATCAAGAAGCAATAGCACGAGTAGCAAAGACTCACTCATGTCATCAAGAAGCAATAGCACGAGTAGCAGGAGTAGCAGCTGCAGCAGTGCAAGAACTAGCTTGTGCAGTGATCATTCGGAGACAAAGTTACTGAGGAGAGACAAGTTACTTGCAAGCAAAAAAACAACTACAAATTCAAGACACCAAGCAAGTAAACAATTTTCTTCTGCTAAGCTCTATGGTTCTTCTCAAACGTGGCACTTTATTGGTACAGCTCCAGTGCTATACCCTGAGGCTTCACGTCGGAAAAAGGCAAAGATTTTCGGGGAAGAAGAGTTGAGGAAGAAGAAAAAGGCAGAGGAGAACATAAGTAGAGAGAAGTACGGATTTAGCCTTAAGTTTTTTTGGTGGTTTGTTTCAGCCTGCAAAGAATGCCATGCTATGGAACCAACCAAGAAGGGAACTATGTGCAATGCAGAGAGGAAAAATGGAAAAATAGTTGATAATTAATTCTGGTTTTGTAAAATCTTTTTCCTTATTTGGAGGGCTTGATACTTTTCTTGGCATTCATCATCAAGTAAGCAATTTAGGGTGCTTTCAAGGTGAAGCAAGGTGGCTAACCATAAGTTTATATACAAAGAGTATGTTGTGGTGTGTGAGTGTTTTTATCAGTTCTCTTTCGCAACTCCAAAATCATGTTTAGCTATCAATTTCTTGTTATGTTGCAAACAAAGACGAAAAGGAGATGTGTGATGTTAGAAACAAGAGAACTTCCCTTTCTTCTATTACTGTCTTTATTTCAACTGTTACACCAAGAAGTGAATACAAAGTCCATTTTTTAATGAGACTCTGAAATACACAGCTTAAGTTATAACCATTATAATTAGGGTGAGCCCATAACCAGAAAGTATACTCTCCATATTTGTTTTTGTCTACTTTTGCAAAATGAATGACTTTAACCAAATATCGAATTCGTAATCTCATAGTTACAAGGTTGGTTCTTGCGGTGGCTATGCAACTGTCGGAGAACCAAGTGTTGACGTGCAAAGAGGAGCTACATTAGTCGGCGAAAAGAAAACATTCTAAGAGTAAAATGGAAACCTACCAAGAAGAGACCATGAAGTGGACAATTCATAGGTATGCAGTGTACCTACATTCGTAGGACTATTTGATGTGTTGTTTCTTCTTCATGGAATCAGAGTCATGTGTTTTGTCTTATTAGGCAACTACTCTTTTACTGTTAAATCATGGGCAAAAATGTTCAGCATTGATGCCCATTTCTGACCAGGAAAGAAGGAAAAAGTTTCCTATTTCGTGCCTTTTTTTTTTGGACCAAGGAAGTTAAGAGTGCTTGCTATTGCACGGGGAAGTTACAGAGATAAGGGAAAAGAAAAAGAGTACTCATAGGTCGGTGGTTACTTCCATCTAGTGAACCAGGATCACCGTCTCCTCCTTGCCCAGACACTTTCTTTCATGAGATCTATAAAAACAATACAACGTATATGAAAATGAGTATCATGCAGGTAACATGGAGTCCTTTGTACCCTAAGTTTGCATACCAAACACTGGGGGAGATGCTCTTTTGTGGTGAAGAATATTGATAATCCAATTTGCATTCTCATTTTGGCACCTCCATTTCCACTTCCCCGAGACCAACGCCACAAGAAAAGACCACAAAGAGGAAAAATCTGGGATGGTCCCTTCCCTTATGATTCAAACCAAAATCAAAAAGCTCTTTAACATGCTGCGGAAGCATCATTCACATCGAGACAAGTGGAGAAAAAGCTCCACAAGAATGAAAAAGAAAAGTAACTAAGACACTCATGTTAACACTCATGTAACAAGGAACACATTCTCGTGTGTGACCAATGTTTGTGTGAGCCGAACAATCCAGTCCCAAGGAAGATTCAGTTCAACTGCAAAGAATGAATTCAACCAATTAAACCTTTAACTAACATCAAGAGAGCTAGTTATACAAAGGTTAATTTCATATACATCAACCTTGCGAGAATTGGTAAGAAAATCCAAAAATAAAGCTCATTCTTAAAGGAACAGCAACAAATGTAATAAAAAGGTCCATTGAATCAATGAAAGGAAACACATGTAGAAAAGAACTAAAACAAGACAAGAATTTGACCAACACAAAGATCAGATATTTTCTTCCTAAATACAACCTCAACTCTAGCATCTTCTACCACAAAGCCTTCAGAGAATCATTCAAAGAAAGCCTCAACATCAGGGTACATCCCGGTTTCAGAATTCCTATACTCCACAGGATGATTTGAATGATGATCAAGTGAAGCTGAAGAAGATGAAGAAGCCATTCTAGCAGGCAACGTGAAGCTTCTCTTAAACTTGTTTTCCATCTTAGGGTGGCTATCCAAGCTCAAGAATTCATTTGGATTTGCACTACCACCATTATGCAAATTTAAGGCATCTGCATTCTGGTTTGAATTTTTCCCTTCAAGTATAAGGTGCTGGAAATTTTGCTCTGGTTTGTTTCCTAAGCCATCAGGACTAAACAAAAGCTTGGCATCGTCACTGCGTCCTGTGAGAGCATTAAAGAAGGTCAACCCATTTGGCCATTTGATATCATTTTCATGATCACCCATCATGTCTTCCATACGGTTCTCTGAGGAATGTGGGTGAAGAAACATGTGTGTTTCATCTTTTGTTTGAGGAAAACCTAGACTAGCTGTGGTTTGAAAGTTTGGCAAGGCAAGGACAGAAGTTGCAGCTGGAAGAGGCCTTTGGCCCCAGTTGAAAATAGGCGGTGGATTGCGACTTGGAACAGGAGATTGCTTTGAAGGCAATGAAGAAGAAGACAAACTATTTCTCGTTGAAGAGAACAGTTGGGAGAGGTAAAATCCAGATTGGTATCCAAGAGATTCAAAGGTATGCCTCATTCTAAGCACAAAATGCAAATCTTCAGGTATCTGAAAGTAGCATATTATAATGACACAATTAGTTTAAAGTACAAACCAATTAAAAAAATCAAACAAAACAATTCATTAGATGAAATTGAACCAAGCAGACTCACAATTTTGCAAGAACCCAACTGGAGAAGGCCATGGCCGGCTTGAATTACAGCGATTGTCTGCTCAATAATTTCAATAATTAAAAATGAAAAGAAAATCTTGACATGAGTGAAATTGAAATTTTAAATTATAAAGTTTCTTTGTGTAAATAAAGTGTTCAAATCCATATATGATAACTATTGAGCGGGCGTTTCTTAAGTTAGCCAGAATGATTACATTTCAAAAAATGCAACTATCATGCAACTTGTTAGATATATATTTGGAAAATGATGACAGAGATTTGCATTAAGAATTAATCCTATATTAAAAAAGAAATAATTGCAGGGAATAGTTGCATAAACAATTGAAAGTCTACCTGAATGCCTGAGTCAAACTGATCAGTCCATTCAGGAGGGAGCTGCACATGACAACAAGATCACTCATTGGTTACCTAAAAACAGGTTCACCTAAAAAAGAGTATTCCCCAATGGAGACAAATACATTCACTGATATTCATTAGCCAGAGGGGACACACACACAGAGACAGAGAGAGAGAGAGAGAGAGAGAGAGAGAGCGGGATTTGTTACATACAGCATCGAAAGAACTCTGCCAGTAGTTGGAAATATTGGGTTCACATTCTGAAGGCTCTTTGAATACCCATTTATGACACTTATCAGATGCAACTTTCCCCATTAATCTGTCACAAACAAATTAAATGTCGTAAAGCCAACAAAAAAAGAAAGCATAACCTTGCTAATTTCCTAATTCTTGAGAGAGAGAGAGAAATGGAAATAAAACAACACCTACCCAGTACCCACCCTTCTCCATAATTATACAACTGAATCGACATTTTACTGAAGGCTTTTCTGACAGGATCTTCTCTATCAATATCCTCCAAACACTCTGCTACTCTTCCTTTGCAGAATCCATCTTCCCACATCAACATCCTTGGCACCCAAAAAAAAAAAAACAAACCCACACAAGAATTACTCATAAACAAGTAAATTTACATCAAGAACTAACAATAACATAGAATTTCCTACTTTTTTTCTCATTTGTTTTCGACAAAACATTAAACAACTTTGTCGTCTCCAAATTTACAAACACAAACAAAACAATACTCATTAAAAGGAATTAATTTAAAAACGATTAATACAACAAGAAGTTACCTGGTTTTTTGCACTGTTTTGACAAAACATCAGCAATTTACAAACTTTCACACACAAAGACAAACAAAAATAAACAAAACCCAGAAAATATTACTCACTGTGAAATCAAATTACAACAAGAATTAAGAAAATTAAAATTCGACTGTCGGTTTTTAACAAAAGATGAAACAACTTACAAGCTGCCATTGTCATCCCCGACTTTGCAACCATTGCCTCCTCTAATTCTCCTGCGAAAGCAAACAAAACCCATTTAAGTAGATGGAAGAATTCATTAGAACAAGCGAGAGAGAGAGAGAGAGAGATACGGTCTAGGACGAATACTCCAGAAGACAGAGTAAGTCCAGTCTGAATTGAGACAGACACTTCTTAGTGCCTCATGAAGGGCCATCATCCCAACTGCTTCTTTGCTTCTATCTGATCCTCCTGAGCCCACCATTCTCTCTATCTCTCTCTCTCTCTCTCTCCCCCCCCCCTTTTTCTTCTTTCACTACAATAAAACCCCTTTTTGTTTCTCTTCTATCTACCTATCTCTCCACTTCTTTCCGAAACTCTTCTCTGTCTCTCTCTGCGTGCGTCTAAGTGAGTTGGCCTTTTATTTTTACCCTCTTTAGCAACTCTACAATGCCTAAAAACCACAAAAAACACTGTTTCTTCATATAGTTTCTCCAAAGTAATCTCAGAGTTGGTAATCTGTGAGAGAAACGAAAAACGAAGAGAGAGAGAGAGAGAGAGAGTTGTCAGTATTTAACGATGGAAATACAGTGGGAACAGCTTTTATCTTCTTCCCTAGTTCACAAAAGCATTACAGAACAGTGAGTCTGAGAGTGGGAAAAGAGAGAGAGAGACAGTTGCCATTTTCCGTTTTGCGTCTTTGATTGTCAAAAGTACAATATTACCCTAATGATACCAAAATAATATATCTTAGTATATTAGAGAGAGAGAGTTGCAAACTTCATTGATTCTATAACCCTCCTTGAAATTAAATTAAATGAAATATAAATTTAATTTATTCAAATTAAAATTTTAAATTTATTTTAATCGAAATTCAATTGCTTAAAGCTACCAAATATTCTTAGATTTTAATTCTAAAATGGTTAACAAATAATACATATAAAAAAATTATATATAACCCATAAACTCTTTTAGAATTCATTATCATTTTTCATCAGATATATTTGCAAATTTTATTTTTTTATAGAATTAAAATCAAATTCCGTAGCTTTTTCTTACATCTAAGTATAAGATTATGAAGGATATGTAAGCTTTTTCGGAGTTTATTATGAATTTTAATGTTTTCTTTTTAGCTAAAATTAAACTTTATTTTTTTTTATCATATATAAGCATAAAAGGTTAGAATTAGAAATAAAATATCATAATTTTTATAAAATTAATTTAGTTTTAAACGCAACCAGAATAAATTTATTATTCTGAGTCGTACTCGAAAATTAGTAAACTTCATTATTATCACACTAAACTCAAAAATATGTTTTTTTCATGTGGGGTAAGATTTGGCTAATATTTATCTTTTCTATACCTAACCATACGAACGTTGTCTAAATGCAGCCAAGCAGAGTACACTATGAACCCGTAGTACAAAAATTTTGTCATTTTTAAATTTTAGAAGTTTTCAAAAGCACTTTCAAAAGGGGAAAAAGTGGATGGGAACTCAACATGATTCTCTTTTTTTAGGGTATATTAGCCTTGTGGTACAAATTGTGTTCTTGGTGGCCATAACTAGCATTTGATGAGTACGTTGGAGAATGAAAATTGGATCAAGACTCTCACCCAACTCATGATTCACCTATTAATTATTTTTTTTTAAAAAAAATTATATAGGACAATCACCTTCTGGCCTCGGCCTTGCTAATACACCATTGACATATGCATTTGAGTCCGACTTTCTCTTCTAGTTGTGACAAAATTTGAACTAAAATTTCTAATAAGGTCAAATGACTCAAATTTGAACTGGGTATACTTAGAAGGTTTCAAATGACCCCATTTTAACTTGTTACAAGGTCCCTTTACTCCCCCCCCCCCCCCCCACCCTTTTTTAAATGAGGGAAAGAAAGGAGGAGAAATGGAAAAATGAAGGGGTAAATATGAGAATTGCAGTGGCGTAAGAATCTTTACTAGTCAAAAGTAGTCTGAAGGGAGTTTTGGGGGGTTTAGAATTGGACTAATATTTTACGGAATATTTGGTAGTATAATACTAATTTCAAGTCAGTTGGACTATCTTTTTTTTTTTTTGGGCGCCCGGGGGAGGGGGTTTAATTTTTAGTCATTTCGTACCCTTCACTCGTGAAAGAGGCTTTCTCTTGGCCGCTCACACTCACATTTTTGCGAGTCCACGGTTAAGGCAATGGAAAGCCCATAATTGTCCTCTGACCTTTGGGGTCACCCAAAGATTTCTTCTCCCAGGACTAGGCCTGTTACGAGAGTCCGACAGTGTCACAGGTACCAAGACACTATCCGGTAACTATGAAACTATCCTATCAAAGCTCAAGCTCGGGCTCGGATAAGATCAATATCGAGCTCAACCTCGAACCCAACCGTATCAAGGTTGAATGCTCAACAAGCTACCTAATATCTATTAATTATATTTTTTAAAAATAATTTATATATATAAAACTATATTTATAGATATATTTTATTCAAAAATTTCAAATTTACTGAGTTTGGGTATCGACATTATGCAACTCAACCTGGTGTCACAACACCTCTAAGTCTCTTCCCCCCCCCTCTCTCTCTCTCTCTCTCTCTCACACACACACACACACACACACACACACACACACACACACACCCGACACTCAAGTATTTGATGGGTATCCCTCGTGAGAGTGGACAATGGTAAGGAGTCGCCAGAATTCCACAAGGTTATGAAGGGTTTGAAGCTGACAGTTGACACACACGCCTAAACTAATTGAACAGAAAAAAGAAGTTCAATACTGATTTTACGCTATCAAACATTACTTTCCTCATCATTTTAGGAAATTCACGAGGTTAATCATAGAAAAACTTCAACATTTAAACATTCAATCCCTCCTCACTCAAACGGGATTTGAAATGGTAGGGGTAAAATGGGTATATTAATATGAAGAGTAATACACACACACACACACACACACACACACACACATACATACTTGAAATTGTAATTTTAGGTAACAGAATTTATAATGACATCGGATCTTGACCCTCCAAAGATGTTGAGAGGCAAGGGCAAAATTGTGCTTTCACTTGAATGGGGTGCCCCTTGATGGACTTCCAATGAGGGTGCCCAAATCATTAAAGGAAAGAAGATAAACTCGAAAGAAAGCACGGAGGACGCATTATTTACAAAAACAAAGTTAGGAGAGAATATAAATATAAATAAGGGAGATGGATTAATATAAATAAAAGGAGGACAGGGGAATAGGAGACTCACGTGCGCACGTGCCGTCGCAGTGGAGTCGGTGCATCGATGGTGTTAAAAATATAAGAAAGGACCGCACGAATTGCGGGGCTCGGCGTCCTCCTCCGGCAATATCCTTCTTGTCAACTTCCACCACCCTTCTTCCTCACGCGCCTCTGCAAGATCCCACTCATTCAATTCACTTCTCCTACTCATAATATTATAAAGTTTATAAATATAAAATCGAATTTTAAATTCGAGGTCACGTCGATTTCTTTTTAAGGGCCTGGCTGACCCAAAAAACCATAGGGTTAAAATAAGACTAGAAATTTTGGAATTAGAATCAAATATACTTGAGAATAATTAATATAATATTTTATTTTTATTAATAAATTTATATTACAACAAATTTTTTATTTTTATTATAATTTATTTTTTAATACACTTAAATTGCAAAATTCTTTCCTATTATTTGTATAAATTATATTGCCTCCCTATTTGACATTGCATCTCTCTTAATCTAAATGTAATCCACTTTAATAGCATATATTAATAAGTTCAAGAAATAAGAAATTTTACAATAATGTTAAAAAAAATATTTAGAAATTAAAATTTACCTATACTACTGTAGAAAAAAAAATTATATCTTAGATTGCATAGAAATAGAAATAAAAAAACAGAAACAGATATGAAATGATATGAGAAAAAAAACTTTGTAAAAATATACGAATTATAAATATAGAGAAATGCGTAAATATAAAAAATATAAGATTTTTTAATGTAAATATTAATTATTTTATGAAAATAATCAAATAGTCAATTTAATAATAAAAATTTAAAATGATAAAAATATAATTATTAATAATAAGAAAAATAATATAAAAAATTATAATTATAATTAAATAAATAATTCATTAAATATAAAAAATGTAAATATAAAAAATACAAAAACTTTTATATATATTTTTTTTAATTTAACATATCGAAATATTTTAAAAACAAAAAAAACACTAATATTAAAAAATTTTCCTATGTCATAAAAATACCTATAGTAAATTAAGATATTTCTAGGAGGCAACTAAATCGCCTTTATAACCAAAACTCTTGCATCCGAGTGAAGGAGGGTATAACAAAATCTGTTGGGTCCCAAATAAAATCAGGAAAAATGATTGGAGCGTGATGTATTGGGTGCGTGGGGAAAAATGCGAATGAGAACAACATTATAATTATCAGTCTAATCAGCGTATGTCCTTGGTCTCTCTCCCTCTCACTCATAGTACATGTTCTCTCTCTCTCTTCCGCATTGACCGCCCCAGGCATCGGCTCCCGGCTATCAGCTAGTTACCCCACCACCGTACCTTTGGTGGGTCCCAAACCCTCATATCATAAGTCATAGACTCATAACACAAACAGACTCCTTCCTTCTTCCTTATTTAACATCGTCGCGTGATCAGGGCCTAACCTAAGTTTCTAGCATTAACATTGAGAAGGGTAGATATATAGTATGGGACCAATCACTTCTCTTTTACCATTTCACCAACCTTTGTTCCCATCTCAAGCCTCCTCCTCTCTCTTTCTAAAAATTTTTAAAGTTACCATTATTTAATTTTAACTATTAAATATAATATCTAAGAGATAGATTAAAAAATATCTATCAAAAAATAAAACCAAAATCATTATTAAAAATATATAATTGCATGATAAGTTCACATTTAATTTCAAATTTTCCTTAACACCTATATTAGTGTTACATTAATTATTACAATCTACCTCGAATTATAAAATCTAAAATCTATATAGTCAATTAAGTCCAAGCGAAAGAGTTTATGAATTTAAAATATCAGTTTCGTGTTACTAGACTTAATTATCTGCATCAAGAGCTTTTTTTTTTTTTTACACTCGACTAACCGGTATTCATAATTATATTTCGATTAATCTGATTCAAATTACTATCGGACCTTTTGTAAGGAGAGCTCCCCAATATAATTCTTTTCGTATCCAAAATTCGAACCAACTTGATAGGGGAAGATCTTCTAATATAATTCTTTTCATTTACAAGATTTAAATCTGAATTTTGATTAAGCAATCTAATATTTTTTTCTATTAAACAAACCGTTCATTGTTACATCAAATTTACTAATCTTATGCCTCTATCCATTTTCTAACTTGGTTCATGAAGAGTGGGATCTAACATGATATAAAAGTAGAGCGAAGAGAGCGAAGCGAGTTGAGCTTTGACCGGCTAGGATGACACTTGCCATTTAAATATTGTGAAGGGGAATCAAGAAGGTTGAAGACGAACCTTAACCGAGTCTTTTTGAGTTGAGATGATTACACGAGGTAAATGATAGTGAGCTCCTTTGATGTCCCTTATCTCGATCAAACTTATAATTTTTTAAAGTATAATATTCTAAAGTAAAATAAAGAATATCAAACTTTTTACAAATAAAAGTAAAATTTAATTTATCTCTCTCGGAGTTCCATAGAAGTTCCATAGAAAGTGTTTTAATTCAATTCTCTTGTAATTTGTAGAGGTCTATTGTTGCTTTTCTTCAAGTTAATTTATTAAGTTTCTCATTTGATCGCATGAATTAATATGAATATTGCATTTAAATTTAGCTTATTTAATAAATAAATTTTAGGTATTATATTTATACTCGACTAACTATAGTGTACACAAGTCTAGAGGGAGGAAAGGAGATCGGCACAACAGAGAATAAAGAACTTTATATTGAAAAGGGCACACGAAGAAATCATTAAATTTGTTTGGAAGAGAGCATTGTTTGGACGTGGAATGATATAATAAATAACAAAAGCTGCAGCTGCTTTTGACAGAGAAACTGTTGCAAGCGTGGAGCTTAGCAAAATACCATGTGAAGGGATCTTGAGGTGGTCACTTCACTCCTCCACTCCGATAAGTGACCCTTTCATTTTTTATTTATTTTATACAGATCCTTTGATTTTTGGATGTATAAATGACATATATGTATACACATATTATATCTATTTAGAGAGAATGATTCAAATTTTCAAAAATCAAAATATTAATCTTTTCTGATATAAAATATATATGGGTTCTATGGTTTAAAAGAATAGACTAAAAAGAACGACAAATAATTAGTTTAGTAAGATAAGAAATTAAATTTTTTAATCAAATTTTGAATTTAAAATTTACGAATAAAAAAAATTATATTAAAAAATCATTTTAAATAGAATTTTTATAAACGCTCAAATCATATCAGTTAAAATATTATTTTAAATATCGATGATGAAATAAAAAAAAGACCGGAAAGCAGTGTTTCATTTGTTATTTGGCTTTCCTATTTGTATTTTAACCCTTTATAGTTCCTAGATATTTCTTATCCATTGAGCATTTGTAAAAACATTCATACCACTAATGCGAATCTCTTTTTGTACATAAAAAGAAAAAAGTATTTTTGGTGTATTATTGCACTCATTTGACCACGTCATCTTTTCTATGTTTCGAAGAAATTCCGATAACAAACAAATTTGAAGTCAAATTGAAGACAAAATGCTGAAAGACTTGATCTGACCTGAAAAGGGTCAAGCTCCAAGGTCCCTTCACTTCATCAAATCAAATCTTTTTCCTTGCCTATCAGGAAAGGGAAACAGGAGAAAATCAGCAAACAAAAGATAAGAACAAAGAAAACATTAAGGAATGTCCAATCCTACGCCCTAACCCAGAAGAAAACTAAAGTTCATTCCTCAAGCTCAGTGACCGTACCAACGACAAGAAATTTTAAGCAGCACACCATTAGGCGGCCTTACCTGTTCCCAGTTGCAGAAAGGCCATTTCTCCGATATCAACCCGTGACCTAAAAGTCACGATTGTGCAACTTCACCGTTATTTATTTATTTTTTTACTTAATCACGGTATTCAACATCTTAACTGATACGGTCCGAATAGTAATAAAATCTAATTTAAAACTTAACTCTCTTAACAATTTTTTTTTAATTTTCATTTTCAAAATTCAAATATTTTTTATTAAAAGAATTTAATATTTTATTATTAAATCTACGGATCATTGATATAATTTTTCTATTATATTAAAAAGGTATATCTATTTCTCTATACAAGAAAATTTATGATCTCGCAAGTAACGATACTTATGTGATCATTATATCATCATCTATCAAGCACTAAAATGATTTACCTCATGCACAAAATATTTCCCGACTTAATACGAGAATAAGAGAAGAATGAACGTATATGTACACAACATCCTCGTTACATTTTTATAAAGATGCTATTTACACATCATCTATCAACCACTATTTCTCAAAAATGAAATGGTACATTGATCTGTGGCTATTGATAATAGTTATTATGTCCTTAGATATCAATATTCATGAGATCCTAAAATATCCTTTTTATATACTATTATAAGTTTTGTTATATAAATACTTTCGGAAGCAATCATATCTAGGTTGTGCACATGTATAAGTCGCCTTTGCGATACTATAGAATAAGGCACTATATTTGAATCTATGCTTCATCAGCCGTCACAATATTTTTCCAGAAGCTCAAGATAATACCTTCACTAGCACTCCATTTCATGAAAAGATCCAACATTCCTGTGCATGTCCGCTACATTTTTTTTTTCCTTTTTTTTGGGAGGGGGGTGTTCTAGGCACCCATGCTTAGATTATATGGAGAATGATAATACAGACCCTCGTGAAGAAAGAATCAAGACCAGGGGCAATTTTTTTGCACTGGAACTTGTGATTGTAGATTTCAGCAAGATGAACTTATAGATCTCCCGAACTTAGACAAGGACATGCAATGAGCAACTGTCTCAAAGATCATCGGATCTAAGAAATCTTTGCTTCAAGGATCAACTAAAAGAAGAGATTAGACAAGCAGTCACATGCTGAGTGGGTGAAGGATATATTTTCCTGAAAACAGCATTCGCACACAGTGCAGTTCAGGGAAATGACTTAAGGCTAGACTCCTATTAATGAACAAGATATAAGCAGGAATAAGTAAGCAACTCTCATCTGGCACCTGACATAGTTATATAATTCCCCATATGGTAAAATAATCCTTCACCGGAATGCACATAGAAATAAACAAGCTACCCAGAATTGCAAAACAACAATATGAACCTAGGTCCGTGTTGACAAATATTGCCTTCTTCCCACCAAATCAAAGATTGCTCCTTTCCAACTTCATCATGCATTCCCCAAGTCCTCTCTTCAGGATAGACTACTTCCAATACCTCCAGTCTCATAACTGATCCCTATAGAAACTTTCCTACAACCATGGCAAGCAAAACACGAACCAGTTTTTTTCTATTCTCCACAAGCTATCACGCCAGAAACCACTGATATCTCCACAATGTAAAGATATTGAGGTGCCTTTTATTTCTTTCCTCTTTTGCTACATGGTTTTGTATTCTTCTATGTACCATCACATTAGGTCCTAACCATTCCAAGACTACCACCCTGATTTGATGGTTATGGTGCATTACAAAGCAACTGGATATGAAGTCTGAAAACTGGGAAGTTTCCAACCAAAAATTCTGAGTGCCATACCACTTGTGGAAAACAGAGGATACTTTAACAAAGAGCATCTGGGGGGTGCAACCCTGTACAAAAGCAAGAGTTAAAAATTGTCTATGATCTGGTTTTCGTCTCTTTGCTTACAAATAGGTAAAATCTCCAAACAGAAAAAAGAGAACAACTAATATCTTATTCTCACACCATATGTTTCTCAAAACCTACCAAATCTCTAGGTTCCTCAACAGCAAACAAACTAATTTAGGAACAGGGCGTCACAAATTTTGTTAAATAATCATCTCTAATTTTAGAAATAATGTACTTCTCTTCAAAACTCAAGAAGGCCTTTGCCTCAAAATTTAATTTTAAGTCAGCAACAGCAATAGAATAAATTCTTCCACGCCATAACAAAGGCCATAGAAGTCATTTCATGAATAAGAAACCAGGAGGAAAACTGCAACATACCAAATAGATACCAATTTTAGCCTATCCTCAAATGAACTTCCATGACTTCAAAGTTGGTAGGACCTGTGGGCCTAAACTTCGATCACTTCAAAGTCGGCTGCATCTGTAGGCTCACACAATTCTTAAATGATTCAGCCACTAACTGTTCAATATCTGGTATACTTATCAATATAGCCCTGCAAATAAGCAAGCCCAAGTTAAACTACATTTCAAACTAAGTAAACAAGGTCTATTTCAGAATTTTCTATTTCAAAATCTAATTCTAACTCACCTCTACGAGCTTTGAAATTTTAGTTTTGGAGGAAGTAAGATATTGATTGACCAGATCCATGCTACTGGGGATTTGATGGGGTTCTAATGTGCTAAGGATCTTCTCAACAGCTTTTCTTACTATTGTCTTATGGTCCTCCTTACTTAGCCGACACTCCTGCCAAGCTGGTTTCACCAATTCCTTTGTGAAGTCTATGAGAGAAGCACGAAACACTTTCAATGCTCTTGATTCCTTGATTTGTACAGTTCCATCCGCCCGATCTCTATGACTATGATTAGAGTCCTTTTTATTATGATTTCTATCCCTTCTTGTAACCAACTCCTTTTTGTGCTTATTTCCAAGACTTGGATGAACTGAACTGTGATCCGGGGCATTTAACACAATGCCAGGACTTCTCTTCTCTTCCTTAGGCATGGACATCCGATATCCCTGATCATCTATAGATATATCAGCATCACCTGTCTCATTTCTATGATTGGCTGCCTCATGAGTATATGCATTCCAGTTTAACACTTTGTCACCAGAGTTATAATATGGATACGCAGAACCTGAACTATGACCAGCATCCACTTCTTGTCCACTGTTGGCAGCTAGAGCAGCATTTGCTGCCTGCTTATCAGCACTACGGATCATGCCTTGTTGACTAAATGAAGAGCTTTGAGAAATTCTATCTTCTCCAACTGGTTTCTCAATGCCATCAAGAAGAGAATCATACTGCCTTTCTGGAGAAGTAACAACATATGGAGGAAGATGGAAAGATGACCGAAAAGGTATAGATGGCTCCCAACAATATTTGTAAGATTGTGATTTAGAGCTAGCAGAAACAAAAGGCAGCCCAGCAGCTCCAACTTGAGGAAAAGATTCCAGTCCATATTTAGAATAGAATGATGAAAAAGAGCTCTGAGGCAAGGATGGAGGTGTAGAAGCACAATATCCTCCATAGCTCTCCAAAAACTTGTTGGTACCAAGAGACTCTGCATGGATAAAAGATGAATTGTAAAATAATGATGATCCCACTGAATGATTGACAGGGATAACAAAGTCATGCCTTCTCATGGGAATTCAGAGGTTGAAATATAAGTTCAGGAAACTACAAACTGGCAGCTTGCTACCATTAGGCATAAACTTACTCGTCTCTTTTAAACTAGCAAATTTCTCTTCAGTCCTGCCATAACTAGGACTGCTGCTGCTTCTATATATGCTTGATGATGTCATTGAACTAGGGAAGAATCTAAACTCCAGATCTGGAAGCAAGTTATTCCCTGATTTCTCAGGATCCTCTCTAGAACCTGATACAGGAAAAGGTACCAGCTTAGAAATGGCAGCTATAACATTCCTAAAATTCTCACATGAGCTTAAAATACCTGGATCAGTTTGGTTTTCAGTCTTTAGCTTTTCAACATCCATATCCTCTGTCAACAGGCTACCATGGACTGCACCATCTTTCACATGACGAAATCTACAAGAACTTCCCTTGATACACCAACCTCTAGAAAAAAAATCACACACCATTGCAGGTCTTTTGGACCTATTCTCAGATTCAGCACCCGGTGACAAACTTCTGGTACTTGGTAGCGATGAGGAAAAGCTGGAAAAGTTAAATAATTTTAGCTGTTGACCCAACTAGCATAGCAGCTAGAGAGACAAAAATCTTAATACCTTGAGAACTACAATCAAATCACATGTATCTTTCAATACTGATTATAGGAACATTAGTCTATGCCAGTGTAGCGATAGCACACCTTGATGCCCTCAGATCGACGTCCTTCTCTGGCTGCTGAATAACTTGCTCAGTTTTAACCTCAGGATACATAAGAGCCTTAGTCCTATTGTCAATGGACTCCTCTCTCATCAATCTGGCAGATGGTTGCTTTTCACCAATCAGATCAGAAGCATTGCTTCGGTTATTCTTCGATAAATATGTCCTTCCATGAACTTGAGCTCCACCATGGTTCTTGGTAATACTCGTGTCTTCTTCTTCAGGAAGAATCTAATTCTTTAGCACCAGGAATAGAATTATAAAATCAATCTTCAAATAAACCAAATATTTACCTGAACTTATATTCTTTGGATCAGCATAAGTTCCTAGTGGCTGTCCCATCTTTTTTGTTGCTTTGAGCCCATCTGAAGGGCCAGAAATTTTGGCTTCATCCCTCTTACAATTAGTATCTTGTCTAGACCCTACATAAGAAACCATTGGAGAGGTAAGGGAGAATAATGGTAGCAACAGCTAAAGTTGCAAGGAAAAGAGTGATTACTTCAAGAAATACAATTAGCCCTCTACAAAAATCAACATCCAGGGGCTGTATCTCTTGAAACACCTTCTGCTCAATTAAATGAGCTCAATATAGACTCCCAAGGATCACCATTGCACATTCGATCTAAATTTTCTAACCCTTAATTTGTTTTTAATGTCTACCCAAATTTGTGCTACAGGCTCATGCCCCATAATTATGTAGTCTGCTTGAGGTAAAATATGACCGAGTCCCTTCAACAAGATTGGCAGAGGAATGTCAAGATGATGCAGCATTAGGGACTTAAAAAGCTTTGATGAGACAGTAGACAGGTTTAGGGGAAAGGGAAGAAATTCATCCTAATGACCCTTAACAGCCATTATGCCTTTGTTAGAGTCCATTTAATCTACCGCAACAGACAAAAGACAGTCAGTACTATTAGATAGTGGCCATTTTCAAATATCTAATACTGACATTTATCATCTTCAAACAAATGCAATGAAAAAGATGTAAATGGTCACATCTTTTCATTAACTCCTATACTTTTCATCTATTTCCTTTTTCTTAAAACTATTTCCTTTTTCTTAAAGCTTAAAAACTTTTTGTTTAGATGGGTAGCGTGGTGAGTATGGGTTCTATACTCCCCCCATGAGTGGAACATATATAAAGCATAGGAGGCAATAAGTTAAAAGCCTTTAGCCACTTATCATGTGTTTTTGAGACAGCTGTTTAATTGTTTATTGCTTTTGTAGCTACCATTTCTTCTTAGTTTATAATAGCTTCAGGGTTACTGCCACTTTTTTCTTCATCTACTGCCTTATGTCTCTTGTTCAATGGTTTATTCAAGTTTTATTTGGTCAATTATGAAAACTTTTTCACTGAATTAGAAATAATATGGCCAAAATATCTCACTTTAGTTTGCGATTAATATGATTAGTCTGTTTAAGTCCTTTCTTTGTTGTTTCTTTTTGTTTTAATAACATTATTTCCTTGTTATTTCATTCCTCTTCCTATATAAGGATTCTTGTTACTTCTCTTTCAGTTCCCAAGATCATATTACAGGATAAAAATTAGTTTTCATGAATATTTGAAACCTCAATTCTAGGTCCTTTTCATACATAGCTAAGATAGCAATCATGATGCACCTGGACTCCTGTGTGAGAAATACTCAAGAAGCTTTTTTTTTAACGAGGAAATTTTAATGAGCTTATTCACTTCGTTGACATGAACTTTTTGTGTCATGTGCTTCAAAAATTCTAAAACCAGAGATCACATGTTTTTGAATTGTCCAATTACAAGGAAGATGTGAAATCGCTTATTTTTGGTGTGTAATAATGGCTGAATTTGTCCTAAGAGCATCCTTGAATTGTTTCCCAACAAAAAAAAATAATAATAATAATAATAATAATATTTAGAGGTTTTGAATGAAGAAAGATGCTCGTTCGCTCTACAAATATGCTTTATGGCTGTTCCTCGATGCATTTGGAGGAAGGAGAATACTAAATAACAACAACAAAAAACTGAAACTTAATCTTAAATTTTGGGGTTGATCGTTTGAGAGACCAAAATAGGAGAGAGGAGAGAGAAAAAATAAATAAATAACATAAAATTAAAATTTGAAAGCAAAAATACTAACTATATTAGTAGTTTCATTTACACCTATTTGAAACACATAAACACTAACTATATTAACTACGTCTTCTCCTCCAACTTTGACAAACAAAATTGCATAGTTCTATCTCTCTTCCTTGTGATCTCCATTGCATTCTCATATAAATCTTTATAAACAATTATTCCTACCTAATTTTTAATTCTATCCTTAAGCATACACCTATCGCCATAAATCTCTACTTCTCTGCCCTTCTCCCATACCTACTTAGTTTTTTGGAGACACATAATACTCATCATCCATCTAGTCATTACTTCTTCTATCTCTCATAACTTAATGACTAAGGATTCTATTTTCCAAGTGGCTAAACGAATCCTATTTTTGTGGACTACCTTCTTTACCTGCACCCATCCCCATAAACATGAGAACCCTTGCCCACTTGATACCACATCCAGGCAACGATGTGGCACATCGCTTCCGGGCGACATCCTATTCTGATTTCTCATAGTATTGACAAAAGTTTTATATTGACTATCAATCTACCGCAACCCTCATCTTTTATCTGGGTTTGAGACCGACAATATTAAAAAAAACACAAGCTGAGTTAGGAAGCAGAATACTAAAATTAAAAAAAAAAAACAACATTGACACTTCACTTTTATAGGATAAAATTGTTATTTATTCTTCTCTCTTGACTCGGTGTCAAGAATCTATGGATATTTTAGTTTAGACGAATTTAAGAGAAATTGGAGGGAGTTCTTTTTACTTCATGGTTTTTTTTGGTTCCTCTAAGGATTTCTCACTGTTAAAAGTTTTGTATATTATTTATTACACTTCACATAATTTCTTTTTCTATGAAAATAAAAAACAAATGCATGCAATGTAAAAGAAAGCTCGGTCCTTTTGACCATATGTTATTACATTAACTCTTAGATTCGAGTATTGTGGAAGCAAGTTTGCCTCACCACTCCTTTGAATTGGGTGAATACGGAATTGGTGGAAAGCAAGTTTTAACTTGGGATGGAAACAAGGATTGTAAGGCGAGAAGGAAAAAAGAAAAAGGATCTTTTGATGACTTTTATAGCCCTCTTGGTTGGCTTGAACACAACAAAATAGGATGACATTTTATGATGTTGAAAGCCTTTTAGCAAGTTTTACAGGTAGTTTGCTAAAAACTCTTATTTCTAGCTTTCCTGCAAGTATTTGTACTATGCTGTAGAGATTGCAATCTTTGTAGAGGCTTTGATATTTTAGCTTATATATGTCTAGAGAGACATTGTGTTTTTATTGCAATGGGTTTTCTTTTTCCTACAAATAGAATACACCAAATCTTGTTATCAATTTCTAACGATGATGGCAACAATTTTTTTTTTTTTTTTAACTAGGAGATCCGGTCTGAATTACCTTTACCAGCAATAATATCTTTCGTGTTTCCAAGCCTAAACAAACTTGGCCACCCCATGTGATCACAATCTTTGCATTTGCATCGAGAATTGTCCTATATCTTAGGCAGCTCCTTGTTGATATGGTAGGCCATGTCTTCCTGTAACCACTTCTGATGGGATCATCCAGAATCAGCGCTACTCATATGGAAAGATTCTAAAAGAGAAAGGTAATTTATACATCCTATCCATTAGCAAGTTCAACATGTGTAGAATCTATCCAAGAGAGGATTCAATCCTGAATAATTTCTTTTAATTTCTTTAATAACTCAACAATGAAGAAGAAACAACATAACACTTGCCCCTAGAGTTAAGGAAAGGATGGAAGGGATTTAGCCTCCTCTGCCATCAGGAAGTTTTCCTCTTCATTTGCGATGAGACGATGGGAAGGCAGAAAATTCATTCCCTCCAGCTCGTCATGAAACATAGGGTAGAGAACTAGACTTATAAATGGTTTAAATGTTCTCCAAAATTTTTACCAACATTTTTACAAAATTAATGTGAGCAGCAAGTATTTCTGTGAGTTGCTAGAATAACTCTGCCCCCTCTCTTCTCCTCAACTCTCAAGCAAAACAAAGAAAAGGGATGGCATTACTTAGCCAACCCTCAAGAACTTCCTTAGAATACACAACCAATCATTCGGTACTTTTGGTCCCCTTTGGTTTTTAAAGAAATAATTCTTTTTTCAATCCAAAAAAAAGGCCTGAAAAAGCACCTTATCATCAAGTTCTCATCTCCATAACTCCATCTATGCACAGTGTTGTGACTGGTAGACTATATAAAATGTATAAGATTGATTATACCTACTTGCATTTAATTCTGTATGAAGCGTGGGCTGTAAATGGAAATTATAATCTTGAAAACTGGTTTCTTTGCTTTAAAGTTTCTCTGGTGTTATAAACAGGAAAACTCCCCCTCAGTATATAGTATCACTCCTCTTTCTATAACGCATCCATAGTATGAAAAACATCTACATCTCTTTTTTCCGCTTACTGCCAAATTTTTTAACACAGTTATCCTGTAGAGCCCTCCATGGAAATAGGGTAAATTTTCAGCTTTGATAACCATTGCCAAACCAAATACTTGTTCTACTCCTTCCACATATAATTCAAACCCTAATAATTGCACATGCTCTAACCCAACCAAGGTACACCCTTTTCCAACTAAAATGACCACAAATGGCATAAATCATTTTCTACTTCACCAAAAATGCATGATAAGTCTAACAGTCACAGAGCTAACAGCAGTACATAAACTTCCCACAAAGGTGACTGCAGGCCCATCATCCTATCCTATGTTAGCACCAGCGATATCCTATGTTAGCAGCAGCGACCACAATCGGATAAAATAGGTTGCACATGGGGAACAAACCCCATCTTGCTCTTTACATCACCCCAGCTAAGGTTGTGTGTGTGAAGTAAACTACCAACACCACTCTGTATCTACTCCACCCTTTCAAAAATAAATTACTGAAGATGATGTGAAAAGTTAGAGCATTCACCTAAAAATGGATATACAAGGGATGCACTAGGGATTGTGTCACATGTAAGTTAACAAGCTTTGTAGATGACATTCTTGCTGTTGGTAAGGTTATAAGTAGATTTGCATGCAGTGATTCATATGTTCTGCATATGGGTCACTGAAATGTGATTCCTAATTACTCATTAGCTAAGTTCAGAACATTTTTCAAGGGAAAAAAATGGAGATTCCATGATATATTTCTAACCAAAATATTTTTTTTTTTTGGTTTGTTCAAACATTGATTTGGCCCAAGGTTTTCAAATTTCAAAATTCTAAAATACATGAACAATTCAGTAAATCAAAAAATATTTACAA
The DNA here is from genome assembly GCA_033439265.1 of Dillenia suffruticosa. Taxonomy (NCBI): domain Eukaryota; kingdom Viridiplantae; phylum Streptophyta; class Magnoliopsida; order Dilleniales; family Dilleniaceae; genus Dillenia; species Dillenia suffruticosa. Next base: position 4,972,507 of record JAVTVX010000005.1, read on the forward strand.
TGAAAAACATTAAAAGGTGAAAGAATTGAAATCAGAAAACATAGTAAAGTATCAGCAAAGATCAGTTCGGGGCAGTGCCATATAGTTTTAAAATGCATGTATTAGCATCATCAATATTGTGATAATAAAAGACACAAAGACGAATGGGAGATAAGTTGCACAAACGAAATTCTAGACTGAAACATATCCATGACAAAAGACTATAATTATAATCTCATCTACCAATTTGCGCCAAATCCAAAAGCAATACAAATGAAAAGGTAATCTTCTTCCCTTGTTTGATAACTACGAGACCCTATAATCAACCGCATTGATTGTTGGTTCGTTATTGCCTGTCTTAAAATAGCTTCCCTATAAAGAACTTCTAGAAGGCAAAAAAAAAAAAAAAAACACCCTACTACTTCAAGCAAAGGTAATTGGGACAAAATCAGAATTTCCACAAGTAAAAAAAAACCAACAAAAAATCATTTAGAAATTCAACTAACACTTCAAAAGCCATTTTTATAGATGGTGAAGTCACATTTTAAATTAGTATTCACCTAATTGCTAAACCTTAATAAAAATAAACCCTGAGTTAGACTCCATCAATCTACTTACAAACATAACAGGCGTGGCCGTTAGTTCGTTAAATCCTAACTTCCCTAGTCCCTCGTACTGAACTTCTAAAAGGCAGTAAAACTGACTTTTAACAAAGGGATAAAATCAAACCCCCCCAACATACAGCAAACAAACAAACAAACAAATAATAATAATAATAATAATAATAATAATTATTATTATTATTATTATTATTATTATTACAAAAGCTATATAAAGTAATCCCAAGAAAATCATTTGCCATGGATAGTTCACAAATTTCACCTTTCAAACGTCATTTCAAAGCAGAATTCGCTTAATTACTTGACCTAAACGTGTAACCCAACTAAGACTGGCAATAAAGCGATCAATTCAAACATAATCGTAGGAGCGAGATCGTAAACAAACAATAACTGCTAATTGCATTGAACAAGAATGTAAAGGTAAGAATGAGATCGTAAATAAACAATAACTCCAAATTGCATTGAACAAGAATGTAAAATTTGCGATCATGAAATAATTGATAGCGATTGAATATCATAATCAGTGAGATTGAGATCAAATAAATAACATGAATGTGCACAATCGAACATAAAGAGAGAGACAGGTGTATAATCGAGAAAGAACCTCCTCGATCGCCTTCTTCCATTTTGTTCTCCTCCTCTTCCGGTTCTTCTTCTTCCTCCTCCTCTTCCTCTTCGATTTCGACTTCTTCGAATTCTTCTTCTTCTTCAACTTCTTCGATGACAGAAACCGCCTCCGATAGCGCGATGGCGGATGAAACCATTAACTCGCTCTCCCTCTCCCTCTCCCTCTCCCTCTCCCTCTCCCCTTCCCTGCCTCCCTCTATCTCTCTGTCGGGCAAGACGGAGACGGAGAAGAGAAGAGAAGAGAGGGTTCAAAATCTGCTACAGGAGGACGCACACATCTCATTGTCAGAAACCTCTCCCTATATACTGCACACGTGGTTTGTGGGGTCCCTTTTCTTTTTCATTCACATCATATCCAGGTTGCCATCTCTCTCCCCCCCTCCCCCCGCCCTCTCTCTTTGTATAAAAAAACTATTTTTTTCTCCCTCACATTTTTTTTTTTGTCAATCATGATCGTGACGTAAAAATTTATATTATTATCTCAAAATCCTTAGGTTTTGTCTGCCCCCGTTTTGACACCAGGTTAGTTTTGGTTTAGGTTTTGCTCTTTTTAGGTTTAATTATTATTTTTATTTGTATACACCGATATTATACTAATAAATTATTATAATATTTTGAAATTTATTAATTATATAATGATCGATTACTTTACTATGCATTATATTAGTATTCGTGTAAATAATCTCATTTTTGCTTCTATATAAAAATACATGCACGTATATATAATATGGTGTTATGAATTTTCCGTTATAATAGACTCACGAATCTATGCAAATTTTTAGCATAATTTTTTTTTCACATTAAGAGATATAAAAGCTTAATTTTTTTCTTGCATGTAAATATATGCACATTGATTTATCTAATATGATATAAAATTACATGTATTTATAAAATATATGAATTTATTAGAAATTTTAATATATAAATTTCTTTCTCGTCAATGATAAAAGAAAAAACCCTAGTAAAGGTTAAAATTATCAATGATGGGCGATCGAATTCAAAGAGCGTGCCTTTGTAATTGTTATCATTGTTGGGCTATGACGAATAATTTGACGTATAATTGAATGAAATTGGTAAGACGCTATATTTTATTTCAAATGTTGAAATGAAAAAATTTTAATTTAATTTTCTTTCTCTCAAAATATGGAAATATAAGATTTTCATAGCATGGTACCTTTAACATTTTCATAAAATTATGGACCTTGATATGGGATTGCCGAAATAATAACGTAACATCTTAATATCTAAAATTACAAATTTTTAATTAAATACTACGTTTTTTTAAAATATATTAGAGATAATGCCTCAAAATTTTAATGATACAATATATATGTATATATTATAGTTTTGAGTTTGACATTTTTGGTATTGAGGTATTTTTCTAAATATGAAGAATCTTTTAGACAAATTTAACCCTAACCTAACATTACTAATAAAGCAATATTCTAAATAAAACTACGATTATTAATTATGTAGAATCAAATCTACATTCACCGATATCCCAATAAAATCTTAGTGTTATCATATTTTTATATTAAATCTAATATTAACAAATCATAACAAAAGATCATTTTCGGTATGTTTCTCTATCCTTCTTATTTATTTATAAAATTTTTCTATCAATGTGGCCCTTATGAACAAAATTATGTTCTAATACCATAGTAGTTTTCTAAGGCACTAGTTCACTAACCTAATCTCAATTTAGAAAAAATAAATAAATTACAATTATCATATATTAAAATTAAATCAGATTTTTATATAAATATAATCTCAATATTTTTACTCGAAATAAAGTATTAATAAAAAACTCAATTATCAAAATAACGATCTTATGATATCACATTTAATCGTAGGATAACTAAACTATGACAAGTTTTATTTTAATTTTAATTTTGACCTAAAAAATTAACTAATTAAATTGTGATTTTTTTTTATTAATCGATGAGTAAATTGAATTAATAGAGAGGGCAAGGGTTTCTAATTTTATTTGACAAAATCAGAAGCAGAATAATCTTCTAATATTTTCAAACGGCAGAGGGTCAACCCGGAACCGGGTCAAGCTTTCCTGATACCTGAACCCCTTGTTCGAGCCCGAGTAATAAAATATTAATCTCGTCCTTTATCGGGGAGAGGGAGAGGGAGAGGGAGGGAGAGGGAGAGGGAGAGAGAGACAGGAGTTTCGGAAATTTCTCATTAATTGAACTAGAATCACTCCCTCGAAGTCGCAGCCCACAAAGCTTTGCCAAGGTCGGAGGAGGGGGGGAGAGAGAGAGGAGAGAGAGAGAGAGAGATCCAAGGCTGGTTCATCTGCTTTCATACGCAGGATTCTAAATATCTCCACTATCTCTCTCTCCATCTCTATCACACACACAGTCTGAGAGGGTGATAAATGGAAACCTAGATTTCTAAAAAAGAAGCGAAGCGTGAGGTAAGGCTTGCGTTATCGTTTCATTATCAATCTCCTTGTTGTTTGTGTAACAATTACAATCCTTATGCGCTGAAATGTCATTTCTTCAAAATTTTCACTCTTCACCTAACAAACCTCTCTCACTCTGTCTATATCATGTCACTACCTCCAATGCTTCACTTACAGTCCAAGTCCTTCCCTTCATTTCACTGTTTTCCCCTTAATTTTAGATCTCAGTTTACAAAATGAAATTTCATTAATGCGTGAATTGGGGTTGATTTAGGTTTTGCAGATGTTGTTTCAGATTGCAAGACATTGTTTAATTACCGGAGAATTTGGGCATTGGATTAGGGTTTCAGTTCTGAATTAAGGAGGTGAATAAGGGGCGTGTTTGGGTGTCGAAATGGCAGATTTGGCTGCATTAGCCGATGCCACCGGATCAAGGTTTAGTTCGCTGGAGCTGATTGGGAGAGGATCATTTGGTGATGTATATAAAGGGTAAGCTTTTTATCGGTTTAATTTAATTCTTTGTTTAATGTTGCATTTTTTATGTCCATAAATAATCCTGATGCCCTTCCAAGACGCACCCATTATTCTGTTTAAACAAACTTGTATGTTGTGTCAGTCTCTGTGCGTCTGTGCATCGTGTTTGTGTGTGTGGATAAAGGCCTAGGTGCCCCTCAAACTATGCATTCCAGGCAAGCACGTTGGGTATACCCTCATTGTGGGCTTAAAACCTCCCCGAGCAATTTACAGGTTCAAACCTTTGAACTTGTTTTGTTATGGTCGGAGATAAAGGTCATTTGCATATAAATTGCGTGTGCTCTATAATGTTGATTCTAATTCTCATGTTCCTTACTTTGTGGATTTAAACATTTCTTTCAAACATTTTCCTGGGAAGATGGTTTCCCAAATTGTGGTCGTTTTGGAGTTTTATTACAGGTTAGTCGGTTTTGTTTTATGTTATTGAGACTCTTATGGAGTAGAGCTACCCAACCATAGTTAGCTATGGGTTTTGGGGGTGGGGAGGTTAGACTTCTTTAGATCATTATTTCTGGTCACGGTATGTGTAGGAGTTATAGTATGGGTTTTTCATATATATATATATATGTACTGTATATAACATAACCATGAACATGCCTTTAATCTCTAATGATTGAAAGAGTTAGAATTGTATAATAAAGAAACAATCCACATCAAACCAGAATTAAAACAAAAAAAATTCAGAATCTCAAATCTTAATATAATTAAATTGAAAGGTTTAATGCTCAGTCCTTTTGGGAAAATTAAATCAGATTAAATAGGATGCCTAATAATGTGGAGACTATGGGAAATATTTATCTCTCTTAGTAAATTTAGAGTTTACATAGAAATTCTTGAAAATAGACATGCTTAAACTCAAAAGAAATGTCTTGCTTCTTACTGCTAATTAATATAAGAAAATCAAGCTATTAATGTTGTGTAATATTCTATAACATGTTCTATAACTCCATGTAATTTATACTAACGGAGTCAAATAATTGAAAATAGACATTTAAATTTTGGAAGGCTGGTACAGCCATTTGGGTAGAGAACACACCCTGAATTGGGTCGTGACCCAGATAGCAATTCGATGGGGGGCTACCAAACACTTGATTTGTTCAGATATTCCCAATTGGATAGCAAGATTTTCAATTTTACACCTCTTCCTTAAATAAATCTGGTGTGGGTAATACCACAAGCATGTTGACTGTTATGTTATTCCACTTCTTAGCATTTTTATGAAGACTCAGTAATCAGAGTCTTATAGAGCAAGACTCTGGTTGCATGCAGGTTGTCGATCTTCTATTGATCAATTTACTTGCACCTCATTATTTCAGATATAGATATGATGCCAATCTACATAAGGAAAATAAAAGAGTGTGATCTTTTGTCTTCCTTTATATGGGCAACTAAATTGTTTTAAGCCCACACCATTGCTTGTTCTTGGAAATTATGAGCAATCCACTTGCATGGTTCTAATATACAATTGTAACCAACTTATGCATTACTGGTTGAGAAGTAATTTGTCAAATGCATTTAATAATGGAGGTGTATGTTTGTGATTTTTTTTACTATTTTTTTTCATAGTGGGGAATCGTATTTATCTCTTTTGTTCATAGCAACTTTTTACAAAAATAGGAAATTAACTCAGTGTGCCACGTTCCATGACTTACAGGTTTGATAAGGAGCTCAATAAAGTTGTTGCTATTAAAGTCATTGACTTGGAAGAATCGTAAGTATACATATTTAGAATTTCTCCTGAGGCTTCCGGTTCTTTGTCTTTTGATTTTCTTTTGTATTCACTAGAATCATGAATACAACAACAAACTGAGCCTTAGTCTCAATACTTTGGAGTCGGCCATTTGAGAGACAAATATGAAGATAATCAAAGTAAATAAATAAATACAAAAATAGATGAATAAATAAATACATAAATAAATAAAAATAAAAATAAAAATAAATAAATATATTGATATATATATATGAAATATAATAGTTTAATTTGTGCGGATTTTTCTATACCACTCATTCCTATCCAAAGTTATTTTCTCGTCTAAACCCTTAACTATCATGTCTTCATGAATAACTTGCATCCAAGTTTTTAGTGGTCTACCCCTTCGTTTTACTATAATTATGAATGTTTTTGTTATAATGGGATACGATAGAGGGACATGTTTTAGAAATTAGTACTATGCAAATGGAATTTTATATTTTCATGTTCCATATTTTTTCTCAAATGAAAATGTTATACCCCAAAGGGAGTAATAAAATCCTTTATTTAAGGCTTGGGTAATTTATCCCTGCCTTTGGTAGAGAAAATTGGATCATGCTAATACAAAAATTTTACATGCATAGAACTAATTTTCTAAGATGTAGCCCCTATTCTGTTCCCATATATGAAACATTTCAGATGTACCTTTGTGCGGTCATGGAGTGAAATAAAGGTCTGCAACACTTGTTGGTGATAATGGAGACTGTGATTATTACCATTGTGGGCTGTTACAATTATGTTATCTTTTCTCAAAAGTTTTAATAACTTTTTGTTGCAACTATGATGGCTGATGACCTATCCCTGTTGTAATGCTCATTGATGACCAAGTGGTTATTTCCTGCTGCAAGCATTTTTATATTTGTGATAGGTTATGACTCTTATGGATCCTGTCTTTCTAGCACTCTTCTTCATTTCCTACTCCCTTCTAGGATATCAGTTAGGGTAGCTGTTTAACTTGAGTTAGTTGGTAACCAATTTGAAAGCTTCAACTTGAGGGTGGCAGTGGTCTTGGGAATGTGGTTTGTAAACAGCATGCTTTAGGGGGTAAATGGCACTTTAAATTACTTTAGAGTCTTATTGATTTCACGAAGTGATCAAGAGCAAGTACAGGCTTCACCGTAGTGAGAATGAAATGCTGTGATCTGAGCTCATCAAAGTTTATCTCTTGAAATTTGTCATTCTCTGCTTCCTTTTGTCAAGTAGCTGGGGGATGGGTTCTGCTCTAATTTTTAGGAAGATATGTAATTCATATGAAATTCCTGTTTCTCATGCAACTTTTCATGACTGTTTTGCATCTCCACCATTCATAAAGCTCGTATATATAGTTTCTATAGTATTGACCCGATTTTTCAACTCGGATTTTTTTTGGTAGCTTTAACAGGGATGAACTTTTGTCTCTTGAAAATTATCTCCCCTTCCTATTTACCAGAATTTGGACTGTTGATATGTGTTTGTTTTACTCATTTGAAATTCTATTTCTTGGTTTTCAAACTCCTCCTTATTCCTATGAAATTGCATTTGGAAAGTGAGGATCTCCTTCAAGGACTGGCTTTTTGCAAGTTAGGAAGCCAAGCAACACTTTGAGTCCTGATGGACGCGTATTGTCTACACAAATAATGGGTGTTGCTCTCTCCTTTTACATTTATCATTTGCATTGGTGATGTGGAAGCTTTCTGCGTCTCGAGTTAGCAATGGCTTTGTTCTAATATTTTATCTCATTCTTTTGGAACTTCAAGAGCTTTGGTTTCAAGAAAGAGTGGAAATGCTTGTTGTCTTTTGCAGCTTTTGGTGTTGCAAGATGTTTAGAAATTAAATTTTGGCAATTCAGAGTCCCAGTGACAAGAGAATATTCCTTTCTTCTCTGTGATGCTATGTTTCTTGTGCAATTAGGAGTCCCTCTAATTGTTCCATAAAGAAAATGACATTCTTTGTTTGAAGAATGTCTTTCTTCATTTTTCTCTCTTTCTCCAGGGGAATGTGTTTTCCTCCTTTCTGTCTTCTCAAAAATTTCTTCTAGTTATTAATAAGAAAAGTGGGCTTCATGGTTATTATTACTGGTTGGTCTTTTTTTTTTGGCTTGGAACATGCATTCTGAATGATTAATGCAGCTACTTACAAATATCCTGTGATTTCTGCTTTTGATTTTATCGTTTTGTTGTCATGCAGAGAGGATGAAATTGAGGACATCCAAAAGGTGTGCCTCTACACTGCTGATTAGCTTATATAGTTATGCATGTGCGCATATTCATTTGATTACTTTCTACTGCAGGAAATTTCAGTTCTATCACAGTGTCGATCTCCATACATTACAGAGTATTATGGTTCCTATCTTCACCAAACCAAACTGTGGATTATAATGGAGTACATGGCTGGTGGTTCTGTTGCTGATCTGGTTGGTTTCTTTTAATTTTTCCCCTTAACTCTTTGAATTTGCGAAATTGGAGGTCTGCATTTCTACATATTTGAGACATTTCATACGATTCATCGGCATATCTTCTACCCTTATTTAATTACTTGACATTATAATTGAGAAGCTCTGTTTCCTGAAATGTCTTGGTATGATAAGATTCCACCATTATTTTATTACTTAACCATAAGATTGAGAAGCTTTTTTTCCTGAAATTTCATTGCAATAAAATTTTTATCAGCGTTGCAGTCAAAGGCCTCATTTCAAAAGCTAATTTTTCTTACACTAAAATATATGTAGAGAATTCAAAAAGTGGCTGTATTTAGAGAAAGGGTTTGGAAAAAGGAAATGTAGGAAAGGGGGAAGGGATTAAAAGTATCTAGGAACTTAGTGAGTCCCCTGAAAAATTGGACAGAGTTACGTGCATCTATTCTGCACTTGTTTCTCTTCATTTGTATCTCCTTACAATTCGAAGGTGGAAAAGGATAGTTCTCCTGATGTAAATTTTGCTTTGGCAGATTCAATCAGGTCCACCACTGGATGAAATGTCTATAGCTTGTATATTACGTGACTTGTTGCATGCGGTTGATTATCTCCATACTGAAGGAAAAATTCACAGAGACATCAAAGGTGTGGTCTTGTTTTACTTCTACGATCAGTATTCCTAGTAGTTTCAGATGTTCTTAAGGGTACTTCTATGTATTGAAATGCCCTTGGAGTAAAATACTAATTTTAATTTCTTTATGAATTTATTGGTGCATCTTCTGAATATTATCTATGTTAAGTCATAATCCCCCCCCCCCCCCCGGGGGGCAGTTGAATTGGATCTTTTTACTTTAACAATGGCCTTTTTGGTTACACTTTTTGCAGCGGCCAACATTTTGTTGACAGAAAATGGAGACGTTAAGGTACATATCCGACAGGCTTAATATTCAAAAATACAACTCTATTCTTGATCCTTTCTTTGAGGTTACTAGAGATGTATACATTGTCTTCCACATGTTATTATTTCATTGGTTTCTTTCTCAAACTTGATGTTTTAAACTTGAAACAGGTTGCTGATTTTGGTGTCTCAGCGCAGTTAACTAGGACAATTTCAAGGAGGAAGGTAGTAAATTGAAGGTTTATTCTTGATTTAACTTTCACTATTAACATGCAATTTATACTGAACTGCATAATTATGCATTGGGTTTCTTTTGTTTTTATAATTGTCAGTCTTCATGGTCAAAGTTGTAAATAGTAGGATGTTTCAAGAAAGTGATATTTCACTCTCATATTATCAAAATGTTTCTTCATTCATTAGGTAGAGATGGAAGTGTCCTTTATTTACTTTTGATAAGTAAATTATTAGCGTGCACTGATGTGCTTTAACTATAACAGACATTTGTAGGAACACCATTTTGGATGGCTCCCGAGGTGATTCAGAACTCAGAAGGATACAATGAGAAGGTAATCTGGGAAGTTTCTTGAACCATACATTTGTCTGTATTACTTTTTTCCCCTCCCTTTTTTAGTTTAGTTCAGTTCTGCTTAAATATGCTTCTTTTTTCCTTAATTGTTTTGTGGTGCTGTTTACTGGTGTAGGCAGATATATGGTCTCTTGGAATAACTGCAATTGAGATGGCAAAAGGTGAGCCTCCTCTTGCGGATCTGCACCCAATGAGGGTTCTTTTCATCATACCCCGAGAAAATCCACCTCAGGTGCTGTCAAAAGCTTTTGTGATTTGCTTGGACTAAAGATTGTTCCTTGGTTTTTATAGTGAGACATTCGTGCCTACAATTGCAAAGTCATCTTTCTGGTATTCATATTATTGCCTTGATTTACAGCTGGATGAGCATTTTTCTCGGCCTATGAAAGAGTTTGTGTCTTTGTGTCTGAAGAAAGTGCCTGCTGAGGTTTGTACTTCAACCCCATTACACTTTCTTTGGACTTTGGAGTATTGAGTAACTATTTACCCGAATGACTGCATCTGTGGTCTTATTGCATTTGCCTTAATGTTAATTAACATTTTTCCAACTTGAATTTGTATAGTTTACTTTGTTAAGTTCAGTATAGTTGAGTTTATTATGGTATTGCATCTCTTTAAATTTCTTCTATTTGCCTGGTTAGATCCAATGCAAGTGTTGATTCTGCACTATGTTGTGTCAATATTTCTAAAAATGACCACGACAACATAGACACAGTTTTTAGACATGAGACGATACACCATATCGTAAATTATATCAATGTAAAGTTCTAATGGGCAAATAGTTATATCCTATGGGAATTTCACAATATAGTAAAGCCAGCATAGTTGAGTTTACTTTGACACAGTATCTCTTTAAATATTTTTTTATAGTCCTGGATAGAGCCAATGTAAGTGTTAATTTCACATTATGTTGTACCAACATTTTTACAATTGACAGGCACAGCTCTTAGATGTGACTAGAAACAACATAAAGTATAATATGTAATATTTGTATAACTTTTTCCATGTCACCATGCCCATGTCATAGCCTATTTCCATGCTTCATAGGTTCTGCAATAACCAAAGTATGAATGGTAGACATGATCGCTTGATCTTTCATGAGTAGATGCACATAAATTTAGTTCATACTTGAAGAACTTGTAGTCAATGGTCGCTGTTCAATTTCTGTAATGATGTCATGTTGCACCACATAACCTCATGCCAGCGTCTAAGCCTTAGAATATCCAAGAGTTTTTGTCTATGTAATTCCCTCATATTCGTAGAGGCTTGGAGGACCATTCAGAATTCTCAATTTTAGTTTTAATAGAACTTAAACTTATCTGACCACACTTAGTGGGATAAAGGCTTGGTTGTTGTTGTAGAACTTAAAACTTATCCATTATCCATAATACTGGTCTGTTGGTGAAATTTGTGATGGGACCTTAAGGTCTTAATGTATAACTAGTTTATCACATCTGTGCAAGTGTACTTTATGTTCATTGTACTCCATAGGTTGGTGTGGAAATTTGCCTTCACTAAAATTCTTCCTATCACACATCAGGTTTCTGAATGCCTCATGTATTTACCCCCACTAAATTTATTTGATTCCTCCCTTAAAATTTAAGAAATTGAATGTTTATAAGTAAATATCTTAGCAGTGTTTGTATTGGAAAAGTTTACTACATCTTTTCATCTTTTATCAAATTTAAAGAAGTACCAAAGTAATCATTTCACTGTTAAATGTATATTGTTAATTGCTCATATATATACTATTTATGTGTTTACGCAGACATAAGTACGCATCTATCAACAACTACATATTGCCCCATTGAAAAAATTCTGGATCAGCCACTAATCGCAAATTCTTGATAGAGAATTAAGAGAAATCGCATTCTTTAAAACACATATCGGTTGGTTGACTCCTCAAGAGTTTCCCATCCTGGGAGGCATTAATGGTTTCTCTCAGAAATCCCTGGTGCCTTTTTGTTATTTTCGTCTCACCTATAAAGTAACAGTCCAGTGTTGATGGATGTATTAATCCTTGCTTTGTGGTTGCTTTGTTACAGATGAAGTTGTTAACTCTGTTTTATTCAATTTGATTTCTGGAAGCTAATTAAACATGCTCATTCTATAAGATATGAAACCCCCAGTCTAGTATTTTGGACCTTTGGTTGATTTTACCCTGCAAGCTAAATATAAAATGACTGCAATGGCTTGAAGCTAAAACTCAAGTTCTTTCTTTTTATTTCTTTTTTGTTATGTTTATGCATACTTCTTCTTATATATCATTATCTCTGCATATTATCTGTCACTTTTCAATGTTAAGGTGTTATAACACATGCCCAACTTTCTTTTTTGTTTCACCTTTTATACTTGCATGTTGTTTTATTATGTGGCAATATTTTTAATGCGGCTTGAATATTTTTCTCTTCTTAGCTTAATAAGACCATGTGTTTTGTGGACTCTCAAGTTTGCCTCTATAATTTCAGAGGCCGAGTGCTAAGGAACTATTAAAACATCGGTTTATCAGGAATGCTAGAAAGAGTCCAAGGCTTTTGGAGAGGATAAGGTTTGTCATATGCCTAGTCTTTTCTAGAATAAATGTTTTTGAGCTTCTAGACTAAGCATTCATAGGACATTGACATGATCGTTTGTCTGCTTCTGCAATGAAGCTTGGCTTGCAAACTTATTTCTTTGCTAACTGATCTTTGAGAAAGTTTCCCTTCTCAAAATAGTCTTCGAAGATATTTGTTGAAGTGATTGTTGCAGCTAGTATGATGCTATACGGGATTGTTGTGGTTACCTGGGTAAGCATGATATTTTAGGCCCTGGCTTTGCTTTTCTTGACAGAGAACGACCAAAGTTCCAAATAAGACAAGATGGTGAAACACCTCGAAATGTTCCTAGAGCGATTGGGGATGCATCTGATACGGTAAAGGTGTTCAGGGATTCAAGAGTTGAAGAAACCGTTCAAGCCAGGTTGGTTGGATGTAAAATTTATGGAATTTTGCTTGTTAATGCTCAAATTTACTGATAGGCTTTTATCTGCAGTGGCCATGGTAAAACACTGAGAAGTTCTGGATGGGACTTCAGCATCGGAGGATCACAAAGTACAGGGACTCTGAGAAGTGCAGTAAGGCCTCCTCAAGCCAGAGACAAAAAACTGGATGATTTAAATAGTCAAGCCACCCCCAGAAAAGCTCCAGACAGTGGTAATCAATGGTTGCCTGCATCTGGAAATGCTAATGAATCATCTGGGAAAGATACCGGAGATTCATATGATAATGAAATTCAGGACAATGACCACGAAGATGTAAGTTTTAAAGTCTCTTCTGCAGCAATGTCTCTATCTGTGTTGTCTGATTGTCCAGCAGCTCCTCTCAGTAGAACGTAAACATAATTGTATTCATCTTCAGATAATTACATAAAAATTGAATGGGGTTGAGTAGGAAAAAGAAAAAAAAAATTGATAAGAAATGCGAGCTTCAAAGCCTTATTTGCTGGCTTTATTGTTCTTTTGTGGAGATTATGTCTCATAAAAGCTGAGATTTTTGCGCAATACTATCCACGTTATAATCTAAACATTCTGTGCTGAGTTAGAGATACAGATGTGACCTTGATCTTTTGTCAAACATCAACCTCATTGGTGGAATAGGAACTTGACATGGGACTGTTTTATCATGCTAAATGCATATATTGCCTTATAGGCTTATTCATGTGATGATATCAAAAGCTTGATTTGCCTAGAGTGGTTGACTAAATGAATATAGTGCTGCTAAGGTAATCATGGGAACAGTCAGCATAAGCTAGCGTCAGTTCGTCAAATTTTGTTCCCTGCCTTGGTGGTGAAGTAAGTCTTACTATGGCTTGTTAGAGTCCAAACAATCACCAAATCTAGTTCACAGTTTATTGGTTCAATGAAATCTATTGTTTGCATATTTGACTTATTTATGCTCCTATATATTTTAGTGACTTGAATCATTGATTCTCAGGAAGACTTTTCTGCAAATGGATCAGGAACCGTTGTTGTCCGATCTCCAAGGGGATTTCAGTCATCTGGCTTTTCTAGTGACCATAGTAATTTGGTATGATGAAAATCCAGCACCCATTATGAAAGTAGCATGCTAATATTCTCAATGTTGGCCTCTCAGTTGGAGCTGTTGTTTTTGGTGCCATGTAGCCTAGTGCTATTTTTACCTCTGAGGATGCTTCTAGAAGTGGGACTGTTGTTATCAGAAGTCAACATGATGAATCTGATTCTCCTCGTACCCCAAAGTCTAGACTGGGATTCCAGGAGAGAGCTTCAAGTTCCTCTCCCGAGGACAGTGCTGCAAACCTTGCGGAGGTTCTTAATCTTACTTTTGCAGTGCATTTTTTAATACTTTGAATCCCAACTTCTTCTTTGTCAACATTATAACAAAATGTTTTAGTTTTTCAAAATAAATAAATCTGGAAATGGTAATTATTTGAGGATGATTCCAAAATATAAGTTGTTTAACTCCTGAGAACATCATGGTACACCTCCCTCCCTCTTCTCTCTCAAGCTTCAGCAGTGTTCCTGTATTAACTTTCCCTTTCTTAGCACCAGGGGATGGGGAGGGGAATGATTAAAATTACCTTTCATACTTTACAACGAGAAAACTGTGCAATTCTGATGCAAGTGAATTTGGAATCTGGAGGAGGCTGTACTTGAGCCTGTCCTTTTTATGGTCGTATGACATCATACAAAGTGGCACTGAGTTTCCTGTTATATTTGCTTTTGGAGCAGCTTCATGCCCTCAAGTGATTAAAATTTATCTAGTAGCTTATCTTTTGCAGTGGATACACATTCACCATGATGACATGGATTGTGCGCATCATCCTGTCAATGTTGTATCAGTAGTACCAAATTTTGAAGACGTGCCTTCCAAAATCTTAGCAAAATAAAAAACTTTGGCTACCATCAATGTCTTATATCTATGTCTATCAGTTGATAATGTATCTTTCAACTTTCAATAGCACTAGATGAACTGAAGTATTTCTACTTTTAGTATAGACTTTCAAGCTCAGAGAATAGGTTATTACATTTTTAATTAGCCCAGTGTTATTATCTCTTCATATAAATCATTTGTGTTTACAGTAACCTTTGCCATCATTCATCCTCATTAAGCAGGCTGGTTTTTGTGCTTAGGCAAAGGCGGCAATTCAAGCAGGTTTAAGGAAAGGTAATGCTCGAGAAAGGTCTGCGCTTGGAAAGGCCAGTAAAGATAGGTTGGAAAACAGAAGAACAGATCTGAAAGCATATAGTTCTGATTCTTCTAGGTAAAATTTATGCTACAATTGTGACTGCTCAAGTCAAAGTATCTGACTAGTAACGCATTCTAAAATGTGAGTCCATCATCAGCAGAACTTCTTCCGAGTTCTTTGATGCTCCCAGAGTTTTTTCAAGATCACGTGAAGCACATGAAGATGAAGAAAGTAATAGACTTGCTGCCACAGCAACATCTGCACCATTGGCTTCCCTGATTATTCCTTCAGTAAAGGAGGTAGGCACTAAAAGATTATGTGGTTTAGAAGCTATTCACTTTCACGTAATTGTAGCTAATTACTTGGTCTCATGACACACTTGCTTACATGTGTTCGCTAGTATATTACTTCTGTTGCTTACAATAAAGTTTTAACTTCATTGTTGTCTGAGGGATTTGCATACCATTATAGGCCAAGAAGGGCCTAGCACCCCCGCCCCAAAAAAAAAAAGAAAAAGAAAATATAGATTATAGCAAGTAACTTTTTGTGAATTGTCTATTAAACTTTTTTTTTTTCATTCATGTGTACGATGACCCCTTGCCACCTGCCCCCTGCCCCCTGCCCCCTGCCCCCAAGGTTTTAAAAATCTTTATGACTTCCACTTCTTGCAGAGCCTATATGGCCCATGGATGTTCCAGATTTTTTTAAACTATTGTCTCAAAAGAATTTATTATGGGCTTCAAAACCCTTATCTCAAGATTCATTGATAACTGATTTCAAAACAAATAGTGATACATATAATAAAATTTGATCTCGTCTCATTGGATATTTAGGCCATTCCTGATGATCCAGAAGGGTTGGTTGCTAGTGCAGTAGCTAATTCCCTAATGGATATGGAGTGTTATAAGCCTGGAGCTTGTGAAATTCTGGTCAGCAGATTGCTGCACCACCTGGAAAGGTTCACAATTTTGACTCTTATATTTTCTTCACTGGATTATTTTTACATGTGAAAATTTTCTGATCTTCAATATAACCCAAATTACTCTCCCCAGTTCAAAGGAGTCTTCATTAAAAGACTTGCAGGAGCTAGCTGCCCGCACATTCAACAAGGGAAAAGTAGCTCCCGAGGTGGTAGAAACTACAAGTGCAGAGACAGAGAACAGGAAGAGGCAACAGGGCAAGGAATTTCAGTCGAATGCTAACATGAGTCCTCTTGCAAGATTTTTGCTCTCGAGGTTTGCTCGGTGACTGTTTCCTGGTTGTATTATTGCTTTTTGAATGATTTGATGGGGGCAAATCTTGTTTGATACCTAGAAATTCTTTAAGCAACAAGTATGTGATTGCTTAAGAATGTAGTGAGTTTCCATATATATTGATACATGTATTTTTGAAACATTGAAATAATATATATGTTGAAGTTTTGGCCATGTAGTCTGCTCTTGCTTCTTTCCTCTTGTTCCTCCTATAAAGACTTGAATTCATGCAACAGAAAAGCATTGAATAGCAACTTCTTGGGGAAATCCGACTATAAAAACCATATATTCAAAAGTCAGTACTTTGTTAGCATTAGTCTCACGAACCACAGGAATGAACATGGTATGACACGAAAGAGATACAAGACATAATACTACTGTAAATTACAAAGTATGGTATTATATTGTGCCCAACATGAGCAGGGCTTATGTCTAAATATGTGTGTAATATAGGTTATAACCTTCCCTGGATATTCTGAGATAAAAATAAATGGGATTTTCTTATACTGAACTGTGTGTCGACCTTTTTACGCAGATGGCAAGGTCAAGTTTCAAGAGATCTGCGCCCAGCTTAAGGGTTGGTTGGGTCCATCTTGGTTTGATGTTATTTAGTGTTTCTGTTTATGCATTTATTTTGATTTAATGTACATATCATTATAAGAAAAAATTATAATTTTTCCTGTTTAAATTTTATTATTCTTTTTTTTTTGGGCCTTGTCACCCTTTGTAGTGGCAGTGTTATGCTGTATAATTAGTGGGTTGTTGCCACCATAACTATGTAATTTAACAGAACAATTATTTTTATTAATAATTTTGCTCTTTGCCTCAGAGTTTGAAGGGCTGTATCTTTCCTCATGATATTCTAGTTTCAGTTTCTGGATTTTATCAAGTATCCATATTTCATAATTGGCTTGCAATCATCCTAGCTTGCCAAATTGTATTATGTTTAGTACCAAGGCCCCTGGTTAATCTTGTGATTGGAGTCCATCTCTCTCTCTCTCTCTCTCTCTCTCTCTCTCTCTCTCTCTCTCAGGTATTATAGCAAGTAGAAAATGCAACCTTGTAGGGCCCTTCCATACCTTAAAATTGCTGTTGGTTCTGAATTGATGTTTTACCTTGGAGACTAAAACATGGGGTTACTAATTTTCACCCTCAACAAAAACATGGGGCGTCGGGAGTCTTGGAACGGTGGTTTTCGCCGGCCAATCTCATTTTTGTTTTGTTGGCTACGATCTTTCGGCTGCATCCATAACATAATTTGGGCGTTCTTCAATTAATTGCTCTCGCCTCATTCCAGACAAACAAAGACTCGAATTTAAAATTGAGAGAACTCTTTAATACCATCGAACTCAACGATTACTATAAATTCTAACCGACAAACTATTATCTGGATCCAAAAGATTTCTCTAATCAAATCAAGTCAAGCCATTCTCGAGCCTTCTAAAGCAAAAATTATGGCAACAACCACTAATATATTTGTTTAGAAAGCTATAGAACTTGAATGTCAATTATTTTTTATTTTTTAATATTAAACGTCATACAAATTTATTGCTTCTCACCAGTATAGAATTGCCCCAAAACTTTTTAAAATTTTTCATCTGTTTTTGTATTTTTAGTTGGAATGAACCAAAGTTACTGCTTAGATATTTTTATTAGTACCAGGAAAGGCATGATCTTTTTATAGTGTATGCTGGAGATGTGTTTGACTTTACAGATAATCTCTTTGTTAACTTGAACGAGATGGCTTGACCATATAGTGATTTCGAACAATAAGACTTGCAACAAGATTGCCAGAGGATGCTCCGGCAAGAGAGGCTCTGACGCCAAAATTAGAGAGGAGTTTTTGAAGGGAAAGAAACAAATTGATATCGAAAGAGAGAGAGAGTTAGAGGACCCAATATACTTGCGTGTTTTGTGTAGGTTAAGAGGATTTCGTTGAGTGGTAGGCGCATTGAAACTTATATATATTTTTGCTTGTGAGAGTCATTTGCATACGGGGTGATGAAACTCTAGTTTCCTTATGAGAATGTCCCAAGATTTCGGGAGATCAGAGCGTAAGATTCTCAAATATTACGAAATTTTACCCGTTTAAGAAGTCTAGATCATCATGAAAATTCTTTTCTTTATCGGCTACGACTATAGATCTTTTTTCTATTTTCATAAGATTCTCCTCATCTTTTTAGAGAAGCAAATATTTTTAACGGATTGGGTGACTTATACCGGTTGTCGAGAAGGCCTAGCGACCGATTGGTTGAGATATCAAACAATTGGTTATCACAAAGAATAATTGATCGGTGAGTACCGATAGGATCTATTGACATTCGTAGGCCTGATAAGTCTGGACCCCACGCGATTTAGGTTATGTACCATAACTTATTCCTACTCCTTATGTCATCTCGTAGGAGACACGTAAGGAATAAACCAAAGGTTAATACTTGGAAAGTCACGAGAGCATTAATGTGCTTAATTCCCAAGTAAATGATCCCAGAGTAAATGACTTAACCGATAGGATCTTACCAGCAGGGAACTTCTTGGTTGGCTAGCTTTCTTGCTGGCACAATGTTGTTCTTTCATCCTTTATATAATCTCTGAGAGAGTGAGTTTGCTCGAGCAGAGGATTTTGTTCGTTTGGGAGTTTAATTAGGTGAAAGGGCCATGTATTTCTTGTTAGGGAGACTCATCCCTTAATAAGTTCGTTCATTAGATGGGGCGACACTTGCCCAGTTGGGGAGATGGATCCCAATGATAAGACTCTTTGCGGGAGGATGAGGCGACATTGGCCTATTCAGGGAGATAAATCCCAATAATAGAACTTTGTTCGAGAGGACGGGGTCACACTAACCCGTTCAAGGGGATAGATCCTAACGATAAGACTTCATTCAGAGGATGGGGCGACGCTTGCCCATTCAGAGAGATAGATCCTAATGATAGGAGTCTATTTAGGAGGACAGGATGACACTGGTTAATTTAGTGAGATAGATCCCAACGATAAAACTCCGTTTGGGAGAACGGGTGATACTAACCCATTCAGGGAGAGAGACCTTATTAGCAACACATCCTTAGAAGTATAAGAGCAAATTGATTAGTTAGCACAACACAGTAGGTGGCTGTAGGTTTAACTGACCATTTGTAGAACATGATATGTTTGTTCGATTAAGTATTAACCCTCATTGATAATAGACTCACAGGTTCTCAGAGTTCCATATTCGAGGTATAGCCAAGCCGTCTAGGTGATTGAGGTGACAAGTGTCTGGGTGAACTTCTGAGCGTATTCTATAAGGACCTTCCCAATTGGGCGCTCGCTTGCCCCATGGTTGGGCTTGACCAATAGCTTCCACTTTCCTAAATATCAAATTGCCTAGTTTGAACATTCTCGTTATGACGCATCAGTTGTAGTACCTTGCCGTTTGTTGCTAATAAGCGGTCATTCGGAGGGATACGGTTTCTCTTAACTCAGAAAGTAGGACTAGACGTTTGCGTGGTACAGATTCATTTTGCCCTTCTTCTTATTGGTCTACCTTTACTGAATGAATCCTAATCTCGACTGGGATGACTACTTCACAACCGTTTGTTAGGCTGAACGGAGTTTCCCCTTAATAAAGTTAGAGGATATTGTAGAGTTTGTCTACCCTTCGGTATTTAACCTCATCTACTGCGGCTTTTAGCCCCTGTAGGATCCTTCGATTGGTTATTCCTGTGAGACGATTGATTTGTGGGTAGGCGACAAAAGTGAAGCGACGTTAGATTTCCTACCTGTTGCAGAAGTCTCAGAAGCTCCTATTATTAAACTACTTGTTGTTGTTCGCGATTGGGACATGAGATAGACCGAACTTGGTGAAGATGGATGTCCATACGAAGTGTTGTATCTTGCCGATGGTGATTTGGGCTCCACTTTGTAAAATAGTCTACTGTCACGATTAAAAACTTTCACTGTTTGGCTATTGGAAGAACGGTCCTAAAATGTCAATTCCGCACTAGGCGAACGGTCACGAATTGTCTATCGGGTAGAGCTCAGTGGAGGGTTGTTGTGACACCAATGAGAAGCACTGACATCTGTGCATCTTTTAACATAGTCGTCCGCATTGACTTTCATAGTCAGCCAGTAGTACTCTTGTCGAAGGGCTTTATTTGCCAAATTTCGAGCGTCTAAATGACTGCTCGATATCCCTTTGTGAATTTCTCTAAGGACGTTGTCTCCTTGTTTGGGTGTCAGACACTTTAGATACAGATAGAAATATGACTTCTTATAGAGATCATCATTGATGATGGTATAATGGGCAGCCTTGTACCTCAACCTATTGGATTCGGAGGGTGAGCTTGGTAGTTGCTCGTGCTTCAGGTAAGTTTCTATGGGATCTTTCCAACTCGATGAGCTATTTGTCAACAAAACATGTTCGAGCTCTTCAATGCTAGCGCATGGTAGGCTTTATATGTAGATAGTGTGGCTAGTAGCCATTAAGTCAGAACTAGTGAATTTCGAGAGCGTATCGGTTCGTGCGTTCTTAGATTGAAGGATCTATTGTATATCTATTTTGTTGAATGTATCCACCGTTTGGTGTATCCTGAATAGATACTTTGCCGTCATCTGTTCTCTAGTCTTGTATACCCTTTTGATCTATTTGACGATCAATTGAGTATCTATGACAACCTATAATCTCTAGGCCCCTAATGACGTTGCAATCCACAACCTAATCAGGAGGATTTTGTATTCGATCTGGTTGTTGGTCACTTGAAACTCAAAATGGATAACATATTTAAATTTAAAATTATCTGACCCCACTAAGACAAGTTCGGTTTCACTTCCCAAAGAATTGGATGATCCATCAACATGGGTTACGAGCATTCTTCTTTGTCATTGCAAGGGGTTGCTTGATGGACGTCGGTAATGTGTACTCGAGGATAAAGTCTGCGAGGGGTTGGCCTTTGATAGCCGGTCTCAGTTGATATTCAACATTGAATTTATCTAGTTCGATACTCTACTAAATGAATCGACCTAAAATATCCCTCTTTTGCAAAATTTGCTTTAAGGGCTGGTTGATCAGCACCACGATGGTGTAGGCTTGGAAGTAAAGCCAAAGATGCCCGGTGGTGATTACCATGGCAAAAGTTATCTTCTTAATGGGTCTGTTGTTTACTTCGAACTCATGAAATATACATATGACATAGTATACTGGTTTTTGCATGGTAAATTTCTACCTCACAAGGACAGAACATAGCGCGTGGTCAAAAATAGAAAGGTAGAGCTATAATTTCTCACCAGAGATCAGTCAAAAGAGGAGCGACGACGACATGAGATATTTTTTGAGTCTTTCGAACGTGGCCTGACACTCAAGCATCCACTCAAATTTCTGAGACTTCTTTAGAGCATCGTAGAGGGTTTATACTTTTTCTCTACTTTCGACATGAATCAGTTTAGGGCTATAATCCTGCCCATGAGACGTTGCAAGTCTTTTACTGTTCTTGGCAGTGTCATATCTAGTATGGCTTGAATTTCCTCCGGATTCACTTCAATCCCTCGGTGGGTAATTAGAAAGTTGAGGAACTTCTCGGATGTGATCCCGAAGGTGCACTTCACGAGATTTAACCTCATGTTGTATCATTCTAACGTATGGAATGTTTCGTTAGATCCGTGATGTGGTCGTCGGTATTAGAGCCTTTGATGAGCATGTTGTCGACATAGGCCTCCACGTTTTTATCGCGTTGTTTACTGAAGACTTTATTGACCAGTCGTTGAAGGTTACCCCGATATTCTTAAAGCCGAACGGCATGACTTTGTAATAATAGGTACCGAATTCCATAAATGAAGCTGGTTGTTTCCTCGTCTTTAGGGACCATACGTATTTGATTGTAACTGGAGTATACATCCATAAAACTTAAAAGGTGATGACCAGAAGAATTATCGACCAACTTGTCAATATTTGGGAGTGGATAGTTGTTCTTCGGACATGCCTTATTTAGATCTGTGAAGTCTAAACACATCCTCCACTTTCCGTTTACTTTTTTCACCATGACCACGTTTGCTAACTACTCAGGGTATTTTACCTCTCGGATGAACCTTGTTGTTAAAAGCTTTCAAAGCTCTTCTTATATCGCACGATAGCGTTCTAGTGTGAATACTCTTTTTTTTTACTTGATGGACTTGTGACTGGTGTTCACAGTTAGTTTGTGAACTATGATTGAAGGATGAATACCTGACATGTTTTTGAAGGATCATACGAAAACTTTGAAGTTGTGTCGCAGATAATCCACGATTGCCTTTTGAAGGGGCGCCGGTAAGTGGGTACTGACCTGAATGGTCTGATCGGCTATGTTGGCGATGAGAATCTTGATTACCTCCTCTCCAAATTGAGGTTTTGACTGTTGCTCAGTGGCATCTCGAAGTTTCATAGTGTCTATTGCTAAGATTTTCCCTTCTCCTCCGTTAAGGGGATGGTCAATGGATGTGGGTTGTCGTGAAACATTACGATCTCGAAGGACGTTCTGAATTTGACCTTCGTGTGTTTAGTGTTTGGTAATACTTCAAGACTGTTCAGGCCGAGACGGCCCAGGATGGCGTTGTAGGGGGACTGGAGTTTTACTACGTAGAAAGTGGTTTTGGCAACAGAATGATAAGGGGGGTTCCTAGTGACACGACGAGCGAGATAAGGCCTTGCGGCTTATACATTCACCCGTGAGCCCTCTAATGGGCTAATCAAAAGGTTGCAATTGAGATGGGATGAAATTCATCTGTTGAAATGTATTCTAGAAGAGGATGTCACGCTCTGTTCCTTTATCCACAAGGTCCTTTAGACGAGATAAGACTCAATCCTTGTTGTAGTAATTAGCGGATTGTTTCGGTAGGTGTCAACCCCCGTCAGACCGTCATCATCAAAACCAATTGTTGGCCTCATTCTCTTGGCTGATGTCATGATGGAGAGAAGAAAATGACAATAGGGGTTAATCAGATCAAGAGATCGGTTTATTTCCCACGAACGGTGTCAATCTATTGGAGGTGGGTTGGCTCCACAGATAATGACTCTGTTAACTCGAATAGGATGGCTTGATCTTATGGTGATCTTGAATGACGAGACCTGCAAAAAGACCACCGGATGGTGCTCTAGTAGGGAAAACTCCAATATTCAAATTAGAGAGCGGTTTTCCAAAGGAAAAAAATATATTAATATCAAAAGAGAGAGAGTTAGAGAACCCTGTATGCTTGTGTCTTTGTGTAGGTTCAGAGGACTTCCCTGGGTGCTAGGTGCATTGAAACTTATATATCTTTCGTTTGTGAGAGTCGTCTACATGGGGGGTGATAAAACCATAGTTTCCGTATGAGACTATTCCGAGATTTTAGGAGATCAGAGTATAAGATTTTCAAAGATTTCGAAATCTTACCCGTTTGGAAAGTTCATATCGTCATGGAAATTTTATTTTTTATCGGTTATAGTTGTAAATCTCTTTTCTATTTTCATAAGATTTTCTTTGTCTTTTAGGAAAGCGAATATCTTTAGTGGATTGGGTAACTTATACAGGGTGCAAAGGAGGTCTAGGGACCGATCGGTCGAGGTGTCGAACAATCGGTTATCACATAGGGTAATTGATCGATGAATACCGAGGAGATCAGTTGGCGTTCATGGGCTTCACAAGTCTAGGCTCCACACGATATAGGTTATGTACCATCAGTCTAGAAACATTGCTAGGAATGAAAAACATCAACATAGTTACATGATATGCATAACTCAAATCAATTGCATGCAGTATTGTGTTTCTTTGGCACTAGATAAAATTTAAAATAAAAATGATCGAATTCCAAAAATGGGGATTGAGGATAGATAAATTGAAATTCCAATATCTTCACCTTTTTTATTTTAATAAAAAATAAGATAGTTATGAAATTAAATTTATAACCTGACAATACTTGTAGTATAAACTATAGTAATAAAGTCTCAAATCACTATTTTAATATTTTTAATATTTTTTATTTTTAAGTTAAATATTATTAAATTTATTAAAGTATTTAGAAATAAAACGTCCAAATGTTGCATGATAAAATTATTTAAATGCCTCACTAAATTTTGAGTTAGCTACTGCTGGTTAAAAGAGTAATTACAACTAAAAGAGTCATTCAAGGGTAATTTAGTAACTAAAGAGCCGTTGGCCTATTTGAATTAGGAGAGCCGTAGGATGGTAACTTTGTAATTACATGAAATAAATTATAAAAACACTACTTAGTTGCTAAAAAACTACGAGAATTAAAAGAGCCGTTGAAAAGAGATCGAGTGGCCTAACTTTTCCTATAAACCTATCACGATAGTGACAAATTCAAATTCATTTGAGTTTGTGAGTCATATCTCTCACCTTCGGCTCTTTGGTTTCTTGAAAACTGAAACTTGTTCCGCGCTCTTGATCCACGATGCAAACCTTTAATCCCGAGGACAAGAACCTTACATTTGAATTTTTCTTTCTTTTTAATGTTTTCGATCTTTGGTTTTTCATTTTCTTTATTTCTCTTTTTTTTAGTGGGACATTCAGAATTTTCCTTTTCAAGAAACCCTTAAATTAGGGTTACAATTTGGTATTCTTTCATCTTTTGATTTTTCTTCATGGGTCTAAAATCTTCCTGTGTTCCTTTTTCTTTTCTGTAATGGAAATGGTCCTTTGGTAAGAACTAGCTTTCTGGGTTGATTTACCTTATTTGATCCACGGATCAATGCGCTCTGAGCCTATTGGAGAATAATTCAAGAATCTTAACTCTCTATCAAGGTCAAGAGGTATTGATTCAACGTTAGTGTTCCCACGTATGTTTTTAAGAGGGGGAGAAGTGTTTACAATCTGTAACCCTTCAATCTTGAGGACAGGAACCCTACATTTGATTTTTTTCTTCTTTTTAATGTTTCTAATCTTTGGTTTTTTTTTTTTTTTTATAGTTTTTTTTTGTTATTGTATAATGATTTGAATATGAGATCATAAGATTATGGAAGGAGATTTGTATCGGTAGCTTGTCCTCTTGGATGCGATCATATTAACACTAATGTATCGAATCTCATCAGAACTTATTTTTTACGGTTAGGCATTCCAATTTTTCCTTTGCAGTACTACCAGTTACCATTTTAAATGATGTCCAATGCCTCGGTGAGAAATTATAGGTAGATAACAATTCATACAGAAATAATCCTAAAAATTAAAAAAAAATCCCAAAAAATCTACTAAATAAAAATATTCTAAATGTTTGTCAAGTGTTGAATACTCACTAATACCCTGTCCTCGCGGCAAAACCAAACTCATATATAATTCTCTTATCCAAACTCAAAAACTAATTCTCATATCCAACTTCTCACCAATACAATAAAACAAACAAACAAATTATAATATTTCACAAGACAATTATCGATAAAATATAATATAATTTTTCATTAACATAACAAAATAAGATTACACATCTTTTAATGTCTTCTCTTATGCCGAACACCAAAATTAGATTTAACATCTGCACTATCATCATGAAATACTAGACATAGGTCCCTAGGTCGTTTATCTGTATGATCTAGGAGAGTTCAACACCTTTGTCATGGGGATCAGAAAAAGGTGGTGGAGATACGTGAAATAAGAGCGGTGCATCATCTCTCAACCTATGTCAAATCCCTTAGCCATGTAGATATCGAGATGAGCTCTCCTCTGTGAAGCCCCCGGAGTCAAAACATGAGGAAAGTCATCAACCACAAATGTGACGAAAGATGAAAACTCTACGCATCCATTCGAAAGCACTGCGATATCGGGTGAATGCTGAGATGTGAAGGGTGAGAGTACGATGAATATGGTTGCGGTGATACATGAAATATCAACAGTGATGGTCTCCTAGGACATGCTCTCTCTTCTTATCGTCTACATCCTTGGTCCTCATACTCTCCCTCGTCACCACATCTAATTGGTTTAGGTCTCAAAATGTGTGTCGTATTATCTGCCAAGACCGCAATCACTGAGTCTGCCATCCCATGCATGTTGATATCGGAAGAGTCTTGTATCTAATATAAAGTATTCCAGTATAAAAAAGAATGTATGTATAAGTTATACTAATAAGTCTAGATTATTGATATAAATAAAAAATTAGTAAGTTGTACATTTACAACATAGATCAAATATGCTCTTCGAAGACCTATGAAACGGCGGGTGATGGCGTAGTACCAGAGGCCATAAGCAGGATCGACCATGGGTCCAGGTGACATGTCAAGTAGAGTTAGGTGGTCGCACATGTCGTCCAAATGTCATCCACGAACCAATCAATCTCCTGTGAACCATATATGCTAGTCTCGTGGAGTCAATCTTCAGTATTGCAATCAATCAAAATATATTGTATACCTCTAAACCGATGGATCACTTCATTGAAAAAATGTCACTCCACTATATTAAAACAAATAAGTGATATTCGGGCGTGCTAAATATCCCTATTCTCGTGATAGTAGTCAGGGATGGAAGATAATACATTCTCGGTGTAGGGCACCGACATGATCTGATAACTCAACTGTCTATCAAATACTTTCCTATACACTATGACCATGTGAGTAGGGAGGATAGTCGCATCAAATTACGCCTACCACTATAAAGTTAGTAGACTATCATCCTCCATAATCAGAAGTGATCGTCTAATGGAAGCAACATAAAGAAACCTCTACCTTGCCCAAATCTGGAGAAGAGTGAGTGCCCCACATATGTCATGCGAATCTACATGTGTAGCTATACAAAACTGTCTACATGTGTAGCTATACAAAACTGTCTATACAAATATAAAAATGAAATTCTAAACTTTTGGCGATGAAAGATGAATAATTTGCTTATAAATTTAATCCTAAATACACTAAATCCTAAATTTATAATTATTAAATTTTTCAACAAAACTATTTCAATAAATATCATTAAAACAGATATCACTTAACAAATATCATTCAACATCAAAATAAGTATTTCAAAATAACCAAAGCAGTTGTCAAGAGAATAAGATATCTTCGGTCGAAGACTGATGATCAATTGTAGAGACTCATAAACGCTTTGCTGTTGTCGCTGGGGTTGCGGTGGTCACGAAGTCAGTCGGAATGCATTGAACGTTACTAGAATACAGTGGTGACCTCGCTAGGGTTAAGATATTGGTTGCCGGAGAAGAGAAGAGAAGAGAAGAGAAGAGAAAATGGGGAAAGAAGAGGGCAGGGGGTCACGAATTCGACCAACGTTGGTCGAGTGTTCAACACTTCGATGAATGTGGGTTGCATTTGGAATATTTTTGCCCGATAAGTTTTTTTAGAAATTTTTTTTTTAATTTGTAGGGTTATTTCCGTACATTACTCAAGAGAGTTGTTTGATTTTTTTTTTTTTGATACAATGAAATGCAACCATGCGTGTTCAAACTGGGGGAAGGAGGATGGTAGTGAAGAGGCTCTACCGCTTGAGCTGTTCTTGAGGAACAGAGTTTGATGATTTCATAATCTTCGAAATTATAGATAGATTAACGGGAGAGTATTTCTTTGAGACGATAGAGTTGGTTGATGGTTTTATAATCTTCCTGTTCACTGCTTTATAGATGCTTCTCGGAACTCAGCGCTTTAGACGTTAGGAGTTTTCTGCTGAAAGTTCCGGGCATGTTTGGTGGATATCCAGTCCTAAGGCTAAGCAAAACCGGGAGTATAACTTTCCTTCTCACATTCTTGGTTTAAAACAGGTTTAGTCTTCTATGTTCACTGATGGATGCCTCTCTTCACAGGGTGATAAATGACTAAAGGAGAGAAGAGTTTGCCTTGCGATTGAGAATCACAACGGGTGATTTGATGATATAATACACATTGCCAGGTTCAAAGAAGCAAGCTTGGATCTGCCTCACAACAACTAGCTACAATCTCCTCAACCGATGGGCTAAGGTGCTGCTCGCTATAGTTTATGTATCGGATTTTTTAATTTGAGCTCCTCAAAAGGTTCAGAACTTCTATTTTGGAACTTTCTTCTTGTGGTTAATCGTAGAATACTTGAAATTGAATCATCTTTCTTCTGTTTCTTTTTGTAGGGCTTCTTGTCCCTTCTCTGATTTTTTGGGTAGCAAGGTTGAGAGTTGGGCTTCATCAGCTGGTGGACAGTTCAGTTTTCTAATGACGTAAGTTCTACCAATTTTTGGCAAGCCTCATTCTAGTCGGTGATTTTTTTTAATTGTCTCTTCAAATTTATTACCATTCTCCTGAAGTTTAATCTGGTGGTTTTTTGGGGTCAGTTTACAAGTTGAATGCAGTAAACCCTGATTCTCTCAATTTGTGTTCAAGAGCACTGAAAGTCTGAGCGGCAAGATCCGACAACATTGTGTTTAAATTGGTTGCAGTCTAGAATATTGTAAGTAAATGCTTACCTTTTCCTTACCTATCAACAAAAACATGGGGTTACTGCATTCACCCTGTTTTAAAGTTAGTGAAAGTTGCTTCAGCATATCTGCTTTCATCTATTTTGGCAGTAAATATTGTATTTGGCGACATTTCTCTACATTTGCAGCTTTGAACATGATAGGAGGTCAGAAGATGATGACCTATTTAAATAATGACCACAAGTATAGTGACATTCATTTGTTGCGCTATCAAAAACCTGAAAAGAAAGAGAAGGAAGAAGAAGAAAGCTATGTCGCTGAGTCAAGGAAATGGGCTGCAGAACTGCATTGACATCCTTTGATTTGGGGTACTCTTTCACCACCTGTTGAAGCTATATTTATTGTCTTCCACAAAATCTACTTTCTTTTACCCTTTGGAGGCTGCTTAGCAGGAGTAAGCTTTCTGAAGGAGGCATGCAGGATCAAGGCTGCAGAGAGGGAGTTTTAGGATAATAAAAACACTAAACTCAATGAATGAAGAAAAGAAAAATTTTCAATGAACACAAGATACACCTGCATAACTGATGCTGAGTGCACAAAAAAGAGCCATCTGAGCATTACATACAAAGAGAATAACAGCAGTTGCTGCAAACAGAAAACGCTTGTGTCAGCTTCAAACATGGTTTTTTCTTTGGGGGGGGGGGGGGGGGGGGAGTATAAAAAATACTAAAAAAAAAAAAAGGAGACGGAAAAAAAACTATCAAATAGGGAAGCAAATCGATTACATGCAAAAACAAAGTAATCACCAGTTTTTGCAGCATTCAAAAGAGAAAAAAGGTTTCAGTGACAATTCAAGTGAGCTGAACGAAAGAGACCACTCGTAGATTTGTGGTTGGTGGAAAATAGATTATGCGGTACTCCATTCTCCACTTCCTACTGACGCTGGACCTACCTACCAGTTGTGAAGAGGGAGCTATACACTTCAAAGGTGCAAAATCTCTACAAAGATTTTACTCCACATCAGAGAGAAACAGAATGACCCTTGGTATAAATCATATTACTCCTTACCAAGTTAGGTGGATGGAACTACCAGTCCGGAATGCTAGCAACAAGCTATCCGTTAATAATTAGAGATTTGCCAACTTAGTGACAATAAAATCATTGGGCCAAGAAATATTTTCAGGATAACAAAATGGAAATGATATTCTATTGACGAGAAAATGATGGTTTAAGTGCTGCATTTGTGTATATGTGAACTAATTGGCAAACCAGAAAAAAGGGTTGAAAATAACCCGCATAAATCTCCAATTTCTATATGGAAGGTCAATGAGCTTATAATGAGAAGTGGAATGAAGCATCTGAACCTTTAGAGACCAATATGTAATACAACTCACTTCATCTCATACATATTCTGCATGAACATGGTCACTGAATTGCTAAAGGAAGTCCACTCATAAATTTCCTTGCACATTTGAGGTTAGAAAAATGGAAATTTCTAACAATCACAAATGTACTACTAGTAGCATTCACCAAGTACTAGATATCTTGTCCTGGCTTCAAAATGACAACAATTTAGACATCTACAGATCCACGGTTAAATTTGTTTGAGATTACTTGGGAAAATTCACCTAGCATAATAAACATACAGCTCAGTTGTAGAATGAATTACACCATCATTAGTTTCAACAAATTAAGTAGTCCATACAAATAGAAGATGAGGAATGAATCTTACCACATTGTGCGAGCCGAATCAAACAAGACTTGAATGTGGGATATTTATCTAATCCCCATCTGTCACCGCTAAATTTAAACATATCCCAAAGTGCCAATGTCGATATCAATCCAAGAAGTGCAAGAGGCATTTGATACCTGCCACAACCAGAGACAAAATTGTAGATAAACAAAATTGGCATCATCTACAAACCGTACAATGAGATAAAAACACGAGTATTCCTCCTGCAACTAACAACCAATAATGAGACATCCAAATACGTTTGCCGGAATTCACTACATGGAAAAACACAGAATGTTACTTACCGTACTTCTATTCTAAATTACAAGAACAACAAAAATGAATCGAAAATTCTTTAACTACATACTCATATCCGGAAATCTTGACACCACAATAATTCAAATCAAATCAGTTCGTTAATCCATTTCCAATTCTAATTCTATTGAACAAAGAGTTTTATCATTTATTCAACACAAAATCTACAAGTATTAACGACCCCATTTCAAACAATCTTCTATTTCCCCAAAAATTTAAAAAAAAAATTGAAAAACCAATTTCAAAACCCATCAATATCAAGCCCAGATTCTTAAATATTAACAAACAAAATCATCAATTTCCCCAAAAAATCAAAACCAGTTATCAAAAATAAAAATAGAGAGAGAGAGAGAGAGAGAGAGATTACAGAGTGCAAGCGAAGAAGACAATAAAAAGAACTGCATAATTACGAGCATAACGCTTGACATTCTCATGAACCCTAAGCCTGGCCTGAGAGGACGAAGAAGGGAATGAATAGGAATCAATCGACCCAAAAAACGCAAGGGTCCAAGACGGCGTCACTGGGGAGAAATCTTCGGTGGTGAGCTTAGCAAAAGGGTTTAGAGTGAAGAGAGAGAGAAGTGTTCTAATTCGAGAGAAGAAGTCATGGATGAGAAAAATTGCAGTTGAGGTCGGAGTTGTTGTTGCTGTCGTCGAGTTGGGATTGGCAGACGACGTTGTTTTTGTCGTTGAGGAAGCCGAGGGGCTGTGAAGGTCGGAGGTTCGCTGGTCGAGGACTTCCAGATAGCCGGTGTCCCGTAGCCATGACTCGAAGGCTGGTTCTGGTACGCTCAGTGACAGTGGGTTTGCTTTGAACGCCATTTTCTCCTCTCTCTCTCTCTCTCTCTCCCTCTCTCCCTCTCTAGAAATTGTTTGAGTTGAAGACAAGAATCAGTTTATTTCAATTTTCTTTTTTATTTTTTTCAGTATTTTTAACAAGTGGTCAAGAGTTGATTGGGTTGCCAATTTAGAAGACGCAGACTCACCCGCAGGCACCAGCAGACTCGTCCCTTTCTTCTCGCTTTGGCTTTTTAAATTTATTTATTTTTTGGTTAATCATGAACTCCCACGGTGGACCAATGGTTAAATCCATCCCCACCACACAAATATATTACTTTCCTAATAAATTATAATTAAATCCTTAAAATTTAAAATATTTTTTTAACGTATAAAATTTAAATATATGAAATAATGATTTTAAATATTACCAAATAAAAAAGATAATATGATAAGATATTATAAAAATGCGAATGACTCCACCACGTAAATACCAAACGCAAAAATAATTTGCAAGAAATCCCAAAAATAGAAATTATTTTCATTTTTAACCTCATAATCAGAATTTCTTTCCTACAAATTATAAAGATTTTGAAGGGAAAATTTGGAATTTTAATCAAAAAATTAAAAAATTATATCAAATTAATCTTTTCTCTACTCTCATTAATCTTTTGCTTTCCCCTTCCTCCCCTTATGAACCCTCCAATTTTCTCAAAAAATATATTTTCTAAATTTGTTTTATTTATAAAATATATTTAAGTTAAACTTTGTTTGAATCATTCGTAACCCTAGAAAAACTCAATTTGGGCGCGCCGTGAAAAATTTTACAAATCAAAGAGTGTCAGCTTCGTGTCCCGCCACGCGCGCGGCACTGCATTGGCTTCTTCTTGCACGGTGCGCACAAAGATGTGGAGGACTTGTTTTGTGAGACAATTCGTCGAACGGTTCTCGTGCCTGCAATTCCAAAGCCCTCGTCGCTTTGTTCACCTTCTCTCCCCTCTTTCTCTCTCCTCCATCCCCACCACTGCCTTCTCGTCTTCTCCCACCACAGCTTCGACACACTCTTCTTCCACTAAAAATGGAGGAAATCTTAGAACAACACTCACTTCTGCTTCCACTGTTTCAGCAATTTTGTCGACTTCTGCTTTAGACACCGACTCCTCCTCCACATCTTCCGATTGCTTCTCTGTTCGCATTCAATGTCCAAGAGATTCTGTGGTAATTTCTGTCCCCGCAATTGTAGTTAATGATTATTGTGCAGTCCGAGTGATACTTGGGTGTTGTGTAGGATACGCTTTCGGAAGCTCTACTGTGCTTTGGTGCGAGCTCAGTCAGCATTGATGAAGATGAGAATCATGATACAGCCAATGATGTGGTATCACTAAAGCTTTGAAATGGGGTTTTGCTGAAAATCATGATTGGGCTTTGGGTTATGTTATAAATGGAAAGTAATAGTAATAGTATTTCACCATAACACACGAACTCAAAAGTTGTGTTAGTCCGCTGGTTAGTTATGATGGGTCCATCATTCTTGTTCTTAACAGACAAAATTAAGAATTCTCTGTCACTTTATGCTGTAGATTTGGATCAGCTCCATATTCACAGAAGAAGTCGGAGATGTGGATTTATGCGTTTTACAAGCTGCTGATTCCATTGGCTTAAGAGACATGCCCAGGTATCATATGTCCAAGGTTGAGCAATTTGACTGGCTTAAGCAAAGTCAGGTAAATATTCCTTGCTTCCAAATCTTTATATCCAATCTGCCTACTCATTCCTCGCCTTCTGTCATTTAGCCACGAAAATTATTGAATCAACACTTCTATGTTTGTACCCCCGACAATCTTCATATGTTGGTTTTTGATCAGTCTGATTGAGTGACATGAAATTTTTGCCCATTGTCTATTCTGAATGAATTTTCATGTATGTTATTTCATCTGTTACAGGAATCATTTGATCCGGTGCATGTTATTGAGGATGTCTGGATTGTACCCGAGTGGAGAACTCCACCAGTATGGTTATCTCCCACAATCATGTAAAATTTAGTTACATTTATCTAAAACCACTTCTTGTTTGCTTCCTAGACATCCAGTAATCATTATGCACTTCCTACTAGCTAGTTAAATATCCTGTATGTAAATGCTTAAGAAGATCATCTTCACATGTATTTCATTGCAGCTTTATTCTTTACGCAATATTTTATCTGTATCTTTTATGAGACTTAGCACAGTGCTAGGTTTAGTCTACAAAGATGAATTAGTAAAATATGTTGGAAGCTGCCTTTCGAATCGATTGATTTATTCTTTTCTTTGTGCTTGATAAAGGATACTCAAGCAACAAATATAATTCTAAATCCTGGATTGGCATTTGGAACCGGAGAGCATCCTACAACAAAATTGTGTCTGTTGCTGCTGTACAACTCTATAAAGGGCGGGGAACTAGTTTTGGACTATGGCACAGGTTCTGGAATTCTTGCAATTGCAGCTCTAAAGGTATCAAATGTGTTGTTTTATGAATTGCTTTCACTCTTTGACAAAATTAGTCACCTTTTCTCACATATTAATGGGAAAGGCATCATTGTTTTCATGCAATGAATGAAGCCTTTAAGTCTAAGGTGAGCATGTTCCTAAGAGTAAAGGTGAAGATGTTGAAAACATCTACCATTTGCGGTGTAAACTAATTATCCTCTATTGCTTTGCAAATTAAAGGTAGAGAAAAACCATGGGACTAATTTAATTAAGAAGAACGCTCTTTGCATAGTTAAGAGGCATGTTGCACTGCAAGCTGATTCAGTTTTCCAATTAAATGAAAAATTAGCATGCTAACCTGCACAATATTCCAGCTTAATTTCCTCTTTCACTGTAGTATTTACTATTTCTTATCTCATTTGGTCCTGTGTCGTGCTTAGTTGTTTTCTGAATACCTTATCCTCCGTCTCATTTAACCATCTCTGCTTCACATGCAGTTTGGCGCTGCCTTATCAGTTGGCATTGACATTGATCCACAAGCAATTACATCTGCACGTCAAAATGCTGCTCTGAACAACATAATACCTGAGAATATGCAACTTCACCTCTTACCTTACAAGAGCAGCCCTCCCTCTAGAGACGAGAAAAACGATGAATATATAGAGAAGACGGAATTATTTCAGAATGGAGGCATGCCTGAAAAGGAGAAATATAATGTGGTCATTGCGAACATACTCTTAAACCCACTGCTAGATCTGGCAGAAGACATAATCTCATTTGCAAAACCTGGAGCAATTGTGGGTCTCTCAGGGATCATAAAGGAGCAGGTATATCAAAATTAAGACATCTGTGTAATATGCGAAACCAACTACATGAATTTATAGGACAGTGAACCTCATTTGTTGTACTTGTGTTGTGCATGGATGCAGTTTCCATATATTGTTGAGCAATATTCGATATATTTGGAAGACATATCCATTTCAGAGATGGATGACTGGGCCTGCGTAAGCGGCAGAAAGAGAAGTATTCCAGGTGTGGACTAACAAATGATGGTTCAAAGTTTGTTGATTGTCATGCCAAACTGTTCTTGGATCAGATTCCGAGACCTGGTGGGTTATAGAAAAGAATTGTCATCGTTGGCTGAGAATGCTGTATGACATACCGAGAATTTCAAACCTGCCTGCGGCACGATAATGTTTGGGAATTCAGAAGACAAACGGATCCTGCGAAAGGCCATCTCGATTAAAATAGGCTCATGTAATTTAGGGTATGTTGAGTTCTTTTGGGATTAGCCATAGAAAAATTTTCTGTTGATTTCTTTTCCCGTATGTGGAATTCTCCTCGAGTTTTGGCCTCAGTTTTCTTTACTGTAACAAGCTCATGCAAACTTACTGCGATTGTTGCCCTCCAAGATTGATTAAACTCTGGAAAGGCAAAAACAGCTTTACCCGAAAAATGGTAATATTCCACCTAGGACACCGGATCATTGAGCGGGTGCTAGGCAGGGGAAGCCCAATTTAAAGCAGGTATCAAGCAAATGCATATAATAGACACTGCTGGACTGCTGGACTGCTGATGAACTTCAACACAAGTGGCATCAATCCCCCTACCCTTATAATAGGTTCAAATTCGAACCTCACTGTAAACCAATAAAAAAAAAGACTCTGCTGGACCGTAATATTACCGGGGACTTGGCTCAGTGATCTAAAGAAAGACTGGGTTTGTAAAAAATGATTTAAGATCCTCCCAGAAGAAGAGCATTAAACAGCATTTTTGTAATCAATTCACAAATTGTAACAGGCATGGCGCCAAAATAGATGAAAGTAGATATGTTGAAACAACCATTGCATGGTAGAAGTCTATTAAGTGAAGGAACAGAAGCCTATACACTCGCAACCTGCAAAAATTTCACATCCTTTGATTCCAACCAGCAGGATCATCTCGTCATTCGTTATTGCTGCAAGCAACTAGGGTCAGAGTATTGGCTGTAGAAGTAGAAATATATAGTTGCTGGCACCACAGAAACCAACATATGAGCATCACCGTTGCAGCTTCCTTCTGGCTAAAGCTGGAGCTTTCTTTGGTATGTAAACCTTGTAACTCACCTGGTCATGAAATTAGATCCACAAATGATTTTGGGTAAACAAAAGATTGATAAAATAATAATGGGGAAAAAATAGACCTTACCTGTACCATTTCACCACCCCGCATCACAGACATGGTTTTCTGCTGAAACTGTGAGCCTTCCTTGGTTTCGTCTTTCTGTCCACTAGAGGTTTGCTCAATCTGATCAGATTTTGAACTAGAAGGTGGCATGGCAGCAGCAGCAACCGAATTGTTGTTAGCCTCTTCTGCAAGTGAATCGCAACTCAAAGGCTTTGCTTGAGAGGATTGATCAGCATTTTTGTTTACCATGTTCTTGGTCAGGACAGTCTTGGGCTTTTCTGGCAGAGTATGTGGTTGCTTCATGGACGGGTGAGTCAAAGAGGATGCTAGCTCTAAGCCCCGTACATCTTCTTTAGTTGTAGTTTCAAGGGCTTGAGAAGATTGATTAGCACTTGTATTTACACTATTATTGGTAGGTAAAATGTTGCAAGACTTCCTATTGACTGATTCTTGCTTTTGAATTAGGTTCCTCTGAGAAAGTTCCCTGGCAAATGCAGACTTACATTGTTTAAATTCCTTATCATCACCACCTAGATTGACCATGCTACCTCTTTCACTATTGTCACCAAACCTAGGTACTTTATCAATTCTTCTGGGATTTCCATTAAAAATCATCCTATTTTGCTGTGATGATTGAATGGACTCACTTGGTGTGAAATTTTTGCCAACTTCTGCTCTTCTTTCTGTTGTTTTGGTTATATCTGTGACTCTAGCAGTAGCTTCCTTACCGGATTCGGTTTGACCTAACACATGCCTTGGGGAAGCCACTTCAGCATCACTATTATCTTTCTGATCATTAGGACTCCTTGCACTTGCTTGAACACCACCACGGAACTTCCTCAGATTTTCCAAGGCCTTTTGTCTAAGAACAGATTCCAAATCATCACTGCCCAACCCATGAACAGCATTAGACATTCCACCACTACTTTTCTTCAAGTTAATATGTTTATCTTCAGCATCAATAGTTGTATTTCTCCCAATATTCTGCATGGCAACATCTCTGCTACCACCTTCCACGACAGCAGTACTTCCATTGTCCAAAAGGTCATCTATAAATTTCTTATCTTCTGCCAGCCCTTTTTTATCAAATACAGCCTCAGAATGATTAACCAGCTCTTTTATACCCCCATCATTGCTGTCATTGCTTCTGGAAGGGTAATCATCTCGGTCATAGATAATCTCCTCTTCTTTATCCCTCTCTCTCTCCACTGTCTCCTCATGTTTCACAACTGTAATAACTGATCTCAAGCGCTTAGAATTATTCTCAACAGTCACATCCTCACCAAGATAACTACTACTACGAGTAGGGCTCCTGCTAGGGCTCCTCCAGGGAGAATAACTAGGTGATCTAGACCTGATACGTTTTGTTTCACTTCTACCACGAGACAAGTTTCCCCTACTTTTCACCTTTCCTTTCAACCTCCCTCTCCGCATCAAAGGTTTACTCTCCTCGTGGCTATCACTTCCACGACAACATTCTGAACAACTACAAGACTTGCTACTCGCAGAACTAATACTAGGTTCTCTCCCAGGTTTCTTTTTGTGGGGTTTACTAGATTTCTTCTTTGAACCTGAATCATCAACTCTCTTGGACCCATTTCTCCTCCTACTCCGGCGATTGTCCCTATTGCTTAAAGAGCTTTTTCTGGACCTTTTTCTACTCCCTTTCTTATCCTTTATAGGATACTCATCCTCAGAACTAGAAAACAAGTCAGATCCCGAAATTCTTGTAGAATCATCAGAATAAGAACTTGAGTCACTGTGATGGCGAAGCTTCTTGGACTTACTCCTCCTACTTTTCTTCTATAAACATATGTAACATAAATGCACGAGAAACACAATTAGGCAATTAAACAAAAAACTGCAAAATTATAAAATTCAATTTTCATTCATCCTAATTTTCATTCATCCTTTTTGCAAAAAAGGGAAAACCCTATTACAAGATTGATGCATAAGAACTCCTTGTTTTCTTCTAAGGAGAAAGGTATACAAATGCATGAAATACACAATTAAGTACTTTATTTCAAGAACCCCCAAACCCAAATTAGTATCGATTCCAATCTAACGATTCAGGTTTCATTTATCCTATCCTCCATGAGGGAAAATTCCAATTACGAGACAGACCCACAAAACCTTCCTAGTTCTCTTCTAAAGAAATATGTAGAATGAACATACGAATAGGCACTTAATTGAGAACCCCCAGAAAACTAAAACTATAATTAATTCCAATCCTTAACAAAACCCAACTTCCAGTTATCCTAATTATCAAGAAAGACAAACCCAATAACAAGATAGACCCACGAAACCAATTCATCAGAGAGAGAGAGAGAGAGAGAGAGAGAGAGAGAGAGAGACCTTGGAGGAAGATTTGGAGCGTTTCTTCTTAAGGGAAGAAGAGGGTTTTCTTCTGGAAGAACCCATTTGAGATTCGATGAACCTGCAAACAAAAAGTAATGGCAATACAAACAAGAAAAGTCACAAAAGGGGCAACAGGATAGAGAGGGAGGGAGGGAGGGAGAGATCGAATACTATTAATCGGAATTTTTTTTTTTTGGCAGAAATTTAGGATTTCTTCTTTGCTGCTATCTTCGCTTGCTTTCTTTTGAATTCGATTCTAATCAAACTAAACTCATCTCATCTCCCTCCCTCCCTCCCTTCCTCCCTCCCTCTCTCTCTCTCTCTCTCTCTCTCTCTCTGGTACATCTATTAAAAGCTTCCAAGGGTTTCTTCGTTCTCTTTTTATTTTTATTTTTTGGTTTGCTTACCCTTTAATCTCCATTTTAATTTTAATTTTCGCCCTTTATCTTTTTTTTCCCCCCCTGAGCTACAATTCCTTTTTTTTTTTTAATTTTTAGAGATAATTCGGCTTATGAACCAAATGACGTGCAAATCAATTACTTACAATCATGTAATTCCCAAAATAGTCATAGATTTGTTCTTTGACTTCATTGCAACACCCCAAAAAAAAAAAATTAATTTCTCAAAAATTTGTTTAACCTTAAACACATTATAAATAAATATACTTTGGCTCATTAGAAAAGATTATTATTTTTATCATCAAGTTAATATATATACATAGTACTATTTTTTTTTCTAGTCAGAATACCAAATATAAATTTGTGATTTTAATAATTATCAAGAGGCCAAGCCCAAAACAAAGGCAATCGAGGGAAAAAAAAAGGGGGGGTCAAAAGGAGTTAGTTTGGAATTGGTGCTATCTTCAGGGATGGTCTTTCTAGGTTGGGTTGGTCAGGTGGTAATGTTGTTTAACCTCATGACAAAATACTAAATTCGACAAAACTGTTTAGATGACACATTTTTATTAATGTGTTAACGTTTTTGGTTTTTTATCGTTACTTTGTTTCTTTTGTAAACCTTATTTATGAGTCCAATTTCTCCTTTAACAACACTAGAAACTTTTTTTTTTTTCCTGGTATCAAAATTATATTCTAACTAATTCGATTTGAATTTTTATAGAGATTCAATTTACAGATCGATTCTCCTAACATAATCTATTTTATTTTTAAATTTTGAATTCGAAACTTAATTAAGAAATTTAACACTCATCCCACTGGACCTACCGGTACAACACTAAAAATATATAATCACTGATCACTTCTCAAAATTATAGTTAAATTCTTTAGCTTATGGGTAAGCCCAGCAACTCAAACTTATGAGCACAACACAAGCAACAATGGAGGGGAAAATTCTCAGCACGCTGGGAACTAACTTGGTGAAGGAGGCCGATCATACCAGACATTTGTAAAACAAGTGCGATTTAGGAACACTCGAGCTATGCATGAACATGAATAGGTAGCACACTACAGACATTGATCCATTAGACTCTCAAAAGGGATACATCAATATTTCCAAACAACATTATGATTGTACAAATATATAAAAGTTAATCTGTTCTTATCTGACTTTTTTGGAACAACATACTATAAATTCAAGCACTAGCTAAGCATCTTCTGCATCACTGGTGGTAGGGCGCGTATCAATGTAGAACGCAGGATCAACTCCATCAACAATCCTTCCCCTGAATGATACACATAGAAACAGTGAAGAAACATCAAACCAAATAAGTAAGGATATACCCTTTTGTATTTTTTTTTTTTTTTTTTTTTTTTTGATGAAGCAAGCAACCGGAACTGGTATTACCTTTCAAGAACAAACTTCCCTTCTTTATGCTTTTGGCTCTTCTCATGCGCTGTCTCCTGGGTGCAAGTAAAGTTTTTAAGGTTTTTATCAACTGGGCATTAACGTAAGTAAGCTTCAAAACAAAATTTCAGATTCTCCTCAGTCAATAGAATGAGGGGGGGGGGTGTTGAGCAAAACATGATTCTAGAAGTAGTTTTGTAAGCTAAATGAGAGATGGAGAAATTACATATTTCCAACCAAGGATTTGTCCACAACAGCAGCAAAATATATCTGCTACAGTGTGCATCCCCGAGAGCATCATCCTCTCCTCGTGAGCTCCAGCAGTGATGTTCACCCTGAAAACTCATGACATTAGATTGGTCCCATTTTCAAACTTCGAAAATTATGCTAAAATATTGGCAGGAAATGATCACAAAATTTTGCGTCAGGCAAAAGAGTGAAGCTGCAGATATGAATTGGCCGCACTATATTTCTTCCCTAGGGACAAAAGATCCAATTCCACATTGCCCTTGTTTCTTGTATGAGGTTCGAGATCCAATTAGAAATGATTATTCAAAGGAAAGCCAAAGTGAAATCAGTCGAGTCATTTCACTTTTATATAAGCGATTCTCTTGATTGGATTTCTAAATTTGTGACACGGGAGTATTGCAAAAGAAAAAAAGCAATGATCGGCAGTATCAGTGTCCCTAACACTTCCTGCCATGACATTTTATCACCCAGTAACCTGAACATATGTTTAAGAAAGAAAAAATGTAACTTCACTTCACAGACAGAAACCTTTTTTCTTTTTGCAGCTAGGTCAGCATCTGGTACTTGAAGATACCAGAAGAAATTCAGCTACAAGCTTAAAAATGAAGTTCAATTTCCAAATAATGATCTATGATTTTTACATAATCGATGAAAGGAAATAATAATGTTTTAAGTTGATAAGAGCAAGGCCAGAGAAGCTTGACCAAAAGGGATATGAGACTAGGAGAAAAAGGCGATTCATATTAGGAAAAGTTTGACATATTAGAGACGAATTCCATAAGTTTAAGCACAGTGATGACCCCAATCAAAACAGGAACACATTTAACAATTTTCTAGCTGTCAATCCATTTCCTATATGCTAGGCTCACTTGTTCCATTGGAGCACAAGAACAATCACATGATTGGAGTTGAAGATGTAGTTTGCAGAAGGGCCAACGAAATCCCTTCTTTTTTAGCAACACTGCCTAGATATGTTGTCAGTTCCTACCATATCACAAATCAAATCCACTGATACAATGTTTGCAGCATAACAATCCCATAATATTAGCATTTAGGGCCTTATATTGCATGGGAAAGGGGATTTATGTTGCTGAACCAGCTAGTTTGTGGGACTAAGGCTTGTGGAGTTAATTACTTAATTTGACTTTCACTATTCTCCATTCAAGAAAATAGGCCTCGTTATCCTTCTCTTATTCATATCATTCAATCACATCAATAAGTTGGAACTTTTAACTCAGTCTGAACAGACAAAAACCCTAGGTGGATGTTGCTACACTTTGAACAACCAGTTATCACATGCCGATAATTCCTATCAATACAACCAACTCTTGAGAAAAATAATACACCATACAGGTACCATATTCAAAACCTGAACAACGGTATTCATGAAACTGCTCTCTATTGGCGTATTTTTGAAGAGCATAAACTAGCTTTAGAATTTTTGTGAAGAATTTAGCCAACTAACTGACCAAGATGAGGATATACTAGAGTTCTTGTTCTCTCTCCAGAAGACAACCTGGTGGCTTTATCTGGGTAATCACCCGGTGGACGTGAGGCATAATGACATGCAAAAGAGACCTAGATGACTCCTCAATTAATTAATTGTGAAGAAAGCATTTGCAGATCACATGTTTAAAAACCTACT
Organism: Dillenia suffruticosa; assembly: GCA_033439265.1. NCBI lineage: Eukaryota > Viridiplantae > Streptophyta > Magnoliopsida > Dilleniales > Dilleniaceae > Dillenia > Dillenia suffruticosa. Next base: position 5,014,587 of record JAVTVX010000005.1, read on the forward strand.
ATTAAGTCCATAACATGAATTGGTACACAGGATCTCAATTCATGTCCAATTAATTGTTTCATGAAACTATGATAACCGCCTTTAAGAAAGTAACTGATCAACAAATAGTACAGCCTCACCATTATGAAGCTAAAATTCTAATTACTACTTCACAAGGAGGTAAAAGACAGATCTTCTGGACACGGTTCAATCTCAATGATGGCATAACCATTTCACAATATCAATGACTACACAAAAATTTTAGTTCATGTCCAGTTCATTGTTTTGGGAAAAAAGCATCAGCGAGGATTGACAAAGCAACTAGATCACATTCAGGGTGAATCCATAAAATTATTTTAGTGGGTGCAAAGTACACCATCCCAGGGGCAATGGAAGTTAACATTATAACCTTCTAAAAATAAACAGCATTATAATGGATTTTAGTGGTATTTTTAAGACTTTTATCAGCAAATTTATAATTTTTAGTGACATTTTTATGGCTTTTGGTAGGATTTTTTAAATGCCCACTAAAAATATACACATAAAATTTTTTTTTTCCCAATATTTCAGTGGGGGCAGCTGCCCCAGCTTCTCCTTTAGTGGCTTTGCCACTGATCACATTACATGCCTTCACGTCACAGAGCCTGGGGTGGAATCATGTGCCTAAATAAGAAGCAAGAACATCTCAATTTCCAGTAGAGTTTGATGTGCTCTCAGGTCTCAAAGCCTCTTAAGAAATTGCATACTAAGTTTTGCACAAATATATAAAGCAACAATATATACATCAGTAACTTGAACTGCAGCGATAACAATCCTACCCCAGTTGTGCAGGATACTTCATAGTACTTAAGAACTAGGTGGTACTTACGCGTTGTTGAATAGGTATGCTTTTCCCCTACGACAGTGAAAAGTCTGTTAAAATCATCACAAACACAAGTACATAATTAAATAAATTCAATAATGCAGCATTACTCGATTGAAATAGCTGAAAATGACTGATCACCGAAGCGCCATACTCTCTTAACTAGAAGCATAGAAATAACAGACTACTAGTAGACAATAGATTATATATACATACATATGCAGTTGTAACCTGGTTTCCAACTGCCAAATCAACTGTGGCTTTGAGAAACTACTAGATTTTTTTTTGGCAGAAAAAATGGATAACTAAACGCGTACAGTTACACAAATCTGGGTGCTCAGACATATTCCAAAATGAAAATTTATTTGCAAAGCCTCATTTTCTATTATTAGTTGAAGCTTATTCCTCTTGCACCTTGCTATCTAACAAAACAACAATAGAGTCAAAAATAGACACATCCTAAGAACACAACACAATAACACATTTTGTAATTTATAATATTGTAAAATTTTTATACATTTGTGGTATTGCTGTGTCTGTATCTCCGTGTCTGTCATGCCCCCACATCATAGGATAAAATTAAACAGAAACATGTTGTAGACTGGTTGCACTTCCTATGCCTCTCTAGCTAAAAATTCAATGCCCAAAACTATAAACATCAAAATCATTTTTCTAGCAATAAACCCGAACCCTATTGGCAACAAACTCATTATTAATTATGCAAAAGGTGCTGAAGTCCATGCAAAATTCAAGCAGTTTTCCTAAACGATTTTCTAAAAATTAATTAAAAAAAAAAATCCGTGAACCCTATTACCCAGCTGGGTAAAAACAGAGTTCAAAATTATTAATCTTTTTAAGCAACAATTTCAATCCCCTTGTCACCAAAACTAGCACATCCACATTTTCAACCCCCAAAATTATCATTCCAAAGCATCAAATCTGTGTCTGTGTCCGAGAGTGAGAGAGAGAGAGAGTACCCGAGAGACAAGGTCATCAGCAAGAGCCAAGTGGGTCTTACAAAACTTGCATCTATAAGCTCTCCCATCAAGCTCAACCACGAAAATTCTTCCCATTTCCTAATGAATTTGCCACTGTGTCACAAAACCCAGACAGGGGGATTTAATTAGATCAAACACTTGAAAAGTTAAGATCTGAAGTGACAAGAGAAAAAAAAAAATTACAGATTGTGGGGAGGAGAGAAACACCAATGCCTGTGTACCAAAATCGAATCAAAATAGCTGAGAATCTTAATAAGAAACGTGGGGATATGACATCAAATGAACTAATGTTCTGGAGTGTGCGTGACAGTGAGCCGTATATCGTGTTTGGCCGCAGGAATACTGTAGTCCCCCAGAGATTTATATGCACGGGCTAGGAAGAAAACCAGTACAAATCAGTTTCAACCTAGGTGTGCACGTGTGCTCCGACACAATTGAAGAATAAAGGGAGCACACCGTAAGGAGCTGCGTCCGGTTACTTTGGTAATTAACAATAAAGTAGAAATTTGTATATTAGAAATATCAGATGTTAGGAAATTATTAATATATATATTTTAACCTCAATTTAAAATTAATCATATAAATTGTAAAGTGAAATTCAATTTATTTGATATAAATGCATTTGATTTATCTAATTAGACATCGGAATAAATAGGTTATCAATGATGAACCTACGGTGGCATGACCCGACATTTTTATTTATACAACCTAAGACCAATGCCTTTGAAAAGTTTGTTAAACGAAGTACATCAGATCTAAAATATTTATAACGACTTGTTTGAAATTTATATAATCAAAATTTTTTTTTTTATATACTCACAAATGTGATTGGAAATGGGATATTTAAAAATTTTTTATGCTAATTATTTGGATTAGACTTTTGTATCATTAGAAATTTAAACTTTTATTTTTTGTGTTAGTTTACTAATTTGTTTTATTAAATTTGCTTATCGGACAATTTAGGGAATAAATTTATGTTTTGTATGAATTATGAAGGACTATCCAAGCCTTTTGGGTTGAGTGGTCGAGTATTTTACCGCCTTAATCAGAAGTGTCGAGTTCGAACCCTGAAAATGAAGAAAAATGATTTGAAAGAGTTAACCACCTAAAATAGGTCTCATAGTACTTAGACTAAATTAATGGATGAAACCCGGACACCGATCAATTAGTGAAACCAAAAATAAATAAATAAATAAATTATGAAGGCCTAACTTGGTCCTTGGTGGCTACCAAAAAAAAACTTGGTCCTTGGCCCAGTTAAAACAATGAAAAGTCTTAACTTATTAGCTTCAAGGCGTTTTTGTGGAACTGGGCTTTTAAATATGCTAACATCCTGGGTCGAGTTTTTTTTAATAGGCTAGGCTGAGTTTAGTTTTGGCCCAAAAGCTGTGTGATAAAATAATATTATTTTACTTGTCCATCCGATTAATCTGTTTCGAATAACTGTTATATCCGATTTAAGAGCTGATTCTTTTGATATCTATTTTTTCATTCCCAAAACTCAAACTCAAGAATTTAATTAAAAAAGTTTAGTATTTTGTTACAAAATGCACATGGTGTGATAAAATAACATGAAACCATCAATTAATATTATCATTAATCGGATGAATTGCAACTGATCCAATATGAATCCAACGTATTTATAGTTATTCGGTATATTTTCTTAATTATAATGAGATATTATTGGGTATGATCTAAGGTTGCAAAAGTACAAATTCACCTCCTATGACTTGTAAATCTAATGACAAAATTATCAAATTCTCTATATCAAAATCTCGAATTCTAATTTTGAGAATGAAAAATAGGCGTCGGAAGAATAACCCATTAATTAGACCCCACAACTGCTCAATCAAATTAGTCAAATTTTTAAATACCAATGGTCTAAGTAAAAAAATAAAATAAAATCACCATAGTCAAGACAGCTGCCGTACTATTTTTTAAAATAATATATATTTATAGCAATATTTAAAAATATTATTAAAATTTTTATAAATGATGTTAAAATCTTTTAAAATATTATTTATGTGTACAAAATTGTTATATTTGGCCTTCACCCGAACCTTATATTACACTTCCACTGAGATAAAATTTTGAATTGAGCATGTTCCACGCATGTTGGACACCATTTGACTGCTTTCGTTTCCCTATTGTGTCTGATAAATGAACTACAATAGCAATTCAACCTCGGGTCTCCAAATTCAAGAACAATAATTAACATACTTTAAAATTTAAATTATTTCAATCCTATTTTTCACTTAAACGCTGCACTCGAGGCCTATAGCAGTAGTTCTTGTATGAATGTCGTGTTTTTATCTGAACTTCCCATTCTTCTTCCTCTTCTTCTTTGTTCTTCTTCTTCTTCTTCTTCTTCCCTCCCTCTCTCTCTCTCTCTCTATCTCTCTCAAGAACACAGGTTTATGCTTGTGCAGGAGATAATTTTATATAGGAAACTTCCCACTATTAGGACGGATCAAGCTTGGGCTCAACGAAAGTGTAATTTCATTTTGTTCCTCCAAGTTACATGAGAGAGAGAGAGAGAGAGAGAGAGAGAGAGAGAGAGAGAGAGAGATGGATGAAGGGTTAGGCCCCGGCCGCTTGATGTCGAAGAAACGAGAGACGGTCCTTATTTGCAGAAATACCCCTTGGTTTTGTTATGTTTTCCCGTAGACGGTAAGAGAGTACTTATTTACAGAAACCCCCTTTAGCTTTTCCTTATATTATTTCCCTTGACTATCCACTCCTTTGGTTTTCCTCTTTTCAATTTTTTTTATTATACGCAGCGTTTAGTTCCTCAACTGCCAAATCCTATAATATCATGGTGGGAAAATTTGTAATTTGATGACTGGAATTGTTTGCATTTTTATTCAAAATTAATAGTATTTATTTTCTTAATTAAAAGAGAATAATATTATTTTCGGAGTTACTGATGCTTCAAAATATTAAATTATTAACTCATGAAATTTGTTGTGTAAACTTTTTTTTTTTTTTTTTGCTTATCTGCTTTAAAAATAAATTTAAAAAAAAAAAGAAAAAAATATCTCTACTCTTAACTTTTTTATTTGTGTAACTTATAAGTATTTTATATTTTAATCTATAAACTAATTAAATTATCTTTATTAATATTTTATTTTCTTGACTTTGACCATTTTTTTGTCAATAAAAAGGCCCTCTTTACCATCCGCGTCATTTTTGCCTGCTGCATTTTTCTCTTGGCCTTGCTGCTCAAGCTCTTCATCTCACCTACTGGTTTCTTTCTTCAACTGTTGCTTCTCAGCCTTTCAATATTTGTGGATGAATAGGATGAAATACTAAAACTAATTAAAAGTAAGAGCATTTATAAATCAACGTTAGGCGGATTTAGTTTTATGATAATGTGTAAAATATTATATTTATTTTTTAATATTATGATTTGATTTTGGATTTTTTAGTGTTTTAATAATTATTTTTATGATCTTTTTATTTTTAGAGATAAAAAATTAGAGGTTGGATCAAAATGGGTTTAAGGAGATATTTTTAGAGCTAAATAATTTAAGATTTCAATTGGACCTACAAAGAAAAGAAAGAAATCTATAGAATGGAAACTTTATTTTAGAAATTTTATTTTAAATAAAATTATTTAAAAGAGTTATTTATTTCCTATTTTAGAGGGAGAGAATATTTTTTAGATCTAAATAAAAAAGAAAAGACTTCTTATTCTTTTGAGAACTTCAAGCCTATATATATACATCTCGGATGAAGCATTGAGGCATTCTAAATTCTTCCCGCGCGCAGCAGCACATTACTATTCTCTTTTTTTTGTTTTAGTTTTCTTTCGAGTACAATTGTTTTCTTTATTGATTCAATAATATGATTGCCTAGTTTCTTTCTTATGATCTGAGAAGAATTTCATTAATTGTATTTACTGTGAAGTTATGTACTTTATTTAATTTTTTATATTTTTAATATAAGTATTCGTCTATTCTTGATTTTATTTGCATGGTTAATCTGACAATTTAATTCAATATCAATTTTTTTATTATATTCTGGATTTCAGTGATCCGTAATTATCATGAATAAATGATACAAGTAGCAAATATGTTATTTATGTTTATGTGTTGTTTGTCAATATTTATTTTAATATAAGGAATCGATAAAACAAAAACAAATAATTGTACGGCTATCCTAGTTATTTGTATTTTGGTTTAACTGTTTTCACAGAATTTAATACTGTCATTATATTGATATGGAACGTTATCGTACACAGTCGATTAATGATAAATTTTGATTAAATATTGGGTTTGGTCAATTAATTTAGGAAAACATAAATTATTACGGTTATTCTAATAAATTTAAAGTTAAATACTTGAATCGTAAAAATAATATTTTTAACCGATGATTAGTGAAATAATCGAATGTGTGAACTCTTGGATCGGAGTTTAGCATATTAAATTTTTTTAAAAAAAATTTAGTTTTCTTGCACTCTTGATTTATCTTTTAATTTTATGTTTTAATTTTTGAGTTAGAAATTTATTTTATAAATTCCATTTTTTATTTTAACAATAACTAAGAGACTAAGTCAATATAGTTCCCATGGGATTTGACTTGATACCGCTATTATTACAAATTTATTTATATTGGGGGAATCAGTATTAATTTGAGGGTTTCGACAAATCCGTTCATTTTACAAAATATTAAATCTCTTAATTGAAATTTCGAATTTGAGTTTTAAAAAAAAAAAAAAAAAAAACTAACTTTTAGGAAACCAATCCCTAAATGGATCTGATAATACTCCAATTGAATTAGTATAATATTTCAAATACCGATTAATTAATACAAAATAAAATTAATTATTTCTAAGTGTTTATAGCTTTATCAAATATTCAGTCAATCCACCGTCAATGAAGACGAAAATTCTTTTCATATAATTGAAATTAATATTTTGTTTGTATAAATCTCAATGAAAGTTTTACAAAAAAATTTAATATAGCTGTATTATTATAAATTTGTTCAATATCTACTTCCACGTGAATAGGGTACTAAATTAAGGTATAGATTTACTTTAAAAGCACAGCCAATTCTATGTAGTATCATATAATATTAATTTAGTACTAACCTCGTCTCCGAGTTGCTGATTGGCACGTCTCTTCAAACATAAAAGAGTAGGTAACTCTCTTGTTCTATCCGAGCAGACAATCTAATGATCACCATCCACTTTCTCCAATCCAATAATCTAGATTTGAACTCTCGTCATAACCCAAAAAAAAAAAAAAAAATCTCTTACTCTCAATGGGGAATTTCTCTAATTAGCATTATTTTGTTAGTTTATTTCATGTTTTGCACGTTGAAATAAATAACTCTACACCATCTCCTTCATGAAATGATCGAATCATAATTTACTTCTTTTTTTTTATTTTGTTTGGTATTTTGGGGCTCTCATTTTGTTTGTACTTCTGAGTTCATATAGATGGATCAAATTTTCTTCTTAATTTAAACCAAAATAATGCAAGTTTTCACTATAAACATAGATGCAGACATGCAGTCATCGAAAAGATCTATTTTATATTTTTATATTGTTTATGTAATGTGCTTAAATTACATATATGTTTTCACTATTTTAATTTATCCTCACTATTTTTATATTATTTACGTTTGACTCTTGTCTCTATATTTATATTTTAAATTTTAAGGGACTTTATTTATTTTTTTTATTTATCTCCATTCCATTATTTATATCAATTTCTTGTTAGATTCATCAAATAAATGGTTCAAAAAGAACCATTTATTGAGGATAAATTAAAATAAGGATTTCGAGATTGAAAGATGAATAAAATAAGTCAAAAATATATATATTTATATTGTGGATAAATTGTATTTAATTAAATAAGGATTAATTTAATTAATTTAATATGGATGGGAAAAAAAAATTAGTATCCAGTGAGGGTAATAATTTTGCGTGTCCACTGCTCCTCTCCCAATTGAAGTGTTCGAAAGTAGAAACATTGGGTTCAATAGTATTAGAGAGGGAATGTATTGGGTGGGGTTTGCTAAAACGAGCCGCTACTTTACGCAAAAGGTTGGGACGGTCACCACAAATAGGCAACAAATTGCACACCTGGATTTTCAAAAAATAAAAAAATAATACTTAAATTCAATAATCTCTCTCATACAATATACCGATTTTTTAAACTAAGTTTTTCTATTAAACTTGAATTCATTACTTGGATTCGTGATAAATTAATATCAGAGTTTTCAATCTAATAAAAAAATAACTACCTAAAAAAGAATTATCTGGTACCAGAGTAAAAACAGTCCAAAATGAAAAATAACTATTTGGTGTCAAAATGAGAGCCGTCCAAAGAAAAATGGCTACCCGCCAGAGTAAAAGCCATCCAAAGTGCAAGCCGTCCAAAGTGAGAGCCATCTGTGGACGTCCGACTTCTCAAGAGAAGAGTAATGTTACAAATTCCACATCCAATCTCCAAAAAATTATAAAATAGTATTTAAATCTAATAAACTCTCTTATCTAACAGATCAATTTTTTTGACTGAGTTCTCTTATTGATTTTGAGTCCGTGACACCGCCCCCCACTCCCTCTCGCTACACTTTTTCCTTGTCTCTCTCTTCTCTCTCTCTCTCGCGCTTGTTGTTTTAATTACTTAATTTGCTAAAATACTAAAAATATAATGCGAAAATATTATTTGCTAAACTCAATTTGTTAAAATTCGATCTAAAAATTCACACATTGATTGTTTCACTGATTATCGATTAAAAATATTATTCTTACGATTCAAGTATTTATCCTTAGATTTTATTAGAATAACCGTAATAAATTTTACATTTTCCTAAATTAATTGATAAAATTCAGCATTCAATCAAAAGTTATCATTAATCGATTGGATACAATAGTATTCCATATCAATATAATAATAACATTAAATTTTATAAAAACAGTTAAACAAAAATACAAATAACCAAAATAAGCGTATAATTATTTGATTTTGTTCAATTGATTCCTTAAGTTAAAATGAATATTGGTAAACGATTTATAAATATAAATAACCTGTTTACTACTTGTACTATTCATTCATGACAATTACGAATCACTGAAATTCTTGATACAACAGAAAAATTGATATTGAATAAAATTGTTAGATTAAACAATACTAATATTTCATGTAAATAAATCAAGAATCGATAAATACATGAATTAAAAGGGTAAAAAATTAAATGAAACATGTAACCTTATAGTGAAGACAATCAATAAAATTTTTCTTAAATCAGAAGAAAAACTAACCACTCATGGTAGGAAACAAAAGAGAAAAAATGTTTTTGAAAGAAAAAGAAAAAATTAAACCTATAAGAAATTGAATGTGCAGCCACCCTTACTTTTATAAATGAGTGAATAGTGTCGTCCACGTTAGAGAAGTATATATATATATATATATTGGCGTGAAACTCCTAGGCAAATTATAAGTCTTTTGTGATGACTTAGATTTAAAAAAGATTCTTTCCTTAAAAATAGGAAACAAATGACTAGTAAAATTTTTAAAATAAATAAATCTCACTCTTATATGCTTTTTCCTTCATTTATAAACCCAATTGATATATCGAACTATTTAGGTTTAAAAATATCACATTAAACCCATTTTGATACAATTTCTAATTTTGATTTCTTTAAAATAAAAAATCATAAAAAACATTCATTAGGTCAATAATTAATTCAAAATCAAATCATAATATCAATAATAAAATAGATATTTTACGTATTATCAGATTTATCAAATAAATAATTCAAAAAGAACCATTTATTGAAAATTAAAATAAGGATTTTCAAGATTGAAAGATGATTAAAATAAGTAAATATATATTTATATTTATATTGAGGATAAATTATATTTAATTAAATAAGGATTAATTTAATTTATTTAATATGGAGAGGAAAAAAAATTAGTATCCAGTGAGGGTAATAATTTTGCGTGTTCACTGCTGCTCTCCCAATTGAAGTGTTCGAAAGTAGAAACATCGAGTTCAGTACTATTAGAGAGGGAATCTGTTGGGTGGGGTTGCTAAAACGCGCCGCTACTTTACGCAAAAGGTTGGGCGGTCACCACAAAAGGCCACAAACCGCACAGCCGCCCCCATTCTCTCTCTCTTCTGTCTCTTTAGTGGTTGTTGTTTTAATTACTCCCAACCACGTGGCACCCGACGAGTCATCACTACCTGTCATACACACTTCCTCTTCCCTTCATATGCGGGTCCCACTTCCAATTCCCCTATATACCCGCCGACGCGCCGGCTTCTCTGTCTCCGTCTCTCCCCTCTTTTTCGTACCTCCTCCCACTTGACACGTGCGCAAGTGTCATTATCTCATTCGTTGCATGTCCATGACAATATTTCTGCTACCCATGCATGTCTCTATGTAATGTAATTATAAAGTCATGCATCATACACAAGCTGACTCATGACGTGTCTCCGATGTTACATCACACTTTTTAAATTTATTCTTTTTCTAAAAAAATCTTTTATTTTTTAATTTAAAAAAATTATTTAATTTCGATGGTATAAATACAACCCGAGTTTAGCTCCTTCTTTCCCGTACAACTAGATTAAATCAAAATAAGATAAATTATTTATTTTAAAATTAAATCTAAATTAAATAACATGAATAAGGGCGCGTGCGAGAGCAAAGGAGAAAAATCTTGGTAAATAGATTCCCACGGAGAGAGAGAGGAAGGGACGGAGGAGTAGACCCCACCAAAAGCGGCCGCCGCGCCTCCACCTTCACGGCTGTTTCACACGTGGACCCCATTCTTGGTCCTCACTCCATTCCCCAATTTTTATACATTTTCTAAAGTGACCAAATATTATAATGTAAATTACTATAATAGCGCGCCTCCACGTTTCCTCGTGGCGCCTTTTTGATGAATTCAGCCTCTACGTTTTAGAATATGAAGATGTTGGCCGGGGGCCGGGGGGGGGGGGGGAGGATGTGTATTTGGATTCATTTTTGTGCCTCACTTCTTAGCAGCCCTTTATTTATTTATTTTTTATTATTACACATTATTAGTCTGAAATGATTTGAATGAGACCAACTGAACATAATTATCAACATCAAATCTTATGTGTGATAAAAGGAAAATATTTCTATGATAAAGACTTCTCATGTAATGACCTAACCATTTCAATTATTACACCAAGACAAAATAGTTCTAATTTTAATACGGTCCAATGGGCTCTCCATTACCATTTAGTTTTTATAGATATTTCCAATACTGGTTTAAGGATTGTAAATGGGAAAGGAACCCCCCATTTTAATATGAATTGTGACAATCAAGAGATTGTAACTCGGAAGAGATTGCATGTCAATGTCAACCATCTTTAATCCTAAAATTGTCCCTTAACCATGTAGGTTTTTTATTTAAAAAAAGATAAAAGTATAAATTGAATTTAATCAAATTCAATATAATTATTAATATTAATGATTTATAAAAAAAATATTCTCTCCGGTAATTATTTCAAAGTCTCAAAATCTAGAAAATTATGACATGATTTATTTTATAAAAATATATATATTTTTACTTATAATTAACCTTCAAATATGACATATCTTCTTTTATTTTGGTTTAAATGAGGCGAAACCTAAGGTGAATAAAAAAAAAAAAAAAGAGGATCAACCCGACAAAGCTAAAATTTAGAATTTTAGATGTTTATTATTTTTCTTTACGAGGCAAGAACAAGAATATCCCAAACATGCACGCCAAAAATGAGTATTTCATGTTTACTTTAAAATTTTAAAACGTATTTAAAAAATAAAAAAGAACATTAAAATCGGACGGTGGATGTACACGTGACGACAAGCCGAATCCCGACATCAACACTGAATTACTACTACCTGGCCCCACGCTATTCCCATCTAAACCGCATCCTGATTCGGTCGCTTATTACCCCGTTTCATCTCAGTCGTCAGATTTAATCCCACATACTACCACCCCAGATCCGTCGCACCCCCCATCACTTCCTTAACATCAAGTATTGTTTATTTTACGTGCAACTCAACTAAAAAAAACCTAAGCGGTTTTCCGTACACTCCTATGTGGTCCCCACTTGTGACCTCACCTCGTAACACAAACCGCCGCCGGCGACCAAAATTTACTCGAAACAGAAACAGAAACAGAAACAGAAACAAAAACAAAAACAAAAACATTTTCTCGAAGCAGAAAAAATATTCTCTTTTTTCTTTTTCAGATTGTTTTACATAAAAAAGGTTGAAAGTACAACAGCCAACACTATAGTAAACAACATTGAGAAATGTTTTCTCTGTTGTAAAAAAATTTAAAAGGGCACTCGTTGGTTTCAAGGTATTTACATAATTCAAAACAGCTGAGAGTGCTTCCGATTTTTCACTATCCTTTAGCAAAAATAGAAAAATAAAAAAAAGGTGTGACTTGATCTCCAAGTGAGAGAAAAATTCGGAATGGGGTTTTGATTTTGTGCTATGCGACTTCAGGTGGAGGCAGGTTGAGATCAAGATCTGGGAGTTGTTTTCTGTTGTTGTAGTTAAAATCGACGACGGAGGATGAATCTGAATCGCTGTGTACACCACTTCCGCCGTTGATTTGCTCTAATCTGAACAGATCGTGATGGTGGTGGTTGTTGATCATCAACTTGTTAGCATTGAAGAAGAAAAGACGCTGTGCAACAGGAAAGCCACCGGTGACAACGGCAGGGGAAGAGGAATGAGCGAGGGTGAGATCTAGAGACGGGAGAGAAGCGGCGACGGCGACGGCGACGGAGATCGGGCTCGACGATTCGACGGTACTGCTCTGGCTTGGGCTAAGGTTGTTGATATTGTGCTTCTTGTTAACGTTGTTGTTGAAGGTCGTCACGGTGGTGACGTCAGGGAAGTTAGTTTTGGCCTTAGCACCACGGAACTCACGCGCCGCCGCGTCATAAGCACGCGCCGCTTCCTCCGCCGTATCGAACGTCCCCAACCATACGCGTGTCTTCTTACCGGGGTCGCGAATCTCCGCCGCATAACGACCCCACGGTCTCTTCCTCACACCTCTAAATCTCGTCTCCTTTCCGTTCACTCCGCCGGGGTTATTTCTCTCTCTTGGAGCCATTTACGTCGTTCTAGTAAAGAGGGATCTGACGATTAAAAGAAGAGAGAGAGGGCAAGCTTGTTTGTGGTATGGGTGTTGGTATTGTTCTGGTTTGGTTTGGTTTGGTTTGTCTTAGGGGTCTATCAAGGGGGAGGTGTGGGGTTATATAGAAGATTGGTAGTGAGAGAAAGAGAGAGAGAAGACTTAAAAAACGCTCCTTGGAAGCGTGTAGTGTACAAATTTTTTGGGGGTATGTTTAAGTTTGGGGGATTTGGTTGCTGTTTCTAGCACCTTCTCTCTCTCTGTCTCGCCGCTTGACTTGAAAAAACTACTAATGACACGCAAATGAAGCCACGTTTTTTCCGCCCCAATTATGGAAAATGTAGGCCGCGGCCTGCCTCCCCCCTTCTTGTGCCTTATCGACGTAATTTCGCTTTTCCTTTTTTGTTATTTTCCTTCCTTTTCCACCTTTTTTTTTATTAACAAATTAAGCTTAAGATTTAGTGAGAATTATTTAACATAATAATTTTATATGGGTGGTTTAAAATACTGTCTTTGGATGATGTAGAGATCAATGTGTCAATAATTTCAATGTTATTTATGAAAATCTATTATATGTGCTAAAAATATTTTATTTGATTTGAAATATTTTGACTAATTTAAAATTATTCCCATTTAAAATAATTTATTTTTTATTACTATAAATTATAACGAAAAATTTAATCTATTTAATTATTGATACTATCCTTTTTTGATTTTTTTTAATCTGATATAAATTCTTTACTTAGTAATATATAATCTTCTTTGTCTTCAGAATTGGATTTGAAATCCAAGATTTTGAATCAAATAGCTTAGAAATGGATGTTCATTCAAATTTTAAAAATCACAAAATTTAGAGATTTAATTTTTAAATTTTATTCACATTCTATTAAAATAAATCATATAACTTTCAATTCGTTTCTTAATTTCAACCCATTTCAAATGAGTATACCTGAAAGACTATAACTTTCTTTATAGTTCATAACAGGAAAAATATATAAAACGCCTGTCTTAATTATTCACGGTCTATGTTTTGCACATTGTTTAGATATAGATCATAAGTTTTCAATTTTTCAATCTTTATCCTCGCCCGATTAATTTTCACCGTATCAATTAACATAAAATGTTTTCAACCTTGGAAAAACTTCCTTATGTAAAATAAGATTTTCAAGTAATAGCCAAGAACTCAAAATGCAGCCCCCCATTCCTACCATGCCTTTTAATTTTTTTGGTGCCATTTTAGGAAAAATAGAATGTCTTTGGAAGCATTGTATGCTAAGTCTTTGAAAATCTCTAATAACTGTAATTTTTTACATTTTATTTTTTTTTTCAAATTCTGATTATTATTATTATTATTTTATTTATTAATCGACTTATAATTATAGAATTATATAATAGAAGATAATTTTTTTCATACAAGTATAAAATAAACTTAAATTACTACATAACTGATTATATTTATTTATATTGATAAAACATTATGATATTATAATTTTAGCTTGGAAGTTAATCACAAGATGATGATAAAAAAAGGAAGGTGAGGAGATGCTCCACCTTCGCTCGAAAATCCAAATTCAACGTACTACAAAATCATGAAGAGCTAGACAAAGATAAGGAACAAGGATGACATCTATCTAGTAATGATCTCTTAGCTTTTAGGGCATCCCTTTTACTTTTTAGGACAGAGACATATCAAGTTTCTCCCACCCAACCCGAAACAAAAATTGCAAGACAAGGGACCCCAAAGTGTAGGGCACTTATTTTTGGTTTTTGGGTTCAGGTAACATACTCCTTCAATTAGTCTTTTGCAGGGTAGGATATTCCTCTTTAGTACGTATAAACATAAATATTTCAAATATGAAATATTTTAATTAAAATATACTTATGTTATTCACGATGAACAATTAGAATATAATTATTTATTTTATTGTAAGATTTGATCAGTTATATTGATATTATTCTTAAATTATATTCGATTAAGGGTATATGACAATTCTTTTTTTATTATACAGGAGTTATGAAAATTATAAAAATATATACGTTTACAAAAATTCAAACATTAATCTTAGAAAAGATATTTGAATAAAAATTGTATACGATTCGAACATACCTATATTTTGTGGCTATAGTATTACATCTCAATCGAAAATGATTTAACAATACCCCTAAAATTAAGATGATTAATTTTTAAATTAAGGCTGTAAGATTACTTTTTAACGGTTGCTAATGATGGTGATAACTAGTTAATAATGGTTCGTGGCTTCTCGCGTAAGCACGTTGAGGAGAATGCAGGACACGCGCCGGAGAGCGGTCTTGTTAAAAAAGACCCCCGCCGATAATTAATAAAACATTAATTTAGGGGGGTTTCGGGAAACAACGTAAGTGGGGAAGGCTCAGTCAACGAGAGGTTTGACTGTACCATGCAGAAAGATGAAAGAAAAAGCATACTACCGCCCTGCCGCGAACGAGCGGGCGAGCGAGAGACCGTGTCTAACGGCGGTTATCAAGGCTTTTTGCAATTGCAAGTGCGTGCTTTTTTTGGGTGAATAACCAAACTAACTAAATTTTTGAAAAAAAAAGAAAAATAGAAATTTGCAAATATAATTAATTCTTTCGTAAAAAATAATTTAAATTATTTGTTATTTGTTATTTGTTATTGTATTTTAAATGATAAAGATTTGAATATTGCATAAAGTATTAATACATATAATAGTGGAAAATAATTGATTCTTTTTTATATTTTAACTTCAATACTGATGATAGGATGATTTATGATGTCAAACCAAGATTATGTGAGTTTGGTTAAGAAAAGGAAAAGACAAGTGGAGGGTTTTTGTTGTATTCAATTTGGAGAGCCAACCAATACTGGAAAAAAGGAATAATAGAAAAGGAATTTATGAGAGATAATTTTTAAAATGAATTTTATAATATTCAAGTCAGATTAATAAGACGAAATTTGTATATCGTAAGTGAAAACCAAAAGAAAAAAATTTGGGAATTGGTAAGCTCGCTTACACTTACTCGGTTTGGTTAGTTTGGTTGGGAAGAAGACGGAAAAAAGAGCAAGGAGTTAACGGTCACGGCTGTCGGCATATTTTCCACCTTCGCGCCGCGTGATTTGGATCCTTCTCTTGAAAGCGCCTTTCCTCTCTCTCTCTCTCTCTCTCTCTCTCTACAGTCGACTCTGCTACACGTCCACTTGAACCGCTCCTCATTTGACCCCATCACTTATCCATTAGTTTACTGGCCATCTGTCACGTGTGCTTAATATTAGAAGCTGGCTATGGCCTACCAACCCCATGCATTCTTTTCGGTGGAACTCTATTATAATTTTGATTTGGAATTATGTTTCCAAATATATCCTAATTTTTTTTTTTTAAATCCAAACAACAAACAAATTCCATATCTATACCATATTTATCGTAAGTTGGACCCGTGACAGACTATTCCGCGTCTTCAAGATACAACATAGCCTAGAGGCTCCGGCGCACAGAGGGCGCCCGCGACAGTAGGCGGCAGTGGGGGAGGGAGGGAAAAGGAGGCTCGCGCGGAGGTGGGGGAGGGAGGGGGAGGGCTTCCGAGGCGGTGGGGGAGAGAGGGAGAGAGAGGGAGGAGTGCCGCGGGGGGAGGGGGAGAGAGAGAGGAGTGCCGCAGCAGGGGAGAGAAAGAGAGAGAGCCGCGGGAGAGGGAGGGAGAGAGAGAGTCACGGGCGGCGGAGGGAGGGGCCGCGAGCGGCAGGGGCAGAGAGAGACAGCCGCCAGCGGGTGAGGGAGGGAGGGAGAGAGAGACAGCCGCAAGGGGGAGAGAGAGAGCTGCAGGGGGAGGGAGAGATAGAGAGAGCCGCGGGCCTCCACCACCAGCGGCGCTGCGCACCTCCCCCGCGGCGCTGCGCTCTCCCTCTCTCCCCCTTGGCGCTGCGCTCTCTCTCCCCCCGGCAGCTCTCTTTTTCTCTCCCTTCGCCGCCCGCGGCTCTCTCTCTCCCTCCCTCCCCCGCGGCTCTCTTTCTCTCTCTCCACCGCTGCTGCCCTCCTCTCTCTCTCCCTCTCCCCCCGCGGCACTCCTCCCTCTCCCTCCCTCCCCCACCGCCGCGGAAGCCCTCCCCCTCCCCCTCGGCGGCACTCCTCCCTCTCCCTCCCTCCCCCTCCGCCGCCCGCCCCCTCCCCTCTTTCTCTCTACCTCCCCCGGTGGACCCCCCGCCGCCCTCCCCTCTTTCTCTCCCTCCCTCCCCCTCCGCGGCGCTCCCCTCTCTCTCCCTTCCTCCCTCCCCCCTCCGCACCCCGCCGCTGTCCTCCCCTCTCCCTCCCCCGACTCGCGGACTCCTCTCTCTTTCTTTCTCTGGATTTTGTCACGGGTTGAAGACACGATACAGTGTGTCACGTCTCCAATTCTCGATAAATTCGGGTTATTTTGGAAAATTTTTTCCCGTTCGGATTGTTTTAAATTTTTTTTTATTTATGTTATTTGGGTACATATCTTTTTGATTTGATTGGGTTGCTGATAGATAAGCTCATAAGTTCTTGTCCACAGTCTTTTCTTAATCTAAATCTATTTTTCTTACTAGAAAATGGTTTTCTAATTTTTTTAATGGCTCACTAGACTCCATTGAACGGAGATGAACTAAAATACTTGGTCTCTTCCTCATTTTTTAAAATCTTTTTCTATCTATTCTATGAGATGAATTAGTATAACTCTTAAAATTTTCGTTCACATAGATTTCTCTCATCCCTTCATCAATTTTCTCCCAATGATTTCTCTATCGTTGTTGGAAGAATTTTTCTAATTAGTGATTTGTCGCTTTCAATCAAATTCTCGATTGATTCCTTCATCTTACATTTCATTGATCTCTCTTGATCATTTTCGATTGAATTTCTTCCCTCTTGCTCAATTAATCACTCTCAATCTTCATCATCCTCAATTAATTTCATTTTCAACCTCAAGATCGATGATCAATTCTTAATGAATTTTTACTTCTTTACCAACCCTTTAAATGTTTTTCGGTCAATCAAATTGTTAATCAATTTAATCGATCCATCAAATCAATTTTTTATGATTTTTTTCAGAAGTTGTTAAACATGAAGATGAGTAGATTGACTTGTAATTGAAAGATTGTTTCAATCATGTTGATTGGATCTTGAGAAGTCGATTAGGGAAATCATCAAGAACACCAATTGAATTGGTTTCCCATTGGTATGTTTTCTTCTTTTTTTTCTTTTCTTTGTTCTTAATTGAAATCAAAACTTAAACCAAAATATCGGGTGCGGTTTTTCTATTTCCATAACAAGAATTGACAGATTTATTTTGGTTCAATTTGAACCATTATAGTCTAATTAGGGACATAGCTCCATGATATAATTGCAGTTCCAGGTCAAAAGTGTATACCAACTAACAATGGCAAAGAGATAGACTTGGCCCGGTGGTACGGTCCCATAAACAAACACGGAAGTGGATTTGTTGAATTTCAACTGAAACAATTTATTCCCGTTGAAATCAAAACCTTTTAATGAAACGTAATATTAGATTTTTTTATGAAATTTTTAAATTTGACTTATAGTTTAAATATATAAAAAATTATGTTGGGAAGGTAACTCTCTTAAATAGGTCACTGTAAGTTTTAAATCGGATTAATTGAAATATGATCCTTAATATCGGTCGGTATAGTAAAAAAAAAAAAAAAAAAAAAACCTTTTGAAGAATGAAAAGACCAACGACTAAGAAATAGAGAATGAAGGAAGGAATTTCATATGATGGGTACATATGACGAAGCCAAGTACGTCTTTTGTACCATAATAAGACCAATCATATCAAACCACCTTACATCTCGAAAAGGACAAAAAAAAGAAAAACACACACACACACTCACACACAAATCTTAGTTTTGCAGACTCTACATCAAGGCATAAAGTGCAGATCATATGTTTGGTTACCTTAAATTGCATTTTCCTCTAATTTCACCATGCAAATGGTCTTCTCAAAGAAATTTCACAACATATTTATTTGCAAAAGGTGATTCTTCAATTTGCAGAGTTTTTTATGATTAAAAAATAAGTATAAAATTTTGGAAGATGTACCGCAAGTTTAGTATTGTGACACATTGAAAATCTTCTCCTTCCAATTATTTCTTTTTATAAATACCTAAATACATATTGATATATATTTTTTTTAAAAACTATCGATATCTAATAATCATATTAATTCTAATTAAATTTAATTTGAATCAAATTAAATTTTTAAAAGATAAATCTATCATCTATTTTTATCATACATAAATTATAATTCAAGATTTTATTTAAAAAATATCCGTATTTAATTATGTATCAATTACGTCTTAGCACCGGTAATGTATTGGCGTATCAACTATGTGTCTCATTCAAAATCCACTCAAAATTGAACAAAATGTGTTGGGGTGTGGCTGAAAATTCCATATTTTGGGTTTTGAAATATCTCCCCATAGAAAGCCTGGCTTCTTTCTTTTTTTTTTTTTTTTTTTTTTTTTTTTTTTAATTTTGGTAAAAATAGAAAGCTAAACATTTTGTTATAGCGTAAAAACCTAGCCAAGAACAAAGCCTAGATCTGTTGTTCATGCTTGGCAAGGCTCGGGCTCTATTGTTTGTTGATCTCTTTCAGGTCTAGCTCGACTTATCTGTCATGGATTCAAGTAACGGACTCAAACTCAATAAGAGAACTTTACTCAAAAGATCGACCTGTTGGGTAACAGAGATTATTGAATTTAAATACTATTTTATGATTTTTTGAAATTCGATATGAAATTCATAATATTACCCTCCTCTTGAGAAGCTGGACGTCCACAGACGGCTCTCACTGACGGGTAGCCCTTTTTCTTTTTGGATGACTTTCACTCTGACACCAGGTAACTCTTTTTTATTTTGGACGGCTCTCACTCTCACTCTAGCACCAGGTAACCCTATTCTAGATTAGACCGGAGACTCTAATATCAATTTATCACGGATCTAAGTAATTGACTCAAGCCCAATAGGAGAACTTAATATAAAAGATCGACCTATTGGGTGAAAGAATTTATTGGACTTAAATACTATTTTATAATTTTTTGGAAATCCGATATAAGATTCGTAACAGTATTTTCGTCTCTAGGCACAACCTAGACCTAGCGGAAACACAATGGGATCCCACTCCGTGAAAACTACATTTATAAGCCAGAATGCGCGTTGGATTAACATTTTATAAATACAAGTAAAATGTTGTAAATATTTAATAACAATAACAAAATTTTTTATATTGTTACCAAAATATTTAAGTGTGGTTTGTAATCACTTGAATAAAAAATGTACAAAATTTTAAAAGGATGGGAAAAATATCAGAGTAGTTTAAGATTAAGGTAGTGTTTGATTAATCGGTATAGGAATTAGGAAGGGGTTTGAAACCTATATAAAATGTTTGGGTTAAGGAAATGAGAATCAAAATATAAGTATGAAACCTTTAATTTATGGATTTTGTAAAACCTAAATAAAATGATGAATTTTTTGTTAAAATCCATGAATGAAATCCAAGAAAAATTCTTTTCCACTTTTTGTCTTTACATAAAATATTAATTTTAAAACATTTTTTAAAAATAAAATAAAATGTTAATTTTAAAAATATTTTAATTTTAGGTTTAATTTTAAAAAATTAAATTACAGAAAATAAAATAGAAAATAATTGTAGTTTTAATTTTACAAAATAAAATAAAATTTTAAAAATATTAATTTTAAAATATTTTTTATCAAGAGTAAAATTAACGATTATATAAATTTTATTTCGAAAGATATATAAATCAAATATCAATATCGGTAATCAAATTCATTTCAGAATTTTATCCAAATAGTAGTTGTCGGATTTCGATTTCAATTTTTAAGGTTTTTGATTCCGATTCCTATTCCGATTTCGATTTCCGAATACAAACCAAATGCCTTCTAATTTTTTTATTACATTTTAAGAAAAAAGAGCACATAAAAACTATTTAAAACATTGTATGAAACAATATAAACCGTCACAATTTAGAGTAATATATTGTATAGTAATCCCCAATATTTTAAAAATACTTTAAAACTTAATTTTGATTCTTCATTTACCCTAATATCAAATACTCTTAAACAAGATTTACAAATATATATATATATTGTCCTTATGGTTAGACCACCGTCCGATATCTAAGATTTTGTCTCGACTAATTCGAACTGACCTGTGTCGGGTCTCATTTGAGAGGGAGGTCTCCCAATATTGTTTTTCCCGTACCCAAAAAGAGACGAATTTCCGATCTGATTAAGAGATAAAAGTACCATTTTCATTTACGTCAACAAGTGTTAGTCAAGATTTACAAATCTAGTTATGTTATTTCACCACATTATCCTTTTAATATCCCAAACCTTAATTTTAACTTCAAAATAACCTTAAACATAATTTTAAATCTCAAATCATCTTAATATTGCATATTTTAGAAAAAAAATAACCTTAAATATAATTTTATTCATTTCATACTCCTCTCCCTTGGTCTTCTGAGGCTTCCGGAGCCGGTTTTGTACATATGCATAATGATTGGGAATTTTCTTTTCAATATAATGCGAGCATTTTGGCTACCATTTTTCAGATATTCATGAACAACTAAATCATTAAACCCACATAATAAATTTCAAAAATTTATATAATGGAAAAACGAGGAATAGATTTTGAGGTTAAAAATTTTAAATTATTTATAATTAACATTACATCATTGTTATGACGTCAGTACGTGAATATCACAAAACCCAAACTCGAAACCCCAGCTAAGGTCGCGCTCGTCTTTCCTCTGTGTACTTGGTTCCTTTTCTGTTTTTGTTTTGTTTTCTCCTAACCTTAGCGCAAAAAAAAAAAAAAAAAAAAAAAGAATCTCCCAATCAGACCAAAGCACGGACAATCCAAAAAAATGCTCTCCAGGCTTCAGCACTTGAAACCCTTTTCCCGCAAAATCATCTTATACGAATTGAAATCAAATCCCTTATCTTCGTACCTACTAAATCAACAACATTCCCAATTCATAAATCCCCACAAAAACCTGTTCAACCTCGTGCACTTCGAAGCTTCTAATTTATTCGGTGAGAGCACCGTCAATTCCTTAACCTGCGCCAACCCCATCAAATCCCTCTACATTTCCAGCAGACCCAGTTGATGTTTCTGCTTTGAAAATCCAAAATCTATTGAAAGCCCAGGTGGGGTATAAGCTCAGAGGAAGAGCTTTTTCAGAGTCTTGATCAATATGGGGTTTTGCTCACAGAGGACTTGGTCCTCAATGTGCTTCGCCGACACCGGTCGGATTGGCGACCGGCTTATGTTTTCTTCAATTGGGTATGTGAAAGAGGTGGAGGTGGAACTGCACCACACGGATCTGATGTTTTCAGTGAAATTCTTGACATTTTGGGGAAAATGAGGAGATTTGAGGAATTGGAAAGAGTGCTCGACGAAATGTCTAAGGGAAAAAGTGCCTTCAGTGAGAGAACATATGGCATCGTATTGAATAGATATGCAGTGCTCATAAGGTGGATGAAGCAATTGAATTCTTTTACAAGAGAAAATAGTTTGGTCTTGCGATTGATTTGTCTGCTTTTCAGGGGCTTCTGTTGGCATCGTGTCGGTATAAGCATGTCGAGGCTGCAGAGTTTTTGTTTCACAACAAGCAGAAAGAGTTCGAGCCCGATATAAGGAGTAGAAATATCATTCTCAATGGATGGTGTGTGATGGGTAGACTACGCGAGGCAAATAGGTTTTGGAATGATATAATAAAGTCAAAGTGTAAGCCGGATTTGTTCACCCATGGCATTTTCATAAATTCACTGACTAAGGCTGGGAAATTGGGCACCGCGGTGAAGTTGTTTCAGGCAATGTGGGAAAAAGGGTTTCCGCCTGATGTACCAATATGTAACTGCATTATCGATGCTTTGTGTTTCAAGAAGAAAATACCTGAAGCTCTGGAGATTTTTTGAGAAATGAATGAGAGAGATTGCCAACCGGATGTTGCTACTTACAATTCGCTTATCAAGCACCTATGCAAGATTCGAAGGATGGAAAAGGTTTATAAGCTTTTGGATGAAATGGAGAAGAAAAGTTGTTTGCCTAATGCTAGAACCTACAATTACTTGTTGAAGTCTGTGAAGAAACCTGAGGAAGTTCCAGTGATTCTTGAGAAGATGGAGAGAGGTGGTTGTAAGAAGTCTGGGGATACGTATAATTTGATCCTGCGGTTGTTCATGAAATGGGGTGATGATAAAAAAGTACATTCAATTTGGTCTGAGATGGAGAGGGATGGCACTGGCCCCGATCAACGCTCTTACACTGTCATGGTTCATGGTCTTTACGAAAAGGATAGGATAGAGGATGCTATACATTATTTCAGAGAGATGACATCAAAAGGATTGATTCCAGAGCCAAGGACCAAGATACTGGTAAATGCTATGAATATTAAGTTACAAGAGAGAGAATGCAAATTAAAAGACACAAGAATGAATGACCTGTGAATTAAGCAAGGCCGACTGTGGAAATGACTGCAGATATTATCACCTTCTGCTTCTTCAACTGAAAAACAGAACAGGCTCAAGAAAGAAACTGAATGCTTGATTGTATTGAACCGAAGCCATATAATTATTTATTTAGTTACCATTTCCAGGGCTACGAGCTCGGCCAGAACAAAGGTAGAAGTAATGAGATTTTCAGGGCTGATGAACATGTAACTTACAAAAACTGAACTATCAGTCTTCAATGAAAAATATAACACTTGTCAGCCTCTACAAAAAGGGGCAGGAACAGTATAGTACTTGTCCTTCAACATTACTGATATGCAAGGATTGAATCTATGCAGCAGTCATTGCTGGAGCAGGGGTGTACCAGCCATGATGGATCTCCACAGCCTTCTTTCTTCTAGCAAGCCTAGATTTTCTCCGTGCTCCAGTGTTCCTGTGCATTGTGCCCACTTTTACTGCTTTGTCGATGACCGAATATGCCTCAGCTATTAGTTTCTCAACTGGAAGAACTTCTTCAGGTTGTGCATCAGTCTTCTTCTTAAGCACTTCTAGTGCTTCCAAGACCTGTAAAAGCTAGAATTGTTAGTTTCAAAACCTTTTGAAGGTTTCATAAAACAATTTTCTACAAAGCATTATAAACAATGGTCACAAAATCCTGTCCATCTTGCTGTCACATCTTGTATTGAACCATCCTGGCATCCAAGGAAACAAAAATGACCACTCTTCGAACTTTCTTCTGTCAAAAGTTTTGCAACTCCACAATTCTTATTCCAAATTTATAAAGCACACATTCCAAATTATTCCTTCTTTCTCTGACCTAAGTAGTTTTCGATCCTGCTAATGAGTGGAATTAGAACTGAATGCAGTTTTGTAACCGCAGTATTTCTTAAAATAACACACATTATAATAAAGGGCAAAAAGCAAAAACTTTTCCTACTCTTTGCCTGGGTCTTATTCAAAACTCCATGTTATCTTTTCATTTCTTTAAGCAAAACCGCACAAGCATCATTTAATACCGTAAGACCTCATAAAGTGGGAATCGCACAACATAGCAAAATTATGGAAATAAAGACATGGTCTCCTACTGAATGTGCATTCACACGACTAGTTTAGGTACAGGTGCTACATCTCACATGCCAAACATCTTACTGAAACATATCAGAGCACAAAATCAACCATTCAACATTCTGTCCTAAACCAAATCGACACTTGATAGTTTGTCTGGAAGATTTAGATGCACAATCAGTAGCACAGATGCTTCTGGGGCTCAAACATGAACTTAGGTACAAATTCCTAAGTAGCTTGGTGCTATTTGCCACTTGAATTCTGGGGATTAAAGTAGAAAAGGCATGCTTGCAAGCCATATTTCCAAGTTTCAGATAGGTATGAAATATTTTAACAAAAAAGCTAAGATCCAGACCAACATTTTTAAGATTAGAGGAACTAATACTACTTGTGGGATCCAATGATAACAAAAATGTTTCATACAAGACCAAGAAGTGAGTTCCCAGGAGCAATGTGCAATGAAAGCAATTACATTTTCGTTGTACTAAATGCATGTTGGACATCTCAGCAGCTGTTCAAGATACATAGGGAATCCGTGCATGTCTTAAGCCAACAAATATTCATCAAGTGCAACAAGGATTCCCCTTACCCTACAGTCCCTTATTAAAAACAGTGAATACCAAAATTAAGGAGTCTCTTTGTAAATGGTTACGCAAGATCCCCTACCTACCAAACAGACACAATGTGACACCATCTCATATAGAACTTACATTATACAGCGATGCATCATAAGAATTCAATGACACAGACAAAATATAAAAACAAAACTTTTACCATGATTAAAACGTAAGATTAGAAAAACATATGACAGCAATTTAGTCAAATGGGGGTTTACCTTCTTAATCCTAGTTCTGACTTCAGATTTCCTAGCTTTATTATACAACCGACGTTTTTCAGCTTGTCGAGCTCTTTTTGCAGCCGAATCTGCTTTCTTCTTCGTTGCAGCCTCACAAACAACCGAAAACCTATTATGCTTTTCAATTGAGCTCGCAGATAAACGACCTGAAAATTCACGAAAATACCAGAAACCCAGATCAGAAATTCATTAATTTTAACTTCTTAGAAACGGGGTTTTCTCAATTTCCAAGAAGTAGAACAAAATTTTGATTTGGAAATTTTTTCGGTACCACTTGAAAAGAGACTGGTGTGAGAAAGTGTAGCGGAGAAGCTCAAATGAGAGTGGGTTGAAGAATTGTTCAAGGAGAGGTTTTGGAGTTTGCGGGGAAGAGACATGAATGGAGATAAGCAGTGGACTGCGGTAGCCATTTCTTTTTCTCCTCTCTCCCGCGACTGAAGTTTTTGTTCTTCCTTCTTCTTGCCTTGTGCCTTTCTCGTTATCCACAGAGGAGCGAGGGGAGCAATGGAGCAGAAACCCGTTTTGCCCTTCGGTTCGTCGTTCATATATTACATTGCTTTTAGGTTCGGGTTTTATCTGACCCGGTCAAGCAAACGTACCCGTGTTTGGATGAGGGACAGGATGCGGAACAAAAATTTAATTAGTGTACGTGGGCAAGATTAAGAAAAAAATTATTAATTAATTATATATATATATATATATATATTTGTATTTGTCTCCTAGAAAAAGATACAAAAATTTAATTTAATTTTTTATTCTAACAATAAAGATAATTTTCGATTTTACGTTTATCTCACAAATAAAAAATTATAATTTTTATTTTATACTCGTTTTTTCTACTTTATATATCATTTAAAAGTTAATAAATATAAAGTACTGACTCAGCTACTTAGATTTGGTTGAATATAATATATTTTGCACCCAAAAGTATCTGGAGAGTTCTCATGAATAGGTTGTTTTGGACCATCTCTGCATACCCAAACAATTCTGTCAAAACCTAAATAGTTGTTATGAATGCAGTCCAATTTGTGGAGAAAAATCAGGCTGTCATTTCCAGGGCAGAAATTTTTGTGCCCCTTCAATGCAATTATACAAGCAGTGCATAGACCAACTACCTCATATTCACCTACGGGCGAGGAAAGTACAGCATGCAAGACGCTAGGGGTGATCATTATAATTTTCTGAAAATAAACCTAGTAAGAAATTTTAGTGGCATTTTTAGTGACATTTTAAATATTTTAAATAATTTTTTTTAGGTGCCACTAAAAAGAAACGCCATTTTCTTTTTCAAATTTTGAGTGGGGGCTTGCCTCGTGTTCTCTCTTAGTGGCTTAAGCCAATTCACCCGATTTAAGAAACAGGAATGGCAACCCGCAGGTCCCACATATCCACACACAACGGCTCTCGAGTGCTCAATCAATAAACGAATATGTGCGCGTACTAAGAATTTAGCCATTATGGGCTTTCCCAGGACTAAGCATTTAGCTGTTCATCATCACCTAAAATCTCTCGGCTGTCATGACTACAGGTTGAGCTTCAGTATTCTTTGTAGCAAGACAAGGGCCCCTTCTAACAGCTCGATACATAATTTTCTTTCTTTATTTTTGTTTTCACTGTCATTATCTAATTTTTTTTTGTTAATCCGATTCGATCACTTAGGGATTCATTTTAGGGATTGACTCTCCTAAATCATTTTTCGTTATTCTCAAGATTCGAACTCGAGATCTCTGATTAAAGGATAGAGTGTTCCACCACTCAACTCAAAGAAGTTTGATACTTCATACATAATTTTGAAAAATGATTTTCTACACTCCAGATAAGATCTGAGAAACCCGTCTCAACTGTGTTGCAAGCTGGGGTATAGAACATAAGCATTTCAAAAAAATATGCCATCTGAGATCTTCGCCGGGATTAACTAGTAAAAGGTTCAAGTCATCGGTCTTTTTTTTGGTTGAATGGGGAAGGCCAAAGGCCCAACAACACAAGAAACTACAAATGGACCGAAGGCCCTCTTCTTTTCACTCTGAGAGAGTCTTTGCCTGAAATGTCATGCTGCAACAAGCTGATAAGGCTTTCGGGAGGGAAGCTGAGAAAATGCATTCCTGGGTGCTTGGAGTGACCAAGGTTGGCGAGGTGATCATCGCAGATGTTCCCTTCCCTGTACGTGTGAGTAATCCTAGGGATCGCCAGCCTTTGCATAAGAGTTTTGCATTCTTGAATGATGGAGTGGAGAGGATGCTACTGGACCACTCCGTTGTTGAGATTAAGGGAGAGCACTTAGGAGTCTGTTTCCATGATGATTCTATTGAGATTATTTTCCATGGCTACCTTGAGGCCCTCTCTAACTCCCCAAAGCTCCGCCTTTAAGCTGTCAGTTATGCGAATATTGATGGCATAGCCCATGATTCATTTGCCATTGCTGTCCTTGAAGAGGCCACCAGCAACTGCAGACCAGGATTAGCTTTGACTGAACCATCTGTGTTAAGCTTCAAAAAACCAAGCTCAGGAGGAACCCATCTGATCCATTTAATAGAAGGAAAGGGCTGAAGAGAGTTTCTAGAGGCGGCAGAGCAAGTGTTGTCTCTGGCAAACTTCACAGAGAGGGCAGCAGAGAGATTAGGATTCAAGGACTAGGGAGTCGAAAATGTGGTTGCATCTTTCTTTCTAGATGTTCCATATGGCTGACATAAATAAGATATTCCAGGGAATGCCACACACGTCCGTTATCAGAGCAGTTCTTCCTAATCCAGGAAGAAGAGGAATTTATGGGGAAAATAGCTGTAGATGGAGAGATGATATTCCAAACTTTTTTAGTCCAGCTGCAATCCCTTAAAGCATGGAGTATAGTTTCTTCAGGATGGTTGCAAATGGCACAACTAGGGTCATTCGTGATTCTTCTTGTCCTTTCCTTGTTTGTGAGGACCTTACCTTGCATCGTAATCCAGATGAAGCTACTGAGAAGACACCATTAGGAGTCATCTTCCAACACAGCATCCTGAGAAAGCTCTTGAGAAGGCAGCAATGTAGCTCTTATTATTTTTTTTTTTCTTTTTTTTTTTCTGGTACAAGGAGATGCATCCAAGCGGATTTGAACCGGGAAAGGGAGAATAGAAGTGAGGAGGTTCTACCGCTTGAGCTGTCCCTAATGGACAATGTAACTCTTATTTCTTCCACTTTGTTCGTAGGGAGAACTCGTTGAAGCTCCTCAATCTTCCACTCTTTCCTACGAGTCAGAAAGTGATTGACTTTGGTATTGTCCCTGGGATCTTGAGCTTGCAGAAGGGCGTGATTTAGCAACTCATCTTTGCTACCCAGATGTCTCGCCAGAAGTTCACATTATGGCCATCTCCAATCTTCCAGTAGAGGCCCCTCCTTAAACAATCTTGGCTTTCCAAAATGCTTCTCCAAATAACATAACAACTAGACGTGTGCTCTAAGAAGGCTTCCTCCTTTAGATACTTGGTGCGAAGGACCCTGCACCATAGAGTATCCTCTTGAATGAAAATTTTCCAAGCTAGCTTTGTGAGTAAGGCAAAATTATTATATCTGGCCTTCCTCAGCCCTAATCCTCCTGCAGTCTTGCTTCTGGCATGCCTCAGCTGACACCTATCGTAATGATAAACGGCTCATCTCGCCGTGATGTACCTTGGCAGCAATCCTAGATAAAGTAGGATTGCTGTTAACATTGAGTGATGATGACTTCAGAGCCTCATGGACAGCTTTACAGCAATTATATCTGGCTTCCATGCCTAGAAGATCAAGACACGACCATCAAAAGAAGAAAAGGGGGCCAAACCATGAATCTGAAACTCCATCCCAAAGATGCAATAAATTGAAGAAGGGCGAAGATGCAAACTAGAGAAGGGAAAACTCGAGACAGATCGAGCATTATGCTTGTACCAAAAAATAAATAAATAAATCGAGCATTATGCTCATCTACTCCCACAGTGCAGCCTACGCAGCATGCATGTACAGGATCTGGGCCAACCGTTTTTCATTTATGATAGGATCAGTTGACCAACACAACAGAATAGTACTCCAAATTCAGAAGCAATTACACTGGAGTAGTAATAATGATAGACATGACTGTTTCAATAGTTCTCAAATGGTACATCCACAAATCAGAAATAGTGGCATTAGATGGTAGGATAAATATTTTTATTATATTTGCATTGTTCGCAGAGAATATTAACGCAAAATTGAAGTTTTATAAAAAACTACACAGTTCATAGAAATCATTAATAGTACTCAAAATTCAGAAGCAATTACACTTTAGTAATAATGATAGACATGACTATTTCAAGAGTTCTCAAATGGTACATCCACAAATCAGAAATACTGGCATTAGATAGTAGGATAAATATTTATATTATATTTGCATTGCAACAAGAGAGGGTATTAATATTAAATTAGAGTTTTATAAAAATATAGCGAGCCCTATATTATTATATGGTACAGAGTATTAAATCATTAAACAACAAAAAGAGTATAAAATGGAAGTAACTGAAATGAGAATGTTTAGATAAATATGAGGTAAAACCAAAAAGATATAATTAGAAATGAAAAAATATGTACTAAGTTAAAAATGAATTCTATTATGGATATGATAAGAGAATATCGGAGATGACGCACCATTTAGGAGGAGCGAGACCTTAAATGTAAGAGATTTAGTGAAATTTCATAATAGACCCTTGAAAATATGGATGCAAGTTATCTAGATATGACTGTCAACGATTTAGTTGAGAAGATAACTTTAAATAGGAATGAATGATATAAAAGAATCTGAACTTATTAAATTAATACACTATTATTATTATTAAGTTCTAATGAATAGTTTATTTTTACCCTTTTTTTTCTTCTCTTCTTTCTCCTATATTGGTCTCAAACAACCCACTCCAAAATTTGGGATTAAGACCAAGTCTTTTGTTGTTGTATTTGCCTTGTTCCTCAATTTGTGAGTGATTTGTAGGAAGAGCCTAACAAAGGATTTTCAACAAATGCAAAAGAAAATCAAGTACATAATCAAGAAAATTATGGTCAATAGAACTCACCAACATTTTTGGTTTCAGCATATGGGTCAGTTACCATATTTATTATCTCTAGCTTAGAGCATATCTCAGACAAGCACCATGGCCGAGCCACCAACCCAGTAATCAATCTATAACCCTGAACATAAAACCAAATAGAAGAAAGAACATCACTCTTCAGCTTCATCCATAATGTAATAGATAACTGCAGCTAAAGACAGATCAAGCCATCTGTGCAGCTATTCCTCAAAGATCAGATCTTTATCCGTTTCCCTTTTCCATTAGTCTATGTCTACAATGCAAGACTCAAGCAGCAGATCCCTCCAACAAAATGATTTAAGAAGACCTCTCTCAGAAGTTGGAAAAGCAGAACATGTTCTGCTAAAAATAAATAAATACATACATAAATTCTCAGTGAGTAAATGATTGAGATTAACTTCTAAAGGCAAAAATGAGTTGGCAAGTAAGCAGCCCCAGTTTTGATTTGATAGCATGATAAATATGGTTATCCGGGGACATTTGACTGAATCTTTTGGGAGTTGGTGTTCTCGTCCTGTAATAGGAAACCATTCACAGTGCCATAACAGTTTTTGTTTCTCAAATTTGTATTTATGTTAGTTTCAGTGTTTCATGTCTCGCTGTTTAGAAAGTTTTTTCTATGTTTTTCTATTTCTACAGTCAATGATTAGGAGGATTTAGAAGTTCTAAGTTTGAGTTAAAATACTAGCTTCTATTTCTTTGTAGTTACATTGTCTATAAAAGGATTTGTAACCTCATCATAAAGATAACTGAATAGTTGAATAAGAATTTTAGCTTTCCAGCAAAATTACTTTGAATTCCTCAAGGTGAAGAAGGTGTATGCTTTTGCCCTAGTTGTAATGCCCAAGGATCAAATCTTAGAAGGTTGGATGCTTTGTTGCCCTAGTTGTGATGCCTCCAATAATCTACTAGTGTGAGGCTAGTAAACATATCCTCTTTCTCCTAATCTATTGCTATTTTCCTTTCAATTTTAGCTGCTGAAATCTAATTCTGTAGAAACTTCTAGGATTGTACCTAAAATCAGCCTGAAGATCCACCCACAAAACCCTAATTCCCATGCTCTAATATCCTCTAAAGGCATCCTAAACAGTAAACCTCAGGAAAAAGTTGGAACCATCCTTTAATCAGAGCACTGTTTCCCAAGAAAACAAAGGCATCCAACTAATGAGGTCAATAAAACTTTTTGGTAACACTCACAGACACTAATAATGCTGGACCCGTCAAAAAAACAACTTTTGCTATGGATAACATCAATGCAATTGTGAAAATAGAGAACTCAGAAAATTTCACTACAAGCAAAAAAGAAATATATAAGATGAGGACTTACGCATAAGTAAGAAAGAAACTATATGAAAACTTTAGGCCTTCAATATAAAGAGGGAGGAAAAGAAAAGAAAAAAAAAATGCAATCAAATCAATAAATAAGCTGAACGTTCATAAAAGACACAATTACAACATCGGTCGACTTGGACTAAATTAGGAAGATTTCACCAGGCATAACGGTAGGAAGTTGCACAGATAAAATTCTCACCGCTAGCCGAATCTCTAAGCCCTGCTTAAGGACTGACTGAAAAAGGCCCTGCAAAACGCACCCACACCAGGTATATCTTCCCAACATGTTCAGCATGTGTAGCCCAAAAGATTGCTTCACTATAAAGTAACATATGCTCCACAAATAAAGGAGGATGTGTGTGGTCAGAATGTTTAAAAAATTCCAAGAAAATGAAAAATCTTGGTGTATGAAATGTGAACCAACTTATTAGCTTTTCCAAGAAAATCTGGGACTCTTACAATACTTAAATAGAGACACACCCCTGGTGTCAACTTTGAAGTCTTGGCCGCTGTGGCATAGACCAGCGATTGCAATGTTTCTTCTGCATCTTTGTCTAGCATCATGTTGTTTTCACCACGGCTTTCTCCTGAAATGTGCCCTAGAGCATGTAATGCAGCCTGCATTTACTATTGGAAAACATTTTAGAAGAAAGTATGAGGTGCACCTCCAGCATAACTCATCAGTTGATGCTATGATCGAAGATATGATGCACTTACCAATTGTTTACCACGGAGTTGCTGATCAAAAGCCAAATGAACAACATGCCTTGCAGGGGGTTGAGAACCTGATAGTAGCAAAGCAGCTCCTTGAATTGCTATAACATCACAACCAAGGAAAAGAAAACTGAGAGTTAGGAGAGTCCAGGTTGGTGGCTCTCATGATGGAGAAGAATACACGCAAGGACAATTGCTAAATTTTTGGAAGTCACTGATACATTAGAGCAGCATCTACAGCATCTACAAGGCAAAAAGATGAGGTTGAGCGAAGAATCTACAAGCTATTGCAGATTTGCTGACTGATAAGACTTAACGAATTAAATGTGGCTCAAAAAAAGGAAAATCAAAATCTACAAAAGATTGACTATCGTCAAAAGAACATTACCTTTACGCATCCAATATATTTCATGCCTTTGTATCTAGCACTTGCTTGTTGTAAATAGTTAAGAAGTCACTCAGAGGATCTTTTTCTAGGTAATATAGTCAATGATCATAAGCATCATCTAATCAAGCGCAAGCGTAAGAGGAACTACTGTAAGGGCACAGCTTTGAGGGCTAAAGAACGAAAGCAAATTTCTGGTCCATGGTCACAAGAAAAATATGGAGAGACTTTTGATGGCTGGTGCTTTGGAGATGACTAAGCCTTGCAAGTTGGCATGTGGAGAAGTGATGGGGTTGCTTAGCATGCAGATTTTAATGGTAAGACAAAATCTCTAGGTTTCAATATGACAAAGTGGTGACACAACCTCAATTAAGAACATTATGTAAAGTTATTCAAGCTGGCCGGTGGAGAACAACTACAGAGGGTGATTATTTTGTACATGAAGAGGGTACATATTACCTGGTCAAATCCTTTATATCAGGAGTCCTCATATATAATCAGGAGTCCTCGTATATAATCAGAGAGATACTTCATGAATTTTGAAAATGTTCACAGCAAATACAAAGGTGAACCAAATTTATAGAAATTTTGATAAATTAGAGTAGCTGGAGGAAAGAAATTATTTAAGTGATGAGGGTTTTCCAAACCCAAATGCACACATAACTAGCATGAAGGAGAGGTAACATGGGAAATTTGAATATTCAAAAGAAAAAGACATTAACTTCACTAAGTAAATCATTGTCCACATATAATTACTCTCAATTAATTACTCTAAATACATTATCTGGATAGAATTATATAAGATTGATTGATTTGTAATCTGTGATTGAAAAATGTTGGATCCTTTTTAATTGAGTCTATATTGACAAGAAATGTGAACAGTCTACCTAACAATATTGCCTAGTCTTCTTGCTTAACACCTAAAGATAGTTCACAGATACTGCTGCATAATACAGCACATACAATTTTCAGCCCAAGACAAGAACTTTACCACTGAATGAAATTGCTAACACTAATTGGAATGGCCTTGATGCTCATAGAAAACTATCCTACCACCACCTTAGGTGCACTAGTATATATATCAGCAACATACCCTCCAGGAGATGATTTCTTTACAGCATTGAAGCATAATAGCATACTCACATGAACCTATTTGACCCGTAGCCTCAAGTGCAGATTCACATTCATCTGTATTTTGACCTTCCAGTGCAAAAAGCCTTCCATCAATAGCCGAAATGATTGTTTTAGCACTTAGAATCCAGAACAAATGTCAATATAATTTTCCCAAAGACTTAAAACAATAAAATAAAAAAGGATAACATATCCCCAGATTGACTTCTCAAACTTATCACTGCAGAAAATAAAACCAAGGGTTAACAGGTTTTAGACTTCATTCCAAGACAGGGACTTTTGAGGAATGACATCCAAGACATTAAAAGATAGAAGGAAAACTTTCATGCACTCTCTCTCTCTCATAAATTTCCTCTGTCTTTTGTTCTTTTGTTTCTCCTCTCAGAATATATCTCATTTCTCCCTCTAATCTTCCTCATTGTATCATATCCTTTTCTACCCAACTATTTACTCTATGGGAACTTCTTAGCAAGTAAAAAATTTGTCTCAGCAAGACAGATACAAACGTTCAAGGTACACAAAATTTCAATCTTCAATGAAACCCGATCTCACAATCACTACATCCTTCTTTTTTTTCTCTCTCTTTTTTCTAAATACTCCTGACAATTGATTCATAAGTTTTTTCTGAAGCATTGTTTAAGAGACTCCAATTAGAACTCCAAGATGTGTGATGAAAGAGAATGTCAATTTCAATGTACATACAAATTACAACTGAGATAAGACAAATGATGTAAAAGCAAAACCATTCAAACTCAAGATTAGATAGATGCCTCAAAATGGAAATAAACTGGTCCTCTTAAGATCCTGCCTATGTTTATACTACAGTTACCGTATACCACATAATATATCAACTAGCACATCTATGTAAAACTGCTACATTTGCTTTCTTAAGGTATGCATATGATTATAAAACCATTAGAAAACAGCATCTTAATACCCAGACAACAAAGCAATATGTAAAATCCAAAAATTTCAGCAATCCAAGGTATGTCTTACTAGATTCATCAACGAAGGCATAGATATTCTCCTTGGATAAAAGCCTTCCAGCTATCATCATTGCTCTTGATCATAAAACTAAAACCGCTGATGTGTTGCTTCAAAGAATATAACAGGAATCATTTTCAAGCATGCAAAAGAAGCAAATGGAACATTAAACAACAGAGATTGGTCTGTTGCATACCTGATTATAGAAC
Organism: Dillenia suffruticosa; assembly: GCA_033439265.1. Classification (NCBI taxonomy): domain Eukaryota; kingdom Viridiplantae; phylum Streptophyta; class Magnoliopsida; order Dilleniales; family Dilleniaceae; genus Dillenia; species Dillenia suffruticosa. The sequence continues at coordinate 5,049,793 of JAVTVX010000005.1, forward strand.
CAAGTAATTGTAGTAGTGTGGTCCTAGACAAGAACTCAGTACCATGTTCTACTTCTGCCAACTTTGTGCATTAATAACAAATGTTAAAACTACAACAGAACGTGTCACAAGAAAGTAAATGTGGTGAAACAGAAGTTGAACAATTTATTTATGAGGAGTGTTAAACAATAAAATAGTAGATACTAATCTGGGACATGCAAATTAATGAGCCTTAGTACTAGACCTTGAATTACTAGTTTCCTGCTCATACCAGCCCCAATTCCCTCCCCCACCAAGAAAAGAAGCAAATCAAGCCAACTGTCAACTTCAGAGGCAGGGCATAATCACAATGAAGTATCATTGCAACTATCACAGCAATATTTTCACACAAGATGGACCGTTCTTCAATGATCATGCTTAAGCACAAAAAGAAGTCCCTGTGCCTAATGAAGCATCAGCATATTATTATTCACATTTGCAACCATAAAATATTTCTGGTTTTGGAGCTGGATGTAATACCAATATTGCAAAGTTACAGAGATGAGGAGTTTTGGAAAGTGCAGATGCAGAAAAAAGAAAGTAGTCACTCCTTTCCAGCATCAATCAAACAAAAGTACCAAAAAAGGAGAGAGAGGGATTACAGAAAGTAATGGGCACAAACCTCATAGAAGAGTTCCAACACACTGAAAGTCACTAGTACATCAACGGTATTGCTGACCTCTGCCTCCAATAAATGGAGTAACTTTGAATTGTAGACTGAAGATGCAACAGCATAGGAAATTGAAAACAGCTTCACTACCAATACCCTGACTCTTCCCTAGGACATGCATTGCAAGAGAAAGTTAAATTAATTATAAGATATTAGTGCCAATCAAGCTATACATATGGCCAAAAAACCATGCCTAAGATCAAAGACATGCTTTCTTGTAACAACCACCCTCCACCCACACACAGAGCCCAAAAAAACGATATGCTCTGGTGATAACAGGTTCTAATTCAACCATGCATGCATGACAAGGCAACATATCATAAGACAAGGGCAGTTTGGGACTATATGCGCTCATGAGAAAGGTGTTCAGACGAATCAATTCAGCAAAACAATTATCATATCATACGAGTCATGAACCATGTGTTCTCTTCTTATCAATGAACATTGATTTTATATTTCTTAGTAGCAACACAATTTAAATATTTGTCTTTTCACAAAAAAAAGTTTGACTTTCAGAGAGCTCAATCTCAAGATTCTAAAATTGACACGAAAATTCCTCCTATTCCGCTTTCTTCCCACCATAAGAAGGTATTCAAGCCTATGGAACTTATCAAAAGTGCAGGTCTTCATGTTTCTTACAATCAACAGAACTTATGTGAAGCTACTAGCATCAGTATCATACCATCGATGAGCATCGAGATGATAAATTGCCAAGATGTGTGGCTTCGTGGTTGTCAGCCGGAAAAACAATCTCCTGAAAGTTGCACCATAGAATTAAGTCAAATATGGGAAGTATGCAAGCTTACTTCGAAGTGGACCTCCCAATCCAAATTCTTACCATGCCCGGTCTATTGCTGGCTAAGCTTCTAATTGCATCCATGGACACAGTTGCAACTTGTTCATCACTTTAAGCATACAAACAGACTATAGCAAAAAAGTAAGCTTGTGGTAGATGCATCTCATTGTTACTCCTCCATAAAAGCATAACTGTTAGCTTCCAAAGAAGTAACATGAAGCAACAATAAACAATGCAATCACGGAAGAAGCTATGTCATCAGACTTCATGAATTTTCCAAAGATCCAGGACAAAACTGAATGGATAGCTAATAGTAGTATTCAGATAGTTTGGAAAAGATAAGAGTAAATTAAAATAAAAATGTATTTACAATGAAATATCATAATTTATAAAATGCTAATTTAAAAAATTCTCCTGTGAGAGGAAAAATATATATACACACAAATGTACATGTACATGTACATATACATATATATACATACATACATACATATATATATGTAAAACAGTAACAAAGTAGCATGTTGGATGATAAAAAATATCATGACTTACCCATCAACAAGGCAATTAAGCAAAAGTGGGTATATATCATTCTTTGTGGCCAAAAGAGAGATACATTTATCCAGAAGGCAAGAAACCTACAAGGTTGTGTCAACAAAAAGATCTACTTATTTTCCAGCGTGAAAAGTTAAAATAAAAAATGCGTCAAACTTGTATCAGTTAGTTGCTTTCACCTATCCGGTTGAGAATGAGAAATGCTACAATGACTTGTAAGTAACAAAAATGGTGCAAACACGTATGTATACTGGAATGTGTTTTCAAAAATTTGCAACAGCAGCAATAGGAAATCCCTAATCAGCATGAAGAAGAAAAATCATCACTGAGCATAAGAAACATGCTATTTGAAAGGTTTTCAAGTACTAAAGTGTAAATCTAGGAGAAAGAAACCAATTAGCTCAACAGCAACAAAAAAGGCCAGAAGATCCAGATATCATCTAATTTGCAGTTCATGTCAACGAACTAAGAAAGGAACATCCATGGCTCAACAATGAAGAAGGAAGGGGAGAAGAGAAAGTGAGATGCCGTGTGGATTACAGCTTCTTCCGGCTTTGTCTGGTAGATCTTCTCCATAATTCCCTCTTCCTCCTCTTTAAGCTCACTATTTTTTCAATTCATCAACTTTTTATTTTCCTTTTAGCCTTTCGCATCACTAAATAGATGGTCTATTCAAGACTTAGCTTCAATAACGAAAGCAAGTTAATGTCAAACATGTTCAAAACTATGCTAGAAACAGAAACCTTAAAAACTCTGGACACAAACTAACGCGACGCATGGGATGACACAACTGCACACATGTTACGACACAACATGGACATAACAAACTAAGAAAAGTTTTACACTATTATATGTGTCATGTTGTGTGTAACAACTTTGTCCGACAAGGGTGTGACACAAACAAGGTCAACTTTTAGATATATGGGTGCAACTTAGCTCTAGACCATTAATATATAACAGTGCAAGTTTGAGTTGTACATACTGTTTTACAAGCTAAACATTTGATCCATTGAGACTCCGCCATGAGGCCAACTAGAACAAAAGGCTGAAGAGACCAAAAAAGAGAAACATATATCAGGCAATGATACTGCTTCCTCATATGAAGCCAAGAAAAGAAGGCATGCGCATTTCAAAGTGCATTAATTTACAAAGAATTTAAAACCTTAAAAACAGTTTCAGATTCTGCAGAATTACCATACTTAAAATCCCTCATACTCTACACATATCAACTGTGAAGGACTTAACTACTTCCATAGACATTATATCAGTATATATATAAGATGAAATTACAGAAAAGAAATGCAAAGAAAGAAGCATCAATTGATCATAAAATTTAAAATGTTATTCTTTCTTCAATATTATATATATATGATTGAAGTTGGTAACCCAGATCAACATTCAGCCACAACCACCCAAAAATGCATCCGCCGAAGCAGTAACATGCAGTAAAGAAGTTGAAAAAATGAGAAGTACCTACACAAGCATGAAATTCACCACATGGAAGATAATAAAGAACTACTTTTCAACCAAATAATTCTAAGGTATGGTCCTCCTTGGCTTAGTTGTGCCAATACATTTGTACATTAGATCAGACAGTTTTCAGTTTAAAATTTTAAAAGAAAGAACCCTTTATGGAAAAACAGTGACGTGCCAAATTAAGGACAAACTGTTATAATTGTCAACGGAGTTGCTCCTACTATACATAACATGCATGGCAACAAAAATAAAACAAACAAACAAATAATCAAACACAGAATAATTTACATAGTTCGGACGGCATGCCTATGTCCATGATTATTATCCACTATCATTACTATGTATTCATTCAATCATTGCAACTAATCAAACAATCAATCTTCCCCATTACCACTCACAATAACCATTTTCATAACTCAATTACACCTTCGTTCAAATCTATATTAATCTGGCAATATCACTCCATAAAACGGCACGTCTTGGTAACACTCCAATCTTGCAGCATTTACCAATAGTCGACCCTCATCCTTGTTGGCAGCCCCTTACTCCGCTACCTCTCCTTGGTGAACTCTAATGAGGACATGCTAACCCTAACATAATGAACCACAAACTAACCCCAGAGGCAGTTATGAATGGCCAACAACCATGATCCACTCTTGGTAAATCCCTGGTGAACTCTAACAAACCACACCCTAACCCTAACACAATCTCTTATACTTGTAGGAGTAACAATCTTGCAACGGACACATGAAATATACTCTTTCTACACTTGTTTGTTTCGTTAATCTTCTTTCCACCAAAAAAAATTCCATCTACTTTTATTTATTTGGGTTGGACTAAAATATAATAACAATATGAATAATACGGCATAAGAGATTCAATGTAGTACCTCTCAAATCATGCTTGTGCAATCATTATGAGCCTCATGTAATTAAGCAGCATGACATTTCTAATGCTCGCAAGAAAGAGTTAGGGGAATTCTTTAAATGATATTTAGGTAGTGTTTGGTTTAAGGGTACGGGAATCAGGAATCAGAATGATACCCATATTAATTGTTTGGATTAGTGGAATGGGAATGAAGATTTGGAAATGAAACCCTTGACCGATCTCTCATCAGCAGCATCCTCTGCATATCCATCAACGAAATCGTCACCGAAGCGACTCCGGCAAGACCCCAACTCTGCCTCCAGCTCCTTCTCACTGCCCAACTCCCACCCCCCTCGGAGGATTCTCCGCCTCGGCCTTCTACATCCATATCGGATTCCCTGTCCCTCTTCGCCACCTCCGACGGCCTGCCCATTCCTTCAAATCCTCCTACTCTAATGTCTTCGCATCATCATCATCATCATTTGAATCGCTTGACTTCATCTTTTTCCACCTGGTTCACACTATAGACCAGCTATTTGATTTATTGCTTAAATTGAACTCAGCATTTCTTAAGGTTGATAGTCTTGGCTTTTGATAGTCTTGGGTTTTTGAATTCCATAAAGTGCTCACTCCATATACAAAGTGCTCCCCAACTTAGTACGGGAGTAGGGGGAGGGAGGATGAACGTATATATACACAGTCTTCTCCTTGCATTTTACAAAGAGACTGTTTCTACGTCTCGAACTCATGACCTCAAAATCACCGAAGGAGCAACTCAACCGTTGCACCAAGATTCGCCCTCCGGGTTTTTGAATTCCATGATTTTAAAAATTTTGTAAGAATGCAAAATTTTTAATATATATTCCCTTTTAAGAATGCAAAATTAAGTGTTTAATTTTTGATTTGGAATTTGAGTTATTAATATTTTTAATATATATTCCCTTTTAAATAATTAATTAATTATAATCAAATTTAAAAAGTTGAATTGTTTAGATATTAATAAACATAATTCTTTTTTGTCAATTAGATTGATAATATTTTTTATCAAACATTTTTTATTATAAAATTTGATTTTTTATCTAATATTTTTGACCATAAACATTTTTTATCATAAAATTGACAATTATAAAAAAAAAAACATTTTGTCAATTATAAAAGATTGATAATATTTTTTTATCATAAAAAAATCTATTTTTTATCAAATATTTTTTTTTACCATGAAGGGTCTCTAACTAAAAAAAAATTAATTATAAAAACATTTTTAACAGGGACAAAATTGATAACTATATTATTTTCATTCCGAAAAATATACAAATTAAATATCAACAATGGTAATCATATCCATTCTAGAATTTGAACCAAACAAGAGGTATCGGATCTCAATTTCGATTCTGATTCTCAAGTGTGAACCCACCCTCTTAGTTTCACATATTGTATTGCATCCCTAACAGTGGTGGTTATAGGAAATTAACAGTACAGACTCATTTAATCATGTTGTCTTTTTTGTGGTCAAAATGTAAAATTTGCTATACAACAAACAACAAACAACAAACAACAAATTGAGTCTTAATTCTAATATTTGGGGTCGGTCATTTGAGAGACAAATTTGGAAATGAAAAAAAAATATATATCTAAATATGTTGGTTTAATTTGTGTGTATTCTTTTACGCCACTCATTTCTATCCAAGTCCATCTTCTCGTTTAAATCTTTAACTATCATGTCTTTACGGATAATTTGCATCCAAGTTTTCAACGGTCTACCTCTACGTTTTACTAGATCTCCTACATTTAAGTTCTTGATTCTCCAAACCGTTGCATCTTTGGGTTTTCTTTGTACATGCCTGAATCACCTCAAATGATACTCTCGCATCTTATCCATGCTTGCATACACAAGATAAATATATTATCCGTTGACAATCCAAAACACTAAGGATTAAACTATGCACCATATTATCCCACTTGGAGATACATTTAAATTCCCATGCCACTTAATCACATTGGATACTGGCAACTGACAGCAATATAATGGGAAACATGACCTATATATTAAAAGAATACATACCAAAAAAGTGTGGGATGAGAGAGGCACCATAATTTGTTTAGAAGATCCTTTCGAGACATGCAACTAAAGAATTTTGCAGACCAGGAACATCAGCTTTGGTTTGCAACACACTGCAATGCAAGATATTGAATCAAAACCAGACTCTGGTACAAAAATTTACACTCACACCCCTCTCCAAAAGATTATAATTATTCAAAAGTCAAAAGGGATCAAAGAAATAGATGCCCAAGCAGCAGTTCAGCAACAGAGAGGTTGCAAGTGGAAATCTGGAAAGACTATCTTCCTCTTGACAATAAAAGGGAGGGCACTAGATATGACCAGGCTTCAGCATGATTTTGGGGGGTTTGAATTGAGAGTCTTGAGACAATCAGATCTTTACCATTTTTGCACAAAAACTCAGATCAAGCACACCGAACATTGTGCGTTTCAACTGATACCTTCATAGGAGCACTTTTTGCACCAGGTGAGCCCTTTTTTACTTTTAGGGGTTGACCAAGGAAAAAAACCAAATAAACATCCTTATCACCGAAGCTAATTGTCGAACCAGTCAGCCCCACAAATATTCCTAAAAATCAACTTTACCAAAGAACCCCAATGTAGAACAGAGTTACCCCACTTTTGACATCTAAAATAAACTTCGATTATATCAAGACAAGAAGAAAAACATGAAAATCCACGTCCTATATATACTATCACAGCAATCCATAACATTTCAATCAAATATTTCGCATCTAAAAATTCAACAAAAGAGTATATGAAACACGAAATCAAGAAACCTCAACAAAGGCCCTATACCAAACAAAAATGCAAATATACACATTATTAAAACACAAGAAACCCCAACATAGGCAAAAAACACTTTGGGTTATCAAAAGGTGCAAACAAACACAAAATCAAGAAGCCTCAGCAAAAACCCCAAAAGAGGGTTTCGAATTTTAACAATATTTAATTCTGCTCATTTCAAATAAAACGAAATTCACATAATTTTTAACCCTAACACAGAAACGTACCCATCCTCGGCTAAACACATAATCTGCCTTTCTATTTTCCCCTTTTATAACCCCAAGAAAGGTAAAAACAACAGGACTTCTATATTAAAAAAAATTGAACAAACCCTACTCGATGGTGACGGGAAGAGGAAAACGATCGAGAAAATCTTTCGCCGGATCGTCAGTTTGAACACCTGCATTGATTACATTGAAATTTTTGAGAGAGAGAGAAAGAAACAAAGAAACAAAGTAACAAAGAAAGACAGAGAGAGAAGTTGAGAAAGATTGTGAAACCAGGATGGTTTGCAAAGTCAGAAGCTGCTTCGAGTAAAGGAGTAGGATCGTCGAGTGAGCACTCCATTGAAGAATACAGACGGGGGGAGAGGAGGGGGTGAGGATGAGAGAGAGACGAAAAGTAACAAGCAAGTCCGTGAACGGTCAGAAAAAGGGAAATGAAGTCGACCGTTGGAAAGTTTGAAGCCGAATGACTAGTGAGGATATGTATAAATGGGTTTTAGAAGGACTTCGGGCCAGGCCCCATATCAAAGCCGAGCCCGGTTGCCAAATGGGTTGGGCCATTGCCCTTTAACCAACCAACATGACCGTCCGCAAACGAGTTTAAGCTCAAGTAACACAAATCCCCTTTCTCTTATAATAGACTCGGGTGAACCAAAAATAAAATAAAAACATGACCGTCCTTTTTTATTTTTTTCTTTTTCCATTATCTTTTTTCACATTATGTTATATTTTTGGCACTAAATTATTGGTATTATTCTTTGCATTACCCCCCCTGCTAATACACCAAACAAAAAACGAGTTCAGCTTGGACACCTATACTTTTAAAATAAAATACAATATGGGAAATTCATATCTAAATATTCTTATTTACTTAATTGCTATAAAAGATTAATTAGGATAAAATGATACTTAGAAAATAAAGTTAGGCAAATCCTCATAAACTCGTCTCTTAGAGACATTTCAAGCGGTAGAGACTTCTCACTTTATCCTCCCTTCTTTGTTTTAATCTCGTTTAGTTGTATTTTCTTACACACGCAAAAAGAAAAAGAATCTTCAGAAACTCTTGCTAAGGTTGCTAAAAAACAAAAACTTAGGTTCAAAATTTATGTGTCGTGAGGCTCAACCAAGTCGAGGAAAGTTAAAATTGGGAAAGCATATTAAAATATAGAACTATAGACAACAGTCATGGAACAACCTATGCCAGAGGTTCATTAAAGATCTTACGAGGAAGGGCACCCCAGCATTCCTACCAAGACCCCAGCGTTGTAGGGTTTTGTATAGTCTTTCTTCTCTCTTCCCGCATTAATAAATTCAAGTGTAAATTAAATATAAGATTTTTCTTTGGTACATATTCTGCACAATAAGATCTTATGAAAGACTGAATTGCTTGTACATATGCATTGTAGGGTTTTTCTTTAGATCCCAGCATAGCATTGTTTAATATTTATCTTGCACATGCTCTGCTAAACATAAATGAGACGAAAACCCACATGTGCAGGCAGCAAGGAAGCATGAATAAAGATTAAAAATTATAGAGAAGGGCACTTGAAAACACCTGCAAATTTCTCAGTGATATAAACTGCGCCAGGGGTCTCTCACAGCTCATATTCCCTTCGGGCTTCAAAAGAAAAAGAAGCCGTACCGACAATAGTAGAAAATAATGCAACCAAAGGAGTTAATTATTCCAACCCACATTTTCTTCTTTTTTTTTTTTTTTCTTTTTTCAGTTTTATGGCAACAAAGTATTATAAGAAATAAAAAAAAAAATTAATCTGTCCCCGCCCACATAAAGCCTAAAAAAATCGTCCTTTCAAATCCATACAGCCAGGAAAACCCCAAATAGGAAAAAGGATAATACTTTCATCGTACAAATCAAATCACAACCCACGCCAATACCCTAAGTCATTCAATAATTTCTAGAACAAAAAATTATCCTATGAAAAATCAATATTCTCCTTGTCACTATTGGCTTTATTATGATAAATGCTAATATTATAAATGCTAAAACTTGCATTCCATTGAATACTGAAATTATTTATAATAACAAAATATTAACATGCAAATAATTTTTAAATATATAATATGGTTTGAAATTGGAATGGGAGAATTCTATGTTGCTATGTAAGAGCTACCTAAAACCTTCCGTCACCATTTCCAACTTAAAAAATCTCAAAATGAGAGACCTTCTTTCTCAGATAAAATAATATTAACTTTCAAAATGCTTAAAAAACTAAATTTTGCCCCTCTTCGCACACCATAATAATAATCTGCACTTTAGCAATAAGCAAATGAAAAAAAAAAACACAATAATGTCGATGGAGAACAAGTAATGCCAAGATCAAGATCAAGCACGACGACACAACCAACGTAAGTGTCTTCAACATAAAGCGTGGCATAATAAACAAGAAGAACAACAAACAAGTAGCATACCTACTCCTATGTTACTAGTGTTTAGTTACAACAAAACATAACTGCAGTTAACCAACTCCAAACGACATTATGAGATGAACCACGAGAAAGCCATAGAAAGACCAAGTGAACAACGGTCTCAGTAAGTCCACATGCAGTCAAGCTCAGTGTGCCCCAAAGCCAACCGATTTCCCTCCACCTTCGGCTCCGGCACTGGCAACCAATTCCCCGACGACCCACCACAGCCGCCAATATCACCACCACCACCATTATCTCCGCCACCTTGAAGCGGAGCCGCCACGGCCGAGAAAAAGAAAGGAAAGTTAAGATTATCTTGCAAAGACCTTAGACTTGGAAATGCAGCAACACCCACATTCACATTCCTTCCAAAATGCTGATTCTGTGGTTGTTGGTGATGAAAGGAGTGAGTGATCAAGTCAAGTGGAGGGTGAGGAGGATTGAGGAAGGAAGAGGACCCAAGGGTGGAGAAACAGGGCACGTGCAGGTCGCGTGCGGGCTCAGTACTGTCATAAGTGCAACTCTCACGGTCAGCCGCACCGTATGGAGAGGAGTCAAGGAGTGGCGGGAGAGAGACAGAGGAAGGAGAGCTCACTTCCGGTTGGTACAGGTTCATCCCAGAGCTCAGCCGTGTCCTCTTCCCTCCGCCACCACCGACTCCAATGGTCCCGCTCTTCTGGAACACCCTTGAAATCACCCACTCATCCTACATAACCATAACATGAATACAGAAATTAATAGAAGGGAGAAAAAAATTCAACATAGTACTTAAAAAAATCTGTGGAAGCATGTCACACAATTCATAAAAACTTGAGGCTGAAATTAATTCAGTCACTATAAATAGTATTTCTCTGAGCAAATGCTAGAATGCAAAATGTAGTATGTTTTTAAGGCAGTATTTTAGGATTAAGATTTTAATGTCAGAAAAGGAAAAGTGAGACTGAATATATGATACTAATGAGATACATGTTCTAAAATTTTAAGCATAGGACAAAAGTGAAGAACAAGATAATTTCAAAGTAAATGCATGGCAGCCTGAGAATAAAACCATGAACAAAATTTTCAGTGATTTAATGGCATGATAGTGTGCAATTGGGTCCCAAAAAATGACCCAACATCATGAGAAATGCTACTAATTATAAAAGTAGCACATTGGTTTCATATCTAAGCTTATAACAACCAAACCAACCGAAAAAAACAAAACTATCACATTAAAGAGAATTCGCAAGTGCTTGTTTCATATAGAGAGAGGGAGAAAGAGCAGTTACCTTGGAGCTTCTAGAGAGATAATGGTAGGCAAATTTGCCTTCAAGGCGATACTCGTGCATGACCCAATTGCTTTTCTCTCCTTTGGGAGCTCTTCCTCGGTAGAAAACAAGAGTCTTCTTCATACCCACAAGAGAACAAGTCTTTGAACTGTAAATCTCTCGGTCTTTACCAGTAGCCTTCCAGTAACCAGCTTCAGTGGCTCTATTAGTTCTAAGCCCAGTTGGGTACTTCCTGTCTCTAAGGCTGAAAAAATACCACTCTTTCTCTCCCATCTTTGCCTTCTCTGCACCACATAACACAATAACGAGAGAAATGAGATGAGAAACGTAGTTTCATATATATGATACTAAAAGGGACTGTTCAAGCTCACTCAATGATTTTTCTGTTTTTTTATTGATAGATAATAATTTCCTAAAAGAAATGTAGAGAGGGAGATAGATAGAGAGACAGATACCGGGGAGCTCCCAAGGTTCACATTTGTTGAGATCAACTTCAGCAATGGCACGGCCGGTGAAATTGCTGTCAAGGACTTTCTTGATGAGATAATAAGTGACAAGTTCTTCATCAGTTGGGTGAAACCTAAAGCCGGGTGGCAAGTGAGTCTCATTGTTATCAAATTGGTGAAAGCTCTCCATTTCCCAACACCACCTTTCTTTAAAACCAAGAAAGCTCAAAAAAAAAATTAAGGAAAAGAAAAACCAGAAATTTCTCGTATCAAATGGTTCTCCTAAACAAAGCCAAGAAATAAAGCAAACGCCCCAACCAAGAAAGCTCCCAAAAAAATAATGGAAAAGAAAAACCAGAAATTTCTTGCATCAAAAGGTTCTCCTAAAGCAAAGCCAAGGAATAAAACAAACGCCCTAAACCTAAACCCCACAAAGCATCAAATCAGTTTCTTTTGAAGTATTGGGAGGGAGAGAGAAAGAGAGAGAAGCTAGAGAGAGAAAACAAACAAATTCCATCGAAATACAGACTCAAATGTCATCAAAAAACATTAGCCTGAAAGAAAGTGAGAGAAGTTGATGGGAGGGCAAGGCAGATACAGTTTTGGAGAGTGATAGTATGTAAGAGAGAGAGGGGGAGAGTATTATAAGAGTTTCTCATGGGGATTTGATGAATCAATGTGGCAGGAGAGTCAGAGAGAGAGAGAGAGAGAGAGAGAGAGAGAGAGAGATAATAATGAGGTATGATGTGGGGGATGGGGGTGGGGTAAAGAAAGAGAATTGAGAGAGTAGTCTCTCTGGCTGTATTCTTCTGTTGTTTCTGATGTCTCTCCACTTTATCATAATAATTTAGAGAGAGAGAGAAAGAGGGATGCGTGCGTGCGTGAGGAAGAGTGCAGGGGGTATTCTCCTTCTTTCAGTGAAGAAATTGAAGGGGGGGAACAGAAAGTAGTTTTTTATGAGGGAGAGAGAGAGAGAAATATATAAGAATTTTTTTTTATGTTTTCAATAAAAAAAAACTGGATCGATAAAGCTGATTGATATCTTATGTGTCAGCACAGTTTACCCAGATTAAATAATCAGGTTTTTGTTTGACAGAGACAAGGTAAGTCCATTTCCTTGCTTTTTTTTTCTTTTTTTTTTTTATTAATTTTAATCTGAATTAATTGCATCCCTCTATCCAGTGATGATGTACTTTCTATTTACCCGGTCGTCATTTGGGTCTGATATGATCCAATGAGATTTTCTTTAGGAATTTATTAAGATCGGAGCTGACAAAAAAATAAAAATAAAAGAAAAATTTGCCTCACTCTTCCCTTTTTCTTTTTTATTAGGTATTATTTATTTATTAAGTAATATGAATCGCTAAAAATTAGTAATCAGTGGGTGTTATTTTTTTTTAATAACCCAGCAATATCCAGGACTGTCTGAGTATTGATCGTATCTGATATAGAAAAACTCTCAAATATATATATTTTTTTATTTTTAAATTTTAAATTTAAGATTTAATAAAAAAAATTTAACAATTTATCTATTAAATTAAATTAACTATTCATTAATGTAACCATTGTGTACTATTCTACTAGGAAAAATATTGCTTTAGTTAATAATATTTTTTTTTTATTTTCTCAAGTTTGAAGATGAGTTCTTAGATTTTTGTTTGCACTTCTTTTATTCTAATTAACGGATAAGTGGTGACTTTATCATTGATTAAAACCCTATTATTTTTATGAAAATACAGTATTATGAATAAAATATAAAATTAGAAATATGTTCTTATATACAATATGGAGTGAAACTCATTAATGTTTACAAATATTTCAAATACAATTTTAATCGAATCAAAATCAAGTTTTACGGAACAAAAATAATATTTACAAGAATTTACTCTCATGAATTATCACCCGATATAAATCTAATCTTTCATAAATCACACATAATAATGGTGGACCACTCCTTTGAAATATTCTTAGATGAGAGAGAGAGAGAGAGAGAGAGGGGGGGGGGGAGAGAAGTTAAGAAAGAAGGTCTTGCTTTAAACAAGAAGGCAAAACAGATATCTTTGATGCTGAGGATCCGAATAATTCCTCATATTACAAACAACACACATAAAATCCATCAGCTCTTTTATTTCGAATCATAAGTCAAATATAGCAAAAACAAAAATATTTATACCCATCAGTGAAAATCCGGAATCCACGGTCTTTTCAATCCATTCCACACCACAAATGATTTAATTTCTGCTTTTTGAAATAGAACTATGATTTTCCTTTTTTTAATTTCTGCTTTTTGTGGGTCTCGGGGGGTGGGCGGGGGGGTTTTTTATCATTGTAGGTTTCAAATATAATAATATTCATATATTATTATTATTATATAAAATGATTTATCAATTGGTGTGGAAGATAAATATTGTGTATTTATTGAAAAAATGAAATGAATTTCTCATGCATGCATCTATTCAAGCAATCTCATCCATCCACATGTCATTTCCATCCATCACAATCAAAATGTATAGTGGTGAAAGGGAGTGGGGGAGATTGGTATGTAGATTGAGGCATTGAGATTTTGACGCGTCATGCTCGGATTTTGAGATGCAGGAAATAGCACCAGGCTTTACATCAAATCATCTCTTCAATCTGCAAATTTGTATAAATATTTATGTACAGCGACTCTCTCTCCCCCGTCTCTTTCTCTCTCTATCTCTCCTGTTGTTGTCAAGAACAGTAGTTACCACAAAAGGATAAAAAATCTCCCACGATCTTCCACCCTTTTGGACTCCCCCATAAGTAACTTGCTATTTACGGCTCCTTTTCCACAAACCGAACCGGACCTTCCCCCGGTCTAATTAGCAATCTTTTTCACCGTTTGCCCTTGAAGGGCTAAAAAGTATTAATCCTAACACAAAATGTTCGTCTGACTTAGTGCAAGACAGGGAAGAGTAGACGTGTATATATATATAGATTTTTTCTTATATTTTTATAAAAAATTTATTTTCACATCTCGAATTTATGATCCAAATTAAAAAAAAATAACTCAATCGTTATAATAAGATTCACTTCTTTTACATGAAAGATCCTTAGTAATAAAATCATATATAAATTTAAGTGATATCAGAGTTCTTAACAAGAAGGGTTCGATATAATTTAATAAAATTAAAAAATCTTTTAAATATAAAAATTATATAAATGTGATCATAATATAAAGTTTTTTGAATATATAATTAATGGAAAGAGATAACCATTCTAAGGGAGGGAAGCCCTTGTTATTCTCCTCGCCATAGTAATTATTGCAGTGATAAAGGTGTGATTGCGATCAATTAATCTTCCGAGATTAACTTCCCATCGAAATGAAAAAGAAACGGCAATAAGTCTTTCGTTTGGCTTTACAATTGGTCGAATTGAACCGCCGGTTTAATTCCGAAAAAGACTTTACCGAGAAAGCACGTGTTTGTCTCTAATTTTGGCTTTAACCCTGAGGACAGTTGACTTTAACTTTCTTTAATATTAAATCTTTTCATCGTTTCCTTGTTTCACTTCCCCTGTTTTCTTTCATGCTGTCACTTTTTTCCCTTTCCCGTGCAAAAACAACGTAAGAGAAAATTTCAAAATAATTATTAAAATTCGGAAAAAAAAACCTTCATTTTCTTTTTTAATAAAAAATATTAAATTTTATAGAATTTAAATTTTCAAAAGTAATAATGAATGTTTTTTTTTTGCATTTTTCCCTTTCCTATAACAAAAAGGAATTATTTAGAAAATTAGTTATTTTGTTAATTAAAGGAAAATAAGGTCATAAAAAGTTTTTTCAGAAAAATAAAGAAATATAATATATATATATATATATATATATATAAAAGCTCGAGACCCGAGAGATTGCTTGGGAGATCACAGATGACGACAAGGTTAAGTCAGCAGCGCCGCCCTTCACCTGCGGCGCGTTGTAGTGCGAGTCACCACTCTTCCCACACGGTTTTTCACTTGTTTCTTTAACCTATTCCCTCTGGTGCGCATTGCGCACTTCTTCCCAACTTGGGGCCCACATTTCTAAGGATCGGATAGACGCATCATATAGGGTAGGGAAAGCCAAAATCACCCGCGATTTAACCCCAACCGTCCGATTTAGGTCGAATTGTTAAATCTCTTGAGCTTCTGGGGGAAGAACTTTTTCACGGAAGAAGAAAAAGTGGGAATAGGGCGAATAAAAGGCATGTTTACAAAGAAAGTTTAACCCTTTTTTGTTTCTTTAGATTGATCTTATAATTGATTTTTTTTTGTTTGTGTGGGTATATTTTAATTTTATTTCAAATATTTATTTTATTATTATATAAAAATATTTAATTTTTCATGCCAAAATAAATTTTTAATTGGGATATGTTATTTTACATTGATATAGATTAGAGTTTACATTTTTATTTTTTATTTTTTTTGTTACATAAGGATCGTAAAAATTAAAAATATATATATATATTTACAAAAGATTAAACATCATAAGACATTTAAATAAAAATTCTTTGGCATTCCTGTGCCCCTATCATAACTCATTTCTAAATCTTTAGCATAAGAAAAAACAAATATATAACTTTTAAATTTATCAGAAAATTTGGCTTTTAATTTAAATACTATTACTTGAAATGAAAATTTTTCATATTTATGTATTATATTCTCGAAATATTAAATTATTTAATATGAAATCTAATATCTCTCTATAAATAAGTAACTTTACGTAGATACAAAATAATGCCATTAATTCGAATTTTATAATAAATAAATCTAAAATCTCTCTTTAAATATATTTTATAATAAAGAAATTTTTTACTATAACATCTATTTTCAATTTATAATTAAATTCTTACGTGATATTCAAATTTCACACCGTGATCGAGCCAAGTGATTGAAAAATTTTGAACAGAAAAGAAGTGATGTGAAATGCAACGGTTGACCTAACCATCCCACCTAACTCGATTTGGGGTTGTCTTGAAGATCAGCTTGAGCATCCTCTCCTATCTCATCGCCTTCCTCAAATCAATCTCAAATCATAGGCTTCGCTTCACAACCAAATTCAAACACTTATACCATTTTCTATTAAGTATAGAGAATAAAATGCATTACCCAACCTTAGACTAATTTATTTGTTGAATGTCTCTCACTTTCTTTTTCCTAATTAAAAAAGAGTACATATTATCTTTAAGAATGATGGGTTTGGAACTTAGAATCTAATGTGACGACGTAAGACCTCCATCACCTATGCCTCCCAAATCACGGCCTGCATCATGTCCAAAAGATTAGGCCGCCAAGTCAGCAAAAATTAATTAATGGGTCGTTCATTGAATTGAAGATCCTCAAGCACGTGACATTTGAAACTCAGGTTTTCGCTAACTTTGGCTAACCTTAATATGTCATAACTTATTATATTTTTTTAATTAAAGTATTTTTGTGTAATAAGCATTGAAGTTCTTGAAGGCGTCGTCTTTGTGCTACGGCAGGACATTACGTCCCCGAGTAGCTCACTCGGAGCTCATCCGACAGCGAATCATTATCCTAAAGAAGACTATAATTTTGGTGAGGGTTGTTACGGAATTGCATTATCGAACTTATCTACACCAATATGATTGGAAACAAATGAAAATGAAGCCTTCACTCCTTCCTTATAAAAGACGGCAGGGGGGGTTTTGTGTCTGAAAGTGACCCTAAACAACATTGCAAGTCTCTCGGGGTGGAACTAGAAATAATCACGTCGACTCAATCCATAACATCGGAGAAGTTAAGGTAATCCTTGCTTGCTTGTTTTCTCTTATATCTTAGCAAGTGAATCCTATTCCTAAGTTAGAAAACACCAAACTGTATCATGTTCCATCTTTACATTTGTTCTTTATTACAGTAGAATGCAGTATCCTCTCTCTCTCTCTTTCTTTCTCTCTCTCTGTCTCACTCAAATGACAACAGCCCTGTTAAAATCCAACGGTACGGAGGGCAATCTTGCGTGTAGTCAACATCGAACGACGTTGACGCCTAGGGCCATTGTGTAGATTGAAATGATGGGGTTGGGATACAGTGTGTCGAAGTTGGTTGTCTCTAGTTAGAGCAATGATTCGGTGTGACTGATGTACAGATAACCTAAAGTAGTATCGGCAATAAAGCGGTCGGTGATGATTGAATTATTGTTGCACGATTCTGGGAGCTGCAAATAGACGGTCGACGGTCTTCTGAACTGTCGCGTGGGTTCCTACGCCCCCTTCATCATTCGCCTTACGTAAGACTTGTCTTATCTGATAGTTATTAATTATCACCCTCATCACATTCTGCATTCTCTCCACGTCTGTGCCCTGTCTTCGGTTATGGCTTTTGGGCTCAAATCTGGGGCCATATTATTAGTCAAGGTTGGTTGGGCCAAACTGAGATGGTCGACCCAATTGAGCGTACAAGTGATGGGTAAATCCCCACGTTTAATTGTCAAGATAGGCAACCCAACTAACATATGTTAGCGTATCTAGAAAAGGCACTTTCGTCCTTTAATTAGGTTAGAAGTTTGATTTTCACTGAATATGAAAAAAATATTGTTGTGAGAGCACCTCTCAATTGAGACCCTCCTCGATTCGGATTAGTCGGGGTGAAATTCCGAATATCGGATGGTCAAGTTATCAAAAAAAAAATATAGGCAATCCAATTAAACTCTTTTGAATTGAATGATCGGATATTTTATTCTCTTAATCAGATATCTCGATTTTTAACCTTAAAAATAGAGAAAAATGATTTAAAAAAGTTAATCTCTTAATGAATCTCATAATTCTCGAACTGGATTAATTAGACAAAATTCGAATATTGACTGATGACAAGTTAAAAAAAAATATTCTCTCGATTTAAAATTTGTTTAATCGAACCAAAGAAAGTTTTAGATATCAGATCTATACTGTTTTTGCAAGTGCATATGAGTAGTAAAGAGTTTTTACTCTAATCTCTTTCTCAAGAATTAGCGTTCAAATCTTTATACGTGCATATATGTTAAGAATTTTTGTGACCCCTGTATTAAAAAAGAGAGAGATATCGTATTTATATGTTAAAAAGAGATAAAACATGCAAGTGAAATAAGAAAAATTATTAAAAACTATACCATTATGATATTAAATTATCGCATAAGAAAAGTTATTAAAAACTATACCATTATGATATTAAATTGTCTTTAATATTTTAAAATCCTACTACAAGTTGTTTTAAATTTTTTTATCGGAAATTTCCTGATTTATTACAAATGTTTTGGGTTTATATAAATTCTTTATCATTCATTGTAACATAGATTATGAATTTTTTTCTTTTAATAAATAAAAGTTCTTCATTATGAATGGAGTCCCTTGCAGGGCAATAGAATTTGGGTTTATCAAGTTCAACATCCAGCTGGGGTTAGGCTTAATTGGGTCATTTACACTTAAACATCTAGACATCAATAAAACAATACCATATGAATCGAATAACTCCAATACTAAATAATACAACAAAAAAGAAATTCAAACCACCATGCTATAAGATTGAGTGGACTGCCAACTCAAAAGAATAGGAGAACAAGTTCATGTACCATGGAAACTTCTTAATACTAACATTTTTCTATTTTAGAAACGTTTTTTGTTTTTAAAACTTTTTCGAATATTTATATAAAAATCTTTATTTTTTCATAATTATACATTTTTCATATTTAATAAATTATTTATTTATTTATTTATAATTTTTATTTTTATATTAATTGTCTTATGATAAGTAATTATATTTTTGATTATTTTAGATTTTTATTATAAAATGTGATTATTTTATTATTTTCAAAAAATAATTAATATTTACATTAAAATTCTTATATTTTTTATATTTAGATATTTTGCCACGTTTTTCTTTCTTGTATTCTTACAAAATGTGGTTTCCCATATAATATTGTATCCACTTTTGTTTCCTTATTTTCATTTCTGCGCAACATATGTCTTCATGTGTAATTCAATGGATCACCATTACAAAAGCCTTTCACTAAAGTGAAGGAGGTCTTTATTTTTTAATATAAGAAGAGTTGAATTCAAGATTTTTAAGAGAAGAGAGAAACAGTACCAATTGTATTATAATTCATTGATAAATGAAGGAGTTTATTTTCTCTAGAGAAACTAGGGAGCGTCTAATCCGGGAACTTAGAATTTGTTGGTGTTGATCCTTGAATACTTGTCGAGAGAAATCAACATTTCTTCAAATATAAGAGTAAAAATATTAAATCTTTTTAATTAAAATCACGATTTCAAATTTTAAAAATAGAAAAATAAATATTGATACTTTATCCTTTAAATAAAGATAAATTTTAAGTTGAACTGAATTAATTAAAATTAAAAATTGATTATCATATATATCGTGGATAAAAAATAAAAAGTTTAGCATGAGAAACGTTTGGGGGCAAATAAATAGAATAATAATATTATAAAGAAATTAAGAATATATCATAACCAAAATAATATAGAAAGAGGGGAAAAAAAAGGCAAAGAAAAAGACAAATCAAGAAATTGCCAAATTTTGTGGCCCGCAGTTCTTTTTCCTCACACGTTCCTTAGCCTGTTTCTAGGTTTACTATTCTTTTGTTGTTTTGTATACGTGTAAAATACCTGAGCACGAGAATACAAATTCTCTAAAATTGAAATACGCCACCTTAATTGTCCTTTTATGTTAGGAAAAGAAAAACGAAAACCAATTTTTTTTTTTTTTTTTTTACAATTAAATTTTAGTATTAATAAATTAATAAAACACTAAAATAAACAAACGATTAGGGTATCAAATTTTTAAGTAGGAAATTCAATGTGAGGGCAAAAATCATATACTTAATTTGAATTATGTTATTATAATATTCTTTTAATATTTTAAAAGATATTGTTATATTAAAATTTTAAGATATAATTATGAATATTCAAATAATTAATTTTATTTTTGAAGTAACGACAAAATATTTTTTTTAAATAAACAATAGAATGAATGAAAATTGTAATTTCTTTTGAAATTATAAATATCGAAAATGTGACGAGTTTGGTGAGACTAATGCAATTATCAACCATTTCATATGCTGAAAAATCAATAAATAATTCTAAGATTTACCTAAAAATGAAAAATGAACCCCCCAGAAAGAGCAACAAAAAATGAAGGCAAACAGTCCATGAAATTACTCTAATAAAACCATTAATGTAAATGATCTTATAAAGATGCGTTTTCTCTTTTTCTTTTCTTTGTATCCCCGTTTGGTTACTATTCAATATTTAAGATTTCGTTTTAATTAAATCTGAATCCAACGTTATAAAATCCGCTTTGTGAAAGTAAGTCTTCTTATATTGATTTTTTCACGTTCCATGCCGCCGGTCAAACATAGGCATAGGAGTGGGACGCAGCTACTTTGATAAACTTCGCCATAAAATGTTGGTATCTGTCTCCGCTCTTGGACTTGAATCTGCTGGAATTTCTTACTTTTGAGAATTACAAGGATTTTATTAGGAAATGGGATTTTTCATTTAAAAAAAAATTGTGCGGATTACGTTATCAAGCTGGGGATGGTTTTCTCCAACTTTGTTCCACTGCAAACTCCTCTCATGGGATTATTCCTTTCTTAAGCATCAAATACAACTGTGCTTGGCTTTCAATTAGAAATTCATGCTCCTTTTCCTTTTCTATTTCCATTAGAATTAAATATCTTATAAAGATTCTCTCTCTCTCTCTCTCTCTCTCTCTACCCTTCTAATTTTCATATTTCTTATGGTGCGGTGTTCTCTCACTTCACAGAAATTTAGTAAAACTATTCCCCGGTTGCAGAACAGAGCAGGAGAAACAAGAGATGGAGAACGGACAGAAGAAGAGAGAGAATTCAATTGAGGAGATTGATAATGATGCGAATTCTGGGATTACAATAAAGGGAATACTGAGTTTAGTAACGTCCAACATTGATGAAAGCAATGGGAAGAGAGTGATAAAATTGGGTATGGGAGACCCAACTGCTTATTCTTCTTTCCACACCACCTACGTTGCTGAACAAGCTGTAATTGATGCTGTCAGATCTAATAAGTCCAATGGCTATGCTCCCACCGTTGGCCTTCTTGAAACCAGAAAGTAATTCTCTCTCGCTCTCTCACCCCTGGGACTTCAATCTTCCGCAATTTCTTTCTTTTGAGAATTACAAGGATTTTATTAGGAAAAGGGTTTTTTCTTGGAGAAAATAAAAATTGTGTGGATTGAATTTTTGGGCTAGGGACAGGTTTCTCCAACATTGTTCCATTGCAAGCTCTTGTTATGGTAGATTAGTAGAATCATTCCTTTCTTGAGTATAAAATACAATTGTGCTTTGCTTTCTATTGGAAATTCATGCTCCCTTTCCTTTTCTATTTTCATAAGATTTAGTTTAAAAAATTTTAAGATTTTCACTTTTTTTTTTTTTTTTTTTGAATGGTGTGGGTACTAATTAAAATCAATAGTCTTATGATACTGGTGCATATTTTCTATGTTACAGGGCTGTGGCTGATTACTTATCTCAAGATTTTCCATATGAATTGGGAGCCGATGATGTCTATCTCACGTCTGGCTGCACCCAAGCCATCGACGTTGCATTGACAACTCTGGCTTGGCCAGGCGCAAACATCTTGCTGCCAAGACCAGGATTTCCAATTTATGAACTCTGTGCTTCGTTTAGGAATCTCGAAGTCAGACATTTCAACCTTATTCCGGACAAGGGTTGGGAGGTTGATCTTGATGCCGTCGAAGCTCTTGCGGATCACAACACTGTTGCCATAGTCATCATCAACCCTGGCAATCCATGCGGTAACGTATATAGCCATGGACATTTGGAGAAGGTGGGTATAATATTAATACATTTTTTGCCTTCTTGTCTAGTATTATCTGTCACTGTTTAATGATTATTAGCAACAGATTGCGGAATTAGCGAAAACCCTTGGTATAATTGTGATTGCTGATGAAGTTTATGGTCATCTTACGTTTGGTAACAACCCCTTTGTACCTATGGGGATTTTTGGATCCATGGTTCCGATTTTCACTCTTGGGTCTTTATCAAAGAGATGGATGGTGCCTGGTTGGCGACTTGGATGGTTTGTGACATGTGATCCTAATGGCATGTTTAAGAACCCTAAGGTATCATGTTTGTTGCTTCGTAGAATTTAGATAAAATAATGAAATGATTTCAAAATGTATAACTATCTCTCTTTTCTTCTCCAAAGATAATCGAGCGGATTAAAAAGTATTTTGACATATCATCTGGTCCGGCCACAATCATTCAGGTACACATACATGACATGCCTTTCTCATGGCTATAATCATATATTTGTATAACTGAATGTGGTTTGGAAATGTTAAAGGCAGCGTTGCCCCGGATCTTTGAACTCACAGAGGAGGAATTCTTTGGAAAAGTCCTTGACCTCCTCAAGCAGACAGCAAACATTTGCTATGAGAAAGTAAACGAGACACCCTGCCTTGCATGCCCTTACAAGCCGGAAGGATCCATGGCTGTTATGGTAAGAAGTTAAAATTTCTACAATAAAATACTTTATATCTCAACCTGCTCTAACTCTGTGTAAAAGTGATGCAGGTCAAGCTAAACCTCTTACAGTTGGAAGACATTAGTGATGACATAGACTTTGCATTCAAGCTGGCTAAAGAAGAATCTGTGATTATTTTGCCGGGTAAGACCATGGTTTAATTCAATAACATTTGTCTTCCAATTGATCTCTGTATTGGGTCACTCTGGGCATACTAGTGCCACATGAGGGATAGTTGAATCAATGGACGGTTGACTTAATGGGTAAGGGTATTAAGTTTCTTAATTAAGTCTTGGGTTCGAAATTTGGAAATAAAAAAGACTTTGTCTCTCTAAATTGGATTTGACAATATTCGAACCGGATTAGTCGGAATAAAACTAAACTTTGGACTCCGATTGGCCTAGCAACCAAAAAAAAAGAGGGATATTTGGACTCTATTGAGTGCAAATCTAACTTTTGGTCGGTCAAACTCTCATAACCAGATACATTTTGGAAGTTTTCTAAGTAAATGATTAATCGTATGTAACTCCAAAATTAAGATTTTACTTAAAATTCAAATTCTATTTTTACCCTTTTTAGTCATATTGTTTGCTTCATAAGATATGCTGTGGCTTTTTTTTTTTTTTTTTTTTTTTTTTTTTTTTTTTTTTACCTATGTAGGTGTCACCGTTGGACTTAAGAACTGGATTAGAATCACATTCGCGGCGGACCCATCATCACTTATAGAGGGTTTGGAGAGGATAAATTCTTTCTGCCAAAGGCATGCTGGTGATGCTTAAACACTCGAGATGAGTGTGCAATTATTCCCCATATACACCGAAAATTACGAATTGTAATTATTTTTTCATTATTTCTCATATAAATAAAGAATTAAATTATTTTATAAAAAAGTGTGCAATTATTGTAATTGCTCAAAGCATGAGAGGGGTTCATGGCGTTTCTGAATGAAGATGAGGGTTGGATCCCTAGAAGTGGCACGAGGGTGAGAAGAAAATATTTGAGAGGTTGAAGTGGAGTTATTATCAGTAGGAAACTGAAAATGTGCAACAATGCTTTCTGTATTGTGCTCTATTTCCCGAAGATCATCCGATTTCTAGTCTTGAATTGATCGACTACTTCATTGTTGAGGGACTGGTGGAAGGACAGAGAAGGAGGGCACAATTTGACCATGTTCATACTTGAAAAAGTTTCTCTTATGATGAATGAGATATCCGAGATTCCATCAAGTATGTAAGTGTTATAGATTATCGACCTTGTTCTTGTAATGGAACCCTTACCTGAAGACAATACCAAATTCCTTCTTTATGAACATTCAAAGCATTCATGTCCTCACTTAACTTCCACAGGAAATGAAAGCTTACCAGAATCCTTATCCAATTTGGAGAATCTCACTGCGTTGCTGCGTAGGGATTGTAAGCAACTTAGCAGAATTCCCTGTTTGGATAAGTTTACAGCGCCAATGAAGTTGGATCTTTGTTGCTCTGGGATCTGTGAAATACCTTAAGGCAGGAAGAAGTTGGTCAACCTCAGATTTCTAAATCCTTTTTAGAACGAAGATAGAGGTCTACAGCTGAAGCCGCTGGGGTCACCGTGTGAACTGTTAAGGAGAGAAGTAACAATCCCTCCTAACAGCTTTTCTCTTCTTGGGGTTTTCTATACAGACAACTGCCCAAAAATAAGAAGCTCTTCCCACCATGTTTGCTACCACATCCTCCAAACCTTATGGGTCAGTGCCTGTGATAGTCTCAAGGAGATACTTGCTGCAGAAAAACAGGGAAGAAGGTAACACAAGTCTTCACAGCTCTAGCTTTAGGTGCCTATAGAGACCATAGTCTAGGGGAGTTGAAGAGCGATTGGAGAGCACTCCTATACTGGAATCTAATTTTCCCTTTGTTTCCTCTTGCTTCCGAGGATTTCTGGTCCATAGAGCGTTTAGTAAGGCTCACCCGGTGTACAAAGTGCTCTCTAATTTAGTGCGGGGATAGGGGGAGGGTGGACGTATATGTATCTTTTTTTATTTTTATTTTTATTTTTATTTTTTACCTCTAATATAATCTTTTCCCATCAAAGATAAACATAACATAAAACAAAACAGCAGCGAGAACTTTCTGTCTTCCTAAAAGTCATATTTCTCTACAAATCTCACAAAAGCAAGATTTAAGAAACCGAAACAATACACCACCAGTTTCAAGGAAAATCAAATAAACCTACCAGGAAAAAAATGATCAAGCCCTCAGCTTTTGGAACAGTATCCTTGGTTGTGTGATTTGGGCTAGATGGTGCAACCTCATGTTCAGGCTCAAGGTCACCCTCTTCATCCCTGCCTCCTTCAACAATGGCCAGGAAATCCTCAGCTCTAACAAATTCCCTGCAGATCCTATGACTTTTTGCATATTGCTCAAGAAATGGCTCAGCCTTGCTAAGATATGTTGCTGAAGATAGCTGCTTGTTTCCACACTTTCTTCGCATGTACACTGCCCTGAATATTCAGAAGATCCAATTACATATGATACAGAACAAAGTATCTAGATTTGAGATGTTATGAAAAGCTGAGCAGCATTACCTTTCATCTAGCATCTTACTCAGTTGCCTTTGTTTCGATGCTGAAGTGTTCCATATCTTCATTTGCCCGTTTATCAAGTAAGGACCATGTGTCCATCGATCAATTTCGGGAAAATTAGGCTTACCCAATAGTAAGGAGAGTAAGAAAATGAACAAATACCAATTCTATAATAACAAACAAAAATTCTAGGCATACATACAACCAGCCTCTTTTTCTATCAACATCGGCAAACAGATACAAATACACTGTTTGAAAGCCCTCACGCACGCAAATACACACAAACCCCAGACAGTACACAAAAAGGGAAGCGTGCAGTAAAGGAGTGGAGAGAGTAGAAAGAAACTGGAGGATGTCAATGACGAGAATGGAGGGGGAGAGTGACAGTGTGAGATTTACTCCTTTCACTAAAGTGACAAAAACATCAAATCTCCCTTTGCCTTTCAAATATCTTTTAAAGCAATGCACCAACTTTCACATTGTCCTCAAGTAATCTCTTCTAAAAATTTGCCACTGAATAAAGTCATAAAACGTCAAAGTTAAGGAAAAAGAATACAAGAAAATGATTACATGCATATTAATCGTAAAAATTACATAAAATCCCAACAAAAACTGCTTCATGAAGGGGGGAAAAAAGATTTCAACATTTTTCTAAAGTTGTATCTCTTCAGGAATTTCAGAAATTTTGATTGCTATTGAGTAAAGAGATCTTGATTGCTTCCCTTACCTAAGTTCACTCAAGATACAATTAACTTACTTTGTCCAATAATCGCAGTTTAGGTTTATTTTCTAACAATGAAATGCTTATGCAATATAGAGATTATTGAAACTGCTTTCCTGTCTAAGTTTCTCCTCTCCCCATCCACCCCCAAAAAAGAAATTACATGCTCCCTGTGATTCTCTTTTTCCTCATGCTCTCACTTCTCTATTTCTTCTATGTTTCTTTCCCATGGTTCCCTCAATGTATGATGATTTCCCAAGTTCAATCTCAGTCACAAGAAAGAAAATGGAGTTCAGAAAAGACAAAAGAAAAGAACTCAAAACAT
Source organism: Dillenia suffruticosa (assembly GCA_033439265.1). NCBI lineage: Eukaryota > Viridiplantae > Streptophyta > Magnoliopsida > Dilleniales > Dilleniaceae > Dillenia > Dillenia suffruticosa. The sequence continues at coordinate 5,076,528 of JAVTVX010000005.1, forward strand.
CTTGCAGAAAGAAAAATGAGGGTGTTTTTTGCCTAATGAACCTAAATAAGCTACTGGGGTGTAAATTTAATAATCCCCATACATTTCTTGGTATAACGGGGACTACACAAAAAATTATAGGACCTATAAGTTCTTGGTGGAACATCCAGCTTTATATTATTGAGTGCATTAATAGTATGAAGATCTTTAGTGTGGATTCAATCCTGTCCTAGGTTGGTTTGTGTGCGAGGGTGAATAGGTGCATGGGTGGCAGGAGATGAAACTTATTCTCTTAAAGGCATTTCACTCACTTCTCAACATATGCAACTTCATAAACTTGTGCAAAGAACATTCAATGTCAAGTTCCACATGCATCACTAAAAAAATTTTCAACCAGAAGGTTGGAACCATGTCAAGAACCAGCAGTCATCTTTCACTTCATTACCTACACAATATATATAAACACACACACCATTTCTAGCATCCGGGCCATTAGTGTTAACCTTATCACTGCTGTTTTATGATCCATTACATGGCAAACAGAGCTCTTATCCAGAACATGGGAGGAACAAAAGACATTTAAAAGCCTCCTGATCAATACCACACAAAGACATGTTCATCGTGAATTTGTAATCTGAAATCATTCAATCCCCCGACAGAATTCATACTTCCAGCACCCAACAGAACAATAATATATCATAGCATATCTATAAGAGCTAGCCACTTGTATTGCCATGTATTCAGTTTTGGACCAGTTTGAGCATACCTTGTAAGTCAGGAATTTTATTGCATCTTCATTAGCAAGTCCATCAAGCCCTGCTGTAGCATCACTACTATTGGCGGTTTTAGCTAGATTGGAGGTGTTTGTTGCGATCTCAGAAGCTCTCTCCTTATTTGCCTTGAATAGGTTTATGTCAACAAAAAAACCTATAAGGAAAATACCAAGCATCAATGCCTTGCTCACATAGAGTGGAGAAATTTAAGGAAATAAATCTAGCTTAATAACCGAGATATTATGCAATTCCTTGCGCCTATTTGGACATTCAGGTGGAATGCCTTAAGCATATTGGCATTCACTGCCTTGAGCTCATTTGTTCAGAAGAAGTCCAATCAAACAAGGACAATACTCCGACTTCTGGAATAACATTGAAGTATGATAGTCAAACCGAAAAGAAGAATGAGAAATGCATAGGAAATCAAGAATTTTACCTTGATATTAAGGCCACAGGCACAATGAAACACAAATGGACACATCATGAATTGGAAGAACAACGTCAGCAACTCATATTGAAAGAAAATGAGAAAAAGATTATAATACTGCAGTATTGTGAAATAAAGGCAAAACAGGCCGCATCTCTTTCTGGTATCTTTGGAAGGCAGAATCGCTGTGAACATGAATGACCATCAAGTAAAGGTTGTCACTGGAAACAGATCCAAGTCTGTGGAAGTTATAAGAACACTTGAAATTAGCGAAAAAAGGTTTTTCTCTCATCAGACAAATCATTTCCTGTTCAATGAAAGAAGAAATCATTTATAACATATCTAATGAAAGCCAACAGAATGGATAGCTCTGTACATAAGGTGTTCGATCAATGTCAAAGCCCCTAAAACACATTCCTACAGGCTTATCTTATCTATGACATCGCATAAATCTGCTACAGGTTGTGAAATTGATTCCAACTAAAAGGATCAAACAATAAAGAAATGTATAGTCATCAAAACACCATATAAGTGACTTATTCAAAAAGATGTACAAGAAGAAGATCTGGGATGATAGGTTACTTCTATCCAATAAACACATCAGAAAATGGTAAAGAATGAGAAATTCAGTATTCAGGAGAAGAACCTGCAATTTGGTTGTGGTAAAATCAGTAGGATGTGCTTGCAAAAATTTGGAAACAGATCTATCAGCATTTCTTTAATGATCATTGTTGGCTTCATCTCCAAACCAGTCCACAAGAGTAGGGCAAAATGAAGAGCTGACACTCTGAAGAAGAGCTTTCATTTGCTACAACCAGCAATACCAAAGAGCACACTGAGTAAGTACCATGTCTTTAAAATTGTCTTATTATCTCCCGGGAACTTACAAACTGCTGAGTATTTTGAAACCCAAGGTGTACTAGTTTTTCATTTGATCAATTTTCAGCACAAATTTCCCGCAAACTTGGTCCTAAATCATGGTCAGGTAAAGAAGACAGAGAATGAGAAGCTCAAACAAACTAAAACAAAGCACAGAACAGGTAAGATGCTGGCTGAGGAAATTTTAGAGACAAATGCTAACGAACAAGCAAGAAGCCACATGTCACTACAAGCACATCAATAAATTAATTAGCCATTGAAACTGACTAGAATATTCCACAAATTCTTTTCATCTCATCCCATGAAAAAATAGGTTCCCGCATGCTACTCCAAAGAACCACACCTGGACTAATGCATTGGTGCAGTTGACAACACACAAAAACAGCTAAACAAATTCATATTGCATTCTTGTCCTCCACTCTATAAAGGAGATTTCCATTTCCATTAAAGATTAGCATAGAGAGAAAAGATTTTTCTCTTTTAAATCAATTTCTTGAAAAGATTATCAAACAAAAATTTACTTCAAATACTTCCGTTCTGCTCGACACCTAAACCATAAATGCAAAGAGAAGATAACGGGGAAGAAATAAGAGGGAAAGTGAACCAAAGATACATACGAAAAAGAGAAATAAGGGATTAGTAACAAAGACAAACTATCTTTTTACAGAAGAAATTTTATATTATAAAGAGAAGAAAGAATACAAAACCACAAAGTATGAGAAATCCTTAAGAGCAAGAAAAGCAAAGAAAAGAGAAAGCAAATTAAACGCAACTTTCCAATCTCTCTTCAGAACAGAAACAAATGGTCAAAATCCCAAATATTATTTCCTGAGGTTTCCTACTTTCCTTATAGATTAGATTAGCATGGACAAAAAGTTTTGTACTTTGCATATTTATATAATTTTCACACATATGATATGCCTAGAAAGAATTTTCTTCAAGACACTTCACAACTTTCCAAATTTCTTCCCAGCAAGGGGCAAACAAGGGATAGATGTGAGCAGAACATAGTATAGGCTTTCCTCCCTCTGACGGTGGAGGGAAATCTTTCAAAACTTGTTCCATGTGTTTTGAGCTCTTATGGCTCACAATACGAGCAACTAGACCCTCTAGGATTTCACCATGCACTTCAATATGGTCTTTTGATCCTGCAGATGACCAAATGAAACTATTACTGGCTCTTAAAAACAAGGTTGCTAAAGAACATTATTGGCATTGATATACAGACACAAGATAGTAGTTATAAATGCTAAGAGAAAGAGCAGTGGGGAAGCAATCTATCTAGCAACCAAGAACTAAAAATAAATATATTAGAACTTTTGTTGTGCCTGACAGAGCCACAAATTCACTGCTACAAGAAGTACAAAAGAAAATAAACAATAGCAACCTGCTGACTGCTTTTACTGTTGTATGTCTTCATGTATTAATTACAAGTGCTGAAATTCCAAGCATGTATGAAGAAGCACAACAAAAAAGAGGCCATATCTAATTGTTAAATTATATTTTGGTACTCCAACCGGAACAGATATGTCTGCAACTTCATCAAGTGCTTTACAAATAGTTGTTGCTGTTCTCTCTTCACAAAGTGCATCATAGGCAGCAAAAAAGGATGTAACTGACATCCTTAAGGGGGAAAAAAAGGAAACTCAATCAGCATCCCCACCAAAACAATACCGAGTATATTTATCTCCAGCATTTTTGCATAAAGTCACTGCCTCAAAACTCAACAACACAGCACTCATCAACATAATACCTTTCCCAGTAGACCACACAATAGCCCCTCAGTAATTGTGTCATGTTTGCAGTGGAAAGATAAAATTCTGGACTAAACTTGGAGCTGATTGACATTGAACTCTTTGGCAGCAAATAAATTATATCTTCCATCAAAGGGTGTCTAAGGCAGAAATTTTAAACTTTTGATTTACTCTAAATTACCACAATGGATGGGCTCATGATTAGCCAGCAACCCACCGGCTACAATAGAAATAAACTGAAAGTGTGGAATTAGTATTACTTTTCATTGTTGGCCAAATCGATAATGTAGAAGACTATTATATTAACGCAGTTCTACAATAACCCCAAAAAAACCTACCAGGGAAATGAAATATGCAGTGAATGCATTGCAATTCTGAGAAACATTTGGCAACTAAAAAACTCTTCTAACATTTCTGAAGATGTTTAGTTTATTTTTAGAAAAGCATTTCATATGGACCCATCATCTAAGGTAAGCATAAACATCACATTCATCAAGCACAAGCACTGCAGTAATGATGCTTTGCAGACTAATGATCCTCATTAAGCAAGAAATCACATTAATAACAAATTACCTGGTCGAGAACAACCACACATGATTTGTTGGCAGAAACCACTTCCTACAAAAAGCAATTATATCAGGAGTTGGGTAAAATTTCGATTTCCCACTTCTGAACTCAGTAACCACCATGACAACCACTACAAGCAAGCAAGAAGATTCATACAGAGAAATGAGAACAAAATTTTGATCAAAGGAATCATCAGAAAGTTAGGCAAACACAATATGACAGTTCCCAAGCATCTTTAAGCGTGAGTAACATGAAATTGATTACGAAAAAACCGGATTATAGGAAGCAAGATGAAAGATTATGCAGAGTCAACAATAGAATCTGAAAGGGAGCAGCTCTACCATAATCCTCACGAGGACATTGCCTGTGATCTCCAAGAACAGCAGTTACCAGTTCCATAGAAATGCACATACGGTTCCTCTACAAGAGAAGGGATGAAATGTTATTTTTGAAGCCATTATAGATAAGTAAAAAGAAAAATGACAATCACCAAACAAGAATGTAGTAAAAACAGAGAAATTACAAAAGCAATACTATCTCCAATAATTACCATGCGGCCAATAGGTTTTTGTAATCTTAACCACAATTCTTGAAAAAAAATAGTATTAATTGACTAAATTATGTTTTGAAAAAAGTCAATTTTATCATGATATAATTGAGCATTCATTGGAGATAACAAGAGAAGAGTAAAGATGAAAAAGAAAAAAATAATTTGTAATTTCTTGATTTTCTAAAGTAACACTTCAAGTGGAACAAACAAAAATTTCTGAAGTGACACTTGAAGTGGAACAGAGAGAGTATACGTTAAGGTGGATAAGGTAAGCTTTTAACTGACTTGCAAATGATTATGAAGAAGAAAATTACCCCGAGAAACTCATTTAACTCTGCTTGCTTTTTTGTTGCTTCAACTCCCCATGCTTCTCGAAACATCTGACCCAGGACAAAAACACCAACAGCGGTACATCTGAACTTGAAGAATAACTTCTTTGGAATATAAACTACAGGTCTATATCCATCACTTAAGACAGCCAATATCAAACTCACAAAAAGATGCATCCCTGACTGCAAAAGTAACCTCTAGATGCCAAAACGTGGCCCCAAGAGTAATGTTTAGATTGTAGTGTACAACACCTAACCATGCAAATCAAATAGTATCTTTACGAGAAACATGCAAAAGATGAACAATATTAACAACATTATTCTCTCTTTTTTTCTTTCTTTTTTACCTCTATATCTGTGCACTGAGACACAATATATCAAAGAGGAGATAATTGGCAATAGGGATGAAGCAATTTATGCACGCTGAAGCTAAGGTCTATTAAAATGGTCAAAACATCACTAAAATTTGTGACGAAACAGAAAGCGAAATAATCACAACATACACATTCCCAAAGCTGTTTTTTGCATATGCTCCTCCGTCATTGCCAGCATACATTAACAATGACCCAGAATGTTTCAAAGAAACCTGATAATCAACAAATCCTCAACAGAAACATCTAGTCAACATTTATATCATGTAATACATGGCAATAACAAAAAAATAGCAATTAAGAATGACAAGAATCCTTGGAAAGGAGGGAGATCGAATAAATAGTGATGAAAATAATGAAGAGGAGAGAAACAAGATATTTATAATCCTCTGCTTGTCCACTTAGCTTAGAAGGAAGACCACTTCCATGGGTTTGACACTTTCTTCTCCTCTCCTAAATCATTTATAAACAAGTTGTTTATAAATAGTGCTTAATTTTATTAGTTATTACAAGAATTGATCAAGAAGTTGTAACACCACTTCCATGGGCTTGACACCTTCTCCTCCTCTCTTAAATCATACCAGACTAACTCAATTAAATCATACCTCCAATGCTGCCAAGCCTTTAGAGACCATCTCAATCATCCTGGTCCTAACCTGTACGAATCAAATGAACAATAAAAAGATCAAAAAATGAACTTGGGCCTGACGAAATAGATGAACTCATTTCAGCACAACTTGCATAAATTATGGCGAGCTCTTAACAAAAACATTAATAGTGGATAGCATTAAAACGGCACACCATTCACTACATGAGAAGACCAACTAAGAAACACCCTTCTATCCATGCTCAATTGGGCAGCATGCGTCAAATCTAGAAAATCTTAACACCTCCCCAATTCTCCCCCATGAAAGTAAAATTAAATCATCCTTCAAATAGAAGCTTCACCTGATTCAGTGCCAAGTTCAACATAAGCATTTCTTGTAACACAACATCCAAATGTAGGAATTTGATACACCAAATTGGTTAGAGGCAAGCACCAAATGATATAAATTTACATGAGAAAAAGTATGCTAAACAAGATCAACAGAGTGATTCCTCGTGGCTTGCAAGAGCAGACCGAAGGATAACAAATCTGTACCATCTCCCTAGGCAAATGAACTTAGGCTAAGATGTCAAATCTAACGAAATCCATTTACCTCTTTTTTCATTTCCATGTAAGCATATGAAACCTCAGATTAAGTACTTTGCCTTAGCAAATATTTTAAGTTGCTCCCCCTCCATTTAACTACCATTTAAGGAAATCAAGAATAACCAATATCGACCTAGTTTCTAAAGGAAGGCAACATATTGGTTAAGGCCCATAATCCAAATGCAGACATCAACTGTCAAACCATTCCTTACAATTAGAACAACAATTAATTTTATGCTATTGTAACACCGTGACCAATTAATGCATCATAGTCATGCCACCAGTCTCAAGACAGGACCCCCACTGTATGATATAATTTAAGATTCCCTTTACATGCACAATTAAAAAAGGAAATATAAAGCTAAAAAGTTATATACCTCCTGATTGGACCTCTCATTTTCAAACTTGGGATACAAGGTAGCTCTAATTTGGGCAAGTGAATTTGTTGAGTTGTCAACAGAGAAATCCGACAATAAAAAAGCCCTTGAATAACCTACTCAATGTAGCAGTGCCATTTCCAGCAACTACTGTAGTGGCTCCATTCTGCTCACTTTGAGCTGTTGTACGAGTCTCGGTCGCAACTACTGCAGCTCCACTCAAAGTCCCATATTTTCTTGGTTTCCACATTGATTTCTAACCAACCACTGGAGACTGATTTGCCAAAACAGTATCTCCATTCTTTTCTGCAATACTCAAACCTCCAAGTCTACTGGTTTCAGCAGCCACAACTCCCTCTGTAGACAGAGATGTTTCACGGGTTTTGGTTTTTCTTTCCATTTTTGTCGTCCATAACAACTACTTCTCTGCATATATCATAATTAAAAACAACAAAATCACTCCAAGAAAATACAATCCGAATCATGTTCCCATCGGTAACTTGCAGCAATACAACACCAGCCGCAAGACTCAAAGACAGAACAAGAAAATCTCTAAAACCATACCAAAATCACATGGATGCCCATCACGCCCACCATAGCTAGTATCATCCTGATCACAAATGAGGGATGACAGACACCAAACCTTATCCAAATTCCTTATACAATCACAAGGCTAAAACTCATATCAAGAACATCCAAGAAATAACGATCAAATTCTCACACAAACAATACAAGAAAGCGATCAAGTCAGAAAAGAGATCAAAGACAGGCGATCATCATAACCAAGAATTATCAAGAAAACAGGAATCGCAACCACAAAAAGATGAATACCAATAAATGATCAGATTCTCATAACCAACACAATTAAGAAAGACCTCCGATTAATATTCCAAGAACATGAACAAGAATCAGCAAAAAAAAAAATGACGACGAACGGTTCTTGAAAAGATGATCATTCCTTCAATTCATTTCATCAACAAGAATTTAAAGCAAATGATCCATTCTTGAAAAATGTGAAGAGAGTCAGAGTCGGTACCTGTTGATGCTGAGGCATGGTTGGAGGAGAATTTGAAACCCTAAGAGAGCGAGAAAGGGAGATGGTGGGATGAGAGAGAGAGTGATTGGAAGAGCGAGAGAGAGAGAGAGGAAAGAAGAAGGTTCCAGAGTAAGAGAGAAGAGGCACACAAGCATTTGATATGCCGAAGAGAGTCAGAAAGAGAGTACACAAAGATGGTACTGTCAGGAGTGAAAGCTGTCAACTCTCTGTCTCGTTGTTAGAATAACGGATCACTCGTAACGGTTAACAAACCCTCGAAACTAATCCATTCAATCTAACAATGGACCTCCCTAAATTCGAACCTTCATTTTTAATTTTCATAAAAAGTCATTTTATTTATTTTTCAATGTTCAAAAAAAAAAAAATAGCATTCTCTATGAAGATTTACAAAGGACTTTTATTTCATATTTAATATTTAATTCAAAATATAAAACAATTATAACTACGATCCAATATTTTTATAATTTTATTTTGAGGGATGGGTATTTTTTGTAAGTAATTTTATTGAGTTTAATTTTAATATGTAATAAAGTAATTCTTTAAACAAAAAAATATTATAAATAATATTTTTAAAATTAATATTCTTATTTAAACTTTCTTATAAAAAATATTCTGATATAAAATAAAAAGATAGACCATGTTATAATAAAATCTCAATAAATAAAAAAATAATTTACTACAAAAATATAAAATAAAACGATAGTATTCCTTTATTATAATTTGCTGATTTTTGTATTTAATCAAAGAAGTTTTACATATGATAAATATGGTAAGTTTTTTACTCTATCAACGTCTAAATTTCATGAAAAAAAAAAAGATTTTAAAATATTCAAATGAGAATTCCATTATTGAAATTTACTCTGCCCTGGCCAAAGCCCGGTGAATATAGTTGGGTTTACTTTTGATACGGAAGCCGCCTTTCCCACCGATAAAAAGTATGTGAAGATGAAGAGAAAAATCCAAACATGGCGCCCTGCATCTCAATCATTTTTTTCTCTTTTTTCCCTCCGGTTCTGAGCAGACTTGTCATTTTAAGTCAATAAAGTTTTTTTTGCCGACACCTCTGTTTTTTTTGCTTGGGTGGGGGTTAGGTTAGAAACTTGGAAAGATGGTAACATAAGAATTGATTTCAGATTCGAGTTTTGTATATTAAAAAATATTCAATATAATATAAAAATTATCTTCTCCATGATAAGAAATATGTGAAGAAGATGAGAAAAATCCAAACATGGCTCCCTGCATCTCTCTCTCTTTCTATATTTTATGGTACTAAGGTACGTCATTAGGTTATATTATACTTAATTTGACCCCCCCAATAATATGGCCGAAAAAATTACTAAAATACTAAAAGGGCAGACCGTTTGCATTTCCACTTAATCTCACTTGACCTTAAATTCAACTTTTCCAAATAAAACATGTAAGTTTTTACCCCATCGGTTCATAATTTGTAATCTAGTCTGCATCGAATTGCACGTAATGCTGTCGTAGATATCACATTTTGTAATCATTCCACACACAATTAAAAGTCTAAAATAATCCGGATTGAGATATATTCTAAATATACCCTATTTGAGAAATCTATATTTATCTCTATTTTATTTTATTTTATTTTTAATTTTGACTAAACTAAAATTTTTTCTAAAAAGTATAAAATTTTTATAAATATAATTTTTTTTATAAAAAGAATAAAGTTATAATCACAATTTTCTTGTTCTGATTCAATTTCTAAGTTAAAATCTTGTATAATAAAAATTATTTTTATGGCTAAATTAAAAAAAAAAAATGGAGGCAACGTTATTACGCAGAAACAGACACAACAGGTTAATCAGGGAGGGAGAGGACACCGAAACAGACGAGAAGAACACAGCAAATCTCGTCGGGTGCGTTCGAATCTCTCCTACTCCCTCCAACCACTCTCTCCCAAACATATTCTCCCAAAACCCCATTTCTTTAGAACACCATATTTCCTATAAACAAAGCAAAAACCTCGCATCCTTATCAATTTGTCAATACATTCATACACACCACACATGTATTGATCTTTGTCTAAGTGGGAATAGGCAAAACTAATATTCAGATTTTCCAGTAGTCTCAGCAATGGAAAGTTGCAAAACAGGTTCTTACTTATTTTTTCTTTTTTGTAGATTTCTCTGGTCAATTTCTTCTGTTTCTTTGTGTAATCTTTTCTCTTTTCTGGGCATTATTCTTATGATTCATGTGGGTTTTGATTTTGAAGGTGGAAATGCTTCATCCGTGCTTGAAAATAATGAGGAATTTAAAGTTCACGTCTTTTCTTCAGCATCAGAGGTAACAAAAATCTTTCCTTATTTGATTGGACTTCAGGAGTAACTTTTACTATCATAAATGGAGTGATTGGTTGATTTTCTGGAAGAAGTTTGGAAATTCATATTTTCTACCTACCCAGTGGTTGAAATAAGTCCAAGAAGACGTTCGTACCAGTTGATCTTGATTTAGTTATATAGGGACAACAGTGAAGTCAACCATTGTCTTTACTGAGACCGTTTTTCACTTTAGTTGGTTTTTCTTGTTCTTGATTGATCAGTTGCTTGGAAAGCTGCAAGAGAAGTGGAAATCAGGAGAGGAGAAACCATATCCAGCCATGTATTCGAGCATTTTTGGTGGAATTATTCTTGATCCTGCAGTGATGGTTATCCCAATTGATGACCATTTGGTTCACCGAGGCCACGGGGTATTTGATACTGCCATCATATTGGATGGGTAGGAAAACTTGTATTCTTACTTGGTCTCTTACATAAAATGAAGGTTGAATTGTGAAATCATCTTTGTAAACAAGAACAGGTGTTCTTCGCATTGCTTTCATTAGGAAAGTTGAGGATTTTTTTTTGGGGGGGGGGGGAATTAGCATAAATATGAAATTATTTGAATAAACCCCAGGAGAAACTAGTGTACCTTGAAAAGTAATGTGGCACCATACCTCACGAAAATTAAAATTTAAACTGGGTTCATAGATTCCCAGATTTGAACATATGTCAACTTGCAATTTTGTGAGAACTGCCAAAAGTATCATATTTGAAATACCTATAAGGGCATGGATGATTTTCTTGAAGAAGCATAGGTGGTGGAATGCAAGTATACTACTATCTTGTTCATTGTGTCTTGGTTTAATTATTTTGTGCGTTCCTTGAATCATAACATATCTAATGCTTTGTGTATGAGGTCGATGTTGCTGATGCTGATCCGTTGTTCTTCACAGGTACTTGTATGAGCTAGATGTTCATCTAGACCGTTTTCTGAGATCCGCAGCTAAGGCAAAGATCACTTCTCCCTTCCCCCGATCAACTCTCCGGAGCATCCTTATTCAAATGACAGCAGCCTCTCAATGCAAGAAAGGAACTTTAAGATACTGGTTGAGTTCAGGTCCTGGAAACTTTTTGCTCTCACCTGCAGGTTTGCCCACATCTGCATTCTATGCTGTAGTCATCAGTGAGGATTTTGTCCAGCGCAAAGACGGCGTTAAAGTGGTAACTTCCACAATTCCCATGAAGTCACCTCTATTTGCCACAATGAAGAATGTCAACTACCTACCTAATGTGCTTTCACAAATGGAGGCTGAAGAGCAAGGAGCTTCGGCTTCTGTTTGGATCGATGATGATGGTTATGTTGCCGAGGGACCAAATGTGAATCTGGCTTTTATAACCAATGATAGGGAGCTTATTTTTCCTTTCTTTGACAAGATTCTTAGTGGGTGTACAGCGAAGAGGCTACTTGAACTAGCTCCCAAGCTAGTTGAGCAGGGAAAGCTTAAGTCTGTGAAGACTGCAAACCTTACTGTGGAGGAAGCAAAAGCTTCTGCAGAAATGATGTATGTTGGAAGCACACTTCCAATCTTGCCAATTGTCATGTGGGATGGGCAGCCTATTGGAAATGGTAACCAATTTTTGTTTACCAGTGATACATATCACCTTTATAGTTTGATTTGGCAATACTTTTAATTCGGATTGCTATATAATTTTGTACTGGAATATCCCTCAACAACTAGCATATTTCAAAGTGATTCTATTCTTTAAGGCCAAAATGCCGCGTTATTCTCGAATCTAAGGGAGCTGGTTGGGATTGGTCATTGCATAAAAGATCTAACCAATTCCAACCAGCCACCTGTTGCCGGGAGAAGATTTAGAGTGATTTTGACAGTGGAAAATAGCATTTCCTTATTTGGGATTCAAAAGTCCATACTAGTTGCTGCACTATTGATTCATGAATCGGGGGGAAATGAAAGCTGGTTGCCACTGCTTAGAAAAAAATTGTTGACCTGACCATATTAGAGGGCTAATGGATATGGGAGTGTTTGTAGTTTTAACTAAGAATTCTTTTTCCCATGTGGCAGGAATAGTAGGAGAACTTACACTAGCACTTTCAGACCAGCTGTGGGATGACATGGTTGCAGGTCCTGATACACAAAGAGTTCCTGTTCCCTACGTGTAGTGACTTGAAGAAGATTGATGGAAGAGTATAAGAAGATTGGTGGAAGAGGATGGAAGGCGAAACTCTTTTACCCTTCGTTCAGACTCTTGTACGTTCTTTCATTGTTAAATATGTAAAAGACTATCTTGAATAAGAAACAGAAGAGTCTTGCTTTGTTTGTGTCACTTGCATAGCAGAATCTACAATAGATCAAAGAGATGCAGATGGTCTCCTGAATGCATGCCTTTTCCTACCGTTTTTTTTGTATTTCTTTTGACGCTACTCACAACCAAATAAAAAATGAATTCTTCACTTGAATTGAGCCATGGAATTCATTTGCAAATGAATTCTTACTGGGAACCAAAAAAAAAAAAAAATCAAATATAGAGTTTGATTGTATTCATATGTGTGGAATGAGAGGAATAAAATGTGGAGTTCCTTTTAAAAATTACTATTTACTTAATTACTTTTAGGTTTTCTTCTTTTTAGAAATAATTAGAATAAAATAATCATCAAAATGTAAATTTAGGTGTATCTCATAAACTCCAGTGGAGTTTATTTATAAATTTTTCTTTTCTTTCTTTTATTTTTTTTTACTGATTTAGAAATCTATAGTTTTTTTGTGAAATTAAAAATGAATTCTTAATTTATTATTATTATTATTCTAAGCATTAAAACTTGAATTTGGAAATAAATTTCACAAAAATGTAGAATTTATCTGGATTCAAACAAAGCCCAATAGAAAAATTATCCGGTCAAGGTGTTTGCCCCCAAGAGAAATATTGTGAGTTTTTAATTTAGGTCCAGCCGTAATGTTTGGCCGGGTAAAATCAAAGTGGGGTACACTTGCTAACCAAGTTTTTATTTTATTATTATTATTTTAATAAAATACCGATATTCGATAATTATATTAAATTTAATTAAATTTAATTTAGATCCTTAAAAAATAAATCTCTTTTAATGTTATTTTTATCATATTCGAATCCGATAACTGTAAATAAGTCTTTTATAATATTCCAAGGAAAACTCCAAAGTTAGCCTGAAGGAATAACAATTTAAAGGATATTAAATTCTCCAAAATAAATTGGAAAAATCACAGATTTGAATGCAAAGTTTCTTTTTTTGGAGGGGGGGGGGGAAGGAAGGAGTAGGTAGTTTTCTCGGACTCATAATTTCTTAATTTATACCGGGAGCCAATTTTAAAATGTCTTTTTATAATTTTTAGGATAAATTATACTTTTTTTTTTTTTTGTAATTTGATTAAAATCCACGTATTTCCCCTGTGATAAAAAAAAATGTTCACTTATGACCCCGTGGTTTAAAAAAAAAAGAAAAGTGGGCGGAAATGATCAGATTTAACGAAAATGGATATGCAGGCGCCGAAAACATTGAGTTGTCACAGAAAATTATTTTTTTAATCAAAACTACCCCCATCTTCTCTCTTCTCTCCCATCCTCCTAGTAGCCATAGCCGCCATTGAATTCAAGCTCCAATCTTCTCTCTCCTCTCTTCTCCTCAGCAAACCCTCTCTCCTTATGAAAACGAAAATAGAATACAAGGAAAAGTCTGATATTAAAAGTTTCAATTTTGATGATGACCATAATTTTTGAAATGTCACAAGGTTAAATCAAACAAATTGTTGGTTTTGAACTTCATGGTGGTCGGAATTTGGGACTGCAACAGGAGTTCTTGCCACAGCCATCATGGATATTTCACAACCCTTAAAAGAACCTAGATTTATTTAAAATCGAATCAGAAATTAAAAAAATAACTATTTGAGAAATCACCCCTTAAAAGAGGAATTCGATTTGGGGTTTCATGGTCGGACTTCAAATCCCTAATTTCTCAACTTGGCTTTGAGAAATCGGGCCAAATGGTAGGGGGAGAGAGAGCCCTCAGCCGACTGCGAGCCCTCACGCGGTGAACCGCAAGCCCCTCCTTTCTTTCATCGCAACAAAGCCCTCTTTCCAATTTTTTTTTTTTTGGATCATCTTTACTCTTCTTCCAACCTCCGCGAGACCTCTCTATCTCTCGTCTCCTCTCCCCTACCATCATCATCCCATCTTCGAATATCTTTACTCATCAAATTCATCACAAAAGTCTTCTTTTTTTTGGCTTATGCTGGATGAATGGGGGAAGAGGGGGAGGGAGAGAGAGTGAGTTTATTTATTTATTTATTTCCTGGGTGCTGAACGTGGAAGAAGGGGAGAAAGAAAGTGTAGGGGGGGATGTTGGATCTTTAATATATCTCGTTATATCACCTTTAATTTCGTAAAATTCTATTTATTTTCTATTTTTTTAAACCACATGGTTATAAGTAGATATTTTTGAGAAATATATTGATTTTGGTAAAATTACAATGGGAAAAAATGTAATTTATCTAAAATTTTATAAGTTTTTATCACTTACTATACCATGTAAATGATGAATATAAATCTGATACATAAAACAATACATGCTTAATAACATATACGAAAACAACAATGATTTAAAATTATTACACTACCATTAACAACAAGGATAAATCAGATATTAGGAGTTGTAGTAATAAATTCATTATAAATATAATAATTACGACTAAATTAGATATTTTACGATGAGACTAAATTTTCATAGTCATTTGTTTTTTTTTTTATAAATTATAGTATCCGACAATCATTTTAAATCGATTTAATCTGATTCGAGTTGTGTTGAATTTTTAAAAATAAAACTTTTTCGTTACCTGTTTTCTTTATTCAGAAAATTTGAATCTAAAATATTATTTAAAAAGACATAGACATTTGATGAATAACTAATTTTACGTGCCTCTGCAACCCTACTTTAATACTAGATATTTAAAGAGTGAAACTTAACATATAAGAAATTTCCAATCCCTCAACTAACTTTTGGAAATTAAAGCGACGATCCAATTGGATTGGCCCTCTTTAACCAATATAGATAAAAGCGTGAACAATCAATTGCCAACTCGGTTTTGATCGTCTTTCACTTGAAAAGAGGTGTTTTCTTGTTAATGAGTTGGACATATGATGTGTTATATAAGAGATGTGGGAAGAGGTGATCTGTCATTGGTGAGTTATCCTCTACTTGGCATATCTATAGTTGGTGAGTTTAATGTGTCATTGGTGATCGGTGAGTTGGGTCAGAATACTGTGATGATATTTCTATCTTTATTACAGGACCATAAAACCGAGATTTGTATTTCTCTTTCTCTCTCTCTCTCACGCAATCCAGTGTTGTACAGATTGGAGAGTGGTGTGGTTGATCACGGTGTATGGAAGGCCGTTCCTTTTTTTTTTTCTCTTGCTAAGTGGAGTGGGGAAAATGAAGACGGGCAGCAACTCGTCGTTTTCTTTTACAAAAAATATATATTTTATATGGCTTTATCCGAAAAAAGCTATGCTCGAGTGATAGTGTCTCGTACAAATTAGTTGAACAAAGTGGTGTGAATTAATGATGATCATGTGTGTGGAGGTCATTCCTTTGATGTGAATTCCTATGCTGTGAACTTTTGTATTTGTTTGTCCTCTTTCTAAATATTTGCTTATATTTGCTTTCTTTATGTTTATTATGCTACTTTTCATCTTTTGTTTAATATTTGTTATGCTACTTTTCATTTGTGTTTCCCGGTAAGCTTATCACAATCATAATTGATTTCATTTATCTTTGTCTGCATATAGCGATCACATTGTATTTAAGTGTTATTTTAGTGACTGCTAATGGTTAGATGCATGATTAAGATATCCATCGCCATTTTAAAACTTGTGTTAATTTTTCCTTTTGATTATGTTTTACATAATTTGTGCTTACTCTTGTGTTCGTTGCTATAGACTATTTTGTCAAGTAAGTGTCTATTTTCTTTATGTGCAATTTGGTGCTATTACACACTTCAATATTTGTGCATAGTTTGACTCATCTTATCTCTATTTTACATATTTGTCATTTGTTTCTATTGGAGGTGGGTCTAGACTCCATAGTTAATGGTTCTCCTTATTCAAATGGGGTAACTGGTTGTTTAGAGATCTTAATCGATGAGATTAGTAAAAGATCGCCGGAGGGTGCTCTTGTAGGAGAGATTCCGATACTCAAGTTAAAGAGCAGTTTTCGAAAGAGAAAGAACAAACTGAAAGGAAACTTTGTATGTCTTTGTGTGCTTTTGTGTGAGTTCTAGTACCTAGTCGATTGAACAAAGATAACACATAAGTTACTTGTGCGAGTTCTGTATTCATTTGCGGTGTTAAAAACCCTAGTTTTCTTATAAAGATGTCTCGAGATCACAAGGACCAAAGGGAGATTTCTGGAGATTTGAAATATTATCATTTGATGAAATCTAGATCTTGAGAAATTCTTTTCCTTATCGACAGCGGTCAAAAGTTTTCTTGTTTTACGGGAGGTTAACTCAATATTCCAAAGGGAGACGAATATTGCCCTTAATCGAACAAGGGTGTAGAGCACCGAGTATATTTAAAAGCCAAGCAACCAATTACCAATAGGGGGCCTGTCGAGATGTACCGAGAGAGTAGACCGCATCCACCTGTTTGGGAGATAAATCCTACATTGACAACATGTTTTGGATGTGTTATATTCTATGGACTTTGTGTGCGAAGGATTCTACGTCTTGTGACAATGGGCCTTTGGGCCATACTCCATTACTTGCCTCCGACTCCTATTGTCATATCATAGGAAAGATTTTAGGAGTAATATTAAACGGAAGAGATTCGAAAAGATGTTAGGGCGTTGCATTAAATGCGGCACGTTGCATTAAATGCGGCACGTATCGTTTCAGTTTCTACGAACCTTCTCCGATGTGCTTATAAGACGTGGTGTGTGATTGGTTCATGCACTATCATGTTTGCTTTTTGATTGTTTTTACTTTCCATCAGAAAGGTGATTTATGAATTATCCCCTTTGAAGCCCCTAGACAGAGAAGGAGCTTCAAGTCATTCAGAATGACATGCTGTTAGGGGACAATTACCTCCTCTAGTTGGCTACTGATGAAGATAGAGCCAACAAGGCATCGGAGATGATGTCCCAATGTACAAGCAGTATGTCAAATATGGGTTGAAGGTGCCGTATATGGGTGATATTGGTCAAGTCCTGGTTTGTTGGAACATTTTTCCAATGATACTAATTCCGAGCTCTTAGCACTTAGTGTTAGTGGTTATGTCGCTAATGAGCTTTTGCCACTTTCGTTTTGATTTCAACGTCTTACGTTTTGTTGGAGGGTGGTTTTACGGGGTAGACGAGGCTAGATTCTGACTGGGACTTCCTATATAAAGAAACTATTAATAAGAGTTAGATGTACAAATATTTTTTTGTTGAGTTCTAGAACAAGGACTTTATGCTTGCACTTTCGAGGGCTCATGGGGAACTGAATTTGGGATCGAAGGCTTCTCAATCTTTTTGCCATTCGGGATTTATTCGCTCGGTTGGTGACTTTTGTAAGACTAACAATCGACATATTTGGGTGGAAACCCTATTGGATGACAAGATGTTGGCTTTGGCAGGCTTACTGTTGGGAGAGAAGAGAAAGATCGAGAGGCCCCTCTTGGTAGAGAAGAGGAAAAAGGATTTGGTAAACATTCTCGCATTTCCCCAGGAAGAAGATCTCAAGGTGATCACTTCAGATAGGTGGATGAGGCCTAGGTCGAAGAGAGGGGCCACTAAAGCAAAGAGTACTTCTGATATTGGGGTCGACTCGGTTCCCATTTCAACTTTGGTGCGGAAGAAGAGGAGGACTTGGCGGTCTGATTCGTCGGGTGAGGTCATGAGGGAGACTAGGGAGAGAGAATCCTTAGACACATTGAGAGCGATTGAGACTGAAAACCTTGAATTCGAGGACCTGGGAGACGTCGAGGCCGGGGCAGTGCACCTGGAGTGGGTTGAAGCTATCGATGTGGATGCTGAGGAAGGAGAGGAAGAGGGGACAGAAGGTCGCCCCTTTGAAGGCCCTGAGGAGGGGGGAGCAAAAGCGGAGATGGCGAGAGTTAGGGACCTAGGAAGTGTTCCCTCCGAGATGACTGAAGGGCCCGGTGTGGAGCCTTCTTCTACTGTTCCCTTGGTATCGGACAAGGCAAAGCAAAAAATGCCCGTAAGGGTTGCCCTTCAACCCTTTATTCATGTTTCATCCTTCGATAGTTGGTGTGGACTATGGGAACACGGAACCATATCTATTAGTGCAGGGGACTGTTGTTATAGTCACATAGACGACAATGAGGCAAAGAAAATAGCGGAACAAGCAGATTTCCATCATTCTGACTTGGAGCTGAACAAATTGTCTCTCGAGCAGGGTGATGAGGCTATTATGTCTTCGGGCCTCATAGTATGACCGTTTTGTACCTCCTTCGCTTTTAATATGTATGTGTAACTCGTTCTATTTTATGCAAGCTATCATCTTGGCGGAATTTTAGAGACTGAGTAGGGAACAAATGTTAGAGCATTTGAAGCTCCAGGTCAATGAGATAGATGCAGAGATGTCTCGGTTGTGAGATGTTCATCTCATAAGGAAAAAGAGATTGAGGAGGAGAGGGCTTCCGTGGCCACTCTAAATGCTAGGGATGATGAGGTAGAGTGGCTAGGAGCCAAGCAGGATGTGGCACTTCAATGATGTGAGGTTCTCTCTATGAGATACGAGGAGTTGGAGGCGGCGAGCAGGTGCGTGACATGTATCTACAAACTATGAAGAGGCTGGTCGAGGTGCATGGTCGATCCCTGCAAGCTATTGAACGGTAGATACTAGAGCTAGGTGAGACTGTCCTGAAGACAATTGACCAGCATAGGCGTACTTAGCATCGGTAGGACGAGAACTTTCGGTATGCTAAGGAGGTCATTCACCGTGTGAGACTCTCGGGGGCTATGCCTCTGGATATGGTGAGAGCTAGTCTTGAAGTGCCTGATAGTGAGCTCACGATTGCTCCCATGAGCGATGTTCCTCTAGAAGTGGTGGATGAAAACACCACGGTCACCGAGCCTTAGGTGCACCAAATTGACCTCCCTTCTTCTCTTCTCCCTTAGTTATATTTTTGTTTTCTTCTGATTCAGTTATTCTTTTTGTAAGCTTTCTAGAAAATTAATGAAAGAGTTCTATTGGATTTCCCATGTTCGAGCATTCTTGAACCTTTAATGTACTTAATATAGCGAATAGAGTTCTACCGAATGGATACACCTGTTATTGACGATCTATTTGTTTGAGAGATAGAGTGGGCCATACTTGCATGTCAGGGAGATGCATATCTTATTATTGGCACATTCGCTCATTAAGATAGGTCATACCTACCCAATGAGGAGATGCATCCTTTATTGCCCATACGTTCATTCATTAAGATGGGTTGTACTTACCCGACAGTGAGATACATCCCTTATTGTCGGTACATTCATTCGTTAGGATGAGCCGAATTTACCCAACAGGAAGACACATCCCTTATTATCAGTACGTTCATTTGATAGAGTGAATTGTACCTACTCGGTAGGGAGACTCGTCCTTTTGCTATAGCGAGAGAAAGGACATGGACTTTCTCTTGACTCCCTTACTGATCACAAAGTGAGTCTCGAATTGCTGTCGAAACTGAGAGAAGCTTTTGATGTTGAATAGAGGGAATGAGTTGAAGCATATTAGGGCATTGCCCTTTAAGGTTGTAGGGAAGCATTTTCATATGGTCGCGTTTGTCATGTATCTAGAGACCATCACTATCACGAAGTGAGCCATGTGGTCTCGGGGGTTGGTGGCACTGTCGTACCTTTCCATAGGGGGAGAAGCATGTCGCGAGGCATCGGTTCAATAGAAACCTTGGTATCGAATGGTGACAAACCGGTGAGATGTTGGGTGAGTTTGTCCTTTCTTGCATTTAGACATCTGAGTTCATCCGCCATGAGTTCTTCAACCTATTTTCTTAGGTCGTTGGTGTAACACCGACCCTCGGTGTATTCTATAGTGAATTCCATTTCATATATATATATATATATAATGTTTCTACTACTACAGGCTCATGAATTTTCACAAAAAAAAAATGATATTTGACGGTAAAATACAAATCGGATCAATTTTGACTCAAAGAGATTCAAAACCTTAATTTCATATTAAATAAATTAAATTAGGTCTAATATAAGATTTTGGGTCTAGTATGTAATTATGAAAATTTTAGGGGTCAAATTAGAATTTTTATAAGTCAAAGGATTTGTTAGCAATTAACAAAACTTAAATGAAATGTGACAAGTGTATTCTTGTATTGAATAAGTGTTATAGTGAGGAGGACAAGTGTTGGCCAAATGGAGATGAGAAAGGCAAGGTGGGCCAATGAGAACACATGCACAAAAAAAAAAGAACCAATCAAAACACATGCAATAGTCAAAATGATCCTATAGTTTAAATTAATTGGAGATTTGATCCTAGGGTGGTGAGTTATTAACACAATAATAAAAGAAGAAGGCCTTAGAATGCTTGTTCATTCTTCCCAAATTCGTGAGAACAAGGAGAGAAGCAAGAGAGGAAGACAAAGAAAGTGAGGTAAGAAATTTTATCCTGTCTTACTTTAAATTTTATTTCTGTCCGTGATTCATCTCTATTTTAAGGTATCTTAGAGCCAGAATTTGAAAATGTGATAGTTATATGAATTGTAGATCTAAGTCTTATCTTTCCAACGAGGTAAGAATCACCAAATTCTGATACCTGTACCAAAAGTTATGGCACTTTTCCTAAAACTCGACATAGAAGCGTCCTGTTTCGAACCTTGACAGTAGTGAGTAAAAACGACCCCTCTCCAGTCTTAGTTTGAAGAAACACAAAACATGAAAGTTATAGATATATACCTTGTCTATAACATATAAAAATGTCAGCCATTTCGCATGAGGAAATTGAAAGTTATACAATTTTCCTTAAAACTGTGTTGACAGAAACTGTATGTTTCACTAAAACGTATCTGTCCTGTTCATGAATTTTGTTCAACCCCTTCCAGACATTTAGATAAAACTCAAAACACGAAAGTTGTAGATCTACATCTTAGCTATAACATGTTAAAATTTCATTAGACTTTGATGAGTAGGATGAAAGTTATAGCTTCTGTACGAAAACTGGACAGAATCTGAAACTTAAATATGGCTGTAACAAAATGAGGCTTACCGGGAATTCTGTGATTTGAATCTGAGGAAGTGTGCAAAATGAAAGTTATAGTGCTGTCCCTTAGCTTTAAAATGAGATAAGAATCATCTGATTTGGATTGGTATAGCCAAAGTTATAGTCTGTTTTCTATGACTGCGCATGTTAAAAATCTGCAGACTGTTTGTCTTCCTAAGAGTTATTTCAGTTGAACGGAGGGGATACTTGATTTACGCTTTGTGAAAATATTGGGGAGTGCGTTATCCTCCCCTAACAGTGAGTGGGACTTGACATCTACTTTTAATTGATACCGTGTTTTAAAAAGTTTTCAAAAGCATGATTTAAAATGGTATGATTGACCTATTCTCTTGGATTTATGAAAATGTTTTGTGATATATGGAGTGTCCCAACTTGTTTATATCGATATGCATCCATGATTTTGATACTTGATGATTGTGCCACACTTTGATATATCCACATGATTTTATACTTCCATTGCATATTGGCACATGCTTTTGACATGATAGGGCTTGATGATTTGGCTTGAGATATGTGATTTGGGCTGGATGCCCCTGTGGATACTGTGATGATAATGATATGCTTCCTATGGCATTCCGTAGCTACGAGGACATTTGGTAGAGGCACTTGTTGTGCCCGGATATGCCTCTGCAGGGGGTATCCGCCAGATTGTCATACATATTGTATGGACAGTCGTCGGTTGAACCACTCTGGGGAGGACCTTGGTAGGTTTAGCATCGGCGGGTTTCCATACATGCTTGATCCTTGATACGTGTACGATATATATATACAGGCTAGTTGGAGTAGTCTGTGGCCAACGTTGGGGTAGAGAGCCTTATTTTATTTCTTGCACTGTGAAAACCCCCAACGTTGCCCGTCCTTGGCTATGGTCGGCCCTTGCCGGGATATTTTCGGTTGGCTTTATACGATATAATGGACATACATACTGGATGCATATTTGATTTGATACGTATGCTGTGAATGATTTATTGAGATGTCATAATTTTTTTTTTTTTTTGCATACTGTGGATTTATTGGGACATAATTTTGGCACTCCTAATTCACCCAAAAATTAATTATAGCATGTCATTCCCCCCGACTTGCTGAGTACCAACCCCCCTCTCTACGGTACTCACCCCTCACATTTCCCTCCTACAGGGGTAGACTCGGACTGAGAGATTTGTGTGCATTGTTATATTGGATATTCTTTGGAGACTACTGGTCGGGATATGACTACCCGCTCTTCCGCTATATATTGAGATTATTGTTTCATTTTGAGAAAGTTAGGATGACCATTGTATTTGTTTAAATTGAGATGACTGTATTTATAATTCTTCTGGTCTGTATAAGGTTAACTCTCACTCATTTTAATTTACATTGAGGTATACATGTATTATTTTTATCACTTGGGGATCTCTGTGATTTGAAAACTTGGATTATGTGAATGTTGATAGCCTTATGGTGCTTTGATGTGCGGAACGTGGTGCCCGTGCATCTGGGTACCGCGGCGGGCTTGTTGCGTGCCTGGCTCGGGAGTGGGTCGGGGCGTGACAGTTGGGGTCTCGTCAAGAAGTCACCCAAAGCTCTCGATGTTTACTAGGCTTAAGTCGTCATCAGTGTATGTGACCCGACCCATGTGAGGAAGACTATACTCCCGATGCTGAGTTCCTTCAATTGTTTACTCATGTCTTGTAACTTTGATTCGAGTCTAGCCATCTTGGGTCAAGTGACCTTCTTTGGGGAGGCATGAGCAAAAGGTGGGAGTGGTTGGCCTTGTCGTACAACCAATGATTGGTCTTTAGGTTAATTAGCAGTAGAGGGAGCATCAAGAGGGTCATTGGGCATCGCTGGTTGGGCAATATTCGTAGGAATGGTAGCATGGTCCTTTATCACGGGTGTGGCTCTTGAGGCTGTTCTTGTTTTTCTCTTGAGAGGCATGAGAAAAGATAAGCTAGTGGGCGAGCTTCTTTCTAATTTGTTCTCACGGACGATACCAATCTGTTGAAGGTGAGTTTAGACTCCACAGATGATGGCTCACTCAAATGGGGTGACTGGTTGCTTGGAGATTTTGATTGATAAGACCTGCAAAAGACTGTCGGAGGGTACTTATGCTGGAAAAACTCCGACACTCAAGTCAGAGAATGGTTTTCAAAAGAGAAAGAACAAACTGAAAGGAAACTCTTTATGTCTTTGTGTGCTTTTGTGTGAGTTCTAGGAGCAAGGAGACTTACTTGGTCAATTGAACAAAGTAATATATAGGTTACTCGTACGAGTCCGGTATGCATTTAGAGTGTTAAAACTTTAGTTTCCTTATAAAGATGTCTTGAGATCACGGGGACCACAGAGATTTGAAATATTATCATTTGAGAAAATCAAGATCTTTAGAAATTCTTTTCCTTATTGACAATAGTCAAAAATTTTCTTTCTTACTATAGGAGGTTGACTCCGCATTCCAGGGGAGGCAAATATTACCCTTAACCGAACAAGGATGTGGAGCACTGAGCAGATTTAAAAGCCGAGTAGGCATTACCTAGAGGAGGCTTGTCGAGATGTACCAAGAGGATGGGCCGTATTTACCTGTTTGGGAGATAAATCCCGCATTGACGACACATTTCGGATGTGTTATATCCAATAGACTCTGTACGCGAAAGATTCTAAGTCTTGTGATAATAGGTCTTTAGGCCATGCTCTATCAGTTTCCATCATTTAAGTACTTTCATTAATCTTCTTTTTCTCTCTCATGATAACCCTTCAAAAAAGTTTGAACCCTAAAACTCTAGAATTCATGTTCAAAACACAATCATCACACACTTTAGATGTAATGCCGAGCAAGTCTGGATTGTGATGTTAACTCTAAAAAGGCTATTTTAGATTTTTTGTATCTCGTAAAAATGTAAAAAAATAAT
Source organism: Dillenia suffruticosa (assembly GCA_033439265.1). Taxonomy (NCBI): domain Eukaryota; kingdom Viridiplantae; phylum Streptophyta; class Magnoliopsida; order Dilleniales; family Dilleniaceae; genus Dillenia; species Dillenia suffruticosa. The sequence goes on from JAVTVX010000005.1 coordinate 5,101,238, forward strand.
TAATTTTGATTTAAATGTGGATTTTGTTTTTTGGGTTGTACATGAGTTTCCTTAGACTAGCAATCGATAAACTCTTAATTTTTAAGTTCTCAATTATTAGGGTGTTCTATGTTTGGTAGATCTTGGGCTTTCGGTAAGAATTGTCTTCTCGGTAGAATTTGACTTCTCTATGAGAAATTTGTTTATATCTCTTGGTTTTCATTTACCTATTTGGTATATTATTCTATTCTTCCTATTATTACTACCTTTCGGTAATATTCCTCCATTTACTTCTTGGTTTTTGTGTTGTATGCACTTTGATCTCTCGATTAACGAGTTATTTACATTTACTTGCCAAACCATTTGTAGACTTACCGAACTATTTGTATTTACATTTATGGAGCCAATTACACCGGCACGTACCGAGCATTTACGCTCACCTCCTAGTACTGTATCATTTACCTATTTGTTGGTACATCTTTTTCAGATAAATGGGAACTATAAACCAGTATATTATGGTGAAACTCATTACATTTCACTTACTTTCGTGTCGGTGGTTATTAGAGCTTTCCCCATCGGTGGACATTTGAATCTTATCTCTCGGTATATTATTTGTCTATACAGTGATTGCCAAACTCCTCGTACATGTTTTTCTCTTGGTGGCAACTTGTCGGTGCAATTCTCCCTACCTTGTCGATGTATTCTATTTTGAACTGTTCTTGCTCCGCACTTTCTTCCAATTTCCTTTCGATACACATATATGATTGACTTGCAAATTTATTTTCAATTCCTTGTTAGTACACTTGCACCTATGGAGATTTGGACCCATGCACCACAAGTCTTCAAAAAATTTTCCACCATTAAACCACTCAACCTCCTTAATCATATGATACCCAATTCATATTATATCACATATTTTGAGCATTTCATATTTTTATTCTTTTTAATTTATTTTTCATAAATTTTGTTTTTATTCTCACTTATCTTACACATCATCAAACACACTCTCTCAACAGAGCAATTCCTTAAGTGTTTAAAATCGATAGAATTGATCTTTGCAATAACCCAAGAGAATATATTGGATATTTGTACAATTTAGAAGTATTTAAAATTAAATTCTTCTCTTAGTAAAATTTCTTTTTCTGTACCTTGTAAAATATAGAACAATTATTAATTGAGATATAAATATGAATTTTATTTTTTGGACTATATGGAAACTTTCTTAGATTCTTGATTGATAGACTCTTAATTTTTAAGTTCTCGATTAGTGCTCAGTAGAATTTGACTTCTCAGTAAGAAATTGATTTACTCGGTAGACTTTTAGCATTGATGGACTATTTCTTCAAATTTTGATTTTCTCAGTCGTGACCGGAACTTTTTTGATAATTGCTACCTCTTGGTACATTAGATACATTATTTTTCATTTTTCTTTTGATGATTGTTACCTCTTGGTATACTACCATATTTCTTCCTCGGTATATTATTTGCCATTTACTCCTCGGCATTTACCATTCGGCACATTATTTTCCATTTAGCTCTTATTTCTTCAAATTTTGATTTCCACAGGACCGCCTCTTGATGATTGCAGTCTCTCGTCTATTTCTTCAAATTTTGATTTTCTCTGTGGGGACTAAATAGTCTCTTGGTGATTACCTTTTAGTGATTGTTATCTCTAGATATATTATCATATTTTTTCTCGGCACATTATTTTTCATTTACTCCTTAGCATTTACTGCTCGGCACATTATTTTCCATTTTGATATAATAAACATATGATCTTATTATTTGTCCAGAAAAGGTAGATTGATCGACTCGATTAAGAGGTAAATTTAAAATGGAAAATTAGTTTTTCATAAAAATTAAAATAATTAATTTTTCTTGATATTATTTGAGTAATTTTGTTATTTAAAATCAGAAAGAATAAGTGACAAATTATGTGTTCTACCATATTAGATTCTTCCCTTTTTTTGACAATCCAGATCCTTAAACTCTTCTAATATCAAAACAAAAATCTAATTTTGTGGAGTTAGATGTGTAGTTTAGACTCTTTAATCATGAGATTTTGTGGTAAATAAAGTTGGGTTTGGGAGAAAAGAGAACAATGGTTTAGAGAGAGAGAGAAAAGTGAAGATCTTGGGTTTTCATGTGTTTTGGAGTCTCAATCCTCTTTTATATTCGTTCCAAAGGGATAGTTTAGTAGTATAAACCCCCTCCCCCAAGCTGGTGATCCCAGATTCAAACCATTGTATAACAAAAAAAAAAAAATCCTCTTTTATATTCTTACTCATTTTCAATATTTACTTGATAGTTCTCTTACACTTTTAGATTGTACAAAATGTCTAATGTCATCTTTTTGGGATTATTGCAATGAGTTTAAATATTTAGAGTTTTGGTTTTGTTAAGAAAATGTGTTTGGTGCTAAATTAAGGAATTTTAGAATGAAAATGTAATTTATAAGAGATGAATTTAGAAATATTAAAAATTGAAACGTTGAAAAATATGAATTATAATATAAAACTTTTTGAGAAGTGGGTAGTCCAAGGTTCCATTCTCAAAGGATGCAAGCAACAAAAGGATTTTGGAAAATTTGCAAGGGAAACCGATAGGGTGAATGCAACTCAACCAACAAGAGGAATGGAGTAAGCTACCGACAAGAAAGGAGTGTACCGAGATGCGTCTCCAACATACTTAGGAGTTTCACAATTAAGGCGCCGAGAAGTAATATATGGGTTAAGGTTCAAATATCCACCGAAAGGAAAATTCAAATATCCTTAGACAGGAATTAATATATTGACAGACTATAAACAAGGTTCACAGTTCTTATTTAGTTGAAATAGGTGTACTGACAGACTTTTTTCACAAAGTAACGGATGTTTATCAAGAGATAAACATTTGTCGAGAAATTTAGTATAAATGCTCAAATACTGAAAGGTGAATGAAAAATTTATACCAAGAGACAAGTAGATGGATATATTGAAAGGTAGAAATCACCGAATACTGACTAGAAAATTAAAATTTGGAGAAGCAGTCCATCAAGTTAAAACTCTATCGAGCAGTTTTATTTTTCATAGAGAATTCAAATTCTACCGAGCACTAAGCACTTTAGTAATCGATTGCTTAAAAATTGGAGGTCTATTGATCAAGTGTCAAAAGGAGTTCTCAGATAGTTTAAAGGGTAAAAATTTATATTTATATCTAAATTAATCATTCTCCCATATTTTTATAAGGTGTAAAAATTTTCATATAGTCTATTTTAGAGTCAATATCATAATCCAAATTTGTTTAGTATTACAATTTTTACCCCCTAAAAAAAAATTTGTTCTCAAAATTTCAGTACATATTTATTCCTCAAACAGTTGAGGGTATTTCTTTTTCATCGTTTTCTCGAATTCCAAAATCATTTCTTCAAAATAGTTATTTTTTCATAAAATTTTGACAATTGAGATCTACTTATTTCTTAACCTTTTAACTTGTTTCTCGAGAATAATTACGGGTTGGATTCCAAAATTTAAATCTTCCATTAACTCGATTAGAAGAACTTCAAGAATATGAGAGAAATCTAGCAAGTACTTTTTTTGTTTCCATAAATAGAGATTAGTCTAGAACAACCGAAAGTAAACCACATAAATCATATTCAAAAATCAAACTATCTTAATTCTTATTTCATATAATGTAATATTTCTTAAATTTTAAAAATTTTCCTATAATATCGAGTGCTCTGGAGTGAAATAACATATTCAGATAATCATTTAGAGTAAAATGTATAGAAATTTAGCATGGGCTTTTGAGGATACTTACTTCACCTAAATTGAACAACTATTCTGCCTTGGTACCCTTTTTTTTATGAACACTACAAAATGGGGATGTGGAGTTTAGTTCTATAGTCAAAAGTAATAGTATCACTCAATTATTTATTTAAGTAATATTTCTATATAACGTTAACTTTTGATTCTTTCTCATCAACTTCTCAATTAGTTTCCACCTTTAATTTCAACCCTTCATCTTTACAATTTGGTTCCTCAACATCTTTTCACAAGTTTGCCCAGCACATTTCCAAGCACTCCATTGGGCATTACTTGACAAATCTGTTATGTACGGCTCTAATACATATGTCTCAAATACAAGAAACTTACATAAATATTTGTTTGCATCAAATATTCACTATATATTTTTTTATCATATTTTAGACACAATTCGATATCTGAGATTTTATCCCCATTAATCTGGATCAACTGCTACAGTGGTTCCTTTTGGAGGGTAAATCTTTCAACGGAAAATACTCCATACACATGAGAGTCGAATCTTAGTCGTATTTAAGGGTACTCAACTTCACATCCAATTAAGTCAATCCATATTGGTTCAATTGTTCACTCTATGTAGAACATCATTTGTACTTTGATTTTTTCAAAATTTTCTTTTTGCAGATCATAGGAAGCATATAATATCTGAAAAAAATGAAGTATCTGTACGACGTTAGCCGAGTGTGTTTTAATCACATTATAAGTCAAATCTTTATAATTATTATTATTTATTATAAGTTTTGTGCATTATTCTATAATTATTATTTAATTAAACTTTTAATTTTTTTTTTACAAATGAGTATGCAATTTAAACTCCACGTCGCGCACACGCACTGTGTACCCCTCCTGTTGCTAAAATAACGCTACCATCGAAAGGGCAGAGAGAAGGGGGGGGGGGGGGGGGGGGCTATAAAAAGGGGAATGCAAGAGAAAGGGTCGTCATTTGCTTTCGTGAAAAAGAAATTAGGTTTAAGGTTTTCTCGGAGTCAAGAAGTTGAAATGGCGACGGCGACGGCGACGACGACGAACACGAACCCTAATCAAGCTGCGAAGCCAGGGTTGCGAAGGCCAGTGTTCATTAAAGTTGACCAGTTGAAACCTGGTACCAGCGGTCACACTCTCACTGTCAAGGTCTTGAGTTCTAAGACTGTACTGCAGAGAGGCCGATCTGTGTCTCAGCATCTTCGTCACACTCGCATCGCTGAATGTCTTGTCGGAGACGAGACCGGAACCATCGTCTTTACTGCTCGTAACGATCAAGGTATACGGTTTTAAAGTATTCGATTTTTTTTTTGCTCTAGGGTTTGATCTTTTGTTTGTTGTTCTGCTTGTTGTTGTATTCTCTAATCTTTTCCGAAATGTTGTTATCTTGGATGTAAAATTCACTTTTTTTTGCCCTTGTTCGAGGGTTTTTCTTTTCTCTCATTGTTTCTTGAAACCCTAGATTCTTGTGACTGGTGGATGCTTGATTTGGTTGTCTCTATGGTCCGTGATTCGAATTCCTAAGTGGGGTTCAAGGTTTGAAAACGAAACTGTTATAGTATTGTATTTAGAGAAAATGTGTTTACTGAGACTAACGTGGGGGTTTAGTCTTGGAGCTGCTATTTTTGTAAATTTTCGGTAATCTTGGCATGAAATGTGAAACTGTGTAATTATTCTCGCCCAGAACTGTAAGCAGACTGTGAACTGTTTACCTTAGAGTTAGTGTGGTTGGTTGGGATTGATGTAACTTATTAGAGAGGTCATTTAGGAAGCTAATGTTTCATTGCGTTTAGGAAGATGGGTTGGATTGTTTTCAGGGAGTCCCAAGAAATTCTGTGAAGTGATGGCAACACTGCTGACCTCATTGTATTCTTCATGCCACCTTGATTTTCTTGTGTAGTGAATCCTGGTAAAGGGATTTGATTTTCTTAATTGATCACTACACTGAGTTGAGTCTATTGCAATCTTTGAAGAATTCTTTGGTCCTTGGTCATGGATTCAGTGATCTCAGCTGCAGTGAATAGTATGTGCCCTGTTTATATATTTTATCTCATTGTTTTGAGTATCTTTATTTTTTGGCTTCATGGTATTTTGTCATGTCGGGGTTGATTGTTGTGGATGGTATATAATAAAGTTTTAATTTGTTTGTGTTCTTTTTCCTTCGGTAGAGTAATGTTTGGTACGTGCTTGTGTTATTGAGAAAAGAATGGCGATCAGAGTTAAGATCATCTGCTGCAAACCTGCATTAGTTATGTAAGATGATTAAAGTTGGTAGCTTTTTCATCCTGCTATGCTGCTTAAGATGGCTAGGCCCAAAATTCTCATTGTGGTTTGATGTTTATTTACATGATTCTTGGAATGTTTTGAGTTTGAAATTTCTCTTTTGTAAGCTGGAGTCATTGTGATTTAGTTTTGATTGAAACTGTCTTTCAAGTTAGTTTATACTGTCAAAAGGATTTTGTTTCCAAATTATTATCTATGCCCTTGAAAGAGTTCTACTTTGATGCTTTTTTTTTTATTTTTATATTTTTTTGTTAGACTGTAATATAAGAGAAAGGGTTGCATACATTCATATGTTTCATGAAAACTATACATTTTGCCTCTTCAATATACATTCTGTGGCGTACCCTGTGTGTGATAACAAGTGGTCCAAAGGAAAAGGTGATTTTGATATAATGCTATGACAACACATGACAGATATTTGGTTTAATCTCTTCTGTTTGATTCTAGAAATTGATACTTTTCAAAAGGTGGTTTCATGTTAGAAAACCAGGATGACACAGGACATAGATATTTGGGTTAGTCTCTTCTGTTTGATTCCAGAAGATTATACTTTTTAAATGGAGGAATCGGGTTCCCCTTTTGCATACCCAACCCCCTCCCCCCCCAAAAAAAAGCCAATTTCTTTATTTAGATATTAGGGTTAGTCTCTTCTGCTTGATTCTAGAAGATTATACTTTTCAAATGGAGGAATCGGGTTCCCTTTTGCATGTGTTCCCCAACCCCCTCCCCCCTCAAAACAAAAAAAGCCAATTTCTTGTTCATAAGCCAGCCGTGGCTCAAAGTCCTTGTATGTGCATTGAAGACTTCTGGTTCTTGTGTGGGTGTAAAGATATAGAAACACTACTGCCTTTAGAAAATTTTAGGCGCTGTTTAGTTGCAGGACGATTTTCTGTTTTCTATTTTCTATTTTCTATTTTCTATTTTCTTTTTTGTACTAGGCTTTAAAAAAATTATTTAGTGCTGTTTAGTTACAGGATCATTTTCTGTTTTGTACTGGATAACAGAATACTTAACTATGCTCAAATGTTTAGAGAACTGAACCGTATTTTGTTCTGGGAAACACTATACGGATTTTAAATTTTTTGGACAACTCAGTATTGTTTTCAAAAAAAAAAAAAATACCTATCTGAACGCAATTCCCATGTTTTGCAAAATTTTTGAAAAACAAGTGCAGATAACAAGGCTGTTTTCAGTAACTAAACAGCCCCTTGGCTTTGAGATGCTATAAGGAGAGAGTTTCGATGTTTATGCATATATAGAAAAACATGTTACTGGAAAATATATTGTATTGTACATTAGTTTCTTCCTGTTGCTTACATGGTACATTTCTTATATGCTTGTGCAGTCGACATGATGAAGCCTGGAACCACGGTTATCCTTAGGAATGCAAGGATTGATATGTTCAAGGGCACAATGCGACTTGCAGTTGACAAATGGGGTCGTGTTGAGGTTACTGAGCCGACCACCTTTGCGGTTAAAGAGGATAATAATTTATCTCTAGTTGAGTATGAACTGGTGAATGTTGTGGAAGAGTGATGGGGATTGGATTCTTCTAAGGTACTTGATTGGGGCAGATGCAGTTGCAATGAAGTTTCAAAAGTTTGAAAGCTATAATTGTCAGTTTTATTTTGGTTACCCAGTGGCGCTGTCAATAGCTAATGACATCCCTTCAACAGTTCGAGATTACTACACAAAATTTCTGCGATAGTATAAACAAGAAGGTTTCAGGATTATGGTCATTAAGGGTTGGAGAGCATTGTTATGTTTCTTGGTTATGGAAATGTAAAAAGATGGGATCTATTTTTAATGATTATCATATTTTTACTCCAAAACCTTATCCATATCCTGGGATTTTTCTTATAGCTTTCATAACTATAACTCCTTTATCTATCCTTCTTAATAAGCCACTTGGATTTTAAGGTGTGCTCATATCATTTTTGTGTTTTTATACCAATGGTTTGTATCCTTGGCGATAAGGTCCAAGTTGGGTTGGTCTTGCTTTGGTTCTGGCGTTGCAATGCAAGGAAAATTTGTGAGGAATACTTTTGTCTAATATCTTTCCAGTGTTATGCCCTGAGGTTGCAAAATTAGGGTCTGACTTACGAGATTGTGAATGTTTTTTAGCCTTACCAGCTGAATGGTCAGAATATAAGAATTTATCTCAACTTTGCATCTTCCTCTGCTCACGCAGTTTTGCTGGGATATATTATTGACCCAAACAAATTTGAGATCAAGAGAGTTGATTTTGAGAGGAATACTGGTACACATTTGGGTTCCTCTCGAAGAACATCCAGCCAGAATATCAAGAAAATCCTGTAAGAGCTGTTGGCTCAAAATGCCTAGTAATGGTAAACTCAGCTATCAACTCTAAAGATTTTTTTTTTTTTTTTTTTAATGAAAATCAACTCTAAAGATTCCCCATTATTTTCATCGACTTCCGATCTCTGACCTTTCACACAGAATGAGAAGCCGCTTCCATTATCTGGAACCCTGAAGTTTATGGTTTTTGACAATAATATTTAAATGGAAAGTATGAAAACATTCATGGTGATTCACATTAGCAAACTCAAACAAACCCCGAGTTTAGTGACAGAATATTAGCATCATTTAACAAAAGTCTCAAGTTGGAGTCTTGAGAATGAAAAAACAGCACCGAGAAAGTTAGCTTCCTAAATTGGATTCCATAAAAACACTAACTTGTAGGTTTACTGACAGGGCAGTAAAACTCCCTCAACAAAGGTCTTAACCTCTAAATTGGACTCTACGGCTACTCAAAATAGATTAGTTAGATTTTTATACACAGGAGGTCAACTATTAAAAAAAAAAAAAACACTAGCAACAAAATCAGAAGCAAGCATAAACCACTTCCTGTTAACATCAGAAGAGAACTTCCAGAACGTCCAATTAATGCCCTGAAGAAGAAGGCCTGCAATGATACGCCCAATGACCATTTACATGGAGGAATGTTATGCAGAGGCTGATCTGCTAATTGTTGAACAGTAGCATAGATTGTATATCAGGAATGCAGTGCACAAAAAGAGGCTAATGGAAAAAGAGAGTTCACTGAATGATCTTATCACGAGAAAGGACATACACTTCATACGATCAACTATTTAGAAAAGACGAGAGAGAATTAGAGTGTGGACAAGTACTTGTATTCACTCTCCTTTAGCTTCTTTCTCCTTCCCTTTCCCCTTCTTAGACTTCAAGAAGCAAAAGCATGAACAGCAAGGACACTGAAACAAGAACGTCATCACTTTTCCTTATCCCAAAATGTTACAGAGAACTACTAACCACTATTTAGGTCTTGTTTAGTCATTGGATGCCAAACCGATGAATGTCAAGGGGGGGGCGGTGCGCATAGACCATGATCAAAAGTTCAACCTATGATACACTCGAAGTTTCATTTTGGTGGGTCAAGTTAGACCATCAGTTGGTGGAAAAATGGGGACCCTTTTTGATTTCTTTTCTAAAAGAAAAGTTTCTTTTGGGTTGGCATGCAATAATAATTGTAAGTGCTTGGCCTAGGATGAACCAAAAAAAAAAAAAAAAATGGTATCCCCTGATCAAATTAATGTATAGGATTAATATTACAGCAGAAATTTTAAATCGAAGTGTAAAAAAAATTTAAAATCGTAGAAATTAATTTAGAATTTTAACAATTGTTGTAGGGTTTCTTCATCATTTGACCTGCTTAAGAGAAATTGACCTCCATCATGTAGAAATAATTTGGGAAATAAAGTACAGTAGTATACAAATAATATGTGAATTCAGTAGTAGCAGGACAATAAATTTTTTAAATTAAACTCCCGGATTCATGTTTGGGAATGAAAAATACACATGTTGAGAGTCATTTTTTTAATTGTATCCCAAATTACTCGACCGTATTAATCAGATTTTCGATAATTTAGGCTCGAAGTGTGGCCCAATAGCATCCATTGGACCGCCGGTCCATAGTCTGACCATCAAGGTCTCTAAGGGGACAGTCTGGTGATCACAATCCCCTTCTTTAATCTTGAGATTCAGGATTTGAATTTTTGTGTAACAAAAAAAAAAAATAGTTTGACCATCAAAGTGCAAAAATTAGGCCTAATAGCTTCTCTTAGAAATAAAAAATAATGTTATTTGATATATTTTTTTAATTGATTACTGATATCTAAAAGTTTGATTAATTTGATTTGAATAATTGTGAAACTTAATACAGAAACTTCCATGTAATCTCTGATATAAAAAAACTCTTCAAACTAATGTTTACGAAATATTTTCTATTTCTGAAATGTATCAAAATGATAAATTTATTAATATTTAAATAGAAAGTTTTACGTTTTTTATATTTATATATATTTATATATTTAATGAATTATTTATTTATTTATTTATATTTTTTATTTTTAAGTTATTTTTCTGATGATTTATTTATTTTAAATTTTTATTATAAAATATAATTATTCTATTATTTTTATAAAATAATTAATATTTATATAAAAATTCTTATATTTTTTATATTTATATATTTTTCACTTTTTTCCTTAATTCTTACAAAATAGAGTTTTCTTATAAAGTCTCGTATCCCTTTTTGTTTTCCCTTTTCATTTTCATGCAACATGGTGTGTAATTGTCCTTTTTTAAGTAAATTGAATCTCCATGTGTTGTTTTGATTCAATGTTAAACCATCAATTCACCAAGAAAACAAAAACTAAGAAACAAGGGTAGCAAGCAGAAAGGCATAAGAACCAGGAATTTTATTAAAAAAATTGTTTCTCAAAACACGAAAATCAAACTCCTTGAATTTCACTTTTGAATATGGTCCAAAATCCCAACAACAACATCACAATCTTGGTCTACAATCTGAGTCCCACTTGGCATTTGTGGTGACATTGGAAGCTGAGAAGCTTTTCGAAATTGGGCCAAACAGTAATCAACAGTCTGACGAATTTTGCCGGCGACAAGATCCCTGGCAGCCTTAAAATCCCATGCTTCAATAAAATGCCTAACCCCATCAAAATCTTCGGCTCCATTCAAGGCATTCATAGAACACTCATCAAGAACTTTCTTCACCTCAGGTTTAGTTTCCTGATTATAAAGATTAAACATTAAATCGCTGAAAACTGTAGCATCTTGACTTGCGCAATTTGCAGCTATCTGTGCTAGCCCTCTGGCATCTGCGTTTGCGCTCGAGGGGTCTGACTTAAGGCACTCTTCGCATATGACTGCCTCAGAAGTTTTGCTGCATAATAATTTTATCAAAGCTTGATTAGCTTTGATAATGGATGACTGAGAAATAGAGTGAAGAGGAGAGAGAAAATGAGAATTTGACTCCAGGAAGCCATGACTGATGCTATTCTTTTAGGTCCGGAAGGCTCCTGTACAATGATGCGAGTTTTTGATGGGTTAGGATTACTGTCCCAACACAATATATACCCTTAGTTTTGAAGACTTGCATGGTAAAATGCTGATTTAAGGAAAGAAAGTTGGGCTGCCAAATTGAAAAAGATAACAATCTTGAACAGAAATATTTAGAAAGCTTAATGTGTATTATATTACTTTCCAGATATGGTAGAGAGAGATTGGGAGATAGTGAGAGACCCAATTTGGTAGTACTAAAATATTGAAGTACAAAAGGACAAAAAATACCATTTTATTCTTTTAACAACTACGTTAGGACTAAACATGATCACCGTTTGGTTCTGAACCGAAAATTGATAATGAAGAAGTAAACTAGAATTAGGATGTCAATTCCTGGTTTTTAACTTTAAAATTAGAGCTATTAAAAAAATATAAAATCAAACAAAAAAAAAAATAGAATGGGAATTGTCTCATGGTGAAACAACAAACCATTCGACTTTGGTTTTCTCTCTTTCTTTCTCTCTCTCTCTCTCTTTCCAAGCAGAAAATGAACTTTTGGCTTGGTTCGAATCATGGCCATATCTATTTAGGAGACAGCAGTGAATCAAAGGAATATCTCACAATAGTAACCTTGTACAAGGCTCTATAAAAGTCAGCTATCCAAGATCCGGACAACGGGTTTTTCTACGAAGGGACTAATAGTCCTGAGAACTGATGATATCCAACCGCTACGCTAATTTTTCAGAAATTCTGGGATACCACTCACCCATCATTATATCAGTTTATCATAGAGATCTTTTGGGATGGTTTTTCTCAACAGAGTTACTTATTGTCAAAAGGCTTATGACGGTGTGGACTTCTGGACCAGACTCTACAACAATTCAAGGTCCCTGATCCTTTGATTTGGCTAATTGTGTTTACGAACTCTCATGCCCAGTCTGCGCTGCTTTGGAATGGGAAAGTACTTCCTTTTTATGCTTCAGGGAAAGGCCTGTGCCAGGGGACATTTTATCTCCCTACCTATTTATTCCGGCTGTGGAGAAACTTTTTTACTTAAGGATGGACTGAGGGGGCCATGGACCCCGATCCTCATTTTTCGTACAGGACCCACTATTTCTCATTTTTTTTTACTGATAACTTTCTGTTATTTACAGATTGCTAAATCCCGTGTTATGTCCACTATTCTAGATTGTCTCAAGGAATTTTTGAGTGTAGTGGTCTTGTGCTGAACCTTCTGTAAGTCCAAGTTGTATGTCTCCTCGAGCTCCTTTGTCTCTAAAGAGAAATTTAGCCTTCTAGAGTCAGTTTCACCTCACAGAGAATCCTGGGCTGTATCTGCGGCCCCTGTCATGCATCACCACGTCAGTAGGTCAAAGTCACAAGCTCTAATCACAAATTGTGGTGTGAGTAAGCCAATCAAATATTTTGTTTTATCAGTCGACCCGTTATGATAACATTGTAATACAAAGGTTCTTTCTTTTATGGTTCCATGAATTTATAACACATAAAATGTGATAAAATATTATATTTTCAATATTTTTTAATATACAACGAATATTATGTTATTATAAAAATAAATATTATGTGGATATTAAGAGAATATTTAGTGAATGTAGAGTTAAAATATATTAACAGGGTCACATGTTATCACCCCTCTTTTTCCTTATTTGGTGAGTGATCAACAATGTCATATAATAATTGTATAACAAAGGGCGAAAAAGATTATTATTTTGTTTTGTAACGCCTACCATGTTTGTCTAATTAAAGTTGTTTAAAATAGAATTCTATATTAGTAAAGTATGATCCAGTAGAAATATATGAAGACAATCCTATTAGAGACTTTGTATTCTGCGGAGCCGATGTTGGAAGAAAGCGGTCTCGTTGTTTCAATGTGGAAGTGTCGACACATTCCACACGGTTTAGAGAGTTGGGAAAATGGTCAGAGGTCATATGAATGGAACTATGAAGCTTCTGGTCGGACTATGTCAAAAATGGTGGTTGTGGCCCCAATTTATATAAGACTAGTCCAAGTCCATGTTTGGTGCCCTTCCTGCCTAAATTGAATTAATTCTCTCCCTCTCCCTCCCTCCCTCCCCCCCCCCCCTCTCTCTCACAATGGGAGATTGCAGACCATTGGGATTCTTGATAGGATTGCCATTTGCATTCTTGGCTTTGATCCTCTCTGTTGTTGGAGCTGTCATTTGGGTAATCGGGTGAGTTACTTTTTATTATTGTTATTATTATTATTTCACTCTTTTATTCATTAAAAATTGGACCCATAATTAGATTATGTAATTTGACTTAACTTGGGTCTTGGGTTATATCGGAATGGCAGGTCTGTCATAAGTTGCTTGTGCCCTTGTTGCTGTTGCTGCGCTGGACTCGCAAATTTTGCCGTGACTCTTGTCAAGCTTCCTGTGAAGATAATACGGTGGTTTATTGAACAGTTTCCTTGTTAATTCTTTTCTTTTCATTTTTGTTTTCAAGAAAATTTAAATTTAATATGTAAGCATCAGCGTGCTATGTGATTTGTGAGTTGTTATATTAGAGCTAACTCGGAATGTAATGGATGAAACAAGATATTTTGATCATTTTGAGATTTGTTTTGTTTAGTAATTATTTATTAATTTTTTGTATAATAAAATCTAGATATCAAGAATTTGACATCACCCTAAGTAACAAATGTTTGATTGACGTACAGTCGATCTAATAAAATGTAATATTGAATTTTTTAATTAAGTTTTGAGTATAAAATTTAAAAATAGAAAAAATTATATTGGAAAAACTGTTCCTTAAATAGAGTTTTATAAATGTTTAAATCGAATTAATCAAAATATTAATTCGAATATCGATTGTTTGATTTAAAATAATAATAATAATAACAACAAATGTTTCGGCCCATGGAGCTTATTCCTCATGGGTTGCTTGGCCTGATTCTACTTGTAGCATCCCTTGTCCTTCCTGAGCCTAGCCCAACAAAGGTAAGGGCACCGCGAATAGTTTACAGGACATTGCTTTTTTTTTTTTTTTTTTTTTTTTATGATTTTCACTCGTTGGTATCTGGATTGTGATGAGTAATCCAACTCAAATATTATAGGATTTATTATGAGACTGACTCTTCTAAATCTTGTTTTTCTATTTTCATAATTTGAATTCAAAACTTATGGTTAAAAGAGTGTAGCATTCGACTGTCACATTCACATGAGTTTGGCTCTTTTTTTTTTTTTTTTTTGGAATGGAAAGGCTGAACAACCCAACAACACAAAAGCCAGGACCATAGGCCCTCTTCTTTTCACTTTGAAATAATCGTTGCCTGAATTATCATGTTACAACATGCTGAAAAGGCTTTTAGGAGGGGAGTTGAGGACTTTTTTTTTTATTACACAAAAATTCGAACTCTGAATTTCAGGATTGAGAAAGGGGATTGTGATCATCAGGCTGTCCCCTTGGGGATGGGGAGTTGAGGATTTTGTACTCTTGAGTGATGGAGTAGAGATGGTATGACTGGACCACTCCCTTATTAAGGTAAATTATGAGAACTTGTGAGTCTGTTTTCGTGATGAGTCTGTTAAGATTATTCTCCATGGCTATCTTGAGACCCTATCTAATTGCCCAAAGCTCCACCTTCAAGTTGTTCGTTAAGCCAATGTTGATGACATAGCCCATGATCCATTGACCATTGTTGTCCCTAAAAAGGCCAGCAGCAGCTGTAGGACCAGGATTAGATTTGATTGATCTATCTGTTTTGAGTTTCAAAAATCCAGGGTTGGAAGGAACCAATCTAATCTATTTGACAGAATGGGGGAATTGTAGAGAGTTTCTAGATATAGCAACGCAAGTGTTGTCTTTGGCAAATCTCAAGGTGAGGGTAGCAAAAAGATTAGGATTCATGGGCTTAGAGTCAAAGATGTGATTATATCTTTCTTTCCAAATGTTTCAGATAGCTAACATAAAAAGGATACTCCAGGGAATGCCAAAACAGTTTTTCTTAAGATAGGAAGGAGAGGAATTTATGAAGAAAATAACCGAAAAGGGGGTATGATATTCTAAACTTCTTTGGTTCAGTTGCAGTCTCTTAAGGTATGGAGGATAGTTTCTTCGGGATGATTGCAGATGGCACAACTAGGGTCATCCGTGATTCTTCTTTTTGACCTTCTTTTATTTGTGAGGAGCTTACCTTGTATTGTTATCCATATGAAGATTTTAACTCTTTCTGGATAAGCAAGCTTCCAAACCCACTTCTAATCATCATGCTGGGTTGGGATATCATTGAAGGGAGTTTGAATGAGCTTATAAGCTTAAGCTACTGCGAAGGCACCATTAGAGGTTATCTTCCAACACACAGAGTCCTAAGAATGCTCTTGAGAAGGCAGTATGATGGCTCTTATCTCTTCCGCTTTGTCGGTAGGGAGAACCCTTTAAAGCTCTTCGATCTTCCACTCTTTTCCTCCAGATAGAAAGTAATTGACTTTGGTATTGTCAATGGGTCTTGAAGCTGCAAGAGAGAGTAGTTTAGCAGCTCATCTTCACCTACCCAGAGGTCTCGCCAGAAACTCACATGTTGGCCATCTCCAATCTTCTTCGAGGTGAGGGCCTTCCTTAAACAATCTCTACTTTTCAAAATGCTTCTCCAAATAACAGAATAGCCAGGCTTCTTCCTATGCTCCAACAAGGCTTCTTCCTTATGATATTTGCTACGAAGGATCATGCACCAGAGAGTATCATCTTGATTGAAAAGTCTCCAAGCTAGCTTTGAGAGTAAGGCTAAATTATTATTTCTAGTCTTGCTTAATCCTAAACCTCCTTCGGCCTTAATTCTACAAACAGCATTTCAGTTGATCAGGTGGAATTTTCTTGTGCCACGCATTCCAGTTGCTTAGTCCCTCAGGGACAGCTCAAGCGACAGAATTTCCTAATTTCCATCCTCCCTTCTTCGATTTGAATTCACTTGATTACATCTCATTATATAAAAAAAAAAAAAAAACATTCGAGTTGCTTACCACATTTAATACGGCATTACTATATACATCCAAGCTTCGCTTGGCCCATCTGCTCTTTCTTACCTGAAGTCTCATTTTTTTTTTTTTTAATTATACAAGAATTCGAATCCTGAATTTTAAGATTGCGAGAGAAGGATTGTGACCACTAAACTGTCCCTTTAGAAACACCCGAAACCTCATTATTACTAAATTGGACCGGCTAACTGATAACGTAATAAGGAATTCAAAGCCGTCTCCTCACTACGCAACCTAGGGATTCAAAGCCCACATCATAATGGGCAGCCTTATTTAGAAAATGGGCTGGAAAGGTCTTGGCAAGCCTTGGGCTAGGCCTTTTAGTAAGATTGATGGAATTTTCAACCCATGCCCGGATCTAGTTATCGGAGAGCTGATAAAAGTCGACCCGACCCGACCCGACTCAAAACCTTAAAGTCCAGGCTTTTTCATCTTGCTCTTACTCAAAATCAATCCATACTTTGACTTGCATATATTATTGAGTAACAAAAGGTTATGAGTTCAAATGTTATAAATATTGAGGTTTGGATTTTGGATTTTTTATTTTTTATGTTTTTGTATCGTTTGACTTGGTTCACCATATGATATTTAGAGTTTTATTCCGATTAATTCAAATCGAGTCGTTTGAGATTCCTCTTTAAAGAATAGGTTCTTCCAATATAATTTGCCCCATTCTTTGTGGTTGGAATTTATTTGCATAGAATAGCTGCCTTATTTTATAGCCATCGTAGAGATACTAAAAATTAATCGAAGATGAAAGACTGTCCAAAATTTAAATTTTAAAATTGAGATATCGCTCTTAAATAATATAAAATCATATTTTAACTCACATGTATTATTGAGTATAAAAAAGTACGAGTTAAAATGTTCTGAGTACAGGTGTCTGGAATTTGTAGAGGGGAAAAGTTGCCTCCTTTTATAACTCAATCACCTGAATTTTTTTTATTTTAAAAAGAAAAGCTATTGCTAAAATAAAATTTTCCTTTATTTCGCTCTTTGGTTTTAAAATCGAATCAATAATCAACCTAGCCAATCTACCGATTCATCAGTTTATTGGTCAGAGCAATTAGAATGTTTTATAAACTAAATGATATCACAATGATATCATATATATATATATATATATATAATTTGTATATTTTATATTTTAAAATAAAATAAATCTATATATTTCTGTTAAAAAAATGAATTTGTATCAGTAACACATTAAAAATATTGACTATAATAAAAACCATGTTAGATTGATTTGAACGATTAACTGGTTCTGATTTGAACGATTCATTGATTTTAATGATTTTGATTGATTTTAAATGATTTTGATCATATTTGATTTTATCAATTTAATATCCCTAATGTCTAAAGGGCTTGAGAGAGAGAGAGAGAGAGAGAGAGAGAGAGAGAGAGAGAGAGGTCACACAGCTGGTACAGTCCATGAAGGCATGAACTAATAATATCCAACCACCCCTACCAATAGTAACATGTAGTGTGACCATAGTTGCACCTCCTCCAAACGACATGCCCTTCCTATCACGCAAGCCTCAATCTTCAATCCATCTTCTTCATCTTTGTTTTATTTTTATATTCTTCATTTTTTGTTTTATTTATTTCTCTTTTAATGCTTTTGATCATTTATCAACTTCTGGCTCCTAGAAATGATAGATCGATACGTCACTTTATATCAAACACAAGTTAGAATTTTGGGCTACCCTTTTCATTGAAAATCTTCTAAATTTTAATTGAAAAATAAAATAAAAAAGTAAACATTAATAGCAAAAGAAAGTGATGTGATGTTCATTACCCAAATCCCCCGTTAAATGGCCGAAGGGACATTTGGATAAATGACTCTAAGGAAATTCCTACGAAAACAGCCAAGGAATGGATATTGATGGACGATTTTTTTTTCCCCAAATTGCATGGGAGGCTCAAAAACCCAGTAATCCCATTAATGAAAATCAAAATTCAAAACCTCTTAATATCAAGTTGAGAAAGATTACTACCTTTTTTTCTTTTTTGTTTTATACGGGAGACTTATAAACCCAGCAGGTAAGGCCGGTGGGTAAAAACATAAAGAAGGCACAAGAAGTCCAATGGCTGAGAATCAAATTTATGCCGAGTTGATAACAACCTTACTTTCTTAAATATCGATAGATAAATCAATAATATATAGGTTTAAGGATAAAATATTAGAATCTTTTAATCAAAATTTTGAATTCGTATTTTAAAAATAGAAAAACAAGTTCCTCTAAATTGAATTTCACATCTATTCAAATTGGATTAATTGGATTTTTAAATATTCATGATCGAATAAAAAAAAATTATTAATAGATAATAATCATGAATACAGTCTGTCGATGGGTTAACAAATTGACCAAAACATCAAAAAAAAGAATTGACATTTTTGTAGTCTCCTCTTCAGTGGCTTTCATTGTGATGGCTAAATGAAGGTCAAGACCACCACCCTTGGGGGTGGCTGCTGTTTACTATGAATGTAGAAAACTGTAACACTTCATCTTCATTCCTTCTATTACTTTTGTTTCTAGTAGATTAAAAATAGAATTGATTGAAAGTGAGTGATATTTTTCAAGTTTTTGAACAAACCCGGATCAAAAAGTCCACAAGGGAGGATGTGGCCCCAAGCTTGTCAGTCTTGGGCCTAAAGAGGTCTTCTTGTTCAAACTTCATTGTTATACATCTTTGGTGGGACATACAATCATGCACAGACAAGGAAACATAATTGGGTTTTTGGTTTCTATAATGTCATATGAAGTTGATTTTCCAATTCATCTTTGGATGTTTTTCTATGAAAAATAATACTGCGAAACACATATATCATCGTTATTCATTTTTTAAAACTAATTAAGTGGTATGCGAAATCATAACGATAACAAATTGAGTTTTAATCTCAATATTTGAGATCGACCTTTCAAGAGATAAATTTGAAAAAACATAGGGAAAAGAAAATAAAATAATAAAAAAGAGAAAAAAGTAAATATATATAAATAAAATAAAATAAAAGGAAAATGAAAATGAAAAAGATAGATAATAAATGAATAGAAAAATATCTAAAATATATTAGTTTAATTTGTACTGATATCTAAAAATATCTAAAATATCTAAGTTTTCATAGGTTTACTTCTATATTTTACTAAATCTCTTATATTCAAGTTTTTTATTCTCCTAATCAGTGAATCTTTAGGTTTTCTTTACACATACCAGAACCACCTCAGACGACACTCTCTCATCTTATTCACAATTGAACTAACTCCTAATTTGTTACGAATATCTTCCTTTTTAATTCTATCTCTTCTATTTTTTCCACACATCTACTTAAATATTCTTATTTTTGTTACAATCATCTTTTATTCTTGTTATTGTTTAATAGTTCGCACTCGGTATGTAAAATTATATTCCAACTAATCCGATCCAAGCGTATCGAGTTCAATTTAGGGAGAGTTTTTCCAATGTAATATTTTTTATTTTCAAGTTTGGATCAAAATTTAATTAAAAAATTTAATATATTTACTCAATAAACCGACTGCCTATTGGTATAATCTTTATTTATATTCAAATCAGGCAACTTCTGTAAATTGAGACCAACCACGTAAGAATTCTAAACCTACCAATATTGTAAAAAGTAATCATTTACTGATAATTTAAATGGAGGAGTCGCATATTACACAATTAACATATCCACAATTTGATTTAGTTAAAAAAAAAATTGTTTGTGAAAGTAAATTTTGGATTAATTGATCTGTTATAAATATTATGATTTCTTCACATTTAAGTTGAAATTTATCTAAAATCTAGAAATCATAGTTAAAAAATGATCATTTTATAGTAGACAGGTCATTCATGGTAACTCAGAGAGCAAATAGTACTACACTAATCCCCAATCTATTCTCCTCCTCCCCTCACCCCCACCCCGCGCAAAAAAAAAAAAAAAATCTTATGGATTCAAAATACATAATTCATACATTCAATCTTATCTTCTTAAAATTCTATTAAGTATTCATTTTGATTGTAGAAAGGAAAAACTAAAAAGTCTTCGGATCTTCTCAACCTGTCTTCTTTAATTCCAACCGAAGTGATATAATCTAACCAGAAGAACTCTTATATTAAAATGCCAATGACCTCATCTCATCTCTTCCTTGTTTAGTGCAAAATAAATTGGGATTTATATGTGAAATTTTGTGTTTGTGTTTAAAAAAAAAATAGTACAATGTGGTGGCAAATTTTCTATGTGGAGAACTGAATTTTTCTGTACTTGCCATTCTAAAATAACCCTAAAAGATTCATAAAAGAAAAAATGAGAGTTCTGAAGGATAGAGTTGTACATTAATTTATTTAGCTGCATAAGTATCTTCCAAAAAGAAATTAAAATACAATATTAAGTAGGACATACCCATGTGAATACCATGCGCATGCATGAACATGAAGTCAGCCGCCCCCCCCCCCCCCTTCTCTCTCTCTCTCTCATAGGCACTCCCTTTATATAAGGTAAATCTGAAGACACTCCAACAAGCATCAAGACTTTGTATGATGCGAAGTGAAATAGCATCATCAAAAATCCCTCTACCTAGCACATCCTTCTCTTTTTCTGCTAGAAGAAAAACTTACAAGAGAGAGGAGAGAGGAGAAAAAGGACATGGAGATCTTGCACTGCGAAGGCCAAAAGCACAACGCAAAGCACAAGAAGAAAAGGCTAACACAAGATCAATTGAGACTCCTAGAGAAGAGCTTTGACTATGAGAGGAAGCTCGAGCCACAGCGCAAGCTCCAACTAGCCCGCGAGCTAGGCCTCCCACCTCGGCAAATAGCCATTTGGTACCAAAACAAGCGTGCACGATGGAAGACACAAAGCCTGGAGCATGACTACAACGCACTCCAACTTAGGCTAGACACTTTATTGGCTGAGAAGAGGAGGCTAGAGAAAGACGTCGAGAGGCTTAGACAAGAGTTGGACAAGGCTCAAGAGATGCTAAATATGACTTGTAGTAGTCGAGTACCTAATGCTTATCATCATCCTCATCCACCTCTTGTTTGTGCTTTGTCTTATAATTCTTGTGAAGAAGGAGGTTGTTCTAGCTTGGTTAATAACAATAATGATGTGAATTGTTGCTGGGAGAGTTATGGGGTTGTGCAGCCTGAAGGGCTTTATGATTGTTTGGTGGGCGTTGAGTCCTCAGATGATCAAATTGGTGTTAAGTGGGCTTAATCCACACGTTTTCTTCCTGGTTTCTTCTAATTATCAAAAAAGAAAAATGCTTCTTGTTACTTTTGTTCAAGTTGTGAGATGTTTTCACTTTCTTCTAAGTTTTAATCGAAACTTTTGAAAGGAAATATTTTACTTACAACTATGCTATTTTTCATATAGGTATTAATCGACTAGATCATTATGTGCAGCATCCAAATTATCTCATAAAATATGAGATTATTCAGTAAATTAGTTTAATGATCCTTACTTATGATAACATGTATTTTTCTTCATTTCTAGTAAAAAAAATGTTGTTTCTTATGATTACTAACCCTAAAAAATCAGAGTTATTTTGATCATCTGCAATGATATGTCTTCCTTGCATAAAAGGGTATATCAGAAAAAGAAAAATCTTAGCATTCATGTTACAACAACATTGGGATTAAATGTCCTTGAACTAAATTATCTAACTTTTAGTACAAACATAATATGAAAATTTTAATTTTAATGCAAAAGTTTTCAGCCTGACTATAAAAAAATGTAAATACTTTACATTTACCCTTTTTCCTGCTCGTCGTAAAAGAATGGAAGAGAAGCTCGCCAGTTGACAAGGATGGTTTGGATCTAATCAGCACTTTTAACTAAACCTAACTCGGAGTTTAAAAAATAAGATAGTTAAGTAATATTCATACCAAATTGAATGCGTGAATCATAGCCAAACGTCTCTTCCAAATTGGACATAATAAGGCGGAAAGTCTGCGGTAATTAGTAGTTTAGGAATTGTCCTGTAATACCCAACTTGCACGGCGAAGCATTTAATCGAACACTTGGTGTTCATTGAACTTATTCATTCATATGTACATGAATGTCAACTCATCTGTTAGGCTTTGGACCAAGATGTTTGTTGTCGGCCAGGGCAGTCTTAGGATGCTTTTTGTGATGTGTAAAACTGCAGTCTTATTGGGGTGTTCAATTGATGGATGCTTTTGTCCAAATTTCTTCATATGAAACAAATTTTGTTTCAAGCTTGCTCTGACTCTATCTCTATACAACACTTTTTTACCAGCCTAGCAGTAAATCCCCTACCTAAGTTCTTTGACCCAAAACTCCTAATCGTGACGACAAAAATTTGAAATCACGTTTGGTCAAAATTATTTATTTTTGTTACTGTATTAATTGATATCTAAAATTATATTTCAATTGATCCGATTTGAAACTTATAATGACCTATTTAAAAGAGTTATCTTTTTAATATAGTTTGCTCCATACTCAAGTTGTGAGTCGAACATGAGATCGTGATTAAGAGATTTACCATCACATTCTACTATATCAATTGACCGTTAATCATTCAGTCAAAATTATGCGTATAGATATAGACAGAAACGAAAACAAAAAATCAAAAAAGGTAGTAAATGATATGAAAAACGGGTATTTTTTAAAAGTAGATAAAATGAAAAATATAAATAAATACGTAAATATAAAAAATATAAAAACTTTATATAAATAATAACTATTTTATGTAAATAATAAAATAAACATATTTTATAATAAAATTTAAAACGATGAAATATGTAATTATTAATAATAAAATAAATAAAATTATAATTATAATTATAATAAAATAAAAAAAATAATTCATTAAATATAAATATAAGAATAAAAATTTTTATATAAATATTAATTAATTACATAAATCAAAAATATTTTAGAAATAAAAAAATATTAATACCGAGAAATTTTATACGTTTGATAGGATATAATCATAACTTTTTATTTTTATTAACAATTTGACTTATACGTGTAAGACAATATATTTATTTTTATAAAAAAAAAATCATTTATTCTAATCAAAAATTGAAAATCTCAATCAGTCATTTCTCGATTGGATAAGTTACTTATTATAAATAAAAAACAAAATATAAAATTGAGCCAAGTTTAGATTTACCAAACAGCCCCATGCGAGTTTTTTAGAGGTTTGATATTTGTTTTTTGTTTTTTTTTTCTTTTCTTTATTTTATATGAGTTTCATTATAAAATTTGTTTTAATACAGATGAGATATATAAATTTATACAGAACAATATTAAAATATTTCTACGATGCAAAGAGTATTTCTTGAAAGCAAACAATTTTAAAGTCTATTAACAGAAGTCACAAATTATAGTATTTTCTTTTTTATTTTTTACTTTACGTTACTTTGGTTAGCTTAAACAAAAAAATTTGGGAATAAGAAAATTATCTCGAAGCTAACAACTCAAATTCAAAATTTTTAATATCGAGAATTATTCTTTTATTTTTTGTGGTTATAAAGAGGTGTAAATAAACAGAATTGAATCGAAAAAAAATAATAAAAGTGAGAAAATTCTACCACTTGAGTCATGACGGACAATATCTTTTTTTTTATATTATACCAATCGATATTTTGAGTCATATTTCGATTAATTCGGTTCGAGATTTACAATGATCCATTAAATGAACTACTTTCTTAACATAATTTTTTCATACCTAAATCGTGAATTGAACTCAAGAATTTAGTTAAAAAATTTAATATCATATCACATTAACTCAATTATCTATTGGTTTCTGATGGACAATATCAAGAATTATTTTCCAACCAAAATATATATATCAAGAATTATTTTACGGGGTAAAAATCTATCCTGTATCGAATGTTACTCGGCCCAACAACCCAACCAAATAATTGCACCTGCTTGGACAACAAAGAAGGATGGGCTACATCTTCTCATTGGGTCAGCCCCTATCCGGCCCAAGCTCTTTTTTTTTTTGGTTGCCTCCTTCCACTCACCCTCTCTCATTGCATCGACGTCGGCTTCTCGTGGTGGTGATGGCGCCACCGGCAGAATCAGAAGTGCAGCTTCTTCAATGTCCCATGAGACTATTCATCTTTTCGCTGTAATTTCTATCTTTCTTTCCCTATCTCTCCCCCTCTCTCTCCCTCTCTCTCCTAACTTCCCACTTCTGTCTAGCTAGTCTCGCTCAATTTGTCTCTTTATTTTGTTACAGGAAATTAGAAAGGCTCTAATTATGATGAAGGAAGTGGCAGTAGATCTAGAGAAAGATAATCAATTCGACAAGGTATATATTTCGATTTCTGAGCCTCAGAGTTCTAGGTCTGAGTGCTTTTAATACTGTTTCAATCTTTTTTTTTTTTTTAACATTTTGATTAGGTTTTAGGTCTATTATAGTATTAGGAAAGTAAAAAATTGAGAGAGTTAGTATTACTAGCGTGAAAATTTTGTCAGGTGTCACTTTGTAAGATCATGTTCGCCTAAATATAGTTGGTGATCGTTGTTCTATTTTGAATGATGAGATAGCTTAGATCTGCATATATTTAGTTGATCTTATTCTGTTGGTTGTGCCTTGAATATCAGCTTCCCAAACCTAATAGCTATATTAAATGCATTTTAGATGATGATTGGGAGAGAAAGTTACTTATTTTTCTTTCCTTTGGGAGTCTAGATACAAAAGAAAACGAGGGATTTGGATGGATTTGAGATCTCTCCAAATTTTAAAATTTTGCCCTCTCAAAGATGGAAAGAAACAGATGGGAGAGAAAATATTAAGATTAAACATTTTTTATATTCAAAAAATGTCTTTCAAAAACTGATACCAAAACTTTTTATTCCTAATGAATCTCATCTATTCCCAATGAGTTTAGATACAATGGAATTTTTCTTTTCATTTCTCTCCAACTCCTAAACCAGAGAAATTCGTTTCTTTGCTTTTTTTTCATAAAACTCCCAAACAAAATGGAAAGAAAATTATAATTTTTCTCTTCTTTTCTTTTCTTTCCTAACTGACCTTTTCTTTTCTATCCAAAACTCACAAACGTACTATAAGAGTCAACTTGCCAAACCTAATAGCTATTTTCATGCAAATGAACGTTTGATGAGGACAAAATGCAACATGGATACTGAATGCCAAATGTTGAATCTCATGCTCTAAGATACAAGACTTATATTTGAGAGATGAATTACAAGTTGTTGTGGACATATATGCATGTAGGTGAATTCCTAAATCATTGAACAAGAAGCTACAGGGAAAAAAAGGGCTTTTATTGTTTTTGATTATATCAGCACGCTAAAAGAATGCAATGTTTATAAAAGCGCAGCCCAGAGTATGAGGTTCACACCACTGTGTGATCTTGGGATGGTCAAATGTATTCTTCCTTCCCACTAAGAACAAAGAGCCTATGGTCAAATGAATTACAAAGTACTGCTATTAACTTACTTGCTGTTCTTCAATAGAAATAAACAGGTATGACAATCCAAAGAGAATGAGTATCCTATGCATTTATTGATTTGATAGATGCTGTGTATATAGGTGATGGAGCTTGAAGATGCAGCCTTAGAGTTATTGGCATCAGCTGAAGACTGTCAACGTTATTCTTCATTACTTGAATCTGTCGGAAATGGATATACCCGTGGCACAGAGGTGCTTCTTTACCACTTTCATGACCATTCATCACACTGATTTTTTTTTTTTTTTTGGAAAGCATCTTTTATTGTCATATTTGCCCTTTCTCCGTCACTCGCTTTTGTTTGCAAAATTTCTTCCCAGCTGACTAATTTTAAGAAGTTGTTTGATGATGAGGCCAAAAAGCTTGATACAACTTCATCCTCGAACCTGCAAAACCATCAATTGCTGCGCCAGTTTAGAGAAGCTGTCTGGGTACATAAGATGACTACCAGTATTTTTTTTTTTGAGAGAGAGAGAGAGGGAGATATTCAGAATTCGATATTCAGCTTGGATGCGTACGTATTTAGACATAGCTTCTGTCACATACCTGGTCTTCAGTTATGTTTGAGCTTCTTTGATCGTAAGGATTTTCAAGAAGTTAATGATTTAGGGAAAAATGCATAGAATGCTATAAATTACATTTCCTCTGAACTCATTAGCTTTTCAGTTTTGTCTTTTGAATGTTGACCAAGTTGCCTGACTGGATCAGTCCAAATACTTTGTTTTGTATGTTTGTCCACATTAATCAGGAAACAAATGAAAGGAAATTTCTGCAATCTCTTGTATTTTATAAAGCATAGTGTCCAGCAATATTTCTGACACCAGGAAACAGGACACAAGTCCCCCTTAATGGATGATATATCGATACATCATTTGCCTTTTTCTAGCTATCTTTGTCCGTTTAAATCTACTTTGTTTTTCCTTTGTTCTCCTTTAAGAAGTCTTATTTGCAAAAAAAAAAAAAAAAAAAAATGTATTTATGAATGCACCTTATCATGAGGGTTTTCTTCCATTTTGTAGAATGTTCATCATGCAGGGCAGCCAATGCCTGGTGAAGAGCAAGAGGATAATGTGATGACTAGTACCCAATGCACTTTTTTGAATATCACTTGTCCGTTATGTGGAAAGCCAGTTACTGAAATTGCAGATCCAGTTCGCAGGTACTTCCACAAGAAGTTGATCATGATGATAACTTGTATCAGACAGAGGCCTGTCCTCACATGTGTAGTCCTTATATGGAAATTGCTAGATGCATTGCTTTAAAGTTATTAATGGAGGCAAATTCATGGAGCGATATGGACATTACAGACAGATTAACATTACCCCCGAAAGGAAAACAAATAATAAATAATAAAGAAATAAAAGGTGTGCCTCTCAATTAGAACAAAATCACTTGTAGATGATCACCAACTACTTTGGGTAATTTTTGTATTTTGGTGCTTTATGTTGTTTTCCATATTTCTTGTTGTTGTAGGACAGTGTTGCTTGCAAACATATTTATGACAAGAAGGCCATCATGCAGTTCATAAGGTTAAAAATGGGCCGCTGTAAGTCCAGAATGAACAGTTCCCGAGTGGGATGTGGGTTGTGGTGTTAGGTTGCTTAACCAAGTTCCCGAGTTCAACTCGCAGTTTGGGTATGGAAAAAACTACGTTAGGAGAGTAGCTCCCTTAAATGGGCCAATGCAAGTCCCGAACGGGAATAGTCGGAGTATAAGTTTGGATACCGGTTGGTATAGTACCAAAAAGTTCATAAGGTCAAAAATGGGAGCTGTTAAGTTCCCTGTAGCAGGTACTGATTCATTTGCCTACATTTCTGTTGTGCATGAACTTATTTTCATCTTCCTCTACTTACCTTTACCCATTTTTCTGTGTTCAGCTTGCCCTAGCCTTCTAGTGGCAGATGGAGTGATTCATGATCCTTTGTTGCTGATTAAAATTGATGAATTGCGGTCAATGAGTAAAAATGCCATTAGACCAGAGATTGTAGAAGATTTCACTGAGCTGGACGATGATGATGATGAAGACTAGCTGCGAAAGTGAATACGGGCAAGGTCTTTCAGTACTGTAAGTTTGGCCGGCCTGTGTGAAGTTATATTTTACATCCTTTATATCCATGATTTTGAGGAAAGATCATATCTGTAGCTTCTAACATGCCAAATGTATATTGCATTTATTACATGAAGGTGCGGACTACTGATTTGAGAAGTTTACTAATCAATGTCCTGCCCAAGCCGGCAAATAGCAAGCCACACTATCCATGATCAAAGATGTTTTGAAGATGATCAAAGTGTAACTTATATTGGGCTAGCGAAAAATGCGAGTCAAATTGGCAATTTGTGTTCCGATGTTAGTGTCATATTAAGGGCTATCATGTTAGGTTTTTTGAGTCGAAACAAAAGCAACACAGTTGTCTCAATTTTTTTGTATGATCGTAGTAATTTCAATCATTACCATTTAAAGTATATACCACAACTGGGGACATGTAGTGGCTTACAAACTATACGCTTACACTAGTCAAATCCGATGCTTAAACCCTTTGTAGTATAACTTTCAATGATCGTAACTTGGATCTTCGAGGAGAAAAAGGTGAATATTCTCTGCTAATTAACCTGGGATTTAATAACCAAAAATAAAAAATAAAACACCTGGGATTTGGATTTTTTCATGTTATCTCATTTACTCACTTTTTACTATTATTTATTCGGTCACAATTTCATTAAATTTTTTTATTCAAAATCTTTGGTTTTAGTTTTGATAATAGAAAAAATAATTATTATTAATGAATTTAACAGTTAATTCAAATTAGAATAGTCGAGATCAATAAAATTAATTATTTCTGACTATAATAGAAGCAAACAAGTGGAGGGGAGAGGAAGTGGGAGGGAGTGATACGTAAGATTTGAATAGTAGGTTACTATTCATCCTTTCTTTTTTTTTTCTTCTCTTATTGGATTTTTTTTTTGTTTTTTTTTGGTTTCTTCTTCAAGTGGGAGAGAGGGGAGTGGGAGTGTCGCGTAGGATTAGAATAGTAGGCTATTGTTCATTCTTTTTTTGGGTTTTTTTCTTTTTTGTTTCTTCTTCTCTTTTTTTTACTTCTTTTACCCAATTACCCTTTTTGCTTTTTTTGTAATTTCATTTATTTCATCGATCATCCTTTTTATTTTACTATTTTTTCTTTTGGATTCCGTTGTTACTGGTTTATTATTTTTTTTATTTCTTTTTTTTTCACTCTTCACAGAGTGGGAGGGAGTGCCACCTCAAATTGGAATAATAGGCTACTATTCTTTTTTTTAACTTCTTATCTTTTTTGTTTCTTTTTTTTCTTTTTACCTTTTTTCACCCTTTTTCACCCTTCATCCTTCACCCTTCTTTTTTTTTTTTTACATTTTTTGGGTTTAATCTTTTTATTCTTTTTGCTCCTATTTTTTTGGGTTCTACTATTACTAGTTTGCTATTGTTCGTTTTTTTTTACTTCTTTTGTTTTGCTTTTTTCTCTTTGCTTTTTTATTTTTTTTCACCCTTCACTTGTGGGAGGAGGGATGGAAAGGAATGTCATCTCAAATGGGAACAATTGGCTGCTATTTCCTCTTTTTTTTTTTTTTTTTTTTGGGTTTTGTTTTTCTTTTTTTTTCTTACTATAATAGAAAAGAACAAGATGGGGAGGGGTGTGTGAGGCTTTGCCACCTCAGCGGTGAACAGTTTGTTACCGTTTATCCCTCTTTTTTTTTTTTTCTTTTTTTTGGTTTTTTTCACCTATTTATCCTCTTTTTCTGCTTCTTTTTATTTTACTTTTTTTTTTCACCATTCCCCTTTCTCTCTTTTTTTTTTTTTTGGATTTCTTCTCCTTCCTTTTTTTTTACTTCTTTTTTTTTTTTCTACCCTTCAACCTTTATTTTTTCACTCCTTTTTTTTTGGGGGGTTCCATGGTGATCGGTTTGTTACTGTTTTTTTTTTTTTTTTTTACTTTTTTTTCATCTATTTATCCTTTTTTTTTGCTTCTTTTTTTTACCCTTCACCCTTTCCTTTTTTTCTTTTTTTTTTTTTTATTTTTTTGGGTTTCTTCTTTTTCTTTTTTTCACCTTTCACGCTTCTTTTTTTTTTCACTCTTTTTTTTGGATTCCACTGTTACCGATTTGCTACCGTTCCTATTTTTTACTTCTTTTTTTTCCTTTTTTTACTTCCTTTTTTTTTTTATCATTCACCGTTCCTTTTTTTTTTTACTTTTTTTGGGTTTTTTTTTCTTTTTTTTTTTTATCATTCACCTTTTTTTTCACTCTTTTTTTTTGAATTTCATGTTACCGGTTTATTACTATTTCTTTTTTTACTTCTGTTTTTTTGGGTTTCTTTTTTTTCTTTTCTTACTATAATAGAAACAAACAAGTGGGTAAGATGGAGTGCCTTGGGAGTGCCATGTCGGATGGGAACAGTGTGTTACTGTGTCCCTTTATTTTCTTCTCTTTTTTTATGTTTCTTATTTTTTTTACTTATTTTTGTCACCCATTTATCTTTTTTTTTCTTTTTTTTCCGTCCTTTTCCCTTCCCTTTTTTCCTTTTTCTTTTTTTTACTTTTTTTGGATTTATTCTTCTTCTTCTTTTTTTTTAATTCTTTTTTTTTTCACCCTTCACCCTTCACATTTCTTTTTTTTTTTTCATTCATTTTTTAGGACTCCACTGTTACTGATATGCTATTTTTGCCTTTTTTAACTTCTTTTTTTACCCATTTACCTTTTTTTTTGCTTATTCTTTTTTTCTTTCTTTTTTTCACCCTACACTTTTTTTTTTTACTTTTTTAGGATTTCTTCTTGTTTTTTTTTTTTTTTGCTTCTTTTTTCACCCTTCACCCTTCATCCTTCATCCTTCACCCTTCTTTTTTTTTTACGTTTTTTGGGTTTAATCTTTTTATTTTTTTTGCTCCTGTTTTTTTGGGTTCTACTATTACTAGTTTGCTATTGTTCGTTTTTTTTAGTTCTTTTGTTTTGCTTTTTTCTTTTTTCTTTTTTATTTTTTTTCACCCTTCACTTGTGGGAGGAGGGATGAAAAGGAATGTCATCTTAAATGGGAACAATTGGCTGCTATTTCCTCTTTTTTTTATTTTTTTGGGGTTTTTTTTTTTCTTTTTTTTTCTTACTATAATAGAAAAGAACAAGATGAGGAGGGGTGTGTGAGGCTTTGCCACCTCAGTGGTGAACAGTTTGTTACTGTTAATCCCTCTTTTTTTTTTTCTTTTTTTTTAGTTTTTTTTTCACCTATTTATCATTTTTTCTGCTTTTTTTTTTATTTTACTTTTTTTCTTTCACCGTTCCCCCTTCTCTTTTTTTTTTTTTGGATTTCTTCTCCTTCCTTTTTTTTTACTTCTTTTTTTTTTCTACCCTTCAACCTTCATTTTTTCACTCATTTTTTTTGGGGTTCCATGGTGATCGGTTTGTTACTGTTTTTTTTTCTTTACTTTTTTTTCACCCATTTATCCTTTTTTTTGCTTCTTTTTTTTACCCTTCACCCTTTCCTTTTTTTCTTTTTTTTTTTAATTTTTTTGGGTTTCTGCTTCTTCTTTTTTTCACCTTTCACGCTTTTTTTTTCACTCTTTTTTTTGGATTCCACTGTTACCGATTTGCTACCGTTCCTATTTTTTACTTCTTTTTTTTCACCAATTTATCCTTTTGTTCCTTTTTTTACTTCTTTTTTTTTATCATTCACCGTTCCTTTTTTTTTTTACTTTTTTTGGGTTTTTTTTTTTTTTTTTTTTTTACCATTCACCTTTTTTTTCACTTTTTTTTTTTTGATTTCATATTACCGGTTTGTTACTATTTCTTTTTTTTACTTCTGTTTTTTTGGGTTTCTTCTTTTTCTTTTCTTACTATAATAGAAACAAACAAGTGGGTAAGGGGGAGTGCCTTGGGAGTGCCATGTCGGATGGGAACAGTGTGTTACTGTGTCCCTTTATTTTCTTCTCTTTTTTTATGTTTCTTATTTTTTTTACTTATTTTTGTCACCCATTTATCTTTTTTTTTTCTTTTTTTTCCGTCCTTTTCCCTTCCATTTTTTCCTTTTTCCTTTTTTTACTTTTTTTGGATTTGTTCTTCTTCTTCTTTTTTTTAATTCTTTTTTTTTTCACCCTTCACCCTTCACATTTCTTTTTTTTTTTCACTCATTTTTAGGACTCCACTATTACTGATCTGCTATTTTTACCCTTTTTAACTTCTTTTTTTACCCATTTACCTTTCTTTTTGCTTATTCTTTTTTTCTTTCTTTTTTTCACCCTACACTTTTTTTTTTTACTTTTTTAGGATTTCTTCTTGGTTTTTTTTTTTGCTTCTTTTTTCACCATTCACCCTTCTTTTTCTTTACTCATTTTTTTATTCACTATTACTGGTTTATTACTATTCTTTTTTTTTGTTTCTTCTTTTGCTTTTTTACTTTTTTTTTCACCCGTCACTTGTGGAGGAGGAGAAAGTAGGAGGGAATGCCACCTCATATGAAAATAATTGGCTATTATTCACTTTTTTTTGGGTTTCTTTTTTGGGAATGGGGAGTACTTTGGGAGTGCCACCTTGGACGTGGATTACTATTTCCCCCTTTTTTTTCTCTCTTTGTTTAGTGTTTCATCTTCTTTTTTTTTTTTGCTTATTTTTTGGACCTATTTACCATTTTTTTTCTTATTCTTTTTTTCACCACTTTCCCTTCCCTTTTTCCTTTTTTTTTTTTATTACTTTTTTTGGGTTTTTCTTCTTCTTCTTGTTTTTTTAACCCTTCGCTCTTATTTTTTGTTTTACTATTATCGGTTTGCTACTTTTGTTTTTTCTTTTTTTACCCATTTATCCTTTTTTTGTTTCTTTTTTTTTTTACTTCTTATTTTTTTTACTTCTTTTGGGTTTCTTCTTATTCTTTTTTATTTTTATTTTTTTCACCGTTTACATTTATTTTTTCATTCCTTTTTATATTCCACTGTTACCGGTTTGCTATTGTTCTTTTTTTACTTTTTTTTTATTGTTTCTTCTTTTCATTTTTTACTTTTTTTCACCCTTCAATCGTGTGGGAGAGGGGAGTGGGAGGGAATGACATCTCGGATGGGAACAGTTGACTACTGTTCCCTCTTTTTTTAGGGGTTTTTTCTTCCCTTTTTTTTTTTACTTCTTTTTTTTCACTATTTATCCTTCGTTTTTTTTTCTTTGTTTTTTTCTCCCTTCATCCTTCACCCTTTTTTTTTTTTTTTTTTTTACTTTTTTTGGGTTTCTTGATCTTCTCTGTTTTTTTACTTCTTTTTTTTTTTCACCCTTTACACTTTGTTTCACTCTTTTTTTTGGATTCCCCTGTTTCCGGTTCCCTACTATTCCCCTTTTTTACTACTTTTTTTGTTTTTTCTTTTTCTTTTTTACTTTTTTTTTTACCTTTTACCCCTTTACCATTTTTTTAATAATTATAACATACAAAAAAAGCAAATATGGGCCAAGGCTACACCTTGTGCAGTCAGAACCTTCCTAGTATTAAAATATAAATAAATTTTCCCACTTCATACTCATGTTACTTAGGCTTGAACATGGCTCGGCCCAACTCTCGCCATGGTCTGGTCTAGAGCCAGAAGCCCGGATCTTATACATGTTGGGCTCACTTCCAACCTTCTAGGGTTCGATTTTGAAAGGTTCGAAAAGATTCAGCTCCGGTCGTTTCATAAACTATCAACCTCCGTGTGGAACAGAAAAGACTGACATCGAACCTTTGATTCTCGATGGTTTCTCTCTCTAGGGTTTCTTCAATTCCAATTCGCGCCCTTTCCATCCCAATTCGCTTCTCCAACTCTCCTTCTCCACCCTCACTTCCTTTCTCCCGAACCTTCGCCGTGTCAGTTTCGATGTCCTCAGCTTCGTCGGTGCAATTTCCTTCTCTAAATTCCAATCGGTGGAAACCAATGTGTTTATACTATAGTCAAGGCAAATGTACAATGGTAAAATCAAGCCGTTGTTCTGTTTCATCAAATTCTTTGATTTTGCACACCAATTGTTTGATAAATTTGTCACAACTATAGTTGCTTAAACTTGACGAAAAAAGTATGAACTTTACTGCTGTTTCAACAATACTACCAGTTATAGTTGCCTAAACTTGACGAAAAAAGTATGAACTTTTCTTGATCTTTAGTGGAGCTTGAACACTGGTTTTTTCTTTCAAAAAGTGGGTGTGCTATGTAATTTAACAACTGAATTAATTTTTGTCATGCGAACATTAAACTATTAAAATTTCATGGACGGTGTGGTTGTACGCGTTCTTCAATGAGTCATTTTTACTAGAATTTTTTAGGAAGTTGACATGAATTGAATTTCTATTACCCATCAGATGGGCGATGCTACGCACTTGGAGAGGTTCGATCATAGCAGCTCTTGGAAACCTCAAGTGCAAGCTGCTGATGCTGAGCATACGTGTGACCAGAAGTTTGACTATTTTCTGGTGCTTGATTTGGAGGGTAAAGTTGAAATACTTGAGTTCCCCGTTGTGATGGTCAATGCAAAAAGCATGGAAGTCATGGATATTTTTCACAGGTTTAACTCTTGTATCAGAAAAATGGTTGTGCAACTAATAGTCAAGCTTTCTTTATCATTGTATCTTGTTACATATCCCCTCAGATTTCTTCTGTTATATAATGTGCTTGAATTTCCTCATATATATTGGGAGCTTATCTAATCTTTCTTATGTCCATCTGCAGGTTTGTGAGGCCCTCAGAAATGTCTGAGCAAAGAATAAATCAGTACATAGAAGGAAAATATGGAAAAATTGGGGTTGATCGGTATGGACTCCAATAGTAGCAAATTTACTAGATGATAGTAAGTCTGATGTTGCACTGGATGCCTGTGAATTATCTGGAAGATTCATAAGGCCATAAACTTTTTGTTTAGGTTGGGCGAAAGCCACGGCTAATATATTCAATACTACAGAGATAGTTATCTTATTTTTCTAATGGTAGAATATGGAATTTGAGAGTTGTAACAAGGTGAAGCATATAATTTAAGTATAGAGTGATGAATAAAGTGAAACATATGCTTAAAATGACAAGACAGAATCCTTGCCCGCACTTCTGTCTTGTTACCAATTTTCCATAGTGGAGGAAAGCCTTTTACCCTGTGCTTACTCTTTATATGTGATCTTACACATCCAGGCCATCTCTATTGGGCTACGGTTGAGATATTTGAAGTGTTGCAGATTAAGCTTTGCCAGTAGTAGAATTTTTAAATATTATAATGGCAGCCCAGCTAATGCATTGTTTCAGTGTTTGGCATGACACAGCAATCCCATTTTATGATGTCCTTCAACAATTTGAGGCATGGATAACTCAAAATCACTTGTGGGAAAAGGAGATTGGTGGGCCTCTCAGACAAGCTGCATTTGTGACCTGGTATGTCCCCTGCAAAATATTGGATATATTTCCCTTATTGTGTATTTTAGAAGTTTTATCTCCCATGAGTATGATGTTTATAAGATGCATCATGTTTGGCATCAATACTATATTTTGTACAAAAGCTTCAGGCTATTACAATTTGAGACCGTTTGAACTATTTAAATTGTTTAGAGCTTCCATTTGGATCTCAGAGGCTGGAGGGTTTCAATTTGTAAGTTGTTTAGTACTCTCAGAAAAATCAGAATAATCATCACTATGGATAATGTGATCTGGTCACCCCTGGATAATGTGATCTGGTCACTGATAATCTTAGAGAGTTTTGAGTAAAACCGCTATCCCCTTCTTGGAGAAGAATGCTCATTAAATAATAGATATAATCTGAAATTTAGTTCTAAAACATTGCTAAACTGCCATATAGAGATTTGTCTAAAAAAAAAAGTCTACCGCTAACATATCCTAAATAAAAAAAAGATAGAGAATTTACAATAATAAAGATAATAGTTACAGGTGTACAGGGTATAAAATCAGTCATAGAATCAATCATAAGATGACATAGGATTTGCCATAAAATCAGCCATAGAGTCTGGTAGCTCTTTGACATGCCATAAATGCCATGGAATTTGGCATAAAAGTAGCCATAGAATTTGGTAGCTTTGAATGACCAACTAATTCCTTTTACATCCCCCCTCAAATTGATGCTGGTAAGTCAACAAGCATCAATTTGCGAACAAGAAAGTTATGTCGTTGACGTGTCATGGATTTGGTGAAAATATCTGCAATCTATAGAGTAGTGGGGATATGTGGGAGAGTAATAACTTGGCGATCATAGGCCTCCCGGATAGAGTGGCAGTCAACCTCGATGTGCTTTGTGCATTCATGGTAGACAGGATTAGCAGCAATTTGGATGGCACTAGTGTTGTCAGCATGTAATGGAGTAGGTTGATCTTGGGAGAAACCAAACTCTGTTAAAAGACCACGCAACCAAATGATCTCGGAGCATGCAGTAGACATGGCACGGTATTCCGCCTCAGTGGATGATTTGGAGACCGAGTCTTGCTTCTTGCATTTCCAAGAGATAAGAGCATCACCAAGAAACATACACCATCCTGTAGTTGATTTTCTTGTGTCCGGGCAACCAGCCCAATCTGCATCACTATAGGCTTGGAGATTGAGGGAAGAACCGGTAGGGAAAAATAAGCCGTAGCTAGGTGTGCCCAAGATATATCTAATGATACGGCGAACTGCAGATAGGTGGAGATGCAGAGGGGCTTGCATGAATTTGCTGACAATATGGACAACATAAGAGATGTCCGAGCGGGTGATAGTTAGATAGATAAGACTTTCAACCTGTTTTCGATATAACATAGAGTCCTCAAGAAGTTCCCCTTCATCACATCGATTTTTCACATTAATATCCATTGGGTGTCAACAGAATTAGTATCGGTGAGTTTTGCTAGCTGAACCAAATTCATAATATACTTGTGCTGATTCAAGAAGATACCTTGAGGCCGATGATGCACCTCTAACCCCAAAAAATAGGTGAGTGGGCCGAGATCTTTCATATGAAAAGTAGAGTGCAAGAAATTCTGAAATTTAGAAATAGCCTCCATATCAGAACCAGTGATGACAATGTCATCCACATAAACAATGAAAACAACTATGCCCTTGGATGTCCGCCGGAGAAAAAGTGAGCGGTCATACTGGCTTTGAACAAAAGAAAAGCCAAGGAGAGTCGAGCGAAACTTTTCAAACCACACTCACGGTGCCTGCTTCAAACCATACAAAGAGCGTTTTAGTTTGCAAACATCATTAGTGGAAGAAGTAGGCATACCATAGGGAAGTGTCATGTAAACTTCCTCCTTGAGGTCTCCATGTGAGAAAGCATTCCTTACATCCATTTGATGTAAAGACCAGGATTGTGATGCTGCAAGGGCGAGTATTGTTCATACAGTGGTCATTTTGGCGACCGGTGTGAAGGTCTCATCATAGTGTAGGCCATACTCTTGCTTGTTGCCAAGAACCACCAATCGAGCCTTGTAACGGTCTATGGATCCATCAGAATGGAGCTTGACAGAAAACACGAACTTACTATCAAGAGGTTTCACAGAAGGTGGACATGGAACAACATCCCAGGTCTGGTTTTCTTCAAGTGCAAGAAGTTCTGTTTCAATAGCTCTCCGCCAACATTCATGCTCCATAGCCTTCTTATAGGATAAAGGAATAGGAATAGAAACTGTGGCCTTCAAAGATAAAGGAGAGGTGAAACCATACCTAGCTGGGGGTCTACGAACTCGAGTACTTCGTCTGAGTTGTCGGAACAGGATCAGCATTAAGGGAATGATTTGGAGGGGACCCGAGAGGTGCTGAAATCTTGCGTCGTTGGTAGACTGGAGGAGGCTTAGATGGCACGGAATCGGTAGAGGAGGTAGGAAACATCGACAAAACAGAGAATGAAGGAGAAAGGTCATCGGTGTGTGTGGAAAAAAAATACTGATTTTAAAAAAAAATAATTCCACATTTCTGCTTTAGTTTTGAAGAGTCGAAGATTCAAGATGATGTTGGATTCCATAGATCTTAGAATCCATGTCATGATTTGAGCATCCTTGACTTCCCACTTGGAGTGCTCATCCTTGTCTTTGTCTTTGTCTTTGTCAGGTGCAGGTTTGCTTTCATCAATATGACTCATAGATCTTTGCCTTTGACAAATATCTTGAAGTGAAATGCCCAGACTGAGTAGTTTTTGCCATTGAAACGAATCAAGAAGATATCATGCTTGTCTGAAGACATGAGGCTGAGATAACGTAATCAAAATGACCAAGAATAAGGCACTGAACTAGGACTGAAAAGAAAAGAGACAGAAGAATTCATAACTGAGGCTATGATAGCATGATAATCTTAGAGAGTTTTGAGTAAAACTGCTGTCCCCTTCTTGGAGAAGAATGCTCATTAAATAATAGATACAAGATGAAATTTAGTTTTAAAATATAGTTAAACTACCATATACAGATTTGTCTAAAAGAAAAGTCTACCGCTAACATATCCTAACTAAAGAAAAGATAGAGAATTTACAATAATAAAGATAATGGTTACAGGTGTATAGGGTATAAAATCAGTCATAGGATGGCATAGGATTTGCCATAAAATCAGCCATAGAATCTGGTAGCTCTTTGACATGCTATAAATGCCATAGAATCTGCCATAAAAGTAGCTATAGAATTTGGTAGCTTTAAATGACCAGCTAATTCCTTTGACAATCACCCCTACAATGGATGAAGTGCCATATAGAAAAGGATGGCAGGTCTGTCTTTATTGAGTTGATTGTGCCATGCAATTGCTTGCACTTTGCTGTACCTCTTTTCTCAATATCTGTATCTCATAACTAGTTTTGATTATTATTTGTAAGTAGAAAATTTCAAATAACTCCTTGAATATGATTTGTGGTATTTCTTTTCAAATTTTTTCAGTGGCAACTGGGATTTGAAAACCAAAGTCCCTCAGCAGTGCAAAGTTGCAAACATGGAGCTCCCCTTATATTTCATGGAGTGGGTCAATATTAAGGATGTCTACTTAAACTTTTATAATAGAAGGGTAAGTTTAAAGATGAAATCGCAACATTCAGTAATTTCGGATTCTTTGTCAAGGTTTTTTCCCCCCCTAGCTAATCAGAACCATTATGAACTATTTGTTGGCCAGCTTTACTGGGTTCTTTATGTTCTTTGATCCATCTTTTACATATTTATAGGCCACAGGAATGATGTCCATGATGAAACAGCTTCAGATTCCATTGTTAGGAAGCCATCATCTTGGGATTGATGACTCTAAGAACATTGCAAGGGTATTGCAGCACATGCTAGCGGATGGTGCATTGATCCAGATCACTGCAAGGAGAAATCCTGCTTCTCAAAATGTTGACTACCTTTTCAAGAACCGCATATGATAGCTTTCTACGTGGGGATGCTCTCTCTTTCTGTATGTATACGTGTGTTTACATGCATGTCTACCCATATATTCGAGCCGGTCTAATTAATTCCTTGTCCCTTTACTTTCTTTAGTGATCGAGTTGTGAGACTGTTCATACATGAATGGGGATTAGAAGGGTAGAAAATCGAACCTTGATTTCACTCAGAAGTCGAGAGTGAATTGTTAGTTTCAAGTTTGTACAGAGAAACTAAATGTAGCAAGTTGATTGTGTTTTAGTTATCCTTTCTGTGTTCTCATTCTGTTGACAGTGACCTAGTCTGGGCCATACAGCTGATTTGTTCTTTCGTTTCCTTTTTGTCTTGTAATCTGGAATTTGACTATGTAGATTTGAGAGATGCAAAATTGTTGCATGGTGCTGCATTGACAACTTTTGATTAATTGTTCTCGTCTTTGTCCCCTTATCTTTGGATTTTACTTGATAACTTTATGACTTTGGCCTTCTTGATTGAATTGGAGGTGGGGAAGAATTTGTGAGAATGCTGAGTGGAATGTGATATACAAGTGGCGCAAGATTTTTGGTCTTTTCTTTTTGGGTGGGGGGTGGGTATTCTCAATTTTCAAATTGTTGTCCATTATAATAGCCGTTGGCCCTTTCCAATGTACAAGGTACGGTTGGGGGTGGATGTCATCGTTCTAGATATACAATTTGGTCGTATATTGTCAAGTCATGTGGGATGCTCGTGCTCATATATTTGGCGGTAACGTTTTTTGTGGGAAAATTGAGGAGTTGTAGCTGCATTTCGACCTTACCAAAGTCACTCTTCATTCACTCACTTTCCTTGCGCGTCTTTGTTACTCTCCTGCTCTTACTATTTTCTTTTTACTTATTGAAAGCCAAGGGATATAAGGTTTTTAACGGTTCCTACCGTTTACTCTATATTTTTTTAGAAAGAGAAGAATAAAAATAAGCACGATTGAAGAGAAAGAACCTCCGGATTAAACTCTTTTAAGTTGAGTCGTCAGACATTTTATCTTCATAATGAAAGATTTCCGGTTTGATCTTGAAAATAGTGAAAAAAAATTTGAGAGAGTCCATCCTAAAATGGATCCTATAGTATTCAAATTGAATTAGTTGAATAAATCTCAGATACCAGTAGTGACAACCAAAAAAAAAAAAAAAAAGAAAGAACGTCCATAGAAAAATTAATTTTGATTTTTGTAAAGACAATTTAACATCAATGACTCTAAATAGAGAAAATGGACTTAAATTGATTTTTTAAAAAGAAAAAATTAATGTATTTCGTTTGACGGGGATAAAAATTAAATTTTAAATTTTAGAGAGAGTAAACTTAAAATCTAATATATTTAGGAAAAAAAAAAACTAAAGAGAGAGAAAATTAGTTAATGTGCTTTAAAAATCGATTTTGGTTTTTGTAAAAAGGGAAAACATAAAATCAATGATTTCGGGAATGAGTAAAATATAATTAAATTAATTGGTTTAGAAAGACAAAATTAATTTAAACTTAATTTTAAAGAGAAAAAAATTTAATTTAATTTTTTCTAAATCGATTTTATCATATAGCATTTTTCCCTCAAATCTTTTACCATATATACAAAATACTACATTTATTCAGTAAAACAATGAGAAAGAAAAAATATTAATTGAATAGCTTTTATTTCTTAAAGTATTATCGTTGTAATTTTTCTTTAAGATTTTCCTCTCCTACGACCTCGGGGGAAAGTTGCTTAAACATTTTGAATAACTTATTTTGTTTTTTTCGTTATCGATATTTAAGTTTTATTCGATTAATTCGGTTTGAATATTATAGAGCCTATTTTAACGGTTGACTCTTTCAAATCATTTTTTGTCATTTTCAAAACTCAAATTCGAGATTTCTAATTAAGAAATAGAGTGTTCGACACACCAACGTGGGTTGACTCAACTAAATGTGGGGTTGAGTTTTCTTATATATGATCAAGATTCGACTCCTGTTAGGAGTATCGGACCCTCTTGTATATGGAACGTTTCTCGTTAGGAGACCCGCTCTCTAAAAAGGAGCCACTGCAGTGATCGATCCAGATTAGTTGTGACGAAATCTCGGATACTAAGCGGTATCCAAGATATAGTATCCAAAAAAAAGTGTTCGACCACTCAACCCAAATGAATTTAGTTTTTGAAGAACCGATTGGATTAACAATAACACAATCATGACATTAATTTTTATAAAAAATAAAAATAAAAACTATTTCGCAATCATAAAAGTCATTTCCAACATTTGATTTCTTCTCAAATTTGATTAATTTAAAATATTGCTAACACGAAGGTAGAAAGCAAAAGACTATTGATATTTACTTAATCATCGAATAATTCAAACAATTATCAAATAAAATTATTCTGTTTTGCCGCTCTGTAATATTTACTTAATTTTGATTTTAACAGCTTCCCAACATATTAGATAACTCATTAATTTAACTTAATTAACTTGCTTTTCTAGCTTGTCTAAATAACTTTACACCCTAAATCACTTTTTCTACTCTTAAGTACTACTACATTATAGGTTTATAAGGTTAATTACAATTTGCTCACACAACTAGCCAAATATATATATATATATATATATATATATATATATATCTTTAAATGTGCTAATATTAGTTGAACCAACTTTTACTCTGCCATACACATCAAAATATATTAATAAATTCTTGAATTAGTCAAATTTAATTAAAAATTAATTAAAACTATTGATAATTTTACTTTATGCAATCTATTTAATATTATTACATTAATTTTTTTTTAAATCAGGTCAAATCCCAGTTATAACATTAAAATATAAATTATCATTTTGACGTTATTCGGTATATTTTTAATCAAATGCTTTGACTAATTGTTTATAATATTGAGAAAAACAGTCAAATTAGTTAATAAAAAATAGTTTAGAAATAAGTTGATATTACGTTGTCGTTAAAGTTGGGCATGGGCCGATTCTGGCCCGAAAACCCGTCCAGGAAAATTGGCTTGGAACTGGCCCAAAACCGGCCTATCGGTTCCAACAGTCATTTGAACCGGTCTGGCCCAGCCGTTCCAACAATCAGATCATTTTTTTATTTTTCTCAAAATACCTCTCCCACCAACTATAAAACTATTAGTTTAAGGGGTATTTTGATTTATAAGATAAAAAAATGATAGCTATAAATAGACAACTCATTTCATAATTCCACATAACAATTTCTCATATTTTTCAATTTACAATATTTTCTACTCTCTCACAATTTTATAATATTTCTCTACAATTTACAACATCACTATTTTTTTCTCCACCTACAATTTAAAGTATCTCATCATTTTTTTCCACCAACAACTTATTAATTTTTTTCCTCCACCTACAATTTATAATATCTCTTCATTTTTTCCACCTACAATATACAACATTTTACATTTTCTTCTCCATGACATTACCGTTTTCTTCTCAATATCTCCCAAAATTTGACAAAATTTAAAAGTTAGAAACTCAAATTAATGAAGATTTGAAGATAAACAACCTTTGATTATGTCATATCGGTAACATTTATTTTTTTAATTTTTAATTTTTTTATTTGTAAATTTAATTCATTGTCTTAAATTTTTAAATTTCAAATTTTTTCAAAGAAAAAATGATCAGAACACACTAATCATAATCTTTACACCAATCTCCTCTCTCCTCATTCACATTTTTTCAAGAGGATATTGTCGAACAAAATTAATATTAATGTAGAAGTAGAAGAATTGAATTTAATCAAACACAATCTAATACTCTATGCACTAGAAAAGATGATTTTAATGTATGAAATTTTTTTGTTAAAGATCTTGAGAAGCAAAGGACCACTTGCAAAATTAATTAACAAAAATATAAATTTTTTAAGGGTTAAAAAGTATCACTCTTAAATGGCATATCGTAAAATATCACCCGGATAGATTATCATAAATTAGGCAAACACAAATAATCACTGGGGTGAGAAATGTCACAGGTACATTTAGGTATAATGTAGAGGCCGAGAAAATAGATCAAATTGAATGGATAACCCATAAAAAATTACAATTTAGTATTATTGAATGTGAAGTTTAAATATGTTCCAAAATATTTACAATCTAATTATAAAAAAATTTCTAGGAAATCAGGTAGGAAAAAATTACTAGATCACTTTCAAGAGTTCAAGTAAAATTTATAACCATTTCGAATAGATTTTTAATAATTTTGGATACTTGGAAATCGAAAAAGTATGAATATTTTATAGTTATAACATGTCATTAAATAAGAGAATTATGGATTTTAGAAAAAAGAATTTTACCTTTTCAAAAATGGGACAACTCATATTCGGGAAAAAATATTATTGGGGTAATAACTAATATTTATCGTGAATTTGGAATAATCGTCATAATTTTTTGTTGTCTTTATATAATATTTCAACTAATATTTGTGCAGTTAATTATTTAAAAAATATTTTAAAAACAATATTAGATGGAATATTTTATCATAATAAATGTGCATATCACATATTAAATTTATATATAAAAGATGGATTAGATGTCGTAAAAATAATTTTACTATCTATTCGTAATCTAATTTATCAAATTAAAATTTTTTTAATTAAAATACAAGAATTTAGACATT
The DNA here is from genome assembly GCA_033439265.1 of Dillenia suffruticosa. NCBI lineage: Eukaryota > Viridiplantae > Streptophyta > Magnoliopsida > Dilleniales > Dilleniaceae > Dillenia > Dillenia suffruticosa. The sequence goes on from JAVTVX010000005.1 coordinate 5,145,052, forward strand.
TATGTTAATTAAATAATATAAAATATAAAACTTTTAAATCAGAAATTGGCAATAGGTGGAACTCTATGTACGAAATGTTACAAGTTGTTTTCCATTTAAAAATATTTTAATCGAATTTGTTAATTTTAATTACGATTATGGTTTTATTGATCAAACCGCTTTTGATTTTGCAAAAACATTACTTGATTTATTAAAAATTTTTTTATACTTGTAGATATTTATTTTTCAGTGTATATTACTCAACAACTCATTTAATTTTACCTAATTTATGTAAAATTTGTTATATATTTAATCAATTTAAAATTGTAAAAAGATTTATTAAAATAGTTGAACTAATGGAAATAAAAATTTTAAAATATTATGAAAAATTCTTATTTTGTATTTAGTAGTTACTTATTTATATCTTAGGGTAAAAATTGAAAGGATAGAAACAGTAATTGATATTTTTATAGAGAAATTTTCTACGGAGATGTATATTAATGCTAGATATTTAAAACAAATAGCATCCCTTACAATAAAAAATTTGTTTGCATTATATCAAAATGAATAAAATAGTATAGGTGTTAATGATGTAGATAATAGTTCTAGTAATTTATCAACATGTTCATCTAGTTTTAGGTTTAATCATTTACGTATATTAGGAAAGAAACGAAAAACATTATCGTCATTTTCGTTAAATTAATTACTTTTATATCAACAAATACATAAGTTATAAGATTTTGATGACGACGATCATTTCGACATTATAGGTTGTGGAGAAATAGTACTAATTATTTCTCAATTTTGGCCACAATGGTCAAAGATGTACTAATTTTTCCGGTGTCTATAGTGTTATCGAAAAGTGTTTTTAGTACAAGTGGACGAGTTTTAATATTGAAGCAATCAAAATTGGTGGACAACATCTTATAATATCAAATTTGCATAAATTATTGGTTAGATGTAGAAAAAAAAAGGTAAGACATAAATATTAACTCGGGGACAAGATGAAGAAATAGAAACATAAATTTTTTGTGTTAAAAAAATATAAATATGTATTTAAGAAAAATCATTCTCGTAAACAAATCAAATGTAACCATATTAAGAGTATGTTTGGAAGAGTGTTTTTTTTCCTTTTAAGAAAAAGTAAAAATTAATTTCTTAAAAAAAAGTTAAAAATTGTTTGATTTTTTTATTTTTCAAATAAAATTAAAAATTAAAAGTTTATTCATTTTTTACTTTTTTACTTTTGAAATAAAATTAAAAATTAAAAATTAAAAATTAATGGTCATATTTGAAATTTTGTATCATTTAAATGAGAATATTAATGAAATAAAAATAATTATGTGAGGATATAAATGGAATAAGAAAAAATATATTTTTGAAAAAAATAGAACAATAAAAAAAGGAGAAGAAAAAGTTTCTCCCAAAAAAGCTCATTTTTTAAGAATTTTTTAAAAAATATTATTTGATGGAGTTTCTCTTTATAAGGAAAAGAGAAGTTCAAAAAAATTTTGCCAAACGAGCATTAAATTAGTAAATTTGAAAATCCAAACGAAAGTTTGGTAGTTAACGTATACTAAATTTGATGAAATAACTCTAAAAATTTATTGTGTCTCTTTTTTTTTCTTAATTTTTAGTTAATTAAAAAATTAAATAAAAAACCCAATTAAACTAAAAAAAAAGACAAGTAAACAAAAAAAAACTACAAACCATAGAAAAAAAACCAAAATATACAAAAAAAAAAACACAACCGGTCAAGAGCCCACACAACAAAAAAATAGGAACCATGAAACTGGCCCGGTTGAACCGGGCTGGTTCACAGGGCCTTCCAATGAAATTTTTGGGCCCAGCCCGGTTGAACCGGATTCAGGTACCCTTTGAACTGCAGCCGAACCGGCCCACCGTTCCATGAACCGTCCCAAACCGGACCGGGAAAGGAACCAGACCGGCCGGGTTTCACCTCCAGCTGACGTGAAACTAATATGCTACTGTAGTAGCCGATCAATGTTTTTGATAAAAAAAAAAAAATTAAGACAATTTTAAAATAAATATTATTTATATTTTTAACACGATAAGATTTTCAGGTTGGAAACGGGTTTTATAAAATTAGAGCATGTGCAATACACGCCAATAATTGTGCGTGGTTATATACGGGCAGCGTATTGTTGAGGTAGCAAGAAATTTCTATGTGACTCGGCCCAAAGGTGTGAAGCAACAGGTTGGGAGAAGAGAGGACCCAAGAGAAAGCGCCTCTCGCCGGAGATAATCGAGGGGACAGAGAGAGAGGGGGGGGGGGGGCTTTACAAAACCCTCACAATCTTTGGAACTCTCAATATAGGAACCAATTTCAGAGGAAAATCCAAAACGAAATTTCCCAATCGATTTGCACTTTCTGTAGGGTTTCTGATTTTCTCTATCTGCGGTGTTTCCTCTTCAAATGGATCCCTTCTCAGGTTTCAATCTCTAGGTTTTCTCATCAGTGAAACACTCACTCACTCCATCAATTTCAAACCCTGCTCGTAATCCCCGTATCTTTCTCTCTTTTGTCATGCGATTGTCGGAGTCTTCATCGTCTTCTTCTTCTTCTTCTTCTTCTTCTTCTTCTTCTTCATCATCTTTAGAGAATCGGAATAAAGTGAAAGGGAAGAACAAATTAGGTTCTAGAACCAGGAAAAAGCATAAAAGACTAGATGCAATCTGCGAAAAAGCTTACAATCGGAACCGCCAAATCGAAGAAGACAGGAACAATGGATTGGCGACTGTAGACGAAGAATCGGAGCTTCGTCGCAGCACTCGAGTCCGCAAACGACCTGTTATTCTCGACGCGTCCCCGCCGCCCGTGAAAAAACGGCAAAAATTAAATGGAAAAGGGAATTCTGGAGTGAAGAAAGAGATTTCTTCTGTTGAGGAAGTGAAGGTGAAAAATGAGGCGAAGGGTTTTAGTTCACCCAGTGAGAATCTGGATGAAACTGATGGCTGGAGGTCGAGATTGAGATCTAGGGTTAGGAATGTTGATGTTAAAGTGGTGTCGCCGCATGGAAAAAGAAAGCTGTTCGTAGAATTAGATGGGCAGATAAAGTCATCGAGTCACCAAGTAAATAGGGTTAGAGAGGTTTTGAATGGTGGCCAATGCAATTCAACGATGGTGAAGTCGAAGAGGCTAGGGAAGATTAAGGCTGTGAATTTGTCAGATGACGCGGATCAAGCTATAGAGCGTGACAGTGTTAAAGAGAATAATGACAAAGAGATTAATGAAGTGGAGGAGGAGGAGGAGGTGGCGGCGGCGGCGGTGGAGGAGGGGGAGAAGGTGAATGATGACAAAGAGATTAATGAGGTGGATAAGGAAGAGGAGGAGGAGGAGGAGGAGGCGGCGCCGGCGGAAGAGGGGGAGAAGGAGAATAAGTCATTGTTTGATAGCTCAAATGGTGAAGAAAATGGGGTGGAAATTGATAATGGTAAGATAATTTTAGAAAAGAATGAAGAAACTGAGATGGAAACTGATGTGCAGTTAAATAAATCCAATGACAATGATGAGATGGAAATTGTGGAAGAAAGCAATAAGCTGGAGGAACCACCTGAGAATTTGGATAAAGGTGAAAATGAGAGGGATGGTGATGCAGCTGTTGAAATAAATGAAATACCCGGAAAAGAAAAAGAAGGGAAAGAGGAAGGGCAAGATGACGAGGATGATTCTGTAGTGAGGAGTGCAGAGAAGGATGAAAATCTAGTGAATGCTGATAAATTAAATGGTGCTTCTGGTGATGCACTTGTGAAACCACGCATAAAAGAAGGCAGGCGATGTGGTTTGTGTGGGGGAGGAACTGATGGTAAACCTCCAAAAAAGTTACTCAATATCATTGGTGAAAGTGATAATGAAACTTACAGCAGTTCGTCAGCTTCAGAGGAGCCTAACTATGACATATGGGATGGTTTTGGTGATGAGCCTGTTTGGCTAGGACAGCTGTTGGGCCCAGTTAATGATCGATTTGGCATTGCTAGAGTGTGGGTTCATCAGCATTGTGCCGTATGGAGTCCAGAGGTATGAGTGATTGAGTTAAATGTCCAGTTATGTGACATAAATTCCTTTCCTAATATTTTATTTTAAAACTAGATTATAGATCAAAAATCATTCCATATTTGCTGATCATACGCCTAGTTCCTGAACTGTGTTTGTCCTTGCCAATCATATTTCCTAATGGGGAATATTTGGTAAAACCCTAACTATTAATATAAAAAAAGAACTTCAAGTATAAAATCTTCTTAATTCAGGTGTCGTGTATAGCCTATGTGATGAAACTAATAGACATCTTTTCCTTGCACAAGGAGACATAGCTTGACATTGGTACATCTAGTAGCTTCATTCATGGGAGAAAGTTTGAGTTCTAGTGGTGACTCTGCTTTGTTTAGTGTTTATGTGAGGGATTTCCATTGTGTGGTTCTAGGCTCATGGCCTCCTTTTGATTTTTTTTTAAAGACATTTTTTCCTTCATTAAAAAAATGCAAAATAGGCTTCTCGTTGATGTTGTGGGTAAGTAATGAATTTGTGCTCTAAATATTTCTTATACCTTAAGTACAAAGTTATGGGCCTTATGATGTTGTAATGAGGCTAAGAGGTTATGGATCGAGTTTGATGAGCATGCTACTTAATTTTCTTATTCATGTTGTTTCCTTTGGTATTACCTATCATCTTGCTATAATCCTGATTTTTCTTTCTAAAAAAATATTCTTAACAATCTTAAAAGTTGTGATTACTTAATTCTTGTCTTACATCAAAGAAGACATTTGCTCACATGCTTACCATGAAGCCTACTTTTGGACCTGACAATAAGGGCATATGGCTAGATTTCTTATTCATAAATTTGCATTTGTTTGAGGAGCATGGTGTACACTGGTTGCATGTACTACACATATGGGCACTTCCATATGATCCTATCCTGAACTTGTGGGTCCATTTGTGGAAAGATGATGTTCATAGTATCACCATGACAATCTCAAGTATTTGATACATAATACTAAATTATGCTAAGCATTGAGGTGCTATCATCATGATTTAATATTGCTATATAATCTTCGGTTATGATTTAGATTTGTCAACAGATTTGTTCACATTGTAATCTGTATCGCAGGTTTATTTTGCAGGTTTGGGATGTTTGAAAAATGTCAGGGCTGCACTTTGCCGAGGAAGAGCATTAAAATGCACTCGCTGTGGAAGGCGAGGAGCTACCATTGGATGTCGTGTTGATCGATGTCCGAAAACTTATCACTTGGTTAGTTGATGGAGTTCTTTTCTACAGATTCTCCTTGCTCCATTATATATATTTTACATCCTTTAATAAACTTCATCCTCCATCTCACCCTCCCTGCTGCTGATAAGTGACCTGTTTAAAATTTTCATCATGCTACATTATTTATTCTTGCAGCCTTGTGCACGAGCCAGTGGTTGTGTATTTGATCATCGTAAATTCCTTATAGCATGTAATGACCATCGTCATCACTTTGAACCTCATGGCATTCATTATGCAAATCGAATTAAAAGGATGAAAGCTAAGAAAATGAAGATGGAAATGAGGAAGCTATTTAATGATGCTTCACGGAAGGATATTGAAGCAGAAGAAAAATGGCTGGAAAAATGTGGTGAGGATGAAGAGTTCTTGAGACGTGAGAGTAAGAGGCTTCATCGAGATATGTTAAGAGTAGCACCTGTGTATATTGGAGGGCCTTCCTCTGAAAATGGAAAACAGTTTGAGGGTTGGGAATCGGTTGCAGGGCTTCAGGATGTGATCCGGTGCATGAAAGAGGTTGTCATTTTACCTCTATTGTATCCTGAATTTTTTGGCAATCTAGGGCTTACACCTCCTCGAGGTGTTCTTTTGCATGGTTATCCTGGAACAGGGAAGACCCTAGTTGTTCGGGCATTAGTGGGTTCTTGTGCACGTGGGGATCGGCGGATTGCATATTTTGCTCGCAAAGGTGCAGATTGTTTGGGGAAATATGTCGGAGATGCTGAGCGTCAGTTAAGGCTTTTGTTTCAGGTTGCTGAGAAATCTCAACCTTCTATAATATTTTTTGATGAGATAGACGGATTAGCACCACGCCGCACTAGACAGCAGGATCAAACTCATAGTTCAGTTGTTTCGACCTTACTTGCTTTGCTGGATGGATTAAAGTCTCGAGGTTCAGTTGTTGTGATTGGTGCAACAAACCGTCCTGATGCTATAGACCCTGCTTTAAGACGTCCTGGCAGGTTTGACAGAGAGATTTATTTTCCACTGCCGTCAGTCAAGGATAGAGCTGCTATTCTCTCTCTTCACACACGAAGGTGGCCAAAACCAGTTGCAGGATCTGTGCTTAAATGGATTGCAAGGAAAACTGCTGGCTTTGCTGGTGCAGATTTGCAGGCCCTTTGTACTCAGGCGGCCATTATAGCTCTGAAGAGGAACTGTCCCTTGCAAGAAATATTATCTGCTGCTGGTGATAAAGCCTTGAAGGGAAAACTCCCTCCACTTCCTGCATTTTCAGTGGATGAAAGAGATTGGTTGGAGGCCCTTTCCTGTGCCCCTCCTCCATGCTCTCGTAGAGAAGCAGGAATTGCTGTAAATGATGTGGTATCTTCTCCCCTTCAAACCCATCTAATTCCTTGCCTTCTCCGACCACTGTTGCATATGCTTGTTTCTTTTTATCTCGATGAACGCCTATTAATACCATTGCCTCTTTCAAAGGCTGCAACAATGATTAAAAATCTGATTGTCTCTCTCTTGGAGAAGCAGAAAGTTCAGAGTGATTCTTGGTGGTCCCATCTTGATGAGTTGATTCAAGACACAGATTTAGTAAAAGACATAGTGAGAAATCTTTCGGGTTCCAACCTTGTTATTGGTGACGCTAGTGTATTAGATTCGGATGCTATATATGGTGGTGATAATGATGAGAGTGTGATATTTGAACCTTATAAGTCATGCCAAAATGGTCTCCGTACTACTTTGCTGCAACCTATTTGTTACGCATCTGGGGCCAAATCAGGCTTCCGTATATTGATTGCTGGAAGTCCCAGATCTGGCCAGAAACACCTTGCGTCTTGCCTTCTCCACTGTTTTGTTGGGAATATTGAAATTCAAAAAGTTGATTTAGCTACGATTTCACTGGAAGGACATGGAGATGTATTTCAGGGAATTGCACAAATATTAAGTATGTCCACTGACCTGTTATTGTTTGTTCTTATTCATGATATTGTTGATTATGTTTTTTTTTGTTCCAAATGATGTTAGGTTTAGGGCTAACAGGGCCAGCTACTTGCTCTTGCTGGTGCGCAATGCTTTATTGTTCTTCCATCGGAACTTTGCCAAATCAATTCTAGAAATATGAACTCCCATTATCTTGATTTTGTTTTATATTGTGTTTGTGTTCCATGTTTGCTCCATTGCCTTGCAGCTGGGGAAAAGGCTGATTATTATGCTGCCCTTTTCCTTTAAAATACTTTCCATCCAAATTATATTATCCAACTTTTAGATCCTTGTCCAAATTTTCCTACTTGCTTTAGAGACCAGTGTTGCTCTCAATTTAGTTCCTGTGCATGATTTAGCTGAATTGTTTGCAAGTGTTTTTGAGACCACTGTGATTAACCAAGTCAATAACATATCAGTGGCTGCTCTGTATGGTTGTACCTGTAACTCTTGCATCTTTTTGTCCCAAGAAAATTTTTTCTTGAAATTTGCTGTTGAATATGCTTGATTATGGAGGGCGAGCCTTGGCGCAATGGTAGAGTTGCTCCTTTCGTGACCTCGAGGTGATGGGTTCGAGGCGTAGAAACAGCATCTTTGCAAAAATGCAAGGGGAAGGCTGTGTACATATACGCCCACCCTCCCCTTACCCCTGCACTAAGCCGAGGAGCACTTTGTGCACTGGGTGAGCCCAATATGCTTGATTATATGGCTGTGCGGAAAATTGCAACAACTCACTAGGTTTCTCTGCTGATTTTGTTAGTGTCAAACACCTGGCTCTGCATCAGCGGTGATTCCAGTGCCCGTAGTTGTTACATTTTCTTTACAATGGACTAAGTGCAATTGTACTAACACTTTTCAGAGTTAGTGCAGGTTGAAACACTACTTCTGCATTAATGATCAAGCAACAATTTAGCACCTGTTCCCTAACAATAATAGACAAATTAATATTCTCCTCCATAGCCCACCAAGAAAAAGAAAATAGGAAAAAGAAAAAGGGGGACAAAAAGAGAGAAACCATGCAAGAGTTGTGTCTATATATAATGGTCTTTGCTTTACAGTAAGTGCTTCTACTTTATTTGGTTTCTCAATGCTTCCCAATGTTATGCACACCATCTGTATATTGTCCACAAAATTGTTTGCTTGAATCTATACCCTTTTCTATCTATTTTCTTCTGTTCTTTTCTCCTTCCAGTGTTTCTTGCTCTAACTTAATAGGCATTCTCTATTCTAAGAACAGAAAAAGTGTTCCTTTAAGATCATATAATTACTGCACTCTTTGCTTGGAAAGGATAATACTTGTTAGCATGCTCAGTATAAGGAGATCGTAATTGAGTTGATTTTATACTAATTATTGTTTTTCCTGGGCAGTGAGATGTGCTGCTGTTGGTTCATGCATTGTTTTTATGCCTAGGATTGATCTGTGGGCAATACAGACACAAGATCAAGTTGATGTTGAGGAAAATAAGTCTAGTTTGAGATTGTCAGATTCTGAAACAGTGGACAAGGGGGATGCGCAGACTGCTGCCCAAAGTGCCTCGACTGTGTGGATGTCATTTGTTGAGCAGGTGGAATCAATAGGGGATTCTACACGGTTGATGTTTCTGGTACGATTGCCATCTCTTTATTGTTCTTCTCACCTGTTACAATTTTAATTTGTTATATGGTTCTACTTGGCTTTGTCATTCTGATGCTAGGTGGTAGGTACTGCTTATGTGTGTAATCAAATTCTAAATGTATTTGATTATTAACAAATAACCCACTGTTATAACTTTTCTGCATCCTATCACTAGTCAACCCATAATGACCGATTGCAGTCCAGTGTCAACTCCTACCCCAACAGGAATCGGCTTGCTTTTGCTCAGATTTATCTTCAACCCAGAAACAACTTCAAAACCCAACAATATACTCCTCAATTTCGAAATGGGGTTCAGATCTCCCATGCTGAAAATAATTGTGTCATCAGCTAATAATAGATGAGATCCCATCATAAAAAATATTATGCTGTGTGTAAATGGACCTAGTTCACAGATAACATTCGATATGGGACCTTTTCTCCCTCACTGCTCCTATCCTGTGGAGAAGGGTTCTGGAAATTGTCTGGAAAGTCAATTAGGTGTGGTCATCTGATAGAATATATGTGTGTGGTGAAATTTAATTGGGAAATGAATCGATCTTCTTCCTGATTATATCATCAAATTTGTCTGTTCCTATGAAAGCACAGAGGACTGTGGTGGAGCTGATTCTGTCTTTGGCACCACTCCTTTGGGAAACAAGTTAGTTTCATATTTGACATTTATCAACTGCATCCAACCATTATGGGCATATCAAAATAAGAGAACCTCTCACACATCTTTAACTCTTCTTCGGTAATATTTGGACATTGGTCAATTTGACAGGTTATCTTTATCACACAAGTATGGGAAAAAATTGAAGAGAGAAGCTTGAGGCTCATGATGAAGACAGCATAGGAATAGCAAGCAGCATGTTGATGATACATACAAATTGAGAAATAAAATACATTTCTGTGCATGCCATACCAGTTCATTGCATTGTCGCCTGGTGGAATTTTTTTGGAATTTTTATGTAACTGTGGCTGTTATCACACATCCCATATAATCATTGCATCTGTTCTTACTTTGTTGATACTCTAAACAGGTACATGATTTCTTATTTATATGTGTGGTGACCTTTTTATGTTGTTCTATAGAGCCAGACAAACATAATTCAACCAAGTCATCTTACTTTCTTTAGCACTTCTCCGAGCAGCTTTCTTGGCTTTATTCCATTTAGGCTTCTTAATAGTCTTGCATCTTGCTTTCTTTAAAAGCAACAATAGAATCTTTTTCCATCAGCAGTTGCTTGCTTGTATGGCCTTCCTGCTACTTGTTATCTTTGAAGTGCCCATTATTTTTCCAGGGAAATAGTGGTTTCTATGTGCTGTCTGGGATTTTATTTCTTTGCTAGCTATCATTTATGGTTTTAAGTATGAATTTCTAAAGCATATTACTAACTAGATTGGGATTTCTTTTGTGGATACTGTTTGAGAAGGCTACATCTGAGGTGCCAAGTTCTCTACTCCCTAGAAGAATAAGAGAGTTTTTCAACAGTGAAACGGATGCCTTGATTTGCAGTCAAAGAATTCCACCATTTTGTTCAATTCCCTGTTTCTCTATCCACACTGATGGAAATTTTGACCATGATAAAGTGATCATCTCATGTGCAGCAGCAATAACCAGGAATGTTATTCAGCAATTTGTCCAGTTGATTCATCAAGAAACCCATGTTAATGACAATGAGCCTAAATTTTCAATTGACAGTGAAGGTAAGACAGAGGAAAATAACAGCATAGATCATGGTGTAGCCCATGAGCATGATGATGGAACAGAATATCCAGAGCACCATGTAGCAAAGATTCCACGACGGCCCCACATTAGGACTCCAAAGGGAAAATCCAACTTGCTTCTGGCTATAAGTACGCTTGGCTATCAAATCCTGCGATATCCTCATTTTGCTGAATTATGTTGGGTAACATCAAAGTTAAAAGAGGGTCCTTGTACAGACATCAGTGGACCTTGGAAGGGCTGGCCATTCAATACTTGTATCATTCGCCCTGATAATTCTTTAGACAAGGCAGCTGTTGCTAGTAGCTCTGGGAACATCAAAAGCAAAGAATTATCTGGTTTAGTCAGAGGTTTAATTGCTGTTGGTTTATCTGCATATAGGGGTATCTACAAATCACTTCGGGAAGTTTCCAGTGAACTTCATCTTGTTCTAGAACTCCTAGTTGGACAGATCAACTCAAGGGTCCAGGCAGGCAAAGATAGATATCAATATCTTCGTCTTTTGTCTCAAGTGGCTTATCTAGAAGATGTGGTTGATAGCTGGGTTTACACACTGCAGAGGTATTTTCTTTTTCGATAAATATGACTAAACACTTTCTGCAATTTATATGTAACAATAACTTTTGAATTGCAGTTTGGAGCGGGATGCTTCGGTGACTTCATCAAACTCTGTGCTAGCAACTGTGGGAGAAACAAGCACGGGTAATCCAGGTCAAACAGATGAATGCAGGTCAAACATTATCAGCAGAAACTCCCCTGGACGTAAAGTTTTGGATGAAGGCTCCCTGGGTCTTGCTGATGTTGATACAAAAGGTCTGGATCTCAATACAAGAGAAGATGATGTTGGTTTCACTATCAATGAGGAGAGAGGTCCGGTCCCAGGAGGTTCTGAAGAGCAGGATTTCCTCTTAGACCCTCCGCCTCCGCCTATTAATCACACTTCTTGTGACTCTGCCCATCCCATGGATATGGGGAGTGCAGCTGCTGATCAAGTAGGTGAGAAAATATTAGATGAACAGAATGGAATTTGTCATTTTGAATCATGTGGATCCAAAGAGCCTGGAAATGATGCACCAAATGCGACAGTTTCAGGGCCTAAAACACTTTCAAATGGATTTGCATCATCAGATGCTGTGGACCTTGTAAAGGGTGGTCGTCCCACTTCTTGGGAATCAGGTGGCGATATGTTCTCTAGTTATGATAAAGCCTTTGACCAGTTTAATGGGTCTGTGGATGAGACTGGTACTTCTTTAAGAGATGATAAGCATGACTCTGATACAAATGTTGCAGATTACAATCTGTCTTCAAGCAGAACTAAGGACACAGCATCTGACGTTACATGTGCGTATCAGTGTTGCCAAGAATGCCTTTACGGACTCCATGGATTAGTGCAAAAAATTCTAAGTCAAAGGGGATTCAAAGCTCAAATTTGGGCAGTAGACGATGTTCATGATGTTGTTACAACATTGTCAGTTAGTCTTATCTCATCCATCAGGAATCTTTATGTAGCAAAAAAGGTCAGCAGGTCATCTGACAAAGAGCTAAAAAATCAAAGTATCAAGTTGTTTCTAGATAATGAACGGAGCACAAACCAACCGGAAGATTCTGGAAGTATTTCATTCTTGCCAATGGAATGTAGTTGCCACTCCACGGGTAAGAGTGAATCTACATTGTCAAAGCCTTCCCCAGATCCTCGGCTCAGCCTTGAATTGAAATTCATCTACAGAGACAACGTTCTGGTGCCTATAGAACCTGAGACAGATATATCTTTTCACTGTAGGTTCGAGACTTTATGCCTTTGTTCTTTTATAGAGTGGATGATAGCAACCAAGCAGCCTTTGTGAATACTGTTCATCTCTTGGGTCAGCCTCACTAGGCAGTCTTTGGTGCTGTTGCGGATTTTAGATTAAGACTTGCTCACAGAGATGTATAAAAGGAAAAGGAAGTACAATTTTGTTACCGAGTTCTGAGTTTTATCGAGTTCCGAGTTTTATCAAGTTCCTCCAGATGGTTCCTTGACCAATTGAGGGCATTCCTTGTTAGGCTTTTACGCAGATTTGCCCTCAACAGTTTTGACTATCTCCAAAATCTGAATTAATCAACACCTCTGTATGTAAGTAGCCGTTGTGAGGGTCTCTTCATTTTTTAATTGGTTTAGTATTCCATGTTCCCACATTTTATAAGTCCTAGTGGTTTCAGTTGCTGTATAGGACATTTCTGATCTTTAATCTACAGGGTTTCAAATAATGGATTGCTTCTCACAGTGTGATTCTTTTCTAGTAGTGTTTATTTTGTTAATCAGCATTGACTGATGGGTTGATATACGCTGTGATTCCAGTTCATGTGCGTAGCATTTGGTTACGAGGGGTTCTGCACGTCCGATTGCCTTTGCAGTGACTCTGCAAAATTGGAAATTTAGAGAATTAGTATTTTTAAAATTTTAAGGTATTTTTAAAATTTTTGTTGGTATATTTTTTATTTTTTTTTAATAGATGTTGCTAAAAGTGTATATATTAGCTTTAAAAAACATTGTGGGACAGGTTCTCCTGGGCTCCGTAGGTGGCCCAAGTGATCAATATGAAGGACACCCGACGTGTACCCAACTTTATTAGGCTCGTACCGTTTGTTTTTTTAATTTTACAAGGATTCAAATATAAAATTATCATGTTAAAAAAAGAGATTTATATTATTAAATTATTTTCTTAAAAATGCTCGTACAATTATGGAATATGACTTCCTCTCATGTTTTCTTAATTATTGATAGCCAAATGAATGTACACGTGAGCTTGACAATTTCATGGAATGAGGCGAATCCTCGAAGAGGGTATATATAAGTTTTGCATGGACCTTCAAGGTCGAGACAACTACTCATGGAGACGAGTTTAGACTTGCTATTAGCGGTTTTCGAACATAACCTTGCAGATGAGTATTAATTGAAACCTTGCATGTTATTGATGGGTAATCAGTTTACTGAAATGATATATTAAATTTTTTGATCAATTTTTAAATTTAAAATTTGGGAATAAAAAATATTATATCGGACAAGTCACCATTTTAGTAATATTTTAGGCCCTTTTGACAATTGGTGGGGTCACAATTGCCCTCTTCTCACCCTCTACTCAACCGCAATAAATAAATAAATAAATAAAAAAGAGGTTTAACATAAAATCTCTTGAAAGTTCAAAGTCTAAAGCTGCTCCAGACTTTGAACGAACCTATTAATGTACTCGGTCATAATACCTTTGCTGACTAGAGCCTGCTTCCATTTTGCATGATTCTTCCTCACCAAAGACCCCATCTCACTATCTGTATCCATCACAGATTTTATTGCTTTGCACACACTCTCCTTTGAAAACCATCCATTGTCTTCTCTGTCCACCTCCACAGCTAGCTTCAACTCTTGAGCCATGAGCCTTGTGTTTAATATCTGATCACCCAATTGCGGTATTAACACGATTTGACAATCACTCATCAGAGACTCCCACATTGATCCAAAACCGCAATGGCTGACGAAACACCCAACCGATGAATGGTTCAACATCAACAGTTGCTGAACCCATCCTCCATAAACCACACCTCTTCCTCGAACCCTTTCCTCAAAACCCTCTGGCAACGCTTCTTCTATGGTCTCAGTCCCCGTTGGCGGTTTCGCAGCGATGAAAAATGGGAGGCCCGTTAGCTCAAACCCTAGCACAAGCTCCTGAAACTGCTTTTTTTGGAGTATAAATTGGCTTCCAAATGCACAAAACACAACTGATCCCTGCTGAAAGCCGCCGAGCCATTGATTCCTTTTCTCGTCCAATGGTGCTGCTGAAGGATCAGGCAAAACGGGTCCGCTTACTAGCACCTTCTTCTCAAACTGGCTTCCAATGTAATCACACAACTGGCCTTCAATCTCCACACATGTCCTGATAGCAATGGCATCGCTGTTTTTCATTCCAAATACGCACCGTTCATAAAACGTGACCCCTTTGCCGAATTCTTGTGATATAAACGTCAAAGAGCGAGCTTCATGCTTTTTCATCAATATAGTCGAAGAAGGGTACCCTGGTGGTGGCACTGCCAATTCCTCCTCCGTAATGGCCCTATCCTTAGGCACATTTCGTGCAGGGACTAATGCAATGGCAAGAGAAGCGGCACTAACAACATTGTAGCAAACAGACTTTATCCCAAGCTGTCTACCCAATTCAGCCACCCAGAATGCGAAATCAAAGAAAATAAAATCGGGTTTTGATGCACGCAAAGAGACCTCAACTTGATCGCGAGTTAGGTCCATGGCAACAGCTAGGAGATTCGTCATGTAAATGGGTATGTCCGAGGCTGTCTCTGTGCCAGGAGGTAGTCCTTCAACTTGTGGGACTAAGAGAGGATGAAAAGTTATCAGCTCAGGGTGGCGATTGTGATGTTGCAGTTGATATTGAGCCTTTGTTGGTAGAAAGAATGTGATTCTATGCCCTCTCTCTGCAAGTTTGTTTGCTAGATGAAGAAATGGTGTCATGTGCCCAACTGCAAACCATGGGAACATAGCTATGTGGTACTTTGAGCCCATTTGTTTTTTTTTTTTTTTTTTTTGGTCTCTCCTCCTCCTCCTTTCCCTAACACTTTTCTTCGGATCTTTGCCTTATGTTTCTGTCAATTTTTTGAAAAATTTGTGAAGAAAAATTACTAATTTTGCAGGAAGCAGATGAAATTGTGAAGGAGGGGTTGTGACAAGTGACAAGCGACAAAATTTTCCTTAACAAACCGACCAAAACTATCGAACTAGGTTGGCTTACCAGTTGACTGTATTTGTTTTGTGAGATTAATGTTGAATTAATCCTTAACTAATTTACCGGATTGTTTTATCTGTTGTGGGCAAAAGCGAATTTCTAGGAACGGACAAAATTAAATTGAGGTTCCCTCTTTGACCAACTTGTGAATCGGGAGTGTGAATTTGTATAAATTCATTTTTAATTATTTTTCAAAATATTAAAATTCTTTACCAGCTGTGAAATGTCCAAATTCAAGATATATATATATAACTATTTTTCATCCAATCTTACTATAATAATAGTAACTCTATGAACAAAATTTTATATTTATTGCTTTGATTATACAATATTAAAAAGTCCAATAATTATTCCATGGAAAATTCTTAAATAATATTAAGGAAACAATATATTGTCAAACTATACATGCATTTCACTCAATCTCAAATCTTGGATGGTGAAAAATATCATGTTGATTTGGGAAAGCATATTCTTTGTTTCTTTTTTTTTTTTTTCTTTTCTTTTTTTAAATGCTATTTGTGACTCAAGTCTTTTTTTTAAAAAAAAAAAAAAAATTGTTTTGTTGAAATTAGTTGTCTAATAAATTTTAAATGAATTTTCTTAATTGAAATTGTTCTATAGTTTCGAATTTTCAAAATTTATGATATTTTTTTTTATCATTTTCCATTACTTTCCAATTTGATGAATATATTCCATTATTACAAAAATAGAAGAAAAAACTGGTCCACCAAGGAATTAGATGGATGCATTAGCAAATGTATATGAATTCAATGTATAAAGCATTAACCACCCCTCTTGAACCTAGCGGATAAAGCCGCTTTATACTGATCCAACAATCATTAATCCAATAATTTTCAATATAAATTCAAAAAAAAAAAAAAAAATCAATTGTAATGGTATTTGTACTTATTCTAAATTTGAGATTTACGGTCCGTATATTTCAAAAATAGTATTACTCTTTTTGAGAGATTTCATTTTAATAACTATGTATTAAGACCAAAATGACAACACTATTGATGCTGGGGTATGAAGATTTTCATGAATGAATCAATCATGTAAATAAGGGAAAATCACCCAAATCCTAAAATGTTATTAATTGCCTAACCTTTGTGCACATGATTTTTCCTCTTTAAGGAGAATATTCTTTTTCTCACAAATTCAAAGCATGAAAATGTTGATGAACCCTTAAAGAGATTAGCACTGCATCATTTTGGGGACAGATTGCTGCTAAATTTGACACTATATGGGTATGACCCCGCATTCTTTGACAATCCATTCACACCCATTTGGCTTAGCTGTCGAATAATGAGAAGAAGAAAACAATATAAAATAATTCTTTTTTTTTTTTTTTTTTTCTGTTTGCTTCATAAACAAAGGAACTTTCACATGGGCTTGAGTGCTGGCTTTACCTTACTATCTGCGCCGCCCAATCTACAACTCCCAAGCTATTAACCTCCCCCCAAGGCCCCAACCCATATTGTTTAGTTCTTTGGTTACAATTAAATGCTAAAACAATTGCCAAATTTCTCTCCTCTTTCTCTTGTGTGAATGGAAATACTGTGTCATGACAAATTTTATGAATTATTTTATCAAAATGCCAAAGGTTATATAAGAAGCGCCCACTAGAGTTACAAAGAAAACTTCCGTAGCAAATAGCATTGTTTCTATATAATCCAAAGAGCACCTCTAGAAAGTCACGTCATATGTATATATATGGCCGTGAGACCAGGCATATGATGTTCTTATCCCACATGGCCTCCCCCATTTCCCTTCCATATTGATATCCTTTCAAAACACACACCCACACACAAAAGATAAAAGGATTTGTGAGCTCTCCTTCCATGTGGGCCATTTTAATTTCTCTCCATCTAGTGTTGAGAAGTTGTGCTTAATCCATGGATCTTGCTCCTCCTAATATTGGTGATCGTCATCATCATCCCTTTTATAAATCCTCTTCTTCTTCATCCGGTGCAATATCATCCAAAAATCAACCCATAGATCTCTTGGAAGAGGCTTGGTTCTTTGGAAACTTGCTTCGAAAGAAGACAAGCATGCCTAGATGCTTCTCTGATCCATGTCCTTCTCTTGGCTTGAATAGAGACATGTTGGTTAGGAATGACTCAAGTAGGAAAAACTCCTCTTCAACAGAAGATGATTTCGGTGATCCACTTCAGGTTGCCAAGAAAGAAGCAGGAGAAGAAGATGCAGAAATAGTTCAAGAAAAAGAAGAAAATCCTCAAGTTATCACGTTTTCTCCAATTGATCATGTTGGCTTTGCTCGCCATGGCTTGCTCAGGTCACCTTCTCTTCCACCTAACATTGGCAACCAGAAGGAGATTCATACTAAAAATGACCTTCCCATGCCAAGGACCAACCTGACTCGCCGGGCATCTATGAGTTCATCTGAGGTTTTGCCTCCTCGACAAAAGGTACTAAATCCCATGTTCTTTTGGAGAATTCCATATATTTTAGGCTTATTTTACATGCGACTCTATTTCCTTTTACCCTATTGCCTACAAAGTTTTACAATCTGCATCTCTGACAACTTACTAGTAATTGCATAAAATTTTCTGTATATTTTGGTAAACATAAATTTTTTTTCTTTTCTTTTCTTTTTTTTTTTTTTTTAAGGAGGGTGAATTGGCAGAAAAAAATGTCATCATTCACACAATGAGATTGATGTATTTTATCATAATTGTAAACTTTGAATAGCTAAAAATATCTCATTAATTACCATAATCACAATATGACATGAAATATTTTTTAAGTACATTGGATGCCAAAGTACTAATGATTTTCATGAAATTTATGACCACCGGGCTTTCCAAAGCATAAAGGAAGAAATAGGGCAGATTTGGCAAGGATGAGCACCGGCTCTTTCAACGAAATGAGGCGTAGATTTCTCATTCAAAGCAATACAAGGAAGAGCCTAAGTGATCTAGAGTGTGAAGAAGTCCAGGGATTCAAGGACTTAGGATTCACATTTGAGAAAGAGGACTTAAACCCAAGTGTCATTAGCATTCTTCCAGGTTTGAAAGAGAAAAATCGCGATGAATCTGATGAGGAACACAGGGTTAGGAGGCCATATCTATCTGAGGCATGGATTGAGCAATGCACATCTCCCCCAATTCCAAGTCATATTGAGAACAAGTCTGTGGAAGACATGAAGGCACAAATCAAGTTCTGGGCCAGAGCTGTTGCATCTAATGTTCGCGCAGAATGCTGAGGATCAAAACCCTTTGCTTGGTTCACAGATTCCGCAATTCCCAACTCTCTTTTCCTTTCATCTTTGTGAAGTTGGACAATTATAATGCTGTTGTCAGGAAGGAGGTCGTAGAATTGAAGACAGAGAAGTAGATGTCGTTACTTCCGAAACACAGGTCCTGGCATAGGAATTCTTTTATTATATATGTACAAAGCACAAAAAGTACCAAAAAAAAAAAAAAAAAAAAAATTGGAGTTCTGTATGGCATGTACAATTAGGTGTCCGATAAATAAAAATAATTGTGCAGGGCAAGTTCTTTCTTTCTTTCTTCATCTTTGATTTTGATGGTTGAGGACTGATTTTCTTCGTTTTGTAATAATTGAAACAATTTTCTTTCGTCTTACTTTGCTCTTCTATTATCAACTCTTTTCATCTTTCCTTATTTTGTAAGGACCTGTTTTAATTTGTTAATTTTTTATCAAAATTTTTAGTTATTGATATCGATTTTTTTTTTTTAATTTGATCATTGGTATTCAAAAACCTAACAAATTTAGTTTGACCAGTTATGAAATTTAATTTAAAAATTGGCTCCTCTGTTTTTTTTTTTATTTTTAAAACTCAAATTTGAAAATTAAGAGAGTTTAATATTTTATCACTAAATTTATAAGTCGTTAATATTATTGATATCGATTAGAGATGAATAAACTTTTTATCTATCAAACGTAGTTGTGGGGGACTAACTTGTCTTAAGAGCAATATTTATAATTTAAATAAAATAGTGTATAACCAGTAAAATTCTTATAATAACATGGGACATTGGAGCTTGTGGTTCTTTCAATCACCGAGCAAGCTCTTACGGGCCCAGCACAACTCGCAGCTCCGAGATAGTGGGCCAACTGGACCTTGAGAGTCAAGCTGGTGTTCATAATAATGGCCCAATCCCGTGGTTTCATTGGCAGCACTTACCATGGCCCAATTCAGCCCACGGGATATTGCAGGTTCAAACTCCCAGTCCCCCATTGGTGGCCTCATCCGGAAATAAGGCCCATAATTGGACAATACCCACATAAGCCCATCAACACTACAGATGCAGCTCCCTGGACCACCTCTGAATGAATCGCCTATTGTTTTTGTTATCTAATAATTGGGCCGATGGACCAACGTCCTGTTGATGTAGTGGTCGGACACTAGACTCCCTTAATCAAGGCCTCGAGTTCGAGAGTTGAGATTGGAAAATAAACACCAGGAGAGCCATCCCTAAAATGGACCCCACAGTGTTTGGATCGAATTTAATCAGATATTCCGGATATTAATTGGTGGTAGATACGCCTACACAAAAAAAAATAATAATAATAATGATTGGGCCCATGGGTCCTCATCCACTGTTCAATACAGAACAGGGCTCATGCATCCAGTATGGCCCGATGAACTCCATCCAGCCTTATTTATTAGGCTACTGGAACTGATCTTCCGGCAACGCCCATCACAGATGACCAGCCTAATTGGAAGACTATGATGGCCCAAATTAGCCCGTAACAATCTGAAGTATTGGGCTTACTGGAATGCCAGTTATTGGACTGACACAGCTGTACATGAGTGCAGTGATCTGACAGCCACCCAAGGCAGTGAGTCTGAGGGCCTCGCTGGGTAGATTTACATCCCATAGTGGCCCAACTCAGAACAAGCCCTTTATGTACAAATGCACCCATTACTGGCCCAATACAAAAGAAAGCCCAATAACCAAGAATCAGATAATATCTTTCCTGATCCTCTGTTTCAAAAACAGGGATAGTCTAAGCAAACAGAGAAGACGCATACAGAAGCTCCCCAAATTGACGCCATTTTCTCTCTTTCTAAAGCACCAAATGTTGGGGTGTCAACACCTTCTCTCCTCCAACATACCCTTCGCTGTCTCTCACTACCACAACCCATTATCCCATTTTCCATCTTCTTTCCCTTCATCTTCTCCGTCTCTTCACTTCCTTCACAGACCCACCTATGTTCACCTTAACTCTGCTCAAATTCGAGCCATCCCGGAACAATGGCTTGCTCAAACAACCGAAATCACATCCTCCGACGCATCAGAAGACGGACCCATTGAACTCCCAAATTCAATTTTCGCCGTCACTGACAATCCCACTCCTCTTCAAGTCGCCACCAGTGTTCTTCTTACCGGGGCAATCTCTGTTTTTCTTTTTAGGTCTGTTCGACGTCGTGCAAAGCGTGCCAAAGAAATGGTATGACGAGTACAATGTGAATTTGGTCTGCTTAATTTGAAATTGGAGTCGTATAGACTTACAATTATGGTTCAATTCCTTTTTTTTTTTTTCTTTAACTGGGTTATACTGATTTTGGACATCTAGGGCTTTAATGATCCCCATTTTTTTTTTAACTTTTTTCTTGTGGGGTTTAATTCTTCTTTGCAATTTTCCATCATTGTAAGTTATTTCGTTCTATGTTATAAGATGATGCCTGAACAGTATCTTAACTAATGGAATGCCTTCAAATAGAGTTGAATTTAGAGACTGAATTCATATTAGTTTGTCACAACTAATTTCGGATGAATGGTTTAGTTAAGTATTGTGTTGTACAATGTGAAGACCTAGGTGTTAGGTCCCGAGAACCCCAAATGTTGCTTTTCCCACAACCGCAGATTATAACACCAAGTGCATGTTATACTTCGGCTCCTCCCTGATATAAATTTTGGGCCTTTTCACTTGTTACTATGTGGACATGTTTTTGCTGTGAGTTGCTATGGGTCAGAGATTAACTTTCTATTGTCTTTAACCTTGATTTTTTGTTAACCCAACTTTTGTTCAGACTCTAGGAGCTCGGTTTTCGTCAGGGGAGACGCTGTTTAATGTCTCATTCTTTTTATTGCATTTTTATGGAGGTTGATTAGGGTTTAAAAAGTTTCCATTTTGGTGGCTTTAGAAATTCAGGTCTTCAGGAGCCAAGACCTTGAAAGAGGAAGCAGTGGATAGCTTGAAAGCAATAGCCCCACTTTCAGTTGAAGCAAAGGCTCCTCCTTCGCCTGTTCAGGCATTTCTTGGTGCTTTCTCTGCTGGTGTAATTGCGCTAATCCTTTACAAATTCACCGTCACTATTGAGGCTGCTCTTAATCGCCAAGCAATTTCAGACAATTATTCTGTTAGTTCTTGAGTTGCACCTTTCTTAGTGCATTTCTTTGCGGTTGTTTTTTTTTTTTTAATTTTTTGTGTTGAAAAATTACAAGAGAAAAATGAAGAAAATAATATAGATTACTAAAAAACATTATAAGAGAAGAGAGAAAACTAATTACAAGAGAGAATATTGTCTCTACTTGCTTGATTATAAAGTATGAAAAGGGGTCCTATTTATACAAGAAACTAACTATTAAAGAAAAGGAAAAAAATTATAATAAAATTGGTAAAAAGGAAAATAAAGTCAATATTCTAAATTTATAGTGATTGAATAAATAAATTATTAAATAAATCAACTAAATATATAATTATTGAGTAAATCAATCTGAATAATTGATTAAACCAACCAAATATATATAATTGACCAAATTAATTGTAATGATTAGTTCAATCATAATAATTGATTAAATCAATTATTATGGTTGAATGGTTGATAATTGATTAGGTCAATCATAATGATTGATTAGGTCAATCATAATGATTGATTAAATCAATCATAATGATTGGATAAATCAATCAATATTATTTGAATTTATTTTAATACTCTCCTTCAAGTTTGGCGAATAGATATCTATGGAGCCTAACTTGTTGAGAATATTTTGCATGTGACTTGCCGTAGTCCTTTGGTAAAAATATCAGCAAACTGTTTATTACTTTTCACGTGAGAAGTGACTATGGTCTTATCTTCAACCTTTTGGCGAACGACATGACAATCGATTTCAATATGTTTTGTTCTCTCATGAAAGACAGGATTAGAAGTAATATGAATAGCAGATTGATTGTCGCAAAAGAGTTTGATAGGGGAAGTGACTAGAAATCTCAATTCTTCAACTAGAGTTTTTAACCAAATGATCTTGCTGGTTGCTGTTGTCATGGCTCGGTACTCAGATTCTGCACTTGATGTTGAAACTACAGATTGTTTCTTACTCTTCCAAGATACGAGATTCCCACCAACAAATATGCAATAACCTGTGGTGGATCTTCTATCCATTGAATCTCCGGCCCAATCCGCATCACAATAGCTTACAATTTCTGAACTTTGATTATTGTTCTTGCAGATTCCTCTCCCGGGAGAGCCTTTAAGATACCTAAGAATCTTTTCAACTGCCTTCCAATGACATACTTTAGGAGCATGCATGTACCGACTGATTTGACTCACAGCATATGTAATATCGGGTCTGGTGATAGTTAGGTAAATGAGCTTTCCAACGAGTTTCTGGTACCTTTGTATATCTGTGAAAGGTTGATCGGCATCTTTTTCTTCATCAGAGGTTGAGATAGGGCTAATCGTTGGTTTTGCTCCCAATTTACTTATCTCCTGCAAAAGATCAAGAATATACTTTCTTTGTAATAGGACAAACCCCTTATGAGAGTAGACAAGTTCTATTCCTAAAAAATACTTTAATAACCCTAAATCTTTAATTTCACAACTAGATTTAAGGGAATTTCTAACTTGATCAATTTGACTGATATCACTTCCGGTAACAATGATATCATTAACGTATATGAACACAATAGTGATTCTTTCATTATCAAATTTAGTAAATAAGGAGGAATCACTATTGCATTTTTTAAAGTTGTAACTGAGAAGCGCAGAGCTTAGTTTTGCATACTAGGCCCGAGGAGATTGTTTGAGACCGTGGATAGCTTTCTTCAGTCTGCACACTCGTCCTTCATGATTTTGATTAAGCCCCTGAGGTAGATGCATGTAGACCTCCTCTTCTAACTCCCCTTGTAAGAAGGTATTTTTTACGTCCATCTGGTATATTGGCCAACTCCTATTAATGGCAAGAGACAAGAGAACCCTTATAGTATTCATTTTTGCTACAGGTGCAAAGGTCTCCGTATAATCCACTCCGTAAGTCTGGGTAAACCTTTTAGTTACAAGTCTAGCCTTATAACGATCAATTGAATCGTCACTTTTATATTTAATCTTATAAACCCATTTGCATCCGACTGCTTTCTTTCCTCTTGGGAGAGTCGTTATTTCCCAAGGTTTGTTCTTTGTGAGAGCATTTAGCTCTTCTTTCATTGCTTTCCTCCATTCTGGGTGATCATTGGCTTCATTGAAATTTCTAGGCTCCTGTATTTGATCAATGCCACTCAAGAATGCTTGGTGACTTGAGAAAATATTAGTGGTAGTATAATAGTCAGCAATAGGATAAAATGTGACCTTAGAGATGTAGTGTTCCCATCTTGATGGAGGAAATCTTAACTTTGTTGATCTTCTGAGTGGTGGTAGAGATGATGGCGAATTATTGGACTCTTCATTTACTTCTGAAGGAAGTAAGTCTTCTTCGGTTTTGTCTACCCCTTGCTTCCTACTTCTTTCAGTTTTGAAAGAGCTTCTATCTTCCTTTTGCTCAGAATTTTCTGGTGATCCTCTCTCTTGCTCTTGTTCTAGATTTTCCTCTTCATTATATTGGCAAGAAGGATTGCTAATTTCTTTTGGAGTTAACAAGAAAACTTGTAGATTTTCTTTTTGTAGTGTTCTTGTTTTGCTTATATTTGAAAAATAGAACTTATTTTCTACAAATATCACATCTTTTGATGTGTATATTTTGTTAGTCGTAGGATCATAACATATATAATTCTTTTGAAATGACCCATATCCTATGAAAACACACCGTCTCCCATTTTTATCCAATTTATTTCTAAATTGTTCTGGTATATGTACATAACATTTGCATCCAAACACTTTTAAGTAAGTAATATTTGGTTTAGTTTTAGTGAGGACTGGAGATTTTTCTTGGAGTATCTTAGTGGGTAAGCGATTAATTAGGTGAGCGGCAGTACTAATTGCATCGCTCCAA
This sequence comes from Dillenia suffruticosa, assembly GCA_033439265.1. Taxonomy (NCBI): domain Eukaryota; kingdom Viridiplantae; phylum Streptophyta; class Magnoliopsida; order Dilleniales; family Dilleniaceae; genus Dillenia; species Dillenia suffruticosa. The sequence goes on from JAVTVX010000005.1 coordinate 5,169,558, forward strand.
AAAATTTTAGGCATGTTAGCATAGAACATGATTGTTCTTGCTATCTCAAGTAAATGTCGATTTTTCCTTTCGGTTATTTCATTTTGTTGGGAGTATATGGACATGACATTTGGTGGATTATTCCATTTTCTTCTAAGAAAGTTGTGAATGCATGATTCATATATTCCTCCCCATTGTCGGTCCTAAATATTTTTATATTTGCATTATATTGTTTAGTGGTATAATTGTAGAAATTTTTAATGCTTTGAATGCTTGTACTTTTGAAGTAAACATATATACCAATGTGTATTTAGTCTTGTGATCGATAAAAGATATGAAATATTTAAAACCTCGTCTAGATACTACATGAGATGTCCAAATATCAGAATGTACAAGATTAAAAACATTTTTATAAATTGTTTCCGAAATCGGATAATATGTTCGAGTTTCTTTTCCAAAAATACAAGTTTCATAATATTTATCTTCACAATTTTTTATTGGAAATAGGTATTTCAAAACTTGTTTATTAGGATATCCTAATCTAGTATACCACAAAATGTAATTTTCTTCTTGATATGCCATGTGTACATGATTATCTAGATTCAAAAAATATAGATTGTTTCTCCTGAATCCCCTACCAATCACTTGGTTTGTTTTGAGATCCTGAAAAACAATAGTATCAGGATCAAATATAACTTTACAATGTTGATTTTTAGTAATTTGACTAATAAACATAAAATTAGATAAAAATTCGGGAACATATAAAGCATTAGAGTTTTTTTTTTCAAAAATATTAACTTCTCCGAATTCTCTTACATTCAAATTATTTCCATTAGCGATCTTGACTGTCTTATGATATGGAAGAGATTTTAGTTTTTTAAATTTCTTTTTGTCCCTAATCATATGATGATTGCAACCAGAATTTACTAGCCAATCTTGAAAATTTAAAGTTGAGTTTAAGCAAATATCTGGATTAGTCGTTACTTGCTTGAGTAGCACTTTTGAAACGATATTTTCGATTGTTGACTCAAGTGTTGCATTTTGAGCCATGTTTGAGGAGACTTGTCCATTCCTTTTCAAGTGCTCAGGTTTCAGGTGAGGATGGAGAAACCAACATTTTTCTTGTGAATGATTAGGCTTTTTGCAGTAAACACATACCTTTTTGGCCATGTGTTGCACCTTGTTGGCCACTTGCTCTTCTGTAATTGAATTGAAACCAAGAGTCATACTTGTTTCTGCTCGTTGGATCATGGATCTCACTTCTTGGTAGGAAGGAAAATCCTTCATTCGAAAGATTTCTTGACGAACATGTGCGAATTGCTCTATAAGAGAAACGAGGAGTCTAAAGGACTTATCTTCATCCTCTCTTTTTTGTAAAATTTTGAGGTCGGTTGTGATCGACCTCAAAATTTTGAATTCATTCTAAAGATCTTCATATTCGTCAAATAGTTTAGAGAGCGTCTTCTCATCTTTCTTGATATCAGCAATTCGCCTCTTTACCTCAAACACTCTTTCTAAATTCGACTCTTACCCATAAAGATTGTACATTTGATCCCAAAGAGATTTAGAGTTTGGAGAGCAAATGACCATAGTTCTATGAATTTGATCCATAGAACTTGTGAGTATGATGAACACTTGGTCATCCCTCATTTTCCATTCTTCGAATATTGGATCTGACTCATCAAGAGGGTCCTTTATAATATGACCCAAGAAATTTTTTGAGTTTAAAGACCTCTTAATATGAGCAGCCCATTGGAAATAATTTGAAGAGGTAAGAAGAATGGAAGAGAATGATTGTGAAAAAGAATTCATTTGAAAAGAATGATCTCCTTACTTCAAAGAGGAAGAATTCGAAATTTGCTCTGATACCATGTTGAAAAATTACAAGAGAAGAATGAAAAAAATAATATAGATTACTAAAGAATATTATTAGAGAAGAGAGAAAACTAATTACAAGAGAGAAGATTGTCTCTACTTGCTTGATTATAAAGTGTGGAAAGGGATCCTATTTATACAAGAAACTAACAATTAAAGAAAAGAAAAAGAATCATAATAAAATTGGTAAAGAGGAAAATAAAGTCAATATTCTAAATTTATAGTGTTTGAATAAATCAATCATTAAATAAATCAACTAAATATATAATGATTGAGTAAATTAATCTGAATAATTGATTAAGCCAACCAAATATATATAATTGATCAAATTAATTATAATGATTAGTTCAATCATAATAATTGATTAAATCAATTATCATGATTGAATGGTTGATAATTGACTAGGTCAATCATAATGATTGACTAAATCAATCAATATTATTTGAATTTATTTTAACATTTTGTATATTAAAGCTCTGCTGGTATTCTTCCTAGAACAATCTTGGATCGTGAATAGAACTATTCTTCTTATTACTAGTTCTTTTTGGCATGAAGGTGTAGCTCGTTTACTTGGTGGAGGGAGAAAAAAAAAATGAAGAAGCAGGACTCTGTGTATAATAAATAGGACTAACATGTTACATAATTTCCTTTTTTTTCCAGGTTCGGCAGATTACAATAACCATAAGGTAGCACCCAAAATGCTTCCAATCTACTTTCTGCAATATTATCCAGATGGAAAACTCATTAGACCACTTTTCTAATTTCTGCAGAACTATTATAAATGGGTTGTGCTACCTTGCAACTTTCGTGTTCGGGGCAAACTCTCTGGGCTTATTTCTTTATTCTGGCCAGCTTGCTCTAAACTCTTTCTTCGGAAATTCAAGTGAAGACAATAAAAATGAAAGTAAAGAACAGAAATCGACATCGGATTCTGAGGAGAGCAGTCCAATAGGTGGCACTGAATTAACCAGCAGGGAGAAGAGTCAGAGTTCAGATGACACACAATAAGGACAGAGATAATAACCAATTTGTTGAGCGAGTTCAAATTTTGATCTTGAAACTTCTATTTCATCTATTTTTTTGATATTATCCTCTTATGTAACATTAATCTGGTTGTGCATAATAGCTTTATTTGGCAGCTTAGAATGATATTGTGTATAATATCTTGGTAGTTTTTACCCTTATATAAAATCTAATAACAATTGCAGTCTATTTGGTAGAAGTTGCAATGTTTGTACTTAGAAGGCAATAGGTTAAGAGGTTGGTGACTGAAGTCTTCAAGGATCAGTCTTGGGACGTTCACAAGTGTTTGATTGGATTGTGATGGTTATGCTAATGATTTCGTGAAGACGAGCTAGGCTTGGATGCATGGTCGCAGTGCTCTGATTCTTTGGTCTTTCGAGGCTAGATACGAAAGAAATTGTAATAAGAACCCACAAAGTTGTTTTGCTTTCTTGTCTGTAACTAAAGTTGATGCAAGGGTTTTGAATTTGTATCAAGTATGTGCAGAATTACAACCATGACCACAGAAGAGAGAAACATTGGGATCGGGCCAAACAGCAAGAAAGTTATGGTGAATTAGAATGCTCGTATGCCAAGTTCCCAGAAATGAGTGCCGGATTCAACTTTCTTCTGCACATATCTCACCGGATTATCAGTGGTTGGTATACTCAGGGGGAAATTGGCCTGGACAAAGCACCTTATAGATTGAACAAAAGACACGAATGCCACCAGGAAACAAGAAAAGAGACTGACATGCTTAACGAAATTAATGGATGACCTTGTGTTGCCATACATTAGGCTGTGAAGGAAGATACCTTCTGAAGAGCGACCAGCCCACACTCCAATTAGAGAACCTAGAGCAAGGGACATCGCACACAGGTACATTGCTGCTGATATGTTGGTGCTGGTGGCACTTAGAGCTATCCGTTTATCTAATGATTCATCCAGCAAGAACCCATGTGACCATTAAGGCAGTTGTGCCACATTGATAGTTATGTGGGTGTTACGAAGTTGAAATTCACGAAGGTGCAAAAATATTCTAACCTGCAACACCTTCTGCACCCGAGCCCTATTGCTTTGATTCTTGTAGCCAATAACTGTTGTGTGTGGGAGTCTTAGACATCTGTAGAGAAGGAAGAGATGGTAGCCAATCATTACAATTAACCCACTTGGAACCAATACTATATCCAGGTACTCCCTCCTCCATCACATCTCTCTCTCTCTCTCTCTCTCTCTCTGTTGTGAAGGCACAGAGTATAGGTTTCTTTAAACTTTAACCATGAATTAAATGGTTGCCATACCGGAGTTGGTTATCCAAGAAACTTAGATTATTATAAATTAAATCAGTTTGCTTGTGGATGATTCCTGGAGCAAAGCAGTGACTGACGACTTACATTACCTACTTAGCTGCTCGCTAGGGATCTATCCAGCACCCGATTGGTTAATAGAGAACAGGCAGGGATCTAGTCATCCCACGTGCACTAAAATTTGGGTCTATGGAAGATGTTAAATCACATACTTGATGTGTCAGTCTTGACACAAAAATTCAACCAGAAAAATTGTATACCAGTTGGTTTTACTATTCTCTAGTGTTAAGAATGTGCATATCTCTTTTCCTTCTAACAGGTGCTCTAGGTAATGCAGAGGTTTGGACTTGAAGAAGGTAAGTCTTAGCACCCAAGCAAAAGATTCAATTGTTATCCTCATATGGCTAAAGTCAAACATTTTAAAGGAGAGACTTATGCTTTAAGTTATGTTGGAAAGAAGTGTTCATTGTAAGCATTATTTCAGTAGCAGATATTTTTTCTGAGGGTTAGGTAGGTGCTCATTGTGCTTTTTCTTATCCTCATTCGTTCTGAGGCTCTTGTTTGGAATGTTTGGTGGGATACTCACTACCCAACATGAGAGAACTGCCATGAGGAAAGTGCATTTATTTTGACACCATGAAGTCTTTTGCTTGGATTCCTTCTTCCACTTCTATGGACAGAGTTGCTTTGATGAAAAGCTTAAGAAGCACACATGTTCCCTGAAAAAAAAGGGTTATGATAAATATATAGGCAATAATCTTTGCAAAGTTGTTTGGTTCAAAAGAACACGTTCCTGATCAAAAGAGATTCATTTTTCCATGTTTCTCCAATATGGTTCTCTCTAGTGCCTATTCTACTTGTGCAGCATTTTTGCGTAGAAGGTTAGTTTACTGGAGGAGTAATCCTCCCAATTTAGAATCTCTCTTTGAACTCTGATGCCCTTTTGACCATGAGTATAATAATGGTTACTTCAAGTTTAGAGATAAGGGTTTTGTAAAGTTACAATAATTTAGGTGAAAAATTGATTCAAAAGTCACAGAAAAGCATTTTGCATGCAAAAGGGTAACTGCAAACGCTCTGCACGTTTCCACTAGGAGCTAAAGAGAAAATGATCCAAAACTTATGACCAAAGGACCCTACCACCAGTGATGTCCAAGTGGGTGGCAAAAGGTACAATTTCCCCGCTGCTTTTGCTTGATTTGTACGTTTTATCTTTCTTCCTTTTCTTACTTTGTTCTGTATCTTTTTGCGGCTGTCCTATGTGTGCCCTCTGATTCCTGGCCTCCGAAAAAAAAAAAAAACAGAGAAAAAAAATCAAAAGAAGCAAAAGTGAAGACTTTTGTGAAAGTAAAAAAAAATAAAATAGCCATGCTAAAAGACAACAACAACATTTGGCCGAGGAAAAAAAAGGTTTGGAATCTCTGCCACAAAAGATAAATCCACCTAGTGGTCTGGTCTGGTTCCGCCTTGGAATTTGATCGCATTGCAGGCAATTTTGCTAGAGAACTGATCCACAACCCTCCCCCCCCCCCCAAAAAAAAAAAAAAAAAAAACAAAAGAACCTTGCACTAACCATTTAAAACCCACCACCAATTTAGTGCTAAACCTTATTATAACATGAGTGTAAGCATTGTAAGCATAAAGGTCTGCGCTTGAATGCCTGTCCGTGAATGAAAGAGAAGCGCATGGAGTTGCAAACAAGGTAATGGTAAGTCCTGAGGTGCAGTTCTCATTCTTAGCGGTTTACTTAATAGTTGAGTTGCTGGATTATATGATAATAAATATTTTTTTTTTTGGGAAAAGTCTATTCGTAGTATACAAACCAATTATTAATTACAAATTTTACATAAAATTTACTATACTCTACTTTATTACTGGAAGAAGTTTAACAAAATATAAGACAAAAGTAATTGAAACTTCTATCTTTTAGACTCACTGAAATTTTTTTTATTATTCACTGATTTTTCAGTTTTAAAAAAGAACTTTGTCTGTGAGATGACCCATTTTTTTAATTTTTTTTTATCATTTTGTATTAAAATTATAGAGTTAATATTAATAAATTGTTATTCAACAATTGCGATTTCTTATTGCATGAGATAGTAAAATTATTAATAAATTTCATAAGTATTTATAGCCATTGATCGATAGAAAAATCGGTTTTTTTTCTCCATTTCTTTGCTGGATTCATGGAGTTCGAGAATACAGAGCACAAGTATCAAGCCAAGGCATGCTGTATCTACGGTACTGACTTAGGACAGGAGTCTGATTAACAGTCAATTCAATTGTCCTACCACCAACTAACGGCGCAGATTGACACAACATTGACCATTGAAGAGGAAGAAGAAGAATAAGAGAGAGAGAGAGAGAGAGGGAGGGGGGGCGGGGGAGGGAGTGGGCAACAAACTATTATATATTATACCATCAAAACATTTCAACCAAAAAAAAAAAAAAAATTATACCATCAAAACACAAATTTACTACAAGGAGAGACATGATTATCACCATAACCAGATGAATTTTTTTTTTCTTGAAGATCAACATTAAATAATAAACTTTCAAAGGAAAGAATTTACAGAAAATGAAAAATGCAAATGCAATGCAAACCCATTTGGAACTGGAGAGTAAATGCAAAGTTCAGGGACAGTACACTTGACACTTTCCTTCCCGTGGACCAAACAGCACCACAACAGAAACTATTCCCATCGGCTCGGCTCAGAACCCAATCCCAGCCGCCTCGACACCTAGTGTAGTTAGCCGATGCGGCTCCAGCCTCCGATTTTTCCAAAAACAAGCTTCCGGCGCGAGCTTAGCGGACGACCTCATCGGCTCCGACTTACACCTAGTTAAAACAAACGGCTCATAAGCCACGGCATTCACCAGCTTCTGCTCTATCATGGTAGCCATATTGGGCGGCGCGGCCGGGAACGAGCAAGATGATCTCGGCGGCTGCTGAAGTTGAACCTGAGCCGGTTGGTTTTGGGTATGGCTTTGATGGTTGTTGGTAGTGTTGTGGTGTAGTTGAGGAGGATTAGAATCGGTGCTGATTCTTTTCTTGGTGTCATCTCCACCGTTCTTTGGATTGACTGATGATGATGATCTATCAGGAAGCCATCTGATGAAGTCTGCGCTGCATACCCATGTCTCCTTTGAGACCTCCATTGAAAGCTTGGGCTCACACATCATCAACAACAAGCAGTCTGGCGATAACTTTGATGTTGATGATGAAGCTGAGCTCTCTCTCTCTACCTCCGCTCCAAAATTTTCTCTCTCCTCCGACTTTTCTCGCTCTTCCTCTTCTTCTGACGTAGAAGACTCTGTTTGCCGTTGTTCAGTCAATCTATCTTCTTCTTTTTCTTCTTCTTCATGGGTCTCTTGCTTTGAGTTTGACTTCTCTTTTTCTTCTTCCAATGCTGCTTCTTGTGTTTCAGGTTCTGAAACGACGTTTGCTACTGAATCTTTGCTTTCTCTGGTTAGCTCACAATCTCTCCTGTTTTCCCTTCCATCTTCCACTAATTTTTCTCGATCTGAAATATTTTCAACAAATGAACAACTGATTCCAGAAGATTCTTCCAATATTGTGCAATTTTGTAGCTCCTCTTCCGCTTGTTCTTCCTCTTCTTGTTGTTGCTCTTGATTTGCTTCCTCCTTTACTTCAGGGTCTCCCTCTACATTCTCTGCTACTGCTTCTTGTTTATCTGTTTCTATGGAGGATTCAACTTCTAGGTTTTCTTCTTCTTTATCAACATCACCAGATACAGAATTTCCACCTTCTTCTCCCTCCTCACGCAGTTTCTCATCTACTAAGCAATCTGTAACCTCTGTTTTTGCAAATTCAACATCTTCTTCTTCAGCTTCCTCGTCTTCTTCTATTTCGCATTCTTGCTCTGCAACTCCATCACGATCATCGTCCTCATCGGTCGTATCGTCCTCTTCCTCGTCCTCGTCCTCGTCCTCGTCCTCGTCATCTTGCACTGCTTTCGTTACCGGAGATTCCCAAAACCGATTAGCAAGAGCAGCCATTTTTACGGGATCAGATCTACACCTCATCAACCACAACGCATTCTTCGGCGGAATACAAATGCTAACTCTAGCTTCTTCTCCTTCCTCTTCCACTATCTCACTCTTCACTCCTTCAAATCTCTCTTCAATCACTTGTCTTTCTCTCTCTCTCATCTGTTCTTCTTCTTCCTCCCCACCAACCACCAACTCAATCTCTCTGCTTCTTTCTCCATCACCCAAAGCCACTAACCATCTAGCAAAAACCGCTCCACAAGAACTTGAAGAACTGGCACCATTCTGATTATTAGAAGCACTTGATTTCTCTTCTTTTCCTTCTCGAACAGTTGAGTTAGATGAAGATGAACAAGATGTTTTGCAAGGAAGAAAACAGTTAAACTCTGCTCCAAAGGATCTTAAAGCTTCACAAATCGTCAATGGAAGATGAACCCACCTCTGATTCCTATGAGTCAAACACTCTTGTTGCTGATTTTGATGAGCAATTGGCTCTGTTCCTTTCCTGAAACTCACTTCTCCTCTGCTTATCTTAGATCTGCTCCTGATTGTCTTCCCCTGTTTCTTCGTTTTCACGCGAACTTGACCAATACAAGTTACTTTTGGAGAAGATGGTTCTGGGTTTTCAAAAGCGCATCCTCTCTTTCGATTCCCAGTTGGGAACATTGGAGATTGACCTCCTTTCAAGCTGCCATTGCTGCGAAGTCTTCGAGATAGAGAAGAGGAGAGAGAAATCTGGGTTGTTTCTCGGAATTTGTCAGTGCGATTCGGGCTGAGAAACGATGATTTGGAAGAGATTTTCATGGAGGATGACGAGGAAGGGAGCCGTGAAGTGAAGCAGACGAAGAGCTCACTGTTGCGTGGTCTTTCTGTTTCCATCATTTACTCTGTTTTTTCCTCTTTTTTTTTTTATATTATTCTGCTACACACCCATCATACATGAGAGAGAGAGTGAAAGAGACCGTGCGGTTTTGGGTTTGAAGAGGAGTAAATGAAGAAACACTTGAAGATAAAGATAATCTGTTTTTGTTGTTGAACCGATTAGAGAGAAGAGAGAGAGACAGAAAGAGGAGTGCGTCTTGTTTGTTCTGCTTTTACTGTTTGCTAGTACTTCTCGGTGCCATTAATAACATTGAAGATTTTTGGACAATTGTACCCTTTGGTTTCACGTTGTTTACGGGAAAAATAAGTGTTGGTTGATTATTGTCCCCCGTATTTCCACGTGGCTGTCAGACAAAAATGATGGACCCCCAATTGTTTAACCTTGGATTGTTTTCTAGTTGTCATTTTTGATTGGGGGAAAAAGATTATTTTAATCCCTTCTATTTCAACATAAATTCTATTTTTCTTAAACAAATTCCATATGCCATGAAACACAAAATAAATTCACAAATTAATAAAATCTTAATTTGTGTTGATATCAAAATTTTGTTTAGTATAAAGAAAATAATCATCAACGTATGAAACTAGTATGAAACTAATATTAAGAGATAAAATTCTTTTAATCAACGTATCGATAAGTCTTGAGAATATAAAAACAAATATTTCTAAATATTTCTAAATTGAACTCTGTTCAAACAAAAATAATTATAAAGGTAAACATATAATATAAAATATAATAGAATTACGTAAAATGATCCGTATCAATACTATTTGGCCTTTTTCCTTTCATTGGTGCATTTAAAACCTAAATCAGCCATATAAGTTTTGAATTAGATTAATTATATTTTAATTATTTTATAAATTCATAAATTAGAATCATATTAATTCATTATGAATTAATAAAAGTATACTTATGTAAACTATCCCTTAATCATTTGATCCACTTGATTTTTCTGACATTATGAAAAAAATGTTTCTGTAAAGTACCAATCTTTTCTCCACCTATATTTGTGCAACTTTATCTTAAATAATTATGGGGGCAAAAGGCAAAATCTGAAAAGCAAATGTCTCCCCTCCACACTCAATTCAACCATTCTCTAAGAATCATACTTGCATCATGGGTCGACATCAAACAACCCACAAGTCACATGAGAACCTTAAAAGCTGCTTCCTTACGATCTAACCCTGTTGATCCTATGAATCATCGAGTGTTCTAATATATATTTTTTTCTATGATCAGAAATGTTTTAATAATTGTTAAAAATATTTTTCTCTATTTATAAAGACCCAATTCTTATCGATAAATATTATAATTGCTATATTTATTATCATATACTAATAAATTCACTAAATATCATATAATAACTTATAAATCATATACATAAAATAAATACATTAAATCGGTATATGTTTTCAAACACTCTAATAACAATTATCGATACTTGAGTTTGAATTTTACTTAGGTAAAATTTTATTTGTCAAAAAAAAAATTATTTTTTCATATATTTAAGAATATCTAAAAATATTATTGGAAAAACTTTTTATTACACGGAATTGTATGAAATTTTTTTCTGAAAAACACTTATATTGTTTCGAAAATTTTATAACTTTAATAAACATGAGGAGCATGGATGCGGATTGTTTGCTCCCTTTCCGTACTTTGTTCTCAACCTCATTCATTTAATTGGTTTATATCATTTTTTTAGCAATTGGGAATAACTTTTTTTACATTTAATATTTTTCCTTAAATTTTTTTTTTAAAGTTAATAGGGTACCAAGGTTGCTCCCGTTGTTTGGAATATACAATGAAGAGATTTATTTTAGGAAATAGATAAAATGAATAAGTATTTATTTTTTTTAGTCTCTCTTATTCTTTTAATCCCTGATGTTCAAAACTTGTATTTAAAAAAAAAAAAAATTAAGGAACTACTTGAACTTTTGGTTCGTATGGAGCGATATCAGAGGAACGACCATCAATTCAATATTGGAATTTCCATCTTATTGACATGCCACCACTGGTCGCGTTAGAGAGAAACAGTTAACCACTTGTTTTCTTTACTATCCTTCCTCAAGTGAAGTGTGACAATTGACTACAGCACACCACGTTTCTACATCCTTTTCCAATCTTCCGGTCCGGCATTCAAGTGACCTGCATTTCCCCGATTAGGCATCCTTTACAGTGGAATAGAGTTTTTCAAAAGGAGGAATGGTGAGCAACATCTACTATCGCATGTCATTACGGCTTTTTTCACTATAATATTACTCCTTTTTCAACCTAATACTTGGATCTTTTTGTATAAGTCATACAGTGGCTATTGATTTATCGAATATCTCAAGATTTATTCTTATACCGTGTATTCATATTCTTTATATATATATGTGTGTGTGTATATGTATGTATTCTTTTTATATAAAAAAAATCCTTAAACTTAAATACTAATCTTTAATAAGGTGAATTTTTTTTTCTCTTTTATCTTTATGCCATTAGTTAATTTTCTTTTAAAAAAAGAAAATTTATCTGATAAAAAAGAACAAATATTAATTTATAAAAATTTTTGAATCAGAAAAACTTTTTAATAGCGAAAAAAATTTATCTTAACAATGAGCTTTATTGAAAAAGAATTGTGTAATAGTTTTAAAATTTAAATTTTAAAATTATTTGTTTATAAAAATTAAAACTTTTACCCCTTTAAAATTAAAATTTTAATTACATATTATATTTATCATCCACTGTAAATTTCTAATTTACTGTTAGTTTTCAACGTGTAGGATAGAACTGCGAAGACCCCATAAGGTAGGCGTAGGATTTGTGATGCTTGGGGAAATTTTGAGTCCACCTGGCGAGATCATAGGACAGCAAGAGAGGACGGCATTGGGAAGAGCGTGGACACATCATCTCTCTCCATGGCAGTCGGGGGAAATTGAAGGACCGAAGAGAGGGTACGTGTCCAACGTGGCCGATAGGATCACATGGGGTAGACTTGTAACCGGGCAGGGCCGGTTCAAGGAACCGCAGGCCGGGCTGACTGCGGTTCCTAGGCCGGTCCGGGTCAGGCAGGACCGGTTCTAAAATTTTTTTAGTTGAACCAATCCGGCTGACTAAACCGGAACCGACGGGCCAATTCACACCGGGTCGAACCAATTTGGTCTCAAAAAGAAGATGTAAAATTGAAAAAAATTCAAAAAAAAGAAGGACAAGGAGTCGTTGGAACCGGCCGGGTCGATTCCGGTTCCATGTTCGAGTCGGTTCCCGGTTCCAAAATCTGTTTAACCTGCCCGGACTGCTACAGTTCCCGGTTTGGGTGGGCTGGTTACTGTAGCTCCCTTATGGTTCACGGGCTGGGCTTTTTCAGGATCGACTAGACCTGTTTTCGGACCCAAACTGGCCCGGACACATCTCTAACATGGGGTGGGTTCGATGGCTACTAAGGAAAGAAGAATCCAAGGTTGCGCGTGATAGAGAGAGTCCAACAAAGTATGGAGAGAGAGAGAGAGATGATACGGTGTGATTTGGTATTAGATTTTTTAATTAATTTTTTGAATTTGATTTATGATTTACATATAAAAAAATTATATTGTGAGAATAGTTTTTTTAAATATATTATTGTAAATTTTAAATTAAATTAATCAAAATATGATTTTAAATATTGATCGGTATAATATTAAAAAGGAGACAATAAAGTGCGTCAACAAATAATGAGTCGCTGGACAACAAATGTCCGATATGATATATTTTCAGTTAAAAGTACTAATAATTATTTTATTAATTAATAATAATTTTAAAGTGTGTTCATTATTATTCCTTGACCCTTGTATATAATTGCGTACGACAGAGGGGAATGGCTAAAATTTATATTAAAAGAATAAAATAAAATATATAAAAAATAATTTTAAGAAATAAAACGATTAAAAAATTCATTAATATTTTTAGGATATTTAACAGAGTTTTTAAAATTTTCAATTACACTAATAAATATATAAATAAATTAGGTTAAAAAAATTTTATTTTGTAAGGGTGTATTCGATCCCTCTTTTCTCATGAGAATTATAAAAAGTTTAAAGGTTTTTTTATTAAAATAACGTTATTTTATTGAATTAGGCATAGTACTTTTAAAATAATTAATTATTATTATTTAACTATATAAATATATATAAAATAAGAAACAGAATAATTGTTTTAATTCGATCATTCTAAAAGTATAATTTAAAATATATTTATAAAATAAACTTTTCAGCTAAATCTAAGATAAAAACATTGTGAATGACTATATATTTAAATTATAAATAGTTTACTCAATTAATTAATAAATAATTTTGCATATTATCAATAAAAATAAAATGTTATGACTTGTTATGGACAATTTGTTCATCATTATCAGAGAGAGGGCACGAACACAGGCACCCAGTTGAGAAGGAAAGTTGATAATTTGTGGGTTTTCAAAGGATAGAATATTTAAGTGGACGAGTTATGCAAATTTTTGTTTTTATATAACTTTTAATTTATTTGATACCTTAACTATTAGCGTGTTTATATATTTATTTTTAAAATATAATAATAATTCTAATAGTTCAAGACCCAACAATCTATAATTATAAAATCTAAATATTACCAAGTTCATTAGACCGTAACCGCAAAGCCTATGGACTGCTCGATAAGCACTCTAGTCGACTAAGCAACTGCTTGGTCGAACACTCTTGGATAAACCCTCGACCGCTACTTGATCGAATAATCTTGATTAAACTTCTCGGCCACTACCAAGTGATTGTTCATCGAGCAATGTTTCCATCAAGCAGATCAAGATCATGATTATCAATCTTGTAAGTAATCTTGTTTGATAAAAAAGGACATTTTCATGATAATTTAAATTTCTTTTAATCTCATAAGATCTCAAATTCATTAACTATAGTCCCTGTAATTTTAGAAGATATCCAATTATCTTTCCATAAAACAATTAGGGTTTTTATACCCCTAAACAAGAGATCTACTATGCATGCATATGTTATATATACTGAATAAAGACAATCCCCTATATACGTTCATTCCGCATTATATTCACACATTACACGAGAACAACATGAGATAAAATAAGACTCTTTGTAATATGTTTTTTTCCTTTTATTATTACTTTTTTTTATTTGACTCTCAAAATTTTTTCTGTTAAATCATTTTTTATGAGTATTTAAAGATTTTTTTATCCACGAATACCTAAGGAATGAATCAATATTCAGCTCGATAGAATAGTATACCTTTGAAGCAAACCCACCTTCATCGAATTAAAAAATTATAGTTCACATAACCCCACGCTTCACTTCAACTTTGGTTTTCACTCTCCACATTTTATACGAGAGAGAGAGAGAGAGAGACCAAAGCATGGAAAGGAGGTGAATCATAAGTTTGTGTAGGGGAGACCAAACTTGGAGAGAAATGATAAGGAAAATAATAATGTGGTTTAAGGGGGAAGGGGTATTTACTTGAAAAGGAGCAGTTTGACCAAATCATTTACACCACAGGACCCACAGCACAAGCAGACAAATCAACCATATGACAAATTCCTTTTCCATTAAAAATAATACTAACAATTTCTGGCTGTGCAATGCACGGCCTCACTGCCCATCAAAGTTTAACAATAATGATAAATATAGAAAAAAAAATTAATATTTAGCAATATAAAAATACATTACTTTTTTTCGATTATTAAATGTAAAAATTAATGAATACTTATAAATTGTTTTACCAATCTCAATATCGTTGGCAAAAAGAATTCTTAGCAAAAAAAAGAAGGGTGAAAAAAAACAAAAAAGGATAAATGGATGAAAAAAAGAAGTAAAAAAAGGAATAGTAACAAATCGGTAAAGTAGAATCCAAAAAAAAAAGTAAAATGAAAAAAAAGGGTAAAGGATGAAAAAAAAAAGAAGAAACCAAAACAAAAAATAAAAAAAGGAAATGGTGAAGGGTGAAAAAAATAAGTAGAAAAAATAAGCAAAAAAAGAGCAAATAGGTGAAAATAAAAAGAAGTAAAAAAAAAAGAAAAGAAACCCAAAAAAAAAAAAAAAGAAAAAAGAGGGAAAAGAAAGCCAAAAAGGGGGGAAAAGAAGAGGGAACGGTCGCACACCTTTCCCGTCTGATGTGGCGGGTGAAGGGTGAAAAAAAAATAAGTAAAAAAGAAGAAGAAGAAATCCAAAAAAATTAAAAAAAAAAAAGGTGACAAAAAATGAATAAAAAAAAGAAGTAAAAAAAGCTTAAATGGATGAAAAAAAGAAGTTAAAAAAAGAACAGTGACAAATTGGTAATAATGGAACCCAAAAAAAAGAGTGAAAAAAAAAAGAAGGGTAAGGGGTGAAAGAAAAGAAAAGAAGAAATCCAAAAAAAGTTTAAAAAAAAAAAGAAGGGTAAAGGATAAAAAAAAAATTAAAAAAATGGAAGCAAAAAATGGGTGAAAATAAAAAGTAATAAAAAAATAAGAAACCCAAAAAAAGGAAAAAAAAAAAAAAAGAAAGAGGGAAGAGAAACCCTAAAAAGGAAAAAAAAATAGGGAACAATATCACACTGTTCCCATCCGACGTAGCGGGTGAAAAGTGAAAAAAAAAGTAAAATAAAAAAAGAAATCCAAAAAAAAGTAAAAAAAAAATGGTGAAGGGTGACAAAAAGGAACAAAAAAAGAGTAAATGAATGAAAAGAAAAGAAGTAAAAAAAAGAACAGTAACAAATGGTAATAACATAATTAAAAAAAAAAAAGTGGAAAAAAGAAAGGGTGAAAGGTGAAAAAAAAGTAAAAAAAAAAAGAAAGAAAAAGAAATCCAAAAAAAGTAAAAAAAAAATGGTAGAGTAAAGGGTGAAAGGTGAAGGGAAAAAAAAAAAAGAAATAGAAGTAAAAAAAGAGGCAAATAGGTAAAAATAAAAAAAAAGTAAAAAAAAAAGGAAAAGAAACAAAAAAAAAAGATGGAAAAGGAACCCAGAAAAAAAAAAAGAGGGACTGTTCCTATCCGACGTGGCTCGCTTGAATGAAGGCGTGCCAAGCTCTTTATTAACAATATAAATATAAGCGTGAAAGACTCCTTACCACTTGGATTTCGTCGTCCTCCAATTGGCGCAGGGTGATTGGTCGTTGGTGAGGTGGAGCTGATGTGGCCCGTTGTTTCGTTCTTCTTCTGTCTTTTATGTTCTCTCTTTTTTGTTTTTGTATTTTTTCATTATTAGTTTTTTTCCTTTCTCTTTCTTTCTCTCTTTCGCTTTCTCTTTCTCTTTCTCTTTCTTTGTTTGTCTTTGTCTGTTGTCAGAAACATTAATGAACTAGATTTTGTTATGGATTTAACGGAAGACGTGTCTGGAGTGGTTGAGAGGACTCTTTGGTAATTTGTGCTTTATGGGGGAAAATAAATTAGGTGAGGCCATTCTTTCGGTGCTTGTGCTCATTGTGATTAGACTTTTGTGTGTTTCTTTTCTTTGTTGTGTCTTCTGTTCTCTTCTCTCCATAAGAGCAGGATGGGTGTTCTCTTTCTTTGTTTTTGTTTCTCGCTCTGTGAATGGGGCGAGTGGATGCGTCCGGTTTCAGGTACTGATTATAGCAGTTTTTCTTCTCTTCTTCTCTGTTGTGATGGTTTCTCTTTGTGTTTCCTTTTAAAGGTCTGAATATACCAGTTTTCCTTTTCTTCTTCTCTCTATTGTAATGGTTTCTCTTTGTGTTTCCTTTTAAAGGTTTGTCTCTCTGAGTCGTGCGGGACGTTCAGCTTTGGCCCTTTTCGTCGTCTTCATCTTTTTGGTATCTGCGGTTTGGTGTTGATGAAGATGGCCACTGGGCTTTTCTTTTGCTGTGTTTCCGAGTGTGGCGAATATATTTATCCTCTTCGTTCAAGGTTTGTGGGTTTTTCCCCTGTTTTGGTATGCGTTGTGGGGGTTATTCTTCTCTGTTGTGATGGTTTGCTTTTGCTTTCCTTTTAGAGGTTTATCTATCTGGGTGGGGCGAATGGAGACGTTCAACTCTGGCCTTTTTCGGCTTCTTTTTGGGATCCGCTTTTTTGTGTTGCTAATGATGTGCGCTTGCATTTTCTCTTGCTGTGTTTGCCAGTGTCGCGAATGTATTTCCTTTTTGTGTTCAGGGTTTGTTTTTATTTTCCCTGTTTTGGGATGTTTGATTCCCTGTTTTGGGATGTTTTGTTTGTTTTGATTGGGCTTTGTTTAACTACTTCTTGTATTTATTGTTTGGTGTTATGGAGTAGGTCTCTCCGCAGGTGCGTGAGTCTGAGTGTACGTTGCTGCTTAAGGGGCAGAGCTACCGGGGTGCACAACGAGGAAAGCAAGGGAATACGTATGGGTCTAATGCTGGACGACCAGAGTGAGGGACTGCATGTGGATTTGGTGCAGGGCTGCCAAAGTGCAGGCCTGTTTCTGCAACCATTGTACAAGTGTTGATGGAGGACTATAGATGGAGAACCGCATGGACTCGGTGGAGTAGAGAGGCGCACGCGTGTTGATTCTATGAGATTAGTTCTGATGTCTGGTTAAGTTACATTGGTTGGGTTTCGATATTGGTTACTCTGTGTCATTAGGAATAGGAGAAAGAAAAAAGGACGAGGTTCTGGCAGATGGAAGCTCTACGTCATGGTAAGCTAACATGCAGCGAGCTGTGCTTTTCACGTGCAGTAAGGAACATCGGGATTCAATCGATGTAGGTTAACTAGCTATTAGAAGCAATCCTCATAAAATCAACAGGTTTGTACCTCTTGACTTCATTGACTCCGTGGGTGGTTCTCCAGGGCGTTGTCTTATCGAGGATTTTGCAGTATTGCCTGCTCCTATCGTCGCTGATTGTGTTGGGATTTAATATTGTGTTTTGGTTTAAAAGATGTGGTCTTGTCGTTGTTGGTTTTCGGGAATTTTGTGTGCTAAAAAATTGTGGCCAAAACATTGTCTAGTGGAAAAAATATTCAATGAAGGCAAGAAATGAAAACAAAAAAAAATTATGCTCTGACAATCTTTATTGGTTTCTTTCTTCCGATGGAGCTGTACGATCTGTCTAGAGTATTTGGCGTTCGTCGACGGAGTGATGCAAGCGTGACGTTGTAGAAATATCAGTTTTTGCTATGTAATAGGACTATATGGCTGTGCTGTGTAGGAGAACTACATGGTTCTGCTGCGTAGCGAACCGTATTGTTCTGCGGGAGGGCAGGACGAGAGGGTTCTGCTGTGCAGCTGAGCAGAACCATAACATGTGGCTTGGTGCATAGCAGAACTATTTGGTTCTGCTATGCGACAGAACTATGTGGTTCTGCGAGTCTGCTGAACTAACCTCGTGAAGGAGAACAACATGGTTCTGCTGCATGCCCGAACTTTTCCATCCTGCTCTGTGGTAACGGTAAAACATTTTTTCTTCTAGGTGCCGGGATAGGAATATTAATGTTGAAAAAAATAGAACTTTGGTGTGAGAGAATTCATGGGAGAAAGCAATTGAAGATGTATAAAAAAGAATGCAACAGTAGCTTAAAAGATTTTACATCTTTGGTGTTGTGGTCGAATTTGCTACAAAGATATTAATATTGACAGAATTAGTTATTTGATAGCAGCGTGCCGTGATTCTATCAACGTGGTTCTGCGCATATCAGAGCTTCATACTTATGCATGCCACCTTATTATCCCGGTGTCCCATTTTTTTTTAATGAATTGTTTTGTTTTTTAAAATAAATTATCAGATTATAACATACAATGTGAAGATATTAAATGATGAATCAAGACAGGATTATGGTAACATGTGTTTTCCAGTGACTCATGCGTCTTCTCCTGTGAAATGCTTCTTTGTGCGCGCAGAGTGTCATGCCCCTTGTCGAGAGAAAGAACCATATATTTAATCTGGTCAATCAGTTTTTGCGGCAGAGAACATGTTTATGCATGCGCAGTACAAAACTATATGGTCCTTTTCTATGCACAACACCGTGGGTCACCCAAAACTACCGTTCTAGAAAAAAAAAGGAAAGGTCTTTCTATATGCATAGCACTAAAAAAAAAAAGAGACGTGGTTCTGCGTGGTTTTGCATGACTTGAAGTGGTTCTGTGCCCCGTTATACAGAAAAAAAAGGCATGGCTCTGCATGAGTCGGGGTGCTTTTGCACTGCACCGGACCACGTGGTTCTGCGCAATGGAGAACTAGATCGTTGGCCGCGTAGAACCGTGTGGTTCTGTGCAATGTCTGCTCTGTATGACTCAGGGTAGTTCTGCCCTGCACGGAACCGCTTGGTTCTGCACAATGCAGAACTACATGGTTGGTAGCACAGAACCACCATGGTTGGCCGCGTAGATCTGCATTGTTCTGTGCAAGGGCGGCTCTGCATGACTCGAAGTAGTTCTACACTGCACAGAACCACCTGGTTCTCCACAATGTAGTACTACATGGTTGGCAGCGCAGAACCACGTGGTTCTGCGCAGTACAGAACTATATGTTCCTTTTCTACACAGGACCCCGTGGGTCTGCGCAATGGAGACCTGCATTTTTCTACGCAACCCAGAACTGTATCCATCTAATTATAGAATTTATGGTGTTATAATATTATCTGATATCATAAAATTTTTTTTATATCTTGTTTCTTTT
This sequence comes from Dillenia suffruticosa, assembly GCA_033439265.1. Classification (NCBI taxonomy): domain Eukaryota; kingdom Viridiplantae; phylum Streptophyta; class Magnoliopsida; order Dilleniales; family Dilleniaceae; genus Dillenia; species Dillenia suffruticosa. Next base: position 5,189,194 of record JAVTVX010000005.1, read on the forward strand.
GATCTTTTTTGTATTTTTAGATTAAAAACATTTTTTCCTATTAAAAATATTTCAAATACATTGTGTTTAGATAGGGTATATATATTGCGTTTATTTTTTTTTATAACTGTTTGGTTAATTAACATTAAATATTCTAAATTAAAATGAAAAAAATATATACGCGATATATCAGAAAAAAATATTAAAAATCGTTTAGAAGTGGTTTTGGGATATCCTGTTGTGCAAAATTGTTTAGTTGTACACTGCATAACTGTACTTTTCCTTCTGTAGTGATGTGCAGGGCTTGTTCTTTTGCACTGCATAGCTAAACTTCTATTTTGATGTATACAACGAAGTATCAGGATGCATAAGCGAACTTCCACAGCTACCTGTCGTTGGATACATAGCTTCCGTATCTCGCATTTCTGATGATTTGTGATTTTGGGGATCGTATTCTGACATTCAACATCTGTGTGTCAGTGCTTGCAGTTAATTATGTGGGAGTGGTTACTATCAGGGAGTGGTTGGGCGGTCATGTATCTCTCCTGTATTGGAATGATTCATTATTGTAACGTAAAGAGTGATCTAAATGTTCTTGTATTGTTTGCGTGTGTTCTACCATCTCGTCATGAACATGCTATAGTTCCGTGTCTTGTTCTTTTACAGAAGAAATGTGGATGTTACTGACAATGATATGGTGTCTGTGTTGTAGCCTCTTGTCCTGCATGTCGTCCTGAACGCGCAATGGTTCAGTGTCTTGTTCTTTCATTCATAGGAGACATGTGGATGTTACTGACAATGATATGGTGTATGTGTTGTGGTTTGTTGTTCTAAACACAGATATGTTGAAGCCTTTCTTCTTCTGAACACGCAATGGAGACTAGATATTCCAGGCATAGATACGTCTTCTCTATTAAATAAATAAATAAATAAATAAATAATAAATGTTGTTGAAGGTGTATGGTGTCTGTGTTATCACCTCTTGTCTTGAACACGCATGTGTTACAACCTTTGATCCTGAACACGTAATATAGCATTGCAGAAATGGATCGTTGTTCTCTGTTGTTAAATAAATAAATAAATAAATAAATAAATAAGAAAATCAAAAAAGCATTCCTTCTTATATTTCTTTTGCCCAGAAATTTTATTTTATTGGTAAATTCAGGTAATGGGAGTTGTTTGATTGTTATGATTGCGATACATGAAGCGCACGTTTTCCCTTTCATACAAACTTGATATTGTTGGTATATATCTATGTAGATCGAATTCTTCTTTCTTTTGAGGATTTGTAGACGTCTTCTTCTCTTTCAACCAGGTTCTTTTTCTTTCTTGTTTATCCCTACCACAACGGTTTTTTTTTTAATCGCGTTTGTAATGATTTGGCTAATTAATTTGCTTTGTTTTCTTGATCCATTTCTACTCTTTGTGCTTTCTACTGGCTGTTCTCTTTTCTCTTGTGTTATTGTGTCTGTGGGATCCCAATTATTGTGTGCTTGTATGCTTGGGATTTACAATAACTATTATTACTGAAACCCTCTAACGTTAACTTTCTGACAATGCAATTGGTCTGGGACTCCAAACAAAATATTTGGAGAATTTTTTATACAAGCATCTCAACTATTGTGTTGTTTCTCGATTGAACTAATTCATTTTGAAAAACTCGTTGTTGTGGGGAAGTCAACATTTTTTTAGTAAATAAGCCAAATCAGATTGGTTGTTAAAGGAAAGAAGATCTTTCTGGGAATGCGCATGCTCACATAGCAGCAGATAGGACCGTTAAGGAAGGAGACTACGAAACGGATTTTAAACAAGTAAAATCCAAGAGGTCTGCCACCTTGTGGATTGTCACTTAGGAAACAAAATCACCCTATTGTGTTGGTTAAGAACATGAACCCAATAGAGGTTTTGTGTAATGAGACAGGGTTGATATGCAAGCAATTAAGAGAGTATTCTATTTGTGCAGACATGATTTCTGAATAGAGAGTATTCTATTTGTGCAGACATGATTTCTGAACACTATGTCAGAAAAAAGGTATCCATTTGTTGGATTCCGTTGCAGACTTCTAACAGTGAAGAGAAACCCAGATTCCCTTTATAAGGACGCGGTTCGTTGTTTGGTTATACTTTGCTATGGCAGACAACAAATGTCAAGCACAAATATTGGATTACATTACGATTTATATACGTAAACCTTTTTTCTCTGATGGTCGAATCTATGTTGCATTGGTTAGAACCAGATCTACCTGTTCGATTAAGGTTTTAATGGTTCCTATAACATTTAATAATGTAAGATCGGACGGTAAAACAAAAAATATTGATTTTCATTATAATGTTCAGTCTCCCTAAATTGTAGCATTTTCTTCGTTCAGGTATATATGTTCATGATTTCCATCTTATTTGGCACTTTTTCCAGGATCTTTTTTTTCTGCCTTCTTTTATTGCCGTTGCTTTATTTCTTTTAGGATGGACAATTATTCTTGTTGGAATATGCCCATTGAGGGGCATTTGGGTAATTTAGGAATGAGGTAACTCCGATCATTAACCACCCTATTAACCACTCAATTAAGTGGTAACTCCCCAATTAAGCCCAAAAGATGCCCATGTCAATGAGGGTCTTCTTTCTTCCTGCACAATTCTCTAGAGATAGAAAACATCGTGAGGGTTGGAGATTTTCGCGTAGTAAAATCTCTCATTGTCAAACGATATACCGAACATGAGGCTTGAGGCGTCGTGGAATTGCGATGGTGGTTCGATTGCGTGATCACCATCCGACCCGATCCGTTCGAGAGACATCGCGACACGGTAAATTTTGGAGACCGCCCTATAGAGGTATTTATCCCGAAAAATTCTGAACTATTTATTTTACGCTTCCGCATGTGCGATTAAATCCAACATTGGTATCAGAGCAATCATTGGATTTAATTTAAATGATTTTCGAAATTATTTTTGGGGTATAAAATTTTGGAGTCCGGCTCACGGATTAATTTCATGAATCCGAGAACACCGTAAGAATACCCATGGCCCAGGGATTACAAAACTATTTTTTGTTTAATTTTCCGAGCATGTTTAGTCCATGAAATGTGCGGTCGAAGTTTGCGACCGTACGGACATGAAAACCTTAGATCTATGGCTTTAGAGGGCGGAACGATGTATGAAAATGTTATAAGTGCGTTCCTTGCATCTAGATCTACAATTTCATGTCTTTTATTCTGAGTTTTGGATGCCGAAAACTGGGATTTCCGAATGGTCGCGGAGGGTCGTGACTGGGGTGGTTGGTTTTCATCATTTTTGGACATGAATCCTCCTAAAATCGAGTGTAGGATATTTTGAGGATGTCCATTAATTTTTCCCAGTCGAAAAATGCGAAAAAAAAAACAGCTGGAATTGAGTTTTCCGGCAACCGGATCGAAAAACCCGTTACATGACACGTTGGGCGAAGAAGAAAGGCCCTGACCAGCGGGCGCGTGAGACGCACGCGCCCTAAGGCGCTTCCAGCAGGCGTGTGTACTTCATGTGCCACATAGGCACGTGAAGCGGGGGGAGTCCCGGTTCGGGTCGGACCCTGACCCGGTCCGACCCGTTGACCTGACGGTCGGGTCAAACCTTGACCCGTTGACTGACCCGGTATGACCCAGCTCAACACGGCTCAGCGCGTGAAGGCGCGTGAGCCGCGCGCAGTGACTGGGCAAGCGTGAGCCGAGCCTCGCTAGGCATGTAGCGGCGCGTGTGAGGCGCGTAGTGCGTCTGGCACATGTGCCAGGCTGCTGCCAGCGCGTAGAGGTGCGTGGTAGCGCGTGGAGCACACCGTCGGTGCGCGGCGGCGCGTGTGGGCCCGGGCGGTGCGTGAGGTCGCTTAAAATTGAATTTTTTCAATTTCTTTGGGATCATGTATCCATAAATGTGACTTTTTGTGGGTTTTAATATGTCGAATCAAAGTCCAAATGGTAAGATGTGATTCCGAGTTGTGGTGTATGGTGTCCGTTGACTCATACGCTCGCTTTGGGGTCTGTACTCAAGTCATTTTGGTCTTGATGATTCATAGGGCGTACAAAAATGTGATAATAAGCATCTCCAAGTCACAAATGTCTCTCTTAATAAGTTAAGAACTGTCGTATTAAATTTTTGCAAGGAGAGTAAACTGAATGATGTGATTTACGAGATTTCACATCAGTAGATTCAGTTTATTCTCAAGAGGCAAAATCTAACCGGAATCTGAGGCACGAGATGATGGGCCCTAGGGTGGGCACCGCGCCTCAGAATATACGAGATAAAGAGATCTATCGTGTATGGTAGAAAAGAATTGCCAAGTTAGGGCAATTCTTATCAGTGACATGTACGATGATTTAATCTCGATCTACGAGTCATATCCTATGGAATCGTCGGTTCGACTCGCCCCATAAGAGCATTGTGTTGCTCTCTTCGGCTCCTAATGTGAGGATGCAGAAGAAAATAGTTGATCATACAATAAGGCAAATATCGAGTATGATCACCGAGTTAAAAAATACGGACGAGCAAATTTCGGATGAAATTTAGGTACCGGATGTGATTCAATTTTTACCTGATTCATGGGAACCGTGAAAGCCTATCTCACACTTGACGAAAGTATTCATACTTTCGTTGACGTGAATACGTAATGTGAGCTCGATGAGGAGCACTTAGAGGCGAGTAGGCCACATTCGAGTCATGCTAATTCAGAGAAGTCGAGTAAGGACTTCCCTAGCGCTAAGCCAATAGCATAAGCATGTGAATGAGACTTGAGATCCAGGTAATAAAAATCATCTGAGAAAACCAACAACGAGGTATAAAAACGCAAGAAGAAGGAATTTGATTAGACCAATGTAAATTGCTACGTTTGAGATAGATTTGGTCATTTCGCTCGTGAGTGTGACGAGTAGAAATTAATATCCTTCTTCTTTACGTGGTTTGAGATTTGTCTCATTCACAATAATGTTCGCTAATTTCTCTCCTTTGTAATCAGGAGCAACCGATCACGTAACTCGAGACAGGAGGGCGTAAATATAGTTCCGTCAAGTGAATCCTTAAGCTTGGAGGATTTACGTTAAGGGCAGAGCATTCGTCGTTGTCAGAGGGAACGACACTTGCCATGACGTTCTTAATACTGTTGGCATTCGACGGATTTTTAATTTAGTACCTTGTCTAAGATTGACTAAAATATGCGTGAAATTATTCTCTCTGTTTTTTTTAATAATATGACAATTCTCTGAATTGTTTTGGATTTAATCCATGATGAATTGTATGCACTGAGTGCTGCTCCTTCTAATAGTTTCTTGTCGTTCTACTATTGTCTTTACATCTGATTGCGTAGATGATGATGTAAATGAATAACATAGTAGACTTAGACACATAGGGTAAGAGATGATGAATCGGTTAATAGCGAGAGGTTTATTAGACAGATTCGAGTTACCCGTATATGAGTTTTGCCTAGCCGACAAAATGACGAGAAAACCATTTGGCAATGCAATGAGAGCTGGGATTTTATTGCAGCTAGACCATTGTGCCTTCCTTTTCTTGTGGTCTTATGAGCATGAAAGCAGGAAATGGAGTTGTGTAGATAATTATAAACGCTTACGTGCGTTTCGGTTCATCTATCTGATCTCGCATAAGTTTGAAGCATTAGACTGCTTCAGGAGATTCATAAGCGAGATTAAGAATCAGTTAGATTTGAGAGTAGAGACTCTCAGAACCGATCGAGAACGCAAGTATTCGTCTAAACTACACATGGAGCTCTGTTTTAAGAAGAGTATTACGAGATTACGGACTATTAGTCAGTTCCCCATTTAAGTTTTGGACAGGGAGGCAGCCTGACCTTAGCCACTTGAGGTTATGGGGTTGTGCCGCGATTTCTCGCATTCACATGGTGAGTTAGGCCCACAAGAAAATACGTGATCTTAGGCGAACACTGACGGCACTATAATCGAGATTGAGTCTTGTAATACCACATTATTTGAGAATGATTTCCCTAAGAGAGGTAAAATCACTTTGGACCTTACCCTTTATGCGATGCAGTGGCAGGATACAAGAATCCATTACGGATCTTGATCTCAGTAGGAGCGATCCATCAAGAGGTAAAGATTTTTCTCTCCTCATAAGAGCATCGAGAATGTGTATTTAAACGTCGCTTCTTGATTGAGGGTAAGACCCTCGTTACGACTCTAAAGGATGATGAGAAATCTAAAACGGTCCAAGAGACTCTCGAAGGTTCTGCAAAAGATGCAAAAAACCGTTTATTGAAGGCCATAAATGAAGAGAAGGAGTTGATGAAAATCAACGGGGTCTGAGACCTAGTTAATTTACCTGAGGGCGGAATGACTATTAGGAACAAGTAGGTTCTCAAAGTCAAGATAAAGGTCAACAGATTAATGAAGAGGTAAATAACCCGTCTAGTAACCAAGGGTTACACTTAAACTAAGGGGTGGACTATCGAGGAGTTATAGTCCAATTTATTTCGATCCGTTTATCTTTTAGCGATTGTCACGAACATGGATCTAGAGTCACATCACAAGGACGTAAAGACAGCTTTCGTAGTGGAAGTCTAGATGAGGCGATCAACATGGAGCATCCCTCTGGGTTCGTTCTAGTAAATTAGGTGGATAAGGTCTGTTGATTTTAGAAATCAAAATACGACCTTAAGCCATCATCCAGACAGCGGCGCTTGAGATTTCACGAGAATGTGATATCTTATGGTTTTGTAATGATCGAGTAAGATCATTGTATGTATTTGAAACGTCCCGATGGCTTCTTTATGAGCACCTTCTCATATGTAGGTGACATTCTGTTGGTCGGGAACAACAAAGAGTATCCAATGACCATTGTAACATGGTTATGAGATTTTAGTTCATTCTCGGATTTTGGATCCATAGGGATCGCTTGAGAATGGTGTTAACTCTTTAACAAGAGTTTTACATCAGGTAGATTCTTGAACATTTCGAGATGAGCGATGATGACCTGATATATACTCTATCGCTAAAGGTAAAAACCTGATTCTTGACATGTGTCCTAAAATTTATCAAGAAATAAGAGAAATGAGTAGAATCCCTTATTCCAGTGCAATGTACATTCTAGTGTATGCGATGAGATATACACATGCGATATACAGTTTAATGTATGCGATGAGGCATACATGACCAGACGTTTATTTTGCGATCGATCTAATGAGTAGGTATTAATAGAATCTTGGAATGGATCACTGTAGAGTAGTGAAAAAGAATTCTGAAATATCCTATTTGAACTACGACCTCTCCATGTGTTACGGATGAGGTGATTTGCGTTTTTCGTTGGGATTCAGATACTGACTGGGAGTAGCGATCTGAATAAACGCAAACTAACATTAGGTTTTATCTTCTTAGAGCAGTAAGAAGAGAACATGTATATCTCTAACGATAAAGACTGAGCTTATAATATACTCAATTGCAGTTCATGAGAATGGTTGGCTTCAAAAATTTCTGAATGACTTAGGGTCGTGACAGATAGTGGGAGGTCATCGATGATTATTGTGATAATCAGACTGCCATTGTCAACAACTGAGACCCTAAGTGTTATATTAAAATCAAACACATTGATACCGAAGATCACTTTGTGAGAGATATTATCGAGAAGGGTATTGTAACAGCTAAATACACCTTGACATACAGCATGATAGCTGATCTTTCAGAAAACCCGTTGTGAAAGATTCATTTATGAGATAAGGAATTATTGGGTTTAGTGTACTTTAACATTTCTCATTATGTATTATTTTATATGCTTATTTTAATATATGACATGCATGCATTATTGGGACACATATTTAATTCATGCACTATTTATTGTCATATGTTGTGATCTTATGATAAAAGATGTGTCAGGCAGGCGTGGTTGACTCTCTCACACGAGTGACCACCTCCGACTCTGAGTGAGTAGAGATGAGACGAATTCTAGTCGTAAGAGACTTTGAGAGTGGTCATACTAGAATATAAGTCACCCTGATATGTGTTCAGGATGAGATCATATGCGATATGACCGACATAGAAATACCTACATCCATGTTGCCTATAAGTAGCCAAATTTGAGATCTCAGATATCACCTGCAATTTGTGATATTGTCTCTGAGATGCTCTCTCTGAGATCTCTGAGTAAAGTCTTATGTGTAGACTGAGTCCCGTACCTGTACAGTGTTAGAGAAATCTGACATATACCCTTTGAGAGATGGGGGAATAACATTGTGGTACGTGTTTCATACCACGTGTGATGAAATGACCATGGGACAGTAGGAGCTATTATTTGAGACGATAGTTTGATCTTGATCCCCGTTCCCACTGTGTGAGACCTGAGATCCATTGGGTAGGATCTCTTATGCCCTTATTACTTTCGGCTGTCTCTAGAAGTTTTGATTCAGTATTGCTACTTTAGTCTGTTTACCTATGGCCCGGAAGATAAATTGAGGTCTAAGAGGCAGGTCTAGGAAAGCAACTGAATTGAGACTGATAGATTCGAGTTTGGGAAAAGGAAGGCCAATAGACATTACATCATTGTCGTGTATTCACAGGTCGACCTATTATGTTAATCCATATTGGGATTCAAACATAATAGTGAATACATAGTCGAGCAAATTGATTGGGGATCACTTTCGATGAGAAAAGTGGCTCGATGGATGTAAATGAATTGAGTTTGGGGTATAGCGAGTTATTTTTATACTAACGGTAACTCATCGATCATCCTAATAGGTGATCGAGAAATCTTTGCTTGCAAGCGCCGGTCGCACGACGCCCAATCCTGTATGAAAGTCCAGAAGGGTGATATGATAGATCGCATGGGTGTGATCTTGTGATTGACGGACGTAAAATGCCCTCATGTGCGAGTGGGAGATGTTGGAATATGCCCATTGAGGGGTATTTGGGTAATTTAGGAATGGGGTAGCTTCCATTATTAACCACCCTATTAACCACTCAATTAAGTGGTAACTCCCCAATTAAGCCCAAAAGATGCCTATGTCAATGAGGGTCTTCTTTCTTCCTGCACAATTCTCTCGAGAGAGAAAATACCGTGAGGGTTGGAGATTTTCGCGTAGGAAAATCTCCCATCGTCAAATGATATACCGGACATGAGGCTTGAGGCGTCGTGGAATTGTGGTGGTGGTTCGATTGCGTGATCACCATCCGACCCGATCCGTTCAAGGGACATCGAGACACGGTGGATTTTGGAGACCGCCCTATAGAGGTATTTATCCCGAAAAATTCCGAACTATTTATTTTACGCTTCCGCATGTGCGATTAAATCCAACAATTCTCTTATAAAAAATATCACTCCTGATACGCAAAACTGGACCTGTAAGATCACGGTCCAAGAAAAGCAACATGTTACAACATCAATTAATACCCCAACGAAAAAGCAGAAATACATCTTCGTAGATTCAGAGGTATGGATTTTTATCTTAGGATCTATTCAAAATCAATAACTTATCATGTTTGTTTCTAACTTGTTTTTGCACGACTGTGGATCTCCATCGTATTATATTTTTGAAACCAAGAGCTTATTCCGTATTTTTACAACTTAATTATAATTTTTGGCATGCAACGTTTTGAATATTGTTCTTATAAAATAAAATAATTTGCTCGAAAATAATATAAGGATGTATAACCACATGCTTATCTCTCTTTTGGCATAGGGAACTCAAGTGAAGGAATAATGTTTAACACAGACATCCCTAGAATGGGCCCCATGTTGTAGATCTACAAAATTTATCTTGTATCAAATGCGGCCGTAAGACCAATTCCTCCAAAGTTTCATAACACCGATATCAAGACTCAATGGGTAATATCCACGAAAACACTTATGGAGGAATTAAAGAACGAAGATGATGTAATGGCTGTAAGATTTAATTATGCAAGATTTACAGATTTGATACCGTATATGGATCGCAGGGACAAATATGTAGGTATGTTTACTTTTGGATCCATTTTCCTTTTTCCTACGCATTTTTTTCCCAAATTATATATATTTTGCTTTTTGCTCGGATGTTTATTTTTTTATTCTTTTCTGGGGTTACTTTTTGATCCAGATATTTTGGCCATTGTCATTTTTGCATTGGATCCAACAAACATCACTAGGCAAGAAAAGAATTATGTTGTTCAAAAATTTGTGATTGTGAATGAAGAGTAAGGCCCATTAGACTTTCCCATCTGTAACAAAATAATGATGCATTCCTAACCGATATCTCTTTTCGAAAAAACAGTTTTCAGAGCCTTAAGTTATCTTTTTGGGATGACTTCGTCCATAATGAAGGACAACAGATCTTGCAGAACCTCCGTACGTATCCTGTTATTGTTGGAAGAAGAATCAAAGTAAATTCTTACAACGGTATTAACAAGAAATCCATTGTCGCTTTATCTTTTCATTTATTTTTTTCTATACCCGTCGATTTTATCTATTTGATTTCTTTTTACAAGGTGTCGCACTGTCTACTTGGTTTGACTCAGCTATCCTTGTTGATCCTCCAATTCAAGAAGCACGACAACTTAAAAACTGGTAATTGTTGTAGATATAAGCTATACAATGATTGTGAATTTTAAAAAAACTTATTTGGATTTTAACCTATATAGCTATTAGATATTATATATTATTGAATTATTCCTTTATTAGGGCTCTGAGAAATGATGGATTACTTTAGGATATAATTCGGCATAAAAAGTACGATTACTACAATCCTGATATATCTTTCACAGCCACTGAAAAAATAACCAGCATATATAACCTAACAGCAGCACAAAAGGTAAGGCATTTGCTCTAACAAAAAAAACAAAAGGATTTTCCATATAAATGCTACTTCGTAACCATCATATCTTTCTTATGTCTTCTATGAAGCAATTTCAGACAGCATGGGTAAAGGTGCAGCTCTCGTTTGAACACATTTTCCAAAAATATTAGTATATGGCTTGTAGCAATTGTTTACGCTCTACCTCAGCTTCACTTGATGTTGATTTCTTGTGCAATTCGTGCAACCAAAGAGGAACGGCCAAACCAAGGTAACTTTTGATACCATTTAATCAAATTTATGTTATGGTTTGTGTTTTCCCGAAATATTAGTTGGGACTTTTCCAGCCATTTTGCGATAATTCTGCTTCTTTGTCTAATCTTCTTCCTGTATATTTATACTTTGTGCTTTATAGATGTCGCTTTAATGTTGATTTACAAGATGACACTGGCAAAATAACTACATCTATATTTGGAGAGTTAGCTGAGAAATTACTGAGATTCACAGCTGTTCAAGCAATGGAACATTTTACCGAGGTTTTATTTATGTGGTTCGCGCATGATTTGTTTCAAATATTAGTATACTCAAACTCTTTCTTCTTCATCTGAGCACAAAATGTATATCATAGGCGTTCCCTTTCCAATTTACTAATCTAATCTTTTTTCCCGTTTTTTATAAGAACATTGAACTCCTGCTTGATGATGTCAACGAAGCCCTCAAAGAAAAAACGTTTGTTGCGCACATCAGACCTGTTCGCTCTGAATCAATGGATGTAAAACAGCGGTTCACGGTCATATATTATTGTAATGCGTCTGAATATAACCCTAATGGTCTATTCCTTTCTCGACAATCTACCGTTGGCCCTTCTTCTTCGTCTTTGGTTACTTTAACTGAATCTTTGGTTACTTTAACAGGATATGACCAGGTGGTGCGCCCTCCCTTTCTGAACAATCTACCGTTGGCCCTACTTCTTCCTCTGTCATTACTTTAAGTGGATGTGAACCATGTACACCCTCCCTTTTCAACAATCTACCGTTGGCCCTTCTTCTTCGTCTTTGGTTACTTTAAGTGGATGCCAACCAGGTGCGCCTTCTGTATTTTTTTGCAACGTGGTGATTCTTCCTTCTTATTATTTTTACAACGTGATAACTTCACCGTTCTGCTTTGCTCATTTCAAAAACGATGGCTTCTTCATCCAGAGCCAAGGCTTTACTGCTTCGTAAGTTTGAAGATGTGGAAAATAATACCCTAGAGACCGGGGAACTTCCCCAACCCATACATGTAAACCTTCTTAAGAAAAAAAAAACTAATCTGAACTGCTCTTATTAAAAAAATGCGGCGTGATAAAATGCTTTTCTTGTGGTGGTGCCTGGAGAACCACCAGATCAACTTTGTTATTGTCTTTTTGTTATCAAAATAAAACCATGCCACTCCTTATGTACATATTAAAAGTAATCCTTTTTTGGTTTCTCAACGCTGTGTTAGCAGATGTTTTGCTTATGGGTGAATTCTTGTGTTTGTTATTTACATAAATATGTTTTTTCGTGATTAATATTGTGACGCCACTTAATTTGATCGTCCGTTTCTGAAAAGAGGATGTTTTTACGCAGAATAAATAAATAAATAAATTAAAGTTTTCCAACATAAATTAAATCATAAAGAACTAATCCACTATTGCCTTGACCAGTTGTCACCAAACGTAATATTTATTTTTTATGACGCCATAGGAATATTGATGTTGGGAGAATTAGATATTTAATAAACAAGAAATTTCTTGAAAGAAAGAAATCAAAAATATAAATAAATGTTTGGAAGCTTATTAAAAAAACAGCCAAAAACATACAAGTGTAATCTTCTGTTAGCATTTGAAGAATACGATTTGAACATTATTAATACTGATTAGTTGATTGCTTATGATGTGGATTCGCTGTTTACCTGGATAATTTAGCCTCTTTCCATCAAGGCATATAATAAGCACATGGCAGAAATATCAGTCCTGCTATGTAAGAAAAGAATGGTTCTACCGTATCACAGAACTTACGTTCTCCCACATGGCATAACAAAGCAGTTCTGCCACGTGAAAGGACTTGGTGGACCTGGTTTCTGGTTGAAGTAAATAAAATTTTTTTTTGTTAACGATACTACAAGAATAATAATATTGTGAACATTGCATATTTGATAAGTAACAAATTTCATGAAGCAATCAGAGGAATGATATAAAAAAAAATAAGGAAATCTGGAAGATTATTAAAAAGGGGTGAAAAACTTGTGATTTTAATATTGTGGATGACTTTAAAAATTATTATTTTACCGCAATTAGTTTTCGGAAAATCATCATGATGGGATTTTTACAATGTAATAGAACAAGTTACAAACTATGGGTTAAATTATAAAAAATATTGTCAGTTCAAAAAATTATTAGAAAATATCGAAGAATTTAAAAAAAAAAAAACTGTTTTTAATATTGGTTCGTTGATAGCTTCTGATGCAAGCTTACTATATCCCTTAGGTATTCGGCGTTCATCCGCAAATTGGTGCAAGTGCCGCATGACATTAATGTGGGTTTCTGCTATGTGAGAGAACATCATGGTTGTACTATGTAGGAGAATTACATGATTCTACTGGCTATCAGAACCGTTCCTTCTACTGGATACCAGAACGAGGGAATCATACTATATAGCAGAACCTTCAAAGCAGAACCGCGTCGCTTTGCTATGCTGCAGAACCGCATGGTCCTGCTATTAAGCAGAACTGTGCTGTGGAACCTGAGGTCCTGCCACATAGCAGAACCATGTAGTTCTGCTGCGATGCAGAACTCACGGTTCTGCTGCGTGGCAGAACCGTAACAAAACCGGCATTCTGTTAGGTGGCAGAACCGGAAAGCTCTCTTGGATAACGGATTTTCCCAAGTAGAACAATGTGGTTTTGGTGCATACGAGAACTGTCTAGTAGAAGTAAAAAAAAATTCTTTTAGATCACGCTTCAGGAATATCCATGTTGAAACAAAACGACTTTAAAAAATACAATTTTACCATGATTAGTTTTCATAAAATTATTGTGATCGGATTTTGCGGTTAAAAAAGCAAGTTACAGACTATGCATTAGATTATAAAAATGTTGTCGATTCAAAAAATTATTAAAACACATTGAAGAATTTTAAAAAAAAAATTACCGTTGTTAATATTGAATAGTTTATTGCTTCTAATGCAAGCTTACTATATACCTTCGATATTCAGCATTCACCCATGGATCCGTGCAAGTGCCTCATGACAAAAATGTGAGTTTCTGCTATGTAACAGGACATCATAGTTGTACTATGTAGGAAAACTACATAATTCTGCTGGCTATGAGAACCGTCCGTTCTCCTGGAAACCAGAACCAGAGAATCCTGCTATATAGCAGAACCTTCGGAGCAAAACCACGAGGATTTACTACCATGCAGAACCACATGGTTCTGCTATTTAGCATGACTACGCCTCGGATCCATGAGGTCCTCCCGCGTTGCAGAACCGCGTGGTTCTGCTACGATTCAGAACTCGTGATTCTGCTGCCCAGCAGAACCATAATAGGATCGAACGTTTTGTTAAGTATTAAAACTGGAAAGCTCTCTTCTGTTTCACATCTCTGGACCTGTCAATGGGTGCAACAACACTGCTGGATCCACTCTGAACAATTAATATTTCGGTTGCTAATTCTGTTTCTTTTTCTCCCAGCAATTCCATGGGCCCTGTAACAAATTCTTTTCCTAGATCTGCCTTCCTCTGACCATGGTTCTCTTCATCACTAACAACGACCAAATCCTTCAAGTTCTCACCAACGGTCCCAACAATCCCGCTCTCTTCCCTTTCGTTTCTCACCTCTTCACTCTCATCCCCTTCATCACTCCCCGATCTGCAAACAAACTTTCTTTTCCTTTTAGAAAGACCCTCTTCTGGTGTATGCTCATAAGGCTGACTTCCTTCCCCCTCCAACTTTTTTTGCATTATATTTCTTATTTCTTTTATGGTCATCACTCTGTCCAGGTCATCAACTTCTGCAAACCTTAGAGAGTCCACAACTTCCATTGCATTTTTCTCTACCAAGATTAACCTTTCAATCTTCACATTCTCATTTAACAAAAGACCAGCAAACATTAACATCTCATCGTGGATGAGTGTATCCACCCAAATAGAACTCCCCCTCCCAACACAGTATCTACCGATTGATTTCACAAAATCGGCATGCACAGAAGCAAGAGTGAATGGGTTGGAAGCCGATATGAGAGGTTCACCTTCCGCTGGTATAAAAGGTAGCAAACTTTCCTTTAGAAACTCCACAAAAAAAACTTTCTCTTCCACGATCTATCGAGAGTCTCCCTATAATAAAACTTCCAATTTGACTCTTTACGTGGTTGGACGCAGTACCAATCCTCATTGGCACCTCCTGTTGCACACTTTCTTAAAATGAAAACGGAGAGCAAAATTTCAAAATCAAACCTCAACTGACAGAACTTACTAAACTGACAACAGTTACTATCAACCTCCACGCACTAGGTATGAACATAGTTGGAAATATATTCCAACCTTTTAGGACAACCGACAAAGGACCTAAATATTGCACCCGTACACCATATCTTACATACTCCTTATACATGGGCACGGATCTCTGTCCCACTTGATTTGCTCTTTCGTCCCCTCTGGGCAATCTCAAACGAAAATCAGAACCTAAACCCATTTCTTTCGCTGTGGTTTCCAATTCTTTGCACGTCATTATGCTCTTAATCTTACCAATGCTTCCTACTTTTTCTATTGTATCGCAGCAATTAACCCGCACTATCCTTGAAACTAAACCTAAACTTTTTTACTTTTTTATACAATTTCTAACACCAAAACAAACTACATGGTCAAGCATACCAACACCCATCATGAAAATACTAATACATTAATCCCATAAAAAACAACTCAGATCACAGTACTTGCCTCAGACCATACTATGGTCCTCCTTCATAAGATATTTTTTGTCTATCTCAAAAAAAAACAAAAAAAACAACTAATCAAATTCCATCAACTCCACAATCTTCCCCATTATATACTTTCTGCGTTTATGCTATTTTTTTCCAATGTGCTTTCTACAACAAAAAAAAATCACTATATGCAACAAACATAACAAAACAACAAAACATATAGCAATAGATTAACTTAGCATATTTAATAGATTCCGGCATCCATTTATCCGTTGACTCTGTAAGGAAGGCGCCCAAACAATAACACTCTATATACCGCATAAACCTAACGATACTTACTTGCAACTTGTTTTCGCAACCGTTTCCTTAAAAATATTTCTTCTCCGCACTGTGCTTTGCTCCGGACAAACAAGGGATGAAACAAATAGAGCAAATCAGTAAAACAAGAGATGCCCTGTGAACAACAAAACCAACCCAACAAATAAAGGAATGCGCTTTGAAAAGAATACGATAAAGAAATACCAAAAGGATACAAATAAAATAAAGCAAGGAAGAAGAAAAGACAACAAGTCGAAGAAAACAAAAAGGTATATCCCAAAAGATATCAAAAACTTCAAAAAACTCACGCCCTTGCGTAAATCTCTTTCTTACCATTTATTACGAGCATTTATTACGACTGACCTACCCTGTTCTCCTAAGCCCTCATTATTATATTTACATCCATACCATCCTATCAGGAACACTTCTTTGGGTTTTTTTTTTTTTTTTTTTTTTTTTTACATACGACATTCAACTTTTACATTTTATATCTTCTAAAATTAACTTTATCAAATATTTCCCTTACAAATTATTCATATTTATATAATTCCATTCTTACGCAAATATTAATATTATCCAACTATTTTTTCCACTTAATTTGAGATACTTAATGTTGGATAACTATTTCAAATTTAAATAATATGTACCCTACAAAATATCACAAAAAGAAACTATAATTTCAAAAATATGACAACTCACTCCACAAACATCTTGTGCTTCCCTTCACAGGACCCACCACCGCTTCTCCCCACTACCGAACCACATCACGATTCTACCAACCGCCGAACCACGTGGAGGTCCTACCAAGCGCAGAGCCACGACAGTTCCACCAATCACACACACAATGGTTATATGTGCAGCTCCCCACGCCCAAGTTCTGACAATCTCAAAATCACGACTTACAACAAAAATACAATAAAATACATTTAGCCAAAAACGATTATATCCTCTCAATATAACATTCCACGGATACTTTTTTTCCGCATTTATTTAATTCTATATATATTTTACACAGTGTTAAATAAATACGTTTATATTTACTTTAAATATTCAATTATTTTTACTCTTATAAAATTTCACTTTTTCTAAAATACCATAACCTCCTACCTAGCAGAACCATATTTCTCTGCTTCCAAGGTTCTGCTGCATAGCAAAACCCTCTCGTTTGATATTTAATTATTTTGGCTTTTATAAAATTTATTTTTTTTAAATATTATCATTGTTATTCAAATCAACGCTGTTTATTATTAAATGATTATTTAAATCCTATGGATCTGCCCTCCAGTTCTACGAAGTGCACAACAGTACACTAATATCGCATATCTTTGATTTAAATTACATAATATTAACTAACTTGGTATATAAATTTGATTCTTAACTTCTCATTTTTATTTTTATGTTACCATTAACATTTTGTTCAAAACTGGAAATTATAATTTCTTCAATATCCAAAAGATAAATCTGTAAAGTTTTTAGACAAACAACAACTGTTAAAACCATTCCACCTCTGATTTAAATTATTTACCCAAATTATCTTTTTTTCATAATATCTCGCTCTTTCTCAAAAAATTTAATATATACACAAAAGAAAATATATATTTATTTTACAAAAATAAATCCGATTTAAACTTTTTTAAATGTTTGGATGCAGTTTCTAAAAAATTTATACTATCATAACCCTAAAAAAAAAAAAAAAAAAAAAAAAAAAAAAAAAAAAAACCTCCTGGGAAGATCATAATAAGATTTTCAAAGATAAAAAACGCTTTTTTTTTTTTACCAAAGAATTCAACAAGCTCGATTCTCCATAGCAAAACCTTCAGGTTCTACATAGCAAAACCTTCAGGTTCTGCATTCCAAAACCATGACATTCTGCATGACAAAACATCTGGTTCTGCGTACCGACTTATTACTTGAATATTCCATTTTTCAAAATATGAAAAATAATGTAATTGGATATTTGATATTTATTTAAATAAAATAAAAATATGTTAATCGAAATATGAATATATTAAAAGATGAACCACGAGGTTCTGCATTGCAGAACCATATTGTTCTGCTAGTACAACCATATTGTTCTGCCAGCACAACCATAAGGTTCTACATGGCTGAACAATGTGATTTTGCTTGCAGAACCATAGAACCTCAGAGTTCTATATAGCAGAATCATATGGTTTTTTTCACTTTTTTAAAAATAAATATAATATTTTGAAAGATAAAAAAGCTTTTTTCTTTTTTTTTAATTGGGAACAATGGCAGAACTATGAAACTTGTATAATTTGTAAACTTCTGATTAAATATTAAAATTTATGTATTTTTTAAATCAAAATTATTTAATATTATAGTTTCAAAATAATATTATATATTCTAAATAAAATACATGTATTATGAAATTAATGTACGAATAGAACACCCCCAAGAAGATAACTGTTTAATTTTTATCCATATTGTAACAGATTAACCATATTTCCATGGATATACAATCTATCACATGTTATTTAATGTCAAAAACATAAATAATTCTCTTAGTTATCTCCCCTCCCTACGCTACACTTCTATGGCTATTCTTCCTCCTCCTACCTTGACTATAATTATTTTCTTCTGAAAGCAAATTTGACTCTTTTTTTTTATTATTTTTCAAAAATAATGATAATAAAAAAAAACAATGATAGCAATCAAAAGATAAATTAAATAATAAAAACAAAAAAATAGTCAAATAAAACGGATATTTTCTTATTACTATGTCCATTGGCTTTGCCAAAATTACTCTCCATTATGAAATTGTTAAAATAAAACCAACACGACAATTTTAATACAGAAATTTATATGTAAATGTATTTAAATAAATATCTCAGATCTAAATATATTTAAATATAACATACATTTCTTCTCATTCTAATGTTTTTTTTATTGTGATATAATATATTTAATATTAAATGAAAATCTAACTATTTAAATTAAATATTTTCATATTGTTTTTCTTATATGATTCTTAGATATTAAATAATAATTTACTTTTCATTTATTATTTAATATTATCACATCCTATTGCAATTTAATATTTCGATCCAATCTCAAATATCTAAATACCTCCTGGCTCTGCAAAACACAAAACCACCTTGTGGATCTCCAAAACGCAGAACTTCATTATCATTTTGCACACCATAGAATCGTTTAAAAAAATTAAAACCGATAAAAAAACAAACATATTTTATTCTGTTTTAAACACTTTTGTTTTTCAGGATAACATATAACTTTTAATATATAACACACAACACCACGTACACTACATTTTTAATATATACATTTAAATCCAGACGTATATAAATAAACAACTTAAATCTAAATATATTTAAATATAACATGTTTTCTTTCCATTCCAATGTATTTTTTTATTATAATACATTGAATGTTAAATAAATATATTTAAAATATATTTTTCTTGGTATTTTTTTTAACATTTTTTTGGTATTATGAAAAACATTTATATATATTCCAAAACTAAAATTAATACGAATTTCACGAAACAACACCGGACAATTCTCCTTATTTTACAATCAAAACCTAAACTCCACATCGCGCAGCGTGCTGTGTACACCTCCTGGTATAATAGTAGAAAAGCGGGACATGTTGATCGAAGAAAGTATATTTTGGTTTTCTAAACTTGAAGCTCAAAGGTAGGATTAATTATTGGATTAAGCCGTCAGTAGTTTTTTTTTTTATTATCGGTATCCGAGTTTTGTTTCATTAATCTGATTTAAGTACTGTAAAATCTATTTTAAGAATTGATTCTCTCAAATCTTTTATCATTATTTATAGAATTCGAATTTGAAATCTTTGAGTACTATTTTTAACTCATGAATGAATGTGTACAATTTACAAGTCATAGGTTGAGGTCGTGGGTGGGTCTGCTCTTGCTTGCTTTCCCTAAAACCAGGATGGTCCTTTCTCTAAAAGTCTAAATTCTAATTAACTTGGCCAGCGCTGCACCTGCTTCTCTTCTTCTCCCTGCATGATCGATTTATTCAGATAGAGAGACTCGCATTAACCACCATGTTCGATTTTGAAGATGAACCAAAACTTGGATATTCAAGTGGGACAATCTTAGCTTAATCGAGCTTGGGCCAAATTTGTAGTTGGATCCCGTTTGTTCACCCAATCAGCACATCTATGGAAGAAGAAATTAAAAAAAAAAAATTCAATATATATATTTTGTAAAAATAAATAAATGTTAGATTGAATTTTGAATGGATTTTATTTATTTTATTTTTAAATTTTAAATTTGAGATGGGGTTTCCATTTCATGAGAGCCTTGGTTGAATAAACTTTCTTTTCCTAATGATAGATGGGGCAGGTAAAAAACAAAACTTGACGTGCGTAGGCCCATTAGAGATTATTGCCCCGACAACAAATTTCATTAGAAGCTTGTCATGAAGCAGGTAAATATTCATCCTACTTAATTGGTAGGCCCTCAGGCCTCATCAATTGATATTTGAAGTGTTCTTTTTTTGGTTTTTATATTTGAAGCGTTCTCTCTCTCTCTCTCTCTCTCTCTCTCTCTCTGGTTGTTTCTCTCTCTCTCTCTCCAAGTGATGCAATGTAAAATATGTGGCCCGATGACTTTTTTTTTTGGTTTTTCGCCTCCAATATCCGAATGTGGTGCAATGTAAAATATGTGGTCCGATGACTTTTTTTGGTTTTTTATTTTCGATATCTGAATTTTATCTGACTAATCTGATTAGTGATTGACTCTCATAAATTCTTTTTTACTATTTTCAAAACTCAAATTTAAGACATTTAATTAAAATGATAAAATACCCGAACATTCAATTTAAAAGAGTTTTTAAAAATTTTTTTTTTGTAACTTTATCACGATAAACCATGTTTGTTTTTTAACTCTCATAGTAACGCTTATTAATCAATGTTCTCCGACCTATATGTTAAGGAAATTGTTATCTCCTTAATTTTGATAATAACAAGATCTCTCATGTGATTCTAATCAATTTATTGAGTGTGTAAAATTTTTTATTCAATATAAAAGTGATAGAATTAGTCATAAAATCGATCATAGAACCAGTCATAGAATCAAGACTTATTTGGTCATAGAAATAAGGTTTATTTGGTAATAGAAATAAGATTTTTTGATATCTGTTGAAAATCCAGCCAGCAAGATAAGTGTAGTTTGGATACTATACTTTACCTATAATTGATTCTAGATGTACATAAAAAATACCTCAATATGAGGACAACTCATATTCCACCACTTAAAAGTTTTTCTAAGTATTGAAATGTGATCATTTGGATATGATTGGATAGTTATATTTTCTTATGTGTTAAAATATTTTCAAAACCGAAAATTATGTTTCAAAGAAGATGTGTGGAACTTCAATTTCAAGCATTTATAGTTCAAATATTTTGTGGATATGTTAGAGAAAAATCAGCTGAAAATTGGTTGGTTACTCATTTTATATAGTAGAATCACTTGTCAGAAAATGGTTCTGAAAAGATATTTGGCCTTTAATAACTTTACCACTGATTTTGGATTTTTGAATTTGATTATACTATATTATAGTATTACAGTTGAACAGCAAATATGATGATTCACAGCACATTTATCTTGAGATTTTGGTAGAAAAATAAATGGGCAAAGTTGGTTAGAATAAATTCAGAACTGGGGAGCAGATTTTCTGGAGTTATTTTTTAATTTTTTGGAAAAGCAATCATTTGGATATAATCAAAACAACTCTTGAAAATGTTAAAGGGATATTTAAATTTCAGAAGAAAAATATTTACTTTTAGTAAACTTCAAAATTCAAGAGGATTTGGAGACTATTTTTTCAAAACTGTTGCTAAAAACTATTGTAATAAATTTGAGAATTTTTACTACTGTTTGTTGAGATTCTTTGCTATCAAATGCAGCAGCTATCAGCAAGTTTTTTATGGTGTGAGAATAGAGGACATGAGAGGCTGATTTGTTTATATCTAAGTGGAGTTAGATAAATTTTTGAAAATCTAAATTTTAGACAACCAATTCAACCCCTTCTTGGTTGTCTTTGGGACCAACACTATGCTTTTTTCCTAATATGCACAATCGAAATCACTAAAATGTAAAACAAGGGCACTAATGCATAATGGTGTTATTCCACTACTGTTTTAAATGAACATATGTTCTCACGAACTTGGAGATACACACTGAAGGAAAAAATTTGTGTGCTTGCAACTACGGGGCCTGTAATTTGATATCAAACAAAGGCGACCGATTTATACAATCTGAGTGTGCCTGCACAATTGCCCGTAATTCTCTCCAAAGAGACCCTTTGTATATACTGCATTTGCTATCAAAGACCATCGGAGCAAAATGCCAAAGACGTAACAATTGAGGACATTGGCTGATTTCGCAACCAGTGACCATGTATTTTCTCCCTTCAATCAAATTCGAGCACTACTTTTCCGAATATTTTCTTCTTGTCTTTCGCTTCATGAGCTTCTTTCACTTCTGTGACAGGGAATGTTTTTTCGACTGGTATTTTAAATTTCCCAGCATCACACAATCTGCAGATCTCTTCTAAACCTTCTTTGTCATCCCTCATGTATGTCCACCAATATCCTGCAATATTTAAATGATTCTTAAACTCTTAATTCATTGCCAAGGGAAATCAACAATGTCCCATAAACACCACATAGTTTCCTAGAGTCTAAAAATCTTTAGAATCAACAATGTCCCATAAACACTTAATTCATTGACAAGCACTTCAGAGTCTAAACTTTGACAAAAACTAGTGCCATTTCCTACAGGTTCCCAGAGACAAGTAGAACATCCAATCCTTTCCCCAGAATACTGTCAGCCCAAACGAAATGAAATAGAGAGAGTGATAATAACTGAGATATTGATTTGCCATGTGACAAGAATCCATTTTTCACAAGAGAATGGGATAAAGAGAAATCTAGGACTTGAAACATATTAATCTTACGAAGGAACTCTACTTGGCACCAGAAACATGATGAATTCCACATCACATGCTTTTTGGAAACAGCCCAATCCATTGTTATACCAAATAGCAATTGGTATCTTGTGCCCTATTTTTATCTAATAATGCATATCACACAAATGCCACTTACTCTACCCAGCTATTTTCTTAATTTTTTCAGAAAATGGCATGCATATTGTTTTCTGGAAAGCAGTCGAGCATCACATGGTTGTCTAACCTACTTACCGATGCCATTAGAGTATCGGTATTCTATTTGTTTCTTCAGGAGAATAGCGGCAGAAAGAGGGAGCCCAAGAAGTAATCCATATCTATCAGACATGGCAGCTGATTCTCCCTACAACAGGAGGAATGTTTTTATAATACTTCTGCAGCATATTAAATTTTATTTAAAATGACTAATTTTTTTAGAGAAAACAGTAAACTAGCAGCTTCCATGGTGTACCTGCAATGTCATATAGTGTCCACCTCTCTTCAAGAATTTGATGCCGATCCTTTCCGTTTCATGAGAACCAATTGTATCTAAGACAGCATCAAACTCTCCCTTTAATGCTAAATCAAGATTCTGTAGGAAGGAAGGACATCCATATTTCAGCAGAAGGAAAGAAATAACACGATTCAATCCATGTCCCTACCAAGAGCTATGTGGAATTTTTAACCCAAAGTAAAAGATAAAGACAAAAATTTCCATCATTGTGGTAAAAACAACTCTAGCAATCATCACATAAAAGCAATACCTGAGACGTATAATCAACAGCTTCGGCAGCACCAGCTTCCAATACCCTATCTATGCTTTTTGGTCCACATGTAGTAGCAACGCTACATCCTGTAGCCACTGAAATTTGAATTGCAGAAAGCCCTACAGCTCCTCCTCCGCCAATCACCAATACCCTTTGTCTGTGAATTTTGTGGTGAAGTTGCAAATAAAAGCAATTGAATGACTTGAGTATGTAAAAACAAAACTCATACAATTGAAGTTGATTTTAAAGCGGTATACAATACACAAAACAGTGACATTCATATAAGTGGAACATACTTCTAAAATTATGGCTTTCTTGAAAACAGTAATCATAAGAAGTCATTAGATGATATTATACTTGGCAACCCAAACAAGTGAGTTGAATTGATTTTCTCAATCAAAGAGCCTTTTGAACATGTTGTTTATCTATAACATTATGTGATGCTTTCTATAGTTATTATCCTTCAAATTACACCGAATTTTATGTAATATATGGTGAATGTGAAAGGTGATGGCTTCATCATCTATAAAGATTTGCCCTCATTTATGTTCGGGAAAGAGGTGGAGAAATAAGAGTTTATAGTATAAAATTTGTAATAACAAACAAGAATTATAACAAAATAATCGTACCCTTCAGTGATACGAGCTGTACATTTTAGTGCACGCCATGCAGTCAGTGCAGCAAAAGGAATGGCACTCGCTTCCTACATGACCAGAAGCAATTTTTAAATCTCTTCTTAAAAGAACTCAAAAAGTTGCATTTTTGCAAACAGGAGAAGGGAAGGACCATCAATTAAGAGATGGAGCATATGAGTTTTAATCACCAAAAGGGCCAACCACCAAACACATTTTACCATAAGCAAATCTCTTTATTGAGATAAAACTACAACAGTGCTGCAAAGGTACTTCTCATAATAGAAAGGATATGCATCAGCAGATGATTAGCCACATAACAAACCAAACAGATCAAGTATAAGATAAGGACTGGTTTAACCAAAGCTGAGAAAGGGCGCCATAAATATTTTTGTTGAAAGTAAAAAGACTTACAACATGACCAACTGATGTTGGCTTTGCCGTAAGTTCATCCCAAGGAAGAATTGCATAGTCCGCATAAGTACCCCTCACAGCAGTTGGGTGCAGGGCACCAAACACTTCTTGCCCAACCGCCAGCGTCTTAACTGCAGCACCAACAGCAGCAACTTCTCCACTAATATCACGGCCCAAAATCAATGGCAGATGTGCTTCAAAAATCGAACAACCGTAGCCAGCTCGCATCTGAAAATGCAAGTTTCACGTAAACCTTATTTCAGAGGAAAGATCATCAAATTGAACTCAACTACATTGTGCACTTGACCAATGCCTTTACTATATTGTCACCACAATAGTTCTACCAGTCATCAACATTTTTCCACATGGACATGCAATCATCAACATAATAACTATATCTGCCTTTATGGTTCGACTAGTCACACACACCATTTTCCCACATGGACATGCTATCATCAACATAATAACTAGCTTAAAGATGTCAAAGTTCAACCTATTTTGACACATAAACTATCATCGGGAGACAAATACCCACACAACCCCCAATGCAAATGATATCCGTCATCATGCTCATTTCATTCTTTCCTATTGGTGCTTTATCGCATATTAGTTAACAAGCGAATGACTATGGTTGCAAAGCATCAACCTCACAACACAAACAATCATTTCTAAGTTTTGATGAGCATGGCGTCATAGACTGATTGATTCTGTTAATGTTCCTATCCACAAGCATGAAATAAATACTATGTTGAGGGCCTATGAGCAATGCCCTATTAAAAACATAAATCCCCATTAGACTCCAATGTGTGTTGGTCACATGCCTCTTAAAAACAAATACCGATCTGGGTTATTTTCCTCGTATCATCCACGGATATAATGAAAGGAAAAGCAATAAAAAAAAATTCTTCGAACTTGAACTTCCTGTCGACTAATTCATCCAAGCTAAGCTCAGTTTTCTAGTCAATTGAAGCCAAATCAACACAAGCTGCAAAGGAATTTCATCCATTAAAGGCTTAATGTTCTTCATCATCAGTTAAAAAGAAATGAGTGATTTGATTCTAGTAAAAAGAAATTGGAAATGGGCAAAGGAAAAGGAACCGATTACATGGGTGTCAAGAGGATTGATAGAGACGGCGCGAGTGCGAACAAGAACATCAGTAGGCTTGAGTTCAGGAACTTTGACATGCGGACGAATCTCGAGAACTTCAGGTCCCCCAAACCTAGGCACCACCACTGCTCTGCAACTCGTTACTATGCTTCGACGAATCAATCTCTTCAATGGGTAGGATTCTCGATTTGCCAAACTGCTGAAGTTGATGAAACGCATTTGGGGAGACAGAGAGACAGAGAGAATGATGAGTGAAAGCTAGGTTTGGGGTTTTGATTTTGAATTTTCGAGGATATAAATTTTTTTTTTTGGTAATTAACAAATCTCTCTGGGTTGAGATGAGGACGGGCCAATCAGCGCGCCAGGGTTTGAACTCACCCACTCAAAATAAATACCCATCAATTTTATCGCATCCAAAACAGTAATTCACTTTAAAAATAATAATTATAAATCAAATGATATATTTAATAATATTAAAACTTTTTATAATCACGCTTGTAGAGTGGAAGGGCTCACGCCGATTGAATAATAAAATAAATAATCAAATACCATTTATATATGTTATTCAAAATTTTAAAATTATATATTATAATCACGAAGCATGATAGATGGAGATATATTTTTTTATATAGATATATATATCATCGATCGGTATTTGGATTAATCGATTAATTCAGTTTAAATATTATAAAATTTATTTTAAAAATTAATTTTTTTAATATCTATTTTTTTATTTCTAATATTTAAATTTAAAATTTTAATTAAAAAAATTTAGTGTCCGATCACTTATCACTGCAACTTGATATAGGTAGAGAAATTTATAATAACATTAGTATTGGTACATCTCATCACTTATATATATATATATATATATATATATATATATATATATGTATGTATATGTATATATTTATTTATATTTTTATGTAAAAAGAAAATAATAAGAAATAGTCAAATTATTTTTCTCACTCTAAATAAAATTGGCCCACGTGAAAAATTAGGTAAGCCACTCCTTTCTTTGGCCATCTGTAACAAGAGTATACAACTAGGATCATTGCTAAGATATCATAAGCCTAGTCAACAAGTTAGTTAGCAGAAGGCTAGAAATGGTTGGAGTAGTCGTAAGAAGGGAAATATATGTACTGCATAGTAGAAGGTGGAAGGAACAACAAAATTCAGAAGAGCAGTTTCTTTCTCGTTCCTACTGACTTCTCTCTTCTCTCTCTCTCTATTCTTCTTCCTCTTCCCTTCTCACCTTCCTCTATTGTTTTCTCTCGAATTCCCTACGGGACAGTAAAGAGGAGGAGTTCTAAGTTTGTCGAACAGGTTTTGTAGGACTTAACAACAGTCGACTTCTTCAGCAACTTCAAGTCGACTTGTCACAACGATTGTGGCAAATTTGGTATCAAAGCAGTGATTCTTAGCCTTAATTCATTTAATATGGCGGATGGAACCAGATCAAAAACTATCGAAGAGAACAATAAGAAACAGGAGTTACGTATTCAAGAGTTTAATCAAGAAATGCAAACAGTAAACATGCAGTGGAGGGAGCAAATGGAGAAGAGAATGGAAGTATTCATGACTCAAATGGAGGCACAATTTAAGGCTTTAGCAAGAAAATTGTGCAAGGAAGTGGATGAGGATTCGGAGTTAAACAGAAGCTCACTACCATCTCTACTACCCACTCCAATAGGAAATAGAAGAAAGACTAATGCAGAATCTGCCAAGAAGGAAAATAATCCAAACTCTTCAGTTCCTAATCATTCAAGAATTGAATTACCAACGTTTTCAGGTGAAGATCCTCAAAATTGGTTAAAAAAATACCACAAATTCTTTATGATATACCACATTCCACACCATCTTTGGATGGAAACTATAGAATTTTGTCTAGAAGAGAAAGATAATATCTGGTATCAAGCCTTGAGAATGGCCAAAGGAATAATGGAATGGGATGAGTTTTCAAAAATTTTGTGTTAGAGATTCGATAGAAAAGGGATGCAAGATGAAGTAGAGGAGTTTAATAAGTTGCAGTAGTTAGGTTCAGTGATGGAGTATCAGGAGAAGTTTGAAGAACTATGGGCATTGATGCTACTATGAAATCCTAGCCTTCCGGAATCCTACTTTGTATTCAGTTTCATCAGTGGTCTCAAAGAGGAAATTAAACCAATGATGAGGTTAATGAAGCCTAATACAATGTTGCAAGCATTTGTGGTTGCTGTCCTGCAAGAGCAGTCCTTAGAAATGTTCAAAAAAGGAAAGATGGCCACTTCTTGGAGTAGAGTGGGAATGATGAATGAAAGAAGTGGAGGTAAGGAAGTAGGATCCACCACAACTATGACAAGAAGGTTACTGCTTAGGAAATTCAGGATCGGAGAAACAACCACTTATGTTATAAGTGTGGAGAGAAATACATCCCGGGCCATCAATGCAGACTTAAAGGATTGAATTTGATCTTGACAGAAGAAGAAGAGGGAAGGGAACCTGGTAAACTTATAGACCTCTCCTTCTGCATATTGTCTAATTCCTTATCTAGGAACACCATAGCACTCCAAGGACTGCTGAATGAGACTGCAATAGCTATTCTTGTGGACACTGGCAGCTCAAATAGTTTCTTGAATCATAGAGTAGTGCAAAAATTACAGTTAAAGGTTGAATCATCAACAGCCCTGCATGTTGTTATAGCAGATAGAAGAATAGTCTCTAGCTATTTAAAAGTGAAGAATCTTAAATGGAAGATATAGAACTATACATTCGTATTCAACTTGAAGGTAATGGAATTAGGCAATTGGGATGTGATTTTAGGAGTGGACTGGATGTATTGCTTCAGTTCCATAACTTTTGATTTCAAACAATTACAAGTGAAGTTTTTTTTAGGAAAAGATGAAGTAATCCTAGAAGAGAATGTGCAGCAACCTAAAATACAGCTTGTCAGAGGGAAAGACACTAAGGCTTTCAGACAGCAGCAGTTATATGCTACTATTGTTTTTAGTGGAGAAAAGTCCATGATGGAAACTCCTGTAGAGATATCAGAATTGCTAACACAATTTGAGAATGTTTTTCAAATACCAACCTCCTTACCTCCTCAAAGATACCATGACCATCCTATAGTATTGAAACCTGACTCCCAACCTTTCAAACTTAAACCTTATAAATACCCTCGCTCACAAAAGATTGAAGTTGAGAAACAAGTGCAAGAAATGTTGAATAATGGCATTGTGAGGTATAGCAAGAGCCCCCACTTGTTCTATTAGTCAAAAAGAAGGACAATACTTGGAGATTTTGTGTAGGTTATAAGCAGTTGAACAATCAAACAATTAAACACAAATACCTTATCTCTAATATTGATGAATTGTTGGATAAGTTATATGAGTCCAAAGTATTCTCCAAAATTGATTTACGATCTGGATATCATCAAATAAGGGTCAGATTTCGGGATATTCCTAAGACAGCATTTCATACTTACCATGGACACTTTGAATTTCTGCTTATACCCTTTGGATTGATCAATACCCCAGTTACATTTCAGTTTTTGATGAATCACATTTTTAAAACCTATCTCAGGAAGTTTGTTCTTATGTTTTTAGATGATATCCTCATATATAGTGCTGACTTGTTGGCTCATGTGCAGCACCTGAGAATGGTACTGTCATTACTTAGACAGCATTAGTTATTTGCTAAACTTTCAAAGTGTATTTTTGTTCAAAGACAAGTGGAGTATTTGGGCCATATTGTCACAGTTGAAGAAGTGAAAATGAAAGACCAAAAAGCTGGATGTATAGTTGAGTGACCAACTCCAGATTCTGTCAAGGCCTTGAAAGGCTTATTGGGATTAACCGGTTATTACAAAAGAATTGTAAAGCATTATGGTCTTATTGCAAGACCCTTGCTTAAGAAAAATAACTTTAGGTGAAATGAAGAGGCTGAAGTAGCCTTTAGGAAGCTTAAAGAAGTCATGACTTCTACTCCTGTAATGAGACTCCAGATTTTTCTAAAACTTTTGTGATCAAGAAAGATGCATGCTCACAAGGTTGGGGGCTGTGCTGATGCAAGAAGGACAACCTATTGCCTATTTGGGCAAGGCTTTGGGACAAAAGAGCAGGGGTTGTCTACTTATGAAAGAAAGCTAATGGCAGTGGTGATAGCTGTGACCAAATGGAGATATTATTTGTTGGGATACCATGTTATCATAAACACGGATCACCAAAGTCTTAAGTACTTGTTGAAGCAACGATTAACCATGCAGCTCAAAAGCCTCACAAAATTGCTAAGTTATGATTATGAAATCCAATATAAAAGAGTGGTGGAGAATAAAGTGGCAGATGCTCTTTCCAGGTGAGAAATGAAAGAGGATGAAACACCAGTAGAAAAGGAGGTAATTGCCATCTCTGTGGTACAACCTAAACGAATGGAAGAGGTAGTGCAAAGCTATGAAGGGGATAAGATATGTCAGAATTTAATAGTCCAGTTGATGTTGCAGCCAGGAAGCAGGTCTGATATGCAGTATAAGGATGAAATTTTGAGGTGTAAGCACAAGATTTATGTTGGGAATGGATCTCAATTGAGGAAGAAAATAATACAGATGATGCATGGTTCAGCTATGGGAGGACATTCTGGACAGCAAGGTACACTAAGGAGAATCAAATCCATATTTTATTAGCCATCTCTTAAAACTGCTGTAATCCAATATGTGCAAGAGTGTGATATTTGTCAGAAAAATAAGCTTGAAAATGTGGCTTATGTTGAATTGTTGCAGCACCTTCCCATATTAGCACAAGTTTGATCTCAAATTACTATGGATTTCATCAAAGGACTATTAGATTCATGAGGTTATGACACTATCCTAGTAATGATTGACAAACTGACGAAATTTGATCATTTTGTAGCCCTGCAACACCTTTATTCTGCTCTAATAGTAACTAAAATATTTGTGGATCAAATTTTTAAGTTGCATGAACTACCAGATGCGATGGTAACTGACATGGATAAAGTCTTCACGAGCTTATTTTGACAGGAATTATTCAAATTGATTGGAACTCAAATCAAGTTAAGTACTACCTACCACTATCAAACAGATGGCCAAAGTGAGAGGTTGAACCAGTACTTGGAGTGTTACCTACGATGCATGATTGTAGACAAATTGATGGGAACTCAAATCAAGTTAAGTACTACCTACCACCATCAAACAATGGTTAAGTTTGGCGGAATGATGATACAATATCAATTTCCATACAAGTATTCAATGACTCCTTTCGAAACCCTCTATGGTTATCAACCAACGTATATACCTATTGGACCTTACTTGGACTCTGTGACTCCAGCAACTACTAATTTCATTAAGAATAGATAAGACAAGCTACAAATTCTATATGATCATCTAACCAAGGCTCAGAACTGGATCAAAACCTATGCAGATCTTAATTGAATAGAAATGGAGTTCAATGTCAGTGACTTGGTATATCTTAGACTGCAGCCTTATAGACGCAGTTTGTAGAAGTAAGAAGGCAACTTAAACTCTCTTCCAAGTTTTATGCACCATTTCCTGTGATAGCTAGAGTGGGGAAGGTGGCATATAGATTACAACTACCTAAGGCTCCAAGATACATCTTGTTTTCCATGTGTCTTTGCTCAAAAAGAAATTGGGTACTAATCAGACAACAACACCTGCATTGCCTTTGTTGGGATCAGATAGGCAAACTCTTATGGAATCTGAGGCAGTCTTGAAGAGACAGGTGATTATGAAGAACAATAGGCCAGTGACTCAAGTCTTGATCAGATAGGTTAACTTGAGTCCTGAAGAAGAACCGTGGGAAGACAGAGATTTTATCAAAGCACAGTTTTCATCATTTCATCCTTGAGGGCAATGAGACTTTTAAAGGGGGATAATTATAACAACTAAGAGTGTACAGCTAGGATTATTGCTGAGATATCATAAGTCTAGTCAGCAAGTTAGTTAGCAGGAGGTTAGAAGTGGTTGGAGCAGTTGTACGAAGGGAAATATATGTACTGCATAGTAGAAGGTGGAAGGAATAACAGAATTCAGAAGAGCAGTTTCTTTCTCTTTTCTATTGACTTTTCTCCTCTCTCTCTCTCTCTCTTCCTTTCTCTCTCTATTCTTCTTCTACCTCTTCCCTTCTCACCTTCCTCTATCGTTTTCTCTCGAATTTCTTATAGAACAGTCGTTTGACAACTCTGCAGAGGAGGAGTTCCAAGTTTGTCGAACAGGTTTTATAGGAGTTAACAACAGTTGACTTCTTTAACAGCTTCAAGTTGACTCAT
Source organism: Dillenia suffruticosa (assembly GCA_033439265.1). Classification (NCBI taxonomy): domain Eukaryota; kingdom Viridiplantae; phylum Streptophyta; class Magnoliopsida; order Dilleniales; family Dilleniaceae; genus Dillenia; species Dillenia suffruticosa. Next base: position 5,221,333 of record JAVTVX010000005.1, read on the forward strand.
CACAAGGATTGTGACACCATCTTTCATCCACCATAAAGCCATCAGGCAAGAAGGGGAACGTTACTCCACCAAACATCACTCGGAAGCTCTCTCCACGCCGTACATCCTCATTCCCATAAAAAGCCGTTCCAACGCAACACAAATAGTAATAATAATATAATTAAATTCTTTTTAGATAAAAAAATTAATTTCAGCTTGTCAAACTTTATATTTTCAACAAAAATTTTTCAGTTTAATATCATATTTGGTAGGGGAGAAAAAATGTTAAGAAGAAAAGGTATAAAGATAATATTTTAAGAAATAAATATTGATACCATAATATTTTCCTTTTTTCCTGGTTTGTTTGAACAAAATAATCTTTGATAATTGTGATAAAATTTTAAGGAATAAAATATTAAACGGTAATATGAAATTAGTTTATATTTTCTCTCTAAATATATTAATTAATTTTTCTCATTCTAAAAAATAAATTTTAGTTTTTATCTTTTTATAATCAAACACATATTAATTTTTGCTCTAAAATTAATAGATTTAATTCACATTTTCTATTGTCAAAAACACATTTAATGCGTTGATTTTGAATATTTTTCTTTAAAAAATATTTACTTTTTCTCTCTTAAAAAAATCAATTTAACTTGTATTTTTTTCTCCCAAAACTCATATATTTCAAGTTTTTCCACCCTTTAAAAATCAAAATTAGGTTTTGTCTTCGAATATTAATTTTTTCCTACTAAAACAATTTACTTCATGCCATCCTTATCCAAACACATTTATTTTAGGTTTTCTTATTATAAAAATAAATCAATTTTCTCTCATAAATTAAACACATTAATAATTTTTCTCAAAATAGATTTAATTTGTATTTTTTCTCTTTAAATACATTCATATTAAATTTTCTATTTCTAAAGTTAAAAACATTAATTTTTTCTCTATAAAAAATTAAAATATTTTAAATTCTCTCTCTCTTAATTAATATTTTCTCCAAAGATGCATTTGTTTTAAAATTTTTCCTCTTTATTATCCAACCTCCACTAAGTGGTGAGTAAAAGTAAGAAGAAAAAATTATAAATGGGCAATTTTTATTGCATTTTCCTTCCTACCAAAGAAGTCCAAATAAAAGTTTAAAACCGGAATGCAATTAAGATTTCCTAAACAACATCCCAACTTAGCTAACCTAGATGCCTTTAGGTTTTAATAACTCCAATAAAACCATAGACATAAACACTTTCATTTTTCAAAAAACGAATGAAAATCAAAGTTATACATGTCAGACAAGACCTTCAACAAGATAGCCAAAGTAGGTGCAAACACCATCAATCAGACGCAACAAAGATAATAACTCGCAATACCAAACAAAAACATGCTCCTCTCATATTTAACAAGGTGCTAGTATTATTGTCAAAAAAGTCATATACCAAGTTACAGTAAAAGGATAATATTTTATATATACGTACATGCACCATTTTTTCCACTTAGCAGTACAATATTGCCATCTAAAGATGGCTTCATCCGTACTAGCTTCACACTTCCCAGCACAGAAGCAGATCTCCTAATGTCCGGATTACCCATTAAGCACCATCATCTTCAACGTTATTAACCCTTTCGCATTCATCGATCCACTCACTATAACTGCGGTGACTCAATATTCCACCAGTCAGAATAATTTCAATTCCAACATAAAAAACAATTAAAACCAAAGAAAGTGTTTTGAGTGGTTAAAACTTACATGTCTATCGGTTCCGTCAAAGCTGCAAACACAGCAGGAAGCAAAAATCAGCCGATGCCAGAAGTTATTGAATAAGCCAAAAGCAACAGCAAAAGCAAATAAAATAGATGCACTCTATTCCCAAAAAGAGCATCCAAAATGTTTCCAACAATATTAACATCAATAGGCATGAAGGAGAGTCTTCTATCAACTTTGTCAATAGACTTGTATACTACGTGGAACTTGGTATCCCTCTCAATGCCAAACAAAATTCAAATGCAAGACATGGTTACAACCCCACCATGTCACACTTCCGTTGCCAATGAATCAAACGAACACCAAAATCATATGAAAGATAGGAATTCATGATAGGAATATTCCAACATAAGTTTTCGTTTTATTCTAGTCACTCTCTTAGGAGAAGTGAGAGGGTTCTTCTTGCAGCTTCCCAGCTTCCCAGAACTTCTCCAAAGTTGAACATATATATACATGCCCAAGCAAAAGAGAAAAAAAAAAAAAAGGCAAGGCATAACGTGCTTAAGTACAATATGAACATGTTAATAGATAGCACTTGTGATACTCTGAAAAATAAAGAGATAAATCGCATGGCATTTCCATGCATAGACTTTGCATAAGAGGCACAGGATCACATTACATGTTTACTGGTTGACGGACAGAATAAGAGTCCCGAAGCATGTTTTATTATAAGTATTCATAAAACAGAATAAAAATTCCAAAATGAACTCCAATTCATACCATTAACGGTAGTGCTAAAGCTCTCTTGACAGATCCTGCAAATGGCCTCGCCAATCAAGTTCTTCATATCACTGAACACAATGGCAGAAAGTTACTAACCAATCTCAGATGTTTGAGAAAAATAATTTTGAAAAGATAGTAAGAATTGATGAATGCTTACATACGACATTCAACACTGGTTCCATGGTTGCAAAAGGGGCAACTAAAAACAGTATCCAGCTTGTCCATCCTCTTCTTTGGTGGTGGCTTTGCCCTTGACTTCCTTTTTCCCATTCTTCAAAGCAACTCTGACCCCTTCAATATAAGGCTTCTAACTTGAGAGATTCAGATCAACCATATCGATAAGAAGCAAAGTATCAGAAGCAATATCCATAACCAAAAACATGGTGGCATTACATACTTTAGACAGTTAAGGACTTTAATTAAAACTTGATAATGATAACTCGGAGAGCCACACACCTATGATGCTACCTAATCAAAACCATGGTGGCATTAAGTACTTTAGAAAGTTAACAACTTCAGTTAAAACGCAATGATCATAACTCAAGAGTCACACAATAACAATGCTACCTAATTAAAACCAAGTAGCATTAAGTACTTAGACAGAGTTGAACCTTGATGATCATAACTCAAGAGCCATGTAAAAAGATGCCACCTAATAAAAGCCATGACGGCATTAAGTACTTCAGACAACTAACGTTTTCAATTAAAATGTGATGCTCATGATTCAAGAGCCACCTAACAATAATGCTACCTAATCAAAACCATGGTGGCATTAGGTACTTTAGACAGTTAACAATTTCAGTTAAAATGCGATGATCATAACTCGAGAGCCACGTAATAATAATGCTACCTAATCAAAACCATGGTGGCGTTATGTACTTTATACAGTTAACAACTTCAGTTGAAATCCGATGAAACATAACTGGAAAGCCACGGAATAATAATGCTACCTAATCATAACCATGGTGGCATTATGTACATTAGAGAGTTAACAACTTCAGTAGAAATGTGATGGACATAACTCCACATAATAATAATGCCACCTAATCAAGACCATGGTGGCATTACGTGCTTTAGATAGTTAATGACTTCAGTTAAAACTTGATGATCATAACTTGAGACCCGCTTAGGAATAACACTACCTAGTCAATTCAGCATACGGTTCACTGTTTTGTGATTCAACTTCCAATACAAAAATATGGGGATTTGACAGTTCATTGAAAAGGAAGGACAAGTAACCAGGCCAGACACAAGCTAGCACTAGAAATCAACCAATCAAACTCATATTTAAGACAATTTGATACTATGTTTGACTCATCCCAAACCACAAAAAGAAGCCTCAGATTAATTATCAACATTGCAGACTCATACACAAACAAGCCACGAGCAAAAACAAAACCCTAAAAACCCAGTTAAGACTATGATTGACTCATCCAAATGAGAACCAACCTTGGAGCAACAATATAAGTATGAAAATTCACACCACTTTCTTGATGAAAAATTCACCAGGAAAAGCTAAACCCTGAACAACCCCAATAAGGTGAAATTGAGCTTTGCAGTCAAGAACCATAGAACACAACGGCATAAGAAAAAGAAAAGCAAAAGCCCAAAAAAATCAAGCCCAGAAGTTGAAATCTTCTAAATTCAACATCACGCGTATTAAAAAGGGACAATCAAAAATCCTAACACGAGAAAAGCAAGAACAGCGAATTCAACAAGAAAAGAAAAGCTAGATTATCGATCACCAAGCACAAACAATATGAGCAAGAACAAAGTTAAGAAGAAGAAGAAGAAGAAGCAGATCGGAACTCACCGAGAGAGGGAGTCTCCTCTTGATCCAACCTAGAGTTGTAATGATAAAACTATTGTTGGACAATGTACACCCTCCGAATTTACAGACGCCTTACTTTCGGTTCAGGGGCATTATCGTCCAAGCATGGGTCATTAGTCTAGTCCGTTAACACATTTGGTGGACTTGGAATAGGATTTAGAGTAAGACTGAAAATTAAAATAATAATGATAATAAAAAAGTTAATCCAATTTTATGCAATTTTCAAGTGTCTACCACTTAGCTAACCATGAAGAAAAAAAAAATCAGATTTAGATAGAAGAAAGTATATACTTGTAGTTGATATCAAGCATTAAAAAGATTGTATTTGTTTTTTTGTAAACATATTGTATTCTATTTTTTCATACAGATATTGAGAAACAATTATTTCAATTCTAATAATCTTCTTGAATAGTTTTCATATAGTTCTATTTCAATGGGCATCTTCTCACCATTCAACTTTTTTTTGCCTATCCTTGAAAGCGATTGCCATTGGCCATTTTGAGTCAAGTGAAGGTCGTGATATACCATATTTATCAACTGTCTTTTATTCTTTATAATTTTAGAATTAATCCGATTACCTACTATTGAATCTACTTGGTGTAAAAAAATATTATTCACAAATAAATAATTAATTTAGTGAGATGAAGTGTTAAATTATTTAATCAAATCTTGAATTCGAAATTGAAGAATAAAAAATATTATATTCAGTGAGTTATTCTTAAATAAGGTTTCACAAACATTTGAAACTAATTAATCGGAATATCATCGGTGACATGAAAAAAAAAATGCTATCCTTTCTTTTGTCTGACGCAATAGTGTGGAGAGGGCACCAGCCAAGCATCATGGTTTAGAACAAAGAACCTTAAAATACTAACACTTTTTGCTTAGACAATAAGGGATATTTTTAGTCCATCCTCTTCCTTTTTTATCTTTAGAGTAGAAGACATGTAATATCAGCCGAATCCATGGTAGATTTAGCTTATAACCAAAAGATAGTTTCCCTAGTCTCTCTCTCTCTCTTTTTTAATTATTTTTCTAAATGGAAAAAAATGTTACTCGTCGATAATGTGGCATGATATTGGAAAGATTTTCTGAACTCCAGAAAATACCGTAGCAAATGCATCAAAAAATTGCAATGGATTGACCATATGTATATATAATTACTTCTGATGCTACAAATAAAACAGATTGAGTGGTGAGAGAAGATCCAAATCATTGGATATATATCTCTCTCAGTGGCTACGCTAACAGTGTAACTTTGTTCCATCAAAACTCAATTCCGCCATTTCTTGATATAGTTGTGGCACTAACATGACACATTTTTTATGTCACCATGGGGGCAACTGAGTGGATTGAGAGCGCGACTACAACCAAGTTGCCTGGTGCCAATTACCCTTATCCCCTTGAGCTCTCGAATCATCCATCGATGGCCAAGCCATGCAACAACGGAACATCATGGCATACACCATCTCAGATAATTCTAACAAACAAACACAGAAGAAATCCAAGTTGATCAAAATTTTGGACAAGCATTTACTAAAAATATAGGGGTTTTGACATACTACACTGGCATCTAGACCAATGTAAATAACTGGCAAAGAATTACATACTTTCACCACTACACCTCCTGAAATTCTTTCATGAATTCCTGGACAGATATAGTACACGATTTTGCAGAGTTTGCTTTCTTCTGTCTCTCCTTGTGGAAAGGAAATCCCTATATGGGGGACTTGCTGAGATGAAATGCCTTACATGGAAATTTCAAATGGGGATTCCATGCTATGAGTCGTCTGTGGCATGGTTAGCAGCCGACTGGTTACTGTCCTTCAATAGCTGTCTGTTCTTAATTTTTCTGCTGTTTTCCTTTAGCTTTCTTTGCTGTTTGATACTCTTCTCCCACTCCTTTCTGTTTCTCTGGTAAAGAAGCATTGCAGCTCTAGCATCTTCTATCTGAACAAAGCCACAGTAAAATCAATAACAAAAGCTGAAAACTCCTATTCACAAATTGATTTATGTTCAGATTCAAGAAGCCTCGGAACTCACAGGACAGTGCTCCCCATTTTGAATTTCAATGCCAAGAAACTCGGTTGCAAGTTTTCTAAGAGCCTTTCTACGTCCATTTCTGTATCATCACTAAAACATTTAGCAAAAGAGACGGGCATTTTAGGACATTGATGATAGTATCTGCCCTTGATGGTTCACGACAGTACCTTAGAAAGGGTGGATAATCTGATGTATCCCGCACATCCTTCCTTGGATGACTCAAAAGTAATGCCTGTTCCAAAATAAAAATCATTATCGACCGAGAGACACTCATGAAATATATAACACCACCATAAATACACAAAAAAGAAAAAAAGAAAAAACCTTGAGATCATTTTGCAAAGCATGACCGACAAGAATTTTCCCTTTGATCAATTCCGCCACCTTTTTCTGAGCAGCCCAGAAGTTCTTTGCTAAAAATAATATTATTACAAGCAAGAGAAGTTTCATCTTGACAGTCAGTACCCAAGGTATAAACATTCTGGTTACAAATTATGATTCCATGAACAAATGTGTTGACAGAATTGAGTTTTCATGATGATCAAATTAAGAGAATTGAAGTAAGAACGAATCTGAAAATATGAGTTAGAGTTAGAGCTATTGAGGTTGACGTGTGACACATGATAGATTGACCCACACAAAGGATGGGTGTTGATATGTTAGGTTGACCCACGCAAAGGATAGGTCAACCTGCACAGGAGTTCAGTGACCTAGGTTGACCCAAGCATAAGCTCAGGCTGACCCAAGGAATTCCTAGGTCGACCCAAGCATGAGCTCGGGCCGACCCAAAGAGCTCTCGGGTCGACCCAAATGTAAATTCAGGTAGCCCCATAGAAAATTCAGGTCGACCCAAATATAGCCTTAGATCATCCCAAACATAATCTCATGTCGACCCTAAGCAAATTCAGGTTGACCAAACAAGAGTAGATCAACCCAAATCTCATTTAGGTCAACCCAACTACACTATAGGTCAACCCATTCATCCAATAGGTCAACTCCGTGTCTCAATGGCTAGAATTTTTAAATTTGAGTGGACTCAACATATATTCAGGTCGACCCTAATGCAAACACATTTTTGTTTGAAATGTTTCAAAACATGGTGATTAGACCCAATTCAATCGATCCAATCAAACTTAAGGATTAAATTATATTATTCAAGATCTAACAAGTTATTTGCAGGAAAGGCATACGTTTTCTTTTGAAAAATAAAAGTTGACCGACTAAAAAAAGAAAACCAGCTTCCTATACATCAGGGTACAGCAACGGGCAAAAACATTTAATAAGAAACGACAGAAACATTAATGAGCAACGTTCGAAATGCATCTACCAACTCAACGGCTCTCTTCAAGTCAAATAAATATCAAAATTACGAAGACACATAATAATGGTTGTGCAATTGAATAATCACACAACGAATCATTGAACGCTCTATTTCAACAATCCCATACTATATTTTTAAACTTCTTTTATTTGTAGTATGTAAACCTTTCTGAGCCTAAATTTTGTTACCTCTAAGGACATAGTCTCAGTTATTGTAACATTCCACATCTTTTGTAACTCCAATTCTCTTCTGTATTAAGTTGTAAAAAGATCCAACTATGTTAGTTGGATTAGGGTTTAGAAAGAGAAAGACAACTGGAGCGTTATTGGGAGAAGCATTTGCAAGGTCTTACTTGCACTCGAAAGTAAGTTCTTGTGTACTATTTTTGACAAATAGTGAAAAATCCAAGTATGGTCTAAGAGTGGATGTACACCGAGTTTGTTAAAACCAACAACAACAACAACAACAACAATAATAAACTGAATCTTAAACTCAATAATTTGGGGTCGGTCATTTGAGAAACAAATTATGATTAAAAAGAAAAATAAATATATAAATACAAAAATAAAAATAAATATAGAAGAGAATAAAAATAAAAATAATAATAATAAAAAAGTAAATTAAAAATAAATATATATATATATATATCTAAAATATATTAATTTAATTTGTGCGGATTCTTCTACGGCACTCATTTCTATCCAAGGTTATCTTTTCGTCTAAACTATTAACTATCATATCTTTACTAATAACTTGCATCCAAATTTTCAACGGTCTACCCCTACGTTTTACTAAATCTCTCATATTTAAATTTTCGGTTCTCCTAACTGGTGCGCCCTTTGGTCTTCTTTGTACATATCCAAACCATCTCAAACGACACTCTCGCATCTTATTCACAATTGAACTAACTCTCAATTTGTTATGAATATCTTCATTTCTAATTCTATCTCTTCTACTTTTACCACACATCCACCTAAATATTCTCGTTTCTGTTACGGTCATTTTTTGTTCTTGTTGTTGCTTAATAGCCCAACACTCGGTACCATATAATAATGCAGATCTAACCGCAGTTCTATAGAACTTTCCCTTCAAATGCATTAGTATTGTGCCATCGCAAAAAATTTCGGATGCTTTTCTCCATTTTATCCAACCTGCTTGAATCCTATGGTTCACATCTCCATCTATATTGCCATCATTTTGAATGATGTGACTTAGATACCTAAACCGTTCATTTTCCGGTACATCTTGTCCATTTAACCTAATCGTTCCTTCATCATTTCGATGATTGTTGCTAAACCTACACCTCATATACTCAGTTTTCGATCTACTCAATCGAAACCCTCTGGATTCTAGCGTGATCCTCCATAACTCTAATTTAGCATGAATACCCTCCCTAATTTTATCAATTAAAACTACATCATCTGCAAAAAGCATATACCATGGTATTTCATTTTGAATGTTTTTTGTAATTTCATCTATTACTATTGCAAAGAGGGGACTTAATGCTGAATCTTGATGGAGTCCGATGTTAATGGGAAAGCTATCGCTCAAACCCCTGTGAGTTCTTACATTAGTTACAGCTCCCTCGTACATATCTCTAATGAGATTAATACGTCTCTAAAAACCTTATCATATGCTTTTTCTGGATCAATGAATACCATATGTAAGTCTCTCTTATGTGCTCTATATGTCTCCATCAAATGTCTTAACAAATGGATTGCTTCCATAGTGGATCTTCCAGGAATAAATCCAAATTGATTTTGAGAAATATTTATCTCCAATCTCAATTTATGTTGTATCACCTTCTCCCATAGTTTCATAGTATGGCTCATTAGTTTAATTCCTCTATAGTTGGAGTAATCTTGTATGTCTCCTTTATTCTTATATAGTGGTACGATTATACTCTTCCTCCATATTTGGGGTATTCTTTTGGTTTGCTAAATTTTGTTGAAAATATCCGTTAACATTATTATACTAAATTCATCTAAACATTTCCAAACTTCTATAGAGATATCATCAGATCCTATGACTTTATTATTTTTCATTCTCTTTAAAGCCTCCTTCACTTTATGGGGGACAAATTTTACGTTTAAAGTCTCTATTAATCTCTTCTACAGGTATCTCAATATCTCATATAACTGTTGTACTCTTAACATTGAACAGATTATCAAAATAATCTCTTCAACGCTTTCTTATGTCCTCATTCCCTATAAGTATATCATTAGCTCCATTCTTAATGCACCTAACACCATTTAAATCTTTTCTCTTGCTTTCCCTTATCTTGGCTAGTCTGTAGATCTCTCTTTCTCCTTCTTTAGTCTCCAATCTCTTGCATAATTCATTATACATCTTACTTTTTGATTCTTGTATCATCTTTTTCACTTCTTTTCTTACACTTTTATATTTTTCATATGCATCATTATTACTATTATCCTTAAGATTCCTATAACACTCTCATTTGATTCGAATGGCAGTTTGTATTTCTTCGTTCCACCACCATGATTCCTTGCTTACTCAAGCATGACCCTTAGAGACACCAAGAAACTCTCTACCTATATTTTTAATATTAGTAGACATCTCTTTCCACATTGTTTCTAAATCAGCATTAGTAGACCAATTTGTTATCTTAATTAATTTATCTCTAAATGTCGTCACCTTTTCTCCTTTCAGATTCCACCAATTAATTCTTGACTCTACAAATGGGCAATATTTCTTTTACCTTTTAGACACACGTATATCTAAAACTTGGAGTCCATGCTGAGTTGTCACACTCTCCCCGATATAACTTTGCAATCCTTACAGGTTATTCTATCACCCCTCCTAGTAAGAAAAAAATCTATTTAGTTAGTATTAGACCCATTTCTATATGTAACTAAGTTTGCGTCTTTTTTTCTTAAGCATGATGTTTATAACTATCAAATCAAATGCTGTGGCAAACTCTAAAATGGTATCTTCTGTCTCATTCCTACAACCAAAACCAAAATTTCCATGTACGAGTTCGAATCCTTCATTCCTCTCTCTTATATGTCCATTTAAATCTCCTCTAATGAATAATTTCTCTCTACTAGGTATGAGTTGTATAAATTCATCTAAATTCTCAAAAAATTATCTTTTACTAATTGTATTTATACCTGTTTGGGGCGCATAGACACTAACTATATTAATGACGTTTTCTTCATTTAGTATCTTGACAAGTATAATTCTATCATATTTTCTTCTTATCTCTATTACATCATCTAGTAGATCCTCATATATGATTATTCCTACCCCATTCCTAGTTTTATTTTTACCGGTGTACCAAACTTTATGACCATATTCCTTTACTACTCTAACCTTCTCCCCGACCCACTTAGTTTCTTGAAAACACATGATATGAATTTTTTGTCTATTCATTGTTTCTCCTCTCTCCTAACTTGCCGGTCAAAAATCATATATTCCAAATGGCCAAACGAATCCTATCTTCGTGGACTAACTTATTTACCCACACCCTAGGGTCCTTTATTAACTTATCGTTACATCCGGGATCCGATGTAACGCGTCGTTAAGGGAGAAACGCCCCAAAAATATTTATATGTTTGTCTCTCATTGTCCATTTGACAAAAAGTTTTACGTTGGCTGTCAACCTACCACAACCCTACTCCTTTACTCGGGCTTGGGACCGGCCGTGGCGGAGTTCTTCAAATAATGATATGCAAAATGAGTTTAGGAAAATATAAGTAATAATAAATAAATAAATTGAAGAATCAATAAACTAAAATAATATCATAAAAAAAACATATATATAATAGTAATACTAAAGTTATTACTAATGTTATTAGTAATAATCGTAATAATAATAACAATAATAGTAATAATAATAGTAGTGATACGTAGTAATAACAATAATAATAATAATAATAATAATAATTATAATTATAATAATTATAATAATAATAATAATAATATTATTATTATTAATAAAACTAATAGTAATAATAATAGTAATAAGAATAATAATGTTAATAACAATATTAATATAAGTGATGAGTATGCTAATAATAAGCAGATAGAAATGATACGGACAAGAGTACAATCATAGGGGGGAGACAGAGAGGAGGAGGCAGAGAGCAGTGACAGAGGGAGGCAGTGTCGAAATTATTCAAAATCTGAAATTAGTGTCAAAATTATTCAAATAAATCTATTCACCCCTCTAGGTTTCTTTCAAAATAAATACTATAAATTATGATATCAAATTCATTAACCAAATTACTACCAATGACAACATAATTTTCTCTTCTTTTACCAAACAATAGGTTTACAAGATTTCTGCAGACATATATCAGAGTATATCAGCATCCAAAGCAGACGAAATCATTTGGCAAGCATGTGATCTACACAGATTAGATGCTCCATAAGTTCGTCTTATGCTCACAAACATTGTCTTTCTATATTCTCAAAAAACTGATAAAGTTAGACAGCATAAAAACTAGAGAGAGAGAGAGTCTGACCTGCGGCCAGGCGGATACAAGGAGGAATTTGCAATTCCTCAAAGTTTTTGGCTGGTCAAAAAGAAAAGGCATGGGGCCATATGCAATACACATGAACAATGCAGCACTACAGACTACAATGATTTCAAAATTCTCAAGAACGATGAGACTGAGAACTCCATGACAAGTTAATTGATGGAGATTATCCATAATAAGTATAAGTTTTGTACTTACAAAATTCCAATAACTACAAGAAACTACAGATCAAATTTCAACAGGTAATTTAAACAACATAAGAAGCAGTTGCTCCATTCATTAATTGTACTCTCAAGGCAAAATGAGCAGAAGACCGACCTTTCTTCATATCACGAGGTCTAATTCCACTAATGGCAGTTCTAAAATCTACAACTCGTTCTATTGGGCGAACAAACTCATCATAGATGACATTTCCCCACTTATTTACCTGCAACCAAGAAAAATTCACCATCACTTTTTATGTGTATAAAACACTGGATCTTTAGTAAAATTGGCCCCTTGAGATTTAAATTGAAATCAAGTATTGGGGGCTACTGGAGGCTAAATAACTTTAGGATTACATAATTGTTTCATAACTATAGATCCACAAGGCTCAAACAGACTCTTTAGGGGCAATAAAATATCCTTTTTTGGGATCTTGGGAGCAGAATAGTGGATGAAATGCAGATCTAAGCATATTTCAACAGGTTAAGCATCAATTCCTTCAGCTTAAAGGAGAATGCTGCCGATAAGGCATTTGAGTGTTATCTTAAATAATTTGATATTCAGTGCAGCTAGCATTCCATGATTCAAAATTTTTATCTTTCTTACTAAAATTTCACATAGCATAATCAAGTCAACAGGCCAATTTTTGTTGCAGGCGCAGCACAGAATAAAAGTCGAGTAAAGAAAGTAGAAGGAGCAATGAGTACCAGTGTGACGCGTCCAAGAGCACTTTTGTTTCCTTCAGGACTCACGCCAACCATTTCGCAATCCATAGCTATTGTATCTGTTACACTGTCAAACACTTAAGGGCTCCTAGAGTTCAAGGCAATGAAGCAATTCTACTATCCGAGAAATACTATGAAAAAGATTAACAATTTAGATGGGAGACCCGCAAAAAATCAATAGAACAATACCAAATATTAACAATTTTGAACGAGCCAATAGATAGAGATACATGCTGGTGGGAAGTAAATAATGAAGGAACAGAAATTGCCTAACTAAAGAATCTTCTGGGGTATTGCATGACCATTGTTGTACACACAGGCACGTGTTTACTTGAAATGGCACATACACACTACCAGTCTAACACATTAGTCATTAACCTCTCTATCCGTAATCTTCTGTTCACGTATTGAAAACCCAAAAAAAACAAAACAGTTTTCTCCGAAATGGAAAACAAGGAAGTCACTAACGAAAATCAGGCATAGTAACATAACATATATACGGAATGTTTAAGTGCAACTAAAATCAATCCCACCAGAGTAACCATTTTGATTTTGAAAATGTGTGTGCGCATTGTGTATATTAAATTTGCATTAACCATTTGACATCAAAAACCAAAATTATGCACATATATTAAAGGAGGCCAATTAATCATCAATTTTAGAATTAAACAATTGCTCGATGAGGTTTAAGAGAATTCACCTAAAATCATTGGATGTTGGTGTCAAAGGATTGATCCTAGTCTCCTCGGATTCTTCATTGGACCTCTCCTTTCTTTTCCCTGCACACGCATACGCACACATTCACAAAAAGGCATAAACTGAATATTGGAACGGGTAAGAAACTGAGATATTTGTGATGGGTTTTAGCTTTTTACCTAATAGTCCATTCGGGGTTTCCACGTTAGAATTGTGCGAAGGTCTTGAAGGCTTGTTACCAAGGCTCTTAAGTTTCTGGAAGCGCAATGCATGAATTTAAATACAGAAAATGAGGGGGGAAAGAGAGGGGGGGCTAGAGAGAGAAGAGAGAAATTACTTGTTGGAGCTGAGCCCAGTTCGGGTTGAGTGGCTGCTGCTTCTTAGGGTTCTTCGGCTGATTCGCCATTTACTGGCCGCCCTTCTGATGGAGGAGAGGGAGAAAATAGGTTCCGTGTATAGGTTCCGTGTTTTTTGAGCAAGACTTGAACGGAAGCACGGCACTGGGCGGGTCAGAATTCGGGCCTGGGCTTTATCAGGCCGAACAAAAAAATTTTTGATGCCGAGATCCGGCCCAGCTCAAAGTAAGGTCCGCATATTAACTATCAGCCTAAAGGTCTGCATATTAACAGAGTGTTCGCCGATGGGAGTCGATTCAAGCGACACCTTTTTCCTCATTTCATAAAATAAGTTAGGGGTACCTAAGAGACAATTCAAGCAATAGAATCTCTCCACTTCCATCTTTTCTTCCCCAATTCGAATCCGTTTGATTGTATTTTGTTATACCAAAAAAATATATATACTAAGTTGGGGTTTAACTCTCAGTATATATATAAAAAAAAAGATGTTCTTGTCAAAGATAAGCTCAATTGTTGTCACAAGTTATTGTGTATTTTTTTTCATCCCATCGATAATTAAAATCATATTCCAATTAATCAAATTTGAGTAATTGTGAAAAGCCGTCTCTAAGAAAATAGTTTAGTAATACAAACCCCTATTTAGGACAAAACTCTCTTAGCGTAATTTGTAATTTTTTTTATTTTCAAGTTTTAAAATCAAAACTTCATTAAAAAATTTAATACATAATTTCACTACATTAATGTTATTGTATATTTTTTATAAATGAGTTTCTCATGATTATTTTCTTAAAAGAAAGAAATGCCATTTTGTCTCATTAACTTTCATCTATCTTTGGTCTAAATTAATATTACTTTTATTATTTAAAAAATATATAATTATAGTATTAACTTGTGATAAAAGGCACTCCATGATATAGCAAACAAAGATAAAATTGTAAGTAATCTTTTTTGATTATATTAAATAAAAATTATAAAAATCAAAAACATAAACGTGACAAAGGAAATCTAAATTTAAGCTTGAATCTCTCTTTATGACATATAATGCTGCAACAATTTCCCTGTGTACATAAAAAGGGCAATTGTACTGATATTTTATTGATTTAGTGATAAGAATATTAGAATTCTTTAACCAAATTCTCACATTCGATTGTTGGAATGAAAAAAAGTGTTGGAAGAATTTATCTTTTAATAAATCCGACAATTAACTCAATCCGAATCAATTGATACAGGGGTCTATCAAAAAAAAAAAAAAAAAAAAAGAGAGAGGGGGGGGGGGGGGGCTTCGTAACCTTCATAAGATCTCCCGTTCTCTTGTCTATTCTACATGTTGTGCAAAGTTATGCCCAATATTCAATTTTTCTTCCCCATGATGTCCTTTTTTGGAGCAAAGGACCATGAACTTTTTATAATTGTCATCTATAAAAAGGTACAAATCTTTGGTATTACTAAGTTAAAGCTTAGTATCTTTATTTTGTCTTTAAACATAAAAAATTTTTATTTTGTGAGTCATAGTTTATAACAATTCATAATCAGATAAATTCTGAATAAATTTTTAATCAGATAAAATTTGAATATCGATCGATAAAAACAAAAAAAAATAAAATTTGCTCAGTTCACAACAAATTCATTTAGTTATTATCTAATCCAAAAAATATCACATGTTTTTTTTATGATAGCATTGGCGTCCTTTACGAAAATAATTCAACAATTATTCTTTTAGGTTAGTTTATAAAAGATATAATTTTTTATTTCTTTAATGGGAAGAAAATTATATAAGCACCTTTTTAAAATTATGCAAGATTTAAAACAAAATAGCCATATAAAACAATTTAATACCAAATAAATTAAGCCATCTCAAATTACAATAAGGTTTATTTCTCTTCTTGTAAATATTATGGCTTGATTCTAAAAAAAAAAAAGCAAGAAAATTTTCATTATTATTGATTATGCTAAGCTAGCGGCCAAGGAAAATACCTTAATTCCCTTAGATATTAAATTAAATTCCATCAATGGAGAGAGAGAGAGAGAGAGAGAGAGAGAGAGAGAGAAGTAGGGAGGAAAAATTTATTATTTAATCGCAGAACCCTGGTTTGTTCTTAAAGTCGCCACAGCCCCTCGAGGCCCCCCCCTCCCCGGGGGGGCCCCTTATAAATATTCAGAGTACCCTCGCAAGCAGGTCAGCTCGAAAGGATCTGCGATTTTTTCTCTCTTTTCTCTCTCGCTTCGAATTCAATATGGGGAGAGGAAAGTTCAAGACGAAGCCCACCGGTCGACGGCAATTCTCCACTCCCGAAGAGATTTGTACTCTCTCTCTCTCTCTCCGTTCAGTTTCTGTTTCTGTTTCTGTTTGATTGAATGAGGCTCTAGGGTTTATTTAGGCATCAAGCTTATTATAGATCTATGTGAGGTTTTAACGTTTCTTTAGTTGAACTTTGTATAATTAGCTCGTTAGGGTTTCTCTTTCACAATTCTATGATTGATTCTATTCATTTGAAGCTGTTTCTGAATTGCTAGTTGTCATTTCTATAGCTTAATGATATCTTCTTTTTTTTTTGATCGAAATCTAGTGGCCATTTCCTGGTTTTTCTGTAAGAGAATTTTGATTTGGTTTCTAGTGCGAGATTCAATTTTTCTGTAGTTATTTATGAGCTTACAAGAGGGAACTGGTTTGTGTTTTTGATGTAATTGCAGTTGGGGCCACCTCTTCTCGGTCTCGGCCTACTAGAGAGGTACTTTTCCTTGCTTCTTTGGTATTTTTTAAGCTTTTCCTGACTTGATTGATTAATACTTTAGACCGTCGAATGAATATGTTGTTTCGACTCAGTGATGTTTTGATTTGTTCTTTGTGTTTGACAATCGAATGAAAGTGTTGTTCTGCAATTCAGTAATAAAATTGCTCAACAAAGTTCAAGTTCCACTCCCAATTGCATTACAAAGTTGTTGGTGGATTTTACCTTAATTTTTTTGTGATGTGTTGTGGTTGTGGACACTTGCTTGTACACCAAATAGAAATTGGGAGTGACACTTTGTGTATACATATGCATGTTTACATGGCATCCAAGTTTGGTGATTTGGAATGCCAAATCCCCCTAGTTTACTGGGATGGGGAAAAGCTGCTGGGTATTGCTTGATTATTTATAACGGAACATCTATGACCTTTTCTTAGTGATGTATGATTAAGTCCATTCTTGTTTTGATGTTGTATGTCATGTCACATGGTCCAGTACCGGTGGTATTCTGCTTTTAAGTGAGCAATACCCCTGAAATTTTCTCTTACACTGATTGCTTTGAATCTATTAGAAACAATTAAAAGAAGAGGAGGAGGAAGAGGAGGATGAAGAAGAAGAAGTTTCTGAAGAGGAATCAGATGATGAATCCGAGGTTAGAACAATCTATGGCTTACCTCCTGAAATTTCATGGACTGTATCTTTTAAGTGTTTTTTAGGTGTTATTCACCACTTCTCGTTGCTGATCTTGTCTTGGAATTGATTCCTTATATTGCAGAAGCGGAAAGGCACACAAGGGCTCATTCAAATTGAAAATCCCAATTTAGCTAGACCGAAAAATGTGAGAGCTAAGGATGTCGATGTAAGTTTGTGTAGTTTTCTTGCAGACTTTGTTTCTTATGTAATCTCATTTAAAACTCTTAGCCATTTTGATATTTTGAATTTTTCCCCCTGACTTTGCAGATTAACCAAACAACTGAACTCTCAAGGCGTGAAAGGTTTGTAAATGCTCATCATTTTATCAACATAGACCATAATATGCACTCAAATGGTCCTGTTAGTTTTCCCGCTTGGCTTCATTTTCGTGAAATTCTTTTCTCTTTTTTTGTCCTTTAATTTTCTTCTCTCTTTGGAAATGGAGGCCCTTATATAATTAGAAGATTGTGCAATGAAGTGGACGTTATTACGAACACATTTAGGTGGATTCTTTGTTGCAGTGTTAATTTCATTTTGTATTGAAAGATCATTCTGCCAATGCTTTCTTTCTCTAACAAGTTCAGCTTTTAACTAAAAGTCATTAGCATTTCCGTGTAGAGACCATTTAGTGCCTTCATGTTTATTATGAATATGTAAATCTGTGGCTCTCAATCACTATAAGCATCCATAACAGGCTATTTACAATTAAAAAACCAAAAACCTTTATTCTAATTTTTTGGGCTCTGTGTTCTCGTGAGATGGTTGTGTGATAAGGTTTTCATTAGCTTATGCTGTGTGGAAATGTCTAACTTGCACGCATAAATACATTTAGATTGAAAGAAATTTTGCTTCTTTTTTGAGAAAGCTTTGCTAGTGATTAGGTAAAAGACTTGTGATTTAATCCATTCGATTTAATTGCTGCTGTTGTCAGGGAGGAGATAGAGAAACAGCAAGCTCATGAACGCTATATGAGGCTGCAAGAGCAAGGAAAAACAGAGCAAGCAAGAAAAGATTTAGGTAAGGCCCCTTTTTTTTTTCAATAAATACATGCTATTTGATCTTGCATGCTTAAACATGTTTATATTTTTCATATCAGATTAATCTTAGCTGATCTTGTTGATGTCTTGGTTCTTTTTCCTCAGATTTTCATGTCAAAATGCTGTATTTTGTTTTGCAATTACATATTCAATTTGTTTTACATAGGCGACATGATATGCATATTATACTGTTGCCTTTTAAAAAATGAGAGTAATATATAATTCATGGTAGTATAACGAAGAAAAGCAGGTTGTATCAGTTTTCATCCTAAGATCTATCTGGTTATTTTGGGGCATGCGGGGTTTATGCTTGTTCAGTTTGAGGCTGTGATCTTTGGAAGTCCTGAAATTAACATCTTGCTGACTTAGTTGATGTAGGCTAATAATGGCTGGGTTGCTGTTGTTGTATACTTTTGGCATCAGCTGGTAGTCATGCCTGAGCATGCAATGCTTTAAACTATTTATCTTCACTTTTTGTGGGGCTTGGAGTAGGACTTACTAGTTTCAAGTTTCTTTTGCAACTTAGTGGCTTATATGTATTTATTAAACTAATCTTTCAGAAGTTATTTATTTATTTTTCATAAAAAAATGTCAGCAAGAACGGAAGTTCCAAACCAAAATGTTTGTAACTTATGTTGATTTCAACTGGTTTTTAACTTTTTATTTGTTGAGTTTTGTTCGCTATAAAATTTAGAATATAGAAAATGCAAAGAGGGTCACATAAGAAAGGTGGGATTGGAAAATACTCATATTGCCTGTTCTCCAAAATGGTGTTTTATCATCTTCCCTTACCTGTATTATTATCGGTTTATTGCATATGCTTGCTCCTCCAAATTTGACATAGCAAAGTGATTTCCGCTCTTTCTTGCACCTTCAACTTTTTGCCCTTATTGTTTGTTCTTTTCTGTTTCTTTGCTTATTTTTGGGCCTTATTGGGGGTTGGGGGCTCTTAGTCTCTCATGACAGAGTGATAAACTGATCTGTCCCCAAGGGAGACAGTCTAACGGTCACAATTCTTCTCCCCCAATTTGGTGATTTCGGGTTCAAATCTTGATGTAACCAAAAAAAAGAAAAAAAGTGATAAACTGATCTGCGAGAGGGATGAATTGAAAGTAGAAAGATTGATAAACTCATTTGCAGACGTCAGATTGAATAGGCTCTAGACAGGAACTTACATGACAATTTCTGGATCTTTAATGTAACTCCTTAGTGTAAATCTATGGATGGGTTGAATGAATTTGTCCTTCCGGTTTCCTAATTAGAAACAAGAAGTTGTCAGCTGCATTCCATGGGAACAAATCCAAGATCGATACTCGTGTGCATTTCTTCCGAAGTTCTACTTTTGTAGAACTTATAACTGACTCTTGAGTTTCTCTGACAGAGTTGCTAGATGTTGTCAATTCAGTTACTAAATACCTAAGGTATTTGGCATGTATATCTAAGATGGACTAGATGCGTACCTTATGCATGTCCTTACGCAGAGCATAGTCAACCTGTTTCATACTGGCTATGCCTAACCGGTAAAAGTGCATATTTGTTGGTTGGGTGCTTTAGATGGGAGCGACGGTGCCTTGGGAGAGAATGTAGGGACAGATATCAGACTTTTCATAACTTCATCTGAAAAAAATGCAATTTGGTGACAGCTTTACTCTAAAAGTTGGTATTGGGGGAAGAAGCAGAAGGTTTAAATGGAATGTTACACTTCTAGTGATGTTGATATTTGCAATAATTGGAAACTAACAATTTAATGTGATTTTTGTTAATTGTATTCAGGGCAATGATTTATATTTTCCAACTATCCACAATAGAGTTTCTCTATTTTGGATGTCTTTCTAAAAATGTGTTTCTTGCAGAGCGTTTGGCCCTCATACGGCAACAAAGGGCAGAAGCTGCTAAGAAGAGAGAAGAAGAAAAGGCTGGTATGTCCCTTTTTTAAAAAATGTGGCTCATTATTTTCCATTAGGTGTTTCTTTTAAGTAATGAATGTCCTCTATTCCCGCAGCAAGAGAACAGAAGAAAGCTGAAGCTCGCAAATGAAGGGGTTATAAGTATACCTCAGCATATTAATCTAGGTCCTTTCAATTATTATACTCCTAAGAATTTTCAAACAATAACTGTGTCATTTGTTTCCATTGTTAAGAAATTGTTGCAGTACCAATCATAGAAATCATGAGAATTTATGTTTTCTGCAAAATATTTTGTCTATTTGAGTTTAATGCAATGCTTAGTAAAGAATATTTGTGCCCTCTTTCCAATTTCACCATATTATGAGAGCATGGTTAACAGCCTCAAATTGTTTGTGATTGATTGTTGCAATGTAGTTTAGTTTGCATGAATTGCTTGTATATACCTCTTTGTATGTATATTTGTGGACCCCAACCCCATTATCATATGGTCGACCTTTCTCTATCTACTCTTGTTAGCAGATATGAGGTGCTGGGAGTTGCGGACGGTGGCTGAGTTAGCCTCCGTTCTTGACCAACCTCTCTTTCGGAATGGTAAGTAGGAAGCGAATATGGTTCAAACCTTCTGCTCAGGTAAATCACAATCGAGAGGAGGAATATGCTTTCTCTATTTGGGTTTTGTCCATTTGAACCAAGCTAAGCTACCTGAACAAGTAACCGTGCAACACAAAGCAAAAGGGATCACCCTAACTTCGTTGGTTCTAATCTCTAACCTTTCCTTGACTTTGCTTCTGAAACGGCATTTTCTTTTTTTAGAGGGGGGGGGGGGGAGACAAAAATGTGAATATTCAAGTGTTTCCATGTATGTGGGTGCGGGCTAGTGTGGGCCAGTTGTTAATGGGACGGGAGATGAATTAAATGATTTTTCCTTTTGCTAACAAAAATGGATGATTCCACTGCGTAGAAGGAATATAAAGTGGAATATAAAAGGTATATCTGGCATGTGTTATGTTGCAGCGAGAGAGAGATAGAGAGAGAGAGAGAGTGTGTGTGTGTGAAATTGGCCATTGGTGATTTGGGTAATTGGTGGGACATGAATAAATTCATCTGTGACCATGACCCACCCGTCTATGACATAACCACCCCTGCATCTGCATATAAAATCAGAACCTCATAATAATCCTCAGAAAAACAAAGTGGAACTCCTTTTGTTGTCTGGTCAATCAGGTTTGAGGGGTGTGTCCAACGTGTGATCACCTCTCTCCCAACCACAAGTCCATTTATTGAAGATGAAATAACAGCTATATCCTCTTGCATATTTGGCAAAACTTGAAGCCATAGCCCTGAAAAAAAAAAATGGAAAACCCTATGATGGTACAGCAAAAGATGGGTCCTCATCTTTTGCTCCAGTTGTTTTGTGGGTGCCTTCATAGGATAAGAAAGGGGCAATAGGGTAAGTATAATGTGCATAGAGAAAATGGTTTCGTGCATGGAAATACCGTCTTCTTTTTCCTCTTCTTCAACAAGAAAGTCCATTTTTGGTCTTATGATTAGATCATTTTTATGGCCTGGCCAGATGCTTTTTGTCAATCAAAAAAACATGAGAAACAAGAGTCTTGCTATATTTATTTATTTATTTATGATATTAATTTGTAAAATATTTGACATAAAAGATATACACCATTAGTCTATTGTAGTCTCAAATGAAATTATAGATTGAGTGAAGGATACATGAACCTAATAAAAAATAAATTCAAATTTATATGATAATTTATATTAATATATTTTAATACAAAAATATTTGATTTTTTTTTTTACTAAAATAATCTATTATATAATATTTGACACATTTGATCCGTCATAGATTCATAGAAGCTCATGTGATACCAACATACCCTAAATCTAGCGGCGGAACACTAATTTTCCTTAACCACCATCTCAAATTCAAGTCTTAGAAATAAAATGATAAACCCGACATTAAATTAGGTCTTACAATACTCGAATCAGAATAATTAAATAATTCAGATATCAATAGTCAAATAAAAAAATAGAGATCTTGCGCAGATATTTAAACAAAATGATTCGTTTCCGATTTAGTTTATGTTTAAATAATGGGGAGAAAGTAGGTGAACCGCATTGCTATCTTATTAATTAGTTGATTCACTAATGCTGCT
Source organism: Dillenia suffruticosa (assembly GCA_033439265.1). NCBI lineage: Eukaryota > Viridiplantae > Streptophyta > Magnoliopsida > Dilleniales > Dilleniaceae > Dillenia > Dillenia suffruticosa. The sequence continues at coordinate 5,244,012 of JAVTVX010000005.1, forward strand.
ATTTTAATTATATAGATTATGTAAAAGTAGCATTTTATTACGCATGATCCATTAACATGACATACATCATTATTTAATTACAAATTCAATTATCTAAACCTCAAGATCCTTTTTTTTTTAATACGAGAAATGCACATAAATTTCACGTTTGGTCAAATATGGCATAAGTTTAACCCTCATTACCTAATCTTAATTAGCAGATTAGCCGCCAAAACACATACGTGACACCTAATTAGATGACTCTTAGCCTAACCAAACCTCTTTGTTTGGAAGCGAAACCATATTCCTTAATGTAACTTCAAGTAACCTACGTTTCAAATTATAAAAATATAGTGTTTTCAATTATCTCGACATAAATTAAATAAATAAAATTTATAAAAAAATTTTTGATAATTTTTTAATAATAATCAATTCAGGATGCCATTAAAAAAGGAAATATTTTACTATCCGAAGCAACCTGGTGGATGAAAATTATCAATTTAATATGATAATTTGAAACACAATATGATCCTAATACCAAAACAATACCTAACGTTAACAAAAATGGGAAATAATACAAAATGTACACACGTGAATTAGCAGATGGACTAAAAAAAGAGATAATTGCATGTTTAGTCCCTCAATTGTCTTATTTCACAAATTAATTCCTACGATTAGAAATATATCTTATGATTTTTAAACTTTTAAAATTTTAACGTATTGGCTTTTTCCTTACAAACGATGATAAGTTGACGGTTAAGTATTAACGTGACAGTCTAAATAGATGTATGGATATCGACGTGTCGTTGCTATATCAGCACCAAAAGACATCGTGTCAACAACACAGATAGATACTGATATGTCATTCTTACGTCAACACCAAAAGATATTTTATGTTATCATGTCAGCAATATGCCGCGGCAGCACCACATAACCAGAGTGCTGATGTGGCACTGTCACGCCATCAAAAACTCTTCCCAAATGGGTTGGAAAAAAAACCACGTATTTTGATGAAGTCAAAGTCTATTTGACTCCTGTCATGGCCTTTTTTTTTTTTGTTTTTTTCAATTTCTCTCTCGCTCGCTAGAAATAAACACATTCTTCTCCCTTTCCTCACCAATGGTGAAGATTAACCAATATGGTGAAGAGCTGGAAATAAACACAATTAATATATTCTCCTCCCCTTGACATCTCCTTTCCTCGGCCACCAGCACCGAGGCCATCCCGGCTCCAAAATGGTGAAGTCAAAGCAAGAGAATCAGATTCTGAACATGAGGTGGATCCCACTAGGTCTGCTATGGGTGGTTCAGCGCCATCCGGCGAACCTCGGCGGCGGCAGTGATTTTTCTTCCTTATATCCTTCTTTACTTTATCTTGTTTTCTTTCTTCTTTCCGCCTGTCTCTTAGCCTCCTTTCAATATTTGTTTTTTTAGTTTCCAAAAATAAATAAACAAGTAAATGAGAATGTTGTATACACTAGCGAATGGCATGTGGTAACCATGTAGATAAATTGGAGGCAAGGAAAATAATGCCAGTAATTCATTCCTTTCACCATCAAAAAATTTTCAAACTGAGCAGTAATACTTCGCCATTGAGCGTCCATCACGGGAAGGGGCTGTACAAACTGGAACAACAGGTTGAATTTTCAAACATCACGTACACATCATTTCAGTTGTAGCCTCCTTGCAAACAAATTAATAAATATTAAATATTTGAAAACAGAAAGAAAATCAAATATAATAAAAAGCACAAATATATCTATCCATTGAATGCTTCATCATGGCAGAACCAGTAAGTGTATAACTTACCACAGCAAGCAGCACGGAGTTTGCAATTTTTTTTTTGGCAATGCTCACATCTGAAATTTGATTTTTTGGATCTCGAAATGAAGGAGAGCACCCAAGTAAATCTTCGTTGTTTGTAGTTTATCCTCCTCTCCCCCTCTCATCTCTCTCTCTCTCTCTCTCTCTCTCTCTCTCTCTCTCCTCTGTCTGCAGATTAAAAACCTAAGAACACATAAGCGTCCTTCTCTCTGTTTCCCTCTCCCTCTATTTGTCTTCTCTCTCTCTCTTTCTCTCTAACCCCCTCTCTCTACTTCTTTTCTACTCAATTCTCATTCTAAACTCTATCTCATACCCTAATTTCTTGAATCCATCCAACTACAGCAACAACAACGCGCCTTATCATCATCTCCATTTTCGGATCCCCTGTTTTTCCTTATGCTCTGTTTTCTTGTCACTTTTTGAATACAACGGCTACTACGCTCAATCCATCCTTTCTGGCTCGGGGTGTGACAGTCTTTCCCAATTTGCTTGGCCTCCTCTTCAACAAACCCAAAACACAGGCTCTGGGTCATGTATGAGAGCAGTGTTTCTTGGTGCCCCAAGACATGAATTTGCCGGTACTGGTGTGATCTCCCCGAGTCAGCAAAAGTCAGGCTGAGCCACTCAAGAAGCCATTTTTTCTCCTATATGTAGCGGCAATGAAGTTTCGAAATAGCGACAACTACGGTCTCTCTCTGCGAAGGGGTAATCATCCTCAAGGTCGAGTGTTGATGAATCTGAATTATCGTGAGATTGGGCTTCCCCAGGAGTGGACTTATTGACTACCAACTCCCAAATCACAAGCTAATCTGAATCATCTTCAAGCTTTGTCTTCTCCGCCATCCGTTAATCTTCAATCACACCAGAAGCTGTCGATCATTGGGATTTTTCCGTCTGATTTTGCCTTTTATCATCAATTAGTTTCCATCACCGCCTTCCACTTCTCTGCATCCTTTCATCCACAATTGCCATTGATTCAAGCATCTCGACTTTCTATCGTCTGAATTTCTTCTCCGTATTCTTTGATTTCTCTGTCTGAATTTGCTTCTCCAATTCTGAAATGGGTAGAGAGAGAAAAAGGTAGCAAAAGAAGACCAATTTTTGTGAAACCAAACTTGCTCACGTGGCAGTGCCACATCAGCACTTTGGTTACGTGGCGATGCATGTTGACGTAGCATATTAGATGTCTTTTGGTAATGACATGGCAATGATACGTCAGTATCTCTGCGTCTACCTACGCTGCCACTTCCTAACAGCCAACTTGTCAACCCCTGTAATGGAAAACCAATACGTCATGGTTTTGAAAGTTTGAGAACCACGGGGATATTTTTAACTATAGATATTAATTTGTGAAAATTAGACCAAGTCTAGGTGTTTGGACATGTAATTATCTCATAAAAAAAAGGGTAAAATGGGAATCAGAGGGACAAAATCGTCAAACTGATTTATGGACCAAGGAATTGGAAAAGCTTTGGAGTCCCGGTCGGCGAACCATGGCCTCCTCTTCCGTATTCTCTCTCTCCTCTGTCTGTCTGTCTGTCTATCTCTCTCTCTTATTTTTTTTTTCTCTTATCATATCTAAAACGAGGCTCACTCTCAGATTTTCTGTCTTAGATTCTCTCTCTCTCTAGCTTTCTTTTCTCTGGCACAGATCTCCGATCTTTCCGTCTCTGATCATCCTTTCAATTTGGGTCAGTTAAATCAATTTTGCGGGTTACCCATTAAATTATTTTTCTTTTTATACCTGGGTTTTTAATAATTATTCACATTCAATTTCAATGACTGTTGAAATTTGGGTCTTTTTCTTCAAGATAAAATGTTTAATAAGACGGTTATTAATGTTCAATTTTGAATCTTAGGGTTTCTTAGGTTGAATGTGCATCGAATCTTTAACGGGTTTGATACTTTTTCTTGACAAAGTTTGGTTCTCTTGTTCTTTTGTCGCAGGTACTAATAAAATTTTCAGATTTTTGTGGGATTGTGAAGGCTGATCGTAAAAAGAACTCCATTTTATTTGGTCTTTTTGGACGTGTTGTTCGATTATTTTTAGGTGAAACTGGGTTTCTTGATGATAGGAAAGGTACCATTTATTATCTTCTTTTTTTCCCCTAATGAAATTTTTGTACAGATGAATTTGATCATAGCTGTTTCAGTTGAATCAACTTCGTAGTGAATGATCAATTGATCTTATGTTGGTGTTTTCTTTGTTTGTCCCTTGGGTTTGTTGTATTTAAGACAAATGAGAAGAAATTTTGGGTTTACAGATGAGTTTCAAGTGATGCAATTTGGTTTTTGGATGAACATGTCGCCTAGTGAGCTACATGATTGTGATATTGATGTATATATGATTTGGGACAATGTGGTCGTAGAAGGTTGTAGTAACAAGTTTGGATCTATATATTTGATTGTGCATTGGATGAATTTTGTGGAGCCGATGACTAGATTAGATGGTACAATATGAACTTCAAACACATGACAGTGATACGGTTCTTTTATATTGATGTATATATTTTTGTTGGATTTGTTTTTGTTTGTGTGTGGGTGCACTTACATTGGATTTGGGACAATGTATATATATTTGGGCATGTGTAAAGAAGACCCATTGATGCACCGGTTAAGATAATCGAGAACTTAAATATAGGAAATCTAGTAAAATATAGGGGTACACCGTTAAAAATATGGATACAAATTATTCGTAAAGACATGATAGTTAAGAATTTAGAAGAGAAGATGACTTTTGATAGGAATGAGTGACGTAGAAGAATCCGCACAACTTAAACTATCGTATTCTAGATATATATATTTATTCATTTTTATTCATTCATTTATTTATTTATTTTTATTTATTTATTTATTTATTTATTCATTTTTATTCTTTTTATTTACTTGGGGGTTGATGTGTAGTGTAGTAACACTTGCAATTCACCATGCAAAAGCTTTTGAAATGATAAACAGAAGCGTTTCAAAAGGGAAGTTAACAAGTAAAGCATAACATTTCGGGCAGGGGGACCGATGATGGCGAAAGCGGTTGTTTTCCTTGTTAGTTAGCTGTTACTATAGGGAGAGATTGGTATGATAGAGTTCAGTGGAAGATGCCATATCTACCTTCTCAGGTTGGCATTGTGGCGGGGGGACTAGACAAACCTCGGCCTTTTTGAATGAATTCCGAATCACTTGGTTGACCATTTGAGTCAGAGCCATTGGTTGCCTTATTTGCCCTTTGGGCATTGAATAGCCAAGAGCTGTTGTGCTTTGATGATGTGGATAATTTTTGTGTAGCTGTTAAGGGAGGATCAAATTGAATGCATTGGCACAGATGGATGAGAAATGGTAACACAAGACCTTTTCCCCTGGTCAATATCATTTGGAAGGCAGAGCTTGTTGGCGAACTTTAGGCTAAGCTTCGTCTATGATGTTTGACAAGATCAGTGTAAATGATTTGTTACAAGAAAATGAGACCTTGTAAAACTACTTCTTGAGATGCTTGTATCATGTCTTACAAGGACTCTAAAGCTAGAGACTATCTGTTTTTGCTTTGTATATTGCCTGGACGATGTAGAACCACCTCTTTGATTGTGTAATATTCAGTAAGTTTGTCCTAGAAGTTTTCAGAGTTCACTTTGGAAATGTGCTTGGTATATATGGCCTGAGTGGAATGTTAGGATCTTTAAAAATCAAAGTATTGCTCCTCCTCTCTTCTCAGAAAAGTTGTTGTTGTTGTTGTTGTTGTTGTTACTATTTTTTTTTTTTATTATTTTAATGCTTTTGTTGGGTCTCATGCCTTAGGTGCTCATTGAAACTATAGTTTAGAAGAGTTGAAGAGGGATTTGAAAGCAGCTGTTTACTAATTTGTGTTTTGCTTTTCTTTTCTGTTGCTTCAAAGGTCTTTTTATCCTTATGACACTTTGTGCATCTTTTGTAATACATCTAATGAAATTCTTTTTTCTATATGGAAAAATATACATTATTGAGAAAATAGAGATTTTTCCATTTGAGTAGGTGAGCATGTGACACCTTTCTCTATGCTTCTCTTCCTTCAAGATGGAAGGTAGCATTTTCATTTTGAACTTTGGTAGTTACATCATTTCCAAAATATCCCAAGCATTTATGAAATGCCATCCATAGATATCAACTACACACTTCCTTTTGCTAAAGGGGTTCTGGCATCTAGTTTCTTGAATTTAGATTGTTGTTCTTTTATGTGCTACAATCTCCTATGGTGCCAAGACCTCTAACCACTACAAGTGCATTGCAACATTTGAAGGACTTGTGCAAGTAACAAAAGGTGGTAGTCACTAAAAGTAGTTGCTGCTGAAAAAGACTATAGAATCAATAAACACTGTTGCTGAATCAAGTTTGCATTTCAATGCATGAATGTCAAAATGAAATTGATGAAGTTTGTTGCTAAAGAACCATAAGGGAATGGAAGATGGAAAGATAATTCAACATTGATCATCATTGATTGCAGCAGGAAAAGTAAAAGAAAAATGAAGAGGAAGAATCCTTATTGCAAACACAGAAATAAGAAGTATTTTTGGCTAGAGGAAGATACAGATGAAAACATGATTAGAGTCTATGGAAAGGACGATAATAAAGGCTAGAAAAAATTTAAAACCAATCATCTCTATCTGCAAAAGATAGAAGAAAAATTCTGTCATGAAATTTGTAACCATTATCAGATAACCTGTTTTTATGGTCCTTAAAACCCTATGATATTTTCTATCCTAAAAATATCCCTGCACGTGATGTGATAGTCTCTATAGAGTATTTGGAGATATGGGGTCTTTCTCTTCCACACTAGAATTTTATTTTCCAAATTTTTCTTTTTTCTTTAAGAAAAAGCTTATAACGTTGTAGAAATAATTTTTGATGAAGATGGATATCATTTTCTTTGTAAAAGTTAATTAAAAACTGTGGATGGAATCAAAATTTGAATATCTTGTGGCTACACTTATCATTAGTTTTACCAAATAAATAAAAGCCGCATAAAAGGTAAAGAAGAGACAGAATGTCTACAGAAGGAGAAGAAAAATTCAGATTTATTAAGTTTCATCTTTATTATAACTATAAAGGCCAAATACGTTAAGGTTTGCCTCTGGAAGAAGAGAATTTTTTTTTTTTTTGGGTGGTGGGGGGATGCAGTGTTGGTAGAGATGGATTTGAACAGAAGGTAGAAATAGTGCTGAAGAATGGGCAGTTATTAATAGGTGTAATCTCTAATTTATATGGGGATGGGGCAGGTACAGAATGATGGAGCCTATCTCATTGGAAATTCCTTGACCGTGAGGGGTTCGGTGCAAGGAAAGTGCATCAACCCAACTTCATTCATCAACATGCACTGGAATTTGGGGGGGGGGGGGGGCTAGGCCCTTGGCCCCTGAACTTCTGAAAGTCCTTATTTCTTAGTTCGCCTCCCCCAAAAGTTTCATCCACACACATAGCCCCCGTTCAATCCAATTCTGGATCGGTCCTTCTGCACATGAGTTAAACTGGGAATATCAAAGAAATTCTTTGTAACAAAAAGCTATCAATGATGGCTTGATGGACTTGCCAAATTTCAGATCCACAGATCTGAAAGTGTATAAGGTAAAATGAGTGGAGGAAGTTGCTGGTGGCTGAAACAGAGAACTTGACCTGCACTAGGGTTTTGTGACATGCTTGAGCTGGGGGAGCAGAGAGGGGAAGCAACAATAAGAGGAAATTTGAAAATTTACGGCTGACGCTGAAACAAATACCAAGCCTGGGCATAACTGTTTCCCAGCTTGAACTTTGGTTGAGTATGACAATTTAAAACTAAACCGGTTCCTAAACCAATTAAATCTTGCCTACACCTGGCTATTAGGTTTCTGTTTGGTGAGTATGATTTGACCTTTCTCTCTCTAATTTTATCCCCTCGAGTCTCCACAATAATTAATGCATTTAAGTACAAGGCTAATTATGATATAGCAATTACAAATGGGGCTTCAAGAATGACAAAGGAGTAATTCTGGATGACTGAATACAGAAAAGAAGACTTCTTTCTTCTTCTCTCCCCCTGCCTCTGGATACATATTGGTTGATGATGATAAATATCAACAAAATTTCCCGTTTTATAATATTTCTGTTGTAAAATGTCTAAAAAGTCTTGGCTGTGCTTTTTGAGATGGTGGCAGATTGCTTCACCTTACCTTGGAACCTAGAAAGATATGTTGGACCTGCCTTAGGTTAGTTAATCACTGCTTATAATAACAGCCTATATTGCAATTGTTTTATGTGTGGAGTTCGGCGACTTTAAATATTAATTAATCCATTTCAGTCTTGTTAAGTTCAGGAATTTCGAAGTGTAGGCTTGCAAAGGATATGGATTTTAGAAGCATCTATATGTTGAACTCTCTTTCTCTCTCCCCCCTTGATCAGCACAGGAGATCCGGTTGTGATTCTGGTTTGGTCTTATCCTTCTGATAATGGAGATGTGTTTCTTCGCTTATGACAAAACATCTCCTTTCTCATTTTAGGATGTTTTGTTTCATCGAAATTGGAAGTCTTTGAATTTTATAAATCATGTCATTTTAATATTCAAGAATTTTAAATCATGAAATTAAAGTTTGCCATAGTGCTTAAAGCATTCCATTAAATACCAGGCATCAAGGTTGGGCAATGTAGACGCACTGTGGATCGGAACCAAACCGGAACCTGGTTCCCTGTCAGCAGGGGAAACAGAATTGGAACTGCTATGACGGTTCCTGGACCGGATGGTTCCAGCTCGGTTTTGGTCCGGAACCTTTTTTTTTCCCAATGTTATGTTCCATGAGAAGAGAAGATAAAAATAATTTGAATTTTATTTCAAAAAATTGTTCAAAATATACAAAAAAATGAAATAAAATTTGACATTCTTTATATTACATTGAAATAAAATCTTAAAAGTTAAATAGGAATAGGAATTTATATTATGTAGTTGAATTTGAGAGAAGAAAACAAAATAAGAAAAATTGGTTTGAACTTCATTTTATTTGTTTCTTAAGGCTAGGTTCCCGGTTCCACAGTTCTTTCATGGTTCTGGTTCTGGTTCTGGTTCCTAAAATAGGAAACCGAACTGACCTGAACTGAACCAGTGGGCTTCACAGTTCCGAGTCCAAAACCAAGCCAGAATTTGGTTTGGTAGGGCAATATGTAGACAAGCTTACCTTCTTTTTATTAAGGAAATATATTATGTAATTTTCTTAAATTTAATGTTCCATACGTATTCTGATATAAGCCTTGAAAGATTTCACATTGACTTACCTTTTCGATATTTACTCAAGTTAAAAACCATGGATTTTTCAATTCCTTCCCTGTATATTAATATCCCTTAATTAGTGGGATTTTGGGGCCCACATTTTTAAAACTCCCAGCATTTGAATTAAAAGAACTAAAGATTTTAATGGATCCTCAGGATCCATAAAATCCTTTCCAAAAGTTCTGAAGAATAATACATCCTTGTTTTGGAAGGATATTAGACTCGTGAGGGCTTTTTAAATTTTTATTTAGGCAATCACAGATTCAGGGTGGTTGGCAAAGTGGAAAATGATCTGTGTTTTTTGTCATGGTGATGAAAAAGTCATTGGATATGACAAAATAAGGTCATTTACAGCAAAATATAAATTTTTGGATTGCTAGTTTCATGTTCCTTTAAAAGGTATGAATTAGTTTATTTTGGTGTCCAGGCAAGTTACAGATCTTGGGATTTGGAAAAAGATCAAATTTTTTCCCATTGTGCTCATGCATTCTATGAATTTATTTTGGTTAAACATCTGCTATAAAAATTTTTCTCCACTGGTATTTTTTGACAGGACCAATATCTTGATATAACTTTAACTGCATGTTTGTTAATACTCATCTTTGCATGTTCCCGGTATTAGGGTGAAAATTCTGATAGAGACTGTAGGTTTTAGGTTACGTTGGGAGGAAAATAATTTGCTGAATCTGAAGAAACCCATTTTATTTTGTATGCTTGATAGATTTTTGAATCTCTTTTATTGTTAATGCTTTGCATAGGATGTGATAAAATTCACCATTTTTATGTTCCATAATGAAACTGATCTTTTTATCTTGCTTTGCTTTGCATATTTAGTCGAACCAGGGTCTACTTGCCATAGAATTCATCATATGGGACAAAGAACTGTGTCATGCTCAAGTCAATTGACTGATTTAGAGATGAGTCAACCAGGCGAGGGCCATCTTCATCCGGAGCCCTGCATGTTTCTTGGGAATGCAGCAAATTATCCACAGCCTAACATTTATTCACCATTCCCAGCTTCGGGTAATGCTGTTAATCATGGTTTCCATCAGTGGCCAGAAAATCATGTCAATGCTGTATTCTATGGGATGCCACCATACAATGATGTTCAGCAGCGTCATCCCTCTGCAAATCTTAATTTAGGTATTGGCATTCCTCCCAGTTTCTATGATCCTTACATGGCCGTTCCATCTGGTGCTGGTGTTTTCCCTCTTCCTCCAAATCATGGGTCCTGTCAGTTAGCTCCTTCCAGCAACTATGGAGTTGTTAGCCTTTCTGCAGATGAGTATGGAAGGAATAATCAGTTCATGGATGGTCCTAGAGGCTCATGCAAGAGAAAGAATTTTGAGGGAGTCCCAGGATATTCCCATCAGTTGACTGCTGCAGGAAGCTCGAGCTCTTCAGTTGCTCCCATTAATACAAGACATTTTGAAGCTGGGGTTACTGCTGTGATGGCTTCCACACCCTTTCCTTTGCCTCAATACAGACGGATTGGCAATCTATCAAACAGTGAAGCTGGATCCCATAGAAGTGTGAGGAATAGATCTGGTGCAACTGGGCTGGATCCCTTTCCTGCACGTAATCATAGTTATTTGGTGCAAGGGAACTATGTAGGACACTCTTTACAGCCAGTTGGCTCTCCGTGGTTTGACCAACAGCTAAGCAGCAATCGTGGGGCAGGCAGCACTTTGATGTGGAGTCAGGCACCAGCCATACCTTACATTCATGGTAACTTTCACTTCCATTTATTCTCCTTATTTGCTTACACATGCATTAAGCGCCTTTTTTTTTATATATAATTACACTAATTTGTTTGTTTGAACATTTTTTAGGCCTCTTCCATTGAGTGGGTAGTGTTCTGTGAGAAAGGGAAAATGGTTTATTCCTTATTTTATGAAGAAGTCAGGGCCCCTTCAAACTGATTTTACTAAACAGCTTATTCCATGGAATTTCTTTCTGAGAGCTATATAAATGTTTTTGTTTTAGCTTGAAAATCTATTCCTCAAAGATTGGATGTTTATCCTGTGTTGCTTTCATTGAGGGTGCTTAGAAGTGCTTGTTTAACTTTGGCTCTCTCTGTTTGGAGCTATTGTTATTTCAGGTTGGTTTGGGGAAATTCTTTCACCTTAAAAACTGGAGCATAAGAATAGTCTATCATAGCTGATGCTTTTGGGCACAAAGCCATGGCATCATGGTTTGACTAATTCATTCTCTTTCAAATTATGAATTTTATATTGATTTTTTTTATTTTTTTCCTGTGGTTGCAGATAGTAACTTCAGTGGACCTTCAATGGATACTAGGAATTCAGATGTAGATAGTTATCACAATGTATCTGGCAACAGAAGTTCATCTGATTTATTGCATCCTTTTCCTGTAAACCAGCAACATAATCTAAATCACCAGTCAATCCTAGGTTTGGGAGGTCATAATGTCTTCATCCCTCAAACACAAGCATCTTTCCATAGACATCCAGCAACTAACTCATTCCGTCATGGCCCTGGGAATCAGTCCCAGGATATGGAGGTGGGGCTTAGGCATCCGGGACATTTTCCATCAGGTGTTCTAGGGATGTATCGGCCACTCAGACGGGGCGTAATACCTGAGACAACTCTAAGGCACCACAACATTGCTCACTTTAGAGTTCTTCCTACAGATGTAAAATTCTATTTTCTCATTTTGAATTCCATATGAGCTAATTTTATTTATACAAAGCTTAAGATATTCGCAATGGACCATATGCAGGAAATTGCAATTCTGGAGATTCCAGGATTTTATGATGTAGGGAATGCCATTGACCATCACCAGGATATGCGCTTGGACATAGATGACATGTCTTATGAGGTATGTTGAAGGTGCTTTGTTATTGTTCCTGTTCATAGATATGACAGTGTGGAATATAACTTCCTTTCTATTAGTAAGTTTTCTTAAAGTTTCAAAACAGTCAAAGAGGTTTTAAATTCACATCCACCAGGAACTCCTTGCACTAGTGGAGCATATTGGCAATGTAAGTACTGGTTTGTCGGAGGAGACTATCTTGACTCATTTGAGGACGAAAATTTTTAACTCTTCTACAAAGAGTATCAATTTGGAAGAGATGGGATGTGCAGAACAGGAATCCAATTCCTGCATCATATGCCTGGTATGGTTTATGATGACATGCTTTCACATTTACAGTTTTGATGGAAAATGTTAACATCATTCCCTGCACTTTAGGAATTTCATTGCAGTTAGGCTGCAATTAGTAATCTTCATTTTTAAGGCTGGAAATCAATTTAACCTATTGTTCTAATAAAAATCGGATGTTCTACATATGCTGAGGTTTCCTTCCATAATTTTGGTTTTGATGTACATATTCAAGCCCATTCCCCCCTTTCATTGTAAGTTTTGGTTGGCCATTTGGGATCTTACAGGAGGATTATGCAAACCAAGATGAGGTTGGAATTCTCGATTGCAGACATGAATATCATGCTGACTGCTTAAAGAAGTGGTTACTAGTGAAGAATGTCTGTCCTATTTGCAAATCATCGGCAATGGCAACAGAGGAGAAGGATGCTTAAAGGCTGAAAGATCAATTTGCGAAAGCTGCCTTGTTTTGTTTTCTTGCGAAACTAAAGTTATATCTTTTAGCCATTTTGGTATGTTAATATAAATTATAATCTATATCAGCAGAGACATGACAAACTGTCATTCTAGACCATTCATTTGTTGGTCTTCAGAAAAATGGGTGTGCAAACTCCCCCATTTGTCTTAGACTTGTACAGACTTTGGCGTCTTGGTTTGCAACAGTCATTGTTATAATCTTTGTTCATTTATGTATAGAATTATAAACTTTATTGTTTCATTCCCTTTTTGTCTGTTTTTTATTTAAATATCTTTTGATAATACTGGCATCTAGGATGGAGTTGAATATCCTTGAGCTGACACCTTGGTTTGACACCCTTCTGCATATTGTCAATCTTTTAAATCGCATCTTCTCATTTCTCATTTGTTCATTGAATAAGTGAACTCAAATTAAGGTGAATGATTTTGATGGGGGTGGGAGTGATGTATAAAAAGCATTTGCAGTGGGAATGCTTGTCGAAGAATCCAGTTATTCCTATCTTCCTCGCGGAAGGGAGATCTCAGGGCAGTGTCTGGGTGGAAAAGCAGAAACTGATACATGGGCCAAAAGAATCTAGGGCGGAATTAACCAAATGAGCCGAGATCATTTTTCATGATATGGCAATGATTATTTGAATAATGGTGTCAAGCCATTCAAATATTTGATCCTGTCAGTAACAGATAGGCGAGCACCCCACAGAAACTTCCACAGGGTATCATAGTTCACTGGATAACCGTCACCTTAACCACACAAGCATGACAACATAGGCACATCATGCGAATCTGGTTAGGATGGAAAACAAGAATCCATTTGCTAAGGCTGCAAATGAACCGAATCAGAAGGTATTTAAACTCATGCATTTATTAAATAAATTTCTTCTTACAAACGAGTCCTAAAAGGCATGTTCAACTTTTGAGTCTTTTAGGTAGTTGAACAAATCGAGTTGAGCTCTAAATGAACCCACATGCATGAATGAGCCTACAAACCCTCTATTCAAGCTCGGATCATTTTGGTCTAAAATTGCTTTCATGCTCACCTTATTTACCTAAATGAAGGGGCTAGCCATGAGCTGCTCATGAATGGCTCCGTTCATTTGTAGCCCTACCATACCATTTGCAAAGCCTTGTTCATGTAATCTTCTAGATGAATAGGTTTGGATGCTAGGTTAGTTTCAAATTTCTGGAGCCATATTGCAAACATTAGATTCATCAAACAGAAATACAACCTGCAATGCTCTTCCCCTGAATTCGTTTGAAATTTTCTTTCAACTAAAGCAACCAAATACAACGTAAATTTCAAGAGCAAACTAAATGTTCATGCTCCAAGTACATGCAAAACCAATATGAAAGAAATCATGCTAAACAAGTAAAGGTAGGTGCAATTATGAGGACTCTTGACCCCTAATTGAGCTTGGACAAGCTTGAGCACAATGAAATGCTGCTGCAATCTGGGAGTATGAACAGGGCATATCAGAGCAACCACATAAATTTTGATATTTGAAAAGATATGAGACAATAGGAATCCGCCTTATTCCCTTGAGATCAGCTAGAGCAGCAACCAACTTTCTTCACTGCAGAAACATCATCCTTGTTTCCAATGTTAATGTTTTGCCCTTTGGGTAAGGCAGAAGGGTCATTTCCAATATCAAGAGATTTCCGGCTCACCACATGGTAAATTTGTGTAAGAACTTCAGTAAATGCATTGTCAACATTCAAAGATTCAAGGGCGGAGGTCTCCATGAGAAGTGTGTTCTCTCGCTCAGCGAAGGCCTTGGCATCCTCCATGGAGACAGCACGCAAATGACGCAAATCAGCCTTGTTTCCCAAAGGCATTATGACAATATTGGAATCAGTGTGATCACAAAGCTCCTTTAACCATCTTTCTACATTTTCAAACGTTACATGCCTAGTGACATCGTAGACAAGCAATGCACCTACGGGTCCTCGGTAATATGTACTTGTAATAGCTCGGTACCTTTCAAAAGGAATTCAGAAACCAATATTAGCCCTAAGCCTACCTTGCTTCACAACTTAAAAGTTAACGAGGAATAAGACATTGACAACCACCCAACCCCAGACTTCACAGATGCACAAAATATATGCAAAAAAAAAAAAAAAAAAAAAAGAAAGAAAGAGAGAGAGACAAAGAGCAAACGCTATAGATTGAGAAAAAGAATAAAGCAGCTAAACAGACAAAGACACTTTAGGACCAGAGAATCCCTGAAAAGAATCATCTAACATGACGGAGCCCCCACCAAGTAACATAAAACAAATTGAGAGAGTCCAAACAAAAAAGGAAAACAAAATGACAAAATAGTTATGCCAGCAAATTTCTGTATCTTTTGCCATAAAATAAAATTTCACTTGGAAAGAACTTCTACCCGTTAAGTTTTTTAGGATAAACTATTGAATGTTTATATTTTGCCTTAGCTCGTCCCAAGCTTGGATAAGGGAGGAGGGTTGTGTCAAGTTGGCAGCTGGTCAGAAACTAAACCAAACAATTGTCTAGGACTTTTGAATCTTTACACTTTCTCCAACCTCATTCAAAATGTGTAGGGAGTTTTGCTTCATATGATTTGGTCTATAAATAAGAATCTAGAAACAACACATTCTAGTCAAACTAAAATTATAATCTAGCAGGTGAACCCGGGTTCTCAAAAGAGAAACAATACAGAAAAATAAAACTCAGCAAAATTGATCAATAAAAATCTACGAAGCATGGATACATTGACACAAGCTACACTGGATAAGTTCTAACAGATAGTCTAGTGGTACAAATCTACCTCTTCTAACTTAGTGATTCTAGATTCAAATTCTTGTAAAAAAAAAAAAAAAAAAAAGCTACACAGGATAAGGCACAACACGACATTAACGCAACAGGAAACCACACATCACTACACGAATGCAACATGAAAATTTATAAAAATTTTAAACTATTGCAACTTACAAAATGCCGCACCGCGTCATGTTCAAAGGATGTGTCTATATCACAGACATGCTATTCTACAAGCGTCTTCCAACATAGATTAACATTTTTACAAGTACAAAGCAAGTTCCATTTCAACAGAAAACAATGGACTTCATAGGAATTGTAAATGAAATGTAAGGTTAGACAGACAAACAAACAAACACTTGGGATTACTTGAGCAACCCCATTCTAACCAATCAATTAAAGACCAACTAATTGCCCTCACCTTAGTCATTTCTTCATAGGGAAAACAAATACAAAAGTATACCCTAATGGAAGCTTCCAAAGAGTGTAAGATTTCACACAATTAGTTGGGCTTTAAAATGAACAAAAACCCAAAATGTTCCACACAAGATCCGGAGAACCCACAAAAGTAAAAACCCTAAAATAGCACAAAACATACAGAATCATCCAAATATACAAAAAAGGTCTTCATTATCATCGATCAATAAAACCCTGACTACGAAATTCAAGCAAAATGATGGAGGAAATTGCTACAACTCTTGACCAGCAGTGTCCCAAATCAGGGCTTTAACGACCTTGTTATCATCGACAACGATCGTAGACTTGGATTCCAGACAAAACTCATTCCTCGTAAATCTTGAGAGCAGATTCGACTTCCCCACACCCGAGTCTCCGATCAATACAACCTTGGACAAATAATCATAATCATCGTCTGCTCTATACGCTGCCATTTGCTCCTATACTTTATTTCTTATCTTACTATAATAAAAGCAAACAAGTGGAGGAGAGTGGTGTGGGAGGGAGTATCACGTAGGATTTGAATAGTAGGCTACTGTTAATCCATTATTCATTTTTTTTTTTTTTTTCCTTTCGCTTTTCGGGGTCTTTTCTTCTTCAAGTGGGAGAGAGGGGAGTGGGAGTGTCGCGTAGGATTGGAACAATATGTTACTGTTTATTTTTTTTTGGGTTTTTATTTTTTGGTTTTTTCTTCCATTTTTTTCTTCCTTTTTTTTACTCAATTACTTTTTTTTTTAACTTCATTTTTTTTTCACCCTTCATGTTTTTTTAATTCCTTTTTCTTTTGAGTTTCATTGTTATCAATTTGTTATTTTTTTAAACTTTTTTATTTCACCATTCACAGAGTGGGAGGGAGTGCCACCTAGAATTGAAATAGTAGGCTACTGTTTTTTTTTTAATTTCTTTTTTTACCAATTTACCCTTTTTTTATTCTTTTTACTTTTTTTTTAATCCTTCATCATTTCTTTCTTTTTTCTTTTTATTTTTTACTTTTTTTTTCCCACCCTTCACTCGTGAAGAGGAGAGAGTGGAAATGAAAATCTTTTTGGATGGAACAGTTAGCTACTGTTTTCTTTTTTTTTTTGGGGGTTTCTTCTTCTTTTTTTACTTCTTTTTTTTGACACATATTTACCCATTTTTTGTTTTTTTGTTTTTTTTTTTACTTTTTTTTTGGATTTCTTCTTCTTCTTCTTTTTTTTTTTTTTTTTTTTTTTTTTAATCTTTCACTATTCTTTTCTTTCACTCTTTATTTTTGGTTCCACTGTTACCGATTTTTTACTTTTTTTTACTTGTTTTTTTTTTCACCCATTTACCCCCTTTTTTTTTTTTGCTTTTTTTACTTCTTTTTTTTTCGCTTTCCACCTTTCTTTTTTTTTTTTTACCATTCATCACTCTTTTTTTTATTGCACTGTTACCGATTTGTAATTATTCTTTTTTTTAACTTCGTTTTTTTGTTTCTTCTTTTTCTTCTTTACTTTTTTTCTACCGGTCAATATAAATATATATAAATATATATATATATATATATATATCTTATTTTATCTTATCTTACTATAATAGAAAGAAACAAGTGTGGGAAGGAGGTGTGGGAGGGGTTGCACATCGGATGGGAACATTAGGCTATTGTTCCCACCCTCTTTTTTTTTTTCTTTTTTTTATTGGGGAGGAGGTGTGAGAGGGAGTACTATATCGGATGGGAATAATAGGCTACTGTTCCCACCCTCTTTTTTTTTTTTTCTTCCATTCTTGCTTTTTTTTGTTTTTGAACTTTTTTTTGTTAGAGAAACAAGTAAAGACGGGGGAGTGAGAGGGAGTATCATCTTGAATGGAAATAGTAGACTATTATTCCCAACTTTTTTTTTCCCTTCTTGCTTTTTTTTTTTTACTTTTTTTTAACAATTACCTTTCTTTTTTTCTACTTTTTTTTTCACCCTTTATCTTTCTTTTTTTTTGTCTTTTACTTTTTTTTGGAATTTTCTTCTTCTTCTTATTTTTTTCATCTTTCGTTCTTTTTTTTTTCGCTCCTTTTTTTTTTGGATTCCATTGTTACTGATTTACTACTACTCTTTTTTTTTTACTTTTTTTTTAGCCCTTTCCCATTCTTTTTTTTTGTTTCTTTTTTTTCCACACTTCACTCTTTTTTCCTTATTAATTTTTTTTTGATATAACTTATTAATTTTTTTCTTCTCATCTTTCTGTTTTTTTTTGTTTCTTCTTCTTTTTTTTTATTTCACTATTTTTACAATGAAATCACTTCTTCTTTTGATACCACTTAGTGCAATTTGGTTTTTTCAGGGCCATTTCCTTTTTTTTTTGACCCTTTTGGTTGTCTAAAAGAACAAATAGGAAGGGGGAGTGGGAGAGGTGTCACCTCGGATAGGAACAGTTGACTATTGTTCCCACTTTTTTTTTGGGATATCTTCTTGTCTTTTGTTTTTTTTTACTTTTTTTTGACCATTCACCATTTTTTACTTTTTAAGGTGTCACCATTTTTTTTATACCTTTTTTTTTTATTCTATTGTTATCGATTTGCTATTCCCTTTTTTTACTTTTTTTATTTCTTCTTTTTCTTATTTACTTAATTTTTTCCACTTTTTACCTTTTTTTTTTTGCTTCTTTATTTTTTAACTTCTTTTTCACCATTTACATTTTTTTTCTTATTAATCTATCTCTTCTCTTTTCTCAGTCTTTTTTAGTTCTTTTTTTGTTAGTTTCATTGTTTTCACAATTCTCTTTAAAAATCCCTCCTCCTCTTGATGTCATTTGGTATAACTTGGTTTTTTTCGGATCATTTCCTTTTTTGAGCCTATTTTTGTTTGTCTAATTTACTAAGATACTTTCCGATAAAAAAACTGTGTGCATGTACAGTTATACACCATTGAAAAATTTTCTGAAAAAACAAGTGGGGAGGGAGAGGTGGGAGGAATTGTCACCTTAGATGGAAACAATTTGCTTTTGTTATTTTTTTTTGGATTTTTTCTTCCTTTTTTTAATTTTTTTTCACCCTTTACCTTTTTTTTACTTTCTTTTTTTTAGTTCTTTTTTTCACCATTCACCTTTTTTTTTTTTTTTGGGTTTCTTTTTCTTTTTTCTTTTTACTTCTTTTTTTTCACTCTTCACCCTTCGCCCTTTTTTTTCACTCATTTTTTTTGTTCCACTATTATCAATTTCCTATTATTCCTTTTTATTTTTATTTTTATTTTTTTTATACTTTATCATTTTCTTTCAATATTTATAATACACACAAAAAAAGAAAATAAGAATCTGGGGCCGGGGGCTGCACCTTGTGCGGCCAGAACTCTCCTAGTTATGTACACACAAACTTATACACAACATTTAAACATTGTATCTCGATTCAAATAAGATTTTATTAGTTTTTTTAAAATTTGAAAAAACTTAAAAGAGAGAGAGAGAGATTGTTTGTCCGTCTGAGGTTAAGGCACTCACGTGAGCCTACCAGACCGTTTTAGTAAGATGATCATGATTCGGGACGCGTGTTTTACAACTCATGATCTTGCTACGTACGAAGTCCGTTGAAACTTGTAAAGAGGGAGTGTTTTTTTTTTTTAATCATAATTATAATTGACGATTTATTGGTAACTGGTTGCTTGGTTTGGCATCAAATATAGGAAAATTTTTCAAATTTACTGAAAATGTATTATTTTTCTGCTTATATCTCAAGTTTGAGGATAAACCCAAAATGAAAAAGTAAATTTTACTTATATACTGAAAAATTTTCAATTCTCAAATTTATTATTAGTAGGAGATTCTCGAAATGAAATTATTTGATTATATACTAAAAAGATAAAAAAAGTAAAAAGATCTAACGTAAGTGAATATAAGTGGCGAATAACTGAAAAAAACCCTAAAAATCTTTTAGAGCTTTACTTAAAAAAGAAAAGTTTACAAATTTGATGGGTTCAGAATATAAAAGATTACCCCTTCCAAAATAAATAACATATTTCAATTTTGAAAAAGATTACAAAGCTCAATTCTTATGAACGAAGCATCAGTGTGACAGCAAGCCTTTGCTTCATTCACATGCCTTGATGCAGTAATTTGACATGTAAAAGACTGCTTCAACAGGATGTGTAATATATATATATATATATTATATGCATTTACACACAAAGGCTACCATGAATTCGAAGATGATAATTGAACAGTTCAATTCAATTAAACAACACTAAGGTAAGACCCTTCAAACTTGACATAAGTCATCCATCATGCATACACATGTAACCATTCCTCTCAAACAACAATAATTTTATAGACATAAATTACTATGGAACAGGTCTGTTTGACAAAAATTTTCCCCACAAGACCATGATGCATATGACAGAAAGAAATCGAAAAAACGGATGTGGGGAAGTAAAGTAGTTAGAAAACTTATGACGAAAACAAGAAGAAGACATCTATGTTGGAAGGGCAATTTAATTAGGCAACTCACTTCGGAGACCTTATCAAACCTTCTTGCCTCCTACTTCTCTAAAAATAATCCAATCCAGTCAACTGGTTTCACTTCCAAAATCACAATCAATCCCAACAGCTCTTTGCATATGTGTTTGCAGAACCGACAGCATATTCCTGTCATCGTTATTCTTCAAATAAGCACATACTTTCAAGACATAAGTAAAATCGGGTCCATACATGTGGGACGCGCATGCTGCTTTGTAAGTTAGTGGCTCCAAGTCACCTGTTGCAGTCAAGAAACCTAAACATCAATTGAACTTGTTCAAAGCAACAAATTACACACACTAACATAGTCGTTTCACAGATTTGGGCACCTTGTGATTTGAAAAAATTAAGAAACCTCAGGATTTATCAAAGGGCTGAGAGAAATTTTCCAATTACACGATGACAAACTGAAATTATAACAAACCAGACGTGACTAAACAAATGAAGTTTGTGATTTAGTACTGGTGTGGTGTTATCTGATGCTTACGAAGCAAATCACATGGAGCTAAGTGACACTAGCAGTTAATGCGGGATGTAAAGTGACTTTTAGACAAGCTAAAGTAGAGCTTTAAATTGGTCAATGCACCAAATATTGGAAAAATCCCAAGTTCGATCATGTTGGCATAAGACTCCAGCTCAATTTTTGGAGTATTGGAGTTGCAAGGGGAATGTGGGTCTTATCTTACAATAATGTGACAAAAGGGAAACTATGCTGCAACAAAACTCACGATCTTCATATCTTCTGGCAATAATGCATTTCCCAGAAGTTGGTCAAAAGCAATTTCAACATGCTGTACTGCAAGAAAGAATGATTAATATGTTACATGCAGTACGTAAGAAGATACCTGTAGCAATTTCAGAAGAAAGCAAATTCTCGCTGAAGTGGCGTCTCAACCACCATCTGCAACGCAATTTCCAATTTTTTCCTGATCTACCCACTTGGAATATTTTGGGGATCCTATTGAAACTCCTAGAGAACCTTTGGTTGCATTCACCTTCATCCATTTTCAAACAGACTGATACTCTGTCTTCTTCATTTTGAGAGAGCTCAAGAAAACATGTAGCTAACTCTCTCCATGTGTTAGAATCTGCAAAGGTAGCATCTAAATGCACAGCAATTGCTTCCGCCAATACTTCAGGACTGCAGCCTCCTACAAACATCATCAGAAAGAACATAAAAACATTATTTCTGCATTACCCAAGTTTTGATTCCCTTGTTTCACTTTATCAGGTTCCTGAATACCTGTTCTAGTAATATCCCCACCCCCACCTTTGGAATTTAGTTCCAACATTCATTCACCAAATTCATTTCACCCCAAGAAAATGTAACTTTGTATAACTTTATGCTAACAAGAACATAGATATTTTTACAAATCACAAGTGAATAGTTTCTTTTGAGTTATTTAATGTTCCTCTATAGTCAAGGAGGTTCAGACAATTAAACTCAAGTGGTGACAAGTACTACATACAATCTTCCTCTTTTCAATTTTTTTTTCCTATTTTTACTTGAAATTCAATCTGCTATAAAAATGTGTCAACTGGCCACGACCAGGACTGCACCCCACCCCAAAAAATAAACCTAAAATTACTTCTCTCTGGTTTTTATAGGCATACCATTTCGATGCATATTGACAAGCTTTGATAAAGAGTCCGCACATGTTGGATCCCTCTTCAAGATATTCTCGTAGCAGCTCGAAAGAGTTACATAGTTGTTTCTGTCAAATTGCTCCAAAAGACTAGCCCACATTCTGCAATAGGAAAACAACTGCATGAGTGCTTTTTTAATTTTTCCTCAGAAAACTTAGTCACTGCTTCTACCACCAACTAGCATAAGCAAACTGAAATCTAGATTGAAAAGAGGATATTAGCAGGCGTGTTAGTAGTGTTGCTTTCTGCAACATCTCAATTATTGAATAGACACTTTAGGTTGGTAGAGCATCCATCTCATGTCAAATTTCATTGAATGAATATTCTCACATGAGTACAGACAAAGATCTCCCCACTAAGCTCTTCACATAGCAACTGCTATCCTACTTTGGACTTCAGCTTCAAGGTTGTCTTGGAATTGGTTTTCTTGAATATCTTCATGGTCCAGATCAAAATGAAAAAGGTCTTTATAGTTAATGTGAAAACCAACAAGAAACTCCATTAAATTCAAGAATTTGTTTGCAATCAAGTTCACCAGAAGGCAAGAAATGAAGGAAAAGGTGATAAGTTTTAGGAAAAACGTGAGCGCACATCCATTAACTGGAGACTTCTTTTTCGCTCGTTTCACAAATAACATACATCATTTTCAATAATACATCAGGCCCTTAACTGAAAAACTAGAAAAGAAAAGGGGAGGGAAAACCCTCCAATCCCCTTAAATTTCAGGACTATAAAACACGCACATAAATAACAATGACAAAACCTTGCCCTATCTCAATGGCACTCCTTTCAAGTCTCCCATAAAAACACACATCTTCTATCAGTATGAGAAAGATCTTTATTTGGGGAAAGCTGTCACACCTAATTATTTTATAATTTGGGAGTTCATTGCCCTTCTTACTCTACTCCAACTTGCTACACCCTCAACTTCAAGATCTACTAGTTATATACCAACTTATAAAGGGAAAGAAAACACCAATGTAAACAAGTTTGCACAGAATTAGAGGATTCGACATCAAGAACAAAATCCATCCTGACTCTGACCAGTAAACAACAAATTCCCATATTAATACATTTGTGCTAGCTCTTAAACCAATATCGAGCCTCACATTTTCCTGGTCAAGTGAACTTATTCACACAGATGGAAGAAACTTGGCACAAGTCAGTAATGCCATCAATCTTGGAGCAACAGAACTGCAAACCCTCACCCCCGGGCCCCAAAAAAAAAAGGAGGTTCTCAACAAAACAAGAGAAGGAAGAAGGAATACCATTTTCTTCATGTTTTCAGGTTAAAATGGTTTCTTTAACTCGGCCTGACATGTGTTACTTATGCCCCTCTAAGCTTTAAGAGCTATCTATTTATAATTCTTTTTGCATCATCTGTTCTTTCTTCAACCAAAAGAACCCCTTTCCATTGCCAAATGCCAATCTATTTTAGGTATTTTGTTTAACATTCTCGTCATTCAGAGACAGTAAACAGGTTGGTACCTAAAGGGAAGTGTTGTGTCTGAATTGCAACAGAACTTCTCCAGCTCCTTTAGAGCCTCTCTCACTTGATCACCAAGCAACAACAACTACAAAACAAAGAAAAAAATAGTATATAAATAAAATTTGTGTAGGTATAATAGTAATGGTATCTAAATTATAAAGAGCCACACATAATTGATCTAAGAAATAAGAATGGTGAGGAATGATTCATCAAACACAGCCATTATTCTCATCAATGCATGCAGGCTGCACACAAAGACACACAAAAGTAGATCATGTGCATGACTGAAAATTCTTTACATATATCTTCTGGTAAGAGCTTAAATTACTCACACTATTAACTGAGAGCCTCTTGCTGCTGTCCGCCATTAAGATAATTAAGCATAATGACACTGGCCATTCTAAATTGTTATGCATTGAATATTGACCAATTAAAGAAGCTTTCTCACAAAGTGAAATGCAGTTGATAGACATAGGCCTCTGGACAAGGGAACTTTGCGTGCCCATGCATAATTAGGGCAAACATGAAAGAACTTTCAAATTACCTGTATCAAAGGAAGTAATGCCTCTAATACTGGAGGTCTTGAGTAAAGTGCAACCCGCAAATGTCTCACAGCTGCTTTGTAATGGTCGTTAATCAAATTACTTGGCGAATAGATGATGTCTTCTGTATTCTCGTTTGGCAGGCGTAAAGGCAACAACCATGAACCCAACCCTTATTCCACAAGAAAAAGGAAAAGAATCCAGTGAGTCATAATATACAATCCTATAAATTGTGTAGTACAAGTCCAATAAGTGAGCCAATATTTTTTTAGGGAAACAGAAAAAAAGAAAGGAAAAAAAAAGGCCAACGGGCCGGAGAGGAGTTCACAAAGATGAGTATAGATCACCCCCGACCTGCCTGCCACCATCGGCAAAGATACCTCATGGGGAGGAGAGTTGGGGATAACAGAGGCTGCAAAGCTGATAGTATTTGCAATGGAGTTGGCTAGGAATTCAGCAAATTTGTTGCCCTCTTGATATGTATGCAGAAGGCGACAAGACAATCGCAATCTTGCTTAAGCATGTCTCTAAGCTGTTAGTCAACAGCAGTTCTAGAATTATGTTATAACAACAGAAGTTAGCACTCAGCCAAGCCTCCTTGCATAGTCAAGTATGCCACACCCACATGAAGGGTGATTAAGGAATTAACTAGCATTAGTAAGAAATAAAAAGAATAATAATACAAACTCATCTTCTATTGCTCATTGACCAAACAAAAGCAGAAATAGGATAAAGGCTTCACTTTGTCTTCTTTCTATGGGGGAACATATTTCAGCAGAGAGTATATACCCACTTCAGCCGTTAACGCCTTTTTGCCTCCATTAATACCATGAAAAATTGGCATAACTGGCAAGAACACTCCCCGAGTCAACAAATGGACACTTTTTTTGCCATTTTGAGAATGCTTATATGCATCGCTTTCTCATTCTTTACACACCCTGAGTACAAAAAGGTGATTATATTGCTGGCTCCCTGATCCCTGTACTTTGTCCAATCCCATACAACCATTTGCAAGCTGAAGGGGGATAACAATACTATATATGTGATAAAGTTTAGTTCAACTACGAAAGGTTTTGATAGCAGATAACTTATATCTCCAAGCAGCATCACAAGAATCGCAAAATTATTGAGACATCCGCACGCTGTGCCAATCTCTCTCGACTTGAGAGAAAACAATTGATTGATCAATGACAAAGATCTGTCGTAGATCAATCAGATCAATCTCTCTCTTCCTCCTTTTCTCCCTTGATTGAACATTTTCCTCAACTCGACGGTGATGCAAAGTGAAGAAAAAGAGGAGGTCAAAAAGAAGATAGAGAGAACAAAGAGAGAGAAGAAGGAAGAGAGAGAGAGAGTTGTAGCCATCACCACACAGGCAGAGATGAGAGAAGAAGAGAAGACGAGAGAGAGAGATAAGGAAAAAAGAAAAGAAGAGAGAGTGACGAGGGGAACAGGCTCATAGCTGGTGGCGAGAATGAAGTCAGAAGAAACAGAAATAACCACAGAAGCTTCTACATAGGCCCAAAATAACAGTCCTGATGGGAAAGTTATATCATAAAATTTTGCTGTCTCCCAGTTCTAAATTCTGTCTTTAGAAACCAAACCGACCCACCAAAAGTTAGTTTTGGAAAAATAATATCATAACTCGACCGATTTGATTGAGAAATTAATTTAGCCAGTTCGGATCGGTTGGTTTGATTGATTTTCCAACCCAATTGAACACCCCTATGGATGGTGGACCATGGCCCTCTGTCAGTGAGAACTAGTACATGCAGTAAACAAATGTCTAATTTCAAAGGCTCAAGGGTAATCTAAGCAGAATCAATCATCACAAAATGATAATAAAGCTATTTAAAATCTGCCTTCAATGTTATGTGGAAAAACTACAGCTATGATCTGGGAAATAGTTTTCCTTACAAGCCATCACAAAATCAAGTCCGTAAACAAGAAGGCGGCATGGTAAAGACTTTCAGGGAAAATTTCACATGGACTGAAAAAATGTGACCAAGTGAAAGGAGATTTTGAATGCTATGACAATTTCTACGATAATGGGTTTCAGGTCATTCCACCTTGAACTTTTATGCCACTCATAGACTAATCAAATGTAAAAGACGTTTCAAAAAGTTGTCCACAGATATACGCATATTCAATATATTATTAATTCACTATAGGCAATGTGCACAAAGTTACACTAGTGTAAAGTGGCGCATTAGATGCAGTATGCATAGTTAGACATTCTGTCATGAAGTTGCACGAAATTGGTTCGCCACAAGCAATGTCCACTTTGCTGGCAATTTGCATGAAGAAGTGAATAAGCAAAAACAATATTAATTCCTGTTCACTAAAAGCAACTCATGGACAAAACTTACAAAACCGAGAGGTTGAAATAAAATACAGACTTACCATGAGCAGAGGTAATAAAACCATCATGAATGATGCCATGAGATAATTTAGAGCCATCTTCATGTCCTGAACTTTCACCAGAGTTCATGTACAAGTCCTGATGCTGAAATTGATAAAGCAATTGCCGCCTCTGTGAATTGAAACCAACCTTCTTAGAGACCTTGTCAGGTACTTCAATATCATCCCCCACAGAAACTTTTTTGTCAAACATAACTGAGGTCTCAGAGTTACATGGTGTAGGAGAATCAGCCCTCGAAACATCAAGCGCACTGTGCCCCCATGAATTCTCAACTGAGTCGTCAAATCTCATCCTTGATGTTTCCAATTGTGAAGGTGAATCAGATGCATCTTTTTCTGCCACTTTCATCTCCTCAGGCACAGTAGACAACCAGAGCTGATAGAAGGTCAAACCAACGATCAGGTTAGAAATTGGTTCGCCTGCAAATTCTCGTTCCTGCAAGAGCCTGAGAAAATGCTAATTAGAATGAGGTCATTCCTAAACGTCAATTTACAAGCCAAAATTTCCTATATTTTGTCTTACTTTGGGGGAAAATGGACAAGAAGAATAACATTCCACACATATTATTTGCATAAAGTAACTAAATTATAGTCACGAAGTACTGCATTCTTGGCTAGAGAAAAAATAGACAGGAGAATTGTATACTCTTCTTGTCCCTGCACATCCACAAATGCTCCAGAATTCAAACCACAACAGACACAAGATCATTCTTTTGGTTACACTCACACTCAAAGAACATCATTCTTCTGGCATTACCTAACATTGTACAAACTTTTGATGTTTCACAGACTCATAATTATAAAGCCAGCAGAGGATCCTGGCAATTAGTACGAAAGGGATGATCAGAGAGTCAAATACAAAAGCATGCTGGTATATGCCCCCAAACTTATCAAGCCTATCAAGGAAACCAAATGGTAGAAGAACAAGAGAAAAGATACATAATTAAGCTTTTAAATCCTCAAAATCATATACCCAATCAGGAAAAGTATAAAATTCCAGACTTAAGACTATCACCACTTTCCCTTTTTTCTTTTTCCTAATTGTAAAAGAAACAAATTTATTCACAATAAGCGACGTACAAGAAATAAAGGAAGAGCACCAAGGAGGTGCTCCCCCAGTGGTTAAAAAAAAATACCAATCTCCAATGTTACCAGGTCTCCAACAAAGTAATAAAACAACTTATAGACTTGCATTTCAATAAAAACAAATAAGAAACTAAAAACAATATAAACAACATACACTATAGCAGCCTGGTGTGCTTCATCAAGATTCCCTTGCCCTAGACTGAAAATTAAGTACTCCAACTGAACTGCAAACTTGTCCTGTAGAATAACAAAACGAAAGAAAGAAAGAAAAGGCCTTAACCATATGTATACACAATGAAAGCATGTCTGTGTAAAAGAATATAGAAAAGATAACAAGTTGATATCCAAGCAATAACTTAAGTTTTCTTGAAAAACAGATCACAAGCTCAGTTTAATATCATAAACCACGACTTAGACTACTCTTTATGTGAAGGAGTGACTGTGGAGTTTATATATTTTGAACTAGACGGACAACACATTCCTAAAACCTACTGGTTGATAGTCCAAAAATTTCCTTTTTGAAAAGACTTCCTTTCTCCTCAATCTCTAAATAACACAGAATGGGAAACAGGGACCAAAGCAATACCTTTGGTGGCCAATTTTTCATCGATCCAATCTTTTTCATCCAAAGCTCAAAGACACGCATGACCTTGTTTGGGTTGATACCGTCTCTTTCAACATGCTTGAGAAGCTCCAAAGCAGCCTAAGAAAAACTTGCAGATGTATATTACATGAGGAAACACTTGGGAGTTGTCCATTAAAATTGAATATAATACCAAATCAAACACGCCAACAAAAAAATAAATAAATTCTTACTTTACACAGTTAAAATCACATAAATAGGAGGAAAATCGCAATCCTGTAAGCATTTTAAGGCCTGGGATAAGATCTTCACTTGGCTGGTTTTATCACCGCATACGCAAAACATAAATTTTTAACATCGTAAAAATAACAAAAGATAATGTAAAATAATCAAAATCGAGGTAATACCAATATTAACATCACAAGAATAATAAGTGAAAGAATAGTGGCTAAAATTTTTGAATTTATCAATCTTTTTGTCTATATTTGGGGAAATATAGCAGAACGCTCCCCCAAATCACAGAATTTGAAATTCGACACAATAAAAATGAGTAAATTTATTGGAAAATTTTTATTACGGGAAAAATAACAGCCACCAAAATAACTTTCTCACTTTTGCAAACAGCAAATAACAATATTAAAAGCCTAATGCAAAACACTGAGATTGAGAACATTAAATATTGCAAAAAAAAAAAGAAAAAATGATATTAGCGTCCTAATTTTCCTTCAAACAACAGAAAGGAACATGTGACAAGAAATTCTTCTCAAATTCAAATCCCAAAAGAAGAAAACAACAAATGATTAAGCAAAACAAAAATGTGCAGAAAAATCAAATTCATACCGAGTACTTGATCCGATTTTTCATGGGACACCTTTCTTTGCAAGTGGCTTTCAACAGCACGCTTAAAACCCCACTTGCTTCCTTCCAACTGTGCCGCCTCATGAGAATGCGAAGAAGACGATATAATCTATCTCGATTTTCAAAGGGTACTCTTTTCGCACCCACTGAGAGCGTATACGATGGCTTTGTCAAACTCGATAGAATTCTTTTGATGAGTGCTGACTGAATTTGAACACGAGGATTAGTTTCACTTCTCTTTGCCTCCTTGTTGAAATCGAAGATCGTATATTCAGATTCCATATCAGACCAATTGAAGTTCTAGGGTTTTCGTCGATTTAAATCAAATTAGGTTTTTAATTCGTAACACAAATGGAATTTCATATGTGCCCTTCGACTTTTCATGTATTGCCGGATGCGTCCAAGCAAAGCTGCTCACCGGAAACGGCAAAGAGAGGCGGTGTAGTCGGCCGCTGATCGCCTTTCCAATTGATGTATCGGTGAAAAAGGAATTGACTCTATTTCTTGTCTTCTGCAGCAAGAAGATAAAAGGCTAAGAGGCTTGCGTGGCTGATTTACAAGAAAATTTCACACGGATGATTGTTCATCGACGGCGAACTGTAGAGAGAGAGAGAGAGAGAGAGAGAGAGAGAAGAAGAAGAAGAAGAAGAAGGAGAAGAAGAAGAAGAAGAAGAGAGAATGAAGGAGACCTTACCGCCAAAGCTTCGATTTGTGCAAACGTAGGGTTTCTAAATCGACCGCCTTTTCCCATTTTCCTTTTAGTGATTATTAAGGTTATTTACAGTATTTAGTGTTGTCCTATTAAATAATTTGTGCTATTATTTTAACATTTTCCACTATAAAATATTTTATTTAAACTATAATATAATTTATTTTGTTTTCTTTATTTAAAAAATCATAAATCAGAGATAAAATAATAATAACAATTATTAAATAAATTATAATCAGTAATATTTAATTTTATTTTATTAAAAAATTATTAAATATAAAGCAGGTGAATTTTATCAAATAAATCATCCATAATTTTTTCCCCACTAACAAAGTCATATTAAACTATAATCTTTGAGATGTTTAATCCAATTATGATTTGGGTTTTTTTTTTTTTTTTTTTTTTTTTTTTTCTTTCTCTAGAAACTCTTTAGCTTCTTAAAGCTCACAAAGCCATTACGTAGTTGCCTCTTTCTCTTCTAACTTCACCATTCTCTATACTTTTGTAAATTTTAGTTAAATTTATATTTTAAATTCGTTGGCTACTATTCTGGTGAAAATTAGGAAAAATCCATGAATCTCATATTGAAAACAACTAACCCAAAAAGGAAAAGAAAAAAGGGTACAAGAACTATAAAAGAAAAAAAAAAAAACAAGAGAGATAGACAGAGATAGTTGGAGGAAAAAACCTTTTAGAACAATTACAAATCATTTACAATAACAAACGAAAATCATAAATACAATACATAAGGTTTGTAACGGTGGTTTCATGCCTTGCTGACAAGATTGTGCTCCTCAGTGAATTTAAGCTCATGGGTGTATTACTATAATGTTAATAGTTGTTGATGAACTATAACTCAATTGACATCATTTCTCTTCCCCTTAAATTCTTCTATTCGAACTTATCCAATACATTAAAAAAAGGAATACCGATAGTTTTTCATGTTGATTGCTCAAACTGTTTATATATAATAAATTAAATCATGTTTTTAGAGGTATAGATATTAAAAGGATGACTTGAATATCTTGAACATAAACAACAAACCCACACACAAATGCAAAACCTAGTTCACCATGGGATTCTTGCTCTTGTGTAAATAGATAAACCAGTTTATTCAAAATTTTAAGCCCATTTTCTCCGAGTTGAAAGCACCCAACTAATTTTTTTTGTACATACATGAGAACTCAAACTTGAGCATATTACATGAGAAGGGGGAAAATGTTATTAGAGCTGAAACTCTTTGGCAAAGCACCCAACTATAGTCATGTCAACTCATGAGCAAACTTTTAATTGTGGGTTTTGCCAGATTCTTATTGTACTTCATTGTTAACATCCCGTGTGCTCATTCAGACAAACTCTTATCGCTGTATTTTGAACTCTCACATAACTCAAGGGCTTAGGCTATTAATCCATGTTTATACGTGTATGCTGTAACTTTATCATGATATAATATTATTGTAAAAATTATATTTAACTAGACATTTTAAATAACATATCACGTAAATAATATCATAGAAAATTACTCATAAATTAAACGAATATTAACTCATAAGTTAAAAAATTATCATATTAAATTTAGTATAATCATATTCATCTAAAAAGTTGTAGAAAATAAACAATTTGTATAAGTATATGTTTACTCATAATTCTATATAATAAAAATTATTTCGTATCAACATTTTGATAAAATCTTTTCAATAACTATATTAACATCGATATTGCAGGGCAAAAGAATTAGACAGCCGATAAAACATCATCAACAAATATGAAATATTTACAAGAGCTCAAATATTTTTGTAGAAAATATGTGTTGTAACTATAAATCAAAATTTTGAATTAAAGAAACTAAAATTATTGCTGTATACGTAAATTTTTGTATTAAAAATTTTGTATAATCTCGGTTACCTCTTTCGAATGGGGCCGTAGTATTTAATAATATTACAAGGAAATTGAAGAAAACATAATTAGTTGAACTCTTGGTCACTTACATATAATATTTATTGGTAATGCCATAAACGAATTTATGTACAATAGTGTCTAGTGGTAGTATATGATATGTACAATACAAGACCATAGAGAAAATGCATTTTCTTTTTCAGGAATGAAAAAAAAATGAAAGTAAGTGCCTTTTGGCTCTCAGGAATATAGGTTGGAGTGAAGTGAAATCTTACCAGATGTTATGGGTGCCAAAAATGGGCATAGATTCATAAGAAAATAGCTCTCGATCCACCTGAAAAGCACTATAGAAGAACAAAATAAAGCAAAATCCAGTTAAGTTAGGAGAATGCAAATAAAAGATCATATTAACAAGAAGAACAAAAATAGCAAAATATCCAGAGTAGTAGTTTTTAATGTTCAAGCTATAAAAGATCATATTAACTCTTTTAGATTTTGAATAGATTTTATATTGCTATGATATTTTTACTTAGGAGAATGCACATTAGTAGAATTTAGCTCAATGTATCAATTTGTCCCACTTACTATTTGGTTATAGAGATAGCAATGATACTATGCATCATTGTGCATGTATGAATTTTCATACATAAATCTAGTTAAATACTCAATTTAAATAATAAATTATCGAGTGCCAAATATCATTATCTAAAAATCAATTTCAATAAAATCTAGAATGTCAATCATAAACTTGATCGATTGAACCCCTCTGTTCATTAGCTATTGGTCTTGAATTATGAGATTTATGATCAACCTAAATATTAAACACATTAGAAGAGCAACCTATACTTGATGGCCTAGCCAGCCATTGCTCTTATGACGCTCCTATTTGCATTCTAGAAGCATTTATGGACACACACAAATAGGGGTGTTATGAGACTCGATTAGCGTCATGGGTATCCGTGACACTATTTGGTTAAAACTTGACTCGATCTCGGTCAAACTGAGCTCCGGTCAAGCTTAATCTTAGATAGTTTGGCATCGAGCTCGAGCTCAAACCCATACCGTGTTAAGCTCAAAGGTTCGTCGAGCTATTCTATATAATTATATATTTTTTAAAAATAATTTATATATATAAAATTACGTTTATAAGTATACTCTTTTAAATATATTACAAATAATAATTTTTAAGTTTTAAAAATTAAATGTCAAAAATATTATTTCGAGCCTAATGACACTCGAATTCGAGCTACTCGATGACACTTTGAGCAGAACTCGAGCTTGAGAAATGCAAACTTAATGAGCTTGAGCTCAAGCTCAAGTTCAAGCTCATCCAACCAATTAGCTATTGACATTTCTCGACTTAACTCGAGTGTTATAATACCCCTGCACACAAATATACTTCACATCAATTTCAAATAAGTATATTTAAGTTTAGATCTTAACAAAGATCATGGTAGTAATCAAAGTCCCTGATGTCCAATCAAAGAATCATTTTTTGTAATCCTTCTGTCATAGTAAAATTTCAACAAATAGTTGAACTGCAAGTTAGGAATCATTTTCAAAAAATTTGATCACCTTCTGAATTTAGGTTTAGATATACTAATAGTACTCAAAATAGACAGAGAGAGATTGCAATTAGGATGCATAACAAATTCTAATATTCAATAAAAAAAAATTCTGTAAACCTTTTTTCATTGTGAAATTTCATCAAACAGTTGAACTATAAATTTCGAAAGAGAAAGATTGCAATCATTTTCAAAATCTAGGATCATCTATTGAATTACGGTTTTCAAATCTACTAATAATACCCAAAAATTATAGAGAAAGAGAGAGAGAGAGAGAGAGAGAGAGAGAGAGAGAGAGAGATTTTCAAGAAAATTCCCCAAAAATAAAACTTAGATCGAATCAAGGACAAAAATCCAAATAGAGAAAACTAAAATAAGTAGAGATAAATTTCATTACTATTCTCAAGTAGGATTTTTAGATTTTAGGAATTAATTGACCCTTTAAGATCGAACTCTATACCTTGTTTAGCCTTCCAGAGCTACTTTGCTTCATTTTCTTTCTATGACCTTCATTTTGAATTTGGATTTTCAGATCTGCTAAATATACCCAAAAATGGTCAATAGAAGAGAGAGAGAGAGAGAGAGAGAACTTTCAAGAAAATCCCACAAAATCAAAACTCACATCGAATCGAGTCAAAGACAATAATCCAAACAGTGAAAACCAAAATAAGCAGAGACAAAATTTATTACCTTTCTGAAGTCGGATTTTCAGATTTTACTAGTGTAAATGACCCCTCTTCATACCAAACTCTATACTCTATTCAGCCCACAAGGGCTACTTTGCCTCATTTTCATTCTATGATTTTCATTTTGAATTTGGATTTTAAGATATGCTAATTATACCTGATGTTATATGGTCTAAGAGTCCATTAACACATGACGCGGGCCTTGGACCCAATAAACGAGATAAGACGTAAGCCTACCAAGACTCGTCATTCACATGGATGCATCCCCCATATCGGTGTCCAATGATCAGACCTCGCTCGGTAGTTGAACCTCCTCAGTATCTATTCATCAGTTAGCATGGAGCAATATTCGCTTTTCCATAAAACACGAGAATAGAATCTCTTAAAAAAGAAGAAAATTTTCGAATCCTCTTCAATAAGAAAAGTAATCTCTTTATGAATGCTGATCTCCTCTACTTGGTAAGACTTCGAATCTCGTAATCATCTGATTCCAATAAATCTCGGGATATCTCCATAAAAAAATTAGGGTTTTAACACTCCGAATACATACGAGACTCGCACAGGTAACCTATATATACAACATTAAATCTATTGACCAGATAAGTCTACTTTCTCTCAGAACTTGCACAAAACACATAAAGGGCACTCAAAACTTTCTTTTAGTTTGTTTTTCTTTTTTTGAAAATCGCTCTTTGACTTCAATAGCGGAATCTCCCTCGCCGGAGTACGCTCCGACAGTTTTTTATAGGTCTCACCGATCAAGATCTCAATCATTTCGTTCAAATTAGCAGAAACATTATTTATGGAGTTTAGACCCACCTCTAACATATTGGTACCATTCGTGGGAAGAGACTGATCTTCCGAGTTCTTATTGCCATCTTCACATTAATTCGACCATGACATGATGAAAAGGAAGAGATTGATCATTGGTTTCGACTATGACGATCTAAAAGGAGTCGACATGAGTCGAGACGATCTACTGATCATTATCATAGGAATAGTAAGAAGGGCCTTTATTGACCAAGGAGTAGATGAAAACCTCCTCTTTTGGGATGCTTTCCAATGGATAGACTTCAATCCATCTTACCTTCAACCTTCCAGTAAACCCATAAAGGGATTCGTCGACTAGTGCTTACATCCGGAAGGTACCATTCCTCTCATCGTAACTCTGGGAACGCCTCGCCATCACGCCACTACCAAAACTACTTTTCATGTGGTAAAATTTTCATCTCTCTATAACGCAATCCTAGGCCGCCCTGATCTGGACGGTCTCGAGACACTATCGAGCATGAGACACATGGAGATTAAGTTCAAAACACCCTTAGGGGTAGCCGTGTCTCATGGTGATACCGATCCTCCCATTTTTCTCAGCATTGACGGAGGAAAAGAAGTTCTCTTAATAGACACACTCAAGTTTAGAGACACTACTCAATACCAATCAAAGCCCTAGCCAGGGGAAGAGGTACTCGAAGTTTCCATTATTGATGTACCAGGATAGATAGTCCAAGTTAGCGCCCACCTACCGATTCCTCTCCGAAATGTAATCGTGGAATATTTTTGACAACATTCTAAAGTCTTTGTGTGGTCCCCAAAGGATATGTTGGGCATCCACCCCTCGGTTATAGTCCACCAGTTAACTATGGACCCCATTCATAAAGCTGTCAAGTAAAAGAAAAGAGTATTTACACTAGAGCACCAGCACGCAATATAGAAAGAAGTTCAAAAATTTCTAACGGTAGGGTTCATTTGTGAGGTAGATTATCCCGAGTGGATCGTCAATATACTTATAATTAAAAAGGCCAACGGAGAGTAGAGAATGTTATAGACTTCATCGATCTCAACAAGGCTTCCCAATATTTATAAATTAATAGATAACTCGTCTGGTCATCACCTCTTGAGTTTCTTAGAGGTATACTTTGTCTACAACCAGATATGCATGGCACCCGAAAATAAGGAAAAACCAGTTTCATCATGGAGTTTGGCACCTACTATTGCAAGGTGATGCCATTCAGTCTCAAAAATGCTAGTGCAACCTTCCAATAGTTAGTCAATAGAGTCTTCAGCAAACAGTTTGACAGAAACGTAGAGGCCTATGTCAATAACATGCTAGTCAAAATCATTGAAGCTGAAAATCAAGTTGTAGATCTGGAAGAAACGTTTCAAACGTTGGAGCACGACAACATGAGGTTGAACCTCGTGAAGTACACCTTCGGAATCACTTCTGGAATGTTCTTGGGTTTCCTGATTATAACTGAGGAATTGAGGCAAATCCAGAAAAAATACAAGCCATTCTGGACATGGCACCACTGAGGACAGTGAAAAAAGTACAACCCTAACAGGGAGAATCGCGGCTCTAAACCGATTCATGTCAAAAGTGGGGGAGAAATACAGACCCTTTTACAACACTCTGAAGAAGTCTCGGGAGTTCATGTGGACACCAAAGTGCTACGTGGCATTTGAACGGAACAAAAAATATCTCACGTCACCTTTACTCCTCTCTCGGCCTATCCCTGATGAGAAACTTTATCTCTACATCTCGATCTTTGACCGAACACTCTGCTTTATTCTTGTGAGACAGGAATCCACTACATAAAAGCCAATTTATTACATAAGCCGCATACACAATGAAATTAAGGTCAACTATTGGCCTATCGAGAAGATAGCCTTCACCTTAGTTATGACAGCTAGATGCCTCCGACTCTACTTTCAAGCCCATACTATCGTAATACTGATAACCAACCTTTAAAACAAATTTTATAGAAGAGATACACCTCAAGCCGACTTGTTAAGTGGAGTGTTGAACTAGGAGAGTTCCACAACAAATATCAATCAAGGGCGGTAGTTAAATGCCAAACCTTTACCGATTTCATCCTTTAGTACACGCTCCCGCTACTTACTGAGTTGAATCCCATTGATAACCAAGAAGAATGTGCGCTACCTGAATGGACTCTTCAATTATATGGATTAACAAACTCTTCAGGAAGTGGAGCTGGTCTCATGCTCATAGGACCCGACAATTTCAAAGCGAGTACACCTTCTGTTTTGATTTTAGGGTGACAAACAATCAAGCCGAAAATGAAACTCTCCTAATCTGGTTACAAATAGTCACATCACTGGAGCCCGAAATGTATGAGTCTTCACCGACAGCCAACTAGTCGTCAAACAAATTAAAGGAGTTTATTAGACCAAAGATCCGATAATGACGAAGTACCTGACTAAGTTGCAAGAGGCGGCAGATAACTTCGACAAAGTAGATATACAACAGATCCTCCAATCAGAAAACGTATGAGACGACACCCTCTCAAAGCTAGATACCTCTGATTTGGTAGTAACACAGTCGAATAATCTATATAGAGAGCCTACTATATCCGAGTATCGATGAGTCTAAAGAGGTCCTATTAATGGATAGCACACCGAGTTAGAAGGATCCAATAGAGGCTTATTTGAAGCACGATCAGCTACCAAGTTCCCCAATCGAAGTTACCAAAATAAAGAGTAAGGTTGCTCACTACACCATCATTAACGGGAACCTCTATAAGAACTCTTACACTCACCCATACATGAAGTGTTTGACACCCAAAAAGGGGAACTACGTGCTCAAAGAAATCCATAGGGGAATATGTGGCAACCATCTAGGCGCACGAAGCCTAGCGAACAAAGCTCTTTGGCAAGAAAACTACTGGCCTACCATGAAGGCCGATGCTGATAATTACGTTGGAAGATATGACAAATGCTAACACTTCTTATCTGTGTCGTACCAGCCTTCCACCGAACTCAACCCAATAACGAGCCTATGACCATTTGCACAATAGGGGATGGACATCCTTGGGCCATTCCCACCGGCTACTAGGCAGCAAAAGTCTCTCGTTTTAGCAATTGATTATTTCACCAAGTGGGTAAATGTAGAACTGCTAGCTCAGAGAACTACCGACAAAATACAAAATTTCGTGTGGACGTCCATCGTCATCAGGTTTGGAGTGCTCTACGTCCTCATCATCGACGATGGCAAGTAGTTCAATAATAAAAGTTTCCAAAACTTTTGCGATAGTTAGGAAATCTAGCATCGTTTCATCTTCATCGCATACCCTCAAACCAATAGCCTCGCTGTGGTGACGAACTGAACAATCTTGCAAGAACCGAAGGCCTCACTTGACAAAGTCAAAAGCCACTGGGTGGAGAGACTCTATAGCATCCTACAAGCCTACAGAATGACCCCCCGAAGGGCAATGGGAGAAACATTATTCAGTCTGACGTACGGCTGCAAGGTAGTAATACCAGTGGATATCGGCATCCACTCGCTTCGGGTAGATCAATCTGAGCCCAAGCAGAACAAGCCAGCATTGCGCGAATGACTAGACTTACTCCCTGAGCTACGAGAGACTGTATCCATTCGGATGGCGGCTTACCAATAGTAGATGGCACGATATCATAACAAACGGGCTAAGACCAAGATGTTCAGGCCTGGCGATCTAGTAGTATGGAAAGTAGAGGCTATTGGACAACCCCAACCAGGTAGGAAGCTAAAGCTCAATTGGGAAAGGCCTTATCAAGTATGCTCATAGGTCCGACCGGGGACATATCCTCTTAATCGTCTGGACGGCTCCATCATGCCGAGAACATGGAATTTTGAAAACCTGTGCATCTCTTATTAGTAATGACCGAAACTCCATTAGTTTTGACCGAACAGGCAGGTAAAACTATCGTAGTTCTTCAATCTATCTGTCGATTAATTTACTATATCGAACGTTGTGCATCGTCAATAAAGGACATGACTTCCCAATGGGTGGACACGACCCATCTATCATTGAATTCTCTTTTTCTCGAATGTCCTACCAAACGTCACATGTCGTCAATAAAAGGATATGATTTCTTGATGTGTGGACACGATCCATTCTATCATTGATATTCTTTCTAATGTCCTATCGAACGTAACATATCGTCTATAAGGAATATGATTCCTTGACGGTGGACATGACTTATTCCATCGTTGAAATTCTCTCTTTCTCGAATGCCATACTGAATGTACTGTGTTGTCAATAACGGCATGACTCCCCGACAAGTAGGTATGACCCCTCCTATCGTTGAGATTCTTATGTAGTGTGTTGTCAATAAGTGACATCACTCCCTGACGGGTAGACACGAGCCATCCTATCATTTAAGTTTACTTTCTCTCTCTCTCTCTAATGTCCTTTCGAGTGTAGCATGTGGTGAACAAGGGATGTAACTTCCCGATAGGCAGACATGACCCATTCTCTCACGAAAACTCACTCTTGCTCCCTCGTTCGGGACACAACGTATCTATTGAGACTTTTGTGACAGGTTAGCAAACAGTGGATATACAAGCAAAGAGGCTGGTTGAACAATTCAAACGAATCAGAGAGTATTATTGTTCACATCACGGCTACAGAACATTCATACAGTACAATCTCATAAAGGAATTCACTCATCAATAATATCACAAACCAGAATAGATACAAATGAAACGAGAAGTATAAGGCCCCATGTGGTGTAAAAGAGATATCATATAATTGAAAAAAAAACTACAAAGATACTACGAAAGAAGCTGGAAAGGAGTTTGTAAGGGTGGGAGATAGACAAAAAGAGATAGAAAAAATACATTAAGCACCTTCTCTATTAACCGATCTCCTTTGGTCCATCCAATTCCTCTTATTGCCCGACTAGAAAAAAACTACTAGTTGTTTTTAAAGGCTAGACAATGATTTTGATCTCGATGATTCTGATTTTGAAAGGAGAACTTCTACCATGAACAAGGATCTTTCGTGTTCAAGCTAAGGCTTCTCCGTACCCAAAGCCAGTATCCTCGAGGAGTCTCGACAGATTCCGCCACAACGCCAGAATCTCGGGCATCATGCTGGCACCTTGTATCGACAACCCCATTCTTGATAGCACCTTGTATCTATAGAAGGCTTTTAGCATACGAAGCTTTGTAATTTAAGACCCATATTCAATTTATTTTTGAGGAGTGCCAACTCGTAGGGAAAGGATCTCAAGAAGTCAATTTCGAATCTCTCGTAATTACTCTGCGACAGGTACTGAAGTCTTTGCTCACATTTATAATCAAAAAGGTGTAACCCTTACAACCGGTGACAATTGAGATGCTCAAATGGAAAACTTGCACAATGAATGAAGAATTTAAACTTTTCAACTTTCCATGAAACATTTATTCTGGGATCAATTATTCAATAGTTTTTTTATCAACCACCCCGTGACCTTTCAGATAACAACTTTTGAACTTATTTCTCATGTCGTTTATTC
The DNA here is from genome assembly GCA_033439265.1 of Dillenia suffruticosa. NCBI lineage: Eukaryota > Viridiplantae > Streptophyta > Magnoliopsida > Dilleniales > Dilleniaceae > Dillenia > Dillenia suffruticosa. The sequence continues at coordinate 5,284,115 of JAVTVX010000005.1, forward strand.
AAAACAACACAAAGAGTAGTGAGCAAATGATATTACATCGTCTAAGAGTCCATTAACACATGACAGGGGCCTTGGACCCAACAAGCGAGATAATCCTAATCCATAAGCCTACCAAGACTTAACTTTCACACTGACACATCCCCCCGATTGGTGTCCAACGACTAGACCTCGCTCAATAACTGAACCTCCTCGGTATCCATTGATCGGTCAGTATTGAGCAATATTCGCTTTCTGTAAAATACGAGAACAAAATTTTGTAACAAAGAAGCAAATCTTCGAATCCTCTTTGATAAGGAAAAAATCTCCTTGTGAATACTGATTTCCTCTATTTGGTAAGACTATAGATCTCTGAAGATTTATCTGATTCCCATAAATCTTGGAAAATTTCCATAACACCCCGAGTATATACGGGACACGCATGAGTAACCTAAATATACAACATTAACTCTATTGATCAGATAAGTTTTCTTACTCATTTCTTACACAAAACACACAAAGGGCACTCAGAGTTTTCTTTCAATTTGTTTTTTCTCTTTTTGAGAACCGTTTTCTGATTTGAGTATCGGAATTTCTTCGGTCAAAATACCTTCCGGTGGTCTTTTGCAGGTCTCACTGATCAAGATCTTTGGACAATCAATCATTTCGTTCAAATCAACAGAACCATCATTTGTGGAGTCTACACCCACATCTAATAATACCCAAAAATAGCCGATAGAAGAGAGAGAGAGAGAGAGGAGAGAGAGAGAGAGAGAGAGAGAGCTTCAAGAAGCCCAAAAGAAGATTTCATTACCCTGCAGTCTCTAACGGCTATTTCGTCACATTTTCCTCAATGATTTTCCTTTCATGCCCTTTTACTGTGCTTTTCCTCTATGATTTTCCTTTCATACCCTTTGACTGCACTTGGCTCTTTCTTCTACCTTTTTTTTTTAAGAAATAAATTTTCACTTATTATCCTCCCATTTAGAAAACTTAACATCAAATCATACCAATATCTTTTTATTTCAATAATTATTTCTATTTAAAAAATTTTATACGTAAAAACTAATTAATAATTATATTTATAAATTAATTAAAATTAAAAAGAGATAAATTAAATTTTCAAATGAGACTCAATTCTTATATGGGCATTAATTTAATATTAGTTAAATAATGATCTGATCTTAATTATAAATCAAATTAATATTAAAATTAAAAATGATCTGATTTTCAAATTAAATAAATTAATATTAAAATTAAATCAAATTAATATCAAATGATCTGATTTTCCTTTCATGCCCTTTTACTGCACTTTTCCTGTATGATTTTCCTTTCATGCCCTTTGACTGCGCTGGGCTCTTTCTCCTACCTTTTTTTTAAATAATTAAATTTTCACTTATTATCCTCCCATTTAGAAAACTAAACATCAAATCACACAAATATCTTTTTTTTTTCAATAATTATTTCTATTTAAAAAACTTTATATGTAAAAACTAATTAATAATTATATTTATAAATTAATTAAAATTAAATAGAGATAAATTAAATTTTCAAATGAGACTCAATTCTTATATGGGCATTAATTTAATATTAGTTAAATAATGATATGATCTTAATTATAAATTAAATTAATATTAAAATTAAAAATATGAAAGGAAGATTAATTAGAAAAAGGTATAATTTTTTGGAGGATAATTTAATATTTAGTTAAATAATAATGTGCGTCGGTCAGCTAAGCTGAGTCAGCATCCTTAGCTCCCACTTTGCTTTTGGGATGACGTTGGAGTTGCTGTTAGTTACAATAATGACCTGATCTTGATCTTGAGCTGACGCAAGCAAAAATGGCAATCTGTATATCCAACCTCACCTTTCTCCGGCCGTTACGTCTCTTCCTCTCTCTCTCTCTCTCTCTCTCTCTCTCTAAAGGATCCTAAAGAAAGAAAACTCATTTTCGCTTCTCTCTCTCTGTGATGGAATCACAATCACAATCACAATCAAGACCGGATTGCAAGATCAACGGCTATGATTTCCCTGATGAGCTACAGTATATGTCCGGTTTCGGCAATCACTTCTCGTCGGAAGCGATCGCCGGAGCTCTCCCAGAAGGACAGAACAGTCCTTTACTCTGTCCGTACTGTCTCTACGCCGAACAGATCTCCGGCACTTCCTTCACTTCTCCTCGCAAGCTCAATCAACGAACGTCAGCCTCTCTCTCTCCCCCCTCAATATTATGTTTTGGCTTTCAATTCAACTTTTATTGCTTGGAAGCCTCAAAAAAGAACCTGTAGATCATCAGTTCTAACTTTATTAAGACTGTGGACTGAAATTTTTTAGTGAACTAGGGGTCTCACAATAATTTGTAGCATTTAATTGGATTCCCCTTCTTGGTTTCAAGCCGGAAAAATATTGATTTGGCAATGATGTTATTACAAATTTCTGTTGGAAAAGAACATAACCTAGACTATGTAAATAAATCTGGGACTAACATATAAATCACTATCTTGAGAGAGTGTTGATTAAGTCTTGTGATTGATACAATCAGATGGTATTTATTTAGATGGTATTGACCATCTTTTTGAAAAGAATATTTTTGCTTTGGAATTAATGGGAGAATCACTTTCACTTTCTTCTGGGGATGCCTTATCTTTCTGTTAATATTTGCAGACAAGGATGGAACTATGTATGTTCAAAGTCTTGTTAAGGAAATTATTGTCAGAGAATGCTGATCATTACAAGATCTTTTGTCCCAGTGATAGCTGTTTGTATAGACTATTCTTAAATTCAAGAAAAGAACAGAATTTCAATGCTCTGAATTTATGCTTATATTAATTCATTGTTTTCTTGTATGTGCTTCTGGTTGGGCAGTTGGATGTATCGGATTAAACCATCAGTTACCCATGAGCCATTTAAGCCCCGATTGCCAAGTCACAAGAAGCTTGTAAGTGAGTTCAATCATTCCAATAGTTCTACGACCCCGACTCAGCTGCGGTGGAAGCCGGTGGATCTTCCTGACACTCCAACTGATTTTGTTGATGGGTTGTACACAATCTGTGGAGCTGGCAGTTCTTTCCTTCGTCATGGATTTGCTATTCACATGTAATTGGTATTCCACAACTAGTCCTTTACATGCATCTATTTGTCTTGAGAGTCATTAATCATGTGTTGTTTGTGGGAAGCTATTACTGATTCTATAGTCCGATACTTAACATTTTTGTGCTATAATTTCATGTTGGATTCGCGAAGGATTGGTACTATTATGCATTTGAGGAGGTGTTGTTTTACAGTTATATATATATATATATATATTCATAAATAATACAAATCTTGTGGGACCCTGAAACTCTAAATTTCACTATGCATTTTTTTGATGAATACTATTTATTATGCAGAAAAAAAGTTGCTTCTGACATTAATAGTGGAGCTCTATTTTAGGAAACTCTAATTTTGATGTGCATTATTTGGTGAAGAATAGAGTGAGGACTAGTTGCTTTTGTCGTTATTGCTGTTTCTTTTTTGATATCCTGAACATCTTGGCAGTACATTAAGAGTATTCATAGGTCTGTTTAAGTAATATTACCTTCAGAGCGAGATCAGTTGGACATTTTGTAAATGCATACACATGAAGTACTTCTGGGGCTGAAGTGCAAGTGTTGGTACATAGGTCCTACAAGTGTGAGTTTTGCTAAAGCAATCAAAATGAAATAAGCCACTCCACTAGAGTTATGGCTTTATATTGCTTGATATTTTCTCTCAGATCCATATGATGCACTTTGCGGCAATTAACTCGGCACTTTTCTAGATTTAGTCCTGTTTGTGGTCTTCCAAAGTATTGGCTAAGTTATGTCCCTTTGTAAAAGGGAATCTCAAAGCATAATACAGAATGCAGCTATTTAAAATGAGATTAGCGATTGCCTTGAATATCATGCTCGGCAATTTAGTTTGACTGACTGATCCATTTATGGATGCGGAAGCGTGCATGATTTGATGCACAAAATAATTTTGTTTGCATGCAGGTATGCTGCCAATAAGTCCATGGAAAATTGTGCCTTTTGCAATGCTGATGGTGATTTCTTGATAGTCCCTCAGAAAGGAAGTAAGCTATTCTATCATTTCTTACAACGGCTCTTTTTTTATTTTGTTTTTAGTGTTTGAGGGCGAGTCTTGGTGCAACGGTTGAGTTGCTCCTTTGGTGACCTTGAGGTCACGGGTTCAAGGCGTGGAAACAGTCTTTTTGCAAAAATGTAAGGGGAAGGCTGCATACATATACGCCCACCCTCCCCCTACCCCCACACTAAGCCGGGGAACACTTTGTGCACGGGGTGAGCCCTTTTTGTTTTTTAGTGTTTGCTTTAGGTATTAGCTTTAAGTTGGCTGTTAATTGGGGAAGTGGGAGAGGGGGGCTGGGCAAGGGTTTTCCATATTCTCTGTTGGTTTTAAGAGACTATATGATATTCAAGGAGGTAATATACTGATTTCAGTAGTAAGTCTGACAGAATTTCTGAGCATAAATTGTTAGCTTTTCCACATCTGGAACGATCGTATGCTTTCTTTCTGGCCTGGAGATATTATTCTTACTTTGGACAAGAGTAGACTTTAGATCATATAATTTATTTCTTTTGGCAAGTTCACCATGCAGTACATGGTCTACACCAACTATTTTCTTAATATGCTTGCTTTTGCTTTCATAACTTCTGTGGTCTTTGATTGGTAACTAATATATATCACTAACTCATGTAGGGCTGTGGGTTGCGACTGAATGTGGACGACTGCAAGTTTCCCCCGGAGAAATCATTGTCCTGCCTCAAGGGTTTCGTTTTGCCATTAACCTTCCTGATGGTCCTTCATGTGGTTATGTTGCAGAAATTTTTGGTACCCATTTTGAACTTCCGGATCTTGGTCCAATAGGTACTCATACTGTCATCCTTACGTGAATGGAGTAGAGTCTTGTCTGTCTTGTTTCTTTATCTTTGGGATTTATTTATTTATTTTAAGAAATTAATTTTAATTTTACTTTGGGATAATTTGCTATGCCATTACACATGCAGGTGCAAATGGCCTTGCTGCTTCTAGGGATTTCCTTGCTCCCACAGCTTGGTTTGAAAGAACTGTCCTTCCTGGATATACTATCATACAAAAGTATGGGGGTGAATTGTTTACTGCAAAGCAGGATTTTTCTCCTTTTAATGTTGTTGCATGGCATGGTAATTATGTCCCATACAAGGTGGGTCTTCTCATGCTGACAATGATTTTCCTTTTTGTAACCTTAATTTGAATTTGAAAATTTTCATCTCCTTTGCAGTATGACTTGAGCAAATTTTGCCCTTACAACACTGTTTTAATTGATCATGGAGATCCATCAATAAATACTGGTTGGTAAACCTTGCAGCTACTAGTAATTTTTCTTCATATTGATAATTGTTTTGCTATCTTATACTTAATGCCGCCTAAATTGCAGTGTTGACGGCACCCACTGATAAGCCTGGTGTGGCATTGCTTGATTTTGTCATTTTCCCTCCCCGGTGGTTGGTTGCTGAGCATACATTCCGTCCTCCATATTACCATCGCAATTGCATGAGCGAATTTATGGGCTTGATCCATGGTGGATATGAGGTAAACCCACTTATCTTTTGAAGTTTAGTCTTTGAACATTACTCTGCAGTTTATATCGGGGCCTTGGGAAGATCGGCATATTGCAAATTAATACTCCCTTATGTTTTATTGCTGTATGACTGACTGATGGGAAAACTGACTGCAAATTGGAAATTGGCTTATTTTCTTTTCTCTAGTCTTTCTTCTTCTTCAATTTGTACGCTTACAAAAATGCCTTGAAATATATCTTGTTATTTTTTTTTTTTAATTTTAAAATTTGAACTTTTGCTCTGCAGGCAAAAGCTGATGGCTTTCTACCTGGTGGTGCAAGCTTGCACAGTTGCATGACTCCTCACGGTCCTGATACCAAGACATATGAGGTCAGGTTCTTGTTCAAAACTTTATCAGCCCCGTTGTTTAAGGGTGGTCATTGCTTTGATGTTACAGTATTAAAGTCTGATGCCCTTTGGCATATCAATCTTTTTCCTCGAGTACTCTTCTGCCATTATATTGGTCTCATCGGTCTTTATTCATCTTTGAATTAAGGGCTTTTTGGCTATTGTATCTATTATGCCTAGGCTCATTTGCTTTGGGCATTAGATGCAATGTTATTAAAACCGGACCGAACTGCCAGTTCAATCGGTTCAACCCTTCTTTTAATAATTTTGCGGTTCGGTTGAATAAAAATACCGTTTTACAATTGAACCGGGCTGAACCGGCGGTTCAACCGCGATTCAATTGTGAACCGAGGTTGAACCATCGGTTTTAAAAAACCGCGGTCTAGGGTTAAAATCTAAAAAAATATTTTTTTTAAGATTTTTTTTTTATTTTTTTAATTTCTATGAGATGTGAGAATATCAATTTTTGATATTATGATTTTAATTTATATTTTATATGACTTTATAATTTAGTTATTTAGTTCTTAATTATCAATATGAGTTTTAAAAGTAATTATTGATTATATATATATATATATATATATATATTTAATTATTATTAAAAAATCAGCGGTTCGACCATATTGATCCACGGTCCAATCGATTCAACCATATTTTTGAATTTTACGGATCAATACACGGTACGGTTCTGATAATATTGATTAGATGTTTAATCTTCATCCCGGGGCCCTATGGCCGCCTGAAATTCTGGTCTTAACTTATTTTTGTTCCTAACAGGCATCTATTTCAAAAGGAAATGCAGCAGGACCATTTAAAATAGAAGATACCATGGCTTTCATGTTTGAATCCTGTTTGATTCCTCGGGTTTGCACATGGGCTTTGGACTCACCGTTCATGGATCATGACTACTATCAGTGCTGGATTGGATTGAAATCTCATTTTTCATGTGAGGAAGGTAAAAACAGAGTGGATCTGCAGAATAGAAATAATGGCGAACAAATGGAACATTGTAGTGGTTAATTCATGTGAGAATTCCAGCCTCTGACATGAGTTGATTCCGGAGGACCAGATGACTTGTAAATAATGTAATAAAAGGTATTACCTTCCATGTACAAGTGTACATGTTAATAATGTTATAAAAGGTCCTACCTTCAATGGACAAAGGGTGCTATTAGGGAAAAACTCAATTTGGTTTAATTTGCTTTTATACTTGTGCTACATGTAACTACTTGGAAAATTACCCTAGCATGCAAAAGTAAAAAGATGACTACTCATTTATGAAGCATCCCAGTTTCAGGAACTGGTCGTATTAATTTAAGTTGGACAACAAGAGGGCATCAGACTCACTGCACAGACCTAGAAGACGTCTGCTTCAACTAATGGCGCATAATTTCTGCAGGGAGTCTGTTAAGGGAAGTATGTGAGGGGCAAGGCAAGGGTAGGTACATAAATGATGAAGATTACCACTTACGCTTCGTACCTAAATTCTGTGGTCATGGCCATGATTGTATATGGTGTCTCTTTTCTAGAAAGTTTGTTTACACTTGCAAACTCTCATATATTGCACATATTATTATTATTATTATTATTATTATTATTATTATTATTATTATTATTATTATATGGTGTCTTTGTTTCTTTTATTTATTTATTTTTTAATTCTTTTTGTTGATTTTTCTTTGCAAGTGTTAAAAAGCAGAAACTGGCAATGGTATTTAATCTAAATTTTCTTGCCGCATATGCAGCATATTGTAAAATCGAATTCTTGTGCATTTATCATGGTAAATGCTTAATAGATTTAAATCTTTCTTCTTCTAACTTCCAATGTTCTCTATCAGAGTTGACAACTCATGAATTTGGGATGTCTGTAAAGAAAAAGTTTTGATCTCCAAGTTATCATATGCTGGTTTAGGCAATCTTGCAGTGGAAGTAAAGTCCTTTTAGCAAGTTTTATTGCAAGAAGATGGCTCTAGTCTCCTCCCACAAGGGAGAAATTTGAGATCTCTGCCCAGATTTCTAAGTTTTGATTTTTTTTTTCTTTTTTTTTTCCCCGGATAGATTTGATTTTTAAGTTTGTACACATGCTGTGTTTGTTATTTCTCAGTTCAAGTTTATACTCTGTTTGAACCGATATTCCCATGTCATCAGGGTTGCCCTTCTTATAAAACCCCAGAAAAAAAAGAGAATGTTCATTTAATCCCTGAATTTTAGGTCTGGAGGGCTTGGGATGACAAATAATAATGAGTGAAATTATTGCGAAGAATATGAATTGCAAAAAACTTTAGTTAATTACTGCATGTCACTTATTTATTTATTTATTTTTTGGTACTTACTGCATGCCACTTACGGTATTAAGAAAATTTTACCAAATTTGGAGTTGATTTTTGCTCATAATATGTTGATTCCTAGTTGGTTTCTTTGATCCAAAAAAAAAAAGGGTTTAATGGAATCAACACCTTGTTGGTAAGCAGTATGAATATTAAATTTTTTTAATCAAAATTTTAAATTTTAAATCTTAGAATAAAAAAAATAGATATTAAAAAAATTTACCCTTTAAAAGCCTGACAGTTAGATTGAAATGAAATAATCAAGATTAATAAAATTGGTTATCAAATATGAATCGATCACATAAAAAGATCACGTACAAAGATAAAGTTTAATGGGTTAATTTTGATAAAAGAATCAATAGATATATGATTTGATTGCCCATCTCGATATTATGGTGGGTGATTTCTAACGCATTGAAGCCATCATTCATCCCATGTTCCTTGACAAGCTCACCGGGGACATCAAAAAAGGTATGTTTCATGTTCTTTTTTTTTTTTTTTTTATCGTCAAAACTATATATCAAGAAAAAAAATGGAATATAAACCATGGCATGTGACAATGCTCAGAAAATATTAGATATGGTCACAAGCATAGAATAATGTCCCTAAGACGAGAGAGAGAGAGAGAGAGAGAGAGAGAGAGAGAGAGAGAGAGAGAGAGAGAGAGAGAGAGATTGGTTAATTATATTAATTGCGACTTGTGAGCTTTGGTGATGGGAGGCATATGCAAACACCTTTTATTAACATTAATTTTGTCAAAAAATTTAATCATTAATTAAAACGAATTTTAGGCATATGCTTTTGTGATGAGTGATGGTGATGTAAGCCGCCCTAAGGACTTATGACAGTCGCACCTTACGCTAGAAAAAGTTCACAATTAAAGTATTAATACTTTTGTGATGCAATTTTTTAAATTAAATATTTTAATAACCTCGTTTGGTCAACTTTTAGTAGTTAAAATTTTATTATCTTTTATATATTACATAAATTAAATAAATTATAAATTAAACAGACTAAATTTTATGCATCATTTTACTTAAATTTTTTTATATAATTTGAAAAGATATTTTGATTAATTTAAAATTTTTTATTTTTTTATAAACATTGACCATGATAAATTTGATTTATCTAATAATAATAATCACAAAAATAATGATATATGTATGTGTTTTTTCAGATATTGACTAATAAAAACAAAAGCCTGAAGCCAATTTAGGTGCCCAGGATGATCTCATGTGGGAGTAGGGAGGGATTAAATTTTCATAAAGACAAATCCTTTTACTGGACGGAGAGGGTACTTAAAAAGATGCTTTTCCAACTTTTCTCTCTAATCATTATCAGTGTCTCCTGAGCAGTTCTATTTTTAAACATCATCAATTGCCAATTTGAGAAAATGGAAGAAGATACATACAAACAGGACGAGAGAGAGAGAGAGAGGAAAAGCGACATTGCTTCCATTCCAAGATCCATGTGACTCTGAATTGGGGACAAAGCAAAGAAAGGTGGGGGGGCATGAGAAAGTTCACATGGAGAGAGCAAGGACATGATTCTAACCTAGTCTCCCTTTTCTTTCACAGCTCATCCTATCAAAAATCCAACAATGCCCCCACCATCCTCACTATACTATAATTTTTATGCTCTTCTAAAGAAGGATTATTTCTCATGTAAACCAAGTAACCCCATCATATCCTTTTTGTATATGCATCATAAAATACAGTATTTTTTAATGCCTAAAATTGTATTTCAAACTACAATCATATTTTGAGAACCTGTATTCTTTTCAAATGTCTTTAGCCTCACAAAGATTCCATTCTAAAAAATTTTATATGGTTAGAGAAAAAAAAGTTTTTAATTTAATTGCATCTCTTAATTTCTGGATAAAAATTGTAAACTATAAATAAAAAAGAACAAAGGGAGTATATTGAAAATACTTTACTGTATTTAATAATATTATAAATAGAATAAAATAAAATATAATGAAACTAAATAAAAGATGGGAACACACCCTTAGCAGTGAATATATCATTATTTAGTCATTAAGACCGGCCATATTTACTGAGAGAAAAAGAGAGAAAATCAATTAATAAGAGTGAGAAAATAATGGAGATGAGAGAGAGAAAGATGGCAAACAGAAAGAAGAGAGATGGTGGCTATGACTCTCTAGATATCAAGTGAGAGAATATTCTTTACCTCTAAGTGTCGTATGTATCTAGGGTTTTTAACCCTAGTTTTTATTTTATTTTATTTTATAGAAATATTCCAAAATTACGATATCTTTAGCGAAATATTCTCAAAGATTTCAAGTCTCACTTGTTTGGAAAGTTTCGATTACCATGAGGATTCCTTTCCTTATTAATAACAATAAGGATTCTCCTTCCCAATTACGGGAGATTGCTTTCATGTTTGAAAAGAAAGTGAATATCACCTTTAGTCAAACAATGACACTGACCACCAAAAAGACATGGGGACTAACTAGTAGATGATTAAGACGGATCTGTTCGGGCCATGGTTCATCATTTTCCCTTGATTCCATGTATCATTTCATGCAAAGGGATTCAGGAGTAATATTAAACAGATAAGAATTCAATCCTCATGAATCATCCCTGATACGTTTCATAAAACGTGGCATCTATTCGGATCATGCATTATCGTGTCTTCTTTTTAGTCAGTTTCAACTTTTGCATAGAATGGTGATTTGCGAATTAATATTTACGAAGTCTATAAGCGATGCTCAGAGAGAGAGGGAGCTTGACTAAAAATGGCTAAGAGTTCATCATCATCATAGATTCATCCGGGGCTTGGCAACATTAAGAGCATTATGACAGAGAACGAGTTGCAGGGTATCCAAAAAGACATGTTATCAGGGGACGATTACGTCTTTTGGTCCACTATTGATGAAGATAAGGCCAATAAGGTATTGGAAGGCCACGTTATGATATACAAGCAATATGTCAAATATGGCTTGAAGGTGCCGTACACAGGCGACATCGCTAGGGTTTTATTTCGCTAGAATATTTTTCTGATTATGTTAATTCTCAGTACCTGGCGTAACTATTATGTCACTGATGAGTTTTTGTAGTCTTCATTTTGACATCAGAAGGCTATCCTCCATTTTTTCAGTTAAGAGGTGTGGTTGTAAAGGTCCCACAAATGGGTGGTTTTATCTCCAGACCTGATCTGAATCGGACTAGAAATTCTTTTATGGTGAGACCGTCGACAAGAGTTGGATACATGAGTTCTTTTTTGTAGAGTTTTTGAATAGGGATATGATGCCCACTTTGCCTGGGGTCGATGAAGATCAACTTCTTGGTTTGAAGACTCCTTAACCCCTTTGTCAATTAGGGTTTATTCGTTTCATTGGTGGTTTCTGCAATGTCAAGAAGAGGCATGTTTAGATTGAGGCTCTTTTAGATGATGAAATGCCGTTGCTGGCGGGCCTTTTGTTGGGAGAGAAGAGGAAGATCGAGAGGCCCCCTCCTGGTGGCTAAAAAGAATAAGAAATTAATGGATGTCCTTACTTCTCCCAAGGAAGAGGATCTTATGGCAATTTCCACCAACAAGGAGATGAGATCAAGAGCAAAAAGGGGGGCTCCAGAGGCGGAGAGCACGTTTGATGTTGGTGTGATATTGCTCCCATCTCATCCTTGGCATGGAAGAAGAGGAGAGTTCGACGATTGAGTTCGTCGGGCGAGGCCATGAGGAGGAATGGGGAGTAGGGTCCCTCAGGTGCACAGAGAGCAATCGAGTTCAAGAGCTTTCAATAAGAAGTTCGAGAAGATACAGAGGTCTAAGTAGAGTTCGGGAGGTGCTAGAGCAGAGGATGCGAGCATTGAGAAGAGAGAAGGAGAAGAAAAAGGAGACGAGGGGATTGAGAGTTGTATCCCCAAGGGCTTTGAGGAGAGAAGAGAAGAAGTAAGTAGAGAAAATGTCGGGGACAAGGAGGATGTTCCTTCAATGACAACTGGGGGGCTCAATGTAGGGCCCTCTTCTGCTATTCCTCTGATACTAGATGAGGAAAGAATGCTCAAGAGAATTGCTCTCCCTCATTTCATTCTCGTTTTATCTTTTGATGGTCGAGGGGACCAAGAGAATGAGGGATTATAACAATTAGTGCGGGTAACCATTATTATAGTTATGTCGACGGTAGCAAGGCAAGGAAGATAGCGGATATGTGGATTTTCATCCTTCTAACATAGAGCTGAACAAGCCGTCCCTCGAATATAGCGCTAATGCTATTATGTTCTCGGGTCTTGCTATATGACCTTACCTAAAGGCAATCTATTCATGTATTTAACTTTTGTTCATGACTTTTTTGTTTTATGTAGACCATTATACTGGCAGAGTTCCAAAGGCTTCGGAGGAAGCAGACGGTAGAGCATCTGAGGCACTAGGTAGACCAGATGGATGTGGAGTATCTCGGTTGTAGGATGCCGTTGTGCAGAAGGAAAGAGAGATCGAGGGGGAAAGAGCATTGGTTGCTGCTTCAAGTGCTCAAGATGAGGAGACGGAGTGCTTAAAGGCCAATCTGAGCATAGTGCTTTAATGATGTGAGATAGTTTCCAAGAGATGCGAAGAGCTGGAGGCGGAGGCCAGGGTGCGTGAAGTATGCAGGCTGAGGTGAAGCTAGCCGAGGTACATGATTGGTCCCTAAAGAATGCTGAGCAATGAATAGTCGAGTTAGGGAGAACCATCGCGAAGACTATCGATCAGCATATTCGTGCTTCGGGTAGATTGCCCGAGAGGTTCCAATGTACAATGGAAATCATTCGTCGAGTAGGATTGGCGGGTGCTATGCCCCCAATTGATGAGAGTGCTAGCTCCGAGGTGCTAAACCTTAAGGGAGTGGATGAGAATGCCATCACTGATACGATTCAAGCCAACTAGTAGCCTATTGCCCTTTAGTTTCCTATTTTTCCTTGGTCATGATCTTATGTTTCTTTTCTACTCAAACCTTGGTTTTTCTCTCTTGTTGACTTTATTTGTGTACTTGTATACTTTGATCAATGAAAACTCGTAATGTTTCGCCATTAAGACCACCAGCAAACACTTATATCGTTGTATGGCAGCATGATTCGTTACGTATAACCAAAAGATTGGGTTGTGCTTGTATGTTGGGGAGATACATCCTTTTGTTCGAGAGAGTGGGCCGTGTCTACCCGTCGAGAAGATAGATTCTCCATTGACGACACGTTCGTTCAAAAGAGTGAGCCATTTCTACCCATCAAGAAGATATATTCTTTGTTCACGACACGTTTGACTGAGAGAGTGGACCGTGTCTACCTATTAAAGAGATAGATCCTCTATTGACAGCATGTTCATTCGAGAGAGTGAGTCATGTCTACCCATCGAGAAGATAGATCCTCTATTGATGACACGCTTGTTCGAATGAGTGGGCTTTACTATGTGTATTCAACGTGATTAGTTCAATGCAAGAGAATATTAAAGCTAGCCGATGCATATAAAGTAATCACAATGCAATTGATAGAACAAACAGAAAGTAAATGTAGTCTCAGGAAAATAAGCACAGTAGTAAGATTACTTGGGTGGGAGAGCCGAGGAGTTCATGTCATAGGATAGCATTTAATACCAGTGGAGGTCCTGAACTTGACCTTGACCTCATATGCTTTGTGTTTGATAGTGTCTCCAAAGCATTTAGGCCAGGTCGCCCCAAAATGACATTGTAGAGTGAGGGTAGCTTAATCATGTTGAATATAGCGGAAGCTATTGCATGATCGGGTGAAGTCTCGAGGCTGATGGGAAGCGAGATGGGTCTTTCGAGGTATATCCACTCACCTGAGAGCCATTTGATAGGCCCAACATGAGGTTGTAGATACGTTTGGGTGAAACCTATTTGTTGGAAAGGTTCCGGTACAAAAAGTTACATCCTACCCATTGGTCCATGAAGACTCTCCTCAATTCATATTGTCCAATTTTTGCAATGATGATAAGGGAATCATGTCGATCTGGGTCGAACCCTACTAGATCATCATTACTAAAACCGATCGTTGGCCTTTTTTTCTTAGATTGCTTCTCGACATGGGTGGCAAGGATTTCTTTGGATACAAGTCAAGGGTCTGGTCTTTTGAAAGATTGGAGTTACTAAGTGCTCCCTCTCAGTCTATTGTGAGTGCCCTTGGCCTTGCTGATGTAGTGCCATTAAGATATGGCTAGGGAGTTAACACTCTGAAGGGTCATACCCTTTTTGCACTTAGAGAATTACTTTGTCTGGTTGATTATGTGCATCACCTGGAACTAGTTGCTTGCTTCGCTCATTATCCCACTTTGCAGTGTGCGAACCTTGAGGAGGGAGGCCTTCCTTTTCTATGCTTATAAACCTTTGGAGCTGGCCGCTCCAAACGAAAAACTCCAGTTTATCTTTCAGCCTTTTGCATTTGTCTATTAGATGGCTATAGTCTCGGTGAAAGTGGTAGTATCGCGTTTTGTTCTTCTTCAAGTCATCTTCCATGGAGCGAGGAGGCCATATGACATAGAATTTGTTCCGAATCTGGAGTAGAACTTGGCTGGGTCCCTCATTCAGAGGTGTGTAGGTGGTGAACCTTCGTTGTTGTGAGGGTTCTTGTCAGGCCTTTTTAGGTGAGAGCTGTTGATGTAATCGGCTATGTTTGTTCCGAGATGGTTGGTTTCGTCGTTTGTTGAATGTTTCGACGTCCTCTTTAGCAATGTATTTTTTTGTGTGAGCATAAAACTCTTGTATTATAGATGGGGGTTTTTCGGAATGGACGTTTTCATCCTCGATGGGCGTAGACTGGTGAGTAATGTTGCTAGTGCAATGGAATGGTCTAGGCCTGAGACTTTCATTATTTCAACTTTGAATTTGTTAAGAAGTCTTTTAGTGGTTCGTCATCTCTCTGTCATAATGAGAGGAGAGACGTAGACTTCCTCTTAGCTCCTCTACTAATCACGAATCGTGATTCGAACTGTTATCAGAGTTCAGATAAGCTCTTGATGTTAAGCAGAGGGAGCAAATTGAACCACACCAATATGTTGGCCTTCAAGATTGTAAGATAGTGTTTACACATGATTGCATCTGACATATCTCTCGAGACCATTCCGATCATGAAGTGAGCTATATGTGGTCCCGGGGATTTGTGGTGCCGATATACCTCTCCATGTGAGGAAGAAGCACGTCACGGGTATTATCTTTGTGGAAACCTTGGAGTCGAACGATGATAGTCCGGTGACATGTTCAGCGAGTTCGTCTCTTTTTGCGTTATTGTGTTTGAGTTCATCTGCCACGAGTTTTTAAACCTATTTTCTCATATCGTCGAGATTGTGTTGAGAAGTCACCGATGGTTTTTGGTATTGTCTGGGCTCTAGCCTCTGTTGGCGCACATGACCTGACCCATGAGAAGAGGATTGCGCCTATGGTCTGAGGGTCTGGTTGAGTTCTTCCAATTGTTTGCTCATAGTCTGTATCTTGGATTCGAGTCTTTCCATCTCAGGTTGTGTGTTCCTTTCTGGGATGGTAGGAGTAAAGGGTGGAATTGATTGATTATTGTGGATGGTCGGTGGTTGGGTTTGCAGCAGTAGGAACTTAGATGGGGTTGTTTGGGACCCTGTGTTGGACGGTGTTTGTTGGAGTGGCAATATATTCTTCCATTATGGATGTAGCCTTAGAGGCAGTTTTGGTTTTTCTTTTAGGAGGCATGATCTTTGGTAGGGTAAATTACGAAATAGACTTCTTTCTAATTTGTTTTCATAGACGGTGCCAATTTGTTGGAGGTGGGTTTGACACAACAGATAATGACTCTACTGATTCGAGTGGGATGATTGATCGTCTGATGAACCTATTGACTAGGTTCTACGAAAAACCATACGAGGGTGCACTGATGGGAAGACTTCGACATTCAAGTCAAAGATGGTTTTCGATAAGAGAAACAGATTGAAAGAAAGTCTTATACGTCTTCGTGTGCTCTGTGCGAGTAAAGAAAGCGTATCTGGTCGGTTGACTTTACGATATATATATTCTTTACCTTTGAGTGTCGTATGCATCCGGAGTGTTCCAACCCTAGTTTCCTTATAAAAATGTTTTGAAATTATAGAATTTTTAGTGAAATATTCTCAAAGATTACAAGTCTCACTCGTTTGGAAAGTTCCGATTATCATGGGGATTCCTTTTTTCATTGATAACGACTAGGATTCTCCTTTCCAATTATAGGAGATCGCTTCCGTGTTTGAAAAGAAAGTGAATATCACCTTTAATCAAACAGTGATGCCGAGCACTGAGGAAACCTGGGAACCGACTAGCAGATGACTGAGATAGATTTCTTTGGTAAATGCTGAAGAGTTGGGTCGTGTCTATCCCTTGGGAGATAAATTTTGTATTGTTGACACATTTTGGGCTATCCCAGGTCTTATGACAATGGGCCTTCGGGCCATGATTCATCGGCAATCAACCAAGAGAGAGAAAGAGGAAGGGAGATTGATTTACGGTAGAGAGAGAGAAAATTGGGCTCTTGTTAAATGTGTATTAAAATCTACATATGGGTTGAAATGTTTGTTTGTTCCGCGTTCCTACTCCAATGGGGGTCCATTTAGGGATGAAGGAGATCAATTGCTCAATCATTCACCACCCATCAAGGGCAATGTGGAATTTTCATCTTCTTGGGCGTGGCAGTTTGAGACGTAGGAGATGAGAGCCCCAAAAATGGGGGGTGAATGAATAATGAGATTGTAATAGGGAATGGGGGCTATGGTGCCAAGAAGTGGGTCACATCGGCACGTGGTGGGCTGATTCCTCACAACAGTTAATTAAACAAGTGCGACTTCCACTGAAACCGTTGAAAGACCCCTCCCAACCCCACCCCAGCTGTTGCTAGCTGTCCTTATCCCCCATGTGACTCCCCCTCTTCCCCCTTCCAAAACCTTTGGGCTGGATCACTCCCTAAAATACCACTCTCCTTATCACATTTCCCCCCTCTGGAATAGAAAGATGGGGAGAGAGAAAGAGAGAGAAATCACTCTCTCTCCATCTTCGATGATATTGGTTATGGTGTATGCTCTTTTTTTCGTATTGGGTCTCCAAATATTTGTAGAGTACATAAAGATGACATGCTAAGTAGTATGCCAATTTTTGGTTGACCAAATTAGTTTGTTTCACTGCGCTCACTCTGTTTCACCTTAAATTTGAGTGTCTAAATTTTGATACAAATTGCATATATTCATACATGGCAGAATTGCCGCCCAGAATCCCAAACATGGCTCAAAATTGGTCTTCAGTTCCTCACGATAAATTCCCCACCATGGAACCGATCAACATGATGCTTCCAGCCGCCACCACCTCCGCCACCGAACACCCATCTTGGGATGACAAATTCCTCGATTTCTCGTCGGCCCGTCATGGGACCCACAGACGCTCCATAAGCGACTCCATTGCTTTCCTAGATACCCCACTGGTCGTTCTAGACGATAATCATAACAACAATGGTGGTTTCGACCGTTTGGACGATGAACAACTCATGTCCATGTTCTCTGACAATGTTGTTGCCGCCAATGGGCCGCCTACTACGTTGTCGTCCTCGAATCCATCGACACCATCCGACCAAAATAGTAACATTGAGGAAAAGCCAACATTGGTAGAAAATCAAACACCACCCAAAAGTGAGCCCGGTGAGGTCGAAAGTTCATGCAAATCGGAGCCTCAACAATCCACTCCGCCACCTTCCTCCACCACCGCAACCGCCACCACCGATCCCATAATTGATCCTAAAAGGGTTAAAAGGTAACCCCATCACGAGAAAAATTCACAAACTTTTTTACTGTCATTTATGATTTTTCATTGATATTATAAAAGTTTATTAGTGTAAGATTGTCTAAGTATGCTTATTTGCGTTACATAATAATTGCAAATTATTTAATACATTCTGTTTTGGCGTCTAATTATTAGAATTCTAGCAAATCGTCAATCAGCTCAGAGATCAAGAGTTAGAAAACTACAGTACATTTCAGAGCTTGAAAGAAGTGTCACAACATTGCGGGTATAATGTGATTTTCATGGCTTCTTTCTATAGCATATATTATTTTTTTTTCTTTTGGTTATCATATGGTTTGGATTTTACTCAATTATTATTTCTTTTTCTTTTTTTTTTGGGTAATGCAAAATCTAGACCGAGGTATCGGCATTGTCACCGCGGGTTGCATTTTTGGATCATCAGCGTTTAGTTCTTAATGTTGACAATAGTGCTCTTAAGCAAAGGATTGCTGCACTTGCTCAAGATAAAATTTTCAAAGATGGTAGGAGCTTGAATTTTTTTATTATGATTAATTTTTTTAAATATCAATTATGACGTTTGATTTGAACTTCTTTCGCTCTATAATCATGGAGGCGTACATGGGGATTGATTTTACTCTTTTTTTTTTTTTTTTTTTTTTTTTTTTTACCAACTGATATTTAGATAAATCGATCAATTTGATCCAAATATTATGAGTTTTAATTTAGATGTTAATTTTTTCGATATTTATTTTTTTATTTTCATGACTTGAATTTAAAATTTTAATTAAGAGAGTTTAATATTTTGTCTTTAGATCGGTAGATTGCTTCTTTTACATTTCTTGGCTTTTAAGTTAAAAAGGGTCAAGGGAAAGTAATAATATCTAAATCATGATTAGTATTCAAATTTGCATGGCAAAGTAGAAAATTAACTTCGTGTGTCAAAACAATTTAGGAGGGAAAAGTTGCTTTTTCTTGGTTTGTTCAGGATAATAAGTTGTTTGCTACATAAATTTTTATAATTAAAAGTAACTGAGAAAAAAGGTAAAATTTTTTGTTTGAGTCACATTTTTTATTTTTTGATTTAATGAAACATCATAGGAGATGATTTTTGGTATATAATTTTTGAAATGTTTTGTGATATTGCAGCCCACCAAGATGCATTAAAGAAGGAGATAGAGAGACTAAGGCAAGTATATTATCAACAAAACCTAAAAATGATGAACAACAATGGCGGCAGCAACAACATCGGCAGCCATGTTGCTGCAGCACCACCTCCAACCTCTGATGCAATGGGATGTGCGAATAAGGAGCAAATTCTCAATCTCAGCTGATCAGAGAGAGAGAGATAGAGAGAGAGAGAGAATGAGGTGCACTGTGCCAACCTTCTTAGGAGTCACATGTTGTGTTCCCTCTTTTCTATGTTTAGGTGGGAGCCGGGCAAACTGGCAAGATCGAAGGGCATGCAATGAACACGTGACATGCAATCATTGGTTTCTGTAATAATCAGAACATTTTAGTGGGCTGGGACTTGGGGTGTGATTTTTTTTTGTATTTTTTTATTGTGACAATTCAACTCATTTTATTTATTTTTTCCTCTGAAATTTCAAGTATTTAAATAATTTTTTGTGGGGGTCAATACATGGGGGATGGTTGGGGTAGGGAGTTTTGCCAGGGATGAGTGCTGTCTGATTGTTGCAACTTTCAATGTCTTTTCCTTTTTTTTCCCTTTTTCTTTTTCATTTTATTTTATTTATGAGACATTACCGATCCTTTTTTTTGCTTTAACCCTCTGTTTTTCCTATTGGGTATAAATTGTAAAAAAATTTCAAAGAAGAAAATATTCTTGTAACACTATTTCAAATATTGTACATGAGTGTGCAAAAATGCAAGTCTAACTATCCTTGCATTATTTATGAAGCAATGCTTCCTCAGATTTTACATTTATTAATTTGAAAAAAATAAAAATACTCTAATATGTCTGAGCTAAAGTGAATGTAAAATAAGAGTTTATTGATCAAAAGCCCTAATATTTATGATGTATACAATCAACTTTAATCTCTAGGAGATCGGGAGGTGAGGACACTTTGGGGCTGAACTGATCAGAAGTGGCAGAGAATATTTACTTGTATTTTTTCTTACAGCCTATTAACGTGCTTTTGCTGAAGCTAATGATCTTTACTTTTTACATGGTACAGGTGCAATGAATGCAAGTTAAATATCTCTTATCATTGCCCTTTATTCAATGCCTTGCCGGTCCTTGAATTGCAAAAGTGGATGGTGATGGACAGATTTCTGCATTTGGCCCCATTTCTGGATCACTGACCTTTCTTGGTAATTGCCTTCTTTGATGCCGTCTGTGCTTGATTACAGCTGATATTAACACCCAAATAGTTAAGCATTCAACCAAGAGCTCCTTTAAGTTCAGCTTATGAATAATATAGATGATCAAAGCCATTGTTGAACTGCCTAATGATATCGTAAAAAGTACCCAAAAACTGTTGGGACTAAGACTCGATTGATCCTTGATCAAATCTTCATCGACACAGGTTTCAAAGGCAATCATGCCGCTCTCTAGCTCTCTTAATATTCCTCGTTCAGACAACTTTAGAATCGCATCCGATATGTCAGGAACTAGTTGAGACCCCTTGGGAATGCCTGTTACTATAGCACATTGCACACGAAAATGTTTCATTGGTGGTCATAGTTTGTCATATTCCATACTTCTAAACTAAATGTTGGAGTAAGTTCATATATAAATGTCAGTGAGTTGTCAATAATTTCGTATAAATGTTCATCATCTAGCATGATGTGCTGGCATGTGTGTGCTTGCCCGCGGGGGGGGGGGGAGGGAGGGGAACTTACATGTCCAAGTACTCCAACTTTAGATGATGGCCCAGATTGAGTATAGTCCTTGCAATACTTAGCAAGGAATACTTTGGCCAAAGGAGCTTCCGTGAAAGCAGCCTTAATCGATTGGTTTCTGCAAGCTTGATCATATTCTTCGGGTGTCTTACATTGCGTCAGGTTTGAGTCAAAGCCCAAGACATCGGTCAAATATACCTTCAAGTATGATCCTTTGCCAAAGCCAACTGGTGCTTTAGTAGCCTTAAGCACCTCCGCATCCTTCACTGTGGCCTCAAACTAATTTTGCGGAGTGAGCATGCGGGTTAGGGTAGCTGTGTAACTGCACGTGATCGCTAATGCTACAAACAACCACGCTACCATAGCCATTCGGGATAAATTTCTGTGCAATTTCTTCCCTGCACATTATATTGTTCATGACTGATTGTCCTAAAATTTTAATCACAGGTTTCATAAAGCTACTTAAAGAATTAATTATTACCATGTAAAGAGAAGAGAGTGTTGAAAGCTAGCCAAAGCAAAGTCCCAATTTGGTTAAGCAAAGGACCGTTGAGTTCTAGGCAGTGATTGCACTCTATTAACCACACAACAAAACCATTGAAAATATTGATGAACCCTGTAAGAAGCCACATGGTTATGGTGAAGGGTCTCATAAAAAGCCAGGCTTTATCGCCTGTTGGAGCTGAAATGGAGAAACCAACACTAGTCCTGGTTCAGTGTAAGGGTGCGAAAATTCTGCCCATTTGTATTGCTTGCTTATACCAGCTACATCGCCAACTTTTGCATCAAATTCCTACTAACACTACTAGGAAACAAGATATCAGCGACAGAAAATTACCGATGGAAAATTATCGACAGAAATAAATCCATCGTAAATGGCGACGGATTTGCGATGGAATAACAAGGGACAAGTTAATGACAGATTAGTGATGGATAAAATCCGTCATTAAAAAATCTGTCGCTAATCCGTCGCTGATAGTTCTTTTTTTATAATTTTTTTACCTTTGAATATTATTAGCGACAGATTAACAACGGAAAAAATATCCATCAATAAAAAATCTATCGCTAATCCGTCGCTAATAGTGGACCAAAGTAAAAAATAAAATTAAAAAAAAAAACTATCAGTGACAGATTTTTTACCAACGGATTTTTCCGTCGCTAATATTATTCAAAGGAAAAAAATAAAAAAAAGAACTATTAGCGATGGAATTTTTAGTGCCGAAAAATTTCCGTCGCTAATAGTGTTCAAAGGAAAAATAATTAAAAAAGGAACCATCAGCGACGAAAATTTTTCGTCGCTGATAGTTCCTTTTTTATTTTTTGATTTCTTTTATTATTTTATAATTCTTTTTTATTTTTTATTTTATTTTTTCTTTTCTTTTAATACTTCACAAAAAGTATTTTGGTCCGGCGGTTGTAACACTTAACATCACTGCTTATGCTGGGGCTCAATTCCGGGTGAATGCAACTTTCACAAAAAAAATGATGGCAGTAGGTAGCGCGCGGGGGCAGTGGCAAAGCCAGGCGGGGGGCACGCGTGGGCTGGGAGTAGGTAGGCATGCGTGGGAGTGAGGAGCCATGCGTGCTCAACCAAGTGCCAAGAATCAACGACGAAAAGTTTCCATCGCTGATAGTTTTACATACCGGCTACTATTAGTGACGGAAAAATTCCAACGCTAATCTTTCGTTGATATTTTTACATATTGTTTGTTATTAGCGACGGATTTTTTAGCGATAGAAAAATTCCGTCGCTAACCCCTTACTGATAATTTTACATATTGTCTGTTACCGGTAACGGATTAACGATGGATTTTTTAGTGACGGAAAAATTTTGTCGCTAATCCATCAGTGATAGTTTAGCGACGGATAATTTCCGTCGCTAATATTTAGCGATGAGGGTTTTAGCGACGAAAATTTTTATCGCTAATAGTCTTTAGCGATGGAATTTTTAGTATCAACGACGGATTCCGTCGTTAATACTATGTTTTCTAGTAGTGTAATCATAGTACTCAAATCATTAGCTTTTAAGAATGCAACAGATAAATATGCTCCAAATAACTAAATGAAATTAAGGCTAGCTAAACCGGTATGCTGCAGTTATGCAGCGCAGAGATGCATAGTCTTCTACCAAAAATAATTCATATACAAAGAAATTACTGTTTGGGTCATTGAAAATGACATTTTGCTCATAAGACATAAGCACATGCACATGCTAAAACACAAGTAGGCAGAAATGTGTATATGTTCATATTAAGGGATCTAGTGTTCTTCCCACTAAACCAATTGTACGTTGGTTTTTATGATATATATATGTACACTACTAGAAAATAGATTATCAACGGTGAAAAATCGTGACGGAAAAAATCCATCGCTGATAGCGACAGATTTCTGACAGATTTACGTCGGAAAAATCAATATTAAGAAGCCCAAATCATTGACAGAAAACCGACGGATTACCGACGGTTTTACCGACGGAAGTATCGACATATAATATCCATCGCTAATATTTAGCGAGAAGGGTTTCAACGATAAAAATTTTTGTCGCTGATAGTCTTTAGCATAGAATTTTTAGTATCAGCAACGGATTCCGTCGTTAATACTATGTTTTCTAGTAGTGTAATCATAGTACTCAAATCATTAGCTTTTAAGAATGCAACAGATAAATATGCTCCAAATAACTAAATGAAATTAAGGCTAGCTAAACTGGTATGCTGCAGTTATGCAGCGCAGAGATGCATAGTCTTCTACCAAAAATAATTCATATACAAAGAAATTACTGTTTGGGTCATTGAAAATGACATTTTGCTCATAAGACATAAGCACATGCACATGCTAAAACACAAGTAGGCAGAAATGTGTATATGTTCATATTAAGGGATCTAGTGTTCTTCCCACTAAACCAATTGTACGTTGGTTTTTATGATATATATATGTACACTACTAGAAAATGGATTATCAGTGGTGGAAAATTAGTGACGGAAAAAATCCGTTGTTGATAGAGACAGATTTCTGACGGATTTATGTCGGAAAAGTTAATATTAAGAAGCCCAAATCACTGACGGAAAACCAACGGATTACCGATGGTTTTACCGATGGAAGTATCGACATATAATTCCATCGATAAGTAGGACGCTAAAAATACTTTCTGACGGATTAGCAACCGAATAGAGATGGATTTACCGACGGATTATAATCCGTCAATAATTTATCCAAATTAACGATGGATTACCAAGGGAATATAGATCGACAGATTTTTCCCTCGGTAATCTATCGGTGTTCTTGAGTAAAGTTAAAAGAAATACTAAGTGACATTAAATCTGCATGTCCTAACTCGTCTCTCTCTCCCTTCCCTTACTCGTCCAAAATTACCTGCAAACTCCGTCTGCGAAATCCCAACTTCTCCATGCTGTAGGGTCGTCCCCACGTATCATGATGGCATCATCGAGGTTCGTCTATGATTAGGGTTTTCCTCTTCGTTTGTGATGGCATTATCTAAGAGGACATAATTTTGGTTTTGAAAGATTAGGGTTTTCCTGTGCGTTGAGGTTCGTCTATCTGTGTCTCTTTTTTGGATTAGGGTTTCATCTCATTTTTTGAAACTATTGCTACTACTTGCTGTTATCGGGTTTCTTGTCCTTGAATTTCATATGTTCGCTTGTTCTGCGCCCTAATTTGGTTTTTTGGTTTTCATTATCTGCCTTTGGTTGCAGGCTAATTCGAGAATCCAAGGCGTCTCGCCATCGCATGTAAAGGAATAAGAAGACGGAGTTTGCAGGTAAACCCTAGAACGCTGATTTATGCTTCATAGGTGATAGCTCTCTTTGTGTGGCAGTGTTTGGAAAACCTCATACTATTCTTCTCATCACTTATTTTGTTTCTTTCGTTAGAAGTTTTGATTACAATAAGAAATTTATATAGATGGGTTGTTTAGATAGTCTTAGGATTTTTCTATTAATGGGTATATAGCATACATGTCATTTTTTACACATTAAGCAAATTGTATGCACTTTTTACCCTCAATTTTGGATCAGCTATCTATTCTGTATCGTATTGCTGATTTTGGATGTTAATTTTGGCTGCTGTTGCTGATTAATGTGATTGATTTTTGGATAGAGTTTAGAGGTGGTCTAGAACATGTACCTATTTTTATTAAAGAATGAATTGTTAATTAGAGGGGTAAGAATACATTAGGCTATATAAAATATCTTTGAAATGGGAAAAAAAGGGTGAAAATTATGAAGGTTGTTTCACAAAAGAAAACCTGGAATCCAATTTGAAAAACTAGCCCTAACATCCTAGTGGCAAATTAATTAAAAATAACTTATGCACCTACTTTTATGACCCGCTCATTCAGCTTACTTTTCCCATAATCACCTTGTAGTTCTCATTGCTTTTTTTCATTTAAGTTCAAAACGTGTATCTTTCTTTTTTAATCTTAGGTGACATGAGGCTTGAGCTGAAACCTTGTGGCAGTTATGTTGATATGTTAAGCTTCTAACTTTTCTAGAATGGGTATATAGCAATAAAACCATATAACCATGTGATTAAATTTTTTATTATACGCCTCTCATTTGTCATCCACTATCATTTATTTGTCACAATTCGCAATTGCTATCTGTTAATGGGTATTTTATTTTTCATTTATGTCGAAAGGCTTCATTGAGTTTAGTTCATTTTTATTCTAATTGTCGATATATTTTAATCAATTTAAATAAATATTTGAATAATAATTTTCAAAATCTGTTAATATATAGACTGCAATATAAAATTCAATTCAATTTAAAAATGGGCTAATTGAGTCCAATTATGGTAAATTTTGCTGCTTATCGGCATATGTCCCATATATTCAAAAGGGTAGGGAAGTCCACTCCTTCCCCTTCCTGCCCTCCATGAGCCCTAGCCTCCCTCCCTTTAAGATCTCCAAATAGCGCATTTTAAGTACTCTCCCGTGCTCTTTCAATTATGAAAAAAAGGTTCGCCAAAGTGTATAAGAAATGTGGAGGGCCACATGAACAATTGTGTTGAGTTGTGAAAATCATGCCTAGGGCCAAAACGTAAACATGCAAGCTAGCTGGCTGTGTGAGTTGAGAATGTGGGATTGCATGTAGTGCTTGGCATAGGCACATGCCTTTGACAGGCTTTCTGTATCACAATCTTGATTTGATGTTAACAACGGTGACTCTCTCTCTCTCTCTTCATTTAGTATCGTAGTCTAATTCTCTGTCTTCGTCTCACTATATTGAACTAAACTCAAGTAGACGTTTTATAGATCCCACATCATCATAGCATACACTGGCATTCCCTTGCTTTCCCTTTTCGTTCTTATACGTTATTGTCATTGTAGTATTCGACATCATCTTAAACATCTTTTTTTGTTGTACAGTTTGTCATTCGAAATGGGGTTGATTGATCGGAGTTGGATGTACGTCGCTTAACTAATGGATACTTGACAGATGGATTTGTTGAGGGTGTTAATGACTTCTTGGATTTTGCACGTTTTCAAAATAATTTAATGGATGGGTTAAAGATTAGATGTCCTTGCCATAACTGTTGGAACCATAAATTTTGTTCTCCAGATGATGTCGCAGTGCACTTATTGTCAAAAGGGTTTGTTAATGGTTACACCATATGGGTTTGTCACGGAGAAGTGAGAAATGGAGAATCATTTGAAGGGGAATCATCTAGACGTAGAGAGCATGTACAAGGTCCATATAGATCCATGATTGTCGATGCATTAGGCCCTCATTTTGATTGGAATTCGAATTATGATGACATGAATATTGAGAATACGGAGACACGTAATCTAGAAGCGGCAATGTTTTATGAGTTGTTGAAAAGTGCTGAAGAACCATTATGGAATAGGTGTAAAATACAGACAACGTCGTCAGCAGTTTCACAATTGTTAAATTGCAAGTCAAAGTTCAACATGAGTATAGTATGTTATGATCACATCAATGAGATTATACAAACTATGTTACCCGAAGATTCAAAGTTCACATCCAATTTCTATGGAGCAAAGAACCTCTTGAAAAAACTTGGACTTGGTTATCAAAAGATTGACATTTATGAAAATTATTACATATTATATTATCTAGAATATCGGGATAAAACCAACTGTTTCATATGTGGTCATCCTTGATATAAATTTCGAAATGTGGGTAGTGGAAAAAGAAAACAAGTACAAAACAAGGTGTTGCGGTACTTGTCTTTAACACCAAGATTTCAAAGGCTTTACATGTCAAGAGCTACAACAGAGCACATGACATGGCATGCTAGAAATTAACGTACTGACGATGAAGTTGTTAAATACCCTGTCCATAATCAAGCATGGGCACATTTTGATTCTACTCATCCATCATTCGCTTCTGAAGCTCGAAATGTGCACTTGGGGTTATGCACAGATAGATTTAATCCTTTTGATTAGTTAACTCTTCCTTACTCATGTTGGCTAGTTTTTATGACCGTTTACAATTTGTCTCCTTCTATGTGTATGAAGTAGCCTTTCATTTATTTGAGTCTGATAATCTCAGGATCAAGAAATCTTATTAAACATATTGATTTTTTTTAGACCTTTGATTAAAGAACTGAAAATGTTATGGAGTGATGGAGTACTCACCTATGATATTTCAAGAGAACAAAACTTCCATATGAGAGTTGCACTTTCATGGACAATAAGTGAAATTTCAGTTTATGCGATATTGTCAGGATGGAGTATTCATGAAAAGTTAGCACGCTTTATTGCATGGAGCATACAAAGTCATTTGTTCTTGCTAATGGTCGAAAGATTTCATTCTTTGATTGTCATCATCAATTTCTTCCTACTGATCATCTATATCGGAGGCAAATGGATAAATTCCGCAAAGGAACAGTTGAGAATGATGTCCCTCCTCTTGTTTTATCTGGCGATGAGATGTTTTATCGAGTGTCTTGTCTTCCTGAAATTATCTTCGGAAGAAAATATGGTAGACAGACAATTCAAGACTTTGGAATCGAACACAACTCGGTGAAAAGATGTATATTTTGGGAGTTACCTTATTGGAAAACCTTTCTTATTCGCTGCAACTTGGATCTGATGTATATTGAAAAAAATGTGTTTGAGAATATATTTAACACTGTGATGGATGTTAAAGGAAAAACCAAGGACAACGTAAAGACGAGACAGGACTTGGGGTTGTATTGCAAACAGTCTGAATTAGAATTGAGAGAAATGAATGGGAGGACTTGGATGCCAAAAGGTTCATATACCTTAAATAAAGATCAAATATTAGATGTATGTTGTTGGCCGAAAAATTTGAAATTCCCTGATAAATATTCTTCAAACTTGGCTTGATGTGTGAGCTTGGAGGATTGCAAATTTTATGGGATGAAAAATCATGATTGTCACATCTTTATGCAGAGATTGATTCCTATTGCCTTTCGTGACCTTGTGCCTAATGCTGTTTGGGATGCTTTAATAGAACTCAGTAATTTCTTTAGAGACTTATGTGCAACTGAGTTGCATATGAATCATATGGAGTTATTGGAGAGGAATATAGTTGAGACGCTGTGCAAACATGAGAAAATCTTCCCCTATCATTCTTTGATAGTATGGAGCATTTGCCCATTTACTTAGCTTATGAGGCGAAAGTGGGAGGACCCGTTCAACACAGATGGATGTACCCATTTGAGAGGTAATATCTTGATTTCTTATTAATTTGGCAATCGATGTTAATTTTATATTTATAGTTAAATTCTTTTTTAGGTGTATGTATCGATTAAAGAAGAAAATTCGAAATCGCGCTTGCTTTGAAGGTTCCATATGTGAGGACTACATTATTGAAGAGATTTCAACATTATGCTCCTTTTATTTTGAACCGCATATTGAGACAAAATTGAATCGAGTTCGTTGAAATAATGATGGAGGATTAGTTCAATCTATGGAAAATTATCAATATTTTCTCAATCAGATCGACCAATTGGGGAATGTTATCGTAGATATCTATCTGAAACAGAATACAAACTGTAGTAATATATGTCTTATTGAATTGTATTGAACTCAATGAGTTTTTAGAGTAAGTCGCTCCATACCTTTTTACTTTTTACATCCACATGAACAGATAAGCTAATGACGTGTTATATCATTCTTTTGAGTAGGACATATGATGAGCTTGTTAGGCAACAAAATTCGAACATCACAGACGAGCAACTGGAGAAGAGACGAGAACAGGAATTTGATTGTTGGTTAAGGTAATTTGTACGTATAGCATTAACTCATTTCAATATAGATCTTTCAATATATTATCTAACTATATTCTACTTATTTCATTTATGAATAGGTAACAGATGAGAAAAATTGTGTGAATAAAAATGTAAGCGATATAGCACAAGGGCCATCACACTCAATGAAATATTACAAGGGATATCTTGTTAACGGTTTCAAGTTTCATGCATACGATTATGGACAAGATAAATCAACAATAAATAGCGGTATATGTGTGAAAGAGAGTTGTTATAATGATTTCAAACATGACTTCTATGGCTCATTGGTTGAAATCATAGAGTTGGAGTACTTTGAAGTAAGAAATCGATTGGTATTATTTAATTGCATTTGGTATGATACAGAAAAAGGAGTCAGGGTGCACCCTCGTCACGGTATTATTGAAGTTAATTATAAGTCAAGACTGCATTCAAATGAGCCATTTGTGTTGGCAGTACAAGCACATCAAGTTTACTACACGTCATACCCTTCTAAGAAGAGAGCGGGAAGTGATTGGTGGGTTGTATGTAAAACTAAAGCTTGAGGCTTAACTAATGGTGGTGTTATGCGTCCGATAATAACTGAAACCTTTAATCAAGAAGATGAATCTTCAATTCCTATGGTTTTTCACCTGACAACCGAACTTGATGATTCTAGGATTCTAGTTGTTGGTGATATGGAGGAGGTAAATCAAAGTGAAGTACCCGAAGAAGAGCAAAACCACTATGATTTTTTAGTGGATATTGAAGAAGAAGAAGAAGAAGAGGAAGAAGAAGAAGAAGAAGAAGAGTTCAATTCCTTAGAAACGGAGGAAAAAGAATAAATTGATTCTAATGATGGTGATGATGACATGTTATAGTGCAATCGCGTGAAAGCATGAGATCCTCGTCTCCAAGGTCTCTCTCCATTAGGGTTTTATTTTTCTGTATCTTATGATTAATATACTTTCATTTGGAATCTCAATTTTGTTTATGTTTGGGTGATTGCACTTGTGTAGAATTCTATCGGCATAGATCCAAGTCGTGATGGGGTTCTTAGTGACAACTCTAATCTATATTGTCATGTTTATTTATTTATATTTTTTGTAAGTTTAACAAATTCAATTCCTCGATTCCTTCAAATGTTTGGGATATTAATCATGGCTACACTTTCTTTTACATGTGACATAAGCATATATTCATGTGATTGTATGAAGTTTTTTTTCCTTAACGATATTTGTATATCTTTACTTTTGTATAATGATTTCGTGTATCTAATTTATAAGTTCTCTACAACTTTGAATATAAAATATTTTGGAGATGTTATTGTTATCTAAAAAACATTGCGTTTTCTAAGTATTATAAGATAATAAGCTATATTATTTATGAATATGTCTGAACAAAGGTGTTTTACATAAATAGATATGGTATGAGGTAGAGGATCAAGCTCAAGGGGAAGCTCTAAGAGAGGCAGCGAGAGTACTCGCGGGTCTATGCATCTAAGTACTCTCTCGGACACCATTGCTCCACTCGATGTGACGCACACAGAGGATGACGGTATTGTGGGATCGTCTTCCGCTCAAGGGAGAGGCCCAAACCGTGGCACTGAGGTGCCCTTCAATCTAGATGGTCGAACATTTATTGAAATGGCTAACCATACATAAGATGAATCGTTCTTTAACATTTATATTTATGTGTTCATGCTACAAGGTTGTGTAAAATTATTACTAATTCATTAATTTGTTTGGAATTAGGTTTGTTGATCCTAAAGTTGTTCGATCCAGTATTGAGGACATAAAGGGACATCTTGCTGGGCCATGGCCTACGTAGCGCACGGTGCCAGAGGAGACGAAAGAAAGACGGACTTTTGGAGAAATTTCAGGTTATAATTTATTTTATTTTTAAAATATTAGTCGGTATAACACACACAAAAAAAAGTAAAATAAGAAGAGTAATGCGTTGGGGCAGGACCACACCAGGCTCATGAGACTGGATTCCCAAACTCTTGCCCCATATGCATGCAGCTAATGAATCCTGCTGTTCTAAGGCAACTGGTAAGTGCTCTCAAGTCACATATGATCTTTTCTTGACGATGATGGCTATTATTATTATTATTTTTTTTTAAGTCTTCATCTAATGTTCTTAATAAATGTTGCCTACGTTTGATTATGCCTTGCTAGTAGTATTGCATAGCTTGCATGACTGAAACATGACCATCATTCTGGTTTCCTGTTTACGGAAATGAAATGCATTATTAATCATGTAATCATTTCTTCACAAGGTCTTGCCTTTTTTTTTCTTTGGGCATTTGAATTTGGTTTGATCTCTTGTATGAAGGATTGCAAGTTCATAAGTAAATAAGTGCTCATGTGTGTATGGTGGCTACTCTGAACTGTCTCTGTAAACTCAAGGACTCTAGCAAAATCAACTTTAGAAGAAGGGTTCTTGTCTGTCTTTTATGTCCTTTTTTTTGGATTACAAGAAGGAAAGAGGCATACCTAACCTCTAAAAGAAGCCATACCTCTCAAAGAACCTTGTTAGGAGGTAAGTGAAGCATATGAACCCCGGGGGAAACCTTATATCTCAAACTTGGCCAAGGCATCGGCACAAAAATTCTCTTCTCTAAAATATATTACATCTTGAATTGTAAGTTTGCCAATCAGCGTTAGACACTCTTCTTGTGACTGATATTCTTGTGAACAACGCATGGTTTGCCATTGTGGACGAGCACGGGAATCTTGTTACTTGGGGACTCTTGTTGGCAAGGTCTTCATCTATGGCTTCATATTCAATTCCTTTCAATTTCAGTGCCCAAACAGCTCTCAGTCCATATGGGCTTGATCATGTCTTGAAAAGCTTCACTTCTTCTGCCATCACTTGTTTGCTCACAGCGTTTGGAACTCACAAAGTTCTTCTATACATCCTATCACCTAAGCCTGCACAGGCAGTATCATGTTGAAAGGGTCTACACAAAAGCTAAAGGTTTTCCACAACGAAGACTACCGTGAGCCGACCTTGGTCAAGACAAAAGCAAAATTTATAATCAAGAAGATATTAATAATAAAAATGGATTGGAATCTTTGGTTGTGGATTTCCTCCGGTTGGAATTTTCCACAACCAAACACTAATATTAAGATGTAAAAAGAGCAAACAGAGAAACTTACAGTTGCTTTAACAGTTGCAAAGATAGCAATAGTGAGGTATCTGTCAAAAAGAATGGACAAAAATAACTTGTTAAAAAAATCCCAAAAGCCAAGGGCTGCTAGTAAATGCTTTTTTATATACATCGTAAATATATATATACATTGGACAAAAAATAATTAATGTGCAAAATATGGTATCTTTTACACACTTGTTCCCAAAAGTCAATTTTTTATTTTTTTTAACTATATTCATGATTTCCCTCTCTCATTCCCACACCTGTTGGTCATTCCTGGCCACTTATCACTTCATATATGAAAATGAAGGCCCCAGGTGAACTATGAAAGTGAAGAGATGCACATTTTCCTGCTGCACTACAAACCAAAACCCCTAGTCATTGAGACATTCTATTTATTACATGACAAGTGTGGAGGTACATTTCCTACTTATTACACACTTGCAGCAAGTTTTGTCCTAAATTCACCATGTCTTAAAGAGTAGCTTTGATAGTATACAATTTCTTTTTTTTTTTTTTTTAATTTTGTATGTTATTTATGTTCCCTTACATTATGAAAAGCTGGAAATTAGATTTAGGCATGTCATTTCATAGGCAAAATTATCATCTACATATCTAATTTCAGTTGCTTCTTTCAACATGACATAATTTGTAGCAAAAATTCACATAGCGAGACGAGGATTCATCTTCAATTTATCAAGCGTGGAAAGCTTCATGTCGAAGGAGATATTCTGATATGCTTGCGGTAGCAAGGAAACAATCGATGCAAGCTATTGGAACTACAAATATAACCGAAATGAAAGGTCATCCCCCGTTGTTCTTGACATCTGCTATTTGGGATAAATTAATTGAGCAATGTTGGAGTACACCAAAGTAGCAGCAGAAGTCGAATGCTGAAAGCAAAACTGACATACAGAGAAGGAAGGGGAAATCACAAAGCACGTACACTGCAAAAAAAAGCCTTTTAGCCACAAATTTAACGACGAAAATTTAAAAAAAAATTCGTCACTAAAAACATTAACAATGGATTTAGCGACGAAAAATTTTTCGTCGTTAATAACGCGTCGCAAAAATTTAGCGACGAAAATTAGAAATCCGTCACTAACTTTAGCGAAGAAAATCTAAAATCCGTCGCTAAATTTAGCGACAAATAATTTTTCGTCGCTAAAATTCGTCACAAAATTTAGCGACGAAAAATTATTTGTCACTAAATTAGCGACATAAAAAAATCCGTTGCTAAATTTAGTGACAAAAATCTAAAATTCATCGCTAAATTTAGCGACAGATAATTTTTGTCGCTAAAATCGGTCGCTAATTTAGGAAAAAAAAAAGTCCGTCGAAAAATTATTCGTCTCTAATTTAGCGACGAATAAAAAAATCCGTCGTTGAATTAGCGACGGATTTGGAATCCGTCGTTGAATTAGCGACGGATTTGGAATCCGTCGCTGATTCCAAATTCATCGAAATGCCCGGATTTGAAATCCGTCGCTAATTCCAAATTCGTCGAAATGCCCGGGGAGCGCATGTGTCTGGACGGCCCCTTGCCCACCCGAGCCAGCACGTGCCTAGATGACCCTGCCCACGAGCCAGCACTAGCCTAGAAGCCACGTGCCTGGACGGGCCCCACCCACCCGAGCCAGCACCACCGCTCCAGCCTCTCTCCTCACTTAATTCCTGGAAAATGCCGCTTTACCTCCTGCCTCCACCGTGGTTCGAACTCCTGCACACCTGCACGCACACGCATAAGTATAAACATGTAAACTATCAAGCCAAATGATATTATGTGATATAATTTTTTTTATTTATTATCTTTCCTTCACATTTTTCTAATAATAATAAAATAATATATAATAACAATTTAAAATAATAAATATAATAACTTTTTTTATTTAAACCATCAACCTAAAATAATATTAATTAAAAATAATAAATATGATAATTTTTAATAAAATAAAAAATAATAAAATACTAATTTAAAATAAAATAATAAATTATTTAAAAAATATATTAATATTATGTTTTGTTTTCTTCTGTTTTTCTTTTATTTTATTATTTTATTATTTCTTTTCATTTTTATTTTATTTTTTTACTCCATAGTTTAAAAATGGATTACGGCATCTCAATAATATAAAATTATAATTATCAATAAATTATAATATATTAATAATTTAAAAAATCTATATATTTAATCACAAAATATTTTTATTCGTTTGAATATATAAGAAATTTTAATATAATTATTATATATAAGAAATTTTGAGAATAGAAAGAAAAAAAAAAACCAAAAATAGAGATGAGAGGAAAAAAAAAAGTGAGAATAGAAAACAAATGACGAGAAAGAAAGTAAAAAAAAAATATTATCACACAACACTAAGTGGTGGTGCAGTGGTGACATGTCTTCCGTTCAAATAACGAGGTCCAAGTTTCGAATCCCTTTAGCATAGCATTTAGGATTTTTTTTAGCATTAAAACAATGAAGGGCGGGCGCTCGTTCGGGCATGCGCGGGCTCCCAGGCACGCGGGCGCGTGCAGGGCGCAGTGCCTGCGCGGGTGCCCGCCGCTGCCTACTCCCGGTGCCCGCCCCTGCCTGCGCCCGGCGCCCATGCGTGCATGAGCCGACGCCGGCACAGGCTCACACCCAGTATGTCCGGATTAATATTTAATTAAAAAATTTGTATCATTGAATAAAAATATAAATAAAATAAAAGTTATTAATACAATAATAAAAAATATTAAATCAAACAAAAAAGAAAAAAAATAATAAATTAATTAAAATATATATATAATTTAAATAAAATAAAATATATGGTTTTTTTTAAGAATTAAATAATATTATTCTTTTAAAAAAATGAAATATAATATAATAAAATAAAATGTAAATTAAAATATTATAACATAATAATATGATTTGTTAATATAAATTAATAAAAAAAATAAAAATAAAATAAATTTCTAATTAAAAAAAGATTAAATTCAGCGACGGATTTAGAATCCGTCTCTGAAACAGCGACGGATTTTAATCCGTCGCTAATCCATTGCTAAATTACCACCGGATAAATTTTGTCGTTGCTAAATTAATTTTTTAATTTAAATATTTATATTAATATTATATTTTATTTAATTATATATAAAAAATTTAGTGACGGATTGGGATTTTCGTCGCTAAATTTAGCAACGGAAAACAAATCCGTCACTAAATTAATTTTTAACTTAAATATAACATATTAATAAAATAAAAAGAAAAATAGAAAAAATAAAATTCTATTTAAAAAAGATTAAATTTTGCGACCGATTTTAAATCCGTGGCAAAATTTAGTCACAAAATATTATTCATCGTTAATTAGCGACGAAATTGGCAACGAAAAATTTTTTGTCGCCAATTAGCGACGAATTTAGCCACGAAAATTTTTTCGTCACTAATTAGCGACAAATTTAGCTACGAATGATGTGTCCGTCGTTAATTTAGCCACGACTTCATTTTTGTCGCAAAATGGCGACGAATTTTTTCCGTCGTGAAAATCCGTGGCTAAAACCGTGTTTTTTTGTAGTGGTAGCCGGTTCAATTCCCTTTGCGATATATATGAAGAGAATTGTTTGTATTTATTTATTATTTAGAAATTGTGTTAATAATTATATTATTAGAAATTGTAATATTTTTGTTCTTTTTTTTTTTCAGGTTGAAGAAACGAACCACCCAATTTCGCATCTCGAACTCTTTAATCGCATGTACAAACGTGATAAGAGAAAAGAACAGTATGTCGACAAGAAGTCAGAAACAATTTCGGTATTACAATTTTGTAAATATTTATTTATACATTTTTTTAATTCATTAATAATTGCACATATGTTATTAGATATGCTTATTTGTAGGACAAGTACAAACAAAAAATGATTGAGGAAAAATATGGCTCGGATAACACTTCTCAACCAGAGTTTGATGCTAGCTCATGGTGTGAGGTGACTCGAGGTCGCATGAAGGGACGGTTATATGGTTTCGGAGAGAGAGTTGATGATGTTTTGACCATTACTTCTTCTAGTGCCACTTCATCGCCATGTCAGCGCTCGTCTCAGATGTATACAAGGGAGGAGGTAGATAAAATGATGGAGAATATGAAAAGTAAAATGATGGAGGATATAAGAAGTCAAATGATGGAGGATATGAGAAGTCAAATGATGGAAGAAGTGGAAAGTCGAGTGAGGGCGCAAACCGATGCACAAATTCATGACATACTCGTACAAATTCAATTTGAACGAACACTTTCTGGCCTAGATAGCATCGAGTCACCTGATTCAGACTACCCACCTCTGTGAAGCTTCTAATTTCTTTTATCTGTATTTGACTATTATGAACTTTTATGTATTTGTCATTCACTTCATACATTGGACATTGTAAATCGAACTTTTATGGATTCTATGCAAGTATTGGAACTAAGTGGCATATATTTCAATCAATGATATGGTATTATTTGTATTATTGTTTGTAATTTCAGAAGTCTGATCAAACAGGTGTTTTGATTTATAGTTCAATAGCAAGCTTGATTAGAAATCAATTGCACAGAACATGGGAGTTACCATTACGGAC
This sequence comes from Dillenia suffruticosa, assembly GCA_033439265.1. Lineage (NCBI taxonomy): Eukaryota > Viridiplantae > Streptophyta > Magnoliopsida > Dilleniales > Dilleniaceae > Dillenia > Dillenia suffruticosa. Next base: position 5,320,953 of record JAVTVX010000005.1, read on the forward strand.
GGATTATCGACGGACCGTATCTATCGCAAATCAGTCCGTCTGCAATCCGTCTCTGAATCAGATGATCCTTACGAGCTATCACCGATGGATTTGCGAGGGCAAGAATTGTCGCTGATATTTCGTCGGTAATCCATCGCTGAATCTGCGACGGATTACCAACGGATAAATTGTCAGTCGCTACATGTTGGTCGGTGATTCATTAGAAATTGCGACGGATTACCGATGTATTATCACCGACTGATATATATCTGTTGGTAATCTGTCATAGAAGCAAAGACCAGGATCACTCATATCACCGACAGAGTGCCAATGGATTCTTTACCAATATAATATATTCTCGTTAATCCGTCGCTAAAATTTTGCGAGCATGTTTTCAATGACGAATTTTCAGTCGAAAAATTCCGTCAGTAATTTTTTTTATCGACTAAAATTTGCCCTTTAGTAACGGATCTGTCCATCGGTGATACCCCTTATTCTAGTAGTGGTATATGTATATATGGTCTCCTTCAATTGTTGAAGGAATCCACATGAGAACTTGAATTTTGGATTTAATTCTTGTATTATCTAATTATTATGCTTGTGACCATGTTGGTCCATTATGAAAAAATTATCATATAGTTATTTGAAACATATATTGGCTCAAAAAATTTGGCAGGATTCTGATAATTTTACCAAGCATAAACTAGCTTGATTTCTACTCATGGTGCACGACAATATTCTGCTTCTTTGGGTGAGAATGGAAAAGGGCATGTGATGTTATTCAAATTCAAAGAATGCTAAAAACTATAATCAAGTCAGTAATTTGAAAATTTTGATTCTAAAACTTGATTAAAATTATTTTTATGATTCTAATTTGATTTTATAAATTCTAATTTAAAATTAAAATTTTGAGCATGTTTAGGTTTTAGTAAGTCTTGCAAGGAAAAAGACCGAAAAGGAATTTTAACATTTTCATAACTTCTTTTGTTTTTTTAAATAAGTTGATGGATCTGACTTCTTAGCAATTGACTCAGGACAAGAAGAATAGTGAATTTTTACTTTATTTTTGCAATAATTATTAATTAAGAATGTTTCTTCTTTTTTTTTTTTTTTTTTTTTTTATATATCATTACTATTTGATAATTATATTGAATTCGATTAAAACCAATTAAAGTTGAGTTGGGACAAAATTTTTTGGATGCCGTGTTTATATATATATATATATATATATATACAAAATTTAAATTTAAAATTTTATTTAATGATTACCAATATTCAATCATTTATCAAAAATCACAAGATCTACCAACAGTCAGAAAATCTTGCTTAAGAATGTTGAAATTTGAATGAGTTAATTATATGTCCGATCCCTGAACTTTGCTCAATTTCACAAATTAGCTCTTACAGTTAAAAATACTACATTGTGGCTTTCAAATTTACAAAATCGTAGTGTATTAGTTCTTCTGTTATTGACAGTGTCATACTATCCGTTAAGTGCTAACGTAGACTGACGTAATATCAAGATGGATGTACGGGTGTTGACATATCATTGCCATGTCAGCACCAGAAAACTTTCTATACTGCCATATCAGCAATAAGCTGACATGGCAGTGCTACGCACTTTCATTGCTAACGTGGCACAACCATCCTCTCTCTCTCTCCCTACATGCTGACTCTTACTTTTCTTAGATGGATCCCACTATCCTCCACTTCTTTGAGCCGCTCCCCCACAACACACACTCTCTCTTTGTTCTCTCTCACTCTCTCTCTCTCTCTCTTCTTACCCAAATCTCATTTCTTTTTTTTTCTCCCATCAATAATTTAAAATAAAAAAGAATATTTAAAATGAAAAAATTGCACAAAAGTAAGGTTCTTCTCTCCCTATAGTGAGAGAGAAACGAAGGGAGTTTCAAGGCAAGGGCTGCTACCTCTCCTTCTCTCCGATCATCGGAGCTAGTGATTTCTCATCCGAAGGTGCTTTAGCAACAGGGTCTAATGGCAGAGGTGGTGTCAACTGCTGCCACTAATGGCAACGATGGGTTTACAACATCGGCCACATCAAGTGCTGGTGCCGGGTTTCTGCTGGTGGTTGTGCTTCGCTTGGTGCTACATCGATTAGAGAGTTAGCCACTACCGGTGGAATTAAATATGTCGAATTGTTCTTGAAATCAGAGCATGAGTTTCCTGCCATACCAAATCCCTCTGGTGAGTGAGAGAGAGAGTGAGGGCTTTGCTTTTGTTGACTAATAGGACTCTCTCTCTATCTCCTCTCTTTTCAATGTCTCTGTCTCGACTCTCCATTTCCCCAAACCATTTGCGTTCTCCTAGAGGCCTTAGTTTGTGGGTCAATATTACTAAAGCCAAAAAAAATGAAGAGTGAGAGACTGAGATGAACTGATTTTTTTGGTGAAGGAATCGTAGGAATTGGGAGAGGAATGAAGCTCTTCGTAAGGATGATCTTAGCTTCGACTTTGGCTTTGCTATCCTTGATTATGTTCTTCTCTCTTTTTTCTACCGTCTACGACAATGCTAAAACTCTCAATTTTGTTTATTCTTTTGTATTTTTTACGATTATCGAAGGGTAAATTTGAATCTGATATCCGGGGGAGAAGATAGAGAGGAATTTGGGGTTGCTTGAGCAATCACGGGTGATGTTTTTTTTGGACTCTTTTTAGCTATGTGATGGAATATTTAGGTGTTAGGTAAAGGTTGAAGCTTGTCGTGTCCTCAGTTGTGGCGGGCGGAGGTTGAAGCTTGTCGCCAGTGATGGCGGGTGGTGGTTCACGATGGTGGAATGGGTAAATAATTATGGTGACTTAAAATGAGAGCATTAGAGTTTAAAATTGACTACTGAAACATTTAAAAGAGGTTGATTCAATCATCAATTTAGGGTTTTTGAAGAGCACCAGTGGTGGTTGAAGCTTGTTATCGGAATCAATGGTGGACATGCATGAGGTAATGGTGGAGAGAGAGAGAGAGGTTGAAGTCGATGAATAGGAGACATGTACGAAAATAACATTATTAAAAAAAATTAAAACAATATCGTTAGAAAAATATTTTCAAATCTAATATCCACATATTGAGTTTTAAAAATTCGATATAGTATTTTTCATTGAACAGTGTGTACTGTTCATCCATGATGAGTCTTCAATACTGACATGTAAAGTACATGTCGAGTTTTGAAAACTCGACATGAGACCGGTATGAACAGTACATTTGAATAGTACAATATCAAGTTTTTAAAACTCGACATGTGGGTGTTAGATTTGAAAATATTTTTCTAACGGTATTGCTTTAATTTTTTTTTAAAAAATAAAGCCATTTCCGTACATGGCTCTGATGAATAGAGCCTCTCTCTTTCCTTTTCTATTTTTTCGTTAAAAATATATTTTTAATATTTTAAATAAAAATATGTTTTTTATTTTTTATATATATTTTTTCAAATTAAAGGGTGGTATTAACATAAAAAATAATAAAATTAACACTAAATATATGAGGCATTTTTGTATTTTTGTAATTTTTCGGGAGAGAAGGGGAGGGGAGAGAGAGTGAGAGAGAACGGGAAATTTTTTTTTGGGGGAAGTGCTTTTTGCTTACGTGGCATGCCACGTTAGCACGTTGGTTGCGTGGCACTGCTATGTTAACAAATGCTACATGGCATCATGAAATGTCTTTCGGTATTGATATGGTAATGACACGTCAACATCTGTACAATTACCTAATCTGCTAATCTGTCATATCATTTTATGTCAATACTTAACGGATAGTATGACACTATTAGTAATGAAAGAATCAATATATTACGATTTTGTAAATTTAAGAATTATAAGGTAACATTTCTAAGTATAAGAACTAATTTATTAAATTTGAGTAAAGTTCAGGGACAGACACGTAATTAATTCAAATTTGAATTTACTTGAAATTGAAAAGCATCGTGTGCCTGGGTTCGAGGTCTAAAGATCTCCGTACAGTCACGTGTGGCGCATGCAGGGTCGCTTATTTCTCCTCTCGGGGCAACGCATCGTTTTGTGTGGCCCAATTTTGCCATCCCAAATTCCGACTCCGATTTTTGTTTTTGTTTTTATTTTTTAATATTTTTATTTCTTAGAAATGAGAAAAAAAAGGATAATAATATTTTCAAAAAATCAAATTAGTATAAGTAGAAACGATTCTACATAAATAAAATAAATTAAAAATCATATTTTACATGTCAATATCTCTACATGAAATTCAATTAATTCAACATTTTATTAATACAATTTTATAATTTTTACGGTGTTTTTCATCAATCCTCTCATTTTCTCATTTGCCAACCATCCCACTCCTGTCATCTTCAAACATTTCATCAATGCTTACCAAATCAAAAGGAAAAAAAATTAAAAAAAAAAACCCTAACTAACTTGATGAGGAATGGGCTTTCAATCTGCCCTGTCATAAAACACACAAGAAAAATCAAAATTTTGAAACATGGTATTTCCTGTCTTGACTGCATCAAAGAATATCATATAGCGAGAATTTATGATGGAATTTCATTATTGAATTTTTTTATTTTGAATTCTTGGTTGACGGGTTATTTTGATTAAATCGTTGTGCTATCAAGACAAATTTGATCTAAGCCTTTGACATCTGCTACACGGTTAGGGTAGAGATGGTCCTGTTTGGTCTGATCATACAATAAATTGCTATGCTAATTATTTGGGGGGACCATATGAACGTTTCATATTTGAGTTGTCGCACGTGTAATCTGAACTTGCTCCTGGACTAATCCGAAGTGGTGGGGAATTTCTGCATTTAATTCACAACAATATAAACTTTGTTTGGCTACGATGTTTGATCAAGAAAATGTAGTTTTTAATGTTGTACTATGCGCAGCAAATGGAAATTACAGGGTTCTCTACAATTGCTCCCAATTCAATGCCCAGCAGGGCTTTGGACTGCAGCAAAACCATATGGGCCAATTTCAGTATCATTTAACTTCTGCGGTAAATGTCTTCTTTTCTGATGCATGCGCTTGAAGACTGCTAAGAAGTGCCTCCAACTGGTCTTGCATGTAAGCATGAGCTCGCTTAATTTCCACTCATGGCAGATGATGTTTGATAAGGGAATACCCCATTGGCATAACCATCACCATCTTCATATAAAATAGTGACTTGATTCCATTTCCAAGTCTGCACAATAGCTGCAATGGCTTTCATTTGAATGTAATGATCAGAGGACGCTTGAATTAAGAAAGGCCAAAGCTCAATTGCCCACTTCGGAGTTGCATCACCGAAATAAAGAATTGGGGTTTGCGTGTCATTTCCAATTTGTGCAGCTAATGCTGCAGCTTCCCGTGTATTGTGTCCCAATATAGCTTGAACTCCCTCTACTTGGATGGGATCCATAGCTACATTTTCATAAAATAATTGTGCTTAGAGGAAAATATAGCTTTTTGGCCAAAATCCATAAAAATTATGACATCACAGGATTGCTCCAAGGATCTCGAAGTTATAAAAAATTATGAGCTCAAATTCATAAAATACCAGAAGTAGTTTTAAAAATACCACTAAAATCTTTGAATATGCTGTTTATTATCTTAAAATATAACATCTCTCTGCCTCCCCTGCACCCTGCATGTCGTCCTCCATCTCCCTATATAAATTTCTGGCTTCAGCTTGTTATAGCAAAGGAATGACCTTTCTCCACCCTTTACAGCAGAAAATAACGGGGGTTAAAAATAGGATTTCTTTATGATTTTTTTTTCCTTGTCCTTAATATGGATTTCCGGGCTTAATGTATAACCTGAAATAAATAAACAAAGTCTTGTCCCTTCTGGACCATCTTCCAGTTGGCATGCTTTTCAACATTTTTCTTATTACGGATGAGAATCCGAAGAGTTTCGGATATAGGATTCAGGGGTTTGTGGGCAATTGCAAATCAAACAAGTATAAAAGCGCATTCAAAACTAAGGTTTTCATCAAGAAAGCTGAAAAAGATGAATAACAATGGTGACAACAACAACAGCAACCATGTTGCTGTAGCACCACCTCCGGCCTGTGATGCCATGGGATGGACGAATGAGGAGCAAATTCCCAATCTCAGCTGACGTGTGTGTGCGCACGCCCCCGCACTCACCTATCATCTTTTTTTTGAGAAAGTTACCTTCGCTGTATTCGAGTATTCGAATCTAAGTATCATAGTGATTTTTTAGTTGTCACAATCGCTATACCATAATCCCTTCTGTGAAGTCTTTTTTTTATTGTCTCACTCTCATTTTTTTAATATTTATCTCACTTTCACATTTTTTTTCTTATCTTACTTTCATCTTAATTCATTTTTTCTTTATGTTGGGGTAATTTTTTTCGTTGAATATGCTCATTGAACTTTTTTAACTGTTTGATTTTGATTAAATTGGCGCTAAATAAAGAAATAAAATATTTTTTGAGTCAAAAACATAAATTTGATTAATTAAAATAAAATAACAAATTATTTTTCTTTATTTATGCAATAAAATAAATAAAATAAAAAAGAAAAAGAATTATAAAATAATAAATAATAATAAAATAAATAAAATAAATGAAAAAATAATAAATAAAAATCCGTCGCTAAAAATTTTGTTACTAATCCGTCGCTAATAGGTTTATAGAAATTTTTTTTTTCTAAACCACATCAGTGACGGAATTTTTCCGTCACTAAAAAATCCATCGCTGAAAGCAGAAAATAAGCATTAGCGATGAATTAGCGACAAAAATTTTTTGTCGTTAAAAATTCCGTCGCTAATGCATCGCTAATAGGTTTACATATATATATATATATATATATATATTTACCTTAAATCATTACACCGACGGATTACTGACGGAAATATTTTTTTAACTAATTTCTGTTGTTAATTTTCGTCGCTAATCCGTTGTTAATCTTTCGATAATTTTTACTGATATTAATCTGTCAAGATTCCGTCGTCATTATTGGTGTGTCGTCAAACAGTCAAATATAAAATACCTACTTCAAACAATACGAATATAGCACGAGTAGGGTCATATCCACAGAGAACGGCAGATCTATTTCTTTTAATCAAAATAAAAATAAAATATGGGGGTTTTGATGAAATAATCTAAAATAACTAAGCAAACAAAGCACTGAAAATTTACTAAGATAAAATGATGAGATAATATCAATCAAAGGAAAAGATGTCAATTAAGAGAAAATCTAGCCAAAAGAGTTATTTCCACCTTGATGTGTTTGATTGATCATCGATACAAAAATTACTCAATATTATGCGAATAAATTGGTTATAGTCACTAAGTACCACGAAGCGACCAATCTCTCCGTATTTCTTCAGTAATCAAGATACCATCGTTAATTACTTCCCTAATCGAAAGACAACCCAAGAGACCCTCGTTGGATTTAATGTTCCGACAGCATTAAGATCTAGAGAGACCCAATTCTAATCAGTAAATTCCAACCTGGATTTATTTAAATTAGATTACCTAATCTCTTGACATACATCCTACCGCTTGCGAGGCCATAAAATTATGTCAATTACCACTCCATTAAAAATACACAAACCTTGCTATTTTTAAATGGTAGTAGACTATTCTAGGGTTATTAAATATAGGTCTCTATTTAACAATCCCAAAACAATCATGAACACTAAACATAGAGATTAAATAAATACCCACAAATATCAAGCAAATAAGATCATTTAGATCTCACAATCATCATTCATCAAGGTTTCAATAATCCTTTGACTAGAAAGGAAATTAAAATGAAAACATAATTAAAGAAAAACTCACAATAAAATAAATGTTGCTTCTAAGAAAATAAAGAAAAGAACAAGGAATTCTCCCGGCTGAAAGCAGCAACCTGCTGTTTTTCTCCTTTTTCCTGCTTCTGCACACCACTCAAAAAGTCACTAATACAAGCTTAAATATCTCCTCTCCTGGGTGTGCGGCTGGAAACCCTAAAGGAATAGTAATTCCTACAATTTTATCTTAGTAAAATTACTCTATAATATTCTCTAAAATTGAATAAAATATTCTAAAGAATAAAATCCTAAAAACTTCAAGTAAAACAAAATAATTACAATGATTCAAAATTTCACATTCCTAAATATTAGGAATGAAGAATAAAATCTTCAAAAGTCTTGTATTTCTCCTTTAATTCAGCGCGCCCACTTGCTAATGAAAAGTCATTTCTGTCTGTTCTTTCATCCTCGCATAATTGCTCCAATTAAGTCTCTTTTTCTTCATATTTCTCCCCGCCTTTTGTCTGATTAATCTAACACATCAATTACCACAATTAGTGTAATATTTTCTCAAAATAATGCAAAAATCAATTACAAATATTCCACTTATTTTGTTCCCATCAAATTCCCCCACACCTAGATGATGCTTGTCCTCAAGCATTCCTAACTCATCTAAATCGGATACTAAAAACCTGCTTGTTTTTCTTTCAAGTCCCCAAGTCAATAATCACTATTAAAAGTTAAGCTGAAAGCATAATCAAAACAGCAAGTACTTCACAGTATTCCGTACTAAAACAGCCACTATATATCCCAACAGTCACTTATGAAATCCAAACAGCAAGATTCGACAATCCTCTCCAAGGGGTCACTCTAATACACTCAAAAGGGTGAAGAATATTTCAATAACACTCAAATCAACACATTGGAATTGGCATTACCATATGCTTGCAAATATATCAAATCTCCACCACCTACAAATTAGAATTTCATACATCAATCTAAAGGTCTTTCATTTGGTTGTAACGTGGCTAGGGTTAGGGGTAGGATAAAAGGGAATATCAAGGGTTAAAATCATACCAAAGGCCATATAATACTAACCACACAATTTTTTTATAACATTGATCGATATTTAGCTCAACAAATAGCAAACAAAATTGACTTCTTGCTCTTCAAATGAATAGACAATAGCAAACAACATACAAGAATATCAAATGCTTCCTCAATTTTCTATGACTGAAGTGTAAATGAATTTTCAATCAAAATACAACACTTCTTTTTCTCAACCATTTTTTTTTCTTTGTTTTTTTTGTTTTTTTTTTCTTTTCTTTTTTTTTTTTGCCTTTTTTTCTTTTTCGAACATATATCATCTTCATGAAAATGTCAACATCAAAATTCTAATCATCATCTTCCTATTGAGGCGAACATAATACCAAAATCATGCAATTAAATATATATACCTTTGGTACTAGGGTTTGAAATGAAGGCTAAAATCAAAGGTTAGGTGTTGTATTGAGTGGGTTTTAAAGAAGAAAAAGGGTAAAGGCTCAAATTGGGTAACTAAGGGTTTATGAAATCAGGGTATGGATTTTAAGAAAGCCAAAAAATGGGGTAAAACCTAAGTGTCTTTATTATTTCAATGCATAAAATCCTATATGTGGCCTCGAAATGCATAACAATGCAAGTTCTAGAATGTGCAATCCAAGTGTGATAATCACTCATCAAGAGAAATAACGTCGAGCTCAATGAATTTGCTCGTTTATGGCTCAAAACCTCACTTTTTAAGTAGTGTTTATGTCAAATCTTTGCATGCTTATCATTCAAAGAAAACTATTAAAGACATTAGCAGTCATCTCAAGCACAAAAACACCATTGATACAAGCCATTTGTCATACATCTCCAGCCACCCAAATAGCATACATCAACAAAGGGAACTTGAAATTTTTTTTTTTTTTAAATCAAAATGCCTATAAAGAATGCTCCTATGTATGAATCTAAAATAAGGCTAACCTCCCCCACACCTAAATCATACATTGTCCCCAAGGTATGCCGAAATGAAGAAAGAGCAAAAGAAAAGAAGAAAACATGCAAAAATGAAGAAACAAACAAGAAGGCAAGAGAGAACAATACTCCCCTACGGTGGAGGTGGAAACGGAGGACGAAAGCCGACGAACTCGAAATATGCCATAAGGTTGGTTTCCATGCGAGACAAACGGTCGTCGATAGATTGAAGTGTGGGTGTGGAAAAGGGGACTGCAGAGGGATGAAGGATTGCCTCAGGGATGGGAGAACCTGCAGGAGGACCAGAAAAATGCTTCGGGCGTGCACCCGGAGGGTTAAAAGTGTAATGCCCATCTGAAACTGATAAAACACCCATACGTACTAAACAATCTAAATCCAACGGTTCTATGGGGCATGCTTCATGTAGATCATGATTAGCCAAGTCCAACACGCCCAAATTAACGGCCAGAAGGGTAATGAGGGAGCCCAAAATTAATGGTCGCTTTGGGTTATTCACACAAGATAGGAATTGAGAGGCTACCCAATACCCGAAGTTAACTCGTTGGTTGGTGTGCATGCACCATAGGAAAAAAAGTTCAGGTTTTGTGCAAACGGCGGAGCTATCCTTGCGGCCAGAGAAACTAAAGGCCAGGACCCTATGAATGAGTCGCAATGCATTACCCTTCAAATAGGTACCCTTTGAATGACTAGGGTGATAAGGAATAGGATCAACAGTCAGCTCAGTCCAGATGCGCATGTATGTAGAGTTAAAATGGGGAGGGAAATCACAGAGGCTAGTCTGATATGCAGAGGACTGGGTGTGAGCCTCACTGAGGAATCCTAGGGCAACATTAAATTCAGTCAAGGAGAGATGAAATGATTGATTCATCAAGCGAAAGTGAATTAAGTTAGGGGTGTAGGCAGTGAAATCCGTGGGTGTGTGAAAGCGAAAAGTGGTGTAAAATTCATAAGTTAGCTCAAGCAGGGCAGGGAAAGTGCAGTTCAAGTATTGCTCCCAGCCAACAACAGAGAGATATCGGGCAATGGAGTCATGCAAATTTAGTACTTGCAAAGATGGAAAATGAAAGGATTTACAAGGAATGATACGTCGAACAGAAATAGCAGAGTACCTTTGTCGCACTTCAGCAGAATGAAATCGCAGACAGCCGCGAAGGTGAGTACGCGGCGGGGGAAGGACAGATTTCCCTCTCGCTACCCTTGAACGGACGCAAGGCCATTTCGGAGTGGAAGAGGTGGGTGCGGCTGCTGTTGCTGGTTCAGGAACTTCAGGAGTCGGAGAGCGATCAATAGGAGGTGAGTGGGGAGTGCGATCATTCGAAGGAGATGAAGATGGAGATCCGTGATGGCCCGTGGGTGGATTGGAGGGTAAGTGAGGACGGGATTGAGAGGTGGAAGGCGAAGGGTTTGCGGGAGGCGATGAAGGCGATTCGTCGCTATCGGAGGAGAGAGAGATGCGAGATGCACCTTGACTCTTCGGTCCCTGGGGCCAACGCGGGCGGAGGCCAGAGCGACGACGGTGGTGGTGAGGGTGGATCTGCTTCCTGGCCATCAGTGGCGGCAGCGTAGATAGCGTCGAAGGCGAAAGAGGAAAGAAAACCCTAGAAAACAAAGGGCAAAAGTTAGAGCAGACAAGGGAAAGTGGATTCTTCTCTTCGTCTTCTTTTTTTTTTTTTTTTTTTTTTGTTTTTTGTGGCAGAAGTGGGCTGAACTTAAGGCGTGGGCACACCGTAAATGAAATGAGATTCTGTCCGTCTAATGGTTGAAGGGCCAGACGTGGACGGAGCATAGTGCGTGGTCACGCCCTATCGTGGGAGTACGTCTGCCAGTAGGAGTGAGATGGACAGATGTGAAAAGTGATTATGGCGTAGGCACGCCTTAAGGGAAAATGATGTCTGTCCGTGTAAATGAGGTGGGCAGATGTGAGTAAGAGATAGGACGTGGGCACGCCCTATAGTGCGACCGTTTCTGATTTTTTTTTTTTTTTTTGAATAGTCACTCCTAAAACAAGTTTAAAGAAGGAAAATAAAGAGAATGAATAATTAAAATAAAAAAATAAATAATAATAATAATAATAACGAATAAATAAATAAAATAAAATAGGATTATTGGGTTGCCTCCCAATGAGCGCCTTTGTTTATCGTCTTTGGCTCGACATTGTCTTCTCGTCTTACTCCTCCTTGTATGTGGGATGTGCCAAATGAACTTCCTCCACTGTAGAGACATCAAATCTGTCAATAAATGGCTTCAATCGTTGTCCACTCACCTTAAAAATGTTGTTAGTCTCTATATTTTTAATTTCAATAGCACCATAGGGAGAGATACTTACTACCGAATATGGTCCTGTCCATCGAGATTTTAACTTACCGGGCATAAACTTCAATTTGGAATTGAAAAGAAGCACTTTTTGACCTTCAAAGAAGTGTTTTTGCCGACGAAGTTTATCGTGAACAAGTTTAGTCCTTTTTTTGTAAAGCCTTGCATTGTTGTAAGCTTCCAAACGAATCTCTTCCAATTCCTGAAGTTGCAACTTCCTCTCCCGTCCAACTTCCTTGGCATCTAAGTTGCATTGCTTGACTGCCCAAAAAGCACGATGTTCAATAGCAACCGGTAAATGACATAACTTACCAAAGACTAATCGGTATGGTGACATTCCAATTGGGGTTTTGAATGCAGTTCGATAAGCCCAGAGTGCATCCTCCAATCGTAAACTCCAATCCTTATGACTTGGATTTACTGTTTTTTCCAAAATGCTCTTAATCTCACGGTTAGAAACTTCTGCTTGCCCATTGGTTTGAGGATGGTATGCGGTAGCTACTCGGTGATTAACTCCATATTTGCGCATTAAAGCTTCCACCGTACGATTGCAAAAATGTGTACCTTGATCACTGATGATCGCCTTCGGTACCCCAAACTTACAGAAAATGTTAGATTTAAGGAAACCTACAACAACCGTAGAATCATTAGTACGGGTAGCTTTTGCTTCTACCCATTTCGAGACATAGTCTACTGCAAGCAAAATATATAGAAAGCCACATGAACTAGGAAAGGGTCCCATAAAATCCATACCCCATACATCGAAAATTTCACAAAATAAAATTGGGGTTTGAGGCATTTCATCCCTAGAAGATATGTTGCCCATCCTTTGACAATTCACACAACTCTTACAATATTGGTATGCATCCTTAAAGAGTGTTTCCCAATAGAAACCACTATCCAGAATTTTTCTAGCTGTTCTTTTGGGACCAAAATGACCACCACATGCATGACTATGACAATGAGCAAGAATGGAATGAATTTCATCGTTAGGCACACATCTACGAATGATTTGATCAGATCCTATTTTCCACAAGTACGGATCATCCCAAATGTAGTACTTCGAGTCATTCCTAAGCTTGTTCCTTTGTGCAATACTTAGGTCATGGGGAAAAATCCCAGTTACAAGAAAATTTACAATGTCAGCAAACCAAGATTCCTTACCTGTCTTACCTTGTAGGGTAAACAATTGCTTATCCGGAAATGTTTCAGATATAGGTAAGGATTCTTCTTCTCGCACCAACCGACTCAAATGATCAGCTACAGAATTTTCAAGTCCCTTCCTGTCCTTAATCTCCCAATCGAATTCTTGCAAAAGCAGTACCCATCGGATAAGTCATGGTTTTGACTCCTTCTTTGAAAGCAAATATTTCAAGGCTGCATGATCAGAGTAAACGACAACCTTAGATCCTAACAAATAAGATCTAAATTTCTCAAAAGCAAAAACTATGGCAAGAAGCTCCTTCTCAGTTGTGGTATAGTTGCATTGCGTTGGATTGAGTGTTCTTGATGCATAGTAAATGGCATGAGATTGCTTCCCTTCCTTTTGTCCGAGCACAGCTCCCACAGCATAGTGACTTGCATCGCACATCAATTCAAAAGGTAGATCCCAATTGGGTGCCTGCAAAACCGGAGCTGAAGTTAGCAAAGTTTTCAATGTATCAAAAGCTTCCTTACACTCATTTCCAAAATCGAATATAACATCATGTTGCAACAATCTCGAGAGTGGTTGAGCTATTTTCGAGAAGTCCTTGATGAATCGTCGATAGAAACCTGCATGGCCAAGAAAACTTCGAATTTCTCGCACATTAGTAGGATATGACAAGTTAGCAATTAAACCCACCTTGGCTTTGTCAACTTCAATGCCTCTTGAAGAAATTACATGACCTAACACTATTCCCTCCTTCACCATAAAATGGCATTTCTCATAATTAAGGACTAGATTAGTATCAATGCATCTCTTAAGAACTTTACACAAATTATCTAAGTATTGATTGAATGAATCACCATACACCGTAAAATCATCCATGAAAATTTTGATGCAATCTTCAATTAAATCAGAAAATATACTCATCATGCATCTTTGAAATGTTCCCGGTGCATTACAAAGTCCAAAGGGCATCCTACGATATGCAAATGTTTCAAATGGGCAAATAAAGGTAGTCTTTTCCTGATCTTCTTGAGCTACAACTATTTGATAATAGCCCGAGTACCCATCCAAGAAACAGAAAAATAATTTACCCGCCAATCTTTCTAACATCTGATCAATGAAGGGTAGAGGGAAATGATCCTTCCGAGTGGCGGTATTTAATTTTCTAAAGTCAATGCACATTCGCCATCCGGTTTGAAGTCTCATTCGTACCAGCTCATTATTCTCATTTTTTACCAATTGAAATCCACTCTTTTTGGGAACAACATGAACTGGACTTACCCATTGACTATCAGAAATATGATATATAATTCCTAACTCTAACAGTTTCAAAATTTCCTTCAAAACAATATCTTTCATGGTGGGATTGAGTTTTCGTTGAGGTTCTCTTACCGGTTTGGAATCGGATTCGAGTAGAATGCGATGCATACACACAGAAGAGCTGATACCTTTTATGTCTGCCAAGGTCCATCCAATAGCCATCTTGTATTCTCTCAATACCCGCATTAAGTTCTCTTCTTGATTTTCGGTCAAGTCCTTGGCTATGATTACTGGTAGGGTTTCGTTGTCACCCAAGTATGCATACTTAAGATGTTCAGGTAAAGGCTTCAACTCGAGCTTTGGGGCCTGCATTGTAGAAGGAAGAATTTTCTCGTTAGAAGGAGGTAATGGTAGGAAATTACTAACTTGCCTGAGGGGTAACTCCGGTGTAGACTGCAAAGCCATGATAGTTTCCTCAATGTCTTCATCTCGAGTTACCTCGGTTTGTTTATCTGTCCATCCCTTTTTCAGCACAAGATCAAGTTTATCAAGTACCAAATCTTGTTCAACATTCTCATTCACAACAGAGTCAATAATGCTAACATGAAAAATGGATTCCGAATCATTTGGATGTTGCATGGCATGAAAAATATTAAATGTGACAATCTCTCCATCAAATTCAAATGACAAGGTTCCTTTATCAACATCAATCTTAGTTTTTGCTGTTTTCATAAAAGGTCTTCCAAGCAATATGAGAGCAGGGTTTTGTGAACAAGCATCATCCATGTCAATGATATAAAAATCAACTGGAAAAATTAATTCATTGACCTTGACTAAGACATCTTCAACAATTCCCTCAGGATATGATGTGGACCTATCAGCTAATTGTATGATCACATTAGTTTTCTTCAAAGGTCCTAAATTCAAGTACCTAAAAACAGTTAAGGGCATAACATTGATTGATGCACCTAGGTCAAGCATTGCCTTTTCTATACTCCTAACCCCTACGATTATTGGTATGGTGAACATACCGGGGTCCTTACACTTAGGGGGTAATTTTCTTTGGATGATGGCTGAAACATTCTCATTAACACAAATCTTATCACTGCCCCCTAGTTTTGTCTTCCTAGTGCATAGTTCTTTGAGAAAGTTTGCATACCTTGGCACTTGTCGGATCGCATCCAAGACCGGGATGTTGATTTCCACTTTTCAAAAAGTATCTAAGATTTCCTTCTCCTCATTCTCTTTCTTCGATCTTGCTAACCTGCCAGGAAAAGGAGGTGGAATTATAACTCTAGTCTTAGAAGTATCGGTTTCTTTACTTACCTTTGTGGCCGATTCAATCAATTTTGATGTTTTATTTTGTTCGACCTCTTTGTCTTCTTCAATTGTTGATGAGTCGTCCTGTATTTTCCCTTCATTCTTGACTGCCATAGCACTCACGTTTTCTCTCGGGTTGATTTCTACTTGAGAAGGTAGTTTCCCATTGTTTTTCTCCATTCGATTCACGGTCGTTGCCAATTGCGACATCTGGTTTTCCAAGTTTTTGATGCTGGTTCTTGTCTCTAGTTGAAATCGTTGGTTCTCCTGTTGCAACCGTTAGGTTTCCTGTTGAAACAATTGAGTGCTGTTAGCCAAACTTTTAACAATTTCTTCTATAGACATACCTTGATTTGAGGAGGGTTGATGCGATTGAAATTGTTGTCGAGGTTGCTGTTGAAACCCTTGTTGTCGATTCCCATAACTAAAATTTGGATGATCCTTCTATCCAGGGTTGTAGGTGTTTGAATAGGGATCATACTTCCGCTGTGGTTGTCCCGGAAATCCCCCAATTACATTCATTTGTTCGCTGCACTCCTCTTGAAGAGTAGGACACATATCGGTTGGGTGCCCCATGTTCGAGCAAACACCATATGCTTTCACTTGTTGGCTTTGTCCTACAACCAACTTTTCCACAATCGAAGTTAGAGAATCTATTTTATGTTCGAGAGAAGAACTACTCACCTCATTGACCCTTTTTGGGGCCTCTTGTCTCCCTCCGAATTGTTGGGCATTGGCTGCCATGTTTGAGATCAAGTTTCGCGCATCATCGGGTGTCTTATTCACCAATGCTCCTCCGCTCGCAGCATCGATCATGTTCCGTTCCATTGGGGAAAGACCTTCATAGAAATATTGGATCAACAACTGCTCTGGAATTTGATGTTGAGGACAGCTAGCATATAGTTGTTTAAATCTTTTCCAATATTCGTATAAGGTTTCCCCATTGTACTGCCTTATTCCACAAATTTCCTTTCTAATAGTAGCTGCGCGAGATGCTGGAAAAAATTTTTCTAAAAACATTCTCTCCAAGTCAGGCCAAGTAGTAATAGAGCCAGAAGGCAAATAAAAGAGCCAATCCTTGGCATTATCTATCAAGGAAAAAGGAAAAACAACAAGTTTAAGTTGTTCTTCGGTTACTCCCTGTGGTCTCATGGTGGAACAGACAATGTGGAACTCCTTAAGATGTTTGTGAGGATCTTCCCCTGCAAGACCATGAAATTTAGGCAATAAATGAATCAGTCCAGATTTTAATTCGAATGGAGTTGTAATATTGGAAAAATTAATGCACAAAGGTTGCTGATTAAACTCAGGAGTTGCCAACTCCCTTAAAGTCCGTTGAGCTGCCATGTTTGTTTCTTTGACCTCCTTCTCTTCAACGTCAACGTCTGAGTCTAAGAGTTGGTTGGCCAGATTGTTTCCTAGTGATGAACTCGCTGTCTTCTTTGCTTCTTGAGTCTCCTTTTTCAGTTTTCGGGCTGTTTTCTCAATCCCTGGGTCAAACACAAGTTCACCTGTACGAGTAGAATGAGGCATATACCAAAAAAAAAAATATGAAAGTAAACTTTTAAAAGAAATAAATCTATCAACACCGTTCCCCGGCAGCGGCGCCAAAATTTGGTGTGTCGTCAAACAGCCAAATATAAAATACCTACTTCAAACAATACGAATATAGCACGAGTAGGGTCGTATCCACAAAGAATGGCAGATCTATTTCTTTTAATCAAAATGAAAATAAAATGTGGGGGTTTTGATAAAATAATCTAAAATAACTAAGCAAATAAAGCACTGAAAATTTACTAAGATAAAATGATGAGATAATATCAATCAAAGGAAAAGATGTCAATTAAGAGAAAACCTAGCCAAAGGAGTTATTTCCACCTTGATGTGTTTGATTGATCATCGATACAAAAATTACTCAATATTATGCGAATAAATTGGTTATAGTCACTAAGTACCACGAAGCGACCAATCTCTCCGTATTTTTTCGGTAATCAAGATACCATCGTTAATTATTTCTCTAATCGAAAGACAACCCAAGAGACCTTCGTTGGATTTAATGTTCCGACAGCATTAAGATCTAGAGAGACCCAATTCTAATCAGTAAATTCCAACCTGGATTTATTTAAATTAGATTACCTAATCTCTTGACATACATCCTACCGCTTACGAGGCCATAAAATTATGTCAATTACCACTCCATTAAAAACACACAAACCTTGCTATTTTTAAATGGTAGTAGACTATTCTAGGGTTATTAAATATAAGCCTCTATTTAACAATCCCAAAACAATCATGAACACTAAATATAGAGATTAAATAAATACCCACAAATATCAAGCAAATAAGATCATTTAGATCTCACAATCATCATTCATCAAGGTTTCAATAATTCTTTGACTAGAAAGGAAATTAAAATGAAAACATAATGAAAGAAAAACTCACAATAAAATAAATGTTGCTTCTAAGAAAATAAAGAAAAGAACAAGGAATTCTCCCGGCTGAAAGCAGCAACCTGCTGTTTTTCTCCTTTTTCCTGCTTCTGCACACCACTCAAAAAGTCACTAATACAAGCTTAAATATCTCCTCTCCTGGGTGTGCGGCTGGAAACCCTAAAGGAATAGTAATTCCTACAATTTTACCTTAGTAAAATTACTCCATAATATTCTCTAAAATTGAATAAAATATTCTAAAGAATAAAATCCTAAAAACTTCAAGTAAAACAAAATAATTACAACGATTCAAAATTTCACATTCCTAAATATTAGGAATGAAGAATAAAATCTTCAAAAGTCTTGTATTTCTCCTTTAATTCAGCGCGCCCACGTGCTAATGAAAAGTCATTTCTGTCTGTTCTTTCATCCTCGCATAATTGCTCCAATTAAGTCTCTTTTTCTTCATATTTCTCCCCGCCTTTTGTCTGATTAATCTAACACATCAATCACCACAATTAGTGTAATATTTTCTCAAAATAATACAAAAATCAATTACAAATATTCCACTTATTTTGTTCCCATCAATTGTCGATGGATTTTTTTCCATCACTAATACTTTGTTTTTTTTAGTGATAGAATAGAAAAGGGCATATGATATTATTCGAATTTTAAATATAATATTTTATATTTTATGTAATCAATATATATTTCAAAAGAAGGTTTAAAACTAGAATGAAACAGGTGACTTGAAATTTTTTATTTTAAAATTATTGTCACGATTTTAATTTGATTTTATAAATTCTAATTTAAAGTTAAACTTTGATCATGTTTAGGTTCAAGTAAGTCTTGCAAGGAAAAAAAATAGAAAAGGAATTTCAACATTTTCATAAATTCATATTTTTTTTTTGCAATAATTATTAATTAAGAATGCTGAAATTTCAAGTTTACTTCAAAAGCACGCCGTGAGCTTGGGTCCGAAGACCGTAGTCAAAAGATCTACGTACAGTCACGTGCGGTTTAGAATTGATCATATGAAAACTTTAGAATTGCAATGGAGGCATTCAATGATGGCGTTGCGCAATGGTGATGACAGGTGAACTTCGACTTGAATGATTTGTCCAAGGATGTCGGTGATTGTGATCTCGACTACCTTCTCGGTAGGTTGCGGTTTTTCTGTCTATGTAGTATCGTCTCTAAATTTTGTTGTTTCTTTTGAGAGATTTTCTTTATTCCTTTTAGATGGAGGTAAAGTCTATCGAGGAGGGTCGTAATTGAGGATCACGATACCCTCTGCCATTTTGAATTTGATTTTCATATATTTAGTATTTGGCAAGGGTTCCAAACTGTTTGAACTAGGATGGCCTAAAATAACATTATAAGAGGAGGGAAGTTTGATTACATTGAACGTGATCATAACAGTAGCATGATTTGGGGGTATCCCCAAAGTTATGGGAAGTAATATAGTAGTTTTGGGTATAGTCATTCACTAGGGAGTCTTTTTAGGGGAGTTATCTGAGGTTATAGATTAATAGAGGTGAAACCCATATGTTAAAAAGTATCCCAATAGAGAAGATCACGATATACTCTCCGATCGATGAGAACTCTCCTCATGGTGTATGAACCTATCTTAGCCATGACGACCAATGGATCATGGCGATCTAAGATAATTCCGACTAAATCATCATCGTCAAAACCAATTGGTGGTGTCTTTCCCTTTTGCGGCATGGTGGCAACGGTGATGAAAGACCGAGCGTGAAATGAGTCTCTTCCTAACTTGTTCTTACGAACGGTGTCAATCCATTGGAAGTATGTTTAAACTCCATAGATGCTTGCTCCATTGACCCGGATATGAAGTTAACGTTGAGAGGTGCTCTGAATCTTTGTGAGAGATGAAACCTGCAAATATAGTCGGAGGATGTTCGGTAGGGAAGATTCCGATACTCAAGTCAGAAAGAACAGTTTTAAGAGAATGAGAAAAAGGCTAAAGAGAACTCGATGTTAACCCAGTGTTGTCTTTTGTGTACCTTTGTGTGGAGTTTTTTTTAACATACCTAGATGGTTGTCGATACCAGACATATATACCATGCATATATGGTAAGTCCCATATGAGTTTAAAAGTGTAGAAATCATAATTTCTTTAAAAAGATTGCTGAAAATTTTTCAAGATTGCAGAGATTGTAGTCAAAAATCTTATTTGGTGTCCTGTTGATTAAGGAAAACTCGAGTTGTCATAGAGACTTCCTACCTTTTCAGAAGCGACTACCAAGATATGTTTTTTTACTAAAACAGATTTTCCCAAGAATAGAGAAGATGCATATCCGATTAAATAAGATTTAAATTTGTCAAAAATTTACTTTCTTATTGGTTGGCTTCAAGTTGTATCTATCGTGTAATGGAATGAATTATGTTTGTATTAATGGAAAGTGTCCACCAAGGAGTCAGAGCATTGAGAGCTGGAATAATCGAGAGTGTCGCAAGGAGTGCTTGACCAAGAGAGTACTCAGCCAAGAGACTCCAAGCGTATTCGGCTGCTTAAATACAGTATGACCCAATGGGTTCGAGTTATCTCGGTCTTGTGATAATAGACCGTGGGATCAAATACCATCATATATAATCAACTTTAATCTCTAGGAGAACGAGAGATGAGGCTATTTTGGAGCTGAACCGATCACGTGGTAGAGAATATTTACATTGCATTTTTTTCTGACAACCTATTAAAGTGCTTTTGATGAAGTTAATGATCTTTACATTTTACGTGGTACATGTGCCAGAATGCAAGTTAAATCTCTCTTACAATTGCTCTCTATTCAATGCATTTCCAGTCCTTGAATTGCAAAAGCAGATGGTGATGGACAGATTTCTGCATTTGGCCCCATTTCTGGATCACTGACCTTCCTTGGTAATTGCCTTCTTTGATGCCATCTATGCTTGATTACAGCTGATATGAACACCCAAATGGTTAAGCATTCAACCATGAGCTCCTTTAAGTTCAGCTTATGAATAACATAGATGATCAAAGCCATTGTTGAACTGCCTACTGATATCACGAAAAGTACCCAAAAACTGTTGGGACTAAGACTCGAATGATCCTTGATCAAATCTTCATCGACACACGTCTCAGAGGCAATCATGCCATTCTCTAGCTTTCTTAGTATTCCTTGTTCAGATAACTTTAGAATCGCATCTGACATGTCAGGAGCCAGTTGAGACCCCCTTGGAAATGCCTGTTACAGGAGCACATTGCACATGAAAATGTTTCATTGGTTTTCATATTTTGTCATATTCCATACATCTTGACTAAATGTCGGAGTAAGTTCATGCATAAATGTCAGTGAGTTGTCAACCATTTTGTATAAAGGTTCATCATCTAGCATGATGTGCAGGCATGTGTGTGTGCGCATGGGTGTGTGTGTGTGGGGGGGGGGGGGGGGACTTACGTATCCAAATCCTCCAACCTTAAATGATGTCCCAGATTGTGTATAGCCCTTGCAATACTTAGCAAGGAATACATTGGCCAAAGGAGCTTCCATGAAAGCAGCCTTAATCGATTGGTTTCTGAAAGCTTGATCATACTCTTCCGGTGTTCTACATAGTTTGAGGTTTGAGTCAAAGCCCAAGACATCTGTCAAATATCCCTTCACATACAATCCTTCGCCAAAGCCAACTGGTGCTTTAGTAGCCTTCAGCACCTCCACATCCTTCACCGTGGCCTCAAGCTTCTGCAGAGTGAGCATGCTGGTTAGGGTAGCTGTGTAACTTTGCGTGATCACTAATGCTACAAACAGCCACACCACCATGGCCATTTGCGATAAAGTACTGTGCAGTTTCTCCCCTGCACATATATATTGCTCATGACTGATTGTCCTAAAAGTTTAATTACAGGCTTCATAAAGGTACTTAAAGAGTTAAGCATTACCATGTAAAGAGAAGAGAGTGTTGAAGGCTAGCCAAAGCAAAGTACCAATTTGGTTAAGCAAAGGACCTTTGAGTTCTGGGCAGTGATTGCGCTCAATTAACCACACAACAAACCCATTGAAAATATTGATGATCCCTGTGAGAAGCCACATGGTTATGGTGAAGGGTCTCATAAAAAGCCAGGCTTTATCGCTTGTTTGGAGCTGAACTGGAGAAACCAGCACTAGTCCTGGTTCTGTGTAAGGGTGCGAAAATTCTGCCCATTTGTATCGCTTGCTTAAAATAGCTACATCGCCAACTATTGCATCAAATTCCTATTAATCATCATTCAAATCATTAGTTTTCAAGAATACAACAGATAATTAAATATGTTCCAAATAACTAAATGCAATTAAGGCGAACAGAATTGATATGCTGCAGTTATGCAGTACAGAGATGCATAGTCTACTACCAAAAATCATTCATATACAAAGAAATTACTGTCTGGGTCATTGAAAATGACATTTTGCTCATAAGACATAAGGACATGCACATGCTAAAACACAAATAGGCAGAAATATGTATATGTTCATGTGGAATAAATGCAAATGTTTGTTTCCAATTCATCTGAAAGTATTTCGTTCCAGCATATTGCCACGATGAGGTCTTCGAACCGAACACAGTATTTGCAGGAAAACAGAACCGTTTGTATTTGACAGGATCAAAATTGTCTCAACACCAAAAAATAAAGAACAAATGGAGCTGCTATCAATAAATCAAAAAGTAAAAGCAGCCGAACCTCAAACCTTAAAACTAAAATGCGAGCCTAAACATGGTCCCGAAAGAAACATAAATAGTGGACAACTCAAATCAAGGTAAAGCCACAAGCGACTGCTTAACCTATTCCAAGGCACAAGCCAATCAAATATGCAGTAGCTACACAGCACTAATCACTATTGTTGGAATGAAACCTAAACTACTAAGATATTTCCAATTATGTTGTCCGAAACTTTAGAGGGTGAGTCTTGGTGCAACATTTAATTGCTTCTTTGGTGATCTCGAGATCACGGGTTCGAGGCATAGAAACGGTTTCTTTGCAAAGATGTAAGGGAAAGACTGAGTATATATACGCCCACTCTCCCCTACTCCGCACTAAGTCGGGAAGCACTTTATGCACAGGTTGAGCCCTTTATGTTGTCTGAAACTTTCTGCACATCTTTTAGAAAAGAACAAGAACAAAAACCATACCTTTAAGTAGACCTTCTGCACCAAGTCATCATATACGCCGGTAAAATTGATAAACTCATATGGTAATGGATAAGGCAAATACTCTATTGAGGCTTTGAAGACTTCAATTGCAAACCCCGTATAATTGTTCCCTTGAGGTGGGGAATTATCCTTTTCTACAGTGACAAATTGCTTGAAAGTGGAAGTGGGAACACCGATTCTAAGCGTGGCATTTGATGAGCTTGGAAAAGTCCATCCTTTGGGAGTTGTTTTTGGCCCCTTTGGCCAAATGACCGGCTGCAAGTTTTCCATGGAAGAAAAATTTTTAGCTCCCATTTCAACCGTCTCCGTAAATCCCATGTTTTCTGACCAAAACCCAAGTTCCCTATCGCTTCTCCCCACAATATTGATGACCCCAAATATCCTTGGTGCCGGTAACTTCTGATCTATAAATTGGATTTGGCTGGTTAGACCGTTGAAATCACTTCCCAAAATTTTTTCTAACAAATGTTGGCCTCCCATATCAGTACTAGTTGAACCAGATCCCCCCATGCTTGCTAAACCTACCGTCCAAACAGCATCATAAGCCTGTACTGCAAAAATCCCAGGCTCATGATTTTCTTCATAGGGATGCCTCGCTTGAAATGTTTTTCGAAACCTCTTATAAAACAACTTATAACAGTCTCCGCTGTTGGAGAAATAGCTCTTGACTCCAAGACCGCCTTGCATATATGAGATGTTTACTTGGTCAATAGAGTGCACCATACTTGCAATAGAATGCGTAACAATCCACGCAAAATCCTTCTCCATCATCTCCATTCTTTTCGCAGTTTCAAAGACCTTCAAAGCCAATTCTAAAGAAGAATGAAGAATGAAAACTCTACATTGCCCTTCTCTAAGCCTTATGAGTGCATCAAACAAGAAAGATGATGGAGAATTGGCAGGCGGGAGAGCCACTAATTCTGCAATCCCGACATCGATGCCGTAAAGAGCATCAGAGAGATAAGGGAATATCCCATTGGCATAAGAATCAACATCTTCATATAAAAGAGTGACTTGACGCCATTTCCAAGATCGTACAATAGCTGCAATGGCCTTCATTTGAATACTCTTATCAGACGAGGCTTGAATCAAGAAAGGCCATTTCTCTATCGCCCAATTTGGAGTAGTCTCGTAAAAACTAAGTACTGGGGTTTGTGTCCTGCTTCCAATTTCTGCAACCAATTTTGCTTCTTCCCATGAATTGGGTCCTAAAATAGCATTCACCCTCTCTGTCTCTATCAAATCCACAGCTGCATTTCCAACAAATTGCATTTAGTTAAAAATAATAAAAAAATAATGACAAAGAGATGCTTTTACACTCCAAGAATCTAAAGAATCTGACCACCAAAAATGTAAATTTCACATCTAAGGATTAATGGTAATTGCCTTTTTCATGATTAATTACTCTTAAGGTTTACAGTTTGAGAATCCTTTGAAATAAAACAAACAACAGAAGACCAAACACATAAAACGCACCACTTAAAGAATTCAAAAGTTAATGGGTTATTAACATTGTGAATCTTCAAATTAAAATTTTATCCTAAACAATCAATTCAAGAAAAAGTTCAAATTACCCATAAGGGCTGCTTGAAGGGGTTGGCTTCGGCAGTCTTTAACAATCAAATGCAGAGTTTGATTGAAGTGATTGTTGAAATCTTCAATAGCCATTTCCATTGCCAAGCTCTTTTCTTTTCCCACGCGAGAACTAGTGTCAATAATAGCTCCTATTACATCTTCCTTAACGCCACCATTTGCTCTTGAAGAAGACAAGAAAACTAGTGAAACTAAAGCAAATAACAGAAAACGAAGGGTGCCCATTTGTCTGATTCGAAATGCCTAAGGCTACAGCCGCCTTTCTAGTTTGCTTACTTTTGTATGTCGCGTGGTGCATTTTGTGTGGGTCGTGTCGAATTGAAGTGGGCTCCTAAAATTTAAAAGACTAAACGATCTTTCAATACAAAAGAAGCACGCGCTTTTCACTTCCAAGAATGGGAAATTGATTGGGTTACTAGGTCGGAATAGACCCAATGTTGACTGAGAGAAAATATGATTTTTTTAAAGATATTACCAAGTGAATCAAATAAATTATAGATTAAATAAATTTAATTTATATGATAATTTTGATTAATTTTTAATTAAATATTTAGATCGGACAATCTCAATACATTGTGTATGATTATGAATTTGGATTAGAATATGGGTTTTTTTTAATTAATTTTTTGGATTTCAAGACTTTTTCTAATCTAAGAGTGTTTATAATATATTTATGTATGTAAGATTTTTTCCTCTTTTGTCTTCTCCTAATTACCAAATAAATGAGTTTGAATTTTGTTATACCTGTCGACTAAGAGTTGAACTTCAATTCAAACTCTTATTTGCAACCAAGAGTTCTTGTGGTACTACTTACAGTCTTTTTTTTGAGTTGAACTTTAATTCAAACTCTTATTTGAATTAATAAAAATATATTTAAATTGAGTTCTATTTCAATATATTTTATTTACTTAATTTAAATATATTTTTATTAATTCAAAATTTTTCAAATTTTCAAATTTTGATTCTTTGTTTATATATACTTTCATATAGAATTTATTCTATTTACTTTTTGTACAACATTTTATGAAATATAAACATGGTCTTGTTATCAATAGATACTCGGTTTAGTAAAATATGATACTAGATTTTTCAATTAAATCTCAAATTTGAAATTTGAAAATAAAAAAGATTACACTTGAAGAGTTATCTTCTAAATAAGACTCTTATAAACGCTTAAATTGAATTAATCGAAACATTACTCCGGATACCGATAATGATACCTAAATACGATCTCTTTAATTTTTTTTTTATACTTGATCAATAGATATTTGGATTATCCGACTAATCCAATTCGAATGTTATGAAATCCATTTAAAAATTGATTCTTTTAACAACTATTTTTTTATTCCCAAAATTCAAATTCGATATTTTGCTTAATGGAATTTAATATTTGATCACTACTCATGGAATGTTGGTATAATCTCCTTCAATTGTCGAAAGAGTATGGACGGGAATTTGAGTTCTGGATTTAATTTTTCTATTATCTAATTATTATGCTCATGACCATGTTGGCCCAATATGAAAAAAAAAATTATCATATAGTTATTTGCAATGTATATTGGCTCAAAATAATCTGCAGGATTCTGATAATTTTACCCAGCATAAGCGAGCTTGATTTCCAATCATGGTGAATGAAATTCTTGGAGCCACTGCCTCTTATGGTGAGTAATAGAATGGAAAATGGTGGTATATGATATGATTCGAATTTAAAATATAGTATTTTTAATTAATGCATATTTTAAAAAAGATTAAAAATTAGAATCAAACCAGTGTGTTGAAAATTTTGATTTTAAAACTAAAAAACTAAAATTATTTTAACATTTTAATTTAATTTTATAAAATTTATTTCTAATTCAATCCTAATTTAAAATTAAAACTTTGAGCATGTTTAGAAGGTTCGAGTAAGTCTTGCAAGGAAAAAGATAGAAAAGGAATTTCAACATTTTCGTAACTTCATTTTTTTGAAAATCGGCTGATGGATCCGATTTCTCAGCAATTGACTCAGGACAGGAAGAATTCTGAATCTTTACTTTATTTTTGCAATAATTATTAATTAAGAATGCCGAAATTTCTAAGTTTGCTTCAAAAGCACACCGTGTAGCTTGGGTCCGAAGACCGAAGTCAGAAGATCTACGTACAGTCACGTGCGGCGCATGCGGGGTCTCTTATTCCTCCTCTCCGGGCACTGCGTCCTTTTGTGTGGCCCAATTTCGCCCTCCCAAATTCGTACCTTCATCCGCTTTGTTTACGTCTGATTTTTGTTTTTCTTTTATATATTTTTA
The DNA here is from genome assembly GCA_033439265.1 of Dillenia suffruticosa. Taxonomy (NCBI): domain Eukaryota; kingdom Viridiplantae; phylum Streptophyta; class Magnoliopsida; order Dilleniales; family Dilleniaceae; genus Dillenia; species Dillenia suffruticosa. The sequence goes on from JAVTVX010000005.1 coordinate 5,348,190, forward strand.
TTTCTTAAAATTACAAAAAAAAAGGGTAATAATATTTTCAAAAAATCAAATTAGTATCACAAAAAACTATTCTGCGTGAATCAAATAAATTAAAAATTATATTTTATACGTAAATAAGTTTCATGTAAAATTCAATTAATTCAACATTTTATCTATAAAATTTTATAATTTTTATTGTATTTTTCCTTCATTCGCTCATTTTTCTCATTTGCCAACCATCCCACACTTGTCACATCTTCGAACATTTCATCATTGCTTACCAAATCAAAACAGAAAAAAGAAAAAAAAAAAAAAAAAAAAAAAAAAAAAAAAAAAAAAACATCCATCTTCTAGCAAGCTTGACCAGGCTTTCATCTGCCTTCTCAAAAACGCACAAGAAAAATCAAAATTTAAAAACATGGTATTTCCTGTCTTGACTGCAACAGAAAATCTAATATCCTAAGTTTCCAATGATCAACGGATTGTAGTCGGCAAGGTACTACGTCCTTTTATTAAATTTTGAATTCAAAATTTATATTAAAAAAATATTATATTATAAGAATTTTCGTTTTAAATTGGACTCAACGAAATTCAAACCAAATTAGTTGAATTATAACTCAACGTACCAAAGCAAAGCCATTGAAGGCTAGCCAAAGCAAAGTCCTAACTTGGTTCAGGAAAGGGCCTGAGTTCTGAGCAGTGATTGCGCTCTATTATCCACACAACAAAGCCATTGAAAACATTGATGACCACAGTCAAAGCCCACATGGATACAGTAAAGGGCCTCACAAAAGGCAAGGCTTTATTTCCCGTTTGGGGTCGAACCGGAGAGACCATCAACAATCCTGGTTCAGTGTAGGGATGTGAAAATTCTGCCCATTGAAATCTCTTGCTTATAATTCCTACATCTCCAACCACTGCATCGTACTCCTATTACCACGGAACATTAATCATAAGCTCAAATTGCAATGTTGAGAATGAGTGATATGTTAGATGTAATTTGTTTTGGTTTAAAGGAATTTCAAAAAATAAACCAAGTATTGGAAGATTTAAGCCATACCTTTGAGTAAATTTTCTTCACTAAGTCATCATATAATGGGCCGCTACAATTGTAAAACTCATATTGTAGAGGATACGGCAAATACTCTATTGCAGCTTTAAACGCATCAATTGGGAAACCAGAGAAATTGTTCTCCTGCAGTGGGCAATTACTCTCCACCCCAACAAATTGTTTAAATCTGGTTGTAGGAGCACCAATTCTAAGTGTGCTACTGGATGAGTTTGAAAAAGTCCATCCTATAGGAGTCATTCTTGGACCCCTTGGCAATATCACTGGCTCTAAGTTCTCCATGGAAGAATAATTTTTGCCCCTTCCTTTCAGAGTCTCCAAAAAGCCAGCATAGTCTAACCAAAACCTGATTTCTCTGTAGCTTCGTCTTCCCACAATATTAATAATCTGAAATACTTGCATTGGAGGTAGTTTTTGATCTATGAATCTTGACTTGTTAGGCCACTGAATTAGATTGCAAAATTTTGTCTAACAAAGTTTGACCTCTTATATTTGTACCTGATCTTGAGCTTCCCACGGCTAGACCAACTGCCCACACAGCATTATATAACTGAAAAGCAAAAAATCCAGGCTCGTGATTTTCCTCGTGAAGATACTTTGCTTGAAAATTTTCACTAAACCTCTTGCTGAACAACTTGATTTTTTCTCCACTTTCAGAGAAATAGCCCTCGACTCCTAGAACACCTTGCATAAAGGAGAGGCTTACTGGGTCAATGGAATGCACCATACTTGTAATGGCATCTGTAGTAATCCAAACATAATTCTTTTCCATCATCTCCATTTTTTTTGCAGTTTCAAAGATTTTTAAAGCCAGTTCTAAAGAAGAATGAAGTATGAATACTCTGCATTGCCTTCTTTAAGTCTCATGAGTACCTCAAATAACAAAGAAGAAACAGGTGGGAAAGCTACCAATTCTGCTACCACAACATCTATGCTGTAAAGAGCATCCGACAGATAAGGGAATACCTCATTGGCATAACTATCACTATCTTCATATAAAATAGTGACTTGATGCCATTTCCAAGACTGCACAATAGCTGCAATGGCTTTCATTTGAATGTAATGATCAGATGACGCTTGAATTAAGAAAGGCCAAAGCTCAATCGCCCACTTCGGAATTGCGTAACCGAAATAAAGAATTGGGGTTTGCGTGTCATTCCCAATTTGTGCAGCTAATGCTGCAGCTTCCCATGTATTGGGTCCCAATATAGCTTGAACTCCCCCTACTTGGATGAGATCCATAGCTACATTTTCATAAAATAATTGTGCTTAGAAGAAAAAATGGATTTTGGCCAAAATCCATAAAAATTATGACATAACAGGATTGCCCCAAGGATCTGGATGTTAAAAAATTATGACCTCAAATTAATTTCCTTTTGCCGAATCAGCAACAAAACTGATTGCTACACGATGCATGTGACGCGGCATTAAATTTGGAGCACAGTATACATGATAAATGATTTGGCCAGAACCTACGAACTGTATTTTTGAACTTATTTCTTGAGGGATGCTATAAAATTCATCCAAAATCTGTGTACTCTCTTCTTTAATATTTCCTTTTTCGGCTCAATCCAGACAATCAAAAGCTCATGCACTGCTCATGGGCGAAGCCAACAGTCCCCCCAGGGAGGGATTTTTGGGGAAAGAACTTTAACATATATATTTTCAAGTAACGGTAAAAATCGTAAAATATCTGAAATAGTTTTAAAGATACCGATAAAATCTTTTAATATGTTGTTTATTATCTTAAAATATAACATCTCTCTGCCTCCCCTCCATCTCCCTAATATAAATTTCTGGCTTCAACTTGTTATATCAAGGAATGAACTTTCTCCACCCTTTACAGCAGAAAATAACGGGGGTTAACGATAGGATTTCTTTATGATTTTTTTCCCTTAGTTCTTAATATGGATTTCCGGCTTAATTTATAACCTAAAATAAATAAACAAACTCTCTTGCCTTCTGGACCATCTTCCAGTTGGCATGCTCTTCAACATTTTTCTTATTACGGATAAGAATCCCTAGATTTTCGGATTTAGGATCCATTGCAAATCAAACGAGTGTAAAAGCACATTCGAAACTAAGGTTTTCTCACTATGTTCTGAGGGTTAAGAGAACGATTCTAAACTAAAGAACTACTCAAGAAAAGGGAAAAATTCCAGTTTCTTAACTCTAATAGAGGAAAGAGAAATTGAAGAGAGCGGATATGGCTATTCCCAGAACGTACCCATGAGAGCTGCTTGAAGGCGTTGGCTTTGAAAGTCTTTAGTAATCAAATTCAAACTTTTATTGAAGTAATTGTTGAAATCTTCAACCGGTGCCAACAATACAACCTATTTGTCCCTCTGGACAGCTGGCCTCCCCATTTCTATTCTTTTTTTCCTAATTCCATCCATTTAGTTCCATCTTCTTATTATTATTTTTTTTTTAAAAAAAAACAATACAACCTATTTTCACATTTTTTTCCAGGTTTGTGTTTTCATGAAAAATGGCGGTTGTTTTTGGACAAATTAACAAACACATTACTGTAAGACCAAAAAAAGGCTGGCCCATTTTGCCTTTTTGTGTGGAGACACTACCACATGGCATAGCACAGTAGAGCCGACATTCTTTATATTAGTCTTCGGACGATGACAAGATATTCCTTTCTGTTTTCCCTCAAGAATTTGGGAGAAAAGTCTATTTTTGCTTTATAGGAAAACTAATTAAGATTAGTGGAAAATATAAGGAAAGACGCAAAAGCTATCATAAATATCCCATAAATTTGTAAGCAGACCTTTCAAGTTCATTACATGGAAAGCACTTGCGGGATCCCTTTTTCACAGTAGATAAAAGATGTAGAAAAAATAGGGTTAATTACCTATTCAGTCCCTAATTATGTCAAGTTTTCAATTAGTTGCTAGACTTCAGGGATCAGAGATGACTGATGGTAATGCCCCCAGAAACAAAATTTAATCCTCTCTCCTCTCTCTTCCCAATCTATTGGTGCAACCTTCAATGGAGCACTCATTTTTAACCCCCAAATTTTCTCTCTTCTAAAAGACCCACTAGAGGAATTCTAGATCGAATTCCATTCCAGGCCTTTCCTTTGTCAAAAAATAACAATAATAATAATAAAATTTCTCATGCACCGTCATCGATATCGAGGTTGAACGAGAGAAGGCCAAACCTAAATACTCCCCCGATGCCGCGGGCATAACGCTTGCTAGGCAGACCCAATCTTGAGTGAAAAAATATGATTGGGAACTTCTCATCCTTTGCTTGTCAAGTAAAAAACGATATTCCCAAATAAATTTAAAATTCTAGCGATGAACTTGACTTAAAAAAAATGAAAAATCCTACTTTTCAAAAGTGACTTTTCTCAAATTGACTAGATATGAGAATCTGAGAAATTCTTATGAAATTTCCTCTCACTTCCCATACATTTCTAAAATTTCCAGTCCTCCTGATGGGTGGTCCCAAAGTGTATTTATCATGAAGCTTATGAGAATGTTACTATGATTATGAAATGCTCATTGAGTCCTTGATTCCAATTTTTTTTTTTTTTTTTGCACATACATAAGGGGCTCGAACTTGAACATAGGGAGGGGAATGTGCTATTTGAGCTGAAGCTCTTTGGCTGAGTCCTTGATTCCATACACGCCATTGAAACATTCAAAGTAGTTATATGAAGTCTTTGTTTGACAAGTGAATTTGATTAATTTCTTCGTCTCTGGCTTTGTTTTTCATCCAAAGAGATTTCTGTCGTTTCCTAAAGTTAATAATTTAATGTATTTAATTTTTAGAGCTATTTGTGAATATACCCTATTCTAATAGGGCTCTGATGATAGATTTTAGTAACTATAGCTCAAAATGAACATTTCGTAGGATTGGAACTCTCAACATAACAGCCGGCAATAATAGTAAAAGCCAGTAGTTTGTCTTGATTGAGAACAGGATTATAAAATGGATGAGGCAATTTTAATCTGGGCCAAACAAGCAAACAGTGTTTTTGACAACTACTGTTCACATATAACGTGGGATGGAGAAGGTCATGTTTGCTCTGATTCCATACTCAGTTGCTAAGCTAACAAATTTGAGGGGACTATGTGAGAGTTTGATAACTAATGAATTTCTACATTGATTTTGTTTATACTAGCTTTTGTCCCAAGGAAAGGATTGAAGAGAAAGTTCTGGATTTTATAGATTCAAGACTGAAATAGCACTAAAATAGGACTTGATCATTAGCACATCTTATGTACAGGAATATACTAATACAATTGAACATTCCAAATAGGTCATAACATGTTTATTATTCCTAATTCTCCAATTCAGGACTTTCTCCATCATGAACTCTAGCAGAGAGTTGGGATTTTCGACGTTTCCACCCCTTGATCAAGGCTCGCATGGCTTTGAATAAGCCCTTGTTCTCTGTAACAGCATCAACAGAATGCAACTTGTTACCAATAATGTGGATCACTAGAGATACCGTTGATGTGCCTGCTGTGATCAAGAAAAGTGCCCAAAAACTCTGATAGCTAAGCCTAAGGCTGTCGTAATCATCTTCGGTTTCTACATTCAAATTCTCCACAGTACCGGTATAATTTTTCTCTAGTTCTCGTAGCTTTCCAGATTCCGACACATTTAAGACAGCTTCTGATATGTCTGCAAGGAATAAAGATTTCTTTGGAAATGCCTATACCACAGAAGAAAGGATATAATCAATAATGATCAATGAGGTTATAAAGAAAAATGCTGCTGCACAACTTTTCATTATCTGAGATTCCAACGCTTGCAAAATGGGATAGACTTACAAATCCTAGTTGTCCTCCAACCTCATACTTTGGAGGAACCGCAGCAAACTCCTTCTTGTGTTTAGCAAGGAAGACTTTTGCATAAGGGACTTCAAGGAAAGCAGCTTTTATCTCTCTATTGCGGAAGGCTTCAGGATAATCATCAGAAGTGAAATTCTTGATTTGATCAGATGAAAATCCCAAGACATCCACCAAATACTCTCCAACAAAGGATCTTCCAGCACAGCCTACCATATCATTGTTCTTCTTCAATGTCTCCACATCAACAACAGTCGGTATTAGTCGTTGGACAGTGAGCATGCTGGTCAGACTTGCAGTGTAACTTTGAGTTATGATCAACGCCACGAAAAGCCAAATCACCATTGCCCATCGCGACAAATTGCTATGCAGATTATCAGCTGCAACATAAGTTTGGAAAAAAATAATAATAATAATTCGGTAATACAGAGCCTTCAAAGAAATTTGTGCATTCCAATAAGGAAGACAAAAGTGTCTTACATTGAAGGGTGAAGAGTGTAGTGAAGGATATCCAAATTAATGTTCCGAATTGGGTGAGGAGAGAGCCTTTAAGTTCGGTATTGTAATTTCTCTCTATCAACCAAACTACAAAGCCATTGTAAACATTCACAGCACCTGTTAGAACCCACATGCCATTTGTAAAGGGCTTCATGAACAACCACTCTCTATTCGATGTCTCTGCCTTGACAGGAACTATCATCACCAGCCCTCCTTCGGTGTACGGTTGTGTAAATTCTACAAATTGGCATCGGTTTGCAACTATTGATATATCACCTACTACTGCATCATATTTCTTAAGTGAAAGAAAGTTACGAATAAGTTTGTTCCATTCAAACAATAGTGCAAGAAGAATTCTAATTTAACTCAAAAATAATAGAGAGCTTACCTTGGAGTATACTTGCTCGACTAAAGAGTTGTAAGAGCCATTCATAGGAAAGAACTCATGATGCAAATCGTAAGGCAGCCTCTGTAGAGCTTCTTTAAAGACATCAATTGAGAACCCGGTAAAATTCTCTTTCCCCAAAGCATCAAGTTGCACGTGAACAAATTCTTTAAAAGTTGCACTAGCAGGCACGATAATCCTCAAAGGTTTTTCTTTAGTCGGAGGAGCCCATCCCCTTGGATCAGTTGAAATTCCTCCAGGCCATATAACTCGTTTCAGGCTTTTCATAGTGACATTATGTTTACTACTTGCATGGCTAGTGTTTGAGAAACCTGATCCCTCAAGCCAAAATCCAAGTTCTTGGTACCGATTGTGATATATATTTATGATCTGATACAAGTTTTGTGAAGCCAAACGCCGATGCTTGAATCTTATCCTTCCGGTTAGCCCATGAAAACTTGTACTTGATATGTTGTCCAACAAGTTTTGGCCCCTCATTTCATTTCCTTTCATTGCATGAGCCAGAGTCCTCACAGCATCATAAGCCTGCAATGCAGAGTACCCTGGCTCATTCTTCTGTTCTTCGGGATACTTGGCATGAAACTTTTGACTGAATTTGGAATAGAAATCCTGAAATTCTGAACCCTTTTGATGGAAGTAAGATTTCACTCCTAATACACCTTCCATTGAGGAATAGGATGCTGAATTGATGGAGTGGACTTGACTTGTGATGCTATCAGTAGTAATCCAAACACAGTCTTTCTCCATCATTCCCAAATTCTTGGCCTCTTTGAATATGTTCAAAGCCAGAGACAATGACGAATGAACCACAAAAACTCTGGCCTGACTCATTTTAAGTCTTTCGAGCTCTTCTGATAGATAAGCCAGAGAAGAAGCAAAAGGTTTAAGGGCTAGAAGTTGGATGATTTCTGATTCCTCATCCTTGAGGGCATTGGCAAGGTGAGGAATGATCCCAGATGTTGCAAAGTCAATGTCTTCATAAATTACAATAACCTGCTTCCAGCCATATGAGCCTACAATGGCAGCTATAGCTTTCATCTGTGCATATTTGTCTCGGGAGGCTTGAACAAGGAAGGAATATCGGTTTGTTGCCCAGTGAGGAGTAGAATCAGCCAAGGAAAGAAAAGGAGCTTGATCTTGGCTGCAACGATCTGCAACTAAAGATGAGTCTGCCCATGTTGAAAGTCCTAAAATCGCTTGCACTTTTTGCTTCCCCACGAGGTCAATTGCTGCACGCGTTTAAATTCATCCAATTTAGCATCTTTTACTAGTGTTTCCAATTCTATTTAGTTTATGGACTTTTGCCAAGGTTAACTTGATGTCTGAAGAATTCAGGACTGAATTAAAGCAAGAGAGATGTCATTAAATGCTTACCCGCAAGCGCTGCTTGGAGAGGCTCCCTTTGGGAGTCTCTAATCTTTAGAGAAAACCGTAGATTGCCTGGCGAGTTGTTGATATCATCCCTTGCCAACTCCATCGCCACAATCCCTTCTTGGCCAGCTCGAGAGCTATTATCCATAATCGCGCCCAAAGTTATACTATTTTTGACATGGCTTTTACCTGCATCAGCCATTGTTTCTGGTGAAAATAATACAAGCAAGCCAATTAAAAAGAAGAAAAGTGGGTATTCCATTGAATCCATTTTTACTGCACGTAATGCTAGTGCTCTGGCCTTCCTAAACCGTTTCGCTCAAACCTCAAAGACTGCCATTTCCTTGGAAAAAGGGGTATTAAACAGAGCCAGAATAGTTGACTTGATTTGAAGCTAAAACATTTCCTCTGCACATGTTGCGGGTCAAGCAAGGTGAGTACAAGGAATAGAAGAAATTACTCACAAAGAGGAATCTTTCTTTGAATCTTCGTTATGACTCAGACACTAGACCGCGTGATTTGGACATAATAAGAGACGAGCAGTGGAATTTTCAAACCCCCCGAACATAGAAGGGACAGTTTGGTATTAGGTGGTAAAAAGCATTTGGTTCATTTAAAATGCAATCTGGTTGCCAAGTGCTTTCCTGGAAGTGGAAAGTATTTTAGAGAAAGGTCATAGAGAATCTCTCTCTCTCTCCAAACCAAGCAGACACAGACATATCCTAATTGGCTCCTCTTTCATAGTGAAGTACGAGGGAATTACAAAGGCAAAATTCAGCAATCTTTCTTCTCATTGGGATTATTATTATTATTATTATTTAATCTAATTGAAGGCCTATGGCTTGGATTTATTCAATGAGAGTAATATTTTTAGAATAACTATTAAAAAATAGAATTACTACTAAAATTGAAATTTATTTCCTTAAAAAAGTAGTTATCAGATGTATCAATCGTACTAAAAATTAGGGTAATAGTATTACCCTACTACATAATTATTCTTACAAACTGAGAACTTATTATAACTATTACATAATTCATACCAATTAATTTTTTGAATTCTTTTATTAATAGTATTATATATATATAATTAATTAAAACAATTGAATTCGCTTTAATTAAGAGTATAATTCAATAATTGTGGTTATGCTATTGTAATCATGTGTGGTGAGAGAGAGAGAGAGAGAGAGAGAGAGAGAGAGAGAGAGAGAGAGAGAGAGAGAGAGAGAGAGAGAGAATTATAGCTTATAGTTCAACGACTCCATTTGATATATATATATATATATATATATATATGCCTATATAAGCATATGCCTAGTCATATATTATTTTGTATTCGAGTGTTTATCTACTTGTGGCAAAAAATAAGCATATGACTAAATTTTGGACTTTCCTTGATGTGAGTGTCATATGTAATTATATGATATTAAATTTTTAACCTATGGTATTGGAAAATTACACATAAATTCTTTGATCTTCAAAAAATGTTCTTCCAACAACCAATATTCTATCCCTTGGATTTGACCAAAAGACAAGAAATAATAAACATCAACCAGTTCACGAGGGTTGATTTTCTCTCTCTTTGGCCCAATGTGAGAATCCGAAAGGGAGAGAAAGAGAGGGAGAGGGTAGATTCCGTACGGTGGGACATCCATTTTCATTTCCTCTTACTTTCCACGCATTTACCGGTTTCAAGCGTCATTTTGTATGACTATGCCTTTGGATTGGATCATGGGCTTTGTCCTTTTCTTCTTCCTCGTACGTTAAGAGATTAATGTAAGATTTTTTCCTCTTTTGTACTTCTCCTAATTACCAAATAAACGTGTTTTTTTATTCCATTGGATATCACTCTCAAAATCTAAAGTTTCATTCTGATTAATTCAGATTAACAGTAAATAGGTAACTTTCTTATGTTTGATTTTTGTTATACGCGTCCTTCAAGGGTTGGACTTCAAACTCTTATTTGCGACTTTCCAAGGTCAGAGAGAGAGAAGATTCCTAATAAATAAAACAGAAGCAAACAAAAAATACCTTTCACAACTTGCTTGTACAGAATAGAGAGAGACCGACCTAGTCAAATATTAAATGATTTGAATCCTATCTCCATATATTTTACTTATATTTTATTTATTTAATTTAAAACATATTTTGATTAATTCAAAATTTTTCAAATTTAAAAATTTTTAACTATTTGTTTATGTAGACTTTCATATAAAATTTGGTCTATTTAATTTTGAATTCATTTAATTCATATAACATTTTTTTTACAACATTTTATGGTACATATATGTGTATTGTCTGAATCCACACGAGGACTTGAATTTTGGATTTAATTCTTGTATTATCTAATTATTATGCTTATATGACCATGTTGGCCCAATATTGCAGGATTCTGATAATTTTATCAAGAGTAGGCTAGCTTGATTTCCAATCATGGCGGATGACATTCTTTGAGCTACTGCCTCTTATGGTGAGTAATAGAGTAGAAAAGGGTATATGATATTATTCGAATTGAAAATATAATATTTTACATTTTATATAATTAGCATATATTTCAGAAGAAGGTTAAAAAATAGAATCACATAAGTGATCTGGAAATTTTGATTCTGAAACTTAATTAAAATTACTTTCATGATTATAAATTGATTTTATAAATTCTAATTTAAAATTAAAATTTTGAGTATTTTTGAGTTTGAATAAGTCCTGCAAACAAAAAGATAGAAAAGGACTTTCAACATTTTCATAACTTCATTTCTTTAAGGTAATTGACTTAATTTACATTAGCTAATGCCGAAGATTAAGGAAGAATACTGAATTCTTACTTTATTTTTGCAATAATTATTATTTAAGAATGCTGAATTTTCAAGTTTACTTGAAATTGAAAAGCACCGTGAGCTTGGGTCCGAAGTGTCACGTGCGGAGCATGCGGGGTCTCTGGGCAACGCATCGTTTTGTGTCGTGTGGCCCAATTTCGCCTTCCCAAATTCGTACCTTCATCCACTTTGCTTCCGTCTGATTTTTGTTTTCCTTTTTAATATTTTTATTTCTTAAAAATGAGAAAGAAAGATAATCAGATTTTCAAAAAATCAAATTAGTATAAGTAGAAACATTCTATAAAAATAAATAAATTAAAAATCATATTTTACACGTCAATATACTCCACATAAAATTCAATTAATTCAACGTTTTATTCATAAAATTTTATAATTTTTACTGTATATTTCTTCGATCCGCTCGTTTTTCGATTTGCCAACCATCCCACTCTTGTCATCTTCAAACATTTCATCACTGCTTACCAAATTAAAAGGAAAAAAAAAAAAAAAAAAAAAAAAAACATCTCCCAGCTAACTTGACCAAGAATAGTCTTTCAATCTGTCTCGTCAAAAAAAATCAAAGAATCTAATATCCCAAATTCCAGTTGTTATTATTTTGGTGCCAAATCCTACTGAGCTGATGTAGTCCGTGGTACATAAATTTTTCAATACTAACGTTTTTCTATTTTTGAAACATTTTAATATATTAAATTAATTAATATTTTTATAAAAATTCTTATATTTTTTATATTTATATATTTTTCATATTTAATAAATTATTTATTTATAATTAATAATTACATATTTAATAATTTTAGAGTTTATTATAAAATATGACTATTATATTATTTTTATAAATAATTAATATTTATTTAAAAAATCTTATATTTTTTATATTTACGTATTTATTCACATTTCTATTTCTCTATTTTTATAAAGTGTCGATTTTCTGTATTATTTCTTATATATGTTTATTTTCATTTCTCAGTTTCTGTTTTCCTCCCACCTGGGATGTAACAGTATCATCTGGGATGTAAGAGTATCATCTTGCCCTCCTATATATTTCTATTTTCATTTCTCTGTTTCCGTTTTCCTACAACCTGGGATGTAACATCTTGCCCTCCTATATATTTCTGTTCTCGTTTCTCTGTTTCCGTTTTCCTACAACCTGGGATGCAACAGTATCATCTTGTCCTTTCCAATGGTGGTCCAATATTTTATTTTCTTTAAACTTTAAGATTACAATTGGTAATTTGGATTTAAATTTGATAATTGATTTCAAATATAAAAATTTTATATGTATGATACGAAATATTAGGACTTGAAATATGTTTTTATTATATATTTTATGACCTTAATGAAATTTGATTTTTTTTTTTTTAATTCAATTGGATTTTTACTTTAAGTGATTATTATTATGCTTAAGACATTCACATTTACATGATATTGATTATTTGAGGGAGAGGGAAAAAAGTATATAGTTGAATTTTTTTAAGAGACCAAAAGAAAGAGAGAGAAAAGTTGAATATTTTTTGTTAGGGAATTGAATAATTAAAATATTTTCTAAAGAGAGAGAAAGAAAGGAAAATAAAATAGTTAAATATTTTTTGAAAGGAAATGAGAGAGAGAGAACCTCAATTGTTTCTACCAAAGAGATTGATTTTTTTTTTTTTTTGGAAAAAGGTTTAGAGAGAGAGTATTTTAGGTGATAATTAGTTAACTTATAATTTGAAATACCTTTTGGTATTTTGAATTTTGGTAAAAATTTAGTTCAAATCCAATTTTTATTTAAAATTGGGTATCCATTTGGTGCTCCAAATTTAAATCCATAAGATACAAATTCATGGTTCTAAATAAGAGGAGAATTATAATTAAGAATTTGATTTAATTTGGAATTAAAATATTAATATAATAGTAATTACATGTTATATCACGAGAATTTACGATGGAATTTCATTATTAAATTTTTATTTTGAGTTCTTGTTTGACAGACCATGTTGATTAAGTCGTATTTTTATTGATCATTCAAAATAATTTTTAACTCTAAAAAAGAAAAAGAGAGAGAGATGATGATGAATTATACAAGGCAAATTTAATCTAAGCCCTTGACATCTACCACACAGTCAGGATAGAGGTGGTCCCGCGTTTTGCATTCAAATTATCTAATTATCAAATTATCGCCCGTTTAATTCGAAGTTGGCTCCTGGACTAATCCGAAGTGGTGGGGGAATTTTTGCATTTGATTGACAACGATATAAACGTTGTTTGGCCACGATGTTTGATCAAGAAAATGTAGTTTTTAACGCTGTACTACATGCAGCAAATAGAAATTACAGGGTTCTCCACGATTGCTCCCAATTCAATGCCCAGCAGGGCTTTGGACTGCAGCAAAACCAGATGGGCCAATTTCAATATCATTTTGCTTCTCCGGTAAATGTTCTCTTTTCTGATGCATGCGCTTGAAGACTGCTAAAAAATGTCTCCAAGTGGTCTTGCATTCAAGCATGAGCTCGCTTAATTTCCCCTCATGGCATATGATGTAACTTATCAGGACGATAGTTGAACACCCTCCTGTTATGGTGAAAAGTCCCCAAAAGCTGTTGGGGCTGAGACTGGACCGATCATTGACGGAATCAACCTCTATACATGTCTCGGAGGCAATCATGCTATTCTCTAACTCTGCTAGCTTGCCTTGTTCGGCTACCTTTAGCATTGCTTTGGTCATGTCAGGAGCCAGTCGAGATCCCTTTGGAAATGCCTGTTATATTTCCAAGTAGTACGCAAAAAGGCTACTTGGTCAGCGTATGCCTTTGGACAAGAGCTTAACTATGCCTCGGAGATGTGTTCACATGAAAAAATTTTAATTACATTTTTAGCTGCACTTTAGAAAAATATCACTAAAAATTATAAACATGTCATAAAAATGTTATTAAAATTCTTTAAAATACTTATTATTTTTGAAAAATCATAACATCCGCCTTTACCCTGCATGTTGTACTTTGCTCCACTTAAATTTCTGACTTCATAGTATAGAGTAGAGATAGGAGGAGACTGGACTTACAAATCCAAATCCTCCAACGGTATATGATGGCCCAGATTGAGTGTAACTCTTGCAATACTTGGCAAGGAATACTTTGGCCAAAGGGGCTTCAATGAAAGCTGCCACTATTGATTTGTTTCTGAAACCTTCGTCATACTCTTCAGGTGTCACATATTTTTTCACACAGTTCCCGTCGAAACCTAAGACATTTACCAAATAATCATGTACATAAGAACTTTTACCACACCCAATTATTGCTTTACTATTTTTCAGCACCTCTACATCCTTCACTGTAGCCTCGAACTTTTGCAGAGTAAGCATGCTGGTTAAGTTGGCCAAGTAACTCTGCGTGATCACTAGTGCCACAAACAACCACACCCCCATTGCCATCCTGGACAAATTACTGTGCATTTTTTCCCCTGCACATACCACGGTCAGAGAAGCCTTAATAGTTCAAGTTAATAGAAAATATTTGAACATACCATGTACGGAGAAGAGTGTATTGAACGCTAGCCAAAGCAAAGTCCCAACTTGGTTCAGGAAAGGGCCTCTGAGTTCTGAGCAGTGATTGCGCTCTATTATCCACACAACAAAGCCATTGAAAACATTGATGACCCCAGTCAAAGCCCACATGGATACACTGAAGGGCCTCACAAAAAGCCAGGCTTCATTGCTCGTTTGGGGTCGAGCCAGAGAGACCATCAACAATCCCGGTTCCGTGTAGGGATGTGAAAATTCTGCCCATTGAAATCTCTTGCTTATAATTCCTACATCCCCAACCACCGCATCATACTCCTATGACCATGGAACATTAATCATGAGCTCAGATTGCAATGTTGAGAATGAGAGATATGTTTGATATAATTTGTTTTGGTTTAAAGGACTTCCAAAAATAAACCAACCAAGCATTGGAAGATTTAAGCCATACCTTTGAGTAGATTTTCTTCACTAAATCATCATACGATGACGAGCTGCTAAAATTGTAAAACTCATATTGCAGAGGATACGGTAAATACTCTATTGCAGCTTTAAACACATCAATTGAGAAACCAGTGAAATTGTTCTTCTGCACTGGGTTATTATCCTCTGCCCTGACAAATTGTTTGAATCTGGTTGTAGGAACACCAATTCTAAGTGTGCTGCTGGATGAGCTTGAAAAAGTCCATCCTTTAGGAGTTATTTTTGGACCCCTTGGCCATATCACTGGCTCTAAATTCTCCATGGAAGAATAATTTTTGCCCCCTCCTTTCAGAGTCTCCAAAAAGCCAGCATACTCTAACCAAAATCCGATTTCTCTGTAGCTTCGTCTTCCCACAATATTGATAATCTGAAATACTTGCATTGGAGGTAGTTTTTGATCTATGAATTGGACTTTTGTTAGGCCACTGAAATTAGATTGCAAAATTTTGTCCAACAAAGTTTGACCTCTTATATTTGTACTTGATCTTGAGCTTCCCACGGCTAGACCAACTGCCCAAACTGCATTATATGCCTGGACAGCAAAAATTCCAGGCTCATGATTTTCTTCGTGAGGATACTTTGCTTGAAATCTTTCACTAAACATCTTGCTGAACTTGATATTTTCTCCACTTTCAGAGAAATGGCCCTTGACTCCTAGAACACCTTGCATAAAGGAGAGGCTTACTGGGTCAATGGAATGCACCATACTTGTAGTGGCATCTGTAGTAATCCAAACATAATTCTTTTCCATCATCTCCATTTTTTTTGCAGTTTCAAAGATTTTTAAAGCCAGTTCTAAAGAAGAATGAAGTATGAATACTCTGCATTGCCCTTCTTTAAGTCTCATGAGTACCTCAAATAACAAAGAAGAAACAGGTGGGAGAGCTACCAATTCTGCTACCACAACATCTATGCTGTAAAGAGCATCCGACAGATAAGGGAATACCTCATTGGCATAACTATCACTATCTTCATATAAAATAGTGACTTGATGCCATTTCCAAGACTGCACAATAGCTGCAATGGCTTTCATTTGAATGTAATGATTAGATGACGCTTGAATTAAGAAAGGCCAAAGCTCAATCGCCCACTTCGGAATTGCGTAACCGAAATAAAGAATTGGGGTTTGCGTGTCATTCCCAATTTGTGCAGCTAATGCTGCAGCTTCCCATGTATTGGGTCCCAATATAGCTTGAACTCCCCCTACTTGGATGAGATCCATAGCTACATTTTCATAAAATAATTGTGCTTAGAAGAAAAAATGGATTTTGGCCAGAATCCATAAAATTTATGACATAACAGGATTGCCCCAAGGATCTGGATGTTAAAAAATTATGACCTCAAATTAATTTCCTTTTGCCGAATCAGCAACAAAACTGATTGCTACACGATGCATGTGATGCAGCATTAAATTTGGAGCACAGTATACATGATAAATGATTTGGCCAGAACCTCCGAACTGTATTTTTGAACTTATTTCTTGAGGGATGCTATAAAATTCATCCAAAATCTGTGTACTCTGTTCTTTAATATTTCCTTTTTCGGCTCAATCCAGACAATCAAAAGCTCATGCACTGCTCATGGGCGAAGCCAACAGTCCCCCCAGGGAGGGAATTTTGGGGAAAGAACTTTAACATATATATTTTCAAGTAACGGTAAAAATCGTAAAATATCTGAAATAGTTTTAAAGATACCGATAAAATCTTTTAATATGTTGTTTATTATCTTAAAATATAACATCTCTCTGCCTCCCCTCCATCTCCCTAATATAAATTTCTGGTTGTTATTGCAAGGAATGAATTTTCTCCACCATTTACAGCAGAAAATAACGGGGGTTAACGATAGGATTTCTTCATGATTTTTTTCCCTTAGTTCTTAATATGGATTTCCGGCTTAATTTATAACCGAAAATAAATAAACAAACTCTCTTGCCTTCTGGACCATCTTCCAGTTGGCATGCTCTTCAACACTTTTCTTATTACGGATGAGAATCCCAGGATTTTCGGATTTCGGATCCAGGGATTTGTGGGCAATTGCAAATCAAACAAGTATAAAAGCACATTCAGAACTAAGGTTTTCTCACAATATTCTGTGGGTTAAGAGAATGATTATAAACTAAAGTCTCATCCATAAGAACTAATCAAGAGAAGGGGAAATTCTAGTTTCTTAACTCTATTATAGGAAAGAGAAATAGAAGAGAGCGCATACGGCAATTCCCAGAACGTACCCATGAGAGCTGCTTGAAGGGGTTGGCTTTGAAAATCCTTAATAATCAAATTCAAACTTTTATTGAAGTAATTGTGGAAATCCTCGACAGCCATTTCCACAGCTATGCCCTCTTCTTTCCCAACGCGAGAACTAGTGTCAACTATACAACCTATTTTTACATTTTTGCCATGGTCTGTGTTTTCATGAAAAATGGCGGTTGATTTTGGAGAAATTAACAAACCCGTTACCACAAGACCAAAAAAAAGCAGACCCATTTTGCCTTTTTGTGTGGAGAAACTCTTACATAGCATGGCACGGTAGAGCCGACATTTTTTATACTAGTCTCGGGACAAAGACAGGATATTCCTTTCTGTTTTCCGACCCTTTATGCAGGGGTGACGACGATTCCGAAATCGTCGGGTCCGATTTATCATCTAATAAAATCAGAATTGAACCGGTTATCAATGGTTTCGGTTTTGATTTCTGGTTTGATCCCGGTTCCAAAACTAACGGTTCAGATTCATCATCTACTAAAACCAGAACCGAATCGCTTATCGACGGTTTCGATTCCTTACGGTTCAATTTCTGTTCGAACTATTTGGAATCGAAATTTAAATTACTTAATTTTAATTCTCTCATTCTTTTATTAGGTCGATTTAACTATTTTACTTTTCAATTCAAGAACTCGATCGATTTATTTTAACTAAAATTATGTTGTATTTAAATTATATTTAAACTCAAGTTTTATACGTGACGATTTGACTTAAATCGATTTATTTATTTTATATAACTTTTTAAATTAAACATTTATCGTAAAAACATTTTTATTAAAATATATTTGAACAACAAATTCACATCACTAAATAACAAAAAAGAATTCATTCTTATAATTACAATTTGTCATATTTAATTATTTGGTTTTACAATTAAAAAAAAAGAAAAAAAAGAAAATGGCTTGAACTTAATTTATATAAATTAAACTGTCTACGTATACTTTGGGGCATAAGGAATCAAAACCCTCGTGTTAATTTATCATTTGAATATATGACTCACTTATCTTAATTTAATCTGAAATATTATCAGGGATAACGGTTAATATGCCTTCGATTGTAAATCAGTTTTCATTATTCTTTTTCATTATTTCTTATTGTCTAAGATCTGCTCTACACCAATCATCTAGACAGATTTGTGCCTCAAGTGATTCGGGAGTCATACATGATCTTGTCTCATCCAAAATATTTCCTCCCGCACTAAATGCTTATTCAACCGCCACAGTTGAGACAGGAGTTACTAAAATTTGTTTAGCAATTTGTGATAATATAGAAAAATTGTTTGCATGCTCTTTCCATAATTCTAGAATCGGAAAATCCTTCAAAGATGGGTAGACACTAAACTCAAAAGAAGTTGTTAGATATAAATCAATTTCAGATGTAGAATTTGAATCTATTAGTTTCTTTTATCTTTGAAATAATAGTTGCTCAGCTTTACTTATTTTAGAAAATTCTCCAATATTTATAGATTGAGAAGATTATAGAGTAGAATTATCAAATGTCACACTAAATTCAATATATATATCAAAAATTAATTTTCTAATATAATTTATTTTTTGTGCAATATTATAATCATTTATTCTTAAATTTTCAACATAAAAAGTTAAATAATCAATTAAACCATATAATTTACATCTAGGATAAAAAACAATAGCAACAAGATAAATGTCAGGAATTTCACAAAAATAATTACACTATTTTATTTTCATTAGATAAACTGTATCCTTTAAATAGTCCATTGGTGTGGATATAAAATAATAGAATTAACAATATTTGCAAAAAAAAAAACACATAACAATTGTCTATAAGAAAATAAGTCATTTAATAATTCATAAGTTGAATTCCAACGTATTGGAACATTTTTAGAAAATCTTTTAGGTCTTTTTTCATTTTCTTTACAAAACCTAGACCAATCTTTCATAAATTGTGGATAATTCTATAAATAAGAAATTATTTTTTTAATAGAGGTAAAATAAATTTCAAGAGATCTTAATCCATTTTGAATACATAAATTTAATACATGACATGAATATCTTATATGAAAAAATTTACCCCCAAAACTAGGTTTACAAATATTTTCTAAATCTCTAATAGAAACAGTATTAGTATAAGTATTATCAAAACTAATAGAAAAAATTTTATTCACTAAATAATATTCTTGTAAAATTGAACTAATAATTTTATAAATATTTTTGGCCTTATGTCTTTCATTAAAAACTCTAAATACAATGATACGTTTTTGGATATTCCAATTATTATCAATTCAATGACATGTAATAGCCATATATGAATATTTTTACCAATAATCACTGCAAGTATCACTACATATAGAAACTTGACCATTAAATTTTTTTAAAACTTTTGTAAGTTATTTTTCTCCCTTTTATAAAATTTATGAGGTGTACATGTAGTAGTGGTTCTAGGCACATGTTTTGCAAAAGGATTTAAAGCATTTTGATAATAATTAATAAATCTTATTTTTTCACCAAAACTAAAAGATAAATGTTCAATAGTATTCGTTTTAGCTAATTCTTCTCTATTTTTTATCGGAATAAATAAAAAGAGAAGAAGGATTAGAAGATGCAAACCCGGATATTTGAGTTTGTGTTTTATCAATACCAGTTTCAGTTAGATGTTTGTTATTCAAATGTTTTCTAAATATCTCATATCCTCCACCTTCTTTGAATTTGAATTGTTACCCACAGTGATTGCAAATAATTTGTATTGAATCATTCGATAAACGATTTTTTTAAAATGTACCTTAAAAATATTGGATCTCAACATTTTTTTCTTTTTCTGCACACATCTCTTTTTTATCATCATTTTCAGCTTCAAGGTTGATGTGTTGAGATTTTTGTATAGGAAATTCTTAAGATAAAATTGCTCATTTTAAAAAGATTCCCCAACCTTACTCTTGTCTGTATCATTCGACATAATTTTTTTATAAATAAAATCAAATAGAACTACATATTTAAAAAAAAATGAGCAATTGAATATGAGAGAAAATGAAAAATTGTAAATATCGATTGAGAGTTGAGAAATTGAGAGTAAAATTGTGAAAGTATATTGATAATAAGAAGTAAGAAATGAGAATTGATTTATAAAGGAAAATGAAATTGAAGTGATATTTATAGAGATTTCATATTTTTAGACTAAAATTATCTTTTTAAAAGTTGTATAATTACTAGTTTTAAAGGGTAAAAAAGGAATTATGAATAATTTGAAATTTGAATTTTATGTTACAATAACGATACTATTCATTATTCTGATTGTGACACAACAATAAAAATTTTGAATTTTAAATAATTTTGATTTTTGTGCATATTTATTGTTGTGATTGTAACACAACAATGAAAAATTTGAATTTTGAATGATTTTGATCATTGTGCATGTTGATTGTTATGACGCAATAATGAAAGTTTTGAATTTTAAATGACTCTGGTCCTTGTGCATATTTATTGTTGTGAAACAATAATGAAAATTTTGAATTTTAAATGAGTTTGATTCTTGTGCATGTTTATTGTTGTAATTGTGTCACAACAATGAAAATTTTGAATTTTGAATAATTTTAATAATTGTATATATTGATTGTTGTGATACAATAATAAAAATTTTGAATTTTAAATAATTTTGATTTGTGTACATGTTTTTTATTGTGATTGTGACACAACAATGAAATTTGAGTTTTGAATGATTTTGATTTTTGTGCATGTTAATTGTTGTGACACAATAATGAAAATTTTAAATTTTAAATGATTTTAATTTTTGTATATGTTTATTGTTATGATTGTGACACAATGATGAAAATTTTAATTTTAAATACATTTAGTATTTGTTCAAAAATAAAAATTATTTATTTTCAAAAATTCAATTCCGATTTCAACCAAAAAACACTTAGTTTCGATTCCGGTTCAGTTCCGATTTTAAAAAATTAGAAACCGAAACTAAATTATATGTCGCCGATTTTGGTTTCATTTCTAAAGAGAAATCGAAAAGACAATTTCCATTCGATTCTTAAACCTTTGATTCTGATTCGGTTCATGATTCAAACCGAATCGTGATTACCCCTACTTTTGTGGCACCCAAGATTTTGGGAGAAAAGTGTATTTGCTTGGAAAAATAAATTAAGATCAGTGGAAGATACGAGGAAAGACACAAAAGCTATCATAAATATCCCGTAAGTTTGTAAGAAGACCTTTCAAGTTCATCACGTGGAAAGCACATGCGGGCCCCTTTTTCTGTTTAGATAAAAGATATTGAAAAAATAGGGTCAATTACGTATTCAGTCCGAAATTAAACGTCAAGTTTTCAAATTAGTCGTTAGACTTCAGGGATCAGAGATGAATGATAGGAGTGCCCCCCCAAAAACAAAATTTAATTCTCTTTCCTCTCTCTTCCCAATCTATTGGTGCAACCTTCAATGCCAAACTCATTTTTAACCACCAAATTTTCTCTCTTCTAAAAAACCCATCAAAGAAATTCTACGTCGAATTCCATTCCACACCTTTCCTTAATCAAAAAATAATAATAACAATAATAATAATTCTCATGCACTGTCAACGTGAATATCCCCCCGCCCAAGTGATTTGGAATTCTCATCCTTTGCTCGTCAAGTAAAGAACCATATTCCCAGATAAATTTAAAATTTTAGTGGTCAACTTGACTTAAAAAAAAAAAAAAAACTTCAAACGTGACTTTTCTCAGATTGACTAGATATGAGAATCTGAGAAATTGTTCAGAAATTTCCACTCACTTCCCATGCACTGCTAATGAGAATGTTACTATGATTATGAAATGCTCATTGAGTCCTTGATTTCATACACGCCATTGAAACATTCAAAGTAGTTATATGAAGTCTTTATTTGACAAGTGAATTTGATTAATTTCTTCGTCTCAGGCTTTGTTTTTCATCCAAAGAGATTTCTGTCGTTTCCTAAAGTTAATAATTTAATGTATTTAATTTTTAGAGCTATTTGTGGATAGACCCTATTCTAATAGGGCTCTGATGATAGATTTTAGTAACTATAGCTGAAAATGAACATTTCGTAGGATTGGAACCCTCAACATAACAGCCGGCCATAATAGTAAAAGCCAGTAGTTTGTCTTGATTGAGAACAGGATTATAAAATGGATGAGGCAATTTTAATCTGGGCCAAACAAGCAAACAGTGTTTTTGACAACTACTGTTCACATTTAACGTGGGATGGAGGTTGAACGAGAGAAGGCCAAACCTAAATACTCCCCCGATGCCGCGGGCATAACGCTTGCTAGGCAGACCCAACCTTGAGTGAAAAAATGTGATTGGGAACTTCTCATCCTTTGCTTGTCAAGTAAAAACCTATATTCCCAAATAAATTTAAAATTCTAGCGATGAACTTGACTTAAAAAAAAATGAAAAATCCTACTTTTCAAACGTGACTTTTCTCAAATTGACTAGATATGAGAATCTGAGAAATTCTTATGAAATTTCCTCTCACTTCCCATGCATTTCTAAAATTTCCGGTCCTCCTGATGGGTGGTCCCAAAGTGTATTTATCATGAAGCTTATGAGAATGTTACTATGATTATGAAATGCCCATTGAGTCCTTGATTCCATTTTTTTTTTTTTTACGCATACATAGGGACTCGAACTTGAACATATCACATGAGGGAGGGAAAATGTACCATTTGAGCTGAAGGTCTTTGACCGAGTCCTTGATTCCATACACGCCATTGAAACATTCAAAGTAGTTATATGAAGTCTTTATTTGACAAGTGAATTTGATTAATTTCTTCGTCTCTGGCTTTGTTTTTCATCCAAAGAGATTTCTGTCGTTTCCTAAAGTTAATAATTTAATGTATTTAATTTTTAGAGCTATTTGTGAATATACCCTATTCTGATAGGGCTCTGATGATAGATTTTAGTAACTATAGCTCAAAATGAACATTTCGTCGGATTGGAACCCTCAACATAACAGCCGGCAATAATAGTAAAAGCCAGTAGTTTGTCTTGATTGAGAACAGGATTATAAAATGGATGAGGTGTTGGAAGTTAATGCCCACGTTAGGCCAATTTTTTAATAAAAGGTTAGTTTTATTTTTTTTATAACCCAGTAACCAACACCTGACCACACACAAAAACTCCAATAACCCCCCAATTATCTCTCTCTCTCACCGGTGACGTGAAGTGTGCCGTTCATTTTCTCAGAAGAAAAAGAAATGGTATTCTAAGAGTGAAAGAACATTGCCTTGAGAGTGAGTGAGAGATTCTATATATTGGGATTCTAGAAATTTTCATATTAAAAAATTTCTCCGGTCATTAGATTTATCAGATATTAGATTGAGACGTTATGGATCCGTGATAGTGGTTCGTTTCATGATTACTATTCTGACTGAACGATCTGTATAAGAGATTACACGGTTTCAGTTGATTTATTGAAACCTTACATATTGATATATTTATACCAAAATTCTAAACTTTTAATTTATATACTTTCACATACGTATATAGTGTAATAAATCTTTCATTGGTATCAAAACAATATTGAATTTATTTTTAAAAAATTTTGGAATTTTTTTTGGCATAAAATATATAGGGTATAAAATTTAAGATCTGGATTACAGATGAGTTTCGTGAATCTGAAAGTACCACGAGTATGCCCATGACCCGTAGATTATGAACATAATTTTTGTTGAATTTTTTAAATACATTAAAGCCATGAAAAGTTCAGTCGAAGTTTTTGACCCTACGGATATAAAATGTAAGATCTGTCAAATTTAAGACTGAATCGATTTGTAAAAATGGTATAAAAATGTTTGTCATGCACAGATCTACATTTTGACATATGAATTGTGCGATTTGGTTGTCAGAAATTAAGTTTCTAGAATGGCCGCGAAGGACCAAAACTTTGAACATTTAAATGGCCAAGTTTATGAACTCAAATCTTCTAATAAATTATGTTTAGGATAATTTTAGAAGTTTAATTGCAGGTTTTTCGGTGAAATTTGTGCTAAAATCCAGCCGAAAAAGCATTTTCCGACAGCCGGATCAAAAGGACTCGGTTGAAGAACCCGTCGGGCAAAGAAGACCCAGCCCAATCAATTGGCGCGTACAGTTCACACGCTCTTGAGGCGCGTGAACAGTGCCTGGGTGTCTCGGGTCAATTACGAGCCCACCTTCGAACTCGAGATTGATGAGTCTTTTCTTAAGTGCCCCACCATCAAGCTACAACATGTGGCTAGTGTGAGGTTCTTGTCATGCAATATATATATTGTTTTGCTTAACACATCACCTGCTCCGTACCCCACGCGCGCTGCGAGTCTAGCGCGTGGGCAAGAGCGCAGCCAGAGCGTGCAGGCGCATAGGGTGTCACTTCCAATACGTGGCGGCACGTCGAACTCTGGGCGGCATGTCAAACTGCTTTAAATTAGATTTTTAAAATTTTTAAGGGTCCCACATCTAGATTTGTGATTTTTAGTGGGTTTTTATGTGCCGATCCAACTCCGAATGATAAGATGTGATTTCGGTTTGTGGTGTATGATATCCATTGACTCATACGCTTAAATTAGACTCTACACTCGAATCATTAGGGATTTGTTAATTCGAAGGGTATACAAAATGTGAGAATAAGTATCAATGAGTCACTAAAATCTCTCTAACTGCATAGAATATTGTCGTTATATATCTTTGTAATGAGAATAAATTAAAGATCTGTGTGAAATTATGAGGCATGAGATAATGAACTTCAGGGAAGGTACCACGTCTTAGGCAAGACGGGATCAAGAGCTGTTTCGTGCATGGAAGAGAAAGGATGGCTAAGTTAAGGCAATCCTTCTAAGCACCATGCACGACGATGTGATCCTAATTTTTTGAACAATATCCTACGGCTATGTCGATTTGGCTCACCCTAAATGAGCATTGTGGTGCTTTTACAGCTCCTATGGTGAGGATCCTGACTTATAAGTTTATAACTTATAAAAAAATGACTGATCATATAATGATACAACATTTAAAGCAAAATGTTGAGTATGATCAACGAGTTGGGAATGCGAGTGAGCCTATTTCGGATGAGATTCAGGTACTGGATGTGATCCAATATTTTGCCTAATTCATGGAAGATCATGCTCACGTCCGACGAAAGTATTCGTACTTTCACTGATGTGAGTAGGTACTCCGAGCTCGAGGAGGAGTGTCTGGAGGCGATTAGGTCGTACTCGGGTTATGTTTATGCAGCGGAGTAGAGTAAGGACTCCCACCGCACC
This sequence comes from Dillenia suffruticosa, assembly GCA_033439265.1. Classification (NCBI taxonomy): domain Eukaryota; kingdom Viridiplantae; phylum Streptophyta; class Magnoliopsida; order Dilleniales; family Dilleniaceae; genus Dillenia; species Dillenia suffruticosa. The sequence goes on from JAVTVX010000005.1 coordinate 5,373,633, forward strand.
TAACGAATAGCATAAGTATGAGAAGAAGACTCGATGTCCAGGCAAGATAAAAACCATCCGAAAAATCTGATAATAAAGTATAAAAGCACACGAAAAAGAATTTTGGTAAGGTCAATGTGAAATGCTACATCTGTGGTAGAGTTGGTTATTTCGCTTGTAAGTATAACGAGCGGAAAGAATGTTCTTTTTCTTTACGTGGTTTAAGATTTGTGTTATCTACTGTGATACTCACTGATTTCTTTCCTTAGTGGATAGTAGACTCAAGAGTCATCAACCACATAACTCAAGTTTAAATGACGTTAGCAATGAGATTCGCACTTGCAAGTTGGAGTTGTAATATAACCAAACTCTGTATTTAAATGACGTTCTTTACAACTCTGGATATTTGACGAAACTTAATTTCTGTACTTTATTTGTATTGCCGAGGATATGTTTTAGTTTTTAGAAACTCTAATATTTCTATTAGTTACGACAGTTCTTTCGTTTGTTTTGGTTTTGTCTTTAATAGACTGTATGCACTATATGTTATTCATTTTAATAGTATTTCTTATTATTCTTCTATTGCCTTTACATTCGACTACATAGATGATGATGTAAATGCATAGTATAGAATATTTGGATATATACGGCAAGAGAAGTTGAACTAGTTAACAGCAAATGGTCTGTTAGACTTGCTAACTAGGGTGAGTTGCATATATGTGAATCTTTACCTAATTGGCAAAATGACAAGAAAACCATTTGGTAAAGCAATGAGAGTTTGGATTTTATTGCAATTGGTCGACTCTAATATCTATGGGCCTCTGAGCATGAGAGCCCTGAAATAAAGTTGTGTGCTTTATTCCATTCATAAATGATTATATGCGTTTCGGTTACGTCTATTTGATCTCGCAAAAGTCTGAGACATTAGAATGTTTCAAAAGATTTATTAGTGAGGTTAAAAATCAGTTAGACTTAAGAGTAAAGACTCTCAGAACCGATAGAGACGCAAGTATTTGTCAGAACTACACAAAGATCTCTGTTTTAAGAAAGATATTACGAGACAGTTGACTATTCCTGTTACTTCTTAACAGAATGGAGTAATCGATAAGAAGAATATGATTTTGTTGGATACATTGAGATCTATGATGGTGCAAGCCAATTTGCTCATCTCTTATTGGAGAAATGTTTTATTGACTACAGCCTACGTCCTCAACCGTATCTCATTAAAGTCCGCAATCAGTATCCCATTTGAGTTTTGGACAGAGAAGTAGTCTGACCTTAACCACTTGAGGTCATTGGATTGTGCCGTGTATGATCACGATTTCTTGCATCAACATGACAAGTTAGACTTGTGAGAAAAGAAATGTATCTTTAATAAGATATTTAGAATACTTCATGGGGCATGTATTCTTAGGTAAGTATACTGACGGAACTGTCACTTAAATTGAGTCTCGTGATACCACATTTCTTGATAATGATTTCCCTAGAAAATGTGAAATCAATTAGGACTGTACCTTCTATTCGATAAATGAGCTTAATAGATCAACTGAGCCCAGCACGGGATCAAAGAATCAATGAAGGATCTTCGTCCTAGTGGGAGAAATCTATCAAGAGGTGAAATTTATCGGGACTTTACCTTCTATGAGATGAATGATTCTAGTAACTCAAGTGAGCCCTACGGAGGGATATAAAAATCCATTACGGGTCTTCGTTCTAGTAGAAGCAATCCATCAAGAGGTGAAATCAATCGGGACTTTATCTTCTATAAGATGGATGAGTCTAGTGACTCAAGTGAGCTCAGTAGTGGGACACAAGAATCCATTACGGATTTTGGTCATAGTAAGAGCGATCCATCGAGAGGTGAAGAGATTTTCTTTCCCCGTAGAAGTATTGAGGGCACATACTTAAACGTTGCTTCTCAAATGAGGTTGAGACTCTCATTGTAACTCTTGAGACTGATGAGAAATTTAAAACAGTCCTAGAGGCTCTCGTGGGTTTTGTAAAGAACCATTAACTGAAAGTTATAGATGAAGAGAAGGAATCGATGAGAATCAATAGGGTCTAAGACCTAATTGATTTGCCTAAGTGTAGAAAGATTATAGGGAACAAGTAGATTTTCAAGAACCTAGTTGATTTGCCTGAGTACATAAAGACCATTGGAAATGAGTAGGTTCTCAATGACCGAGTTAATTTGCCTAATGGCAGAATGACCATTAGGAACAAATAGGTACTCGAGGTCAAGAAAAAGGCCGACGGATCGGTTGAGAGGTATAAGACCCGTCTGGTAACGAAAGGTTACAATCATACTAAGGGGTTAGACTACCGAGGAGTTGTAGTCCAATTTATCTTAATCTGTTTACTTTTAGCGATTATCGCAAACATGATTTTAGAGTTACACCAGATGGACGTAAAGACCACCTTCTGTTATGAAAGTTTGGATGAGGAGAACTACATGGAGCAACTCTCTGGGTTCGTTTTAGTAGATCAGGTGAATAAGGTCTGTCAACTTTGGAAGTCGATATGCGATCTAAAACAGTTATCCAGATGGTAATATCTAAGATTTCGCAAGAAGCTAATATCTTATATTTTTATAATGATCGAGGAGGATCGTTGTATCTGTCTAAAATGTTCTAGTGACTCTTTTGTGATCATGCTTTTATATGTGTGTGGCATTTTGTTGGCTAGTAACAATAGAGAGTATCTAATGACCATTGAAACATGATTATTGTCGAGTTCTGACATGAAGCACATAGGTGAGGCTTAGTTCATTCTCGGAGTAAGGATTCAGAGGGAACGCTCGAAAAAGATATTGACTCTTTAACAAGAGTCCTACATCATGAAGATTCTTGAACATTTGAGATAAATGAATGCAACTTATTAGGTACTCTTATCGCTAAATGCGAAAACCCGAGTCTTGAAATGTGCTCTATAACTTGGAAGAAATAAGAGAGTTGAGTAGAATCTCTTATATTAGTGCAATGTACAGTTTAGTGTATGTTATGAGGCATACACAACTAGACATTTATTTCTGTAGTTGATTTGGTAAATAGATATCAATCGAATTTTGGAAGGGATCACTGAAGAGCAGTGAAAAGGATTCTGTGATATTAAAAAGGAACTGTGGACCTCTCCTTATGTTACGGAGGAGATGATCTGCGTTTCATTATATATTCAGACGCTGATTGAGGTGGTGATCTGGATAGATGCAAATCGACATCAGTTTTTACTATCTTGCTCAATAAATGGTACCGTGTCTTGGAGAAGTAAGAAGCAAATTTGTATATTTTTATCTACGATAGAAACTGGGTTTGTAGCACGCTCAGTTGTAGTTCAAGGAAGTGTTTGGTTTCGAAGATTTTTGGATAATTTTAGGGTTGTGGCAGAAAGTATGAGACCAGTGATAATTTATAGTGATAATCAGTCCGGTATTGCCTACAACTGAAACCCTAAATATCACAGTAAGACCAAATACATCAATACCAATACCATTTTATAAAAGATATCATCGAGAATGGTATAGTGATATTTAAGTACATTTTTTTTATACAGCGTGGTGGCTAATAAGGTCATATGTGACACGACCGATATGGACATACCCACATCCATGTTGTTTGTTAGTAGCCAAATTTGAGATCTCATATATCACCTGCGTCAAGTGACATCGTCTCTGAGATACTCTCTTGAGATCTCTGAATTTTATGTAAATTGAGACACATACCTACACAGTGTTAGAGAAATCTAACGTATGCCCTTTTGAGAGATGGGAAAATAATACTGTGACACGTGTTTCATATCGCATGTGATAAGATGATCAAGGGATAGTGAAAGCTATTATTTGAGATGATAGTATGATTAAAGATCCCCGTTCCCACTGTGTGAAACTCGAGATCCTTGGATAGGATCTCTTGTACCCTTATAACTTTTGTCTGTCTCTTAAGATTTTATTTTGGTGTTGCTACTTTAATATGTTACCAAAAAATTATGGTTGATTCGGTTTAGCGGTATATGTTTAGGAAAGCAGTTAAGATGAAATTAAAAGTTAGTAATATGAAAGGAAAACCAATCGGTATTATATCATGGTATTGTATTCACCGATCGACCTGTTATATTAATCCATTTTGGAATTCAAATATAATAGTGAATACACAGTCGAGCAAATGATTGGAGATTACTTTCGATGAGGAAAGTAGCTCGATGGATATAATTACATTGAGTTTAGGGTACAACGAGTTCTTTTTAGTACTAACAATGGCTTTTCGGTCATCCTAACAGATATATCAAGATATCTTTGCTTGCAGGTGTATTCGCTGGTCGCACGACGTTCAATTCTATATGAAAGTTCAATAGAGTGATATAATAGATCGCATGAATTATGATCTTATGATGGATGTCAAATACTCTCGTGTACAAGTGGAAGATATTGAAAGTTAATACTCATGTGAGGGCATTTTTATAATAAAAGGTTAGTTTTATTTTTTTTACAACCCACTAACCAACCCCTAACCACACACAAAAACTCCCATAACGCCCAATTCCCTAACCACACACAAAAACTCCCATAACGCCCAATTATCTCCCTCTCTCTCACCAACGTGAAGTGTGCCATTCATTTTCTCTGAAGAAAGCCCACAGAAGAAATGGTATTCTAAGAGTAAAAAGAACATTGCCATGAGAGTGAGTGAGAGATTCTCAAGAGTGAGAATACATATTGGGATTTGAGAAATTTTCACATTGGAAAATTTCTCCTATCATTGGATTCACCGGACATTAGGTTGAGGTGTTGTGGATCCGTGATGGTGGTTCGTTTTGTGATCACCGTTCTGACTGAACGATCCATACAAGGGATTATGCGATTTCAAGGGATTATGCGATTTCAGTTGATTTATTAGAGCCTTACATATTAAGGTATTTATACCAAAATTTTAAACTTTTAATTTATATACTTTTGCATACGTATATAGTGTAATAAATTCTTCACGAGGCAATTTTAATCTAGGCCAAACAAGCAAACGGTGTTTTTGACAACTACTGTTCGCATATAACTTGGGATGGAAGGTCATGTTTGCTCTGATTCCATACTCAGTTGCTAAGCTAACTACTTTGAGGGGACTATGTGAGAGTTTGATAACTAAAGAAATTCTACATTGATTTTGTTTATATTAGCTTTTGTCTCAAGGAAGGGATTGAAGAGAAAGTTCTGGATTTTATAGATTCAAGACTGAAATAGCACTAAAATAGGACATGATCATTAGCACACCTTATGTACCGGAATATACTAATACAATTGAACATTCTAAATTGGTCATAACATGTTTATTTTTCCTAATTCTCCGATTCAGGACTTTCTCCATCATGAACTCTAGCAGAGAGTTGGGATTTTCGACATTTCCGCCTCTTGATCAAGGCTCGCATGGCTCCGAACAAGCCCTTGTTCTCCGTAACAGCATCAACAGAATGCAACTTGTTACCAATAATGTGGATCACTAGAAAGACTGTTGATGTGCCTGCTGTGATTAAGAAAGTGCCCAAAAGCTCTGACAGCTAAACCTAAGGCTGTCATAACCATCTTCGGTTTCTACATTCAAATTCTCCACAGTACAGGTTTAATTTTTCTCCAATTCTCGTAGCTTTCCAGATTCCGACGCATTTAAGACAGCTTCAGATATGTCTGCAAGGAATAAAGATTTCTTTGGAAATGCCTATACCACAGAAGAAAGGATATAATCAATAATGATCAATAAGGTTATAAAGAAAAATGCTGCTGCACGACTTTTCATTATCTGAGATTCCAATGCTTGCAAAATGGGAAAGACTTACAAATCCTAGTTGTCCTCCAACCTCATACTTTGGAGGAACAGCATCAAACTCCTTGTGTTTAGCAAGGAAGACTTTTGCATAAGGGACTTCAAGGAAAGCAGCATTTTTCTCTCCATTGCGGAAGGCTTCAGGATAATCATCAGAAGTGAAATTCTTGATTTGATCCGATGAAAATCCCAAGACATCCACAAATACTCTCCAAAAAAGGATCTTCCAGCACAGCCTACCAGATCATTGTTCTTCTTCAATGTCTCCACATCAATGACAGTTGGTATTAGTCGTTGGACAGTGAGCATGCTGGTCAGCCTTGCAGTGTAACTTTGAGTTATGATCAGCGCCACGAAAAGCCAAATCACCATTGCCCATCGCAATAAATTGCCATGCAGATTATCAGCTGCAACATGAGTTTCGAAAAAAAAAAAAATAATAATTTGGTAATACAGAGTCTTCAAAGAAATTTGTGCATTCCAATAAGGAAGTCAAAAGTGTCTTACATTGAAGAGTGAAGAGTGTAGTGAAGGATATCCAAATTAATGTTCCGAATTGGGTGAGGAGAGAGCCTTTAGGTTCGGTATTGTAATTTCTCTCTATCAACCATACTACAAAGCCATTGTACACATTCACAGCGAACCCACATGCCATTTATAAAGGGCTTCATGAACAACCACTCTCTATTCGATGTCTCTGCCATGACAGGAACAATCATCACCAGCCCTCCTTCGGTGTACAGTTGTGTAAATTCTACAAATTGGCATCGGTTTGCGACTATTGATATATCACCTACTACTGCATCATATTTCTTTCTCGAGTGAAAGAAAGTTACAAATTAGATTGTTCCATTCAAACAATAGTGCAAGAAGAATTCTAATTTAACTCAAAAATAACAGAGAGCTTACCTTTAAGTATACTTGCTCGACTAAAGAGTTGTAAGTGCCATGCTTACGAAAGAACTTGTAATGCAATTTGTAAGGCAGCCTTTGTACAGCTTCTTCAAAGACATCAATTGAGAGCCCGGGAAATTTCTCATTTCCCGAAGCATCAGTGTCCACGTGGACCAATTCTTTAAAAGTTGCACTAGCAGGCACGATAATCCTCAAAGGTTTTTCTTTAGTCGGAGGAGCCCATCCCCTTGGATCAGTTGAAATTCCTCCAGGCCATATAACTCGTTTCAGGCTTTTCATAGTGACATTTTGTTTGCACCTTGCATGGCTAGTGTTTGAGAAACCTGATCCCTCAAGCCAAAATCCAAGTTCTTGGTACCGATTTTGATATATATTTATGATCTGATACAAGTTTTGTGAATCCAAACGCCAATGCTTGAATCTTATCCGACCAGTTAGCCCCTGAAAACTTGTAGGTGATATGATGTCCAACAAATTTTGGCCCCTCATTTCATTTCCTTTCGTTGCCTGAGCCAGAGTCCACACAGCATCATAAGCCTGCAATGCAGAGTACCCTGGCTCATTCTTTGGGATACTTGGCATGAACTTTTGACTGAATTTAGAATAGAAATCCTGAAATTCTGAACCCTTTTGATGGAAGTAACTTTTCACTCTTGATACACCATCCATTGAGGAATAGGATGCTGAATTGATGAGTGTACTTGACTTGTGATGCTATCAGTAGTAATCCAAACACAATCTTTCTCCATCATTCCCAAATTCTTGGCCTCTTTGAATATGTTCAAAGCCAGTGACAGCGATGAATGAACCACAAAAACTCTGGCCTGACTCATTTTAGGTCTTTCGAGCTCTTCTGATAGATAAGCCAGAGAAGAAGCACAAGGTTTAAGGGCTAGATGTTGGATGATTTCTGACTCCTCATCCTTGAGGGCATTGGCAAGGTGAGGAATGATCCCCAGATGTTGCATAGTCAATGTCTTCATAAATTACAATAACCTGCTTCCATCCTTATGAGCCTACAATGGCAGCTATAGCTTTCGTCTGTGCATATTTGTCTCGGGAGGCTTGAACAAGGAAGGAATATCGGTTTGTTGCCCAGTAAGGAGTAGAATCAGCCAAGGAAAGAAAAGGAATTTGATCTTGGCTGCAACAATCTGCAACTAAGGATGAGTCTGCCCATGTTGAAAGGCCTAAAATAGCTTGCATTTTTTTGCTTCCCCACGAAGTCAACCGCTGCACGCGTTTAAATTTATCCAATTTAGCATCTTTTACTAGTGTTTCCAATTCTATTTAGTTTATGGACTTTTGCCAAGGTTAGCTTGATGTCTGAAGAATTTGAGGACTGAATTAAAGCAAGAGAGATGTCATTAAATTCTTACCCGCAAGCGCTGCTTGGAGAGGCTCCCTTTGGGAGTCTCTAATCTTTAGAGAAAACTGTAGATTTCCTGGCGAGTTGTTGATATCATCCATCGCCACAATCCCTTCTTGGCCAGCTCGAGAGCTATTATCCATAATAACGCCCAAAGTTATACTATTTTTGACATGGCCTTTACCTGCATCAGCCATTGTTTCTGGTGAAAATAATACAAGCAAGCCAATTAAAAAGAAGAAAAGAGGGTATTCCAATGAATCCATTTTTACTGCAACTAATGCTAGTGCTCTGGCATTCCTAAACTGTTTGGCTCAAACCTCAAATACCGTCTTATCCTTAGAAAAATGGGTATTAAACAAAGCTAGAATGGTTGACTTCATTTGAAGCTGAAACATTTCCTTTGCACAAGTTGCGGGTCAATCTGTCAAAATATCCGTTATAAGTCAAGGAAGAAGAAGAAGAAGGAAGGAGAAGAAGAAGGAGAGGTGACACACACAACGTGAGGAAGCAACAGCTCTTTGTTTTTTTTTTTTTAATTCACATGAACTATATTTTACAATATGCTCTTTCTTTAAGCTGGACTCCCTGCCCAACCAACGCATCCAATTTTTTCCGACACAAATACCACAAAATAAGGATTGTCACTACTTTTTGTCTAATACTTTACCGACTAAAGTGACAAAATATTTTTTTCAAATATTCTTGAAAATTTTCAATTCTAATACTCTTTCTTGAGAATTTTCTTGGATATTCTTAAGCATTGATCTTAACTTTTCAAATTTGGTTTTGGAAAGAGCCTTAGTTAAGACATCAGCAAGTTGATCTTCTGACCAGCGATGCATCAAATTGACTTTATGATTCTTCTCAGCTTCTCTGATTGTATAGAATTTCACATTTAAATGTTTGGTTCTCCCATGCTGCATAGGATTTTTTGCAATGGTAATTTCAGACTTATTATCAATCCAGATAACAGTAGGCTCTAGTTGGTTTTGCCCCAAATCTCATGATAGTTTCCTAAGCCAAATTGCTTGGTTAGCTGTTGCTGCTGCTAAAATATATTTAGCTTCTGCTGAGAATTGGACCACTACCTCTTGCTTTTTTGAATGCCATGAGAATACATCACTTCCAAATGAGAAGGCATAACCTGAAGTGGTTTTTGAATCATCAATGCTTCCTATCCGGTCATTGTCTATATATCCTTGAAGATCACCACTTTCATTCTTAACAAACCATAGACTATAGTCTGAAGTGCCTCTAATGTGCCTTAAAGCCGTCTTGACTGCACCAAAATGAATTTGATTTGGTGAATGCATAAACCTTGAAAGCAAACTTGCACAGAATATTAAATTTGGTCTTGTAGCAGATAGATATAGCAGACTACCAATCAGACTTCTGTAGACAGAGCAGCTATCTTGTCACCACCTTCTTGTTTTGTCAACTTCTCATTCACCACTAATGGAGTTGCCACTGGTTTGCATTTATCTATATGAATTTTTTTTCAAAACCTTTTTAGCATACCTTTGTTGGGAGATGAAATCTCACCCTCACCTTGATGAATTTCTATTCCCAAAAAATATTTCATTTCACCCAAGTCAAACATTTCAAACTCCTCCATCTGTGGCACAAATTGCTTCAAATTCTTTTGATCACACCCTGTAATCATCAAGTCATCTACATACAAGGAAACAATGAACGGAACTTCATTCTCCTCCTCCAAAACATATAAAATAGCTTCACTTTCACTTCTTCTGAATTTTTGCTATAACAGATAGGCATTAATCCTACTGTACCAAACTCTAGGAGCTTGTTTCAAACTATAGAGAGTCTTGTGAAGTTTATAAACTCTGTCTTCACATCCTGAAACTTGGAATCCTTCTAACTACTCAACATAGATGTCTTTTTCAAGTGTACCACAAGCCTTATGGTATCAAACTTCGCCACTAGAGCAAAGGTGTCTAAAACATCAACACCATACTCTTGAGAATAGCCCTTTGCAAATAATCTGATCATAAGTTTATTTATAGAACTATCTAGATTGTATTTAATTCTGTAAATCCACTTAACACGAATTATTTTTTTATTCTTGAGCCTTTCTACTAACTCTCAGGTTTCATTTTTGCTTATCATTTTAAGCTCCTCCTCCATTGCAATTTTCCACTCATTTTCTTTTGTAGCTTTATCATAACATGCAAACTCCAATAATGCTACATTATATCTTTTATAAACTTCATCACCACAAGGTTCATCTTTTGATTCATTTGAAATTTGGGGTATGGTTTCCCTAAATTGATTATTTTTTGTAGTTTTAATCTTTTGAATCTCCCAATTCCATGCAACTTCTTCATCGAATTTTAAATCTCTGTTAACCATGACTTTTTTGTCTTCAAGTTGAAAACTCTATAGCCCTTAGAGGTAGATCTATATCTCACAAATATTTCCTTCTCAACTTTATGATCCAGCTTATCTTTTTTTACACTTGGAATATGAATGTAGCATAGGCTCTCAAAGATTTTGAGAGTAGGTGATAGTCAGCTGATGGTAAATTCCTACTTGGACACAGAATTTATCAATTTTTTTTAAAATATATTCAGTCTCATTGTCAGACTTTATCACTTTAATACTGCTATTTGCTTGATTTTCTACCAAGGCCTTGAACTTCTGAAACACATCAGCACCTCTAATTTCTGCTTTATGAAGTATACCCAGCACATCCTTATATAATCATCTATGAACAAGATGAAATACTAATTTCCATTTAATGAGGTTATCTTCATTGATACACATGGTCCACACACATTAGTGTGTATCAATTGCAATTTATCAAAAGCTCTCCATGCCTTGTCAATAGGGAACAACAATCTACTTTGCTTCCCTAATTGACAAACTTGACAAACATTTTTTTCATTATTGATAATAGGTAGGCCGAGAGCCTTTGTGATGTAGGTGTTTAGGTGTTTCAGAGCAGCATAATGAAAATGGTCAAATCTTTTGTGCCATAACATAGACTCATCAACAATAGTGATATAAGCATGCAAGTTAGTTTCTTTCCATTTGATTGGAAAGTTTATATCTCTCATTTTTACTGTGATCAGCTTATAACCAATATTATCAACTATGGTGCAGGACATATTATGAAAATGCAATGAATAATTCTTCTCTAGCATTTGTCCTACACTTACCATGGCAGATCTCGGTACATACAAGACTTGTGAGATATATTTGATACCTGATGGGTTTGGGACAGCAACAATTCCTTTACCTTCGACATTAATTAGGTCTTCATTTCCAATCTTAACCTTTGACTTATATGACTAATCCAACTCTCTAAAATTTCTCAACTCACGAATCTTATGATTTGTACAGACACTATCAATAAGCCACGTTTCTTATAGGCTGCTCATTGCTTGACCGGTGACTACAAACAGCTGCTCCTCTTGTTGCTGATTTTGAGCCATTTGAGCTTGTTGCCCTGATCATTTTTGTTCTTGCATATTTTCTCTACATGGCCTAATTGCTTGCGTGATTTGCATTGCACATTTGGTCTAAACCAACAATAATTCTCAGAGTGATTCTTCTGTTTTTGCAGTGAGAACACGATGGATATCTTTCGATTCCCACCTTCACTTCCTTGACCTTCAATCTTCTGCTTGTTCTTTTTTTTCACCATATTGCTTATTATCTTTGCCTTGAGGAGCTTTTTCCTTTTGCTTTGCCAAGGAAAGCCACTTCATTGCTGTCTTCCTATCTCATTAATCTCCTTTGCTCTTAAGCCTGAAAAGCATGAACCAGCTCAGCCAAAGAAATTTTAGTTAAATCCTTTGAGTATTATAGAGAGGAGATCTTAGACTCAAATATTTCCGATAAACTTACTAAAACTTTTTCTACTACTCTTTGGTCTGTTAGATTCTCCCCCAAGAAGCCTGATTTTGTTAACAACCTCCATGAGTCTGTCGACATATTCTTTAATAGACTTATTATCTTTGATCCTTTAGACTTATTATCCTTGATCCTTAAGACTCCAAGCTCCCTATTCAGATTCAAGATCTGCATTTACCCGGTTCTTTCACTCCCCATGTACATCTCCTTGAGTTTATCCCAAGCTTCTTTGGGTGTTTCACAATCCATGATCATGGTGAAAATGGATTTTGAGATAGTAGCATGAATGTAAGCCAAAACTCTTGGAGCTTTAGTTTCTTCTTCTTCATGTACCCTGATTGGATTTAGGGTCGGATTGTTGCCTAGGGGTAATACTTCCCTTTCAATTTCAATCCATTGCCACAAATCGAGACCTCTTATGTGAGCTTTCATCTTGACAGTCCAAACTTGATAATTTTCACCATTGAAGACCGGAGGTGCAAGTGCTGAAGTATTGCTGTTTTGGTTTCTTTTGGGAGTTTTTGAGAATAGAAGCCTTACTGGTTTTTTTTTTTTTTTTTTGGCTCACAAGTCCTTTGAGATCTTTCAGAGTTCTGGTACCATGTCAAAATATCATTACAAGTCAAGAAAGAAGAAGAAGAAGAAGAAGAAGAGAATGAGGAGGTGACACACACAACGGGAGGAAGCAACAACTTTTTTTTATTCACATCAAATCGTATTTTACAATATATTCTTTCTTTGGGCTGCACTACTTACCCAACAAACACATTCAATTTTTTCCCATACAAATACCACAAAATAAAGATTTTCAATCCTTTTTTTTCTAATACTTTATCAATTAAAGTGATAAAATATTCTTTTAAAATATTTTCATAAATTCTCAATTCTAATGCAAGCAAACAGAATACGAATAATAGAAGGAAATACTCGCAAAGAGGAATCTTTCTTTGAATCTTCTTTATGACTCAGATATTTTTTTTTTTTTATTACCTGGTCCGTATTCGAAGTTATGTTTTAATTAATCTGATTTGAGACTTATAGTGACCCATTAAGAGGACTACCCTCCCAATATAGTTTTTTTCATGTTCACGTTACGAATTAAACTCAAAAATTTAGTTAAGAAATCGAATATCATATCGCAGTAGGTAAATTCTACGTTGGTGTTACGACCCAGACATTTAACCGCGTGATTTGGACATAAATAAGAGACGGGCAGTAGAATTTTCAAACCCCTGAAAATAAAAGGGACAGTTTGGTGTTTGGTGGTAAAGATCATTTGGTTCATTTAAAATGCAATCTAGTTCCATAGTGCTTTCCTGGAACTGGAAGTGGAAAGTATTTTAGAGAAATGTCAAAAAAAAAATCTCCCCCTCACTCCAAACCAAGCAGACACAGACATATCATAATTGGCTCCTTTTTCATGGTGAAGTCCGAGTGAATTACAAAGGCAAACAGCGCCAACTCCAGATATGGTTTTGACCTGGTCATAATTGGTTCAAATAGAGAAAAATCCTAGAATCTCTCTCTCCCTCTCCCTCTCTCTCTCTCTCTCTCTCTCTCTCTCTCTCTCTCTCTCTCGGAACATTAGTGAAGTACGAGGGAATTCCAAAGGCAAACAGCACCGACTCCAGGTATGACTTGGTCATAAAAGGTTCGATTAGAGAAAAATCCTAGAATCTCTCTCTCTCTATACTTTTTCAAATTGGGGTTTGGAGAAAAGAGGGTCTGATTTACACAATAGAAGGAACCAAAAACCCTAAACACGAATAGGGTTTTGAGCATTTATCTTTAACATAGTTATAAAACCACACCGTTTGACACTATATATACATAAGGTTAATCAGTCCATCAAACAAATGTAACACTGATGATATGAAAAGAGAGAAATCAAAACCGTGTCCGGGTGAAGATGCAGAAATTTATCATGGACGCAAACATTCCTTAAAATATATTCCTCATTTCTCTTTATCCCTGTGTTAGCAAAAATATTTTATATTATTTTCCATTCCTTGCCCTAGACACTAACCCTGCTAATGCAACATGGTCCAAACTACAAGCTGGGAAATTGAATATGGTTAGAGAAACACGAGACACCATATTTTTTTCCTGACGGATCCATTTTCGGTAACATCAGACATGACAACGGGACGCTGGCATAGATGGGTTGTGTCCAAAGGACATAATAAAAACAAATTCATTTTTAAAATTGTTCATCTAATGCGAGATCAACTCAATTTCCAATTTTGGAGGAGATTTGATGCTTGGTTGCGTATTATTTTTAGTGAAAAAATTTTGATAGAATAAGAATTTAGAAAAATTAATTCTTTTATGAAGAGTTTTATGATAATTAATTAAATTAATCAAATAAAATTTAAATATTGAACGATGATAAGTAAATTATTTTTTTAAAAGAACAATTAGCCCCCTATTGGAATTGTCTTTTTAGACTGCCTATGATGTGCCCATATAGGCTAAAGACAGGCTCGAAAAATTGAGGGAAAAGAAAAAAGCAATCTCTACATCATGGTTTCGTCCAAGTACTCACAATTTAAATATAAAATAAATTATATTGATAGGATGATTTATTAAATGAATCATTATAAATTTTATATTATTTTAATAGAATTATAATTCTGAATATCGGTTAATATAATATAAAAAAATAGATTTCAGAAAATGATCGATGATAAATTTGATTTATATAAAATTAATTAATCAATCAATCATAAAGTAATCTATGAATCCTGAATATTCAATTAGATGAGGATCTTCATAGTATAGGAATTTTGGTGAAAATGGAGGAAAAATAGAAGATTAAAATAAAATAAAATAAAATAAAATAAAATAAAATAAAAAAAGAACCTACCCACATTTGGATGGAGGGTTTTGACGGGATTAATTGGAGAGAAATTTTGGAGTAAAACCGTGAGTTTTGGAGGGGGATCAAATCACTTTTAAAATTTTAAATATTAAATTTATTTTTATATTTTTTATTTTAAAAAAATGAATTTTAAGAAGCATAAAATAATAAATTTGTATTTTTTTAAATATACTTCCTTCTTTTTTCTTGTTTAATCAAATATGATCTTTTATTTTATTTTTCTTTCTTTTGCTTTTTTTTTGTACTATATTTTGGATACCGTCCGATATCCATAGTTTCGCCCCGACTAATCCGGACCAACCGTTGCAGTAACTCCTTTTTGGAGAACGGGTCTCCCAATAAGAAACACTTCATATACACAAGGATTCTTTCTTTCTCTTTCACATCACATTTTCTTTTATCGTCAAGCGTAATTTTAAATTTTACTTCCTTTCCTATACTTTTTCCCTTTTTTAACCTTCCTCTCTTTCCCAAAAGGACGCCAAACACACTGTTACTCTTACCTTGCTTGCATTCCCGTTTTCACATGCTTTCTTTGACTACTTGTCAATGCTTTTAACACTGTGAAGTTACGTGCTTGACTAACATATGATTTAATTAGTGAAAAATAAACTTATAGGTTTGAAATCTGGTCTTTGTTTATTCGTTTTTCTTTTTTTTTGATTTATCTAATTTTTAAAAATATTTAGAATTAACATATCTTTTAAAAACTTGTTTAATCACATTGTAAAACAATTGGGGCTCAATCTTCTTTTTAGTATTTCAAAAACATTAAAAAAAATTATGTTTGGGTGGGGCGTAGTGGTAGTCAATACTGTTGCTATTGTTCCCAATACGCCAAGTCTAAATAATCAAACAAATCAAACTGCATAATTGTCTTAGCAATCAATGAGTGATAAGGTCATATTTATGTGGCGACGGCCGGAGGTTTTGTATGTGGCCTACATATGTCAACTGTAGGGATGACCCAGTTGATGACCCGGATGACCCAGTTGGCCTACATGTTCCTCCTCTTATGGGCTATGAGTTTAAGAATTTACATTGATGATTATATCTGTAGGTTTCTCTTTTTGATTCCACTAGTCACAATTTCTAATTACATACGAGAAAACAATTAGAACAGTAGCTGAAGTGAGTAATTACAAATTCAAATAAAAATTTAAGACAGCACAGCAAACCAATTGTTTAATCATAATCCAAGTATTATGCCAAAAGTATTTTGATATTTTAGGAGAACCCCAAATTGATAATGTCCCTTACAAATTTCCACATAAGAAGATTCATGGATAATCTGGGTCCGTACCCCATCATCTTTTGTCCCCAAAAGCACATTGATGAAGAGTTCCTTCTTTCTTGACCTACCTCCCCTGGGGGGAGGACGGAGCACTAATGATGTCAAATGACCCCCACTAAATTTGAAAATAATAACCTTATGTTATTAATATGCAAAAGTTTTTAATGTTTTGTTATATTTGATCCCACCGAAAAGACCAAAAAAAAAGAAAAATAAATATAATGAGGTCAATTTTACGATTCTCTTAAAAAAATATATTTACTTCATATAAACACAATATTATCGTGTATATAGATAAAGTATATAAATTTTTCAAAAAATACAAATTTTACAATAGTTTTAAAACACGAAGATGCTACTATCATGATATATTGACCACAGATCTGATACTCGTAATATTGACCTTAAAATTGGATATGCAATATTTCGTTGTTATTTGAATTTTAAAAAAAAAATGCCATAAAATATTTTTACTATTTTGATTGAAATTAATAAACTGTCACCGACCCATCAAACAAAAGTAATAGTATTGGCTACCACACCAATAGGGAAATATCTGATTTTGATGTGATGATCCCACATACCCGTGATTCGGTTAAAATCCGAAAAAATCATTTTCATTATTTATATTTTGAATGATTTATTAAATATTCAATTTGTTATTAAATAAAACCAAATTCTAATTTGATTTATCTGAATAATTATCGATTTTAAAAATTTTTATTTCGATTAAACTAAATTAATTAAAAATATTATACATATATTTTAGATAATTTTTATTCATATAAATATTATTATAATATTATAATTAAAAATTAAAAAATAAAAAACTTAAAAATTAAACTAGTGCAAAGTATACAATTAATAAAAGAGTCTACTTTTAACTTTCCTATTTTCAAATTTCCAATATCCGGTCCATTTTACGATTGTTTAACTAATATAGTGCAGAGTATACAATTAATATAGTGCAAAGTAAAAAGAGACTTTCACTCACATCCCTTTCTCTCCTTCTCCTATTTCATTCATTTTTCACTGTCAAAATTTATTTTATTTGAAATTTTAAATTCTCAAAATGATGGTAAATTAAAGTTATAAATGAATTTTAAATTTTAAAATTATAATTTATAATCACAGATTTAGATATATATTACATTTACATAGACATAAATAAAAAATAATGTTATTTAAAAGTCTTTTATGTAGAGAAGAGCCCAGGCCGGTTTGGGCCCGAAAACCGGCCCGGCCGGCCCTGAAAAAGCCCGGCCCGTGAACCGGCCCGGTGCTACAGTAACCCAAACCGGACCCGAATCGAGTACTGTAGCGGCCGGGCCGGTTCAAGGGTTTTTGGAACCGTGAACAGGCCCGGAACCGGCCCGGCCCTGCCGATTCCAACAGCTCTTTGACCCCTTTTTTTTTGAATTTTTTTAAAAATTTTCCCCCTCCTTGTTTGGCCAAACCGGCCCGGCCCGGTGTGAACCGGCCCGCCGGTTCCGGTTCAGCGGGCCGGGCCGGTTCAAGCAAAAAAATTTTGGAACCGGCCCGACCCGGCCCGGACTGACCTAGGAACCGCAGCCAGCCCGGCCCGCGGTTCCTGGAACCGCCCTTGAACCGGACCGGGCCCGGCCCGGTTACATGTCTACTTTTATGATAAGAGTTTTAATTATTCAGTTAATTTGGATAATTGAACCGAATTAATCATATAATTCAATCAAACGAATTGTCAATTTTAATTTATTTGATTAGATTATAATAATAAAAATTACATAAACGAATTAAATCAATATTTTAATTTTAATCATTTCGATTACAATTTAATCAAATGTTCACTCTTACATATATCGATCAAACGACTCCACATAAGACGAGTTCGAATGATTTTGATCCGACCGCCCTATGAGAAATCAAATAAAGAGGAGAGAAGGGCAATTGGAAAAAGAAGGGCAATGTCCCTAAGGGGACAGCCTGGTAGTCAGAATCTCTCTCCCCAAATCCAATGATACTGGATATAAATCTTGATGTTAAAAAAAAAAGAATGAAAAAAAGAAGGCAAACCGAAAGAAAGCCCGCAACAAGACGCATTCTTCCTTTTTCTTCTAGAATGAGGCCCATTATATGACGTTCATAGAATGGGTCTTGTTGGGTCAGACTGATTGACCCATTCCATTCTTTTGTTTCTTTTTTTTTTGGGTACAACCATTCCATTCAATTATTTCAGTAGTAGTCTCCTCTCTTCTGGGACTGTTGGCAGAACCATCTACTACAGCTGTTCATAGAATTGACGGTTTGCTGGGTCAGATTGATTGACCCAGTCAAGCCGAACCTACCTAGTGAACCCATTTACAGTTACCAAGAATCGATTTCCCAAATAAATAGAAATGTAAAAAAATTCCAGCAAAATTAAGGGTTCTCACAATCAATGGTTGAATGAGGATTGTTTAATGAAAAATATGGGCACCAACTTCTCCCTTGAAAATGACTCAAAGGGGTATTGTTGTGCATTGAACTCGACAATCTTGACTGACAGGTAAGCTTCGCCTTCGCTTTTTACTTTCGGCCTTCCTTGAGAAAACTGGCATTTTAATTTCTATGCGCTTAAAAGAAAGGGTTAGAGGGAGCGGGAGAGAGTTCGGGTAGTGGAGAAAGATATAAAGTCCAGAAAGAGCATTTAGTAAAGAAAAAAGGAATCGAAAAGGCTACAAAGGCGAGGGGGGCCCAAGAGCTTTATTTATAGACTTCTAGTGCAGAGCGAAGTGCAAAGGACGTAACTATCCAACCATTCTTCTGTCTTGTCAGTTGAAATTATTAGTTACTTTAGTGGTCAACTCTGGTTAGTTTAGTTGGTTATTTGTCAATTTAGATCTCTGACTTTCTACGTTAATCATATATTTATTTAACACTGACATCAAAGAAATACATTGGTCTTTTGTGTATTTAAGTGTAAACCATTATAAATTGAAATTAATAATATGTTTTTTTTTTAAATAAAAATAAAAATTCATTCCCGCAACACACCTTTACAAACATGCGCCAAAAAAATAGTCGATTCCCCCCTCCTTTAACCACCTTGACAATCTATTGACAACGAAGCTCTGATTGTAATAATTGTAATCCGTACGTATAGTTGATTTCAACAACTATTTAAATGATTTGACGAGATTAATGGATAGTTGATATAATAAAAAAATTATTAAATTTTTTAATCAAAATTTAAATTGAAATTATATTAAAAGAGTTTTACTTTATAAAGGGTTTGATAATATTTCGAATTGAATTAATTAGAATATGATTTTTAATATCATATAAAAAAAGGTCCGATGAGTTTGAAGCAACTCGGAGGGAGTAGTGTCTTGTTTTAACTGCCGATGGTGTTGGCATCATATGATCTCTAGGTATTCAAGGGGATGACCAATTAGCATCATTTGACATAATTTGTAAGGGGGTTCATCCAGATCTAGGTGGCAAGGTTATGTTCGATGATTGAGATGCCTTCGCGGTCCTTATTTTGGGTGGGGTGGTCGCTTTGTTGGTGTGTGTCCTATTTATATTATAATGTTTGTTTTAGGTTGTCTTTGATATCTCTCTCTTTTTTTTCCTCCTAATTCTGGGTTATCTTTTGTCTTTATTTTTAAACTACCCTCAAGTAAAAAAAAAAATCAATGATTAATTTATGAAAATTCTTGATTCCAAGATAAAAGTACTAAACTTTTATTTGAATTCTAAGCGTTAATTTTGATTACATACAGAGCATTATGGTGTGAGCGCTATTTGATTTGTTCTTTGATAAATTTTCTTTCATAAAGAATGGGATCCCTCCCTGTTGGGCATTAAATTGGTATGTGCACCGTTACGGAGCAATGAATGCATATTCAACTAAAAACCATTAGTACTAAATCTAAAGGTACGATATTAAAATTTTTTAATTAAAATTTTAATTTTAAATCTTAAATAGATATCGAAAGAGTTAATCATTAAATTAAATTTTATATATTCAAATTAGATAATCGGATAATTTAAATATCAATCGATAAAAAAATAAAAATAAAAATGGTCGCCACTTACTTGGTGTGTTTTGGGATTAACAAATTCTAAAATTTTTTAATTAGAATGATCTCAACGGTGGAGGTATTGGGAACTTTTTGTCATGGCATGTCGTGGAGCTTTCGAGCTGCGGATTGACCTGAGGAATAATACTATTGAAAATCAAGAAAAAGGTTCCTTAGGGATATAAATATCACTGATCGTGCCACGTACATTGTGGGTTCAATTTCAATTATCACAACCGGAAGAGTAGGTGGGTATCGAGACAAAACCGGCCAAACGGTGCCCATCTGAGGGGAGCATGCAAATGGGCAATAAAAGCAACTTTGTGCGTTTTAAGACAATGGAAGGACCAACTGACACCTCCGCCATGTACGTATGAGTCGGTATCACTCCAAACTTGAACGTGTCTCATGCTGACTCTGTTTCTACGTCATGAAACTCGATTCCCGGTGGTGTGTCGTCAAACAACCAAAAATAAAATTACCTACTTCATTAAGACGAGTCTAGGGTGAGCAGGGTCGAATCCACAGGGAACGGTAGATTTATCTCTTTCAAGAAAAATGAAAATATGGGGGGTTTGAGAAATGATCTAAATCTAACAAAAATAAATAAATTAACTAAAATAAAACAACTAAATAATGCCAATTAAAAGAATGGATATCAATGAGAGAAAATCTAGCCAAAGGAGTTATTTCCATCTTGATGTATTTGATTGGTCATCGATACAAAAATTACTCGATATTATGCGAATAAATTGGTTATAGCCGCTAAGTACCACGAAGCGACCAATCTCTCCGTACTTTTTCGGTAATCAAGATACCATCGTTAATTACTTCCCTAATCGAAAGACAACCCAAGAGACCCTCGTTGGATTTAATGTTCCGACAGCATTAAGATCTAGAGAGACCCAATTCTAATCAGTAAATTCCAACCTGGATTTATTTAAATTAGATTACCTAATCTCTTGACATAAATTCTACCGCTTGCGAGGCCATAAAATTATGTCAATTACCACTCCATTAAAAATACACAAACCTTGCTATTTTTAAATGGTTGTAGAGTATTCTAGGGCTATTAAACATAGCGCTCTATTTAACAATCCCAAAACAATCATAAACACTAAGCATAGAGATTAAATAAATACCCACAAATATCAAGCAAATAAGATCATTTAGATCTCACAATCATTATTCATCAAGATTTCAATAATCTTTTGACTAGAAAAATAAATTAAAGACAAAGCATAATAAAAAGAAAACTCATAAAAAAGGATTTATTGCTTCTAAGAAATGAAGAAAAGAACAAAGAGTTTCTCCCCCGGCTGAGGCTGTTACTGTAGACGTGAATAGTGCTGCCCCCAAGGGGCTGCCCGGCTGCCTCCTCCAAGGTTCTCTCAAGGTATGGAATACTCCTATATATATAGGAGTAGAAAACCCTAAAGAAAATAGAATTTTTCCTATTTGTAAAAAGTAAATATTTCTAACCCTAATAACTACTAAATAAAAAGAAAGTAAAAAGTAAAAAGTAAAATTCCTAAAACATAATATCTAACAAATTTACATCTTTAAAAATTTCTTTTCCTAAATATTAGGAATGGAATAAAATTCTTCAATATCTTCAATTCTATCCCAACTTCCTCTTGAATGTGTAATTAGGAAAGAAAGTTTTTACTGCAGTAAATCTTCAAAACCTCTTGCTTGCCTCTTGAAATCCACGTGCCCACGTGCTAATGAAAGAGCATTACTGTCCAATTTTCCATACTTTACAAAATTGCTCCAATTTAGTTCATTTTTCTTCATTTTCCAAAATAAGTCTCCTCCTAAATCAAATGTCACAAAACATAAATATTAGTGTAATATTTATTCAAAAATAATACAAAATCAATCGCAAATATTACACTTATTTAACCCCTATCAAATTCCCCCACACCTAGATGATGCTTGTCCTCAAGTATCTCCAACTAAAATAAAATTAAAACTATCAAACCTATTTTTTTTTCTTCCAAGCGTCCAAGTTAACAATTACTATAAAAGTCAAACCAAAAACACAATCGAAACAACAAGTATTTCACAGCATTCTGCACTAAAACAACCACTACATATCCCAACAGTCACTTATGAAATCAAAACAGCAAGATTCGACAATCCTCTCCAAGGGGTCACTTTAATGCACTCAAAAGGGTAAGAATATTTCAATAACACTCAAATCAACACATTGGAATTGGTATTACCATATGCTTGTAAATATATCAAATCTCCACCACTTAAAAATTAGAATTTCATGTATCAATCAAAAGGTCTTTTATTTGGTTGTAATGGGGTTTGGGTAAAAGGGTAGGATAAAAGGGAATATCAAGGGTTAAAAACGTACCAAATGCCATATATAACTAACCACACAATTTTTTATAACATTGATCGATCTTTGCCTCAACAAATAACAAACAAAA
This sequence comes from Dillenia suffruticosa, assembly GCA_033439265.1. Taxonomy (NCBI): domain Eukaryota; kingdom Viridiplantae; phylum Streptophyta; class Magnoliopsida; order Dilleniales; family Dilleniaceae; genus Dillenia; species Dillenia suffruticosa. The sequence goes on from JAVTVX010000005.1 coordinate 5,396,241, forward strand.
TTGACTTCTTGCTCTTCAAACAAATAGACAATAGGAAACAATCATACAAGAATATCAAATGCTTTCTCAATTTTCTATAACTGAAGTGTAAATGAATTTTCAATCAAAATACAACATTTCTTTTTCACAACCACTTTTTTTTTTTTTTTCTTTTTTTTTTCAGCATTTTCTTTTTTTTTTCTTGCTTTTTTTTTTCGAACATATATCATCTTCATGAAAATGTCAACATCAAAATTCCAATCATCATCTTCGTATTGAGGCGAATATAAAACCAAAATCATGCAATTAAATATATATATCTTTGGTACTAGGGTTTGAAACGAAGGCTAAAATTCAAAGGCTAGGTGTTGTATTGAGTGGGTTTTAAAGAAGAAAAAGGTCTCGGCTCAATTTGGTTCACTAAGGGGATTATAAATCAAGGTAGGGATTTTTACGAAAGCCAAAATTGGGAAAAACCTAAGTGCCTTTGTCATTTCAATGCATAAAATCCTATATGTGGTCTCGAAATGCATAACAATGCAAGTTCTAGAATGTGCAATCCAAGTGTGATAATCACTCATCAAGAAAAATAATCTCGAGCACAAAGAATGAATTTGCTCGTTTATGGCTCAAAACCTCACTTTTTAAGTAGGGTTTGTGTCAAATCTTATATGTTTATCATTCAAAGAAAACTATTAAAGACATGAGAAGCCATTTCAAACACAAAAGCCATTGATACAAGCAATTTTTCATATATCTCTAGCCAACCAAATAGCATACATCAACAAAGAAAGCTCGGAATTTTTTTTTTTTTTTTTTGAAGAAACAAAATTTAAACTAATAAAAAAAATAAATGTAGTGTCAAAAACCAAAACAAAGAGAAAAACACCTAACATCCCCCCACACCTAAATCATACATTGTCCTCAATGTATGCTCAAGTTAAGAGAGATAAAAAAATGCATAAATAAATCAAACAAAATAAAAGAAAAAAAACAAACAAATAAAAGAGAAATGTGAGAACAATACTCCCCTAGAGTAGAGTGGAGAATAGAGGAACAATTCCAACGAACTCGAGAAAAGAGCTATGACGTGGGCACACCGTAATTATCAAGCATTTCGGTCCATTATTGAGGCTTCAAGGTAGAGAGAGAAACCCTAAAAAAAAAAAATAAATAAATGCAAGTGTTAAAATAGAAGTGAAATTCGCCTCTATCTCTCTCTCTCTTTTTTTTTTTTTTTTTTTTTCAGAAGTGGGTTGATTTTAGGGCGTGGGCACGCCGCCCTAAATGAAGTGAGATTCTGTCTATCTAATAGTCGAAAGGCCAGACGTGGACGGATCGTAGAGCGTGGTCACGCCCTATCGTGGGAGTACGTCTGCCAGTGGGAGTGATATGGGCAGATGTGGGTAGGAGTTAGGGCGTGGGCACGCCCTATACTACGACCGCTTCTGAATTTTTTTTTTTTTTTTTTAAACCTAAATCAAGGATCAAGACTAAATCAAATCAACATAAATGAGAATAAATAAACAAAAATAAAAATAAAAATAAACATAAAGAAAGTATTGGGTTGCCTCCCAATAAGCGCCTTTGTTTCATGTCTTTGGCTCGACATGATCTTCTCTTTTCAACCTCGCTCAAACATCGGTCCGGTCCATTTTGACTTTAACTTGCCTGGAATGAATTTCAATCTTAAATTGAAATGAAGGACTTTATGGCCTACCATAAATCGTTTCCGATGTGGGAGTTTGTCTTGAAAAAATTTATCCCATTGTACAAAATTATTTGTAAAATTCTTTTTAAACACAAAATTCAATTTATTTTGCACAAAAGAGTCATGAACAGTGAAGCTCATCTCCTTCTCATCATCTTGTTCCTCGGAATATGCCAACCTACCAGGAAAAGGAGAAGAGATAGTTAGTTTCAAATTTGAGTTGTTCAGTTCCTCACTTACCTTCGTGGCCGATTCATTTAATATTGATACTTTGGTTTGTTCGGCCTCTTTATCTCCTTCAGTTGTCGATGAGTTGTCTTGCAGTTTCCCTTCATTCTTGACCACCATAACACTCACATTTTTTTCCAGGTCAATCTCTACTTGAGAGGTTAGCTTCCCATTATTTTTCTCCATTCGACTTATGGTCGTTGCCAGTTACGACACCTGATTTTCCAAGTTTTGGATGCTGATTCTTGTCTCTAGTTGAAATCGTTGATTTTCCTGTTGTAACTGTTGGGTTTCCTGTTGAAACAATTGAGTGCTGTTAGCCAAACTTTTAACAATTTCTTTTAGAGACATACCTTGATTTGAAGAGGGTTGCTGAGATTGAAATTGTGGTCGACATTGTGGTTGTTGTTGAAACTCTTGTGGCCAATTTCCATAACTGAAGTTTGGTTGATCCAACCATCCTTGGTTGTAGGGGTTCGAATATGGATCATCATAAAGAATGAGACACTTATCGGTTGGATGCCCCATGTTTGAGCAAATACCACATGCTTTCACTTCTTGGATTTGTCCTACAACAAATCTTTCCACAATAGAAATTAGGGAATCTATTTTATGTTCAAGAGAAGAACTACTCACCTTATTGACTCTTGTTGGAACATCTTGCCATATTCCAAATTGATGGGGAGTCTCAATATTAGAAAAATCACTGCAAAAAGCATGGTCATTAAAATCAGGAAATAACAACTCCCTTAAAGTCTTTTGACTGGCCATGTCCGAATGTTTAAAATCCTTCTCTTCAATGTCGTTGACAAACTTTCAATAAATTCACTGCAAATATTAGTCCCAAAAATAAAAAGGAAACAAAACTTAAAAGAAATAAATCACTTAACACCGTTCCCCGGCAACGGCGCCAAAATTTGGTGTGTCGTCAAACAACCAAAAATAAAATTACCTACTTCACTAAGACGAGTCTAGGGTGAGCAGGGTCGAATCCACAGGGAACGGTAGATTTATCTCTTTCAAGAAAAATGAAAATATGGGGGGTTTGAGAAATGATCTAAATCTAACAAAAATAAATAAATTAACTAAAATAAAACAACTAAATAATGCAAATTAAAAGAATGGATATCAATGAGAGAAAATCTAGCCAAAGGAGTTATTTCCATCTTGATGTATTTGATTGGTCATCGATACAAAAATTACTCGATATTATGCGAATAAATTGGTTATAGCCGCTAAGTACCACGAAGCGACCAATCTCTCCGTACTTTTTCGGTAATCAAGATACCATCGTTAATTACTTCCCTAATCGAAAGACAACCCAAGAGACCCTCGTTGGATTTAATGTTCCGACAGCATTAAGATTTAGAGAGACCCAATTCTAATCAGTAAATTCCAACCTGGATTTATTTAAATTAGATTACCTAATCTCTTGACATAAATTCTACCGCTTGCGAGGCCATAAAATTATGTCAATTACCACTCCATTAAAAATACACAAACCTTGCTATTTTTAAATGGTTGTAGAGTATTCTAGGGCTATTAAACATAGCGCTCTATTTAACAATCCCAAAACAATCATAAACACTAAGCATAGAGATTAAATAAATACCCACAAATATCAAGCAAATAAGATCATTTAGATCTCACAATCATTATTTATCAAGACTTCAATAATCTTTTGACTAGAAAAATAAATTAAAGACAAAGTATAATAAAAAGAAAACTCATAAAAAAGGATTTATTGCTTCTAAGAAATGAAGAAAAGAACAAAGAGTTTCTCCCCCGGCTGAGACTGTTACTGTAGACGTGAATAGTGCTGCCCCCAAGGGGCTGCCCGGCTGCCTCCTCCAAGGTTCTCTCAAGGTATGGAATACTCCTATATATATAGGAGTAGAAAACCCTAAAGAAAATAGAATTTTTCCTATTTGTAAAAAGTAAATATTTCTAACCCTAATAACTACTAAATAAAAAGAAAGTAAAAAGTAAAAAGTAAAATTCCTAAAACATAATATCTAACAAATTTACATCTTTAAAAATTTCTTTTCCTAAATATTAGGAATGGAATAAAATTCTTCAATATCTTCAATTCCATCCCAACTTCCTCTTGAATGTGTAATTAGGATAGAAAGTTTTTACTGCAGTAAATCTTCAAAACCTCTTGCTTGCCTCTTGAAATCCACGTGCCCACGTGCTAATGAAAGAGCATTACTGTCCAATTTTCCATACTTTACAAAATTGCTCCAATTTAGCTCATTTTTCTTCATTTTCCAAAATAAGTCTCCTCCTAAATCAAATGTCACAAAACATAAATATTAGTGTAATATTTATTCAAAAATAATACAAAATCAATCGTAAATATTACACTTATTTAACCCCTATCACCCGGCTATTCATCCAAGAACTACAAACCCACACACACTTTGCACCATTGGACTTGATCTATGTTTTTCAAGTTAGGAAGACAATGTTCACACTTTCTCTCTTTTTTTTTTGGATAATGAAAATAATTTTTATATAATTATTTAGTAAATCAAAATTATTATAACCCTAATTTATTCTATTGAAAAAAATTATTGAATATACAACTGCCAAATTAGTAGAGAAATTAGCTTGAGGGTGGGGCCTGAATTTTTTTTAAAAAAATTAATCTATAAGCTTTTAGCAATATTAAAAAAAAATGTTCTGTAAATATAATTTGTAAAAGCCTAATTTTAATAATAATTTTAAAGTCACAAAAAAATTTTAAAATTTTATCTTTTTTTGTCTCATTCTCTATACAATCTCTAAAATAATTTTCAATTTTGTCACTATGCAAAACCATGCTTTCTAGTGCCGCACTATTATTTTCTTTCTGGGTATGTTTAAAAATTTTCAAATCAGTACATGATGTGATTTGTATCCTTACCATGTATATATGTTTGGGTAAGAACATATCAAATTGTTGGTTTCATAATTGAACATTTTTTCAATGGGTCTAACTCGGATTGAACACGGACAATCATGTCGGCACGTTGACAGCACATCCGTTCCAACCCGCTCGACGCGGACACGTCTGTTATCTATCTTTGCTGTACTACGGAAGGCATTTTCAGTTTTTTTCAAAAAATAATTGAAAAAAGGATAAATCTGGTTCTTCCACGTGTCATCGTCTATTGACTTCTGTTTATTTGCCGACGGCTGCATCCTCCCAGATGGTCCCACAAAAACTGAAAGTTTCCAATCTCATGTATATTGAAAAAAATGACTTCAGATTTCAATTTTCACGTTTACCTAAATGCAAGAAAATAAAAGTAATAAAATTACGAATTTGGGCGATTATTTTTTTATGTCGTTTTCAAAAGATGAAAATTATTTTTTTTAGAATTAAATTTGAGATTTAAAAAAAAAATGATTGATATTAGTTGAACTATGATTTATTAAAAGAAAAAAGAAATGTTGAAAAAAGATATAAATATTGAGATTTACGTTTTTATAATAAAAAGTATAAAAGAAAAAGATGTTTATATTCCATCTGGATATTGTTAATTTATTTCAGTTTGGTTCAATTTATTTTTTATTTAAATGAATTTTATTTATAATATTTTTAGTCAAAGTAATTTTTTTTTATAAAATACTTAATTTTAAGTATAAATTAATTAGAGATATAATTTCAGTAATATTTTATATAATTAAAAATTCTACCTAAGTTTAACTAAAGCAACCTCATCTTTCCCAAATAAGGCCTTTATTTTGTTATATAAAAGAGTGAAAAAATATAATAAATAGATATAATTTAGTTATTAATGCATTTAATAATTTTATTTAAGAAAGTATATTTAAGTATAGATAGTTATTTTGTCTTATTTACTAGTTATATAAAAAATTATTTTTTATTATATAGTTTTCGACATGTGAATCTTCAAATTAAATAAAAAAAATAGAAAAATAAAATAAATTAATAGGGTTAAAATGTGTATTAATCTCTTTGATTTTTTATTTTTTTATTTATTTTTGGATACCTATCTCTTTGACTATTTCAGATCCAATTTTTGTTGATTAGCGTAGAGTTAACACTTTTCTGGTCAAGGAAGCGACACCTATTAATTGAAACTTACGGAATGGGCTGCTTGAATTTCCCTTCTTTGAAAAATTATTCCCGGTCATGATTTTAGCACAATATTTCCTTCAGGGATAACGTTATTCTTGGGCACATAACTCTAGAAGGTATTAATGATGCTCTTAATTCCTCCTTTCAAAATAAGAAAAATAACCATTTTTTTAATGTGTCAAGACAATCAAGGCAAAAATAAGTACCTTTTCCTACTAAAATCTAAATATGAATCGAATCAGAATTAATTAAAATTAACGTGATTATCAAATACAATAATTTATAAAACAAAAAAAAAACGTGTTTATGTTTCAAAATCTTAAAAAAAGAAAAAGCACATTTCCAACGTGATATTGATCTTTAGGAAGTTTTTGAATTAGTTTTTCATATGGCAAAGTGTATTTTTTTTTTCATATAATTACCGAATAGATTAGAATTATCAAAATTTAAATTTATTTTAAAAATGAAATTAATGAATCTGTTCGTGTCATTATTTTTTTATATATTTAATAAAAACAAAAATAATATATAAAATAGTATAAAAAGACTTTAAAATTTAAACTAAACAGTTTTATCTTTCAAATAATGAAAATTTCATATTTAAAATTCTAAATTCTTAATTTTTTGTGAGAAAGAGTAGTGGGAAGCATTGGGTATCATTGCATTTTTAAAATAGGAAAGTGAAAAATTAATTTTAAGGATAATTCTGATTTCATTCCTATTTTAATTTTTTTAATTGCACCACCCTTCTATAAGAGGCAACTGGAAAGTAGTGGCTTAATAAATTAATGGGAATTGGAAATTATTAAAATAAAATCACATGTTAAGAATCATCTAACAATTTTAAAATTAAGGGAAAAATAAGAATTTATTATTGTGTTTGGATTAATGTTTGATTAGCTTTCCTAAATAAAGTCTGAAAACTACAAAATCTCAGATTTTAAAGAAGTTTTAAATTAAAAAAATAAAAAATATATATGGTAATATGTCCGAAGTGATAAGGGCAAAAGGGGAAACCCAATCGTTCTGATCTACATAGCCGGCCATGACACAAGAATTCAAACCGTTTCATTTCCAACTAACCTGTGAGCTTACATTCGTCGCATGCCGTTCATCAGAAGGCAAAAAACGACGTCGTTCAACATGGCCGGAAGACCTTCTTCTCTGGCCCTGACCATAGTCTTCTTTGCCGTCTTCGTCTCCGCCGTCCACGGCCGTTTCTACCGTGGCGCTGATCTAGTCTCCGACGGAGTTTCCAATCACCGACAACCTTCATTTCTCACTCTAAACCCCTTCTCTTCTTCTTCTTCTTCGTCCGATTCTTGCGATCAGACCTATGGATTCTTGCCATGCACGACGACCATTATTGGAAATCTGTTCCTAATAGTCGTTTATGGTTATCTGATGTTCACCGCTGCGAAGTTTTTGTCGGGCGGAAGTGAGCTTTTGCTGGAGATTCTAGGTCCTGGTATTGTAGGTGGTCTCTTTCTTCCCGTTCTTGGTGCTCTTCCCGATGCTCTTCTCATTCTTGGTAAGCTCGCTCATATACGTACACACACATAATTTGGATTTTTTGTACTTAGATGTCAATTTTGTGTTTGTTTCTTTTTCTTCTTGTTTAAACCTAAAAAGTGTTACTGATTTTTTAATAATAAATCAAAAACTGTAAGATCAATATTTGGAAATGTTTTGAAATGGAAATTTAAAGATTTATAATATATATATTGATTATACATATAATATATATTGATTTTATGAATGCTTGTATGGTACCCTTTGCGTTTGTGTGTATGTGTGGATTTGGGAGTTTCTTGCTGATGGGTTTTTAAGATACTGCAATTGCTTCCCAAGGGGACCCTTATCTCTCTCTCTCTCTCTCTCTCCCTTGTCATTTCAATTTTAGGTTCTTACACTTAATTTGAATTGAGTTATTAAATTGATTTAAATCTTGAAATGAAATCTTTTACTTGAAACCGAAAAAAGAATAAAATGTGGAATTTAAATGTATTCTTTTTCTTGAAAAGCCAACACAATATGTGGGTTCAACTCCAAAATTTGGTAGTTTTTAGTAATTCTGAAGTAATTATATAGGATTCACTAACTATTCTTTTTCCCCTTTATAAAGCCTTTTTCTGTGATGATTTAAAAATTAATATATTTCATATATGCAGAATTGAGCTCCACATTTTTTCTTTGTCTTCTGAGCTACAAAGATTTACTTTAGAACTGAAGTGCACAAGTTTTGTAAAATTGATTTGTCGTAAGCAGGGAATTAATGGTTAATTTTCTTGTAATGCTTCATTGGACATTGAACAGACTACAGAGAGATGCTCCTTGTACACCCAAAATTTAGTTGTTTATATTTAATTGTGGCTAGACAACTTCATGCTCTCAATTAAGTTTTCCTGGTTTGTTACTCTGTGATTGATCAACCGGTTACATGTAGAGAAACTATTGATATGGGGAATTGTGGGAGAAGATGAAGTCAGTCAGTTCTTCATGTGACTGTGATACTGCTCCGCAAATATCCTTAATTTTTCGCTATAAAATTTAGGAAAAACAATGGACTTCTATGAAATTGCAAATTTTAATAGTTTTATGGTGTTCACTTATTTATCTTTAGAAATGCAAAAAGACCCTTGAATTTGTAACTCTTGATTAAGATTGTTAAATATTATTTTGTTGCACTTGCAGAGACAGTCACAAAATCAATATATATGCCTTTGTCTGAATGTATGTTGTTCCCAGCGAGGGAAATTTCTAGATCCATCACTAATCCCATCTTAGAGTTCCACACTTTTGCAGTGTTTGGTACTAATACATGGTACCGACAGCTCTCTGGCTATTCCAAAACTGTAGCTACCAATTGGTATCAGCCTGACATGTTTATTATGGTTTCTGAATCTCCGACAATGTAAAATAAAAGCTCGACGCTTTTTACTGAAAGTATGCTGTAATTTTTTTATCAATTGAATATGATTTGCAATTCTTTTCCCCTTCTTAGTTTTCTGAGTATGATTCTTGGGCAACATCGTCGTAAATGTGTATGGTTGAGGGAGTTGATGATTTTTCCAATAAATTTTTGAGCCCATATATGAGAAAACTGTTGAGGAGCAGTGCTTATGCATGTAATTTTGTTTATGTGACCCCTTCTGCAACCATACATGCTCATGATAAGAAAGTTTATGTTTTTCAATATGAAGTGTTGGCTCTGTAGATGATCCAATCTCCTACATGCCTTTCTTTTTTGTGTTTAGTTGGAGATCTACCATTGCAAAGGCTTATCATGCTTGTAATTTCATATGTAGAGTAGAGACACATCAATACAAGTGCACATGCAATCTCTCTAGATTATTTATTTATTTAGGTTTTGAGTTTTACTTGCTCATATGCATTTAAAGGCTTATTTTTCCAATTAATATTCTTCTTCATTTTCCTTGCTCTAGTGTCTGGACTTTCCGGAAGCACCGATGAAGCTCAAAGTCAGGTTTCTGTTGGAATGGGCTTGTTAGCAGGGTCAACTGTCATGCTTCTTACACTGATATGGGGGTCCTGTGTTTGTGTTGGCAAGTGTGACCTTCAAGATTCAGTTGCTGTGGATTTGCAAGATTCAAAAGGGTTTAACTTACTCGGTTGGCTGTATTTTCTTTTCAGAGAGCTATTTCTTGGTTCTTTAATTGTGCTAAAACTTTAAGCTACTGTCATCTTTTCGTCTTATTATCATCTGAATATCTATGCCGTGTCGAGAGACTTTGTCTACTTTTGGATTTGAAGTAGAAAGCTATCTTGGTCCATGGTTGTGACTTTATAATTTGAGGGAGCTGTACTAAGGAAACAAGTGTTACCTTTGATATCTACCATTTACTGGATAATGTTTGACACTGTAGCACAGGACTGGTTGCAATTACAAAGTCACGTATTTTATTTTTGCAGGTTCCGGTGTTAGTACTGATATTTGGACCAGCTATGCTGCAAGAATCATGGCTGTATCAGTTATCCCGTTTATCATTGTCCAACTGCCATTGGTCCTCAATTCTAGCTCTGGAGAGAGATTAGCAATCCTGATTTCTCTTATTGGGGCTGTTGTATTGCTCATTACTTACTGTCTCTACCAGGTAGATGCGTTTCTCCTTTAAAAGGTGTAGGATTTTAGACCATTTCACCTCCCCCCATAAACCCCCGGTTGGAAAGGTATTTTATTTGTTTCACCAAAATTTCATGATTTTCTTACCTTTGTTTTTGGTCCTCATTGGATTCTTATGTGGATAAGCTAAAATTGGGCTCCCCACCTCAGTGTAAAAGCTACTGTGGACAAGTGTTCTTGAAAATCTTTTCACATTGACGTTGATGGGAGAATGCTTTTAAGGATTAGAATTTTATTGTACTGGTTCTGCAAAGAATTCTCTGAAAACTTAGTTCCTTATTAAGCAGTGTCATCTATCCCAGCACAAAAAGGCTGGCTCTCGCAATCAAATACCAGGTTGAAGCTATTTATCAGATATGAATATTATTAGAATCTTTTTGTGATAAATATAGCGCCACCTATCATCTTTAAACAGTTTTGCTATTTGAGTAATTTAATGATGAAGAAAAATGTCCTTATGAGTGAGTTATAATTTTGTAATATATTTGCATTGCTACTTGATGCTTGACCCTACTCCATGATACTTTGGAGCAGGTTTTTCAGCCTTGGATTCAGAGGAGGAGGCTTGCTTATGCAAAGCATAAGCATATAATATCAGGAATTTTAAGACATTTGAAAATGCGATCATTGGGAAGGCTTATGACAGATGATGGTCGACCTAACGAAGAAGTTATAAGAAAGTGAGTTCAGTCAATACTTCTCATTGCTCTCTTCTTTTCTCTTTTGCTATGATTACCATTACTCAGAAATTTGTTTTCTTTTCTACTACCATTTGACTAATGTGGACACAGGCTGTTTGAGACAATTGACGCAGATACAGACAACTATCTGTCAGCTGCTGAGTTGAGAGCACTGATTGTGGGAATCCAGTTTGATAAGATAGATTTTGATAAGGATGATGCCGTGAAGAAGGTGATGGAAGATTTTGATACGTCATTGGATAATAAAGTTGACATGGAGGAGTTCGTCAAAGGAATTTCAAAATGGCTTGAAGAAGCACAGCGCTCTGGTGATGCTTCTAGAACCGGTGGTTATGGCACAATTAAATATTTATCTGACTTTCACCAGGTGAGTGCTCATTCTTTTTTATTTTCCCTGATGTTTTCTTCATTGGAATTTTCATTTTATTTCAAGAACTTATTGAGGAGGTAATGCCTCCATAACTGGGAAATTATGCAGCAAACAAAGAGAGAGCATGATCTTTTGGGAGGGGATGTGGGTGATCAGAGTGATGAGGTCGTAGGTGATCAGAGTGATGAGGTTGTAGAGGCTGTTGAGGATCCAAAACGCACAACTATTAAAGCAGTATTGATGTTGTTGGTTGGAACTGTTATTGCTGCTGTGTTTGCAGATCCATTGGTAGATGCTGTTGATGACTTCTCTGATGCCACAAGCATCCCAGCTTTTTTTATTTCATTTATTGCTCTGCCTCTTGCTACAAACTCAAGTGAGGCAGTGTCAGCTATAATATTTGCAAGCCGAAAGAACAAAAGATCTGCATCTTTGACATTTTCTGAGGTTTGTCACTTCTCTTGCTCATTGTCCTGTGATTAATTTATTATACGCATTTAGCAATTGTGGATAGCCTTGATATCCTTTATTATTTTGTAAGATAAATTTTTGTTCTCTTGGCTATAAGCACAGATTTCAAATCTTCTTCTTGTGGAACTGTGGTTGGTGGATGTCTTAATCTGTAGATTAGTATCGGTGGATCAACTTATTTGTTCTTTTCCTGGCCTTAGAGTTGAGTCCTAAAGGTTTAATCATGGTTGGAATTTTGAATGTCTTATTGCTCTCAACCGCATTTATAATTTCTCGCATGACCAAATAGCCTTGTTTAGTGCTGACAATCTAATGACTTGATGCTAGGTTAATGCTTATACGAGTTTACTCCTGTTGTCATCCATGCATGCTGTTGATTTTGTATCGGGAAATTTAAAACATGAGAGTGGTGTTTGGGAGCAATAGAGTTGTTGCTTCTTAATAAATTACATACCATGAATATGGTTTCTATTCTTAATAAATTACATACCTATCCCTCTCCAAACCTAATAGTGGTGAGTTGGGTAGCTTGTGCGTCTGATTGGTTTAACCTTGGATCAAATTCAGTTGATCAACAAACTGGTAGCTGGTAGTGCTACAATCATTTTGTGGTGGCAGGGCCTCTAGCATAAAGGCACTCACTTATATCTGCTATTGTCAAGTTCAAATCTCTATTGGCCTTGCAAATTGATCATTTTGTTTTAGTGATGTCTGACTTCTGGTTCATTTTTTCAAATGCAGCTGTATGGGGCAGTGACCATGAACAATCTCCTTTGCTTAGCAGTTTTTTTAGCCCTTGTTTACATCAGAGGATTGACATGGGACTTCTCATCTGAGGTGTTGATTATTCTTATTGTGTGCATAGTGATGGGTGGCTTTGCCAGCTTCAGAACCACTTTCCCTCTCTGGACTTCTTTGCTGGCCTTTGTACTTTACCCATTGTCACTGGCCTTGGTCTATATTCTCGATGAATTTTTAGGTTGGTCATAGTAAACGAAGCAACATATATCATCTGTGGAAAATATCCGTTATCTGTGGACTCGAGGTGGTACTATTCCTTTGAGTGAGACTGCATTTGAACTGTTCCCCTTCCCATTGTCTGTTACTCGGAAGCCATTTTTTGTAACTATGACATGATATTGTAGATTTTTTTTTTTTTTACCCTAAAAGTTATGTTCTCAGTAGGAAAGGAGATGTTAAATTATGAACTTCTGAAGGCCTGTTTATTTAGTAATGCTTTATAGAGAACTGTTTCGTGAACTAATAGGGAAAATGTTGACATACAGACTGCATTTGGCCTGTCTGTCTCTTTTAAGTCAGATCCACTTTCTAATCGCTCAAGTTAGCTCAATGATGTTGAATTGTTGCATTTTTCTGTTGAGAAACAAGTACCTTCAGTTTAAAAATAGGTGATGAGTGCAATGAAAATGTGAAACAATTGCACAAAGATCACACTAGGAAACTGTTACCAATATGTGCAGTTCAATTGAAGGTCTCATCATGAGCTGAATGTTTAGTCTTTTTGTTTCTACTGGTGAATTGGTTCACTCCTTTACTTGAACTAAGGTTGTCGGATAAAATACATGGATCACTGGTTCTGACTTTTTTTTTTTTGGGTTGGAGTTCTTTCATGTGGCTCAGGTCTTGCTGGGATCCCGGGAAATGAAACCCTTAAGTTTTTGTTTTTGTGCGTACCTTATTTTATTTTTCTTAAATATTTAATTCATTACTAGAATTTTGTGTGCTCCTTGTCTATACCATGTTTTATTATTTTTTATTTTTTTCAAAAGATGCGTATTCCAGCTCATTAGTATAATTTTGTGTGTTTTTGTGCTCACCTTGTCCATACCATGCAAGACGCTTATGGGTAGTGTTGAATTACTGTCAAGTCCATTGAGGTCAGGTTTCCTAGTTTTGACATTCCTTGCAATGATCTCTGTCTGTCTCTCAAAGACATTGCCCTGAGAAGGGAACTAGAATCCAAGACTTAGAGAGACTCTTTATACCACTGGAAAGATCCTAGGATCCTTGGCTCGCTCGCTCGCTCGCGCACGCGCGCTCTCTCTCTCTCTCTCTCTCTCTCTTCCTCAACCCCCCCCCCCCCCAAAAAAAACATGGGTCCATGCTTTCATCACTAATCTGCAGCCGTAATGGAGGTCAGATCTCAGGGGCCCATCTAAACAGGAGAAGACAAACCGCATCCAGATCCTCATGGTCAACATGCAAAAGTTTGTTACTCCATGATCTCTCACATCCACCAACCACACCAGAGAAAAACACAAGCATACAAGAACCAAAATCACAAACAACCCAAACTATTGATACATATAAAACTTGACAACCAGAAATCACATTTACATCCTCTTGTTTCACCTTTCCCTCTCTTCAAATATGACCAAACATCTATTTGGTCTTTGTCACGTTACTGCTTTGTAAGATTCTTTTCGACATATATAATCATCCTAAAAATGATACCTTAATGAGGTACAACCGAGACTTTGCAACAAACAAGGGGAAAAAATTACCAACGTCAGGAACCTAATCGGACATCCATTTATAGCTTGAGATTGAGATCAACACCTTCTCTGAATTCACCATTGCAGTTGTCAATAAGGCTTATTGCTTGCCCATTTTGCGTCTTTGCTGGCGGGAAGAAGCTGTAAAAGGGCTGCCGTTGAATTGACCCACTTGGTTCATGATTGTGTGTTGAGTAGTCCATACTTTCCTTCAGCATCATCTAATGAAAAACAAAAGCAGGATATGGTAAAGATGAGAACAATAAAATCCATTTCTTGGTCCTTGATAGAACCAGGGGCCGGAGGTGACAGACCGGATTAGTTAAATTATTGCATAAAAAGATGGACGAAAGAAAGTAGCCAATCACGGCTGTCACCTCTAACCAAGGCATTTTAAATATGCAAAACGAAGTATGATGTATTGATTTATTTTCTCTCTAGTTGGTCTTACATGAAAAGGTACTGTCTCATATTTGGAGAATTCTCCATGTGAAGTAGGCTGAAAAGCTGAGGAATGCTTGAATATTGAAACATCAGTTGACAAACTGGTTGCAGGAGGGGCTAATGACAGGAAATCTCCCCTGAAATTTCCTACTTCTTTGTTGCTCTTCTTGGAGTTTGACTCATAAATGACACTCGAGTATGAGGGAACATCCCTGGAAAAGGACAAAACATATTCTGAATCAACAAATTATTAACAAGATCAAAATTCATGGACCACCAAATCAATTTGTAATGTGTGTCAGTTAACCTGAAAATTCGGTTGTCTTGTTCAAGAGTAAATGTGCCTCCATTACCACATGAAGTTGATTCATCTGATCTTATGGGAGCAACAAAAGCAGGAAATTTGCATTGAAATGAAGGGCCCAGTGGATTGTCCAGAGAAAATGGATATGGCCTCTTCAAGCCAACCATCTGTACTACATTTCAACCAAGTTTACAATCAAAATCTCATAACTTTCACATCTCCAAATTCAACAAATAGAACTTACATGTTCTTTTCTATATGTCTAAAAAAACAAAACTAGTAACTTGTGTAGCTGGAACAAACCTTTTCTTCCTCAGGCCACATATGTGTAAAATTGCCACAAAAGCTTTGGTTTGAAGGGGGCTCCATCTGAAAATTCATTGCAGATGATGATGAAGTGCGTGAAGAGACATTTACCTACAAAATTCAAACATTAGACATTAAGAATTAAATATTATAAAAAATAATTTATGTAATTAGTTTATGTATACCATTGGGGAGGGTTGTTGGAATTGTTGCGCCCTATGCATCAAAGGAGGGAGAGGCCAAACTGTGTTGTTTGGTTCATACGTTGGCAAATTCGAGTGAGATGTTGTCCCTTGATCCAACTTATGACTCTCCAAATCATGAATATTATCACATGGGTTCCACAACTTGGTAAAATTTGTACATCCAGGAACAGGAATTGATGACCAACCAATCTCAAATCCTCCACCACCACCACCACCACAACCACCATTTATTGGGTTAGCGGTATTACTCACATTACTAGAATGACTGACTTCGATATTAGGGATCTGAGGGGCAGATCTAAGGAGTGAGTTTGGGGAAGAAGGAGAAAAATGGGTTGAAGAAGAAGACTTGTTGTGATGATAATTGGGAAGAGGGAGAGAAAAACATGAAGAAGATGAAGTTGTGGACATTGTTGAAGATGATGTCAAAATTGCAGCCAGTGCTGCTTCCTTCTTTTGCTGTTCTTCAATTCTAATCTTTTCAAGCTGTGCAACACCAAGACCTCTCTGTGGTATTTTCTTTTGCTTTAACCTTTTTGATGATGATCTAACACCACCACTATTGCAACCACCACCACTACTGCTATTGCTACACCTTTGGTTTTGCTCTTCTTGTGCCATTTGATCTCTCTTCCATCAAACCCCACCGCAAATATTTAAACAAAACGAATTTGGAAAACCAAACCAAATCAAATCAAATCAAACCCACGTGTAAAAGAGGAAAATTTTCTCAAAACTTAAATCCTAAAGTCGTAAATATATATACCTTTAGCATAAAGAACAAAATTTTGATTAAACAAAGATTTGGGAAAATCAAATCAAATCAAACCACATTAAAAATGACTCAAAAAGTCCCAAATATGAGTACCTTCACGAGTGCTAAGTTTTGATAGAAAACAAAGAGATTTTAAGAAATTGAAGGAAACCCCGATTGCAAAAAGATGGTTAGAAACAGACCCAAAAGACAAATTATGAAATATTTCCTCATAGAAATCTAGAGAGAAACAAATCTAGGAAACCCAGGTAATTAAGAAAACTAAATCTCAATCTAGATACCTAAAATCTCGCGATGATTTGGAGAGTTAAGAACAGAAACATTTAGGAGAAAATAAGGAAAACCCATTAACTTGGCCAATTTTTAGGTAAAAGATTTAAGAGAGAGAAAAGAGAGAGAGAGAGAGAGAATCTGGGTGCAACGGATATTTCTCAAACACAGTTGTCGGAGCGAGAACATCAGATCGCGATTATTATATATAAGCGAAGTTTTCTTTTTTACCCTTTTTCTTTTCGAAATTCAAACCACGCAAAATCCAAGACAGGATCAATCTCTCTGTTTACTCGCCCAAATCCTCGCTCCACTCCTCTTCCTAGACCGACTCTCTCTCTTCCATATGACTATACAAGACAAATACGCTCAAAACAAACATAAACATTTATACACACCCATGTACCAGATTGTTATTATTCTCTCTCTAAATAATGGTTGATATAACATACTCTCTAAATAATGGTTGATATAACATATTCTCACTTCCTACTCCGACTCTCTCTCTCTCTCTTTTCTCTTTCTCTCTTCTATATGACTATACAAAACAAACACAATACAAACGATAACATTTATTTATACACAATACAACCGGCCAAAAACAAGAGAAAAAAACATACACACATTACATAACATACCCATGTATCTGATTTTTATTTTTCTTTCTTCATGTTTGATGAGATTCTCTCTCTCAAATTATTAGTATTACAAATTCTAAAAGAAGGAAAGAAGTACTAATGCTGGCAATGTCACCTTTACCTGTTTGTGCAATCAGGGCATACAGC
Source organism: Dillenia suffruticosa (assembly GCA_033439265.1). Lineage (NCBI taxonomy): Eukaryota > Viridiplantae > Streptophyta > Magnoliopsida > Dilleniales > Dilleniaceae > Dillenia > Dillenia suffruticosa. Next base: position 5,413,541 of record JAVTVX010000005.1, read on the forward strand.
ATACAGCATACCGGCTCTTTGCAGCTTGGGATTAATGTGTGTGGGTCCCCCTAAAACACTCAACCACTTTTGCTTGCATTGCATACGATGTGAACTATTATTATTATTATTATTATTATTGTTCACCTGCAAAATAATTTTCCTTTCATGATTTCATGATTTTTATTTTTTAAACTTCCATTCAAACATTTTTCATAAGTCATTGCTGGGGTATATGCCTACTGTTTGATTTGAATCATTACCTTCCCGACTTAATTTCTATATTTTCCTTTTCCTTTCAAGTAACTGTGTCACGAGATCAGAGGATGCTCTCTCTTTTTATTACCAAGTCTTCACCATAATAATAATAATAATAATAATAACAGCAACCAACCATGATCTATCTCTTTGGACGGATTTAAACAATACTTTTAAATTCAAAGACAATTAATTTAAAAAAATTGATTCAAATGTGCTATTATTATAAAACTTGCCACATATTTATGGTAGTCTCAGTTCGACCCAACCCAACCCAACTCAGTTTGGGTATCTTATTGATTGAGCTAAGCTTGAGTTCGAGTTATTGAAGTTATGATATCTCTTGGTGGTCCACCTGATGTATCTCATGGTGGCCCACCTATGCTGAAGGTTTAGACTTTACCTCTATGATCTAATTAGGTTATTATTATTATTATTATTATTTAATAAGATTGGTGTCTAAATCTATATTCTGATTGATCTGCTTTGAATGTTTATAGGGACTTTATTAGGAGACTACTCTCACAATATAATCTTTTTTATTCTTAAATTTCGAATCCGAAACTTAATTAAAAGATCTGGTATCTCATTCCACTAGATCGATTGTTCGTTGGTTAATTAGTTTTCACATTTTCCCATTTTATTTCTTTCTTACCTAACATTTCTAATGTATGTTGCTCAATTTAGGTATAAATTTAAATTTCTTAGACGATTATATTATGGGTTGAATGATTAAAGAGAAAGTTACCGCAAATATTTTGATCCCTTGAACTCTTTATTTCTAATTACTTACTGCTATTACTGATAAGAAGACTCAATTCCACGTATTTAGAGCATGTATTATTACTGAAAAATAAAAATAAAATTGTTTATTTAATTTGTAAACAGATCAAAAAATTGTTTGTATTTAATATAAGAAAGTAAAATTATTAATTTTTTTTTTTCATTGTGCACTTCATGTATTAGTAGAATAATGTAAATTTTATCTTGGTAAAAACTATATATATGAAAAAAAACATATATGAATTCTTTGCAAATGTGGTGCTCGAATGCATAAACTTGGATGGAACCATTAGGTTTAGAACATCTGGGGTGCTAAAATTTATGATTCTTTGACATGTTGGACATGCAAAAGGCAAGAAAAGAATGGTAGTTTACATGGGAGTGCCAAAACTTCTTCACATTAAATCTTGCTGGTGATTGATCTCTAGATATGATAGAGAATGGCCAAGAGAGAGAGGAGAGGAGAGACGAGAGAAAAGGGGGGGGGGGTTTCAACACGTAATGATTGAAACTTCAAATCTTTGATATCCAATGGCCAATGGATTCGGCTTTTGAGAAGGTCCTACCTTACCCCCAACAAACTCTCTCTAACTTATTGGGAAGAAAACAAAATTTTTGTGTTGAGGAATCCACCATTGTGGAGCCACCATGACACCACTCGTTTCTTTGTCCTTTGAGGGCTCAAGATTTTGTTAGATAATTCAAGATTTCAAATTCCTCATTTTTTTTTTTTATATTTGAAATCTATTCATAAGATTCTCCTTTATATATGCTTTTCTTTGTTTCTTTTCTTGCAATTGTAGAGTCTCCCAAGTTTTACTCTCTACAAATTGCATCAGTTTGTAGTCTCAACCATGGCCCAATACCTAAACAAGTCACCATGGGGCTTCCACAACCACAGCCACAAGCGAGGTTCAATTGGGCTTTTGATGATTTACTCCTTTACTTGAGTCCGCAAAGTTTTCTGTGTCTGCTGTTTAGACGGTGTGACGCCTCGTTTTTGTATTGAATGAGAAAATGAAACATTTTTGTTCACCTAGTCAAACGGCGTCGTTCTAAACCGAAGACCATTGTCACATTTTATATCATTAGAGCAATGTCCTTTTACTAGCCACCGACGGTCTTTAGAAAAATAGAATGTTAGATTCTTTAATCAAATTTTAAATTTGAAATATGAGAATAAAAAATCTATGTAGGAAGAGTCATTTTCTACATAGGGCTCCAGCACATGCTAAGACAGAGCTAGTCAGAGTATAAATTCGGATAATGATAATAGAAAAAAAAACACTTTCCATGGTGAGAAAACTTCTCATTTTACGGTGTAGCTCTCGGATGCTGCATTCCTTTAATTATAGATTTCGGGCTCGAGCAATAGAAATGAAGAAACCGAATTTAAGAAAGTCAATCCCATAACGAGTCCTATAATATTTGGACTGGATTAATCGATCAAACTTGGATACTAGCATGTGAAAACCCAAAAAAAAAAAAAAAAAAATCCCCCAATTTCTATCCATAATCCAATGAGGCCTCCAAATCCAACGCAGCATTGATTGAAGGACTTTGATTCGGTCAATTCTTGTTGGCCCAAAAATAAACTATGGAAACAGGGCTCTTGGCCCAAACATAGAAACAAAGAACCCCATACAAATTCACAACAAAACTAGAATCAGAGGACCTAAGACATTACGTTCCCTATGAAGAAGGAAGTTGCCGTGGGATAACCCTACGACACTTATATATATATATATATGTGTGTGTGTTAATCAAAGAAATGAATCTCATTCAAAAATGGGCTGACAAGGTGATATATTAAGCATTGGGCCTAGTTATTACGCCCTAATTGTATTCAGAGGGCATATCACCATCAGGCGTCAGCCTTGAATTCTAACCAGGACAGCGAAACGAGGCATTCTGTTTTGTTTTATTTTTATTTTTTGTTTTTTTATCGATCAATCGATATTTAAAGTTAAATTTTTATTAATTTGATTTGGACTACTATTGAACCTTACATAGAAAAACTCTTTTAATATAATTTTTTCTATTCTTAAAATTTCAACCCAAATAATGATTAAGAACCATAGTATTCTTACCGTTAGCCAAGAAGACACCATCACTTCAAATTTCAAAATTACAAACAATTAATTTTAAGTAATTTAAAAAAATAATAAAATAATAATAATATGTCAAAATGTCTTACAGACCGCCAATAATGAGTATTGTTATACTCCCTCAAACTTTAACAATCAAAAAATAATGAAAATTAATGAAAATTAACGAAATTAAAAAGAAAACAAAAGTTTACTTCTGCTCCTCGGAGAGGCCTCGCAGTGGGCCCCAGTGAACCGGGCCCACTGCGTCTCGGGGGCATTTGCGCCTCCGGCATCGTTCTGCTCTTGGGTCTTTTGGCTCCTATTTTCAAGCATTTTTTTTGACCCCCTAAATCATGCACTGTTTTAAATTAAAATAATCAAGATCGATAGATTAATTATTAAATATCGATCGATAAAAAAAATAAAATATATTTTTACCCAAATTTTACAAATTACAAACTTCAAACCTAAAGACCTAATTTGAAATTCCTGTCATATACAGGGAGGGAGTGGACGTTTTAATTTTTTTTTTTTCCCGTCAACTTAACTTTATTTTAATTTCAATTTAGGTGAACACTTTGAATTAAATTAAATTTATAATTTAGTTGATATATAATGTTTTATCATCCCTGACGCAACCGAATGTAATAATAATACATTATAATGTTTTATTTTTTAATAAGAAATAAAATGTGAAAAGTTTCAAATTTATGGAAAATGCTATAACTATTCAAAAGGTGTAGAAAGTTCCTTCAAAGTATCCGACTCCTCCAGGTATTGCTCTTTACTTTTAGAAGTGTTTCTGAGTATCTGTCAGAAAGTTCTCATCTTTATATAATAAATTTAGAATCTTAAATTACTTGACTTGAAATTTAACTTTCAGATCGATCTTTTTGATTTTTTTTTCTTCTTTTTAACTGGTTAATGACATGTTAATGGATGAGGTTGGGTTGGGCATACCTGTGATTGGAAATTTGCTGCGGCTCCAAGAAAAGAAACCATACAAGACCTTCACCAAGTGGGCTGAGATTTATGGACCCATTTACTCCATCAAAACTGGTGCCAATGCTGTCATTGTCCTCAATAATTCCCAACTTGCCTATGAGGTTCCTGCTCCATCTCGTACATTAAGGAATCTTTGGATATCTTTATGTAAAATGTTCATTAATTCTTTGAATAAATCCTAAGATTCTTATAGTTCTTCTCATAATTGAAAACAAAAATTTCTATTACTAGAAAGATTGAAAATAAGATTTTAAAGGCCCCCACTCCCCCATTTGGCTATAATTTCTGCACTTCAGCACTAGAACAGCTTCAATGTACTTTTCAATTTTCCTTTTTTAGGCCATGGTGAGCAAGTATTCATCCATGTCATCAAGAAAACTCTCCAAGGCACTGAAGATCATAACACATGACAAATCCGTAGTAGCCCTTAGTAATTACGACGACTTCCACAAGACAGTGAAACGGTTCCTAATCAATGGGCTTCTAGGAGCAAATGCTCAGGTATGCATGCTGATCTTCTCTTGTTGTAAGTTGACACATTAAATCTATTTCCTTTGTGAACTATACTAATGTCTCACGAATCTGTTGTGTCCTAAATGTTCAGAAACGACTTCGTCATATCAGAGAGACCATGTTCGAAAACTGTACTAATCACCTTCATGCTCATGTGAAAAACCATCCTGGTGGGCTCATGAATTTTAGGGAAATTTTCCGTTCTCAACTCTTCGGATTGGCAATGAAGCAAGTGAGTAATGGCAGAGTAGTGATATCGGTTTCTTAAATGCAACATGACATAATATTTTCTAATTTTTCATGATATGAAAATTTTATAACAATCGTATGTCAATGTGTTCATAGAGTGTTGGTCATTGTCTGCTGTTCGAACTCTATTAGTTATGAATTTAAATTACTATGTATTGAATCTTTACAATTTGAAAGGAGAATAAACGATATTTCAGGCTGTAGGAAGAGATCCTGAAAAACTCAATGTGCCTGAACTTGGAGGAATTCTATCGAAGAAGGAATTACATGAAATTTTAGTACTTGCACCAATGGCAGGTTTGATTGAGGTGGATTGGAGGGATTTTTTTCCCATATTTGAGATGGATTCCAAATCAAAAATTCGAAGAAAAATCAACGGAATGGCCTTTCGCAGAGCTGCGGTTGTGAAGGCGCTCATCAATGAGCATATGAATCGTATAAAATTGAAGGAAGTACAGAAGCTTCGATAGTCTAGTGGGAAAGGTATTAGCATCCCACATCAAGAATTGAGATTTGAGTCTTGATAGTAGTAAAAATGACGTTGCGCGAGCTCCCTCCCGATTAGGACCCGACAGCAGCTCGACCGAGATTAATAGGAGCAAACTCTAAATATTCGATGGTGAATCAAGTCGACCTAAAAAAAAAAATTTGAAGGAAGTAAAGTGTCGCTCCCTTTTAATTTTGCTTTTTTTTATTTTTTTATGTTTACCCTGATACAAAAACTCATATAATTTACCTAAAAAAAAAACACTTAAAAGAGACCTCAGAGGGGTAAATTAAAAAAATTTGGCGTGTAATGATAGCAGAAAATGCCCCTGTTCCTGCAGGAGGAAAAATGCTTCCTAGACTATTTGTTAGAAGGAGGAAAATGGCTTACAGAGGAACAATTACAAGTGTTGCTATGGGAACCAATTATTGGGTCATCAGACACTACCATGGTTACAACAGAATGGGCCATGTATGAAATTTCCAAGGATCCAATTCGTCAGGTTTGCATTTTGCGCACTGAAAATTTATTCAAGACCCTTGATTTGCTTTCTAATATCATGCAGAAAAGTTATCTAGTATATGGCATATCTTCCTTTGTTTCAGGAGATTTTGTACAAGGAAATTACAAGGTTTGTGGGTCCAATATGATTTCAGAGGACATGCTGAGCCAGATTCCATACTTGACTGCAATTTTTCAGGAAACTCTAAGGAAGCATAATCCTGTCCCGCTTGTTCCACTGCGTTACGTGCACGAAGATACTCAACTGGGAGGCTATCACATTTCTGCTGGAACTGAGGTCAAAATTAAATATTTTCATGAATATTCTTGCTTCGTCGCTCCTAATGCACAAATACACCTGACCAATGTCCAATGGCGAATTACCAAGTGACATGGATCCGTATGGTTATCACTCACATTAAAATAAAATAACCTTATGAAATTATAAAATATGCAATTATTAGAAAATAGGGAAAGGATTGATGGATAGTCATCCTAGTAAGATGAGATATTAAATCTCTTAACTAAGTTTTGGGTTCAAACTTGAAAATAGAAAATATTATATTGGGAGAGTTATCCCTTAAATAGAATTTTATATAGTTAAAATATGATTTTGAATACCACCTATGAGAAAAAAAATAAATAAAAAATGGGGAAAGGAATACACGAGCCCATCCCACTAGATAATTCCTAAGAAGTATTGGGCCTTTCGATGTTGTCCAAGCCTATATAGGCCAACTTTTTATGAAAGGACCGTAGTTAGGTCTCCACTTAGATGAGCTAGGTCTTAATTAAACCCACAACTTTAATTTATTGCTGGGTCCACTAAAACAGTGGGCTGGGCTGTTCCACTCTGCCTGGGTCCATTCTTGAGATCTTCGACAACATTTTTCCCTGATTACCTGAACTTGTATCATAGGTTGCAGTAAACCTGTAAGGATGCAACATGGACAAGAACGTGTGGGAAAGGCCTGAAGAGTGGTTGCCCGAGAGATTTCTCTATGATAAATATGATCCAGTGGACTTGTTCAAGACGATGGCCTTTGGAGGAGGGAAGAGGATTTGTGCAGGTGCTTTGCAGGCAATTACAATTGCTTGTACATCAATCGGAAGATTTGTTCGAGAATTTGAGTGGAAACTTGAAGATGGAGATGATGAAAATGTTGGAACACTTGGGCTTACCTCCCTAAAACTGCGTCCATTGCAAGTGATCATCAAGCCAAGGAAGTGAAACTAGGGATTTGTCTTTATACCGCATATTCTTTTATATATATATATATATATATATATATATATCATATATCATATATCATATATCATATATTAGAACAAATATGTATAATATATAACGTATAGATGAGAGTTTCTACAATATTTATAGATGTTAAGATTTATAAAATTTGTAACCTTTGAATATCCGTACTCAATAACCATCGATCATTTTATTTTGTTCCATTTCATAAGAAATAGTAATTACTGATTGTCGAATCAACAATCACAAAATTACCTGAATTGTAAATGTATATATCGTCTTTTGTACCACAAATTTTTCAAATCAGCATGTCATGATAAAACTGAAGTATTTTGTAGTCATTCTGTATTTATCACTCTTTGCAATTGAAAGTAATTTGTTACAAAACCCAGTCGAAATTACAAAACCCAGTCGACTGGGTGATGGAGACGGTTGACTTAGAAGCTTGGGGAGGTTGGCAGTCGACCGGTAATCATAGCTGTCGACCATGGGATTTGATGGTTGACTGGTTTTCACAGCTAGTTGATGGTGGAGCTTGAAGAATATATAATTTTAGAAGGAATTTGAGAGGGAAGATTGAAATAGGTAGATAGAGAAAGAAAGAGAGAAAGAAGTAGAGAGAGAAAAGATAAGAGAGGGAGAAGAAGAGAGAAGTAGAGAAAGAAGAAGAGAACACCACAAATCTCATTGTCTGCTCATTCCCAATTACAATTGGCTATTTATACATTTATAGATTGGTTATTCAACCAACCATGTTAAATAAAATAAGTTTTGATGATAATTAGAAACAATTAAAAATAATTAGAGTTAATTATTTTATCATTTATTTAAAGTTAAAAATGTTAGAACTTAAAATTCATGTAGACAAGTCGACTTGCAATATACACAAGTCAACCTAGGATACAGAAATTTGAAAATTGATTAAGCATAAAAAGTCACAAGTCGACCTGAGCCATAAATATAAAGATGATAAATCAACTTAAGGTCAAATCAAATCGACCTTTTCTTCTATATGAACCAAAGTCTAGTTGAGCCACCAGCATTACAAGCAAGTTGACCTACCAAATAGATAGGTCGACCTGAGAAATGGACTTTAAAATATTTCTGAGTATAGAAATTCTATATAAGTTGACCTTGAAAAGAAGTAAGTCAACTTGAAAAAAATGACTCTCAGACACCGAACCCTATAAACCAATCAGGTTGCACTACACAAGTAAACCTATATCACATATTATATGAATATAAGTTGACTTAGCAAAAACAAGTCAACCCAATTTAGGAACAAAGTGATCACGAGTAGACTTATCAAAGGAATAAGTCAACCTGACAAGTCTAAGTCTCAAAAGATCAAAAGAGTGGGCTTCTTGATCTGAGTTTAATTTCTGTGAGTGAAGCATGAGAAATTTGGGATTTATTTGCTCCTATGAAAAGCAAATGGGAAGTGTTTGAAAGAAACACTTGTGAAGTGTAAATAACACATGGCTAAATAGTTGTTTATACTATTTTGAAAGAAAATAATAAATTGAAAACTCTAGGTGAAGTTGGGAGTGGATATATAACAAGAAATGTGGAATTATTATAAATATTGGGTACTTTTTGTTTATCTCCTTGTCATTCCATATTTTATTCATTCCAAAAGCTAATCATTTTTAACCTAGAAAAATCATAATTAGCCAATAACCTCTTCACCCCTCCCCTTTAGGTTATTGCATTGTTAACAAGTGGTATCAGAGCGGACATCTAGGGAAAGAGTCCAACAACTTCTAAATTCAACAATCTATGACTCACAACAACACAAATAACATTTCTGCTAAGACCTGCTCAACAAATAGAGTATATTTTTTCAACAAAAGCAATTATACATGCTGGAAGCAAAGAATAAAGAACTTTAAACTAGCTCAGGACTTATGGCGTGAAGAATAATAGAGGAAGATATTGAATTTCCAATTATGGTGGTAGAAGGGGTCAAAATTCCAGTAAAATTAAAAGACATGACTAATGAGCAGTAACTACCTTCCAAGTAAATTGCTTGCAAAGCTATGAGCCTGTTTCATCTAGTTTTAAGTATCTCTGAATATAACAGGGTTTCTTCAAGCATAACAGCCAAAAAGATGTGGGAAAAACTAGAAGCAACGTATGAAAGAACTAATCAACTAAGAAAAACTGTTTGGGAATTTGTTGAAATTGGTGCAACCAAAAGAGAAGAAACCATACAAGATATTCACTAAGTGGGCAGGGATTTTTGGGCCCATTTACTCCATCAAAACTGCCTTTTTTTTTTTAATAAGAGAATACAATGAAATGGAATTGAATTGAGAAAGAGACGGTAGAAGTGAGAAAGGTCTATCACTTGATCTATCCATAAGGGACATCAAAACTGGTGCCAACACAACTATTGTTCTCAACAATTCCAAGCTTGCCAAAGAGGTCCTTTTAAAAACAAAAATTGAGAATTTACTTGGTCAATTACATTTTTCCTCTTATAAAAGCTAAAACAAAAATGAATGGAAAATATTTAAAATTATTTCAGGCAATAGTGACAAAATACTCATCGATATCGTCAAAAAAGCTATCCAATGCTTTGAAAATACTCACATATGAGATGGTCACAATTAGAGACTACAATGAATTCCACAAAACTATCAAATGATTTATCCTCACTAGTCTCTTAGGACCCAATGCCCAGGTAAATTTGCAATATCCTATGTCTATTCTTAATTTGCTATACTTTTATGTCAGATAAACTTTTAATCTTCCATGACTTTTAGTGACAACGTCATCACAATAGAAAAACATTTTTAGAGAACTATTCAAGTCAATTGCATAATAACGCGACAAAGTATTATGGTCGGGCTATAAATTCTACGAACATTTTTCAATTTGAGCTCTTTGGAGTTGCAATGAAAGAGGTTAATTCTCTATTCAATTAATGATTTAAAATTCTAATTGTGGAAAAGACAAGGAGTAAGAATGCCTTTTATATTTTTGGACAATTATTTGAAGTGGGCTGCATCTTTTTTTTTTTTCGCAATATTTGTAATCAAATATAGCCTTAACTTGCATATCCTATTAAAAAAATCTTTTTCCCCTATTTAGTTCTATTTAAGATAGTGAATAAAAGACAAAAAAAAATAATAATGATAATAATTTTTTTAACTTTCGGGCTGTAGGGAGGGAGTCACCATCACCATTTGTGCAAGAACCAGGAACGTTGGAAAATGGAGGAATTTGAAACAATTGAAAGGTTTCTTTACTGTTACTTCTTCGTCAAAACGTTTAGCTCATTAAAAAACGTTTAAAGAGAAACTGAAAAACTGAAATATAATTCCTTAATTCCATGAATATCTAACCATGAACTCAGTAACTTTAACTCCTAATACTCACTAACCACTAAATCATCACATTCTCTAAAACATATGCCACTAAGATTTTGAATCATTCATTCAACACTCTCCCTTGATTCAAAAGTACAAATTCCCAACTGTGACCTGAAAAATTGATGCTTGACTCGAGGAAGAGATTTTGTAAGGATATCTGCTACTTGCTTATTGGTGCCACAGAATTTCAGCAAAAATTTTTCACTAGGTACCAGCTTCCAAATGAAGTGATGTTGCACATCAATGTGCTTAGTTTTACCATGGAGTGCACGATTATTGCCATTGCAATTGTGGACCTATTATTACCAAAAATTGTTGTGATTTCTTTTTCCTCATGATGAAAATCAGCTAGAACTTTTCTGAACCATAAAGTTTGTCGTGCTACTAAAGTTGTTGTATATTCTGCTTCCGATGATGATAAAGCTACTATTTCTTGCTTCTTCGAACTCTATGTCATTGCTTTAGAACCAAGGCTAAAAATATTGCTAGAAGTGCTCTTTCAATCATCCAAACTCCCTATCCAATAATTGTCAGTAAAACCAATTAACTTGAAATTTGACACTTTAGAATACCAAGTACCTAAATCAACTATTCTAACCACATAACAAAAATTCCTTTTGCTGTACCAAAGTTGCTTCGTAGGATTGTGCATAAATCTGGACACAAACAAAGAAAGCAATATTAGGTCTAGTATGTGTTAGATAATTTAAACTATCAACTAAACTTCTAAACAATTTTAAATTAGCTTTCTTAGTCCCATCTTCATACTATAACTTCTAATTGATGTTCATTAGTATGGCTGCCACTTCACAATTGGTCATATTAAACCTCCTCAAAAGATCTACAGCATATTTCTTTTGACATACAAATACACATCTTCACCTTGCATCATCTCAAGCCCCAAAAAGTATTGCAACAAGCCCAAATCTGTCATCTGAAAATTTCTCATCATGCAGCACTTGAAATTATCAATAAACGACTTTGAGGAACCCATATAAACCATATCATCCACATACATAAAGACAAACTACCAAAAAATCTCCATTACCTTGTTGCTTCAAATAAAAAGTAGATTCATTTTCACTTCTCATGAATCCATTATCATAGAAAAATGAGTTAATTTTGCTATTCCATGCACGTTGAGCTTGCTTGCGAACATAAAGAGCTTTTCGTAGCCTGTAAACTTTGTTGTCATTGCCATTGATAACAAAGCCTTGAGGTTGTGAAACATAAACCTCCTCTCTTGTTGTTGTGAGTAACCCTTAGCCACAAGTCGGTTTTGTGCTTTTAAATGCTTCCATCAGCATTATACTTTGTTCGAAACATCCATTTAAGCCTTATAACATTCTTGCCTTCAGGGAAATCAATCAGTTCCCATGTTGAATTTTTTTCAATGGCTTGTATCTCCTTTACCATAGTAGTATGCCACTCCGATTGTTTGCAGCTTCTTCAAAACATATTGGGTCAGAGGCATATCAAGTAAAGCTACAAGAATTATAAATTTCCTTTAAAAATCTGAATTTTTTAGGTGGTGATTCATTGAATGTGCTAGATGATAGAGAATAGGAACTTCGTGAACTTGTAGTGTTGTTGTTACCAAGTGAGAAAGAAATTTGACTTGCAGATGATGGCAATTCTTATTGTATATTATCGAATTCTATAGAAACTTGAACAACACCTTGCTTGTTATCATTATACTCTCAACTAGCTACTTCATTAAAAACAATATTCTTGCTGATTTTAACGCTGCCACTTATAAGATTATATAGACGATATGCTTTGAATTGAGAACTATATCCAATGAAAATACATTTCCCAGATTTTTCATTAAGTTTAAAATGAATATTAATCAAAGTATATGCTATACAACCAAAACCTTTTAAGTGACATACCTGTGGCTTCTTACCTACCCTAACTTCATAGGGTGTTTGATTCAAAATAGCCTTTGTTGGAGAGATATTTAACATATACACTAGCTTCTCCCCAAAACTGATATGGAAGCCCCTTTGCTTTCAATAAGCATATGGCCATTTTTACCACTGTTTGATTTTTTCGCTTTGCAACACCTTTTTGCTCTGGTATGAATGGTGGTGTAAGTTCCCTACGAATGTTGTTCTCATCACAAAACACAGTGAAATCATTAGATAAAAATTCACCACCTCGGTCAGTTCGAAATGCTTTTATGCTTCTACCACTTTGTTTCTCCACAAGTGCCATAAATTTATGAAAATTTTCAAAAATTTCTGATTTGAATTTTAAGAAATAAATCCAACTCATAAGGCTATGATCATTAGTAAATAGCGAAAAATAGTGACTTCCACCAAGCAACTCAGTTTTCATTGGCCCACACAAATCATAGTGCACAAGTTCAAGGCAATTTGAAGCCCTCCATGATTGTCCAATAGGAAATGATTTCCTATTCTTTTTCCCATAACCTATATGTCACAATTTAGCTTCATTATTTCCCCTACCAATTAAAACATTACTCGCAACATTTGAAACATCAAGGGGAAACATTTTATTTTGAGTCATATGGATAATGACTACGGTCTCGCTAGATTTTTTTTATCATGAATTGCATATGAATCACCATCAAACACAACTGAATATCCACTAGTCATCAATTGTCCAACACTCAACAAGTTATGAGCTAAACTATGTACAAATTGCATATTATAAAGAAATTTAATATCACCGTGTACAGTTTTAATGGCAATTGTACCTTCCCCTTCAATCTGAATTTGCTTGTTATCTCCAAGTCGAACTTTACTTTTCTACATCTCATCAGGATCTCTAAACAAGGATTTCAAACTGGACATATGATTAGAGCAATCACTATCGATAAACCAAACACCATTCATTGCATTAGTTATAGGGGAATGAGCCATAAACAACTTACTTTCTTTTTCACATTCTTTGAAAAATTGACACATTTCTGCTTATCTTTCTGCTTGCTACAGCATTCAGCTTTTTTGTGACCATATTTCTTGCAATATCCGCATGGGATTGTGCTCCTATTTTGATGCGATTCACTAAATTGGTCTCTTCCTTTGCCTCCACGACTTCGACTCGAAATCCACCTTTGCCTCTACCTAAGCCTCCTAAATTTTCTGATTTTTCCTTATGATAATAATCCCCTTTCACTTGAAAAGCCTTCTCCTCATCCTTTTCATGGGATCTACTAAGCCTAACTTTATGGGCAAATAGAGAACTCATCAATTCATCAAAAGTATAAGTGGACAAATCCTTAGACTCTTCAATTGCAACAACAACATGATCAAATTTTGATGTTAAACTCCTTAAAAACTTGCTTGCAACAATTTCGTTACTAAAATTTTCATCATATGATTTCATATGATTAACAATCCTAGATACCCTAAACAAAAATTCTTGCACAACTTTTTTTTCTTATATAATTAACGTTTCAAAATCACGATGAAGGGTCTGTAACTTTATTGTAATTACCTTTTTGCCGCCCAAATACTCTTGCTTTAGAATCTTCATGCCTGAGTAAAAGTGTTGGCTACTGCAATTCGAGGAAAAATTTCATCATCACTAGCCTGCTGAATTAAAAACAAGGCCTTAGCATCTTTCTTGTGATTCTCCTGCAACCGTTGGTCAGTCTCAGTTGGGTGTCTTCAAATCCCTCCTTTACTAAGTCCCATAGCCCTTGGGACTGAACATGGTCTTCATTTTGAGACTCCAAAACTGATAATTCTCTTCTTTAAAGATTGGAATTAAAGGCTGAGATGATAGGTTTCTTCCATGCCTGCCATGGCTGATTTTCTTTCTCTCGATATGTGTTTGCCTCACTTGTTTGTGTTGTGTGTGTTTTTTATTTTTATTTTATTTTTTGACTCTCTCTTTCTTACTTTACCTTTTCCTACTTGAGAAAAAAAAGGATCGAGGGTTTATTTGGCCTTTTGTATCAATGCTTTGATACTACAATAGTTGAAAAAGGAACAAAGAATTTGGAACAATTGAAAGGCTTATATCATTCATCCATTCGATAAACTTAATGACAGATTCGAAAATTCAGCAATTTGTCGTTAAATTTAGCGACAGATTCGGAAGTTCGTCGCTAAATTATTATTATTTTTTTAATTTGCATTTTATATATTTTTTATTTTATTAATTTATATTAACTAATCACATTTATTATTTTATAATATTTTAAATTAGCATTTTATTATTTTATAACAAATTATCATTTTATATTATTTTATTATTATTATTATTATTATTATTATTTTATATCATTTGTCTGTTCGCTAATTTAGTATTTTATATTTTATTTTATTTTATTATTTTATAATAACAAATCATATTTATTATTTTTTAATATTTTAAAATTAAATTTTATTTTTTTATATTTCATTTTTTAAAGAATAATATGATTTTATTTTTTAAAATATTTTATTATTTTATTCTAAATTAGTATTTAATTATATTATAACAAATATTATCATTTTATATTATTTTATATTATTAATAAAATGTGAGCGTAAGATAACAAATTAAAAAAAAAAACATATTAACAAATCATATTTTAATTTAATTTATTTTTCTATTATTTTATTATTTTATATTAACAAATCATATTTATTATTTTATAATATTTTAAATAATATTTTAAAATAGAATTTTATTTTATTTTTTTAGGAATAAAATTAATATATTTTTTTATTCCTATATTATTTTATTTTAAGTTAGCATTTTATTATTTTATTATTTTACAAAAAATTGTCATATTTATTATTTTTAATTAATATGTTATATTTTATTTTTATTTTATCTTTTTAAAGAATAATATTATTTTAAGCATTTAATTAATTTATTATTTTATTTTAAGTTATCATTTTATTCTTTGATAAAAAATTATTATTTTTTAATTAATATGTTATATTTTATTTTTATTTTATCTTTTTAAAGAATAGTATTATTTTATTATTTTTAAATCTTTTATTCTTTTATTTTAAACAAACATTTTATTATTGTATAACAAATTATCATTTTATATTATTTTATTATTTTTAGAAAAATGTAAGAGTAGTATATTAGGTAAAAAAAAAGAATAAGATTAAATAGCTCATTTGATCTAGTGGTCGTGTGTTTTTATAATTTCACGCGTGCGTGGATTCGAATTGGTAGGAGGCAGACGGAGGCATTTCTTGCAAGGGCGTGGGTGGGCACAGGCATGGCCGCGGGCCGGAGGTAGTAGGGTGGACAAGCGCGGCCGGAGGCAGCAGAGCAGATGGGTGCAGACTCGAGTAGGGGAGCAGGGTGAGCGCACGTCCGGTGCATTCAAGTGCGTGAGCTTGGGCCAATATGTTTGGGGTGTGTGCAAGTGCATGAGTAGGTGGCAGAGGGTTGGGAAGCGTGTGGCGCGTTTGCCCACTTTCACGACGGATTTCAAGATCTGTTGTTAAATTTAATATATAATTAAATAAAATATATATAAATTATAAAATATAAATTAGCGACGATTCCATCCATCGCTAATTAAATATATAATGAAATAAAATATATATATTATAAAATATATATATATTATAAATTAAATAAAAAAGATACAATATTAATATTAATATAATAATTAAATAAAAATTATAAATTTAACGATGAAAATTCTATATCCGTTACTAAATTTAGTGATGGATCTAAGATTTTCGTCGTTAATTTTAGCGATGAAAAATTTTTCGTTGCTAAATACGTCGCTATTTTAACGACGAATTTCTAGTATTCATTATTAAATTTTGGTGATATATTATTAGCGACGAAAAATTTTTTACCGTTAAAATTATGTTTTTTTTTTTTTGTATATGCATTAGAATATTCCAACTGAGACATCATTGAAACATCAGACGCTACCATGGTCACGACAGAATGGGCTATGTATGAACTTGCCCAAGACCCAATTCGTCAGGTCTGCATACTGATTTCAACTCAATTCAACTAAGTCATAATGTTTTTTTTTTTTTTTGATAAAAAGAAATAGAAAAGAATGAGATCGATGCAATTCAGTGCATCAAATGACGATTAACAAAGTCAACATCGAATCATGTAAAATAGAGTGATGACAAAATTTAAATAATTTAGCCAAGACGTGTATAAAGGGAGAAAAATATATTCAGTGCATCAAATGAGAAATATAAAATATATGAAATTCATGAGGAGCCCACCAAAGGGTATAAGTGTAGGAATCACCAAAATTCAACTAACCATCCTACTTAAAAGGAATCTCCAAAAAGAAAACCTACTCCAAAGGGGAGAACAAACTCCAACATAACCCCAGAGCACTTGATATTTATAAGCTTGAGATACTAGACTCTGATTTACATACATAACAGTCACACTAGAAAAATATTTAATTAAAAAAAAAACCTCAACATAACTCAAGATTTTTAATAGTAGCACATTGGCTTGATTATGTTTTCTAACATTGAGAAGTTGGGTGCTTAGATTGCAATTAACCTATATGGATACAACATGGACAAGAAATGGAAGAATCCTGATCAATGGTTGCCAGCGAGATTTCTGGATGAAAATTACGATCCGATGGATTTGCACAAGACAATGGCATTTGGACGAGGGAAAAGGGTTTGTGCTGGTGCTTTTCAGGCATCACTAATTGGTTGCACTGCAATTGGAAGATTCGTTCGGGAATTTGAGTGGAGTCTCAAAGATGGAGAAGAAGATAAAGTTGACACTGTGGGTCTCACCACTCTGAAATTGCACCCACTTCAAGTCATAATCAACCCAAGGAACTTAAAAAAATAAAGAAATTGGCACATGTATTTTTTTGACAATTTAATTGTTTTTCTTTTTCTACTATTTTTACATTTGCATTAAAATGTAACCTGGATGATGAATAAAAGTGAGGCCTCATCCGTACCTACTTAACAAAATGTTCCAAAGCCTACATTGCTCACATGAATCCTCCACCCCCCCCCCCCCCAAAAAAAAGGTAAAAAAGGATTAAAACATAATTTCTTATTGATTTAATAATGGGGTAAGTTTTTTGTATTAAGCAAGCGGTAATTTGGGCCCCGCCCAGCCCAAGGCCAGTGGAAAGAAATGAATCTCATTCCAAAATGGGCTGACAAGGTGATATATTAAAGTATTGGGCCTGGTTATTATTATTTTTTTATTAATTATACAAAAATTTGAATATAAAATTATCAAGTTGATTAGGGAGGGAGATTTATATCACTAAACCGTCCCTTTGGAGATGTTATTATTATTTTTTTTTTACAAAAATTTGAATATGAAATCACAAAATTAGGGAAGAGAGATTTATACTACTAAACTATTCCCTTGAAAACTTAAGTTTAATTATTACTTGATATTATGATTTGACTATCACACTCTGCTATTTGAAATTTTGCTCCATCTAATTGTATTCAGGGGCATATCACCATCGGGCGTCAGCCTTGAGTTCTAACGGGACAGGAAATCAAAGCATTCTGCTTTTTTTTTTTTTTTTTTTTATTTTGTTTCTGTTTTTGTATTCAGAGAGCAATCACCATCGGGCCTACTGCGTATCGGGGCTTTGCGCCGCCTGCATAGTTCTGCTTTTGGGTCTTTTGACTCCTATTTTCATGCATTTTTTTGACCCCCTATGTCATGCATTATTAAGATTGAAATATGAGTCAAAAGGCACGAGAGCAATGGAAATTATTAGGCAGGATGGTTATTTAAAATTTTGATTTATAATAATAAAAATAATTAATAAATATAAATATGATAATAAAATATGCGATAATTATTGAATAAAAATAAAGAACTGTTGAAACAAATTCATTAGATAATTCAAACGAGATTCAATTGGCTAAGGTGGAAATGAGTTAACCATAAGCTAACTAAATATATCTATTATAATTTAATAATTAATATTTATTAAAATTAATTAAATTTATTTTAGAGTTTGTCACGTAGGTAAAGAAAAGAAAAAGAAAAACACCTCAATGACATGGATTTATTAATTAATTAGATTTTAATAAGAAATTGAACAATGTGTCTAATCAACCACTTATGCTTCCATTTGTGATAATAAAGGATCATTTTTGTTTTATTTTATATTTAAATTTTATTATTGTATTTAAAATTTTTTTATCATTTTTTTAATTTTTGATATTTGGTTTAAATTTTTTAATCAAATTAATGTATTTGAGTTCATGAATTAAATCAAGTTGTTGGTGAACTCACTGTAAATTGAGTCTAAATTCATAAAAAAAAAATAATAATTCACTAAAAAATAAGATAAACTATGAATTAAAAACTTTAATTGAGTTGAACTTATTTATTCCATCATTACGCCAAGCAAACACGCTCCTATGATGGGAAACAACTTGTTATTCATATAATTGAAGTTGAACTATTAGCAAGACGACTTATTGGAGCTAGGGTAGCTATTTTTGAAGAACAAAGACCTTGGCTTGGCAGCCATAAAATAGATAAGAAGAATCCATCTAGAATCACCAAGTATATTAAATATTTTAATAGTTGTGATGTCTAATTTGTCTATTTTTTCTAAATTAAATATATAATTTTAAATTTATAATTTAGTTTTTATACAATGTTTTATCATCCCTGACGCAGGCGAATGTAATAATAAATTGAGTTACAAATTTTTTTTTTCCCGTTTCTGTCTATTTATCATAGAGGGTTTTCAGCACTTTCATCCCAACTTTAGTTGCTCAGCAAAGATCTGCTTCCTAAGAGCTCTCTCTCTCTCTCTCTCTCTCTCTCTCTCTCTCTCTCTCTCTCTCAGAGGCTCCCACACAACAATTGGTGCAGATGGATATGATTAGTGATTATGAAAATATGATGACTTTAATAATCGCAGCTGTGGGCATCTTTCTATGGATGCTGTTTATTAAAAGTTTAAAGAAGAAAGTTTCTTCAAAGTATCCGACTCCTCCAGGTACTGCTCTTTACTTTTACAAGTGTTTCTGAGTATCTGTCAGAAAGTTCTCATCTTTATATAATAAATTTAGAATCTTAAATTACTGTGACTTGAAATTTAACATTCAAATCGATCTCTAAGATTTTTTTTTTTTTTTTTTTTTTTACCGGTTAATGACATGTTAATGGATGAGGTTGGGTTGGGCATTTGCAGTTGTTCCGGGGTTACCTGTGATTGGAAATTTGCTGCAGCTCAAAGAAAAGAAACCATACAAGACCTTCACCAAGTGGGCTGAGATTTATGGACCCATTTACTCCATCAAAACTGGTGCCAATACTGTCGTTGTCCTCAACAATTCCCAACTTGCCAAAGAGGTTCCTGCACCATCTCGTACATTAAGGAATATTTGGATATATTTATGTAAAATGTTCATTAATTCTTTGAATAAATCCTTAGATTCTTATAGTTCTTCTCATAATTGAAAACAAAAAATTCTATAACTTGAAAGATTGAAAATAAGATTTTATACGCACCCCCTCCCCCATTTGGCTATAATTTCTGCACTTCACCACTAGAACAGCTTCAATGTACTTTTCAATTTTCCTTTTTTAGGCCATGGTGAGTAAGTATTCATCCATGTCATCAAGAAAACTCTCCAAGGCATTGAAGATCATAACACATGACAAATCCGTAGTAGCCGTTAGTAATTACGATGACTTCCACAAGACAGTGAAACGGTTCCTAATCAATGGGCTTCTAGGAGCAAATGCTCAGGTATGCATGCTGATCTTCTCTTGTTGTAAGTTAACACGTTAAATCTATTTCCTTTGTGAACTATACTAATGTCTCATGAATCTGTTGTGTCCTAAATGTTCAGAAACGACTTCGTCATATCAGAGAGACCATGTTCGAAAACTGTACTAATCACCTTCATGCTCATGTGAAAAACCATCCTGGTGGGCTCATGAATTTTAGGGAAATTTTCCGTTCTCAACTCTTCGGATTGGCAATGAAGCAAGTGAGTAATGGCAGAGTAGTGATATCTAAAAAGGTTTCTTAAATGCAACATGACATAATATTTTCTAATTTTTCATGATATGAAAATTTTATAACAATTGTATGTCATTGTGTTCATATAGTGTTGGTCACTGTCTGCTGTTCGAACTCTATTAGTTATGAATTTAAATTACTATGTATTGAATCTTTACAATTTGAAAGGAGAATAAACGATATTTCAGGCTGTAGGAAGAGATCCTGAAAAACTCAATGTGCCTGAACTTGGAGGAATTCTATCGAAGGAGGAATTACTTGAAATTTTAGTACTTGCACCAATGGCAGGTTTGATTGAGGTGGATTGGAGGGATTTTTTCCCATATTTGAGATGGATTCCAAATCAAAATTTCGAAGAAAAAATCAACAGAGTGGCCTTTCGCATAGCTGCGGTTGTGAAGGCGCTCATCAATGAGCATATGAATCATATAAAATTGAAGGAAGTAAAGTGTCGCTTCCTTTTAACTTTGCTTTTTCTTTTTTTTTTTTTGGTATGTTTACCCTGATACAAACACTCGTATAATTTGCTAAAAAAAAAACACATAAAAGAGTCCTCAGAGGGGTAAAATAAAAAAATTTGGCGTCTAATCATAGCAAAAAATACCCCTGTTCCTGCAGGAGGAAAAATGCTTCCTAGACTATTTGTTAGAAGAAGGAAAATGGCTTACAGAGGAACAATTACAAGTGTTGCTATGGGAACCAATTTTTGAGTCGTCAGACACTACCTTGGTTACAACAGAATGGGCCATGTATGAAATTTCCAAGGATCCAATCCGTCAGGTTTGCATTTTCCGCACTGAAAATTTATTTAAGACCCTTGATTTGCTTTCTAATATCGTGCAAAAAAGTTATCTAGTGTACGGCAAATTTTCCTTTGTTACAGGAGATTTTGTACAAGGAAATTACAAAGGTTTGTGGGTCCAATATGATTTCAGAGGACATGTTGAGCCAGATTCCATACTTGACTGCAATTTTTCATGAAACTCTAAGGAAGCATAATCCTGTCCCGGTTGTTCCACCGCGTTACGTACACGAAGATACTCAACTCGGAGGCTATCACATTTCTGCTGGAACTGAGGTCAAAATTAAATATTTTCGTGAATATTCTTGCTTCTTTGCACGTAATACACAATACACCTGACCAGTGTCCAATGGCAAATTATCAAGTGACATGGATCCGTATGGTCATCACTCACGTTAAAATAGAATAACTTTATGGGTGAAATTATAAAATATGCGATTATTAGAAAATAGGAAATGAACCAATGAACAGTCGGCTTAGTGGGAGAAAATGTTAAATCTCTTAACTAAATTTTGGGTTTAAAACTTGAGAATGAAAAATATTATGCTAGGAGAACCGCCTCTAAATAATACCCTATAAACACTCGAATTAAATTAGTCAAAATATTATTTCGAACACGATGATGAGAAAAAAATAAAAAATGTTCCCGAGAGAATAGTTTAGTGGTCACAATCCCCTATTTCCCAATATGGTGATCCCAGTTCGAATCTTTGTATAATAAAAAAAATAAAAAATAAAAAATAGGGAAAGGACTACACGCTGGTCAATCCGGTTCGTATGTCGCTTTCATGATCTTCTCCTACACAATGTCCTAATTTCCATTTTCTCACTAACAAGGCAGGATAGACTACTTTCACTATGATTAAACAATATGGGTTGTCTTGTTAAACAAGAAGCAGTAGGCAGTCATCGTATACTCTTAACATGGGGCTAAAATCGGATAGTCCTTATCCATTATAGGAGGGTTCGCAAGCATTCGGGAAAGAAAGCCCATCCCACAAGACTCCTAAGAAGTATTGGGCTTTCGATGTTGTCCCACCCTATATAGGCCCACTTTCAATGAAAGGAGGACCCAAGTTAGGTCTCCCCACTTAGATGAGCTAGGTCTTAATTAAACCCACAACTTTAATTTATCTCTGGGTCCACTAAAACAGTGGGCTGGGCTGTTCCACTCCGCCTGGGTCCATTCTTGAGATCTTCGACAACATTTTTCCCTTATTACCTGAACTTGTATTATAGGTTGAAGTAAACCTGTATGGATGCAACATGGACAAGAACGTGTGGGAAAGGCCTGAAGAGTGGTTGCCCGAGAGATTTCTCGATGACAAACATGATCCGGTGGACTTGTTCAAGACGATGGCCTTTGGAGGAGGGAAGAGGATTTGTGCAGGTGCTTTGCAGGCAATTACCATTGCTTGTACATCAATCGGGAGATTTGTTCAAGAATTTGAGTGGAAACTTGAAGGAGATGATGAAAATGTTGGAACACTTGGGCTTAGCTCCCTAAAACTGAATCCATTGCAAGTGATCATCAAGCCAAGGAAGTGAAACTAGGGATTTATCTCTGTGCTGCATATTCTTATAGATATATATATTATATATATATCAGAACAAATATGTGTAATATATAATGTGAGAGTTTCTACAATATTTATAGATGTTGAGATTTATAAAATTTGTAACCTTTGAATATCCGTACTCAATAACCACCGATCATTTTATTCTGTTCCATTTCATAAGAAATAGTAATTATTGAATTGCCTATTCAACAATCACAAAATTATCTGAATTGTAAATGTATATATCTGGTTTTTTATACCACAACTTTTCAAATCATCATATCATGATAAAACTGAAGTATTTTGTAGTCATTCTGCAGTTATCACTCTTTGCAATTGAAAGTAATTTGTTACAAACCTAGTCGATTGGGTGATGGAGGCAGTCGACTTGGAAGCTTCGGAAGGTTGGCGGTCGACTAGTAATCACAACCGGTCGACGGCGGAGCTTGAAGAATGTATAATCTAAGAAGGAATTTGATAGGGAAGAGTGAGAGAAGAAGAACAAGAAGAGAAGAGAAAAAAGAAAGGCAAGAGAAAAACACCACAAATTTCATTTCCCGCACGTGCCCAATTGCAACTTGCTATTTATACGCTTATGGATTGGTTATTCAACCAACCTAATTACTATAACCAATATTATTTTTTTGCTGTTGTACAAGTATTCGAACTTGAAATCATCAGGTTGGGAGAAAGGGGTTTGTATCACTAAACTGTCTCCTTATAAACTATAACCAATATTATTATTATCGTTTTGATTTAACTATTTCAACTATTTTAGTTAGATAAACTTAACCATTGCATTTAAAATGCCCAACTATTGTTAGGTTGTTGCATAATTTTTCTTGTACACAATATCAGGGGAAAAAAATTCTTGTATTTTATCACCAAAAAAGAAAAATTCTTGTATTTCCTGCCCAATTAGGCCTGCAGGTTAAAATCATTCCCAAGTTTAGCAAAAAAGGTGGACTAGGCCTGTTGAGCTTGGTGGAACACAAATTAGCGCCCATCTACATAAAAATTGGACCCCCATAGATCTCCAAATGACTTGAGAAGCCCGCCATAGGTTCCTTTCTTTTTTCCCAGGGTAAGCAAATTTTCTTACCATCAACCGAATATATGAGTTTTGTCTGATTAATTCAATCCAAATATTATAAGATCAATTAAGGGATTGACTCTCTCAAATCCTATTTCTCCATTCTTATGACTCGAACCCGAAACCTATAACTAAGGAGTATAACATTTTACTACTACATCATGGGAGTTTGATATGTATTATTTGTATTCAAAATCATATTCCGATTAATCAAGTTTGAATGTCTAAGTGGACCCTATTTAGGAGCTGTTCTTTCAACGTAATTTTTTTTTATTTTTAAATTTCGAATCTAAAACTTGATTAAAGGTCTAACATCTCATCGCATTAGATTGACTATCCATTAGTGTCCGCTATAAGTCTCCAAAAAAAGAATAGAAAAAGAAAATTTAGAGGAAGAAGAAAGAACGCAACCGTCTTAGCTCAGCCGGTAGAGCGCGTGACTTTTAACCACGTGATCGTGGGTTTAATATCCTAGAAGGGACAATGTAGTGATCATAACTCTCTCTCCTCCTCTAACATAATGATTTCATGTTCAAATTTTTGCGTTAAAAAAAATGGAGGAAGAAGAAAGAAAGTTGGGGTAAAGAAAACTAGAAAACTCTTGAATTCTTTTGCAAAGAATTTCCACATTTAAGTTTGTAATGATAAGAATTGATTGTGGAAGGAAATGATTTTCCATTGATCTACTTTGTTTTGGTACATATGTATATATACAAAATTGACATACATAATTATAGAATACAAAGAAATCAATTAAGCAATGAAAGGGAAAAAGAATCAACTAAAAAAATGGAAAGTCAATTAGGCAACTAAAAGGAAGGGAATAATGGAAGTCAAATCTGGTTCTTATAATCAAGGTCTTCAATTGATGTTATTTCCTTAATTTTGTTAACACTCCCCCTTAATTTGGTGTATGAAGATCAGTAATGCCCAACTTGTTTTGAATAAACAAAAATTGGTCCTTACAGTTTTAGTAAAAATGCTAGCCGGTTGATTTGTAGTAGAGATGGTACGTGGTATAATGATCCCGATTTCAGATTTTTTACATACAATGTGACAATCAATTTCAAGATATTTGGTACGCTCAT
Source organism: Dillenia suffruticosa (assembly GCA_033439265.1). NCBI lineage: Eukaryota > Viridiplantae > Streptophyta > Magnoliopsida > Dilleniales > Dilleniaceae > Dillenia > Dillenia suffruticosa. Next base: position 5,438,535 of record JAVTVX010000005.1, read on the forward strand.
GGAAGACTAGATTGACAGCGATATGACGTACTACTTGATTGTCGCAATATAAAGGAGTGGCAGATGATAAAGAGATGCCAAAGTCGCTAAGTAAAGATTGAAGCCAAATGATTTCTCATGTAGTGGTGGCCATGGCACGATATTCGGTCTCAGCCGATAAATGTGATACAATCTGTTGCTTTTTACTCTTCCAAGATACCAAACTATGACCAAGGAAAATGTAGTATCCCGTAGTTGACCGACGGGTTTGAGGACAGCTTGTCCAATCGGAATCTGAAAAAATAGTAAGCTCTAATGGGCTAGAAGAAAACAATAGAATACCTTGATCTGGAGTTTTTTTTAAATAGCGAAATAGCCGATGAGCAGCATCTAAGTGTGGTTAACAAAGTTGATGCATAAACTGGCTTAGAACATTAATGGGGAATGTAATATCAGGCCGAGCAATAGTCAAATAGATGAGACGACCAACTAAGCGACGATAAGAGGAAGGATCTTCTAGCAAATCGCCGATAGAGTTAGTAAGTTTGAGATTTTGTTCCATGGGTGTATGAGCAATGTGAGCTCCCGTGAGGCCAGAATCTGCAAGAAGATCCATGACATATTTATGTTGCGAGAGATAAATGCCATGAGAAGATCTAGCTACCTCGATACCAAGAAAATACTTGAGAAGGCCAAAGTCCTTAATGCAAAAACGTTGTAATAAGAAGAACTTGATTTGTGATAGAAGCTTTGAATCATTTCCGGTCATCACAATATCATTCACATAAACCAAGAGGAAAAGGGAAGACGACCCACGATGGAGACAAAATAGAGAATTATTAGCATGTGATTTTGTGAAACTAGCTTATAATAAAGTAACAGAAAATGTGGCGAACAAATTTCTTCCGATTTGCTTTAATCCATATAAGAATTTATTAAGCTTGCTAACTAGATGTTTCTCCCCCTGTTGTGGATGGCCGAGAGGTAAGCACATGTAGACTTCCTCTTGCAGTAGACCATGTAAGAAAACATTTTGCACATCAAACTAATAAAGAGGTCATCATTGAGTAGCAGCAACGGCTAAAAGGACTCGGCAGTTACCAATTTTGCTATCGGAGCAAATGTATCATGATAGTCCACCCCTTCAATTTGGATATATCCTTTGGCTACCATGCACACCTTGTAGCGTTCAATGCTACCATCGGAATGCCGTTTGATTTTATATACCTATTTGTATCCAATGGGTTTGTTAGCCGGTGGAAGAGGTATAATGGACCATGTATTTGTTGTTTCAAGGGCATTCAATTCTGTTTTCATAGTTTCTCGCCACTCAGGTACGCGTACAGTTTGGGTAAACGTTTTGGGTTCTGCAAGAGAGGTTAGGGCACCAAGAAAAGCACAGTGTCTAGAAGAAAAATGATGGAAAGAAAGATAGTTGTCCAGAGGATATTTAATGCCTAAAAATGTTGAAGATGATTGATGTTGAACTTGAGAGCAATGATAGTTTGGTATTTTGTTCGAGGGCGAGTCACTCGTTGTGAGAGACGAAAGGGTGTTGTGGAATGTGTAGAGGTGGGTTCAACATTGGAAGGTGGAGGTGGATAAGTGGAGTCACCGGTGTCAATTAATGGGAGGGGAAGAATATGAATAGTATCGGTATTAATTGACACTTGCAATTTGCATGGAAAAATATTTTCATGAAACACGACATCTTTACTTACATAAATTGTTTGAGATTTAATATCAAAAATTTTAAATCCCTTTTGGCCATATGGGTAACCAAGAAATATACCTGGTAAATCACGTGAATCAAATTTATGTTTGGAATGATTATTTCGACCAAAAACCAAGTAGTCAAAAACACGTAAATGGTGATATATGGGTATTTTATGGAATAAAAGTTCAAAAAGGGTTTTACCATGAAGGATGGCTGTAGGAATACGATTGATAAGATAAGTTGCAGTAAGAATACATTCACCCCAAAATGTTAAAGGTAGGTAAGATTGAAATTGTAAAGCTCGTGCAGTTTTAATAAATGACGATGTTTACATTCGGCAATCCCATTTTGTTGGGGTGTAAACACAACCATGTTGATGGATGACACCAAGGGAATTAAAAACTCATTGATATCATTATTGAAAAATTCTAGTACATTATCACTACGCACTTGGCGAATGGAGGTATCAAATTGGTGTTTGAACCATAGAAAAAAAATGATGGGTAAAGACTTGGGATTTAAAACGCATCAAATATGTACAAGTAGAATGTGAAAAATCAACCACTATTGTGAGAAAATAACGTGCAGCAGTAATAATAGGAGTGGAATGTGGTCCCCAAATATCGATATGAATTAAATCAAAACAAGATTTAGAAGAAATAAAGCTATGTGGAAAGGGAAGTCGTGATTGTTTTGCTAAAGGGCAAATCATACAAGTGCATTGAGATAAAAAACTGATACTAGAATTTAAACGAGAGAACAAAGATGAGATACTTGAACTGGGGTAGCCAAGACGACAATAACATAAGTCTTCTTTGTCTTTTGTAGCAATCGATGATAAAGAGGTACTATGGTTAAATTTGAGATCAAGGTAGTAAAGACCATCACGTTCTCTTCCCAATGTAATCATCTTCTTCGTTTTCAGGTCCTGAAAAATACAACAATTTGAGAAAAAAATAACAAAACAATTAAGAACTTTTGTGATTTTGCTAATGGATAGGAGGTTAAACTTAAAAGATGGGTCATATAAAACTTTATCTAGTGAGAAATCTGATAAAAATTTGATAGAACCTAAGTGAGTTACTGGAACAACGTACCATTTGAAAGTTTGACAGGTTGGCTATTATGGCAATAGGCATCATGTAAGGATTTTAGATCGTGAGTCATATGATCACTGCATCCAGAATCGATTACCCAAGTGTCATTGTAATTGGAAGAAAAACGAGAAACTGTACATGCCAGGTTAGCTAAAGGATGAGAAGGTGTAGTGTTGTTAGATTGGATTAAGGAGGGGAGTTGTTGTACTTGTTCCTCAGTGAAGGGTAAGCTATGAGAAGAAAATGATGTACTATCTATAGCAACTACAACTGGTCGATTATGATTTGGTGTATAATTCTGCTCATACCGAGATTGATTTGTTCTCAGTTGGTTGGATGTAACAAAACGCATATCAGCTTGCTTCTTGCGACACCACTTCTCAATATGTCCATCGCTTCCACAATAATTATAGTGTGTGTGATGTTTTGATTTATCTTGCCATGGAGAAGGAGAATTTTGCTTTCATGGTGAGCCACGAATGCATATTGATCTTGTATGAGATTGGATGTAAATACTGATCTTTGTTGTTTTTCTTGTTGCACAAGTGCATAACCTTAAGCAACAGATGGAAGATGTTCATGAGTAAGATTTGACTTCTTACCGATATATATGTATCATTTAAACCCATCAAAAATTGGATAAGACGGTCACGCTGCTGGAAAGTCGTGAGTTCTTGAGCAGAACCACAAGTACATGTAGTGGGTGAGTTGTAAACATTAAGTTCATCCCCTAGTGTCTTCAGACCAGTATAATAAACTGCAATGGAGTTATTTTGCTAAAAATGATTAATGATAGCTTGTTGGATTTCAAATATCCGTGAAGCATTTTGTTAGGAAAAATGATCTCGAAGATCATGCCATACATCATGAACTGTTTCCATGAAGATAACGCTGTTTACAATTTCTTTACTGACTGCATTGAGAAGCCAAGATAATACCAAACTGTTACAACGACTCCAAAGGGGTAATGGCACGACACCAAGTTGGGTAGTTATCTCCAATCAATGATTGGGAAACTAACATGGTACTTGAATTGTCTGAATGGTATAAGAAGTATGGTGAGATTAGATCTACTTCAAGAGCCATTGGATTTGACATTACCAAGGAAGAATGAAGCGACTAGGGTTTACAGGTTGAAGATCTACTCTGATACCATGATAAGAATTGATTGTGGAAAGAAATGATTTCCATTGATCTATTTTGTTTTGGTATATATGTATATATACAAAATTGACATACATAATTATAGAATACAAAGAAATCAATTAAGCAATGAAAGGGAAAAAAATCAACTAAAAAAAGGAAAAGTCAATTAGCCAACTAAAAGGAAGGGAATAATGAATGTCAAATCTGATTCATATAATCAAGGTTTTCAATTTATATTATTTCTTTAATTCTGTTAAAATCTAAAATAACCTTCTTTTACAAATTTCAAATTCCCGAATGATTTTCCTGAGGATTTAAAAAATTCCTGAAGTGGCAGGCTGGACCACCATAGAATGAGCTATTATCACCTCAGTGGCCCTATCAATACCTCTCATCCAATGGATTATAGCCCCTTCAGAAGGGAGCAACAAATGTAGCGTAGCCTTCACTAGTCGTCAAGCTTTGTCAAAGAGTGCCGTAAATTTCCCCTTTGAGGTACTGTAGGGTATTACAAATTCTGGCTATACAAACTTTATTTCTTTCACCGTTTGATCCTTGTATTTAGCAATATTTTCTTTTTTGGTACATATGTTTAGCAATATGCTGTTCCTAAAAAATGCTTAACCACGCAGCTGCTAATTTTCAGTTAATATTTAAAATTTGTTAATCTGGCAGAGTAAAATTATAAATTTATATAATAAAATATAATATATTAAGAACAGAGTTATATTTTTGAAAAGCAAAAATAAAATTTTAATATTATAATTTTAAAATTATATATTAATAATTTTTTTTTTAATTTAGAAGGACTATTGTCACTTTTTGCACCCCTCAATATAGGTAACTTTTCGAGAAGGTGATAGATATTTCTCTGCACATTTTATCTTTTTAGTTTTTCAATTATTTAATATGGAAAAAGTAAAAATAAGGAAGGGTCACTAATTTTGGAAGTGACTGTAGCCCCATAAAACCGGGAGAGTGGTGCGTTTCATTGTGTATTTAAGTAAGACAAATTTGCGGGGATCGGAGACACTCGTCGTCAAATAAAACGACATCGTTGGATTTACCAGACGCGACAGCACCGCATTTTCATTTGCAACTTAGACACCACGTTTTGAAAAACGGAGCGGAGTCCTATTTCATAGCAGTACTATATAACATCATCGAACGACGTCATTTACAAGAGAATCATTGTTCTTCACGGCAACGGCAGCCGCGGCGGAGAGGGAGAGAGAGAGGGAGAGAGGGAGAGATAGCAAGAGAGAGAGAGATGGAAATCTCCGGCGATACGAAGCCACCGTGCACCGTGGAGCTGAAGTCTCAAGCCGCGACCTGAGAGCTTTCATGAGATGAGAAAAAATGAAAACAAAAATTCATGTCCTTGAAGGGGTTTTGAAGGGCTTCAAGTGTGCAAGGCTTTCTAATTTCTAAATTCTCTCTCTCTTTTTTTTTTGTTTGTTATATTTGATTTTCTATAATGTTAATCTTTTTTCGTACTGTACTTGGTTGTTGTTTTTTCTCTGTTAATATGTGTATGATGTTTGGTTGTTATTTATATATGATTTTCTATAATGTTAATCTTTCAACAAGCTGCAAGGAGAAATTCCAAATGGAAGGCCTTTTGCTAACTTCATAGCTGAATCTTTCATGGTGAATAAGGATTGTGTGGAGCACCTCGCTTTGGAGTCTCTGAATGCAGCACCAACACCAAGCATGGAAGGAATACTTAAGTTAATTTTTTTAAATCAGAAAAGAAGAATAAAGTATTGCCATGTGAAAGGCAAATGAAAATTGAGAGTTGTGTTCTATGAAGTAAAGAAAACTAAACTCATATTTAATATCAGAAACATTATGATTTAAATCTTGATTAATAATTACTCACTAAAATCATGGTCATAAGATTACACTATGATCACAAACATGAATAACAAAAAAATAACTAATACCTAAAAAAATGGAATAGCTTGAAACATTCTACTAATCAACATTTATGACTCTACATCAATGGTCCTAATCACATCATCCAACACTCTTTCTTGCTTTAAGAACTGCAAACACCAAGTTTTATTCTCAGAAATTCAAACTTACTGACTGGTAGTGGCATGGTGAAAACATCTGCAACCTGATTTTCTGTTTTGTAGTAAACAAGATCAACAGCTCCATCTTTTTGAACTTCCTTTAAGAAGAATAATTTAATATTAAAATGCTTAATTTTCCCATAAAATACAAGACTATTAGAGATAGCAATAGTAGATTAGTTGTCAACAAGAATCTCCGTGCTTTCCTCCTACTCCAAGTTAAGATCAATTAAAATTTTCCTCAGCCACAAAACTTGATTAACAGCAGCTGTTGTAGTAACAAACTCTGCTTCAGCAGTGGATTGAGCTACAATTTCTTGTTTTTTTTAGCTTCATGGAAAAACACCAAAACCAAGTGTAAAACAGTAACATGAAATGTTCTTCATATTATCAATGGAACCTCCCCAATCACTATCTGAGAAACTAACCAGCTTGAACTCTTTGCTCCTTGTGAATTTAATGCCAAAATCACATGTGCCTTTCACATATTCTTTGCAGCCTTGAGATGCCATTCACTTGTACAGTGCATAAATCGAAACAAAATGCTTACAACATTCAAAATGTTAGGCTGAGTTGCTATGGGATATATTAAGCAACCAATCAGCCTTCTGAAATATACCTGATCGATCTTCTCTGTTCCATCTTCTTTAGAGAGCTTGTCCTTTGAGTTCATCAGGGTGCTGATTTTTTTGCATTCTTCGAGTTTAAACTTCTTTAGAATCTCCTTAGCATATTTCTTCTAATAGATGAAAACTTCATATTCATTCTATTTAATTTCCATTCCAAGAAAGAAGGTCATTAATCCAAGATTTGTCATATCAAAATCCTCCATCATCTCTTGCTTAAACTTCTCCACAAGACTTGTGTTGTTTTCTATCACTAGCAGATCATCCACATATAGTGAGATGATAAGAATATCAGCTCCATTGTGCTTGACATATAATGTTGATTTAGATAAACTTTTAGCAAATCTCAGATTCTACAAATATTCATCAATCCTGCTATACCAAACTCTTGGAGTTTGTTTCAATCCGTAAAGTGCATTTTTAAGAAAATAGACATTGTCTTCTTCTCCTTCCTTTACTTAGCCTTTCGGTTGCTCTACGTAAATTTCCTCCTACAAAAAACCATTCAAAAACGCTGACTTGACATCTAACCGACACACCTTCCAATTCTTTTGCACTGCAACGGTGAGTAGGAGCCTAATGGTGTCAAGTCTAGCGACTGGTGTGAAGGTATCTGAGTAGTCCACATCGAGTATTTGAGCATATCCTTTGACCACGAGTCTAGCTTTATACTTGTTGATTGAGCCATCAAGATTAAGCTTGGTTCTGTACACCCACTTGACTTCAATTATTTTTTTATTTTTGGGACAATCAACTAACACCATGTTTTATTCCTTTCAATTATGAACAGCTCCTCCTTCATTATAGTAATCCAGTTTTGATCTATCTTGGCTTCTTCATAATCTGAAGGTTCACACACAACAATATTGCATCTTTGATAAATATCTGAAAGTAGTCTTGTACCTCTAATAGGACTATCATCCACCATTTCATTCTCCCAATCTCCAATGTTTTGTTCTATTGTGTCCTAGACAAGAAACTTGAGATTTGGCTCTTTTGAGGTTGGATGCATTTTTTTTGTATCATCCCAGCTCCACTCTTCGTCTTCCATAAAGTGCACATCCCTGGTTATAATAACTTTTTCAGTTTGTGGCTGGAAAACTTTATAAGCTTTTGCAACCAAACTATAGCCAATGAAGATGCCTAGAAGTGCTCTTTTATCTAACTTATCTCTCCTGATCTGTGGAATGTAAGTGAAGCACAAACATCCAAATATTTTAAGGAAATTCAGAGATGGTTTATAACTATACCATATCTCGAAAGGTGTTTGATCCTTTACTGCTTTTGTAGAAAGTTTATTTTGCAAAAATACAACAGTGTTTGCTACTTTAGCCCAGAATTGTTTTGGCAAGTTCTTCTCATATAGCATACATCGTGTCATCTCCAATATGAGCCTCTAATTGGATGCATGCTTACTCCATCGTGTCATCTTCAATTATTATAGTAATCCAAATACTTGAGGGGTGTACTCCTTGCCACTATCGGATCTAAGAGTTTGAATTCTACAGCCGCTCGCATTCTCAACTCTAGCTTTAAAGTTGTAGAAGACTTGAGTCACCTCTGACTTGTGCTTCAAAAAGAATATCCAACACATGCGGGTCAAATCATCAATAAATGCAACATAATAAAGATTACCTTTCAAAGAAGACATTCTTTGTGGGCTTGCAATGTCAATATAAATTAATTGTAGCTTCTTTAATGTCTCCATATTGTCTTTGGAAAATGGTTTCTTGCTTTGCTTTCCAAATTGACATGCTTTGCAAGTTGGAATATGATCATCAAGTTCTGGAAGATCATTTATCATCTTCTTGGATTTCATCTGTAGTAGCCCCTGATGATGATAGTACCCAAGCCTCTTGTGCCATACTTCAATGATATTTTCTTTGATTGGAAAAGCAATTTGCTCTTCCTCTAATGGATTTAGAGCAAAACTTTTCCCTTTCATTTTTATTTTGAAAGTATTTTAGCCAACTGCATCTTTAATCAAGCAACTTTTATCTTCAAACACAACTTTATAACCCCTTTCAATTAGTTGTCCAACACTTAACAAGTTTTGATCAATTTCAGGGACATACAACACATTAGAAACAAACTTTGTACCTAAATAGGTTGAAATTGCAACTGCTCATTTTCCTTTCGTAGTTATGTACTTGCCATTTCCAACTCGAACCTTTGATGAGTTTGCGTTGCTTAATTCCCTGAATAAATCCTTGTCATGTGTCATGTGATTAGTACAATCATTGTCAATAAGCCAACTTTCACTTGATTTGATGCCAGAGAAACATGTAGCAACGAACAAGTGATCCTCCTCCTCTTGATCAGCTATCTTTGCCTGTTCACCGTATTGTTGAATTTTGTTTTGTAGATAACAGTTTCATGACCTATCTGATTGCATTTAGTGCATTTTGTATCAAGTCTTCTCCAGCATCTAAATGGAGGATAACCGTTCTTTCTACGGTGTTTGCAAGGTGGATAGGATTTCTTATGATCTTCATCCTTTTCTTTTGTACTGGCTGATGTTGTACTTACCTCAATTCCTTCAAAATCCTTCTTCTTCTTTTTCTTTTTGTTTTTGGCCACGTTTTAATGCTTGGCTACCAAAACTCCTTCGGTTGTTGTATCTTCCCTTATCAATCTTTTTTGTTCTTATACTTGTAATGAGTTAAGCAATTCTACTAAGGAAATTTTTGACAGATCCTTGGTATTCTCCAAGGTAGTGATGGTTGCTTCATATCTTTTTAGGTATTGTAACAAGAATTTTTTCTATAATTCTTGAGTTAGTAAATTCAGAGCCAAGAAGCCTCACTTTGTTTGCGATACTAAGAAACCTGTTGAAGTAATCTTTAATCATCTCAAAATCTTTCATTCTGTGAAGTTCAAAATCCCTGATCAAGTTCAGGACTTGCATCCCTTTAATTATTTCATCTCCTTCATATTCATTCTTGAGATAATCCCATATCTCTTTTGCTGACTTCAGAGATATGATATGAGTGAAGATGGTAGATGAGACTCTAGCAAACAAGCAGGCCTTTGCCTTTGATTTCTTTGTCTTCTTCTCCTTCTGCGCTTTGATCTGTGCCATGGTGGGGTTGTTCGAAAGTGCAAGGATTTCATAGTCTTCTTCTACTACTTCCCAAAGATCCAAAGCTTCCAAGTATGTCTCCATATATACTGCCAAAATCTAGTAGTTGTCTCCATCGAATATCGGCAGAGCAATTGAGGAGAAACTAGCTTCGGCTTCCATGACACGTCAAATTCACACACAGGTCCCTTAAGAAGAAAGCTCTAATACCAAATGAAGTTAATTTTTTTAATTCAGAAAAGAAGAACGGAGTATTGCTATATGAAGGCAAATAAAAATTGAAAGTAGTGTCCTATGAAGCAAAGAAAATTGACCTCACGTTTAATATTGGAAACATTACAATTTAAAGTTTGATTAATAACCACTCACTAAGATCATGGTCATAAGATTACGCCATAATCACAAACATGAATAAAAAAAATAACCAACACCTAAAAAACTGGAATAACTTGAAACATTCTACTAAGTAACATTTATGACTCCATGTTAGCAGTCCTAAACACGTAATCTAACCAATACAAGAATCTTGCTCTTAAAATCTATATTTCCAATAGTTGCAACAGTTATATTCATGATGACTTTAGTTGTTTTGTTGGTGAGATACAAAAATAAGAATAAGAATGATATAGCTCAAAGTTGGAAGCTAGGTTTTGTGCATCGTGGGGTACTTCAAATGGGATGATGGTTACCATAAAGGTTTTCAATTTGACAAAAGGTGTATTTAGGAGTTTCGATGTTGAATGTAAAGTTATACGTAACATCCGGCACTGAAATCTTGACAAAATAGTCAACAACTGCTCTAACCTTAGTTTAAAATCCTTGGTTCATGAGTACATGGCAAATGGCAGTCTTGAAATGTGGTTGTATTCTCACAGCTACCCTTTGGATATGCTCGAGAGGTTGAGCACAATGATCGATGTTGCATCTGCTTTGGAATATCTCCACTTTGGTCTTTCAAGCCCCATGTTCACTATGATCTAAAGCCTAGAATGTTCTACTAGATGAAGACATGGCTGCTCATGATGGTGACTCTGGGATTTCCAAGCTCATTGGAGGAAACGACTCTACAGCATATACTAAGGCATTAACAACATTTGGTTATATGGCAACTCGTAATCAATTTCTTTCAATCTTAAATATATGTATTATATCTAATATTACCACTCAAGAAAAAAACTGAAGTTGCACACTACTTAAAGCATCCCACGTATGGAGTCCAACTGAGTAGTGGGTGACAATATTATTTTCTTTTACTGAGAAGAGGTTACTTTCGAGAATTGAATCTAAGGTATGTGGTAAAGTACAACCATCATTTTTTTATAACAATAGATACGGGAGTAAATCCAATATGATTGTAACACCAACCATTTGGCAGAGTGGTAGCAAGGTTTCTTGCTTTCACTAATGGTGATGGTTCGAAACCCAAAAAGAAGAGAGAAAGAAAGTTTTCGATGTCATTGTAACTATGTGTTGATATTGGATGCGTATGCTATATTTAGAGCATGGGTCAGAAGGAATCGTGTCAACAAGGAGTGATGCATATAGTTTTGGGATATTGTTGATCGAGACATTTATAGGAAAGAAGCCAATGGATGATTCATTAGGTGAAGAGATGAGATTGAAGCAGTGGGTGAGTGATCCATCCATAACCACAATTGTAGATGCCAATCAACTGAGAGAAGGGGAGAAGTATTTCTTTGCCAACGAGGATTATTGTTTATTTTCCATCATAAAATTAGGTCTTGACTGCCCAAAGGAATCGGCATAGGAAAGGATGAACATGAGAGATGCACTTCATAGACTAAAAGAATCAAAATTAGGTCTCTCAAGTAAAAGCAGTCTTTCCTCAGAAGCCTATTCCTTCTAAATGTGTATCAGAAACCACTTTAATTTTAAGGTATCCTATGTTGGAAAGGAAGAAAGAATTTGGAACAATTGAAAGGTTTCTAAATGTGTATCAGAACATTTAATATATTAAATAATGTTGAAAGAGTAACTGAAAAATAGTTCCTTAATTCCATGAATATCTATCCACTAATTTAGTGACTTTAACTCCTAATACTCACTAATCACTAAATTATCACATTTTCCAAATAATATGTCACTAATATTTTGAATCATTCATTCAACACTCCCCCTTGATTCAAAATTATATACTCTCAACTGTGATTCGAAAAATTGATGCTTAACTGGACAAAGAGATTTTGTAAGGATATCTGCTACTTGCTCGTTTGTGCCATAGAATTTTAATAGAATGTTTTCATTAGCTACTTGCTTCTGAATGAAGTGATGTTGCACATCAATGTGTTTAATTCTGCCATGGAGTGTAGGATTCTTTGCCATTGCAATTGTGGACCTATTATCACAAAAAATTGTTATAGCTTCTTTTTGCTCATGATGAAAATCAATAAGAAGTTTTTTTAGCCATAAAGCTTGTCGTGCTGCTAAAGTTGCTGTTGCATATTCTGCTTTCGATATTGATAAAGCTATTGTTTCTCGCTTCTTCAAACTTCAGGTCACTGCTCCAGAACCAAGGCTAAAAATATTGCAAGAAGTTCTCTTTTGATCATCCAAACTCCCTGCCCAATTACTATCCGTAAAACCAATTAACTTGAAATTTGACACTTTAGAATACCAAATACCAAAATCAGTTGTTCCAGCCACATAATGAAGAATCCTTTTTACTGCACCAAAGTGTTGCTTCATAGGATTGTGCATGAATCTAGACACAACACTAACAGAGAAAGCAATGTCAGGTTTAGTGTGTGTTAGATAATTTAAACCACCAACTAAACTTCTTAACAATTTTAGATTAGCTTTCTCAATCCCATCTTTACATTGTAACTTTTCATTGATGTTCATTGATGTGTTTGCCACTTCACAATTGGTCATTTTAAATCTCTTCAAAAGATCTGCAGCATATTTCTTTTGATATACAAAAACTCTATCTTTACCTTGCATCACCTCAAGCCCCAAAATGAATTCCAATAAACCCAAATCTGTCTTTTCAAAATTTCTCATCATGCAGCACTTGAGATTATCAATTAAAAACTTTGAGAAACCCATATAAACCATATCATCCACATAAAGGCAAACTACCAAAAAATCTCCATTACCTTGTTACTTCAAGTAAAGAGTAGGCTCATTTTCACTTTTCATGAATCCATCATCTTGGGGAAATGAGTCAATTTTGCTATACCATGAATATGGAGCTTGCTTTAGCCCATAAAGAGTTTTTCGTAACTTATAAACTTTGTTTTCATTGCCATTGATAACAAAGCCTTGAGATTGTGAAACATAAGCCTCCTCTTTTAAATCACTATTCAAAAAGGCAGGCTTTACATCAAATTGATACACAAATAATTGCAATTAGGCAGCCAAAGCAAAAACTATCCTCACAGTTTCAAATAGAGCAATAGGAGAAAAAGTTTCCTGAAAATCTATACCTTGTTGTTGTGGTAACCCTTAGCCACAAATCAAGCTTTGTGCTTTTGAATGCTTCCATTAGCGTTATACTTTGTTCGAAACGCCCACTTGAGCCCTATAACATTCTTACTTTTAGGGAAATCAACCGGTTCTCATGTTGAATTTTTTTCAATGGCTTGTATCTCCTCTACCATAGTAGTATACCACTCCGGTTGTTCTGCAGGTTCTTCAAAACATGTTGGGTCAGAGACATATAAAGCAAAACTACAAGAATCATAAATTTCTTTTGAAGATCTAAATTTTTTCGATGGTGATTCACTAAAGGTGCAAGATGATGGAGAATATGAACTTTCTAAACTTGTATTGTTGTTGTTACCAGATGAGGAAGAAATTTGACTTGCAGGTGATGGCAATTCTAATTGTACATTATCAAATTCTATAGGAGTTTGAACAACACCTTGTTAACATTCCACTCCCAACCAGCATCTTCATTAAATATAACATTTCTACTAATTTTAACACTGCCACTTATATGATTATATAGACAATATGCTTTGAATTGTGGACTATAGTCGATGAAAATACATTTATCAAAATTTTCATCAAGTTTAGAATGAATATTAACCAAAGCATATGCGATACAACCAAAAACTTTTAAGTGATGTACCCGAGACTTCTTACCTACCCAAGTTTTATATGGTGTTTGATTCAAAACGGCCTTTGTTGGAGAGATGTTTAAGAGATACACTGATGTGACAATTGCTTCTCCCCAAAACTGATCTAGAAACCCCTTTGCTTTCAACAAGCATCTGGCCATTTCTACCATTGTTTGATTTTTTTTTGCTCCGCAACACCATTTTGTTCTAGTGTAAATGGTGTTGTAAGTTCCCTGCAAATGTCATTCTCATTACAAAACACAGTGAAATCATTAGATAAAAATTCACCATCTCTGTCAGTTCGAAGTATTTTTATGCTTCTACCACTTTGTTTCTCCACAAGTGACTTAAATTTCTGGAAATTTTCAAAGGTTTCTGATTTGAATTTCAAGAAATAAATCCAACTTATATGGCTATAATCATCAGTAAATAGCAAAAAATACCGACTTCCACCAAGTGACTCAGTTTTCATTGGCCCACACAAATCAGCATTCACAAGTTCAAGGCAATTTGAAGCCCTCTATGATTTTCTAATAGGAAATGATTTCCTATTCTGCTTCCCATACATACACCCTTCACAAAAATCAAGTTCACTAATTTTTGGCAAGCCAACAACCATTTCTTTTTGACTCAACAACCTCAAACCATTCACATTCAAATGCCCGTAACGTAGATGCCACAATTTAGTTTCATTATTCCCCCTAACAACAAAGGCACTATTTCCAACATTTGAAATATCAAGGGGAAATATTTTATTTCGAGTCATATGGATAATAACTATGGTCTCACCAGATTTTTTATCATGAATTGCATATGAATCACCATCAAACACAAGTAAATATCCACTAGTTATCAATTGTCCAACACTCAAGAAGTTATGAGCTAAACTAGGTACAAATTGCACATTGTAAAGAAGTTTAACATCACCATACACAGTTTTGATGGCAATTGTACCTTTCCCCTTGACTTGAATTTGCTTGTTATCTCCAAATCAAACTTCACTTTTCTGCATCTCATCAAGATCTCTAAACAGCGACCTTGAACCATACATATGATTAGAGCAACCACTATCGATAAACCAAACACCATTCATTGTATCAGTTATGGGGAATGGACGATAAACAACTTACTTTCTTCTTTCACATTTTCTATAAAATTGACACCCTTCTGCTCATCTTTCTGCTTGCTCCAACATTAAACTTCTTTGTGACCATATTTCTTGCAATATCTACATTGCATTGTGCTCTTATTTTGATGTGATTCACCAAATTGGCCTCTTCCTCTACCTCCAAGATCTTAACCCCGAAATCCACCTCTGCCTCTGCCCTAGCCTCCTGAATTTTCTGATTTTTCCATGTGAGAAGAATCTCCTTTCACTTGAAAAGCCTTCTCCTCAACCATTTCATGGGAACTACTAAGCCTAACTTCATGGGCTAATAGAGCATCAATTCATCAAAAGTATGAGTGGACAAGTCCTTAGACTCTTCAATTGCAACAACGTGTTCAAATTTTGAGACTAAACTCTTTAAAACCTTGCTCACCACAATTTCATTATTAACATTTTCACCGTATGATTTCATATGATTAACAATCTCAAATACTCTAAACAAAAATTCTTGCACAGATTCTTTTTCTTTCATAATCAATGTTTCAAAATCACGATAAAGTGTTTATAATTTTACTATAATTACCTTTTTGTCGCCCTGATACTCTTACTTTAGAATTTCACATGCTTGAGTGGAAGTGTTGGCCGCTACAATTCGAGGAAAAAATTCACCATCAACAGGCCGGTGAACTGAGAATAAGGCCTTAGCATCCTTCTTGTGATTCTCCCACAACCATTGGTCAGGCTTAGCTGGCTTCGTGTCTTCAAATCCCTCCTTCACCAAGTCGCATAGCTCTTGGCACTTAAATATGGTCTTTGAGACTCCAAAACTGATATTTCTCTCCTTCAAAGATTGGAATTAAAAGTTGAAATGATGGGTTTGTTCTACTGCTAGCCATGGCTGATTTTCTTTCTCTCGGTATGATTTTTTTTTTACTCTCTTTCACTTTACCTTTTCCCGCTTAAGGGAAAAAAAAAAGGACCGAAACCTTGTGGATTTATTTGACCTTTTGTGTCAATGCTCTGATACCACAACAGTTGAAAAAGGAAGAAGGAATTTGAAACAATTGAAAAGCTTCTTTAATGCTACTCTTCATCAGATAATTTCTTGATTCTATAAATATCCAATCATTAATTTAGTGACTTTAAATCCTAGTACCCACTAATCACCAAATTATCATATTCTCCAAATTATATATCACTAATATTTTGAATCATTCATTCAAGATCTGGGGCCAAAAGGCTAGTCATCTCAAGTTGCATTATGGAGACTATTTGCCACCTCTAAAACCCACAATTTTTTCTGTGGCCTCATAGTCTTGATGTGACGAGAGGCCTATCAGTTTTTGCATAATTAGAGCTTATGGCGTCCCAGATTATTATATCATGGTTTGATGCCATTTATGCTCCATAATTGTAATTTTGCCATGCCACCAAAATGACACTACAATACTAATATTTATAGGTGTAGGTGAGATAGATATTTTCATTTCTTAATTAAATCGAAAGTTTGACTCTTTTAGAGATAGAAAAAACAATATTAGGAAACTCATCGTCATAAAATAGGTCTTGTAACAGTCGATTTAGATTAATCAGAGCAAAATTTTAAATACCGAGTGTATGGTAAAAAAAAAGTAAAAAAAAAACAGACGACACAGCTTTGACCAGTTTTCACCTATTCTTGTCGAATTATATGACTTACTTTTAATTAAAGAAATGACACTAAATTAAATTGATAGAAATCCATCGCCGATACATGGTCCCGGCTTTGTGACCTGTATGTCGGGGTTCCCAGCCCTGGGGAACCCGTTATCTACAACTAAATCTACGTGGTCCCCTTGGCCAACCCAAGCAGGAAGTAATCTTTGGTACTTTCCTAAATTTTGCCCTTTTAGTCTTTTTTTTAATAATAAAATTTTGGATCCATTATTAATAAATTATGAAAAGATCAATTGTTGTAGATATTGGTTGATGGGTCTCATTCTTAGGCAGCCAATGGGTATTAATCATCTCGGTGTCAATCTTAGTTGCAGTGTCGCCCTATATAGTAATGATGGGGTCCATTGCAGCGTCTTCACTCTCTCTCTCTCTCTCTCTCTCTGTGGCTTTTCTTGTGTTTCACTTCTGCACCTCATTTATTTTTGCCTTTTTAAGCTTTTGTGCTTATCCAACTTCTTACTACTCACCAAACCCAAGTCTGGCTTCTTCCCTGGTATGTGATTTTTTTCGTAATCCTTTGTAGTTTTTTTTTTCCATTCTGTGAGTATTTAGGCTTTGAAATTGAAATGGTTTGTCTAAGGAATTATTGGGTCTAATGTTTTTTGATTGATACATTTCCTAGGCTAGGTGCTAGGTTCTAAGTTTCTAGTAATGTGCATTCAACTGATTTCTGTTTACCAATGAAGAGGATATATTATGGGGTAAGTGTTGCTTATGCGATTATCATTTTCCATAGTGTCATAATGACCCAGTTCATTATTAAGCTGCTTCCATCTGGGTAACCAATTTTCATCTGTAGAAGGACAAATCCAAATTTGGGTTTTGTCTGATTAAGCTTTTGAGTTCTAATTCCTATGTTTTTATAATCTTCTTTGAAGAGTGGCCCAAGTCTAATTGAGTGGAATGGTGCTCAGTACCGATAATTGGTAAAGTTGAACATTTTGAGCATTGCTTTTGTTTTAGTGGAGGAAAGGAATTTCCCTTTTTCTTTGTGGCATTTGGTTGGATTGGCGATTAACATGTTTGAGAGAAGCATAGTAGCATCTATACAAATGCATAGCTCAAACTAAGTTCTCCATGCCAATAGACATGCACAATGGGAAGGCAAAATGAAGGTAACACTTTAGGTGGCCAGAAGTCTTTAGAAAACATGTAGCCATGACTGAATCGTGTAGTGAAGGTGTAAATTAAGTTGGATTATTGCATCAATGAGGTTCTTTCGGTTGTTATATTCACCATGTTAAGAGACATACAAGTGTTTCTAATTTGTCTAGTTTTCCTCGTTGCAGCTTGATGTTTATAACTAATGACAGTAGCATTACTCATAATACACGACCTTCTGAGATTATGGTCCTACCTTTCATTGTTAGAGATATTCTGATTTTTTTTTTTTTTTTATTGTCCTTTGCTGATTCAAGTTGAAAAGAATTATGGTGCAGACATGCTTCAAATAGAATTAAGGTCCTACCTTCTGTTTCTTTTTTAAAGGCTTGGCGTATATTTGAATTAACGACCTTGAAACCTATTTTGTAGGTTTATCATATGTGTTGTATGGTCATATAAAATTCAGCCAGATTAATGGGGACTGGAGACTTTTTCAAGAATATAATTACCCGAAAGAAGCCAAAGGAAAGGGCTGAAAATGTGAAGGTAAATCTTCCACTAACTTTTAATGTTAAGCCAGTTGGTAATATTCTCACATGGGTTTAAAGCTTTCTTCGTCAGGAGATCTACTCACCCATAGACGAAAGGTATTGATGATATTAACAACTAAAATGTTGAACTTCTACTACAGTAGAAGATATTAACAACTTTTCTTTTAGAAGAACTGTTTTTTCATGTCCTTTTCATCTTTATCATGCTTTCCTGGAGTTAATTTCCTTCATTATTCATAACATGAATTTTAAGCTCTTGTGCATATCGGTGATGTTGTATAATTCTATTTGTTGTGTAGATGTTGCCCCATTTTAAATCTTGGTGTTGTTTACTGCAACTGTTAAAGCTAGATTTCTAATGTTGTCAGGGAGCAACAAAAATGTTAACACAACATTAGATATTACTAAGTCTAGGTCCTCTTCATTAAAATTCATAAGTTTTTGAGTTATTTTCTAATATCATTAAAAGTTGATTTATTTCATGAAAGCAATTTTTAAACAATGGAGATTACCAATTAAGTGAAATGGCCAGAGTGAAAGATACCTATCTACTGTCTCTACTGCTTTCTGCAGGCCAATCTATATGCAGACCTATGCTCATAACTGGCACTTATATTATACTATTCTTGTTTTAGAGGTACTTTATTAAGTGCTGTCATAAATTGTAACCTATGTCACAAGATCCCCTTCTTGCTAGATATTGGCCATTATACTTTATTAATCTAAACATACTCAGAAACAACTATGATTTTTAGGAGAAAACCTGAATGTCATGTCGTGTATGTTAAGCTACCATTATTTCTTAGTATTTTGTGATCATTCATCATTTTTATATTGCTTCATGTATCCAATCTGCTCCATGAAGCAGGGTGAATCTATTTGCCTTCAGGGCAATTCCTTCACCAAAAAGGCTAACGGATTCAACCGGAAGCACAAAAGAAGTCTCGCTAATTGGGCTTCCAGCAAGAAGGGTCTGCTTGGCATGCCTATTGAGAAAATTGCTGCCACAAGGATTCAAACTGCATTTCGGGCTTTTATGGTATATTTAAAGTTCAATATTCTATATATGCTATGGATGTAGACGGTGGATACCTTGATGTGTGTCTATGGGAGCATGCAAGTTCATGGAGGGAAGGAATCCAAATTAACAGCCCTCTAACACCTTCCGATAAGCATTTTAAGATTGGAGATGTGGCTGGACTTTTTAGACCAAATTACGTTTGAAAATTGTATCAGTTGTTAACTGATCAACTATTTTCTTCCTCTTCCTTAGCCCTAGATGAACTTGATTTCCCTTTGTGTTCAGCTTATTTTATTGTGTGAGCACTCTTATTGCATCAGATTTATCAGTAACCTGGCTCAGCTTATGCTTGGCATATCCGGATCAAACTTCTTTACACAGTCCAAAGTGAGGGATGGACTTTATACCATTTTACAGTTCATCAGCAATTTTTTGACTTCTGCCTTTCCCTTCACGGATATACTCTTTACAGTTCATGTAGGTTTAAATTAGATGGTGTTTTTCTTGACTAAATTAAATGTATTTGTTGTTTCTAAAATTTAGAAATCCCACTTTTGACTAACAGGGATAATAAAGAAAATAATTTTTACCTCTTCTGTAAACTAATTCTCAACTTTTCATCTAAAGAATAGAAACTTGATCATGGAGTTTGAAAATCGCAAGTTTTGTAATGACATGATTTGTTAAATCCCACAGTGACTTCTCAGAAAGAACACTACATATACACCTGGATCTTCATAAATGCTCCTCATGCTTCTTGTGGTTCTCATCTCATTCAATCATCTAGTGTTGCTCACTGATGCTTGTGACTGACTGATTTAACATAATTGAAAATCTCATGTCCAATCAAAATGAAGAAAGAGCAAAGTTTCATGTATTATTAAAGGATTTTACACGGGTTTCCTAACTGTAAATAGGTCTAGTTCTCTTCTTCTCTAAATAATTGAAGAGTTGGGAATTAAGCCACGGCCTGCTGAAGTAGTTTTTATGATTAGATCTGCTATAAGATCTCGTTATCAGGTTCTGCTGAGTTAGCAATATTTTACAGCTGGGAGTGCTAATCTTTTAAGAGATGATGAATCTACTGTGCGGCAATATTTAGTTTTAAAAAAAATGAAAAGTTCTATGTGCAGCACTCCTATTTTTGGTGTGGTATTGCACTCACTGCAACTAACTTCTTCCTCAGGCAAGGAAAGCTTTGCGCCAAATGAGAGGGGTAGTCAGATTTCAAGCTTTGATGGAAGGTATTACCGTCAGGAAGCAAGCATTGAACACTTTGAACTATGTACATTCATGGAGCAAAATTCAAGCGCAGATTAGAAGTCGGAGGCATCATATGGTCACAGAAGACCGAATAAAGCAAAAGAAACTAGAAAACCAGTTAAAACTTGAAGCTAAGCTTCATGAGTTGGAGGTATTGCTGATAGAGATTGTTTACTATGTAGCTTTTGCTTTATCTTCTATTATTTTAGTTGCTTTCATTGCATACGCCAATTCTGAATGTGAAAACCCTTTCCTTCGGTTTTTTCCCCTCGTACATGTGTTTTATATCTGGATGGCCCTGGGAAATGAAGTCCAGAAATCAAATAGGAAACGAGGTTTGTTAGCAAAATTTTGCACTAAATACTTGCACTTAGTCTCTTTTGTTCACATTTGTGGTGAATCCAACTCTCTGGAATTA
The DNA here is from genome assembly GCA_033439265.1 of Dillenia suffruticosa. Classification (NCBI taxonomy): domain Eukaryota; kingdom Viridiplantae; phylum Streptophyta; class Magnoliopsida; order Dilleniales; family Dilleniaceae; genus Dillenia; species Dillenia suffruticosa. The sequence goes on from JAVTVX010000005.1 coordinate 5,459,523, forward strand.
AATTTGGATATTTTTTGCTATCCTAATTATTGTGAATTGGGGTAGCATTATATCTTTCAATACTACTTGGAAGATGTGCTTGTAAGTCTCTGCATATGGAAGAAACTGTTTTTCTTCATTAAATGTTTAAAATACAATTTTTACCCTTTTTGATGTACGGCCTTAATCTTTGGTCTTCTGAATCCATGAAATGACAACAACATCATGTTGAGGATGGTATGGAATTGTATTCTAGAGGCGTCATTATACTTTTGGAATTAAGAAATTGCATGAACTTTGCTGCAAATGGTTTAAAAAGATATTGCCAAAATCCAGAGTCACAGAATGTAAGCAATTTAAGAAAAGCTTTTGTTAGCCAACAGGTGGAGTGGTGTGGTGGCTCTGAAACTATGGAGGAAATACTCTCCAGAATACAGCAGAGAGAAGAAGCAGCAGTCAAGCGTGAAAGGGCTATGGCATATGCCTTCTCTCATCAGGTATGTCAACTACGAGACTAATTCCTTTTCTTTTCTTCTTCTTTTTTTTTTTTTTTTGGCTTGAACCCTTTAATGTTAATGTGATTTGCAGTGGAGGGCCAACTCAAGTCAGTACCTGGGCCAGACTTACTATGAACTTGGGAAAGAGAGCTGGGGTTGGAGCTGGAAAGAGCGGTGGATTGCCGCACGCCCATGGGAGACGAGGGTCCCTGCTCGGCACATCATTACAAAGAAAGTTCGTGCCAAACAAGGCAAAGAAGTAGCAAAATTCAAAAGCCAACTGCCTAAAATCTCGGTTTCTGGTAGACCCACTTCATCAAACGGGAATGGCATTGCGACCAATAAAAAATTGTCTCCAACACCTGATAAGCTGCCTGTTGAGGGGTTGGATCCTAAGGCAATAACTTCTTCCACGGCTATGATTGAACTGGAGAAGACCAAGGAAGAACCACACGCAGCTTAGAGGACCATGCTGGAGTTTAAAGAGGTTATCCTCTAATTGTCGATGTTGTAGCTGCGGGGGAGTAAGGGACAAACTTACATCTTATTCCTTTTTCCAAGATCAGACATTTTTTCAATGCAGCGTGCAGAATAAAAGGGCTTTCCTAGCTCTGGGACTCATCTTCCAACCTTTGTTTATATTGTAAATAGATCTTGCTCGAGTACATGGCATGTTATGATCTTGGAAATTATGAGTAAAGCCAAATATGAATGCATTATTGAAGTTATTATACTCAAGATTTGTGTATGAGAGAACTGCAGATTGAAAAATTTTTGTTATGAAATAACAGATCACCATTTTTTCTTTCATTTATTTGGATTGCTTAATTGGATGAAATCTGCCATCGATACTTCGACAGCGTTCATAAAGAACCAAAATGGCAAGAGAAGCAGCTGTCAATAAGGCAGCTAGAGGTCAAGCAGATGCTGAACCAGATACTAAGGCTTGCTAGTTGCGAGTCCTTGAGATTTTATTGGACCAAAAAGTGAGCCATGGCAGAGCCAACTGTATTGGACTTCAGCATATGAATATTTCCACTTCACTCTCATACAAAAATGATTAAAAGTAAAACACAGTACAGGCCAACTCATTCATCCATTACACTGCATCAAGCAGGAAATCATTTTCTTTTTCCATGCGAAGCACTTATGTCTTCCACCTTGTAGGCAGGGACATCTCAAATTCATGCTTTGTCTAGACACTTAAAAAGAGGACTAAATAGTACAAATCCAACTCATAAAATTCGATTTTGTATTAAGCAACTATTCTTAATCCCTGTGTTTTACGTTAACCAAACATATGTGCCTCCCAACAAGGGAGCTTAAATCCCTCACCTCACTATTATTCTCCCAATAAAAATTCCGCAAATGAACAAATTACTAAGTTCATGTGTACCGATCACCTCGCCAAGTAACTCGTGACTATTGGGTTCATCGAAAAGACAAGACGGTGGTGGCTATTAAACGCTAGGGTTTCTCGATTCTTTAGGTGTTCAAAGCCCTTTAAGCTAGATTTGAATGTGAATTACTGAAATCTTCAGCTAAAGGTATATCTCGCACTCCCCTTTTTAGTAGTAGTATTGATAAACCAACCACAAACAAGTCACTTAATCATTGAGCAAATGGTGCCCAATTCAATCTAAGGCATAAAGTTATGAGCCATTCAATATTGTTCCTTTGTCCTTGATCTGGTATGGAATTTTGAAAATTAAAGCTCCCAGGTAGACAGACAGATTTTATTACGCATGAAAATTTTACATGGTAGGGGACCATAGATCCTTGACCCAAGTACTAACAATTTGGTGGTATCCCATATGTGCACTCTCATCATTATTGAGCTTGTTAGGCACTTGCCATCACCATTCATGTTTTTGTCCTTCAACTGAACTCCACTGAGGCCCACTTGGCCGTACCGCCTGTGATTCCTTCACATCACACACAACCTGATTCTAAAGCTAAAAGTAAGGCTGTGAAGGACTTGAATGATTCCAATTCACTACATCTTCCAATCAAAGCCTGCGCTGTACATACTTTTAACACTAGACATACCCTCCCCCATGGATCAGCAAGAGATCAGATTCTACTACTTTTGGTAGATTTGGTTTGAAGTTTGACAGAATACTTTGGTTTCCATGGTCAAAAATAGAAGTTAAACATTCAACATTCAACTTATACCATATTAACTTTCCAGGATTTAAAAAAGAAACATTCACTTTCTGCTTCCCACTTATTGGTGAAGATTGCTCCATTGACTCTAGCAAGTGATGATATAATATTCTCGACTCCTATCCATTGGATTAATGGATCTCAAGAAATGACTTTCCACATATAGTACGTAGGCAATGGATTCTAAAATTTTTATGCTCCTAGTTTCCCACTTCTTATCTATATCGAAATTTAGCCCATACCTTTTTTCTAGCCAAGAGAGGAGAACTTATTTTATAGCCAGCTAGAACACTGCAGCTACTGTTCGTAGAAAAGGACTTGTCAACTGATGCTTCCTGAACATACTAAAAGCCAAAACAACAAGCAAGGATAGAGATGTGAGATATATCCAATGTTTTTTCACTTCAAGTTTACGCGTTTAAAGAGGCAGATCTCTGTTCCATATCATTCCATGAGGAAAGAAGTAAATCAACAAAATAATCACAATAACGAACTCTCCCTATCTATTACATGAGAAAATGACCATTTCCATCCTTCTCATCTTGGAAATCAGAAAACAACAGGTTAAGTATTCTAATCAGCCACAATTTTCTATGAACAGTATATGAGCTAAAGCCTAAATGCCCTTCTACTAATCTGGGTATGGAATTGTTTTATTATTAGTGATCTGGGGCAGGTTACTTTTTGATAGTAATCTCCACAAACAGTGCCAAAAACCACAAGAAAGTACCAGTTTTAGCACACAGTGCTGAAGGAGATTAAACTAAACAAGCAACCATAACATTAAAAAAAAAAGGCTGTCTAGCATGACAAACACAAAAGCAACCAACAAAGATTAAACAAAAGTTGAGCCATCTAAGAGCCCACTCAAACAGAAATAAAGCATGTTACATAACAACCAACTGAACTGATGGAAAAGCAGACCATGGATAAAAGAACCTGAAATCTAAACAGAATTCTTCTTCCCTCGGCCGATGCCATTGAATTAAATTCTCCGAAAAAATTCCCCTCTTCTTTCCTCTCTTTGCATTGCGGCGGTGAATCCAAATTAATGGAATGCAATTACACCATAAAAGTTGGACTACACCTGAAATAACAGGACGTTGAAAATTGTGCAGAATGAAGAATGAAGTTATTTAAGGAAAATAAAGGAATGGGTATTAAAGTAAACACCTGCTAGAGTAAGAGCGAGAATTTTTCAGGGTATTGAAGTAGGATCAATGGCGAGAGTAAGAGGAAGCAGAGGACGGTTTAGTGGGTATGCCGTCGTGCTCCTCTTCATCACCCTGAATTCGTGCTGGAACGCGAAAACCAGAGAACCCACTAGGGGCAAATCCAATGCCAGACATAGAATGCGAATGAGTTGAAGTCATTAAATGATGAGGATGATGTTGATGATGGTCAGAGGCAATCGGAGAAGAATCTATCCAAGCACGAATCGAAGGGGTGTTACTGGACTGAAGGGGTCCCCTCTGAGAGAAAAATTGGCCTTGGCCAAACAATGGCTGCAGCTGCATTGCCTGTGATGGCAGTGGAGGATTAAAAATAAATCCTCCGCCACTGGCACTACCACTACAGCCACCACTACCACCACCGCTAGTACCACCAGCATCTGCACCCACATTCCAGCTAACTATTCTCGAGAATCGGTTAATGTCGTGTGGGTGTTGTGGATGCTCAAGCCAAGCACCAGACGAGGCATCAAACCCCACCAATGGGGTTGACGCAGCAGCAGAGAAAAGGGTTTGCTCGGCTTGATGAGTTGGATTAGGATTTGAGTGTTGTTGGTGGTGGTGGTGATGGTGAAGTAAAATTGGGTCATGAAATGACTGCAGAGAGAGTCTCAGATCTTGGTTTTGGCTACTTGTCCTAGACAGCAAATCTGGTGGGTAACTCTGGAACTGAATTGATGAACCAGAAGTCACTGCAGAGGCACCCATTGGGAAAAACGACTTGATAGTATCAGCAATGGCGTCGGAGTCCAACGAAGGAGGAAGAAAACTCGAGTTATTACTCGTGCTTGACAACTGGCTTGTAAATGGGTACGCAGAACTTTCTTCCTCAACACCCACAGTGGCTGCTCTTCGACTACTCGAAGAACCGTCAATTGGGTCGACGATTCCATGAATTTGCAGCTGCTGATTGGCTTCTTCTTCAGCTTCTTGACTCTGCTCTTTCTGCACTGTTTCATTGTTGACTATTCCACTGGTGGGTTTCCAAGCAGGAAGCTCAGCGAGTGCATCAATGGCTGCTTTCGCCTTCTTGATTAACCAATCTACAGCTTTACTAGGCCTGTCATAGCCAAGACGGTCTTGAACATCATAGAATTGGATTGCTGTGTGTGCTGACAATCTCACTCTGCGGTCCCTCGGACCTTTTGCTGTGCAGACTTTGCTGTGTCTGTCTTTTCTTCCGGTGGATCGTACAATGTGGCCTCCTTGCACCTCCACGATCTCTCCTGCTGTGTGTCTTAACCCCAATCTTGATGATTGCTGATGAGAGTAATTTGGATTCCAACTTTCCCCCATTTTTGCTCCCAATTTAGCATATTCGATTTCTGGGTTTCCTATTAAATTCGATGAAGGATTCGAAGAAAGTCGTCTTTTTGGAGGTTGAGGTTGTTGGGTATCTATTGTCTGTTGATGTTGAGAAAATTGAGGGTTTTGTTGGCCATGTAAGCTTGGTTGTGATTGGAAATGGCGGTGGAGATGTGGGTCGTCTTCTTCTTCGTCTTCGTCTTCTTCTTCTTCTTCTTCTTCTTCTTCTTCAACTACATGTTTTGAATCAAGTAGGTGTCGTTGGTTTTGGAGGTGTAGGATTTGTTGATGCTGATGTTGGTTTTTTTGAGGATCCAGAGTCAGACCCTTTTGCTTTTCTCCTTCCAGTTTTTCTCTTTGGCGTTCTTTCAACTCAATTCATCAAACTGAGTTTCAGCTCTCATGTAGTTGCTTGTTGCTTCTTCCTCCTCCTCTGATGAAACATAAAAGCCACTGCTGCTGTCATTCAACTCTTGAAATTCCATCACCACCAATTCCCAAAAGAAAAAGAAAATTAATATGGAAAGCTAAGCTAAGCTAAGCTAACCCATCTCTATGCTATTTTTTCTGTTTCTATTTCTCTCTATTCTGTTTCACGAGAGTAGTGTAGGACACTCAGGCACACACAGCTTTTGATGATTAGGCTCTCTACGTAGCATGTACTACTGGCATGGGTCTGATTGATTCAGAAAAATAACATATACCCACTGGAGCAAGAAACCCACCCAGTCCTCCTTTCCTCCCCAAATGGGTTTTTCAAGAAATTTTCCCTACCCCCTTCATATTTATATGTAAAGACCAGTTTGGGGGGGGGAGGGAGGGAAGGGGTACGAAGGTGGTGATGGAACAGTGATGTCTAGAGAAAGAGAGGGAGAGAGGGAGGAGAGAGAAAGGAATACTTTATTTGGGGTGTAGGAGGGTTGATGCCACTGCTGAAGGTGGCAGTGTTTGGTCAGAAAGGAGAGCAAAGATATTTATGATCTCATCGCTGCATCTGCTGCTGTTCTTTGTACCGCCTACACTCACGCAACACCGAACCCCTCAAATCTCTCTGTGACTCTCTTTTCTCTCTATCTCTCTCTCATTCATTCAATTCAATGAAATCCTCGTTTTGACTTAATGGCTCTTCCTTCAAGTTTCAATTCGACCCCCTTTTTCAAATCCAAGTTATTTTAAACTTTTGCTTTACATCTAATCATTTCTTATGAGATTTGATTCAAATACGAGGATCTTAACAACACATTCGTGTTATGATTCCTCGATTTTTTTATTTGGGTAAAATTATATTTATGATTTATAAATTGTTGCATATATTTTTAATGATTTTATTTCGTACATACTCAACTATGGTTAAAATTTTTAATATTATTTAATAATTAGAAAAAATAAAATTTATAATTCATGAGGAGCATATGGTAAATATACTCAACTATTATTTTTTTTATTATTATTTTTAAGTTTTCGACTCCAAGAAAAAAGTAGGGACGAGCGAGTGTGCCCTGACCCTGACCGAACAAGATGCCTTTGTTAGTTTAGATAATATCCCTTCAAATGCCACCGCCACTCCCGCTTGATGGTGACCTTTTACGGCTTTTCTTCTTTTTTTTTTTTAATATGAGATTAAAGAAATTAGAAAATATAATTATAATTTCTAAATTCTCCCCGAGACTACGGCTTTTCTTTTTTTTTTTAATCTACGATATCTAAATTTTTTCTTATTAATATAATTTGAATATTCTAAAACCTATTAAAGAATTTATTTTTTTAATTTTATTTTTTTATTCTTATAATTTAAATTTAAAATCTATAATTAAAAAAATATATGATTCATACGATTATAAAAATTATATTCTCTCTCTCTCTCTCTCTCTCTCTCTCTCTCTCTCTCTCTCTCTCTCTCTCTCTCTCTCTCTCTCTCTCAGCCGAAACAACATCATCTTTCCTCAATTTCCCTCCCTAACCCAACCTTTTTCAAGTTTGTTCCTGTTAGTTGGACCACTGCTGTAGTACATGGGCATACCAACTTGTATTATTACCCTACCGGAATGGCATAGGAAATAAAAAGATGTAAATTGCATCATTATTACTAAACCAAATACCACAACTACTAGATTCTATGCACAATTTTTTTATTAATAAGATTATTAATATTTTTATATAAAATTTAATATTTTTCCTTAAAAATAATATTTTTTAATATTATAATGCAATTGTCAGAAGAAACATGTCAGTAATAAGGATAATTTTAGTTTCCTTCCTACAAAAAAGGACAAACTCAAAAAAAAAAGAAAAAAAAAAAGAGCAAAAGAGAGGGTAAGGGCAGCTCTTTTCTTGAAACTTTAATAAATTTTTATTTATAAATTCTAAAAAATAAATTATAAATATTATCTATCTCCCTAAAAATATAATCACTATCTTCTAAAATCATAACTCATATTTTGTCTGTTATTTAAATTTCCAATTTTGCCCCTAAGTTGAACTACGTTTGTCAAAATAGAATAGCTAAATGTCCTTTTTGGTCGGAATAAAGGACGGGGTATAAATTAGTTATTTATATTTTTGGACAGCGTAAGAATAATATTAAATATCCATGATCCAACGGCCATAAATTAAAAGATTTATTTTCTTTTTCTTTTTTCCTTTTCATGATGCCTCTTAAGTATACGGGCTTTTTTGACCTTAGACTAGTCTACCACGACTTAAAAGGTCAAGATGCCTGGCGTAGACAAAGAAAGATGTAAATGCTCTCTTAGGCCCTTGATTTTATGACAAAAGGTGCTTTGCTGAATAGATTTTTTTTATTTATTATATTTTAATTAATTCGATTTAAATTTTTATAAAATTTTATTTAAAATATAACTCTTTTAATAAAATTTTATTAAAATTTTATTCGTAAATTTTAAAATTAAGATTTGATTTAAAAAATTTAATATCGCATCTTACTAATTTAACTATTTATTAATTTTACTGAATAGAAATTTGAAAAACATTTAAATGTTTTGTTTTAATACGTTAAATAGAAACCCCATTAGCAGCCCAAATAAGAGAAAACTTCCGCCCTTCAAAGTCATTTAAATCACTCCTAAGCACTAATTTCATGTCATTACAAAAGGGCAAAAATTTCTACATGCAGCTTGCTTTAAAATAAAATAATAAAATAATAAAATAGCATTTACAAATGTTAGTAATATAATGCCACAAGGTACTCAAATAAATAGCACAATAATTTTGAAGTATGATTCAAAGACGACCGCTATATCCCTAATATTATAACCTTCATAATCAACCATCAACTCTAATCCCTGTATGGTTATTCAAAAAATGAAAATAATAAATAATTCCTACGAAGAAAAGAAAGGAGGAAAAAACTCCCTCTTCTATTAAGATATTTTTATGATTTTATTAGTATGCATGTTTTTATTTAAGTTAAGAATTCTTTTTTAATTCAAAGAATATAAAGGATGAAATATTTGCATCAATGCTTTGGTGAGGCTATGATGACATTTTCCATTAATGCAATGGGACAAAAATAAACGAAGAAAAAACATTATTTTATGCAAATTCAATGGGTTTGGTGATTGGTGAAGTGAATGAGACAGAGAGATTATTGGAAACCCAACCAGATGGGTGGTAGCCACCTGTCATTCATGTCCTTTTTTGCCATTTTCGTAAATATTAAGCAGCCACGAGTGCATTTCATAAGAGAAATAAAAAAGGCCTGTCCCATCAGTTCTATTGGTTTTCGCTGGAGACAGCGACAGGACGCGAAGACACCTCAGATGACCAAAATAGCCTTCTCACTCATCGGTCTCAGTACCCCATTCCACCCATCCGCGGGTGACCACTTCTATGTCACTGCTGCCATTTGATTGGATAATTTGAGCCATAAAGTGGGTCTTTCTTAAATTTCATTGGTGGGTCATTGCTGTTTGTGTGGTTAAGGTCATGGGGTTATTTTGCAGCTAAACCTATGGGACAGAGACAAGGACTTGTGAGGAAACAAACAGGGGATTTTGTTCACAAGGACAACATTGGCTGATAGATCAGTTTGTTACATACAGGCCCCTGTAAAAATAGTTCAATGACACCTCAATTACTCTGCACAAGATTAATATTAAATATACAATTTAATTAGTATGTTTAATATTATTTCACTCTAAAATACTACTATTTTAACAAAATATTAAAAACCAGTATAATAAAATTTGATAATTCAAGATGCGTTCTACGTCATTGTTAAAAGATTCTTTTAAATCAGGCTTAGAAGAAGATATCATTGGATCATTACTAAAATAATTATAATTTTTTTTCTTTACTCGATGATCTCATACGGTTTGTTTTAAATGCATAGACCTTTGCCATTTTAATTATTAATATTTGCTATCCAAATAACATTTTTTTTATTCATATGTTATATTAATTCAAAAGTTTTTAAAAAATGTTTTGGATGACAAGTGACTTGTGTTGTGTCATGCTATCTAGTTAAATATTATGTTTTTTGAAAAAAGAAAAAAAATCAAATGAAGGTGGGATGATGTGTGCAATCATTAAGCAAATAAGTTATTTTTAATGGCAAGTGGTTGTCTGTACTTGTTTGCCTCTTTTTTTTAATTAAAGATAAGGTTGAGATATCAAATTAACGCTTCTATATGATAATGACTATATATTATCATTTAAATATAAAATTGGAAAACATTTGATGATGTCGACTAGGTTGGACTATAAACCTTTTGCATAAATCTCATAATAGTCGATGAACAAACGTGAATGCAAATTAACAACCACAAACTATAACTTTGTCCTATGTTTTATAATTTCGTTACATGAAAGTATTTAATAATTGCATATTTAAATCGTGAGCATTTTATTATTGTGACAAAAGGTATTTTTCATAATTTAATTGATTACCTGCAATCTTAGTCTCCTCTCTCTCTCTCTCTCTCTCCTTTCGGTTAAAGCAAGAGGGGCTTTTTTGGCTCAGCATCTTCTCTGTTCATAGCAATGAAGGTTTGCAAATTGCAAGGCTGTACAAGTAGTTTTCTGAATTAAATTTTGTGCCAGAGATTGAGGAGTACTTGCATACTTGCGACGAAACAATGAGGACAGATCAAGACTTTTCCTCTTTCCCATTTGGCTTTGCAATTTTGGGGGGGTCCATTTGCTTCAAGCTCGAGCAGTAGACACGGTAAAATTTTTTGACTCGGCCGTCGATGACTAGTTTAATAATAAATAAGATATTAAATCTTTTAATTAAATTTTAAATTTAAAACTTAAAAAAATTATATTAGAAAAATCACATTTTAAATAAAATTCTTACAAATAGTTTCGAATTAATCACAATATAATTTAAGATAATGATAATAAAAAAACAAAAAAATAATCTTTTCACTTGCCCAATTATTTCGAGACATACGGATCTAACCCAAAAAAAATATTTAAAATAACATTTGATAAAAAATAATTCTATTTGTGACCCCCTTATGTCGCGAGTTGAACATGTGACATGGGACTATGTCATGTGGCTCCCGTGGTATTACGGGAGGGAGAAAGAGGGCTCCCATGACAGTGGGTGGTAGTTGGGGAGGGAGGGAGAGGGAGGATCCCGCGACTGTAGGGGAGGGACGGAGAGGGCTTCCACGGCAGTGGGGGAAGGAGGGAGAGGGATGAGTGCTACGAGAGGAAGAGAGAGAGAGAGGGGAGTGCCGCGGGGAGAGAGAGAGAGTCGCGGGCGATGGAGGGAGGGAGGGAGAGAGAGAGAGAGAGATAGCTGCGGGGGAGGGAGGGAGAGACAGTCGCGGGCGGGGGAGGAAGAGAGACAACCGTGGGGGGAGAGAGGGAGGGAGAGAGCTGCGGGGGTAGAGGGAGGTCGTGGGTGGCTGGGGGGAGAGAGAGAGAGCCATGGGAGGGAGGGAGAGAGAGAGCTGCGGGCGGGGGAGGGAGGGAGAGAGGAACGCTGCGGGTGGCGGAGGGAGGGGCCGTGGAAGCACCGCGGGCAGCGAGGGGAGGCGGATTGTCGCGTCTTCAAGATGCGACAAGCAGTGTCCATCTTGAAGACACACATGTGGATTTCGCCCAATCAGGTGCTATCACGTGATATCGTAGGTCCAACTTGCGATAAAATTGAGTTATTTTTAAAATTTTTTTTGTCCTGAGGTTGTTTAAAAAAAAAAATGCCTCCAATTATTCCATCAACTTAATTAAGTTGAATATTTAATTATTCACCGTTGTATGCTGTGAAGTTCCAACCATAATGACTAAGAATTTTGATTCAAATAATTATATAATAAATTTATATTTTTGCATGTCTTAGAAATCTGGGTTTAAATTTGACAAAAAAATTCACGTAACAATTTAAATTTATTTCTATTTTCGTGATATAATTGATAGAATATTGATTGATTGATTAATAGAATATTAATTAATAGATTGATAAAATATTTGACCTTTATATTTAATCTTGTATTTAGTCTAATAACTAATCATGTTTCTATTTATTATTATGTATATGTACATTTTATAATTCGTTATATATAACAGAAGTCGAATACAATTATCAAAAATCAAGAGAAATCATTATTTCGATAAGTTCTCTTCTAATAATTTTTTTTTTCTTTTTGCTGATTTAAAAAAAATTATATGATATATTAATTTTTCGGACCAATTAATAATACTAATCTCTTTTAATATGTCGAAGTTATTTTGGAGAAAAAAAATAGGGAATTTGCTTGCTTTTTTTGATAGGAATTTTGGCGGGAAGTGAAAGTTCTTACCTTGAAAAGGAAAAGGAAAAGGAAATGAAATTGCGAGAGAAAGAGGGTGAACCATTCCGTCTTTTCCTTTTCCTGCTTTTCTTCTTCTGATCTAAGAGAGCACGCACGTGATCCAACACTGATTGCCAACAACAAGCAGTCCGGATTTGAAAAAAAAAAAAAAAAAGGTTTCTACATTCCCACATTTATTTTTATTATTATTTGTTAACTAACAATCTTTTATTTATTTATTTTATAATTTTTTTAGTATTTTATTTACTATTTTTAAATATGGCGCTAAAATTGTTAGAGACGCACGATAATTTATGAACCTATATTTAATTTAAAAAATTTTAAATTATTACTATTTTGATAATTTTATGATAATAAATAACATTTTCAATAATATTAAAAAGAATTGTATAAGTAAAATTAATGCAAAATTGCGGCTTTTATTTGAGGGTTGGATGTGTCGGCGATGATTCCAAAACTTTGGACAAAACTCAAGCACGAAGCTTTGCCTGTCGTTAGGGTACACTACGGTATCCTATTTTTGGATTTCCCAATTTCTATTTTCATCCGGCTTAAATCAACTTGGCAATTCTTGTTAAGCGCTAAGTGAAATGATCAAAAAGGACCTAAAGACAAATCTTTTCTTTCTCTTTAACTTTTATGCTCAAAATAATATGTTTATATAATTTCGAAAAACTATCTATCCCCTCCCAAGTTTTCTTTTTTTTGTTTTTATAAAAAATTTTAAAATTCGAGCAAGCGATCTTTTTATTATTTTGAAAGACTTTACAAAATTAACTAATTTAATAAGCTTTAGGTCTCATCTTAATATATTAACTTATTTAGAAGGATATCGCTCGACAGAATTCATAATAACTTGTTGAGTGAAAGGAGGGAGCAACTGGCATCTAATATTTCACAAAAAATTTTATTTTTATAATTTTAAAAATTCTAATTTTAAATATTATTTTTTCTTTAAAAATTATAGTTCCCACTTTATTATATTCGAACTCCAAATATATATATTTGTTGTATTTCACCCTAAGCCTCTTATCTTAAGACGGAGTGTGATTTCATCTCGATGTAGTAATTTCTTGCATTCTATAGCATCCTTTGTCTTAATATTAATCTAAAACTCAAGAAAGGGATTTATTATGATTCCCATCAACATTCTTATTTGAAAATTTTATATTTAATGACCGAACAATAATGAAAAACATTAGTCGTAATTGATATTCAATCTTAAAAGTCGATAATTAATTGTATTTATGCATAATAATTAGAGATGGAAAATTTTGTTTCCTTGTTATTTACTCCTTTCCATTAAAATTTAACATATATTGTCCTTGTGTTTCCCATCCCACATTGTTGGTTCTAACATTTATGTGGATCACGAGTTGGGAATGATGTTGAAACTATTAATTCTCCTTCTTGTCCTTCTGAAATTTTTTCTTTCTAGGTGACGACTCGATTATGTTTTGAGAATAAATAAATTTAAATTTAAAAATTAATTAAAAATAAGATAATTTACGTCAAAATTAAGTAAAACATTCTAATCAAACAATTGATAAAAAACAAAAAAAGTCTAAGTAAGTAATTTCCAACAAAAAATTTGAAAATCAAAATTTTTTTGAACAAAGATTCTCGAGAAAGAAGAATTTTTTTATTAATATTTTTTTCCCAAAATAAATATCTACTTATCGAGTCGTTATCTTGGATTCCAAACACGTATACGGAAGGAAAAAAGGAAAAAAGAACAAATTTTCGCAGGAGGAAAAAAACATTCAAGTGATCATATAATCAACATCATGCACATTGATCGTTTCCAATTAGGACCCCACTTGTTAAAATGACTCCACAGGAGAGAGAGAGAGAGAGAGAGAGAGAGAGAGAGAGGGAGAGGGGTGAAGTTCTATGGCACGCCGGTGGAGACTTAACTTTATGGGCACGGCTACGTGGATTGATCAAGAAGGGCACGAAAAGCGTGGAATGTTCAATTCAAAGTGATATATTCTTGTTGGTGTCAAATCTCATATTTTGAAGGAGAATCACATCCAAATGTGTGGTTCCTTTCCTTCCATCTTCCTCCAAATCCTAATTTTGTTTTATTTTATTCTATTTTTGTCTCTCTCCCCTGGCTTTTAATGAAGATTCTTTAATAGAAAATGTTATTTATCTTGGTAGCATATTTTTGGAAGATTAGCAACCTAAATAGAACACTTAAAAGCAATTAAATTATCGTAAATATAGTGATTAGGTATTAATTTTTTTTAATTAAAATCTTAAATTTAAATTTTAATAATAAAAAAATAAGTATTGAAAAAGTCAAACTCTAAAATAGGTACCAGAACTTTGATGGAATTAATTAAGTATTTCGAATACCGATTAGTTTGAAAAAAAGCAATGAAATTATAGGCCACTCATTTTGTAAGATATTTTCTTCTTTCTTTAGTTTGCTTTGAAAGGCCGGTGTTCAAAGTTTCAAAAATTGAGAATTGAGTTCAACTTTTGAAGGAAAAAAATGGTGTTGATCCTACAACTTTAGTCACTTTCTCTACTAACAAAAAGCCCTCTCTTCATATGCAAAGGTCCATCGAGTTTGAAAACGATAATGAGGAATTCTAAGAGCAAACGGAAATTTGCATGAACTTTCCGCAACACATCATATATTTTAATGGCATTCCGCGTATGATCTTGAAAGCAACATCACACATTCTAGATTTTTTTTTTTTTTTTTTTTCTTTTGTGGGGATGAGAAAATCAAGCATTTCATCAGATATTCTTGCCTCGGGACCAAATTTAATTTCAACACTGATTGAAGAAAAACAAAATCAGATTTTTTATGATGAAAGGTACACTTGAGTTTGATGAGAAATGTTTTGCATCAAATGAAAATGTCATGAAATCCGTGTTCTCTTGATACACGAGAGAGCATGCTAAGGTTTGGTGAGAATAATGTTTATCATTTCTATGTTTCAAGCTGTTAGGTTTGGTGTTACAATCCGACCCCACCAAGAAATTCCAAGCCAACAGCAGCACTAGAATCTTCGAGACAAAGCGATTATTTGAGAGAATCAAAAAATCAAGGAAAATGCTCTTTACTATGTTGTTGGCCAAACCCTATCGAGAAAATCAGAACAACTTGTGTAATCAATTCAACCAATGAGACTTGTATGCCTACTAGATCCAATTTAAGTGGGATTAGATGGATAATTTAGATATTTTTTTAGTTTAATTTATCTTGAAATCAGCAATCATATTCAATTATGATATTTAAATCTCATCGATTCATTATTTTTTCTATTATAAATCATTGATATCAAATAATTATATTGAATTTGATTAATATTCGGTTTGAATTCTTAAGTGGCAAGACTTTTTCAATATCTGTTTTCGTTATATATAAAATTTAAATCCGAGATCTTGTTTAAGGGATATTAATACCTGGCCAATGAACCAAGTGACATCTTGTATTTTTTTTTTGATACTATACCAAGGGACATCTAGTATTAATGCAATTACTTGAGATCAAGACTCGAGCAAAGGTTTAAGTTTACATTACCCTGCAAACCGAGAGAGAGAGAGAGAGAGAGAGAGAGACACACACACACACACACACACACACACACACAGAGTGATCGGGAGGAAGAGAGAGAGTCACAAGTTCGGAGGCCCACGCTTGACGATTTAGATTAACTTGGCCCAACACAGATTGCTATAATAGCGAAGCCCAAGCTTGTCAAATCATTCTCTCGAAACATTCGGGCCATTTCTTGTACTTTACCAATCATTGGGCCTAGAAACTTAAGCTCAACAACCTAAGCCTCTTTTTGTGCATGCGTGTGCATTTTTTATTTTTTATTTTTTATTCTTTGTGGTGAGAAAACGAAATCAAACAAACCACGCAGCCAAGGAGAGGAACACAAAACACTAAGGAACAAGCCAAACTCAGGCACCCAGGGAAGGGAACCTTAACACACAGGGGTCTGCATTCCTTGATCATGTACTTCCAAGGATGTTCTCCCCTACCCCCCTCCATTAACAGCATTTACCAGCCCCAGAGAGTCACTCTCCACCTCCAGGGTACCAAAGTTCTTGGCGCCAAAAGAAATTCCTTCTTAGCGCCAAAAGCAGCCCCTCCTTCAGCCCCCAAACTTATCCCCAAGCTCTGCCATATCCCCATCTGTATGTGTGTGCTTAAACTAGTGCTAATATTCATACAATGTAAGAAAAAAAAATTATTTAAGAAAAAGAAAAATGAAAAAGAATTAAAAATTAATTTAAGAAAATATAAGGAAAAAATCAGAGTCATAGGCCGCTAATACGAAAAATTTAGTGAGTCATATATATAATTTTTTATTCTTAAATATTTTCAGAATAATTAAGATACTAAATTTTTTTAATATTTCTGTTTGATGAGTTTTGAATGCAAAAACTATAATTTTGTATAATTGATGAGGGAAACTTTTTAATACTATATATAAAGTCTTATATTTGATTCTTTAAAAACGATAAAGACTCCATTTAAGTTTAACTTATGTTGAATCTAAAACTATAAATTATTGAATATATATAATAATTCTTATCCTAAACTTATCAAACATGTGAAAAAGATCGTATAGATTTCCTCCTATTAATTCCCAATAAATTCGAAGATTAATAAGATCCTCAAAGTTAATTTTTTATGCATCTCAATAAAAAATTTTAAATAATAATTAACCATGATTATATTAAAATATATGTTATCCACAAAAAAAAAAAAGGGTTATCTTAAAAAAATTGCTACGAAAATTCATTTTTTTTTTTAATCCAATCACATGTCTAATTTGATGGTTTCATCGGACGGGGGAAATTGTGGATGAAATGAAACCTATTTTTGGTGAAAAGGGTGAGAAAAAATGAAATGAAATTCTTAAGGAAATTTTAAGGGCGTCAAACCAGACGAGCTGACTAATGATGGTTGTCCAAATTTCCAACTCGAGAGACGGAAGATCAAATGCTGCTCTTCCCTCCAAAACAAATCCTCTTCTATATTTCATCTCTCTCTTCCCCAAACCCTAATTCCTATATCTCAATTCAAGTTCCTCGATTTCCCACTTCAACCATCTCTTCACCACAATCTCATCAAAACACCATCTGGGTCTCGCTCAATTATCCTTTGTTCGTCATTCTCTCTCTCCTCACTCAGATTCATCATCTTCTCTTTCTTCGATCAACGATGTATTCGAACTCGAATTGGTCCGTTCGCTGTCGCTTTTGCTGGAGGAAATGCGAAGAAGAGTAACACTCAGAGCTGTATGAGTTGATTGAGGTTGTGTTGGATTTGCGAAGGAAGCCATTGGTGAGATTCCCATCTGGAGATTTTGTTTTATCCTATTAGCCCAGGATCTTGAATTCGCTACTTCTCAGGTTAGAGAGACTTTGTTGGGGTTTTTACTTATTATTATTATTTTTTTAATTACGGTTTGTGAAAATTTTTTGTTTGGCTCTCTCTTGTTATCTTTACTCAGTCGATTGGATATTTGTATAATTGTATTGCACATTTTTTAGGTTTGTTTGATTGGTAGGCAACTATGTTAGCACAAGGTCTCTCTATAAGTTAATATGTTGTACTATGTTATCTTTTGATGGCCTAGAGGTTGGGCGTAAGGAGCTGTAAAAGGAAAAAAGGGAAGTACATAAATGAGCTTCATGCCTTGGTTTGGGTAGTATTAAGCAGTTTCTCATGCAGCTTTCTTGCCCTGATAAACTTTCAAGGTTTTAATGTTTCAGTCTCGTGTAGGACTTTTGTCTGATGCCTACCATAGTACAGAGATGATATTAATTCTAATATGAACCTCATTCACATATGTCAACTCCTAGGGAGATTGCATGCAGTCTCATGAGTTTGAGTCATTAAGTTCTGCCCCTTGGCATTCTCTCGTGCATCTGTGTTCTTGGCATTGTTGGGTTTACCAAGACTATATATCTCATAGCATGATGGGCTCAATAGTTGTTGTCAAGGATTCTGTGTAGTGTTACTTGTACATGAAGTATATATTTGATGGCACTTGTGAATTAGAAGAAATTAAATTACTCTTCCTAATTACTATTTCTCATTATAGGTTGGTGACTTTTCCATTGACAACCGTGCTGGCATTAATCAAACTTTGCACCACATTAGTGCCATCAGGAATTGAAAAGGTGCTATTATTGGTCTAACTTGTCGTGTTGGTTGTGCAATATCAGGAAGTGCCAATTTACTGCGAGATTTGGTTAAGGATGGGGCTTCTTTGTTGCTTATTGGACCTCCAGGAGTTGGAAAGACTACAATAATTAGGTCAGTAGGTTTGATGTTATTTGGGATTTAGAAAGTTGGTTGCTGATTGTCTGCTTCATTTTGAAATGAATAAATAGGCTTTTCCCCTTCTTTTTATTTTTGGAAACTTTCTTTTTCCCTTAAAGTCTTTTTCTTGTCATTATTGGCTCTTTTGACGCTTGTTTTGGCTCTCAACTAGTGCCTTTACACTACTTGATATTTTATGACATTCAATAGACAATACAAGTTGTGACTATTTTAATAATGGTATTAGCTAATGTTCAGAGAAAAATTTTCTTAGGATGATGAACTGTGGAAGAAAGTATGTTTATCCCTGTGATTTGAGATGCATGATTTTAAGTTTTTGCAATGTGATCATGTTTGTCCTTTTCCATAGTAACATGCTTTTATTCCAATAAGCAGAAAGAATTTTATGACTAGAAAATACAGTGAATTTTCATTTTGCTAGAACTTGTTGTCTGCAGGACCTTTTGTAATGGTCACCATGTAATCATAAATTTTCTAAAATACATTTGAAGATCGCCTTAATAGCCTTAGGTGGAAGTGAAAGGATTCTAATTTGATCTTGAACTCTGGTTCTTCAATTGCCCTATCCTTGAAGTTGCAATTTAAGAACAATTGTAAATGCATGCAAACTAATAGCAGAAATGAAATAGTCTCTTAAAATTTTTGTGGGGAAATAGCTCGGATGCATGCTAATGATTACAAGAAACGTGTGATGATTGTTGACAAGTCAAATGAAATAGGTGGAGATGGTGATATACCTCATTACGGCATTGGTAATACCTGCAGGATGCAAGTCCCTCATATGGATATGCATCGTAAGGTATAGGCTTTATATTCAAATACACTCCCATCATAATGAACGGAAAGATGTAATTTATCATTTTGCTTTGGTTCATCTCAGTAGAGTATCTAATATTTGTGTTAACTTAGCCATGTTCCAGAACATTTCTGCTGTTCCCAACGGTGTATGCCACATATCCATGCAAACTTAGTAAAATGTGTTTCTGGGACTTGAATTTGGTTGTTATTTTGGTCAATTATCACTTTAATTTTGATACTCTCTGATTTGAATTCTATTTCTTTTGGTTCCTCTCTTCTATGTACTCGTTCAATTTAATTAAATGATGTCATTATAGAAATCCCTATCAGAGTCCCTGCAGTGTGATCCTTGTTCACATTGTAAATCTGCTTCTCAAAATAATGAATACCCATTGAGTTAAAGGGAGGGAAAAAAAAAAAGATTTGTTCTCTCATAATTGGTTTAAAGTGCTTATGTTTGTTGATGTATTACTTAGGTATTGATTGAAGCAGTTGAAAATCATATGCCTCAAGTGATTGTGATTGATGAAATTGGTACAAAACTTGAAACAATGGCTGCAAGCACGATTGCTCAACGTGGGATACAGCTAGTTGCCATGGCTCATGGAGTGACTATTGAAAATTTGATAATGAACTCGGCCTTAGAGATGCTTGTCGGGGGAATACAGGTGTTATGATCTCACAATGGTTAGTCAGCTAAAGTATCTGTTTTTTTTGCAATGTAAACATGTAATTCCTTTTGTTCTCATTTAACGTGCAATTTCAATCTCCTCTGATGTCATTAGTTGCACAATTTTCAACTTCAGGTGAAGCTATACTCATATGTGTGGATAGCATAAATTAGAATGGCTTGCAACTTCCAGCAATAGTCAAATTTAGGCCTAGCAGAAAAAGCTTGCCATGGCATGTGTAGATAAAAATGTTATGAGCCTTGAGGACAAATTTTTGTGTGAAACCTCTACCAGAGATGTCAGAAGAGAAAAATCCTATTTGATCTTTCTTGTCTTTTTGGCTGTCACTGGGTGTACATTGTTGGTGCTTAGTTGTAAAAATGACATGACTTCAGTTGCAATTGCACATACTAAATTAAGATCAACATATGAAAAGCATAATGTTCAACTTCTCTGGGCCTAACAGAGGCATTTTCTCACCTTTAAAGTTCTAGCTGTGATATGTCAGGGAGTTTATTTTTGGATGTTGAGGGATTTAGAAATGGTCATTGCAGTCAATGTTCTTGGTTCATACTTGACTCTGGTGAATAAAACTTGGTCTCACATCTGACAAATGCTACATGCCATTAACTGATATATATATTTTTGGACATTGAGGAATTGATATGGTCATTCAATAAGGTTTTTAAAGCTCATGCATTTTGTGATCTCAGGGCACAACCAGCTGGCCTTCATACATTGCTCTGACCTTAGTCCCCATGTCAACTGCATTTATCTGAAAATGTTACCTTAATTATTTTCAAAATACCTATATTCAAGTGGACTATTTTGTGAAAATTGCTAGCAGCTCTTTGGAACTTTGTTGCTACTTTTAAATTATGTTAATTAGGTCTGGCCTGGGTTAGAATAACGACCTGTATTCCTATCAGTCTCTGTTTGCACTACTCAGAGTGTAACTCTTGGTGATGAAGAGGCAAGCCAGAGGGGCGTCCAGAAGACAGCGCCGGAAAGAAAAGGTCCTCAACGTTTAGTTGTGGTGTAGAAATAATTTCAAAATTGGAGTTGCAAGTTCATCACAGTTTAGATGCAACAGTTGATGCAATTCTTTATGGTATATATTACTTTGAAGAAGAATCCTTTTTTCTATGTTTGCTGCGATATATTTAGGTTTCTCTTGCTATCTAAATCAGTTGCACTGACAGTTATTTTACTGTTTTCCTTGTCCCTAATGCTTCCTTTGTAGGTCGATTACCAAAATTTGAGATTTGTAAGATAAATTCTCATGGATTGGACAGTCAAACTGTCCGGAGTAAACCTGTCATATCCAATTTACTGGACAAGAAAAATGAATTTGTAAGTGAAGATGTTTTATTGATGAATGATGAAAAAAGTAGCTGTCCTGAAGCTTCTTATGAGAGTCCGCCAAACCTGGAAGAGGTTTCACACAAAGAAAGTGCAAAAGATAGAGCATCCTTGTTCCTCTATGTCTATGGGGCATTACTTTGAAACATCCTTGAAAATGATGTTAAGACTGTCTTCTTCAATGCAGAAATTTTCTGTTACTGCTTGATAAGTTCATTCTTTGGTTGATGAAAACTATCTTCTTTACTTTCTAGAGAGGGCCCAAGAGTATTTGAATGCTAACTGCCCATTCAGTGTTTTCAGAAAACCAGAGTCTCCAAAATATTATATCTCAAAGACAAGAATTAGCCTAATTTGTCATTCAGAAACTAAAAGATTATGACCCTGAAAGATATTGAAAATGATTTGGCTGGCTTTATTGACCTTACCAAACTAAAATACCTAGAGCGTACTTGCTAGCATTGTACTGTAATCATTTGGAGGTGGATAAGGATGTAGTTATTACTCATCCTTAATTGGACATTCAATTTCTGGCTGCTAATATTGCACCTCCTTGATGTGAATACGTATGGATTTCATTATGCAGTCCCTTATTTTCCTCAAAATGAAATTTCATGTAGAATAGATCTCTGTTAAGTTCATTTTTAGATGTTATTTTTCTTGTTACTGATAACTAACTCCATGTTAGGCAACAAACAGCTGGATCTCAATAGCAAACGCATAGTAGACTAGCAGAAAGGCACCCTTATATACAAAGCAATAAAAATTGCTCCCATGTTACTTCATTCATTCAGATTTGCTCTTCCTAGTTTTTATCAAAATCCTATCATGGGGTGCATGAATCTTCTGGCTAAAGTAATAGCTAACCATTAGCAAGAAAGTGTGAGAATGTAACTTACAAACTGAGCAGTTGCTGTAGGTCTTGGAGATGATTGTTATTCAAAGGATGAGACAGTTAAAATTGGATGATGCAATTGAATTGACAGAAAATATCAGTGAAGCAGACGCTCTTCTTGCCCTGCAGTCCAAGCTTAAGAAGAACCCAAGGATTCAAGCTGCAGCTAAATCTGATGGCATACCCATTTATGTGACAAAGGTGATCAATTCGTTGCTTTTTCTTGGCCTAATTTATTATTATTATTTTCAGGACAGGACCGTGGCAGGAGTTTCCAGTTTTTATTTGTTTTAATCTCTGTAGTTTAGCTCGTTTCAAGTCACAAAGGCTTTAGAAGACCCCATTACGTTGGAGAAAATGGATGTCCTTGAGCGGAAATCAAACCTTCTTAAATTGTTATTAAATCAATCAACATTTTTCAGTCAAAACAAATTTTGGATAAATGCCAATGCAGCTCAGTATTGCTTTTACTGGCCTAAAATTTTGGTTCATGTGCAAATGGTCAAATGCTTGTTGATCCCTTCGGAATCTGCACTAGTTAAGATGCCCATATGCTAACTGCAATTAAATGGCTGAGTTACACTAGCTGGTGCTGTTCATTTTTCACATACCCATTCTCCCTTTAACAGGAAGCAAGGATAGCTATCAAGCAAGTGGTAATTCCTAAAGGAGAAGCTGTGGAAATACTCCCAAGGCCATCCCGCATTATCTCTCATCAGAAATCCTGGTTCATATGTACCAATTACAATCAGAGACTGTTGGCAGTGAGCCAGATGTGCAACTTCGTATTCTTCCAATATTGACCAGCATAGAAGGAAACTAAAACGTTGGCGAAGCAGCGAATTGGGATGATGGTCTTGATGAATTTATTGGGGGGAATGGCAGTGACACAAATGGATCTGTGTATGCCGTAGACTGATTACCTCTCTTCCCTGACTAGGTATTGGAATGTTATACAGGTCTGTGACATAGCAGTGGAAATAAGTTCCATTTTAAATTGTAAGGGCACTGCAGTGCGTCATACTTCTCATCATGTAAATTGTATTTTGAAAACTATATTACAGGATAGGCCTACAAATGCTCAGGAAGTGGAAGTATGCAACCTAAACATCCCTTGCTCTTCTGTCACTTTCATTTTCTCTGAGTTCTCTTCAGCTGCATCTTATGTCGTATATTTAGTATTGTGAAGGTTATTTAGCACATTGAGAATCTACTGTGGCACTCTGCATTTTTTCTACTCAAAGAAATGGTATTACTTTTATTGCCAAAATACCCTAAATTAGCTGCTTAATGTAATTTGTATATATCAATAAGGCATGTCTTTTTGGTCTAATTCGTCCCTTCCAAAGCGCCTATATGTATATGGTTTAGATTGCCTCCTGGATATTCCTAAAGTCAACCTCTAAGTGTAGCTAACTCTGATCTTGGGACGTGGTGACTAAAGAGATTGGATTCTGAGCAATGTGCAACTAAACAAGAATAAGAGCCTTGCGCGAGGATAATGGTCATCGGCCAATAGAGAGAGAACCTATGGCCAATAAGGATGGATATGGGAGCCGCTTTTAAGAGGAGTCTCTTAAACATCAGCAGCTTTGGTGGATGCACTTTTGTAGCAAGATTTTGGTGTTATCCAGCAAGAAAGTGCTTATCTAGTCTAGGTATTCAACCTTGAACAACTTTGGCACTGGACTTTCTTTTTTGCACACCCCACCCCTCGTGCAATGGTAATTAGGTTTGTCCTTGATTATCATTTGAAGTCATCTGTCATGTCATCAAAATCCACTATAAGGATAACTATGTTGAATCTTTTTACAAAATCACTACAGCTTTAAATCCTGAAACTGTTCACGATGTTTAATATGGGGATCATGTTTATCCTACAAATTTTGTATGGATATGGGTGAAATAACTTCTTTTCCTATACATAAATGGAACAATGCACCAACGCATTTTGATTTGTGTGTTTTTGTGTGAGAGAGAGAGAGAGAGAGAGAGAATTGTTTGGGAATGACAAATCAAAGATGTTGTAGATGATAAATAGAGTAGGATGTCAATTTTTATTGGATGACCTAAAAGAAGAAAACAAGTTGACAGTTGCTATGACTCCTGAATGCTAATAAGGGAAAGTCCGGTAGAAGTCTTGTTTATCCATGTCCCTTCATGAGCTTTCCAGCATCTGCCTCAACAAGAAGCCAAACTCACATGACTAGGCATTGCTTTTTCTTCATCTTTTTTTTCTCTATTTCTTTGGGAAGGGGTCAGCTGAGGATGAGCATTGCCAAACTTTATCTGTTCTTGACCTTTATTCAACACATATCTTCACATGGATTGGTGGGATAGGGTTGAAAGATGAAGACAAAGGTAGTGTATAACGGTCACTATTGACCGACCTTGACATTCAGACGGCTCAGAAATTTCTCAAGGGCTGGATCTCATGACTTGATAAATTAAGTGTTAAAGAAAAAGAAAAGAAAAAGAAAAAGAAAAACTAAGGGCTGCATATCTGACAAGTCGACATTTGACTACCAGCCAATAAGGTATGGTGGATTCTTCACTTATTGCCCGTTGACCCCTTTCGGATTTAAAAATATGAAAATGGTTTCATGTTATCTATATATAAGTATCCATGCATAAGGCCTCTATGTCCCTGCGCTTACCTTGTTCTAAGTCCTAACATGGCTGGTTTTGGGTTTTGGCTATGCATTATTATGATCTTGCCCTCATTTTCGAGCTCTGAAACTCGTCTTCTTGGTTTACATCAGGAAAACAAAAACAAAGTAATAACTGATCATCAAAGTTCTACAGTGCTTGGTGCAGAGCAGTGGCGATCAGAATTTAGAAAAGAAAAGCACTACCAGTCTCAGCGTTTGAGCCCTGGAGGACCAGACCCCCAACATCATTGATAGCGATACACTAAATTAAAGCCATTTTGTACTAAGATCACTTGCTTCTAGCAGGGTTCTGAATTTTCCTTTGGTTTCTTTGTTTATGAGTTGTCTTAAACCTCTGTCTCAAAAAAATGAAAATAAAAAAGAAGAGCCGCGTTATAATCTTCTAGAATAATTCAGTCAATTCTTGCAATTTATTTTATTTTATTTATTTTTGGTTATGGCACTTATATTGTCAGCTGCATGGCCCTTGCAATATTTAGTAGTGTTTCTTTTCTTTTTGTTATGGTAAAGAGCTTTTTGATTATGGTAGAGTGTGTCTTATCGATTAAATTAGTTTAGTGGCCATTGCTTGATTCATAGTTCTTGTTTTTGTGCAGCATCACGCATAGTATGGTTTAGAAATAAAAAAGGAGATCAATTTGACCTTCATTTCATATATATATATATTCATTCACACACCTTTTATGGAATGGGTCGGTATATGAAAATCAATTTTATTGAGTAAATGTTGAGATCTTAAAGTGCTTGTGGGCCAATTCAGTGATGAAGAGAATATAAATGTGGACTCCATTATCAATTCAGAACACTTTTGGACAAAAAGAATTATAATTGACTTGGTTAGGTACGTGCTTAATACTCACCTCATCGTCCATATTAATGGAAGTTCTCTGAACATGGGACTTCTGTAAATAGACTCCCAAAGCTTAACTACTCCCGGTGCTGAACAGTGTTTAGGTCTAAATCTAATGTAAGGTTTAATATCTCTAAATCTCATTATTTTATACATTAGGAAGCTCATCATTTTTAAGGTTGGATGGTATATAATCGCTTGTGACACCTTCCACTATCCACTATCCACTATCCACTATCCCTCTCTCTCTCTCTCTCTCTCTCTCTCTCTCTCTCTCTCTCTCAAAGTGATTATATGCAATGACCTAAAAATCTTATCTCCTATCAGTTAAGCTCAACTTACATATAAAGTATAGGCTAAAGTGAAACTTGTTTAGGGGATGAGGATTTAGCAAATCAGAAACAACTTATTGAAGACTACCATGGGAAATTTGCAGACTAATTAACCGAACCACTGCATATGAGAGATTCCTCGTTGCATTTGGGCTGTTTTGCACTTGTGTGATTACTGTTGACATGACTGCCATAACAGAAGGCTTTAGACGGGAAGAGGAAAACCACTATTTGCAAAGAAAAAGGAGCATCAAACACTATTTGCAAAGAAAAAGAAGCTTGAAACTTTGCCTGTTCACTCCTTTTGATTCATGATATCTCGAAAGAACATCGTCCTCTTTTCTTCGTTATCTGAAATTCATGGATAAGATTTCTTCATGTATGACTTCTTTCCTTGCTGGCCAAATCCAAATCCAAATTGCTTACTACCTACGAATGACAAAGTGGAAGTTGACTCTTTGTATGCTTCATCTGATAAATTTCAAAGCAAAAAATGATGATCTTTTGCCCACCTAGCCACTTTTATTGGTCTCAATGTTATTTTGCTTAAATCCTCCTCGGTGAATAGTAGGTAACAGATTAGCTTGATTTCCAACTTCAACTAAATCTGAACTAACAACAACCGAGTGAATTATATATAAATATCCAATAAGACACTTGCCAAAATCCATTGTCGGCCATCATATTTTGCACGTGGCAATGAGGTTCTATAGATCAAATTTACTAAAATCAAGTAAACTTTGATAGCGACATTATGCTTAATACATTTGTGGAGAGGAGTGTAATTTTCTTGGCTTAAACTTGTAGTAAGCTGTGACCAAAAGAAAAGGATAGGTAGATGGTGACCTAAAAGGCACTTGTTTGTCGATTAGTGTTGTGTAAAAGAGAGGAGCAACCAATTTTTGGTACTTGTATTGAAGTAATGTGTGTGGTTTGAGGTGATGGAGATGACCTATGAAAGTGGAAAAATCCAATTCAACTTGGTCAGGAATGATCATGTCCTTTGTATTTATCGGCCAAGACAATTTTTCAATGTGTTGCTTATGCAGAATGTATGATCTTCCCCATTGATTAACCTTCCTCAGGTTTTGTATATATAGCAGATTTTGTCATGCTTCTGCATAAACCTCCTTCAGTCAACAACATGGCTAGTTTAGCCAAGTCAGGCATTTTTAACTTCTCCATTTTAGTACTACTTATGTTTGTCCTAATGTCGAGTTCTGAAGCACGTGTTTTTCCTGAATCCTCCTCAGTTCAAAATAAGATGAGCAGCCGCATTATGTTGCAGAAACTAGGATTCGATGAATCCAAACTGCTGCATTACAGGATGAGGTCAGTGCTTGATGCAGCACCCACAAGACTCTCCCCAGGAGGACCTGACCCAAAACATCACTCTGAACCACCTACATTATATAAACATAAACAACTGGTTTAGTTATCTTTCTGACTTCAGCCACTATATATGAGTCACAAGTTCCGGAGTACGAAGTTGGTTGAAGGCAAACCTTTTTATGTTGCAGTATTTTGTCGTTTAGATTGTGGGATAGGATTTCACGACCCCATGAGTTCTTACACTTTGTCTGCGAAATTTTAGCTTTGGCATATCCTTGATAGGGTTGATGAGGTATTTGTGAGGACAAATGTTGCTTCACTTGTAGTCTGATGTTATGTTTAGAATCAAACATTTAGTTCAAGTGTTTTTATGCTACTCTTGTTATCTGCACTAATCCGTTGGCCTCTTATATGATCATTTTCTTAAGATATATATATTCTTTTGTCATCGTTCAATGGAACTTAGTGAAATCCTGTTAGTCTGACTATGGCTAACGATCATCCACACGCTACATGAACTGAATAATGTTGTAGTCTTAACATTTTCTCGAAGTCAGATTGATTAGCGCTACATACTTTTTCATGAGGCAAGAAGAAGCAAAAAAGTGAACAAAGGGCTAACGATCTGCTGGAGGAGAGAATGACAGTATGAAGTTCAGATTCAGACAGCTCAAAATGATTTCGTATACCTAAAACCTTTTCACATTTAGACCAAACTCAGCATTTCTTCTTCCTCATGTAAATTCATGACTTATAGCCGGTGTTCGTTATAAAAGTTTTGGATTTGCATTTAGTATTCTTTCATATATATAAGCCAAGTAGAACTATTGCTAATGTGTATTTTCCCCCCTTCTTTGTAGCCAAAAACGAAAATTAACTCGGCGCAAACCCTGGGCTTTGGTACTGTTTCTTGATTACTAGTGATTTCGGCTTCCCGCAGGCGAGTTGCAGCCTGCAATTTTTAACTGAAGGATGGGATTTTGGAGTATGTTTGCCCGGCTCTTTGCTCCGGCCATCATAGCACGTAAATCACAAAGAGCATAAGGAGCACTGGAGTTAAATTTTCATGTCCGTTTTCCCCAAGGTGAAATACAAGCCCCCGTAGAGATGCAGTGACCTTGTCAATAATAAGCCAGACTAGACCACAAATCCCGTTTGGAGCTAGCAAAGAAGACTTAAAAGAGTTTCATCTTATCTTATATAAAAACTCCTTACTTGTATCATTAAAGTTTTGAATCTGGACCCCACCCACCATAAAAAAAAAAGAAAAGAAAGCCTCCCTAGAACTGTGGCCAATGTGTATTTGTTTCTTTGTAGCCATAAATGAAATTAAACTCTCATTCTGAAACCTTGGGCCTTGGGACTGTTTCTTGCAGTTTAGTTCGCATCAGCATGGCACACCATTGGGCTGGGGTTGAGCACCTTTATTGTGTTCGTGGCTTTATTGGCTTGCCTTAGGTGGCCTACCTGTTTCTAAGGCTTGGCTTAAGATTTTGAAATTTCGATGAACTTCTATTTTTCCTCTTAATGATTCGTCCAGCTTCTTCTATGAGGACAGCTACCAAGATAGCGGACTGGACGGGCCCAAATTCCAAGTCGCTTCTTGTAACCCCCATTACTGAACTCACACCTCTAGGCTAAGGTTTTGCGTGTCTTTGTTATGAGGAAATCTGAAGATAACCGGCTAGGAAATGAAGTGGCATCAAAGGAACACTTGGCAGATGAGGTAGCTGCTGAACAAGCAGATGAGGTGGTGGAACCTAGAGGACTAAAAGTATATCAGCGCAGAAGACATGAGGTTTGAACATAACAGATTGTTATTGAGATTCTTGAGCAGTTAGGAGAGAATATGCAAGGGAAATTAGGCTATATATAGGAGGGAATGAAAGCAGGAAGACAGAGATGATTTATTTCAGTTTATGAGAGTCATGAGCAGTTTTGCTATTCCACAACAGACTGAGTTTTCTTTCTTCTTTCTTTTGGCTGTAATTCTATCATCTTATTATCAATAAAAGGAGGCTCCCGCAGAAAGTCCTCCCAACTCCTGGGCTCCGCTGCATCATCACAAACTGCCTCCCACCACGAGAGGGCATCTCCATCCAATAATCTCTCGGCCACTCGGAGTCTGAACTCCTCACTCAAGCCAAGGTCTGTCAACACTCGGCGGGTGCGGTTGATCCAGTGCTTCGCAGCAGTGGAATCACCCACCCCAGAGAACTCGATACAGCCTAGCTGTCTCGCCTCCTTCACGAGCTGGGTGAGCTCGTGAATCCGTCTCAACGTCGAAGAAGTACTGTCGCTGGGTTTAGAAATTGCAGATGGACTAACAACAGGTGGAGGCTCTGGTACGACTGGTCGTGGCACGGCCGTAGGGGTTGGCTCAGCCATCGGTGGTGGTGGTGGTGGTGGCATCTGAATGCCGTGGGCAGCGTACCACTCGAACACCTGTCGGTAGGCATCCAGCGGTGGCGGTGGTGGTAGATCTGCGGCCGTGGTGGTCGGTGGTGTAGGCACTGAAGGAGAACCGTGTGAGGAAGACACGTCCTCCGGTACACTAGGGGGCTCAGTAGGTAAGAAGTGGGTACCTCGCCTAGTCGTCATATTTCTGTGAGAAAAAGGCACTAATCAGGCAGATATATAAGAATTAGGCTTAGTTATGGAATAACTAACCCCCTAAAAGAAATCAACTTGGCATCGGAACCAATGGATAAGGTATGCTAGGTTAGATATGACCCGTGTCCAACCCTCTAAAAATGGATGAATTCATCTGCCTATGACCATGTACTGGGGAATGACTGTACAGTAACTTTCACATGCATTGAGGACTTTCAAAATCAGATTTACCTAGGGATATATATATTATTTTTTTTTTTTTTGAAATCAGTTTCTCAACTCAGCTCTAACCTAGATCTCTGATACCAACCGAGGCCTGTCAAGCCCCGACCCACTCCCGAGCCAGGCACGCAACGAGCCCGCCGCGGCACCCAGATGCACGAGCACCACGTCCCGTACATCAAAGCACCGTAAGACTATCAACATTCACATAATCCAAGTTTCCAAATCACAGAGATCCCCAAGTGATAAAAATAATACATGTATGCCTCAATGTAAATTAAAATGAGTGAAAGTTAACCTTATACAGACCAGAAGAATTATAAATATAGTCATCCCAATTTAAACAAATACAATGGTCATCCTAACTTCCTCAAGATGAAACAATAACCTCAATATATAACGGAAGAGCGGGTAGTCATACCCCGGCCCAGTAGTCTCCAAAGAATATCCAATACAACAATGCGCACAAATCTCTCGGTCTGAGTCTACCCCTGTAGGAGGGAAATGTGAGGGGTGAGTACCATAGAGAGGGGGGGTTGGTACTCAGCAAGTCGGGGGGAATGACATGCTACAATTAATTTTTTTGGGTGAATTAGGAGTGCCAAAATTATGTCCCAATAAATCCATAGTATGCAAAAAAAATATTATGACATCTCAATAAATCATTCACAGCATACGTATCAAATCAAATATGCATCCAGTATGTATGTCCGTTATATCGTATAGAGCCAGCCGAAAATATCCCGGCAAGGGCCGACCATGGCCAAGGACGGGCAACGTTGGGGGTTTTCACAGTGCAAGTAATAAAATAAGGCTCTCTACCCCAACGTTGGCAACAGACTACTCCAACTAGCCTGTATATATATATCGTACACGTATCAAGGATCAAGCGTGTATGGAAACCCGCCGGTGCTAGACCTACCAAGGTCCTCCCCGGAGTGGTTCAACCGACGACTGTCCATACAATATGTATGACGATCTGGCGGATACCCCCTGCAGAGGCGTATCCGGACACAACAGGTGCCTCTACCAAATGTCCTTCGTAGCTACGGAATGCCATAGGAAGCATATCATCATCATCACAGTATCCACAGGGGCATCCAGCCCAAATCACATATCTCAAGCCAAATCATCAAGCCTTATCATGTCAAAAGCATGTGCCAATATGCAATGGAAGCATAAAATCATGTGGATATATCAAAGTGTGGCACAATCATCAAGTATCAAAATCATGGATGCATATCGATATAAACAAGTTGGGACACTCCATATATCACAAAATATTTTCATAAATCCAGGAGAATAGGTCAATCATACCATTTTAAATCATGCTTTTGAAAGCTTTTTAAAACACGATATCAATTAAAAGTAGATGTCAAGTCCCACTCACTGTTAGGGGAGGATAACGCACTCCCCAATATTTCCACAAAGCGTAAATCAAGTGTCCCCTCCGTTCAACTCAAATAACTCTTAGGGAGACAAACAGTCCGCAGATTTTTAACCTCACTTTCTTTGTCTTCCTCTCTTGCTTCTCTCCTTGTTCTCACGAATTTGGGAAGAATGAACAAGCATTCTAAGGCCTTCTTCTTTTATTATTGTGTTAATAAGTCACCACCCTTGGATCAAATCTCCAATTAATCTAAACCATAGGATCATTTTGACTATTGCATGTGTTTTGATTGGTTCTTTTTTTTTTTTTGTGTGCATGTGTTCTCATTGGCCCACCTTGCCTTTCTCATCTCCATTTGGCCAACACTTGTCCTCCTCACTATAACACTTGTTCAACACAAGAATACACTTGTCACATTTCATTTAAGTTTTGTTAATTGCTAACAAATCCTTTGACTTATAAAAATTCTAATTTGACCCCTAAAATTTTCATAATTTCATACTAGGCCCAAAATCTTATATTAGACCTAATTTAATTTATTTAATATGAAATTAAGGTTTTGAATCTCTTTGAGTCAAAATTGATCCGATTTGTATTTTACCGTTAAATATCATTTTTTTTGTGAAAATTCATGAACCTGTAGTAATAGAAACAACATATATGTATATATATATGAAATGGAATTCACTATAGAATACACCGAGAGTCGGTGTTACAGAGATCTTGAACAAGGGCCTTGAAACATATCTCCAATACTTCGCTTCAGAACAACCAAAAGGATAGTACACCTGGTTGCCATGGGTCGAATTCAACTATAATACGAACTTTCATACCTTCACCGGAATGACTCCTTTCCAAGCAGTGTATGGACAACTTCCTCCTATAATACATAGGTTCCTGTCGGGGGAAACACGTATAGAAGCGGTGGCAAGAGAGCTAATGGATATGGATGAAATTCTAAAGAAACTTCAGCTCAATCTTAAGAAGGTACAGTAGCAAATGGTGAAATTTGACAATGCTCACAGGAGGGATGTATAATTTGAGGTGGGAGAACTGGTTTTCCTAATGCTATGACCATACAGGCAACTTTCAGTCTGCAAAAAGGACAATACAAAGCTGAGCATCAAGTACTATGGTCCATTCCTTATTGTACAAAAAATAAGGGAGGTAGCTTACAAATTACAGCTACCAAAAGGGTCTCGAATTCACCCCGTTTTTCAAGTGTCACAGCTGAAAAGAATGATTGGAAATCATGCCCTGGAACTAGCACTACCCTATAATCTTGAGGTTGAGGGTAGCTTGTGTGAATCAGCAGAAATACTTGGTGAGAAAGTGGTCAAAAAAGGGGGACAATCCATAAAACAATTGCTTATTCGCTAGCAAAATGGGACAAGAGATGATACGACATAGATGAATCTCTCAAACTTTAAAGGGCAGTTTCCTGCTTATAGCCTTGGGACAAGGCAGAAGTTTCAGTAGGGGACAATGTTATGAGGAAATCTGAAGATAACCAGCTGGGAAATGAAGTGGCATTAAAGGAACACTTGGCAGATGAGGTAACTGCTGAACAAGCAGATGAGGTGACGGAACCTAGAGGACTGAGAGTATATCAGCGCAGAAGGCATAGGGTTTGAGCATAACAGATTGTTGTTGAAATTCTTCAACAGTTAGGAGAGAATATGCAAGGGAAATTAGGCTATATATAGGAGGGAATGAAAGCATGAAGGCAGAGATGATTTATTTTAGTTTTTGAGTCTTGGGTAGTCTTGCTATTCCGTAGCAAACTGAGTTTTCTTTTTTCTTTCTTTTGGCTGTAATTCTAGCCTCTTATTATCAATGAAAGGAGGCTACTGAACTTCCAATTAATTCAGGTTACTTATCCCGCCATTTCTATCAGTCCTCCTAACAGTCTCCCTATTCTCTGAGTTCCAAGTTGAAAGGGTAGAATTGAATTTGAGTTGAAAGGGCTCTTGGAAGGGAGTGACGCATCAAGCCAAATCCAGTAGTCTTAGCACAAAAATTCTTTTTTTGAAAAAGGTCTTTTTTTTTCTTTGTTTTTTTTTAACGGGCCGGGCCGGGCCGAGAGTCACTTATCGACTGCTGTATATATGAGTAATACATATGGAAGATGTTAGACTCAAACAAGGAGCTCAACTGAGCTTGGGAATAGATTTTGTGTTATTCCCTCGTGGGGTGCACAGCAAAAATATCATATGGGCTAATTGAATAACTTAGATATGGGTATAAAAAAATTCTACTATATCATATATATATATATATATATAATAGGAGATTTGATTTAAAAAAAAAATCTTAAAAAACTGTATGAAATGATAAAAATAAATGTCTTAACAAATCAAATCAAATTGGATTTAGATTTTCCAAAGTTTGAAATTATAATTTTGAGATTTTGATATGTATCATGTGGGTTTCCTTTCTTTTGTTTACTTTTTTCTTTGTTATTTTATAATTATTAAAGTTCTAATAATAGCAAGATATTAACCATACTACATACTTATTATCATTGCCCTAAAGAAAGGGGTATTCGTTTTTCTATTATCAAAAACCTACATTTGCTGTTTTTGTACCGTATCAAAAATGCCGTACAGTAATGATTATTTATTGTAATTAACAAAAATAATTTGACAACCTAAAAAATATATATCAAAAATAAAATTAGAAAAAAATCACAGCTACTAAAAAATTGTCAATATATATATAAAAGAAGTCAAAGTTTTTTCTTATGTTTATATAAAATAAAAAACATTAATTTTAAAAGACTATTTTTCCTAATTAATTTTATATAAAAATACTTTTAAATAGGTGTGACATGGTAATTAACATTTTATTTACCTTGAAAACACCAAAAAGATGATAATTTAATTTCTATTATAGTTATCGTATCATTTTTTTAAAAATACTGGAACTATACCGTACCATTTTATGGTTATGATAGTATTTTTAAATTAAGTATACAATTTCACACTTTGAAGTATTATCTTACTCCATAGTTAGCATTTTTCTATCCGCTTGGATCACTATTTAATTAAAATTCAAGTTTTTTCAAGCAAGTCTACTTCTAAATATGTGGTGCCCTCAAACTTAATTCTAGCTTCTAAACAAGTTCAGGCATAATTTTATTTCTTAATTCTCTTTAATATTAATATTATTTATATTATTATTTTTTGTGTTATATAGGAAAACAAACAAGCTAGCTTCTAAAGGAGGCCAAACCTCTCATATCGCTCCTAAAAAGAAGGTACACCTCCCTAGGAGGGGAGGGAAACATATGCATCCCGGAGGAAGCCCATGACTTAATTTGGCAATAGCATTAGTATAGTTATTCCCTTTTCTAGGCATATAGAGGACATCCAGAATTGAAAGATGTCGGATTAAATTTCGACATTCCCTCAAAAGATGAGATTTAGGATGTTAAGTAAGATTATGCGCCTTTAGTGCATTTACCACTAGGATGAGTCAAGTTTTATAATCGACTAGGAGTACTTGTAATCCATAAGAATACGAAGACTTTCATATACTACTTGAAACTCTACCACCACATTGTTTCAGTGTCCCAAATTGATACTGATGGAACATGGATCAAAAACTTATTATCATAAGACTTGAGGACCTATGATCCAATAGCCCAATGAATAGAACGTACTAAAACGTGTTATCAATACGGGATTTATCTTCCAGATGGATAGGCACGGCCCACCCTCTCGGTACTTGTTGGTTGGATCCTTCTCGGTAGTCAGCTAGTTGGTTTCCATACTTTCTCGGTGCTTGGCACTACCATTCGACTAAAAGCAATATCTATCTTCCCTTGAATCGCGAAACAATCTTTCATAATTGGGAAGGAAATCTCTGACTACCAGGAAAAAGAATCTTTTAGTAATTTGAACTTTTTTGAATAATAGAATTTTAAATCTTTAGGAATCTTTCATTATGATCCCCGTAGTCTTGGGATGCTTTCATAAAAAAATTAGGGTTTTAACGTCTTGAGTGCATATGAGATTGACACAAAGGTTATATATACACCATAAAGCCACCCGGGTAGGTACGCTCTCTGAATTTATACAAAACAAATAAAGACATAACAAAAACTTATTTTCAATTTGTTTCTTTTATCAAAAACCATTCTCTAATTTGAGTGTAGAAATCTCTTTCGCTGGAACACTTTCAGCGTCTTGTTGCACGTTTTGTTGATCAAGATCGCCCGACGGCCAGTTATCCCGTTTAGTCAATAAAGCTATTATCTGTGGAGTAAAATCCACTTCCAACAGATAGTAAAACCTAAAACCTAGAATCCATGCTAATGCCATGCATCAATAACGCACACACACTTAATCAAATAAAATGCTAACTCTAGACACAAATCTACTCAAGAAAATCGGGGACTAAAAATAGATCTTGAGCGAATGAAATAATATCAAAGGACTCAAGAGAGTTAAAAACTTTAATGAGCAAAAAATTCAAAGCAAAAATAGAGAGAGAGAGAGAGAGAGTAAAAACATATTAGAAATTTAATCGAATCATGAAATGACAGAGTTAATGTGAGGTGCAGTGTAAACCCTGAGCGGAGAGAATGGTAAGAGAAACAAGAGAAAGATAGAGTGCTCATAGGCTTATAGAGAGATGAGATCATAGAAAGATATTGTGAGGCAGCAAGGGGTGCAAGTAAAATTTGATTTGATACCTAGGTTTAAGTTGGGTGGGTCAGTTAAGGATATGTGTGGACACCGGTGAAATGCTTTAATCCACTATCGACCCGCCTAAAATAAGATTTTCAGGTTTAATTTGTAGGTTTGACTTGATATGCTTCGGTTGGATGCTTTCATTTGGTTGCGTTGGTATTGGGTTCGGGTTGATCGGTTTTTTACAAACCATAGTTTTACATATACAATATTTTCAAATTTAATTTTAGTTTCAAAACAAGTTAAAAATTAACGTTCTTTCTTAGTTTGTTTTAATATAAAATAGTTTTATAGAAGAACTTTATAGATAATTTGGTCATTTTAACCACGACTCTTTGAACTTGTAATCTATTTTGTACCATATAAATAAATTTTCAATAATTTACAAGAGTTTTTTTTTCTATGTGTGCATATGTTTTATAAGTGATTATGATATACAGAAACTTTTCAAAACAAGCATTTTCTCGTTTCGAAAATGTTTCCTGTTTCTGAAATATTTTTGAAAGATTTGGACATACTAAATTTATTTATATTTACATAAAAGTTCTTATATTTTTTTATAATTATACATTTTTTTCATATTTAATGAATTATTTATCTATTTAATTATAATTTTTATTTTTTATATTAATTGTCTTATGATTAATAATTACATATTTTATCATTTAAAATTTTTGTTATAAAATATAACTATTCTATTATTTTTGTAAAATGAATAATATTTATAT
The DNA here is from genome assembly GCA_033439265.1 of Dillenia suffruticosa. Lineage (NCBI taxonomy): Eukaryota > Viridiplantae > Streptophyta > Magnoliopsida > Dilleniales > Dilleniaceae > Dillenia > Dillenia suffruticosa. The sequence goes on from JAVTVX010000005.1 coordinate 5,496,371, forward strand.
AAAAATTTTTATATTTTTTGTATTTACATATTTGTCCATATTTTCATTTTTTATATTTTTTTAAAGTATCATTTCAATCGTTCTATATCCGTTTTCATCCATTTCCTTTTCCATGCAACATAGGTGAGAGAAGGGGGTATTAGGACCTTGAATATAAATAATATGGACCCAAACTAGATAATTTGAACAGATCATATGCCCATAAAGGACATAGACTTAAATCAAATGAAACAATAATTCATGTTGAACACAACAAAACAAAATATCAAAAACTATAAAGAATCCTCTAAAAACAAAGGGTCATATCGAGAAAACCAAGTGCAAATAAAGGCAAAAATCTAAATTATAAAACAAAGACTCGTGTTAGGTATAAATTTAAGGGTACTACAAATACCATAAACAACCACCGAAAAGAAAAACAAGGTGCTATATTAGAACAAATCACGTGCTCATAAATGGTACATTTTTCATCTTAAAATATAGGCTCATGCCGGTAACAAATCTACACTCATGTTGGAAATAAATCCATTCACCAAAACCGAAACTACCAAAGCTGATATCAAATACCATAAATAGTCTATGAAAATATTGGGCTATATCAGAACAATTAACATTGCTATAAAGAGCAAGGACTTAATTAAAAAAAAATACTTACTAATATTGAGTACAAATTTACTAAATAAAACTAGAGACTACCAAAAATAAATATTGAATTATATGACCCCAAAGTTGATCGATCTAGTTTGGTTTTGTTTATATAGCATGTTGTGTTGTGTTTCATTCATCGGGATAAACATCATTCTCTCAATACCATGGCTAGTTTAACCAAGTTATGTATGTCAAAGTTGTCCATTTTAGTATTATTTTTGTTTGTGTTCATGATGAGTTTAGAGGCTCGTACTCTTCATGAATCCACATTACATTATTACAAGATGAGGTCTATGTTAGATTTGGTACTCAAAAGGGTCTTCCCCGGAGGACCTGATTCACAACATCACTCTCAACCACCACCATTATATAACCATAAAGATTTGGTACCTAAAAAGGCCTCCCTCGAAGAACCTGATCTACAACATCACTCTCAACCATCTCCATTATATAACCATAAAGATTTGATATCCAAAAGGGCTTCCCCTGGAAAACCTGATCCACAACATCACTCTCAACCACTTCCATTATATAACCATAAAGATTTGGTACCCAAAAAGGCCTCCCCCGAAGATTTGGTATTCAAAAGGGCCTCCCCGGGAGGACCTGATCCACAACATCACTCTCGACCCCCTCCATTACATAACCATAAAGATTTGGTATCCAAAAGGGCCTCCCCCGGAGGACCTGATCCACAGCATCACTCTCAACCCCCTCCATTATACAACCATAAAGATTTTGTGTCCAAAAGGGCCTCCCCCGGAGGACCTGATCCACAACATTACTCTCGACCCCCTCCATTACATAACCATAAAGATTTGGTATCCAAAAGGGCCTCCCCCGGAGGACGAGCTGATCCATAGCATCACTCTCGACCCCCTCCATTAGATAACCATAAAGATTTGGTGTCCAAAAGGGCCTCCCCCGGAGAACCTGATCCACAGCATCACTCTCGACCCCCTCCATTATACAACCATAAAAATTTGGTATCCAAAAGGGCCTCCCCCGGAGGACCTGATCCACAGCATCACTCTCGACCACCTCCATTAGATAACCATAAAGATTTGGTATCCAAAAGGGCCTCCCCCGGAGGACCTGATCCACAGCATCACTCTCGACCCCCTCCATTATACAACCATAAAAATTTGGTGTCCAAAAGGGCCTCCCCCGGAGGACCTGATCCACAGCATCACTCTCGACCCCCTCCATTATACAACCATCAAGATTTGGTGTCCAAAAGGGCCTCCCCTGGAGGACCTGATCCACAGCATCACTCTCAACCGCCTCCATTACATAACCATAAAGATTTGGTATCCAAAAGGGCCTCGCCTGGAGGACCTGATCCACAACATCACTCTCAACCCCCTCCATTATATGATAATAAATCACTAGTTTAGTTCAGAATTTTTCTGAGTACTTTGAGTTTCTATGTAAGAGTTGCAAGTCTAGACTATGAAGTTGGTTGCTATGTTCATGACCTCTGTTGTTGGTTTAGTAATTGCTATACAATTAAATAAAACTCTTATCTCAAATATTTTTATGTTATTTTGTTATTCGTAGTTTTTTTTTTTTTATATACGTTCATTTTCTTAACATACTTTTCACTATTTAATGGAAAAAACAAGGGACCAAATTGTTATCCGCACACACCAGATGAATTGAAAAATATTGTAGTTCCACATTATTTGAATACAAATTCTAAATTAAAGTAAGTATCTAGATTACCGTTACATGCTTTTTTGTGTTGCAAGAAGAGAAAAGCATAACAAAGGACTAATAATATTTTTTTTGATATTATTAATCGGTATTTGAAATTATATTTTAATTAATTCGATTTAAATATTATAATATTCAATTTATGAGAAATTCTTTTAATATATATATATATATTTTTAATTTTGAAAATGAGATTTAGTTAAGAAACTTACAATTCTTATCCACTACACCGACCGAAAACTAAGAATATGTGGCGATGGAGAAATGATGATTTAAATTTCATATTCTGACATCTCAAAGTGCTTTTTTATATCTAAAATCTATGTTGCATAGAAACGGAAATAGAGAAATGGACATGGATATAAAATTATTTTATAAAAATAATAGAATAGTGATATTTTATAATAAAATTATAAAATGATTAAATATATAATTATTAATCATACGATAAATAATATAAAAAATAAAAGTTATAATTAAATAAATAATTCTTTAATATGAGAAAATATGTAAATATAAAAAATATAAAAAATTTTATATAAATAATAATTAATTTAATGTGTTGAAATATTTTAAAAATGAAAAACATTTCAAAAATAAGAAAATGTTGGTAATAAAAAATTTCATACATAATAGTCCAAAAGAATTTAGAAACCAGACCCGGCCATAAATCTCATTTCGAGCTAGCAAAACAGACGAGTTTTATCTCAAATAAAAACTTCTGACTTATATCATTAAAGTTTTGATCCAACACCCCCCCACCCCGCCGAAAAAAAAAAAGAAAGAAAGCCTGTGTAGAACTGAAAATAAACTCTCATCCAGGCATTGGGATTGTTTCTCGTAGTTTAGTTTAGGATGATAAGAATTGAAGCATCAACATCGCGCACGATTTGGCTGGGCTTGAGCACCTTTATTGTGCTCGGGGCTTAATTGGCTTGCCTAAGGTGGCCTACCCTTATCTGGCTTGGCTTAACATTTTGAAATTTCGATAAACTTCAGTTTTTCCTCTTAATGATTAGTCCAGTCTATTCGAGGAGGAAAGCTACCAATAACGGTCGGATAACGGTCAGGAAGGGAAGGGAGTGGCGCACCTAGTGTTTTAGCGTTGTTGTAACGGTCAGCACAAAAATTCTTTTTTCCAAAAAAATAATAATAGAAATGTCTTTGTTTTTTTTTTTTTTTTTAAGGGACCGGATCGGGCCGGGCCGAGATTCTCCTATTGACGACCGTATATATGCGCAAGTATGTGAAAGAGGTTAGACTCGAACATGGGGCGGAACAAATTTCGTGCTATTCCCTCATCGGGTGCACAAATGTCAGCACAAAATTTTCTGTATCACATATATAAAATAGGAGATTTTATTAAAAAATCTTCAAAAATGGTATGAACCGACAAAAATAGACGTGAATCAAATTGGATTTAAACTCTTTTGAGATTTTGATATGTATCATCGTGGGTTTCCCTTCTTTTTGTATTTTTATTGTTATTCTATAGTAATTAAAGTTCTCATAATAAGATATTATTATTATTATTAAAATTATTAAATATTTATCATTTATTATAACTGTATTTAATATGCACATTGGTATATTAGTGCACAAGTTTTCGCTTAATATGTTTTGGAAAATGTATTAGACTTGACCAATATGTTTTAATAGTCATACCGTTTACTTTACATAAATTTTGAATTCAAGATTTTATTCAAAAAATATCATCGGATCAACTAGAAGGTAAGATTATACAAGTCACACTATATTTTAAAAGACTGTTTTGTCCTTATTAATTTTATGTAAAAGTACTCCTAAAGTAGTGTGCCATTGTAATTAATATTTAATTGTACCCTAAAAATCGTTAACATTACTAAAAAATAATAATTTGTTTTCCTACTAAAAATAACGTAATTGAATCGTACCATTTTACAATAAGGATAGGTGCAGATTTTAGGACAACGGTACGATATGTGGTTATCGCTATCAAGCGTGGCTTGATGTGCCTTTTCTTTTATATCGGTAACTAGTAATGCATCCGTGTTTTCTAGGTACATGAATTAAAACGATGAAAATGTAAATAAATAATTATGATATTTACATAATAGTAATATTTATTATTTTTATGTATTTTTTGTTAAAATATAAATGAAATTTCTTGGATTGGAAAGTCATACACAATACCAATAATTTAATTACTTTAACTCTATTAAATTAGTATACTATTTCACACTTCAAAATATTGCCTTACTCCATAGTGAACATTTTTCTATTTGCTTCGATAAGTATTGAGTCGAAATTCGAGTTGGTCGATTTTTTATGCAAGCCTATTTCCAATTACCTGTATCCTCAAACTTAATTCTAGCTTCAAAACAAGTTCAAGCATAATTTTATTTCTTAATTCTCTTTAATATTAAATATTTTTTTACAGAAAGTACCTTAAATATAATTTGGCCCTTTTAATCAGTCCTCTGGTGTTAAACTCTTTGAACTCATAACAGATTTTACACTATGAATATTGATTTTCAATGATTCACGTAAGTTATTTGTAATTTTTTGGGACTAGGACTTCGAGTTAAAAAGTCTAGAAAGTCCAACGAATAAGATTGAAATCAGGTGCAAACCTAATTAGAAAAAGCCACATGCCGATAAAGCACACACACAAAAATCAAATAAAATGCTAATTCTAGGCGTAAATCTACTTAAGAAAAATTGGGAATAAAAACAGATTTTGGTCGAACAAAATGATATCAAAGGACCCAATAGAGTCAAAAACTTTAACGAGAGCAAATAATTCAAAGTAGAGAAAGAGAGAGAGAGAGAGAGAGAGAGAGAGTAAAAACACAGTGAATTTAATAGAAACATGAAATGATGGAGTTAGATGTGTGAGATGTAGGGTAAACCTTGACCGGAGAGAATGGTAAGAGAAACAAGGAGAGAGAGAGAGAGAGAGAGTGCACATAAGCGAGAGTGGGCGAGGGGTGTGCTGCTAGGTTTAGAAAGGAGCGAGAGAGATAGATCATAGAAATATATTGTGAGGCAACCGGCGGGTGTAAGTAAAATTTGATTTGATACCTAGGTTTAAGTTGGGTGAATCGATTAGCCATATGGATGGACACCGGTGAAATGTTTTAACCCACTATCGACCCGCATGAAATAAGATTTTCGGGTTTAATGGGTAGGTTTGGCTTGATATATTTCATTTGGATGCTTTCATTTGGTTGTGTTGGTATTGGGTTCGGGTTGATTGGTTTTTTACGAATCATAGTTTTGGATATATAATATTTTCAAATTTAATTTTAGTTTCAAAACAAGTTACAATTTAACTTTTATTTACTAGTTTCTTTTTTTTTTGGTGAATTTCTTAGTTTGTTTTAATATAAAATAGTTTTATAGAAAAACCTTATAGATAACTTGGTCATTTCAACCCTGAATTATTTGTGTGTGTGTGTGTGTGTGTGTGTTTTGTGAGAGAAGGGGATATTAGGAACTTGAATATAAATAATATGGACCCAAACTAGATGCTAACGTAATTTGAACAAATCATATGCCCATAAAGGACACAGATTTAAATCAGTGCTGATAAAAAAAAAGATTTAAATCAATTGAAACTATTCAGTCCAGCACAAATCTACTTAAGAGTGAAGGATACCAAAACAAAATATCAAAAACTATGAAGAACCCCCCAAAAACAAGGGTCATATTGAGAAAACCATATGCAAATAAAGGCAAAAAACTAAATCATAAAACAAAGACTCATATTGGATATAAATTTAAGAGGACTACAAATACCATAAACAACCCACCAAAAACAAAAACAGGGTGCTATATTAGAAGAAATCATGTGCCCATAAATGGTACATTTTTCATCTTAAAATATAAGCTTATGCCAAAAACAAATCTATGCTCATGTTGGAAACAAGTCCACTCACCAAAACTGGAACTATCAAAACTGATATAAAAAACCATAAATAGTCTATGAAAATATCGGTCTATATCAAAACAATCAATATGACCATAAAGAGCAAGGACATAATTAAAAAAATACTTACTAATATTGTACACAAATCTACTAAATAAAATTAGAGACTACCAAAAATAGATATCGAATTATATGACCACAAAGCTAATCAATCTAGTTTGGTTTTATTTATATAGCATGTTATATTGTGTTTTGTTCATTGAGATAAACATCCTTCTCTCAATACCATGGCTAGTTTAAACAAGTTACATAGTTCAAAGTTGTCCATTTTTGTACTACTTATGTTTATCTTCATGATGAGTTCAGAAACTCATACTCTTCATAAATCTACATTGCATTATTACATGATGAGGTCTACACTGGATTTGGTACCAAAAAGAGTTTCTCATTGAGGATCTGATCCACAACATCACTCTAAACCATATCCATTATATAACGAAAAAGATTTGGTACCCAAAAGAGTCTCCCCTAGAGGACCTGATCTACAACACTCTAAATCACCTCATCACTCTAAACCACCTCAATTATATAATTATAAAGATTTGGTACTCCAAAAGAGTTTCTCCTGGAGGATCTGATCCACAATATCACTCTAAACCACCTCCACTATATAACGATAAGATTTAGTACCCAAAAGAGTCTCTCCTAGAGGACCTGATTCACAACATCACTCTAAATCGCCTTCATTATATAACCATAAAGATTATGTAAATTAGGCTTTTGATGTACCCAAAAGGTTTGGCATTGAATGATATCCTTAGCCCACTATTTTTTATGTATCCAAAATAAGATATCATTTGAATAATGAATTATTTTCTGTTTTATTTAAAAAAATGTTGAAATTCAATTATGAGATGTGCCCAAAAATTTTGATGTGTTCGAATTTATTATTTGAGTTAGATTTTAATATATTTGAATGATATTTATTATTAAATAATATGTGATAATTAGAAAAAAGAATCATATTTTATTAATATTATATATTTTGAATATGATTTGATAAATATTTGTAATCACATATATAAATATATGATGATAACATCGTCTGATTTTTTCATCTACTTCGATCGATATGACGAGTGACCCATCAATCATTTAATGCGTTCGTACTCCGGTTCAAATTTTAAAAAACTACTCAAAATGATTTCCCATATCTAAAACCTCTGCGCTTAGATCTAAGTGATAACTTAGAATTCTGTCATAAAAGTTGGGAATTTTAACTCGGAAAAAAAAATAAAAAGATAACTCAAAACGCTTTTCCATATCTAAAACATTCGACACTTTGATCCAACTCATAACTGTTGCTACAGTGTATTTGTTTCTTTATAGATCAGAAGAGGAAGCAAACTCAATGAGAAGCCTTCGTCCTTGGCATTGTTTCTATAAATGCAACTGAAGCATCTGCATGCGGCACCATTTGGGTTGGCTTCGGCACTTTTATTTGGCTCGTGGCTTAATTGCCCTGCCTAAGGTGGCCTACCAACAGCAAACACCTGGTTAGAAGTTTCACTCATAGTTATTTTTTCTCTTAATAATAGTGGGATTGGTCCATCCTACCCTTTGAGCGGGTCAAAGGAAAGACGTCAGGCTCAATCATCAAGCACAATTGGACTTGGGCACAAATTTTGTATGTTTTTTTCTTCATTAGGTGCGTGCTTTTTTAATCAGTTTATGCAAAGATATTAAATACTATTATTATTATGTAACTCTGAACCTAATCTCTTGAGCACAGATTTAGGTTCATGTTTAGTTTCAATGAAACACTAAAATAAAGTTACTAACAACCCATCTTTATAAATCATGAATTAAGAGATGGCCTCTTTCATTTTGGAGTGAGGGGGCATCATACTATTCTAGCTTTTCTTTTTCATTCTCTTTTTAATCTTTTCCTTGAGCATCGAAGAAAGTTATTGTGCAATTAATACGATTTCTTTTGTATTACGTTCTTATTCTCATCTCTTTTGAAAAATTTTACGTATATCGCATTAAGTGACATATACATTGTATTCTTTATTAAAAGATAAAAGAATAGTTCGCTTTGTATTCATCACACGACTGTGCTCTCAATCTCATCTTGAAGCAATAGCTTACTGTCTCTTTTCACCATTCTAGCATGAGAAATTTTAAAATTTGTTTAATTGTGAAAAATATTCTATAATTTTTTATCTCTATTTTATCATATTTTCTATTTCTAAAGAAAAGAGTAAAAAAATTTAAAAATTTTAAAAAATAAGGATTTTATTTATAATAGAAAACAATAAAAAACAATCCTTAAGATTGTATTCTAATTCTCTTTATAAATTAAAAAATCATGTTTTCTAATTTTTATTTTCTAGAAGTTAAAAAGTGGAGCATTTAGAAATAATTTTAGAAAATGTTTTTTTGAAAAACACTCTTATTTTCTACAATTAAACACACTCTTAACTTTCAATTTGGTATGCATAGTATTAAAAAGAAGTAAGTTTCTGAAAAATATATATTATCGTCAATCTTAACTTTAAATTAAAAATAATCTAAAATTTAATTTAATTCTTAACTTACTTTAATATTAATTTAAAAAAAAATCCGTAAATATAATTTGACAGTTTCAAAGCCAATCCTCCATGGGATACGTTGTCCACCGGTTAGAATGGGTCGGTTGGAAGCGAAATTGTCAAAGACTTTATCGGAGTAAAGATTTAAAGTCAAAAAGTATAATTAGATTAGGGATTTAATCAAATCTTGAAATGATGATGTTGATGAGAAAGTGAGCAAAAATGGAGTGCACTGAATGAGGAGAGAAATGAGAGAGAGGGATGGATTACTGATATGTAAGTGTCAGCAAGGGGTGTGCTGCGAGGATTTGAGAGAGGGAGAGAGTTGAGATCAGAGACTGATATTGTGAGGGAGAGGGGCGTAACGGAGGTGAGTCATTGTAGAGGTGGGTCGTTTGCGTTAGAAGGGAGCCTATGACCCTAAATCCAAAAAGTCTAGGACAACTAACAAATAAGACCAAAAGTAGTGCAAACCTATACCCATAGAGGGCACAAACTTAATCAAACTAAAGAGCACAAATCTACTTAACAAAAATTTGGGTTACTAAAATGGAATATTATTAAAAATTATAAATAGATAAAATAAAATAAAATAAAATAAAATAAGAGGCTATACGAGAACAGATGTGTCTAAAGGGCATGGATTTAATCATGAAATATATATTCATGTAAAGCACGATTCTACTAAACAAACCTAAAACTATTAATACCAAATATCAAAAACTATAAACAGTCCCTCAAAAACAAAAACAAGGGACTATATTAAAACAAGCCAAATGTCATAAAAAGTACAAATTTATCACAAAACCTACTCAACCAAATTTTAAAAATCAGAAACAACCCACCAAAAACAAGGGGTTATATTAGAACTAAGTTAGAGGCGCATGAAGTACAGAATGTTGATCATAAAAAGGAGGCAAATTCATGCATGATACCGGATCTACTTGGGAACTCCCAAATCCACATCAAAAACCATTGACAGCACATAGAAACTGGGGTTTATATGATCCTAACAAACACTTGGTGAACCGACGGGCAGCAATCCATGCAAATCTAGCCGAATTAATGGCAAACAAAGCTCATCAAGGACTATCCAGAGCAATCTACGCTACAAAATTAGAGCGTTAAAATGACGGTCAAAAATCATCTGCATAACTCATCAAATCCGTCAGCAATATATTCTCCAACGAAAGCACATTCAGTTGGGTATATACCAGTCGGGATAGATATACCGTGACGCTATAGACTATTGTTGGAGCACGTCACATATGTATACTGACGGAAGGATAGAGTTGGTAAAATTAGAGATATATTGTCAGTTACCATGTGTTATTAGATGGTAAAACTTGTGATGATTATCATAGGTTACTACATTTATCTTCGATTGCGATTGAGATAGAAAATATTAGAAAATGTTGACGGTTAAAAATGAGTTAGAAAATTATACTAAATATTGACGGTTACTATTGAGTTACAAAATTATACAAATTGTCAACAGTAAAAAGTGTTAGTGAAATTAGTGGTTTGTATAGTCACTTATCATGCGTTAGGAGATGTTACTACTCCATCATCAGTTACCATTGATTTATAAAATGTTACAAAATGTTGACGGTAGAAAAGTGTTAGTAAAATTAGTATTGTATGATCGGTTACTATTAAGTTATAAAATTATGTAATATGTGGACAGTAGAAAAGTGTTACGAGACGTTACTAAATTTTATCATCGATTACTGTTGAGTGACAAAATGTCACAATATATTGACATTAGAAAATGTTAGTAGAATTAGTGACTTCACCGTCAGTTACTATGTGTTACCATATGTTACCCTGTGTTACAGTCACCATGTGTTATCACATGATACAAAATGTTGACGGTGCAAAATGTTAGTAAAATTTGTGGTTTTATGGTCGGTTACTATGTGTTACCATATGTTACTAGCATTAGTATCGATTGCTATTAAGATAGAAAATGTTAGAAAATATTGACACTAACCAATGAGTTACAAAATTATACTAAATATTGACGGTTACCATTTAGTAATGAAATTGTACATAATGTCAACGGTAAAAAAGTGCCAGTCAAATTAGTGGTTTTATAGTCACTTATCATGTGTTAGAGATCTTACTACTTTATCATCGGTTACCACTGAATTACAAAATGGTTGTTGACGTTAGAACAGTATTAGTAAAATTTTTGATTTTAACGTCGGTTATTATTAAATTACAAAATGTTTTAAAATATTGACGATAGAAAAATGTTAGTAAAATTAGTTTTTTATGATTGGTTACTATTGAGTTACAAAATTACAAAATGGTGCCGAATATTGACGGGTGAAAAGTGTTACAAAACGTAGTTAGTATTGAGTGACAAAATACAGTTACTATGTGTTACTTTGTGTTACCATACTATATGTTACTATGTGTTACTACTTTTATGATAGACTATGGTTAGGATAAGTTATTGATTTTAATATTGCTTATCATATGTTATTGGATGTTGTTACTTTAATTATCGGGTTACGATTGAGTTGGGAAATGTTATTGATCTATTATTAGTTACCATATGTTATAAAATGTTACTACTTTTATCGTCGATTACTGTCGCTTACCGTGTCTTACTATGTGTTACTATGGATTACTGGAATTACTTCATGGATGGGCGCAAGAGGGCGTAAGCATACGCCTCACAAGGATGGACGGGCGCAAGAAGGGCTCAAACATACTCATCACAGAGGCGAACGGGTGCAAGAAGGGCGCAAGCATACGCTTCACAGGGGCCCTCACATGATGGACGGGCGTAAGCATATGCTTCATAGGGGTCCATGCATGCATGCCGGGCATAAGAAAATACCATAGATGTCAAAGCGATTACTTCATTATTTTTTATTTTAAAAATATTATTATTAAAATAAATACACCTTGGTTATTATCAAATTAAATAATGTAATAATATAAAATTAGTTATCACAACCACATGATTTAAATGTGTATAAAAGAATTACAAAAATATTATAAATTTAAACAGAATTATATTAACATACCAAGATTGAGCAGTACATTACATTGAGTAATAGATATAAGACCAAGAGGACAAAAAGATTCCTGTTCCACAATAACATGTCTGTCTTGTACTAATAATAAGAGGGTGAAACAAAAAACATCTCTTGGTGAAACCCAAAATGAAACAAAAAATGTTCATTCCATCGCCAAAAATATTACTATTACAATTTGGAGGTCACAATCCCACCATATTTTACCTGTGGGATTAACTTGGATCTCTTCATTCGTCATGGCAACATACGTTGTTGTGATTTAATTCGTTCATTTCAACCAGCATATGTTGTCCAAATATCTTGACAGTGTATTGTATCTCTACATTTATTCACAATTACCGAAAAAATAAACATGAGTTGTCAGTTGATACCATGATAATATCAAACCTCAAATTAAAATAATATTTGGGGTAACATTTTCGCAAGATTGGGTTTCTTCATATTAAACTTGTTGGGATTGTTGTGATTCTTCATGAGTAACAATATTCATCCGGCGTTTAGTTCGTCCCATAGCTACGGTGGTTCGCAGAGCAGATGCTTTCAGAGTAAGAGTTTTGAGGAAAGAAATGTTTCATACTTAATATAATATTTTTGGATTAGAATCCAATTACAAAGCGCGCCATTTTGTACTATTCTTTTTTTTCTTCACCCGCCTTTTTTCTGCACTTCTTATCGCATTTTTTAAATTAAAATTCTTACAACTGTCTTTTTCTTCTTTCATATATTTCTTTTTTTCATATTTTTAAATCAGTAATATTTGTTACATATTGATTTTATATAATTTTCAATTTCATGTCGAGAACTTAGAATAGTGAAAAAGTCACTCAATCTAAAATTTATTATTAAATTCTTTTTAAATTAGATTTTATCATGGCTTAATTACTACCACTTTATTACCACTGGTTAGTATGAATAATTACAAATAACAATTAAATAAAACTGATAACACGTATTTCAAAAATCTTCATCTATTCAAAATATATGTTTATGAACCAAATTAAATGAAATTACATGTAAATTAAATTAAAGAAATATATAGAATATATTTATATCGAGTTAAATGATATTGAATAATTTAATTAATTAATTAATTAATACACTATCTTTAAAGTAAAAATGAATATCGAGATTGAAATTAATATTAATATTGTCATTCGTTTAATTTGAAATTTATACAAAATTATAGAATGTGAATAAATAATTATAATTTCTCCATTTTTCTTTGAAATTTTATTGATTTATATAATATTGATGATAAGATATTTTGTTTAAATATTACTCTTATTTATGTAACTTATTATATAAAATTGGTAATAGAAGTAGCATACCAATGTTAGATTAAATGTATCTATAATAGTCGTATATATTAATAATATAATAGTAATTTATAATAAAATAGTAATTGTAATTAAAAAAAGTACTAATATACTAAAACAAGATTATGTAATAAAATAGTAATATACGAGTAATAGTAATATATAGTAATAGATAATAATACATTGACACTCCAACAAATATAATCTAGTATGGTAATGTATATTAATATATAATAATATATAGTAGTATGTAATACTACTATATAATAGTGATAGTTATTTAATACTAAATATATAGTAATTGTAATTAAAAAATACACCATAAATTCACTACAAAATTAAATCCATATACCGACAGTAATTTTTATTATCGGTAACCTTTAATAACGGTTTTTTCTTACTTATGCCGACGTCTTTTATAAAACCGTAGGAAAATAAACACATATTTCAATGATTTAAATTATAATATTGAGAAAAGTTTATAAACCGTTAGTAAAATTAACACAGTCGTCGGTAAAAATGATATTCAATTTCTAATGGCTATCATTTATCGTCGGTAAATATAATATTTTTAGGGATGGTTTGAAAATAATTTGACTCTTCTTTAGGATCTACTGGATCTATTTAACCATACTGTCTGTATAAATGATAATTGTAAATGCTATATACAATTATAATTATATCAGTTTTAGTCTATATATATTTATATAATTTTTAGGAACAATAAAATTTTAGAGTTAATGTAAAAAGGGTAATTTATAATGTGTATTGTAATAAGTTATAAGTTATAACATGATAAGCAATGGTAATAACCTAGTGATAAGATATTATAATATGGTAATAAGTCTGCTATAATAAGTAATGGTAACAAATGGTAATGGTAAGATGTTATAACATGGTCAAATGGTAAGATGTTACAACTTGTGATAGTAGTGTAATAACTTGTGATAACTCTGTGAGTATAAAAAATTTATAAAAAAATTAGAATTACTATTTTCTAATAATATTACTGTAATATTATTATAAATTATAATTATTAGAATTATGTTGATGTTACTTGAAAAGACAATGATCTGCAAAATTTGAAACTCCCGACAACAAACTCAACCATTGGATTTAAAACTCCCAAGAACAAAACTAACCATTGGATTTAAAACTCTATCAATTATTTATACAATTACCGTTGCTTATTACTTTCTTACTAGTTATTACTACTTACCACTGCTGCTTACTACTTAGTAGCTAATAACTACTTACTATACTGCTTACTAGCTTTAACTATTTACTACTCTTACTACTCTTATTACTGTTTTTTACTAACTTTACAACTGCTTACTTACTACATAGTTACTACAGATTACTATTATTACTTATTACATACTATTTACTACCTACTATTACTTGCTATATACTATTTACTATTTTTATAGACCTACTATTACTTACTACATACTATTTACTACCTACTATTACTTACTACTACGTATTATTTACTACATATATATATATATATATATATATATAATTATATAATACCCTAGGAATTCAATATAAAATAATAAATGAGATTATAATAATTCTACATTATAAATTAATTAAATATAGATATAAATCTAATTACATAAAATTAATAATAATAATAATGAAAGAGGATAATAGTTTAATTATTAATTTAAAGAATGTATTATTAGTAATCAAAGGATAAACCAAAAAATTGTGTATATATATATATATATATTCTATATTCTTATATATATTCTATATGGTATATATATTATATATATTATTCTTATATATATTATATATAAGAATATATTATATATATATTATTTATGGTATGTTAATGAAGTTGTGTGGAATTTTTATTATTTCTCTTGAATGCAGTCACACCTCTGCACATATGTCCGCAAATGTCCGCAAAAAGGCTATTCATTTACATTTACCTGTGAAGTTTACTTGCATGCCATATGCCATATGCAAACAAAAACGGAAGTTTTCACTTGCATGCCATATGCAAACAAAAACCTAATCTATAGCTAGGTATATTTGGACAACAAAAAAACTATTCATATTCATTCATTTAGCGTTCACATGTGAGCTCGGCATATGCAAACCCATAATATCCAAAAGAAAAAAGAGAAAAAAAACAAGTTGCATTCTGAACTCTGAACCATTGTTTTGACCATTTACAAAACAAACAAAAGAAAAAAAATTTTGCTCCAAGCAAATCTTGACATTTCACAAAAAGAAACAAAAAAACAATAATAAAACTTCATTGCATAGTATTATTTGCATAGTATTATTATTTGGAAATTTCTTGCGGATACACTTTTTTCACACTATCTCTCTCACTCACTCACACATAACAATTATCCTTCTCTCACTATCATCATCAAACTCTCACTCTAAACTTGTTCTTGTTGTTCTCTCACGCCTCTTCTCCTTCATCTTCTTACCCTTCTCCACTACAAAAAAGCAGATTTTAGCGATGAAATTTAGCGACGAAACAAATTCGTCGCAAATCTGCAACAAATTTAGCAACAAAAAATGTTATCGTCGCAAATTAGCCATAATTTTAGCAACAAAAATATTTTCGTCACAAATTTAGCAACTAAAAACTTTTTCGTTACAAAATTCGTCGCAAATTTGTGACGAAAATTATTTGAAGCAAAATTCGTTGCAAATTTGGGACGAAAAAATATTTCGTTGCTAAATTTGCGACGAATCTCAAAATTCGTCGCAAATTTTGCGACGAATTTCAAAAATCATCCCTAAATTTGCGACGAAAAAGAAATTCATCTCAAAATTAGGGACGAAAACGAAATTCGTCCCTAAATTCGGGCCGAATTTAAAATTTGTCCAAAATTATTGGGACGAACTTCTGAATTTGTCGCTAAATTGGGGACGAAAATGAATTTGTCTCTAAATTTGTGACGAATTTCTAAATTCGTTACAAAATTAGCGACGAATATTTATATTTGTCGCAACAAATTTGATTATTTGTTGCTAATTTTGTTGCAAATGAGTGGGAAAAATAACATTTATGACAAAATTCGTCGTTAAAATTTATTTTTCAGTAATTAGATACATTTTCTAGTATGATAAACATTTTGTAATATAAAAAATGATTTGAAAACGGTGTTATACACTTAGAGCGTATTACAATCTTAAAATATTAAAAAAATATTAAATAAAATCTTTCATTCATTGTCTATTTATATAAAAGAGTCATAATATAGTATCTTTTAATTTGTTACAAAAAATTATTATTAGTATATTCATTTTTTATTCATTATCTGTTAAATTTTTCATTTATAACACTGATAACTTTATTTTATATATTTGTTTAAATATTCGATTAAGTAAATGAAGAGTTAAAGTAGAAGTACTTGTTAAATAATAATCAATACATTGAATAATTGTTTATAATTATATCATAATACGCCAATATTATTAATAATTTATCGGTTTAGTTTCTATTTTAGTGTATTCAAAGAGTTTAATTATCAGAAACCATAAGTATGGTTGTTAAAATCGTAAAGAAAAAAATTATTTTTCATTAAATTTACTACAAATTGCTACAAAAACATATATTTATCGAAAATTTAGCGATGAAATCATTCTTTCGTCGTAGATTGTAGCGAAAAAAAAAATATTTCGTCTCAGATTCAGGGACGAAAAAAAAATTTCGTCCCTGCTTCAGGGACGAAAAAAAAATTTCGTCCCTGATTCTGGGACGAAAAACTTTTTCGTCCCTGAATCAGGGACGAAAAAATATTTTGTCCCTGCTTCTGGGACGAAAAATAAATTTCGTCCCCGATTCAGGGACGAAAAGGTTTTTCGTCCCAGAATTCGGGACGAATTTTGGGACAAAAGAGTGTTTGAAGCAAAATTCAAAATATAAGGGAATGGTTTCCGGGAAAATTAGTGGACTACTAAAGTCTATCTTCGGGAGGAACATTATAGTGTATCATTAATTTCCTCTACTAAACTTAAATTCAATTTTGAATTTATTTATTTAGTATAATTTTTAAAAATACTATTACAATTTGAAATTTATATTTTCGTAACATAATTGAAGGGTTAGTGAGTAAGAAAATAATTTGTCGAAAAAATTAAAAATTTATAAGCAAGTTCGATATTTTTGTTCCGTTTTGCATTTGTTATTAGTATAATTTTGCTTTTAACTAAATTAAACAACTAAAATATATTTAATATGATTCCGTCGATAAATGATCGTTGATAAAATAAAACATAAAATTGAGTTGTGATATCAAGCGAGATAATTTTTGTTGTACCTTGTTCCATCATCCTCAAAAAATAATTTTGTCGCTGAATTACGGTCGAAAAAAAATTTTCAGAAGAAAAAATTTGGTCCCTGAATCATGGACGAAAAAGAAATTCGTCCCTGAATCAGGGACGAAAAAAAATTCATCCCTGAATCAGGGACGAATTTTGGGACAAATTTGTTTTTGAAGCAAAAGTGAAGATATTTCATATGAAAAAAAATAAAAAATAAAAACCATCTCTCCCATGACAAATTCTTGGCCATGTTGAAAAACAGAATATGCGTAGGAATCTATTAGAATAAAGATCTATTTTTCATTTATCGGGTCTTTTTCAAGCCCCTTTATGATCTGAATTTATTCCAATCTACACTCTATAAACTCTCTAATCTTCCCACTGCAAAAGGCATGTAATTCACTCTCATTCCCTTCTTTACAATGTATATTTTGTGATATGTTATCAGATTAGCTCTACTAGAACTGGTAGTTAAGGTCTTATGCTTTTGAACAAGAAAGCATAAGCATAAATCATATCTTTCAGTTAATAAAAAATAGTAGACTCGATATTGTTTGATTGCTTTCAATATTTTTCCTTCAACTTTGGCTTGAAAAACCATGTTAATATAGTTGAGATGGGACGAAAAAGATATTCGTTCCGGCTTCAGGGAGGGAAAAAAATTTCGTCCCTTAGTCAGGGACGAAAAAAAATTTCGTCCCTGAATCAGGGACGAATTTTGGGACAAATTGGATTTTGAAGCAAAATCCAAGATATTTCATATCTTTGATGCTCTCTCTGTCTCTCTGTCTCTCTGTCTCTCTCTCTCTCTCTCTCGGGTTCATCTCGTTTGTGAAGAGCAGCCGTGAAGGGGTACTGCGAAGGGATGGCGGAAGGGATGCCGGATCTACGATAGTGTTAGGTAATCTCTCTCTCTCATTCTCTCTCTTGGCCGTAGACGGCAGATCCGGCGGCCAGCCGCCGGATCTGAGTTTTTTATGGCAGATCCATAAAGGGCGAGGTGCGCGAAGGCGCTGCCTCCCCTGCGCTGCCCAGGTGCGCGAAGGGGCCGTCGCCCCTTCGCTGCCCAGACGGCCAATGGGGCCGTCGCCCCTTCGCTGCCCAGAGGCGCAAAGGGGCCGCTGTCCCCTTTGCGCCTCCGCCGCGATAATGGGCAGCAGGGGCTGCGCGGCCCTGCTGCGCAAAGGGCCTGCAGCCCCTTCGAGGCCCAGACGCGCGAAGGGGCCGCTGGGCCCTTTGCGCGTCCTCCGCGGGAAGGGGCCGCAGTGGCTGCGCGGCCCCGACGCGGGAAGGTGCCGCGCAGCCCTTGTTGCGTCCCTGCTGCGGGATGGGTCACGATGGCCCCTGGCTTCCCATCGTGGCCCATTGGACTGGGCCATGCCCAATGGGCCCGGCGAGGCCCATTGGTTCCGGCCCGGCCCATTGGGACAGGTCCAGTACAAACTTTAATGTTGTTGAATTGTATTTTTTAAATTTGTGCGAAATGTTATTTAAAAGATTTTTTTATAATATTGTTTTAACTACCTTATTAGTTATTTATAAATCTTTTTTTATGTGTTAGGTTTTGCGGTTCTCGACTATTTGGATTGGAAGCTGTTACTGGTGTTGATATCAGACTCTATCGGTGAGTTATTAATTGGTGGTGATAATTGTTTTATTATATACTCTAATGATGTTAAAATGTAATTAATAGTAAATTTTATGTGATAAATGATTATGAAATGTTTGTGATTAACAATACTCTGTAGTTTATATTAAATTTTATATCGATTTGTTAAATAATCAATGTTGTTAAATGTTTAATATATGATAATTTATTTTATTTTATTATAATATTTAATGTTATTGTAATAATTTAGTTAATTTGTTTTATATTAATTAAGTTTATAATATTATTTATTATTATATTTAATTTTTGTGAAATTAATCTATGTATTTATGATGATTTCATTTTTGTATAAACGTTATTGTTTAGTGTTGTATGATTTTAGTTTGAAATATTGATGATATTACTTATGATGATTTAGTAGTTTTGTTTGTAGATCTTATTTGAATTCTTATTAATATTTCAAAAAGTTTAAATTTGGAGACAGGAAAAATGCATAACGAAAGAAGTTGGATGTATAAGAAGAACTTATCTGATCGTCGGGGTTTAACTGATGAATTTATATTTGGGTTGGAGCAATTTTTACATTTTGCTTGTACTCAAGTTGATTTTCTGGATGGGAATAAGCTAAGGTGTCCGTGTAGAAGGTGTCGGAATGGTAAATTTTTGGAGTATGATAAAGTTAGGGAACATCTTTGTAGAGTTGGTTTTACCCCGAATTACTATAATTGGACATGCCATGGTGAACCATTCATTTCTGATGAAGAGTTTGGACGAAATAGACAATTCTCAGTTAGTGGGGATCAGAGTTATTATGAACAATTGAATCCGTATCAGAGGATGGTAATTGATGCAGTGGGTCCGAATTTTGTTCCTGATCCAAGCGCTGGAAGTTCTAGTTTTGCTCCAACATTTGAACATGGGTATACTAGTTATGCATCACCATTGGAGGAGGTAGAAGTAGTAGGTGTTGATCAAAATCTGTCAAATGAATCATCTCTCCAATTTCAGGAAGTCTTAAGAGCTGCAGATGAACCTTTGTGGGCTGGTTGTGATAGCCATACGAAACTATCTCTAACCGCAAGATTGTTGAATGTCAAGGCAGAGCATAATGTGTCTGAGAATTGTTTTAATGATTTTGTTCAAGTTATTGGAGAAGTATTGCCGCGTGATCATATTATGCCCAATGACTTCTATAGTATGAAAAAGCTTGTGAAAGAATTAGGTCTTCCAGTGCAGAGAATAGATGTTTGCAGAGATGCTTGTATGCTATTTTGGGGAGATGACAAAGAAGCAGAATTTTGTAAATTCTGTAATCAAAGTAGATACAAGAATTCTCGGAGGTCGGGTCGTAATCAGCAGCGTAAATCATACAGACAAATGTTTTATTTGTCTTTAACTCTTAGGTTACAAAGACTTTATGCATCTGAGACCACAGCTAAACACATGACGTGGCATGCAAATCATGAAACAGAAGAGGGGTTAATGTGTCATCCTTCAGATGCAGAAGCGTGGAAATATTTTGATAGAACATATCCTGAGTTCGCGAGAGAGACTCGAAATATTAGATTAGGTCTTTATGCTGATGGATTTGCACCATTTGGCAAATCAGGAAGAAATTATTCATGTTGGCCAGTTATCTTAACTCCGTATAATTTTCCACCCGGTATGTGTATGAAGGCACCGTATATGTTTTTAACATTGGTTGTGCCTGGCCCGCAAAATCCAAAGAAATTAATAGATGTTTACACGCAACCATTGATTGCGGAGTTGAAACAACTATGGGATGAAGGTGTTCCTACATATAATGTTCATACTAATAAGATGTTTGTAATGAAGGCTGTTCTTCTTTGGACCATTAATGATTTTCCTACGTATGGTATGTTATCAGGATGGAGTACCGCAGAGATTTTAGGATGTCCAATTTGTTTGGAGAGATCAAAATCATTCAGATTGAAACATGGGAAGAAAGCGAGTTATTTTGATTGCCATAGACAATTTTTACCGTTAAATCATAAATTTAGAAGAAATAAAGAAGAATTCACTAAAAATAGAAATGAAAGAACACCTCCTCCACTGAGATTAACCGGTGAACAAATTTGGCATAGAGTCATTAACTTTCCATTTGTTATTGAAGAGCCACATGGTACAACATATGGCTATGGACATTCGCATAAATGGACTAAACGAAGTTTATTTTGGGATTTACCGTATTGGAAGACACTGTTGGTTCATCATAATCTCGATGTAATGCATATCGAGAAGAATGTCTTTGATAATCTAATAAATACAGTGATGGATATCACTGGGAAAAGGAAAGACAACTTGAATGCAAGAAAAGATATGCGACTCATTTGTAAATGACCCACTCTTGATGTCGATGAAAGTAGTAGGGGACCAAAACCGAAGGCAGTTTATATATTGAATAAGGATCAGAGACGGCTTGTTTGTGAATGGTTGAAATCATTGAGATTTCCTGATGGTTATGTTTCAAATCTTGGAAGATGTGTCGATTTAAAAGAATGCAAGTTAATTGGTTTGAAAAGTCATGATTGTCATATATTTATGGAAAGATTAATTCCTATTGCTTTTAAGGAACTCTTACCGAATTTTGTTTGGGGTACCATTACGGAGCTAAGTATTTTTCTTCATGATATTTGCTCGACAGTGTTGAAACATTCACACATGGAGATGTTAGAGAGAGAGATTTTAATAATTTTGTGTAATTTAGAAAGGATTTTTCCCCCGTCATTTTTTGATTCCATGGAACATCTTTTGGTTCACTTGCCATATGAGGCGAAAGTTGGAGGTCCTGTCCAATTTAGATGGATGTATCCATTTGAAAGGTGAGTTTTTCATCTTTATTTCTTCGTTATGAAGGCATATAAATTTCGTAATTTCATTACATATAAATTTCTAAAACATTTTGTTTTATTTCAATTAGATTCCTATATCATTTGAAGAAGAAAGTTAAAAATAAGGCACGTGTTGAAGCCTCTATTGTCAATGCATATATTGTGGAGGAAGTAACAACGTTTGCATCATATTATTTTGAGCCTCACGTTCAGTGCAAGAGGCGGAGACCGGGAAGAAATGATGAGGGTTCTATTGATCCAAATGAGAATTCATTCTCAATTTTTAACTACCTTGGTCGACCAAGTGGATCATGTAAGCGTAGATATTTAACTGATCAAGAATGGAGGGCAGCCCACACATATATTTTACTGAACTGTCCAAAAGTGACACCATTTTTCGAGTGAGTGTATATTTTTTATTTTATATATTTCTTATGTTATACATTATGTGTGATAAATATTATTTCTTTTGATGGTAGAATTTTCCAAAACGTATATTCTCAACTTTCGAGATATGAGTTTGATCGTTACTGCGATGAAGAATTTGCACCATGGTTCAAAAAATATGTAAGTTGACTATCAATTATTTAAATATTTTTGTTAAAATATTTTAACATATTTACTTAACTTTAGGTCCATGATAATGAAGCTCAACTTCAGCAAGAATTGTTAATCCATCTGTCATGGGGTTCAAAAGCAATGGTACGAACTTGGCTATCCTATTTTATAAACGGGTATAAATTTCATACTGAAAAATATGGAGTGGGCAAAACGACAATGAATAGTGGAGTTTGCGTTCAGTCATCCAATGATGGTGGAGGTCAAAATGATTTTTATGGTTTGTTGGATGAAATCGTTGAGGTAGAGTACCCTGGTCTAGCATTACGGGTTGTTTTATTTATGTGTCGCTAGTTTGACCCTGTGAAAGGGATGAAAGTGCATCCACAGTTTAATTTGATTGAAATAAATCATAAAAAATTATATAAAAGATATGAACCATTTGTGTTGGCACAACAAGCGATTCAAGTATTTTATGCTTCATATCCTAGTTTGAAACGTGACAAAATTGATTGGTGGGCTGTTTTTAAAACGAAAACACGGAAAAAAATTGAAGAACATTGGGAAGAAACAACATATCAACAAGAGCAAGTTGTCAATACAGTTCAGACCGAGGAATATAATATTCCAACGTTACGAGATCCTAGCGGAGTAGTGATAGATGTGGATGCAAGTGAAATTCATGAAGAAGATGATGAAGAATCTAATTTTGAGACAAATGATGAGGATGAGGATTCTGATGAAGATGATGAAGAGGATGATGAAAATGATGTTGAAGAGTCTAATTTTGAGACGCATGATGACGATGAGGATGATAATGACGATTATGATTTTTGTTGACGGGTAAATTTTGTTCTCTTCATCTAATAAAAATCATATATTTATCTTGATATATGATAATATATTTCTTTTAAGTGGGTAAGTTAGTCGACACGTATTTTTTGCAAATTTCTTAAAAAAAATTCTTCTTTATTTACATTCTTATTCTTAAATTTATATATTGAATTTGTTAATATACTATCTTGTTTTTTTGTATAGGTCATTCAAGAAAATTTCTTCACATATTGGTATCTTGTTTCGTCAGAAATAATTTATCAAATTAAATATGGTAAGTTTATTCATGTTCTTAATTATGTATATGATGAATATGCAATTTACATTTTTTTGTTTAAATTGTAATATGGTTGACAGTTTCGACGTGGCGGCTATAGACGCAATTCGGATGGAAATTCACGCTCTTCACCATCGCAGTCCGCTTCGGCAGCTTCGCAATCGCATTCCCTTGCCGGCAACGTACCTTCGCCTCCCCCTTCTGTTGCAGGCCCTTCACACTCTCAACACATCGCTAGCAACGTACCTTCAGCAGTCACTTTGGTGGAACAATTGCATGCCGATAGAGAAGACAATCGAGAGATAATAGCCCCATATGGAGATTCGTAAGTACTAAATTTTAAATTTGTAGATGTATTATTTCTTTTATTTATGAAATAATTTCTTCTTTTAACTATCATATTTATTTAACATTATTTGTTTGAAACTTTACGATAGATTTACAAATTCTGTACATGTTATTCACGAGCTGAATAGAATTATGAATAATCATTGGGGAGGGGCTTCGATGTCTTACACAAGCACTCCGGATGAAACAAAAGAACTATGGTGGAACGAGTTTAAGATAAGTTATCCCAATCAGTTTATATATGAAATGAAGTTAATAGCTTTATAAGTTATTGCTTGCTTTCCATTGCAGCGAGTATTCACTTGGGACGAGACTGAAGAATTGGAAGTAAGAAGGATTTGGAAAAAAAAATGTGGCGATCACATTCGACACGTTTTAAATCATGCAAAGAGACATGCAAAAAAGCCCAACTGCATCACCGAGCAAAATTGGGACAGGATTCTTAATTTTTGGGAATCGGAGGAGAGTCAACGAAAGAGTGAGCAAAATAAAAAAAATCGAGCTTATAATTCAGGGGAATCGTCTGCGACGTATGCGGGAGGCTCGATCACTATCGGTGAACATAGAAATAGATTGGTAATTTTATACAAATATTAATTTTTTTTATCTACTTTAAAGTATATCATTATTTGTAAGAGTGTTTTTTTATTTTAGGCAAAGGAAATAGGGACCGAGCCTTCATTCATAGATACTTTCATGTGCACATTTTAGAAAAAATACAAGACTTGGAGCGGGGAGAGAGCTAGAGTAATTAAGGTTTGTAATTTCAAATTTTCCAATTACTTTATCTACATTTTTAATGTTGATATGAATATTTTATGTTGAGCATATCATAACGATGTATGAAGATTTCTTTATGTTAGTCTCTCCCAAGTTTATTTTTATTGTTGACTTGATTCTTTGATTTCTAATGAATTACTTGCTACAGATTCTCTTTTATTTTTTTTCCTAAAATTTCAACTTATTCAATGTTAATATGAATGTTCATAATTTAGATCCTATATGGTGTCATGATTTATGTTACAAAATTTTTTATTTTCCTTGATTATGTGTTTGAATTATAATGTTATTGTAAATTTATTTTAATTGTTCTCATGACAATGTAGGAGAAATATGACGAGCTAGCATGTAGAAATTCGAGTGCTAGTAATGATGCTGGCGGATCTGAGCCATCTGTTGATAACATGAATACATGGCTTGAGGTGACTGGTGGACGAAAAGGGAGTAGAGTAGTTGGGCTAGGTTCTTTGAGCAGAACATACAAAAATACCGGTTTATCTTCTTCCACACCACCAGCAGTTAGAGCACAAATAAATCAATTGAATGAAGAGGTGAGCCAATTGAAGGACTTGCTACTGCAAAGAGATCAGGCATTCAGTGAACTTCAAGCAAAGCACACGCAAGAATTGCACGAGGTTCGCACGCAACAAATGTTAATCATGCAGCATCTTCAGTTATTCTCCGCTCCAAATCAGATTCTCCCTTCTATTTCTCCTCCTGATAATGCTTGCGATGGTGATGAGGGTGATGATTTTTTTGATGATGATGATGATGATGGTGATGGTGGAGGTCATACTTGAGATTGTGAACTGTTATGTTACTGTTATATTGAATTTTTTTTTTATGGTTTTTGATAATTCGATATTTAGTTTTGATGTTGCTTTTTGGTTAGATATTATAAATATGATTGCTTGTTACATTTTTAATTTTTTGATCTTATTGAATAGGTAGTTATAATTATGAGTATAGATTGTTTAAATTTTATATTAAAAATGATTTGGATGATAATATTGTTGATAAGGTTGGGTGAGCACGTAAATTTTGTCCAAATATTATAATAGAATTTTTATTCGTTGTAAAACATATAATATTCGTGACAAATTTAGCAACAAATATTGTTTCGTCGCAAAAATTTGGGACGAAATAAGATTCGTCGCAATTTTGCAACAAAATAGTATTCGTCCGAAAATTTGCGACGAAATAATATTTGTCGCTAAATTTTGCGACGAATTTTGCAACGAATAATTATTCGTCGCAAAGTTTGCAATAAAATTTTTTTATTGGAAATTTGCGACGAACAATGTGTTCGTCGCAAAATTTCCGACGAATTTACTTTCGTCGCAAATGTCGTTGCAAATTTGCGATAAATTTCCGAACATATAAATATTTGTTGGAAATTTTTGCGACGAATAATTAATTTTTCATCCCAAATTTTTGCGACAACTTATTAGCGACGAAAAATTATTTGTTGCAAAATTCGTCACAAATGTGTTTTCCGACGAATTTTTCTTCCAATTTCGTCCCAAATTTTGTTGCAAATTTTGTCTTTTTTTGTAGTGCTCACTTTTCACATTTCACTCACAAAGGGCTTTCGGAAAGGAAATTAAATTATGAGGGAATCGGAGCAATATAATAGAAGGGAGTTTCCATCTCTTAAAAGAAGCAAAGAATTTGACCAGATATTTTCTTATTAAAATATTAGTGTTGGTCGTTTAGTAGATTGAGAATTTTTAGAGAGTATAGATTTTAAGTATGAAAGTTTTTTAAAAGAAATATGTTCTCGTTGGATTCTCAATTCAAAAAAAAAATTTATGAAAACGTTGTGAAAATTTTTTATAATAATATGAAAAAAAAATTAATAGTGAGTATTTTATTGATATTGATGGTGAAATTAATTCGTGTTGTTTTCAAACTTATTTTGATGGAAAAAAAATTAAAGTTAACCCAAAAATAATATGTACAGAGCGTGATCTTCCTTGGGTGGATTAGGAAGAATGTGCTCCATATTTGAAAAGTGATGTGTTAACGGACGCCCAAATTGTTTTTAATAATAATAGTTTAGAGAGTTTTAGTAAAAATACAGCAAACTTAAATTTGCATGAAAGAATTCTTCATTTATTAATAGTATATGTTGTTAACCCACACGGAGGTAATTATACATCCATTACTCGAGAAGATTTTATTTCATGATATTAAATTATTATTTCATAGTACATATTTTTTTAATTATGATATATATTAAGTTTTTGATTTCCAAACAACTCACAATTAACTAACTAACAATAATAATAATAAAATTTGATAGAATTAAACTTAAAATTTGATATGAAATTTTTTTAAATTTTTAATATTACTATTTCAAAATTATGATGATATTAAATTATTATTTCATAGTATAAATTTTATTAATTATGATATATATTAAGTTTTTGATTTCCAAACAACTCACAATTAACTAACTAACAATAATAATAATATATTTGGTAGAATTAAACTTAAAATTTGGTAGAATTAAACTTACAATTTGATAGAATTAAACTGTGATCAAAATTATTTTTTTTCACTTGCTTTAGCTTTAGCTAGACAAACAAAAATTTTTTTTGGCGCCATTAACAAAATTTTTTTGGCACTAAAATTATGTTGATTTTGGCGCAAATGTTAACACAATTTTCACAATATCACTTATCACTTATTTGAAAATCAGTTATTTCTCTTCTTTTTTCTAATCTGTTTCGTTCTCTCTTTTATTTCTCTTTTCGCTTTTGCAATTTTCTCATGGATTGGAGATGAATGTATTTTAAATCAAGAGCAAGAGGGGGGTTAATATTTTTCTTGAATTTGCATTTGAAAATATTCAATCAATTGATGGGAAGATATCATGTCCTTATGTTAAATGTTTCAATACATTAAGATTTCCAATATTCATAGTATTCAATCACTTATTACATCATGGCTTTCAACATGGATATGAGAAATGGATATATCATGGAGAGGGAGAGGGTAATAAAGAAGGTAATAAGGAGAGTATTGAAAATGGATCCAACAACAACATTGATAATCTTTTTGAGCATGATATGTTTGGCATGTTACATGATACATTCACACATTTACATCATGATTTTTCCTTCAAAAGTTATCATCAACCAAATTCTCATGCATCCATGGTGGACGAATCAACTTTAAATAAGTTTCATGAATTACTTGAAGATGCCAAAAAACCCGTATATCCAAAATCGAAATACAGTATGCTTACAACTATTATACATTTATATCATTTAAAGTGTTTATCTGGGTAGACCAAGGATAAGGTAGAGAAGAACAATCGAGAACTTTTTTTGAAAACAAAGAGGCTAAGAGCAGAGATTTGAAGATATTATTTTTGAATATTTTGAAAATTTTGAACCGGAACTACAAATGGAAGATTCTGACAATGAGGCTTTTGTAGGTTCGTCCGCCAATATATTTATCCTTTATTTGAGCTTATTTATGGTTATTGGTTATTAGAGTATTTAGGGATTTTTAGTAATTGATTTGAGATTTAATAATTTATGTTATAAATTCTAGAAATTTAAGATACGTTATTTACGTTTCTAGATACAGAAGAGAAGAAGAAAGGAGTGGCTAAGAACAAGAAGAAGAGGAGTGTCTTGCATGCGAATAAGGTAATGAAATCTAATATCGTCTGCATATATTAATAATTTAATTATTATTACTATCAATAATGTAAAAATTATTGCAAGAATAGAATAAAAGTATTGAAGAATGGACGGAATTAAAGGAAGGGGAGAGGGACAACTATAACAAAGTGAAAGAAACAAAGAAATTACTTACACTAAGTAGAGCAATGACATCACTTACACCGGCACCGATTCAAACGATGTGCTCTCCAAAGCAATTAAAGGAGGTAATTCTTTTGCTTAGTCATGAGATGAAAGAAAAGGTAAAACATATGTGGTTTGACAATATCTTGAAGCTCAGCTGTGATACATTAAGTCGAAAATTGTGTGAAGAATTGATAATGAGATTCGAACTGATGGAAAAACTTTTTTGTGTTCGTCCAAACCAAAACTTTAAGTTGACACCTATAGAAGTAGGACGAATCCTAGGAATCACTTCAACTGGACGTGAAGCTTTGGGCTTTTCATCTTTGGTTGAGTCTCCATATATTAGAAAGTATTTTTCGAAACTAAAACATACGGAGTTGAAAGAGAACATGCATATGGAAGATGCCTCCTCGCCAAAATTTAAATGCTACTTCTTGCTCTTCCTTCTCGGATGCTTTTTATGTCCTACCACAAGTGTCTTCCCTTCTGCCAGATACCTAAAGGCAACCATTGATGTGGATAAAGTGAGTCTATATAACTAGACTGATTTTATATTAAAATGGTTACGTGATGAGATTTGCCAATTTTAAGCTCTTCAGACAGGAGGAAGAGAAGACGAGAAGAGGAAGAAGAGGGCAATTGGTGGATGTATATTCTTGCTTATGGTATGTTCATAATTATAATTTTAATATTGAATAAAATTAATTTAATGTTATTAATATGAATTCAAGGTTTTTAAATATTGAAATTTGTTTTATATGAATTATGTGTATATATAGATATTTTACTTTGAGAAGGTGAGAGTCAACAATTTGGGTGGTGAAGAAAACAAACTACCAATTGCCTATTGGACTAGCGAGCGTGTAAATAAGAGGCTCGTCTTTGAGCGTGCAGAGATAAGTTAATTAAGTTAACTGCATTGTCTTCATATATAATTTATATATGTTGCATTATTGTTCCATATTCATATATGTTGCATTATTCTTCCATAGGGTTTGTTGTTATCAAAAGATGAAAAAAAACAAAGAAGTGAAGGAAATGCAATTGTATTATCCTGATAGAACTGGAGAAGAAACGAAGATACAATTTACTAGTTATTATCATATCCAGCAATTGAGATGTATGGAATTCAGATTGTATTGATGAGAAGTATTCATATGAAAATTGAAATTACTTACAACTACTTATCACTACTTATTATACTTACCACTACTGTTGATTATTATTGCAGGGTTTATGCCCATGACTGGGTGAGAGCAACATGAGCACGAGGCTGTGCCTGGTAGGGGTTGCCGGGCTTATGCCCATGCCTTGGAGGGGGCAGCATGATCAGGAGGCTGCGCCCACAAAGGGGTTCCCGGGCTTATACCCATACTTGGGCGGGGGCAGCATGAACAAGAGACTGCGCCCGCATGAGAGGAGATTGCACCCGCGAGGGATTCCGGGCTTGTGTGGCTAGTAGGGGCCTTCGCCCATGGTACACGGAAGCACGACGGCTTGCACGGGTACTCACCCTACGACCCATTGCTTAGGTGGCACAGGACTGGAACATTAAAGACATTGGTTTCAAACCCAAATGGAAATAAAAAAAAAAGAGCAAGCATACACATGAAATGGAATCGAAAAACAGAGTAAGAAGTCAAAACAGAGTATGGTTGGTTTGTGCATTCTGATAGAGTTCATAGGGGCCATAGAAGAAATGTTAGAGATTGAAAGGAAAATTTGAGGAGAGCATAAAGAAGGAGTTGCAGAGATAGAGAAGATGAGAGATAGAGATGAGAGATAGAGACAGATAGGGAGAGAGATAGAGAGATAGAGAGAAGACTCAGAATAAATTAAGGAATCAATCATTTTCCCCTCTTTCTTCTAGAGTTTACCCCTTTTTATACATTTTGTTTAACACTCTTTACTGTCCTAACTGACCTAACAGTTTGGTTGATCAACAAAATTTAACCACGACCAACCTCACGTTCTTAATAAACATTACAACTACAACATATCATTACATTAGAAAATTAAATTCAGATACTTACAAATACAACTAAACATTATGTTACAAATCAAAATACAATGAGAATAAAAAAATTACAAAACATATCAAAATACAAATAGAAAAATACAAAATAGATATAATTACTAGAATTTTTTAGCATTGAAAAACAGAAGAGATCAACACATCAACATTAAAATACACATAAAAATACAAAATGAACAAAACTACAAATACAAATGCAAAAAGCAAGGGAAGGGAGAAGCAAGTACACATAATTATTTCAAATTGTTATTTTTAACTTTTGGTATAAATTTTTTGGCACTCTTTCTTGTAGTATCGTTCGACTCCGGATTTGCTATTACAACATTAACAACTTGCTTAATGGTAAAAGGATTGGGAGTAGTAATAGGGGTAGGAGTGTTACCCCAGGTAGTTGTTGTGGGTGTGTGAGGAGAACCAAATGTCGGAAACGGATGCCTAGGGGTAGGATTGTCACGGCTAGGCTGAGTGTCAGGAGCACGAGGGTGAGTATCACGTATCAGGAGCAGGAGAACCAAATGTAGAAGGTGAGTGCAAAACAAATGGGTGGGCAAAGCCAGAGCAACGTGGTGGTAGGAGTGGAGGTTGAGTGGCAGGACTGGGAGATAAAGAAGGCTGAGAAGCAGAGCATGAAGGTCGGGCCGGGTTGCCTATCTGCAAATGGTCTCTGATGCATTCAATAGATTTGGAATTTGTCCTAAGGTCTGCTCTGATGTTCAACATTTGACATATCATTTTGCGATGCTACTCTGCATTCTGATCTGCAAAACAGACATAATCGTCAGAATTGGACATAAGTTTTAAAGATTGTACAATGAATATGTTAGTGTAGTATACAACTTATATCCACGATATGGTTAACTAGATAGTAAAGAAGAGTTATTTAGAAATATTTTTCAAATCGTCTCTAAAACCTTGTCATATTTACTAATCACAAATAATAATCATCGGATTTGTGTGAAACTTATGAAGACGATATGCTTAATTAGTGAGTAGAAGTACTCATATCGAGACTGTTTTCAAACCGTTTTTAAAACTATATCTTATTTGCTGATCACAAAAAATAAGCGTCTGAATTGAATATAGTTTTTAAAGACTGTATAATATATGAGTTAGTATAAATGTTGAATTTATGCAGATGGTATGGTTAGATAGACAGTAAAAACGGTCATATACTGACTGTTTTCAAACCGTCCCTAAATGTGTTATATTTACTGACCACAAATAATAACAGTGAAAATTCAACATCGCTTTTTACAAACGGTTATCTAACATGTACTGACGATTGCTAAACTTTTCTTAACGGATAATATTATACCGTCGTAAAATATATATATTTTCTAACGGTTTCGTTACAAGTGTTGCTATACGCCATAAAAAACAGTCGCTACATGTCACCCCTATAAATATTACCATCACCTCAATACTCTAATTTTGTAGTGTTAGTCTATTTTGCTATATATAGAACATTATGTTGTGCTTCATCCATTCACACGAACATCGTTCTCTCAATACCATGGCTGTTTTAACCAAGTCATGTATTTCCATGTTGTCCATTTTAGTACTATTTATGTTTGTCCTAATGATGAGTTCAGAAACCTGTGCTTTTCGTGAAACCTCCTCGGTTCGAAAAAAGATTAGAAGCCGCACTATGTTGTACAAACTAGGATTCGATGAATCCACGTTACAATATTCTAAGATAAGGTCGATGTTCAATCACATAACCAATAGAGTCATCCCCGGAGGACCTAACCCAGACCATAACTCTCAACCACCTGCATTGTATAACCATAAACAACTGGTTTAATTCTCAACTCTATAAGTACTTGATCTACTATATATGAGTAGCAAGTCCAGGCTATGAAGTTGGTAGCATTGTTCACAACTTCTCTTGTTGGTTTAGTGTTACTATAAATAAAGCTTTCATCTCAAACGTTTTTATGTTATTGTTGTTATCTGCAGTAATCTTTTGGCCTTTTATATGTTCATTTTCTTAACATATTTTTTTTCATTCTTCAATGGATCTAAGTAGGGACCAAATGACTATCCACACGCTAGATGAGTCTGTTGCGGTCCACATTTTTTCCGATTCAAATTCTAATGAAAATTTGGTGTCAAGATTAACATTCCATGCCATTTCATGTTGCAAGGAGTAAAAAAGATAACAAAGGACTAACAATCTGTGGCAAGAGAGAAATGACATATAAAGTCCACACAGCTCAGGATGCTTTCCCATATCTAAAAACCTCCGCACTTAGAACTAACTCAGCATTTCTGCTTCCTCGTGTATTTGAATCTCCTATGGCCATACAAGACACTGCAGGGCAATTAGCTGTGGAAGAGCAATAGATGTCCTTAGTGGAGATGTGAGTGACCATGTCAATAACTGACGATACAGGACGAATTCCATTGGGCTAGCAAAAAACACCAAGAGTTCATTCTCGAAACTCATGCTTTAGAGTTCATGCGTCATAAAAGTTTGGGATTCTAATTCAGTATTCTTTCCCATATCCCAGCCAAAGAGGTCACCTTCAATCATCAAGCTCACTTGGGCTTGGGTACAGGTTTTATATTTTTTGTCTCTTTATTGGGCCTCCAACTCTTCTCTCAACGAATTTATGCAAAGATATTATATTTTATTATTATATTAGCTCTAAATTTAATCCTTCAAATACAAGTTTAGATTTAGGCTCAATTAAAAGTTTTTTTTTTTTTTTTTTTTTTTTCTGTGCTAAACCGACCAGTATTAGGATCTATATTTCAACTAATCTGGTTCAAATTTTATCAGGTTCAACCTTTTTAATATATTTTTTATTTTTAAATTTTCAATTCGAGAGTTAATTACGAAACTTAACATCTTTACCCACTTGACTCTCTGTTGGTGTCTCAATTAAAAAATATAATAAAACATTTAATAACCAATCATTGTAGATTATAAATTACGAAATCACTTCTTTTGGAGCAATATTCTTTATTTATTTGTTTATTCTTTTAGATTTTTTACGAGAGTCAGGAGGAGGTCGTCGTGCAATCAATAGGAGTCATTAGCTCTGATTTAATAGTCTACCAACTGCCTGATTAAGTGGGCTTGAAAAAAATGGAGAATAGACATCTCCATTGAGCCATGGCCCCAAACAAGACTTTCTTTTTTATGACTTTCGTGTGCTCTGTTACGTTCCTCCTTCAGCTCGGCTCTCGAGCTCAACTATAGCAATGTAGGACCATTATTTTATATTGTCAATCTTTAATAATTCTCATACGTTATGATTAATGCAGACGAGAAGAGGTTGAAACTATTGAGCAGTGATATTTAATCAAATATTTAATTTTGACTTAAATTTATTAATGGAAAAGATATTATTAACATTTTAGAGCCCCCAGGTGGTGCCTTCACCAAGCGCCCTCTGAGTAAGTTTAACAAAAAATCAAATAAAAAATTTTTTATTTTTGATTAGTGCTTTTATAAAATTGTCATTCAATTGACTAGATAATTAAATTTGTTTCAGACAGAATCGTTATGTAATATGTGATATGATATAGTTTAATTAATTAATTCAATTCGAGTTAATTACGGTGAATTCTCTTAATTTTTTTTTTTATATTTTAAAACTCAAAATCAAGTAATCGGAGCAGACCAGAGCTCGTATTTCACCGACTCTCGGGCGACTTGGGCTTTAAGTCGGCCCACATAAAAAAGCGTCGTTTAGAGTTTCCTCTTTATAATGGAAAACAAAGAAAGAGGGAGAAAACGGTAAGAGCATCTCTTGTCGGATCCGATCCACTCGACCACCCGATTCGTCGTCACTCGGTTCTCTCTCTTTTTTTCTCTCTTCGATTTTTTTCTTCTTCGTCCGTAATTCGAAAACCCTAGTTCTCGCTGTAAATCTTGCCTCCATAATCTTAGGGTTTTATCTTCTTCTTGTTTCCGATCTGATCTGTATTCTTTTCCGATTTCATTTCGTAATAGATCTTCTGTTTTCTGAACTGAATCTATATTATCTCGATTTCCGAGGATCTAGGTTTTATACAGATCGTTTTAGATTTCTGTTGTGCTTCTTCTGTTCGTGCTTGATGAGTGTTTCCGATCTTTAATTTCTTGATTTATTGAATTTCTACGTTTTTTTATTTAGTTTTGAAATAAAGGTTTCGTGTTTCGTCTTGCGATTTGTGATTTTATAAATTTTATTTCTTGGCTTTTCAAATCGATTAGCTCGTACTAGGGTTTCGGGGGGTTACTTGTATGGCTGGTGAACCAAGAGAGAGAGAGAGATGGCCTGAAAATAGAAAAGTTTACTTTAGAAAAAAATACCGAAAAGACATCAATAGGAATATCATCAAGAATAGTGAAAACAAGGGCAACGACGTCAAAAGCAATGAACTTCAAAATCCCGTTTCTTCAAAATCCCTAACCCTGACATCATCACCAACAAGAAGCCACCATCAGGAGCCTGTTTCTCAAGAGACCCTAACCATAACACCAACACCGACACCGACAAACCCTCAAGATCCTGTATCGCAAGAAACCCTAACCCTAGCTACAACACCACCAACAGACCCTCAGGAGCCACCACCAGCACAGGTAGTTGACGTGACTTCGGATAACGATTCTTCGAGGCTTAATCGACGTCAAATTTCGGGTTCAAATGGATGTGATCAGCCGATGGAAAATGGGTCGGCTAGGAAGCCTGTTGTTTCGAGGGTTGAGGACAGGATAAAGATTCATTTACCAGCTGCATTGGGATCGAAAGAGGAATTGAAGGAGTTGAGGAATAAGTTGTCTAGCGAACTTGATTTGGTTAGGGATTTTGTGAAGAAGCTTGAGGATAAGGAGGTTGAGCTAGACGGGTATGTTCCCGATGGAGGTGGGGGTGATGGTGGTGATGATAATGCTAATGGCTATGTGGAGTCTCATTTTTCCTCGAATGGTGTGGTTGGTGTGGCGGATAGGGGAGGTATTAAGAGAGTGTACTCCGAAGCAGGCTCTGTTGGGCATCAAAATGTGGCAGATAGAGGAGGTATTAAGAGAGTGTATTCAAAAATTGGCTCAGTCCAGCATCAGAACTCGCGTCCATTTCCACAGTTGAGTGTTTCTGTAATGGAGAATAGTCATAGCAATGGTTATTTTGTTGAGAAGGAGAAGAGAACTCCAAAAGAAAACCATTTTTACTCCAAGTCTGATTTCATTCTCGGTAAGGATAGATTACCACCTCTGGAGTCTAACAAGAAGTTGAAATCTAATGGGGATAAGAAATATAGAGGAGGGTTGGAGTACGTAAGTGACAAACATACTGTCCGGGCTTTGAAAAATTGTAGCAATCTTCTTATGAAATTGATGAAGCATAAATTTGCATGGGTTTTCAATAATCCGGTGGATGTGAAGGGTCTTGGTCTGTATGATTATTATACTATTATTAAGCGCCCTATGGATTTGGGTACAGTTAAGGCTAGGCTAAACAAGAATTGGTACAAGTCTCCTAGGGAGTTCGCTGAGGATGTGAGACTTACATTTAAGAATGCCATGACTTATAATCCAAAGGGTCAAGATGTTCACTATATGGCTGAGGTTTTATCTGATGAGTTTGAAGAAAAATGGCAAGTTTTAGAAGCGGAATATAATCATGGTTTGAGATTTGAACATGAAGCGACACTTCATACTCCTACATCAAGGATGACTCCACCATTTCCCCGTCCTCTCCCTCCTCATCCTGAAATGAGGGCTTGGGCTTTGGATAGATCAGATTCTACAAAATTTCCCGTTGAATCCCAAACTAGACCATCAAACTATGGTGGTTCTGGGCGGGTGCCAGTGCCGAAAAAGCCTAAAGCAAATGATCCACATAAAAGGGACATGACTTATGAGGAGAAGCAGAGGCTAAGCATTCATCTGCAGAGTCTGCCTTCAGAGAAGCTGGACAATATTGTTCAGATTATTAGGAAGAGAAATTCGGCACTTTTTCAGCATGATGATGAAATTGAAGTAGACATTGACAGTGTTGATGCGGAGACCCTTTGGGAGCTTGATAGATTTGTATTGAATTACAGGAAGAATTTGAGCAAGAAGAAGCGGAGGGCTGAGCTTGCTCTTCAAGCCCAGGCTGAAGCTGGGCAAACCATCCAGAAAAATGTAAGGTTTTAGACTATATTTGATTTTCCTGCCTCATGTTATTCTTGACTCACGAAATGATGGACAAACACCTATATTTACAGAGTGCAAGTGCTGCTGTTGTGGAGGCACCAAAAGAAACCAGAACAGGTAAAGATCCTTGAAACCAAGCTTTTACTGCATTTTTGGGATTGTTAGATGGTCGAAACAGACAAGCAACACAAATGCATGCAGCTTATTTAAAATCATTTCAAATGGCAGTCGAAGAGTTTGTCTCACATACTTCTCCTACAATAAATGAAAAACAAGGAGACAATGCAAGTAGATCGAGTAGCTCA
The DNA here is from genome assembly GCA_033439265.1 of Dillenia suffruticosa. Lineage (NCBI taxonomy): Eukaryota > Viridiplantae > Streptophyta > Magnoliopsida > Dilleniales > Dilleniaceae > Dillenia > Dillenia suffruticosa. The sequence continues at coordinate 5,533,465 of JAVTVX010000005.1, forward strand.
AGTAGCTCTAGTGGTGACTCTGGGTCCTCGTCAAGTGGTATGACTTAAACTTTTATTATTATTATTATTATTTTTTTTTTTTTTTTTTTTTTTTGGTTCTTTCCCCTTTCGTGCTTAAGCTTTACTTGGGAGGGCAATGCCTTCTGTGGCTGTATTTCTGCAAATGATTCTGATTTGATTTTTTCTGATCCTTTATATGCAGATTCTGACAGTGACAGTTCCTCCGAATCAGATGCTGGGAACTCACCTAGGAATTGAATTAGTTTGATACAGGTACGCTGCGTGATTAGCTGCATAGATTATGCATTACATTGCTTCCATGCCATGTATTGATCTTGCAATTTTGAAGTGTTGTTTATCCCGTTTCCATTTGGAAATTGCCTATATATTGCTTCTGGACTGCCCAATTAAATGTGGATGCCATGATTGCATTATGGCTTTAGTTGGAAATTAAAATTGTTGGATTTGTACAGAATCAGGTGCTGAAACCTGTTCCATGTTGTAAATTGTGAAATAATTTGACTTTGATTTTGTACTCTATATTACCTCTAAAGATGTGGCTTTGATTTTGTTTTCACCATGCATTCGGTCCTACCTGTTGATCCTTTTCATGGTCGAAAATTCACAAGGACAAAGCTCCTTCACCGTTGAATGTGCCGTTGGATACTTTAAATGAATCAGATCCCCACTTACCTTAGAAGCAATAAATTAAGGGGAAAATGGAAACTAGGTAATAATATTATTTGTAGATGCCATAAAGAAACAGAAATATCTTAAATCTGAAGTTTTAAATTCCATGTGATCTTTTCGGTTTAGATAGCTGACGAATATTCTTGTACAAATTTTCTCCCTTGAATTGTTTTTGCTTGCAGATAGTTATTAAATTGCTTTGCAATCTATCTATTTTCAAATATCTACTTTGGAACCCGAGTTAGTGTATCCATGCATATCTGAAATTCAACTAGCAACCAAGCCTACTCCTAACATCAGAAAATGGTATGAGTGTTGCTTGACCTTGACGCCTGTAACAAACAAAATCATGTCAGGTTTTGGTTTGTAATTCAACAAACTGATCTTGTTGCATGTAGATTTATGTTGTAGGATTGATTAAAAAGCAGCATATGATAATTCTTTGTCCTTGATCTTATTCCTGGGTAGGGTGTGAGGTGAAAAAACTATATTACTTAAGAGACATGACTCAGTCTGGCTTATATAGTAGCTTTTATTAAAGCTTTTCGTGTATCTTTTTTATCATTTTGAGACTTGAGTAAACTCAACTCTGTGAAGTGTGTTGTAAATGCCATGTATAAGGACAATGCTTTTTGTAGCTTACTTCAACTATTTTGTATAAGATTTTAATGAAGCTCGATATCAGCACAATAATATGACTGTGTTCCAGTACTAAAATGCTGTGTTATAAGGACATAGCATTAAGGAACATTATTTCATCCACATATCTGTATATTTTACAACTTTTTTAATTTAGTAAAATAAGCAATTCACATTGTACAAAAAGACGCTGTTTATGAATTTTGATCTTGAAAATTAAAGCATCTGAATTCTGCTCATATGTGCTTACGAGAATTATGTGTGTTATATGAAGTACTTGGTACATTTTTGGCATTAATTATGCGGCTGAGTGTTGCAGTGGATGTGGAAGCTGTTATGGGTGACTTTTGTTGTGAAATCTTCACTCATAGGGAATTACCTATTTAATGGAAGGCACTTTAAAGTGGATGCTGGTAAAATAGAAAACAGGTCACAAGAAACACAAGAAACACAAGTCACCAACATACCACTAGTTATGCAAAACTAACGAGTAGAAGCAATCAATGCCCACAAAGATGCCCTCTTATTGAAGTAGGCAATGGTTTTTCACCCATTCTGGAGCCTGTTAATCTAAAAAGCACTATTCACTAAGACTTGGTCTCTTTTTTAAAAATTTTTAAGTATTTTAATACGTGTAGGAAAAAAAGGAGGTTTATTAGAATAGGAAAAGAGAATGAGAAATCTTCTTCCAACTGATCACAAAATAGGACATAAAAAACGTAAAGAATGACAATTTGTGGAGGCTTTTCTAACAAGCACCCAATTTACAAGACCATAAGGACTAAAGGAACAGTATTCTGTCTCGTAGAGGTTTCATTGGTTAAATGGAATTTAGGGATACAAGCATTTATTGTGGTCCATAAACCCAAATCATGGAGAGTTCCATATATATTTAACCACGTTTTTAGACCCATGCTCTTAAATTTAGTGCAAGAAAGTGATAAGCATTGCCATTATGAACTTTTTATTCTTCTAATATGTTAAAAGATTATTCCAAAGCTCCCACACCTATGAATATTATTCCAAAGCTCCCACACCTATGAATATTATTATTCCAAAGCTCCCACACCTATGAACACTGTTCTGTATGGATGAATGGTATTATTTTCTCTTGTTGTCTTTGGTAGGTAAAGGGGAAGCAAGTTTGATGGAAGATTCCTTTCTCCATTGACTTCCAAGAAAAATTACTTCTGTTCTATGCATGCCAATGTTATGAAGCATGTTTGCTTCAAAAGAAGAGTTTGAATGCATGTCAGACATCTTACATTCCCCATAATCACCAGATACAAGTTGAACACTACACATCAGTGCCGTATACTCAAAATGCATATCTCAAGTCCTCCAATGCGTACTTTGTAGTGTTCAAATATGCTTGCTGTATTGTATCCAACTTTTCCATACGTTGGCAAACTGCCTTGTCCAATATTTGTCACGTCCAGGTGTATATGTCTTTCATAGGATCTGTTCCTTTGAATCTTACAGTAGGATTTCACCTAAAAATACCCTTTTTAAGCACCATTCACCTTGCTTTATCCTCTATATTTGCTTCCACCCCCACCTTATGTATGTCGTCTTATCTTCAAATAATTCTAAGAGTCATTTCACTCAAAATTTTTACTTCTGCTTTAAGTGGTAATGGATTTAGAATAAGTCCTTAGTTTAGGAGTGGGTATGTTAGCTCTTTCTGCAGGGAGAAAAGAGGTTGTTTGGATGGTTAGGTTTTTCTTTTTTATTTTATATATATATATATTTAGAGAGAGAGAGAGAGAGAGAGACTGCTTTTTTGGGCATAGTTGACAAACATCACTTGTTGGAGAAATGCTTGAGGCCCCAATAAGCTCTCTCTCTCTCTCTTTTTTTTTTTTTTTTTACTTCCTAAATTATGCATATTTTACTGAAATATTGGCTTAAGCATCACTTGTTGAAGAAATGCTTATGGCCCCAATAGACTTTTTTTATTTTTTTTCACTTCCTAAATTATGCATATTTTACTGAAATATTGGCTTCTTTCTCCTGTCTAGTGCATTCTGTGGGTGGTGATCTTCAACCAGAACTAGTAATAGATAACGAGAAACTTTCATGAAAAGGCTTCTATAGTAACTCAAAAGGTAGATTATCGAGTGACTGAATATCCACAATCCTCATCAATGCTCGTATGAGAAGCAGGGGTCCTCTGATCCCTCCCTCGGGCACTTTAATATTCCTGGTCCCATTTTGGACAGGTCCTTCACTTCCTTTGATGTTACCATATTAATATTTGCTTTTGACATCTTGGCATTATGATTTTCATTCCCCTCTGGTGCATGTTATCTCTCTATTGACAGTTTTACACCCATGTGGTTCTCAGCTGGAGCTCTCACTCCTTTAAAGTTCATAAAATTGCTTCATCTGTTCTTATCTGAAAGCTTGGTAAAGGAAATTAAGTTATGTTTTGGCGCCGGGGGGGGGGGGGGAGGGGGAAATATAAGAGTTCTATTATGGACAAGTAGAGAGATTGAGTCAAGGACGTATTGAAAAATCCCGTCTAGTATGTGTAGAAGAACATTGGGGGTTTAATCATGTGCAATGTGAGCTGAGCAAACTGTGTATGACAGAATTGTTGTTGAAAATGACCTTGAGTTACTGGAGATAAAGTATTTGCAAAATACTAGGCAACTTAAAATTCATTTCGTCCATTTTTTTTTGGGGGGGGGGTACAGGTTAAGTTTAGGTAATTGGAACTTGCTACTGTTTTCTCAAGGGTTTGGTGAGTTGACTCGAGTTTGATAGAGTTGAGGTGGATGGATGGTTTTTCAACGAATAATTATGTCTGGAATGACTATATCGTTGAGTTGGTGCATGACCACTATTAAACTGCTGTTAGATTTAAAAAAAAAAAAAAAAAAATTGTGAGCTTATTATGAATGATAAGTCAGGTTACTCCCAAATTGTCATTCAGAATATGAGGATTTACCAACTGTTTGATGAGCTGCTATTAGGTTAGCCAAAATAAGAGCTTTCACATAGTGTTATTTTTCTCCCGAACTTTCAACTATGATATGAGGTTTTGAGGGCTGTCTTTCCTGCTGTTTCATTTTCCATAATGCGATGTATTGCTCAACTTGATGGAAAGTTGAAAACCATCAAATAAAGTCAATTTTGGAATGAAGAGCGTTTGCCTTATTGCTCAGTTGTTTTGAAACAAATTTTAATGGATGCTATGTCCAACGTTTGTGGATGTTAAGTCCCTAGTTGTTGTCATATATTCCTGTCACTTGCTCTTGTAGCATTGGCAGTTTAAGGTTCAACTCTGTACCAAAGCTGCTCTTGACATCTGTTGCAAGCTCGACTAATTTAAATGCAAATGCAGGCTGAGCTTTGAGCTTCGGCTTATTGTCTGTGCTTTTATCATTTTTGCCCTAGGTGGTGGCAATTATACAGGAAAATGTGGTAACAACATGATTTTTTTTTTGGGGGGGGGGGGGGGGTGGTCCCGGATTAAGCTTACATTTCATCATATTTTCTGATCAGGGAATGGTAGTTGGTGTGTGTCTGGGTAACATGAATGCTTGATGGAACCGCCCATGTTAACACTAGTCCCCTTGATATTGAGTACTATTTCCTAGACTTCCTTGGAAATTTTGATCTTTTCTTTGGCTGTACTTTCACTTGACGTGCTTTTGTATTAAAATACTTGCTATAGCTTGCCTGCACTGTGGACTTGTTTCTGAAATTTGATGTTGGTGAATGCAAGTAATTTACTAATATTTATTTATATCTGTTGCAGCTGATATCCGAGCTGATAGAATTTGATCTACTACTTGACAAGAGTGTTGACAGCACCGGTTTGCAGGGATTGTCACAAGTGTGCCTGAATAATACTTGCTAGTCTGGAGTGAGTGCCTTTTAACTGACCGGTGTGGTTGGTGGTGTTCAACCGGGTAGAGTATTTTTGCTATCCGTGTAAGCTGTAAATTCTTATTTCCTGGTGGCTCCGTTTGCTGAGGCAAAATTTTGTGGTGATTGTGGCTAGTGTTCGGGGCAAACTTTTTGTTTTTTTTGGGGTAGTGAATGTAAATTACCTAGGAAATGTCCCCCCGCTGGTAAGGCTGCAAGCCTCTTTTTTTAAAAAAAAAAAAAAAAAAAAAAAAAAAAAAAATTTAAAAAAGTGACATAATTTGCTGGTGCAAATAAGAGCAGCATGGGGGCCTAAATTCTCAGATTGGACGAGGTCCGGTTGGCGATGCCTTGTGAGGCCTAAAATCTTGCTAGAACGGGCTTTGATGGCCCAAATTATTCGTGCAGGCCCAATTAACAGGTTTGAAGTGCTAGGGTCGTGAAAATTTTTATGACGACCTGGATTGGGCCGGATTAGGCCTAATTAATTGTGTTTTAATTGTGATTACTTAAGCCCGAGAATCAAACTGCAATGGACCGTTAGTATAGGATCTTCCAAACATCGAGAGCACACAGGTCCATTTGATTATACCAGGGGAGAACATGGGACCAATCGTCAACTGAAAAATGTTTGTAAAATCATAAACGGGAATCGGTCCGCCCAGAACACATACCCAGCACAGTATGAGAACACCGTCACCATATACGGCTCGGGGGCTAACCTAAACCAGAGCAGAAGCCCCCTCGACACTTCATGCTACATGAATCCATATTTTTGACACCCCACCCCCCCCCCCCAAAAATAACCAATATTATATTAGGATGATATACTATAAAACTATTCATACTGCATCTACGTGGTGACATGTATCTCAAACGCATCATACCAACCATTATTGGAAAAACATCCGATAATGGAAGAAAGAACGAATCTAATCTTAAATAATCCTACTCTAAACCCAAAGAATTGACTGCTGCCCCTTGGTGAGGAGAAACTATAATGCAAAATAGTTTTTTGAAGCATTGGATCTGGCAAGATAAGGGAAAAATTCAACTAGCTGTCCTTGGCGAACTTCATTCCCTTCTCAACTGAAGCTTTTCAAGCTCCGCTGTTCAAAGTCGGAAAAAGAACCCAACCCAGGAACCTCTTCCACTCCATTCTGTCCGAGTTTTACCTGCAATGAATTGGATCTTGATAATGAGCATGTCATAGCAGTGGATGTTCTATCATAACCGTGCTCTTGCAAGACCTATTTAATACAGGGTTAAAAGAACTCAAAAAATTTAAACAGATAACCTTGGAAGCAAACAGTGGACCTTATATTATGTCCATAGTACTCTTGCAAGGCCTATTTAAATACCTGCATAAAATACACAAAAAATTTTGAACAGAAAACCTTGGAAGCAAAAATATGCAACTCGGTTATGCTAGATTGCACAAATGAACACTCCACAACATCAGGGACCCCATTTAGTTCTTTCAAGCAAGCATCGGCAAATAAGGCTCCAGGATACCTATAAAAGAATGGGAAAAAAATAGTGAAGAATGATAACATTATCATGTAATTCTGAACTAACAGAATAAAAATATGTAGCTAAAAGTATGCTCCATAATGAACCCATAACTTGAATAGAAAGTTCAGAGAACCCTTCTGCTATTATTTTTAGGCTAATGAAATCAGTTTTTCATCACAACACATCTAACGGATTTCTTTTTAGCAAAACGGAATTACATTATCCGAAGCATATGAACATGCAAGTAACCGGTATAATAAGCTCAATAAACACCCCCCAACCCCAAAAAAATGGAGGTTAAAAAAAAAAAAACATTTGCCAGGTAGTTTCCCAACCACTATGTTTTGTAAGACCCAAATTTCAGCAATGTACTCAATGCTGCGTTCTGTAATACACCCAAGCTCCTTTACCAACAAGACACAAACAAACCAAGTACAAGAAAAAAATAAAATGGTTTCTCAAATTTTAAGTGAATCTCGGCTAAGAGACAGACAAAGAGCAAGAGAAGGGAACTTGTAATTTGCCCAATCACACAAGCATTGCACAACAGGATTATAGTATTTTAATTCCAGAATAATTCCCCGATATCCAGCATAAAATAAGAGGAATAATCAATTTTGGACAAGAACATTCCACAAAGGATGGTCAAGGATGCATTGCACATACGAAAAAATATCACACAACCTGCCTGCTAAAACCAAAACCAAATGAAAGCAAAAAATGCTGTCTGCAAAATAATACAAAGTTGATTTCATTGGCATCTAATATAAAGGTAAACTCATTGAGATTGATGGGTCAATAACTCATCAAAGTCCAGAAAGGAACAAAGTAGATAGTGCCAATCTTGAAACATTAACAGCAAAAATGCAGCATGCCTACAGAACCTCTTTTTAAAATAGAAATCCTTAGCATAGAGGAAACCGTTGCGCTACTGATCTACATTCATGATGACCGGCACATGCTCATTTAGATAAGTGCCTTGCTGAAGGACTTGATTCGAGCATACGGAGCACACTACGGCATGCTCCGATGTGTCTTAGCCAAAGGCCAGAACAGTCCAGCCCAACCATCTCCATGGTTGAGCTTGTTTCCTTGCAGTATAAGTCCAGGTCTCAAAGATAAGCAGGCCAAGCTTGGGCCATCTGCAGAATTTAACAGACTTGGACAAACTATATAAGCACAATAATCATGTTAGGACTGCGCTATCCATGACCAGTAGGACAGGCCCAGACCAGCCAGACTCCTTTCTAGCTGGGAATCCCTATGTAAGAAATCCCAGCTAAGAACTTTGCCATAAGAATAATTGAGATAAATTCATCCACAAGACCAAGCATAACCCATATTTTATATAAAAACCCAGCATGTGCATCTTGCATTTCTGAACCTTACATCGAGTCTTCTGACGTGAATTACCATGCAAGCTCAATCAGTAATCATTTGCACATGCCAAGAGTATTTGGCGGTGCTCAGTATTATGCTCTTTCCTAATTTCAAAATACTAGGTTGCTATAAAGATGCACACAGAATGGAGGATAAAAAGTCCATCTGATTTAATATTACCACTAAACAATACAAAAATTTAATCAACAAGCATATATGAGAATATAATGAAAAATGTATTCGGCAGACAGGTATTACCAGTGTACACGTAGCAGCCCTTTGGGCATGCCTCCTACACTTACCAACCAGATGATACTAGGAGAGGAATGGTCCCTCCACAAATGTTTCTATTTTTGAGTTACATCGAGATCATTCGAACTTTCTTTTATACCTTCTTTTATACTACAAACTAACTCAATGATCTCAGAACAAAGTACAATGCTGGTCAACAAGACTTACGCCATAGACCATGTTGCAGACCCTTTTCCAGCCTTTGCTTCCACAACTTCTGTCCCCCCATCTTGTGTTCTTTTTGTCAGAGCCTTGATGTCATTATCATATAAACTACTGGATTTGGGCACAGCCTGTATATAACAATCATATGCATTGAAAAGTTAAAACCTTGCTATATGATCTAAGGATGAACCGCGAAAAAAAAAATCATATTGTTAAACAGACACAGCAAAAAGGTTACTTGAGAAAATAATGGGAGAATGGTTCTGCCGGCATGACCACCAACATCAGGCACATTAACCTCTGTAAACAGAAGGCAGAAAATTCAAATTAGTAATGTTGCTTCTGTATTACCACACCAACAACTCCCCACCTCCTTTCTTAACCCCCCCCCCCCCCCGGCCCAAAAAAAAGAAAAAAGAAAGAATAAAAAGGTTTCACTAGCCACCATTCACCATAGCAAGAAACTTCTTTCTGCGGTCAAGATAGTCAAAATTGAGCAATTAGAGTATAAACATGCACCACGCTGTGCTCTCCTTCATGTGTTATACATTATCTGTCACTAATACTTCTATAAGATAACTTTAGGAAACTACAAGATGGTACAGAAAATAGAGAGCACAAAATAACAATGGCATTGACCACACTGGATCGTGCCCTGAACAGGTACTTTAGCCTTCCCAGCATAAAATGTTTTGGCCGTAACCACATAAAGTGAGGTAACTCCAAAAAGTTTCTTCTCATCATAGATTCCTGCTTTTTTGAAGACCTCAGCAGCAATGGGCACCGTTGAATTTACAGGGTTGCTTATCATATTAACAAGTGCCTGAAAGAGTAAAACAGCCCCATATTTTAGATCATATGTGTTCCTAAACTCGTAAAATACAGTTGACAAGAAATACAGAAAGTCACACATTGAGCAAATCAACTGATCAAATAAAAACATTAACCAAAATACATGGAAAGATAACAAACATTAGGGCAATGCCCGGCAATAGCAGTGCATAGAGATTTGACAATGCCTGCATTTATGTTGAATAGATCATCACGAGTCATTCCAGGCTTCCTTGGCACACCAGCTGGAATTATTACAATGTCCGATCCCTCCAGAGCTTTTCCCAGCTGTTTTTCACCCATTTATCCAACAACCTAAGAACAAAAAGGCACAAAGAAGAAGTGATAAGTTTAGGTCAACTAGCACTCTTACTCAACAAATCAAAACATACAATTCACAGAGAGAGAGAGAGAGAGAGAGAGAGAGAGAGAGAGTACAAAAAAGATTTGCAAACCAGCGCTTTCATCTACAATAGCAAATCAAAATATTAAACCTCAAGAAAAACATTTCAACAGAGAGAATGCAAAGCAGGAAATAAAATGGCGAACAAGCAACTAGTAAAACACGAAACCTTAAAAGCAGACTAGCAAATGACTTCTAGGGAGAAAGAGGAGTTGAACCTGGGATCTGGTGTTGACGTGACTGCAATCAGCGGCTACACCAGGAGTACCGGCGATATCGTAAAGAGAGAGAAAGAGAAGACGAGAGGGTTCAACTTCATGAGAAGAGCGAGAGGCTGTCCGATGCCACCCGAGGCGCCGAGAATCGTAACTTTCCGATCGGGTACACACTTTGACGAATAACATTTTCGGAGATAATTGTACGCCGACCTCGTCGATCTTCTCATCGCCATTGTCGTCGACATTTTCTTGGTTCGCCCTAATTTCTTCCACACGAGAGGGAGAGAGGGAGAGAGGGAGAGAGGGGTAATCAAAATTCTCGAGAGCAAAATGAAGGGCACGAATGGTGGCGGTTCAAAATTGGCAACAACCTTCACAGCGGTTCAACCCTACAAATCATATTACATATATTTTATAATTTATATTTTTAATATAAATATTTCTAATATATTAAAGTTTTAAGAATTTATTTTCTTTGAAAAGTATTAAAATTAGAGTTACACAATCTAAAATAAATATTTTTCATATAATTACTAAATAAATTAAAATAGTTAAGAATAAGATCTTGTCTATCAATAAACAGGTTATATATTTTTATAAAAACTATTTAATAACTATAAAATTATTCTTTTGAATTATTTTTCTCTCAATTTATATTTTATTAAATTCATTTAATTTTTTAAATGCATAGTTGTGTGATAGTCTTATTTCCTATGCTAGGGGATACTGACTGCCGACCATACATCTACCCTAACAATACTACATCCGTACACATTAATTAGCCCAAGACAAAAAAAATCCCTTCTTCACCTCCGACCAGGCAAAATGTTTAAAAAATTTTAACTCGTTACTTTAATTGCCAGGGCAGCGGGGAAGTAGATACGAAGTCCCAACCTACATAAGGGTTCAACATCCATTACAATGACCATCTGGTTACCTTCGAGACTGTGCAGAGCTGCAGAGCTTATTTACCCTTCCCCACCCCCGCCCAACCAAAAAAAAAGGCAGAAAGCTTAACAATTGTCACCAATTTTATTAGGCACAAAAATAATGTAATAATGTAATCCTCCACGTCCAGGACAGCAAAATTTTTAATTTATACATACATGCATGCATGCCAAGTAACTGAAAACTTTTACAGCTCTCTCTCTCTCTCTCTCTCTCTCTCTCTCTCTCTCTGAATAATTACAAAGTGTGAAAAAGTAACCGAGGAAACAACTGCGTCTCAAAAGGAGTAGAAACTCCATTGAAGCTACATGAAAAGCATCCCTTTTAAATGCAAAACCTTGACAATCATCTGATAGTCTTGCCTTTTATCAGCCCATAGTCCGTGTCCAATGATTAAAGACAAATGGCATGAACGCATTTCGCATAAACTCCCTCCTTCAAAGGGCAGATATCAACTATCAAAAAGTAAGGTCATAATTAAAATCAAACACCATAAAAAAAATAATAAAAAAAAAAACTTGAGAGATCAATATAGCTTACCTCAAAAGCTCAGCTTCAATGGACTTAAAGTCGACAGTAATTTGTTCACATTTCTATCTCGGTCACATCCAGCTCACTCAGATACAATTAGCTGTATCCCTACTGCCTTGGGTTCTCCAAACCCAGTCTAGGACACCGGCACAATCCTCACGACTCACAAATTGCCTACACATGCAGCTAAATTGCAATTAGGGCTTCTTCCCTTAGATGCTGCTCAAACTTCAAATGACCATTTGCATACCTATTTTGAGTGCGATAGGACTTAAGGAGATTTGACTCCCTACCGCTTGATATATTGTTCTTTATTTTGAGGGATTCAGGTACAGTCAAAACTCCACTATCATCATGATAGGCATTACATATGAAGTTCAGTACTTTCTCCTGCAGGAAACATAAGTTTTAGGCAGCAGGCCATGAGGTTAGTCAAATTTCACGAACAACTAGAAATGGCCTTAATACCCTAGCAGAAAGAACCGATTTAAGATGACATATAACATTATTACCTCTTTAAGCAAACATGAAGGCATAAGCAAGGAACTATCAAATTACAGTCTCACATGTAAGTCGGATGGAACAAAATTATGATTGAAACAAACAAGAAAAGCAATATGCTAGAGACCAGCAAAGCATTAATTTTGTCAGCTTAATGGTGGCTTATGCTTATGCCGTTTCAAGAATAAATCTTTTCACCAGTTGGAAAGCATGCAAACTTGCATGGTAACCAAATCCTGCATGTAAAAGGAGACACTCCCTGCCTTAGTAATTATCTAAAGGAATAATTTATATCAAAGGAATTGATTGCAAGTTATAAGTTCGAAAAGCTAATTTTGAATTCTTTATATGAGGGAGCTACTTCGATCAATTTGAGTAAACAAAATTCAACTGCAGTTGTAATTATATTTATGATCAGGATATTCTTCTGACAGTTTCAATATTTTAATACAGGAGCTATTGAAGATAAAAGATATCTACAATGATAACAAATGAAAACAATCAAGAGAGAGAAAAGCCACTCTAACAGTATTTACATTACATCTAGTAAGATATCAATTAGAACAGAAAGGGGCAACAGGTATACTGATGGCTGATAGACAAGCACAAAGAAAACCTGATTAATGTCATTAAGCAGACTAGCAACAATGGCAATTATGGCATACCAGAGGTTTAGAAGCATCCAGCCAATGATAAATAGCCTCATTGCGGAACCATGTCATTTGCCTCTTTGCAAAATTTCTGCACGCAATAGCAATTGCTGAAATTAGAATGTAAAATAAGCTGTACAGAAGCAGAGTACGTTCACTAAAATTGGATTGGGAGGCAGCAGTTAGAATGTATTAACTTGGCCTAAAAATTATGACCGGAAATTTGGATTGCTTGGACATCCATGAACAGAGTACCAAGAGCCACTGCCATTACTCAAAACGGCATTACATAAAATGGTCCAAACACCTGTACTTGCACATGCAACAAATATCATGATTGGTGGCATCAATGCCTTGTCATCATTTCTTCCTGACAAGAACTTCATGGAATGGGAAATCATCAATACACAGTGCATTTGATCTGCAAATATCAGTAATTCCAGCCTTCATCCTTTTCTTCACTGACCTCAACCACTTTCAATGCAAGCCAATTGTTACTACTAACTTCAAAGTATCCCCCCTCCCAAAAAAAAGAAGAAGAAACAAAAACGAGAGAGAGAAAGAGAGAGAGAGAGAGAGAGAGAGAGAGCAAACAAAAGCAATTGCCATTGTGCATAAAATCAACACTGGAATGACTAATCCAGCTTCATGTCATAGTTGCATGAACTCCAAAAGTTGTAAATAGAAAAAAAAAAAAAAAATCACCTAGATGCTTTCTGAAATTCACATAAGAAATTGAAAAATTCTGCTGGAGAACTCCGGCCCCCTTGCTGTCTACACCTTAATAGATACTCCATAGCCTGAAACGGATGGAGAAAACCATCATTGCCATCCTTAGCACAATCTCGTAGCATAAAATTAAAAAAAAAAAATCCCAAAAACTAATTCTGATGGCAGATTAAAGAATGATTGAAAGGATAATGACGAAACAAATACAAGCCGATGTTGAACTTCGACAAATTTTAGAGACTCCTTAAAATACAAAGTACCTTCTACATACACTCGAGAGAAAAATACAAAGCACCATGGGATACCATCCCGATCCCTGCAGCGAAAATGAATTAGAAAGAACTGAAGAATAAAATGAAGCATACTTGTCTGTATCCAATTGCACGAGTAGCAGAATTTGAATTGGGAAGAAGTCCCACATCTAAAAGCCATCTTGCCTCGGCCAACAGCCCATCACTTCCTACAAAGAAAAGACCATGGTCAACATAGTTACTTGACTGCGAAAGACACTGCACTTTCAGCTGGTCTACATCAAACCAGAGGATATTGAGAACACAGGAGGAGAGGAATGGAAGGGAAAAGAATAAAAATTAAAAATTAAAAGAAAAAAAATGAGGATATTGAGAACACAAATCAGCACTCAAAAAAATGCAGTGGACACAGATGAGGTGGGGTGTTGACCCAGCCAAAAGCAGATTATGATGATTATGGCACCTGAAAGCATGTCTTCACACCGGGAGTCAATCAACCTATAGAGATCCAGTCTTTGACTTGAAAGAAAGAAACACATGAACTCATAGTCCAAGTCTTCTGGTTTTTTATTCACAAAACTCTCAGCAGAAGATGAAGCTTCCAGGGAGGTGCCATCCGTGTTGGACTCTAATTGCTTCCGGAAAGAATCATATGGTACTTGAAAAGCTGATGGAGGTAATCCACTAGACTGTGCCAGAAGGAGCACTCAGAAAGTTATTATGCAATTAAATACAACTCAAAAGCTTTTATTGATGCAAGTCTACTAACGATACTAAAGAACATTACAAATCAAGGGCACAATATCTGCCAAATAATTCTTTTCTTAAAAATCTATAAGCAAAAGTCCATAAGTGTGCAGCATTCGTTTGCATTTTTTTTTGTGCTCTACAAGCCTTCTGGGGCTGCCGTGTGCTATTAAGGGTATAATTGGGTAGGTAGTGGTCAAATGGTGAATGCTTATGCTCTGTGAAGCTATTCTTTTTCCCCCTTGTAACGTAACAATAAGTATAAAATTAGCCAATCAGCCTCATAAACTAGTTGGTGAGATCCAAATGTAACGGCTAGGCATTTTAGAAAAAGATACAAGGTCTTTTGAAAAGTTTTTACTTAAAGAATAAAGCCACGAGCAATTTCTTTTTCTACCAATTCCCTAGCAAATCACTGTTGGAACACCTTGGGTGGTTTTTAATATTTTGCTTTATTCTTCCACCAACCCACCCCCTCCCAGAAAATGCTTTGCCTATCAAAAGATTAATAAATTTTACCATGCAATGGACCAAAAAGTTGTCTTATGCAAGGAACATTGGCATAAGGGCGCATGAGCATCGAAACAGAGTGAGAGGGGGAGAGAGACATGTATTTGGAATATGGGATAAATGTTTCCATAAGCTAGACCATGAAAACATAAGGGAAATGATAAACAAACCTTGATAATTTCAAGGCTACGCCTCAATCGATACCAATCATTGGCAGCTAGATACCGGGCCTTTGGATCACCAGCATTAACTACCAGTTGCACAGCTGCATCCCAGTTCCCATCATTCTGTAGATCCCACAGCTCTGAATATACTTCAGAAGTTATCTCACGCGAAGCTTTAGGAACATCTGGCTTCCCATATATTAACCTTACCGCACCCAAAAAAAAAAAGTTATGATAAGAGTAATAAAATAGAGTTAAAAACAAATCGTCTAATAATATGCAAGTTGGTCCACTATAACGACTTCATATATCAAAATGCTCTCCATGCTGGTGATATTTTCCTGGTAACAATACATGATTTCATTACTGCCCCCACATACTATGGTAATAAAAAGTTGTGTAGCTAATCAAACAACAAAAATACAGGAAAACATACCATCTCAAGTACAACCCTGTCCCACCAGTAACAATTGGCACCCTACCACCATTAAGAATATATTCTGTAGCTTGTCGTGCATCCTCAAAAAATTGCCCAACCGAATATTCTGTAAATCAAGCAGTGATAGATCAACACCACTATCCAGGAGATTCAATGACCAAATAAAACATACGCATCTCTAAATAAGCAGTTATAGTAAGAATCCATAGCATATGCTTCAAAAAAAAAAATAATAATAATAATTAAAGAAAACCAACTTCATCTTACATCCCATAAACATGAAACGTTAACAGAACACAGGCCAAGAAAAGAGAACAGAGGAAAGTAAAAAAGCACCACAAGCAAACAGCAGACCTAGTGCAGCACCTTGGTCAACCTCATGCAGATTTTCAATTTGTACCATGTCTGCTTTGAGTTTGTATCTTGCTTCAATTCAAAAGATTGATTTTGACACTTCAGGGTTAAACCTATCTGCACGGCCATGACATCCATAACTGAAACTAGACCACAACATACTATTTCCCAGACTAAATGGATGCACGGATGGTATCTTTCTGTCAAATCCAAAATCTACAACTTGCAGGCTTTGTATCGATAATTTATGTAGGAACAGGAAGGATTTCAGCTCATGATTTTAGTGGGAAATAGAGGATACTCAAACCTGTGATTCTTAAAGCAGGGTAAGAGTTTCCCTCTGGTTTATGGAAGAAGACTAATAGTACCTGGTACAATCATTCCTTTAAATTGAATATACATCATCATCAAGAGCACTTGGAAGTTCCAAGAAGTGTTAAAGTTCGAACACCATATTAATCATTATGCTGCATCCTGATTTAGCTTCTCACACTGCATGTTAGTTGTTAAGGACCTCTTGTATACTTACCCGTTTTGCTAATTACTGTCTTAGTCCTATATTCAGTTTACTTATTCAAATTTTGATTTGTATCATAACCTAACATATCCAAAAAGAGTTGAGCTTCTCATCCTTAGTTACAATAATAGC
The DNA here is from genome assembly GCA_033439265.1 of Dillenia suffruticosa. Classification (NCBI taxonomy): domain Eukaryota; kingdom Viridiplantae; phylum Streptophyta; class Magnoliopsida; order Dilleniales; family Dilleniaceae; genus Dillenia; species Dillenia suffruticosa. The sequence goes on from JAVTVX010000005.1 coordinate 5,549,946, forward strand.
CATGAATGCTAAAAAAGGCACTCATGGCACCCTATAAGTTGGCCTTAGATATCAAGCTCAAGAACAGAAAATCCCAAATATGACGTTGGTTCAGCAGCAGGGTAACACATTATAAGCTAAGCCCATATTTAAGAACTGTGGGTAAATGCTGAAGAAGTGATCATATTACTTCCTCCACATTCATTAAAAATTTATAGCATTTACTTTCAGAAGAACATGACAAGGCACAGTTTTTCCTTTTCGATAAGATGAAGCACATTTTTCAACCTGTAAAAAACAGAAAAATACCTTCTGATGGGTGCAAGATGTCAATCAAATGATGTGGCACTTCCTACAAAAATATAGAGAAATGAGATCAGTTCATAGTAATTGTATAAATATAAAAAGAATAAAAGAAAAGGGGAGAAAATGAATTAACTAGTGAACAAGCAAAATTCACTGCGATTCTAATGCAGCATAGCAACCAAAAAATATGAAGACAATAATAAGCAGGAAAACTTAGCTAGATTGAATATGTTTTATTAAGTACTCTCAATTAATTTTAAAATAGAAACAAATAATACCATTTTGCCCCCTAATCTCATGTTATATTGACTACCAACTCAACCCAATGGGAGTCCATCCTAACTTATTGGTTAGACATAGATTTGATAATAACCCTACGAAGAACATCATTTAGAAAGTGCTGGTAGAATTGTCAGTGTGCATCATGGACTCACAACATCATGCTCTTATAGACAAAGAAGAATGGAAGAAGACATCAAAAGAAAAATGCAAGTAAGATCGCATGATACATGGGACAGATATGCACCTTTCTATCTCTCAGTGAAGGTTTTGCAGATCCAACATCAAGACCCTTATATACCTGTGACACAAGAAATATCCAATTAATTTACAGCTTAACAAACTACTCTTAAAAAAGGAATCACCCGGTGCACAAAGTGCTCCCCGGCTTAGTGCGGGCGTAGGGGAGAGTGGGCACATATGTATGCAGCCTTCCCCTTGTATTTTTGCAAAGTGACTGTTTCCACGTCTCAAACCCGTGACCACGAAATCATCAAAGAAGCAACTTCACCATAACGCCAAGATTTGCCCTTTTTTTAACAAACTACTCTTACAACCACAAAAACACAGTAGATATTACTGTGCAATCAGGTGATAGCATCCATTATGGGGTGGAGGGCACTGACTGCTTGGAAAATATTATCACATAGGCAATTTTACTAGATATCCAACAAAAATGGAAGTAAACTTCTAACATTTGCCACAAGTGATAATTAATGTCAACCACCCCAAGACAATAAGATTTCCAATGCTAGGAATTAACCCTAACCTTGCTAGTATTCTAAAGACTATAAATGGCTTTGTAGCAGGGGGTCCATATTGCCTCTTCCATGATATTTGAATTTTGAAATGAACTTCAAGACACTCAATTCCAGTAACAATCTTTGGTCATTCCTTGTCCTTGTCTCCATTATGCATAGAGATAGCAATATCATGGATCTCGTGGCACTTGGAAACCTAACATACTCAGCCATCCTGGACATGATGCCACAGATTTGGTCATCCTGACATTAATAGAGCCCTTACTAATAGCCTAGTTAAAAAAAAAAAAAAAGGAAAGAAAATCCCACAGCACATTGTAACAGCAACATTAACCAACTTCCCACAATAGTCAACGATACAAGATAGTGAAGGACAACTCAAAATCGACCAGCTATAGAGCATGGCATTCAACAAGTGTTAGACATCGACACTTTAAGGACACAATATCAAAAAGTCCATGTGGCATATCCAAATCCTTGTTATTCTTTTCAATACTGAACACCCCTTGAACACCACACCTCCTACGCTTCTTGAACGCTTTTCAAACACTATGAAGACGTATCATACACTTATCATTGTTAAAAATAGGTTGTCCGTATGGCACAATATACTTAATACTGTCTCTTTTTCAAAAGTAGACTGTAATAATCATAATGTTTGAAATATGTAATTCTTTATACAATAATTTTTTAATACTTGTGGGCAAAAATTTAGTAATGCTATTCAAATATCTTTTAGTACCAAATACATTTTCTAGGTGGTGATTAACATTTTTCTTGCTCACCATTTTCTTTAACAGTATGCCCGTGTAGGCAAAAGAAGTTCCCAACAAAACCCACGGAAGAGCACTTCTTCTTGTTCAAAACAATCCCTTAACAACTATCTTGAAATCACAAATTTTAACTATCAGTGCCATCAAGGAAGTAAAAATTTCACTCAATTAAAAAAGAAGCAAAAAACCAAATACAGCACCAATTAGTTTATGAGAAACCCTAGACTTTCATTTCAGGAAAGCAAATAAGGGTTCAGACAAGAATTCAAATTCAAATTACTAAGTCAGAGAGAGAGGGAGGGAGTGAGAGAGAGAGTAAAGAGTTAAGAGCTGACCTGAACGGAGTCGGCGCTGATAATTTCTCCGTTAAGACTCTTGGCGAGTTCGACAGCGAGACGGCTTTTACCGGCCCCGGTTGGGCCAGAAATCACAATGACTTTCTGTTTCTTGTTCTTTCCAAGAGCGGAGAAGACGTGCTGCTGTCGGAAGAGAAGACGCGTCGAAGATACGTGCGGAGGAAGAAGGAGTCGACGCGTCCAAACACCTCCGACGCCGCTCAACATTTTCTCTTGAGATAGAGAGGGGCTGGGGCTCGTAGCCGATTTAAACTCTGTTGATAGACTCTCGGCTTTGCACACTTTAAAATAATAATAATAATAAATAAATAAGCGAAATATCTCATTTGAGCTTAAAACCAATGTCATTGGTGTCGATTGTACCTAAAGTTTACTTGAGAGTATTAATCTTCACATTTTTATTTAATCCTTTTTTTCATGTTTTTTTCAAATGCCCTCGGGTCTTTCGCACTTGAGGATTTTATTTTCCCGATGAGAAACATGTTATGCAGCAGGTGATAAATATTCTTGCGCAGTTTTTAAATAAATCAATAATAATTCTTTTTATATAATTATTAAATAAACTTAAATCACTAAATTATTCAAATTCAAATCCGCACCCATAATAGAAAAGAAAAGGGCAAAGCACACCAACTGCTATGCTATGTTTGCTCCAAAGTAATCCCTTGTGTTTTCAAAACAAGTAAAAAATCATCCATGGTTTTGTTTTGGACATGTTGCCTCCTTTTTGTTTACTTTATTAAAAAACATAAAAGAAAAATGAAAAAAAAGAAAAATCACTTCAAAAGTCTACGTGTTCAAATTAAAAAAAAAAAAGCCTCACCTCGCCGCCTTCTTCCAAATGCCTTTATACGACACAAATCCATTGCTTTAATAATTTGTTAGGAGAAAATTTTTCTGATAAAAAAGAAAAAAGAAAAGAGAGAGTGAGGAAATTCTCCCTTATTAATGTAAGCAATCAACATTTTTTTTTCTAATCTAGACCTCCATTTCTGAATTTTCTTATACTTTTGAAGTAAGGCTACATGGAGTCAAGTCTTACCACTATTTTCAAACCTACTAATACGAGAGATGATATTAAAAATTCCTCACGTTTTATTTTTGAATCACAAGTGAATGATTTGGTTGATGTATCTTAAACGAATATAATTTTAAAAGATTTTAATATTGATAAAAAATTTAAGAAATGAGTTTAATAGATGTGTCAATCTATAAAATAAACTAATATTTATCTCAAGTTTCAATTAAGCAATATATGCTCCGATGAATGATGGGGAATAAAAAAAGGAAAAAAAAATGATAAATGAGTAATGGAGGCTAAAAGGGAAAATAGTAATAAATTTTATTAGTATGATAAACGTTTCCAAATAATTAAATAATATTTACTTACGTCCCGATTGTTAAAGAATCGAAAGTGCGTGGGGAATAGAAAAGGGAAAAGCAAAATATTATTAACAATGGGAAAATATTAAGTTTGATTAGATAAATTTCAAAATAAAAAAGGAAATTTTAAAAATCTTTAACAATGGGGAAAATTTTAATACAATTAAAAGAAAATAAAAAATGGGAGATATATATATATATATATATATATATATATATATTTAAAAAAGACGATATTTACAACAATATTAATATGAATAACCAAGAGCACAAAAATTTGTCGGAGCATTCAAACCCGTGCCTCCTAGGTGGAAGATGAATTGTCTAACCACTATGTCACAATCCATTTTGTGATATTTTTTTTTTATTTAATATCTAACTCTCACTTTTTTTTAATATTAATCTCACTCTCACTTTTTTTAAAAATAATTTTATCTTACTCTCATAATTTTTTTATCTCACTCATATCTCTTTTTTTTTTCTTTACCTTGAGATAATTTTTTTATTGAATATTGTTATTGAATTTTTCTAACTGTTTAAATTTGATATTAATTAAATTTACATTAAATAAAGAAATAAAATATTTCTTAATTAATTAAGATAAAATAACAAATTATTTTTTCGATTTACCCATTAAATTGAATAATAAAATAGTAGAAAAAAAGAAAAAAAAAGCATTATAAAATAATAAAAGAGAAGACAAATAAAATAAATCAAAAATAAAATAAATAAAATAAATAAAAGAAAAAAGAAAAAGAATTATAAAATAATAAAAGAGAAGAAAATTAAAAATTAAAAATTAAAAAATTAAAAAATTAAAAAAAATCCGTCGCTAAAATTTCTGTCGGTAATCCGTCGCTAATTGTAAACTATTAGTGACGGAGTGACCGATATTTTTCATCGCTAAAAATCTATCACTAATCGTCATTGATAACTGTACATATTTTTTTATTTTTTTATTTTTTATTTTTTATTCTTCACCACTATACAGACGGATTAGGGACGGATATTTCTATTGCTAAAAATTCCGTCAGAAATTAGTAGCTGATAGGTTTACTATTTTTTTTATTGTGAACCACTACAACAATATATTAGCGATAAAAATATTTTCATAACTAATTTTTATCGCTAATCCGTCGCTAATCTCTTGATATTCAGTCCGACATTAATTCGTCGCTAATCTCTTGATATTCAGTCCGATATTAATCCGTCGCTATTATTGATGGATTTTTTTCGTCAGTAATTTTTTGTCGCTAATGTCATGTTTTCTTATAGTGTTTAGCCCCCCTAGTTCTTTAATTTGAGTCGGGAAAAGATGCTTGGGATCAAACAAAAATGGCTTTTGGTAAGGCAGTAATAAGTTAGTCTTATGGCCCTCTTTTTTCAATATTGACGATTAAGGTGAATGAGGGTGATTGGGAGGCTACAAAACAGATCATAGGCAGAAACCCCAAGCTAAAGAGAGCACAAATAACTCGAGGGAGAACAGTACTTCAGCTTGCAGTTGCAGCTGGCAATTTGCTAATTGTGGAGAAGTTGTTGACGTTGGGATACATGTTGGAAAAAGACTTAGAGATACAAGATGCCTATGATTTCACAGCTCTAGCTATTGCCGCTCAAGGTGGAGGTCATGAGATTGCAAAGTTGTTGCTTTCAGAGAATGCACGACTAACTAAGCTCAAAACAAGGAGTGGTGTACTCCTAGTGGTATTGGCTTCGGCAACTGGCCATACTGATTTGACCTGCTACCTTTACAATAATACTCCGTCCAATTGCTTTAACCCGGAATTGGACAAGGTACAATGAAACCAAATGATGTTGAGGAGAAAGAATAGAAAACAATGAACAAATTGGTATATGGTACAATTCGATTGTGTCTTTCTAGAGAGTAGAAGTATACTTTTTCAAAACAAACTTCTATTAGTAAATTGTGAAAGATACTAAAAGAAAAATTCATGAAAAAGCACAGTTAGAACAAACTCTTTATGAAAAGGAGGTTGTTTCACTTCAACTATATTCTAAATACCACTGTGAATGATCACATTACCAAGTTTAATGAGTTAATGACTGATCTGATAAATGTGGACGAGACTTTCAAAGATAAAGATCTGGCTTTGATGTTGTTGGGATCCCTTCCTAACAAGTTCGAATATCTTGAAACTACTATGCTTCATGGGAAAGCTACTGTCTCTCTTAGTAAAGTAACTACAGCATTATACAGTGACAAATTAAGAAAGAAAGAAAAGAAAATACAACTGAATAAGCAGAAGTATTAACTGTCAGAAAGAGTTCTCAGAGTTAGAATAAAGGGATGAGAGGGAGATCAAAGTCAAAGTCCAAACCGAAAAAAGATGAATGTGGCTTTTGTTAAGAAAAAAAAACACCAGAAGAAAGATTGTCCAAAATTAAAAAATAAAGGCAAAGCAAATAAGGGAAAAATTGTCTCAAATTCAAATGTTGCTGAATATGATAATGCAGATTCAGACCTCTCACTTGCCGTTACACTATCAACCAACCATTCTAATACATGGTTGCTGGATATTGCTTGCAGTCACTATATATCTCTCAATCGAGAATGGTTCTTTGATTTTAAAGAATAAAAAAGTGGAGTGGTATATACAACAAATAATGTCTTTCTTACAACACATGGGATTGATTCAATTCGATTGAGAAATCAGGATGGATCAATCAGAATTTTAACAGGTGTTCGATATGTACAAGATTTGAAAAGAATCTCATTTCTATCGGATCTTTAGAATCAAAAGATTTCAATGTGAAAGTGAGGGATAAAGTAATGAAAAACATCTCTGGTGTACTCACAGTGCTAAAGGAAATTCAAAAAAATAACAATGCGTACTACCTTTTGGGTAGTACAGTTGTTGGGACAGTGGCAACAACAGCTTTTTCTACTCATGATCGGGAGTTAGATGCAATCAAATTGTGATATATGCGGATGGAACATGCTGGAGAAAAATTTTTGAAACTTCTGATAGATCAAGAATTGTTGAAAGGAGTATGACCTTGCAAATTAGATTTTTGTGAGTATTGCATCAAAGGAAAGCAAACAAGGATGAAATTTAACACAGTAATCCATGATACTAAAAGTATTTTGAATTATATTCATTCAGATGTGTGAGGGTCTTTCAAGACAATTTCATTGGGAAGAAAACATTATTATGTATCCTTTGTTGATAATTTTTCATGGAGAGTTTGGGTGTATCCAATGAAAACAAATGATAAAGTGTTGGAAATTTTCTTTAAATGGAAAAAAAATGATAGAGGTTCAAACAGACAGAAAAGTCAAATATTTTCACACAAACAATGGTGGAGAGTTAAAAAAATGATCCATTTTTGAAAATCCATGAAGATAAAGGTATTGTCAGACACTTCACTATCAGGAATATACCACAACAAAATGGAATGGCAGAACATATGAACCGGATATTGTTGAGGAAGGTTCGGTGTATGTTGTCGAATACTGGGTTAGGCAAAAAATTTTGAGCTAAAATTGTTGTTTATGCTTGTTAACTCATCAATCGATTACCGTCTACTGTTATTGATGGTAAACACCAATGAAAAAATTGTTCGGAAAGTTTACTACAGATTATGATTTCTTACGTGTATTTGGTTCCACTGTATATTATTATGTTAAGGAGTCAAAACTGGATCCTAGAGCAAATAATGCAATCTTCATGGGGACCACAGCTGGGATAAAACGCTATCGTTTTTGGTATTCAGAAGCAAAGAAAATAATTTTCAGTAACAATGTTACTTTTGATGAATCTATCATGTCAAAGGTAACTCTAAAAAATAAGCACATAGGCGGTACTCCCAAATAGGTGGAGTTTGAAAGAATTAGAATTATCCCAACACATAAAGAAATTGATGATAACTCTCGTATAGTTGAAGAAAAGTTAGATGAAAAAGAGATGCAAACCAAAAAATTTCCACAACAACTTGTATCAATTGCTTTAAGGGACAAAAGAACTATTAAATCACCTGTTCGTTATGTTAATATGGTGGTTTCTATACCAGCAATTCAAATCAATGAGAAAAATAATAACTATAGTTAAGTTTCAATATTATTTGAATTTGATTAATATTATTGAAAATTGAAAATTGTAAACGCTATTATAGATTATAGGAGAGAGTTGTAAAATTTTTTTTGCTAAAGTGGAGATTTGTAGAAACGTGACAAAAAAAAAATAAATGGGATGAAACCCACATTAATTTGGAGTGGGGGGGGGGGAAGGGGAATTTCATCCCCCTATAAATATGCCATCCCCCTCTTGTTGAAAAACACACCGAAAATTGACTCTATATTTCTTTAACCGATTTTCTTCTCTCTTATAATATTTTATTGAATATTAGTGAAATATTATTTTGATAGTGTTCGAGAACTATTACTAGAAAGTAGACTTTCAATAAGGGAAAATTATTGACGGATTTTTTTTCGTCGGTAATATCGACGGATTACCGACAGATTTTTCAAATTTTCTAAAATTTAAAATTTTTTTAAAATTTTAATTTTTTTAATTTTTCGTAAACCCATTAACGGATTACCAACGGAAATTTTACCGATGAAAAATTAGCGACGGATTAGCGATGAATTTTTTTTAATTTTTTAATTTTTATTTATTAAAATTATTTTAATTTTTATTTTATTTTGTAAAAGGATAATATTATTTTATTTTTTAAAATTTTTTATTATTTAATTTTAAGATAAAATAAAATTATTTCATTATTTTATAATAAATTATAATTTTATCATTATTTAAAAATTATAATTTTATCATTATTTAAAAATTATAATTTTATCATTATTTAAAAATTATAATTTTATATTATTTTATTATTATTAAAAATATGAATTAGAGAGAATAAGTAGAAAAAAAAAGTACCATGATTGTACAACTATAATAGTTTGGTGGTTGAGCCGCTCATTGGATTATCACTATGCCCGAGTTCGAAGTTCAGCGAAGGCAATTTCAAAAATTAAAATATGGCGGGTGGTGGGTTGGGCCCCGTGTCGGGGGTGGCCATCCAGTTTCAAATTTTTCTTTAGTACTAATTAGCGACGGATCGGGTTGGTCCGTCGCTGATTTTTTTATTTTATTTTTTATTTTTGTTTTAGCGATAGAAATTTTCAATAGCAGGTCGAGAGTGGCCCTCTAGTAAAATTCAAAATTTTTTTTAATACTCCTAAAATCAATGGCGGACTGGATTTTTTTTAGTACTCCTAAAATCAACGACGGACCCAGTCCGTCGCTAATTTTTTTATTTTATTTTTTATTTTTGTTTTAGCGATGAAAATTTTTCGTCGCTAATTCGTTGTTGATATTAGGAATGAAAAAAAAAATTCGTCAGTGATATTTGGCGGGGTCACTATCACCGACGGATTTATCGACGAAAAAAATCCGTCGTTGATACTCTTCAACAACGGAAAATTAACTTTCAACGACGGATTTTTCCGTCGCTGAAAACTCATTTTCTAGTAGTGAATGTAAATTTATTTGGCCGAATCTCGTTAAATTTTGGTATTTTTTTATTTAATAGTTGTTGTTATTGGGTATAGTTGTAGTGATATATTGTGTTATTAAATTACCCCGTTTTGAAAAATTATTTTCGGGTGATTTTTTAGTATAATCGTTCACATGCTATTCACACCCAAGTTTCTGAAACACGTACAGCATCAGAAGCATTTCCTCATTTGTTGTCCATCACGGATGAGTATGGTTGGCATCCTTTTTAAGTGGTGGCTCTCCAACGTCAAGAGAAAATCTTTAATCTCCTGTGTAATATCGGCCCACGAAAATACGCATATGTAGGTTTGAGGGATAAATGTGGTGACTGCATGGTACATCATGCAGCAATGCTGACACCTTCTCGACTTCGTCGAGGGTCTGGTGCAGCTTTGCAATTCCAAAGTGAGTTGCAATAGTTTAAGGTAACCAGTTTTCTTATCTTCTCTAAAAATTTTCTAAAACAGCCATTACTTATTTACATAAGAGGGGGGGGGGTTCAGAAGCTGATCGTTTGTCTTTGACAGGAGGATGGAAAGATTACTGAACCTGAGACAAAAGAATATAACACTATAAATTCAAAAACACCTCATGATGAGTTGTTTGATCAGGAACATGAGAATTTGATGAAAGCAGATGAAAAATGGATGAAAGACATGGCTTCCGAATATAACACTCTCATTGCAACGGTCGCGCTTGCAACAACAATCAAAGTTCCAAGTGGTAATGATCAAACTTAAGGATTTCCGGTCGCTACAACATAGATGACTTTTAGTGACAAATATTAGTGGGGTCACAAAAAGTTAGACATTATTAAGTACTATTTTGTGGGGGTTAGTTTGGCCGTCACTAAATGTCTCATCAATAGTAGGGGTCAAAATTATTCGTCACAAAAATATATTTTTAGTGATAATAAAAAATTTTGACCTCACTAAATCAAATGTAAAAATGATGGTCGTCATTAAAACTATTTTAGTAACAAAATAAAATTTTGACCCCACTAAATTATAAATTTTTATTATTTTTTTAATTTACTTATTTATAATAATTAAAATAAAATAATTTATTATATTGTAATATTATGAGATATATCACCATAAATAATAAACAAAATATATCATTTATTATAAAATATATCATTTATTATTTAAAATTTTGTGGATTTTTAAAAAATCAAAAGGTTACTAAATTTTTTATTGCACCAAATAATTTCTATTTTCTATTTTTTCTCAAATTTATTACTTAGTGACACTAAATAGGTTTTAGTTAGTTAATATAATAAATGCTTAATATAATAAATGATTATATTATACAAGTGTTCAATCATATTATATATATATGAAAAAAATATTATATAAAAATATTAAATTAATTTTGAGAAAGAACAAATAAATATCAAGTTATAAAATTAATCAAAATAATTAGATAATTGGGAAAAAAAAGTGATAAAGAGAGAGAAAGAAAGAAGAATTATGTTGTCCCACGTTGGAACTGAGTAAGGAGGTAAGAGAGAGAAAGAATTATAAATAATAGAGTAAAGGAGGAAACATATAGGGGGTAAGGCTAATTGTGAGTCTATTATGCAATTGGTGACGAGCTAATTCAGTAAAAAATTCAAAGTATGTTTTTTCTTTTTTTAAATTTGATACATTAATGATCAAAATTATTAAAATTTATAATAATATATTGATTCTAATGACAAAATATTTGATGATGGTGATTTCTATTTTCACTAAATATTAATATTTAGTGGGGTCAAATTATATTTTTTTTACTACTCAATGTTCATATTTAGTGGGGGTCAAATTATGTTCTCACAAAATATGACTGTCATTATAAAATTTTTTAGTGACAAGGGAGTGATCATCACTAAAAATCTTATTTAGTGAAGATCACTTTGTTGATCCTTACTAATACTTTTAGTGACGGATTTTTTAGTAACGATCGTTAACGATCACATAATTATCACTATAGAGTTTTAATGACGACCACTGACACATACAGTGACAATTTTGACCCACTATAAATGGTTTGTGTTATTGTGCATGTTCCAACACTACAAAAAAACAAGTTTTTAGCCACAAATTAGCAATGAAAATTTAATAAAAATTCGTCGCTAAATTTGTTAGCGACGAAAAAATTTTCGTTGTTAATCACGCGTCGCAAAAATTTAGCGACGAAAAATTAGAAATTCGTCACTAAATTTAGCAACGAATAATTTTTTGTCGCTAAATCCGTCACAAATTTAGCGACAAAAAATTATTTGTCACTATAATTTGCGACGAAAATCTAAAATTTATCGCTAAATATATGACGAATTTAGCGACAAAATATTATCCATCGTTAAATTTAGCGACGAAATTTAAAATTCGTCGTTAAATTTATCGACGGATAACGCCAAATTCGTCACAAATTTAGCGACGAAAAATTATCTGTCGCTAATTTAGGGACAAAAGATATTCGTCACTAAATTAGCGACGGATAGAAATTCGTCGTTAAATTAGAAATGGAAAAAAATGCGCTCCCGCCTGAACCCGAGCCCGCCCGAGCAAGCATCCGCCCGCACGCCCGCCCTAGCCGGCGCCCACACACCCTCCCTCACTTAATTCCTGAAAAATGCCTTTGCTTTGCTTCCACCATGGTTCGAACCCCTGCGCTTCTATAAACCTTTAAGATCCTATAACCATCAACCTAAATGTTAGTATCGATTATAAGTTTTTTTTTTTTTTTTACTTATTATCTTTTCTTCACATTTTTCTAATAATAATAAAACAATATAAAATATTATTATAAAATAATAAAATATTTGTTTAAAATAAAATAATAAAAGATATAAAAAAATAATAATACTATTTTTTAAAAAGATAAAATAAAAATAAAATATAACATATTAATTAAAAATAATAAATGTGATAATTTTTTTAAATAAAAAATAAAAAATAAAAAATATATATTAATATTTTATTTTATTTAATTATATTTCATATTTAGCGACGAATTACAAAATTTGTTGCAAAATTAGCGATAAATTAGGAATTCGTCGCAAAATTAGCGACAAATTAGGAATTCGTCGCTAAATTTGCAACAAATTTGAATTTGTCGCTAAATTCGTCGCAAATTAGCGACGAATTCCAAATTCGTCACTAATTTTGCTACAAATTAGGATTTGTCGCGGAATTCGTTGCAAAATTAGCTATAAAATCCAAAATTCGTTGCTAAATTAATTTATTAAATAATAAATATATATTAATATTTTATTTTATTTTATTATATTTCAAATTTAGTGACGAATTCTGAAATTTGTTGCAAATTTAGCGACAAATTTTAATTTGTTGCTAATTTGACGACGGATTAGGATTTATCGCGGAATTCATTGTAAATTATCGACGATTATTTTTTCGTTGGAAATTTCGTTGCAAATAGCGATGAAAAAGTTTTCGTCGTTAAATTTATCGCAAAATTGCAATAAAAAAAATTTGTCGCTAAATTTTATGGCAAAAATTGTGTTTTTTTGTAGTGCAAGTAAATGGGTCATATATAGTTTCACCGTTCATGCTTTTCATCATATCTGACGCAATATCTTTCTTCGCGACTGCAACAGCAGTGATAATTTTCCAAATAATGCTCACATATCGTTATGCCGCGGGAGATTTTCTTGAGCCCTTGCTCAAGAAGCTAATTATTGGTCTTTTGGCACCCTTCATATTTATTGCAATCATGATGATAGCATTTGGCGCAACCCTAGGTACGGTTCTTCACAATCGAATGGAATGGGTAATTCACCCCATTGTGTTTCTCGGCAGCATTCATGTCCTCCTTTTTAGTATCCACCGGTTTCGGATACTGTTAGATATATGTCACGCCACATATCGTCCCATCTTTAATCCGAAGGGGATCCCCAGGCAGTAAAATGCAATTTCTTTTGCAAGAACTTGTATGTTCTTCCCTTTTTGGAGTGAGAGACATTATGGAAAGTACAATGAATAGCATTATGCAACGATCCCTGAACACTAGAAATCTTTGAGTTGAAGAGAAATTTTCCTTGGACATGTTTTGGACTGAGATTCAAGTTACAGAAATGACACATCCCGCTATCTTCTGGCCAAAAATGCCCCGTTTTCTAAGTTGAAGAACCATTTTGTACTTTGAGCCCCGGGCTATAAATTTTGAGAAAATAATTAATTTTTTTTTAATACTTTCTATTCCTATAAATACCTGTGTTGTCATTGTTCTACCTACACAATAACTAGATTTGAACCAATTCTTTTATTATTCATTTTCTTCATAATTCAAATTTCTAAAAGTAAACTTAATCCTATAAACAAATTGCAGTTCAAGTAATATTTTGGCAAAAATTATATATATAAATATATATTTGAATACATTAATGAATATTGCCCTAAATAAATATTTTGTTTCAATTTTTTACTCATGTGTTTCAAAACAAAAAAGAGAGAAGGGTAAACAAATGAATAAAGCCCTCTCTAAATTTTTTATTTAAATAACAAATAAATAAATATATTTGAATTAATAACATAATAAAGAGAAAATTAAATATCCAAATCTAGACTCTAGACTCTCCAAATTCGCATCTTTGACCTATGATCTTGCCAAACCCAGATGCCCAACCAATATACCAATGAGAAAAGAGATCTTGGTCACCAACGATTCATTGGTCTAGTGAGAAGAGCACTAACATCTCATATCAAGAATCGGCGTTCAAGTCTTGGTAGTGACAAAAACGATATTGGGAGAGCTCTCTCTCGATTGGAACTCGACAGTAGCTCGGTCAATATTAGTCGGAACAAAACTCCAGATACTCGGTAGTGGAACAAGTTCATGAGACGAAAAAAAAAGATCTTGGGCCTTGTCACGTGGCAAACCCCCACTTTGTTGGGCTTGCTCACCCGCTCAAGCAAGCCCATGCAAAGTTCAGATATATAGGGCAAGTTTGGATAAATATTATTTTAAAATAAATTATCAATATTTAATAATGATACTACCGTGAATAAATCGATTCAAATTAAGTTAAATTTTAAATAGATAAAACTTTTTAAAAATTTATTTTTTATACATAAAATTTGAATTTAAAATTTAAAAAAAATATCCAATCAATGGATGAATTATATATTAAAACTTAAAATTAGTTCAATTCTCTTTTTATTTCAGCACTATCCTAATTTGAACTTGACATCTCACACTTTCCTTCAAACCCACGTCAAACTAGATATTATAATCAGGTCATACTTTAAATCTAACATGTACAATTAAAACAATACATAAGAAAAAAAAAGTATTTGAATGGCATATCATGATACAATGCTAAATGTATATTCAAATATTTATATTAAGAAATCCTCTTAGTATCTTAAAATGATTTTTTATATTTTTCTGCTTTATAATACAATAAAATTAACATTCAAACATGTTAATACATAAAAAATGTAAGTTTACCCCCAAAATTTCATGTTTAAAAGCCTATAAATTAGTAATTTCCAAATCTATTGAGGAAGTTTTATAAGCAATTGCACATAACTTTGCCAATCTTTTAGGACCTACTTGGATTGGCACGAACTAAGGATGACATCTTCTCTGTTTCCGATGCCTATTGAATGCTTCAAGGTAGTGAACAAGTGCAGTCGCAACAAAATGGAAATTAGAAGTGGATTTGGCAAGTCAGCTATCTTGAGAGAGTTAAATTCTTTATTTGGTTGGTTGTGATTGAGAAAATCATGACAAATGCGGAAAGGAAAAATAAGAGATTTTTGGAAAATGACATTTGTGAAATTTGTAAAGAGAATACAGAATCGGTGATTCATGTGTTGAGAGATTGTAAGTGTCACGTACCCAAAATTTAATTATAAGAAATAAGCTTAATAAAGTTTCTTTTGGAAGTTATTTAAAACTTCTCTCAGAAGTTCTCCTTAAAACTTCTCTTAGAAGCTATTTGAGACTTCTCTAAGAAGCCACCCCTAAAACTTCATCTATAAGTTTTATCTTGAGATTCGTACAAATCTTCACTTGTAAGCTTCTCAAGACTTTTCTCATAAACTTCTTCAGACTTCTTTCATAAGCTTATGAATGCTTCACTTGGAAATTTCATATAACAAGCTTCTCTCAAAAGTTTTTTAAGACTTTTATAGAAAGCTTCCAAATGATGGGTATTGCCTTATTTACATATGTTGGTTCCAAAGATAATCAAGAAGGGGGGTTGAATTGGTTGTCCTAAATTGGTTTTTCAAAAATCTAATTCCACATAAATTCAATAATTAAACCTATGGTCAATCTAATACAATGAAAGAGATAACAGTAAGGAAACAAATCTGTTTTTATAGTGGTTCGACCTTGTGCCTATGTCCACTCTTCCAACCAACCAAGCCGGGGTCTAGCCACTAGCTAGTTTTCACTTTGATAGAATCAACAACATACATTCCACTTGTCGACTTCTGATCTTCATACCATGAAAAATCCTTTGTCCAATAATGGAAGATAGTTCACACAATAATTCACTCACTCAACACACTTTTACAACCTAAACCATGCTTAAAACAAATGAACATTAAGGGCAGAAATTCAGAAGTATAGCAGCAGAATTTTTGTGTTCAGAATGCAGAACTTATTGCTCAGAATTCAGAGATTTTGTTATTTTTTTCTCTCTGAGAGTTGCTGTTCAAAAGTGCTCTCAACTCATTTTAATTTCGAAACTCTTGTTGCTAAAAAATCTACTCTTTCAAAATTCAAAACCCTACAGTAAAAACTCTCAAGAGTTACCAGCAACAACTCTACCAACATTCTGAAAAATAGGTTTCAAATCTTTCTTGAATAATGATATTTACCAGCAATAAATATTTTTCTTCTGAATTTTAAACATCTCTTTAAGATATTCAAAAGTTGGTTGAATTATATCTAGATGATTGCATTCCCAAAAAATTTGAAAATAGCTCCAGAAAATTAGCCTTATGTTCTGAATTTTTCATAACAACTAACCAACTTTGTCAATTTATTTCTTCACAAAAAAACTCAAGGTAAATGTGTCACGAATCATTATATTTGTTGTTCAACTATAATATAATAATGTTGAATAAATAAACTCATAAGTCGCTGACTTGTAGTGAAATTATCGAGATCCAAATATCCACTGAAAACCATAATCTGTCCAGAATTTCTACTATGTAAAATGAGTGATCAAGCAATTTCTAGCTGAATTTTCTCCACAATTCCAACAAGATAATTGTACCATAATTACTTGAATTTGAAGTTATATATTCTCTTTAAAACACAATTTTCGGTATTGTAAGTATTTCAGCATATAGAAAGATATGAACATCCAAATATGATCAAATGATCACTATTTTATACTTAGAAAAATTTCTAAGTGGTGGAATATGAAGTGTTCTCATGTTGAGACATTTTTGTATACATCTAGGATCAATCATAGGTTAAGTCTAGTACCCAAACTACATCTACCTTGTTGGTTGGGTTTTCAACAAAAATAAAAAAATCTTGCTTCCATGGCCCATATAAGCCTTGCTTCCATGACTAGTTCTATGGCTGATTCTATAAGTTTTCTTTAATAAAATCTTTTCAATAAATATAAACTCTTCACACTAAATAAAATTGTTAGAACACTATAAGAGATTTTGTTATCATCAAAACTAAGAAGACAATACAACAATTTCTAACATTCTCCCTTTTTTTTTATGACAATAAAATCTTAAAAAAATGTCACAAAAGAATTCAATAAAACACATTTAGATCACTTCTCAAATATATAAAAAAAAATAAAACTCATTTTTGTCCAAATGATAAAATGACATTCAACTCTCATTTCAAAACTCTTTCTAAGTTTATGCATTTGTTTATTATCCTTTTAAGTATAAAATTTATTATTTGTTTTTTGTTCTCCCCCTCAATGTGTGTAATCTTCTATTTATGTAGTTTGCAGTGCTGTCTTTCATTTCTTTTTTGTACAGAAGTTTAATTTCTTTTGTGCAGAAGTTTAATTTGGCAGAAGTTTGATTTGCAGTGACGTCTTTCTTTTGCTTAACCTTATTCTTCCTCTTTTTGTTGTATCAAAAAGAAATTAATCATAACAATAGATAGAAGAAAACATGAAATTTTATTGAAGTCTGGCAAAAAAATACATCATTGAAGTATAAAGAAGTCAGCTCTTGTCAGAACAGTGAAGTTAAAGACAGAAAACAGAGAGAGATAAAGGAAGTCCTATAAACCAGAAAATCAGAACAAAAAGTATCTGAGTTTAGAACAAAAGTGGAGCTTGGAATGTCTACATTAGTTGGTTCAGAAAATGGACAATCAATGCCACCACTTCCTTGAAATTTGCCTTTCTAGAAAGAATTATTCTTGGCTTTCCAAACATTGCTGTCAGAAATGGTTATTCCCATATGATAAACCATTGATTCTCCTAAGACAGATGGTTCTAGGATAGGATCTCCGAGCGCTGAAAAATCAAATCTTTTAAATTCAAGTAACCTCATAAGAATATTTTCATATGATTTGCTGCATTTGTTCTTATGAATGTGATAAAATACCACATTAACCATGTCAAGTTCTCTCCCAAAAAGTATTGCAACTAGAATTTTGGCATCCTCCACAGTCACTGTTGTTGTGCTTCCATATCTAGGAATTATGCACATCACAATAACCTTGTGCAGTATTCTAACTAATAAAGGAAAATCCTTCTCATACAGATATCCAATTCTAGAGTTGGAATTTGTATAAAACAATTTATAAACATCTCTTTTTTTCATGTTTTCAAGAGACTGATCATCTGTCCTTTTAAATCCCAAACAATAAGCAATATCATTTTTGGTAATCTCAACTCTAATACCTAAGACTCTTGATCTCAAAATATCAGAATTTTCAGCATTTACGTTCTTGTAGAAATCAAAGATTACCTTTCTTATGCAATTCCTATTGCTGTCACACAAACCAACACCTCCAATCCTCTCAAGAATAGTTCGTATTTCTAAACTCATTTGCTCAAAATAGTTGAAGTTTACGAACTTACAGGAGCCAACTTCGAACATTATTGGACGTGACGGAGAGTAAGAAATTTGGATTCGAAAAAGTTGAAGAAACTGATTTTCTGAGAAGATTTGATGAGTTTCTTGAGTCGAGTAATGAGCTTGATGTTCAGTTGATTGAAACTCAGAATTACGAGAAGGTGTCAAATTTGACCAAAGGTTTTGAGTGTCACGATTGAAATGAAGATTTGAAGAATCAGAAGTTTCAAAATTTGAAGAATAAGAGTTTGAGATGTTAATGTGTGAAGAAGATGGATTCTTTGTAGTTCTTCCCATGATTCTTGAAAATTTGCGTGTAGCCATTTAGGGTTTGAATTTTGGGGATCTCTGTTACGGCTTTTGTAGAGAGAGGGGCTGTTTGCTGTAGAGACACTATGTGGACTGTCAGCTGTAGCTTCTATGTACCGAAATTATTTTAATTTTTTTTTGTTTATTTAAAAATGGAAAGCACACTCCTATTTCATTTCTAATGTTTTCAAATCTTTTTTTTGTTTAAAGGTTTTGTAAAATATCAGCAAGTTGATTTTGTGTTTCTACACATTCCAAAATTATATCTCTATTTAAAACATAATCTCTAATAAAATGGTGTCTAATTTTGATATGTTTTGATTTTGAATGATTTATGAAATTTTTGATAAGACAAATGCCACTTGTATTATCACATTTTATGACGATATTTTTATAATTTAACTCATAATCTCTAAATTGTTGTTTTAACCACAAAATTTGAGTACAACAATTTTTTATTGAGACATATTCTGATTCGGCTATTGACAATGCAACTAAATTTTGTTTCTTAGATACCCAATTTATGATTCTGTCACCTAAAAATTGACAAGTATCTGATATACTTTTTTGATCAATTTTGCTATCTGCATAGTCGGCATCCTAAAATCCAACTAATTCAAAATTTGAATTTTTTGGATACCATATTCCTAGATTTTTTGTATTGGCTATATATTTTAAAATTCTTTTGGTGGCTCTAATATGAGATTCCTTAGGTTTGTTTTGAAATATTGCACATAAACATACACTAAATAGGATATCGGGTCTAGAAGCAGTCAAATATAACAATGATCCTATCATGCTTCTATAGAGTTTTTCATTCACATCTTTCCCTTTTTCATCTAAATCTAATTTAATAGAGGTAGACATAGGGGTATTAACATGTTTTGAATTTTTCATACCAAAATTTTTTAATTAATTATTTTGTATACTTTTCTTGACTTATAAATAGTCTATGAAAAGATTGTTTAATTTGCAATCCAAGAAAGAAATTTAGTTTACCCGTCATTGACATTTCAAATTCACTCTTCATGATATTGCTAAAATCATCACACAAATGCTCATTTGTAGATCCAAACACAATATCATCAATATATATTTGAACAACAAGAATATCATAATTAACATGTTTGATAAATAAAGTAGTGTCTACATTTCTTTTTTTGAAATTATTTTTCACAAGATATTTACTTAGTCTATCATACCATGTCCTTGGTGTTTGTTTTAGACCATACAATATTTTTTTACAATTTATAGACATAATTTTCCTTATTATATTCTTCAAAACCGAGTGATTGACTAACATATACTTCTTCTTTTATGTAACCATTTAAAAATGCACTCTTAACATCCATTTGATATAATTTAAAATTTTTAAAATAAGCAAAAGTTAAAAAAAGTTTAATAGCCTCTAATCTAGCAATGGGTGCAAATGTTTTATCATAATCAATTCCTTCCTCTTGTGAATATCCCTTTGCAACTAATCTAACTTTGTTTCTTATAATATTTCCATTTCCATCTAATTTATTTCGAAAAACCCATTTAGTTCCAATTATTGATTTATCTTTGGGTTTCGGTTCTAAAGTCCAAACATTATTTCATGTAAATTGATTTAATTCTTCTTGCATAACCTCTATCCAACTTTCATTTTCTACGCCTTCTTCTATGGTTTTTGGTTCTATGGTAAAGATTAAAGATAATTGATTTTCAATATTTCTATAATTTGATTTAGTTCTTATTCCTTAACTTACATCTCCCATTACATTATTAGGTGAATGACTAGGTAAAAATTTCTAATTTCTAACAATTTCCTCTCTTTTTTCATTTTGATAATCTTGTTTTGCATTTTGATTTTCAAGGGGGATTTCATATTCATCTTCCATTTCAACATTTTGAAATTCATTTTCATAAAACTTAACATTTATTATTTTTTCTACAATTTTAGACTTTTTATTGAAAACTCTATAAATCTTACTATTTAAAGAATAACCTAAAAATATTCTTTCAATGATTTTTTCATCAAATTTACCTCTAATATTCATACTATTTTTCAGAATAAAACATGTGCATCCAAATGTATGAAAATAAGAGATATTTGGTTTTCTTTCTTTAAAAATTTCATAGGGGGTTTGTTTGTTATAGGTTTTGTGTATATTCTATTTATTATATAACATACTGTAGATGCGGTTTTGGCCCAAAAATATTTTTCAACACTACTATCATTTAACATAGTTGTAGTCATTTCTTGAATGGTTCTATTTTTACGTTCAACAACTCCATTTTGTTGTGGTGTATAAGGTGTTGAAAAATTTTGATTAATTCTCTTTTTGTCACAATATTGTATAAAATCTAAATTATAAATTTTTTTTCATGATTGGTTCTTAGACTCACTATTTTTAAATCTTTTTCATTTTAAATTTTCTTTGCAAAAATTTTAAATATTTCAAAAGTTTCATTTTTGTGGGCTAAAAATAAAATTCAAGTGAATTTAGAAAAATTATCAACAATAACTGGTCCATATTTGTTTTTTCTAAGACTTAGATTCCTAACCGGTCCAAATAAATCCATATGCAACATTTCTACTGATCTAGATGTGGAAATATGATTTTTACTCTTAAATGATGTTTTTACTTATTTGTTCAAAAAGCATGCACTACATGTTATAGGTTCTTTCAATGAAAATTCAGAAATTCCTTTAACCATATTTTTTTTGGATAATTTTTCTAATTGCTTGAAATTTATATGATTTAGTTTTTATACCATGTAAACATATCATTATTAAATGATATTAAACAATTTTTTAAACTATTTAATATTGTAGAGTTTACTATATAGACATTACCTAATCTTATTCTTTCAAAAATTTGTTCATGCGACTTATTATTTAACACTATGCATTTATCACTTTTGAATAACACATTATAATTTAAATCAAACAATTGGTTTACACTCAACAAATTATGTATCAATTTATCAACAAAAAGCATATTCTTTATTGAGATAGAATTTATATTTACTATGTTTTTTTTCAATTATTTTGTCTTTTTGAATATCTCTAAAGGTCACCACTTCATAGTTTCTTCTTTCGAGTTTCTTGAACAATGAGGTATCACCGGTTATATGTCTCGAGTATCCGTTATCAACATACCATTTTTTTTTTATTTTTGCCTCTTGTTCCTACAAATAAAGAAAAACCATCATCTGTTCTTGGAAACTCAAACATATTTGGGTCCTTTTGAAGACAAGTTTGTATAGGAATTGAATTTGCCTTGATGTGTACTAAGGTTGTTCAAAAAACAACTTTTAGTAAAATGATCAATTTTATGACATATATAACATGACCTATTATTTTTCTTTCTTGCATAGTTAGGTATATAAGTGAAATAATTTTGCATACTGTCAAATTTGTTATATCTAAATCCAGAATAAAATTTTCTGTAAAAATACTATTTTTCACCAGATGTTCTATAGGTATTTCCATGAGTGTTTCTATGGATACTTCTGTGTCCATTTCTGTGTCATTTTGTGATATTTTTCTGCAGTTTGAGAAGTTTCTGTGCATATATTATACAGAATGTGAGTTTGTTTTTTGTAGATTTTGTGTGATTTGTTGGTCAATTTTTTGAGTATGAATCTTGGTTTTCTCAGCAGTCATTTGTAAACTTCTGTGAGTGTTCACTACAGGCAAAACTATGCTGTTGTTTTTTGTTTCTGCAGCTCTAACAAAACTACAATTGTTAGAAGTCGATACTATATCATGATCATGAATATAATCTAAACATTTTTTGGAAAAATCCATTTTTTGTATGGAAAGTAACTTGGTTAATTTTTCATCACTCTCATGAAACTTTTGAAATGTATTGTTTATTGATTTTGATAGTTCAACAATTCTATTTTTTAAAATATGTATTTTATTTTTCAGTTCACAATTTTCAGTTTTTAATACATCATTTTCAGCTCTAATGGTTTCATTTTCAAAGTTCAACAAGTTCTTGGTTTGCCTAAACAAATCCTTCTCATTTTTCAATATATTAACTTTATTTTTCTATTCTAAAAATATATTTAACATATTGTCAGATTCAGCAATGTCTATTGAGTTATCAGAGATCACCTCATCATTTGCCATAAGACAAAAATTAATCTCCTCTGATGCTTCAGAACTTTCATCATCTGAGTTTTCATCTTCTGAATCACTCCATATGACCATCATGGCTTTGCTTTTCTTTTTGAATGTTTCAATCTTTTTCAGTAGTACTGGACATTCATATTTGATGTGTCTTTTCTTCTTGCATTCATAACAGACTTTATCATCCTTTTGCTCCATTTTTCTGCTGTTATTTCCTGCATTGGACTTAAACTTTTGTGAGTTCTGAAAATTTTTATATTTAAAGAACTTTTTACCCCCTTTTTTAAAGGCACGTGAGAGATTCTTGACCAGCATGTTGATGTCTTGATCACTACTATCTTCTTCTGCAGAATTCTCATTTTCTTCAGCCGTAAATGCTATGGACTTCTTCTTATTTTCAGATTCTACAGTATGAAAAACTTCAGCTTCATAGGATATCAATTTTCCTCTCAATTCATTGAGGGACAGTTTGTTCAAATCTTGTGTTTCCTCAATAGTAGTCTTCTTGGCATCCCAAGTTCTTGGTAAGACTTGAAGAACATTCATCACTTGATTTGAATCTGAAATTCTTTTTTCAAGTGAATCAAGTTCGTTAGTTATTGTAGAGAATTTATTAAACATGTCATTTACATTTTCTCCTTACTGAAATCGAAATAATTCATATTCTTGCATCAAGAGACTGATTCAAGTCTCTTTGACAGTGCTGACTCATTCATGTGTAATGCATAACCTGTCCCAGACTTCCTTTGCTGTTGTACATGAAGAAACTAGATTAAATTCAGTTGGTGAGAATGCACATAAAAACAAATGTCTAGCACGAGAATTAATAGACATCTTTCTCTTGTCATCTTCTGTGATTATGGGAAACTTAACCTCCAAATTTTCAGAAGTAATCACTTCCCAAACCTCATAATCAATGGATTGAATGAATATCTCCACCTACATTTCCAATGGGAAAAATTTATACCATCGAAATATGGTGTCCTGTTCACGGTCTGACCATAGTTATAGGGAAAAGCCATAAATTAAACACTCTAAAGAGATCTCTTTAATGGAGCCAATTATTGGTCCCAAAGACAACCAAGAAGGGAGGGTTGAATTGGTTGTCCTAAATTGACTTTTCAAAAATCTAACTCCACTTAAATTCAATAATTAAATCTATGGTAATCTAATGCAATGAAAGAGATAAGAGTAAAGAGACAAATCTGTTTTTATAGTGGTTCGGTCTTGTACCTACGTCCACTCTTCCAGCCAACCAAGCCGGGGTCTAGCCACTAGCTAATTTCCACTATGATCGAATCAACAACATACACTCCACTTGTCGACTTCTGATCTTCATACCATGAAGAATCTTTTGTCCAACAATGAAAAATAGTTCACACAATAATTCACTCACTAAACACACTTTTACAACTTAAACCATATTTAAAACAAATGAATATTAAGAGCAGAAATTCAGAAGTATAGCAACATAATTTTTGTGTTCAGAATACAGAACTTGTTGCTCAGAATTCAGAGATTTCGTTGTTCTTTTCTCTCTGAGAGTTGCTGTTCAAAAGTGCTCTCAACTCACTTTAATTTCGAAACTCTTGTTGCTGAAAAATCTGATCTTTCAAAATTCAAAACCCTGTAGTAAAACTCCCCAGAGTTACTAGCAACAACTCCACCAACATTCTGAAAAATAGGCTTCAAATCCTACTTGAATAATGATATTTACCAACAGTAAATATTTTTTTCCTGAAATTTAAACATCCCTATAAGATATTTAAAAGTTTGTTAGATTATATCTAGATGATTGCATTTCCAAAATATTCAAAAATAGTTCCAGAAAATTAGTCTTATGTTCTGAATTTTTCAGAACAACTCACCAATTTTGCCCATTTGTTTCTCCACCAAAAACTCAAGGTAAGTGAGCCACGAATCATTATATTTATTGTTCAACTGTAATATAATAATGTTAAATAAATAAACTCATAAATCCTTGACTTGTAGTGGAATTATCGAAATCCAATCATAATATGTTTAGAATTTCTGCTATGTAAATTGAGTGACCAAATAATTTCTAACTGAATTTTCTCCACCATTCCAACAAGATAATTGTACTGTAATTACTTGAATTTGAAGTTCCATATATCCTCTTTGAAACACAATTTTCAGTATTGAAAGTATTTCAGTATATAGGAATATATGAACGTCCAAATATGGTCAAATGATCACTATTTTATATTTAGAAAAATTTATAAGTGGTAGAATATGAAGTGTTCTCATGTTGGGGTATTTTTGTGTACATCTAGGATCAATTATAGGCTAAATGTAGTATCCAATCTACACCTACCTTGTTGGCTGGGTCTTCAACAAAAATAAAAAAATCTTGTTTCCATGGCCCATTTAAGCCTCGTTTCCATGACTAGTTCTATAGCTGGTTTTATAACTTTTCTTTAATAAAATTTTTCCAGTAAATATAAACTCTACATATTAAATAAAATTGTTAGAATACTATCAGAGATTTTGTTATCATCAAAACTAAGGAGACAACACAATAATTTCCAATAACAAATAATTCTAAAATAATATAAATACATTTACTTAAATGATATTACACGAAAATAAGTACTCAAAACAATTAACCAGTGCTGAATACCTAAATCTGGACACATCACATAAGCATGCACCAACCAACAACTGACCACACACCAACAAAAATAAGTACTCAGAACAATTAGCTAGCGTTGAATACCTAAGTCTGGACACATCACTTAAGCATGCACCAACCAACAACCGACCATACACCAATGGATAAGCTTCCACAGACCATGTGATGATTAGGTGTCTAGACAAGTGTTACTTTAGTTGTCAATTTGTATTTTACTTTCTTCATCCATTTGACACATGTCTAGACAAGTGCTATTTTAGGTTGTCAATTTGTATTTTACTTTCTTCATCCATTTGACACATGTCTAGACAAGTATTACTTTAGCTTGTCAATTTGCATTTTATCTTCTCCATCCACTTGACATATGTCATTTTGAGTTGTCAAATTACATTCCACCTTCTTTATCCACTTGGCACATGTCCATACACATGTCAACAATCTATTAAATGTGTTATCTATGATAAACAAGTGTTCTACATATGTCCATAATCCATAAAAGAAGATGATAACTCGTCATTCTCCAACACTTACAAATACCCCATCCCTTCTATTCCCCAAACCAATTCAGCTAAAAGAAAAGGAAAGAGAGAGAGAGAGAAAGGAGAGAGAAAGAGAAAGAGAGAAGAAGAGAAACAAAGAGAAGAAGAGAAGAGGGTGAAAGGGAAAAGACAAACTAGCGAAAAGATCTTAAATTAACTCTTTGAGGTGAGTGTTTTTTATATTTTTTTGAAGTGAGTATCCTTTGTATTCATAAAATTTTAAGCACGACTACAGTGATTTTTCTACTGTAATCATGATTTTTTATTGCTACCATAATTTACTACTGTTACAATGATTTCCTACTACTATATCCATGTATGTGTTTGTGATTGTTATATAAACCGATATGTGTAGAGATAGCTCGAGCAAGCAAGAGTTTTGTCGAACGTCAAAACGCATATTAGTAGTACCCCATTAATGTGGATATGAGATTTGTTCACTTAAGAAGGGGAGAGTGATGAGCCTTTCCAGAAATGGATCTCGTGGGAGGGATAAGAAGATTGTTCTTATGGAGAGATAAGACGAAACTAAACTGTTATTTGTACTGTATTTTGTTACTATTATTATTGAATTATGCATGTTGCTGCACAGAAAGTTTTCTAAAAAGATTTTACAATAAGACCGTTATCATATAATTTTATAATGAAATTTTTTATACATGCACACATAAAGTTCACTGGGTTATCAAGTTCATACCAAAAACTATTTTAGATCTTGTAGAAACAAAGGTTGAGGATGCTTAAATAAACGAGTAGAGATAGTTTGGTTATGGATAACCTCTTTAGTATATAGTTCCGTTGCTTATCATGTATAGAAGATTTTTGTATGCTATGCAGTGACTAAGTCCTAATGAGAACTAGACAGTCCATCATTGATGAAGTCCCGGCGAGGGGGTAGATTTTGGGCATGACAGTAAGGAAGTCAATGAAATATGGAACTTGATTTGTCCAGACATTAACAAGACCAGTGACTTCTGGAGTGGAAACTCAGCTATTTGGATCAGAAAAAGAGTGCAAGGAGTTTTCAGTTCAAGGTCCCTCCAAGAGAGTGGAATTTTTGTTGCTTCTATCTGGTGCATATGGAAGAGAAGGTGCAAAATAGTCATGGGGGAGATGTTACTCCCACTGGGGTAATTGCGAGACTGGCTAAAAGACTGAGCATGATGTGGGATGAGGCTTAAAGAATTGAGTAACACCAAAAGCAGATGTCCATTTTATATATCAAATGGATTCCTCCTGACAGAGGGGAACTTAAGATAAGTACTGATGAGACTGTGGATGTTGTTTGTGGGATTGCTAGTGGAGGTGGCATTCTACAAGATAAAGAAGGCAACTGGGTAATAGGTTTCACTTTGAATATAAGCAGAGCTGATGCCTTATCAGTTGAGGTCTGGGTCTTGAGAGAAAGTCTCTCGATTGCTAAGTTCAAAGGTTCAACAGAGATTGAGGTAGAAGTCGATTGTCTTACCTTAACTTGATTGTTAAAGAAGGACAACGTGACCACTCACCCTCTCTTCCATGCTTTAATGGATTGCAAGCAGCTCATTAGGGATTTGGGAATCACTGAAGTAAAGCATATTTACAAAGAAGCCAACAAATGCATGGATCATCTAGTCGGGTTAGAAAAAACCAATCCTCATGGATTGTCCCTACCAGAGGTCCCCCCAAGATCCCTTCACCCCTTTTCTATTAGATGCCATAATAGGTGTTGAGTCAAGAGGATTTGTAAATTTTAGGCCTGGGTGCTTAGTGTAATTGGGTTGGCTAGCTTTCTAGTTCGTGCTTGTCCTTGTTTTAGCTAGCTTTGTTTTTTTTTTTTTTTTTTGTATTATGGTTTGGCCACCACCTAGTATTCAGAGTTTGAGGTAGAAATCTCTTAATTGCTAAGTTCAAAGGTTCAACAGAGGTTGAGGTAAAAGTCGATTGTCTCACCTTAACTTGATTGTTAAAGAAGGACAACGGGACCATTCACTCTCTCTTCCATGCTTTAATGGATTGCAAGCAACTCATTAGGGATTTGGGAATCACTGAAGTAAAGCATATTTACAAAGAAACCAACAAATGCACGGATCATCTAGCCGGGTTAGAAAAAACCAATCCTCATGGATTGTCCCTACCGGAGGTCCCCCCAAGATCCCTTCATCCCTTTTCTATTGGATGCCATAATAGGTGTTGAGTCAAGAGGATTTGTAAATTGTAGGCCTGGGTGCTTAGTGTAATTGGGTTGGCTAGCTTTCCAGTTCGTGCTTGTCTTTGTTTTAGCTAGCTTTTTTTTTTTGTATTATGGTCTGGCCACCACCTAATATTCGGAGTTTGAGGTAGAAGTCTCTCGATTGCTAAGTTTAAAGGTTCAACAGAGGTTGAGGTAGAAGTCGATTGTCTCACCTTAACTTGATTGTTAAAGAAGGACAACGGGACCATTCACTCTCTCTTCCATGCTTTAATGGATTGCAAGCAGCTCATTAGGGATTTGGGAATCACTGAAGTAAAGCATATTTACAAAGAAGCCAACAAATGCACGGATCATCTAGCCGGGTTAGAAAAAACCAACCCTCATGATTGTCCCTACCAGAGGTCCCCCCAAGATCCCTTCATCCCTTTTCTATTGGATGCCATAACAGGTGTTGAGTCAAGAGGATTTGTAAATTGTAGGTCTGGGTGTTTAGTGTAATTGGGTTGGCTAGCTTTCTAGTCCGTGCTTGTCTTTGTTTTAGCTAGCTTTTTTTTTTTTTTTTTTTTTTTTAATACTTTGATCACCATCTAATATTCGGACTTTTACCCAAACTAATTTGAATCAATTGCTACATGACCTATTTGTGGGCACGAGTCTTCTAGCCCTGACTAATCTGGATCAATCGCTGCAGAGTCCAATTTGTGACAACGAATCTTTCAATATTATTTTTTTTATATTTAGATAAAATCAAATTCACGATCTGATTAGTTTTTTAATATGTGCTAGTCATTGTTTTCTCTATCGCTATCAAATAAAAAAAGATGGAAATTTCTCTCAACCTGGGAGAGAAACCTAATCCAATGGTAGTTTCACCGCAGATTACGAAGGGTTGGTGGCACGTGCCTGGCTTCCACGTATATTGTGTCTTGGCTGGAGGAAGTCAAACGAGGTCAATGCTCTTATTGTACCCGAAATTGCCAAGCAAGTGAAAGGGTAGAAAGTCTCGTCCTTTCTTTGCGCGTAGGGACCCACACGCACTCACTCACCAAATTATCCACGCGACTTCAGAATTATAAAAAGGTTTTGTAACTCCGAATTTTTTTAATAATAAATTTATTTTAAAACAATATTCATAATTTTACTATTCTACAAAAATTAAGATTCTGGTGTATATTTAAAAAATAATATTTTTTTAGAAAATCTTAAAATTAAAAGAAAATATTTATCTTTAAATTAAATTTATTAATTTTCTTGTAATGAATTGAATATATTTTACTTTGAAAAAGCAGCACATTACCACAATTTTGGCTAAATTAAAAAAAAAATAATAATTAGACAATCCAAGTCTCCCTATAAATTGCGTCCTTTCTCTTCTTCTCCACAAGAGTTAAAAAGCAGGAAGGAACTTCGTTTAATAGGAGCTTCCTCACTTAGGTACTATATATATATTTTTTCATCTCACTTGTTCTAAATCTTTTGAGTTCACAATTTATAGTACTCACTAATATATTTTGATATATTCATGTTTTCCTTTCTCTGGGTGCTTGATGTTGCAAAGCAAACATGCATGATGAATTCGAGGTGTTGAATTCGTTCATTTTTTTTTTCTTTCTTTTGCTGCCTGAAATAGAACTTTTGTTTGACATTTTAAAGAAATTGCTCAACATGATTTCCTGAAATTCAAATTTCTTGTTATTTGTGCCTTCCCTTAAATCGAAAGAAAGAGTGTGTTGGATATTTTGTTTAGCCTTGGGGTTTCTGTGGCTGTATATTTGGGGTTTTCTGTAGATGATCTTTCATCGCTCTTCTCCAGCTTAAACGGATGCGAGAGAGAGAGAGAGAGAGAGAGAGAGAGTGAAAGAGTTTTAGGTTCCCATTTTCTATTTTTCCTCCTTTTTGCAAATAAATTTTCGTTATGACGTTCTTCTTCCTAATTTGGTACAATCAAACCATCAATTCTCAAATCCAATTTGGCATTTGGCATTTTGCAGTTATCTGATTCTCATAATGAATAATATTGATTTATTCACAAAAAAAGACACATTTTAAATTTCCCATTTCCATTAATTTTAGTCTTGCTTGTTCCTACTATGAACAATGTTAATTTATGCTAAAGGTCATTTGAGTTTGCTTATGAGTCTCAAGTTGATGAAATTTGAATATGATTGACATCATATTATTTGTTCCTCTTCTTATTGTCCCCTGTATCCATCTGATATTTGAGTCGTATTTCTTTTATTAGGATTTGCAACGCAAGCATTGTGAAGTAAAGTCATGCCTACATCGCAAGTTCCAAATGCGATAGTTCATGAAGTTCTTACCGGGCGACAAAACTATGGAATTTGGAGAAAAGCCATCAAAACCTATTTAATAGCTCAAGATCTTTGGGATGCCATAGAAGGGAGGTTGGAATGTGAACCCGGAGATTATGGAGGAAATTTTAGGACTTTGCAAAAGAAAAATGCCATGGCTCTATACGCAATTTACATTACTTGTGAGCCCAGTATTGCAAGATCAGTTAATTTTGAAGACTGCGAGTCAGCAC
The DNA here is from genome assembly GCA_033439265.1 of Dillenia suffruticosa. Lineage (NCBI taxonomy): Eukaryota > Viridiplantae > Streptophyta > Magnoliopsida > Dilleniales > Dilleniaceae > Dillenia > Dillenia suffruticosa. The sequence continues at coordinate 5,580,673 of JAVTVX010000005.1, forward strand.
AAGCACTTTGGAGTGCCTTGGAGGAGGCGTTCATGAGTAGAGAAGACACACGGTCACCTCAAGACGGTACACAATTCAATCTTTCCTTCATTTGAGGCATTGTAGAACTTAACTTCTAGTGCTCATCAACTTCAATAGTTCATTCACTTCACCTTGGATTTCATACTATGTTAAAGTTAGCTATCAACATGGAGAGATTTAAGGATTACATCTTTTGCTGAAATGGGGCTTCACATATCTCCTACACAGATGACTACCCAAAGCAACGGATTTGAGCTCGTACCATGTTGAAGAACTTAATTTTCTATATTTATACTTACTGCCTTCTGACAACTTAAGTTAGCTGATTATGGAATTGAGGAAGGTTTACTATTGGATATTTATTTTATATACTGATAAAATTTTGCAGAACCTACCCTTAATGCCAGTCTTTGCAAGGCTGTGGATAGCGGCAATTGGACTGAAACAGCAAAATTACTTGGTGAAGACAGGGCACTGTTGGGTGCTCCCATTTCACGCGGAAGAAAGACAGTGCTTCACCTTGCGGTTACAGCAGAACATTTTAACATTGTGAAGCAACTGTTGGACTTGTCGGATATGACAGATCAAATACTGGAGGCACAAGAGGCAGATGGCTATACTGCTCTTGCTATTGCTGCTCGAGGCGGATCTCTTGACATTGCTAAATTACTGATAGGGAGGCGTGAGAATTTAGTTCTTATAAAAACTAAAAGTGAAGAACTTCCAATTCTATTGGCTTCTGCAAGTGGCCATGGCGACATGATACGCTTTCTTTACACTACTGCCCCTATTTTAAGGTATAATTGGGATGAAGACACATCAAATGGTGCGTCACTCCTTAAGAATTGCATTGCAGCCAATATTTTTGGTGAGGATCGCTATCTAAGTCTTGACTGCTGTTGTGTTGGTTTTTCTTTTATACGTTACAAGCTTCTGCTGTACTTTCTCACACCTTCCTCCAATTGTCAGATGTAGCTTTAAATCTTCTTCAACGTTGCAGACGATTGGCCCTTTGTCCAGACTCTGAGGGGCGCTGTGCTTTGCATGTCCTAGCTCGAATGGCTAATTCATTCTCGAGCGGAGATAACCTTAACTGGTGGGAAAGATGGATCTACTCTCGTGAGTATCCATACCATCTCTCTAAAGCTAGCAATGACTTAAGTTCTTTTTTGACGACATAGCCCATTTTGTGTGGGAAGAATTTATTGTGCTGTGGTGCTGTATTTGAGTCTATTCTTTTTAATGGAAGGTATTCCTGAAATACAACCAGCCTGTGCACCAAGCAACAGCCGTGTAATCCAGATGCCCAACGAAAATGGGGGCAGTAATGGGACACCCAATCAAAATCCAAGTGAGTCTTCTTCTCACGCTAGCAATGACTTAAAAATTTTGTTTTGTTTTGGTTTTTTTTTTGGGGGGGGGGATGTGGGAAGAATTTATTGTGCTGTGGTGCTGTATTTGAGTCTATTCTTTTTAATGGAAGGCATTCCTGAAATACAACTAGCCAGTGCACCAAGCAACAGCCGTGTAATCCAGATGCCCAACGAAGGTGGGGGTAGTAATGGGACACCCATTCAAAATCCAATTAAGTCTTCTTCTCACGCTAGCAGTGACTTCAAAATTTTGTTTTAATTTGTTTTTTTTTGTTTTTGGACAACAATAACCTTTTTTTTTTTTTAATGAAATGGAAGGTATTTCCATAACCCAGATGTCAAATGGAAGTGAAGGTGGTAGTAGGACCGTGAATCAAAACCAAAGTGATGGTGGGAATTTCATTATTCGATGTATGTATTCTCTCTCACTCTCTCACCCATACTCATGGAACTTTGTGAATTGAATAAGATAGATTTTCATAGTGTATTTCCATTGCAACAAGCTACGGAATCTTCCATGTAACGGAAACATCCATCATAATGAAATAAATCATTGGCTAATTGAATACCTGTGTTATGGATTGCTAGGTACAAACTTTGGTCTGAAATGCGATAATTGTCAAACATATTCTAACATGTAGGGCCACGTTAGATTGCAGTCCTACTATTTCTCTAGTGTAAGATCCTCTAGTTTTCTTGGTTCATTTCCTTAAGATATTTGAAATAACCATCATGACCGTTCGAGTACCTTGAGGCTGCTCACTAATTGGTGTGAATGGATGAATGTCTAATCCCCTTGTCAAATTTGTATGCCTTAGCAAATAGGAATTGGGAACCTTTGAATTGCCTTTTGGCAATAAGAATGCTTCTACCTAGGTTACTTGAAAGCTTTGTCCTTGTAAATTCAGACTTCTTTTACTACTTTCCCCTTTTCTTTTGGTAATTTTCAGGTAAAAAACGAATGGAAGAGCGAAAACTGATTCACACTCAGGCTCGTGAATTGCTACGGATGGTATTTGAAGAAATATCAGCTTTAAATAGCATAGAGTTTAAGAACAGTGGAATAATAGAAGATCTGTTCCTGGCAGTTGAGAATGGCATCATTGAATTTGTCACTGAAGCCCTTGAATCAGATCCAGATATTCTATGGTCTTTTGACAAGCATGGCCGGAGTCCTTTCCATTATGCCGTACTACAACGCCAAGAAAAGATATTTAACCTTATCTATGAAAAAGGCTCAAAGAAAAGTCTGGTAGTGGGTTATCCAGATAAATTAGGTAATAATATGTTACATCATGCAGCAACCCTAGCACCTTCTTTTCGACTAAGTTGTCAACCTGGCGCAGCATTACAATTCCAACGAGAACTACAATGGTTTGAGGTCAATTCACTTACCTAAAAACGAAGTGAAACAGTCTATTCTATTATTATTACTATTTCTTTTTAGTGCAATGACTTTATGACTCGTTATGCCTTTGTGTAGGAGGTGGAAAAACTTGTACCACCTAGGTTCAAGGAATCAAGAAATTTTGAAGGTAGAACACCGCACGAATTGTTCACTTTGCAACATGCGAACTTACTGAAACAAGGTGAGAAATGGATGAAGGACACTGCTCAATCAGGTACAATCGTTGCCACTCTTATTGCTACTATGATGTTTGGAGCAGCATTCACAATCCCAGGAGGTAATGATCAAAATGAAGGATTTGTGTTGTTCCTTAAACACGGATCAGCTAAGGTTATCCCTTTCATGATTTTCATTATCGCGGATATTGTATCTCTAGTCTCAGCTACAACTGCAGTGTTAATGTTTTTGGGAATTCTAACGACTCGATATGGGGAAAAGGATTTTCTCAAATCCTTGCCAAGGAAGATAATCCTTAGTCTGGCTGCGCTTTTCTTATCAGTTACAGCCATGATGATTGCATTCGGGGCAACAATTTATATGATCCTCCATAAACGATTGGGTTGGGGCGTTATTCCAGTCGTTGCATTTGGTGCACTACCGATAGTTGTTTATTTAGTTTCACATTTTCGTCTATTGTACCGTATGATTTCTTCTACCTATCGGCCTAGCACTTTTAACAAGAAAAAAATACGTGGATAGTTTTGTGATTTTAAATTTGTAAAAATGTAGTATGGAAGACATTGTCTGTGAGGAGTCGCTGATTGTTGCCTCTTTGATTTATTATTGTTCATTAAGATTGAACCATGGTCGAGCTATGACCAAGGGTGGAATTTGGGTGGGTTTAGCCCACACCCACCCAACCTGGAAATTTTTAACCTTGGACCATGTTTTGTGGGCCTGGATTGAACTTGGTTTGAGAAAATCTAACTTGTCTCGGTTAATGTCTCCGTGAATCCGGTTTAGAGTTGATTTAGTAAGTAACAATATTAAATTTTAGATTTAAAATTAAATAATGAAATATCATCTATTTAAAAAATATATATTTTTCTTTTTTTGTCCAAAATGATGAAAATACGTAGTCAATATAATTATTTTGTAGTTATCACCGTTTGTTGTAAAATGCCTAATCTTTACGGGTAAATTTAAAATATTATAGTTTTAATTTATCACAATGTATTGTAACATATCTTATATTCTCTTATTATTGTTCTATTAAAATACATTGATAACTTCAGTCCGATTTTCATTACATACCAAGTTCACGATGTAAAACCGAAAAAGACCAAAAAAATAAAAAATAAAAAATAAAAAATAGAAGTTGGCCGGCCCCACCACTACCACTACCGCTCACCACACCCTTTTCTCTCTTTCTTTTTCGCCTTTTGCCCTTCCTCCCTGCTTTACTCAAGAACACACCCCCTCTCACTCATTTTCTCGGCACTCTCTCCCTTGATCTCTCTCGTTGCTCTCTTCAAAAGTCACCAAAATCCAGAGGAGGATGAATTAAACGTGAGAAGTGAGTTTTTTAAAACCCAGTGGAGGATGGATTTAACGTGAGAATTGAGTTTTTTAAAAGAGAAAAATTTAGAATTTTGGTGTAATTAAACAAATGGTGAAATTAGTAGTTCTATTAGAGATAATTTTTCTTTCTTAATTTGTAATTAAGATGTTTTATATAAAATTGTAATTTATATTGAAATTTGAGTTTTTTAAAGAGAGAAAGTTTAGGATTTCGGTGTAATCTGACTTCAAAACTAAATTTGTGACAAAATTAAGATTATCTTTTCATTCTTAACTTGAATTTACTTTTCTCTTTCGTGAATTTAAAGATTATGTTGAATTTGATAAACTGAAATTTGGGATTTAGATCTAGAAATTGTATAATATTGGAGTTGGGAAGTCTTCAAGTATAAGATAAGTACGTTACATGTATTTGTTAAATTGATACATAATAATATTGTATAACATGTTTTACGTGTGATTATATTGTTAAAATATGGATGAGATGGATTAGAGTCAAGGGAATCACGTCCTCGAATAAAAACTTAGGGATTTGACATATTTGATAGTTTGATCATGTCTTAATTTTTAGCTTATAACTTTTCCTGCACTACTACAAATCGAGTGAGGTTTTATTTTGATGAAATTAGACTTCATATCTTTAAAAAGGTATATGGATTGAAGTGTTTCATGGAAAATTAAATTTTTTATGAATTTTCAAAATAACATAATTATTACATAATACTACTCTCCTTTTGCTCTGTTCCATGTCTAAAATTTACTATATTTTTGAATTATATTATGAGATGAATTAGGTTGAACTCTAAATATGAAGCTTATAGAACTATATTTATTCTTTAAATAGCCATTTGAATTACTTCAACCATATATATGTGATGAAAATTATATGATTTTATCATGATTGCTCATATTGTATTGTGAAACTTTGCTACAATATTAATTGATTTAGAGATCTATGTGTGATTGGAATTTGTCTAAGTCATAAACATAAAAGTTATAATCATATATCTTAACTTTAAGTAGTAATTAGAATCATCTCAATTCAAGATTTGTGGGTTGAGATATGACAGTTTCTTTAAGATATAGTTGTATAGAAAATTTAGATTTTGAGATAATTGGAGGAAAATTTGGACTAATTCTAGTATTAAACTTTATTTAAGTGTTGAAATTATATTTATTATTTTAGGTTGAGACGACCGAAGATTTAAGAGGGGATTCGAATTGTGGATTAGAAGTGTTGACTCTCCCAAAAGATAAGTGGATGCATATTTATGATTTTAAATAAGAAAATATTTTACTTGATTTTAAAAATGTTTTTAAAATTTGTTTATAAATTTTTGTGATTGTGAAATTTTTCGAAATGAGATTTTGAAATATGTTCATATTCAATGTATTTATAAATAAATTCGTATCATATTTTATTGGAAATTGTATTTATAAATATTGTGATGTGGTTTTATAACTTATTTATTGAAATCATGCCATTTTTAATAAAATTGAAATGTTTGTGAAACGATAGTGCATGTGATGGTAAATAACCATAGTTATTCCCTTTTATGGAACTGCTCAATGGGATGACGTGGTTGGAAGTTATACAACTAGGAGAGAACTGCACTCGAGAGGTGCCTCATAGGCCATTCTACTCATACTAGTTTTGTAGCACTCCAAGAGAAAGCCGAGCCAACGCCAAAGTTGAGGATATTTGTGAGTTGAAAAAATGTAAAAACTCTTGGTGGTTCCGCATTTGGTCGTGATAGACCGTTGTTGATAACTGTATTTTTGGTAACCCCATAAATTTTGAAAAAGATATGAATTTAAATTAGATGCATAAATTTTATTTTTATGGTTTATTTAAATTCAATTGAACTTGATATTTCGTTTGAAACCATACAATTTATAAATATAATGATTTTGATTTGAAATTATATTTGACATATGCACAATTATCCCTCATTTATTATCATAACTTGTCACTCTATTTACCGAGTATTATTTATATTTAATCCTTCTATTTTCGCTTTTACAGAGGAAATTTAGTTGAGACTTGTGGTTGCTTAGTACTAGATTCGTAGAATCCTATTTTGTTGGATTCTTTCAAGTAGTAGTCGTATTTTGTTTTGAGATATTAGTAGATCTAAAAGGAGATAAACTTTGTAATTATTTTAAAAATATATTTTATATTATATTATTTGGTTTGAGATTTGATTATAGTTTGTATATATGAAATGAGCACTTCCCTTTTGTTTTCTTGAAAATTTTTGAGAATTATGGTTGGTGAAATTTAATATGGATCCCTTAAATAGAGATTTGTTTTATATTTTATGAATTTGATTAGAATAGTCGAGTTGACCTTATATATGTATGTTTTGAACAAGAATACACTAGTATGATCTTTTGTTTGTGTGATAAATATATGTTAATTTATTTTTATTTGTTGAATTATTTTAAAAAAATAGATGGATATCGATAAATGTTTTACGATATTTTAGTATATGAGTTATGCTTATCTATATTTCGGAGTAACACGGTGATTATCGCGTGCTCAATTCGAAAGTTATGGTGTGACACACGAATTACTATTTAAATAGTTTTGAACTTGAAATAGTTGCTAGAAAATTGTATTCAAGGCTACTGGTGGGGAAAAATTTTTATTAATTCACAGCTACTTTTTTATATAAAAAGAGAATATTATTTTTTTTTTGTCGAAAGTGGTTAATTTTCGCATTTTAATATGTTTAATTAATGTTAATTAATCTATGTTAACCCCACCTTAAACGACAACCGAGAACATTTCCTGTGACAAAAAAGTTCGGTGAAGGTGACCAATCAAAGTGACTGTTGGCTTTCTGTTGCTATAAATTTGGATCTCTGTTTGTTCTAGAAAGGTAGAGCAGAATCAAAGCCCTTATCTCGTCTGCAATCTCCATTCACTTCTTCTTTTGCATTGTTTCTTATTCTGATTCCAAATTCCCTTCTTTTTTTTGCAATGTTTCTTATTCTGATTCCAAGTTAAGTCATTAGTTCTTAAAAGTCACTGCTCTCTCTCTTTCTCTGTCCACCTTAGATTCAAAATTTCTGAAAAAAGCTATCGTGGGCTTTGATCGGGTGTTGAATATTTCATTTTTTTTGGGGGGGGGGGGGGTGGCCGCGGGGGGGGGGGGGGAGGAAGGGGTCAATTTGATTTTGTTTATTTTTCATGAACTTATTGTTGCTTATTTAGTCACATTATATATCATGAATTTGTGAAGATATTGCTTTTAATCCCCATGTCTTAGAATTTGTTGTTGTTTCTTTCGTGAAATTATTTTATGGTTATTATGGAATATTTGCCTCCACATTTTTTAGAGAAAAATTTGAAATGGACATGAAATGCATTTCCCCATAATTGCAATCAAGAATGTTTTATGTTTCCCTTGTATTTCCCATCTAATCAGTATTTGAGCAATTCTATTTTATTAGGATTGGCTAGCATTTTAAGTGAACTCATGCCTGTGACACAAGTTTCAAATACCATAGTTCATGAAGTTCTAAGGGGGGTCCGACAACTACCAAATTTGGTGCAAATCCATTGAAATCCACTTAGTAGATCAAGATCTTTGGAATATCATTGACGGAAGCCTAGAATTTCAGTCTGGATATGATAGAGAAAATTTTAAGATTTGGCATCAGAACAAAACCAAGGTTTTACAAATTATTTCCTCAGCCTGTGAACCTGACATATCCCGCCAAGTTCTTGAATACGAATCGGCCAAAGATGCTTGGGATGCTCTACAAGGTGACTTTAAGAATTTGGAATCACCAATGGGGCCAGTAATCAATAGCGATGCAGTAGATAACCCTCTTTATGCAAGACTCTTGATGGCAGTCTTGCACGATAATAGGGAGCTATAAAAGTTATCCTCGACGACAACCGCGTGCTAAAGACTGCACAAATTTCACCTCAAGGGAAAACGGTACTTCATCTTGCAGTCGCAGGAGGACATTTAGATCTTGTGAAGGAGCTGTTGATGTGGGAACACATGTTAGAACAGGACTTGGAGGCAGAAGATACAGATGGTTGCACAGCTCTAGCTATTGCCGCTCAAGGTGGGTATAGAGAGATTGCAAAGTAACTGATTTCGAGGAATGGACGTCTGGCTGAGCTCAAAACAAAGAGTGGCGCACTCCCTGTGGTGTTGGCTTCAACAACTGCCCATGCTGATTTGATCCGCTTTCTTTACAATCATACTCCTGGCTGCTTTCACCGGAGATTGACAATGGCCGGTTTAGCAATGGTGCTGCTCTCGTTACCAATTGCATCATCGCGTTCTAGATGGTAAGGAGAATTTAGCAATGTTGATTTAAGAGCAAATCTGTCTTTAAATCATAATTATTAGGAAAAAACTTGATTTAAGATTATTTTTGAGATGCCTCAAACTTTATCTCATATGCTCTTAGTACATGCTTATAACCTCTTTGCGAATCATGACGTGCCATTTTTAAGATATCGCCTTGGGGGTGCTCCAACAATTTCCCAGTTTGGCTCTTGGATTAGGCTCCTCCGGACCCGCTCCTGTTCATTTATTGGCTCTCAAGACTACATCCTTCCCTAGTGGGGATCACATGACATTCTGGGAAAGGTGGATCTACCATTGTGAGTACAGCTCTAACCACTCTTCTCTCTCTCTCTATGTGTAAAATAAGTAATACTTTATTTCTGTCTTTGGTGAAAATGATTGTCAGATAATGATATTCATTAACAAATCAAAAATTGATTTTCACATGACCAAAAACAACTAGATTGTAATAACCAAACAACATGATTGTAGAGAATAAATATTGCAAGAGATTTGGTGATTCCTTAGTATTAAGAAAATCATTGTTATGATGGCAATGAAGAACGATATTTTCTTCAACAACAATTCTCTTTACAGGTAAAATGCAAATTCTACTGATCACAATTCATATCATACAATTGTTTTGTGGAATCGGTAGGTTTTAGAATACCTAACCGAATAATCTCCATCTTATTCATAAGAGGTGATGTGGCTCATCTATATATACAATAAGATAGATAAAGAATTAGGAAACTAACTCCTAATTACTCCTAATTTACAGTCATAAAATAGACCACAAAATAGGATCTAAATCAATCATTCAAAAACTATATTTATTTTCCTAAAATAAAGATTTCTAAGTAATAGGAAACATTCCTAAAAAAATGCATCATTCCAACACTCCCCCTCAAGTTGGAGCATAGATATCAATCATGTTCAACTTGGATAGGAGTTCTTCAAATTTGACTCGTGATAAACCTTTGGTTAAGAAATCTGCAAGTTGTCCTTTGGATGTAATGTAGGGTATACACACAAGTCATTATTCAATCTTCTCTTTAATGAAATGTCTATCCACTTCTATGTGTTTAGTACGGTCATGGTGAGTTGAATTGTGAGCAATACTGATTGCTGACTTGTTGTCACAGTACAGCAGTATAGGATTCTCACCTTGAAGTGAAAGCTCACCCATGATTCTTCTTAGCCATAGAAGTTCGCATATTCCTTGTGCAAGAGCTCGAAATTCAGCCTCAGCACTGCTTCTTGCTACCACTGATTGCTTTTTGCTCCTCCAAGTCACTAGGTTGCCCCATATAAATGTACAATACCTAGTAGTAGACCTTCTATCACTAACTGACCCGACCCAATCAGCATCAGTGAATGCCTCTATCTTCCTTGAATCATTTTTCTTGAAAAAAAGTCCATTTCCAGGAGTTCTTTTGAGATATCTCAAAATACGTTGAACTGCTTCCAGATATTTCTCATAAGGCTCATCCATAAATTGGCTGACCACACTGACGACGTAGGCAATATCAGGTCGTGTATGAGACAGATAAATTAAACGTTCCACTAACCTTTGATATCTACCTTTATCAACAGGGACCTCTCCCTTCTTAGATCCTAACTTGTGATTCTCTTCAATTGGTGTATAAGCCGGTTTACTTCCTAGAAAACCTGTCTCTCTGAGCAGGTCAATGATATATTTCCTTTGTGACACATAAATCCCTTTCTTTGATCTTGCAACTTCCATACCAAGAAAGTATTTCATAGGCCCGAGATCCTTGATTTCAAATTCTTTGGCTAGAACTTTCTTCATTCTTTCTCCTTCAGTTGTATCATCCCCTGTAAGTAGAATATTATCAACGTACACAATTAAGACTGAGATCTTCCCATCTTGAGACTTTTAAAAAAATAAAGTATGATCGGTTTGAGTTTGAGTGTAGCCATATTTCTTCACCGTCTTTGAGAAACGATCAAACCAGGCTCTAGGAGATTGCTTCAATCCGTAGAGAGATTTTTTCAGTTTGCAAACTGTATTAGTGCCATAGACATCTACAAAACCAGGAGGAATATCCATAAAAACTTCTTCTGTCAATTCTCCGTTTAGAAAAGCATTCTTGACATCTAATTGCCATTCTAAATTAGCTGCAATAGAGAGAAGAACACGAATAGTGTTGAGCTTCGCTACCGGGGCAAATGTTTCTTGGTAGTCTATCCCATAGGACTGTGTGAATCCTTTTGCAACCAAGCGAGCCTTGAATCTTTCCATTGATCCATCCGAATTATATTTCACTGTGAATACCCACTTACACCCCACTGTTTTCTTTCCCTTCGGTATTGACACATACTCCCATGTTTCATTTTTCTCCGGTGCTTTGATCTCCTCCATAACTGCTGCTCTCCATTCTGGAATACTCAATGCTTCTTGGATTGACTTGGGAATTGCTATATTGGTCAGATTAGTAGCAAAAGCCCGATAGGGAGGATACAAACTGCTATAGCACATGTAATCTGAAAAACGGTGAGACGTACAAGTTCTTTTTCCTTTTCTAAGAGCAATAGGAATATCTAGATCCTCAATAAGTGTTGAATTACTTTGATTTTCACAGGTGGCATGATGTGTAGGAGAATTCTGATTTGATGCATCATCAAGAACCGGTGGATCCAATGACTGGTTCTGCTCAAGTGTGTGAATTTCTTCATTTTCCTTTCTTTTCCATCTCTCATAGACAAGTAATTTTGGACTTTGAATTTCCAATTCTGTTTCTTTAGTGATTGTAGTGGGTATTTCTTGGTCTAGAAGAGGAATATGAGTAGAAACGAGAGGCGTAAAAAGAGTAGGGTAACAATTGATAGGGCTGACTGAGTTTGATTGGTCTGAAGAAAGAGTAGGCAATGTATCCCAAAAATTACAAAAACTCTCTTCTGTGGTCGCATTCTCCCTCTGAAGTGAGTTTTTGGTGAAGTAAGGCTGATTCTCAAAGAAGGAAACATCCATACTAACAAATATCTTCTTAGTTTTTGGATCAAAGCACTTATACCCTTTTTTTGTCGATGAATATCTGAGGAAAACACATTTGACAGCCCTTGGATCAAATTTGCTACGGTTATGAGAATGGATATGAACAAAGGAGGTACACCCAAATATCCTAAGTGGTAAATTGGTAATTAAGCGGTTTGTTGGATAGACACTTTGAAATACTTCTAGATGAGTCTTGTATCCTAGAACCCGAGTAGGAATCCTATTAATGAGAAATGAGGCAGTAAGAATAGCTTCCCCCTAAAAAGGTTTTGGCATATTTGTGGTGAACATTAAGGATCTGGCAACCTCAAGTAAATGTTTGTTTTTCCTTTCCGCCAACCCATTTTGTTGTGAAGTATTATACAATTACTTTGATGAATGATTCCCTCTTCTTGAAGAAATGTTCCAAGAACATTTTTGAAATATTCGCTCCTATTGTCTGTTCTAAGAATCTGAATTTGGGTTTGAAATTGGGTTTTGACCATTGAGTGAAATCTTTTAAAGACATGTTCTGTTTCAGATTTTGCCTTCAAGAGATATACCCAACATAGTCTAGTATGATCATCGATAAAGATAATAAACCATCTAGCCCCTGAAAAATTTTTTATTCGTGAAAAACCCAAAATATCACTGTGTATTATTGAGAAAGGGGTGGAATGCTTATATGACTGTACTGGAAAAGATGCACGATGATGTTTAGAAAATTGACAAATCTCACACTGAAAGGAAGATGTATCTTTATTATTGAAAAGAGATGGAAATAAATTTTTCAAGTAGGGAAAGCTAGGGTGGCCGAGTCTATAGTGCCACAACATGACATTATTTTCACATAAAGAAATAGAAAAGGATTTGCAAATCAAACTTTGTCTATTTGAGTCTTCCTTGTCAAGGTAGTAAAGTCCTCCACACTCTTTAGCATTGCCAATCATCTTCCCCGAAACCAGTTCCTGAAATTGACATGAGGAGGAACCAAATTTAGCCACACAATTTTGATCATGAGTGAGTTTGCTAATGGACAACAGATTACATGTAAGTAAAGGAACATGAAGTACAGATTTTTTGACAAAATAATTGACCCTTTCCCTGCTACAGTAGCTAATGAACCATCAGTAATCTTTACTTTCAAATTACCAGCACAAGGAGCATAAGTGGAGAAGAGTGAAGAACAACCTGTCATATGATCAGAGGCACCAGAATCTAGGATCCAAGGAGTTCTGTCCTCAGTTAGCACACTGAAGGTCTGAGAAAAATTACCTTTCTGTGCAATGGAGGCAGTGGAATACAAGTTGAATTTAGGAGTTTCATGAGACATTCCAACTGTTCTTTATTGAGGGAAACTAGAGAATTTTCGGGTATTGATTCTTCTAAACCCGTTTGAAGAGCTCTGCTAGTCACTTGATCAGATTGTTCATTTTTCAAATAAGGAGGCTTTCCATGCAACTTCCAGCAAGTCTCACGGGTATGACCAGGTTTTTTACAATGATCGCACCAGGGTCTATTTCCCCTTTTATTCCGAGTATCGTTACCTCCATTTGAGGTATTAGAGAATCGATTGCTTTTGGCTGCCAGTGCTGATGATTCAGTTTCAAGAGTCTCTCGAGTTTCCTTTCCCAGCATAACGTTCCTTCTGCTTTCCTCCCTACGGACTTCGGAGAACACTTCCCGAGTGGATGGCAAGATCTCACGTCCAAGAATTCTTCAACAAACCTCATCGAGATCATTATTCAGACCAGCCAAGAAAGCAAAAACACGCTCTTTTTCAATCATTCTCTTAAATATGACACTGTCTTGTGGACAATGCCATTCATAATCATAAAATAAATCCAACTCTTGCCACAAGGTTCTGAGAGTATTGTAATATTGTAAAACACTTAAATTACCTTGTTTTGTATTCCGAATTTGAGTAGAAATTTCATAAATCTGAGCTGAATTTCCCAGATCTGAGAAAGTCTCTTTTGCAGCCTCCCAGATTTCTTGGGCGGTAGTAAGAAACATATACGTCTTGCTGATTGGCAGCTCCATTGAATTTATCAACCAGGACATGATTAGGGCATTCTCCGATTCCCAGATCTCAATCACTTCAGAACCTTCCTCCGGTTTTTTCGTTACTCCAGTTAAAAAACCGATCTTTCCTCGTCTTCTGTTGAAGAGCTTGACTGACTGGGACCATTGGAGATAATTTTCTCCATTGAATTTGTGGATGATTGGTTGAGTAGAGAGATTATCATGGGTCAAAAGATCGGTTTTTGAAGAAGAGGATCTCGTTGGACTAGAATCAAGTATGTGGTCACCCACACTTGATGTGCCAGACATAATGGCTTGTTCTAGAAATAATAGATGAGAATTGCTGCAGAAAAAACTGAGAGAGAAAAACTACGACAAGATTTTGATACCAGAAACGAGCCCAAAGCTCTGATACCATGTGGAATCGGTAGGTTTTAGAATACCTAACCGAATAATCTCCATCTTATTCATAAGAGGTGATGTGTCTCATTTATATATACAATAAGATAGATAAAGAACTAGGAAACTAACTCCTAATTATTCCTAATTTACAGCCATAAAATAGGTTATAAAATAGGATCTAAATCAATCATTCAAAAACTACATTTATTTTCCTAAAATAAAGATTTCTAAGTAATAGGAAACATTTCTAAATAAATGCATCATTCCAATATGTTTCTCTGAGAATAGTATCAAATTTTAGTGCCCTAGTGCAGCTTGCGAAATTGTGTTAGTCTTTTGAAAAACTTAGATTAAAAATGTAAGATATTTCTCTAATGTACTACATATTGCAGCAGTATTTTCTGTTCCTCCTCCCAAGCAATCGTATTAATACATCTCATTTTTCATGGCAGACATACATGTACCCATTGAACTAGCTTATGCTTTTGGAGAAATTCATATCAACAACCAAGTACCTGAAAGGAGTCGAAGTAATTGGGCAAACACTGTTATCCAATGTAAGCTCTCTCTCCCTCTCCCTCTCTCTCTCTCCCGCTCTCTCTCTCTCTCTCTCTCTCTGTCTCTCTCTCTGTGTCTTTGTGGGTCAAGGTTTTTAGGTGGTCTTTGCTTTTGCAGCAATTGACAAAGTTTTGTTCAAGAGTATCAGACGCATAAAAGAGCAAATGACCTTACATTCTCAAACCCTTAAACTCTTAGACATACTATATAGAGAAATATCACAATTAAATCAACGGGAGTTGCTGAAGAGTGGAATGTCAGAAGCACTTTTCCTTGCTATTGAGAATGGGACTACAAAATTTGTGCTTGCAGCAGTTGAAAATTATCCTCAATTGTTGTCCACTTATGATAAGCATGGTCGGCATGCCTTTCAAGTAGCAGTACTCCAACGCCAAGAGGAGATCTTTAATCTCCTATATGGCTTAGGCCCAAGGAAATACGCATTTGCAAGGATATTTTCCGCTGCTAATTCTCGAACCCTCAATTGCGCATGCGCCTCCATGTGCGTTCCCCATGCGACATCACTTGCATACGCACCTACACATACGCCCAGCCTACACCCTCATGTGCTTACGCGCGCCGGCTCCTGTGTACGCTCCCTCACACGCACCCACTTGCTAGCCCGACCCGCCCGCGCAGTAGCCCGTTGTTACAGTAAGCAAAAGAAAGAAGGAACAACAGCTGCAGATAGGAAGGATTCAAACAAGTAGGACCAGACTTCAGACATGAGCAGACTTCGGACATCCAAAATCAATGGCTATCTCAACTACTCCAACTACCCATTTCAACAAAACAACTAATAGTCTAACTGCCGTAACTAATTGACAGTTTACAACAGATGAAATAACAGATTTGGTTACAAGAAATCCATCAACCAAATCATCCTTGTATAACTAGCATGTATGGAGATGAAAATCATAAGGAAATAGAAGTACCTTTTTCTCTCCTCTGCTTCTTCTCTTTTTCTTTGTCTCTCTCTTCTCGACCTCTCTCTGTCTCTCTTTTTCTTCTTTCTTTCTTTCTTTCTTCTTCTTCACAACTTTCTCTGCAATCTTATCTCACCTTTTCACCAGCACTGACTACATAAAAGCATCAGTCTTAGTCTACAATAAATTTCTATTAGTAGCACTCTTCTTCTTTAATTAGAGGAGAGTTGTAATAGTTTCGTATCAGAGCAAAGGAATCATTAGACATGGCAGAAGGTACAAGGTCTAAAACTCTTGAGGATCAAATCAAGAAACAGGAAGCTAGAATTCAAGAATTAGCCATTGAGTTTTATGCAAAGCACATCGATTTGGGACAAAAATTTGACGAACAGAACAAAAAGATCGAAGATCAAAACAAGAAGCTTGAGGAACAAATTAGAAGAGTGGATAATCTAATGTCCACTATGAATGAGAAGCTTAATACCATCATGCGACATATGAGTAAAGAAAGAACTGAAGAATCAGATATTGAGCGATTATACAGATCTCCAATATTACCTATTTCAACCGAAGGAAGGGTGAGAGGAGATGCAGTAAATGCTGGAAACAAAAAAGATTCTATTGTTAAAGGAGTTTTCCCCAATCTGCCTAGAGTAGAGTTGTCCATGTTTACCGGAGATAATCCCCGTACCTGGTTAAAGAAATGCAGAAAGTTCTTCTCAATTTATCAAATATATAGTCAAGTATGGGTAGACACCATCGAGATATACCTGGATGGAAAAGCAGAAGTATGGTTCCAACGATTAAAAATAGTGAAGAAAGAAGTAGAATGGGGGAATTTGCTAGACTGCTATGTCAGCGGTTTGAAGACAAAGGACTGTAATATGAGATAGAGGAATTTAACAAGTTACAGCAAACTGGGACAGTAGCCGAATACTAAGAGAAATTTGAGGAAATACGCATAAGAATCTCAAACTCACTGAGTCATATTTTTTATCTAGCTTTATAAGTGGAGTAAAGGAAGAAATCAAGCCAATCTTGAGGATGCTTAAGCCTACTACTTTAGTACAGGTATTTGAAATAACTTTGCTTCGGGAGCAATCTTTAGAGCTCATTAAAATGAGGAAAGGAGCAATAAGTAAAAGCCGGGAACAAAACGATTGTAAAAAGGATCAAAAGGTAGAACTGTCCAAAGGAAAAACCTAGGTTAAGAGAGTTGCTGACAACAAAACCACAAAGCTATCTTCTCAAGAAATGCAGTATAGGAGGGCCAACAATCTATACTTCAGATGTGGAGAAAATTATACACCTGGGCATCAATGCAAACTCAGAAATCTCAACCTTATGATTACTGCAGAGGATGAGGAGGATGCAGGCTCAGGATCAGAAATTGCAAGCACCAAAGAGAATGCAGAATTACCAGTATTCCCTTATGTGGTGTTTCTAACTCTCTTGAAAGAAAAACTATAGCTATACAAGGGACTATAGGGGAGATAACAATAGTGATATTGGTGGACACGGGAAGCTCAAACAACTCCTTAAATCAGAAATTAGTTGAGGAGATAAAAATAAAACCACAAGAAGCAGAACCTCTGCATGCTATAATGGCGGATGAGACTAGAATAAGCAGCTATACCAAGGTGAAAGGAGTTAAGTCGAATGTGCAAGGCTATAATTTCTCTTTTGATTTAAGGGTAATTCAATTAGGTAGACGGGACATAATACTTGGAGTGGACTAGATGTATAATTTCAGCTCTATAACATTTGACTTTAAACTACTACAAGTGAGGATAGCTAGGGAAGAAGGAGAAGTAGTCCTAATGGGAATGGTGGAAGTATCTAGAATGAAGTTAGTTCGTGAAAAGACCACTAGGAAGTTCAGGAATCAACAGCTGCAGAGCTGTGCATCACTGTCCTTGCCTATGAAAGAAGGATAGACTCTGGTACTACCGGCCATTATGGAACTTTTGTGGCATTTTGTAGATGTATTTGCAGTCCCTAGCATATTACCACCAAAAAGGTCTTATGACCATTCGATTCTTCTCAAACAAGAAGCACAACCCTTTAAACTCTTTCCTTATATACCCACATTTCCAAAAGACTAAAATAGAAAAACAGGTAGAAGAGATGATGAATAATGAGATTATTAAACATAGTAATAGTCCTTTTGCTTCTTCTGTGCTGTTGGTTAAAAAAAAAAGATAACATATAGAGATTTTGTATGGACTATAGGCAACTCAACAACCTTACCATAAAAAATAGGTACCACATTCCTAATGTAAATGAATTGCTGGATGAGTTACATGGTTTTGTAAGATTGATTTTAGATTCGGTTATCATCAAATAAGAGTTAAAACATCTGATTAAGCTAAAACAGCTTTTCAAACCCATCATGGACACTTTGAATTTCTAGTTATGTCATTTGGTCTAACTAATGCACCAGCAACCTTCTAAGCAGTCATGAACCATATTTTTCAGCCCCATCTTAGAAAATTTGTATTAGTTTTCTTTGATGATATACTCATTTACAGTTTAGACATGTTTACTCATTTGGGACATCTTAGAGAAGTCCTGCTGATTCTAAGATATCACCAATTGTTTGCTAAACTCTTCAAATGTACCTTTGCTCAGTCTCAAGTGGAGTATCTAGGTCATATAGTATCCAAGACAGGAGTGAAAATGGATTCTCAGAAGGTTGAATGCATCATGAACTGGTCAGAATCTACTTCTGTTAAAACTCTACGAAGTTTCTTAGGACTGACAGGGTATTATAGAAGATTCATCAAGCACGATGGACTGATCACTAGGCCTTTGCATGATCTACTTAAAAAAGACAGTTACAACTGATGTAATGAAGCTAGGCTAGCCTTCCAACATCTCAAAGAAGCTGTCAGTTCAGCTTTTGTGATGAGGTTGCCTGATTTTTCTTAGACATTTATTGTGGAGACTGATACATGTTCTTGAGGATGAGGTGCTGTTCTTATGCAAGAAGGATAACCTATTGCATTCTTAAGTAAAGCTTTAGGGGCTAAGAGTTTAGGATTGTCCATATACGAAAAAGAGCTGATGGCAATGGTGATGGTAGTTACAAAATAAAGGCACTACCGGTAGGTTACCATTTTATCATTAGAACAGATCACCAGAGTTTAAAGTATCTGTTGGAGTAAAAGTTGACTAATACCTTACAACATAAATGGTTCATCAAATTATTGGGGATGGATTATGAAATACAGTATAAGAAGGGGGCATAAAATAGGGTGGCTGATTCACTGTCGAGAAAGGAAAGTGCAGAAGGAGATCAAAATGACAAAATACTAATGACAGTTACGTTAGTACAGCCTCAATTGATTACAGAAGTATTGCAAAGTTATGTAGGGGAGTAGGATTGTCAAGCATTGATTGCTCAGCTTACACTAGATCCTGAAGGTGAATCAGAGTTCTAGCTGCAGAATGAGATTATTAAGTTCAAAAAGAAAATGATGGTGGGCAGTGGGGGTAGCATCAGGAACAAGATAATTCAGCAGATGCATAGCTCTGCAATAGGGGGACATTCAGGACAACATGGTACTCTTCAGCGAATTAAGATTGCTTTCTATTGGTCATTGATGAAAACGGTAGTAGTTAAATTTGTGCAAGAGTGTGGGGTATGACAGAGAAATAAACATGAGAATGTACCATACCCAAAACTATTGCAGCCCTTACCTATCTCTACTCAACCTTGGTCTCAAATAAATATGGACTTTGTAAAAGGGCTACCCGAAAATGAAGGATACAACACCATCCTAGTAGTCATTTAAGATCAACAAAGTTTAGCTATTTCATAGGTTTATAGCGCCCATACACTGCACTCAAAGTTGTACAAGTGTTTTTGGATCAAGTTTTCAAATTGCATGGTCTTCCTGATTCAATTGTGACAGACAGGGATAAAATTTTTACTAGCCTCTTTTGGCAAGAACTCTTCAGGTTAGTGGGTACCCAATTGAATTTAAGCAGTGCCTATCAACCTCAAACTGATAATCAAAGTGAGAGGTTAAATCAGTGCATGGAGTGCTACTTAAGGTGCATGACATCTGATAGGCCAGGACTCTAGTACAAATAGCTTAGCTTGACTGAGTGGTGGTACAATACCACTTTTCATACAAGCACACAAGTGAATCCTTTTGAGGCATTATATGGATATAAGCCTAAATCTATCCCTTGGGGCCCATATTGTGATATAGTCACTCCAGCAACAACGGATTTTGTGCAGCACAAGCAAGCCATGTTGTAGATTTTGAAGGATCATTTAGCAAAGGCACAGAACAGAATGAAGTTGAGGGTTGATCAAAATAAAACCGAGAGGGAGTTTGTAGTGGGAGATTAGGTCTATCTTAAACTCCAAACTTACCGCTAGCAATCTGTGGAACTTAGGAGGCAATCGAAATTATCTTCCAAGTTCTATGAACCATTTCAAATTACAGAAAGGATTCGGAAGGTAGCCTATAAGTTACAACTTCCACTAGGGTTTAAAATCCATCATGTGTTTCATGTCTCAATGCTCAAGAAACAAGTGGGATCTAAGTAGAAGATTATGCCTAAACTACCTCTCATAGGAACAAATAAATAAGTTTTGGTAAAACCAGAAGCTGTTTTGAAGAGACGTGTAATTTTGAGGAATAGCAGGCTTGTCACCCAATGGCTAATCCACTGGATTAACTTTAGCTCGGAAGAAGCTACATGGAAGGATGTGAATTTCATTCGTGCGCAGTTTCCTAACTTTCATCCTTGAGGACAAGGATGATTTAAAGGGGTGGGAAATGTTACAGTAAGCAAAAGAAAGAAGGAGCAACAACAATAGATAGCAAGGATTCATACAAGTAGGAGCAAACTTCAGACATGAATAGACTTCAGACATCCAAAGCCAACGGCTATCTCAACTACTCCAACTACCCATTTCAACAAACAACTAATAGTCTAATTGCTATAACTAATTGACAGTTTACAACAGATGAAATAATAGATTTGGTTACAAGAAATCCATGAACCAAATCATCCTTGTATAACTAGATGTATGAAGATGAAAATCATAAGGAAATAGAAGTACCTTTTTCTCTCCTTTGCTTCTTCTTCTTCTTCTTCTTCTTCGTCTTCTTCTTCTTCTTCTTCACAACTTTCTCTACAATTTTATCTTTACCTTTTCACCAGCAGCGCCTACATAAAAAGCATCAGTCATAGTCTGCAATAAATTTCTGTCAGTAGCACTCTTCTCCTTTAATTAAAAGGAGAGTTGTAAACCTAAACAACACAACCACCACACCACATTAGTCTTCTAATCATATTCCTTTCTTTTTTTATTTATTACCTTCATCTCATAATTTTTAATAATAATAAAATAATAAAAATGATAATTTATTATAAAGTAATAAAATAATAAAATTTTAGCTTAAAATAAAATAATAAATTTTTTTTAAAATAAAATATTATTATTATTTTACAAAATAAAATAAAAATAAAAATAAAAATAAAAAGAATTATTAAATAAAAAATAAAAAATATTAAATTATTAAATTTTTGGTTTAAAATAAAATAATAAAAAATTTAAAAATGAAATAATAATATTATTCTACAAAATAAAATAAAAATAAAAATAAAAAGAATTATTAAATAAAAAAAAAAATCTGTCACTAATCCGTTGGTAAAATTTTTGTTGGTAATCCGTTACTAAAATTTTTATCGCTAATCTATCGCTAAATTTTCCATTGCTAATCCGTCGCTGATGACTGTGCATATATTTTTTTTTCTTCACCAATACACCGACGGATTAGCGATGGAAATTTTTCGTAGTTAAAAATTCCGTCGGTAATTCGTCGTTGATAGATTTATATTTTTTTTACTGTTGACCACTATAGTAACGGATTAGCGACAGAAATATTTCCGTCATAAATCTCTTGGTATTCTGTCCGACATTAATCTGTCGCAAATCTGTTATTATTAGCAACGGATATTTTTTCTATCGATAATTTTCCGTCACTTGTGTTTTCTTAGAGTGACAGGAGGTGAAAAGGATCACTAAACCCAACATAAAAGAATATAAAACTACAAATTCAAAGACACCCCGTAAGATTTTTGATTTGGAGCATGAGAAACTAATGGAACAGGGTGAGAAATGTTGGCACGGGTTAAGCGAGAAACGGCGGAATTATGGGGCTTGAGAGAGGGCCTGCGGATTGCCAAAAGAAGGAATTTCTGCTCGCTGATCATTGAATGTAACTCACTCTACCGGTTAGTGCAATCAACAGGGGAGTTGGTGCTCACCACCCTCTGAAGAACCTGCTTGAGGACTGTAAAGAGGTAATGCTGGAGCTTGGAGTGTTAGATTAGTTTGTAATAGTTGTGGGCAATTGTCCCACGTTGAAAAGATAAAAAAAATTTGATGGGTTTATAATCCATCAAATTTGAAACCATTTAAATTTGGTTAAAAAAGTGCATTGGAGGAAAAATGAAATTTTCATAAAATGACCCTTGAAAAATTAGATAATTAATTAATTATTTATTTAATGGTCAAAGATAGGGCATTTGTGCATTAGAAAATTAAATAAATTCGTTATTTAATTTTATTTGAAAGACATGATTTTGAAAATTAAATAAATTAATGTCTTTTGATTAAAATGTCACTTTCTAATGACCAAGTGATGCCTTTTAGATAAACAGTTATTTTTTTAATCAAAAGGATATATCCGTTGTGCCCTTTAAATGAAAGGATATCCAATAATGACATACCTTCATTTTCTATAAATACTCACTCACACCGTTAGGAACCTGGTTTCCAGCAAATTCATTGTTCATCATTCATTCTTTTTTTATTTTATTTTTTTAAAAAGGAGCTTTTGAGATTTTTTTTTGGGCGGGGGGGTGAAAGTGATATTTTGTAAATAATTGAAACTCTTTTTGTTCAAAAAGGGGGAGTAGATTCAGAAAAAAAATATATAAAGTAAATAATTTAAATACATTAAATTTATCATTTAAAATGATAATAATATAAATAGAAATATGAATCATAAGATTCAAACGAGTCAGATGAAATAAAAAAATGCATTTAAAATTTTTTTATACCATTGCATTGAGAGTTAGATCATTAAACAATAATAAAAGCATAAAAGTGACTATAATTGAAATAAAAATATTTTAGATAAATGTGCGGTAAAATTAGAAAAGATAAAATTAAAAATAAAAAGATACGTATTAAGTTGAGAGTGAATTCAATTCTGAATAATATGTGAGAATATTGTCTAAGATAATTTGGACGTATGCAATAAAGATCCAAAAATGCACTGGTCATGAGAAGTGAGACTTTAAATATGAGATTTAGTGAAGTGTCACAATAGGTCGTTAAAAATCTGAATGTAAATTATTTGTAAAGACATGAGAGTCAAACGTTTAGTTGAGGAGATGATTTTAAATATGAATGAATAGTGTAAGAGAATTCGAAACAGTTAATTACATCTTTTTTTATTATTTTAAGTTTTTACGGATAATTTATTTTTATTTCTCTTTTTCACTATTTTTTAGTATTATCTTTTTTATTATGTAGATATTTTTTATTTCTTTCAAATGACTAAATTCAAATTTTGGAATTAATTTTTAGATTGTTATTGTACACATATACAAACATATATATTATTTTCATTGGAAGCCTCCAATTAGGTTAATATCTTTTTATACCATCGCCAATTAAATCAAAATCATCATTAAAATTCATAATTGCTCAACTAAAAGAAATTTTTGAATGCTATATTTATAAGTATAAAATTTATCAAACCACATAATTATTTCTTTGTAAGTTTCTTGTAACAATCAAGAGTATGTCATCTTCTGTTTTAATGAACAGGGTACACTGCTTGTGACCAATTTAGACCTTAGAAAGCTTCTTCACTGATGCGAGTCACGCGACTAAACATTATTAAATGTTTATAGATGATATTCTATGATAAAACCCGACCATTTTAAAAGACCAAATGACATGCAAAAAACGTGTGAAGTGACCAAACCGTCGGAAGACGAGCTCTGGGTTGTTACAGAGTAACTGTTTACTGCCCTTGACCATGGAGAGCTACCCATGTGACTATACACCATAGAGAACAGAGCTGTCCACGTGACTATACACCATATAGTGCAGAGCTGCCCATGTGACCAAATATTATATGTTGTATAGATATTTGTATTGAATTATGAAGATTGCACATTATAATATAACATGCCTCATAAGAATCTTTATCCCACATCGAGTAGTGTAGTTTGCTGGGTTTACATGGGACTGTAATTATAGAGAAGGCAGGAAAGGTATCGAAGTTAGAAGGAAGCCTACATTATGTGGTGACATATTATCGCGAGTGTTAACATATCGTCGGACTAAAAATTTTGGTCGAGTCTTTGGCACGGTCACTGTTTATCTATCTTTGTATTACGACGTTTCTATTTTACTAGGAATCTTTGCTGTTTGGGGAGAGAGCCAATCAAGTGACCGTGGGGTTTCTCTTGTTATAAATTTGGATCTCGTTGTCTTCCTTTCTCTGCCATATCATCAATCCCCCATTTCAGCGAACCCCGCCACTACACAGGTATTAATAGCTACTCTTTCTATTCACTTCTACTTTTGCACGGTTTTTAATTCTCGTTGCTTAGTCCGCTCTCAGTTACGTCGATGCTCTCTCTAACATTTTTGTTCTACGTACACAATAATTAGATTTGAACGAATTTTTTATTATTCATTTTCTCCCTAAGTCGAATTTCTAAAAGTAAACTTAATCCTTAAAAGGATTTTCCATGAAAAACCAGCCTTCTTAGGCCCAAGCTCTTTTTCTTTTTGTATCAACCGCCAGTATTGGCTAACTATATTGTTCAACTAAATCCAATTCAACATTAGTCCTACCCTGATAACCTAATGGTCGGGTTGTCGAAACCCTCAAATTAATAACGATTCCCCTAATGCAACAAACTGTAGCAATAGTGGTTATCAGATCGAATTTCAAGAGAACTATGTTAACTTAACTCATTAGTAAATGCCAAAATAAAATAGGGAGGTTTACAAAATAAATTCTTAAATCAAAATTAAATAACTAAAATTAAAATACAAATCAAATATGCAAAAAATACTAAAATTTAAAGAAGAAATTCAATTCACCAAATTCCGATCCAAGAGTTCATATATTCGATTGTCTTATTGATCATTGGTTGAAAATATTATTCTTGCAATTCAAGCATTTAACCTTAGATCTATTAGGATAGCCATAATAAATTTTGTGTTTTCCTAATTTAATTGACCAAACCCAGTATCCAATCAAAACTTATCATTAATCGACTGGACACGATAGCGTTCCATATCAAATAATGACAGCATTAAGTTCTGTGAAAACAGTTAAACCAAAATACAAATAACCAGGATAGCCGTACAATTATTCTATTTTGTTCCATCGATTCCCTAGCTTAACATGAATATCGGCAACGACCCATAAATATAAATAACCTATTCGCTACTCGTACCATTCATTCATGACAATTACGCATCACTGAATTCCTAGATAGCAATAGGAAAACTAATATTCAATTAAATTGTCAGATTAACCAATATTAGGTTTCCCTAAAAATAAATCAAGAATCAATGAATACTTGAATAAATGGCAAGAAATTAAATTAAAAATATAACCTCACAATGAAGAACAATCGATTAAAATCCCCCTTGAATCAGAATAAAAGATCTAGCCACTCATGGTGGTAAGTATCAATACAAGGAAAAAAAATTAATGTTCCTAAGAAGAATAAAAATAAAAAAAACCTAATGGAGAAGGAAGTGCAACCGTGAAGTCCTTGGAGTATTGTGTGTATGCAGCCCTCTCTTCTTGTGTAAAGAGAATTTTTGTTGTGTTTCATTGAGTGCAGCCTTTCTGTATTTAAATAAGCAAGGCAGCCGGCCCCTTTTTGTGAAAATAGGAAACTTTCCTTCCTTCTAGTATTTCAATTTGATTAGGACTCTTCCTCTTCATAGAAAATAGGAAAGAAGACATTTTCTCCTAAAGAATAATGCAACTTTCCTTCCTTCTAGTCTTCTAATTTAATTAGGACTCTTCCTATTGAGAAAATTAGAAACTCTACTAGAATGCTGAAATTAAAATTCAAACTCCTCTTCTTCAAAGTCCAATAAGATGTCTTGACCCAATTAGTTCCAAAATTGCCTTATTAAGCCCAATTTGCTCCAAATCTTCAATTTCAATTTCCTAAAAAATAAAATTCAATAAAACCAACCATTAGTGCATTAAACAATTCAAATTCAAATCATGATAACAATAATAAATTGACAAAATTGCATGTTATCAAATTCCCCCACACCAAACCAATGCTTGTCCTCAAGTATTCACAATGCCAATGCCATACAACCATTCTCCTCTTCACTCCTTCCCCTCCTTCATTTCATCATTCAACAATCTCAAGTAGCACATATTGAAACATTCAAACCAGAATCACAATCCAGAGAGCAAGTAATCATAGTTTGTATAACGTTAAAATAAAATATAAGTATCCCAATAGACTCAACAATATCATCAGAAGTCAATGCAACAAGATCCATTACCCTCACAAGGAGATCGCTCTATGCACTCAAGTGTTTAAAGGGAATTTATTGATAACTCTCAAAATCAAAGCATAGAATGCTATTACCATAGGCTTGCTTATTAATCAAATCTGCACCACTACTTATATGAATTCAAAACAAAAATCCGGGGGTCTTTGTACGGGTTGTAACGTGGCTTGGGTAAAGGAAGGGTAAAAGGATAAATGTATCGTGTAATAAATATATCAAAGAAGCATGTCAAGAGCATATCCTCTATATCCCATATCATGAAATACAATCAAGCCAAAAGAAAGATACCCCAATCAAGATCATAATCATCTCTCAATCAAACTTTTCACATTTTCGCTTCAAATTCCCCAATTTCAACTTTTGGGAATTTCTTCTTTTTCTTTTTCTTTTCCTTCTCTTTTTTTCCTTTTTTTTTTTGATGAATAAAGAAACTAAATAAGGATCAATAAAAAATGCCGCGCATATGCAATCCACCCCAAGTATATAATCAACTTCCCGAAAATAAATCTCACAATAGAAGTATCTCATTCCCTTTGCAAATAACCACTAAATATATGCTCAAATCACATGCTTCTTTAATATAAGAACCAAATAAAAGGTGAAACGTAAAAAGAAGGCTATGTGTTAATTAATGAGGTTAAAGCAAAGAAAAGGGATATAAACTCAAAGGGTTTCACTAAGGGAAAAATTATGCACAGGAAGGTTTGTTTTCGAGAGCTAAAATGGGTAAACCTAAATACCCCCATCATATTAATGTATGAACTCATTGATGTAGTCTCAAAAAGAATAGCAAAGCAAGTTCTAGAATAAACACACTAAGATTGATGCACACTCATGAAGTTGATGACATGCTCTTAAGGCTCAAATTCTCACAAAAATTGTGTAATGTTGTATCAAATCTATCACATTTTCAAATGACTCAATCATCAAGATCAATGGGACACTTAAAAACAATTTTATCCAAAAATAACTAATCACACTTGTCTCTTTCATGCATTTCAAACTCAAATCAACAATGTATACTAACTCAAAATCATTATCCGACAAAATCCAGAGAGTACGAAGTTCCAAAGAAAAATAGAAGAAATGACATTGACATGAAAATTCTCCCCCACACCTAAATACTACATTGTCCTCAATGTATGCAAAAGACGAGAATTTGAGACACAATACTAAAGAAATTCACAGTTAGCACAATTGAAAACTAATCTCAAAAAATGAAAGATGTTAGGCAAGAAAAAAGGACAATGAAAAGGAAGAAGAAAAACGAGAGTACTCCCCTAAGGTGATGGCGGGCACTGTGGAGAATGCGAGGTCACCTCTATGAGTCTTTCGGTTTGGGCAGTCACAACTAGCACATTATTCCAAAAAATTTATTGGGTTGTGGAAACCGCGTGATCACACCCTAATGCCAAGACTGTTTTTGTCCGAAAGCTGACTGTCGCTTTATTTGTGTCTTGGCTTGAGAAAATTGCTGAACACATGCAAAAAATTAAGAGAAGGGATAAATAACAGTAAGAAAACATTTAAAATTGAAAAAAATGAAATAACTAAAAATTAAATCAAACTCTAAAAAAAAAAAATTTTGGGTTACCTCCCAACAAGCGCAAGTGTTTAACGTCGTTATGCTCGACGGTCTTCATGTTTGATTCAGCCGGAAGAATAATTTGGAGGCATCAATGCAATGTCCAACATTGTAGAAATCTCCATCTCATCGTGAAATATCTTCAACCTATGCCCATTCACTTTGAAACTCTTGTTTGTGTCAAGACTTTTGATTTCATTGCACCATGAGAAAATATATTAGTGACAACAAATGGACCAATCCATCGAGAACGCAACTTATCTGGCATGAGTTTGAGTCGAGAATTATATAGAAGCACTTTTTTCCCAATCTCAAATTGTTTCCTTAAGATCATACCATCGTGAAACAATTTAGTTTTCTTTTTATAAATCCTCGAGTTCTCATAGGCCTCCAATCTCAACTCTTCAAGTTCTTGTAGTTGCAGTTTTCTTGACTCACCGGCTTCATCCATCTTCATATTGCAATGTTTGATTGCCCAATATGCTTTATGCTCAACTTCTACCGGTAAATGACAGGATTTCCCAAAAACTAACCTATAAGGAGACATCCCTATTGGCGTTTTGAAAGCTGTCCGGTACGCCCACAGTGCATCATCTAAACGTAAATTCCAATCCTTTCGACCCGGGTTAACCGTCTTTTCTAAAATGGATTTAACTTCACGGTTGGAAACTTCGGCTTGTCCATTCGTCTGAGGGTGGTATGCCGTAGCAATCCGGTGATGTACACCATATTTTTTCATCAATGCTTCGATTGCGCGATTACAAAAATGGCTCCCTTGATCACTTATGATGGCTCTAGGGATCCCAAACCTGCTGAAAATGTTAGTCTTGATAAAACCTATAACAGACTTAGAATCGTCAGTCCTGGTGGCCTTTGCTTCCACCCATTTTGATACATAATCAACAGCCAAAAGAATGTAAGCATATCCACAAGACAAAGGAAATGGACCCATAAAATCAATACCCCATATATCAAATATTTCACAAACAAGAATGGGAGTTTGGGGCATCTCATTTCTATGGGACAAAGATCATGTTCTCTGACATCTATCACAGCTTTTACAAAATAAGTAAGCATCTTTAAACAAGGTTTCCCAATATAACCCACTATCTAAAACTTTTCTTGCGGTTCTCCGTGGTCCAAAATGTCCCCCACAAGCATAACTATGACAAAATGCTAAAATGGATCTATGTTCATTCTTTGGGACACATCTCCTAATTATTTGGTCAGAATAAAATTTCCACAAATATGGCTCATCCCACACATAATATTTTGCCTCACATCGAATTTTATCCTCCCTTGACTTACTAAGATCACTAGGCAAAATGTGTGTAACCAAATAATTCATAATATCTGCATACCAAGGAGTAATACCTTTCAAGTGAAATAACTGCTCATCAGGAAAATTTTCAGAAATAGGTAATGGATCTTCTTCTTCATTCACTAACCTGCTTAGATGATCAGCTACCAAATTCTCAACTCCACTTCGATCCTTGATGTTCAAATCAAATTCTTGCAACAGGAGAATCCACCGTATCAACCTGGGTTTCGACTCATTTTTCGTCAATAGATATTTCAAAACTGCATGATCAGAATACACAATTACTTTAGAACCAAATAAATAGGATCTGAATTTATCTAAAGCAAAAACAATGGCCAAGAGCTCTTTTTCGGTGGTGGTGTAGTTGCATTGAGCAGCGTTCAATGTTCTTGAAGCGAAGTAAATGACGTGACTCTTCTTATCAATCCGCTGGCCAAGAACTGCTCCCACAGCAAAATTGCTTGCATCACACATGATCTCAAAAGGTAAATTCCAATCAGGTGGTTGAATGATTGGTGCAGTAATTAACAGGTTTTTGAGCTTGTCGAAGGCTTCCTTGCAATTTTCTCCGAACTCGAAAGGTATATCTTTCTGAAGCAACTTGGATGATGGCAAGGCAATTTTTGAGAAGTCTTGAATAAACCTGCGATAAAAACCTGCATGTCCAAGAAAACCACGTATTTCCCTAATATTTGTAGGGTAAGGTAAACTCTTGATCAAATCAACCTTCGCCTTATCTACCTCAATACCCCTATGAGAAATCACATGCCCTAACACTATGCCTTCTTTCACCATGAAATGACATTTTTCATAGTTCAAAACTAAGTTCGTTTCCATGCATCTTTTCAAAATTTTAATCAAATGCCCTAAACAACTATCAAACGAGTCACCGTAAACAGTGAAATCATCCATAAATACCTCAATACAATTTTAAATATATTCAGAAAAAATGCTCAGCATGCATCTTTGGAATGTACCTGGGGCATTACATAGACCGAAAGGCATCCTTCTATAAGCAAATGTTCCAAATGGACATGTGAATGTAGTCTTTTCTTGATCTTCCTGTGCAATCACAATTTGATAATAGCCTGAAAAACCATCAAGAAAACAAAAGAATGATTTTCCGGCTAATCTCTCTAACATTTGATCAATAAAGGGTAGAGGGAAGTGGTCCTTTTGAGTAACTAAATTAAGCTTTCTAAAATCAATGACCATTCGCCAACCATTTTGCACTCGCATAGGTACCAACTCATTGTCTTGATTTCTTACCACCGTGATTCCTGTTTTCTTTGGTACCACATGAATTGGGCTAACCCACTTGCTGTCTGAAATTGGATAAATTATGTCTTCATCCAAAAGTTTGAGAATCTCCTTCATCACCACTTCTTTCATGATTGGATTCATCTTTCTTTGCGATTCCCTCATTGGCTTAGTGTCCTCTTCTAAAAGGATTCGATGCATGCAAATTGAGGGACTAATACCCTTTATATCGGCTAAAGTCCAACCAATTGCTGTCTTGTACTCTTTTAAAACTTGGAGTAGCCGATTTTCTTGTTCTTCTGTCAACTCTCTTGCTATGATAACAGGTAAGGTCTCTTCATCACTTAAGTATACATATTTGAGATGATCCGGCAAAGTCTTCAATTCCAATGTTGGAGCCTGCAAAACGGAATGTAACATTTTCTTGTAAGAAACAGGAAATGTGGTGCTCAAATTTAAAGATCTTGATTGTTGTTCCAATATTGATTCTGAAATTTCACAAGTTTCGGTCATCTCTTCTTTGGTGTTCAATTGCGTATCCAATTCAAAACTTGTGTCATTTTCTTCTTCAAAGATTTCCTGCACAATTGAATCAATGACATTAGCGGAACAAATCGAATGACACTCATTTGGGTATCTCATGACCTCAAAAATATTGAATTTAACAATCTCGCCGTCAAATTCGACGGAGAGTGTACCATCATCCACGTCTATTTTTGTTTTTTCCGTTTTCATGAACGGTCTCCCCAATAGTAGCGATGCTGAATTTGTAACGGTGTCGTCATCCATTTTTAAGATATAAAAATCTACTAGAAAAATTAACTCATTAACCTGCACCAAAACATCTTCAACAATCCCTTCTGGATACACGACAGAACGGTCAGCCAATTGAATAATCACTTTAGTTTCCTTTAGGGGACCTAGATTTAGAGCAATATAAATAGAATATGGCATGACATTGATTGATGCTTCTAAATCTAGCATAACACGTTCAAATTTCCTTAAACCGATAACACAGGGTAAAGTGAACATACCTGGATCTAAACACTTCTCGGGTAAGGATCTCTTTATGACAGCAGACCTGTTCTCCCCCACCCTTATTTTCTCATTACCTCTCATTGTCCTCTTGTTTGTGCACAGTTCCTTCAAAAACTTTGCATATTTGGGAATTTGCTTGATGGCATCCAACAAAGGTATGTTTATTTCTACCTTCTTGAAAGTTTCCCAAACCTCCTTTTCATAGTCTTCCTTTTTGGATCTTTCAAATCTGCTAGGAAAAGGTGGTGCAACTGTGTTAGAACTCGTAGATAAAAGAGAATTAGAATTTACCTTGTTTGGATTTTCATTGGCAATTTCGGCTTCTTCCTCTTCATCTTTCTTCTCATTTCTCTTTTTCGGTGATGGTGGTTTTGATTGCACTTCGTTCCCACTCCTCAATACCATTGTACTAGCATTTTCCTTAGGGTTTATTACCGTTTGTGAAGGTAATTTCCCTGCATTTTGACGCTCCAAATTGCTAACTGAAGTGGCTAACTGAGTGATTTGATTTCCCAAGTTTTGAATGCTAGCTCTCGTTTCCTGTTGAAATTGTTGAGTGTTAGTCGCGAGAGTTTTTACAATATCTTCTAGGGACATACCTGAATTAGACGATTGTGTTGGTATATGTGATGGCCTATTGAATTGCTGAGGAGGATATCTTGTCTGTCCTCCTTGATTCCCGTAACTCAGATTTGGATGATCTCGCCAACCGGGATTATAATGAGTTGAGAAGGGATCGTACTTCTTTTGAGGTTGGCCAGGAAATCCTCCTACGACATTTGCTTGATGAGTAGAATCTTCTTGCAGAGATGGACACATATTCGTAGGATGTCCAAGTATCGAGCATATGCCACAGACTTTGGTTGCATGTATTTGTCCTACAGCCATTTGACGAACCAAAGCAGTCAATTCAGAAATTTGATTTTCAAGGTGAGAATGACTTACCTCATTGACACGTTTCATAACTCCATCTGTTCTCAACCCAAATTGTTGAGAATTTTCTGCCATATTGGTGATCAATTGTCTGACTTCTTCAGGTGTTTTATTTACCAAAGCTCCTCCGCTGGCCGCATCTACCATACTTCTATCCATGGGTAGAAGTCCTTCATAAAAATATTGAATCAAGAGTTGTTCCGGTATTTGATGATGTGGACAGCTAGCACAGAGTTGTTTGAACCTCTCAAAGTATTCATATAATGTTTTTCTGCTAATCTGTCTGATCCCACATATCTCCTTTCGAATGTTGGTAGCTCTAGATGCAGGGAAAAATTTTTCTAAAAATAATCTCTGCATCCCATTCCATGTATTTATTGAACCCGGAGGTACGTAATACAACCAATCATTTGCCTTATCTTTCAGGGAAAAGGGAAAGGCTCTCAACTTAATCTGTTCCTCAGTTACTCCTTGAGGTTTTATACTCGAACAGACAACATGAAATTCTTTCAAATGTTTATGTGGATCCTCACCTAGGAGACCACAAAAAGTAGGCAGTAAGTGAATCAAACCAGATTTAAGTTCGAATGCTACCTCAAGAGTTGGGTATTCGATGCACAAGGGTTGTTGATTTAGATTGGGTGCAGCCAATTCCTTCAAGGTTCTCTCACGGTCGGCCATCTTTTCTTTTTTTTTTCAAAAATAGACCTGTCACAATTTGTCAAATCAATGTCAAAAATTGGTTTTCGGCGTAACTTACCTTTCCTCTGTTTGGCCTCCTTTCTCAATCGGCGAGCAGTTTTCTCAATTTCAGGAATATATTCCAATTCACTTCCTTGAGAAGAACGGGTCATAAAAGGTCAGCAAAACAAATAATAAAGATAACACAACTAAGAAATCAAAATAGTTCCCCGGCAACGACGCCAAAATTTGGTCGGGTTGTCGAAACCCTCAAATTAATACTGATTCCCCCAATGCAACAAACTGTAGCAATAGTGATTACCAAGTCGAATCCCAAGAGAACATGTTAACTTAACTCCTTAGTAAATGCCAAAATAAAATAGGGAGGTTTACAAAATAAATTCCTAAATCAAAATTAAATAACTAAAATTAAAAGACAAATCAAATATGCAAAAAATACTAAAATTTAAAGAAAAAATTCAATTCACCAAACTCCGATCCAAGGGTTCATATATTCGATTGTCTTATTGATCATTGGTTGAAAATATTATTCTTGCAATTCAAGCATTTAACCTTAGATCTATTAGGATAACCATAATAAATCTTGTGTTTTCCTAATTTAATTGACCAAACCCAGTATTCAATCAAAACTTATCATTAATCGACTGGGCACGATAGCGTTCCATATCAAATAATGACAGCATTAAGTTCTGTGAAAACAGTTAAACCAAAATACAAATAACTAGGATAGCCGTACAATTATTCGATTTTGTTCCATCGATTCCCTAGGTTAACATGAATATCGGCAACGACCCATAAACATAAATAACCTATTCGCTACTCGTACCATTCATTCAATACAATTACGGATCACTGAATTCCTGGATAGCAATAGGAAAACTAATATTCAATTAAATTGTCAGATTAACCAATATTAGGTTTCCCTAAAAATAAATTAAGAATCAATGAATACTTGAATAAAGGGCAAGAAATTAAATTAAAAATATAATCTCACAATGAAGAACAATCGATTAAAATCCCCCTTGAATCAGAATAAAAGATCTAGCCACTCATGGTGGTAAGTATCAATACAAGGAAAAAAAATTAATGTTCCTAAGAAGAATAAAAATAAAAAAAACCTAATGGAGAAGGAAGTAAACCGTGAAGTCCTTGGAGTATTGTGTGTATGCAGCCCTCTCTTCTTGTGTAAAGAGAATTTTTGTTGTGTTTCATTGAGTGCAACCCTTCTGTATTTAAATAAGCAAGGCAGCCGGCCCCTTTTTGTGAAAATAGGAAACTTTCCTTCCTTCTAGTTTTCTAATTTAATTAGGACTCTTCCTTTTGAGAAAATTAGAAACTCTACTAGAATGCTGAAATTAAAATTCAAACTCTTCTTTTTCAAAGTCCAATAAGATGTCTTGACCCAATTAGTTCTAAAATTGCCTTATTAAACCCAATTTGCTCCAAATCTTCAATTTCAATCTCTTAAAAATAAAATTCAATAAAACCAACCATTAATGCATTAAATAATTCAAATTCAAATCATGATAACAATAATAAATTGACAAAATTGCATGTTATCACCTAACATAAGAAAATTTTTGAGTAATTAAGGAAATTTAATAAGCTTTTTTTGTTATAGATAAAATTATTTTGTATGAGACAAAATTTTCTGTATAAATGATTTTGGTTCAAAATAAATATATTATATATTCTCAAATAATTTATAGTACAAAATATCTATATATATTATAATATTTTAACCATCGTGCGAAATAAGACATGCAAAATTTCTTATTTGCATATACATATTTATATTTGAATAAATAGATCAATTTTATCTAAAATAAATATTTGATAAGTTATTCAAATACTTATGCTAAGAAATCCTCTTACTATTATAAAATGATTTTTTAAATTCCTTTTCCTTTATAAATATAATAAAATTTACATTCAAACACGTTAATACATAAAAAAATACCATTTTAACCCCCAAAGTTTCATGTTTAGAAGCCCATAAATTAGTAATCTCCAAATCTATTGAGGAATTAGTTTTGTAAGCAATCTCACATAAGTGGAAATTTACTTCAACTTGGGAGAGAGACATAATCCAATGGTAGTTTCATCACTTAGATTACAAAGGTTTGGTGGCACGTGCCTGGCTTCCACGTCCATTGTGCCTTGGCCGAAGGAAGTCAAACGTGGTCAATGCTCTTATTGTCCCCGAATTTGCCATGCTAGTGGAAGGGAAGAAAGTCTTCTTTCTTTGCGCATAGGGATCCGCACTCGCTCGCCCCTCCAAATCAACCACGCGACTTCCGAATTATAAAATGGTTTTGCAAATATGACCTTTTTTAATAATAAATTTATTTTAAAACAATATTTATAATTTAACTTAACTATTTTACAAAAATTAAGATTCTGGTGTATATTTAAAAAATAATATTTAGCACATGAGAAAAAGATTAAAAGAAAATCTTTATCTTTAAATTAAATTTATTAATTTTTTTTTATAATGAATTGAGGTAGATTTAGTTTATAGTAAATATTAAGAATTAGGATTAGAATTGATTCCGATATAATTGTCTGGTTCAAATTATGGAATAAGCATGAATGCCATTATTGATATTGATAAGATGTGATTTATAGTTTTAAAACCAATAAAATTTCATTTGTGGTTCACTTTTTTGTAGTAATCCCTTGTGTTTTCAAAACAAGTAAAAAATTATCCATGGTTTTGTTTTGGACATGTTGCCTCCTTTTTGTTTACTTTATTAAAAAACATAAAAGTATAAAAAGAAAAATATTATTAACAATGGGAAAATATTAAGTTTGATTAGAAAAATTTCAAAACAAAAGGAAAATTTTAAATATTTAACAATGGGGAAAATTTTAATACAATTAAAAGAAAATTAAAAAGGGGAGATATATATATATATATATATATATATTTAAAAAAAACGATATTTACAATAATATTATTAATATGAATAACCAAAAGCACAAAAATTCGCAGGGGCATTTTACATAGTGCGGAGGTGGTTTTATCCCAAATCGAATAGTAACCTTTTCGTGGTGACACGTGGCTATTTCTGAGAAGATAGAATTCATAGTCTACCGATGCGGGCTACGTAGGTTGGATGATGGGAGTGCTAAATGCAAGTGCTTTATCCCACATCGGAGAAAATGTACGTGGTTGCAGTGAACCCCGTTGAACGAATGGCTATCCTCTTTCCGACCATATGTATGATACTTTTAAGAATGTCGCCTGCAGTAAAGACGACCTTCCAAATTTTAGAAATTAGCAATTAACATTGGGAAAAGCCGGGTGAAATTAAAAAAAATAATAATAAAAAGGAAATTAAGTAAAATCAGTTGCAATTAAAAAAAAAATTAAAAAAGGGGGGGGATAAAAATTATGATGGACCAAAAAGGAAAAAGGGTAATAAAAATTATATAAATAATTATAAAAAAAAGTAAAAATGCGACACATGCACGAAATATCAACTATTTAATTTATCATTTCTAGATTAGCCTAAATTTAATGGTCAAATATTAAAGTACATTGTTTAGTTGAGTTTTCTTAGTATATTTGATGTTATTTTTTTATTACGGTTCAATGAAATTCCTTAAAACCAAACAGAAAACCATTCTGTGTTTGTTTGAATATCTTCTCCATGGATTTCAAAGACCCACAAACTCTTGGTTTTCTTATATATATTTATTATTTTCATGAGAAGTTCCCCATTCTGTAAATATCTTTTTATACTATCACTAATTAAATCAAATTTATCATTAAAATTCATAATTACTCAATTAAAAGAAAATTTTGAATTCATAATCATGAGAATATATTAAATATCCCTCCGAAAGCTCATATTGACTTTAAAACACTCGTATCTTCTAAATCCTCTACAAGCGATTTCAGAAATTTTAATAATAATTCTCAAATTATTTAGCTAAAAATTAGAAAAAAAAAAAATAAAGCTCAAAGAACCAGTGTTTTTTTTAAGCAGAACGATGGAAATAAAGCTGCCACAATAATTATTCTCTTTAGTTATTATTATTTGTTTCAAAATAAATAATCTAAATTCTAAAATTTTATGTGAGAACGGGTTATTGTTGTAATTTTATTTAATTCCAATTTTATGTGAGAGTGTCATGTAAGATGATTTGAATATATCTGAAGAAAACCCAAAAAAGTACCAATTAGGATAATTGAGAACTTAAATATAGAAAATCTAGTAAAATGTAGAGGAATACTATTAAAAACTTGAATATAATTTATACGCAAAGACATGATACTGAAATGTTTAGATGAGAAGATGGATTTTGATAGAAATGAGTAGCGTAGAAAATTTCGTAGAAAATTTCGTAGAAAATTTCGTACAAATTAAATGAACATATTCTAAATATTCATTTATATATTTATCTATTTATTTATTTTTGTTTTATTTTTATTTTTTACTATTTTATTTTATTTTAATTTATTATTTATTTATTTTTATGTATTTATGTATTTTTTAATCACCTCCAAATTTGTCTCTCAAAATATCCGAGCCCAAATCGTAGGGATAAAGACGCAGTTTGCTGTTATTGCTGTTGAGAACATCCTTGTCCTGAAGGATAAAAAATCAAGAATTGAAACTTTGAATCCATAAATTTTGAATCAAGATTTGTATTTATGTTTAGAGATAAGATGATAAAAATGAACAATGGATATAACTTGAGTTGTAAGGAAAGTAGTGGGAGAAAAATTGAGATGAGGGAGTTTGAGAGAGACTTTTCTTGATTTTTTTTTGTTTTTTGGTGAAAGATTTTGTTCGATGAGTAATGAAAGTTCAATCTTCGGAAAGTTTGGCAAGAGCCGATCATTAACTACTTCTTTCTTGAATAGTTGAAATTTGATTATAGTGAAAAATTTTTCTCAATGAATTCTGGATAGCTTTTGAAATATTTGATAAGAAATCACTATTAATAGGTTTTTTCTTGGTCATTTGTGATCCTTCTTGTACCATCAAAATTTTTTCACTAGGAGTACGTAAATTGAAAGACTCAAAAAATGTATCAATACCTTGTTCTTCATATATTTTTTTTGCTATCCGATTTTTTTTCTTGTTTCTTTTTCACAAAAGTGTTGATATTTTCATCAATATCAAATATTTTCAATATGCGTGTTATAAGAGTGTCCATCTTTTTGTTGTTTCCTCCCATTTTTTCTTCCATCTAGGCTACGATTTTTTTTTTTTTATATATTTCTCAAATCAATCATCTTTCGGTATTAATTATGCCAAGAATTATGAATTTTGATACCAATTTGTAACAATTCAATTTTAGAGAGTGGTAAAAAATAGAGAAGGTGGAGAAGGACATAGAGAGGGAAAGAGAATACCAAGAGGTAGAAAGAAAAATTTCATTATTATTCCATTCAATATAATTATATATTTTAAACATTACTATTTATACTATTCATACTAACTAATTTTATTAACGTTTTAAACATTTCACATAACTATTAAGCAATCAATTAACTACTAACTAATTTTATTAATTATTAACTAATATTTCTAATTATGGTTATCATTAACCATAATTGTTACATTTTTCTTGTTATAAATTTGAATGTGGTCTTCTTCAATAAGTAGTGCAGGTTAGAAGTGCTTACCTTTTTTTGCCATATCATCTGCTCTATTTGAGTGAATTCTTGCTGTTAGGGGTGTTATGACATTCGAGTCGAGTCGGATAGTGTTAATACCCGAGCTCTACTCGAGTGTTATTTATGTGAGCTCTAACTCGAGCTTGCATTTTTGGAGCTCGAGATGAGCTCGAGCTCGCTCGAGTTTGAAGAGTCGTCGAATAATGTTGTTAGATAATATCGTTGGGTAGTATCGTTGGTTAGTATGGATAATATATTTAAAAGAGTATATCTATGAATGTAATTTTACATATAAAAATTATTTTAAAAAATATAATTACATATCAAAATTTATTTTTAAAAAGTATAATTATTGGATTTTGAGTTACTCATCGAGATTTCTAGCTCGACATAGTTGGGCTCAAGCTCGAGCTTGATACTGAGCTACTCGAGCCCGAGCACCAAGCTTGAGCCCAAGCTCTAGTTGAAGTTGAACTTTGGCCGGATAGTATTACAGGAACCCGTAACACTACCCGAGCATTGTAATCCGTGACACTACCCGAATGTCTTAACAGACCTGCTCGCCACTACACAGATATTGATAGCAACTCTTTCTATTCACTTTTACGTTGCAATGTTTTCAATTCTCGTTGCTTAGTTCACGCTTGGTAATGTCGATGCTCTCTCTTTCTCCGCGGGCTTTAGTTTGAGGAATTTATTGAATCATTGGGTAGTAAATGAGAGAGAGAGAGAGAGAGAGAGAGAGAGAGAGAGAGAGAGAGAGAGAGAGAGAGAGAGAGAGAGAGAGAGAGAGTGTGTGTGTGTGTGTGGGCGGGGGGTCAAATTTGAGTG
This sequence comes from Dillenia suffruticosa, assembly GCA_033439265.1. NCBI lineage: Eukaryota > Viridiplantae > Streptophyta > Magnoliopsida > Dilleniales > Dilleniaceae > Dillenia > Dillenia suffruticosa. The sequence continues at coordinate 5,620,138 of JAVTVX010000005.1, forward strand.
TAATTGTGTGGGGTCAAATTTGAGTGGAATAGAAATCTGCATATACTCTTTCTATTCCATGACTCAACCATGCTTTAGCTTTCATTCCACGACGCCTAAAATTTGTTCAGATTTTCTTTCAAGCTAACCAGATAGACAAAAGCTAAGAATTTGATTGTAAGTTTATCATACCATCTATCTGTTTGTGAAGAAGAAATTAATTATTCGCTGTTTAAGTTTTGGTTTTCCTGCTCCCCAACTTGGTGATGTTATTACAGAATTTCCAAGAATTATTAGGGAGAGAGAGAATTATGGCAGGGCCGATTCATGAACTTCTAGACGACAAAGGGAGAAATTATGAAAGTTGGAGCAAATCCATGAAAACCCACTTGATTGCTAACGATCTTTGAGGCATCATCGAAGGGACCCTGGAATTGCAAACTGGCGATGATGGAGAAAATTATAAGACTTGGCAACGGAAAAATGCCAAGGTTCTACAAACTATTTGCTCAGCATGTGAATCTGATTTAGCCCACCTAGTTCTTGAATTTGAGTCGGAAAAGATGCTTGGGATCAAATAAAAATGGCCTTTGGTAATGCAGTAATCAGTTGGTCTTATGGCCCTCTTTATTCAATACTTACGATTAAGGTGCATGAGGGTGATTGGGAGGCCATCCTTTTGTTTATTCAAGATGCTAGCAGTGGAAGTTTTCCTTTCTGGGAGTTCTGTTCCATCCCTACCAGTAATCTATAGGTATTTCCCTGAAAGAGCTTATGCTCATTTCTCGGGGGATTAGGGGGATCTGGTCTGGCAGCCCGAACAAGAAGCTCCTGCTGTTCATTTCGCAGCATTATCAGTCTACTCTCGAGGTCCCTTGTTCTCCGGTCCGTCGCACGGATGCGGTTACGGATCCTTGACAGAAACCCCGAGCTAAAGGGAGCACAAATAACAGGAGGGAGAACAGTACTTCAGCTTGCAGTTGCAGCTGGCAATTTGCTAATTGGGGAGAAGCTGTTGACGTTGGGATGCATGTTGGAAAAAGACTTAGAGATACAATATGCCTATGATTTCACAGCTCTAGCTATTGCGGCTCAAGGTGGATGTCATGAGATTGCAAAGTTATTGCTTTCAAAGAATGCACGACTAACTGAGCTCAAAACAAGGAGTGTACTCCCAGTGGTATTGGCTTTGGCAACTGGCCATGCTGATCTGACCCGCTACCTTTACCATAACACTCCTCCCAACTGCTTTAACCCGGAATTGGACAAGGAGTGTATCAATGGTACTACTCTTGTTACTAATTGCATTGTCACCAATAGTTATGGTAAGAAGAGATAGCAATAAATCATGATCTTTATGTGTTTTTGAGATATGCATCAAGCTTTTATCAATTTGCTATTGTTTATTGCTCATAATTAACTCTTTTTGTGAATCATATGATATGCCATTTTTAAGATATCCCCTCGCAATGCTGGAAAAATTCCCCATTTGGCTGTTCTCTTAGACTCCTCCGGACGTGCTCCGGTTCATGTATTGGCTCGAAAGACTATTTCCTTCCTTAGTGGGGTTCACTTGGCTTTCTTTGATAGGTGGATCTACCATTGTGAGTACAGCTCAATCCCCTCACTCTTACATTTATGTAAAATGATTAATACTTTATTTCAGTCTTTGATTTTAGTAGAATTGTCACATAATGCTATTTATTGCCAAACCAAAGATTCGTATTCACACGACCAAAAATAACTAGGATCGTACTAACCAACCATCTAAAAGATTTAGTTGTTCCTTGGTATTAATAACATCATTGTTATGTTAGTCATAAAGAATAATGTTTTTCTTCAAAACAGTTCTATGGGTAAGACCAAGTTCACCCAATCACAATCAAATTATAAGATAATATTTAAAATTTAATTTTTAAGAAACTCTTAACTTTTTAGAGTCAAATTGTTATATTTTTTTTAACAATATGTTATGCTTGAAGGCTCAATTTGAGATTAACACCGAGTTTATCGATATTGTTTATTATTATGCCCACGAAACTCTTCTCCTCGTGGCCCATTGTGGCCTAAAATATAAAAGTCTTGTATAACACACACAATCACCACCCTACAAAATATAAATATTATTTTTCTGTAACTATTGATATATATATTTTTTTAATTTGTGGTAACTTGTCACGTTTTAACTCTCGAGTTGAGTGCGTGACAACTATCGCGTTACTTCGAAACACGTGTAAATCCCACTTTGTGTCCTGAGATATCAAAAGTTATTTTAATATCCCAAACATTTTAAAATAAATTCAAATCATTTATTGGCCAATTGGTCGTCTAAACAAATTCCAAACAATTAAAATAAATTCACAAGATTAACATAGATCTATATGCAAGAGACAGTCCTATATCAACTAGATTTAAAATTTATCAAACAATCCAAATGTCCCAATAAAACTGATAAATTTTACAAAAAAAAAAAAAAACCAAATAAAGAGAACTTCAAATCATGCAAATAAGGCTTTTTTAATGCTTGCCTAAAGTAAATAAACAAGTATTCAACAAATTCAAAGTTTTAGGTTTTACAAAATTCCTTCCACAAGTCCAAACAATATAGTTTCTAAAAATGTTTTCAAGACTAGTACCTATTAAAGATCAACAAAAGTAATTTCTTCAAACTAACACCAGGTGATGTTTAAGTCTCCAAATTAAGATTTCTCTTAAAAAAAATAAAAGAAAAATATAAAATATTCGATGAATGTACAATGACATATTGAACAAGAATGAGAGATAAGAGTGGTTGTACCAAATGAGTGTGTCAAATTCATTCAAATATAATATTAAAAGTCATTCGCATGAAATAAATTTCTCATGACACATATGCCCCAATCAATGAATAGTTTGATTTTCCTTTCCAATTTTCTTAAGGTTTACTAAAATCATATTTCTACCGATGACCGTTTGTAAAATTTGCTGAGAGGTTTTCTAAAATTTTCATAAAACATTCTCCCTCCTTGGTGTTAGTTTGGAATTTCGTGATGTGTCACCACTTTATCACGGGAACAATTTAGAAGGCTCTCCATCCTGCCTATCATCAAGCCGAATTTTTAACTCATCCTTAACCACACTGCCCCAATGATCTTAGTCCATGAAAGATTAATACTATAGTAATTTAGTATCCATCAGTTTTGGCTACCGTTAGATATATGTTACGCCACATATCATCCCATCTTTAATCCAAAGGGGATCCCCTGGCAGTAAAATGCAATTTCTTTTGCAAGAACTTGTATGTTCTTCCCTTTTTTGAAGTAACAGCCATTATGCAAAGTACAATGAATAGCATTATGCAAAGATCCCTGAACAATATAAATCTTTGAGTTGATGAGAAATTTTCCTTAGACGTGTTAGACTGAGATTCAAGTCACAGAAATGACACATTCCGCTATCTTCCGGTAAAAAATGCCCCGTTGACTTTAGTCAAAGCTTGCAGGAACCATAAATGACTAGAATTTTTGTACTTTGAGCCGCGGGCTATAAATTTTGAGAAAATTATTAATTTTTTTTTTATACTTTCTATTCCTATAAATACCTGTGCTGTCATTGTTGTACCTACACAATAACTAGATTTGAACCAATTCTTTCATTATTCATTTTCTTCATAATTCAAATTTCTAAAACTAAACTTAATCCTATAAACAAAATTGCAGTTCAAGTAATATTTTGGCAAAAATTATATATATAATATATATTTGAATAAATTAATGAATATTGCCCTCAATAAATATTTTGTTTCAAATTTTTACTCACGTGTTTCAAAACAAAAAAGAGAGGAGCGTAAACAAATAAATAAAGCCCTCTCTAAGATTTTTATTTAAATAACAAATAAATAAATATATTCGAATTCATAACAAAATAAAGAGAAAATTAAATCTCCAAATCCAAATCTAGGCCATCCAAAATCGCATCTTTGACCTATGATCTTGCCGATCCCAGATGCCCAACCAACATTTTTTTTTTTTTTGGTAAAGGTCAGCATATTGATGAGAAAAGAGATCTTGGGTTGGCTTAATTGGATGTGGGGTTGAGTTCTCTTAAGTATGATCAAAATTCGACTCCCGCTGGAAGTATTAAGCTCTCATGTGTATAGAGCGTTCTCTATTGAGAGACCCACTCTCTGAAAATGAGCCACTGCAGCGATCGGTTCGGATTAGTCGGGACAAAATTCTGGATACCTGGCGATATCCAAAATATAGTTAAAAAAAAAGAGATCTTGGGCCTCGCCAAGAGGCAAACCCCCCTCATTGGGCTTGCCCACTTGCACAAGCAAGCCCATGCAAAGTTCAAATATATATATATATATATATATATATATATATATATATATATGACAGGTTTGGATTAACATTTTTTTTTAAAATAAATTATCGATATTTAATAATTACGTTAATTTGAATAAATAGATTTGAATTTTTAATAGATAAAAATTTTTTAAAAAATTATTTTTCATACATAAAAATCCAATCAATGGATGAATTATATATTAAAACTTAAAATTAGTTTAATTCTCTTTTTATTTCAACACTATCCTAATTTAAACTTGACATGTCGATAGTTACACTTTCCTTCAAACCAACATCAAACTAGATATTAGAATTAGGTCATACTCTAAATCTAACATGTACAATTAAAACAATACATAAGAAAAAAAAGTATTTGTATGGCATATCATGATACAATGCTAAACGTATATTCAAATATTTATACCAAGAAATCCTTTTAGTATCTTGAAATGATTTTTTTTTTATATTTTTCTGCTTTATAAATAAAATAAAATTTACATTCAAGCACGTTAATACATAAAAAATGTAAATTTACCCCAGAAGTTTCATGTTTAAAAGCCTATAAATTAGTAATTTCCAAATCTATTGAGGAACTGTTGTAAGCAATCGCACATAACTTTGCCAATCTTTTAGGACCTACTGGGATGGGCACGAACTAAGGATGACATCTTCTTTGTTTCCAGCCCCTATCGAATGCTTCAAGGTAGTGAACAAGTGCAGTTGCAACAAAATGGAAATTGGAAGTGGATTTAGAAAGCTAATTATCCTGAGAGAGTTAAATTCTTTATTTGGTTGGTTGTGATTGAGAAAATCATGACAAATGCAGAAATGAAGAATAAGAGTTTCTCGAAAAATGACATTTGTGAAATTTGTTAAGAGAATGCAGAATCGGAAGAGATTTTGAGGAGGCAGTGAAATATGGAGCCTGATTTGTCCAGACATTAACAAGAGCAATGACTTTTGGAATGGAAACTCAGCTGTTTGGATCAGAAAAGGAGTGCAAGGAGTTTTCAGTTCAAGGTCCCTCCAAGAGAGTGGAATTTTTGCTGCTTCTATCCGGTGCATATGGAAGAGAAGGTACAAAATGGTCATGGGGGAGAAGTTACTCCCACTGGGGGTAACTGCGAGTCTGGCTAAAAGATCAACATGATGTGGGAGGAGGCTCAAAGAACTGAGTAACACCAAAAGCAAATGTCCATTTTAAATATCAAATCAATTCCTCCTGACAGAGGGGAACTTAAGATAAATATTGATGGGCCTGTGGATGTAGTTTTTGGGATTGCTAGTGGAGGTGGCATTCTGCAAGATGAAGAAGGCAACTGGGTAATGGGTTTCACTCTGAATATAAGCAGAGCTGACGCCTTATCAATTGAGGTCTGGGTCTTGAGAGAAGGTCTCTCAATTGATTCAACAGAGGTTGAGGTAGAAGTCGATTATTTCACCTTAACTCAGTTGTTAAAGAAGGACAACAAGACCACTCATCCTCTCTTCCATGATTTAATGGATTGCAAGCAGCTCATTAGGGATTTGTGGATCACTGAAGTAAAGCATTTTTATAAAGAAGCCAACAAATGTGTGGATCATCTAGCCGGGTTAGAAAAAACCAGTCCTCATGGATTGTCCCTACCAGAGGTCATCCCAAGATCCCTTCATCCCTTTTCTGTTGGATGACAAAACAGGTGTTGTGTCAAGAAGATTTGTAAATTGTAGGACTGGGTGCTTAGTGTAATTGGGTTGGGTGCTTAGTGTAATTGAGTAGGCCAGTTTTCTGGTCTATGCTTGTCTTTGTTTGATTTCTTTCTCACTGTAAAAAAAAAAAGGAAAGGAAATTTCCCTCAACCTGGGAGAGAAACCTAATCCAATGGTAGTTTCATCGCAGATTACGAAGGGTTGGTGGCACGTGCCTGGCTTCCACATATACTGCGTCTTGGCGGGAGGAAGTCAAATGAGGTCAATGCTCTTATTGTACCCGAAATTGCCATGCAAGTGAAAGGGAAGCAAGTCTCGTCCTTTCTATGCGCGTAGGGACCCACATGCACTCATTCACCAAATTATCCACACGACTTCAGAATTATAAAAAGGTTTTGTAACTCTGAATTTTTTTAATAATAAATTTATTTTAAAATAATATTCATAATTTTACTATTCTACAAAAATTAAGATTCTGGTATATATTTAAAAAATAATATTTTTTAGAAAATCTTAAAATTAAAAGAAAATATTTATCTTTAAATTAAATTTATTAATTTTCTTGTAATGAATTGAATATATTTTACTTTGAAAAAGCAGCACATTACCACAATTTTGGCTAATTTAAAAAAATAATAATAATTAGACAATCCAAGTCTCCCCATAAATTGGGTTCTTTCTCTTCTTCTCCGCAAGACTTAAAAAGCAAAGGAAGGAACTTCATTTAATTGGTGCTTCCTCACATACGCACCATTTTTTTTTCCATCTCACTTCATTTAATAGGAGCTTTCTTTTCTACGTGGTTTAAATTTTTTTTAAAATAAATTATTGATATTTAATATTTACATTAATTTAAATAAATCGATTCAAATTGAATTAAATTTTTAATAAATAAAACTTTTTAAATGTTTATATTTTATACATAAAATTTAAATCTAAAATTATAAAAAAAGAATATTGGTCGGGTTGTCGAAACCCTCAAATTAATACCGATTTCCCCAATACAACAAACTGTAGCAATAGTGGTTACCAGGTCGAATCCCAAGGGAACTAATTAATTCAATCTCTTAGTTAATGTAAAAAAATAAAATTGGGGTTTTTCAAACAAATTGCTAAAATAAAATTTGCAGAAGAAAAATTAATAACCTAAAAATAAGAAACAAATCAACAATGCAAAATACTAAAATGTAAGGAAGAAATTCAATTTACCAAACTCCGATTCAAGGGTTCATATATTCGATTGTCTTATTGATCATAGGTTGAAAATATTATTCTTGCGATTCAAGCATTTAACCTTAGATCTATTAGGATAGCCGTAATAAATTTTGTGTTTTCCTAATTTAATTGACCAAACCCAGCATCCAATCAAAACTTATCATTAATCGACTGGGTACGATAGCGTTCCATATCAAATAATGACAGCATTAAGTTCTGTGAAAACAGTTAAACCAAAATACAAATAACCAGAATAGCCGTACAATTATTCGATTTTGTTCCATCGATTCCCTAGATTAACATGAATATCGGCAACGACCCATAAACATAAATAACCTATTCGCTACTCGTACCATTCATTCATGACAATTACGGATCACTGAATTCCTGGATAGCAATAGGAAAACTAATATTCAATTAAATTGTCAGATTAACCAATATTAGGTTTCCCTAAAAATAAATCAAGAATCAATGAATACTTGAATAAAGGGCAAGAAATTAAATTAAGAACATAACCTCACAATGAAGAACAATCGATTAAAATTTCCCTTGAATCAGAATAAAAGAACTAGCCACTCATGGTGGTAAATATCAACACAAGAAAATAAAAAAAAAATAATGTTCCTAAGAAGAAAGAAAAAAAAAAGAAATAAAACCTAATGAGAGATTGAATGAACAGTCATGAAGTTCCTCTCTTTTCTCCTTAAGATGCAGCCACCTCCTTGGAGTATTGTGTAGAGAGTATTATGTTGTTTCATTGAGTGCAGCCCTTCATTTAAATAAGTAAGGCAGCCGGCCCCTTTTTGAAAAGAAAATTTATGAATGTGCTCTTTCTTTCCAATCTCTTTGAGAGAATTAGTAACATGAGAGATTTAGTAGCATTTTCCTTCCTTTTAATCTTTCAAATCAATTAGAAATCTTCCCATTATAAACTTTACTCCCAATTAGCTCCAAAATTTCCTTGTTAAGTCCAATTTGCTCCAAGTCCTCAATTTCAATTTCCTAAAAATAAAATTCAATAAAACCAACCATTAGTGCATTAAACAATTCAAATTCAAATCATGATAACAATAATAAATTCAATAAATTGCATGTTATCAAATTCCCCCACACCAAACCAATGCTTGTCCTCAAGCATTTACAATGCCAATGCCATACAACCATTCTCCTCTTCACTCCTTCCCCTCCTTCATTTCATCATTCAACAATCTCAAGTAGCACACATTGAAACATTCAAGCCAGAATCACAATGCAGAGAGCAAGTAATCATAGTTTATATAACCTTAAAAGAAAATATAAGTATCCCAATAGACTCAACAATATCATCAGAATTCAATGCAACAAGATCCGTTACCCTCACAAGGAGATCGCTCTATGCACTCAAGTGTTTAAAGAGAATTTATTGATAACTCTCAAAATCAAAGCATAGTATGCTATTACCATAGGCTTACTTATTAATCAAATCTCCACCACTGAATATATGAATTCAGTACAAAAATCCGGGGGTCTTTACATGGGTTGTAACTTGGCTTAGGTATGGGTAGGATAAGAGGGGATATGATGTGTAAATGCATATCAAAGAAAACAAACAGACAATGACGAGACTATTTCCCACTATCAAGCCCATCCCATTACATGGTGATACAATCAACCCAAAGAAAATTGACTAAACAAAACATTATCATTTCTCGATCAAATTTCTGAATACTTTTGTCTTCTCTTTTTTTTTTTTTTTTTTTGAAGAGAGAGAGAACAATCGAATATCAATCTCAAGGAAGAACATATAGTGCATATACAAATCTCATAAATCGAATGAATAAATTTCTAAAAGTACTCCCCAATATAAAATTATCCCATTTTCCCTTTGCAAATACCCATCCATTCAACCCCTAACACATGTTTCTTTGATATGAGGACCAAAAAGAAGGTTGAGCACAAAAAAAAGGCTGTGTGTCAATTTGCGAGGTTATAAACAAAGAAAAAAAAAGGATAAAGGCTCAATTTGGCTCACTAGGGAATAAGTATGTACGGGAAGGTCTTTTAAGATAGATAAAGTGTTTAAACCTAATTGCCCCCATCATATTAATGCATGAATTCATGAATGTGGTCTTGAAAAGCATTGCAAAGCAAGTTCTAGAATAAACACACTATGATTGATGCACACACAAAAAAAATTAGAGCAAAAATGATAATATGCTCTCAAGGCTCAAATGCTCACAAAGTGTGTAATATTGTATCGAATCTTGTACATTTGCATCTAATTCAATCATCAAAGTCAATTGAATGCTTAAAAGAATTTTTGTCCAAAATACAACTAATCATACTTGTCTCTTTCATGAGTTCCAACTCAAGGAAACAATGTATACTAACTCAAGGATCATTTTCTGATGAAAATCAAAAGAGTATGGAATTGGAAGGAAAATAGAGAAATGACATGGATTCAAGAAATCCTAAAATCCTCCCCCACACCTAAATGCGGCATTGTCCTCAATGTATGCAAAGATAATATGCCTAAGCACAATGCAAAAATAAATCATCGCCAACACTATCCTAGTTCAGAGACTAGAAACAGAAAATGAAAACTTGATGCAATAAAAGAGATAAACCAATTAAAAAGTGAACTTAAAACTGAAGACAATGAAATGAAATGCTAAAATTGAAGACAATGAAGAAAACAGAGAGAGAGAACTCCCCTAATCGCTGGTGCTTGCACGTTTGGATTTTTTTACTGGAGTGTGGGCTGGTGACAAGGCAAACGGTCGACCCCGAAGCCCGTACTTGTGCTCTGCAACGCGCTTTTTTCCCATTGAGAAGATTGAAATGCAGAAATTGTGGCCTGAAGATCGGAAGGAGTGCTTCTGCCCGAAATCTGAATATCACTCCATTTGTGACTTGGCTTGAGAAAAGTGCTGGACACATGCAAAAAATTAAGAGAAGGGATAAATAACACTAATAAAAAATTTAAAATTGAAAAAATGAAATAACTAAAAATTTAATCAAACTCTTAAAAAAAAACTTTGGGTTGCCTCCCAATAAGCGCAATTATTTAACGTCTTTATACTCGACGGTCTTCATGTTTGATTCAGCCAGAAGAATAATTTGGAGACATCAATGTAATGTCCAATATTGTAGAAATCTCCATCTCATCATGAAATATCTTCAACCGATGCCCATTCACCTTGAAAACTTTATTTGTGTCAAGACTTTTGATTTCCACTGCACCATGAGAAAACACATTAGTAACAACAAATGGACCAACCCATCGAGAACGCAACTTATCTGGCATGAGTTTTAGTCGAGAATTATATAGAAGCACTTTTTGCCAATCTCAAATTGTTTCCTTAAGATCATACCATCGTGAAACAATTTAGTTTTCTCTTTATAAATCCTCGAGTTCTCATAGGCCTCCAATCTCAACTCTTCAAGTTCTTGTAGTTGCAGTTTTCTTGACTCACCGGCTTCATCCATCTTCATATTGCAACGTTTGATTGCCCAATATGCCTTATGCTCAACTTCCACCGGTAAATGACAGGATTTTCCAAAAACTAACCTATAAGGAGACATCCCTATTGGCGTTTTGAAAGCTGTCCGGTACGCCCACAGTGCATCATCTAAACGTAAACTCCAATCTTTTCGTCCCGGGTTGACCGTTTTCTCTAAAATGGATTTAACTTCACGGTTGGAAATTTCGGCTTGTCCATTTGTCTGAGAATGGTATGCCGTAGCAACCCGGTGATGTACTCCATATTTCTTCATCAATGCTTCAACTGCTCGGTTGCAAAAATGGCTTCCTTGATCACTTATGATAGCTCTAGGGATCCCAAACATGCTGAAAATGTTAGTCTTGATAAAACCTACAACAGACTTAGAATCATCAGTTCTGGTGGCTTTTGCTTCCACCCATTTCGATACATAATCAACAGCCAAAAGAATGTAAGCATAACCACAAGACGAAGGAAATGGACCCATAAAATCAATACCCCATATATCAAATATTTCACAAACAAGAATGGGGTTTGGGGCATCTCGTTTCTATGAGACAAAGTTCTCGTCCTTTGACATCTATCACAGTTTTTGCAAAACAAGTAAGCATCCTTAAACAAGGTCTCCCAATATAACCCACTATCTAAAACTTTCCTTGCGGTTCTCCGTGGTCCAAAATGTCCCCCACAAGCATAACTATGACAAAATGCTAAAATGGATCTATGTTTATTCTCTGGGATACATCTCCTAATTATTTGGTCAGAACAAAATTTTCACAAATATGGCTCATCCCACACATAATATTTTGCCTCACATCGAATTTTATCTTTCCTTGACTTACTAAGATCACTAGGCAAAATGTGTGTGACCAAATAATTCACAATATCTGCGTACCAAGGAGTAATACCTTTCAAGTGAAATAACTGCTCATCGGGAAAATTTTCAGAAATAGGTAATGGATCTTCTTTATTCACTAACCTGCTTAGATGATCAGCTACTAAATTCTCAGCTCCATTTCGATCCTTGATGTTCAAATCAAATTCTTGCAACAGGAGAATCCACCGTATCAACCTGGGTTTCGACTCCTTTTTCGCCAATAGATATTTCAAAGCTGCATGATCAGAATACACAATTACTTTAGAACCAAGTAAATAGGATCTGAATTTATCTAAAGCAAAAACAATTGCTAAGAGTTCTTTTTCGGTGGTGGTGTAGTTGCATTGAGCAGCGTTCAATGTCCTTGAAGCATAGTAAATGACGTGACTCTTCTCCGCTGGCCAAGAACTGCTCCCACAGCAAAATTGCTTGCATCGCACATGATCTCAAAAGGTAAATTCCAATCAGGTGGTTGAATGATTGGTGCAGTAATTAATAGGTTTTTGAGCTTGTCGAAGGCTTCCTTGTATTTTTCTCCAAACTCGAAAGGTACATCTTTCTGAAGTAACTTGGATAATGGCAAGACAATTTTTGAGAAGTCTTGAATAAACCTGCGATAAAAACCTGCATGTCCAAGAAAACCACGTATTTCCCTAACATTTGTAGGGTAAGGTAAATTCTTGATCAAATCAATCTTCGCCTTATCTACCTCAATACCCCTATGAGAAATCACATGCCCTAACACTATGCCTTCTTTCACCATGAAATGACATTTTTCATAATTCAAAACCAAATTCGTTTCCATGCATCTTTTCAAAATTTTGATCAAATGCCCTAGACAACTATCAAACGAGTCACCGTAAACAGTGAAATCATCCATAAATACCTCAATGCAATTTTTAATATATTCAGAAAAAATGCTCAGCATGCACCTTTGGAATGTACCTGGGGCATTACATAGACCGAAAGTCATCCTTCTATAAGCAAATGTTCCAAATGGACATGTGAATGTAGTCTTTTCTTTATCTTCCTGTGCAATCACGATTTGATAATAACCTGAAAAACCATCAAGAAAACAAAAGAATGATTTTCCAGCTAATCTCTCTAACATTTGATCAATAAAGGGTAGAGGGAAGTGGTCCTTTCGAGTAGCTAAATTGAGCTTTCTAAAATCAATGACCATTCGCCAACCATTTTGCACTCGCATAGGTACTAACTCATTGTCTTGATTTCTTACCACCGTGATTCCTGTTTTCTTTGGTACCACATGAATTGGGCTAACCCACTTGCTGTCGGAAATTGGATAAATTATGCCTTCGTCTAAAAGTTTGAGAATCTCCTTCATCACCACTTCTTTCATGATTGGATTCATCTTTCTTTACGATTCCCTCATTGGCTTAGTATCCTCTTCTAAAAGGATTCGATGCATGCAAATTGAGGGACTAATACCCTTTATATCGACTAAAGTCCAACCAATTGCTGTCTTGTGCTCTTTTAGAACTTGGAGTAGCCGATTTTCTTGTTCTTCCGTCAATTCTCTTGCTATGATAACGGGTAAGGTCTCTTCATCACCTAAGTATACATATTTGAGATGATCCGGCAAAGTCTTCAATTCCAATGTTGGAGCCTGCAAAACAGAAGGTAACATTTTCTTGTGAGAAACAGGAAATGTGGTGTTCGAATTTAAAGACTTTGATTGTTGTTCCAATATTGATTCTGAAATTTCACAAGTTTCGGTCATCTTTTCTTTGGTGTTCAATTGCGTATCCAATTCAAAACTTGTGTCATTTTCTTCTTCAAAGATTTCCTGCACAATTGAATCAATAACATTAGCGGAACAAATCGAATGACACTCATTTGGGTATCTCATGGCCTCAAAAATATTGAATTTAACAATCTCGCCGTCAAATTCGACGGAGAGTGTACCATCATCCACGTCTATTTTTGTTTTTGCCGTTTTCATGAACGGTCTCCCCAATAGTAGCGGTGCTGAATTTGTAACGGTGTCGTCGTCCATTTTTAAGATATAAAAATCTGCTGGAAAAATTAACTCATTAACCCGTACCAAAACATCTTCAACAATCCCTTCTGGATACACGACAAAACGGTCAGCTAATTGAATAATCACTTTAGTTTCCTTTAGGGGACCTAGATTTAGAGCAATATAAATAGAATATGGCATGATATTGATTGATGCTCCTAAATCTAGCATAGCACGTTCAAATTTCCTTAAACCGATAACACAGGGTAAAGTGAACATACCTGGATCTGAACACTTCTCGGGTAGGGATCTCTTTATGACAGCAGACACGTTCTCCCCCACCCTTATTTTCTCATTACCTCTTATTGTCCTCTTGTTTGTGCACAGTTCCTTCAAAAACTTTGCATATTTTGGTATTTGCTTGATGGCATCTAACAAAGGTATATTGATTTCCACCTTTTTGAAAGTTTCCCAAACCTCCTTTTCGTAGTCTTCCTTTTTGGATCTTTCAAATCTGCTAGGAAAAGGTGGTGCAACTGTGTTAGAACTCGTAGATAAAAGAGAATTCGAATTTACCTTGTTTGGATTTTCATTGGCAACTTCGGCTTCTTCCTCTTCATCTTTCTTCTCATTTCTCTTTTTGGGTGATAGTGGTTTTGATTGCACTTCTTTCCCACTCCTCAATACCATTGCACTAGCATTTTCCTTAGGGTTTATTACCGTTTGTGAAGGTAATTTTCCTGTATTTTGACGCTCCAAATTGCTAACTGAAGTGGCTAGCTGAGTGATTTGATTTCCCAAGTTTTGAATGCTAGCTCTCGTTTCCTGTTGAAATTGTTGAGTGTTAGTCGCGAGAGCTTTTACAATATCTTCTAGGGACATACCTGAATTAGACGATTGTGTCGGTGTATGTGATGGCCTATTGAATTGCTGAGGAGGATATCTTGTCTGTCCTCCTTGATTCCCATAACTCAGATTTGGATGATCTCGCCAACCGGGATTATAATGAGTTGAGTAGGGATCGTACTTCCTTTGAGGTTGGCCAGGAAATCCTCCTACGGCATTTGCTTGATGAGTAGAATCTTCTTGCAGAGATGGACACATATTCGTAGGATGTCCAGGTATTCAGCATATGCCACAGACTTTGGTTGCATGTATTTGTCCTACAGCCATCTGACGAACCAAAGCAGTTAATTCAGAAATTTGATTTTCAAGGTGAGAATGACTTACCTCATTGACATGTTTCATAACTCCATCTGTTCTTAACCCAAATTGTTGAGAATTTTCTGCCATATTTGTGATCAATTGTTTGGCTTATTCAGGTGTTTTATTTACCAAGGCTCCTCCGCTGGCCGCATCTACCATACTTCTATCCATGGGTAGAAGTCCTTCATAGAAATACTGAATCAAGAGCTGTTCCGGTATTTGATGATGTGGACAGCTGGCACAGAGCTGTTTGAACCTCTCAAAGTACTCATATAGCGTCTCTCCGCTAATCTGTCTGATCCCACATATCTCCTTTCGAATGTTAGCAGCTCTAGATACAGGGAAAAATTTTTCTAAAAATAATCTCTGCATCCCATTCCATGTATTTATTGAACCCGGAGGTAGGTAGTACAACCAATCCTTTGCCTTATCTTTCAGGGAAAAGGGAAAGGCTCTCAACTTAATCTGTTCCTCAGTCACTCCTTGGGGTTTCATACTCGAACAGACAACATGAAATTCTTTCAAATGTTTATGTGGATCCTCACCTGGGAGACCACAAAAAGTAGACAGTAAGTGAATCAAACCAGATTTAAGTTCGAATGCTACCTCAAGAGTTGGGTATTCGATGCATAAGGGTTGTTGATTTAGATTGGGTGCAGACAATTCCTTCAAGGTTCTCTCACGATCAGCCATCTTTTCCTCTTTTTCTCCAAAAACAGAACTGTCACAAATTGTCAAATCGATGTCAAAAATAGGTTTGCGACGTAACTTACCTTTCCTCTGTCTGGCCTCCTTTCTCAATCGGCGAGCAGTTTTCTCAATTTCAGGAATATATTCCAATTCACTTCCTTGAGAAAAACGGGTCATAAAATAAAAGAGGTCAGCAAAACAAATAATAAAGATAACACAACTAAGAAATCAAAATAGTTCCCCGACAACGGCGCCAAAATTTGGTCGGATTGTCGAAACCCTCAAATTAATACCGATTTCCCCAATGCAACAAACTGTAGCAATAGTGGTTACCAGGTCGAATCCCAAGGGAACTAATTAATTCAATCTCTTAGTTAATGTAAAAAAATAAAGTTGGGGTTTTTCAAATAAATTGCTAAAATAAAATTTGCCGAATAAAAATTAATAACCTAAAAATAAGAAACAAATCAACAATGCAAAATACTAAAATGTAAGGAAGAAATTCAATTTATCAAACTCCGATTCAAGGGTTCATATATTCGATTGTCTTATTGATCATAGGTTGAAAATATTATTCTTGCGATTCAAGCATTTAACCTTAGATCTATTAGGATAGCCGTAATAAATCTTGTGTTTTTCTAATTTAATTGACCAAACCCAGCATCCAATCAAAACTTATCATTAATCGACTGGGTACGATAGCGTTCCATATCAAATAATGACAGCATTAAGTTCTGTGAAAACAGTTAAACCAAAATACAAATAACCAGGATAGCCGTACAATTATTCGATTTTGTTCCATCGATTCCCTAGATTAACATGAATATCGGCAACGATCCATAAACATAAATAACCTATTCGCTACTCGTTCCATTCATTCATGACAATTACGGATTACTGAATTCCTGGATAGTAATAGGAAAACTAATATTCAATTAAATTGTCAGATTAACCAATATTAGGTTTCCCTAAAAATAAATCAAGAATCAATGAATACTTGAATAAAGGGCAAGAAATTAAATTAAGAATATAACCTCACAATGAAGAACAATCGATTAAAATTCCCCTTGAATCAGAATAAAAGAACTAGCCACTCATGGTGGTAAATATCAACACAAAAAAATAAAAAAAAAATAATGTTCCTAAGAAGAAAGAAAAAAAAAAAGAAATAAAACCTAATGAGAGATTGAATGAACAGTCATGAAGTTCCTCTCTTTTCTCCTTAAGATGCAGCCACCTCCTTGGAGTATTGTGTAGAGAGTATTATGTTGTTTCATTGAGTGCAGCCCTTTATTTAAATAAGCAAGGCAGCCGGCCCCTTTTTGGAAAGAAAATATATGAATGTACTCTTTCCTTCCAACCTCTTTGAGAGAATTAGTAACATGAGAGATTTAGTAGCATTTTCCTTCCTTTTAATCTTTCAAATCAATTAGAAATCTTCCAATTATAAACTTTACTCCCAATTAGCTCAAAAATTTCCTTGTTAATCCCAATTTGCTCCAAGTCCTCAATTTCAATTTCCTAAAAATAAAATTCAATAAAACCAACCATTAGTGCATTAAACAATTCAAATTCAAATCATGATAACAATAATAAATTCAATAAATTGCATGTTATCAAATATCCAATCAATGGATGATTTATATAATAATACATAAAATTAGTTTCAATTTTATTTTTATTTCAACACTATCCTAATTTAAGCTTGACATTTCCATAATTACACTTTCCTTCAAACCAACATCAAACTCAGATATTAGTATTAGGTCAGACTCTAAATCTAACGTGTTCAATTAAAACAATGTATAAGAAAAAAAAATATTTGTATGGCATCTCATGATACAAGGCTAAATGTATATTCAAATGTTTAGTATTTTAAAACGATATTTTATATTTTTCTCCTTAATAAATTTAATAAAATTTACATTCAAATACGTAAATATGCAGAAAATGTCAGTTTACCCAAAGTTTCATGTTTTAAAAACCTATAAATTAGTAATTTCCAAATTCGCACATAACTGGAAATTTGCCTCAACCTGGGAGAGAAACCTAATCCAATGGTAGTTTCACCACAGATTACGAAGGGTTGGGGCATGTGCCTAGCTTCCACAAGCATTGCGTCTTGGCTGGAGAAAGTCAAACGAGGTCAATCCTCTTGTTGTACCCGAGATTGCCATGAAAGTGGAAGGAAAGTAAGTCTCGTCCTTTCTTTGCGCGTAGGAACCCACACGCACTCACTCACCAAAGTAAGTCTCCTCCCTATAAATTCGCTTCTTTCTCTTCTTCTCTACAAGAAATCTTTCTTGTTCCGCCTGAGTTAAAAGCAAGGGAAGGAACTTCATTTAATAGGAGCTTCCTCACTTAGGTACTATTTTTTTTTTTCATCTCACTTGTTCTAAATCTTTTGAGTTCACAATTTATAGTACTCACTAATATATTTTGATATATTCATGTTTTCCTTTTTGTGGGTGCTTGATGTTGTAAAGCAAACATGCACGATGAATTCTATGTGTTGAATTCGTTCATTTTTTTTTCTCTCTTGCTGCCAGAAATAGAACTTTTGTTTGACATTTTTAAGAAATTGCTCGACATGATTTCCTTAAATTCAAATACCTTGTTATTTGTGCCTTGCCTTGAATCGAATGAAAGAGTGTGTTGGATATTTTGTTTAGCCTTGGGGTTTCTGTGGCTGCATATTTGGGGTTTTCTGTAGATGATCTTTCATCCTTCATCCCCGGCTTAAACGGATGAGAGAGAGAGAGAGAGATAGAGAGAGAGAGAGTTTTAGGTTCCCAGTTTCTATTTTTCGTCCTTTTTTCAAATAAATTTTAGTTATGACGTTCTTCTTCCTAATTTGGTACATTCAATCAAACCATCAATTCTCAAATCCAATTTGGTATTTTGCGGTTATCTGATTCTCATAATGAAAATATTGTATTCACAAAAAAACACATTTTAAATTTTCCCATTTCCACTAATTTTAGTCTTGCTTTTTCCTACTATGAACACTGTTAATTTATGTTGAAGGTCATTTGAGTTACTTATGAGTCCCAAGTTGATGAAATTTGAATGTGACTGACCGCATATTATTTGTTCCTCTTCTTATTGTCCCCTGTATCCCTCTGATATCTGAGTCGTATTTCTTTTATTAGGATTTGCAACGCAATCATTGAGAAGTAAAGTCATGCGTACATCGCAAGCTCCAAATTCGATAATTCATGAAGTTCTAAGAGGGCAACAGAACTATGAAATTTGGTGGAAAGCCATCAAAACCTACTTAATAGCTGAAGATCTTTGGGATGCCATAGAAGGGAGGTTGGAATGTGAGCCTGGAGATTATGGAGGAAATTTTAAAACTTGGCAAACGAAAAATGCCAGGGCTCTACGCGCAATTTACATTACTTGTGAGCCCAGTATTGCAAGATCAGTTAATATTGAAGACTTCAAGTCAGCAAAAGAACTTTGGAGTGAGTTGAAGAAGGCGTTCGGGAGTGGAGAAGACACTCGGTCAGCTCAAGAAGGTACACAATTCAATCTTTCCTTCATTTGAGGCATTATAGAACTTTTTCTAGTGCTCATCAACTTCAACAGTTCATTCACTTCACCTTGGATTTCATTCTATGTTAAAGTTAGCTATCAACATGGAGAGATTTAAGGATGACATCTTTTGTGAAATGGGGCTTTACATATCTCCTGCAGTACAGATGGCTACCCAATGCAATGGATTTGAGCTCATACCATGTTGAAGAACTTAATTTTCTAGATTTATACATACTGCCTTGTGACAACTTAAGTTAGCTGATAATGGAATTGAGGAAGGTTTAGTATTGGATATTTATTTTATATACTGATAAAATTTTGCAGAACCTGCCGTTCATGCCAGTCTTTGCAAGGCTGTGGATAGGGGCAATTGGACCGAAACTGCAGACTTAGTTGGTCGCGACAGGGCACTGTTGGGTGCTCCCATTTCACACGGAAGAAAGACAGTGCTTCACCTTGCGGTTACAGCAGAACATTTTAACATTGTGAAGCAACTGTTGGACTTGCCACATATGACAAATCAAATACTGGAGGCACAAGAGGCAGATGGCTATACTGCTCTTGCTATTGCTGCTCGAGGTGGATCTCTTGACATTGCTGAATTATTGATAAGGAAGCATGAGGGTTTGGTTCTTAAAAAAACTGAAAGAGGAGAACTTCCAATTCTATTGGCTTCTGCAATTGGCCATGTCGACATGACACGCTTTCTGTACAAAACTGCCCCTATTTTAACGTATGATTGGGAAAAAGACACATCAAATGGTGCGTCACTCCTTACGAATTGCATTGCGGCCAATATTTTCGGTGAGGATTGCTATCTATGTCTTGACTGCTGGTGCGTTGGTTTTTCTTTTATACGTTACAATCTTCTGCTGTACTTTCTCACACATTCCTCCAATTGTCAGATGTCGCTTTAAATCTTCTTCAACGTTGCAAACGATTGGCCCTTTGTCCAGACTCTGAGGGGCGCTGTGCTGTGCATGTCCTAGCTCAAATGACTAATTCATTCTCGAGCGGAGATAACCTTAAGTTGTGGGAAAGATGGATCTACTCTTGTGAGTATCCATACCATCTCTCTAAAGCTAGCAATGACTTAAATTTTAGTTATTTTTTGACGACATAGCCCATTTTGTGTGGGAAGAATTTATTGTGCTGTGGTGCTGTATTTGAGTCTATTCTTTTTAATGGAAGCTATTCGTGAAATACAACCAGCCAGTGCACCAAGCAACAGCCGTGTAATCCAGATGCCCAACGAAAGTGGGGGTAGTAATGGGACACCCAATCAAAATCCAAGTGAGTCTTCTTCTCACGCCAGCAATGACTTAAAAGTTTTGTTTTGTTATTATTATTATTATTTTTTTTTTGGGATGTGGGAAGAATTTATTGTGCTGTGGTGCTGTATTTGAGTCTATTCTTTTTAATGGAAGGTCTTCCTGAAATACAACTAGCCAGTGTACCAAGCAACAGCCGTGTAATCCAGATGCCCAACGAAAGTGCGGGTAGTAATGGGACACCCAATCAAATCCCAAGTGAGTCTTCTTCTCAAGCGAGCAATGACTTAATTTTTTTTTTTTTTTTTGGGACAACAATAACCTTTTTTTTTTTTTTAATGAAATGGAAGGTATTTCCATAACCCAGATGTCAAATGGAAGTGAAGGTGGTAGTAGGACCGTGAATCAAAACCAAAGTGATGGTGGGAATTTCATTATTCGATGTATGTATTCTCTCTCACTCTCTCACTCTCTCACTCTCTCACCCATACTCATGGAACTTTGTGAATTGAATAAGATAGATTTTCATAGTGTATTTCCATTGGAACATGCTACGGATTCTGCCGTCGGAAATGCAATAGTTGCCAAACATATTCTAACATGTAGGGCCACGTTAGATTGCAGTCCTACTATTTCTCTAGTATAAGATCCTCTAGTTTTCTTGGTTCATTTACTTAAGATATTTGAAATAACCATCATGACCGTTCGAGTACCTTGAGGCTGCTCACTAATTGGTGTGAATGGATGAATGTCTAATCCCCTTGTCAAATTTGTATGCCTTAGCAAATAGGAATTGGGAACCTTTGAATTGCCTTTTGGCAATAAGAATGCTTCTACCTAGGTTACTTGAAAGCTTTGTCCTTGTAAATTCAGACTTCTTTTACTACTTTCCCCTTTTCTTTTGGTAATTTTCAGGTAAAAAACGAATGGAAGAGCGAAAACTGATTCACACTCAGGCTCGTGAATTGCTACGGATGGTATTTGAAGAAATATCAGCTTTAAATAGCATAGAGTTTAAGAACAGTGGAATAATAGAAGATCTGTTCCTGGCAGTTGAGAATGGCATCATTGAATTTGTCACTGAAGCCCTTGAATCATATCCAGATATTCTATGGTCTTTTGACAAGCATGGCCGGAGTCCTTTCCATTTTGCCGTACTACAACGCCAAGAAAAGATATTTAACCTTATCTATGAAAAAGGCTCAAAGAAAAGTCTGGTAGTGGGTTATGAAGATAAATTAGGTAATAATATGTTACATCATGCAGCAACCCTAGCACCTTCTTTTCGACTAAGTTGCCAACCTGGTGCAGCGTTACAATTCCAACGAGAACTACAATGGTTTGAGGTCAATTCACTTACCTAAAAACCAAGTGAAACAGTCTATTCTGTTATTATTACTATTTTTTTAGTGCAATGACTTTATGACTCGTTCTGCCTCTGTAGGAGGTGGAAAAACTTGTACCACCTAGGTTCAAGGAATCAAGAAATGTTGAAGGTAGAACACCGCGCGAATTGTTCACTTTGCAACATGCGAACTTACTCAAACAAGGTGAGAAATGGATGAAGGACACTGCTCAATCAGGTACAATCGTTGCCACTCTTATTGCTACTATGATGTTTGGAGCGGCATTCACAATCCCGGGAGGTAATGATCAAAATGAAGGATTCGTGTTGTTCCTTAAACACGGATCAGCTAAGGTTATCCCCTTCATGATTTTCATTATTGCGGATATTGTATCTCTAGTCTCATCTACAACTGCAGTGTTAATGTTTTTGGGAATTCTGACGACTCGATATGCGGAAAAGGATTTTCTCAAATCCTTGCCAAGGAAGATAATCCTTAGTCTGGCTGCGCTTTTCTTATCTGTTACAGCCATGATGATTGCATTCGGGGCAACAATTTATATGATCCTCCATAAACGATTGGGTTGGGGCGTTATTCCAGTCGTTGCATTTGGTGCGCTACCAATAGTTGTTTATTTAGTTTCACATTTTCGTCTATTGTACCGTATGATTTCTTCTACCTATTGGCCTAGCACTTTTAACAAGAAAAAAATACGTGGATAGTTTTGTGATTTTAAATTTGTAAAAATGTAGTATGGAAGACATTGTCTGTGAGGAGTCGCTGATTGTTGCCTCTTTGATTTATTATTGTTCATTAAGATTGAACCAGGGTCGAGCTATGACCAAGGGTGGAATTTGGGTGGGTTTAGCCCACACCTACCCAACCTGGAAATTTTTGACCTTGGACCATGTTTTGTGGGCCTGGATTGAACTTGGTTTGAGAAAATCTAACTTGTCTCGGTTAATGTCTCCGTGAATCAGGTTTAGAGTTGATTTAGTAAGTAACAATATTAATTTTTTTTAATTAATTTTAGATTTAAAATTAAATAATGAAAGATATTATGTGACAAGAGTTATTCTTTAAATCAAATTTGATAATATTTACATCAAATCAATCAAATTATAATTTTGGATCTATTACCCATCATATTAAAAGACAAAAATCGTGTGAAATGATCAAGCCACAACAGGACAAGCTCCAGGTTAAACAGGACAAGCTCCAGGTTCAAAGGGGAATTATAGTTTACAATGACCATTACACCTTGAAAGACTCCATAATCAATGCCACTTAATATTATATTATGTCATTTTATTAAAAATTATTAAATTGTGAAAATAATTATTCTTAAATTTTACTTTTCTTAGATTATGCACATTTTAGGTAATTAAAATAGCAGATTCGACTAATTGAGCTAGGTAACAATTATCAAATTATTTTAGCTAAAGTAGCAAAAAAAAGAAAAAAAAAATTCTAACTCAAATTATTTTAGATGAAATATCATCTATTTAAAAAATATATATTTTTCTTTTTTTGTCCAAAATGATGAAAATATGTAGTCAATATAATTTTGTTATCCCCGTTCGTTGTCACGCCCCAAACCTGGAGCGTGAACAGCCGTCCGTTACCCTGGATGCCGATTGTATTTTTACAAAAAATCGGACAGAACCTCCCCATATATCGGAAGTCTCTCATATTAAAATAAACCTGTTACCTGTCCAAAAGGGGCCATCCCGGCCTCAAAATGCATAAATTATCCTCAACAACAAACCAGATCATCCACACTGCACAATCCAGGGCAACGCAAGGCTAACAAACAATTCTCCACAGTCCTAACCACAGACCTCTACTTCGATGCCCCCATCAAAGGCATGGACAGCCGCCAGTCGCCCCTCTTGTGATTTAGAGGAGGCACCGAGCGATTCTAGAGGACACTTCTAAGACATGACACATTCCCAAATACAGACGCAACGAAAAAGAAATGCCTCAATGCAATGTCATGCAGTGATATGAGAGTTCCACAATTTAAATGTCCATATTTATACAGTCATCCCAGCGTTATAAAAATGGTCATCTATAGATCTCAAAATACATATACATCACCAATACAAATTTGCAGCGAAAATACACAATGACTCCTCAAGTTCAGGCCTGATCTCCCAAAGATACTGAGCGTCCTAAAAGCAACGCTCCTTGCCAAACACTATCTCTGAAACAAGAAGGGAAATGAGGGGTGAGTACTTGGAGAAAAATACTCAGTGAGTGAGTGAGTCAATGCAATCGTCAAATATGAAGTGTGAAGATGGAGTGTCAAAACACAAGTATACAAATCATATTTCAAATCATCATGCTTTTCATTTCAATAGTATATCATTTGCATGCATTATCAAGTCAAATATGCATCCACAGCACTGTCATTAAAATCATAGAGCTGTCAGCCGAAAATATTCTGGCAGAGGTCTACCGTGACCTATGACAGGCGCACCGGGGGTGTTATATGCAAGTTTATTTAAAGTGCTCTCTACCCCGGCGTTGGCGACGAACCTCGTCCAGGTGCTAGACTTGGAGAGTATATCCAAATCCAAATCCAAATCCTCCCCCTTTCGGGTTCAACCTGGCTAGTACCGTGTCGATAATCAAATCACGACAACTCGTGGGATACCCCAGGCCTAGGCATATCCGGACGCCACCAAAGCGTCTCTCACGGTGTCCTTCGTAGTTACGGAACAATACAATCCAAAACCCTCAAAACTAAAATCAATATCGTATAAAAAATATGCCGAAATCAGGTTTACAAACCAAATGTAACATATAGCATAAAATGGCACATTATACATTTCAACCTCATGGATGCATAATTTCATAATTCAACACAGTTTTTGGAAACTCCATCGGTTCACAAAAATCAATTTTAAAAACAGTCAAAACATTTCAAACATACGACAAATCATGCTCATTTATCAAAATGTTGTAAAACAGAGTTTACATATTAAACAAAAGTATTGAAATAAATCCCACTCACAGTTTTGGGGAGGATAGCGCACTTCCCAATAACACCACAATACGCAGAACAAGGCGCCCCTCAATCGAGTCACCAAGAAAGCCAACCTAATCATGTCATCACGATTTTCATCAATTTCCGACTATTTCAGGGTTTATCGTTTTTCTTAAATTCGTACAAACCCTAAATTCCTCAATTTATAAACAACTTCATTGGCATCAATTTCATTCTATTTATAAGTAAATAACCAAAATCAAAATAAATCTTAATTCGAATTTAAAACCAACTAATGCTACCTAATTTGACAAAGTTTATTCAAGGGTTGAAGAGATTTCATTTCTCTCACCTAGGATTTTTCGGATCTCAGATTTAGCTTTCGTTCGCCCGTCGATTTGGTCTAAAACCTTCGCAGGGACTCGCGGACTGTCACAGGCCGTCTCGGGCTGCGAGCCGTGGGCCGTAGTGGGCCGCGGGCAGCAATGGGCTTGCGGGCTACTGGGTCTGCGGCCTGGTGGGCCTGCGGGCTGCTGGGTCTGCGGGCCTGGTGGGCCTCGTGAGCCGGATCGCCCGCTGGAGTGCGCTCGCGCTCGCGCTCGCGCTCGCGCTTGTGCTCGCGCTGGATCACACGCTGAGTCGTGCACTGGGTCGCGTTGGCTCGGGCGCTGGCTCACGCGCTGGCTCGGGCGTTGGAGCGCGCTCGCGAGCTGGATCGTGCGCTGCTCGCGCTGGGGTCACGCTAGGGTCGCTGGTGCTCGTGCAGGAGCGTGCATAGGCGCGCAGGGGGTCGCGTGCTGGAGCTCGCTGGAGATCGCGCGCTGGGGGGTGCACGAGCTCGTGCAGAGGGTCGCGCGCTGGCGCTCGCGCAGGGGCGCGCTGGCGCTCGGGAGAGCGTGCAGTGCTCTATGCTGCCGCACACTCTGGCGCTGTCGCGCGCGCTGGTGCGCTCGCTGTGGTGCAGCGCTCGCTGTGGTGCAGCGATTGCGCTCGGCGGAGGACGGTAGCGGGAGAGAGAGAGGCGCGGCAGCGGGGGATCGGGAGACGAGAGAAGAAAAGGAGAGAGGGAGAGAGAGAGAGAGAGAAAGGGAAATGAAAGAAAAATTAGGGCTTTAAGCCCTAATTTTAAATTTTCTTTTTTTTTTTTTTTTGTTTTCGGTATTACATTCGTTGTAAAATGCCTAATCTTTACGGGTAAATTTAAAATATTATTGTTTTAATTTATCACAATGTATTGTAACATATCTTATATTCTCTTATTATTGTTCTTTTAAAATACAATGATAACTTCAGTCCGATTTTCATTACATACCAAGTTCACGATGTAAAACCGAAAAAGACAAAAGAAAAAGAAAAAGAAAAAGGAAAAAAAAAAAGAAAAAAAAATAGAAGTTGGCCGCCCCCACCACAACCACTGCCATAGCCGCTCACCGCTCCCTTTTCTCTCTTTCTTTTTCTCCTTTTGCCCTTCCTCCCTGCTTTACCCGAGAACACACACCTCCATTCTCACTCTCAATCTCACTCTCATTTTCTCCCTCTCGGCACCCTCTCTTAGGTCTCTTCAAGAGTCACCAAGATCAAGGAAAAACCCTCTGAAACTTCCAACAAAACTCATTGGAGGATGGATTTAATAAAAGAAGTGAGTTTTCTAAAAGAGAAAATTTTAGAGTTTTGATATAATTAAACAAATGGTGAAATTAATAATTCTAATAGAGATAATTTTTCTTTCTTAATTTATAATTGAGTTGTTCTTATATAAAATTATAATTTAAATTAAAATTTGAGATGTAAAAAGAGAAAATTTAAGGTTTCAGTATAATCTGAGTTGAGAAAGAAATTGATGAAAAAATTAAGGTAAACTTCTAATTTTTAAGTTGGGTTTATTTTTCTTTTTCATGAATTTGAAAATTATGTTGAATTTAATGAAATAAAATTTGAGATTTAGATTTACGATTTGTATAATGTTGGAGTTGAGGAAAATCTTCAAATATATGTATAATGTTGGAGTTGAGGAAAATCTTCAAATATAAGGTAAGTACCTTACATGCGTTTGTTAAATCGATGAATAATAATCTTGTAAAACATGTTTTTACATGTGATTATGTTGCTAAAATACAGATGAGATGGATTAGGGTTAAGGGAATCACGTCATTGAATAAAAACTTAGGAATTTGAGATGTTTGATAGTTTGACCATGTCTTAGTTTTTAGTTTATAACTTTTCCTGCACTATTACAAATCGAGTAAGGTTTTATTTGATTAAAATAGACTTCATATCTTTAAAAAGGTATATGGCCCAAAGGGTTTCATGGAGAATTGAATTTTTGATAAATTTTCAAAATAACATAATATTGCTCTCTTTTCGCTCTTTCCATGTTTAAAATTTACTACAGTTTTGAATTATATTATAAGATGAATTGGGTTGACCTCCAAATATTAAAGGTTGTAGAACTATATTTATTCTTTAAATAACCGTTTGAATTACTTCAATCATATATATGTGGTGAAAATTATATTGATTTTACTTGTTGCAATATTAATTAATTTAGGGATTTATATGTGATTGGAATTTGTTCAAATCATAAATATAAAAGTTGTAATCCTATATCATAACTTTAAGTAGTAATTTGAATTATCTTAATCTAAGATTTGTGGGTCAAGATATGACAGTTTCTCTAAAATATAGTTGTATAGAAAATTTAGTTTTTGAGACAATTGGAGGAAAATTTTGACTAATTCTAATATTAAGCTATATTTAAGTGTTGAAATTATATTTTTTGTCTTAGGTTGAGACGATTGAAGATTTAAGAGGGGATTAACTTAGGTTCGAATTATGCGTTGAGAGTGTTAATCTTTCCAAAAGATGAGTGGATGCATGTTTATGATTTTAAATAAGAAAATAATTTACCTGATTTTAAAAATATTTTTAAAATTTGTTTATAAATTTTTGTGATTGTGAAATTTTTCAAAATGAGAGTTTGAAATATGTACGTATTCAATGTATTTATGAATGAATTCGTGTTATATTTCGTTGAAAATTGTATTTATAAATGTTGTGATACGGTTTGGTAACCTATTTATTGAAATCATGTCATTTTTAATGAAATTGGAATTTTTGTGAAACGATAATGCATGTGATGGTAAATGACTATAGTTATTCCCTTTTATAGAACGGCTCAATGTGATGACATGGTTGTGGGTTATACAACTAGGAGATAAATGCACTCAAGAGGTCCTCATAGGCCATTCTACTCATACTAGTTTTGTGACATCCCAAGAGAGACCCGAGCCAACTCTAAAGTTGGGGATATTTGTGACTTAGAAAAATGTGAAAACTATTGGTGGTTCCGCCTTTGGTCGTGATAGACCGTTGTCAATTACTATATTTTTGGTAACTCCATGGATTTTGCAAAAGATATAAATTTAAATTAGATGTATAAATTTTATTTTTATGATTTATTTAAATTCAATTGAACTTTATATTTTGTATGGAACTATAAAATTTATAAATATAATGATATTGATTTGGAATTATATTTGACATATTCATATTTATCTCTTATTTATTGTCATAACTTGTCAGTTCACTCACTAAGTATTGTTTATATTCAGCCCTTCTATTTTCACTTTTACAGAGAAAATTTAGTTGAGACTTGTGGTTGCTTAGTATCAGATTTGTAGAAGGTTGTTTTGTTGGATTCTTTTGAGTAGTAGTCATATTTTGTTTTGAGATATTAGTAGATCCAAACGGAGACAAATTTTTGTAATTATTTTAAAAGCCTATTTTATACTACATCTATTTGATTTGAGATTTAACTATAGTTTGTATATATAAAATGATGATTTCCCCTTTATTTTTTAAAAATTTTTTTAGAATTGTGGTTTGTGAAATTTAATATGGATTCCTTAGATAAAGATTTGTTTTATATTTTATGAATTTGATTGAAATAGTCGGGTTGACCCTATATGTATGTTTTGAATAGAGATGCACTTGGTTGATCCTTTATTTGTATGATAAATGTATGTTAATTTATTTTTATTTGTTGAATTATTTTGAAAAAAATAGATGAATATCGATGAATGTTTTGCGATAATTTAGTATATGAGTTATGCTTATCTATATTCTGGGGTAACACAGCGATTGTCGCGTGCTCAATTCGAAATTTAGGGCATGACACACGAATTACTATTTAAATGGTTTTGAACTTGTTAGAAAATTGTATTCGAGGCTACTTGTGGGGAATATTTTTCATTAATTCACAGCTACTTTTTTATATAAAAAGAGAATATTATTTTTTTAGTCGAAAGTGGTTAATTTTCACATTTTAATATGTTTAATTAATGTTAATTAATCTAAGTTAACCCCACCTTAAACGATAACCGACAACATTTCCTGTGACAAAAAAATTCGGTGAAGGTGACCAATCAAAGTGAGTGTTGGCTTTCTCTTGCTATAAATTTGGATCTCTGTTTGTTCTAGGAAGGTAGAGCAGAATCAAAGCCCTTATCTCGTTTGCAATCTCCATTCACTTCTTCTTTTGCATTGTTTCTTATTCTGATTCCAAATTCCCTTCTTCTTTCGCAATGTTTCTTATTCTGATTCCAAGTTAAGTCATTTGTTCTTAAAAGTCACTGCTCTCTCTCTTTCTCTGTCCACCTTAGATTCAAAATTTCTGAAAAAAGCTATCATGGGCTTTGATCGGGTGTTGAATATTTCAATTCTTTTTTTGGGGTGGGTGGGGAGGAAGGGGTCAATCTGATTTGGTTAATTTTTCACGAATTTTTTGTTGCTTAATTAGTCACATTATATATCATGAATTTGAGAAGACATTGCTTTTAATCCCCATGTCTTAGAATTTGTTGTTGTTTCTTTCGTGAAATTATCTTACCATATGTAGTTTATGGTTATTATGGAATATTTGCCTCTACATTTTTTAGAGAAAAATTTAAAATGGGCATGAAATGCATTTCCCCATAATTGCAATCAAGAATGTCTTATGTTTCCCTTGTATTTCCCATCTAATCAGTATTTGAGCAATTCTATTTTATTAGGATTGGCTAGCATTTTAAGTGAACTCATGGCTGTGACACAAGTTACAAATACCATAGTTCATGAAGTTCTAAGGGGGTCCGACAACTACCAAATTTGGTGCAAATCCATTGAAACCCACTTAGTAGATCAAGATCTTTGGAATATCATTGACGGAAGCCTAGAATTTCAATCTGGAGATGATAGAGAAAATTTTAAGATTTGGCATCAGAACAATACCAAGGTTTTACAAATTATTTCCTCAGCCTGTGAACCTGACATATCCCGCCAAGTTCTTGAATACGAATCGGCCAAAGATGCTTGGGATGCTCTACAAGGTGACTTTAAGAATTTGGAATCACCAATGGGGCCAGTAATCAATAGCGATGCAGTAGATAACCCTCTTTATGCAAGACTCTTGAAGGCCGTCTTGCACGATAATTGGGATGCTATAAAAGTTATCCTTGACGACAACCGCGAGCTAAAGACTGCACAAATTTCACCTCAAGGGAAAACGGTACTTCATCTTGCAGTCGCAGAAGGACATTTAGATCTTGTGAAGGAGCTGTTGATGTGGGAACACATGTTAGAACAAGACTTGGAGGCAGAAGATACAGATGGTTGCACAGCTCTAGCTATTGCCGCTCAAGGTGGGTATAGAGAGATTGCAAAGTTATTGATTTCGAGGAATGGACGTCTGGCTGAGCTCAAAACAAAGAGTGGCGCACTCCCTGTGGTGTTGGCTTCAACAACTGTCCATACTGATTTGATCCGCTTTCTTTACAATCATACTCCTCCTGGCTGCTTTCACCCGGAGATGGACAATGGCCGGTTTAGCAATGGTGCTGCTCTCGTTGCCAATTGCATCATCGCCAATCTATATGGTAAGAAGAATTTAGCGATGTTGATTTAAGAGCAAATCTGTCTTTAAATCATAATTATTAGGAAAAAACTTGATTTAAGATTATTTTTGAGATGCCTCAAACTTGATCTCATATGCTTTTAGTACATGTTTATAACCTCTTTGTGAATCGTGACATGCCATTTTTAAGATATCGCCTTGGGGGTGCTCCAACAATTTCCCAGTTTGGCTCTTGGATTAGGCTCCTCCGGACCCACTCCCGTTCATTTGTTGGCTCTCAAGACTACATCCTTCCCTAGTAGGGATCACATGACATTCTGGGAAAGGTGGATCTACCATTGTGAGTACAGCCCTAACCCCTCTTCTCCCTCTGTGTGTGTGTGTGTGTGGGTGTGTGTGTGTGTGTGTGTGTGTGTGTAAAATAAGTAATACTTTATTTCAGTCTTTGGTGAAAATGATTGTCAGATAATGATATTCATTAACTGTTAGATTATGGTGACTCAATCACGCAACGGAAGCAATAATTTAACATTTTTCAAAATCATAAAAAATCAAGTTTACGGTATACCTTAATCGGTGATTCGAATAATTTGAAAAATCACAAACTTTAAACTGGAGCAAGTCGCAGTCGGGATGATAGTTACGTAAGACGAACTATTAACACGATACCACAACGTTCCAACCCTTAACCTGGTGATTCGTGCGTTGATCGGAATCAATCCCTCTTGATCATCATCTCTCTTGATGTTCTTTTTCATAAAAAAAAATAATGTTTTTCTTTTTGTGAATCATAACTCCCGTAGGAGTTATTTTTTTAGAGTAAAATTAGGGGAGAGTGGGGTAATGGGTAACTACCCATTACCCCTTTTTTGAAATTTAAATAGCCCCACGTTGGCATTACTCAACATCTCCCACTTGCACACGAGAGCATTTTATTTTCGTCATGAGATCACAACTCATGCGATCCACCATATCACCCTACAGGGATTTCATACAGGGTTGGACGTCGTGCGACTAGCGAGTACACCTACAAACAAAAACTCCTCGACACACCTGTTAGGATGATCGAGTAGTCACCGTTAATATCATAAGAAAGCTCGTTGTACCCCAGATCCAAGACTAATTACATTCATCGAGTTACTTTCCTCACCGAAAGTAATCCCCAGCTATCACTCGACTATGTATTCACTATCATGTTCAAATCCCTACATGGATGAACATAAAAGACCGGTCGGTGAATACAACATAACAATGCAATGTCAATTGGTTTTCCTTTTCCCAAACTCGAATCTATCGATCTCAATTCGGCTGCTTTCCTAGACCTGTCTCTCAGACCTCAATTTATCTTCCGGGCCATTGGTAAACAGACTAAAGTAGCAAACACTGAATTATGATCTTAAGAGACAGCCGAAAGTAATAAGGGCACAAGAGATCCCACCCAATGGATCTCGAATCTCACACAGTGGGGCTTGGGGATAAGTTTTAAATTATTGTTTCAAGTAATATAGCTCCCACTATCCCAAGTCGTCTTTTCACACGTGGTATGAAAACACGTGCCACAGTGTTACTCCCCCATCTCTCAGAAGGGTATATGTCAGATTTCTCTAACACTGTGCAGGTACGAGGACACAGTCTACACATAAGACTTTACCTAGAGATCTCAGAAAGAGTACCTATGAGACAATATCATAAATTACAGGTGATATCCGAGATCTCAAACCTGATTTCTCACAGGCAACATGGATGTGGGTACTTCCATGTCGGTCATATCGCATATGACCCCATCCTGAACACGTATCAGGGCGACTTATGTTCTAGCAGGACCACTCTCAAAACCTCTTACAGCTAGAAACCATCTCATCCCCGCTCACTCAGAGCCGGAGGTGGTCACTGGTGTGAGAGAGTCGACCTCGCCTGCCCGACATATCTATTATCACAAACAGAACATATATATGATAATTAAAAGTAAGTGCATTAATGGAAAATATAATACAAAAGTGACT
This sequence comes from Dillenia suffruticosa, assembly GCA_033439265.1. Lineage (NCBI taxonomy): Eukaryota > Viridiplantae > Streptophyta > Magnoliopsida > Dilleniales > Dilleniaceae > Dillenia > Dillenia suffruticosa. The sequence continues at coordinate 5,652,630 of JAVTVX010000005.1, forward strand.
GAATAATGCACTATAATCATATATATATAAAATCAATAAGCATCAACGTCATCATTAAGTACAAACTGAGAAATGTCAGTAGATATTCAAACCCAATGACTCTCTATGCCCTAAAAAAGAGTCTCTAGTGATGGGTTTGGTGAAGGGGTCAGCCACCATACTGTATGTCGAAATGTACTTGACGGTCACTTCACCCTTCTCGATGATGTCTTTAATATAATGGTATCTGGTGTCGATGTGTTTAGTCCTACTATGAAACTTAGGGTCTCGAGTGTAAGCGATAGCGGCCTGATTATCACAATAAATCATTACAGGTCTCCCACTATCCGCTACAATCCCTAAGTCATTCAGTAGTCTCCGAAGCCAAACACTCTCCTGAACTGCAACTGAGTACGCCACAAACTCAGCCTCCATCGTAGATAGAGCAACACAGGTTTGCTTCTTACTGTTCGAAGAGATAGCTCCGCCATTGAGCAAGAAAGCAAAACCTGATGTCGATTTGCGCTTATCCAAATCACCTCCCCAGTCGGCGTCCGAATAGCCCACAAGTCGCAAATCGCCTCCTCCGTAACTCAAGGAGAAGTTTGCAGTTCCTTTTAGATATCGGAAAATCCTTTTCACTGCTCTCCAGTGACCCCTTCCAGGATTTGCCTGATATCTGCTCACCAGACCAACTGCATAACAAATGTCCGGTCTAGTACATAACATTGCGTACATCAAACTTCCCACTGCACTGGAATAAGGTACTTTACTCATTTCCCTTACTTCTTCCTGAGTTTTCGGACACATGTCCAGGCTCAGGCCTTCACCTTTGGCGATCGGAGTATCTATGGGATTACAATCATTCATCCCAAAACGCTCGAGAATTTTCTTAATGTAGGTCTCTTGTGAAAGAGCCAACATCTTTTTCGAGCGATCCCTCTAAATCTTAACTCCAAGGATGAACTCAGCTTCACCCATGTCTTTCATGTCGAAACTGGATGACAACCATGCTTTGATGGTCATTAAATACTGAATGTCATTCCCGGCCAACATTATGTCATCCACATACAACGACAGGATCACAAAAGAGTTATCGGACCGTATCAGATAGACACAATGATCCTCCTCGACCATCGTAAAACCGTAAGATATCACCTACTCGTGAAATCTTAGGTACCACCGCCTGGATGATTGTTTTAGACCGTATATCGACTTCCGAAGTCGACAGATTTTGTCCTCTTGCCCTACCAGAACAAAACCAGGGGGTTGTTCCATGTAGATCTCCTCATCCAGGCTCCCGTTAAGAAAAACGGTCTTAACGTCCATCTGGTGTAACTCAAGATCCATACTAGCGATAATCGCCAAAAGTATACGGATCGAAGTAAATTTAACTACTGGAGAGAAAGTCTCCTCGTAGTCAATGCCCTTGGTTTGCGTGTAACCCTTAGCTACCAGACGGGCCTTGTACCTCTCAATCGATCCGTCGGCCTTTCTTTTAATTTTAAAAACTCACTTGTTTCCAATGGCCTTTCTTTCCTCAGGTAAGTCAACTAGCTCCCAGACTTTGTTGACTCTCATTGATTCCATTTCTTCGTGCATGGCCTGTAACCATTGGTCCTTTGCTAAACCCTCGAGAGCCTCCTGTGCAGTCCTTGGCTCTTCATCGTCCTCAGGAGTCACAATGAGGATCTCATCCTCAATCGGGAAACGGCGACGTGACACTTGTCCCCGACTACTCCTTCGAGGAGAAAGAGGTCCCACACCTTCGATGGATTGCTCCCACTAAGATCAAGATCCATAATCGCCTCTTGAGTCCCGTCACTGGGTTCGGCTGAGCCACTAGGCTCATCCATCTCGTAAAAGGTGAAATCTCGATCGATTTCTCCTCTTTTAGGGAAATCACTTTCGAGAAATGAGATATCACGAGACATTATCTCAGTGACAGTGTCGTCCGTATATTCTCCTAGGAACACATATCCTTTGGATTGTTCAGAGTATCTAATAAAGATACACTTCTTTCCTCGCGGGCCTAACCTGCCGTACTGGTGCGAGGAATCACGAACATACGCAGCGCAACCCCATGGTCTTAAGTGGCTAAGGTCAGGCTGTCTCCCTATCCAAAGCTCGTATAGGGTGCTGACTACAGACTTTGTCGGAACGCGGTTAAGGACATAGGCCGCAGTCAACAACGCATCCCCCCAATGGGAGATAGGTAAGTTGGCCTGTGCCATCATCGACCTCACCATCTCCAACAGAGTCCTATTCCTTCTCTCGGCTACTCCGTTCTGTTGAGGAGTAGCAGGAATAGTTAACTGTCTCGTAATACCTCTATCAGAACAGAGCTCTTTGAATTGGTTAGACAGATATTCGCGCCCCCGATCGGTTCTGAGAGTTTTCACCCTCAAGTCTAACTGATTTTCAACCTCACTGATAAACCTCCTGAAGCATTCTAGTGCCTCAGACTTGTGCGAGATCAGGTAGACGTAACCGAAATGCGTGTAATCGTCTATAAAAGTAATAAAATACGTGGCTCCGTTTCAGGCTCTCACATTCATGGGTCCGCAAATGTCGGAATGAACTAATTGCAATGGAGTCCCAACTCTCATTGTTTTCCCAAATGGTTTTCTAGTGGCTTTGCCCGCAAGGCAAAACTCACATACGGGCAACTGGACCTTGGTTAGCGGGCCCAATAAGCCATTGGTAGCTAACCGAGCCATTCTCTCTTGCCCTATGTGACCAAGCCTACTATGCCATACATTCACATCATCTACTACACTATATGATGCAAAAGCAATAGTAGAAGAAAAATAAATCTCATAAGATGAAATCATATCCAGTACATAAAGTCCCTCATGGACCAAACCGGAACAAATTAAAGAACTGTCATAAGTAATGGAAACTCTAGAGTTTCCCAACAACACTGAATATCCTAACAAATCCAAACATCGGACAGATACTAGATTCCGCCTAATCTCAGGAGCATACAAAACATCATGAAGATATAAAACTTGGTCACTTCGTAGCAATAGTTTGCAAGTGCCAATTCCTTTCACTTCCACGAATGCTCCATTCCCCACGTACAGCCTCCTCGCCTGGGGACTTAAACGGCGGAACTCCACGTATGCGCTCCTGTCTTGAGCTACATGGTCCGTGGCTCCTGAGTCTACAATCCACAAAGGAGAAGAGTTAATGAGCATCACACTAGATGACACGTAACTCAAACCATGTAAAGAAGAAGGACATACCTTTCGCTCGCCATACTCGCGTGCGAAATGCCCAAGCTTGCCACAACCATAGCATTGGACTTTGCTCTTATCGAGCTCCTTCTTCTTGCGCTTCTGTCCTTTGTCGTCGGTCTTGGCAGGTTGCTTCTTCTTGCCTTGGCCCTTGGCCTTCTTCTCATGCTTGCGCCACTTGCGCTTTAAACCCCGAGAGCCCTTACTCGACTCCGCAAAATTAGCATGTGTAGAAGAAGACCTAGCCACCTCCTGACGCTCCTCCTCGAGCTCACAGTGCCTACTCACGTCCATGAAAGTATGAATACTCTCAGTGTGCGTGAGATAGGTTTTAACCACATCCCAGGAGTCAGGCAAAGACTGTATCACACCCAGTACCTGAAGCTCATTAGACATCGGCTCCCCCATATTCTTTAGAGAGGTGATCATACTCGACATGTGCATTAAATGCTGTTTCATTGTATGATCGTGCCTCTTCTTATAAGTGATGAACTTATAGGTCAGCATCATCACCTTAGGAGCTGACGGGGCGCCATATTGCTCTCTTAGAGCATGCCAGATAGACTGTGCAGTAGGATACTGCTCGTAAATCGGAATCAGCTCATCGTGCATGCAGCTAAGAAGGATCACCCTCGCTTGGCTATCCTTCTTTTTCCAAGCACGATATACCTCCTGATCCCGTCGTGCTTGTGCCGTGGAACCCTCCCCGGGGTCCACCATCTCGTTCTTAAGAACTTCCTCGAGTTCTTGTTCCTCGAAGACAAACTGAACCTTTCGGTGCTAAATATCATAATTATCACCGTTCAGTTTATCTCCTTTAACGAGATCTAGTACGACAGTTTTCGTAGCAGCCATGTCTCTGTCACACAGAAAAAGAGACGTCAGTGACTAATAATGCTTATTTTCACAATTTCGTATACCCTACGAATTAACAATCCAAAATGAATCGAGTATTGATCCCAAAGTGAGCATATGAGTCAATGGACACCATACACCACAACCCGGGATCTCATCTCTTTATCCGGACTTTAATTCGGCGCACAAAATCCCACAAATAGTCACAAATTTCCTCATAGGACCCCAAAAAAAAATTGAAAAAATCAATTTTGGACGACCTGACGCGCCGCCGGGGTCCCCATGCGCCGTCGCGCACCGGCGGCGCGTCTGCAGGCCCTGCCACGTGCCTCCACGCGCCGGCAGGAGCCTGGATCACGCGCCAGACGTGCGGTGAGCTCTTCACGCGCTGCCACGCGCCTGTCGTGGCTCGGCTTACGCGGTGCGCGTGGCTCACGCGCTTCCACGCGCCTGCGCCGGCTCGGCTCACGCGCGCCCAGTCGCGGTGCATTCTCACGCGCTCTCACGCGCGGAGCCGAGTCAGCGGGTCGGTCAAACGGGTCAGGGTGACCCGACTGTGGGTTAACGGGTCGGGTTAGACCCGACACGTGTCGGGTCGTGGGTCGATGCTTGACCGGCCCGACCCGCCCCGACCCCGCACCCGGTTCCGGACCGCTCACGCTCCTTACTCGCGCGTGATGTCCACGCGCCCGCGCGACGCATTTCTGGGCGCGTGTGAAGCACGCGCCCGCGGGTCTGGAGCTCATCTTCCTTACCCGACTGGTCTGCAATTGGGTTCTTCGACCCGATTTTTCGAAAACCCAATTTCCGGTATAAACAACATGCAATATTTATGTCAAAATGTAGATCTAGCAGAGACAAACATAGATCTACCATTTTCGTGCTCTGATTTTGACCTAAAACTCGTCAAATCTGGATTTGAAGGGTTCGGTCACTATTCACGGCCGAATACTTCAACCGGAATTTTCTTAGCCCTATCGTGCTCAGAAAATTACGAAAAAATTATTTTCGTGTTCTACGTGAGTTGGGTAACACAGTGGTATAATCGGATTCACGAAATTCATTCGTGATCCGAACCTCAAATTTTATACCCTATATTTTTATACCCAAATTAAATTCCGAAAAATTATTTAGAAATATATCTAACAACCTCTGATAGCAATGTTAGATTATGGTGACTCAATCACGCAACGGAAGCAATAATTTAACATTTTTCAGAATCATAAAAAATCAAGTTTACGGTATACCTTAATCGGTGGTTCGAATAATTTGGGAAACCGCAAACTTTGAACTGGAGCAACTCGCAGTCGGGATGATAGTTACGTAAAACGAACTATTAACACGATACCACAACGTTCCAACCCTTAACCCGGTGATTCGTGCGTTGATCGGAATCAATCCCTCTTGATCATCATCTCTCTTGATGTTCTTTTTCATAAAAAAAATAATGTTTTTCTTTTTGTGAATCATAACTCCCGTAGGAGTTATTTTTTTAGAGTAAAATTAGGGGAGAGTGGGGTAATGGGTAACTACCCATTACCCCTTTTTTGAAATTTAAATAGCCCCACGTGGGCATTACTCAACATTAACAAATCAAAATTTGATTTTCACATGACCAAAAACAACTAGATTGCAATAACCAAACAAAATGATTGTAGAGAATAAATATTGCAAGAGATTTGGTGATTCCTTAGTATTAAGAAAATCATTGTTATGATGGCAATGAAGAACAACATTTTCTTCAAAAACAATTCTCTTTACAGGTAAAATGCAAATTCTACTGATCACAATTCATGTCATACAATTGTTTCTCTAAGAATAGTATCTTGCGAAATTGTGTCTCTTTTGAAAAACTGAGAAGAAAAATGTAAGATATTTCACTAATGTACTACATATCGCAGCAGTATTTTCTGTTCCTCCTTCCAAGCAATCGTGTTAATACATCTCATTTTTCATAGCAGATATACATGTACCCATTGAACCAGCTTGTGCTTCTAGAGAAATTCATATCAACATCCAAGTAAACGAAAGGAGTCAAAGTAATTGGGCAAACACTGTTATCCAGGGTAAGCTCCCTCTCCCTCTCCCTCTCTCTCTCTCTCTCTCTCTCTCTCTCTCTCTCTCTCTCTCTCTCTCTCTCTCTCTCTCTCTCTCTCTCTCTCTCTCTCTCTCTCTGTGTCTCTGTGGGTCAAGGTTTTTAGGTGGTCTTTGCTTTTGCAGCAATTGACAAAGTTTTGTTCAAGAGTATCAGACGCATAAAAGAGCGAAAGACCAAACATTCTCAAACCCTTAAACTATTAGACATACTATATAGAGAAATATCACAATTAAATCAACGGGAGTTACTGAAGAGTGGAATGTCAGAAGCACTTTTCCTTGCTATTGAGAACGGGACTACAGAATTTGTGCTTGCAGCAGTTGAAAATTATCCTCATTTGTTGTCCACCTATGATAAGCACGGTCGGCATGCCTTTCAAGTAGCAGTACTCCAACGCCAAGAGGAGATCTTTAATCTCCTATATTGCTTGGGCCCAAGGAAATACGCATTTGCAAGTTGGCGGGATAAGTATGGTAACTACATGGTACATCTGGCAGCGAGGCTGACACCTTCTAGGCTTCGTCGAAGGTCTGGTGCAGCTTTGCAATTCCAAAGTGAGTTGCAATGGTTTAAGGTAATATATATATATATATATTGTTCTGTTCTTAAGACTTACACTGGAATACCATCTTTAAATTTTGTAAAACAATCATCTCTTCCGGATCATTGGCAGGAGGTGGAAAGGATCACTAAACCCAACATAAAAGAATATAAAACTACAAATTCAAAGACACCCCGTGAGATTTTTGATTTGGAGCATGAGAAACTGATGGAACAGGGTGAGAAATGGATGAAAGACATGGCTTCATCAAGCATGATTGGGGCAACTCTCATTGCAACGGTCATGTTTGCTGCAGCATTTACAGTTCCAGGTGGTTTTGACCAAAATTTAGGATTTCCCGTTTTCCTAGGAGACTCCTCATACATGGTTTCACCATTCATGCTGTTCATCATATCTGATGCACTATCATTCTTTGCCTCTGCAACCACAGTAATAATTTACCTAATATTACTCACATCTCGCTACTCCGAAGAAGATTTTCTTGAGTCCTTGCCCAGAAAGCTAATTATTGGGCTGATGGCACTGTTCATATCCATTACAACCATGATGATTGCATTTGGGGCAAGCCTATATATGGTTCTCTACGATCAAATGAAATGGGTTATTTACCCAATTGTTTTTCTGTGTAGCATTCCTGTCATTCTTTTTGGTATCTATCAGATTCCTCTGCTGGTGGAAATATTTTACCAAACATATGGGCGCAACTTTAATTCAAAAGGGATTCCCTGGTAGTAAAATACAATTTTACTCTTTTTTTGTTTTTTATTTTTACTTTTGATCTCAAATTACAATACACACATAAGTATCCTGTAGTTGTTTAAATTTGTAAGCTTTTGTTCATGGAGTTTTCTATTGAAGAAAGATTTATAAGAATTAATATATACATATTTTTCTTATATGCTGAATCAATATTCACAATAAAAAGAAAAAAAATTCTTTGACGATTTTTAGACAACTAGGAAAAAAAAAACCAAAAGAATAATAGCAAGGAAAAAATGCAATATTTATATACGAGACTCAATAAATAATTATTTTGATTAGTTTCTTTAAAAGTAAATTTAAATTTTAAAATGATTTTGATGTTATAATTGAAATAAAAAATTATATATATATATATTATACATGAAAGACTAAATATTGAGTCCTTAGAACTATAACAGCAAGAGGAGGGGGAAAAAATTTAGGGGTGAACGTCTCCCTGGTAAAGACAAAACGACAAGAGTATATTTTAATTGGGGTTGTGGGGCAAAACCCAGCTCAACCCGCCCGAGTTGCACCCATCCATATTTAAAGACCAAGTGACTTGGGAAAAAAAAAAAAAAAAAAAAAAGGTCAAGTGACCATGCCACGTCACGACAAACTCTAGATTGTGACATCACAAGACCAAAAAATAAAAAATAAAAAAAAAAACGTTGTCACGAGGAATTATCATTCCCGATGACCATTTTTTTTTATTTATTGAAAGGCTCGTGGATACCTTGAATCATGCAATAAATATCTCTTCTTTTTTTTTTATTTTATTAAAATTAAAATTTTTAAAAATTGATTAAATATATATTTATCAAAATATATTTATTTATACCGCAGTTCTTCTTTATATGAGTATTAAATAAATCACTTATATTAGAATTTAAATATAATGCATTAAAAGAATTCATTCTATATAAAATGGAATGAATATATGTATTTACAATGCAATGATAAATTTTAAAGCATGGAGAGCTTTATCAGTGATGCTACTAGATATTATATTTTTAAACATTTATTAATAATATTGTATTAAATTATAAAATTAGTTAGGTATACTTAGATTATGAATATCTTGGGTGTTCCGAAGAGCACCCAAACATATTTCAAGACCAACTAACTTGAGGAAAAAAAAAAAAAAATGCCAACCTGGGAAATGATGGAGCAAGAGCTTCTCCACGTCGTCACGAGGAATCGTTATTCCTAATGACCATTGGATACCTTGAATAATGCAATAATAAATACTTCTCTTTTTCTTATATAATTAAACGTTTTTTAATAACATTGTATTAAATTATGAAATTAGTTAGGTATATTTGTCTTAGATTATGAATGTGTTAGCTGTTCCAAACAGCACATTCGTCTAATTTAATTCGGCAACAAGCATGACGTTGTCTTTTCCTTCCAGAGAGAGAGAAAGAAACACAGGAAAGCCGTTGTTGAACTGACATAAAGTTGCAGCTAGTAATGCATTAAAATATAGGAACCAAGTTTTCAGCAAAGTCATTGTTCATCATTCATTCTTTTTTCATTTTATTTTTTTAAAAGGAGCTTTTGAGTACTTGTGGGGGGAGGGGGGGAATCAAAGTGATATTTTGGGTTCACTTGTTATAAATAATTGAATCTCTTTTTGTTCTAAAAGGGAGATATATTCAAAAGACAGTACATATCAAAATGTAAATGATTTAAGTATATTGAGTTTATTATTTCAAACGATGTTAATATTGATAAAAATATAATTCGTAAGATTCAAATGGTTTAAATGAAATGAAGAAATACATCTGAAGTTTTTTTTTCGATATCATTGCACTGAGTGTTGCACTATTAAATAATAATAAAAGTATAAAGTTACCACAATCGAAATGAGAATATTCGGATAAATATGTAGTAAAATTAAAAAAAATAAAATTAGAAATGAAAAGATACGTATCAAGTTGAAAACGAATTCAATTATGAATAACATGTGAGAATATTATCTAAGATAGTTTGGACATATGTAATGAAAATCTAAAAATGTATCGATAAGGAGGAACGAAATTTGAAATGTAGGAGATTAAGGGAAATATTGGAATAGGCCATTGAATAGTTGTTTATATAGTGTTGGGTTGAGGTATTATTCTAATGGCCGCATTTTGTGCACTACCAATAGTTGTTTATATAGTATTGGAGGTAGGTTAGGGTCCACAAATAATGACTGTGATAACTCGAATGGGATAGTTTGATCAGCTGGCGATCTCGATCGATGAGATTTGCAAAAGACTGTTAGATGGTGTTCTGGCAGTGAAGGCTCCGATACTCAAATTAGATAACAGTTCTCAAAAGGGAAAAAACAAATGATACCGAAAGAGAAAGAGGGCGAGAGGGCTTTGTATGCTTCGTGTGTTCTGTGTAGGTCAAGAGGACTTATTTAGACGGTAAACACATTAAAGTTTATATATCTTTCGCTTGTAAAAGTCGTGTACATGTGAGGTGATAAAACCTTAATTTTCTTTTGTGAGTGTCCCGAGATTTCGGGGAATCAGATTGTAAAATTCTTAAAAATTATGAAATTTTACCCATTTCGGAAGTCTACATAGTCATGGAGATTATTTTTCTTATCGGTTACAGTTGTAAATTTTTTTTTCCATTTACATAAGATTCTCCCATTCCTTTTAAGAAAGTGAATATTGTTTTAGCAGATTGGATAATTCATACCGGGTATCGAGAAGATCTAGGGTTGATCGGTCGAGATGCCAAGCAGTTGACTATCGAGCGAGAGAGAGAGAGAGAGAAGTGATCGATGAGCACCGAGAGGATCTATTGACGTTCGTAGGCCTGGCTGCCGTTGGGCCTCACATGATTTGGATTACGTACCATCATTTGCCTCTACTTCTTTTGTCATTTCGAAGGAGAGGCATAAGGAGTAAGTTAAGACTTATCACTGGAAAGGTCGTGAGAGCGTAAATGCGCTTATCCCTCGAATATTGATCCTGGTATAAATATTTCATGGAGAGTTGAAGAGGTTGAGACTCCTCATTTATTATGCACGTTTCTCATTGGATCATTTCATCTGCTCAAGCACACGAAGATCATGTCTCCGTGGCTATACATAAGGCATGTATGACCTAGTATCATCCTAGAGAAATCTTGCATACTTTCATGAGTGATTTTGTGAGTTTCTACAACTGAGAGTCTGCATTTATGAGAGATATCTTGACTATGAGTTTTGAGTCATAAAACCCTATAGTTTAGGAAATTTTTGCCGATGTGAGGTCCCATCAAAGATGGGGCTGCTGATGCGAGGTTCCATTATATTGTTTGGATTTCAAGCGTTGTGGTAAAAATCATCGGAACTCTCATCAGAGTTCTTGATCTTATGAAGGGAGAGATATTTGTCTACGGAGGAAACTCTCTTCCCAAGGTTAGAAACATCGTTCGGTCATCTAGGGTAGCAGAGGTTGCTTGGGATACTTCTTGGGTGCTCCGTCAGGTCGGGCGATTAAAAGAGTTGGGAGTCGGTTGGAGGCCTGATACATCCTTTCAATCTCTTTTTTGACCAACTCCTACCTTCTCAAAATCCTTTTCAGATTCTACTGAGAAGAGTTTGCAATTTTTACCTTCATTAACTCCACTTCTCAAAGGTGGTTTGGCAGACTGCGGAGGCTCTTGTAGTCTTCTTGTCCCGGTTGTGTAATATTGATAGGTCATGGAGCTTCTTCTGATTCTTGGCATGCGTTAGATTAATTTTCTACTATAGATTGCTTATGTATTTCTTTTGATATAATTAAGTCCAACTCTGGGACTTGTAGATTCTCTTTGCATTACCTCCAACTATATATTTTGATATGTGTTCATTGTATTGAAATAAAAAAAGAGTTTTTTGTTACTTACTTGTCGATTTTACTTTTGAATGATCATCTCGTCGTTAGCAGTTTACTAATATGTATGATGAGTGCTGAAATATTGAGCAAATGACTTAACCAATAGGATTTAACTGAAAGAGTAGGAAGGCGAGAAAGCTTTGTATGTTTTGTGTGCTCTGTATAGGTCAAGAGTACTTATATCGGCAGTAGACACATTAAAGTTTATATATCTTTCACTCGTGAGAGTCATTTATGTGCGTGGTGATAAAATCCTAGTTTTCCTATAAAAGTGTTTCGAGATTTCAGGGAATCAGATCGTAGGATTCTTAAAAAGTTGCAAAATTTTACCCATTTGGGAAGTTTGGATCGTTATGGAAATTTTTTTTTTTATCGGTTAAGATTGTAGATTTTTTTTCTATTTACGTAAGATTTTTTTCTATCTTTTTAGTGAAGTGAATATTATTATAGCAAATTGGGCAGCTCATACCGGGTGTCGAGGAGGTCTAGGGATCGATCGGTCGAGGTGCCGAGCAGTTGATATCGAGAGAGAGAGAAAAGTGATCATGAACATTAAGAGGGTCTGTTGACGTTCGTGGGTCTGGCTGTCTTTGGGCCCCACATGATTTGGGTCACGTACCATCATATAGTTTCACATTTTCGTCTCTTCTATAATGACGAATGGATAAAAATATCAAAATTTTTAATTAAATTTTGAATTCAAAACATAGGAATAAAAATTTACGTTTAAAGATCTCCGCTAATTTAGATTTGGCAACACTCTGATTAGATTAGTCAGAGTATAATTTAAAATAACGATAGATTATATATATATAAAAAATCCTCTATTATACCTTATGATTTCTTCTCTACCTATTGGTCTAGCATTTTTATCAAGAAAAAAATACCTGGGCAGTTTCGTGATTTTAAATTTGTAAAAATACATAACATTGTCTATCTTATATTCGATTTATTAACCATATAAATATAAGTGTAAACAAATTCTTACCACCTTATATTTCGTGGTGCTCCTGTTAGCGGAATGTGATTGCTTGTTGGTGACTTGGACCTGATGTGGCCTGCTCTTTTTTTTTTTCTCTTCACAAATATTAATGAAATAAATTTTGTGGCTGATTTCATGCAAGATATACTTGGAGTAGTTGGGAGGTCTTCTTGACAATTTACTTTTTTACCCCTATTTATTTTAGAATTGACTTTTTTTGGTGCTCCTGCGACGATTTGGGAGTTTGGATATTTTTGTAAAATTATCTTTCCTTTGTACTTTTGGAAAAAAAGTTTTTCTCTTTAAAAATATTAATGAATAAATTTTGTGACTGATTTCACGTAAGACATACTTAGAGTGGTTGGGAGGACTTCTTGACAATTTTCTTCTTTGCCCCTATTTAGTTTAGAATTGACTTTTTCTTGTGCTCCTACGATGATTTGGGAGTTTGGACATTTTTGTAAAAATTATCTTCCCTTTGTACTTTTGACAAAAAAAAATCAATGGAGGCCATTTCTTTGAGTGCTCGTTGCGTTCTGCGATTAGATTTTCTATTTCTTGATAGAGTAGTGTGCCATGATCTTGATGATCATGGTGTATCATTCATCTGTGCTCTCTGTCTCTCTCTTTCTCTTTCTATATAAGCGGGGCAAATGCGCTCGCTCTCTCTTTCTCTCTAAGTGGGGCAAATGGAAACGGAAACGGAAACGGAAACGGAAACGGAAACGGTCATGTGCTCATTATGGAAGCCATTCCTTTGTTCCTTTGTTCCTTTGTTATGAAGATTTATATTTGTCTTTGTTGCTTTTTTGTTCCATATTTATTTTGCTACTTTTCATATTTATTTCTAATTCAAAAAAAGTTATTTTTTAGTTCCGGTTGAGGAGAGTAGTGTGTTAAATGGAGATGGTTAGGTGCTTATTATGGAGTCATTCCTCTTGTGCTACTTCTAAACATTTGCTTCTAATTGCAAAAATGTTATTTTTTAGTATCGTTTGAGGAGGGTATTGTGCCTGGTGTATGAAGGCGATTCCTTTGTTATAAAAGTTTGTGTTTCAAAATATTTGTTTTGCTTGACTTTGTTTTGCTGTTGATTTAAAAAAAAAAAGTGTTGATTCATATGTTTTATTATAATATTAATAACACATCATAATCTTATTATAAAATTTTTGATATAGTGATTTTACTAGAAGTAAAAATGCATATAGTAAAAATACTATAAAAAATACTATAATATTATAATACTATAAAAAATTTGTCCTTATAGAAATGCTAAAAAGAATATTTAAAAAAATATTTTTATACTAAAAAAGTGACAGAGCCTTTGATCGACGAAGGATGAAACAACAAAATAGGATTCTTGAATCCCTTTTGGCCTGTTCGACTGTTCCATTCAGCTATTCAGCTGTTTGGTACAAAGACTCAATCCTAAATTCTAAGTTCTAAGGCCACAGTAACTGTTAATTTGGTAGAAGCATTTTTAGGATTCGGTTGCGAAGTGGAATCGAGAAAAAGTATCTCTGAAACAGAGCAGCAGAACTGCTACGAACAACTGGTAATTGCACTTCAAATTACCTGCATATATTGCCATCTCCATGTTAAAAGGATTCCTAGGATTATGACAGCCACATGGTGAAACGATCATCCAACTAAAAAGTAGACCGCAAAAGTGGGAAAGGGAAAAAGGTGAAACGAACACCCAACTGCAAAAGTAGGAAAAGGAAAAAGAAAAAGCAAAGCAAGAATTAGGCCAAGTGGAAGTCACACAAGGATAGAGGATAGATAAAATGCAATAAAACAATCCTAATCCCAGCGTATTAATGTGTTGGTGCAAACTCCAAGAGCCTTAGTCGACCAAAGGCCATGGTTTAGTTGACGAAGGCCACAGATTCATCGACTAAGGCTCTAATAATACCAAATTTGATGATTGATTCGATTTACAATTCACACCTCAAGTGGACCAATTTGGAATTAATAAAATTTGAAATTTGAAATAGAAAATTATACATATATAGATTTAAAACTTTTCTGAATTGCTTCATAAGCAAAGAAACAAACAATTACTCGATAAGTGAAGGCCTTCGTAACCGAACAGCCAGACAATCAGCATGTGAAGCACATCCTCCAACATTAGTTGAAGCGCTTAAAGATCGGCATGTGAAGAGCATTTCCTCTAGGTGCAGCATGATAATACGCAGTTCTACGTGAATGTGACGCGCCTCAATTATCAGAAAAGTGCAAAAACGACGTGACACCAATATAATTCTGCAACAGCCCCTTAGCAATATAGTTCTGCAACAACAGTTTCATGAGTAATTCTGCACTTTTGTAGTTCTGCATTAACACCATAAGTAGTTTTATACTTTGATAATTCTGTGTTTTGGTAATTCTGCAACAACTCTGTAAGTAGTCTACACTCTAGTAGTCCTGTATCAGCTCCGTAAGTAGCTCTACACTTTGGTGGTTCTGCATCAACTGCAAAAGTAATTCTGTACTTTGATAATTCTACATCAACTCTATAAGTAATTCTGTACTTTGGTAGTTTTGCACTTGGTAGTTCTGTAATAGCTTCATAAATAGTTCAGCAATATGATAGTCCTGTAACAATTCTATAAGTAGTTCTGTATTTTGATAGTTATGTATTTTGGTAGTTCTACAATAGTTCCAAAAGTAGTTTTGTATTTTGGTAGTTCTGTATTAACTCCATAAGTAATTATGTACATCGATAGTTCTGCAAAGTACCGAATGACGTAGAAATTTAATTTTGTCATTTCTTCACGTTTACTTCTCCCTTTGTTTCTTCCATCCCAAAAAATCTCACCTTGTGTTCTTACCGAACTGCATTCCTATGCAGTCATGGCAAACTCTCGGCTTGCCCAAGTACATTCCTCTACTACCAACATTCCTCTGCCATCATAACAAAAACTCTTTTTGGCGAACTACACTTCTCTACTACATAATAATGTTGACATATTTAAAGTTTAGCGATGAATTTTGTTATTTGGGTTACATTTTTTGTTTATTTCATTAGTCTTCATGAAATCTATTCAAAAATTGAAAATGGGGGCCTTTATTCAAGACTATTAGCTCACGGTGTGGTCCCATTTGTGTTGGCTCCACGTGTAGTATATAATAATATGCAAATGATAATTTTATTATAAAATTTTAGGGTTATACTAAGTATAATTTTACAATTTTATAATTATTTTAAAGATTTTAAGAATGTTTTTTTTTTTTTTTTTTTTACGATTTTTGTCTTTGAAGGTTGTGCAGAAATTTTTAGTGTTTTGTGTGTCCTGAAGGCCTGATCGGACCGTGGTTTTGATGTTCCTATGTATAAGTAAATTGTGATGAAAGATTTGATAACAATGCCGAGCATTTGATTGCACTACAGTAGTTCGAATTGGTTAATCAAAATCCTCCAATTGTGATTGTGATTTCATAATCACGTAACACTGATTTCGTAGAACAATTGTAATTTCACAGAACTGTGATTTCCCAGAACAATTAATATCTAAATAAATTAATTTTATAAGGCTTAGGTTGTTATATGATAATGGGAGTTTTTGGAATATTTTTTTCAAGACTCTATACTTTTTATTTTGTATTTAGAATTCAAGTTTCAATATAATATTTTATTAAGATCATTCAAAGAACGAGATTGGTGTTAGTCAAATGTAACGCTGGATGTGGCAAAGATGATATATTTTGAGATGAGTTCATAGAAATTTAACACTTAATAATATTTGTTAATTTAATAATACTTGTTTGCTAATTAAATAATAAGAGTGCATCCAAAGTGCATCCAAAGTATACTTCTGCCCGCGAAAGCCTCAAAACTTAGTCAAGAACAAGAACAGGTGGGAGATATTTCTAGAATCGACCAATTGATTGTCACCTAGAGCAAAGAGACAAACAATTATATGAACCACATTTCTGTGATTCACAGTTGTTCTGCGACATCACAAAATCATACATTTGAAATATTTTTAATATTTTTTTTATATAATCATAAAATTATCTTTAAACCATTTATTATTAACACATAAGTGCAACATAATGAATTCCGACCTTAAATTAAATTTAGGTAATGTTTTTTAATATTAAAAAAAAAAACTTAAATTTTAATTCAACCTAAAATTGAAAATTTGCAGAAAAAAGAAAAAAAAAAGAAAAAAAAACAACCCCAAGCTGTTAAGTTGGAAACCTTTCCTTATCATAGAGTTTAAACATTTGAGTCAAACACAGTAAAAATATTATAATATTATAATACTATAAAAATTATAATTATACAAATATTAAATAATAAAATATTTGAAAGTGTTTTTATATTGAAAAAGGTAGACCAAAAATTATAAAGTTGTAAATTCATTAAAACTGTGAAATCACATAACTATGATTTTACAGAACTGTGAAATCATATAACTATGAAATCATAGTGAATTCATAGAACTGTGATTTTTAAGACGAATGGTGTGCAGAATAAAAATTTTAGTGATACACTTCCTTTGAAAAATCTTAGTCAAGACCCCCACCCCCAACTTTTCAAAAGGCAAAAAAATATAAACCTTTAATTTAAATGTTTAAATATTTATATAATACCACATATACTAAACTAAAATTATAAAAAATGATATAGTATTAATATTTGTATAATATTTTAAAACAAATATTTTAAAACTACTGAAATAGTTTTCCACCTTTACACTTTTACCCACCTTAATCGGCAAACTTTTCAACATTCGTCAAGATTGTAGCCTTAGTCGACAAATGAAGCATCTTTTGTTGACTAAAGCTCCAGCCTTTGGTCAACGTATACTGCCTCTTCGTCGACCAACATCTACAGCCTTGGTCGACGAAGGAGCCAGCTTTTGTCGACTAAGGCTGCAGCCTTTGGTCGATGAAGGGACGAGAAGGAAAGAGGCCTCTCACTCTATGAACATGCAGGGGGCTTGGGAAACATACGTGGGGTAGATAGACTGATTCCACGTGTTATTTACACTCGCCTTGTGACATTTTATGTTGGTGTGTGTTTTCTACTTCTTTTGTTTCTCCTTTCTGCTATCTGGCATTCCTTTCTCCATGCCTAATTCGTTGTATCTTGTGCACGTCAAACAAAGGAGATCCCTTTAATTGCATTTATTATTTCTTACATTTTCATTTGGGGTCTGTTCTTTGCAACTGGATGGGTCCAAAGCAAAAGTGCTAGAGTGTGCATATACCGGTAGCCTGCGAGAAATTTTTTTTACTATTAATTCTTTTGGGGCAAAATTTATAAGCATTTACTTGGTTCCTTGCCACCAAATAAACAAACATATAAGCAACACTGTATTCTTTGGAATTTTATATCCAATAAACAAAATGAAAAAATTTTACAAATTGATCAGCCAAGATGGTTGATTTGCAAATTTTACAAATTGATCAGCCAAGATGGTTGATTTACATAATTAATATTTTTAATGCGGTTTCAAAATACATGAAAATTTGGTAATGAAAACTTTTGAAATCAATTTCAAAAGAAGATTTTATGGTGTGATACTATAAAAATATTTTGAAAAATACTAAATATATGCAAAATAATGATAATTTTATTAAAAAATTATATGATTATACTAAAAATATAAAAAGGAGTTGAAACAAATGATGCATAGTAAAAATATTATAATATTATAATACTGTAAAAATTATAATTATATAGATATTTTTAAATATTACACAAATATTAATATTATACAAATATTTTTTTATCATTCTAATTTAATATATTTAATGTTAAATAAATATTTAAATATTTTGAACTTAAAAGTCTTCTTTTTTTTATTATTATTATTTGCTGTTTATTTGTTCTGATACATTTTGTTTTTTCTTTCCTCTGTAGGAGTTTGAAAGGGCATTATTTAATTTTTTTTTTTTTTTTACTTTGCTCCTCCATTTTTGGGTCCCCTTGTTTGTGGGATTTTTGCTTCATTTTTTTTTAATATAATGTGGTTTTTGAAAATGTTTACAGTGAAAGCAAGGGAAAAAAATAGTTAGAATATTGTCTTCTTGAATCAATCTAACGTGTGTATTTGTTTTGCCCTTATCTTTGTTTTGCTTTGGATATTTTGACTTCAAGGATTTCAGTTTGGAGACTGAAATTTGGTGACATATACAGAAATTAGTAAAATGATTTTTGTTCAAGTTTATGAATTTTTGGGTGTCTTGAGAAACTTTGAGTATGGTCTGAGTATTCAAGAAACAAAAATTATCTGCTTCTTTTTATTTTTTGTTCCAAACTTCGAGTTTTAAGATTCCTGCACAATTTTTCCTAACACCTTAGGCGTGCAATATATGTAATTTGATCGGGATTTCTCAATTTTGGCTCTCCAGAAAGAGGTTTCGGGAACACCAGTAATGGCACAGTACCTTCTATCATTTTCTGTTTTTTGGTTATGGCTTTAGCACTAAACAACCTACGATTACAACTCAAGGAAGATGCTTCAATTTCTCCTTTATCAAACACAACTTTGTTTGTGTGTTGAAACTTTGGTCGACGAAATGACAGCCTTCGTCGACCAACTTATCTGCACAGCTAAACAATTTTTTTATAATTCATTTCTTTTTTCTGAATTTCAAATGTTAATATTTTTGGCAATTAAAAATGTGATTGGTGACTAAACAACCTTTTATAGTTTTGCAAATTTTATTAAATTAAATATTATCGAATAATATAGAATAATGAACTAAGTAATTAACAATATTTCTCAAAATGAATTAGATTTTGAAATCCTTTTCCATTATGTTACTAGGCAGATTTTTCAGGGGTAGTGGATGACGAGTTTTTGAAGAGATTGGGACTAGAGAAGGGAACAAGGAATGTTGTGAACCGGGAGGAAAGAGGTACAGTTTTGCGGGCCATGGATGGTTGTAGCTACAAAGCTGCTGCCGGTGGTTCTCTCAAATAGTTTGGTGGCTCTAGCATGGCTTGGTGGTCAGCCCATGGGAGGCCCAATCTTTAACATAGCCATGTGTTACAACCCAAGTAGGATAGAAAAAGAATAGGAGAGAAAGAGAGAGATCAGAAAGAGAAGAAAGAGAATAGAGAGAATTGAGAGAGAGAGAGAAAGAGAAAGATTTAGAGAGGGAAAGAGAGAGACAATACAAGAGAAACAAAGAGAGATTTATTATCATTCAATTCTATGTCACGTTACATGTATTGAATTATTATTTATACTAATATTTCTAACTAATTTCACTAACTATTTAACCACTACAACTAATTACTAATAACCCAACAATTAACTACTAACTCTTTTTTACTAATCATGATTAACTATTAACCAATAGTTAATAGTTGTTACAATACTTCCCTTCTTTGAGAATATAAACCAAGAATTGATATTTAAATTCATGGATCTCGAACCAAGTTTTCTATTTGTGTTGAAAGATAAAATTATGAAAACGAACAATTAATATAACTTGAGTTGCAATGAGAATATCGGAAGAAAAATAGAGATGAGAAGCTTGAAGGAGATTTTTCTTGAACTTCTTTTTGGTAAAGAATTTTGTCCGATGATTATCAAAAATTCAATCTTTGGAGGAATTGACAAAAATCCACTATCAACAATTCTTTCTTGGACATGCAAGACCATTTTTTCTTGGACATGCAAGACCATTCCACTACAAAAAAACATGCTTTTAGTTATGGATTTTTGCGACGGAAAAAATTCGTCACTATTTTGCGACGAATTTAGCGACAAAAACTTTTTCGTCGCTAATTTGCCACAAAATTTGTGACGAAAAAGAAGTCATGGCTAAATTAGCGACGGATATATCATTCGTGACTAAATTCATCGTTAATTAGTGACGAAAACGTTTTTGTGGACAAATTCGTCGCTAATGGGTGACAAAACATTTTTCGTTGCAAATTTCGTCGCTAATTAGCGACGAATAATATTTCATAACTAAATTTTACCACGGATACAGTTATCCGTAGCTAAATTTAGCGACAAAAAAAAAGTTCGTGACAACTTTCATTGTTAAATTTAGTAACGAAAAAATTTCGTGGCAAATTCTATCGCTAATTAGTTATAAAAATTTTCCGTCGTTAAATTCATATCAATTAGTCACGAAAAAATATTTGTCTCTAAATTTAGCAATGAACTCTAAAATTCATGGTTAAATTCGTCACAAAAAAATATTTATAGCTAAATTCGTCGCTAATTAGCCACAAAAAAAGTATTCGTGGCTAAATTTCTTGCTAATTTATTATCTCTATTTCAAAATTTAAGACTAATTTCGCAACTAAATTTTTTCTATAGAAATATTTTCAACCGTGTCCCCGTTTTAACTAATTCTGAATAATGAAATTGAATTACATATATAATAAATATTATAATTTTCACCAAATTGAGAATTTATAACAATAAATAATTCAATCAATTTATAACAGACAATTTTCAATAAGTCGTGGTTGTGGAGTTCACCATTTATATTTTTCATATTTTGCATCCGTTTGTTTCTCTCATATAGTTCAATCGTATTTGAAAGTTCAGTTATTAATTTTCATTTGTCATTGTCAATGAAGATAATAGATGATACATCCATATTCAACGATTTATCTCGTTTGCCAAGTAGATCAAATATTAGTTTTCGGAGAATTGAGATAATGATACGGATGGCACAGATGGTTATTGATAGGCGACTATCAATTTTTAAACTTTTCTATAGATTCAAAAAAATAAAATCAAAATGAAAAAAATAATAAGATAATAAAATGAAAGAAAAAAGAAGAAAACAAAATATAAAATACAAATTTATAGTAAAAAAGATTAAATTAGCGACGGATTTTGCGACGAATTTAAAAATCCGTCGCTAAATTAGCGACGGATTGAGAAATCTGTCGGTAAGTTAGTGACGAATAACGAATCTGTCACTAATTTAGCGACGAATTAGGAATTCGTCACTAATTTAGCGACGGATTTACCGACGGATTTACCGACGTATTTACCGACGTATTTACCGACGAATTTATATCCGTCGATAATTTAGCGACGAATTTTCATATCCGTTACTAATTTAGCGATGGATTTCAAATCCGTCGCAAAATTTTATCTTTTTTAATTATAATTTTATAATTTTATATTTTGTCTTTTATTTTATTAATATATTATATTTAAATTAAAAATTAATTTAGCGACGGATTTGTTTTCCATCGCTAAATTTGGCGACGAAAATCCTAATCCGTAACTAAATTCTTTATATATAATTAAATAAAATATAATATTTAAATTAAAAATTAATTAGCGATGGATTTAGCGGCGAATTGAAATCAGTCGCTAATTTTAGCAACGAATTTTTTTATTCGTCGCTAAATTAGTGCAGATTTCAAATCCATCGCTAAATTTAATCTTTTTTTAATTAGAATTTTATTTTATTTTATTTTATTAATTTATATTAACAAATCATATTATTATTTTATAATATTTTAATTTAACATTTTATTTTATTATATTATATTTCATTTTTTAAAAGAATAATATTATTTAAATCTTAAAAAAAACCATATATTTTATTTTATTTAAATTATATTATTTAAATTAAATTATATAAAAAAAAAACAACCGTGCAAGCAGGCGCACGCTAAGACTTTATCTATTGCTATTATCTCCATATAATTGTTGCCCATTTAAAATAAAATCGTATAATTGCAGCATTTTCAATATCAGCTATATTTATCTTTTGACTATTAATTATGACCATAAATGACCCTTCTCCTCCTGCTAAGACTGTATCTATTGCTATTATTTAAATTATATTATTTAAATTAAATTATATAAAAAAAACCACTGCACAGGCAGGCACACGCTTGCGCGGACGCTCGCGCATGCATGCACGGGTGCCAGCCCATGCCATGAGCTGCCACTGTGTAGGCAGGCACGCCCCTCGTATGGACGTATAGGCGAGCACAGGCGTGGGCAGGCACCGGTGAATGCACCCATGGGCACAGGTGCGGGCGGGCGCCAGCGAATACACGCATGGGCGCCCGCCCTTTATTTTATTTTTTTTTATCAAAATATGCTATTGAAGGTTTTGAACCTTGGACCTCGGATTCTGTAAAAGAAGACATGTCAACCACTCAACCACTACACCGCTAAATCTTGTGTGATAATTTTTTTTTTTTATTTCTTTTTTCCTCCTGAATCTCATTTTTTTCTATTCTCACTTTTTTTGTCTTCCTTATCTTACTCTCAGGGTTTTTCTTTTCCTTCTATTATCATTGAAATTTTTTATATATTCAAAGCAATATATTTTTGAATAATAATTATATTGAATAATATGAATGAATTATGATTAATTTATATTATATATTTTGAATGATAAATATTTTGTGATTAAATATATAGATTTTTTAAATTATTAATATATTATAATTTAAACTAATATTGATAATTATAATTTTATATTATTAAGATGTCGTCATCTATTTATTCAAAAAAATTAAATAGAAAAGAAAAGAATAATAAAATAATAAAATAAAAGAAAAAAGAAGAAAACAAAATATAATATTAATATATTTTTAATTAATTTATTATTTTATTTTAAATTAGTATTTTATTATTTTTTATTTTATTAAAAATTATCATATTTATTATTTTTAATTATTATTTTAGGTTGGTGGTTATAGCTTACAGATAATAATAAAAAAAGTTATTATATTTATTATTTTAAATTGTTATTATATATTATTTTATTATTATTAAAAAAATTTGAAGGAAAGATAATACGTAAAAAAAAAAAAAATTATATCACATCCTAACATTTGGTTTGGTGGTTATATGCTTTTACAGATTTATACGTTTGCAGCAGTTCAAACCACGGTGGAGGCAAAGCGAAGGCATTTTTCAGGAATTAAGTGAGGAGGGCCGGCAGCGTGTGTGCGGGCGCGCTTGCAGGCACATCGGGCATTTTTCAGAAATTAAGTGAGGAGGGCCGGCGCTGGAGTAGGCGTGTAGGCGGGCGCGTTTGCAAGCAAGTGCTGGCCCGGGCAGGCGGGCACGCTTGCAGGCTAGTGCTAGCTCGAGTAGGTGGGTGGGCTCGCGGGCGGGGGCCCGTCCAGACACATATGCTCCTTTGGACATTTTGAATTTAGCGACGAATTTAGAATCCGTCGCTAATTTAGCGACGAATTTAGAATCCGTCGCTAATTTAGCGACGGAGGACTTTTTTTTCATCTCTAAATTAGGAACGGATAATTTTTCGTCGTTAATTTAGTGACGGACATTTTTTTCGTCACTAATTTAGCGACGGATAATATTTCGTCGCTAAATTAGCGACGAATTTTAGTTACGAAAATTATCTGTCGCTAAATTTAGCGACGAATTTTATATTTTCGTTACAAAATTTAGTAACAGATTTTTTTCCGTCGCTAATTTAGCGATTGATAATTTTTCGTTACTAAATTTTGTGTCGAATTTTAGCAACGAAAAATTATTTGTCGCTAAATTTTACAATGGATTTTAGATTTTCGTCGCTAAATTTAGCGACTTATTTCTAATTTTCGTTACTAAATTTTTGCGACGTATTATTAGTTATGAAAAATTTTTCATCGCTAATGTTTTCAGCGACGAATTTTTTAAAATTTTCGTCGCTAAATTTGTGGCTAAAAGCGTATTTTTTTTGTAGTGTTCTTTCTTGGACATGCGAAACCCTTCTTTCTTGGACACTTGAAATCCTTCTACCCTCAACATTTCTTCACTAAGAGTAAATAAAATGAGAGAATTAGAAAGTGATTCTATACCTTACTCTTCCATGGGTTTTGATATTGTTTCATTTGCTACTTTATTTATTTCATTGCTTTCAATTTTTTTTTTTATTTTCTTGTTCCCTTTTCACCAAAGTGTTGATATCCTCATCGATACCCAACATTTTCAATATACGTGTCATGAGAGCGTCCATCCTTTTGCCACATTCATCAATTAATTGGTTCATTTCTTTTATTTTCTTGTGAACATGTGAATGAAATTTTTGCATTTCAATTTCTTGCATTTTGAGATATTCTTCGATGGCTTCATAGAAGGCTTCCTCTTCAATGGCTTCATACCCAATTTCTTCTACCATTTTTCAATATTGGTCAAGGATTCGTAAGTTCTGATACCAATTTGTTACAACTCGGATATAGAAAGAATAGGAGAGAAAGAGAGAGAGATTAGAAAGAGAAGAAAGAGAAATAGAGAGAATTGAGAGAGAGAGAGAGAGAGAGAGAGAGAGAGAGAGAGAGAGAGAGAGAGAGAGAGAGAGAGAGAGAGAGAGAGAATACAAGAGAGATAGAGAGATTTCATTATCATTCAATTCTATATTATATTACATGTATTGGATTATTATTTATATTAATATTTCTAACTAATTTTACTAACTATTTAGCCACTACAACTACTTACTAATAACCCAATAATTAACTACTAACTCTTTTTTACTAATCATGATTAATTATTAACCAATAGTTAATAGTTATTACAATATTTCTCTCCTTTGAGAACATTCTTGTTCTCAAGGATGGAAAACCGAGAATTGATATTTGAATTCATGAATCTTGAACCAAGATTTGCATTTATGTTGAAAGATAAAATAATGAAAACGAATAATGATATAACTTGAGTTGCAATGAGAATATTGGAAGAAATATAGAGATGAGGAAGCTTGAAGGAAATTTTTCTTAAACTTCTTTTTGGTAAAGGATTTTGTTCAATGACTATCGAACATTCAATATTTGGAGAAATTTGTAAAAACCCACCATCAACAACTTTTTTCTTGGACATGCAAGACCATTCTTTCTTGGACATGCAATATACTTCTTTCTTGGACATGCAAGACCATTCTTTCATGGACATGCAAGACCATTTTTTCATGGACATGCAAAACCCTTCTTTTTTGGACACTTGAAATCTTTCTACCCTCAATATTTCTTCACTAGAAGTAAATAAAATGTGAGATTTAGAAAGTGATTCTATACTTTGTTTTTCCATGGGTTTTGATATTGTTTCATTTGCCACTTGATTTGTTTCATTGTTTTCCAATTTCTTTTTATTTTATTGCTCCCTTTTCACCAAAGTGTTGATATCCTTATCGATATCCAACATTTTCAATATAGGTGTCATGAGAGCATCCATCGTTTTGCCACATTCATCAATTAATTGGTTCATTTCTTCTATTTTCTTGTGAACATGTGAATGAAATTTTTGCATTTCAATTTCTTGCCTTTTGAGACGTTCTTCGATGGCTTCATAGAAGGCTTTCTCTTCAATGGTTTCATACCTAATTTCTTCTACCATTTTTCAATATTGGCAAAGGATTCGTAAGTTTTGATACCAATTTGTTACAAGCCAAGTAGGATAGAGAAAAAATAGGAGAGAAGGAGAGAGAGATTAGAAAGAGAAGAAAGAGAAATTGAGAGAATTGAGAGAGAGAGAGAGATAGATTTAGAGATGGAGAGAGAGAGAATACAAGAGAGATAAAGAGAGATTTCATTATCATTCAATTTTATGTCACATTACATGTATTAGATTATTATTTATACTAATATTTCTAACTAATTTCACTAACTATTTAGCCACTACAACTAACTATTAATAACTCAACAATTAATTATTAACTTTTTTTTACTAATCATGATTAATTATTAACAAATGATTAATAGTTGTTATACCGTGGCCGGAAGTGTTGCAAGTGATCCACTTGGAGCGTTCTACAGGTCAAGCTCCAACATGACTCGCACTAAACCGCATGCGGATAGAACTTGAATGAAACTACTTTGTAAGATTGCTTTGGTTTACATTTTTGTACAAAAGGAGGTCAAGAGGGAGAAAAGAAGTGGAAGAGAAAGCTCCTCTCCACCAAAACAAACAAAAAACAAAATAAAAAAAATGACTATTGATGCAGTACATACGATCAGCTGTTCACTTTTGGACTTAGGGCAACATGACCGTGGTGATCACAAATTTTTCTTGCCGATTGAGAACGAGTCAGTTCGATAATATAGTTCCATAAAATAGCTCAGGAAATTTTCTTTCACAAAATAGCTCAGGAAATTTACTTTAACAATGGAGAAAGTCAAGTTTTAGTTCATTACGGTATCTCCGATTGGTGGTGGGTTTGACTGCAATAGGGCCTTCGACGACTATGTAAGCTTTTGCAACTTAGCTGCTATTCCAAACAGGTATTCAATGACCAAGCAGAACAGCCACTTGCTAACCGGCTGAAACGAGGCCGATGTTGGTGAAATTTGATGTGTCGATGACAATTTATTTGCTCGGTTGAGTTTTTAGTATTTGGTGATTTTTTTTTCATTTTTTATAATGAGTATTTATTTTTCATTTATTTGAAAAGTTTTTCTATTTATCTTTCAATACAATAACTTAATAAAAGATCATCCAACTGTAATTTATAAAACTGATACAGAATCTATTGAAGTTGGAATTGAAACGAACACAAATCAGGAAGAACCAGAAGTATTTTGTTCTGAAGTATAATTTTTCAGCATAATGATGTGCTTTACAGCTCCTTGATTATCAAAAAAGCGAGACGGGACACCAACAATAATTTATAGTTCTGCATAATTACAAGAATTCCTCAATTATCAGAAATAGCTTACAAAAACCGGAACTAACAAGCACTCGGTAATGGAACAACTGAATAGGTTCTCATAACCAAACAGACACTCGATAATTGAACAGTTGAACAGGTACTCGATAACCAAACCAAACAACAACTTGGTAACCAAACACAATAGAATAGGCACTCGTAACCAAATTGCCAAAAAGGGGCTGGTGTTTCCCGAACTACCAATAACCAAACAATCACTTGGTAATCGAACCGTGATTCACACAACTGCTTCACTTTGGTTGGAATTGAAGTAGTTTATTACTTCGCTTTGGCTGAAATTAAACCCTAACCCAATGTTAACTTTCTTTCTTTAAAAAAAAATAGGGAACGCTTGGGGGATAGTGTTGTTGAAAGCTCATGATATATTATAATGAATTTATTAAATCTTCAAAGGCAAAAGAGCATGCTGAAAAGCCATTGGTGGATTCATACCCTTTATACATTCTGCTTGATCATAATAAATTGTTTAACCAATGATCATGGTAAGGATAAAGCAATTAAGTAATTATTTATATATGAACGAGTGTTATATGAGATATTTATGGTTGCCTAATTGTACAGCGATATGCACGATTACATATTAGTCATCCTTCTTGGATGCTGTGTGAACTGTAGAACTATTATTCCCTTCTTTTATGATTTATATATTCAAGGACTGAAATATGATTTTTCACTGTCTCGAAAAATGTTTTATTTGTAAGAAAGCATATTTGTAATGCCTCTTGGAACTGCAATAGGTTGGGAAATAGCAAACATCTAACATTTTGCTGGGAAATAGGACCAAATAGCTGAAGGTGATTGCTCGTTGATGAGTTAGAGTTGATATCGCTTGCTTAATTTTTCTTTACATTTTTGCTTGAGTAGCCCCATACTTTATTTAAACACGTACAATTATAACTCTATCGGCCACATCACCCAATCTTTTAGAACCAAACTTCAACTTTGCATCGGGCGCAGTATACTCCTCCTAGTTGTTCATTAAGCTTGATCCATAGTCGAGCTATGACCAAGGGTAGAACTTGGGTGGGTTTTGCCCACACGCACCCAACCTGAAAATTTTTGTGCTTGGACCATGTTTTGTGGGCCTGGGTTGAACTCGGTTTGAGAAAATCTAACTTGTCTCGGCAAGTCTCCATGAATCGAGTAACCCCTCATATTAAAAGACCAAAAATCGTGTGAAATGATCAAGCCTCAACAGGCCAAGCTCTAGGTTCATAACGGGAATTATTGTTTACGCAGACCATTTACACCTTGAAGACTCCATCATTAATATTATATTTTGTCATTTGTGAAAAGAGAAATTTATTACATTATGAAAATAATTATTTTTAAATTCTACTTTTCTTAGATTATGAACATTGTAGGTGACTAAAATAGCAAATTTGTCTAACTGAGCTGGGCAACAATTATCAAATTATATTAGCCAAAATAGCAAAAAAAAAAAAAAAAAAAAAAATCTAATTCAAATTATTTTAGACATTATATCATTTATTTAAAAAATATATATTTTTCATTTTTCAACCAAAATATTGGAAATAGGCGGTAAATATAATAATAATTATTATTTTTTAAGTTATCACTATTCGTTGTAAAATGCCTAATCTTAATGGGTAAATTTAAAAGATTACAATTTTAATTTATAATCATGTATTGTGACATATCTTATAATCTCTTATTATTGTTCTTTAAAAATGCGATGATAACTTCAGTCCGATTTTCATTATATAGCAAGTTTACGAACTACTATTTAAATATTTTTGAATTTGAAATGGTCGTAAGAAAATTATATTCAAAGTTACTCGTAGGACAAATTTTTATTAATTCACAGCTACTTTTTTATATAAAAGAGAATACTATTGTTTTTAGTCGAAAGTGGTTACTTTTCACATTTTAATATGTTTAATTAATGTTAATTAATCTAAGTTAACACCATCTTAAACAGCCAACAACATTTCCTGTGACAAAAAAATTCGGTGAAGGTAACCAATCAAAGTGACTGTTGGCTTTCTCTTGCAATAAATTTGGATCTCTGTTTGCTCTAGAAAGGTAGAGCAGATTCAAAGCCCTTATCTCGTCCGCAATCGCCATTCACTTCTACTTTTGCGATGTTCCTAATTCTGATTTCAAGTTAAGTCATTTGTTCTTAAAAGTCACTGCTCTCTTCCCCCCGGCGATTCAAAATTTCTGGAAAAAACTAACACAGGCTCTGATCGGGTGTTAATCTTTCTTTTTTTATGGGGGGGGGGTGTCAATCCGATAAGTTTAATTTTCAAGAATTTTTTGTTGTTAAATTAATCACATTATATATCATGAATTTGAGAAGACATAGCTTTTAATCCCCATGTCTTAGAATTTGTTGTTGTTTCTTTCGTGAAATTATCTTACTATATGTAATTTATAGTTATTATGGAATATTTGCCTCTACATTTTTTTTTTGAAAAAATTTAAAATGGAAATGAAATGCGTTTCCCCATAATTGCAATCAAGAATATTTTATGTTTCCCTTGTATTTCCCATCTAATTAGTATTTGAGCAATTGTATTTTATTCGGATTGGTCAGCATTTTAAGTGAAGTCATGCCTATGGTATAAGTTTCAAATACCACAGTTCATGAAGTTCTAAGGGGGTCAGACAACTACAAAATTTGGAGCAGTAAATTTTAAGATTTGGCATCAGAAAAGTACCATGGTTTTGCAAATTATTTCCTCAGCCTGTGAACCTGACAAATCCCGCCAAGTTCTTGAATACGAATCGGCCAAAGATGCTTGGGATGCTCTAAAAGGTGACTTTCAGAATTTGAAATCACCGATGGGGCCGGCAATCAATGGCAATGGAGTAGATAACCCTCTTTATGCAAGACTCTTGATGGCAGTCTTGCACGATAATTGGGATGCAATAAAAGTTATCCATGACGACAACCGTAAGCTGAAGACTGCACAAATTTCACCTCAAGGGAAAACAGTACTTCATCTTGCAGTCGAAGGAGGACATTTAGATCTTGCGAAGGAGCTGTTGATGTGGGAACACATTAGAGTATGCCCGTTATGACACCCAAGTAGTGTCATGGGTATCCGTGACGTTACCTGGTCAAACCGAGCTCAATCTCGGGCTCGGGCTCGGGCTCGGGCTTGGCCTCCAATTGTGTCGATCTCGAAATCTCAACGAGATATCGAAAATCTATTAATTTTATTTTTAAAAAATAATTTATATATATAATTATATTTTGTAAATAATTTTTTTTATGTAAAATTACATTTATAAATATATTCTTTCAAATATATTATTCATACTAACCAACGATATTATACAATGACACTATCCGACAACACTACCCGACGACACTTCAACCTCAAGCAAGCTCGAGCTCAAGCTCAAAAAATTCAAACTCAACGAGCTCAAGCTCGAGCCCACCTAAATAACACTAGAGCTGAGTTCGGGTATCAATACTATCCAACTCGACTCGAGTGTCATAACCCTCCTACATTAGACCAAGACTTGGAGGCGGAAGATACTGATGGTTGCACAGCTTTAGCTATTGCCGCTCAAGGTGGGTATGGAGAGATTGCAAAGTTATTGATTTCGAGGAATGGACAACTGGCTGAGCTCAAAACAAAGAGCGGCGCACTCCCTGTTGAATTGGCTTCGACAATTGCCCATGCTGATTTGATCCGCTTTCTTTACGATCATACTCCTCGTGGCTACTTTCACCCGAAGATGGACACTGGCTAGTTTAGCAATGGTGCTGCTCTTGTTACTAATTGCATCATTGCCAATCTATATTGTCCTTCAAATCGAGTATGCGACAATTGTCACGTTATCTCAAAATACGGATGAGTTAAACCCGCATACCAAAATATCACAAGACATTCATCGATATCTATCTATTTTCTAACATAATCCAACATTTTTAAACAAAACAACATGTATTCATCACATAACAAAAGAACCATTAATAATGTGCAAAATTGTTAATTTTAATATTGATATTATGGTTTGATTTTGAATTGATTAGTGCTCTAATGGATAGTTTTATGACTTTTTATTTTTAGGGAATCAAAATTGGAAATTGGATAAAATAGGTTTAAGGAGGCAATTTTGGAGTTAAATGGTTCAAGACATTAAATTTGGGCCTACAAAAGAAAGGAAGAAGTCTCTAAAGTGGAAGATTTATTTTAAAAATTTTACTTCAAGTAAAATTGTTTAAAAGAGTTAATTGTTTCACATTTTTTAGGAGAGAATTTTTTTTTGAAATCCAGGTCACAATAAGAAAACTTCTAATTCACTTCTCACGGCACTATTCATATATATCAACAAGACAAGGGAGGCGGCTGCAAGTTCTTCCCTTTCTTCAAGACCAAATTAATTTTTTTTTCTTTTTCTTTTAGTTTTTCATAAAGAACCCACCACCATAGTTTTTTCCTTCTAATTCAAGAAGAATTTTTATTCAATTATTTTCACTGTAGGGTTATATGCTTCATTTAATTTCTTGTCATTCTAATTCAAATATTTGTTGATTCTTGATTTATTTATATGAAAAATTGGTATTGTTTAATCTGATAATTTAATTCAATATTAATTTTTTCTATTACTATTCATGATTTCAGTGATCCGTAATTATTATTAATGAATGATACAAATAGTAACTATATTATTTATATTTATGGATCTTTTACCAATATTCATTATAACCTAAAAAATCAATGGAGCAAAATTAAATAATTGCGACTATCCCAATTATTTTTATTTTGATTTAACTATTTTCATAAAACTTAATAATATCATTATATTGATACAGAACGCTATCAT
The DNA here is from genome assembly GCA_033439265.1 of Dillenia suffruticosa. Taxonomy (NCBI): domain Eukaryota; kingdom Viridiplantae; phylum Streptophyta; class Magnoliopsida; order Dilleniales; family Dilleniaceae; genus Dillenia; species Dillenia suffruticosa. The sequence continues at coordinate 5,684,398 of JAVTVX010000005.1, forward strand.
ATCCAGTCGATTCATAAGTTTTGATTGAATGCTGGATTTGGTCAATTAATTTAAGAAAATACAAGATTTATTACGATTATCTGATAAATCTAAGGTTAAATAGTTGAACTGCAAAAATAATATTTTTTAACCCATGATCAGTGAAACAATTGAATGTGTGAACTCTTGGATCAGAGTTTGGTAGATTGAATTTCTTTTCTAATTTTTAATATTTTTGTATTGTTGATTTGTTTTTTAATTTTAGATTATTAATTTTTTATTTAGAAATTTATATAATAAACCCCCTATTTTATTTAGCAATAACTAAGAAGTCAAATTAATTTAGTTTTCGTGGAATTCGACTTGATACCGCTATTTCTGTAAATTTGTTTGTATTGGGAGAATCGGTATTAATTTTAGGGTTTTGACAAACTCGTCCAAAATTTGGTGCCATTGTCGAAGAACTACATTAATTTCTTAGTTTGTACTTTTCACTTATTTACTAATTTTTTACGAGGAAAAAAAAATGACAAATCGTCAAAGGACTCTGAAAGAGTTAGTTGCACCAATTTTGAACCAATAATCCTTGTGCATTGAGTACCCAACTCTTGAGGTATCATTCGAACTCAAATTTGATTTGATTCACTTATTTCCTATTTGTCATAGTCTTCCAGGTAAAGATTCACATAAACACTTGAAGGAATTCCATGTTGTCTACTCGAGTATGAAGCCCGAAGGTGTGACCGAGAAACAGATAAAATTGAGATCCTTTCCTTTTTTCCTAAAGGATAAGACGAAAGATTGGTTGTACTATCTACCTTTCGGTTCAATAAATACACGGAATAGAATGCAGAGATTATTTTTAAAAAAAAATCTAGTATCTAGGGCTGCCAACATCAGAAAGAAAATATGTGAGATTAGACAGATTCGCGGAGAGACGATGTATAAATATTTTGAGATATTCAAACAACTTTGTGCTAGTTGCCCACATTATCAAATACCGGATCAGTTCTTGATTCAATATTTTTATGAAGGACTTCTACTCATGGATAAGAGTATGATAGATACAGCCAGTAGAGGAGATTTGGTCAATAAAACCCCTGAAGAAGCCATACAGTTAATTTCAAACATGATAGAAAATTTTTAACAATTTGGGATGAGAGTGGATGAAATTACAAAACGTGTCAATGAGGAAAATTACTAAAATCTTGAAAATCAAATTCTGAACTTACTACTTTGGTTCGTCAGTTGGCTGTAGGGCAAATGCAAGCAACCAAAGTTTGTGACATATGCTCAATTCTAGGGCATCCTACGGATATGTATTCATCCTTACAAGAATATTCCACTCAACAAGTAAATGTCGTAGAAGGATTTCCTGGTCAACCTCAACGTTCGTATGATCCCTTCTCCAGCTATTATAATCCTGGATGGAAAGATCATCCAAATTTGAGCTTTGGAAACCAAGGAGAACAGATAAGATATCTACCTTAATATTTCAACAGACCAACACCCGCACTTGCACAATCTTCCAATTCAGGTATGTCTTTAAAAGATATTGTAAAGGCTCTAACAACTAACACTCAACAATTTCAACATGAAATGAGAGTGAGTATACAGAATTTGGAGCACCAGATTTCCCAACTAGCGACCTTAGTTAGCAGGTTGAAGATATAAAATTCTAAAAAATTGCCCTTACAAATGGTAGTAAATCCCAAAGAGAACATTAGCGCAATAATATTGAGAAGTGAGAAGGAACTTCATTTGAGCTTTACTCCATCTAAGAAAGTGGATGAAGGGAATGATATGGACAGAGAAGATGAACGCAAGCAAGAAAATTCAATCAAGGTAACATCCAAGTCTTCTTTGCCTAATACTTATAATACAATTGTGCTACCTTTTCCTTGTAGGTTTGAGGAATCCAAGATGGAAGAATACGAGAAGGAAGTGGGGAAGCTAAGAGGTGATGACATGGGTAAGAACGTGTCTGATATTATCAAGAGAACTTTATCGGAAAAATATGCAGATTCAGGTATATTCACTCTACCTTGTGTTATTGGTAAGAAAAAAATGGAGTATACCATACTAGATTTAGGAGCACCTGTTAACATCATGCTTTTTTCAATTTATAGTGCTTTGAAACTTGGTCCCATAAAAGAAACTGGAGTTATTATTCAGTTAGCTGACCATTTTGATACTTATCCGGAGGGGATTGTTGAAAATATTTTGGTGCAGATTAACGAATTAATTTTTTCAACTGATTTTTACATCTTGAAAATAGAAAGAGACGCTATTATAGATTCAACTCCACTTTTATTAGGACGACCATTTATGAAGACGACAAAGACTAAAATAGATGTGGATGAGGGTACTCTTTCTTTCGAGTTTGACGGCGAGATTGTTAAATTTTTTACTTTTGATCCTATGAAGTACTCAAATAAGTGTCAATCAATTTGTTCTGATGATATTTTTTATTTAATTGTGCAGGAAATTTGTGAAAAAAAAATGTGATATAGATTTTGAATTGAATGCATAATTAGATACGAATGGAGAGTTATATGAGCCTCCCAAAGTAAAGTTGATGCCTTCTTAAAGAGAAACAAGTGAACGTCGAGCATAAAAACGTTAAATAATTACGTTTGTTGGGAGGCAACCCAAACAGTTCTAAGAGTTTGCTTTTGTTGATTATAGATTTTTTATTTAATTTGGATATTATCTAGTAACATTTATTTCTTTTATTTATTGATTTATTTTTTAGGTTCCTAAGAGGAAAAATTCTAAGAGTTGCACTTATCCAAATCAAGAGTCAGACGGAGCAATTGAGACAAAATCGGGCAGAAACAGTCTCTCCTTTAAGGCGTGATCACGCGGTTTTCAGCAATGGAATTCAAAAAATCAGGCAGAAGCAGTTATCCACTTAAGGCATGATCACGCGATTTTTGGCAACAAAAAAGGAGGTTGAAAGGCTTTCCATTGCTTTGTCCTTTTCGATTTCCACCCATTGCTCCTAAATCGCAAACCTTAATCAACCCTCACAACGTCATCATCGACCGAAGGGCTTTGTTTCATTCTCCATATATCGATCACCACCATAATCAATTGAAGGTTTTTCCCATGCCCAATCACCTTTTTCGATTGAAACCCTAGGTTTCGCTTTGTGTGTCTCCATCATCGCAGTCCTTAATCAATCGAAGGTCTGTACCCACATTCCAAATTTTGCTACGACCTAAATCCATCGATGGGGAAGAAAAGGGTTACTAAACATAGTATGGACTTCGAGATCGACAACTTGTTTCATCACCACCCGAAGTGCCATCCTAACGAGTAAGAATTGCAAACCCCTGTAGGGAGCCAATTTCACTTTCCTCCGATGATTAACCATCTCCATCTGCAACTTCTTCCATGCAATCATTCCCACAAATCCCCTCGCTCCTTTCAAACCAACAAACATCACCACCCTAGGGGAGTTTTCTTTCTTTTCTCTTTTTTCATTGTCTTACTTTTATATATTGCATTAGAGTGATTTTATGAGTGTTGCTGCTAGTATAAAGTTGTGCTAGGTTTTTTTTTTTTTTTTTTTTTTTTTTTTTTTAAGTTGCATGCTAGGTTCTTTTCTCCTTTTTTACTTTTTACATACATTGAGGATAATATAGTATTTAGGTGTGGGGAAAATTTTTCATGCCAATGTTACTTTTCTTCTATTTTCTTTAGAATTTCGTACTCTTTTGATTTTTATTTGAAAATAATTTTTTAATTAATATACATTGTTGATTTGAGTTGAAATATATAAAAGAGACAAGTGTGATTAGTTATTTTTGGATAAAATTGTTTTAAATGTCTCATTGATCTTGATGATTAAATCAAATGAAGATATGATAGATTTGATACAAAATTAAATACTTATGTGAGCTTTTGAGCTTTAAGAGCATACCATCATCTTTGCTCTAAATTTTCTTTGATGAGTGTTTATCAATCATAGTATGCTTATTCTAGAATTTGCTTTGCTATACTTTTTGAGACCACATCCATGTGTTCATGCATTAATATGATGGGGACATTTAGGTTTACCTTTTTTAGCTCTCGAAAAAAAAACCTTCCCATGCATAATATTCTCCCTAGTGAAACCATTTGATCTTATACCCATTTTATTTGCTTTAACCTCATTAATTAACACATAATCTTCTTTTTACGCTTAACCTTTTTGTTTTGTCCTTATATCAAAGAAATATGTGATTAGAGTATGATTGAGTGGTTATTTGTAAAAAGAAATGTGGTAATTTTATTTACGGAATTATTTTTAGGAATTCGATCATACGATTAGGGTGATTTGTGTATAATCCATATTTTCATTCGTCCTCAAGTCTGTTGTTTTCAAAAGGAAAAAAAAGAATGAAAAAAAGAAAATAAAGAAAAAAAAGAGAGAGAGAATGATAGAAAAGAAAAAAAAAAGGAAGAAAAAAATTCACAAAAGTTGAAATTGGGGAATTTGGAAGAATTTTCAAAAGTTTTGATTGAAAAATGAGATGGTCTTGTTGGGGGTATTTTTCTTTTGGTTTGATTGTATTTCATGATATGAGATATGTTTGATAGGAGAAATGGTCTTGTGTTTCTTGACATACTTCTTTTGATATATTCATGACACATCACATTTATTTTCTTATCTTACTTTTACCCAAACCACGTTATAACTCTTGTAAAGACCCCTGGATTTTTATTTTGAATTCATATAAGTGGTAGTGGAGATTTGATAAATAAGAAAACTTATGGTAATAACATACTATATTTTAATTTTGAGAGTTATTGATAAATTTTCTTAAACACTTTGAGTGTATAGAGTGAATTTCTTGTGAAGGTATTGAATCTCGATACATTGAATTTTGATGAGATTATTGAGTTGATAGGATGTTTATATTTTCTTTTAAGATTATGATACTATGGTCACTTATTTTTTGGATTGTTGATTTGACTTGAAATTTTTTATGTGTGCAAATTGAAGATGGGGAAAGAGTGAAAAAGAGAATGGTTATGTATCGTTAATCTAGTGAATGCTTAAGGACAAACATTAATTTGGTGTGGAGGAATTTGATAATGTGCAAAATTGTTAATTTTAATATTGATATTATGATTTGATTTTGGATTGATTAGTGTTTTAATAGATGGTTTTATAACTTTTTATTTTTAGGGAATCAAAATTGGAGATTAGATCAAAATAGACTTAAGGAGGTAATTTTGGAGCTACATGGTTCAAGATATTAAATTTGGGCCTACAAAGGAAAGGAAGAATCCTCTAGAGTGGAAGATTTATTTTAGAAATTTTATTTCAAATAAAATTGTTTAAATGAGTTAATTGTTTCCTATTTTTTAGGGGAGAATCTTTTTTTTTTTTTTTTTGAGATTTAGGTCACAACAAGAAAACTTCTGATTCACCTTGAGAAGCTCATGGCACTATTCATATATATTCACAAGACAAGGGAGGCAGCCGTAAGTTCTTCCCTTTCTTCAAGACCAAATTATTTTTTTTCCTTTTCTTTTAGTTTTTCATAAAGAACCCACTACCATGAGTGGCTAGTTTTTTTCTTCTGATTCAAGAGAAATTTTTATTCGATTGTCTTCACCGTGAGATTACGTGTTTCATTTAATTTTTTGTCATTTTAATTCAAATATTTGTCAATTCTTGATTTATTTACAAGAAACATTGGTATTGATTAATCTGACAATTTAATTCAATATTAATTTTTTCTATTGCTATCCAGGATTTTAGTGATTCGTAATTGTTATGAATAAATAGTACAATTAACAACTATATTATTTATATTTATGGATCGTTTACCAATATTCATTCTAGCCTAAGGAATCGATGGAACAAAATTAAATAATTGTGGCTATCCCAATTATTTTTATTTTAGTTTAATTATTTTCACATAACTTAATACTATCATTTTATTGATATGAAACACTATCGTATTCAGTCGATTAATGATAAATTTTGATTGGATGTTGGGTTTGGTCAATTAATTTAGGAAAACACAAAATTTATTATGACTATCCTGATCAATCTAGAGTTAAATGTTTGAACTGTAAAAATAATATTTTTTAACCCATGATTAGTGAAACAATCGAATGTGTGAACTCTTGGATCAAAATTTGGTAGAATGAATTTCTTTTCTAATTTTTAGTATTTTTGCATTGTCGATCTGTCTTTTAATTTTAGATTATTAATTTTTGATTTATAAATTTATTTGATAAACCCTCCATTTTATTTGAAAATAACTAAGAAGTTAAGTTAATTTAGTTCTCGTGAAATTCGATTTGGTACCGCTCTTGCTACAAATTTGTTTGTATTGAGGGAATCAGTATTAATTTGATTTGACAAACCCGTCCAACCATCCAAGTCCATCACTGTTCAAAACATGCATGCATAAGATCAGCCGGCTATTTAAATCCAAATACATACACAAAACCAACCCTGCCTTTCCAATCAAATACACATAATATTAAATAAATTTCTATTCAAGAGATCCATATAAAATACCAATAAAAACAATTCCCAAATAAATTTCAAGAAAAAAATGGAAATTTTCAAAATAAGTTATACAATTACAATTGAAAAATAAAAATTAGAAAAAAAATACGAAAGTTAAAAAAGTTTCCAAAAGAGTTTTTACAAAAATGTTTCAAAGGGATTCATCTAAAATCCTAAAAAACCAAAAGAAATCAGGACAACTAGTATCTGCAATAGGGACAACTATCTCCTAAGACAAACGCCGCTAACTACGTTGCTCTGTTGGGTCTCACCATTGGGGGAATGTGTAACACCAAAAAAAAAAAAAAAAAAAAAAAACACAGCGGAGTGCTGCGTTTTGAGCCAAAACGCAGCACCCGCTGCATTTGGGAAATTAGGGATTTAAAACCCTAATTTCCACTTCTCTCTCTCTCTTTCTCTTTCCCTCTCCCCGACTCTTCACCTTCCGCGGCCGCCGCCCTCCTCCGCGACGGTTTCGCGCCCTCCGCCGTGACCTACCGCTACCACCACCATCACCATCTTCTTCTTCTTCTTCTCCCCTTCTCTCTCTCCCTCTTTCTCTCTCTCTCCCGCTGCCATCCTCCGCTGAGCACGATCACTGCACCACCGCGAGCGCACCAGCGCGCGCGACAGCGCAGAGCACTACGCTCTCTCCCGAGCGCGAGCGCGCACTGCATGAGCGCCAGCGCGCCCTTGTGCGCCTCTGCATGAGCCCCTGCGAGCCCCAGCGCGCCCCAACACGGTCTCCCCTGCGCCAGCGCGCAATCCAGCGCGACCCTCTGCGCGAGCATAGCGCGCCCCAGCACGCCCCAGCACGAGCGCGAGCGCTCCAGCACGCGACCCACTGTGCGAGCGCTCGATCCAGCTCACGAGCGCGCGATCTAACTCGCAAGCGCGAGCCCTAGCCACTGCGCGCTTGCCCACAGGCCGCTAGCCGCAAGCCCGCAGGCTCGCGGCCTAGTCCAGCCGCAGGCCCATCAGCCATAGGCCCGCCAGCTCGCAGGCCTGCTAGCCTATAGGCCCATCAGCCATAGGCCAGCCAGCCGCAAGCCCGCTAACCCACCAGCCCACTGGCCCGTTGTAGCCCACGAGCCCGCGACGGCCCGCGAGCAGGTGACAGCCCACTAACCTCCACGCAGGTAACTAATTGAGAGTTTTGATTCTAATCTAAGTGTTTAGATCTAACAAATAAATCTTGTTTTGATAGGAAACACTACAGACTTTGGAGTGACCGAAGAGACATTCGAACGAAACTCTACGCTTCGAGAAAACCCTAGGTGAGGAGATTTCGGCTCTAATTGTTAAATTGAATGAATCTGAGATGAAAGGTTCTGTATAAGTTTAGAGTGTAAGTAGAAAGCGAATAGAATATAATTTTTGAAATGATTATATGAGATTTTGAAGGTTAAGTATAGAATGTTACAGAAACTAGATGGTCTGATACGAAAGAAGCATGATATAAAATCACAAAATCATGTCGAGTGAATTCGAATAATTTCTCTTAGAGTTAAACTTTGAAATATGCATGAAAGTATCTGAGTTGTAAGGATGGAATGAAATGAGTCGTAAAGTGGAGAATATTGTACATTTCATGTCTTTCGGATAAACCCTAAAGATACTTGAGAAATTAATATTCAATTTTGATGATCTGATTAGGTTGATCTTTTTTGGAGACTCGAGAAATCAGATTGGATTGGTTTTGAAAATAGGGAGTGACCACCCTCCCTAGAACTGTGAGTGGGATTTTGACATTCGCTATTGATTGAAAATCATGTTTCAAAAAAATATTTTTTTTAATGACATGTTTCTGCAAATGTATAATTGTTAGAATTTTCGAATATTTTATGAAACGTTTTGTGATTTTTGGAGTGTCTAAATTTTTGAATTTATTGATATGCATTCATGAGTTTTGATAACTAAATATTGTGTCACATTTTCGACATATTGACATGTTTTAATATTTCTACTGCATTGGCACATGGTTTGAAATGAATTTACTTATATATTTGGGCTGTATGCCCGGCCGACGTTATGATATGATGCATGGGGCTATATGACCGGCCGACATGGTGATGGGATGCATGGCGTTACGTGCCCGGCCGATATGATATTGAGATATGCTTCCTATACCATCCGTAGTTACGAATAACATCTGGTAGAGACACCCCTTGTGTCCGGATACGCTTCGGCCGGAGGTATCCGCCAGATCGTCATATGTATGGGTGTCCCAGGTTGACCCTCATCGGAGAGGACGTTGAGTACGGCTCCGTCTAGCACCAGGCGGGGGCACCATACACGGCCGACTAGTTATATGTACATTATTATTATTTACAGGTTAGTTGGAGTAGCCTGTGGTCAAGATTGGGGCAGAGATCCATTATTTAATACTTGCATTTGGAAAAACCCTCAATGCGCCATCTTTGGTCGAGGTAGACCATTGCCGGGGTTGTTTGATTAGCCGGCTCTTTATAAATTGATTTCCACATTGGATGCATATGTTATTTTCAAATGTGTGCCTGATGATATCTGATTTGTTGAAACAGCACGTTATTTTTCCCACACTTGATATTGTGTTTCATGCTTTGACACTCCAAGTTCACCCTCGATATTGATAGTATGATATCAATTCCCTCATTTACTGAATATCCTCTCATAGATAATCACCCCTCGCTTCCTTTCCCACAGAATTAGTATTGGACCGAGGAGATAACACTGGGTTTGGGTATGGATATTTTAATCTCTTCCGCTACGATGATTGGTGATATCGTTATGTATTGGAGATTTTAGTTTGACAAATATATTTATATAATTTTTTTTTGGGATGACTGTATAAATTATGGACATTTATTCGTGAAACTCTCGTATTGATTATTTCATTGTGTTGAGACATTTGTGAATATTTAAAAATAACTTAGGAATTTATTTTATATATGCGTAGAATTTAAGTCCGCTCGGTGTGGCGGCTGCTCATACTCTAGTTAGGCATGAAGTAGAGGTCTGTTGCTATGACTGCTAGAAACTTTATAACCTTGCGTTGTTTTGGATGTTGGTTGTAGTATTTGTTGATTTTGGAGAGGTCGGGATGGCCAATTGTTTATTTTACAGGATGAATGTGATATACAGGTGAAATTGTACATGGGAAATCTCTGATTTATGGGGAGATTCTACCCGATTTTTTATAAAAATACAGCCGACATCCAGGGACAATGGGTAGCTGTTCACGATCCCAGTTCGGGGGCGTGACAGAATGACTATAGCTATTAAATAATACATTCAAATACTATTTCACAAATCTCATAAAATATTTTGTAAATTAATAAATATGACACATTATTTCAATAAAATATTTTTATCATTCTAAATTCTCTTTTGAAACATTACATAATCACAAATTAATTTATAAATCAATTTTAAAAATGTTTACAAAATCGAGTAAAATATTTTCTCATTTAAAATCATAATCATGCATTCACTCACATTTTGGGAGCGTAATTACTCCAAATCCAAGTCCAAATCAAGTATTTTCTCTTCCTTAGATTCTAATTGCCTTAAACCTAAAATAATATGTACACATTTATCATTTAATCACAAACTAATATTAGAAAAAAATCAATATTTTCTTTATAACTCAAATTCCAATTTTTCCAAATTTACCAATTTATTATCTAATTTCATTAAACTATATCACCAATTTAGGAAAATAATTTTTCTTTTAAAATTTTTTCAAATTTTAACGTTATATATACTCTATGGCTAAACTCCTAAATTTTATTTTTTTCAATCTCAACATAAAGTTTATATACTAGTAAAATATATTCAAATTTAAGATAAAAGAAGAAAATTTATCTTACTTGAGCCATCAATTTTGTCTCTTGATCACATCACCTTCAAACCCTAGATTTTTCTCTCTATAAAATCCCAAATATTAGTATAAATATAAAATTTATACAAAAATAATTAAAAACAAGTCTAGGAAAAAATATTATCACTATTAAAACCACTGATTTTATCCCTTTTTGAACCATTTTAAATACTAGGTTTCTCTCTCTCTAAAAAAATTTGAATTTTTCTCTAAATTCAACATTGGGTTTGTTGAAGGGATTAGAGTTCAAATATATGGGTGTCTGAGGATGTTTGATTAAATTGGGGGAAGAGGGGAGAGGGAGAGAGAGAGCCGAGAGGGGTGGAGTGTGAGGGAGGTGAGTGTTCGCGAGATGAGAGAGTTTAGGGAAGAGAGAGATAGACAGTATGGAAAAAAATAAATGGGGGTGGGGGATTATGACTTTTGACTTTTCTTCCCTCCCTCTCTTTTTTTTTTTTTTCTTTTTTGTCTTTTTCGTCATTACATGTATGGTAAGAAGAATTTAGCAAGTACTGGTTCAAGAGTAAATCTGTATTTAAATCATAATTAGTAGGAAAAAACTTGATTCATATTTTAAAATATACGAAAAAATCTCATTCTTTTATAATACTTCCTGAATATTGAGTTGGTTGATAATAAAACTTGATATGCCTCCAACCTTATCCCATGTGCTAACAGTACATGCTAATAACCTCTTTGTGAATCATGACATGCCATTTTTAAGACATCGCCCTGGGGTTGCTTCAACAATTTCCCAATTTGGCTGTTGGAATAGGTTCTTCTGCACCTGATCCGGTTCATTTATTGGCTCTCCAGACTACTTCTTTCCTAAGTGGGGATCATTTGACATTCTGGGAAAGGTGGATCTACCATTGTGAGTACAGCCCTACCCCCTCCTCTCTCTCTCTCTCTCTCTCTAAAATGAGTAATACTTAGTCTTTGGTGAAAATGATTGTCAGATAATGATATTCATTAACAAATCAAAAATTGATTTTCACATGACCTAAAACAACTAGATTGTAATAACCAAACAAAATGATTGTAGAGAATAAATATTGCAAGAGATTTGGTGATTCCTTAGTATTAAGAAAATCATTGTTATGATGGCTATGAAGAACAATGTTCTCTTCAAAAACAATTCTCTTTACAGGTAAAATGCAAATTCTAGCGATCACAATTCAATCACAAGGGAATCTAACAAATAAGAAGAGACAATTGAGCAGTGTTTTCTGTTCCTCCTTCCGAGCAATCATATTAATACATCTCATTTTTCATGGAAGATATACATGTGCCCATTGAACCGGCTTGTGCTTCTAGAGAAATTCGTATCAACATCCAGTACCCGAAAGGAGTCAAAGTAATTGGGCAAACACTGTTATCCAATGTAAGCTCCGTCCCTCCCTCTTTCTCTCTCTCTCACTCTCTATGGGTGAAGTTTTTTAGGTGGTCTTTGCTTTTGCAGCAATTGACAAAGTTTTGTTCAAGAGTATCAGACGCATAAAAGAGTGAAAGACCAAACATTCTCAACCCTAAAACTATTAGACATACGATACAAAGAAATATCACAATTAAATCAACGGGAGTTACTGAAGAGTGGAATGTCAGAAGCACTTTTCCTTGCTATTGAGAACGGGACTACTCGCAGCAGTTGAAAATTATCCTCATTTATTGTCCACCTATGATAAGCATGGTCGGCATGCCTTTCAAGTAGCAGTACTCCAACGCCAAGAGGAGATCTTTAATCTCCTATATTGCTTGGGCCTAAGGAAATACGTATTCGCAAGTTGGCGGGATAAGTATGGTAACTACATGGTACGTCTTGCATTGAGGCTGACACCTTCTAGGCTTCGAAGAAGTTCTGGTGCAGCTTTGCAATTCCAAAGTGAGTTGCAATGGTTTAAGTTAATATATATATATATATATAATATATATATATTGTTCTGTTCTTGAGACTTATACAGGAATACCATCTTTAAATTTTGTAAAACAATATATCTCTCCCGGATCATTGGCAGGAGGTGGAAAGGATCACTAAACCCAACATAAAAGAATATAAAACTACAAATTCAAAGACACCCCGTGAGATTTTTGATTTGGAGCATGAGAAACTGATGGAACAGGGTGAGAAATGGATGAAAGACATGGCTTCATCAAGCATGATTGGGGCGACTCTCATTGCAACGGTCATGTTCGCAGCAGCATTTATAGGACCAGGTGGTTTTGATCAAAATTTAGGATTTCCCGTTTTCCTAGGAGACTCCTCATGCATGGTTTCACCATTCATGCTGTTCATCATATCTGATAGCTATTGTTCTTCGCCTCTGCAACAACAGCAATAATTTATCTTATAATACTCACATCTCGCTACTCCGAAGAAGATTTTATGGAGTCCTTGCACAGAAAACTAATTATTAGGCCGATGGCGCTTTTCATATCCATTGCAACCATGATGATAGCATTCGGCGCAAGCCTATATATGGTTCTCTACAATCGAATAAAATGGGTTATGCACCCAATTGTTCTTCTGTGTATCATTCCTGTCATTTTTTTTTGTATCTATCAGATTCCTCTACAGGTGGAAATATTTTACCAAACATATGGACTCATCTTTAATCCAAAAGGGATTCCCTGATAGTAAAATAAAATTTTCCCCTTTTTTTTTCTTACTTTTGATCTATACACGCAGAAGTATCTTGTAATTGTTTAAATTTGTAAGCTTTTGCTCATGGAATTTTCTATTGAGGAAAGATTTATAAGAATTAAAATATACGCATTTTTCTTATATGTTGAACTAACATTAACAATAAAAATAAAAAAAAAACATCTTTAACGATTTAACAAATAACTTAGTGATGATATCAGATATCTTTTATATCGTGATAGATTATAAAATTTTGTATTTCTTTAAAATGATTCACCGATGAAAATATTAAAATCTTGGTGTATCTTATTTAATAGTTCTAGTAGTCCTAGACAACTAAAAAAACAAAAGAAAATATCAAAAGAATTAATAATAGCAAAAAAATGTAATATTTATATATGAAACAAAATAAATAATTAGTTTTGACTAGTTTTTATAATAATAAATTTAAATTTTCAAATGATTTTGATACTAAATTAAAATAAAAAATAATATATATGAATTATACATTAAAGATTAACTATTGAGTCAATCCTTTTCGAAATAATAACAGCAAGATGAGGGGAAAAAAGGATTAGGGTTGAACGTCTGCCTGGTATAGACAAAACGACAGGAGCGTATTTTAACTGGGGTTGAGGAGCAAAACCCAGCCCAACCCCTCGGAGTTTGCACCCAACCATATTTAAAGACCAAATGACTTGGGTCAAAAGAAAAAAAAAAAGGGTGAAGAGATCAAGCCTCAACAAGACAAACTTTAGGTTATTACAAGACCAAAAAAAAAAAAAAAAAAAAAAAGAAAAAAAAAAACAGGAACTGGGAAATGATGGAGCAGGAGCATCTCCACGTGGTGACGACGAATTATTAGAAGGCTCTGGATCCCTTGAATATTGTAATAATAAAATTTTATATTCCTTTTGCCGCGTGTTCGGCAAACTCATCGAAAAGCAAGATAACAAAGAGGGTGAAAAAGGGGACAAAAGAAAATCACTTTTTACGACAAAACATGTGATAAAAAAAAAAGAAAAATGAAAGTGAAATAACAAATTACGAGAAAGAGAGAAAATAAATTAAAAAATATATAAATTTATTATTTTATTATTTTTGTTTTTATTAGATTTTTGAAATTCAAGATATAAAAATAAATTTAGCATTTATAATTTTGAAATGAATTTTTTCCCTCCAAAATCCACCAATTTAGTGGGATTGAAAAATTGGATTTGAAAATTTCATGAAACCCTTTGAAACCTTTTTCTCCGATTAATTATTTTACCAAACATAAGTAGATTTTCTAAAAACCCTCCCTCTCCCATCAAAATCCTCCGTCCAAACAAATCATTAATTTCACACCTCAATCCTCGAATTTGAGTACACGACAACCATCGTGTAATCTAGAAATACGTGTAGTCAACAGCCCGCACCTCAAGATCCCACTAGGTTATAATGATACCATTTTCCAAGTTAAGAGAATCCAATACATAAAAATATTTAATCTCACAACATGTGATGAGCAAATAAATATTTATCATTTCAAAGTATAAGTTTTCATTTTAGAAAAACATATATATATAATGTACTACATGAAGAGTTTCAAAATATGACTTCCAAAAACATAAATTTCAATTTTCAAAACAGCTACAAAGTTTGCCTTCATTTGGATTCGCTAATACTTCAAATCAAAAGAACACTAGTAGCCGAAGAAATCCAACAAAATATATTTCTACGAATCTGACACTAGACGATTATAAGTTTCAACTAGGCATCCTCTATTAAAATAGAAGTAGGAGTTAATACATATTATATCCGGTTAGTCTTATGCATATTGTACATAAATAAGATTTGTTTGGTGGATATATCAAGCATATATATTGCAAATCATTGGGTCATTCTCAAAATCATTCAGTAATAAATAAAATTTTCAACTATCATAATACAATCTCATATGTATCCAATCATTTTACATTTTCAAACATAGATGACCAAAATCATTGTTTCCAACAAATGTCTGTCACGACTTAGGATAGAACTATCAAGAATTTTAGTAATTTCAGTTCACAAATATCTCATTTTTTAGCATTGGCTATAGTGTCATGACAATGTATTCAATATCAACGTGACACATTTATTCATTCAAAACATGTATGATGCATAAGAGTTTAAAAATTCAATATTTTGGATATTCCACACACTACAACATATAAAATTAAGTTTCAAAAATTATTTAGAAAATTTAATAAAAATATTTTTCTTATTTAAGTGTAAACATGCAACCATTCACCTTTTGGAATAGTAAACACTCACAATCTATAATTCAATCAAATGTAAATTCCTCCTTGGATTCCAAACATTTTAACCTAAAATATCGAATACCAATTGCTTATCAAATTATAAACCAAACCTAGGGCAAATCGGTTTCTCTCCAATATCTCACAATCAGAAAAACTACTATATTTTGACCCACAAGGCATGAATTGTGATGATTCCATTTGTTACTTTAAAATTAGAAATAAAACTATGACTTTTATATTTACAATCCAATTCCATTTTAACCACACAAAAAATTTAAATTCATAATGTGATCATCCTAACTATATAATTGCAATTTGCATAATCATAAAAAAATGGTCATAACTTTCACTCCACATAATCAAATTATGTGGTTTAAGTTTCAAATTAAAGATAAAATATGGATTTATAATTTTCATGCTTAGACTTGAGCCTAAATCTATCTTGAAAACAACTCAAATCCATAACAAATTTCATGTCCATAATAGGACAGAAAACAGAGCATTCCGCAAAATATATTCTCTTTGAAAAATTTACCAAAAATATGATTCTCATCAAAATGTCTACTGCAATACATTAATTTAAAACATTAGAAGTTTAGTTTCAATATGAATAAACCTTACTCCGTTTACTATTATGCAGAGAAAGTTATGAATGAAAAAGAACAATAAACTCAAAATGTCCAACACAAAACATTCATGGTTTTCATTTCATTCTCATCCTAAAATTCAAATACTAGTTTAAATAACACAAATTTAAGTTGAAAAAGATAATTTATCTCAAATAGAGTTATCAATTTCGTTCTCAAAATCAAATTACAACAAACCCTAATTCTTTTCTCTCTTGATTTGAGATACAAGTTTCATTTAAGACCTAATTTCTCAAACCCCTAGATATTTTTCTCTGTAAAATTTCTTAAATTTTCCACTAGAGTTTTATTCTAGAATTGATATTTGGGTGTTTGGAAGTTTTAACAATTGATTTTAGGTGTGATTTGGATGAGTTTCAGAGAGAGGGATTGTAGAGAGAGAGAGAAAGAAGAGAAGCGAATGTCTAGAAGATGAGATGAAGTGTTTGGGTCTCATGAGTACTAGAGTTCTATTTTCTCTTTTATCCTTAAATCTATTTTTAATATTTGCCTAGTGGTCCTCGCACACCTTTAAATTGCATAAAGTGTTTACTATGTCTCTTTTGGATTATTTGTAAACTCAACCCTATAGATTTAAGTATCTAAAAATATTGTTTTATTGAGAAATGGTGTTTGGTGACGAGCAAACAAAGTTGAAATGAAGATGTAATTTATGAAAAATAAATTAGAAATATATTAAAAGTTTTGGAATATTTTAAAAAATATAGGATATAATATAAATGATGTATTATATGATTAGAGAGTTTGATTGACATGGTGGTAAAGAGCTTTCTGTGAACTAAGTGGACTTGGGTTCAATTCCAAATGGCTACAATCGAGAAGCATATAGAAATATTGACAAGCAAGGCAAGTATGAGAGGGGAAATTCACCATACCAAGAGGCGAGAGGCGAGAGGCAAGTGATATCACCATACCAAGAGGCTTCTATTTGGGCAACACTTAAGAGATGCAAGGCAATACTAATAGATAAGTGAGATTGCAAGTGTTGGAGAGGCTTCTATTTGGGCAACACTTAAGGCAAGGCAATACCGAGAGGCAAGTGAGATTTGCAAGTATTCCCACACCAAACAGATTAAAAAGGTGGTTGCAGATGCAAGTCAAGGTTGAATTGGCACTCAAGTACCGAGAGGAGTAAGCAAGTGCCGAGAGGTGAAATGGAATGCCGAGGAGACAAAGTTCAAATATCAAGTGCAAGGGGAGGTTGTACCAGAGGTGAGATGGAATGCCCAGGAGGTTCACAATTGCTGTACCGAGAAGCAATCTGCCAATCTGGAGGTAATGCAAACCAAGGAATCACTGAAGGAGAAATAGAAAGAATGCTAAGTGTTCAGTCTCACATCTTCTATATACCGAGAAGGTAAGAGGAAGTGCATCGAGAGCTATACGGAATTGATAGGAAATGTAAGATAGGCAAACAAATGATATATTACAAATGGTTTGGTAAGTAAAAATGAAAAATATTATTGAGAAGTAAACATGTATTGGAAGGAAAATTAATACAAGTAAAGGTGGTTCGGTAAATATAGATATGGTTTGATAAATGTAAATATAAATGGTCTGGTAACCAAGAGATTTAAATACATTCAACATCATGAGAATTGAGAGATAATAATTATCGAGAGATTATAAAGTGTACTAAGAGAGATGAAGAAAAGAATTGCTACCGAGAGGTATTATACCAACGTTTCTTTGAAAAGTCAAATTTTACCAAATCTATAGAATTTTGATAATCAAACATTGAACACTCTAGTAATCAAACGTTCAAAAATTAAGAGTTTATCAATGGAGAGTTTATGAAAATTTCTGTATAATTTAAAGAATAAAATCTGTATTTAATTTTAAATTAATTATTCTCTAATATTTTATAAAAGATAAAAATTTTAAATAGTTATTTTAGTATTAATGCCATGATCAAACTTCCAGATGTTACGGTAAAAGATTCACTTGAATACGATGAAAATATTAAAATTTTGATATAACTTATTTCATAGCTTTAGTTGTCCCACACAACTTAAAAAACCAAAAAAAAATATCAAAAGAATAATAGCAAAGAAAAAAAATGAAAGACTAAATATTTATATGAATAATTAGTTTGGACAAGTTTTTATAAAAGTAAATTTAAAATTTTAAAATGATTCTGATATTATAATTAAAATAAAAAAAAATTTATATATATATAAATTATACATGAAGGACTAAATATTAAGTCAATCCATTTACAAATTATAACAGCAAGACGAGGGGGGAAAAAAACGCCTACCTGGTATTATATTTTAATCGGGGTTGAGGAGCAAAACCCTGCTCAACCCGCCGGAGTTGCACCTAACCATATTTAATGACCAAATGACTTGAAAAAAAAAAAAAGGGGGAGTGAAGTGATCAAGCCACAACAAGACAAAACCTAGGTTGTTACAAGACCCTAAAAAAAGTAAAAAAATAAAAAATAAAAATAAAACAGAACAAAGAAGAAAAAAATGAAAAATGATGGGAGCGAGTGCATCTCCACGTGGTCACGAGGAATTATATTCCCGGTGACAAGTTTTTATCTATTAAAAGGCTCCTGGATGCCTACCTTTTTTGCTTTTTCATGCCACATCCAGACAAAATTGTTGCAAGATCCAAAAGCATCTTCACTTGAGATTAATATTCCCAATGATCATTTTTCTTATCTATTAAAAGGCTCGTGGATACCTTGAATAATGCAATAATAAATACCTCTCTTTTTCTTAGTTTATTGAAATTAAAATTTACTCCTTAAAAAATTAATTAGATATATGTTTATCAGAATATATCTATTTCTATAGTTGCACTTTTTTATAT
Organism: Dillenia suffruticosa; assembly: GCA_033439265.1. NCBI lineage: Eukaryota > Viridiplantae > Streptophyta > Magnoliopsida > Dilleniales > Dilleniaceae > Dillenia > Dillenia suffruticosa. The sequence continues at coordinate 5,703,152 of JAVTVX010000005.1, forward strand.
GAATTTAAATAAATCACTTATATTAGAATTTAAATATATTACACTAAAAGAATTTATAAAAAATCATCTAAAATGATAAATTTTAAACAACGGAGAGCTCCTTTAGTGATGTGAGTAGATAATATATTATTAAATGTTTATTAGTAACATTGTATTAAATTATGAAATTAGTTAGATATACTTTTCTTATATTATGAATATGTTAGGTGTTCCAAATTGCACATTCCTCTAATTTAATTCAGCAACAACTATGATGTTGTCGTTTGCTTACAAAAAGAGAGAGAGATATGCGTGAGTAGAGATGTTAATGAAATCGAGAAATATCACGGATACTCGTGATATTATCCGGTTAAAACTAGAGTCCGAACTCGGTCAAACCGAGTTCGAGCCCGAACTCGGGCTCGGTTAGCTAGGTATCGAGCTCGAGCTCGAGTCCAGCTGTATTAAGCTCGAAAACTCGACGAACTATCTAAAATATTTTAATTTTTTTTTAAAAAAATAATTTTTATATATAATTATATATATATATTTTAAAAATTATATATGAAATTATATTTTTAAGTATATTTTTCAAATATATTACTTATACCACCTAATGATACTATCCATGACACTATCCGATGAAACCCGACGATACTTCGAGCTTGAGCTCAAATTCAAAAAATACAAACTCAAAGAGCTCGAGTTCAGGTATTATGATACCCGAATTCGATCCAGATATCATAACACTCCTGTTGCGTGAGCCCGAAAATGTTGAACCGGCATAAAGTTACGGCCAGTAAAGTATAATATAAAAATATAGGAACCAAGTCTTCAGCAAAGTCATTGTCTATCATTCTTTCTTTTTATTTTATTTTATTTTTAAAAATAACCTTTGACTATTTGGGGGTGAGCCAATCAAAGTGATTATTGGGTTTCAAGTGTTATAAATAATTAGAAAAAATTATATGGTTAACAACATGCATTAAACTAAGATTTTAAATTTATATTTTGACAATATTTTATAATTTTAATAGTCACAACTAAATAGACCAAAAAAATATCAAAAGAATAATAGAAAAAAGAAACATGCAGTATTTATATAGTTAATACGATAATTATTAGTTTTGATTATAAATTTAAATTTTAAAATAATTTTTATACTATAATTAAAATAAAAAACTATATATATAAAATTAAACATGAAAGACTAAATATCGAGTCAATCCATTTAGAAATATAACAGCACGATGAGGGGGAAAAAAAGAAAGATTAGGGTTGAACGTCTACCATGCATAGACAAAACCACAGGTGTATATTTTAGTTGGGGTTGAGGAGCAAAACCCAGCCCAACCTGTCGGAGTTGCACCCAACCATATTTAAAGACCAAATGACTTGGGGAAAAAAAGTCAAGTGAGCCAGCCACAACAAGATAAACTCAAGGTTGTTACATGACCCCCCCCCAAAAAAGAAAAAGGGAAATGATTGAGCAAGAGCATCTCCACGTGACAGTGTCTCGAAGATACCTTGAATAATGCAATAATAAAAGCCTCTCTTTTTCTTATTTCACGCCACATTAAGACAAAGTCAAGGTTGTTACTAAGACCAAAAACAAATGTGAGCATCTTCACGTTGTCACGAACAGTTATGATTCCCAATGGTCATTTTTCTTATTAAATTAAAAGGCTCGTGGATACTTTCAATAATGCAATAATAAATACCTCTCTTTTTCTGATTTTATTGAAATTAAAATTTACACCTTAAAAAAATTAATTGAATATACATTCATTAGAATATATTTATTTCTGTAGTTGCTTTTTATATGAATATTAAATAAATCATTTATATTAGATTTTAAATATATCACATTAAATGAATTTGTATAAAATCATCTGAAATGATAAATTTTTGAGGTTGAAGAGCTCCATGGGTGACAGTACTAGATATTATATTATTAAATATTTATTAATAACATTGTATTAAATTATGAAATTAGTTAGGTATTCTTGTCTTAGATTATGAATATGTTAGGTGTTCCAAAAGGGACGTTCGTCTAATTGAACTCGGCTACAGCTGTGATGTTCATGAGAGATGCAGGAAGCATCAAAAGAAGCACCGGAGACAATGTTGTCATAAAGAAAACACAATATGTAACGTAGGTGGACAGTGGCCACAAGGTTAAAGGACATCTTTTGAATATGATAGGTACAGTCAAAAGTAGTTTATAGTCATAGTCTAAGGATCAGTTTAAGTAACTGTCAAATTGATAGAGTTACTAAAATTGATATTTTTTGAATAGAACAGGTATAGCTAAAATGATTTTTAACCGTACGTCATAAACCAAAAGAGTCTTTATTTCAAACATTTTCAAGACCCATGTGAACAAATAAGCAAGACAAATTTCCAAATTGAAAATGGCAACTAACTTCTGTTTACCAACCGATCGGTGCACTGAGAACATCCCAAATGCTCAAGTGTTAAGATATCCAAATCAATAACATCAAATCCATTTGGGTGAAGATGGCTAGAAACACCAAAATTGCTCTCCTCATCTGCACCTGCAGGGCATAAATGGTGTCAAAACTCTCATCAGATCTCGGATCGAATCCATCTTCACGGTAGCCCCAACCTCTCTTGTTATCTTAGGAACTGCAAGACTAGTCTTAGACTACTTGAAACATAACCGAGCCAATTCTACGGCAGTTCTCTAGCCTAGCATGGGAAAAGCATAAACTGCCATTAGTTAACGTCTCAAGCAGCGAGGGAATTGAGGAAGGTTGCAATCTTTTTTAAGCTAAATGGGTGTTTGATGATGAATCTGATCTACTATACAAAGAAGAGAGCTGTCCATATCTGGTTAAACAGGCAGAAAAATGGCAGACTAGACTCATTGTACCAACACTAGAGGTGGCAGCCAAAAGCATGCAAAATACCTGGGCACTAAAATTTAAACTATTTCTAAGTCAGGTGTTGTTTCCTATCCTTTGTCACAAGGGGGATTATTAGTTGGGTCCAACCTTATATGGTCTCCTTTCAATTTTAGTTCTGGTTGTTTCATTTTTTGCCTTTGTAACAACAGTAATAATTTACCCAATAATACTCACATCTCGCTACTCTGAAGAAGATTTTGTGGAGTCCTTGCCTAGAAAGTTAATTATTAGGCTGATGGCACTTTTCATATCAATTGCAACCATGATGATGGCATTCGGCACAAGCCTATATATGATTCTTTACGATCGAATAAAATGGGCTATTTATCCGGCTGTTTTTCTGTGTAGTATTCCTATCATTCTTTTTGATATCTATCAGTTTCCGCAGCAGGTGAAAATATTTTACCAAACATATGGATGCATCTTTAATCCAAAAGGCATTCCCCAGTAGTAAAATACAATTTTCCCTTTTTTGTTTTCATTTTTGATCTCAAATTACGAACACACACACACACTATCCTGTAATTATTAAAATTTGTAAGCTTAAGCAACCATGATAGTGAATATCCTTTATGAAATATACATTCAAAAACCCACACCGAGTTCACAACTCTCATGTCTTCTGATCTTCTTGAAGTGCTTCAAGAATTTATACCACAATTATCAAATTCAGATTGCCAAATGGTAGCACAACTTAATAACTCAAGTTATTTTACATGTAGTACAATCTATCTAAATTTTTTTCAAACAGAATGATGGAAATAAGTAGCAGAATGACTATTCTTTTTAATTATTGTTATTGATTATGAAGTATTTAATTTAAATTGTGTTATTACGTGCGAATGAGTTTCTTATTATAATTCTATTAAATTACTATAATTTTAGTTCCCTTTATAATGCAACTGGTTCACGAATTATTTTTTAAATTGTTTTGAATTCCTTATAATTATGAAATGATTTTAAATCGTAGGTTATGTTAAATATGGAATAAATTTTTATTAACTAACTCTACCTTTTTTATAATATTATATATACATGTATGTATGTATGTATGTTTATACATATATTTTTTCGTGTTCAAACTATCTTTTTTTTTTCAAAGTCGACGGTTGATTTTAGATAAGAGGATGTTTAATTGGGGTTTTGTACCGGATTGAGAGAACCCATCTCAACCCCCCGGAGTTGCACTAACCACATTTAAAGACCAAATGACTTGAAAGACCAAATGACTTGAAGCGATCAAGAAAATGGGAAGGGATCAAACCACCACGAGACAAACTATAGGTTGTTGCAAGACCCAAAAAAAAGACATGGGAAATGATCGAGCACGAGCAGCTCTAATAAATGTGTAGTGTGATCCAGCCACAACAGGACAGGCTTGAGGTTATTACGAGACCAAAAAAACAATGGGAGATGAACGAGCAAGAGCAGCTCTAATAAATGTGAAGTAATCTAGCCACAACAACAACACAAACCCTGGGCGTGACAAAACCAAAAAAGAGGAGGGAAATGGTAGTGCAAGAGCAGCTCTGATAAATGTGATGTGATCCAGCCGTACCAAGACAAGCTTTGGATTGTTTCAAGACCCAAAAGAGGACGTGGAAAATGATCGATACATTGTTTTTTTTTTCTTTTGTTTTCTTTATTATACGATCATTATTTAAATTTATATTTTAATTAATTAAATCAATAATTTATTTAAAAAATTATCATCCCAATATATCCAAACCACAAGTTATATTAAAAATTTTAATTAAAAAAATTTAATATCATACTTCTCTAAATTAAGTCAGAAAAACTCTATGGGATCAATAAAAAAGGAATTATTATTCCCGATAACTATTATTTTTTATTTATTAAAAGGCTCGTGGATACCATGAATTATGTGATAGTCCATTCTTATTTCATTAAAATTAAAATTTACTCTTTAAAAAAATAATTACATATACATTAATCAAAATATATCTATTTATGATGTCTGCTCTTCTTTATAGAAATATTAAATAAATTACTTACTACTAGCATTTAAATATAATATTCAATAAAAATCATATGAAAATATCTACTTATACCGTAATGACAAATTTTAAACCAGGAGAGATCGGTAATGATGTGATTAGATATTATATCATTAAATATTTATTAATAATATTGTATTAAATTATGAAATTAATTAGGTATATTTGTCTTAGATTATAAATATATTATCGTGATTTTTGTTTATAGAGAGGGTAATAACCGTACCGATACCCTTACAAAATTAAATCCGTCGGTTTTCAAGGTTTCCCTTAGTTTTACTGCCCTCCTCGTCAGGTGTATTGCTTTTTGATATTCGAAACATAACTTATTTTATAAATTAATTCTTCCTACCACCATTTGTATAAAAAAATAATAAATAAATAAATAGAGCATTCATCTAATTGGATTCGGCAACAACTATTAATGGTTTTGAACTTATATTCTTAAAAATAATATTTATTAATTCTCCTACTATTAATAGTTTTTGAATATATATCATTGACTCAATTTATTATTGTTGTAATCTTAAAAATATAATTATATGTAAAAACGATGTTGTTTGTTAGAAAATAATATTTAGAACTAAGTTTGGAGTAAGTTTTTATTAATTCACTACTAAAAAGTTAAAAATGTATTTTTTTAATAATCAAAGTGTTAATCTCCTAGAGTTTAATATGTTTAAATAAGATTAATATACACATTTTTCTTATTTGTTCAACCAACATTAACAATAAAAGGAAAAAAAAATTCTTTGACGATTTAAGAAATAGCTTAGTGATGATATCGGGTATCTTTTATTTCGGGATATATTATAAAATTTTATATTGCTTTAAAAGGACTCGGTGATCAAAATATTAAAATCTTGGTATAACTTATTTAATAGTTCTAGTACTCCTAGACAATTAAAAAAAAAAGAAAATTTCAAAAGAATAATAGCAAAAAAAAACATGCAATATTTATATACGAGACTAAATAAATAATTAGTTTTGACTAGTTTTTATAAGAATAATTTTCAAATGATTTTGATACTAAAATTAAACTAAAAAAATTATATATATATATATATATATATATACATAAATTATACGTCAAAGACTAAATATTGAGTCAATCCATTTAGAAATATAACCGCAAGATGAGGGAAAACCCATGCGGATATAGACAAAACGACAAGAGTATATTTTAATTGGGGTTGAGGAGCAAAACCCAGTTCAACCCGCCGGAGTTGCACCCAACCATATTTAAAGACCAAATGACTTGAGGAAATAAATAAATAAAAAAATAATAATGGGGTAGAAGAAGAAGTTAACCGATCAAGCCGCAACATGACAAACTCTAGATTGTTACAAGACCAGGAAAAATAAACCTGTTTCTGTAGTTGTTCTTTTTTTATATAAATTTTAAATAAATCTCTTATATTAGAATTTAAATATATTACACTAAAATAATTTATATAAAATCACCCGAAATGATAAATTTTAAGCTATGAAGAGCACCATCAATGATGCTATTGGATCTTATATAATTAAATGTTTATTAATAACATTATATTAAATTATGAAATTAGTTAGATATACTTGTCTTGGATCATGAATGTGTTAGGTGTTCCAAAGGGCACGTTCGTCAGCGATTGCTGAACTGGCATAAAGTTACAGCTAGAAAAGTTTTAAAATATAGGAGTCAAGTCTTCGGCAAAGTCATTGTTTATCATTCTTTCTTTTTATTTTGTTTTTTTAAAAGGAACTTTTAACTATTGCTGGGGGGGGGGGGGGGAGCCAATCAAAGTGATTGTTGGGTTTCCCTTGTTATAAATAATTGAATCTCCTTTTGTTTTACAGAGTGTATTTTCAAAGCCCTTATCTTTCCAGCCCCGGAGCCTCTTCAGCACACGGGTACCACTAATAGCAACTCTTTCCATTTTCAATATTTCTAATTTTGATTCCCGTCACGTCATTTGTTATTAAGTTCGCTTAGTAATCGTTATTCTCACTCTCTCTCTCCATGGCAATTTATTGAATCATTTGGGGGGAGGGCGGAGTCTCTAAATCTGAATGGAATGAAGTTGAAATCTATATATTTTTTTTCATAAATTCTTATTGCTTAAACAGTTGCGAGTTTATGATTATTATGAAATATTGCTGGAAATGAAATGCATTTTGGCGAAATTGCTTTAAGGGGGTCTCTTTTTAGTGCTCAACGATAATGATTCTAAAATAGAACTGATATGATAGGGCTTAACTGATTAGTATACATAGATCGAATTGTTTATTCCTTTTACCAAAGCCTATAGAAACCGCTGAAAGTTGTCGTCTCAATTTCATGTTTGACAAATATTTGATGAAGAAGATAGATAAGATAAAACTCTTTTTTCCTTTCTTCTTGGTCTTACAATCATTATAAACTAGTGCAATTTAAGTGTAATCGTTTTTTTTTTTTTTTTTTTTGGGAACAGTCATCTACAAGCACATTGAAGTGAAGTCATAGCTATGTCAATTCTAGAGGCCAGAGAAATAGTTCGTGATAATTTAACTAAGGACCGAGAGAATTATGAAAACTGGAGTGAGTCCGTCAAAACCTACTTAATGGCTAATGATCTTTGGGATGTCATTGATGGGACGGTAGAACTTGAACCAGGAGCTAGTGGAGGAGATTATAAGACTTGGCGAAAGAAAAATGCCATGGCTTTGTGCATCATTTGTACTACATGTGACGAGTTATCTAGCTCTTTTATATCATCGGAGTGGAGTGCCAAAGGAATTTGGGAGGACTTGGAGAAATCATGTCGGCAACCAAAACCAACATCAAATCAAGAAGTAAATAGCTTGGAGCGGCCAGGTACTCATCAATTGCCCTCAGACTTTGTTCATGTTTGATTTGCAGTTACACATCAGCAGAAAAGCCTTCTATGAATCCAACATGACTAGCCAACTACCATAAATAACAACATTTTTCTGCTCAATAATTGTAAAATGTATTTTAATTACCCCCCATATCGATTTCCCCCCTAAAGGAGCAAATTCCAACAACCAAGCAAAATTATACTGTATGCTTTTGTTATTTTAAGTAATATAGTATGATTACAAAAACAAAGGTACTTTTTATTTGAAGTTCTTTAATTCAATTAGTACTTTGTGTATTTAGAATCTTTAATTAGAAGAAAAATTTCATACTTCTCACATGTAACGACTTGGTTATTCAGAAGAAACTAGACACACTCAGTTAAGAAACAAAATCCTTTGTAGGGGGACCACGGATGGAGGACAAAGCTGATCTTCGAAAGGCTGTGGACACCGGTGATTGGAATAAGGTCAACCAGGTCCTTGACCGTGATGATATGCTATTGAGCGTGGGTATTTCACATGGACAGAAGACGGTGCTTCACCTGGCAGTTACAGCAGGTCATAAAGAGATTGTAGAGAATCTGTTGGAGTTGGAGGGCATGACAAATGAAGTGTTGCAGGCACAAGAGGCTGATGGTTACACAGCTCTTGCTATTGCTGCTCGAGGTGGACTTCTAAATATTGCAAAATTAATGGTCGAAACGAATGAAAACCTGGTCCATGTAGTGACCAATAATTGGGAGCTCCCAGTTGTATTGGCTTCTGCAAGTGGTCATGATGAAATGACTCGCTACCTTTACAAAAATACTGACTTTAAATACTTTGACCCAAGAAACACCGATATCCCAACAAATATGACAATTCAGGATCCAGAAAACCAAGCTGATGAGGATGCGCGTGAGAAGTTCAAGATGAATGCTGTTGCACTTCTTACTAATTGCATTGCTGCCAAAATTTACGGTAAATATAAAAACTTCATCTTGGAGATTATTTTGTTGATGGCCACCATTGAACATTGTTGACACTTGCTTCTGTTAAAAAGCTGTTCAATTAACCAACACCAGATTGTGGCATTTTTCTCATTAACGGAGTACTCTTGTTGCTTTATATTTACAGATCTTAACGGGGGTCTATCAAGGCATGAATTTAGCTAATTAATGATTCATGACATCTTAAATGCCTCATGTTCTTATTGTTGCTATAAATTTGAGTGCATGTGTGCCTGTGTGTTTGTACTTTTTTCTTTCCATAAGCTGCAGCTGCAACAGTCGCTTATCTCACTCTGTTTTTGGGTGATGCAATCTTTCAGATGTTGCCATGAGTCTAATTAATCTATGGCCAAGTTTGGCTACGTCTTTGGACTTTGAGAGGAAATCTGCTGCACAGGTAATGGCTCAAATGAGGACTTCATTCTCGGGTGGAGATGACTTTGTGTTTTGGAAAAGATGGATCTACTCTCGTAAGCATACAAACCCCGTTTCTCTCTCTTTTGAACACACATTGTCACTTGTTTCACAAACAAAATAATCATGTTTTCTCTGAAAACAATCTTTTCCTAAAGAATATTTTCCGTTATTTGGCTGCTACGCTGATGATAGGCTTATTTAGGCATTGTCCTGTGTCCTCATTGACCACACCAAGGGACTGAATGTTTTGTTCCAGAGCTTAAGACTAAAAGAGTACTCTTTGTGACTGGACCTCGTGGCATTTGAATTTATTCGTGTGGATCGTGCAGGTTCTACAAAACGCCTGTGTATATGTGCTTTCTTTTCTTTTCTTCTTTTTTTATTTATTTTTTTTTCGGTTGTCTATTAAACTGTGTATAAGCTTCTCAAAAACAAAAAATAAAAAAGAAAAAAAAATTGCCGGGGGAAAACCTCATTTTATAAAATTTCTATTTCAATTTACATTTTTTTTTTTATTTTGAAATATGGCATATTCTTAAATCACCATGACGAATTCCTTTCTTTGCAAGGAATAAGCATACAACAACCACCACTACCACAACCAGCTAATGTACCATCCAATTGCAGAAATAATCGCTGTATGAATTTTCTCATCTCTCTCTCTCTGCTACCATCTTGAATACATTCTCCACACGCAACTCTTAAACAAGCCTAAGATCGTAATCAAAGAAATCATAGAATATTGTGCCAACTTAAGACAAAGCATGAACACTTCCATCATCGTTACTGGGATGCTTTTCCCTTTTTTCATTGATGCCATCAGTTTTATCCTAATAAACATTAATGTAATTTTGATCATTTGATGATCCAACAATTGGTTGAAATAGTGATATATTTCATTCATCCTATTGGTGATTGCTATAGGAAAGAGGATAGTTTAAAAGTGAGGGTGATCATTTGAATTCATTCATGGGTGTAGATAGGATACATGCAGCTCAACCATCCATTTATGATAACAGAATAGTGGCAATAATTCTACTTGGTTAAAATATTTGTACAGTGAAGACCGTCTAGATGATGAGTTTGTGGATTTGAAGATGTCTTTAGCATTTTTTGAGAGTTCAGACATCAAACAAACATTTTTGAGCAAAGTGCACCTAGTAAAACCATTATTTAACCGGTACTAGTTGACCATGTCAAACTAACCTCCTTTGTTAGGAACCACTATCTTGTTTGGCCACGGGTAGGTGCACGATAAGCTTGGGTTACTAAGCACAATCTCATAAGTTAAGAGACCCAATGGCAGTTGCTATTTTTCCTAGCTAAAGAACTTTCCTTCATCTTACATTTTTGATTTTGTACCATGTAGCTTGGCCTTACCTTCACAGAAGATTTCCAATTAGCATATAGTAGAGATTGGCATTTCTCATGTAAACTTTGGCTTTATTTGGAAAGTTAGGCTGCAAACAACTCTTATGTTTTATCTCAAACGTTCATTATTCTACTAAAGCATCATAATCTTATATAAATCCCGTAACATCATTGATGTTCAGAGTGGAACTTGTTTCCTACTTTGCATATGCAGCACTTGGCAAATTCTTTTCCAAATTCAGGTGGATGGAACACATAATAAAGCAAAAGGTCAGGCATACTCAAGCGCTTGAACTGCTAGAAATGATATGCCATGAAACAACAGAGTTAGAAGGGATGCGCAAAATTTTGTTCTTGGCTATTGAGAATGGGCTAATAGAATTCATCACTGAAGTATTTGATCGCTATCCTGATATGCTATGGTCCTATGATGACTATGGCCGAAATCCCTTCAGTTTTGCAGTATTGCAGCGCCAGGAGAAGATCTTTAACCTTTTATATGAAATGGGGGCAAAGAAACATCTTCTAGTGGGATATAAAGATAAATTTGATAATTATATGTTACACCATGCAGCAATGCTAGCGCCTCCTTTACGACTACGCAAACAATCTGGTGCAGCTCTGCAATTCCAAAGGGAGCTACATTGGTTTGAGGTTATCATTCTTCCCTTGCGCTTTAAGTTATTTTAAAATTTTGTGAACTCTATGTTGATCCTTTTTCATTTCAAATGCATTGATGCTATCATAGGAAGTGAAAACAGTTGTGGACCCCAAGTGCATAGACGCTAGAAACATAGAGGGCAAAACACCGCTTGAATTGTTCACTATTCAGCATGATGACTTACGTAAAGAAGGCGAAAGATGGATGAAGGACACAGCATCATCAAGCATGATTGCAGCCACTCTTATTGCCACAATGACATTCACGGCAGCATTTACTGTTCCAGGAGGGAATGATCAAAACACAGGATTTGTCATGTTTCTAAAAAGCGACTCATCTTTGGTTACCCCGTTTATGATTTTCATCATATCAGATGCATTATCACTCTTATCATCTTCAGCATCAGTTTTATCATTCCTAGGAATCCTCACATCCAGGTATGCACAGGAAGATTTTAGAGAAAAATTGCCTAGGAAGATGATATTTGGCCTTTTTACACTTTTCGTGTCTATGGCATCGATGATGGTAGCATTTGCTGCAACCCTTTTCATGATGCTCCACAAACGAATACATTGGGTCATTTACCCAATTGCTATATGTGGCGGCATACCTATACTTCTTTTTGTTTTGTTTCAATTTCGTCTTTTGTTTGGCCTGATCAAATCTACATATGGACCTGGCATTTTTAACAAGAAAAACTAAAAAGGGCCGAAATCATTTTTCAACAAAAACAAGAAAAAGTTGCCAAGAAAGCAATTGTAATTTCTTTTCCTTTTCTTGTTTGGATTTAATATACGGTACATTATTTCAGGCATGAAAGCCTGCCATATAAAGATTGTACTCTTTCTAATAGTAAATGTTCTTAAGCCTCCTTAGTTGAGTACATTGATGTCTCTTGCCATATATTGATCGTGAGAGATGCGAGGAGCATCAAAAGAAGCACCAGAGACAATGTTGTCATTAAGAAAAACACATAATGTAACCTTGGTAGAAATGTCACCAAAGATGCGCTAGTGCAGAGTGCAATGCATAGTAAAATGGTGAAAACCGGGGATATGCTTTTTATGAATATTTAATGTTTCACTCAATAGCCAAACTTTTGAATTTTAGTTTTATCATTTCTTTTTTCAAGTTTGCATTTTCTTCGAGAGTAGAAATTACCAATCATAGACTACTAGTTAGAACATAAAGCTGGTGGAAATCTTCGAATAGTCATGGAAGGGGAATGCTGCAACCCAGATGAGATCGGTGAAGAGATGGACCTCCTTCGGAGGAGCAACAAAAAAGCCAAGCAAAGCAAGGGCTCTGACGAATCTCAACCCATGCCATCCTTTAGAGACATGTTACTTGGGCGATCATGCGAGAACAGGAGTGAGGCAATGGACTAGGAAATAAACTCTGACTCATACTATGAAGGTTATCTAGAGGAGGATGCTCTAGGTGAATATGGTCAAATGCCTACTATCCCAGTGTCAAATGAGAAATTAAAGGAATTATGGAAGCCTCGGAGAAATTCACTGACAATCAAACTACTGGGAAAGGATATCAGCTACCATCTAATGAACACTAAGATAAACCTACCGTGGAAAAATGAAGGTGCAGTAGAACTTTTAGACCTGGGTGCGGGCTTTTTTCTTGCCAAATTTGCACTAAAACAAAATTACCTCCATGCCCTAACAGATGGCCTTGGATGATCCACGACCACTACTTAACAGTGAAAAAGTGGCACCCATGGTTCCAAGCAGAGTCAGAGAAAATTACCTCCACCGCAGTCTGGATCCGCCTCCCGCATCTACCAACAGAGTTCTTTGACGAAGATATCCTCTTCGAAATTGGGCGCGCCATTGGGAGACCCATAAAAGTGGACGCCAACACAGTTAACGTCCTTAGGGGGAAATTCGCGAGAATTTGCATTGAAGTGGAGTTAAATAAACCATTGGTGTCAAGAATCTGCATCCGAAACAAAGTCCAAAGGGTGGAATATGAGGTTCTCCACACTCTGTGTTTCATCTGCAGTAGATTCGGCCACAAAAGCGAAAATTATGAAGAAATAAACGCTAGGGAGATCCAGAAATGTCATACCATTTTGCCACTTCCCGGCGACCGGAAAAGAGAAGAGGGATGAGGGTCTCGGCCCATGGATGCTGGTAACCCAAAAACAGAGAGTTACCAAAAATGGTAACCTGAAAGATCGAAGATATAAAGAAGGGTTTCTGAACAACAAATTTACAAACGTAACGAAAGTCAACGATTCTTCGGATTTCGAAAACCCTACATCTTCTGAGCTCATAGTGGTTCCTGCCGAGAGATCACACATGGGACACCGCTCAGGAGCTATGCGTGGGAAAGGAAAGAAGACATACGAGGAAGACATCAGAGGCAAGAAAGCTGATCAATTGCAGACATCATTGCATGTGATTCAATTGGTTTGATATTAATCGATTAATTATTTTGATATAATAAATAATTATTTAATAATAAATCTTTTTATAATTATAATCTTAATTATTATAAATAATAGAACATGAATACTAATAAAAGCAAAAAAGAAATAGTGAAAATGAGATGAGATGTCATTATTACAGGGGAAGTATAATAAATAAGATTCAAATAAATGAGAAAAATGAGATATGAAGAATGCTATTTCTTAACTCCTTTTTTTAATTTTTAAAATTTGAATAAATTGAATTTAAACACTAAATTGAAGAAAAAGATAATTAAATTGATACGGTATATATATTTATCAATCAATATATTTTTTTATATATTAAATTTGATATTTTATACTATATTACAAATTTTTTTAATTTTTAATATAATCAATTTAATTAGTTAATGCGGATTTGTTACAAGATATTAACGATTCAGAATTCAAGGTGACATGAATATAATTAAAAATAAATAAATAAATAATAGACAAATTCGTTAACGAGAAATCCCGATTGTGGATTCTACATGTGTGTATGATTATATTCATGAAATTCATTTTGGACGAATTATACATTTCTATTGAGGGAAAAATTAAAAAAAAAAAATTTGTTTAGTATGCTAAGGATACGTAACATGTTATCTATGATAATGAAATTATAAAAAGGAGAAGTTAAGGCAAATTTCAAGCATCTAAGGAAATCATAAAAAGTATTCTCATTTCTCAACTTCTCTACATTAATTTTATTGGGTATCAATGAAAATTGTGCCAATAGGAAAAAAAAAAAAAAAAAAAAACGTGATGCAGACATAAATTCAAATCCAAGTATCTCGACCATGTACTCGAATTGCCCTAGTTTTTTTGGTAACAATAGGTGAAGAAAGTAAGGGGCAAAAACAATTCTAATAATCAAGAAAATGAAAAATTAAGAAAACAGGGTCTACTTCTTCAAGGCAATTAGGAATTATTTTTTAACCGAATATAGGCATATTATATATATATATATATATATATATATATATATATATAAAAAGCTCCAGAAGTTTACTTGCCAACCATACTGTTTCAAAATTGCATAACAAAAATTATAGTTATTTCGGTTTAAATTGTCGAATGTTAAAATTTTACACATGAAACTAAGTTGTTTATTCTAAATGGAACGATTTAAAGTCATTTTCATATTTAATATCACAAACTTATATAATATTTGAATTTGAAAACTATCCGCCTTTAATTTCTAATAAAAAAATTTGAAATAATTGATGTTCTTCAAAAAAGAGTTATAGCCATTTTATTAACACCAAACTCCTTTATATTGAGTGATCGGATATTTTATTCTTTTAATGAGAGATTTCATATTTGAATCTTGATAATAGAAAAAAAGAATTTGAAAGAGTCAATCCCTTAATAGGTTTTACAATATTCAAGCTGGATTAATCGGATGAATACCTAATGGGATATCAAAACGTGCATAACTTTGCTTTTTGAAGATTACGTGGTTAATTTGGATCATTAAACTTCTCCATTTGATTTAGCAATTTAAGTTATTCGAATAAATTCTCATGAAAAGTTTTATCTATTTAAATTCTATTTCAAACTTCAAATGATATTAAATATTTTATATATTTAAGAGTTTCTCCCTTTACTCTTCAAATATAATTATTATGTTAATAAAATGAAAGATAGACTACTTTTGAGATATTCTTCAAAATTATTACAAAGTATTTGTTTAGAGTTGAGTGAATCCTTTTAAACAATCAAGTGTATGGTTTGGCCATGTCAAGTGAGTTTTGAGTGAGCGCTTGGTTGTAGTTCGAATGATTCCGACATTGTCCTGTCTTATAATCGATACCCCTATTCTAAGTCTAATTAATATAGATTTCAACACACATTATTGTAATCGTCCTGCGCCTAGAGACCAGCCATTGTTCTCTGGTGTGCATCATTTGCCTGTTTTAACAATATTTTTAAGTAACAATTTGGATAATGGTTTTTAACTATTGTCATTGGTCTCTTCTAATATTTTTTTTTTAAATAATAATTGTAATTATGGTTTCCAACTATTGTCACTTCAATGTGCATACTCTCACTCCTTGCCCAATTTTGCCCAAACTAATCTATCTACACCTAAAACTAATTATAAATAAGTGGGTTTTCATTTCATCAAGTGGGGTCCAACACATTTCATCTTGCTGTTATATTTTGCGGAAAAAAAAATACAAGATCCAAGAGCATCTTCACGTGAGGATTAATATTCCCGATTACCATTTTTCATATCTATCAAAAGTCTCGTGGATTCTTTGAACAATGCAATAATAAATACCTCTCTTTTTCTTATTTTATTTAAATTAAAATTTACTCCTTTAAAAAATTAATTGAATATACATTTATCAGAATATATCTATAGTTGCTCTTTTTTATTTGAATAATTAATAAATCAAGAATTTATATAAAATCACCTGAAATGATAAATTGTAAACCACGGAGAGCTCCATCAGCGATGCTACTAGATCTCATATTAGTAAATGTTTATTAACAACATTGTATTAAATTATGAAATTAGTTTGGTACAACATTGTATTAAATGTTTATTAACAACATTGTATTAAAAACAGAAGGTCACTGGCTAATGAGTCAACCGACACCATCCATCCCCTTTAAAATCTCAAATTCACCCTCTCTAAATAATAATAATAATAATAATATATCCACGTTTTTGTGACTCCAAATTAAAGACTTCACCGCGTACAACTCAAATTAGAAGGGAGAAGAGAAAATAAAAAAAATGTTTTTCGTTGAGGTAATTTTGTAAAATTATCTTAATGTATTTTGAGTTGAGTAGAATTCGAGAAGGAAAAAATAAATTATTTTGGTTTGGGTAGATTTTGGGCCAAAATAATACATGTGCCCCTTGTTTTTGGAGGAAAAAAAAAAAAAAAAAAAAAAAAGAGGAACACAGAGGGAGATTTTCTTTCTTCGAGTCAAGTATATTATTTTGAGCCAAAATAATATATGTGCAAACTTTTGTCTCTATTTCATAAAAATTAAAAATTTTTGCTCTTTATTTATTTTTTTAGTCTTTTATTTTTTTATAAATTATTAATATTTAATAATTATTTTAAATTCCATTAAATTCGATTTCAATCGTAGCGGAAATATCTCCCAACGACAATTTGAGTACTTGCTGGGGCAGCCAATCAAAGTGGTTGTTGGGTTTCACTTGTGATAAAGAGTTGAATCTCTTCTTGTTCTAAAACAGAGTGTAGATTCAAAGTCCTTATCTTTCCTGCTCGGGAGCCTCTTCAGCACACAGGTACTACTAATAGTAACTCTCTCCATTTGCAATGTTTCTAATTTTGATTCCCAGTCAAGTCATTTGTTCTTAAGTTCGCTTAGTAATAGTAACTCTCTCTCTATGTGGCAATTTGTTGAATCATTTGGGGGGGATGGGGGAGTGTCTAAATCCGAATGGAATGAAGTTGAAATCTGTATACTTTTTTCATAACTTTTTGTTGCTTAATCAGTTGCTGGAAATAAAATGCATTTTCGCGAAATTGCTTAAGGGGTCTCTTTTTAGTGCTCAACAATAGTGATTCTAGAATAGGAATGATCTGATATGACTTTCTTAAATGATTGGAATGCATAGATCAAATTGTTTATACCTTCTGCTAAAGCCTACAGAAACCGTCCTCTCAATTTCATATTTGACAAACTGATGAAGAAGATAGAAAAGATCAAACCCTTTTTTTCCTTTCTTCTTGGACATACAACCATTATAAACTAGTGCAATTTAAGTATAATAGTTTTTTTTTTTTTGGGAACAGTGATCTACAAGCACATTGAAGTGAAGTCATAGCTATGTCAATTCTAGAGGCCAGAGCAATGGTTCGTGATAATTTAACTAGGGACGGAGAGAATTATGAAATCTGGAGTAAGTCCATCAAAGCCTACTTAATGGCTAATGATCTTTGGGATGCCATCGATGGGACAGTAGAACCTGAACCGGGAGATAAAGGAGGAGAGTATAAGACTTGGCGAAAGAAAAATGCCATGGCTTTGTGCATCATTTGTAGTACATGTGAGGATGGGTTATCTAATCAATTTATATCGTTAGGGTGGAGTGCCAAAGATATTTGGGAGCACTTGGAGAAGTCATTTAGGCAACCAAACCCAGCATCAACGCAAGAAGCATCTAGCTCGGAGCAGCCAGGTACTCATCAATTGCCCTTAGACTTTGTTCATCCTTCTATTAATCCAGCATGACTAGCCATTCACTATAAATAACATCTTTCTGCTCAATAATTGTAAAATGTATTTTGATTGGTCTGCATATCTATCCCCCCCCCCCAAAAGGAGGAAATTCCAACAACCAAGCAAAAAGTATACTGTATACTTTTGTTATTTTAAGTAATATAGTATGATTAAAAAAACAAAGGTACTTTTTATTTGAAGTTCTTTAATTCAATTAGTACTTTGTGTATTTAGAGTCTTTAATTAGCAGAAAAATTTCATACTTCTCACATCTAACGACTTAGTTATTCAAAAGAAACTAGACGCGCTCAGTCAAGAAACAAATCCTTTGTAGGGGAACCAAAGAAGGAGGACATAGCTGATCTTCAAAAGGCTGTGAAAACCGGTGACTGGAGTGAGGTCAAACAGGTCCTTGACCGTGATGGTAGGCTATTGAGCATGGCTATTCTACCTGGAAAGAAGACGGTGCTTCACCTGGCAGTTATGGCAGGTCATGAAGAGATTGTTAAGAAGCTGTTGGAGTTGAACGGCATGGAAGAAGTGTTGCAGGCACGAGAGGCTGATGGTTACACAGCTCTTGCTATTATGGCAGGTCATGAAGAGATTGTCGAGGTGGACTTCTAAATATGGCAAAATTATTGCTTGAAAAGAATGAAGTCCTGGTCCATATAGTGACCAAACATTTGGAGCTCCCAGTTGTAGTGGCTTCTCTAACTGGTCATGATGAAATGACTCGCTACCTTTACAGAAAAACTGACTCTAAATACCTAGACCCAAGAAACACCGATATTGTGCTTGTGGAGTTCAAGATGAATGCTGTTGCACTTCCTACTAATTGCATTGCTGCCAAAATTTACGGTAAATATAAAAACTTCATCTTGGAGATTATTTTGTTGATGGTCACCATTGAATATTGTTGCCACTTTTTTCTGTTAAAAAGCTGTTCAATTAACTAGCACCAGATTGTGGCATTTTTCTTATTAATGGAGTATTCTTGTTGCTTTATATTTACAGATCTTAACGGGGATCTATCAAGGCATGAATTTAGCTAATTAATGATTCATGACATCTTAAATGCCTCATGTTCTTATTGTTGCTATAAATTTGAGTGTGTGTGTGCCTGTGTGTTTGTACATTTTTCTTTCCATA
The DNA here is from genome assembly GCA_033439265.1 of Dillenia suffruticosa. Taxonomy (NCBI): domain Eukaryota; kingdom Viridiplantae; phylum Streptophyta; class Magnoliopsida; order Dilleniales; family Dilleniaceae; genus Dillenia; species Dillenia suffruticosa. Next base: position 5,722,186 of record JAVTVX010000005.1, read on the forward strand.
AGCTGCAGCTGCAACAATCGGTTATCTCACTCTGTTTTGGGAGATGCAATCTTTCAGATGTTGCCATGAGTCTAATTGAACTATGGCCAAGTTTGGCTACGTCTTTGGACGCTGAGGGGAAATCTGCTGCACATGTAATGGCTCAAATGAGCACTTCAATCTCGGGTGGAGATGACCTTGTGTTTTGGAAAAAATGGATCTACTCTTGTAAGCATACAAACACCGTTTCTCTCTCTTTTGAACACACTGTCACTTGTTTTACAAACAAAAGAATCATGTTTTCTCTGAAAACAATCTTTTCCAAAAGAATATTTTCTGTTATTTGGGTGCTACGTTGATGATAGGCTTATTTAGATATTGTTCTGTGTCCTCATTGACCATACCAAGGGACTTAATGTTTTGTTCCAGAGATTAAGACTAAAAGAGTACTCTTTTGAATTTATTTGTGTGTGTTGGAATTAATTGATTCGATTCACATGCAGCGGAAGCATTCGAACAATTTTCAGAAAAATAAATATAGATCAGGATGGTGATCACGATGTTAATCAAATCACCACCACTATATCACAACGCCGCAACCCTCAGTCCGACGATCATCGTGACGGGAAAAATTCCTTACACGGTATTTTTCTCTAGCCCTCATATTATTCTCTCTCTAGAGAATAATATTTTTTTCTCACAAGAATGCTCTCAAGAATTCATCAATGGGGGTCTCAACCAAAAAAAAAAGGAAGGAGATGTTAGTCTTCCTTTTTTTGAAAACCCCAAACCGTAGAGAGAATCACGGATATATTTAATATGTGGTTACTGGGAGTTACCCCACTAACCCTATTACAAATGTCTAAAATGCCCATCGTGGGCATCCTAAACTAATATCTCCCACTTACACACGAGAGTATTAAATATTCGTCACAAGATCACAACTCATGCGATCACATCACCCTGCTGGACTTTCATACAGAATTGGATGTCGTGCGACCGACGAGTATACCTGTAAGCAAAGACCTCTCGATGCACCTGTTAGGATGATCGACAAGCCATCGTTAGTATCAAAAGAACTCGCTGCACCCCAGATCCAAGACTAATTACATCCATCGAACTACTTTCCTTAATGAAAGTAATCCCAAATAAATGCTCGACTGTGTATCCACTATTATGCTTACATCCTAACATGGACAGACATAATAGGCTAGCCGGTGAATACAATACAATGGTGTAATATCAATTGATCTTCATTTTCCCAAACTCAAATCTATTAGCCTCAATTCAGCTGCTTTTTCAGACCTGTCTCTCAGACCTCAATTTATCTTCCGGGCCATCGGTAAACAGATTAAAGTAGCAACACTAAGCCAAGACTTTTAGAAACAGTCGAAAGTGATAAGGGTACAAGAGATCCCACTCAATGGATCTCGGGTCTCATACAGTGAGAACGGAGATTTAAATAATATCAATGTCTCAAAATGATATTCCTACTATCCCTGGTCGTCATATCACATACAGTATGAAACGTGTACCACAATGTTATTCCCCCATCTCTCAAAGGGCATATGTTAGATTTATCTAATACTATGTAGGTATGAGACTCAGTTTACACATAAGATTTTATCCATAGATCTTAGAGAGAGTATCTCAGAGACAATATCACTAGTCGCAGGTAATATCTGAGATCTCAAACCTGACTACTTACAGGCAACATGGATGTGGGTACGTCCATGTCCGTCATATCGCATATGACCTCATCCTGAACACATATTAGAGCGACTTATGTTCTAGTAGGGCCACTCTCAAAGTCTCTTACAATTAGAAACTGTCTCATCTCCGTTCATTCAGACCTGGAGGTGGTCACTCATATGAGAGAGTTGATCACGCATGCCTAACATATCATTTATCACAACAAATCAGAAAAGATATGACAATAAAATAATGCTATAAATAAGTGACTCAAACATGCACACATGTCATATATATATAACGCAATAAGTATCAGCACAAAGTGAGAAATGTTAATATACATACAAACCCTATGATTCCTATATCTCATACAGGAATCTCTCATAATGGGTTTATTGAAGGGATCAGTCAACGCGCTGTATAGTAATGTACTTAATTTGTCACTTCACTCTTTTCGGTGATGTATCTCATAACCTAGTATTAAGTATCAATGTGTTTAGACTTACTGATACTTAGGGTCTCAAGTATGGTCAAGGGCGGCCTGATTTTCTCAATAAATCATCACTGGCCTCCCACTGTTTGCCACAACCCCTAAGTGATCCAGAAATTTCCGGAGCCAAACACTCTCCTGAACTGCAACTGAGTGTACCACAAGCTCAGTCTCTATTGTAGATAGAGATATGTAGGTTTGCTTCTTGTACTCCAAGACAGCAAAATCTGATATTGATTTGCATACATTCAGATCACCAACTCAGTTGGCATCTGAATACCCAACAAAATACAAATCACCTCCTCCGTAACACAAGAAGAGGTCCGCAGTTCTCTCTGAGATATCTCAGAATCCTTTCAATACTCTCTAGTGATCCCCTCTAGAATTCGATCGATACCTAATTACCATATTGACTGCAAAGCACATGTTTGATCGTGTACGCGACACTGCGTGCATCAGGGTACTCAATGCACTGGTACAAGGGACTCTACTCATTTCCCTTGCCCTTTACAGAGTCTTAAGGCATATGTCAAGAATTAGCGTTTAACCTTTTAGCAATAAGAGTATCTTTAGGGTCGTAATCGATCTTCTCGAAGTGCTCAAGAACTTCCTTGATGTTGGACTCCTGTGAATGAGTCAACACTTGTTTCGAGCGATCTCTCTCGATCTTAACTTTGAGGAAGAACTGAGTCTCACCCATGTCCTTTACATCAAAACTCGACAATGTCCACGTCATCGTGGTCATGAGATACTCTCTGTTGTTCCCAATCAACAGAATGTCATTCACATAAGGACATGATCACAAGAACGTAAAAGGTATACGCAATGATTCTCCTCGATCATCACTAAAATGTGAGATATCACCTCCTCATGAAATCTCAAGCACCACTGCTTGGATTGATGATTAAGGTCGCATGTCGACTTCCGAAGTCAATGGACCTTATCATCCTGATCTATAGGAATAAAGCTAGATGGCTGTTCCTTGTAGATCTCCTCATCCAAAACTCTCACTCAGGAGAACAGTCTCAACGTTCATCTGGTCTACTCCAGATTCATATCATGTCCACGACAATCGCTAAAAGTAAACGGATCGAGGTAATCTCGCCCTTAGTCTGAGTAACCCATGGTTATCAGACAGGCCTTATACCTCAACACCAATCTGTCGACCTTTTTCTTGATGTTGAGAACCCACATGTTTCCAACGGCCCTACTACCCTCAGGCAAATTAACTAGATCCTAGATCCAGTTGATTCTCATCAACTCCTTTTATCCATGGCCTTTAATCAATGGTTCTCCACAGAACCCTCAAGAACCTCTAGGACAGTTAAAAGATTTCTCGTAATCCTCAAGAGTCATACTGAGAGCCTCTCTCTCAATCGGAAAGCGATGGTTAGGTACGCATCCTCGACTACTCTTAAGAGGAGGGAAAACCTTTTTACCTTTAGATGGATCGCTCCCACTCGGACCGAGATCCGTAATGGATTCTTGGATCCTGCCACTGGGATTAGCCAACCACTAGGTTCATCCATCTCATAGAAGGTAAAGTCCCAATTGATTTCACCTCTCATAGGATTTAGGGTGCCATCTGTATGCTCATTAGACACAACCCCCTGGAGTGTTCTGAGTATCTCATATAAATACATATCTTTTCTTGCAGGTCTAACTCGCCGTGTTAATACAAAAAATAGTGAACATACGCGACACAACCTCATAATCTCAAATGGCTAAGGTCAAGGCTGCCTCCCTGTCCAAAGCTCATATGAAGTACTGACCACGGACTTCTATAGAATACGATTGAGGACGTAGGCTGTAACCAATAACGCATCTCCCCAATGGGAAACGAGTCAATTGGTTTGCGCGATTATCGACCTCACTGTCTCAAATAAAGTCATATTCCTCTCTCACAGCTACTCTACTCTACTGAGTAGCAAGAAATAGTCACTTTCTCGCAATGCCCTTCTTGAAAGAAAGTTCTTCAGACAAATACTCGCGCTCTCGTTCGGTTCTGAGAGTCTCCACTTTCAAGTTTTACCGATTGTCAATCTCGCTAGTAAATCTCCTGAAACATCTCAATGCCTCAGACTTGTGCGAGATTAGATAAACGTAACCAAAACACGTGTAATTGTCTATGAACGTATTAGAGTACCCAACACCATTTCAAGTTCTCACGTTCATAAGGCCATAGATGTCGGAATGATCCGACTGCAATAGAGTCCCAGCCCTCATTGCATTGTCGAATGGTTTTCTTATAAGTTTGTCATTTAAACAAGACTGGTTAGCAGCGGGCCCTACAGACCACACACTGCTAACCGGTTCATCCTCTCTCACACTAAGAGGATAACAAGAAATACCATTGAAAGGAATCACTTCTAGTGCATATAGTCCCTCACGGACCAAAATAAAACCAATCAAAGCATTGTGGTAATAAATGGAAATTATAAAATCTCCAAATTAACAGAGCATATTCTAAACTGAAATCAAGTTCCGTCGAACATCCGAAACGTAAATGACGTACAGAGTTTAGCAACTTTGCAACTCCAAGTTGCAAGTGCTACTCCCTCTGATATCGACAAACGCTCCGTTTCTGTACTTAAATCCTCCTACTTGAGGACTCACTAAGCGGAACTCTATAAGCGCGGTCCTATCTCGAGTTACGTAGTCGGTTGCTCCTGTGTTCACAATCCACGAGGGAGAGAAAACAGAGAGTAACTTAAACTACGTAAAGAAGAAAGAGTTAATTTTCACTCGTCGCACTCACGAGTGAAATGACCAAGTCTACTACAGATGTAACACTACACCTTGGTCGTATTCAACTCTTTCTCACTGCGCATTAATTTTATCGATTTTCTTGGTTGTTTTCTTCTTACCTGAATCTCGAGTCCCACAAAAGTCCTTGCTCGACTCCTCCGCATAAGCATGACCCGAGTATGGCCTACTCGCCTCTAGATACTCCTACTTGAGCTCACTGTGCCTATTCACATTAGTGAAAGTACGAATACTTTCATCGTATGTGAAATAGACTTTCATGATTTCTCATGAATCAGGTAAAGAACTGGATCGTATCTAGCACCAGAAAACATATCCGAAATGGGCTCGATCACATTCCTCAACTCTACGACCATACTCAACATTTTTATCAAATGTTATATCATCGTATGATCAACCCTTTTCTTATAAATTATTATACTTATAAGTCAGTATTCTCATCTCAGGATCTATAAAAAACACCACAATGCTCTTTATAGAGTGAGCCAAACCGATAAAACCGTAGAATATTGCTTATAGACTGGAATTATATTATCGTGCATGCTACTCAGGGGGATTGCCCTAACTCGGCCATCATTCCTCTTCCATGCACGTGATGTCCCATAATCTTGTCTTTCTGAGGTGTGGTACCCTCCCCGGAGTCTACCATCTCATACCTCAGAATTTTTAATTAAATCTTGCCCCTCGAGGATAAATTGAATCTACCGATGAAAAATCTCATAATTATCACTATTCAATTTTATCCCCCTGGCAAAAATCTAATACGATAATTTTATAAGTAGTCATAGAGATAATCGTGACTTGTGATATTTATTCTCATATTTTGTGCACCCTACGAATCAACAAGACACAAATGATTCGAATACAGACCCCAAAACGAGCGTATGAATCAACATACACCATACACTACAATCTGAGATTGCATCTCACCATTCGGACTAGGATTCGGTATACAAAAATCCACAATTAGTCACTTTTATGGTTGTGGGACCCTTAAAAATAAATAAATCCAAAACGACCTAACGCACCGTCAGAGGTCCCACGGGTCGCCACGTACTGGCGACATGTCATTGGGCGCCTACGCGTGCCACCTGCACGCTAACACACATGCTAAACGTGCAATGTATCGGTCATGCGCCTCAATGCGCGGCCTTTGTCACAATATATGAAAATATTGGTAATTTCATACATTTTAATTAAACTATATATAAAATTTCATTAGAACCCATCACAGCCAGTGCAATCGGCTGGTGGTTGGATGCACTTTAAATTTTATGCGGTGCCCGAGTTCGACGCTGGCTCTTAACATCTAATGGGTTCCCCTTTTTATTTATTTATTTATTTATTTTATTATAGCTCATGGCCTTCACTAGCCAGCCAACGCGTCTGCTCACGCGTGTACGCATGCGCCAGTCGGGTCTTGTATCTCCTTCTTCACCCGACTGTCTACAACTGGGTCATTTTGACCCGATTACCGAAAATCACCTTTCCTGCATGTTTTTGACGCTAATTTTGACCGGAAAACTCAATTCAACTTCCAAAAATATCCTTGACATGATTTATTGGAAGATTTACGCCCTAAACACGGCGAATTAAATTTCTAAATTTCGACCCTCAAGGCCATTTTTGAAAAACATTTTCCGGCTACACAATAATATGCAATATATATACCAAATTGAAGAGCATGAAACAAGGATCGCAGATCTATAAATTTTATGCATTGATTTGCCCTAAAACTCGACAAATCTGAGGTTGAATGGGTCGGACACTATTCATGGCTGAAACTTTCAACCAGAATTTCTTTGCCTAAACGTACTTAGAAAATTACGAAAAAATTATTTTCGTGTTCTAGGGATCATGGGTAACGCAGTGGTGTTTTCGGATTCACGAAACTCATCCGTGATCTAAACCTCAAATTTTAAACCCTAAATTTTTTTTTTATATACCCAAAATTAAAATTCAGAAAATTAATTTTAATAATCCAACGTCACTCTGATACCAATGTTGGAATTAATTGATTCAATTCACATGCAGCGGAAGCATTTGAACAATTTTTGGAAAAATAAATATAGATCGGGTATAGGGTATAAATATCTCGAATGTGTAGAGTCTCCAACAGATCAATCGAACGTCCCTCGATCGGATCTTACGGTCGGGATGGTGATCACGATATTAATCGAATTACCACCACTATATCACAACGCCGCAACTCTCAGTCCGACGACCATCGTGACGGGAAAAATTCCTACACGGAATTTTTCTCTAGCCCTCGTATTATTCTCTCTCTAGAGAATAATATTTTTTTCTCACAAGAGTGCTCTCAAGAATTATCAATGGGGTCTCAACCAAAAAAAAAAAGGAAGGAGATGTTAGTCTCTCTTTTTTTGAAAACCCCAAGCCGTAGAGAGAATCAAGGAAATAGTTAATATGTGGTTAGTGGGAGTTACCCCACTAACCCTATTACAAATGTCTAAAATGCCCCTCCTGGGCATTCTAAACTAGAAGTGTGGGTCGTGCAGGTTCTACAAAACGCCTGTTTATATGTGCTTTTCTTTCTTTTTTTTTTTTTTTGGTTGTCTGTTAGAATATGCGTAAATTTCTCCAAAAAAAAAAAAAAAAAAAAAGAAAAAAATTGCCGGGGGCAAAACCTCATTTTATAAAATTTCTGTTTCAATTTATATTTTTTTTATTTTGAAAGGTGACATATCCTTAAATTAACCATAACGAATTCTTTTCTTCGGAAGGTATAAGCGTACAACGACCATCACTACCACGTCCAGCTGGTACAACAAGCCAACCTGGTGATATGGAAAGCCAAACAACCAACGAAAGTCTAAATATACAATCCAATTACAGAAATAATTGTTGTATGTATTTTCTCATCTCTCTCTCTCTCTCTCACTCTGCTACCGTCTTGAATACGTTCTCCATATGCAACTCTTAAACAAGCCTAAGATCGTAATCAAAGAAACCATAGCTTATGGAGTTGTCCCAACTTAAGACAGAGCATGAACGGTTCCATCATCAATAATAGGATGCTTTTCCCTTTCTTCATTGATGACATCAGTTTTATCCCAATAAACGTTAATGTCATTTCGATCATTTGATGATCCACCAATTAGTTGAAATGGTGATATATTTCATTCATCCTATTGGCGAGTGCTATAGGAAAGAGGATGGTTTAGTGAGGGTGATCATTTGAATTCATTCATGGGTGTAGATAGTAGACATGCAGCCCAACCATCCATTTATGATAGCAGAATAGTGGCAATAATTCTAGTTGGTTAAAGTATTTTTTGAGAGTTCAGACATCAAACAAACATTTTTGAGCACCAGTAATCAAAGTGCACTAGTAAAACCATTATCTAACCAGTACTAGTTGACTATGCCAAACTAACCTCCTTTGTTAGGAACCATTATCTTGTTTGGCCACAGGTAAGTGAAATAAAAGTTTGGGTTTCTAAGCACAATCTTATAAGTTAGAGACCCAATGGCAGTTGCAATTTTTCCTAGCAAAGGATCTTTCCTTCATCTTACCTTTTTGATTTTGTACCATGTAGCTTGGCCTTACCTTCACACAAGATTTCCGGTTAGCATGTAGTAGAGATTGGCATTTCTCATGGAAACTTTTGCTTTATTTGGAAAATTAGGCTGCAAACAACTCTTATGTTCTATGTCAAACCTTCATTATTCTTCTAAAGCATCATAATCTTATATAAATCCCGTAACATCATTGATGTTCAGAGTGGAACATGTTTCCCACTTTACATATGCAGCACTTGGCAAATTCTTTATGTTGTTTTCCAAATTGGGGTGGATGGAACACATAATAAAGCAAAAGGTCAGGCATACTCAAGCACTTGAACTGCTAGAAATGATATGCCATGAAACAACAGAGTTAGAAGGGATGCGCAAAATTTTGTTCTTGGCTATTGAGAATGGGCTAATAGTTCTGTTGTTCTGTTGTTCTGTTGTTCTGCAGAATTATTATTTTTTATATTTTTTATAATTTTTGTCTACAGTTATGTTTGTGGTAGTTCTATAGCCTTGTTCAGTTTAGATTTTTTTCTAGGTCTTTTTGTTGTTGTGGGTAGGAATGGATTTGAGAAGATAATAGTCTTGTGGGAGAAGGCATGATAACATGGAGTGGTTCTGCAGTTTAGCAAAACTATTTTTTTTTATTTTTTTTATAAAAATATTAATAATATTATTTTGATTCATCATTTAATATTTTCACATTTTATGTTATAATTTCATATTTTATTTAAATAAATATCAAATATCTAAATAAATTATTTTTAATATTTTAAAAAATTGAAAATTCAAATAATAAAGTGGCACGCAGAACAATATGGTTCTGCTATGCAGAACTACATGGTTGTGCTAGCAGAGCTACATGGTTATGCTATAGTTCTGGTATGCAGAATTATATAGTTCTGCACGCCTTCGTCGACGTTCGTCGACGAAGGTTCATGCTTTCGTCGACGAAGGCATGCTCTTTCGTCGACGAATGTTCTTGTCTTCGTTGACGAACATTAATTTTTTTCTTTAAATCTAAAAGGTGGTCCCAAAAATAAAAAACTTTTTTTGTTTTTCTAAATAAAATATATTAGTGTAATTAATTTTAAATAATTTGTTTATAAATAACAAATGAAAATTTTAATTCAACAGAGTTTTTTTTTTCTTTCAAAATATTATTATTATTTTTAAAGCATCCGAAAACATTTTTTTTTTTTGTTTAGGGTTGTGATGGTGTAAATGATTTAAAAACTACATCTAAATGATTTTAAAAAGTTTAAATTGGATTTGTTTATGTAAAATAACTATAGTTTTTGTTCTTTTTTATATAAAATATTTTGACAAAGAGAGATATTATTAAAAACCATAATTTGATAAATAATTTAAATACTAAAATATTTGATAATATTAAAAGTAAAATGAAATACAAATGCAGAACTATGAATGCAAAACAATGAAATACGTAAAACTATAGAATAGCGTAGAATGTTGTAGTTCTGTGCATTACAGATATTTTTATAATTATAATTTTTATAGATTGTATTTTTAGGGCAGATAATATTTAAATATTTAAATAATTATTTAACATCAAACATCCTAAATTAAAAAGGAAAAAACATTGGCAAAATATGCATAACATTGATATCTATGTGAAATCTAAAATATATAAATATTAATTTGAAATTATAATATTTAATAATTTAAGTCTAAAAAATTCATAAATATTAATATTTAATTTAAAGTTTGGAAAATATAAAAAATATCAAAAAATAATTTAGTTATTTAAAAATTTCATATAATAAATTAAATATTCTTTTGGTTAGCATTCTATATGAGTTTACGCCGATCAATTTATGTATAAGTAATCTAACTCTATAAGTTAAAGTTCGCTTTATTCTTTTTCGAGTAATGTAGGAATTGTCAAGAATTAATCACGGAGTATTCAAATTAGAATTTTAAGATTTTTTTAGAATTATTGTCTATCTAAAATCTTTACTCTAATAGTTTTAATTTTTGTTTAAGTAAAAGATTTTAAAATTAGAGTTTCAAATAAAATGTTAATCGTAAAATAAAATATAAAAATATTAAATAATAAACGAATACTAAAACTTATAAATATGAATATGCAATTTAAAATTTTATCAGAATAAAAATATTTAAATATTTAATTTAAATATGTAGATATTTATTTAAAACTAAATAAATTAGATATTCAATAAATTCTATCAAGAAAAAAAAATATCTGTGTAATGTTATATGATGTTATGTTTAACCGACATAATTGTTCTTGAGTTCTTGTATATTCTTTTTTTTATTATTTTTTTGGTCATTTTTTCTATTTAGAAATATGGGTGACAAAACGTAGCTTGTATTATGCGTAGTGTGCGTGCTATATATTAAAAATTATATATTTAATTTGTTAATTTTTATTCTTATACAATTTTAAATGATAAAAATATTTAATAGTCTATTTAAAAAAATATTAATAATGTTGTTTTGTTCCATGATTTAATATTTTTACATTTTATGTTACAATTTCATATTTTATTTAAATAAATATTAAAAATTCAAATAAATTATGTGTAATATTCTAAAAAACTGAATATTCAAATAATAAAATGGTATGCAGAACAACATGGTTCTACTATGTAGAACTATATTGTTCTGCGTTCTGGTATGCATAACATTAGTATCTCTGTAAAATCTAAAATATATAAATATTAATTTAAAATTATAATATTTAATAATTTAAGTAAAAAAAAGCGTAAATATTAATATTTAATTTAAAATTTGTAAAATATAAAAAATATAAAAAAATTACTTTAGTCATTTAAAAATTTCATACAATAAATTAAATATTCTTTTGGTTGGCATTTTATATGATTTTGCACCGATCAAGTTATGTATAAGTAATCTAACTCTATAAGTTAAATCTCCCTTTATTCTTTTTCAAGTAATGTAGGAATTGCCTATAGTTAAACGTGAAGTACTCAAATTAGAATTTTAATCTTTTTAAGAATTATTGTCTATATAAAACCTTTACTCTACTAATTTTAATTTTTGTCTAACTAAAAGCGTTTAAAATTAGAGTTTCAAATAAATTGTTAATCTTAAAATAAAATATAAAAATATTAAATAATAAACCAATACTAAAACTTATAAAAATGAATATACAATTTAAAACTTAAAAAAATATTTAAATATTTAATCTAAATATGTAGATATTTATTTAAAACTAAATAAATTAGATATTAAATAAATTATATCTGAAAAAAATATATGTATAATGTTATATAATGTTATGTTTAACCGACAATTGTTCTTGAGTTCTTTTGTATTCTTTTTATTATTATTTTTTAGGCCGTTTTTTCTATATAGAAAGAGGGGTGACAAAACGTAGCTTATATTGTACGTGTTGTGCATGCTATTTATTAAGAATTATATATTTAATTTATTAATCTTTATTTTTATATAATTTTAAATGATAAAAATCTATAATAGTCCATTTTAAAAAAAAATATTAATAATGTTGTTTTGGTTCATGATTTAATATTTTTACATTTTATGTTACAATTTCATATTTTATATAAATAAATATCAAATATCTAAATAAATTATTTTTAAAATTCTAAAAAATTGAATATTCAAATAATAAAATGGTATGCAGAACAACATGGTTCTGCTATAGTTCTGGTATGCATAACATTAATATCTCTGTGAAATCTAAAATATATAAATATTAATTTGAAATTATAATATTTAATAATTCAAGTATAAAAAACGCAGAAATATTAATATTTAATTTAATATTTGTAAAATATAAAAAATTTAAAAAATTAATTTAGTTATTTAAAATTTCATACAATAAATTAAATATTCTTTTGGTTAGCATTCTATATGAGTTTGCGCCGATCAATTTATATATAAGTAATTTAACTCTATAAGTTAAAACTCCATTTATTCTTTTTCAAGTAGTGTAAGAATTGCCTAGAGTTATCCGCGGAGTATTCAATTTAGAATTTTAATCTTTTTAAGAATTATTGTCTATCTAAAACCTTTACTTTAATAGTTTTAGTTTTTGTTTAAATAAAAGTTTTTAAAATTGGAGTTTCAAATAAAATGTTAATCGTAAAATAAAATATAAAAATATTAAATAATAAACCAATACTAAAACTTATAAATATGAATATGTAATTTAAAATTTCATATGAATAAAAATATTTAAATATTTAATTTAAATTTGTAGACATTTATTTAAAAATAAATAAATTAGATATCAAATAAATTATATGTGAAAAAAAATATCTGTGTAATATTATAAAATGCTATATTTAACTGACATAATTGTTCTTTAGTGCTTGTATATTCTTTTTTTAGGCCTTTTTTCCAGAAATAAATTAATTTGATTTTTTGTTAATTGTAAAACTTTTTAATAGATAAATTTTAGCATTTACATTTTTATATATTAAATATTAATACTTCAAGTTTTTGAATAAAATATTACATATTTTAAATATTTAATTCTTACAACATTAATATTTTTGTAGTATTAATACTAATTTGTAATATTAAAAATTTAGTTGATTTCATGTAATATTAAATGAAAATTATAATATTAATTGAAAATTTTAAAATTTATAAAATATTAAATTATCTTGGTAGTTCCGCACTTGGCAGAAATACCTTGGTAGTTCTGCACTACGCACGTAGTTATATCAATTTTGGTATCTATCTATATTTTTTTAATCTAAAAATATCTGTAACATATTTTTTATTTAGTATTTTTAAAATTATAATTTTTCTAGTATCATAACATTAAATCAAAGTATTTTTATATATGAAATTAAAATTTTGCAAACATTAAAATAAAAATATAGATCGTCTCCATACTTGGAATTTTTTGAAAATTTAAAAAAATTCATGAATAATATATTTATAATTATCATTTTGAAGTTGAATTTGTATTTCTTCATAATAATATGTTTTACTTAAAAAAAAATCTATTTTCTAGTTCTACTACAAATCAGAACTATATAGTCCTGCTAAATAGCAGAACTATATTGTTCTACTGCTGAAGTTCTGTTACATAGCAAAACTTCATAGTTCTACTATGTAGCACTGCACGCTTTCGTCGACGAAGGCTAAATACTTGAGAGAGATAGTGAACTTGTATTAAAAGCAATCAACTTACCAATTTTAATAATTTTTAAAATTATAATAGTTTAATTTGAATACAAAATTAAAGTTTTATAATTTTTGCTTTCTTTCAATAATTTTTCAATTTTACTTTTTTTTTAAAAAATTTTTGCTTTCATTCTTTTTTGATTTTTTAGTAATTGTAAAAGTTTTTAATAGATAAATTTTAGCATTAATATTTTAATATATTAAATATTAATACTTCAGGTTTTAGAATAAAATATTACATATTTTAAATATTTAATTCTCACAACATTAATATTTTTTAAGTATTAATACTAATTGGTAATATTAAAAATTTAGTTGATTACTTGTAATATTAAATTAAAATTATAATATTAAATTAAAATTTAAAAATTTGTAAAATATTAAATTGAATATTAAATTACCTTGGTAGTTCCGCACTTGGTAGAAATACCTTGATAGTTCTGCATTTCGCACATAGTTCTATCAATTTTGGTGCCTATCTGTATTTTTTTAATCTGAAAATATCTGTAAAATATTTTTATTTAGTATTTTTAAAATTATAATTTTTCTAATATCATAACATTAAATCAAAATATTTTTATATATGAACTTAAAATTTTGCATAACATTAAAATAAAAATATTGATCATCTCCATACTTGGAATTTTTTTGAAAATTTTAAAAAATTCATGATTAATATATTTATAATTATCATTTTGAAGTTGAATTTATATTTTTTCATAATAATGTGTTTTAATTAAAAAAAGAAAGAAAATCAATTTTCTAGTTCTATTACAAAGCAGAACTATATAGTTCTGCTGCTGAAGTTATGTTACATAGCAGAACTTCACAGTTCTGCTATGTAGCACTGAACGCTTTTGTCAACGAAAATTAAATACTTAAGGGAAATAGTAAACTTGTATTAAAAGCAATCAACATACCAATTTTAATAATTTTTAAAATTATAATATTTTAATTTGAATACAAAATTAAAGTTTTATAATTTTTGCTTTCTTTTAATAATTTTTCAAATTTACTTTTTAAAAAAAATTTGCTTTCTTTATTTTTTGATTTTTTTGCTAATTGTAAAAGTTTTTAATAGATAAATTTTAGCATTAATATTTTAATATATTAAACATTAATACTTTAGGTTTTAGAATAAAATATTACACATTTTAAATATTTAATTCTTACAACATTAATATTTTTTTAGTATTAATACTAATTTGTAATATTAAAAATTTAGTTGATTACTTGTCATATTAAATTAAAATTATAATATTAAATTAAAATTTAAAAATTTATAAAATATTAAATTAAATATTAAATTAATTTGGTAGTTCTGTACTTGATCGACAATGGAGCATGCGTTTATCGACGAAGCTTGCTTGATCGACAATGGAGCATGCATTTATCGACGAAGCTTGCTCCATCGTGGACCTTTATTTGGGCATCTTCATTTGGCCATCTAAAGTGACCACACACGGAAGAAGGAAAAACTTTCATCTTTATTTGGGCATCTGTTAGAAATTTTGCATTATAAAAATTATAATTATTTTTTTGATTTTTTTATTTTAAAATTTTAGATTAAATATTTATATTTATGAAATTTTTATAATTATTTTTTTTCCATTTTAATGTATTTTTTAATTTTAATATAATATATTTAGTGTTAAATGAAAATCTAACTGAAGTGAAAATATATTTATTGGTAGTTATGTGGTTCAGCACAGTGAAGATTTTTTTTTTTTTTACATTTTTTAGCTAAGAACTACTTTTTTTTTTTTTTTTATAATTTTTTCTATAGTTCTTTTGTAGTTCTGTAGTTGCAGAATTACTTTTTGTTTATATTTTAATATAATGACATTTTTGTAATTTTAGTAGTTCTGTAGTTCTACACAGTGAAGAATATTATTATTCAATGATTTAATTTAAATAAACTTATAAATATTATTATTTAATTTAAAATTTTATTAGAATAAAAATATAAGAATATTTAATTTAAATATTTATTTAACATTAAATATATTAAATTAAAATGAAAAAAATATTTCTATAATGTTACAATTAAATATTTAAATATTTATTGTTTGAGTAATAGTGCATATGTATTAAAATATTTTTACTATACATCATTTATTTTAAATCCTTTTTATATTTTTAGTATAATCATAAATTTTTTAATAAAATTATCATTATTCTTCTGCATATATTTAGTATTTTTAAAAATATTTTTATAGTATCGCATTATAAAAAAAATTTTCTGTATTATATAATATTTTAATATAACACTTTTAGATATTTTTTAATATAAAAATATTTGTAAAAAATTTTTACTTAGTACTTTTAAAATCATAATTTTTCTAGTATCTTAATATTAGTATTAAAGTGTTTTGATATATGCACGAATATTTTGTACATAATAAAATTATATTATTTTTTGCATATATTTATTTTTTTATAAATTGTTTTATAATGATATTCGTATAATATTGATAGTTCTGCAATGATATTCTTGTAATATTGAAGTATAGTGATAAACTATCCGCAAAACTATGGCAATGATATTCTTGTAATATTGGTAGTTCTGCAATGACACTATTGTAATATTGATAGTTCTGCAATGACATTTTTATAATATTGGTAATTCTATAATGTTATTCTTATAAATTGATAGTTTTATAATGGTATTCTTATAATATTGAAGCATAGTGAAAACTAACAACTGCTACACTACAGAGTGTGTTGGTTCTTTCTTTTTTTTTCTCTTCTTACCTCACTCCTTATTAATTTTTCTTTTTTGATATATTTGAATGATATTATTGAATTATTTTTTTATTAATATTAATATAATTTGAAATTAAGGATTTTAAATAGAAAATAATAATATAATAATAAATTGATTGAAATAATTAAATAATTAAAATAATATAATATAAAATTAGACATCATAAAAGAAATTAAATAATTAAAAAAAAAAGAAAACAAATCTAGTGAACCAGAAAAAAGAAAAAGAAAAGTGGAGGTTTGATCCAAGATTGCCAATGTTTAGGATATATATAACAAATTAATTATAAAACTTATAAAATCAAGTTTCCCAGGCAAAATAATTTTTTTCTTTTTTGTTTTAGGTAAAATATGTCTCTGAAGACATGAATTCATTTTTTTAATATTAAAAATGTTATATGGAAATTTTTTTAATTTTAAAATTCTAACTTGCTAGTGGTGGTGGATATATATAACAAATCAATTATAGATTAATTTAAATTAATTTATAAAGTATTGGCACATTAATTAGGTAAGCAGATTAGCTAGCATAATGATAATAGCGAAGATCACTGACAAAATAAAAAAAGAACATAAGCATCCATAATAAAACGTAAAATATCTCTACGGTCATCACCATCTCCATTTGCCTCACTTGCAGAGAGACAGAAAAAGCGAGAAAGAGTATAGTATGTTCCTTTGTCCATTTTGAGTTTTAATTTTTTTTAATGACTTATGATTTCTAAAATTACATATATTAAATCTTTTTCTTAAAATTTTAGAAGCAACTGTCTCTTTTCCCTATAAAGGTTTTGGTATCTTAGAGATATAATTCATCCAATAATTTTTTAATCATCAATTTGAATTTCTCCACTACTTTGTTATTATACTCGTCGGTTTTGTATATTAAACAAAATCACAACTTAAAAAATTTGATGAAATGCTCATCATTTCGATTCAATATTTCCATTGAATATGCTTTTAATAATAACCTTTTTATTATTTATGACACACTTTTACTATATTTTTCTTAGCTTTGTAATTGATGAAGTTTAACTGGCAGAGAGCAATGTGCTTGCAATTTAAGCCACGTAAACGACACTTCGCAAATTGGATTACTAGGCACATGCCATACAGCCAAATCATGGACTTTGATCGCTCTACATGAGCTCCGTACGTCAAATGCAGAACAACTTTTTTTTTTTTTTATAATGGCCTGCAAAACCATTTGAACAGAACAATAACATATCCTAACTAAACTATCATGCAGAACTACTTAATGTTAAATTAAAGTTATTTTATATATGCAAAATAATTTTGGATATTTTTAGTATAATCGTAAAATCATTTCGAATACGAAATAAGTGCAGAACAAATGCACCTAGCTGTGTTCAATTTTTTAGCGAAGATATTAAATTCCCAGATACTTTTAATTCCTCCCACTTTCATACTTTTCCTATTTCCAGACCTGTTTTTCTAAATATCACACCTTTAGAATTCTCTAAATATATTTTAGACTGTTTTGTCGACCAAAGTCAATTTTTCATTCGTCAACCAAAGCCCTTGCTTCATCGGTTAAAGTCCTCTTTTAGTCCACCAAAAGCTAAGCTTCCATCGACCAAAACCACAACAAAAACACATTGGGCCAATACCGCTTTAATGGTTTAATCTAAAATTATAATATTTAATAATTCAACTATAAAAAATTCATAAATATTAATAATTGATTTAAAGTTTTTAAAAAATTAAAATTTTAAAAATTAATTTAAATATTTAAATATTTATACAATAATAAAGGTAATTTGAAAAATTAAATATTAAAATTAACACTTTATCTGAACAAATATTAAACTCTAAACCAAATATTGTTTGCTTACAAAAAATCAGAATATTTTTTACTTCGCAGAACCACTTGGTAATTCTGCACTTCGCAGAGCCACTTTAGTGGTTCTGTATTTCGCAGAACCATGTGGTAGTTCTGCACTTCGCAGAACACCTTGGTAGGAGGGAGGTGGGGAGAGAGAGAGAGACAGAGTGAGAGGGAGAGATGGAGAGAGAGAGAATGAGACGGAGGTAGGAGGGAGATGGAGAGAGAGAGAGATTAAATGTATGCATTTAATATATGCATTAAATAATGAAGAGAGAGAGAGAAAAGTAGAGTAATAAATGAAGAGAGAGAGAGAAAGAAAGGAATTGAAGGATATTTAAAATTTTATAAAAATAAAATATTTAAATATCTAATTTAAATATGTAGATATTTGTTAAAAAAACTAAATAAATTAGATATTAAATAAATTATATTTGAAAAAAAATTATCTGTGTAATGTTATGTAATGTTATGTTTAAAGGACAATTGTTTTTGAGTGCTTATATATCCTTTTTTCTCAGGCCTTTTTTTTCTATATAGAGAGCCGTGACAAAATGTAGTTTGTAGTGTATGTGGTGTGCATACTATATATTAAAAATTATATATTTAATTTATTAATTTTTATTCTTATACAAGTTTAAATGATAAAAATATTTATAAGTCTATTTAAATAAAAATATTAATAATGTTGTTTTGATTTATCATTTAATATTTTCACATTTTATGTAATAATTTCATATTTTATTTAAATAAATAACAAATATCCAAATAAATTATTTTAAATATTCTAAAAAATTAAATATTCGAATAATAAGGTGATACGTATAAGGATGTAGTTCTGCAATGCAGAACCATGTAGTTCTGCTATGCAGAACCATGTCAAGTTTCGCATTGCAGAACTATGTAGTTTTGCTATAGTTCTGGTATATAGAACTATGCTCTTTCGTCGACGAAGGTTTTTGCCTGGCAAGGGCACGCATGGGGTTTGTAACCTTAAATTTCAAAGTATTATATTTCATTATTATATAAATATAATTTTAATAGTATTATAATATTATAGTATTTTTGCTATATGCAAAAACATTTTGCATATAATAAAACGATTTATATAATACTTTTTCGTATTTTTAATATAATTGGAAATGTTTATAATACCATTATCATTATTTTAATAACACATAACCCAAGGAAAAATATTTTTTAAATATAAAAATATTTTCAAATAATTTTTATTTAATATTTTTAGAATTATAATTTTTACATTATTATTATATTATACAAATTTATTATACATCATTTATTTCAAATAGTTTTGATACTTTTAGTGTAATCATATAATTTATTAATAAAAGTATTGATAGTTTTGCAGTGCAAAACTACGAAACTTTTGTTAACAACATTCGTACTCATAACTCTGCGGTAATTGAACAATGAAACACCAAGCAGATAAGCACTCGCAAGAAAACAGCCACTCGGTAACCGAATACCCAATAGCCAGGCACTTGCTGAAGAACTCTCATATTAAATTTTGTTGTGATTTTAATTTTGTATAAAATTTCTTATATAGCAATTTTTTCCTTATAAATTTATTTTTATATATAGACAATAAAAAAAATTATTGACCAAGATCGAAAAACTTAGTCGACGTGAACAAAAAAGAGTTTGGAGTTTTGGGAGTGATTTTAATTTTGTTTTTATTTTTTATTTTTTAATTTATATAGTTTGTGTATGAATAAAGATAAGTTTCTAATCCAATGAAATTGATTAATTTTTAAATCTTCTCTAATGTTATTTCTAAAATTCAGAAAGGTTGACAAAAAAAAAAAACCTTTTTGTTGTTTTAAATAAAATATGTCCATCTACACAAAAATACATGAAAAGATAATTAAATTTTTAATAGTTTGTGTATAAATAACAGATTAATTATAAACGGAATTTCTAATCCTAGCTCATGCATAAACTTGGATTTTTGCTTAATGCTTTTGTAGACTGTTTTGTCAACCAAAATCAGTCCTTCCTTCATCAACCAAAGCCCTTGCTTAGTCGACGAAAGTCCTCCTTCAGTCCACCAAAAGCTGATCTTCCATCAACCAAAACCACAACAAAAACACATTAGGCCAACATCGCTTTTAATGGTTTAATCCAAAATTATAATATTTAATAATTTAACTATAAAAAATTCATAAATATTAATATTTGATTTAAAGTTTTTAAAAAATTAAAAATTAATTTAAATATTTAAATATTTAAATATTTATGTAATATTAAAAGTAATTTGAAAAATTAAATATTAAAATTAACACTTTATCTGAATCAAATATTAAACCCTAAACCAAATATTGTATACCTACAAAAAAACAGAATATTTTTTACTTGGCAGAACCACTTTCGTAGTTTTGTACTTCGTAGAACCACTTGGTAGTTCTGCACTTCACAGAATTACCTTGGTAGTTCTGCATTTTGCAGAACCACTGATAGTTCTATACTTTGGAGAACCACTTGGTAGTTCTGCACTTCGCAGAACCACTTGGAGCAGAACTACCTTGGTAGGAGGGAGGTGGGGAGAGAGAGAGAGAGAGAGAGAGATGGAGAGAGAGAGAATGAGAGGGAGGTAGGAAGGAGGTGGGGAGAGAGAGATTAAATGTATACATTTAATGCATGCGTTCAATAATAAAGAGAGAGAGGTAGAGTAATAAATGAAGAGAGAGAAAGAGAGAGAGAGAAAGAAAGGAATTGAGGGATATTTAAAATTTTATAAAAATAAAAATATCTAAATATTTTATTTAAATATGTAGATATTTATTTAAAAGTTAATAAATTATATATTAAATAAATTATATCTGGAAAAATATTATCTGTGTAATGTTATGTTTAAACGATATAATTGTTTTTGAGTACTTGTATAGCAATTTTTTCTTTATAAATTTATTTTTATATACAGATAATAAAAAAAAATTGTTGACCAAGATCGAAAAACTTAGTTGAGGTGGACAAAACTGAGTTTGGAGTTTTGAGAGTGATTTTAATTTTGTTTATATTTTATATTTTTTAATTTATATAGTTTGTGTATAAATAAAGATAAGTTTCTAATCCAATAAAATTGATAAATTTTTAAATCTTTTCAAATGTTATTTCTAAAATTCAGAAAGGTTGTCCAAAAAAAAAAACCTTTTTGTTGTTTTAAATAAAACATGTCTATCCATGCAAAAATATATGAAAATGTAATTAAATTTTTAATAGTTTGTGTATAAAAAACAAAGTAATTATAAACGAAACTTCTAATTTTTCTAAAATATTATCTTTAAACCAGTAACGAAAATCTAAAAATCTGTCACCGGAAACATTTTTTTTGTAGTTCTGCACCATGCAGAACTATAGTTCTGCAATTTTCTTTTTTTTTTCCCTCTTCTTTTCTCGCTCCCAATTAATTTTTTCTTTTTGATATATTTAACTGATATCCTTGAATTATTTTATATCAATGTTAATAAAATTTGAAATTTGAAATTAAATATTTTAAATAGAAAATTACGCGGATAAAAATTAAAAATTTTTGTTAGCAACACTCGTACTTATAACTCTGAGGTAATTGAATAACGAAATGAGCGTAGGACAAGCACTCACAATAGAACAGCCACTCTATGATCGAATACCCAATAGCCAAACATATATACTCCATAGGCACTTGCCGAATAACTCTCATGATCCAACAAGAGGTTTTTGCTTTTTATTCATTAATATATGGATCATGAATTTGATGATTATTCAACTATAAAAAATATAATAAAAATATTATATTGCATGCATTTTTACAACTGCATACCGAGAAAAATAGATGAAGGAAAAAAAAGAAAGTGGCTTTGAACAGCGCAGAATTTCATGCAATATATCAATTGGTTGAGACGATAGGCCAGATTAGTAATTTTTTTCTTATAAATTTATCTTTATATACAGACAATTAAAAAACAATTTGTTGGCAAAGGCCAAAAAACTTAGTCAAGGTGGACAAAAATGAGTTTGGGGATTCAGAAGTGATTTTAATTTTGCTTTTATTTTTTATTTTTTAGTTTATATAGTTTGTGTATGAATAAAAATAAATTTTTAATAAATTGGTTCATGAACTTTTTAAATTTTCTTGAATGTTATTTCTAATAAATTTTTAATTTTTTTTATCTCACTCTCACCTTTATTCCTTTTTTCTCCTTCACCTTGGGTCATTTTTTTTTTCCTTTTCTATTCTAATTGAACCTTTTTTGTCACGCCCCAAATAGGGTTCATGAGCAGCCGCCCGTTACCCTGAATACCGACTGTATTTTTATAAAAAATCGAGCAGAATCTCTCCATATTTCGGAGGTATCCCATGTACAATTTGATATGTATGTTCAAAATCAACCTGTCAAATAAACAAATGGTCATCCTGATCTCTCCAAAATCAACAAATCTCACCGCAAAACATCTAGGACAACGCAAGGTTATAAAATTTCAAGCAGTTTTAGCCACAGACCTTTACTGTCATGTCCAACTAGAGTATGAGCAGCCGCTACACCGAGCGGTCCAAAATATTTTTATAAAATGTACAACAAATTTCCCAAGTTAACATTTCAAATATTTACAAGTGTCTCAATGCAAATGAAATGAGTCTACACGAGAGTTTCACGAATGAATGTCCATTATTCATACAGTCATCCCATAAATATATATGCGGCCAACTACGGATCTCAATATCAAGATCTCGCAGGGTCGAAATAAAGTAAGAAACTCATCTTTCAAATTTAACTTAGAGCTCACCGTAGTAAATACCAAATCCACCGAAACTATCAAAAACTTTTAGAACCTGTAACGTCGTTCTATCACAATAATCCTGTCTGAGAAATGAGAAGAGATGGGTGAGTGTCGGTGAACCATTTGAGTGTCAAATAACATTTTTCGTAAGCAAAAATTTATAATTTGTAACGAAACATAATATGTGCCGAAATATAAACTCATTTAATAAATCACACGATATCATATATATATGCATCCGTATCAAACATCTTTTTTAGAAATCTTGGGGTCCCATAAAAAATACTTCCGTCTCAGGTTGGCCGAAACCCAGACGAAAGCCCGCCAAGGGTTTTTCCATCATGTTTCAAAACATACCCCCTTCCTTGGTGTTGGGTCGTGCCCCACTGGGGTACAACCAGATATAGCCCGACCTACCGCAGAGGGAGACACATTTGTCTCTCCCACCAAATATAATCCAACCCTCATCCACGTTGCCCCGTCGGGTTGCGCTGTGGGAGGAATGACTATAGCCATTAATCATACACAAGCACCAATTATTTCGCAAACATCACATAACTAGCAGGCATCCAACCCGCATAGTTTATCAAAATACTTCAAATTCGTGTGCCGATATATTTCATCAAATCATTTTAAATCAACATGCCAATGCAATGGTAGAGTGGGAAACATTCTAGTTCTCAAATAATGGCACGACATTGATTCATTTCAAACCATGGATGCATAGTCATCGGAAGCATAAACTTACGATATTCCAAATGTCACAAAATAAATTTTAAAATTTAATACCACACGTCGAGTCAATGCATATCGAAAATATGTTTTATTAAAAACACGGCAGAAAAACAAGTTTACTATTTTATGCAAGTAATTAGGGTCCCACTTACTTTTTCTAGAGAGAGTGGTCACTCTATATTTTTAAAACAAATCCAATCTGACTCCTCGAGTCTCCCAAAAGATTTTCCTAATCAAATCATCATAATATAATATCAAATAAAAGTTTAATAAGGGATTTTTTATTTTTCTTTCCAATTTACACAACCCTAAATTTACACAATCTATTTTCTAAATTCCTGTTTCATCAATTTTGAATCATTTGGCTCAGAATGATCAAATTTTCAATATTTTTCATTTTTTTTCTAATTTTCCTCGAATTTAACATATTTCAGAGTATATCTAGCGTTTCTGATTCTAATTTCAACATAAATTCGATAAAATTTATTTCAAATATTGAAGAGATTGCATTTCTCTCACCTAGGGTTTTCTCGGAGTGCAGACTTTCGTCCGAATGTCTCATCGATCACTCCAAAATCTGCAATGCTCCCTGTGCAGAGGTTCGTGGGCTCGCGGGTCAGCAGGCTAGCGGGCTTGCGGCTCGTGAGCTGCGCGGGCTGGCGCGAGCTGTCGCGCGCTCACGTTGTGGTACGCTCACACGGTTGCGCGCTCACGCTTGCGCTGTGGCGCTCTGGCGGAAGGTCGTGCATTGTGGCGCGCTCGTGCTCATGCAGGGAAGCTTGCGTTGCGGCGCACTCGCGCGGTATGGAGGAGCAGCGATGGAGAGAGCGGCGGAGGGTGGCGAAGCCGAAAAGAGGGAGAGAAGAAGAAGAGAATGGTGGTGGTGGTGCGCTGCGAAGGAGAGTGGCGGATTCGGGCCAGGTAGGGCGGCCGGTCGCAGGAAGGGGAAGAGGCAGAGAGAGAGAGAGAGGAAGAGAGAGAGAGAGATATTAGGGCTAAAAGCCCTAAATCTGATTTGGCTAGGGGGTGCTGCGTTTTGACTCAAAACGCAACACTCCTCTGTTGTGTTTTTTTTTTAAACTCTTATTATTGTTATATATATATTTCTTTTTATAAATAAATTTATAAATAATTAAATTTGTAATTAAATAAAAAAAATTTAATAAATGGTTGAATATATATATATATATAATATTCATTTTACACTAAAATTCACGGATACGGCAAAATTTAAAATATACCAAAAATTCAATTTAAATACCCAA
The DNA here is from genome assembly GCA_033439265.1 of Dillenia suffruticosa. Classification (NCBI taxonomy): domain Eukaryota; kingdom Viridiplantae; phylum Streptophyta; class Magnoliopsida; order Dilleniales; family Dilleniaceae; genus Dillenia; species Dillenia suffruticosa. Next base: position 5,747,207 of record JAVTVX010000005.1, read on the forward strand.
AACAAAAATCAATATAAATAAATAAAATTTCTCTCCACACATATATATATATACTGAAGAATATTTATTTATATATATTTTTCGAGAATAGTACACTATTACGGACACCGCAGTGTCGGTGTTACATTTTTACTGTTTAATTTTGATATATTTAAATCTATTATTTAAATTAGGTTTTCATATATTTGAATCATATTATATTGTTTAGATATATATATTTTTTAAATTATAAATATATTTGATATACTATTTAATTGGGGTTGTGTGATTTTGTGATTGCGCTTCTATAATTATGAAATCACAGTTTTTTTATTGCGAAACCACAATTTTATTAACCAATTCAAGATACTATATTAGAAAATAAATGAAAAACTTTTCAAATAGATGAATAACAAAATTTGCAATAAATAATGTAAAATAGTAATCAAACACAAAAACCCCAATCGTGCAAAGTAATGAAATTCCACCAAGCACCGAACACTTAAGTAAATGAAAACTTCAATAACTTAGTAACCGATTTAATGACTTAAAAATAGTCATCAACTAAGCTCCCAAAAAAAATTTAACCCAAAGAACTAAATCTATATTGATATTTATCATGCAAAACTACTTTTTTTATATATATATATATAATGGCATTCTCTTAATAATATAATCATGCAGAACTATTTTTTTATGATGTATAACTACCTTTTTTTTTATCATGCAAAACTACTTTTCTTATAATTTTTTTATAATGATATGATATTCTTATAATAATGCAACCATACAAATTAACCACTTCCCATCATGTAGGACTATTTTTTTTTTTATATATAATAGCATTCTTATAGCGGAACTACTTCATTTCTTTCCTATCATACAGTACTTTTTTTTATCATGCAGAACGACTTTTTTTTTTATATAATGATATTGTTGTTATAACGCAGAACTATACACTTTGGTAATTCTGTAGTTTTGCAAAATTATTTTTTTTTATAATGGCATTATTGTAATAATACAGAACTATACACTGTGGTGGTTCTGTAGTTTTACAGAATCATCTTTTTTTTTTTTATAATTTTTTCTCCAATTCTGTATTTGGTAGTTCTGCCGTTCTGCAGAACCACTTTTCTATCTCTCTCACTTTTTTTTTTGGATCTCACTCTCACTTCTATTCCTTTTTTCTCCTTCACCATGGGTCATTTTTTTTCCTTTTCTATTTTAATTGATCTTTTTTACTATTTAATTTGGATGTAAATTTTGATATATTCAAATTTATTATTTGAATTAAGTTTTAATATATTTGAATCATATTATATTGTTTAGATATGTAGATTTATTAAATTATCAATATATTTAATATACTGTTTAATTGGGGTTATGTGATTGCGGTTCTGTAGTTGCGAAATCATAGTTTTTTTTATTGCGAAACCACAATTTTATTAACCAATTCAAAATACTATATTAGTAAATAAATGAAAAATTTTTTTAAATAGATGAAGAACAAAATTTACAATAAATACAGCAAGCAAACACAAAAACCCCAACCAAACAAAACAATGAAATTCCATCAAGCACCGAACACTTAAATAAATGAGAACTTTAATAACTCAGTAACTGACTCAATGACTTAAAAATAGTCATCAACTAAACTCCCAAAAAAAATCCAACTCAAAGAACAAAATCTACATTGATATTTAAATCAACTATTCTCGTTCATCCCACAAAATGCAAAAATCATATATACGAAAATTCTAAATCGTAAACGATTCTTTACAATTAACACGAGAACTGAATTTTCCGATATCACATACTTAGAAACAGGAAAAAACAAACACAATCTTTTATAGGATAACTTCCATATACAATATCATCATCATAAGCACCACCACCCTCCAGGAGCTGAAAACAAAAAAAAAAAAACATAAAACATAAAACAAAAAAAAAAACAAACCTTTAGCAATAAACATGAAGAGTAACAAAACAAACGTCAAACAAAACAAATGCTTAGAAACACAAACCTTTATAACAAAGGAATTGCCACCATACACCACAATCATCATTATTAGACATACCACTCACTTCAACAAAATCTAAAAAAAGTAACATTTTTGAATTAGAAATCAATATATGAAGAGCAGCAAGCAAAATAAATGTGGAATAAAATGGAACAAAGTAAATGTTAAGAAACGAGAAAGATAAACACAAACCTTCACAGCAGAGAAGAGAGCAATCACTTCCATAATGAGCAACTAAATGTCTCCATTTGCCCCACTTAGAGAGTGAGAAAGAGACAGAGAGGCCCCCTTTTATAATGACTAACACGATCACACTACTCCATCTATACGGTAAATAAAATCAAAAAAAAAGTCTAATCACAGAAAGCTAGCAATGAGTACCAAAAGGAATGACCTCATTTATTTTTTTTCCCCAAAAGCACAAAGCTAGGTAAATTGATAAAAATGCTCTTAACTCCCAAATCATCACACGAGGACAGTAAGAAGTCCATTCTAAAAAAAAATCAAGGGGAAAGAGGTAAATTATTGAAGAGTCATCCCAACCACTGCAGGTATGCCTTCTGTGAAATCAACAGCAAAATCTACCTCATTAATGTTCCTGAAGATGAAAATGAAGATGAAGATGAAGATGAAGATGAAGACAAGTGGCAAGAGGTTGTTGACACTTATATGATTAAAAAAAATTTAAAACAGAAAAAATTAAATGAAGAGAAAGAAAAAAAAAGTCTACTTCACCTCCACCTCACCAACGAGCAATCACATTCCGCCAACTGGAGGACGACGAAGTCCAGGTGGCACGGGGTCTTTCACGCTTATATCTATATGGTTAACGAGAGATGCGAGGAGCATCAAAAGAAGCAACAGAGACAATGTTGTCATTAAGAAAAACACATAATGTAACCTTGGTAGACATTGGCCACAGGGTTAAAAGGACATCTTTTGAATATGATAGGTAAGGCCGAAAGTAGTTTATAGTTCTAGGACCAGTTTAACCAACCGTCAAATTGACAGACTTACTAAAATCGATATTTTTTGAACAGAATAGGTTCGGCTAAAGTGATTTTAACCGTACATAAACCAAAGAGTCACTTCAGTTCAAACATTTTCAAGACCCATGTGAACAAATAAGCAAGACATATTTATAAATTGAAAATGGCACCTAACTTCTATTTACCAACGGGTGGGTGCACTGAGAACATCCCGAATGCTCAAATATTAAGACATCCAACAACAACATCAAATCTATTTGGGTGAAGATGGCTAGAAACACCAAAATTGCTCTCCTCATCTGCATCCGCGGAGCCTAAATGGTGTCAAAAGTCTCATTAGATCTCGGATCCAATCCATCTTCACGGTAGCCCTAGCCTCTCTTCTTATCTTAGGAACTGCAAGACTAGTCTTAGACTACTTGAAACATAGCCAAAGCTGATTTCTAGGCAATTATCTAGCCTAGCATGGGAAAAGCATAAACTGCCATTAGTTAACATCTCCAGCAGCGAGGGAATTGAGGAAGGTTGCAATCTTTTTGAAGGTAATGAGTGTTTGATAATGAATCCTATCCACCATACAAAGAAGAGAGCCGTCCATATCTTGTTAAACAAAGTCACTTGCCAGAAAAATGGCAGACTAGACTCACTGTACCAATTAGACTCAGTGTACCAACAAGTCACTATATAAAGAAGAGAGCTGTCCATATATGAACAGAATAGGGACTCCGAATTGATTATCTTAAAACATATGTATATGTATTAACAGAACAGGGACTCCAAATTGATTAGAGTCCCAAGATTAATTACAGAGAACTCACCTGCTTTTATTTACAGAAGCTCCCAATCACAGTCATTGGGATCATTCTTGGAGCTTGAGTCCACAGGGAAGCATGATAAAGTCCTCTTTACTCTCTGTTGGCTGAATTCTTCATCACTGTCACCATACCAAATTGCTAGCTGCTCACACTCCTTTGCTAGCCTCCTTTTTGAAGCAAAAGCATCCTGGATAATTTTCTAATGAAGCCTCTTGTTAACTTCTTGTCTTTTATTTTGTGTTCTTTGCTCGTTAAACTTAATAAGCAAGTGGACTGAAGCAGAATGATACAAAGTGTCTTTAAGCAATGCAAAGGACACAAAGGGAAAAAAACACACAGCGCAGGCACAACTTACTTTCTTTACCAGACTATATTTATCCAAACCTGAATATTACTAACCATAAATAAAACTTGGGTACGTTTTTACTTTCCTTCAAAACTCTCCACCTTCACAAGTCCCCAAAATACAGCTGAAGAGGTACAAAGAATATCTCTTCTTGCATCGACAATGGTGGCAAGCTCTAATAGGCCACAACAATCATCAGAACCGATCCATCTCAGCCACCATTTGAGAAATGCTTTGAAAAGATTCACAAACTAATAAAGCAAAAGTACACCACCCAAAATGGTTTAAGCTAAGCCTGCATCGCATGGCCCAAAAACTGCCAAAACCAATTGGTTGAGGCTGATATAATCAAAAAATGAACGATTCAGGCCAAAATGTGTCAACCTATAGGATGAGGTGTATGGTATGAGCTTATTCTTCTCCTAATGATAGAAGCACAGACCAAGAGGTATATTTCAGGAATCAAGCACTGTGATGTGAAGTGTAATTTGAGAAGAGACACAGTTTCACCAATTTGCTATGAGTTTGTTTTTTTCCTTAATGATGAAAGTACAAGGCATCAAAACAACTACTACAATCTCAATTCTCCCCTTTTTTATATTTAAAGACCATGTGATTAAATATAGACCCCGTGAAATACAATTCCTTCAATAATTTGGCATAAGTTTCTTCTTTTCCCTAATGATAGAAGTCCAAGGCATCTACTCCTACAATCTCAAATTCTCCCATCTTGTTTTTTGTTTTTCTTTTAAAGGATCATGTACTACAATATTGAACACGTCAAATATAAAGACTTCAATAATGGGCCTTTGAAAAGATGTGATTAGAATTATAAATCTAGATAAGAATGTCCAAATCCTTTCATATCAGTTTCATGTGATGACATGCAACGTCCGAATTCATTGGACTTAATTAACTGCTTATATGAAAATTCAGAAGATCTTGTCACAGACTCGGCTGAGACTTCTTCAGAAAGCAACACAGCGGCTGCTGTGTCTGTGACAAAGCATAAGTTATTAACAGCAGTGAAAAAATAAAGAGATGAAACCACTTCACATGGTATTAGAATCAGAAATTGCTTACCTTTTGTTTCCCTTGATAAGATACAATAGGAGGAAGCAAGTACCTTTTCCACTTTATTTTTCTTACATGCTGAAATGTCAAAAACAGAAATGGCAAGACAATTAGAACCGAATGTATATGCATCTAAGAGGCTATCAGGAAGATCTACAGCATTCTGACCAGATTTTGCAAGATCTGTGTCCGACAGATTGCCAGATCCCATAGATATGGAACTACAAGAAGCACTGCACCCCACTTCTTGCCAGATCCCATAGATATGGAACTACAAGAAGCACTGCACCCCACTTCTTCTTTGCTTTCATTATGTACCTTGGAAGCTGATTCAGAAGCACCGCACCTCATTTCTTCTTTGCTTTGATTATCTTCACTTATGATATTATACTTCCACCCATCTTTTCAGTAGATTCGCTGCCTTGACAGCTTGATGCCACAGGTGACACAACACCAACTCCATGAATAATTAAACAATCATCGTTTACGGATTCACTCAACGGTAGTAGATCATTATTGCAATCACAAACAACCACTGGCTTGATAGATGGAGTTGCCTCTTCTTTTATGGATTTTTCTTTGGTAGGACTTAATTTTCCTTCAAAGCCTGAAGGAAGAAGTGATCTTTCACTGCTATCATGATCTCGTTCGTCATTGTCATTGAATATTACACTCGACAAGAAAGCCCCAGTCCCTTCACTCCTACCCATGTCAATCATCTTTGACATGTCAGATGAAGATAGCACCTCCATTGAAGATTCTTCTTTGGTAGATTCTGAGCTTCTTTCATGAACAGAAGTAATAAGAGATGCCTCACCACTCTTGCAATTGTTTTCAGCAACAGACTCAATAATTGATGATACCACATCAATACCACTTTTTCTACCTTCAGTTGTGCCTGAAATATGAGGTAAAGTTCTCTTAATTAATGATACCACATTAACACTGTTGAGAATAGAGCAAAATAACTGCTGGAAATAAAATCAAGAACTTGAGAATTTTATTGAAGATTTGAAGGAATACATATCACTTGGTTGAACTTTTGTTCATGCTTTACAAGAGGAAACAATGAGGGAAATTATAGAGGGAAAAGAGAGATCAAAGGAGAGTATGAGAGGGCTTAACAGCCCTCTCCCAACGGCTAGAACCAACTAGCCGTTGGGAGCCCTATGGGCTCCTTTGCTTGCTCAGACTTTGGGCCTTTAAGGCCCCTTTGAATGGACCTTGGGGTAGCCCAAGAGAAACCCTAATGGACTTGATACAAGGGCTGAAAATTCTGGACTTTGAAGGTGAGTGATGCTTATTTTCAACACTCCCCCTCAAGTTGGGTGCAAAGATGTTGATAGTACCCAACTTGCCCATCATTTCTTTAAGTGAGCTACAGTTCCCCTTTTTGTGAAGATGGCTAGTTGATCTTTTCCTTTGACGTGAGATGTGGTAATGAGTTTTTCTTTCACCTTTTGACGGATAAAATGACAATCAACCTTTATGTGCTTGATGCGCTCATGAACGACCGGATTAGATGCAATATAAATTGCGGACTGATTATCACAATGATATTTGATGGGAGTTGTGACTCTAAACCCTAGTTCTTCTACTAGGGCCTTCAACCATATTATCTCACTTGCACCTGCTGTCATGGCTCTATATTCAGCCTCTGCACTCGATCTAGACACAACTCATTGTTTCTTGCTCTTCCAAACTACTAAGTTACCTCCTACGAACATGCAATATCCAGAGGTAGATCTCCTGTTAGTGGAGTCCTTTGCCCAATTTGCATCGCAATATCCTTTAATGTCTGAGCTTCTATTATTTTTCATTCAAATACCTAATCCGGGAGACCCTTTAATATAATGAAGGATCCTTTTTGCTTCTCTCCAATGCCCTTTCTTTGGAGCGTGCATAAATTGACTTATGTAGCTCAAAGCATAGGCTATGTCCGGTCTGATGATGGTAAGGTAGATATGTCTTCCTACAAACCTCTGATCTCTCTCTGTCTTCTAATGGTTCATCATCATCCGCTAAAGGACCGGAAGAAGATACTGGACTACAGACTGGCTTTGCTTCGAGCTTTCAGGTTTCCTACAAAAGGTCAAGAGCATATTTTCTTTAGGAGAGAACTAACCCGTTGTGACAATAGATTAGTTCAATTCTTAGAAAATACTTTAGTTTTCCTAAATCCTTAATTTCAAATCTAGATTTTAAAAAATTTCTAATTAGATCTATTTGATACATATCACTACCTATGATGATAATGTCATCGACATAAACTAATACAATTGTGATGTGATCATTGTTCTTCCCAACAAAAAGAGATGAATCACTATTGCATTTATGGAAACCATTACTAAGAAAAGCATGACTTAATTTTGCATATCAAGCTTTTGGTGATTGTTTGAGACCACATATCGCCTTATGAAGTTTGCATGCATTTCCTTCTTGTAGTTGAAGCCCCTGTGGTATTTGCATGTAGACTTCTTTTTCTAGATCTCCTTGGAGAAAAATATTTGCTACATCCATTTGAAATAAGCTCCATCTATGGTTCACCGCAAGAGATAAGAGGACTCTAATGGTGTTCATTTTTGCAACTGGAGCATAGATCTTTTTGTAGTCAATCCCATAAGGTTGAGTATATCCTTTTGCTACAAGTCTTGCCTTGAACCTTTCAATAGATACATCACTCTTGTGTTTGATTTTGAATACCCATTTACATCCTACGACTTTCTTGCCTTTTGGAAGTGTGGTCATCTCCCATGTTCCACTCTTGGTTAGAGCTTCCAACTCCTCTTCCATTGCCTTTCTCCACCTTGGATCTTTTGAACCCTCTTCAAATGTCCTAGACTCAAGTTCCTTATCTATACCATTCAAAAATGCTTGATGGCTCAAAAAAATGTGGGAGACAGTATAATAATCATAAATAGGATATCTGCGATTGATCCATTCTAATGATAGAAGCCTAAGTCTTATTGATCTTCTTAGTTGAGGAGGAGGTTCATCCGGTTCTTCCATAACTTCAATATTTTCTTCCTCATTTGTCTCATGTTCTCCCCCTGAATCTCTAGTTGGTTCTGCCTCTACGGTATTTGAGCCTTCACCATCTCTTGAGATTCATTGTTTCGATGGAAGTGTTACTTGTTCAGGTTGCAAGGCTTGTTGAAATAAGGGTAGAAGAAAGTCCCAAGTGCTAGGTAGGGTTTTTGATCTTGGAGTTTCTTTCACTTCTGCACTTGCAAAATAAAACTCATCCTCTAAGAATATCACATCTTTTAATGTGTACGTTCGGTTAGTTGAAGGATCAAAGCATCTATACCCCTTCTCAAAGGAGACATACCCAAGAAACACACATTTCCTTCCTCTATGATCTAATTTGTTTCTTAGGTGTGTTGAGATATGAATGTAACATATACAACCGAATGTTCTAAGATAAGAAACTTTTGATTTTCTTCCTAATAGGACTTCTAAAGGAGATTGCCCTTTCAAAGTTTCAGAGGGCATAAGATTGATTACATGAATCACGGTTTTAACCGTATCACACCAAAATTTCTTAGGCACATTTGCATAGAATATCATAGCCATAGCGGTTTCTAATATATGTATATTCTTTCGTTCAGTCACCTCATTTTGTTGGGGGGTATAAACACATGACATTTGATGCATGATGCCATTGTCTTTAAGATAATTTTTAAAATTTAGATTTGTAAATTCACCACCGTGGTCTGATCTTAGAACTTTTATGTTGGCATTATAGAGTTTGGTTACATATTTCACATAGCTCTTGAGTGAGGGCTTCAAGAGCTTGGTTTTTGGTGTTAAGAAGGTATATCCATGCATATCTAGTTTTGTGATCAATAAATACAATGAAGGATTTGTAATCTAAGTATGAAATGATAGGTGAAATCCAAACATCAGAATGTACTAAATCAAAAACATTTTTATATATAGTTTCTAAAATAGAGTACACTGTTCGGATTTCTTTTGCTAAAATACGAACTTACAATGTCTATTTTCAAAATTTAAAATTGGGAATAGACGTTTTAAAACCCGATCACTAGGATGCTCTAGACGCTCATGCCAAAAAGATTGATCTTCCTTGATATAAGCTACATGTGCATTTTGTTCTTAATCCAAAAAATAAAATCCTCCTCTTCTAGAACCCTTACCAATCAACCGATTCGACTTCAGATCCCGAAAAGAGACTGAATTTGGGTCAAAAACAACTCTACACTTTTGATCCTTTGTGATCTTGCTAATGCACAGGAAGTTTAAGATAAGTTTGGGAACATATAAAACTTTTATAGGTTTTCCAAAAATGTTAACTTCCCCTACTTGACTTACACTCAAATCTCGTCCATTTGCAACCTGAACTATCTTTTGATTAAGGAGGTTTTCAAATATCTTAATTTTAGCTTTATCCTTAACCATATAACAGTCGGTTCTCGAATTAATAAGAAAATTTTCAGAATTTAAAAGTAAAAAAGTGCCATGATTTTTACCAGTTGAGGGAGCAATTTGTTGAAGCCTCTTTGTAACTTCATTTAGTTGACTTTGGAGTGCTGCAAAGTCGGCCATTGTGGGGGCTTGAACCTTCAGATGTTGGGCAGTAGCCTGCTGTCCAGAACCGAAGGTGTTTGGAGCTCCCTGCTGGTCTTTTAATTTGAATGATTTCTGCCTTAGTTGGGGATGCAAGAGTCAACATTTTTCCTTTGTATGGCCCCTTCTTTTACAATGAGAGCACACCTCATTTTTCCTTTGAGCTTGGTTTACTTTGGCTGCTACATGTTCATTCGAAGACGTAGTGAATGCTTGAACTTCCATTCTTTGTTTGGAGCTTTCTTACAATCTAATGCTCACTTCAGCCCTTTGGATCGTGTTTTGGACTTCCTCAAATGAAGAAAGATCCTTCATTCGAAAAATTTCTTGTCGGAAGTTTGAGAAGGACTCATCTAACCCCATGAGCAAAACCAAAATTTTATCTTCTTCCCTTTTTTTCCGGATGACTTTTAGATCGATTGAATTCGGCCGAAGAGACATGCGCCCATTCCACAAGTCGGTAAGCTCTCCAAAATAGTGGAAGTGATTTTCCTTCATTCTTGATACTAGCAATTTGCCTCTTTAATTCGAAAATCCTCCCAAGATTAGATTCTTGACCATATAAGGAAAACATAGTGTCTCATACCATTTTGGAATTGGGTACACAAGTTACCATAGCCTTATGAGTTTCATCCAATGAGTTGAGCAAGATGATGAACACTTGATCATCTCTTTTCTTCCATTCTCTAAACGAAGAATCGGATTCATCAAGTGCTTCATCAAGAATGTTAACCTCCAAGTTGTGAAGATTTAGAGCTCTCTTTATCACATGGGCCCATTGGTAGTATTTTCTCCCTTTAATTGAATGGAGGTTATACTTTGAATTTGGGCAATGTTGATGGAAGGTGGAGAGTCACCCAACCTAGACGAGGAAGGTATCGAAGTTTGCTCTAATACCATGTTGAGAATATAGGAAAATAACTGCTGGAAATAAAATCAAGAACTTGAGAATTTTATTGAAGATTTGAGAAGGAATACATATCACTTGGTTGAACTTTTGTTCATGCATTACAAAAGGAAACAAGGAGGGAATTTATAGAGGGAAAGGAGAGATCAAAGGAGAGTATGAGAGGGCTTAACAGCCCTCTCCCAACAGCTAGAACCAACTAGCCGTTGTTGGACTGGGCTACTTTGCTTGCTCAGACTTTGGGCCTTTAAGGCCCCTTCGAATGGACCTTGGAGCAGCCCAAGAGAAACCCTAATGGAGTTGATACAAGGGCTCAAAATTCTGGACTTTGAAGCCTTTTGAACTTGAATGAATTTGTGAAATTCAATTGTGATTCTTCAATGCCCTTGATGAGAGAATTATATTGATGTTGACAGGTGGAGAGAGTGATGCTTATTTTCAACAAACACCACAGTAATTGATGATACCACATAAATACCACATTAATACCACTCTTGCAATTGCATCTGCACATAATTTCTCAACCACACCCATATATAACTTCTCATTCGCAGTTGTTAACTTTATCACAGTTGCACCATCAATACTTTTCACTGGAGAAAGAGCATGAGCTTTGTTTTCTCTAGAGTCCACTGAAGATGATGAAAGTAAATCCTGAACGACATTGGAACAGGCTTGTTTCACACTCTCACCAACTGTATGCACCTGGCTTTCAACATACTTGATTTTGTCCTGACCATAGAAAGAACCAAGAAAAAATAAGAATTAAATTATGTACGAACATATTTTTCTTAGAATGACTGAATCACAAATTCAACCAGCTAAAGTTGAACCATATCACACTGCAGATGAAGAAAAAGACATTTAACACTACATTGGCATGACTGCATAGGAACATAGAAGAAATTCTATATGTGGGTGAGAGAGAGAGAGAGAGAGAGAGAGATTACCTGGCTTACAAAAAGAAATTCTGCTTATGTTTTAGACCTGTTAGAATTCACAACATAAGACTGCTAGAATTACCTTAAAGGACAGAGAAGGTAGAAATTTCAACAGGAAAAGAGCTCTAGGAATACTTAAAGAGCAACACAAATTCACAACACAAATTCACATGTTTCGATGAAACTCTACAAAATCCATGTCCTTAGAAATATTAGAGAAATATACTCACACACATGCGTAGCCAAAACAAATTATCAAACATCATCATTAACACAAAAATTAATTTAAACAGCAATGTCCTGAACTTCGAAGAAATCGCCCAATCAAAGTACACAGGAACCCAACATGGTCGAGGTTTGATCATATGTTCTCTTCAAAAATCAAAAAATAAATAAATAAAAGAAGATGAAGAACCAAAATTCATTCCTAACCTAGAAACAAAGACCGGGTACAATGCGAGGAAAAAACCAAAACAAAAAGGAAAAAAGAAAAAAGAAAAAAGAAAAAAGAAAAGGGGCAAAGATTAAGGAAAAAAAAAATCTTTTATTTCTATATCTAGGACATGATAGTACATGAACGTCTCAACATTCAACAACCATCAAATCCCAAAATTGGCACAAACGCGATTTTAACAAACATATTACTAAACAAAAACTTCTACTCCAATCAGCAATAAATTCTCAGGTAAAATTGCAAACAAACAGAAAACCTTCAAGAACAACGGATTTCAGTTGCGAAACTTAGAAAAGAAAAATAGACAGAGAAAACCGTAACACTGTAAAAACTGAAACTCACTGGGAAAGTCTATTAACGGCGAGAGGAGAGGATCGACGGCGAAAACTTCCCATTCCAACACAGGGTAAGCATCGAAGGCAAAAGAAAAAGGAGAGAGAGAGAGGAGAGGATGGTGGTATGTTATGGGAGTGGTGGGGTTAAGGAAGGGGGTTTGGATTTTGTGTAGGAAAGGGTCTTTGGTTTTTGTACTTAAGGGAAAAGGAAAGGTGCGATGCATATTGGATTGTCTACGGTGAATTTCCTACAATGAGGAGGCCTAATGGCTAACAGTAATTACCCTTGGCCCCACATATCGTCCTCCACCAGGGGTGCTGAAAAGGGCGAATCGCCTTTATTCAATGCCCTCCCGATTCGCAATTTTTGACCTTTCTTTCTTTTTTTTTTTTTTGGACTCTCAATTTGATAAGTGAATGAAGTGACAATGGATAATATTTCTAATAACTATGGATTCTTGGGGTCCAAGTTTTGGGGTATGTTTTATTTAATGGGTATTTTTATCAAAACGATTGGAGCTTTGACCCGGACGTCAGAAATCAATTCAAGCTCAACATGAGATGAGAATGCTACGCTCATAAAGCCCAACTCAAAGATCATGAATGACTGGAAATTTAACAAGAAAAAAAAGAACAAAAATTATAGCACCCCATTGTACTTGCAAATAGAACAATGAAATATGCACTAAAATAAAATAAAATAACACAAAATTTGATGCTCTTTATTCACTTGATGCTCCAAGGTCGTTTGTTGAAGCTAAAATATATCATCAAGACTGTTGATTAGATTTTCAATTCTCTTGATGTCCACTTGGTGCAGTTCCCAAGAAAGCACAACTTGGGGAATAGTGGCCCCCACGAGGCACAAATTTTAAGTCACAAACCAACCCAGCTAGAGGGGTCCGTAACTTTGAGACAGGCATAATTACAATGTGGGTGTGCTCAACAAAAATACAATTTTGAAAGCACACTAGAAATTTACAGGGCTCCCCAAAGAATTTCTCCGAAGTACAATCCCCCCAAAATAAAAAAAATGAAGTCCTGTGGTCAAGTTATGTGGAAGAAGGGACAAGTATAATTTCAGATGAAAGCAGTTGACCAGAGAGTGGATCCTTTCCTCCAATTATCTTTTTTTTTTTTGGTAATTGAATTTTTTTTTTTTTTTTACCACCAACTAATATTGAAAGTTCGTCCAACTAATCCGATCCAAACACTCTGAGACACATTAAAGGATCGACTCTCCTAAGTTCCATTTTTCCCATACCCATGACTCCATTCCTATTTCTCCTTTCCTCCAATGATCATTAGAATAAACAAAGTCACAGTCCTTTCCAATTCCCTGTACCCCGGCATCAAGCATCAATTTAGTCTTAGAATCAAGATTGAACCTTTAGTCCTCCATCAAAATCAAATCATTATTACTACCTTGTTTTTCTTCGTCAACGCACCCTTGGCAAGGCTTTTTATGCTAGGAAGCCAACCCTCCCTTGCTCTACACAGAATGGGAAAGACCGAAATACAGTCCTTCAGGCCTCATTCAAAAAGGGTCACATGACTTTCAAATCATCATAATGCACCTTCATTACCTTGTACCGACTCTGCATTCATCTCTCCTCACCCCCACTGCTACTGCTTCCCTAGAGGGACCTATTGCGTGTAAAAAATAAAAATAAAACACTTTTGCTCCATTACATCAATCATAAATTTCCTCTTATGTGCAAAACAAACCCAGTTTTAAATTCCAGAAGAAGATACTGTTTTATCTTCGGTGGAGCCACTAACAGAGAAAATAGCATTAATCCGTCCATGAGATCCATAAAAGGGGGTGAAGAAAAAATGATTTCAAGGATATATAGTACTCAAGCTTGGAATGAGGGGAGACAAGAATAGTGAATCAAATACAACAAATATTTGATAAACCAGACAAGAACCACATCGACAGGACCAAAAACGCCTTAGTACTAAAACAGTAGCATGAATATAGAAAAGCAATGACATCTAGCAATCAAGATTGTCTCAGGATGGTCTACACAACAAGAACACACTTCACACTGAAAACATGCTCTGGGTACATTGTAAATCGGCAAAACAACTTGCCTAATTGTATAAAGCATGAAAACTTTTATTTTTTTCAAGCGTTTACCAGCATAGTAACCAAAGCACATCCTTGCGCATCGTATTTAGGGACTGGCCAAGGCTTTAGAACATAAGAAAGTTTTAGATATGGGATGGGAGAGAAGACACTAGCTCACAGACCAAAGATATTATCAAGGTTGGGCATTCCTGTTTTCCTTCTCAGGTACATCCATTTAACGCAACATAAGACACATTACAATTTACATAAGTGCAAAACTTTGAATAATTTAAGCATGTTAGTTTGCGCCCATGTCTGTTTATGCCACAAAGTTCCAGAGAACTAAAGCACCCCAAATCAAGCGCACAAGAAGGGCAATAAAAGGTAATTTAATTACATGGCAGCAGATGACCACATCAACTACCAACATGGGGAAGGTCAAAAGATTGTCTTAATATATTTGGCATTTAAATCAATAAACAACCACAAAAGATATCCAGCCATACCAACTTCACACGGATTACCTTAAAAGAAACAGGGGAGGACAAATTTTAAATAGGCTTCACAAGGGATGGTCACAATAGCAAGCACAAAGGGAACGCAGCTTAGTTACAATCAAGTGCAAGAACACGCCTAACACTACTCAAATACATGTGAGATTCATCACATATATTATACAATATTATCATAGATGCCTGTGGTTTTTTTTTTTTTTATTATTATTATTTTTTTAACCATTGTTTTTGGCTAGGCAAGACAGATACTTCCTGCTTAGTTACTGGACTCCTGGAAATGATCAAATCAATTGTGGTATTTCATTCGTGTTAAAGGTATACAATATTGGCTAGCTTAAGCAAACTACAATAGCTATATTGTTATCATTCACTATAAAGTGCACTAGCAATAGCTTATAAAACTTGTGACCAGCACATGGCCAATGCAACATCTGTAAAAGAAAAACCTCCCCATAATTACCAATGTTTGAATTCTAGACATGGTGTTCAAAGAGACACATTTTATACCAACTAGGCTGCAAACCTGAATTACATTGGTTGCTATTAGTCAAGTTTGTAATGCAAAATCATTAAGAGAATATCAGGTGCCCTATTTTTCTCTTAACTAGATGTTAATTATTTGCCAAGTCCGATGTGTGTCTAAATGTGTGTCTAACTCCAGCATTAACTTTGTGCCTTGAGACAAAAAAGTTAAGGAGCCTTGAAGTGAAAAATAATAGTGTGCATAGTAGAAGCACAGATTTAAGCACCATATGCCCATTAAAACAACACACAAGCAAAGAAAAGCTCATCGACAAACCACTAACTAGAAGCAAATAGAAAGCCTATTTGACACGTCATTTCAATGCAATGCATGTAGGTTATAATCCCTAGTGCATGGAATGTGGTGCTGGGTTTAATCAATTCAATATTTTCAAGGAAAAAAAAGAGGTATGCGGCAAAGATGAAATTGAACTCTCTGGGAAAAAACATTGCAATTATGTCAGCTTTTTATTTGTCCTTTATACACTCAGAATACTTGGGTTGTTTATCAATCATATAAACAACATCTACAAAGAATAAACAGATTGGCAAACAATGTTTTTTTTTTTTCATTCATATACAGAAATAGACATCCCAAAGGAAGCAAGTAATTTCCATTAATTTGTTAATACACCATTACTCCAACTTCTGGTCTCATCCCCAATTTTGTTGAGGCTGGATTTAGACCACAGAAAGATATGAATGCTCCATAGGAGAGGTTACCACAACCCAGAACACCATGATGTAGTGCAAAATCAGGTGTCAAGGGTAAGGAAACAATTGATCGTCAAGACTTGAGCAGGGCAGAATGTTGAGGCAGAAATTTGGTGATGGATGGCAGCATTTTCAAATTAAGAGGAAGAGGTGGATACAACAAAAAAATTTATTGGCCGCTCTATAGAGAGAAATTCAATGTCCTTTTGAAAAATACTTACGTTTTATGATTTTTTTTCATTATAGGATAATGGAGGGGATAAGACGGTAAAAGGAAAAGGAGTGTCCAAAGGCAACTAAGAGAAGCCAACATCAGAAAACTAAATGATAGTTACAAAATTAGGCAGCAAGGTTTGATTGAAGCTGAAAGGCCATAATTCAAGCCTTTGGAAGAGACTATTATACACAGGAAAGAAATTGCACAGCACAGATTGCAACCGCCAGAGTGGGATAACAGATGATTAATAGGAACAAAAGATGCAGGCTCACAACTGCAGAATAGAAAACTAGAACATTAGTAGTTTATAACATGCACAAGAAAAAGAATCATCCTAGCACACAGCGATAAAGGTCCAAAAATACCATCCACAAGAATAACTAAATCCAAGCAAATATAAGCTTACCAAACAGCAACATCTCTTATAGTCTACATCTATACTCATTAACCAGTAATAGTCAAAAATCCACATGACACAGAGATAACAAGTACAAGAGCTAGTCTATAGGTAACAGAAAAAGCAAACCATATCTCAAGAAGCTCATCAGAGAACAGAATATATTGTCGACATTTACGAAATCACCAGAATGACAAAAAGCATCCACATAAAGCATCTGCATCCAACAAGCGGTCAAACACCCGAATCAAACATTTATTCACAACTCAATCCATCATTCCACATCCAACACACAAAAGAAAGCCCATGGAAACTAATTTACAAAATGGATATAAAAGTACAAAGCAAAGATACCATCCACCATATGCTAACCATTACAAGCATTTTACTCAAATATAAACTGAATATTACAAAAGGGACAGCTGAAAGATGGTTTTTTCCCCTTTTTCCGCTGAAAGATGATCTTTCCCCTTTATGGTTTACTACCAACGTAGGGCCCAGAAATCTAACCATCATTTGAAATCAAATTGCACCACCAAATAGACAAAACAAATCAACAAAATAATCAAACCAAGTTAACTAATTATTACTTTCCATTTACATGTAGCATTTCTGCAAGGCCGAAAGGTATGGAAGTTTTCATAGTTGATGTGTGTGGCGACGAGCATTGAACACGTCAAACAATAAAATCTTGCTCCAAATTCCAATTAATATTCGTTTTGTCACATCAAATATAAGACTCCATAACCAAGGCCACAATAGCATTTCCGCATCAAGTATTTTTCCAAAGGTCTTTCGAGTATACACACACACGCGCGTATGTTTTATGTAGCAACAACAACCAAATAATTCAAAATGCAAGAATTTATTAGCAAATAGCAAGTGATGAGAATATAGGAGACATGTTGTTTGTAGCTACTCATGTATGTCATGTTATTTGAGATTATCATGATGGGGCAGCACAATGGATGCATTTCATCCCAGTAAATCAATGACCTGGTGGGGTTCATAGCCATACAGCACAGTGAAACCATTTCTCTAGTAAATCAATGTATTAATCACTGACTATTACTATTTGAATTTCACAAACAAATCAATGTTATCATTTTCCAATTTCAATCTAAAGTTGCAGGTTTTTTCAATGATCATAAAAAATGATAATGTAAATTTGGTTATAGTATCAATTAGCCAAGTCACATCTTATTCTTCTACAAGTACCAAGTCCACAATAGCTGACAACCAAAAAACAAATTGTCATGACATTCCAGGGGCCGAAGAAAGGACTTACAAGATAATAGAACACAACCACAAAGATATTACAACTTAAGAAGCACAGCCAAGCCTTAAATGCCACAAACAATCAATTGGTGGCAAATATAAGAATGATCAAAATACATCGAACTAGAATTGTCAAGCTCATGCAAACTTGATGTTAGAAAGGAAAAGTCATATCAAACAGCTCGAGAAAATCCATGTATCAATTCCATCACAAAATTAACATTTTTTAACCAAATACCTCACACACAACACGTGACATACAGAACCAAATCAACAATGTCATTAATGCATGCAGCATATGACCAAGAACCAAATCAACAATCACAATGCTGTCATACCATATGTAACAAAATTGTCAATTTAAGTTAACTTTTACAAAATGAGAGGAGGCAAGCACGACCACATGATAATTAAGTCGAGAAAAAAAAATACTTAGTCAATCTACCCTGAGGACTGAATGATATTCCAGGCCTAGTCATGAAGAGCTACAGTGAGTTTTATTCATTTTCTTTTATTTTCTCTTGGTAAAGCTATACTCAAGATAAGGATCACTAGAAAACTGTTCAAGGCTGTTAGCAATATGAACTTCAAAAGTATTTTCATTTATTTGGATATCTTTTGATTTAAGAACTCAACTCAATTAGAATGTAACTAAGCTAAACAAGGGCCATTTGTGCCCAAAGATTATACAACCACGCTCACCAAATCATCTT
Organism: Dillenia suffruticosa; assembly: GCA_033439265.1. Lineage (NCBI taxonomy): Eukaryota > Viridiplantae > Streptophyta > Magnoliopsida > Dilleniales > Dilleniaceae > Dillenia > Dillenia suffruticosa. The sequence goes on from JAVTVX010000005.1 coordinate 5,766,088, forward strand.
AATATGACCTATTTAAATCTACTACCAGATCATTTCTGAAACAAGGATGCTTAATTAGGGGGCATGGAATAGTATTTGTTAACCAAATTTATGAAATCACTCTACTAAATATTCATATCATGCTCAACACCCTATGCCAAGTTAACAATAAACATAGAACAAAAGCCAGCAACACCAAATGTGTTAACATTCGTGCAAAATTTCCATGCACGTGTAAAAAATCATTGCAAGTAGTTATATCATTGAAAAATCACTATGGACGACAGAAAGTGCAGAAGAAAAGACAAGACATAACACATCTTTAAACACCAATCCATGAGTTTATATGAAATACATGCCCAAAAAAATGTTAAAGCCTAAAAGGAAGGCCTTTCATTAACAAAAAGGAATCAAGAGAGCCCAAAGCATAATAAAATCTAAACAAAAAAGTAAAAAAGTACAAAGTGAATATTTGAAATCAACAAATAAAAATTATTGATCATACCCATTTCCAGATTCAAAATCAGTTCCAAATGTCTCATTAGTAATCAAAGAACATTCTTTTTCCAGCCCACAATAACACTTCAAAAGAAAAAAAAAAAAAAATTGATAACCAGGCCTCAATGTCTAATTACCAAGAAAATCATTCTTCTCCTATGCATCACTTTCTCCAGCAATGCATCAATATCACAGGCACAAAAAAAAAAAAAAAAAAAAAACACAGATGAAGTTATGAGGTCAATGAACCCTGGCAAGTGTATCACGCAAATTTTTAATAAGCCATGCATCAATCATTCAATTTTCAAGCATTGCCTATAGTGATGGAAACATAAAAAGAATTCAGTGCTTCATAGCCCCCAGTTCACAGCCAAAGTAAGTCAAAATCAATTCAAATTACAGAGTTAGAGATGAGGATAGCCAAAACAGATGGACAAGCTAAACAAACAAGGACACAATAAGGCAATCTAGACCAAGAAAAAGAACAATGCCTCCTACTAATGCAGATTATCAGGGCAGCAAAACAACAAATCATGCTGTCCCTCCCCCGAAGGAAAATACAACAAAGAGCCAATGAGCACAGAGAAACACAATCATAATAGATCTCATCAAACTACATTAACAAAATTCAAAGATAAAACCTAAATGCAAGTACCAAAGATCGGACAACACTACACACAAGTTATAGAACAAGAAACAGTAATGAAACCGAGAAATCATCAAAACCACAAAACAAATAGAAATATTACCTCAGGAATATGGGGGCATGTTCTGGTACATCCCACCAGGGGGAACTCTCGGTGCAGGCGAGTTCCCAGCCCCCTGGTGTTGCTGGCCCGGATAACCACCAGCTGACAATCCATAATGCCCACCATCGGGAAATCCTCCGGAGGGCAATCCCATCGATCCTGGCCTGTACAAGGAAAACCCGCTTCCTGCATTGACCAACCCACTTCCTGGTCCACCCAATCCACCACCAGCTCCACTCAGCCCACCATAACCAGCCCCACCAGGCCCTCCATACTGTGAACCGCCATAAGTACCAAGACCAGAACCATATCCTCCGGTAGCACCCAAAGAAGATGGTGCCTGATTCCCAACGGAGGATTGGGTTCAAATGATGCCCCATATGACCCAATGGAATGGGATTGGGCGGCGGCGTCCCAATGCTATCGCCCCCAGGCACATCTCCACCGGGTGGCCCGCCGGGCTTCCCCTTCTTCCCTTCAATCGCTAATTTACAAACCGATGCCTCACCGGATCAACCAAAGAGGCCTTCGCAGCCTACACACTCTTATACACAAACAAAGCAAATCCTCTTGATTTCCCTGTCTGCTTATCAAACCCTAAAGGCCCTTCCTCAATTTCCCCATACGCCGCAAAATGATTCAACAACCTATACGCCGGCATCTCGTGCGGCACATTCGCCACATAAATCTTCCTCAAACTAACATCCACAGCATTCGCCGAATTCCCAGAACCCGAAAGTCCGGCAGAGGCCAATTGAGTAACAGTCATTCGGCCATCAATTTTCTTCCTCGGCTCCTTCAAGGCCAACAAAGCCCCATCAACATGCTTAAAAGTGATGATAACCCTTCGATTTTCAGGTGGCTTTGTCGAGAATCACGACGGCTTCTTCATGCTCACCGTAGGTCGAAAACAACTATCGAAGACCATCAGCGGTAGTGTCCCAACCGAGGCCGCGAATGAAGAGCTTTCGCTGGGAAGGGTCTCGATCGGCGATTAATCGGACGGCGTTGAGGACATCGAGATTGTGAATTGCGGCGTTTTGGATGATAGTGAGGAGTTGGTCATGAGTGAAGTGCTCGACGATTTTACGAAAGTCTTCAGGAGTTAGGGCTTGGGATGAAGAGTCTGTTGTTTCTGTAGGGAGGAGTGTGCAGCCGTTCTCCTCGAGCTTTCTCTTCTTCGTGGGGTCCATTAATGGAGAGAGAGAGGTCGGCAACAAGGGTTCAGAGTGAGAAAGTAGAGAAATCTTGGAAAAATCTTTACCCTGGGAGGAAGGGGTTTTATTTGTGTAGACTCGTAGGGGGTGTTATGACACAAGTCGAGTTCGGATTTTACGATGCCCGAGCTCGGACTTGATTTATTTTAGGTGAACTTGAACTCGAACCCGTTGAGTTTATATTTTTTTAACTCGAATCTGAGTTTGAAGTGTCATCGGATATCATTGGGTAGTTTAATTGGATAATGTTATCGGATAGTATAGATAATATATTTAAAAGATATATCTAAAAACATAATTTTACATATAAAAATTATTTTAAAAAAATATAATTATAAATAAAAATTATTTTTTTAAAAAAATTAATATTTTTTGAATAACTTATCGAGTTTTCAAACTCGACAAAATTGGGTTCGAGCTTAAACTCGATACCGAACTATCTGAGACTGAGCTCGGACTCAAACTCGATTTGATCAAATTCAGGCTCGAGTTTTGACCGAATAGTGTCACGGATACCCATGACACTACCGGGGTGTCATAATAGCCATGGTGCAAAGAGAAAGGGGTTTTAAAACCGGTGCAACCGTGAGATATTTTGCGGTGCTTTTTTTTTTTTTTTCTCTTGGTTCAAATATATTTTCTTGTTGATATTTTCTAGTAATTTTTAGGGATTGATTTGCAGGCATTAAGGTTAATTGATTGTGGTCAAACCTCTGGATCCCAAGGGGGTGAACCAAGGAAATATGAGGAGAAAATTAGTGGAAACATTTTCTTTCCTCATTTCAAGTGTAAAAGAGAATAAAAAGTAAATACAGTCAAGCAATTAATTTTTTGATCTACTTGTAAACTTTCGGGTGATATTTGGTTAATAGATAGGAGAATTAGAAATGGATTTGAAACTCATAAATTATTTAGGTTAAGAGAATGGAAATCAAAATATGTACATAAAACCTCTGATCTATAGATTTTGGTGAAAAAAATAAAATAAAATGATGGATTTTAATTGAAATCTATGGTTCCATAAAATATTAATTTTAAAACATTTTAAAATAAAATAAAATATTAATTTAATCAAGAACACTTTTAAAACATTTTAAAAAATAAAATAAAATACTAAGTTTAAAAATATTTTAACTTTAGTTTTAATTTTAAAAAATAAAATAAAATTAAAGAAAATAAAATAGATAATAATTATAGTTTTGATTTTACAAAATAAAATAAAATTTTAAAAATATTAATTTTAAAATATTTTTATCAAGAATAAAATTGACAATTATATGATTTTCATTTCGAAAGATATATAAACCAAATATCAATATTAATATTTAAATCCATATCAAAATTTGAATCAAACAAAGGGTATTGAATTTCAATTCCGATTTCAATTTCTAAAATTTTTTATTTTGATTTCAATTCCGATTATCGAGTACAAATAAAATGCTCTCTCAAATTGATAAAATAGTAATCTATAGTTACACAAATGGAGCAAATAGATGCGCTTGCATCGAAAAATATCATATACTAGTATTATAACTATAACCAAACAATTGCAAACATTTATGCTTAATTGATAACGGTCAAAATTTTCGAATATGAAAGAGAAAGAATTAAGGAAATTTTGTCTATGATGAATTTTTATTTGAAATGCTAACAGAGAATGAAGAGTAGACATGATTGTAGATAATTGGTTTTTTGATCTTTGTGTCAATTCTCCAATTTGTAAAATGTTAGCCTGTATCCATGTAGACAGAGCAAGTAGACACTTTTGCAAAAAGAACCAACCGAAAATGAGGAAGAAATCAATGGTGATGTTTTTCTTTATGAATGAAATTTTGCTTCAAATATCTGTGAAGAACAGATAGTAAATATAATCAAGATTATTTGATTTTCTGAGAAATTCATAAACTCATGTTTTAATAAAATGTTAACTTGTATTCATGCAAAAAGGGCAAGTAGCCCTCTTGTGCGAGAAAGATATCATATAAGTGGTATATAACAATGATACAAAACATTTTCACTTATATAAACAACTTTTAATTCCCTAGAAAGAACAAAGTAACAGTCTTAAATGGAAGATAACAAATGTGCAAACACTACTGATTTTCATTAATATTCTAGTATTTTTTCCGAACTAGACAAAATAAAAGTTGTTTAAGCATCCTTACATATTATATGTAAATAAAGTTTACATATTATAATTCATTGATATTAATATTAAGCATATTTATATATCAGAAGATCAACCGAGTGCTAGGGGAGTGCTGGTTGAGAAAGTCTCACAACCTAATTGTCTTTTTTCTTTGATCAACTTGGACAGCTCAATGGTCGGATGGGTTGTTGGTGCAATTACTGGGGAAGTAGGAACTATCGGTGCTAGGGGAATGCTTGCTATGATGGTAGCATTTAGTGGAGGAGGAGTTTGTATTTGTGCTTGGGTTCGGGTTTGGAATTAGAAGACAACAAGTGGCGGTAGAGGAATGACGGATGGAGCAATCGAATGTTCAGGTCCACTAGAAGGAAGAGTATGGGAAGATGATATAGCCTCATGCTCAAAAGGAAGAATTTTAGTCAAAGTCCTTATTTTCTGACATGGAGTCATTGTATTATACTGAAAGGAAATCTAATCTTAGCTCACTACATCGGATAAGATATTAACACACTCAAACCTAGGCATCACTCAACTTTCTAGAACCCATAAGAGATTTTTTGAATCTTTCAAAATATTTGAAAACACCGAGACTTGTAAAATCACTTGAAAATATTTGAAAATATTCGAAAACACCAAAACCTTATCTCTTAGAATTGTCATGTTCTAACCCGCAGGTTGAACACACAACAACCACCACCTGATCTAGAAGACATGCGAATGAATACGTACCCCAAGATCCCATCAGACTATGTTGATACCACATTTTCAAATAAGAAATTCCAACTTACAAAATATTTTAAATCCAAACATGTAAAAAACAAATAAGTGTCCATTTAGGAGGGTTTTTTTTTTTAGTTTCTCTTCTGCTTATAATGAGAATCCTGCCAAATAATGAGAATCCTGCCAAATAGATCCTCTTCTCTTTAAAAGTAGCTTTTTTATGAATAAAAATTTTAAAAATAGTTTTACTTTTTCTTCTCTGTATTTTTTATACCCTAACTTTTTAGAAAATATATTTTTTATTCCATTTATATTCTCATTTAAAGGATATAAAATTTTAAATATGTTCACACCATAAATTCATTTACCCTTATGTTCACACTCTTCCTCTTTAACTTTAACTTTTAACTTTTAACTTTTAATTTATAATTTTTAACTTTTAACTTTTAAATTTATTTTAAAATTCATAAAATCAATTTGTTTTTAAAAGTAAAAATACTAAACAATTTTTAATTTTATTTTAAAAGTTATTAATTTTTGCTTTTTCTTATAAAGAGAAGAAAAATTAAAATAAAAAACCCTACCAAATGGGTGCTAAATGTTTAACTTTTCAAAATATAATTTTGAAAATGAAAGCTTCAACTTTAGAAAAGCATACATAAAAATATTATACAATAAGAGTTTAAAAAAAAAAAAAAAGTCCTCCAATGGGTCTATCTACATGCCTCAAAATCCACAACTAAAAAAAACCAAACTAACAATTGGTCTCAACTAGCTCTCTCCATCACTGGATCTAGCTAAAAGTAAAGCGGTTTTCGCTTCTACACTTCCTCTAAAAAATATAAAAATGAAAGAGTGAAAAAAATACTCAGTGTGTGGAGTGTAATAATATAGTTGTGTAAGTGAGTGAATGGTGAGTGTAAGAGTGCCAAACAATATTTCAAAATCATATTTTCTGTCTCAAAAAGACATCATGTAGTCATCAATACATTTTTCAACAAGAGTCATGATTTCCAAGAAATACAAATGAGCATCCAAAATGTACTTTTTCAAAATCAAGGGTTTGCCTAAAAAATCTTTCCATGAAAAATTTGGCGCAAACCAATGGTGAAGCCGCTAAGGGTTTTAAATACTTAAGACCCAGAAAACACCTATATCCCGGAAAATATGATAATTCGAGATCCACAAAACCAAGTTGTTGGGAATGTGGTCAAGATGAATGCTGTTGCATTTCATGCCCATTTTATGCGATCGTTGAGAACCATATATAGGCTTACGCCGAATGCTATCATCATGGTTGCAATGGATATGAAAAGTGCCATCAGCCCAATAATTAGCTTTCTAGGCAAGGACTCTGCAAAATCTTCTTTGGAGTAGTGAGATGTGAGTATTATTAGGCAAATTATTACTGTGGTTGCAGGGCAAAGAATGATAGTGCATCAGAAATGATGAATAGCATGAATTGTGAAACCATATTTGACCAGGACCGGCAATTGGAAGAGGCCACCCCAAGCTCTGCCCATTTTAGGGTTGGGCCAAGCTTGGGCCTAGCCTAGACACTGATGGGCTCCACCCATTTTTTGGTATGTTGAAAATATTGTGATTTTGAAAAATTTAATGTATTACTTTTAGTATAGTTTTTTAATTTTCGATAATATTGTTATTGTTAAATTTTATAATAATATTTTTTTGCTGAAAATTTTTATAATAATGAATAATCTTTAATTTGGTATGGTTATATACTACAAAAAAACACGGTTTTAGTGACGAATTTTAGTGACTGAAAAAATTTATCGCTATTTTGCGACGAATTTAACGACAAAAAATTTTTTCGTCGCGATTTGCAACAAAATTTGCGATGAAAAAGTAGTTGTGACTAAATTAGCAACGGATACATTACTCGTGGCTAAATTCGTCATTAATTGGTGACAAAAAATTTTTCATTGCAAAATTTGTCGCTAATTAGCAACGAAAAGAAATTTCATGATTAAATTTTACCGCGGATACTATTATCAATCGCTAAATTTAACGATGAAAAAAATTCATCGTAGATTTCATCGCCAAATTTAACGACGAAAAATTTTCGTGATAAATGTAGTCGCTAATTAGCTACAAAAATTTTTCGTCTCTTAATTCGTTGCTAATTAGTTACGAAAAAAATATTTGTCACAAAATTTAGCAACAAACTCTAAAATTCATTACTAAATTCGTCACTAATTATCCATAAAAAAATATTCATGACAAAATTCATCACTTATTAGCCACAAAAAAATATTCGTGACTAAATTCGTCGTTAATTTATTATCGGTATTTGCAAAATTCATGGCTAATTTCCAAATAAAATTTTTTCTATATTCTATTAGGATATATTTTTAACCGTATCTCTCTTTTTTACGTATTCTAAATAATGAAATCGAATTAAATATATAGTAAATATTACAATTATCATTAAATTGATAATTTTCAACAATAAATAATTCAACAAATCTATAACAAACAATCTTTCACCACTGATAGGGTTTAAATGAGTGCAATATTTATTATTGATTTTACTTTATTTTTGAAAAATATTACACTAATATTTATGTTTTATGATATTTGACATGATAGGGTTGATGAATGAGGCTTATTGAGGAAACTGAAGAAAAATGACCTAAATTAGAGCAATTATGCAATGGTGAAAAATTGAACAGTAATGCTCTTTCATTAACACATGTATATCTCAAGCTATTTTATCTTTTAGGAACTTTTTTTTTATTTGAAATTTCTAAAATATTATATTTTAAGGATTTGAATAATTTTTCCTAAAGTAAAAATATGAAAAACTCCACCTTGTTCTAGGGTTACTACTCCTATATATATAGAAGTGTTTCATATTGTTTGAGGGAGGTGTGTAGCCCCCAAAGTAGGCCGCAGCCGACAACTGCAGGGGGAGATATTTCCTTAGTCTTGACTTGAGGGAAACACATAATAGAGTGAAAAAGTTGCAACCGAGGAAGCATTTTTAATCATGTAACCCCAACACCTTCTATTTATTTTTATTTATTTTACTGACTTTTCCATTTTCCATGCTTTATTTCTAATTTATTTTCTAGTCAAATGTTTATTGAAATCTTGATTTTTAATAATTGTGAGATATAATTGAGTATATTAATTCAATAAATCATGGGTATTTATTTAATTCATATACTTCATGAATCATGATTTTCTAGAGTTTATTGAATAGTTGCCAATATTTAATAGTTTTAGAATAATCTACAATCAATTAAAACTGTAAATCCGTAATTGTTTGTTAGTTTTAATTTAGTGGTGAATGATATTTATGTCATAAAATCTAATTTCAGCAATCTCGTCGTGTATTTACCACTTAGAATTGGGTTTTTCTCGATCTTAATACTATCAAAACTTTAAATTCTAGGGGATTCTCTAGGATTGTCTTTTGGTTAGAGAAATAGTTAAAAAGTTTTCTTAATTATCGATGAAGTAAGTGGAGATTGGTTGTTCGGCATTCGTTAAATGACTATAACTAATTTTTCTATGGTTGTTAAAATTTTTATGCAAAACAATGGTCAATCGAATGAAATTAAGGTGGATATAATTCTTTTGGCTTGATGTTATTCTCATTGAAATTTTATTTATTTAATTGGTATTATTTAATTTTCTTATTTTAGTTAATTTCATTGATTTATTTATTTTTGTTAATTTTAGATAATTTCTCAACTCCCAATATTTTCCTTAAAAGAGATTAATTCGCCGTTTCTTGTGGATATGAATCTACTTGCATTGTACTCATATTATTCGAAGTAGGAGAAATTTATTTTTGGTTAGATTGATACCCACCAAATTTTGACACTGTTACCGGGGAACAGTGCTAAGTGATTTATTTCTTTTAAACTTTCTTTTCTCCTTGTTTTCAAGATTAATTATTTACAGTAAAGTTGCTTGAAGTTGTGAAGGACATTAGAAGAGAAAGACTTTAAACACGAAGATATGGTTACCCAAAAGACTTTAAAGGAGTTATTATTCTCTGATTTTAATGAATATTTTTTTGTAGTGATTTTTTTATTGTGACAGCAAATGCAGCACATTTTGAGAGACGACAAAAAGTCCTAAAAAGTATCAATGAGATAAGTACTTATTCCCATAAACATAAAATAGATCCTTAACTTCTATGGTAGAAATGTTGGTTGTAGGACAAGTACAACAAGTGAATGCATGTGGAATTTACTCGAGTATGGGTCACCCAACTGACATGTGCCCTATACTTTAAGAGGAGTTTAACGAACAATTAGATATTGTAGGTGAATTTTTAGAACAGCCTCAAAGACAGTATGACATTTACTCAAACACCTACAGCTACGATTGGAGAGATAATCCGAATCTAAACTAAGGGATTGGACCACAAGGATTTCCGCAACAATTTTATGGACGATCACCATTCCAACCGTAACAACCTCCACAAAATCGAGGATCGGCCTTTGAGGATCTTGAGGATCTTTTCAAAAGTTTTATGCAAGAAACAAGAACAAGCATTCAAATTCTCGGTATTCAAATATCATAATTGGCAACGACAATAAGCAAAATCGAAACTAATCATGAAAAATTGCCATCTCAAGTTGAGATTAATCCAAGTGAGAATGAAAGTGTTATGCTGCTCAAAAATAAAAAAGAAGTGCATAATTTTTCATCAAGGGAGACACAAAAAGAGGAAGAAAACAAAAAAGAGACAATGCCTCTTGATGCTACACCAAGAAAGGTAAGTGAGGTATCAAATAGTTCGGATTCAAAACTAACTATTCTTCCTCCTTGTCCTTGTAGGTTGGCACAATCTAAGAAACAAGATGATGAGAAGGATGTGCACTTCATTATACATGATACTTTTGTGCAAAATGAATTGAATTTTGTATTTAAGGAGAATTCAAGTTTTTCCAAGACAAACTCTAATACCGAAAGCAATCTATAGTAAATAAAAAAGTCCTTTATTTTAATTCAAAATTGAAGTTCATGCCAGGCAAATTAAAGTCTAAATGGACTGAACCTAAATTTGAGTGAGGTTGAAACGAGGAGATCATGTCGAGCTAAATAAGCTAAACAAAGTCGCTTATTGGGAGGCAACCCAATATTCTCTTTTATGATTTATTTATTTTGTTTTTGTTATTTTTGTTATTTATTTAGGTAGATTTGATTTGGGATAGATTTAAAAAAAAATAGAAGTGGTCTCTTGTTAAGGCGTGCCCACGCCTTAACAAACTTTCATTTCTGTCCACAGCTTATACATGGATAGCTTTGCTCTTTGTTTAGGGTGTAACCACGCCCTAAACTAAGTTCATTTCTTAAAAAAAAAAAAAGAGGGGGTTCATAGATGGGCAGAAACACTCTTCATTTAGAGCATGTGCACACCCTAAACACTCTTCACTTCTGTTAAAAAAAAAGAAAGATTGACCAAAAGTGCTCCTTGCTTAAGGTGTGCCCACGCTTTAAGCTGAATTCATTTCTGTTAAAAAGAACAGAAGCACTCCTTGCTTAAGGCGTGCCCATGCCTTAAGCTAACTTCATTTCTGCTAACACAGGAACACATTGACAGATATGCTCATTATTTAGAGCGTGCCCATACCCTAAACCACTTTCATTTCTGGCCAAAAAAAAATTTAGAGAGAGAGAGAGAGAGAGAGAGAATTCCAATCATACTTCTATCCTAACATTTGCACTTCTATTTTTTTTTAGGGTTTCTCTTTCAACCTTTAAGCCTCAAGAATGGACCGAAATGCTTGATGTTTAAGGCATGCCCATGTCACAACTCTTTCTTCGTATTCGTTAGAATTGATTCTCTATTTTCCACTCCACCCTAGGGGAGTATTGTTCTCACATTTCTCTTTTATTTCTTTGTTCTCTTTCTTTTATTTTACTTGTTGATTTTATGTATTTTTTTATCTCTCAACTTGAGTATACATTGGGGACAATGTATGATTTAGGTGTGGGGGATACTATGTGTTTTCTTCTTTATTTTTGACACTATATTTGTTTTTTTTTCTACATTAGTTTAGATTTTGTTTCTTAGAAAAAAAAATTCGAGCTTCTTTCGTAGACATATGCTATTTGGTTGGTTGGAGATGTATGAAAAATAGTTTGTATCAATAGTTTCTTGTGCTTGAAATAGCTGCTCATGTTCTAAATAATTTCTTCTGAATAATAAACATGTAAGATTTGATACAAAATTTACTTAAATAGTAAGGTTTTGAGCAAAAAACGAGCAAATTCATTTTTTGTACTTGAAATTTCTTTTTTTTTTTTATGAGTGATTATCACATTTGGAATATACATTTTAGAACTTGCTCTGTTATGCATATCGAGACTATATTTTAGGATTTCATGTATTGAAATGACAAAGACACGTAGGTTTTACCGCTTTTGGCTTTCTAAAAAATCTAATATCATAAACCCGTAGTTAACCCAATTTGAGCATTTACCCCATGATTTTGGTTTTATATTTGCCTCAATAGAAATATGATGATCTTAAAGTTGATGTTTTCATATCTCATTAAAAAATGAAAAAAATGCCAAAAAAAAAAGAAAAAAATGATGAAAAAAAGAAAAAAAAGGGAAAAAGAAAAAAAGGGGAAAGGAAAAAAAAGAGATGGGAAAGAGAAGTGTTATTTATTTACATTTGAACAACAAGAAGTCACTTTTGTCTACTATTTGCTTAAGACAAAGATCGATCGATTTTTTAAAAATTGTGGGGTTAGTTATATATGGACTTTGGTACATTTTTCAAATATCTCTTTTATCCTACCCTTAATTCTAACCCCGTTACAACCAAATAAAAGACCTTTCAATTAGTGCAAAGAATACAAATTTTTAAATGATGAACATTTGATATATTTGCAAATCTATGGTAATGTCATTCCATATTGTTGATTTGAAAGACATATATAATCTTAACCCTTTCGAGTGCATTTGAGTGACCCATTTGAGAGGTTTGTTGAATCTTGTTGTTCGAATTTTATAAGGAACTATTGGGATGTGTAATGGTTATTTTAGTACAGAATACTGTGAAATACTTGTTATTTCGATTATTTATTCAGATTGACTCTTATGGCATATATTGATTTGGGAGATTGGAAGAAAAAAATAGGTTAATTAGTTTTAAGTTTATTCGAGTTAGGTATACTTGAAGGCAAGTATCATCTAGGTGTGGGGAAATTTGATAGTATTTAAATGAGTGTAATATTTATGATTGATTTTATTTTATTTTTGAATAAATATTATACTAATATTTATGTTTTATAACATTTGACATACTAAACTTGATGGAGGAGGTTTATTAAGGAAAGTGAAGAAAAATGAGCTAAATTGGAGTAATTATGAAAATGATGGAAAATTGGACAGCAATGTTCTTTCATTAGTACATGGGCACGTTGATTACAAAGAGGCAATGCAAGAATTTTTGAAAGTTTACTGTAGTAAAATTTCCTTTCCCAATTGCACATTCAAGAGAATATTGGAATGGAATTAGAGATATTGAAGATTTTTATTCCATTCCTAAAATTTAGGAAAAGAAATTTTTGAAAATGTAAATTTCAAACTATTTTATCTTTTAGGAACTTTTCTTTTGTTTGAAATTTCCTAGGATATTATCTTTTAAAGATTTGAATAATTTTTTCTAAGGTAAAAATAGAAAAAACTCCACCTTGTTCTAAGGTTACTACTCATATATATATAGGAGTGTTTCATATTGTTTGAGGGAGGTGTGTAGCCCCCAAAGGGGGCAGCAGCCAGCAGCTGTAGGGGGAGATATTTCCTTAGTCTTGACTTGAGGGAAACACACAATAGAGTAAAAAAGTTGTAGCTGAGGAAGCTTTTTCAATCATGTAATCCCAACCCCTTCTATTCATTTTTATTTATTTTAGTGAGTTTTTCTTTTTCCATGTGTAACACCGAAAATTCGGTATTAGAAAATTTATATTGAATTTTCAATGTTCTTTGTAAAACATCATGAAAAAAAATTGGTTGTAATTGATTTTAATTTATCAATGAACGTTTTATTAAGTTTTGTTGGGAGAAAAATAAGTTTTGGAGATAATTTGGGATAATTAAAAATTGTTTGGAGTCGAATTGATGAAGACAAGCCGCCTTAGCCCATGACAAGACGACTTAATGCTCAAAAATAAAATTTTGGTTAAGTATGAAAGTTACCAAGGCGACCTGAGCAAGTGCCAAAGTGACTTATGGATATTAGCTCTCAGAATCCATAACTCTGCACAATGGCAAGTCGCCTTGTCCCATTGACAAGTCAACTTGTACCTCCAAAGCACATAGGCAACCCGCCTTGCTTTAAAGATAGGTCAACTTGTGCTTTCTAATTTTGTGTCTAGTAAGGATACTTGTGGCCAGCACAAGCTAACCTGCTAGATTTAAGTCACAGAAGTACAATTCTGTACAATAAGTAAGGCGACTTATCAAGAAGCAAGGCGACTTGAGGGCTATACAAAAAGAGAAATTGGGTCGTCTTGAGTCAATTTTGAGGTAACTTGAGAGCTCGATGAAACAAAAGCAAGACGACTTGTTGGACAACAAGGCGACTTGAGCTCTGAAAACCTTAGACACATATGGCGGCTTGTGCTCTATTTCAAGTCGACTCATGAGTGTGAAAGAATGCGAAACAATCAAAGTTAAACAAAACTTGAAAGTAATAAGGGGCAAGAGAGGAATTTCACGTCACATATTAAAAGGGCTTATACAAGCCTTTACTTTCCCAAATTCGATCCTCTCTCTTCCTCTTTTCTCTATCACCCGAACTCATTCTCTCGACTCTCATCTCTCTCCCTCTCGATATCCTCTCTCAATCTCTCTTGAAATCAATTTTACCTTCATCAAACCCACTCTATAATACTTCCAAATCCTTAATCAAACACTTGAATTGGGATAGATTTGGGGAAAGAAGACTAGGGTTAGCACGAGAAGGGGAAATCTAAGGTTTTTTTGAAATCGGACATTCAAAGTTCAATCCAAGCATGAAATTGAGGTAATTTTCTCTTCTTTTACATGGATTTAGTTTCCATTACTCATGAATATGAATTTTATGTTTGGATTTGGGAAATTTGTATTGAAAGAAAATTAAGGTTTTGGACAAAGTTGATCTGGACAAAATTTATGGAATTCTTTTGAGATAATCTTGCTCTCTCAACCTAGATCTATGTTTTTTAGCATGAATTTGGATAATCAAATTTGGATTGTGAGATTTGATTTGGAAAAATTAAATTTAGGGTTTATAAATGTGAGATCTGGGGAAATTGTGTATAAAAATGGTATATAGATGCAAATGGTATGTAGATGAAATGAGAACACAGATTCGTGAATTTTGGAAGTTAGAGTTTGCATTATATTTGGCGAAAACTTATAAACCATAATATTATGTGTGATTTAACGTTGGATTTATGTTTATTGATTTAGGATAAACTAATTGGAATCCAAGAAGAGATTATCTTGGATTGATTGTAAATTTGGTGTGTTTACCCTTCCAAGAGGTGAATGATTTTATGATTATACTAAAATAAGAAAAATGTTTTTAAGGAATTTTCTAAATGATTTTCAAAATTTGGATTTATAAGCTTAAGTGTGTGTGAAATATCCCAAAAATTAGATTTTGATTCTTATGCATCCTATATACTTTGTGAACAAATGTGCTATGTAAATTTATTGATGTTGAACCCATTTGTATGATTATGATGATTATTTTTGAGAAATTATTAAATTAAGGGTATATGATTTTGATTTATGATTTATGAAATGGTGCTATGATTGGATTGAGGTGAGAACCTAAAACCCTATTAAATGACTTGTTATCTCCCGCTACGGAGCGACCCGACGGGGTGACGTAGTAGGGTTGGTAAACCATGGGATGTAGCCGTGTGTGTATGGTATGCCAAGCTACGTGGGTTACATTTATGGCTGGATATAGTGCCCACGAGTGTGGTTGGTATACCATGAGATGTAGCCATGCGTGTATAGTACGCTGAGGCACGTGGGTTACATTCATGGCTAGCTATAGTGCCTACGGGTGTGGTTGGTAGAACATGGTATGTAGCCGTGTGTCTATGGTACGCCGAGGCACGTGAGTTACATTCATGGCTAGATATAGTGCCCACGGGTGTGGTTGGTAGACCATGGGATGTAGCCGTGTGTATATGGTATACTGAGATACGTGGATTATATTCATGGCTGGATATAGTGTCCATAGGTGTGAGATACTTGGACGCACCTCCAATGAGAGCTCACAGACAACGTCAAGGATGGGCGTATTTTAAAACGTGAAAATTATTAAAACTCTTGACGGTTGCACCCTAGGTCGTGGTAGACCTTTATTGGGCACAGTGATTTTAATTTGTCCCGTGTTTGAAAATATGAAATAGTTGGATGCATATGAAATTGAATTATGACCATTCTGAATTATGATAATTTTGGAAATAATGGTTTGAATTTATTTATTTATTGGATGAAATTGCGTATGATATGATGGATTGAAATATATACATTTGATATATCTACCACACAAATTTTATTTTTGTACAATTTGTATCTCATTCACTGGGTATATTATATACTCACCTATCCTGCTTCCATTTTCACAGAGGGAGTTTAGTCGAGGATTGTGGACGCCTAGGATGATTTGAAGAGGTTTGTTTTGTTTGACTTTTTCGGGTAATAGTTTTCATTTCAATCGAGATATTAGTGGACCCCAAATGGAGGCATACTCTGTAATTATATTGAAAACTTATTTTCTACTATATTTATTTGGATTTGGAACCTGATTATGGTTTGAATACTTAAAATGAGAACCCTTTTTCTTTATTTTCGTGAATTTTCTTTGAGAATTGTTTTGGAGGAATTTTTTGTGGATCTCTTGAGTAGGGACTTGTTTATACTCTGTGGATTTGATTTGAACGGTCGGGTTGGCCGATGCATGCATGTTTTGAGTAGGGATGGACCGAACTGGTCTTTTGATTTTTACGAATGAATGCATACTGATTTATTTTGATAGATTGATTATTTTGAAAAATAGATGGATACTGGAATGCCTTGCAGTATCTTAAAACACGAAGTGGGGCTCACATATGTTTCGGGATAACGCGGCGGTTGTCGCGTGCTCGACGGGCAGGTCAGTGCGTGATACCATGCTTTATTTCTAATTTATTTTCTAGTCGAAAGTTTATTGAAATCTTGATTTTCAATGATTGTGAAATCTAATTGAGTATATTAATTCAATAAATCATGGGTATTTATTTAATTCCTGCATTTCACGGATCATGATTTTCTATGAGTTTATTGAATAGTGCCAATGTTTAATAGTTTTAGAATAATTTACAATCAATTAAAACGGTAAATTCGTAATTGTTTGTTAGTTTTAATTTAGTAGTGAATGGTATTTATGTCATGGAATTAAATAATCTAATTTTAGCAATCTCATTGTGTGTTTGCCACTTAGAATTGCGTCTCTTTCGATCTTAATACTATTGAAATTTTAAATTTTAAGAGTTTTTCTAGGGTTGTCTTTCAGTTAAGGAAATAGTTAAAGAGTTTCTCTTAATTATCGATGAAGTAAGGAGAGATTGGTTATTCAGCGTTCGTTAAGCGACTATAGCCAATTTATCTATGGTTGTTGAAATCTTTAAATATATCGATGATCAATCTCATGAAAACAATGTGGATATAATTCTTTTAACTAGATTTTATTCTCATTCACATTTTTTTTATTTAATTGATAGTATTTATGTCACGTCCCGACCCTCGAGTCGAGCACGTAACAACCGCTGCATTATCTCGGCATACGGGCAGCATCTTCCCATATACCGAGATAACGCAAGGCATTCCACCTGTTCAAAACTTGTTTTTCCTCAAAATATAAATTTCCCAAGTAAAAGAAATTTATGTGCAACACTTTGCCTCAATGCAAGAAGATACAACAAGTTCAAGAGTTTCAATTTACAATTTTACAATAACATAATTACAGTCATCCCATAAAATATATAAGGTCATTCTATAGAGTTCAACTATATACATTATCGAACTACATCACGAAAGAATGGTTGGTGCCATACTCAACACCCGTCGTCTCCAAAATATATGTCAAGTGTGTGTTGAAAATCTCCCGACACGTCTCCCTTTTGCCAATCTATATCTGTCATAATCGGAAAGTGAGAAGTGAATATTATGAGAAAATATTCAGTGAATGAGGGGTTGATATCATGAAATTAATACGTGTGGTGAACAATGGAGTGTCAAAATCAGTATAACAGATACATTTCAAAATTTTACATGAAATTTTCAAACAATGAGTTATGTTCCATGCATACACATCAAATCATTCATATGCATTCAAATCACTTTTAGAAATCGATAAAATTAGCCAGAAAATCGTTCCCGGCAAGGGTCAACTACGACTAATGACATGCGCACAGAGGGTTTTTCATATGCAAGTATTTTCATATTTTGCTCTCTACCTCGGTGTTGACCACGGGCCTCTACCAGTGCTAGACCGCCTATATTGACGGCCCTCCCCTTTTGGTTCACTGGGTTAGTCCGTAATTTATAAAACCACCTATGGGTCTAACCCATGTGGTACGCATCATTTGTGGGATACCTTCTGCAGAAGGCCATCTGGACACACATGAGGTGACTCACAAACGTGCTCGTAACTACGACTGTCCCATAAGGATTATATCATATCTGTCAATTTCCACAGACTCTCAGTCCAAGTGCCAAATCAATATCAATCAAACGTGCTAAGATGCATAGTCATATCAGAAATCATATTTCAGAATTTCAAAACACGGCACGATATTATTTAACAATTCATATGGATGCATATTATCAACTCATTTCTTTAGACACTCCACTTATTACAAAACATTTATCAAAACCTTTAACAATATCATTTTTCACATGGATAAATCATGACATTTTTTAAAATGATAAAATATGGTTTGATATTAATGACATGGTATCATAAATCCCACTCACTTATACGGGAGGATAGCTCACTCTCTAAAATGTACCACAAAGTGTCAAAAATATGTTCCCCTCGCTCAGTCACCAAAGGTGTCACTGCAATGGCAACACATAATGTATATATATCAACAAAAATCGAAATCACTATGTTAAGTTATATTTTAATTAACTCTTCACCTTGAACCAAGACTTAGGGTATCATAGGTGGGCTTCTAATGTATGTAATTGCTGTCCCTTTTTTTCATCACCAAACCGGCAACTTCAATGCTCATTTATACACACACTGCATAACTTCACCACACATAAATATGTACCTCAAAATTTACTTAACAACTCATTCCCAATCTCTTCGATGCTCTTGGCCAAGGTACATACGCACTCACACACTCATAAATTTTTATCCAATTCTTTCATTTAATACACCTATTTTGCATCATCTTAACCATAAAAATTCTGTAAACATTCTAGACTACTCACCAAACTAATATACATTTTGTCACATTAACATAACACACATATAATAACCATACATGCACACACACATATCCTTCACACTCTTGGCCTCATAAGCACATACACACATTCACCACTTTATCACAAAATTCTGCACACATAGTGCCCCTTTTTCCCTCAACATTTTCTTCTTGGCTAGCATGAAAATAGCCTTACTTCAATCATTTTTAGTGCAGAAAATTTCTGCACATAGTGCACCTCATTCCTTGGCCTTTAAAGTAGTTTCTCTGCACACTAACATCCAATTGTTTCCAACCAATAAACACCCTGTTTTTCAGCCAACAATGTACCTTTTCATACTTAATTTTCATTCAATTTCCTGCACACCAACTTCACAAACGCAGGGCACAATTTTTCAGCCCACAATTTCACCTTTCATCCATCCAAATTTTTGACCAAGCACAACAAATTTCTGCACACTTTTCTTACATCATTTAAATCAATAAACATACACATATATTCATCACTTTTGCATCCAAATTCTGCGCACATATCATTTGCAACAATGCATCAAAATTTCAGTTCATCACAAACACATTCCTCCTCCAAATTTTCGGCCACACAATGTCCAAATTTCTACACACTAAAATACCATAATGGAGGACAAAATTCAGCACACAAAATTCAGCACACACTCCTCATGGTTCATTGGGTTCCTCTTAGGCTCTAGGTTATAGAAATATGCTAGAAATATCACATTAACTCATTCAAACAATGTTCTCAAAATTTCAACAAGTGCAGAATTTTTCCTTACCTCAATTTGGACGTTTCAAGCCTCAACAAGACATCTCGTCACAAGATCATCCTCTCCCCCTTCTTCCTAGCTCTCGGCCTCCTCTTGTTCACCAAGCTAGGCTTCCCTTTTTGGTTCCAAACTTAGATATGTTAGATTAGGGTTTGAGGGGAATGAATCTACACCAAAATTACAAAGAAATGTTTGAAGAAATCCTACCTTTCTTCAAGGATGAAGCTCACGGCTCCTCTTGTTCTTCACAAAGCAAGACTTCTCATTTTGCTCCCATTTTTGGATATGTTGTGGTTGGGTTTGTGAGGAGTTGATTTATGTAAAAATATTGAGTAGTGTAGAAGAAAAATTTGAACTTCCCTCACCTTGAACTCACGGCCATGGAGAGGAGAAACGGAGGGTTTGCTTCCTTTCCTTGGACACTCTCATGGTTTTGGAAGAAACACAATGGCCTAAGTATTGGTTTTATGTCATTCCTCATGCAATCCTAGTGATCCAACTTTTCAAGATCAATTCCTAGCCATTGGATTAGTTTTAGATAATTTTCCAAACTCTCCATATTTTTTTTTCTTAAAAGAGATAAATAATCCGTTCCCTGTAGATACGACTCTATTCGTACTATATTCATATTGTTTGAAGTAGGAGAAATTTATTTTTGATTGGATTGATACCCATCGACCACCAGAACTAAAATTGAAAGGAGACCATATAAAGGTTGGACCTACCAATGAATCTCCCCAGTGACAAAGGATAGGAAACAACAACTGACTTAGAAATAGTTTAAATTTTAGTACCTTGGTATTTTACATGCGTTTGGCTGCCACCTCCAATATTGGTACAATGAGTCCGGTCAGCCATTTTTCTGGCAAGTGACTTGTTGAACCAGATATGGATAGCTCTCTTCTTTGTATAGTGGATATGATTCATTATCAAAAACCCATTTAGCTTCAAGAAGATTGCAACTTTCCTCAATTCCCTCGCTGCTTGAGATGTTGACTAATGGCTGTTTATGCTCTTCCCTTGCTAAGCTAGAGAATTGCCGTAGAAATTGGCTCTGGCTATGCTTCAAGTAGTCTAAGACTAATCTTGCAGTTCCAAAGGATAAGAAGAGAGGTCGATCTGATGAGAGTTTTGACACCATTTAGGCCCTGCGAATGCAGAGGAGGAGAGCAATTTTGGTGTTTCTAGCATCTTCACCCAAATAGATTTGATGTTATTGATTTGAATGTCGTAAGCATTTGGGATGTTCTCAGTGCACCCACTGGTTGGTAAATAGAAGTTAGGTGCCATTCTCAATTTGGAATAATGTCTTGCTTATCTGTTCACATAGGTCTTGAAAATATTTGAACTTAGGGGACTCTTTTGGTTTATGAAGCACAGTTAAAAAATCACTTAACCTGTACCTATTCTATTGGAATATCGATTTGAGTAACTCTGTCAATTTCACGGTCAGTTAAAATTGGTCGAACTGTGAAATTACTTTTGGCCATACCTATCATATTCAAAAGATGTCCTTTAATCCTGTGGCTACTGTTTACCTAGATTACATATTGTGTTGTTCTTTATGACAACATTATCTCTGGTGCTTCTTTTGATGCTTCTTGTATCCATCATGAACAACATATGGCAAGAGACATCATTGTCCTCAACCAAGGAGGCTCGAGAACATTTACTATTAGAAATAGCAAAATTTTTATTTGGCAGGCTTTCATGCCTGAAATAATGTACTATACATTAAATCCAAAAAAAAAAGGAAAAGAAATTTCAATTGTTTTTGGGGTAACTTTTTCTTGTTTTTGCTGAAAAATAATTTGGCCGCCCATTTTTTGTTTTTCTTGTTAAAAATGCCACTAAAATATGTAGATTTGATTATCCCATACAACAGACGAGATTGCAACAAAACAAGAAGTACTAGCATGCCACCACATATAGCAATTGGATAAATGACCCCATGCATTCGTCTGTAGAGAATGATGTAAAAGGTTCAGCAAATGCTACCATCATCGTTGCCTCAGAACGAAAAGTGTGGCAAGGCCAAATATCATCTTCCTAGTTAAAGGCTTGAGAAAATCTTCCTTTGCATACCTAGTTGTGAGGATTCCTAGGAACGATAAAACTGATGCTGCAGATGATAAGAGTGATAATGCATCTGATATAGAGAAAATCATGAATGGGGTAATCGTATGTGAATCGTGTTGTAGAAATATGACAAATCTATCGTTTTGATTATTCCCTCCAAGAACAGTAAATGCTGCCGTGAATGTCATTGTGGCAATTAGTGTAATACTTTAAAAAAAAAAAAAAAAGGAGAGGGTGGAAGGAAGCGTAGCGTTTTGGACCAAAACGCTACACTTTCTCCCCAAGAGTGAAGTTAGGACAAAAAGTCCTAATTTCTCTCTCTCTTCCTCTCGTCTCTCTCTCATTCTGTCTCTCACGAACTCTCTCTCCCTCTCATTGTCGCTCTCTCTCTCTCTGTTTTCACACTCTCCACAGCCTTCCAGTTCCACGCCTCCCCCGAACACCGTCGAGCCACCACCGCAAATGGTGGTCCCGACTCCATCCTTTTCCCTCCCGCGAGCATGCGACCGCCTCAGCTTCTCTTCCTCTCACGCGACAGCCCTTTGTCTCCCTCTTTTTCGCTCGCACGCGGTGTTACTCTATCTATCGAGAGCCCTTCTGTGGCCTTCGTAAAAGCTCCGAACCAACATCCATCTTAGACCTTCGAAACCCTAGGCGAAACTGCGATTCCATTCTCTGCAGGTGAGGACTGATTTCAAATTTTAGTTCTAGGGTTTTGATTTTCATAGTGAATAAGACTAATCATTGGACTTTGCTTCGAATTAGGAGCATTGCAGGTCCTGAAATGGATTGAATGGCCCACGGACGTTAGGGCTACGAAATGTGAAAGGGAATTTTTAAATGCATTCAATAACTGATCGGATTTAGGCTAAATTTAGGATGAGAGATTTTATATATGTTCTGAAAACATGTGGAATTTGAAGATAATGCATTTTCCTGAAATTTGATATGTGATTTCTAGGGTTTCTTTAAATTCTACATGAATTTAGGCTGATTAATATGAAAGAAATGTGTTAGATGAAATTAGAAATTTGTTGGGTTGATTAGAATAGATTTCCTTGAAATTTGAATTGAAATTATGGATTATTGGTCTAGGTTGACCTTTTGAAGACTCGAAAGGAGTCATTTTGGAAAACTTGTGGAAATAGGGAGTGAGTACCCTCTCTAGAGGTGAGTAGATGGTCCATTGTATTATAAATGAGCAAAATGAGTTTAAATTTTTTTGTGAATGATTTTGAATGATTTTTACATGTTTTATATGAAATTATTTGTGATTGTGCGATGTCTAAAATGAAAATCTGAATTACAAGTACATCCTATGAAATTGAAAATGAATTTGTGCCATTTGTATCGGATATTTGATATGTAAATACTTGTAGCATGACTTAGAAATTGTTTGATGAAACATGGCACATTAATTGCAATTTGAATGATTGTGAAATGATGGTGCAGAGTGTAATGACTATAGTCATTCCTTCCATGGAGTGACCCGACGGGATGACGTGGTAGGGGGTTTAATTGTGAGAGAGGTGCACGTGGCTTCTTCTCTGTCACGTCAGACTATCCGGATTGCACCCCGGTGAGGTACGAACCAATGCCAAGAAAGGGGGTAGTGTTTTGAAATACTGAAATGGAAAACCCCTTGGCAGGCTTCCGTCTGGGTTTGACCAAACTTAGGGCAGAAGTGATTTCGATGGGACCCTTGTGATCTTCTAAAGGAATATTTGATGTGGATGCATATTTTGTGAACTACTTGATTTATTGAAAATGCTTTTACATATATAAAGTGTTGTTTATGAGATATATTTGGATTTTCTCACATTCATCCCTTATTTATCACACAATCATACCATTGCATTTCACTCACTGAGTATTCCCCAATACTCACCCCTCTCTTCACATTTGATAGAGAATACTTAGTTCGGAGACTGCATGTGAAAGATTGCGAAGGATTTTTGCTGATTTGTATAGGTATGTAGCAAATGTAGAATTTTTGGGAATTGTAGTTTATAGAACCATGGAAAGGAAGTTATTTACATTTCATACCATGCAGATTTTGCTGATACTGATTGAGTTCTTCAGTAAGTATTGATAAAATCTGACGATTTTGAAATTTCATTATTTTGATTTAACTGTTTGGAAAAATGTTTTTTCTTGTGTTTGGACATTTGAATTGTAATTCTGAGTTTCGATACTTTCTTTTGGATTTGTGAAGTTCTGTATATCTCATACCGCTTGAATTTTACTGATACTAGCTCGTTTTTTCATGCGAGTGTTAGTAAAATCTTGCGACTATGATTTGGGATTTCTTTTATTTTAAATGATTTATTTATACTGAGAATTCTGGAATGGCTGGGATGGCCAATTTTGGATGCGTGCATGTACAGGAACCCCCACCTGAATGTGTGCCGACGCATGCTTGTGTGTACGGGGATGGACCGGATGTGTCCTTTACATGTGTATTGTATTTGGAAGACATATTGTACAGTTGTATAACCTTGCGGAGTTCCGATATATGAGAAGGTTTTGCCCGTGTATCGAGATAACGTGACGGCTATTGTGTGATCGATGCGAGGATCGGGGTGTGACAATAAGAGTGGCTACAATTATGCTTGATGATGCTGTGTCTTTCATCCATCTCTCGCCTACTTTGCGTAAGTCATGAGGTTGAATAGTGAACAAGTCAAGTGGTGTTTTACCCTCTATGTTACTAGCTTCCATGCACTTGGGGTCCACAACTGTTTTCATTTCCTATGATAGCATCAATGCATTTGAAATGAAAAAGGATCAACATGGAGACGTTCACAAAATTTCAAAGAACTTAAAGCGCAAGGGAAGAATGATTACCTCAAACCAATGTTGCTCCCTTTGGAATTGCAGAGCTGCACCAGATTGTTTGCGTAGTTGTGAAGGAGGCACTAGCATTGCTGCATGGTGTATCATATTATTATCAAATTTATCTTTATATCCCACTAGAACATGTTTCTATTCCCCATTTCTAAAAGATTAAAGATCTTCTCCTGGCGCTGCAATACTGCAAAACTGAAGAGATTTCGACCATACTCATCAAAGAACCATAGCATATCAGGATAGCGATTGAATACTTTAGTGACAAATTCAACTAGCCCATTCTCAATAGCCAAGAACAACATTTTGCGCATCCCTTCCAAGTTTAGTGTTTGTTGGCATATCATTTCTAGCAGTTTAAGTGCTTGAGTATGCCTGAGCTTTTGCTTTATTATGCGTTCCATCCACCCAAATTTGGAAAACAGCAAAAAGAATTTGCCAAGTGTACGCCTGAGCTTTTGCTTTATTATGTGTTTCATCCACCCGGATATGGGAAACAACAAAAAGAATTTGCCAAGTGCTGCATATGCAAAGTAGGAAACATGTTCCACTCAGAACATTAATGATGTTATGGGATTTATATAAGATTATGATGCTTTACTAGAATAATGAAGGTCTGAGATAAAACATAAGATTTGTTTGCAGCCTAACTTTCCAAATAAAGCCAAAATTTCCATGAGAAATGACAATCTCTACTATATAATAACTGGAAATCTTCTCTGGAGGTAAGGCCAAGCTACATGGTACAAAATCAAAAATGTAAGATGAAGGAAAGATCTTTTGCTAGGAAAAATTGCAACTGTTATTGGGTCTCTAACTCATGAGATTGTGCTTAGTAACCCAAACTTTTAGTGCACCTACCCATGGCCAAACAAGATAATGTTTCCTAACAAAGGAGGTTACTTTGGCATAGCCAACTAATACTGGTTAGATAATGGTCGTACTAGGTGCTCTTTGATCACTAGTGCTAAGAAATGTTTGTTTGATGTCTGAAACTCTCAAAAAATACTAATGCCATCTTGAATGCCACAAACTCATCATCTAGACCGTCTTTGGTGTACTAATATTTTAACGAAGTAGAATTATTACCACTATTCTGCTATGATAAATGCATGGTTGGGCTGCATGTATCCTATCTACACCCATGTGAATTCGAATGATCACCTTCACTTTTAAACCATCATCTTTCCTGTAGCAATCATCTATAGGATGAATGAAATATATCACTACTTCAAGTAATTGGTGGATCGTCAAATGAACAAAATCACATTAATGTTTGTTAGGATAAAACTGATGGCATCAAGGAAAAATGGGAAAGGCAGCCTAGTAATGATGGAAGTGCTCATCTTTGTCTTAAGTTGGCAAAACTCTGTAATCTATGGTTTCTTTGATTACGAACTTAGGCTTGTTTAAGAGTTACATGTGGAGAATATATTCAAGACGGTAGCAGAATGAGAGAGAGAGAGAGGGAGAGAGAGAGTGATGAGATGAGAAAATACATACAACCATTATTTCTGCAATTGGATTGTACATTTTGACTTTCGTTGGTCGTTTGGCTTTCAATATCACCAGGTTGGCTTGTTGTGCCAGCTGGTTGTGGTAATGATGGTTGCTGTACGCTCTCAATATGGCTTGTTGTACCAGCTGGTTGTGGTAGTGATGGTTGTTGTACGCTCTCAATATCATAAGTTTGGATTGTTGTACTTGAACGAGCTGGTTGTGATAGTGAAGATAGTTGTATGCTTATACGAGAGAAATTCGTTACGGCTAATTTAAGGATATGACATATTTTAAAATAAAAAAAAAATATATAAATTGAATCAGAAATTTTATAAAATGATGTTTTCCCCTGGCATTTTTTTTTTGGGAGAAATTGAGTACACATTTCTAATAGGCAAAAAACAAAAAGAAAAGAAAAGAAGCACATATAAACAGGTGTTCCGTAGAGCCTGCACGATCGGCATGAATAAATCAAATGCCACTAGGTACAGTGACAGAGTTCTCTTTTAGTCTTAAGCTCTGGGGCAAAACATTCAGTCCTTTGGTGTGGTCAACGAAGACAGAATAATACCTTAAAAAAGCTTTAGATTGTTCCCCTTTATTCAAACTAACAAATGAGTGAAACTTACATTATAAAACAAATGAGTTATTCTAACGGACTAAAACCGTATCCTAAATATGATAAAACCATTGGTAAAAGCTTTTTCGACGGATGGAGTTTTAGTCGGTAATACACCAGTCGGGATAGGTGTATTCCAATACTTTTCATGACCGTTGGAGCATGTCATATATTTATAGTGATGGTTAAAACTGTTAGTACAATTTTGTATTTTATCATTGGTTTAAAATAGTATTGAGAAAACTTAATACTTTTATCATCGGTTGTCATATTAGTATCTATGTCAGTTATGTTACTACCATATTATGACATATATAAAACCGTTTGGAAATGTTATTACTTTTATTTTCGGTTGTACAAATGTTAAGAAATATTGTGATCAATTTATGATTGGTTAAGAAATGTTAAGAAATGTTAAGAAATGTTAAGAAATGTTAGTACTTTTATCGTCACTATTGTTGATTACTACTACCATCACTTACTACTCACTCACTAATTACTTATTTCTCAATTACTACTATCATCAGTTACTAGTTACTTACTTCTCGGTTACTACTATCGTTACTTACTAGTTAGTTACTAGTTGGTTATTGCGCATATTTTCGTATGTGAGGAAATGTTATAAGTTTTATAGATAGTTAGTATAAGTATTAGGAAATATAACTAAAAACTTGAAAATAAAGAAAATAGTAAAATATTATAATCTTGGAGAATGATTGATATAATAGGATAAATAAAAAAAAAATTACATATCTCACAAGCATATCCCACAATCCATATATCTTCTTCTGAGATATTTATACAAATGCTTCACTTCAATTATCAAAAGGATAGTCGGCACAATCCATCTTTATTCAATCTATTCATTTATAAAAAGAAGTAGAGTCAGATGAAATATAATACAATAGTACAAAAATAGTTATAAATAAAAATATTACTATGTTAAAAATAAAATAAAAATAAGTAGTGATAGGAGTATAATGGAATGGTACATATTAAGAATACTTATAGATAAAAATATTACCTTTTGGGACGGAGTCAGGCGATAATGATGATTGTTGGTTTTTATGTGCACTTCCAGCATCTTGTATTGAAGAAACCTAAAAAATAAATAATTTGGATTATTTTTGAAAAGTAAGAGTGAAATTAATAAGATTGTGCTGAAATAGAAATAGAGAAATAACATACCTGAACACCAACAATAAATATTGCTTCATTAACCATATTCATTAATTCATTTTTATGTCCAGTTTCAACATGCATAGCAATATGAAGAAGAACA
Source organism: Dillenia suffruticosa (assembly GCA_033439265.1). NCBI lineage: Eukaryota > Viridiplantae > Streptophyta > Magnoliopsida > Dilleniales > Dilleniaceae > Dillenia > Dillenia suffruticosa. The sequence continues at coordinate 5,793,990 of JAVTVX010000005.1, forward strand.
TTACTTAATATAATTTTGTTCCATTAATTGTTACATCATATTAGTTATATATTTTTTCTCAACTCTGGTTGAATGTATATTTTGTGATGTATATCTGATTCTTCCCCACGAATCAGGATCTTTAACTTTAGAGATAATATCACTTTTTCAAGATAAATTTGAACTTTGTACTTGATTTTTTTCACTCTCGACAGACTCCATTTGACTTTACATCATTTCGTGTAATAAATTTTTTTCTGCTTGAATAAATTTTTAGAACCCGCCATTTTTTTCTGCTTTTTTGTAAGTTTAATTTCAAATTTCATTTTGTATTTGTGTTTTTGTTTTTGTTATAAAATTATAACATTTTTCTACATTTTTACCCTAAATATTACATTACAATAGAGAATAATCTTATATTTATATCATTACATTATTTAAATTAATAATATTAAATATATCATTATTCTACATTATTTGAAAATTTTGATATAATTCATAAGTGAAAATTTTTATATAATAAAAAAAACAGAGATTTGGTATGTGTGGGCCAACACGGGCGCCCGGCCATGCTAGCACGAGCGCCCGGCCATGCCAGCACGAGCGCCTGCCCACGCATGCCACCGCATTAATGCAACCTCCCGCAGGCGCCCGGCAATGCCAGCGCGGGCGCCAGTGCAAGCGCGCCTACGCAAGCTCGTGCGACATTATTACTATTGACTATCTACTTACTACCTGTTTATTACCTAACTTATAAATTTTGGAGGGAAAGAAGATTTGTGGAGAATGATTTATTATATATTTGATTTAGGGACTCAAATAAAATTTTAAAACCCGCAAATTTTTTCGCTTTTTGTAAGTTTAATTTCGTTTTTTTATTATTATATTATTAGCAATTTCATTTTATGTATTTGTGCTTTTGTTTTTGTTACAACATTGAAACATGTTATTACATTCTTACCCTAAATATTACATTACAATAAATAATGACTCTAAATTTATATCATTATATTATTTAAATTAATAATATTAATTATATTATTATTCAATATTATTCATATTTGAAATTTTTGATATAATCCATATATGAAAATTTTTATATAATAAAAAAAGTATTGACATGGCATGTGTGGGTCGACACGGGTGCTCGGTCATGCCAGTACAGGCGCCTACATACCTAACTTATAAATTTTCAAAAACTCTACTATATTATTACTATTTACTATATTATTACTACTAATTGTAAATTTTTAAAAACTCTATTTACTACTTGTAAATTTTGTATGCTAACAATTTATTTAATTTTTGACCTGTCTCTTTTTTTTCTTAGTGAACTTATTATTATTATCATATGCAATGTAATTTTTAGAAATATTGTTACAATTTTGAGTATTTGTTTTGGTAAACTAATTAAGAATTAAATATAGTTTTCATATTTGTTACACCAATTGTTACTATGTATTATGCCTAGTACATCGAATAAATTAATGGAAAAAATATAAAAATAGAAAATGATTAAGTATTATGTAAACAAAATTACATTTCCTATACATATGCATCTCATCCTACTCTATCAACATCATCATCATTATTCATCTCAATTAATATATTTCATTCATCTTCATCAATATTAGTTCAAACCTACTGATTAGTTGAGGGATTAGTTTCTAAATTGAAATGATGAATTGTCACTTCATCACCCATATCAAATTCATCTCCAACTTTGACATGTTTTACAACATGTCATCCTTTATGTCTTTTATCAGCTACATAAAATATCTTCTTTGCTTGTAATGCTAATACATAAGAATCATCCAGTAAATCATCGTCGGTATGATAATGGTATGATTGAGATAGGAAAAATTGATAAAAGTTGAACCAAATCTATTCTTCTTGTATCCTCATTGTAGGTCAACCCAATCACACCAAAATAATACAAATGTATACATTCTATTATAGTTTACTTGAATAATTTCTCTTAAGATACCATAATAATTAACTTTACCTTGAATTGATCTTTTATCTCTCGCACTTGCATAACTAACATTATTAACTATTATTGCCATAACTCTTGAATTCTGAGTTTGAAGACATTTTTCACGATTTTTTATATGAAATCGATATTAGCCATTGTAATTTCTAATGAATGGATCTGGTCCACGAGCAATCCATTTAATTTCATCTGTAATCTCTCCGATATATTTTGGATTAGTAACCTAAAAAAGAAATCTTAAAAGATTAAGTAATTATATAAAGAGAAGAAATTAATAATATTAAAAAATGATATACTTACATGATGAGTAAACCAGGAAATGAACCCTTTACTATGAAGTTTGTCAATTTGGAAAGTGTTTAATTTCTTTCTTTTAAATTATGTTCGAAAAATTTTCAAAAACTATAATACTATATTATATAAATTACTAATTTCACATCAGTACATTATTTAAATTAATAATATTAATAAATTTATACTGAATATATGTTATTTTTTATTAATCAAATGGATATAATAATACAGAGCAAGGCTTACAGGCACTTAAATGTAATAGTATGTAGTAAGTATGTAGTAATTAAGTAGTAAGTGATTTTTTCAATATCGTGCCAGTACTGATTTAAAGTATAAAAAAAAATTGTAACGAATTAAAAACGCGGTAATGAAAAAAGAGGCGGAACAAAAAACGCCAAAGAAAAAATGGACGGAATTTTAAAAATTTGTTTGTGAAAAAGTTATATTATAAAGCCTACGCGGTCATCAAAATTTCTCCATCCTTTCACCATCAAAGTTTCTTTATTTTTTCTTAAAAGCTCTCCTCCCCTAACCCATTTAAACCTATGGATGAGCATTGTATGAAAAATCACAACAATTCCAAGAAGAAGAACAAGTTTCAGTCTGAACAATCTCAATCATCCAAAATGTTACCAGATTTTAAAAATAAGCACATTATTTTAGTTTGACATTTAATATTAAAATGCCATTTTTAATTTTTTATTTTGAACAGTTTTGAAGTTGTGAAGAAATGTAGAAATCAATACTATCAAGATGTTTTGAAACAAAATGTTTTGGATTCAGATAAATGAAAGGGCTCTCAGTTAATATTTTCATTTACAATCATAATTTATTATTTATTATGTACAATTTATTATTTACAATGATTTTTGACAGATAAAGATGCCTTCAAACTTGATGAATATTTTTAGTTTCGAATATCTCAGAATACATGTAGTTATGTGACATATGCCATTGTTTTTTTTTTCATTCCTTATTACATTTAATGATACAAAATTTATACTAACACGGAAGTCACCGACATAAATCACTGTAACTTTTGTGTAACGTAACTGATAGTAATAACTTTTTCCGATGCCTTTCTAGATGATAAAGTAGTAATTTTGGAGTAAGACAATATAAACAACACATGTAGTAATATGTAGTAACCATGTGGTAACCGATATTAAAACCATGTGATAACTATGGGCATCTACGCTTGTCTGTGCGGGGCAGGAGCACCCAAGCTCTATGCATGCCCACGCATGCGCAGGCTCCGCACCCTTGCAAGCAACTGCACGGGTGCCCACGTGCTCTACATGCCGGTGCGCATGCAAGCGCTTGCCCATGCTGTGCGCATGGTCCATCGCCTAAACGGGCTCCCGCCCTTGCCCACACAGGCCCCCACGCGCGAGCATGCCTGCATGCCTTGCAGGCGCCCGCACGCTACTTGCCCGCGCATGTGTTGGCGCCCGCCCGGGCGCCCACAAAGGCAAGAGTGTGCGCATGAGCATGGCTCCGCACTCTTGCAAGCAACCGCACGGGTGCCCACGTGCTCTGCATGCCGGTGCGCATGCAAGCGCTTGCCCATGCTGTGCGCACGGTCCATCGCCCAAACGGGCGCCCGCCTTTGCCCACACGGTCCCCCGCGCGCGAGCATGCCTGCATGCCTTGCAGGCAACCGCACGCTACCTGCCCCGTGCATACGTTGGCGCCCGCTCGGGCGCCCACAAAGGCAAGCGCATGAGCATGGCTCCGCACTCTTGCAAGCAACCGCACGGGTGCCCACGTGCTCTGCATGCCGGCACGCATGCAAGCGCTTGCCCATGCTGTGCACATGGTCCATCGCCCAAACGGGCGCCCGCCCTTGCCCACATGGGCCCCCACGCGCGAGCATGCGTGCATTCCTTGTAGGCGACCGCACGCTACCTGCCCGCGCATGCGCTGGCGCCTGCCCGGGCGCCCACAAAGGCAAGAGTGTGCGCATGAGCATGGCACGCCCGCCTTGCGGGCGCCCGCGCTTGCTGCATATGCCTGCACAGGCGCCCGCACTCTCCTTTATTTTTTATGCAAAATGGAGAAAGAAGAAGGAAATATTGCAACTGTAGGGATTCGAATCCATGACTTGAATCACAAAACACATTGAGTCAACCATTACACCACAATGTGATATGTGCAACTCTACTTTCTTTTCTTTTTTTTCTTCCTAGTTATCTAACTTCACTTTTTTTTTCCTTCTTTTTTTATCTGGTTCTCACTTTTTTCCCGTTATCTTACTCTCACCTCTATTATTTTCCTTCTTGAGATCTTTTTTTTTTCTTGTTTTTCTCTTCTCATTGAGTTTTTTTACTACTATTTTGATATATTTAAACCAATTTATTTGAATGATATTTAAATTGAATATCATTAATGAATTATAATTTATTAATTTTATATATTTTGAACGGTAAATATTTGTGATTAAATATATAGATTTTTTAAATTATTAATATATTATAATTTAAATTCCATACTCATTTGAAAAACAAAAAATAAGAAAAAAATAAAACATAATTAAATTAATTGAAATAGAATTAATTAAAATAAAAAATGAAAAAATGTAATAGTTGAAATATAAATAAAAATAAAATTAGATTTAGTGAAATTACAAGCATGAAGTTATCATTAAGTACATATGTCGCTTGGCATGTGCGGGTGCCTGCGCTAGCATGGACGGACGCCCGATGGCCACTAACTTATCACTTACTATTCACTTACCACTTACCACTTATTAGTTAACTATATATCACAAATTTATCACTAATTTACCACTATATAAATTTACTTACTTACTTACTACCTACTTACCACTTATTTATCACCTACTTACCACCTGCTTACCACCTACTTACTACCTACTACTACTATCATAAATTCACTACAACTTACTACCTACTTACCACCTACTTACCACCTACTTACTACCTATTTATCTAGTTAAAACTACTACTATCATAAATTTACCACAACTTACCACTCAGACTATTTTCAAATATAAAAGTATATGATACAAATATGATAACAATTTTACGTTTTAGTGACGTTACAATATATATGTTAGTATAAATAGAATTTATACAAACGGTTTGTTCTAACGGTGAGAATTGAATATAGTTTTAAAAGACGGTGGAATTTGTATGTTACCATACATTTAAAACTCATGGAGAAGTAGACAATAAAAAAGATTTATATTGAGACTGTTTTTAAACCGTACTAAAAATATTATTACATTTACTGACTATAATTTTTAACCATCATAATTGAATATTGCTTTACAGGCGGTTGTGTGGTACCTTTACAACGGTTGCTAAACTTTTCTTCACGGACATTTTAGTATATTGGGAAAGACTTACATTTTTTGACGATTTCATTATGAGCCGTCTCTATAAAGTATAAAAACCGTAACTAAAAGTCTCCGATCCTAAAAGTTACCGTCGGCGTAATGCTTTAATTTTGTAGTGCTATCATCAATGTAGCACCCAAATGACAGAAAATGTTCTTCAGGAAAAGACTGCTTCCAAAGAAAACATGATTACTTTGTTTGTGAAACAATTGACAATGTGTGTGTCAGTGAGAGAGAGAAACGAGGTTCGTATGCTTACAGGAGTAGATCCATCTTTTCCAAAACACAATGTCATCTCCACCCGAGAATGAAGTACTTATTTGAGCCATTACATGTGCAGCAGATTTCCCCTCACAGTCTAAAAAAGTACCCAAACTTGGCGACAGTTCAATTAGACTCATGGCAACATCTGAAAGATTGCATCACCCAAAACGGAGTGAGATAAGCGACTGTTGTTGCTGCAGCTTATGGAAAGAAAAATGTACAAACACACAAACACTACTAGAGAATAGGGTATCAGTAATGAAAATATTCGTTGTTGATACAAAAATTTCCTCGGTAAAAAATATCAACGACGGATCTATCCGTCATGAAGAACGTCGCTGAAAATGTCCCCGCAAATATAAATCCATCGCTAAAATTTCCAACAGATAATTGACGGAATATTTTCATCGGTAAAAATCTGTCGGTAAGCTGTTAGTAATATTGGCTATATCAGCGATGGAATGCTGAAGGATTACCAACGAAATTTTTCCGTAGATTAAATATCCGTCAGTAATCCGTCGTTGATTGTGTACCACATCAACGACGGATTACCAACAGATTTATAAAAGCCGTGGGTAATTCCGTCGATAATCCGTAGATAATTTTTCGTGTCAGTATACGAATTCAGTGACGGATTACCGATGGATTTACTGGGCAAGGGAAACAAATCCCTTGATAATCCATCGATAAATTTAATTTTCACCATTTAATGTACTCGATCGACCTATGAACCCATGAACCTGTTAACCTACAATATTTAATTTGAAGAAGCTGTCACAATCGATTTCTCCTCTACCAACTATACTAGAAACTACTCCACTTTTCCGGAGATAAAAAATTATCATATTTGGTACAATATCATACATAAAATATCATGTTTAGAAAGTACAATGTTTACATAATCAAATACATCAAATAACTCTATAAATTGAATTACAATCCATACTGATCAATACCATAATCGACGAATATATAAAAATAAAATTATCAATGTCACATACATGGGTAATCAGAGTCTGATGATTGAGTACTATCAAAGTCAGGTGGTGTAGGCGAGATACCTATTTGTCCAAGTATCTGACAAATTTGTGCTTGCGTTTGCTCTCTCACTTGACATTGCACTTGTTCCGATATTTGACTATGCATGTTTTCTATCATTATTTTTCTCATTTCCTATCTCATTTTATCAACCTCCTCCTTAGTGTATATCTGAGACGAAGGCATGCATGGAGATGAAGTGGCACCGGAGGAATTACTGATCGGTTTGTCATCAACTCTCTCTCCAAAACCATATAGACGCCCTTTTATTGACCACCCGTTAACCTCACAACATGATCTGGCATCATATTCTGGCTGAGAAGTGCTATCTAAGCCATATTTTTTGTCAAGCAATTTTTTGTACTTGCCTTAAACAAGCATATGTAATTATGTTTGTGAATTTAAGCATGTTTCAATGTTATGTAAAGTAAAAATAACAATGTTTTTACCTTACACTAATTGTTTCTGATTTCTTGTCAACAAATTACCATTTTCCTTTATCACGCCCATAAGTATGGTTGAAAAATTAGTAACTATAGCACTAGAAAAGTATGTTGAACAAAATTTGTAAATAAAAAAAAATATACAAATCATCATTTTCATGTGTGTCGCAAAGGGGATCAAACAGGATGTGTGCTTCGTAATTTCTCCTTCCTTTTCCATATTCTGGTTTTGTGTTGTAGCATTTGACTTCTATTGCCACTTTGGTATACTCCAATGTTTATCAATTAATTTATCACAAACAGCAGATGTAAAAAATTGTGGGGATGACCTTTCGTTTCGGATATATTTATAGTACCAATGGCTTGCATTGCTTGCTTCTATACTGCCCCAAGCATATCCGCATATCTCCTTGTGCATGAAGCTTTCCATGCACGATATATCAATATCGAATCCCCATCTCGCTATGTGAATTTTTGCCATACATAGTGAAGTGAGAATAAGCAAGTTAATTAGATGCATTAACCGAGAACAAGCAAGTTAAAAAGCAAGTTTTTCAGAAACAGCCTCGTATGAGGTACTCAAGCAAGTGTTTTGCAAGTCTACATACTTTGGCAACAGTAATTGGCATGTTATGGTCATAAACAGCATAAACAAAAGGCCATTTTCACATTGCAATGACATTACAATTGGCGCAAAACAAAGGGCAAATAACATCTACAATGGTGAAAAGTAGCTCCTCCATGAGAAAGACCTACCTTACACCTAATATGGTCATAAACAGCATAAAATGACAAGGATCCTGGACAATTCACAATGAAGAGAACAAAAAGAAGATGAAAGATCTAGAATGATGAAGACTTAAGCAAGTTTGGTCATTTTCACTCATCTTAATCTATCAATCAAACAGATGACTGATGACAAAGCTGCTCCCAAGGTAGTTTTAGCCATAGAGTACAAGAAAGCCCCAGAGGTGCAGGAGGAACCATCTCGTGTGCATTGAGAAGATCAAGCCACAATGTGAGCTACAATCCATGGGAGGCTAACCCAATGACAGGTCCAACATTGCAGGCATGCCTGTGCAAGCTGCCTACACATATGGCACCAGCGTTTACCCTTATGATGCAGGCATGCCTGTACAAGTTGTGCCAGATGTCGAGATGTATTCAACCACAAAATGGCCTTTTGTAGGATAAAAAATCCCCCCTCTATTCATGCTGATGGAATTCTAAGAGAATACAATGAAAGAGAAGCTCTAGGTCCGGTGCATCTCTTATTTCCTTAAATGAGAAAATAATGGTCAGTTTGTGTGCTCTACTTGGTGAACATTTGAATCACACTTTTAAACATTTGAATGGTGCAGCATGATTGAGGGTTTCTGCCAAAGGCTTGCTGTTGAATGATGTTCTAGAGTGCATTAGCATGCTGAAAGTTTTGCATTAAAAATTAGTTGGCCAATGCATGTCTATGCATGTTTGCAGTCCGCTGGCCTTAAATGTGGATAGAAAAGGATTAGTTGTGACCAAAAATTGCACTATTTTATATCAACCAAATTGTGGGCATCCACAATAGGGATTGAAGCAACTTGTTATGTTTGAGGGAGTATCATGTAAATTACATTAGAGACTTAAAATACCTTTATTATGTTTTTTTTTTAAGAGTGTGTGTATAGGTGTGTGCTTTTTCTCAGTAATGTTCATTTGATACTTGAGACCTGGAAAAACTAAAATGGTTTTTTTTTTTTTTTTTTTTTCATTTATTGTTCATTTATTGGGTAGGATAGGGTCAATTGTCAATCATATTTCAGCAATAGGGCTCATCTCTCAAAGATTTAGGGAAGCTTCCTAATGCCCTATGGATCAACAGTCAAACTCAGCTGCAACCATTAAAAGAAAAAAAAAATATATATATATATATATATAAATAAATAAGCAACAACAAATGTAACCGAAGTGTTGGTCTAATTATGTTGTGCCTGAGTCTGCATTTCCTTATACATACTCTCAACTCTCGTCTATTTCATGCTTACAGAAAAAAACTATTCTTTTGTTGTATTAAGCTGTATTGTATCCTCTTGAGTTTGGAAATTCAACGCATCCCAATGAGCATCTCATCATTTTTTTTCTTTGAATATATAATATACTTGTCAATGTCTTATAGCCCAGGAGCGTATTTTGCCTTTTGTAAGTTATGTTTTTGGAAACTGTAGTATTAGTAATGAAGTTAAAATATTATAATAAATTGAGTTTATATAGAAAATTTATTGTTATAAATATAGAAATAAATAATTTAATACCCTTAAGGAAAGCTCTCTGATAAGTGTAATATGATGGTTATGCTAACAGTGACCGGACAGGCAGAGTCACTACAAAATTAGAGACTTATACCGATGGTAACATATATTGTCAGTGACCTTTAGGGATGGTTTTTTATGCCTATAGAGACGCTTTATGATGAAATCATTGGGAAATGTATACATTTTCCAACGAGATAAATTGTCCGTCAAGAAAAACTTTACCAACCATTAGCAAAGATAGCACAATCGACTGTAAATATAATAGTTTTTTGGTACAGTTTGAAAACAGTCTTTATATAACTCTTTTTTACTGTTTATTTAACAATACCGTCCGTATACGTTCTATATCTATGGAAACACATAAATTGCACTTAATCATACCGATTGCATAAATTCTACCAATACTAACGTATATATTGTATCGTCTGTAAAAACGATTTTCAATTACGATTATTATTTATTGTTAATAAAGCTCATTTACTCATCTATCTTTTTTTTTTTATTTTGCCCAAAATTATAAAAATAAATTATAGAGTAGTAAAACTAAGCAAAGAAAAGGTAAAGTTAAAGATTTGAATAGAGAGAGAGAGAGTGAATGTGATATTTATATATAAATTCTATACCTAAACATTATGAAGGATGAATGATGGTTTGGTATTATATCTTGATTGTTACCAGAGATCGTATTAGTGGTAAGTGGTAAGTTCACACATTTTAATGGAAATTCTTGGTAAGTGATAAGTGATAACTTATCATGTAACTTTGTGATAAGTGGTAAGTTCACGTTGATCATGGTAACTTCGTGATAAGTTCACATTCAACCAATTTAACTTCCTTGTGTTCATGATTATCAATACTAATTTAAATTATAATATATTAATAATTTAAAAAATATATATTTAATCACAAATACTACCATATTCAAAATATATAATATTAATAACTTATAATTTAGTATAAAAATACAACAAATAGAAAAGGAAAAAAAATAAAAAGAAGAAAAAAATAGACGCGAGGGAAAAAAAAATGTGAAAGTGAGATAGGAAAAAAAAAGAGTGAGATAGAGAGGAAGGAAGAGATAAAAAAACAAAAAAAACAAAAAAACAAAAAACTCATAAATGAAGGACATTGTGGTAGTGGTAAGTGGTAAGTGGTAAATGTTAAATGGTAAGTTATCATATAACTTTGTGATAAATGGTAAGTTTGGGTTAATCATGGTAATTTCGTGGTAAGTTCGCGTTCAATCAATTTTGCCTTTCTGTGCTTATGATTATCAATACTAATTTAAATTATAATATATTAATAATTTAAAAAATATATATATTTAATCACAAATACTACCGTATTCAAAATATAAAATATTAATAATTCATAATTTATTTAGTATATAAATATAACAAATAGAAAAGGCAAAAAATAAAAAGAAGAAAAAAATAGACGCAAGGAAAAAAAAAAGGTGAAAATGAAATAGGAAAAAAAAAAGAGTGAGATAGAGAGGAAGGAAGAGATGAAAAAAAAGAAAACAAAAAAACAAAAAACTCAGAAATGGAAGACATCGTGGTACATTGGTTGAGAGAATAGAAATAAGTTTAAGTTTGTTGAATAGGTTCTCCTACATTTTTTGTGCGGGTTATATATTTAATTAAAAATATTTACTAAAATATATAATGTTAATAACAATTTTTAAGGATGAGAGTGAGATAAAAAAAAAAAAAGAAAAGAAAAAATTCGGGAAGGTAGAGAGGAAAAAAAATATATAAATATGTATAATATTAATAAGAATTTTTATGGGTGAGAGTAAGATAGGAAAAAGAAAAAAAAAAGAAAAAGAAAAAGTGTGGAAGGTAGAGAAGGAAAAAAAAAAAGTGAAGCATCTGGAAAGTTGTGACGTAGTGGTTGATGTTATCACATTTTAGCTTGCACAACTAGGTTTGAATCCATCCGCTTGCAATTGTTTGCAAAAATAAAACTAGCGCAGTTTCAACCGCGCCCTGGGCATGCCCAGTACATGCACCCTTGCGCGTGGTTGCAACCGCACGTGGGGGCATGCTGTTGCAGCATTGCACGATGCAACATGCAACACTCATGACAAGGCAAGACTGCACATGCCAAAGCAAGCAAAGGATGCAACTCCAAGGGAGGTTCGCTTGGACACAATTCCTTATAGTGTACCAAGGGCCACCACTGACTTCTATCCACACCAAGGAGCAATTGCCTAAGGCATTGCACAGCATTGCACAAGACTGCCCAAGCAAAGACAAGCAATGCTCGAGCCATTGCACAAGCCAACCGAGCACTCCCATGCCAAAGGACGCGACCCTTCGAGTAAAGGTCACGACCTTTCATGCAACCTCGAGCAATCATCATGCAAATGTCCCCAAGGCAATAGAGAAGACCAATGCTAAGGAGAAAAAGCGATCAAGAAGGCCCCTGCTCGACATGGTGCCATGTGAAGAGTCACCATGGCACAAGCCACCAGCACATGCGCTTGCACCATGTCACGAGCAGTCTCCTTATATGCTCAAGCAAAGTATGAGCAAAGTGACACCCCAGCATGTAAAGAACCCTAGAAGCCCTCACCATGAGTCATTAGAGCATGGAGAGATGTAACTCTTGAGGCACCAGCACGGGCCACAGCATGAGTAAGGCAATGCAGTCCGCAACACAGCATACCATGAGCCAAGGCATGGTGCCAAGGAGGCTACAGACATGGAAATGCAAGAAGACCTACCCATGCTCAAGGAAATAGCATCATGGCTCGATGAAATGGGGCCATGGCTCGATGAATGCATGGCAAAATATGGGCTAGAGTGCAGCGATATAGGGCCACTGCTCGAGCAGGAGGAAGTAGCGCGTGCCAGCGCGCACATGCTGTCCAGCCAAAGAGCCATCAGTCCCTCCAAGCAATAACTGTTATTTTGAATAAATTCCTTTATTTACTTTATGTCTTTTGTGTGTTGTAATAAAGTCAATAACTGTCTGGTAGTTATTAGAGTTAGTTAATGTCTTAAGAAGTCCTTTAGCATGAAAGGACCTAAGTATTGAGGACCTTTGCCTATCCAGCCCTTTTGTATAAATAAGGCAGTCCTCCCCCTCTTGTAATCAATCCAGAAAATATTAAGCAAACTTTCAGAAATCTTCTTCTCCAGGGTAAGTAAGAGAATAGGGTCTAAGCGTGCTTAACAACCCCTTTGGTTACATCACCTTTGCGTGATAGGCTCTTGTCCCTTGAAGACCCATCAAAGGCAAGTTCCAATCCTTTTTCCATCTTCTTCATTTTCTTCTAATTTCCGCCCATTTCTCTGCAAGTTAAGGCCTTGTGCAAAGGGCATCTTGGGACCTTGCATAAGAAACACTTGAACCAAACCACTCAAACCTCCCTAACCCAAAATTGTGCAAAGGATCTAAGGCACTCTCGGCCATCCTAGTGCCAAGCCAAGGATCTTTGCCCTTCTCACAGCCCTTGCGTGAGAAGAAAGCCAAGTGTTGTGCATCCATCACCAATGGAACGCGACATTTTTTGTGCTCTCGTTGAGAGAATCCCTTGGGGAAAATTTTCATTGAGTGGGTTTCCATTCGATTCCCTCCATTGATAGTTTATCCATCCTTCAAACATTTTCATTGAGAGATTCCCTTAGGGACGTATTTCATTGAGAATTGTTTCACCATTCCACCCTTTCCATCAAGAGAACCATTCGAATTCTTGAAGGAAACACACCCCTTTGTGTGCACTTTCATTGAAAAGTCACTCTTGCAATTAATCAAGAGATTTTCATTGAAAAGTTGTCATTTGAAGCAACCTTTCACCCTAACCTTCAAGGATACCTTAGACCAACTTCTAGCCCTTCAATCAAGTATTCAAAGGAGGAAGGAACTCGACCATGTGGCCCTCATGAATCAATGTTTTGATCACATAGATCAAAACCTTGCTTCCATTACTAGCATTCTTCAAGATATGCTACAAAAGACTACTTCAAACCAACCAACCATGAGTCGACAGTAACACTTTAAGGAGCCCTTCCCCAACCATGGAAAGGTGTCTTTGCAGGCCAAGCCTCCGGATCCAGGACCAGCAGTACTGTCGCACCATGCTGTTGTGCCACCAGCCGTGCAGTCACTCCAGGCCATAGCGCCACATGATAGCGCCATTGCACCAAGCTGCAGTACCATGCATAGTGCAGTCAATCAGGCTGCTATGCTACGCACCATGCTACAGCACCAGGCTGCTATGCCATAGCACCAGGCTGCTATGCCATAGCACCAGGCTAGCATGTTACGAGTAAGGTCTTCTCTCCAAACTTCCATGCTACGGTCACCAACCATATTGCTATAGGCCATGTGCCGCAAGCACTCACACCCTTTCAACCCAACCTTTCCATCCCCTGCACAAATACTACCCCTTTCAGCCTTCCAACCACACACACAACCTTTCAAAACCATGATCCTTCACCCTCATATACAAGCATACAACCTTTCATTCCCTTACCCACCTATACAACCATTCAACCCCAAACATGCAACGCCTTGACACCCTACACCAACACCCAACCTTTCATTATGCCAACCAAAAATGAAACTTCCATTTATCCCTAAACCGCAAGCAACGACCCTTGAACCATGTATTAAAGCCTCTCAAGCCATGGAAGAACCGAAACTTCCTCAAGGACTCATGTATGAGAGAGAGAAGCAAGCAATCTAAAGGCTTATGTTTCCCTTGTGATGAAAAACCTACACTCAACCATGAGAACGAAAGGCCACAACTCATTATAATTGAGTCTAGTGATGAAGAAGGCTCGATTGATGAAGGAGAGTCGAGAGCAAAGGGCCACAGACCATCCTACTTGATTCAAGTGAGGATGAAGAGTCACTTGACAAAGGAGAGTCCATAGAAGAAGATCCATCCGAGGAGACAAACGCTGAATGGGAACCCATAGAAGAAGATCTATCCGAAGACTCCCTAAGTGAGGTAGATTCCTCCACAACCAAGCATGCCATAATCAAGGAGCCAAAGACCATGAGAACCTCTGCACTTATTGGCAATCAAAAAGTCACTATTCTAGTCGACAATGGTTTAACCCAAAACTACATCGATGCTGAATTGGCATCGGCACTCAAGTTACCCATGGAGCAGATCGTACCATTTGAAGTCAAGGTTGCAACCGACGAAAAGTTGCAATGCTTGGGAGTCTATCCAAGTGTCACCATCGAAATACAAGGGTACGTATTTACCACCGATCTTTAGGCTCTAACATTGATCAGAATGGATATAGTTCTTGGAGTTCAACGGCTGTCAAGACTTGGACAAGTCACAACGGACTACCAAAGGATACAAATGAAGTTCATGCATGAAAACAAGTGGATCCAATTGGAGATGCAGAACTAGTCCGCAGGACATGAATTCTCCAACCTTGAAGAGCATGGAACAGCAGTCCATAGTCCTCCAACCCCCTGAAGGAACCAGAAGAGAAAAGGAAGAAACCGATGGCAAGATATCCAATCATTCATGTAGTTATCTTGGAACCCGTGTATGGATCTCAAGCAATACATCTTCAGCCATGCACACTTCTGTCCAACATGCAAAAAGGTACCTTTTCAAGCTTCCTATAAAGGGCCACCACCACAATTAACACCCTCTTGCACCGCCGGATCAACAACAAATGCAACGATGAAGATGCAAGATGAAAAGTTTCAAGGGAGCAAAACAAATCAGCAAAGGTTGCAATCGAAGGAGCCCAAGAGACTTGAGTCCCACTCTCAACAAAAGTACCATCCAAAGACCTTGCCCGAGAGAAAGAAGACAAAGCTCAAGAAGAAACAAAATGGAAGGGGAAGAACTTAAGAGAAACTTGAGGACAAGGTTCCTCTTCGAGGAGGTGCGACTGTTGCAACATTACACGATGCAACATGCAGCACTCATGACAAGGCAAGACTGCACACACCAAAGCAAGCAAAGGACGCAACTCCAACGGAGGTTCGCTTGGACACAATTCCTTATAGTACACCAAGGGCCACCACTAAAGAGTTACCTTTCATCCATACCAAGAAGCAACTGCCTAAGGCGTTGCACAGCATTGCACAAGACTGCCCAAGCAAGGAAAAGCAGCACTTAAGCCAATGCACGAGCCAACCAAGCACTCCCATACCAAAGGACGCGACCCTTCGAGCAAAGGTCACGACCTTTCATGTAACCTCGAGCAATCATCATGCAAATGTCCCCAAGGCAGTAGAGAAGACCATTGTTCAGGAGAAAGAGCGATCAAGAAGGCCCCCGCTCGAAAGGGTGCCATGCGAAGAGTCACCATGGCACAAGCCACCAGCACATTCATGAGCAGTCTCCTTATATGCTCGAGCAAAGTATGAGCAAAGTGACGCCCTAGCATATAGAGAACCTAGCAGCTCTCACTATGAGTCATTAGAGCATGGAGAGATGCAACTCTTGAGAGACACCAGCACGAGACACAACATGAGCAAGGCAATGCAGTCTGCAACACAGCACACCATGAGCCAAGGCAAGGTGCCAAGGAGGCTGCAGGCAAAGAAATGCAAGAAGACCCACCCATGCTCGAGGACATAGCATCATGGCTCGATGAAATAGGGCTATGACTCAATGAATGCATGGCAGAATATGGGCCAGAGTGTTGCAAGATAGGGCCACTGCTCGAGCAGGAGGAAGCAGCACATGCACTGCTCGAGCAGGAGGAAGCAGCGCACGCCAGTATTGTAATAACTGTCATTCTGAATAAATTCCTTTATTTATTTTATGTCTTTTGAGTGTTGTAATAAAGGCAATAACTGCCTAGTAGTTATTAGAGTTAGTTAATGCCTCAAGAAGTCCTTTAGCATGAAATGACATAAGTATTGAGGACCTTTGCCTATCCAGCTCTCTAGTATAAATAAGGTAGTCCTCCCCCTCTTGTAATCAATATAGAAAATATTAAGGAAACTTTTAGAAATCTTCTTCTCTAGCGTGAGTAAGAGAACAGGGTCTACGGGTGCTTAACAATCCCTTAAGTTATATCACCTTTGAGTGATAGGCTCTTATCCCTTGAAGACCCATCAAAGGCAAGTTCCAATTCTCTTTCCATCTTTTTCATCTTCGTCTAATTTTTGCCCATTTCTCTACAAGTTAAGGTCTTGTGCAAAGGGCATCTTGGTACCTTGCATAAGGAACACTTGAACTCAAACCTCGCTAACCCAAAACCGTGCAAAGGATCTAAGGCACTTTCGGCCATCCTAGTGCCAAGCCAAGGATCTTTGCCCTTCTCACAGCCCTTGTGTGAGAAGAAACCCAAGTGTTGTGCATCCATCACCAACGGAACGCAACACATGCCTAGCGTGCTTGCATGAAGTTGAACTGCGAGCCCCGCGGTTGCAACCACGCTAGGCATGCCCATGATAATAATAAATTAATTAACAATATTAAATAATTTTATATAAATTTCAAAAAATAATATTTAATAATAATGATAATAATACATTAATTATTAATATTATATAATTTTATATAATTTTTAAAAAACAGTAGTTATTTAATTATCAATATTATATAATTTTTTATAAATTTCAAAAAACAACAGTTATTTAATTTACAAATTACCATTTTAATATTTTTCAATCATAACTCCACAATAAAATCTCTAAAATGTTCGCGCCAAAATCAATTTTCTATTTCGGCTTCAATATAATTTAATTTCTCTTTTTCGCACCAAAAATATTTTGTTTCTGTCAATTTAATTATATTTTTTGTGCTAAAAACAATTTGTCTTTTGTTTGCTCCGTAATTTGTATAAAACATTTGATTTGTCTCAACAATATAATCCCTAATATTTGCGCCAAAACCAATTTTCTATTTCGCCTCCAATTTAATCAAATTTCTCTTTTTCGTGCCAAAAATATTTTGTTTCTTTATTGCCAATTGAATTATATTTTTTGGGCCAAAAATAATTTCTCTTTTGTTTTTATTCCGTATATTTATTTCAATGTAAATTTGTTTTGATTTGTATTTAATATAATAGACAAGTCATAGTATTCTAAATTAAGAGAAAGTGATGAATATATTATTGGGTTGTTGTAAGTGTTAGAGTTTTCAATCACTTGTTAGGATATATCATCAATGTATCCAACCTAGATATTTTTTTTTACCATGATATGTTTCGTATGTTACATTCACATAGTTACATGATTCATGATCGATATCTCGTAATGAACCAATTTCAGATAAATTTCATGAAGTCAAAACTAGTATATAAATAGTCATAAAAATATTGAAAATGTTTATTATATAGTCTTAAGATATTGAAAATGTTTGGTATATAGTTTTAGGATGGTTACATGTGATAAGTTGCAATAATTTTAGGATGGTTGCACGTGATAAGTTGCAATAGGATATATGAGTGATGTGATAATAGGTAATAGGTGATGTTGAGATAATAACAGTATCATAATAAAGTGATAAACTATAGTAATTTTGAGAGTGATAAAAGATGGTAAATTTTGTGAGAATATGGTAAGTTGGTGCTGAGTGTTAAGTTTGACATAGAGTGGTGGTAAGTAAGTGGTAAATAACTAAGTTAGTGGGTGAAAATATTATTATTGGAGTATTCTAATGAGAAGTGATAAAGAGTGTAAATATTGTAATGTGTGTGTAGTTGGTACGTCACAATTTTATAATTTTTTCGTTCTTTTCACAAATTTCATTTTCCCTTTTATCTTAATTTTTTATTCTGGTTCATTTCTCTTAACTCCTTCAAAGTTTTTTTCTCTTATTTCCTACATGTTCATCTTCATCCTGGATATGATCTCAGTACTAGATCGCGTAGGAGTGTTATGAAATATTTTTTATTATTAGATAATATAGTGTTATATATTGCATAATTTTCTATAAATTAAAAAAAAATGGCAACATTAATATTAATATCAAGACATTTAATTCATTTAGACTATTCAGACAATGATCTTTGTTTTTGCGCAAAAAACAATTTTTTACTTTTAGAGTCAATTTAATCAAATTTTCAAATTTTTTTGTCAAAAACATTTTCTTTAACTAGCGTCAATTTAATCATGTTTGTTTCGCCAAAAATATTGGATAAGTCATGGTTTGTATTCTAAATCAATCAAGCAGGTTAATAAATGATGACAAGATATCGTATCCTTGTATTCAATGATTCAGTGGTGTTCAATCACTTTGTTATTATTAACTTCACATATATACCAAAAAACCAAGACTATGCTTACAACTATTACACTTATACCATTTATAGTGTGTGGGTGGATCAAGTGCATCCTATCTCCTAAAAATATAGGTGTTAATGGTGTTAACAATTGTATCTTATTTCATAAAAATTAGATTTTGATAATGAAAATTTAAGTAAAACAAGATAAAAATTGCATGAAATACAATAATAGTAAGTTAATAAATCTTACAAATTGCATGAAATGTAATAAGTGATTTTTTAAATAACACACACGTGGTATTAACTATGAAAAAATGTGAGAAATTAAAAATAAGAGGCAGAGACTGGTGATACATGTATAATAAGTAGTAAATAAGTAGTAAGTGATTTTTTCCAATAACCTAAATAACATAACGCATATGAAAGACACATGGTCGTATTGATTAAAAGTATAATAAGGAATTAAGAGCAACATGACTAATGAAAAAATAAGCGGGAAAAAAAGTGCAAAAAAATGGGCGGGTCTTTAAAATTTATTTATGAAAATGATATATTATAAATTATCCACACGAAAAGTTTCACCATGAAATTTCTCTTTCCCCTAAAAGCTTTTCTCCTCTAACCATCTAAACCTCTCACTCAACAAATAAAAGCTAATCACTTTTTTTTATATATATAAAAGTTACTCTGGATTTTATATTCTGTTTTACTCTTGCTTCTACGTTCTACTATTACTTGTAGCTGAGCACAACCATTCCAACCATTCTAACCATTCCAACAAGAACAAGTTGTTCAATCATCCTAAGATGTTTTCAGGTTAAAAAATAAATATAGGGTTTAATTTTTTAATTTTTTATTTTTAATTTTTTATTTTGAGTGATTGTCAAAAAATATAGAGACTAGCGCTGTCAAGATATTTGTTCACTTTTGTTTGATTTTTCTAGTTTTTAGGATAATTTTACTAATTTCACTATAATTAGATTTCTTCATTTCAGATGTACAAGATGCCGGATGTTGGTGGTGAACATAAAACCCAACCATCATCATCACTTGACTCCATCCCAAAAGGTAATACGATCATTGATATTTTTTTATGATATCATCTATAATTATATTCATTTTACTATTTCTGGTGTTTTTAATAAATAGATTGACATCAGGAGGATAAAGATGTCTTCATTTTTTGTGAGTGATGGAACATTTCAGAAGACAGAAGACATACAGTTCTACAATCTTTTCTTTTCTTTTTTGTTTATATGTATCTATCATTCTATATCAATGTATCAATCATTCTCTCATATTAATAAAATTTTTATTACGTTTACATTATTTTTGTAATTGTTTATTTTCCAGTGGTAACTAGTAAATTTTTCTATCACTTGTACTAACCGATCCATTTTCTAACACTTATAGCAAAATGGTAACCGACGATACAAGACAGTATTATGTGGTAACCGATGATAAATCATTGTAACTTTTCCTAACATTTTCTAACCAAAGATAAAAATAGTAACAAAGATAGTAACATATGTGGTAATCGACGATAAAAAATAATAACATTTCTTAACATATGTAGTAACTGATGATAAATGACAATAACATTTTTTAACAGTAGTAACAGACAATAAAAGTAGTAACATTTCTTAACAGTGGTAACCGACAATAAAAGTAGTAACATTTCCTAACATATATAGTAACGACGATAAAAGTAGTAATTTTTACTAATATATGCAGTAACCGACGATAAAAGTAGTAAGGATAAAAGGTAGTAATTTTTGCCAACACTTTTCTAACTGTCAGCATAAATATAGACATGCTCCAACGGTGACCAAAACTGTCGGCATAGATCGATCCCGACTGGTGTATAGCCAACTGAAGATCCATCCATTGGAGAAGGTTTCGCCAATGGTTTTAGTGGATTTTGCAGACAGTTTTCATCCGTCTATATAAGGCATTTGTTTTGTAGTGAGTTGATGAATCTAAAAGCACATCAGGCTTGATTTTTTGATTAAATTCAAGAAGCAAGATATGGTAGCACAATTGACAGCTGAAGCAAAGTATGTTGCAGCCGCTAGTACAGAAAATCAAACAATTTGGTTGAAATAAAAATAAAAATAAAACTTTAGAAGATCTCAAAGTGGAGCAAATGGTGCCTATTATGCTATTACAACAAATCAGCAATACTCATTGCTCAAAATCCTGAGCAGCACGGCAAAACCAAACACATTAAAATTAAATATCATTTCATAAGAGCAATTGAGAAGGATAAGAAAATCACAATAGTGCATTGCAAGTCTGAGGAGCAACTAGTAGATATCCTAACAAAAGTCTTGTTCAACATACTTTGAAGATCTAAGAATGAAGTTTGATATATCGGTAAAAAAATCTCAAGGAGTGTTGAAATATGAGATTTTTGGGTCCTTTTAGTGTTAATTCTTAGGTACATTATTTTAAGAATAAATATTCAATGTGTGCATTTGCAAGTGCCCTAATTCATAAGACATGATAGAAGAATTGTTTCTAGATAGATTGTATCATATGTTGTGCATGTGCATTAGCTAGAATGTTTGTAATAATTCCAGGCAAAGGATTTGGAAGGTGAAGTTGAAACTACGAAGCAAAAAGGGAAATAAAACTTACAGCAAACTCTTTTAGTTGAGAGGGAAAGAGTTACCCAAATGCAGTGGGAGATGGAGGAGGTTAGACGCATGTTGCTGGAAGTAGAGTCAAAGTTAAAGTCCATATGCAATGGGAGATGGAGGAACTCATACGCATGTTTCTACTCTTCTGTGATGTGTTTTGTCCTCAATCTTGTTAAAAATATAGTTTATACACTACAAAAAAACACGGTTTTAGTCACGAATTTTCGCGACGGAAAAAATTTCTCGCTATTTTACGACGAATTTAGCAACAAAAACTTTTTCGTCGCTTATTTGCCACAAAAATTGCGACGAAAACGAAGTCGTGGCTAAATTAGCGACGGACATATCATTTGTAGCTAAATTCGTCGCTAATTAGTGACAAAAAAATTTTCGTGGCTAAATTCGTCGCTAATTGGCGATAAAAAATTTTTCGTTACAAATTTCGTCGCTAATTGGCGACTAATAATATTTCGTGGCTAAATTTTGCCACGGTTTTAGTCACGAATTTAAAATCTGTCGCAAAATTTAATCTTTTTTAAATAGAATTTTATTTTTTTATTTTTTTTATTTTTTTTATTTTATTAATACTTTATATTTAAGTTAAAAATTAATTTAGCGACGGATTTGTTTTCCATCGCTAAATTTTTTATATATAATTAAATAAAATAAAATATTAATATAATATTTAAATTAAAAAATTAATTTAGGAACGACGAAATTTATCCGTTGGTAATTTAGCGACGGATTTCCAAATCCGTTGCTGTTTCAGCGATGGATTCCCAATCCGTCACTAACAGTGACTGATTGGCAGTGACGGATTCCCAATCCGCCACTGAATTTAATCTATTTTTAAGTTAGAATTTTATTTTATTTTTTATTTTATTTTATTAATTTATATTAACAAATCATATTATTATTTTATAATATTTTAATTTACATTTTATTTTATTTTATTATATTTCAATGTTTTAAAGAATAATATTATTTAAATCTAAAAAAAAAACCATATATTCTATTTTATTTAAATTATATATGTATTTTTAATTTATTTATTTATTTATTTTTTTGTTTGATTTAATATTTTTTATTATTGTATAGTTACCTTTTATTTTATTTGTATTATTTTATTCAATAATACTAATTTTTTAATTAAATATTAATCCGGCGTGGGGCGAGCCTGTGCGGGCGCCAGCGCATGCACGCACGGGCGCCGGGCACAGGCAGGCGCGCGCCTGCGCGAGCGCCAGCGCATGAACGCACAGGCGCCGGGCGTAGGCAGGGGCGCGCGCCTGCACGGGCGCCCACGCATGCACGCACGGGCGCCCGACACAGGCAGGCACACGGGTGCCGAGGGCAAGAAGGCGCACGCCTGCGCGGGTGCCAGCACATGCACGCACGGGCGCCAGTCGCAGGCAAGGGTGCGCGCCTACGCGGGCGCCCACGCATGCACGCACGGCCACCAGGCACAGGCAGGCATGTGCGGGCGCCTGCACGCACGGGCGCCCACCCCGCCCTTCATTGTTTTAATGCTAAAAAAAATGTTATGTAATTGAAGGGTTTCAAACTTTGAACCTTTTGGACCTCGGTTGAAATGAAGACATGTCACCACTGCACCACTGCACCACTGCTTAGTGTTATGTCATAATATTTTTTTTTCTTTCTTTCTCTTCATTTTTTTTCTATTCTCACTTTTTTTTTCCTTCCTCTTACTCTCATCTCTATTCTCTATTTTTGGGTTATTTTTTACTTTCTATTCTCATTATTATTGAAATTTCTTATATATAATAATTATATTGAAATTTCTTATATATTCAAACCAATAAAAATATTTTGTGATTAAATATATAGATTTTTTAAATTATTAATATATTATAATTTATTGATAATTATAATTTTATATTATTAAGACGCAGTAATCCATTTTTAAATTATGGATTAAAAAATATAATAAAAATTAAAAAGAATAATAAAATAATAAAATAAAAGAAAAAAGAAGAAAACAAAATATAATATTAATATATTTTTTAATTAATTTATTATTTTATTTTAAATTAGTATTTTATTTAAAATTATCATATTTATTATTTTTAATTAATATTATTTTAGGTTGGTGGTTTAAATAAAAAATGTTATTATATTTATTATTTTAAATTGTTATTACATATTATTTTATTATTATTAAAAAATGTAAAGGAAAGATAATAAGTAAAAAAGTTATTATATTTGTTATTTTAAATTATTATATATTATTTTATATGTAAAGGAAAGATAATAAGTAAAAAAGTTATTATATGTAGGTGTGCAGGAGTTCGAACAACGGTGGAGGCAAAGCGGCATTTTTCAGCAATTAATTGAGGAGGGCTGACGCTGGAGCGGGCCGCGCTTACAGGCGGGGGTTGTTGGCTCGGGCGGGTTTAGGGTTGCAGGCTGGTGTTGGCTTGGGTGGGTGGGGGTGGGTGGGGCCCGTCCAGGCATGTTGCTTCCAGGCTAGTGCTGGCTTAGATGGGCGGGGCCATCCAAGCACGTGCGGGCTCGGGTGGGCAAGGGCCCATCCAGGCACGTGTGCTCCCTGGGCTTTCCGACGAATTTGGAATCAGCGTCGGATTCTAAATCCGTCACTAATTCAGGGATAGATAATTTTTTGACGGATTTTTTTTTTCCTAAATTAGCGACGAATTTTAGCAACAAAAATTATCTGTCGCTAAATCTAGCGACGAATTTTAGATTTTCGTTGCTAAATTTAGCAACGAATTGTTTTATGTCTCTAATTTAGCGACGGATAATTTTTCGTCGCTAAATTTTGTGACTAATTTTAGCGACGAAAAATTATTTGTCGCTAAATTTAGCGACGGATTTCAGATTTTCATCGCTAAATTTAGTGACGGATCACTAATTTTCGTCGCTAAATTTTTGCGACAAGTTATTTGTGACGAAAAATTTTTCGTTACTAAATTCGTCACTAATGTTTTTAGCAACGAATTTTTTTATAATTTTTGTCGCTAAATTTGTGGCTAAAAGCTTGTTTTTTTGTAGTGATGCAAAAAAATTTCTCAAGTACGAGTTTACAGGAGGATCCTAGAGATGTTTCCACCAGTCAAAATGGTGAATTACATGTGCAGGAATTGAATTATACAAAGGAACGGCTTGAGATTTTGATGATGCAACACCAAGAGGTAGAAGTGAAATCAAAAGCGGATATGAAAGTTGGTTGTAGGGAAGTCAAAGCTTTAAGAAATTCTCAAACAGAACTTAAGCAGGAGCTTAGTCGATCTCTGAAGGAGAGGTCTGTTGCAGAGGCTTGTTACTGTTATAAAATATACTTCATATACAATAATTATCTTGTCTCAACATCAACCTGAACATAAGTGTGAACGAGGGTTTGGAACATTTCAAACAGAAAAATACCATTGGGGTCCTCCTAAAACAAAATACCTAAAAACATGCTATTGTTTAAGAAAGAATACTAACCATTCCAGCACTCCTCAACTCTATGTCTGTGAAAGCTGCCTCCAAATGGTCAAGGTGATTTCTTTTGCTGTTCCTGTCCTTTTTTTTCCCCTCAAATTGTAATTGTAAAGCAATTTTTTTTTTAAAATTTTTTTGTAGGTTTGAACATGAGATCAGAAACAATATAAAGGAACTCATAAAATTGTTTTCCCAGCAGAACAAAGAGAATAAATTCTACACATGCTTAACATTATCACTTCTAGAGGTCACTATATGTACCAATAATTTTGAAATGTGCAAATACATAAGTCAACTAAATATCTAATCATTGCATGTCATCACCACCACCATCAAAATCAACTTCTTCAATATGTTCTGTTTCTGAAGAATCAAAGTCTTCAATTTCTTCTTCTTCTTCTTCTTCTTCTTCTTCTTCTTCTTCTTCTTCTTCAATATCCGGTGACAATTCCAAGCTGTTATGTTCTTCTTGTAGTATATCAGTTGCATTTACCTCGTCCATATCATGACCATTAAAAATTGTTGATTCATCAAGTTCAATTGTTGGCTCTACAAGTATAAGAATTGATGGTTCATCTTCTTGGTAAAAGATTTCAGCTACCATCAGAAGCGTAACACCATCATTAGCTAACCCTCGAGCCTTTGTTTTACATACAACCCACCAATCACTTCTCTCTCTCTTCTTACAAGGGTATATGTATAATAAACTTGTTGTGCTTGTATTGTCAAAACAAAAGGGTCATTAGAATACAGTCTTGATTTATGATTAAGTTCAACAAGTCCATGACAAGGGTACACCCGAACTCCTTTCTCAGTATCATACCAAATGCTTAAATAAGACTGAGTCTGTTACCAACTCCAAAGTACTCCAACTCTATGATATCAATCAACATGTCATAGAAATCACGTTCAAAATTATTGTAACAATTCCCTTTTACACATATGCCGCTATTCATTGTTGATCTATCATGTCCATACTTGTGTGTGTGAAACTTGAAACCGTTTACAAAATATCCATTGAAACATTTCACTGAACGTGATAGCTCTTATGCTATATCCCTTACATTTTTTCTTATAGAATTTCTCTCGTCTAAGACCTATTAAAAAAAATAGAACATAGTTAGCAATAATAATGATATACATATACATTAGAAATTAGTAAATAATTGTAAAGTAAATGTTGTACTTACAAATCTCCACAACTAACTCTCAAATTTTTGTTTACGTTTTTTCTCTAGTTGCTCTTCTGTAATGTTTGAAGTTTGTTGCCTAACAATATCATCATATATTCTATTCAATACAACGATATAAGACGTCATGACCTTTTCCCTTCCAGTCGATATCAAAAGTAAAAGGTTATCAACGTATGTACTCTATAAACTTATTTAACTCAATACAATTCAACAAGACATATATGACTGCAGCCTTGTGTTCTACTTCAGTTAGAAATCTCCGATGCCATTCCCCAAGTTGTCGACCTGAGAGAGAAAATATTGATAATCTCCCCATAGATTGAGTAACTCCCCCATCATCATTTCGAAGAACTCGGTTCAACTTTATTCAATATGAAATTCAAAATAGAAGGAGCAAGATGTTGAAATCTCCTCAATGATATAGTCCTCACATATGGAACCTTCAACGCGTGCTCGATTTTGCATTTTCTTTTTTAATCGAAACATTCTCCTAAAAAATAATTCACTAAAATTATAAGCCGAATATATAATGTCAAATGAATAGCATGCTACACAGTATCTCTCAAATGTGTACATCCATCTATATTGAACGGGTCCTTCGACCTTCGCTTCATAAGCTAAGTGAATTAGCAAATGCTCCATACTATCAAAGAATGAGGGCAGAAAGATTTTCTCAAGTTTGCATAACGTCTCTACTATATTTCGATCCAATAACTCCATATGTATAATACGCAACTCAATTGCACATAAGTCTCCAAAGAAATGACTAAATTTTGTAAAAGTATCCCAAACAGCGTTATGCAGAAGGTCGTGAAAGGCAATAAGGATCAATCTTTACATAAAAATATGGCAGTCATGACTCTTTATCCTATAAAAATTGTATTTCTCCAAACTCACACATCGAGCCAAGTTGAAAGCATATTCATCCGGGAGCTTCAAATTTTTTACCCACTCACATACCTCTAATACTTGATCTTTATTTAATGTGTATGAGTCTTGAGGTTTCCAAGTCCTCCAATTAATTTCTTTCAATTCTAATTTAGGGCGTTCACAATACAACTCCAAATCAAGTCTTCTCATAACAGTGTCTTTCGTTTATCCTTTAACATCTATAATAGTGTTAAAAATATTATCAAACATATTTTTCTCAATATGCATCATATCCGAATTATGCCGAATAAGAAGTGTTGTCCAGTAGGCAACTCCCCAAATGTACTTCTTTTTACCCAGTTGTGTTCGATCTCAAAATCTTGAATAATCGGTTTATCACATTTTGTACCAAAGATAATATCAGGAAGATAAGATTCTTGGTAAAACATCTCTTCACCAGAGAGTCGAGGAGGAGGTTCATCCATCTCAACATTTCCTTTCTGAAATTTATCCATTTGCTTCTGATATGGATGATGAATAGGAAGAAATTGACGATCACAATCAAAAAATGAAATCTTTCGACTATTAACAAGAAAAAAAGACTTTGTATACTCCATGCAATAAGGCCATGTTAACTTTCCATAAGTGCTCCATCCAGACAATATCGCATAAACCGAAAAATCACTTATTGTCCATATAAATGCTGCCCTCATCTAAAAGTTTTGCTTTCTTGAAATATCACACGTTTTAACCCCTTTAGTCCATAACATTTTCAATTCTTCAATAAAAGGTCCCAAGAATATATCAATATGCTTATTTGGATTTCTTGGCCCTAGGATAATGAAACTCAGAAAAATAAACGGCTGCTTCGTACACATAGAGGAAGACAATTTGTATACAGTGGTAAATATCGGCCAACAAGAGTAAGGAATGTTTGACTGACCAAAAGGGTAAATCCATCTGTGCATATCCCTAAATGCACATTTTGACATTCAGAGGCGAAGGATGGATGAGTACAATCAAAATGCTTCCCAGGTTCATTATGGGCTGGGTATGTAACAACATCATCGTCACTACGTTGATTTCTAGCACACCAGGTCATGTGTTCTGATATAGCTCTTGACATGTAAAGCTTTTGAAGTGTTGATGTTAAAGGCAAGCATCCTAATACCTTATTTGGTACTTTATTCTGTTTTCAACTACCTACAGTTGTTATCTTATATCGAGGATGATCACATACCACGCACTTGGTTCTATCATGATTTTCTTGATAATATAACGTGCAATAATTTTCATAAATATCAATTTTCTCATATCAAATCCCAAATTTTTTCAATATCTTCTTTGCTCTATAGAAATTGTTTGTCAACTTTGAATCTTTGGGTAACATAGTTTGTATAATCGCATTCATGCAATCATAATATGATTCACTCATGTTGAACTCTGACTTGTAATTTAATAATTGTGATACAGCAGACAACGTTATCGGCATTTTGTACATATTCCATAATGATTCTGTAGTAATTTTCAACAAATTATAAAATAATGCCGCATCCGAATTCGGTTCCTTGTTATTGTCGATATTCATTTTATCATAATTACAATTCCAATCAAATTAAGGGTATAAGGCATCCACAACCATGGATCTATGTTGAGTCTCAACATTCTCTCTTTGCCTAAATGATTGTCTTTCATTTGATTCTCTATTTCTGACTTCTCCGTGACAGTCCCATGTGGTGTAACCATTTACAAGCCCTCTTGAGAACAAGTGCACTGCGAAATTATCTCGACTACAAAATTTATGATTCTGACATTTTTGACAAGGATATTTAATATTAAATCCATCCATAAATTTATGTTGAGAACATACAAAATTCAAGAAGTCATTAACACTCTCAACAAATTCATCTGTCAAGTATCTATTCATTAATCGACGATACATCTAACTATGATCATTGTACCCCATTTGTAAGTACAAATTACATAAGAAATAATAAATTTAAAATAAAAAGAAAATTTATTAAAAATTGAAGATTTTACGTGATTATAGTATTAGAAAACTAAATAATACTAAGAGAAGGGTATAACAGTTTTTGAAGAAATGAAAATATAACTGCATAGTAAAGCCAAGTTACGACAGAAAAACAACATAGATAAATAATTAGTTAACAAATGTTTATGCCTTGTTATGCTTCCAATAATCCACCCTAGGTTTGCTCAAGGCTTCCAACTATAAATTCTTAAAAAAAGAAATAGTTGGCTCTTTGTCTCTTTTCATGCCTGATCATCTGCTGTGCTAGATTAAATTCCAATATATAAAATTATCTTTTTTTTTTTATAGAGATGACGTCTATTGAGTTATAATTTATTAACTTAATATATATAAAAATATATATATATAAATAATACATATATAATTATTAAAGTGATATCAAAGTTGTTGAATTTAAATTTGGTTGGAGGGTGAAAATTTATTTACATTTGACAAAAAAAAAATCAAGAAGTCTTCTCCTCGTAGAGTGAGAAATTCAAGGCAGAACCATCGGGGTCGGGTTTAACAATGAATCTTCTGCATAACATTTGAAAAAATACCCGTAAGTTTTGGCAGTATACTAGACAACACGCAGACGGAAACGTGGGGTTAGGTTTAAATCCTATATAATATTTTATATAAAAAGAGAAAATTATTTCTATATCAATAATTTTTTATGTCTAATCAATCTTGTCTATGATATTTTTACGATCAAATAGGATCATAAAATGTTGGCACGAATGGATTGATTTTGCGAAATAGTACTCCTTTTTTTTTTTGGGAAAAATGTGATTTATTAGAGGATAAGATCATCACTTCAGGCTTGGGCAGGGCACAAGCTGTACCTTGTCCGCCATTGAAAGAGCAACTTTGCAAGCAAAGCATTAATGGGTGGAAAAGAAATTTTGTTGCTCTCTAATAGAATAGGAGGTTGAGAAGTTTTGTACATACTCTTCATCGCCCATTTATACAAAATTCCAAAAATATTTGCCTACTCAGAAGTTTTCCTTTAATAAAAGGTCCAAAGAACATTCCACATTCCATTTTTTAACCAAAAAAACACCACAGGAGAATAATTCTCTCCGCCAAAAAACCTTCCGGTTATTAATTCTCTCCACCAATAAAGCTCATAATATGAAAGAAAACTTTTATTTACAACTCAAGTATGACTCCATTCTTTGATCAGCTATTATTAAAACTCCGCAATATCTGGGGTGGACGAGGGATGGGGTTGACGGGAAAAGGAATGCAGAAAGAGTCAAATTTGTATCTTATCATAATTCATAGGTCAAAGTCCTAAAATCCAGTTGGCCAAAGTTTGGGATCATGTAGGGTATAATAGATGATAAAAAAAAAATAAACGGGAAAAAAAACCAAATTGATTGATAAAAGAGAAAATGAACAAATTATAGTGTAAAAGATGACCTATGATGAATGATTTGGTGCGAAAGCACACATAATTATCTTCTGTATGAATATTGTAACTTTTTCAGTACAGCAATTTTGTAGATAATCTTTAATTTTAAAGGGATAAGTGATGGAAACCTCTAATTCCATTTCTTGCAAAATTTGGATTCACAGCAGAAATTGTTTCCCCTATGATGATGAAATTAGGGTGCAAATTCTATCAATTCCTTGCCAAACAAACCGTAATCTAACAGACAAACTCTAATCTTAGAGACAAGAAAGAGAGAGAGAGAGAGAGAGAGAGAGAGTGTGTGTGAGACTAACCCGAAGAGAGGGGTCATGGCGACACCGATGGTGATGGTGAAGATCACGAGGACGAATCTCGTAGTTCGACGAAGAATCTCTTCACTAGAGATGATGACGAACGTCCTCCAGCGACAACGGTTGAGGGAGGGAGAGAGAGACACGCAAATAAAGGGGGAGACTTTTCCTAATTTTTAACCCTAGAATGCTATACCGACGGATATTATTCCTTCGGTAATTTCCGTCACTAATTTCCCGCAAATCTTTCAGAAATAGGTCCCCCAGAATTAAAACAACTTACTCACATGTTTTACCATAAGAATTACAAATGGAACTTTTTTCATCGGTAATTTCATCCCTAAATCGTTGCTAATCTGTCATTAAATCTGACCTTTGTCATTTTTTTAGGTCTGACTTTAATCGGTTAGTAATCTATTGTTATTACCAACGGATAAGTTTTCGATGCTAATTTTCCATCGCTGTTAGTGTATTTTCTTGTAGTGAGACAAAGACACCCACTCAAATTTATTGCAACAATAAGAACATGAGGCGTTCCAGATGTCATGAATCATTAATTAGCTAAATTCATGCCTTGATAGATCCCGTTAAGACATGTAAATATAAAGCAACCGGAGTACTCCATTAACTAGAAAAATGCCACAATTAGGTGCACGTTAATTAAACAGCTTTTTCACATGTTAGAAAAATGGTGACTCAATCACGCAACGGAAGCAATAGTAAACAATTTTTCAGAATCGTAAAAGATAAGTTCACGGTATACTTCAATCGGTGATACGGAAAATCTCAGAAACCGCAAACTTTGAACTGGAACAACTTGTAGTCGGGATGATAGTCACGTAAAACGAACTATTAACACGATACCACAACGTTCCAACCCTTAACCTGGTGATTTTTGCGTTGATCGGAAAAAACCCTCTCGTGATGATCTCTTCTTTTCTTTAAAAAAAAAATTTCCTTCTCTCAACCATCACTGATCACATCTTTGGGTTACAACTCCCGTAGGAGTTATGTGGAGAGAAAAATAGGGGAGAGTGGGGTAATGGGTAACTACCCATTACCCCTTTATTTTAAACTTTTTAAATTTTAACTTGCCCCACGTGGGCATTTAATCAATATCTCCCACATTACACGAGGGTATTATATTTCCGTCATAAGATCACAACTCATGCGATCCACCATATCACCCTACAGGGGTTTCATACAGGGTTGGGCGTCATGCAACTAGCGAGTACACCTGCAAACAAAAAACTCCTCGACACACCTGTTAGGATGATCGAGTAGTTACCGTTAGTATCATAATAAAGCTCACTGTACCCCAAATCCAAAATTAATTACATCCATCGAGTTACTTTCCTCATCGAAAGTAATCCCCAGATATTACTCGACTATGTATCCACTATTATGTTCAAATCCCTACATGGATGAACATAAAAAACCGGTCGGTGAATACAACATAATAATGCAATGTTAATTGGTCTTCCTTTTCCCAAACTCGAATCTATCGATCTCAATTCAGCTGCTTTCCTAGACCTGTCCCTCAGATCTCAATTTATCTTCCGGGCCATTGGTAAATAGACTAAAGTAGCAAATACTGAATCATGATCTCAAGAGACAGCCGAAAGTAATAAGGGTACAAGAGATCCCACTCATTGGATCTCGAGTCTCACACAGTGGGGCTTGGGGATAAATTTTAAGTTATTGTCTCAAGTAATATAGCTCACACTATCCCAAGTCGTCATTTCACACGTGGTATGAAATACGTACCACAATGTTACTCCCCCATCTCTCAGAAGGGCATATGTCAGATTTCTCTAATACTGTGCAGGTATGGGGATGCAGTCCACACATAAGACTTTACCCAGAGATCTCAGAAAGAGTACCTAAGAGACAATATCACAAAATTACATGTGATATCCGAGATCTCAAACCTGACTACTTACAGGCAACATGGATGTGGGTACTTCCATGTCGGTCACATCACATATGACCTCATCCTGAATACGTATCAGGGCGATTTATGTTCTAGCAGGGCCACTCTCAAAACCTCTTACAGCTATAAACCGTTTCATCCCCGCTCACTCAAAGCTGGAGGTGGTCACTCGTGTGAGAGAGTCGAACTCACCTGCCCGACATATCTATTATCACATCACAGAACATATATATGATAATTAAAAGTAAGTGCATTAAATGAAAAATATAATACAAAAGTGATTGAATAATATACTATAATCATATATATATATATATAATCAATAAGCATCAACGTCATCAATAAGTACAGATTGAAAAATGTCAGTAGATATTCAAACCCAATGACTCTCTATGCCTTAAAAAAGAGTCTCTAGTGATGGGTTTGGTGAAGGAATCAGTCACCATGCTGTGTGTTGAAATATACTTGACGGTCACTTCACCATTCTCGATGATGTTTCTAACGTAATGGTATCTGGTGTCGATATGTTTAGTCCTACTATGAAACTTAGGATCTCGAGTGTAAGCGATAGTGGTCTGATTATCACAATAAATCATTACAGGTTTCCCACTATCCGCTACAATCCCTAAGTCATTCAGTAGTCTCCGGAGCCAAAAACTCTCCTGAACTGCAACTGAACATGATACGAACTCAGCCTCCATCGTAGATAGAGCAACACAGGTTTGCTTCTTACTGCTTCAAGAGATGGCCCCACCATTGAGCAAGAAAGCAAAACCTAATGTCGATTTGCGCTTATCCAAATCACCTCTCAAGTCGGTGCCCGAATAGCCCACAAGGCGAAAATCGCCTCCTCCGTAACTCAATGAGAAGTTTGCAGTTCCTTTTAGATATCAGAAAATCCTTTTCACTGCTCTCCAGTAACCCCTTCCAGGATTTGCCTGATATCTGCTAACCAGGCCAACTGCATAACAAATGTCCAGTCTAGTACATAACATTGCGTACATTAAACTTCCCACTGCACTGGAATAAGGTATTTTACTCATTTCTTTTACTTCTTCCTGAGTTTTCGGACACATGTCCAGGCTCAGGCTTCACCTTTGGCTATCTGAGTTTCTATGGGATTGCAATCATTCATCCCAAAACGCTCGAGAATTTTCTTAATGTAGGTCTCTTGTGAAAGAGCCAATATCTTTCTCAAGCGATCACTCTGGATCTTAACTCCGAGGATGAACTCAGCTTCACCCATGTCTTTCATGTCAAAACTGGATGACAACCATGCTTTGATGGTCATTAAATACTTAATGTTACTCCTATGTTATCCACATACAATGACAGGATCACAAAAGAGTTATCGGATCGAATCAGATAGACACAATGATCCTCCTCGATCATCGTAAAACCGTAAGATATCACCTCCTCTTGAAATTTTAGGTACCACCGCCTGAATGATTGCTTTAAACCATATATCGACTTCCAAAGTCGACAGACCTTGTCCTCTTGACCTACCAGAACAAACCCAGGGGCTGTTCCATGTAGATCTCCTCATCCAGGCTCCCGTTAAGAAAAGCGGTCTTAACGTCCATCTGGTGTAACTCAAGATCCAGACTAGCGACAATCGCAAAAAGTAAACGGATCGAAGTAAATTTGACTACTGGGGAGAAAGTCTCCTCGTAGTCAATGCCCTTAGTCTGCGTATAACCCTTGGCTACGAGACGGGCCTTGTACCTCTCAATCGATCCGTCGGCCTTTCTTTTAATTTTGAAAACCCACTTGTTTCCAATGGCCTTTCTTTCCTTAGGTAAGTCAACTAGCTCCCAGATTTCGTTGACTCTCATTGATTCCATTTCCTCGTGCATGGCCTGTAACCATTGGTCCTTTGCTGAACCCTCCAGAGCCTCCTTTGCAGTCCTCGGCTCTTCATCGTCCTCAGGAGTCACAATGAGGATCTCATCCTCAATCGGGAAACGGCAACGCGGCACTTGTCCCCGACTACTCCTTCGAGGAGAGAGAGATCCCACACCTTCAGATGGATTGCTCCAATTAAGATCAAGATCCATAATCGGCTCTTGAGTCCCGTCACTGGGTTCGGCTGAGCCACTAGGCTCATCCATCTCGTAGAAGGTGAGATCTCGATCGATTTCTCCTCTTTTAGGGAAATCACTCTTGAGAAATGTGATATCACGAGACTCTATCTCAATGACAATACCGTCCGTATGTTCTCCTAGGAACACATATCTTTTGGATTGTTCAGAATATCTAATAAAGATACACTTCTTTCCTCGCGGGCCTAACTTGCCGTACTGGTGCGAGGAATCACGAACATACGCAGCGCAACACCATGGTCTCAAGTGGCTAAGCTCAGACTGTCTCCCTGTTCAAAGCTTGTATGGGGTGCTGACTACAGACTTTGTCGGAACACGGTTAAGGACATAGGCCGCAGTCAACAACACATCCCCCCAATGGGAGATAGATCAATTGGTGAGAGGCGACCTCCTAAGCGGGTGTAAAGGGGTAGGTCGCGGATTCGACGCCAAGGCCTTGCAGGGATGCGAAGGGTCGAATGCCGGACTACGGAGACAATATCTTGAGTGAAAGTACCCGCCCGAGGGGGGTAGCCTCTCACATAACACAAACAAGTGGCAACAATATTCACCGGTGACAATTGTGGTTTCTACCAGTGACCATCCACAAAATAATTTCCAAAATGAAGTTTCTATATTTACCATAAATTTTGGCAGCAATGCAATTTTGTACGAAGTGCAGCAGCATTCATCTTTACCACATTCCCAACAACTTGGTTTTGTGGATCTCGAATTATCATATTTTCCGGGATATTGGTGTTTTCTAGGTCTCAGTATTAAAACCCCTTGGCAGCTCCACCATTGATTCGCGCCAAATCTTTGATGGAAAGATTTTTTAGGCAAACCCTTTGATTTTGAAAAAGTACATTTTGGATGCTCATTTGTCTTGGAAATCATGACTCGTGTTGAAAAAATATATTGATAACTACATGATATTTTGTTGAAACAAAAATTTGATTTTGAAATATTGTTTGACACTCTCGCACTCACCACTCACTCATTTACACAACTATTTATTACATACCATTCACTGAATTTTTTTTTACTCACTCTTTCATTCTTATATTTTTTAGAGCAAGCGCAGAGATAAAAACCGCTTCACTTTTAACTAGATCCAGCCGTGGAGACGGCTACTTGCACTACAAAAACACACGCTTTTAGCCACGGATTTTCTCGACAGAAAAAATTTGTTGCTATTTTGTGATGAATTCAGCGACAAAAACTTTTTCATTGCTAATTTGCCACAAAATTTGCGACGAAAAGGAAGTCGTGGCTAAATTCGCGACGAACACATCATTCGTGGCTAAATTCGTCGCTAATTAGTGATGAAAATGTTTTCATGGCTAAATTCGTTGTTAATTGGTGACAAAAAATTTTTTTTTACAAATTTCATCGCTAATTAGCAACGAATAATATTTCATGGCTAAATTTTGCCACGGATACAGTTATCCGTAGTTAAATTTAGCGACAAAAAAAGTTCGTGACAACTTTCGTCGCTAAATTTAGCAACGAAAAAATTTCATGGGAAATTATATCACTAATTAGCTACAAAAATTTTTCGTCGTTAAATTCGTCACTAATTAGTCACAAAAAAATATTTGTTTCTAAATTTAGCAACGAACTCTAAAATTTATGGCTAAATTCGTCACTAATTAGCCACAAAAAAATATTTATAGCAAAATGCGTCGCTAATTAGCCACAAAAAAAGTATTCGTGGCTAAATTCGTCGCTAATTTATTATCTATATTTCAAAATTTAAAACTAATTTCGTAACTAAATTTTTTTTATACTCTGTTAGGAAATATTTTCAACCGTGTCCCCCGTTTTAACAAATTCTGAATAACGAAATTGAATTAAATATATAATAAATATTATAATTTTCACCAAATTGAGAATTTACAACAATAAATAATTCAATCAATCTGTAATAGATAATTTTAAATAAGTCGCGATTGTAGAGTTCACCATTTATGTTGTTCATCTTTTATATCCACTCGCTTCTCTCGTATAGTTCAATTGTATTTGAAATTTCAGTTGTTTATCTTCATTTGTCATTGTTATCAACAAGGAAGATAATAGATGATATGTCCGATGATCGTTTGCCAAGTAGATCAAACATTAGTTTTCGGAGAATGGAGATAATGGTACGGATGACACGGATGGTTAGATTAGGCGGCTATTGATTTTTAAACTATTCTACGAATTCAAAAAAATAAAATAAAAATGAAAAAGAATAATAAAATAATAAAAGAAAAGAAAAAAGAAGAAAACAAAATATAAAATACAAATTTATATAAAAAAAAGATTAAATTAGTGACGGATTTTGCGTCGGATTTAGAAATCTAGCGACGGATCGAGAAATCCGTCAGTAACTTAATGACGAATAAAGAATCCGTCGCTAATTTAGTGACGAATTTATATTTGTCGCGAATTTAATGACCGATTTAGCGATAAATTTATATCCGTCGCTAAATTTAGCGACAAATTTTCATATCCGTCGCTAACTTAGCTACGGATTTAACATCCGTCGCCAAATTTAATCTTTTTTAATTAGAATTTTATTTTATTTTTTTTTCTTTTTATTTTATTAATATATTATATTTAAATTAAAAATTAATTTAGCGATGGAATTGTTTTCCGTCGCTAAATTTAGCGACGAAAATCCCAATCTGTCGCTAAATTTTTTATACATAATTAAATAAAATATAATATTAATATAATATTTAAATTAAAAAAATTAATTTAGCGACGAATTTTCATATCCGTTGCTAAATGAGCGACGGATTTCAAATCCGTCGCTAAATGAACAAATCCTATATTTTATTTTATTAACAAATCATATTATTATTTTATAATATTTTAATTTAACATTTTATTTTATTTTACTATATTTCATTTTTTAAAAGAATAATATTATTTAAATCTTTAAAAAAACCATAAATTTTATTTTATTTAAATTATATTATTTAAAATATATGAACAAATCAATTTATTATTATGTTATAATATTTTAAAATAGCATTTTATTTTATTTTTCTAAGAATAAAATTAATATTTTTTTTAATTAATTTATTAATTTATTAATTTTTCTTTTTTGTTTAATTTAATATTTTTTATTATTGTATAGGTACCTTTTATTTTATTTGTATTATTTTATTCAATAATACAAATCAAATTATTATTGTTTATAATATTTTATAATTAATATTTAATTTGGCAGGTCTGCCCGAGCGCGAGCCTGTGCGGGCGCCTGCGCATGCACGCACGGGTGCCCACGCGGGCGTGCGGGCAGGGCGTAGGCAGGCGCATGCGCCTGCGCGGGCGCCCACCCTTCAATTTTTTTTATCATTGTAAAATGCTAAAAAATGTTATTAAAGGGATTCAAACCTTGAATCTCGGATTTGAACGGAAGACATGTCAACCATTGCACCACCACTAAGTCTTATGTGATAATTTTTTTTTATTTCTTTCTTCCTCTTGAATCTTTTTTTTTTTCTTTTCTCACTTTTTTTTTTCCTTCCTCTTACTCTCATCTATATTTTTTTGGGTTTTTTTTCCTTTCTATTCTTATTATTGAAATTTCTTATATATTCTAATTATATTGAAATTTCTTATATATAAATTTCTTATATTTTCAAACGAATAATAATTATATTTATACGATAAATATTTTGTAATTAAATATAAAGATTTTTTTAATTATTAATATATTAGAATTTATCGACAATTATAATTTTATATTAAGATACCATCATCCATTTTTAAACTATGGATTAAAAAAATAAAATAAAAATAAAAAAGAATAATAAAATAATAAAATAAAAGAAAAAGGAAGAAAACAAAAATATAATATTAATATATTTTTTAATTAATTTATTATTTTATTTTAAATTAGTATTTTATTATTTTTTATTCTATTAAAAATTATCATATTTATTATTTTTAATTAATATTATTTTAGGTTGGTGGTTTAAGTAAAAAAGATTATTATATTTATTATTTTAAATTGTTATTATATATTATTTTATTATTATTAGAAAAATATGAAGGAAAGATAATAAGTAAAAAAAAAAATTATATCAGATACTAACATTAGCTTGGTAGTTAAATGCTTTTATAGGTTTATGCGTGTGCAGGAGTTCGAATTACGGTGGAGGCAAAGCGGAGGCATTTTTCAGCAATTAAGTGAGGAGGGCTAGCACTGGAGCGGGCGTGTGGACGGGCGCGCTTGCAGCCGGGGGTGCTGGCTCGGGCGGGTGGGCGGGCGCGCTTGCAGGCGGGTGCTGGCTCGGGTGGGCGGGAGGGCACGCTTGCAGGCTAGTGCTAGCTCAGGTGGGCGGGGCCCGTCCAGGCACGTGGCTCCTTGGGCATTTTGGGCTCCTGGGGTATTTTGGATTCCGACGAATTTGGAAACCGTCGCTAAATTAGGGACGAATAATTTTTTGTTGTTAATTTAGTGACGGACTTTTTTTTATCGTTAAATTAGCGACGGTCATTAATTTAATGACGGACTTTTTTTTGTCGCTAAATTTGCGACGGATAATTTTTCCGTCGCTAAATTAGCTACAGACAATTTTTTCGCTACTTTAGTGATGGATAATTTTTCGTTGCTAAATTAGCGATGGATTTTAGTGACGAAAATTATCTATCGCTAAATTTAGCGACGAATTTTAGATTTTCGTCACTAAATTTAGCAATGGATTTTTTTTTGTCGCTAATTTAGCGACGGATAATTTTTCATCGCTAAATTTTGTGATAAATTTTAGCGACGAAAAATTATTTGTCGTTAAATTTAGTGACAGATTTCAGATTTTCGTCGCTAAATTTAGCGACGGATTTCTAATTTTTTTCGCTAAATTTTTGCGACGTGTTATTAGCAATGAAAAATTTTTCGTCGCTAAATTTATGGCTAAAAGCGTGTTTTTTTGTAGTGTTGAGACTAATTGTTGGTTTGGTCCTTTTTAGTTGTGAATT
This sequence comes from Dillenia suffruticosa, assembly GCA_033439265.1. NCBI lineage: Eukaryota > Viridiplantae > Streptophyta > Magnoliopsida > Dilleniales > Dilleniaceae > Dillenia > Dillenia suffruticosa. Next base: position 5,833,747 of record JAVTVX010000005.1, read on the forward strand.
TTGAGGCATGTAGATTGACCCATTGGAGGACTTTTTTTAAACTCTTGTTGTATAATATTTTTATGTATACTTTTCTAAAATTGAAACTTTCATTTTGAAAATTATATTTTGAAAAGTTAAACGTTTAGTACCCATTTGACAGGGTTTTGTTTTTACTTTTTTTAATTTTTCTCTTCCTTATGAGAAAAAGCAAAAATTAATAACTTTTGAAATAAAATTAAAATTTGTTTGATATTTTTACTTTTAAAAACAAATTGATTTTATAACTTTTGATATAAATTTAAAAATTAAAAGTTAAAAGTTAAAATTTAAAATTAAAGTTAAAGAGGTAGAGTAAGGACATAAGAGTAAATAAATTTATGATATGAATATATTTAAAATTTCATATCATTTAAGTGAAAATATAAATATAATAAAAAGAAATATATCTTCTAAAAAGTTGAAATACGGAAGAAAAAAAAGTAAAACTATTTTTAAATTTTTATTCATAAAAAAATACTTTTAAAGAGAAGAGAATCTATTTGGCATGATTCTCCTCATAAGCATAAGAGAAACTAAAAAAAAAAAAAATCCTTCCAAACAGACACTTATTTGTTTTTTCCATGTTTGGATTTAAAATATTTTGTGAGCTAGAATTTCTTATTTGAAAAAGTGGTATCAGCATAGCCTAACGGAATTTTGGGATACGTGTTGGTGATTGTATGTCTTCTAGATTAGGCGGTGGTTGTCGCATGCTCAAACTTGTGGGTCGGAACATGACAATTCTAAGAGATAAGGTTTTTGTGTTTTCGAATATTTTAAAATATTTTCAAATATTTTCAAATATTTTTGAGTACTTTAAAAGTCTCGGTGTTTTCAAATGTTTTGAAAGATTCAAAAAACCTTCCATAGGTTCTAGAAAGTGGAGTGATGTCTAGGTTTGAGTGTGTTAATAGCTTATCCGATAGTGAGCTAAGATTAGATTTCCCTTTTGTATAATATAATCGCTCCGTGTCAGAAAATAAGCACTACAAAATAAATGCACTATTCAAACGGACGAAAACCATTTGCTAAACATACTAAAACCATCTACAAAACTTTCTCCAACGGATACGCTTTCAGTCGGCTATACACCAGTCGGGATAAATCTATCTCAACAGTTTTGATGACCGTCGGAGCATGTGATTGATTTATAATGACGGTTAGAAAAGTGTTTGTAAAAATACTATCTTTTATCATCTGTTTCAAAAATATTAGTAAAAATTACTATATTTTATCGTCGATTATCACATATGTTAGGAAATGTTACCATCTTTTATCGTCAGTTACCACAACCGTTAAGAAATGTTACTGCCATTTATCATCGGTTACCATATATGTTAAGAAATGTTACTATCTTTTATCGTCGATCGCCACTCAGTTATCATATGTTAGTATAAGTTACTGTTTGTATTATCGGTTACACAAATAAGAAAAAATTACTATTTTTATCGGTTGGAAAATGTTAGTATAAGTTATTGTAGGTTACTACAAGATTACTGTAGATTACTACATGGTTATTGTCGGTTACCATGATTACTATCGATTACCATATGGTTACTAATTGTCATGGTTACTATTTTGTACCGTCGGTTATATAAGTGTCAGAAAATGTTATTCTCTCTCTTTTATCATCATATTAGGTTAGAAATGCTATTCTTTTTTATTCTCTGTTATTACAAATGTTAAAAAAAATTACTATTTCAGTTACTACTAAATTACTGCTCGTTACTACTATTACCAAATGATTATCACATAATATCAATAGTGACGGTTTTTTTTAAAAGATGATATGTAAATTAAAACATTGAAAAATAAAGAAATTACAAAAATAATATAAATATTATAAGAATTGTAATTGATACAAACTAGAATGATTGATACATATAAGATAAAAACAAATAGAAAAAAGATTACATGTCTCACATTTATAGGTCATCTGAGATGTTCCAAACAAAAAATGTTCATTACAGTAGTTTCTGAAGGCTTCTTTATCCACAATCACAATTTTTGAATGTATCTTTATTCACAATCTTTCGTGCCAATCTATTCATTAAAAACCAATGGTAAAATAGTGAAATTATTATAAATAATAAATAATGAATATAAATGAAAATATTACCAGAGAAGTAAGCAGAGAGCGTTTCCTTTCTCTAAATCCAAAACATCTTGATAGTATTGATATTTATATTTCTTCATAACTGTCAAAATAAAAAATTAAAAATGATATTTTAATATTAAATCTCAAATTAAAATAGAAATAAGATATTATTTTTAAAACCTGAATAACATATTGGATGATTGAGTTTATTCGACTGAACTTATTCTTTCTTGGAATAGTTGTGATTCTTTATACAATACTCATCCGTCGTTCTTCAAATCTTTCAAATACCAAACTTGATTAACTTTTGATAAAACTTTGCAAAGTATGAGTGAGATATTTAAATGGGTTAAGGGAGAAGAACTTTCAAGGAAAGGATAGAGAAATTTTGATTGTAGAACTTTCGTCCACGTATGATTTATAATATACAATTTTTACAAACAAATTTTTAAAACTCCGCCTTCGCGCTTTTTCTCCCGCCTCATTTTTCATCACCGTGTTTTTTCTCTCACCTCTTTTTTCATTACCGCGTTTCTTAATTTCTCACATGTGTATTGAAAAAATTACTTATAATTTTTACTACTTATTAACAAACTACTTACTAAGTAGTTACTATATTTGATTAATCAAAAATAATATATATTCTATATTCGATGATAATAAACTTATTAATATTATTAATTTAAATAATGCAATGATATGAAATTAATAATATATATAATATAGTGTTATAGTTTTGAAAATTTATTGAGTATAATTTGAAAATATGACAATATAATGTAATTATATATAATGGTGTAATTAATTATATTGGTATAATTAATGAAAAACACTAAATTTTGTATCTATTGTATCGGTAGAAATTGAGTCTCAAATTCGATCAAAATTTATAATTACAAAGTATAATTCGCAATAAGTAAAAATTTAATCTTTCATATGCACTCCGTACAATTTCCATATACATAACTTCTACATATTATACACACACACATATACCACTAACTTCAACCATATCTCAACCACTAATATTTCACATATGACATTATTTAAAATTAGTATAGTGCACTTCAATTTGGATATATTGGTTTTTTGGCATTCTAAAAATAATTCATGAAACTTATTTTCATCCACATTAAATGCATGATAAGTTGATTTATCTACGATCATTTAAATTTGTGAATGATTATGTAAATCTGTGAATGAATCATACATACCAAACATATCATGTTCAAAAAATTATCATGTAGTTGGATATATTAGATCCATATAAATTTTCATTACTCTATTCATGAATACACCTTTTTATTAGTATATCATGAATTTTATTTTATAATTTTTGTGTTTGATTTTCTTTGTATTTTCATTTCTATTAACATTGTTACTACACTTATACCAATTGTACCACTTATTATAAGAATAAAAAACCATTGTTTAGAGAATAAAAAAATTGTAAAAGAACCATGTGGAGAAGCAAAAAAAAAAAAAATTACGAAAATCCACGTGGTTATATAGGATTATATAGCATAAAGTTGTCTTACCATCACTTACCATTACTTACCATTACTTACCATCACTTATCATCACTTACCATCACTTACCATCACTTACTTATCATCACTTACCATCACTTACCATTACTTACCGTCACTTATCGTCACTTGCTATCACTTACCGTCACTTACTATCACTTACTTATCATCACTTACAATCATTTACCATCACTTACCCTTACTCACCATCACTTACTTTACCATCACTTATCATTACTTACCATCGTTTACCATCTACTTACTACAACTATATATCACAAATTTATTACTATATAAACTTACGTACTTGCTTATCACCTACTTACCTATCTTTATTACCTATCTACTAAATTACCACTATCATAAATTTATCACAACTTACCATCTAAACTTTTTTTAAATATGATACAAGAATAATAACAATTTTAATTTTTTATAGACATTACAATATATAGATTGGTATAAATAAAATTTATACAAACGGTTTGTTTTAACAGTGAAAATTGAATATAGTTTTAAAAAACGGTAGAATCTGTGTGTTACCATACATCTAAAACCTATGGACCTATGAATTTTTTTTTTTTTTTGTATTTGACTTTATTTTGTATTTTTGTTTTGATTAACATTATTACTATTACCACTTACCACTTGTTACTGATTGTTACTATTTGTTACCATACATTATACCATGATATATCGAATAAAATAAAGAAAAAATATAAAAATGTAGAATGATTAGATAATATGTAAACAAAATTACATTTCCTACGCTAAAATAAAAAATTTAGCATTTTAAATCATAAAAAAATATTTTAAAATTTATACTTGTGATAAGTCAAAAGATTGTAAGAGAATAATATCAAGATTATATATAAGATTAGAATAATATCTCTTGGTTTACATGCTAATCCTGCTAATGTAAAGTACCATAAAGTAATCTTGCTTTATCTAAATAATCTAAACTTTTCGCCTTAATTTTTTGAAAGGCAGCACATTTTAATGATAAGGTGATTTGATTAATTTTGTCAAAACTACCTTATATTGTAATCATATTATAATGAGACAATAAATTTTATATTTATATTATGGTAAGGTGGTTTGATTTCGTTAATATAAATAAATATGAGTAGATTAAATTTTATTTAGCGATTTTATATTGTTTTCGTTTAAATAAAAACAAGTAAAAAGAGTTTAAAAAAAAAGAAATATAATTGGTGCCAAAATTAAATTCCCATTCAAAACAAAAAATAAATAAAATGTTTTTTGTGGGTATATTGATTTCGAAATAAAATGATAAAATATTTTCAAAATTTTCACTAAATTTGCCGCCTCATTTTGAAATAAAATGATAGAATATTTTGAAATTTTATCAAATTTAATTGCCAATTTGTGATGTGACGCCAAAAATCATTATTTCAATTATCTTTGATTTTGGCATGAATTTGTGAAGTTATCACTGAAAAATTTTAAAAGGCTAAATTTGTATATTAAATAATTTTTCTTTTTGAAATTTATATAAAATTATATGATGTTGATAATTCCACCAATATATTTATTCTAAACATGCTCCACCACTATGTTCCATCATTTTGGCACGCCCAGTTGATAAATTAATATTAATTATCATGATTTTATATTATTACTAATATATATTCTCCATCAACATTAATATAATTTATAATTTACAGATATAGTAATATGTTTGTATTATGTAATAATTTACGGATATTATTATTATATTATTAGAAAATAGTATATTTGTATTTAAAAATAATTCTAAATTTTTTGTAAATTTTTTTGCACTTTCATTATCACTAATTAATCTAACAACTATAATAATATTTTTCAAATTAAATGTACATATCAGATCACTTGTTACTGATTATTATTATTTGTTACCACTTGTTAATATGCATTATATCGTCAGTTTTTGTAAGAGTTGAGTTGTTTGAATTTGAAATAAAATAATAAAATTTTTTGGCGCCGGATCAAATATGATTGTTAATTTGTGATGTGGTGCCAAAAAATAAATCATTGTTTTGAATTATTTAAAATGAATTAATTGTTTTTAGCAAAAAAATAATTAAATTAGAATAAAGAAACAAAATACTTTTTACGTGAAAAAGAGAAATTTGATTAAATTAGAAAATTGATTTTGACGAGAATATAAAGATTTTATTATAGAGTTATCATTTTTCAATGTTAAAAAGTTAAATTTGTAAATTAAATAACTGTTATTTTTTTTAGAATTTATATAAAATTATATAATATTGATAATTAATATTGATAACTAATGTATTATTACCAATATATTTCTCTTGGCGTCCTTCATTTTGGGGCAACTATAATAGTGGAATAGAAAAAAAAAAAGAAGGGTGAAGAAAAAACTGAAGTAAAAAAAAAAAGAAAAGAAAAGAAAAAGAAGAAGAAACAAAAAAAAAAGTTAAAAAAATGGAAGGGGGAAGGGTGAAGGTAAAAAAAAAAAGAAAAAGAAGAAGAAGAAGAAGAAGAAGAAGAAAAAAGTTAAAAAAAAAAAAAAAGGAAGGGTGAAGGGTAAAAAAAAAAGCAAAAAAAAAGGGCAAATATGTGAAAAAAAAGAAGTAAAAAAAAAAAAAAAAAAGGAACATATAATAATTTGGTTTTGGTTTATTATTTAATTTTATCACATTCTATTTCAATTTAATATTCTAATCCAATCTCAAATATCTAAATATACATATTCAAATATATCACATGTGGTTCTGCCAAACACAGAATCACCTTTTGGCTCTCCAAAGCGCTCACCTTGTGGATCTATTAAATGTAAAACTTCATTGTCGTCCTAACGCAAAATTATTTTAAAAAATTAAAACCGATAAAAAATCAGAAAAAAATAAAAAAACTTATTTAATTCTATTTTTAAACACTTTTTTTGAGTTAACATATAACTTTTAATATATAACACGCACACACACACCATGCACACTATATTTTTAATATATACATTTAAATTCAAACGTATTTAAATAAACAACTTAAATCTAAATATATTTAAATATAACATACTTTTTTTTCATTCTAATGTATTTTTTTATTTTGATATAATATATTTAATGTTAAATGAATATATTTAAAATATATTTCTTTCAGGCTTTTTTTTGTTTCATTTTTTTGGTATTATAAAAAAAATTATACGTGTCACAAAATTGAAACTAATACGAATTTCACTAAACTACACCAGGCAACTCCCCTCATTTTGTAGCCAAAATCAAAACTCTACACCTCCTAGTATATATATAAAGCTCCAAAAGTTTTATTTGCCAACCATACAGCTTTCAAAATTGCATAGAAAAATTATAATTATTTTGAACTAAACCGTCGAATGTTAAAATTTTATATAGGAAACTAAGTTGTTTACTTTGAATGGAAAGATTTAAAGTCATTTTCGTATTAATATGACTAACTTATATAACATTTGAATTTGAAAGCTATCCAACTTTAGTTTCTAATAAAAAAGATTCAAAATAATTGAAATTCTCTAAAAAAGAGTTATAGTCATTTTATTAATATCAAACTCTTTTGTATTGAATGATCAAATACTTTACCCTTTTAATAAGAGGTCTCAAGTTCGAATATTGAGAATAGAAAAAAAGAATTTGGGAGAACCAATCTCTTAATGGGTCTCACAATACTCAGATCGGATTAATCGAGCGAATTCCTAACGGAATATCAAAATGTGCAAAACTTTACTTTTTGGAGATTATATGATTCTCATGAAAAGTTTTGTCTCTTTGAATTCTATTTCAAACTTCGAGTCATATTAAATATTTTGTATATTTGAGAGCTTCACCCTTTACTCTTCGAACATAATTCTTATGTTAATAAAATGAAAGATTGACTACTTTTGAGATTTTCTTCAAAATTATTACAAAGTATTTGTTTAGAGTTGAGTGAATCCTTTTAAAGAATCAAGTGTATGGCTTGGCTATGTCAAGTGAGTTTTGAGTGAGCCCTTAGTTATAGTTTGAGTGATTCCGACATTATCCTATAATTGATACCCCAATTCTGACTCTAATTAATGTAGGTTTCGACACCTATTATTGTAACCGTCCTACCTAGAGACCAGCCAATGGTAGAACTATGTAAAACTCAAAATTTTCAGTTTAAGTGCATGAATAATTTCTAACCTATAGAATGATTTTTGGTGTAAATTTGAATCATGAAATTTAGTTAAGTAAAAAAAAATGGAAATTGGGGGTTGGTGTACACTAATAGTAAAGTCCAATTCTTAAAATTCAATATTGAAGCCTAACTTGAGATATTAACTTCCACTTTCTTGAATATTCTTAAATACACTTTTGTGTGCGTGTTTTTGTGTGCTTAGCCAAGAGAAAAACAAAAAAGTCAGAAAGGAGAGAGAGAGAGAGAGGAGAGAGAGCTAGAGAGAGAGAGAGAGAGAGAGAGAGAAGGAGAAAGGGAGAGGTTTAGTATTTAGAGTGGTTAATTGATTTATTGAGGAATCCTTGAACCAAGTCCAAAGTAAGCTTTAAATTTATGATTTTTAAGTTCTTGTTTATCATAAAAATCATGGTGAATAGCATGTTTGATGATCTGAATATAGGAGCGTATGGATGAATTAGAACAAAAATAGAATCTTTGAGTTTTTGTAAACAGAATATTCTGACTATACTATAATGTTTTATCTATAACTTTGTTTATACAAAAGCAAATCAAATGAGGTTTTCTGCATTGAAATTAAACTTCCATATCTCGAAAATGAGATATGATTCGTTGAAATCTAATACTTGGATTTTTAGTGAGTTTTTAAAATAAGGCATTTTGCAGAATAATCACCCCTTTCTGCCCTGTTTTGGCTAAGATTTTGGTTCGATTTTGAGATGCAATCTAGGCTTAATTAGGTTAAACTCTAAAATGAAATTTTTAGATCTATATCTTATCTTTAGTTTGAGATAAGAATCATATGATTTGGATATGTGTAGTGAAAGTTACAGTCATTTTCCCATGACTGCGTAGATTGAAAATTATGCAGTTATGCTAACGTAAGATATATTTACATGTCTTTGTGTAATTAAGCTATAGACATAAAAATTTTTGTTTTATGTCTAGTTTTTAAGTGAAAAATAGAAGTTTGAAAATCCAAAAATACCAGTTTAAAATATAATTATTTTTCTAAAATATAAAAATATATAAATGAGTTTTAAATATGGTTAATGAAAGTTTTAGGTAAAAAGATATATTTTCCTTTTTCACATAGTAGCATTGAATAAGTATTTAATCTCAATTCTATGTAGTGATCTATACAATCAACTAGGCGAAAATCCTTCGAACAAGGATAGGTTTGAGAACTTGGACTAGTAGGAGTGCACACCCTCCTCAAATTGTGAGTGAGACTTTTATATTTTGTCAATGAGAAACGTTTTATGTGTTTTGAAAAATCTATTTTAAAATGTGGTTTTATAATTCAATTTGTTGTGATATGTTATTTTGAAATGATAATATTGGAAATGTTTATCACATGATTTATCTTACTTTGTTGATTGAGGTTTATTAAGATAAAAATGTGAATGGGTTGCGAGTTGATTTTGGAATTTATTTATGAATAAAAACAATATTTTTTGTGACCGATTGTTCATGCAGTTGCTATGGTTTATTATTTACTCATGACCAGTGGAAGGAACAACAGTATGAGTGGAGCTAGATTTTTAGATTGGAGTAGTGTGATGCAGGGTATTAACTTATCCAAGGTTATGATTGGGCAGCCATGAGTTATCAATGGTATATTAAAATATTCCTTCCACTTTGTTTGGGAGTTTTAGAAAAGATGTGTAACTCATCCAGAATTAAATATTTTTCTATCACCTTTTTAAGGATAAATTTGGTATATTAAAAAGTTGATGTGAGCCAACTTTTTTTTTTTCCTTTTCCTTCCACTTTTGGGAAGAAAATTTTTTTATGTTTTTAAGGATAAAAAATGAGTCCATTTTTTTCTTTTCTCTTTGCACAAAACTCTCAAATGAAAAAATAAAGTGACTTCTCTTCTGATCTCTTCTCTTCTTCCCAATTCGGTCCATCCAAACGTAGTAATAGTGTTAAATTCAAATGATAGTTTTTTATTAGCATTTTAAATATCATACAAATCTTAAATCGATGAAATTGATGGCATGTGATTCAATTGGATTGATTATTAATCGATTAATTATTTTGATATAATAAATAATTATTTAATAATAAATTTTTTTTTATAATTATTACCTTAATTATTATAAATAACAGAACATGAATACAAATAAAAGCAAAAAAGAAATAGTGAAAGTAAGATGAGATGTCATTATTACATGGAAATGTAATATTTTAAAATTTGAATAAATTGAATTTAAACATTAAATTAAAGAAAAAGATAATTAATTGATACGGTATATATATTTATCCGTCAATACATTTTTTATATATTAAATTTGATATTTTATATTATATTACAAAATTTTTTAATTTCTAACATTAAAAATAAATAAATAAATAACAGATAATTACGTTAATGAGAAATCCCGATTGTAAATTCCATATGTGTGTATGATTATGAAATTCATTTTGGACAAATTATATATTTCTATCGGGGGAAAATTAGAAAAATTCGGTTTAGTATGCTAAGACTACGCAACATTTTATCTATGAAAATAAAATTAGAAAAAGGAGAACTTAAGGCAAACTTCAAACATCTGAGGAAAATCATAAGGTTGACAGTAAAATACGATGGATTTTGGCCCCCACTTTGTATTGCATTTTTATGACGTTTTATCCCTTTTTTTGTGATAAAAGCGAAGAGAAATATTGTAGATATTAATGACATTTTTTTAAAGAGAAAGTGGTTGTGAATTTTCAAATCGAAAGTATAATTTAAATTAAAACTTATTATTTTTATTTGTTATAACCGAAAGTCTACTTGAAAAAAATTTATGAAGACGTGGATGAAAGTGAAATAGGACGAAGACAGCTCAAAAGAGTGCAGCACTCCAGAGACGAGATTTTTCATTAGATATATGAAATAATGTATTCAGTCGATTCAGGTTAATTAATGGACAAAAATGCAAAAGCATTCAATACGTGAACAAGGACAATAATTTCAAAAGAAGACGAGACGCATTCAAAATTATTACAAAAAGCCAAAGTCTGATAATTCTTTTGGATGGGAAATGCAGGCGTGGTAGGAAAGGCATCCACATGGTAAATTCACGTGGACTGGGAAAAAATGAAAAGAGCTCAAATGGTGAGAAATAGAAAGAGGAAAGCTTTACCCCGTCTAAGCTCATTCCCTTTCTATTACCCACCAAGAAGAGAATTTTTGTGAATTAATTTTTTATCAAATAGAAATTTTTTGCTATTACCCATCAAAAAGAGAATTTTTTTTTTCTACGAGGGGAAACTTTTACATCTGATATCTGATTTTTTTTTAATCAAGCAAAAAAAATAACAAACAAATTAAAAATTTAAACAAACAAATATTTTCTTTTTCTTAGTTAATCCAGACCATCCAATTTGGGCAAAGTCTAATAAATGTAACCGCTTTTCATAAATTAACATGATTTCTATTAATTAATCATATAGATATATGCTTAGTTTGAGGGTCTAGGAGAGAAAAGAAAAGAAAAGTCAAGAAAGAAAACAAAAGAGAAATGATGATTAATATTCCCAATTACCATTTTTCGTATCTATTAAAAGGCTCTTGGATTCTTTGAATAATGTATTATTAAATATTTATTAATAAATTTGTATTAAATTATGACGTTAGTTAGGTATAGTTGTCTTAGATCATGAATATGTTTATTAATTCGGCAACAACTATGATGTCGTCCTTTCCTTCCAAAAAGAGAGTGATTGTTATACAGTTACAGCTAGTAACTTTTTTTGCTTTTTTTAAATATATCTTTCCTTCCAACACCTATGTAGTTGCTCTTCTTTTTATTTCTTTTTTCTTTTCACCCTTTACCCTTTATTTTTTTTTTCTTCTTTTTTTTTTTCCTTTTTTTTTCACTTCTTTTTTTTTTCACCCTTCACTCTTCTTTTTTTTATTTTTTTTTGGATTTCTTCTTCTTCTTGTTATTTTTTTTTGTTTATTTCCTATTGTTCCCTTTTTTATTACTACTTTTTTTTATTTCTTCTTTTTCATTTTTATTTCTTATTTGTCACCGTTTATTTTTTTTTTAATAATTATAATATACAAAAAAAAAACCTGAGCCGAGGCCGCACCTCGTGCCCTCCTAGTATTCATATAAAAGAAGAACGTTGGAAGTGATCGAGTGAGAGCATCTCCACGTTGTCACGAGGAATTATTATTCCCAATGATCATTTTTCTTATTTATTAAAAGGCTTGTGAATACCTTGAATAATGCAATAATAAATACCTTTTTCTTTCTTATTTCGTTGAAATTAAAATTTACTCCTTAAAAAAATTAATTAGATACACATTTATCAGAATATATTTGTTTCCTGTAGTTACTCTTTTTTATATAAATATTAAATAAATCAATTATAATAGAATTTAAATATATTATATAAAAAGAATTTGTATAAAATTGTTCGGAAATGATAAATATTAAACCATGAAGAGCTCCATCAGTGATGGTACTAGATATTATATTACTAAAATTTAAACTATTTCTAAGTCAGTTGTTGTTTCTTATCATTTGTCACACGGGGGATTCATTGGTAGGTCCAACCTTTATATGGTCTCCTTTCAATTTTAGTTCTGATGGTGAAAGATTTTGTGATTTTATTTATATTACAAGGTTGAATAAATTTGGGGTGTTGTGAATTCTGTAACATAAGAATGTGAAAGATGAGCATCAAAATGATTATTTTCAGGTTTGATGCAGTGAAGCGATTGCATATTTTGAAGGGCAAGAGGCTGATGTTTGTAGGGGACTCCATTCAAAGAACACAGTTTGACTCATTGGTCGGCTTGGTACTACCATCTGTAATTCCCAAGGGCAGGAAATCACTTGAGGGAGTACCTCCTAGGAAAATCATCAAAGCAAAGGTAACTTCCAAGTTCCAACGGCTGCTCATTACCTAGACCTTCGTTTTAGTCGATGAGATAATTACATACAAAAGCCATTAGCTGAGACAAAATTTTACTTATGTTCAAGTTCCTGCATTCAGGATTATGATTTGTCCATCAAGTATTACCGGGCACCCTTCGTTGTCGAGTCCATTGTCAGATCATGCAACAAAACACATAGGGCTCAAACGGATGGTCAGGCTTGACTCAGTTGCCAAGCATGGTGGACAGTGGAAAGAGGCAGACGTTCTAGTCTTTGAAAGCTATGTTTGGTGGATGTACAATCCTCATATCAATGCAATGTATGAACAAGCTTTTGAGTTGGTTCTGAAGCATGGGTTCAACCCATTTAAAATTTTATAGGTCCGAGCACAAGCCTAGTCCGAGAAAGCTCAAAAATTGATATTCAAGCTCAACATAAAAACTTAAAAGAGTCTCGAATCCATTTTAAACCAAACTCAAAATCGAATATGATACCAAAGGAAAAAAATGTAAAATAAAACAAAACAAAAAAAAAAACAAGTGATGGGCCCCACCACCACCACCCCATTCACACTCCCCTCCCCCACTTTCTTTTTCCCCACCCGAGGCCTTGTTCTCTCTTCCTCCCTTTTTTCTCCGCACCCCCTTTTCTCTCTCTCGACTACTCTCGACCTCCCTCTCTAATCTCCAACCACATTTGCTCAAACATCCCAAACACTCAAAAATCTAAATTTCAACCCTCCAATAAATCCTTAGAAAGTTGAATCTAAGAGAAGATTTAAGTTTTCTTAAAGAGAAAAACCTATGATTTTGAGTGGTTCAATAATGGATAAAAATTAGAGCTTCTAATAGAGGTAATACTTTTTTCTAGACTTAGATTTTAATTATTCTGGCATATACTTTGGATTTATGTTGAGATTTTAGAATTTTGTAGAGAGAGAAAAATTAGAATTTGAAAGTGACGTGACTAAAAGACAAAATTAGTAATTCAAGTAAAGTAATTTATCTTCTTTTATCTGAAGTTAGAGTGTATTTTATTAGTATATGAAATTTATATGGAGATTGAAAGAATAAAGTTTAGGAATTTTGATATGGGGTGTATGTAATGTTATAATTTGAGAAAATCTTCAAAGAAAAATTGTTTTCCTAGATATGCGATGTTTATTGAAAGGATTTGAATATAGTTTTGATAATATTGGAAATGTAGAGTTAAGAAAAGTTAAAAAATATATATATTAATCAACTAATCCCAAATATAATTTATGATTAATTGTAAAATGATGTTCATTATTTTAGGTTAAGACAATTAAAAGTTTTAGAAAAATTAATTTAGTTTTGGATTATAGGTTGGGAGTGTTGACCCTCCCGAAAGGTGAGTAGATTTTATGTTATGATTTAAATGAGTAAAGTATTTTACTTGATATTTTTAAATAATTTAAAATGAATTTTGCAATGTTTTGTGTGTGTGGAATGTCCTTATATAAAATTTTGATATAGTTATGTATCCAATTTGTTCTAAATAGGTAATGTGTCATGTTTTATATGATGTACTGAGTATGACTTGATTTGAGAAATAGTGAATTATATTTGGCACAATTATTATATTGATTAAATATAGAATGGTGTATATATTGGCTTGGAGTGTAAGTCTGAATCCCTATTTGTGGCTATAGTCATTCTCTATCACAGTACGGCTCAACGGGGCAATGTGATTAGGATTTTATTAGATTGAGAAGTTAGTCGAGCCCGGGAGACGCCTCTTTTGTCCCATCAGGTTAACTTGGTTGTACCACCAGAGAGGCCTCGAGCCAATGCCAAGGTTAGGGGCACTTGATTAATATGAAATATATGAAAATATCTTGGCGGATTCGTTATTGGTCGTGGTAGATCATTGTCGGACATAATATTTTGGCAACCCCTTTTGTTGTTTAAAAACTATGATATGATTTGGATATATAAAAGTTATTTTATTGTGATATTTAGAGTTGACCGAAAAATCTTGATATTTATGCAGAATATTTATGAAATTGAATATGATAAACATAATTTTTCTTTTGGAATATTATTTGACATATATACACCCACTCCTCATTCATTGTATAAAATATTATTCCACTCATTGAATATTGTTTATACACATTTCTCTCATTTCATTTTTACAGAGGACGTTTAATTCAGAGGTTAGCCATTGTCCTTAGCCGAACGAAAAATATTTTGAGAACTCTTTCGGGTATCGACTTTTAATTATTTTTGAGATATTAGTAGGCCCGGGTGGAGGTGAATGTTGATGACTATTTTAAAAACTGTGTTTAGAACTGTATTTTGATTTTTCTTGATGATGAAATTCTATTGAGTCATGTGAATTTATATTGAGGAGTTTACTTCTTTCTACTTTATTAAAAACTTTATTTGACAATGATTTTTGTTGGATTTGGTTTGGATTTCTTGAGTAGGGACTTATTTTATTTTTGGAGTATGTGATTGGATATTGATGGCCGGGTTGGTCTTGTGCATATAATTGGATTATAGATGGCTGGGAAGGCCTTATGTATGTCTTTGAAATAGGGATGAACCGAGTGGGTTCTATGCATGTTGTTGTGTTAAATTAGGGATGGATCGAGTTGGTCCTTTGCATGTTGACAGAGATGGACCGAGTGGATCCTTTATATGTTGTTGTGTGCTTTGAAAACAGGATGAATGCCTTATGTTATCCTAGTGTACGGGCAGAGCTTACCCGTATGTCAGGATGATGCAGCGGTTGTCGCATGCTCGATCCGAAAGTTGGGGCGAATCATAAATTTTATTTTTTATATTTTTAATATATATTATAGTATAATAAAATATAAAATAAAATACGAAATAAATACGACCATACCAAATTAAAGATTACATATTATTATGAAAATTTTTACTCAAAAAAATATTATTATGAAAATTAACAATAATAATATTATCAAAAATTAAAAAATTATACTAAAAGTAATACATTACATTCATCATAATCACTATCAAAATCATAATATTTTAAAAAATTCAAAAAAAATGGATCGAGTGCATCAGTGTCTAGGCTAGGCCCGAGCTCAGCCCAACTCTAAAATAGGCAGAGCTTGGGCTGGTCTTGCCCAATTGTCGGTCCAGGTCATATTCTTTTTTGGTACCATGGTTTTGCCACCACCCAGTATTCGAAATTTTATCATGACTAATCTGGATCGACCGCTGCAGAGCTCACTTTATGGAGCGGGTCTCCCAATATTATTTTTTTCGTGTCCAAGAGAAGTCAAACTCCCGATCTGATTAAGGGACGAAAGTACCAATTCTACCTACACCAACAAGTGTTAGTGTCCGGGTCATATATGGTTTCACAATTCATGTTGTTCATCATATCTGATGCACGATCATTCTTTGCTCTGCAACCACGGTAATAATTTACCTAATAATAATCATATCTCGTTGCTCCGAAGAAGATTTTGTGGAGTCCTTGCCCAGAAAGCTAATCATTGGGCCGATGGCTCTTTTTATATCCATTGCAACCACGATGATAACATTCGACGCAACCCTATATATGATTCTCTACGATCTAATAAAATGGGTTATTTACTATTGAAAATTTATTTAATGCGCATTCACGTGGTGGAAGGACAAAGGAATTTTTCAGAATAATAAAAAATGACAAAAATATAGGGCGTATCTCGGTGAATAAACGCAACAGATTTTGAGAACCGTGATGTTTTCTTCATCGATCTCACAGTCGGAATAATAATCACGTTACAGACTATTACCGCAATCTCACAACGTCTCAACGCTCAATCCGGTGACAATGATGACACGATGATTCCCTTTTTAGAATTTTCGTAAATACTCAAAATGATATATTTTTTTCTCAAAGACAAAATGTAAATTCAATGTTCTCGTCACACTGTAATTCTCCCAAAAAACAATAATATTAAGAATGGTTATTCATCCTTTCACGTAAGGTTATGTGGGAGTAAAACAAGGAGATTATTTTGGGAGAGAGAGAGATTATTGGGATTTAATCACCCAATATTATCTAGTAAAAAATTCAAATTTTTTACTTTTTGTGGTTAAATGTCCCACATGGACACATTATCAGCCAACATTTACCCAATTGGTTTTTTTGTGTAGCATTCCAGTCATTCTTTTTGGTATCTATCGGATTCCTCAGTCGTGGAAATATTTTACCAAACATATGGACGCATCTTTAATCCAAAAGGGATTCCCTGGTAGTAAAATATAATTTTCATTCTTTTTTTTTACTTTTGATCTCAAATAACATATACACACACGAGTATCCTGTAATTGTTTAAATTTGTAAGCTCTGTTCATGGCATTTTAGGATTTATAAGAATTAATATACACACGTTTTTCTTATTTGTTCAATCAACATTAACAATAAAAGGAAAAAAAAATCTTTGACGATTCAAGAAATAGTTTAATGATGATATCATATATTTTTTATATTAGCATAGATTATAAAATTTTATATTTCTAATATTAAAAAAAAAAGAAAATATCAAAAGAATAATAACTAAAAAAACATGCAATATTTATATACAAGACAAAATAAATAATTAGTTTTGAGTAGTTTTTATAAGAATAAATTTAAATTTTCAAATGATTCTGATACAAAATTAAAATAAAAAATTATAAATATATAAATTATACATAAAAGACTAAATATTGAGTCAATCCATTGAGAAATATAACAGCAAGATGAGGGGTGAACGTCTGGTACAGACAAAACGACAGGAGCGTATTTTAACTGGGGATGAGGGGCAAAACCCAGCTCAACCCGCCGAAGCTGCACCCAACAACCAAATGACTTGGGGAACAATAAAATAAAATAAAATAAAATAAAACAAAACAAAAAAACAACACAGTGTAGAAGAAGTTAAGCGATCACGCCACAACAACAAGACAAACACTGGGTTGTCACAAGACCAGGGAAAAAAAAAAAAATAGATCATGGAAAATGATGGAGCAATAGCATCTCCACGTGGTCACGAGGAATTATCCTCCCAATGACAATATTTTATCTATTAGACGGCTCCTGGATACCTGCCTCTCTTTTGCCCTTTTCATGCGACATCAAGACAAACTTGTTACAAGATTCAAGAGCATCTTCATGTGAGGATTAATATTCCCAATTACAATTTTTCATATCTGTTAAAACGCTCGTAGATTCTTTGAATAATGCAAAAATAAATACCTCTCTTTTTCTTATTTTATTGAAATTCAAATTTACTCCTTTTAAAAATTATTTAAATATATATTTATCAAAATATATCTATTTAATATATCTCTTTTTGTAGTTACTTTTTTTATATGAATATTAAATAAATCACTTATATTAGAATTTAAATATATTACACTAAAAGTATTTATATAAAATCGCCTAAAAACGATAAATTTTATACCATGGAGAGCTCCATCAACGATGCTACAAGATCTTATATATTATTAAATATTTATTAATAACGTTGTATTAAATTATGAAATCAGTTGGGTATAGTGGTCTTAGATCATGAATATGTTTATTAATTCGGCAACCACCGTGATGTTGTCCTTTCCTTCCCAAAAGAGAATGATAGATATACGAGTTCAACCGATACATGTTGATGTAGATAGAAAAGATATTTTTATTTCTTAATCAAATTGAAAGATCAACTCTTATTGGGTACGAAAAAAATAATATAGAGAGACCTCATTCTTAAATGAGATCTGACAGTTAGATCGATTTCAGATTAATCAGATAAAATTTTAGATACCGGAAGGTTCAGGTAAAAAAAAAAAAAAAAAGATATACGAGGGCAAGCCATTGTTGAGCTGGCTGGCATAACGTTACAGCTAGTAAAGTACTAAAATATAGGAACCGAGTTTTCAGCAAAGTCATTGTTTATAATTCTTTCTTTTTATTATTTTTTTAAAGGAACTTTTGAGTATTTGCTGGGGAAAGCCAATCAAAGTGGTTGTTGGGTTTCACTTGTGATAATTAATTGAATCTCTTCTTGTTCTAAAACAGTGTAGATTCAAAGCCCTTATCTTTCCTGCTTGGGAGCCTCTTCAGCACACAGGTACTACTAATAGTAACTCTTTCCATTTGCAATGTTTTTAATTTTGATTCCCAGTCAAGTCATTTGTTCTTAAGTTCGCTTAGTAATGGTAACTCTCTCTGTGGCAATTGTTGAATCATTTGGGGGGGGGGGATGAGGGAGTGTCTAAATCTGAATGGAATGAAGTTGAAAATTGTATATTTTTCTCAAAACTTTTTACTGCTTAATCAGTTGCGAGTTCATGATTATTATGGAATATTGCTGGAAATGAAATACATTTCTGCGAAATTGCTTTAAGGGGGGTCTCTTTTTAGTGCTCAACAATGGTGATTTCAAAATAGGACTGATTTCCTGTACCAAAAAAAAAAAAAAAATAGGACTAATATGATATGGCTTTCTTAAATGATTGGAATGCATAGATCAAATTGTTTATACCTTCTGCTAAAGCCTATAGAAACCGTTGAAAGTTCCCGTCTCAATTTCATTTTTGACAAATATTTGATGAAGAAGATAGAAAAGATCGAACCCATTTTTCCTTTCTTTTTGGACTTACAACCATTATTAAATAGTGCAATTTTAGTATAATCGTTTTTTTTTTTTTTTTTCGGAACAGTGA
The DNA here is from genome assembly GCA_033439265.1 of Dillenia suffruticosa. Taxonomy (NCBI): domain Eukaryota; kingdom Viridiplantae; phylum Streptophyta; class Magnoliopsida; order Dilleniales; family Dilleniaceae; genus Dillenia; species Dillenia suffruticosa. Next base: position 5,853,119 of record JAVTVX010000005.1, read on the forward strand.
TCGCACATTGAAGTGAAGTCATAGCTATGTCAATCCTAGAGGCCAGAGCAATAGTTCGTCATAATTTAACTGAGTACGGAGAGAATTATAAAATCTGGAGAAACTCCATCAAAACCTACTTAATGGCTAATGATCTTTGGGATGTCATCGATGGGAAGGTAGAACCTGAACCAGGAGATAATGAAGGAGATTATAAGACTTGGCGAAAGAAAAATGCCATGGCTTGGTGCATCATTTGTACTACATGTGACGATGAGTTATCTAAAGATTTTATAACGTCAGAGACAGAGTGGAGTGCCAAAGAAATGTGGGAGTACTTGGAGAAATCATTTATGCAACCAAACCCAACATTAACGCAAGAAACGACTAGCTCGAAGCAGCCAGGTACTCATCAATTGCCCTCAGACTTTGTTCATGCCTGATTTGCATTTACACATCAGCAGAAAATCCTTATATTAATCCAACATGACTAGCCAACTACTATAAATAACAACATTTTTCTGCTCAATAATTTCAAAATGTATTTTAATTTGTCTGCATATCGATCCCCCCCCTCCCAAAAGGTGGAATTCCAACAACCAAGCAAAAGTATACTGTATACTTTTGTTATTTTAAGTAATATAGTATGATTAAAAAAACATAGGTACTTTTTATTTGAAATTCTTTAATTCAATTAGTACTATGTGTATTTAGAGTCTTTAATTAGAAGAAAATTTTCATACTTCTTACATGTAACGACTTAGTTATTCAAAAGAAACTAGACGCACTCGGTCAAGAAACAAATCCTTTTGTAGGGGGACCACAGATGAAGGACATAGCTGATCTTCAAAAGGCTGTGGACACTGGTGACTGGAGTGAGGTCAAACAGGTCCTTGCCCGTGATGATAGGCTATTGAGCATGGGTATTTCACATGGAAAGAAGACAGTGCTTCACCTGGCAGTTACGGCAGGTCATAAAGAGATTGTAGAGAATCTGTTGAAGTTGGAGGGCATGACAAATGAAGTGTTGCAGGCACAAGAGGTTGATGGTTACACAGCTCTTGCTATTGCTTCTCGAGGTGGACTTCTAAATATTGCAAAATTATTGGTTGCAAAGAATAAAAAATTGGCTGCAAGGAATGAAAACCTGGTCCATATGGTGACCAACAATTGGGAGCTCCCAGTAGTATTGGCTTCTGCAACTGGTCATGATGAAATTACTCGCTACCTTTATGAACAAACTGACTTTAAATACTTAGACCCAGAAAACACCGATATCCCGGAAAATATGATAATTCGAGGTCCACAAAACCAAGTTGTTGGGAATGCGGTCAAGATGAATGCTGTTGCACTTTGTACAAATTGCATTGCTGCCAAAATTTATGGTAAATATAGAAACTTCATCTTGGAAATTATTTTGTTGATGGTCACTAGTAGAAACTACATTGGTCACCAGTGAATATTGTTGCCACTTGTTTGTGTTAAAAAGCTGTTTAATTAACCTGCACCTGATAGTGGCATTTTTCTCATTAATGGAGTAGTCCAGTTGCTTTATATTTACATTTCTTAGCGGGGATCTATCAAGGCATGAATCTAGCTAATTAATGATTCATGACATCTGAAACGCCTCATGTTCTTATTGTTGCAATAAATTTGAGTGGGTGTGTTTGTCTGTGTGTTTGTACATTTTCTTTCCATAAGCTACCGCTACAACAGTCGCTTATCTCACTCCGTTTTGGGTGATGCAATCTTTCAGATGTTGCCATAAGTCTAATTGAACTATCGCCAAGTTTGGCTACGTCTTTGGACTCTGAGGGGAAATCTGCGGCACATGTAATGGCTCAAATGAGTACTTCATTCTTGGGTGGAGATGACCTTGTGTTTTGGAAAAGATGGATCTACTCTTGTAAGCATACAAACCCTGTTTCTCTCTCTCCCGGACACACACATTGTCAATTGTTTCACAAACAAACTCATGTTTTCTTTGGAAACAGTCTTTTCCTAAAGAATATTTTCTGTCATTTGGGTGGTACATTGATGATAGGCTTCACTCAGATGTTAGTTTGAATAAAGAGGAACAATCTAAAGCTTATTTAGGTATTATTCTGTGTCTTCATTGACCAAACCAAAGGACTGAATGTTTTGTTCCAGAGCTTAAGACTAAAAGAGTACTCTTTGTCTCTGTACCTAGTGGCATTTGAATTTATTCATGTGGATCGTGCAGGTTCAACAGAACACCTGTTTATATGTGCTTTTTTTTTTGCCGATTAGAATGTGTGCAAATTTCTCCCCAAAAATAATATATATATATATATATATTGCCACGGGAAAACCTCATTTTATAAAATTTCTATTTCAATTTACATTTTTTTTTATTTTGAAATATGACAAATCCTTAAATTAGTCGTAACGAATTCCTTTCTTTGGAAGGTATAAGCGTACAACTACCATCACTGCCACAACCAGCTCGTTCAAGTACAACAATCCAACCTGATGATATTGAGAGCGTACAGCAACCATCATTACCGCAACCAGCTGGGACAACAAGCCAACCTGGTGCTATTGAAAGCCAAACAGCCAACGAAAGTCAAAATGTACAATGCAATTGCAGAAATAATTGTTGTATGTATTTTCTCATCTCCCTCTCTCTCTCTCTCTCACTCTGCTACCGTCTTGAATACATTCTCCACATGCAACTCTTAAACAAGCCTAAGATCGTAATCAAAGAAACCATAGCTTATGGAGTTGTGCTAACTTAAGACAAAGCATGAACGCTTCCATAATCATTACTAGGATGCTTTTCTGTTTTTTCATTGATGCCATCAATTTATCCTAATAAACATTAATGTGATTTTGATCATTTGATGATCGACCAATTAGTTGAAATAGTGATATATTTCATTCATCCTATTGGTGATTGCTATAGGAAAGAGGATGATTTAAAAGTGAGGGTGATCATTTGAATTGCAGCCTAACCATACATTTATCATAATAGGATAGTAGCAATAATTCAAGTTGGTTAAAATATTAGTACAGCAAAGACTGTCTAGATGATGACTTTGTCGTTTTGAAGATAGCATTAGTATTTTTTGAGAGTTCAGACATCAAACAAACATTTCTGAGCACTAGTAATCAAAGTGCACCTAGTAAGACCATTATCTAACCAGTACTAGTTGACTATGCCAAACTAGCCTCCTTTGTTAGGAACCATTATCTTGTTTGGCCATGGGTAGGTGCACTAAAAGTTTGGGTTACGAAGCACAATCTCATGAGTTAGTGACCGAATAGCAGTTGCAGTTTTTCCTAGCAAAAGATCTTTCTTTCATCTTACATTTTTTATTTTGTACCATGTAGCTTGGCCTTAACTTCACAGAAGATTTCCAGTTAGCATATAGTAGAGATTGGCATTTCTCATGGAAACTTTGGCTTTATTTGGAAAACTAGGCTGCAAACAACTCTTATGTTTTATCTCAAACCTTCATTATTCTACTAAAGCATCATAATCTTATATAAATCCCGTAACAGCATTGATGTTCACAGTGGAACATGTTTCCTACTTTGCATATGCAGCACTTGGCAAATTCTTTATGTTGTTTTCCAAATTCGGGTGGATGGAACACATAATAAAGCAAAAGGTCAGGCATACTCAAGCACTTAAACTGCTAGAAATGATATGTCAAGAAACAACAAAGTTGGAAGGGATGCTCAAAATTTTGTTCTTGGCTATTGAGAATGGGCTAATTGAATTTGTCACTGAAGTATTTGATCGTTATCCTGATATGCTATGGTCCTTTGATGAGTATGGCCGAAATCCCTTCAGTTTTGCAGTATTGCAGCGCCAGGAGAAGATCTTTAACCTTTTATATGAAATGGGGGCAAAGAAACATCTTCTAGTGGGATATAAAGATAAATTTGATAATAATATGTTACACCATGCAGCAATGCTAGCGCCTCCTTTACGACTACGCAAACAATCTGGTGCAGCTTTGCAATTCCAAAGGGAGCTACATTGGTTTAAGGTTATCATTCTTCCCTTGCGCTTTAAGTTATTTTAAAATTTTGTGAACTCTATACTGATCCTTTTTCATTTCAAATGCATTGATGCAATCATAGGAAGTGAAAACAGTTGTGGACCCCAAGTGCATAGACGCTAGAAACATAGAGGGCAAAACACCGCTCGACTTGTTCACTATTCAACATGATGACTTATGTAAAGAAGGCGAGCGATGGATGAAAGACACAGCATCATCAAGCATGATTGCAGCCACTCTTATTGCCACAATGACTTTCACGGCAGCATTTACTGTTCCGGGAGGGAATGATCAAAACACAGGATTGGTCATGTTTCTGGAAGACAATCCAAACGGGCCACATATGGTTACCCCATTCATGATTTTCGTCATATCAGATGCATTATCACTCTTGTCATCTACAGCATCAGTTTTATCATTCCTAGGAATCCTCACAACCAGGTATGCGCAGGAAGATTTTCGCGAATCTTTGCCTAGGAAGATGATATTTGGCCTTGCTACACTTTTCGTGTCTATGGCAACGATGATGGTAGCATTTGCTGCAACCCTTTTCATCATGCTCCACAAACGAACACATTGGGTCATTTACCCAATTGCTATATGTGGTGGCATACCTATACTTCTTTTTGTTTTGTTTCAATCTCGTCTGTTGTTAGAGATTATCAAATCTACATATGGACCTGGCATTTTTAACAAGAAAAACAAAAAAGGACCGAGTAAATCATTTTTCAACAAAAACAAGAAGAAGTTGCCCAGAAAGCAATTGTAATTTCTTTTCCCTTTTTGTTTGTATTTAATGTATGGTAACATTATTTTAGGCATGAAGGCCTACCATATAAGGATTGTACTGTTTCTAATAGTAAATGTTCTTAAGCCTCCTTTGTTGAGGACAATGATGTCTCTTGCCGTATATTGCTCATGAGAGATGCGAGGAGCATCAAAAGAAGCCCCGGAGACAATGTTGTCACAAAGGAAAACACATAATGTAATGTTGGTAAAAATGCCCCTGAGGGCTTTTACCACAAGTAAAAGAGTTTAAATTCAAATGGGTAGTTAACCCATCATAATATAATAACTCTCATTATGAAATAACTTTCCCACTTAATGATCCATCTTCTAAGGGTGTGATTGATTCCTTCTAAGTGTGTGTACGCACCTTTGAGGGATGGCATTCCATCTTAAGAGACAATGCCATGGACGAAGAAAGTGACCTCTGTGAAAATTGAGATTTAATTGGAAGAGACCATTCTCAAGAAGGAGAAAAAAATAGATTAAGAGTTTTGAGAAATTTTTGCATAGAAAAATTTCTTCTGTTATTAGATTCCTTAGACTTTGAGTTGAGGCATTGTGGATCTATGGTGATAGTTCGTTTCGTGATCACCATCTCAACAGAGCGATCCGTTCGAGAGACTTTACAATTCAGTTGATTTCTTGGATGTTTACACATTGAAGTATTTCTCCAAAATGATTTTTATTGAATTTTTTGAACACATTAAGGTCATAAAAAATCCGATCAAACTTTTCGAGTCTACGGACAAAACCTTAGATTTGTCGAGTTTAAGGATGAATTGATTTGTAAAAATGGTCTACATATGTTTGTCATGCTCAGATCTGTATTTTACATATATTAATTGTATGATTTGGTTGCCGGAATAATAATTTCTCCATTGGCTGCGGAGGGCCGTGAGGGGGAAGTTTAAATGGCCGAGTTTGTATCACCAAAACAAAAAAAAAAACGGATTGGAGACGCAGCGTTTTGGGGCAAAACGCTGCGTCCACAATTTGGGGATTAGGGTTAAAACCCTAACCCCCTTTTTTTTCTCTTTCTCTCTCTCTCTCTCTCCCGACCTTTCATCTTCCCGCGGCGCCGCGCCTCTCTTCCTTCCGCCGCTGCTCCGTGCCTTCCTCCGCCACCGCCAGCGCCGCCACTCTCTCCCTTTACTTCTCTCCCTTCTCTCTCTATCTCTCACCCACTGTCTCTTTCTCTCTCTATCTCATTGTTTCTTTCTCTCCATCTCGCGATCTCCCACGATCGCCCTCTCTCTGCCTTGTCACACAATGCCGCGAGCCACGATTGAGCACCACCTTCCGCCACAGCGCGCGACTGCAGCGCCTTCTGCAGCGCGATCCCCCAGCCCGCAGCGCAAGCCAGGCCGCGAGCAGGATCCAGCCCGCAGCGAGAGCCAGGCCGTGAGCAGGACCCAGCCAACGAGCACGAGCCAGGCCGCGCACGAGCCAGCACACGAGCACGTGCGAACCCAACACACGAGCACGCAGGCGTACCAGCGCGCACCAGCGCACGGGCGAGCACCAGCCCACAAGCCACTGGGCCCGCAGGCCCATCAGCCATAGGCCCGCCAGCCCGCAGGCCCGCTAGCCTGCAGGCCCGCCAGCCGCAGGCCCACCAACCACAGGCCCACCAGCCCGCAGGCCCACTAGCCCGCTAGCCCACTGGCCCGCAGACCAGTGAGCCCGCTAGCAAAGCCCACTGCCCCGCTGACCCGCGAACCCACGAGCCCGCGACGGCCCATGAGCCCATGACAGCCCACTAACCTCCACGCATGTAACTAATTGAGAGTTTTGATTCTGATCTAAGTGTTTAGATCTAACAAATAAATCTTGTTTTGATAGGAAACACTACAGACTTTGGAGTGATCGAAGAGACGTTCGGACGAGACTCGACGCTTCAAGAAAACCCTAGGTGAGGAGATTTCGACTCTAATTGATAGATTGAATGAATCTAAGATGAAATGTTCTGTATAAGTTTAGAGTGTAAGTAGTATGCGAATAGAATACAATTTCTGAAATGATTATATGTGACTTTGAAGGTTAAGTATAGAATGTTACAGAAATTAGATGATCTGATACGAAAGAAACATATTATAAAATCATAAAATCATGTCGAGTTATTTCGAATAGTTTCCCTTAGAGTTAAACTTTGAAATATGCATGAAAGTATCTGGGTTGTAGGGTTGGAATGAAATGAGCCGTAAAGTGGAGGATATTGTACATTTTATGTCTTTCGGATAAACCCTAAAGATGTTTGAGAAATTGATATTAAATTTTTATGATCTAATTAGATTGATTTTTTTAGAGACTCGAGAAATCAGATTGAATTGGTTTTGAAAATAGGGAGTGACCACCCTCCCTAGAACTGTGAGTGAGAATTTGACATTCGCTATTGATTGAAAACCATGTTTCAAAAATATTTTTTAAATGACATGTTTCTATAAATGTATAATTGTTAGAACTTTCAAATATTTTATGAAATGTTTTGTGATCTTTGGAGTGTCTTAATTTTTGACTTTATTGATATGCATCCATGAGTTTTGATAACTGAATATTGTGCCATATTTTCGACATATTGACATGTTTTTAATGCTTCCACTGCATTGGTACATGGTTTTCAATGGATTTACTTATATATTTGGGCTGTATGCCAAGCCGACGTTATGATATGATACATGGGGCTATATGCCCGGTCGACATGGTGATGGGATGCATGGGGCTACGTGCCCGGTCGATATGATGTTGTGATCCGTAGCTACGAAGGACATCTGGTAGAGGCACCCCTTATGTCCGGATACGTTTCGGCCGGAGGTATCCGCCAGATCGTCATGTATATGGGTGTCCCAGGTTGACCCTCATCAGAGAGGACGTTGAGTACTGCTCCGTCTAGCACCAGGTGGGGGCACCATACACGGCCGACTAGTTATATGTATATTATTATTATTTGCAGGCTAGTTGGAGTAGCTTGTGGCCAACATTGGGACAGAGAGCCATTATTTAATACTTGCATTTGGAAAAACCCCCAATGCGCCGTCCTTGGTCGAGGTAGACCATTGTCAGGGTTGTTTGATTAGCCAGCTCTTTATGAATTGATTTCCACATTTGATGCATATGTATTTTCAAATGTGTACCTGATGATATCTGATTTGTTGAAACAGCACGTTATTTTTCCCACACTTGATATTGTGTTTTATGCTTTGACACTTCAAGTTCACCCTCGATATTGATAGTATGATGTCAATCCCCTCACTTACTGAGTATCCTCCCATAGATACTCACCCATCGCTTTCTTTTCCACAGGATTAGTGTTGGACCGATGAGGTATTGTTGGGTTTGTATAATTGTGACGCGAACGTGATATCACTGGGTTTGGGTATGGATATTTTCATCTCTTCCGCTACGATGATTTGTGATATCGTTATGTATTGGAGATTTTAGTTTGACCAATGTATTTATATAATTTTTTTGGGATGACTGTATAAATTATGGATATTTATTCGTGAAACCCTCGTATTGATTTATTTCATTGTATTGAGGCATTTGTGAATATTTAAAAATAATTTGGGAATTCATTTTATATATGCGTAGAATTTAGGTCCGCTAGGTATGGCGGCTACTCATACTCTAGTTGGGCATGACAGTAGAGATCTGTTGCTAGGACTGCTAGAAACTTTATAGTCTTGCGTTGTTCTGGATGTTGGCTGTGGTATTTGTTGATTTTGGAGAGGCCGGGATGACCATTTGTTTATTTTACAGGATGAATGTGATATACAGGTGAAATTGTAAATTGGAAACCTCCGATTTAGGGGGAGGTTATACTCGATTTTTTGTAAAAATACAGTCGGCATCCAGGGATAACGGACGGCTGTTCACGATCCTGGTCAGAAATGCAACAGGTACGTGTCATCCACTCACGCTGAAGCGCATGGACAGGTCATGGCGTACCGGGTCGGCTCCGACCCTGATTTGAGTCCTGACCCGAGGGAGCACGTGAAGGTGCGTGGCAGCGCTCTACGCATCTGGCGCATTCATCTGCGTGTCGTAGGCACGTAGCTGTGCATGGTGATGTGTGGAGTTTCTCTGGCGGTGCGTGTAGGTGCATGGGACCACAGGCTGTGCGTCAGACCATCCTGAATTAGATTTTTTCAATTTTCTGAGGGTCACATGTCCATATTTGTGATTTTTTGTAGGTATTTGTGTGCCAAATGGAAGTCCAAATGCTAAGATAAGATTCCGATTTGTGGTATATGATATCCGTTGACTTATACGCTCAAATTAGAGTCTATACTCGAATCATTTGAAATTTGTTGATTTGTATGATGCACAAAATTTGAGAATAAGTATCAGAAAGTCATTAATATCTCTATGATTGATCGAAAACTATCATATTAGATCTTTACAAGGGGATAAACTAAATTGTGACAACTTTGAGATTTTACACCAGAATATTAAGTTTGTCCTCGAGGAGTAAGATCCATCTATGATCCTGAGGCATGATGGTGGACCCCAGGGAGGGTACCATGCCTTAGATGAGATGGAATCAGGTGGAGTTTCATGCATGGAAGAGAAAGGATGTCAAGTTAAGGCAATCCTTATGAGAAGCATGCACGACAATATGATTCTGGTCTATGAGCAGTATCCTATCATTATGTCGGTTTGGCTCGTCTTAAAAGAGTATTATGATGTTCTTTTCAGATGAGGATACCGAAGAAAAAGACTGATTATAAAATTATGCAATATTTGAAACAAATGTCAAGTATGATCACCAAGTTAAGAAATATGGACAAGCCCATTTCAGATGAGTTTCAGATACCGGGTGTGATCAACTCTTTTACCCGATTCATGGGAAACCATGAAAACCTGTCTCACATCCGATGAGAGTATTCATACTTTCGCTAATGTGAGCAGGTATGGTGAGCTCGAGGAGGAGCGTCTAGAGGTGAATAGACCGCACTCAGGTCATGCTTATGCTGCGAAGTCGAGTAAGAACTCCGGTAGCACCTAACAGATAGCATAAGTATGATAAGGAGACTCAAGATCTAGGCAAGAAAGAACCATTCGAGAAATATGATAGTAAAGTACAAATGCATAGAAAGAAGGAATTTGACAAGACCAATGAGACGTGCTACGTTTGTGGTAGATTTGGTCATTTTGCTCGTAAGTGTGATGAGTAAAGGAAATGTCCTTCTCCTTTATATGGATTGAGTTTTGTCTCATTTACTATGATACTCACCATTTTCTTTAATAGTATGCCCCAAAAAGCAACTGAAGTTCACAACAAAACCCATAGAAGAGCACTTGCTCTTGTTCAAAACAATCCCTTGACAACAATCTTGAAATCACAAATTTTTACTATCAATGCAATCAAAGAAGTGACAATTTCACTCAATTGAAAAGTAGAAAAAAACCAAATATAGTACTAATTAGTTGATGATATACCCTAGACTTTCATCTCAAGAAAACAAATAAGGGTTCAAACAAGAATTCAAATTCAAATAAATAAGTCAGGGAGAGAGAGAGAGTAGAGTTCAGAGCTGACCTGAAAGGAGTCGGCCCTAATAATTCTTTGTTAAGACTCTTGGTGAGTTAGACAGCGAGACAGCCTTTACCATCTCCTATTGGGCCAAAAATCACAATGACTTTCTGTTTCTCGTTCTTTCTAAAAGTTGAGAAAATGTGCTACTGTCGGACGAGAAGATGCACCGGAGATATGTGCGAAGGAAGAAAGACTCCACATGTCGGAAGGGCCCCAATGCCGCTCAATATCTTACTATAATAGAAAAGAACAAAAGTGAGAGGGGGTGTGTGAGGCTTTGCCACCTTGGCAATGAACAGTTCGTTAATGCACATCCTCTTTTTTTTTTCTTTTTTTGGGTTTCTTTTTCTTTTTTTTTTCACCCAATTATCCTTTTTTTTTTGCTTTTTTTTACTTTTTTTCACCCACCCTTCCCCCTTCATTGTTTTTTTTACTTTTTTTGGGTTTCTTCTTCTGCTTTTTTTTCTTCATTTTTTTTTCCACCATTCATCATTTTTTTTTCATTCGTTTTTTTGGGTTTCACAGTTACCGGTTTGTTATTGTTCATAGAACAAGAGTGAGAGGGGGTGTGTGAGGCTTTGCCACCTCGGCAGTGAACAGTTTGCTACTATTCATCCCCTTTTTTTGCCCTTTTTTTGGGTTTCTTTTTCTTTTATTTTTCCTTTTTTTCACACATTTATCCCTTTTTTTTGCTTCTTTTTTTTTTTTTTACTTTTTCTTTACCCTTTCCCATTCCCTTTTTTTTTTTTTACTTTTTTTGGGTTCTTCTTTCTCCTTTTTTTTTAACTTCCTTTTTTTTCACACATTTATCCCTTTTTTTGCTTATTTTTTTTTTACTTTTTCTTTACCCTTTCCCCTTCCCCTTTTTTTTTTTTTTTTTTTTTTTTTTTACTTTTTTTGAGTTCTTCTTTCTCCTTTTTTTTAACTTCATTTTTTTCCACCCTTCACCATTCCTTTTTTTCACTCATTTTTTTTTAGATTTCACGATTACTGGTTTGTTACTGTTCTTTTTTTTTTTTACTTCTTTTTTTTTTTACACATTTACCCTTTTTTTGCTTTTTTTTTCACTCTTCACTTTTCACTCTTCCCCTTCCCTTTTTTTTTTTTTTTTACTTTTTTTGGGTTTTTTTTTTTCACCCTTAACCCTTCTTTTTTTCACTTCTTTTTTTTCTTCAGGTTTTACTGTTATCGATTTGCTACTGTTCCTATTTTTCACTTCTTTTTTTTCACTTTTTTTTTCACTCTTTTTTTTTGCCCCGTTACTCGTTTCCCACTATTTCCTTTTTTTCTACTTTTTTTGGTTTTTTTTTTCTTTTTTACTTTTTTTTCATTCTTCATCCTTTTCTTTTAATAATTATAATGCACACAAGAAAAAAAAATCTGGCCAGAACCCTCCTAGTTTTGTCTCTAGAGTGATAAACTGGGGCTGGGGCTCATTGCCAATTAAAATTCCGATGATTGATATCAACTTTGCACTGCACGCATAAAAAAAAAAATTTTTAAAATGGGTGAAATATCTCATTTGGGCTGAAGACATTGTCAATACTGTCATTTTAACTTAGGTTAACTCTAGAGTATTAATCTTCGATTTTTATTTAATCCCTTTTTTCATTTTCCCAAAGGTCCTTGAGTCTTTTGCAGTTGAGGGCTTTTTTTTTTTTTTTTTTTTTTTATCCAATGGGAAACATGTGGGACTAGACTTATACACTTTTTCCGTTGTTAATAAAATTACATAGAGTCAATTAACATTTTTTCTAATCTAAATGCTCTATTTCTTTGTCTTCTTCTTATATTTTTGAAATAAAATTACATAGAGTCAATTTTTTTTTTTTATCAATATTGTTTCCAGACCTATTTATCCGAGAGTTGATATTAAAAATTTGTTTCATGTTTCATTTTTGAATCACAAGTGAATAATTCCTCTGATTTATCTTAATTGAGTACGATTTCAAAAGATTTTAATAGTGATTAAAAAAATTAGGAAATGAGTTTAACAGATGTGTATATATATAAAATAAAATAATATTTGTCTCAAGTTTGAACAAGCAACACGTACATCGTAATGAAATAAATTAATTAAAAATGAAGATTCCTTTATTTGTTTGACTCCATTTATATACCGCAAAAACGCATAGTAATGAATTCAATAAATATATAAATAAATAAATAAAGGAAAACTAATGAGTAATGGAGGCTAAAAAAGGGGAAAATGGTAATAAAATTTATAAGTATGACAAATGTTATCAGAAAAAGTTAAATAATATTTAATAACTTTCCGGTAGTAAAAAATCGAAGTGTATGGGGAATAAGAAAGGGGAAAATCTAAATATTATTAACAATGAGAAAAATATTAAGTTAGACTATATAAATTTCAAAAAAGGTAATAAAAATGAAAAGAAATGCAAGAAAAAAATAGACAAAAATTATCTGCAACTGAAAATTTGAAAAGAAAGGGATAAAAATAACAAAGAGAAGACAAATGATTAAATGATGACAAAAATGAAAAAAAAAAAAAGGAAATAAATTATGTAGGTACGATGAATATTAACTTAAATAAATAAGTAATATATTTAACAAAACACTATGTTTATATCCTAATTAAATCAGAACATTGAAATAGTAATATTATTCATTTAAACAAATAAAATCGCTCAATAATTTTGAAAAGAGGCAGACGTTCATTTAAACACAGTGCTCAAACGGATGGTCAGGCTGGACTCAGTTGCCAAACATGGTAGACAATGGAAAGAGGCAGACGTTCTAGTTTTTGAAAGCTATGTTTGGTGGATGTAAAAACCTCAGATCAATGCAATGTATAAAGAAGCTTTTACTGTACCCAAAAAAATAATAATAAAGAAGCTTTTGAGTTGGTACTGAAGCCTGGGCTCAACCATTTGAAATTTTATGGGTTCGCCCGAGCCCAGTCCGAGAAAACTCAAAAATTGAGACTCAAGCTCAATCTGAAAAATTAAAAGGGTTTCGGGCCCTTTTGGACCAAACTCAAAATCGAATCATATATTTCACTTTTTATATTTTTAACAAATAAATTTTATAATATAATAAATATAAAATAAAAATATATTAATCACATAAAATAAAATACAAAGTAAATACGACCATACCAAATTAAGGATTACGTATTATTATAAAAATTAACAATAACAATATTATGAAAGATTAAAAAATTATACAAAGAATAATACATTAAATTCATCAAATCACTACCAAAGTCACAATATTTTTAAAAATACCAAAACATGGGTCGAGCCAATCAGTGTCTAGGCTCAGACAGAGCTCGGCCCGACCCTAAAATGGGCAGAGCTTGGGCTGGCCAGGCCCAATTGCCAGCCCAGGTCATATATGGTTTCACAATTCATGCTATTCATCTGATGTACTATCATTCTTTGCCCGGCAATCACAGTAATAATATACCTAATAATACTCACATCTCGCTACTACAAAGAAGATTTTGTGGAGTCCTAGCCCAGAAAGCTAATCATTGGGCTGATGGCACTTTTCATATCCACTGCAACCAAGATGATTGCATTCGGCGCAAGCCTATATATGGTTCTCTACAATCGAATAAAATGGATTATTTATCCAATTGTTTTTCTGTGTAGCATTCCTGTCATTCTTTTTTGTGTCTATCAGATTCCTTTGTCGGTGGAAATATTTTACCAAACATATGGGCACATCTTTAATCCAAAAGGGATTTCCCGGTGGTAAAATACAATTTTCCTTTTTTTTTTTTTTGTTTTTACTTTTGATCTCAAACTACATATACACACACAAGTATTCTGTAATTGCTTAAATTTGTAAACTTTTGTTCGTGGCATTTTCTATTGAAGAAAGATTTATGAGAATAAATATACACACATTTTTCTTATTTGTTCAACCAACATTAACAAAAAGGAAAAAAAAAATTCTTTGATGATTTAAGAAATAGTTTAGCAATGATATCATATATTTTTTATAGCAGGATAGATTATAAAATTTTGTATTTCTTCTAAAAAGATTCGCTGATCAAAATATTAAAATCTTGGTATAACTTATTTAATAGTTCTAGTAGTCTTGGAAAATTAAAAAAAAAAAAGACAATATCAAAAGAATAATAGAAAAAAAATGCAATATTTATATATGAGACAAAATAAATAATTAGTTTTGACATGTTTTTATAAAAATAAATTTAAATTTTCAAATGATTCCAATAGTAAAAAAAAAATATTACAACTGAATTCTTCCCATGTTGCTTTGGCAACATGAGTAATGAATGGATTAAGTGCTCACTGTATATAGACATTAAGTATTTTCTTTAATTTTCAGACGTTATTTAATTTTAATATAATCTTCTATATTTATAGGAGTAAAAAAGCTAGCATATCACATAAGTAACTTCCAAATTTTTACACAAAATATTTTATTTTTTTGATTGTTATTTTCTTTTCTTTTAATAATCTTTTTTTTTTAACGTAAAAACTATTTCTTATTTTATGTATTTGTTTTGGAAACTCCACAACATCATAGGTTAAATCTCTGAGGCTGTTCAGCCATCTTCCTACATACGAATCTGTCAGGGGCTTATTCTCCGCATCGTTAATCACAGCATGGATAGTTGCGAACATATCCTCCCATTGCTGGAGGTTGTGGTAGAGTTACTTTTGAGATCTTGCCCAGTTGAGTAAGTGGGAGGAGGTCAATTTGTCAAGCAACCTCCAAATTATAATAATAATAATAATAATAATAATAATAATAATAATAAAAGAATTTGGGTTAAATGTGAAGTCTACATAATCGAGTTTGTAGACTTATGACGTGAATTTTGGGGAGGGGGAGGGCGCGAAGCTTCCTCAAAAGAATTTTCTAACTTTAGGACTACAGGCAGAAAGGGAAATGAAGCTAACGGCATTGCAGTTTAGTCGATTGTAGTTATGTGAGCCACATCGAGCTTGAGATGTTTGGTGAAGGCAAGGAGTGTATATTATTCTTTTTCACTTGGGTCCGACCAGATAATTAAGACAGATAAATGTTTGGTGGAATTTGAAAGTATTTTGAAAGGTAGTAGGCATTTGCAAACAAAGGGAGGATGAGGTTTCAATGTTAAGGCAAAGTCTAAAATAAGAAGTAGACATTAACATTGCCCGGTTGATGTCTAAAATATCACTTTGAGATCTGGCCCAGTTGATGACAAGACGCATTGTTACAAAAGGCCAAAGTCTGACAATTCTTTTAGATGGTAAATGCAGGAGTGGTAGAAAAGGCATCCACATGGTAAATTTACGTGGACCTGAAAAAAATGAAAAGAGCTCAAATGGTGAGAAATAGAAAGAGGAAAGCTTTCCTCCGTCTCAGCTCATTCCCTTTCTATTACCCACCAAGAAGAGAATTTTTGTGAATTAATTTTTTATCGAAAAGAAATTTTTTGCTATTACCCGCCTAAAAGAGATTTTTTTTTTTTGTTTTTCATACGAAAATTGTAACGTCTGTTTTTTTCCCCCCAACTTCTACATCTTTTGAATTTGATATCTATTTTTTTTTCAATCAAGCAAAAACAAATAACAAAAAAATTAAAAACTTTTTTGGGTTACAATTAATCATATAGATATGTGCTTAGTTTGGGAGCCTAGGAGAAAAAGGAAACGAAAAGTCAAGAAAGAAAACGAAAGAAGAGAAATGATCAAATATTCTTCTCATTTTGTTTGGGAGTTTTAGAAAATACGTTGAACTTATCTGAAATTAAATATTTTTCTATCACATTTTTAAAAATAAATTTGGTATATTAAAATGTTAATGTGAGTTAACCTTTTTTTTTCTTTCCACTTTTGAGAAGAAATTTTTTTGTCTATAAGGACAAAAAATGAGCCTATTTTTTCTTTTCTTTTCGCATAAAACTCTCAAATGAAGGAAATAAAGCTACTTTCTCTTCTAATCTTCTTTTTTCTTCCCAAATCAGTTCATCCAAAACTAATGATGGTGCTAAATTCAAATGACATCTTTCGAACAACATTTTAAATATTATATAGATCTTAAATTGATAAAATTGATAGTATGTAATTCATTTAGTTTCACTACAAAAAAACACGATTTTTGTGAAGAAATTTAGAGATAAATTTTTTTCGTTGCTATTTTGCGACGAATTTAACGACGAAAAGTTTTTTTATCTTTATTTGCAACGAAATTTCCAACAAAAAAATAGTCGTCGCTAAATTTGAAAAATAATAAAATAAAATAAAATAAAATATTAATATATATTTATTGAATAATAAATTAATTTAGCGACGACTTTTAGAATTCGTCGCAAAATTTAACGACGAATTTGAATTTGTCGTAAATTCAGCGACGAATTCAGCGACAAATTCCTAATTTGTTGCTAATTTTGCGACAAATTTCAGAATTCGTCGCTAAATTTGAAATATAATAAAATAAAATAAAATATTAATATATATTTATTATTTAATAAATTAATTTAGCGACGAATTTTGAATTTGGTCGCTAATTTTGCGACGAATTTAGCGACAAATCCTAATTTGTCACAAAATTAGCGACGAATTTGGTATTCAGAGCTAATTTGCGACGAATTCAGCGACAAATTCTAATTTGTCACTAATTTTGTGACAAATTCCTAATTTGTCGATAATTTTGCAACAAATTTCGAAATTCGTCGCTAAATTTGAAATATAATAAAATAAAATAAAATATAAATATATATTTATTATTTAATAAATTAATTTAGCGACGAATTTCGGATTTTATCGCTAATTTTACGACAAATTCAACAACAAATTCTAATTTGTTGCTAATTTAGCGACAAATTCCTAATTTGTCGCTAATTTTGCAACAAATTTTGGAATTGGTCGCTAAATTAGAAATATAATTAAATAAAATAAAATATTAATATATATTTATTATTTAATAAATTAATTTAGCGACGAATTTCGGATTTCGTTGCTAATTTCGCGACGAATTCAGCAACAAATTCTAATTTGTCGCTAATTTTACGACAAATTTTGGAATTCGTCGCTAAATTTGAAATATAATTAAATAAAATAAAATATTAATATATATTTATTATTTAATAAATTAATTTAGCGACGAATTTCGGATTTCGTCGCTAATTTTGCGACGAATTCAACGACGAATTCATAATTCGTCGAAAAATTAACGACGAATTAGGAATTTGTTGCTAATTTGCGATGATTTCGGCGACAAATTCCTAATTTGTCTCTAATTTTGTGACAAATTTCAGAATTCGTCGCTAAATTTGAAATATAATTAAATAAAATAAAATATTAATATATATTTATTATTTTTTATTTAAAAAAATTTATCACATTTATTATTTTTAATTAATATGTTATATTTTACTTTTATTTTATCTTTTTAAAAAATAGTATTATTATTTTTTTATATCTTTTATTATTTTATTGTAAACTAATATTTTATTATTTTATAATAAATTGTTATTTTATATTGTTTTATTATTATTAGAAAAATGTGAAGGAAAGATAATAAGTAAAAAAAAAAAAAAACTTATAACAGATACCAACATTTAGTTTTATGGTTACATGATCTTAAAGGTTTACGGAAGCGCAGGGGTTCGAACCATGGTGGGAGCAAAGTAAAGGCATTTTTCATGAATTAAGTGAGGGAGGGTGTGTTGGCGGGCGTGCGGGCGGGCTCGGGTTCAGGCGGGAGTGCATTTTTTTTCATTGCTAATTTAGCGACGGATTTATATCCGTCGCTAATTTAGCGATGAATTTTTTTCATTCCTAAATTAGCGACAGATAATTTTTCGTCGCTAAATTTACGACGAATTTGGCGACGAAAAATTATCCGTCGTTAAATTTAGCGACAAATTTTAGATTTCGTCGCTAAATTTAGCGACGGATAATGTTTTGTCGCTAAATTCGTCGTATATTTAGCGACGAATAAATTTTCGTTGCTAAATATACGACGAATTTTAGATTTTTGTCGCAAATTATAGCGACAAATAATTTTTTATCGCTAAATTTGCGACGGATTTAATGACAAAAAATTATTCGTCGCTAAATTTAACGACAAATTTCTAATTTTTCGTCGTTAAATTTTTGCGACGTGTTATTAGCGACGAAAATTTTTTCGTCCCTAACGAATTTAACGACAAAAATTTTTTCGTCACTAACGAATTTAGCGACGAATTTTTATTAAATTTTCGTCGCTAAATTTGTAACTAAAAACTTATTTTTTTGTAGTTTGATTATTAATCGATCAATTATTTTGATATAATAAATAATTATTTGATAATAAATCTTTTTATAATTATAATATTAATTATTATAAATAATAGAACATGAATACAAATAAAAGCAAAAAAGAAATAGTGAAAGTAAGATGAGATGTCATTATTACAGGGAAATTAATAAATAAGATTCAAATAAATGAGAAAAATGAAGAATGTCATTTCTTAACTCTTTTTTTTTTAATTTTTAAAATTTGAATAAATTAAATTTAAACACTAAGTTAAAGAAAAGAAAATTAAATTGATACAGTATATATATTTATCGGTCAATATATTATTTTTATATATTAAATTTTATATTATATTTTAAAATTTTTTAATTTCTATTGTAATCAATTTAATTAGTTAATACGGATCTATTCATGATTCAGAACTCAAGGTGACATGATTACAATTAAAAATAAATAAATAAAAGACAGACAATTGCGTTAATGAGAAATCCTGATTGTGGATTCCGTGTGTGTGTGTGTGTGTGTGTGTATGATTATGAAATTCATTTTGGAAAAATATTATATTTCCGCTGGGAGAAAAAATAGAAAAATACTGTTTAGTATGCAGAGGATACATAACATTTTATCTATGATAAAGAAATTATAAAAAGGAGAAGCTAAGACAAATTTCAAACATCTAAGGAAAATCATAAAAAGTATTCCCATTTCTCAACTTCTCTACATTAATTTTATTGGGTATCAATGAAAAATGTGCCAATAGGAAAAAATTGTGGGATGCAGACATAAATTCAAATCTAAGCATCTCAACCAAGTACTCAAATTGGCCTAGTTTTTTTGGTAGCAATACGTGAAGAAAGTAACCGGCAAAACCAATCCTAACAATCAAGAAAATGGAAAATTAAGAAAATAGGAGTCCACCTCTCCAAGGCATTTAGGAATTATTTTCTAACCGAATATAGGCATATTATATATATATATAAAGCTCCAGAAGTTTACGTGCCAACCATACAGCTTTCAAAATTGCATAGCAAAAATTATAGTTATTTTGGACTAAACCATCCAATGTTAAAATTTTATACAGGAAACTAAGTTATTTACTTTGAACAGAAAGATTTAAAGTTATTTTCGTGTTAAATATCACTTACTTATATAACATTTGAATTTTAAAGCTATCCAATTTTAGTTTCTAATAAAAAATATTTGAAATAATTAAAATTCTCTGAAAAAGAGTTATAGTCATTTTATTAACACCAAACTCTTTTGAGTTATATAATTAAATATATTACCTTTTTAATGAGAAATCCAAGTTCGAATATTGAGAATAAAATAAAGAATTTGGAGGAAGCCAATCTCTTAACGGGTCTAACAGTACTCGAATTGGATTAGTCGAGCGAATTCCTAACGAGATATCAAAATGTACACAACTTTAACTTTTTGGAGATTATGTGATTCTCATGAAAAGTTTTGTCTCTTTGAACTCTATTTCAAACTTCAAGTCATATTAAATATTTTGTATATTTGAGAGTTTCACCCTTTACTCTTCAAATATAATTCTTATGTTAATAAAATGAAAGATAGACTACTTTTGAGATTTTCTTCAAAATTATTACAAAGTATTTGTTTAGAGTTGAGTGAATCTTTTTAAACAATCAAGTGTATGGCTTGGCTATGTCAAGTGTGTTTTGAGTGAGCCCTTAGTTATAGTTTGAATGATTTCGACATTATCCTATAATTGATACCTCTATTCGGAGTCTAATTAATGTAGGTTTTAACACCCATTATTGTAATCATCTTGCCTAGAGGCCAGCCAATGGTAGAACTATGTTAAACCCGAAATTTTTGATTTAACTGCATGAATAATTTCTAATTTATAAAATGAATTTTGATATAAATTTGAATCATGAAATTTAGTGACATAAAAAAAATGAAAATTGGGGTTGGTGTACACTAATAATAAAGCCTAATTGTTAAAACTCAATATTAAAACTTAAACTTTAGATATTCACTTCCACTTTCTTGAATATTCTTGAATACGCTTTTGTGTGTATATTTTTGTATGCTTAGCTGAGAGAATAAGGAAAAAGCCAGAAAGGAGAGAGAGGGAGAGAAAGAGAGGTTTAGTATTTGGAGTGGTTAATTAATTTTTGGAGAAATTTTTTAACCAACTACAAGGTAAGCTCTAAATTCATGATTTTTAAGTTCTTATTTATCATAGAAATCATGGTGAACAGAATGTTTGATGATCTGAATATAAAAGTATATGGATAAGTTAGAATAAAGATAGAATCTTTGAATTTCTGTAAACAGAATATTCAGACCATACTATAATGTTTTGTCTATAACTTTCTTTATACAAAAACAAATCAAGTGAAGTTTTTTACATATAAAACTAGACTCTATATCTTGAAATGAGATATGATTCATTGAAATCTGATAAGAATTAGATTTTTTGTGTTTTAAAGTGAGACATTTTGTAGAATAATCTCATTGTTTCTGTCCTGTTTCGACTAAGATTTTAGTTCGATTTTGATATGCCTTCTAGCCTTAATTAATTTAAACTCTAAACACGAAAATTTTAAATTTATGTCTTATCTTTAGTTTGAGGAAAGAATCATATGATTTGGATATGGTTAATGAACGTTTTAGGTAAAAAGATATATTTTCCTTTTTCTTATGAGTATTTAGCTTCATGGTAGTATTGAATAAGTGTCTAATCTCAATTCTATATTGTGATCTATACAATCAACTAGGTGAAGATCCTTTGAATAAGGATAGGTTTGAGAACTTGGATTAGTGAGCGTGCATACCCTCCTCATACTGTGAGTGAGACTTTTATATTTTGTTAATGAGAAACGTTTTGTGTGTTTTGAAAAATCTTATTTTGAAATGTGGTTTTATAATTCAATTTTTTGTGATATGTTCTTTTGAAATGATAATATTGGAAATGTTTATCATATGATTTATCTTACTTTGTTGATTGAGGTTTGTTGAGACAAAGATACGAATGAGTAGCGAGTTGATTTTGGAATTTATTTATGAATAAAAATAATGTTTTTGGTGATTGATTGTTCATACAATTACTGTGGTTTATTATTCACTCATGACCGGTGGAAGGAAGAGCGGTATGAGTGGAGCCGGATTTTTGGATTGGAGTAGTGTGATAATGCAAGGCATTAAACTACTTAAGGTTTCGGTTGGGCAGCCACCAATGGTATATTAAAATATTCTTTCTATTTTGTTTGGGAGTTTTAGAAAAGATGTGAAAGTCATCTGAAATTAAAAATTTTTCTATTACCTTTTTAAGGGTAAATTTCATATATTAAAAAGTTAATGTGAGCAACTTTTTTTTTTCTTTCCTTTTCCTTCCACTTTTGGGAAGAAAATTTTTTTATGTTTTTAAGGATAAAAAATGAGTCCATTTTTTTCTCTTCTCTTCGCATAAAACTCCCAAATGAAAAAAAAAAGTCACTTTCTCTCCTAATCTTTTCGCTTCTTCCCGCGTCAGTCCATCCAAACGTAATGATAGTATTAAAATCAAATGATATCTTTCGAATATTATTTTAAATATTATACAGATCTTAAATCGATAAAATTGATAGTATGTGATTCAATTGATTTGATTATTAATCGATTAATTATTTTGATATAATAAATAATAATAAATAATTTTTTAATAATAAATTTTTTAATAATTATAATCTTAATTATTATAAATAATAGAACATGCATAAAAATAAAAGCAAAAAAGAAATAGTGAAAGTAAGATGAGATGTCATTATTACGGGGAAATGTAATAAATAAGATTCAAATAAATAAGAAAAATGAGATACGAAGAATATCATTTCTTAACTCCTTTTTTTAATTTTTTAATTTTGAATAAATTGAATTTAAACACTAAATTAAAGAAAAAGATAATTAAATTGATACGGTATATATATTTATCGGTCGATATATTTTTTATATATTAAATTTAATATTTTATATTATATTACAAGATTTTTTAATTTCTAATATTAAAAATAAATAAATAAAAGATAAACAATTATATTAAGGATAAATCCCGATTATGGATTCCACATGTATGTATGATTATGAAATTCATTTTGGATAAATTATATATTTCTATTGGGGGAAAAATAGAAAATTTCTGTTTAGTATGCTAAGAATACGTAACATTTTATCTATGATAATGAAATTAGAAAAAAGGAGAAGTTAAGGCAAACTTCAAACATGTAAGGAAAATCATAAGGTTGACTGTAAAATATGAAGGATTTTGGCCCCCCATGTTGCATTGCACTTCTATGACGTTTTATCCTTTTTTTTTGTGACAAAAGTGAAGAAAAATATTATAGATATTAATGAAATGATTGTGAATTTTCAAATCGAAAGTATAATTTAAATTAAAACTTATTATTTTCATTTGTTATAACCGAAAGTCTACTTGAAAAAAATTTACGAAGATGTGGACGAAAGCACCTATTAAAAAAGTGAAAAGCTCAGAAGAGTGTAGCACTCCAGAGACGAGATTTTTCATTAGATATATGAAATAATGTATTCAGTCGATTCAGGTTAATGGACAAAAATGCAAAAGCATTCAATACGTGAACAAGGACAATCATTTCAAAAGAAGACGAGACGCATCAAAATGATTACAAAAAGCCAAAGTCTGATAATTCTTTTGGATGGGAAATGCAGGCGTGGTAGGAAAGGCATCCACATGGTAAATTCACGTGGACTGGGAAAAAATGAAAAGAGCTCAAATGGTGAGAAATAGAAAGAGGAAAGCTTTACCCCGTCTAAGCTCATTCCCTTTCTATTATCCGGTACCAAGAAGAGAATTTTTGTGAATTAATTTTTTATCAAAAAGAAATTTTTTGCTATTACCAACCAAAAAGAGAATTTTTTTTTCTTTTCTATGAGAGGAAACTTTTACATCTGATATCTGATTTTTTTTTAATCAAGCAAAAATAAATAACAAAGAAATTAAAAATTTAACAAACAACTATTTTCTTTTTCTTAGTTAATCCAGACCATCCAATTTGGGCAAAGTCTAATAAATATAACATGATATTTATTAATAAATCATATATATATAGATATATGCTTAGTTGGGAGTCTAGGAGAGAGAGGAAAAGAAAAGTCAAGAAAGAAAACAAAAGAGAAATGATGAAATATTCTTTCCATTTTGTTTGGGAATTCTAAAAAAAATATGGAACTCATCCAGAATTAAATATTTTTCTATCACTTTTTTAATGTTAAATTTGGTATATTAAAAAGTTAATGTGAGCCAACTTTTTTTTTCTTTTCACTTTTGGGAAAAAAAAATTTACAGTTATTTTAGTATTAAAAAGATAAAAATTTTAAATAGTTATTTTAATATTAACGTCACAATCAAACTTCCACATGTTACCGTAAAGATTCACTCGGATATGATGAAAATATTAAAATTTTGATATAACTTATTTTATAGTTTTAGTTGTCCTAGACAACTTAGAAAACCAAAAAAATATCAAAAGAATAATAACAAAGAAAAAAAATGAAAGACTAAATATTTATATGAATAATTAGTTTTGACAAGTTTTTATAAAAGTAAATTTTAAATTTTAAATTTTAAAATGATTCTGATATTATAATTAAAATAAAAAAAATTATATATATATAAATTATACATGAAAGACTAAATATTGAGTCAATCCATTTACAAATTATAACAGCAAGACGAGGGGGGGAAAAAAACGCCTACCTGGCATAGACAAAACGACAATATTATATTTTAATTGGGGTTGAGGAGCAAAACCCTGCTCAACCCGCCGGAGTTTGTAAGAATTTAAATATATTACCCTAAAAGAATTTGTAAGAAATCATCTAAAATGATAAATTTTAAACAACGGAGAGCTCCTTTAATGATGCGAGTAGATAATATATTATTAAATGTTTATTAGTAATATTGTATTAAATTATGAAAATAATTAGATATACTTTTCTTGGATTGTGAATATGTTAGGTGTTCCAAATAGCACATTCCACTAATTTAATTCGGCAATAACTATGATGTTGTCGTTTCCTTACAAAAAGAGAGAGAGATATATGCGTGAGCCGGCCAATGTTGAACTGAAGTATAATATAAAAATATAGGAACCAAGTCTTCAGCAAAGTCATCGTCTATCATTCTTTCTTTTTATTTTATTTTGTTTTATATAAAAAAAAAAAAAGAACCTTTGACTATTTGGGGGTGAGCCAATCAAAGTGATTATTGGGTTTCAAGTGTTATAAATAATTAGAGAAAATTGTATGATTAATAATATGACATTAAACTCTTTTAATAAGATTTTAAATTCATATTTTGATTATTTTTTATAATTTTAATAGTCACAACTAAATAGACCAAAAAAAATATCAAAAGAATAATAGGTAAAAGAAACATGCAGTATTTATATACTTGATACTATAATTATTAGTTTTGATTATAAAGACCAAATGACTTGGGGAAAAAAAGTCAAGTGAGCCAGCCACAACAAGATAAACTCAAGGTTGTTACATGACCCCCCCAAAAAAAAAAAGAAAAAGGGAAATGATTGAGCAAGAGCATCTCCACGTGACAGTGTCTCGAAGATACCTTGAATGATGCAATAATAAAAGCCTCTCTTTTTCTTATTTCACGCCACATTAAGACAAAGTCAAGGTTGTTACTAAGACCAAAAACAAATGTGGGACATGATCGAGCAAGAGCATCATCACGTTGTCACGAAGAGTTATGATCCCCAATGGTCATTTTTCTTATTAATTAAAACGCTCGTGGATACTTTCAATAATGCAATAATAAATACCTCTCTTTTTCTGATTTTATTGAAATTAAAATTTACACCTTAAAAAAATTAATTGAATATACATTCATTAGAATATATTTATTTCTGTAGTTGCTTTTTTATATGAATATTAAATAAATCATTTATATTAGATTTTAAATATATCACATTAAATGAATTTGTATAAAATCATCTGAAATGATAAATTTTTGAGGTTGAAGAGCTCCATGGGTGACAGTACTAGATATTATATTATTAAATATTTATTAATAACATTGTATTAAATTATGAAATTAGTTAGGTATACTTGTCTTAGATTATGAATATGTTAGGTGTTTCAAAAGGGACGTTCGTCTAATTGAACTCGGCTACAGCTGTGATGTTCATGAGAGATGCAGGAAGCATCAAAAGAAGCATCGGAGACAATGTTGTCATAAAGAAAACACAATATGTAACCTAGGTGGACAGTGGCCACAAGGTTAAATGACATCTTTTGAATATGATGGGTAAGGTCAAAAGTAGTTTAATAGTCATAGTCCAAGGATCAGTTTAAGTAACTGTCAAATTGATAGAGTTACTAAAATTGATATTTTTTGAATAGAACAGGTATAGCTAAAATGATTTTTAACCGTACGTCATAAACCAAAAGAGTCTTTATTTCAAACATTTTCAAGACCCATGTGAACAAATAAGCAAGACAAATTTCCAAATTGAAAATGGCAACTAACTTCTGTTTACCAACCGATCGGTGCACTGAGAACATCCCAAATGCTCAAGTGTTAAGATATCCAAATCAATAACATCAAATCCATTTGGGTGAAGATGGCCAGAAACACCAAAATTGCTCTCCTCATCTGCACCTGCAGGGCATAAATGGTGTCAAAACTCTCATCAAATCTCAGATCCAATCCATCTTCACGGCAGCCCCAACACCTCTTGTTATCTTAGGAACTGCAAGACTAGCCTTAGACTACTTGAAACATAACCGAGCCAATTCTACAGCAGTTCTCTAGCCTAGCATGGGAAAAGCATAAACTGCCATTAGTTAACGTCTCAAGCAGCGAGGGAATTGAGGAAGGTTGCAATCTTTTTGAAGCTAAATGGGCGTTTGATGATGAATCTTATCTACTATACAAAGAAGAGAGCTGTCCATATCTGGTTAAACAGGTCACTAGCCAGAAAAATGGCAGACTAGACTCATTGTACCAACATTAGAGGTGGCAGCCAAAAGCATGCAAAAAACCTAGGCACTAAAATTTAAACTATTTCTAAGTCAAGTGTTGTTTCCTATCCTTTGTCACAAGGGGGATTATTAGTTGGGTCCAATCTTATATGGTCTCCTTTCAATTTTAGTTCTGGCTGTTTCATTTTTTACCTTTGTAATAACAGTAATAATTTACCCAATAATACTCATATCTCGCTACTCTAAAGAAGATTTTGTGGAGTTCTTGCCTAGAAAGTTAATTATTAGGCTGATGGCACTTTTCATATCAATTGCAACCGTGATGATGACATTCGGCACAAGCCTATATATGATTTTTCATGATCGAATAAAATGGGTTATTTATCCAACTGTTTTTCTGTATAGTATTCCTATCATTCCTTTTGGTATCTATCAGATTTCGCAGCTGATGGAAATATTTTACCAAACATATGGGGGCATCTTTAATCCAAAAGGCATTCTCAAGTAGTAAAATACAATTTTTCCTCTTTTGTTTTCACTTTTGATCTCAAATTACGAACACACGCACACGCTATCCTGTAAGTGTTAAAATTTGTAAGCTTAAGCAACCATGATAGTGAATATCCTTTATGAAATATCCATTCAAAAACCCACACCGAGTTCAGAACTCTCATGTCTTCTGATCTTCTTGCAGTGCTTCAAAAATTTATACTACAATTATCAAATTCAGATTGCCAAATGGTAGCACAACTTAATAACTCAAGTTATTTTATATGTAGTACAATCTATCTAAATTTTTTTTTCAAACAGAATGATGGAAATAAGTAGCGGAATGACTATTCTTTTTAATTATTGTTATTGATTATGAAGTATTTAATTTAAATTGTGTTATTATGTGTGAATGAGTTTCTTATTATAATTCTATTAAATTACTATAATTTTAGTTCCCTTTATAATGCAACTAGTTCACGAATTATTTTTTAAATTGTTTTGAACTCCTTATAATTATGAAATGATTTTAAACGGTAAGTTATGTTAAATATGAAATAAATTTTTATTAACTAACTCTATTTTTTTTATAATATTATATATATGTATGTATGTATGTTTATACATATATTTTTTCGTGGTTAAACTATCTTTTTTATTTAAAGTCAACAGTTGATTTTAGATCAAAGGATGTATAATTGGGGTTGAGTACCAGATTGTGAGAACCCATCTCAGCCCCTCGGAGTTGCACTAACCTCATTTAAAGACCAAATGACTTGAAGCGATCAAGAAAATGGGAAGGGATCAAACCATGACAAGACAAACTATGGGTTGTTGGAAGACCCAAAAAAAAGACACGGGAAATGATCGAGCACGAGCAGCTCTAACAAATGTGTAGTGATCCAGCCACAACAGAACAGGCTTGAGGTTATTACGAGACCAAAAAATCAATGGGAGATGAACGAGCAAGAGCAGCTCTAATAAATGTGAACTAATCAAGCCACAACAACAAGACAAACGCTGGGCGTGACAAGACCAAAGAGAAGGAGGGAAATGATAGCGCAAGAGCAGCTCTAATAAATGCGATGTGATCCAGCCGTACCAAGACAAGCTTTGGTTGTTACAAGACCCAAAAGAGGACGTGGAAAATGGTCGATACAGAGTAACTTTGTTTTCTTTTTTTGTTTTTCTTATTATACCGACCATTATTTAAATCTTAATTTTAATTAATTAAATCAATTAATTATTTAAAAAATTATCCTCCCAATATAACCGAATTATAAATTAAATTAAAAATTTTAATTAAAAAAATTTAATATCATATTTCTCTAAATCAATTACCAGAAAAACTTTGTATTGTTATGGGACCAATAAAAAAGAAATTATTATTCCCAATGACAATTATTTTTTATTTATTAAAAGGCTCGTGGATACCATGAATTATGGGATAATAAATACCTCTTCGATTCTTATTTCATTAAAATTAAAATTTACCCTTTAAAAAATTAATTACATATATATTAATCAAAATATGTCTATTTATGACGGCTGCTCTTCTCTATAGAAATATTAAATAAATCACTTACTATTAAAATTTAAATATATTATTCAACAAAAATCATATGAAAATATCTACTTAGACAAATTTTAAATCATAGAGAGATCGGTAATGACGTGATTAGATATTATATCATTAAATATTTATTAATAATAATGTATTAAATTATAAAATTAATTAGGTATATTTGTCTTAGATTATAAAGAGAGGGTAATAACTGTACTTGATACTTTTGCAAAATTAAATCCTTCGATTTTCAAGGTTTCCATGAGTTTTACTGGCCTTCTCATCAGGTGTATTGTTCTTTTGATATTCGAAACATAACTTATTTTATAAGTTAATTCTTCCTACCACCATTTGTATAAAAAAATAATAAATAAATAAATAGAGCATTCATCTAATTGAATTCGGCAACAACCATTAATGGTTTTGAACTTATAATCTTAAAAATAATATTTATTAATTCTCCTACTATTAATAGTTTTTGAATATATATTATTGACTTAATTTATTGTTGTTGTAATCTTAAAAATATAATTATATGTAAAAACGATATTGTTTGTTAGAAAATAATATTTAGAACTAAGTTTGGAGTAAGTTTTTATTAATTCACTACTAAAAAGTTTAAAATGTATTTTTTAATAATCAAAGTGTTAATCTCCTAGAGTTTAATATGTTTAAATAAGATTAATATACACACATTTTTCTTATTTGTTCAACCAACATTAACAATAAAAGGAAAAAAAATTCTTTGACGATTTAAGAAATAGCTTAGTGATGTTATCAGATATCTTTTATTCCAGGATATATTATAAAATTTTATATTTTTTTAAAAGGATTCGCTGATCAAAATATTAAAATCTTGGTATAACTTATTTAATAGTTCTAGTAGTCCCAAACAATTAAAAAAAAGAAAATAGCAAAAGAATAATAGCAAAAAAAAACATGCAATATTTATATACGAGACTAAATAAATAATTAGTTTTGACTAGTTTTTATAAGAATAATTTTCAAATGATTTTGATACTAAAATTAAACTAAAAAAATTATATATATATATATATATATACATAAATTATACGTCAAAGACTAAATATGTAGTCGATCCATATAGAAATATAACCGCAAGATGAGGGAAAACCCATGCGGATATAGACAAAACGACAAGAGTATATTTTAATTGAGGTTGAGGAGCAAAACCCAGATCAACCCGCCGGAGTTGCACCCAACCATATTTAAAGACCAAATGACTTGAGGAAATAAATAAAAAATAATAATGGGGTAGAAGAAGAAGTTAAGCGATCAAGCCGCAACAAGACAAACTCTAGATTGTTACAAGTCCAGGAAAAATAAACCTATTTCTGTAGTTGTTCTTTTTTATATAAATTTTAAATAAATCTCTTATATTAGAATTTAAATATATTACACTAAAATAATTTATATAAAATCGTCTGAAATGATAAATTTTAAGCCATGAAGAGCTCCATCAATGATGCTATTGGATCTTATATTATTAAATATTTATTAATAACATTGTATTAATTTATGAAATTAGTTAGGTATACTTGTCTTGGATCATGAATGTGTTAGGTGTTCCAAAGAGCACGTTCGTCAGCGATTGCTGAACTGGCATAAAGTTACAGCTAGAAAAGTTTTAAAATATAGGAGTCAAGTCTTCGGCAAAGTCATTGTTTATCATTTCTTCTTTTTCTTTTATTTTTTTTAAAAGGAACTTTTGAGTATTTGCTGGGGGAAGCCAATCAAAGTGATTGTTGGGTTTCACTTGTTATAAATAATTGAATCTCTTCTTGTTCCAGAACAAAGTGTAGATTCAAAGCCCTTATCTTTCTAGCTCTGGAGCCTCTTCAGCACACGGGTACTATTAATACTAACTCTTTCCATTTTCAATATTTTTAATTTTGATTCCCGTCAGGTCATTTGTTATTAAGTTCGCTTAGTAACCGTTATTTTCTCTCTCTCTCTCTCTCTCCATGGCAATTTATTGAATCATTTGGGGGGAGGGCGGAGTCTCTAAATCTGAATGGAATGAAGTTGAAATCTATATATTTTTTTTCATAAATTCTTATTGCTTAAACAGTTGCGAGTTTATGATTATTATGAAATATTGCTGGAAATGAAATGCATTTTGGCGAAATTGCTTTAAGGGGGTCTCTTTTTAGTGCTCAACAATAATGATTCTAAAATAGAACTGATATGATAGGGCTTAACTGATTAGTATACATAGATCGAATTGTTTATTCCTTTTACCAAAGCCTATAGAAACCGCTGAAAGTTGTCGTCTCAAATATTTGATGAAGATAGATAAGATAGAAATCTTTTTTCCTTTCTTCTTGGTCTTACAACCATTATAAACTAGTGCAATTTAAGTGTAATCGTTTTTTTTTTTGGGGAACAGTGATCTACAAGCACATTGAAGTGAAGTCATAGCTATGTCAATTCTAGAGGCCAGAGAAATAGTTCGTTATAATTTAACCGCGGACCGAGAGAATTATGAAAACTGGAGTGAGTCCGTCAAAACCTACTTAATGGCTAATGATCTTTGGGATGTCATTGATGGGACGGTAGAACTTGAACCGGGAGCTAGTGGAGGAGATTATAAGACTTGGCGAAAGAAAAATGCCATGGCTTTGTGCATCATTTGTACTACATGTGACGAGTTATCTAGCTCTGTTATATCATCGGAGTGGAGTGCCAAAGGAATTTGGGAGGACTTGCGGCAACCAAAACCAACATCAAATCAAGAAGTAAATAGTTTGGAGCAGCCAGGTACTCATCAATTGCCCTCAGACTTTGTTCATGTTTGATTTGCAGTTACACATCAACAGAGAAGCCTTCTATGAATCCAACATGACTAGCCAACTACTATAAATAACAACATTTTTCTGCTCAATAATTTTAAAATGTATTTTAATTTGCCTACATATCGATTTCCCCCCTAAAAGAGGAAATTCCAACAACCAAGCAAAATTATACTGTATGCTTTTGTTATTTTAAGTAATATAGTATGATTACAAAAACAAAGGTACTTTTTATTTGAAGTTCTTTAATTCAATTACTACTTTGTGTATTTAGAGTCTTTAATTAGAAGAAAAATTTCATACTTCTCACATGTAACGACTTGGTTATTCAGAAGAAACTAGACACACTCAGTTAAGAAACAAAATCCTTTGTAGGGGGACCACAGATGGAGGACAAACCTGATCTTCGAAAGGCTGTGGACACCGGTGATTGGAATAAGGTCAAACGGGTCCTTGACCGTGATGATAAGCTATTGAGCGTGGGTATTCCACCTGGAAAGAAGACGGTGCTTCACCTGGCAGTTACGGCAGGTCATGAAGAGATTGTTAAGAAGCTGTTGGAGTTGGACGGCATGAAAAATGACGTGTTGCAGGCAGAAGAGGCTGACGGTTACACAGCTCTTGCTATTGCTGCTCGAGGTGGACTTCTTAATATTGCAAAATTATTGCTTGAAAAGAATGGAGACCTGGTCCATGTAGTGACCAAACATCGGGAGCTCCCAGTTGTATTGGCTTCTCTAACTGGTCATGAAGAAATGACTCGCTACCTTTACAAAAAAACTGACTTTAAATACTTTGACCCAAGAAACACCGATATCCCAACAAATATGACAATTCAGGATACAGAAAACCAAGCTGATGACAGAGTGAGGTTCAAGATGAATGCTGTTGCACTTCTTACTAATTGCATTGCTGCCAAAATTTACGGTAAATATAAAAACTTCATCTTGGAGATTATTTTGTTGATGGCCACCATTGAATATTGTTGCCACTTGCTTCTGTTAAAAAGCTGTTCAATTAACTAGTACCAGATTGTGGCATTTTTCTCATTAACGGAGTACTCTTGTTGCTTTATATTTACAGATCTTAACGGGGATCTATCAAGGCATGAATTTAGCTAATTAATGATTCATGACATCTTAAATGCCTCATGTTCTTATTGTTGCTATAAATTTGAGTGCATGTGTGCCTGTGTGTTTGTACATTTTTCTTTCCATAAGCTGCAGCTGCAACAGTCGCTTATCTCACTCTGTTTTTGGGTGATGCAATCTTTCAGATGTTGCCATGAGTCTAATTAATCTATGGCCAAGTTTGGCTACGTCTTTGGACTTTGAGAGGAAATCTGCTGCCCAGGTAATGGCTCAAATGAGGACTTCATTCTCGGGTGGAGATGACTTTGTGTTTTGGAAAAGATGGATCTACTCTTGTAAGCATACAAACCCCGTTTCTCTCTCTTTTGAACACACATTGTCACTTGTTTCACAAACAAAATAATCATGTTTTCTCTGAAAACAATCTTTTCCTAAAGAATATTTTCCGTTATTTGGCTGCTACGCTGATGATAGGCTTATTTAGGCATTGTTCTGTGTCCTCATTGACCACACCAAGGGACTGAATGTTTTGTTCCAGAGCTTAAGACTAAGAGTACTCTTTGTGACTGGACCTCGTGGCATTTGAATTTATTCGTGTGGATCGTGCAGGTTCTACAAAACGCCTGTGTATATGTGCTTTCTTTTCTTTTCTTCTTTTTTTATTTTTTTATTTTTAGGTTGTCTATTAAACTGTGTATAAATTTCTCAAAAACAAAAAAGAAAAAAGAAAAAAAAATTGCCGGGGGAAAACCTCATTTTATAAAGTTTCTATTTCAATTTTACATTTTTTTATTTTGAAATATGGCATATTCTTAAATCACCATGACGAATTCCTTTCTTTGGAAGGTATAAGCATACAACTACCACCGCTACCACAACCAGCTAATGTACCGTCCAATTGCAGAAATAATCGCTGTATGAATTTTCTCATCTCTCTCTCTCTCTCTCTCTCTCTCTCTCTCTCTCTCTCTCTCTCTCTCTCTCTGCTACCATCTTGAATACATTCTCCACATGCAACTCTTAAACAAGCCTAAGATCGTAATCAAAGAAACCATAGAATATGGATTTGTGCCAACTTAAGACAAAGCATGAACACTTCCATCATCGTTACTAGGATGCTTTTCCCTTTTTTCATTGATGCCATCAGTTTTATCCTAATAAACATTAATGTAATTTTGATCATTTGATGATCCAACGATTGGTTGAAATAGTGATATATTTCATTCATCCTATTGGGGATTGCTATAGGAAAGAGGATAGTTTAAAAGTGAGGGTGATCATTTGAATTCATTCATGGGTGTAGACAGGATACATGCAGCTCAACCATCCATTTATGATAACAGAATAGTGGCAATAATTCTACTTGGTTAAAATATTTGTACAGTGAAGACCGTCTAGATGATGAGTTTGTGGATTTGAAGATGTCTTTAGTATTTTTTGAGAGTTCAGACATCAAACAAACATTTTTGAGCAAAGTGCACCTAGTAAAACCATTATCTAACCAGTTCTAGTTGACCATGTCAAACTAACCTCCTTTGTTAGGAACCACTATCTTGTTTGGCCACGGGTAGGTGCACGATAAGTTTGGGTTACTAAGCACAATCTCATAAGTTAAGAGACCCAATGGCAGTTGCTATTTTTCCTAGCTAAAGATCTTTCCTTCATCTTACATTTTTTATTTTGTACCATGTAGCTTGGCCTTACCTTCACAGAAGATTTCCAATTAGCATATAGTAGAGATTGGCATTTTTCATGTAAACTTTGGCTTTATTTGGAAAGTTAGGCTGCAAACAACTCTTATGTTTTATCTCAAACGTTCATTATTCTACTAAAGCATCATAATCTTATATAAATCCCGTAACATCATTGATGTTCAGAGTGGAACTTGTTTCCTACTTTGCATATGCAGCACTTGGCAAATTCTTTTCCAAATTCAGGTGGATGGAACACATAATAAAGCAAAAGGTCAGGCATACTCAAGCGCTTGAACTGCTAGAAATGATATGCCATGAAACAACAGAGTTGGAAGGGATGCGCAAAATTTTGTTCTTGGCTATTGAGAATGGGCTAATAGAATTCATCACTGAAGTATTTGATCGCTATCCTGATATGCTATGGTCCTATGATGACCATGGCCGAAATCCCTTCAGTTTTGCAGTATTGCAGCGCCAGGAGAAGATCTTTAACCTTTTATATGAAATGGGGGCAAAGAAACATCTTCTAGTGGGATATAAAGATAAATTTGATAATTATATGTTACACCATGCAGCAATGCTAGCGCCTCCTTTACGACTACGCAAACAATCTGGTGCAGCTCTGCAATTCCAAAGGGAGCTACATTGGTTTGAGGTTATCATTCTTCCCTTGCGCTTTAAGTTATTTTAAAATTTTGTGAACTCTATGTTGATCCTTTTTCATTTCAAATGCATTGATGCTATCATAGGAAGTGAAAACAGTTGTGGACCCCAAGTGCATAGACGCTAGAAACATAGAGGGCAAAACACCGCTTGAATTGTTCACTATTCAGCATGAAGACTTACGTAAAGAAGGCGAGAGATGGATGAAGGACACAGCATCATCAAGCATGATTGCAGCCACTCTTATTGCCACAATGACATTCACGGCAGCATTTACTGTTCCAGGAGGGAATGATCAAAACACAGGATTTGTCATGTTTCTAAAAAGCGACCCATCTATGGTTACCCCGTTTATGATTTTCATCATATCAGATGCATTATCACTCTTATCATCTTCAGCATCACTTTTATCGTTCCTAGGAATCCTCACATCCAGGTATGAACAGGAAGATTTTAGAGAAAAATTGCCTAGGAAGATGATATTTGGCCTTTTTACACTTTTCGTGTCTATGGCATCGATGATGGTAGCATTTGCTGCAACCCTTTTCATGATGCTCCACAAACGAATACATTGGGTCATTTACCCAATTGCTATATGTGGCGGCATACCTATACTTCTTTTTGTTTTGTTTCAATCTCGTCTTTTGTTTGGCCTGATCAAATCTACATATGGACCTGGCATTTTTAACAAGAAAAACCAAAAAGGGCCGAAATCATTTTTCAACAAAAACAAGAAAAAGTTGCCAAGAAAGCAATTGTAATTTCTTTTCCTTTTTTTGTTTGGATTTAATGTATGGTACATTATTTCAGGCATGAAAGCCTGCCATATAAAGATTGTACTCTTTCTAATAGTAAATGTTCTTAAGCCTCCGTAGTTGAGGACATTGATGTCTCTTGCCATATATTGATCGTGAGAGATGCGAGGAGCATCAAAAGAAGCACCAGAGACAATGTTGTCATTAAGAAAAACACATAATGTAACCTTGGTAGAAATGTCACCAAAGATGCGCAAGTGCAGAGTGCAATGCATAGTAAAATGGTGAAAACCGGGGATATGCTTTTTATGAATATTTAATGTTTCACTCAATAGCCAAACTTTTGAATTTTAGTTTTATCATTTCTTTTTTCAAGTTTGCATTTTCTTCGAGAGTAGAAATTACCAATCATAGACTACTAGTTAGAACATAAAGCTGGTGGAAATCTTCGAATAGTCATGGAAAGGGAATGCTGCAACCCAGATGAGATCGGTGAAGAGATGGACCTCCTTCGGAGGAGCAACAAAAAAGCCAAGCAAAGCATGGGCTCTGACGAATCTCAACCCATGCCATCCTTTAGAACATGTTACTTGGGCGATCATGCGAGAACAGGAGTGAGGCAATGGACTAGGAAATAGACTCTGACTCATACTATGAAGGTTATCTAGAGGAGGATGCTCTAGGTGAATATGGTGGTCAAATGCCTACTATCCCAGTGTCAAATGAGAAATTAAAGGAATTATGGAAGCCTCGGAGAAATTCACTGATAATCAAACTGCTGGGAAAGGATATCAGCTACCATCTGATGAACACTAAGATAAACCTACTGTGGAAAAATGAAGGTGCAGTAGAACTTTTAGACCTGGGTGCGGGCTTTTTTCTTGCCAAATTTGCACTAAAACAAAATTACCTCCATGCCCTAACAGATGGCCCTTGGATGATCCACGACCACTACTTAACAGTGAAAAAGTGGCACCCATGGTTCCAAGCAGAGTCAGAGAAAATTACCTCCACCGCAGTCTGGATCCGCCTCCCGCATCTACCAACACAGTTCTTTGACGAAGATATCCTCTTCGAAATTGGGCGCGCCATTGGGAGACCCATAAAAGTGGACGCCAACACAGTTAACGCCCTTAGGGGGAAATTCGCGAGAATTTGCATCGAAGTGGATTTAAATAAACCATTGGTGTCAAGAATCTGCATCCGAAACAAAGTCCAAAGGGTGGAATATGAGGTTCTCCACACTCTGTGTTTCATCTGCAGTAGATTCGGCCACAAAAGCGAAAATTATAAAGAAATAAACGCTAGGGAGATCCAGAAATGTCATACCATTTTGCCAAAAGGGTCGACTCCGGATGACTTCCCGGCGACCGGAAAAGAGAAGAGGGATGAGGGTCTCGGCCCATGGATGCTGGTAACCCAAAAACAGAGAGTTACCAAAAATGGTAACCTGAAAGATCGAAGATATAAAGAAGGGTTTCTGAACAACAAATTTACAAACCTAAGGAAAGTCAACGATTCCTCGGATTTCGAAAACCCTACATCTTCTGAGCTCATAGTGGTTCCTGCCGAGAGATCACAGATGGGACACCGCTCAGGAGCTATGCGTGGGAAAGGAAAGAAGACATACGAGGAAGACATCAGAGGCAAGAAAGCTGATCAACTGCAGACATCATTGCTGAGGATGAGCAATTTGCGTCAGGAGGAGAAACCAGTGGGCAAAATCGATCAGGGTTTGTTCAGTGATGAGTACTTTAAGAAAGGGGCTCCCGCTAACGCTGGGCCGAGAGCTTTAAAACAAAGCAATTGGGCCTTTCAGTTAAATGAGCCCAATAGAGGCTCCTTGGTTTTGTGTGTAGGTATGTTGGTACCAGGAATCGAACCGCCGGTTGATAACCACGACCACCAGGCCAGGAGTGATTTGGTGCTCCTTGGTTTTGTTAAAGAGGAAAGAAGATGTTGGGCCGAGCAGTACCCTCTCTGGCCCAGGAGAGAATGTGGCTAGTGACAGTGAGCCCGATGAGCCCACCAGTCCTAGTCCATCCAATGTGACTGGAAATGGGGCCCTTATTTTTGACCCAGGAGACGCGTCTCAAAGGCTGGCCTCTAGCGTTTCAAACACAACGGTCTCCAACCTTCCCGGGTCTCTTCTGGCGTGCGATGGGGAAGACAACAACATGGAGTGGGAAAATAGGGATCATCAAGCGAACAAGGAAGCGTCTGCCAATGAGACTAGCATGGAGTGCGATGATTGGAGTGCATCCACTCCTACCTTCCCTTCTTTCCCTTATGAATAGCAAAATCATTACTTGGGAACTGTAGAGGTATTGGAGATAAAAGCTTTAGAAGAATATGCAGGGAATTAATTAGCACCCAAAGACCGGACATTTTGTGCTTACTTGAAACAAAAGCGGTTCTAGCAACTTCCCGAATTTCCTTTCGAAGCAAGGCCTAGACAGTGACTTTGTAGTTGACACAAATGGCTTCAGAGGAGGTCTATGGCTCAAATGGAACAAGTAGACAGTTGACGTGCAGGTGGTCAAGCAGGACTATCAGTGGATCCACTTAGAGATCAAAGAAGGCAATGCCAAGTGGTGGATCACCTACGTTTATGTGCGCCCCCACGATCAAGACAAAGAAGTCTTCTAGACCAAGATGATGCAGCTGTCTAAAGACATCAATGGCCCTTGGTTCCTGATGGGCGACTTTAATCATATAGCCAGGAGCTGGGAAACTTCAAACTCAAACTTGAGGGACCGGAAAAGGTGCATCAAATTCAAGGAAAGTTGGGCTTCCTGCAACCTCCAAGACTGCAAAACATTGGGTGCGAGATTCACTTGGACCAGAAAGCAGCAGGGAAAGATCACTCTTCAAAAGAAGCTTGAGAGAGTCCTAGGGAATTTGGAGGCCAAGCTTGCCTTCCCAAGTATGAAAGTGATTATCCTTCCTCGACTGC
The DNA here is from genome assembly GCA_033439265.1 of Dillenia suffruticosa. Taxonomy (NCBI): domain Eukaryota; kingdom Viridiplantae; phylum Streptophyta; class Magnoliopsida; order Dilleniales; family Dilleniaceae; genus Dillenia; species Dillenia suffruticosa. The sequence goes on from JAVTVX010000005.1 coordinate 5,891,694, forward strand.
ACAGCGACCACAATCCAATAACAAGTAATAGTCATTAACTAGTAATAGTCAAAAATCCACATGGCACATAGGCCCCGATAACAAGTACAAGAGCTAGTCTGTTGTCCCACTAATACTCAATCCAAACGCACAAAGGCCACGATAACAAATACTCAATCCATCATTCCAACTCCAATACACAAAAGAAAGCCCATGGAAACTAATTTACAAAATGGATGTAAAGGTACAAAGCAAAGATACCATCCACCATATGCTAACCATTATAAGCATTTTACTCAAATACAAACTGAATCTGACAAAAGGGCACGGCTGAAAGATGGGTTTTCCCCGCTGAAAGATGATCTTTTCCCTTTATGGTTTACTACCAACTTAGGGCCCAGAAATCTCACCATCGTTTGAAATCAAATCGCACCACTAAATAAATAAAACAAATCAACAAAATAATCAAACCAAGTTAACTAATTATTACTTTCCATTTGCATGTAGCATTTCTGCAAGGCCGAAAGGTACGGAAGTTTTCATATTTGATGTGTGTGGCGACGAGCATTGAACACTAGTGGAAAATGTCAAACAAATAAAATCTTGCTCCAAATTCCAACTAATATTTGTTTTATCACATCAAATATAAGCCTCCAAGACCAAGGCCACAATAGCATTTCCGCATCAAGTATTTTTCCAAAGGTCTTTAGAGTATACACACGCGCACATATGTTTTATGTAGCAACAACAACTAAATAATTCAAAATGTAAGAATTTATTTGCAAATAGCGAGTGATGAGAATATAGGAGACGAGTTGTTTGTAGCTACTCATGCATGTGTCATGTTATTTGAGATTTTCGTGATGGGGCGGCACAATGGATGCATTTCTCCCAGTAAATCAATGACCTGGTGGGGTTCATAGCCTTACAGCACAGTGAAATCATTTCTCCAGTAAATCTATGTATTAATCACTGACTATTACTATTTGAATTTCACAAACAAATCAATGTTACCATTTTCCAATTTCAATCTTAAGTTGCAGGTGTTTTCCTTGATCATAAAAAATGATAGTTATAGTATCAATTAGCATAGTCACATCCTATGTTTCTACGAGTACCAAGTCCACAATTGCTGACAACCAAAAAACAAATTTGTCATGACATTCCAGGGGCACCAGAAAGGACTTCCAAGATAATAGAACACAGCCACAAAGATATTACAACTTAAGAAACACAGCCAAGCCTTAAATGCCACTAACAATCAATTGGTGGCAAATATAAGAATGATCAAAATATATCGAACTAGAATCGTCAAGCTAGTGCAAACTTGATGTCAGAAAGGAAAAGTCATATCAAACAGCTCGAGAAAATCCATGTATCAATTCCATCACAAAATTAACATTTTTTAACCAAATACCTTACACACAACACGTGACACAGAGAACCAAATCAACAATGTCATTAATGCATACAGCATATGACCATGAACCAAATCAACAACCACAACCCTGTCATACTACACGTAACAAAATTGTCAATTTAAGTTAACTTTTACAAAATGAGAGGACCCAAGCAGGCACATGCTAATCAAGTCGAGAAAAAAAAAATACTAAGTCAATCTACTCTAAGGACTGAATGATATACCAGGCCTAGTGATGAAGAGCTACTGTGAGTTATATTCATTTTCTTTTATTTTCTCTTGGTAGAGCTAACTCAAGATGAGGATCACTAGAAAACTGTTCAAGGCTGTTAGCAATGCGAACTTTCTGCCATATAAAGATTGTACTGTTTCTAATAGTAAATGTTCTTAAGCCTCCTTTGTTGAGGACAATGATGTCTCTTGCCATATATTGTTCATGAGAGATGCGAGGAGACTCAAAAGAAGCACCAGAGACAATGTTGTCATAAAGAAAAACACGTAATGTAACCTAGGTAGACAGTGGCCACAGGTTTAAAAGGACATCTTTTGAATATGATAGGTAAGGCCGAAAGTAGTTTATAGTTCTAGGACCAGTTTAACTGACCGTCAAATTAACAGAGTAACTAAAATCGACATTTTTCGAATAGAATAGGTTTGGCTGCAGTGATTTTTAACTGTACTTCATAAACCAAAGAGTCACTTTAGTTCAAACATTTTCAAGACCCGTGTGAACAAAAGACATATTTCCAAATTGAAAATGGCACCTAACTTCAGTTTACCAATCGGTGGGTGCACTGAGAACATCCCGAATGCTCAAATAATAAGGCATCCAAATCAATGACATCAAATCTATTTGGGTGAAGATGGCTAGAAACACCAAAATTGCTCTCCTCATCTGCTTCGGCAGGGCCTAAATAGTGTCAATCATCAGATCTCGGATCCAATCCATCTTCACGGTAGCCCTAACCTCTGTTCTTATCTTAGGAACTGCAAGACTATCCTTAGACTACTTGAAACATAGCCAGAGCTGATTTCTACGGCAATTTTCTAGCCTAGCATGGGAAGAGCATGAACTGCCATTAGTTAACATCTCAAGCAACGAGGGAGGGAATTGAGGAATGTTGCAATCTTTTTGAAGGTAAATGGGTTTTTGATAATGAATCTTATCCAATATACGAAGAAGAGAGCTGTCCGTATCTGGTTCAACAAGTCACTTGCCAGAAAAATGGCTGACCAGACTCATTGTACCAACATTGGAGGTGGCAGCGAAACGCATGTAAAATACCATGCTACTAAAATTTAAACTATTTCTAAGTCGGTTGTTGTTTCCTATCCTTTGTCACACGGGGGATTCATTGATAGGTCCAACCTTTCTATGGTCTCCTTTCAATTTTAGTTCTGGTGGTGAAAGATTTTCTGATTTTATTCATATTACAAGGTTGAAAAAATTTGGGGTGATGTGAATTCTGTAACATAGGAATGTGAAAGATGAGCATCAAAATGATTATTTTCAGGTTTGATGCAGTGAAGCGATTGCATATTTTGAAGGGCAAGAGGCTGATGTTTGTAGGGGACTCCATACAAAAAACACGGTTTGACTCATTGGTCGGTTTGGTACCATCTTTAATTCCTAAAGGCAGGAAATCGCTTGAGAGAGTACCTCCTAGGAAAAACTTCAAAGCAAAGGTATCTTCCAAGTTCCAACGGCTGCTTATTGGGTAGACCTTTGTTTCAGTCGATGAGACAATTACATACAAAAGCCATAAGCTGAGGCAAAATTTTACTTATGTTCAATTGCCGGTCCTGGACTTATATGGTTCCACAATTCATGCCGTTCATTATTAAAATAAATTCAAATGATAATATTGATTGATTTAGTCAATTATTATGATTGATTTAGTTAATCATTATGATTGAACTAATCAATTATCAACCATTTAAATATAATAATTGATTTAATCAATTATTATGATTGAACTAATCATTACAATCAATTTGGTCAATTATATATATTTTAATTGGCTTAATCAATTATTAAAATTGATTTTCTCAACAATTATATATTTGGTTGATTTATTTAATGATTGATTTATTCAATCATTATAAATTTAAAAAATTGACTTCATTTTCTTCTTTACCAATTTTATTGTGATTTTTTTCCTTTTCTTTAATTGCTAGTTTCTTATATAAATAGAATCTCTCTCCACACTTTGCAATTAAGTAAGGATAGACAATCTTCTCTGTTACAATTAGTTTTCTCTCTTCTCTTGTAATATTTTTTAGTAATCAATATTTTTCATTTTTTCTTCTTCTTTTTTGTATTCTTGATATTATATTCTTAATTTTATCTTAATATAATTCTCTTACGTAAAAGTAGTTCTAGATTATACGTCTAGAAACACACGAGAAATCTAATACTGAGATTAAAATTTTTCAATATGATATCAGAGAAAATTTTGAATCCTTCCTCTTCGAGGTTAGGAGATCATTCTTTTCAAATGAAGGGTATGGTTTCAATTCGACTACAAAAGGGTAAGTGGCCAACAAGGTGCAGCACATGGCCAAAAATGTATGTGCTTACTGTAAAAAGCCTAATCATTTATAAGAAAAATGTTGGTTCCTTCTTCCTCACCTGAAATCTGAGCACTTGAAAAGAAAGGGACAAGTCTCCTCAAATATGGCCCAAAATACAGCACTTGAGTCAACAATTGAAAATATCATTTCAAAAGTGCTGCTCAAGCAAGTAACGACCAATCCAAATATTTGCTTAAACTCAACTTTAAATTTTCAAGATTGGTTAGTAAATTCTGGTTGCGATCATCATATGGTTAGAGACAAAAAGAAATTTAAAAAGCTAAAATCTCTTCCAAATCATAAGACAGTCAAGGTCACTAATGGGAATAATTTGAATGTAAGAGAATTCGGAAAAGTTGATATTTTTGAAAAAAACTCTAATGCTTTATATGTTCCTGAATTTTCATCTAATTTTATATCTATTAGTCAAATTATTAAAAATCAAAATTGTAAAATTATATTTGATTCTGATACTGTTGTTTTCAGGATCTCAAAATAAACCAAGTGATTGATAGGAGATTCAGGAGAAACAACCTATATTTTTTGAATCATGATAATCATGTACACACAGCATAGTAAGGAGAAAATTACATTTTGTGGCATGTTAGATTAGGACATCCTAATAAATAAGTTTTGAAATACCTATTTCCAACAAAAAATTGTGAAGATAGATATTATGAAACTTGTATTTTTGGAAAAGAAACTCGAACGTATTATCCGTTTTCAGAAACAATTTATAAAAATACTTTTAATTTTGTACATTCTGATATTTGGACATTTCCTGTAGTATCTAAACGAGATTTTAAATATTTTATATTTTTTATTGATCACAAGACTAAATACACATGGGTATATATACTCACTTTAAAAGCACAAGCATTCGAAACATTTAAAAATTTTTACAATTATATCACAAAACAATACAATGCAAATATAAAATATTTAGAACTGACAATGGGGGGAATACAAAAATCATGCATTCACAACTTTTCTAGAAGAATATGGAATAATCCACCAAATCTCATGTCCATATACCCCCCAACAAAATGGAATAGTCAAAAGGAAAAATCGATATTTACTTGAGATAGCAAAAACAATCATGTTCTATGCTAACATGCCTAAAATTTTTTGGAGCGATGCAATTAGTACTGCTACTCACCTAATTAATCGGTTACCTACTAGGATACTCCAAAAAAAATCTCCCTTAAAAGTTCTCACTAAGACTAAACCAAATATTATTCACTTAAAAGTGTTTGGATGCATATGCTATGTATATATACCAGAATAATTTAAAAATAAATTGGATAAAAAAGGGAGACGGTGTGTTTTCATAGGATATGAGTCATTTCAAAAGGGTTATATATGTTATGATCCTACGACTAATAAAATATATATATCAAAAGATGTGATATTTGTAAAAACTGAGTTCTATTTTGCAAATATAAGCGAAACCACAAAAAGAAGATCTACAAGTTTTCTTGTTAACTCCAAAAGAAATTAGCAATTCCTCTTGTCAATCTAATGAAGAGGAAAATCTAGAACAAGAGTAAGAGAGAGGATCACTAGAAAATTCTAAGCAAAAGGAAGATAGAAGTTTTTTCAAAACTGAAGAAAGTAAGGAGTAAGGGGGAGACAAAATCCAAGAAGACTTACTTCATTTAGAAGTTAATAAAGAGTCCAATAATTCACCATCATCTCCACCACCACTCAGAAAGTCAACAAGGCTAAGATTTCTTCCATCAAGATGGGAACACTACATCTCTAAGATCACATCTTATCCTATTGCTGACTATTATACTACCACTAATGTTTCCTCAAGTCACCAAGTATTATCGAGTGGTATTGATCAAATACAGGAGTTTAGAAATTTCAATAAGGTCAATGATCACCTAGAATGGAGGAAAGCAATGAAAGAAGAGCTACATGCTCTCACAAAGAACAAGACTTAGGAAATAACGACTCTTCCAAGAGGAAAGAAAACAGTCGGATGTAAATGGGTTTATAAGATCAAATATAAAAGTGACACTTCAATTGATCGCTATAAGGCTAGATTTGTAGTTAAAGGGTTTACCCAGACTTACAGAGTGGATTATACGGAGACCTTTACACCTGTAGCAAAAATGAATACTATAAGGGTTCTCTTGTCTCTTACCACCAATAAGAGTTGGCCAATGTACTAAATCGACGTAAAAAATACTTCTTACAAGAGGAGCTAGAAGAGGAGGTCTACATGCATCTATCTCAAAGGCTTAATCAAAGTCACGAAAGACGAGTGTGCAGATTAAAGAAAGCTATCTACGATTTCAAATAATCTTCTCGGGTCTGGTATGCAAAACTAAACTCTGCGCTTCTCAGTTACAATTTTAAAAAATGCAATAGTGATTCCTCCTTATTTACTAAATTTGATAATAAAAAAATCACTATTGTGCTCATATACGTTGATGATAACATTGTTACTGGAAGTGATATGAATCAAATTGATCAAATTAGAAATTTTCTTAAATCTAGTTTTGAAGTTAAAGATTTAGAGCTACTAAAATGCTTTTTAGGAATAGAACATGTCTACTCTTATAAGGGGTTTGTCATATCCCAAAGAAAATATACTCTTGATCTTTTGCAGGAGACACGTAAATTGGGAGCAAAACCAGCGATTAGCCCTATCTCAACCTCTGATGAAGAAAATGATACTGATCAACTTTTCACAAATATACAAAGGTACCAGAGATTCGTTGGGAAGCTTATTTACCTAACTATCACCAGACCCGACATTGCATATGCTGTGAGTCAAATCAGTCGATACATTCATGCTCCTAAAGTGTGTCATTGGAAGGCAGCTGAAAGGATTCTTAGGTATCTTAAAGAGTCTCCCGGGAGAGGAATCTGCATAAAGAATAATCAAAGTTCAAAAATTGTGGACTATTGTGATACGGATTGGGCTGAAAATTCAATGGATAGAAGATCCACCACAGGTTATTGCATATTTGTTGGTGAGAATCTCGTATCTTGGAAGAGTAAGAAACAATCTGTAGTTTCAAGATTGAGTGCAGAATCTGAATACAGAGCCATGGCAACAGCAACCAGCGAGATCATTTGGCTAAAAGCTCTAGTTGAAGAATTAGGATTTCTGATCACTTCCCCTATCAAACTCTTTTGCGACAATCAATCTGCTATTCATATTGCTTCTATCCTGTCTTTCATGAGAGAACAAAACATATTGAAGTCGATTGTCATTTCGTCCGCCAAAAGGTTGAATACAAGACCATAATCACTCCTTACGTGAAAAGTAATGAACAGCTTGCTGATATTTTTACCAAGGGAACTACGACAAGTCACATGTAAAATATTCTCAGCAAGTTAGACTCCATAGATATCTATTCGTCAAACTTGAGGATGAGTATTAAAATAAATTCAAATGACAATATTGATTGATTTAGTCAATTATTATGATTGATTTAGTTAATTATTATGATTGAGTTAATCAATTATCAACCATTTAAGTATAATAATTGATCTAATCAATTATTATGATTAACTAATCATTACAATCAATTTGGTTAATTATATATATTTGGTTGGCTTAATCAATTATTAAGATTGATTTACTCAACCATTATATATTTGGTTTATTTATTTAATAATTGATTTATTCGATTATTATAAATTTAGAAAATTGACTTTATTTTCTTTTTTACTAATTTTATTGTGATTTTTTTCTTCTTTAATGACTAGTTTGTTGTATAAATAGAACCTCTCTCCACACTTTGTAATTAAGCAAGACAATTTTCTCTTTTGCAATTAGTTTTCTCTTTTCTCTTATAATGTTCTTTAGTAATCAATATTATTTTTTTTCATTTTTTTTTCTTTTTTTTATATTCTTGATATTATATTCATAATTTTATCTTGATATAATTTTTTTACATAAAAGTGGTTCTAGATTATATATCTAAAAACACATGAAGAGTCTAATACCGAGATTAAAATTTTCCAACATTCATCATATCTGATGCATTATCTATCTTTGCCATGCAACCACAGTAATAATTTACTTAACAATACTCACATCTTGCTACTCAATAAGATTTTGAGGAGTCCTTGCCCAGAAAGCTAATTATTAGGCTGATGGCACTTTTCATATCCATTGCAACCATGATGATAGCATTCGGCGCAAGCCTATATATGGTTCTCTGCGTTCGAATAAAAAGGGTTACTTTCTCAATTGTTTTTCTGTGTAGCATTTCTGTCAATCTTTTTGGTATCCATCAGATTCCTTTACCAAACATATTGGCGCATCTTTAATCCAAAAGGGATTCTCTGGGAGTAAAATACAATTTTCCTTTTTTTTTTTATCTTTTGATCTCAAATTACATATATATACACAAGTATCCTGTAATTGCTTAAATTTGTAACCTTTTGTTCATGGCATTTTCAATTGAAGAAAGATTTTTAACAATTAATATATAAACTTTTTTCTTATTTGTTCAACCAACATTAAAAATGAAAGGAAAAAAAATTCTTTCATGATTTAAGAAATAGTGTAGTGATGATATCATATATCTTTTATATCAAGATAGATTATAAAATTTATATTTCTTTAAAAGAATTCCGATCAAAATATTAAAATCTTGGTACAGCTTATTTAATCGTTCTAGTAGTCTTAGACAATTAAAATAATATCAAAGGAATAATAGCAAAAAAAGAAGCAAAGGACAGGAATGAGCAGAATCAATGTGTTCCAATTTCTAACGGGCTCTCCGCTCCTGGTCATTAAGTAGTGTTATTCCGTCTTCCGAGAGATTCTGCCAAGAGGTTCTTTCTCTGTCCCAAAGGTATAATGTAGAGATACAAACCCTCGCTTCTAATTTGATGATTCTAAATTTAAATTTCTATATAATAAAAAAAAAAAAAATCTTTTTCTCACATAATTTCACGTGCCATTTCCACTTCTGTGTAGAAGGAAATTGGATTCGAATCCATGATACAATCTTCCTTTTATATTCGAGAGAAAATAAATAATTAGTTTTGACTATTTTTTATAAGAAATAAATTTAAATTTTCAAATGATTCTGATACTAAAATTCAAATAAAAATTTTATATATATATATATATATATATATATATATATATATATATATATAAATTATGCATGAAAGGCTAAATATTGAGTCAATCCATTTAGAAATATAACAGCAAGATGGGGGGGGGGGGAATGGTAATCGGGAAATGTAACAACAAAATATTAAAATCCATTTAGAAATAGATATGAAAAATGCGTTTGTGGAGCAGTCACGGGGGAGATAATGTATGACAAGGAGGATGGGTGGAGGGTGAGAGGATGTGCCGCTAGGTGGCTCGGGCATATTGATCCTACTGTTACAAATATTATGATCTCCCTCTTACCAATCATGTAACGTGACTAACATCAAACTCCAATAAAATCAATATAAAATAATATTTTAGATTGATCTTTTATTTTGATTTTGATAAAAGTTTCTGTTGTCTATCAACTACTGTAACCTTCTTCCCTACTTGAATTTGAAATCAGCCATGACCAACTTCGCCTATAGAATCAATAAAAACACCAAAACTTATTGTCTTCAAATTAATACACTTAGTCTCATTTTAATGAGAATGACCTTATTTTAAAAAAAATATATTACAACTGAATTCTTCCCATGTTGCTTTGGCAACATGAGTAATGGATTAAGTGCTTATCGTATGTAGACATCAAGTATTTTCTTTAATTTTCAGATGTTATTTAATTTTAATATAATCTCCTATATTTATAGGAGTAAAAAAGCTTGCATATCACATAAGTAACTTCCAAATTTTTACACAAAATACTTTGTTTTTCTGATAGTTATTTTGTTTTCTTTTAATAATCTTTTTTTTTAACGTAAAATCTATTTCTTATTCTATGTATTTGGGTCGGAAACTCCACCAGAAAATTCTCAACATCATAAGTTAAATCTCTGAGACTGTTTAGCCATCTTCCCACAGACGAATCTGTCAGGTGCTTATTCTCCGCATCGTTAAGCACAGCATGGATAGTTGCGAAGGTTACAAATTGATAGATAAATTATGTATTTGGTGAAGGCAAGGAGTGTATATTTTTCTTTTTCACTTGGGTCCAACCAGATAATTAAGACAGATAAATGTTTGATGGAATTTGAAAGTATTTTGAAAGGTAGGTAGTAAGCATTTGCAAACAAAGGGAGGATGAGCTTTCAATGTTGTGCGTCTAATTGGGTTGCTAGTACTTGGACTTGTTTAAATTGATAGATAAATTTGGAATCTATATTGGGGTCCTCTCCTCTCCATAGTCAATCTCTTACTGGAAATGGTGCTGTTGTTGCCCTCCACGGACGGCATGGTTGGCTACAAGCAGCAGCTTCTCACGTGAGTGAGGTACTTTTATTATCATTTGGCATATGATATTTGTACACGTAAGTTCTATTTACGAATAATTTTTAATCATTTGGCATACAGTAAAGTTAATTAAAAAATTTTTAATGTCTTGTAAAATAATTATTTCCATTCAATAGATTTGTAAAATTTTGTAAATAACAACAAACTAAAATGCTATAAAAATAAGAAAAGTCTAAAATAAGAAGTAACATCGATTGTTTGGACTTTTTTTTTTAATTTCTCTTTTTATTATAAAGTGAAATCTTATCAAATGGGATTTCTTAAAAACTCTTAAAAGAATAATTTTTTTCATAAAAAAATTAGAAAATGTAATTGGTTTGTTTGGAAATATACGTATCCATATTTTTCCTCCACGGCACGCATTTCGTGTCATTGCTCATCGCCTTGCTTCTATTTTTCTAGAAGTGATCCAAGCGGGTTCAAGTGTTTGAAGAGTATATCTACCGAAACAAATATGATTACCTCGATAAAATATTCCTTTCAGTCTTCCTCTATGTTGTTTACGGAATTTTGTTCTTTTTGGGTTATAGTTGATGGTTTTTTCTCAATTACATCTCTACTACAGAAGAACCAGACATCAGAGTTTCTTCTCATCCAACTCCTCGCGAATGAAAAGATTCAAAAAAGAAAAGAATTAATAAATAATTTTTAGAAAATTTAAATTATTTATTAATTTAAAATTATATTTATTATTAAAATAAAATTCTTTATTAATTTAAAACTTTATTAATTTTAAATTAATTATTTAATTTAATTATAAATAAAATAAAAATATAAAAATAAAATAAAAATATAAAAATATATATAAAAATATATAATATATATATAATATATAAAATACATATAATTTATATTATATATATGTTATATATGTAGATAAAATATATAAAATATAGATTTATATTTATGAGCTTTTACTTCTTATTTTTTTTAATAGTTCAGTTTTTTTCAAAAATTTATATTTTTATTTTATTTATATTCTCACGTGATTATTTTTATTCCATTAATATTTTTATTTAAATGATACAAAATTTTTATATCTATTAATTTTTAGTTTTTAACTTTATTTCAAGAATAAAAAATAAAAAAATAAAAAAAATTAATTATTTTATTTATTTTAAAAGTAAAAAAAACTAAACAATTTTTAATTTATTTTAAAAATAATTAATTTTTATTTTTTCTTAAAAGAAGAAGACAAATTTTAAAAAAAAAAAAACCTGCGAATCGGGCACAACGTTGCCCGTTGGCGTCTAAAATATCAATTTGAGATCTGGCCCGGTAGATGACAAGACGCATCAAAATTATTACAAAAGGCCAAAGTCTGACAACTAATGGAGGGGATATGCAGGCGTGGTAGAAAAGGCATCCACATGGTAAATTTACGTGGACTTGGAAAATATGAAAAGAGCTCAAACGGTGAGAAATAGAAAGAGGAAAGCTTTACCCCGTCTAAGCTCATTCCCTTTCTATTACCCACCAAGAAAGAATTTTTATGAAAGAAATTTTTTGCTATTACCCACCAAAAAGAGAATTTTTTTTCTTTTCTACGAGAGGAAACTTTTACATCTGATAACTGATTTTTTTTTAATCAAACAAAAATAAATAACAAAGAAATTAAGATTTTAAATTAACAAATATTTTCTTTTTCTTAGTTAATCCAGACCATCCAATTTGGGCAAAGTTTAACAAATGTAACTGCCTTTTATAAAACTCTCAAATGAAGAAAATAAAGTCACTTTCTCTTCTAATCTCTTCTCTTTTTCTTGAATCAGTCCATCCAAACGTAGTGATAGTGCTAAATTCAAATAATATCTTTCAAATAGTATTTTAAATATTATACAGATTTTAAATCGGTGAAATTGATAGCATGTGATTCAATTGGTTTGATATTAATCGATTAATTATTTTGATATAATAAATAATTATTTAATAATAAATCTTTTTATAATTATAATCTTAATTATTATAAATAATAGAACATGAATACTAATAAAAGCAAAAAAGAAATAGTGAAAATAAGATGAGATGTCATTATTACAGGGGAAGTGTAATAAATAAGATTCAAATAAATGAGAAAAACGAGATATGAAGAATGCTATTTCTTAACTCCTTTTTTTAATTTTTAAAATTTGAATAAATTGAATTTAAACACTAAATTAAAGAAAAAGATAATTAAATTGATACGGTATATATATTTATCAATCAATATATTTTTTTATATATTAAATTTGATATTTTATGTTATATTACAAAATTTTTTAATTTTTAATATAATCAATTTAATTAGGTAATGCAGATCTGTTACGAGATATTCATGATTCAGAACTCAAGGTGACATGAATACAATTAAAAATAAATAAATAAATAATACACAAATGCGTTAATGAGAAATCTCGATCGTGGATTCTATATGTGTGTATGATTATATTCATGAAATTCATTTTGGACAAATTATACATTTCTATTGAGGGAAAAAAAAATTGTTTAGTATGCTAAGGATACGTAACATTTTATCTATGATAATGAAATTATAAAAAGGAGAAGTTAAAGGCAAATTTCAAACATCTAAGGAAAATCATAAAAAGTATTCTCATTTCTCAACTTCTCTACATTAATTTTATTGGGTATCAATGAAAAATGTGCCAATAGGAAAAAAAAAAAAAAAAAAAAGTGATGCAGACATAAATTCAAATCCAAGTATCTCGACCAGGTACTCGAATTGGCCTAGTTTTTTTGGTAACAATAGGTGAAGAAAGTAAGGGGCAAAAACAATTCTAATAATCAAGAAAATGAAAAATTAAGAAAACAGGGTCTACTTCTTCAAGGCATTTAGGAATTATTTTCTAACCGAATATAGACATATTTTATATATATATATATATATATATATATATAAAGCTCCAGAATTTTACTTGCCAACCATATTGTTTCAAAATTGCATAACAAAAATTATAGTTATTTCGGATTAAATTGTCGAATGTTAAAATTTTACACATGAAACTAAGTTGTTTATTCTAAATGGAAAGATTTAAAGTCATTTTCATATTTAATATCACAAACTTATATAATATTTGAATTTGAAAGTTATCCAACTTTAATTTCTAATAAAAAAATTTGAAATAATTGATATTCTCCAAAAAAGAGTTATAGTCATTTTATTAACACCAAACTCCTTTATATTGAGTAGTCGAATATTTTACCCTTTTAATAAGAGATCTTATGTTCGAATCTTGATAATGAAAAAAAAGAATTTGAAAGAATCAATCCCTTAATAGGTTTTATAATATTTAAACTGGATTAATCGGATAAATATCTAATGGAATATCAAAATGTGCATAACTTTGCTTTTTGAAGATTACTTGGTTAATTTGGATCATTAAACTTCTCCATTTGATTTAAGCAATTTAAGTTATTCGAATAAATTCTCATGAAAAGTTTTATCAATTTAAGATGCCATGGCTTTGTGCATCATTTGTAGTACATGTGACGATTGCTTATCTGAGTTTTTTATATCAAAGGCAAAAAGTGCCAAAAAAGCTTGGGAGTACTTGGAGAAGAAATTTAGCAAATCAAAACCAGCATCAATTCCAGGAGAATCTAGGTCGGAGCAGCCAGGTACTCCTCAATTGCCCTTGGACTTTGTTCATGTCTGATTTGCACTTACACGTCAGCTGAAAATCCTTCTATGAATCCAATATGGCTAGTCAACCACTATAAATAACAACATTTTTCTGCTCAATAATTGTAAAATATATTTTAATTTGCCTGCATATCGACCCCCTCTAAAGGAGGAATTTCCGACAACCAAACAGAAGTATACTTTTGTTATTTTAAGTAATATAGTATGATTTAAAAAAAAAAAAAAAAAAAAAACTTTTTATCTGAAGTTCTTCAATTCAATTAGTATTGTTTGCAATATACTTTATGTATTTAGAGTCCCAAATTAGAAGAAAATTTTCATACTTCTCACATGTAACGACTTGGTTATTCTGAAGAAACTAGACACACTCAGTTAAGAAAAAAAAAAAAAAACACCTTTGTAGGGGAACAACAGGACATAGCTGATCTTCACATGGCCGTGGACACCGGTGACTGGAGCGAGGTCGAAGAGGTCCTTAACCGTAACAATGATCTATTGGGCATAAGTAATCCACATGGAGAGATGACGGTGCTTCACTTGGCAGTTACGGCAGGTTATGAAGAGATTGTTAAGAACCTGTTGGAGTTGGAGGGCATGAAAAATGAAGTGTTGCAGGCACAAGAGGTTGATGGTTACACGGCTCTTGCTATTGCTGCTCGTGGTGGACTTCTAAATATTGCAAAATTATTGGTTGCAAAGAATAAAAAATTGGTTGAAGAGAATGAAAACCTGGTCCATATAGTGACCAACAATTGGGAGCTCCCAGTAGTATTGGCTTCTGCAACTGGTCATGCTGAAATGACTCGCTACCTTTACGAACAAACTGACGTTAAATACTTAGACCCAAAAAACACCGATATCCCAAAAAATATGATAATTCGAGATCCAGAAAACCAAGCTGATGAGGATGCGCGTGAGAAGTTCAAGATGAATGCTGTTGCACTTCTTACTAATTGCATTGCTGCCAAAATTTACGGTAAATATAAAAACTTCATCTTGGAGATTACTTTGTTGATGGTCACCATTGAATATTGTTGCCACTTGCTTCTGTTAAAAAGCTGTTCAATTAACTAGCACCAGATTGTGGCATTTTTCTCATTAATGGAGTACTATCTTAACGGGGATCTATCAAGGCATGAATTTAGCTAATTAATGATTCATGACATCTTAAATGCCTCATGTTCTTATTGTTGCTATAAATTTGAGTGTGTGTGTGCCTGCGTGTTTGTACATTTTTCTTTCCATAAGCTGCAGCTGCAACAGTCGGTTATCTCACTCTGTTTTGGGTGATGCAATCTTTCAGATGTTGCCATGAGTCTAGTTCAACGGTGGCCAAGTTTGGCTACGTCTTTGAACTCTGAGGGGAAATCTGCTGCGCATGTAATGGCTCAAATGAGGACTTCATTCTCGGGTGGAGATGACTTTGTGTTTTGGAAAAGATGGATCTACTCTAGTAAGCATACAAACCCCGTTTCTCTCTCTTTTGAACACACATTGTCACTTGTTTAACAAACAAAACAATCTTTTACGAAAGAATATTTTCTGTCATTTGGGTGCTACATTGATGATAGGCTTATTTAGGTATTGTTCTGTGTCCTCATTGACCACACAAAGGGACTGAATGTTTTGCTCTAGAGCTTAAGACTAAAAGAGTACTCTTTGTGACTGGACCTAGTGTCATTTGAATTTATTCGTGTGGATCGTGCAGGTTCAACAAAACACCTTTTCATATGTGCTTTTCTTTCCTTTTTTTTTTTAATTTTTTTGGTTGTCCATTAGAATGTGCGCAAATTTCTCCAAAAAAAAAAAAAAAAAAAAATGCCAGGGTAAAACCTCATTTTATAAAATTTCTATTTCAATTTACATTTTTTTTTTTAAAAATATGACATATCCTTAAATTAGTCATAGCGAATTCCTTTCTTTCGAAGGTATAAGCGTACAAGTACCATCAGTACCCAACCAGCTTGTACAAGTACCACAATCGAACCTGATCATATTGAGAGCGCACAACAACCATCACTAGCACAACCAGCTGGTACAACAAGCCAACTTGATCAGCAACCATCATTACCACAACCAGCTGGTACAACAAGCCAACCTGGTGATATTCAAAGCCAAAATGTACAATCCAATTGCGGAAATAATTGTTGTATGTATTTTCTCATCTCTCTCTCTCTCTCTCTCTCTCTCTCTCTCTGCTACCGTCTTGAATACGTTCTCCACATGCAACTCCTAAACAAGCCTAAGATCGTAATCAAAGAAACCATAGCTTATGGAGTTGTGCCAACTTCAGACAAAGCACGAACGCTTCCATCATCATTACTAGGATGCTTTTCCGTTTTTTCATTGATGCCATCAATTTTATCCTAATAAACATTAATGTAATTTTGATCATTGGATGATCCATACTTGAAATAGTGATATATTTCATTCATCCTATTGGTGATTGCTATAGGAAGGAGGATGGTTTAAAAGTGAGGGTGATCATTTGAATTGCAGCCTAACCATACATTTGTCGTAACAGGATAGTGGAAATAATTCTAGTCGGTTAAAATATTAGTACAGCAACGACTGTCTAGATGATGACTTTGTGGCTTTGAAGATAGCATTAGTATTTTTTGAGAGTTCAGACATCAAACAAACATGTCTGAGCACTAGTAATCAAAGTGCACCTAGTAAGACCATTATCTAACCAGTACTAGTTGACTATGCCAAACTAACCTCCTTTGTTAGGAACCATTATCTTGTTTGGCCACGGGTAGGTGCACTAAAAGTTTGGGTTACTAAGTACAATCTCATGAGTTAGTGACCAAATAGCAGTTGCAATTTTTCCTAGCAAAAGATCTTTCCTTCATCTTACATTTTTGATTTTGTACCATGTAGCTTGGCCTTACCTCAACAGAACCTTTCCAGTTAGCATATAGTAGAGATTGGCATTTCTCATGGAAACTTTAGCTTTATTTGGAAAATTAGGCTGCAAACAACTCTTATGTTTTATCTCAAACCTTCATTATTCTACTAAAGCATCATAGTCTTATATAAATCCCGTAACATCATTGATGTTCAAACAACTCTTAGGAACTGCAAGACTAGTCTTAGACTACTTGAAACATAGCCAGAACTGATTTCTACGGCAATTCTCTAGCCTAGCATGGGAAGAGCATAAACCGTCATTAGTTAACATCTCAAGCAGCCAGGGAATTGAGGGAAGGTTGCAATCTTTTTGAAGGTAAATGGGTGTTTGATAATGAATCCTATCCGCTATACAAAGAAGATAGCTGTCCATATCTGGTTAAACAATTCACTTGCCAGAAAAATGGCAGACTAGACTCCTTGTACCAACTAGACTTAGTGTACCAACGTTGTACCAACAAGTCACTATACAAAGAAGAAAGCTGTCCATATATGAACAGAACAGGGACTCAAATTGATTATCTTAAAACTTATATATATATACATATATATATATATATATATATATATATATATATTAACAGAACAGAGACTCCAAATTGATTAGACTCCCAAGATTTATTACAGAGAACTCACCAGCTTTTATTTACAGAAGCTCCCAATCAGAGTCATTGGGATCATTCCTGGAGCTTGAGTTCACAGGGAAGCAGGATAAAGGCCTCTTTACTCTCTGTTGGCTGAATTCTTCATCCATGCTACCCTACCAAATTGCTAGCTACTCGTACTCCTTTGCTAGCCTCCTTTTTGAAGGAAAAGCATCCTGGATAATTTTCTGATGAAGCCTCTTGTTAGCTTATATTAATTTGAAAACGGTTGAACAAAAAGCATTTTCTATCCCATTCCCATTCAACAAAGACAACATACTTCTGGGTTGGGGAGGAGGGTAATTCTTCCATAGAGATACAAATTCAATATCTGGTTTTTTCTTTTTTTTTTTTTGGGGGGGGGGGGACAGGATGTACCTTGTAAGACCTAGGACTTTGCACTCTGCGTCACAAAGCAAGAGCATAGCTGTCTACAACAACACAGCTTTCATCAAGTTTCACTTCATCATTTAATTCAATGGTCTCCATGCACTTGGTGCCAATAACATCAGTAGTATCTTCAAATTGTCCTGCAAAAGCTTTTGCCAGATGAATTACATGTCAGTTCTGACACCTAAAATAGTTCGCATACCAGCACAGGCATAACACCTTTTAATGCTGGTGATCAATCCTGCTTAAGCAGCAAAACCTTACCAACAATAAAAACAAAGCCTACAACAATAACAACAAACCGCACCTTAATCCCAGCATTTAAATAAAAACAAAGCCTATACTGCATAAAACAATAGTTTTGTAAAGTAAAATTTTGTTAATCAATATTATCACCTCACTATCTAGTCTTTGGGTCTGCCAACGGCATCAGATCCCAGCATCAGAGAAGACCCTCATCTTTGATTTAAATATACTTAAACTATGATAGCTCCTAAGGTTCAAAACTCATAAATGACTCAAACCCACAATGTCAGCTTCTGGTCTTTTATTTTGTGTTTTTTGCTCATTAAACTTAAAAAGCAAGTGGACAGAAGCAGAATGATACAAAGTGTCTATAAGCAATGCCAAGGATACAAAGGGAAAAATACACACACACAGCGCAGGTACAACTTACTTTCTTCACCAGTTATTTTGTGAATGCGAATTATTTCAGTTATTTACATGCTGAACCTAGGAATCACAAGCACTGGCGATTCAGAAGTAAAGCAACATAAAAGTATTCCCACTGTCCTCAAATTACAGTATATTTATCCAAACCTGAATATTACAACTGAAGAGGTACAAAGAGGTACAAAGAATATCTCCTCTTGCATCGACAATGGTGGCAAGCTCTAATAGGCTACAACAATCATCAGAACCAATCCATCCCAGCCACCATTTGAGAAATGCTTTGAAAAGATTCAAAAACTAATAAAACAAAAGTCCACCACCCAAAATGGTTTAAGCTAAGCCTGCATAGCACGGCCCAAAAACTGCCCAAACCAATTGGTTGAGGCTGATATAATCAAATAATGAACAATTCAGGCCAAAATGTGTCAACCTATAGGATGAGGTGTATAGTATGAGCTTATTCTTCTCCTAAAGATAGAAGCACAGTTCAAGAGGTATATTTCAGGAATCAAGCACTGTGAAGTGAAGTGCAATTTCAGAAGAGACAAAGTTTCACCAATTTGCTATGAGTTTGTTCTTTTCCCTAATGATGAAAGTCTAAGGCATCAACACTACTTCTACAATCTCACTTTTCCCCTTTTTTAATATTTAAAGATCATGAGATTAAATATAGAACCCGTCAAATACAATCCCTTCAATAACTTGGCATAAGTTTCTACTTTTCCCTAATGATAGAAGTCCAAGGCATCTACTCCTACAATCTCAAATTCTCCCATTTTCTTTTTGTTTTTCTTTTAAAGGATCATGTACTACAATATTGAACACGTCCAATATAAAGACTTCAATAATTGGCCTTTGAAAAGATGTGATTAGACTTATAAATGTAGATAAGAATGTCCAAAACCTAGCATATCAGTTTCATGCAATGACATCCAACATCCGAATTCATTGGACTTAATTAACTGCTTAAATGAAAATTCAGAAGATCTTGTCACAGACTCAGGTGAGACTTCTTCAGAATGCAACGCAACGGCTACCGTGTCTGTGACAAAGCATAAGTTACTAACAGCAGTGGAAAAATAAAGAGATGGAACCACTTCACATGGTATTAGAATCAGAAATTGCTTAACTTTTGGTTCCCTTGATAAGATACAGCAGGAGGAAGCAAGTACCATTTCCACTTTATTTTTCTCACATGCTGAGATGTCAAAAACCGGTAAGACAATTAGAACTGAATGTATATGCATCTAAGAGGCTATCGGGAAGATCTACAGCATTCTGACCAGATTTTGCAAGATCTGTGTCCAATAGATTGCAAGATCCCATAGATATTGAACTACAAGAAGCACTGCGCCCCACTTCTCTGCTTTCATTAGGTACCTTGGAAGCTGATTCAGAAGCACTGCACCCCATTTCTTCTTTGCTTTCATTATCTTCACTTATGATATTATACTTACTTCAACCCATCTTTTCAGTAGATTCACTGCCTTGACAGCTTGACACCGCAGGTGACACAACACCACCTCCATGAATAATTAAACAATCATCGTTTAGGGATTCACTTAACAGTAGTAGATCATTATTGCAATCACAAGCAACCACTGGCATGATGGATGGAGTTGCCTCTTCTTTTATGGATTTTTATTTGATAGGACTTAATTTTCCTTCATAGCCTCAAGGAAGAAATGATCTTTCACCGCTATCATGATCTCGTTCATCATTGCCATTGAATATTACACTCGACAAGAAAGCTCCAGTCCTTTCACTCCTACCAATGTCAATCATCTCTGATGTGTTAGATGAAGATAACACCTCCATTGAAGATTCTTCATTGGTAGATTCTGAGCTTCTTTCATGAACAGAAGTAGTAAGAGATGCCTCACCATTCTTGCAATTGTTTTCAGCAACAGACTCAATAACTGATGATACCACATTAATACCACTTTTTCTGCCTTTAGTTGTGCCTAAGTATGAGACAAAGATAACTCCTCTATAGATTTTAAATCAGGATTTAAGATTGCATCTGCACTTAATTTCTCAACCACACCCAAATATAACTTCTCATTCGCAGTTGTTAACTTTATCTCTATTGCACTATCAATACTTTTCACTGGAGAAAGTGCTTGAGCTTTGTTTTCTCTGTAGTCCACTGAAGATGATGAAAGTAAATCCTGCACGACATTGGAACAGGCTTGTTTCACACTCTCACCAACTGTATGCACCTGGTTTTCAACATACTTGATTTTGTCCTGACCATAGAAAGAACCAAGAAAAAATAAGAATTAAATTATGTACGTACATATTTTTCTTAGAATGACCGAATCACAAATTCAACCAGTTAAAGTTGAACCATATCACACTGCAGATGAAGAAAAAGACATTTAACACTACATTGGCATGACTGCATAGGAACATAGAAGAAATTCCATATGTGGGGGGTATAGAGCGAGAGAGAGAGAGAGAGAGAGAGAGATAACCTGGCATACAAAATCAACCTCGTGGCTAATGGCCTCAAACTTCTGATAAATATTCCCAACCCAGCTTATACCTTTAATCCTTAAATCCATTGGAGATACTTATTATATTCCTTATATCCTCCCAACACAGAAATTTTTCCCTCACTTCGAAGAAATCGCCCAATCAAGGTACACGGAACCCAACAAATTGGTCGAGGTTTGATCATATATTTTCTTCAAAAAGAAAAACAAAAAAAAGAAAAAAAGGAAAGGGGGAAAGATTAAGAAAAAAAATCTTTTATTTCTATATCTAGTACATGAAGGTGTTAACATTCAACAACCATCAAATCCCAAAATTGGCACAAACGCGATTTTAACAAACATATTACTAAACAAAAACATCGACTCCAATCAGCAACAAATTCTCGGATAAAATTGCAAACAAACAGAAAACCTTCGAGAACAACGGAAGATAGCCTCTCAGTTGCGAAACATAGAAAAGAGAAATAGATAGAGAAAACCGAAACACTAAAACCTGAAGCTCACCGGGAAAGTGTATTGACGGAGAGAGGAGAGGATTTTGTGGCGTGGTGGGGTTAAGGAAAAGGGGCGGTGGTATGTTCTGTGTATGGTGGGTTTAGGGAAAGTGGTCTTCGATTTTGTGTAGGAAAGGGTTTTCGGTTTTTGTGCCTTAAGGAAAAAGAAAAGGCGCGAGGTAGATTGGATCGTCTACGGTGAATTTCCTACAATGAGGAGGCCTAATGGCTCACGGCAATTCACATTTAAAACCCATGGGGGACCCCACATATCGTCCTCTACTAGGGGTGCTGAAAGGGAGAATCGCCCTTATTCAATGCCCTCCCGAATCGCAATTTTCGACCTTTTTTCCCTTTATTTTTTTGGAACTCTCAATTTGATAAGTTCATGACGTGACAATGGATATAGTTCTAATAATTATGGATTCTTAGGGTCCAAGTTTTGGGTCATGTTTTATTTAATGGGTATTTTTATCAAAACGATTGGAGCTTTGACCCGGACGTAAGAAATCAATTCAAGCTCAACATGAGATAAGAATGCTACACTCATAAAGCCTAACTCAAAGATCATGAATGACTGGAAATTTAACCCAAAAAAAGAACAAAAATTATAGCACCCCATTGTGCTTGCATATAGAAAAATGAAATATGCGGTAAAATAAAATAAAATAACACATAATTTGATGCGCTTTACTAACTTGATGCTCCCAGGTCGTTTGTTGAAACTAAAATATATAATCAAGACTGTGGATTAGATTTTCAGTTCTCTAGATATCCACTTGGCGCAGTTCCCAGGAAAGGACAACTTGGAGAAAAGTCCCCCTCACCCCCTCACCCCCTCACCCCCCCCCCCCCCCCACCCCCACGAGGCACAAATTTTAGGTCACAATCCAACCCAGCTAGAGGAGTCCCCAACTTTGAGACAGACATGATTACAATGTGGGCGTGCTCAACAAAAATACAATTTTTGAACGCACATAGTAGAAATTTACAGGGCAAAAGAATGTCTCCGAAGCACAATCCCCCCCCCCCCCAAAAAAAAAATGAAGTCCTGGGGTCAAGTTATGTGGAAAAAGGGACAAGTATAATTACAGATGAAAGCAGCCTGAGTTGATAAGAGCCTTTCATCCAACTAATCGAGCACTGTAGAACCTCTCCCAAATTCTATTTTTCCCGGCCCATGACTCCATTCCCATTTCTCCTTTCCTCCGATTATCATTTGAATAAACAAAGTCACACTCCTTTTACAATTCCGTGTACCCTGGCATCAAACATATATTTAGTCTTAGAATCAACATTGAACCTTTAGTCCTCCATCAAAATCAAATCATTGTTTACTCCCTTGCTTTTCTTCCTCAACGCACCCTTGGCAAGGCCTTTTATGCTAGGAAGCCAACCCTCCCTTGCTCTACACAGAATGGGATAAACCGAAACACAGTCCTTAGGCCTCATTCAAAAAGGGTCACATGACTTTCAAATCATCACACAGAAGACAGGAACCTGCTGTTTTGGAGTTCCAAGAACAAGACCTTCCGCCACATACAGGATATGTCTTCCACATAATGCACCTTCATTACCTATGTACCGACTCTGCATTCATCTCTCCTCACCCCCACTGCTACTGCTTCCCTAGAGGGACCTTTTACGTGTAAAAAATAAAACACTTTTTCTCCATTACATCAATCATAAATTTCCTCTTATGTGCAAAACAAACCCAGTTTTTAAATTCCAGAAGATACCTTGGGTGGAACCACTAACAGAGAAAATAGCATTAATCCGTCCATGAGATCCAGGTGGAGAAAAACTAATTTCAAGGATATATAGTACTCGAGCTTGGAATGGGGGGAAACAAGAATAGTGAATCAAATACAACAAATATTAGATGAACCAGACAAAAACCACATCGACAGGACAAAAAACGCCTTAGTACTAAACAATAGCACGAATAGAGAAAAGCAATGACATCTGGCAATCAAGATTGTCCCAGGATGGTCTACACAACAAGAACGCATTTCACACTGAAAACATGCTCTGGGTACAATGTAAATCGGCGAAACAACTTGCCTAATTGTATAAAGCATGGAAACTTAATTTTTTCCAGGCATTTACCAGCACAGTAACCAAAGCACATCCTTGCGCATCCTATTTAAGGACTGGCCAAGGCTTTTTAGAACATAAGAAAGTTTTAGATAAGGGATGGGAGAGAGGAAACTGGCTCACAGACCAAAGATATTATCAAGGTTGGGCATTCCTGTTTTCCTTCTCAGGTACATCCATTTAACGCAACAAAAGACACATTATAATTTACATATAATTTACATAAGAGCAATATTTTGAATAATTTAAGCATGTTAGTTTGTGCCCCATGTCTGTTTATGCCACATAGTTCCAGAGAACTAAAGCACCTCAAATCAAGCGCACAAAAGGGCAATAAAAGGTAATTTAATTACATGGCAGCAGATGACCACATCAACCACCCACAAGTGGAATGTCAAAACATTGTCGTAATATATTTGGCATTTAAATCAATAAACAGCCACAAAAGATATCCAGCCATATCAACTTCACACAGATTACCTTAAAGAAACAATGGAGGACCAATTTTAAATAGGCTTCACAAGGGATGGTCACAATAGCAAGCACAAAGGGAACACAACTTAGTTACAATCAAGTGCAAGAACTCGCCTAACACTACTCTAATACAAGTCAGATTCATCACATATATCATACAATATTATCATAGATACTTCTGTGGTTTTTTTTTTTCTTTTTTTTTTTTTTCCTTTGTTTTTGGCTAGGCAAGACAGATACTTCCTGCATAGTAACCCCTGGAAATGATCAAATCAATTGTAGGTATACAATATTGGCTAGCTTAAGCAAACTACAATAGCTATATTGTTGTTATGCACTATAAAGTGCACTAGCAATAGCTTATAAAACTTGTGACTAGCACATGGCCAATGCAACATCTGTAAAAGAAAAACCTCCCCATAATTACCAATGCTTGAATTCTAGACATGGTGTAAAAAGAGATGCATTTTATACCAACTAGGCTGCAAACCTGGATTACATTGGTTGCTATTAGTCAAGTTTGTAATGTAAAATCATTAAGAGCATATCAGGTGCCCTATTTTTCTCTTTACTAGAAGCTAATTATTTGCCAAGTCCGATGTGTGTCTAACTCCAGCATCAACTTTGTGCCTTGAGACATAAAAGTTAAGGAGCCTTGAAGTGAAATATAATAGTGTGCATAGTAGAAGCTGAGATTTAAGCACCAAATGCCCGTTAAGACAACACACAAGCAAAGAAAAGGTCATCGACAAACCACTAACCAGAAGCAAATGGAAAGCCTATTTGACACATCATTTCAATGCAATGCATGTAGGTTAAGTGCATGGCTACAATAACAAAAATATGGAACTTATAATGCCTAGTGCATGGAATGTGGCGCTGGGTTTAATCAATTCAATATTTTCAAGGAAAAAAATGAGGTATGTGGCAAAGATGAAATTGAACTCTCTGGGAAAAAAACATTGCTATTATGTCTGCATTTTATTTGTCCTTTATACACTCAGAATACTTGGGTTGATTATCAATCATATAACGACATCTCCAAAGACATCCCAAAGGAAGCAAGTAATTTCCATTAGTTTGTTAATACACCATTACTCCAACTTCTGGTCTCATCCCCAATTTTGTTGAGGCTGGATTTAGACCGCAGAAAGATATGAATGCTCCATAGGAGAGGTTTACATAACCCAAAATGCCATGATGTAGTGCGAAATCAGGTGTCACAGGTAAGGAAACAATTGATCCGTCAAGACTTAAGCAGGGCAGAATGTTGAGGCAGAAATTTGGTGATGGATGGCAGCGTTTTCAAATTAAGAGGAAGAGGTGGATACAACACAAAAATTTATTGGCATAATCACCACTCTATAGAGAGAAATTCGATGTCCTTTTGGAAAATACTTACATTTTCTGCTTTTTGTTTTAATTATAGGATAATGGAGGGGTTAAGACGGTAAAAGGAAGGAGTGTCCAAAGGCAACTAAGAGAAGCCAACATCAGAAAACTAAATGACAGATACAAACATAGGCAGCAAGGATTGATTGAAATGGAAAGGCCATAATTAAAGCTTTTGGAGGAGACTATTATACACAGGAAAGAAATTGCACAGCACAGATTGTAACCACCAGAGTGGGACAACAGACGATTAATGGGAACAAAAGATGCAGGCTCAGAACTGCAGAATAGATAACTAGAACATTAGTAGTTTATAACATGCACAAGAAAAAGAATCATCTTAGCACACAGCAATATAGGTCCAAAAATACCATCCACAAGGAATAACTAAATCCAAGTAAATACATGCTTACCAAACAGCAACATCTCTTACAGTCTACATCTATACTCATTAACTAGTAATAGTCAAAAATCCACATGGCACATAGGCCCCAATAACAAGTACAAGAGCTAGTCTATAGGTAACAGAAAATGTAAACCATATCTCAAGAAGCTCATCAGAGAACAGCATATATTGTCGGCATTTACGAAATCACCAGAACGACAAAAAGCATCCACATAAAGCATCTGCGTCCAACAAGCGGTCAAACACCTGAATCAAACATTTATTCACAACTCAATCCATCATTCCACATCCAACACACAAAAGAAAGCCCATGGAAACTAATTTACAAAATGAATATAAAAGTACAAAGCAAAGATACCATCAACCATACGCTAACCATTATAAGCATTTTACCCGAATACAAACTGAATCCGACAAAAGGGACACAGCTGAAAGTGGATTTCCCCCCTTTTTCCGCTGAAAGATGATCTTTTCCCTTTATGGTTTACTACCAACGTAGAGCCCAGAAATCTCACCATCTTTTGAAATCAAATTGCACCACCAAATAAATAAAACAAATCAACAAAATAATCAAACCAAGTTAACTAATTATTACATTCCATTTACATGTAGCATTTCTGCAAGGCCGAAAGGTATGGAAGTTTTCATAGTTGACGTGTGTGGCGACGAGCATTGAACACTAGTGGAAAATGTAAAACAATAAAATCTTGCTCCAAATTCCAACAAATGTTTGTTTTGTCACATCAAATATAAGCCTCCATAACCAAGGCCACAATAGCATTTCCGCATCAAGTATTCTTCCAAAGGTCTTTAGAGTATACACACACGTGCGCATATGTTTTATGTAGCAACAACAACCAAATAATTCAAAATGTAAGAATTTATTTGCAAATAGCAAGTGAGGAGAATATAGGAGACGAGTTGTTTGTAGCTACTCATTCAGGTGTCATGTTATTTGAGATTATCATGATGGGGCAGCACAATGGATGCATTTCCTCCCAGTAAATCAATGACCTGGTGGGGTTCATAGCCATACAGCACACTTAAATCATTTCTCCAGTAAATCAATGTATTAATCACTGACTATTACTATTTGAATTTCACAAACAAATCAATGTTACCATTTTCCAATTTCAATCTTAAGTTGCAGGTTTTTTTCATGATCATAAAAAATGATAATGTAAATTTGGTTATAGTATCAATTAGCATAGTCACATCTTATGTTTCTACGAGTACCAAGTCCACAATAGCTGACAACCAAAAACAAATTTGTCATGACATTCCAGGGGCACACGAAAGGACTTCCAAGATAATAGAACACAACCACAAAGATATTACAACTTAAGAAGCACAGCCAAGCCCTAAATGCCACTAACAATCAATTGGTGGCAAATATAAGAACGATCAAAATACATCGAACTAGAATCGTCAAGCTCGTGCAAACTTGATGTCAGAATGGAAAAGTCATATCAAACAGCTTGAGAAAATCCATGTATCAATTCCATCACGAAATTAACATTTTTTAACCAAATACCTCCACAACACGTGACATAGAGAACCAAATCAACAATGCCATTAATGCATGCAGCATATGACCATGAACCAAATCAACAATCACAACCCTGTCATACCATACATAACAAAATTGTCAACAAAATGAGACGAGGCAAGCAGGAACACATGATAATCAAGTCGAGAAAAAAAAAATACTAAGTCAATCTACTCTAAGGACTGAATGATATTCCGGGCCTAATCATGAAGAACTACAGTGAGTTTTATTCATTTTCTTTTATTTTCTATTGGTAGAGCTAAACTCAAGATAAGGATCACTAGAAAACTGTTCAAGGCTGTTAGCAATACGAACTTCAAAAGTATTTTCATTTAGTTGGATATCTTTTGATTTAAGAACTCAACTCAATTAGAATATCATTAAGCTAAACAAGGGCCATTTGTGCCCCTAAGATTATACAACCACGCTCACCAAATCATCTTAATATGACCTAATTAAATCTACTACCAGATCATTTCTGAAACAAGGATGCTTAATTAGGTGGCATGGAATAGTACTTGTTAACCAAATTTATGAAATCCCGCTACTAAATATTCATATCATGCTGAACACCCTATGCCAAGTTAACAATAAACATAGAAAAAAAGCCAGCAACACCAAATGTGTTAATATTCGTGTAAAATTTGTGTGCACGTGTAAAGAATCATTGCAAGTAGTTATATCATTGAAAAATCACTATGGACAACAGAAAGTGCAGAAGAAAAGACAGACATAACACATCTTTAAACACCAATCCATGAGTTTATATGAAATACATGCCCAAAAAAATGTTAAAGCCTAAAAGGCCTTTCATTAAAACAAAAAGGAATCAAGAGAGCCCGAAGCATAATAAAATCTAAACAAAATAGTAAAAAAGTGCAAAGTGAATATTTGAAATCAACAAATAAAAATTATTGATCATAGACCTGAGAAATCAGACTTTCACTCCAAAATGTCTCACTAGTAGTCAGAGAACATTCTTTTTCCAGCCCACAAGAACACTTCAAAAAAAAATTTGATAACCAGGCCTCAATGTCTAATTACCAAGAAAATCATTCTTGTCTAATGCATCAACATCACAGGCGCAAAAAAAACACAGATGAAGTTATGAGGTCAATGAACCCTGGAAAATGTATCATGAAAACTTTTAATAAGCCATGTATCAATCATTCAATTTTTAAGCATTGCCTATAGTGATGGAAACAAAGAAGAATTCAGTCCTTCATAGCCCCCAATTCACAGCTAAAGCAAGTCAAAATCAATTCAAGTTACAGAGTTAGAGATGAGGATAGCCAAAACAGATGGACAAGCAAAACAAACGGGGACACAATAAGGCAATCTTGACCAAGGAAAAAGAACAATGCCTCCTTCTAATGCAGATTGTCAGCGCAGCAAAACAACAAATCGTGTTGAGTCCCTCCCCCCCCCCCCCAAAAAAAAAAAAACAACCAAGAGCCAATGAACACAGAGAAACACAATCATAATAGATCTCATCAAACGACAATAACAAAATTAAAAGATAAAACCTAAATGCAAGTACCAAAGATCGGATGACACTACATACAAGTTACAGAACAAGAAACAGTCATAAAACCACAAAACAAATAGAAATATTACCTCAGTAATATGGAGGCATGTTCTGGTACATCCCACCGGGGGGAACTCTCGGTGCAGGCGAGTTCCCAGCCCCCTGGTGTTGCTGACCCGGATAACCACCAGCTGACAATCCATAATGTCCACCATCGGGAAATCCTCCGGAGGGCAATCCTATCGATCCTGGCCTATACAAGGAAGACCCGCTTCCTGCATTGCCCAACCCACTTCCTGGTCCACCCAATCCACCACCAGCTCCACTCAGCCCACCATAACCAGCCCCACCAGGCCCTCCATACTGTGAACCGCCATAAGTGCCAAGACCAGAACCATATCCTCCGGTAGCACCCAAAGAAGATGGTGCCTGATTCCCAACGGAGGATAAAGTTGAGCTCAAATGATGCCCCATATGACCCAATGGAGGCTGCACGCCTGGCCCACCAAAGCCGCCATACCCAGAAAGCCCACCAGGCCCGCCCGGCCCACCATATCCTGAGCCCGGAATGGGATTGGGCGGCGGCATCCCAATGCTATCGCCCCCAGGCACATCTCCACCGGGCGGCCCGCCGGGCTTCCCCTTCTTCCCTTCAATCGCCAATTTACAAACCAACTGATGCCCATCAATATTCTTCACCGGATCAACCAAAGAGCCCTTCGCAGCCTCCACACTCTTATACACAAACAAAGCAAATCCTCTTGATTTCCCTGTCTGCTTATCAAACCCTAAAGGCCCTTCCTCAATTTCCCCATAGGCCGCAAAATGATTCAACAACCTATCCGCCGGCATCTCGTGCGGCACATTCGCCACATAAATCTTCCTCAAACTAACATCCACAGCATTCGCCGAATTTCCAGAACCCGAAATTCCGGCGGAGGCCAACTGAGTAACAGTCATTCGGCCATCAATTTTCTTACTCGGCTCCTTCAAGGCCAACAAAGCCCCATCAACATGCTTAAAAGTGATGAATCCGTAACCCTTCGATTTTCCGGTGGCTTTGTCGAGAATCACGACGGCTTCTTCAAGTTCACCGTAAGTCGAAAACAACTGTCGGAGACCATCAGTGGTAGTGTCCCAACCGAGGCCGCGAATGAAGAGCTTTCGCTGGGAAGGGTCTCGATCGGCGATTGATCGGACGGCGTTGAGGACATCGAGATTGTGAATTGCGGCGTTTTGGATGATGGTGAGGAGTTGGTCATGGGTGAAGTGTTCGACGATTTTACGAACGTCTTCAGGAGTTAGGGCTTGGGATGAAGAGTCTGTTGTTTCAGTAGGGAGGAGTGTGGAACCGTTCTCCTCGATCTTTCTCTTCTTCGTTGGGTCCATTAATGGAGAGAGAGAGAAGTCGGCAACAAGGGTTCAGAGAGAGAAAGCAGAGAAATCTTGAATAACCTTACCCTAGGAGAGAGAGAGAGAGAGAGAGAGAGAGAGAGAGAGAGCGAGAGAAATGGGCGCTCGAGAGGGAGGAGAGGAGGTGGTTTTATTTGTGTAGAGTAAAGGAAGGAATCTGATCCTTGCTTTTAAAACCCGGTGCGACCGTGAGATATTTTGCGGTGCTTTTTTATTTTTATTTTTTTGTTCAAGTACATATCCTTTTTTATGGTTCAAATATATTTCCTTTTTTATATTTTCTAGTAATTTTTAGTGATCGATTTGCAGGCATTAAGGTTAATCGATTGTGGTCAAACTTCTGGATCCCAAAGAGGGTGAACCAAGGAAATATGAGGAGAAAATTAATGGAAATATTTTCTTTCCGAGAGAATTCTCATTTCAAGTGTAAAAGAGAATAAATAGTAAATGCAGTGAAATAATTAACTTTTTGGTCTACTTGTAAACTCTCGGATGGGATGGTATTTGATTAATAGATATAAAAATCAGGAATAAATTTAAAATTCATATAAATTATTTGGATTAAGAGAATGAAAATTAAGATATAGGTATGAAACTTCTAATTTATGAATTTTGTGAAATTTAAGTAAAATGATGGGTTTTGATTGAATTTCATAGATCAATAAAATATTAATTTTAAAATATTTAAAAAATAAAATAAAATATTAATTTTAAAAATATTTTAATTTTAGTTTTAATTTTAAAAAATTAAATTAAATTAAAGAAAATAAAATAGATAATAATTATAGTTTTGATTTTACAAAATAAAATAAAATTTTAAGAATATTAATTTTAAAATATTTTTTATCAAAAGTAAAATTGACAATTATATTATTTTCATTTTAAAAAATAAATAAATCAAATATCAATATTGGTATTTAAATCCATTTCAAAATTTGAACCAAATAAAGGGTATCGAATTTTGATTTTGATCCCGATTTCTAAAATCTTTTATCCTGACTCCGATTCCGATTCCGATTCCGATTCTCGAGTATATTAAAAAAAAACACCTCCTTAAATCGATAAAACAGTAATCTATAGTTACACAAATGGAGCAAGTAGATGCGCTTGCATCGAAAATTATCATATACCGGTATGAGAACTATAACCAAACAATTGCAAACATTTATGCTTAATTGATAATGAATGAATTCTTTAATACAATTACAACGAAATAAATATTTAATGTCCCAAAATTTAGAATTGGATCACTAACCTTTTCGATATATGGATTCGAAAAATGTCACGAATGGATCAATCTCTTTTTGTTCACAATCCAAGAGTCTTTGATTAAAATGAATATGGTGTAGATTTCTTCCTTTTTTTTGTTGTATTTTTTTTCTATCTTTAATGTACATTTTGTTTGGTTAAGAGAGTTATGAGTTGGTTTTTCTTTTGAAAAACCACTCCCTCCCTTCTCTCCTTTGAATTTCAAAATATGTAAGGGAATGGGTTTGGGTCAAACCCACATGGACGACCCGACCCATCACCCATAACTTACATCTCCAACTCGTACATGAGGGTTAAGACTTACATTTTGCTCAATCACTTCCATATACCATCAATTTCATACAAACAAATGAATGGTGTAACCAACGAGTATATCGAGAGCTCGTAGCTATATGCCGGTTAAGGATATGTAGCAGCTCAAGATATAATACAATGAGAACATCTAGTCTCCCTATACCCAAAACCTCTTTTGTTATACACAGAGTCACCGTACCTCTTATTCATCTATTAATAAATAAGAGCATATTTGACTCATCTCAACTATGCATTCACAATTATGTTTCAGAATATCAAGTTAAAAATATAACTGATCAATTTGTAAATACAAAAATTACGTGCAAACTTTAAGACAGTTTTCCTTTCATACTACTATCTTTCCAATTTTATTTTAACTGCTTTCCTTGTCATGCACCGCAAAACCGAATTAATCATGATCTATTGATTACATGCTAAAGTAGCAACACTAAAATAAAGTTTCAAGAAACAGGCGAAAGTCTTAAGGGTATTGAATGAGGTTAATTACAAACCTCTGGGTCTCACACAATGAGATAGAGAGATTCATTAACTCATTACCCATAGGGTCACTAAAAGCACACGTGGTATGAACACGTGCTACGATACATTTTCTATTTATTTAGAAACATATGTCTATTTCAAAATTATAATATATCGTACACGTCTTAATCCAAATATATCACGACACTGACTTGATTCTCTCTTCTCATAAATCCTCCAAAAAAATCACAATTTCAAGAGAAAACCACACCTGACTTTTAGACAAGTGTAATAGATTGTGGGAAATCCATTTCGATTATTAAATAAATAAATATCAAGGATAATCTCATCTTAATTCTATTTTAAAACGGCTAATTTATGTTAATTATCCAAAATTAATATTATCGCATCTCTATATATCACACAGGTATTAGAGACAATTACTCGTGTGTGTGAGCCAATCTTCCAAACTTATCTGACATACTTTTTAATTAAGACATAAGAACTCACAAAGGCAAACAAATTCAAACGTCATATAATAATGAGTATTACATCACGTTCATTGCATACACATACAATTACACTCTATGCAATCCTAGAGATTTTACATATTTCATAAATATATCTTTAGGTATCGGTTTCATGAATGATTGAGCCACCATTAAATGCGTAGATAAATACTTCAATGTCACATCTTCTTTTTCAACAATATCTCGAATAAAGTTGAATTTCGTATCAATGTGTTTGATTCTCCCATAATATTTGGGATCTTTTGTATAAGCGATAGCTGGTTGACTATCACAATAAATTGTCACATCTCCCACTGTATCGCTTACGATCCCTAAATATTGTAAAAACCGTTTTAACCAAACACACTCCTGAATTGCTGAAACACAAGTTACAAACTCTGCTTCCATCGTAGACAGTGATACACATGTTTGTTTCTTATTTCTCCAAAAGATGACGTCATTATTTAGCAAGAAAACATAATTTGAGGTGGACTTACGTTCATCTAGGTCACCACCCAAATTAACATCTGTGTATCCACTCAATAACAAGTTATTTCCTTGATAACAAAGGGAATAATTCGCAGTTCCTTTCAGATATCTTAAAATCCTCTATACAGCTATCCAGTTACCTTTACCTGGATTAGATTGATACCTGCTGACCAAACTCACGATATAGCAGATGTCAGAGAAAGTATACATCATAGCGTACATCAGACTCCCAATAGCACTGGAATACGGTACTTTTGACATCTCATGTTTTTCTTCAAAGTTCTTTGGGCGCATCGCTAAACTTACACCTTCGCTTTTAGCCACAGGAGTATCAACATGTTTACAGCTATCTATCCTAAATTGTTTCAAGATCTTTTTAATGTAAAATTCTTGAGATAAGACTAACAATCTCTTGAAACAATTTCTGTAGATTTTAACACCCAATATATACTTTGTTTGACCCATGTCCTTCATCTCAAAATTAAGATTCTTGAGATAAGGTTAACAATCTTTTGGAACGATCTCTGTGGATCTTAACACCTAGTATGTACTATGTTTCACCCATGTCTTTCATCTCAAAATTTGATAATAACCAACTCTTGATATTCAGGATATACTCCATATCATTTCCGACTAACAATATGTCATCGATATACAGACTTAGAATTACAAACTTATCATTAAAATTTTTCACGTAAACACAATGGTCTTCGTCTATCATTACGAAGTCGTAAGAGATTACGGCTATGTGAAATCTTAAATACCATTGTCTTGAAAACTGTTTGATCGCATAAATTGATCTATTCAATTTGTAAACTTTATTTTCTTGACCTTTAACTATGAAATCTACTGATTGTTTCATGTAGATTTCTTCTTTAAGTTCTCTATTGAGAAACGCAGTTTTCACATCCATCTGATATAATTCTAAATCTAAATTGACTATAATAGCCAACAATAGGCGAATAGAGACAAATCTCACTACTGGTGAAAATGTTTCTTCATAATCAATATTCTTTTATTGGATATAACCTTTTGCCACCAATCGAGCTTTATACCTCTCAATTGTTCCATCAACCTTACGTTTAACCTTGAGAATCTATTTGTTTCCAATAGGTTTACATCCAGGTAGAAAATCAACCAATTCCCAAACATGGTTGGAATCCATCGACTCTATTTCTTCCTTCATTGCTTTTATCCACTCATTTTTGGCAAGACAAGACAAACCCTATCACGAGTAAAGTTCAAGTCATAGCCTAGTTTAAGAAGAACAACAACAGAAACTAAATTTTGTCGAATTTCTGATACAAAGAGAATATCATGTAAGATTAGGGTTTGTCTACTTCGAAACTCCAGTTTGTAAGTGTCAATCCCTTTGACTTCTGCTCTTGTATTGTTCCCTATGTATATCCATCTTGCATCGGGAGGAACTCGACGAAAGTCCATGAACGCTTCTCGATCTCTCGTTACATGGTCTGTTACTTCTGAATCTATAATCCACACAGGATAAGATTGAAAAAGTAAAACAGTACTAGAGACATTTATAACACTTAGAGAAGCATTACGGTGTGCTACCTTTTTCGGTTCGGGGCATTCTCGAGTGAAATGATCAAAAGATTTGCAATTATAGTATTTCAGTTTGCTCTTATCCTTATTTTTCCAAAACCGCTTGCGCTTGTTCTTGCTGTTGGAATTATTCTTCTTAAACCTTTCCGCAACTTCCTTCCCTTTCTTGTCCTTATTCTTGTTCCCCTTGCGTTTAAAGCTTGAAACTTTCAGGGAACTAGATTCAGCTACAAAGGCATTAGAAATCGATTTTACAGCACCAAACCGCTCATTTTCGAGTTCTACATGGCGAGCAGTATCAACGAAAGTCTTAATGCTATCGTTGTGAGTCAAATTGACCTTCAAGTGCTCCCACTGGTTTGAAAGGGATCGGATTAAAGCTTGAACCTACTGCTCATCAGATAAAACATGACCTGCTGACTTCAATTCCCTTATTGTGTTTGACATGGTTCTCAGGTGTAGTTTGATACTGTGATCAGACTTCTTTTTATACGCGTCAAACTTAATAGTCAACTGTCTCAGACGGGTCACACTGATACCTCTATACTTCTCTCTGAGGTACACCCATATGTCATGAGCAGTAGAGAATTGTTCGCATTCATGTATTAGATCATCAATTATAGAACTAACCAGGATGCCACGTGCAGTGGAATTTTTCTTCTTCCACACATGGTAAGCTTCTTGATCTCTTCTCTATTGAGCAGTGTTTCCAATTCAAGGGTCTTGCATGATATAGTTGATACCCTCTAAGACATCTTGCTCTTCCAGTACATACCATATCTTATGGCACTAAATATCATAATTGTCGCCATTAAACTTATCACATTTATTTAAATCTGCTATCATTGATTTCGATACCATGGTCTGGGTTTTCGAATAGAGATAATTGTTAATATTCATACTCATTCATTCCTATAATTTTGTACTTAAAATCTAATAAATTTATCATAAACGAATATAAGGTGTAGACTCGAAAGATCACTAAATTCTCAATTATCATCTATCATCCAAATGTTTAATTATCATAAATTTGATTTCAAAGTAGCAAAATTCTTTAAGTATTAGGTAAAAATTACTTAAATTCTACAAATCTAAAAACTCTCACTAAATTATGTGAATTTAGAACATATCTGTTCACATACTCGCATAAATATACAAATATGCACATTCTTGATATATATTTAAAGAGAAAAACATTACATCACATGTTTATAATATTGTTCTCATCACAATACATAACTATGCATCAAAGAAAAGAAGAAAAAAAATATATATACAATCAAATTTCTTTTTTCTTTTCTTTCTTATCTTCCATATACATACGAGTAACCATATTGACCATCCTAACTGAAAGTCTATCTCTCGGAGTGAATCTTCTAATAGTTTGAGGTGTAGAGCCATTGATCTTTAGAGACAACGCCATTTTCGTTTTAATCTCTATTTCCCTAACTGTCCACATGCTAAACAGTTTTAGTTTGAAATCCTTGAGGTAGAGCCACTTATTATCTTTTATTATTTTGTCAGCCATTCCAACCAAATGATCAGGGAGGGAATTCCTTATAATCTTAATCTCGACTTCGTCGCCTCCGAACTAATAACCCAAACGCCGAAATTCATAACGTTTTCGACTCATATCCCATAGATGTTGCGACAAAGTGCGCGTTACGTTCATCTTATAATGTAACATCATATATAGTTTTACCAAACGTTTCGAGATCCTCTCGTCTCTGCATCTCCAACGGAAAGGTGCAATGGTACATCTGATTCTTACCATATCCCTAAAATTGGGTAAATATTAGATTGGACACGAAACCAATCAAAAAAAAATTTTAAAAACACCATCCACAATTATTTATACTCATTAATCAAAAGATTTATGTCGAAAAAAATGAATTTTTTATTCGTAAATCAACAAGTACAAAATCAAATAGGTATTATAAAATTTAATTCAGGTAGGCAGAAGTTAGAAAATAATTTTCCAAACATGTGAGAAATTTTCAGAAATTTGTCTCACATGTTGATTAATTTTTCTGCAATTTCCAAAAATTTTACAAACTTAAAATCAATAGAAAATAATTTTTAATCCAAAAAATTAATTTAAAATTACAGAAAAATCAAAAAAGAAAAAAATTTGGAAAAAAAAAATTCCGGCATGAGAGGGCCCGTCTCACACCCTTACGCACCGCCCAAAGTGGCGGGGCGTGTGGGTGACCCTCTCAGGCAGAATCCGACCATCGGATTTTGCCTACCCCCCATTTTTGGGGTCTCCGAATCTAATGGTGTCATCGGTTTTTCAATCTGAGATCTAGATCTTGACGTTTGGGCTCTATAGCCCACAGCCCGAGAGTGGGATTTTTTTTGCACTATTCATCATCTTTCCTAAGTCTAGGTTTCTGCACCTCAAACAGTTTTTCTGATTTTGATTTCTCCCTTATTTCTAAACCATTTGTTTTGTTATTTGTATGGTTGGGACAGATTTTTGATAAGGAATCGAACCATGTATTTTTCTTTTCATAAAGTGCATTATTTAAGGAGATTTTTTCATCATAAGTCTCGGCAAGGGTTTCTTGATTCTCGAAAAATGCATGACGGCCATGCATGAAACTTTGCAGATCAATTCCTAATATCATGGGTACTCTACCTTTCAAATTTCAAAGCATTTCGAGATCTATATTCAAAGTTACCATTTTCAATTTTTTTTAAAAAAATGGAACTCAAATATATATTAAAAAAATAAGAAACACCCTAAATCATGCTCTGGTACCAATGAAAGAATTCTTTGATACAATTACAGCGAAATAAATATTTAATATCCCAAGATTTAGAATCGGATCACTAACCTTTTCGATCTACGGATTCGAAGATTGTCACGAATGGATCAATTTTCTTTTATTCACAATCCAAGAGTTTTTGATTAAAATGTATATGAGTAGATCTCTTCCTTTTTTTGTTATTGTATTTTTTTTCTACCTTCAATGTGCATTTTGTGTTGGTTAAGGGAGTTAGGAGTTGGTTTTTCTCTTGAAAAGTCACTCCCTTCCTTCTCTCCTCTGAATTTCAAAATATGTAAGGGAATACGTTTGAGTCAAAACCACATGGGCGACCCGACCCAGTACTCATAACTTCCAGATAAGGATCAAATTTTTCGAATATGAACAAGAAAGAATTAAGGAAATTTTGTCTATGATGAATTTTTATTTTAAATGCTAACAGAGCATGAAGAGTAGACATGATTGTCGATAATTGGTTTTTCGATCTACGTGTCAATTCTCGAATTTGTAAAATGTTAGCCTGTATCTTTGTAGACAGAGCAAGCAAACACTTTTGCAAGATGAATCAATCCAAAATGAAGAACAAATCAATGGTGATGTTTTTCTTTATGAATGAAATTTTGCTTCAAACATCAACAAAGAACAAATAGTAAATATAATCAAGATTATTTGTTTTTCTGAGTATTCATGTGAGCAAGAGAGGAAGCAAAAGTTCTATTGCAAAACATTTAACATACACAATTTGTAATAATTTAAACATAAACTCCCTTAATTCCAAATTTTATCAAAAAAATTTATCTTGTTTGGATGAGATAATTAAGAATGGAGTGCTTGACTTGGGATGCAGCACTTTGAACAAGAAAGTATTGTGAAGGGTTTTAACTTCGTGTTACATCTTATATATTTGATATCGATGAAAATATGTTTGAATATTAAAAATAACACAAAATCAGAATAAAGTTAAATGAACATACAATTTAAAAGAACTAATAAAATTTTAGTTGAATTTAGGAAATCTCTCCTAAAGTGTCATTTTAAAGTTCATTAAACAAGTTTATATAAGGTAATGAGAAGCATTAATCTTAACCTATCATATCCCCCATATATCAAATGTTGTGCAATGTGATTTTTCATTTCAATTTTTGATCTCTAGTTGAGCAAACCCAGTAATGGATTTGTGGGTTATAGCAACTAGGGATCTGGGGTTTCAATAATTTTGTGCATTAATGTGGAAAACCTTCTATTATATTGCGTGTTTACATTTATATTCTTCTTCGTAGCTGTATGAATGCGAGGTATTGGCAAGAACATCATATTGAGGATTCAAATTTGGCCACTGCTTTTATGGTTCATCAAATTTGCACAGTTTATGAATGTGGGACAAAATTTGACCTTATCATGCATGAAGAGAAGGTTATTAGGGGCTAAATCTATAATTTATGTTAGTCATATGAACTGCAGACTAAATAGAGTTGGTTGAGTTCAACATGGGGCTTATGGTTTGTATTATGAGACATTAACGGGTACATTGTCATTAGTTCGGAAGACTATCAGTTCAGTTTTAGGTTGGAGTTATCTGTGATTTGATTAAAGAACATGTTTGATGGTCACCTTCTTGTGCCAGTCATGCCTTTCCTCCACATAGTTATACCATGGACCTAATTTTGAAATAAAGTGAAAATTAATGTTAAACATATTGTATAATATGAGTGAGAATGATAAAATTTATGAAGACTATTCATGTGAATGCCCTGCTGAGTTGAACTGCAAGTGAACACTCTTCAGCGGATTCGAATCAGGGAAGGGAGGATGGAAGTGGGGAGGCTCTACCGCTTGAGCTATCCTTTAGAGACGCATATCAATTACTCCGAATACACCAAAAACATATAAACTTGGTTGAAAAATGAATGAGTTTTTTGGTTGTTAGAATCACAGTGGCACAAAAACGATGTCAAGTCATTTTATCTGTAATATTTAATGTTAGTACTTTTCAAGGAAAAGATTTTGATAGGCATCATATGGATATCCACCAGGCTACCATCGCATATGGAACAGGTTCAATACAAATTATCAACTTAAGTACAAGCTATACAACCTGCATGTGACGCAAGTAAAATATCCAGCTGCTCCTTTGAAGAATATGCATTTGCACTTTAGATCTTTGGGTTATTTGAAGAGGCTTCCTTCTAGAGCACTGGAAATAGATGTGGCTCTGCAGGAGATATCTGATGTTAAGGAATACGTCCAGGAAAACTTGATGTAAAATTGCTTCAGATGGAAACCATCTAATTCAATTAAATTGTGATTCTGACGTCGTTGATGTTTCAACTAAGGTGGATTGCAAGGAAAGGGAGCAGAGAAGAAGGATTGCACGGGCAAACAAAGGAAAAGTACCCCGAAGCAAAGGCAGGAAACATGGTGCAGGTAAATCTGATTTAGTAGTTTGTTGTCACAGTTTGACTACTTAAAATTCTAAATTTGTGATTCTACACATGCGGGGACTCGTGAAAGGATCAAACAAAGAACAATAGAAGCCTTGAGAAATCCCAAGGTGAAGTCATCTAAGAATGTTAGTTTTTGATATTTTCTGTCTATCTTTTGTGGATTCGAAAACTTTTTGCATAAGGAGCAGTAGGGCAAGTGTGTTTGCTTTGGAGAAAAAGCAAGGAACACCTCTCATTGAGGATAGGATGAGAAATGTAGAGAGGCTTGAAAGAGTGATAAAATGCAGATTTCACATGCATTGAAAAAATTAGTCCACGTGAGCATATTCATATAAAATTTATGTTCCATTATACATGGTTCTATTGATTCTCAAGCCATACATGCCTTCTTGTTTTTATTTTTTTTTATTTTTTTAATCTCTCAAACGAGGGTGAGCCTTAGTGCAATGATTAAGTTGTTTTTTTTTGTGATCTCGAGATCACGAGTTCGAAACGTGGAAACAGTTTCTTTGCAAAAATACAAGGAAAATGTTTTGTACATATACTGTTGGGAATGTTTAAGGACTTCGAAGAATGAAAAGTATGAAAGGACTTGCATGTGAAATAGTTACCGTCCTTAAGAAAATTATGCCCCCACTATGTTGCTGCCTGGGTTGATGCAAATTCCTTTAGGATATACAAGTCGAACAAAAATTTGAGATAGCAAAATCTTAAACTTCTCCCAATAACGAAATAGAATTTTTTTCAGTAAACGAAAACTGCCAATAATAAAAAAAAAAAACAGAAGAAGATTTTCCCAATGGTGTGAGTGAGTATTTATAGAAATGAAGGTATGTCATTATTGGATATCCTTTCATTTAAAGGGCACAACGAGTATATCCTTTTAATTAAAAAATAACTGTTTGCCCAAAAGGCATTACTTAATCATTAGAGAGTGACATTTTAATCAAAAGATATAAATTTATTTAAATTTCAAAATTGTGTCTCTTGAATAAAATTAAATAACGAATTTATTTAATTTTCTAATATCCCAAGTGTCCTATCTTTGACTCTTAAATAATTAATTAATTAATTATCTAATTTTTCAATGGTCATTTTATGAAAATTTCATTTTTCCATCCAACATACCTTTTTAACAAAATTCAAATGGTTCTAAATTTGATAGATTATAAACCCATCAATTTTTTTTTTTTACTTTTTCAATGTGGTACAAATGCCCACGACTATTACAAACTAATCTAACAATCCCCCACTTAGTTTGTAATATCCATTAACAATACAATTTCTTTTTAGAATTATCTTCGCAATAGATGTCTCGACCTAAACCTAAAGATCGTATTAATATTTTCAAAATCTTGTCAAAATTTTGGTAAATAATTTTTAAACCTCAATTTCTTATGATAAGATCAGAAAATTAATACTCATAATTATTTACAAATCTCTAATACGTTCACTGTGAGATTTAGCACTATAATATGGTCGTGTGCTACCTCCTGAATTGATAAACACTTATAAAGTTTTATTTCCAAACTTTATTAGAAACGGCACCACTTCTCGTGTTTATATAGGTGAAGTTTGAAAATCTTAAATTTGGATTTTTCTTGTTCTTGAACCGAACATAACTCCATTAAAAATAATTATTATTCACCCTCATTTTCTTAAGCATTAATGTTCTAATACTTGCTGCCTATCACTAGAGTAACTTGTTGTTACCTTTTAAACCTTTAGAATTGCTAATCAATAAGAAAGGTAAGATTCCTATTACCCGTGATAAATTAGAATTGCTTTAGACTCATTTTGTTTGTAGTAATTTTGATTTTATCTCTCGAAAGTCCTTTGGTCAATGGGTCAACAAGATTGCTATTAGATTTTACATAGATAACTGTTATAATACCATCAGAAATCAGTTGTCTAACATATTCATGTCTTAAAATAATATGTCTAGATTTACCATTGTAAATTTTGTTGAACGCCCTAGACATAGTTGCTTCGCTATCACAGTGTAAAGAGACCATTGGTATTGGTTGTAGCCACAACTTTATTTCTATCAACAAGTTTTTAAGTCATTCTGCCTCTTTATCCGCTGCTACTAATGTAACAAATTTCGACTCCATGGTTGAGTGAGTAATATACGTCTGCTTCTTGGAGATTGCTACTCCACCTAGTTTAAATATCCAACCAAACGTTGATTTGTTATCACTCATACTAGTTATCTAACTAGTATTAGTATAACCTTCTAGTACCAAAGGAAACTTATTATAAAATAATTCCAAAATTTTGGTTCTTTTAAAATAGCCAAAAACCCTTCCAATTGCTTTCCAATGATTTGCATTGAGATTATGTGTAAATCTTGAAAGTTTACCTATTACAAAAGCAATTTCAGATTTAGTGCAATGCACAGCATATATCAAACTACCAATTGCACTAATATGGTCTAATTGACTTACAAACTTTTCTGAATTTTTCATCAGTTTATTAGAAATATCAAATGGGGTATTAACTTCCTTAATTCCCAAATAGTCAAATTTTGAAAGTATTTTATCCACATAATGTGATTGACACAAAGCGTAACCCCCACTATGTTTCTTAATTTTGATTTCTAAAATAATATCGATTTCACCCAAATCTTTCATTTTGAAATGTTGAGTCAAATACCTTTTATTATCATTTATACCTTGTATATAAGTCCCAAAAATTAGCAAGTCATCCACATAAAAACACATGATCACTTCAAAGTCTTTAGTGAATTTAGAATAAATGCACTTATCTGCTCCATTATATTTAAATCCATTTAATAATATCACATTATCAAATTTTTCATGCCATTGCTTCGAAACCTGTTTTAAACCATACAGGGATTTTACCAGTTTACAAACTTTCTTTTCGTTACCAGGAAGGACAAATCCTTTTGATTGCTCTATATATACCTTTTTATCAAGATCACCATTTAAAAATGCTGTTTTAACATCCATTTGATGGATATGTAAATCATAGATTGATGCTAAAACAAACAACACTCTTATAGAAGTAATTCTAGCAACAGGAGTATATGTATCAAAATAATCTATCACCTCCTTTTGTTTGAAACCTTTAGCAACTAATCTTGTTTTAAAGGTTTGCATAGTATTGTCAGTGTTATACTTTTTCTTAAATATCTACTTACATCCAATTGATTTTGAACCAGGAGGTAGATTTACCAACACCCATGTACCACTTGCTAAAATAGAATCCATTTCATCGTTTATTATTTCTTTCCAAAAGGTAGAATCTCTTGAACCTAATGCTTCATTATATGATTTGTGATCATTCTCCAAGTGCAATACGATCGATATTTTATTCAGTATCTCAATTCTATTTCCTTCAACCAAGAATGTTAGTGCTTGTGAGGAAATAAAGTCAGAACCAAAATTATTTTCTTTATGTACCCTTTTGCTTCTTCTAAAATCTACAGACAAGTCAATTAACTTTCGTTTATGGAAATAATTAGGGTGTACAGCAGTATCCTACGCCAAAGTGGGAGAAGAAACTCCTTCATTTGATTGTGGATTTATAGTTTGATCATCGAAAAATATAGTTTCTAAAAACTTAACGTCTCTTGAATCTATAATTACATTGGAGTCTAAATCCAATAATTTATATACTTTTGAATTTTCAGCATATCTCACAAAGACACTTTTAAGAGTTTTAGGACCCAATTTTGTTCTTTTTGAATCCGGAACTCTATAATAGGCAATGGAGCCCCATACCCTCAAATAACCAAAATTTGGTTTTCTTCTTTTCAAAGTCTTGTACGGAGAACTTTTCGTTTTCTTTGAAAATATTCGGTTGTGTACGTAACAAACCGTTAATAAACCTTCTCCCCATAAATTTATTAGCAATTTGACATGCATTAACATGGGATTAACCATATCAACTAATATTTTATTTTTTCTTTCTACCAAACTATTTTGTTGTGGGGTATATGGTGCACTTGCTTGATGAATTAAACCATTTTCTTCACAACAATTAGAAAATTCAGTTAAAAAATATTCGCCGCCACGATCACTTCATAGTATTTTAATTTTCTTTTCCAACTGATTTTCTATCAAAGCTTTATAACGTTTAAACATGTTAGATGCTTGATCTTTTATTTTTATCAAATAAATATGAGTGAATCTAGAACAGTCATATATAAAAGTTATAAAATATATATTTCCACCTCTAGTTAAATGACCATTTAATTCACATATATCAGAATACACAAAT
The DNA here is from genome assembly GCA_033439265.1 of Dillenia suffruticosa. Lineage (NCBI taxonomy): Eukaryota > Viridiplantae > Streptophyta > Magnoliopsida > Dilleniales > Dilleniaceae > Dillenia > Dillenia suffruticosa. The sequence goes on from JAVTVX010000005.1 coordinate 5,936,268, forward strand.
TCAAGTAACTCTGAAATCATTTCATTTTTTGGGAATAGTTTCTTAATCATCTTGACTTGTATGCATATTTTGTATTTTCCTAATTTTTTGTTGGCACGTGAAATAAAATCATGTCTAGACATAAATTTAATTGAATTAAAATTAATATGTGATAGACGTGCATGTCATAAATCAAAAGAAGACTCAACAATATAAACAGAAACTTCAACTTTATTAATATTTAATTTGAACATGTCATCACATGAATATCCTTGTCCTATGAATACACCATTTTTAAATACAATGAGTTTTTCTGCCTTTATGACAACTTTCAAGCTTTTCTTACAAAGCACACTTCCAAAAATCAGATTCTTTCTCACATGCGGAACATGGAAAACATTTGTCAAGATCAACTTCTTTCTTGAAGTAAACAACAATTCAACGGTTCCCTTTCCCATAACTTTGGCTATGTCATGATTTCCCATAAAAACTTTTTCATCCTTGGTTGTCACTGTGTAAATTTTGAAGAGATTTTTATTATTACAAACATGCAGTGTAGCACCAAAATCATACCACCAATTAAAAGATTTTTTTGTTACTGTCATATTACATTCTATAACCATGTTGATGTTAAGTACTGCAATCATGGCAATAATTTCTACGATACTGGATTGATGTTCAACCACATTTGCCTTCTTGTTTCCAGTGTTTTCCTCTAATTTTAGTTTCTTATAGAATCTGCATTCTTTCTTTAAATAGCCTTTTTTTTCCATAGAAAAAACATGACTTGTTTTTCTTATTGTTGTTCTTGCTATTGGTAGTAAAGAAGTTATATTTTCTTTTCTTTCCTCCATTTTTAGTGCTAGACTCAACTTGATTTATCTTATGTTCAGACTCCAAAGCATATTTGTTTTCACGATTTCGAGTTTCCTCTTCAATTCGAATATGCTTTAGGAGTTGGTCTATAGTAAAGTTTTTAGAAGTGTGCAATAATTTTTTTTGATAATTATTTCAAGTGGTTGGTAATTTTGAAATAACTATAGTTACTTGTAATTGTTCAGATACTTCTACTTTTAAATCATTGAATCTAGACACTAAAACTAGTAATTCATCCACCTGATCCATGACAAATTTATTATCCACCATTTGAAACTCAAAAAATTTTATGCTATGAAATCTGTCCGTACCTTATTTTACAGAAGTATACTTGTTCTCCAATACTTTCTATATTTCTTGTGAGGTCTTGAGTGGACGAAACAAATCATACAATCGATCAGATAGAGCATTCAGAATGAATTCTCTGCAACAAACTTCATCATCCTGACGTTTCTAATGAAGGATTCTGATTTCATCAGTATCACTTTCATTGCGTTCTGGAATGGGTGGTAAGTTCGGACTCAAAAGATAGACAATATTCAACTTGGTAAGAAGGAACCGTAGTTTATCCTTCCGGTGAGTGAAATTTGTCCCATCAAAGCAATCAAGTCTGGACGTATTTTGGTTGATCATCTTGTTGAAGACAGAATTAGATCCAGTAGCCTTCATTGCAAAATAATTTCCTTAAGCTTGTTGGGAATGTTTAAGGACTTCGAAGAATGAAAAGTATGAAAGGACTTGTACGTGAAATAGTTACTGTCCTTAAGGAAATTATACCCCCACTATATTACTGGCTGGGTTATCAGCAAATTCCTTCAAGATATACAAGTCGAATAGAAGTTCGAGCCAATAAAATCTCAAATTTTTCTCAAAAACGAAATAGAGATTTTTTCAGAAGACGAAAACTACCAATGATAAAAAAAACATAAGAAAATTTTTCCAATGGTATGAGTGAGTATTTATAGAAATGAAAGTATGCCATTATTGGATATCCTTTCATTTAAATGGCACAACGAGTATATCATTTTGATTACAAAATAACGATTTGTCTAAAAGGCATTACTTGGTTATTAGAAAGTGATATTTTAATCAAAAATATTAATTTATTTAATTTTCAAAATTATGTTTTTTGAATAAAATTAAGTAACGAATTTATTTAATTTTCTAATGTTTAAGTGCCAAGTATCCTGATGTTTAAATAAATAATTAATTAATTATCTAATTTTTTAAGAGTCATTTTATGAAAATTTTATTTTTCTTTCCAACAAACATTTTTAACTAAATTCAAATATTTTCAAATTTGATAGATTATAAATCCATCAAATTTTCTTTACTTTCTTAACGTGGAACAAATATCCACGACTATTATAAATTAATATAACATATACGTACACCCTTTCTTTATCCCCACTAAGCCGAGTATTTTGTATACGTTGGTGAGGCTTTTATATTTTATTCTCTCGAACACATTCCCAATCCTTCGCTGCAATAGAAAAAGGGGGAAATTGCAACAAGATTCCTAGTTTCTTGGTCAAACATGGTTTATGCTGAAAATTATCCTCTCCGTATCTTTCAGGTTTGAAAGAAGATGGCTGAATATCCACGTGCTCATAGGTAAGTGTTTTGTCTCATGAAATACTTCATTTCCTTTACTCATTAACGAATTCTGATTGATCTATTGCATCCAAAATGCTGTAAACTGATTAAGACAGACAGTGATGAGCTAGTGAAATGTGACATTCTAGAGGGCAAATTTGAAAAACAATTGAGCAAGTGAAGAAACAGAAGGAACCGCAGGAAGCAAATGTCGCTGAAGATGACTATAAAGAAGTGACTCCCATTATCTCTTCTTTCCTCTCCCCGTTTCATTTTCCTTTTCCTTTTTTCATAGGGTTCTCTTCTTCAATTATAAAAGCCTTTCTAAATGAGCCCAACCTAAATATGGGTATTCCTACATCTACTTCCTATCCACTCAGAAGACCTGCTCCAATAAAATCAGTTTGCAGAGAAATCTTAGTGCTGCTGCAGTGCCAGGTGCTGGAACTGAAATCCAGTGAACAAAGAAAGACACAAAGCAGGAATAGTTCATGAATAGGAATATCGGGAAGAAGGGACAATGTTGCATCCTGTTAAATGAAACAAAAATTCTATATTATATAATTGGTCCCAGAGAGCTAATATGCCATCCCCGTTAGATTGCCGTTGATGGATGGGATGATGATTACGAGATATAGGATAAAACATTTCCCATCATAATGGTCCCAGAATCAGTTTAAGCTTAATCGCACCATCTATTTATTTTTGTGATATACTTGCAAATGTTTTCTGAAATATGAATGATTCCCGATCTCTTTCCTCAGTTGTAAAGAATCAATTCTCAGGTGCTTCATGTCTAATCTCCAACTTGAAAGTCATTCTTCCCCTATATTGCTTAATTGCACCATTACAAGATGTTAGATAAAATGTAACTGGAGTTAGTGGTCTCAGCTCAAGCTCAATTGCACCATCTATTAATTTTTATGGCATATTTGTAAACGTTTTCCAAAGTATGGCAATTCCTGATCTTTTTCTTCAATTGTAAAGAGTCGATTCTCACGCGCTTCATGTCTAATCTCTTAACTTGAAAGTCATCATTCCCCTGGAGTGGTGGTCAAGATTCTTCAAGCAACATTTTGAAACATGGCTTTTGATATGCTCAGACTCTGTCATTATAGCTCCCGTTAACATATATGACTGAAAATAAGAATTGCACAGCTGGCTGAAGTCATTTTATGTAGAACTGATTGGCTCCTCCTCATGATTGCTTTGAAGCCAGCTCGAATTGATCTTCCTGTAGTTGAGAATTAATTTTAACTTAATGAAGTTTAGCATAAATGTTGAATCTTTAGTTGTCTCCTTACAATTTACAAGATAGAAGTTGAGTGGTAGACATATCTTGCAGTGAGCAGACCAAGTCAAGAATTTGTTCTTCACTAAGGCAGGTTTGGGCAGTGCATTTGAAATGGAAATGGCTGAGGGAGAAATTATTTCTGTCATGGGCAGAAAGCATAGTTAGGACAGCCAAAAAAGGTTTCGATGATCAAGAAGAATTGGGTTGGGATACTTAAGATTAAAGAAAAGATTGCTCTTCAACATATCCAACGTGCAGCAGAAAAGGTGAAAGCAAAGGAAATTACAAGGATGAGAAAACCAAAGGCTGCACAGGCAAAAGCAGAAAAGATGGCTAGGCTTGCTCAAAAGAGAATAGACATGGAACACGTGACTGAAGTGAGAGGAGAAATGAAGAGAAAACCTCAAGGGAAATCAAAGCAAGAGAAAAAAAAAGTCAGCAGTTGCTCGCGCATTAAAATTTAGAGAAAGATTGACAAAGGTATTACATTTATCATTCTTCATGTTCTCTCCATCATTTCTCTTTTCTAAATTATATTGCTCTTTCTGTTTTAGATCTACAAAAAGAAATTGGTGAGTAGTCGAGTTAGAAGCGAAGGGGAATTGGTGTCATCCCATAGGCCATCTTGGGAAGAACCGGACATGGAGATCATAAAGAGAGATCATTTGAGAAGAGAATCTTCACTCGAAGATGAGCTCCGTGCTGCCAAGGGCAGAAGAGCAGAATTAGTGGACAGTACCATATCCACAGGTTACTTTTCCGGTGCCAGATGAGGAGAATAAGCTTGACTCCACAATTCACCAGCTACAGGATAATTTAAGACTGCAAAAGCAAGGTGGCCCTATGCATGTTCTTATTGTCATTTTTTAATTTTTTCGATTGCTTATAAATTTGTTTTAAAGTAATCTCTTGTTGTCCACATATCCGGAACTGCAGGTGCTGAAACTCAGTATTCTTCTATCTCTTCTCAAACTTACAAAGAAATGATACTTGTGCTGGAAGAGTTTAGTGGTGGAAGAGTATTTATAGTGCATCTTCTCGTTTTGATTTATTTTTTCATGTCAACATTGGCAGAAGTAAGCCCTACTAAGCCAAATAGAAGTTTTTCAGTGGTGCAAAACAAAGTCTCTGAAGAATGCCCTGCAAGCAGTTCCTTGCTCCCTTCACATGCCACTGAAATCATCAAAGCTTCATTGAACAGATGTGGGATTTGCAAAGAATGCTGGTAAATGCCATTAATATCCTATTTTATGTACTAGGATCTGGAGAGTGAAACTGAAAGCATAATATAATCGCTTCTATTGTAATGATTTCATATTGTGAGCAAAAGGTTCGGGAAAAAACTGGAGTCTGAACATTGTATAAAGCCTAGACCCGGCTGAGTTGCATTTTGCATGATTATTAAATAACTCAGTATATCAATTGTGATCCAGCAGTCATTTTATGAATTGCTCCCTGTACAAAATTATGAATACAATAATGCAAGTCATTTGCTCGGTGCACCTCATTAAGTTCTTTCAAGCACGAGGGGCACATTGACATTCAGCATCTTACATAAAACCCTTGCCAATGTTCAACGCCTTACACTTACAGGTACATAAGAGCCTAGTAAATTTTTATGTTGCTTTCTCTAAAATTACATAACAAAGTAGAATAAAACCATTCAGATTGAACTTCAGAACAAAGAACTAGCAAATTTGACACTAAGACCTACCACAAAACTATTCTTGTCCGATATCTTTTAGAACCACAAGGTAGTATCTTTAATGCATTACAAAGGACCGGAAAGATCTAAACTCTGTAATAGGATTTACAAGTGAGAATTAGAAAGGTTTCACACAATATCATGACGAGCACAGCAATGTCTGCAGGCCTCCAGTGCTTTTGGATAACTCTTCCACATTTGATTTAACTCCATAAAATCATTGATAGTTTGGAGGTGGGGGCATGTCTTGTGACTGGTATTGGTTGCCACCTTGCATATTTCTAGCATTTGGAGGATAGGCATTCTGATAATTGGGTGTTGGATTCCCTTGGTAAGGCATGCCACCTCCACTAGGTCCTGGCCTGCCTTGGAAATCTCTATTAAGCATGTTGTTGGACCAACCTTGATTAGGCATCCCTGCCCCAGTGTTGTTTAGTGGCATTCCACCACCCATATTAGGGCCCCCTGCCATTGGATTTGGGGGCATACCTCCCACATTAGGTCCTCCTCCCATTGTGTTTGGAGGCATTCCACCCATGTTGGGTCCTCCACCAATATTACTAGGCGGTGCCCCAGGTCCTCCTCCCATTGTGTGTGGAGGCATTCCCCCAGTGTTAGGTCCTCCACCCATATTACCAGGTGGTGCTCCAGGTCCCCCCATATTATTTGGTGGAGGACCTCCCATGTTGCCTTGGGGTGGTCCTTGGAAATCTCTGTTCTGCATTTCTCTTCTTCTGTCAAAATTCCTTGACTGATCAAAGTTGCGTCGCCTGTCATTGCGCCTATTTCTCTCATTAGCTCGTGCATTATTTCTCACCCACTCCTCATGGTACTTCGGATCATAGGGAACAGCTTGACCATTGATAAAAGGTTCCCCTATAGAATTTTAAAATAAGCAAGAATTGTAAGTGCACATTGAAATGGCAATAACTCACCCAGAAAAAAATCAAAAGGCAATGTAACCAAAAGAGAGATCCAACAGTTGGACAACATACCAAAATCATTTGCATGCTCACAAACACATTGCAAACTTCATTATGCCAAACAAACTACTTGGGGGAATTAACATTGCCTATAAAAGCTTCCCCACATGAACTTGGACATGAATATTCAAAATCTATTGGTGGCCACTAAATGTTCAAATAAACCTGCACATGCCGGCATAAACTTGGGCATGCACGAAAATCACCTCACCTGTGGCCAAGAATAAAACTGATTCGAAGCCCAATCGACCATGTACATCTTACAGAAAATTACCATTGCAAGAAACTCAGGACAACAAGTTCATACCTCCATAATCTTTATTCTTAACATCCAAATAAGAATCAGGGAGAACCCAACGAACTCCTGGAAGCTCTGTTTCCATTAGACCCAAACATTAGAAATTGCCGGTCAAAGAAAGTTTCAAAAAGGACAAAAGTACAACTTGCAACTTAGTGTACCTTTAATCTTTAATGATAATTCTTCGGATACCAGAGCACCAAATGCAAAGTAATGCCTAGTTGAAACTGAGTATATCTTCATCCTCGCTTCCTCCTCACTTTAGAGAAATTTACAGAATATAATTCTCACAAAAAATGAAGTAATTTTAGATCATAAACTGATCATGTTTAATACCAGTACAGCAATATAATGCACTGGAGCAGCTTGCTGAAACAAATACAGCAATAGTAGTGGGTTACAGCACATTACATACATGCAGCAAACAAGTGCGAACCACCTGTTTGTCATAGATATGTTTAATTTTTACCTTACCTCTCCTAGTCATGTGTTGGGCCCTTGACAACTCAAAGAGGGTCTAAACACATGATTTTTGTTGTGTAGGAAAAAGAAGAATTTTATTACACAAAAGGCTCCAGGGTGATACAAACAAGCAAAACTAAAGCATTTAGATATCAGCAACCCATTTATACGAACATAAATTAGCAGGAAGACCAAAAAAACGTGCTTTTAACAAACTGTCAATTAATCTAGCTAAGGGTCTTATCCAATGAAAAATCCTCCTTTTAACACTCTCTCTAAACAAACCACAAAATGGTAGAGAAACCACCAAAAAAACTCTTTTTCTCACCCCTCCAAACATGTGGACTTTTACGCATAGTTAAAGGGGCTATCAAGTTCTGAAACTATTACTCCTGAAGCTTATGTATATTATTTTCTAACTTCAAAATGTCTTTTTCAAGACCATGGTACAGTAAAAAGTAAAAAAAAAAAAAAAAAAAAAACCAGATAATCAAGTTAATATTGGCAACTAACTCAACATGCTGGAAGTTCAAAGAAAGTCCCTGTAGCAACACCATTTAGGAAGGTTGCCCCATTTATCTTCATGAAAATACAAAAAGAATTCGGTCTTGACCAAAAATGAGGCATCATCTAAAGCCAATGCATGGATTATTGTTGTGACACAAAATAAGCATGGCAATCCTCTTGATCCTAGAACTCATTGCAAAGGGCAAGAATGTGCATAACAACCTACATCAACATATCATCTCAATATTGAAGTTGTCAAGCCTCAAATGTCACTACTGGAGCTAGCAGCACTTCAGAGGCATAAGAGATAAACTCAATTGTGTTTCAAAAGAAGATGTTTATAGTAGGAAAAAAGTCCAATAGAATAATAACTCCAAGTCCTAGCTTAATTGTAAAAGCTATTTCATGTGAAAGTCATCACAGTCCTTAGTCAACAAAAACACATTCAAAAACAAACCAAACAATGCCTATGACATCAAAAAGAATAGAATAATGCAATAAGGAGCAAACAAGTCAATGTTCCAAATCAACAAAATACAAGCATACCCACAAAACCAAACAAAAACAATGATCCAATCAAGTAAATTTCCCCATTAATTACAATAGCTAAACATAATGAAAAGCATAAGCACGTGATTATACAAATAGTAACACACAAGACGGAGGAAATGAAATGAGAGCGAAATATGTGTATACCTTCCAATAACCTTGGCTAGGGTTTTGATATAACTATCAATGATTTCATCTCGAGTAGGTTCACCTTCAGGTTTTTCCATGACGACAAGCCAGTGTTCGAAGTCACATCCGTCGAGCAGAATCGTCTCCTTCGGTGGACGGTTCGACCAGTTAGGGTTTGGGTCATTGAGCGACGACGATGTCTGCCGAGTCGCGAAGCTTCGAACAGTAAAGGAGAGAGAAGGACTGGTTTGACGAAGGTGTGAAGTGATGGAGATGAGAGGTCGGAGATGGAGGATAGACAGAGAAGATGAAGGTGAGGAGAGAGAGAGAGTGGAAATTGAGAAATGAGAAAGGAGGAGGGACGAGAGTGAGGGTTTAGACAGGAGAGAGACACGAGAAAGAAACCTAGTCGCCATTTTCGTAAAACCCTAGCGCAGAGAGTAGAGAAGAAGAAGCACGAACGAGAGTCGGCCGAGGGTTTTGGGATTCTATTATTGAGGTTCAAGAATGTCCCCCAAAAATGTCAAAATGCCAATTGTGTCCAGAGAGATTTGCGTAAAATATCTCGTCTACGTATCTCCTTTTGGGCCTGGCCTTGTTCAGAAATTGTTTTAGGCCCGTCCATGGAACCCAATCACGACCCGTGGGCCTCATCGGGTCAAATCTCATGCATAAAAAAACTTGGTAATGGCAATGAAAAGATTTGAACTCACACAAAATTTACTAAATATACTTTCTTAATTATGTGTAATTGGGGCTTGACCTGAATATACAGGAGGAATGTCAGAACCAAGTCTATGATACTTTACTTAAATTATCAGTATGTCCCTACAAAGAATGCTAAGTTCTCCCCCCCCCCCCCCCCAAAAAAAAAAACAATTTTCATAAATAGATATTTAAAACCAACCCACAATTCTAAGAATCCTTGAAAGCAGTATAAAGAGCAAAGATTCTCAGTTTCCATTTTATAGCCACATTTTTTATAACCATCATTTTTCATTTTAACACTGTTGTCCCTTGTCATTCCCTCTTTTCTTAATAAATTATTTAGTTGGTCGGATATATTAGTTCTTATTCATGCTAAGTACTTTAATTCTCATTCACATTAATACAAATAAATCATTTATAATATATATAAAATCTAAACCATTAAATAAAAGTAGTGCTGTATGAAGGTCATAGGGAATGCCATATAAGAAAAAAGTATATTTTTTATTTTTAAAAAGATTAAAAATTTAATTATTTATTTTTTTGAGATATAATTAATAAAATTATTTGATATTACAATAATAAAGTTATTTAATGGTAGACTAGCATTTGTTATAATTTTAATATCATTAGGTATATACAATATATTAAGATAATATAAAAATATTTTTATTTTTATATTTAATATTTTTCTCTTTTCCTCACTAATATACCTTCTCTTTTATTCAACAATGTGCCTTTTAAGTTTTATCTTTATATAGAATTACGCTAGTCAAAATCTCTTTCTTCTACTCTTATGGTAGGAACAAAAAAAATAGTGCCCTACAGAGGTTATAGGAGGTTCCATTCCTATGACAGAAACAAGAAATTGTTGATCGATAAAAATCAATTTTATATTACAACTAGTTAAGTCACTATTCTATTTAATTCTATATCACTATTTTATTTAACTTAGATTATTTTATTTAACTTAGATTCTATGTCAGGGAGTTCCATCTACAGCATAAGCACAGGCATATGACATAGTTATAAATTATTTTATAATTATTAAATAAAAATAAAAAATTGGACATAAATAAAAATCACCGTAATCTGATCTCCCTCTAGCATCACATGTCCAAAATTTCTTTTCTTCGCACACACACACACACTCTCTTTCTCTTAGGGGTGACCACGGTTCGGTTTGAACCATGAATCATATCGGAATTAACAATTGAATTAAAATCATCTTTTCGATTCTAATTCAAAAACTGAAACTAAAACTGAAACAAGGGATTTATGGTTTGATTCCGATTCCCAATTTCTAAAAACCGGAAACAAAATCTGACCGGAACTAAGAACGAGAATCGGATCGGAACCAGGAACGTGAATTGGACCGAAACTATTTTTTATGTAGGTATCTTAATTTATATAAATTAAATTCAAACTTTTTATTTTTCTTTTTTAATTATAAAAATAAAGAATTAAATATATAACATATTATAATTATAAGATAATATATATATATTTTTCATTTGGAGTTAACAAAAAATATTTTGATGGAAATATTTTTATGTTAAATGTTTAATTTAAAGAGTTGTATTGAACAAATAAATCGAACTAAGTTAAAATTTGGTCCATAAAATTTGTGTGTAAACAAAATTTAAACATAACTCAACCTAAGATAATACAAGTTGACTTAGATAATAAATAATTTTGATTATAAACGGTTCAACTTGTAACCGAACCGAAACCAAATTGTTGAGGAATTAGAATTGGAATTAGAATCGGAATTGGGACCGTAAATAAGTGATTCAGTTTTGATTTCGGTGGATGACGACCCGGAGCCGACGACTTCGGAACCGACGGTTTCGAAACTAAAACCAGCAGTTTCAGAACTGTGGTCTCCCCTACTCTCTCTCCTTCCTGCGTACCGCATGTCCTTGCTGTCACATGTTAGCATGATACGATAGTCATCCCAGCCAATTTCATTCCAGCGGTGGTTTGTAAAATATGTATGTGAAAGCTTTTTCATATATAATTGAAAATAGAAAAAGAGAATTTGAATGTTAGTGTTAGATGGAAGCACCCAAAAAAAAAAAAAATGTGTTAGAGAGAAGCACTAGTTCTCCATGTTAATTGTTTGCAAGGTGAAATCCGCCTCAAATAACGTCAAACAAATACCGACATTTTTTTGTCACCTAAAGTGCGCGCTCTCTCTCTCTCACTTTTCGTGGGTACGGCACTATGGCACTTAGATTTTGGAAAGTTAGATTGATTAATATATTTGTAGAAAGAATTTCTTGTTTACCAATAAGCTGTTGTAATGTCGTGGAGACCAAGTTGTGAAATCTAGATACCATATACAAAGTGTTTGATGAATTTTCTGAGTTAAATAGATTGCTCAGACTGACATCGATTGTTCCCTTTAGCTTTCCAACTGTCTTAAGCCAAAAATCGGAGAGAAAAACAAGAAACAAGTGGGGAAGAGAGAGAGAGAGAGAGAGAGAGAGAGAGAGAGAACACCTTTAATTTACATTTTCATTCTCACTTCTTTTCCTCATTCATTATTAGATAATTCATGTTCATTTTCGGTGGGGTTCATGTATTCTTTAATTTACTTGACTTTTTTTGTCAAATTGAATTGAATTGAATTCTAAAACGAAGTGATTGACTAGAGTTGCTATCATAATGAATCTCAACGCAGACTCATCACGCGATAAGTTTCGTGATCTGGCATTGCATTTGTGCAAATATGCAATCCAAAAGCCGAGAAAGAACAGAAGGCTTGAGGACCATGAACTACTTGCGCACACAATGTGGCACATCCGGTCTAGTTCACTTCTCGTGCGCCCTTATGCTTAAGAATGAGGGTGATGTAAAGGGTGCTGTTGAGTGTGGTCGACTTCGCCTTTGCTCTCTTGCCTGACTCGCTTGATGCAGCATATTTCTTGGGGAAATTACCGTGTATGACACGTCGAAGGACAGTGCAAGATTTGAGGAGGTTGTAAAGGTCTGCTAGCATGCATTGTCTATTCGATTATTGGATGATTCTTTGAAGGAGCTTTTTGAGGAGAGACTTAAGGGAGAACTGTAGAATTTGAAAAAATTCGGCTACATGGATAAGGCTTCAATCTTTAATCATGAAATCAAAATTTTCTGTGAGTGCGATCAAGGTAGGAAAGTTCGAATATATGTACCGATTGAACAGTGATGAAAAGGGTGAGCCCCCGCTTTTGCTTCAAGATGAATCAGTTGAGAAACAAACTGATCCATTTTCAAAGAATCAAAGAGAGGGTTGTAGTTGGAAGTATGCTGTCAGTATGTCGGTTTTGTGTTCATTCGAAAGGATTCATAAAGTTATGCCTTTTTGTAACTGTATGACTGTTTATGGCAAGAAGGGATTGTTAACAGTAAATATCGAGGACGTTCTTTCCCATTATGTCTCGTTCAGTGGTTGAGCTGCTAGAAGATTGTTAATAGCAATATCTTGTGCTATTCACGCAGTTGAGAGAGTTTGCGTAGAGGAAGAGAGGAAGAGATGAAGAGAAAACTTGTTTCACGCTTTGTCCCACAAAGCTTCGTCTCTCTTAAAGAACGGAAGCAGAGGTTATTGCGGGGAAAATTTTTTGCAGGAGTGACATGGAGTCGCAGTATTTCACCGAGTTTCTTGGAAAAGGACAAACTTCCATAGTGAAGTCTGAGGTCACTTTGAATGGTCCGATGTCTCTTGGTGAAGATGATCTGAGCAGAGGGCGGGGGTTCTCTGAAGCGGACACTTCCAAAAAACACGCCATTCAGAAGAATTAAGTGCAACAAGCTGTTGAGGTGAGTCCATTACATTTGTTCAATACGATCTTCATTCTCATCAAGCATTGGCTAATATTCATGGTCTGTGATGTGATCAAGAGCTCTTAGTGCTAGAAATTTCGAATATACTTACGCAATATGCCTTAAATTATGCATTCAAATGAAGCTATGCAACTCTCTAATGTTAACAAGCCTGACAAATTGTGAATTCGATATATACAATATAAATTGTCATTCTTTCTAAATACGAAAATCACTACTAATGCTGAGCAAGTGCATTTTCCTGTGTCTTGGCTGATAAGTGCATGATCATAAAATTCATCCTAAGACGGTCCATAGGTATGAATCTTCATTTACCCAGTTAACTGCTACTGATTCCTGCTGCTGGTTTGTAAGATTAGATTATGTTATTGTTGTTGGATCGTTAATCCAACATTTGGTTCATGTGTTAAAATAATTAAGTATTGCATATTGTCATGTAAATTAATCCCATATGAAAGTGATTTACTAAGTTCAAAAATTTGATAATTTGGATTAATGTATTTCATATGATATAGAAATAAATAAATATGTAATTACTAATGGACATTTATTATATATGATGGGTTAAATAGGGAATGTCAAATGGTAATTTAAGAATAGGTGGTATAAGCTGAACAAAAAGACTTGAAAGGTAAAGTCACCCTACAGCTATAAAAGGGTTCTAGTCTCTGAGTAAATGTATCACTCTAATGTTATGATATCTCCATCATACAGAAATATTTTGTGATGATACGTTTAAGTTGGAAAGCCGAACCTAGAATTCTGTTCAGATTAGAATTTCATTCAATTCAATTTTTCAGCTATGGAATCAGAAGGGGCATTGTTTTCGATGAAGCAGCAAGGGAGATAAAGAATTTTGTTACCTTTTCTTTTATTATATTTTTTTTAGGAAAATAAAGTTGACTTTTTTAAGGAATGTTTTGGACTTCCAAAAAAAATGGAAAAGCATAGACCTCGTTTCGGACTAGACATGAGCCCGAGCCAGTTTGGACCCGAAAACCGGCCCGGCTGGCCCGAAAAAAGCCCGGTTCGTGAACTGGCCCGGTGCTACAGTAACCCAAACCAGCCCGAACTGGTTACTGTAGCGGTCGGGCCGGTTCAAGGGATTTTGGAACTGTGAACCGGCCCGGCCCGGCACTGCCGGTTCCAACGGCTATATCTTCCTCTTTTTTTATTTTTTGAATTTTTTTCAATTTACCCCTCCCAACAGTTATAAAACGGCTAATTTTGAGATTATTTTGGTCCATAAGCTCAAAAAATTTTTCTATAAATACCTTATACCCCATTTCCAAAATCTTCACAACAAAATATCTCTCTCTCACATCTACATTCTCTCAATATTACTACATTCTCTCAATTTTCATTAATATTTCCATTATTATTTCCTTTTCACCATTTTTTAAATTCTCTATACCATTTTTTATGTCATTTCCACCAATTTCTACATCATTTCCATTATCATTTCTACCATTATCTTTATTAAATATATTATCATTTCCTTTTCACCATTGTTTAAATTCTCTATACAATTCTCTACACCATTTCCATTATCATTTCCACCATTATCATTTCTATTATTCTTTTCACCATTTTTGTATTCTAAACTTTTGTAAAACCCATTGACTCAGTATGCAACGGTATAACATGTCTAGAAAAGTTCTGTCTGGGGGCAACTAATTGTCGAAGGAAAGAGATACTTAAGCGAGAACAGACGAACTCCACCTCTTACATGGGAACTTTCCTGGTGCTTTTGTTACAGAACGGTTTGGGTAGAGAAGGGAGGATTACAAATTTTCTACGACTTTCAATATTAATCAAGATTTGACAAGATTTTAATGTTGGGAGCTAAAATTCAAGATTTTGTGAAAAACAAGTGCGATATTCATCAATTCGGTATATTTAATTTTTTTTGCATCTTTATTTTTTTGCATTTGTATTACTTTTTTTAAAAAAAAATTAAATCTTAAAAGTTTTTTTAAAAATTTAATCTTAAATTTCATTTTAAAAATTTAATCATATATTTTATTTTAAAAATTTATTTTTAATTTTTTAATAAAATGGTCGGAACACACTCTTCAAAATCTTCTCAACAGTCTTCTTTTCCTTCATTTTTTTTTTCAAAATGAAATTTTCGATAATATAAATATTGAAACTCTTTTCGAAGAAACTGAATCTAGTAATACAGAATCTAATACAATACGGACTAAAAAAGATAATATTAATATATGGATATTTTTTGAGAAAAAACAAAAGTAATTTATAAAATTTGTTATCAAAAATATAAATTTTTGAAAGGTTAAGGGTAGGCACACTTAGGAGACATTTAGTTAATAATCATTCAGATAAATTACCACAAATAAGACAAACGCAAATTGTTATAGGGGAAGCTAATATAATTTATACATTTAAATATAATTCGGATAAAAAAAAATTGGACAAATAGAATGGCTAGTAAGAAAAGAATTACCGCTTAGTATAGTTGCATGTCCAGTATTTGAAGAATATGTACAAAAATATTTACAATCCGATTATAAAAGAGTAGTGGAAGATCTGGTAGGAGGAGATCATTAGATAGATATCAAGAATAAAAAAATGATATAATTACACAATTTATGACTAGTGATCGTAAATTTTCATTAATTTCGGATAGTTAGAAAAATGAATATAAAAAAGAATATTATATTGTAATAACATGTCATTGGATAAATAATTCATGGTTTTTAGAAAAACAAATTTAACTTTTCAACGTTGAGAATTTCCACATTCCGGTGCACATATAGTTAGAATAATTTCAAATGTTGTTTATGACTATAGAATAAGTGATAGAATTTTTTCTATTTCATTTGATAATATTTCGATTAATACTATTGCGGTTAATAGTTTAAAAAATTCTTTAAACACAATTTTAAATAGAACTTTTTTTCATATTAAATATGCATGCTATATAATTAATTTATGTGTTAAGGATGGTTTAACAATGGGAGAACTATTTTGAAAACTTATTCGCGATTTAATTCATCAAATAAGAAATTATTCTATAAAAATCCAAGAAATTAGACTATTATGTTTGTTACATAATAAAAAATATAAAATGGAATGTGATATTAGGTGGAATTCAACATATGATATGTTACAAGGTGTACTTCATTTTCAAAATATTTTAATTGAATTCGCAAATTCAAATTACGAATATGGTTTTATTAATAATAACGATTTCGATTTTGCATCTACACTTACTAAATTATTGAAAATTTTTTATTTATGTACAAATTTATTTTTTGGATATTATTATCCAACTACTCATTTAATGTTACCAAATCTTTATAAAATTATTTATATAGTTAATGAATTTGAAAATGAAGAAACATTTGGTGAAATTGTTCTTCCTATGAAAATTTTTTTTTTAAAATATTAAGAAAAAATTTCAATTTTATATTTAGTTGTAAGTGCATTAGATCCACGTGTTAAAGTTGAAGGTGCTGAAATGTTAATTGATTGTTTTGTATAAATTTTTCTACCAGAAACGTCTATTAATCCACATTTTTTAAAATAACAAATATATCAAACTTTACAATCAATATTTGAACTATATGAAAAGAAAAAAAATAATTTAAATACTTATAATGTAGGTAGTAGTGTAGTAATAGCAGTCAATCATCTTCATATTCATTTTCATTTAATCTCTTACACATGTAAGGAAAAAAATAAAGAATTTCGTCATCATTTAATAAATTACTTTTATATAAACAAATACTTAGATTAGAAAATTTTGATGATACTGATTTATATGATATATTAGGTTGGTAGAAAAATAATGTATCGTATTATCCAATTTTGGCTTAAGTGGCTAAAAATATACTAACCCTTTCGGTATCCACAGTACCATCGGAAAATGTTTTTAGTGCAGGTGGTTGAGTGTTAACCGATAAACGTACAAATTTAACAGACGATACTTTAGAACCCTTAATTTGTATTAAAGATTGGAAGGATGTAGAAAAAAGGATGCAAGAAATCATGAAGGTCTCGGAAGATGATAAACAAGAAGTAGAAGAAGAAGAAGAAGAAGAAGAAGAAGAAAAATCATAATATAACAAAAAAATCAAAATGATGTAAAAATCAAAATAATGTAACAAAAAAATTAGTGGATTTTAAAATCCAAGTGATGAGTTTGGTAGTGGACGTACACTGAATTCGGTGGAACTAATCTAAAAATTTTGTATCTCTAATTTTTAATTTATTTTTTTATAAAATATGAATTAAAAAAAACAAAATGAATAAATAAATCATTATAAGAAAATAAAAAACAAAACAACAATTAAGTTAAAAAAAAATGGAGTTACAAAAATAAAATAGATTTAAAAAATAGAGTTACAAAAAAAAGAATTAAAAAAGGGGGAAAAAAAGGCCGAACCGAGCCCGGCCCGGTGGTTCCGGTTCAGCGGGCCGGGCCGGTTCAACTTTAAAAAAATTTGGAACTGGCCCGGCCCGGACTGGCCTAGGAACCGCAGCCAACCCGGCCCGTGGTTTCGGGAACCTCCCTTGAACCGGACAGAAACCGGCCCAGCCCGGCCCGATTTCAACACTATTTTGGACTTCCCAAAAAAGGGAAAAGCGTAGACCTCATTCCATTTTTTTTTGTTTTAAATGGCAAATATATATAATTTTGGAAACTTTCGATTTTGGAGAATCTTTTGGTATTTGGTTTCTAATAAGAAACTTTCAATTTTTGGCAAAAAAAAAAATTCTAGATTTCAATTTATTTTTTAAAATTTGACTTCCTAATTTTAGAAAAGGAATTGCAATTTCTTTTCCTTTAACAAATTTTCAGGCTTTGTAAGCAAAAAAGATTTCAAACTTTTTTTTAAGGATTGACTTCCCAATTTTTGGGAAGAAAGCTTATATTGGTTCTCTCAATTTTTAATTGTAAATTCACACCATAAAAGGATCTTCTTTTTTTTTTTTTTTAAAAGGCATTTTTTTGAAAAAATTTATGGGCCATTTTTTTTTTACCTAAATAGACCCAATCATGGGTGCAAAGATTTTGGAACTCATTGGACTCAATTGGACCCATTTTTCATTCTTTTCATTCTTTATTGTCCTCTTTTGTATTTAAGATTGGCTATTCATTTAGTATACGTAACATAACATATTTAAAAAAGTTTTGTCAAAAAGATGGGGATAAGTTTAACACTAACTTGTTCTTAAATGGTTTTAAAGAAACTCACCACTAATGTGGAAACTTTTCTAGTACTCCCTACTACAGAAAGGGGATTGGCCAAGTTTCGGATCAATTGTTGCCAAAAGGGGAAGACTTTGATTTTATACCGACAGCGAAAGTTAAGGGATGAAAAAAAATGGAGGAGGCAAATTTGGTAAATTAGACTTTTATAGACCCAATTTAAAATTGATAAGTTTAAGTTTTATATAGCCTAATTTTCAAAAAATTGAGTCTATCATAATAAAATTAGAATATTTCCAATTATAGATATGATTAAAATATGAGTATGGTTTTATATATCTAGAGATGAATTAATTGAAACAATATGTTATCAAAATGATATCTGTTATGAAAATTAATTTATTTTGGGATATAAAAAGTTGTGCGTATACAATTTATGTTAGTATTGATCGGCTCAAAAGAAGGTCTGTATGCAATTTATGTAAGTGCCGATCAAACTACATGAAGATCCATACTTGATAGAATTGCAAGTACACCTTATAGTAATAAATGTATAATAATTATTCGGATTTATATATGACTAATTCATCGACTTAAAGGAAGATAATTGCTTGATATATTCTTATTGTTAGCGTTTGAGTACTACACTAAAATATCACTTACAAATTAATTATAGTCTAAACATAAAATATTAATCGAGTGTTTGATATCTTGTGATGAGGATTACTCATATTCGAATATATTTGGTTTTAAAGTTCCATATGAGTATGTATTGATTTCTGTTCTCTGTTTGACAACTAATACTATTTCCACAAACATTAATGTCCATCTTAGATTGATTTTCAAGTTGAATGTCTCAAATTTCAAGTTATAACAAGAGAACTTGTTAATGGTTCTCAGAATCATAGACTTAAACCTTGTGCTAAAGATCGACTTTCTCCCACCTCTTACAAATAAGAGTATCTCTGATAAAAAATAGGGAGTTTGAAAGGTGGGAGAAGTCAAACACATGTGTCGAATGATTATGAAACGAACCATCCTAAAAATATTTAGAGTCACAATATTTAAGTCTATTACGATAGTCAAAACTTTCCTTAAAGATATTGAGAAACGATTTGTCAAGTCTGAAAAGATTGAGACTGGTATGTTATTGATAAATTATTTCTCAAAGTAGTATAAGAGTCAAGAACACTTGACCACTAAAGATAAGGAAAGAAAAGGAAAAAAAAAAAGAAAAGGATGCTGCAAGTATGACACCTTAGAAGAAATAACAAAAGATACCGGGTGAATCGAGAAAGAAAGAATGCTTATTTTGTGGCATCAAAAGGCATAGAAAGAAGTAGTGTATCAACTACTACGTCTAATGTGTGAAAAAAGGTATACTTCTTATTTTGTTTTGTTTTGAGATTAATTTAAATTCAGTACCATGATATATTTGCTGGCTAGATTTCACTACAACCACACACATCAGTATATCTATGCAGAGTTGTCTAAATTGTCGACCGCCAAATGATAATGAAAGATACATCTACATAGACGATAACGATAAAGTTCTAGTAGAAACAATAGAAAGATTTAGATTATTATTAAAAACCAGATTCTGTTTGAATTCACTTGAAATATTTGTTATAGTATCTTTGGATAGAACTTGATTTTTATTTTTATATTGGTCAAATTCGGTTTTATTTATTCTTTCAAAAATAGAAAAGTTAGTTTGTTTATGAAATCCAAATTAGGTGATTTTAGTTTTTTATTAGCATCTGAATAATCTTTATTTAATTGATACTGTTATTTCATTTAATGAATTTCTATAAACTAATACTTGAAGTGTAAAGTATAAAGTAGCCAATCAGAATTCCTATTTATTATGGCACAAAAGAGTGAGTCATATCTCCAAATAAAGAATAAAGAGACCTGTGTCAAAAGTAATCCTTGACTCCCTTAATTTCATGGATTTAATATTTGTGTAAATTGTATAAAGGAAAAACAAATTAACAAGAATGGATATGAAACCAATAGGAATTCAGACGTCTTAGAACTAATACATGCAGATATCTATGAGTCATTCTCTTTTGTTCTTGAAATAGTCAAAGATATTTTATCATGTTTATAAAAAATTATTCATAATATAACTCAATCAAGATTGCAACATACATCCTAAATAGGGTTTCGCACCAAGACAAGTAACGAAATCCCCTACAAACTTTGGACAGGGACACGTCTTAGTTTAGAACATCTGCATGTTTGGAGTTGTCTAGTTGAGATTATGTCTATTAGGCCTAATGAAAGAAAACTGGACATTAAGATGATTAATTGTTATTTTGTAGGGTACTGTGAAGATTGAAGGGGTATAAATTTTATAATTCCACAAATAAAGTCATTTTTTGTAATACCGAAAATTCGGTATTAGAAAATTTTTACCAAATTTTTTACTAAGTAATTGATTTCGATTCATCAATGAAGGTTTTATAAAGTTTTATTTGAACAAAAATAAGTTTTGGTGATGATTTGGTATAATTAAAACTTATTTGGAGTCAATTAAGTGAAGACAAGTTGACTCGACCCATGATAAGGCGACTTGGAGCTCAAAATTGAATTTTTGTTAAGTATGAAAGTCACCAAGGCGAACTAAACAAGTTTCAATACGACTTGGTGAGGTTAGGCCTCAGAATCTTTACTCTGCACAAAGGCAGGTCGACTTTCCTCAATGACAGGTCGACTTGTATTTCCAAACACACAAACAAACCGTCTTGTCCCAATGACAAGTTGACTTGTGATTTCTAACTTTGTGTCTAACAAGGTTGCTTGTGACCAGACAAGCCAACCCGCCAAATTTGACTCTCAGAGAAACATATCTGCAATGAAGCAAGGCGACTCAACAAATAAGTGAGGCGACTTGTGGGTTATAAAATAAGAAATTTGGGTCGTCTAGAGACAACTTTGAGGTGACATGAGGGCTCGATGAAACAAAACTAAGGCGACTTGGCATCTGAAAACCTTAGACACAGAAGGCGACTTGTACTCTATTGCAAATCAACTCATGAGTGTAAAATGTTGTAAAATGACAAAAATGGACATCCAAATGTAAAAAAGTCTTGAAAATAAAGAGGGATAAAAGGGAGATTTCACCTCATATAATATAAAAGGCTTAAACAAGCATTTGTTTTTCATTCTTCGCTCCCAAACAAACTCTCTGCTCTCTCATTCGAGTTTCTCTCTCGACTCTCATCTCCATCACCCCTCATTCTCCCCCTCTTTCTTCTGTGAAATCGAACAACACTCTCTCCAAACCCATAGATTTGAGCTCCCAAACCTCAAGCAAACTTGTGAAAGAAGGGGGGTGTTGAAAGAAATCTAGGGTTTGCCGAAAAAAGGGAAAATCTAGGATTTTTGAAACCAACATTCAAAATTCAATCCAACCAACCACAAAATTGAGGTAATTTCTTCCTTATAAACACGGATTTAGTTCTATTACTCTTGGATTTGATTCTTATGTTTGGATTTGAGAAATTTGTAAAGAGAGAAAATTAGGATTTTGGACAAAACTGATCCGAACGAAACTGATAATACAAATAAATGTAATACTTCTCTCTCATCTTGGATTTGAGTTAACATTACTTGTTTTCAAGATTTAGGGTGAGATCTGGAAATGTGAAATTTAGGAAAATTAAATCTAGGGTTTATAAATGTGAGATTAAGGAAAATTGTGAATGAGAATTGTATATAAATGCAAATGACATGTAGTAGATGAAATGATAATATAGAATCATGGATTTGAAAAATTAGGGTTTGAATTACATTTGGAAAAAACTCATAAACCCTAATTTTTTGCGTGATTTAACATCGAATTTATATTTATTATTTTAGGATAAATCAATTGGAATCCAAGAAGGGATTGTCTTGGATTGATTGTGAATTTGGAGTGTTGACCCTCCCAACAGATGAGTGGTTTCATGATTGCACTTAAATAAGAAAATGTTTTTATTGAATTTTCTAATTGATTTTCAAAACATGGATTTAAAGGTTTTAGTATGTGTGGAATACCCAATGATTGAATTTTGAATTCTTATGTATCCTATATGTTTTGAATGAACAAATGTGTCACGTGAATTTACTGATATTGAATCAAATGGTATGGGGATTATTATTGAAAAAATTGTTAGAATTGATAGCACATGAATTGGATTTATGATTTTGTGAAATTGTGCATGTGATTGGTTTGGGGTGAGAGTCTGAACCCATATTAAATGACTAGTCATCTTCCGCAACGAAGCGACTTGACGAGGTGATATAGTAAGGCTAGTAGACCATGGGATGTAGCCGTGCGTGTATGGTACGCCGAGGCACGTAGGTTATATTCATGCCTGGATATAGTACCCATGGGTGGGTTGGTAGACCATGGAATCTAGCCGTGCGTGTATGGTACGCTGAGGCACATAGGTTACATTCATAGCTGGATATAGTACCCACGGGTATGGAATAGTCAGACGACCCTCCAATGAGACCCCACAGACAACATTAAGGATGGGGGCAGTTTTAAAACGTAAAAATCATTAAAACTTTTAATGGTTCCACCCTACGTCGTGGTAGACCTTTGTTGGGAACAGTGGTTTTGGTTTGTCTTGAATTTGAAAATATAAAATTGATGGATGCATATGAAATTGATTATAACCATTGTGAATTATGATAATTTTGAAAAACAATGGTTTGAATCTATTCATTATTGGATGAAATTGCTAATAACATGATAGTTTGAACTCTATAAATTTGAAATATCCACCACACAAAGATTATTTTTGTATAATTTGTATCTCACTCTCTAGGTAATTATATACCCACCCCTCATACTTCCATTTTCATAGAGGAAGATTAGTTGAGACTTGTGGACGTCTAAGGTCATTTGAAGAAGATTATTTTGTCAGACTTCTTCAGGTATAGTTTTCATTTGGAATTGAGGTATTAGTGGATCTAAGTGGAGACAAATCGTGTATTTATTTTGAAAACTTATTTTCTACTAGATTTATTTAGGTTTGGAATCTGAATATGGTTTGTATACTTAAAATGAGGTCCTTTTTTCTTCATTTTCTTGAATTTTCTTTGAAAATTATTTTTGGTGAAAATTTGATATGGATCCCTTGAGTAGAGATTTGTTTATATTCTGTAAATTTGATTTGAACGGTCAGATTGGCCGATGCATGATGTTTTGAACAGAGATGGACTGAGTTGGTCCTTTGATTGTGCGAAAGAATGCATGCTACTTTATTTTGATGGGTTGATTGTTTTGAAAAATAGGTGAATATTGGAATACCTTACAGCATCTCAAAACACGGAGTGGGGTTCACACGTGTTTCGGGGTAATTCGGCGATTGTCGCGTGCTCGATGGGGGGGTCGGAGCGTGACATTTTTGAATCGAGAAATATCTGATTCTTTGAGAATATTGAGTTTGCGGGGGTAGATATAATTAGAAATATTGTCTTATAAGAGTAATATGTCGATATTTTCATATATGTCATTGAATTTGATCAGAGTTATATCCTTGATCCTGTCCAAAACATAACAGAATTAGACAATATTGGGTAACCCCATTCCAGAAGAACAAACTGTACCATCCTAAACCTATACCATTAAGAAGATCTACAAAAAAAAAAGAAATACAATCACGAATGATTATGTTGCATTTCTTCATGAGCAAGAGGTTGATATTGGAGTGATGAAAAATGATCCAATTAACCTCCATTAAGCCAAGAGATGTTATAATTCTTAAAAGTGGATCAATGTCATAAATAAAGAGATGAAGTTGTGAAAAACAATGATGTTTAGGATCTCCTTCCATTGCCTAGAAATACAAAACTCATTGGTTGTAAATGAATATTTAAAATCAAAAGGGATTATAAAGGCAATGTAGAAAGATATAAGACTTGCCTTGTTACAAAAAACTTCACAAAGAAAAAAGATATCGATTATAAAGAGATTTTCTCTTTGGTATTTTTGAAAGACTCTTTCAAGATTATAATGGCATTAGTTACATATTTTGATTTGAAGTTACATCAGATGGATATAAGAATTGCATTTTTTAATGGTGACATTGATGAATATGATCTATTTGGTGCAACCAGAAAACTTTGTATCAAGAGACTTAAAGAATATGGTTTGCAATAAGAAATCCATCTATAAGATCAAGTTGACATCCCAACAGTGGTATTAAAATTTTTATCAAGTTATCATCTCGTTTAATTTTAAGATAAATTTAATTAATGATTGTGTATACTATAAGTTATGTAGGAATAGATACAATTTCCTAATTTTGTATGTCAAAAGGATATTCAAAAAATATGACATGCAAAATTATAAATCATATGATACTCCTATGACTAAAAGAGATAAGTTTAATCTCAAACAGTATCCCAAAAGCAACTTTGAAAAATGAAAAATATAGACAATTCCCTATGCATTAGTGGTAGTGTCACGTACCCCAATTTAGTTGTATAATTAATAATGGAATGATAATACTCAAGTGAATTGAGTACATAATCGGGAATTTAGAAAATTAAGAAATAAGGGGATAAGAGTAAGGACAAAGAACAATGGGGATTTGAGATATTGAAAATCTATATCTTACAGGAAACTAAATACTCCAAAAATGAGATATATGAAATATCTAGAAAATAAGAAGGAAAAATCCTGATAATTGTTCTTTATATATCAAATAAGTTAAAACATATTTTTTTTGAATTTTTTTTTAAATTATTAGCTTTCCGAATAAAATCTATCAAAATTAATCATTTCGAATTTTGTTCTTAAAAGGGAGAGTTGACTTTTTATTTTTAAAAAATTAGATTTTAAAACTATTTTTATTAAATCCAAATGGGGGTATTTCTTTGTCACGTATAATTCTTAAGTAAATGTTTTCATTTATTTAAATGATATTATACGGAAATAAATATCCCGAACAATTAACCAGAATTATTGAATACGTAAAATACATTGAATCTTCACACAACCATCTTACCACCGACCAAAGGATAAGCACCACCGACCATAATAAACATGTAATTAATATGTGTCCAAACAAATATCTTATATCAAAAGCAAGTGTCCTACATGATGAACAAGTATCCTACACATGTCAACAATCCATGAAATGTGTTATCTATGATAAACAAGTGTCCTACGTATGTCTACAATCCATGAAAGAGAATGATGACTCATCATTTTCTAACATCTATAAATACCTCTTTCCCATTCCCATTCCAAATCATAAGCAAACCATGAGAAAAGAAAGAGGGAGAGAACAGGGAAAAAAGGAAGAGATAAAGAGAGAGAGAAAGAAAAAAGAGAAAGAAAAGAAAAGAAAAGAGCAGAGGGTGAAAGGGAAAAAACAAATTAGTTAAAGATCTTAGTTAACTTTTTGAGGTGAGTATCCTTTGTATTCATATATTTTTTATGCATAACTACCGTGATTTTCTACTACTATCATGATTTACTACTGTTACAATAATTTCCTACTGCTATATCAATATGTGTTTGTGATGTTGTATAAGCAGGTATATGTGGAGATAGCTCGAGTAAATAAGTACTTTGTCAAACATCAAAATACATACCAGTAGCACCCTATTAATATGGATAGGAGGTTTGTCTACTTAATGCGAGGGAGAGTGATAGGCCTTTTCGGAAATGGATCTCATGGAAGGGATAAGGAGACTTTTCTTATGGAGAAATAAGATGAAAGTGAACCGTTACTTGTACTGTATTTTGTTACTATTATTATTAAATTATGCATGTTGTTGCTAGATTGAAAACTTTCTCAAAAGATTTTACAATAAGACTATTATCATATAATTTTATAAACTTTTTTTTACACACGCACACACGTATCTCATTGGGTTATCAAGTTCATACAAAAAATTATTTTTAAATTCTGCAGGAACAAATATTAAGGAGGATTAGATGAATCAATAGAGATAACCTTGTTGTGGATAATCTCTCTAGTGTAGAAGTTCTGTTACTTTATCATATATAGAAAACTTTTGTAATATGTTGTGATTTAAATAAATGAAAAATCTATTATTTTAGTATGATTTCCATTACCGTTCAAGTGACTGAGCCGTAATAAGAACGAGGTAGTCCGTCACCGATGAAGCCCCAGCGAGGGGGTGGATTTAGGGCGTGATAGGTGGGGAGTCTGATATACGCTTAGATATGTACGAGTTTGGATATTGCGTACATTATAGTAATGTATGATAGATATTTAAATAATTCGGGAATAGAATATTGGAAAGTAACCAATCGGGTCTTGTAGTTTTTACAAAAAACAAAAGGACATTTGCTCATATATTAGAAGACCAATCAGTTTGAGATTATTCGATATACTAAGTTCGATTTTGCAGAATGTCAAGATAATATGAAGGCTACAACATGCTACATCTACACGTTAGCAGGATGAGCCAATTTTTGGAAAAGTGTTAAATAATCTCTTACAATCTCTTCTACTATGGCGGCGGAATTCATAATGTATTGTGAAACATCCAACTATAGAATATGGTTGCGAAACTTTATTACGGGACTACAGGTAATAGATGGCATTGATAGACCATTTAGATTATTGTATGACAATAACTCGATAGTGTTATATTTCAATAACTACATGAATTTAACGATATCAAATCATATTGACATTAAGTTCCTAGTTGTCAAGAAAAAAATTTAAAGTGAACAATTGTCAATAGAGTACGTTAGCACAAATTTCATGATTGTACTCTTACCAAGGGATTGTCACCCAAAAGATTTATGAACATAATACTCATATGGGTGTCATCTTATTTCAGGATTTTTAGTTTTATTGGGAGTTTGTAATTTTAGATATTTATCTAATATAGACAATATTCGATTGTTTCAGTTTAAGGTTATTTTCCATGGAAATAAAAATTTAGTTTTGGATTACACTCTAACATTAAGTGTGGTATATTTCATTAAAAATGATCAGTTGTAAATAGGTATGCTAAAGATCATATTGCATGACATTTTCATACTACACATATATATCATAATTCATTTTATTCGATTATATCAATTCACGTGACTATTGATAGGTTAAGTTACGAAAGAAATGTAACAAAAGTTACCTTGATTCTAAGTTAGTATAATTGATGAATCGAATTGGTTATCAATATATTTTAGTACTAAAAAAAAGTTGAATTTATTCGATTATTTCGCAATTATATAATTATAAAGTTTCACATATAACTCAAGTGGAAGATTATTGGATCATTAATCTAACATTGGGTTTATATGTTAAAATAATTTTGTATTGTATACTGTCATTTAAGTTAATCCCATATGAAAGTAATTTGCTAAGTTTAGAAATTTTGTAATTTGGGTTTACTATATCTCATAGGATATGAAAATAAATAAATAAATATATACCAATAGACATTTACTATTTAGATAGGTTAAATTGAGAATTTCGAAAGGTGATTTAAAGACAGCTGGCATAAGCTGAATGGATAAATTTGGAAGGTAAAAGTAACCCTACAGCTTTAAAAGGATTATGGTTTTCAGGCCATTGCATCACTCTAATATTCTGATACTCCTACATACAAAGAAATTTTGTGAGAATACGTTTGATCTAAATGACCGAACTCAAAATTCTGCCCAAAACAAGATTTTATTCAATTGAGTTCTTTAGTTATGGATTTAGATATTCTTCCATTTGATTTAAGTTTCAATTTCGATGATTAAATTTTAATTTTGTTGATTTAATATGATATTTGACATATTTTGTTTTAAGGTTTTTTTTTTTCAACAGTTGTCCTGTAGCTATTGAACCTACTTCTTTCCCAACTCCTCTACTACCTCCTCATTGCACAGAATCTTTTATATTAACACCGACGATCAATCGGCTTAATGGGATGCGTTGCTAGTTTTCTTAACCAAAGTCATGAGTTCAACTCGCAATTTGGGTATGGAGTAAACTACGTTGGGAGGGTAACCCCTTAAATGAGTCACTGCAAGTTTTGTATCGAATTAGTCAGAATATGATTCCAAATACCGGTCTGTATAGTATAAAAAAAAATGAATCTTCCACATTAACAGCATAGATGGTACATTATATACTAGTTATTTGTTACATGAACTGGTCAAAGAACAACCTAAGGTTATTTGGGAAATTTGCTCTTACTTCTCTTTCTACTTTCTTGGTTTTGAAGCATGCCAAATACGATGCAATGATCCTTATGCATCTGGCCGCTATTCTGCAAAAGCTCACATAAGCTTTTGCTCGTGATTATTGTGAGATTGTGTTGATGCTTCTTAACTCATTCAGGTCTGCATTACACATCATCCTACCCCATCCTTGACATTTTTTTTCTTGGACTAAATTGTCCTTCTTGTTGAATGAAAGAAATCATTGGTTTTGTTTTTTGTTTTTTTGCCTTTTTTTCATCTGCACTTTCAGGTGTAATTAGAGAAAATGTTCGACATAGCTACGGCAAAGAAAGCTAATGCTGAAAGAGAAGCATCATTGTCAGATTGCCTTGAGATGGCGGAATGCTATCAAAATTACAAAGCAGATGATATAACAAACCATGATAATGATAAGAGTCCTAGTTCAGGATCTAGTCACATGCTACAAGGAAATCCTCTATTCTCTCCGTAGAGTTTTTCTCACCTTATGATGGCAATCCAACAAGTCTCTGACAACAGTTCTTTTAGGAGAATTAAATTTATTAAAAATAGAGTTTACAATAAAATATATTTTCTATTAAAATAAAAACTATTATTCTAAAAAATAACTATCATCTCCTAAATATCTGTTTAAGAGATTACTATTATCTTTTAAATATTCTCATAGAATATAGACCATCCATATCAGATATCCAGTGACCAGTAATAGCAAAACTCTTACCCAACTTAAGTATCTCATATGAGGCAATTCATCCAAGTCTGTCATTGTGTAATAATCTGTTTAGTGTAGAGTACTTATTATTGATTCTGCTTTTCAATTATCTATTCATTGACAAAAATAGTTAAAAATGTGTTCTCAAATATGATTTTTCTGTTGTTTAGGTAAAAGGTATAAAAATGACAGCATGCTATTAATTTCTAACATTTCTATCAAGTCAGTTTTTCAGGATGACTTGATGTTTAAAGTAAAAAAATTGTTTTGCATTGTTGAAAGAATATTTCAATAACCAATAAGTCACACTAAAACGCTGTGTTCTACTATTTTCTTTAAAACAATTCATACCGTCTTAAGCCCCACGTTTCTTCAGTTTCTTGTTGATCTATTTTAACCACACACTCTCTCTCTCTCAGAAATGCTTAATTGCTTCCCTTATTGGTCAGTAATTTCTGAATCTTCACTTTCTTGAAACTGTTGGTAAATGTCCACGTAAGGGCATTTTCCATAAAAAAAAAATAAGGTAAATTTAAAATTTAAAATTCAAATGGGTAGTTACCCATGATTAAAAACTATCCAACCCAAAACCACCCTCTAACTCCCATGGGGCACATTTTGGAAAAGAATCTCTCCCTCTCTTTTGTGGTGAAGCAAGCAGAGATATGGTGTTTTCTTTGTATGGAAAAA
This sequence comes from Dillenia suffruticosa, assembly GCA_033439265.1. NCBI lineage: Eukaryota > Viridiplantae > Streptophyta > Magnoliopsida > Dilleniales > Dilleniaceae > Dillenia > Dillenia suffruticosa. The sequence goes on from JAVTVX010000005.1 coordinate 5,965,949, forward strand.
CACGAGAGTGAAGCAATCCTTTTGAGTTGAGAAACAAGCACACATTTGTCTCGAGAGAAAAGATGAGGGAACAAGAATATTTCGATGAGAAAATTTTCTTTTATTGTTGTATTACCGGACTTTGGATTGAAGGATTGTGGCACTACAATGGTGGCTCGTTTTGTGATCATCATCTCGATCAAACGATCCATACGAGAGAGTTCATGGATCAATTGATTTTTAGAGACCTATCCGAAAATTCTGAACTTTATTTTATAACGTTTCCGCATGCACATATAGTGTGTAATAAATCTAACATGATATTAGAGCGACGTTACAACAATAACATCAACAACCACTTGAACCTTAATCCCAGTAATTTGAGTCGATTATTTGAGAGGCAAATATATGGAGAAAAAAGAAAAAATACATATATATGATAATAATAATAATAATAAAATAAAAAGAATATATATACTTACTTTTTGTATTTTTTATATAAAATATATAACTCAAAGTGAAGTTAGATTTATTAAAAAAAATTGAAATTTTTTCTCATAAAATTTGTAAAGTAAAATTTGGAGTTCGGATTACAGATGAGTTTCATGAATCCAAGAATACCACAAGAATACCCATGGCCCAAGGATCAGGAAAATGATTTTTGTTGAATTTTTTTAGCACATTAAAGTTATGAAAAGTTCGGTCCAAGTTTTTGACCCTGTGGACATAAAACCTTAGATTTGTCGAGTTTAAGAATAAATTGATCTATAAAATTGATATGAATGTATCCCTTATGTGGTGATCTATATTTTGACATATATATTGCATATTTTCATTGTTGAAAAACGAGTTTCAAAAATGGCCGAGAAAGTCTAAAACTTTAAACGCTTGATTCACGGAAACCAGGGCTTATTTCTCCCAAAAATCGACTTAGAAATAAATTCGGAAGGTTGAATTTTGAATAACAGTCGAAATCCACATTAAAAAGTGGTCAAAAAGTGATTTTTCTGGTAGCAGGGTCGCAGAGACCTGGTTGCAGAGAGTTTGGTGAAGAAGAAGAAGAGTGCAGACTCGACGGGAGCGTGCGACACACGCATGAGCAGGGGGCATGCTGACCAGAGGATGGGAGTGGCACGCGCATGAAGCCCACGCTCATTTCCAGTAAAAAAAAAAGTGGAAATGTTCAGAGATGTCACCATCTAAATTCAAATCCGTGAGTGACATAATCTTTCTAAGTGCCCCAAACCACCGGGCTACAACATGACACTTCGATAGGGTCTCATCCCATGCCATATATATTTTCTTGCTGAATGCATCACGAGCTTGATCTCACATAACACATGCGCTGAGCGTCTAGCATGTATGCCAGCACGTAGCCGGAGCTGCAAGCGCGTGAGGTACACCCAAGCGGAAGGAGCGTGAGGCTCCTTGCAGTAGGTGCCTATAGTGCACGCACGCTGTGGCATGTGAATAGGCTCTGGCAATCCAGGTCGCTTCCTACCCAGATCTGTGTCCTGACTCTGGAAGTGACCAGGGCGCGTATGAGGGCACTTGGCAGACGCGCTACGCGTCTAGCGCGGGCTGCTGCTGTGGTTGCTGGCCCGTGAATGTGCCTGGTTGTGAGCCGTTGGCACATGGTGGCACATAGGACTTCCGGCGACACTTGAACTCGTTCCGAATTGATTTTTTTCTAAATTTTTAACGGTCCCACGTCTAATTTATGAGTTTATATGGGTTTTTGTATGAAAAATCCAAATCCAGATGGTAAGATACGATTCTCGGATGTAGTGTCTGGTGTCTGGTGTCCGTTGACTTATACGCTCACTTTAGGGTCTATACTCGAATCATTTGAGATTTATTGATTCGTAGGGTACACAAAAATATGAGAATAAATATCAATAAGTTACTAAAATCTCTTGTGATGCAATGAGAACTGTTGTATTAGATTTTTGCAAGAATGATAAATTGAATGGTGAGAACTGCAATATTTTACACCAGATGATTCAATTTGTTTTCGAGGAGTAAGATTTGATGAGATTTTGAGGTACGAGATGGTAGACCCCAGAGAGGATACCACACCTCAGTATATACGGGATAATGAGGTCTTTCGTGCATGGAAGAAAAATGATGGCCAAGATAGGGCAATCCTTCTAAGCAGCGTGCATGATATGATCCCGGTTTATGAGTAATATTTTACGATTTTGTCGGTTTGGTTCGCCCTAAAAGAACATTGTGGTGCTTTAATAGTTTCTAAGGTTATGATGTTAATTTATAAGTTTATAACTTATAAGAAAATGGTTGATCATATAATGATACAATATTTGATGCAAATATCGAATATGATTGCCGAGTTAAGAAATGTAAACAATCCCATTTCGAATGAGCTTGAGATATTGGGTGTGATCCAGTTTTTTACCTTGTTTATAGGAGATTATGAAAACTTATCTCACATCCGACGAAAGTATTCATACTTTCGCTGATGTGAACAAGTACAATGAACTCGAGGAGAAACACCTGAAGGCGAGTAGGCCGCACTCGGGTCATACTTATGCAGTAGAGTGGCATAAGGACTCCCATGTACCTAACGAATGGCATAAGTATAAGGAGAAGACTCGATGTCCAGGCATGAAGAAACCACCTGAGAAATCCAACATCGAAGTACAAAAGCACAAAAAGAAAGAATTTGATAAGACCAATGTAAAGTGTTACATCTGTGATAGATTTGGTTATTTCGCTCGTGGTTTGAGATTTGTTTTATCTACTGCGATATTCACTGATTTCTCTGCTTCATGAATTCTAATCTCAAAAACTACCGATCATATAGTTCGAGATAGGAGCGCGTACGTAGAATTCTACTGAGTGAGTCCTTAGGCTAGGATGATTCACATGAGGAATGAAGCATTTGTTATCGTCAATAGAGGGATTGGTACTTGTAAGTTGGAGTTACAAAGTTGCCAGACTTTGTATCTACATGATGTTCTTTGCACTCCGGATATTTGACAAAACTCAATTTCAATACTTGGTTTAGATTGTCGAGGATATGCTTTGCCTTTTGAAAACTCTAATGTTTCTATTAGTTATGACAGTTCTTTTGATTGTTCTGCTTTTATCCATGATGAAAATATGCACCGGATGTTGTTTCTCTTATATGGTATTCTTGTTATTCTTCTTTTGTCTTTATATCTTATTGCGTAGATAATAATGTAAATGAATGGCATAGTAGACTTGGACACATGGGGTAAGAGATGATGAATCGGTTAACAGCGATTAGTTTGTTGGATCTGCTAACTAGGTTCGAGTTACCCATATGTAAATTTTGTCTAGCCGGCAAAGTTACAAAAAAACTATTTGGCAACGCAATAAGAGTTGGGACTCCATTACAGTTGGTCAACTCCAATATCTAGAGAGCCCGAAATGGAGCTGAGTGCAGTTCATTCATAAATGATTACGCGCATTTCAGTTACGTCTATCTGATCTCGTATAAATTTGAGACATTGAAATGTTTCAGGAGGTTTATTAGCGAGATTGATAATTAGTTAGACTTGAGAGAGAAGACTCTTAAAACCGATTGGGGGTGTAAGTATTTGTCAGAACTATTCAGAAAACTCTGTTTCGAGAATATATAACGAGACAACAAACTATTTCTGTTACTTCTCAGTAGAATGGAGTAGCCGAGAAGGGGAATAGGATTTTATTGAAGATAGTGAGGTCTGTGATGGCGTAGGCAAATTTGTTCATCTCCTATTGGGGAGATGTTTCATTGATTATAGCCTACGTCCTTAATCGTATCTCAGTAAATTCTGCAGTCAGTGCCCCAATTGAGCTTTGGACAGAGAAGTAGTCTAATCCTAACTACTTCAGGTCACAGGGTTGTCCACGTATGATCACGTTTTCTCACATTTATACGACAAGTTAGACCTGTGAGAAAAGAAATGTATTTTTATAAGATATTTAGAACACTCTAGGGGGTATGTGTTTTTAGGTGAGCATACGGATGACACTGTTCTTGAAATTGAATCTCATAATACCACGTTTCTTGAAAATGATTTTCCTAAAAGATGTGAAATAAATCTAGACTTTACCTTCTATAAAATGGATGAGCCCGGAAACTCAAGTGAGCCTGGTAGCTCAAGCAAACCTCGCAGCGGGATACAAGAATCCATTACGATCTTGGTCCAAATAGGAGCAATCCATCGAGAGATAAAATCGATCGAAACTTTACCTTCTATGATATAAATAGGTCTAGTGACTCAAGTGAGTCCAGCGACTTAGATAAGCCCAACAGTGGGATATGAGAATCTATTATGGATTTTGGTCCTAATGAGAGTGATCCATCTAAAAGTAAAGAGATTCTCTCTCCTCATAAGAGTATCGAGGATGCAAACTACGTCACTTCTCGATTGAGGGCGAGACCCTCATTATGACTCTTGTAGATGATAAAGAACCTAAAATGATCCGGGAGACTCTTGAGGGTTCTACAAAAAACTATTTGTTGAAGGCCATAGATAAAGAAAAATAGTCGATGAGAATAATGGGATCTAGAATCTAGTTGATTTGTCTGAGAATAGAAGGACCATTGGGAACAAGTAGATTTTCAAGATCAAGAGAAAGGTCAAAAGATTGGTTGAGAGGTATAAGACCTGTCTGATAGCCATGGTGATACTTAGACTAAGGGCGTGGACTATCGGGGAGAAAAGTCCAATTTATCTCAATCCGTTTACTTTTAGCAATTGTCACAAGTATGGTTCTGAAGTTATACTAGACGGACGTAAAAACTGTCTTCCTTGACGGAAATTTAGAGGTGGAGATCTATATGGAGCAATTTTCTAGATTCGTTCTAGTAGGTCAAGAAAATAAGGTTCATCGACTTCGGAAGTCGATATACGGCGTTAAGCTATCATTCAGATAGTGGTACCTAAAGTTTCACAAGAATGTGATATTTTATGGGTTTGTGTTGCATGTACCTAATACATTCTGATAACTATTTTGGAAATAATAAAGAGTATCTAATGACCATTAAATTATGGTTATTGCCGAGTTTTAATATGAAGGACATTGGTAAGTCTTAATTCATTCTCGAAGTTAAAATCCAGAGAGATCGCTCAACAAAGATGTTGACTATTTAACGAGAGTTCTATATCAGGAAGATTCTTGAGAATTTCGAGATGAGAGATTGCAACCCAATAGCTATTGCTATCGCTAAAGGTGAAGATTTAACTCATGACATATGCCCTCAAATTCAGGAAGAAATAAGGGAGATAAGTAGAATCCCTTATACCAGTGCAATGTGCAATCTAGTGTATGCGATGAGGTGTACACGACCAGACATTTATTTTGCGGTCGATCTAGTGAGTGGGTAACAATCAAATCTTAAAAGAGATCACTGGAGAGTAGTGAAAATGATTCTGAAATATTTTAAGAAAACTGTAGACCTCTCCTTATATTACGGAGGAAGTGATTTGCGTCTCATTGGGTATTCAGATATCGACTGGGGTGGCAATCTGGATAGACACAAATTGACATCAGTTTTTTGCTGTTTTGCTCAATAAATGGTACCATGTTTTCGAGAAACAAAAAACAAATCTGTATATCTCTATCTACCATAGAGACTGATTTTGTGGTATGTCCAGTGACAGTTTAAGAAAGTATTTGGTTTCTGAGATTTCTGAATGATTTAGGGGTTGTGGCAGATAGTGGGAGATCGGTGATAATTTATAATAATAATCAGACCAACATTGCCTACAACTAAAATCCTAACTATCATAGTAATACCAAAAAGATTGATACCAGATACCAGTTTGTAAGAGACAACACCAAGGAGGGCGACCAGTTTGTAAGAGACAACACCAAGGAGGGCGTAGTGATGACTAAGTATACTTTTTTTATATAGTATAATAGTCGATCCCTTCACTAAACTCATTATGTGAGACATATGAAATCATTGGATTTATATATAATTTGACATTTCTCACGATATACTGATTTTGATATTTATTGATATATATGACATATGTGCATTATTCAATCACAAGTTTATTTGTTACACTTGTTTATTATTATATATTTAGTAGTATGTTTTGATAAAAGATATGTCAAGCAGGTGTGGTCGACTCTCTCACACGAGTGACCACCTGCAGCTCTGAGTGAGCAGAGATAAGACGGTTTCTAGTCGTAAGAGTCTTTGAAAGTGACCATACTAAAACATAAGTCGTCCTGATAAGTATTCAGTTTGAAGTCATATATGACATAAGCGATATGGATATACCCACATCTATATTGTCTGTAAGTAACCAGGTTGAGATCTCAGATATCACATGCGTCAAGTGATATGTCTCTAAGATATTTTCTCTAAAATCTCTGGGTAAAGTCTTATATGGACTGAGTCCTATACCTACATAATATTAGAAAAATCTAACATATGTTCTTTGAGAGATACCGGAATAACGCTATGGCACGTGTTTTATATCGTGTGTGATAAGTCAACCAAGGGATAGTGGGAGCTATTGTTTGAGATGATAGTATGATTATGATCCTCGTTCCCATTGTGTAAAACCCGAAATCCATTGGGTAAGATCTCTTATACTCTTGTGATTTCGTCTGTCTCTTAAGATTTTATTTTGATGTTGCTACTTTAACATGTCATAAAAAAATCATGGTTGATTCGGTTTGGCGGTACATATATAGGAAAGCAGCTAAACTAAAATTGAAAATTAATAGTATGAAAGGAAAACCAATCAGCATTATATCATATTGTTGTATTTACTGACCGGTCTGTTATATTTATGTATATTGGGATTCAAAAATGATAGTGAATATACAGTCGAATAAATAATTGGAGATCACTTTCAATGAGAAAAGTGGCTTGATAGATGTAATTACGTTGAATTTGGGGTATAACAAGTTTTTTTTATACTAATGGTGGATTATCGGTTATCCTAACAAGTGTATCAAGAAATCTTTGCTTGTAAATGTACTCGTCAATCACACGACATCCAATCTTGTATGAAAGTCCAGTAAGGTGACGTAAAAAATCACATGAGTTGTGATTTTATAACGGATGTAAAATGTTTTCGTGTGCAAGTGAGAGATATCGGTAAATGTCCACGTAAGAGCATTTTTCATTAAAAAAATAAGAGGATTAAATTTGAAATTTAAAATTCAAATGAGTAGTTACCCATGATTAAAAACTACCAAACCCAAAACCTCCCTCTAACTCCCATGGGGCACATATTGGAAAAGAATCTCTCCCTCTCTTTTGTGGCGAAATAAGCAGAGATATGGTGTTTTCTTTGTGTGGAAAAACACAAGAGAGAATGCAATCCTTTTGAGTTGAGAAATAAGCACACATTTGTCTAGAGAGAAAAGATGAAGGATCAAGAAAATTTCGACAAGGAAATTTTCTTTTGCTGTTGTACCAATGGATTTTGGATTGAAGCATTATGGTACTACGGAGGTAGTTCGTTTCGTGATCACCATCTCAACCGAGTGATCCATACGAAAGAGTTCACAAATTGGTTGATTTTTGTAGGCCTATACATCTAGTTATTTATCCAAAAATTTCAAACTTTATTTTATAACGCTTTTGCATGCACATACAGTGTAATAAATCTAACAGAAACCCTAGCTACTGCTTCTTTATTTAATCTTTTCTCTGATGCTAGTGCCCGTTTGAAAGATAAAAGTCTTAATGGGTCATACTAGGCAAAAGAATTCCTTCTGCCCAAAAGCACCACCATATCTTGGAATTCCCCTTGCGCCACCAGGCTCCTCTTATGCACAAACTTCAATGACAAAAGGTGATACTATTGATGTCTCAATTGCATTGTCCCAATGCAAGGATGCAATAAGGATTTTCAAGGATGGAGATCACGAGAAAGGCCTTATAATCTTGAAAAACTTGTGTCTCCGCTATGAGAACATGGGTGTCTTGCATTTTGTGTGCAGGCTTCTTTCTAGGCGTGCTTTCTTCTTGTCCAATGGTGACCAGGCTAAAGAAGGGCGTATGGCTAATGCCCTTGAGTCAGGTCGAAGAGCTATTGCTTTGCTATCCGAATCACTTCATGCTGCTTGTTTCCTAAGGGACTTGCTATATGAGGTGTACAAGACTCCGAAACAATTCGAGGAGGCCATTTGGATATCTGAACGCAGTTTGTTAGTTGAAAATCCAGATGACTCTTTGAAGGATTTGGTTCATGTGCATTCCAACAAACTCTTAGAAGCTAAACATCGATTCATTCTCCCATGCAATGTCAGCAATGATGGGGACAATATGCTTGAGGATTGTGTGTGGAAACCAGTAAATGCATTTGCCTTTGTCAAGTCAATTAGCAGTCATCCGGAACATGATCCATCATCTGAAGAAGACAATCTTTCTTTATTTAGATTGGATGATTCTGTGGGAAAAATGTTGCAAGTAGACAACCTTTCTTTATTCAAATCTGATGATTTTGATCGAAAAATGTTGCTTGACTCAATTCATTGGCTGTTTAGGTTTTTGCTGAAGCGTAATTGTCTTGCTGCAAGCCATTTTAACTGGGTAATAGACTTCACAATCAAAAATCTGCAATCTATAATTCCAATGTCACAGCTTCTTACCTATGCCTTTGATTAAACACTTTCTTGTATTTGCTTTCTTAAAGTCCCCCAGCTTACAATAATCTTGGCATTCTTGAGTGAACTTTCAATTGCATGTGAATTTTATGAAAATTCTCAGATAAAAAAGTACATGGATGATGCATTTGGTAGCTACTCGAAGATTCAAGTCAAAACGAAAATTGGTTTTAGCGAGGATTCATCATGTCTTGTTTTGGATGAGCATATTCTGCAAGGGCAACTTTTCAGGAATTAAGATGATGCTGAAGAGCACAATGGCTCTGCACCAACTATTGCAAGTGATCCTCATGATCATTTAGAGCTTTCGGATGGCAGTTTCTTGGACATGTTGCATCTATTGTACCGTCCAATTTTGGAACTGCTAGAGGTAAAAAATGTTTTAAAGGTTAATGAAGGCCAAGTAAAAGACTTCTTTCATGTTGTCGAAGAGAAGTTTAAACAATTGGAGAGCTAGATTGTGTGAGAACAAGCTCAAGCATGTAACTGATTACAAAACAATTCAAGCAGTTGAGAGTATCTCTATAGATGAACCTTCAAAGAGAAAGCGCAACCTTAGTTCCTTATTGAAAGAAAGACAAGAAGAACAAATGAGAAGGAAAAACGATCCCTTCTTCAACGGAATTGAATTAGAGATTATCACTGAAATTCTTAAAAATGGACTATCCTTAAGCACCGAGTCTAAGCAAACTTCTAATATTCTAAGCAAAACCCACAATAGCTCTCAGGTAGACATTTTCTTAGAACAGACTATCTGGTGCATCTTTCTACTATAGTAGGGTTTGTTAAAATAATTTAGAATTTATGACATGAAAAAAATAAATAGTCATGTGAGTGAATTTGAAATAGTAATCGAGTGATTTCCATATAATTATGTGAGATTTTTCATGATATCTCTTAGCATGCTAATAAACTCTAGAATAATATATTGTTTTTACATATAGGTCGTCATATTTTGTTTTTAAATAAGAGTGGAGAGTTACTCTAGAAAAGAGTGAAAATTTTATGTGATGCTATTCATAATTTTCTTTTGAGATCTCTCTCTTCCTAGTATAATTTTGAGTATTTATTTGAAAAAATTCTTATTTTTATTATATGATCTTCTTCTCTACGAAAAACATTGATTTTTTCTCGCCTAATCCAAATTCATGTTTTTTTGCTGCGAACAAGTAGTATAAGAGTTAGGTTGAGGTTATACCTAAGTTGGTGTCTCTTAGGATCAAAGAAAAAAAGTTATTTGCATGTGTTAGCGTTTTCAGGTTTTTAAAAAAAGACAAATAATTCGTTAAGAAATCTCTAGATTTAAAGACGAGAACCTATTGAGAAGATGTGAATCGTGAGAAATACTCCACGAAGAAAAAAGTTTTGAACAATAGAGAATGAAGAGTCTACTATCGTTGTGACTATATAATTTAAAACCATATTTAAAGAATTACTAGAAAAGTTAAATTTGCATGGAGCAGAATATATGTACGCAAAGTTTGGTCCAGATCATCTACCGGATTGTAAAGGTGATATTTGAAGCAAATAGATTCAAGGCATGAATAACATAGATTCAAGGCATACACAAAAAAAGAAGTTGAAAATCAAACGGCTCTATGGATAATAAGATATTTGAAATGGGTTTACAATATTGTTATTAAGGATGTAAATTAAAAAGAATTATATGAAATCAAAAATGATTTAGAAGAATTGAAATAAATTTATGAATTAAAAGAAATTTATGAAGAATTAAAAGAAAATTTTAATGAAGTCATGAAAGAATTGTAAGAATTGAAGATGAAAATAGAAGAAAAAAGAATCTGAAGAGATGAAGCAACAAAGATACATTGGTGATATACAATAAAAAAATAAATTCTAAATTAAGGATAAATGTTGAAATAATTTAGAATTTATTACAATGAGAAAATAAAGAGTCATGAGTAAATTTCAAAGAGTCGTCGTGGAATGATTCCCAAACAGTCATGCGAGATTTTTCAAAATATCTCTTAGATTATTAATAGAGTTTAGAATAATGTATTAATTCTATATATAGGTAATTATATTATGTATTCAAATAAGAATAGAGTCACTCTAAAAAAAGTGAAAATTTTATGTGGTACTATTTATTATTATATTTTAAGATCTCACCCTTTCTAGTATAATTCTAAGTATTTGTTTGAAAAAATTTTTATTTTTATTATCTTCCGTTCTCTCTTTCCAACGGGGTTGTTTTCCAATATCCTTGAGTCTTGTCTAACTGTTACTTCGGTTTTCAGTTGTGCAAAGATGATGCCATAATCCTATGTGCTCAAGCAGCTTGCGGAAGTGCGGAGGGCATGCATGTGTCACTTTCAGTGTGTGATTATCGTACAATAATGCAACGAGTACTCTTCCAGGTTTCAGTGTCACTTCTCTTCAATTGCAGTAATTTTTCCTGGTTGTTGGGTGAGAGCTAATTCTGGTCTCTTGCTGGTCACTTTAGATGCAACTGGAAAGTACGGTTGACAAGGCCGCAGCTGAGAGGCCTGAAGCTGTAGCAGCGAATTGATGGCTGGACTTGCATCTGACGGTAAGAAGGAAATCAACAACATAAAGAATCGGAAAAAAAACGGCACAACTCAAATCAAAGAAGAAGAATTGAGGCTATAATTCTAATTGGTATGCCGTTAATAAGAAAACGACAGTTGTTTTTGCTCATAACTCAATCTTCCAAGAGGAGTTCCACACAGATTGGAGCAAGATTGCACTGTCCATTATCTCGCTCTGTCTTTGTCATTTCAATCAAAAGATATATATATATTTTTTCAATAGATGTATATTATCCTTTCTCCTTTTCATTATTCATTTTCAAAAAATTGTCGGAAAAAAGGATAGTATTATGAGAATAATGAAATGATACCCCTCCTTACTTGATTAGGCTATGCAGCAATTGATGGGTGAAACCCAATTTCTATATGTTACTCTAAACCTATCTAAGGATTGAAAGAACCTTAAATTCAATGTGGGAGGGGAACAAGAGATTTGAATCTGAAGGGTCTCATGCCATTCGAGAAGGGGACAATTGTTTGTTATTTCTATTTCATGTATTAAGGTATGGATTTTGTTAATCATCATCATCTTTTTCTTCTTCTCGGATCATAACCCAAGTGTTGTCATATAAATTTTAGTGTGGGCAATGCCCGGATGTGGTGAAGTCTAGTTTTGATATGGTGGTCGGAGTGAGGTGCTACGTGGTGTCTTAACCAAAAAAAATCATTATTATTTTAATTAAAGTTATGTTATAATAAAATTTCAAATGGAATAAATTAAATATAATTTAAATAAAAGGGGTATTTGGTTCGAACTTGAGTTAGTTCAAAAGTTGACTTCATTCTTATTTTTTAATATCAAAACCTTAAAATACTCGATAAATATATTAATGAGACATAATTAAATAGTTTAAATAAAAAGCAGATTTTAAATCTATTATTAAAGAATTCTAATTAAAGTGCGTCATCCGTCATTTGGTTGATTGTTTGAAAATTTCTTGAGAAAGTATTGACTGGACTTGATTTGATGTTGTCCCAATCTGGTGATTGTCAACCGGATTCCACAAGAGATGATGACCCACATCAGAGATGTATCAAAAAGGTAAAATCATTTTTGGCTTCTGAAAATGAGAACCAAAAACTATCCTTCATGGATATGCTCCTGGGTGAATCAAGTGCAACAAAGGAACAGGTGGAGAAGGATGAGGAAGTATCAGAATGGGAGGGTTTAGGAGTCAAAGAACGGTGACGAAAGTCAAAAAATGATTCCCAACATCTCCATTTCGGATGCAAAGTTGAAGGAGCTTTGGAAGCCATGGAGAAAAGCTTTGATTATCAAACTCTTAGGGCAAGAAATAGGGTATCAGCTGATGCAATCGAAGATCACTGCAATGTGGAAGACTGAAGGGGGCTATAGAGCTACTAGATTTAAGAGGATTCTTCCTAGTGAAATTTGCCCTTGCGCAGGACTATTACCAGACTTTAATAGGTGGTCCGTGGATGATACACGACCATTACCTCACAATAAGAAAGTGGCATCCTTGGTTCTCCAGTCAGACAGCCTAGATAACCTCGACTGTAGTATGGGTGAGGTTTCCTTACATGCCTATAGAATTCTATAATGAGGAAATTCTACTAGAGGTTGGCAAGGCAATAGGAAAACCAATCAAAGTCGATTCAAACACAGCCAATGTTCTCAGGGGCAAATATGCAAGGGTGTGCATTGAAGTGAATTTAAGCAAACCTCTGGTATCAAGGGTGAAGATAAGGAATAGAATACAGAGGGTTGAATACGAAGGCCTCCATATGAACTACTTCATATGCGGCAAAGTAGGTCACTCCAGTGACAAATGTGGGGAAGTGGTAGCAGATGTAAGCAAGGGAGCCTCAGAATCGGAGAAGGAAAAGCAATCCGATAAGGGATTTCCGATGAAGAACAGAGCTGTTAGAGATTAAGGGTTAGGCCCATGGATGTTGGTCACTAAGAGACAAAGATTCACTAAAATTAGAAATTTTAAAGACAGAGAAGGAAAGGGATTAAGACAGCAGCTCGAAACTAACAGATTTGAGGGCCTATCCGAAGTCAACGATACATTGGGGAAGAAATTACAGCTCAGATATATCAAAAGGCATAGATGGAATCAACTATGGTTATGTGGAAGGGGAGAAATCATGGGACATCAGAAATAGAGACAAAAAAGTGTGCAAAAAAAGAGTGCAAAGAGGCTGCAAGAAGGAGATAGGAGATAGAACAAACAGAAAGATTGTAAAGAGAAAGTGACACCTCACAAGGAAAGGAAAAGTGCTTAGGAGATGCTCATAGGGGTTCGGGAAGAAGGAGACGTCTGTCAAGAGGCCAAGAGGAACGTGGAGGCCCAGGAGCCTTTTAGGCCATTATGGATTGGAAGACATCCATCTGGGCCCAAATTCTTAAATCACCTAGTAAAGCCTGATGGATTCAGAAGGGTTGGGCTGGGGCTCCAAAACCTTAAAAACTTCTCCGTAAACAAAGAAAGAGACTTGGACCCAGGAGTAGGAACAAATGAAGGAAGCCTACAGTGTTTAAATATAACGGCTAGGAAGGAGTGCAAAGACTTGAGGGAACTACTGGGTGAAGAGGAGGAAGACAGTATGGAATGGGACAAAGATGGAAAATCAAATGAGGACGACGAGGAGAGCATGGAAGGAGAGATGGAAATGGAGGCTTGACTCAGCTGCTAGGTTAGCCTTTTAAAAATCCCTATGTTTTTATTTATGAATCATAAGATCATGGTGTGGAATTGTAGGGGAGCTGGGAATAACAAATTCAAGAATGTGTGTAGAGAACTAATCAGGAGATACGAGCCAGATGTGTTGTGCCTCTTAGAGACTAGAGCAAAAAGGAACTCCCCCACAAACTTTCTTAAAAGATATGGGATGGAAGGGGAGTTTACAGTCCAAACAAATGGCTTCAGAGGTAGGCTTTGGCTCAATTGGAACAAAGACAAAGTGTCTCTAAAAATCTTAAAATCTGCAGAGCAATAGATCCATATGCAGATAGGCGAGGGCAGTAGTAGCTGGCTCCTAACTTGTGTGTACGTCCAACCAAACTATGCTGCTAAAGAAGTTTTCTGGAAAGAAGTGAAGGATTTGGCTGAGGGTATCCAACTTCCCTGGTTTATGATGGGAGATTTTAATGATCATGCTGGAGGTTCTGAAACTAGCAATAAAAATGTAAAGGGATGGGTGAGAGGTAGGAAATTTAAGAGGAATTGGGAGGCCTACAACCTGATGGATTTTGATGCTCTGGGTTCGAAGTTCACTTGGACTCGCAAGAGGGAAGGCAAGTTATTCTGCAACAAAAGTTGGATAGAGTTCTAGGAAACCTGTAGACAAAGTTTAAATTCCCTGAGTTGAAGATCATTAACCTTCCATGTTTGCATGGAGATCACAACCCAATCCTGCTTAGCACCAAGCTCTTAAACGCCCCCAAAAGTAGAAATAAACCGTTCATATGCGAGGCGCCTTGGCTCACACATCCAAAGTTCAAAGAAGTTTTCGAGTCTACTTGGAAAAATGTTAGTAGAATCCTGCTCTCTGCCATCCATCATATGGTGGAAGAGTTAAAAGTCTGGAACAAAATGGAATTTGGAAATATCTTTGCTAGGAAAAGGAAGCTAGAGAAGAGGTTAGGGGGCATCCAAAGATTACCTAATTATGGGAGGTCAGTTTTCCTGCAGGACCTTGAAAGACAGCTGCTGGATGAATACCATAAAATCTTGGACCAAGAAGAAATCTTTTGGTATCAGAAAGCGAGAGTGAACTAGTTCCTCAAAGGTGATAGAAACACAAAGTTTTTCCATGCCTATACCAAATTTAGAAGGAATAAAAACAGAATAGCAGCTTTACAAATTGAAGGAGATTGGTGCACTGATCAGGAGAGATTGAAACACCATGCTATGGCTTTCTTTACTAACATGTTCTCCAGTAAGGAAGTGACCCTACCTAGCGAAAGATTTAAAAGATAGGTTCAAAAAATTGAAAATGATCAGCATGAAGATCTGATTAAGCAAGCTTATGAAGAAGAGGTCAAGAAGGCCGTGTTCTCTATGCAGGGACTCAAGGCTCCAGGGCCTGATAGAGTCCAACCAATTTTCTATCAAACGTACTGGGAGGTGATGAAGGAAGAAGTGAATAAGTTTGTCAATCAAGCTCTGATAACGGGATACTTCTGTCCTGAATTTCTGAAAGCCTACATGGTCTTAATACCTAAGGTAGATAACCCAGTAACCATAAATGACTTCAGGCCTATCACTCTCCTAAATGTCTCCTATAAGGTGTTGGCCAAGGTCATTGTGCAAAGGTTGAGACCTCTCCTTCAAGGTATCATAGGTCCCCATCAAAATAGTTTTCTTTCGGGTAGAGGTACTGTGGAGAATATAGTAGTCACTCAAAAGATCATCCACTCTATGCAAAGATGTAAGAGCAAAAAACACTGAATGGTTATGAAGATTGATCTAAGTAAAGCCTATAATAATGTGAGTTGGAGCTATTTGGGCCAAGTGCTTCTTGATTGCAATCTTTCAATTCCTTTAATCAGAATCATTATGTTTGCTATAACTAACAGTGATGTCTCATTGATATGGAACGGTGAGGTTTTGCCAAGCATGAAGACGGGTAAGGGACTTAAGCAAGGAGACCCTTTGTCCCCTTATCTCTTTATCTTCGTGATGGAAAGGTTATCTTATTTGATCCAGGACAAAGTGAGAAAGGGTGCTTGGAATCCCTTCAAGTTCTCCAAAGCGGACCCTCACATTTCTCACCTCTTCTTCGCAGATGATCTCTTGCTGTTTGCAGAAGCTGACCAGCTGAATTTGAACACAATGAGGGAATACCTAAAGGACTTCTCAGCTGAGAGTGGGCTGAGTACAAATGGGAGTAAATCTAATGCCTGGTTCTCTCCTAGAACATCCAATTTTCTCAAGAGCTCCTTAGCCGACATGTGCAGGTTTGCAGCGACGGAAGATTTGGGAATAACAAAAAACATTGCGGATCATGCTTTGTAATTATAAATTGTGATCGAAATTGAGATCCAGTTTCTCCGATATAATAGATACAAGATTTAGTATTTTTCATTAATTATACCAATATAATTAATTACACCATTACATACAATTATATTATATTATAATATTTTCAAATTATAACACTATATTATCTAATAATTGCTTAATAAATTTTCAAAACTATAACACTATATTATATAAATTACTAATTTCATATCATTATATTATTTAAATTAATAATATTAATAAGTTTATTATTACTTAATATAGAATATATGTTATTTTTAATTAATCAAATGGATATAATTAACACAGTACAAAAATTACGGTAAGGAATCGCGCAAGGATGTGCTTACATGAAATGCATGAAATGTAGTAAGTAATTAGTATATGGTTTGCATAAAATATAGTAAGTAGTTAGTAAATAGTTAGTGATTTTTTCAACACGCATATGAAAGACAAGTGGCGGTATTGATTAAAAGTTTAAAAAAATTGTGAAGAATTAAGAAACACGGTAACGAAAAAATAGGCGGGAGAAAAAGCGCCAAAGAAAGAATGGGCGGGGGTTTAAAAATTTATTTATGAAAATGATATATTATAAATTATATGACGAAAGTTACACCATCAAAATTTCTCCATTCTTTTCTCGAAAGCTCTTCTCCCTTGCTCCACAATCAAAGTTCCTTCATCATTCCCTTGAAATCTCTTCTCCTATAACCCATTTAAACATTTCACTCACACTTTGCAAAATTTTATCAAAAGTTAATCATATTGGGTATTTAAAAGATTTGACGAACGACGGATGAGTATTATATGAAAAATCACAACTATTCCAAGAAAGAACAAATTCAGTCGAACAAGTTCAATCATCCAAAATGTTACCTGGGTTTTAAAAATAAACATATTATTTTAATTTTAATTTGAGATTTAATATTAAAATACCGTTTTTAATTTATTATTTTGAACAGTTGTAAAGAAATATAGATATCAATGCTATCAAGATGTTTTAAATTTAGAGAAAGGAAACGCTCTTTGCTCTCTGCTCTCTGCTCTCTGCTCTCTTCTCTAGTAATATTTTCATTTACAATTATCATTTATTATTTACAATAATTTCACTATTTCATTATTGGCTTTTAATGAATAGATTGACATGAAAAATTATGAGTGAAGATATCTTCAGAAACTGTGATTGTGGATAAAAATGTCTTCAGAAACTGTGTAAACATTTTTCGTTTGGAGTATCTCAAAGATATGTAGTTGTGGGACATTTAATCTTTTGTCTATTTTTTTGTCTTATATGTATCAATCATTTTATTTTGTATCAATTACAATCTTTATTATATTTATATTATTTTTATAATTTCTTTATTTTTCAATTTTTTAATTTACCTACCATCTTAAAAAAAAAAATCGTCACTGTTGATATTTAGTGATAATTATGTGAATGGGTAGTAATTTGGTGGTAAGCGAAATAGTAATATTTTTTACACGTAATAACATAAGATAAAAAAGAGTAACATTTCTAACATAATATGATGTTAAAAAAAAGAAAGTAACATTTGCTAACACTTGTGACACCGATAATACAAGACAGTAACCATGACGATACAAGAAACAACCAAGTAACCATGCAGTAACCGATAGTAACCATGGTAATCGACAGTAACCATGTTGTAACCTACAGTAACCATGTTGTAACAGTAACTTATACTACCATTTTTTAACTGATAAAAATAGTAATTTTTCCTCATTTGTGGTAATCGATAATACAAACAGTAATTTATACTAACTATGATAACTGAGTTGTAATCGACGATAAAATGTAGTAACATTTCTTAACATATGTGGTAACTGATGATAAATGATAGTAACATTTCTTAACGGTTATGATAATTGACGATAAAAAATAGTAATATTTCCTAACACATGTGATAATTGACGATAAAAAATAGTAATTTTTATCAATACTTTTGAAACCGATGATAAAATATAGTAATTTTACTAACACTTTTTTAACCGTCATTATAAATCAATCACATGCTCCAACGGTCATCAAAATTGTCGAGATAGATCTATCCCGATTGGTGTATAGTCGACTGAAAACGTATCCATTGGAGAAGATTTTGCGGACAGTTTTAGTATGTTTAGCATACAGTTTTCATCCGTCTGAATAGTGCATTTGTTTTGTAGTAAGTGCTAACATGACAGGCGCAAAATTTTTTTTGGACTCAAAAATTTTGAGCTTAATGGGCAAAATTTTGCACATCCGACTATTTAATAAAATAAATAGATAAATAAATCAATAAATTGAAAATTTTTAAAATTAGTTTTTAATTTTAAATTCATATTAGAGCCATTTTTATGAATATAAAATTCAAAATCTTTGAATTTATAGTACCACACATGAATGGAAATGGCCTTTTGTACTCTAAGTGTGTGCAAAATAAAGATCGAGGCCCCCACAAAATTATAAAACTTTACTTCTATAATTTTTGCACATAATTTTTGCACAAATTAATTTTTGTATAGTTTTTACATATACAGAGGTGTGAAAAATGAAGATTAAAGTTTGCATAAAATTAGGGGAAAATATTCTTGTAGTCTGTATGATTTCTAATTGTTAAGATATAGTCACAGCAACCTTAATATGAAGGAATCATACAATAGGATAGTTTTGACCACAAAAAGGAAAGAATATTACTTGTAATTATTTATTTTTGCTTAACAAATTTTAGCCTACGGGAATTTTTTGTCATATCAAAATAATTAATCAAGATTAGATGGCAAAGGTATGGAAATCTTTTTCGTATGTTACGAATCTCTTATAATTGGAATTTCTCATGACACATAGTGAATTGATTATAAATACTCAATCTACATTAAAAATGTATTGCGGGTTTGCAAAACCTGCAAAAACTAGTATACATGAGCAATTCATCTATTCGAGAAGTAAAATGAGCTCATGTGTGAAGGCCATTGGAGAACGCAATTTTGTTTTGGCAAGTGGATATGTTTTGCAGTTGGAAATAATTTTTTATGTAACAAGTTTCTCTACAAATTTAATTTATGTATCGAAACTCGTCAATTTAGACATTCTTTCTGATTTAATAGTATAATGGCATTATTTTTGTATACAAATATTGTTGGTACAAGTCTATTAATTGACGGACTATACGGAACTAATCTATAAGGCAACACACGTCACAACACAATACAACAACGTCGGTGTAAAAAAGTGTGTCACAAATAAAAAATCATTTACATTATGGTACCGGAGATTAGAATATATAAAGTTAGTAAATAATGAAATATTTAGTATTCTAGACTTTAATGAGTTTAAAACTTGTATGGATTGCATTAAGGGCAAACAGTCTAATAAGGTAATCAAATGTGCAAAGAGGAGCTCAAATCTATTAGAGATCATTCATACAGACATGTATTGTCCAAATATCGACTCATATGACCAAAAATATTTCATTATCTTTATTGATAATTATTCATGTTATATATATTTCTATCTCATTAGCCATAAGAATGAGACATTGAATGCCTTTAAGGTTTTCAAGGTACAAATAGAGAAACAATACAATAAATAAATAAAAATCATGAGATTAGATAAAGATGAAAAATACTATGGGGTAAAATGATCATGGTCAAATACCTGGTCCATTTTTCAGGTTTCTTAAAGAAAATGAGATTGTTGTCCAATATACCATGTCTATCTCTTCGGACTAGAATAATGTGGCTGAAAGAAGAAACTTAATATTATTGGATATGGTGAGGAGCATGATATTTAGCTCCAAGTTATTTAAATCGTTGTAAACTGAAACTCTTAAGACGGTTATGTACGTATTGAACCAAGTTCCAACCAAGGCGGTTTCCAAAATCCCATTCAAGATATTCATGTTAGAAACCCAAATTGTGACATGTACATGTTCAGGGATACCCGTCAAAAGTAAGGGTTTACAATTTATAGGAAAAAAAAAACTAGATACAATGACCATAAGTAGATATTTTGTTGGATATGCCAAAAAGTCCAAGGGATACAGATTATTCTGTTCAACTTATCATACTAGGTTTGTAGAATCAAGAAACATGAAATTTCTTGTGGATCACTTAATAAGTGGGGGGATTCCTTTCAAGACTTAGTACATGAAAAGGATCCATTAAGTATGTCTTTCATTTCAAGTGAAAAGATGATTGTCATTCAAAATATCCCTGCAGTACCCATGTACATTAACCTGATTGCAGATGACAATCAAAATATTCCATAAGCTACTGACGTTGAAACAAGTCAAGTTGGATAACCCTCGCCCAGGGAGACTGTTAAGCCAACATTAAGTAGTTCTATTAAGATCAAAAGATTAGCAATACCTAATGATTATGTAGTCTACCTCCAAGAGTCTGACTACAATATTGGTACCATAGATGACCCTGAATTGATTTCACAAGCCATGAGTTCTAATGATTCGAGCTTATGGTTGGAGGCTATGAAGGATGAGATGGACTTTATGAACAGTAACAGATTTTGGAATCTTATAGAGTTGCTTAATAGGGTAAAATCCATTGGACGCAAATGGGTCTTTAAGAAAAAAACTGAATGAGAAATTAGAGGAAGAGATTTACATGTTTCAACCTGAAAAATTCTCCGCCAATAATGGTGAGCATTTGGTTGCAAACTTAATAAGTCCATATACAGATTGAAGCAAACCTCCCGCCAATGGTATTTGAAATTCCATGAGACAATTTCTTCATTCGGTTTTGAAGAGATAGTATATATATCAGAAGATCAATAGGAGTAAAGTTTGTCCTACTTGCAACCAATAATAAAGGGATATTGCATGAGGAAAAGCAATTCCCTTCTAAGAATTTTGCCATGAACGATTTAGATAATGCATCTTATATCATTCACTTGAGATAGATTCCATAAAATTTTCAAATTATCTCAAAAAACCTATATCAATAGAGTTGCTAAGAAATACAGGATGCAAGACTATTCACCAAGCGTAGTTTCTATCATCAAAGGTGACAAATTCAGTTTGGATCAATATCCCAAGATAGAACTCGAAAGAAAATAGATGGCTAGCATTCCATATACTTCCGTGGTTGCAAAGACTTATATATGCACAGGTTCGTACTAGTCCTGATATAATGCATACAGTTAAAATATTGGGACAAGTAATCCCGATTTGGAGTATTGGAAGATTGCAAAGAAGGTGTTGCGGTACTTGTAAGACATCAAGAACTATATATGCTTACATAAAAGAGGACAGACAATTTTGAGGTGGTCAGGTACTCGGACACGGATTTCGCTAGTTGCATTGATTCTCAAAATCAACATCTATATACATTTTTATTTTAGCCGTGGAGTTATATCATGAAGGAATGCTAAACAGATATTGACGACAATCTCCACTGTAGAAGCCGAGTTTGTGGCGTGTTTTGAGACTACATTACAGGCAGTATGGCTACAAAGTTTGATAGTTGGACTTAGAATTTTGGACTTTGTACTTACGCCATTGAACATATTTTATGATAATTCCATTGTAGTGTTGGTTAAAAATAGTGAAAATGGTAGTCAAAATAAATATACCAACATTAAGTATTTAACTACAAGACAACATATATTAGAAAATAAAATTGCAATCCAACACGTAAATACCAAATGTATGCTTGCTGATCCCCTGATTAAAGGCATGTCTCTAGTTAAATCTAGAGATCATGTTATAAATATGGGATTAAGTCCTAATTTAAATGAAATTTCAAATTGAATTTCCTCATACAAAATTATGTACACATTTTTGTTTTGAAAAAATTCATAAAAATAGATCTCAAATAAAAATAATGTTTATTCATGAAGACGGTATGGATAAGAAGTAGCATTGTAATGCACGAAAGACAATTCTCACTAATTTAGAGGACTTGTCGTTGTGCTTCATGTATGCTTTTCGTTAAGAGAGAAACCTTTATATATAACATTAGACTTAAGGGTCCTCAGCTAATTGGTTGATTTTAGTTGTTTATAGTCAAACCCTATGCATTGAGTTGGAAGATTGACAGTTTCAAGTCTTGCAGGACATAAGAAGCATTTGATCATTACCCTCGAGAGAACATGGAAGAACAATGAGCAAGGGTAGTTCAGTGCATGTTCTTGTGGTAGCTTAACACAGGTTGGGGCAAGATCGTGCGAGACATTGTCATTTTGGTTTTCTCAATTCAATGAAAATGAAATTTTCTGTAGATATTATTTTTTTTCTTTTTTATTATTCAGTTTAACAAAATTGCAAAAGCCCCACTTTCCTAGATGCTAAACCTCTGGAGCCGTTTGTATAGACAAAAGCTTCGAAATGAGCTCTCACAGTCCCAATTTATTATTTTAGTAATTCATTTAAATTTCATATTTTATTACTTGTTTTTACAAAACAATATATAACAATAAAAATTATAATTATAATTGTGTCACGATTGCTTTCTTTTTTTTTTGTCCCCAAGACTTGATCCACCGCCGAGTATCCGAAACTTTACTCCGACTAATCTCGGTCAAACTGCTGTCGAGTCCCAATCAGGAGGAAACTCTTCCAACGTCATTTTTACCACTATCAAAACTCGAATCCTAGTTTTTAGTGTAAGATGTTGTGTCCTTCCTACTAAACCAATAAACGTTAGTTCACGATTGCTTTCTTATTCAGAGTAGATTCATCTATTATTGAAATGCTCATTTTTATATTAATAAAAGTGTATTAAATTATGTTTTGTCATTTTAGTTATTTATTTTTTTAATTAAAAAACTTATAAATATATATATATATATATTTTTTTTAAAAAAAAAGTCCTATACGAAAATTTTAGGAGATGTCCCCGGTAATGCCGAGCCGATCGTTCTTGTTGACAAGTGTGTGGACCGGACCTAGTCCGGAATCCTATTGGGCTGTCCTGGGCCAATAGGCCTGATCCAGTCTAGACAAATAGATCAAATTCAGCAGTTGAATTTTGGTCTATGGCCGTAATTGTGGTTGTGCACAAGGAACATTTCTTCCTTTTAATGATGCGATTAAAATTAGTGTGGATAGAAAAAATCATCCGTAAAAGTATTGATACTAACCAAAAAAAAAAAAAAAAAAAAAAAACCTACCATAGTTTATGAATTATGGAAAAAAGGAAAAAGGAATTAAAGAAAAAAAAATCCTATTTTTGTTCTGATTTTGATAAAATGTTTCTTTGGTCATGTAAGTTTACCAAAATTTAGTTTTAATTACAAGATAGCGACACAAGACTGCAAGCAAACAAGGACAATGCCAACTAGAAATTTTTCTCTTGTTATCATAAAAATTAATTTCTGATAGACTTTGAGAAGCATAAAACCTTATTGTAGAAACTTTTTCCAATAAAGTCAGCAGAATTTGTCATTATAGAGAGGTGGAAGATGGTAAGGCAACCAAGACCAACACATGTAAGATGTAACATAGTCAAATTTCAGTTCACCTGAAAAGCATCACAAGCAAGCACCAATTTGAATCTCTGTGTTTTTTTCCTTAAAAACTTTGCAAAGGCCCTCCCACCACCCCAAAATTCTCTGTTTCCAAAATGAAACAGTAAACAGACCAAGTCAAAACAAATACCAAAGCCCGGCATAAGAAACTGCCAAAACAGCAAAAAGTCTCATATGCATGTCAACATAATATTCAATACATACACAATTTCTTATAGTACATATTGCTTGTATGAGAACCAACTAGTTTGGTGTGTTAGTTCATCTTCTCTTCCTTCTCATCCTTTTGCCATATCTCTCAAACCTTCTTCTTCTTCCAACTCTCACTCTTTAGACCCCCCCTTCTTTCTTTTCTCTCTCTCTCTCTGTCTCCATCTCTGTCTCTCTCTCTTTCCTATCATTTCCAATGGAGTTGCCTCTGAGGGCACCAAATTCACACAACAAAAAATCCCAAAAAAGCCCATACAGAATAGAAGCCAAAAACTTGTGCCACAAACTTGTTAGCCAAGTTGAGGAATTTAGAAGGGTATGCTGTTGCAACACTAATAAGAAGAATTCAAGGTACATTTTGAAGGATGTGAATTGTGAAGCAAGGCCTAGTGAGATCACAGCAATTGCCGGTCCTAGTGGGGCTGGCAAAACCACACTGCTTGAAGTGCTTGCGGGAACAACACCAACAAGTGAGATCTTGGGCGAAGTGTTGGTCAATGACAAACAAATTGACACAAGAAGTTTTCGGAGAATTTCAGGCTATGTCACACAACATGATGCCCTATTTCCTTTGCTCACAGTTGAGGAAACACTTCTGTATAGTGCACAACTTAGATTGCCTGGAGGAACTAAGGAGGTTGTCTGCAGAGTGAGACAGCTTATGAAAGAACTTGGATTGGATCATGTTGCTTGTTCGAGGATTAGGGAAGGACCATATCAAGGTATTTCAGGAGGAGAAAGGAGAAGGGTATCAATTGGAGTTGAATTAGTACATGACCCTGCAGTTCTTCTGCTTGATGAACCAACTTCAGGGTTGGATTCAGCATCAGCTCTTCATGTTGTCTCATTGCTGAAATCAATGGTGATCAACCAGGGTAAGACTATAATCTTAACCATTCATCAACCGGGTTTTAGAATTCTTGAGCTGATCGATCAAGTTGTCTTGCTTTCAAATGGGTTTGTTGTTCACTATGGACCACTAGAACTTCTCGAGGAAAGGCTGAGGTTTGTTGGTCATTGTATACCTCGGTGCGTCAATGTGCTAGAGTATGGCATTGATGTCATTGAAACTTTGCCTGTACATACTTCTAAGACTCTTGCTGTACTCAGCAAAAATGGGAGTGAAGATTATAAAGTGAAAAGTTCAAATGTGGTGATTGTTGAGGAAAAGCCTTTCTTCTATCCTAATACCATGATTGAGGAAGTTTGTATACTTGGACAAAGATTTTGCAGCAACATATTTCGAACCAAGCAACTCTTTGCGGCAAGAATTATACAAGCCACTGTTGCTGGATTAGTCCTCGGAACCATCTTCATGAATGTGGGCTCAGAAGATGGGAAGATAGCACTGCAAACTCGACTCGGGTTTTTTGCCTTCACTCTCACGTTCTTGCTTTCTTCTACAACAGAAGGCCTACCAATATTCTTGCAAGAAAGGAGGATTCTAATGAAGGAGAGTTCAAGAGGGGCTTACAGAGTTTCTTCATACGTCATAGCAAATACTCTTGTTTTCCTACCCTTTCTTCTATTGGTAGCGCTTCTCTATGCAATCCCAGTTTATTGGCTTGTTGGTTTAAGGAAAGACATTGATGGATTTCTCTACTTTTCTATGGTTGTTTGGATGGTTGTCTTGATGTCGAATTCTTTTGTCGCTTGCTTCAGTGCTCTTGTACCAAACTTCATCATGGGAACATCGGTAATTGCAGGGTTGATGGGATCATTCTTCCTCTTTTCTGGGTATTTCATAACCAAGAAAAACATACCAAGTTACTGGATTTTTATGCATTACTTGAGTTTGTTTAAGTACCCTTTCGAATGCTTTATGATCAACGAGTATGGAGGACAAAACAGCAGGAAAAGGTGTCTTGAAAGGGAAGGTAAACAATGCATTTTAGATGGGGCTGATTTTTTGAAGCAGCAAGGCTTAAAGGAATCAGAGAAATGGATCAATTTGGTTGTTATGCTAGGTTTCATTGTAGGATATAGAGTGCTTTGCTATTTCATTCTGTGGTACAGATGTTACAGAACCAGGCATTAAGAGAAATGCTAGAACACAGAGCCATTAGCCATTGTTCTTTTCTCCTAATTGTTTATATGCTTTCTGTCCTCCCCTGGCCAATTTAACTACATTGTTGTTTTCTATTGCTTATAATTATTAGAGAAAATTCAGCTATTTATGTACACAATAGACTCTTGTATCGTATGTGCTCTTTATTGAGTGTGTGCATGCTAGTGCTGTCTGTGTGAGACTTGCTCTTGGTTGGGATATAGCTACACTTAGATAGGAGGGAGGAAGGAAGAGGGAGAGAGAGAGAGAGAGAGAGACGTGGTTTGTTTTCCTTGCTCTTTTTCAATTTTTTTTTTGGGGGGATTTGAATTTATCTAAAATTAAAAATATATTTGACTTTAAAAACGGTATTATGTATATATATATATTATATATTTTTTTAATATGTATGATATAATACATAATAACTAGCCGTATTTATCAAACGTATCATTATGTAAATTAGAATGCTAACTGAAAAGTACTCCATTATCATATCGCGTTTTGAAACTCTCTATTAGATTTTGAGTCATTCCCAGTAACTATGGTTCAAACAAGGATATTAAAGATTTTGGATTCCAATCCAAACCTCATATGCAACCTAATAATGTCCCATATTAGGGTTTTTTCTTAAAATATATATGTGTGTGTGTGTGTGTGTGTGTGTGTGTGTGTGTGTGTTTTCCCTAAACTCTGCGTATCTCAATTTCATAACAAAAACAGAAATCCATGTGGAAAGAAAGAAAAGAAGGGGCAAAGATTGGTATTTACTCTTTCAAAATCAAACAGGACAACAACTCTGCCACTCATCCACTGTTGGGGGTTATATTCTGACCCGGTATTGCATATCAAACAACTACTCAGATGCTATCTCCAACTACTTTTTCTTAGGGAGATGCTTGAATTTACAGCATGCAGCAAATGAAATAAATGTCTATGAATGTACCTTAGCATGTTTACGAGGTCTTGGTATCTAGGTTCATCTTCTGTCATATATTGATGCAAAGGTCATGGTGGCACATGATGCCTCTTGTGATGACAAGCATGAATCTTTTTCAGGTGATGATTCTGTGAATGAAGCATCATTCGAATTATCTTTTCTGTTCTTTCTATTGCCCATGAGTTCAGCAATCAGGCTAGGTCTTGATACCTTCATGTCATCCACATCTTCCTCTCCAGTCAGCAACTTGACAACGTGAGACATCGTTGGCCTACTCTTTAGCAAGTTTTGGGTACACAGGAGACCGATCTTCATGTATCTAGAAGCCTCCTCAACATCAAAATCTCCACCCATTGACACGTCTACCAACTCCAATAGCTTTCCGCTATCATGTGCTTCCCAGACCTGCAACATTTTTATGCTCTTTAGTAAGATTTCATGTTCTATTATTGGGCATTTGGACATTTCAGAAAATTTCAGGCAAGTTGTGGACTGATTATGGGAATTGTGAGTTAAAATGATCACTGGAGATATAAGCATGGCAACAAAATGTAGGCATCGGTTTGATGACCCTGCACCTTTTGTATAGTGGCAAACTGAAGTACTGCATTGCATAACTTCAAATTTAGTGTTCACTGAGACTAACCTAACTTCAAAAATCAGACCGGAAAGGATTTTATGACAATGTCTTATTTTGTCAACTTGGAAATTTAAATATTCGTTTAGTAAACCTATGCATTATTTATGACAAAGAACAACCAAAGAATTAATCAGACTGAGAACAAAAGAAGAAAGTAATGCAAGTCTGTTGAAGATGGTAGAATGCTAGTCTGTTGAAGATGGTAGTCTGTGCAGAAATCTTTTTCAGAATCAACTCCAACAAATATTAATAATGCACGCATGCAATGGTCAAGAATAACATATTGCTAGAATAGGAAATTAAGGAAGGCATACCATTTCAAGAAGATATTGGTCTGCACGGGGTAATTTTTCATCAGTGTTGCACCTCCCACAAACTATTTCCAAAAGCAGAATACCGAAACTGTATATGTCTGCCTTCCTTGATACCCGACCCTGTAGTGCATACTCAGGAGCCAAATAACCTCTGCGTTAACATACATACATACAGTACCATAGATCAGAGTGGGCATGAGTGTTCCTAATCTGTCTAAAATGTATTATGAGGATTTAGGGTGTCACACTGAGAAACCATAACCCATGCAAGACTTAATCATTAAGGATTGCGACTTTGGTAATTCATGGTATAGCAACACAACTTCGACCAGTTTCGTTCAATTTTAAGACCTCCATATCAGATAACACTCATGTACCTAGATATATACCAATCTTTTGGGGCCATAATCAGATTCTGTAAATATATTGCTACCATAAATTGCTAAAAAATATCATAGTTTGAGTCTGCAAATATTGCGCCTAGAACCAAGGTAAAATTTTGACCACAAGAAAGATTGGCATTTAAAATTTTAGGACCATTTAGGTTGGTTGGCATTGTAATTTAACTCGAGTTAAAACTACTAACTTGCTAGCCTGGACAACTCCTAGCAAGGATAACAAACATAACTTCTCGCAGGACATTAATCCCCTAGTTACAGGCTCAAAAGAAGGAGCTTTTTCATTTGTAATAATCAAGATCAGATACGTCTCTGGATAAATGAAGGATTTGAACTTACACTGTTCCAGCCACACATGTACTGATGTGCGTTGCATTGGGAGGCACAAGTTTTGCAAGCCCAAAGTCTGCAATTTTTGGTGTAAGGTCCTTGTCCAGGAGGACATTGCTTGCTTTGATGTCCCTATGAATAATATGTGGCCTTACTTCCTCATGAAGATAGACAAGCCCCCGTGCGACACCAATACATATTTTACGCCTTGTCTCCCAATTAAACTGGATATTATTGTGCCTTCCACCTTAGAAGGTAAAAAAGAACCAAAATCATTTCTCAAAACAGTGTGCATAAAGATCTCACAGAAATCAGAAACTAGAAAATTTACCAAGAAGAGTTTGTGCAAGACTATTGTTTTCAAGATAGCCGTAGACTAAGATTCTGTGGTCTCCTTCTACACAACAACCATACAACTTTACTAGGTTTTCATGCTCTAGCTCTGAGATGACATTTAACTCCGTCAAGAACTCTTTTGCGCCCTGCCTTGAGTGAGGAGAAAGTACCTTTATAGCAGCCAAAGTGTCATCCTTGAGCTTTCCCTGCCCATTTTTATAATGAGTTAATCATGGAACAAAATGACCTCCAGCAATTAGTTTTGATCCAGAGATAACTAAAACATACTGCTTGAAGAAAATCACAGAAGCAACCTTATAGACAATACCAAAACCCCCTTCGCCAACTTTGTTTGCCAGACTAAAATCTTCAGTGGCAACTTGCAATTCTCTAAAACTGTAGAGCTTCACATTCTGAATGCCAGAAACCTCTGTAACATATGAAACCTCATCATAAGATAGCTTGTATACACAATGCAGATACATAGTGGATAAATTGCGAGGTGTGTCAGGAGGATACTTGTGCAAAAATGTCTTTCGATGCTTCATACATCCACAACATGTCGAAAAATAACAATTTTGAAATTATTAAGTTCAGAAATCAATGACATTCCAAAGATTTCCATTTCTAATTTGGAAGGCCTGAGTGCTGAAGAAAGTCAACATCTAGATATCAATTTGAGCCTAAACGTAAAATTTTGCATGCTGGCCTTGATTGCTAAAAATTGGGTCTCTACACTGGGACAGCAGAAAAAAGAAATACTGAACTTGGGTGTTACATACCTTCTTGAATATCAATACCAGTATTGGGTGGTGGAGAAGGTTTCTTCCTGAAAAGAAATGAGAAACAAGTCATTTCTGTACGATGAACCAGTCCAGCTTCTGTATAGCACCAAAAGTAAAGGTCTGCAGTCCTGTCATGCCAAAATTATGTTTTTAGTAAACCTAATAGCATGAGGAATGTTACAGAATGAACTTTAAGGACCTTTAGAACAGAATCCTTTGTTTGCATCATTACAATACCAACCTTTCAATTTTATGTTCTTCAAGGGATTAACAAATAAGGGAGTGTACGATCAATGTTCTAGGCATGCACTTGATATACACTGCACCCACATTGTATATGACAATAAATGACATGGACAGATGTTCAAAATCAATTATCCTCAAGGAGATCAGAAAAAAGCCAGAATTTGCCAAAAATCAACTACTTCTGATCTGGAGATGAATACCCAGATAAAAATACAACAAATTCTAGGATTATACAGGAAAAATAAGGTTCCCCAAAAACATTTCACTAAGGTCATCACCATTTTAAGCCAAAAGACAACAAAGTTTAGAAATTTGAGCTGCTACGAGTTCTGGGTCAAAATTCTGGGCCAGAAACCATGGCTAAATGGCATAACATACGCTATATGAGAAATCAACAATTAAGAAAACCTGGGCAGAAAACTCACCTCCGGTTCTCTGTTGATGCAAGCAAATCTGAGAGAGAGAGAGAGAGATTGACCTCTGCAAATAGAAAGAGGATGTATAGGATTGGTCAAAACACGAAGGTTTCTTATATATTCAAGTTGCGGAAGTCTTTGAAAGGTCAAGCAAGAAAATTCCAATTGAGAAAAGAAACTAGAGATACGGTGAGTGTTTATTTTTTCAAGCCTCCTCTCCAGTTTGGGCAATGTGGTTATCTAAATTCTCAGTGGAAGTATCTAATTTCTCAATCTCATATATATATATATATATATATATATTTCTTTTAGCCTGATTCTGTTTAAAAAAAAAAAAAAAGAATAATTGAACTTTTTGTCCTCAACAAGAGTATAGTCCAAGATGGAGGTCTGAATTTCCTCATGGGTTTGGCTCTCTTTGGTGCCTGTCGGTTGTGCGCGCCTTCCTGTACATTTTTTTTTCTAGGATCCATCCATGGTGTGGACATGGAATAAAGACAAAAAAAAAGATTGGGTAGAGGTTTTACAGGACCTGGCCATCCAATTGTGGAAACCACCAATGGGTTTTTCATTTTTTTTGACTCTCTTTAGACCAATCAAACAGGGATTCACAAGCCACCACCATGGGACCGAGCGAAAGTGTCAAGGCTATAACTAGCGAGTACATATGGAGATCAAACAAAGTCAATGCCATTTGCACCAAGTGTTATCATTACGTCAAGCTTACCGTTTTCAAGGAAACAGTCTAATAATTACAATCCCTTCTCCTAACTTGATGATCCCACGATCGAATATCTGTGTAACAAAAAAAAAATTACATCAAGCTTACCTTTGAACTTGGGAAAAGGTTGGGTCGGCTAAGATCATCCAACCAACAATGGTAACACGCACAAGGTCACCTACTGGGTCCAACAAATTCAAAGTCCAAACAATCGTACAAAACTTGAAAGGTCAAGTCTCTCACGCTAGAGGCCCTAAAGCCCTAAGTCCACGGAACTGGCCCACGTCGGCTAATGAATTTGCAACGATGCACATTATAAATGGGATGCAATCCTTAGTTTAATATTTCCCTCAATTCTTCTTCAAACCCCAACTCTTTATTCTCATTTGATGAGCTCATTCATTTTGTACACGACACCAAAATACACGTCTCTCTCTCTCTCTCTCTCTCTCTCTCCACATACTATCGTGAAGTCCAGTCCACCGTTCGGTTCCATTTTTTTTGTTTATGAGACTCAAACCTGATCCTATTACAAGAGGAGGAGGATTGATGCCACTTGATCAGAAATTCATCGGCACCATTTGGTTCCATAAAGTCACAGGAGAATAGAATACACGATTATGGAGAAAAATAACACGATTGGATGTGCAGGTGAGGAAGAGGGAGAAAATTTCTGCAGAAAACCTTAATGAAACTTTTAAGGGTGCTTAAAAAGCATAGTCTTTGCCAGCCCTAGCGCTTTCTCACGGCCAAAGAACTTTTCCACTATTGCAAGTGCAAACTCCATAGAAGTTCCAGGTCCTCTGCTGGTTATAAGGTTGCCATCAACTACAACTCTATTTACAATCTCGCTCTTATCTGATAGCTTCTCGCACATGGCCGGGAACGCTGTGGCCTTCTTGCCCTGCATTTCCAGCAATATCAGAAAGAAAACCATAATTCTGGAAAAATGTAAGGAATGAACAGCCATAGTTTATTGTTTGGCAAAACTTTGAATAGGAAGTTAATGATATCAAGATGACACAGAGCCCAATAAATCTACCACTCCAAATTAAATAAATAAATAAATAAATAAGAATTGGCATTATTGAACCCAGAAAAAGAATTAGCACAAAAATATTGTAAAAATAAGTTTGACAAAAATAAAAAATTAAAATAGCTTCAAGAAACAAGTAATTTCTTTAAATGGGAAGAAGCTAGAAACAGGTTGTACCTCAAGTAGACCATGAGCCTCAAGGACTAGAGCTGGGGAAGCACATATTGCCCCATATGGTCTGTTTGCTTCGCTCTGCTTCTTCAGCATGTTGACCAGCTTTTCTGAGTTAGCAAATGCTTGAGCACCACCAAGTCCGCCCTAGAAAATGCAGACTCCATTAAACATGATCAATTTATAAATGACGTTATATTTAGAACAAAATGCCTCTTACTGGCAAGACAATTAGATCATATGAGGATTTAGCAGCCTCGGCAAGGGATGTATCTGCCACTAACTTCACTTTCCGAGAAGCCACAATTTCAAGTTTATCATCAACTGAGGCCACCACAACATTAGCTTTGGCTCTTCGCAGTGCATCAATAATTATAACAGCTTCCATTTACTCCGAACCATTAGCAATGGGAACAAGTATCTGGAGAAAATATCAAGAGACAATAACAGAAGTCTGAACCATGATCGAAGTACCAAAAGGGAAGTGGTGAATACTGTACAAGGCACAATCACTTCCTTTGGGTGTCTCCAAAAGAACAATTGCATTAAATTTGCCATGCGTTTCTAATGAGACTTGTTACTGAGGGTGAATAACAAAACAATAAAGAGACCAACCCTAGATAAGAAAGCTGCTTATGCCCAGGGGATTGACATTCTAAATTCTCTCCGTTCAAAGTTGGGGAAAAACAACTCTAGGGATCAAAATATGTCATTCCTTTGTACATCATTGTAAATCATCAGATTGTTTACCATTTGTTTTCTGTTGGTTATAAATGAGGCCAATGGGCCTACAAGGAATCAGGGCATGGCAAAACAAAGGGCATGGGAAGTCCCACCATTGAAAATCGAAGCAAAAACCTTTTGGTTCCAGGCTGAAGGCAAGTGCCACTGAACCAAAACCCTCAAGCTCAAAGATTATTCACCAATCCAGTTGTACATTAACATAGAACACAGCTATGGACAAATTTTCTACCTTATGGTTTGTTGGGAAGCCATTTCTTAAATCCTCATATACTCTCGACCGTCCACTGCTGCTCAAGATCATGCACTAGCCTACTGGTGGACTCAAACTTGGCAGAGTAAGACAAAACTCTGTAAACCTTACTAACTCCCGATTTTGGACATTCCTAGGAATGCAATCCTTAATATCTCCTCCTCAAATCCTGAGAGTAATATTAACTAAAAAGGTCACTTTGTCCCTAGCAAGCCGAAGCAGGTCAAGATAAATGTCATTCAAGGACCCAACTCCATTAATAACAATTGTCCTAGTTATCTTCAAACTTAGCCTATAGCAGCTGCCCTTTAAAATTGGCAAAAGCCATATTTCTTTATCATTGATTCTCCATCCCTCAGTGAAGAATAACCACCATTCTTGACCCAAGAAGTGCAACTGAAGTAAACTGTAGACTTTGGCAGTCAAAGATTTAAAATAATTGGATAATTTCCTGGCCTTACATTTTAACGAATTCACAGAATTTAAAGCTTCAAGAAGCACAAGAAAGGTGATGTATGTTAAGCCTGCCAGCCTAGACGTTGAATTTTCAAATGTAAACATGTCTCCAAGTGTCAAAGTGCACAAGCAGGGCCATTCAGGAAAAAACTGATGGGAGAGAGAGAGAGAGAGAGAGCACTTCACATCCCACATAGCTTCCCCTCCCGCAACCTCCCACCCCCAAACAAAAAAAGAAAAAGAAGGCTGGCTAACAAAACAGTAGATCAAAAATATTGACATAAAGAAAACAAAGAAGTAAAATATAGCACTTCCCACCTGAGGACAAGTATCATATGTCCACGGCATTGGATGAAGCTCACCAATGGTATAATCCACCCCATGCTTATCCCGCATAACCAGAGAGCATGATCCATAACATGAATAACTGAAGTGCCCATTTTTGATAATGCACTGGGTCAATTAGGAAAATAACTGTCATGCAAATTGATTCATTAGTCTTCTCCAGATAGGTAGTTCCATAAAATAGGGTAGCACTTGACATTTCATAGTGGTGATGTACGTTTCATAGTGGTGATGAAAAGTCAAACTTGAAGCCTAAAGCTGCCAATATCATTTTAACCAGGCATTTTGTACAATGGTGAGAACAGACATACAGATTAGCATCCAGCCTTAACTTAGCTGCCAACGAAATGAAACCACAAAGACCAGAAGCATGGAAGACACAGAAATGAGCAGGTATCATGCTTACTAAGCTGCTGTACTTTCATCACTAGCACCATACTCTACTCAATAATTAGTTCTACAACATGACAACAACTTGGCTTGCAAAAAAAAATGCTACTCACGCATCGAAAATATTGTCACTTTATCAAGGTATAATGACAGTTTGCTTGATGTATTCCTTTATGTTCAACACACCTTTCTCGCATGGACTTTTGAAGGATATCTATTTTGCAATTTCCCTTACACATTTTAGCATTCATAATTATCCTAACCTCTTTTAATTGTCGCTCAGATTTCTTGAACTCCATCATAGTAGTCAGCCATCACCCTCCACCTGAGGGCAAAGTGACGAATCCCTATTAAACAACAAAACCACCTATGAACATGTTTAATGCATCATTCATAAGACTATCCCATGTATCATTACTGAGGCAGCTAAAGCGGACAGGATTCTCAAATTTGAAAATGTTACGAAAAGGCTAAATACCAAAGGCCCAGCTACTTCATCAGCTTTCTCCTTCCCATATAATTGTTCTACAAGGGCAACGGAAAACTCCATCGCTGTTCCAGGTCCACGGCTTGTCACAACTATCCCGTCCTGTTGCACTCTGGCTTCAACTGCTTCTGCAGTACCCGACAACTGCTCCATGAATGATGGATAACAAGTTGCCTGTGAAAAACAAAGATCCACGATAATCCTCTTAATCCTCCCACATTGATAATGATTCAAAACATAAGAATCAAGCTGCAATTTCTAGTTAACATGGTAGAATCTTACTTTCAGGCCCTTCAGCAAGCCGCATGATCCCAAAGCAACAGCAGGTGCTGCACATATTGCAGAACAAAGCTGCCCATCTGCTGCCTGCTTCTTCACCAAGCCTTCCAAAATCCCACAATCTCTAAGCTTAGCCACCGCTGGCATTCCACCCTGCAGCATTAAATCAAACCCCTTAGATCCAACAACCATGTTAATAGAACAAACGGTCAAAACTGATAAAATCAAGGCCATTCACAACACCATTACGAAACGTATAGACGCCACAACGAATGAGATATAAAATAATCAGCTTCCAATTGCCAACACTATGAACAATAGAAACTTCATAAGGCTAGTCCCTCAGAGCATTTCAATACACTCCTCCGAATACTAACATGATTAGCCATATCCCTCTTTGTCTAATTCCATTTAACTATGAGTTTACATATTATATAATAGACACAGGTGCTTACAGCCAACCAGACCCCAACTAAGTTGGGATTAAGGGTTAGAGAGAGAGAGAGAGAGAGAGAGAGGGATATAGAGACTAAGTTAACCTTCAGCATCTGAAAAGCCTAATTCAAGTCCACTACTATAATCATAATTCAGTATCAAAATCCAAAGACAAAGAACCACGCTACATAATGCAAAAGAACAGAACCGCAATACGAGAAAGAAAGAGAGAGATGGTTACAGGAAGCGAGATGAGATCAACAACAGAGTGAATACAGTCAGCAATAGGGTATCGGCAACAAGCTTAACACCATGACAAGCATCGACTTCAAGCTTATCCTCAACAGAAGCGACAGTGACGTCAGCACCGGATCTGCGAAGCACATCGATGATGATAAACGCCTCCATCGGCTCAGACCCATTCGCGATCGGAACCAAAGCCTTCTTCGCCATTGAAACTGCAGTAGCAGCAGAGAAAGCTCGTCGAGGAGATGGAGAGAGAGGGAGGGAGGGAGGGAGTGAGGAAGTTCTTGGAATTTTCTAGAGAGAGGAGTTGTCAATGGAGTAGAAAAGAGAGAGGGCCGAGCCCAAGCTTGTAAGTCATAATTTAGTAGTTAAAAAAATTAATTAATAATTAATAATAAATTAATTAATTAGTAGTCAAGTGTTTAAATAATTAGAACAGTTAGTTGGTTCGTACAAATAATATAAATAATACTTTCCAAGATATTGAATGAATTGAAAATTGATTTAGTTCTCTATTTCCCTCTACTTCTTTCTCTTACGATAATCACCTCTCTCGTCTTTCTTATCTTTAAGAGTCACCCCTTTTCATCTCAGAGTCACCCCTTTTCGCCATTCCAACATCTCCCTGCTGCGTTGCATAGAAACGAAAACGAAAAAATAAAACTAAAGAAATAAACATAGATACAAAACAATACAATAAAATGATATTTTATAAAAATATATAAAATAAAAACATAAATAAATATATAAATATAAAAAATATGAAGATTTTTATATAAATATTAATTATTTTTAAAAATAATAAAATAATTATATTTTATAAAAATATAAAATAATCAAATATATAATTATTAAACATACGATAAATAATATAAAAATAAAAATTATGATTAAATAAATAAATAATTCATTAATATATAAAAAATACGTAAATATAAAAAAAAATATAAGGATTTTTATGTAAATATTAATTAATTTAACGTATGGAAATATTTTAAGGACGAAAACATTTCAAAAACAGGAAAACGCTAATACTCAACAGTTTCCGTGCATCATAGTCTCCCTAAACCCCACCACAAACCGATACACAGCCTCCCTATCTAAGTCATACTCTGTTTTCATTCTCTTTGAAATAACAAGCCAACAACGGTTTCCTTGTCCATCCTTTCAAATTGGGTCATGACAAATTAATATTAAAATTCATGAATTTTTAGGTATATAGTGACAGATGAAACTTGATATGAAACCATCTAAAGAAAGTTGTCTCTAATTGATACGAAAAATGAAAACGAAATGAATGTTTTTGTTCTCTCTCTAACTTCTTCCCAATCCTCTATATCTTTTACCCTTTCCTCCCTCTCTCTCTAAACCCCTCTCTTTACTTCTTTCTCTCTCTCTAACTCTCTCTTTCTCTTCTCCCTCAACCCTACCCTTCTTTCAATCTATAAACTATTACAATATTTCTTTACTATCATAAGTGAACACTAATGTCACATCTAAACCATTTCTCATGCTTTGTTTTTGGTTTGCATGCTCTGTTTCCTTGTATTTCTTGGGTGGGTAACTAAGTTTCTATTTCTTTTCTTACCGTTGAGTTGTGACAAAATTTAGGATCTTGTACTGTGGCCGTTGGACCATGTCCAGTTCCAAATAGGGGAATGTTATTTTAGGGATAGGTATTTTTTTACACACCATCAATATTTAAAATCATATTTCGATTAATTCGATTCAAACGTTTATAAGAGTTCTATTCAAAGGACTACTCCCTCAGTATAATTTTTTTTATTCCTAAATTTTAAATTCAAAACTTAATTAAATGATCTAATAAAATATCATATTAGATCAACTATTCATTGGTGGGAACATGTATTTTTGAATCACAAGAGGATGAAGTCGAGTTAAAATTAGTTGGCACATACCGGTTCAATTGGTAGATTTAACATAAAAAGAGTAATGATAAATGAATTACTTAATCATGTATCAAATTTTACGTCACAATTGATATTTTAACTTATCAATTAATTTTTAATTAAATTATTAATATATTTAATTAATTATGATAAATATCTAATTAAAAATCAATATAAACTGTCACATAAAATTTATCAATTTTAATTCTTTGGCTTAAAATTGGATCTTGGAATTAAGTCAAGCACAATCCCACAAAAAGGTTGATTTGGGTCTAGACTAAGCCAATTTAAAAATTTTTTGGGTGGCATCAATATTTAAGACCGAATATGAAAAGTCACTTTTAGTATCTGATCCAGATTTATGATTAAATATATTTTTGACCTTATGATATTGATGTGTACAGACATGTAATATTTGATCTATTTAATCTATTAATTTATAATTTATTTTTTTATCTAGCTTTACTTATTTAAAAATGAAGTTTAGTTTGATCTAAGAGTAGTGATATAGCGAAAATATGGCGTTGACTTTTTTTTTTGGTACTATATCTTAGACACCGTTCAGTATTTGGGATTTTATCCCGATTAATCCGAACCGACCACTGTAGTAGCTCCTTTTGGAGGGTGGGTCTCCCAACAGGGAAGCTCCATACACATGAGGGTCCGATACTCCCAACGAAATTCAAAACTCGATCATGTATAAGAATACTCAACCCTACATTCAATTAAACCAACTCACGTTGATGTATGTCATTGAGTTTGATAAATAAGAAACCTTAAAATTTTGCAAATTCTTTTTAGTACCCATCTCAAATTCTTTGGTAACCTCAAGATCACAATTTTAAAATATGAAAACAGTTTTTATTGTAAAAATAAAAGGAGAATATTGCATCCATATATGTCCATGCTTTCTCTATCACACACTAAGTCAAAAAACATTTTGTGCACAGGGTGAGTCCATCAATCTCAAATTTTTGTCATGGGAGTCCATCCATCAAGAAACATTAGTTTCATTTAATAAAAATATATAAGTCTGAATTACAATAAGTTGAAAAAATTGGTTAAATAAATTTAGATTAGAGTAGACTATAAAAAAATAACCTGATATAGTCTGCTCAGATAAGAAAACCAATAGAAGTTTAATACAACTTTAACTAGAGATAGAACTCTAGTTAATTAATTAAAATAATAATAAAAAAACAATAACAATAAGTAAAAAATAAAAAATAAAAATACAAGTCTTCATGTCTTTGGAGAGTCGGTGAGAGCAACTACACCATGTAACAACTACTAATCATAGGGTTAGTAGTTAATTATAGTTAATAAGAATAGTTAGTGGTTAATTGTGATTGTTAGATTAATTAGTAGTTAACAAGTTTGATTAGTATAATTAGTATAAATAATAGTCTCTAAAACATGTAATGGGATATATTGAAATGCTATTGAAATTTCTCTCTCCCTTGTATTCTCTTCCTCTCTCTATCTTCTCCCCCTAATCTCTCTCTCATTCTCTTGATCTTACTCTCTCTTCCTTTCTTTCTTTATTTTCTTGAGTTGGTTCATGACAAATTGATATCAGAGCATACGAATTCTTGGTTAGTATTAAAAAATGGTAGAAGAAATTGGGTATGAAGCCATTGAGGGAGAAGTTTTGTATGAAGTCTTGGAAGAACGTCTCAAAAGACAATAAATTAAAATACAAGAATTTCATTCACATGTTGACAAAAAAATGGATGAACAAGATCGCAAATTGGACGCTTTTATAGCAAGTTTTGATAACAAATTCAACATTTTATTGAAGATGCTTGGTATCGATGAAGATATCAACATTTTGATGAAAAAAGAGCAAGAAGATAAAAAGAAATTGAAAAATAATGAAACAAATCAAATGATAAATGAAACAATATCAAAACCCATGAAAGAACAATGGTCTTGCATGTCCAAAAAATAAGTTGTTGATGGTGGGTTCTTGCTAATTTCTTCAAAAATTGAATTTTCGGTATTTATCGAATAAAATTCGTCACCAAAAAGAAGTTCAAGAAAACTTTCTTTCAAACTTTCTCATCTCTATTTGTCTCTCATTATTCTTATTGCAATTCAAGTTATGCTCAATGTTCGTCTCCATCACCTTATTTTTCAACACAAATGTAAGTTTTGGTACAATATTTATAAATTCAAATCTCAATTCTTGATTTTCCATCTTTGAAGGTAGA
Source organism: Dillenia suffruticosa (assembly GCA_033439265.1). Classification (NCBI taxonomy): domain Eukaryota; kingdom Viridiplantae; phylum Streptophyta; class Magnoliopsida; order Dilleniales; family Dilleniaceae; genus Dillenia; species Dillenia suffruticosa. The sequence goes on from JAVTVX010000005.1 coordinate 6,005,927, forward strand.
CAAGTAACCGGGCCGGTTTGGGCCCGAAAACCGGCCCGGCTAGCCCGGATAAAGCCCGAACCCGGAACCGGCACTTGCTACAGTAAACCGGCCCGAGCCCCAACCGTTTACTGTAGCGGGCCGAGTTGGTTCCAAAAAAATTTGAACTGTGAACCGGCCCGGTTCAGAAACCGGCCTGGACCTGAACCGGAACCAGCACAGAATCGGAACCCGCCCCGGCCCGGAACAGGCACGGAACCGACCCCGCCGGTTCCGATTCAAATTTTCCCCCTTTTTTTTGAATTTTGAAAATTTTCCAATTTTACCCCTCCCAACAGCTATAAAACGGCTACTTTTAAGGTTATTTTGGTTCATAGGGTCAAAAAATTTTCCTATAAATACCTTATACCCCATTTTCAAAATCTCCACAATAAAATCTCTTTTTCTCTCTCACATCTACATTCTCTCAATTTTATATCATTTCCATCATTTTCTACACCATTACCTACACCATTTTTTATACCATTTCCATCAATTTTTACACAATTTCATCACCTTATACACCATTTTCATTTTCTCCATTATTTATATTTCCACCATTATTTACATTTCCACCAATTTTTACACCATTTCTATTATCTTATACCACATTATCTACACCATTTGTTATATTTTTCCATCAATTTTTACACAATTTCATCACCTTATACCCCATTATCTACATTGATCAAATTTGACAAGATTTCAAAATTGGGAGCTCATTCAAGATTTTGCGAAAAACAACTGCGATATTCGTCAAATCGGTACATTTAATTTTTTTGCATATTTATTTTTTTGTATTTGTATTACATTTGCATTATCTTTTTAAAAAATTTAAATTTTTTAAATTTTTTAAAAAATTTAATCTTAAATTTCCTTTTAAAAATTTTATCGTATATATTATTTTAAAAATTTTAATCTTAATTTTTTTATAAAATGGCCGGAACACACTCTTCACAATCTCCTCTTCCTCCATTTTTTGAAATTCCCGATCATATAGATATTGAAACTTTTTTAAAAGAAACTGAACCTAATAACACTGAATCTAACACAACACAAACTAAAAAAAATGATTTTAATATATGGACATTTTTTGAAAGGAAAAATGATAAACAAAAAATAATTTGTAAAATTTATCATCAAAAATATAAATTTTTAAAAGGTTGGGGGGTAGATACACTTAAGAGACACTTAATTAATAATCATCCAGATAAATTACCACAAACAAAACAAACACAAATTTCTACAGGGAGAAGAAATATAACTGATACATTTAAATATAATTCGGATAAAGAAAAAATTGGACAAATAGAATGGTTAGTAAGAAAAGAATTACCACTTAGTATAGTTGCATGTCCTGTATTTGAAAAATATGTACAAAAATATTTACAACCCGATTATAAAAAAAGTAGTAAAAAATCCGGTAGGAGGAGATTATTAGATAAATATCAGGAATTAAAAAATGGTATACTTACACAATTTATGACTAGTCAATGTAAATTTTCATTAATTTCGGATAGTTGGAAAAGTGAGTATAAAAAAGAATATTATATTGTAGTAACATGTCATTGGATAAATAATTCATAATTTTTAGAAAAAAGAATTTTAACTTTTCAACATTGGGAATTTCCATATTCCGGTGCACATATAATTAGAATAATTTCAAATATTATTTATGATTATGGGATAAGAGATAGATTTTTTTCTATTTCTTTTGATAATATTTCGACTAATACTATTGCGGTTAATAGTTTAAAAAATTTTTTAAAAACAATTTTAAATGGAACTTTTTTTCATGTTAGATGTGCATATCATATAATTAATTTATGTGTTAAGCATGGTTTAACAATGGGAGAACTATTTTTACAACCTATTCGCGATTTAATTCATCAAATAAGAAATTCTGCTGTAAAAACTCAAGAAATGAGACAATTATGTATTTTACATAACAAAAAATATAAAAAATTTAAAATGGAACGTGACACTAGGTGGAATTCAATATATAACATGTTACAAGGTATTCTTCCTTTTCAAAATATTTTAATTGAATTTGCAAATTTAAATTACGAATATGGTTTTATTGATAATACCGCTTTTGAATTTGCGTCTACACTTACAAAATTATTAGAAATTTTTTATTTATGTATAAATTTATTTTCTGGATATTATTATCCAACTACTCATTTAATACTACCAAATTTTTGTAAAATTATTTATGTATTTAATGAATTTGAAAATGAAGAAAGATTTGGTGAAATTGTTCTTTCAATGAAAACAAAAATTTTAAAATATTATGAAAAAAATTCTAATTTTATATTTAGTTGCAAGTGTATTAGATCCACGTGTTAAGTTTGAAGGTACTGAAATATTAATAGATTGTTTTGCACAAACTTTTCCATCAGAAATGTCTATTAACCCATATTTTTTAAAACAACAAATATCTCATACTTTACAATCAATATTTGAATTATATGAAAAGAAAATTAATAATTTAAATACTAATAATATAGTTAGTAGTAGTAGTAATAGTATTCAATCAACTTCATTTTAATTTAATCCCTTACACATATTAGGAAAAAAACAAAAAATTTCTTTATCATTGTTTAATGAATTACTTTTATATAAATAAATACCTAAATTAGAATGTTTTGATGATATAGATTTATATGATATATTAGGTTGGTGGAAAAATAATGTATCGTATTATCTAATTTTGGCCCAAGTGGCTAAAGATGTACTAACCCCTTCGGTATCTACAATACCATCCGAAAGTGCTTTTAGTGCAGGTGGTGAGTGTTAACCGAAAAACGTATAAATTTAGCAGACGACACTTTAAAATCTTTAATATGCATTAAAGATTGGAAGGATGCAGAAAAAAGAATGCAAGAAATCATCAAAATCTCGGAAGATGATGAATAAGAAATAGAATAATAATAATAATAATAATAATAATAATAATATTTTTCTTTTGTTTAAAAGTCATTTTAAATAGAAAAAAAATCAAAATAATGTAAAAATCAAAATAATATAATAAAAAAATAGTGGATTTTAAAATCCAAGTGATGAGATTGCTAGTGGACGTACACCGAATTCGGTGGAACCACTATAAAAATCTTGTATCTCTAATTTTTAATTAAAAGTAAATTATCAAAAGTGAATTAAAAAAAAGTTAAAAAAATGGAGTTATAAAATTAAAATGGAATTAAAAAATAGAATTACAAAAAAATTAGAAAAATGCAATAGAGAAGAAAAAAAAATGGGCCGAACCGGGCCTGGCCCGGAACCGCCTGTTCCGGTTCAGCGGGCCGGCCCGGTTCCACAAGAAAAAAAATGGGAACCGGCCCGGCACGGTTCGGACTGGCTTAGGAACTGCTGCCGGCCCGGCCCGCGGTTCCTCGAACCGACCTTGAACAGGCTCGGGCCCAGGCTCGGCCAGGTCCGGTTACTTGTCTATTTGAAGACAAGAATGTTTTCAAAGAATGAAAGTATTGTAACAACTACTAATCATAGGATTATTAGTTAATCATACTTAATAAGAATAGTTAGTGGTTAATTGTGATTGTTAGATTAGTTAATAGTTAATAAGTTTGGTTAGTAGAATTAGTATAAATAGTAGTTTCTAAAACATGTAATGAAAAATATTGAAGTTGTATTAAAATTCCTCTTTCCCTTGTATTCTCTTCCTCTTTTTATCATCTCTCCCTGATTTCTTTTTCCTTGTCTTGATTTCACTCCCTCTTCCTCTCTTTCTTTATTTTCTTGAGTTGGTTCACGACACACCCTTGAGGCGCTAATGTGCCCAAAGGCCAGTTTTGTGCATGGGTGCAGCTGCCCTGCAGGTATGCCCAAGAGAGCACGCAAGCACTTTTTGTGCATGGATGGGTCCAACAACACCCTTGAGGTGCAGGTGTAACCAAAAGACCGAATAAAAATATTTTTAAATCAAATAAATTATAAAAATATATATATTTATAAAAGTTTGAATTCGAAATTTAAAAAAAAGCAACCGTATAAGAATTTTTTATCGTTTAAATCATCTTACAAGAATGAAGCACCTGTGCTTCTTGTGTACACGATTGTTATCCACTGTCAGGTTTGAATTACTTCTCCTTTTGTTATGTTCGTGCATTGATTTCCTCCATTTGAATTATAAATGTGACCGTTGAATCTCCCATTTATCTCGACAAAAAGATCTTGAATTTTGAAGGTTTGTTTTGCTGTGTTGAGTTTAGTGTTCAAATTAAGTCATACCTAGTCTGACAATGGCTTCTGATCTCGGACCAATAAAAACTTTCGATCCAGTTATATCATTATTCAACATCAAATCTATAGAGTCAGTTTGAATATCAAAATTTAATTTTAATTTAATATTAGATACCCTAAACAAGACAAAAATTATAGTAACGTAATTTAATTTTTTTTTTTTTTTAAATTGCAAACTTATACCCTTATGAGAAAGGGTATAAAATTTCTAACATACCCGCTTGAAAATTGAAAAGAGACCCAATTTGCACAAGATCTCTATCTGCACATTAACCCACTTATTTGAGACAGTGTAAGTACCATATCCGCCAAGCAAAAATTGCATATAAATACTACAGGTTTATATTCAGCTTCTACCACATCAAAATGGAATGCATATGATCCCCAGAATTGCATTCTCCTAGAATTAATGCATTCAGGCAGGAAAGGTTAAGTAGCTAAAAGTTGAATAAACAGTGGTTTAGCCATAAGAACACTTTACCATTTTTAACAATATCCAAAGTAATTAACATAGAGAAGTACATTATCCTAATCAACGTTGGTGGGGATAAATCCATCATTATCTTTCTAAATATTGTTCCACCTTTCTTACAACCTTCCACGTACAACACAAAACCCAACATGATGCCCATGCATCCTAATTTTGATTTTCGCCGCGTACTAACTAACAAAACCGCAACATCCATGTCAACTAACTACTCACCTCTCTGTCTCTATCTCTATCTCCGTCTGTCTATCTGTCTCTCTCTCTCTCTCTCTCTCTCTTTCTCTCTCTACATGATAGTGATGGAAAATATCAATAGAGCCCAAAGTATTTTGTAATTTAATTTAATTAGCCAAAAATATGTAACTTATCGACAAATGTCCTAAGATATAGTATGTGTCAAACCACAAAAGCTGGTGTTTTTCCACAGCTTGGTACATATTTTCGGCGTATGATCTCACTCAATAACAATTCTCTTATTTTCCCCCTTAATTTTTCAGTCCATAAACTTTTATATCATTATTACGTGTTCTCAAAATTCAAAAAAATTAAAATTAAATTTAATAAAAATTAGATCAAATGTTTAATATAGAAAATTATTAACATAAATAAATTTTTTATTTTTTTTTTCAAATTTTATATAATTTTATATTTTTAATGAAAATAAAATAGAGATAAGTTGCTATAAATTAAATTAAGTTGAAAATTTTGAATTTAGTAATATGGGTTGTGCTTTGTTAAGGTCGCAAACTTCAGAAATTTTTCTTAGAAGTACGAGATTCATCGTGAAAAAGTAAAGTAAATTCTGCATGAGCTTCATCATTCTAACAGACAACAATAATATTTCAAGAATACACAGGAAAGAAAATAAAACCTGAAGGTGAGTGGATCTGTTGGTTTAAATACCCAAAAAATGGAAGTTACAAATGGCCAAGGGCGTGAGAAGAGTACACACTCACGTACTCGCACACAAAGAGAGAGAGAGAGAGAGAGAGAGAGAGAGAGAGAGAGAGAGAGAGAGAGAGAGAGAGATAGAGAGAGAGAGAGTTGTAACCCCTCGCCTGCCATCTGTTGTAGAAGAGGGAGCACAATTCGGGTTTTCCAAAGCCCCTTTCTCTCTTTATAAAATTTGGTGAGGTGGGGCTTGGTGGTCAGCCAAAGGAGACGCCTTTTAAGCTCTTATCTTCACATTCTCTCGACAGCCACAACGCAAACCCTAATTTCGCATTTTTTTCCTCCCAATTAATTGTCCCTCTACTTGATTTCTCAAGATTTCAATCTCACTCGAGCTCGCGTTTGCTTTGATTCTGTGTTCAATTCTTGAATGCAGCTATAAAGCTTGCATTCTTCGCTTCGAGGGTTGGGGAATTTTTGATGCGAGGGCCTTCCTGATCTGAGAAGAGGTTGAATTTTGAGAACCACTTTAGACCCAAATGGTCAGTTTGATTGCATTTTTGGTTTGCACTTCTGGGCTCTCTCTCTATCTTTCTCTCTCTCTCTTTCCTTCCTTCTTGATTTTGGGCTTCTGTGGGATGCTGGCTTATGGAAATGTTGAGGAATTTCTGATTTTTTTCCCCTTTCTTTTGCCTTGTTTAGGTGTATGGAGGCCCATTTCCATCAAAGCTGAGACTTTTGAAGGATCCAATCTTATCCTAATGTCTTTAGCTTCCTCCCTCTCTCTCTCTTTCTCCCTCCTCCCTGCAGACTGATGCCATTTTTATGTGGCCTATGCTTATTTATTTATATAGATATATATATTTTTTTGCATTTGCGCAGCTGTGGAGATTTTTGAGAAAATTTGGTTGATGATTTTGAAGGAAAGCTTCTTGACAGTTTAACAGTGAAGGCAGCAAGGCTGTGGCATTTCTCCGTACGCCAAAAATTATAGTGGAAATGTTCTGGTAGGTGTTTTGATTAAACATTATTTTGGTGTGTAGGATACAAGTAATTTGTTTTGATATTTATGGACTTCTTTTTAAACTCAATTGATTGAGTTCAGGCAGACAAAACAAGGTATTCTCCTCTAATATGTGACGATATGTAATGTGCTATGTCTTACTTAAACCTGCCATTGCTACCTGTGACGTGATAATGAAGTTTTCATTTGGTAGCAAATCTTACTATGTTTTCCATGACAGGTTACCTTTGACATTTTGGTATGGTTGGCTCCATTATTTTGTTCCTGTAAACCCAATTTTGTAGAAGCTTTAGGTCCCATGTGCTTCTTTTGAGCCATGAATGGCTATTATCTTGAACGAGCTCTAGTAAGGTGGTGTGCTTTACTAAAGTGCAAAATGTTGGATCCTTTTCTTATTAGCTAATATGAGTCTTTTGCATGATCATTTAGATGAAATATGAGCTAACAAATGTGTTAATTTGAAGATTGAAAGTGCCAGTAGAAATTGAGTGAAATTTTAGAAAGTTGCCATATGGTGTCATATGTAGAAGCTATAGTAATCTGTATTCTCTTTGGATAAGTGGGCTTAGATTGAGTTGAATCAATAGTAAAGAGTAATGAGAAAAAAGATTCCATAACCAATGAGTAATGCCGGTAGTTGTGATTTAATGTTTGATGGGAAGGAATTGATTTAATCTAGTCATAATATTCTTACATTTGCCTCTATTTCTTTCGTTCTTTATTGAGTCCTCTTAATCTAGTTATTCTTATCTTGCTTGAAGTCATGCTGGATACTTTCCTTCTCCCAGCCTACGTGTTGAAATAGAGCATTTTTTTTTTTTTTTTGTATATGGTGGGATAAATTTCCTCATTAGTTTTATGGGCAACGAGGAGAAAAATTGTTTAGTTATTAATGCCAATAAATTGTTGATTTCTTAATTCGGTTTCCAATTTGTTGAGGAAATTATTTGCATAGATGCAGTGTGGAGTTTGAGTTGAAGTGGCACTTGATGGAACACATCCAAGGTGGGTACTTGTTATGGTCATGGATTGGGATCGAGTTATAGGGTGGTTAACTTGGTAATTGAATAGAGATTGGTTGCCTTGTTTTGATTTACGGATTTTCTACCATTTTGACCTACATTGATTAATATATTAAGGGCTTGTTAGGGAGAATCCGACAATCTCTAAGACATGTTCAAGAGAACCTTACAATCTCTAAGTATTTTAGGGACTTAAATCTTGAGGGTGATTTTCTGCTTTCTTTTCCGATTGATGATCTTTCTTTAAATATAAAAGGGAGACGTGATAACTTCCTTTATTCTCGCTACAAATAAAAGACGCAGCTTTGGCTGAATATTTTATGTATCGTGAGCAACACTGATGATCTCTCCAAACATGCGCAAGCTTATTGACAAATGGCTCGAAATACCAAGATTCTAGCTAGACTGATATGGAAAACAGTAAGAAAGGGAAGACTCAACAATCAAGTCTCAAGATTTCAACTACTCATTAAGGAAAACTGTAATAAAGAAAAACGGTGCCATGATTGGCTAAATGCAAATCCTTGTGATTGTGCCATAATCTTTGATATATCACTCCATAATCTTCTAATAGGTTTTGGGTCCGTAATAGTACAACTCTTCTATATATATTAATCCTTATCAAATAGGCCTTTTATGCTAGTGTGAAAAGAGCAAAAATATTTGAAGCCCTTTAGCACTCTAAATTAGTCTGCTTAAGTTTTCCTTGAAGCCTGCCGAAATTTTATTGCTTAAACTTAAAAGGTACTTCATATAATATTTGTTCGCTTTGTTCCTGAATAGATATTTACGTGCATGGAAGCAGACACGTCAAGTCTAGCTGAGTTGGGATGCCTTAAAATGGCTTTAAAATGAATCAGCAGGGGAAAAAAAAGAAAATAAAAAACTGGACTTAAATAAGTAATTGGACATCAATAGAGTCAAGAGAAGCTTGAATTCATATTTACAAATCTCTATGTTTTGTTCAAATTCACCTCTTTTTCCAGTTAAGTGAGTGAATCTGTCTCGAGCAAACCAAAGTACTTAAATAAATCTATGGACTTGTGTTCAAACTCCATTTGTTCACATATATATAAATATGTCCTTTGCAGTTAGAAAAGTTTAATACTTTGATGGTCAATCTAATCATATTCTCTATAAGGAGATTTCTGTGACAAAGAACGACAGGACAGACACAAGTGTCAGCATTAATAAATGCAAACCAAGCTCCAGTGTTTATTGTTTGATCTACCATTCAGAAGCTATTTGCAATTCTAGAAAGCAAAAGACTTTGTTTCATGTTTCATCTACTGATACCAGCTTGACCAAACTATTGGAAAGTTGATATGATAAAGGAGGAATTCTGTCCCTCATGTGCCCTTAATGTACTTGGTTGCTTCTGTTTGATTTCTTTAGTTATTTTATTTTATTTTTTTCTTTTTCCTGATCATTTTCGTTTCAAAGATCTTTTGTGGACAAGTGTTATTAATTGCTAGAGTGGAATACAGATGTAAACCTGCCTACATGATTATTCATCAGCTTGATGATAGCTTGTTCTTTTGTTGGGGAGAATTTTGTGCCTTTTCTCTTTGTGATGGCATTGCATTGCTCATCATTGAGATCTCTCCCTCTCCCTCTCCCTCCCTCTAAAGTATATAGATTGGTGCGTGTTATGTGTTCTTTGTTTTTCTTATCTATCTTTTGCAGAAGTAGAAGTACTATTGGTTTCAATTATTCTGTTCCTCTGATTTCTAGTAATTTATTTTGATCATGCAATTTTCTTTCTTTGTAATGTAATCTTTGTATATTTGTGCTTGCATATGCATTATTTTTTGGTTACTCACATGCAATCAGCATGCATGTTAACATTGGAGGTGTTTGCACTTATTATTGTGGGGATTAAAATTCCTCACTAATCGATTTGCTTATTCTAAACCATCCTTGAGTTTTAAGTAATGTATGATGTTCTTAAGTAACCTGTTTATCTATTTGATAAGCATTGTGACATTATAGTTGTCTCCTTTTTATGCATGTTGTTCCGATTCAAGTTTTGAAGTGTCTTTTCTTGTCCCTTTTTTATTTTTCTTTATTTTGGTGCTAGCTTATATATTTTTTCTTGCTGCAGATTTCACTAAATTGCTCATAGAGAATCACTAGATATGTTCTCGAAGGAAGAAGTTGAGGCTTTATGTGATGATGGTTTTGATGGTTCAAATAAAGAATGTGAAATTTTTAAAGAGGTCTTCTTTGGAAAATACGTTCGCAGGATTAACAAGAGGTGTCTTGTCACTGGACTCATTAACTTTGAGAGCGATTACAAGTGCGTAGATGTGCCCCACCATGTAAATAGTGATAGCTCAGCTGTAACCAGTCAGTCCTCCTCGAAAGATTTTACTGTGGAGGATTCCACCAATGCAATTGAGGATTCAAGGGGTACTTCTGGAAGCAGGTGCTCAGGAGAAGGATGTGCCACAGTAGGAAAAAAGGAGCAGGATTTAAAGGCAAAACGGATAAAACTGTCAGATGAGCATTCCTCAGGCAGGTCTATGACGTCATCAGTGCCCGTGACAGAAACTAGTAGTGCTATGTCCCTTCCAGATGATCAAACTACTTGTCAAATAGTAACTTGTCGTTTAGTTGAATCTTCTGGTCAGGGTATTACATCTAGTTGTTATCTGCTGAGACGACGAGTTGAAATTGGAAAAGAAGGTCATGTTGCTGATGTGGGTATCTCCTTGTGCAAAGTACCTGCCTCAGATGGTAATGATGAGAAGGATCTTGTTACGGGCAAAGCTATTGCTTCACCTGTTTCACAGGACAGTGTTGGAAACAAACTTATTATTGCAACTCCTGTCACTGTTGCAAATAAGTCTGGATTACCTCTTGGTGCTGAGGATGGACAAATTGGATCCTTAGTTCCAGAGTTAAATGTTGCCAGCTTCTCATTGAAAAATGAGGCAGAGAATGATCCCCGACAGCTTCTCCGCTGCCATATTGATCGTATACTGTTGGAAGCAGGTTGGGACATTGTAAGGGTACAAAGACCATGTAGGCGTTATGAGGAGTCTGTTTATAAATCACCAGGGGGGAAGTCTATTTGGGAAGTCACTAGGGCTTGGAAATCTTGTGGCCTGAGTTTGTTTTGTGATGGCATTGAGTTAGTGCAGGAGAGTGATAGCATGCATTGGAATGATGTTGATCAATTCATGTCTGACCTCTCAAGGACATTGTTATATATTGAGAAAGAAATGAGAAAATCAGAAACTACTAATGCTTTGGCTCACCAGTGGTGTCTTCTTGATCCTTTTGTAACTGTGGTATTTGTTTACAGGAAGATTGGTGCTCTGAGGAAAGGGCATTTAGTTAAAGCACCAAGAAGTTTGGCTGTTGATATGACTTGTAAGGCCTTAAAATCTGTGGCTGATCATGGAAGTGAGTCTGCTGAGAAAAACATGGCACTTGGGCTATATAATTCTTCTCTTGCTGCTGAAAGTGGGTTGACAGTTTCAGAGGGCAACGGCCACGTACATCCCTATCCTTTTGTTGATAGAAGTGTCTTAGAATGTGGCATGCAGAAGAAGGGCAGGCCTGTGAATTCATCTGGTGGTCTATCATTTCACTTGACAGAGCCAAAGGCAGTTAGTAGGTCAGGGGGTGTTCATTATCACTCCAATAATATCTTGCCTGGTGTTTCTAATGGTGATTCACCCCAGCAAGATAGTAACACAGCTTCTCCAACCTCATATGAACACAGTTATGAGACTAATTTATTACAGAGAGATAGAAGGTCAGGGCGCTTGACATTCTATCAACCTGTGCTGCAAAATTCAGTGGATAATGGTGCTCGGCTGGCATCAAGTGGAGTACTGGAGTGCCTTGTTAGTCATGACAAAGACAATGGCAACTCCTCCCTCAGTGCTTATCAGCATCAGAGGGAGATAAATAAATTGAGCTCTCAGAAAACTTATTATAATTGTGGTGGTTCTGGAAAGTTGGTTAAATTTGCTTGTGATAGCAAGGTCTTGGAGAGTCCTTGTGCAAATAGCTCTAAGAAGAGTTGGAAAGATAAATTGAGAAAGTCTGCATACCAGGGAAGATATGGACAAAAGAAATCAACTAGTTGCCAGATTGATGATGATGCACTCTTGATCACTACATTCATAAAAGGGAAGAACAAAGCCTGCAAATCCAAGGGTCAGAGGAATCTTAAGCAAAAGGGAAGGTGCAGGTTGCTCCCTCGAAGCCTGGGTAAGGGAGGTACGAGTTTCTTTGATGGAAAAGCATACTTCTCAGGAGTAAGGACAGTTCTGTCTTGGTTAATTTTTTCTGGGTTCATATCACTAAATGAAGTGATCCAATATCGGAATCCAAAAACTGATATGGTGATAAAAGATGGTTTGGTTACAAGGGATGGGATACGTTGCAAGTGTTGTGGAGAGGTGTTCTCAGTTTCTGGCTTTAAGGTTCATGCTGGGTTTAAGCTTAATCGTCCATGCGTGAATCTTTACATGGGAAAACGTGATATGACATTCACATGTTGTCAGCTTGAGGCCTGTGCAGCTGAATTCAAGGCCAGAAAAAATGTTGTACGCCCCATAGATGATGTTGAGACAGATCAAAATGATGATACTTGTGGATTATGTGGTGATGGAGGAGAGTTAATATGCTGTGATAACTGCCCATCTACTTATCATCTGCCTTGCTTGTCCTCACAGGTTTGTTTCCTGCTTCCTGTGTTGTGCCTAAGCTTTTAGTGTTTGGTGACTTTTTTGTTACTTGTATTTTTCTTTCTTTTAATTTTCATTTATACTGTATCAATCCTTTTCATGGTTTTAGTTCTGGATAACCCTTTTTGACTATGTCTTCTAGATTTACTATCCTGTTTGGTTGGATTTGTCATCTCATTTTCACCACATGGTTCTAATATTTTCAACTTCAATAATATAAAAAGTATGTTGTTCTCTTGGCATTTTTTCTTTTAACCAATATTTTGCTCCTGTAAATCTATTGACAATTTGATCTTTGAGATTCTTTTATGATCAAATCATGTATGTGCCCTTGGTAGTATAGATTGGGATTAGTTTTACAAACAATATCCTCTGTCAACTGATGCTAATTTAATGCATCTGAACAATCTTTTGAATGATTGAGCTTATCAAATTTTCTTTTCTTTTTCCATGTATTTCTTGTGCTGAGAATGTAACTCGGTAATACTAAGTTAATCTCCAAATTCCTAAGAATTGTTGGTTTGGGGATTCAAGGACACCATATGGGAAAAAATATTAAATGTGTTGGGTCCTTCATATCTTAACATAATATACTTATCTCTCCAGCTTAGAAGAGTCAATTATATTGCAGACATTTGTTGTTGGACCTGGAAGTTTGCAAAGAAAGGAAGAACATAGGAATGGATCGCAGTGTGCCAAAAATGTGGACTTAAATTGTCGCGGATCTGGACGTGGGTGTAAACAATCTATTAGCTAACTCACATTTTTAACTGATAAATCTTAATGTAAAATTTTAGATTGAATGAGACATAAAGCATCTTCTTAATGCACTTCTGCTGGTGATCAAGTTACAGTTTAGGCTTCTTTTTCTTTTTCTTTATTTATTTTGGCTTTTTTTGGGGTAGGGGAGTGATCAAATCTTACTCATAGAATGGCAGAATAGTTTTCCTTGTGGACAATGGAAAGCAAGCATGCATCCACTGGATCTGCGGCATTCAGATGAAGTGGAGAGCACTAGGATAATATGCACGGACAGCTATATAGTTCTCAAGTTAATTTGCTTGAAAAAATATATATTTTTTTAATTTATGAAAAGATAATTCAACTTATTCCTTAAATTAATCTGTAATTGATGTGAAGTCCTCTTTATTAGATGTTTTGTGTCCCGGGGTGAGGATGATGACCAACTTTGTTTGTGTAAGGTAATTTTAGATTTCAAAGACTACTCGATGTACATTAAAGCTTGTTAACTCTTGGATTCTCCAAATAAAATGAAGGTTTCTGGCATGCCAACACCCTACTACTACTCGTGGAAATACCTGCCTTTTTTATTTATCTGCCCAGGGCACAGACATGTAAGCACAATTACTACGTAGATCATATCTTTTGCACTTGCATTTCTGTTGCATTTTCTAATTCTATATGGAGTTGGTACCTAAGAATTTCCAGAAGTTTTGGGTAGAATAAGAAAGCATTCAAAAATTTAATTCTTCAGATTTCTGTTTATGTAACAAATAAGTCACAAAAGTTGAAAAAACATTAATAAACAAGATGGCTTAGTAAACGAGCTAACGGTTTCTAAAAGAGTGCTGAATCATTTTGTGTGTGGTGAAATTAAGCCTTCAAATATATTCTGAAGGGCTTTATGCTACAGTTTTCTGTCATTATTGCTTGAAATATTTTGTGATTTCGGAAAAAGATGGATGTAACTCTTTTTTCTTTGATTCAGGAGCTACCAGAAGGCAATTGGTATTGCCCAAATTGTACCTGTCGGATTTGTGGTGATGTGGTTAATGAAAAGGAAGCCTCAAGCTTTTATGTTGGCCTAAAATGTTCACAATGCGAACATAAATGTAAGCCTTGCCCATTTAGTTTGTTCTTGGAGTTGATACAAATACCTCTAATGTGAGAATGGCTTCCTAATTATTACAGCCCTGAAGTTTTGTATTGTTTGCAAATTACTATATATTACTGATATTTGGCCACTTTGTTTCCATTAAAGAACAATCTGCACAGCCCTTTGTGTCAATCACATTCTCATTTCATACTCAACATTAGAGATGCAGATCGTGCATTGCTAGCCTGACTAAGGTTTGACTGGTGTAAAAATAGCATTATATTAGGTACATCTGAAACATATTTAGGGTTCAGTGGTTTGTGAAATTGGGGGAGGGGGTTGAAGGGCCGACTCAAATCCCAAGGTTTGAGATAAACTCTTAAATAACGTCTAACTTATGGGCTCAAGTGTGTTAAATATAGGTTAATTACAATTCAAACCTCCTTTTTATGGGCAAGGTCAATACCCATACAAATAATTAAAGCAAAACAAAATAAAATGAAAAATTTTGAGCCAAGAATCTGCAGAATACGAGAGAGGTTTCTCATTCCCATGAGAAATCTGTCTATTCCTCCCACTTTTAGCTAAGAAAAAAGAAGTTACATACAGGATCTAGATAGTAAATTTCCTTCTAGCTGCACAAAAATTTCTCCTTCCTCTAAGTCAAAACTTGCTACATAAATTCCTAAAGCCCCACAAGGAATATGAACTAGATAAAAACTTATTAGCCAAAACTTATTCACGACAATGCATTAATGGATGAAGCAGTGACTTCGCGTTTTGCTTAGACAAAGGCTTCTCGGGGGCCCCTTTTGTCGCAAGGTCCTGTTGTAAATCCTCATTTCTCATGCTGCCTTTTTAGATAACGAAAACGAGACCAGACTTCTGAATTTATCTTCATGGACAAACCATTCCCCCCTTCATTTTGGCCTTTGCTGCTCAAATCAAGAGATAACTCAAAGTTATCCTGGATTTACTCCTTAATGCACCACCTTTTCTTCATGGAGCTTGTTACCACTAGATAGTTTCAAAGTAGGGGCAGAAAGTCTCAATGCTCCATAATGTATGTCTTATGAAATCACTGGCTAGGTACTTGCACAACTTGTTTCTATAAGGACAGAAGCTGGATATCCTAAAAATAATATTAGAAGAAAAAATCATGCCAGGAATTTATGCATTCTGAACTTCAGCCTTGGATTCTACTTTGGTTAAAATATCAATTGCTGAAATTCCTTATTGTCTTGCAAAGCTCCTGCTGTTGAGGGTCTCTTGCAGGCTTTAGACAACCATAGCATTGTTGAGGGTCTTTTCCAAGCTCCCTTGATTTTGTATTTGGCAATTAAAGAAAGCTTTGATGATTGGCGAAATTTACAATCCATGAAGCAATAGCTAACACCTCTCCATTTGCATATACTTCAGATAGGATTGAAGAATCTGCTTCTCGGCACGGAAGATAATAAATCTATGATCTACCACTAGGAAATGATTAATCCTCATAGACTTCTCTTTCTATTGCCCGCTGAGAAACCTCTAAGCTAGCCATATGGCTCTGCGGAGCATCTTGCTTGGAACTTCTACAATCATCACAAAGAGAAAGGTGTAATGATGCAGCTTTCAATATATTCCCTGTTAGCCATGGAATGCAATCTATTAAGATGGCAATAAAATTTCCCTACAAAAATGATCATAGCTGTCCATATCAGATATGCAAGTAATTTTATTGCATTTGTTTTTCAACATGGTATCGTTGACCTCATTGGTGATCAACATCCAAGTCAAGAGCTTGATGTTTACACATCAATGAAACTTTTCAGTAATTATGCTATCCCCCTCTCAATCTTCTAGGGACAACTTTAAAAAGAAACTTATCAATGCTTCCAAACTAACTAATAGTCCAGAGATATTTAAAATTGGACACCTTGAAAAGTGCGTTTAAAACTAAATATCTGCTGTGATTGTTTCCAAATACTCTTTGAAAAGTGTTGAGAATTTCAATACAGAAATTCTCAGGAAATTATCGTGTGAAAGTCAAAAGCTTAAGCTAGTAGGTGTAGGGCCAACTCTTCATAAGTGCAACACTCATCCACTATTATCCGATATGAGGTACATCATTCACACATGAATTCTAATTGAATGTAAAGAAGTTGTTTTTGCATGGAGCTTACTTTTCCTTATTCTCAGTAGTTATTCGGTTGGACAGATTTTCACAAAACAAAAGTAGTTTGAAACCTTTATCTTCTGGTACTTGTGGCATTTATCTCATGTAAATTCTCTTTTCAATAAACATTTAATGTTTGCCCAATTGGCTCTTTTTAAATCAACTTCTGATCTTTGCAATTAGATCATGAGGAATGCTTAAAAGAAAAGGGTGTTGATGGAGGCAATGTTTCTGATACATGGTTTTGCGGCAGAAGCTGTCATGAGGTATATTCACATGATTTTCATTAATATCTGGAAATTCTGTTTCTTAATTGATGTTAATTAGTAGAAGCCAGGTGTGGCACTGTTATTCATATTAGTTGTAAATGAGGAATAAGAATATGCTATAATTTTCTCCTTGTTTATTGATTATGTGAGTTTTTCTTTGAACATTTTCAATGCAATTTCTCTTCCTTCCTTCCTCTGCCTCCTAAGACCCAGGATATAAGAAGCAAAGAATCTTTCCATTTATTTTGTTTTGAGGTGTTATAGGAATGTCTACCAGAGAAGTTTAGCATGGGTGTTAATCTGGCTGTGTCATTCAGAACAATATGAAACTGTGTTTTCAGGGTCATCTTCCCCCCTTTTTTAACTGCTAGGAAAATTATGCTATTCTCTTTACTGATGGTGTGTCTATGTAGACAAATGGTTCATGCATCCTGCAATTCATTACTGTTTATCTTGTTTTGTACAATAGAATCTTATGTCATACACAGATTAGTTGCAAGCCATTTCTTTTGAATAAAAATGTTACCCTGTTAGTTAGGCTTTTTGGCAGATCTTGTCTTGATTGCTTACCTCATCTATGCAGATACACTCAGGACTTCAGGCTCGTGTTGGGACCATGAATAACATTGGTGATGGCTTCTCTTGGACTCTCCTTAGGTACATTCATGGTGACCAGAAAACTTGTTCTCCCCAACAAGTTGCCCAGAAAGCAGAGTGCAATGCAAAACTGGCTGTTGCTCTTACTATAATGGAAGAGTGTTTTCTACCAATGGTGGATCCTAGAACAGGAATAAACATGATACCCCATGTCTTATACAATTGGGGGTGGGTATTCTCTTTCATTCTTTTTATATTTTTATGCTCTAGCTCCCTCAGGATGAGGAAATCAAAACTGCGTGTGTGCATATCTAGTGGCATACATGCTCACGAAAAAATATACTTGGACTCAGAATGGAGACAAGTGCAATGAGACTCTCAAAAAATGTGATCACTTGTTGACAATATCAGTGTGCTGCATAAATCTTTTTGCACTTATTAGTTTCTCTTTTAGACTAGGTTCATTTTTCCTGTGTGCATAAAGTTTATGTAGTGACTTGAATCTTGTCACATGGCTAAATTAAATACCAATATTTATTGGGAGATCGTACGGTGGAGGGGCCAGTCTGAATCTGTTTACCCCACCTGCTTCATTTTGCTATGTAGTACCGGCAAGTTAGTATTTGTATGTTGTATTCATCTAGGGTTTTAGAAGAGCTGAATTGAGAGTATGGGTGTTTTGGGGCTAGGGTTTCAAGAGTGATATCTTCGACATTGTACCCTCTGGCTTCTTTCTCTTTGATAGTGGATTAGCTCCTCATCGCCTTTGGATCTAGGCTTACCAGCAGAACCATGTAAATCTTGTGTTTGCTTGTTCTTTGTATGTTTTCTTTCTCTTTACTTTGTTGATTTCTACCTTTCTACTTCGATTGCTTAATGTATTTGATTCATCTAAATACTCATTTTCCTCTTGGTCACTTTGATCTGATGGTTATCAAAGATGAAACTGTTTAATTTTCTGATTCTTGCCTTTGGTATTCTTAATTTCCAGGTCTGATTTTGCTCGTCTTAACTATAGTGGCTTTTACACCATGGTGTTGGAAAGAGACGATGTATTAATATCTGCAGCATCCATCAGGTATGATCGGTGGTTTTGTCTGGATTCTTTAAATTACTAATGCTACTTTGGAACTGATTTTGTATATCCATCTATTCTGTTTAGAAAGCATCCTACAACTCAAGCAGAGATGCCTATAACTGCTTTTGATATCAGAGATATGACTATCAATATCATTTTTTCATGTCACGTGTCATTACCTATGCTTCAATTTACTGCAGTTTATTCCGAGGCTCACTTTAATGAAGGACAATCTAGAGTTGGTCGCCAATTGTTAAATTGTAGGGACTAATTGGTTGTATGAAATCTCAGGCATATGTTTGATTGTAGAGCCAATTACCTCGAAAGGTAAAAGGCGATATGCATTGAGTACGAAACTGCGCAACCGATGGTTTTTTTATTCAGACCACTTTTATAAGTCTAATCCTTGTTATGTGATCGGATGCTTGAATCCTACTCGGCTGTTCTATGTCTAAGGGTTGATTGCATTCCTTCTTTTTTTTTAAAACTTGTATTGATTTCCTTCGTTAACATCTTGAAATTAAAACACGTCTTTAGTGTTGATCGACAGATTAATTTTGTTATTTGTTTTGAAGTCATTTTCTTTTTGTTTATTTCATTAGAGTATCCTGCACTTGCTGTTGTCCCAATCTTCTTGCTGACAATCACTTGATTTGCTGAACTACAATCTAAATATCAATTCTTGTGCAGAATTCATGGGGCCAGGGTAGCTGAAATGCCCCTTGTA
The DNA here is from genome assembly GCA_033439265.1 of Dillenia suffruticosa. Lineage (NCBI taxonomy): Eukaryota > Viridiplantae > Streptophyta > Magnoliopsida > Dilleniales > Dilleniaceae > Dillenia > Dillenia suffruticosa. The sequence continues at coordinate 6,025,004 of JAVTVX010000005.1, forward strand.
GCTACTTGCAGCAAATACCGTCGCCAGGGGATGTGTCGACGCCTGATGAATGTTATAATAGAGGTATATCTGTATTTATTTATTTATTTTACTGTTTGTCTGAGCCCATCTTCAAGTTTATTCCTAGTCAGAATCTCAGGGCAGTTATTTTGAGTTTTGACATTTACAGTACATGCTTTACCTGATCAGTGATTTGTGTTTTGCCCAATTATCTTCTTTTCTGCTCCTTTGTTTCTGTTGTGACATTAGATGCTAAGGTCGTTCAAGGTTGAAATGCTAGTAGTAGCTGCCATTGTGAATCTGGTGGATACTTGGACAGTTGGTTTTGGCTTTGAGATCATGGAGGACTCAGATAAACAAAAACTAAATGATATCAACTTGATGGTATTCCCTGGCACAGTATGGCTGAAGAAGTGGTTGTGCAGTGAGAAAGAAACCGGTGAGAAAGAACCCACCAACCTGATGAGTTGTTTTCTCTGATTCGTGTTCTATTTCTCACGAAACTCAGCTTTCTAAATTGTTTGTGATATAGGGCCTCCCATCGTTCCATCAACATCAGTCCTCGAAGAAGCAACCACATGTGAAGCTGAAGGCAATTCTAAATCCCTGAAGCAATCTGGTGGCAACTCCCCTGTAACGGAACCAAGCTTGGGAGCTGAAGTGGAGATTGCAGGCCGTTCTCCAGATGAGACTTGCGATGCTTCATCGATAGGGAATACTGGGGTTAAAACGGGATCGGGTGTAGAACTAGTATATGATGAGAGAAACCTCTCTTTAACTAAAGAATTGCAGAAAGCCTGCACTGTAAGTAGTGATTAGAATAAAAAGTAAGCTTTTAATATGTTCACAAGGCTTTTAGGACCACTTTTATGGCCATATGTGGCTTTGTCAAAAAGATAGAAAAGAAAAAAAAAAAAAAAAAAAGAAAAAATCAGGAAAAAAATTAAAAGTAGATGAATGAAAGATGGAGGGGATGATTAGTATCACCGTTGGTGCTAAACCCTAGGGAAGGGCACCATTATGTAATGCTATAAAGGCCAGAAAGATTTTGGTTATTCCTTTGAAATAATTTTTGGACCACAGGATTGGGAGAATGGCATCTCCCTTGATTAATCTTCCCATAATCTACAACTGATGGTGATAAATTATTTTATTTATGGTTTGTCAAAAGTGATTTTGCTGGCTTTGAATGTAAATTCATTATGAAATTGGAAAATTTTGTCATTTCTTGATTCAGTCGATTTTTTTTTCTGAGCAAGAAATTTTAATTGGTGTTCTTGGTGATTGCATTAGGAACAAACCACTGGGTCCATTTTTGATTAGGTATCTGTATAATCCGATCTGGTGAGTGAGTAATTCTATTCGATAAGGTTATCGGTCCTATTTTATGTTATGATAAGTTAAAAGTAAGAAAAATTATTAAGTTGGACGCAAACATATCCCTTATAAAAATACTTTCGTCAATTTGTTATGAGATTTGATTCTTTTACTCATCATTTGGATTTTCTAAAAGGATAATATTGGGAGATCAAATAATTTTAATCTTATGTCATGGACTATTATGTTCAAAGATTTTTTTTTTCTTCTTTTATTTGCCATTTTGGATTATTCAAAAGAATAATTTCAAAAAACCCAGATGAGTCGGACCATATGACCATATGATTAGATTCTTATACCATAATTTATTTTAATATGTTTTAATTTGTTTTGAAAAGTATTTTGATCAATTCAAAATTATTTAAATTTGTAATTTGTTTTAATCAAAATAGAATATCATGTGAAGTTTGATCAATTTGATAGTTGATAATGGGCCTCAATTTTAAAACTGGTTTCGATTTTAAGACTTTCCATGTATTTTTGAACTAAATTTATTATTTTTTTCACTCAAATTGAGTTCGGATCGTCCATTGTTTAGCGGTCATGACCTATTTTCCAACCATGTAATCTGGGCTCCAAACCGAAGTTCAGAGCCCGAATGAAACATCATTCCGCACTTTAGGCCGAAGCCTAAATCCACAGCCCAAATTCAAGAGAAAATCAAACAAGGCCAAAGCCCTTGAGCAAGCCCAAACAAGTCTCTGCGCAGATCGATCGAACACTGGGACCGGGAGTCCCTTGCGAGGTCTGATGATCGGAAACTCTTGCAAGAATGGAAGAATTTGGTAACAGAACCGAATCTAGGGTAGAGAAGCGCGCAGCAGCCAATTCCTTGATTTCGTTAGAATCATTCAATTTTCTCTTGTTTCGTTGTTAATTTTGTCTTCAATTACCTTTCAGACTGTTCAATTTTAGATATATTGTCTTCTTCGCCATCAATTTGTGTTCATCCCTTGTTCTTCGTCACCATCATCAATCCTTTGGCCCTTCGATTCCTCATCACTGTTGCTGTTGATTTTAGTTCTCCAAAAATCGCCTCTTCGTGTTCTTCGCCGCCTTGAATCCCCATTGCCCTTGTCCACTACGCCGAAGTTCCATTTCATTTCAGATTCGCCTTCGAATCCACCGCTGTCGTCTGCTTCTCTGCTCAGTTATTTATCATTTGCCGTTCACAGTCATCTGCACGCCGCTCGAGTTCAATTGCTTCTGGTTGTGTTCTTCACCTGTTCGTCTCTTCAGTTTCCGTCTTTCATCGTCTTTGACGCCACCGTCACTCTCCGCCCCCCGCCGTTCGCCTGCTTCGATATCGGCTCTTCGACTAATCCGCCAACTGCTTCGCCTCAACATCTGCTCTGCCACTTTGATTCACCTTCAATTCGCCTTTTCGTCTTCGTCTTGAGTTCTCCACCCCCGATCGCCTTAGTCCATTTCCAATTCACCGTCTTCGAACACTCCTTTACCCTGTTTGATTTCTCATTTTGGACTCTCGAATTTTGGGACATGTTTGCTTTGTTATTATTTTTGTTCCTTATGGTTCAATTTCATTATTTTTAATAATTTATTTCTCATTAAGAATTTAGATTAACTTTCATTTTTTTAATGATTTTACGTTATGTGTACTTTTGTTATATTTTATAATTTGAGTTAAGAATAATTTTTAGAATTTTGCATTTAGTTCGATTTAATACATTGATTCATTGATTATATTTTATTTATTTACTTTTCAATAAACTTTGAATTAAAAATTATTTAAAAATTGATTATATAATCTTGGCAATTAAAATAAATCAAAATTTTAATAAAAAAATAGATTAATTTTTGTATGAACACGGCTCTAGTTACTCAAATATATCGTATCATTTACTCAAATTAAGATATAAAGGAAAAAACTAAAAAATAAAAACAAAATCCCAACTTTTGAATTTACAAAATCGACACGCTTATGTTAAAAATTTATGTGAAAACAAAAACGCATCGTTCCTGCCTTAAAACGAAAAAGGCCTTCAGGAGTATATTATACGGTCTTTTAATGGCTTCTCTGCGTCAGTACATGAATTATGGATGCCAAATCCTGAGGTGGCATAAAGGCCAAAAGCAAAAGGGTTTTGATTCCTCCATTGAGTAAAAGGAAGATTATTAAATTAATCATGAGCTACTACAAATGGTTTGAGGAGTTAAAATAAAATTATTAAAACAATGAAATTTTTTTTTTGTTACACAATAATTCAAATTCTGAATTTTAAAATTGAGATAGAAAGATTATGAAAATCAAACTGTTCCCGTGAGAACGCAGCCTTAGGAATTTGATAAAGTTGAGTCTCCGGTTTTCGGTTTTCTCCTTAGGATGATAAGATATTATTTATTTTATTTTGGTTTTAGATTTGTGATGTGAATATTTTGGATTTGGTATCAAAAGAAGTAAAATGGTTCTCCATACTTGAAGATTTTTTTTTTTTTTTTTTTTTGGATAATAAGGGAGAGAAAACTAATTTTTAAAAGAAATCGTGCTCTAAATATGTCGTTTTCAAGAGTGATACACCTTATAAGGAGAAAAGAAAAGCTCGTGAAAACCCAAAGAAACTGTCTACCCCAGTGTAGCTAAAGTATCGGCACATTGAAATTGCCGGATAAGTTGCTCGCATTCGCGAATGAGTTTTGCTTCGATACGGAGATAGTGGCCTTCCAGAATATTACTTCTCTATTGTAAAAAAATCTACGGTCACAATATTCATCGTAAAGTCATGGACGCAAAGGCCATGCTCATCACGGATTCTACCCCATGCACCAGCGGGGATACTTGATGCTCCATCTGTGTTCAATTTTTAGAAACCTGGGAGAGGGGGACAAGGGAACCCAAATGTTCAAGCGGGGGGGGGGGGGATTTTCCAATCCTGGTAAAAGCTGGACATCCCTCCCTAGTATATCCGGAGGCAGCTGTAGCGACGCCCTCTGCAGAGAAATCCATACTCTCGGACACACCTGCATTGAGTTTTCAAAATGGCTCAAGACATATTAAAAAAAAAAAAAAAAGACCACCGGAAAACCCATGTGGAGCATGAGACCTGCAATTTCGCTCCATCCATTCACCCATAGGTTGACTCCCTCACACACTCCTAGAAAGAGGGGATGAAAGAAGAATCCGGGACCAAATCTGCCAAACTCTGGAACAATCCCGAAATAGATGGTCCTAAGTTTCCAGAAGATCTGGGTAAAAGGGGCACAAAGTGTCGTCATTGAGTCCCCTGCTATGTCGCATACTGTTTGTCATTAAATTACCATGGAAGAGCAGCCACATTAGAAACTTCACTCATTCTTGGCGATTCAAACTCGGGATACATTTTTTCTGTTTTTGTTTTACTATATTAATTGATATTCTGAGTTTTATTTTGATTAATGCGATTTGAAATTTACAGTAATTCATTTAAAAAGACTATTCTCTCGATGTAATTTTTTTATGTATAAATTATGAATCAAACTAAAAATTTAATTAAAAAATATAATATTATATTCTATTAAATTAACCGTTTGTCGGTACTCCGAATCCACTTACACGATACGGACAGAACAATGTTCATCACTCGTAATCCACAAAGGTGACGTAAGTGGACATGACAGAGAAAACCCATGAGAAATCTCCCGCCCAATATACTAAATCCGGAGTTGCGATTGCCTATATCAATATATGGAAGTGTTGCTATTAATTGGAATATTATAGTTAACCGCTAAAAATTTATGCCATGCTACTAATGAAGTCCCCATTCTAATCTTCGAGTTGCTCCTATCATAATTCCGTTTTTTTTTAGGGCCGGGGGGGGGGGGACACATATCTATGATGAAGTACAATATATAAGGAGCAAATATTATAATTTAAAATGAACAAACACCATTTTATAAAATTTTAACAGCAATCTTAAGTTTTTTATGGTATTTTTATAACAATATGTTTAATATGGGTATAGGAATTATTTTATTAAACTTCCACGAGAATTACCTAACATGCAACTTGTGTTTATTGGTTGTTCATTTTTTTTAAAAAAATAAAAAAAATATATATTTATTTTTTTTTTCGTAGTGCATTGATTTGGATTAACAAGAAGATGCATCATTTTGATGTCTAAGCTAGGGAGTAAACTTACCCAGATAATTTTAGGCTTTTATACCAAAAAAAAAAAAGATAACTAAGATTTATTTTCAAAATATAGTCCAAAGACTTGTTATGCATCGAATCATAGTTCTTCTATATTTATATTGTGTATTTGCATCTTATCTTAGAAAAATAGATTTATGAACTTAAATTTCAAGTATCATTTAATTCAAATACTACAAAAGAAATACACATTGAGCAGGGCAATGATTAACTTTTACCTTTATTATTATTATTATGGGGTACATAATTTTTTTTTTAGTTCCTATGGTTAGGTCACCACCCGATATCCGAGACTTTCTCGACTAATCCGAACCGACCTGACTGTCGGGTCTCATTTGAGGGGAGGTCTCCCAACATTGTTTTTTCCGTACTCAGGGGGAGTCGAACTTCCGACGTGGTTAAAAGACGAAAGTGTACTTCCTACTTACGCCAACAAGTGTTTGTATTGAGTACATAATTATATAAATAAGAGAAAATGCATAATATATCAATAGTAACACAACTTCTAAGAACTATATATCATCCCGCTCGAAGCAAGGAGCTGTTTGTATACCTTCAAATTCATAAGTTGCAAATGTTTGTTGCCCATAAAATTTCAATCAATGCTCACAAATACCCATAATGGAGATCTCGCCTCAGGTTTATACTTAGGTTGGTATTTCATTTGATGGTGAGTTTAGAAAAATCGAAAATTTTCTTTTAAAAAAAAAGGGAAGAAGAAGAAGGAGGAAGAGAGAAAGCTTTAGCAAATTGAAGTGCCCACGGTGGAAGGATATATTAGCTTGCATCACCTTGTTTTTCTTTTATTTCTTCCACAAATATGACATATTTATTTTAATCATTTTACAATAGATAAAAACAAATTAGAAAAATCTTGGACTTCATTCTCTTGCATGGGCTTCTTTCTCCCACGTAGAGAAAAAATAAAATAAAAAGAAAATATTCCACTTGGTATGCTTTTGAGCAAGAACACTAAAAACCTAGTGTCCGTGTCCACCACCCCTGCATCTATGATACTTCTGACAACCTCTTTGATAGGGCTGTTTCTCATGTGGTTTGCATGGATCTCCAGGAATTCTTTTGGAGCATGGGACTGCACCTTTTTTCAGTGCCGGGTATCCGATTACCGTGTTTTCAGCACCAACGGCCTTGCAATGGCCACTGCATCCTTCTTAGCATGCGCTGCATGAGCGAACATGGCAATGAGGAGAGAGAGAATAAGAAGAATGGCTTTCACATTCTTCTCCATTTTTGGTGAATGTTGTGATAGTTGAAAAAGATAGTTTTGCCGGTTTCGTTGAAGGAAAAGTTTTGGCTTTTATACTTTTAAAACGTTGTTATTTACAGAAATTTTTTCTTTTTGATTTGTATGTGTGCTTTAAATAGTTACCCAGAGGTTATTTTTTGGTAGAATTTCTTGTCTCCTTTTTTTTTTTCTTTGCTTTGATGTCATATGCTATATTTGGGTTTTTTAACTAAAAATTTCCAAAGAAAAAGTTATCAGTTGTTTGCATTATCCGTTTATATTAATATATTATCTGTATTTAACTAATTATATCAATTAAAAATCAAATCAAACAATATTTTCAATCTTAATATATAAAGATATAAATTTTCTTTAATAACAATATTAAACTAAATTTAAGATACAATTAAAATATTGAACGAGTTAAGAATTTATTCAAAATCAATTTGCATGACTAAAAAAAAAAATATCTTATTTTTCACCGGTCACAAATGTGGTTGGGCCATAAAAGTCCACAACAAATTAGGCTCGAGAGAGAGAGAGAGAGAGAGAGAGAGTGAGTGTGTGTTTCCAATTCTGTTATGATAAATTAGGTTTGCCTCTTGTCGGATCAGAGAACGCAGCGTTTCTATTGCTACTGGAAATGACAACCCAATCCATATCTAAACGACACGAACTCTCGGAGAAACGACTGCCCTGCGTTCTTCCGTGTCGTTTTACTTCTTCCCTGCAGTTCCCATTCTGCCTTCTGCTTCCTTTCTTCCCCCCATGTATGACATTTCCTGGGTTGCTCTTTATCTACTACTCTTGACACTGCCATGAATTACTAATTCATTAGTTGCACTAATTGCCTCTTCGTGTTCGGCGCCGCCTTGAATCCCCATTGCCCTCGTCTACTCCGCCGAAGTTCAATTCTATTTCAGATTCGCCTTCGAGTCCATCGATGTCATCTGCTTCTCTGCCCAGTTATTTATCATTCGCCGTTCACCGTCATCTGCAAGCCACTCGAGTTCAATCGCCTCTGTTTGTGTGCTTGGCCTGTGAGTCTCTTCAGTTGCCGCCTTTCATCCTCTTCGACTCCATCGTCACTCTTCGCGCACTGCCGTCCGCCTGCTTCGATTTTATAAATAAATAGTAACACAACTAAGAACCATATATTCCACTAGAAGCAGGGAGCCGTTTATATATCTTCCAATTTATTGGTTTCAAATGTAAATGCAAATCAAATTTGGGAGATTTTTGTGAATTACTTTTATTTTACAGCTTACGCTTTTTTGTCCATGAAATTTCAATCGCTGCTCACAAATACCCGTAATGATGATCTTACCCTAGGTTTATTCTTAGGTGGTATTCCATTTGATGGTGAGTTTTGGATAGACGATTTTTTTTTTTTTTTTTTAAAAGAAAGCTTTAGCAAATGCAAAGAATAAATGCCCATAGTGGGAGGATACATTAGCTTGCTTCTCCTTGTTTTTCTCACCTCCCCCCCCCCAAAAAAAAAAAACCAAATTGAAAAAGCCTTAGACTTCATTCTCTTGCATGGATGCCAAGTGTCCTTGTCCACCACCCCTGCATCTTTGATACTTCTGACAACCTCTCTGATAGGGCCTTGCCACATGTGGTATGCAGGGATGTCCGGGAATTCTTCTGGAGCATGAGATTGCACCTCTTTTCAGTGCCGGGTATTCGATCACCTTTTTTTCATCACCAAAGGCCTTGCCAATGTCTACGGCATCCTTCTTAGCATGCGCTGCACGAGCGAACATGGCACTGAAGAGAGAGAGAATAAGAACAATGGCTTTCACATTCTTCTCCATATTCAATAGTGAAGGTTGTGAGAGTTGAAAATGGCAATTTTGATTGTTTTGTTGAAGGGAAAGCTTAGCATTTTATACTTTTGAAGCATTGTTATTTATAGGAATTTTTTCTTTTTGATTGTGTTCATGCATTGAATGATTTTAGCCACATGTTATTGTTTTCTCTGAATTTTTTTGTCTCCTTTTTTCCTTTGCTTTCATGTGATAAACTACATTTGGATTTTTAACTAAAAGTTTCAAAAAATATTATTAAATGTTTATATTAATTTTTGTTATGAAATTAAAATTTATCACACAAATCTAAAATACTAATTATATCAATTAAAAATCAAATTATAACTAAGTAAACTTTATCGAACAATATTTTTAATCATAATATTGAACGATATTGAACTAAAATTAAGGTATAATTAAGATTTTAAACAAGCTGATTTAAACCTAAACTCATTAATAAAGTTGTTTATATATTAATTAAGTAAATTAGTCTATTCAAACTCTTGTTAAAAGAATTTATTCAAAATCAATTCTAAGATTTAAAAAAAAAGAGGCTTATTTTTCACCTGTCACAAATGGGGCTGGGCCTTAAAAGTCCACAACAAAATGGGCTTAGGGATAGAGTTTCAAATTTTGTCGTGATTCATTAAATCGGGTAAAATCTAGATACCGGTGATAAAAAAAAAAAAAAAAAAAAAATTCATTAGGTCTGCCTCTGGTAGGAACAGAGAACGCAGCGTTTCTGTTACAAATCCAAATGACACTGTCGACACATCTAAACGACACGAACTCTCGCAGAAACGACTGCTCTGCGTTCTTCTGTGTGTCGTTTTAAGCCTTCTTCCCTTCAGTTCTCCTGCTGCTCTCTGCTTCCTTTCTTCCTTGTATGACATTTTCTTAGTTGCTCTTCGTCTGCTCCTCTTGACGCTGCCATGAACTACTACTTCATTAATTACACTAATCAATTACTTCCCCCAATTCGATTTTTCTCCGAACCCCTGAAACCACTTTAAATTTAGTCTCCTTTCTTGTTCAAATGCGAAACCCTAGAGTTTTAGGGTTTTACGTAGAAGCTTTCATGAGGTATATTAACAAGAATTTTGTTTTTAATTGACACTGTTGTTGTTATTGGTCTTCAATGAAAAATAGGAATGTGCTATAATTTTCTCCTTGTTTATTGGTTATGTTAAGTCTTTGTTTGATCATTTTCAATGCAATTTCTGTTTCTTCTTTCTTACTTTGCCTCCTAGAATATAAGAAACATCATAGGATCTTTTCGTTTGATCTGTTATGAGGTGTCGGAGGAATATCCACTGGAGACGTTTGCCATGGGTGTTTATGATTTGGCTGTGCCATTCCGAACAATATAAACTACGTTTTTTTAAGGTTTTCTCTTCTAGTAAATTATGGTATTCTATTTACTGACGGTGTCTTTATATGTAGACAAAAAGTTCTTGCATCCTGCGTTTTGTTACTGTTTGGCTTGTTGCCGGACCTTGTCTTGATTACTTCCCTCATTTATGCAGATATACTCAGGTCTTCAGGCTCATATTGAGTCCATGAACGACATTGGTGATGGACTCTCCTTAGGTACATTCATGGTGGTCAGAAAAGTCGTTCTACCCAACAAATTGCCCAGAAAGCAGAGTGCAAAGCAAAACTGGCTGTCGCTCTTACTATAATGGAGGAGGGATTTTTTTTTTTTTTTTTTTTTTTTTTTTTTTTTTAAACCAATGGTGGATCCAAGAATAGGAAAAAACATGATACTCCATGTCTTACATTTGGGTTATTCCATTTGGGAGTTATTCCTTTTGGGGAGTTAATTTTCCTAAATATTAATAAGAGTGATCAAAATTATTAAAATATTATGATTATAATTTGAGTTCCAAAAATAGTGAAGTTGATTTTCAGAAAATCAATTTCAAAACCGGTCAAAAGCTTACACAGAAACAGAGGAAAAAATTTAGATGAAATCGATTTTGAAGTCAATTTCTCTAGAAAATCGATTTTTGGTGATTGAGAGAAAAAGATCATTTTTAAAATTTTGCATGGGGGGTAGATTTTCTCAAAATCATTCGGTTTTAAAAGTAGAGAAAAATTTTTGGGCAATTTTGAATAATGTTTTCCCAAAAATAGGGAAAAATTTTAAATGATTTTTCATTCATATTTTTTGTATTTCCATCACTTTTCTTACTAAATAAATTATAAAATTTGGAAACAACAACTCTACTCGTCAAAAATCTATCTAAAAAGTCAAAATATTTTCTAAATTAATATTCCCAAATTAAGTTTGGATGAAGCCAAGAAAAGGAAAGAAAGCAAGAGGCCAAATTGAATCAGCATATTTTCTAAATTAAAATTGTGTCATTCTGTGACATAATAATTAAAATTTGGAAAAAGCCAAAAAAAAGAAAGAAAGCAAAAAGCAAAATAATAATTATTAATAAGTTTGAAAATTTGAATACTTTTGCCTACATCCAATGGCTGCTCTCCAAAATTCAAAAATATCATGTGTTTGTAGAGCTTTAAATGTCACTAAAGGGTAAATAAGATATTTGGCATCTCTTAATTTTTTTAATTATATTATAATCTATAGATTTTTTTTTTTTTTTTTTTTACTGATATAAAGTTCACATAAAATAAATACTTTTTTTTTTTTTTTTAAATTTGTTATTGGCTTGTCTTTTAATTCATGTGTTAAATAATTTTCTTACAGCATCCTATTCTACAAAATTAATTATGCCCCTTGTCTTATTTCGTTTTGTCTTCTTTGTTTCTTTTCTTTCCATCTTCCTTTTTTCTAAGTTAGGAGGAATCATTCTTGAGATTTTTAAGATATCAAGATTGGAGGTTTGGAGCAATCATCGTATTTTATTTTGAGTCTACAAGATTTGTTAAGTTTAAAAAGAGAAAATAAATTTATAGTCTACTATTTGCTTTTTTGTTTACTTTTTTGCTTTTTTTTTTCTTATTAGGATAATACATTGAATAGGCATTCAAAATTTTCAAACTTACATTTTTTGCTTTTTGGTTTTCTTGCTTTTGTTTTTCAAAATTTAATTATTATTGTATCACAGAATAACACAATTTTACTTTTTTTTTTTTTTTTTTTTGGCTTTTTTCCAAACTTACTGAATGAAGAAAAAAAAAAAGGAATTGATGAGACTCGTGGTGTGCCGTAATGTCATTATGATTTATTAAAAACGTTATTTAAAGTCAATTAAAATCTTTTTCAAATTTTAGTGGATTTTTGATAAAATCGCTTTAATTTAGGAACATTAATTTAGAAAATATTTTGATTGATTTTGGTAAATTATTTGCGAGTGAGGTTGTTTCCAAAATTTGTAATTTATTTAGCAAAGAAAGTGATGAAAATAGAAAGAAATGACTAAAAATTTTTCCCCATTTTGGAGAGAAAATCACTCAATATTTTCCAGAATTTTTTCTCTATTTTAAAAATTGAATGATTACGATAAAATCTACCCTAATGCAAATTTTTAAAATTATCTTTTTCTCTCGTCCATTAGAATTAAATTCTAAAAAATCGACTTCATTTAAAATTTCTTTTTCCCTTTTTTCCCCTATTTTCGAGTAGATTTTGGATAGTTTTTAAGCATTTTTGAAATCGATTTTCTGGAAATCAAATTTAAAATTGATTTTTTAGAAAAATGACTTCACTATTTTTAGAACACAAATAAAAATTATAATATGATTCATTTGGTATGCTTGTGAGCAAGGACGCTAATAACCTAGTTTAGTCCCACCCCTGCATCTTTGATACTTCTGACAGCCTCTCTGATAGGGCTGTGGCTCATGTGGTTTGCAGGGATGTCCGGGAATTCTTCTGGAGCATGAGACCGCACCTTTTTTCATTGCTGCATATTCGTTTTCCGTTTTTTCATCACCAAAGCTCTTGCCAATGTCTACTTCATCCTTCATAGCCTGTGCTGCATGAGCGAACGTGGCAATGAGGAGAGAGAGAACTAGAAAAATGGCTTTCACATTCTTCTCCATTTTTCAATGATGAAGGTTGTGAGAATTGAAAATGGCAATTTTGCTTAGGCTTTTATACTATCGAAGCATTGTTATTAATAGTGATTTTTCTTCTTCTAGTTAGTCATGTTGTAAAATTCAAGAATTATGATAAATTCCAAGAATATAATACAATACATAAAGAGAATAAATTTATTTTATTTTTTATTGTTTTTGTGTGCATCCAAACATTGAACAAAGATGGTATTTATACAATAGTTGTTTTTTAATTACTGACTCATGCTGATCGGATTAGGATCAATCCACTAGACCCATTTTTGACTATGTGTCTGTTTAATCTAATCGGATCTTTGAGGATAAGTTAGTAATTCTATTCTATATGATTATTAGAGGTTTTATTTTATGTTAATTTGTTATGAGAAGTTAAAAAAGGAAAAATTATTAAACTCGATTCGAACGTGATGCTGATGAAGATATTTTTTCAATTTATCATGAGATTTGATTCTTCTACTCATCATTAGGAATTTCTAGAAAAAATTAATATTTGAGAGATCAAATAATTTGAATCTTATTTTAGGGTGTATTATATTCCAAGATTTGATTCTTTTACTTGCCATTTTGGATTATTCAAAAGAATAATTCCAAAAAAAAAAAAAAAATTCCAGTTTGTTTTTTTTTCTCTCTTTCCTCTCTCTTATATTAATCTCTCAAAAGATCGATTTGAAAATTTAGAATTAAATCTCAATTGTTATAAAGAATCATAGATATAGAGTAAGGGTGTAAATATAGATATAAAAATAAGTTGAATATATCATATAGATATTATGACTTTATCAAAAATCAACATCTTTTGAATTTACAAAAATGACATGTTTATGTCAAAAATTTGCTTGAGAACCCCCAAAAAAAGGCCTTAGGAGTATATTATATGTTCTTTTAATGGCTTCTTTGCGTCGGTATATATTCTATTGCAGTCAAATCCTAGGGTGGCAACAAAGGGTTTAGGTTTTTGTTTGAAATAAATTAGGGTTTCTTTCAATCAAAGGAGACCACAGAGTGTGAGCGTCTGAGCTCTCTTCATTGAAGTTGATTAATCAACATCTGATATCTTAATTGATTCGGCAACTGATGCCTCTTAATCATAGTTGAGAGTTCGATTTCTCATAGGAACGAAAAAATCAACGTTGGGAGATCTGCTCCCTTAATTGGGCCCTACAAGCGATCGATCCAGATTAGTCGAGACGAAAACCCGAATACTAGATTGATAGCCTAATCATGATACCAAAAAAGAAAAAAAAAAAGAAGTTGATTAATCATCTCTAGAAATCAAGGTGGGAACGAGTTTTGTCTATAGTTTGGCAAACAATTAAGTGATTTCATTTGTCTTGAATGAAATTCAATTTATTTTTTTAAAATTCTTAATCGTTCTTAATTTAACCAATAGATTTTTATTTTTTATTTTTTAGTTTTAGTTTTTTGGTCCATGGAATTGCTGCTCATTTTAAGTAATGTTGATACTCGGAGTTCACTATTAGGAACATATATTTGATTCCTTCATTAAGTAAAAAAGAAAATTATTAAATTAATCATGAGTTACTACATATGGTTTAATGAGGAGATGTAAAATTATTAAAACAATGGCGGCCTTAAGAATTTGATGAAAAGGAACAAGCATCATTTTCTAAAATTTTAACAACAATTTGAGGTTTTTTATGGTTTTTTTCCCCCTAAATTTTTAATAATATTTTTAATATCGATATATAAATTTTTTTTCTTATACTTCTGGGTGAATTACCCCACGTGCAACTTGTGTTTATTGGTTGTTCATTTTTTTTTAAATAAACCTTTTTGGGGGTGGTGCAATGATTCATATGGTATTGATGTCCAGTTGGCCATCACCCAAAAGAAAAGATGTCTAGTAGGCTAGGCAATCGGAAAACAAGGTATCAACGTTAAAAATTTTCGTTGTTAAAAATAAAAAATTCGTCGTTGAAAATAACCCTACTGATTTTTACCAATGGAATACTATCTATCACTGACATCAATGACAAATTTTTTTTGTCACTAAAAATATCTGTCGCTAATCTGTCGTTAATTAAAAAAATATATAAAAAAATTAGAGACGGATATTTTCCGTCTCTAATTCTGGAAACCTCACGCAAATCCGTCGTTAAAATTAAAAATTATAAAAATTTTAAAAATTAAAAATTATAAAAATCCGTCGTAAATCCGTCTTTAAAATTTCCGTCGGTAATCCGTCACTGATAGCTGTTTATATTCTTTTAATGTTTTTTTTCTTCATAATTACACCGACGGATTGGCGACGGAAAATTTCTGTAGAAAAAATTCCGTTGATAATCCGTTGTTGATACGTTTAAAAATTTTTTCTTTCTTTTTATTTTTTTACGGTGGATTAGTATAGTGATGGATTAGTGACGGAAATATTTTTATTGCTAATTTTTGTTACTAATTTATCGTAAATCTCTTGATATTTTATTCGATATTAATCCATCGTAAATCTCTCACCGATGGTTTTTTATCTAAATTTTTAATATCGGTATATGAATTTTTTTTCTTATATTTCCGGGTGAATTACCCCACATGCAACTTGTGTTTATTGGTTGTTCATTTTTTTTAAATTAAACTTTTTTTGGGTGGTGCAATGATTCAGATAGTATTGATGTCTAGTAGGCTAAGGAGTAAACTTATTCAGATAATTTTAGTTTTTTATATCCCAAAAAAAAAAAAGATAACTAAGATTTATTTTCAAATATAGTCCAAGACTTGTTAGGCATTAAATCAGGCTTCGTCTATTTTTTATTATGTATTTACAATTTATCTTAGAACAATAGATTTATATGCTTAAAGTTCAATTATTTTGTGTTAATAATTTAACTCAAATACTATAAAAGAAATGCTTAACTTTAATAATAATAATCATCATTATCATCATCATCAGCATGGGGGCATGTAATCACAAAAATTAGAGAAAAAGCATAATAAATCAATGGTAACACATCTAAAAACTATATATATAGCACATGATATTTCAATTAATGCCCACAGATACCTATAACAAGGATCTCGACCCAGATTTATTCTTAGATTGGCATTTCATTTTATGGTGATCGGTGAGTGTAGGAAAATCCAAAATCTTTTAAAAAAAAAGGGAGAGGGAAAAAAAGAAGAAAAAAGCATTAGCAGATCCAAAGAATAAGTGCCCATGGAGGTAGGATATATTAGCTTGCTTCACCTAGTTTTTCTTGCTCTTGCATGGGAAAAAAGAAATAAAATGAAATAAAAGGAGAATATTCCATTTGGTATGCTTTTGAGCAAGAACACTAAAAACCTAGTGTCCGTGTCCACCACCCCTGCATCTTTGATACCTTTGACAACCTCTTTGATATGGTTGTTTCTCATGTGGTTTGCAGGGATCTCCCGTAATTCTTTTTTTATTGGTTGAAAACGAGAGAAACACACCGGCAGCAAACAAGAGGAGACTAGTCTCCCCTTGATAAGCAAGGACCTCCAGACCCTTTTTTCCTTCTAGCCCAAGAAGTTTCGACAGCATCCAGAGCCACAATGGTCTCAACTCAGCTGGAGGGGAGCCTGACTCCTTCGTGTCAACGTTGTCGCCTTGCCTCCTCAAACTCAACCCCAACTTTGCCAACTTGTCAGCTCATCTATTGGCTTCCCTGAAGTCGTGGTGAACTTCTCTCACCCTAGCTCGCACATTAAGTCTCTGCAATCTTCCAACACCAATCTACATGGATGGAGCAAATTCACACCTTTGTTTATCGCATCGACCAGAGTCATTGAGTCACTTTCTATCACAAGAGGGATGAAATTCATCTTTTTAGCAATCAGAAGACCCTCTCTCAAGCCCCAAAGCTCCACCACATCACCCTTAGCCGTTCCCGCATTTAGCCAGTACCCATGGATCCAGACGCCTAAGCTATTCTTGAATAGACCTCCTGCACTAGCTTGGCCTCCCTGCCTACAGGCGGCACCATCTGCATTTAACTTGAGGAAACCAACAACATGGCGCTTCCAACCAATCCTCATAATTTCGGCACTAAAATCCTTCTTACTAACCCTCCCTCCTTGGACCTTCCCCCAGCTTACCACTCTATTCGCTACAGAGGTAGGCGGCTCCCACTTCTTCTGATACACAATGCAACATGACTACATTGTGTAGAGGGGAATGGCCGCTGTAACAGCTTGAATAAGAGTTTTCCTCTCTGCTAGACTCAAAAGATTACTCTTCCAGTTAGCCAGCTTGTTTTGCACTCTTTCCACCACAGAGTGATAATAGTTCTTACTTAGTATCTCATGGATAACCGGCTCCCCTAAATAGTTGCCTAAGTTCTCAATGAGGGAAAAACGATTGCACGCCTCTAAGGATTCTTTAAGATGTCTAGGGGCTCTATTGGAGACCCAAATTTTGGACTTGTGCGGATTAATTTGAAGCCCACTCTCGCTCGAGAACTCCTTCAAGCAATTAATAACATTACTCAAACATAGATGCTCTGCCTTCGCAAAGAGAATAAGGTCATACACAAAAAAGAGATGAGATATAGATGGTCATCTTTTTGAAGTATTCACTGCTTTCCACGTTCCTTTCTTAACTTTTTCCTGAATCATGCAAGAGAGTTGCTCCTCACCATCAGGAAGAGGTAAACGGAGAGAGGGTCTCCTTGCCTTAAGCCCTGACCCGCTTTGAACAAGGGGAGGACGTCCCTGTTCCAAATAATGGAGGTATTCCCATTAGCCACTGTGAACATAATGAGCTTAACCACCTGAAGAGAAACTTTGAGCTCAAGCAAAACCTTAGCTAGGTACTCCCAACTAATGTTGTTGTAGGCCTTCTTCGAGTCTACTTTTAGAATCATAGAATGTCTGGAGCTCTTTGAGTGATGAATGGAGTGCACCACCTCCTGGAAGGCTATAATATTATCGATTATCCCTCTACCAGGTAAGAAGTTGCTCTGATGAGGACCAATAAGATGCTGGAGGATCGGTCTGAGTCTTGCCACTAAATACTTTCTCAAGATTTTGTAGGAGGTATTCAACAAACTGATGGGCCTGAAGTCCGAAATCTCAGACAGGTTAATTGACTTGGGGATCAAGATCATGTGAGCTCTGGCCACAACTGGGTGGAAGTAACCATCAGCCAGCACTTTGTTGACAAAACTACAGACCTTGTCCTTTACGATGTGCCAAAATTTTTGATAAAAGATGGGCTGGACTTCATCCGGCCCTGGGGCTTTTAAAGATTTCATGGAGAAAACAGCCGCTTTTAGTTCAGGTCTGCACAGCCACTCTCGATCAGTCTCCTTGAATTTTTCCCTCCCCACAGTAAACCTGCAGCTAGGATAACAAACTCTCTTGCTAGCAAACGGGTCAATAAAGTAGCTAACGGCATGCTCTTTGAGCTTCTTCTGATCGGAGCACCAAATGCCATTAATCTTCAGGGCAACAATCCTGTTCATGCTCCTTCTTACTTTGGTAGTTGCATGAAAAAACTTGGTATTTTGATCTCCCTCCGAGAACCGGCTTATCCTCGACTTTTGGAGCCATAAAATCTCCTCCTGGACGAGAACTTTGTGGTAATCCTGAAGCAGCTACAACTCTAAGTTTTATAGGAACTGCGAGTGCTTGAGGTTAGGGGATCTCTGAATTCCTTTCAGTCTGGACTTTAACTTTTTCTTTTTTTCGAAAATTGTTACCAATGACCACCTTGTTCCAAACTTTAGCCTCTTCCATGGTGTAGTGTAGAGTCACCTCCAATGGACCCTGGTGAGAGTTCCAAGTTTCTTCAAAAAAACTGTTGAACTCAGGGTGAGTGATCCAAGCTGCTTCAAAACTGAATGGTCTCAACTCCTTATTAGGCGAGGCAGTAAGATTAGTGTTAATGGACACTGAACAATGATCACCGTGGAGTCTAGTCAAATTGATGACTTTCATTTATGGAAAGGAGAGCTTGGCTTCTAAATTACAAAGAACTCTATCTAATTTCTGATAGAGATTACCTCCTCCTCTACCTTTTCTACACCACGTGAACTTTGGACCTCTTGACTTCGTATCGAGCAGATTGCAGCTGGACCACCAACTCTGAATCTCTGACTCCTGTTCCTAGTGTTATAGGTCACCTTGCTAGTCTCCTCAAAGCTTACGATGTCATTGAAATCACCCATCATGAATCAGGGATCAGTTATATCTTCTGCAATCAAAGCCAGCTCCTTCTAGCATTTCGCCTTTTGACTAAGAACTGGATGACAGTAAACATAGGTAATGAACCATCTCCTGTCCCTCCCACTGAAGCTGCAATGGATCAATTTGTTGGTATGATGAATTACGCTAACGTTAATTCTATCAGAGTTCCAGAGCAACCAGAGCCCTCCTCTGACCCCCACAGTAGGGACCACGAACTCGCCATCAAAACCTTCTCTTCTAAAGAATTTCAGGAAAAGATTGTTCCTAGCTTTTGCTTCCAACAAACAGATGATGTTTGGTTTCTCCTTGTGGACCAATTCTCTGCCAGCTCTTCTGAAGCTACTGCTACCAACACCACGATAGTTCCACACAATACTCTTGACTCCTAACATGGACATAAAGACGGGGCAGGAGCAAAAAACGGAGAGGCTGCTACAAGACCTCCATATCTGCACCAATGTGAGACGTAGAGGCTTCTGCTATCTCCTCATCCAAACCCTCCTCACAGTCCATTCTGTCATCTTCCTTCGCCACATACTTCACTCCTCCACGGCTACTAGCCGTTGGGTTTGAAAGATCCTGGGCCACAAGACCCTCTCCTAAGTCAAGAGCTCCGGTAAAGGCCTCACCATAGTGAGGTCCCTTAGCTTGGACTCATCATTTGAAAGGTTCTTCCTGACCAGACGTGGCCCAAGAGTCTTTAAGTTTTGGGCTTCCATATTAACATCTTTGAATGTAACAGGTGGGGGGCTTGGCCCAACACACGGGCCCGAAATTGATTTAACTCGGCATACTCGGTCATGCCCGAGTCCCACTGCACGACTGCCTGCCTCTCTTTACCCTTATAAGCTTTCGTCTCGGGGCACGAAATAACCAGATCCCTCTCCACTCTCCCCGCTTTGCTCTCTCCCTCTTTTGTCTCCCTTCTTTGAGAACTTGTTTTGATACTATCCCTCTCTTTTGATTGCTTTTGTCCCATATTTGCTACTGACATCCTCATCCTTAGGCTCTGAGTACACTGTAATCGACGCACCATTGATTTCGCTGAGGTGATTGAAGCAGTTAAGGTAAGAGTTCTCTTTCCTGTCTTTGCTTTTAGGGTTGTCATTTTTGTTAATCCTTTGCCTCTGGACCACCATCCACGGACCAGGACTGTTATCCTTTGCCACCGTGGTCTCTGCCGTAGATGGCCTTACTGAACTAGGGTTTTCTCAGGCTTATTGAGGCCTTCCTCTGAAGGTTTCTTTTCTGCATTGCTCGATTACTCCTTACATTGATCGGATGTGTGCCCTATTTTCCCACAACCAAAACAGATGGTGTGGAAACCCTTGTACTCAATTCTCTGAACCCTCTTCCTGATTTTAACCCAAGGAATTAAAGGCTTTTCTAAGTTGATTTCAACACATACTCTGGCGAATCTCCCCCTCAGAGTATTTACTGTATTAGCGTTTGCCTTAATGGGTCTGCCTACGGCTTTGGCAACCTCAAACAAAATACTCTCGTTATGAAACCCGATTGGCAAGTGAGGGAGTCTAATCCAAATAGCTGTGTGCCTGATCTTCTTCCCTTTTGGTATGAACCAAGGCTTCCACTTGCTCACAGTGAGATAGTGGTCATGAATAAGCCATGGTCCCTCCGTTAACATATGAACATAGTCTAGATTATTTGTGAACTTTGCTGGGAAGTATCCATTGCCCAGGTCAAGCAAAGATAAGCTCCCTTCTGGTCTCCACAGTTGCAACACTTTGGTTAACATTAACTGATAACCTATGTCCTTTTCCAGTAACTTAACAATCAAGGTTTGCTTCTAAAGGTCTTTCAGAGTCTCATTGGAGACTCTGATTTCAGGAATGCTGCCTAATCCTGATGGGGCATCGTCTTCCTCCTCTGGGAATTCCTTCTTTTGGAGCATGGGACTGCACCTTTTTTCAGTGTGGGGTATGCGATTACCTTTTTCTCATCACCAAAGGCCTTGCCAATGTCTACTGCATCCTTCTTAGCATGCGCTGCATGAGCGAACATGGCACTGAGGGGAGAGAGAATAAAAACAATGGCTTTCACATTGTTCTCCATTTTTGGTGAAGGTTGCGATTGTTGAAAATGGCAATTTTGCTTGTTTTGTTGAAGGAAGAGTTCTGGTTTTTATAGTTTTGAAGCACTCATATTTATAGAAATTTTTTCTTTTTGATTTGTGTGCATGCTTTAAATAGTTAGCCAGAAGTTATTTTTTTGTAGAATTTTTTGTCTCTTGTTTTCTTTGTTTTGATGTCATAAACTATATTTAGATTTTTAATTAAAAATTTTCAAAAAAAAAATTCATTAATGGTTTGTATTATCTGTTTGTATTACTTTTTGTTACGAAATTAAAATTCCATATCCATATTATACAAATCTAAAATGCTAATTATATCAATTAAGGACCAAATTAGAACAAAGTGAACCTTATTGAACAACATTATTAATCTTAATATATAAAGATATAAATTTTGTTTAATAAACTATAATGAACTAAACTTAAGATATAATGAAGATATTTTACAAACTGAGTCAAATCTGAACTCACTCGTATTATAGTTTATCATACAAGAGTTTAGTAAAAATATTATCAATTGTAATATATAAATTTGTTTAATAACAATATATTAATTGAGTAAATTAGTTTGTTCCAAAATTTTCACAAAAGAAATTATTCAAAATCAATTTGTAAGATTAAAAAAGAAAAAACTTATTTTTTATTGTAGAAAAACAGATATCAAGAGAGTCAACTTCTAAATTAAGTCCTATATTTAGTTGAATCGGATTAATCAGATTTTCGAATATCGATATCTAATTAAAGAAAATCAACCTTAAAAGTCCACGACAAATTGGGCTTTTTTAACCAACCCCCCTCTAGAGAGAAAATGAGTTACAAATTCGGTTACGGTCCATTGGGTGTACCTATTGAAGGATCTGAGAACGCACCGTTTCTTTTACAACTCAAAATGACACCATCTAAACGACACGGACTCCCGAAGAAACGCTGCTTTCTTCCCTGCAGTCCTGTGTGTCGTTTTAATCCTTCTTCCCTGTAGTTCTCATTCTGCGTTCTTCGATGTTTCGTTTTAAGCCTTCTTTCCCTCGGTTCTCATCCTGCGCTCGGCTTCCTTTATTCCTTGTATGACATTTCCTTAGTTGCTCTTCATCTTCTACTTTTGACACTGCCATTAGTTACTAATTCATTTATTATACTAGTCAATAACTTCCCCCAATTTGATTTTTCTCAGAACACCTGAAATCAGTTTCAATTCAAAGCCTCCTTTCTTTTTCAAATATGAAAACTTGTTCTGTCAGAAATCATTCAATTACCTTGATTTCGTTCGAAACATTCAATTTTCTGTTGTTTTATTGTTAATTTTATCTTCAGTTACCTTTCACACTGTTCAATTTTAGATATATTGTTTTCTTCGCCATCAGTTTTTGTTTTTTCATCCTTCGTTCTTCATCAGTTCCTTTCGCTCTTCATCCGTCATCACTGTTTCTCTCAGAAATCGCTTCTTCGTGTTCTTCGCCTTCTTGAATCCCCATTGCCTCGTCTACTCCGCCGAAGTTCAATTCCATTTCAGATTCGCCATAAGAATCCGCCGCTGTCCTCTGTTTCTCTGCCCAGTTATCTGTCATTCGCTGTTCTCCGTCGTCTGCAAGCTGCTCGAGTTCAATCGCCCCTGTTTGCGTTCTTCGCCTGTTCGTCTCTTCAGTTGCCGCCTTTCATCGTCTTCGACGCCAACACACTCTCCGACCGCCGTGGTTTTGGGACATGTTGCTTTGTTATTTTTATTTTTATTTTTATTTTTACCGTTCAATTTCTTTATCTTTTTGTGTTTTATTCTCAGATTTTATCTTACAATTTCTTCATTTATGACCATAATTTTACATAAGTTTGATTTTAATTTTAGAAAATAAAATAAATTTGAAAAAATGTTAATTTATTTCTTGTTAGGAATTTTTATTAATTTTTCATTTTTTATAATTTTAAGTTATTAGTATTTTTTGTTATATTTTATAATTTGTGTTAAAGATTATTTGTAGAGTTTTATATTTAATTAGGTTTAATTCATTGTTTATTTACTTTTTAATAAACATAGACTTAAAATTTTATGTGACAACAAAAACGCATCTTCCCACCCTATGAATTGGGAGAGTTGCCCCACATGCAACCTATGTTCATTAAAAAAAATAAAAAATAAACCTTCTTTTGTGGTGCATTGATTTGGATTAACAAGAACGATGCATGATTTTTATGTCTACGCAGATTATTTTAGATTTTTATACCTAAAAAATCTATAAATTTTCAATATATATATAATACAAGTCTTGATTGCTTACCTCATCTATGCAGATACACTCAGGACTTCAGGCTTGTGTTGGGACCATGAAAATCAATGGTGATGGCTTCTCTTGGACTCTCCTTGGGTACATTCATGGTGATCAGAAAACTTGTTCTCCCCAACAAGTTGCCAAGAAAGCAGAGTGCAATGCAAAACTGGCTGTTGCTCTTACTATAATGGAAGTGTTTTCTACCAATGGTGGATCCTAGAACAGGAATAAACCTGATACCCCACGTCTTATACAATTTGGGGGTGGGTATTCTCTTTCATTCTTTTTATATTTTTATGCTCAAGTGCACTTGTTGACAATGGGAAACAAGTGCAATGGGACTCTTAAAAAATGTTACCACTTGTTGACAATATCAGTGTGCTGCATAAATCTTTTTGCACTTATTAGTTTCCCTTTTGAACTGGGTTCATTTTTCCTGTGTGCATAACTTTTATGTAGTGACTTGAATCTTGTCGCACGGCTAAATTAAATCCCAATATTTATTGTGAGATCGTAGGGTGGAGGGGCTGGTCTGAATCTGTTTACCCGACCTGCTTCATTTTCCTATGTAGTACCGGCAAGTTAGTGTGTGTGTATATATATATATATATATATGTTGTATTCATCTAGGGATTTTTTTTTGATAATTTGGCTTGACCACCACCCAATATCCGGAGTTTTGTTTTAATTAATCTGGATCGATCGCTGCAAGACCCATTTTGGAGGTGCGTCTCCCAACATTATTTCTTCTGGACCTAGGGGAAGTCGAACTCCTAACCTGATTAAGGGATAAAGTTGCCTATCCCACTTACGCCAATAAATATTGGTTATTTATCTAGGGTTTTAGAATAGCTGAGTTGAGAGTACGTGTGTTTTGGGGCTAGGCTTTCAAGAGTGATATCTTCGATGTTATACCTTCTGGTTTGTTAATATAAAATAATAAAATAAATTAAAATATGATTTGCTAATTGTTATAAATGATATGTATTTATTGTGGATATTTATTCATATGAGTGATTTTTTAAATGGATGAACAAATTTAAGAATGACTATTGGTTTTTTAGTTACTCTTTAATGATATGATAACTTTTGACTTTTAGGTATACTTGTGATCATTAAGTTTTGGGTAACCATATTAATAGAAGTGTGTTTTCATTGTGTCTCAAAATGCTTATAAATAGGTATCATTATAATCTCATGTTGTACAATAAAATGAAAAAATAAAATTATTTTTCTCTCATTTTCTTTAAATTCTTTCTATTTTATAATACGTTATCAGTACAATTTTATTCGTATTTTTCACAAACTCAACGTCAAGTTTATTTTTGGTAATTTTCCTTCCAACTTTTGATTATATTTTTGTTTTGCAATATGTTGAACATCCTGCCATTTCCATTGAAATGAACAAAAGCTGTAATTTGGCATGCAACGATTTTCGTTTTGCATTTGTGATCCTTTTCACTATTTTAATTATTGAACTCAAGATTGTTTTGCTAGTTGACTTTAGAATGGACTTTAGTATTTATGCACAGATGTTGTTTGTGGTATCATCCAGATCTATGGATACTCATTTACCTTTTTTTTTTCATCCATGCTTACTTTATGTTGCTACCCTAAGTTGTGCACATTTCTAAATGCACATTTTTGTGAAGCATACGGCTGCAGTAGAAATGTACTTCGCACTCCCTGCTCTTGTTAAACAAGCATGCACAAACATGTGTTTAGTTGTTCCATTAGAAAATAATGTAATTTATTGGAAATTGGGTAATTTCATTTGTCACCATCAGGGTCATATTCCTCACATTTTATTCAACAAAAAAAAAAAAAAACAATTAAGAATCTATCCCTAATTTGTCTCACCGATGACATCCTTGAATTTTACGTGGTATCGTGAAATTGTGCTAATCAAATTATGCTAATGCTACTTCTTATGATGGAAATCTGGTGTATCATTTCTTTTAAGGATTTTGTTTTTAGTATAGCAAATTATCACTTATAATATTTTTTAACACTTATATAGATTATACTCTAATTTATCTTTTTTATGATTCCGTGTGTTAGTATTTTATGGCAAATCTTACCAAACTTGAGTTTGTGGCTCTCGACATTTTGGGAAAAAATTACTTGTCATGGATCTTTGATGCTGAAATCCATTTGAATGCAAATGGACTCGAAGAAACAATTAAAGAAAATAATAAAGAGACTTTGCAAAATCGAGCCAAGGCAATGATTTTTCTCCGTCACCACCTCCACGAAGATTTGAAAATCGAGTATTTGACAGTGAAAGATCCACTTGAATTGTGGAAAAGTTTGGAAAAAAGGTTTAACCACAAAAAAAGGGTAATACTTCCTAAAGCTCGTTATGATTGGATTCATTTGCGATTCCAAAATTTTAAATCTGTGAGTGAATATAATTCAGCCGTCTTTAAAATCAGTTTTCAATTAAAGTTATGTGGAGAGAATATTACCGATTATGATATGTTAGAGAAAACACTCTTCACTTTTCATGTCTCGAACATGCTTCTGTAGTAGTAATATCGAGAGAAATGTTTCAAAAAATATTTTGAACTAATTTCTTGTTTACTTGTGGTTGAACAAAATAACGAGTTATTAATGAAAAATCATAAATCTCGTCCAACTGGCTCTAGTCTATTCCCTGAAGTGAATGCGACAACTCATAACAATTCTGGACGTGGACAAGGACGTAGAAATGGTCGTAGTTGAGGATGAGGCCGTGGTCGTGATCGTGGTCGTGTCCGTGGCTGAAATGTTTACTATAATGATCATACAAACTACCAAAAGTGGAAAAGTAATGAGAAAAACCAAGAAAAAGGTAGATCTAGTCAGAATGCTGAGAATAAATGCTATCGATGTGGGGTGATTGGACATTGGTCGTGTACTTGTCGTACGCCAAATCATCTTGTCGAGCTTTATTAAGTCTCGTTGAAGGAAAATGATAAGAATGTGGAGGCAAATGCTTTATATCAAAATAATGATCCTAATAATATCTTTGAGGGTCTTGAAATTTTGTCCCAATTAGAAGTTGGTGATTTTCTTGAGAATGCTGACTATGGTGATTTTAATTAATGTAATTGTTTTTATTTCTCAATATTTATAAATTCAAATTTATTGTTTGTTTATTTATTTATTTATTTTTTTTTGAAGACCTATGGATATTATTGGATCAAAGATCGAAGATGAGGATCTCTGTCTTGTAGACAGTGCAACTACACACATAATTTTCAAAAGTAAAAAATATTTCTCTCATCTTATTATGCAAAAACAAAATGTGAATACTATATCTGGCAGTGTAACCCTAATCGAAGGCTCTGGAAGAGCAAACATTGTACTACAAGAAGGAACAAATTTTTTGATTAGTAATGCATTATTTTCACCCAAGTCCCACCGAAATTTATTAAGTTTTAAAGATATTCGCCTTAATAGCTATCATATAGAAACAACCAATATGAGAAATAATGAGTATTTGTACATTGCTAATGTTAAAATGGGACATAAACATATTTTGGAAAGACTATTGTCTTCTCTTCAGGTCTTTATTATACATATATTAAACCAATTGAAATAAATGCCATAGTAAACCAGAAGTTTACTAGTCAAATGAATTTCTTTTATGGCATGATAGATTGGGTCATCCTGGATCTGTAATAATGCGATGAATTGTGGAACATTCTTCCGGACACCCATTGAAGAACCTGAAGATTCTTCAATTGAATGAATTCTCATGTGTTGCATGTTATCAAGGCAAATTAATAGTAAAGCCATCACCAAGTAAGATTGAGTTTGAATGTCCTATATTTTTAAATCGAATTCAAGGTGATATATGTGGACCGAATCACTCACTATGTGGACCATTTAGATATTTTATGATTTTAATAGATGCATCTACAAGATGGTCATATGTGTGCTAATTATCAACTCCGAACCTGGCGTTTTCGAGATTATTTGCTCAGATAATTCGATTATGAGCACAATTTCCTGATTATCCCATCAAAATAATCCGCCTTGATAATGCTGGAGAATTTATGTCTCAAGCATTTAATGACTATTGCATGTCCATTGGTATAAATGTTGAATATCCTCTAGCTTATGTTCATACCCAAAACGGCCTAACCGAATCATTTATTAAACGTCTTCAATTAATAGTGAAACTATTACTTTTGAAATCCAAGCTTCCCGTTCACACTTGGGGACATACAATTTTACATGCAGCAACACTAGTTCGTATTCGACCCACTAGTTCGTATTCGACCCACTAGTTCTCAAACTTTACCTTTTCAATTGGTCTCTGGAAAAGAATCTAATATCTCATTTACGAACTTTTGAATACACAGTTTATGTCCCTATTGCTCCTCCTCATAGAACAAAAATGATGTCTCAAAGGAAATTAGGTATTTATATTGGTTATGATTCTCCTTCCATTATCAAATATCTTGAACCCATGACAAGAGATGTTTTTACTGCAAGATTTCTTGATTATCGGTTTGATGAGACATTTTTTCCAACCTTAGGGTTGACAATACTAGGAAGGGAAAGACGGAAAAAAAGATTACATGGAGTAATCTATCCTTATGTCATTTTGATCATCGTACAAAATAGTGTGACCTAGAAGTTCAATGGATCATTCATTTGCAATAGATTGCAAATCAATTACCAGATAATTTCTCTGATCCAAAACGAGTAACAAAATCACATGTTCCAGCAGAAAATGCTCCTATTAGAATTGATGTTTCTGAAGGACCCCTCCCAATAATGAACCTAAACCCTATCTGAAGCGTGGAAGACCAATGGGTTCTAAGGATAAAAACCCTCGAAAGAAAAGAGGGATAAATGAACAACTTGATCGTATAGAAAAAGGAAAGGATTCGATTCAAGAAGAAAAACTTCTAGAAGAAGTTGAAATAGATAATTAAGAAATATCGATAAATTACATTTCTACAATGAAGACATGGGATCGAACAAATACAAATATTGATAATATATTTGCATACAATGTGGCTATTGATATTTTGAGCAAAAATGAGGACTTTGAACCCACAAATTTAAAGGAATGTCAATTAAGAGAGGATTGGCCAAAATGGAAGGAAGCAATTCAGACAGAACTGACATTTCTCTCAAAATGTAAGATTTTTGGGCCCATTGTCAAAACACCTGAACGTGTTAAACCAATAGGATATAATTGGGTATTTGTGCGAAAAAGAAATGAGAAAAATGAGATTGTACGATACAAAGCTCGACTAGTTGCACAAGGCTTTTCGCAAAGACCTAGAATTGACTATGAAGAGACATATTCTCCTGTAATGGATGCTATTACTTTTCGTTATCTTATTGGTTTAGTAGCACAGAAAAGATTTCATATGTAGATGATGGATATCGTTACAACATATTTATACGGTGCACTAAATAATGACATATATATGAAAGTCCCAGAAAGACTAAAGATGCCAGATGCATGCAATTTTTGAGAATTATTTTTTATTAAATTATAAAGATTTTTGTATGGTTTAAAGCAATCTGAGCGACTGTGGTACAATCGTCTTAGTAAATATTTGTTGAAAGAGTGTTATACAAATAACCATATTTGCCCAAGTATTTTTATAAAGAACCCCGAACATGGTTTTGTAGTAATCACTGTTTATGTTGATGACTTAAATATTGTCGATGCTCCTGAAAAGATCTGTAATGCAATAACTAATATGATTTTTTTTTAATTTGTTAACTTACGCTAACATTTTAATAATAATAATAAAATAACATAAAATGATAATTTATTAGAAAATAATAAAATACTAATTTAAAATAAAATAATAAAAGATTTATCAAAAAATAAAATAATATTCTTCTTTAAGAAAATAAAATGCAAAAACTTAAATGTTATTATAAAATTTAATTATTATATTAATATTATATTATATTTTTATTATATATAAATTTAGTCAGGAATTTTGGAGATCGTAGCTAAATTAATTTTTTATTTAATTATTATATTAATATTATATTATATTTTTATTATATATAAAATTTAGCCAAGAATTCTTGAGTTCGTAGTTAAATTTAGCGACGGAAATCCAAATTCGTTGCTAAATTAATTTTTATTTAATTATTATATTAATATTATATTATATTTTTATTATATATAAAATTTAGCCATGAATTCTCTGGTTCGTCGTTAAATTTAGTGATAAAAATCCAAATTTATCGCTAAATTAAAATTTTATTTAAATATTATGTTAAAATTTTATTTAAATATTATATTAAATTTTTATTTAATATAAAATTTTGCCACGAATTCTCCGGTTCATTGCTAAATTTAGCAATGGAAATCCAAATTCATCGCTCAATTAATTTTTTATTTAATTATTATGTTAATATTGTATTATATTTTTATTTAATTATTATATTAATTTTTAAAATATAAAAATATAAAATAATAAAATAAAATGTTAATTTAAAATATTATAAAATAATGAATATGATTAGTTAGTATAAATAAATAAAATGATATAAAAATAAAATAAATAGAATATAAATTTTTAATTTTAAAAAAGTTAAGTTTAGCGACGGATTTCTAATTCGTCACTAGATCCGTTGCTAAATAAAAAAAATAAAAATAAAATAATATTTTTCTTTAAAAAATAAAAATATAAAAT
Source organism: Dillenia suffruticosa (assembly GCA_033439265.1). Taxonomy (NCBI): domain Eukaryota; kingdom Viridiplantae; phylum Streptophyta; class Magnoliopsida; order Dilleniales; family Dilleniaceae; genus Dillenia; species Dillenia suffruticosa. The sequence goes on from JAVTVX010000005.1 coordinate 6,054,815, forward strand.
TATAAAATAATAAAATAAAATGCTAATTTAAAATATTATAAATAATAAATATGATTAGTTAATATAAATAAATAAAATAAAAAGAATGATAAAATAAAATAAAATATAAAATGCTAATTTTAAAAAAATTAAGTTTAACATTTTATATTTTATTTTCTTATATTATTTTAGAATTCTTATTATTTTTTATTTTATTTTTTTGAAACCATAGAATAGTTTATAAATGGATAATCACCTATTGGTAGTCATCCGTTTCACTGCCGTTATCCCCGAAAACTACTGTTAGATCTATTTGCCAGACGCGATAGATCGTCGGACATGAATGTATGATCTATTGTGTTCGTTGCTGATAACAATAACGAATGAACATGAATAATTGAACTTTAAAAAACAATTGAATTATATGAGAGAGGCGAATGGACGTAGAAGACAAAAAACACGAATAGTGAATTTGACAGCCGCGACTAATTGAAAATTGTTTGTAACAGATTGGTTGAATTATTTATTTTTGAAAATTATCAAATCGGTAAGAATTGTAATATTTATTATGTATTTAATTTAATTTCATTATTTATAATAAATTAAAAAGAAAGATATGGTTAAAAATATTTTCTAATAGAATATAGAAGAAATTTTGTTTGGAAATTGGACATAAATTTTGAAATTCTGGTAATAAATTAGCGACGAATTTAGTCACAAATATTTTTTGTGGCTAATTAGCGACGAATTTAGTCATGAATTTTGGAGTTTGTTGCTAAATTTTTATGACAAATATTTTTACCGTGACTAATTAATAACGAAAAATTTTTGTAACTAATTAGTGACGAAATTTGTCATGAAAATTTTTTGTCGCTACATCTGGGGACGAAATTTGTGACAAAATGTTTTTGTCGCTAAATTTAGTTACAGATAACAGTATCCGTAGTAAAATTTAGCCACAAAATTTCTATTTGTTGCTAATTAGTTACAAATTTTACAACAAAAAATTTTTCGTCATCAATTACTATCGGATTTAGCGATGAATTTAGCCATGAATAATGTATCCATTACTAATTTAGCCACGAATATTTTTTCGTCACTAATTTTATTAAAAAATAGCGAGGAAAAAATTTTTCATTATAAAATAGCGACGAATTTTTTCCGTCGCTAAAACCGTGTGTTTTTGTAATGTTAATTCATGGCAAAATAGCTATGAGGATGAGATGCATACTAAATATCCACACCTTTTCCCTTCCACCTCTTCTTAGTTGGATTTTAGGGACGAAATTATTTTTAAGAAGGTTATGATGTGGTACCTTGCTCTTTTTCTTTTTCTTTTTTATTTTTATATGTAACTATTTTCTTGACCAAAAAAAGAATTTTTTAAAAAAAGATTACAATTTAAATTAAAAAAAAATTAAATTAAAAGAAATAAATTTTTATCTCTAAAATTATGGAGAAAGAGAGTTGAAGAGATAAATTGAATTTAAGTTACAGAGATAAATTGAAAACTCCCTTAAATCATCCTAATCCCTAAAATTTCTCTTAGATTTGAATTAAAGAGAGTTTTTGGAGTTTTTCACATTTCAATTGGAGTTAAATTGAGGGAGAAGAGATTGAAAGAAGAGAGAGAGAGAAATTAGAAACCTAGAGTAAAAAATTTGAGAAATCGGGAGCAATTCTTGAGTGATTCTTATTCCTAAAATAGTTTTAGAAAAATTTAAAGTTAACAATTCTTGTTTCTAACCGGAGGAGTCATCGAAAATCGAAGGAAAGAGTTATCGGAATCTGCAAATTCAACTTCTTGTTTATGGGTAGTTTCAAGGTACTATTTTTGGGTTTTGTATGTCTCTTTCTATAGTACACTTTTTTTTTTGAAAATTTTCAACCATTGTAAAGTTGGTAATTCGTAGATTAATTGATTTTTGGAAAAATAGACCTAAAATCTTTAAAATTGTGAAGAAAAATGAACTCAAAAACCTTTGTCACAAACCAAAATAACCCAAATTTTTAATTATGTTTAACTCCTTTTCCGATGATTCTTAGCCATTTTAAAGATCATATTTTGTAGAATAATTCATCTGTAGAAAGCAGATTCAAAATCCCATTAGTTCTGTGTCAAAAATCATGTCTAATTCCCCCTGGCAGCTATATGAAAACCAAAAAATAGACCCAGAGTATACCTTTAACTCGATTTTTTGATGACTTGGAGTTGCCATCGGTGACTCGAATTGATCATAGGATGATGTCGATACTTCCTACTTTCAACTGCAGGTGTTTGTTACCTCTTTCCGATACCGGACCACTATGAACAATGGCAATCAAACTAGCTAAAAAACCATTTTGGAATCCTTAAATCCCACATTGGATAGTAGTTTCTACTAGAGTCTATATATATACCAACTTTTTTAACCCCATGTCATAGCCTTGGTGACACGTGCACTAGTTAACTTTTTGACTCGGACTCGAGATCTAGTGCCACGTGGTAGAGATTAACTAACCACAGAGGGACACGTGGTGATAGTTGAACACGTCAGCCATTAAGAAGGTAACACATGGCAAAGTATGCCATGTGGTGCTATATTGAGTAGCCATGTGTAGTACATGTGGTTAAGAATGTACACTTGGACCAATTAGATACTGTCAGATTGCATAGGTAGCCACATGACAAGATATACTTTTTTATACAAAAACTTTATATTTTCTTCTGCTGTTTCTAACTTTTTGTTCGGGATTCTTGAGCCTAATAGTGTGGAGGACTAGGCAGAGTCTAGCCATATACAGATATTTTCGGTTATTTGTGAGTTTTATCTTGATCACAATTTTTATAAATTATTTTTGTGAAAATATTTTTAAAATCTAGGATAACTGAAAATGACTGATTAAAATTACTATTTTATTTATTGTTAATGTGATTTGGTCTATAATTTATTTATTTATACACATGTTTTGGAAACTATGATGATGATTGGTTTAGGGTTATATATGAGATAGTAACCGATTTTGTTATGATCTCGTGAAATCTTGAAATTTATCTATTTTGATATATGTTGAGCTCGTTGGTAATATGTTGCATATGCTCTGATCTTATTTAGGAGTGTTGTCTTATTTGGGAATATGAGTTAGGAATCTTTTAGTTGTATGGATAGATTTATGGATTAGATTTGGATATTGTAGAGGACCTGGACATAGGTTCATCTACGCACGTTTGGCATGTAATGCCTTGGTACCTAGAGGTAGAGGGAAGACATCACTTTTTCGAGCGCATTGCTGGCTGATGGCCTTGGGTATGCCTTGGGCCGACCCCGAGTCTATTATGTAATGTGATATGTTTTGTGTTTGAATGTGAATTGACATAAATTTTGAAGTGTTTATTTTTATTGAATCTCATGGGCCGTATTTTTGATATGAACAATCATGCAAGGATTTTTAATTACTGATTTATATGAATTTTAGTGTATTTGAAAATAAGTTTTGTTGTGAGTCTGGTAACACTCATCGAGACCTTTCTGTCTCATATCATTTTCTCGCATTTCCAGGTGAGATTTAGTTCACGGTTTACAATCTCTTTCAATCGTTCAACCGGTCGACATTGAGCTTAGGTGGAATGGAGTTTAGATCTCCATGAAAGTTAAGATCTTTGCATGTGAGTATTTGGTCTTTATGATATCTTTTCTTATATTTCATTTATTTTGAAAAATTAGTAGTTTGAATCAATTTATATAGTTTGATATTTTATTTTATTACATTGACTTAGAATTTGAAAAAACTTGACTTAATCTATTCATTTAGTTTGGTTAAACCTTTATTTTATAAAGTATTTTATTTCCCACTGTTCATTATATTATTTGTTTATATTCTAAGGTATTTGGTTAGACTGATGATAATGTTGGCCGGTTCACTAGCTTGCCAATGCCTTCACGCCGGTAGCAATCTGGGGCAGAGGTGTTACGAGCCAAATTAACCTAAACATACTCATAAATTGTTTTATTTTATTTAAGTAAATTAGTTTATCTGAACTTCTCGTAAAATAAATTATTTAAAATCAATTTCTAAGTTTAAAAAAGAAAAAAACCTTATTTTTCACCGTCCACAAATGGGATTGGGCCTGGGCATTTTCAACCAACCCCTTTGTAGAGAGAGAGAGAGAGAGAGAGAGAGAGAGAGAGAGAGAGAGAGAGAGAGAGTTTCAAATTCTATCGTGGTTCATTAGGTTTGCCTCTTGTAGGATCAGAGAACATAGCGTTTCTTTGCAACTCAAAATGACACCGTACATACATCTAAACGACACGAACCCTCGAAGAAACGAATGCCTCTTCTATGTCTCGTTTTATGCCTTCTTTCCTTCGGTTCTCATTCTGCTCTCAGCTTCCTCTATTCCTTGCATGACATTTCCTTAGTTGCTCTTCATTTCTACTCTTGATACTGCCATGAATTACTAATTCATTAATTGCACTAAACAATTACATCTCCCAATTTGGTTTTTCTCAGAACCCCTGAAAGCAGTTTCAATTCAAAGTCGCGAAACCCTAGAATTTTATGGTTTTACAGAAGAAGCTTTCATGAGGTATATTCCCACGATTTCTATTAATTAATGGAAATTTTGTTTCTAATTGACACTGTTGTTAGTATTGGTCTTCAATGAAAAATAGGAATGTGCTAAAATTTTTTCCTAGTTTATTGATTATGTTATGTCTCTGTTTGATCATTTTCAATGCAATTTCTGTTTCATGGTGAGTTTAGGATAATACAAAATTTCCATAAAAAGAAAAAAAGAAGAAGAAAAAAGCATTAGCAAATCCAAAGAATAAGTGCCCGTGGTGGTAGGATATGTTAGCTTGCATCAAGTAGTTTTAGTTTTATCTTTTTCCTCAATTATGTCATATTTATTTCGATCATTTTACAATAGTTAATAACAAATTAGAAAATCCTTGGACTTCATTCTTTTGAATGGGCCTAGCGTCCGTTTCAACCACCTCTGCATCCTTGACACTTCGAACAACCTCTCTGATAGGGTGCTGCCGCATGTGGTACTCAGGGATCTCCGGGAATTTTTTTGGAGCATGGGATTCCACCTTTTTTAAGTGCTGGGTATCCGATTACTGTGTTTTCTTCACCAATGGCCTGGCCAACCTCCTCTGCATCCTTCTGAGCATGTGCTGCACCAGCGAACATGGCAATGAGGAGAGAGAGGATAAGAACAATGGCTTTCACATTCTTCCCCACTTTTCAATGGTGAAGGTTGTGATAGTTGAAAATGGCAATTTTGCTTGTTTTGTTGAAGCAAAAGTTTTGGCTTTTATACTTTTAGAAGTGTTGTTATTAATAGGATTTTTATTTTCTTTTTTGTGTGTGCTTTACCTAATGACGAGCATTCCTCATGCAGGTGCTTGACGTCATGAGTGCCTGTGATAGAAATTGGTAGTGCTATGTCCCTTCCAGATGATCAAACTCGTTTGGTTGAATCTTCTGCGTGAGAGTGTTGCATCTAGTTGCGAGTTGATGAAATTGACGGATGGTAATGATGAGAAGGATCTTGTTAGGGGTAAAGCTATTGATTCTCCTCCTTCCCAGGACAGTGTTGGGAACAAACTTATCATTGCAACTCCTGTAACTGTTGCAAAGAAGTCCGGATTACCTCTCGCTGCTGAGGATGGACAAATTGGATCCCTAGTTCCAGATTTAAATGTAACCCTCTAGATTTTTTGATTTTGGGCACCCAAAAGAGTTGGGTGTGGCCGCTTTTTTGTACTTTACGTACTTTGTACTTGTTTTTTTTGACATGGTGAAGTTTGAATATCTTAAAATTTGAAGATTATTAGGGTATCGAATCCCATCTGCTCCATTAGCTTTCATCTCTCCATATCAATATTGGCCCAACAAAATATTTTATTTGTCGTGTTTTTTTTTTTTGTCTTTCTTGATTTAGATTTTACAAAGTTGCTTATATAGAGTCGGAAAAAATGTTATCAAAGACCGATACTTGTTGGTATAGGTGGTATGAGCACTTTCGTCTTTTAATCAGATCGGGAGTAGATTTTCGTCGCTAAATATAACAACAGATTTTTTTTATGTTGATAATTTAGCGACGGATAATTTTTCGTCGCTAAATTTTGTGACGAATTTTAGCGATGAAAAATTATTTGTCGCTAAATTTAGGGACGGATTTCTAATTTTCGTCGCTAAATTTTTGCGATGCGTTATTAGCGACGGAAAATTTTTCGTCAATAAATCCGTCGCTAATGTTTTTAGCGATGAATTTTTTAAAAATTTTCGTCGTTAAATTTGTGGCTAAAAGGCTGTTTTTTTGTAATGTTTTTTATTTTGTATATAAATAATTTAATTAGTTAATTCTAAAATAAAAATTCATTTTAACTTTAATACTTAGAAATTTGCTAAAAAAAATCTTTTTTGTCGTAAAATATATAAGCTTGTAAATTGAGAAGTAAAAATTAATTCATTGATACATATATAATAAAAATCAACACACGGGATTCTCGTTTTTTCATATTTTCTTCATTTTTCTGTACTTTAAAAACAATAAAAATATTTTTATTGCTATTTAAATACCCTAAAATTGGCATGTTGATCAATTTTTCTTTTCTATATTTTTTTTTTGGCAAAATAATCTGACTAATCACCCACCACCTCATCTAGGAAAGGGGTCACCATTTGATATATAGCCATGAAACATGTTTAAATCATGAAGGAAAAAAAGGGAAAAATATGTTAAATATAACTAATTTGTTCAAATAAATTTATTTTAAATTACATTCACTCCTAATTAATTGAGCTACATAAATTCTGGGAATCAAACCCTTACCCCACCCCAAGCCCAAAAAAATCCAAAGAAAATGGAACTCTATACCCATCGGCACACAATAAAAGTCAACTATTTACATAAAGAGAGATATCAGAAGAAAAGTCTAATGAAAGTAAGAAATGCAATGAGTAACACACAAGATTTCTTAGGGATTGAGTCATCAAATATTGGTACAATTATGCTATAATCAAAAGATAGAGAGTTCAACATAGTACAATTACGAATAATTTAAGTACAAAAATATGTTATAGAGAAGTTATTGATTTTAGGAGAAAAATTAAACATCAAATCTAGCTTTCAATTTATGGGCACAAAGAGGCATATTTCATCAGATAAAAAATATTGGAGAATGGATACAAGTGCAATGAAACTTTCAGAATATATTACCACTTGTTTACAATATCAGTGTTCCTCCCTCGTTCTTCATTGCCATCATCAGTTCCTTTCGCCCTTCGAATCCTCATCACTGTTGCTATTGATCGAGTTCTCCAAAAATCAGCTGTTCGTGTTCTTCACCTCCTTGAAACCTCATCACCCTCGCTGCTCCGCCAAAGTTCAATTCCATTTCAGATTCGTGTTTGCGTCCACCGCTGTCGTCTGCTTCTCTGCCTAGTTGTTTATCATTTTCCATTCACCGTCATCTGCAAGCCGCTCGAGTTCAATCGCCTTTGCGTTCTTTGCCTGTTCATCTCTTAGTTTCCACCTTTCATCGTCTTCAATGTGACTCACCGCCTACTGCCATTTGCCCGTTTAGATTTCAGCTCTTTGACTAATCCACCAACTCTCCTCCGCCTCAACATATGCTTCGCCACATTGATTCACTTTCAATTCGCTGCTTCATCATCGACTTGAGTCCTCCACCTTGGATCGCCTTACATTGTTTCCAATTCGCCATCTTCAAACACTCCTTTACTCTTTTTGATCTCTCAATTTGGATTTTCGAATTTGGGGACATGTTTGCCTAGTTATTTTTATTTTTATTCTTTACGGTTCAATTTCTTTATCTTTTTGTGTTTTATTCTCATATTTTATCCTTAGGAGCATAATTTCATAAACATAAATTTAGTTTAAACTTCAAAAATAAAATAAAAATTCAAAAATATTAATTTATTTCTCATTAGGAATTTAGATTAATTTTACCTTTTTTTTTTTTTATAATTTTACATTATTAGTTTTTTTTGTTATATTTTATAATTTGAGTTAAGAATAATTTTAGAGTTATGAATTAATTACTTAGCTTTACTTCTTTGAATCACTGATTATATTTTATTTATTTAGTTTTTAAAAATCTTTGACTTAGAAATTCATTAAAAAATTGGTTATATAATTTTGGGCAGTTAGAATAAATTAAAATTTGAATTAAAAAATTGACTAATTTTAATATGAGATTTGGTTATATTATTATGGGGTGTAAGTAATCACAAACAAAAAGAGAGAAAATGCATACTAAGTCAATAGGAACACAACTAAGAACTATATATCCCACTAGAACCATGGAGCTGTTTATATATCTTCAAATTTATTGGTTTCAAATGTAGATTAAAATCAAATTTGGAGAGATTTTTGCCAATTACTTTTGTTAAGCTTTTTTGCCCATGAAATTTCAATCACTGTTCACAAATACCAATAATAAGGATCTTGTCCCAGGTTTAACCTTAAGTTTGTATTTTATTTGATGGTGAGTTTAGGATAATACAAAATTTTCATTAAAAGAAAAAAAGAAGAAAAAGCATTAGCAAATCCAAAGAGGAAGTGCCCGTGGTGGTAGGACATATTAGCTCGCCTCACCTTGTTTTAGTTTTATTTTTTCCACAAATATGACATATTTATTTCAATCATTTTACAATAGTTAAAAACAAATTAGAAAATCCTTGGACTTCATTCTCTTGCATGGGCCTAGAGTCGGTCTCAACCACCCCTGCATCGTTGAAACCTTGAACAACCTCTCTGATAGGGTGCTGCAGCATGTGGTCCGCAGGGATCTCCGGGAATTTTTTTGGAGCATGGGATTCCACCTTTTTTCAGTGCCGGGTATCCGATTACCTTGTTTTGTTCACCAACAGCCTGGCCAATATCCTCTGCATCGTTCTGAGCATGTGCTGCATTAGCGAACATGGCAATGAGGAGAGAGAGGATAAGAACAATGGCTTTCACATTCTTCTCCATTTTTCAGTGATGAAGGTTGTGATAGTTGAAAATGGCAATTTTGCTTGTTTTGTTGAAGCAAAAGTTTTGGCTTTTATACTTTTTGAAGTGTTGTTACTAACAGTATTTTGTTTTCTTTTTCTTTTTCGTATGAGCTTTAAATAGTTAGCCAGATGTTATTGTGATTTCCCTTCATTAATTTTATAGAATTTCTTTTCTTTTCTTTTTCTTTGCTTTGATGTCATAAGCTATATTTAGATTTTTTTAACTAAACTATATTATTAATTGCTTTAAAAAGAAATTGTGAATAGAAATGATTGAGTAAAGAAATCAAGAACTACCAACTGATAGTCTGATTAACTTGGAAAATTGTCATTTGGACTTTTTACTGCACTATGTGTGATGAAATAACCAAAGGAGGGCTCTACCAATGATTAATTTTAATATTTTAATATTTTAATTTTACAACTTAAACTCAAATTAAGTTTTACTGTCATTAAAATTTTTGGCCCCAATTCTAGATTTGAAAAGACAAACGTGATACACCATATGAATCCTATCAGGGAGATGTGGTAAGAAATATGCCTTTTTCCTTTTCACTTAAACTAAAAGCTTAGATTTTCATTATCAAGAGAATTTCTTTTAAAAGTAATAACAGTTGAGAAGAAAAAATCTAGGATAAGATATATATATATGGTATCCATGTCTACCCATAAAATGGAAAAAAAGAAATAATCTTTTGATTTTTAAATTATCATCGTAAGTCACAATACAAAAAAATTTTCAAATTAGCCACACAATTAGTGATGAAAAAACTAAAAAAAAAATCATCACAAAAAAGATTTGCGACAAAAAAATTCGTGGTTAATACGACTTTGTAAAATTTAGATACAAAAATTTAAAATTTTCTTCACAAATTTGCGATAGAAAATTTATGTGACAAAATTTGTCGTAAATTAGCGATAAATTTAACGACAAAAATTTAGTAACGGATTTTTAGCCATGAATTTAATGACAGATTTTTTGCGATAAACTTAATGATAAATTTAGCAATGGTTCCTGAATTCTTTTTTTTTGTAGTGATCTCTACTCAAAATATGCATGCATCGGGACAATCCGACCGTTCTAATCAAATCCACAGATTATAAACAAGTTCCTATTCAAGGGATCCAATCCAAATTCTACTAAAACAATTCTCAAAGAAAAATTCAAGGGGATAAAAAGTGGAGGGTCATCATTTTAATTATACAAACCATAGTCAAATTTCAAATCCATAAAAATATAGTAGAAAATAAGTTTTCAAAATAAATACACGGTATGCTTTCATTTGGATCCCCTAATACCTCAATTCAAATGAAAACTATTACCGGAATAAGTCTGATAAAACAAGTTTGTACGATTTCAGCACTACACGTACACAAGTCCCGAGTAGGCTTCCTATGTGAAAATGGAGGTAGAAGAGGTGAGTATATACTATACCCAACAAGTGATATACAAATTGTACAAAAATAAGATTTATATGGTGGATATATCAAAGTATATATTTCAAACTATCATATTATTCTCAAATTCATCCAATAAAAAATAAATAAATAAACTCACACCATTGTTTTCGTAGTCATCATAATTCACAATTATCATTATTCAATCTCATTTGCATCCAATTATTTCATATTTTCAAACACGGAGCAAACCAAAATCATTATTCCCAACAAAGGTCTACCACGACTTAGAATGGGACCACCAAGGGATTTAATAATTTTATGTTTAAACATGTCCCCATAGTTGATGTTGTCTGTGGGCTCTCATGGGTGGTGCATCCAACTATCTCACCCCTGTGGGTACTATATCCAACTTTGAATGTATCGTATGTGCTCGGCTATATCCCATGGTCTACCAACCCTACTAATCATTCCGTAAAGGAAAATGACTAGTCATTTAATAGGGGTTCACGCTCTCATCCTAAGCTAAGCATATGCATCATTTCCCAAAAATCGTAAATCAAATTCATGTACCATCAATTCTAAAAGTTTTTCAATAGTAATCATCATACCAATGGGTTCAATATCAACAAATTCGCATGATACATTTATTTATTCAAAGCAAATAGGATGTATAAGAATTCAAAATTCAATCTTCGAGATATTTCACACACGTTAAAGCATATAAATCCAAATTTTGAAAGTCATTTAGAAGATTCAACAAAATCATTTTTCTAATTTAAGTACAATCATGAAATCATTCACCTCTTGAGAGGGTGAACACTCCCAATTCGAAATCAATCCAAAATAATCATTTCTTGACTTCCAATTGAATTATCCTAAATCAATAAATATAAATTCGATATTAAATCACGTCTATTATTAGGGTTTAGGAGTTTTTCCAAACATAATACAAAGCCTAATTTCCAAAATCTATAAATCTATGTTCTCATTTCATCAACCATATATCATTTGTATCTATATACTATTTTCATATATAATTTTCCTAAATCTCACATTTATAAACCATACATTTAATTTTTGCAAATTTTACATTTCCAATTCTTAACATAAATCTTAAAACAAGTAAGATAAACTCGAATCTAAGACGAGAGAGAAATATTATCTTTGAGAAATCTAGAAATTTCATCCGGAATCAAGTTTGTCGAAAACCTTAACTTTCTCTCCCTACAAATATCCCAAATTCCGAGCATAAAATTCAGATTCCTGAGTAATTAAAATAAATCCAAGTTTAGAAGGAAGAATTAGCTTAATTTTGTATTTTATTTGATGATGAAATAACCAAAGGAGGGCTCTACCAAAGATTACTTTTAATATTTTAATATTTTAATTTTACAACATAAACTCAAATTAAGTTTTATTGTCATTAAAATTTTTAGCCCCAATTCTAGATTTGAAAAGACAAAACGCGATACACCATATGAATCCTATCAGGGAGATGTGGTAAGAAATATGCCTTTTTTTAAAAATTTTTTATTATTTTATTTAAGTTTAAATTTTATTATTTTATAATAAATTATAATTTTATATAATTTTATTATTAATAAAAAATATAAAATAAAGATAATAAATAATAAAAAAAGAATATGGATAATAGTTAACTTTGGTTTGGTGGTTTTAGTGCTTACAATCTTTCACGTGTGCCGGGGGTTCGATGCAAGGCGGAGACAATTTTGAAGTCATTTTCAGTAGATTAAAGCCAGGGGCAAGCGGGCGGGCAGGTCAGGTGCGGGTTGGGTGAGTGGGTGGCATGCGTGGTTTGTTCTTTTGAGGTGCTTCAACAACAACTAGCGACGGATTATATATCCGTCGCTGAGGAAAATTTTTCTATCGCTAATTTAAAATTTTTTTTAAAATTTTTTAAATTAGTGTGACGGATATCTTTAGCGACGGAAATTTTTTGTTACTAATCTGTCGCTGATATCAGCTACGGATACATTTCCGTTTGTAAAAATTAGCAGAGTCATTTTTAGCGACGGATTTTTTCCGTCACTAAATCCATCACTAATACCCTTTAGCGACAGATTTATGACTTTCAGCGACAAAAATTCCGTCGCTGATGTCGTGATTTTTGGTAGTAGGAAAAAAGAAATAATTTTTTGATTTTTAAATTATCAATGAAAGTCAATTTTTCTTCTTTTCTTTTTTTTTTAATGAAATTAAAATCTAATACTCATATCATATAAATCCAAAATGTTAATTATAAACTTTGCCAAGTAATATTTTCTATCTTAATATATAAAATATAATTTTTTTTAATAATAACAGTGTACTAAACTTAACTTATAATTAAGATATTAAACGAGTTGAGTTAAACCTAAACACACTCATAAATTGTTTTATATTATTTAACAAATTAGTTTATCCGAACTTCTCGTAGAATAACTTATTTAAAATTAATTTCCAAGATTAATTGACTTACAATTTTGAAGTGTTTATTTTGAAGTATTTATTTTTATTGAATCTCATGGGTCGTATTTTTTATATGAATTATCATGCATGGATTTTCATTTACTAATTTTATACAAATTTTGGTGCATTTGAAAATAAATCCCGTTGTGAGTCTGGTAATACTCATCGTGACCTTTTTATCTTACATCATTTTCATGCATTTCCCAGGTGAAGATTAGTTTACGATTTACAGTCTCTTTCAATCACTCATCCAGTTGACATTGAGCTCATATAGGATGGAGTTCGGATCTCCATGAAAACTAAGATCTCTACATGTGAGTATTTGGTTTTTATGATGTCTTCTCTCATATTTCGTTTATTTTGGAAAACTAGTAGTTTGAATCAATTTATTTTGTTTAATATTTTATTTTATTACATTGACTTAGAATTTGAAAAAACTCAACTTAATCTATTCATTTAATTTGGTCATTGAGGTCAAGTGGGATGGAGTTTAGATCTCCATGAAAGCTAAGATCTTTGCATGTGCGTATTTGGTCTTCATGACATCTTCTCTCACATTTCGTTTATTTTGGAAAATTAGTAGTTTGAATCAATTTATTTTGTTTGCTATTTTATTTTGTTACATTGACTTAGAATTTGAAAAAACTTGACTTAATGTATTCATTTAATTTGATCAACTCTTTATTTTATAAAGTATTTTTTTTCTTTCCACTGTTCGTTATATTATTTGTTTATATTTTAAGATATTTACTTAAACTGATGATGGTGTTGGCCGGTTTAATAGTCTATCGATGCCTTCACACCGGTAGCACCCTGGGTCAGAGGTGTTACGAGCCGAGTTAAATGTAAACACACTCATAAATTGTTTTATTTTATTTAAGTAAATTAGTCTATCCAAACTTTTCGTAAAATAATTTATTTAAAATGAATTTCTAAGATTAAAAAAAAAACCTTATTTTTTTTTGGTACAAGAAAACCTTATTTTTCACCGGTCACAAGTGGGATGGGGCCTTAAAAGTCCACAATTGGGCTTTTTCAACCAACCCCTTTGAGAGAGAGAGAGAGTTTCAAATTCTGTCATGGTTCATAAGGTTTGCCTTTGTATGATCAGAGAACGCAGTGTTTCTTTTGCAACTCAAAATGACACCCTACACACGTCTAAACGACACGAACACTCAAGAAACGATTGCTCCGCGTTGTTCTATGTGTCGTTTTATGCCTTCTTTCCTTCGGTTCTCATTCTGCCCTTAGCTTCCTTTATTCCTTGTATGACATTTCCTTAGTTGCTCTTCATCTTCAACTCTTGATACTGCCATGAATTCCTAATTCATTAATTACACTAATCAATTACTTCTCCCAATTTGGTTTTTCTCAGAACCCGTGAAACCAGTTTCAATTCAAAGTTGCGAAACCCTAGAATTTTATGGTTTTACGGAAGAAGCTTTCATGAGGCATATTCCCACGATTTCTATTAATTAATGGAAATTTTCTTTTTAATTGAGACTGTTGTTGGTATTGGTCTTCAATGAAAAATAGGAATGTGCTATAATTTTCTCCTTGTTTATTGATTATGTTATGTCTTTGCTTGATCATTTTCAATGCAATTTCTGTTTCTTCTTTCTTACTCTGCCTCCTAAGACCTGGAATACAAGGATCTCGTTCGAGGTTTAACTTTAGGTTGATTTTTCATTTCATTTCAAGTAGTCTTAGTTTTATTTTTTTTCCACAAATATGTCATATTTATTTCAATCATTTTACAATAGTTAATAACAAATTAGAAAATCCTTGGACTTCATTCTCTTGAATGGGCCAAGCGTCCATCTCAACCACTCCTGCATCCTTGAGACTTGGAACAACCTCTCTGATAGGGTGCTGCCGCATGTGGTCCGCAGGGATCTCCGGGGATTTTTTTGGAGCATGGGATTCCACCTTTTTTTAGTGCGGGGTATCCGATTACCGTGTTTTCTTCACCAATGGCCTGGCCAATCTCCCCTGCATCGTTCTGTGCATGTGCTGCATGAGCAAACATGGCAATGAGGAGAGAGAGGATAAGAACAATGGCTTTCACATTCTTCTCCATTTTTCAAAGGTGAAGGTTGTGATAATTTAAAATGGCAATTTTGCTTGTTTTGTTGAAGCAAAAGTTTTGGCTTTTATACTTTTTGAAGTGGTTGTTATTAATAGGATTTTTATTTTCTTTTTTTTTTTTTTCGTGTGTGCTTTAAATAGTGCATTAGCCAGATGTTATTGTGATTTCACTCCATTAATTTTATAGAATTTCTTTTCTTTTTCTTTTTCTTTGCTTTGATGTCATAAGCTACATTTAGATTTTTAACTAAAATTTATTATTAATTGTTTGTATTCTCTATTATTTAGCTTTAAAAAGAAAATGTGAATAGAAATGATTGAGTGAAGAAATTAAAAACTACCAACAAACAGTCTGATTAACTTGGAAAATTGTCATTTGGATTTTTCACTGCACTATGTGTTATCATTGTTAATAAATGCCATAATGAAATAATCAAAGGAGGGCTCTACCAAAGATTAATATTTTTATTAAATAGCATGTATATTGTTTATCAAATTGAGCTCAGACAAATTTTACAACTTAAACTCAAATTGAGTTTTACTGTAAGGGCAAAAAGTTGAGAAGATATGTGGTAACTATGTCTACCCATGTAAGGGCAAAAAGAAATAATTTTATGATTTTTAGATTATCGAAGAAAGTCAATTTTTATTACAAAGTTAAAATCCTAAACTCATATCGTATAATTCCAAAATGTTAATTATATCAATTAAACAATAAATCAGCGTCGAGTGAACTTTGCTGGATAATATTTTCAATCTTAATATATACAAATAATCAGAAATTGTAATATAATTAAGATATCAAATGAGTAGAGTTAAATCAAAACTCACACATAAATTAATTAAGTAAATTAGTCTATTCGAACTCTTTGTAGAAGGATTTATTTAAAATCAACTTCTAAGACTAAAAAAAAAAAAATTAGAGAAGAGAGAGAGAGAGAGAGAGAGAGAGAGAACAAGTTTCAAATTCTGTTACGGTTCATCAGGTTTGCCGCTTTTAGGACTAGAAAACAAGCGTTTGTGTTACCACTCAAAATGACACCCTATAAATCTAAACGATGCGAACTCTTGAAGAAACGACTGCTCTATGTTCTTTAGTGTGTCGTTTTAAGCCTTCTTCCCTTCCCATCTCATTCTGCTCTCCGTTTCCTTCCTTGTAAGACATTTCCTTTTTTGCTCTTCATCTTCTACCCTTGATGCTGCCATGAATTACTAATTCATTAATTATACTATTCAATTACTTCCCCCAATTCGATTTTTCTCCGAGCCCCTAAAAACCAGATTCAATTCAAAGTGTCCTTTCTTTTTCAAATGAGAAACAATGGAATTTTTGGGTTTTACGGTAGAAGCTTTCATGAGGTATATTCACAAGAATTTTTTTTATTAATTATTGGAATTATTGCTTATAATTGACACTGTTGTTGGTTTTGGTCTTCATTGAAAAATAGGAATGTGTTATCATTTTCTCCTTGTTTATTGATTATGTTAAGTCTTTGTTTGATCATTTTCAATGCAATTTCTGTTTCTTCTTTCTTACTCTGCCTCCTTAGACCTAGAATATAAGAAACATAGAATCTTCTCATTTGATTTGTTGTGAGGTGTCCACTACTAAAAAAATAAGTATCAACGATGGACAAATATCGATGGAAAAAAATCCGTCGATCTTTGTTTGATCATTTTCAATGCAATTTCTGTTTCTTCTTTCTTACTTTACCTCCTAAGACCTAGAATATAAGAAACATAGAATCTTCTCATTTGATTTGTTGTGAGGTGTCCACTACTAGAAAAACAAGTATCGGCGATAGATAAATATCGATAGAAAAAATCTGTCGGTAATAGCGACGGATTTCCAACGGATTAATGTCGGACACAATATCGACGGATTAGTAACGAAAAGATTTCCATCCACTACAAAAAAAGAAATTTTGCAACAAAATTTGGGACGAAATTGGAAGAAAAATTCGTCGGAAAACACATTTGCGACGAATTTTGCAACAAATATTTTTTCGTCGCTAATAAGTTGTCGCAAAAATTTGGGACGAAAAATTAATTATTCGTCGCAAAAATTTGCAACAAATATTTATATGTTCGAAAATTTGTCGCAAATTTGCAACGACATTTGCGACGAAAAAGTTTTCGTCGCAAAATTTGCGACAAATATTTTTTTCGTCGCAAAATTTGCGACGAAAATCTTTTCGTCGCAAAAATTTGCGACGAAAAATGTATTCGTCGCTAATTTTGCGACGAAAACTTTTTCGTCGTAAAATTAGCGACGAACAGATATTTCGTCGCAAATTTCCAACAAACAAATTTTATGGCAAACTTTGCGACGAATAATTATTCGTTGCAAAATTCGTAGCAAAATTTAGCGACGAAGATTATTTCGTCGCAAATTTTCGGACGAATACTATTTTCGTCGCAAAATTTGCGACGAATACTATTTTGTTGCAAAATTGCGACGAATCTTTTTTCGTCCCATATTTTTGCGACGAAACAATATTTGTTGCTAAATTTGTCACGAATATTATATGTTTTACAACGAATATAAATTCTATTATAATATTTGGACAAAATTTACGTGCTCACCCAACCTTATCAACAATATTATCATCCAAATCATTTTTAATATAAAATTTAAACAATCTATACTCATAATTATAACTACCTATTCAATAAGATCAAAAAATTAAACATGTAACAAGCAATCATATTTATAATATCTAACCAAAAAGCAACATCAAAACTAAATAAGTTGTCGGAATATCTATGTTCAAGCATAAAAAAAAAAAAAATCAATATAACAGTAACATAACAGTTCACAATCTCAAGTATGACCTCCACCATCACCATCATCATCATCATCATCAAAAAAATCATCACCCTCATCACCAACACCCTCATCACCATCGCAAGCATTATCAGGAGGAGAAATAAAAGGGGGAATCTGATTTGGAGCGGAGAATAACTGAAGATGCTGCATGATTAACATTTGTTGCGTGCGGACCTCGTGCAATTCTTGCGTGTGCTTTGCTTGAAGTTCACTGAATGCCTGATCTCTTTTCAGTAGCAAGTTCTTCAATTGGCTCACCTCTTCATTCAATTGATTTATTTGTGCTCTAACTGCTGGTGGTGTGGAAGAAGATAAACCGGCGTTTTTGTATGTTCTGCTCAAAGAACCTAGCCCAACTACTCTACTCCCTTTTCGTCCACCAGTCACCTCAAGCCATGTATTCATGTTATCAACAGATGGCTCAGATCCGCCAGCATCATCACTAGCACTCGAATTTCTACATGCTAGCTCGTCATATTTCTCCTACATTGTCATGACAACAATTAAAATAAAATTACAATAACATTATAATTCAAACACATAATCAAGGAAAATAAATAATTTTGTAACATAAATCATGACACCATATAGGATCTAAATTATGAACATTCATATTAACATTAAATAAGTTGAAATTTGAGGAAAAAAAAGTAAAAGAGAATCTGTAGCAAGTAATTCATTAGAAATCAAATAATCAAGTCAACAATAAAAATAAACTTGGGAGAGACTAACATAAAGAAATCATCTTCATACATCGTTATGATATGCTCAACATAAAATATTCATATCAACATTGAAAATGTAGATAAAGTAATTGAAAAAATTGAAATTACAAACCTTAATTGCTCTAGCTCTCTCCCCGCTCCAAGTCTTGTCTTTTTTCTGAAATGTGCGCCTGAAAGTATCTATGAATGAAGGCTCGGTCCCTATTTCCTTTGCCTAAAATAAAAAAACACTATTACAATTAATGATATACTTTAAAGTAGATAAAAAAAATTAATATTTGTATAAAATTACCAATCTATTTCTATGTTCACCGATAGTGATCGAGCCTCCCGCATACGTCGCAGACGATTCCCCTGAATTATAAGATCGATTTTTTTTATTTTGCTCACTCCTTCGTTGACTCTCCTCTGATTCCCAAAAATTAAGAATCCTGCCCCAATTTTGCTCGGTGATGCAGTTGGGCTTTTTTGCATGTCTCTTTGCATGATTTAAAACGTGTCGAATGTGATCGCCACATTTTTTCTTCCAAATCCTTCTTACTTCCAATTCTTCAGTCTCGTCCCAAGTGAACACTCGCTGCAATGGAAAGCAAGCAATAACTTATAAAGCTATTAACTTCATTTCATATATAAACTGATTGGGATAACTTACCTTAAACTCGTTCCACCATAGTTCTTTTGTTTCATCCGGAGTGCTTGTGTAAGACATCGAAGCCCCTCCCCAATGATTATTCACAATTCTATTCAGCTCGTGAATAACATGTACAGAATTTGTAAATCTATCGTAAAGTTTCAAACAAACAATGTTAAATAAATATGATAGTTAAAAGAAGAAATTATTTCATAAATAAAAAAAATAATACATCTAAAAATTTAAAATTTAGTACTTACGAATCTCCATATGGGGCTATTATCTCTCGATTGTCTTCTCTATCGGCATGCAACTGTTCCACCGAAGGGACTGCTGAAGGTACATTGCTAGCGATGTGTTGAGAGTGTGAAGGGCCTGCAATAGAAGGGGGAGGCGAAGGTACGTTGCCGGCAAGGGAATGCGATTGCGAAGCTGCCGAAGCGGACTGCGATGGTGAAGAGCGTGAATTTCCATCCGAATTGCGTCTATGGCCGCCACGTCGAAACTGTCAACCATATTACAATTTAAACAAAAAAATGTAAATTGCATATTCATCATATACCTAATTAAGAATATGAATAAACTTACCATATTTAATTTGATAAATTATTTCCGACGAAACAAGGTACCAATATGTGAAGAAATTTTCTTGAATGACCTATACAAAAAAAAAGATAGTATATTAACAAATTCAATATATAAATTTAAGAATAAGAATGTAAATAAACAAGAATTTTTTTTAAGAAATTTGCAAAAAATACGTGTCGACTAACTTACCCACTTAAAAGAAATATATTATCATATATCAAGAAAAATATATGAAATTTATTATATGAAGAGAACAAAATTTACCCGTCAACAAAAATCATAATCGTCATTGTCATCCTCATCGTCATCATGCGTCTCCAAATTAGACTCTTCAACATCATTTTCATCATCCTCTTCATCATCTTCATCAGAATCCTCATCCTCATCATTTGTCTCAAAATTAGATTCTTCATCATCTTCTTCATGAATTTCACTTGCATCCACATCTATCACTACTCCGCTAGGATCTCGTAACGTAGGAATATTATATTCCTCGGTCTGAACTGTATTGACAACTTGCTCTTGTTGATATGCTGTTTCTTCCCAATGTTCTTCAATTTTTTTCCGTGCTTTCGTTTTAAAAACAGCCCACCAATCAATTTTGTCACGTTTGAAACTAGGATATGAAGCATAAAATACTTGAATCACTTGTTGTGCCAACACAAATGGTTCATATCTTTTATACAATTTTTTATGATTTATTTCAACCAAATTAAACTGTGGATGCACTTTCATCCCTTTCACAGGGTCAAACCAGCGACACATAAATAAAACAACCCGTAATGCTGGACCAGGGTACTCTACCTCAACGATTTCATCCAACAAACCATAAAAATCATTTTGACCTCCACCATCATTGGATGACTGAACGCAAACTCCACTATTCATTGTCGTTTTGCCCACTCCATATTCTTCAGTATGAAATTTATACCCGTTTATAAAATAGGATGGCCAAGTTCGTACCATTGCTTTTGGACCCCATGACAGATGGATTAACAATTCTTGCTGAAGTTGAGCTTGATTATCATGGACCTAAAGTTAAGTAAATATGTTAAAATATTTTAACATAAAATTTTAAATAATTGATAGTCAACTTACATATTTTTTGAACCATGGTGCAAATTCTTCATCGCAGTAACGATCAAACTCATGTCTCGAAAGTTGAGAATATACGTTTTGGAAAATTCTACCATCAAAGGAAATAATATTTATCACACATAATGTACGACATAAGAAATATATAAAATAAAAAATATACACTCACTCGAAAAATGGTGTCACTTCTGGACAGTTCAGTAAAATATATGTGTGGGCTGCCCTCCATTCTTGATCAGTTAAATATCTACGCTTACATGATCCACTTGGTCGACCAAGGTAGTTAAAAATTGAGAATGAATTCTCATTTGGATCAATAGAACCCTCATCATTTCTTCCCGGTCTCCGCCTCTTGCACTGAACGTGAGGCTCAAAATAATATGATGCAAACGTTGTTACTTCCTCCACAATATATGCATTGACAATAGAGGCTTCAACACGTGCCTTATTTTTAACTTTCTTCTTCAAATGATATAGGAATCTAATTGTAATAAAACAAAATGTTTTAGAAATTTATATGTAATGAAATTACGAAATTTATATGCCTTCATAACGAAGAAAAAAAGATGAAAACTCACCTTTCAAATGGATACATCCATCTAAATTGGACAGGACCTCCAACTTTCGCCTCATATGGCAAGTGAACCAAAAGATGTTCCATGGAATCAAAAAATGACGGGGGAAAAATCCTTTCTAAATTACACAAAATTATTGGGATCTCTCTCTCAAACATCTCCATGTGTGAATGTTTCAACACTGTCGAGCAAATATCATGAAGAAAAATACTTAGCTCCGTAATGGCACCCCAAACAAAATTCGGTAAGAGTTCCTTAAAAGCAATAGGAATTAATCTTTCCATAAATATATGGCAATCATGACTTTTCAAACCAATTAACTTGCATTCCTTTAAATCGACACATCTTCCAAAATTTGAGACATAACCATCAGGAAATCTCAATGATTTCAACCATTCACAAACAAGCCGTCTCTGATCCTTATTCAATGTATAAACTGCCTTCGGTTTTGGTCCCCTACTACTTTCATCGACATCAAGAGTGGGTCGTTTACAAATGAGTCGCATATCTTTTCTTGCATTCAAGTTGTCTTTCGTTTTCCCAGTGATATCCATCACTGTATTTATCAGATTATCAAAGACATTCTTCTCGATATGCATTACATCGAGATTATGATGAACCAACAGTGTCTTCCAATACGGTAAATCCCAAAATAAACTTCGTTTCGTCCATTTATGCGAATGTCCATAGCCATATGTTGTACCATGTGGCTCTTCAATAACAGATGGAAAGTTAATGACTCTATGCCAAATTTGTTCACCGGTTAATCTCAGTGGAGGAGGTGTTCTTTCATTTCTATTCTTAGTGAATTCATCTTTATTTCTTCTGAATTTATGATTTAACGGTAAAAATTGTCTATGGCAATCAAAATAACTCGCTTTCTTCCCATGTTTCAATCTGAATGATTTTGATCTCTCCAAACAAATTGGACATCCTAAAATCCCTGCGGTACTCCATCCTGATAACATACCATACGCAGGAAAATCATTAATGGTCCAAAGAAGAGCAGCCTTCATTACAAACGTCTGATTAGTATGAACATCATATGTAGGAACACCTTCATCCCATAGTTGTTTCAACTCCGCAATCAATGGTTGCATGTAAACATCTATTAATTTCTTTGGATTTTGCGGGCCAGGCAGAACCAATGTTAAAAACATATACGGTGCCTTCATACACATACCGGGTGGAAAATTATACGGAGTTAAGATAACTGGCCAACATGAATAATTTCTTCCTGATTTACCAAATGGTGCAAATCCATCAGCACAAAGACCTAATCTAATATTTCGAGTCTCTCTCGCGAACTCATGATATGTTCTATCAAAATATTTCCACGCTTCTGCATCTGAAGGATGACACATTAACCCCTCTTCTATTTCATGATTTGCATGCCAGGTCATGTGTTTAGCTGTGGTCTCAGATGCATAAAGTCTTTGTAACCTAGGAGTTAAAGGCAAATAAAACATTTGTCTGTATGATTTACGCTGCTGAGTACGACCCGACCTCCGAGAATTCTTGTATCTACTTTGATTACAGAATTTACAAAATTCTGCTTCTTTGTCATCTCCCCAAAATAGCATACAACCATCTCGGCAAACATCTATTCTCTGTACTGGAAGACCTAATTCTTTCACAAGCTTTTTCATACTATAGAAGTCATTGGGCATAATATGATCACGCGGCAATACTTCTCCAATAACTTGAACAAAATCATTAAAACAATTCTCAGACACATTATGCTCTGCCTTGACATTCAACAATCTTGCGGTTAGAGATAGTTTCGTATGGCTATCACAACCAGCCCACAAAGGTTCATCTGCAGCTCTTAAGACTTCCTGAAATTGGAGAGATGATTCATTTGACAGATTTTGATCAACACCTACTACTTCTACCTCCTCCAATGGTGATGCATAACTAGTATACCCATGTTCAAATGTTGGAACAAAACTAGAACTTGCAGCGCTTGGATCAGGAACAAAATTCGGACCCACTGCATCAATTACCATCCTCTGATACGGATTCAATTGTTCATAATAACTCCGATCCCCACTAACTGAGAATTGTCTATTTCGTCCATACTCTTCATCAGAAATGAATGGTTCACCATGGCATGTCCAATTATAGTAATTCGGGGTAAAACCAACTCTACAAAGATGTTCCCTAACTTTATCACACTCCAAAAATTTACCATTCCGACACCTTCTACACGGACACCTTAGCTTATTCCCATCCATAAAATCAACTTGAGTACAAGCAAAATGTAAAAATTGCTCCAACCCAAATATAAATTCATCAGTTAAACCCCGACGATCAGATAAGTTCTTCTTATACATCCAACTTCTTTCGTTCTGCATTTTCCCTGTCTCCAAATTTAAACTTTTTGAAATATTAATAAGAATTCAAATAAGATCTACAAACAAAACTACTAAATCATCATAAGTAATATAATCAATATTTCAAACTAAAATCATATAACAATAAACAAGAACGTTTATTGTACAAAAATGAAATGATCATAAATACAAAGATTAATTTCACAAAAATTAAATATAATAATAAATAATATTATAAACTTATTTAATATAAAACAAATTAACTAAATTATTACAATAACATTAAATATTATAATAAAATAAAATAAATTATCAAATATTAAACATTTAACAACATTGATTATTTAACAAATCCATATAAGATTTAATATAAACTACTGAGTATTGTTAATCACAAACATCTCATAATCATTTATCACATAAAATTTACTATTAATTACATTTTAACATCATTAGAGTACAAACTAAAACAATTATCACCACCAATTAATAACTCACCGATAGAGTCTGATATCAACACCAGTAACAGCTTCCAATCCAAATAGTCGATAACCGTAAAACCTAACACATAAAAAAAGATTTATAAATAACTAATAAGTTAGTTAAAACAATATTATAAAAAAATCTTTTAAATAACATTTCTCACAAATTTAAATAATACAATTCAAACTACATTGCTTTTTGTACCGGACCTGTCCCATTGGGCCGGGCCGGGCCCAATGGGCCGGGCCGGGTAGAATGGGCCTGGCCCAGTCCAATGGGCCACGATGGGAAGCCAGGGGCCATCGTGGCCCATCGCGCAGCAGGGACGCAACAAGGGCTGCGCGGCACCTTCCCGCGTCGGGGCCGCGCAGCCACTGCTACCCCTTCGCGAGGCGGAGGCGCAAAAAGGGACAGCGGCCCCTTCCCGCGGAAGACGCGCAAAGGGCCCAGCGGCCCCTTCGCGCGTCTGGGCCTCGAAGGGGCTGCAGGCCCTTCGCGCAGCAGGGCCGCGCAGCCCGGCCGCGCAGCAGGGCCGCGCAGCCCGGCCGCGCAGCACGGCCGCACAGCCCCGCAGCACAGCCGGGCCGCGCAGCACGCAGCGCAGCGGGGCCGCGCAGCATGGCCGCGCCCCAGGGCCACGCAGCCCGGTCGCGCAGCAGGGCAGCGCAGCCCCTGCCGCGCAGCCCGGCCGCGCAGCCCCTGCTGCCCTGCTTCGCGGCGGAGGCGCAAAGGGGACAGCGGCCCCTTTGCGCCTCTGGGCAGCGAAGGGGCGACGGCCCCATTGGCCGTCTCGGCAGCGAAGGGGCGACGGCCCCTTCGCGCACCTGGGCAGCGCAGGGGAGGCAGCGCCTTCGCGCACCTCGCCCTTCATGGATCTGCCATAAAAAACTCAGATCCGGCGGCTGGCCGCCGGATCTGCCGTCTACGGCCAAGAGAGAGAATGAGAGAGAGAGATTACCTAACACTATCGTAGATCCGGCATCCCTTCCGCCATCCCTTCGCAGTACCCCTTCGCGGCTGCTCTTCACAAACGAGATGAACCCGAGAGAGAGAGAGAGAGAGAGAGAGAGAGAGAGAGAGAGAGAGAGAGACAGAGAGAGAGTGTGTGTCAAAAATATCTTGGATTTTGCTTCAAAATCCAAGTTGTCCCAAAATTCGTCCCTGATTCAGGGACGAAATATTTTTTCGTCCCTGATTTAGGGACGAATTTTTTTTTGTCCCAAAATTCGTCCCTGATTCAGGGACGAATTTTTTTTTCGTCTCTGATTCAGGGACGAAATATTTTTTCGTCCCTGATTTAGGGACGAATGTTTTTTTGTCCCGAAATTCGTCCCTGATTCAGGGACGAATTATTTTTTCGTCCCTGATTCAGGGACGAAATATTTTTTCGTCCCTGATTTAGGGACGAATTTTTTTTTGTCCCGAAATTCGTCCCTGATTCAGGGACGAATTTTTTTTTCGTCCCTGATTCAGGGACGAATTTGTTTTTCGTCCCTGATACAGGGACGAATTATTTTTTCGTCCCTGAATCAGGGACGAATTTTTTTTTCGTCCCTGATTCAGGGACGAATTTTTTTTTCGTCCCTGTTTCAGGGACGAATTATTATTTCGTCCCTGTTTCAGGGACGAATTTTTTTTTCGTCCCTGATTCAGGGACGAATTTTTTTTTCGTCCCTGATTCAGGGACGAATTTTTTTTTCGTCCCTGGTTCAGGGACGAATTTATTTTTCGTCCCTGATTCCGGGACGAATTATTTTTTCGTCCCTGATTCCGGGACGAATTATTTTTTCGTCCCTGATTCAGGGACGAATTTATTTTTCGTCCCTGATTCAGGGACGAAATTTTTTTCCCTCCCTGAAGCCGGAACGAATATCTTTTTCGTCCCATCTCAACTATATTAACATGGTTTTTCAAGTCAAAATTGAAGGAAAAATATTGAAAGCAATCAAACAATATCGAGTCTACTATTTTTGATTAACTGAAAGGTATGATTTATTCTTACGCTTTCTTGTTCAAAAGCATAATACCTTAACTACCAGTTCTAATAGAGCTAATCTGATCACATATCACAAAATGTACATTGTAAAGAAGGGAATGAGAGTGAATTATATGCCTTTTGCAGTGGGAAGATTAGAGAGTTTATAGAGTGTAGATTGGAATAAATTCAGATCGTAAAGGTGCTTGAAAAAGACCCGATAAATGAAAAATAGATCTTTGTTCAAATAGATTTCTACGCATATTCTGTTTTTCAACATGGCCAAGAATTTGTCATGGGAGAGATGGTTTTTATTTTTTATTATTTTTATATGAAATATCTTCACTTTTGCTTCAAAAACAAATTTGTCCCAAAATTCGTCCCTAATTCAGGGACGAAATTTTTTTTCGTCCCTGATTCAGGGACGAATATTTTTTTCGTCCCTGCTTCAGGGACGAAATTTTTTTTCGTCCCTGATTCAGGGACGAATATTTTTTTCGTCCCTGATTCAGGGACGAATATTTTTTTCGTCCCTGATTCAGGGACGAAATTTTTTTTCGTCCCTGATTCAGGGACGAAATTTTTTCTTCTGAAAATTTTTTTTCGACCGTAATTCACCGACAAAATTATTTTTTGAGGATGATGGAACAACGTACAACAAAAATTATCTCGCTTGATATCACAACTCAATTTTATGTTTTCTTTTATCAACGATCATTTATCGACGGAATCATATTAAATATATTTTATTTGTTTAATTTAGTTTAAAACTAAATTATACTAATAACAAATGCAAAACGGAACGAAAATATCGAACTTGCTTATAAATTTTTAATTTTTTCGACAAGTTATTTTCTTACTCACTAACCCTTCAATTATGTTACGAAATATAAATTTCAAATTGTAATAGTATTTTTATAAATTTTACTAAATAAACAAATTCAAAATTGAATTTAAGTTTAGTAGAGGAAATTAATGATACACTATAATGTTCCTCCCGAAGATAGACTTTAGTAGTCCACTAATTTTCCCGGAAATCATTCCCTTATATTTTGAATTTTGCTTCGAACACTCTTTTGTCCCAAAATTCGTCCCTAATTCTGGGACGAAAAACCTTTTCGTCCCTGAATCGGGGACGAAATTTATTTTTCGTCCCAGAATCAGGGACAAAATATTTTTTCGTCCCTGATTCAGGGACGAAAAAGTTTTTCGTCCCTGAATCAGGGACGAAATTTTTTTTCGTCCCTGAATCAGGGACGAAATTTTTTTTTCGTCCCTGAATCCGGGACGAAATTTTTTTTTTTTTCGCTACAATCTACGACGAAAGAATGATTTCATCGGTAAATTTTCGATAAATATATGTTTTCGTAGCAATTTATAGTAAATTTAACGAAAAATAATTATTTTCTTTACGATTTTAACAACCATACTTATGGTTTCTGATAATTAAACTCATTCAATACACTAAATTAGAAACTAAATCGATAAATTATTAATAATATTGGCGTATTATGATATAATTATAAAAAATTATTCAATGTATTGATTATTATTTAACAAGTATTTCTACTTTAACTCTTCTTTTACTTAATCGAATATTTAAACAAATATATAAAATAAAGTTATCAGTGTTATAAATGGAAAATTTAACAGATAATGAATAAAAAATGAATATACTAATAATAATATTTTGTAACAAATAAAAAGATACTATATTATAACTCTTTTATATAAATAGACAATGAATGAAAGATTTTATTTAATATTTTTTGAACATTTTAAGATTTTTATACGCTCTAAGTGTATAACACCGTTTTCAAATCATTTTTTATATTACAAAATGTTTATCATACAAGAAAATGTATCTAATTACTGAAAAATAAATTTTAACGACGAATTTTATCATAAATGTTATTTTTCCCACTCATTTGTAACAAAATTAGCAACAAATAATCAAATTTGTTGCGACGAATATAAATATTCGTCGCTAATTTTGCAACGAATTTAGAAATTCGTCGCAAATTTAGGGACAAATTCATTTTCGTCCCAAATTTAGCGACGAATTCAGAAGTTCGTCCCAATAATTTTGAACAAATTTTAAATTCGTCCCGAATTTAGGGACGAATTTCGTTTTCGTCCCAAATTTAGGGACGAATTTCGTTTTCGTCCCTATTTTTGGGATGAATTTATTTTTCGTCGCAAATTTAGGGACGATTTTTTAAATTCGTCGTAAAGTTTGCGACGAATTTTGAAATTCGTCGCAAATTTAGCGACGAAATATTTTTTCGTCCCAAATTTGCCACGAATTTTGCTTCAAATAATTTTCGTCACAAATTTGCGACGAATTTTGTAACGAAAAAGTTTTTAGTTGCTAAATTTGCGACGAAAATATTTTTGTTGCTAAAATTATGGCTAATTGGCGACGATAACATTTTTTGTTGCTAAATTTGTTGCAGATTTGCGACGAATATGTTTCGTCGCTAAAGTTCGTCGCTAAATTCCGCTTTTTTTGTAGTGATCGCTAAACCTAAAAAAATAAAAAAAATTGTAAGATTATCAGCGACGGATTATCGATGGAATTTTTAGCGACGAAAATATTCTGTTGGTAATTAGTTGGTGAATTGGTGAAAGAAAAAAAATTAAAAAAATACATGTACAGCCATTAACGACGGATTATTGACGGAAAAATGAGCGATGGGTGGGCGGTGGGTCTGGAGCTGCAAACTTATTTTTTTCATAACTCAAAAATCAGCGACGGACGGGGTTCGTTACTGATTTTTCTTTTTTTCAACGACTGATTTTTTTTCGTTACTAATATCAGCGACAGATTTTTTCCGTCGCTGATAATTAGTAGGTGTAGGGACAGGCTGAATGTGTCACACCCCGAATCGGGATAGTGAGCAGCCGCCCGTTACCCTGGATGCCGGCTGTACTTTTACAGAAAATCGGACAGAACCTCCCTATATATCGGAGATCTCCCATATTAAAATAAACCTGTTATCTGTCCAAAAGGGGCCATCCCGGCCTCAAAATGCATATATTATCTTCCACAACAAACTAGATCATCCTACTGCACAATCCAGGGCAACGCAAGGCTAACAAACAATTCTCCACAGTCCTAACCACAGACCTCTACTGCCATGCCCCCATCAAAGGCATGGACAACCGCCAGTCGCCCCTCCTGTGATTTAGAGGAGGCACCGAGCGATCCTATAGGACACTTCTAGGACATGACACATTCCCAAATATAGACGCAATGAAAAAGAAATGCCTCAATGCAATGTCATGCAGTGACATGAGAGTTCCACAAATTAAATATCCATATTTATACAGTTATCCCAGAATTATAAAAAAATGGTCATCTATAGACCTCAAAATACATATACATCATCAATACAAATTTTCAGCGGAAATACACAATAATTCCTCAAGTCCAGGCCTGATCTCCCAAAGAAACTGAGCGTCCTAAAAGCGACACTCCTTGTCAAATACTATCTCTGAAACAAAAGGGAAATGAGGGGTGAGTACTCGGGAAAGAATACTCAGTGAGTGAGTGGGTTAATGCAGTCATCAAATATGGAGTGTGAAACTGGAGTGTCAAAACATAAGTATATAAATCATATTTCAAATCATCATGCTTTTCATTTCAACAATATATCACTTCACGCATTTTCAAGTCAAATATGCATCCAAAGTACCATCATTTAAAATCATAGAGCTGCCAGCCGAAAATGTCCTGGCAGAGGTCTACCGCGACCTATGATAGGGGCACCGGGGGTGTTATATGCAAATTTCTTTAAAGTACTCTCTACCCCGGCGTTGGCGACGAACCTCGTCCAGGTGCTAGACTTGGAGAGGATATCCAATCCAAATCCAAATCCTCCCCCTTTCGGGTTCAACCTGGCTAGTACCGTGTAGATAATCAAATCACGACAACTCGTGGGATACCCCAGGCCTAGGCATATCCGGACGCCACAAAAGCGCCTCTCACGGTGTCCTTCGTAGCTACGGAACAATACATATCAAAGCCCTCAAGGCCAAAACCAATATCATATCAAAATGTGCCTAAATCAGGTTCATAAACCAATGCAACATATAGCATAAAATGACACATTATACATTTCAACCACATGGATGCATAATTTCATAATTCAATAAGTTTTTGGACACTCCAACGGTTCACAAAAGTCAATTTTAAAACCAGTCAAAACATTTCCAACATACGACAAATCATGCTCATTATCAAAATGTTGTAAAACAGGATTTACATATTAAACAAAAGTATTGAAATAAATCCCACTTACAGATTTTGGGGAAGGTAGCGCACTCCCCAATAACACCAAAATACGCAAAACAAAGCGCCCCTCAATCGAGTCACCAAGAAAGCCAACCTAATCAAGTCATCACGATTTTCATCAATTTCCGACTATTTCAGGGTTTATCGTTTTTTTTTTAATTTCGTACGAACCCTAAATTCCTCAATTTATAAACAAATCAACTAATGCTACCTAATTTGACAAAATTTATTCAAGGGTTGAAGAGATTTCATTTCTCTCACCTAGGATTCTTCGGATCTCGAATTTAGCTTTCGTTCGCCTATTGGTTTGGTCTAAAACCTGAATGTTTCCAAATTTGAAACAATTGCGAACAATTTAAGTCCAATACTAAAGAATTTCGAAATCCAAGTGCGAAAATCGAAACTTAGAGTCATTTACCTTCGCAGAGGCTCACGGACTGTCACGGGCCATCGCGGGCCGTGGGCTGGTGGGCTGGCGGGCCTGATGGGCCAGGTGGGCCGCGGGCCGGACTGGGCCGCGTGCTGGACTGGGCCGCAGTGGCTAGGGTCACGCTTGCGAGCTGGATCGAGCACTCGCGCAGTGGGTTGCACGCTGGAGCGCTTGCGCTCGTGCTGGAGGTCGCAGGGGCTCGGGCAGAGGCGCGCAAGGGCGCGCTGGGGTCGCGCGCTGGGTGTCGCGCGCTGCTCGTGCGCTGATCGAGCGCTATTCGCGAGCTGCTCGTGGGCTGCTCGCGCGCTGCTCGCGGGCTGCTCGTGCTGGGCTGGCGCTGGGCTCGCGCGCTGTTGTGCGAAGGAGAGGAGCTGCAGCGGCGCTCGTGCAGAGAGGAGTTGCAGCGGCTCGCTCGCGGGAGGGGGGAAGCTGCAGCGGCTGTGGGTGGCGCTGGTGGTGACCGGCGGTGTTGGCGGCGGCGGCGGCAGCGGGAGGGGAAGAGACACGGCGGCGGGGAGAAGGGAAAAGAGAGAAGAAAGAGGGAGAGAAGAAGAGGGAGAGAGAAGAGAGAAGAGAGGGGAAAAGAGAGAGAGAAAATTGGGCTTTAAGCCCTAATTTTGTTTTTTATTTTTTTTTATTTTTTTTTTAATTGGGTATTACATTTTCTAACCCCCTAAAAACAAGTCTCGTCCTCGAGACTAAAAGAAAACTATACAGAAAATAGATGGGAGTACTGTTTCCTCATGGCTTCCTCAGGCTCCCAAGTTTGTTCCTCGACCTGATCGCTCCTCCACAAGACTTTGACAAGAGGAACCTCTTTGCTCCGTAGCTTTCTGACCTGTCGATCCAGAATAGTCACGGGCTGAACAGGTAAACTCAAGTCCTCTCGAAGCTCAACTGGCGGAGCTTCTAAAATGTGTGAGGGATCTGGCTGATATCTCCTAAGTACTGAGACATGAAATACATCGTGAACACGCGATAGATCTGCTGGCAGCTCCAATTTATATGCTACACTTCCGACCCTGTCAAGGATACGGAATGACCCAATATACCTGGGACTCAACTTCCCTCGCTGCCCAAATCGAATGACTCCCTTCAAGAGAGATATCTTTAAGAATACCATGTCTCCCACAGTAAACTCTAGAGGTCGCCGCCTACGATCTGCATAGGATTTCTGTCTATCCTGGGCGGCTTTCATCCGCGTACGGATAATCCTCACTTTCTCCTTCGTCTCCTCTACTAGCTCAACATTGGTGAGTCGTCGCTCACCAACCTCATCCCAGCACAACGGGGTACGACACTTCCTCCCATACAATGCCTCGTAAGGTGGCATGCCAATGCTCGCCTGATAGCTATTATTATAAGCGAATTCCACCAACGGAAGATGCCGATCCCAACTCCCCCGGAAATCCATAACACATGCCCTAAACATGTCCTCTAAAGTCTGAATAGTTCTCTCTGACTGACCATCTGTCTGGGGGTGATACGCTGTGCTGAAATTCAGTCTAGTACCCAAAGCCTCCTGCAGACTGGGCCAAAAACGGGATGTAAATCTGGGGTCTCGATCTGATACTATCGACACTGGAACCCCATGCAGTCTCACAATCATATCAATATAGAGACGTGCCAACCTTTCAAGCGAGTAATCACCCCTAATCGGGATGAAATGTGCGGACTTAGTAAGTCGGTCAACTATCACCCAAATAGCATCATGCTGTGCCGAAGTCCGCGGTAATCCCACTACAAAATCTATCGTGATATGCTCCCACTTCCACTCAAGAATGGGAAGGGACTGCAAAGTGCCAGCTGGACACTGGTGCTCAGCCTTCACCTGCTGACATACAAGGCAACAAGCAATGAATTCTGCAATTTCCCGTTTCATACCCGACCACCAATAACTGTCTCTGATGGTGCGGTACATTTTGGTACTACCGGGATGTAAAGCATAGGCAGATGAATGAGCCTCCTCAAGAATAGCCCTGCGGAGATCACTATCTGCCGGTACACATACTCGATCTCGAAAAACCAACAGTCTATCCTTGCGAACTCTAAAGTCGTCAATATCACCTCTGCTGGCTTTCTCATAAATATCTCGGAGCTCTTCGTCACTCTGCTGAAGCTCCCTGATACGATCGAGCAAACTCGGTCGAAGCTCAAATCTGGCTAGTATAGCTCCCTGATCATCACTAGCCAACCTGACTCCCAAAGCTCGGAGTCCCAATAAACACGAGAGATAAGTACTCTCGGTAGTCTGAGAAGAGGAAGATGACTTCTGACTCAAGGCATCAGCCACCACATTAGCCTTGCCCAGATGATAATCAATAATGAGGTCATAATCCTTTAGCAGCTCTAACCATCTCCGCTGCCTCAAATTCAGCTCCCTCTGAGTGAATAGATACTTTAAACTTTTGTGATCTGTAAACACTCTGCATGTGACCCCATATAAATAGTGGCGCCATATCTTTAGCGCAAAGACTATGGCCACCAACTCTAAATCGTGCGTAGGATAATTCACCTCATGCTTCTTTAGCTGCCGCGAAGCATAGGCGATAACTCTACCATCCTGCATCAATACACAGCCCAATCCCTGCCTGCTGGCTGTAACAACTACTAACCATAGGGTTAGTAGTTAATCATAATCAATAGGAATAGTTAGTGGTTAATTGTAATTGTTAGATTGGTTAGTAGTTAGCAAGTTGGTTAGTAATAGAATTAGTATAAATAGGAGTCTTTACAACATATAATGGATATATTGAAATGCTATTGAAATCTCTCTCTCTTGTATTCTCTTTCTCTCTAAATCTCTCTCTCTCTCTCTATTTTCTCCCCCTAATCTCTCTCCTTCTCTTGATCTCATTCTCTCTTCCTCTCTTTCTTTAGTTGGTCCATGACAAATTGGTATCAGAGCATACGATTCTTGGTATAATCCATGGCGGAAGATGATTGGAGTAAAAGAATTGACGCTATTATGGCACGCATTGATGACAAATTCAACATTATAATGAAAAGGTTGGGTATCGATGAACATATCCAAACTTTGGTGGAAAAAGAGCAAGAAAATGAAAAGATATTGGAAAGCAACAAAACAAATCAAATGGTAGAAGAAGCAATACCAAAATCCATGGAAAAGCAAGGTATTGAATCACTTTCTAAACCCCTCATTTTATCTACTCCTAGTGAAGAAATGTTGAAAGTAGAAGAATTTCAAATGTTCAAGAAAGAAGGATATTGCATGATCAAGAAAGAAGGATCTTGCATGATCAAGAAAGAAGGATCTTGCATGATCAAGAAAGAAGGGTCTTGCATGATCAAGAAAGAAGTTGTTAATGATGGGTTCTTGCCAATTCCTAAGGTTGAATTTTCGGTATTCATCGGACAAAATTTTTCACCAAGAAGAAGTTCAAGAAAAGTGTCTTTCAAGCTTCTTCATCTCTATTTTTCTCCAACCATTCTTATTGCAACTCAAATTTCATACATTGTTCGTCTCCATCACCTTATCTCTCAACACAAATGCAAACCTTGGTTCAAGATTCATTGATTCAAGATCTCAATTCTTGGTTTTCCATCCTTGAGGACAAGAATGTATTCAAGGGGGGAAGTATTGTAACAACTACTAACCATAGGGTTAGTAGTTAATCATAATCAATAGGAATAGTTAGTGGTTAATTGTAATTGTTAGATTGGTTAGTAGTTAGCAAGTTGGTTAGTAATAGAATTAGTATAAATAGGAGTCTTTACAACATATAATGGATATATTGAAATGCTATTGAAATCTCTCTCTCTTGTATTCTCTTTCTCTCTAAATCTCTCTCTCTCTCTCTATTTTCTCCCCCTAATCTCTCTCCTTCTCTTGATCTCATTCTCTCTTCCTCTCTTTCTTTAGTTGGTCCATGACACTGGCGTCACTGTACACCACATACTCTCGACTACTCGTGGGAAGGGCTAGAATCGGAGCGGACGTCAATCGCTGTTTGAGCTCCTGAAAGCTCACCTTACAACGATCATCCCATACAAACTTGACACATTTTCGCGTCAATCTAGATAACGGAGCCGCAATTTGAGAAAAGCCCTCTACAAACCTGCGGTAATACCCGGCTAGATCAAGAAAACTCCTGATCTCAGTCACTGTCTGTGGCTGCTCCCATCTCAAGATAGCCTCAACGTTCTGCGGATCAACAAAGATACCTTCCGCAGAAACTACATGGCCAAGAAAACCAATCTGCCGCAACCAAAATTCACACTTGGTGAACTTGGCATAAAGCTGTCTCTCACGAAGAGTCTGCAAAATCACCCTAAGGTGCTGAGCATGCTCATCATCACTCCGCGAGTAGACTAAGATATCATCAATAAAAACAATGACAAACCGATCCAAATAATCGTGAAAAATTCGGTTCATTAGGTCCATAAATGCGGCAGGGGCATTAGTCAGCCCAAACGGCATGACCAAAAACTCATAATGTCCGTATCGGGTGCGGAAAGCCGTCTTAGGCACATCCTCAGCCCTAATCCGCAGTTGATGGTAACCCGACCGGAGATCTATCTTTGAAAATACTCTGGCACCCTGTAACTGATCAAAGAGATCATCAATACGTGGTAGTGGGTACCGATTTTTAACGGTAACTTTGTTCAGCTGTCTATAATCTACACATAGCCGAAATGTGCCGTCCTTCTTTTTCACAAACAACACCGGTGCACCCCACGGAGACGTGCTAGGACGGATAAACCCCTTATCCAGCAACTCTTGCAGCTGGACCTTGAGCTCTCTCAGTTCAGCCGGCGCCATCCTGTATGGCGGCATAGAGATAGGGGTAGTCCCCGGAGCTAAATCGATCTCAAAGTCAAACTCCCGAACAGGTGGTAGTCCGGGCAGCTCCTCGGGAAAAACATCAGGAAAATCCCGTACCACTGGGACATCCTCCAGTTTCGGTCCCTGAGCAGTGGTGTCAATGATATGAGCCAGGTAAGCCGCGCATCCGTGGCGAATCAAGCATCTGGCCTCCTAAACTGAAATGACACATCGGGGTAAAACCCGCCTCTCGCCCTCAAAAATCAACACTGGCCGATCGGGTCTTCGAAATTCTACCTGCTTCTTAAAGCAGTCAACTGAAGCCCGATGAATATGTAGCCAGTCCATCCCCAAGATGGTGTCACGCCCCGAACCGGGATCGTGAACAGCCGCCCGTTGTCCCTGGATGCCGGCTGGATTTTTACAGAAAATCGGGCAGAACCTCCCCATAAATCGGAGGTTTCCCATATACAATTTCACCTGTATATGACATTCATCCAGTACAAATAAACAATTGGCCATCCCGGCCTCTCCAAAATCAACAATATCCACAGCCAACATCCAGAACAACGCAAGGCTATAAAGTTTCTAACAGTCCTAGCAACAGACCTCTACTGTCATGCCCAACTAGAGCATGAGCAGCCGCCACACCGAGCGGACTTAAATTCTACGCATATATAAAATAAATTCCCAAGTTATTTTTAAATATTTACAAATGCCTCAATGCAACGAAATAATCAACACGCGAGTTTCGCGAAATAAAGTCCATAATTTATACAGTCATCCCAGAAAATTTATATAAATACATTGGTCAATCTAAAACCTCCAATACATAATAATATCACCAATCATCATAGCGGAAGAGATGGAAAATATCCATACCCAATCCCAGTAGTATCTCCTCGATCCAACACTAATCCTGTGGGAAAGAAAGTGAGGGATGAGTATCTATGGGAGGATACTCAGTAAGTGAGGGGATTGACATCATGCTATCAATATCGAGGTGAATTTGGAGTGTCAAAGCATAAGATAAGAAAATATCCACAGTGTGCAAACCGATCATGTTATTTCAAAATCATATATAATACGCACACATCAGAAAGCAAGATATGCATCCCAAAATTTTACATCAATGTCATGAAGAACCGGCCAATGAAATATTCCCGGCAACGGTCTACCTCGACCAAGGACGGCGCATTGGGGGTTTTTCCAAATGCAAGTATTAAAGAATGGTTCTCTGCCCCAATGTTGGCCACAGACTACCCCAACTAGCCTGTAAAAAGTATATAGTGTACATATAACTAGTCGGCCGTGTATGGTGCCCCCGCCTGGTGCTAGACGGAGCCGTACTCAACGTCCTCTCCGATGAGGGTCAACCTGGGACACCCATACACACGACAATCTGGCGGATACCTCCGGCCGAAGCGTATCCGGACACAAGGGGTGCCTCTACCAGATGTCCTTCGTAGCTACGGATCACAATATCAAATCGGCCGGGCACGTACCCCATGCATCCCATCACCAGTCGGCCGGGCATATAGCCCCATGCATAATATCATAACGTCGGCCGGGCATACAGCCCAAAACATAATATCATAAAGTCGGCCGGGCATACAGCCCAAAACATAATATCATAAAGTCGGTCGGGCATACAGCCCAAATGTGTAAGTAAATCCATTTAAAACCATGTGCCAATGCAGTGAAAGCATTTAAAACATATCAATATGTCGAAAATGTGGCACAATATACGTTTATCAAAACTCATGGATGCATATCAATAAGGTCAGCAGTTAAGACACTCCAAAGGTCACAAAACATTTCATCAAATATTGGAAAGTCATAATAATCATACATTTTGCAGAAACATGTCATTTAAAAGATATTTTTGAAACATGGTTTTCAATCAATAGCGAATGTCAAAGTCCCACTCACTGTTCTACGGGAGGGAAGTCACTCCCTACTGACAAGCCAAATCGGATCTGACCGCTCGAGTCTCCAAAAGATCAACCTAAATCAGATTATCAAATTTCTGTAACATTCTATACTTAACCTTCAATTCATAGATAATCATTTCATAATTTGTATTCTATATGCATTCCACTTATACTCTAAACATATACAAAACCTTTCATCTTAAATTCAATCCTAGATTCGTCCAATTTATCAATTAGAGTCGAAATCTCCTCACCTAGGGTTTTCTCGAAGCGCCGAGTCTCGTCCGAAAGTCGCTTCGGTCACTCCAAAGTCTGTAGGGTTTCCTATCAAAACAAGGTTCATTTGTTAGATCTAAACACATAGATCCGAAACAAAACCCTAAGTCATTTACCTGCGTGGAGATTCGTGGGCTGTCACGAACTCACGGACCGTCACGGGCCGTCGCGGGCTCGTGGGCCACAGCTAGCGGGCTCGCTGGTCTGCGTGCTACGGGGTAGCGGGCCGGCGGGCTGGCGGACCGATGGGCTGAACTGGGCCGCGGGCCGTACTGGACCTGCGGGCTTGGACGGGCTGTCGGGCCTGGTGGGCCCGTGGGCTTGCTGCTGATGGGCCTGCGGCTAATGGGCCTGCAGGCTGGCGGGCCTGCGGGCCGACAGTGGCTCGCGGGCTGGTGCTCGCCCGTGTGCTGCGCTGGCTCGTGCGCGCTCGCGCGCTGCTGCGCGCCCCTGCGCGCTCTGCTCGCGCGCTCTGCTCGCGCTCGTGCGCTGGGCCGCGCGCCCGTGAGCTGGGCCGCGCGCCCCTGCGCTGCTGCACGCTGGGCCGCGCGCCCGTGCACACTCGTGCGCTGGGCCGCGCGCTCACGGCCTGGGCTCTCGCTCGCGGCCTGGGCTCGCGCTCGCGGCCTGGGCTCGCGCTCGCGGCCTGGGCTCGCGCTCGCGGACTCAGTCCTGCTCGCGGCCTGGGCTCGCGCTGCGGCTGGGTCCTGCTCGCGCGCTAGTGCACTGATGCGCGCTGGTGCACGCCCGTGCACTGATGCACGCCCATGCGCTGTGCTGCTGCGCACTCGGTGGCTCGATCGCGCGAGGAGGCAGCAATCGCACGCTGTGGCGTGCGGTGGTGCTCGATCGTGGCTCGCGGCGGTGTGCGGCGAGGTGGAGAGAGAGCGATCGTGGGAGATCGCGAGAGGGAGATCGCGGGGAAATGAGCTGCGGGAGTAAGAAGAAAAAGCAGAAGAAGAAGAAGAAGAAGAAGGAGAAGGAGAAGAAGAAGAAGATGCCGGCGGAGCTTGCGGTGACGACCAACGCCGCGGTGGGAGAGGGAGGCGATGGGTCGGCGGAGAGAGGGAGAGAGAGAGAGAGAGAGAGAGAGAGAGAGAGAGAGAGAGAAACGAATTAGGGCTTTAGCCCTAATTCAATTGGGGGGAGGGCCAAAACGCTGCGTTTTGGCTCTCCCTCTTTTTTTTTTTTTTTTGTTAGGCTTGGTGTTACATTTTCTAACCCCCTAAAAACAAGTTTCGTCCTCGAAACTAAAAGAAAATAAAACGCTGAACGAGTGAGGGTATTGTCTCTTAAGTCTCTTAATAGTCTCTTCGGTCTCTCAGGTCTCTTACTCGACCTGGTCACTCCTCCCCAAAACTCTGACCAATGAAAGTTCTTTGCTCCGTTGCTTTCTGACCTATCAATCTAGAATAGCTACGTGCTGAGCTAAAACACTAAAATCCTCTCTGTCTGGCCGTCCCTCGTCAGCCGTTGTTTGAGCTCTTGAAAGCTCGTTTCACAACGATCGTCCCACAAGAACTTGACGCCTTTCGTATCAATCTGGTAAGTATAGCGACGATCCGAGAGAATCCTCTTATGAATCGCCGATAACACCTCGCAAGACCAAGGAAACTTCGCGTCTCGGTCACTATCTGTGGCTGTTTGTGTGTTGGTCAGCCCAAATGGCATGACCACGAACTCGTAATGTCCATATTGATTGCGGAATGTGGTCTTAGGCACATCCTCAGCCTTGATCCGCAACTAATGATATCCAAATCGAGGATCAATCTTTGAGAAAAACACGCGCACCTGGAACTGCTCAAATAAATCATCAATATACGACAGTGTTCAGATTCTTGATAAAAACCTTGTTTAGCTGCCTACAGTTCACACTCAATCTTAGAATCCCGTCTTTCTACTTCACGAATAATCACCGGAGCACCCTAAGGGGAAGTGCTCAAACGGATAAAACCGTTGTCCAGTAATTCCCGCTACTAGACCTAGAGCTCTCTAAACTTCACTGGCGCCATTCAGTATGGCAGAATAAATATGGGAGTGATCCCTGGAGCTAGGTCAATCTCGAAATCACACTCCCGAATTGGGGTTAGTCCGGGTAGCTCCTCGGGAATATATTTAGGAAAA
Source organism: Dillenia suffruticosa (assembly GCA_033439265.1). Classification (NCBI taxonomy): domain Eukaryota; kingdom Viridiplantae; phylum Streptophyta; class Magnoliopsida; order Dilleniales; family Dilleniaceae; genus Dillenia; species Dillenia suffruticosa. The sequence continues at coordinate 6,094,849 of JAVTVX010000005.1, forward strand.
CCTGCACCACTGGGACCTTCTCAAGCCTCGGGTCCTCAACAGTGGTGTCGATAACATGAGTTAGGTATGCCGTGCAACCTCGCGACACGGCTTACCCAACCCGTGGGCAAAAAGGCGCTTCTCACATACGAATGATTCGACTCGGTGTCAAATAGGACACGAGTGTCGACTTCCCATATTGCCATAACTCCCAATGTGAGGAAATAAAAGATCAGTCGATACATATAAAAGAAAATATATATAGATATGTATATCAAAATGTATGTACAACCAACATAGTTAAGAATCTACGGCTTTAACTAGTGATGGTTCTAAAAAAAAAAGTACATGGACATCTCTAAACATGGGGATCAGTGGGAGGAACACCAAAAATCTCATCAGGACTCGCCTCAGCATCCTCCTGCGTCATCGCATATACACGGGCCTGTGTCCTCTGCTGCTGTCGTGATGGTCCTGGCACCGTGTTGCTCCCGGCTACCGTCCGTGGAGCGGTGTGACTCGAGTGCGCAGGTGCTCCCTGCTGTCCTCCTCGGGGAACACTCGAGTGTCCACTAGCTATGTGATCTCCATATCCCAACTCAGGGCAGGTGCTCCTGATGTGCCCTTGCTTCCCACACCGGAAGCATGTAATGGGCATCCTACACTCTCCAAAAGGGTGGTGTCCAATACATCGGCGGCAAAAAGGGTACCGCTGATCTGAAATCTGAGTAGTGGCTCTAGAGGCCGGTGCCCTAAATCCCTGAGATCGTGGTCCCTGTTCAGGATGTGCTTGTCTCGGCTGAGAAAAGTCTTCCTGATATCCTGACCTCCTGCCCTTCTTCGAGCCCTGGCTCGAAGAAGCCCCAAATCTCTTCTTTTGCTCCCTGTTCTCCCGCTGTCTGCCGTCAGCACGGACGATCTCCTCCGCCCTAAATGCTGAGTCCACAATCTCCGCAAGGGAGAAACTAGGGGTCACTGTCATGTACCTCCTGATGTTCAAGTTGAGGCCATCTTCAAACTTGAACCGTAGCTGCGTCGGCGTCGCTAAGTCTGGAACAAAAGCAGCTAGTCGCCTCAACTCCATCTCATACTCTGTCACTGTCCTGGCTCCCTGCCGCAAGTGCAGAAACTCTGCCCTCTTGCGGTCCTGCTGGAACTCAGAGAAGTACCTGCGATCGAACTCCCGTAGGAAGTCCTCCCATCGCAGCGGCTCGGTAGCATCGTCACAAATCGCCTCCCACCAAGTGAGGGCGTCACCATCTAAAAGTCTCTCTGCTATCCGAAGCCGGTAGTCCTCGCTCAACCCCAGATCAGTCAAAATCCTGCGGGTACGGTTGATCCAGTGTTTCGCTGCTGTGGGATCACCCGTCCCTGCGAACTCTGTGCAGCCTAACTGCCTCGCCTCCTTCACCAGCTGGGTGAGCTCGTGAATACGCCTCAAGGTGGAGGAGATAGTGTCGCTAGGTCCCGACACAGTAGAAGGATCAACAACTGGTGGCTGATCTGGTACAACAGAAGGTGGTACGGCCGTAGGAGTCGGCACGGCCGTCGGTGGTGGTGGTGGGGGTGGCATCTGAATTCCGTGTGAGGTGTACCACTCGTACACCTGCCTAAACGCCTCAAGGGACGGTGGTGGAACCTCGGCAGGAACAACCGGCCGAGTAGGCGCTACAGGGGGCGCCCGTGTAGAGAAAGCAGCCTCAGGCACTCCAAGGGTCTCAGGCTCCCTCGGAGGGTCAGGCACGTGAGGGGTCGCGGGTAGCGCGGGTCTAGCTCCGCGTCCTACTGGTCTACCGCGTCTAGGCGGCATAATTCTGCAAGAAGAGAACTTTCATTAGATATAATTCTAGAGTTTGACATGATTTAAAAATTAGGGCTAGTTATTCGTAACTAACCCCCTAAAATGAATGAAGTTTTGGACCTCAAAATTTAATCAATTAGGTTAGATACTAATCGTATCTAACCCCCTAAAATGAATAACTCGTATGTCGAAAACCATGTATGGGATTTTAAATGACTGCGTGAAACTTCCAATGCATTGAGGACTTTTAAAATCAAGTTACTTGGGAATGTTTTCAAATCATTTTATAAAACATAGCTCTAAACCAAGAGCTCTGATACCAACCGAACTGTCACGCCCCGAACCGGGATCGTGAACAGCCGCCCGTTGTCCCTGGATGCCGGCTGGATTTTTACAAAAAATCGGGCAGAACCTCCCCATAAATCGGAGGTTTCCCATATACAATTTCACCTGTATATGACATTCATCCAGTACAAATAAACAATTGGCCATCCCGGCCTCTCCAAAATCAACAATATCCACAGCCAACATCCAGAACAACGCAAGGCTATAAAGTTTCTAACAGTCCTAGCAACAGACCTCTACTGTCATGCCCAACTAGAGCATGAGCAGCCGCCACACCGAGCGGACTTAAATTCTACGCATATATAAAATAAATTCCCAAGTTATTTTTAAATATTTACAAATGCCTCAATGCAACGAAATAATCAACACGCGAGTTTCGCGAAATAAAGTCCATAATTTATACAGTCATCCCAGAAAATTTATATAAATACATTGGTCAATCTAAAACCTCCAATACATAATAATATCACCAATCATCATAGCGGAAGAGATGGAAAATATCCATACCCAATCCCAGTGGTATCTCCTCGATCCAACACTAATCCTGTGGGAAAGAAAGTGAGGGATGAGTATCTATGGGAGGATACTCAGTAAGTGAGGGGATTGACATCATGCTATCAATATCGAGGTGAATTTGGAGTGTCAAAGCATAAGATAAGAAAATATCCACAGTGTGCAAACCGATCATGTTATTTCAAAATCATATATAATACGCACACATCAGAAAGCAAGATATGCATCCCAAAATTTTACATCAATGTCATGAAGAACCGGCCAATGAAATATTCCCGGCAACGGTCTACCTCGACCAAGGTCGGCGCATTGGGGGTTTTTCCAAATGCAAGTATTAAAGAATGGTTCTCTGCCCCAATGTTGGCCACAGACTACCCCAACTAGCCTGTAAAAAGTATATAGTGTACATATAACTAGTCGGCCGTGTATGGTGCCCCCGCCTGGTGCTAGACGGAGCCGTACTCAACGTCCTCTCCGATGAGGGTCAACCTGGGACACCCATACACACGACAATCTGGCGGATACCTCCGGCCGAAGCGTATCCGGACACAAGGGGTGCCTCTACCAGATGTCCTTCGTAGCTACGGATCACAATATCAAATCGGCCGGGCACGTACCCCATGCATCCCATCACCAGTCGGCCGGGCATATAGCCCCATGCATAATATCATAACGTCGGCCGGGCATACAGCCCAAAACATAATATCATAAAGTCGGCCGGGCATACAGCCCAAAACATAATATCATAAAGTCGGTCGGGCATACAGCCCAAATGTGTAAGTAAATCCATTTAAAACCATGTGCCAATGCAGTGAAAGCATTTAAAACATATCAATATGTCGAAAATGTGGCACAATATACGTTTATCAAAACTCATGGATGCATATCAATAAGGTCAGCAGTTAAGACACTCCAAAGGTCACAAAACATTTCATCAAATATTGGAAAGTCATAATAATCATACATTTTGCAGAAACATGTCATTTAAAAGATATTTTTGAAACATGATTTTCAATCAATAGCGAATGTCAAAGTCCCACTCACTGTTCTACGGGAGGGAAGTCACTCCCTACTGACAAGCCAAATCGGATCTGACCGCTCGAGTCTCCAAAAGATCAACCTAAATCAGATTATCAAATTTCTGTAACATTCTATACTTAACCTTCAATTCATAGATAATCATTTCATAATTTGTATTCTATATGCATTCCACTTATACTCTAAACATATACAAAACCTTTCATCTTAAATTCAATCCTAGATTCGTCCAATTTATCAATTAGAGTCGAAATCTCCTCACCTAGGGTTTTCTCGAAGCGCCGAGTCTCGTCCGAAAGTCGCTTCGGTCACTCCAAAGTCTGTAGGGTTTCCTATCAAAACAAGGTTCATTTGTTAGATCTAAACACATAGATCCGAAACAAAACCCTAAGTCATTTACTTGCGTGGAGATTCGTGGGTTGTCACGAACTCACGGACCGTCACGGGCCGTCGCGGGCTCGTGGGCCACAGCTAGCGGGCTCGCTGGTCTGCGTGCTACGGGGTAGCGGGCCGGCGGGCTGGCGGACCGATGGGCTGAACTGGGCCGCGGGCCGTACTGGACCTGCGGGCTTGGACGGGCTGTCGGGCCTGGTGGGCCCGTGGGCTTGCTGCTGATGGGCCTGCGGCTAATGGGCCTGCAGGCTGGCGGGCCTGCGGGCCGACAGTGGCTCGCGGGCTGGTGCTCGCCCGTGTGCTGCGCTGGCTCGTGCGCGCTCGCGCGCTGCTGCGCGCCCCTGCGCGCTCTGCTCGCGCGCTTTGCTCGCGCTCGTGCGCTGGGCCGCGCGCCCGTGTGCTGGGCCGCGCGCCCCTGCGCTGCTGCACGCTGGGCCGCGCGCCCGTGCACACTCGTGCGCTGGGCCGCGCGCTCGCGGCCTGGGCTCTCGCTCGCGGCCTGGGCTCGCGCTCGCGGACTCAGTCCTGCTCGCGGCCTGGGCTCGCGCTGCGGCTGGGTCCTGCTCGCGCGCTAGTGCGCTGATGCGCGCTGGTGCACGCCCGTGCACTGATGCACGCCCATGCGCTGTGCTGCTGCGCACTTGGTGGCTCGATCGCGCGAGGAGGCAGCAATCGCACGCTGTGGCGTGCGGTGGTGCTCGATCGTGGCTCGCGGCGGTGTGCGGCGAGGTGGAGAGAGAGCGATCGTGGGAGATCGCGAGAGGGAGATCGCGGGGAAATGAGCTGCGGGAGAAAGAAGAAAAAGCAGAAGAAGAAGAAGAAGAAGAAGAAGGAGAAGGAGAAGAAGAAGAAGATGCCGGCGGAGCTTGCGGTGAAGACCAACGCCGCGGTGGGGGAGGGAGGCGATGGGTCGGCGGAGAGAGGGAGAGAGAGAGAGAGAGAGAGAGAGAGAGAGAGAGAGAGAAACGAATTAGGGCTTTAGCCCTAATTCAATTGGGGGGAGGGCCAAAACGCTGCGTTTTGGCTCTCCCTCTTTTTTTTTTTTTTTTTTTTTTGTTAGGCTTGGTGTTACAGATGGCATCAAAATCAGTCATGGCGAGAGGGATTAGATCTGCCTTCAGCACTGTATCCCCAACTTTGATTTCACATTCTCTGTACACTGTGCCGCGCACAATCTGCTCACCCAGAGGAGTGATGACCGATATCTCCTCGTCCAAAGGTGAGAGCGGTCTATCAGAGTGTCGGGAGAATTTATCACTCACATATGAATAATTAGACCCCGTGTCAATAAGGATACGAGCATCTATTCCGAAAATGGGTAGAGTACCTATCATTTGAACAAGTACAATGCTATTCTACAGGATCAGAAGGAGGAGTACCCATGATGATGTCGGGATTCGCCTGGGCGTCCTCATGCGTCATGGCATAAACCCGGGCCTGAGCCCTAGGCTGCTGTCGTGCCTGAGTCTGCACTGTGTTACTCCCAGTGGTCACCCTGGGAGTAGAAACTGCTGGCCGAACAGGCTGCCCCTGCTGTCCCATACGAAGAGTATTAGTGTGGCTCAGTGAACTCTGTGCTCCGAGTCCTAGCTCAGGGCAAGAACTCCTAATATGCCCCGGCTTCCTACAGTGGAAGCAAGTGACCGTCACTGAACAAGCTCCGCTCGGATGGGACTGACTGCACCTGCGGCAATAAGGGTGCCGCTGAGTAGTAAACTGTGCAGGGTGAGTCGATGCGGGCTGTCTAAACCCCTGAGAGTACTGTCCCCATCCCAGCTCAGGAAATCCAGATCCAAATCCGCCTCTGTACGAACTGGATCCCCTGCCCCTCTTGGAATTCTCCGCAAAATGAGACTTCTCCTTCTTTCTCTTCTGCTCTCTGCTCTCTCTCTGCCTAGTCTCAGCGCGGACCAAAGCCTCCGCGCGGTGAGCAGAGTCTATCACCTCGGCTAGTGTAAACTGTGGAGTAACAGTCATATTCCTCTTTATGCTGAGGCTAAGACCGTCCTCAAACTTGAAGCGCAAATACTAAGGTGTGGCCAGATCTGGTACAAATGCGGCAAGTCTCCGCATGTCTGCCTCATACTCCGAGACAGATCTGGACCCCTGTGTAAGCAGTCCCAACTCTGACCTCATCCGGTCCTGCTGGTAGAGTGGGAAAAATCTGCGGTCAAACTCCCGAAGGAAGTCGTCCCACCGCAATGGCTCTATCGCCTCATCAGTAAGGGTCTCCCACCATGAGAGGGCCTCTCCCCCTAATAATCGCTCTGCCACTTTCAAGCAGAGCTCCTCTCCAATCCCCAGATCGGTCAAAATCCTACGGGTGCGGTTGATCCAATGCTTGGCTGCCGCAGCATCACCAAGCCCTGTGAAATCCGTGCACCCTAGCTGACGGGCCTCCTTAACCAACTGAGTCAGCTCATGTACCCGTCTAAGAATAGCCGATGTGGCCTCACTCGGCTCGGACAAAGTAAAAGGACCGGCCACCGGCGGTGGAACCGGTGCCGTAGGAACTGGCGCCGCTGCAGGTGCAGGAGCCGCTGTAGGTGGTGGTGGGGGCGGAATCTGAACCCCATGCGAAGCGTACCACTCATACATCTGCCTAAAGGCGTCGAGTGTGGGTACAGGAGTCTCAGCCTGAGCAGCTGGCTGAGTAGGTGCCGGTGGTGGCACGCGAGTCGAGGTACGATCCTCCGGCTCATCTAAGTCCTCTCGTACTCGTGGGGTCTCGGGTGCCCGAGGTGCATCTGGCACTAACAGACCCTCAAGCGATGCGAATCTATCACCTCTCCTTCCACGTCTAGGTGGCATAATTCTGCAAGAGAAAGATGCTTATTATCATAAAAAGAATAGGCACAGTTCAAGAATTTTGAACTAATCATAGCATGGCTACCTTCACAAAAGGATGAGATTTTTAGTTCAATAGGAGAAGAATATAGTAAGTTAGGTTAGATACAACCGTATCTAACCCCCTAAAATAGATGAACTCATATGCCTATGACCATGCACTGGGACTTCATGACTGTATGAAACTCTCATGCATTAAGGACTTTAAACACAACACAAGTGGGAATGTTTTCAAAACTCTCTTCCTCCATAGCTCTCAACCAAGTCTCTTTGATACCAATCCAACTGTCACACCCCGAATCGGGATAGTGAGCAGCCGCCCGTTACCTTGGATGCCGGCTGTACTTTTACAGAAAATCGGACAGAACCTCCCCATATATCGGAGATCTCCCATATTAAAATAAACCTGTTACCTGTCCAAAAGGAGCCATCCCGGCCTCAAAATGCATATATTATCCTCCACAACAAACTAGATCATCCTACTGCACAATCCAGGGCAACGCAAGGCTAACAAACAATTCTCCACAGTCCTAACCACAGACCTCTACTGCCATGCCCCCATCAAAGGCATGGACAGCTGCCAGTCGCCCCTCCTGTGATTTAGAGGAGGCACCGAGCGATCCTATAGAACACTTCTAAGACATGACACATTCCCAAATATAGACGCAATGAAAAAGAAATGCCTCAATGCAATGTCATGCAGTGACATGAGAGTTCCACAAATTAAATATCCATATTTATACAGTCATCCCAGAATTATAAAGAAATGGTCATCTATAGACCTCAAAATACATATATATCATCAATACAAATTTTCAGCGGAAATACACAATAATTCCTCAAGTCCAGGCCTGATCTCCCAAAGAAACTGAGCGTCCTAAAAGCGACACTCCTTGTCAAATACTATCTCTGAAACAAAAGGGAAATGAGGGGTGAGTACTCGGGAAAGAATACTCAGTGAGTGAGTGGGTCAATGCAGTCATCAAATATGGAGTGTGAAACTGGAGTGTCAAAACATAAGTATATAAATCATATTTCAAATCATCATGCTTTTCATTTCAACAATATATCACTTCACGCATTTTCAAGTCAAATATGCATCCAAAGTACCATCATTTAAAATCATAGAGCTGCCAGCCGAAAATGTCCTGGCAGAGGTCTACCGCGACCTATGACAGGCGCACCGGGGGTGTTATATGCAAATTTCTTTAAAGTACTCTCTACCCCGGCGTTGGCGACGAACCTCGTCCAGGTGCTAGATTTGGAGAGGATATCCAATCCAAATCCAAATCCTCCCCCTTTCGGGTTCAACCTGGCTAGTACCGTGTAGATAATCAAATCACGACAACTCGTGGGATACCCCAGGCCTAGGCATATCCGGACGCCACCAAAGCGCCTCTCACGGTGTCCTTCGTAGCTACGGAACAATACATATCAAAGCCCTCAAGGCCAAAACCAATATAATATCAAAATGTGCCGAAATCAGGTTCATAAACCAATGCAACATATAGCATAAAATGGCACATTATACATTTCAACCACATGGATGAATAATTTCATAATTCAATACAGTTTTTGGACACTCCAACGGTTCACAAAAGTCAATTTTAAAACCAGTCAAAACATTTCCAACATACGACAAATCATGCTCATTATCAAAATGTTGTAAAACAGGATTTACATATTAAACAAAAGCATTGAAATAAATCCCACTCACAGATTTTGGGGAAGGTAGCGCACTCCCCAATAACACCAAAATACGCAAAACAAAGCGCCCCTCAATCGAGTCACCAAGAAAGCCAACCTAATCAAGTCATCACGATTTTCATCAATTTCTGACTATTTCAGGGTTTATCATTTTTTTTCTTAATTTCGTACGAACCCTAAATTCCTCAATTTATAAACAAATCAACTAATGCTACCTAATTTGACAAAATTTATTCAAGGGTTGAAGAGATTTCATTTCTCTCACCTAGGATTCTTCGGATCTCGAATTTAGCTTTCGTTCGCCTGTTGGTTTGTTCTAAAACCTGAATGTTTCCAAATTTGAAACAATTGCGAACAATTTAAGTCCAATACTAAAGAATTTCGAAACCCAAGTGCGAAAATCGAAACTTAGAGTCATTTACCTTCGCAGAGGCTCACGGACTGTCACGGGCCGTCGCGGGCCGCGGGATGGCGGGCCTGATGGGCCTGGTGGGCCGCGGGCCGGACTGGGTCGCGTGCTGGACTGGGCCGCAGTGGCTAGGGTCACGCTCGCGAGCTGGATCGAGCACTCGCGCAGTGGGTCGCACGCTGGAGCGCTTGCGCTCGTGCTGGAGGTGCGCAGGGGCTCGGGCAGAGGCGCGCAAGGGCGCGCTGGGGTCGCGCACTGGGTGTCGCGCGCTGCTCGTGCGCTGTTCGCGCGCTGCTCGCGGGCTGCTCGCGCGCTGCTCGCGCGCTGCTCGCGCGCTGCTCGCGCGCTGCTCGCGGGCTGCTCGTGCTGGGCTGGCGCTGGGCTCGCGCGCTGGGCTCGCGCGCTGGCTCGCGCTAGCTCGCGCGCTGGGCTCGCGCGCTGGGCTCGCGCGCTGGCTCGCGCTAGCTCGCGCGCTGTTGTGCGAAGGAGAGGAGCTGCAGCGGCGTTCGTGCAGAGAGGAGCTGCAGCGGCTCGCTCGCGGGAGGGGGGAAGCTGCAGCGGCTGTGGGTGGCGCTGGTGGTGACCGGCGGTGCTGGCGGCGGTGGCGGCAGCGGGAGGGGAAGAGACACGGCGGCGGGGAGAAGGGAAAAGAGAGAAGAAAGAGGGAGAGAAGAAGAGGGAGAGAGAAGAGAGAAGAGAGGGGAAAAGAGAGAGAGAAAATTGGGCTTTAAGCCCTAATTTTGTTTTTTATTTTCTTTTTTTTTTTTTTTTTTTTTTTTTTTTTAATTGGGTATTACAGAATGCATATGTCTTGTATGGACCCGACCCATCTATTTTGCCATGTAGTACCGGTAAGTTAGTATATATATGCCTATGTTCATCTAGTGTGTAGAAGTGCCAAGTTGAGAGTGTGGGTGTTTTGGGGCTTGGGTTTCAAGAGAGAGATCTTCAGCATTGTTCCTCCACCCTCTTTCTCTTCGATAGTAGATTTGCTTCTCCTCACCTGTGGATGTAGGCTTGCAAGCAGAACCACATATATCTTGTGTTTGCTTGTTCTTTGTATGTTGTCTTTCTCTTTACTTTTTTGATTGATTTCTATCTTTCTATTATAGTTGCCGGATGTATTTGATTCATCCGAATACATGTTTTCATCTTGCAATTTGGTCACTTTAAAATTGATGGTTATGAAAGCTCAAACCATTTTATTTTCTGATTCTTTCCTTTGGGGTACTTCTTTACCTCCAGGTCTGATTTTGCTCCTCTTTAGTGGCTTTTACACAATGGTGTTGAAAAGAGATGATGTACTGATATCTGCAGCGTCCATCGGGTATGATCGGTGGTATTTGTATGACTTGTTTAAAATGCTAATACTACCTTGAAACTGAATTCCTATATCTATCTGTTCTGTTTCTAACACATCCCACGTTTCAAGAAGAGATGCCAATAACAGCCTTTTGAAATCCAAGGTACAACTATCAATGTGGTTTTTTTCATGTCACATGTCAGTATTGTTTGTTTCGATTAATGTCAATTTATACCAGGGTTCCACTTTAATGAAGAACAACCTAGAGTCTGTCCTCAAGAGTTTACTTGTAGAAACTAATTGGTTGTTTGAAATCTCAGGCTTTTGTTTGATTATAGAGCCAATTACCTTAAAAAGTGAAAAACAATATGTGTTATATTCTAGTGTTGTTTTGTGTATGAAACTGCCAACTATTAATGGCTGTTTCAGACAACAGTTACCGGTCTACTCCTTGTTATGTGATCCAATGCTTGAATCCTACTTCGGCGACCTTCATTTGTTCTTAAGGGTAGAGTGCGTTCATTTGTTACTCATATTGATTTCCATCATTAAAACGACATGTGACTTGTTAGGATTTTGCAGTGTTTGCACATATTATTGTGCAGATTCGAAATCCTTGCTAATCGATTTGCTTGTTCTAAACTGTCCTCGAGCTTTAAGTTCCATATGATGTTCTTGAGTGACTAAGCATTGGAACATTACCTGCAGAAAAAAATTATTGGTTTATGAATGTTGCTTTAATTCAAGTTTTGAAGGGGTCATTCATTCTTCTTCTTTGTTTTCCTTTATTAGGGTTCTTAACTTTTTTACGTAAGATGCCTCTAGAGAAATTAGGGCAGAGCTTTACATCCAAGGAATTAGGGTTACCATTGAAAAATCTAATGTGATAACATTATTTTTTATGAAGAAATCTGAGGTTTGGGGAGGAAGAAAATTCCCACAACTAAATTGAAAAAAAAATAAAATAAAGCAATAGATGAGAAAATGGGTTTACTAGCATCACAGTAATAGAACCTTAGACATCATGCCTGGGGCAAGCGAGCATCACACATTCTAGGGTTTGAGAGAGCTCAAAGCAATTTGCTTAGGAATTGAAATACTTATTCCGACTGTTCATAATAACTTTACAAGTCTTTAAATAGAAACTCTTAAATGGTTTTGACTTTTCTAATAATAATTAAAATAAAAATTAACCTTCCAAATAACTAAATACAAAAAACAGAAACTAAATTAAATGATAAATTTCTAAACAGAAAGAAAAAATTTCTGGTGCAGAAAAAGTGAAACTCTTAAAATCTTAATCAAGCTCGATCAACTGTTGAAACTTTGGAATTGTCGCTTTCATTTTGTCTTTCTTGATGTAGATTTCACAAAGTTGCTCATATAGAGTCGGAAGAAATGTTATCAAAGGAAGAAGTTGAGGCTTTATCTGATGATGATTTTGATGGTTTAAATAAGGAATGCGAAATTTTTAAAGAGATGTTCGAGGGACTAATAGGAGGTGTCTTGTCCGCTAGACACATTGAAAGTGATATGCACCACATGGTGTAAACAGCAATAGCTCCACTGTAACCCGCCAGAGTTAGTCCTCCAAAGGATTAACCGTGGAGGATTCAGCCGATGCCATTGAGGATTCAAGAGGTTGTTCTGGAAGCCAGGTGCTGAAGGGAAGGAGGTGCCACAGTCAGAACAAAAGAGCTGGATTTAAAGGTGAAACGGATAAAACTGTCGTCTATCTGACAAATTACCTAATGACGAGCATTCCTCATGCAGGTGTTTGACGTCATGAGTGCCTGTGATAGAAACTGGTAGTGCTATGTCCCTTCCAGATTATCAAACTCGTTTGGGTGAATCTTCTGCGTGAGAGTGTTGCATCCAGTTGTGAGTTGAACTTGACAGACGGTAATGATGAGAAGGATCTTGTTAGGGGTAAAGCTATTGATTCACTTGCTTCCCAGGACAGTGTTGGGAACAAACTTATAATTGCAACTTCTGTAACTGTTGCAAAGAAGTCTGGATTACCTCTCGCTGCTGAGGATGGACAAAATTGGATCCGTAGTTCCAGATTTAAATGTAACCCTCTAGATTTTTTGATTTTGGGCACCTAAAAGAATTGGTTGTAGCCGCTCTTTTGTACTTCACGTACATTGTACTTGTTTTTCAGACATAGTGAAGTTTGAATATCTTAAAATTTGAAGATTATCATGTATCTAATCCCATTCACTCCATTAGCTTTCATCTCTCCACATCGGTATTAGCCCAACAAAATATTTTAGTCATCCTTGTTTTTTTCTATCTCTACATATTTTAACACTTTATCGGAAATTCTCTTTCCCCCGACACTTGCAAAAACAAAATGTTATATTATAATTATGCAGGTAAGTTCTATTTGGGAGATGTGGCAATCAATATGGCTTTTCCTTTTTCATTAAAAATAAAATTTAGATTTTCATCACCAAGCAAAAATAAAAACCAAAAAAGGCTAAATGCGCCGATCTCCTGTTAACCGGTGGTTGGTGTATCGGATAAATCTCTTGAAAAAAATAAATTCAAGTTCAATAGTTGTACAAGAAAATTATCTCATTTTGTAATCCTAAATGCACCAATCTCCTATTAAGTTTAATATATATAAAATAGGATTTATGGTAATTATATCCACTCATAAGAGAAAAAATTCGATTTATGATATATGTGGGAAACTATACGTGAAAGTCAATTTATTAGATATTTAAAATTATATGGACATAATATAAATGTATAAATAATACTAGTTATGTCAATTAAAAACTAAATCAATAACAATAAAAAAAATTCTATTTTAATAAAAAAAGATAAATTTCTAAAATATTATTTATAACTAAACTCAACTTATGATATTCAAAAGCCGATTAAAACCAAGCTTATTTATGTAGATATAAACTAGGTGGGCTCTGGCAGCACAAGATGCGATCGGGGGGAAAAAATTTGTAATTTTTTATCTTCTTTATTTAGGCCCAATAAATAGTTAGACTTAAAATTTATATAATTTATTACTAATTGTAACTAATTTTATACATTACATTAATTAAATAGTATTTATAATTTCTACCAAAAATATTATATTAACTCAAATTTAAAATAAAAATTATTTAAATATAAACATAACACACACATTTTGATATACATGGGGGAGAGGAAAACACAAAGCACTCAAATCAATTTATTTCTCATAGGAATTTAGATTGATTTTACATTTTTTATAATTTTACATTATTAGTATTTTTGTTATATTTTTATAATTTGAGTTAAGAATAATTTTAGAGTTTTGCATTTATTTAGCTTTAATTCTTTGAATCACTGAATATATTTTATTTATTTAGTTTTTAAAAAACTTAGACTTAGAAATTCATTTAAAAAATGGTTATATAATTTTGGGTAGTTAGAATAAATTAAAATTTTAATTAAAAAATTGACTAATTTTAATATGAGATTTGGTTATATTATTATGGGGTGTAAGTAATCACAAACAAAAAGAGAGAAAATGCATACTAAGTCTATAGGAACACAACTAAGAACTATATATCCCACTAGAACCATGGAGCTGTTTATATATCTTCAAATTTATTGGTTTCAAATGTAGATTAAAATCAAATTTGGAGAGATTTTTGCCAATTACTTTTGTTAAACAGTTTAAGCTTTTTTGCCCATGAAATTTCAATCACTATTCACAAATACCAATGACAAGGATCTTGTCCCAGGTTTAACCTTAAGTTGGTATTTTATTTGATGGTGAGTTTAGGATAATACAAAATTGTCATAAAAAGAAAAAAAAAAGAAGAAAAAGCTTTAGCATATCCAAAGAGGAAGTGTGTCATGCCCCGACCCTCGAATCGAGCACCATAACCGCCGCGTTACCTGAAACACATGTGAACTTCACTCCATATTCCGAGATACTACAAGGTATCCCAATATCCACCTATTTTCTAAAATAATCTAACCATAAAAATAAATCAGCATGTATTCATCGCAAAATCAAAGGATTAGCTCGATCTATCCACTACAAAAAGGACAAAATTTGCGACAAAATTTGCTACAAATTTGCAAGAAAAATTCGTCGCAAAACAAATTTGTGACAAATTTTGTAACAAATATTTTTTCGTTGCTAATAAGTTATCGCAAAATTTTGGGACGAAAAATTAAATATTCGTCACAAAAATTTCAAACAAATATTTATATGTCGCCAAATTTATCGCAAAATTGGAGACGAATAAATTTTTCGTCGCAAAATTAGTGATGAATAAATTTGTCGTCGCAAAATTTCTAACAAAAAAAATTCGTTGCAAAATTTGCTATGAAAATATTTTCGTCGCAAAATCCGTTGCAAAATTTGCGACGAAACAATATTTGTTACAAATTTTGCAACGAATAAGTTATTTATCTCAAATTACCAACAAAAAATAATTTGTCGCAAATATATGACGAATGTTATTCATTGCAAAATTTGTCGCTAATCAAAATTTACCATTCAATTTTAGCCATGAAATTTGCGACGCTCATAGTTTTCAGGGGATAAATTTTGCGACGAATATGTATTTTGCAATAAATATAAATTTTATTGGTATATTTGGACCATTTTCCCTATATAACGTGTTTTTATACCTGTTTACCCAATCTCATCAACAATTAATCATCCAAATAATTTTTAATATCAAATTTCAGCCATCTATACTCATAATTATAACTAACTTTTAATAAGATCAATAAGTTAAAAATTTAACAAGAAATCATAATAGTAATATAAAAAATAAAAGCAACATCAAGACTAAATGTTAAAATATCAATAACTATACATAACCAAAAAAATCAATGTAACGAGTATCAAAATATAACAGTAAAATAACAGTATACAATTTCAAGCACGACCTCTACCATCACCATCATCATCATCATCATCATCATCATCGAAGAAATCATCACCTTCATCACCATCACAAGCATTATCAGTAGGATAAATAGAAGGGGGAATCTGACTCGGAGCGGAGACTAACTGAAGATGCTGCATGATTAACATTTGCTGCGTGTGGACCTCGTTCATTTCTTGCGTGTGCTTTGCTTGAAGTTCATTAAATTCCTGATCTCTTTGCAGCAGTACTTTATCACACTGCAAAAATTTACCATTACGACACCTTCTACATGGACACCTTAGCTTATTCCCATCCATAAAATCAATATGAGTACAAGCAAAATCTAAAAATTGTTCCAACCCAAAAATAAATTCATCAGTTAAACCCCAACGATCAGATAAATTCTTTTTATACATACAACTTCTTTCGTTTTGCCTTTTCCATGTCTCCAAATTAAAAAATTTTGAAATATTAATAAAAATTACTTAAAAAAACTACTAAATCATTAATACTAATATCAACATTAATTCCAAATAAGTTCATACAACAATAAATAATAACGTTAATTGCACAAAACTCAAATCATATATAATACTAACTTTAATTTCACAAAAATTTAATATAATAATAAATAATATTATAAACTTAATTAATATCAAACAAATTAACTAAATTATTACAATAATATTAAATATTATCATACAATTAAATAAAGTATAAAATATTAAACATTTAACAACATTGATTATTTAATTAATCGATATAAGATTTACTATAAATTGCTAATTATTGTTAACATAATATTTCACATAATCAATTATCAACACTTTTGATTTCAATTTTATAAAAGAAATTAAATTTAACAAATCCAATAATATCATTAAATAAACCACTAAATACAATAAAAATAAACTAATATAGAAATAAAAAGAATACAAACATACAAATTAACATAATTGCATTTTCCAATCATTACAGTACAAATTATAACATTTCTCACCACCAATTAATAACTCACGGATAGACTCAAATATCAATCACAGCACGATAGAGAGAGAGAGAGAGAGAGAGAGTAAGAGTAAAGGCAGTGTGAAATATATTGAAATTAGGGACAAAACTTTTTTGTCCCTAAATTCGTCCCAGAATCAGGGACAAAAAAAATTTTCATCCTTGAATCAGGGACGAATATTTTTTTCGTCCCAAAATCAGGGACGAAAATTTTTTTCGTCCCAGAATCAAGGACGAAATTTTTTTTTTCGTTGTTAAAATCTGCTACGAAAGAATGGTTTCGTCGTTAAATTTCCGATAAATATATGTTTTCGTCGTAATTTGCAACAAATTTAGCAACAAATAATTTTTTCCTTTAAATTTGCAACGAATTTTGCAACGATACTTATGGTTTCTGATAAATAACTCATTGAATGCACTAAAATAGAAACTAAATCGACAAACTATTAACAATATTTGCGTACTATGATATAATTATAAAAAAAATATTCAATATATTGATTATTAATTAACAAGTATTTTTTTGTAATGATCTCTAATCAAAATATGCATGCATCGGGACAATCCAACCGTTCTAATCAAATCCACAGATTATAAACAAGTTCCTATTCAAGGGATCCAATCCAAATTCTACTAAAACAATTCTCAAAGAAAAATTCAAGGAGATAAAAAGTGGAGGGTCATCATTTTAATTATACAAACCATAGACAAATTTCAAATCCATAAAAATATAGTAGAAAATAAGTTTTCAAAATAAATATATGGTATGCTTTCATTTGGATCCACTAATACCTCAATTCAACTGAAAACTATTACTCGAATAAGTCTAATAAAACAAGTTTGTACGATTTCAGCACTACACGTACACAAGTCTCGAGTAGGCTTCCTATGTGAAAATGGAGGTAGAAGAGGTGAGTATATACTATACCCAACAAATGATATACAAATTGTACAAAAATAAGATTTATATGGTGGATATATCAAAGTATATATTTCAAACTATCATATTATTCTCAAATTCATCCAATAAAAAATAAATAAATAAACTCACACCATTGTTTTCATAGTCATCATAATTCACAATTGTCATTATTCAATCTCATTTGCATCTAATTATTTCATATTTTCAAACACGGAACAAACCAAAATCATTATTCCTAACAAAGGTCTACCACGACTTAGAATGGGACCACCAAGGGATTTAATAATTTTATGTTTAAACATGTCCCCATAGTTGACGTTGTTTGTGGGCTCTCATGGGTGGTGTATCCAACTATCCCACCCCCGCGGCTACTATATCCAACTTTGAATGTATTGTATGTGCTCGGCTATATCCCATGATCTACCAACCCTACTAATCATTCCGTAAAGGAAAATGACTAGTCATTTAATAGGGGTTCGGGCTCTCACCCTAAGCCAAGCATATGCATCATTTCCCAAAAATCGTAAATCAAATTCATGTACCATCAATTCTAAAAATTTCTCAATAATAATCATCATACCAATGGGTTCAACATCAACAAATTCGCATGACACATTTATTTATTCAAAGCAAATAGGATGTATAAGAATTTAAAATTCAATCTTTGAGATATTTCACACACGTTAAAACATATAAATCCAAATTTTGAAAGTCATTTAGAAGATTCAACAAAATCATTTTTCTTATTTAAATACAATCATGAAATCATTCACCTCTTGAGAGGGTGAACACTCCCAATTCAAAATCAATCCAAAATAATCATTTCTTGACTTCCAATTGAATTATCCTAAATCAATAAATATAAATTCGATATTAAATTACGTCTATTATTAGGGTTTAGGAGTTTTCCCAAACATAATACAAAGCCTAATTTCCAAAATCTATAAATCTATGTTCTCATTTCATCAACCATATACCATTTGCATCTATATACTATTTTCATATACAATTTTCCTAAATCTCACATTTATAAACCCTACATTTAATTTTCGCAAATTTTACATTTCCAATTCTTAACATAAATCTTAAAACAAGTAAGATATACTCGAATCTAAGACGAGAGAGAAATATTATCTTTGAGAAATCTAGAAATTTCATCCAGGATCAAGTTTGTCGAAAACCTTAACTTTCTCTCCCTACAAATATCCCAAATTCCGAGCATAAAATTCAAAGTCATGAGTAATTAAAATAAATCCATGTTTAGAAGGAAGAAATTAGCTTAATTTTGTGATTGGATTGAATCTTGAACGTTGAGTTTCAAAAACTTTAGATTTTTTCCCTTTTTGAGCAAATCCTAGATTTCTCCCAAAATCACCTTTATTCACGGGTTTGCTTGAGGGTTTGGGGGGGTTTAATGAGTGGGTTTGGAGTTGATTTCAAGAGAGGGATTGTGAGAGGGGTGGGTGAGACAGAGAGATGAGAGTTGAGAGGTCGAGTCAGAGAGAAGATGGTGAGATCGGGTGAGAAGAAATGTGAATGAAGACTTGTTTAAACCCTTTTTAATAGTAGAGTATGAAATCTTAATCTTGTCCCTCGTTATTTTTAGGTTTTGTTCAAGTTTATTGTCACTTTTTGTCATTTCATATCTTTTCATACCTATGTTTTGGCCATCACCTAGTATTCAGAGTTTTGTCTCAATTAATCTAGATTTGACGCTGCAGGCCCATTTTGTGGGGACGAGTCTCCCAACATTATTTTTTTCGTACCCTGAGTGTCGAACTTCCGACCTATTTAAGGGACGAAAATGCCCATTCCACCTATGCCAACAAGTGTTAGTACTCAACTTATGATATTAAACAACTGAGTAGAACCCAAGCATGTTTATGTAGATATAAACTAGGTGGGCTCTGGCCGCACAAGTTGCGGTCAAGGGGAAAAAATTGTAATTTGTTATCTTCTTTATTTAGGCCCATAAATAGATAGATTTAAAATTTATATAATACATTACTAATTGTAACTAATTTTATACATTACATTAATTAAATAATATTTATAATTTCTACCCAAAATATTATGTTAACTCAAATTTTAAAATAAAAATTATTTAAATTTAAACAAAACAACACATTTTGATATACACGTCGGAGAGAATATATGAACCCAAAACAGCTTTTACTAGGGTTTCTTTGTCTAGTTTCAACAACGCATCAAAAAAACAAAAGCAAGAAAAATGCTGGATTATCAAACACACAGAATCACCAAAATGAAAAAGTACAGTGAAGATCGTAAATATGTTGAGCACAAAACTTGAGAGAGAGAGAGGTATATCAGAAGAAAAATCTAATGAAAGTAAGAAATGCAACAAGTAACACACAAGATTTCTTAGCAATTTGAGTTATCAAATATTGGTAAAATTATGCTTAATCAAAAAATAGAGAGTTCAATGTAGTACAATTATGAATAATTTAAGTACGAAAATATGATATAAAGAATTTATTATTTTAGGAGAAAGAGGAAATACCGAATCTAGCTTCCAATTTATGAGCTCAATGAGGGCAATTCATCAGGCAAAAAAATATTGGAGAATAAATTTTACATGAAACTTTTAATTAGTCAAAATCCAAAAGTGTCTGTAAAACGAGCTTAACATAATATATGATCCAATGGTTATAATTTTGTCAGCAAGGAGACCCAAATAGAACCTATATCCAGGTCAATTTATTATAGTATGGGTCGATACATAACTAATAGAATTTAGGGTTTAAAGTTTAGAGTTTAAATCTTAAGGTTTAGGATTTGGAATTGTCAGAACTCTTACGATATATAGTATGAGTCAATGTACTAATAAGTTTATTCATGATTTAAAATTTAGGGTTTAAAATTTGAAAAAAGTGGAATTTTGATAATTGTAAATATTGACCGTTGGATGCCAGATGATTGAGGACTATTAAGAAAAGAGTAAATTACACTCTTTCCCTTGTGGTTTGGCCAAAATCCAGATATTTTCCTTATGATGAAAAAATATCAAGTTATATCCACATGGTTTTAAAAAATGGCAAGTGACGAAAATGGTAAAAATTAACATAAATTTGAGATCCACGAAAGTTTGGATTAACTCATAAAATTAATTTTTCTCAAAATTACCCTTGATTAAAAAAAAACACATTCTCTCTCTCTTCTCTCTCCTCCCCCCTCCTCTGCACACTCCGGCAGCACTAAAGAAAAGTGAACCCTCTTGAATCAAACCTTTCTCAGAGGTCAATATCCGTCCCTCTCTCTTCTTTCTCCTACTCTCTCCTCTCTTCTCTCCACTCCTCTCCTCTGCACACTTCGAGGATATGATTATTGTAGATGGGGATGGGGATTTTGAATGTGAATGTGAATGGGATTGGTGCAATGATAATGGTGGTAGCAATAATGTTGGTGATAGAGTGCAAAACCCAACTATATCTCTCGGGGTATCAAACAGTTTATCAGACTTCCACTTTTTGCTTGGGTATGGGCCCATCCCTCGCTACAACTCTTTCTTCTTCCACTGGGGGATTTTGAAGAGGAAGGCAACTCATTAACCGGGAGTCGAGTAAAGGTCGGTGGAGATTTGAGAACAAAAGTGGAAAGAAAAGAAAGGAAAATATCCTCTGCAGCAAACCATGTGTTTGGGCTTGTTGAAAATCTGGAGGAGGATAAGAGAGAATAACCAACTTTTTTAGTTTTATATTTTGATCGCATCACAGATTCAACATTTTAGTTGCAACCGGGAGGCATTTTTTTTAAAAGGTTGAAGATGATGGGGACTCGTACAGATCTATAGACAATTTTTTTTTTAAATAACCTCCGACAAAAAATAATTCAATTTATAATCCCCATTTATCATAGGAAACTATGTGGTGTCTTTAACCTGCGACAGAGGGTATGTCGCGTCTTCAACTCGCGGTATGAGATATGAAAAAAATGAAATACAAGAGTGATCGAGAGCAAAAATAAAATAAAATAAAATAAAAATATGAGCTTTTTTGAAAGATGTCCAGGTCAACGTGGTGGTGTTCTTGTCGACCTGGCAATATAGGAGGAAATCCCAACTCCCTTTTATCCAATAGATAGATAATGCATTAGGCATAATCCATTCAAATGTGTGTTAAAATTTACTTTGAAATCGTTTGTTACTTGTAAATTTAAACTATATCTAAGAGTTAACATCAAATGAAGTGTTTTTAACAATGACTTATTGATCATATAATTAAAACTGATATTTTTTAGATAAAATTTAAAAAAAAATCTCGACTCGAGTTTTGTATATGATAAAAATGGACATAAGAGTTTTGATTTTTAAAAATCCAGCTCAATCTGATTTAAATCAAATGTGATGAGACCTAACATAATTATTAGATACAAATAATTTATAAAAAAAAATGTTATTTATTCTCCCTACTTATTTATTATTTTGCATATAAATAATTTATTTAGTTAATTCTAAAATAAAAATTAATTTTAACTTTAATACTTAGAAATTTGCTAAAAAACTTTTTGTTGTAAAATATATAAGCTCTTAAATTCAGAAGTAAAAATTAATTCTTTGATACATATATAACAAAAATCAACACATGGGACTCTTGTTTTTTCGTATTTTCTTCATTTTTCTGCACTTTAAAAGCAATAAAAATATTTTTATTACTATTTAAATACCCTAAAAATGGCATGTTGATCAATTTTTCTTTTCTTTTTTTTTTTTGGCAAAATAATCTGACTAATCACACACCACCTCATCTCGGAAAAGGATCACCATTTGATATATAGCCATGAAAAATGTTTAAATCATGAAGGAAAAAAAAAGGAAAAATATGTTAAATATAACTAATTTGCTCAAATAAATTTATTTTAAATTACATTCTTTCATAATTAATTGAGCTACATAAATTCTGAGAATCAAACCCCTACCCCACCCCAAGCCCAAAAAAAGATCCAAAGAAAATGGAACTCTATACCCATCAGTACACAATAAAAACTAACTATTTACATAAAGAGAGATATCATAAGAAAAATCTAATGAAAGTAAGAAATGTAACGGGTAACACACAAGATTTCTTAGCAATTGAGTCATCAAATAATTATGCTATAATCAAAAGATAGAGAGCTCAATATAGTAAATTTCAAATAATTTAAGTACGAAAATATGTTATAGAGAAGTTATTGATTTTGGGAGAAAAGAAAAACATCAAATTTAGCTTCCAATTTATGGGCTCAATGAGGCACATTTCATTGGATAAAAATATATTGGAGAATGGAGACAAGTGCAATGAAACTTGCAGCATATATTTCCACTTGTTCACAGTATCAGTGTTCCTCCCTTGTTATTTATCATTCGCCATTCACCGTCATCTGCAAGCCACTCGAGTTCAATCGCCATTGAGTTCTTTGCCTGTTCGTCTCTTTAGTTTTCGCCTTTCTTCATCTTAGATGTGACTCTCCGCCCCCCGCCATTCGCCCGCCTAGATTTTGGCTCTTCGACCAATCCATCAACTTTGCTCTGCCTCAACATCTGCTTCGCCACATTGATTCACTTTCAATTCACTGCTTGATCTTCGACTTGAGTCCTCCACCTTGGATTGCCTAAGACTGTTTCTGATTTGCCATCTTCAAACACTCTTCTACTCTTTTTGATCTCTCAATTTGCATTTTCAAATTTTGGATATGTTAGCTTTGTTATTTTTATTTTATTCTTTTCGGTTTAATTTTTGTATCTTTTTGTGTTTTATTCTCAAATTTTATCTTGGGGACCTTAATTTTGTATTCATAAATTTAGTTTTAACTTTAAAAATAAAATAAAAGTTCAAAAATATTAATTTATTTCTCATTAGGAATTTACATTATTAGTTTTACATTATTAGTATTTTTTTGTTATATTTTATAATTTGAGTTAAGAATAATTTTAGAGTTTTGCATTAATTACTTAGCTTTACTTCTTTGAATCACTGATTATATTTTATTTATTTAGTTTTTAAAAATCTTTGACTTAGAAATTCATTTAAAAATTGGTTATATAATTTTGGGTAGTTAGAATAAATTAAAATTTTAATTAAAAAATTGACTAATTTTAATATGAGATTTGGTTATATTATTATGGGGTGTAAGTAATCACAAACAAAAAGAGAGAAAATGCATACTAAGTCTATAGGAACACAACTAAGAACTATATATCCCACTAGAACCATGGAGCTGTTTATATATCTTCAAATTTATTGGTTTCAAATGTAGATTAAAATCAAATTTGGAGAGATTTTTGCCAATTACTTTTGTTAAGCTTTTTTGCCCATGAAATTTCAATCACTGTTCACAAATACCAATAATAAGGATCTTGTCCCAGGTTTAACCTTAAGTTTGTATTTTATTTGATGGTGAGTTTAGGATAATACAAAATTTTCATTAAAAGAAAAAAAGAAGAAAAAGCATTAGCAAATCCAAAGAGGAAGTGCCCGTGGTGGTAGGACATATTAGCTCGCCTCACCTTGTTTTAGTTTTATTTTTTCCACAAATATGACATATTTATTTCAATCATTTTACAATAGTTAAAAACAAATTAGAAAATCCTTGGACTTCATTCTCTTGCATGGGCCTAGAGTCGGTCTCAACCACCCCTGCATCGTTGAAACCTTGAACAACCTCTCTGATAGGGTGCTGCAGCATGTGGTCCGCAGGGATCTCCGGGAATTTTTTTGGAGCATGGGATTCCACCTTTTTTCAGTGCCGGGTATCCGATTACCTTGTTTTGTTCACCAACAGCCTGGCCAATATCCTCTGCATCGTTCTGAGCATGTGCTGCATTAGCGAACATGGCAATGAGGAGAGAGAGGATAAGAACAATGGCTTTCACATTCTTCTCCATTTTTCAGTGATGAAGGTTGTGATAGTTGAAAATGGCAATTTTGCTTGTTTTGTTGAAGCAAAAGTTTTGGCTTTTATACTTTTTGAAGTGTTGTTACTAACAGTATTTTGTTTTCTTTTTCTTTTTCGTATGAGCTTTAAATAGTTACCCAGATGTTATTGTGATTTCCCTTCATTAATTTTATAGAATTTCTTTTCTTTTCTTTTTCTTTGCTTTGATGTCATAAGCTATATTTAGATTTTTTTAACTAAACTATATTATTAATTGCTTTAAAAAGAAATTGTGAATAGAAATGATTGAGTAAAGAAATCAAGAACTACCAACTGATAGTCTGATTAACTTGGAAAATTGTCATTTGGACTTTTTACTGCACTATGTGTGATGAAATAACCAAAGGAGGGCTCTACCAATGATTAATTTTAATATTTTAATATTTTAATTTTACAACTTAAACTCAAATTAAGTTTTACTGTCATTAAGATTTTTGGCCCCAATTCTAGATTTGAAAAGACAAAACGTGATACACCATATGAATCCTATCAGGGAGATGTGGTAAGAAATATGCCTTGTTTTAAAAATTTTTTTAAATTTTTTATTATTTTATTTAAGTTTAAATTTTATTATTTTATAATAAATTATAATTTTATATAATTTTATTATTAATAAAAAATATAAAATAAAGATAATAAATAATAAAAAAAGAATATAGATAATAGTTAACTTTGGTATGGTGCTTTTAGTGTTTACAATCTTTCAGGTGTGCCGGGGTTCGATACAAGGCGGAGACAATTTTGAAGGCATTTTCAGTAGATTAAAGCAAGGGGCAAGCGGGTTGGTCAGGTGCGGGTTGGGCGAGTGGTTGGCGCGCGTGGTTTGTTCTTTTGAGTGCTTCATGACGGATTATATATCCGTCGCTGAGGAAAATTTTTCTGTCGCTAATTTAAATTTTTTTAAATCAGTGCGACGGATATCTTTACCAACAGAAATTTTTCGTCGCTCATCTGTCGCTGATATAAGCTACAGATATATTTATATTTGTAAAAATTAGCAGGGTCGTTTTTAGCGATAGCTTGTTTTTGTCGCTAAATCCATCGCTTATACCCTTTAGCGACGGATTTATGACTTTCAGCGACGGAAACTTCTGAAGCTGATGTCGTGTTTTCTGGTAGTAGGAAAAAAGAAATAATTTTTTGATTTTTAAATTATCGATGAAAGTCAATTTTTCTTCTTTCCTTTTTCTTTTAATGAAATTAAAATCCAATACTCATATCATATAAATCCAAAATGTTAATTATAAACTTTGCTAAGTAATATTTTCTATCTTAATATATGAAATATAAAATTTTTTTTAATAATAACAGTGTACTAAACTTAACTTATAATTAAGATATTAAACGAGCTGAGTTAAACCTAAACACACTCATAAATTGTTTTATATTATTAACAAATTAGTCTATCCGAACTTCTTGTAGAATAACTTATTTAAAATTAATTTCCAAGATTAATTGACTTACAATTTTGAAGTGTTTATTTTTATTGAATCTCATGGGCCGTATTTTTTATATGAACTATCATGCATGGACTTTTATTTACTGATTTTATACAAATTTTGGTGCATTTGAAAATAAATCCCGTTGTGAGTCTAGTAATACTCACCGAGAGCTTTTTATCTCACATCATTTTCTCGCATTTCCTAGGTGAAGATTAGTTTACGATTTATAGTCTCTTTCAATCGTTCATCCAGTTGACATTGAGCTCATATGGGATGGAGTTCGGATCTCCATGAAAACTAAGATTTCTGCATGTAAGTATTTGGTTTTTATGATGTCTTCTCTCATATTGCGTTTATTTTGGAAAATTAGTAGTTTGTGTAACACCAAGCCTTTAAAAAAAAAAAAAAAAAAAAAAAAAAAAAAAAACAAATTTTGGAGACGCAGCGTTTTGGGACAAAACGCTGCGTCCCCAATTGGGGATTAGGGTTAAAACCCTAACCCCCTTCCCTCTCTCTCTCTCTCTCTCTCTCTCCCCCGACCTTTCATCTTCCCGCGGCTTCCTCCTTCGGCTGCTGGCCCGCGCCTTCCACCGCCGACGCCGCCGCCATCCTTTTTCTCCTTCTCCTTCTTCTTCTTCTTCTTCTTCTTCTTCTTCCCTCTCGGTTTCTCTCTCTACCTCACTCTGTCTTCTCTCCCTCTCGCGATCTCCCATGATCGCTCTCTCTCCGCCTCGCCGCACACCGCCACGAGCCACCGCGAGCATCTTCTTCCACCGTAGCGCGCGACAGCAGCGCGATCCCCCAGCCCGCGAGCTCGAGCGAGGCCGCGAGCTCGAGCGAGCCCGCGAGCGCAAGCTAGGCAGCGCGCGAGCTAGCGCCCTAGCACGCGAGCCAGGGTGCGAGTCAGCGCGAGCGCGGGAGCAGGAGCGCGGGAGCGCGAGCGCACGGGAGCTAGCGCGAGCCAGCGCATGAGCGCGTGCGAGCCGGCGCACGAGCGCGCACCAGCACATCGCACCAGCCCGCCGGCCCATCAGCAGCAAGCCCACGGGCCCACCAGGCCCGACAGCCCGTCCAAGCCCGCAGGCCCAGTACGGCCCACGGCCCAGTTCGGCCCCTGTCCCGCGAGCCCACGATGACCCGTGACCCTCTATGTAGGTAAATGAATTCTCGATTCCTTGTACATACTAGGGTTTCGAAAATTATTGGTAATTTGACTCAAATTTCTCACTTGTGTTTCAAATGGTAAACATTACAGGTTTTAGATCAGGTTGACGGACGAACGAAAGCTAGATCCGGACACCCGAGAAACCCTAGGTAAGAGAAATGCAACCTTTTCAACGTTTGAATTAATTTTATCGAAATTAGGTCGAATTTAGATCGAGAGTTAAATAAGATATTGAAATGTGTGAAATTCGAGGAAAATTAGAAAAAAAAAATGAGAAATATTAGAAACTCGACCATTGGTGAGTCAGATGAGTCGAAATTGAGGAAACGAGAATTTATAACTAAGTTTTGTAAATTGAGTGATATATATTTGGAAGGGAAAAATTGAAAACCCCTGATTTGACTTTTAAATTGATATTAAATGTTGATAATCTGATTTAGGTTGATCTTTTGGAGACTCGAGCGGTCAAATCCGATTTGGCTTGTCAGTAGGGAGTGACTTCCCTCCCGTAGAACAGTGAGTGGGACTTTGACATTCGCTATTGATTGAAAATCATATTTCAAAAATACTTTTAAATGACATGTTTCTGCAAATGTATGATTGTTAGACCTTTCCAATATTTGATGAAATGTTTTGTGACTTTTGGAGTGTCTTAACTGCTGATTTTATTGATATGCATCCATGAGTTTTGATAAACGTATATTGTGCCACATTTTCGACATATTGATATGTTTTAATGCTTCCACTGCATTGACACATGGTTTTAAATGGATTTACTTACACATTTGGGTTGTATGCCCGGTTGACGTTATGATATTATGCATGGGGCTATATGCCCGGCTGATCTGGTGATAGGATGCATGGGGCTACGTGCCCGGCTGATATGATATTGTGATCCGTAGCTACGAAGGACATCTGGTAGAGGCACCCCTTGTGTCCGGATACGCTTCGGCTGGAGGTATCCGCCAGATTGTCATGTGTATGGGTGTCCCAAGTTGACCCTCATCGGAGAGGATGTTGAGTACGGCTCCGTCTAGCACCAGGCGGGGGCACCATACACGGCTGACTAGTTATATGTACATTATTATTATTTACAGGCTAGTTGGGGTAGTCTGTGGCCAACATTGGGGCAGAGAGCCATTCTTTAATACTTGCATTTGGAAAAAACCCCAATGCGCCGTCCTTGGTCGAGGTAGACCATTGCCGGGAATATTTCATTGGCCGACTCTTCATGACATTGATGTAAAATTTTGGATGCATATCTTGCTTTCTGATGTGTGTGTATTATATATGATTTTGAAATAACATGATCGGTTTGCGCACTGTGGATATTTTCTTATCTTATGCTTTGACACTCCAAATTCACCTCGATATTGATAGTATGATGTCAATCCCCCCACTTACTGAGTATCCTCCCATAGATACTCACCCCTCACTTTCTTTCCCACAGGATTAGTGTTGGACCGAAGAGATATCACTGGGCTTGGGTATGGATATTTTCCATTTATTCCGCTATGATGATTGGTGACATTATTATGTATTGGAGATTTTAGATTGACCAATGTATTTATATAAATTTTCTGGGATGACTGTATAAATTATGGACTTTTATTCGCGAAACCTTCGTGTTGATTATTTCATTGCATCGAGGCATTTGTAAATATTTAAAAACAACTTGGGAATTTATTTTATATATGCGTAGAATTTAAGTCCGCTCGGTGTGGCGACTGCTCATGCTCTAGTTGGGCATGACAGTAGAGGTCTGTTGCTAGGATTGTTAGAAACTTTATAGCCTTGCGTTATTCTGGATGTTAGTTGTGGTATTTGTTGAATTTGGAGAGGCCGGGATGGCCAATTGTTTATTTTTACAGGATGAATCTCTTATACAGGTGAAATTGTAAATGGGAAACCTCAGATTTATGGGGAGGTTCTGCCCGATTTTCTATAAAAATACAGCCGGCATCCAGGGACAACGGGCGACTGTTCACGATCCCGGTTCGGGGCGTGACAGTTCGGTTGGTATCAGAGCTCTTGGTTTAGAGCTATATTTTATAAAATGATTTGAAAACATTCCCAAGTAACTTGATTTTAAAAGTCCTCAATGCATAAGAGTTTCATATAGTCATTTATATCCCTGCATATGGTCTTCGATATATGAGTTTATCTATTTTAGGGGGTTAGATATTAATTCTTATCTAACCTAGCATTTCTTCATTTTCAAAGAAGGAACCAATGGAGATGGTTCTTAAATTGATGATTTTATTCATTTTAGGGGGTTAGTTGTACTAACCCTAATCCTTGAACAATGCCTAATGAGAATTATTATATTGCGGAACCATGACGAGTACATGGAGCGCTAGATATGTACTCCCTGATTTACTTAAAGAGAGCGAGGATACTTCCTCATTTCAAGCGCCCCTTTTGGTGCCGAAGAATACATCCTCTGTGTGTGTTTTCTCCAGTACCTTCTCAGCCGGCTATTATACCAACGTCTCCACCATTTACTCTTGATATTTTCGGGTAAGAGTATGAGTGATACACGGCACATGGGGTCCCGATGTCACCCCATCACCTTTGATAGCAAGGCCGATATCTACGACTGCGTTTATTTCTTTTACAGTAGTTCTTACTCAAGCGGCACCAAATCGTCCATCGGTGGCCGTTTTTCTTTCAGTTTCGAATCTCAGTTATAATAATTGCGCCATACTTAGGTGCATCCCCAAGTTGACCCAGCTAGTCACGGTAGCTCGACAGTTGGGATGCACAGATTTTTGGACTTGGTGATGTTACAGTAGCACAGCACTGAGTCAACTGAACCCGACGGATCTTGATAGATCTAGGCTTACGCGAGGAGTATAGTCTACGAGTTATTGAAAGACTATTCGATAAGGAAGCCCTCACTTGATGGGAGGCTATTTGCGATGAGGCTATAAGCCATTGCGGTAAAGCGATTTCCTAATGGAATTCGACCGCAGATATTTCACGGAGTTTTAGCGGGACCATATCTCCGGTGGTTATATCACCAGTCCTAGTGCCATGAGCTAGGCTACTGTTTAGCGACCTTTTCTTTGCCGCATATGGCACCACGCTCGAATAAATATGTAGAGCACTTATTACATGCTTCCACTATGAGAAGCCGAGGCATATCAGGAGTTTATGCCCTGATCTGTGACTTGGAGGTTAGTTGGCTTCGAGTCATCAGAATACACCACATGTAGGACAGTAGGGAACACCTGCGCATCCTAGTGACACTGCTCCACGGACTGCAGCCGGGAGCAATATAGTATTAGGTTTTCACGAGAATAGTTGAGGGTGCAGGCCCTTGTGTATGCGATGACTCAGGAGGACGCTCTGGCGAACCCAGATATGATCATGGGTAATCCTCCTGCGGATCCTTCCATTTAGAGGTCCTTATGCATTGTTTCTTTGAAATCGTGTATTTTGTGATGATATGTACGGACATGATTGTTACAGCACTAGAGGGTTAACTATTTTGATATACCGGTGTCGACGTTTGTGTTCTTATTGGCACAAGGTCGAACTATTTCTACGTGAGAGTTTCTTTCGCTCAACAGTCGGATGGGCTGTTATCGTTAATTGATGAGGAGCGATTAGTTGTTGCTCCTCTTGGTGAGCAGTTGGTTAGAGAATTCGTATATAGAGAGTATGATGTCATGGCAGGTGGGACAGTGCTGAGAGCAAACCTGATCCCACTGGATATGACAGATTTGGAGGCCTGAAGGGCCACCACTGACGTTGCGAGTGAGAGACGGGTGTTACCCCGTGGTATTGTATTAGTGAGGAAAGCCAGACGTATAATACGTCGAGGAGGTATGACAGATCTGACACATATGATCGATACCACCATACAGAACCCGAGACTTGATGAGATTCTGGTGGTATAGGAGTTTCCTAAATATATTCCCGAGGAGCTACCCGGACTACCCCCAGTTCGGGAGTGTGATTTCGAGATTGACCTAGCTCCAGGGATCACTCTTATATTTATTCTGCCATACAGAATGACACCAGTGGAGTTTAGAGAGCTCTAGATCTAGTTGCGGGAATTACTCGACAACGGTTTTATCCGTTTGAGCACTTCGCCTTAGGGTGCTCCGGTGATTATTCGTGAAGTAGAAAGACGGGATTCTAAGATTGTGTGTGAACTATAGATAGCTAAACAAGGTTTTCATCAAGAATCGGAACACTTTGCCGCATATTGATAATTTATTTGAGCAGTTCCAGGGTGCGCGTGTTTTTCTGGAAGATCGATTTTCGATTTGGATATCATTATGGACATTATGAGTTCGTGATTATGCCATTTGGGCTGACCAACACACCAACAGCCACAGACAGTGACCGAGGTGCGAAGTTTCCTTGGCCTTGCGGGGTGTTATCGGCGATTCATAGAAGGATTTTCTCAGATCGTCGCTATACTTACCAGATTAATACGAAGGGCGTCAAGTTCTTTTGGGACGATCGTTGTGAGACGAGCTTTTAAGAGCTCAAACAACGTCTGACGAGGGACGGCCAGACAGAGAGGATCTTAGTGTTTTAGCTCAGCACGTAGCTGTTCTAGATTGATAGATCAGAAAGCTACGGAGCAAAGAACTTTCATTCGCCAGAGTTTTGGGGAGGAGTGACCAGGTCGAGGAAGAGACCTGAGAGTCCGAAGAGACTATTAAGAGACTTAAGAAACAGTACCCCCATTTGTTCAGCGTATTACTTTCTTTTAGTTTCGAGAACGAAACTTGTTTTTAGGGGGTTATAAAATGTAACACCAAGCCTTTTTAAAAAAAAAAAAAAAAAAAAAAAAAACAAATTTTGGAGACGCAGCGTTTTGGGACAAAACGCTGCGTCCCCAATTGGGGATTAGGGTTAAAACCCTAACCCCCTTCCCTCTCTCTCTCTCTCTCTCTCTCCCTCGACCTTTCATCTTCCCGCGGCTTCCTCCTTCGGCTGCTGGCCCGCCCCTTCCACCGCCGACGCCGCCGCCATCCTTCTTCTCCTTCTCCTTCTTCTTCTTCTTCTTCTTCTTCTTCTTCTTCTTCCCTCTCGGTTTCTCTCTCTACCTCACTCTGTCTTCTCTCCCTCTCGCGATCTCCCACGATCGCTCTCTCTCCGCCTCGCCGCACACCGCCACGAGCCTCCGCGAGCATCTTCTTCCACCATAGCGCGCGACAGCAGCGCGATCCCCCAGCTCGCAGCGCGATCCCCCAGCCCGCGAGCTCGAGCGAGGCCGCGAGCTCGAGCGAGCCCGCGAGCCCAAGCCAGGCAGCGCGCGAGCTAGCGCCCTAGCACGCGAGCCAGGGTGCGAGTCAGCGCGAGCACAGGAGCGCGAGCGCGGGAGCAGGAGCGCGGGAGCAGGAGCGCGGGAGTGCGAGCGCAAGAGCGCGAGCGCACGGGAGCTAGCGCGAGCCAGCGCACGAGCGCGTGCGAGCCGGCGCACGAGCGCGCACCAGCACATCGCACCAGCCCGCCGGCCCATCAGCAGCAAGCCCACGGGCCCACCAGGCCCGACAGCCAGTCCAAGCCCGCAGTGTAACACTGCACACAAAAAAAAAAAAAAAAAAATTTGGGGCTTAAAAGCCCTAATTTCCCTTTTCTTTCCCACACTCCTCTCTCTCTCTCTCTCTCTCTCTCTCCCTCTCTCCCTCTTTCCCTCTTTCTCTCTTTCTCTCCTCCGCCGCCCACCGCACGCCGCCCACTGCTCCACCTTCCTCCCACCACCGCACGCCGCCCACTGCTGCAGCGCCCTCCCGCGAGCAGCTCCTTCCTCCACGCGAGCGCTGCCTCCTAGCGCGCGAGCCCAGCACGCCACAGCTCGCGATCTCCCGCGAGCCAGCGCGCGAGCCCAGCGCGCCACAGCTCGCGATCTCCCGCGAGCCAGCGCGCTACCCCTGCTCGACCAAGCTCGCCACCCAGCGCGCGACCCAGCTCGCGACCCGGCGCGAGCCAGCGCGCGACCCAGCTCGTGACCCAGAGCGAGCCCTAGCCCGTGAGCCACCAGCGGGCCAGCCCGTGAGCCACCAGCGGGCCAGCCCGCTAGCAGCCAGCCCACCGGCCCGCGAGCCCGTGACGGCCCGCAAGCCCGCGAGCCCGCGACCGGCTTTCCCCTGTGAGAGCTCACCTGCATCTTCTGTACTGCAGGTAACGACTGTATTGATTGAAGTTCTATGGTTTGCTGGTAGAAATTTAGTGGTTTCTAATACATCTGAAGTTTGGGAAATATTACAGGTTTTAAACCAACCCGACGGGCGAACGACAACTAGGTCTGAAACCCGAGGAACCCTAGGTGAGAGATGAATAAATTTTATTGATAGAATCCCTTATTAGGGTTTTAATCGCTATAAATTTGACGATTTGATTAGGTTTGTCTTTTGGAGAGTCGTTGAAAAAATAGGGAGTGACCACCCTCCCTAGATAATGTGAGTGGGACTCTAATCTCTTGCATAAAATAGCAAAACGTATTTTCTGTCGCATTTTCGATAAAACATGCTTTGATATGCATTCGTTGACTTGTGATATTAAATTTGGAAATCTGTTTTGTGATTTTTGGAGTGTCTTGAATTATATTTACAATGACTATGCATTCATGGTTTGAAATGAAACAATAATTGTGCCATTACTTGAAATTTTAAAATTTCATTTTCTACCGTCGCATTGGTATGCTGTTTGAAATGATTCGATGAAACGTATTGGCACGCAGATTTGAAATGTTTTGATGAACTATGTGGGTTGGATGCCCACTAGTTATGTGATGATGTGATGTTACTTGTGGGACGTTGTGCCCTGGGACGTTGTGCCCTTGTGATACTATGGGACGTTGTGCCCTTGTGATATTATGATGATTCCGTAGCTACGAAGGGCGTTTGTAGAGTCACGGGTTGCCCGGATACGCTTCTGCAGGGGGTATCCGCAAACGTCATTTATTCTAAAGGCTATAGGCGCGGCCGGTTGAACCCACGTAGGGGGAGGACGTGTGTGACGCCACCGTCTAGCACCGGGCGGAGTCCTATACACGTTGATGAGTTGGCCCCAGCGAGCTCATGGCCAACGTCGGGGTAGAGAGCGTTTTAAAGTCTATGCATAATAAAAACCCCCGACACGCCTGTCCTTGGTCACGGTTGACCTTTGCCGGGACTATTTTTGGCTCGCTCTGACATTACTTGATTTTAAATGGATGCATATATGCTTGTTATCGTGTGATTGGTTAAATGATTTCAAATTGTTAAACATATCATGTTTTGTCGCGAAATGTAAATTTTTGTTTCAAATGATGTTATTTGACACTCCAATTGTTCACCTATGCTATTTATGCTGGATATTATCCTCCTCACTCACTGAGTATCTTCCCATGATACTTACCCCTCTATTTTCTCTCCTCAGACAGGTTTATTGTGATAGAGCGACGTTACAGGCTCTGGAGCGGAGTGGGTATTCCGACGGTAAGATTTACTTTTAATTTAGTTTCGACCCTGCGAGATCTTGACATAGAGGTCCGTAGTTGACCATGTACTTATTTTGGGATGACTGTATAGTTTATCTCATATTTCATTTGCATTGAGGCGATTGTACGTACTTGAACGTTACTTGGGAAATGTGATATATATCGTATAAACTTAGGTCCGCTCGGTATAGCGGCTGCTCATGCTCTAGTTGAGCATGACAGTAGAGGTCTGTGGCTAGGTTTGTTTATAGCCTTGCGTTGTTCTGAATGTTGGCTGTGGTGTTTGTTGATTTTGGAGAGGCCGGGATGGCCATTTGTGTATTGTACAGGATGATTTGGATTATACAGGTATAATTGTACATGGGAAACCTCCGATTTATGGGGAGGTTCTGCCCAATTTTCTGTAAAAATACAGCCGGCATTCAGGGGCAACGGGCGGCTGTTCACGATCCCGGTTTGGGGCGTGACAGTTCTATTGGTATCAGAGCGTCTAGGTTTGAGAAAATATAAAAGTTTTCCCAAGTATACGCAAAGTTCTCAATGCATTAGAGAGTTTCATACGGTTATTTAAAGTCCCGTACTTGGCCTTAGGCATATAAGTTCGCCTATTTTATGGAGTTGGATACATAACGCATCTAACTCATTACTTCGCATTCGAATGTTTTAAATCATAGTTCATTTATTTTTAGGGGGTTAGTTACGGAGCAACTAACCCTAAATCTTGATTTCTATACATTGACAATGTATTTTTTTCGCAGAATTATGCCACCTAGACGTGGTAGGAGAGGTGCTAGATTCGCCTCACTTGAGAGTCTTACAGTGCCTGATACACCTAGGGCACCTGAGGCGCCACGAGTACCAGAGGTTGCTTCCTCTACTCGAGCACGCTCACCAGCGCCACCCCCAGCACCTCCACCAGCTGTTACAGCCGAGATCCCTCCACCACCACTCGATGCCTTGAGACAGTGGCAGGAGTGGTGCAGTAGATATGGGGCGCAGATGCCACCACCTTCACTACAGACTCTAGCGACCGCACCTGCGGCCGTACCTGCTCCTTCGGCACCGATTCCTCCTTCGGTGGCCGGCCCTTCCGTGTCTACTCCGACCGACGAGACGTCGGCTACTTTGAGGCGCATCCACGAGCTCACTCAGTTGGTGAAAGAGTCATGGCAGCTCGGATACACAGACTTTTCGGGATCCAGTGATGCAGTAGCGGCAAAACACTGGATCAACAGGATTCGTAGGATCCTTACGGATTTGGGGTTGTCAGAGGAGCTCAGATTGCGAGTTGCTGAGAGACTCCTCGACGAAGATGCCCTCTCGTGGTGGGAGGCTATCCGTGATAGTGCCACACAGACCCTGCGGTGGGAGGACTTTCTACGAGAGTTCGACCGCAGGTACTTTACCCCGTTCCAGCAGGACCGGATGAGGACGGAGTTCCTGCACTTACGTCAGGGGACGAGGTCAGTTTCAGAGTACGAGGCTGAGCTTAGACGACTAGCGGCCTTTGTCCCCGATATGGCTACACCAGCTCAGTTGAGGTTCAAGTTTGAAGATGGCCTCCAACTGAGCATCAGGAAATATATGATAGTGACTCCCTCTTTTACACTATCAGAGGTGATTGATTCAGCGTATCGGGCGGAGGAGATCGTCCGAGCGGAGGCGAGACAGAGGGAGAGTCACCAGAAGAGGAAGACTGGGTCACAGGGTGGACAGTCTTCGAAGAGGGGTAGAGGTTTTGGATATCCCGGAAGTTTTTCCAGCTTCAGACCAGCAGCACCGGGACAAGGACCTCGACCACAGGGCTTTGGGGCACCAGCCCCTAGTGTCTCTACACAGTCTACTACACAGAGACCGCCCTTCTGCCGTAGATGCAACTGTCACCATGCCTTTGGGGCATGTAGAGCACCGGTTACTTGCTTCCAGTGTGGAAAGCACAGGCAAACCCTGATGTTATTATGGGTAATCCTCCCGCAGACCCTTCAGTGTAGTACTTTTGTGTACTTTCTGTATGAGCTTATTGTATATCATGATGTTGATGTACAGTTTTGACTAGTTAAAGCTTTAGAAGCTTAACTAGTTTGATATATATATATATTTGTTCACTTTTTCTTCGCATTTTAAATGCCGTTGATCTTCTTTCTTACTTTTAGGTACCATGCAAATATTCGGTATCGATGCCCGTATTCTCATAGATACTGGGTCAAATTTTTCCTATGTAAGCGATACGTTCGCTTGTCATTCTGATAGACCTCTCTCGCCACTTGATGTGGAGATTTTGGTTGTCACTCCTCTTGACAAGCATATTGTTCGAGATACAGTCTATAGGAGCTGTGAGGTCGGAATTGGGGAGACAGTATTAGAGGCAGATCTGATTCCGCTCCCTATTACGGATTTCGATGCCATCCTAGGGATGGATTGGCTGAGTTTACACCGGGCTTCCGTGGATTGTTTCACGAAGGAGGTTGAGTTTAGGAGGTCCGAGCAGCCACCGTTAGTATTCCGAGGCGAGAGACGAGTGTTGCCCCGCAGTATTATCTCTGTTATGAAGGCCAGACGTTTGGTACGCCATGGTTGTGCGACTTATCTGGCTTATATTGTCGACATCACCGTTGAGGGACCGAGGCTTGAAGATGTCCCTGTGGTGCAAGAATTTTTAGATGTGTTCCCCGAGGAGCTTCCCGGATTACAACCAGTTCGGGAGTTCGATTTCGAGATTGATCTAGTATCGGGGACCAATCCTATTTCTATTCCGCCATACAGAATGGCGCCTGCTGAACTGAGAGAGCTTAAAACTCAGTTACAAGAACTTCTGGACAAGGGGTTTATTCGCCCGAGCACCTCACCTTGGGGCGCTCCAGTATTGTTTGTAAAGAAAAAGGATGGTACATTTCGGCTTTGTGTTGACTACAGGCAATTGAACAAAGCCACCATCAAGAACCGATATCCCCTGCCACGTATCGATGACTTGTTTGATCAGCTGTAGGGAGCTAAGGTTTTCTCTAAGATTGATCTCCGTTCGGGTTATCATCAGTTGAGGATTCAGGCCGAAGATGTGCCCAAGACAGCTTTTCGCACCCGATACGGCCATTACGAGTTTCTAGTCATGCCGTTTGGGCTGACTAATGCCCCAGCTGCTTTTATGGATCTGATGAACCGAGTTTTTCACGACTATTTGGATCGGTTCCCCATCGTATTCATCGATGACATCTTGATATATTCACGGAGCGACGAAGATCATGTTCAGCACCTTCGGGTGGTATTACAGATACTCCGTGAGAAGCAGCTATATGCCAAATTCTCAAAATGTGAGTTTTGGTTAAGACAAATTGGATTCTTGGGGCACATTGTCTCCGCGGAAGGTATTTATGTTGATCCGCGGAAGGTTGAGGCTATAGTGAAGTGGGAGCAGCCACAAACAGTTACCGAGATTCGTAGTTTTCTCGGTTTGGCCGGGTATTATCGCAGATTTGTAGAGGGATTCTCCCGGATAGCTGCTCCGTTGTCGAGATTGACTCAAAAGGGGGTCAAGTTTGTTTGGGATGACCGTTGTGAGGCAAGCTTCCAGGAGCTCAAACAACGGTTAACATCCGCTCCTGTTTTAGCCCTTCCCACTAGTAGTCGGGAGTATACAGTGTATAGTGATGCTAGCCGACAGGGATTGGGCTGTGTTCTGATGCAGGATGGTCGGGTTATTGCGTATGCCTCGCGACAGCTAAAGAAACACGAGGTTAACTACCCGACACATGATTTAGAGTTGGCAGCCATAGTCTTCGCGTTGAAGATATGGCGGCATTATCTTTATGGGGTAACCTGCAGGGTATTTACCGACCACAGGAGTTTGAAATATCTGTTTACCCAAAAAGAGCTGAATTTGAGACAGAGGAGATGGTTGGAGTTATTGAAAGACTATGATCTTATTATTGACTATCATCCGGGCAAGGCAAATGTTGTAGCAGATGCTTTGAGTCGGAAGTCAGCATCATCCTCACAGTTGACAGAGAAAGCCTACCTTTCTTGTTTAGTGGGACTCTGAGCCTTAGGAGTCAGTTTGACTAACGATGATCAGGGAGGCTTATTAGCCAGATTTGAGGTCAGGCCGACTTTGTTCGACCGTATCAGGGAGCTCCAGAGTACGGATGAGGAGATCCAGGGTATTGCAGATAGAGTCCGCAGAGCCGAGGGCGGAGACTTTAGAGTCCGTGATGATGGACTCATAGTATTCAGAGACAGAGTGTGTATTCCGGCCGATAGTGATCTTCGCCGTGCTATCCTTGAGGAAGCACATTCTTCTGCATATGCTATGCATCCCGGAGGTACGAAGATGTATCGGACCATCAGAGGTAGCTATTGGTGGTCAGGCATGAAGAGGGATATAGCAGAGTTTGTGGCACGATGCTTGGTGTGCCAGCAGGTGAAGGTCGAACATCAGCGTCCAGCAGGCACACTGCAGCCTCTTCCTATCCCTGAGTGGAAATGGGAGTATATCACTATGGACTTTGTGATGGGATTGCCGCGGACTTCTACACGGCATGATGCGATTTGGGTGATTGTCGATCAACTCACCAAATCTGCGCATTTCATCCCTATCCGCGGTGACTATTCTTTAGAGGCGTTGGCACGTCTCTACATTGATACCATAGTTCGACTTCACGGGGTGCCCGTGTCGATTGTTTCAGATAGGGACCCCAGATTCACATCTAGGTTTTGACCCAAGTTGCAGGAGGCATTGGGTACTAGATTGAACTTCAGTACGGCATATCATCCTCAGACGGATGGCCAGTTTGAGAGGACGATTCAGATGCTCGAGGATATGCTTCGGGCATGTGTCATTGATTTTCATGGTAGTTGGGATCGGCACCTTCCACTGGTCGAATTCGCATATAATAACAGTTATCAAGCCAGTATAGGGATGCCCCCGTATGAGGCACTATATGGCAGGAAGTGCCGCACCCCGATATGCTGGGATGAGGTCGGAGAGCGACGTCTCAGCAGTGTCGAGTTGATTGAACAAACAAAGGATAAAGTTAAGGTTATCCGTGAGCGGATGAAAGCCGCCCAGGACAGACAGAAGACGTATGCTGATCGTAGGCGGCGACCTCTTGAGTTTGCTACGGGAGATATGGTTTTCTTGAGGATATCTCCCTGGAAGGGAGTTATACGGTTCAGGCAGAGGGGCAAGTTGAGCCCCAGATATATTGGGCCCTTCCGTATCCTTGAGAGGGTCGGGAGTGTGGCATATAGATTGGAGTTGCCAGATGAACTATCCCGTATTCACGACGTATTCCATGTCTCAGTACTCAGGAAATACTTGACCGATCCTTCTCATGTACTTGAGCCTCCACCTCTTGAGTTACGAGAAGATCTTCGTTTTCCAGTTCAGCCCGTGGCTATTCTCGATCGACAAGTCAGGAAGCTACGGAGTAAGGAAATTTCATTAGTCAAAGTTTTGTGGAGAAGTGATCAGGTCACGGAGGAGACCTGGGAGCCCGAGGAGGTTATGAGGAGTCAGTACCCCCAGTTATTTGCAGTTTAGTCTTCTTTTAGTTTCGAGGACGAAACTTGATTTTAGGGGGTTAGAAAATGTAACACTGCACACAAAAAAAAAAAAAAAAAAAAATTGGGGCTTAAAAGCCCTAATTTCCCTTTTCTTTCCCACACTCCTCTCTCTCTCTCTCTCTCTCTCTCTCCCTCTCTCCCTCTTTCCCTCTTTCTCTCTTTCTCTCCTCTGCCGCCCACCGCACGCCGCCCACTGCTCCACCTTCCTCCCGCCACCGCACGCCGCCCACTGCTGCAGCGCCCTCCCGCGAGCAGCTCCTTCCTCCACGCGAGCGCTGCCTCCTAGCGCGCGAGCCCAGCACGCCACAGCTCGCGATCTCCCGCGAGCCAGCGCGCGAGCCCAGCGCGCGAGCCCAGCGCGCCACAGCTCGCGATCTCCCGCGAGCCAGCGCGCTACCCCTGCTCGACCCAGCTCGCGACCCAGCTCGCGACCCATCGCGAGCCAGCGCGCGACCCAGCGCGACCCAGCTCGCGACCCAGCTCGCGACCCGGCGCGAGCCAGCACGCGACCCAGCTCGTGACCCAGAGCGAGCCCTAGCCCGTGAGCCACCAGCGGGCCAGCCCGTGAGCCACCAGCGGGCCAGCCCGCTAGCAGCCAGCCCACCGGCCCGCGAGCCCATGACGGCCCGCGAGCCCGCGACCGGCTTTCCCCTGTGAGAGCTCACCTGCATCTTCTGTACTGCAGGTAACGACTGTATTGATTGAAGTTCTATGGTTTGCTGGTAGAAATTTAGTGGTTTCTAATACATTTGAAGTTTGGGAAATATTACAGGTTTTAAACCAACCCGACGGGCGAACGACAACTAGGTCTGAAACCCGAGGAACCCTAGGTGAGAGATGAATAAATTTTATTGATAGAATCCCTTATTAGGGTTTTAATCGCTATAAATTTGACGATTTGATTAGGTTTGTCTTTTGGAGAGTCGTTGAAAAAAATAGGGAGTGACCACCCTCCCTAGATAATGTGAGTGGGACTCTAATCTCTTGCATAAAATAGCAAAAACGTATTTTCTGTCGCATTTTCGATAAAACATGTTTTGATATGCATTCGTTGACTTGTGATATTAAATTTGGAAATCTGTTTTGTGATTTTTGGAGTGTTTTGAATTATATTTACAATGACTATGCATCCATGGTTTGAAATGAAACAATAATTGTGCCATTACTTGAAATTTTAAAATTTCCTTTTCTACCGTCGCATTGGTATGCTGTTTGAAATGATTCGATGAAACGTATTGGCATGCAGATTTGAAATGTTTTGAAGAACTATGTGGGTTGGATGCCCACTAGTTATGTGATGATGTGATGTTACTTGTGGGACGTTGTGCCCTGGGACGTTGTGCCCTTGTGATACTATGGGACGTTGTGCCCTGGGACGTTGTGCCCTTGTGATACTATGGGACGTTGTGCTCTTGTGATATTATGATGATTCCGTAGGGGGAGGACGTGTGTGACGCCACCGTCTAGCACCGGGCGGAGTCCTATACACGTTGATGAGTTGGCCCCAGCGAGCTCATGGCCAACGTCGGGGTAGAGAGCGTTTTAAAGTCTATGCATAATAAAAACCCCCGACGCGCCTGTCCTTGGTCACGGTTGACCTTTGCCGGGACTATTTTTGGCTCGCTCTGACATTACTTGATTTTAAATGGATGCATATATGCTTGTTATCGTGTGATTGGTTAAATGATTTCAAATTGTTAAACATATCATGTTTTGTCGCGAAATGTAAATTTTTGTTTCAAATGATGTTATTTGACACTCCAATTGTTCACCTATGCTATTTATGCTGGATATTATCCCCCTCACTCACTGAGTATCTTCCCATGATACTCACCCCTCTATTTTCTCTCCTCAGACAGGTTTATTGTGATAGAGCGACGTTACAGGCTCTGGAGCGGAGTGGGTATTCCGACGGTAAGATTTACTTTTAATTTAGTTTCGACCCTGCGAGGTCTTGACATAGAGGTCCGTAGTTGGCCATGTACTTATTTTGGGATGACTGTATAGTTTAACTCTCATATTTCATTTGCATTGAGGCGATTGTACGTACTTGAACGTTACTTGGGAAATGTGATATATATCGTATAAACTTAGGTCCGCTCGGTATAGCGGCTGCTCATGCTCTAGTTGGACATGACAGTAGAGGTCTGTGGTTAGGTTTGTTTATAGCCTTGCGTTGTTCTGAATGTTGGCTGTGGTGTTTGTTGATTTTGGAGAAGCCGGGATGGCCATTTGTGTATTGTACAAGATGATTTGGATTATACAGGTATAATTGTACATGGGAAACCTCCGATTTATGGGGAGGTTCTGCCCAATTTTCTGTAAAAATACAGCCGGCATTCAGGGGCAACGGGCGGCTGTTCACGATCCCGGTTTCGGGCGTGACACGCAGGCCCAGTACGGCCCACGGCCC
Organism: Dillenia suffruticosa; assembly: GCA_033439265.1. Lineage (NCBI taxonomy): Eukaryota > Viridiplantae > Streptophyta > Magnoliopsida > Dilleniales > Dilleniaceae > Dillenia > Dillenia suffruticosa. The sequence continues at coordinate 6,136,953 of JAVTVX010000005.1, forward strand.
AGTTCGGCCCCTGGCCCGCGAGCCCACGACGACCCGTGACCCTCTGTGTAGGTAAATGAATTCTCGATTCCTTGTATATACTAGGGTTTCGAAAATTATTGGTAATTTGACTCAAATTTCTCACTTGTGTTTCAAATGGTAAACATTACAGGTTTTAGACCAGGTTGACGGACGAACGAAAGCTAGATCCGGACACCCGAGAAACCCTAGGTGAGAGAAATGCAACCTTTTCAACGTTTGAATTAATTTTATCGAAATTAGGTCGAATTTAGATCGAGAGTTAAATAAGATATTGAAATGTGTGAGACCGCGGAGGGCCAAAATTTGGACAAATGATTCGCCGTGTTTAGGGCTTGAATCATTAAAAAAAAACGAGTTCCAAATATTTGTGGGAAGTCCAAATATATTTTCCGGCAGAAACCGTCGTAAAAATTAGTCGGAAATGGGTTTTCGGAGAATCGGGTCGAAAAACCCGTTGCAGGACCCGTCGGGCGAAGAAGAAGAAGCCCAGACCTGCGGGCGCGTGAAGAGCACGCGCCAGAGGGCGCGTCCAGCAGGCGCGTGCATGGCACGCGCCACACAGGCGCGTGAAGCGGATGGCGGTGTGGAGGTCGGGTCGGACCCTGACCTGGACCGACCCGCTACCGACCCGACCGGGTCAGACCCCGGACCGTTGACCGGGTCGGTCGGGTCAACCCTGACCCGTTGACCGACCCGGTCGGACCCGGCTCAGGGGCGGCTCAGCGCGTGAGGCGCGTGAGCCACGCGCTGCGACTGGGGGCGCGTGAGCCGAGCCGCGCGTGGCGCGTGGCAGCGCGTGAGCAGCGCGCCGCACGTCTGGCGCGTGCAGCAGGCTGCCGCCGGCGCGTGGAGGCGCGTGGCGGCGCGTGAAGTACACCGCCGGCGAGCGGCGGCGCGTGGGGAACCCCGGCGGCGCGTCAGGTCGTCCAAAATTGATTTTTTCAATTTTTTTGGGGGTCCTATGTGCATATTTGTGACTATTTGTGGGATTTTGTGCACCGAATTAAAGTCCGGATGATGAGATGAGATCCCGGGTTGTGGTGTATGGTGTCCGTTGACTCATATGCTCACTTTGGGGTCAATACTCGATTCATTTTGGATTGTTAATTCGTAGGGTGTACGAAATTGTGAAAATAAGCATTATTAGTCACTAACGTCTCTTTCTTTCTGTGTGACAGAGACAATGGCTGCGACAAAGAGTATCGTACTTGATCTCGTTAAGGGAGACAAGTTGAACGGTGACAATTATGAGATTTGGCACCGTAAAGTTCAATTTGTCTTCGAGGAGCAGGACCTAGCGGAGGTTCTCTTACACGAGATGACAGACCCCGGGGTGGGTGATACGCCTCAGGCGAAACTGGATGAGGAGGCGTATCGTGCATGGAAGAAGAAGGATGGCCAAGCTAGGGTCATCCTCCTTAACAGCATGCACGATGATCTGATTCCAGTGTACGAGCAGTATCCTACTGCGATGTCGGTTTGGAGTGCTCTGAGAGAGCACCTTGGCTCCCGGTCAGCTCCTAAGCTGAGGATGCTGACTTATAGGTTTATCACCTATAAGAAGAGACCCGATCATACAATGAAACAGCATTTAATGCATATGTCAAGTATGATCGCTTCTCTAAAGAACATGGGGGAGCCAATGTCTGATGAGCTTCAGGTACTGGGAGTAATCCAGTCCTTGCCTGACTCCTGGGATGTTGTAAAGACCTACCTCACACACACTGAGAGTATTCGTACTTTCATGGACGTGCGTAGGCATTGTGAGCTCGAGGAGGAGCGCCAGGAGGTGGCTAGGTCGGTTTCTGGTCATACCTATGTGGCGGAGTCGAGTAAGGGCTCCAAGGGCGTCAAGCGTAAATGGCGCAAATATGACAAGAAACCTAGCCAAGCTAAGAGGAAGCCAGCAGCGAAAACCGTTGATAGAGGGCAGACACGAAAGAAAAAGGAGCTCGATAAGAGCAAAGTCCGATGCTACGTTTGTGGCAAATCTGGGCATTTCGCTCGCGAGTGTGGCGAGCGAAAGGTATGTCCTTCTTCTTTACATGGTATGAGTTATGTTTCATCCACTGTGATGCTTACTAACTCTTCTCCTTTGTGGATTATAGACTCAGGAGCCACCGACCATGTAGCTCGAGATAGGAGCACATATGTGGAGTTCCGCCGATTGAGTCCCCAAGCGAGGAGGCTGTACGTGGGGAACGGAGCATTTGTGGTTGTGAAGGGGATTGGTACATGCAAGCTGATGCTGCAAAGTAACCAAGTCCTATACCTGCATCATGTGTTGTATGCTCCCGAGATTCGGCGGAATCTCATTTCTGTCCTTTGTTTAGATCGTTTAGGATACTCTGTCATTTTCAGAAATTTGAGTGTTTCTGTCATTTACGATAACTCTGTTTTATGTACTGGTTTAGTCCATGATGGACTTTATGCGTTGGATTTGGTTTCCTTTAATAAAATTTCTGATTTGTCTTCTATTGCGTATACATCTGATAGCGTAGTTGATGATGTTTCAATTTGGCATAGTAGACTTGGCCACATAGGGCAAGAGAGAATGAACCGGTTAGCTACGAGTGGCTTATTGGGCCCGCTAACCCGGATCGAGTTGCCCTTATGTGAGTTTTGCCTAACCGGCAAAGCGACGAGGAAACCATTTGGAAAAGCAATGAGGGCTGGGACCCCATTGCAATTGATCCACTCCGATATTTGTGGACCTATGAATGTGAGAGCCCGAAACGGAGCCACGTATTTCATTACGTTCATAGATGATTACACGCGTTTCGGTTACGTCTACCTTATCTCGCACAAGTCTGAGGCATTAAATTGCTTCAGGAGGTTTATTAGCGAGGTAGAAAACCAGTTAGACTTGAGAATTAAAACTCTCAGAACCGATAGAGGACGCGAGTACTTGTCTGAAGAGTTTAAAGAGCTCTGTTTCGAGAAGGGCATTACGAGACAGTTGACTATTCCTGCTACTCCCCAGCAGAACGGGGTAGCTGAGAGAAGGAATAGGACTTTGTTGGAGATGGTAAGATCGATGATGGCGCAGGCCAATTTGGCTATCTCCCATTGGGGAGACGCATTGTTGACTGCCGCCTACGTTCTTAACCGTGTTCCAACCAAGTCCGTAGTCAGTACCCCATACGAGCTTTGGACAGGGAGGCAGCCTGACCTTAGCCATTTGAGACCATGGGGTTGTGCCGCATACGTTCACGATTCCTCGCACCCACACGGCAAGTTAGGCCCACGAGGAAAGAAATGTATCTTTGTAAGGTACTCTGAACATTCTAAGGGACATGTGTTCCTAGGTGAACGTACGGATGGCACGGTCTCCGAGATCGAATCTCGTAATGCTACGTTCCTGGAAAAGGATTTCCCTAAGAGAGGCGAAATTGACCAGGATTTCACCTTTTATGAGATGGGTGAGCCTGACGGCCCAAATGAGCCCAGGGGAGGGACCCAAGAGCCTACAATGGATCTTGGTCCTAGTGGGAGTAACCTATCTCGAGGTGAGGAGGCTCCTCCTCCTCGTAGGAGTAGTCGGGGACATGTACCCCGACGTCATTTTCCGATAGAGGATGAGATCCTCATCGTGACTCCTGAGGATGATGAAGAACCTCAAACCTTTGAGAAGGCTCTCGAGAGTCCTATGAGGGACCAATGGCTAGAGGCCATGAAAGAGGAGATGGAATCAATGAGGGTCAACGGGGTCTGGGACCTAGTTGACTTACCTGAGGATAGAAGGGCCATAGGGAACAAGTGGGTTCTCAAAATCAAGAGGAAGGCCGACGGATCGGTGGAAAGATACAAAGCCCGTCTAGTAGCCAAGGGTTACACACAGACAAAGGGCATTGATTACGAGGAGACTTTCTCCCCCGTAGTCAAATTTACATCGATCCGTCTACTCTTGGCGATTGTCGCGAGCATGGATCTAGAGTTGCATCAGATGGATGTAAAAACCGCTTTCCTTAATGGAAATCTGGATGAGGAGATCTACATGGAGCAGCCCTCTGGGTTCGTTCTAGTAGGTCATGAGGACAAGGTCTGTCGACTTCGGAAGTCGATATATGGCCTAAAGCAATCATCCAGGCGGTGGTACCTAAGATTCCACGAGGAGGTGATATCTTATGACTTTACAATGATCGAGGAGGATCATTGTGTTTACTTGATACGATCTGATAACTCTTTTGTGATCCTGTCCCTGTATGTGGACGATATACTGTTGGCTGGGAACAACATTCAGTATATGATGACGATCAAGGCTTGGTTGTCATTGAGCTTCGACATGATCGACATGGGTGAAGCTGAGTTCATCCTTGGAGTTAAGATCCAGAGAGATCGATCGAGAAGAATGTTGGCTCTTTCACAAGAGACCTACATTAAGAAAATTCTCGAACGCTTTGGGATGAGTGATTGTAATCCCATTGATACTCCAATCGCCAAGTGTGATGGTCTGAGTTTTGAGATGTGCCCGAAAACTCAGGAAGATATAAGGGAGATGCGAAAAATCCCTTATTCCAGCGCAGTGGGAAGTCTAATGTATGCGATGTTGTGTACACGACCAGACATATGTTACGCAGTCGGTCTGGTGAGTAGATATCAATCAAATCCTGGAAGGGGTCACTGGAGAGCAGTGAAAAGGATTTTTCGATATCTCAAGGGAACTGCGAGCTACTCCTTGTGTTATGGGAGAGGGGATTTGCGCCTCATAGGATATTCAGACGCCGACTGGGGCGGTGATCTGGATAAGCGCAAATCGACATCAGGTTTTGCATTCTTGCTCAATGGCGGTGCCATTTCTTGGAGCAGCAAGAAGCAGACCTGTGTAGCGTTATCTACGATGGAGGCTGAGTTCGTGGCTTGCTCAGTCGCAGTTCAGGAAGTGTTTGGCTCCGAAGACTATTAGATGACTTAGGGGTTGTGGCTGATAGTGGGAGGCCAGTGATGATTTACTGTGATAATCAGGCTGCTATCGCCTATACTCGAGACCCTAAGTATCATAGTAGGACCAAACACATAGACACCAGATATAATTTTGTTAGAGACATCATCGAGAAGGGTGAAGTGACCGTCAAGTACATCTCGACACATTGCATGGTGGCTGACCCCTTCACCAAACCCATCACTAGAGACTCATTTAAAGCACATAGAGAGTCATTGGGTTTGGGAATATTTTGATTTTTCTCATTGTACTAAACTGACGATGTGATGCTTATTATATTTTTATATATGATTTTGTGCATTATTCAGTCACATTAATATTTTCTTAAATAATGCACTTATTTATATCATGTATATTTTGATGTGATAAAATATATGTCAGGCAGGTGAGGTCGACTCTCTTACACGAGCGACCACCTCCAACTCTGAGTGAGTGAAGATGAGACAGTTTCTAGTCGTAAGAGGCATTGAGAGTGTCCCAACTAGAACAAAAGTCGCCCTGATACGTGTTCAGGATGAGGTCATTTGGGATATGACCGACATGGAAATACCCACATCCATGTTGCCTGTGAGTAGCCAGATTTGAGATCTCAGACATCACCTGCGATAGTGATATTGTCTCTGAGACACTCTCTTTGAGATCTCTGGGTAGAGTCTTATGTGTAGACTGAGTCCCGTATCTGCACAGTGTTAAGAAATCTGACATATGCCCTTTTGAGAAATAAGGGATTAACACTGTGGCGCGCGTTTCATACCGCGTGTGATGACGACTAGGGATAGTGGGAGCAATTATATGAGACGATGATCTAATCATGATCCCCGTTCCCACTGTGTGAGACCCGAGATCCATAGCGAGGGATCTCAAGTACCCTTATTTTACTTTCGACTGTGTCTAGAAGTCTTGATTCAGTGTTTGCTACTTTAGTCTGTTTACCTATGGCCCGGAAGATAAATTGAGGTCTAAGGGGCAGGTCTAGGAAAGCAGCTGAATTGAGATCGATGGATTCGAGTTTGGGAAAAGAAGACCAATATACATTACATCGTTGTGTAGTATTCACCGACCGGTCTGTTACGTATATCCACGTTGGGATAAAAACGTAATAGTGAATACACATTCGAGGATATATTGGGGATGACTTTCGATGAGGAAAGTGACTCGAAGGATGTAAATGTGATGAGTCTGGGGTACAGCGAGATGTTTTATTATTAACGACGACTCCTCGAACATCCTAACAGGTGTATCGAGAAGTCTTTATTTGCAGGTGTACTCGCCAGTCGCATGACACCCAATCTAGTATGAAAATCCAGAAGGGTGATACAGGAGATCGCATGAGCTGTGATCTCGTGATGGATGAAAATGCCCTCGTGTGCAAGTGGGAGATGAAGGAATGAATGCCCACGTGGGGCATCTTTCCATATTTGGAAAAAGGAAATATCCCACTTTCCATATGCACAAATGGTAACTTATGGGATTTGAATTCCCTACCATTTGTGGTGACGGAGACATATGGAAACTAGGGGGCAAAACCCTAGAACAAACAACCATTGCAAAAAATTGTGAGGAGACAATTGAGAGAAAGAGGGAAAAATTCTGCGAAGAGAATTTGTCACCGGATTCGATTGAGGGGTCGTGGTGCTGCGGTGATAGCTCATCTTTTGTGATTATCATCCCGACTGCGAGGTCGATTGATCGAGATTCGTCGTTCCCAGATTTTGTAATCTACTTTTGAGGTATGCCCGAAAATCCTATTCTTTTATGATTCCGAAATATTTTGCACGCTTCCGCATGTGTATGTGCATATAAATCCAACAGGTTGTGATAATTTAAAATGGCAATTTTGCTTGTTTTGTTGAAGCAAAAGTTTTGGCTTTTATACTTTTTGAAGTGGTTGTTATTAATAGGATTTTTATTTTCTTTTTTTTTTTTTCGTGTGTGCTTTAAATAGTGCATTAGCTAGATGTTATTGTGATTTCACTCCATTAATTTTATAGAATTTCTTTTCTTTTTCTTTTTCTTTGCTTTGATGTCATAAGCTACATTTAGATTTTTAACTAAAATTTATTATTAATTGTTTGTATTCTCTATTATTTAGCTTTAAAAAGAAAATGTGAATAGAAATGATTGAGTGAAGAAATTAAAAACTACCAACAAACAGTCTGATTAACTTGGAAAATTGTCATTTGGATTTTTCACTGCACTATGTGTTATCATTGTTAATAAATGCCATAATGAAATAATCAAAGGAGGGCTCTACCAAAGATTAATATTTTTATTAAATAGCATGTATATTGTTTATCAAATTGAGCTCAGACAAATTTTACAACTTAAACTCAAATTGAGTTTTATTGTAAGGGCAAAAAGTTGAGAAGATATGTGGTAACTATGTCTACCCATGTAAGGGCAAAAAGAAATAATTTTATGATTTTTAGATTATCGAAGAAAGTCAATTTTTATTACAAAGTTAAAATCCTAAACTCATATCGTATAATTCCAAAATGTTAATTATATCAATTAAACAATAAATCAGCGTCGAGTGAACTTTGCTGGATAATATTTTCAATCTTAATATATACAAATAATCAGAAATTGTAATATAATTAAGATATCAAATGAGTAGAGTTAAATCAAAACTCACACATAAATTAATTAAGTAAATTAGTCTATTCGAACTCTTTGTAGAAGGATTTATTTAAAATCAACTTCTAAGACTAAAAAAAAAAAAATTAGAGAAGAGAGAGAGAGAGAGAGAGAGAGAGAGAGAGAGAGAACAAGTTTCAAATTCTGTTACGGTTCATCAGGTTTGCCGCTTTTAGGACTAGAAAACAAGCGTTTGTGTTACCACTCAAAATGACACCCTATAAATCTAAACGATGCGAACTCTTGAAGAAACGACTGCTCTATGTTCTTTAGTGTGTCGTTTTAAGCCTTCTTCCCTTCCCATCTCATTTTGCTCTCCGTTTCCTTCCTTGTAAGACATTTCCTTTTTTGCTCTTCATCTTCTACCCTTGATGCTGCCATGAATTACTAATTCATTAATTATACTATTCAATTACTTCCCCCAATTCGATTTTTCTCCGAGCCCCTAAAAACCAGATTCAATTCAAAGTGTCCTTTCTTTTTCAAATGAGAAACAATGGAATTTTTGGGTTTTACGGTAGAAGCTTTCATGAGGTATATTCACAAGAATTTTTTTTATTAATTATTGGAATTATTGCTTATAATTGACACTGTTGTTGGTTTTGGTCTTCATTGAAAAATAGGAATGTGTTATCATTTTCTCCTTGTTTATTGATTATGTTAAGTCTTTGTTTGATCATTTTCAATGCAATTTCTGTTTCTTCTTTCTTACTCTGCCTCCTTAGACCTAGAATATAAGAAACATAGAATCTTCTCATTTGATTTGTTGTGAGGTGTCCACTACTAAAAAAATAAGTATCAACGATGGATAAATATCGATGGAAAAAAATCCGTCGATCTTTGTTTGATCATTTTCAATGCAATTTCTGTTTCTTCTTTCTTACTTTACCTCCTAAGACCTAGAATATAAGAAACATAGAATCTTCTCATTTGATTTGTTGTGAGGTGTCCACTACTAGAAAAACAAGTATCGGCGATAGATAAATATCGATAGAAAAAATCTATCGGTAATAGCGATGGATTTCCAACGGATTAATATCGGACACAATATCGACGGATTAGTGACGAAAAGATTTCCATCGCTAAACCTAAAAAAATAAAAAAAATTGTAAGATTATCAGCGACGGATTATCGATGGAATTTTTAGCGACGAAAATATTCTGTTGGTAATTAGTTGGTGAATTGGTGAAAGAAAAAAAATTAAAAAAATACATGTACAGCCATTAACGACGGATTACTGACGGAAAAATGAGCGATGGGTGGGCGGTGGGTCTGGAGCTGCAAACTTATTTTTTTCATAACTCAAAAATCAGCGACGGACGGGGTTCGTTACTGATTTTTCTTTTTTTCAACGACTGATTTTTTTTCGTTATTAATATCAACGACAGATTTTTTCCGTCGCTGATAATTAGTAGGTGTAGGGACAGGCTGAATGTGTCACACCCCGAATCGGGATAGTGAGCAGCCGCCCGTTACCCTGGATGCCGGCTGTACTTTTACAGAAAATCGGACAGAACCTCCCTATATATCGGAGATCTCCCATATTAAAATAAACCTGTTACCTGTCCAAAAGGGGTCATCCCGGCCTCAAAATGTATATATTATCCTCCACAACAAACTAGATCATCCTACTGCACAATCCAGGGCAACGCAAGACTAACAAACAATTCTCCACAGTCCTAACCACAGACCTCTACTGCCATGCCCCCATCAAAGGCATGGACAGCCGCCAGTCGCCCCTCCTGTGATTTAGAGGAGGCATCGAGCGATCCTATAGGACACTTCTAAGACATGACACATTCCCAAATATAGACGCAATGAAAAAGAAATGCCTCAATGCAATGTCATGCAGTGACATGAGAGTTCCACAAATTAAATATCCATATTTATACAGTCATCCCAGAATTATAAAAAAATGGTCATCTATAGACCTCAAAATACATATACATCATCAATACAAATTTTCAGCGGAAATACACAATAATTCCTCAAGTCCAGGCCTGATCTCCCAAAGAAACGAGCGTCCTAAAAGCGACACTCCTTGTCAAATACTATCTCTGAAACAAAAGGGAAATGAGGGGTGAGTACACGGGAAAGAATACTCAGTGAGTGAGTGGGTCAATGCAGTCATCAAATATGGAGTGTGAAACTGGAGTGTCAAAACATAAGTATATAAATCATATTTCAAATCATCATGCTTTTCATTTCAACAATATATCACTTCACGCATTTTCAAGTCAAATATGCATCCAAAGTACCATCATTTAAAATCATAGAGCTGCCAGCCGAAAATGTCCTGGCAGAGGTCTACCGCGACCTATGACAGGGGCACCGGGGGTGTTATATGCAAATTTCTTTAAAGTGCTCTCTACCCCGGCGTTGGCGACGAACCTCGTCCAGGTGCTAGACTTGGAGAGGATATCCAATCCAAATCCAAATCCTCCCCCTTTCGGGTTCAATCTGGCTAGTACCGTGTAGATAATCAAATCACGACAACTCGTGGGATACCCCAGGCCTAGGCATATCCGGACGCCACCAAAGCACCTCTCACGGTGTCCTTCGTAGCTACGGAACAATACATATCAAAGCCCTCAAGGCCAAAACTAATATCATATCAAAATGTGCCGAAATCAGGTTCATAAACCAATGCAACATATAGTATAAAATGGCACATTATACATTTCAACCACATGGATGCATAATTTCATAATTCAATACAGTTTTTGGACACTCCAACGGTTCACAAAAGTCAATTTTAAAACCAGTCAAAACATTTCCAACATACGACAAATCATGCTCATTACCAAAATGTTGTAAAACAGGATTTACATATTAAATAAAAGTATTGAAATAAATCTCACTCACAGATTTTGGGGAAGGTAGCGCACTCCCCAATAACACCAAAATACGCAAAACAAAGCGTCCCTCAATCGAGTCACCAAGAAAGCCAACCTAATCAAGTCATCACGATTTTCATCAATTTCTGACTATTTCAGGGTTTATCGTTTTTTTTTCTTAATTTCGTACGAACCCTAAATTCCTCAATTTATAAACAAATCAACTAATGCTACCTAATTTGACAAAATTTATTCAAGGGTTGAAGAGATTTCATTTCTCTCACCTAGGATTCTTCGGATCTCGAATTTAGCTTTCGTTCGCCTATTGGTTTGGTCTAAAACCTGAATGTTTCCAAATTTGAAACAATTGCGAACAATTTAAGTCCAATACTAAAGAATTTCGAAACCCAAGTGCGAAAATCGAAACTTAGAGGCTCACGGACTGTCACGGGCCGTCGCGGGCCGTGGGCCGCGGGCTGGTGGGCTGGTGGGCCTGATGGGCCAGGTGGGCCGCGGGCCAGATTGGGCCGCGTGCTGGACTGGACCGCAGTGGCTAGGGTCACGCTCGCGAGCTGGATCGAGCACTCGCGCAGTGGGTCGCACGCTGGAGCGCTTGCGCTCGTGCTGGAGGTGCGTAGGGGCTCGGGCAGAGGCGCGCAAGGGCGCGCTTGGGTCGCGCGCTGGGTGTCGCGTGCTGCTCGTGTGCTGATCGAGCGCTGCTCGCGCGCTGCTCGTGGGCTGCTCGCGCGCTGCTCGCGGGCTGCTCGTGCTGGGCTGGCGCTGGGCTCGCGCGCTGCTCGCGCGCTGGCTCGCGCTAGCTCGCGCGCTGTTGTGCGAAGGAGAGGAGCTGCAGCGGCGCTCGTGCAGAGAGGAGCTGCAGCGGCTCGCTCGCGGGAGGGGGGAAGCTGCAGCGGCTGTGGGTGGCGCTGGTGGTGACCGGCGGTGTTGGCGGCGGCGGCGGCAGCGGGAGGGGAAGAGACACGGCGGCGGGGAGAAGGGAAAAGAGAGAAGAAAGAGGGAGAGAAGAAGAGGGAGAGAGAAGAGAGAAGAGAGGGGAAAAGAGAGAGAGAAAATTGGGCTTTAAGCCCTAATTTTGTTTTTTATTTGTTTTTTATTTTTTTTTAATTGGGTATTACATTTTCTAACCCCCTAAAAACAAGTCTCGTCCTCGAGACTAAAAGAAAACTATACAGAAAATAGATGGGAGTACTGTTTCCTCATGGCTTCCTCAGGCTTCCAAGTTTGTTTCTCGACCTGGTCGCTCCTCCACAAGACTTTGACAAGAGGAACCTCTTTGCTCCGTAGCTTTCTGACCTGTCGATCCAGAATAGTCACGGGCTGAACAGGTAAACTCAAGTCCTCTCGAAGCTCAATTGGCGGAGCTTCTAAAACGTGTGAGGGATCTGGCTGATATCTCTTAAGTACTGAGACATGAAATACATCGTGAACACGCGATAGATCTGCTGGCAGCTCCAATTTATATGCTACACTTCCGACCCTGTCAAGGATACGGAATGGCCCAATATACCTGGGACTCAACTTCCCTCGCTGCCCAAATCGAATGACTCCCTTCAAGAGAGATATCTTTAAGAATACCATGTCTCCCACAGTAAACTCTAGAGGTCGCCGCCTACGATCTGCATAGGATTTCTGTCTATCCTGGGCGGCTTTTATCCGCGTACGGATAATCCTCACTTTCTCCTTCGTCTCCTCTACCAGCTCAACATTGGTGAGTCGTCGCTCACCAACCTCATCCCAGCACAACGGGGTACGACACTTCCTCCCATACAATGCCTCGTAAGGTGGCATGCCAATGCTCGCCTGATAGCTATTATTATAAGCGAATTCCACCAACGGAAGATGCCGATCCCAACTCCCCCGGAAATCCATAACACATGCCCTAAACATGTCCTCTAAAGTCTGAATAGTTCTCTCTGACTGACCATCTGTCTGGGGGTGATACGCTTGCTGAAATTCAGTCTAGTACCCAAAGCCACCTGCAGACTGGGCCAAAAATGGGATGTAAATCTGGGGTCTCGATCTGATACTATCGACACTGGAACCCCATGCAGTCTCACAATCATATCAATATAGAGGCGTGCCAACCTTTCAAGCGAGTAATCACCCCTAATCGGGATGAAATGTGCGGACTTAGTAAGTCGGTCAACTATCACCCAAATAGCATCATGCTGTGCCGAAGTCCGCGGTAATCCCACTACAAAATCTATCGTGATATGCTCCCACTTCCACTCAGGAATGGGAAGGGACTGCAAAGTGCCAGCTGGACGCTGGTGCTCAGCCTTCACCTGCTGACATACAAGGCAACAAGCAATGAATTCTGCAATTTCCCGTTTCATACCCGACCACCAATAACTGTCTCTGATGGTGCGGTACATTTTGGTACTACCGGGATGTAAAGCATAGGCAGATGAATGAGCCTCCTCAAGAATAGCCCTGCGGAGATCACTATCTGCCGGTACACATACTCGATCTCGAAAAACCAACAGTCTATCCTTGCGAACTCTAAAGTCGTCAATATCACCTCTGCTGGCTTTTTCATAAATATCTCGGAGCTCTTCGTCACTCTGCTGAAGCTCCCTGATACGATCGAGCAAACTCGGTCGAACCTCAAATCTGGCTAGTATAGCTCCCTGATCATCACTAGCCAACCTGACTCCCAAAGCTCGGAGTCCCAATAAACACGAGAGATAAGTACTCTCGGTAGTCTGAGAAGAGGAAGATGACTTCCGACTCAAGGCATCAGCCACCACATTAGCCTTGCCCGGATGATAATCAATAATGAGGTCATAATCCTTTAGCAGCTCTAACCATCTCCGCTGCCTCAAATTCAGCTCCCTCTGAGTGAACAGATACTTTAGACTTTTGTGATCTGTAAACACTCTGCATGTGACCCCATATAAATAGTGGCGCCATATCTTTAGCGCAAAGACTATGGCCGCCAACTCTAAATCGTGCGTAGGATAATTCACCTCATGCTTCTTTAGCTGCCGCGAAGCATAGGCGATAACTCTACCATCCTGCATCAATACACAGCCCAATCCCTGCCTACTGGCGTCACTGTACACCACATACTCTCGACTACTCGTGGGAAGGGCTAGAATCGGAGCGGACGTCAATCGCTGTTTGAGCTCCTGAAAGCTCACCTCACAACGATCATCCCATACAAACTTGACACATTTTCGCGTCAATCTAGATAACGGAGCCGCAATTTGAGAAAAGCCCTCTACAAACCTGCGGTAATACCCGGCTAGATCAAGAAAACTCCTGATCTCAGTCACTGTCTGTGGCTGCTCCCATCTCAAGATAGCCTCAACGTTCTGCGGATCAACAAAGATACCTTCCGCAGAAACTACATGGCCAAGAAAACCAATCTGCCGCAACCAAAATTCATACTTGGTGAACTTGGCATAAAGCTGTCTCTCACGAAGAGTCTGCAAAATCACCCTAAGGTGCTGAGCATGCTCATCATCACTCCGCGAGTAGACTAAGACATCATCAATAAAAACAATGACAAACCGATCCAAATAATCGTGAAAAATTCGGTTCATTAGGTCCATAAATGCGGCAGGGGCATTAGTCAGCCCAAACGGCATGACCAAAAACTCATAATGTCCGTATCGGGTGCGGAAAGCCGTCTTAGGCACATCCTCAGCCCTAATCCGCAGTTGATGGTAACCCGACCGGAGATCTATCTTTGAAAATACTCTGGCACCCTGTAACTGATCAAAGAGATCATCAATACGTGGTAGTGGGTACCGATTTTTAACGGTAACTTTGTTCAGCTGTCTATAATCTACACATAGCCGAAATGTGCCGTCCTTCTTTTTCACAAACAACACCGGTGCACCCCACGGAGACGTGCTAGGACGGATAAACCCCTTATCCAGCAACTCTTGCAGCTGGACCTTGAGCTCTCTCAGCTCAGCCGGCGCCATCCTGTATGGCGGCATAGAGATAGGGGTAGTCCCCGGAGCTAAATCGATCTCAAAGTCAAACTCCCGAACAGGTGGTAGTCCGGGCAGCTCCTCGGGAAAAACATCAGGAAAATCCTGTACCACTGGGATATCCTCCAGTTTCGGTCCCTGAGCAGTGGTGTCAATGATATGAGCCAGGTAAGCCGCGAATCCGTCGCGAATCATGCATCTGGCCTCCAAAACTGAAATGACACAGTGGGGTAAAACCCGCCTCTCGCCCTCAAAAATCAACACTGGCCGATCGGGTCTTCGAAATTCCACCTGCTTCTTAAAGCAGTCAACTGAAGCCCGATGAATATGTAGCCAGTCCATCCCCAAGATGGCATCAAAATCAGTCATGGCGAGAGGGATTAGATCTGCCTTCAGCACTGTATCCCCAACTTTGATTTCACATTCTCTGTACACTGTGTCGCGCACAATCTGCTCACCCAGAGGAGTGATGACCGATATCTCCTCGTCCAAAGGTGAGAGCGGTCTATCAGAGTGTCGGGAGAATTTATCGCTCACATACGAATAATTAGACCCCGTGTCAATAAGGATACGAGCATCTATTCCGAAAATGGGTAGAGTACCTATCATTTGAACAAATACACATAAACTTAGAATAATTTCAAACCTGATATGTATATATATATGTCAAAATATTTGAGCCTCTAGGGCTTCTACAACCTCGGTGTACAAAGATGTCAGAGAGGTATCATGTCGACAAAAGGGAACACAACTCAAAATACCTATACGACTGATACAATGCTGACATCCTCAAAAGAAGTGAAAATACGAATAATGATCCTATTCTACAGGATCAGAAGGAGGAGTACCCATGATGATGTCGGGATTCGCCTGGGCGTCCTCATGCGTCATGGCATAAACCAGGGCCTGAGCCCTAGACTGCTGTCGTGCCTGAGTCTGCACTGTGTTACTCCCAGTCGTCACCCTGGGAGTAGAAACTGCTGGCCGAACAGGCTGCCCCTGCTGTCCCATACGAAGAGTATTAGTGCGGCTCAGTGAACTCTGTGCTCCGATTCCTAGCTCAGGGCAAGAACTCCTAATATGCCCCGGCTTCCCACAGTGGAAGCAAGTGACCGTCACTGAACAAGCTCCGCTTGGATGGGACTGACTGCACCTGCGGCAATAAGGGTGCCGCTGAGTAGTAAACTGTGCAGGGTGAGTCGGTGCGGGCTGTCTAAACCCCTGGGAGTACTGTCCCCGTCCCAGCTCAGGAAATCCAGATCCAAATCCGCCTCTGTACGAACTGGATCCCCTGCCCCTCTTGGAATTCTCCGCAAAATGAGACTTCTCCTTCTTTCTCTTCTGCTCTCTGCTCTCTCTCTGCCTAGTCTCAGCGCGGACCAAAGCCTCCGCGCGGTGAGCAGAGTCTATCACCTCGGCCAGTGTAAACTGTGGAGTAACAGTCATATACCTCTTTATGCTGAGGTTAAGACCGTCCTCAAACTTGAAGCGCAAATACTAAGGTGTGGTCAGATCTGGTACAAATGCGGCAAGTCTCCGCATGTCTGCCTCATACTCCGAGACAGATCTGGACCCCTGTGTAAGCCGTCCCAACTCTGACCTCATCCGGTCCTGCTGGTAGAGTGGGAAAAATCTGCGGTCAAACTCCCGAAGGAAGTCGTCCCACCGCAATGGCTCTATCGCCTCATCAGTAAGGGTCTCCCACCATGAGAGGGCCTCTCCCCCTAATAATCGCTCTGCCACTTTCAGGCAGAGCTTCTCTCCAATCCCCAGATCGGTCAAAATCCTGCGGGTGCGGTTGATCCAATGCTTGGCTGCCGCAGCATCACCAAGCCCTGTGAAATCCGTGCACCCTAGCTGACGAGCGTCCTTAACCAATTGAGTCAGCTCATGTACCCGTCTAAGAATAGCCGATGTGGCCTCACTCGGCTCGGACAAAGTAGAAGGACCGGCCACCGGCGGTGGAACCGGTGCCGTAGGAACTGGCGCCGCTGCAGGTGCAGGAGCCGCTGTAGGTGGTGGTGGGGGCGGAATCTGAACCCCATGCGAAGCGTACCACTCATACACCTGCCTAAAGGCGTCGAGTGTGGGTACAGGAGTCTCAGCCTGAGCAGTTGGCTGAGTAGGTGCCGGTGGTGGCACGCGAGTCGAGGTACGATCCTCCGGCTCATCTAAGTCCTCTCGTACTCGTGGGGTCTCGGGTGCCCGAGGTGCATCTGGCACTAACAGATCCTCAAGCGATGCGAATCTAGCACCTCTCCTTCCACGTCTAGGTGGCATAATTCTGCAAGAGAAAGATACTTATTATCATAAAAAGAATAGGCACGGTTCAAGAATTTTGAACTAATCATAGCATGGCTACCTTCACAAAAGGATGAGATTCTTAGTTCAATAGGAGAAGAATATAGCAAGTTAGGTTAGATACAACCGTATCTAACCCCCTAAAATAGATGAACTCATATGCCTATGACCATGCACTGGGACTTCATGACTGTATGAAACTCTCATGCATTGAGGACTTTAAACACAACACAAGTGGGAATGTTTTCAAAACTCTCTTCCTCCATAGCTCTCAACCAAGTCTCTCTGATACCAATCCAACTGTCACACCCCGAACCGGGATAGTGAGCAGCCGCCCGTTACCTTGGATGCCGGCTGTACTTTTACAAAAAATCTGACAGAACCTCCCCATATATCGGAGATCTCCCATATTAAAATAAACCTGTTACCTGTCCAAAAGGAGCCATCCCGGCCTCAAAATGCATATATTATCCTCCACAACAAACTAGATCATCCTACTGCACAATTCAGGGCAACGCACGGCTAACAAACAATTCTCCACAGTCCTAACCACAGACCTCTACTGCCATGCCCCCATCAAAGACATGGACAGCCGCCAGTCGCCCCTCCTGTGATTTAGAGGAGGCACCGAGCGATCCTATAGGACACTTCTAAGACATGACATATTCCCAAATATAGACGCAATGAAAAAGAAATGCCTCAATGCAATGTCATGCAGTGACATGAGAGTTCCACAAATTAAATATCCATATTTATACAGTCATCCCAGAATTATAAAAAAATGGTCATCTATAGACCTCAAAATACATATACATCATCAATACAAATTTTCAGCGAAAATACACAATAATTCCTCAAGTCCAGGCCTGATCTTCCAAAGAAACTGAGCGTCCTAAAAGCGACACTCCTTGTCAAATACTATCTCTGAAACAAAAGGGAAATGGGGGGTGAGTACTCGGGAAAGAATACTCAGTGAGTGAGTGGGTCAATGCAGTCATCAAATATGGAGTGTGAAACTGGAGTGTCAAAACATAAGTATATAAATCATATTTCAAATCATCATGCTTTTCATTTCAACAATATATCACTTCACGTATTTTCAAGTCAAATATGCATTCAAAGTACCATCATTTAAAATCATAGAGCTGCCAGCCGAAAATGTCCTGGCAGAGGTCTACCGCGACCTATGACAGGGGCACCGGGGGTGTTATATGCAAATTTCTTTAAAGTGCTCTCTACCCCGGCGTTGGCGACGAACCTCGTCCAGGTGCTAGACTTGGAGAGGATATCCAATCCAAATCCAAATCCTCCCCCTTTCGGGTTCAACCTGGCTAGTACCGTGTAGATAATCAAATCACGACAACTCGTGGGATACCCCAGGCCTAGGCATATCCGGACGCCACCAAAGCGCCTCTCACGGTGTCCTTCGTAGCTACGGAACAATACATATCAAAGCCCTCAAGGTCAAAACCAATATCATATCAAAATGTACCGAAATCAGGTTCATAAACCAATGCAACATATAGCATAAAATGGCACATTATACATTTCAACCACATGGATGAATAATTTCATAATTCAATACAGTTTTTGGACACTCCAACGGTTCACAAAAGTCAATTTTAAAACCAGTCAAAACATTTCCAACATACGACAAATCATGCTCATTATCAAAATGTTGTAAAACAGGATTTACATATTAAACAAAAGCATTGAAATAAATCTCACTCACAGATTTTGGGGAAGGTAGCGCACTCCCCAATAACACCAAAATACGCAAAACAAAGCGCCCCTCAATCGAGTCACCAAGAAAGCCAACCTAATCAAGTCATCACGATTTTCATCAATTTCTGACTATTTCAGGGTTTATCATTTTTTTTCTTAATTTCGTACGAACTCTAAATTCCTCAATTTATAAACAAATCAACTAATGCTACCTAATTTGACAAAATTTATTCAAGGGTTGAAGAGATTTCATTTCTCTCACCTAGGATTCTTCGGATCTCGAATTTAGCTTTCGTTCGCCTGTTGGTTTGTTCTAAAACCTGAATGTTTCCAAATTTGAAACAATTGCGAACAATTTAAGTCCAATACTAAAGAATTTCGAAACCCAAGTGCGAAAATCGAAACTTAGAGTCATTTACCTTCGCAGAGGCTCACGGACTGTCACGGGCCGTGGGCCGCGGGCTGGTGGGCTGGCGGGCCTGATGGGCCTGGTGGGCCGCGGGCCGGACTGGGCCGTGTGCTGGACTGGGCCGCAGTGGCTAGGGTCACGCTCGCGAGCTGGATCGAGCACTCGCGCAGTGGGTCGCACGCTAGAGCGCTTGCGCTCGTGCTGGAGGTGCGCAGGGGCTCGGGCAGAGGCGCGCAAGGGCGCGCTGGGGTCGCGCGCTGGGTGTCGCGCGCTGCTCGTGCGCTGATCGAGCGCTGTTCGCGCGCTGCTCGCGGGCTGCTCGCGCGCTGCTCGCGGGCTGCTCGTGCTGGGCTGGCGCTGGGCTCGCGCGCTGGCTCGCGCTAGCTCGCGCGCTGTTGTGCGAAGGAGAGGAGCTGTAGCGGCGCTCGTGCAGAGAGGAGCTGCAGCGGCTCGCTCGCGGGAGGGGGGAAGCTGCAGCGGCTGTGGGTGGCGCTGGTGGTGACCGACGGTGCTGGCGGCGGCGGCGGCAGCGGGAGGGGAAGAGACACGGCGGCGGGGAGAAGGGAAAAGAGAGAAGAAAGAGGGAGAGAAGAAGAGGGAGAGAGAAGAGAGAAGAGAGGGGAAAAGAGAGAGAGAAAATTGGGCTTTAAGCCCTAATTTTGTTTTTTATTTTCTTTTTTTTTTTTTTTTTTTTTTTTTTTTTTTTTAATTGGGTATTACAGAATGCATATGTCTTGTATGGACCCGACCCATCTATTTTGCCATGTAGTACCGGTAAGTTAGTATATATATGCCTATGTTCATCTAGTGTGTAGAAGTGCCAAGTTGAGAGTGTGGGTGTTTTGGGGCTAGGGTTTCAAGAGAGAGATCTTCAGCATTGTTCCTCCACCCTCTTTCTCTTCGATAGTAGATTTGCTTCTCCTCACCTGTGGATGTAGGCTTGCAAGCAGAACCACATATATCTTGTGTTTGCTTGTTCTTTGTATGTTGTCTTTCTCTTTACTTTTTTGATTGATTTCTATCTTTCTATTATAGTTGCCGGATGTATTTGATTCATCCGAATACATGTTTTCATCTTGCAATTTGGTCACTTTAAAATTGATGGTTATGAAAGCTCAAACCATTTTATTTTCTGATTCTTTCCTTTGGGGTACTTCTTTACCTCCAGGTCTGATTTTGCTCCTCTTTAGTGGCTTTTACACAATGGTGTTGAAAAGAGATGATGTACTGATATCTGCAGCGTCCATCGGGTATGATCGGTGGTATTTGTATGACTTGTTTAAAATGCTAATACTACCTTGAAACTGAATTCCTATATCTATCTGTTCTGTTTCTAACACATCCCACGTTTCAAGAAGAGATGCCAATAACAGCCTTTTGAAATCCAAGGTACAACTATCAATGTGGTTTTTTTCATGTCACATGTCAGTATTGTTTGTTTCGATTAATGTCAATTTATACCAGGGTTCCACTTTAATGAAGAACAACCTAGAGTCTGTCCTCAAGAGTTTACTTGTAGAAACTAATTGGTTGTTTGAAATCTCAGGCTTTTGTTTGATTATAGAGCCAATTACCTTAAAAAGTGAAAAACAATATGTGTTATATTCTAGTGTTGTTTTGTGTATGAAACTGCCAACTATTAATGGCTGTTTCAGACAACAGTTACCGGTCTACTCCTTGTTATGTGATCCAATGCTTGAATCCTACTTCGGCGACCTTCATTTGTTCTTAAGGGTAGAGTGCGTTCATTTGTTACTCATATTGATTTCCATCATTAAAACGACATGTGACTTGTTAGGATTTTGCAGTGTTTGCACATATTATTGTGCAGATTCGAAATCCTTGCTAATCGATTTGCTTGTTCTAAACTGTCCTCGAGCTTTAAGTTCCATATGATGTTCTTGAGTGACTAAGCATTGGAACATTACCTGCAGAAAAAAATTATTGGTTTATGAATGTTGCTTTAATTCAAGTTTTGAAGGGGTCATTCATTCTTCTTCTTTGTTTTCCTTTATTAGGGTTCTTAACTTTTTTACGTAAGATGCCTCTAGAGAAATTAGGGCAGAGCTTTACATCCAAGGAATTAGGGTTACCATTGAAAAATCTAATGTGATAACATTATTTTTTATGAAGAAATCTGAGGTTTGGGGAGGAAGAAAATTCCCACAACTAAATTGAAAAAAAAATAAAATAAAGCAATAGATGAGAAAATGGGTTTACTAGCATCACAGTAATAGAACCTTAGACATCATGCCTGGGGCAAGCGAGCATCACACATTCTAGGGTTTGAGAGAGCTCAAAGCAATTTGCTTAGGAATTGAAATACTTATTCCGACTGTTCATAATAACTTTACAAGTCTTTAAATAGAAACTCTTAAATGGTTTTGACTTTTCTAATAATAATTAAAATAAAAATTAACCTTCCAAATAACTAAATACAAAAAACAGAAACTAAATTAAATGATAAATTTCTAAACAGAAAGAAAAAATTTCTGGTGCAGAAAAAGTGAAACTCTTAAAATCTTAATCAAGCTCGATCAACTGTTGAAACTTTGGAATTGTCGCTTTCATTTTGTCTTTCTTGATGTAGATTTCACAAAGTTGCTCATATAGAGTCGGAAGAAATGTTATCAAAGGAAGAAGTTGAGGCTTTATCTGATGATGATTTTGATGGTTTAAATAAGGAATGCGAAATTTTTAAAGAGATGTTCGAGGGACTAATAGGAGGTGTCTTGTCCGCTAGACACATTGAAAGTGATATGCACCACATGGTGTAAACAGCAATAGCTCCACTGTAACCCGCCAGAGTTAGTCCTCCAAAGGATTAACCGTGGAGGATTCAGCCGATGCCATTGAGGATTCAAGAGGTTGTTCTGGAAGCCAGGTGCTGAAGGGAAGGAGGTGCCACAGTCAGAACAAAAGAGCTGGATTTAAAGGTGAAACGGATAAAACTGTCGTCTATCTGACAAATTACCTAATGACGAGCATTCCTCATGCAGGTGTTTGACGTCATGAGTGCCTGTGATAGAAACTGGTAGTGCTATGAGATTATCAAACTCGTTTGGGTGAATCTTCTGCGTGAGAGTGTTGCATCCAGTTGTGAGTTGAACTTGACAGACGGTAATGATGAGAAGGATCTTGTTAGGGGTAAAGCTATTGATTCACTTGCTTCCCAGGACAGTGTTGGGAACAAACTTATAATTGCAACTTCTGTAACTGTTGCAAAGAAGTCTGGATTACCTCTCGCTGCTGAGGATGGACAAAATTGGATCCGTAGTTCCAGATTTAAATGTAACCCTCTAGATTTTTTGATTTTGGGCACCTAAAAGAATTGGTTGTAGCCGCTCTTTTGTACTTCACGTACATTGTACTTGTTTTTCAGACATAGTGAAGTTTGAATATCTTAAAATTTGAAGATTATCATGTATCTAATCCCATTCACTCCATTAGCTTTCATCTCTCCACATCGGTATTAGCCCAACAAAATATTTTAGTCATCCTTGTTTTTTTCTATCTCTACATATTTTAACACTTTATCGGAAATTCTCTTTCCCCCGACACTTGCAAAAACAAAATGTTATATTATAATTATGCAGGTAAGTTCTATTTGGGAGATGTGGCAATCAATATGGCTTTTCCTTTTTCATTAAAAATAAAATTTAGATTTTCATCACCAAGCAAAAATAAAAACCAAAAAAGGCTAAATGCGCCGATCTCCTGTTAACCGGTGGTTGGTGTATCGGATAAATCTCTTGAAAAAAATAAATTCAAGTTCAATAGTTGTACAAGAAAATTATCTCATTTTGTAATCCTAAATGCACCAATCTCCTATTAAGTTTAATATATATAAAATAGGATTTATGGTAATTATATCCACTCATAAGAGAAAAAATTCGATTTATGATATATGTGGGAAACTATACGTGAAAGTCAATTTATTAGATATTTAAAATTATATGGACATAATATAAATGTATAAATAATACTAGTTATGTCAATTAAAAACTAAATCAATAACAATAAAAAAAATTCTATTTTAATAAAAAAAGATAAATTTCTAAAATATTATTTATAACTAAACTCAACTTATGATATTCAAAAGCCGATTAAAACCAAGCTTATTTATGTAGATATAAACTAGGTGGGCTCTGGCAGCACAAGATGCGATCGGGGGGAAAAAATTTGTAATTTTTTATCTTCTTTATTTAGGCCCAATAAATAGTTAGACTTAAAATTTATATAATTTATTACTAATTGTAACTAATTTTATACATTACATTAATTAAATAGTATTTATAATTTCTACCAAAAATATTATATTAACTCAAATTTAAAATAAAAATTATTTAAATATAAACATAACACACACATTTTGATATACATGGGGGAGAGGAAAACACAAAGCACTCAAATCAATTTATTTCTCATAGGAATTTAGATTGATTTTACATTTTTTATAATTTTACATTATTAGTATTTTTGTTATATTTTTATAATTTGAGTTAAGAATAATTTTAGAGTTTTGCATTTATTTAGCTTTAATTCTTTGAATCACTGAATATATTTTATTTATTTAGTTTTTAAAAAACTTAGACTTAGAAATTCATTTAAAAAATGGTTATATAATTTTGGGTAGTTAGAATAAATTAAAATTTTAATTAAAAAATTGACTAATTTTAATATGAGATTTGGTTATATTATTATGGGGTGTAAGTAATCACAAACAAAAAGAGAGAAAATGCATACTAAGTCTATAGGAACACAACTAAGAACTATATATCCCACTAGAACCATGGAGCTGTTTATATATCTTCAAATTTATTGGTTTCAAATGTAGATTAAAATCAAATTTGGAGAGATTTTTGCCAATTACTTTTGTTAAACAGTTTAAGCTTTTTTGCCCATGAAATTTCAATCACTATTCACAAATACCAATGACAAGGATCTTGTCCCAGGTTTAACCTTAAGTTGGTATTTTATTTGATGGTGAGTTTAGGATAATACAAAATTGTCATAAAAAGAAAAAAAAAAGAAGAAAAAGCTTTAGCATATCCAAAGAGGAAGTGTGTCATGCCCCGACCCTCGAATCGAGCACCATAACCGCCGCGTTACCTGAAACACATGTGAACTTCACTCCATATTCCGAGATACTACAAGGTATCCCAATATCCACCTATTTTCTAAAATAATCTAACCATAAAAATAAATCAGCATGTATTCATCGCAAAATCAAAGGATTAGCTCGATCTATCCACTACAAAAAGGACAAAATTTGCGACAAAATTTGCTACAAATTTGCAAGAAAAATTCGTCGCAAAACAAATTTGTGACAAATTTTGTAACAAATATTTTTTCGTTGCTAATAAGTTATCGCAAAATTTTGGGACGAAAAATTAAATATTCGTCACAAAAATTTCAAACAAATATTTATATGTCGCCAAATTTATCGCAAAATTGGAGACGAATAAATTTTTCGTCGCAAAATTAGTGATGAATAAATTTGTCGTCGCAAAATTTCTAACAAAAAAAATTCGTTGCAAAATTTGCTATGAAAATATTTTCGTCGCAAAATCCGTTGCAAAATTTGCGACGAAACAATATTTGTTACAAATTTTGCAACGAATAAGTTATTTATCTCAAATTACCAACAAAAAATAATTTGTCGCAAATATATGACGAATGTTATTCATTGCAAAATTTGTCGCTAATCAAAATTTACCATTCAATTTTAGCCATGAAATTTGCGACGCTCATAGTTTTCAGGGGATAAATTTTGCGACGAATATGTATTTTGCAATAAATATAAATTTTATTGGTATATTTGGACCATTTTCCCTATATAACGTGTTTTTATACCTGTTTACCCAATCTCATCAACAATTAATCATCCAAATAATTTTTAATATCAAATTTCAGCCATCTATACTCATAATTATAACTAACTTTTAATAAGATCAATAAGTTAAAAATTTAACAAGAAATCATAATAGTAATATAAAAAATAAAAGCAACATCAAGACTAAATGTTAAAATATCAATAACTATACATAACCAAAAAAATCAATGTAACGAGTATCAAAATATAACAGTAAAATAACAGTATACAATTTCAAGCACGACCTCTACCATCACCATCATCATCATCATCATCATCATCATCGAAGAAATCATCACCTTCATCACCATCACAAGCATTATCAGGAGGATAAATAGAAGGGGGAATCTGACTCGGAGCGGAGACTAACTGAAGATGCTGCATGATTAACATTTGCTGTGTGTGGACCTCGTTCATTTCTTGCGTGTGCTTTGCTTGAAGTTCATTAAATTCCTGATCTCTTTGCAGCAGTGCTTTATCACATTGCAAAAATTTACCATTACGACACCTTCTACATGGACACCTTAGCTTATTCCCATCCATAAAATCAATATGAGTACAAGCAAAATCTAAAAATTGTTCCAACCCAAAAATAAATTCATCAGTTAAACCCCAACGATCAGATAAATTCTTTTTATACATACAACTTCTTTCGTTTTGCCTTTTCCATGTCTCCAAATTAAAAAATTTTGAAATATTAATAAAAATTACTTAAAAAAACTACTAAATCATTAATACTAATATCAACATTAATTCCAAATAAGTTCATATAACAATAAATAATAACGTTAATTGCACAAAACTCAAATCATATATAATACTAACTTTAATTTCACAAAAATTTAATATAATAATAAATAATATTATAAACTTAATTAATATCAAACAAATTAACTAAATTATTACAATAATATTAAATATTATCATACAATTAAATAAAGTATAAAATATTAAACATTTAACAACATTGATTATTTAATTAATCGATATAAGATTTACTATAAATTGCTAATTATTGTTAACATAATATTTCACATAATCAATTATCAACACTTTTGATTTCAATTTTATAAAAGAAATTAAATTTAACAAATCCAATAATATCATTAAATAAACCACTAAATACAATAAAAATAAACTAATATAGAAATAAAAAGAATACAAACATACAAATTAACATAATTGCATTTTCCAATCATTACAGTACAAATTATAACATTTCTCACCACCAATTAATAACTCACGGATAGACTCAAATATCAATCGCAGCACGATAGAGAGAGAGAGAGAGAGAGAGAGTAAGAGTGAAGGCAGTGTGAAATATATTGAAATTAGGGACAAAACTTTTTTGTCCCTAAATTCGTCCCAGAATCAGGGACAAAAAAAATTTTCATCCCTGAATCAGGGACGAATATTTTTTTCGTCCCAAAATCAGGGACGAAAATTTTTTTCGTCCCAGAATCAAGGATGAAACTTTTTTTTTCGTTGTTAAAATCTGCTACGAAAGAATGGTTTCATCGCAAAATTTCCGATAAATATATGTTTTCGTCGTAATTTGCAACAAATTTAGCAACAAATAATTTTTTCCTTTAAATTTGCAACGAATTTTGCAACGATACTTATGGTTTCTGATAAATAACTCATTGAATGTACTAAAATAGAAACTAAATCGACAAACTATTAACAATATTTGCGTACTATGATATAATTATAAAAAAAATATTCAATATATTGATTATTAATTAACAAGTATTTTTTTGTAATGATCTCTAATCAAAATATGCATGCATCGGGACAATCCAACCGTTCTAATCAAATCCACAGATTATAAACAAGTTCCTATTCAAGGGATCCAATCCAAATTCTACTAAAACAATTCTCAAAGAAAAATTCAAGGAGATAAAAAGTGGAGGGTCATCATTTTAATTATACAAACCATAGACAAATTTCAAATCCATAAAAATATAGTAGAAAATAAGTTTTCAAAATAAATATATGGTATGCTTTCATTTGGATCCACTAATACCTCAATTCAACTGAAAACTATTACTCGAATAAGTCTAATAAAACAAGTTTGTACGATTTCAGCACTACACGTACACAAGTCTCGAGTAGGCTTCCTATGTGAAAATGGAGGTAGAAGAGGTGAGTATATACTATACCCAACAAATGATATACAAATTGTACAAAAATAAGATTTATATGGTGGATATATCAAAGTATATATTTCAAACTATCATATTATTCTCAAATTCATCCAATAAAAAATAAATAAATAAACTCACACCATTGTTTTCATAGTCATCACAATTCACAATTGTCATTATTCAATCTCATTTGCATCTAATTATTTCATATTTTCAAACACGGAACAAACCAAAATCATTATTCCTAACAAAGGTCTACCACGACTTAGAATGGGACCACCAAGGGATTTAATAATTTTATGTTTAAACATGTCCCCATAGTTGACGTTGTCTGTAGGCTCTCATGGGTGGTGTATCCAACTATCCCACCCCCGTGGCTACTATATCCAACTTTGAATGTATTGTATGTGCTCGGCTATATCCCATGATCTACCAACCCTACTAATCATTCCGTAAAGGAAAATGACTAGTCATTTAATAGGGGTTCGGGCTCTCACCCTAAGCCAAGCATATGCATCATTTCCCAAAAATCGTAAATCAAATTCATGTACCATCAATTCTAAAAATTTCTCAATAATAATCATCATACCAATGGGTTCAACATCAACAAACTCGCATGACACATTTATTTATTCAAAGCAAATAGGATGTATAAGAATTTAAAATTCAATCTTTGAGATATTTCACACACGTTAAAACATATAAATCCAAATTTTGAAAGTCATTTAGAAGATTCAACAAAATCATTTTTCTTATTTAAATACAATCATGAAATCATTCACCTCTTGAGAGGGTGAACACTCCCAATTCAAAATCAATCCAAAATAATCATTTCTTGACTTCCAATTGAATTATCCTAAATCAATAAATATAAATTCGATATTAAATTACGTCTATTATTAGGGTTTAGGAGTTTTCCCAAACATAATACAAAGCCTAATTTCCAAAATCTATAAATCTATGTTCTCATTTCATCAACCATATACCATTTGCATCTATATACTATTTTCATATACAATTTTCCTAAATCTCACATTTATAAACCCTACATTTAATTTTCGCAAATTTTACATTTCCAATTCTTAACATAAATCTTAAAACAAGTAAGATATACTCGAATCTAAGACGAGAGAGAAATATTATCTTTGAGAAATCTAGAAATTTCATCCAGCATCAAGTTTGTCGAAAACCTTAACTTTCTCTCCCTACAAATATCCCAAATTCCGAGCATAAAATTCAAAGTCATGAGTAATTAAAATAAATCCATGTTTAGAAGGAAGAAATTAGCTTAATTTTGTGATTGGATTGAATCTTGAACGTTGAGTTTCAAAAACTTTAGATTTTTTCCCTTTTTGAGCAAATCCTAGATTTCTCCCAAAATCACCTTTATTCACGGGTTTGCTTGAGGGTTTGGGGGGGTTTAATGAGTGGGTTTGGAGTTGATTTCAAGAGAGGGATTGTGAGAGGGGTGGGTGAGACAGAGAGATGAGAGTTGAGAGGTCGAGTCAGAGAGAAGAGGGTGAGATCGGGTGAGAAGAAATGTGAATGAAGACTTGTTTAAACCCTTTTTAATAGTAGAGTATGAAATCTTAATCTTGTCCCTCGTTATTTTTAGGTTTTGTTCAAGTTTATTGTCACTTTTTGTCATTTCATATCTTTTCATACCTATGTTTTGGCCATCACCTAGTATTCAGAGTTTTGTCTCAATTAATCTAGATTTGACGCTGCAGGCCCATTTTGTGGGGACGAGTCTCCCAACATTATTTTTTTCGTACCCTGAGTGTCGAACTTCCGACCTATTTAAGGGACGAAAATGCCCATTCCACCTATGCCAACAAGTGTTAGTACTCAACTTATGATATTAAACAACTGAGTAGAACCCAAGCATGTTTATGTAGATATAAACTAGGTGGGCTCTGGCCGCACAAGTTGCGGTCAAGGGGAAAAAATTGTAATTTGTTATCTTCTTTATTTAGGCCCATAAATAGATAGATTTAAAATTTATATAATACATTACTAATTGTAACTAATTTTATACATTACATTAATTAAATAATATTTATAATTTCTACCCAAAATATTATGTTAACTCAAATTTTAAAATAAAAATTATTTAAATTTAAACAAAACAACACATTTTGATATACACGTCGGAGAGAATATATGAACCCAAAACAGCTTTTACTAGGGTTTCTTTGTCTAGTTTCAACAACGCATCAAAAAAACAAAAGCAAGAAAAATGTTGGATTATCAAACACACAGAATCACCAGAATGAAAAAGTACAGTGAAGATCGTAAATATGTTGAGCACAAAACTTGAGAGAGAGAGAGGTATATCAGAAGAAAAATCTAATGAAAGTAAGAAATGCAACAAGTAACACACAAGATTTCTTAGCAATTTGAGTTATCAAATATTGGTAAAATTATGCTTAATCAAAAAATAGAGAGTTCAATGTAGTACAATTATGAATAATTTAAGTACGAAAATATGATATAAAGAATTTATTATTTTAGGAGAAAGAGGAAATACCGAATCTAGCTTCCAATTTATGAGCTCAATGAGGGCAATTCATCAGGCAAAAAAATATTGGAGAATAAATTTTACATGAAACTTTTAATTAGTCAAAATCCAAAAGTGTCTGTAAAACGAGCTTAACATAATATATGATCCAATGGTTATAATTTTGTCAGCAAGGAGACCCAAATAGAACCTATATCCAGGTCAATTTATTATAGTATGGGTCGATACATAACTAATAGAATTTAGGGTTTAAAGTTTAGAGTTTAAATCTTAAGGTTTAGGATTTGGAATTGTCAGAACTCTTACGATATATAGTATGAGTCAATGTACTAATAAGTTTATTCATGATTTAAAATTTAGGGTTTAAAATTTGAAAAAAGTGGAATTTTGATAATTGTAAATATTGACCGTTGGATGCCAGATGATTGAGGACTATTAAGAAAAGAGTAAATTACACTCTTTCCCTTGTGGTTTGGCCAAAATCCAGATATTTTTCTTATGATGAAAAAATATCAAGTTATATCCACATGGTTTTAAAAAATGGCAAGTGACGAAAATGGTAAAAATTAACATAAATTTGAGATCCACGAAAGTTTGGATTAACTCATAAAATTAATTTTTCTCAAAATTACCCTTGATTAAAAAAAAAACACATTCTCTCTCTCTTCTCTCTCCTCCCCCTCCTCTGCACACTCCGGCAGCACTAAAGAAAAGTGAACCCTCTTGAATCAAACCTTTCTCAGAGGTCAATATCCGTCCCTCTCTCTTCTTTCTCCTACTCTCTCCTCTCTTCTCTCCACTCCTCTCCTCTGCACACTTCGACAGCAGTATCTTTTGATTTCAACTCCAATCATTAATCGCCATTCAATTTCCAAAATTTCAGAAACCATCGATCGGTCACCGTATCCATGAGAGAGAGTGAGAAATTCATGAGAGAGACAGAGAGTGAGGGGATCTGAGTGGGGTTAGGGGCGTTTGATCTAAACTTCCTCTTTGGAGGGCTTCTCGTGGGTTTCTATTCGTTGGGTTTTGCTTTTTTTCTTCAATCGCGTGGTCTGTTCAAAGTGTATTTTGCATTGGAGAGAGATGTATTATTACTGCAGAGGATATGATTATTGTAGATGGGGATGGGGATTTTGAATGTGAATGTGAATGGGATTGGTGCAATGATAATGGTGGTAGCAATAATGTTGGTGATAGAGTGCAAAACCCAACTATATCTCTCGGGGTATCAAACAGTTTATCAGACTTCCACTTTTTGCTTGGGTATGGGCCCATCCCTCGCTACAACTCTTTCTTCTTCCACTGGGGGATTTTGAAGAGGAAGGCAACTCATTAACCGGGAGTCGAGTAAAGGTCGGTGGAGATTTGAGAACAAAAGTGGAAAGAAAAGAAAGGAAAATATCCTCTGCAGCAAACCATGTGTTTGGGCTTGTTGAAAATCTGGAGGAGGATAAGAGAGAATAACCAACTTTTTTAGTTTTATATTTTGATCGCATCACAGATTCAACATTTTAGTTGCAACCGGGAGGCATTTTTTTAAAAGGTTGAAGATGATGGGGACTCGTACGGATCTATAGACAATTTTTTTTTTTAAATAACCTCCGACAAAAAATAATTCAATTTATAATCCCCATTTATCATAGGAAACTATGTAATGTCTTTAACCTGCGACAGAGGGTATGTCGCGTCTTCAACTCGCGATATGAGATATGAAAAAAATGAAATACAAGAGTGATCGAGAGCAAAAATAAAATAAAATAAAATAAAAATATGAACTTTTTTGAAAGATGTCCAGGTCAACGTGGTGGTGTTCTTGTCGACCTGGCAATATAGGAGGAAATCCCAACTCCCTTTTATCCAATAGATAGATAATGCATTAGGCATAATCCATTCAAATGTGTGTTAAAATTTACTTTGAAATCGTTTGTTACTTGTAAATTTAAACTATATCTAAGAGTTAACATCAAATGAAGTGTTTTTAACAATGACTTATTGATCATATAATTAAAACTGATATTTTTTACATAAAATTTAAAAAAAAATCTCGACTCGAGTTTTGTATATGATAAAAATGGACATAAGAGTTTTGATTTTTAAAAATCCAGCTCAATCTGATTTAAATCAAATGTGATGAGACCTAACATAATTATTAGATACAAATAATTTATAAAAAAAAATGTTATTTATTCTCCCTACTTATTTATTATTTTGCATATAAATAATTTATTTAGTTAATTCTAAAATAAAAATTAATTTTAACTTTAATACTTAGAAATTTGCTAAAAAACTTTTTGTTGTAAAATATATAAGCTCTTAAATTCAGAAGTAAAAATTAATTCTTTGATACATATATAACAAAAATCAACACATGGGACTCTTGTTTTTTCGTATTTTCTTCATTTTTCTGCACTTTAAAAGCAATAAAAATATTTTTATTACTATTTAAATACCCTAAAAATGGCATGTTGATCAATTTTTCTTTTTTTTTTTTTGGCAAAATAATCTGACTAATCACACACCACCTCATCTCGGAAAAGGATCACCATTTGATATATAGCCATGAAAAATGTTTAAATCATGAAGGAAAAAAAAAGGAAAAATATGTTAAATATAACTAATTTGCTCAAATAAATTTATTTTAAATTACATTCTTTCATAATTAATTGAGCTACATAAATTCTGAGAATCAAACCCCTACCCCACCCCAAGCCCAAAAAAAGATCCAAAGAAAATGGAACTCAATACCCATCAGTACACAATAAAAACTAACTATTTACATAAAGAGAGATATCATAAGAAAAATCTAATGAAAGTAAGAAATGTAACGGGTAACACACAAGATTTCTTAGCAATTGAGTCATCAAATAATTATGCTATAATCAAAAGATAGAGAGCTCAATATAGTAAATTTCAAATAATTTAAGTACGAAAATATGTTATAGAGAAGTTATTGATTTTGGGAGAAAAGAAAAACATCAAATTTAGCTTCCAATTTATGGGCTCAATGAGGCACATTTCATTGGATAAAAATATATTGGAGAATGGAGACAAGTGCAATGAAACTTGCAGCATATATTTCCACTTGTTCACAGTATCAGTGTTCCTCCCTTGTTATTTATCATTCGCCATTCACCGTCATCTGCAAGCCACTCGAGTTCAATCGCCATTGAGTTCTTTGCCTGTTCGTCTCTTTAGTTTTCGCCTTTCTTCATCTTAGATGTGACTCTCCGCCCCCCGCCATTCGCCCGCCTAGATTTTGGCTCTTCGACCAATCCATCAACTTTGCTCTGCCTCAACATCTGCTTCGCCACATTGATTCACTTTCAATTCACTGCTTGATCTTCGACTTGAGTCCTCCACCTTGGATTGCCTAAGACTGTTTCTGATTTGCCATCTTCAAACACTCTTCTACTCTTTTTGATCTCTCAATTTGCATTTTCAAATTTTGGATATGTTAGCTTTGTTATTTTTATTTTATTCTTTTCGGTTTAATTTTTGTATCTTTTTGTGTTTTATTCTCAAATTTTATCTTGGGGACCTTAATTTTGTATTCATAAATTTAGTTTTAACTTTAAAAATAAAATAAAAATTCAAAAATATTAATTTATTTCTCATTAGGAATTTACATTATTAGTTTTACATTATTAGTATTTTTTTGTTATATTTTATAATTTGAGTTAAGAATAATTTTAGAGTTTTGCATTAATTACTTAGCTTTACTTCTTTGAATCACTGATTATATTTTATTTATTTAGTTTTTAAAAATCTTTGACTTAGAAATTCATTTAAAAATTGGTTATATAATTTTGGGTAGTTAGAATAAATTAAAATTTTAATTAAAAAATTGACTAATTTTAATATGAGATTTGGTTATATTATTATGGGGTGTATGTAATCACAAACAAAAAGAGAGAAAATGCATACTAAGTCAATAGGAACACAACTAAGAACTATATATCCCACTAGAACCATGGAGCTGTTTATATATCTTCAAATTTATTGGTTTCAAATGTAGATTAAAATCAAATTTGGAGAGATTTTTGCCAATTACTTTTGTTAAGCTTTTTTGCCCATGAAATTTCAATCACTGTTCACAAATACCAATAATAAGGATCTTGTCCCAGGTTTAACCTTAAGTTTGTATTTTATTTGATGGTGAGTTTAGGATAATACAAAATTTTCATTAAAAGAAAAAAAGAAGAAAAAGCATTAGCAAATCCAAAGAGGAATTGCCCGTGGTGGTAGGACATATTAGCTCGCCTCACCTTGTTTTAGTTTTATTTTTTCCACAAATATGACATATTTATTTCAATCATTTTACAATAGTTAAAAACAAATTAGAAAATCCTTGGACTTCATTCTCTTGCATGGGCCTAGAGTCGGTCTCAACCACCCCTGCATCGTTGAAACCTTGAACAACCTCTCTGATAGGGTGCTGCAGCATGTGGTCCGCAGGGATCTCCGGGAATTTTTTTGGAGCATGGGATTCCACCTTTTTTCAGTGCCGGGTATCCGATTACCTTGTTTTGTTCACCAACAGCCTGGCCAATATCCTCTGCATCGTTCTGAGCATGTGCTGCATTAGCGAACATGGCAATGAGGAGAGAGAGGATAAGAACAATGGCTTTCACATTCTTCTCCATTTTTCAGTGATGAAGGTTGTGATAGTTGAAAATGGCAATTTTGCTTGTTTTGTTGAAGCAAAAGTTTTGGCTTTTATACTTTTTGAAGTGTTGTTACTAACAGTATTTTGTTTTCTTTTTCTTTTTCGTATGAGCTTTAAATAGTTACCCAGATGTTATTGTGATTTCCCTTCATTAATTTTATAGAATTTCTTTTCTTTTCTTTTTCTTTGCTTTGATGTCATAAGCTATATTTAGATTTTTTTAACTAAACTATATTATTAATTGCTTTAAAAAGAAATTGTGAATAGAAATGATTGAGTAAAGAAATCAAGAACTACCAACTGATAGTCTGATTAACTTGGAAAATTGTCATTTGGACTTTTTACTGCACTATGTGTGATGAAATAACCAAAGGAGGGCTCTACCAATGATTAATTTTAATATTTTAATATTTTAATTTTACAACTTAAACTCAAATTAAGTTTTACTGTCATTAAGATTTTTGGCCCCAATTCTAGATTTGAAAAGACAAAACGTGATACACCATATGAATCCTATCAGGGAGATGTGGTAAGAAATATGCCTTGTTTTAAAAATTTTTTTAAATTTTTTATTATTTTATTTAAGTTTAAATTTTATTATTTTATAATAAATTATAATTTTATATAATTTTATTATTAATAAAAAATATAAAATAAAGATAATAAATAATAAAAAAAGAATATAGATAATAGTTAACTTTGGTATGGTGCTTTTAGTGTTTACAATCTTTCAGGTGTGCCGGGGTTCGATACAAGGCGGAGACAATTTTGAAGGCATTTTCAGTAGATTAAAGCAAGGGGCAAGCGGGTTGGTCAGGTGCGGGTTGGGCGGGTTGGTCAGGCGTGCGTGGTTTGTTCTTTTGAGTGCTTCATGACGGATTATATATCCGTCGCTGAGGAAAATTTTTCTGTCGCTAATTTAAATTTTTTTAAATCAGTGCGACGGATATCTTTACCAACGGAAATTTTTCGTCGCTCATCTGTCGCTGATATAAGCTACAGATATATTTATATTTGTAAAAATTAGCAGGGTCGTTTTTAGCGAAAGATTTTTTTTGTCGCTAAATCCATCGCTTATACCCTTTAGCGACGGATTTATGACTTTCAGCAACGGAAATTTCTGAAGCTGATGTCGTGTTTTCTGGTAGTAGGAAAAAAGAAATAATTTTTTGATTTTTAAATTATCGATGAAAGTCAATTTTTCTTCTTTCCTTTTTCTTTTAATGAAATTAAAATCCAATACTCATATCATATAAATCCAAAATGTTAATTATAAACTTTGCTAAGTAATATTTTCTATCTTAATATATGAAATATAAAATTTTTTTTAATAATAACAGTGTACTAAACTTAACTTATAATTAAGATATTAAACGAGCTGAGTTAAACCTAAACACACTCATAAATTGTTTTATATTATTAACAAATTAGTCTATCCGAACTTCTTGTAGAATAACTTATTTAAAATTAATTTCCAAGATTAATTGACTTACAAATTTGAAGTGTTTATTTTTATTGAATCTCATGGGCCGTATTTTTTATATGAACTATTATGCATGGACTTTTATTTACTGATTTTATACAAATTTTGGGGCATTTGAAAATAAATCCCGTTGTGAGTCTAGTAATACTCACCGAGAGCTTTTTATCTCACATCATTTTCTCGCATTTCCTAGGTGAAGATTAGTTTACGATTTATAGTCTCTTTCAATCGTTCATCCAGTTGACATTGAGCTCATATGGGATGGAGTTCGGATCTCCATGAAAACTAAGATTTCTGAATGTAAGTATTTGGTTTTTATGATGTCTTCTCTCATATTGCGTTTATTTTGGAAAATTAGTAGTTTGTGTAACACCAAGCCTTTAAAAAAAAAAAAAAAAAAAAAAAAAAAAAAAAACAAATTTTGGAGACGCAGCTTCCTCTCTCTCTCTCTCTCTCTCTCTCTCTCCCCCGACCTTTCATCTTCCCACGGCTTCCTCCTTCGGCTGCTGGCCCGCGTCTTCCACCGCCGACGCCGCCGCCATCCTTCTTCTCCTTCTCCTTCTTCTTCTTCTTCTTCTTCTTCTTCTTCTTCTTCTTCCCTCTCGGTTTCTCTCTCTACCTCACTCTGTCTTCTCTCCCTCTCGCGATCTCCCACGATCGCTCTCTCTCCGCCTCGCCGCACACCGCCACGAGCCTCCGCGAGCATCTTCTTCCACCGTAGCGCGCGACAGCAGCGCGATCCCCCAGCCCGCGAGCTCGAGCGAGGCCGCGAGCTTGAGCGAGGCCGCGAGCTCGAGCGAGCCCGCGAGCGCAAGCCAGGCAGCGCGCGAGCTAGCGCCCTAGCACGCGAGCCAGGGTGCGAGTCAGCGCGAGCACAGGAGCGCGAGCGCGGGAGCAGGAGCGCGGGAGCGC
Organism: Dillenia suffruticosa; assembly: GCA_033439265.1. Taxonomy (NCBI): domain Eukaryota; kingdom Viridiplantae; phylum Streptophyta; class Magnoliopsida; order Dilleniales; family Dilleniaceae; genus Dillenia; species Dillenia suffruticosa. The sequence continues at coordinate 6,173,397 of JAVTVX010000005.1, forward strand.
GAGCGCAGGAGCGCGAGCACACGGGAGCTAGCGCGAGCCAGCGCATGAGCGCGTGCGAGCCGGCGCATGAGCGCGTGCGAGCCGGCGCACGAGTGCGCACCAGCACATCGCACCAGCCCGCCGGCCCATCAGCAGCAAGCCCACTGGCCCACCAGGCCCGACAGCCCGTCCAAGCCCGCAGGCCCAGTACGGCCCACGGCCCAGTTCGGCCCCTGGCCCGCGAGCCCACGACGACCCGTGACCCTCTGTGTAGGTAAATGAATTCTCGATTCCTTGTACATACTAGGGTTTCGAAAATTATTGGTAATTTGACTCAAATTTCTCACTTGTGTTTCAAATGGTAAACATTACAGGTTTTAGACCAGGTTGACGGACGAACGAAAGCTAGATCCGGACACCCGAGAAACCCTAGGTGAGAGAAATGCAACCTTTTCAACGTTTGAATTAATTTTATCGAAATTAGGTCGAATTTAGATCGAGAGTTAAATAAGATATTGAAATGTGTGAAATTCGAGGAAAATTAGACAAAAAAAAATGAGAAATATTAGAAACTCGATCATTGGTGAGTCAGATGAGTCGAAATTGAGGAAACGAGAATTTATAACTAAGTTTTGTAAATTAAGTGATATATATTTGGAAGGGAAAAATTGAAAACCCCTGATTTGACTTTTAAATTGATATTAAATGTTGATAATCTGATTTAAGTTGATCTTTTGGAGACTCGAGCGGTCAAATCCGATTTGGCTTGTCAGTAGGGAGTGACTGCCCTCCCGTAGAACAGTGAGTGGGACTTTGACATTCGCTATTGATTGAAAATCATATTTCAAAAATACTTTTAAATGACATGTTTCTGCAAATGTATGATTGTTAGACCTTTCCAATATTTGATGAAATGTTTTGTGACTTTTGGAGTGTCTTAACTGCTGACTTTATTGATATGCATCCATGAGTTTTGATAAACGTATATTGTGCCACATTTTCGACATATTGATATGTTTTAATGCTTCCACTGCATTGACACATGGTTTTAAATGGATTTACTTACACATTTGGGTTGTATGCCCGGTTGACGTTATGATATTATGCATGGGGCTATATGCCCGGCTGATCTGGTGATGGGATGCATGGGGCTACGTGCCCGGCTGATATGATATTGTGATCCGTAGCTACGAAGGACATCTGGTAGAGGCACCCCTTGTGTCCGGATACGCTTCGGCCGGAGGTATCCGCCAGATTGTCATGTGTATGGGTGTCCCAGGTTGACCCTCATCGGAGAGGACGTTGAGTACGGCTCCGTCTAGCACCAGGCGGGGGCACCATACACGGCTGACTAGTTATATGTACATTATTATTATTTACAGGCTAGTTGGGGTAGTTTGTGGCCAACATTGGGGCAGAGAGGCATTCTTTAATACTTGCATTTGGAAAAAACCCCAATGCGCCGTCCTTGGTCGAGGTAGACCATTGCCGGGAATATTTCATTGGCCGGCTCTTCATGACATTGATGTAAAATTTTGGATGCATATCTTGCTTTCTGATGTGTGTGTATTATATATGATTTTGAAATAACATGATCGGTTTGCGCACTGTGGATATTTTCTTATCTTATGCTTTGACACTCCAAATTCACCTCGATATTGATAGTATGATGTCAATCCCCCCACTTACTGAGTATCCTCCCATAGATACTCACCCCTCACTTTCTTTCCCACAGGATTAGTGTTGGACCGAAGAGATATCACTGGGCTTGGGTATGGATATTTTCCATTTCTTCCGCTATGATGATTGGTGACATTATTATGTATTGGAGATTTTAGATTGACCAATGTATTTATATAAATTTTCTGGGATGACTGTATAAATTATGGACTTTTATTCGCGAAACCTTCGTGTTGATTATTTCATTGCATCGAGACATTTGTAAATATTTAAAAACAACTTGGAAATTTATTTTATATATGCGTAGAATTTAAGTCCGCTCGGTGTGGCGGCTGCTCATGCTCTAGTTGGGCATGATAGTAGAGATCTGTTGCTAGGACTGTTAGAAACTTTATAGCCTTGCCTTGTTCTGGATGTTGGTTGTGGTATTTGTTGAATTTGGAGAGGCCGGGATGGCCAATTGTTTATTTTTACAGGATGAATCTCTTATACAGGTGAAATTGTAAATGGGAAACCTCCGATTTATGGGGAGGTTCTGCCCGATTTTCTATAAAAATACAGCCGGCATCCAGGGACAACGGGCGACTATTCACGATCCCGGTTCGGGGCGTGACAGTTCGGTTGGTATCAGAGCTCTTGGTTTAGAGCTATATTTTATAAAATGATTTGAAAACATTCCCAAGTAACTTGATTTTAAAAGTCCTCAATGCATAAGAGTTTCATATAGTCATTTATATCCCTGCATATGGTCTTCGACATATGAGTTTATCTATTTTAGGGGGTTAGATATTAATTCTTATCTAACCTAGCATTTCTTCATTTTCAAAGAAGGAACCAATGGAGATGGTTCTTAAATTGATGATTTCATTCATTTTAGGGGGTTAGTTGTACTAACCCTAATCCTTGAACAATGCCTAATGAGAATTATTATATTGCGGAACCATGACGAGTACATGGAGCGCTAGATATGTACTCCCTGATTTACTTAAATAGAGCGAGGATACTTCCTCATTTCAAGCGCCCCTTTTGGTGCCGAAGAATACATCCTCTGTGTGTGTTTTCTCCAGCACCTTCTCAGCCGGCTATTATACCAACGTCTCCACCATTTACTGTTGATATTTTCGGGTAAGAGTATGAGTGATACACGGCACATGGGGTCCCGATGTCACCCCATCACCTTTGATAGCAAGGCCGATATCTACGGCTGCGCTTATTTCTTTTACAGTAGTTCTTACTCAAGCGGCACCAAATCGTCCATCGGTGGCCGTTTTTCTTTCAGTTTCGAATCTGAGTTATAATAATTGCGCCATACTTAGGTGCATCCCCGAGTTGACCCAGCTAGTCACGGTAGCTCGACAGTTGGGATGCACAGATTTTTGGACTTGGTGATGTTACGGTAGCACAGCACTGAGTCAACTGAACCCGACGGATCTTGATAGATCTAGGCTTACGCGAGGAGTATAGTCTACGAGTTATTGAGAGACTATTCGATAAGGAAGCCCTCACTTGATGGGAGGCTATTTGCGATGAGGCTATAAGCCATTGCGGCAAAGCGATTTCCTAATGGAATTCGACCGCAGATATTTCACGGAGTTTTAGCGGGACCATATCTCCGGTGGTTATATCACCAGTCCTAGTGCCATGAGCTAGGCTACTGTTTAGCGACCTTTTCTTTGCTGCATATGTGGCAAGCACCACGCTCGAATCAATATGTAGAGCACTTATTACATGCTTCCACTATGAGAAGCCGAGGCATATCAGGAGTTTATGCCCTGATCTGTGACTTGGAGATTAGTTGGCTTCGAGTCATCAGAATACACCACATGTAGGACAGCAGGGAACACCTACGCATCCTAGTGACACTGCTCCACGGACTGCAGCCGGGAGCAATATAGTATTAGGTTTTCACGAGAATAGTTGAGGGTGCAGGCCCTTGTGTATGCGATGACTCAGGAGGACGCTCTGGCGAACCCAGATATGATCATGGGTAATCCTCCTGCGGATCCTTCCATTTAGAGGTCCTTATGCATTGTTTCTTTGAAATCGTGTATTTTGTGATGATATGTACGGACATGATTGTTACAGCACTAGAGGCTTAACTATTTTGATATACCGGTGTCGACGTTTGTGTTCTTATTGGCACAAGGTCGAACTATTTCTACGTGAGAGTTTCTTTCGCTCAACAGTCGGATGGGCTGTTATCGTTAATTGATGAGGAGCGATTAGTTGTTGCTCCTCTTGGTGAGCAGTTGGTTAGAGAATTCGTATATAGAGAGTATGATGTCATGGCAGGTGGGACAGTGCTGAGAGCAAACCTGATCCCACTGGATATGACAGATTTCGATGCCATCTTAGAGATAGATTAATTATATACTTATAAAGCTTCCTTAAACTGTTTTATCAAGAAAGATGATTTTTGGAGGCCTAAAGGGCCACCACTGACGTTGCGAGTGAGAGACGGGTGTTACCCCATGGTATTGTATTAGTGAGGAAAGCCAGACGTATAATACGTCGAGGAGGTATGACAGATCTGACACATATGATCGATACCACCATACAGAACCCGAGACTTGATGAGATTCTGGTGGTATAGGAGTTTCCTAAATATATTCCCGAGGAGCTACCCGGACTACCCCCAGTTCGGGAGTGTGATTTCGAGATTGACCTAGCTCCAGGGATCACTCTTATATTTATTCTGCCATACAGAATGACACCAGTGGAGTTTAGAGAGCTCTAGATCTAGTTGCGGGAATTACTGGACAACGGTTTTATCCGTTTGAGCACTTCGCCTTAGGGTGCTCCGGTGATTATTCGTGAAGTAGAAAGACGGGATTCTAAGATTGTGTGTGAACTATAGATAGCTAAACAAGGTTTTCATCAAGAATCAGAACACTTTGCCGCATATTGATGATTTATTTGAGCAGTTCCAGGGTGCACGTGTTTTTCTGAAAGATCGATTTTCGATTTGGATATCATTATGGACATTACGAGTTCGTGATCATGCCATTTGGGCTGACCAACACACCAACAGCCACAGACAGTGACCGAGGTGCGAAGTTTCCTTGGCCTTGCGGGGTGTTATCGGCGATTCATAGAAGGATTTTCTCAGATCGTCGCTATACTTACCAGATTAATACGAAGGGCGTCAAGTTCTTTTGGGACGATCGTTGTGAGACGAGCTTTTAAGAGCTCAAACAACGTCTGACGAGGGACGGCCAGACAGAGAGGATCTTAGTGTTTTAGCTCAGCACGTAGCTGTTCTAGATCGATAGATCAGAAAGCTACGGAGCAAAGAACTTTCATTGGTCAGAGTTTTGGGGAGGAGTGACCAGGTCGAGGAAGAGACCTGAGAGTCCGAAGAGACTATTAAGAGACTTAAGAAACAGTACCCCCATTTGTTCAGCGTATTACTTTCTTTTAGTTTCGAGAACGAAACATGTTTTTAGGGGGTTAGAAAATGTAACACCAAGCCTTTAAAAAAAAAAAAAAAAAAAAAAAAAAAAAAACAAATTTTGGAGACGCAGCGTTTTGGGACAAAACGCTGCGTCCCCAATTGGGGATTAGGGTTAAAACCCTAACCCTCTTCCCTCTCTCTCTCTCTCTCTCTCTCTCCCCGACCTTTCATCTTCCCGCGGCTTCCTCCTTCGGCTGCTGGCCCGCGCCTTCCACCGCCGACGCCGCCGCCATCCTTCTTCTCCTTCTCCTTCTTCTTCTTCTTCTTCTTCTTCTTCTTCTTCTTCTTCCCTCTCAGTTTCTCTCTCTACCTCACTCTGTCTTCTCTCCCTTTCGCGATCTCCCACGATCACTCTCTCTCCGCCTCGCCGCACACCGCCACGAGCCTCCGCGAGCATCTTCTTCCACCGTAGCGCGCGACAGCAGCGCGATCCCCCAGCCCGCGAGCTCGAGCGAGGCCGCGAGCTCGAGCGAGCCCGCGAGCGCAAGCCAGGCAGCGCGCGAGCTAGCGCCCTAGCACGCGAGCCAGGGTGCGAGTCAGCGCGAGCACAGGAGCGCGAGCGCGGGAGCAGGAGTGCGGGAGCAGGAGCGCGGGAGCGCGAGCGCAGGAGCGCGAGCGCACGGGAGCTAGCGCGAGCCAGCGCATGAGCGCGTGCGAGCGCGCACCAGCACATCGCACCAGCCCGCCGGCCCATCAGCAGCAAGCCCACGGGCCCACCAGGCCCGACAGCCCGTCCAAGCCCGCAGGCCCAGTATGGCCCACGGCCCAGTTCAGCCCCTGGCCCGCGAGCCCACGACGACCCGTGACCCTCTGTGTAGGTAAATGAATTCTCGATTCCTTGTACATACTAGGGTTTCGAAAATTATTGGTAATTTGACACAAATTTCTCACTTGTGTTTCAAATGGTAAACATTACAGGTTTTAGACCAGGTTGACGGACGAACGAAAGCTAGATCCGGACACCCGAGAAACCCTAGGTGAGAGAAATGCAACATTTTCAACGTTTGAATTAATTTTATCGAAATTAGGTCGAATTTAGATCGAGAGTTAAATAAGATATTGAAATGTGTGAAATTTGAGGAAAATTAGACAAAAAAAAATGAGAAATATTAGAAACTCGACCATTGGTGAGTCAGATGAGTCGAAATTGAGGAAACGAGAATTTATAACTAAGTTTTGTAAATTAAGTGATATATATTTGGAAGGGAAAAATTGAAAACCCCTGATTTGACTTTTAAATTGATATTAAATGTTGATAATCTGATTTAGGTTGATCTTTTGGAGACTCGAGCGGTCAAATCCGATTAGGCTTGTCAGTAGGGAGTGACTTCCCTCCCGTAGAACAGTGAGTGGGACTTTGACATTCGCTATTGATTGAAAATCATATTTCAAAAATACTTTTAAATGACATGTTTCTGCAAATGTATGATTGTTAGACCTTTCCAATATTTGATGAAATGTTTTGTGACTTTTGGAGTGTCTTAACTGCTGACTTTATTGATATGCATCCATGAGTTTTGATAAACGTATATTGTGCCACATTTTCGACATATTGATATGTTTTAATGCTTCCACTGCATTGACACATGGTTTTAAATGGATTTACTTACACATTTGGGTTGTATGCCCGGTTGACGTTATGATATTATGCATGGGGCTATATGCCCGGCTGATCTGGTGATGGGATGCATGGGGCTACGTGCCCGGCTGATATGATATTGTGATCCGTAGCTACGAAGGACATCTGGTAGAGGCACCCCTTGTGTCCGGATACGCTTCGGCCGGAGGTATCCGCCAGATTGTCATGTGTATGGGTGTCCCAGGTTGACCCTCATCGGAGAGGACGTTGAGTACGGCTCCGTCTACACCAGGCGGGGGCACCATACACGGCTGACTAGTTATATGTACATTATTATTATTTACAGGCTAGTTGGGGTAGTCTGTGGCCAACATTGGGGCAGAGAGGCATTCTTTAATACTTGCATTTGGAAAAAACCCCAATGCGCCGTCCTTGGTCGAGGTAGACCATTGCCGGGAATATTTCATTGGCCGGCTCTTCATGACATTGATGTAAAATTTTGGATGCATATCTTGCTTTCTGATGTGTGTGTATTATATATGATTTTGAAATAACATGATCGGTTTGCGCACTGTGGATATTTTCTTATCTTATACTTTGACACTCCAAATTCACCTCGATATTGATAGTATGATGTCAATCCCCCCACTTACTGAGTATCCTCCCATAGATACTCACCCCTCACTTTCTTTCCCACAGGATTAGTGTTGGACCGAAGAGATATCACTGGGCTTGGGTATGGATATTTTCCATTTCTTCCGCTATAATGATTGGTGACATTATTATGTATTGGAGATTTTAGATTGACCAATGTATTTATATAAATTTTCTGGGATGACTGTATAAATTATGGACTTTTATTCGCGAAACTTTCGTGTTGATTATTTCATTGCATCGAGACATTTGTAAATATTTAAAAACAACTTGGGAATTTATTTTATATATGTGTAGAATTTAAGTCCGCTCGGTGTGGCGGCTGCTCATGCTCTAGTTAGGCATGACAGTAGAGGTCTGTTGCTAAGGCTGTTAGAAACTTTATAGCCTTGCGTTGTTCTGGATGTTGGTTGTGGTATTTGTTGAATTTGGAGAGGCCAGGATGGCCAATTGTTTATTTTTACAGGATGAATCTCTTATACAGGTGAAATTGTAAATGGGAAACCTCCGATTTATGGGGAGGTTCTGCCCGATTTTCTATAAAAATACAGCCGGCATCCAGGGACAACGGGCGACTGTTCACGATCCCGGTTCGGGGCGTGACAGTTTGAATCAATTTATTTTGTCAATATTTTTATTTTATTACATTGACTTAGAATTTGAAAAAACTCAACTTAATCTATTCATTTAATTTGGTCATTGAGGTCAAGTGGGATGGAGTTCAGATCTCCATGAAAGCTAAGATCTTTGCATGTGAGTATTTGGTCTTCATGATGTCTTCTCTCACATTTCGTTTATTTTGGAAAATTAGTAGTTTGAATCAATTTATTTTATTTGATATTTTATTTTGTTACATTGACTTAGAATTTGAAAAAACTTGACTTAATCTATTCATTTAATTTGATCAACTCTTTATTTTATAAAGTATTTTTTTTTTCCACTGTTCGTTGTATTATTTGTTTATATTTTAAGATATTTACTTAAACTGATGATGGTGTTGGCCGGTTTAATAGTCTATCGATGCCTTCACACCGGTAGCACCCTGGGTCAGAGGTGTTACGAGCCGAGTTAAATGTAAACACACTCATAAATTGTTTTATTTTATTTAAGTAAATTAGTCTATCCAAACTTTTCGTAAAATAATTTATTTAAAATGAATTTCTAAGATTAAAAAAAAAACCTTATTTTTTTTTGGTACAAGAAAACCTTATTTTTCACCGGTCACAAGTGGGATGGGGCCTTAAAAGTCCACAATTGGGCTTTTTCAACCAACCCCTTTGAGAGAGGGAGAGAGTTTCAAATTCTGTCATGGTTCATAAGGTTTGCCTTTGTATGATCAGAGAACGCAGTGTTTCTTTTGCAACTCAAAATGACACCCTACACACGTCTAAACGACACGAACACTCAAGAAACGATTGCTCCGCGTTGTTCTATGTGTCGTTTTATGCCTTCTTTCCTTCGGTTCTCATTCTGCCCTTAGCTTCCTTTATTCCTTGTATGACATTTCCTTAGTTGCTCTTCATCTTCAACTCTTGATACTGCCATGAATTCCTAATTCATTAATTACACTAATCAATTACTTCTCCCAATTTGGTTTTTCTCAGAACCCGTGAAACCAGTTTCAATTCAAAGTTGCGAAACCCTAGAATTTTATGGTTTTACGGAAGAAGCTTTCATGAGGCATATTCCCACGATTTCTATTAATTAATGGAAATTTTCTTTTTAATTGAGACTGTTGTTGGTATTGGTCTTCAATGAAAAATAGGAATGTGCTATAATTTTCTCCTTGTTTATTGATTATGTTATGTCTTTGCTTGATCATTTTCAATGCAATTTCTGTTTCTTCTTTCTTACTCTGCCTCCTAAGACCTGGAATACAAGGATCTCGTTCGAGGTTTAACTTTAGGTTGATTTTTCATTTCATTTCAAGTAGTCTTAGTTTTATTTTTTTCCACAAATATGTCATATTTATTTCAATCATTTTACAATAGTTAATAACAAATTAGAAAATCCTTGGACTTCATTCTCTTGAATGGGCCAAGCATCCGTGTCAACCACTCCTGCATCCTTGAGACTTGGAACAACCTCTCTGATAGGGTGCTGCCGCATGTGGTCCGCAGGGATCTCCGGGGATTTTTTTGGAGCATGGGATTCCACCTTTTTTTAGTGCGGGGTATCCGATTACCGTGTTTTCTTCACCAATGGCCTGGCCAATCTCCCCTGCATCGTTCTGTGCATGTGCTGCATGAGCAAACATGGCAATGAGGAGAGAGAGGATAAGAACAATGGCTTTCACATTCTTCTCCATTTTTCAAAGGTGAAGGTTGTGATAATTTAAAATGGCAATTTTGCTTGTTTTGTTGAAGCAAAAGTTTTGGCTTTTATACTTTTTGAAGTGGTTGTTATTAATAGGATTTTTATTTTCTTTTTTTTTTTTCGTGTGTGCTTTAAATAGTGCATTAGCCAGATGTTATTGTGATTTCACTCCATTAATTTTATAGAATTTCTTTTCTTTTTCTTTTTCTTTGCTTTGATGTCATAAGCTACATTTAGATTTTTAACTAAAATTTATTATTAATTGTTTGTATTCTCTATTATTTAGCTTTAAAAAGAAAATGTGAATAGAAATGATTGAGTGAAGAAATTAAAAACTACCAACAAACAGTCTGATTAACTTGGAAAATTGTCATTTGGATTTTTCACTGCACTATGTGTTATCATTGTTAATAAATGCCATAATGAAATAATCAAAGGAGGGCTCTACCAAAGATTAATATTTTTATTAAATAGCATGTATATTGTTTATCAAATTGAGCTCAGACAAATTTTACAACTTAAACTCAAATTGAGTTTTACTGTAAGGGCAAAAAGTTGAGAAGATATGTGGTAACTATGTCTACCCATGTAAGGGCAAAAAGAAATAATTTTATGATTTTTAGATTATCGAAGAAAGTCAATTTTTATTACAAAGTTAAAATCCTAAACTCATATCGTATAATTCCAAAATGTTAATTATATCAATTAAACAATAAATCAGCGTCGAGTGAACTTTGCTGGATAATATTTTCAATCTTAATATATACAAATAATCAGAAATTGTAATATAATTAAGATATCAAATGAGTAGAGTTAAATCAAAACTCACACATAAATTAATTAAGTAAATTAGTCTATTCGAACTCTTTGTAGAAGGATTTATTTAAAATCAACTTCTAAGACTAAAAAAAAAAAAATTAGAGAAGAGAGAGAGAGAGAGAGAGAGAGAGAGAGAGAGAACAAGTTTCAAATTCTGTTACGGTTCATCAGGTTTGCCGCTTTTAGGACTAGAAAACAAGCGTTTGTGTTACCACTCAAAATGACACCCTATAAATCTAAACGATGCGAACTCTTGAAGAAACGACTGCTCTATGTTCTTTAGTGTGTCGTTTTAAGCCTTCTTCCCTTCCCATCTCATTCTGCTCTCCGTTTCCTTCCTTGTAAGACATTTCCTTTTTTGCTCTTCATCTTCTACCCTTGATGCTGCCATGAATTACTAATTCATTAATTATACTATTCAATTACTTCCCCCAATTCGATTTTTCTCCGAGCCCCTAAAAACCAGATTCAATTCAAAGTGTCCTTTCTTTTTCAAATGAGAAACAATGGAATTTTTGGGTTTTACGGTAGAAGCTTTCATGAGGTATATTCACAAGAATTTTTTTTATTAATTATTGGAATTATTGCTTATAATTGACACTGTTGTTGGTTTTGGTCTTCATTGAAAAATAGGAATGTGTTATCATTTTCTCCTTGTTTATTGATTATGTTAAGTCTTTGTTTGATCATTTTCAATGCAATTTCTGTTTCTTCTTTCTTACTCTGCCTCCTTAGACCTAGAATATAAGAAACATAGAATCTTCTCATTTGATTTGTTGTGAGGTGTCCACTACTAAAAAAATAAGTATCAACGATGGATAAATATCGATGGAAAAAAATCCGTCGATCTTTGTTTGATCATTTTCAATGCAATTTCTGTTTCTTCTTTCTTACTTTACCTCCTAAGACCTAGAATATAAGAAACATAGAATCTTCTCATTTGATTTGTTGTGAGGTGTCCACTACTAGAAAAACAAGTATCGGCGATAGATAAATATCGATAGAAAAAATCTGTCGGTAATAGCGACGGATTTCCAACGGATTAATGTCGGACACAATATCGACGGATTAGTGACGAAAAGATTTCCATCGCTAAACCTAAAAAAATAAAAAAAATTGTAAGATTATCAGCGACGGATTATCGATGGAATTTTTAGCGACGAAAATATTCTGTTGGTAATTAGTTGGTGAATTGGTGAAAGAAAAAAAATTAAAAAAATACATGTACAGCCATTAACGACGGATTACTGACGGAAAAATGAGCGATGGGTGGGCGGTGGGTCTGGAGCTGCAAACTTATTTTTTTCATAACTCAAAAATCAGCGACGGACGGGGTTCGTTACTGATTTTTCTTTTTTTCAACGACTGATTTTTTTTCGTTACTAATATCAACGACAGATTTTTTCCGTCGCTGATAATTAGTAGGTGTAGGGACAGGCTGAATGTGTCACACCCCGAATCGGGATAGTGAGCAGCCGCCCGTTACCCTGGATGCCGGCTGTACTTTTACAGAAAATCGGACAGAACCTCCCTATATATCGGAGATCTCCCATATTAAAATAAACCTGTTACCTGTCCAAAAGGGGCCATCCCGGCCTCAAAATGCATATATTATCCTCCACAACAAACTAGATCATCCTACTGCACAATCCAGGGCAACGCAAGGCTAACAAACAATTCTCCACAGTCCTAACCACAGACCTCTACTGCCATGCCCCCATCAAAGGCATGGACAGCCGCCAGTCGCCCCTCCTGTGATTTAGAGGAGGCATCGAGCGATCCTATAGGACACTTCTAAGACATGACACATTCCCAAATATAGACGCAATGAAAAAGAAATACCTCAATGCAATGTCATGCAGTGATATGAGAGTTCCACAAATTAAATATCCATATTTATACAGTCATCCCAGAATTATAAAAAAATGGTCATCTATAGACCTCAAAATACATATACATCATCAATACAAATTTTCAGCGGAAATACACAATAATTCCTCAAGTCCAGGCCTGATCTCCCAAAGAAACTGAGCGTCCTAAAAGCGACACTCCTTGTCAAATACTATCTCTGAAACAAAAGGGAAATGAGGGGTGAGTACTCGGGAAAGAATACTCAGTGAGTGAGTGGGTCAATGCAGTCATCAAATATGGAGTGTGAAACTGGAGTGTCAAAACATAAGTATATAAATCATATTTCAAATCATCATACTTTTCATTTCAACAATATATCACTTCACGCATTTTCAAGTCAAATATGCATCCAAAGTACCATCATTTAAAATCATAGAGCTGCCAGCCGAAAATGTCGTGGCAGAGGTCTACCACGACCTATGACAGGGGCACCGGGGGTGTTATATGCAAATTTCTTTAAAGTGCTCTCTACCCCGGCGTTGGCGACGAACCTCGTCCAGGTGCTAGACTTGGAGAGGATATCCAATCCAAATCCAAATCCTCCCCCTTTCGGGTTCAATCAGGCTAGTACCGTATAGATAATCAAATCACGACAACTCGTGGGATACCCCAGGCCTAGGCATATCCGGACGCCACCAAAGCACCTCTCACGGTGTCCTTCGTAGCTACGGAACAATACATATCAAAGCCCTCAAGGTCAAAACCAATATCATATCAAAATGTGCCGAAATCAGGTTCATAAACCAATGCAACATATAGCATAAAATGACACATTATACATTTCAACCACATGGATGCATAATTTCATAATTCAATACAGTTTTTGGACACTCCAACGGTTCACAAAAGTCAATTTTAAAACCAGTCAAAACATTTCCAACATACGACAAATCATGCTCATTATCAAAATGTTGTAAAACAGGATTTACATATTAAACAAAAGTATTGAAATAAATCCCACTCACAGATTTTGGGGAAGGTAGCGCACTCCCCAATAACACCAAAATACGCAAAACAAAGCGTCCCTCAATCGAGTCACCAAGAAAGCCAACCTAATCAAGTCATCACGATTTTCATCAATTTCTGACTATTTCAGGGTTTATCATTTTTTTTTCTTAATTTCGTACGAACCCTAAATTCCTCAATTTATAAACAAATCAACTAATGCTACCTAATTTGACAAAATTTATTCAAGGGTTGAAGAGATTTCATTTCTCTCACCTAGGATTCTTCGGATCTCGAATTTAGCTTTCGTTCGCCTGTTGGTTTGTTCTAAAAGCTGAATGTTTCCAAATTTGAAACAATTGCGAACAATTTAAGTCCAATAGTAAAGAATTTCGAAACCCAAGTGCGAAAATCGAAACTTAGAGTCATTTACCTTCGCAGAGGCTCACGGACTGTCACGGGCCGTCGCGGGCCGTGGGCCGCGGGATGGTGGGCTGGCGGGCCTGATGGGCCTGGTGGGCCGCGGGCCGGACTGGGCCGTGTGCTGGACTGGGCCGCAGTGGCTAGGGTCACGCTCGCGAGCTGGATCGAGCACTCGCGCAGTGGGTCGCACGCTGGAGCGCTTGCGCTCGTGCTGGAGGTGCGCAGGGGCTCGGGCAGAGGCGCGCAAGGGCGCGCTGGGGTCGCGCGCTGGGTGTCGTGCGCTGCTCGTGCGCTGATCGAGCGCTGTTCGCGCGCTGCTCACGCGCTGCTCGCGGGCTGCTCGCGCGCTGCTCGCGGGCTGCTCGTGCTGGGCTGGCGCTGGGCTCGCGCGCTAGCTCGCGCGCTGTTGTGAGAAGGAGAGGAGCTGCAGCGGCGCTCGTGCAGAGAGGAGCTGCAGCGGCTCGCTCGCGGGAGGGGGGAAGCTGCAGCGGCTGTGGGTGGTGCTGGTGGTGACCGGCGGTGCTGGCTGCGGCGGCGGCAGCGGGAGGGGAAGAGACACGGCGGCGGGGAGAAGGGAAAAGAGAGAAGAAAGAGGGAGAGAAGAAGAGGGAGAGAGAAGAGAGAAGAGAGGGGAAAAGAGAGAGAGAAAATTGGGCTTTAAGCCCTAATTTTGTTTTTTATTTTTTATTTTTTATTTTTTATTTTTTTTTTAATTGGGTATTACAGAATGCATATGTCTTGTATGGACCCGACCCATCTATTTTGCCATGTAGTACCGGTAAGTTAGTATATATATGCCTATGTTCATCTAGTGTGTAGAAGTGCCAAGTTGAGAGTGTGGGTGTTTTGGGGCTAGGGTTTCAAGAGAGAGATCTTCAGCATTGTTCCTCCACCCTCTTTCTCTTCGATAGTAGATTTGCTTCTCCTCACCTGTGGATGTAGGCTTGCAAGCAGAACCACATATATCTTGTGTTTGCTTGTTCTTTGTATGTTGTCTTTCTCTTTACTTTTTTGATTGATTTCTATCTTTCTATTATAGTTGCCGGATGTATTTGATTCATCCGAATACATGTTTTCATCTTGCAATTTGGTCACTTTAAAATTGATGGTTATGAAAGCTCAAACCATTTTATTTTCTGATTCTTTCCTTTGGGGTACTTCTTTACCTCCAGGTCTGATTTTGCTCCTCTTTAGTGGCTTTTACACAATGGTGTTGAAAAGAGATGATGTACTGATATCTGCAGCGTCCATCGGGTATGATCGGTGGTATTTGTATGACTTGTTTAAAATGCTAATACTACCTTGAAACTGAATTCCTATATCTATCTGTTCTGTTTCTAACACATCCCACGTTTCAAGAAGAGATGCCAATAACAGCCTTTTGAAATCCAAGGTACAACTATCAATGTGGTTTTTTTCATGTCACATGTCAGTATTGTTTGTTTCGATTAATGTCAATTTATACCAGGGTTCCACTTTAATGAAGAACAACCTAGAGTCTGTCCTCAAGAGTTTACTTGTAGAAACTAATTGGTTGTTTGAAATCTCAGGCTTTTGTTTGATTATAGAGCCAATTACCTTAAAAAGTGAAAAACAATATGTGTTATATTCTAGTGTTGTTTTGTGTATGAAACTGCCAACTATTAATGGCTGTTTCAGACAACAGTTACCTGTCTACTCCTTGTTATGTGATCCAATGCTTGAATCCTACTTCGGCGACCTTCATTTGTTCTTAAGGGTAGAGTGCGTTCATTTGTTACTCATATTGATTTCCATCATTAAAACGACATGTGACTTGTTAGGATTTTGCAGTGTTTGCACATATGATTGTGCAGATTCGAAATCCTTGCTAATCGATTTGCTTGTTCTAAACTGTCCTCGAGCTTTAAGTTCCATATGATGTTCTTGAGTGACTAAGCATTGGAACATTACCTGCAGAAAAAAATTATTGGTTTATGAATGTTGCTTTAATTCAAGTTTTGAAGGGGTCATTCATTCTTCTTCTTTGTTTTCCTTTATTAGGGTTCTTAACTTTTTTACGTAAGATGCCTCTAGAGAAATTAGGGCAGAGCTTTACATCCAAGGAATTAGGGTTACCATTGAAAAATCTAATGTGATAACATTATTTTTTATGAAGAAATCTGAGGTTTGGGGAGGAAGAAAATTCCCACAACTAAATTGAAAAAAAAATAAAATAAAGCAATAGATGAGAAAATGGGTTTACTAGCATCACAGTAATAGAACCTTAGACATCATGCCTGGGGCAAGCGAGCATCACACATTCTAGGGTTTGAGAGAGCTCAAAGCAATTTGCTTAGGAATTGAAATACTTATTCCGACTGTTCATAATAACTTTACAAGTCTTTAAATAGAAACTCTTAAATGGTTTTGACTTTTCTAATAATAATTAAAATAAAAATTAACCTTCCAAATAACTAAATACAAAAAACAGAAACTAAATTAAATGATAAATTTCTAAACAGAAAGAAAAAATTTCTGGTGCAGAAAAAGTGAAACTCTTAAAATCTTAATCAAGCTCGATCAACTGTTGAAACTTTGGAATTGTCGCTTTCATTTTGTCTTTCTTGATGTAGATTTCACAAAGTTGCTCATATAGAGTCGGAAGAAATGTTATCAAAGGAAGAAGTTGAGGCTTTATCTGATGATGATTTTGATGGTTTAAATAAGGAATGCGAAATTTTTAAAGAGATGTTCGAGGGACTAATAGGAGGTGTCTTGTCCGCTAGACACATTGAAAGTGATATGCACCACATGGTGTAAACAGCAATAGCTCCACTGTAACCCGCCAGAGTTAGTCCTCCAAAGGATTAACCGTGGAGGATTCAGCCGATGCCATTGAGGATTCAAGAGGTTGTTCTGGAAGCCAGGTGCTGAAGGGAAGGAGGTGCCACAGTCAGAACAAAAGAGCTGGATTTAAAGGTGAAACGGATAAAACTGTCGTCTATCTGACAAATTACCTAATGACGAGCATTCCTCATGCAGGTGTTTGACGTCATGAGTGCCTGTGATAGAAACTGGTAGTGCTATGTCCCTTCCAGATTATCAAACTCGTTTGGGTGAATCTTCTGCGTGAGAGTGTTGCATCCAGTTGTGAGTTGAACTTGACAGACGGTAATGATGAGAAGGATCTTGTTAGGGGTAAAGCTATTGATTCACTTGCTTCCCAGGACAGTGTTGGGAACAAACTTATAATTGCAACTTCTGTAACTGTTGCAAAGAAGTCTGGATTACCTCTCGCTGCTGAGGATGGACAAAATTGGATCCGTAGTTCCAGATTTAAATGTAACCCTCTAGATTTTTTGATTTTGGGCACCTAAAAGAATTGGTTGTAGCCGCTCTTTTGTACTTCACGTACATTGTACTTGTTTTTCAGACATAGTGAAGTTTGAATATCTTAAAATTTGAAGATTATCATGTATCTAATCCCATTCACTCCATTAGCTTTCATCTCTCCACATCGGTATTAGCCCAACAAAATATTTTAGTCATCCTTGTTTTTTTCTATCTCTACATATTTTAACACTTTATCGGAAATTCTCTTTCCCCCGACACTTGCAAAAACAAAATGTTATATTATAATTATGCAGGTAAGTTCTATTTGGGAGATGTGGCAATCAATATGGCTTTTCCTTTTTCATTAAAAATAAAATTTAGATTTTCATCACCAAGCAAAAATAAAAACCAAAAAAGGCTAAATGCGCCGATCTCCTGTTAACCGGTGGTTGGTGTATCGGATAAATCTCTTGAAAAAAATAAATTCAAGTTCAATAGTTGTACAAGAAAATTATCTCATTTTGTAATCCTAAATGCACCAATCTCCTATTAAGTTTAATATATATAAAATAGGATTTATGGTAATTATATCCACTCATAAGAGAAAAAATTCGATTTATGATATATGTGGGAAACTATACGTGAAAGTCAATTTATTAGATATTTAAAATTATATGGACATAATATAAATGTATAAATAATACTAGTTATGTCAATTAAAAACTAAATCAATAACAATAAAAAAAATTCTATTTTAATAAAAAAAGATAAATTTCTAAAATATTATTTATAACTAAACTCAACTTATGATATTCAAAAGCCGATTAAAACCAAGCTTATTTATGTAGATATAAACTAGGTGGGCTCTGGCAGCACAAGATGCGATCGGGGGGAAAAAATTTGTAATTTTTTATCTTCTTTATTTAGGCCCAATAAATAGTTAGACTTAAAATTTATATAATTTATTACTAATTGTAACTAATTTTATACATTACATTAATTAAATAGTATTTATAATTTCTACCAAAAATATTATATTAACTCAAATTTAAAATAAAAATTATTTAAATATAAACATAACACACACATTTTGATATACATGGGGGAGAGGAAAACACAAAGCACTCAAATCAATTTATTTCTCATAGGAATTTAGATTGATTTTACATTTTTTATAATTTTACATTATTAGTATTTTTGTTATATTTTTATAATTTGAGTTAAGAATAATTTTAGAGTTTTGCATTTATTTAGCTTTAATTCTTTGAATCACTGAATATATTTTATTTATTTAGTTTTTAAAAAACTTAGACTTAGAAATTCATTTAAAAAATGGTTATATAATTTTGGGTAGTTAGAATAAATTAAAATTTTAATTAAAAAATTGACTAATTTTAATATGAGATTTGGTTATATTATTATGGGGTGTAAGTAATCACAAACAAAAAGAGAGAAAATGCATACTAAGTCTATAGGAACACAACTAAGAACTATATATCCCACTAGAACCATGGAGCTGTTTATATATCTTCAAATTTATTGGTTTCAAATGTAGATTAAAATCAAATTTGGAGAGATTTTTGCCAATTACTTTTGTTAAACAGTTTAAGCTTTTTTGCCCATGAAATTTCAATCACTATTCACAAATACCAATGACAAGGATCTTGTCCCAGGTTTAACCTTAAGTTGGTATTTTATTTGATGGTGAGTTTAGGATAATACAAAATTGTCATAAAAAGAAAAAAAAAAGAAGAAAAAGCTTTAGCATATCCAAAGAGGAAGTGTGTCATGCCCCGACCCTCGAATCGAGCACCATAACCGCCGCGTTACCTGAAACACATGTGAACTTCACTCCATATTCCGAGATACTACAAGGTATCCCAATATCCACCTATTTTCTAAAATAATCTAACCATAAAAATAAATCAGCATGTATTCATCGCAAAATCAAAGGATTAGCTCGATCTATCCACTACAAAAAGGACAAAATTTGCGACAAAATTTGCTACAAATTTGCAAGAAAAATTCGTCGCAAAACAAATTTGTGACAAATTTTGTAACAAATATTTTTTCGTTGCTAATAAGTTATCGCAAAATTTTGGGACGAAAAATTAAATATTCGTCACAAAAATTTCAAACAAATATTTATATGTCGCCAAATTTATCGCAAAATTGGAGACGAATAAATTTTTCGTCGCAAAATTAGTGATGAATAAATTTGTCGTCGCAAAATTTCTAACAAAAAAAATTCGTTGCAAAATTTGCTATGAAAATATTTTCGTCGCAAAATCCGTTGCAAAATTTGCGACGAAACAATATTTGTTACAAATTTTGCAACGAATAAGTTATTTATCTCAAATTACCAACAAAAAATAATTTGTCGCAAATATATGACGAATGTTATTCATTGCAAAATTTGTCGCTAATCAAAATTTACCATTCAATTTTAGCCATGAAATTTGCGACGCTCATAGTTTTCAGGGGATAAATTTTGCGACGAATATGTATTTTGCAATAAATATAAATTTTATTGGTATATTTGGACCATTTTCCCTATATAACGTGTTTTTATACCTGTTTACCCAATCTCATCAACAATTAATCATCCAAATAATTTTTAATATCAAATTTCAGCCATCTATACTCATAATTATAACTAACTTTTAATAAGATCAATAAGTTAAAAATTTAACAAGAAATCATAATAGTAATATAAAAAATAAAAGAACATCAAGACTAAATGTTAAAATATCAATAACTATACATAACCAAAAAAATCAATGTAACGAGTATCAAAATATAACAGTAAAATAACAGTATACAATTTCAAGCACGACCTCTACCATCACCATCATCATCATCATCATCATCATCATCGAAGAAATCATCACCTTCATCACCATCACAAGCATTATCAGTAGGATAAATAGAAGGGGGAATCTGACTCGGAGCGGAGACTAACTGAAGATGCTGCATGATTAACATTTGCTGCGTGTGGACCTCGTTCATTTCTTGCGTGTGCTTTGCTTGAAGTTCATTAAATTCCTGATCTCTTTGCAGCAGTACTTTATCACACTGCAAAAATTTACCATTACGACACCTTCTACATGGACACCTTAGCTTATTCCCATCCATAAAATCAATATGAGTACAAGCAAAATCTAAAAATTGTTCCAACCCAAAAATAAATTCATCAGTTAAACCCCAACGATCAGATAAATTCTTTTTATACATACAACTTCTTTCGTTTTGCCTTTTCCATGTCTCCAAATTAAAAAATTTTGAAATATTAATAAAAATTACTTAAAAAAACTACTAAATCATTAATACTAATATCAACATTAATTCCAAATAAGTTCATATAACAATAAATAATAACGTTAATTGCACAAAACTCAAATCATATATAATACTAACTTTAATTTCACAAAAATTTAATATAATAATAAATAATATTATAAACTTAATTAATATCAAACAAATTAACTAAATTATTACAATAATATTAAATATTATCATACAATTAAATAAAGTATAAAATATTAAACATTTAACAACATTGATTATTTAATTAATCGATATAAGATTTACTATAAATTGCTAATTATTGTTAACATAATATTTCACATAATCAATTATCAACACTTTTGATTTCAATTTTATAAAAGAAATTAAATTTAACAAATCCAATAATATCATTAAATAAACCACTAAATACAATAAAAATAAACTAATATAGAAATAAAAAGAATACAAACATACAAATTAACATAATTGCATTTTCCAATCATTACAGTACAAATTATAACATTTCTCACCACCAATTAATAACTCACGGATAGACTCAAATATCAATCACAGCACGATAGAGAGAGAGAGAGAGAGAGAGAGTAAGAGTAAAGGCAGTGTGAAATATATTGAAATTAGGGACAAAACTTTTTTGTCCCTAAATTCGTCCCAGAATCAGGGACAAAAAAAATTTTCATCCTTGAATCAGGGACGAATATTTTTTTCGTCCCAAAATCAGGGACGAAAATTTTTTTCGTCCCAGAATCAAGGACGAAATTTTTTTTTTCGTTGTTAAAATCTGCTACGAAAGAATGGTTTCGTCGTTAAATTTCCGATAAATATATGTTTTCGTCGTAATTTGCAACAAATTTAGCAACAAATAATTTTTTCCTTTAAATTTGCAACGAATTTTGCAACGATACTTATGGTTTCTGATAAATAACTCATTGAATGCACTAAAATAGAAACTAAATCGACAAACTATTAACAATATTTGCGTACTATGATATAATTATAAAAAAAATATTCAATATATTGATTATTAATTAACAAGTATTTTTTTGTAATGATCTCTAATCAAAATATGCATGCATCGGGACAATCCAACCGTTCTAATCAAATCCACAGATTATAAACAAGTTCCTATTCAAGGGATCCAATCCAAATTCTACTAAAACAATTCTCAAAGAAAAATTCAAGGAGATAAAAAGTGGAGGGTCATCATTTTAATTATACAAACCATAGACAAATTTCAAATCCATAAAAATATAGTAGAAAATAAGTTTTCAAAATAAATATATGGTATGCTTTCATTTGGATCCACTAATACCTCAATTCAACTGAAAACTATTACTCGAATAAGTCTAATAAAACAAGTTTGTACGATTTCAGCACTACACGTACACAAGTCTCGAGTAGGCTTCCTATGTGAAAATGGAGGTAGAAGAGGTGAGTATATACTATACCCAACAAATGATATACAAATTGTACAAAAATAAGATTTATATGGTGGATATATCAAAGTATATATTTCAAACTATCATATTATTCTCAAATTCATCCAATAAAAAATAAATAAATAAACTCACACCATTGTTTTCATAGTCATCATAATTCACAATTGTCATTATTCAATCTCATTTGCATCTAATTATTTCATATTTTCAAACACGGAACAAACCAAAATCATTATTCCTAACAAAGGTCTACCACGACTTAGAATGGGACCACCAAGGGATTTAATAATTTTATGTTTAAACATGTCCCCATAGTTGACGTTGTTTGTGGGCTCTCATGGGTGGTGTATCCAACTATCCCACCCCCGCGGCTACTATATCCAACTTTGAATGTATTGTATGTGCTCGGCTATATCCCATGATCTACCAACCCTACTAATCATTCCGTAAAGGAAAATGACTAGTCATTTAATAGGGGTTCGGGCTCTCACCCTAAGCCAAGCATATGCATCATTTCCCAAAAATCGTAAATCAAATTCATGTACCATCAATTCTAAAAATTTCTCAATAATAATCATCATACCAATGGGTTCAACATCAACAAATTCGCATGACACATTTATTTATTCAAAGCAAATAGGATGTATAAGAATTTAAAATTCAATCTTTGAGATATTTCACACACGTTAAAACATATAAATCCAAATTTTGAAAGTCATTTAGAAGATTCAACAAAATCATTTTTCTTATTTAAATACAATCATGAAATCATTCACCTCTTGAGAGGGTGAACACTCCCAATTCAAAATCAATCCAAAATAATCATTTCTTGACTTCCAATTGAATTATCCTAAATCAATAAATATAAATTCGATATTAAATTACGTCTATTATTAGGGTTTAGGAGTTTTCCCAAACATAATACAAAGCCTAATTTCCAAAATCTATAAATCTATGTTCTCATTTCATCAACCATATACCATTTGCATCTATATACTATTTTCATATACAATTTTCCTAAATCTCACATTTATAAACCCTACATTTAATTTTCGCAAATTTTACATTTCCAATTCTTAACATAAATCTTAAAACAAGTAAGATATACTCGAATCTAAGACGAGAGAGAAATATTATCTTTGAGAAATCTAGAAATTTCATCCAGGATCAAGTTTGTCGAAAACCTTAACTTTCTCTCCCTACAAATATCCCAAATTCCGAGCATAAAATTCAAAGTCATGAGTAATTAAAATAAATCCATGTTTAGAAGGAAGAAATTAGCTTAATTTTGTGATTGGATTGAATCTTGAACGTTGAGTTTCAAAAACTTTAGATTTTTTCCCTTTTTGAGCAAATCCTAGATTTCTCCCAAAATCACCTTTATTCACGGGTTTGCTTGAGGGTTTGGGGGGGTTTAATGAGTGGGTTTGGAGTTGATTTCAAGAGAGGGATTGTGAGAGGGGTGGGTGAGACAGAGAGATGAGAGTTGAGAGGTCGAGTCAGAGAGAAGATGGTGAGATCGGGTGAGAAGAAATGTGAATGAAGACTTGTTTAAACCCTTTTTAATAGTAGAGTATGAAATCTTAATCTTGTCCCTCGTTATTTTTAGGTTTTGTTCAAGTTTATTGTCACTTTTTGTCATTTCATATCTTTTCATACCTATGTTTTGGCCATCACCTAGTATTCAGAGTTTTGTCTCAATTAATCTAGATTTGACGCTGCAGGCCCATTTTGTGGGGACGAGTCTCCCAACATTATTTTTTTCGTACCCTGAGTGTCGAACTTCCGACCTATTTAAGGGACGAAAATGCCCATTCCACCTATGCCAACAAGTGTTAGTACTCAACTTATGATATTAAACAACTGAGTAGAACCCAAGCATGTTTATGTAGATATAAACTAGGTGGGCTCTGGCCGCACAAGTTGCGGTCAAGGGGAAAAAATTGTAATTTGTTATCTTCTTTATTTAGGCCCATAAATAGATAGATTTAAAATTTATATAATACATTACTAATTGTAACTAATTTTATACATTACATTAATTAAATAATATTTATAATTTCTACCCAAAATATTATGTTAACTCAAATTTTAAAATAAAAATTATTTAAATTTAAACAAAACAACACATTTTGATATACACGTCGGAGAGAATATATGAACCCAAAACAGCTTTTACTAGGGTTTCTTTGTCTAGTTTCAACAACGCATCAAAAAAACAAAAGCAAGAAAAATGCTGGATTATCAAACACACAGAATCACCAAAATGAAAAAGTACAGTGAAGATCGTAAATATGTTGAGCACAAAACTTGAGAGAGAGAGAGGTATATCAGAAGAAAAATCTAATGAAAGTAAGAAATGCAACAAGTAACACACAAGATTTCTTAGCAATTTGAGTTATCAAATATTGGTAAAATTATGCTTAATCAAAAAATAGAGAGTTCAATGTAGTACAATTATGAATAATTTAAGTACGAAAATATGATATAAAGAATTTATTATTTTAGGAGAAAGAGGAAATACCGAATCTAGCTTCCAATTTATGAGCTCAATGAGGGCAATTCATCAGGCAAAAAAATATTGGAGAATAAATTTTACATGAAACTTTTAATTAGTCAAAATCCAAAAGTGTCTGTAAAACGAGCTTAACATAATATATGATCCAATGGTTATAATTTTGTCAGCAAGGAGACCCAAATAGAACCTATATCCAGGTCAATTTATTATAGTATGGGTCGATACATAACTAATAGAATTTAGGGTTTAAAGTTTAGAGTTTAAATCTTAAGGTTTAGGATTTGGAATTGTCAGAACTCTTACGATATATAGTATGAGTCAATGTACTAATAAGTTTATTCATGATTTAAAATTTAGGGTTTAAAATTTGAAAAAAGTGGAATTTTGATAATTGTAAATATTGACCGTTGGATGCCAGATGATTGAGGACTATTAAGAAAAGAGTAAATTACACTCTTTCCCTTGTGGTTTGGCCAAAATCCAGATATTTTCCTTATGATGAAAAAATATCAAGTTATATCCACATGGTTTTAAAAAATGGCAAGTGACGAAAATGGTAAAAATTAACATAAATTTGAGATCCACGAAAGTTTGGATTAACTCATAAAATTAATTTTTCTCAAAATTACCCTTGATTAAAAAAAAACACATTCTCTCTCTCTTCTCTCTCCTCCCCCCTCCTCTGCACACTCCGGCAGCACTAAAGAAAAGTGAACCCTCTTGAATCAAACCTTTCTCAGAGGTCAATATCCGTCCCTCTCTCTTCTTTCTCCTACTCTCTCCTCTCTTCTCTCCACTCCTCTCCTCTGCACACTTCGAGGATATGATTATTGTAGATGGGGATGGGGATTTTGAATGTGAATGTGAATGGGATTGGTGCAATGATAATGGTGGTAGCAATAATGTTGGTGATAGAGTGCAAAACCCAACTATATCTCTCGGGGTATCAAACAGTTTATCAGACTTCCACTTTTTGCTTGGGTATGGGCCCATCCCTCGCTACAACTCTTTCTTCTTCCACTGGGGGATTTTGAAGAGGAAGGCAACTCATTAACCGGGAGTCGAGTAAAGGTCGGTGGAGATTTGAGAACAAAAGTGGAAAGAAAAGAAAGGAAAATATCCTCTGCAGCAAACCATGTGTTTGGGCTTGTTGAAAATCTGGAGGAGGATAAGAGAGAATAACCAACTTTTTTAGTTTTATATTTTGATCGCATCACAGATTCAACATTTTAGTTGCAACCGGGAGGCATTTTTTTTAAAAGGTTGAAGATGATGGGGACTCGTACAGATCTATAGACAATTTTTTTTTTTAAATAACCTCCGACAAAAAATAATTCAATTTATAATCCCCATTTATCATAGGAAACTATGTGGTGTCTTTAACCTGCGACAGAGGGTATGTCGCGTCTTCAACTCGCGGTATGAGATATGAAAAAAATGAAATACAAGAGTGATCGAGAGCAAA
Source organism: Dillenia suffruticosa (assembly GCA_033439265.1). Taxonomy (NCBI): domain Eukaryota; kingdom Viridiplantae; phylum Streptophyta; class Magnoliopsida; order Dilleniales; family Dilleniaceae; genus Dillenia; species Dillenia suffruticosa. The sequence continues at coordinate 6,199,179 of JAVTVX010000005.1, forward strand.
AATAAAATAAAATAAAATAAAAATATGAGCTTTTTTGAAAGATGTCCAGGTCAACGTGGTGGTGTTCTTGTCGACCTGGCAATATAGGAGGAAATCCCAACTCCCTTTTATCCAATAGATAGATAATGCATTAGGCATAATCCATTCAAATGTGTGTTAAAATTTACTTTGAAATCGTTTGTTACTTGTAAATTTAAACTATATCTAAGAGTTAACATCAAATGAAGTGTTTTTAACAATGACTTATTGATCATATAATTAAAACTGATATTTTTTAGATAAAATTTAAAAAAAAATCTCGACTCGAGTTTTGTATATGATAAAAATGGACATAAGAGTTTTGATTTTTAAAAATCCAGCTCAATCTGATTTAAATCAAATGTGATGAGACCTAACATAATTATTAGATACAAATAATTTATAAAAAAAAATGTTATTTATTCTCCCTACTTATTTATTATTTTGCATATAAATAATTTATTTAGTTAATTCTAAAATAAAAATTAATTTTAACTTTAATACTTAGAAATTTGCTAAAAAACTTTTTGCTGTAAAATATATAAGCTCTTAAATTCAGAAGTAAAAATTAATTCTTTGATACATATATAACAAAAATCAACACATGGGACTCTTGTTTTTTCGTATTTTCTTCATTTTTCTGCACTTTAAAAGCAATAAAAATATTTTTATTACTATTTAAATACCCTAAAAATGGCATGTTGATCAATTTTTCTTTTCTTTTTTTTTTTTGGCAAAATAATCTGACTAATCACACACCACCTCATCTCGGAAAAGGATCACCATTTGATATATAGCCATGAAAAATGTTTAAATCATGAAGGAAAAAAAAAGGAAAAATATGTTAAATATAACTAATTTGCTCAAATAAATTTATTTTAAATTACATTCTTTCATAATTAATTGAGCTACATAAATTCTGAGAATCAAACCCCTACCCCACCCCAAGCCCAAAAAAAGATCCAAAGAAAATGGAACTCTATACCCATCAGTACACAATAAAAACTAACTATTTACATAAAGAGAGATATCATAAGAAAAATCTAATGAAAGTAAGAAATGTAACGGGTAACACACAAGATTTCTTAGCAATTGAGTCATCAAATAATTATGCTATAATCAAAAGATAGAGAGCTCAATATAGTAAATTTCAAATAATTTAAGTACGAAAATATGTTATAGAGAAGTTATTGATTTTGGGAGAAAAGAAAAACATCAAATTTAGCTTCCAATTTATGGGCTCAATGAGGCACATTTCATTGGATAAAAATATATTGGAGAATGGAGACAAGTGCAATGAAACTTGCAGCATATATTTCCACTTGTTCACAGTATCAGTGTTCCTCCCTTGTTATTTATCATTCGCCATTCACCGTCATCTGCAAGCCACTCGAGTTCAATCGCCATTGAGTTCTTTGCCTGTTCGTCTCTTTAGTTTTCGCCTTTCTTCATCTTAGATGTGACTCTCCGCCCCCCGCCATTCGCCCGCCTAGATTTTGGCTCTTCGACCAATCCATCAACTTTGCTCTGCCTCAACATCTGCTTCGCCACATTGATTCACTTTCAATTCACTGCTTGATCTTCGACTTGAGTCCTCCACCTTGGATTGCCTAAGACTGTTTCTGATTTGCCATCTTCAAACACTCTTCTACTCTTTTTGATCTCTCAATTTGCATTTTCAAATTTTGGATATGTTAGCTTTGTTATTTTTATTTTATTCTTTTCGGTTTAATTTTTGTATCTTTTTGTGTTTTATTCTCAAATTTTATCTTGGGGACCTTAATTTTGTATTCATAAATTTAGTTTTAACTTTAAAAATAAAATAAAAGTTCAAAAATATTAATTTATTTCTCATTAGGAATTTACATTATTAGTTTTACATTATTAGTATTTTTTTGTTATATTTTATAATTTGAGTTAAGAATAATTTTAGAGTTTTGCATTAATTACTTAGCTTTACTTCTTTGAATCACTGATTATATTTTATTTATTTAGTTTTTAAAAATCTTTGACTTAGAAATTCATTTAAAAATTGGTTATATAATTTTGGGTAGTTAGAATAAATTAAAATTTTAATTAAAAAATTGACTAATTTTAATATGAGATTTGGTTATATTATTATGGGGTGTAAGTAATCACAAACAAAAAGAGAGAAAATGCATACTAAGTCTATAGGAACACAACTAAGAACTATATATCCCACTAGAACCATGGAGCTGTTTATATATCTTCAAATTTATTGGTTTCAAATGTAGATTAAAATCAAATTTGGAGAGATTTTTGCCAATTACTTTTGTTAAGCTTTTTTGCCCATGAAATTTCAATCACTGTTCACAAATACCAATAATAAGGATCTTGTCCCCGGTTTAACCTTAAGTTTGTATTTTATTTGATGGTGAGTTTAGGATAATACAAAATTTTCATTAAAAGAAAAAAAGAAGAAAAAGCATTAGCAAATCCAAAGAGGAAGTGCCCGTGGTGGTAGGACATATTAGCTCGCCTCACCTTGTTTTAGTTTTATTTTTTCCACAAATATGACATATTTATTTCAATCATTTTACAATAGTTAAAAACAAATTAGAAAATCCTTGGACTTCATTCTCTTGCATGGGCCTAGAGTCGGTCTCAACCACCCCTGCATCGTTGAAACCTTGAACAACCTCTCTGATAGGGTGCTGCAGCATGTGGTCCGCAGGGATCTCCGGGAATTTTTTTGGAGCATGGGATTCCACCTTTTTTCAGTGCCGGGTATCCGATTACCTTGTTTTGTTCACCAACAGCCTGGCCAATATCCTCTGCATCGTTCTGAGCATGTGCTGCATTAGCGAACATGGCAATGAGGAGAGAGAGGATAAGAACAATGGCTTTCACATTCTTCTCCATTTTTCAGTGATGAAGGTTGTGATAGTTGAAAATGGCAATTTTGCTTGTTTTGTTGAAGCAAAAGTTTTGGCTTTTATACTTTTTGAAGTGTTGTTACTAACAGTATTTTGTTTTCTTTTTCTTTTTCGTATGAGCTTTAAATAGTTAGCCAGATGTTATTGTGATTTCCCTTCATTAATTTTATAGAATTTCTTTTCTTTTCTTTTTCTTTGCTTTGATGTCATAAGCTATATTTAGATTTTTTTAACTAAACTATATTATTAATTGCTTTAAAAAGAAATTGTGAATAGAAATGATTGAGTAAAGAAATCAAGAACTACCAACTGATAGTCTGATTAACTTGGAAAATTGTCATTTGGACTTTTTACTGCACTATGTGTGATGAAATAACCAAAGGAGGGCTCTACCAATGATTAATTTTAATATTTTAATATTTTAATTTTACAACTTAAACTCAAATTAAGTTTTACTGTCATTAAGATTTTTGGCCCCAATTCTAGATTTGAAAAGACAAAACGTGATACACCATATGAATCCTATCAGGGAGATGTGGTAAGAAATATGCCTTGTTTTAAAAATTTTTTTAAATTTTTTATTATTTTATTTAAGTTTAAATTTTATTATTTTATAATAAATTATAATTTTATATAATTTTATTATTAATAAAAAATATAAAATAAAGATAATAAATAATAAAAAAAGAATATAGATAATAGTTAACTTTGGTATGGTGCTTTTAGTGTTTACAATCTTTCAGGTGTGCCGGGGTTCGATACAAGGCGGAGACAATTTTGAAGGCATTTTCAGTAGATTAAAGCAAGGGGCAAGCGGGTTGGTCAGGTGCGGGTTGGGCGAGTGGTTGGCGCGCGTGGTTTGTTCTTTTGAGTGCTTCATGACGGATTATATATCCGTCGCTGAGGAAAATTTTTCTGTCGCTAATTTAAATTTTTTTAAATCAGTGCGACGGATATCTTTACCAACAGAAATTTTTCGTCGCTCATCTGTCGCTGATATAAGCTACAGATATATTTATATTTGTAAAAATTAGCAGGGTCGTTTTTAGCGATAGCTTGTTTTTGTCGCTAAATCCATCGCTTATACCCTTTAGCGACGGATTTATGACTTTCAGCGACGGAAACTTCTGAAGCTGATGTCGTGTTTTCTGGTAGTAGGAAAAAAGAAATAATTTTTTGATTTTTAAATTATCGATGAAAGTCAATTTTTCTTCTTTCCTTTTTCTTTTAATGAAATTAAAATCCAATACTCATATCATATAAATCCAAAATGTTAATTATAAACTTTGCTAAGTAATATTTTCTATCTTAATATATGAAATATAAAATTTTTTTTAATAATAACAGTGTACTAAACTTAACTTATAATTAAGATATTAAACGAGCTGAGTTAAACCTAAACACACTCATAAATTGTTTTATATTATTAACAAATTAGTCTATCCGAACTTCTTGTAGAATAACTTATTTAAAATTAATTTCCAAGATTAATTGACTTACAATTTTGAAGTGTTTATTTTTATTGAATCTCATGGGCCGTATTTTTTATATGAACTATCATGCATGGACTTTTATTTACTGATTTTATACAAATTTTGGTGCATTTGAAAATAAATCCCGTTGTGAGTCTAGTAATACTCACCGAGAGCTTTTTATCTCACATCATTTTCTCGCATTTCCTAGGTGAAGATTAGTTTACGATTTATAGTCTCTTTCAATCGTTCATCCAGTTGACATTGAGCTCATATGGGATGGAGTTCGGATCTCCATGAAAACTAAGATTTCTGCATGTAAGTATTTGGTTTTTATGATGTCTTCTCTCATATTGCGTTTATTTTGGAAAATTAGTAGTTTGTGTAACACCAAGCCTTTAAAAAAAAAAAAAAAAAAAAAAAAAAAAAAAAACAAATTTTGGAGACGCAGCGTTTTGGGACAAAACGCTGCGTCCCCAATTGGGGATTAGGGTTAAAACCCTAACCCCCTTCCCTCTCTCTCTCTCTCTCTCTCTCTCCCCCGACCTTTCATCTTCCCGCGGCTTCCTCCTTCGGCTGCTGGCCCGCGCCTTCCACCGCCGACGCCGCCGCCATCCTTTTTCTCCTTCTCCTTCTTCTTCTTCTTCTTCTTCTTCTTCTTCCCTCTCGGTTTCTCTCTCTACCTCACTCTGTCTTCTCTCCCTCTCGCGATCTCCCATGATCGCTCTCTCTCCGCCTCGCCGCACACCGCCACGAGCCACCGCGAGCATCTTCTTCCACCGTAGCGCGCGACAGCAGCGCGATCCCCCAGCCCGCGAGCTCGAGCGAGGCCGCGAGCTCGAGCGAGCCCGCGAGCGCAAGCTAGGCAGCGCGCGAGCTAGCGCCCTAGCACGCGAGCCAGGGTGCGAGTCAGCGCGAGCGCGGGAGCAGGAGCGCGGGAGCGCGAGCGCACGGGAGCTAGCGCGAGCCAGCGCATGAGCGCGTGCGAGCCGGCGCACGAGCGCGCACCAGCACATCGCACCAGCCCGCCGGCCCATCAGCAGCAAGCCCACGGGCCCACCAGGCCCGACAGCCCGTCCAAGCCCGCAGGCCCAGTACGGCCCACGGCCCAGTTCGGCCCCTGGCCCGCGAGCCCACGATGACCCGTGACCCTCTATGTAGGTAAATGAATTCTCGATTCCTTGTACATACTAGGGTTTCGAAAATTATTGGTAATTTGACTCAAATTTCTCACTTGTGTTTCAAATGGTAAACATTACAGGTTTTAGACCAGGTTGACGGACGAACGAAAGCTAGATCCGGACACCCGAGAAACCCTAGGTAAGAGAAATGCAACCTTTTCAACGTTTGAATTAATTTTATCGAAATTAGGTCGAATTTAGATCGAGAGTTAAATAAGATATTGAAATGTGTGAAATTCGAGGAAAATTAGAAAAAAAAAATGAGAAATATTAGAAACTCGACCATTGGTGAGTCAGATGAGTCGAAATTGAGGAAACGAGAATTTATAACTAAGTTTTGTAAATTGAGTGATATATATTTGGAAGGGAAAAATTGAAAACCCCTGATTTGACTTTTAAATTGATATTAAATGTTGATAATCTGATTTAGGTTGATCTTTTGGAGACTCGAGCGGTCAAATCCGATTTGGCTTGTCAGTAGGGAGTGACTTCCCTCCCGTAGAACAGTGAGTGGGACTTTGACATTCGCTATTGATTGAAAATCATATTTCAAAAATACTTTTAAATGACATGTTTCTGCAAATGTATGATTGTTAGACCTTTCCAATATTTGATGAAATGTTTTGTGACTTTTGGAGTGTCTTAACTGCTGATTTTATTGATATGTATCCATGAGTTTTGATAAACGTATATTGTGCCACATTTTCGACATATTGATATGTTTTAATGCTTCCACTGCATTGACACATGGTTTTAAATGGATTTACTTACACATTTGGGTTGTATGCCCGGTTGACGTTATGATATTATGCATGGGGCTATATGCCCGGCTGATCTGGTGATAGGATGCATGGGGCTACGTGCCCGGCTGATATGATATTGTGATCCGTAGCTACGAAGGACATCTGGTAGAGGCACCCCTTGTGTCCGGATACTCTTCGGCTGGAGGTATCCGCCAGATTGTCATGTGTATGGGTGTCCCAAGTTGACCCTCATCGGAGAGGATGTTGAGTACGGCTCCGTCTAGCACCAGGCGGGGGCACCATACACGGCTGACTAGTTATATGTACATTATTATTATTTACAGGCTAGTTGGGGTAGTCTGTGGCCAACATTGGGGCAGAGAGCCATTCTTTAATACTTGCATTTGGAAAAAACCCCAATGCGCCGTCCTTGGTCGAGGTAGACCATTGCCGGGAATATTTCATTGGCCGACTCTTCATGACATTGATGTAAAATTTTGGATGCATATCTTGCTTTCTGATGTGTGTGTATTATATATGATTTTGAAATAACATGATCGGTTTGCGCACTGTGGATATTTTCTTATCTTATGCTTTGACACTCCAAATTCACCTCGATATTGATAGTATGATGTCAATCCCCCCACTTACTGAGTATCCTCCCATAGATACTCACCCCTCACTTTCTTTCCCACAGGATTAGTGTTGGACCGAAGAGATATCACTGGGCTTGGGTATGGATATTTTCCATTTATTCCGCTATGATGATTGGTGACATTATTATGTATTGGAGATTTTAGATTGACCAATGTATTTATATAAATTTTCTGGGATGACTGTATAAATTATGGACTTTTATTCGCGAAACCTTCGTGTTGATTATTTCATTGCATCGAGGCATTTGTAAATATTTAAAAACAACTTGGGAATTTATTTTATATATGCGTAGAATTTAAGTCCGCTCGGTGTGGCGACTGCTCATGCTCTAGTTGGGCATGACAGTAGAGGTCTGTTGCTAGGATTGTTAGAAACTTTATAGCCTTGCGTTATTCTGGATGTTAGTTGTGGTATTTGTTGAATTTGGAGAGGCCGGGATGGCCAATTGTTTATTTTTACAGGATGAATCTCTTATACAGGTGAAATTGTAAATGGGAAACCTCAGATTTATGGGGAGGTTCTGCCCGATTTTCTATAAAAATACAGCCGGCATCCAGGGACAACGGGCGACTGTTCACGATCCCGGTTCGGGGCGTGACAGTTCGGTTGGTATCAGAGCTCTTGGTTTAGAGCTATATTTTATAAAATGATTTGAAAACATTCCCAAGTAACTTGATTTTAAAAGTCCTCAATGCATAAGAGTTTCATATAGTCATTTATATCCCTGCATATGGTCTTCGATATATGAGTTTATCTATTTTAGGGGGTTAGATATTAATTCTTATCTAACCTAGCATTTCTTCATTTTCAAAGAAGGAACCAATGGAGATGGTTCTTAAATTGATGATTTTATTCATTTTAGGGGGTTAGTTGTACTAACCCTAATCCTTGAACAATGCCTAATGAGAATTATTATATTGCGGAACCATGACGAGTACATGGAGCGCTAGATATGTACTCCCTGATTTACTTAAAGAGAGCGAGGATACTTCCTCATTTCAAGCGCCCCTTTTGGTGCCGAAGAATACATCCTCTGTGTGTGTTTTCTCCAGCACCTTCTCAGCCGGCTATTATACCAACGTCTCCACCATTTACTCTTGATATTTTCGGGTAAGAGTATGAGTGATACACGGCACATGGGGTCCCGATGTCACCCCATCACCTTTGATAGCAAGGCCGATATCTACGGCTGCGTTTATTTCTTTTACAGTAGTTCTTACTCAAGCGGCACCAAATCGTCCATCGGTGGCCGTTTTTCTTTCAGTTTCGAATCTCAGTTATAATAATTGCGCCATACTTAGGTGCATCCCCAAGTTGACCCAGCTAGTCACGGTAGCTCGACAGTTGGGATGCACAGATTTTTGGACTTGGTGATGTTACAGTAGCACAGCACTGAGTCAACTGAACCCGACGGATCTTGATAGATCTAGGCTTACGCGAGGAGTATAGTCTACGAGTTATTGAAAGACTATTCGATAAGGAAGCCCTCACTTGATGGGAGGCTATTTGCGATGAGGCTATAAGCCATTGCGGTAAAGCGATTTCCTAATGGAATTCGACCGCAGATATTTCACGGAGTTTTAGCGGGACCATATCTCCGGTGGTTATATCACCAGTCCTAGTGCCATGAGCTAGGCTACTGTTTAGCGACCTTTTCTTTGCCGCATATGGCACCACGCTCGAATAAATATGTAGAGCACTTATTACATGCTTCCACTATGAGAAGCCGAGGCATATCAGGAGTTTATGCCCTGATCTGTGACTTGGAGGTTAGTTGGCTTCGAGTCATCAGAATACACCACATGTAGGACAGTAGGGAACACCTGCGCATCCTAGTGACACTGCTCCACGGACTGCAGCCGGGAGCAATATAGTATTAGGTTTTCACGAGAATAGTTGAGGGTGCAGGCCCTTGTGTATGCGATGACTCAGGAGGACGCTCTGGCGAACCCAGATATGATCATGGGTAATCCTCCTGCGGATCCTTCCATTTAGAGGTCCTTATGCATTGTTTCTTTGAAATCGTGTATTTTGTGATGATATGTACGGACATGATTGTTACAGCACTAGAGGGTTAACTATTTTGATATACCGGTGTCGACGTTTGTGTTCTTATTGGCACAAGGTCGAACTATTTCTACGTGAGAGTTTCTTTCGCTCAACAGTCGGATGGGCTGTTATCGTTAATTGATGAGGAGCGATTAGTTGTTGCTCCTCTTGGTGAGCAGTTGGTTAGAGAATTCGTATATAGAGAGTATGATGTCATGGCAGGTGGGACAGTGCTGAGAGCAAACCTGATCCCACTGGATATGACAGATTTGGAGGCCTGAAGGGCCACCACTGACGTTGCGAGTGAGAGACGGGTGTTACCCCGTGGTATTGTATTAGTGAGGAAAGCCAGACGTATAATACGTCGAGGAGGTATGACAGATCTGACACATATGATCGATACCACCATACAGAACCCGAGACTTGATGAGATTCTGGTGGTATAGGAGTTTCCTAAATATATTCCCGAGGAGCTACCCGGACTACCCCCAGTTCGGGAGTGTGATTTCGAGATTGACCTAGCTCCAGGGATCACTCTTATATTTATTCTGCCATACAGAATGACACCAGTGGAGTTTAGAGAGCTCTAGATCTAGTTGCGGGAATTACTCGACAACGGTTTTATCCGTTTGAGCACTTCGCCTTAGGGTGCTCCGGTGATTATTCGTGAAGTAGAAAGACGGGATTCTAAGATTGTGTGTGAACTATAGATAGCTAAACAAGGTTTTCATCAAGAATCGGAACACTTTGCCGCATATTGATAATTTATTTGAGCAGTTCCAGGGTGCGCGTGTTTTTCTGGAAGATCGATTTTCGATTTGGATATCATTATGGACATTATGAGTTCGTGATTATGCCATTTGGGCTGACCAACACACCAACAGCCACAGACAGTGACCGAGGTGCGAAGTTTCCTTGGCCTTGCGGGGTGTTATCGGCGATTCATAGAAGGATTTTCTCAGATCGTCGCTATACTTACCAGATTAATACGAAGGGCGTCAAGTTCTTTTGGGACGATCGTTGTGAGACGAGCTTTTAAGAGCTCAAACAACGTTTGACGAGGGACGGCCAGACAGAGAGGATCTTAGTGTTTTAGCTCAGCACGTAGCTGTTCTAGATTGATAGATCAGAAAGCTACGGAGCAAAGAACTTTCATTCGCCAGAGTTTTGGGGAGGAGTGACCAGGTCGAGGAAGAGACCTGAGAGTCCGAAGAGACTATTAAGAGACTTAAGAAACAGTACCCCCATTTGTTCAGCGTATTACTTTCTTTTAGTTTCGAGAACGAAACTTGTTTTTAGGGGGTTATAAAATGTAACACCAAGCCTTTTTAAAAAAAAAAAAAAAAAAAAAAAAAAACAAATTTTGGAGACGCAGCGTTTTGGGACAAAACGCTGCGTCCCCAATTGGGGATTAGGGTTAAAACCCTAACCCCCTTCCCTCTCTCTCTCTCTCTCTCTCTCCCTCGACCTTTCATCTTCCCGCGGCTTCCTCCTTCGGCTGCTGGCCCGCCCCTTCCACCGCCGACGCCGCCGCCATCCTTCTTCTCCTTCTCCTTCTTCTTCTTCTTCTTCTTCTTCTTCTTCTTCTTCCCTCTCGGTTTCTCTCTCTACCTCACTCTGTCTTCTCTCCCTCTCGCGATCTCCCACGATCGCTCTCTCTCCGCCTCGCCGCACACCGCCACGAGCCTCCGCGAGCATCTTCTTCCACCATAGCGCGCGACAGCAGCGCGATCCCCCAGCTCGCAGCGCGATCCCCCAGCCCGCGAGCTCGAGCGAGGCCGCGAGCTCGAGCGAGCCCGCGAGCTCGAGCGAGGCCGCGAGCTCGAGCGAGCCCGCGAGCCCAAGCCAGGCAGCGCGCGAGCTAGCGCCCTAGCACGCGAGCCAGGGTGCGAGTCAGCGCGAGCACAGGAGCGCGAGCGCGGGAGCAGGAGCGCGGGAGCAGGAGCGCGGGAGTGCGAGCGCAAGAGCGCGAGCGCACGGGAGCTAGCGCGAGCCAGCGCACGAGCGCGTGCGAGCCGGCGCACGAGCGCGCACCAGCACATCGCACCAGCCCGCCGGCCCATCAGCAGCAAGCCCACGGGCCCACCAGGCCCGACAGCCAGTCCAAGCCCGCAGTGTAACACTGCACACAAAAAAAAAAAAAAAAAAATTTGGGGCTTAAAAGCCCTAATTTCCCTTTTCTTTCCCACACTCCTCTCTCTCTCTCTCTCTCTCTCTCTCCCTCTCTCCCTCTTTCCCTCTTTCTCTCTTTCTCTCCTCCGCCGCCCACCGCACGCCGCCCACTGCTCCACCTTCCTCCCACCACCGCACGCCGCCCACTGCTGCAGCGCCCTCCCGCGAGCAGCTCCTTCCTCCACGCGAGCGCTGCCTCCTAGCGCGCGAGCCCAGCACGCCACAGCTCGCGATCTCCCGCGAGCCAGCGCGCGAGCCCAGCGCGCCACAGCTCGCGATCTCCCGCGAGCCAGCGCGCTACCCCTGCTCGACCAAGCTCGCCACCCAGCGCGCGACCCAGCTCGCGACCCGGCGCGAGCCAGCGCGCGACCCAGCTCGTGACCCAGAGCGAGCCCTAGCCCGTGAGCCACCAGCGGGCCAGCCCGTGAGCCACCAGCGGGCCAGCCCGCTAGCAGCCAGCCCACCGGCCCGCGAGCCCGTGACGGCCCGCGAGCCCGCGACCGGCTTTCCCCTGTGAGAGCTCACCTGCATCTTCTGTACTGCAGGTAACGACTGTATTGATTGAAGTTCTATGGTTTGCTGGTAGAAATTTAGTGGTTTCTAATACATCTGAAGTTTGGGAAATATTACAGGTTTTAAACCAACCCGACGGGCGAACGACAACTAGGTCTGAAACCCGAGGAACCCTAGGTGAGAGATGAATAAATTTTATTGATAGAATCCCTTATTAGGGTTTTAATCGCTATAAATTTGACGATTTGATTAGGTTTGTCTTTTGGAGAGTCGTTGAAAAAATAGGGAGTGACCACCCTCCCTAGATAATGTGAGTGGGACTCTAATCTCTTGCATAAAATAGCAAAACGTATTTTCTGTCGCATTTTCGATAAAACATGCTTTGATATGCATTCGTTGACTTGTGATATTAAATTTGGAAATCTGTTTTGTGATTTTTGGAGTGTCTTGAATTATATTTACAATGACTATGCATTCATGGTTTGAAATGAAACAATAATTGTGCCATTACTTGAAATTTTAAAATTTCATTTTCTACCGTCGCATTGGTATGCTGTTTGAAATGATTCGATGAAACGTATTGGCACGCAGATTTGAAATGTTTTGATGAACTATGTGGGTTGGATGCCCACTAGTTATGTGATGATGTGATGTTACTTGTGGGACGTTGTGCCCTGGGACGTTGTGCCCTTGTGATACTATGGGACGTTGTGCCCTTGTGATATTATGATGATTCCGTAGCTACGAAGGGCGTTTGTAGAGTCACGGGTTGCCCGGATACGCTTCTGCAGGAGGTATCCGCAAACGTCATTTATTCTAAAGGCTATAGGCGCGGCCGGTTGAACCCACGTAGGGGGAGGACGTGTGTGACGCCACCGTCTAGCACCGGGCGGAGTCCTATACACGTTGATGAGTTGGCCCCAGCGAGCTCATGGCCAACGTCGGGGTAGAGAGCGTTTTAAAGTCTATGCATAATAAAAACCCCCGACACGCCTGTCCTTGGTCACGGTTGACCTTTGCCGGGACTATTTTTGGCTCGCTCTGACATTACTTGATTTTAAATGGATGCATATATGCTTGTTATCGTGTGATTGGTTAAATGATTTCAAATTGTTAAACATATCATGTTTTGTCGCGAAATGTAAATTTTTGTTTCAAATGATGTTATTTGACACTCCAATTGTTCACCTATGCTATTTATGCTGGATATTATCCTCCTCACTCACTGAGTATCTTCCCATGATACTTACCCCTCTATTTTCTCTCCTCAGACAGGTTTATTGTGATAGAGCGACGTTACAGGCTCTGGAGCGGAGTGGGTATTCCGACGGTAAGATTTACTTTTAATTTAGTTTCGACCCTGCGAGATCTTGACATAGAGGTCCGTAGTTGACCATGTACTTATTTTGGATGACTGTATAGTTTATCTCATATTTCATTTGCATTGAGGCGATTGTACGTACTTGAACGTTACTTGGGAAATGTGATATATATCGTATAAACTTAGGTCCGCTCGGTATAGCGGCTGCTCATGCTCTAGTTGAGCATGACAGTAGAGGTCTGTGGCTAGGTTTGTTTATAGCCTTGCGTTGTTCTGAATGTTGGCTGTGGTGTTTGTTGATTTTGGAGAGGCCGGGATGGCCATTTGTGTATTGTACAGGATGATTTGGATTATACAGGTATAATTGTACATGGGAAACCTCCGATTTATGGGGAGGTTCTGCCCAATTTTCTGTAAAAATACAGCCGGCATTCAGGGGCAACGGGCGGCTGTTCACGATCCCGGTTTGGGGCGTGACAGTTCTATTGGTATCAGAGCGTCTAGGTTTGAGAAAATATAAAAGTTTTCCCAAGTATACGCAAAGTTCTCAATGCATTAGAGAGTTTCATACGGTTATTTAAAGTCCCGTACTTGGCCTTAGGCATATAAGTTCGCCTATTTTATGGAGTTGGATACATAACGCATCTAACTCACTACTTCGCATTCGAATGTTTTAAATCATAGTTCATTTATTTTTAGGGGGTTAGTTACGGAGCAACTAACCCTAAATCTTGATTTCTATACATTGACAATGTATTTTTTTCGCAGAATTATGCCACCTAGACGTGGTAGGAGAGGTGCTAGATTCGCCTCACTTGAGAGTCTTACAGTGCCTGATACACCTAGGGCACCTGAGGCGCCACGAGTACCAGAGGTTGCTTCCTCTACTCGAGCACGCTCACCAGCGCCACCCCCAGCACCTCCACCAGCTGTTACAGCCGAGATCCCTCCACCACCACTCGATGCCTTGAGACAGTGGCAGGAGTGGTGCAGTAGATATGGGGCGCAGATGCCACCACCTTCACTACAGACTCTAGCGACCGCACCTGCGGCCGTACCTGCTCCTTCGGCACCGATTCCTCCTTCGGTGGCCGGCCCTTCCGTGTCTACTCCGACCGACGAGACGTCGGCTACTTTGAGGCGCATCCACGAGCTCACTCAGTTGGTGAAAGAGTCATGGCAGCTCGGATACACAGACTTTTCGGGATCCAGTGATGCAGTAGCGGCAAAACACTGGATCAACAGGATTCGTAGGATCCTTACGGATTTGGGGTTGTCAGAGGAGCTCAGATTGCGAGTTGCTGAGAGACTCCTCGACGAAGATGCCCTCTCGTGGTGGGAGGCTATCCGTGATAGTGCCACACAGACCCTGCGGTGGGAGGACTTTCTACGAGAGTTCGACCGCAGGTACTTTACCCCGTTCCAGCAGGACCGGATGAGGACGGAGTTCCTGCACTTACGTCAGGGGACGAGGTCAGTTTCAGAATACGAGGCTGAGCTTAGACGACTAGCGGCCTTTGTCCCCGATATGGCTACACCAGCTCAGTTGAGGTTCAAGTTTGAAGATGGCCTCCAACTGAGCATCAGGAAATATATGATAGTGACTCCCTCTTTTACACTATCAGAGGTGATTGATTCAGCGTATCGGGCGGAGGAGATCGTCCGAGCGGAGGCGAGACAGAGGGAGAGTCACCAGAAGAGGAAGACTGGGTCACAGGGTGGACAGTCTTCGAAGAGGGGTAGAGGTTTTGGATATCCCGGAAGTTTTTCCAGCTTCAGACCAGCAGCACCGGGACAAGGACCTCGACCACAGGGCTTTGGGGCACCAGCCCCTAGTGTCTCTACACAGTCTACTACACAGAGACCGCCCTTCTGCCGTAGATGCAACTGTCACCATGCCTTTGGGGCATGTAGAGCACCGGTTACTTGCTTCCAGTGTGGAAAGCACAGGCAAACCCTGATGTTATTATGGGTAATCCTCCCGCAGACCCTTCAGTGTAGTACTTTTGTGTACTTTCTGTATGAGCTTATTGTATATCATGATGTTGATGTACAGTTTTGACTAGTTAAAGCTTTAGAAGCTTAACTAGTTTGATATATATATATATTTGTTCACTTTTTCTTCGCATTTTAAATGCCGTTGATCTTCTTTCTTACTTTTAGGTACCATGCAAATATTCGGTATCGATGCCCGTATTCTCATAGATACTGGGTCAAATTTTTCCTATGTAAGCGATACGTTCGCTTGTCATTCTGATAGACCTCTCTCGCCACTTGATGTGGAGATTTTGGTTGTCACTCCTCTTGACAAGCATATTGTTCGAGATACAGTCTATAGGAGCTGTGAGGTCGGAATTGGGGAGACAGTATTAGAGGCAGATCTGATTCCGCTCCCTATTACGGATTTCGATGCCATCCTAGGGATGGATTGGCTGAGTTTACACCGGGCTTCCGTGGATTGTTTCACGAAGGAGGTTGAGTTTAGGAGGTCCGAGCAGCCACCGTTAGTATTCCGAGGCGAGAGACGAGTGTTGCCCCGCAGTATTATCTCTGTTATGAAGGCCAGACGTTTGGTACGCCATGGTTGTGCGACTTATCTGGCTTATATTGTCGACATCACCGTTGAGGGACCGAGGCTTGAAGATGTCCCTGTGGTGCAAGAATTTTTAGATGTGTTCCCCGAGGAGCTTCCCGGATTACAACCAGTTCGGGAGTTCGATTTCGAGATTGATCTAGTATCGGGGACCAATCCTATTTCTATTCCGCCATACAGAATGGCGCCTGCTGAACTGAGAGAGCTTAAAACTCAGTTACAAGAACTTCTGGACAAGGGGTTTATTCGCCCGAGCACCTCACCTTGGGGCGCTCCAGTATTGTTTGTAAAGAAAAAGGATGGTACATTTCGGCTTTGTGTTGACTACAGGCAATTGAACAAAGCCACCATCAAGAACCGATATCCCCTGCCACGTATCGATGACTTGTTTGATCAGCTGTAGGGAGCTAAGGTTTTCTCTAAGATTGATCTCCGTTCGGGTTATCATCAGTTGAGGATTCAGGCCGAAGATGTGCCCAAGACAGCTTTTCGCACCCGATACGGCCATTACGAGTTTCTAGTCATGCCGTTTGGGCTGACTAATGCCCCAGCTGCTTTTATGGATCTGATGAACCGAGTTTTTCACGACTATTTGGATCGGTTCCCCATCGTATTCATCGATGACATCTTGATATATTCACGGAGCGACGAAGATCATGTTCAGCACCTTCGGGTGGTATTACAGATACTCCGTGAGAAGCAGCTATATGCCAAATTCTCAAAATGTGAGTTTTGGTTAAGACAAATTGGATTCTTGGGGCACATTGTCTCCGCGGAAGGTATTTATGTTGATCCGCGGAAGGTTGAGGCTATAGTGAAGTGGGAGCAGCCACAAACAGTTACCGAGATTCGTAGTTTTCTCGGTTTGGCCGGGTATTATCGCAGATTTGTAGAGGGATTCTCCCGGATAGCTGCTCCGTTGTCGAGATTGACTCAAAAGGGGGTCAAGTTTGTTTGGGATGACCGTTGTGAGGCAAGCTTCCAGGAGCTCAAACAACGGTTAACATCCGCTCCTGTTTTAGCCCTTCCCACTAGTAGTCGGGAGTATACAGTGTATAGTGATGCTAGCCGACAGGGATTGGGCTGTGTTCTGATGCAGGATGGTCGGGTTATTGCGTATGCCTCGCGACAGCTAAAGAAACACGAGGTTAACTACCCGACACATGATTTAGAGTTGGCAGCCATAGTCTTCGCGTTGAAGATATGGCGGCATTATCTTTATGGGGTAACCTGCAGGGTATTTACCGACCACAGGAGTTTGAAATATCTGTTTACCCAAAAAGAGCTGAATTTGAGACAGAGGAGATGGTTGGAGTTATTGAAAGACTATGATCTTATTATTGACTATCATCCGGGCAAGGCAAACGTTGTAGCAGATGCTTTGAGTCGGAAGTCAGCATCATCCTCACAGTTGACAGAGAAAGCCTACCTTTCTTGTTTAGTGGGACTCTGAGCCTTAGGAGTCAGTTTGACTAACGATGATCAGGGAGGCTTATTAGCCAGATTTGAGGTCAGGCCGACTTTGTTCGACCGTATCAGGGAGCTCCAGAGTACGGATGAGGAGATCCAGGGTATTGCAGATAGAGTCCGCAGAGCCGAGGGCGGAGACTTTAGAGTCCGTGATGATGGACTCATAGTATTCAGAGACAGAGTGTGTATTCCGGCCGATAGTGATCTTCGCCGTGCTATCCTTGAGGAAGCACATTCTTCTGCATATGCTATGCATCCCGGAGGTACGAAGATGTATCGGACCATCAGAGGTAGCTATTGGTGGTCAGGCATGAAGAGGGATATAGCAGAGTTTGTGGCACGATGCTTGGTGTGCCAGCAGGTGAAGGTCGAACATCAGCGTCCAGCAGGCACACTGCAGCCTCTTCCTATCCCTGAGTGGAAATGGGAGTATATCACTATGGACTTTGTGATGGGATTGCCGCGGACTTCTACACGGCATGATGCGATTTGGGTGATTGTCGATCAACTTACCAAATCTGCGCATTTCATCCCTATCCGCGGTGACTATTCTTTAGAGGCGTTGGCACGTCTCTACATTGATACCATAGTTCGACTTCACGGGGTGCCCGTGTCGATTGTTTCAGATAGGGACCCCAGATTCACATCTAGGTTTTGACCCAAGTTGCAGGAGGCATTGGGTACTAGATTGAACTTCAGTACGGCATATCATCCTCAGACGGATGGCCAGTTTGAGAGGACGATTCAGATGCTCGAGGATATGCTTCGGGCATGTGTCATTGATTTTCATGGTAGTTGGGATCGGCACCTTCCACTGGTCGAATTCGCATATAATAACAGTTATCAAGCCAGTATAGGGATGCCCCCGTATGAGGCACTATATGGCAGGAAGTGCCGCACCCCGATATGCTGGGATGAGGTCGGAGAGCGACGTCTCAGCAGTGTCGAGTTGATTGAACAAACAAAGGATAAAGTTAAGGTTATCCGTGAGCGGATGAAAGCCGCCCAGGACAGACAGAAGACGTATGCTGATCGTAGGCGGCGACCTCTTGAGTTTGCTACGGGAGATATGGTTTTCTTGAGGATATCTCCCTGGAAGGGAGTTATACGGTTCAGGCAGAGGGGCAAGTTGAGCCCCAGATATATTGGGCCCTTCCGTATCCTTGAGAGGGTCGGGAGTGTGGCATATAGATTGGAGTTGCCAAATGAACTATCCCGTATTCACGACGTATTCCATGTCTCAGTACTCAGGAAATACTTGACCGATCCTTCTCATGTACTTGAGCCTCCACCTCTTGAGTTACGAGAAGATCTTCGTTTTCCAGTTCAGCCCGTGGCTATTCTCGATCGACAAGTCAGGAAGCTACGGAGTAAGGAAATTTCATTAGTCAAAGTTTTGTGGAGAAGTGATCAGGTCACGGAGGAGACCTGGGAGCCCGAGGAGGTTATGAGGAGTCAGTACCCCCAGTTATTTGCAGTTTAGTCTTCTTTTAGTTTCGAGGACGAAACTTGATTTTAGGGGGTTAGAAAATGTAACACTGCACACAAAAAAAAAAAAAAAAAAAATTGGGGCTTAAAAGCCCTAATTTCCCTTTTCTTTCCCACACTCCTCTCTCTCTCTCTCTCTCTCTCTCTCCCTCTCTCCCTCTTTCCCTCTTTCTCTCTTTCTCTCCTCTGCCGCCCACCGCACGCCGCCCACTGCTCCACCTTCCTCCCGCCACCGCACGCCGCCCACTGCTGCAGCGCCCTCCCGCGAGCAGCTCCTTCCTCCACGCGAGCGCTGCCTCCTAGCGCGCGAGCCCAGCACGCCACAGCTCGCGATCTCCCGCGAGCCAGCGCGCGAGCCCAGCGCGCGAGCCCAGCGCGCCACAGCTCGCGATCTCCCGCGAGCCAGCGCGCTACCCCTGCTCGACCCAGCTCGCGACCCAGCTCGCGACCCATCGCGAGCCAGCGCGCGACCCAGCGCGACCCAGCTCGCGACCCAGCTCGCGACCCGGCGCGAGCCAGCACGCGACCCAGCTCGTGACCCAGAGCGAGCCCTAGCCCGTGAGCCACCAGCGGGCCAGCCCGTGAGCCACCAGCGGGCCAGCCCGCTAGCAGCCAGCCCACCGGCCCGCGAGCCCATGACGGCCCGCGAGCCCGCGACCGGCTTTCCCCTGTGAGAGCTCACCTGCATCTTCTGTACTGCAGGTAACGACTGTATTGATTGAAGTTCTATGGTTTGCTGGTAGAAATTTAGTGGTTTCTAATACATTTGAAGTTTGGGAAATATTACAGGTTTTAAACCAACCCGACGGGCGAACGACAACTAGGTCTGAAACCCGAGGAACCCTAGGTGAGAGATGAATAAATTTTATTGATAGAATCCCTTATTAGGGTTTTAATCGCTATAAATTTGACGATTTGATTAGGTTTGTCTTTTGGAGAGTCGTTGAAAAAAATAGGGAGTGACCACCCTCCCTAGATAATGTGAGTGGGACTCTAATCTCTTGCATAAAATAGCAAAAACGTATTTTCTGTCGCATTTTCGATAAAACATGTTTTGATATGCATTCGTTGACTTGTGATATTAAATTTGGAAATCTGTTTTGTGATTTTTGGAGTGTTTTGAATTATATTTACAATGACTATGCATCCATGGTTTGAAATGAAACAATAATTGTGCCATTACTTGAAATTTTAAAATTTCCTTTTCTACCGTCGCATTGGTATGCTGTTTGAAATGATTCGATGAAACGTATTGGCACGCAGATTTGAAATGTTTTGAAGAACTATGTGGGTTGGATGCCCACTAGTTATGTGATGATGTGATGTTACTTGTGGGACGTTGTGCCCTGGGACGTTGTGCCCTTGTGATACTATGGGACGTTGTGCCCTGGGACGTTGTGCCCTTGTGATACTATGGGACGTTGTGCTCTTGTGATATTATGATGATTCCGTAGGGGGAGGACGTGTGTGACGCCACCGTCTAGCACCGGGCGGAGTCCTATACACGTTGATGAGTTGGCCCCAGCGAGCTCATGGCCAACGTCGGGGTAGAGAGCGTTTTAAAGTCTATGCATAATAAAAACCCCCGACGCGCCTGTCCTTGGTCACGGTTGACCTTTGCCGGGACTATTTTTGGCTCGCTCTGACATTACTTGATTTTAAATGGATGCATATATGCTTGTTATCGTGTGATTGGTTAAATGATTTCAAATTGTTAAACATATCATGTTTTGTCGCGAAATGTAAATTTTTGTTTCAAATGATGTTATTTGACACTCCAATTGTTCACCTATGCTATTTATGCTGGATATTATCCCCCTCACTCACTGAGTATCTTCCCATGATACTCACCCCTCTATTTTCTCTCCTCAGACAGGTTTATTGTGATAGAGCGACGTTACAGGCTCTGGAGCGGAGTGGGTATTCCGACGGTAAGATTTACTTTTAATTTAGTTTCGACCCTGCGAGGTCTTGACATAGAGGTCCGTAGTTGGCCATGTACTTATTTTGGGATGACTGTATAGTTTAACTCTCATATTTCATTTGCATTGAGGCGATTGTACGTACTTGAACGTTACTTGGGAAATGTGATATATATCGTATAAACTTAGGTCCGCTCGGTATAGCGGCTGCTCATGCTCTAGTTGGACATGACAGTAGAGGTCTGTGGTTAGGTTTGTTTATAGCCTTGCGTTGTTCTGAATGTTGGCTGTGGTGTTTGTTGATTTTGGAGAAGCCGGGATGGCCATTTGTGTATTGTACAAGATGATTTGGATTATACAGGTATAATTGTACATGGGAAACCTCCGATTTATGGGGAGGTTCTGCCCAATTTTCTGTAAAAATACAGCCGGCATTCAGGGGCAACGGGCGGCTGTTCACGATCCCGGTTTCGGGCGTGACACGCAGGCCCAGTACGGCCCACGGCCCAGTTCGGCCCCTGGCCCGCGAGCCCACGACGACCCGTGACCCTCTGTGTAGGTAAATGAATTCTCGATTCCTTGTATATACTAGGGTTTCGAAAATTATTGGTAATTTGACTCAAATTTCTCACTTGTGTTTCAAATGGTAAACATTACAGGTTTTAGACCAGGTTGACGGACGAACGAAAGCTAGATCCGGACACCCGAGAAACCCTAGGTGAGAGAAATGCAACCTTTTCAACGTTTGAATTAATTTTATCGAAATTAGGTCGAATTTAGATCGAGAGTTAAATAAGATATTGAAATGTGTGAGACCGCGGAGGGCCAAAATTTGGACAAATGATTCGCCGTGTTTAGGGCTTGAATCATTAAAAAAAAACGAGTTCCAAATATTTGTGGGAAGTCCAAATATATTTTCCGGCAGAAACCGTCGTAAAAATTAGTCGGAAATGGGTTTTCGGAGAATCGGGTCGAAAAACCCGTTGCAGGACCCGTCGGGCGAAGAAGAAGAAGCCCAGACCCGCGGGCGCGTGAAGAGCACGCGCCAGAGGGCGCGTCCAGCAGGCGCGTGCATGGCACGCGCCACACAGGCGCGTGAAGCGGATGGCGGTGTGGAGGTCGGGTCGGACCCTGACCTGGACCGACCCGCTACCGACCCGACCGGGTCAGACCCCGGACCGTTGACCGGGTCGGTCGGGTCAACCCTGACCCGTTGACCGACCCGGTCGGACCCGGCTCAGGGGCGGCTCAGCGCGTGAGGCGCGTGAGCCACGCGCTGCGACTGGGGGCGCGTGAGCCGAGCCGCGCGTGGCGCGTGGCAGCGCGTGAGCAGCGCGCCGCACGTCTGGCGCGTGCAGCAGGCTGCCGCCGGCGCGTGGAGGCGCGTGGCGGCGCGTGAAGTACACCGCCGGCGAGCGGCGGCGCGTGGGGAACCCCGGCGGCGCGTCAGGTCGTCCAAAATTGATTTTTTCAATTTTTTTGGGGGTCCTATGTGCATATTTGTGACTATTTGTGGGATTTTGTGCACCGAATTAAAGTCCGGATGATGAGATGAGATCCCGGGTTGTGGTGTATGGTGTCCGTTGACTCATATGCTCACTTTGGGGTCAATACTCGATTCATTTTGGATTGTTAATTCGTAGGGTGTACGAAATTGTGAAAATAAGCATTATTAGTCACTAACGTCTCTTTCTTTCTGTGTGACAGAGACAATGGCTGCGACAAAGAGTATCGTACTTGATCTCGTTAAGGGAGACAAGTTGAACGGTGACAATTATGAGATTTGGCACCGTAAAGTTCAATTTGTCTTCGAGGAGCAGGACCTAGCGGAGGTTCTCTTACACGAGATGACAGACCCCGGGGTGGGTGATACGCCTCAGGCGAAACTGGATGAGGAGGCGTATCGTGCATGGAAGAAGAAGGATGGCCAAGCTAGGGTCATCCTCCTTAACAGCATGCACGATGATCTGATTCCAGTGTACGAGCAGTATCCTACTGCGATGTCGGTTTGGAGTGCTCTGAGAGAGCACCTTGGCTCCCGGTCAGCTCCTAAGCTGAGGATGCTGACTTATAGGTTTATCACCTATAAGAAGAGACCCGATCATACAATGAAACAGCATTTAATGCATATGTCAAGTATGATCGCTTCTCTAAAGAACATGGGGGAGCCAATGTCTGATGAGCTTCAGGTACTGGGAGTAATCCAGTCCTTGCCTGACTCCTGGGATGTTGTAAAGACCTACCTCACACACACTGAGAGTATTCGTACTTTCATGGACGTGCGTAGGCATTGTGAGCTCGAGGAGGAGCGCCAGGAGGTGGCTAGGTCGGTTTCTGGTCATACCTATGTGGCGGAGTCGAGTAAGGGCTCCAAGGGCGTCAAGCGTAAATGGCGCAAATATGACAAGAAACCTAGCCAAGCTAAGAGGAAGCCAGCAGCGAAAACCGTTGATAGAGGGCAGACACGAAAGAAAAAGGAGCTCGATAAGAGCAAAGTCCGATGCTACGTTTGTGGCAAATCTGGGCATTTCGCTCGCGAGTGTGGCGAGCGAAAGGTATGTCCTTCTTCTTTACATGGTATGAGTTATGTTTCATCCACTGTGATGCTTACTAACTCTTCTCCTTTGTGGATTATAGACTCAGGAGCCACCGACCATGTAGCTCGAGATAGGAGCACATATGTGGAGTTCCGCCGATTGAGTCCCCAAGCGAGGAGGCTGTACGTGGGGAACGGAGCATTTGTGGTTGTGAAGGGGATTGGTACATGCAAGCTGATGCTGCAAAGTAACCAAGTCCTATACCTGCATCATGTGTTGTATGCTCCCGAGATTCGGCGGAATCTCATTTCTGTCCTTTGTTTAGATCGTTTAGGATACTCTGTCATTTTCAGAAATTTGAGTGTTTCTGTCATTTACGATAACTCTGTTTTATGTACTGGTTTAGTCCATGATGGACTTTATGCGTTGGATTTGGTTTCCTTTAATAAAATTTCTGATTTGTCTTCTATTGCGTATACATCTGATAGCGTAGTTGATGATGTTTCAATTTGGCATAGTAGACTTGGCCACATAGGGCAAGAGAGAATGAACCGGTTAGCTACGAGTGGCTTATTGGGCCCGCTAACCCGGATCGAGTTGCCCTTATGTGAGTTTTGCCTAACCGGCAAAGCGACGAGGAAACCATTTGGAAAAGCAATGAGGGCTGGGACCCCATTGCAATTGATCCACTCCGATATTTGTGGACCTATGAATGTGAGAGCCCGAAACGGAGCCACGTATTTCATTACGTTCATAGATGATTACACGCGTTTCGGTTACGTCTACCTTATCTCGCACAAGTCTGAGGCATTAAATTGCTTCAGGAGGTTTATTAGCGAGGTAGAAAACCAGTTAGACTTGAGAATTAAAACTCTCAGAACCGATAGAGGACGCGAGTACTTGTCTGAAGAGTTTAAAGAGCTCTGTTTCGAGAAGGGCATTACGAGACAGTTGACTATTCCTGCTACTCCCCAGCAGAACGGGGTAGCTGAGAGAAGGAATAGGACTTTGTTGGAGATGGTAAGATCGATGATGGCGCAGGCCAATTTGGCTATCTCCCATTGGGGAGACGCATTGTTGACTGCCGCCTACGTTCTTAACCGTGTTCCAACCAAGTCCGTAGTCAGTACCCCATACGAGCTTTGGACAGGGAGGCAGCCTGACCTTAGCCATTTGAGACCATGGGGTTGTGCCGCATACGTTCACGATTCCTCGCACCCACACGGCAAGTTAGGCCCACGAGGAAAGAAATGTATCTTTGTAAGGTACTCTGAACATTCTAAGGGACATGTGTTCCTAGGTGAACGTACGGATGGCACGGTCTCCGAGATCGAATCTCGTAATGCTACGTTCCTGGAAAAGGATTTCCCTAAGAGAGGCGAAATTGACCAGGATTTCACCTTTTATGAGATGGGTGAGCCTGACGGCCCAAATGAGCCCAGGGGAGGGACCCAAGAGCCTACAATGGATCTTGGTCCTAGTGGGAGTAACCTATCTCGAGGTGAGGAGGCTCCTCCTCCTCGTAGGAGTAGTCGGGGACATGTACCCCGACGTCATTTTCCGATAGAGGATGAGATCCTCATCGTGACTCCTGAGGATGATGAAGAACCTCAAACCTTTGAGAAGGCTCTCGAGAGTCCTATGAGGGACCAATGGCTAGAGGCCATGAAAGAGGAGATGGAATCAATGAGGGTCAACGGGGTCTGGGACCTAGTTGACTTACCTGAGGATAGAAGGGCCATAGGGAACAAGTGGGTTCTCAAAATCAAGAGGAAGGCCGACGGATCGGTGGAAAGATACAAAGCCCGTCTAGTAGCCAAGGGTTACACACAGACAAAGGGCATTGATTACGAGGAGACTTTCTCCCCCGTAGTCAAATTTACATCGATCCGTCTACTCTTGGCGATTGTCGCGAGCATGGATCTAGAGTTGCATCAGATGGATGTAAAAACCGCTTTCCTTAATGGAAATCTGGATGAGGAGATCTACATGGAGCAGCCCTCTGGGTTCGTTCTAGTAGGTCATGAGGACAAGGTCTGTCGACTTCGGAAGTCGATATATGGCCTAAAGCAATCATCCAGGCGGTGGTACCTAAGATTCCACGAGGAGGTGATATCTTATGACTTTACAATGATCGAGGAGGATCATTGTGTTTACTTGATACGATCTGATAACTCTTTTGTGATCCTGTCCCTGTATGTGGACGATATACTGTTGGCTGGGAACAACATTCAGTATATGATGACGATCAAGGCTTGGTTGTCATTGAGCTTCGACATGAT
Organism: Dillenia suffruticosa; assembly: GCA_033439265.1. Taxonomy (NCBI): domain Eukaryota; kingdom Viridiplantae; phylum Streptophyta; class Magnoliopsida; order Dilleniales; family Dilleniaceae; genus Dillenia; species Dillenia suffruticosa. The sequence goes on from JAVTVX010000005.1 coordinate 6,224,494, forward strand.
CGACATGGGTGAAGCTGAGTTCATCCTTGGAGTTAAGATCCAGAGAGATCGATCGAGAAGAATGTTGGCTCTTTCACAAGAGACCTACATTAAGAAAATTCTCGAACGCTTTGGGATGAGTGATTGTAATCCCATTGATACTCCAATCGCCAAGTGTGATGGTCTGAGTTTTGAGATGTGCCCGAAAACTCAGGAAGATATAAGGGAGATGCGAAAAATCCCTTATTCCAGCGCAGTGGGAAGTCTAATGTATGCGATGTTGTGTACACGACCAGACATATGTTACGCAGTCGGTCTGGTGAGTAGATATCAATCAAATCCTGGAAGGGGTCACTGGAGAGCAGTGAAAAGGATTTTTCGATATCTCAAGGGAACTGCGAGCTACTCCTTGTGTTATGGGAGAGGGGATTTGCGCCTCATAGGATATTCAGACGCCGACTGGGGCGGTGATCTGGATAAGCGCAAATCGACATCAGGTTTTGCATTCTTGCTCAATGGCGGTGCCATTTCTTGGAGCAGCAAGAAGCAGACCTGTGTAGCGTTATCTACGATGGAGGCTGAGTTCGTGGCTTGCTCAGTCGCAGTTCAGGAAGTGTTTGGCTCCGAAGACTATTAGATGACTTAGGGGTTGTGGCTGATAGTGGGAGGCCAGTGATGATTTACTGTGATAATCAGGCTGCTATCGCCTATACTCGAGACCCTAAGTATCATAGTAGGACCAAACACATAGACACCAGATATAATTTTGTTAGAGACATCATCGAGAAGGGTGAAGTGACCGTCAAGTACATCTCGACACATTGCATGGTGGCTGACCCCTTCACCAAACCCATCACTAGAGACTCATTTAAAGCACATAGAGAGTCATTGGGTTTGGGAATATTTTGATTTTTCTCATTGTACTAAACTGACGATGTGATGCTTATTATATTTTTATATATGATTTTGTGCATTATTCAGTCACATTAATATTTTCTTAAATAATGCACTTATTTATATCATGTATATTTTGATGTGATAAAATATATGTCAGGCAGGTGAGGTCGACTCTCTTACACGAGCGACCACCTCCAACTCTGAGTGAGTGGAGATGAGACAGTTTCTAGTCGTAAGAGGCATTGAGAGTGTCCCAACTAGAACAAAAGTCGCCCTGATACGTGTTCAGGATGAGGTCATTTGGGATATGACCGACATGGAAATACCCACATCCATGTTGCCTGTGAGTAGCCAGATTTGAGATCTCAGACATCACCTGCGATAGTGATATTGTCTCTGAGACACTCTCTTTGAGATCTCTGGGTAGAGTCTTATGTGTAGACTGAGTCCCGTATCTGCACAGTGTTAAGAAATCTGACATATGCCCTTTTGAGAAATAAGGGATTAACACTGTGGCGCGCGTTTCATACCGCGTGTGATGACGACTAGGGATAGTGGGAGCAATTATATGAGACGATGATCTAATCATGATCCCCGTTCCCACTGTGTGAGACCCGAGATCCATAGCGAGGGATCTCAAGTACCCTTATTTTACTTTCGACTGTGTCTAGAAGTCTTGATTCAGTGTTTGCTACTTTAGTCTGTTTACCTATGGCCCGGAAGATAAATTGAGGTCTAAGGGGCAGGTCTAGGAAAGCAGCTGAATTGAGATCGATGGATTCGAGTTTGGGAAAAGAAGACCAATATACATTACATCGTTGTGTAGTATTCACCGACCGGTCTGTTACGTATATCCACGTTGGGATAAAAACGTAATAGTGAATACACATTCGAGGATATATTGGGGATGACTTTCGATGAGGAAAGTGACTCGAAGGATGTAAATGTGATGAGTCTGGGGTACAGCGAGATGTTTTATTATTAACGACGACTCCTCGAACATCCTAACAGGTGTATCGAGAAGTCTTTATTTGCAGGTGTACTCGCCAGTCGCATGACACCCAATCTAGTATGAAAATCCAGAAGGGTGATACAGGAGATCGCATGAGCTGTGATCTCGTGATGGATGAAAATGCCCTCGTGTGCAAGTGGGAGATGAAGGAATGAATGCCCACGTGGGGCATCTTTCCATATTTGGAAAAAGGAAATATCCCACTTTCCATATGCACAAATGGTAACTTATGGGATTTGAATTCCCTACCATTTGTGGTGACGGAGACATATGGAAACTAGGGGGCAAAACCCTAGAACAAACAACCATTGCAAAAAATTGTGAGGAGACAATTGAGAGAAAGAGGGAAAAATTCTGCGAAGAGAATTTGTCACCGGATTCGATTGAGGGGTCGTGGTGCTGCGGTGATAGCTCATCTTTTGTGATTATCATCCCGACTGCGAGGTCGATTGATCGAGATTCGTCGTTCCCAGATTTTGTAATCTACTTTTGAGGTATGCCCGAAAATCCTATTCTTTTATGATTCCGAAATATTTTGCACGCTTCCGCATGTGTATGTGCATATAAATCCAACAGGTTGTGATAATTTAAAATGGCAATTTTGCTTGTTTTGTTGAAGCAAAAGTTTTGGCTTTTATACTTTTTGAAGTGGTTGTTATTAATAGGATTTTTATTTTCTTTTTTTTTTTTTTCGTGTGTGCTTTAAATAGTGCATTAGCTAGATGTTATTGTGATTTCACTCCATTAATTTTATAGAATTTCTTTTCTTTTTCTTTTTCTTTGCTTTGATGTCATAAGCTACATTTAGATTTTTAACTAAAATTTATTATTAATTGTTTGTATTCTCTATTATTTAGCTTTAAAAAGAAAATGTGAATAGAAATGATTGAGTGAAGAAATTAAAAACTACCAACAAACAGTCTGATTAACTTGGAAAATTGTCATTTGGATTTTTCACTGCACTATGTGTTATCATTGTTAATAAATGCCATAATGAAATAATCAAAGGAGGGCTCTACCAAAGATTAATATTTTTATTAAATAGCATGTATATTGTTTATCAAATTGAGCTCAGACAAATTTTACAACTTAAACTCAAATTGAGTTTTATTGTAAGGGCAAAAAGTTGAGAAGATATGTGGTAACTATGTCTACCCATGTAAGGGCAAAAAGAAATAATTTTATGATTTTTAGATTATCGAAGAAAGTCAATTTTTATTACAAAGTTAAAATCCTAAACTCATATCGTATAATTCCAAAATGTTAATTATATCAATTAAACAATAAATCAGCGTCGAGTGAACTTTGCTGGATAATATTTTCAATCTTAATATATACAAATAATCAGAAATTGTAATATAATTAAGATATCAAATGAGTAGAGTTAAATCAAAACTCACACATAAATTAATTAAGTAAATTAGTCTATTCGAACTCTTTGTAGAAGGATTTATTTAAAATCAACTTCTAAGACTAAAAAAAAAAAATTAGAGAAGAGAGAGAGAGAGAGAGAGAGAGAGAGAGAGAGAACAAGTTTCAAATTCTGTTACGGTTCATCAGGTTTGCCGCTTTTAGGACTAGAAAACAAGCGTTTGTGTTACCATTCAAAATGACACCCTATAAATCTAAACGATGCGAACTCTTGAAGAAACGACTGCTCTATGTTCTTTAGTGTGTCGTTTTAAGCCTTCTTCCCTTCCCATCTCATTTTGCTCTCCGTTTCCTTCCTTGTAAGACATTTCCTTTTTTGCTCTTCATCTTCTACCCTTGATGCTGCCATGAATTACTAATTCATTAATTATACTATTCAATTACTTCCCCCAATTCGATTTTTCTCCGAGCCCCTAAAAACCAGATTCAATTCAAAGTGTCCTTTCTTTTTCAAATGAGAAACAATGGAATTTTTGGGTTTTACGGTAGAAGCTTTCATGAGGTATATTCACAAGAATTTTTTTTATTAATTATTGGAATTATTGCTTATAATTGACACTGTTGTTGGTTTTGGTCTTCATTGAAAAATAGGAATGTGTTATCATTTTCTCCTTGTTTATTGATTATGTTAAGTCTTTGTTTGATCATTTTCAATGCAATTTCTGTTTCTTCTTTCTTACTCTGCCTCCTTAGACCTAGAATATAAGAAACATAGAATCTTCTCATTTGATTTGTTGTGAGGTGTCCACTACTAAAAAAATAAGTATCAACGATGGATAAATATCGATGGAAAAAAATCCGTCGATCTTTGTTTGATCATTTTCAATGCAATTTCTGTTTCTTCTTTCTTACTTTACCTCCTAAGACCTAGAATATAAGAAACATAGAATCTTCTCATTTGATTTGTTGTGAGGTGTCCACTACTAGAAAAACAAGTATCGGCGATAGATAAATATCGATAGAAAAAATCTATCGGTAATAGCGATGGATTTCCAACGGATTAATATCGGACACAATATCGACGGATTAGTGACGAAAAGATTTCCATCGCTAAACCTAAAAAAATAAAAAAAATTGTAAGATTATCAGCGACGGATTATCGATGGAATTTTTAGCGACGAAAATATTCTGTTGGTAATTAGTTGGTGAATTGGTGAAAGAAAAAAAATTAAAAAAATACATGTACAGCCATTAACGACGGATTACTGACGGAAAAATGAGCGATGGGTGGGCGGTGGGTCTGGAGCTGCAAACTTATTTTTTTCATAACTCAAAAATCAGCGACGGACGGGGTTCGTTACTGATTTTTCTTTTTTTCAACGACTGATTTTTTTTCGTTATTAATATCAACGACAGATTTTTTCCGTCGCTGATAATTAGTAGGTGTAGGGACAGGCTGAATGTGTCACACCCCGAATCGGGATAGTGAGCAGCCGCCCGTTACCCTGGATGCCGGCTGTACTTTTACAGAAAATCGGACAGAACCTCCCTATATATCGGAGATCTCCCATATTAAAATAAACCTGTTACCTGTCCAAAAGGGGTCATCCCGGCCTCAAAATGTATATATTATCCTCCACAACAAACTAGATCATCCTACTGCACAATCCAGGGCAACGCAAGACTAACAAACAATTCTCCACAGTCCTAACCACAGACCTCTACTGCCATGCCCCCATCAAAGGCATGGACAGCCGCCAGTCGCCCCTCCTGTGATTTAGAGGAGGCATCGAGCGATCCTATAGGACACTTCTAAGACATGACACATTCCCAAATATAGACGCAATGAAAAAGAAATGCCTCAATGCAATGTCATGCAGTGACATGAGAGTTCCACAAATTAAATATCCATATTTATACAGTCATCCCAGAATTATAAAAAAATGGTCATCTATAGACCTCAAAATACATATACATCATCAATACAAATTTTCAGCGGAAATACACAATAATTCCTCAAGTCCAGGCCTGATCTCCCAAAGAAACGAGCGTCCTAAAAGCGACACTCCTTGTCAAATACTATCTCTGAAACAAAAGGGAAATGAGGGGTGAGTACACGGGAAAGAATACTCAGTGAGTGAGTGGGTCAATGCAGTCATCAAATATGGAGTGTGAAACTGGAGTGTCAAAACATAAGTATATAAATCATATTTCAAATCATCATGCTTTTCATTTCAACAATATATCACTTCACGCATTTTCAAGTCAAATATGCATCCAAAGTACCATCATTTAAAATCATAGAGCTGCCAGCCGAAAATGTCCTGGCAGAGGTCTACCGCGACCTATGACAGGGGCACCGGGGGTGTTATATGCAAATTTCTTTAAAGTGCTCTCTACCCCGGCGTTGGCGACGAACCTCGTCCAGGTGCTAGACTTGGAGAGGATATCCAATCCAAATCCAAATCCTCCCCCTTTCGGGTTCAATCTGGCTAGTACCGTGTAGATAATCAAATCACGACAACTCGTGGGATACCCCAGGCCTAGGCATATCCGGACGCCACCAAAGCACCTCTCACGGTGTCCTTCGTAGCTACGGAACAATACATATCAAAGCCCTCAAGGCCAAAACTAATATCATATCAAAATGTGCCGAAATCAGGTTCATAAACCAATGCAACATATAGTATAAAATGGCACATTATACATTTCAACCACATGGATGCATAATTTCATAATTCAATACAGTTTTTGGACACTCCAACGGTTCACAAAAGTCAATTTTAAAACCAGTCAAAACATTTCCAACATACGACAAATCATGCTCATTACCAAAATGTTGTAAAACAGGATTTACATATTAAATAAAAGTATTGAAATAAATCTCACTCACAGATTTTGGGGAAGGTAGCGCACTCCCCAATAACACCAAAATACGCAAAACAAAGCGTCCCTCAATCGAGTCACCAAGAAAGCCAACCTAATCAAGTCATCACGATTTTCATCAATTTCTGACTATTTCAGGGTTTATCGTTTTTTTTTCTTAATTTCGTACGAACCCTAAATTCCTCAATTTATAAACAAATCAACTAATGCTACCTAATTTGACAAAATTTATTCAAGGGTTGAAGAGATTTCATTTCTCTCACCTAGGATTCTTCGGATCTCGAATTTAGCTTTCGTTCGCCTATTGGTTTGGTCTAAAACCTGAATGTTTCCAAATTTGAAACAATTGCCAACAATTTAAGTCCAATACTAAAGAATTTCGAAACCCAAGTGCGAAAATCGAAACTTAGAGGCTCACGGACTGTCACGGGCCGTCGCGGGCCGTGGGCCGCGGGCTGGTGGGCTGGTGGGCCTGATGGGCCAGGTGGGCCGCGGGCCAGATTGGGCCGCGTGCTGGACTGGACCGCAGTGGCTAGGGTCACGCTCGCGAGCTGGATCGAGCACTCGCGCAGTGGGTCGCACGCTGGAGCGCTTGCGCTCGTGCTGGAGGTGCGTAGGGGCTCGGGCAGAGGCGCGCAAGGGCGCGCTTGGGTCGCGCGCTGGGTGTCGCGTGCTGCTCGTGTGCTGATCGAGCGCTGCTCGCGCGCTGCTCGTGGGCTGCTCGCGCGCTGCTCGCGGGCTGCTCGTGCTGGGCTGGCGCTGGGCTCGCGCGCTGCTCGCGCGCTGGCTCGCGCTAGCTCGCGCGCTGTTGTGCGAAGGAGAGGAGCTGCAGCGGCGCTCGTGCAGAGAGGAGCTGCAGCGGCTCGCTCGCGGGAGGGGGGAAGCTGCAGCGGCTGTGGGTGGCGCTGGTGGTGACCGGCGGTGTTGGCGGCGGCGGCGGCAGCGGGAGGGGAAGAGACACGGCGGCGGGGAGAAGGGAAAAGAGAGAAGAAAGAGGGAGAGAAGAAGAGGGAGAGAGAAGAGAGAAGAGAGGGGAAAAGAGAGAGAGAAAATTGGGCTTTAAGCCCTAATTTTGTTTTTTATTTGTTTTTTATTTTTTTTTAATTGGGTATTACATTTTCTAACCCCCTAAAAACAAGTCTCGTCCTCGAGACTAAAAGAAAACTATACAGAAAATAGATGGGAGTACTGTTTCCTCATGGCTTCCTCAGGCTTCCAAGTTTGTTTCTCGACCTGGTCGCTCCTCCACAAGACTTTGACAAGAGGAACCTCTTTGCTCCGTAGCTTTCTGACCTGTCGATCCAGAATAGTCACGGGCTGAACAGGTAAACTCAAGTCCTCTCGAAGCTCAATTGGCGGAGCTTCTAAAACGTGTGAGGGATCTGGCTGATATCTCTTAAGTACTGAGACATGAAATACATCGTGAACACGCGATAGATCTGCTGGCAGCTCCAATTTATATGCTACACTTCCGACCCTGTCAAGGATACGGAATGGCCCAATATACCTGGGACTCAACTTCCCTCGCTGCCCAAATCGAATGACTCCCTTCAAGAGAGATATCTTTAAGAATACCATGTCTCCCACAGTAAACTCTAGAGGTCGCCGCCTACGATCTGCATAGGATTTCTATCTATCCTGGGCGGCTTTTATCCGCGTACGGATAATCCTCACTTTCTCCTTCGTCTCCTCTACCAGCTCAACATTGGTGAGTCGTCGCTCACCAACCTCATCCCAGCACAACGGGGTACGACACTTCCTCCCATACAATGCCTCGTAAGGTGGCATGCCAATGCTCGCCTGATAGCTATTATTATAAGCGAATTCCACCAACGGAAGATGCCGATCCCAACTCCCCCGGAAATCCATAACACATGCCCTAAACATGTCCTCTAAAGTCTGAATAGTTCTCTCTGACTGACCATCTGTCTGGGGGTGATACGCTTGCTGAAATTCAGTCTAGTACCCAAAGCCACCTGCAGACTGGGCCAAAAATGGGATGTAAATCTGGGGTCTCGATCTGATACTATCGACACTGGAACCCCATGCAGTCTCACAATCATATCAATATAGAGGCGTGCCAACCTTTCAAGCGAGTAATCACCCCTAATAGGGATGAAATGTGCGGACTTAGTAAGTCGGTCAACTATCACCCAAATAGCATCATGCTGTGCCGAAGTCCGCGGTAATCCCACTACAAAATCTATCGTGATATGCTCCCACTTCCACTCAGGAATGGGAAGGGACTGCAAAGTGCCAGCTGGACGCTGGTGCTCAGCCTTCACCTGCTGACATACAAGGCAACAAGCAATGAATTCTGCAATTTCCCGTTTCATACCCGACCACCAATAACTGTCTCTGATGGTGCGGTACATTTTGGTACTACCGGGATGTAAAGCATAGGCAGATGAATGAGCCTCCTCAAGAATAGCCCTGCGGAGATCACTATCTGCCGGTACACATACTCGATCTCGAAAAACCAACAGTCTATCCTTGCGAACTCTAAAGTCGTCAATATCACCTCTGCTGGCTTTTTCATAAATATCTCGGAGCTCTTCGTCACTCTGCTGAAGCTCCCTGATACGATCGAGCAAACTCGGTCGAACCTCAAATCTGGCTAGTATAGCTCCCTGATCATCACTAGCCAACCTGACTCCCAAAGCTCGGAGTCCCAATAAACACGAGAGATAAGTACTCTCGGTAGTCTGAGAAGAGGAAGATGACTTCCGACTCAAGGCATCAGTCACCACATTAGCCTTGCCCGGATGATAATCAATAATGAGGTCATAATCCTTTAGCAGCTCTAACCATCTCCGCTGCCTCAAATTCAGCTCCCTCTGAGTGAACAGATACTTTAGACTTTTGTGATCTGTAAACACTCTGCATGTGACCCCATATAAATAGTGGCGCCATATCTTTAGCGCAAAGACTATGGCCGCCAACTCTAAATCGTGCGTAGGATAATTCACCTCATGCTTCTTTAGCTGCCGCGAAGCATAGGCGATAACTCTACCATCCTGCATCAATACACAGCCCAATCCCTGCCTACTGGCGTCACTGTACACCACATACTCTCGACTACTCGTGGGAAGGGCTAGAATCGGAGCGGACGTCAATCGCTGTTTGAGCTCCTGAAAGCTCACCTCACAACGATCATCCCATACAAACTTGACACATTTTCGCGTCAATCTAGATAACGGAGCCGCAATTTGAGAAAAGCCCTCTACAAACCTGCGGTAATACCCGGCTAGATCAAGAAAACTCCTGATCTCAGTCACTGTCTGTGGCTGCTCCCATCTCAAGATAGCCTCAACGTTCTGCGGATCAACAAAGATACCTTCCGCAGAAACTACATGGCCAAGAAAACCAATCTGCCGCAACCAAAATTCATACTTGGTGAACTTGGCATAAAGCTGTCTCTCACGAAGAGTCTGCAAAATCACCCTAAGGTGCTGAGCATGCTCATCATCACTCCGCGAGTAGACTAAGACATCATCAATAAAAACAATGACAAACCGATCCAAATAATCGTGAAAAATTCGGTTCATTAGGTCCATAAATGCGGCAGGGGCATTAGTCAGCCCAAACGGCATGACCAAAAACTCATAATGTCCGTATCGGGTGCGGAAAGCCGTCTTAGGCACATCCTCAGCCCTAATCCGCAGTTGATGGTAACCCGACCGGAGATCTATCTTTGAAAATACTCTGGCACCCTGTAACTGATCAAAGAGATCATCAATACGTGGTAGTGGGTACCGATTTTTAACGGTAACTTTGTTCAGCTGTCTATAATCTACACATAGCCGAAATGTGCCGTCCTTCTTTTTCACAAACAACACCGGTGCACCCCACGGAGACGTGCTAGGACGGATAAACCCCTTATCCAGCAACTCTTGCAGCTGGACCTTGAGCTCTCTCAGCTCAGCCGGCGCCATCCTGTATGGCGGCATAGAGATAGGGGTAGTCCCCGGAGCTAAATCGATCTCAAAGTCAAACTCCCGAACAGGTGGTAGTCCGGGCAGCTCCTCGGGAAAAACATCAGGAAAATCCTGTACCACTGGGATATCCTCCAGTTTCGGTCCCTGAGCAGTGGTGTCAATGATATGAGCCAGGTAAGCCGCGAATCCGTCGCGAATCATACATCTGGCCTCCAAAACTGAAATGACACAGTGGGGTAAAACCCGCCTCTCGCCCTCAAAAATCAACACTGGCCGATCGGGTCTTCGAAATTCCACCTGCTTCTTAAAGCAGTCAACTGAAGCCCGATGAATATGTAGTCAGTCCATCCCCAAGATGGCATCAAAATCAGTCATGGCGAGAGGGATTAGATCTGCCTTCAGCACTGTATCCCCAACTTTGATTTCACATTCTCTGTACACTGTGTCGCGCACAATCTGCTCACCCAGAGGAGTGATGACCGATATCTCCTCGTCCAAAGGTGAGAGCGGTCTATCAGAGTGTCGGGAGAATTTATCGCTCACATACGAATAATTAGACCCCGTGTCAATAAGGATACGAGCATCTATTCCGAAAATGGGTAGAGTACCTATCATTTGAACAAATACACATAAACTTAGAATAATTTCAAACCTGATATGTATATATATATGTCAAAATATTTGAGCCTCTAGGGCTTCTACAACCTCGGTGTACAAAGATGTCAGAGAGGTATCATGTCGACAAAAGGGAACACAACTCAAAATACCTATACGACTGATACAATGCTGACATCCTCAAAAGAAGTGAAAATACGAATAATGATCCTATTCTACAGGATCAGAAGGAGGAGTACCCATGATGATGTCGGGATTCGCCTGGGCGTCCTCATGCGTCATGGCATAAACCAGGGCCTGAGCCCTAGACTGCTGTCGTGCCTGAGTCTGCACTGTGTTACTCCCAGTCGTCACCCTGGGAGTAGAAACTGCTGGCCGAACAGGCTGCCCCTGCTGTCCCATACGAAGAGTATTAGTGCGGCTCAGTGAACTCTGTGCTCCGATTCCTAGCTCAGGGCAAGAACTCCTAATATGCCCCGGCTTCCCACAGTGGAAGCAAGTGACCGTCACTGAACAAGCTCCGCTTGGATGGGACTGACTGCACCTGCGGCAATAAGGGTGCCGCTGAGTAGTAAACTGTGCAGGGTGAGTCGGTGCGGGCTGTCTAAACCCCTGGGAGTACTGTCCCCGTCCCAGCTCAGGAAATCCAGATCCAAATCCGCCTCTGTACGAACTGGATCCCCTGCCCCTCTTGGAATTCTCCGCAAAATGAGACTTCTCCTTCTTTCTCTTCTGCTCTCTGCTCTCTCTCTGCCTAGTCTCAGCGCGGACCAAAGCCTCCGCGCGGTGAGCAGAGTCTATCACCTCGGCCAGTGTAAACTGTGGAGTAACAGTCATATACCTCTTTATGCTGAGGTTAAGACCGTCCTCAAACTTGAAGCGCAAATACTAAGGTGTGGCCAGATCTGGTACAAATGCGGCAAGTCTCCGCATGTCTGCCTCATACTCCGAGACAGATCTGGACCCCTGTGTAAGCCGTCCCAACTCTGACCTCATCCGGTCCTGCTGGTAGAGTGGGAAAAATCTGCGGTCAAACTCCCGAAGGAAGTCGTCCCACCGCAATGGCTCTATCGCCTCATCAGTAAGGGTCTCCCACCATGAGAGGGCCTCTCCCCCTAATAATCGCTCTGCCACTTTCAGGCAGAGCTTCTCTCCAATCCCCAGATCGGTCAAAATCCTGCGGGTGCGGTTGATCCAATGCTTGGCTGCCGCAGCATCACCAAGCCCTGTGAAATCCGTGCACCCTAGCTGACGAGCGTCCTTAACCAATTGAGTCAGCTCATGTACCCGTCTAAGAATAGCCGATGTGGCCTCACTCGGCTCGGACAAAGTAGAAGGACCGGCCACCGGCGGTGGAACCGGTGCCGTAGGAACTGGCGCCGCTGCAGGTGCAGGAGCCGCTGTAGGTGGTGGTGGGGGCGGAATCTGAACCCCATGCGAAGCGTACCACTCATACACCTGCCTAAAGGCGTCGAGTGTGGGTACAGGAGTCTCAGCCTAAGCAGTTGGCTGAGTAGGTGCCGGTGGTGGCACGCGAGTCGAGGTACGATCCTCCGGCTCATCTAAGTCCTCTCGTACTCGTGGGGTCTCGGGTGCCCGAGGTGCATCTGGCACTAACAGATCCTCAAGCGATGCGAATCTAGCACCTCTCCTTCCACGTCTAGGTGGCATAATTCTGCAAGAGAAAGATACTTATTATCATAAAAAGAATAGGCACGGTTCAAGAATTTTGAACTAATCATAGCATGGCTACCTTCACAAAAGGATGAGATTCTTAGTTCAATAGGAGAAGAATATAGCAAGTTAGGTTAGATACAACCGTATCTAACCCCCTAAAATAGATGAACTCATATGCCTATGACCATGCACTGGGACTTCATGACTGTATGAAACTCTCATGCATTGAGGACTTTAAACACAACACAAGTGGGAATGTTTTCAAAACTCTCTTCCTCCATAGCTCTCAACCAAGTCTCTCTGATACCAATCCAACTGTCACACCCCGAACCGGGATAGTGAGCAGCCGCCCGTTACCTTGGATGCCGGCTGTACTTTTACAAAAAATCTGACAGAACCTCCCCATATATCGGAGATCTCCCATATTAAAATAAACCTGTTACCTGTCCAAAAGGAGCCATCCCGGCCTCAAAATGCATATATTATCCTCCACAACAAACTAGATCATCCTACTGCACAATTCAGGGCAACGCAAGGCTAACAAACAATTCTCCACAGTCCTAACCACAGACCTCTACTGCCATGCCCCCATCAAAGACATGGACAGCCGCCAGTCGCCCCTCCTGTGATTTAGAGGAGGCACCGAGCGATCCTATAGGACACTTCTAAGACATGACATATTCCCAAATATAGACGCAATGAAAAAGAAATGCCTCAATGCAATGTCATGCAGTGACATGAGAGTTCCACAAATTAAATATCCATATTTATACAGTCATCCCAGAATTATAAAAAAATGGTCATCTATAGACCTCAAAATACATATACATCATCAATACAAATTTTCAGCGGAAATACACAATAATTCCTCAAGTCCAGGCCTGATCTTCCAAAGAAACTGAGCGTCCTAAAAGCGACACTCCTTGTCAAATACTATCTCTGAAACAAAAGGGAAATGGGGGGTGAGTACTCGGGAAAGAATACTCAGTGAGTGAGTGGGTCAATGCAGTCATCAAATATGGAGTGTGAAACTGGAGTGTCAAAACATAAGTATATAAATCATATTTCAAATCATCATGCTTTTCATTTCAACAATATATCACTTCACGTATTTTCAAGTCAAATATGCATTCAAAGTACCATCATTTAAAATCATAGAGCTGCCAGCCGAAAATGTCCTGGCAGAGGTCTACCGCGACCTATGACAGGGGCACCGGGGGTGTTATATGCAAATTTCTTTAAAGTGCTCTCTACCCCGGCGTTGGCGACGAACCTCGTCCAGGTGCTAGACTTGGAGAGGATATCCAATCCAAATCCAAATCCTCCCCCTTTCGGGTTCAACCTGGCTAGTACCGTGTAGATAATCAAATCACGACAACTCGTGGGATACCCCAGGCCTAGGCATATCCGGACGCCACCAAAGCGCCTCTCACGGTGTCCTTCGTAGCTACGGAACAATACATATCAAAGCCCTCAAGGCCAAAACCAATATCATATCAAAATGTACCGAAATCAGGTTCATAAACCAATGCAACATATAGCATAAAATGGCACATTATACATTTCAACCACATGGATGAATAATTTCATAATTCAATACAGTTTTTGGACACTCCAACGGTTCACAAAAGTCAATTTTAAAACCAGTCAAAACATTTCCAACATACGACAAATCATGCTCATTATCAAAATGTTGTAAAACAGGATTTACATATTAAACAAAAGCATTGAAATAAATCTCACTCACAGATTTTGGGGAAGGTAGCGCACTCCCCAATAACACCAAAATACGCAAAACAAAGCGCCCCTCAATCGAGTCACCAAGAAAGCCAACCTAATCAAGTCATCACGATTTTCATCAATTTCTGACTATTTCAGGGTTTATCATTTTTTTTCTTAATTTCGTACGAACTCTAAATTCCTCAATTTATAAACAAATCAACTAATGCTACCTAATTTGACAAAATTTATTCAAGGGTTGAAGAGATTTCATTTCTCTCACCTAGGATTCTTCGGATCTCGAATTTAGCTTTCGTTCGCCTGTTGGTTTGTTCTAAAACCTGAATGTTTCCAAATTTGAAACAATTGCGAACAATTTAAGTCCAATACTAAAGAATTTCGAAACCCAAGTGCGAAAATCGAAACTTAGAGTCATTTACCTTCGCAGAGGCTCACGGACTGTCACGGGCCGTCGCGGGCCGTGGGCCGCGGGCCGGACTGGGCCGTGTGCTGGACTGGGCCGCAGTGGCTAGGGTCACGCTCGCGAGCTGGATCGAGCACTCGCGCAGTGGGTCGCACGCTAGAGCGCTTGCGCTCGTGCTGGAGGTGCGCAGGGGCTCGGGCAGAGGCGCGCAAGGGCGCGCTGGGGTCGCGCGCTGGGTGTCGCGCGCTGCTCGTGCGCTGATCGAGCGCTGTTCGCGCGCTGCTCGCGGGCTGCTCGCGCGCTGCTCGCGGGCTGCTCGTGCTGGGCTGGCGCTGGGCTCGCGCGCTGGCTCGCGCTAGCTCGCGCGCTGTTGTGCGAAGGAGAGGAGCTGTAGCGGCGCTCGTGCAGAGAGGAGCTGCAGCGGCTCGCTCGCGGGAGGGGGGAAGCTGCAGCGGCTGTGGGTGGCGCTGGTGGTGACCGGCGGTGCTGGCGGCGGCGGCGGCAGCGGGAGGGGAAGAGACACGGCGGCGGGGAGAAGGGAAAAGAGAGAAGAAAGAGGGAGAGAAGAAGAGGGAGAGAGAAGAGAGAAGAGAGGGGAAAAGAGAGAGAGAAAATTGGGCTTTAAGCCCTAATTTTGTTTTTTATTTTCTTTTATTTTTTTTTTTTTTTTATTTTTTTTTTTTTAATTGGGTATTACAGAATGCATATGTCTTGTATGGACCCGACCCATCTATTTTGCCATGTAGTACCGGTAAGTTAGTATATATATGCCTATGTTCATCTAGTGTGTAGAAGTGCCAAGTTGAGAGTGTGGGTGTTTTGGGGCTAGGGTTTCAAGAGAGAGATCTTCAGCATTGTTCCTCCACCCTCTTTCTCTTCGATAGTAGATTTGCTTCTCCTCACCTGTGGATGTAGGCTTGCAAGCAGAACCACATATATCTTGTGTTTGCTTGTTCTTTGTATGTTGTCTTTCTCTTTACTTTTTTGATTGATTTCTATCTTTCTATTATAGTTGCCGGATGTATTTGATTCATCCGAATACATGTTTTCATCTTGCAATTTGGTCACTTTAAAATTGATGGTTATGAAAGCTCAAACCATTTTATTTTCTGATTCTTTCCTTTGGGGTACTTCTTTACCTCCAGGTCTGATTTTGCTCCTCTTTAGTGGCTTTTACACAATGGTGTTGAAAAGAGATGATGTACTGATATCTGCAGCGTCCATCGGGTATGATCGGTGGTATTTGTATGACTTGTTTAAAATGCTAATACTACCTTGAAACTGAATTCCTATATCTATCTGTTCTGTTTCTAACACATCCCACGTTTCAAGAAGAGATGCCAATAACAGCCTTTTGAAATCCAAGGTACAACTATCAATGTGGTTTTTTTCATGTCACATGTCAGTATTGTTTGTTTCGATTAATGTCAATTTATACCAGGGTTCCACTTTAATGAAGAACAACCTAGAGTCTGTCCTCAAGAGTTTACTTGTAGAAACTAATTGGTTGTTTGAAATCTCAGGCTTTTGTTTGATTATAGAGCCAATTACCTTAAAAAGTGAAAAACAATATGTGTTATATTCTAGTGTTGTTTTGTGTATGAAACTGCCAACTATTAATGGCTGTTTCAGACAACAGTTACCGGTCTACTCCTTGTTATGTGATCCAATGCTTGAATCCTACTTCGGCGACCTTCATTTGTTCTTAAGGGTAGAGTGCGTTCATTTGTTACTCATATTGATTTCCATCATTAAAACGACATGTGACTTGTTAGGATTTTGCAGTGTTTGCACATATTATTGTGCAGATTCGAAATCCTTGCTAATCGATTTGCTTGTTCTAAACTGTCCTCGAGCTTTAAGTTCCATATGATGTTCTTGAGTGACTAAGCATTGGAACATTACCTGCAGAAAAAAATTATTGGTTTATGAATGTTGCTTTAATTCAAGTTTTGAAGGGGTCATTCATTCTTCTTCTTTGTTTTCCTTTATTAGGGTTCTTAACTTTTTTACGTAAGATGCCTCTAGAGAAATTAGGGCAGAGCTTTACATCCAAGGAATTAGGGTTACCATTGAAAAATCTAATGTGATAACATTATTTTTTATGAAGAAATCTGAGGTTTGGGGAGGAAGAAAATTCCCACAACTAAATTGAAAAAAAAATAAAATAAAGCAATAGATGAGAAAATGGGTTTACTAGCATCACAGTAATAGAACCTTAGACATCATGCCTGGGGCAAGCGAGCATCACACATTCTAGGGTTTGAGAGAGCTCAAAGCAATTTGCTTAGGAATTGAAATACTTATTCCGACTGTTCATAATAACTTTACAAGTCTTTAAATAGAAACTCTTAAATGGTTTTGACTTTTCTAATAATAATTAAAATAAAAATTAACCTTCCAAATAACTAAATACAAAAAACAGAAACTAAATTAAATGATAAATTTCTAAACAGAAAGAAAAAATTTCTGGTGCAGAAAAAGTGAAACTCTTAAAATCTTAATCAAGCTCGATCAACTGTTGAAACTTTGGAATTGTCGCTTTCATTTTGTCTTTCTTGATGTAGATTTCACAAAGTTGCTCATATAGAGTCGGAAGAAATGTTATCAAAGGAAGAAGTTGAGGCTTTATCTGATGATGATTTTGATGGTTTAAATAAGGAATGCGAAATTTTTAAAGAGATGTTCGAGGGACTAATAGGAGGTGTCTTGTCCGCTAGACACATTGAAAGTGATATGCACCACATGGTGTAAACAGCAATAGCTCCACTGTAACCCGCCAGAGTTAGTCCTCCAAAGGATTAACCGTGGAGGATTCAGCCGATGCCATTGAGGATTCAAGAGGTTGTTCTGGAAGCCAGGTGCTGAAGGGAAGGAGGTGCCACAGTCAGAACAAAAGAGCTGGATTTAAAGGTGAAACGGATAAAACTGTCGTCTATCTGACAAATTACCTAATGACGAGCATTCCTCATGCAGGTGTTTGACGTCATGAGTGCCTGTGATAGAAACTGGTAGTGCTATGTCCCTTCCAGATTATCAAACTCGTTTGGGTGAATCTTCTGCGTGAGAGTGTTGCATCCAGTTGTGAGTTGAACTTGACAGACGGTAATGATGAGAAGGATCTTGTTAGGGGTAAAGCTATTGATTCACTTGCTTCCCAGGACAGTGTTGGGAACAAACTTATAATTGCAACTTCTGTAACTGTTGCAAAGAAGTCTGGATTACCTCTCGCTGCTGAGGATGGACAAAATTGGATCCGTAGTTCCAGATTTAAATGTAACCCTCTAGATTTTTTGATTTTGGGCACCTAAAAGAATTGGTTGTAGCCGCTCTTTTGTACTTCACGTACATTGTACTTGTTTTTCAGACATAGTGAAGTTTGAATATCTTAAAATTTGAAGATTATCATGTATCTAATCCCATTCACTCCATTAGCTTTCATCTCTCCACATCGGTATTAGCCCAACAAAATATTTTAGTCATCCTTGTTTTTTTCTATCTCTACATATTTTAACACTTTATCGGAAATTCTCTTTCCCCCGACACTTGCAAAAACAAAATGTTATATTATAATTATGCAGGTAAGTTCTATTTGGGAGATGTGGCAATCAATATGGCTTTTCCTTTTTCATTAAAAATAAAATTTAGATTTTCATCACCAAGCAAAAATAAAAACCAAAAAAGGCTAAATGCGCCGATCTCCTGTTAACCGGTGGTTGGTGTATCGGATAAATCTCTTGAAAAAAATAAATTCAAGTTCAATAGTTGTACAAGAAAATTATCTCATTTTGTAATCCTAAATGCACCAATCTCCTATTAAGTTTAATATATATAAAATAGGATTTATGGTAATTATATCCACTCATAAGAGAAAAAATTCGATTTATGATATATGTGGGAAACTATACGTGAAAGTCAATTTATTAGATATTTAAAATTATATGGACATAATATAAATGTATAAATAATACTAGTTATGTCAATTAAAAACTAAATCAATAACAATAAAAAAAATTCTATTTTAATAAAAAAAGATAAATTTCTAAAATATTATTTATAACTAAACTCAACTTATGATATTCAAAAGCCGATTAAAACCAAGCTTATTTATGTAGATATAAACTAGGTGGGCTCTGGCAGCACAAGATGCGATCGGGGGGAAAAAATTTGTAATTTTTTATCTTCTTTATTTAGGCCCAATAAATAGTTAGACTTAAAATTTATATAATTTATTACTAATTGTAACTAATTTTATACATTACATTAATTAAATAGTATTTATAATTTCTACCAAAAATATTATATTAACTCAAATTTAAAATAAAAATTATTTAAATATAAACATAACACACACATTTTGATATACATGGGGGAGAGGAAAACACAAAGCACTCAAATCAATTTATTTCTCATAGGAATTTAGATTGATTTTACATTTTTTATAATTTTACATTATTAGTATTTTTGTTATATTTTTATAATTTGAGTTAAGAATAATTTTAGAGTTTTGCATTTATTTAGCTTTAATTCTTTGAATCACTGAATATATTTTATTTATTTAGTTTTTAAAAAACTTAGACTTAGAAATTCATTTAAAAAATGGTTATATAATTTTGGGTAGTTAGAATAAATTAAAATTTTAATTAAAAAATTGACTAATTTTAATATGAGATTTGGTTATATTATTATGGGGTGTAAGTAATCACAAACAAAAAGAGAGAAAATGCATACTAAGTCAATAGGAACACAACTAAGAACTATATATCCCACTAGAACCATGGAGCAGTTTATATATCTTCAAATTTATTGGTTTCAAATGTAGATTAAAATCAAATTTGGAGAGATTTTTGCCAATTACTTTTGTTAAACAGTTTAAGCTTTTTTGCCCATGAAATTTCAATCACTATTCACAAATACCAATGACAAGGATCTTGTCCCAGGTTTAACCTTAAGTTGGTATTTTATTTGATGGTGAGTTTAGGATAATACAAAATTGTCATAAAAAGAAAAAAAAAAAGAAGAAAAAGCTTTAGCATATCCAAAGAGGAAGTGTGTCATGCCCCGACCCTCGAATCGAGCACCATAACCGCCGCGTTACCTGAAACACATGTGAACTTCACTCCATATTCCGAGATACTACAAGGTATCCCAATATCCACCTATTTTCTAAAATAATCTAACCATAAAAATAAATCAGCATGTATTCATCGCAAAATCAAAGGATTAGCTCGATCTATCCACTACAAAAAAGGACAAAATTTGCGACAAAATTTGCTACAAATTTGCAAGAAAAATTCGTCGCAAAACAAATTTGTGACAAATTTTGTAACAAATATTTTTTCGTTGCTAATAAGTTATCGCAAAATTTTGGGACGAAAAATTAAATATTCGTCACAAAAATTTCAAACAAATATTTATATGTCGCCAAATTTATCGCAAAATTGGAGACGAATAAATTTTTCGTCGCAAAATTAGTGATGAATAAATTTGTCGTCGCAAAATTTCTAACAAAAAAAATTCGTTGCAAAATTTGCTATCAAAATATTTTCGTCGCAAAATCCGTTGCAAAATTTGCGACGAAACAATATTTGTTACAAATTTTGCAACGAATAAGTTATTTATCTCAAATTACCAACAAAAAATAATTTGTCGCAAATATATGACGAATGTTATTCATTGCAAAATTTGTCGCTAATCAAAATTTACCATTCAATTTTAGCCATGAAATTTGCGACGCTCATAGTTTTCAGGGGATAAATTTTGCGACGAATATGTATTTTGCAATAAATATAAATTTTATTGGTATATTTGGACCATTTTCCATATATAACGTGTTTTTATACCTGTTTACCCAATCTCATCAACAATTAATCATCCAAATAATTTTTAATATCAAATTTCAGCCATCTATACTCATAATTATAACTAACTTTTAATAAGATCAATAAGTTAAAAATTTAACAAGAAATCATAATAGTAATATAAAAAATAAAAGCAACATCAAGACTAAATGTTAAAATATCAATAACTATACATAACCAAAAAAATCAATGTAACGAGTATCAAAATATAACAGTAAAATAACAGTATACAATTTCAAGCACGACCTCTACCATCACCATCATCATCATCATCATCATCATCATCGAAGAAATCATCACCTTCATCACCATCACAAGCATTATCAGGAGGATAAATAGAAGGGGGAATCTGACTCGGAGCGGAGACTAACTGAAGATGCTGCATGATTAACATTTGCTGTGTGTGGACCTCGTTCATTTCTTGCGTGTGCTTTGCTTGAAGTTCATTAAATTCCTGATCTCTTTGCAGCAGTACTTTATCACATTGCAAAAATTTACCATTACGACACCTTCTACATGGACACCTTAGCTTATTCCCATCCATAAAATCAATATGAGTACAAGCAAAATCTAAAAATTGTTCCAACCCAAAAATAAATTCATCAGTTAAACCCCAACGATCAGATAAATTCTTTTTATACATACAACTTCTTTCGTTTTGCCTTTTCCATGTCTCCAAATTAAAAAATTTTGAAATATTAATAAAAATTACTTAAAAAAACTACTAAATCATTAATACTAATATCAACATTAATTCCAAATAAGTTCATATAACAATAAATAATAACGTTAATTGCACAAAACTCAAATCATATATAATACTAACTTTAATTTCACAAAAATTTAATATAATAATAAATAATATTATAAACTTAATTAATATCAAACAAATTAACTAAATTATTACAATAATATTAAATATTATCATACAATTAAATAAAGTATAAAATATTAAACATTTAACAACATTGATTATTTAATTAATCGATATAAGATTTACTATAAATTGCTAATTATTGTTAACATAATATTTCACATAATCAATTATCAACACTTTTGATTTCAATTTTATAAAAGAAATTAAATTTAACAAATCCAATAATATCATTAAATAAACCACTAAATACAATAAAAATAAACTAATATAGAAATAAAAAGAATACAAACATACAAATTAACATAATTGCATTTTCCAATCATTACAGTACAAATTATAACATTTCTCACCACCAATTAATAACTCACGGATAGACTCAAATATCAATCGCAGCACGATAGAGAGAGAGAGAGAGAGAGAGAGTAAGAGTGAAGGCAGTGTGAAATATATTGAAATTAGGGACAAAACTTTTTTGTCCCTAAATTCGTCCCAGAATCAGGGACAAAAAAAATTTTCATCCCTGAATCAGGGACGAATATTTTTTTCGTCCCAAAATCAGGGACGAAAATTTTTTTCGTCCCAGAATCAAGGATGAAACTTTTTTTTTCGTTGTTAAAATCTGCTACGAAAGAATGGTTTCATCGCTAAATTTCCGATAAATATATGTTTTCGTCGTAATTTGCAACAAATTTAGCAACAAATAATTTTTTCCTTTAAATTTGCAACGAATTTTGCAACGATACTTATGGTTTCTGATAAATAACTCATTGAATGTACTAAAATAGAAACTAAATCGACAAACTATTAACAATATTTGCGTACTATGATATAATTATAAAAAAAATATTCAATATATTGATTATTAATTAACAAGTATTTTTTTGTAATGATCTCTAATCAAAATATGCATGCATCGGGACAATCCAACCGTTCTAATCAAATCCACAGATTATAAACAAGTTCCTATTCAAGGGATCCAATCCAAATTCTACTAAAACAATTCTCAAAGAAAAATTCAAGGAGATAAAAAGTGGAGGGTCATCATTTTAATTATACAAACCATAGACAAATTTCAAATCCATAAAAATATAGTAGAAAATAAGTTTTCAAAATAAATATATGGTATGCTTTCATTTGGATCCACTAATACCTCAATTCAACTGAAAACTATTACTCGAATAAGTCTAATAAAACAAGTTTGTACGATTTCAGCACTACACGTACACAAGTCTCGAGTAGGCTTCCTATGTGAAAATGGAGGTAGAAGAGGTGAGTATATACTATACCCAACAAATGATATACAAATTGTACAAAAATAAGATTTATATGGTGGATATATCAAAGTATATATTTCAAACTATCATATTATTCTCAAATTCATCCAATAAAAAATAAATAAATAAACTCACACCATTGTTTTCATAGTCATCACAATTCACAATTGTCATTATTCAATCTCATTTGCATCTAATTATTTCATATTTTCAAACACGGAACAAACCAAAATCATTATTCCTAACAAAGGTCTACCACGACTTAGAATGGGACCACCAAGGGATTTAATAATTTTATGTTTAAACATGTCCCCATAGTTGACGTTGTCTGTAGGCTCTCATGGGTGGTGTATCCAACTATCCCACCCCCGTGGCTACTATATCCAACTTTGAATGTATTGTATGTGCTCGGCTATATCCCATGATCTACCAACCCTACTAATCATTCCGTAAAGGAAAATGACTAGTCATTTAATAGGGGTTCGGGCTCTCACCCTAAGCCAAGCATATGCATCATTTCCCAAAAATCGTAAATCAAATTCATGTACCATCAATTCTAAAAATTTCTCAATAATAATCATCATACCAATGGGTTCAACATCAACAAACTCGCATGACACATTTATTTATTCAAAGCAAATAGGATGTATAAGAATTTAAAATTCAATCTTTGAGATATTTCACACACGTTAAAACATATAAATCCAAATTTTGAAAGTCATTTAGAAGATTCAACAAAATCATTTTTCTTATTTAAATACAATCATGAAATCATTCACCTCTTGAGAGGGTGAACACTCCCAATTCAAAATCAATCCAAAATAATCATTTCTTGACTTCCAATTGAATTATCCTAAATCAATAAATATAAATTCGATATTAAATTACGTCTATTATTAGGGTTTAGGAGTTTTCCCAAACATAATACAAAGCCTAATTTCCAAAATCTATAAATCTATGTTCTCATTTCATCAACCATATACCATTTGCATCTATATACTATTTTCATATACAATTTTCCTAAATCTCACATTTATAAACCCTACATTTAATTTTCGCAAATTTTACATTTCCAATTCTTAACATAAATCTTAAAACAAGTAAGATATACTCGAATCTAAGACGAGAGAGAAATATTATCTTTGAGAAATCTAGAAATTTCATCCAGCATCAAGTTTGTCGAAAACCTTAACTTTCTCTCCCTACAAATATCCCAAATTCCGAGCATAAAATTCAAAGTCATGAGTAATTAAAATAAATCCATGTTTAGAAGGAAGAAATTAGCTTAATTTTGTGATTGGATTGAATCTTGAACGTTGAGTTTCAAAAACTTTAGATTTTTTCCCTTTTTGAGCAAATCCTAGATTTCTCCCAAAATCACCTTTATTCACGGGTTTGCTTGAGGGTTTGGGGGGGTTTAATGAGTGGGTTTGGAGTTGATTTCAAGAGAGGGATTGTGAGAGGGGTGGGTGAGACAGAGAGATGAGAGTTGAGAGGTCGAGTCAGAGAGAAGAGGGTGAGATCGGGTGAGAAGAAATGTGAATGAAGACTTGTTTAAACCCTTTTTAATAGTAGAGTATGAAATCTTAATCTTGTCCCTCGTTATTTTTAGGTTTTGTTCAAGTTTATTGTCACTTTTTGTCATTTCATATCTTTTCATACCTATGTTTTGGCCATCACCTAGTATTCAGAGTTTTGTCTCAATTAATCTAGATTTGACGCTGCAGGCCCATTTTGTGGGGACGAGTCTCCCAACATTATTTTTTTCGTACCCTGAGTGTCGAACTTCCGACCTATTTAAGGGACGAAAATGCCCATTCCACCTATGCCAACAAGTGTTAGTACTCAACTTATGATATTAAACAACTGAGTAGAACCCAAGCATGTTTATGTAGATATAAACTAGGTGGGCTCTGGCCGCACAAGTTGCGGTCAAGGGGAAAAAATTGTAATTTGTTATCTTCTTTATTTAGGCCCATAAATAGATAGATTTAAAATTTATATAATACATTACTAATTGTAACTAATTTTATACATTACATTAATTAAATAATATTTATAATTTCTACCCAAAATATTATGTTAACTCAAATTTTAAAATAAAAATTATTTAAATTTAAACAAAACAACACATTTTGATATACACGTCGGAGAGAATATATGAACCCAAAACAGCTTTTACTAGGGTTTCTTTGTCTAGTTTCAACAACGCATCAAAAAAACAAAAGCAAGAAAAATGTTGGATTATCAAACACACAGAATCACCAGAATGAAAAAGTACAGTGAAGATCGTAAATATGTTGAGCACAAAACTTGAGAGAGAGAGAGGTATATCAGAAGAAAAATCTAATGAAAGTAAGAAATGCAACAAGTAACACACAAGATTTCTTAGCAATTTGAGTTATCAAATATTGGTAAAATTATGCTTAATCAAAAAATAGAGAGTTCAATGTAGTACAATTATGAATAATTTAAGTACGAAAATATGATATAAAGAATTTATTATTTTAGGAGAAAGAGGAAATACCGAATCTAGCTTCCAATTTATGAGCTCAATGAGGGCAATTCATCAGGCAAAAAAATATTGGAGAATAAATTTTACATGAAACTTTTAATTAGTCAAAATCCAAAAGTGTCTGTAAAACGAGCTTAACATAATATATGATCCAATGGTTATAATTTTGTCAGCAAGGAGACCCAAATAGAACCTATATCCAGGTCAATTTATTATAGTATGGGTCGATACATAACTAATAGAATTTAGGGTTTAAAGTTTAGAGTTTAAATCTTAAGGTTTAGGATTTGGAATTGTCAGAACTCTTACGATATATAGTATGAGTCAATGTACTAATAAGTTTATTCATGATTTAAAATTTAGGGTTTAAAATTTGAAAAAAGTGGAATTTTGATAATTGTAAATATTGACCGTTGGATGCCAGATGATTGAGGACTATTAAGAAAAGAGTAAATTACACTCTTTCCCTTGTGGTTTGGCCAAAATCCAGATATTTTTCTTATGATGAAAAAATATCAAGTTATATCCACATGGTTTTAAAAAATGGCAAGTGACGAAAATGGTAAAAATTAACATAAATTTGAGATCCACGAAAGTTTGGATTAACTCATAAAATTAATTTTTCTCAAAATTACCCTTGATTAAAAAAAAAACACATTCTCTCTCTCTTCTCTCTCCTCCCCCTCCTCTGCACACTCCGGCAGCACTAAAGAAAAGTGAACCCTCTTGAATCAAACCTTTCTCAGAGGTCAATATCCGTCCCTCTCTCTTCTTTCTCCTACTCTCTCCTCTCTTCTCTCCACTCCTCTCCTCTGCACACTTCGACAGCAGTATCTTTTGATTTCAACTCCAATCATTAATCGCCATTCAATTTCCAAAATTTCAGAAACCATCGATCGGTCACCGTATCCATGAGAGAGAGTGAGAAATTCATGAGAGAGACAGAGAGTGAGGGGATCTGAGTGGGGTTAGGGGCGTTTGATCTAAACTTCCTCTTTGGAGGGCTTCTCGTGGGTTTCTATTCGTTGGGTTTTGCTTTTTTTCTTCAATCGCGTGGTCTGTTCAAAGTGTATTTTGCATTGGAGAGAGATGTATTATTACTGCAGAGGATATGATTATTGTAGATGGGGATGGGGATTTTGAATGTGAATGTGAATGGGATTGGTGCAATGATAATGGTGGTAGCAATAATGTTGGTGATAGAGTGCAAAACCCAACTATATCTCTCGGGGTATCAAACAGTTTATCAGACTTCCACTTTTTGCTTGGGTATGGGCCCATCCCTCGCTACAACTCTTTCTTCTTCCACTGGGGGATTTTGAAGAGGAAGGCAACTCATTAACCGGGAGTCGAGTAAAGGTCGGTGGAGATTTGAGAACAAAAGTGGAAAGAAAAGAAAGGAAAATATCCTCTGCAGCAAACCATGTGTTTGGGCTTGTTGAAAATCTGGAGGAGGATAAGAGAGAATAACCAACTTTTTTAGTTTTATATTTTGATCGCATCACAGATTCAACATTTTAGTTGCAACCGGGAGGCATTTTTTTTAAAAGGTTGAAGATGATGGGGACTCGTACGGATCTATAGACAATTTTTTTTTTTAAATAACCTCCGACAAAAAATAATTCAATTTATAATCCCCATTTATCATAGGAAACTATGTAATGTCTTTAACCTGCGACAGAGGGTATGTCGCGTCTTCAACTCGCGATATGAGATATGAAAAAAATGAAATACAAGAGTGATCGAGAGCAAAAATAAAATAAAATAAAATAAAAATATGAACTTTTTTGAAAGATGTCCAGGTCAACGTGGTGGTGTTCTTGTCGACCTGGCAATATAGGAGGAAATCCCAACTCCCTTTTATCCAATAGATAGATAATGCATTAGGCATAATCCATTCAAATGTGTGTTAAAATTTACTTTGAAATCGTTTGTTACTTGTAAATTTAAACTATATCTAAGAGTTAACATCAAATGAAGTGTTTTTAACAATGACTTATTGATCATATAATTAAAACTGATATTTTTTACATAAAATTTAAAAAAAAATCTCGACTCGAGTTTTGTATATGATAAAAATGGACATAAGAGTTTTGATTTTTAAAAATCCAGCTCAATCTGATTTAAATCAAATGTGATGAGACCTAACATAATTATTAGATACAAATAATTTATAAAAAAAAATGTTATTTATTCTCCCTACTTATTTATTATTTTGCATATAAATAATTTATTTAGTTAATTCTAAAATAAAAATTAATTTTAACTTTAATACTTAGAAATTTGCTAAAAAACTTTTTGTTGTAAAATATATAAGCTCTTAAATTCAGAAGTAAAAATTAATTCTTTGATACATATATAACAAAAATCAACACATGGGACTCTTGTTTTTTCGTATTTTCTTCATTTTTCTGCACTTTAAAAGCAATAAAAATATTTTTATTACTATTTAAATACCCTAAAAATGGCATGTTGATCAATTTTTCTTTTTTTTTTTTTGGCAAAATAATCTGACTAATCACACACCACCTCATCTCGGAAAAGGATCACCATTTGATATATAGCCATGAAAAATGTTTAAATCATGAAGGAAAAAAAAAGGAAAAATATGTTAAATATAACTAATTTGCTCAAATAAATTTATTTTAAATTACATTCTTTCATAATTAATTGAGCTACATAAATTCTGAGAATCAAACCCCTACCCCACCCCAAGCCCAAAAAAAGATCCAAAGAAAATGGAACTCAATACCCATCAGTACACAATAAAAACTAACTATTTACATAAAGAGAGATATCATAAGAAAAATCTAATGAAAGTAAGAAATGTAACGGGTAACACACAAGATTTCTTAGCAATTGAGTCATCAAATAATTATGCTATAATCAAAAGATAGAGAGCTCAATATAGTAAATTTCAAATAATTTAAGTACGAAAATATGTTATAGAGAAGTTATTGATTTTGGGAGAAAAGAAAAACATCAAATTTAGCTTCCAATTTATGGGCTCAATGAGGCACATTTCATTGGATAAAAATATATTGGAGAATGGAGACAAGTGCAATGAAACTTGCAGCATATATTTCCACTTGTTCACAGTATCAGTGTTCCTCCCTTGTTATTTATCATTCGCCATTCACCGTCATCTGCAAGCCACTCGAGTTCAATCGCCATTGAGTTCTTTGCCTGTTCGTCTCTTTAGTTTTCGCCTTTCTTCATCTTAGATGTGACTCTCCGCCCCCCGCCATTCGCCCGCCTAGATTTTGGCTCTTCGACCAATCCATCAACTTTGCTCTGCCTCAACATCTGCTTCGCCACATTGATTCACTTTCAATTCACTGCTTGATCTTCGACTTGAGTCCTCCACCTTGGATTGCCTAAGACTGTTTCTGATTTGCCA
This sequence comes from Dillenia suffruticosa, assembly GCA_033439265.1. Taxonomy (NCBI): domain Eukaryota; kingdom Viridiplantae; phylum Streptophyta; class Magnoliopsida; order Dilleniales; family Dilleniaceae; genus Dillenia; species Dillenia suffruticosa. The sequence continues at coordinate 6,252,939 of JAVTVX010000005.1, forward strand.
TCTTCAAACACTCTTCTACTCTTTTTGATCTCTCAATTTGCATTTTCAAATTTTGGATATGTTAGCTTTGTTATTTTTATTTTATTCTTTTCGGTTTAATTTTTGTATCTTTTTGTGTTTTATTCTCAAATTTTATCTTGGGGACCTTAATTTTGTATTCATAAATTTAGTTTTAACTTTAAAAATAAAATAAAAATTCAAAAATATTAATTTATTTCTCATTAGGAATTTACATTATTAGTTTTACATTATTAGTATTTTTTTGTTATATTTTATAATTTGAGTTAAGAATAATTTTAGAGTTTTGCATTAATTACTTAGCTTTACTTCTTTGAATCACTGATTATATTTTATTTATTTAGTTTTTAAAAATCTTTGACTTAGAAATTCATTTAAAAATTGGTTATATAATTTTGGGTAGTTAGAATAAATTAAAATTTTAATTAAAAAATTGACTAATTTTAATATGAGATTTGGTTATATTATTATGGGGTGTATGTAATCACAAACAAAAAGAGAGAAAATGCATACTAAGTCAATAGGAACACAACTAAGAACTATATATCCCACTAGAACCATGGAGCTGTTTATATATCTTCAAATTTATTGGTTTCAAATGTAGATTAAAATCAAATTTGGAGAGATTTTTGCCAATTACTTTTGTTAAGCTTTTTTGCCCATGAAATTTCAATCACTGTTCACAAATACCAATAATAAGGATCTTGTCCCAGGTTTAACCTTAAGTTTGTATTTTATTTGATGGTGAGTTTAGGATAATACAAAATTTTCATTAAAAGAAAAAAAGAAGAAAAAGCATTAGCAAATCCAAAGAGGAATTGCCCGTGGTGGTAGGACATATTAGCTCGCCTCACCTTGTTTTAGTTTTATTTTTTCCACAAATATGACATATTTATTTCAATCATTTTACAATAGTTAAAAACAAATTAGAAAATCCTTGGACTTCATTCTCTTGCATGGGCCTAGAGTCGGTCTCAACCACCCCTGCATCGTTGAAACCTTGAACAACCTCTCTGATAGGGTGCTGCAGCATGTGGTCCGCAGGGATCTCCGGGAATTTTTTTGGAGCATGGGATTCCACCTTTTTTCAGTGCCGGGTATCCGATTACCTTGTTTTGTTCACCAACAGCCTGGCCAATATCCTCTGCATCGTTCTGAGCATGTGCTGCATTAGCGAACATGGCAATGAGGAGAGAGAGGATAAGAACAATGGCTTTCACATTCTTCTCCATTTTTCAGTGATGAAGGTTGTGATAGTTGAAAATGGCAATTTTGCTTGTTTTGTTGAAGCAAAAGTTTTGGCTTTTATACTTTTTGAAGTGTTGTTACTAACAGTATTTTGTTTTCTTTTTCTTTTTCGTATGAGCTTTAAATAGTTACCCAGATGTTATTGTGATTTCCCTTCATTAATTTTATAGAATTTCTTTTCTTTTCTTTTTCTTTGCTTTGATGTCATAAGCTATATTTAGATTTTTTTAACTAAACTATATTATTAATTGCTTTAAAAAGAAATTGTGAATAGAAATGATTGAGTAAAGAAATCAAGAACTACCAACTGATAGTCTGATTAACTTGGAAAATTGTCATTTGGACTTTTTACTGCACTATGTGTGATGAAATAACCAAAGGAGGGCTCTACCAATGATTAATTTTAATATTTTAATATTTTAATTTTACAACTTAAACTCAAATTAAGTTTTACTGTCATTAAGATTTTTGGCCCCAATTCTAGATTTGAAAAGACAAAACGTGATACACCATATGAATCCTATCAGGGAGATGTGGTAAGAAATATGCCTTGTTTTAAAAATTTTTTTAAATTTTTTATTATTTTATTTAAGTTTAAATTTTATTATTTTATAATAAATTATAATTTTATATAATTTTATTATTAATAAAAAATATAAAATAAAGATAATAAATAATAAAAAAAGAATATAGATAATAGTTAACTTTGGTATGGTGCTTTTAGTGTTTACAATCTTTCAGGTGTGCCGGGGTTCGATACAAGGCGGAGACAATTTTGAAGGCATTTTCAGTAGATTAAAGCAAGGGGCAAGCGGGTTGGTCAGGTGCGGGTTGGGCGGGTTGGTCAGGCGTGCGTGGTTTGTTCTTTTGAGTGCTTCATGACGGATTATATATCCGTCGCTGAGGAAAATTTTTCTGTCGCTAATTTAAATTTTTTTAAATCAGTGCGACGGATATCTTTACCAACGGAAATTTTTCGTCGCTCATCTGTCGCTGATATAAGCTACAGATATATTTATATTTGTAAAAATTAGCAGGGTCGTTTTTAGCGAAAGATTTTTTTTGTCGCTAAATCCATCGCTTATACCCTTTAGCGACGGATTTATGACTTTCAGCAACGGAAATTTCTGAAGCTGATGTCGTGTTTTCTGGTAGTAGGAAAAAAGAAATAATTTTTTGATTTTTAAATTATCGATGAAAGTCAATTTTTCTTCTTTCCTTTTTCTTTTAATGAAATTAAAATCCAATACTCATATCATATAAATCCAAAATGTTAATTATAAACTTTGCTAAGTAATATTTTCTATCTTAATATATGAAATATAAAATTTTTTTTAATAATAACAGTGTACTAAACTTAACTTATAATTAAGATATTAAACGAGCTGAGTTAAACCTAAACACACTCATAAATTGTTTTATATTATTAACAAATTAGTCTATCCGAACTTCTTGTAGAATAACTTATTTAAAATTAATTTCCAAGATTAATTGACTTACAAATTTGAAGTGTTTATTTTTATTGAATCTCATGGGCCGTATTTTTTATATGAACTATTATGCATGGACTTTTATTTACTGATTTTATACAAATTTTGGGGCATTTGAAAATAAATCCCGTTGTGAGTCTAGTAATACTCACCGAGAGCTTTTTATCTCACATCATTTTCTCGCATTTCCTAGGTGAAGATTAGTTTACGATTTATAGTCTCTTTCAATCGTTCATCCAGTTGACATTGAGCTCATATGGGATGGAGTTCGGATCTCCATGAAAACTAAGATTTCTGAATGTAAGTATTTGGTTTTTATGATGTCTTCTCTCATATTGCGTTTATTTTGGAAAATTAGTAGTTTGTGTAACACCAAGCCTTTAAAAAAAAAAAAAAAAAAAAAAAAAAAAAAAACAAATTTTGGAGACGCAGCTTCCTCTCTCTCTCTCTCTCTCTCTCTCTCTCCCCCGACCTTTCATCTTCCCGCGGCTTCCTCCTTCGGCTGCTGGCCCGCGTCTTCCACCGCCGACGCCGCCGCCATCCTTCTTCTCCTTCTCCTTCTTCTTCTTCTTCTTCTTCTTCTTCTTCTTCTTCCCTCTCGGTTTCTCTCTCTACCTCACTCTGTCTTCTCTCCCTCTCGCGATCTCCCACGATCGCTCTCTCTCCGCCTCGCCGCACACCGCCACGAGCCTCCGCGAGCATCTTCTTCCACCGTAGCGCGCGACAGCAGCGCGATCCCCCAGCCCGCGAGCTCGAGCGAGGCCGCGAGCTTGAGCGAGGCCGCGAGCTCGAGCGAGCCCGCGAGCGCAAGCCAGGCAGCGCGCGAGCTAGCGCCCTAGCACGCGAGCCAGGGTGCGAGTCAGCGCGAGCACAGGAGCGCGAGCGCGGGAGCAGGAGCGCGGGAGCGCGAGCGCAGGAGCGCGAGCACACGGGAGCTAGCGCGAGCCAGCGCATGAGCGCGTGCGAGCCGGCGCATGAGCGCGTGCGAGCCGGCGCACGAGCGCGCACCAGCACATCGCACCAGCCCGCCGGCCCATCAGCAGCAAGCCCACTGGCCCACCAGGCCCGACAGCCCGTCCAAGCCCGCAGGCCCAGTACGGCCCACGGCCCAGTTCGGCCCCTGGCCCGCGAGCCCACGACGACCCGTGACCCTCTGTGTAGGTAAATGAATTCTCGATTCCTTGTACATACTAGGGTTTCGAAAATTATTGGTAATTTGACTCAAATTTCTCACTTGTGTTTCAAATGGTAAACATTACAGGTTTTAGACCAGGTTGACGGACGAACGAAAGCTAGATCCGGACACCCGAGAAACCCTAGGTGAGAGAAATGCAACCTTTTCAACGTTTGAATTAATTTTATCGAAATTAGGTCGAATTTAGATCGAGAGTTAAATAAGATATTGAAATGTGTGAAATTCGAGGAAAATTAGACAAAAAAAAATGAGAAATATTAGAAACTCGATCATTGGTGAGTCAGATGAGTCGAAATTGAGGAAACGAGAATTTATAACTAAGTTTTGTAAATTAAGTGATATATATTTGGAAGGGAAAAATTGAAAACCCCTGATTTGACTTTTAAATTGATATTAAATGTTGATAATCTGATTTAGGTTGATCTTTTGGAGACTCGAGCGGTCAAATCCGATTAGGCTTGTCAGTAGGGAGTGACTTCCCTCCCGTAGAACAGTGAGTGGGACTTTGACATTCGCTATTGATTGAAAATCATATTTCAAAAATACTTTTAAATGACATGTTTCTGCAAATGTATGATTGTTAGACCTTTCCAATATTTGATGAAATGTTTTGTGACTTTTGGAGTGTCTTAACTGCTGACTTTATTGATATGCATCCATGAGTTTTGATAAACGTATATTGTGCCACATTTTCGACATATTGATATGTTTTAATGCTTCCACTGCATTGACACATGGTTTTAAATGGATTTACTTACACATTTGGGTTGTATGCCCGGTTGACGTTATGATATTATGCATGGGGCTATATGCCCGGCTGATCTGGTGATGGGATGCATGGGGCTACGTGCCCGGCTGATATGATATTGTGATCCGTAGCTACGAAGGACATCTGGTAGAGGCACCCCTTGTGTCCGGATACGCTTCGGCCGGAGGTATCCGCCAGATTGTCATGTGTATGGGTGTCCCAGGTTGACCCTCATCGGAGAGGACGTTGAGTACGGCTCCGTCTACACCAGGCGGGGGCACCATACACGGCTGACTAGTTATATGTACATTATTATTATTTACAGGCTAGTTGGGGTAGTCTGTGGCCAACATTGGGGCAGAGAGGCATTCTTTAATACTTGCATTTGGAAAAAACCCCAATGCGCCGTCCTTGGTCGAGGTAGACCATTGCCGGGAATATTTCATTGGCCGGCTCTTCATGACATTGATGTAAAATTTTGGATGCATATCTTGCTTTCTGATGTGTGTGTATTATATATGATTTTGAAATAACATGATCGGTTTGCGCACTGTGGATATTTTCTTATCTTATGCTTTGACACTCCAAATTCACCTCGATATTGATAGTATGATGTCAATCCCCCCACTTACTGAGTATCCTCCCATAGATACTCACCCCTCACTTTCTTTCCCACAGGATTAGTGTTGGACCGAAGAGATATCACTGGGCTTGGGTATGGATATTTTCCATTTCTTCCGCTATAATGATTGGTGACATTATTATGTATTGGAGATTTTAGATTGACCAATGTATTTATATAAATTTTCTGGGATGACTGTATAAATTATGGACTTTTATTCGCGAAACTTTCGTGTTGATTATTTCATTGCATCGAGACATTTGTAAATATTTAAAAACAACTTGGGAATTTATTTTATATATGTGTAGAATTTAAGTCCGCTCGGTGTGGCGGCTGCTCATGCTCTAGTTAGGCATGACAGTAGAGGTCTGTTGCTAAGGCTGTTAGAAACTTTATAGCCTTGCGTTGTTCTGGATGTTGGTTGTGGTATTTGTTGAATTTGGAGAGGCCAGGATGGCCAATTGTTTATTTTTACAGGATGAATCTCTTATACAGGTGAAATTGTAAATGGGAAACCTCCGATTTATGGGGAGGTTCTGCCCGATTTTCTATAAAAATACAGCCGGCATCCAGGGACAACGGGCGACTGTTCACGATCCCGGTTCGGGGCGTGACAGTTTGAATCAATTTATTTTGTCAATATTTTTATTTTATTACATTGACTTAGAATTTGAAAAAACTCAACTTAATCTATTCATTTAATTTGGTCATTGAGGTCAAGTGGGATGGAGTTCAGATCTCCATGAAAGCTAAGATCTTTGCATGTGAGTATTTGGTCTTCATGATGTCTTCTCTCACATTTCGTTTATTTTGGAAAATTAGTAGTTTGAATCAATTTATTTTATTTGATATTTTATTTTGTTACATTGACTTAGAATTTGAAAAAACTTGACTTAATCTATTCATTTAATTTGATCAACTCTTTATTTTATAAAGTATTTTTTTTTTCCACTGTTCGTTGTATTATTTGTTTATATTTTAAGATATTTACTTAAACTGATGATGGTGTTGGCCGGTTTAATAGTCTATCGATGCCTTCACACCGGTAGCACCCTGGGTCAGAGGTGTTACGAGCCGAGTTAAATGTAAACACACTCATAAATTGTTTTATTTTATTTAAGTAAATTAGTCTATCCAAACTTTTCGTAAAATAATTTATTTAAAATGAATTTCTAAGATTAAAAAAAAAACCTTATTTTTTTTTGGTACAAGAAAACCTTATTTTTCACCGGTCACAAGTGGGATGGGGCCTTAAAAGTCCACAATTGGGCTTTTTCAACCAACCCCTTTGAGAGAGGGAGAGAGTTTCAAATTCTGTCATGGTTCATAAGGTTTGCCTTTGTATGATCAGAGAACGCAGTGTTTCTTTTGCAACTCAAAATGACACCCTACACACGTCTAAACGACACGAACACTCAAGAAACGATTGCTCCGCGTTGTTCTATGTGTCGTTTTATGCCTTCTTTCCTTCGGTTCTCATTCTGCCCTTAGCTTCCTTTATTCCTTGTATGACATTTCCTTAGTTGCTCTTCATCTTCAACTCTTGATACTGCCATGAATTCCTAATTCATTAATTACACTAATCAATTACTTCTCCCAATTTGGTTTTTCTCAGAACCCGTGAAACCAGTTTCAATTCAAAGTTGCGAAACCCTAGAATTTTATGGTTTTACGGAAGAAGCTTTCATGAGGCATATTCCCACGATTTCTATTAATTAATGGAAATTTTCTTTTTAATTGAGACTGTTGTTGGTATTGGTCTTCAATGAAAAATAGGAATGTGCTATAATTTTCTCCTTGTTTATTGATTATGTTATGTCTTTGCTTGATCATTTTCAATGCAATTTCTGTTTCTTCTTTCTTACTCTGCCTCCTAAGACCTGGAATACAAGGATCTCGTTCGAGGTTTAACTTTAGGTTGATTTTTCATTTCATTTCAAGTAGTCTTAGTTTTATTTTTTTCCACAAATATGTCATATTTATTTCAATCATTTTACAATAGTTAATAACAAATTAGAAAATCCTTGGACTTCATTCTCTTGAATGGGCCAAGCGTCCATCTCAACCACTCCTGCATCCTTGAGACTTGGAACAACCTCTCTGATAGGGTGCTGCCGCATGTGGTCCGCAGGGATCTCCGGGGATTTTTTTGGAGCATGGGATTCCACCTTTTTTTAGTGCGGGGTATCCGATTACCGTGTTTTCTTCACCAATGGCCTGGCCAATCTCCCCTGCATCGTTCTGTGCATGTGCTGCATGAGCAAACATGGCAATGAGGAGAGAGAGGATAAGAACAATGGCTTTCACATTCTTCTCCATTTTTCAAAGGTGAAGGTTGTGATAATTTAAAATGGCAATTTTGCTTGTTTTGTTGAAGCAAAAGTTTTGGCTTTTATACTTTTTGAAGTGGTTGTTATTAATAGGATTTTTATTTTCTTTTTTTTTTTTTCGTGTGTGCTTTAAATAGTGCATTAGCCAGATGTTATTGTGATTTCACTCCATTAATTTTATAGAATTTCTTTTCTTTTTCTTTTTCTTTGCTTTGATGTCATAAGCTACATTTAGATTTTTAACTAAAATTTATTATTAATTGTTTGTATTCTCTATTATTTAGCTTTAAAAAGAAAATGTGAATAGAAATGATTGAGTGAAGAAATTAAAAACTACCAACAAACAGTCTGATTAACTTGGAAAATTGTCATTTGGATTTTTCACTGCACTATGTGTTATCATTGTTAATAAATGCCATAATGAAATAATCAAAGGAGGGCTCTACCAAAGATTAATATTTTTATTAAATAGCATGTATATTGTTTATCAAATTGAGCTCAGACAAATTTTACAACTTAAACTCAAATTGAGTTTTACTGTAAGGGCAAAAAGTTGAGAAGATATGTGGTAACTATGTCTACCCATGTAAGGGCAAAAAGAAATAATTTTATGATTTTTAGATTATCGAAGAAAGTCAATTTTTATTACAAAGTTAAAATCCTAAACTCATATCGTATAATTCCAAAATGTTAATTATATCAATTAAACAATAAATCAGCGTCGAGTGAACTTTGCTGGATAATATTTTCAATCTTAATATATACAAATAATCAGAAATTGTAATATAATTAAGATATCAAATGAGTAGAGTTAAATCAAAACTCACACATAAATTAATTAAGTAAATTAGTCTATTCGAACTCTTTGTAGAAGGATTTATTTAAAATCAACTTCTAAGACTAAAAAAAAAAAATTAGAGAAGAGAGAGAGAGAGAGAGAGAGAGAGAGAGAGAGAACAAGTTTCAAATTCTGTTACGGTTCATCAGGTTTGCCGCTTTTAGGACTAGAAAACAAGCGTTTGTGTTACCACTCAAAATGACACCCTATAAATCTAAACGATGCGAACTCTTGAAGAAACGACTGCTCTATGTTCTTTAGTGTGTCGTTTTAAGCCTTCTTCCCTTCCCATCTCATTCTGCTCTCCGTTTCCTTCCTTGTAAGACATTTCCTTTTTTGCTCTTCATCTTCTACCCTTGATGCTGCCATGAATTACTAATTCATTAATTATACTATTCAATTACTTCCCCCAATTCGATTTTTCTCCGAGCCCCTAAAAACCAGATTCAATTCAAAGTGTCCTTTCTTTTTCAAATGAGAAACAATGGAATTTTTGGGTTTTACGGTAGAAGCTTTCATGAGGTATATTCACAACAATTTTTTTTATTAATTATTGGAATTATTGCTTATAATTGACACTGTTGTTGGTTTTGGTCTTCATTGAAAAATAGGAATGTGTTATCATTTTCTCCTTGTTTATTGATTATGTTAAGTCTTTGTTTGATCATTTTCAATGCAATTTCTGTTTCTTCTTTCTTACTCTGCCTCCTTAGACCTAGAATATAAGAAACATAGAATCTTCTCATTTGATTTGTTGTGAGGTGTCCACTACTAAAAAAATAAGTATCAACGATGGATAAATATCGATGGAAAAAAATCCGTCGATCTTTGTTTGATCATTTTCAATGCAATTTCTGTTTCTTCTTTCTTACTTTACCTCCTAAGACCTAGAATATAAGAAACATAGAATCTTCTCATTTGATTTGTTGTGAGGTGTCCACTACTAGAAAAACAAGTATCGGCGATAGATAAATATCGATAGAAAAAATCTGTCGGTAATAGCGACGGATTTCCAACGGATTAATGTCGGACACAATATCGACGGATTAGTGACGAAAAGATTTCCATCGCTAAACCTAAAAAAATAAAAAAAATTGTAAGATTATCAGCGACGGATTATCGATGGAATTTTTAGCGACGAAAATATTCTGTTGGTAATTAGTTGGTGAATTGGTGAAAGAAAAAAAATTAAAAAAATACATGTACAGCCATTAACGACGGATTACTGACGGAAAAATGAGCGATGGGTGGGCGGTGGGTCTGGAGCTGCAAACTTATTTTTTTCATAACTCAAAAATCAGCGACGGACGGGGTTCGTTACTGATTTTTCTTTTTTTCAACGACTGATTTTTTTTCGTTACTAATATCAACGACAGATTTTTTCCGTCGCTGATAATTAGTAGGTGTAGGGACAGGCTGAATGTGTCACACCCCGAATCGGGATAGTGAGCAGCCGCCCGTTACCCTGGATGCCGGCTGTACTTTTACAGAAAATCGGACAGAACCTCCCTATATATCGGAGATCTCCCATATTAAAATAAACCTGTTACCTGTCCAAAAGGGGCCATCCCGGCCTCAAAATGCATATATTATCCTCCACAACAAACTAGATCATCCTACTGCACAATCCAGGGCAACGCAAGGCTAACAAACAATTCTCCACAGTCCTAACCACAGACCTCTACTGCCATGCCCCCATCAAAGGCATGGACAGCCGCCAGTCGCCCCTCCTGTGATTTAGAGGAGGCATCGAGCGATCCTATAGGACACTTCTAAGACATGACACATTCCCAAATATAGACGCAATGAAAAAGAAATACCTCAATGCAATGTCATGCAGTGATATGAGAGTTCCACAAATTAAATATCCATATTTATACAGTCATCCCAGAATTATAAAAAAATGGTCATCTATAGACCTCAAAATACATATACATCATCAATACAAATTTTCAGCGGAAATACACAATAATTCCTCAAGTCCAGGCCTGATCTCCCAAAGAAACTGAGCGTCCTAAAAGCGACACTCCTTGTCAAATACTATCTCTGAAACAAAAGGGAAATGAGGGGTGAGTACTCGGGAAAGAATACTCAGTGAGTGAGTGGGTCAATGCAGTCATCAAATATGGAGTGTGAAACTGGAGTGTCAAAACATAAGTATATAAATCATATTTCAAATCATCATACTTTTCATTTCAACAATATATCACTTCACGCATTTTCAAGTCAAATATGCATCCAAAGTACCATCATTTAAAATCATAGAGCTGCCAGCCGAAAATGTCGTGGCAGAGGTCTACCACGACCTATGACAGGGGCACCGGGGGTGTTATATGCAAATTTCTTTAAAGTGCTCTCTACCCCGGCGTTGGCGACGAACCTCGTCCAGGTGCTAGACTTGGAGAGGATATCCAATCCAAATCCAAATCCTCCCCCTTTCGGGTTCAATCAGGCTAGTACCGTATAGATAATCAAATCACGACAACTCGTGGGATACCCCAGGCCTAGGCATATCCGGACGCCACCAAAGCACCTCTCACGGTGTCCTTCGTAGCTACGGAACAATACATATCAAAGCCCTCAAGGTCAAAACCAATATCATATCAAAATGTGCCGAAATCAGGTTCATAAACCAATGCAACATATAGCATAAAATGACACATTATACATTTCAACCACATGGATGCATAATTTCATAATTCAATACAGTTTTTGGATACTCCAACGGTTCACAAAAGTCAATTTTAAAACCAGTCAAAACATTTCCAACATACGACAAATCATGCTCATTATCAAAATGTTGTAAAACAGGATTTACATATTAAACAAAAGTATTGAAATAAATCCCACTCACAGATTTTGGGGAAGGTAGCGCACTCCCCAATAACACCAAAATACGCAAAACAAAGCGTCCCTCAATCGAGTCACCAAGAAAGCCAACCTAATCAAGTCATCACGATTTTCATCAATTTCTGACTATTTCAGGGTTTATCATTTTTTTTTCTTAATTTCGTACGAACCCTAAATTCCTCAATTTATAAACAAATCAACTAATGCTACCTAATTTGACAAAATTTATTCAAGGGTTGAAGAGATTTCATTTCTCTCACCTAGGATTCTTCGGATCTCGAATTTAGCTTTCGTTCGCCTGTTGGTTTGTTCTAAAAGCTGAATGTTTCCAAATTTGAAACAATTGCGAACAATTTAAGTCCAATAGTAAAGAATTTCGAAACCCAAGTGCGAAAATCGAAACTTAGAGTCATTTACCTTCGCAGAGGCTCACGGACTGTCACGGGCCGTCGCGGGCCGTGGGCCGCGGGATGGTGGGCTGGCGGGCCTGATGGGCCTGGTGGGCCGCGGGCCGGACTGGGCCGTGTGCTGGACTGGGCCGCAGTGGCTAGGGTCACGCTCGCGAGCTGGATCGAGCACTCGCGCAGTGGGTCGCACGCTGGAGCGCTTGCGCTCGTGCTGGAGGTGCGCAGGGGCTCGGGCAGAGGCGCGCAAGGGCGCGCTGGGGTCGCGCGCTGGGTGTCGTGCGCTGCTCGTGCGCTGATCGAGCGCTGTTCGCGCGCTGCTCACGCGCTGCTCGCGCGCTGCTCGCGGGCTGCTCGTGCTGGGCTGGCGCTGGGCTCGCGCGCTAGCTCGCGCGCTGTTGTGAGAAGGAGAGGAGCTGCAGCGGCGCTCGTGCAGAGAGGAGCTGCAGCGGCTCGCTCGCGGGAGGGGGGAAGCTGCAGCGGCTGTGGGTGGTGCTGGTGGTGACCGGCGGTGCTGGCTGCGGCGGCGGCAGCGGGAGGGGAAGAGACACGGCGGCGGGGAGAAGGGAAAAGAGAGAAGAAAGAGGGAGAGAAGAAGAGGGAGAGAGAAGAGAGAAGAGAGGGGAAAAGAGAGAGAGAAAATTGGGCTTTAAGCCCTAATTTTGTTTTTTATTTTTTATTTTTTATTTTTTATTTTTTTTTTAATTGGGTATTACAGAATGCATATGTCTTGTATGGACCCGACCCATCTATTTTGCCATGTAGTACCGGTAAGTTAGTATATATATGCCTATGTTCATCTAGTGTGTAGAAGTGCCAAGTTGAGAGTGTGGGTGTTTTGGGGCTAGGGTTTCAAGAGAGAGATCTTCAGCATTGTTCCTCCACCCTCTTTCTCTTCGATAGTAGATTTGCTTCTCCTCACCTGTGGATGTAGGCTTGCAAGCAGAACCACATATATCTTGTGTTTGCTTGTTCTTTGTATGTTGTCTTTCTCTTTACTTTTTTGATTGATTTCTATCTTTCTATTATAGTTGCCGGATGTATTTGATTCATCCGAATACATGTTTTCATCTTGCAATTTGGTCACTTTAAAATTGATGGTTATGAAAGCTCAAACCATTTTATTTTCTGATTCTTTCCTTTGGGGTACTTCTTTACCTCCAGGTCTGATTTTGCTCCTCTTTAGTGGCTTTTACACAATGGTGTTGAAAAGAGATGATGTACTGATATCTGCAGCGTCCATCGGGTATGATCGGTGGTATTTGTATGACTTGTTTAAAATGCTAATACTACCTTGAAACTGAATTCCTATATCTATCTGTTCTGTTTCTAACACATCCCACGTTTCAAGAAGAGATGCCAATAACAGCCTTTTGAAATCCAAGGTACAACTATCAATGTGGTTTTTTTCATGTCACATGTCAGTATTGTTTGTTTCGATTAATGTCAATTTATACCAGGGTTCCACTTTAATGAAGAACAACCTAGAGTCTGTCCTCAAGAGTTTACTTGTAGAAACTAATTGGTTGTTTGAAATCTCAGGCTTTTGTTTGATTATAGAGCCAATTACCTTAAAAAGTGAAAAACAATATGTGTTATATTCTAGTGTTGTTTTGTGTATGAAACTGCCAACTATTAATGGCTGTTTCAGACAACAGTTACCTGTCTACTCCTTGTTATGTGATCCAATGCTTGAATCCTACTTCGGCGACCTTCATTTGTTCTTAAGGGTAGAGTGCGTTCATTTGTTACTCATATTGATTTCCATCATTAAAACGACATGTGACTTGTTAGGATTTTGCAGTGTTTGCACATATGATTGTGCAGATTCGAAATCCTTGCTAATCGATTTGCTTGTTCTAAACTGTCCTCGAGCTTTAAGTTCCATATGATGTTCTTGAGTGACTAAGCATTGGAACATTACCTGCAGAAAAAAATTATTGGTTTATGAATGTTGCTTTAATTCAAGTTTTGAAGGGGTCATTCATTCTTCTTCTTTGTTTTCCTTTATTAGGGTTCTTAACTTTTTTACGTAAGATGCCTCTAGAGAAATTAGGGCAGAGCTTTACATCCAAGGAATTAGGGTTACCATTGAAAAATCTAATGTGATAACATTATTTTTTATGAAGAAATCTGAGGTTTGGGGAGGAAGAAAATTCCCACAACTAAATTGAAAAAAAAATAAAATAAAGCAATAGATGAGAAAATGGGTTTACTAGCATCACAGTAATAGAACCTTAGACATCATGCCTGGGGCAAGCGAGCATCACACATTCTAGGGTTTGAGAGAGCTCAAAGCAATTTGCTTAGGAATTGAAATACTTATTCCGACTGTTCATAATAACTTTACAAGTCTTTAAATAGAAACTCTTAAATGGTTTTGACTTTTCTAATAATAATTAAAATAAAAATTAACCTTCCAAATAACTAAATACAAAAAACAGAAACTAAATTAAATGATAAATTTCTAAACAGAAAGAAAAAATTTCTGGTGCAGAAAAAGTGAAACTCTTAAAATCTTAATCAAGCTCGATCAACTGTTGAAACTTTGGAATTGTCGCTTTCATTTTGTCTTTCTTGATGTAGATTTCACAAAGTTGCTCATATAGAGTCGGAAGAAATGTTATCAAAGGAAGAAGTTGAGGCTTTATCTGATGATGATTTTGATGGTTTAAATAAGGAATGCGAAATTTTTAAAGAGATGTTCGAGGGACTAATAGGAGGTGTCTTGTCCGCTAGACACATTGAAAGTGATATGCACCACATGGTGTAAACAGCAATAGCTCCACTGTAACCCGCCAGAGTTAGTCCTCCAAAGGATTAACCGTGGAGGATTCAGCCGATGCCATTGAGGATTCAAGAGGTTGTTCTGGAAGCCAGGTGCTGAAGGGAAGGAGGTGCCACAGTCAGAACAAAAGAGCTGGATTTAAAGGTGAAACGGATAAAACTGTCGTCTATCTGACAAATTACCTAATGACGAGCATTCCTCATGCAGGTGTTTGACGTCATGAGTGCCTGTGATAGAAACTGGTAGTGCTATGTCCCTTCCAGATTATCAAACTCGTTTGGGTGAATCTTCTGCGTGAGAGTGTTGCATCCAGTTGTGAGTTGAACTTGACAGACGGTAATGATGAGAAGGATCTTGTTAGGGGTAAAGCTATTGATTCACTTGCTTCCCAGGACAGTGTTGGGAACAAACTTATAATTGCAACTTCTGTAACTGTTGCAAAGAAGTCTGGATTACCTCTCGCTGCTGAGGATGGACAAAATTGGATCCGTAGTTCCAGATTTAAATGTAACCCTCTAGATTTTTTGATTTTGGGCACCTAAAAGAATTGGTTGTAGCCGCTCTTTTGTACTTCACGTACATTGTACTTGTTTTTCAGACATAGTGAAGTTTGAATATCTTAAAATTTGAAGATTATCATGTATCTAATCCCATTCACTCCATTAGCTTTCATCTCTCCACATCGGTATTAGCCCAACAAAATATTTTAGTCATCCTTGTTTTTTTCTATCTCTACATATTTTAACACTTTATCGGAAATTCTCTTTCCCCCGACACTTGCAAAAACAAAATGTTATATTATAATTATGCAGGTAAGTTCTATTTGGGAGATGTGGCAATCAATATGGCTTTTCCTTTTTCATTAAAAATAAAATTTAGATTTTCATCACCAAGCAAAAATAAAAACCAAAAAAGGCTAAATGCGCCGATCTCCTGTTAACCGGTGGTTGGTGTATCGGATAAATCTCTTGAAAAAAATAAATTCAAGTTCAATAGTTGTACAAGAAAATTATCTCATTTTGTAATCCTAAATGCACCAATCTCCTATTAAGTTTAATATATATAAAATAGGATTTATGGTAATTATATCCACTCATAAGAGAAAAAATTCGATTTATGATATATGTGGGAAACTATACGTGAAAGTCAATTTATTAGATATTTAAAATTATATGGACATAATATAAATGTATAAATAATACTAGTTATGTCAATTAAAAACTAAATCAATAACAATAAAAAAAATTCTATTTTAATAAAAAAAGATAAATTTCTAAAATATTATTTATAACTAAACTCAACTTATGATATTCAAAAGCCGATTAAAACCAAGCTTATTTATGTAGATATAAACTAGGTGGGCTCTGGCAGCACAAGATGCGATCGGGGGGAAAAAATTTGTAATTTTTTATCTTCTTTATTTAGGCCCAATAAATAGTTAGACTTAAAATTTATATAATTTATTACTAATTGTAACTAATTTTATACATTACATTAATTAAATAGTATTTATAATTTCTACCAAAAATATTATATTAACTCAAATTTAAAATAAAAATTATTTAAATATAAACATAACACACACATTTTGATATACATGGGGGAGAGGAAAACACAAAGCACTCAAATCAATTTATTTCTCATAGGAATTTAGATTGATTTTACATTTTTTATAATTTTACATTATTAGTATTTTTGTTATATTTTTATAATTTGAGTTAAGAATAATTTTAGAGTTTTGCATTTATTTAGCTTTAATTCTTTGAATCACTGAATATATTTTATTTATTTAGTTTTTAAAAAACTTAGACTTAGAAATTCATTTAAAAAATGGTTATATAATTTTGGGTAGTTAGAATAAATTAAAATTTTAATTAAAAAATTGACTAATTTTAATATGAGATTTGGTTATATTATTATGGGGTGTAAGTAATCACAAACAAAAAGAGAGAAAATGCATACTAAGTCAATAGGAACACAACTAAGAACTATATATCCCACTAGAACCATGGAGCAGTTTATATATCTTCAAATTTATTGGTTTCAAATGTAGATTAAAATCAAATTTGGAGAGATTTTTGCCAATTACTTTTGTTAAACAGTTTAAGCTTTTTTGCCCATGAAATTTCAATCACTATTCACAAATACCAATGATAAGAATCTTGTCCCAGGTTTAACCTTAAGTTGGTATTTTATTTGATGGTGAGTTTAGGATAATACAAAATTGTCATAAAAAGAAAAAAAAAAAGAAGAAAAAGCTTTAGCATATCCAAAGAGGAAGTGTGTCATGCCCCGACCCTCGAATCGAGCACCATAACCGCCGCGTTACCTGAAACACATGTGAACTTCACTCCATATTCCGAGATACTACAAGGTATCCCAATATCCACCTATTTTCTAAAATAATCTAACCATAAAAATAAATCAGCATGTATTCATCGCAAAATCAAAGGATTAGCTCGATCTATCCACTACAAAAAAGGACAAAATTTGCGACAAAATTTGCTACAAATTTGCAAGAAAAATTCGTCGCAAAACAAATTTGTGACAAATTTTGTAACAAATATTTTTTCGTTACTAATAAGTTATCGCAAAATTTTGGGACGAAAAATTAAATATTCGTCACAAAAATTTCAAACAAATATTTATATGTCGCCAAATTTATCGCAAAATTGGAGACGAATAAATTTTTCGTCGCAAAATTAGTGATGAATAAATTTGTCGTCGCAAAATTTCTAACAAAAAAAATTCGTTGCAAAATTTGCTATCAAAATATTTTCGTCGCAAAATCCGTTGCAAAATTTGCGACGAAACAATATTTGTTACAAATTTTGCAACGAATAAGTTATTTATCTCAAATTACCAACAAAAAATAATTTGTCGCAAATATATGACGAATGTTATTCATTGCAAAATTTGTCGCTAATCAAAATTTACCATTCAATTTTAGCCATGAAATTTGCGACGCTCATAGTTTTCAGGGGATAAATTTTGCGACGAATATGTATTTTGCAATAAATATAAATTTTATTGGTATATTTGGACCATTTTCCCTATATAACGTGTTTTTATACCTGTTTACCCAATCTCATCAACAATTAATCATCCAAATAATTTTTAATATCAAATTTCAGCCATCTATACTCATAATTATAACTAACTTTTAATAAGATCAATAAGTTAAAAATTTAACAAGAAATCATAATAGTAATATAAAAAATAAAAGCAACATCAAGACTAAATGTTAAAATATCAATAACTATACATAACCAAAAAAATCAATGTAACGAGTATCAAAATATAACAGTAAAATAACAGTATACAATTTCAAGCACGACCTCTACCATCACCATCATCATCATCATCATCATCATCATCGAAGAAATCATCACCTTCATCACCATCACAAGCATTATCAGGAGGATAAATAGAAGGGGGAATCTGACTCGGAGCGGAGACTAACTGAAGATGCTGCATGATTAACATTTGCTGCGTGTGGACCTCGTTCATTTCTTGCGTGTGCTTTGCTTGAAGTTCATTAAATTCCTGATCTCTTTGCAGCAATACTTTATCACACTGCAAAAATTTACCATTACGACACCTTCTACATGGACACCTTAGCTTATTCCCATCCATAAAATCAATATGAGTACAAGCAAAATCTAAAAATTGTTCCAACCCAAAAATAAATTCATCAGTTAAACCCCAACGATCAGATAAATTCTTTTTATACATACAACTTCTTTCGTTTTGCCTTTTCCATGTCTCCAAATTAAAAAATTTTGAAATATTAATAAAAATTACTTAAAAAAACTACTAAATCATTAATACTAATATCAACATTAATTCCAAATAAGTTCATATAACAATAAATAATAACGTTAATTGCACAAAACTCAAATCATATATAATACTAACTTTAATTTCACAAAAATTTAATATAATAATAAATAATATTATAAACTTAATTAATATCAAACAAATTAACTAAATTATTACAATAATATTAAATATTATCATACAATTAAATAAAGTATAAAATATTAAACATTTAACAACATTGATTATTTAATTAATCGATATAAGATTTACTATAAATTGCTAATTATTGTTAACATAATATTTCACATAATCAATTATCAACACTTTTGATTTCAATTTTATAAAAGAAATTAAATTTAACAAATCCAATAATATCATTAAATAAACCACTAAATACAATAAAAATAAACTAATATAGAAATAAAAACAATACAAACATACAAATTAACATAATTGCATTTTCCAATCATTACAGTACAAATTATAACATTTCTCACCACCAATTAATAACTCACGGATAGACTCAAATATCAATCGCAGCACGATAGAGAGAGAGAGAGAGAGAGAGTAAGAGTGAAGGCAGTGTGAAATATATTGAAATTAGGGACAAAACTTTTTTGTCCCTAAATTCGTCCCAGAATCAGGGACAAAAAAAATTTTCATCCCTGAATCAGGGACGAATATTTTTTTCGTCCCAAAATCAGGGACGAAAATTTTTTTCGTCCCAGAATCAAGGACGAAATTTTTTTTTTTCGTTGTTAAAATCTGCTACGAAAGAATGGTTTCGTCGCTAAATTTCCGATAAATATATGTTTTCGTCGTAATTTGCAACAAATTTAGCAACAAATAATTTTTTCCTTTAAATTTGCAACGAATTTTGCAACGATACTTATAGTTTCTGATAAATAACTCATTGAATGTACTAAAATAGAAACTAAATCGACAAACTATTAACAATATTTGCGTACTATGATATAATTATAAAAAAAATATTCAATATATTGATTATTAATTAACAAGTATTTTTTTGTAATGATCTCTAATCAAAATATGCATGCATCGGGACAATCCAACCATTCTAATCAAATCCACAGATTATAAACAAGTTCCTATTCAAGGGATCCAATCCAAATTCTACTAAAACAATTCTCAAAGAAAAATTCAAGGAGATAAAAAGTGGAGGGTCATCATTTTAATTATACAAACCATAGACAAATTTCAAATCCATAAAAATATAGTAGAAAATAAGTTTTCAAAATAAATATATGGTATGCTTTCATTTGGATCCACTAATACCTCAATTCAACTGAAAACTATTACTCGAATAAGTCTAATAAAACAAGTTTGTACGATTTCAGCACTACACGTACACAAGTCTCGAGTAGGCTTCCTATGTGAAAATGGAGGTAGAAGAGGTGAGTATATACTATACCCAACAAATGATATACAAATTGTACAAAAATAAGATTTATATGGTGGATATATCAAAGTATATATTTCAAACTATCATATTATTCTCAAATTCATCCAATAAAAAATAAATAAATAAACTCACACCATTGTTTTCATAGTCATCATAATTCACAATTGTCATTATTCAATCTCATTTGCATCTAATTATTTCATATTTTCAAACACGGAACAAACCAAAATCATTATTCCTAACAAAGGTCTACCACGACTTAGAATGGGACCACCAAGGGATTTAATAATTTTATGTTTAAACATGTCCCCATAGTTGACGTTGTCTGTGGGCTCTCATGGGTGGTGTATCCAACTATCCCACCCCCGTGGCTACTATATCCAACTTTGAATGTATTGTATGTGCTCGGCTATATCCCATGATCTACCAACCCTACTAATCATTCCGTAAAGGAAAATGACTAGTCATTTAATAGGGGTTCGGGCTCTCACCCTAAGCCAAGCATATGCATCATTTCCCAAAAATCGTAAATCAAATTCATGTACCATCAATTCTAAAAATTTCTCAATAATAATCATCATACCAATGGGTTCAACATCAACAAATTCGCATGACACATTTATTTATTCAAAGCAAATAGGATGTATAAGAATTTAAAATTCAATCTTTGAGATATTTCACACACGTTAAAACATATAAATCCAAATTTTGAAAGTCATTTAGAAGATTCAACAAAATCATTTTTCTTATTTAAATACAATCATGAAATCATTCACCTCTTGAGAGGGTGAACACTCCCAATTCAAAATCAATCCAAAATAATCATTTCTTGACTTCCAATTGAATTATCCTAAATCAATAAATATAAATTCGATATTAAATTACGTCTATTATTAGGGTTTAGGAGTTTTCCCAAACATAATACAAAGCCTAATTTCCAAAATCTATAAATCTATGTTCTCATTTCATCAACCATATACCATTTGCATCTATATACTATTTTCATATACAATTTTCCTAAATCTCACATTTATAAACCCTACATTTAATTTTCGCAAATTTTACATTTCCAATTCTTAACATAAATCTTAAAACAAGTAAGATATACTCGAATCTAAGACGAGAGAGAAATATTATCTTTGAGAAATCTAGAAATTTCATCCAGCATCAAGTTTGTCGAAAACCTTAACTTTCTCTCCCTACAAATATCCCAAATTCCGAGCATAAAATTCAAAGTCATGAGTAATTAAAATAAATCCATGTTTAGAAGGAAGAAATTAGCTTAATTTTGTGATTGGATTGAATCTTGAACGTTGAGTTTCAAAAACTTTAGATTTTTTCCCTTTTTGAGCAAATCCTAGATTTCTCCCAAAATCACCTTTATTCACGGGTTTGCTTGAGGGTTTGGGGGGGTTTAATGAGTGGGTTTGGAGTTGATTTCAAGAGAGGGATTGTGAGAGGGGTGGGTGAGACAGAGAGATGAGAGTTGAGAGGTCGAGTCAGAGAGAAGAGGGTGAGATCGGGTGAGAAGAAATGTGAATGAAGACTTGTTTAAACCCTTTTTAATAGTAGAGTATGAAATCTTAATCTTGTCCCTCGTTATTTTTAGGTTTTGTTCAAGTTTATTGTCACTTTTTGTCATTTCATATCTTTTCATACCTATGTTTTGGCCATCACCTAGTATTCAGAGTTTTGTCTCAATTAATCTAGATTTGACGCTGCAGGCCCATTTTGTGGGGACGAGTCTCCCAACATTATTTTTTTCGTACCCTGAGTGTCGAACTTCCGACCTATTTAAGGGACGAAAATGCCCATTCCACCTATGCCAACAAGTGTTAGTACTCAACTTATGATATTAAACAACTGAGTAGAACCCAAGCATGTTTATGTAGATATAAACTAGGTGGGCTCTGGCCGCACAAGTTGCGGTCAAGGGGAAAAAATTGTAATTTGTTATCTTCTTTATTTAGGCCCATAAATAGATAGATTTAAAATTTATATAATACATTACTAATTGTAACTAATTTTATACATTACATTAATTAAATAATATTTATAATTTCTACCCAAAATATTATGTTAACTCAAATTTTAAAATAAAAATTATTTAAATTTAAACAAAACAACACATTTTGATATACACGTCGGAGAGAATATATGAACCCAAAACAGCTTTTACTAGGGTTTCTTTGTCTAGTTTCAACAACGCATCAAAAAAACAAAAGCAAGAAAAATGCTGGATTATCAAACACACAGAATCACCAGAATGAAAAAGTACAGTGAAGATCGTAAATATGTTGAGCACAAAACTTGAGAGAGAGAGAGGTATATCAGAAGAAAAATCTAATGAAAGTAAGAAATGCAACAAGTAACACACAAGATTTCTTAGCAATTTGAGTTATCAAATATTGGTAAAATTATGCTTAATCAAAAAATAGAGAGTTCAATGTAGTACAATTATGAATAATTTAAGTATGAAAATATGATATAAAGAATTTATTATTTTAGGAGAAAGAGGAAATACCGAATCTAGCTTCCAATTTATGAGCTCAATGAGGGCAATTCATCAGGCAAAAAAATATTGGAGAATAAATTTTACATGAAACTTTTAATTAGTCAAAATCCAAAAGTGTCTGTAAAACGAGCTTAACATAATATATGATCCAATGGTTATAATTTTGTCAGAGACCCAAATAGAACCTATATCCAGGTCAATTTATTATAGTATGGGTCGATACATAACTAATAGAATTTAGGGTTTAAAGTTTAGAGTTTAAATCTTAAGGTTTAGGATTTGGAATTGTCAGAACTCTTACGATATATAGTATGAGTCAATGTACTAATAAGTTTATTCATGATTTAAAATTTAGGGTTTAAAATTTGAAAAAAGTGGAATTTTGATAATTGTAAATATTGACCGTTGGATGCCAGATGATTGAGGACTATTAAGAAAAGAGTAAATTACACTCTTTCCCTTGTGGTTTGGCCAAAATCCAGATATTTTTCTTATGATGAAAAAATATCAAGTTATATCCACATGGTTTTAAAAAATGGCAAGTGACGAAAATGGTAAAAATTAACATAAATTTGAGATCCACGAAAGTTTGGATTAACTCATAAAATTAATTTTTCTCAAAATTACCCTTGATTAAAAAAAAACACATTCTCTCTCTCTTCTCTCTCCTCCCCCTCCTCTGCACACTCCGGCAGCACTAAAGAAAAGTGAACCCTCTTGAATCAAACCTTTCTCAGAGTTCAATATCTGTCCCTCTCTCTTCTTTCTCCTACTCTCTCCTCTCTTCTCTCCACTCCTCTCCTCTGCACACTTCGACAGCAGTATCTTTTGATTTCAACTCCAATCATTAATCGCCATTCAATTTCCAAAATTTCAGAAACCGCCGATCGGTTACCGGATCCATGAGAGAGAGTGAGAAATTCATGAGAGAGACAGAGAGTGAGGGGATCTGAGTGGGGTTAGGGGCGTTTGATCTAAACTTCCTCTTTGGAGGGCTTCTCGTGGGTTTCTGTTCGTTGGGTTTTGCTTTTTTTCTTCAATCGCGTGGTCTGTTCAAAGTGTATTTTGCATTGGAGAGAGATGTATTATTACTGCAGAGGATATGATTATTGTAGATGGGGATGGGGATTTTGAATGTGAATGTGAATGGGATTGGTGCAATGATAATGGTGGTAGCAATAATGTTGGTGATAGAGTGCAAAACCCAACTATATCTCTCGGGGTATCAAACAGTTTATCAGACTTCCACTTTTTGCTTGGGTATGGGCCCATCCCTCGCTACAACTCTTTCTTCTTCCACTGGGGGATTTTGAAGAGGAAGGCAACTCATTAACCGGGAGTCGAGTAAAGGTCGGTGGAGATTTGAGAACAAAAGTGGAAAGAAAAGAAAGGAAAATATCCTCTGCAGCAAACCATGTGTTTGGGCTTGTTGAAAATCCGGAGGAGGATAAGAGAGAATAACCAACTTTTTTAGTTTTATATTTTGATCGCATCACAGATTCAACATTTTAGTTGCAACCAGGAGGCATTTTTTTTAAAAGGTTGAAGATGATGGGGACTCGTACGGATCTATAGACAATTTTTTTTTTTAAATAACCTCCGACAAAAAATAATTCAATTTATTATCCCCATTTATCATAGGAAACTATGTAATGTCTTTAACCTGCGACAGAGGGTATGTCGCGTCTTCAACTCGCGATATGAGATATGAAAAAAATGAAATACAAGAGTGATCGAGAGCAAAAATAAAATAAAATAAAATAAAAATATGAACTTTTTTGAAAGATGTCCAGGTCAACGTGGTGGTGTTCTTGTCGACCTGGCAATATAGGAGGAAATCCCAACTCCCTTTTATCCAATAGATAGATAATGCATTAGGCATAATCCATTCAAATGTGTGTTAAAATTTACTTTGAAATCGTTTGTTACTTGTAAATTTAAACTATATCTAAGAGTTAACATCAAATGAAGTGTTTTTAACAATGACTTATTGATCATATAATTAAAACTGATATTTTTTACATAAAATTTAAAAAAAAATCTCGACTCGAGTTTTGTATATGATAAAAATGGACATAAGAGTTTTGATTTTTAAAAATCCAGCTCAATCTGATTTAAATCAAATGTGATGAGACCTAACATAATTATTAGATACAAATAATTTATAAAAAAAATGTTATTTATTCTCCCTACTTATTTATTATTTTGCATATAAATAATTTATTTAGTTAATTCTAAAATAAAAATTAATTTTAACTTTAATACTTAGAAATTTGCTAAAAAACTTTTTGTTGTAAAATATATAAGCTCTTAAATTCAGAAGTAAAAATTAATTCTTTGATACATATATAACAAAAATCAACACATGGGACTCTTGTTTTTTCGTATTTTCTTCATTTTTCTGCACTTTAAAAGCAATAAAAATATTTTTATTACTATTTAAATACCCTAAAAATGGCATGTTGATCAATTTTTCTTTTCTTTTTTTTTTTGGCAAAATAATCTGACTAATCACACACCACCTCATCTCGGAAAAGGATCACCATTTGATATATAGCCATGAAAAATGTTTAAATCATGAAGGAAAAAAAAAGGAAAAATATGTTAAATATAACTAATTTGCTCAAATAAATTTATTTTAAATTACATTCTTTCATAATTAATTGAGCTACATAAATTCTGAGAATCAAACCCCTACCCCACCCCAAGCCCAAAAAAAGATCCAAAGAAAATGGAACTCAATACCCATCAGTACACAATAAAAACTAACTATTTACATAAAGAGAGATATCATAAGAAAAATCTAATGAAAGTAAGAAATGTAACGGGTAACACACAAGATTTCTTAGCAATTGAGTCATCAAATAATTATGCTATAATCAAAAGATAGAGAGCTCAATATAGTAAATTTCAAATAATTTAAGTACGAAAATATGTTATAGAGAAGTTATTGATTTTGGGAGAAAAGAAAAACATCAAATTTAGCTTCCAATTTATGGGCTCAATGAGGCACATTTCATTGGATAAAAATATATTGGAGAATGGAGACAAGTGCAATGAAACTTGCAGCATATATTTCCACTTGTTCACAGTATCAGTGTTCCTCCCTTGTTATTTATCATTCGCCATTCACCGTCATCTGCAAGCCACTCGAGTTCAATCGCCATTGAGTTCTTTGCCTGTTCGTCTCTTTAGTTTTCGCCTTTCTTCATCTTAGATGTGACTCTCCGCCCCCCGCCATTCGCCCGCCTAGATTTTGGCTCTTCGACCAATCCATCAACTTTGCTCTGCCTCAACATCTGCTTCGCCACATTGATTCACTTTCAATTCACTGCTTGATCTTCGACTTGAGTCCTCCACCTTGGATTGCCTAAGACTGTTTCTGATTTGCCATCTTCAAACACTCTTCTACTCTTTTTGATCTCTCAATTTGCATTTTCAAATTTTGGATATGTTAGCTTTGTTATTTTTATTTTATTCTTTTCGGTTTAATTTTTGTATCTTTTTGTGTTTTATTCTCAAATTTTATCTTGGGGACCTTAATTTTGTATTCATAAATTTAGTTTTAACTTTAAAAATAAAATAAAAATTCAAAAATATTAATTTATTTCTCATTAGGAATTTACATTATTAGTTTTACATTATTAGTATTTTTTTGTTATATTTTATAATTTGAGTTAAGAATAATTTTAGAGTTTTGCATTAATTACTTAGCTTTACTTCTTTGAATCACTGATTATATTTTATTTATTTAGTTTTTAAAAATCTTTGACTTAGAAATTCATTTAAAAATTGGTTATATAATTTTGGGTAGTTAGAATAAATTAAAATTTTAATTAAAAAATTGACTAATTTTAATATGAGATTTGGTTATATTATTATGGGGTGTAAGTAATCACAAACAAAAAGAGAGAAAATGCATACTAAGTCTATAGGAACACAACTAAGAACTATATATCCCACTAGAACCATGGAGCTGTTTATATATCTTCAAATTTATTGGTTTCAAATGTAGATTAAAATCAAATTTGGAGAGATTTTTGCCAATTACTTTTGTTATACAGTTTAAGCTTTTTTGCCCATGAAATTTCAATCACTGTTCACAAATACCAATAATAAGGATCTTGTCCCAGGTTTAACCTTAAGTTTGTATTTTATTTGATGGTGAGTTTAGGATAATACAAAATTTTCATTGAAAGAAAAAAAGAAGAAAAAGCATTAGCAAATCCAAAGAGGAAGTGCCCGTGGTGGTAGGACATATTAGCTCGCCTCACCTTGTTTTAGTTTTATTTTTTCCACAAATATGACATATTTATTTCAATCATTTTACAATAGTTAAAAACAAATTAGAAAATCCTTGGACTTCATTCTCTTGCATGGGCCTAGAGTCGGTCTCAACCACCCCTGCATCGTTGAAACCTTGAACAACCTCTCTGATAGGGTGCTGCAGCATGTGGTCCGCAGGGATCTCCGGGAATTTTTTTGGAGCATGGGATTCCACCTTTTTTCAGTGCCGGGTATCCGATTACCTTGTTTTGTTCACCAACAGCCTGGCCAATATCCTCTGCATCGTTCTGAGCATGTGCTGCATTAGCGAACATGGCAATGAGGAGAGAGAGGATAAGAACAATGGCTTTCACATTCTTCTCCATTTTTCAGTGATGAAGGTTGTGATAGTTGAAAATGGCAATTTTGCTTGTTTTGTTGAAGCAAAAGTTTTGGCTTTTATACTTTTTGAAGTGTTGTTACTAACAGTATTTTGTTTTCTTTTTCTTTTTCGTATGAGCTTTAAATAGTTAGCCAGATGTTATTGTGATTTCCCTTCATTAATTTTATAGAATTTCTTTTCTTTTCTTTTTCTTTGCTTTGATGTCATAAGCTATATTTAGATTTTTTTAACTAAACTATATTATTAATTGCTTTAAAAAGAAATTGTGAATAGAAATGATTGAGTAAAGAAATCAAGAACTACCAACTGATAGTCTGATTAACTTGGAAAATTGTCATTTGGACTTTTTACTGCACTATGTGTGATGAAATAACCAAAGGAGGGCTCTACCAATGATTAATTTTAATATTTTAATATTTTAATTTTACAACTTAAACTCAAATTAAGTTTTACTGTCATTAAGATTTTTGGCCCCAATTCTAGATTTGAAAAGACAAAACGTGATACACCATATGAATCCTATCAGGGAGATGTGGTAAGAAATATGCCTTGTTTTAAAAATTTTTTTAAATTTTTTATTATTTTATTTAAGTTTAAATTTTATTATTTTATAATAAATTATGATTTTATATAATTTTATTATTAATAAAAAATATAAAATAAAGATAATAAATAATAAAAAAAGAATATAGATAATAGTTAACTTTGGTATGGTGCTTTTAGTGTTTACAATCTTTCAGGTGTGCCGGGGTTCGATACAAGGCGGAGACAATTTTGAAGGCATTTTCAGTAGATTAAAGCAAGGGGCAAGCGGGTTGGTCAGGTGCGGGTTGGGCGAGTGGTTGGCGCGCGTGGTTTGTTCTTTTGAGTGCTTCATGACGGATTATATATCCGTCGCTGAGGAAAATTTTTCTGTCGCTAATTTAAATTTTTTTAAATCAGTGCGACGGATATCTTTACCAACGGAAATTTTTCGTCGCTCATCTGTCGCTGATATAAGCTACAGATATATTTATATTTGTAAAAATTAGCAGGGTCGTTTTTAGCGAAAGATTTTTTTTGTCGCTAAATCCATCGCTTATACCCTTTAGCGACGGATTTATGACTTTCAGCGACGGAAATTTCTGAAGCTGATGTCGTGTTTTCTGGTAGTAGGAAAAAAGAAATAATTTTTTGATTTTTAAATTATCGATGAAAGTCAATTTTTCTTCTTTCCTTTTTCTTTTAATGAAATTAAAATCCAATACTCATATCATATAAATCCAAAATGTTAATTATAAACTTTGCTAAGTAATATTTTCTATCTTAATATATGAAATATAAAATTTTTTTTAATAATAACAGTGTACTAAACTTAACTTATAATTAAGATATTAAACGAGCTGAGTTAAACCTAAACACACTCATAAATTGTTTTATATTATTAACAAATTAGTCTATCCGAACTTCTTGTAGAATAACTTATTTAAAATTAATTTCCAAGATTAATTGACTTACAATTTTGAAGTGTTTATTTTTATTGAATCTCATGGGCCGTATTTTTTATATGAACTATCATGCATGGACTTTTATTTACTGATTTTATACAAATTTTGGTGCATTTGAAAATAAATCCCGTTGTGAGTCTAGTAATACTCACCGAGAGCTTTTTATCTCACATCATTTTCTCGCATTTCCTAGGTGAAGATTAGTTTACGATTTATAGTCTCTTTCAATCGTTCATCCAGTTGACATTGAGCTCATATGGGATGGAGTTCGGATCTCCATGAAAACTAAGATTTCTGCATGTAAGTATTTGGTTTTTATGATGTCTTCTCTCATATTGCGTTTATTTTGGAAAATTAGTAGTTTGTGTAACACCAAGCCTTTAAAAAAAAAAAAAAAAAAAAAAAAAAAAAAAAAAAACAAATTTTGGAGACGCAGCGTTTTGGGACAAAACGCTGCGTCCCCAATTGGGGATTAGGGTTAAAACCCTAACCCCCTTCCCTCTCTCTCTCTCTCTCTCTCTCTCTCTCTCTCCCCCGACCTTTCATCTTCCCGCGGCTTCCTCCTTCGGCTGCTGGCCCGCGTCTTCCACCGCCGACGCCGCCGCCATCCTTCTTCTCCTTCTCCTTCTCCTTCTTCTTCTTCTTCTTCTTCTTCTTCTTCTTCTTCTTCTTCTTCTTCTTCTTCTTCTTCTTCTTCCCTCTCGGTTTCTCTCTCTACCTCACTCTGTCTTCTCTCCCTCTCGCGATCTCCCACGATCGCTCTCTCTCCGCCTCGCTGCACACCGCCCCGAGCCTCTGCGAGCATCTTCTTCCACAGTAGCGCGCGACAGCAGCACGATCCCCCAGCCCGTGAGCTCGAGCGAGCCCGCGAGCGCAAGCCAGGCAGCGCGCGAGCTAGCGCCCTAGCACGCGAGCCGGGGTGCGAGTCAGCGCGAGCACAAGAGCGCGAGCGCGGGAGCAGGAGCGCGGGAGCAGGAGCGCGGGAGCGCGAGCGCAGGAGCGCGAGCGCACGGGAGCTAGCGCGAGCCAGCGCACGAGCGCGTGCGAGCCGGCGCACGAGCGCGTACCAGCACATCGCACCAACACGCCGGCCCATCAGCAGCAAGCCCACGGGCCCACCAGGCCCGACAGCCCGTCCAAGCCCGCAGGCCCAGTATGGCCCACGGCCCAGTTCAGCCCCTGGCCCGCGAGCCCACGACGACCCGTGACCCTCTGTGTAGGTAAATGAATTCTCGATTCCTTGTACATACTAGGGTTTCGAAAATTATTGGTAATTTGACTCAAATTTCTCACTTGTGTTTCAAATGGTAAACATTACAGGTTGACGGACGAACGAAAGCTAGATCCGGACACCCGAGAAACCCTAGGTGAGAGAAATGCAACATTTTCAACGTTTGAATTAATTTTATCGAAATTAGGTCGAATTTAGATCGAGAGTTAAATAAGATATTGAAATGTGTGAAATTCGAGGAAAATTAGAAAAAAAAATGAGAAATATTAGAAACTCGACCATTGGTGAGTCAGATGAGTCAAAATTGAGGAAACGAGAATTTATAACTAAGTTTTGTAAATTAAGTGATATATATTTGGAAGGGAAAAATTGAAAACCCCTGATTTGACTTTTAAATTGATATTAAATGTTGATAATCTGATTTAGGTTGATCTTTTGGAGACTCGAGCGGTCAAATCCGATTAGGCTTGTCAGTAGGGAGTGACTTCCCTCCCGTAGAACAGTGAGTGGGACTTTGACATTCGCTATTGATTGAAAATCATATTTCAAAAATACTTTTAAATGACATGTTTCTGCAAATGTATGATTGTTAGACCTTTCCAATATTTGATTAAATGTTTTGTGACTTTTGGAGTGTCTTAACTGCTGACTTTATTGATATGCATCCATGAGTTTTGATAAACGTATATTGTGCCACATTTTCGATATATTGATATGTTTTAATGCTTCCACTGCATTGACACATGGTTTTAAATGGATTTACTTACACATTTGGGTTGTATGCCCGGTTGACGTTATGATATTATGCATGGGGCTATATGCCCGGCTGATCTGGTGATGGGATGCATGGGGCTACGTGCCCGGCTGATATGATATTGTGATCTGTAGCTACGAAGGACATCTGGTAGAGGCACCCCTTGTGTCCGGATACGCTTCGGCCGGAGGTATCCGCCAGATTGTCATGTGTATGGGTGTCCCAGGTTGACCCTCATCGGAGAGGACGTTGAGTACGGCTCCGTCTAGCACCAGGCGGGGGCACCATACACGGCTGACTAGTTATATGTATATTATTATTATTTACAGGCTAGTTGGGGTAGTCTGTGGCCAACATTGGGGCAGAGAGCCATTCTTTAATACTTGCATTTGGAAAAAACCCCAATGCGCCGTCCTTGGTCGAGGTAGACCATTGCCGGGAATATTTCATTGGCCGGCTCTTCATGACATTGATGTAAAATTTTGGATGCATATTTTGCTTTCTGATGTGTGTGTATTATATATGATTTTGAAATAACATGATCGGTTTGCGCACTGTGGATATTTTCTTATCTTATGCTTTGACACTCCAAATTCACCTCGATTTTGATAGTATGATGTCAATCCCCCCACTTACTGAGTATCCTCCCATAGATACTCACCCCTCACTTTCTTTCCCACAGGATTAGTGTTGGACCGAAGAGATATCACTGGGCTTGGGTATGGATATTTTCCATTTCTTCCGCTATGATGATTGGTGACATTATTATGTATTAGAGATTTTAGATTGACCAATGTATTTATATAAATTTTCTGGGATGACTGTATAAATTATGGACTTTTATTCGCGAAACCTTCGTGTTGATTATTTCATTGCATCGAGACATTTGTAAATATTTAAAAACAATTTGGAAATTTATTTTATATATGCGTAGAATTTAAGTCCGCTCGGTGTGGCGGCTGCTCATGCTCTAGTTGGGCATGACAGTAGAGGTCTGTTGCTAGGACTGTTAGAAACTTTATAGCCTTGCGTTGTTCTGGATGTTGGTTGTGGTATTTGTTGAATTTGGAGAGGCCGGGATGGCCAATTGTTTATTTTTACAGGATGAATCTCTTATACAGGTGAAATTGTAAATGGGAAACCTCCGATTTATGGGGAGGTTCTGCCCGATTTTCTATAAAAATACAGCCGGCATCCAGGGACAACGGGCGACTGTTCACGATCCCGGTTCGGGGCGTGACAGTTCGGTTGGTATCAGAGCTCTTGGTTTAGAGCTATATTTTATAAAATGATTTGAAAACATTCCCAAGTAACTTGATTTTAAAAGTCCTCAATGCATAAGAGTTTCATATAGTCATTTATATCCCTGCATATGGTCTTCGACATATGAGTTTATCTATTTTAGGGGGTTAGATATTAATTCTTATCTAACCTAGCATTTCTTCATTTTCAAAGAAGGAACCAATGGAGATGGTTCTTAAATTGATGATTTCATTCATTTTAGGGGGTTAGTTGTACTAACCCTAATCCTTGAACAATGCCTAATGAGAATTATTATATTGCGGAACCATGACGAGTACATGGAGCGCTAGATATGTACTCCCTGATTTACTTAAAGAGAGCGAGGATACTTCCTCATTTCAAGCGCCCCTTTTGGTGCCGAAGAATACATCCTCTGTGTGTGTTTTCTCCAGCACCTTCTCAGCCGGCTATTATACCAACGTCTCCACCATTTACTCTTGATATTTTCGGGTAAGAGTATGAGTGATACACGGCACATGGGGTCCCGATGTCACCCCATCACCTTTGATAGCAAGGCCGATATCTACGGCTGCGCTTATTTCTTTTACAGTAGTTCTTACTCAAGCGGCACCAAATCGTCCATCGGTGGCCGTTTTTCTTTCAGTTTCGAATCTGAGTTATAATAATTGCGCCATACTTAGGTGCATCCCTGAGTTGACCCAGCTAGTCACGGTAGCTCGACAGTTGGGATGCACAGATTTTTGGACTTGGTGATGTTACGGTAGCACAGCACTGAGTCAACTGAACCCGACGGATCTTGATAGATCTAGGCTTACGCGAGGAGTATAGTCTACGAGTTATTGAGAGACTATTCGATAAGGAAGCCCTCACTTGATGGGAGGCTATTTGCGATGAGGCTATAAGCCATTGCGGCAAAGCGATTTCCTAATGGAATTCGACCGCAGATATTTCACGGAGTTTTAGCGGGACCATATCTCCGGTGGTTATATCACCAGTCCTAGTGCCATGAGCTAGGCTACTGTTTAGCGACCTTTTCTTTGCCGCATATGTGGCAAGCACCACGCTCGAATAAATATGTAGAGCACTTATTACATGCTTCCACTATGAGAAGCCGAGGCATATAAGGAGTTTATGCCCTGATCTGTGACTTGGAGGTTAGTTGGCTTTGAGTCATCAGAATACACCACATGTAGGACAGCAGGGAACACCTGTGCATCCTAGTGACACTGCTCCACGGACTGCAGCCGGGAGCAATATAGTATTAGGTTTTCACGAGAATAGTTGAGGGTGCAGGCCCTTGTGTATGCGATGACTCAGGAGGACGCTCTGGCGAACCCAGATATGATCATGGGTAATCCTCCTGCGGATCCTTCCATTTAGAGGTCCTTATGCATTGTTTCTTTGAAATCGTGTATTTTGTGATGATATGTACGGACATGATTGTTACAGCACTAGAGGCTTAACTATTTTGATATACCGGTGTCGACGTTTGTGTTCTTATTGGCACAAGGTCGAACTATTTCTACGTGAGAGTTTCTTTCGCTCAACAGTCGGATGGGCTGTTATCGTTAATTGATGAGGAGCGATTAGTTGTTGCTCCTCTTGGTGAGCAGTTGGTTAGAGAATTCGTATATAGAGAGTATGATGTCATGGCAGGTGGGACAGTGCTGAGAGCAAACCTGATCCCACTGGATATGACAGATTTCGATGCCATCTTAGAGATAGATTAATTATATACTTATAGAGCTTCCTTAAACTGTTTTATCAAGAAAGATGATTTTTGGAGGCCTGAAGGGCCACCACTGACGTTGCGAGTGAGAGACGGGTGTTACCCCGTGGTATTGTATTAGTGAGGAAAGCCAGACGTATAATACGTCGAGGAGGTATGACAGATCTGACACATATGATCGATACCACCATACAGAACCCGAGACTTGATGAGATTCTGGTGGTATAGGAGTTTCCTAAATATATTCCCGAGGAGCTACCCGGACTACCCCCAGTTCGGGAGTGTGATTTCGAGATTGACCTAGCTCCAGGGATCACTCTTATATTTATTCTGCCATACAGAATGACACCAGTGGAGTTTAGAGAGCTCTAGATCTAGTTGCGGGAATTACTGGACAACGGTTTTATCCGTTTGAGCACTTCGCCTTAGGGTGCTCCGGTGATTATTCGTGAAGTAGAAAGACGGGATTCTAAGATTGTGTGTGAACTATAGATAGCTAAACAAGGTTTTCATCAAGAATCGGAACACTTTGCCGCATATTGATGATTTATTTGAGCAGTTCCAGGGTGCGCGTGTTTTTCTGAAAGATCGATTTTCGATTTGGATATCATTATGGACATTACGAGTTCGTGATCATGCCATTTGGGCTGACCAACACACCAACAGCCACAGACAGTGACCGAGGTGCGAAGTTTCCTTGGCCTTGCGGGGTGTTATCGGCGATTCATAGAAGGATTTTCTCAGATCGTCGCTATACTTACCAGATTAATACGAAGGGCGTCAAGTTCTTTTGGGACGATCGTTGTGAGACGAGCTTTTAAGAGCTCAAACAACGTCTGACGAGGGACGGCCAGACAGAGAGGATCTTAGTGTTTTAGCTCAGCACGTAGCTGTTCTAGATTGATAGATCAGAAAGCTACGGAGCAAAGAACTTTCATTGGTCAGAGTTTTGGGGAGGAGTGACCAGGTCGAGGAAGAGACCTGAGAGTCCGAAGAGACTATTAAGAGACTTAAGAAACAGTAACCCCATTTGTTCAGCGTATTACTTTCTTTTAGTTTCGAGAACGAAACTTGTTTTTAGGGGGTTAGAAAATGTAATACCAAGCCTTTAAAAAAAAAAAAAAAAAAAAAAAAAACAAATTTTGGAGACGCAGCGTTTTGGGTTAAAACCCTAACCCCCTTCCCTCTCTCTCTCTCTCTCTCTCTCTCTCCCCCGACCTTTCATCTTCCCGCGGCTTCCTCCTTCGGCTGCTGGCCCGCGCCTTCCACCGCCGACGCCGCCGCCATCCTTCTTCTCCTTCTCCTTCTTCTTCTTCTTCTTCTTCTTCTTCTTCTTCTTCTTCTTCTTCTTCTTCTTCTTCTTCTTCTTCTTCCCTCTCGGTTTCTCTCTCTACCTCACTCTGTCTTCTCTCCCTCTCGCGATCTCCCACGATCGCTCTCTCTCCGCCTCGCCGCACACCGCCACGAGCCTCCACGAGCATCTTCTTCCACCGTAGCGCGCGACAGCAGCGCGATCCCCCAGCCCGCGAGCTCGAGCGAGGCCGCGAGCTCGAGCGAGCCCGCGAGCGCAAGCCAGGCAGCGCGCGAGCTAGCGCCCTAGCACGCGAGCCAGGGTGCGAGTCAGCGCGAGCACAGGAGTGCGAGCGCGGGAGCAGGAGCGCGGGAGTGCGAGCGCAGGAGCGCGAGCGCACGGGAGCTAGCGCGAGCCAGCGCACGAGCGCGTGCGAGCCGGCGCACGAGCGCGCACCAGCAGCAAGCCCACGGGCCCACCAGGCCCGACAGCCCGTCCAAGCCCGCAAGCCCAGTATGGCCCACGGCCCAGTTCAGCCCCTGGCCCGTGAGCCCACGACGACCCGTGACCCTCTGTGTAGGTAAATGAATTCTCGATTCCTTGTACATACTAGGGTTTCGAAAATTATTGGTAATTTGACTCAAATTTCTCACTTGTGTTTCAAATGGTAAACATTACAGGTTTTAGACCAGGTTGACGGACGAACGAAAGCTAGATCCGGACACCCGAGAAACCCTAGGTGAGAGAAATGCAACATTTTCAACGTTTGAATTAATTTTATCGAAATTAGGTCGAATTTAGATCGAGAGTTAAATAAGATATTGAAATGTGTGAAATTCGAGGAAAATTAGACAAAAAAAATGAGAAATATTAGAAACTCGACCATTGGTGAGTCAGATGAGTCAAAATTGAGGAAACGAGAATTTATAACTAAGTTTTGTAAATTAAGTGATATATATTTGGAAGGGAAAAATTGAAAACCCCTGATTTGACTTTTAAATTGATATTAAATGTTGATAATCTGATTTAGGTTGATCTTTTGGAGACTCGAGCGGTCAAATCCGATTAGGCTTGTCAGTAGGGAGTGACTTCCCTCCCGTAGAACAGTGAGTGGGACTTTGACATTCGCTATTGATTGAAAATCATATTTCAAAAATACTTTTAAATGACATGTTTCTGCAAATGTATGATTGTTAGACCTTTCCAATATTTGATTAAATGTTTTGTGACTTTTGGAGTGTCTTAACTGCTGACTTTATTGATATGCATCCATGAGTTTTGATAAACGTATATTGTGCCACATTTTCGACATATTGATATGTTTTAATGCTTCCACTGCATTGACACATGGTTTTAAATGGATTTACTTACACATTTGGGTTGTATGCCCGGTTGACGTTATGATATTATGCATGGGGCTATATGCCCGGCTGATCTGGTGATGGGATGCATGGGGCTACGTGCCCGGCTGATATGATATTGTGATCTGTAGCTACGAAGGACATCTGGTAGAGGCACCCCTTGTGTCCGGATACGCTTCGACCGGAGGTATCCGCCAGATTGTCATGTGTATGGGTGTCCCAGGTTGACCCTCATCGGAGAGGACGTTGAGTACGGCTCCGTCTAGCACCAGGCGGGGGCACCATACACGGCTGACTAGTTATATGTACATTATTATTATTTACAGGCTAGTTGGGGTAGTCTGTGGCCAACATTGGGGCAGAGAGCCATTCTTTAATACTTGCATTTGGAAAAAACCCCAATGCGCCGTCCTTGGTCGAGGTAGACCATTGCCGGGAATATTTCATTGGCCGGCTCTTCATGACATTGATGTAAAATTTTGGATGCATATCTTGCTTTCTGATGTGTGTGTATTATATATGATTTTGAAAAAACATGATCGGTTTGCGCACTGTGGATATTTTCTTATCTTATGCTTTGACACTCCAAATTCACCTCGATATTGATAGTATGATGTCAATCCCCCCACTTACTGAGTTTCCTCCCATAGATACTCACCCCTCACTTTCTTTCCCACAGGATTAGTGTTGGACCGAAGAGATATCACTGGGCTTGGGTATGGATATTTTCCATTTCTTCCGCTATGATGATTGGTGACATTATTATGTATTGGAGATTTTAGATTGACCAATGTATTTATATAAATTTTCTGGGATGACTGTATAAATTATGGACTTTTATTCGCGAAACCTTCGTGTTGATTATTTCATTGCATCGAGACATTTGTAAATATTTAAAAACAACTTGGGAATTTATTTTATATATGTGTAGAATTTAAGTCCGCTCGGTGTGGCGGCTGTTCATGCTCTAGTTGGGCATGACAGTAGAGGTCTGTTGCTAAGACTGTTAGAAACTTTATAGCCTTGCGTTGTTCTGGATGTTGGTTGTGGTATTTGTTGAATTTGGAGAGGCCGGGATGGCCAATTGTTTATTTTTACAGGATGAATCTCTTATACAGGTGAAATTGTAAATGGGAAACCTCCGATTTATGGGGAGGTTCTGCCCGATTTTCTATAAAAATACAGCCGGCATCCAGGGACAACGGGCGACTGTTCACGATCCCGATTCGGGGCGTGACAGTTTGAATCAATTTATTTTGTTCAATATTTTTATTTTATTACATTGACTTAGAATTTGAAAAAACTCAACTTAATCTATTCATTTAATTTGGTCATTGAGGTCAAGTGGGATGGAGTTCAGATCTCCATGAAAGCTAAGATCTTTGCATGTGAGTATTTGATCTTCATGATGTCTTCTCTCACATTTCGTTTATTTTGGAAAATTAGTAGTTTGAATCAATTTATTTTATTTGATATTTTATTTTGTTACATTGACTTTGAATTTGAAAAAACTTGACTTAATCTATTCATTTAATTTGATCAACTCTTTATTTTATAAAGTATTTTTTTTCTTTCCACTGTTCGTTATATTATTTGTTTATATTTTAAGATATTTACTTAAACTGATGATGGTGTTGGCCGGTTTAATAGTCTATCGATGCCTTCACACCGGTAGCACCCTGGGTCAGAGGTGTTACGAGCCGAGTTAAATGTAAACACACTCATAAATTGTTTTATTTTATTTAAGTAAATTAGTCTATCCAAACTTTTTGTAAAATAATTTATTTAAAATGAATTTCTAAGATTAAAAAAAAAAACCTTATTTTTTTTTGGTACAAGAAAACCTTATTTTTCACCGGTCACAAGTGGGATGGGGCCTTAAAAGTCCACAATTGGGCTTTTTCAACCAACCCCTTTGAGAGAGAGAGAGAGTTTCAAATTCTATCATGGTTCATAAGGTTTGCCTTTGTATGATCAGAGAACGCAGTGTTTCTTTTGCAACTCAAAATGACACCCTACACACGTCTAAACGACACGAACACTCAAGAAACGATTGCTCCGCGTTGTTCTATGTGTCGTTTTATGCCTTCTTTCCTTCGGTTCTCATTCTGCCCTTAGCTTCCTTTATTCCTTGTATGACATTTCCTTAGTTGCTCTTCATCTTCAACTCTTGATACTGCCATGAATTCCTAATTCATTAATTACACTAATCAATTACTTCTCCCAATTTGGTTTTTCTCAGAACCCGTGAAACCAGTTTCAATTCAAAGTTGCGAAACCCTAGAATTTTATGGTTTTACGGAAGAAGCTTTCATGAGGCATATTCCCACGATTTCTATTAATTAATGGAAATTTTCTTTTTAATTGAGACTGTTGTTGGTATTGGTCTTCAATGAAAAATAGGAATGTGCTATAATTTTCTCCTTGTTTATTGATTATGTTATGTCTTTGCTTGATCATTTTCAATGCAATTTCTGTTTCTTCTTTCTTACTCTGCCTCCTAAGACCTGGAATACAAGGATCTCGTTCGAGGTTTAACTTTAGGTTGATTTTTCATTTCATTTCAAGTAGTCTTAGTTTTATTTTTTTCCACAAATATGTCATATTTATTTCAATCATTTTACAATAGTTAATAACAAATTAGAAAATCCTTGGACTTCATTCTCTTGAATGGGCCAAGCGTCCATCTCAACCACTCCTGCATCCTTGAGACTTGGAACAACCTCTCTGATAGGGTGCTGCCGCATGTGGTCCGCAGGGATCTCCGGGGATTTTTTTGGAGCATGGGATTCCACCTTTTTTTAGTGCGGGGTATCCGATTACCGTGTTTTCTTCACCAATGGCCTGGCCAATCTCCCCTGCATCGTTCTGTGCATGTGCTGCATGAGCAAACATGGCAATGAGGAGAGAGAGGATAAGAACAATGGCTTTCACATTCTTCTCCATTTTTCAAAGGTGAAGGTTGTGATAATTTAAAATGGCAATTTTGCTTGTTTTGTTGAAGCAAAAGTTTTGGCTTTTATACTTTTTGAAGTGGTTGTTATTAATAGGATTTTTATTTTCTTTTTTTTTTTTTTCGTGTGTGCTTTAAATAGTGCATTAGCCAGATGTTATTGTGATTTCACTCCATTAATTTTATAGAATTTCTTTTCTTTTTCTTTTTCTTTGCTTTGATGTCATAAGCTACATTTAGATTTTTAACTAAAATTTATTATTAATTGTTTGTATTCTCTATTATTTAGCTTTAAAAAGAAAATGTGAATAGAAATGATTGAGTGAAGAAATTAAAAACTACCAACAAACAGTCTGATTAACTTGGAAAATTGTCATTTGGATTTTTCACTGCACTATGTGTTATCATTGTTAATAAATGCCATAATGAAATAATCAAAGGAGGGCTCTACCAAAGATTAATATTTTTATTAAATAGCATGTATATTGTTTATCAAATTGAGCTCAGACAAATTTTACAACTTAAACTCAAATTGAGTTTTACTGTAAGGGCAAAAAGTTGAGAAGATATGTGGTAACTATGTCTACCCATGTAAGGGCAAAAAGAAATAATTTTATGATTTTTAGATTATCGAAGAAAGTCAATTTTTATTACAAAGTTAAAATCCTAAACTCATATCGTATAATTCCAAAATGTTAATTATATCAATTAAACAATAAATCAGCGTCGAGTGAACTTTGCTGGATAATATTTTCAATCTTAATATATACAAATAATCAGAAATTGTAATATAATTAAGATATCAAATGAGTAGAGTTAAATCAAAACTCACACATAAATTAATTAAGTAAATTAGTCTATTCGAACTCTTTGTAGAAGGATTTATTTAAAATCAACTTCTAAGACTAAAAAAAAAAAAATTAGAGAAGAGAGAGAGAGAGAGAGAGAGAGAGAGAGAACAAGTTTCAAATTCTGTTACGGTTCATCAGGTTTGCCGCTTTTAGGACTAGAAAACAAGCGTTTGTGTTACCACTCAAAATGACACCCTATAAATCTAAACGATGCGAACTCTTGAAGAAACGACTGCTCTATGTTCTTTAGTGTGTCGTTTTAAGCCTTCTTCCCTTCCCATCTCATTCTGCTCTCCGTTTCCTTCCTTGTAAGACATTTCCTTTTTTGCTCTTCATCTTCTACCCTTGATGCTGCCATGAATTACTAATTCATTAATTATACTATTCAATTACTTCCCCCAATTCGATTTTTCTCCGAGCCCCTAAAAACCAGATTCAATTCAAAGTGTCCTTTCTTTTTCAAATGAGAAACAATGGAATTTTTGGGTTTTACGGTAGAAGCTTTCATGAGGTATATTCACAAGAATTTTTTTTATTAATTATTGGAATTATTGCTTATAATTGACACTGTTGTTGGTTTTGGTCTTCATTGAAAAATAGGAATGTGTTATCATTTTCTCCTTGTTTATTGATTATGTTAAGTCTTTGTTTGATCATTTTCAATGCAATTTCTGTTTCTTCTTTCTTACTCTGCCTCCTTAGACCTAGAATATAAGAAACATAGAATCTTCTCATTTGATTTGTTGTGAGGTGTCCACTACTAAAAAAATAAGTATCAACGATGGATAAATATCGATGGAAAAAAATCCGTCGATCTTTGTTTGATCATTTTCAATGCAATTTCTGTTTCTTCTTTCTTACTTTACCTCCTAAGACCTAGAATATAAGAAACATAGAATCTTCTCATTTGATTTGTTGTGAGGTGTCCACTACTAGAAAAACAAGTATCGGCGATAGATAAATATCGATAGAAAAAATCTGTCGGTAATAGCGACGGATTTCCAACGGATTAATGTCGGACACAATATCGACGGATTAGTGACGAAAAGATTTCCATCGCTAAACCTAAAAAAATAAAAAAAATTGTAAGATTATCAGCGACGGATTATCGATGGAATTTTTAGCGACGAAAATATTCTGTTGGTAATTAGTTGGTGAATTGGTGAAAGAAAAAAAATTAAAAAAATACATGTACAGCCATTAACGACGGATTACTGACGGAAAAATGAGCGATGGGTGGGCGGTGGGTCTGGAGCTGCAAACTTATTTTTTTCATAACTCAAAAATCAGCGACGGACGGGGTTCGTTACTGATTTTTCTTTTTTTCAACGACTGATTTTTTTTTGTTACTAATATCAGTGACAGATTTTTTCCGTCGCTGATAATTAGTAGGTGTAGGGACAGGCTGAATGTGTCACACCCCGAATCGGGATAGTGAGCAGCCGCCCGTTACCCTGGATGCCGGCTGTACTTTTACAGAAAATCGGACAGAACCTCCCTATATATCGGAGATCTCCCATATTAAAATAAACCTGTTACCTGTCCAAAAGGGGCCATCCCGGCCTCAAAATGCATATATTATCCTCCACAACAAACTAGATCATCCTACTGCACAGTCCAGGGCAACGCAAGGCTAACAAACAATTCTCCACAGTCCTAACCACAGACCTCTACTGCCATGCCCCCATCAAAGGCATGGACAGCCGCCAGTCGCCCCTCCTGTGATTTAGAGGAGGCACCGAGCGATCCTATAGGACACTTCTAAGACATGACACATTCCCAAATATAGACGCAATGAAAAAGAAATGCCTCAATGCAATGTCATGCAGTGACATGAGAGTTCCACAAATTAAATATCCATATTTATACAGTCATCCCAGAATTATAAAAAAATGGTCATCTATAGACCTCAAAATACATATACATCATCAATACAAATTTTCAGCGGAAATACACAATAATTCCTCAAGTCCAGGCCTGATCTCCCAAAGAAACTGAGCGTCCTAAAAGCGACACTCCTTGTCAAATACTATCTCTGAAACAAAAGGGAAATGAGGGGTGAGTACTCGGGAAAGAATACTCAGTGAGTGAGTGGGTCAATGCAGTCATCAAATATGGAGTGTGAAACTGGAGTGTCAAAAAATAAGTATATAAATCATATTTCAAATCATCATGCTTTTCATTTCAACAATATATCACTTCACGCATTTTCAAGTCAAATATGCATCCAAAGTACCATCATTTAAAATCATAGAGCTGCCAGCCAAAAATGTCCTGGCAGAGGTCTACCGCGACCTATGACAGGGGCACCGGGGGTGTTATATGCAAATTTCTTTAAAGTGCTCTCTACCCCGGCGTTGGCGACGAACCTCGTCCAGGTGCTAGACTTGGAGAGGATATCCAATCCAAATCCAAATCCTCCCCCTTTCGGGTTCAACCTGGCTAGTACCGTGTAGATAATCAAATCATGACAACTCGTGGGATACCCCAGGCCTAGGCATATCCGGACGCCACCAAAGCGCCTCTCACGGTGTCCTTCGTAGCTACGGAACAATACATATCAAAGCCCTCAAAGCCAAAACCAATATTATATCAAAATGTGCCGAAATCAGGTTCATAAACCAATGCAACATATAGCATAAAATGGCACATTATACATTTCAACCACATGGATGCATAATTTCATAATTCAATAAGTTTTTGGACACTCCAACGGTTCACAAAAGTCAATTTTAAAACCAGTCAAAACATTTCCAACATACGACAAATCATGCTCATTATCAAAATGTTGTAAAACAGGATTTACATATTAAACAAAAGTATTGAAATAAATCTCACTCACAGATTTTGGGGATGGTAGCGCACTCCCCAATAACACCAAAATACGCAAAACAAAGCGCCCCTCAATCGAGTCACCAAGAAAGCCAACCTAATCAAGTCATCACGATTTTCATCAATTTCCGACTATTTCAGGGTTTATCGTTTTTTTTTCTTAATTTCGTACGAACCCTAAATTCCTCAATTTATAAACAAATCAACTAATGCTACCTAATTTGACAAAATTTATTCAAGGGTTGAAGAGATTTCATTTCTCTCACCTAGGATTCTTCGGATCTCGAATTTAGCTTTCGTTCGCCTATTTGTTTGGTCTAAAACTTGAATGTTTCCAAATTTGAAACAATTGCGAACAATTTAAGTCCAATACTAAAGAATTTCGAAACCCAAGTGCGAAAATCGAAACTTAGAGTCATTTACCTTCGCAGAGGCTCACGGACTGTCACGGGCCGTGGGCCGGGCCTGATGGGCCAGGTGGGCCGCGGGCCGAACTGGGCCGCGTGCTGGACTGGGCCGCAGTGGCTAGGGTCACACTCGCGAGCTGGATCGAGCACTCGCGCAGTGGGTCGCACG
This sequence comes from Dillenia suffruticosa, assembly GCA_033439265.1. Lineage (NCBI taxonomy): Eukaryota > Viridiplantae > Streptophyta > Magnoliopsida > Dilleniales > Dilleniaceae > Dillenia > Dillenia suffruticosa. Next base: position 6,296,227 of record JAVTVX010000005.1, read on the forward strand.
CTGGAGCGCTTGCGCTCGTGCTGGAGGTGCGCAGGGGCTCGGGTAGAGGCGCGCAAGGGCGCGCTGGGGTCGCGCGCTGGGTGTCGCGCGCTGCTCGCGCGCAGCTCGTGGGCTGCTCGCGCGCTACTCGCGGGCTGCTCGTGCTGGGCTGGCGCTGGGCTCGCGCGCTGCTCGCGCGCTGGCTTGCGCTAGCTCGCGCGCTGTTGTGCGAAGGAGAGGAGCTGCAGCGGCGCTCGTGCAGAGAGGAGCTGCAGCGGCTCGCTCGCGGGAGGGGGGAAGCTGCAGCGGCTGTGGGTGGCGCTGGTGGTGACCGGCGGTGTTGGCGGCGGCGGCGGCAGCGGGAGGGGAAGAGACACGGCGGCGGGGAGAAGGGAAAAGAGAGAAGAAAGAGGGAGAGAAGAAGAGGGAGAGAGAAGAGAGAAGAGAGGGGAAAAGAGAGAGAAAATTGGGCTTTAAGCCCTAATTTTGTTTTTTATTTTTTTTTTTATTTTTTTTTTAATTGGGTATTACATTTTCTAACCCCCTAAAAACAAGTCTCGTCCTCGAGACTAAAAGAAAACTATACAGAAAATAGATGGGAGTACTGTTTCCTCATGGCTTCCTCAGGCTCCCAAGTTTGTTCCTCGACCTGGTCGCTCCTCCACAAGACTTTGACAAGAGGAACCTCTTTGCTCCGTAGCTTTCTGACCTGTCGATCCAGAATAGTCACGGGCTGAACAGGTAAACTCAAGTCCTCTCGAAGCTCAACTGGCGGAGCTTCTAAAATGTGTGAGGGATCTGGCTGATATCTCCTAAGTACTGAGACATGAAATACATCGTGAACACGCGATAGATCTGCTGGCAGCTCCAATTTATATGCTACACTTCCGACCCTGTCAAGGATACGGAATGACCCAATATACCTGGGACTCAACTTCCCTCGCTGCCCAAATCGAATGACTCCCTTCAAGAGAGATATCTTTAAGAATACCATGTCTCCCACAGTAAACTCTAGAGGTCGCCGCCTACGATCTGCATAGGATTTCTGTCTATCCTGGGCGGCTTTCATCCGCGTACGGATAATCCTCACTTTCTCCTTCGTCTCCTCTACCAGCTCAACATTGGTGAGTCGTCGCTCACCAACCTCATCCCAGCACAACGGGGTACGACACTTCCTCCCATACAATGCCTCATAAGGTGGCATGCCAATGCTCGCCTGATAGCTATTATTATAAGCGAATTCCACCAACGGAAGATGCCGATCCCAACTCCCCCGGAAATCCATAACACATGCCCTAAACATGTCCTCTAAAGTCTGAATAGTTCTCTCTGACTGACCATCTGTCTGGGGGTGATACGCTGTGCTGAAATTCAGTCTAGTACCCAAAGCCTCCTGCAGACTGGGCCAAAAACGGGATGTAAATCTGGGGTCTCGATCTGATACTATCGACACTGGAACCCCAGGCAGTCTCACAATCATATCAATATAGAGGCGTGCCAACCTTTCAAGCGAGTAATCACCCCTAATCGGGATGAAATGTGCGGACTTAGTAAGTCGGTCAACTATCACCCAAATAGCATCATGCTGTGCCGAAGTCCGCGGTAATCCCACTACAAAATCTATCGTGATATGCTCCCACTTCCACTCAGGAATGGGAAGGGACTGCAAAGTGCCAGCTGGACGCTGGTGCTCAGCCTTCACCTGCTGACATACAAGGCAACAAGCAATGAATTCTGCAATTTCCCGTTTCATACCCGACCACCAATAACTGTCTCTGATGGTGCGGTACATTTTGGTACTACCGGGATGTAAAGCATAGGCAGATGAATGAGCCTCCTCAAGAATAGCCCTGCGGAGATCACTATCTGCCGGTACACATACTCGATCTCGAAAAACCAACAGTCTATCCTTGCGAACTCTAAAGTCGTCAATATCACCTCTGCTGGCTTTCTCATAAATATCTCGGAGCTCTTCGTCACTCTGCTGAAGCTCCCTGATACGATCGAGCAAACTCTGTCGAACCTCAAATCTGGCTAGTATAGCTCCCTGATCATCACTAGCCAACCTGACTCCCAAAGCTCGGAGTCCCAATAAACACGAGAGATAAGTACTCTCGGTAGTCTGAGAAGAGGAAGATGACTTCCGACTCAAGGCATCAGCCACCACATTAGCCTTGCCCGGATGATAATCAATAATGAGGTCATAATCCTTTAGCAGCTCTAACCATCTCCGCTGCCTCAAATTCAGCTCCCTCTGAGTGAACAGATACTTTAGACTTTTGTGATCTGTAAACACTCTGCATGTGACCACATATAAATAGTGGCGCCATATCTTTAGCGCAAAGACTATGGCCGCCAACTCTAAATCGTGCGTAGGATAATTCACCTCATGCTTCTTTAGCTGCCGCGAAGCATAGGCGATAACTCTACCATCCTGCATCAATACACAGCCCAATCCCTGCCTGCTGGCGTCACTGTACACCACATACTCTCGACTACTCGTGGGAAGGGCTAGAATCGGAGCGGACGTCAATCGCTGTTTGAGCTCTTGAAAGCTCACCTCACAACGATCATCCCATACAAACTTGACACATTTTCACGTCAATCTAGATAACGGAGCCGCAATTTGAGAAAAGCCCTCTACAAACCTGCGGTAATACCCGGCTAGATCAAGAAAACTCCTGATCTCAGTCACTGTCTGTGGCTGCTCCCATCTCAAGATAGCCTCAACGTTCTGCGGATCAACAAAGATACCTTCCGCAGAAACTACATGGCCAAGAAAACCAATCTGCCGCAACCAAAATTCACACTTGGTGAACTTGGCATAAAGCTGTCTCTCACGAAGAGTCTGCAAAATCACCCTAAGGTGCTGAGCATGCTCATCATCACTCCGCGAGTAGACTAAGATATCATCAATAAAAACAATGACAAACCGATCCAAATAATCGTGAAAAATTCGGTTCATTAGGTCCATAAATGCGGCAGGGGCATTAGTCAGCCCAAACGGCATGATCAAAAACTCATAATGTCCGTATCGGGTGCGGAAAGCCGTCTTAGGCACATCCTCAGCCCTAATCCGCAGTTGATGGTAACCCGATCGGAGATCTATCTTTGAAAATACTCTGGCACCCTGTAACTGATCAAAGAGATCATCAATACGTGGTAGTGGGTACCGATTTTTAACGGTAACTTTGTTCAGCTGTCTATAATCTACACATAGCCGAAATGTGCCGTCCTTCTTTTTCACAAACAACACCGGTGCACCCCACGGAGACGTGCTAGGACGGATAAACCCCTTATCCAGCAACTCTTGCAGCTGGACCTTGAGCTCTCTCAGCTCAGCCGGCGCCATCCTGTATGGCGGCATAGAGATAGGGGTAGTCCCCGGAGCTAAATCGATCTCAAAGTCAAACTCCCGAACAGGTGGTAGTCCGGGCAGCTCCTCGGGAAAAACATCAGGAAAATCCTGTACCACTGGGACATCCTCCAGTTTCGGTCCCTGAGCAGTGGTGTCAATGATATGAGCCAGGTAAGCCGCGCATCCGTGGCGAATCATGCATCTGGCCTCCAAAACTGAAATGACACAGCGGGGTAAAGCCCGCCTCTCGCCCTAAAAAATCAACACTGGCCGATCGGGTCTTCGAAATTCCACCTGCTTCTTAAAGCAGTCAACTGAAGCCCGATGAATATGTAGCCAGTCCATCCCCAAGATGGCATCAAAATCAGTCATGGCGAGAGGGATTAGATCTGCCTTCAGCACTGTATCCCCAACTTTGATTTCACATTCTCTGTACACTGTGCCGCGCACAATCTGCTCACCCAGAGGAGTGATGACCGATATCTCCTTGTCCAAAAATGAGAGCGGTCTATCAGAGTGTCGGGAGAATTTATCACTCACATACGAATAATTAGACCCCGTGTCAATAAGGATACGAGCATCTATTCCGAAAATGGGTAGAGTACCTATCATTTGAACAAATACACATAAACTTAGAATAATTTCAAACCTGATATGTATATATATATGTCAAAATATTTGAGCCTTTAGGGCTTCTACAACCTCGGTGTACAAAGATGTCAGAGAGGTATCATGTCGACAAAAGGGAACACAACTCAAAATACCTATACGACTGATACAATGCTGACATCCTCAAAAGAAGTGAAAATACGAATAATGATCCTATTCTACAGGATCAGAAGGAGGAGTACCCATGATGATGTCGGGATTCGCCTGGGCGTCCTCATGCGTCATGGCATAAACCCGGGCCTGAGCCCTAGGCTGCTGTCGTGCCTGAGTCTGCACTGTGTTACTCCCAGTGGTCACCCTGGGAGTAGAAACTGCTGGCCGAACAGGCTGCCCCTGCTGTCCCATACGAAGAGTATTAGTGCGGCTCAGTGAACTCTGTGTTCCGAGTCCTAGCTCAGGGCAAGAACTCCTAATATGCCCCGGCTTCCCACAGTGGAAGCAAGTGACCGTCACTGAACAAGCTCCGCTCGGATGGGACTGACTGCACCTGCGGCAATAAGGGTGCCGCTGAGTAGTAAACTGTGCAGGGTGAGTCGGTGCGGGCTGTCTAAACCCCTGGGAGTACTGTCCCCGTCCCAGCTCAGGAAATCCAGATCCAAATCCGCCTCTGTACGAACTGGATCCCCTGCCCCTCTTGGAATTCTCCGCAAAATGAGACTTCTCCTTCTTTCTCTTCTGCTCTCTGCTCTCTCTCTGCCTAGTCTCAGCGCGGACCAAAGCCTCCGCGCGGTGAGCAGAGTCTATCACCTCGGCCAGTGTAAACTGTGGAGTAACAGTCATATACCTCTTTATGCTGAGGCTAAGACCGTCCTCAAACTTGAAGCGCAAATACTAAGGTGTGGCAAGATCTGGTACAAATGCGGCAAGTCTCCGCAAGTCTGCCTCATACTCCGAGACAGATCTGGACCCCTGTGTAAGCCGTCCCAACTCTGACCTCATCCGGTCCTGCTGGTAGAGTGGGAAAAATCTGCGGTCAAACTCCCGAAGGAAGTCGTCCCACCGCAATGGCTCTATCGCCTCATCAGTAAGGGTCTCCCACCATGAGAGGGCCTCTCCCCCTAATAATCGCTCTGCCACTTTCAGGCAGAGCTCCTCTCCAATCCCCAGATCGGTCAAAATCCTGCGGGTGCGGTTGATCCAATGCTTGGCTGCCGCAGCATCACCAAGCCCTGTGAAATCTGTGCACCCTAGCTGACGGGCCTCCTTAACCAACTGAGTCAGCTCATGTACCCGTCTAAGAATAGCCGATGTGGCCTCACTCGGCTCGGACAAAGTAGAAGGACCGGCCACCGGCGGTGGAACCGGTGCCGTAGGAACTGGCGCCGCTGCAGGTGCAGGAGCCGCTGTAGGTGGTGGTGGGGGCGGAATCTGAACCCCATGCGAAGCGTACCACTCATACACCTGCCTAAAGGCGTCGAGTGTGGGTACAGGAGTCTCAGCCTGAGCAGCTGGCTGAGTAGGTGCCGGTGGTGGCACGCGAGTCGAGGTACGATCCTCCGGCTCATCTAAGTCCTCTCGTACTCGTGGGGTCTCGGGTGCCCGAGGTGCATCTGGCACTAACAGACCCTCAAGCGATGCGAATCTAGCACCTCTCCTTCCACGTCTAGGTGGCATAATTCTGCAAGAGAAAGATGCTTATTATCATAAAAAGAGTAGGCACGGTTCAAGAATTTTGAACTAATCATAGCATGGCTACCTTCACAAAAGGATGAGATTCTTAGTTCAATAGGAGAAGAATATAGCAAGTTAGGTTAGATACAACCGTATCTAACCCCCTAAAATAGATGAACTCATATGCCTATGACCATGCACTGGGACTTCATGACTGTATGAAACTCTCATGCATTGAGAACTTTAAACACAACACAAGTGGGAATGTTTTCAAAACTCTCTTCCTCCATAGCTCTCAACCAAGTCTCTCTAATACCAATCCAACTGTCACACCCCGAACCGGGATAGTGAGCAGCCGCCCGTTACCTTGGATGCCGGCTGTACTTTTACAGAAAATCGGACAGAACCTCCCCATATATCGGAGATCTCCCATATTAAAATAAACCTGTTACCTGTCCAAAAGGAATCATCCCGGCCTCAAAATGCATATATTATCCTCCACAACAAACTAGATCATCCTACTGCACAATCCAGGGCAACGCAAGGCTAACAAACAATTCTCCACAGTCCTAACCACAGACCTCTACTGCCATGCCCCCTTCAAAGGCATGGACAGCCGCCAGTCGCCCCTCCTGTGATTTAGAGGAGGCACCGAGCGATCCTATAGAACACTTCTAAGACATGACACATTCCCAAATATAGACGCAATGAAAAAGAAATGCCTCAATGCAATGTGATGCAGTGACATGAGAGTTCCACAAATTAAATATCCATATTTATACAGTCATCCCAAAATTATAAAAAAATGGTCATCTATAGACCTCAAAATACATATACATCATCAATACAAATTTTCAGCGGAAATACACAATAATTCCTCAAGTCCAGGCCTGATCTCCCAAAGAAACTGAGCGTCCTAAAAGCGACACTCCTTGTCAAATACTATCTCAGAAACAAAAGGGAAATGAGGGGTGAGTACTCGGGAAAGAATACCCAGTGAGTGAGTGGGTCAATGCAGTCATCAAATATGGAGTGTGAAACTGGAGTGTCAAAACATAAGTATATAAATCATATTTCAAATCATCATACTTTTCATTTCAACAATATATCACTTCACGCATTTTCAAGTCAAATATGCATCCAAAGTACCATCATTTAAAATCATAGAGCTGCCAGCCGAAAATGTCCTGGCAGAGGTCTACCGCGACCTATGACAGGCGCACCGGGGGTGTTATATGCAAATTTCTTTAAAGTGCTCTCTACCCCGGCGTTGGCGACGAACGTCGTCCAGGTGCTAGACTTGGAGAGGATATCCAATCCAAATCCAAATCCTCCCCCTTTCGGGTTCAACCTGGCTAGTACCGTGTAGATAATCAAATCACGACAACTCGTGGGATACCTCAGGCCTAGGCATATCCGGACGCCACCAAAGCGCCTCTCACGGTGTCCTTCGTAGCTACGGAACAATACATATCAAAGCCCTCAAGGCCAAAACCAATATCATATCAAAATGTGCCGAAATCAGGTTCATAAACCAATGCAACATATAGCATAAAATGACACATTATACATTTCAACCACATGGATGAATAATTTCATAATTCAATACAGTTTTTGGACACTCCAACAGTTCACAAAAGTCAATTTTAAAACCAGTCAAAACATTTCCAACATACGACAAATCATGCTCATTATCAAAATGTTGTAAAACATGATTTACATATTAAACAAAAGTATTGAAATAAATCCCACTCACAGATTTTGGGGAAGGTAGCGCACTCCCCAATAACACCAAAATACGCAAAACAAAGCGCCCCTCAATCGAGTCACCAAGAAAGCCAACCTAATCAAGTCATCACGATTTTCATCAATTTCTGACTATTTCAGGGTTTATCATTTTTTTCTTAATTTCGTACGAACCCTAAATTCCTCAATTTATAAACAAATCAACTAATGCTACCTAATTTGACAAAATTTATTCAAGGGTTGAAGAGATTTCATTTCTCTCACCTAGGATTCTTCGGATCTCGAATTTAGCTTTCGTTCGCCTGTTGGTTTGTTCTAAAACCTGAATGTTTTCAAATTTGAAACAATTGCGAACAATTTAAGTCCAATACTAAAGAATTTCGAAACCCAAGTGCGAAAATCGAAACTTAGAGTCATTTACCTTCGCAGAGGCTCACGGATTGTCACGGGCCGTCGCGGGCCGTGGGCCGCGGGCTGGCGGGCCTGATGGGCCTGGTGGGCCGCGGGCCGGACTGGGTCGCGTGCTGGACTGGGCCGCAGTGGCTAGGGTCACGCTCGCGAGCTGGATCGAGCACTCGCGCAGTGGATCGCACGCTGGAGCGCTTGCGCTCGTGCTGGAGGTGCGCAGGGGCTCGGGCAGAGGCGCGCAAGGGCGCGCTGGGTGTCGCGCGCTGCTCGTGTGCTGATCGAGCGCTGTTCGCGCGCTGCTCACGCGCTGCTCGCGGGCTGCTCGCGCGCTGCGCGCGGGCTGCTCGCGCGCTGCTCGCGGGCTGCTCGCGCGCTGCTCGCGGGCTGCTCGCGGGCTGCTCGTGCTGGGCTGGTGCTGGGCTCGCGCGCTGGCTCGCGCTAGCTCGCGCGCTGTTGTGCGAAGGAGAGGAGCTGCAGCGGCGCTCGTGCAGAGAGGAGCTGCAGCGGCTCGCTCGCGGGAGGGGGGAAGCTACAGCGGCTGTGGGTGGCGCTGGTGGTGACCGGCGGTGCTGGCGGCGGCGGCGGCAGCGGGAGGGGAAGAGACACGGCGGCGGGGAGAAGGGAAAAGAGAGAAGAAAGAGGGAGAGAAGAAGAGGGAGAGAGAAGAGAGAAGAGAGGGGAAAAGAGAGAGAAAATTGGGCTTTAAGCCCTAATTTTGTTTTTTATTTTCTTTTTTTTTTATTTATTTATTTATTTATTTTTTTAATTGGGTATTACAGAATGCATATGTCTTGTATGGACCCGACCCATCTATTTTGCCATGTAGTACCGGTAAGTTAGTATATATATGCCTATGTTCATCTAGTGTGTAGAAGTGCCAAGTTGAGAGTGTGGGTGTTTTGGGGCTAGGGTTTCAAGAGAGAGATCTTCAGCATTGTTCCTCCACCCTCTTTCTCTTCGATAGTAGATTTGCTTCTCCTCACCTGTGGATGTAGGCTTGCAAGCAGAACCACATATAACTTGTGTTTGCTTGTTCTTTGTATGTTGTCTTTCTCTTTACTTTTTTGATTGATTTCTATCTTTCTATTATAGTTGCCGGATGTATTTGATTCATCCGAATACATGTTTTCATCTTGCAATTTGGTCACTTTAAAATTGATGGTTATGAAAGCTCAAACCATTTTATTTTCTGATTCTTTCCTTTGGGGTACTTCTTTACCTCCAGGTCTGATTTTGCTCCTCTTTAGTGGCTTTTACACAATGGTGTTGAAAAGAGATGATGTACTGATATCTGCAGCGTCCATCGGGTATGATCGGTGGTATTTGTATGACTTGTTTAAAATGCTAATACTACCTTGAAACTGAATTCCTATATCTATCTGTTCTGTTTCTAACACATCCCACGTTTCAAGAAGAGATGCCAATAACAGCCTTTTGAAATCCAAGGTACAACTATCAATGTGGTTTTTTTCATGTCACATGTCAGTATTGTTTGTTTCGATTAATGTCAATTTATACCAGGGTTCCACTTTAATGAAGAACAACCTAGAGTCTGTCCTCAAGAGTTTACTTGTAGAAACTAATTGGTTGTTTGAAATCTCAGGCTTTTGTTTGATTATAGAGCCAATTACCTTAAAAAGTGAAAAACAATATGTGTTATATTCTAGTGTTGTTTTGTGTATGAAACTGCCAACTATTAATGGCTGTTTCAGACAACAGTTACCGGTCTACTCCTTGTTATGTGATCCAATGCTTGAATCCTACTTCGGCGACCTTCATTTGTTCTTAAGGGTAGAGTGCGTTCATTTGTTACTCATATTGATTTCCATCATTAAAACGACATGTGACTTGTTAGGATTTTGCAGTGTTTGCACATATTATTGTGCAGATTCGAAATCCTTGCTAATCGATTTGCTTGTTCTAAACTGTCCTCGAGCTTTAAGTTCCATATGATGTTCTTGAGTGACTAAGCATTGGAACATTACCTGCAGAAAAAAATTATTGGTTTATGAATGTTGCTTTAATTCAAGTTTTGAAGGGGTCATTCATTCTTCTTCTTTGTTTTCCTTTATTAGGGTTCTTAACTTTTTTACGTAAGATGCCTCTAGAGAAATTAGGGCAGAGCTTTACATCCAAGGAATTAGGGTTACCATTGAAAAATCTAATGTGATAACATTATTTTTTATGAAGAAATCTGAGGTTTGGGGAGGAAGAAAATTCCCACAACTAAATTGAAAAAAAAATAAAATAAAGCAATAGATGAGAAAATGGGTTTACTAGCATCACAGTAATAGAACCTTAGACATCATGCCTGGGGCAAGCAAGCATCACACATTCTAGGGTTTGAGAGAGCTCAAAGCAATTTTCTTAGGAATTGAAATACTTATTCCGACTGTTCATAATAACTTTACAAGTCTTTAAATAGAAACTCTTAAATGGTTTTGACTTTTCTAATAATAATTAAAATAAAAATTAACCTTCCAAATAACTAAATACAAAAAACAGAAACTAAATTAAATGATAAATTTCTAAACAGAAAGAAAAAATTTCTGGTGCAGAAAAAGTGAAACTCTTAAAATCTTAATCAAGCTCGATCAACTGTTGAAACTTTGGAATTGTCGCTTTCATTTTGTCTTTCTTGATGTAGATTTCACAAAGTTGCTCATATAGAGTCGGAAGAAATGTTATCAAAGGAAGAAGTTGAGGCTTTATCTGATGATGATTTTGATGGTTTAAATAAGGAATGCGAAATTTTTAAAGAGATGTTCGAGGGACTAATAGGAGGTGTCTTGTCCGCTAGACACATTGAAAGTGATATGCACCACATGGTGTAAACAGCAATAGCTCCACTGTAACCCGCCAGAGTTAGTCCTCCAAAGGATTAACCGTGGAGGATTCAGCCGATGCCATTGAGGATTCAAGAGGTTGTTCTGGAAGCCAGGTGCTGAAGGGAAGGAGGTGCCACAGTCAGAACAAAAGAGCTGGATTTAAAGGTGAAACGGATAAAACTGTCGTCTATCTGACAAATTACCTAATGACGAGCATTCCTCATGCAGGTGTTTGACGTCATGAGTGCCTGTGATAGAAACTGGTAGTGCTATGTCCCTTCCAGATTATCAAACTCGTTTGGGTGAATCTTCTGCGTGAGAGTGTTGCATCCAGTTGTGAGTTGAACTTGACAGACGGTAATGATGAGAAGGATCTTGTTAGGGGTAAAGCTATTGATTCACTTGCTTCCCAGGACAGTGTTGGGAACAAACTTATAATTGCAACTTCTGTAACTGTTGCAAAGAAGTCTGGATTACCTTTCGCTGCTGAGGATGGACAAAATTGGATCCGTAGTTCCAGATTTAAATGTAACCCTCAAGATTTTTTGATTTTGGGCACCTAAAAGAATTGGTTGTAGCCGCTCTTTTGTACTTCACGTACATTGTACTTGTTTTTCAGACATAGTGAAGTTTGAATATCTTAAAATTTGAAGATTATCATGTATCTAATCCCATTCACTCCATTAGCTTTCATCTCTCCACATCGGTATTAGCCCAACAAAATATTTTAGTCATCCTTGTTTTTTTCTATCTCTACATATTTTAACACTTTATCGGAAATTCTCTTTCCCCCGACACTTGCAAAAACAAAATGTTATATTATAATTATGCAGGTAAGTTCTATTTGGGAGATGTGGCAATCAATATGGCTTTTCCTTTTTCATTAAAAATAAAATTTAGATTTTCATCACCAAGCAAAAATAAAAACCAAAAAAGGCTAAATGCGCCGATCTCCTGTTAACCGGTGGTTGGTGTATCGGATAAATCTCTTGAAAAAAATAAATTCAAGTTCAATAGTTGTACAAGAAAATTATCTCATTTTGTAATCCTAAATGCACCAATCTCCTATTAAGTTTAATATATATAAAATAGGATTTATGGTAATTATATCCACTCATAAGAGAAAAAATTCGATTTATGATATATGTGGGAAACTATACGTGAAAGTCAATTTATTAGATATTTAAAATTATATGGACATAATATAAATGTATAAATAATACTAGTTATGTCAATTAAAAACTAAATCAATAACAATAAAAAAAATTCTATTTTAATAAAAAAAGATAAATTTCTAAAATATTATTTATAACTAAACTCAACTTATGATATTCAAAAGCCGATTAAAACCAAGCTTATTTATGTAGATATAAACTAGGTGGGCTCTGGCAGCACAAGATGCGATCGGGGGGAAAAAATTTGTAATTTTTTATCTTCTTTATTTAGGCCCAATAAATAGTTAGACTTAAAATTTATATAATTTATTACTAATTGTAACTAATTTTATACATTACATTAATTAAATAGTATTTATAATTTCTACCAAAAATATTATATTAACTCAAATTTAAAATAAAAATTATTTAAATATAAACATAACACACACATTTTGATATACATGGGGGAGAGGAAAACACAAAGCACTCAAATCAATTTATTTCTCATAGGAATTTAGATTGATTTTACATTTTTTATAATTTTACATTATTAGTATTTTTGTTATATTTTTATAATTTGAGTTAAGAATAATTTTAGAGTTTTGCATTTATTTAGCTTTAATTCTTTGAATCACTGAATATATTTTATTTATTTAGTTTTTAAAAAACTTAGACTTAGAAATTCATTTAAAAAATGGTTATATAATTTTGGGTAGTTAGAATAAATTAAAATTTTAATTAAAAAATTGACTAATTTTAATATGAGATTTGGTTATATTATTATGGGGTGTAAGTAATCACAAACAAAAAGAGAGAAAATGCATACTAAGTCAATAGGAACACAACTAAGAACTATATATCCCACTAGAACCATGGAGCAGTTTATATATCTTCAAATTTATTGGTTTCAAATGTAGATTAAAATCAAATTTGGAGAGATTTTTGCCAATTACTTTTGTTAAACAGTTTAAGCTTTTTTGCCCATGAAATTTCAATCACTATTCACAAATACCAATGATAAGAATCTTGTCCCAGGTTTAACCTTAAGTTGGTATTTTATTTGATGGTGAGTTTAGGATAATACAAAATTGTCATAAAAAGAAAAAAAAAAAGAAGAAAAAGCTTTAGCATATCCAAAGAGGAAGTGTGTCATGCCCCGACCCTCGAATCGAGCACCATAACCGCCGCGTTACCTGAAACACATGTGAACTTCACTCCATATTCCGAGATACTACAAGGTATCCCAATATCCACCTATTTTCTAAAATAATCTAACCATAAAAATAAATCAGCATGTATTCATCGCAAAATCAAAGGATTAGCTCGATCTATCCACTACAAAAAATGACAAAATTTGCGACAAAATTTGCTACAAATTTGCAAGAAAAATTCGTTGCAAAACAAATTTGTGACAAATTTTGTAACAAATATTTTTTCGTTGCTAATAAGTTATCGCAAAATTTTGGGACGAAAAATTAAATATTCGTCACAAAAATTTCAAACAAATATTTATATGTCGCCAAATTTATCGCAAAATTGGAGACGAATAAATTTTTCGTCGCAAAATTAGTGATGAATAAATTTGTCGTCGCAAAATTTCTAACAAAAAAAATTCGTTGCAAAATTTGCTATGAAAATATTTTCGTCGCAAAATCCGTTGCAAAATTTGCGACGAAACAATATTTGTTACAAATTTTGCAACGAATAAGTTATTTATCTCAAATTACCAACAAAAAATAATTTGTCGCAAATATATGACGAATGTTATTCATTGCAAAATTTGTCGCTAATCAAAATTTACCATTCAATTTTAGCCATGAAATTTGCGACGCTCATAGTTTTCAGGGGATAAATTTTGCGACGAATATGTATTTTGCAATAAATATAAATTTTATTGGTATATTTGGACCATTTTCCCTATATAACGTATTTTTATACCTGTTTACCCAATCTCATCAACAATTAATCATCCAAATAATTTTTAATATCAAATTTCAGCCATCTATACTCATAATTATAACTAACTTTTAATAAGATCAATAAGTTAAAAATTTAACAAGAAATCATAATAGTAATATAAAAAATAAAAGCAACATCAAGACTAAATGTTAAAATATCAATAACTATACATAACCAAAAAAATCAATGTAACGAGTATCAAAATATAACAGTAAAATAACAGTATACAATTTCAAGCACGACCTCTACCATCACCATCATCATCATTATCATCATCATCATCGAAGAAATCATCACCTTCATCACCATCACAAGCATTATCAGGAGGATAAATAGAAGGGGGAATCTGACTCGGAGCGGAGACTAACTGAAGATGCTGCATGATTAACATTTGCTGCGTGTGGACCTCGTTCATTTCTTGCGTGTGCTTTGCTTGAAGTTCATTAAATTCCTGATCTCTTTGCAGCAGTACTTTATCACACTGCAAAAATTTACCATTACGACACCTTCTACATGGACACCTTAGCTTATTCCCATCCATAAAATCAATATGAGTACAAGCAAAATCTAAAAATTGTTCCAACCCAAAAATAAATTCATCAGTTAAACCCCAACGATCAGATAAATCCTTTTTATACATACAACTTCTTTCGTTTTGCCTTTTCCATGTCTCCAAATTAAAAAATTTTGAAATATTAATAAAAATTACTTAAAAAAACTACTAAATCATTAATACTAATATCAACATTAATTCCAAATAAGTTCATATAACAATAAATAATAACGTTAATTGCACAAAACTCAAATCATATATAATACTAACTTTAATTTCACAAAAATTTAATATAATAATAAATAATATTATAAACTTAATTAATATCAAACAAATTAACTAAATTATTACAATAATATTAAATATTATCATACAATTAAATAAAGTATAAAATATTAAACATTTAACAACATTGATTATTTAATTAATCGATATAAGATTTACTATAAATTGCTAATTATTGTTAACATAATATTTCACATAATCAATTATCAACACTTTTGATTTCAATTTTATAAAAGAAATTAAATTTAACAAATCCAATAATATCATTAAATAAACCACTAAATACAATAAAAATAAACTAATATAGAAATAAAAAGAATACAAACATACAAATTAACATAATTGCATTTTCCAATCATTACAGTACAAATTATAACATTTCTCATCACCAATTAATAACTCACCGATAAACTCAGATATCAATAGCAGCACGATAGAGAGAGAGAGAGAGAGAGTAAGAGTGAAGTGTGAAATATATTGAAATTAGGGACAAAACTTTTTTGTCCCTAAATTGTCCCAGAATCAGGGACAAAAAAAATTTTCATCCCTGAATCAGGGACGAATATTTTTTTCGTCCCAGAATCACGGACGAAAATTTTTTTCGTCCCAAAATCAAGGACAGAAAATTTTTTTCGTCACTAAAATCTGCGACGAAAGAATAGTTTCATCGCTAAATTTCTGATGAATATATGTTTTCGTCGCAATTTGCAACAAATTTAGAAATAAATAATTTTTTCCTTTAAATTTGCAACAAATTTTGCAACGATACTTATGAGTGAGAGAGAGAGAGAGAGAGTAAGAGTGAAGGCAGTGTGAAATATATTGAAATTAGAGACAAAACTTTTTTGTCCCTAAATTCGTCCCAGAATCAGGGACAAAAAAAATTTTCATCCCTGAATTAGGGACGAATATTTTTTTCGTCCCAAAATCAGGGACGAAAATTTTTTTCGTCCCAGAATCAAGGACGAATTTTTTTTTTTCGTTGTTAAAATCTGCTACGAAAGAATGGTTTCGTCGCTAAATTTCCGATAAATATATGTTTTCGTCGTAATTTGCAACAAATTTAGCAACAAATAATTTTTTCCTTTAAATTTGCAACGATACTTATGGTTTCTGATAAATAACTCATTGAATGCACTAAAATAGAAACTAAATCGATAAACTATTAACAATATTTGCGTACTATGATATAATTATAAAAAAAATATTCAATATATTGATTATTAATTAACAAGTATTTTTTTGTAATGATCTCTAATCAAAATATGCATGCATCGGGACAATCCAACCGTTCTAATCAAATCCACAGATTATAAACAAGTTCCTATTCAAGGGATCCAATCCAAATTCTACGAAAACAATTCTCAAAGAAAAATTCAAGGAGATAAAAAGTGGAGGGTCATCATTTTAATTATACAAACCATAGACAAATTTCAAATCCATAAAAATATAGTAGAAAATAAGTTTTCAAAATAAATATATGGTATGCTTTCATTTGGATCCACTAATACCTCAATTCAACTGAAAACTATTACTCGAATAAGTCTAATAAAACAAGTTTGTACGATTTCAGCACTACACGTACACAAGTCTCGAGTAGGCTTCCTATGTGAAAATGGAGGTAGAAGAGGTGAGTATATACTATACCCAACAAATGATATACAAATTGTACAAAAATAAGATTTATATGGTGGATATATCAAAGTATATATTTCAAACTATCATATTATTCTCAAATTCATCCAATAAAAAATAAATAAATAAACTCACACCATTGTTTTCATAGTCATCATAATTCACAATTGTCATTATTCAATCTCATTTGCATCTAATTATTTCATATTTTCAAACACGGAACAAACCAAAATCATTATTCCTAACAAAGGTCTACCACGACTTAGAATGGGACCACCAAGGGATTTAATAATTTTATGTTTAAACATGTCCCCATAGTTGACGTTGTCTGTGGGCTATCATGGGTGGTGTATCCAACTATCCCACCCCCGTGGCTACTATATCCAACTTTGAATGTATTGTATGTGCTCGGCTATATCCCATGATCTACCAACCCTACTAATCATTCCGTAAAGGAAAATGACTAGTCATTTAATAGGGGTTCGGGCTCTCACCCTAAGCCAAGCATATGCATCATTTCCCAAAAATCGTAAATCAAATTCATGTACCATCAATTCTAAAAATTTCTCAATAATAATCATCATACCAATGGGTTCAACATCAACAAATTCGCATGACACATTTATTTATTCAAAGCAAATAGGATGTATAAGAATTTAAAATTCAATCTTTGAGATATTTCACACACGTTAAAACATATAAATCCAAATTTTGAAAGTCATTTAGAAGATTCAACAAAATCATTTTTCTTATTTAAATACAATCATGAAATCATTCACCTCTTGAGAGGGTGAACACTCCCAATTCAAAATCAATCCAAAATAATCATTTCTTGACTTCCAATTGAATTATCCTAAATCAATAAATATAAATTCGATATTAAATTACGTCTATTATTAGGGTTTAGGAGTTTTCCCAAACATAATACAAAGCCTAATTTCCAAAATCTATAAATCTATGTTCTCATTTCATCAACCATATACCATTTGCATCTATATACTATTTTCATATACAATTTTCCTAAATCTCACATTTATAAACCCTACATTTAATTTTCGCAAATTTTACATTTCCAATTCTTAACATAAATCTTAAAACAAGTAAGATATACTCGAATCTAAGACGAGAGAGAAATATTATCTTTGAGAAATCTAGAAATTTCATCCAGCATCAAGTTTGTTGAAAACCTTAACTTTCTCTCCCTACAAATATCCCAAATTCCGAGCATAAAATTCAAAGTCATGAGTAATTAAAATAAATCCATGTTTAGAAGGAAGAAATTAGCTTAATTTTGTGATTGGATTGAATCTTGAACGTTGAGTTTCAAAAACTTTAGATTTTTTCCCTTTTTGAGCAAATCCTAGATTTCTCCCAAAATCACCTTTATTCACGGGTTTGCTTGAGGGTTTGGGGGGGTTTAATGAGTGGGTTTGGAGTTGATTTCAAGAGAGGGATTGTGAGAGGGGTGGGTGAGACAGAGAGATGAGAGTTGAGAGGTCGAGTCAGAGAGAAGAGGGTGAGATCGGGTGAGAAGAAATGTGAATGAAGACTTGTTTAAACCCTTTTTAATAGTAGAGTATGAAATCTTAATCTTGTCCCTCGTTATTTTTAGGTTTTGTTCAAGTTTATTGTCACTTTTTGTCATTTCATATCTTTTCATACCTATGTTTTGGCCATCACCTAGTATTCAGAGTTTTGTCTCAATTAATCTAGATTTGACGCTGCAGGCCCATTTTGTGGGGATGAGTCTCCCAATATTATTTTTTTCGTACCCTGAGTGTCGAACTTCTGACTTATTTAAGGGACGAAAATGGCCATTCCACCTATGCCAACAAGTGTTAGTACTCAACTTATGATATTAAACAACTGAGTAGAACCCAAGCATGTTTATGTAGATATAAACTAGGTGGGCTCTGGCCGCACAAGTTGCGGTCAAGGGGAAAAAATTGTAATTTGTTATCTTCTTTATTTAGGCCCATAAATAGATAGATTTAAAATTTATATAATACATTACTAATTGTAACTAATTTTATACATTACATTAATTAAATAATATTTATAATTTCTACCCAAAATATTATGTTAACTCAAATTTTAAAATAAAAATTATTTAAATTTAAACAAAAATACACATTTTGATATACACGTCTGAGAGAATATATGAACCCAAAACAGCTTTTACTAGGGTTTCTTTGTCTAGTTTCAACAACGCATCAAAAAAACAAAAGCAAGAAAAATGCTGGATTATCAAACACACAGAATCACCGGAATGAAAAAGTACAGTGAAGATCGTAAATATGTTGAGCACAAAACTTGAGAGAGAGAGAGGTATATCAGAAGAAAAATCTAATGAAAGTAAGAAATGCAACAAGTAACACACAAGATTTCTTAGCAATTTGAGTTATCAAATATTGGTAAAATTATGCTTAATCAAAAAATAGAGAGTTCAATGTAGTACAATTATGAATAATTTAAGTACGAAAATATGATATAAAGAATTTATTATTTTAGGAGAAAGAGGAAATACCGAATCTAGCTTCCAATTTATGAGCTCAATGAGGGCAATTCATCAGGCAAAAAAATATTGGAGAATAAATTTTACATGAAACTTTTAATTAGTCAAAATCCAAAAGTGTCTGTAAAACGAGCTTAACATAATATATGATCCAATGGTTATAATTTTGTCAGCAAGGAGACCCAAATAGAACCTATATCCAGGTCAATTTATTATAGTATGGGTCGATACATAACTAATAGAATTTAGGGTTTAAAGTTTAGATTTTAAATCTTAAGGTTTAGGATTTGGAATTGTTAGAACTCTTACGATATATAGTATGAGTCAATGTACTAATAAGTTTATTCATGATTTAAAATTTAGGGTTTAAAATTTGAAAAAAGTGGAATTTTGATAATTGTAAATATTGACCGTTGGATGCCAGATGATTGAGGACTATTAAGAAAAGAGTAAATTACACTCTTTCCCTTGTGGTTTGGCCAAAATCCAGATATTTTCCTTATGATGAAAAAATATCAAGTTATATCCACATGGTTTTAAAAAATGGCAAGTGACGAAAATGGTAAAAATTAACATAAATTTGAGATCCACGAAAGTTTGGATTAACTCATAAAATTAATTTTTCTCAAAATTACCCTTGATTAAAAAAAAACACATTCTCTCTCTCTTCTCTCTCCTCCCCCCTCCTCTGCACACTCCGGCAGCACTAAAGAAAAGTGAACCCTCTTGAATCAAACCTTTCTCAGAGTTCAATATCCGTCCCTCTCTCTTCTTTCTCCTACTCTCTCCTCTCTTCTCTCCACTCCTCTCCTCTGCACACTTCGACAGCAGTATCTTTTGATTTCAACTCCAATCATTAATCGCCATTCAATTTCCAAAATTTCAGAAACCGCCGATCGGTCACCGGTTCCATGAGAGAGAGTGAGAAATTCATGAGAGAGACAGAGAGTGAGGGGATCTGAGTGGGGTTAGGGGCGTTTGATCTAAACTTCCTCTTTGGAGGGCTTCTCGTGGGTTTCTGTTCGTTGGGTTTTGCTTTTTTTCTTCAATCGCGTGGTCTGTTCAAAGTGTATTTTGCATTGGAGAGAGATGTATTATTACTGCAGAGGATATGATTATTGTAGATGGGGATGGGGATTTTGAATGTGAATGTGAATGGGATTGGTGCAATGATAATGGTGGTAGCAATAATGTTGGTGATAGAGTGCAAAACCCAACTATATCTCTCGGGGTATCAAACAGTTTATCAGACTTCCACTTTTTGCTTGGGTATGGGCCCATCCCTCGCTACAACTCTTTCTTCTTCCACTGGGGGATTTTGAAGAGGAAGGCAACTCATTAACCGGGAGTCGAGTAAAGGTCGGTGGAGATTTGAGAACAAAAGTGGAAAGAAAAGAAAGGAAAATATCCTCTGCAGCAAACCATGTGTTTGGGCTTGTTGAAAATCTGGAGGAGGATAAGAGAGAATAACCAACTTTTTTAGTTTTATATTTTGATCGCATCACAGATTCAACATTTTAGTTGCAACCGGGAGGCATTTTTTTTAAAAGGTTGAAGATGATGGGGACTCGTACGGATCTATAGACAATTTTTTTTTTTAAATAACCTCCGACAAAAAATAATTCAATTTATAATCCCCATTTATCATAGGAAACTATGTGGTGTCTTTAACCTGCGACAGAGGGTATGTCGCGTCTTCAACTCGCGGTATGAGATATGAAAAAAATGAAATACAAGAGTGATCGAGAGCAAAAATAAAATAAAATAAAATAAAAATATGAGCTTTTTTGAAAGATGTCCAGGTCAACGTGGTGGTGTTCTTGTCGACCTGGCAATATAGGAGGAAATCCCAACTCCCTTTTATCCAATAGATAGATAATGCATTAGGCATAATCCATTCAAATGTGTGTTAAAATTTACTTTGAAATCGATTGTTACTTGTAAATTTAAACTATATCTAAGAGTTAACATCAAATGAAGTGTTTTTAACAATGACTTATTGATCATATAATTAAAACTGATATTTTTTACATAAAATTTAAAAAAAAATCTCGACTCGAGTTTTGTATATGATAAAAATGGACATAAGAGTTTTGATTTTTAAAAATCCAGCTCAATCTGATTTAAATCAAATGTGATGAGACCTAACATAATTATTAGATACAAATAATTTATAAAAAAAATGTTATTTATTCTCCCTACTTATTTATTATTTTGCATATAAATAATTTATTTAGTTAATTCTAAAATAAAAATTAATTTTAACTTTAATACTTAGAAATTTGCTAAAAAACTTTTTGTTGTAAAATATATAAGCTCTTAAATTCAGAAGTAAAAATTAATTCTTTGATACATATATAACAAAAATCAACACATGGGACTCTTGTTTTTTCGTATTTTCTTCATTTTTCTGCACTTTAAAAGCAATAAAAATATTTTTATTACTATTTAAATACCCTAAAAATGGCATGTTGATCAATTTTTCTTTTTTTTTTTTTGGCAAAATAATCTGACTAATCACACACCACCTCATCTCGGAAAAGGATCACCATTTGATATATAGCCATGAAAAATGTTTAAATCATGAAGGAAAAAAAAAGGAAAAATATGTTAAATATAACTAATTTGCTCAAATAAATTTATTTTAAATTACATTCTTTCATAATTAATTGAGCTACATAAATTCTGAGAATCAAACCCCTACCCCACCCCAAGCCCAAAAAAAGATCCAAAGAAAATGGAACTCAATACCCATCAGTACACAATAAAAACTAACTATTTACATAAAGAGAGATATCATAAGAAAAATCTAATGAAAGTAAGAAATGTAACGGGTAACACACAAGATTTCTTAGCAATTGAGTCATCAAATAATTATGCTATAATCAAAAGATAGAGAGCTCAATATAGTAAATTTCAAATAATTTAAGTACGAAAATATGTTATAGAGAAGTTATTGATTTTGGGAGAAAAGAAAAACATCAAATTTAGCTACCAATTTATGGGCTCAATGAGGCACATTTCATTGGATAAAAATATATTGGAGAATGGAGACAAGTGCAATGAAACTTGCAGCATATATTTCCACTTGTTCACAGTATCAGTGTTCCTCCCTTGTTATTTATCATTCGCCATTCACCGTCATCTGCAAGCCACTCACTCGAGTTCAATCGCCATTGAGTTCTTTGCCTGTTCGTCTCTTTAGTTTTCGCCTTTCTTCATCTTAGATGTGACTCTCCGCCCCCCGCCATTCGCCCGCCTAGATTTTGGCTCTTCGACCAATCCATCAACTTTGCTCTGCCTCAACATCTGCTTCGCCACATTGATTCACTTTCAATTCACTGCTTGATCTTCGACTTGAGTCCTCCACCTTGGATTGCCTAAGACTGTTTCTGATTTGCCATCTTCAAACACTCTTCTACTCTTTTTGATCTCTCAATTTGCATTTTCAAATTTTGGATATGTTAGCTTTGTTATTTTTATTTTATTCTTTTCGGTTTAATTTTTGTATCTTTTTGTGTTTTATTCTCAAATTTTATCTTGGGGACCTTAATTTTGTATTCATAAATTTAGTTTTAACTTTAAAAATAAAATAAAAATTCAAAAATATTAATTTATTTCTCATTAGGAATTTACATTATTAGTTTTACATTATTAGTATTTTTTTGTTATATTTTATAATTTGAGTTAAGAATAATTTTAGAGTTTTGCATTAATTACTTAGCTTTACTTCTTTGAATCACTGATTATATTTTATTTATTTAGTTTTTAAAAATCTTTGACTTAGAAATTCATTTAAAAATTGGTTATATAATTTTGGGTAGTTAGAATAAATTAAAATTTTAATTAAAAAATTGACTAATTTTAATATGAGATTTGGTTATATTATTATGGGGTGTATGTAATCACAAACAAAAAGAGAGAAAATGCATACTAAGTCAATAGGAACACAACTAAGAACTATATATCCCACTAGAACCATGGAGCAGTTTATATATCTTCAAATTTATTGGTTTCAAATGTAGATTAAAATCAAATTTGGAGAGATTTTTGCCAATTACTTTTGTTATACAGTTTAAGCTTTTTTGCCCATGAAATTTCAATCACTGTTCACAAATACCAATAATAAGGATCTTGTCCCAGGTTTAACCTTAAGTTTGTATTTTATTTGATGGTGAGTTTAGGATAATACAAAATTTTCATTAAAAGAAAAAAAGAAGAAAAAGCATTAGCAAATCCAAAGAGGAAGTGCCCGTGGTGGTAGGACATATTAGCTCGCCTCACCTTGTTTTAGTTTTATTTTTTCCACAAATATGACATATTTATTTCAATCATTTTACAATAGTTAAAAACAAATTAGAAAATCCTTGGACTTCATTCTCTTGCATGGGCCTAGAGTCGGTCTCAACCACCCCTGCATCGTTGAAACCTTGAACAACCTCTCTGATAGGGTGCTGCAGCATGTGGTCCGCAGGGATCTCCGGGAATTTTTTTGGAGCATGGGATTCCACCTTTTTTCAGTGCCGGGTATCCGATTACCTTGTTTTGTTCACCAACAGCCTGGCCAATATCCTCTGCATCGTTCTGAGCATGTGCTGCATTAGCGAACATGGCAATGAGGAGAGAGAGGATAAGAACAATGGCTTTCACATTCTTCTCCATTTTTCAGTGGTGAAGGTTGTGATAGTTGAAAATGGCAATTTTGCTTGTTTTGTTGAAGCAAAAGTTTTGGCTTTTATACTTTTTGAAGTGTTGTTACTAACAGTATTTTGTTTTCTTTTTCTTTTTCGTATGAGCTTTAAATAGTTAGCCAGATGTTATTGTGATTTCCCTTCATTAATTTTATAGAATTTCTTTTCTTTTCTTTTTCTTTGCTTTGATGTCATAAGCTATATTTAGATTTTTTTAACTAAACTATATTATTAATTGCTTTAAAAAGAAATTGTGAATAGAAATGATTGAGTAAAGAAATCAAGAACTACCAACTGATAGTCTGATTAACTTGGAAAATTGTCATTTGGACTTTTTACTGCACTATGTGTGATGAAATAACCAAAGGAGGGCTCTACCAATGATTAATTTTAATATTTTAATATTTTAATTTTACAACTTAAACTCAAATTAAGTTTTACTGTCATTAAGATTTTTGGCCCCAATTCTAGATTTGAAAAGACAAAACGTGATACACCATATGAATCCTATCAGGGAGATGTGGTAAGAAATATGCCTTGTTTTAAAATTTTTTTTAAATTTTTTATTATTTTATTTAAGTTTAAATTTTATTATTTTATAATAAATTATAATTTTATATAATTTTATTATTAATAAAAAATATAAAATAAAGATAATAAATAATAAAAAAAGAATATAGATAATAGTTAACTTTGGTATGGTGCTTTTAGTGTTTACAATCTTTCAGGTGTGCCGGGGTTTGATACAAGGCGGAGACAATTTTGAAGGCATTTTCAGTAGATTAAAGCAAGGGGCAAGCGGGTTGGTCAGGTGCGGGTTGGGCGAGTGGTTGGCGCGCGTGGTTTGTTCTTTTGAGTGCTTCATGACGGATTATATATCCGTCGCTGAGGAAAATTTTTCTGTCGCTAATTTAAATTTTTTTAAATCACTGCGACGGATATCTTTACCAACGGAAATTTTTCGTCGCTCATCTGTCGCTGATATAAGCTACAGATATATTTATATTTGTAAAAATTAGCAGGGTCGTTTTTAGTGATAGATTTTTTTTGTCGCTAAATCCATTGCTTATACCCTTTAGCGACGGATTTATGACTTCAGCGACGGAAATTTCTGAAGCTGATGTCGTGTTTTCTGGTAGTAGGAAAAAAGAAATAATTTTTTGATTTTTAAATTATCGATGAAAGTCAATTTTTCTTCTTTCCTTTTTCTTTTAATGAAATTAAAATCCATTACTCATATCATATAAATCCAAAATGTTAATTATAAACTTTGCTAAGTAATATTTTCTATCTTAATATATGAAATATAAAATTTTTTTTAATAATAACAGTGTACTAAACTTAACTTATAATTAAGATATTAAACGAGCTGAGTTAAACCTAAACACACTCATAAATTGTTTTATATTATTAACAAATTAGTCTATCCGTACTTCTTGTAGAATAACTTATTTAAAATTAATTTCCAAGATTAATTGACTTACAATTTTGAAGTGTTTATTTTTATTGAATCTCATGGGCCGTATTTTTTATATGAACTATCATGCATGGACTTTTATTTACTGATTTTATACAAATTTTGGTGCATTTGAAAATAAATCCCGTTGTGAGTCTAGTAATACTCACCGAGAGCTTTTTATCTCACATCATTTTCTCGCATTTCCTAGGTGAAGATTAGTTTACGATTTATAGTCTCTTTCAATCGTTCATCCAGTTGACATTGAGCTCATATGGGATGGAGTTCGGATCTCCATGAAAACTAAGATTTTTGCATGTAAGTATTTGGTTTTTATGATGTCTTCTCTCATATTGCGTTTATTTTGGAAAATTAGTAGTTTGTGTAACACCAAGCCATTTAAAAAAAAAAAAAAAAAAAAAAAAAAAACAAATTTTGGAGACGCAGCGTTTTGGGACAAAACGCTGCGTCCCCAATTGGGGATTAGGGTTAAAACCCTAACCCCCTTCCCTCTCTCTCTCTCTCTCTCTCTCCCCCGACCTTTCATCTTCCCGCGGCTTCCTCCTTCGGCTGCTGGCCCGCGCCTTCCACCGCCGACGCCGCCGCCATCCTTCTTCTCCTTCTCCTTCTTCTTCTTCTTCTTCTTCTTCTTCTTCTTCTTCCCTCTCAGTTTCTCTCTCTACCTCACTCTGTCTTCTCTCCCTCTCGCGATCTCCCACGATCGCTCTCTCTCCGCCTCGCCGCACACCGCCACGAGCCTCCGCGAGCATCTTCTTCCACCGTAGCGCGCGACAGCAGCGCGATCCCCCAGCTCGCAGCGCGATCCCCCAGCCCGCGAGCTCGAGCGAGCCCGCGAGCGCAAGCCAGGCAGCGCGCGAGCTAGCGCCCTAGCACGCGAGCCAGGGTGTGAGTCAGCGCGAGCACAGGAGCGCGAGCGCGGGAGCAGGAGTGCGGGAGCGCGAGCGCACGGGAGCTAGCGCGAGCCAGCGCATGAGCGCGTGCGAGCCGGCGCACGAGCGCGCACCAGCACATCGCACCAGCCCGCCGGCCCATCAGCAGCAAGCCCACGGGCCCACCAGGCCCGACAGCCCGTCCAAGCCCGCAGGCCCAGTACGGCCCACGGCCCAGTTCGGCCCCTGGCCCGCGAGCCCACGATGACCCGTGACCCTCTGTGTAGGTAAATGAATTCTCGATTCCTTGTACATACTAGAGTTTCGAAAATTATTGGTAATTTGACTCAAATTTCTCACTTGTGTTTCAAATGGTAAACATTACAGGTTTTAGACCAGGTTGACGGACGAACGAAAGCTAGATCCGGACACCCGAGAAACCCTAGGTGAGAGAAATGCAACCTTTTCAACGTTTGAATTAATTTTATCGAAATTAGGTCGAATTTAGATCGAGAGTTAAATAAGATATTGAAATGTGTGAAATTCGAGGAAAATTAGACAAAAAAAAATGAGAAATATTAGAAACTCGACCATTGGTGAGTCAGATGAGTCGAAATTGAGGAAACGAGAATTTATAACTAAGTTTTGTAAATTAAGTGATATATATTTGGAAGGGAAAAATTGAAAACCCCTGATTTGACTTTTAAATTGATATTAAATGTTGATAATCTGATTTAGGTTGATCTTTTGGAGACTCGAGCGGTCAAATCCGATTAGGCTTGTTAGTAGGGAGTGACTTCCCTCCCGTAGAACAGTGAGTGGGACTTTGACATTCGCTATTGATTGAAAATCATATTTCAAAAATACTTTTAAATGACATGTTTCTGCAAATGTATGATTGTTAGACCTTTCCAATATTTGATGAAATGTTTTGTGACTTTTGGAGTGTCTTAACTGCTGACTTTATTGATATGCATCCATGAGTTTTGATAAACGTATATTGTGCCACATTTTCGACATATTGATATGTTTTAATGCTTCCACTGCATTGACACATGGTTTTAAATGGATTTACTTACACATTTGGGTTGTATGCCCGGTTGACGTTATGATATTATGCATGGGGCTATATGCCCGGCTGATCTGGTGATGGGATGCATGGGGCTACGTGCCCGGCTGATATGATATTGTGATCTGTAGCTACGAAGGACATCTGGTAGAGGCACCCCTTGTATCCGGATACGCTTCGACCGGAGGTATCCGCCAGATTGTCATGTGTATGGGTGTCCCAGGTTGACCCTCATCGGAGAGGACGTTGAGTACGGCTCCGTCTAGCACCAGGCGGGGGCACTATACACGGCTGACTAGTTATATGTACATTATTATTATTTACAGGCTAGTTGGGGTAGTCTGTGGCCAACATTGGGGTAGAGAGCCATTCTTTAATACTTGCATTTGGAAAAAACCCCAATGCGTCGTCCTTGGTCGAGGTAGACCATTGCCGGGAATATTTCATTGGCCGGCTCTTCATGACATTGATGTAAAATTTTGGATGCATATCTTGCTTTCTGATGTGTGTGTATTATATATGATTTTGAAATAACATGATCGGTTTGCGCACTGTGGATATTTTCTTATCTTATACTTTGACACTCCAAATTCACCTCGATATTGATAGTATGATGTCAATCCCCCCACTTACTGAGTATCCTCCCATAGATACTCACCCCTCACTTTCTTTCCCACAGGATTAGTGTTGGACCGAAGAGATATCACTGGACTTGGGTATGGATATTTTCCATTTCTTCCGCTATGATGATTGGTGACATTATTATGTATTGGAGATTTTAGATTGACCAATGTATTTATATAAATTTTCTGGGATGACTGTATAAATTATGGACTTTTATTCGCGAAACCTTCGTGTTGATTATTTCATTGCATCGAGACATTTGTAAATATTTAAAAACAACTTGGGAATTTATTTTATATATGCGTAGAATTTAAGTCCGCTCGGTGTGGCGACTGCTCATGCTCTAGTTGGGCATTACAGTAGAGGTCTGTTGCTAGGACTGTTAGAAACTTTATAGCCTTGCGTTGTTCTGGATGTTGGTTGTGGTATTTGTTGAATTTGGAGAGGCCGGGATGGCCAATTGTTTATTTTTACAGGATGAATCTCTTATACAGGTGAAATTATAAATGGGAAACCTCCGATTTATGGGGAGGTTCTGCCCGATTTTCTATAAAAATACAGCCGGCATCCAGGGACAACGGACGACTGTTCACGATTCCGGTTCGGGGCGTGACAGTTCGGTTGGTATCAGAGCTCTTGGTTTAGAGCTATATTTTATAAAATGATTTGAAAACATTCCCAAGTAACTTGATTTTAAAAGTCCTCAATGCATAAGAGTTTCATATAGTCATTTATATCCCTGCATATGGTCTTCGACATATGAGTTTATCTATTTTAGGGGGTTAGATATTAATTCTTATCTAACCTAGCATTTCTTCATTTTCAAAGAAGGAACCAATGGAGATGGTTCTTAAATTGATGATTTCATTCATTTTAGGGGGTTAGTTGTACTAACCCTAATCCTTGAACAATGCCTAATGAGAATTATTATATTGCGGAACCATGACGAGTACATGGAGCGCTAGATATGTACTCCCTGATTTACTTAAAGAGAGCGAGGATACTTCCTCATTTCAAGCGCCCCTTTTGGTGCCGAAGAATACATCCTCTGTGTGTGTTTTCTCCAGCACCTTCTCAGCCGGCTATTATACCAACGTCTCCACCATTTACTCTTGGTATTTTCGGGTAAGAGTATGAGTGATACACGGCACATGGGGTCCCGATGTCACCCCATCACCTTTGATAGTAAGGCCGATATCTACGGCTGCGCTTATTTCTTTTACAGTAGTTCTTACTCAAGCGGCACCAAATCGTCCATCGGTGGCCGTTTTTCTTTCAGTTTCGAATCTGAGTTATAATAATTGCGCCATACTTAGGTGCATCCTCGAGTTGACCCAGCTAGTCACGGTAGCTCGACAGTTGGGATGCACAGATTTTTGGACTTGGTGATGTTACGGTAGCACAGCACTGAGTCAACTGAACCCGACGGATCTTGATAGATCTAGGCTTACGCGAGGAGTATAGTCTACGAGTTATTGAGAGACTATTCGATAAGGAAGCCCTCACTTGATGGGAGGCTATTTGCGATGAGGCTATAAGCCATTGCGGCAAAGCGATTTCCTAATGGAATTCGACCGCAGATATTTCACGGAGTTTTAGCGGGACCATATCTCCGGTGGTTATATCACCAGTCCTAGTGCCATGAGCTAGGCTACTGTTTAGCGACCTTTTCTTTGCCGCATATGTGGCAAGCACCACGCTCGAATAAATATGTAGAGCACTTATTACATGCTTCCACTATGAGAAGCCGAGGCATATCAGGAGTTTATGCCCTGATCTGTGACTTGGAGGTTAGTTGGCTTCGAGTCATCAGAATACACCACATGTAGGACAACAGGGAACACCTGCGCATCCTAGTGACACTGCTCCACGGACTGCAGCCGGGAGCAATATAGTATTAGGTTTTCACGAGAATAGTTGAGGGTGCAGGCCCTTGTGTATGCGATGACTCAGGAGGACGCTCTGCGAACCCAGATATGATCATGGGTAATCCTCCTGCGGATCCTTCCATTTAGAGGTCCTTATGCATTGTTTCTTTGAAATCGTGTATTTTGTGATGATATGTACGGACATAATTGTTACAGCACTAGAGGCTTAACTATTTTGATATACCGGTGTCGACGTTTGTGTTCTTATTGGCACAAGGTCGAACTATTTCTACGTGAGAGTTTCTTTCGCTCAACAGTCGGATGGGCTGTCATCGTTAATTGATGAGGAGCGATTAGTTGTTGCTCCTCTTGGTGAGCAGTTGGTTAGAGAATTCGTATATAGAGAGTATGATGTCATGGCAGGTGGGACAGTGCTGAGAGCAAACCTGATCCCACTAGATATGACAGATTTCGATGCCATCTTAGAGATAGATTAATTATATACTTATAGAGCTTCCTTAAACTGTTTTATCAAGAAAGATGATTTTTGGAGGCCTGAAGGGCCACCACTGACGTTGCGAGTGAGAGACGGGTGTTACCCCGTGGTATTGTATTAGTGAGGAAAGCCAGACGTATAATACGTCGAGGAGGTATGACAGATCTGACACATATGATCGATACCACCATACAGAACCCGAGACTTGATGAGATTCTGGTGGTATAGGAGTTTCCTAAATATATTCCCGAGGAGCTACCCGGACTACCCCCAGTTCGGGAGTGTGATTTCGAGATTGACCTAGCTCCAGGGATCACTCTTATATTTATTCTGCCATACAGAATGACACCAGTGGAGTTTAGAGAGCTCTAGATCTAGTTGCGGGAATTACTGGACAACGGTTTTATCCGTTTGAGCACTTCGCCTTAGGGTGCTCCGGTGATTATTCGTGAAGTAGAAAGACGAGATTCTAAGATTGTGTGTGAACTATAGATAGCTAAACAAGGTTTTCATCAAGAATCGGAACACTTTGCCGCATATTGGTGATTTATTTGAGCAGTTCCAGGGTGCGCGTGTTTTTCTGAAAGATCGATTTTCGATTTGGATATCATTATGGACATTACGAGTTCGTGATCATGCCATTTGGGCTGACCAACACACCAACAGCCACAGACAGTGACCGAGGTGCGAAGTTTCCTTGGCCTTGCGGGGTGTTATCGGCGATTCATAGAAGGATCTTCTCAGATCGTCGCTATACTTACCAGATTAATACGAAGGGCGTCAAGTTCTTTTGGGACGATCGTTGTGAGACGAGCTTTTAAGAGCTCAAACAACGTCTGACGAGGGACGGCCAGACAGAGAGGATCTTAGTGTTTTAGCTCAGCACGTAGCTGTTCTAGATTGATAGATCAGAAAGCTACGGAGCAAAGAACTTTCATTGGTCAGAGTTTTGGGGAGGAGTGACCAGGTCGAGGAAGAGACCTGAGAGTCCGAAGAGACTATTAAGAGACTTAAGAAACAGTACCCCCATTTGTTCAGCGTATTACTTTCTTTTAGTTTCGAGAACGAAACTTGTTTTTAGGGGGTTAGAAAATGTAACACCAAGCCTTTTTTTTAAATAAAAAAAAAAAAAAAAAAAAATTTTGGAGACGCAGCGTTTTGGGACAAAACGCTGCGTCCCCAATTGGGGATTAGGGTTAAAACCCTAACCCCCTTCCCTCTCTCTCTCTCTCTCTCTCTCCCCAAACCTTTCATCTTCCGGCGGCTTCCTCCTTCGGCTGCTGGCCCGCGCCTTCCACCGCCGATGCCGCCGCCATCCTTCTTCTCCTTCTCCTTCTTCTTCTTCTTCTTCTTCTTCTTCTTCTTCTTCTTCTTCTTCCCTCTCGGTTTCTCTCTCTACCTCACTCTGTCTTCTCTCCCTCTCGCGATCTCCTACGATCGCTCTCTCTCCGCCTCGCCGCACACCGCCACGAGCCTCCGCGAGCATCTTCTTCCACCGTAGCGCGCGACAGCAGCGCGATCCCCCAGCCCGCGAGCTCGAGCGAGGCCGCGAGCTCGAGCGAGCCCGCGAGCGCAAGCCAGGCAGCGCGCGAGCTAGCACCCTAGCACGCGAGCCAGGGTGCAAGTCAGCGCGAGCACAGGAGCGCGAGCGCGGGAGCAGGAGCGCGGGAGCGCGAGCGCAAGAGCGCGAGCGCACGGGAGCTAGCGCGAGCCAGCGCACGAGCGCGTGCGAGCCGGCGCACAAGCGCGCACCAGCACATCGCACCAGCCCGCCGGCCCATTAGCAGCAAGCCCACGGGCCCACCAGGCCCGACAGCCCGTCCAAGCCCGCAGTGTAACACTGCACACAAAAAAAAAAAAAAAAAAAAATTTGGGGCTTAAAAGCCCTAATTTCCCTTTTCTTTCCCACACTCCTCTCTCTCTCTCTCTCTCTCTCTCTCCCTCTCTCCCTCTTTCCCTCTTTCTCTTTTTCTCTCCTCCGCCGCCCACCGCACGCCGCCCACTGCTCCACCTTCCTCCCGCCACCGCACGCCGCCCACTGCTGCAGCGCCCTCCCGCGAGCAGCTCCTTCCTCCACGCGAGCGCTGCCTCCTAGCACGCGAGCCCAGCACGCCACAGCTCGCGATCTCCGGCGAGCCAGCGCGCGAGCCCAGCGCACCACAGCTCGCGATCTCCCGCGAGCCAGCGCGCTACCCCTGCTCGACCCAGCGCGCGACCCAGCGCGAGCCACCGCGCGACCCAGCTCGCGACCCGGCGCGAGCCAGCGCGCGACCCAGCTCGTGACCCAGAGCGAGCCCTAGCCCGTGAGCCACCAGCGGGCCAGCCCGTGAGCCACCAGCGGGCCAGCCCGCTAGCAGCCAGCCCACCGGCCCGCGAGCCCGTGACGGCCCGCGAGCCCGCGAGCCCGCGACCGGCTTTCCCCTGTGAGAGCTCACCTGCATCTTCTGTACTGCAGGTAACGACTGTATTGATTGAAGTTCTATGGTTTGCTGGTAGAAATTTAGTGGTTTCTAATACATCTGAAGTTTGGGAAATATTACAGGTTTTAAACCAACCCGACGGGCGAACGACAACTAGGTCTGAAACCCGAGGAACCCTAGGTGAGAGATGAATAAATTTTATTGATAGAATCCCTTATTAGGGTTTTAATCGCTATAAATTTGACGATTTGATTAGGTTTGTCTTTTGGAGAGTCGTTGAAAAAATAGGGAGTGACCACCCTCCCTAGATAATGTGAGTGGGACTCTAATCTCTTGCATAAAATAGCAAAACGTATTTTCTGTCGCATTTTCGATAAAACATGCTTTGATATGCATTCGTTGACTTGTGATATTAAATTTGGAAATCTGTTTTGTGATTTTTGGAGTGTCTTGAATTATATTTACAATGACTATGCATCCATGGTTTGAAATGAAACAATAATTGTGCCATTACTTGAAATTTTAAAATTTCCTTTTCTACCGTCGCATTGGTATGTTGTTTGAAATGATTCGATGAAACGTATTGGCACGCAGATTTGAAATGTTTTGATGAACTATGTGGGTTGGATGCCCACTAGTTATGTGATGATGTGATGTTACTTGTGGGACATTGTGCCCTGGGACGTTGTGCTCTTGTGATACTATGGGACGTTGTGCCCTTGTGATATTATGATGATTCCGTAGCTACGAAGGGCGTTTGTAGAGTCACGGGTTTCCCGGATACGCTTCTGCAGGAGGTATCCGCAAACGTCATTTATTCTAAAGGCTATAGGCGCGGCCGGTTGAACCTACGTAGGGGGAGGACGTGTGTGACGCCACCGTCTAGCACCGGGCGGGGTCCTATACACGTTGATGAGTTGGCCCCAGCGAGCTCATGGCCAACGTCGGGGTAGAGAGCGTTTTAAAGTCTATGCATAATAAAAACCCCCGACGCGCCTGTCCTTGGTCACGGTTGACCTTTGCCGGGACTATTTTTGGCTCGCTCTGACATTACTTGATTTTAAATGGATGCATATATGCTTGTTATCGTGTGATTGGTTAAATGATTTCAAATTGTTAAACATATCATGTTTTGTCGCGAAATGTAAATTTTTGTTTCAAATGATGTTATTTGACACTCCAATTATTCACCTATGCTATTTATGCTGGATATTATCCCCCTCACTCACTGAGTATCTTCCCATGATACTCACCCCTCTATTTTCTCTCCTCAGACAGGTTTATTGTGATAGAGCGACGTTACAGGCTCTGGAGCGGAGTGGGTATTCCGACGGTAAGATTTACTTTTAATTTAGTTTCGACCCTGCGAGGTCTTGACATAGAGGTCCGTAGTTGGCCATGTACTTATTTTGGGATGACTGTATAGTTTAACTCTCATATTTCATTTGCATTGAGGTGATTGTACGTACTTGAACGTTACTTGGGAAATGTGATATATATCGTATAAACTTAGGTCCGCTCGGTATAGCGGCTGCTCATGCTCTAGTTGGGCATGACAGTAGAGGTCTGTGGCTAGGTTTGTTTATAGCCTTGCGTTGTTCTGAATGTTGGCTGTGGTGTTTGTTGATTTTGGAGAGGCCGGGATGGCCATTTGTGTATTGTACAGGATGATTTGGATTATACAGGTATAATTGTACATGGGAAACCTCCGATTTATGGGGAGGTTCTGCCCAATTTTCTGTAAAAATACAGCCGGCATTCAGGGGCAACGGGCGGCTGTTCACGATCCCGGTTTCGGGCGTGACACGCAGGCCCAGTACGGCCCACGGCCCAGTTCGGCCCCTGGCCTGCGAGCCCACGACGACCCGTGACCCTCTGTGTAGGTAAATGAATTCTCGATTCCTTGTATATACTAGGGTTTCGAAAATTATTGGTAATTTGACTCAAATTTCTCACTTGTGTTTCAAATGGTAAACATTACAGGTTTTAGACCAGGTTGACGGACGAACGAAAGCTAGATCCGGACACCCGAGAAACCCTAGGTGAGAGAAATGCAACATTTTCAACGTTTGAATTAATTTTATCGAAATTAGGTCGAATTTAGATCGAGAGTTAAATAAGATATTGAAATGTGTGAAATTTGAGGAAAATTAGACAAAAAAAATGAGAAATATTAGAAACTCGACCATTGGTGAGTCAGATGAGTCGAAATTGAGGAAACGAGAATTTATAACTAAGTTTTGTAAATTAAGTGATATATATTTGGAAGGGAAAAATTAAAAACCCCTGATTTGACTTTTAAATTGATATTAAATGTTGATAATCTGATTTAGGTTGATCTTTTGGAGACTCGAGCGGTCAAATCCGATTAGGCTTGTCAGTAGGGAGTGACTTCCCTCCCGTAGAACAGTGAGTGGGACTTTGACATTCGCTATTGATTGAAAATCATATTTCAAAAATACTTTTAAATGACATGTTTCTGCAAATGTATGATTGTTAGACCTTTCCAATATTTGATGAAATGTTTTGTGACTTTTGGAGTGTCTTAACTGCTGACTTTATTGATATGCATCCATGAGTTTTGATAAACGTATATTGTGCCACATTTTCGACATATTGATATGTTTTAATGCTTCCACTGCATTGACACATGGTTTTAAATGGATTTACTTACACATTTGGGTTGTATGCCCGGTTGACGTTATGATATTATGCATGGGGCTATATGCCCGGCTGATCTGGTGATGGGATGCATGGGGCTACGTGCCTGGCTGATATGATATTGTGATCCGTAGCTACGAAGGACATCTGGTAGAGGCACCCCTTGTGTCCGGATACGCTTCGGCCGGAGGTATCCGCCAGATTGTCATGTGTATGGGTGTCCCAGGTTGACCCTCATCGGAGAGGACGTTGAGTACGGCTCGTCTAGCACCAGGCGGGGGCACCATACACGGCTGACTAGTTATATGTACATTATTATTATTTACAGGCTAGTTGGGGTAGTCTGTGGCCAACATTGGGGCAGAGAGCCATTCTTTAATACTTGCATTTGGAAAAAACCCCAATGCGCCGTCCTTGGTCGAGATAGACCATTGCCGGGAATATTTCATTGGCCGGCTCTTCATGACATTGATGTAAAATTTTGGATGCATATCTTGCTTTCTGATGTGTGTGTATTATATATGATTTTGAAATAACATGATCGGTTTGCGCACTGTGGATATTTTCTTATCTTATGCTTTGACACTCCAAATTCACCTCGATATTGATAGTATGATGTCAATCCCCCCACTTACTAAGTATCCTCCCATAGATACTCACCCCTCACTTTCTTTCCCACAGGATTAGTGTTGGACCGAAGAGATATCACTGGGTTTGGGTATGGATATTTTCCATTTCTTCCGCTATGATGATTGGTGACATTATTATGTATTGGAGATTTTAGATTGACCAATGTATTTATATAAATTTTCTGGGATGACTGTATAAATTATGGACTTTTATTCGCGAAACCTTCGTGTTGGTTATTTCATTGCATCGAGGCATTTGTAAATATTTAAAAACAACTTGAGAATTTATTTTATATATGTGTAGAATTTAAGTCCGCTCGGTGTGGCGGCTGCTCATGCTCTAGTTGGGCATGACAGTAGAGGTCTGTTGCTAAGACTGTTAGAAACTTTATAGCCTTGCGTTGTTCTGGATGTTGGTTGTGGTATTTGTTGAATTTGGAGAGGCCGGGATGGCCAATTTTTTATTTTTACAGGATGAATCTCTTATACAGGTGAAATTGTAAATGGGAAACCTCCGATTTATGGGGAGGTTCTGCCCGATTTTCTATGAAAATACAGCCGGCATCCAGGGACAACGGGCGACTGTTCACGATCCCGATTCGGGACGTGACAGTTTGAATCAATTTATTTTGTTCAATATTTTTATTTTATTACATTGACTTAGAATTTGAAAAAACTCAACTTAATCTATTCATTTAATTTGGTCATTGAGGTCAAGTGGGATGGAGTTCAGATCTCCATGAAAGCTAAGATCTTTGCATGTGAGTATTTGGTCTTCATGATGTCTTCTCTCACATTTCGTTTATTTTGGAAAATTAGTAGTTTGAATCAATTTATTTTATTTGATATTTTATTTTGTTACATTGACTTAGAATTTGAAAAAACTTGACTTAATCTATTCATTTAATTTGATCAACTCTTTATTTTATAAAGTATTTTTTTTCTTTCCACTGTTCGTTATATTATTTGTTTATATTTTAAGATATTTACTTAAACTGATGATGGTGTTGGCCGGTTTAATAGTCTATCGATGCCTTCACACCGGTAGCACCCTGGGTCAGAGGTGTTACGAGCCGAGTTAAATGTAAACACACTCATAAATTGTTTTATTTTATTTAAGTAAATTAGTCTATCCAAACTTTTTGTAAAATAATTTATTTAAAATGAATTTCTAAGATTAAAAAAAAAACCTTATTTTTTTTTGGTACAAGAAAACCTTATTTTTCACCGGTCACAAGTGGGATGGGGCCTTAAAAGTCCACAATTGGGCTTTTTCAACCAACCCCTTTGAGAGAGAGAGAGAGTTTCAAATTCTATCATGGTTCATAAGGTTTGCCTTTGTATGATCAGAGAACGCAGTGTTTCTTTTGCAACTCAAAATGACACCCTACACACGTCTAA
The DNA here is from genome assembly GCA_033439265.1 of Dillenia suffruticosa. Classification (NCBI taxonomy): domain Eukaryota; kingdom Viridiplantae; phylum Streptophyta; class Magnoliopsida; order Dilleniales; family Dilleniaceae; genus Dillenia; species Dillenia suffruticosa. The sequence continues at coordinate 6,333,135 of JAVTVX010000005.1, forward strand.
ACGACACGAACACTCAAGAAACGATTGCTCCGCGTTGTTCTATGTGTCGTTTTATGCCTTCTTTCCTTCGGTTCTCATTCTGCCCTTAGCTTCCTTTATTCCTTGTATGACATTTCCTTAGTTGCTCTTCATCTTCAACTCTTGATACTGCCATGAATTCCTAATTCATTAATTACACTAATCAATTACTTCTCCCAATTTGGTTTTTCTCAGAACCCGTGAAACCAGTTTCAATTCAAAGTTGCGAAACCCTAGAATTTTATGGTTTTACGGAAGAAGCTTTCATGAGGCATATTCCCACGATTTCTATTAATTAATGGAAATTTTCTTTTTAATTGAGACTGTTGTTGGTATTGGTCTTCAATGAAAAATAGGAATGTGCTATAATTTTCTCCTTGTTTATTGATTATGTTATGTCTTTGCTTGATCATTTTCAATGCAATTTCTGTTTCTTCTTTCTTACTCTGCCTCCTAAGACCTGGAATACAAGGATCTCGTTCGAGGTTTAACTTTAGGTTGATTTTTCATTTCATTTCAAGTAGTCTTAGTTTTATTTTTTTCCACAAATATGTCATATTTATTTCAATCATTTTACAATAGTTAATAACAAATTAGAAAATCCTTGGACTTCATTCTCTTGAATGGGCCAAGCGTCCATCTCAACCACTCCTGCATCCTTGAGACTTGGAACAACCTCTCTGATAGGGTGCTGCCGCATGTGGTCCGCAGGGATCTCCGGGGATTTTTTTGGAGCATGGGATTCCACCTTTTTTTAGTGCGGGGTATCCGATTACCGTGTTTTCTTCACCAATGGCCTGGCCAATCTCCCCTGCATCGTTCTGTGCATGTGCTGCATGAGCAAACATGGCAATGAGGAGAGAGAGGATAAGAACAATGGCTTTCACATTCTTCTCCATTTTTCAAAGGTGAAGGTTGTGATAATTTAAAATGGCAATTTTGCTTGTTTTGTTGAAGCAAAAGTTTTGGCTTTTATACTTTTTGAAGTGGTTGTTATTAATAGGATTTTTATTTTCTTTTTTTTTTTTTCGTGTGTGCTTTAAATAGTGCATTAGCCAGATGTTATTGTGATTTCACTCCATTAATTTTATAGAATTTCTTTTCTTTTTCTTTTTCTTTGCTTTGATGTCATAAGCTACATTTAGATTTTTAACTAAAATTTATTATTAATTGTTTGTATTCTCTATTATTTAGCTTTAAAAAGAAAATGTGAATAGAAATGATTGAGTGAAGAAATTAAAAACTACCAACAAACAGTCTGATTAACTTGGAAAATTGTCATTTGGATTTTTCACTGCACTATGTGTTATCATTGTTAATAAATGCCATAATGAAATAATCAAAGGAGGGCTCTACCAAAGATTAATATTTTTATTAAATAGCATGTATATTGTTTATCAAATTGAGCTCAGACAAATTTTACAACTTAAACTCAAATTGAGTTTTAGGGCAAAAAGTTGAGAAGATATGTGGTAACTATGTCTACCCATGTAAGGGCAAAAAGAAATAATTTTATGATTTTTAGATTATCGAAGAAAGTCAATTTTTATTACAAAGTTAAAATCCTAAACTCATATCGTATAATTCCAAAATGTTAATTATATCAATTAAACAATAAATCAGCGTCGAGTGAACTTTGCTGGATAATATTTTCAATCTTAATATATACAAATAATCAGAAATTGTAATATAATTAAGATATCAAATGAGTAGAGTTAAATCAAAACTCACACATAAATTAATTAAGTAAATTAGTCTATTCGAACTCTTTGTAGAAGGATTTATTTAAAATCAACTTCTAAGACTAAAAAAAAAAAAATTAGAGAAGAGAGAGAGAGAGAGAGAGAGAGAGAGAGAACAAGTTTCAAATTCTGTTACGGTTCATCAGGTTTGCCGCTTTTAGGACTAGAAAACAAGCGTTTGTGTTACCACTCAAAATGACACCCTATAAATCTAAACGATGCGAACTCTTGAAGAAACGACTGCTCTATGTTCTTTAGTGTGTCGTTTTAAGCCTTCTTCCCTTCCCATCTCATTCTGCTCTCCGTTTCCTTCCTTGTAAGACATTTCCTTTTTTGCTCTTCATCTTCTACCCTTGATGCTGCCATGAATTACTAATTCATTAATTATACTATTCAATTACTTCCCCCAATTCGATTTTTCTCCGAGCCCCTAAAAACCAGATTCAATTCAAAGTGTCCTTTCTTTTTCAAATGAGAAACAATGGAATTTTTGGGTTTTACGGTAGAAGCTTTCATGAGGTATATTCACAAGAATTTTTTTTATTAATTATTGGAATTATTGCTTATAATTGACACTGTTGTTGGTTTTGGTCTTCATTGAAAAATAGGAATGTGTTATCATTTTCTCCTTGTTTATTGATTATGTTAAGTCTTTGTTTGATCATTTTCAATGCAATATCTGTTTCTTCTTTCTTACTCTGCCTCCTTAGACCTAGAATATAAGAAACATAGAATCTTCTCATTTGATTTGTTGTGAGGTGTCCACTACTAAAAAAATAAGTATCAACGATGGATAAATATCGATGGAAAAAAATCCGTCGATCTTTGTTTGATCATTTTCAATGCAATTTCTGTTTCTTCTTTCTTACTTTACCTCCTAAGACCTAGAATATAAGAAACATAGAATCTTCTCATTTGATTTGTTGTGAGGTGTCCACTACTAGAAAAACAAGTATCGGCGATAGATAAATATCGATAGAAAAAATCTGTCGGTAATAGCGACGGATTTCCAACGGATTAATGTCGGACACAATATCGATGGATTAGTGACGAAAAGATTTCCATCGCTAAACCTAAAAAAATAAAAAAAATTGTAAGATTATCAGCGACGGATTATCGATGGAATTTTTAGCGACGAAAATATTCTGTTGGTAATTAGTTGGTGAATTGGTGAAAGAAAAAAAATTAAAAAAATACATGTACAGCCATTAGCGACGGATTACTGACGGAAAAATGAGCGATGGGTGGGCGGTGGGTCTGGAGCTGCAAACTTATTTTTTTCATAACTCAAAAATCAGCGACGGACGGGATTCGTTACTGATTTTTCTTTTTTTCAACGACTGATTTTTTTTCGTTACTAATATCAGCGACAGATTTTTTCCGTCGCTAATAATTAGTAGGTGTAGGGACAGGCTGAATGCATATGTCTTGTATGGACCCGACCCATCTATTTTGCTATGTAGTACCGGTAAGTTAGTATATATATGCCTATGTTCATCTAGTGTGTAGAAGTGCCAAGTTGAGAGTGTGGGTGTTTTGGGGCTAGGGTTTCAAGAGAGAGATCTTCAGCATTGTTCCTCCACCCTCTTTCTCTTCGATAGTAGATTTGCTTCTCCTCACCTGTGGATGTAGGCTTGCAAGCAGAACCACATATATCTTGTGTTTGCTTGTTCTTTGTATGTTGTCTTTCTCTTTACTTTTTTGATTGATTTCTATCTTTCTATTATAGTTGCCGGATGTATTTGATTCATCCGAATACATGTTTTCATCTTGCAATTTGGTCACTTTAAAATTGATGGTTATGAAAGCTCAAACCATTTTATTTTCTGATTCTTTCCTTTGGGGTACTTCTTTACCTCCAGGTCTGATTTTGCTCCTCTTTAGTGGCTTTTACACAATGGTGTTGAAAAGAGATGATGTACTGATATCTGCAGCGTCCATCGGGTATGATCGGTGGTATTTGTATGACTTGTTTAAAATGCTAATACTACCTTGAAACTGAATTCCTATATCTATCTGTTCTGTTTCTAACACATCCCACGTTTCAAGAAGAGATGCCAATAACAGCCTTTTGAAATCCAAGGTACAACTATCAATGTGGTTTTTTTCATGTCACATGTCAGTATTGTTTGTTTCGATTAATGTCAATTTATACCAGGGTTCCACTTTAATGAAGAACAACCTAGAGTCTGTCCTCAAGAGTTTACTTGTAGAAACTAATTGGTTGTTTGAAATCTCAGGCTTTTATTTGATTATAGAGCCAATTACCTTAAAAAGTGAAAAACAATATGTGTTATATTCTAGTGTTGTTTTGTGTATGAAACTGCCAACTATTAATGGCTGTTTCAGACAACAGTTACCGGTCTACTCCTTGTTATGTGATCCAATGCTTGAATCCTACTTCGGCGACCTTCATTTGTTCTTAAGGGTAGAGTGCGTTCATTTGTTACTCATATTGATTTCCATCATTAAAACGACATGTGACTTGTTAGGATTTTGCAGTGTTTGCACATATTATTGTGCAGATTCGAAATCCTTGCTAATCGATTTGCTTGTTCTAAACTGTCCTCGAGCTTTAAGTTCCATATGATGTTCTTGAGTGACTAAGCATTGGAACATTACCTGCAGAAAAAAATTATTGGTTTATGAATGTTGCTTTAATTCAAGTTTTGAAGGGGTCATTCATTCTTCTTCTTTGTTTTCCTTTATTAGGGTTCTTAACTTTTTTACGTAAGATGCCTCTAGAGAAATTAGGGCAGAGCTTTACATCCAAGGAATTAGGGTTACCATTGAAAAATCTAATGTGATAACATTATTTTTTATGAAGAAATCTGAGGTTTGGGGAGGAAGAAAATTCCCACAACTAAATTGAAAAAAAAATAAAATAAAGCAATAGATGAGAAAATGGGTTTACTAGCATCACAGTAATAGAACCTTAGACATCATGCCTGGGGCAAGCAAGCATCACACATTCTAGGGTTTGAGAGAGCTCAAAGCAATTTGCTTAGGAATTGAAATACTTATTCCGACTGTTCATAATAACTTTACAAGTCTTTAAATAGAAACTCTTAAATGGTTTTGACTTTTCTAATAATAATTAAAATAAAAATTAACCTTCCAAATAACTAAATACAAAAAACAGAAACTAAATTAAATGATAAATTTCTAAACAGAAAGAAAAAATTTCTGGTGCAGAAAAAGTGAAACTCTTAAAATCTTAATCAAGCTCGATCAACTGTTGAAACTTTGGAATTGTCGCTTTCATTTTGTCTTTCTTGATGTAGATTTCACAAAGTTGCTCATATAGAGTCGGAAGAAATGTTATCAAAGGAAGAAGTTGAGGCTTTATCTGATGATGATTTTGATGGTTTAAATAAGGAATGCGAAATTTTTAAAGAGATGTTCGAGGGACTAATAGGAGGTGTCTTGTCCGCTAGACACATTGAAAGTGATATGCACCACATGGTGTAAACAGCAATAGCTCCACTGTAACCCGCCAGAGTTAGTCCTCCAAAGGATTAACCGTGGAGGATTCAGCCGATGCCATTGAGGATTCAAGAGGTTGTTCTGGAAGCCAGGTGCTGAAGGGAAGGAGGTGCCACAGTCAGAACAAAAGAGCTGGATTTAAAGGTGAAACGGATAAAACTGTCGTCTATCTGACAAATTACCTAATGACGAGCATTCCTCATGCAGGTGTTTGACGTCATGAGTGCCTGTGATAGAAACTGGTAGTGCTATGTCCCTTCCAGATTATCAAACTCGTTTGGGTGAATCTTCTGCGTGAGAGTGTTGCATCCAGTTGTGAGTTGAACTTGACAGACGGTAATGATGAGAAGGATCTTGTTAGGGGTAAAGCTATTGATTCACTTGCTTCCCAGGACAGTGTTGGGAACAAACTTATAATTGCAACTTCTGTAACTGTTGCAAAGAAGTCTGGATTACCTCTCGCTGCTGAGGATGGACAAAATTGGATCCGTAGTTCCAGATTTAAATGTAACCCTCTAGATTTTTTGATTTTGGGCACCTAAAAGAATTGGTTGTAGCCGCTCTTTTGTACTTCACGTACATTGTACTTGTTTTTCAGACATAGTGAAGTTTGAATATCTTAAAATTTGAAGATTATCATGTATCTAATCCCATTCACTCCATTAGCTTTCATCTCTCCACATCGGTATTAGCCCAACAAAATATTTTAGTCATCCTTGTTTTTTTCTATCTCTACATATTTTAACACTTTATCGGAAATTCTCTTTCCCCCGACACTTGCAAAAACAAAATGTTATATTATAATTATGCAGGTAAGTTCTATTTGGGAGATGTGGCAATCAATATGGCTTTTCCTTTTTCATTAAAAATAAAATTTAGATTTTCATCACCAAGCAAAAATAAAAACCAAAAAAGGCTAAATGCGCCGATCTCCTGTTAACCGGTGGTTGGTGTATCGGATAAATCTCTTGAAAAAAATAAATTCAAGTTCAATAGTTGTACAAGAAAATTATCTCATTTTGTAATCCTAAATGCACCAATCTCCTATTAAGTTTAATATATATAAAATAGGATTTATGGTAATTATATCCACTCATAAGAGAAAAAATTCGATTTATGATATATGTGGGAAACTATACGTGAAAGTCAATTTATTAGATATTTAAAATTATATGGACATAATATAAATGTATAAATAATACTAGTTATGTCAATTAAAAACTAAATCAATAACAATAAAAAAAATTCTATTTTAATAAAAAAAGATAAATTTCTAAAATATTATTTATAACTAAACTCAACTTATGATATTCAAAAGCCGATTAAAACCAAGCTTATTTATGTAGATATAAACTAGGTGGGCTCTGGCAGCACAAGATGCGATCGGGGGGAAAAAATTTGTAATTTTTTATCTTCTTTATTTAGGCCCAATAAATAGTTAGACTTAAAATTTATATAATTTATTACTAATTGTAACTAATTTTATACATTACATTAATTAAATAGTATTTATAATTTCTACCAAAAATATTATATTAACTCAAATTTAAAATAAAAATTATTTAAATATAAACATAACACACACATTTTGATATACATGGGGGAGAGGAAAACACAAAGCACTCAAATCAATTTATTTCTCATAGGAATTTAGATTGATTTTACATTTTTTATAATTTTACATTATTAGTATTTTTGTTATATTTTTATAATTTGAGTTAAGAATAATTTTAGAGTTTTGCATTTATTTAGCTTTAATTCTTTGAATCACTGAATATATTTTATTTATTTAGTTTTTAAAAAACTTAGACTTAGAAATTCATTTAAAAAATGGTTATATAATTTTGGGTAGTTAGAATAAATTAAAATTTTAATTAAAAAATTGACTAATTTTAATATGAGATTTGGTTATATTATTATGGGGTGTAAGTAATCACAAACAAAAAGAGAGAAAATGCATACTAAGTCAATAGGAACACAACTAAGAACTATATATCCCACTAGAACCATGGAGCAGTTTATATATCTTCAAATTTATTGGTTTCAAATGTAGATTAAAATCAAATTTGGAGAGATTTTTGCCAATTACTTTTGTTAAACAGTTTAAGCTTTTTTGTCCATGAAATTTCAATCACTATTCACAAATACCAATGATAAGAATCTTGTCCCAGGTTTAACCTTAAGTTGGTATTTTATTTGATGGTGAGTTTAGGATAATACAAAATTGTCATAAAAAGAAAAAAAAAAAGAAGAAAAAGCTTTAGCATATCCAACGAGGAAGTGTGTCATGCCCCGACCCTCGAATCGAGCACCATAACCGCCGCGTTACCTGAAACACATGTGAACTTCACTCCATATTCCGAGATACTACAAGGTATCCCAATATCCACCTATTTTCTAAAATAATCTAACCATAAAAATAAATCAGCATGTATTCATCGCAAAATCAAAGGATTAGCTCGATCTATCCACTACAAAAAAGGACAAAATTTGCGACAAAATTTGCTACAAATTTGCAAGAAAAATTCGTCGCAAAACAAATTTGTGACAAATTTTGTAACAAATATTTTTTCGTTGCTAATAAGTTATCGCAAAATTTTGGGACGAAAAATTAAATATTCGTCACAAAAATTTCAAACAAATATTTATATGTCGCCAAATTTATCGCAAAATTGGAGACGAATAAATTTTTCGTCGCAAAATTAGTGATGAATAAATTTGTCGTCGCAAAATTTCTAACAAAAAAAATTCGTTGCAAAATTTGCTATCAAAATATTTTCGTCGCAAAATCCGTTGCAAAATTTGCGACGAAACAATATTTGTTACAAATTTTGCAACGAATAAGTTATTTATCTCAAATTACCAACAAAAAATAATTTGTCGCAAATATATGACGAATATTATTCATTGCAAAATTTGTCGCTAATCAAAATTTACCATTCAATTTTAGCCATGAAATTTGCGACGCTCATAGTTTTCAGGGGATAAATTTTGCGACGAATATGTATTTTGCAATAAATATAAATTTTATTGGTATATTTGGACCATTTTCCCTATATAACGTGTTTTTATACCTGTTTACCCAATCTCATCAACAATTAATCATCCAAATAATTTTTAATATCAAATTTCAGCCATCTATACTCATAATTATAACTAACTTTTAATAAGATCAATAAGTTAAAAATTTAACAAGAAATCATAATAGTAATATAAAAAATAAAAGCAACATCAAGACTAAATGTTAAAATATCAATAACTATACATAACCAAAAAAATCAATGTAACGAGTATCAAAATATAACAGTAAAATAACAGTATACAATTTCAAGCACGACCTCTACCATCACCATCATCATCATCATCATCATCATCATCGAAGAAATCATCACCTTCATCACCATCACAAGCATTATGAGGAGGATAAATAGAAGGGGGAATCTGACTCGGAGCGGAGACTAACTGAAGATGCTGCATGATTAACATTTGCTGCGTGTGGACCTCGTTCATTTCTTGCGTGTGCTTTGCTTGAAGTTCATTAAATTCCTGATCTCTTTGCAGCAGTACTTTATCACACTGCAAAAATTTACCATTACGACACCTTCTACATGGACACCTTAGCTTATTCCCATCCATAAAATCAATATGAGTACAAGCAAAATCTAAAAATTGTTCCAACCCAAAAATAAATTCATCAGTTAAACCCCAACGATCAGATAAATCCTTTTTATACATACAACTTCTTTCGTTTTGCCTTTTCCATGTCTCCAAATTAAAAAATTTTGAAATATTAATAAAAATTACTTAAAAAAACTACTAAATCATTAATACTAATATCAACATTAATTCCAAATAAGTTCATATAACAATAAATAATAACGTTAATTGCACAAAACTCAAATCATATATAATACTAACTTTAATTTCACAAAAATTTAATATAATAATAAATAATATTATAAACTTAATTAATATCAAACAAATTAACTAAATTATTACAATAATATTAAATATTATCATACAATTAAATAAAGTATAAAATATTAAACATTTAACAACATTGATTATTTAATTAATCGATATAAGATTTACTATAAATTGCTAATTATTGTTAACATAATATTTCACATAATCAATTATCAACACTTTTGATTTCAATTTTATAAAAGAAATTAAATTTAACAAATCCAATAATATCATTAAATAAACCACTAAATACAATAAAAATAAACTAATATAGAAATAAAAAGAATACAAACATACAAATTAACATAATTGCATTTTCCAATCGTTACAGTACAAATTATAACATTTCTCACCACCAATTAATAACTCACGGATAGACTCAAATATCAATCGCAGCACGATAGAGAGAGAGAGAGAGAGAGAGAGAGTAAGAGTGAAGGCAGTGTGAAATATATTGAAATTAGGGACAAAACTTTTTTGTCCCTAAATTCGTCCTAGAATCAGGGACAAAAAAAATTTTTATCCCTGAATCAGGGACGAATATTTTTTTCGTCCCAAAATCAGGGACGAAAATTTTTTTCGTCCCAGAATCAAGGACGAAATTTTTTTTTTCGTTGTTAAAATCTGCTACGAAAGAATGGTTTCGTCGCTAAATTTCCGATAAATATATGTTTTCGTCGTAATTTGCAACAAATTTAGCAACAAATAATTTTTTCCTTTAAATTTGCAACGAATTTTGCAACGATACTTATGGTTTCTGATAAATAACTCATTGAATGCACTAAAATAGAAACTAAATCGATAAACTATTAACAATATTTGCGTACTATGATATAATTATAAAAAAATTATTCAATATATTGATTATTAATTAACAAGTATTTTTTTGTAATGATCTCTAATCAAAATATGCATGCATCGGGACAATCCAACCGTTCTAATCAAATCCACAGATTATAAACAAGTTCCTATTCAAGGGATCCAATCCAAATTCTACTAAAACAATTCTCAAAGAAAAATTCAAGGAGATAAAAAGTGGAGGGTCATCATTTTAATTATACAAACCATAGACAAATTTCAAATCCATAAAAATATAGTAGAAAATAAGTTTTCAAAATAAATATATGGTATGCTTTCATTTGGATCCACTAATACCTCAATTCAACTGAAAACTATTACTCGAATAAGTCTAATAAAACAAGTTTGTACGATTTCAGCACTACACGTACACAAGTCTCGAGTAGGCTTCCTATGTGAAAATGGAGGTAGAAGAGGTGAGTATATACTATACCCAACAAATGATATACAAATTGTACAAAAATAAGATTTATATGGTGGATATATCAAAGTATATATTTCAAACTATCATATTATTCTCAAATTCATCCAATAAAAAATAAATAAATAAACTCACACCATTGTTTTCATAGTCATCATAATTCACAATTGTCATTATTTAATCTCATTTGCATCTAATTATTTCATATTTTCAAACACGGAACAAACCAAAATCATTATTCCTAACAAAGGTCTACCACGACTTAGAATGGGACCACCAAGGGATTTAATAATTTTATGTTTAAACATGTCCCCATAGTTGACGTTGTCTGTGGGCTCTCATGGGTGGTGTATCCAACTATCCCACCCCCGTGGCTACTATATCCAACTTTGAATGTATTGTATGTGCTCGGCTATATCCCATGATCTACCAACCCTACTAATCATTCCGTAAAGGAAAATGACTAGTCATTTAATAGGGGTTCGGGCTCTCACCCTAAGCCAAGCATATGCATCATTTCCCAAAAATCGTAAATCAAATTCATGTACCATCAATTCTAAAAATTTCTCAATAATAATCATCATACCAATGGGTTCAACATCAACAAATTCGCATGACACATTTATTTATTCAAAGCAAATAGGATGTATAAGAATTTAAAATTCAATCTTTGAGATATTTCACACACGTTAAAACATATAAATCCAAATTTTGAAAGTCATTTAGAAGATTCAACAAAATCATTTTTCTTATTTAAATACAATCATGAAATCATTCACCTCTTGAGAGGGTGAACACTCCCAATTCAAAATCAATCCAAAATAATCATTTCTTGACTTCCAATTGAATTATCCTAAATCAATAAATATAAATTCGATATTAAATTACGTCTATTATTAGGGTTTAGGAGTTTTCCCAAACATAATACAAAGCCTAATTTCCAAAATCTATAAATCTATGTTCTCATTTCATCAACCATATACCATTTGCATCTATATACTATTTTCATATACAATTTTCCTAAATCTCACATTTATAAACCCTACATTTAATTTTCGCAAATTTTACATTTCCAATTCTTAACATAAATCTTAAAACAAGTAAGATATACTCGAATCTAAGACGAGAGAGAAATATTATCTTTGAGAAATCTAGAAATTTCATCCAGCATCAAGTTTGTTGAAAACCTTAACTTTCTCTCCCTACAAATATCCCAAATTCCGAGCATAAAATTCAAAGTCATGAGTAATTAAAATAAATCCATGTTTAGAAGGAAGAAATTAGCTTAATTTTGTGATTGGATTGAATCTTGAACGTTGAGTTTCAAAAACTTTAGATTTTTTCCCTTTTTGAGCAAATCCTAGATTTCTCCCAAAATCACCTTTATTCACGGGTTTGCTTGAGGGTTTGGGGGGGTTTAATGAGTGGGTTTGGAGTTGATTTCAAGAGAGGGATTGTGAGAGGGGTGGGTGAGACAGAGAGATGAGAGTTGAGAGGTCGAGTCAGAGAGAAGAGGGTGAGATCGGGTGAGAAGAAATGTGAATGAAGACTTGTTTAAACCCTTTTTAATAGTAGAGTATGAAATCTTAATCTTGTCCCTCGTTATTTTTAGGTTTTGTTCAAGTTTATTGTCACTTTTTCTCATTTCATATCTTTTCATACCTATGTTTTGGCCATCACCTAGTATTCAGAGTTTTGTCTCAATTAATCTAGATTTGACGCTGCAGGCCCATTTTGTGGGGATGAGTCTCCCAATATTATTTTTTTCGTACCCTGAGTGTCGAACTTCCGACTTATTTAAGGGACGAAAATGCCCATTCCACCTATGCCAACAAGTGTTAGTACTCAACTTATGATATTAAACAACTGAGTAGAACCCAAGCATGTTTATGTAGATATAAACTAGGTGGGCTCTGGCCGCACAAGTTGCGGTCAAGGGGAAAAAATTGTAATTTGTTATCTTCTTTATTTAGGCCCATAAATATATAGATTTAAAATTTATATAATACATTACTAATTGTAACTAATTTTATACATTACATTAATTAAATAATATTTATAATTTCTACCCAAAATATTATGTTAACTCAAATTTTAAAATAAAAATTATTTAAATTTAAACAAAAAAACACATTTTGATATACACGTCGGAGAGAATATATGAACCCAAAACAGCTTTTACTAGGGTTTCTTTGTCTAGTTTCAACAACGCATCAAAAAAACAAAAGCAAGAAAAATGCTGGATTATCAAACACACAGAATCACCGGAATGAAAAAGTACAGTGAAGATCGTAAATATGTTGAGCACAAAACTTGAGAGAGAGAGAGGTATATCAGAAGAAAAATCTAATGAAAGTAAGAAATGCAACAAGTAACACACAAGATTTCTTAGCAATTTGAGTTATCAAATATTGGTAAAATTATGCTTAATCAAAAAATAGAGAGTTCAATGTAGTACAATTATGAATAATTTAAGTACGAAAATATGATATAAAGAATTTATTATTTTAGGAGAAAGAGGAAATACCGAATCTAGCTTCCAATTTATGAGCTCAATGAGGGCAATTCATCAGGCAAAAAAATATTGGAGAATAAATTTTACATGAAACTTTTAATTAGTCAAAATCCAAAAGTGTCTGTAAAACGAGCTTAACATAATATATGATCCAATGGTTATAATTTTGTCAGCAAGGAGACCCAAATAGAACCTATATCCAGGTCAATTTATTATAGTATGGGTCGATACATAACTAATAGAATTTAGGGTTTAAAGTTTAGAGTTTAAATCTTAAGGTTTAGGATTTGGAATTGTTAGAACTCTTACGATATATAGTATGAGTCAATGTACTAATAAGTTTATTCATGATTTAAAATTTAGGGTTTAAAATTTGAAAAAAGTGGAATTTTGATAATTGTAAATATTGACCGTTGGATGCCAGATGATTGAGGACTATTAAGAAAAGAGTAAATTACACTCTTTCCCTTGTGGTTTGGCCAAAATCCAGATATTTTCCTTATGATGAAAAAATATCAAGTTATATCCACATGGTTTTAAAAAATGGCAAGTGACGAAAATGGTAAAAATTAACATAAATTTGAGATCCACGAAAGTTTGGATTAACTCATAAAATTAATTTTTCTCAAAATTACCCTTGATTAAAAAAAAACACATTCTCTCTCTCTTCTCTCTCCTCCCCCCTCCTCTGCACACTCCGGCAGCACTAAAGAAAAGTGAACCCTCTTGAATCAAACCTTTCTCAGAGGTCAATATCCGTCCCTCTCTCTTCTTTCTCCTACTCTCTCCTCTCTTCTCTCCACTCCTCTCCTCTGCACACTTCGACAGCAGTATCTTTTGATTTCAACTCCAATCATTAATCGCCATTCAATTTCCAAAATTTCAGAAACCGCCGATCGGTCACCGGATCCATGAGAGAGAGTGAGAAATTCATGAGAGAGACAGAGAGTGAGGGGATCTGAGTGGGGTTAGGGGCATTTGATCTAAACTTCCTCTTTGGAGGGCTTCTCGTGGGTTTCTGTTCGTTGGGTTTTGCTTTTTTTCTTCAATCGCGTGGTCTGTTCAAAGTGTATTTTGCATTGGAGAGAGATGTATTATTACTGCAGAGGATATGATTATTGTAGATGGGGATGGGGATTTTGAATGTGAATGTGAATGGGATTGGTGCAATGATAATGGTGGTAGCAATAATGTTGGTGATAGAGTGCAAAACCCAACTATATCTCTCGGGGTATCAAACAGTTTATCAGACTTCCACTTTTTGCTTGGGTATGGGCCCATCCCTCGCTACAACTCTTTCTTCTTCCACTGGGGGATTTTGAAGAGGAAGGCAACTCATTAACCGGGAGTCGAGTAAAGGTCGGTGGAGATTTGAGAACAAAAGTGGAAAGAAAAGAAAGGAAAATATCCTCTGCAGCAAACCATGTGTTTGGGCTTGTTGAAAATCTGGAGGAGGATAAGAGAGAATAACCAACCTTTTTAGTTTTATATTTTGATCGCATCACAGATTCAACATTTTAGTTGCAACCGGGAGGCATTTTTTTTAAAAGGTTGAAGATGATGGGGACTCGTACGGATCTATAGACAATTTTTTTTTTTAAATAACCTCCGACAAAAAATAATTCAATTTATAATCCCCATTTATCATAGGAAACTATGTGGTGTCTTTAACCTGCGACAGAGGGTATGTCGCGTCTTCAACTCGCGGTATGAGATATGAAAAAAATGAAATACAAGAGTGATCGAGAGCAAAAATAAAATAAAATAAAATAAAAATATGAGCTTTTTTGAAAGATGTCCAGGTCAACGTGGTGGTGTTCTTGTCGACCTGGCAATATAGGAGGAAATCCCAACTCCCTTTTATCCAATAGATAGATAATGCATTAGGCATAATCCATTCAAATGTGTGTTAAAATTTACTTTGAAATCGTTTGTTACTTGTAAATTTAAACTATATCTAAGAGTTAACATCAAATGAAGTGTTTTTAACAATGACTTATTGATCATATAATTAAAACTGATATTTTTTACATAAAATTTAAAAAAAAATCTCGACTCGAGTTTTGTATATGATAAAAATGGACATAAGAGTTTTGATTTTTAAAAATCCAGCTCAATCTGATTTAAATCAAATGTGATGAGACCTAACATAATTATTAGATACAAATAATTTATAAAAAAAAATGTTATTTATTCTCCCTACTTATTTATTATTTTGCATATAAATAATTTATTTAGTTAATTCTAAAATAAAAATTAATTTTAACTTTAATACTTAGAAATTTGCTAAAAAACTTTTTGTTGTAAAATATATAAGCTCTTAAATTCAGAAGTAAAAATTAATTCTTTGATACATATATAACAAAAATCAACACATGGGACTCTTGTTTTTTCGTATTTTCTTCATTTTTCTGCACTTTAAAAGCAATAAAAATATTTTTATTACTATTTAAATACCCTAAAAATGGCATGTTGATCAATTTTTCTTTTCTTTTTTTTTTTTTGGCAAAATAATCTGACTAATCACACACCACCTCATCTCGGAAAAGGATCACCATTTGATATATAGCCATGAAAAATGTTTAAATCATGAAGGAAAAAAAAAAGGAAAAATATGTTAAATATAACTAATTTGCTCAAATAAATTTATTTTAAATTACATTCTTTCATAATTAATTGAGCTACATAAATTCTGAGAATCAAACCCCTACCCCACCCCAAGCCCAAAAAAAGATCCAAAGAAAATGGAACTCTATACCCATCAGTACACAATAAAAACTAACTATTTACATAAAGAGAGATATCATAAGAAAAATCTAATGAAAGTAAGAAATGTAACGGGTAACACACAAGATTTCTTAGCAATTGAGTCATCAAATAATTATGCTATAATCAAAAGATAGAGAGCTCAATATAGTAAATTTCAAATAATTTAAGTACGAAAATATGTTATAGAGAAGTTATTGATTTTGGGAGAAAAGAAAAACATCAAATTTAGCTTCCAATTTATGGGCTCAATGAGGCACATTTCATTGGATAAAAATATATTGGAGAATGGAGACAAGTGCAATGAAACTTGCAGCATATATTTCCACTTGTTCACAGTATCAGTGTTCCTCCCTTGTTATTTATCATTCGCCATTCACCGTCATCTGCAAGCCACTCACTCGAGTTCAATCGCCATTGAGTTCTTTGCCTGTTCGTCTCTTTAGTTTTCGCCTTTCTTCATCTTAGATGTGACTCTCCGCCCCCCGCCATTCGCCCGCCTAGATTTTGGCTCTTCGACCAATCCATCAACTTTGCTCTGCCTCAACATCTGCTTCGCCACATTGATTCACTTTCAATTCACTGCTTGATCTTCGACTTGAGTCCTCCACCTTGGATTGCCTAAGACTGTTTCTGATTTGCCATCTTCAAACACTCTTCTACTCTTTTTGATCTCTCAATTTGCATTTTCAAATTTTGGATATGTTAGCTTTGTTATTTTTATTTTATTCTTTTCGGTTTAATTTTTGTATCTTTTTGTGTTTTATTCTCAAATTTTATCTTGGGGACCTTAATTTTGTATTCATAAATTTAGTTTTAACTTTAAAAATAAAATAAAAATTCAAAAATATTAATTTATTTCTCATTAGGAATTTACATTATTAGTTTTACATTATTAGTATTTTTTTGTTATATTTTATAATTTGAGTTAAGAATAATTTTAGAGTTTTGCATTAATTACTTAGCTTTACTTCTTTGAATCACTGATTATATTTTATTTATTTAGTTTTTAAAAATCTTTGACTTAGAAATTCATTTAAAAATTGGTTATATAATTTTGGGTAGTTAGAATAAATTAAAATTTTAATTAAAAAATTGACTAATTTTAATATGAGATTTGGTTATATTATTATGGGGTGTAAGTAATCACAAACAAAAAGAGAGAAAATGCATACTAAGTCTATAGGAACACAACTAAGAACTATATATCCCACTAGAACCATGGAGCTGTTTATATATCTTCAAATTTATTGGTTTCAAATGTAGATTAAAATCAAATTTGGAGAGATTTTTGCCAATTACTTTTGTTATACAGTTTAAGCTTTTTTGCCCATGAAATTTCAATCACTGTTCACAAATACCAATAATAAGGATCTTGTCCCAGGTTTAACCTTAAGTTTGTATTTTATTTGATGGTGAGTTTAGGATAATACAAAATTTTCATTAAAAGAAAAAAAGAAGAAAAAGCATTAGCAAATCCAAAGAGGAAGTGCCCGTGGTGGTAGGACATATTAGCTCGCCTCACCTTGTTTTAGTTTTATTTTTTCCACAAATATGACATATTTATTTCAATCATTTTACAATAGTTAAAAACAAATTAGAAAATCCTTGGACTTCATTCTCTTGCATGGGCCTAGAGTCGGTCTCAACCACCCCTGCATCGTTGAAACCTTGAACAACCTCTCTGATAGGGTGCTGCAGCATGTGGTCCGCAGGGATCTCCGGGAATTTTTTTGGAGCATGGGATTCCACCTTTTTTCAGTGCCGGGTATCCGATTACCTTGTTTTGTTCACCAACAGCCTGGCCAATATCCTCTGCATCGTTCTGAGCATGTGCTGCATTAGCGAACATGGCAATGAGGAGAGAGAGGATAAGAACAATGGCTTTCACATTCTTCTCCATTTTTCAGTGGTGAAGGTTGTGATAGTTGAAAATGGCAATTTTGCTTGTTTTGTTGAAGCAAAAGTTTTGGCTTTTATACTTTTTGAAGTGTTGTTACTAACAGTATTTTGTTTTCTTTTTCTTTTTCGTATGAGCTTTAAATAGTTAGCCAGATGTTATTGTGATTTCCCTTCATTAATTTTATAGAATTTCTTTTCTTTTCTTTTTCTTTGCTTTGATGTCATAAGCTATATTTAGATTTTTTTAACTAAACTATATTATTAATTGCTTTAAAAAGAAATTGTGAATAGAAATGATTGAGTAAAGAAATCAAGAACTACCAACTGATAGTCTGATTAACTTGGAAAATTGTCATTTGGACTTTTTACTGCACTATGTGTGATGAAATAACCAAAGGAGGGCTCTACCAATGATTAATTTTAATATTTTAATTTTACAACTTAAACTCAAATTAAGTTTTACTGTCATTAAAATTTTTGGCCCCAATTCTAGATTTGAAAAGACAAAACGTGATACACCATATGAATCCTATCAGGGAGATGTGGTAAGAAATATGCCTTGTTTTAAAATTTTTTTTAAATTTTTTATTATTTTATTTAAGTTTAAATTTTATTATTTTATAATAAATTATAATTTTATATAATTTTATTATTAATAAAAAATATAAAATAAAGATAATAAAAAATAAAAAAAGAATATAGATAATAGTTAACTTTGGTATGGTGCTTTTAGTGTTTACAATCTTTCAGGTGTGCCGGGGTTCGATACAAGGCGGAGACAATTTTGAAGGCATTTTCAGTAGATTAAAGCAAGGGGCAAGCGGGTTGGTTAGGTGCGGGTTGGGCGAGTGGTTGGCGCGCGTGGTTTGTTCTTTTGAGTGCTTCATGACGGATTATATATCCCTCGCTGAGGAAAATTTTTCTGTCGCTAATTTAAATTTTTTTAAATCAGTGCGACGGATATCTTTACCAACGGAAATTTTTCGTCGCTCATCTGTCGCTGATATAAGCTACAGATATATTTATATTTGTAAAAATTAGCAGGGTCGTTTTTAGCGATAGATTTTTTTTGTCGCTAAATCCATCGCTTATACCCTTTAGCGACGGATTTATGACTTTCAACGACGGAAATTTCTGAAGCTGATGTCGTGTTTTCTGGTAGTAGGAAAAAAGAAATAATTTTTTGATTTTTAAATTATCGATGAAAGTCAATTTTTCTTCTTTCCTTTTTCTTTTAATGAAATTAAAATCCAATACTCATATCATATAAATCCAAAATGTTAATTATAAACTTTGCTAAGTAATATTTTCTATCTTAATATATGAAATATAAATTTTTTTTTAATAATAACAGTGTACTAAACTTAACTTATAATTAAGATATTAAACGAGCTGAGTTAAACCTAAACACACTCATAAATTGTTTTATATTATTAACAAATTAGTCTATCCGAACTTCTTGTAGAATAACTTATGTAAAATTAATTTCCAAGATTAATTGACTTACAATTTTGAAGTGTTTATTTTTATTGAATCTCATGGGCCGTATTTTTTATATGAACTATCATGCATGGACTTTTATTTACTGATTTTATACAAATTTTGGTGCATTTGAAAATAAATCCCGTTGTGAGTCTAGTAATACTCACCGAGAGCTTTTTATCTCACATCATTTTCTCGCATTTCCTAGGTGAAGATTAGTTTACGATTTAGAGTCTCTTTCAATCGTTCATCCAGTTGACATTGAGCTCATATGGGATGGAGTTCGGATCTCCATGAAAACTAAGATTTCTGCATGTAAGTATTTGGTTTTTATGATGTCTTCTCTCATATTGCATTTATTTTGGAAAATTAGTAGTTTGAATCAATTTATTTTGTTCAATATTTTTATTTTATTACATTGACTTAGAATTTGAAAAAACTCAACTTAATCTATTCATTTAATTTGGTCATTGAGGTCAAGTGGGATGGAGTTCAGATCTCCATGAAAGCTAAGATCTTTGCATGTGAGTATTTGGTCTTCATGATGTCTTCTCTCACATTTCGTTTATTTTGGAAAATTAGTAGTTTGAATCAATTTATTTTATTTGATATTTTATTTTGTTACATTGACTTAGAATTTGAAAAAACTTGACTTAATCTATTCATTTAATTTGATCAACTCTTTATTTTATAAAGTATTTTTTTTTCTTTCCACTGTTCGTTATATTATTTGTTTATATTTTAAGATATTTACTTAAACTGATGATGGTGTTGGCCGGTTTAATAGTCTATCGATGCCTTCACACCGGTAGCACCCTGGGTCAGAGGTGTTACGAGCCGAGTTAAATGTAAACACACTCATAAATTGTTTTATTTTATTTAAGTAAATTAGTCTATCCAAACTTTTCGTAAAATAATTTATTTAAAATGAATTTCTAAGATTAAAAAAAAAACCTTATTTTTTTTTGGTACAAGAAAACCTTATTTTTCACCGGTCACAAGTGGGATGGGGCCTTAAAAGTCCACAATTGGGCTTTTTCAACCAACCCCTTTGAGAGAGAGAGAGAGTTTCAAATTCTATCATGGTTCATAAGGTTTGCCTTTGTATGATCAGAGAACGCAGTGTTTCTTTTGCAACTCAAAATGACACCCTACACACGTCTAAACGACACGAACACTCAAGAAACGATTGCTCCGCGTTGTTCTATGTGTCGTTTTATGCCTTCTTTCCTTCGGTTCTCATTCTGCCCTTAGCTTCCTTTATTCCTTGTATGACATTTCCTTAGTTGCTCTTCATCTTCAACTCTTGATACTGCCATGAATTCCTAATTCATTAATTACACTAATCAATTACTTCTCCCAATTTGGTTTTTCTCAGAACCCGTGAAACCAGTTTCAATTCAAAGTTGCGAAACCCTAGAATTTTATGGTTTTACGGAAGAAGCTTTCATGAGGCATATTCCCACGATTTCTATTAATTAATGGAAATTTTCTTTTTAATTGAGACTGTTGTTGGTATTGGTCTTCAATGAAAAATAGGAATGTGCTATAATTTTCTCCTTGTTTATTGATTATGTTATGTCTTTGCTTGATCATTTTCAATGCAATTTCTGTTTCTTCTTTCTTACTCTGCCTCCTAAGACCTGGAATACAAGGATCTCGTTCGAGGTTTAACTTTAGGTTGATTTTTCATTTCATTTCAAGTAGTCTTAGTTTTATTTTTTTCCACAAATATGTCATATTTATTTCAATCATTTTACAATAGTTAATAACAAATTAGAAAATCCTTGGACTTCATTCTCTTGAATGGGCCAAGCGTCCATCTCAACCACTCCTGCATCCTTGAGACTTGGAACAACCTCTCTGATAGGGTGCTGCCGCATGTGGTCCGCAGGGATCTCCGGGGATTTTTTTGGAGCATGGGATTCCACCTTTTTTTAGTGCGGGGTATCCGATTACCGTGTTTTCTTCACCAATGGCCTGGCCAATCTCCCCTGCATCGTTCTGTGCATGTGCTGCATGAGCAAACATGGCAATGAGGAGAGAGAGGATAAGAACAATGGCTTTCACATTCTTCTCCATTTTTCAAAGGTGAAGGTTGTGATAATTTAAAATGGCAATTTTGCTTGTTTTGTTGAAGCAAAAGTTTTGGCTTTTATACTTTTTGAAGTGGTTGTTATTAATAGGATTTTTATTTTCTTTTTTTTTTTTTTCGTGTGTGCTTTAAATAGTGCATTAGCCAGATGTTATTGTGATTTCACTCCATTAATTTTATAGAATTTCTTTTCTTTTTCTTTTTCTTTGCTTTGATGTCATAAGCTACATTTAGATTTTTAACTAAAATTTATTATTAATTGTTTGTATTCTCTATTATTTAGCTTTAAAAAGAAAATGTGAATAGAAATGATTGAGTGAAGAAATTAAAAACTACCAACAAACAGTCTGATTAACTTGGAAAATTGTCATTTGGATTTTTCACTGCACTATGTGTTATCATTGTTAATAAATGCCATAATGAAATAATCAAAGGAGGGCTCTACCAAAGATTAATATTTTTATTAAATAGCATGTATATTGTTTATCAAATTGAGCTCAGACAAATTTTACAACTTAAACTCAAATTGAGTTTTACTGTAAGGGCAAAAAGTTGAGAAGATATGTGGTAACTATGTCTACCCATGTAAGGGCAAAAAGAAATAATTTTATGATTTTTAGATTATCGAAGAAAGTCAATTTTTATTACAAAGTTAAAATCCTAAACTCATATCGTATAATTCCAAAATGTTAATTATATCAATTAAACAATAAATCAGCGTCGAGTGAACTTTGCTGGATAATATTTTCAATCTTAATATATACAAATAATCAGAAATTGTAATATAATTAAGATATCAAATGAGTAGAGTTAAATCAAAACTCACACATAAATTAATTAAGTAAATTAGTCTATTCGAACTCTTTGTAGAAGGATTTATTTAAAATCAACTTCTAAGACTAAAAAAAAAAAAATTAGAGAAGAGAGAGAGAGAGAGAGAGAGAGAGAGAGAACAAGTTTCAAATTCTGTTACGGTTCATCAGGTTTGCCGCTTTTAGGACTAGAAAACAAGCGTTTGTGTTACCACTCAAAATGACACCCTATAAATCTAAACGATGCGAACTCTTGAAGAAACGACTGCTCTATGTTCTTTAGTGTGTCGTTTTAAGCCTTCTTCCCTTCCCATCTCATTCTGCTCTCCGTTTCCTTCCTTGTAAGACATTTCCTTTTTTGCTCTTCATCTTCTACCCTTGATGCTGCCATGAATTACTAATTCATTAATTATACTATTCAATTACTTCCCCCAATTCGATTTTTCTCCGAGCCCCTAAAAACCAGATTCAATTCAAAGTGTCCTTTCTTTTTCAAATGAGAAACAATGGAATTTTTGGGTTTTACGGTAGAAGCTTTCATGAGGTATATTCACAAGAATTTTTTTTATTAATTATTGGAATTATTGCTTATAATTGACACTGTTGTTGGTTTTGGTCTTCATTGAAAAATAGGAATGTGTTATCATTTTCTCCTTGTTTATTGATTATGTTAAGTCTTTGTTTGATCATTTTCAATGCAATATCTGTTTCTTCTTTCTTACTCTGCCTCCTTAGACCTAGAATATAAGAAACATAGAATCTTCTCATTTGATTTGTTGTGAGGTGTCCACTACTAAAAAAATAAGTATCAACGATGGATAAATATCGATGGAAAAAAATCCGTCGATCTTTGTTTGATCATTTTCAATGCAATTTCTGTTTCTTCTTTCTTACTTTACCTCCTAAGACCTAGAATATAAGAAACATAGAATCTTCTCATTTGATTTGTTGTGAGGTGTCCACTACTAGAAAAACAAGTATCGGCGATAGATAAATATCGATAGAAAAAATCTGTCGGTAATAGCGACGGATTTCCAACGGATTAATGTCGGACACAATATCGACGGATTAGTGACGAAAAGATTTCCATCGCTAAACCTAAAAAAATAAAAAAAATTGTAAGATTATCAGCGACGGATTATCGATGGAATTTTTAGCGACGAAAATATTCTGTTGGTAATTAGTTGGTGAATTGGTGAAAGAAAAAAAATTAAAAAAATACATGTACAGCCATTAGCGACGGATTACTGACGTTAGTGTGTAGAAGTGCCAAGTTGAGAGTGTGGGTGTTTTGGGGCTAGGGTTTCAAGAGAGAGATCTTCAGCATTGTTCCTCCACCCTCTTTCTCTTCGATAGTAGATTTGCTTCTCCTCACCTGTGGATGTAGGCTTGCAAGCAGAACCACATATATCTTGTGTTTGCTTGTTCTTTGTATGTTGTCTTTCTCTTTACTTTTTTGATTGATTTCTATCTTTCTATTATAGTTGCCGGATGTATTTGATTCATCCGAATACATGTTTTCATCTTGCAATTTGGTCACTTTAAAATTGATGGTTATGAAAGCTCAAACCATTTTATTTTCTGATTCTTTCCTTTGGGGTACTTCTTTACCTCCAGGTCTGATTTTGCTCCTCTTTAGTGGCTTTTACACAATGGTGTTGAAAAGAGATGATGTACTGATATCTGCAGCGTCCATCGGGTATGATCGGTGGTATTTGTATGACTTGTTTAAAATGCTAATACTACCTTGAAACTGAATTCCTATATCTATCTGTTCTGTTTCTAACACATCCCACGTTTCAAGAAGAGATGCCAATAACAGCCTTTTGAAATCCAAGGTACAACTATCAATGTGGTTTTTTTCATGTCACATGTCAGTATTGTTTGTTTCGATTAATGTCAATTTATACCAGGGTTCCACTTTAATGAAGAACAACCTAGAGTCTGTCCTCAAGAGTTTACTTGTAGAAACTAATTGGTTGTTTGAAATCTCAGGCTTTTGTTTGATTATAGAGCCAATTACCTTAAAAAGTGAAAAACAATATGTGTTATATTCTAGTGTTGTTTTGTGTATGAAACTGCCAACTATTAATGGCTGTTTCAGACAACAGTTACCGGTCTACTCCTTGTTATGTGATCCAATGCTTGAATCCTACTTCGGCGACCTTCATTTGTTCTTAAGGGTAGAGTGCGTTCATTTGTTACTCATATTGATTTCCATCATTAAAACGACATGTGACTTGTTAGGATTTTGCAGTGTTTGCACATATTATTGTGCAGATTCGAAATCCTTGCTAATCGATTTGCTTGTTCTAAACTGTCCTCGAGCTTTAAGTTCCATATGATGTTCTTGAGTGACTAAGCATTGGAACATTACCTGCAGAAAAAAATTATTGGTTTATGAATGTTGCTTTAATTCAAGTTTTGAAGGGGTCATTCATTCTTCTTCTTTGTTTTCCTTTATTAGGGTTCTTAACTTTTTTACGTAAGATGCCTCTAGAGAAATTAGGGCAGAGCTTTACATCCAAGGAATTAGGGTTACCATTGAAAAATCTAATGTGATAACATTATTTTTTATGAAGAAATCTGAGGTTTGGGGAGGAAGAAAATTCCCACAACTAAATTGAAAAAAAAATAAAATAAAGCAATAGATGAGAAAATGGGTTTACTAGCATCACAGTAATAGAACCTTAGACATCATGCCTGGGGCAAGCAAGCATCACACATTCTAGGGTTTGAGAGAGCTCAAAGCAATTTGCTTAGGAATTGAAATACTTATTCCGACTGTTCATAATAACTTTACAAGTCTTTAAATAGAAACTCTTAAATGGTTTTGACTTTTCTAATAATAATTAAAATAAAAATTAACCTTCCAAATAACTAAATACAAAAAACAGAAACTAAATTAAATGATAAATTTCTAAACAGAAAGAAAAAATTTCTGGTGCAGAAAAAGTGAAACTCTTAAAATCTTAATCAAGCTCGATCAACTGTTGAAACTTTGGAATTGTCGCTTTCATTTTGTCTTTCTTGATGTAGATTTCACAAAGTTGCTCATATAGAGTCGGAAGAAATGTTATCAAAGGAAGAAGTTGAGGCTTTATCTGTTGGATTTAATCGCGCATGCGGAAGCGTGAATTAAATAGTTTCGGAATTTTCGGGATAAATACCTCTATTGGGCGGTCTCCAAAATCCACCGTGTCGCGATGTCCCTCGAACTGATCGCACGGTCGGATGGTGATCACGCAATCGAACCACCACCTCAAATCCACGACGCCTCAAGCCTCGTGTCCGGTGAATCGTCTGACGATGGGAGATTTTCCTACGCGAAAATCTCCATCCCTCACTCTTTTCTCTCTCTCTAGAGAATATGTGAAACCCTAGCCTCCATAGTAGCCTCCCATGGCTTCTCTCCACACACAAGGTAGGAATAATACTTTCTCAATTGAATCAAGAGAATAATCTCCATTAGGGTTAAGATTTGGGAGTTACCAAATAATATTGGTTAATATTGGTAAGTAATAATGGGAGTTACCCCATTATCTCATTCTTACCAAATTGCCCCACAATGGGCATAAATAACCTACATCTCCCACTTGCACATTAGGGTATTTCATTTTCGTCAATCACAAGATCGCAACTCATGCAATCTATCGCATCACCCTACTGGACTTTCATACTGGATTGGGCGTCGTGCGACCGGCGAGTACACCTGCAAGCAAAGACTTCTCGATACACCTGTTAGGATGATCGAGTAGTCACTGTTAGTATAAAAATAACTCGCTATACCCCAGACTCAATGCATTTACATCCATCGAGCCACTTTCCTCATTGAAAGTGATCCCCAATCAATTTGCTCGACTATGTATTCATTATTATGTTTGAATCCCAACATGGATTAACATAATAGGTCGACCTATGAATACATGACAATGATGTAATGTCTATTGGCCTTCCTTTTCCCAAACTCGAATCTATCGGTCTCAATTCAGCTGCTTTCCTAGACCTGCCCCTTAGACCTCAATTTATCTTCCGGGCCATAGGTAAACAGACTAAAGTAGCAACACTGAACCAAAACTTCTAGAGACAGCCGAAAGTAATAAGGGCATAAGAGATCCCACCCAATGGATCTCAGGTCTCACACAGTGGGAACGGGGATCAAGATCAAACTATCGTCTCAAATAATAGCTCCCACTATCCCATGGTCGTCTCATCACACGTGGTATGAAACACGTGCCACAGTGTTATTCCCCCATCTCTCAAAGGGCATATGTCAGATTTCTCTAACACTGTACAGGTACGGGACTCAGTCTACACATAAGACTTTACCCAGAGATCTCAGAGAGAGCATCTCAGAGACAATATCACAAATCGCAGGTGATATCTGAGATCTCATACCTGGCTACTTACAGGCAACATGGATGTGGGTATTTCCATGTCGGTCATATCGCATATGACCTCATCCTGAACACATATCAGGGCGACTTATGTTCTAGTAGGGCTACTCTCAAAGCCTCTTACAACTAGAATCCGTCTCATCTCCGCTCACTCAGAGTCGGAGGTGGTCACTCGTGTGAGAGAGTCGACCATGCCTGCCTGACACATCTTTTATCACAAAATCACAATATATGACAACAATATGTGACTCAATAATGTATACATGTCATATATTAAAATAAGCATCTAAAACAGTATATAAGGAGAAATGTTAAAGTACACTAAACCCAATGATTCCTTATCTCACAAAGGAATCTCTCACAACGGGTTTTCTGAAGAGATCAGCTCTCATGCTGAGGTGTACTTAGATGTCACAATACCCTTCTCGGTAATTTCTCTCACAGTGGTCTTCGGTATTAATGTGGCTTTACTATTACGCTTAGGGTCTCATTTGATGACAGTGTCGGTCTGATTATCACAATAATCATCACTGACCTCCCACTTTCTGTCACAACCTCTAAGTCTTCCAGAAAATTTCTGAAGCCAACCATTCTCATGAACTGCAATTGAGCATACTACTAGCTCAGTCTCTATCGTAAATAGAGATATTCGGGTTCTCTTCTTACTGCTCTAAGAAGATAAAACTATTTGCGTTTATTCAGATCACTACTCCCAGTCAGTATCTGAATCTCAACCACAAAACGCAAATCACCTCATCCGTAACACATGGAGAGATCCGCAGTTCAAATGAGATATTTCAGAATCCTTTTTCACTGCTCTACAGTGATCTCTTCCAGGATTCTATTAATACCTACTCATCAGATTAACCATAAAATAAATGTCTGGTCATGTATGCCTCATCGCATACATCAAATTGTATATCACATGTGTATACCTCATCGCATACACTAAAAATGTATTTTGCACTGGAATAAGGGATTCTGCTCATCTCCCTTATTTCTTTATAAATTCTAGGGCATGTGCCAAGATTCAAGTCTTTTTATCTTTAGCGATTAGAGTATCTTTTAGGTTGTCATCACTTTTCTCGAAATGCTTAAGAATCTACCTGATGTAAAACTCTTGTTAAAGAGTCAACACCATTCTTAAGTGATCCCTATGGATCCAAAATCTGAGAATGAACTAAAACCTCATAACCATGTTACAATGGTCATTGGATACTCTCTGTTATTCCCAGCCAACAGTATGTCACCCACATATGAGAACATGCTCATAAAGGAGTCATCGTGACGTATCAGATATATGCAATGATCCTACTCGATCATTACAAAACCATAAGATATCACCTTCTCGTGAAATCTCAAGCGCCGCTTTCTAGATGATGGCTTAAGGTCGTATTTTGATTTCTAAAATCAATACCTGATCTACTAGAACGAACCCAAAGGGATGCTCTATGTAGATCGCCTCATCTTGACTTCCACTACGAAAGCGGTCTTTACGTCCTTGTGATGTGACTCTTGATCTATGTTCGTGACAATCGCTAAAAGATAAACGGATCGAGATAAATTGGACTATGATTCCTCGATAGTCCACCCCTCAGTCTAAGTGTAACCCTTGGTTACTAGACGGGTTCTTTATCTCTTCATCAATCCGTTGACCTTTATCTTGACTTTGAGAACCTACTTGTTCCCAATAGTCCTTCCGCCCTTAGGCTAATCAACTAGATCCCAGACCCCGTTGATTCTCATCAATTCCTTCTTTTCATTTATGGCCTACATTAAACGGCATTTTGCATCCTCTCGAGAGCCTCTCGGACCGTTTTAGATTTCTCATCATCCTCTAGAGTCGCAATGAGGGTCTCACCCTCAATCGAGAAAACAACGTTTAAATACGCATTCTCGACACTCTTAGGAGGAGAGAAAAAATCTTTACCTCTTGATGGATCGCTCCCACTAAGATCAAGATCCGTAGTGGATTCTTATATCCCGCCGCTGGGCTCCTTGAACCGTTAGGCTCATCCATCGCATAAAAGGTAAGGTTCAAATTGATTTCACCTCTCTTAGGGAAATCATTCTCAAGAAATATAGTATTACGAGACTCAATCTCGATTATAGTGCCGTTCGTGTTCGCCTAAGAACACATATTTTCTCGCGGGTCTAACTCACCGTGTGAATGCGAGAAGTCGTGGCACAACCCCATAACCTCAAGTGGCTAAGGTTAGGTTGCCTCCCTGTCCAAAGCTCAAATGGGGAACTGACTACTAGTCAGTAGTCTCGTAATACTCTTATCGAAACAGAGTCTCATGTGTAGTTTAGACGAATACTTGCGTCCTCACTCGGTTCTGAGAGTCTTTACTCTCAAATTTAACTGATTCTCAATCTCGCTTATGAACCTCCTGAAGCAGTCTAATGCCTCAGACTTATGCAAGATCAGATAAATGAACCGAAACGCATGAAAGCGTCTATAATTATCTACACAACTCCATTTCTGACTCTCATGCTCATAAGACCACAATAAAAAGAACGAAGGCATGATAGTTAACTGCAATGGAGTCCCAGCTCTCATTGTATCGCCAAATGGTTTTTTCGTCATTTTGCTGACTAGGCAAAACTCACATACGGGTAACTCGAATCTGGTCAGCGGGTCCAATAAACCTCTCACTACTAACCGATTCATCATCTCTTACCCCATGTGTCTAAGTCTACTATGTCATTCATTTACATCATCATCTACGCAATCAGATGTAAAGTCAATAGTAGAACTACTAAAAAACCATTAGAAAGAGTAATACCCAATGCATACATTTCATCATGGATTAAAAACAGAATTATTTAGGAAATTGTCGTATTAAAAACAAGGGAATAATTTCACGCATTTCGTAGTCAATTTTAGACAAGGTACTAAATTGTAGATCCGTCGAATGCCTACAACATTGAGGACGTCATGGCAAGTGTCGTTCCCTCTGACAACGACAAATGCTCTGTCCTTTACGTAAATCCTCCATGCTTAAGGATTTACCTGACGGAACTATATTTACGCACTCCTATCTCGAGTTACGTGGTCGGTTGCTCCTGATTTCAAAGGAGAGAAATCAGCGAGTATTATAGTGAATGAGACAAATCTCAAACCACGTAAAGAAAAAAGAATATTAATTTCTGCTCGTCACACTCACGAGCGAAATGACCAATTCTGCCTCAAACGTAGCAATTTACTTTGGTCTAATCAAATTCCTTTTTCTTGCGTTCTTGTAGCTCGTTGTCGGTTTTGTCGGATGATTTTTATTACCTAGATCTCGAGTCTCGTTCGCTAGGCTTAGCGCCGGGGAAGTCCTTACTTGACTCCTCTGAATAAGCATGACTCGAGTGTGGCCTACTCGCCTCTAGGTGCTCCTCATCGAGCTCACAATATGTACTTACGTCAACGAAAGCACGAATACTTTCGTCAAATGTGAGATAGGATTTCACGGTTTCCCATGAATCAGGTAAAAAACTGGATCACATCCAGAACCTAAATTCCATCCGAAATTTACTCGTCCGTATATATTAACTCGGTGATCATACTCGCCATTTGCTTCATTGTATGATTAACCCTTTTCTTCTGCATCCTCACATAGGAGCCGAAGAGAGCAACACTATGCTCTTTAGGGACGAGTCGAACCGACATGTTCATAGAATATGACTCGAAAAACGAGATTAAGTTATCGTGTATGCCATTGATAAGCATTGCCCTAACTTGGCAATTCTTTTATACCATACACGATAGATCTCTTTATCTCGTATATTCTGAGGCGCGGTGCCCACCCTGAGGCCCATCATCTCGTGCCTCAGATTCCCGTTAGATTTTGCATCTCGAGAATAAACTGAATCTTCTGATAAAATCGCGTAGATCACATCATTCAGTTTGCTCTCCTTGCAAAAATTTAATACGACAGTTCTCAACGCATTAAGAGAGACATATGTGACTTGGAGATGCTTATTATCACATTTTTGTACGCCCTACGAATCATGAAGACCAAAATGACTTGAGTACGACCACAAAGCGAGCGTATGAGTCAACGGACACCATACACCACAACTTGGAATCGCATCTTACCATTTGGACTGTGATTCGGCACACAAAAACCCACAAAAAATCACATTTATGGATGTAGGACCCCCAAAAAAATGAAAAAATTCAATTTTTAGCGACTTCACGCGCCGCCCGGGGGCCCACACGCGCCGCCGCGCGCCTCCACGCGCCGGCGGTGAGCCTCCACGCGCTGCCACGCGCCTCCACGCGCTGGCAGCAGTCTGGCTCACGCGCCAGACGCGCGGCGCGGCTCATACGCGCTGCCACGCGCCAGGGCCGGCTCGGCTCACGCGCCCCCAGTCGCGGCGCGCGGCCCACGCGCCTTCACGCGCTGAGCCGTGTTGAGCCGGGTTTGACCGGGTCGGTCAACGGGTCAAGGTTGACCCGACTGACCCGGTCAACGGGTCAGGGTTGACCCGACTGACCCGGTCAACGGTTTTCGAGTCCGACCCGGTCGGGTCGGTTTGCGGGTCGGTCGGGTCAGGGTCCGACCCGATCCGCTGAGCCTGCCCGTTCACGCGCCTGTGTGCGCGTGAAGTCCACGCGCCTAGCAGACGCGCCTCCTGGCGCGTGCGTGTCACGCGCACGCGGGTCTGGGCCGGGTCTTCTTCGCCCGACGGGTCCTGCGACGGGTTTTTCGACCCGTTTTCTGGAAAACTCCAATCCGGCTGTTTTTTCTTACATTTTTTTCGACTGGGAAATATTTGTAGGTATCCTCCAAACATCCTACACTCGATTTTAGGAGGATTCAATCCCAAAAATTCTGGAAATCAACCACCCCAGTCGCAGCCCTCCGCGGCCATTCGGAAATCCCAGTTTCCGGCACCCAAAACTCACAATAAAAGACATAAAACAATAGATCTAGATGCAAGGAACACATTTATAATTTTTTCATGCATCGATCCGCCCTCTAAGGCCACAGATCTAAGGGTTTTATGTCCGTAGGGTCGCAAACTTCGACCGGACATTTCATGGCCCAAACATGCTCGGAAAATTAAACAAAAATTAGTTTTGTAATCCTTGGGCCATGGGTATTCCTACGGTGTTCTCGGATTCACGAAACTCATCCGTGATCCGGACCCCAAAATTTTAAACCCCAAAAAAATAATTCCGAAAATTATTAAATTAAATCCAACCACTGCTCTGATACCAATGTTGGATTTAATCGCGCATGCGGAAGCGTGAATTAAATAGATTCGGAATTTTCGGGATAAATACCTCTATTGGGCGGTCTCCAAAATCCACCGTGTCGCGATGTCCCTCGAACTGATCGCACGGTCGGATGGTGATCACGCAATCGAACCACCACCTCAAATCCACGACGCCTCAAGCCTCGTGTCCGGTGAATCGTCTGACGATGGGAGATTTTCCTACGCGAAAATCTCCATCCCTCACTCTTTTCTCTCTCTCTAGAGAATATGTGAAACCCTAGCCTCCATAGTAGCCTCCCATGGCTTCTCTCCACACACAAGGTAGGAATAATACTTTCTCAATTGAATCAAGAGAATAATCTCCATTAGGGTTAAGATTTGGGAGTTACCAAATAATATTGGTTAATATTGGTAAGTAATAATGGGAGTTACCCCATTATCTCATTCTTACCAAATTGCCCCACAATGGGCATAAATAACCTACATTATCTGATGATGATTTTGATGGTTTAAATAAGGAATGCGAAATTTTTAAAGAGATGTTCGAGGGACTAATAGGAGGTGTCTTGTCCGCTAGACACATTGAAAGTGATATGCACCACATGGTGTAAACAGCAATAGCTCCACTGTAACCCGCCAGAGTTAGTCCTCCAAAGGATTAACCGTGGAGGATTCAGCCGATGCCATTGAGGATTCAAGAGGTTGTTCTGGAAGCCAGGTGCTGAAGGGAAGGAGGTGCCACAGTCAGAACAAAAGAGCTGGATTTAAAGGTGAAACGGATAAAACTGTCGTCTATCTGACAAATTACCTAATGACGAGCATTCCTCATGCAGGTGTTTGACGTCATGAGTGCCTGTGATAGAAACTGGTAGTGCTATGTCCCTTCCAGATTATCAAACTCGTTTGGGTGAATCTTCTGCGTGAGAGTGTTGCATCCAGTTGTGAGTTGAACTTGACAGACGGTAATGATGAGAACTTGACAGACGGTAATGATGAGAAGGATCTTGTTAGGGGTAAAGCTATTGATTCACTTGCTTCCCAGGACAGTGTTGGGAACAAACTTATAATTGCAACTTCTGTAACTGTTGCAAAGAAGTCTGGATTACCTCTCGCTGCTGAGGATGGACAAAATTGGATCCGTAGTTCCAGATTTAAATGTAACCCTCTAGATTTTTTGATTTTGGGCACCTAAAAGAATTGGTTGTAGCCGCTCTTTTGTACTTCACGTACATTGTACTTGTTTTTCAGACATAGTGAAGTTTGAATATCTTAAAATTTGAAGATTATCATGTATCTAATCCCATTCACTCCATTAGCTTTCATCTCTCCACATCGGTATTAGCCCAACAAAATATTTTAGTCATCCTTGTTTTTTTCTATCTCTACATATTTTAACACTTTATCGGAAATTCTCTTTCCCCCGACACTTGCAAAAACAAAATGTTATATTATAATTATGCAGGTAAGTTCTATTTGGGAGATGTGGCAATCAATATGGCTTTTCCTTTTTCATTAAAAATAAAATTTAGATTTTCATCACCAAGCAAAAATAAAAACCAAAAAAGGCTAAATGCGCCGATCTCCTGTTAACCGGTAGTTGGTGTATCGGATAAATCTCTTGAAAAAAATAAATTCAAGTTCAATAGTTGTACAAGAAAATTATCTCATTTTGTAATCCTAAATGCACCAATCTCCTATTAAGTTTAATATATATAAAATAGGATTTATGGTAATTATATCCACTCATAAGAGAAAAATTTCGATTTATGATATATGTGGGAAACTATACGTGAAAGTCAATTTATTAGATATTTAAAATTATATGGACATAATATAAATGTATAAATAATACTAGTTATGTCAATTAAAAACTAAATCAATAACAATAAAAAAAATTCTATTTTAATAAAAAAAGATAAATTTCTAAAATATTATTTATAACTAAACTCAACTTATGATATTCAAAAGCCGATTAAAACCAAGCTTATTTATGTAGATATAAACTAGGTGGGCTCTGGCAGCACAAGATGTGATCGGGGGGAAAAAATTTGTAATTTTTTATCTTCTTTATTTAGGCCCAATAAATAGTTAGACTTAAAATTTATATAATTTATTACTAATTGTAACTAATTTTATACATTACATTAATTAAATAGTATTTATAATTTCTACCAAAAATATTATATTAACTCAAATTTAAAATAAAAATTATTTAAATATAAACATAACACACACATTTTGATATACATGGGGGAGAGGAAAACACAAAGCACTCAAATCAATTTATTTCTCATAGGAATTTAGATTGATTTTACATTTTTTATAATTTTACATTATTAGTATTTTTGTTATATTTTTATAATTTGAGTTAAGAATAATTTTAGAGTTTTGCATTTATTTAGCTTTAATTCTTTGAATCACTGAATATATTTTATTTATTTAGTTTTTAAAAAACTTAGACTTAGAAATTCATTTAAAAAATGGTTATATAATTTTGGGTAGTTAGAATAAATTAAAATTTTAATTAAAAAATTGACTAATTTTAATATGAGATTTGGTTATATTATTATGGGGTGTAAGTAATCACAAACAAAAAGAGAGAAAATGCATACTAAGTCAATAGGAACACAACTAAGAACTATATATCCCACTAGAACCATGGAGCAGTTTATATATCTTCAAATTTATTGGTTTCAAATGTAGATTAAAATCAAATTTGGAGAGATTTTTGCCAATTACTTTTGTTAAACAGTTTAAGCTTTTTTGCCCATGAAATTTCAATCACTATTCACAAATACCAATGATAAGAATCTTGTCCCAGGTTTAACCTTAAGTTGGTATTTTATTTGATGGTGAGTTTAGGATAATACAAAATTGTCATAAAAAGAAAAAAAAAAAGAAGAAAAAGCTTTAGCATATCCAAAGAGGAAGTGTGTCATGCCCCGACCCTCGAATCGAGCACCATAACCGCCGCGTTACCTGAAACACATGTGAACTTCACTCCATATTCCGAGATACTACAAGGTATCCCAATATCCACCTATTTTCTAAAATAATCTAACCATAAAAATAAATCAGCATGTATTCATCGCAAAATCAAAGGATTAGCTCGATCTATCCACTACAAAAAAGGACAAAATTTGCGACAAAATTTGCTACAAATTTGCAAGAAAAATTCGTCGCAAAACAAATTTGTGACAAATTTTGTAACAAATATTTTTTCGTTGCTAATAAGTTATCGCAAAATTTTGGGACGAAAAATTAAATATTCGTCACAAAAATTTCAAACAAATATTTATATGTCGCCAAATTTATCGCAAAATTGGAGACGAATAAATTTTTCGTCGCAAAATTAGTGATGAATAAATTTGTCGTCGCAAAATTTCTAACAAAAAAAATTCGTTGCAAAATTTGCTATCAAAATATTTTCGTCGCAAAATCCGTTGCAAAATTTGCGACGAAACAATATTTGTTACAAATTTTGCAACGAATAAGTTATTTATCTCAAATTACCAACAAAAAATAATTTGTCGCAAATATATGACGAATGTTATTCATTGCAAAATTTGTCGCTAATCAAAATTTACCATTCAATTTTAGCCATGAAATTTGCGACGCTCATAGTTTTCAGGGGATAAATTTTGCGACGAATATGTATTTTGCAATAAATATAAATTTTATTGGTATATTTGGACCATTTTCCCTATATAACGTGTTTTTATACCTGTTTACCCAATCTCATCAACAATTAATCATCCAAATAATTTTTAATATCAAATTTCAGCCATCTATACTCATAATTATAACTAACTTTTAATAAGATCAATAAGTTAAAAATTTAACAAGAAATCATAATAGTAATATAAAAAATAAAAGCAACATCAAGACTAAATGTTAAAATATCAATAACTATACATAACCAAAAAAATCAATGTAACGAGTATCAAAATATAACAGTAAAATAACAGTATACAATTTCAAGCACGACCTCTACCATCACCATCATCATCATCATCATCATCATCATCGAAGAAATCATCACCTTCATCACCATCACAAGCATTATCAGGAGGATAAATAGAAGGGGGAATCTGACTCGGAGCGGAGACTAACTGAAGATGCTGCATGATTAACATTTGCTGCGTGTGGACCTCGTTCATTTCTTGCGTGTGCTTTGCTTGAAGTTCATTAAATTCCTGATCTCTTTGCAGCAGTATTTTATCACACTGCAAAAATTTACCATTACGACACCTTCTACATGGACACCTTAGCTTATTCCCATCCATAAAATCAATATGAGTACAAGCAAAATCTAAAAATTGTTCCAACCCAAAAATAAATTCATCAGTTAAACCCCAACGATCAGATAAATCCTTTTTATACATACAACTTCTTTCGTTTTGCCTTTTCCATGTCTCCAAATTAAAAAATTTTGAAATATTAATAAAAATTACTTAAAAAAACTACTAAATCATTAATACTAATATCAACATTAATTCCAAATAAGTTCATATAACAATAAATAATAACGTTAATTGCACAAAACTCAAATCATATATAATACTAACTTTAATTTCACAAAAATTTAATATAATAATAAATAATATTATAAACTTAATTAATATCAAACAAATTAACTAAATTATTACAATAATATTAAATATTATCATACAATTAAATAAAGTATAAAATATTAAACATTTAACAACATTGATTATTTAATTAATCGATATAAGATTTACTATAAATTGCTAATTATTGTTAACATAATATTTCACATAATCAATTATCAACACTTTTGATTTCAATTTTATAAAAGAAATTAAATTTAACAAATCCAATAATATCATTAAATAAACCACTAAATACAATAAAAATAAACTAATATAGAAATAAAAAGAATACAAACATACAAATTAACATAATTGCATTTTCCAATCATTACAGTACAAATTATAACATTTCTCACCACCAATTAATAACTCACGGATAGACTCAAATATCAATCGCAGCACGATAGAGAGAGAGAGAGAGAGAGAGAGAGTAAGAGTGAAGGCAGTGTGAAATATATTGAAATTAAGGACAAAACTTTTTTGTCCCTAAATTCGTCCTAGAATCAGGGACAAAAAAAATTTTTATCCCTGAATCAGGGACGAATATTTTTTTCGTCCCAAAATCAGGGACGAAAATTTTTTTCGTCCCAGAATCAAGGACGAAATTTTTTTTTTCGTTGTTAAAATCTGCTACGAAAGAATGGTTTCGTCGCTAAATTTCCGATAAATATATGTTTTCGTCGTAATTTGCAACAAATTTAGCAACAAATAATTTTTTCCTTTAAATTTGCAACGAATTTTGCAACGATACTTATGGTTTCTGATAAATAACTCATTGAATGCACTAAAATAGAAACTAAATCGATAAACTATTAACAATATTTGCGTACTATGATATAATTATAAAAAAATTATTCAATATATTGATTATTAATTAACAAGTATTTTTTGTAATCATCTCTAATCAAAATATGCATGCATCGGGACAATCCAACCGTTCTAATCAAATCCACAGATTATAAACAAGTTCCTATTCAAGGGATCCAATCCAAATTCTACTAAAACAATTCTCAAAGAAAAATTCAAGGAGATAAAAAGTGGAGGGTCATCATTTTAATTATACAAACCATAGACAAATTTCAAATCCATAAAAATATAGTAGAAAA
The DNA here is from genome assembly GCA_033439265.1 of Dillenia suffruticosa. Lineage (NCBI taxonomy): Eukaryota > Viridiplantae > Streptophyta > Magnoliopsida > Dilleniales > Dilleniaceae > Dillenia > Dillenia suffruticosa. The sequence continues at coordinate 6,370,531 of JAVTVX010000005.1, forward strand.
TAAGTTTTCAAAATAAATATATGGTATGCTTTCATTTGGATCCACTAATACCTCAATTCAACTGAAAACTATTACTCGAATAAGTCTAATAAAACAAGTTTGTACGATTTCAGCACTACACGTACACAAGTCTCGAGTAGGCTTCCTATGTGAAAATGGAGGTAGAAGAGGTGAGTATATACTATACCCAACAAATGATATACAAATTGTACAAAAATAAGATTTATATGGTGGATATATCAAAGTATATATTTCAAACTATCATATTATTCTCAAATTCATCCAATAAAAAATAAATAAATAAACTCACACCATTGTTTTCATAGTCATCATAATTCACAATTGTCATTATTTAATCTCATTTGCATCTAATTATTTCATATTTTCAAACACGGAACAAACCAAAATCATTATTCCTAACAAAGGTCTACCACGACTTAGAATGGGACCACCAAGGGATTTAATAATTTTATGTTTAAACATGTCCCCATAGTTGACGTTGTCTGTGGGCTCTCATGGGTGGTGTATCCAACTATCCCACCCCCGTGGCTACTATATCCAACTTTGAATGTATTGTATGTGCTCGGCTATATCCCATGATCTACCAACCCTACTAATCATTCCGTAAAGGAAAATGACTAGTCATTTAATAGGGGTTCGGGCTCTCACCCTAAGCCAAGCATATGCATCATTTCCCAAAAATCGTAAATCAAATTCATGTACCATCAATTCTAAAAATTTCTCAATAATAATCATCATACCAATGGGTTCAACATCAACAAATTCGCATGACACATTTATTTATTCAAAGCAAATAGGATGTATAAGAATTTAAAATTCAATCTTTGAGATATTTCACACACGTTAAAACATATAAATCCAAATTTTGAAAGTCATTTAGAAGATTCAACAAAATCATTTTTCTTATTTAAATACAATCATGAAATCATTCACCTCTTGAGAGGGTGAACACTCCCAATTCAAAATCAATCCAAAATAATCATTTCTTGACTTCCAATTGAATTATCCTAAATCAATAAATATAAATTCGATATTAAATTACGTCTATTATTAGGGTTTAGGAGTTTTCCCAAACATAATACAAAGCCTAATTTCCAAAATCTATAAATCTATGTTCTCATTTCATCAACCATATACCATTTGCATCTATATACTATTTTCATATACAATTTTCCTAAATCTCACATTTATAAACCCTACATTTAATTTTCGCAAATTTTACATTTCCAATTCTTAACATAAATCTTAAAACAAGTAAGATATACTCGAATCTAAGACGAGAGAGAAATATTATCTTTGAGAAATCTAGAAATTTCATCCAGCATCAAGTTTGTTGAAAACCTTAACTTTCTCTCCCTACAAATATCCCAAATTCCGAGCATAAAATTCAAAGTCATGAGTAATTAAAATAAATCCATGTTTAGAAGGAAGAAATTAGCTTAATTTTGTGATTGGATTGAATCTTGAACGTTGAGTTTCAAAAACTTTAGATTTTTTCCCTTTTTGAGCAAATCCTAGATTTCTCCCAAAATCACCTTTATTCACGGGTTTGCTTGAGGGTTTGGGGGGGTTTAATGAGTGGGTTTGGAGTTGATTTCAAGAGAGGGATTGTGAGAGGGGTGGGTGAGACAGAGAGATGAGAGTTGAGAGGTCGAGTCAGAGAGAAGAGGGTGAGATCGGGTGAGAAGAAATGTGAATGAAGACTTGTTTAAACCCTTTTTAATAGTAGAGTATGAAATCTTAATCTTGTCCCTCGTTATTTTTAGGTTTTGTTCAAGTTTATTGTCACTTTTTCTCATTTCATATCTTTTCATACCTATGTTTTGGCCATCACCTAGTATTCAGAGTTTTGTCTCAATTAATCTAGATTTGACGCTGCAGGCCCATTTTGTGGGGATGAGTCTCCCAATATTATTTTTTTCGTACCCTGAGTGTCGAACTTCCGACTTATTTAAGGGACGAAAATGCCCATTCCACCTATGCCAACAAGTGTTAGTACTCAACTTATGATATTAAACAACTGAGTAGAACCCAAGCATGTTTATGTAGATATAAACTAGGTGGGCTCTGGCCGCACAAGTTGCGGTCAAGGGGAAAAAATTGTAATTTGTTATCTTCTTTATTTAGGCCCATAAATATATAGATTTAAAATTTATATAATACATTACTAATTGTAACTAATTTTATACATTACATTAATTAAATAATATTTATAATTTCTACCCAAAATATTATGTTAACTCAAATTTTAAAATAAAAATTATTTAAATTTAAACAAAAAAACACATTTTGATATACACGTCGGAGAGAATATTTGAACCCAAAACAGCTTTTACTAGGGTTTCTTTGTCTAGTTTCAACAACGCATCAAAAAAACAAAAGCAAGAAAAATGCTGGATTATCAAACACACAGAATCACCGGAATGAAAAAGTACAGTGAAGATCGTAAATATGTTGAGCACAAAACTTGAGAGAGAGAGAGGTATATCAGAAGAAAAATCTAATGAAAGTAAGAAATGCAACAAGTAACACACAAGATTTCTTAGCAATTTGAGTTATCAAATATTGGTAAAATTATGCTTAATCAAAAAATAGAGAGTTCAATGTAGTACAATTATGAATAATTTAAGTACGAAAATATGATATAAAGAATTTATTATTTTAGGAGAAAGAGGAAATACCGAATCTGGCTTCCAATTTATGAGCTCAATGAGGGCAATTCATCAGGCAAAAAAATATTGAAGAATAAATTTTACATGAAACTTTTAATTAGTCAAAATCCAAAAGTGTCTGTAAAACGAGCTTAACATAATATATGATCCAATGGTTATAATTTTGTCAGCAAGGAGACCCAAATAGAACCTATATCCAGGTCAATTTATTATAGTATGGGTCGATACATAACTAATAGAATTTAGGGTTTAAAGTTTAGAGTTTAAATCTTAAGGTTTAGGATTTGGAATTGTTAGAACTCTTACGATATATAGTATGAGTCAATGTACTAATAAGTTTATTCATGATTTAAAATTTAGGGTTTAAAATTTGAAAAAAGTGGAATTTTGATAATTGTAAATATTGACCGTTGGATGCCAGATGATTGAGGACTATTAAGAAAAGAGTAAATTACACTCTTTCCCTTGTGGTTTGGCCAAAATCCAGATATTTTCCTTATGATGAAAAAATATCAAGTTATATCCACATGGTTTTAAAAAATGGCAAGTGACGAAAATGGTAAAAATTAACATAAATTTGAGATCCACGAAAGTTTGGATTAACTCATAAAATTAATTTTTCTCAAAATTACCCTTGATTAAAAAAAAACACATTCTCTCTCTCTTCTCTCTCCTCCCCCCTCCTCTGCACACTCCGGCAGCACTAAAGAAAAGTGAACCCTCTTGAATCAAACCTTTCTCAGAGGTCAATATCCGTCCCTCTCTCTTCTTTCTCCTACTCTCTCCTCTCTTCTCTCCACTCCTCTCCTCTGCACACTTCGACAGCAGTATCTTTTGATTTCAACTCCAATCATTAATCGCCATTCAATTTCCAAAATTTCAGAAACCGCTGATCGGTCACCGGATCCATGAGAGAGAGTGAGAAATTCATGAGAGAGACAGAGAGTGAGGGGATCTGAGTGGGGTTAGGGGCATTTGATCTAAACTTCCTCTTTGGAGGGCTTCTCGTGGGTTTCTGTTCGTTGGGTTTTGCTTTTTTTCTTCAATCGCGTGGTCTGTTCAAAGTGTATTTTGCATTGGAGAGAGATGTATTATTACTGCAGAGGATATGATTATTGTAGATGGGGATGGGGATTTTGAATGTGAATGTGAATGGGATTGGTGCAATGATAATGGTGGTAGCAATAATGTTGGTGATAGAGTGCAAAACCCAACTATATCTCTCGGGGTATCAAACAGTTTATCAGACTTCCACTTTTTGCTTGGGTATGGGCCCATCCCTCGCTACAACTCTTTCTTCTTCCACTGGGGGATTTTGAAGAGGAAGGCAACTCATTAACCGGGAGTCGAGTAAAGGTCGGTGGAGATTTGAGAACAAAAGTGGAAAGAAAAGAAAGGAAAATATCCTCTGCAGCAAACCATGTGTTTGGGCTTGTTGAAAATCTGGAGGAGGATAAGAGAGAATAACCAACTTTTTTAGTTTTATATTTTGATCGCATCACTGATTCAACATTTTAGTTGCAACCGGGAGGCATTTTTTTTAAAAGGTTGAAGATGATGGGGACTCGTACGGATCTATAGACAATTTTTTTTTTTTAAATAACCTCCGACAAAAAATAATTCAATTTATAATCCCCATTTATCATAGGAAACTATGTGGTGTCTTTAACCTGCGACAGAGGGTATGTCGCGTCTTCAACTCGCGGTATGAGATATGAAAAAAATGAAATACAAGAGTGATCGAGAGCAAAAATAAAATAAAATAAAATAAAAATATGAGCTTTTTTGAAAGATGTCCAGGTCAACGTGGTGGTGTTCTTGTCGACCTGGCAATATAGGAGGAAATCCCAACTCCCTTTTATCCAATAGATAGATAATGCATTAGGCATAATCCATTCAAATGTGTGTTAAAATTTACTTTGAAATCGTTTGTTACTTGTAAATTTAAACTATATCTAAGAGTTAACATCAAATGAAGTGTTTTTAACAATGACTTATTGATCATATAATTAAAACTGATATTTTTTACATAAAATTTAAAAAAAAATCTCGACTCGAGTTTTGTATATGATAAAAATGGACATAAGAGTTTTGATTTTTAAAAATCCAGCTCAATCTGATTTAAATCAAATGTGATGAGACCTAACATAATTATTAGATACAAATAATTTATAAAAAAAAATGTTATTTATTCTCCCTACTTATTTATTATTTTGCATATAAATAATTTATTTAGTTAATTCTAAAATAAAAATTAATTTTAACTTTAATACTTAGAAATTTGCTAAAAAACTTTTTGTTGTAAAATATATAAGCTCTTAAATTCAGAAGTAAAAATTAATTCTTTGATACATATATAACAAAAATCAACACATGGGACTCTTGTTTTTTCGTATTTTCTTCATTTTTCTGCACTTTAAAAGCAATAAAAATATTTTTATTACTATTTAAATACCCTAAAAATGGCATGTTGATCAATTTTTCTTTTCTTTTTTTTTTTTTTGGCAAAATAATCTGACTAATCACACACCACCTCATCTCGGAAAAGGATCACCATTTGATATATAGCCATGAAAAATGTTTAAATCATGAAGGAAAAAAAAAAGGAAAAATATGTTAAATATAACTAATTTGCTCAAATAAATTTATTTTAAATTACATTCTTTCATAATTAATTGAGCTACATAAATTCTGAGAATCAAACCCCTACCCCACCCCAAGCCCAAAAAAAGATCCAAAGAAAATGGAACTCTATACCCATCAGTACACAATAAAAACTAACTATTTACATAAAGAGAGATATCATAAGAAAAATCTAATGAAAGTAAGAAATGTAACGGGTAACACACAAGATTTCTTAGCAATTGAGTCATCAAATAATTATGCTATAATCAAAAGATAGAGAGCTCAATATAGTAAATTTCAAATAATTTAAGTACGAAAATATGTTATAGAGAAGTTATTGATTTTGGGAGAAAAGAAAAACATCAAATTTAGCTTCCAATTTATGGGCTCAATGAGGCACATTTCATTGGATAAAAATATATTGGAGAATGGAGACAAGTGCAATGAAACTTGCAGCATATATTTCCACTTGTTCACAGTATCAGTGTTCCTCCCTTGTTATTTATCATTCGCCATTCACCGTCATCTGCAAGCCACTCACTCGAGTTCAATCGCCATTGAGTTCTTTGCCTGTTCGTCTCTTTAGTTTTCGCCTTTCTTCATCTTAGATGTGACTCTCCGCCCCCCGCCATTCGCCCGCCTAGATTTTGGCTCTTCGACCAATCCATCAACTTTGCTCTGCCTCAACATCTGCTTCGCCACATTGATTCACTTTCAATTCACTGCTTGATCTTCGACTTGAGTCCTCCACCTTGGATTGCCTAAGACTGTTTCTGATTTGCCATCTTCAAACACTCTTCTACTCTTTTTGATCTCTCAATTTGCATTTTCAAATTTTGGATATGTTAGCTTTGTTATTTTTATTTTATTCTTTTCGGTTTAATTTTTGTATCTTTTTGTGTTTTATTCTCAAATTTTATCTTGGGGACCTTAATTTTGTATTCATAAATTTAGTTTTAACTTTAAAAATAAAATAAAAATTCAAAAATATTAATTTATTTCTCATTAGGAATTTACATTATTAGTTTTACATTATTAGTATTTTTTTGTTATATTTTATAATTTGAGTTAAGAATAATTTTAGAGTTTTGCATTAATTACTTAGCTTTACTTCTTTGAATCACTGATTATATTTTATTTATTTAGTTTTTAAAAATCTTTGACTTAGAAATTCATTTAAAAATTGGTTATATAATTTTGGGTAGTTAGAATAAATTAAAATTTTAATTAAAAAATTGACTAATTTTAATATGAGATTTGGTTATATTATTATGGGGTGTAAGTAATCACAAACAAAAAGAGAGAAAATGCATACTAAGTCTATAGGAACACAACTAAGAACTATATATCCCACTAGAACCATGGAGCTGTTTATATATCTTCAAATTTATTGGTTTCAAATGTAGATTTAAATCAAATTTGGAGAGATTTTTGCCAATTACTTTTGTTAAGCTTTTTTGCCCATGAAATTTCAATCACTGTTCACAAATACCAATAATAAGGATCTTGTCCCAGGTTTAACCTTAAGTTTGTATTTTATTTGATGGTGAGTTTAGGATAATACAAAATTTTCATTAAAAGAAAAAAAGAAGAAAAAGCATTAGCAAATCCAAAGAGGAAGTGCCCGTGGTGGTAGGACATATTAGCTCGCCTCACCTTGTTTTAGTTTTATTTTTTCCACAAATATGACATATTTATTTCAATCATTTTACAATAGTTAAAAACAAATTAGAAAATCCTTGGACTTCATTCTCTTGCATGGGCCTAGAGTCGGTCTCAACCACCCCTGCATCGTTGAAACCTTGAACAACCTCTCTGATAGGGTGCTGCAGCATGTGGTCCGCAGGGATCTCCGGGAATTTTTTTGGAGCATGGGATTCCACCTTTTTTCAGTGCCGGGTATCCGATTACCTTGTTTTGTTCACCAACAGCCTGGCCAATATCCTCTGCATCGTTCTGAGCATGTGCTGCATTAGCGAACATGGCAATGAGGAGAGAGAGGATAAGAACAATGGCTTTCACATTCTTCTCCATTTTTCAGTGGTGAAGGTTGTGATAGTTGAAAATGGCAATTTTGCTTGTTTTGTTGAAGCAAAAGTTTTGGCTTTTATACTTTTTGAAGTGTTGTTACTAACAGTATTTTGTTTTCTTTTTCTTTTTCGTATGAGCTTTAAATAGTTAGCCAGATGTTATTGTGATTTCCCTTCATTAATTTTATAGAATTTCTTTTCTTTTCTTTTTCTTTGCTTTGATGTCATAAGCTATATTTAGATTTTTTTAACTAAACTATATTATTAATTGCTTTAAAAAGAAATTGTGAATAGAAATGATTGAGTAAAGAAATCAAGAACTACCAACTGATAGTCTGATTAACTTGGAAAATTGTCATTTGGACTTTTTACTGCACTATGTGTGATGAAATAACCAAAGGAGGGCTCTACCAATGATTAATTTTAATATTTTAATTTTACAACTTAAACTCAAATTAAGTTTTACTGTCATTAAAATTTTTGGCCCCAATTCTAGATTTGAAAAGACAAAACGTGATACACCATATGAATCCTATCAGGGAGATGTGGTAAGAAATATGCCTTGTTTTAAAATTTTTTTTAAATTTTTTATTATTTTATTTAAGTTTAAATTTTATTATTTTATAATAAATTATAATTTTATATAATTTTATTATTAATAAAAAATATAAAATAAAGATAATAAATAATAAAAAAAGAATATAGATAATAGTTAACTTTGGTATGGTGCTTTTAGTGTTTACAATCTTTCAGGTGTGCCGGGGTTCGATACAAGGCGGAGACAATTTTGAAGGCATTTTCAGTAGATTAAAGCAAGGGGCAAGCGGGTTGGTCAGGTGCGGGTTGGGCGAGTGGTTGGCGCGCGTGGTTTGTTCTTTTGAGTGCTTCATGACGGATTATATATCCGTCGCTGAGGAAAATTTTTCTGTCGCTAATTTAAATTTTTTTAAATCAGTCCGACGGATATCTTTACCAACGGAAATTTTTCGTCGCTCATCTGTCGCTGATATAAGCTACAGATATATTTATATTTGTAAAAATTAGCAGGGTCGTTTTTAGCGATAGATTTTTTTTGTCGCTAAATCCATCGCTTATACCCTTTAGCGACGGATTTATGACTTTCAACGACGGAAATTTCTGAAGCTGATGTCGTGTTTTCTGGTAGTAGGAAAAAAGAAATAATTTTTTGATTTTTAAATTATCGATGAAAGTCAATTTTTCTTCTTTCCTTTTTCTTTTAATGAAATTAAAATCCAATACTCATATCATATAAATCCAAAATGTTAATTATAAACTTTGCTAAGTAATATTTTCTATCTTAATATATGAAATATAAATTTTTTTTTAATAATAACAGTGTACTAAACTTAACTTATAATTAAGATATTAAACGAGCTGAGTTAAACCTAAACACACTCATAAATTGTTTTATATTATTAACAAATTAGTCTATCCGAACTTCTTGTAGAATAACTTATGTAAAATTAATTTCCAAGATTAATTGACTTACAATTTTGAAGTGTTTATTTTTATTGAATCTCATGGGCCGTATTTTTTATATGAACTATCATGCATGGACTTTTATTTACTGATTTTATACAAATTTTGGTGCATTTGAAAATAAATCCCGTTGTGAGTCTAGTAATACTCACCGAGAGCTTTTTATCTCACATCATTTTCTCGCATTTCCTAGGTGAAGATTAGTTTACGATTTAGAGTCTCTTTCAATCGTTCATCCAGTTGACATTGAGCTCATATGGGATGGAGTTCGGATCTCCATGAAAACTAAGATTTCTGCATGTAAGTATTTGGTTTTTATGATGTCTTCTCTCATATTGCGTTTATTTTGGAAAATTAGTAGTTTGAATCAATTTATTTTGTTCAATATTTTTATTTTATTACATTGACTTAGAATTTGAAAAAACTCAACTTAATCTATTCATTTAATTTGGTCATTGAGGTCAAGTGGGATGGAGTTCAGATCTCCATGAAAGCTAAGATCTTTGCATGTGAGTATTTGGTCTTCATGATGTCTTCTCTCACATTTCGTTTATTTTGGAAAATTAGTAGTTTGAATCAATTTATTTTATTTGATATTTTATTTTGTTACATTGACTTAGAATTTGAAAAAACTTGACTTAATCTATTCATTTAATTTGATCAACTCTTTATTTTATAAAGTAATTTTTTTTCTTTCCACTGTTCGTTATATTATTTGTTTATATTTTAAGATATTTACTTAAACTGATGATGGTGTTGGCCGGTTTAATAGTCTATCGATGCCTTCACACCGGTAGCACCCTGGGTCAGAGGTGTTACGAGCCGAGTTAAATGTAAACACACTCATAAATTGTTTTATTTTATTTAAGTAAATTAGTCTATCCAAACTTTTCGTAAAATAATTTATTTAAAATGAATTTCTAAGATTAAAAAAAAAACTTATTTTTTTTTGGTACAAGAAAACCTTATTTTTCACCGGTCACAAGTGGGATGGGGCCTTAAAAGTCCACAATTGGGCTTTTTCAACCAACCCCTTTGAGAGAGAGAGAGAGTTTCAAATTCTATCATGGTTCATAAGGTTTGCCTTTGTATGATCAGAGAACGCAGTGTTTCTTTTGCAACTCAAAATGACACCCTACACACGTCTAAACGACACGAACACTCAAGAAACGATTGCTCCGCGTTGTTCTATGTGTCGTTTTATGCCTTCTTTCCTTCGGTTCTCATTCTGCCCTTAGCTTCCTTTATTCCTTGTATGACATTTCCTTAGTTGCTCTTCATCTTCAACTCTTGATACTGCCATGAATTCCTAATTCATTAATTACACTAATCAATTACTTCTCCCAATTTGGTTTTTCTCAGAACCCGTGAAACCAGTTTCAATTCAAAGTTGCGAAACCCTAGAATTTTATGGTTTTACGGAAGAAGCTTTCATGAGGCATATTCCCACGATTTCTATTAATTAATGGAAATTTTCTTTTTAATTGAGACTGTTGTTGGTATTGGTCTTCAATGAAAAATAGGAATGTGCTATAATTTTCTCCTTGTTTATTGATTATGTTATGTCTTTGCTTGATCATTTTCAATGCAATTTCTGTTTCTTCTTTCTTACTCTGCCTCCTAAGACCTGGAATACAAGGATCTCGTTCGAGGTTTAACTTTAGGTTGATTTTTCATTTCATTTCAAGTAGTCTTAGTTTTATTTTTTTCCACAAATATGTCATATTTATTTCAATCATTTTACAATAGTTAATAACAAATTAGAAAATCCTTGGACTTCATTCTCTTGAATGGGCCAAGCATCCGTGTCAACCACTCCTGCATCCTTGAGACTTGGAACAACCTCTCTGATAGGGTGCTGCCGCATGTGGTCCGCAGGGATCTCCGGGGATTTTTTTGGAGCATGGGATTCCACCTTTTTTTAGTGCGGGGTATCCGATTACCGTGTTTTCTTCACCAATGGCCTGGCCAATCTCCCCTGCATCGTTCTGTGCATGTGCTGCATGAGCAAACATGGCAATGAGGAGAGAGAGGATAAGAACAATGGCTTTCACATTCTTCTCCATTTTTCAAAGGTGAAGGTTGTGATAATTTAAAATGGCAATTTTGCTTGTTTTGTTGAAGCAAAAGTTTTGGCTTTTATACTTTTTGAAGTGGTTGTTATTAATAGGATTTTTATTTTCTTTTTTTTTTTTTTCGTGTGTGCTTTAAATAGTGCATTAGCCAGATGTTATTGTGATTTCACTCCATTAATTTTATAGAATTTCTTTTCTTTTTCTTTTTCTTTGCTTTGATGTCATAAGCTACATTTAGATTTTTAACTAAAATTTATTATTAATTGTTTGTATTCTCTATTATTTAGCTTTAAAAAGAAAATGTGAATAGAAATGATTGAGTGAAGAAATTAAAAACTACCAACAAACAGTCTGATTAACTTGGAAAATTGTCATTTGGATTTTTCACTGCACTATGTGTTATCATTGTTAATAAATGCCATAATGAAATAATCAAAGGAGGGCTCTACCAAAGATTAATATTTTTATTAAATAGCATGTATATTGTTTATCAAATTGAGCTCAGACAAATTTTACAACTTAAACTCAAATTGAGTTTTACTGTAAGGGCAAAAAGTTGAGAAGATATGTGGTAACTATGTCTACCCATGTAAGGGCAAAAAGAAATAATTTTATGATTTTTAGATTATCGAAGAAAGTCAATTTTTATTACAAAGTTAAAATCCTAAACTCATATCGTATAATTCCAAAATGTTAATTATATCAATTAAACAATAAATCAGCGTCGAGTGAACTTTGCTGGATAATATTTTCAATCTTAATATATACAAATAATCAGAAATTGTAATATAATTAAGATATCAAATGAGTAGAGTTAAATCAAAACTCACACATAAATTAATTAAGTAAATTAGTCTATTCGAACTCTTTGTAGAAGGATTTATTTAAAATCAACTTCTAAGACTAAAAAAAAAAAAATTAGAGAAGAGAGAGAGAGAGAGAGAGAGAGAGAGAGAGAGAGAGAGAGAGAGAGAGAGAGAGAGAGAGAGAGAGAGAGAGAGAGAGAGAGAGAGAGAACGAGTTTCAAATTCTGTTACGGTTCATCAGGTTTGCCGCTTTTAGGACTAGAAAACACAGTGTTTCTGTTACCACTCAAAATGACACCCTATAAATCTAAACGATGCGAACTCTTGAAGAAATGACTGCTCTGCGTTCTTTAGTGTGTCGTTTTAACCCTTCTTCCCTTCCCATCTCATTCTGCTCTCCGTTTCCTTCCTTGTAAGACATTTCCTTTTTTGCTCTTCATCTTCTACCCTTGATGCTGCCATGAATTACTAATTCATTAATTATACTAATCAACAATTTTTCTCCGAGCCCCTAAAAACCAGTTTCAATTCAAAGTGTTCTTTCTTTTTCAAATGAGAAACAATGGAATTTTTGGGTTTTACGGTAGAAGCTTTCATGAGGTATATTCACAAGAATTTTTTTTATTAATTATTGGAATTATTGCTTATAATTGACACTGTTGTTGGTTTTGGTCTTCATTGAAAAATAGGAATGTGTTATCATTTTCTCCTTGTTTATTGACTATGTTAAGTCTTTGTTTGATCATTTTCAATGCAATTTCTGTTTCTTCTTTCTTACTCTGCCTCCTTAGACCTAGAATATAAGAAACATAGAATCTTCTCATTTGATTTGTTGTGAGGTGTACACTACTAGAAAAACAAGTATCAGCGATGGATAAATATCGATGGAAAAGAATCCGTCGGTCTTTGTTTGATCATTTTCAATGCAATTTCTGTTTCTTCTTTCTTACTCTGCCTCCTAAGACCTAGAATATAAGAAACATAGAATTTTCTCATTGGATTTGTTGTGAGGTGTCCACTACTAGAAAAACAAGTATCAGCGATAGATAAATATCGATGGAAAAAAATCCGTCGATAATAGCGACGGATTTCCGTCGCTAAACCCAAAAAATAAAAAAGATTGTAAGATTATCAGCGACGAATTATCGACGAAATTTTTAGCGACAGAAATATTCTATTGGTAATTAGTCGGTGAATTGGAGAAAGAAAAAAAAATAAAAAAAATACATGTACAGCCATTAGCGACGGATTACCGACGGAAAAATGAGCGATGGATTACCGACTGATTTTTTTTTAAATTTTTAAATTTTATTTAATAATTAATTTTATTTTTATTTCATTTTGCAAAGAATAATATTATTTTATTTTTTCAAAATTTTTATTATTTTATTTTAAGTAAAAATAAAAATAATTTATTATTTTATAATAAATTATAATTTTATATTATTTTATAATAAATTATAATTTTATTAAAAAATATGAAATGAAGATAATAAGTAAAAAAAAAAAGAATTATGATTAGATAACTTGCTTGGTATAGTGGCCAACGTGCTCTCACCATTTTCTTTTGCGCTTTGCACAATTTGAAGATGGCCGTGTGGGTGGGCGGTGGGTCTGGAGCTGCAAACTTATTTTTTTCATAACTCAAAAATCAGCGACGGACGGGGTTCGTTACTGATTTTTCTTTTTTTCAACGACTGATTTTTTTTCGTTACTAATATCAGCGACAGATTTTTTCCGTCGCTGATAATTAGTAGGTGTAGGGACAGGCTGAATGCATATGTCTTCTATGGACCCGACCCATCTATTTTTCTATGTAGTACCGGTAAGTTAGTATATATATGCCTATGTTCATCTAGTGTGTAGAAGTGCCAAGTTGAGAGTGTGGGTGTTTTGGGGCTAGGGTTTCAAGAGAGAGATCTTCAGCATTGTTCCTCCACCCTCTTTCTCTTCGATAGTAGATTTGCTTCTCCTCACCTGTGGATGTAGGCTTGCAAGCAGAACCACATATATCTTGTGTTTGCTTGTTCTTTGTATGTTGTCTTTCTCTTTACTTTTTTGATTGATTTCTATCTTTCTATTATAGTTGCCGGATGTATTTGATTCATCCGAATACATGTTTTCATCTTGCAATTTGGTCACTTTAAAATTGATGGTTATGAAAGCTCAAACCATTTTATTTTCTGATTCTTTCCTTTGGGGTACTTCTTTACCTCCAGGTCTGATTTTGCTCCTCTTTAGTGGCTTTTACACAATGGTGTTGAAAAGAGATGATGTACTGATATCTGCAGCGTCCATCGGGTATGATCGGTGGTATTTGTATGACTTGTTTAAAATGCTAATACTACCTTGAAACTGAATTCCTATATCTATCTGTTCTGTTTCTAACACATCCTACGTTTCAAGAAGAGATGCTAATAACAGCCTTTTGAAATCTAAGGTACAACTATCAATGTGGTTTTTTTCATGTCACATGTCAGTATTGTTTGTTTCGATTAATGTCAATTTATACCAGGGTTCCACTTTAATGAAGAACAACCTAGAGTCTGTCCTCAAGAGTTAACTTGTAGAAACTAATTGGTTGTTTGAAATCTCAGGCTTTTGTTTGATTATAGAGCCAATTACCTTAAAAAGTGAAAAACAATATGTGTTATATTCTAGTGTTGTTTTGTGTATGAAACTGCCAAGTATTAGTGGCTGTTTCAGACAACAGTTACCGGTCTACTCCTTGTTATGTGATCCAATTCTTGAATCCTTCTTTGGCGACCTTCATTTGTTCTTAAGGGTAGAGTGCGTTCATTTGTTACTCATATTGATTTCCATCATTAAAACGACATGTGACATGTTTAGGATTTTGCGGTGTTTGCACATATTATTGTGCAGATTCGAAATCCTTGCTAATCGATTTGCTTGTTCTAAACTGTCCTCGAGCTTTAAGTTCCATATGATGTTCTTGAGTGACTAAGCATTGGAACATTACCTGCAGAAAAAAATTATTGGCTTATGAATATTGCTTTAATTCAAGTTTTGAAGGGGTCATTCATTCTTCTTCTTTGTTTTCCTTTATTAGGGATCTAACTTTTTTACGTAAGATGCCTCTAGAGAAATTAGGGCAAAGCTTTACATCCAAGGAATTAGGGTTACCATTGAAAAATCTAATGTGATAACATTCCTTTTTATGAAGAAATCTGAGGTTTGGGGAGGAAGAAAAATCCCACAACTAAATTGAAAAAAAAAATAAATAAAGCAATAGATGAGAAAATGGGTTTACTAGGATCACAGTAAAAGAACCTTAGACATCATGCCTGGGGCAAGCAAGCATCACACATTCTAGGGTTTGAGAGAGCTCAAAGCAATTTGCTTAGGAATTGAAATACTTATTCCGACTGTTCATAATAACTTTAGAAGTCTTTAAATAGACAATAAATCTCTAGAAAATAGAAACTATACCTAAAACAATTTCATCAAAGCAATCGGATCTTTAGGTATCACATCTAGAACAAGAAAGCATCACATATTCTAGTGTTTGAGAGAACTCAAAGCAATTTGCTGGAAAAATTGAAATATAATAACATTAAAATCTTTAAATAGACAATAAAAATTAAGAAAATAGAAACTGCTATTAAGACCAAAAATTAGAAACTCTTAAATGGTTCTGACTTTTCTAATAATAATTAAAATAAAAATTAACCTTCCAAATAACTAAATACAAAAAACAGAAACTAAATTAAATGATAAATTTCTAAACAGAAAGAAAAAATTTCTGGTGCAGAAAAAGTGAAACTCTTAAAATCTTAATCAAGCTCGATCAACTGTTGAAACTTTGGTACTGTTCACGCCACAAGGAAGGAGAGCCTGGTTTTTTCACAAATTCAATCAAGGAATAATGGCTTCATTATTTAGGAGTTACCACTTGATTGAGTGGTTAATAGGGTAGTTAAGGATGGGAGTTACCCCATTCCTAAATTACCCAAATGCCCACCTCAATGGGCATATTCCAACAGCACCACATGGTGTAAACAGCAATAGCTCCACTGTAACCCGCCAGAGTTAGTCCTCCAAAGGATTAACCGTGGAGGATTCAGCCGATGCCATTGAGGATTCAAGAGGTTGTTCTGGAAGCCAAGTGCTTAAGGAAAGGAGGTGCCACAGTCAGAACAAAAGAGCTGGATTTAAAGGTGAAACGGATAAAACTGTCATCTATCTGACAAATTACCTAATGACGAGCATTCCTCATGCAGGTGTTTGACGTCGTGAGTGCCTGTGATAGAAACTGGTAGTGCTATGTCCCTTCCAGATTATCAAACTCGTTTGGGTGAATCTTCTGCGTGAGAGTGTTGCATCCAGTTGTGAGTTGAACTTGACAGATGGTAATGATGAGAAGGATCTTGTTAGGGGTAAAGCTATTGATTCACTTGCTTCCCAGGACAGTGTTGGGAACAAACTTATAATTGCAACTCCTGTAACTGTTGCAAAGAAGTCTGGATTACCTCTCGCTGCTGAGGATGGACAAAATTGGATCCGTAGTTCCAGATTTAAATGTAACCCTCTAGATTTTTTGATTTTGGGCACCTAAAAGAATTGGTTGTAGCGGCTCTTTTGTACTTCACGTACTTTGTACTTGTTTTTCAGACATAGTGAAGTTTGAATATCTTAAAATTTGAAGATTATCATGTATCTAATCCCATTCACTCCATTAGCTTTCATCTCTCCACATCGGTATTAGCCCAACAAAATATTTTAGTCATCCGTGTTTTTTTCTATCTCTACATATTTTAACACTTTATCGGAAATTCTCTTTCCCCCAACACTTGCAAAAACAAAATGTTATATTATAATTATGCAGGTAAGTTCTATTTGGGAGATGTGGCAATCAATATGGCTTTTCCTTTTTCATTAAAAATAAAATTTAGATTTTCATCACCAAGCAAAAATAAAAACCAAAAAAGGCTAAATGCGCCGATCTCCTGTTAACCGGTGGTAGGTGTATCGGATAAATCTCTTGAAAAAAATAAATTCAAGTTCAATAGTTGTACAAGAAAATTATCTCATTTTGTAATCCTAAATGCACCAATCTCCTATTAAGTTTAATATATATAAAATAGGATTTATGGTAATTATATCCACTCATAAGAGAAAAAATTCGATTTATGATATATGTGGGAAACTATACATGAAAGTCAATTTATTAGATATTTAAAATTATATGGATATAATATAAACGTATAAATAATACTAGTTATGTAAATTAAAGACTAAATCAATAACAATAAAAAAAAAAATTCTATTTTAATAAAAAAAGATAAATTTCTCAAATATTATTTATAACTAAACTCAACTTATGATATTCAAAAGCCGATTAAAACCAAGCTTATTTATGTAGATATAAACTAGGTGGGCTCTGGCAGCACAAGATGCGACCGGGGGGAAAAAAAATTTGTAATTTTTTTTCTTCTTTATTTAGGCCCAATAAATAGTTAGACTTAAAATTTATATAATGTATTACTAATTGTAACTAATTTTATACATTACATTAATTAAATAGTATTTATAATTTCTACCATAATATGAAATTTTTTTTTGTCCCTGATTCTGGGGGACGAATATTTTTTTCGTCCCAGAATCAGGGACGAATATTTTTTTCATCCCAGAATCAGGGATGAAAATTTTTTTCATCCCAGAATCGGGAACGAAAATTTTTATATTTATCCTAGAATCATGGACGAAAATTTTTTTCGTCCCAGAATCAAGGACCGAAATTTTTTTTCGTCACTAAAATTGCGACGAAAGAATGGTTTCGTCGCTAAATTTCCAATGAATATATGTTTTCGTCGCAATTTGTAACAAATTTAGCAATAAATAATTTTTTCCTTTAAATTTGCAACGAATTTTGCAACGATACTTAGGGTTTCTGATAAATAACTCATTGAATGCACTAAAATAGAAACTAAATCGACAAACTATTAACAATATTTGCGTACTATGATATAATTAAAAAAAAATATTCAATATGTTGATTATTAATTAACAAGTATTTCTACTTTAACTCTTAGTTTAGTGAATCGAATATTTAAACAAATTTATAAAATAGAGTTATCAGTGCTGGTATTGCAAAATTGAACAGATAATGAATAGAAAATGAATGTATTAATAATAATCTTTTGTTACAATTTAAAATATTTGTAAAATTATAGAAAATGAATATACCAATTTAAAAGATTACACTATATTATCATTCTTTTATATAAATAGATAATGAATGAACTATTTTATATAAGATTTTTTGAACATCTTAAGATTCTATACGCTATCGGTGTATATCACCGTTTACAAATCAATTTTTAATATTAAAAAATGTTTCTAATACAAGTAATTAAAAAAGTGAATGAAAATTGAATTTTAGCGACAAATTTTGTCACAAATGTTATATTTGTCGCTATTTTGCAACAAATTTAGCTACAAATAATTGAATTTGTCGCGACGAATATAAATATTTGTCGCTAAATTTGTGACGAATATAGAAATTCGTCACAAATTTGGGGATAAATTCGTTTTCG
Source organism: Dillenia suffruticosa (assembly GCA_033439265.1). Classification (NCBI taxonomy): domain Eukaryota; kingdom Viridiplantae; phylum Streptophyta; class Magnoliopsida; order Dilleniales; family Dilleniaceae; genus Dillenia; species Dillenia suffruticosa. Next base: position 6,388,817 of record JAVTVX010000005.1, read on the forward strand.
TCCCAAATATAGGGACGAATTGAGAAATTCTTCGCAAAATTTTGGAACGAATAAATGAATTCGTCCTAGATTTAGGGAAATTTGGGACAAATTTTATTTCATCCCTAATTTAGGGATGAATTTTTTATTCGTCACAAATTTTGGGATGAATTTTTTTTTCGTCCTAAATTTAGGGATAAATTTTTAATTTGTTGCAAATTTAGCAACGAATTTTGAAATTCGTTGCAAATTTAGCAATGAATTTTTTTTTGTCGCAAATTTGCAACAAATTTTGCGTAAAAAATTAGCGATGAATTTTGTAACGAAAATATTTTTTGTTGCTAAATTTGCGACGAAAATGTTTTTGTTGCTAAAATCGTGGCTAATTTGCGACGATAGTATTTTTTGTTGCAGATTTACGATGAATATTTATCGTTGCTAAAATTCGTTCCTGAATTCTTTTTTTTTGTAGTGACCTCTACTCAAAATATGCATGCATCGGGACAATCCGACCGTTCTAATCAAATCCACAGATTATAAACAAGTTCCTATTCAAGGGATCCAATCCAAATTCTACTAAAACAATTCTCAAAGAAAAATTCAAGGAGATAAAAAGTGGAGGGTCCTCATTTTAATTATACAAACCATAGTCAAATTTCAAATCCATAAAAACATAGTAGAAAATAAGTTTTCAAAATAAATACACGGTATGCTTTCATTTGGATCCCCTAATACCTCAATTCAAATGAAAACTATTACCCGAATAAGTCTGATAAAACAAGTTTGTACAATTTCAGCACTACACGTACACAAGTCCCGAGTAGGCTTCCTATGTGAAAATGGAGGTAGAAGAGGTGAGTATATACTATACCCAACAAGTGATATACAAATTGTACAAAAATAAGATTTATATGGTGGATATATCAAAGTATATATTTCAAACTATCATATTATTCTCAAATTCATCCAATAAAAATTAAATAAATAAACTCACACCATTGTTTTCGTAGTCATCATAATTCACAATTATCATTATTCAATCTCATTTGCATCCAATTATTTCATATTTTCAAACACGTAGCAAACCAAAATCATTATTCCCAACAAAGGTCTACCACGACTTAGAATGGGACCACCAAGGGATTTAATAATTTTATGTTTAAACATGTCCCCATAGTTGACGTTGTCTGTGGGCTCTCATGGGTGGTGCATCCAACTATGTCACCCCGTGGGTACTATATCCAACTTTGAATGTATCGTATGTGCTCGGCTATATCCCATGGTCTACCAGCCCTACTAATCATTCCGTAAAGGAAAATGACTAGTCATTTAATAGGGGTTCACGCTCTCACCCTAAGCCAAGCATATGCATCATTTCCCAAAAATCGTAAATCAAATTCATGTACCATCAATTCTAAAAATTTCTCAATAGTAATCATCATACCAATGGGTTCAATATCAACAAATTCGCATGACACATTTATTTATTCAAAGCAAATAGGATGTATAAGAATTCAAAATTCAATCTTCGAGATATTTCACACATGTTAAAGCATATAAATCCAAATTTTGAAAGTTATTTAGAAGATTCAACAAAATCATTTTTCTAATTTAAGTACAATCATGAAATCATTCACCTCTTGAGAGGGTGAACACTCCCAATTCGAAATCAATCCAAAATAATCATTTCTTGACTTCCAATTGAATTATCCTAAATCCATAAATATAAATTCGATATTAAATCACGTCTATTATTAGGGTTCAGGAGTTTTTCCAAACATAATACAAAGCCTAATTTCCAAAATCTATAAATCTATGTTCTCATTTCATCAACCATATATCATTTGCATCTATATACTATTTTCATATATAATTTTCCTAAATCTCACATTTATAAACCATACATTTAATTTTCGCAAATTTTACATTTCCAATTCTTAACATAAATCTTAAAACAAGTAAGATAAACTCGAATCTAAGACGAGAGAGAAATATTATCTTTGAGAAATCTAGAAATTTCATCCGGCATCAAGTTTGTCGAAAACCTTAACTTTCTCTCCCTACAAATATCCCAAATTCCGAGCATAAAATTCAAATTCATGAGTAATTAAAATAAATCCATGTTTAGAAGGAAGAATTAGCTTAATTTTGTGATTGGATTGAATCTTGAACGTTGAGTTTCAAAAACTCTAGTTTTTTTCCCTTTTTGAGCAAATCTTAGATTTCTCCCAAAATCACCTTCATTCATGGGTTTGCTTGAGGGATTGGGGGGTTTAATGAGTGGGTTTGGGAAAAATGGAGTTGATTTCAAGAAAGGGATTGTGAGAGGGATGGGTGAGACAGAGAGATGAGAGTTGAGAGAGAGATGTAGAGTGAGAGAGAAAAGGGTGAGATCGGGTGAGAAGAAATGAAAATGAAGACTTGTTTAAACCCTTTTTAATAGTAGAGTATGAAATCTTAATCTTGTCCCTCATTATTTTTAGGTTTTGTTCAAGTTTAGTTGTCACTTTTTGTCATTTCATATCTTTTCACACCTATGTTTTGGTTATCACCTAGTATTTAGAGTTTCGGCAGCGTTAATCTGAATTTAACGCTGCAGGCCCACTTTATGGGGGCAAGTCTCCCAACATTATTTTTTTCATACCCTGAGTGTCGAACTCCCGACCTATTTAAGGGACAAAAGTGTCCATTCTACCTACGCCAACAAGTGTTGGTACTCAACTTATGATATTAAACAACTAAGTAGAACCCAAGCATGTTTATGTAGATATAAACTAGGTGGGCTCTGGCCGCACAAGGTGCGGTCAAGGGGAAAAAATTGTAATTTTTTATCTTCTTTATTTAGGCCCATAAATAGATAGATTTAAAATTTATATAATACATTACTAATTGTAACTAATTTTATACATTACATTAATTAAATAATATTTATAATTTCTACCCAAAATATTATGTTAACTCAAATTTTAAAATAAAAATTATTTAAATTTAAACAAAACATAGACATTTTGATATACACGTCGGAGAGGAAAACATAAAGCACTCAAATCAATATATGAACCCAAAACAGCTTTTACTAGGGTTTCTTTTTCTAGTTTCAACAACGCATCAAAAAAACAAAAGCAAGAAAAATGCTGGATTATCAAACCCACAGAATCACCAGAATGAAAAAGTACAGTGAAGATCGTAAATATGTTGAGCACAAAACTTGAGAGAGAGAGAGAGAGAGAAGGGTAGTCGAAATAAACGAGATAGGAGATGAAGAAAAAGACAAGAGAGATTGAGAGCAAAAATAAAATAAAATAAAAATATGAGCTTTTTTGAAAGATATCCGATCCACATGGTGGTGTTCTTGTCGACCTAGCAATACAAGAGGAAATCCCAACTCCTTTTTATCCAATAGATATATAATACCGTAGGCATAATCAATGGAAATATGTGTTCAAATTTACTTCGAAAGCGTTTATTAGTCATAAATTTAAACTATATCTAAGAGTTAACATCAAATGAAGTGTTTTTAATATTTAATACTAACAACGACCTATTGATGATATAGTTAAAATTGATATCTTTTAAATAAAATTAAAAAAAAATCCCGATTCGAATATTGTATACGACAAAAATAGACATGAGAGTTTTGATCCTTAAAGATCTAGCCCAATTTGACCCAAATCAATATGATTGCTGGATATAAATAATTTATAACAAAATGTTATTTATTCTCTCTACTTATTTATTATTTTCCATATAAATAATTTAATTAGTTAATTCTAAAATAAAAATTAATTTTAACTTTAATACTTAGAAATTTGCTAAAAAAGACTTTTTGTTGTAAAATATATAAACTTGTAAATTTAGAAATAAAAATTAATTCAATGATGCAGACTTAATAAAAATCAACACATGGGACTCTTGTTTTTTTTTGCATTTTCTTCATTTTTCTGCACTTTCATGGCAATATAAAATATTTTTTAATGATTTAAATACCCTAAAATTGGCATGTTGATCAATTTTTCTTTTTGATTTTTTTGGAAAATAATCTGATCCTAGACAAGTAATCGGGCCGGGCTGGGCCGGGCGAGTTCCATTTTTTTTCTTGTGGAACCGGCCCGGCCTGCTGAACCGGAACCAGCGGTTCCGGGCCGGACCGGGCCCGGTTCGGCCCAAATTTTTTTTTGTTTGGCCCGGAACCGGCCCAATTTTTTTTTTTCTTCTCTATTGCATTTTTCTAAATTTTTTTTGTTACTCTATTTTTTAATTCCATTTTTTTAACTTTGTTTTTTTTTAATTCACTTTTGATAATTCACTTTTAAATAAAAATTAGAGACACAAAATTTTTAAAGTGGTTCCACCGAATTCGGTGTACGTCCACTACCAAGCTCATCACTTGGATTTTAAAATCCACTATTTTTTGTTACATTATTTTGATTTTTACATCACTTTGATTTTTTTTTCTATTTAAAATGATTTTTAAACAAAAGAAAAATATTAATATTATTATTATTATTATTCTTCTTCTTCTACTTCTTGTTCATCATCTTCCGAGACTTTGATGATTCCTTGCATTTTTTTTTCTGCATCCTTCCAATCTTTAATGCATATTAAAGTTTCTAAAGTGTCGTCCGTTAAATTTGTACGTTTTTCGGTTAACACTCGACCACCTGTACTAAAAGCACTTTTGGATGGTACTGTGGATACCAGCGGGGTTAGTATATCTTTAGCCATTTGGGTCCAAATTGGATAATACGATACATTATTTTTCTACCAACCTAATATATCATATAAATCTATATCATCAAAACCTTCTAATCTAGGTGTTTGTTTATATAAAAGTAATTCATTAAATGATGATGAAGAAGTTTTTTGTTTTTTTTCTAACATGTGTAAGGGATTAAATAAAAATGAAGATGATTAAATACTATTACTACTACTACTAGCTGCATTATTAGTATTTAAATTATTAATTTCTTTTTCATATAATTCAAATATTGATCGTAAAATATGAGATATTTGTTGTTTTAAAAAATGTGGGTTAATAGACATTTCTGATGGAAAAGCTTGTGCAAAACAATTTATTAACATTTTAGCACCTTCAACCTTAACACGTAGATCTAATGCACTTGCAACTAAATATAAAATTGGAATTTCTTCATAATATTTTAAAAATTTTGTTTTCTTTGAAAGAACAATTTCACCAAATCTTTCTTCATTTTCTAATTCATTAAATACATAAATAATTTTACAAAGATTTGGTAGCATTAAATGAGTAGTTGGATAATAATATCCAGAAAATAAATTTGTACATAAATAAAAAATTTCTAATAATTTTGTAAGTGTAGACGCAAATTCAAAAGCGGTATTATCAATAAAACCATATTCGTAATTTGAATTTGCAAATTCAATTAAAATATTTTGAAAAGGAAGAACACCTTGTAACATGTCATATGTTGAATTCCACCTAGTGTCATATTCCATTTTAAATTTTTTATATTTTTTGTTATGTAAAAAACGTAATTGTCTCATTTTTTGAGTTTTTACAGAAAAATTTCTTATTTGATGAATTAAATCGCAAATAGGTTGTAAAAATAGTTCTCCCATTGCTAAACCATCCTTAATACATAAATTAATTATATGACATGCACATCTAACATGAAAAAAAGTTCTATTTAAAATTGTTTTTAAAGAATTTTTTAAACTATTAACCACAGTAGTATTAACCGAAGCATTATCAAAGGAAATAGAAAAAATTCTTTCACTTATTCCATAATCATAAACAACATTTGAAATTATTCTAGCTATATATGCACCGGAATGTGGAAATTTCCAACGTTGAAAAGCTAAAATTCTTTTTTCTAAAGACCATGAATTATTTATCCAATGACATGTTATTACAATATAATATTCTTCTTTATGCTCACTTTTCCAACTATCCGAAATTAATGAAAATTTACATTGACTAGTCATAAATTGTGTAAGTATATCATTTTTTAATTCCTGATATCTATCTAATGATCTCCTCCTACCAGATTGTTTACTACTTTTTTTATAACTGGGTTGTAAATATTTTTGTACATATTCTTCAAATACAGGACATGCAACTATATTAAGTGGTAATTCTTTTCTTGCTAGCCATTCTATTTGTCTATTTTTTTCTTTATCCGAATTATATTTAAATGTACCAGTTATATTATCTCCCCTTGTAATTTGTGTTTGTTTTGTTTGTGGTAATTTATCTAGATGATTATTAACTAAGTGTCTCTTAAGTGTGCCTACCCCCCAACCTTTTAAAAATTTATATTTTTGATGAAAAATTTTACAAATTGCTTTTTGTTCATCATTTTTCCTTTCAAAAAATGTCCATATATTAAAATCATCTTTTTTAGTTTGTGTTGTGTTAGATTCAGTGTTAGTAGGTTCAGTTTCTTCCAAAAAAGTTTCAATATCTATATGATCGGGAATTTCAAAAAATGGAGGAAGAGGAGATTGTTGAGAAGATTGTGAAAAGTGTGTTCTGGCCATTTTATAAAAAAATTAAGATTAAAATTTTTAAAATAATATATATGATAAAATTTTTTAAAGGAAATTTAAGATTAAAGTTTTTAAAAAAATTTTAAAATTTAAATTTTTTAAAAAGGTAATGCAAATGTAATGCAAATGCAAAAAAATAAATATGCAAAAAAATTAAATGTACCGATTTGACGAATATCGCAGTTGTTTTTCACAAAATCTTGAATGAGCTCCCAACCTTGAAATCTTGTCAAATCTTGATCAATGTAGATAATGGGGTATAAGGTAATGAAATGGTGTAGAAATTGATGGAAATGGTATAAAAAATGATGTAGGTAATGTGGTATAAGGTAATAGAAATGGTGTAGAAATTGGTAAAAATGTAGATAATGGTGGAAATGTAGATAATGGAGAAAAAGAAAATGAAAAATTGGAAATGGTGTAGAAAATGATGGAAATGATATAAAAAATGGTAATAGAAAGGAAATAATAATGGAAAATTAATGAAAATTGAGAGAATGTAGTAATATTGGGAGAATATAGATGTGAGAGAGAAAGAGAGATTTTGTTGTGGAGATTTTGGAAATGGGGTATAAAGTATTTATAGGAAAATTTTTTGACCCTATGGACCAAAATAAGCTCAAAAGTAGCCGTTTTATTGCGGTTGGGAGGGGTAAAATTGGAAAAATTTCAAAATTCAAAAAAAAGGGGAAAATTTGAACCGGAACCGGCCCGTGCAGGGCTGGTGGGCTGGCTGGTAGCGGGTTGGCCCGCTGGTGGGCTCACGGGCTCTTAGCCGGCTTGCTGGCCGCAGCAGGCTTCGCGGGCCACAGTGGGCTCGTGGGTCAACAATTGGTGCACGGGCCACAATAGGCCGCGACTGGACTGGCGGGCCGTTGGTGGGCTGGCCCGCTCACGGGCTAGGGCTCACGCTTGCGAGCTGGAACGCGCTCTCGCGAGTTGAGGTGTGCGCTCGCGACAGGATTGCGCGCTGTGAGGCGAGCGCGCTCGCGTAGACGAGTCGCGCGCTGTGTGCACTGTGCTCGCGCAGGGGTGCGTAGGTTGGGGCATGCTCGTGTTGGGAAGTTCGCTGGCTCACTCTAGGTCTCGCGCTAGGTCGCGCTGGATCACGCTGGGTCGCGTGCAGAGCTTGCGGGAGATAGCGAGCTGTGGCGCGCTGGGCTCACGCGCTTTGGGGTGCTGGCAGCAGATCGTGCTCGCGGGAAGGTGTTGCAGCGGCGGTTGGGAGGGGTGGCGGGAGGGAGAGGCCGCGGCGGAGGAGAAGGCAGTGGCAGAGGAGAAGAGAAAGAGAGAGAGCGAGAGAGAGAGAGAGAGAAATGGGGAAAAAGAGAGATTAGGGCTTTTTAGCCCTAATCCAGATTTTTTTTTCTCTGGTGTTACATGTTTGATCTAAACTTCCTCTTTGGAGGGCTTCTCGTGGGTTTCTGTTCGTTCGGTTTTGCTTTTTTTCTTCAATCGTGTGGTCTGTTCAAAGTGTATTTTGCATTGGAGAGAGATGTATTATTACTGCAAAGGATATGATTATTGCAGATGGGGATGGGGATTTTGAATGTGAATGTGAATGGGATAGGTGCAATGATAATGGTGGTAGCAATAATGTTGGTGATAGAGTACAAAACCCAACTGTAGCTCTTGGGGTATCAAACAGTTTATCAGACTTCCACTTTTGCTTGGGTATGGGCCCATCCCTCGCTACAACTCTTTTTTCTTCCACTGGGGATTTTGAAGAGGAAGGAACTCATTAACCAGGAGTCGAGTAAAGGTAGGTGAAGATTTGAGAACAAAAGTGGAAAGAAAAGAAAGGAAAATATCCTCTGCAGCAGACCATGTGTTTGGGCTTGTTGAAAATCTGGAGGAGGATAAGAGAGAATAACCAACTTTTTTAGTTTTATATTTTGATCGCATCACAGATTCAACATTTTAGTTGCAACCGGGAGGCATTTTTTTTAAAAGGTTGAAGATGAAGGGGACTCGTACGGATCTATAGACAATTTTTTTTTTTTTTAAATAACCTCCGACAAAAAATAATTCAATTTGTAATCCCCATTTATCATAGGTTGAACTCGCGACAAACTATGTCATGTCTTTAACCTGCGACAGAGGGTATGTCGCGTCTTCAACCCGCGATATGAGATATGAAAAAAATGAAAGACAAGAGTGATTGAGAGCAAAAATAAAATAAAATAAAAATATGAGATTTTTTGAAAGATGTCCAGGTCAACGTGGTGGTGTTCTTGTCGACCTGGCAATACAGGAGGAAATCCCAACTCCCTTTTATCCAATAGATGGATAATGCGTTAGGCATAATCCATTCAAATGTGTGTTAAAATTTACTTTGAAATCGTTTATTACTCGTAAATTTAAACTATATCTAAGAGTTAACATCAAATGAAGTGTTTTTAACAATGACTTATTGATCATATAATTAAAACTGATATTTTTTAAATAAAAAAAAAAAAAAATCTCGACTCGAGTTTTGTATATGATGAAAATGGACATAAGAGTTTTGATTTTTAAAAATCCAGCTCAATCTGATTTGAATCAAATGTAATGAGACCTAACATAATTATTAGATACAAATAATTTATAAAAAAAATGTTATTTATTCTCCCTTCTTATTTATTATTTTGCATATAAATAATTTATTTAGTTAATTCTAAAATAAAAATTAATTTTAACTTTAATACTTAGAAATTTGCTAAAAAAACTTTTTGTTGTAAAATATATAAGCTCTTAAATTCAGAAGTAAAAATTAATTCATTGATACATATATAACAAAAATCAACACATGGGACTCTTGTTTTTTCGTATTTTCTTCATTTTTCTGCACTTTAAAAGCAATAAAAATATTTTTATTACTATTTAAATACCCTAAAAATGGCATGTTAATCAAATTTTCTTTTCTATTTTTTTTTTTTTGCAAAATAATCTGACTAATCACACACCACCTCATCTCGGAAAAGGGTAACCATTTCATATATAGCCATGAAAAATGTTTAAATCATGAAGGAAAAAAAAGGAAAAATATGTTAAATATAACTAATTTGCTCAAATAAATTTATTTTAAATTACATTCTTTCATAATTAATTGAGCTACATAAATTCTGAGAATCAAACCCCTACCCCACCCCAAGCCCAAAAAAAGATCCAAAGAAAATGGAACTCTATACCCATCAGTACACAATAAAAACTAACTATTTACACATGGGACTCTACCGGTGCCGTCTACTTCTCTGCCTAGTTATTTATCATTCACCATTCACCATCATCTGCAAGCCACTCGAGTTCAATCGCCATTGAGTTCTTTGCCTGTTCGTCTCTTTAGTTTTCGCCTTTCTTCATCTTAGATGTAACTCTCCGCCCCCTGCCATTCGCCCGCCTAGATTTTGGCTCTTCGACCAATCCACCAACTTTGCTCTGCCTCAACATCTGCTTCGCCACATTGATTCACTTTCAATTCACTGCTTGATCTTCGACTTGAGTCCTCCACCTTGGATCGCCTTAGACTGTTTCTGATTTGCCATCTTCAAACACTCTTCTACTCTTTTTGATCTCTCAATTTGCATTTTCAAATTTTGGATATGTTAGCTTTGTTATTTTTATTTTATTCTTTTCGGTTTAATTTTTGTATCTTTTTGTGTTTTATTCTTAGATTTTATCTTGGGGACCTTAATTTTGTATTCATAAATTTAGTTTTAACTTTAAAAATAAAATAAAAATTCAAAAATATTAATTTATTTCACATTAGGAATTTACATTATTAGTTTTACATTATTAGTATTTTTTTGTTATATTTTATAATTTGAGTTAAGAATAATTTTAGAGTTTTGCATTAATTACTTAGCTTTACTTCTTTGAATCACTGATTATATTTTATTTATTTAGTTTTAAAAATCTTTGACTTAGAAATTCATTTAAAAATTGGTTATATAATTTTGGGTAGTTAGAATAAATTAAAATTTTAATTAAAAAATTGACTAATTTTAATATGAGATTTGGTTATATTATTATGGGGTGTAAGTAATCACAAACAAAAAGAGAGAAAATGCATACTAAGTCAATAGGAACACAACTAAGAACTATAAATCCCACTAGAACCATGGAGCAGTTTATATATCTTCAAATTTATTGGTTTCAAATGTAGATTAAAATCAAATTTGGAGAGATTTTTGCCAATTACTTTTGTTATACAGTTTAAGCCTTTTTGCCCATGAAATTTCAATCACTGTTCACAAATACCAATAATAAGGATCGTGTCCCAGGTTTAACCTTAAGTTTGTATTTTATTTGATGGTGAGTTTAGGATAATACAAAATTTTCATTAAAAGAAAAAAAGAAGACAAAGCATTAGCAAATCCAAAGAGGAAGTGCCCGTGGTGGTAGGACATATTAGCTTGCCTCACCTTGTTTTAGTTTTATTTTTTCCACAAATATGACATATTTATTTCAATCATTTTACAATAGTTAAAAACAAATTAGAAAATCCTTGGACTTCATTCTCTTGCATGGGCCTAGAGTCCGTCTCAACCACCCCTACGTCGTTGAAACCTTGAACAACCTCTCTGATCGGGTGCTGCAACATGTGGTCCGCAGGGATCTCCGGGTTTAATAAATAATAAAAAAAGAATATGGATAATAGTTAACTTTGGTTTGGTGGTTTTAGTGTTCTAATTTAAATTAAAAAAAAAAAAAAATTTAAATCAGTGCGACGGATATCTTTAGCGACGGAAATTTTTCGTTGCTAATCTGTCGCTGATATGAGCTACGAATATATTTCTATTTGTAAAAATTAGCAGGGTCATTTTTAGCGATGGATTTTTTCTGTCACTAAATCCATCGCTAATACCCTTTAGCGACGGATTTATGACTTTCAGCGACGGAAATTTCCATCGCTGATGTCGTGTTTTCTGGTAGTAGGAAAAAAGAAATAATTTTTTGATTTTTAAATTATCGATGAAAGCCAATTTTTCTTCTTTTCTTTTTCTTTTAATGAAATTAAAATCCAATACTCATATCATATAAATCCAAAATGTTAATTATAAACTTTGCCAAGTAATATTTTCTATCTTAATATATAAAATATAAATTTTTTTAAATAATAATAGTGTACTAAACTTAACTTATAATTAAGATATTAAACGAGCTGAGTTAAACCTAAACACACTCATAAATTGTTTTATATTATTTAACAAATTAGTCTATCCGAACTTCTTGTAGAATAACTTATTTAAAATTAATTTCCAAGATTAATTGACTTACAATTTTGAAGTGTTTATTTTTATTGAATCTCATGGGCCGTATTTTTTATATGAACTATCATGCATGGATTTTCATTTACTGATTTTATACAAATTTTGGTGCATTTGAAAATAAATCCCGTTGTGAGTCTGGTAATACTCATCGAGACCTATTTATCTCACATCATTTTCTCGCATTTCCTAGGTGAAGATTAGTTTACGATTTACAGTCTCTTTCAATCGCTCATCCAGTTGACATTGAGCTCATATGGGATGGAGTTCGGATCTCCATGAAAACTAAGATCTCTACATGTGAGTATTTGGTTTTTATGATGTTTCTCTCATATTTCGTTTATTTTGGAAAATTAATAGTTTGAATCAATTTATTTTGTTCAATATTTTATTTTATTACATTGACTTAGAATTTGAAAAAACTCAACTTAATCTATTCATTTAATTTGGGCATTGAGGTCAAGTGTGATGGAGTTCAGATCTCCATGAAAGCTAAGATCTTTGCATGTGAGTATTTGGTCTTCATGATGTCTTCTCTCACATTTCGTTTATTTTGGAAAATTAGTAGTTTGAATCAATTTATTTTGTTTGATATTTTATTTTGTTACATTGACTTATAATTTGAAAAAATTCGACTTAATCTATTCATTTAATTTGATCAAATCTTTATTTTATAAAGTATTTTTTCTCTTTCCACTGTTCGTTATATTATTTGTTTATATTTTAAGATATTTACTTAGACTGATGATGGTGTTGGCCGGTTTAATAGTCTATCGATGCCTTCACACCGGTAGCACCCTGGGTTAGAGGTGTTATGAGCCGAGTAAAATGTAAACACACTCATAAATTGTTTTATTTTATTTAAGTAAATTAGTCTATCCAAACTTTTCGTAAAATAATTTATTTAAAATGAATTTCTAAGATTAAAGAAAAAACCTTATTTTTTTTTGGTGCAAAAAAACCTTATTTTTCACCGGTCACAAGTGGGATGGGGCCTTAAAAGTCCACAATTGGGCTTTTTCAACCAACCCCTTTGAGAGAGAGAGAGAGTTTCAAATTCTATCATGGTTCATAAGGTTTGCCTTTGTAGGATCAGAGAACGCAGCATTTCTTTTGCAACTCAAAATGACACCCTACACAAGTCTAAATGACACGAACACTCAAGAAACGAATTGCTCTGCGTTGTTCTATGTGTCGTTTTATGCCTTCTTTCCTTCGGTTCTCATTCTGCCCTCAGCTTCCTTTATTCCTTGTATGACATTTCCTTAGTTGCTCTTCATCTTCAACTCTTGATACTGCCATGAATTCCTAATTCATTAATTACACTAATCAATTACTTCTCCCAATTTGGTTTTTCTCAGAACCCCTGAAACCAGTTTCAATTCAAAGTTGCGAAACCCTAGAATTTTATGGTTTTATGGAAGAAGCTTTCATGAGGCATATTCCCACGATTTCTATTAATTAATGGAAATTTTCTTTTTAATTGAGACTGTTGTTGGTATTGGTCTTCAATGAAAAATTGGAATGTGCTATAATTTTCTCCTTGTTTATTGATTATGTTATGTCTTTGCTTCATCATTTTCAATGCAATTTCTGTTTCTTCTTTCTTACTCTGCCTCCTAAGACCTGGAATACAAGGATCTCGTCCGAGGTTTAACTTTAGGTTGATTTTTCATTTCATTTCAAGTAGTCTTAGTTTTATTTTTTTCCACAAATATGTCATATTTATTTCAATCATTTTACAATAGTTAATAACAAATTAGAAAATCCTTGGACTTCATTCTCTTGAATGGGCCAAGCGTCCATCTCAACCACTCCTGCATCCTTGAGACTTGGAACAACCTCTCTGATAGGGTGCTGCCGCATGTGGTCCGCAGGGATCTCCGGGGATTTTTTTGGAGCATGGGATTCCACCCTTTTTTAGTGCCGGGTATCCGATTACCGTGTTTTCTTCACCAATGGCCTGGCCAATCTCCCCTGCATCGTTCTGTGCATGTGCTGCATGAGCAAACATGGCAATGAGGAGAGAGAGGATAAGAACAATGGCTTTCACATTCTTCTCCATTTTTCAAAGGTGAAGGTTGTGATAATTTTAAAATGGCAATTTTGCTTGTTTTGTTGAAGCAAAAGTTTTGGCTTTTATACTTTTTGAAGTGGTTGTTATTAATAGGAATTTTATTTTCTTTTTTTTTCGTGTGTGCTTTAAATAGTACGTTAGCGAGATGTCGTTGTGATTTCACTCCATTAATTTTATAGAATTTCTTTTCTTTTCTTTTTCTTTGCTTTGATGTCAAAAGCTATATTTAGATTTTTAACCAAATTTATTATTAATTGTTTGTATTCTCTATTATTTAGCTTTAAAAAGAAATTGTGAATAGAAATGATTGAGTGAAGAAATTAAAAACTACCAACAAACAGTCTGATTAACTTGGAAAATTGTCATTTGGATTTTTCACTGCACTATGTGTTATCATTGTTAATAAATGCCATAATGAAATAATCAAAGGAGGGCTCTACCAAAGATTAATATTTTTATTAAATAGCATGTATATTGTTTATCAAATTGAGCTCAGACAAATTTTACAACTTAAACTCAAATTGAGTTTTACTGTAAGGGAAAAAAGTTGAGAAGATATATGGTAACTATGTCTACCCATGTAAGGGCAAAAAGAAATAATTTTATGATTTTTAGATTATCGAAGAAAGTCAATTTTTATTACAAAGTTAAAATCCTAAATGGTATTACAAGAAACTTATGGGCCCTCTCTCTAGTCTTTTTATATCTCAATTCAAGGTCAATCTAATTATTCGCCCTTTGGTTGGTGGCAGAAAACATTTCGAAAAAATGAAAAAAAAAACACCTTAATAACGAAAATAACGAAAAACACCTTACAAAGTTAAAATCCTAAATGGTATCACTATTTTTTCTTTTCTTTTCTTTTCTTTTTCTTTTCCCCTCTAAACAAAGATGAAAGTGAAGAATTAACACATGAAACGAGATATTCAGTCTGAAGCATAACAATCTTAAAAACAACTTAATAACTATAACTATATATATATTTATTTGGAATACCGGTATCCATAAGCTCGATTAATCCGATTCGAATAGCTGTATATCTAATTTTAGTGTCACATCTTGTGATGCCTGTTTTTCATTTTCAAAATTTGAATTCGAAATATTGATTAAAAGAGTTTACTGTTTTATCACTAAATCTATATATTGTTGGTATAAGTTAATAACTGTGGTCTTGTCAAAATTCTAGATAAGCCTCCTTTTTTTTAACTAGCAAAACATTTCAAATAGAAGAAAATTTTCTTGGGCATGTACATTATTTATATACATATATATATATATATGTAGGTATATGCATATAGATATCCTAGTTGATAAACTTGATAACATAAACTATGCAATGGTCTCACATATGTAAGTCATCTATGTTGTCAATACGATATAGCTGACATTTCTCGTGAATTGATGTCATTGTGTCTTCGGATTCATCTTTAGAAACAATGGGCTCCTCCTTTTCTTTCCCTCTATAATTTTACATTTTTTATAATTTTACATTATTAGTATTTTTGTTATATTTTATAATTTGAGTTAAGAATAATTTTAGAGTTTTGCATTTACTTAGCTTTAATTCTTTGAATCACTGAATATATTTTATTTATTTAGTTTTTAAAAAACTTAGACTTAGAAATTCATTTAAAAAATGGTTATATAATTTTGGGTAGTTAGAATAAATTAAAATTTTAATTAAAAAATTGACTAATTTTAATATGAGATTTGGTTATGTTATTATGGGGTGTATGTAATCACAAACAAAAAGAGAGAAAATGCATACTAAGTCAATAGGAACACCACTAAGAACTATATATCCCACTAGAACCATGGAGCTGTTTATATATCTTCAAATTTATTGGTTTCAAATGTAGATTAAAATCAAATTTGGAGAGATTTTTGCCAATTACTTTTGTTAAACAGTTTAAGCTTTTTTGCCCATGAAATTTCAATCACTATTCACAAATACCAATGATAAGGATCTTGTCCTAGGTTTAACCTTAAGTTGGTATTTTATTTGATGGTGAGTTTAGGATAATACAAAATTGTCATAAAAAGAAACAAAAAAAGAAGAAAAAGCTTTAGCATATCCAAAGAGGAAGTGTGTCATGCCCCGACCCTCGAATCGAGCACCATAACCGCCGCGTTACTTGAAACACATGTGAACTTCACTCCATATTCCGAGATACTACAAGGCATCCCAATATCCACCTATTTTCTAAAATAATCTAACCATAAAAATAAATCAGCATGTATTCATCGCAAAATCAAAGGACTAGCTCGATCTATCTCTACTCAAAATATGCATGCATCGGGCCAACCCGACTATTCTAATCAAATCCACAGATTATAAACAAGTTCCTATTCAAGGGATCCAATCCAAATTCTACTAAAACAATTCTCAAAGAAAATTTCAAGGAGATAAAAAGTGGAGGGTCCTCATTTTAATTATACAAACCATAGTCAAATTTCAAATCCATATAAATATAGTAGAAAATAAGTTTTCAAAATAAATACACGGTATGCTTTCATTTGGATCCGCTAATACCTCAATTCAAATGAAAACTATTACCTGAATAAGTCTGATAAAACAAGTTTGTACGATTTTAGCACTACACGTCCACAAGTCCCGAGTAGGCTTCCTATGTGAAAATGGAGGTAGAAGAGGTGAGTATATACTATACCCAATAAGTGATATACAAATTGTATAAAAATAAGATTTATATAGTGGATATATCAAATGTATATATTTCAAACCATCGTATTATTCTCAAATTCATCCAATAAAAAAATAAATAAATAAACTCACACCATTGTTTTCATAGTCATCATAATTCACAATTGTCATTATTCAATCTCATTTGCATCCAATTATTTCATATTTTCAAACACGGAGCAAACCAAAATCATTGTTCCCAACAAAGGTCTATCATGACTTAGAATGGGCCACCAACGGATTTAATAATTTTATGTTTAAACATGTCCCCATAGTTGATGTTGTCTGAGGGCTCTCATGGGTTGTGTACCCAACTATTCCACGCCCGTAGGTACTATATCCAGCCATGAATGTATCGTATGTGCTCGGCTATATCCCATGGTCTACCAACCCTACTAGTCATTCCGTAAAGGAAAATGACTAGTCATTTAATAGGGGTTCAGACTCTCACCCTAAGCCAAACATGTGCATCATTTCCCAAAAATCGTAAATCAAATTCATGTACCATCAATTCTAAAAATTTCTCAATAGTAATTATCATATCAATGGGTTCAACATCAATAAATTCACATGACACATTTATTTATTCAAAACAAATAGGATGTATAAGAATTCAAAATTCAATCTTTGAGATATTTCACACACGCTAAAGTATATAAATCCAAAATTTGAAATTCATTTAGAAAATTCAACAAAATCATTTTTCTTATTTAAGTGCAATCATGAAATCATTCACCTCTTGAGAAGGTGAACACTTCCAATTCGAAATCAATCCAAAATAATCATTTCTTGAATTCCAATTGAATTATCTTAAATCAATAAATATAAATTCGATATTAAATCACGTCTATTATTAGGGTTTGAGAGTTTTCCCAAACATAATACAAAGCCTAATTTCCAAAATCTATAAATCTATGTTCTCTGTTCATCAACCATATACCATTTACATCTATTTACTATTTTCATATACAATTTTCCTAAATCTCACATTTATAAACCCTACATTTAATTTTCCCAAATTTTACATTTCCAATTCTTAACATAAATCTTAAAACAAGTAAGATAAACTTGAATCTAAGACGAGAGAGAAATATTATCTTTGAGAAATCTAGAAATTTCATCCGACATCAGGTTTGTCGAAAACCTTAACTTTCTCTCCCTACAAATATCCCAAATTCCGAGCATAAAATTCAAATTCATGAGTAATTAAACGAAATCCATGTTTAGAAGGAAGAAATTTGCTTAATTTTGTGATTGGATTGAATTTTGAATGTTGAGTTTAAAAAACTCTAGATTTTTCCCTTTTTGTGCAAATTCTAGATTTCTCCCAAAATCACTTTCATTCACGAGTTTGCTTGAGGGTTTTGGGGGTTTAATGAGTGGGTTTGGGAAAAATGGAGTTGATTTCAAGAGAGGGATTGTGAGAGGGATGGGTGAGACAGAGAGATGAGAGTTGAGATAGAGAAGAGGGTGAGATCGGGTGAGAAGAAATGAGAATGAAGACTTATTTAAACCCTTTTTAATAGTAGAGTATGAAATCTTAACCTTGTCCCTCATTAATTTTAGGTTTTGTTCAAATTTAGTTGTCACTTTTTGTCATTTCATATCTTTTTACACCCATGAGTTGATTTACAAATAGTACAAGTTGACTTAGTTTAGAGGCCAAGTGCACTTGTAGTCCAACAAGTAGGCTTGCTCTTTGTTTTTATTGAGCTCTCAAGTTGATTAAATATGGCTCAAGATGACCCAAATCCCTTATTTTGTAACCCCCAAGTCGTCTTACTTTCTAGTGAGTCATCTTGCTTAATGTGCAGACATGTTTCTTTATGAGTTAAATCTGACGGGTTGACTCGTGCCTACCACAAGTAGCCTTCTAGACATAAAATCTGAAGCACAAGTCGATCTGTCATTGGACAAGTTGGCTTGCCTATGTGCAGAGTTAAGAATTCTAAGGTCTATTCTCCTCAAGTTTAGATTATCGATGGAAGTCAATTTTTGTTACAAAATTAAAATCCTAAACTCATATCGTATAAATCTAAAATGTTAATTATATCAATCAAAGAATAAATCAGCGTCAAGTGAAATTTACCGAATAATATTTTCAAGCTTAATATATAAAAATAACTGTAAACTAAATTTAAGTAAATTAGTCTATTTGAACTCTTTGCCGAAGAATTTATTTAAAATCAATTTCTAAGATTAAAAAAAAATTAGAGAAGAGAAGAGAGAGAGAGAGAGAAAGAGAGAGAGAGAGAGAGGGAGAGAGAATGAATGAGTTTCAAATTCTACGGTTAATTAGGTTTGCCTGTCACGCCCCAAACCGGGATCGTGAACAGCCGCCCGTTGCCCCTGAATGCCGGCTGTATTTTTACAGAAAATTGGGCAGAACCTCCCCATAAATCGGAGGTTTCCCATGTACAATTATACCTGTATAATCCAAATCATCCTGTACAATACACAAATGGCCATCCCGGCCTCTCCAAAATCAACAAACACCACAGCCAACATTCAGAACAACGCAAGGCTATAAACAAACCTAGCCACAGACCTCTACTGTCATGCCCAACTAGAGCATGAGCAGCCGCTATATCGAGCGGACCTAAGTTTATACAATATATATCACATTTCCCAAGTAACGTTCAAGTACGTACAATCGCCTCAATGCAAATGAAATATGAGAGTTAAACTATACAGTCATCCCAAAATAAGTACATGGCCAACTACGGACCTCAATGTCAAGACCTCGCAGGGTCGAAACTAAATTAGAAGTAAATCTCACCGTCAGAACAATAAATCCGCACTAGAGCCTGTAACACCGCTCTATCACAATAAACCTGTCTGAGGAGAGAAAATAGAGGGGTGAGTATCATGGGAAGATACTCAGTGAGTGAGGGGGGTAATATCAAGCATAAATAGCATAGGTGAACAATTGGAGTGTCAAATAATATCATTCGAAACAACAATTTACACTTCGCAGCAAAACATGATATATTTATCATTTTGAAATCATTTAATCAAACACACGATAGCAAGCATGTATGCATCCATTTAAAATCAAGTAATGTCAGAGCGAGCCAAAAATAGTCCTGGCAAAGGTCAACCGTGACCAAGGACAGGCGCGTCGGGGGTTCTATTATGCATAGACTTTGAAACGCTCTCTACCCCGACGTTGGCCATGAGCTCGCTGGGGCCAACTCATCAACGTGTATAGGACCCCGCCCGGTGCTAGACGGTGGCGTCACACACGTCCTCCCCCTACGTGGGTTCAACCGGCCGCGCCTATAGCCTTTAGAATAAATGACGTTTGCGGATACCTCCTGCAGAAGCGTATCCGGGCAACCCGTGCCTCTACAAACGCCCTTCGTAGCTACGGAATATCATAATATCACAAGGGCACAACGTCCCATAGTATCACAAGGGCACAACGTCCCCGGGCACAACGTCCCACGAGTATCATCACATCATCGCACAACTAGTAGGCATCCAACCCACATAGTTCATCAAAAACATTTTTAAATTTTTGCGTGCCAATACGTCTCATCAAATTCATTTCAAAACAGCATATCACTACATTGGTATAAAATGAAATTTATACATTTTCAAAAAAATGGCACAACTATTGATTCATCTCAAACCATGGATGCATAGTCATTGCAAATATAATTCAAGACACTCCAAAAATCACAAAACAGATTTCCAAATTTAATATCACACGTCAACGAATGCATATCAAAGCATGTTTTATCGAAAATGCGACAGAAAATACGTTTTACTATTTTATGCAAGAGATTAGAGTCCCACTCACCTTATCTAGGGAGGGTGGTCACTCCCTATTTTTTTCAACGACTCTCCAAAAGACAAACCTAATCAAATCGTCAAATTTATAACGATTAAAACCCTAATAAGGGATTCTATCAATAAAATTTATTCATCTCTCACCTAAGGTTCCTCGGGTTTCAGACCTAGTTGTCGTTCGCCCGTCGGGTTGGTTTAAAACCTGTAATATTTCCCAAACTTCAGATGTATTAGAAACCACTAAATTTCTACCAGCAAACCATAGAACTTCAATCAATACAGTCGTTACCTGCAGTACAGAAGATGCAGGTGAGCTCTCACAGGGGAAAGCCGGTCGCGGGCTCGCGGGCCGTCACGGGCTCGCGGGCCGGTGGGCTGGCTGCTAGTGGGCTGGCCCGCTGGTGGCTCACGGGCTCTCAGCCCGGCTTGCTGGTCGCAGCGGGCTTCGCGGGATGCAGTGGGCCGCGGCTGGACTGGGCCTTGGGCCGCTGGTGGGCTGGCCCGCTCACGGGCTAGGGCTCGCTCTAGGTCACGAGCTGGGTCGCGCGCTGGCTCGCGCTGGGTCGCGCGCTGGCTCGTGCTGGGACGCGAGCTGGGTCGCGCGCTGGCTCGTGCGCTAGCTCGTGCTGGCTCACGGGAGATCGCGCACAAGGCTCGCGATGGCTCGAGGTGGCAGCGTTCGCAGGAGATCGCGGTGCGCAAGTGAGCTCCCGAGCAGGCGTGGGCTCGCGCAGTGGAGCGCTCGGACAGTCGCGCACTCGGCTGGGCTAGCGCAGCTCGTAGGAGATCGCGCTGCGCGGAGGAGAGGGGCTGCTCACGGGAGGCGCTGCAGCGGCGGGGATCGCGGGAGAAAGGTGGCGCAGTGGGCGGCGTGCGGTGGCGGGAGAGGGGCCGCGGCGGAGAAGAGAAAGGGAGAAAGAGGGAAAGAGGGAGAGAGAGAGAGAGAGAAGAGAGAGAGAGAGAGAGAGAGAGAGAGAGAAAATAAAAAAAGAATTAGGGCTTTAAGCCCTAATTTTGACTTTTTTTTTTTTTTTTTTTTTTTTTTTTTTTTTTTTTTTTTTTTTTTTTTTTTTTTTTTTTTGCAGTGTTACATTTCTAACCCCCTAAAATCAAGTTTCGTCCTCGAAACTAAAAGAGAATTTACACTGTAAATAAATGGGGGTATTGACTCCTCATAGCTTCTTCTTGCTCCCAGGTCTCCTCCTTGACCTGATCACTTCTCCACAAAACTTTGACTAATGAAATTTCCTTACTCCGTAGCTTCCTGACTTGTCGATCTAGAATAGCCACGGGCTGAACTGGAAAACGAAGATCCTCTCGTAACTCAAGAGGTGGAGGCTCAAGTACATGAGAAGGATCGGTCAAGTATTTCCTGAGTACTGAGACATGGAATACGTCGTGAATACGGGATAGTTCATCAGGCAGCTCCAATCTATATGCCACACTCCCGACCCTCTCAAGGATACGGAAGGGCCCAATATATCTGGGGCTCAACTTGCCCCTCTGCCTGAACCGTATAACTCCCTTCCAGGGAGATATCCTCAAGAAAACCATATCTCCCGTAGCAAACTCAAGAGGTCGCCGCCTACGATCAGCATACGTCTTCTGTCTGTCCTGGGCGGCTTTCATCCGCTCACGGATAACCTTAACTTTATCCTTTGTTTGTTCAATCAACTCAACGCTGTTGAGACGTCGCTCTCCGACCTCATCCCAGCATATCGGGGTGCGGCACTTCCTGCCATATAGTGCCTCATACGGGGGCATCCCTATACTGGCTTGATAACTGTTATTATATGCGAACTCGACTAGTGGAAGGTGCCGATCCCAACTACCCCGGAAATCCATCACACATGCTCTCAGCATGTCCTCAAGGGTCTGAATGGTCCTCTCAGACTGGCCGTCCGTCTGAGGGTGATATGCCGTACTGAAATTCAATCTAGTACCCAATGCCTCCTGCAATTTGGGCCAAAACCTAGATGTGAACCTGGGGTCCCTATCTGAAACAATCGACACAGGTACCCCGTGAAGTCGAACTATGGTATCAATGTAGAGACGTGCCAACGCCTCTAAAGAATAGTCACTGCGGATAGGGATGAAATGCGCAGATTTGGTGAGTCGATCGACAATCACCCAAATCGCATCATGCCGTGTAGAAGTCCGCGGCAATCCCATCACGAAATCCATAGTAATATGCTCCCATTTCCACTCAGGAATAGGAAGAGGCTGCAGTGTGCCCGCTGGACGCTGATGTTCGGCCTTCACCTGCTGGCACACCAAGCATCGTGCCACAAACTCTGCTATATCCCTCTTCATGCCTGACCACCAGTAGCTACCTCTGATGGTCCGATACATCTTCGTACCCCCGGGATGCATAGCATATGCAGAAGAATGTGCTTCCTCAAGGATAGCACGCCGAAGATCACTATCGGCCGGAATACACACTCTGTCTCTGAATACCATGAGTCCATCATCACGGACTCTAAAGTCTCCGCCCTCAGCTCTGCGGACTCTATCTGCAATACCCTGGATCTCCTCATCCGTACTCTGGAGCTCCCTGATACGGTCGAACAAAGTCGGCCTGACCTCAAATCTGGCTAATAAGCCTCCCTGATCATCGTTAGTCAAACTGACTCCTAAGGCTCGGAGTCCCACTAAACAAGAAAGGTAGGCTTTCTCTGTCGACTGTGAGGATGATGCTGACTTCCGACTCAAGGCATCTGCTACAACATTTGCCTTGCCCGGATGATAGTCAATAATGAGATCATAGTCTTTCAATAACTCCAACCATCTCCTCTGTCTCAAATTCAGCTCTTTTTGGGTAAACAGATATTTCAAACTCCTGTGGTCGGTAAATACCCTGCAGGTTACCCCATAAAGATAATGCCGCCATATCTTCAACGCGAAGACTATGGCTGCCAACTCTAAATCATGTGTCGGGTAGTTACCCTCGTGTTTCTTCAGCTGTCGCGAGGCATACGCAATAACCCGACCATCCTGCATCAGAACACAACCCAATCCCTGTTGGCTAGCATCACTGTACACTGTATACTCCCGACTACTAGTGGGAAGGGCTAAAATAGGGGCGGATGTTAACCGTTGTTTGAGCTCCTGGAAGCTTGCCTCACAACGGTCATCCCAAGCAAACTTGACCCCCTTTTGGGTCAATCTCGACAACGGGGCAGCTATCCGGGAGAATCCCTCTACAAATCTGCGATAATACCCGGCCAAACCGAGAAAACTACGAATCTCGGTAACTGTTTGTGGCTGCTCCCACTTCACTATAGCCTCAACCTTCCGCGGATCAACATAAATACCTTCCGCGGAGACAATGTGCCCCAAGAATCCAATTTGTCTTAGCCAAAACTCACATTTTGAGAATTTGGCATATAGCTGCTTCTCACGGAGTATCTGTAATACCACCCGAAGGTGCTGAACATGATCTTCATCGCTCCGTGAATATATCAAGATGTCATCGATGAATACGATGACGAACCGATCCAAATAGTCGTGAAAAACTCGGTTCATCAGATCCATAAAAGCAGCTGGGGCATTAGTCAGCCCAAACGGCATGACTAGAAACTCGTAATGGCCGTATCGGGTGCGAAAAGCTGTCTTGGGCACATCTTCGGCCTGAATCCTCAACTGATGATAACCCGAACGGAGATCAATCTTAGAGAAAACCTTAGCTCCCTGCAGCTGATCAAACAAGTCATCGATACGAGGCAGGGGATATCGGTTCTTGATGGTGGCTTTGTTCAATTGCCTGTAATCCACACAAAGCCGAAATGTACCATCCTTCTTCTTTACAAACAGTACCGGAGCGCCCCAAGGTGAGGTGCTCGGACGAATAAACCCCTTGTCCAGAAGTTCCTGTAACTGAGTTTTAAGCTCTCTCAGTTCAGCAGGCGCCATTCTGTATGGCGGAATAGAAATAGGATTGGTCCCCGGTACTAAATCAATCTCGAAATCGAACTCCCGAACTGGTGGTAATCCGGGAAGCTCCTCGGGGAACACATCTAAAAATTCCTGCACCACAGGGACGTCTTCAAGCCTCGGTCCCTCAACGGTGGTGTCAACAACATAAGCCAGATAAGCCGCACAACCATGGCGTACCAAACGTCTGGCCTTCATAACAGAGATAATACTGCGGGGCAACACTCGTCTCTCACCTCGGAATACTAACGGTGGCTGCTCGGACCTCCTAAACTCAACCTCCTTCGTGAAACAATCCACGGAAGCCCGGTGTAAACTCAGCCAATCCATCCCTAGGATGGCATCGAAATCCGTGATAGGGAGCGGAATCAGATCTGCCTCTAATACTGTCTCCCCAATTCCGACCTCACAGCCCCTATAGACTGTATCTCGAACAATATGCTTGTCAAGAGGAGTGACTACCAAAATCTCCGCATCAAGTGGCGAGAGAGGTCTATCAGAATGACAAGCGAACGTATCGCTCACATAAGAAAAATTTGACCCGGTATCTATGAGAATACGGGCATCGATACCGAATATTCGCATGGTACCTAAAAGTAAGAAAGAAGATCAACGGCATTTAAAATGCGAAGAAAAAGTGAACGAATATATATATATATATCAAACTAGTTAAGCTTCTAAAGCTTTAACTAGTCAAAACTGTACATCGATATCATGATATACAATAAGCTCATACAGAAAGTACACAAAAGTACTACACTGAGGGGTCTGCGGGAGGATTACCCATAATAACATCAGGGTTTGCCTGTGCGTCCTCCTGTGTCATCGCAAACACACGAGCCTGGGCCCTAGGCTGCTGTCGCGACGATCCTGGCACTGTATTACTCCCGGCTGCAGTCCGGGGAGCGGTAAGAGCTGAGTGCGCAGGTGCCCCCTGCTGGCCGGTGCCAGACGTACCAGTACGACTCTGTAAAGTCAATCCTCCCCGACCTAAATCGGGACAGACACTCCTAACGTGCCCTTGCTTCCCACACTGGAAGCAAGTAACTGGTGCTCTACATGCCCCAAAGGCATGGTGACAGTTGCATCTACGGCAGAAGGGCGGTCTCTGTGTAGTAGACTGTGTAGAGACACTAGGGGCTGGTGCCCCAAAGCCCTGTGGTCGAGGTCCCTGTCCCGGTGCTGCTGGTCTGAAGCTAGAAAAACCTCCGGGATATCCAGAACCTCTACCCCTCTTCGAAGACTGTCCACTCTGTGACCCAGTCTTCCTCTTCTGGTGACTCTCCCTCTGTCTCGCCTCCGCTCGGACGATCTCCTCCGCCCGATACGCTGAATCAATCACCTCCGATAGTGTAAAAGAGGGAGTCACCGTCATATATTTCCTGATGCTCAATTGGAGGCCATCTTCAAACTTGAACCTCAACTGAACCGGTGTAGCCATATCGGGGACAAAGGCCGCTAGTCGTCTAAGCTCGGCCTCGTACTCTGAAACTGACCTCGTCCCCTGACGTAAGTGCAGGAACTCCGTCCTCATCCGGTCCTGCTGGAACGGGGTAAAGTACCTGCGGTCGAACTCTCGTAAAAAGTCCTCCCACCGCAGGGTCTGTGTGGCACTGTCACGGATAGCCTCCCACCACGAGAGGGCATCTCCGTCGAGGAGTCTCTCAGCAACTCTCAATCTGAGCTCCTCTGACAACCCCAAATCCGTAAGGATCCTACGAATCCTGTTGATCCAGTGTTTCGCCGCTACTGCATCACTGGATCCCGAAAAATCTGTGCATCCGAGCTGCCGTGACTCTTTCACTAACTGAGTGAGCTCATGGATGCGCCTCAAAGTAGCCGACGTCTCGTCGGTCGGGGTAGACACGGAAGGGCCGGCCACCGAAGGAAGAATCGGTGCCGAAGGAGCAGGTACGGCCGCAGGTGCGGTCGCTGGAGTCTGTAGTGAAGGTGGTGGCATCTGCGCCCCATATCTACTGCACCACTCCTGCCATTGTCTCAAGGCATCAAGTGGTGGTGGAGGAATCTCGGCTGTAGCAGCCGGTGGAGGTGCTGGGGGTGGCGCTGGTGAGCGTGCTCGAGTAGAGGAAGCAACCTCTGGTACTCGTGGCGCCTCAGGTGCCCTAGGTGTATCCGGCACTGTAAGGCCCTCAAGTGAGGCGAATCTAGCACCTCTCCTACCACGTCTAGGTGGCATAATTCTGCGAAAAAATACATTGTCAACGGATAGAAATCGAGATTTAGGGTTAGTTGCTCCGTAACTAACCCCCTAAAATAAATGAACTATAATTTAAAACATTCGAATGCAAAGTAATGAGTTAGATGCGTTATGTATCCAACTCCATAAAATAGGCGAACTTATATGCCTATGGCCAAGTACGGGACTTTAAATGACTGTATGAAACTCTCTAATGCATTGAGAACTTTGCGTATACTTGGGAAAACTTTGATCTTTTCTCAAACCTAGACGCTCTGATACCAATAGAACTGTCACGCCCTAAACCGGGATCGTGAACAGCCGCCCGTTGCCCCTGAATGCCGGCTGTATTTTTACAGAAAATTGGGCAGAACCTCCCCATAAATCGGAGGTTTCCCATGTACAATTATACCTGTATAATCCAAATCATCCTGTACAATACACAAATGGCCATCCCGGCCTCTCCAAAATCAACAAACACCACAGCCAACATTCAGAACAACGCAAGGCTATAAACAAACCTAGCCACAGACCTCTACTGTCATGCCCAACTAGAGCATGAGCAGCCGCTATATCGAGCGGACCTAAGTTTATACAATATATATCACATTTCCCAAGTAACGTTCAAGTACGTACAATCGCCTCAATGCAAATGAAATATGAGAGTTAAACTATACAGTCATCCCAAAATAAGTACATGGCCAACTACGGACCTCAATGTCAAGACCTCGCAGGGTCGAAACTAAATTAGAAGTAAATCTCACCGTCAGAACAATAAATCCGCACTAGAGCCTGTAACACCGCTCTATCACAATAAACCTGTCTGAGGAGAGAAAATAGAGGGGTGAGTATCATGGGAAGATACTCAGTGAGTGAGGGGGGTAATATCAAGCATAAATAGCATAGGTGAACAATTGGAGTGTCAAATAATATCATTCGAAACAACAATTTACACTTCGCAGCAAAACATGATATATTTATCATTTTGAAATCATTTAATCAAACACACGATAGCAAGCATGTATGCATCCATTTAAAATCAAGTAATGTCAGAGCGAGCCAAAAATAGTCCTGGCAAAGGTCAACCGTGACCAAGGACAGGCGCGTCGGGGGTTCTATTATGCATAGACTTTGAAACGCTCTCTACCCCGACGTTGGCCATGAGCTCGCTGGGGCCAACTCATCAACGTGTATAGGACCCCGCCCGGTGCTAGACGGTGGCGTCACACACGTCCTCCCCCTACGTGGGTTCAACCGGCCGCGCCTATAGCCTTTAGAATAAATGACGTTTGCGGATACCTCCTGCAGAAGCGTATCCGGGCAACCCGTGCCTCTACAAACGCCCTTCGTAGCTACGGAATATCATAATATCACAAGGGCACAACGTCCCATAGTATCACAAGGGCACAACGTCCCCGGGCACAACGTCCCACGAGTATCATCACATCATCGCACAACTAGTAGGCATCCAACCCACATAGTTCATCAAAAACATTTTTAAATTTTTGCGTGCCAATACGTCTCATCAAATTCATTTCAAAACAGCATATCACTACATTGGTATAAAATGAAATTTATACATTTTCAAAAAAATGGCACAACTATTGATTCATCTCAAACCATGGATGCATAGTCATTGCAAATATAATTCAAGACACTCCAAAAATCACAAAACAGATTTCCAAATTTAATATCACACGTCAACGAATGCATATCAAAGCATGTTTTATCGAAAATGCGACAGAAAATACGTTTTACTATTTTATGCAAGAGATTAGAGTCCCACTCACCTTATCTAGGGAGGGTGGTCACTCCCTATTTTTTTCAACGACTCTCCAAAAGACAAACCTAATCAAATCGTCAAATTTATAACGATTAAAACCCTAATAAGGGATTCTATCAATAAAATTTATTCATCTCTCACCTAAGGTTCCTCGGGTTTCAGACCTAGTTGTCGTTCGCCCGTCGGGTTGGTTTAAAACCTGTAATATTTCCCAAACTTCAGATGTATTAGAAACCACTAAATTTCTACCAGCAAACCATAGAACTTCAATCAATACAGTCGTTACCTGCAGTACAGAAGATGCAGGTGAGCTCTCACAGGGGAAAGCCGGTCGCGGGCTCGCGGGCCGTCACGGGCTCGCGGGCCGGTGGGCTGGCTGCTAGTGGGCTGGCCCGCTGGTGGCTCACGGGCTCTCAGCCCGGCTTGCTGGTCGCAGCGGGCTTCGCGGGATGCAGTGGGCCGCGGCTGGACTGGGCCTTGGGCCGCTGGTGGGCTGGCCCGCTCACGGGCTAGGGCTCGCTCTAGGTCACGAGCTGGGTCGCGCGCTGGCTCGCGCTGGGTCGCGCGCTGGCTCGTGCTGGGACGCGAGCTGGGTCGCGCGCTGGCTCGTGCGCTAGCTCGTGCTGGCTCACGGGAGATCGCGCACAAGGCTCGCGATGGCTCGAGGTGGCAGCGTTCGCAGGAGATCGCGGTGCGCAAGTGAGCTCCCGAGCAGGCGTGGGCTCGCGCAGTGGAGCGCTCGGACAGTCGCGCACTCGGCTGGGCTAGCGCAGCTCGTAGGAGATCGCGCTGCGCGGAGGAGAGGGGCTGCTCACGGGAGGCGCTGCAGCGGCGGGGATCGCGGGAGAAAGGTGGCGCAGTGGGCGGCGTGCGGTGGCGGGAGAGGGGCCGCGGCGGAGAAGAGAAAGGGAGAAAGAGGGAAAGAGGGAGAGAGAGAGAGAGAGAAGAGAGAGAGAGAGAGAGAGAGAGAGAGAAAATAAAAAAAGAATTAGGGCTTTAAGCCCTAATTTTGACTTTTTTTTTTTTTTTTTTTTTTTTTTTTTTTTTTTTTTTTTTTTTTTTTTTTTTGCAGTGTTACATTGCCACTAGTAGGATCAGAGAACGCAGCATTTGTGTTACCCCTCAAAATGACACCCTATAAATCTAAAGGGCACGAACTCTCAAAGAAACGACTGCTCTGCGTTCTTCAGTGTGTCGTTTTCAGCCTTCTTCCCTCCACTTCTCATTCTACTCTCCGTTTCCTTCTTGCACAACATTTCCTTATTTGCTCTTCATCTTCTACTCTTGACGCTGCCATGAATTACTAATTCACTTCCCCTAATTCGATTTTTCTCCGAGCCCCTGAAACCCGTTTCAATTCAAAGTCTCATTTGATCTGTTGTGAGGTGTCGTAGGAAATCAAAACTGCTTGTGTATGTATCTAAAGGCATACATGATCACAGAAAAATACACTTGGACCAGAGATGGATGCAAGTGTAATGAAACTCTCGGAATATATCTCCATTCATTGACAATATCAACGTGCTGCCTAAATCTTTTTTGTAATTACTCGTTTCTCTTCTAGACTAGGTTTTCCTTTCCTGTGTCCGTAAATGATATGCTTTCACTTGAAGTCTATCTTGCATCCTGAATTAAATCCCAATACCTGTTGAGGGATCCCATGGAGGGGCCGGGCTGAATGTGTATGTCTTGTATGGACCTGACCCGTTTGTTTTGCTATGTAGTACCAGCAAGTTAGTATATATATGCCTATGTTGATCTAGGGTTTTACAAGAGCAAAGTTGAGAGTTTGGGTGATTTGGAGCTAGGGTTTCAAGAGAGAGATCTTCGACATTGTTCCTCCACTTTCTTTCTTTTTGATAGTATATTTGCTCCTCTTCACCTGTGGATGTAGGCTGACAAGCAGAACCACATAGATCTTGTGTTTGCTTGTTCTTTGTATGTACTCTTTCTCTTTACTTTTTTTTAACCTTTCCATTACAGTTTCTGAATGTATTTGATTCATCTGAATACACGTTTTCCTCTTGCAATTTGGTCACTTTAAAATTGATTGTTATGAAAGCTGAAACCATTTAATTTTCTGACTTTTTCCTTTGGCATTCTTCTTAATCTCAAGGTCTGATTTTGTTCCTCTTAAGTGGCTTTTACACCATGGTGCTGGAAAGAGATGATGTACTGATATTTGCAGCGTCCATTGGGTATGATTGGTGGTATTTGTATGTATTGTTTAAAATGCTAATGCTACCTTGAAACTGAAATCCTATATCTATCTGTTCTGTTTCGAACACATCCTACATTTCAAGAAGAGATGCCAATAACAGCCTTTTGAAATCTAAGATATGACTATCAATGTTGTTTTTTTCATGTCACATGTCAGTATTGTTTGTTTCAATTAACGGCAATTTATACCCGGGCTTCACTTTAATGAAGAACAACCTAGAACTAATTGGTTGTTTGAAATCTCAGGCATAAGTTTGATTATAGAGCCAATTACCTTAAAAAGTGAAAGACAAATGTTGTTTTGTGTATGAAACTGCGAACTACTAATGGCTGTTTCAGACAAATGATACCAGTCTACTTCTTGTTATGCGATCCAATGCTTGAATCCTACTTTGGTGATCTCCATTTGTTCTCATGGGTAGAGTGCGATCATTTTTTACTCATATTGATTTCCGTCATTAAAAGCTTGGAACTGAATTGTGGTTTAACGAAGTATCGATTAGCGGGTCCTGAAATTATTTGATTTGAAAGCTTTTATTTTGTTTATTATGTTAGAGTTGTCCTGCACTTGCTATTGTCCAAATCTTCTCACTGACAATCACTTGATATGCTGAATTACAATCTTGATATCAATTCTCTTGCCGAATTCATGGGCCAGGGTTGCCTAAATGCCCCTTGTAGCTACCTGCAGCAAATACCGTCAGGGAATGTGTCAGACGCCTGATGACTGTTATAAGAGAGGTATTTTTTTAATGTTTATGCACATGTATAGGATTTTGCAGTGTTTGCACATATTATTGTGCAGATTCGAAATCCTTGCTAATCGATTTGCTTGTTCTCAACCGTTCTTGAGCTTTAAGTTCTATATGATGTTCTTGAGTGACTAAGCATTGGGACATTACCTGTACAAAAGAATTATCGGTTTATGAATGTTGCTTTAATTCAAGTTTTGAGGGGATCCTTCCTTCTCCTTCTTTATTTTCCTTCATTAGGATTCTTTGAGAAAACTCAAAGCAATTTGCCAAAAAAATTGAAATATCATGACATTAAAATCTTTAAATAGACAATAAAAATTAAGAAAATAGAAACTACTATTAAGACCAAAAATTAGAAACTCTTAAATTGTCACGCCCCGAACTGGGATCGTGAGCAGCCGCCCGTTATCCTGAATGCTGGCTGTATTTTTATAGAAAATCGGACAGAACCTCCCCATATTTCGGAGGTTTCCCAAGTACAATTTACCTTGTATAAATCACAATCATCCTGTAATATAATTAAATGGCCATCTAGGCCTCTCCAAAATCAACCAATCTCACAGCCAACATCCATATAACGCAAGGCTATAAAAATTTCCAACAAACCTAGCCACAGAGCTCTACTGCCATGCCCCCGTCAAAGGCATGGACAGCCGCCAGTCGCTCCTCCTGTGATTTAGAGGAGGCACCGAGCGATCCTAGAGGACACTTCTAAGACATGACACATTCTCAAATACTTATACAATGAACCACAAAAGCCTCAATGCAATTTTATGCAATGACATGTCTATATTTATACAGTCATCCCAGAATTATACAATGGTCGTCTATCGACCTCATAATACATATACATCACCAATACAATTGTTAACTCACAAAATTGCAGCGAAAATATACAATAACTCCTCAGATTCAGATCAAATCTCCCAATGATACTGAGCATCCTAAAAGCAACGCTCCTTGCCAAATACTAACTCTGAAACAAGAAGAGAAATGAGGGGTGAGTACTCTGGGAAGAGTACTCGGGGAAGAATACTCAGTGAGTGAGTGGTTCAATGCAATCGTCAAATATGAAGTGTGAAGCTGGAGTGTCAAAACACAAGTATACAAATCATATTTCAAATCATCATGTTTTTCATTTCAACAATATGTCATTTGCACGCATTATCAAGTTAAATATGCATCCAAAGCACTGTCATTAAAATCATAGAGCTGCCAGCCGAAAATGTCCTGGCAGAGGTCTACCGCGACCTATGACAGGCGCACCGGGGGTGTTATATGCAAGTTTATTTAAAGTACTCTCTACCCCGGCGTAGGCGACGAACCTCGTCCAGGTGCTAGACTTGGAGAGAATATAAAAATCCAAATTCAAATCCTCCCCCTTTCGGGTTCAATCTGGCTAGTACCGTGTCGATAATCAAATCACGACAATTCGTGGGATACCCCAGGCCTAGGCATATCCGGACGCCACCAAAGCGTCTATCACGGTATCCTTCGTAGCTACGGAACAATACATATCAAAGCTCTCAAGGCCAAAATCAATATCATATCAAAATGTGCCGAAGTCAGGTTCATAAACCAATGCAACATAGAGCATAAAATGACACATTATACATTTCAACCACATGGATGCATAATTTCATAATTCAACACAGTTTTTGGACACTCCATCGGTTCACAAAAATCAATTTTAATACCAGTCAAAACATTTCAAACATACGATAAATCATACTCATTCATCAAAATGTTGTAAAACAGAGTTTACATATTAAATAAAAGTATTGAAATAAATCTTACTCACCGTTTTGGGGAGGATTGCGCACTCCCCAATAAAACCACAATATGTAGAGCAATGCTCCCCTCAATTGAATCACCAAAATAGCCAACCTAATCAAATCACCACGGTTCGATATCAAATAATGGTCTAGTTATGAATCTTCAATTTTTCTTTCCAACCAAAACTACATAATTTTACAAAATTTATTCAAGAGTTAAAAGAGATTTCCTTTCTCTCATCTAGGATTCCTCGGATTTCGGATCTAACTTTCGTTCGCCCATCGGTTTGGTCTAAAACCTTCGCAGAGGCTCATGGACTGTCATGGGCCGTCGCGGGCTGGCGGGCTGATGGGCTGGCGGGCCTGGTGGGCCTGCGGGTCTGATGGGTCTGGTGGGCCGTGGGCCGGACTGGGCTGCTTGCTGGACTGGGCCACAGTGGCTAGGGCTCGCGCTCGCGAGCTGGATTGAGCGCTCGCGCAATGGGTTTCGCGCTGGAGCGCTCGTGCTCGTGTTGGGGCGTGCTGGAGGCGCGCAGGGGCTTGTGCAGAGGAGCGCAAGGGCGCGTTGGCGCTTGTACAGGAGCGTGCAGAGGCGCGCAGGGGGTCGCGCGCTGCTCGCGTTGGGCTCGCGCGCTGCTCGCGCTGGGCTCGCGCAGTGCGCACTCGCGCTCGGGAGAGCGCGCAATCGCGTGAAGGAGAGCGCAGCGGCGCTCGTGCAGGGAGGAGCTGCAGCGGCTGTGGGTGGCGCGTGGCGATCTTCGCGGCGGAGGGACCAGGTGGTGGCTGCGATCGCGCTCGGCGGAGGAGGAAGGCACTGCAGCTAGCACGCTCGCATGAGGAGGAAGGAGCAGCGGCGGCTGGGTACGGTGGCGAGCGGCGGTGCTGGCGGCGGCAGTGGGAGCGGAAGAGACGGAGTGAGAGAGAGTGAGACGGAAAAAGAGAGAGGGAGGGGACAAATGGGCCAGTCATGGGTTCGAGTCACGGACGCTGCAGCGAGACTCGAATTTCCGGACTTGCGTGGACAATACCTGGATATGGGGGCTAGCCGGTCGGGTGTGATCCCGCGGGGCCTCACATAAATGGTTTGGACTCTTCTAATAATAATTAAAATAAAAATTAACCTTTCAAATAACTAAATACAAAAAATAGAAACTAGATTAAATGATAAACTTGTAAACAGAAAGAAAAATATTTCTGGTGCAGAAAAAGCGAAACTCTTAAAGTTTTAATCAAGCTCGATCAACTGTTGAAATTTTGGTTCTGTCACTTACATTTTGTCTTTCTTGATGTAGATTTCACAAAGTTGCTCATATAGAGTCAGAAGAAATGTTATCGAAGGAAGAAGTTGAGGCTTTATGCGATGATGATTTTGATGGTTTAAATAAGGAATGCGAAATTTTCAAAGAGATGTTCGAGGGACTAATAGGAGATGTCTTGTCCGCTAGACAAATTGAAAGTGATTACAAGTGCACTGATGCACCACATGGTGTAAACAGCAATAGCTCCACTGTAACCGGTTAGAGTTAGTCCTCCGAAGGTTTAACTGTGGAGGATTCAGCTGGTGCAATTGAGGATTCAAGGGGTACTTCTGGAAGCCAGGTGCTCAGGGGAAGGAGGTGCCACGGTCAGACCAAAAGAGCTGGATTTAAAGGTGAAACGGATAAAACTGTCATCTATCCGACAGATTACCTAATGTCGAGCATTCCTTATGCAGGTTTTTGACGTCATCAGTGCCTGTGATTGAAACTGGTAGTGCTATGTCCCTTCCAGATGATCAAACTTGTTTGGTTGATTCTTCTGCGTGAGAGTGTTGCATCCAGTTGTGAGTTGAACTTGACAGATGGTAATGATGAGAAGGATCTTGTTAGGGGGTAAAGCTATTGATTCACCTGCTTCCCGGGACAGTGTTGGGAACAAACTTATAATTACAACTCCTTTAACTGTTGCAAAGAAGTCTGGATTACCTCTCGCTGTTGAGGATGGACCAATTGGATCCTTATTTCGAATTTGGGCACCTAAAAGAATTGGTTGTAGCCGCTCTTTTGTACTTTACATACTTTGTACTAGTTCTTTTTTTTTTTTTTCTTTTTTGACATAGTGAAGTTTAAATATTTTAAAATTTGAAGATTATTAGCTTTCATTTACGTTAAAGTATGTAATTTTCGAATTTAGATAAGAGTAAGACTGACAGTATTTTTCCAGTATCTGATCCCATTCCCTCCATTAGCTTTCATCTCTCCATATTAGTATTAGCCCAGCAAAATATTTTACTCGTCATTGTTTTTTCGATCTCTACGTTTTTTAACACTTTTTCGGAAATTCTCTTTCCCCCAACAGTTGCAAAAACAAAATTTTATATTATAATTAAGTATGTAAGTTCTAGTTGGGAGATGTGGCCAAACATGGCTTTTCCTTTTTCATTTAAAATAAAATTTAGATTTTCATCTCCAAGCAAAAATTAAAAAAAAAAGGCTAAATGCCCCGATCTGTTAACTGGTGATTGGTGTACGAGATAAATCTCTTCAAAAATTAACTTCGATAATTATGCGAGAAAGTTATCTGATTTTGTAATCCTAATTGCACCAATCTCCTATTACGTTAAAATATATATATAATAAGATTTATGGTAATTATATCCACTCATAAGGAAAAAAAATCGATTTATGATATATATGGGAAACTATATGTGAAAGTCAATTTATTATATATTTAAAATTATATATAATATAAATGTATAAATAAAAACTGGAAAAAACAATATTTTCTATCTTAATAGAAAAAGATAAATTTCTTAAATATTATTGAGAACTGAACTCAACTTATGATTTTTTTTTTATACCATGTCTTAGTCATCACCTAGTATTCAGAGTTTTGCCTCAATTAATCTGGATCTAACGCTCTAGGCCCACTTTGTGGGGGGCGGATCTCCCAACATTGTTTTTTTCGTACTCAAGGGGAGTCGAACTCCTGAACTATTTAAGGGATGAAGGTGCCCATTTCACCTGCGCCAACAAGTGTTGGTACTCAACTTATGATATTAAACAACCGAGTAGAACCCAAGCATGTTTATGTAGATATAAACTAGGTGGGTTCTGGCCGCACAAGGTGCGGTCAAGGGGAAAAAAATTGTAATTTTTTATCTTCTTTATTTAGGCCCATTTAAAATTATAATACATTACTAATTGTAACTATTTTTATACATTACATTAATTAAATATTATTTATAATTTCTACCCAAAATATTAAGTTAACTCAAATTTTAAAATAAAAATTATTTAAATTTAAACAAAACATACACATTTTGATATACACGTCGGAGAGGAAAACATAAAGCACTCAAATCAATATATGAACCAAAAACTGCTTTTAATAGGGTTTCTTTTTCTAGTTTCAACAACGCATCAAAAAAACAAAAGCAAGAAAAATGCTGGATTATCAAACCCACAGAATCACCAGAAAGAAAAAGTAGAGTGAAGATCCTAAATATGTTTAGCGCAAAACTTGAGAGAGAGAGAGAAGGGTAGAGAAATAAAGGAGATAGGAGATGAAGAAAAAGACAAGAGAGATTGAGAGCAAAAATAAAATAAAATAAAAATATGAGCTTTTCCGAAAGATATCCAGATCCACGTGCTGGTGTTCTTGTCGACCTGGCAATACAAGAGGAAATCCCTACTCCCTTTTATCCAATAGATAGATAATACCGCAGGCATAATCAATGGAAATATGTGTTCAAATTTACTTCGAAATCGTTTATTAGTCAGAAATTTAAACTATATCTAAGAGTTAACGTCAAATAAAGTGTTTTTAATATTTAATACTAACAACGACTTGTTGATGATATAGTTAAAACTGATATTTTTTAAATAAAATTTAAAAAAAAATCCCGATTCGAATCTTGTATACGACAAAAATAGACATGAGATTTTGATCCTTAAAGATCCAGCCCAATCTGACCCAAATCAATATGATTACTGGATATAGATAATTTATAACAAAATGTTATTTATTCTCTCTACTTATTTATTATTTTCCATATAAATAATTTAATTAGTTAATTCTAAAATAAAAATTAATTTTAACTTTAATACTTAGAAATTTGCTAAAAAAAACTTTCTGTTGTAAAATATAT
Source organism: Dillenia suffruticosa (assembly GCA_033439265.1). Taxonomy (NCBI): domain Eukaryota; kingdom Viridiplantae; phylum Streptophyta; class Magnoliopsida; order Dilleniales; family Dilleniaceae; genus Dillenia; species Dillenia suffruticosa. The sequence continues at coordinate 6,425,938 of JAVTVX010000005.1, forward strand.
AAGCTTATAAATTTAGAAATAAAAATTAATTCATTGATGCAGACTTAATAAAAATCAACACATGGGACTCTCATTTTTTTTCGCATTTTCTTCATTTTTCTGCACTTTCATGGCAGTTTAAAATATTTTTTAATGATTTAAATACCCTAAAATTGGCATGTTGATCATTTTTTCTTTTTGATTTTTTTGCAAAATAATCTGACCCTATCACATACCACCTCATTTGGGAAAAGGGTTGTCATTTAATATATAGCCATGAAAAATGTTCAAATCATGAAAGGAAAAAAAAAGAAAAATATGTTAAATATAACTAATTTGTTTAAATAAATTTATTTTAAATTACATCCTCTCATAATTAATCAAGCTACAAAAATTTTGAGAATCAAACCCCACCCCACCCCAAGCCCAAAAAAATCCAAAGAAAATGAAACTCTCTATACACCCATTAGTACACAATAAAAATCAACTATTTACATAAAGAGAGATATCAGAAGAAAAATCTAATGAAAGTAAGAAATGCAACAAGTAACACACAAGATTTCTTAGCAATTTGAGTTATCAAATATTGGTAAAATTATGCTTAATCAAAAAATAGAGAGTTCAATGTAGTACAATTATGAATAATTCAAGTACGAAAATATGATATAGAGAATTTATTATTTTAGGAGAAAGAGTAAATACCAAATCTAGCTTCCAATTTATGAGCTCAATGAGGGCAATTCATCAGGCAAAAAAATATTGGAGAATCAATTTTACATGAAACTTTTAATTAGTCAAAATCCAAAAGTGTCTTAAAAATGAGCTTAACATAATATATGATCCAATGGTTATAATTTTGTCAGCAAGGAGACCCAAATAGAACCTATATCCAGTTCAATTTATTGTAGTATGGGTCGATACAAAACTAATAGAATTTAGGGTTTAAAGTTTAGAGTTTAGAGTTTAAATCTTAAGGTTTAGGATTTGGAATTGTCAGAACTCTTACGATATATAGTATGAGTCAATGTACTAATAAGTTTATTCATGATTTAAAATTTAGGGTTTAAAATTTGAAAAAAGTGGATTTTTGATAATTGTAAATATTGACCGTTGGATGCCAGATGATTGAGGACTATTAAGAAAAGAGTAAATTACACTCTTTCCCCTTGTGGTTTGGCCAAAATCCAGATATTTTCCTTATGATGAAAGAATATCAATTTATATCCACATGGTTTTAAAAAAATGGCAAGTGACGAAAATTGTTAAAATTAACATGAAATTGAGATCCACGAAAGTTTGGATTAACTCATAAAATTAATTTTCTCAAAATTACCCTTGATTAAAAAAAAACACACATTCTCTCTTTCTCTTCTCTCTCCTCCCCCCTCCTCTGTACACTCCGGCCGCACTAAAGAAGAGAGAACCCTCTTGACTCAAACCTTTTTCAGAGGTCAATATCCATCCCTGTCTCTTCTTTCTCCTACTCTCTCCTCTCTCCTCTCCTCTCCTCTCCTCTGCACACTCCGATAGCAGTATCTTTCGATTTCAACTCCAATCATTAAATCGCCATTCAATTTCCAAAATTTCATCTCAGAGGTGACGAAACCGCCGATCGGTCACTAGATCCATGAGAGAGAGAGTGAGAAATTCATGAGAGAGGGACAGAGAGTGAGGGGATCTGAGTGGGGTTAGAGGCGTTTGATCTAAACTTCCAGGTGTGTCGTTGAACAACAAAAAATAAATTACCTACTTTAGAAAGACGAGTCTAGAGCAAGTAGGGTCGAATCTATAGGGAAAAAGGAGATTTATTTCCTTTAAGGTAATAAAAATTAAAAAAAAAAATTGGGGGTTTTAAATCGACTAAATTAACTACAAAATCTAAATAAACAAAGAATTAAAATCAAAATAGCAAAACGACAAATTAAAATGGGGCAAAATTCAAAGAATAAAAATCAAGATAAATTGACCTAGTTGAAGGGTCATTTCCACTTTGATTCAATCGATTGTTCATTGATTCAGGGATAATTCAACAATGCAAAAATAAATTAGTTATAGTCGCCGACAATCGCCCAATGACCAATCTCTCCTTACCTCGTCGATAATTAAGAGAAGCTTATTAATTATTTCTCCAATCGAAAGTCAACCTTAGAGAAACTCTTAGAATTGAAGGTCTCAACAGTATTAAAATTTAGAGAGACCAAATTCTAATTAACAAACACATATTGGGTTAATTTAAATTAGATCATTTAATCCTATGACACGAATGCCAATTACCACTTTATTAAAACCAACAAACAATTACGGATTTGCCATTTTAATTAGTTGTAGATTATTTTAGATCTATTAAATATTGGCCATCTATTTAATAAATTCTAGAATATCATGATCCATGAAGTGCAGAAATTAAATAAATACCTATGATTGTTGAAAGAAAAAACACATTTAGATCTCACAATTTAATGAATCCAAACTTCAACTAACCTTCAACTAGAAAAGAAATTAAAATGAAGACATATAAAAATAAAAACTCACGAAAATAATGAATATCATTGAAAATAAATATTCAACAATGAAGAAGTGTGGCTGCAGCCATGAGAATCCTCCTCCAATGCACAGCAGCCATCACAATGAAAGTAAACTCCCCTCTCGTGAGAATGTAAAAGCCCTATATATATAGTAATGAAAACTAATTCCCAAAAAATAACCTAAAGGACCCACTTCTATTTTGTGGCTTCCCAAAAACCAACTAAGGATCCCAAAAATATAGGATTACACCTCTTTTACCTAATTTTAACTAAAGGTAAAAATTCTAAAAATCTAAGTTACCAAAATAATGAAATCTTGTAAATATTTTTACAACCCCAAGGTTAAATAAATACACCCAAAAATTCCTAAATTCCCAAAATCCAATTAAGGCAATAAGATTTTCAATATTCATACTCCCAATTTTGTAGTCCAACTCCTTTGAAATTGGCATGCCCATGTGCTAACGGTCGAGTATTACTGTCTGGATTTCCTCTTGCATGCCATATCACCAATTTTTGCTCAATTTTCCACCTTCCTTCATAAATGACCTCCAATGTTCTAGCACAACAAATACTCAAAATTAGTGCAATATTTACCCAAATATAATATAAAATAAATCACAAATATTACACTAAATTTATCTCTATCAAATTCCTCCACACCTAAACGATGCTTGTCCTCAAGCATCCTTATTAGATAAAACACATGTTGTTCTAACCATTATTTTCTCTTCTTCCAAGCTCCAAAGCTAATTAGCACCATAGAGTCAAGCCTAGAACATAATCGAAACGACATGCACTACACAGTGCTTTACACGAGAGCAACTACTACAAATCCCACTAGTTTCTTATACAATCAAAATAGCAAGATTCATTATTTCTCTCCAAGGGTTCACTCAAATCAACACTTTGGAATTGGTATTACCATATGCTTGCAAATATATCAAATCTCCACCACTTAAAAATTGGAATTTCATGCAAAAATCAAAAGGTCTTTCTTTTGGTTGTAATGTGGCTGGGTTAAAGGGTAGGATAAAAAGGGATATTAAGGGTTAAAAGGTACCAACGATACTATGCAATTAACTACATAATTTCTTGTACAATGAACACTTTCGCCACACACAAATAGCACACCAAAAATACATGATCTTAATACCCACAAGTGTTGAACATAGCCAATAGTCAAGCATACATAAACATGTCAGACTTTTTCGATCTATGAATAAAATGAAAAGATGCAGCTCTCTTTCCCTTCTTGTTTTTTTTTTCTTCGAAGAGTATCTCAATACGCAAGCCAAAGTAGGGTAAAACCTAGGTGCCTTTGTCATTTCAATACATAAAACCCTAGATGTGATCTCAAAATGTATAACAATGCAAGTTCTAGAATAACCAATCCAAGTGTGATATTCACTCAAGAAAAGAAATTCCGAGCACAAAGAATGAATTTGCTCGCTTTAGGCTCAAAACCTCACTTTTAAATGGGGTTGTATCAAATCTCACATGTTATCATTCAAAGAAAACTAGTAAAGACATGAATAGCCATTTTCAGTATAAAGACCATTGATACATGCCATTCTTCATATGTTTTCAATCAACCAAACAACGCACATGAACTAAGAGAGCTCGAAAGAAATTTTTTTAAAAAAATTAATCCCTAAATCAAACAAACAAGCAAGATTGAAATAATCCTATCATTAGGAAAGAATTAAAAATATATAAAAAACTACTAAGCACTCCCCCCACACCTAAATCATACATTGTCCCCAATGTATGCCTAAGTGAAGAAAGAGCAAAAGAAAGCAAGAGAACATGCAAAAATAAAGAAACAAACTAAAATGTAGGATAGAACAATACTCCCCTATGGTGGTGGTGGGAATGGGGGACGAAAACCAAAGGACTCGACGTAGGCCATCAAGTTCTGGTCCAAACGAAACAAACGCTCGTTCATTGCATTGCATGAGTCTGCAGAAGGCTGGCTCGAAGTAGGAGGATCGACACTATGCTGGGAGGCACCTCTTCCTAGTGTCTGTAGTGTTAAATTTCAGAGAAGATCGGAGTTAATCTTTTGATGGAGGTAAAACTGACTTCCCAATCATTGATCACACCCGAGATGGGCAAACATCAGTGGAAGTACCTGCAGGTTGTTTTGGAGCAGAAGGAGTGGTCGAGGTGGTTTGCCCTTGCTCTTGTTCAACCAACATTGTAGCAATAGGAGGGGGTCGCAAAGGGTTTAGCAATAGCAGGGGTTGCTTCGTGTTCAAAGGGTAGCTCTGATGAATTATGATGAATTGAAGAAGAATCACCCTTGCGTCTCTTAGGGTTTGGAGGGCGTGGACTGACGAAGAGCCGTAGACCTTCTTCGTGTACGGTTGATGTAGGGTGGGTTCTAGGATTTGGTCTCTGGTGGGATTGCAATGAGTCAGATTGCAAAGAGGTGGATGATGATGAAGAACTTGTCGAGCCATCACTGTCTAAAGAAATTGAAACCTGGAGGGGCTTTAATCATTGCAAGGTAGAGGACGCGATTGATGAGCGAACAGGGTCCTCCCAATTCCGCAAGCCATAACATTGTTGTGCTGAATGTTTCAGCCCCATGGAGTTTGAAGGCTGCACAAAGAGGATGGTCCTGTGATGGCGATGATCAAGTGAGAAAACCAAAGGCGTCGAAAGAGGTTTCAGGTGGAATTGCTTCAGCGATCTCTCTGATTGATGATGAGAAGAAGTGTGAGATGATGGGTTGACGAAGAACCTTAATCAATTTCTTGCAATTCGGGGATAAAGGAGCTATGATGCAGAGAATAAAGAAACACTAATAGAAGTGCTAAGGAGCAATGGAAGGGGCATGAGGAAGAACCCTAAAGACAAAGGGGAAAATGGTTAGAGCAATTTACATCAGAAATGTGAAACCCCCCATTTTTTTATTTTTTTATTTTTTTAGGTGACAGAATGTGAGGAACTTTTGGGTGTGGGCACGCCCTAAGAAAGACCCATTACTGTGAGTTTCAAGCGCCTTTCTCTTACATAGGTAGCCTTGGACTTTGGTTAAGGCATGGGCACGCCCTAACTAAAGTCCATTTCTGGTTATAAAAAGAATATAGGCAAAAATAGGAAGAATGGGAGGCCTGGTAAGGCGTGGGCACGCCTTAACAAAAGAGCACATCTGTCAGATTATTATTATTATTATTATTATTATTATTATTATTATTATTATTATTATTATTATTATTATTATTATTTTTAACAAATGTAAAGTTCAAATCTAACTAAACTAACATAAATTAAGAAAACAAACTATAAAGGTAAATTTTTGGGTTGCCTCCCAAATAGCGCATTTGTTTAATGTCGTTGGCTCGACATTGTTTCCTCAAATCATCCTTCAACGTAGACCGGGTTTGTTAGATTTATCTCCTCCACCATAGACAAATCAAAACCTTTGACAAAAGGTTTGAGTCTATGACCATTAACCTGAAAAATCTTGTTAGTTTCCAAACTTTTAATTTGAATCATACCATATGGAGAGATACTTACAATAATGTATGGGCCCACCCAACGAGACTTAAGCTTACCCGGCATGAGTTTCAATCTTTGTAAAGGAGAACTTTTTGCCCTACCGAGAATTGTTTCCGATGTACGAATTTGTCATGAAGGTATTTGGTTCGTTCCTTATACATCCTTGCATTGTCGTATGCCTCCAAACGAATCTCCTCCAACTCTTGGAGCTGTAATTTTCTTTCCATTCCAGCTTCCTTGGCATTTAAGTTGCATTGCTTGACTGCCCAAAAAGCACGATGTTCAATTTCAACCAGTAAATGACATAACTTACCGAAAACTAAATGATATGGTGACATTCCAATTGGGGTTTTGTATGCCGTTCGATATGCCCAAAATGCATCCTTCAATTGTAAACTCCAATCCTTATGACTTGGATTCACCATCTTCTCTAGAATGCTTTTGATTTCTTGGTTGGAAACTTCCGCTTGCCCATTGGTTTGTGGATGATACGCTGTAGCCACTCGGTGATTTACCCTATACTTTCGCATTAAAGCCTCTACCGTACGGTTGCAAAAATGTGTACTTTGATCACTAATAATTGCTTTCGGCACTCCAAATCTACTAAAAATATTAGATTTAAGAAAGCCTACAACAACCTTAGAGTCGTTAGTATGGGTAGCTTTTGCTTCTACCCATTTCAAAACATAATCAACCACAAGCAAAATATATAAACATCCACATGAGCTAAGGAACGGTCCCATGAAATCCATACCCCATACATAAAAAATCTCACAAAACAAGATCAGAGTTTGAGACATTTCATCCCGAGAAGATATGTTACCCATTTTTTGACAATTTTCACAACTTTTGCAATATTGGTAAGCATATTTAAAAATGGACTCCTAGTAGAAACCACTATCCAAAAATTTTCTAGCCATCCTCTTGTGGCCAAAATGTCCACCACATGCATGACTATGACAATATGCAAAATGTCCACATGCTATTGTGGACGAGAGGGTTGTTGCTGAAACTCTTGTTGTCGATTCTCATAACTAAAATTTGGATGATCCCTCCATCCAGGGTTATAAGTGTTTGAATAAGGATCATATTTCCGTTGAGGTTGTCCCAGAAATCCCCCTGCTGCATTGAGTTGTTTATTCGAATCTTCTTGAAGGGAAGGACACAAATCCATAGGATGACCAAAATCAGAACAAACTCCACATGTCTTAACCTGTTGTGTTTTCCTACAATAAAATTATGCACAAGAGAAGTTAGTTCTTTTAATTCTTGACCAATGGAAAGATCACTTACCTCATTGACCCATTTTCGAATTTCGTTTTGGAATTTCTTGCCTTATTCCAAATTATTAAGCATTGGCTGCCATGTTCGAGATTAAATTTTTTGCTTCATCAGGTGTCTTGTTCACCAATGCTTCTCCACTTGCAGCATCTGTCATGTTTCGTTCCATTGGGGATAAACTTTCATAGAAATATTAGATTAACAACTATTTTGGAATCTGATGTTGAGGACAGTTAGCACAGTTGTTTGAATCTTTCCCAATATTCATATAAGGTTTTCCCATTGAACTGTCTTATTCCACAAATTTCCTTTCTAATAGTGGCTACACGGGAAGCTGGAAAATTTTTTTCCAAAAACATCCTTTCCAAGTCAGGCCAAGTAATAATAGAACCAGAAGGTAAATAAAAGAGCCAATCCTTAGTCTTATCTACCAATGAAAAAGGAAAAACAACAAGTTTAAATTATTCTTCGGTTACCCCCTGTGATCTCATGGTAGAACAAACAATGTGAAACTCTTTAAGGTGTTTGTGATGATCCTCCTCTACAAGACCATGAAATTTAGGCAATAAATAAATCAGTCCAGATTTTAATTCAAATGGAGTTGTAATATTGGAAAAATTAATGCACAGAGGTTGTTAATTAAATTCTGGGGTGGCCAACTCCCTTAAAGTTCGTTGGGCTGCCATATTTGTTTCTTTGACTTCCTTTTCCTCAACGTCAACGTCTGAGTCTATGAGCTGGTCGACCAAATTGTTTTCAAGTGAAGAACTTGCTGCCTTCTTTGTTTCTTGATTTTCCTTTTTCAATTTTCGGGCTGTTTTCTCAATCTCTGGATCAAAGATTAGTTCACCTGTACAAGAAGAACGAGGCATAAACCAGAAACAAGGAAACAAAAATTAAAAGAAATAAATCTTTTCACACCTTGTTCCCCGGCAATGGCACCAAAATTTGGTGTGTCGTTGAACAACAAAAAATAAATTACCTACTTTAGAAGGACAAGTCTAGGGCAAGTATGGTCGAATCCACAAGGAAAAAGAAGATTTATTTCCTTTAAGGTAATAAAAATTAAAATAAAATTTGGACGTTTTAAATCGACTAAATTAACTACAAAATCTAAATAAACAAAGAATTAAAATCAAAATAGCAAAACGACAAATTAAAATCGGGCAAAATTCAATGAATAAAAATCAAGATAAATTGACCTAGTTGAAGGGTTATTTCCACTTTGATTCAATCGATTGTTCATTGATTCAGGGATAATTCAACAATGCAAAAATAAATTGGTTACAGTCGCCGACAATCGCCCAATGACCAATCTCTCCTTACTTCGTCGATAATTAAGAGAAGCTCATTAATTATTTCTCCAATCGAAAGTCAACCTTAGAGAAGCTCTTAAGATTGAAGGTCTCAACAGTATTAAAATTTAGAGAGACCCAATTTTAATTAACAAACACACATCGGGTTAATTTAAATTAGATCATTTAATCATATGACACGAATGTCATTCCCATGACACGAATGCCAATTACCAATTTATTAAAACCAACAAACAATTACGGATTTATCATTTTAATAAGTTGTAAATTATTTCAGATCTATTAAATATTGGCCACCTATTTAATAAATTCTAGAAAATCATGATCCATGAAGTGAAGAAATTAAATAAATACCTATGATTGTTGAAAGAATAAACACATTTAGATCTCATAATTTCATGAATCCAAACTTTAACTAACCTTCAACTAGAAAAAAAATTAAAATGAAGACATATAAAAATAAAAACTCACGAAAATAATGAATATCATTGAAAATAAATATTCAAAAATGAAGAAGTGTGGCTGCAGTCGTGAGAATCCTCCTCCAATGCACAACAGCCGTCGTGAGAATCATCCCAAGAATTCTTCCCCTTTTTATCCCACCAGATGCCTCTAACCACAAAGCCATACTATCGACAGATGGCTCAGATAAGGGATCAGATAAGGGATCATGATCAGCACTACTTGAATTCATCAACAAAAGTTCATTATATTTTTCCTGTATTATTATGACAAAAAAAATTACAATAAAACTATACTATACCAAGAAAGAGAAAGAGAACTTAACTCATGCTATAATCATATATAATGATAGACAAAACTATGGTGGAATTTTTTTTAGGAGTAAATTATATAAAAAATTCAAATTTATCAGTGTAACAAAATCTTATTATACAAAAAAATATATTAATTAAAAGAATAATTTGCACCGGGTTGATGGGTTGGTAGCTATGCTAAGAAAAAAAATTATAGAAATTTAAGGTTCGATTGACTCATTCATAACACATTAGACATTATACTAACAATTTGACAATAACACTAACTTTTGCAACCATATTTTGCAACCATATTAAATGACCACTTGACAATAACACTAACTTATACCGAAAAAATTATCTCAAATGGTTGTTTTGGTTCTGATGCAAATTTTAGTTTGATATGATTTTTTTAGTTTCATTGATTTTTACCCATTTTTACTATTCTTTTCATAGTTTCATTTCAATAGTGGTTTTAAAATTAGAAAAAAATCAATTACATGTGGTTCGGTGCTCCTTATTTGAAAATTTGAGTTTGTCTAATTAAATAAATCCCATATATATACACGATGCTACCAGGTCATTTTCAAAGCAATAAATCAATAAAAAATAAATAAATTAAAAAGTCAAAAGAAAAAGTATAATATAAACAATGTTGCTAGAGAGGCTTATCCCCACGGCCAAAGAAGAAATATGAATTGGTGAATTGGATCTGAATTGGTGAATTGGTGAATTGGTGTGTCCGGTATGAGTTTTTTCTCACAATAACTTACTGTTCTTACTGTACTATTTTTAACATAAACCCCACACCTATATATTATTGTCAATGCACCACTTTTTTATCTTACAAAATTGGTAAAATAAACAGTCGAGAGAGAGACAGATTCCATTTTTTATATGTACAAGAAAATTAAACAATATCCAGGTCTTTGATATGTACAAGAAAATGAGACAAGATAAAGGATAATATAAAGGATAAAGTGAAAGAGAATATGTTCCAGTCTCAAATATAATTGATTTGGGAGAAATATAATTGATTTGGGAGTTTATGATGATTATTTTTCAAGTGAGCTAGGGATCGACAAAATTGTTCCAAACCGGGACTTGTGTAGCTAATTTTGAGTGTCAATTATATGAAAGAAAGGAATCAGTAATAAATTTTTATTAGGTTAGGAGGATCACAAGTTTTTATATAATTCATGCAATGATAACATGTTAATATTCTGAATTCAGCAAAGTTAATGAATTGAACCAAACTTTGATGGGAAAAACCGCAACAAAATATGTCATTTTCTTTGGTCATTTTCACAAAGGGAAGAGCCAAAAATCAATCTATCCATCTACACTTTCGATACATTAACCTATGGAAACAGAAAGATATTTGAGAGAGAAATGATGAGACCCAAACTTATAATTATCACTTCCTAGTTCCAAATCTGTAGGTTAGCCTATAAAATTTCTCATTACCATTAGCAATGGGAATCCATCAGCCAACACTAAAATACCAACACCAGCCAACACTAAAATACCAACACCAACATACCGAAATGTCATTTCCTCCTTTTCTCTGATAAGATTCTATAGATGCAAAATCGAAAAGCAATTACTTTGATTAATAAAAATCAAAATTAAAATGTATGCTTGGGAGTGAAGACCATTTACATTATATCATATTGTATTAAAAAAGGAAGGAAAAAATAGATGCATGTATATTTATCGTGCAAGAGAAGGAGAAATCTAGGCCTATGGAATTGTAATTTTAATTGTCAAAGTTTCAATTACATACCGATATTACTTTTGCTCTCTCCCCGCTCCAAGTGTTGTCCTTCTTTTGAAATGTTCGCTCAAAAGTGTCGATATATGATGGCTCAAATCCCTTTTCCTTGGCCTAAAAAAAATTTTAAAAAGAATCATTAAAGTTAACAATAATAATGAAATAGTAAAAAAGAATTAAATGAATTAAATCAAAATATAAGTGTTTGAAATAGTTACCAATCTTTTTCTATGTTCATCCACATTGATTGATCCCCCTGCGTAAGTGGCAGACGCTTGCCCAGAGTTACAAGATCTATTCCTTTTATTTTGCTCACTTCTTTTTTTGCTATCGTCCGACTCCCAAATTGCCAACATTCTTTGCCAATTTTCCTCCATGATGCAATTTGGTTTCTTCCGATTTGTTTTGGCTTTATTGATCACATTTCGAATGTGATCACCAGCTTTTTTTTTGAAATTTCTTCTTATCTCAGTCTCTTCTGATTCAGCCCAACTAAACCTCCGCTGCAATAAACAAAGAAACAATTATCTTAATTAAGGTAAAAATTTTAATGAATGTATAAATTTTAAGATAAAATTTACCTTAAATTCTCTCCACCATAATTCCTTTGTTTCATTCTCCGTGCTTGTGTAATTCATTGATATCCCTCCCCAATGATTATTAACAATTTTATTTATAATACGCACCACATATATTGGGTCTGAGAATCTATATGTAAACAATTTTTTTATGAGCAATGATAAATAATTAAGTTAAATTAAAGAACCATATATATAAATAAAATAAACAAATGAAGTAAAATTTTAAAATTAAATACTTACGAATCTCCACAAGCGGATATGAAGTTTCGCTCTATACTTGTATCCCCCACATCATTTGATTGTTGCACAGAAGGTGAAGGTGCAACTAATGGGACTGAAGCAGAAGGACATGGGGAAGGGGACGGCGAAGGGGAAGGATAAGGGGAAGTGGTTGATCTTCCTTGTGAAGTTCGAACATGTCCTCCACGTTTATACTAATAAGCATAAATATTAAACAAATGACAAAAATAACAATTGCATGTTTTAACGATACATAAGAAAGGGCATGAAAAACTTACCATATTCAAACTTTTGTAACCGATAAAATGTTATCAAGAGTCCAACTACTAAATCGAAATAATCTACAAAAAAAAAAACAAAGTATTAGGTTTGGACGCGAACATCATTTAAAATTAGAGAAACACAAAATTAGTGATTGATAAAAGCAAAAGCAAATGTGTGGATAAATAAATAAATGATGTATAATAAAGATAATTATATCATAAGGAAGCAAATTGAAATGTATTACATTGAGCATATCTATGTGTACATAACTAAACTTACCCGGTTTTAAAAATCAAAATTTTCATTGTCATCTCCACTTTCACATTCATCTCCATCACCGTCACTGTCCTCATCCTCATCTTCATCCTCATCGTCGTCCTCATCCTCGTCCTCGTCCTCAGTATGAAAATCTGATTCTTCATCGTCATCTCCACAAATTTCATTTGGATCGACATCTATAATTGCTCCACATGGATCTCGTAAAGTTGGAATATCATATTCCTCCGTTTGAATCGTGGTAGTAACTTCTTCTTGTTGATATGCTATATCAACCCAATGCTCTTCAATTTTTTTCCGTGCTTTTGTTTTGCATACAGCCCACCAATCAGTTTTGTCACGTTTCAAACTAGGATATGATGCATAATATACTTGAATTCCTTGCTGTGCCAATATAAATGGTTCATATTTGTTATACTTCTTCTTATGATTTATTTCAATCAAATTATACTTTGGATGCACCTTCATTCCTTTGATGGGGTCAAACCAAGTGCACTTAAATAATACCACTCGCAAATCTGCTCCAGGATACTCTATCTCTATGATTTCATCCAATAAACCATAAAAATCATCTTTTATACTTCCATTATTGGATGACCGAACACATACTCCACTATTCATTGTGACTTTTCCAATTCCATATTCTTGGGTGTGAAAATTAAACCCATTTATAAAATATGATGGCCACGTTCGTACATATGAATTTGGACCCCATGATAGATGATATAACAATCTTTGTTCAACTTGATCAGCATTGGCATGAACATTGGCATGAACCTAAAGGAAAGTAACCAAACTATTATCGTTAAGTAATGATTAAAAAACAAAATATGATGGGAACTTGATAGATAAGTACTTACATATGTTTTGAACCATGTTGCAAATTTCTCATCGCACAGACGATCAAATGCCTTGTTAGGTAGTTCCGAAAATGAATTTTGAAAAATCCTATCATAAAATATCACTTATATATTATATAAAATTTTGACCCAAATAAAATATGTAAAGGCTGCTTCATTTCTTGACCAGTTAAAACTATATACTTACTCAAAATATGGTCCCACTTCTAGACAGTTCAATAAAATATATGTATGAGCTGCTCGCAATTCTTGACCAGTTAAATATCTTCTCTTACATGCTCCATTAGTTCGACCAAGATAATTGAAAATAGAAAATGATGAAAAATTGGGATCGATAGGGCCCTCGTCATTTCTTCCTGCTCTTCGCCTCTTGCACTGTATGTGAGGCTTAAAATAATACGATGCAAATGTTGTCACTTCCTCCACAATATATGCATTAACAATAGAGACTTCGACCCATGCCTTATTCTTCACTTTTTTCTTTAAATGATATAAAAATCTAAAAAGAAAAAACATTAAAAGATTTTAAAAATAAATCTATAATGAAGTATTATTTTGAAAAAAATAATATAAATATTTCACCTCTCAAACGGATACATCCATCAAAATTGTACAGGTCCTGCAACTTTTGCCTCATAAGGCAAGTGAACTAAGAGATGTTCCATAGAATCAAAAAACGACGGAGGAAATATCCTTTCTAAGTTGCATAGAATAATTGGAATATCTCTCTCTAGTTTCTCCATGTTTGATAAGTTTAACACCGTTGAGCAAATGTCATGAAAAAAAATACTTAACTCCGTAATGGCACCCCAGACAAAATTTGGTAAAAGTTCTTTAAACGCAATTGGAATTAGTCTTTCCATAAATATGTGACAATCATGACTCTTCAAACCTGTCAACTTGCACTCATTCAAATCAACACATCTCCCAAGGTTTGAAGCATATCCATCAGGAAACCGCACCATTTTCAACCACTCACAAACAATCCGTCTCTGATCCTTGTTCAATGTATAAACTGCCTTTGGCTTTGGTCCCTTACTACTTGCATCGACATCTAGTGTAGATCGATTACAAACAACTCTCATATCTTTTCTTGCACTCAAGTTATCTTTTGTTTTCCCAGGAATATCCATAACTGTATTTATAACATTATCAAAAACATTCTTTTCAACATGCATGACATCGAGATTATGACGCAGAAGATGGAATTTCCAATATGGTAAATCCCAAAATATACTCCGTTTTGTCCATTTATGCGTACTTCCATAACCAACAGTGGTACCATGAGGGTCTTCAATAGCAGATGGAAAGTTATGCACTTGTTCCCAAATTTGATCACCAGTCACTCTCAAGGGTGGAGGTGTTTTTTCAACCCTATTTTTAATGAACTCAACTTTATTTCTTCTGAATGAATGATTTAGTGGCAAAACTTGTCTATGACAATCAAAATAGCTCGCCTTCTTACCATATTTTAATCTGAAAGACTTTGATTTCTGCATACATATCGGACATCCTAAGAGACGAGCTGTACTCCACCCAGATAAAATACCATAAGCTGGAAAATCATTTATCGTCCAAAAAAGAGCAGCCTTCAAGAGGAAATTCTGATCAGAATGGACATCATATGTATAAATACCTTCATCCCATAGTTGTTTTAACTCTGCAATCAGTGGCTGTATATAAATATCTATTAATTTTTTTGGATTTTGTGGGCCAGGTACGAGCAATGTCAGAAACATATATGGCGTTTTCATACACATACTAGGCGGTAGATTGTATGGAGTTAAGATTATTGGCCAACATGAATAAGTTTTTCCCGATTTGCCAAATGGAGCAAAACCATCCGCACAAAGACCCAATCTAATGTTTCGAGGCTCTTTTGCAAAGTCAGAATATATTCTATCAAAATGTTTCCAAGCCTCTGCATCTGAAGGATGACACATGAGACCCTCTTCTGTTTGATGGTTTTCATGCCACATCATGTGTTCAGCAGTGGCCTTAGATGCATAAAGCCTTTGCAATCGGGGGATTAAGGGCAAATAAAACATTTGCTTATATGGTTTCCGCTTGCGACCCGACCTCCTACTACTCTTGTACCTAGAATGGTTACAAAATTTACAAAATTCTGCATTGTCATCATCCCTCCAATATAACATACAACCCGATTACATACATCAATCCTTACCACAAGAAGACCCAAGTCTTTCACTAAATTTTTCATATCGTAAAGATCAGTTGAGATGATGTGATCACGAGGCAATACTTCTCGAATTACTTGAACAAATTCATTGAAGCATTCCTCAGAGACATTATATTCTGCCTTGATATTTAACAGTCTTGATGTCACTGATAACTTAGTATGAGTGTCATAGCCTCCCCACAAAGGTTGATCTGCAGCTTTCAATACTTCCCCAAACTGATCGACAAAAAACGTTTATTACTTGCATTCTCATCGACACCTGTTACTTCTACCTCCTGCGATGGTTCTGCATCACTAATATATACTTGTTCAAATATTGGAGCACAACTGGTACTTGCATGGTTCGATTGTAAGACAACATTATCAGCTGCATCAATTATCATTCTCTGATATGGGTTTAAATGGTTGTAATCATATTCTCCTCTATTGGAAAATTGTCTACTTCTTCCATATTCTTCCTCAGATATAAACGGTTCACCATGACAAGTCCAATTATAATAATTCGAAGTAAAACCAAATCTACAAAGATGTTCCCTAACTTTATCACACTTATAAAATTTACCATTACTGCACTTCCTACAAGGACACCTTAACTTATTTCCATCCATAAACTCAACTTTACTATTAGCAAATTCCAAAAATCCCAATCCAATACGAAAATCATCGGTCAATCCTCGACGGTCAGGTAAATTCTTATTATACATCCACGCTCTATTATTTTGCATCATCTCTCTACAAATTCAAATTAAAAAGAACAAAAGCTTTGATAAGAGGAAACAGACTTATATACATGAGATTTATTTGAATAAATAGGCAACCTCTGATTTTATCCTTTAATTTTTTCAAGAGAGAACTTTTGAAAGGAAAAAGATATTTATGAACACAAAGGTTTTATTTTTAAATCCTAACGAACCATAGGTACTCCCAAAACATATAAAACATAAAACATATGTGGTACAATTCTATAAAATATGTGCTAATAATTTAAAATAATCATTCAAGACAAACAAATACAAATAGTTAACCTACTTCTTCAACAAGATAGAAATCAACCTACTTCTTCAACAACAAATAGAAATCAACAGACAAAGTAACATAAAGATAGAAATCAACCTACTTCTTCAACAACAAATAGAAATCAACACACAAAGTAACATAGAGATTATTTGATTAAAAATCAAGACCCATACAATTAATCTATTCAAAATTAAATAGTTAAATTAAACACGGATAAAGTGGTAGAAAGGAGGATTAGTGTAAACTTAAGATTTCCAAGAAATAAAGGTTCAAATGTATTTGGGGTTAAATTGCTATATTTATGGGTTAAATTAGTTAAGAATGTTTAAAAATATACGGAGAACAAGAGGCATATTGTACAACATAATATGAATATTTGGAATGATTTATATTTCCATCCAGATGAGGAGGTGGAGAAGAGGAGAGAGGGATAGAAGACGAACCTGATAGATGAACCTGATAGATGAGCGCGGAAGAGAGAATAGCCTTCGATGAAGCTGACAGAGAGAGGATAAGATGAAGAGACAGAGAGAGGATATGTCGAACCTATATCGAGGAAGAAAACATCAGACAAGATAAAAAAAAAAGATAAAGCAGGTGGAGAAGAGAAGAAAGAGGGAGAGCAAACGAACCTGATAGATGAGCGCGGAAGAGAGAATAGGCTTCGATGAAGCTGACAGAGAGGATAAGATGAAGAGAGAGAGCCGAACCTATATCACGGAAGAAAACATCAGACAAGAAAAAAAAAAGAGAAAGAAGATGAGGTGGATAAGAGAAGAGAGAGGGAGAGCAAACGAACCGAGAGGAGAGATGATCCGAGAAAACCTTCGCTGCTAAGTTAAAATGAGATGAGGTGGGAGCTGGTTGCTGGGTTGAGCATAATGCGATGATCAGGGATGAGGATGGTCAGGAATGAATGAAGTATGCGAGGCCACGGAGAGAAGATGCAAGGAGGCTACGGGAGTTGCGGCAACTATGGTAATTAGGGTTCTCGGGCACGAATCCAAGAACAATTTAGTAAAGTTCACAATAAGAACAATTTAGTAAATTTAGTAAAGTTCACAATAGGGACGGAAGAATGAATCCGTCGCTAAGTCCGATTATAATTAGGATTATAATTTGGTCCAATTATTTCGTCCTACTACTCAGACACTCTTAATCTTCTTATTATTATCATCAATTATATTCAAAATTTCATTTTACTAATTTTTTAATTATTTTTAAAACTCTTCCAATTATTTTTAAAACTCTTCCGTTGCTTACACAATTTTTCACACACAATTTCTCATTAACCGTTCATATCAATTAAAAATTTTGAATTGAAATCTTGCAATTTAATTCACAATTTAATTCAAATTTTTTAATTTAATCATACATTTCAATAATAAAAGAAACAAATTTAATTGCATAAAAGAAGATAAGTTTGGTTATTTAATTTTGATAGATAATTCCTTTTTTTAAATCAATTAAACCAAAGCATTTTTTAATGGAAGAAGAAATTTTTGGAGCCAATTTTTTTCATTTTCCGCGCCAAAATGAATTTAAACCTTTCCTTTCCGGTAGCAAAAATTAAAAATAACATTCACATCTCTCTAGAGATCATAAAATAATATAAAAACTAAGGATAAAATAATATAAAAACTAAGGATTTGTTTGGGTTAAGTAAGAGGGTTATAAGATGGTTTGTAAGAGATTAATGATAGTCATAGTAATTTATTTTTGATTTTTGAGTAAATGTTAAACAAAAAAAAAGTTTTTGAAAAAATAAAAATTTTGGCGGTTTTAAAATAACATATTTAAAACCTTTTAAAGGTTTAAAAATTTTTGAGTAATTGTAAAACCTCAAGCATCCATCGGGCGCCATGCCACAGGACCGCACTCGCCTTGCATGTGCGGGACGCGCTGCCCTTGCATGCGCGGGCATGAGCGGGGGCACGGGCGCACGGGCTCACGGGGGCCCGGCCTCGCATGGCCGGGAGCCCGCGCTGCCCTTGCATGCGTGCCCTGCGTGAGCATGAGTGGGAGCCCGGGCGCCCGGGCTAGCTTGGCCGGGAGCCCGCGCTGCCCTTGCATGCGTGCCCTGCGCGGGCATGAGTGGGCGCACGGGCGCCCGGGCTGGCTTGGCCGGGAGTCCGCACTGCCCTTGCATGCGTGCCCTGCGCGGGCATGACCGGGCGCCAGGGCACGAGCGGGCGCACGGGCGCCCGGGCTGGCTTGGCCGGGAGCCCGCGCTGCCCTTGCATGCGTGCCCCGCGCTGCCCTGCATGCGTGCCCTGTGCGGGCATGAGCGGGCGCACGGGCGCCCGGGCTGGCTTGGCCGGGAGCCCGCGCTGCCCTTGCATGCGTGCCCCGCGCTGCCCTGCATGCGTGCCCTGCGGGGCATGAGCGGGAGCACGCTTGCATGCGTGCCCTGCGCGGGCATGAGCGGGCGCACGGGCGCCCGGGCTGGCTTGGCCGGGAGTCCGTGCTGCCCTTGCATGCGTGCCCCGCGCTGCCTTGCATGCGTGCCCCGCGCTGCCTTGCATGCGTGCCCTGCGCGGGCATGAGCGGGCGCACGGGCACCCGGGCTGGCTTGGCCGGGAGCCCGCGCTACCCTTCCCGGGTGCTGTGTGCGATGCTGTGCGCTGCATGCGCATGCCACGCTGTGGCTCGCGGGTGCCAGGCGGCCCATTGCATAGGAACCAAAAAAATTAAAAATGAAATAAATAAGAAAAATAAGATAAATAATTTACATTCAATATTTACGTTTTTGATTCGGTACATGAAAAAAAAATTGATACACGAAACTTCTTAAAAAAAAAAAGTAAAACTACTTGAAAAAAAGGGAAAAATATGGAATTATGGAAATTGAACTTTTGGTCGAAATATTTTTGGTCTCGGTTCAGTGGTTGGTTGTGAAGAGGATGCAAATCCTTGACTCGGAGAAGTCCCAGCAGTCCCAGCAGCAGCAGAGGATGATGGTATTCCTCTTATCACTTCATCGATACGAAAAGGGTTTGGATCATGTGTCGGATGTCTCGGTCTGGGAGGAGAAGCAAATGAAGATCTTGGAGGGCGAGGACGAATGACGAATGGGTAGGCCGGGTAGGCAGCGCTCCCTGGTCGCGCTGTTGCGGAGGAAGATGGTCCTGATTGCGTGGTTGCTGAGGAAGATGGTCTTGATTCCGTGGTTCCGAGCCACAAATGATCTCGTATAACCTTAATAAAATTACTATTCACCCCTAAATCCGCCTCCATGTTCATCATGCAACCTACCATTTTCATATGATCTTGTTGGTTCTGGTCCTTAAAACGATGATCATGTACCCTAAATTCATCAAAATTATGTCTTAATTCAGTCAATTGTGTATGCATTTGTCCGATTTGTTTTCTTGATTCTCCCACTTCACTCCTAACCTCACCAACTTCACTACACACCTGTCCTACTTCGTTTCGAACACTATCTAATTGCAATTTCATATTATTCATATAATCAAACAATTCTTCCCACCTTTTTTTTTCAATTTCAATTTCATTTACATTATCACGAGAATTATCAAAATGAAAATCATGATCTTCAACTCCTTCCTCCCTTTCATGAAAATGAAAATCATGATCATCCGCTCCTTCCGCATGTTCCGCCCTTTCATAATCTTCTTCAGCTCCTTCCGGCACTGGGTTTGGCTCTGGAATACTTCTTTTTTTAATATTTATCCAAATACCATCTTCACATACCCAATACGCCCTCCTTAAAGTTCTATAATTTATACTATTTTTATATATATTTAATTGTAAATGATTTTCTTTCCCTAGATTTATTCCATGACTTTTTAAAATACCACTCACCATACTACAATAGGATAAATTATTATTAGAATCTTTTGAAGATATCATAAAATAAGGAAGTAAAAAATGTAAACCTGGATTTTTTCTTTCAATTATACGTGCCATTAACCAAAAATCATCTCTAGTAATAGATGTACAATTTCCGGCCCGTGGTTTAATAACATGAATAATGAGAAAATGAAGAACTCTTTCTTGAAAATTTAAATCAGTAGCATTTGTACTAAAAAATTCTAAATTATCATTATTAAAAACTATTTTAGCATCCATTAATATTTCCGTATTTAAATACACTGCACAGTCTTCGTATTCTGTCCAACAAAGATCGGCCTCTCTACATATCATTTTAGGACTCACTTTAATTATTTGACCATCAAAATAACTTTTAAAACTACAGGAAGTAATATTCCCATCGATAACTACACAATCATTATCCATTCTTTTTATGTTATTAAAAAAAATTCTAACAACGTTTTCATAAATATTTGTATCTGGATTAAGAATCCAAGACGGACAAATCTCTTTTAAATAACTTCCATATTCAAAATTTATACTATCCAAAAAATTCCAATCAATTAATCTACCCAAAGTAATATTTCTATGAGAAAATACCTTATCAAAGAGATTTTTTTTTTTTGCATATATGGAAAGTGTTTGTTTTCTTCCGAAACCATGGTAATTCGTTTTGCTTTTCTGGACGAGGAGGCCATGTTGATGAGTTTGGAGGTGAGTTTGGAGAGCACTAGAGAGGGGTTTGAAGAAGAGGGTAGGAAAGAGCCGTGAGTGAGTGATTTGGTGAGCGAGGACTGAAGTTTGAAGTTTGTTTGTTGGTGACTGAGTGTGTGCCTGGATGAGTAAGGGAGTTAAGTAAATAGCACCAGCCGTGTAGTGTGTGTAACACCAAGCTTAAAAAAAAAAAAAAAAAAAAAAATAAAAAAATAAAAAAATTTGGAGACGCAGCGTTTTGGGACAAAACGCTGCGTCCCCAATTGGGGATTAGGGTTAAAACCCTAACCCCCTTTCTCTCTCTCTCTCTCTCTTTCTCTCTCCCCGACGTTCCCTCTCCCGCGGCCGTTCGGCTTCCTCCGCCACAGCCACCGCCGCCACCGCCGCCATCCTTCTCCTTCTCCTTCTCCTTCTCCTTCTCCTTCTTCTTCTTCTTCTTCTCCTCCTTCTTCCCTCGCAGTTTCTCTCTCTACCTCACTCCGTCTTCTCTCCCTCTCGCGATCTCCCACGATCGCTCTCTCCGCCTCGCCGCACACCGCCACGAGCCTCTGCGAGCATCTTCTTCCGCCATAGCGCGCGACTGCAGTGCCTTCTGCAGCGCGATCCCCCAGCGCACAGCGCGAGCGCAGGAGCGCAGGAGCGCGCGAGCGCAGGAGCGCGCGAGCGCAGGAGCACAGGCGCGCGAGCAGGCGCGCGAGCAGAGCGCGCGAGCAGGCGCGCGAGCAGAGCGCGCGAGCAGAGTGACCGAGCGAGCAGAGCGTGCAAGCGCGCAGGGGCACGCAGCAGCGCGCGAGCGCGCACGAGCCAGCGCAGCGCACGGGCGCGTGCCAGCACACGGGCGAGCACCAGCCGGCGAGCCACTGTCAGCCCGCAGGCCCATCAGCTGCAGGCCCACCGGCCCATCGGCCCGCCAGCCCGCAGACCAGCGAGCCCGCTAGCTGTGTCCCACGAGCCCAGTCCGGCCCGTGGCCCACGAGCCCGCTACGGCCCGTGACGGCCCGTGACGGTCCGTGAGTTCGTGACAGCCCACGAACCTCCACGCAGGTAAATAACTTAGGGTTTTGTTTCGGATCTATGTGTTTAGATCTAACAAATGAACCTTGTTTTGATAGGAAACCCTACAGACTTTGGAGTGATCGAAACGACTTTCGGACGAGACTCGACGCTTCGAGAAAACCCTAGGTGAGGAGATTTCGACTCTAATTGATAAATTGGACGAATCTAGGATTGAATTTAAGATGAAAGGTTTTGTATATGCTTAGAGTGTAAGTGGAATGCGAATAGAATACAAATTATGAAATGAGTATATATGAATTGAAGGTTAAGTATAGAATGTTACAGAAATTTGATGATCTGATTTAGGTTGATCTTTTGGGGACTCGAGCGGTCAGATCCGATTTGGCTTGTCAGTAGGGAGTGACTTCCCTCCCGTAGAACTGTGAGTGGGACTTTGACATTCGCTATTGATTGAAAACCATGTTTCAAAAATATCTTTTAAATGACATGTTTCTGCAAAATGTATGATTGTTATGACTTTCCAATATTTGATGAAATGTTTTGTGACCTTTGAAGTGTCTTAACTGCTGACCTTATTGATATGCATCCATGAGTTTTGATAAACGTATATTGTGCCACATTTTCGACATATTGATATGTTTTAAATGCTTTCACTGCATTGGCACATGGTTTTAAATGGATTTACTTACACATTTGGGCTATATGCCCGGCCGACTTTATGATATTATGCATTGGGCTGTATGCCCGGCCGACGTTATGATATTATGCATGGGGCTATATGCCCGGCCGACTGGTGATGGGATGCATGGGGCTACGTGCCCGGCCGATTTGATATTGTGATCCGTAGCTACGAAGGACATCTGGTAGAGACACCCCTTGTGTCCGGATACGCTTCGGCCGGAGGTATCCGCCAGATTGTCGTGTGTATGGGTGTCCCAGGTTGACCCTCATCGGAGAGGACGTTGAGTACGGCTCCGTCTAGCACCAGGCGGGGGCACCATACATGGCCGACTAGTTATATGTACACTATATACTTTTTACAGGCTAGTTGGGGTAGTCTGTGGCCAACATTGGGGCAGAGAACCATTCTTTAATACTTGCATTTGGAAAAACCCCCAATGCGCCGTCCTTGGTCGAGGTAGACCATTGCCGGGAATATTTCATTGGCCGGTTCTTCATGACATTGATGTAAAATTTTGGGATGCATATCTTGCTTTCTGATGTGTGCGTATTATATATGATTTTGAAATAACATGATTGGTTTGCACATGTGGATATTTTCTTATCTTATGCTTTGACACTCCAAATTCACCTCGATATTGATAGTATGATGTCAATCCCCTCACTTACTGAGTATCCTCCCATAGATACTCATCCCTCACTTTCTTTCCCACAGGATTAGTGTTGGATCGAGGAGATACCACTGGGATTGGGTATGGATATTTTCCATCTCTTCCGCTATGATGATTGGTGATATTATTATGTATTGGAGATTTTAGATTGACCAATGTATTTATATAAATTTTCTGGGATGACTGTATAAATTATGGACTTTTATTCATGAAACTTTCATGTTGATTATTTCATTGCATTGAGCCATTTGTAAATATTTAAAAATAACTTGGGAATTTATTTTATATATGCGTAGAATTTAAGTCCGCTCGGTGTGGCGGCTGCTCATGCTCTAGTTGGGCATGACAGTAGAGGTCTGTTGCTAGGACTGTTAGAAACTTTATAGCCTTGCGTTGTTCTGGATGTTGGCTGTGGATATTGTTGATTTTGGAGAGGCCGGGATGGCCAATTGTTTATTTGTACTGGATAAATGTCATATACAGGTGAAATTGTACATGGGAAACCTCCGATTTATGGGGAGGTTCTGTCCGATTTTCTGTAAAAATCCAGCCGGCATCCAGGGACAACGGGCGGCTGTTCACGATCCCGGTTCGGGGCGTGACAGTTCGGTTGGTATCAGAGCTCTTGGTTTAGAGCTATGTTTTATAAAATGATTTGAAAACATTCCCAAGTAACTTGATTTTAAGTCCTCAATGCATTGGAAGTTTCACGCAATCATTTAATATCCCATACATGGTTTTCGACATATGAGTTATTCATTTTAGGGGGTTAGATACGATTAGTATCTAACCTAATTGATTAAATTCTGAGGTCCAAAACTTCATTCATTTTAGGGGGTTAGTTACGAATAACTAGCCCTAATTTTTAAATCATGTCAAACTCTAGAAGTATATCTAATGAAAGTTCTCTCCTTGCAGAATTATGCCGCCTAGACGCGGTAGATCAGTAGGACGCGGAGCTAGACCCGCGACCCCTCACGTGCCTGACCCTCCGAGGGAGCCTGAGACCCTTGGAGTGCCTGAGGCTGCTTTCTCTACACGGGCGCCCCCTGTAGCGCCTACTCGGCCGGCTGCTCCTGCCGAGGTTCCACCACCGTCCCTTGAGGCGTTTAAGCAGGTGTACGAGTGGTACACCTCACACGGAATTCAGATGCCACCCCCACCACCACCACCGACGGCCGTGCCGACTCCTACGGCCGTACCACCTTCTGTTGTACCAGATCAGCCACCAGTTGCTGATCCTTCTACTGTGTCGGGACCTAGCGACACTATCTCCTCCACCTTGAGGCGTATTCACGAGCTCACCCAGCTGGTGAAGGAGGCGAGGCAGTTAGGCTGCACAGAGTTCGCAGGGACGGGTGATCCCACAGCAGCGAAGCACTGGATCAACCGTACCCGCAGGATTTTGACTGATTTGGGGTTGAGCGAGGACTACCGGCTTCGGATAGCAGAGAGACTTTTAGACGGTGACGCCCTCACTTGGTGGGAGGCGATTTGTGATGATGCTACCGAGCCGCTGCGATGGGAGGACTTCGTACGGGAGTTCGATCGCAGGTACTTCTCTGAGTTCCAGCAGGACCGCAAGAGGGCAGAGTTTCTGCACTTGCGGCAGGGAGCCAGGACAGTGACAGAGTATGAGATGGAGTTGAGGCGACTAGCTGCTTTTGTTCCAGACTTAGCGACGCCGACGCAGCTACGGTTCAAGTTTGAGGACGGCCTCAACTTGAACATAAGGAGGTACATGACAGTGACCCCTAGTTTCTCCCTTGCGGAGATTGTGGACTCAGCATTTAGGGCGGAGGAGATCGTCCGTGCTGAGGGCAGACAGCGGGAGAACAGGGAGCAAAAGAAGAGATCTGGGGCTTCTTCGAGTCAGAGCTCGAAGAAGGGCAGGAGTTTAGGATATCACGAAGACTCTTTTCAGCCGAGACAAGCACATCCCGGACAGGGATCACCATCCCAGGGATTTAGGGCACAGGCCTCTAATGCCACTACTCAGACTTCAGATCAATGGCACTCCTCTTGTCGCCGATGTGGTAGACACCACCCTTTGGGAGAGTGTAGGATACCTATTACATGCTTCCGGTGTGGGAAGCAAGGGCACATCAGGAGCTCCTGCCCTGAGTTGGGATTTGGAGATCACATAACTAGTGGACACTCGAGTGTTCTCCGAGGAGGACAGCAGGGAGCACCTGCGCACTCGAGTCACACCGCTCCACGGACGGTAGCCGGGAGCAACACGGTGCCAGGATCATCACGACAGCAGCAGAGGACACAGGCCCATGTATATGCGATGACGCAGGAGGACGCTGAGGCGAGTCCTGATGAGATTTTTGGTGTTCCTCCCACTGATCCCCATGCTTAGAGATGTCCATGTACTTTTTGAGAACCATCACTAGTTAAAGCCGTAGATGCTTAACTATGTTGGTTGTACATACATTTTGATATATATATATCTATAGATATTTTCTTTTATATTTAGCGACTGATCTTTTATTTCCTCACATTAGGAGTTATGGCAATATGGGAAGTCGACACGCGTGTCCTATTTGACACCGGGTCGTACCATTCGTATGTGAGAAGTGCCTTTTTGCCCACGGGTTGGGTAAGCCTTGTCGCGAGGTTGCACGGCATACCTAACTCATGTTATCGACACCACTGTTGAGGACCCGAGGCTTGAGAAGGTCCCAGTGGTGCAGGTTTCCTAAATATATCCCCGAGGAACTACCCGGACTACCCTCAGTTCGGGAGTGTGATTTCGAGATTGACTTAACTCCAGGGATCACTCCCATATTTATTCTGCCATACTGAATGGCACCAGTGAAGTTTAGAGAGCTCTAGGACTAGTTGCGGGAATTACTGGACAACGGTTTTATCCATTTGAGCACTTCGCCTTAGGGTGCTCCGGTGATTATTCGTGGAGTAGAAAGACGGGATTCTAAGATTGTGTGTGAACTAGAGACAGCTAAACAAGGTTTTCATCAAGAATCAGAACCCTTTGCCACATAGTGACGATTTATTTGAGCAGTTCCAGGGTGCGCGTGTTTTTCTGAAAGATCGATTTTCGATTTGAATATCAATATGGACATTATGAGTTCGTGGTCATGTCGTTTGGGCTGACCAACAAACCAACAGCCACAGACAGTGACTGAGATGCAAAGTTTTCTTGGTCTTACGGGGTGTTGTCGGCGATTCATAGAAGGATTTTTCCGGATCGCCGCTATACTTACCAGATTGATACGAAGGGCGTCAAGTTCTTGTGGGACGATCGTTGTGAGACGAGCTTTTAAGAGCTCAAACAACGTCTGGCGAGGGACGGCCAGACAGAGAGAATCTTAGTGTTTTAGCTCAGCACGTAACTATTCTAGATTGATAGGTCAGAAAGCTACGGAGCAAAGAACTTTCATTGGTCAGACACCAGATCGAGAAAGAGATCTGAGAGCCCGAAGAGACTATTAAGAGACTTAAAAGACAGTACCCCCATTTGTTCAGCGTATTACTTTCTTTTAGTTTCGAGGACGAAACTTGTTTTTAGGGGGTTAGAAAATGTAACACCAAGCTTAAAAAAAAAAAAAAAAAAAAAAAAAAAAAAAAAAAATTTGGAGACGCAGCGTTTTGGGACAAAACGCTGCGTCCCCAATTGGGGATTAGGGTTAAAACCCTAACCCCCTTTCTCTCTCTCTCTCTCTCTTTCTCTCTCCCCGACGTTCCCTCTCCCGCGGCCGTTCGGCTTCCTCCGCCACAGCCACCGCCGCCACCGCCGCCATCCTTCTCCTTCTCCTTCTCCTTCTCCTTCTCCTTCTTCTTCTTCTTCTTCTCCTCCTTCTTCCCTCGCAGTTTCTCTCTCTACCTCACTCCGTCTTCTCTCCCTCTCGCGATCTCCCACGATCGCTCTCTCCGCCTCGCCGCACACCGCCACGAGCCTCTGCGAGCATCTTCTTCCGCCATAGCGCGCGACTGCAGTGCCTTCTGCAGCGCGATCCCCCAGCACACAGCGCGAGCGCAGGAGCGCAGGAGCGCGCGAGCGCAGGAGCGCGCGAGCGCAGGAGCGCGCGAGCGCAGGAGCGCGCGAGCGCAGGAGCGCGCGAGCGCAGGAGCGTGCGAGCGCAGGAGCACAGGCGCGCGAGCAGAGCGCGCGAGCAGGCGCGCGAGCAGAGCGCGCGAGCAGAGTGACCGAGCGAGCAGGGCGCACGAGCAGAGCGTGCAAGCGCGCAGGGGCACGCAGCAGCGCGCGAGCGCGCACGAGCCAGCGCAGCGCACGGGCGCGTGCCAGCACACGGGCGAGCACCAGCCGGCGAGCCACTGTCAGCCCGCAGGCCCATCAGCTGCAGGCCCACCGGCCCATCGGCCCGCCAGCCCGCTGGCCCGCAGACCAGCGAGCCCGCTAGCTGTGTCCCACGAGCCCAGTCCGGCCCGTGGCCCACGAGCCCGCGACGGCCCGTGACGGCCCGTGACGGTCCGTGAGTTCGTGACAGCCCACGAACCTCGACGCAGGTAAATAACTTAGGGTTTTGTTTCGGATCTATGTGTTTAGATCTAACAAATGAACCTTGTTTTGATAGGAAACCCTACAGACTTTGGAGTGATCGAAACGACTTTCGGACGAGACTCGACGCTTCGAGAAAACCCTAGGTGAGGAGATTTCGACTCTAATTGATAAATTGGACGAATCTAGGATTGAATTTAAGATGAAAGGTTTTGTATATGCTTAGAGTGTAAGTGGAATGCGAATAGAATACAAATTATGAAATGAGTATATATGAATTGAAGGTTAAGTATAGAATGTTACAGAAATTTGATGATCTGATTTAGGTTGATCTTTTGGGGACTCGAGCGGTCAGATCCGATTTGGCTTGTCAGTAGGGAGTGACTTCCCTCCCGTAGAACTGTGAGTGGGACTTTGACATTCGCTATTGATTGAAAACCATGTTTCAAAAATATCTTTTAAATGACATGTTTCTGCAAAATGTATGATTGTTATGACTTTCCAATATTTGATGAAATGTTTTGTGACCTTTGGAGTGTCTTAACTGCTGACCTTATTGATATGCATCCATGAGTTTTGATAAACGTATATTGTGCCACATTTTCGACATATTGATATGTTTTAAATGCTTTCACTGCATTGGCACATGGTTTTAAATGGATTTACTTACACATTTGGGCTATATGCCCGACCGACTTTATGATATTATGCATTGGGCTGTATGCCCGGCCGACGTTATGATATTATGCATGGGGCTATATGCCCGGCCGACTGGTGATGGGATGCATGGGGCTACGTGCCCGGCCGATTTGATATTGTGATCCGTAGCTACGAAGGACATCTGGTAGAGACACCCCTTGTGTCCGGATACGCTTCGGCCGGAGGTATCCGCCAGATTGTCGTGTGTATGGGTGTCCCAGGTTGACCCTCATCGGAGAGGACGTTGAGTACGGCTCCGTCTAGCACCAGGCGGGGGCACCATACACGGCCGACTAGTTATATGTACACTATATACTTTTTACAGGCTAGTTGGGGTAGTCTGTGGCCAACATTGGGGCAGAGAACCATTCTTTAATACTTGCATTTGGAAAAACCCCCAATGCGCCGTCCTTGGTCGAGGTAGACCATTGCCGGGAATATTTCATTGGCCGGTTCTTCATGACATTGATGTAAAATTTTGGGATGCATATCTTGCTTTCTGATGTGTGCGTATTATATATGATTTTGAAATAACATGATTGGTTTGCACATGTGGATATTTTCTTATCTTATGCTTTGACACTCCAAATTCACCTCGATATTGATAGTATGATGTCAATCCCCTCACTTACTGAGTATCCTCCCATAGATACTCATCCCTCACTTTCTTTCCCACAGGATTAGTGTTGGATCGAGGAGATACCACTGGGATTGGGTATGGATATTTTCCATCTCTTCCGCTATGATGATTGGTGATATTATTATGTATTGGAGATTTTAGATTGACCAATGTATTTATATAAATTTTCTGGGATGACTGTATAAATTATGGACTTTTATTCGTGAAACTTTCGTGTTGATTATTTCATTGCATTGAGCCATTTGTAAATATTTAAAAATAACTTGGGAATTTATTTTATATATGCGTAGAATTTAAGTCCGCTCGGTGTGGCGGCTGCTCATGCTCTAGTTGGGCATGACAGTAGAGGTCTGTTGCTAGGACTGTTAGAAACTTTATAGCCTTGCGTTGTTCTGGATGTTGGCTGTGGATATTGTTGATTTTGGAGAGGCCGGGATGGCCAATTGTTTATTTGTACTGGATAAATGTCATATACAGGTGAAATTGTACATGGGAAACCTCCGATTTATGGGGAGGTTCTGTCCGATTTTCTATAAAAATCCAGCCGGCATCCAGGGACAACGGGCGGCTGTTCACGATCCCGGTTCGGGGCGTGACAGTGTGTTAGTTCGGTTATCTAGAGTGTAGATAGATAGCTGGATAGTAGAGTAGAGTGTTGGGTGGTGTTGTCAAATATCGGTAGATAGAGTCCAGAGCATAGCTATGCAGAAATAGAAATAGAAATAGGATGCAGAAATAGAAATATAGGTTAGGTTGGAGTGCAGAGAAGTGAAGTGCAGTGGTGAAGTGTAGCTGGAGATAGTGAGAAACAGTGCAGTGCAGTGCAGTGGGAGTTGTGGAAATTTGAAGTTGACTGTTTTGAAATTTTGAAAGGCACGGACTGTGGCAGCAGCAGCGTTTCCTGTCGTTGCAGCAGAGCCTGTTCGCATGTGAATGTGCGTGGCGCGGAATGAGGGGAGTGCTGCGATGCGAGGAGGAGCATCGTGGCAGCAGCGCAAAATTTTGAAATCTAACTGTTGGCATGTGAATGTGCGTGGCGTGGCGCGGACGGGTGTGCGAGGTGGACTCCATTGTGATGAACAAATCAATTCATGTCGTGGCTGCCAGCTTTTAACAGTTAACAAGTGACCATCAATTCATTTCAATAGGTTAGGTTGGAGTGTTGAAGTGTACTGAAGTGTAGCTGGAGAGAGAGCGCAGAAAGTGGAAATTTCGTGGCAGCAGCGTTCACTGAAAGGCGCGGACTGAGTGGAGTGCAATGTGCGACGTGGAGGACTCCTGTTGTGGCAGCAGCAGCGTTTCCTGTCGTGGCAGCAGAGCCTGTTCGCATGTGAATGTGAGTGGCGCCGACTGAAGGGAGTGCTGCGCGCGTTCAAATTTTGAATTGATGGTGAACAGAAGCATTAAACAGGCCTACAGCTGAATCCAGTTGTCTATCTCTTCCATGGCAGGACTTGTGCAGTGCGGACATCATCTTATCACGACTCCAATCACGGTTGTCAGTCGTCGGGCCTCTTGTCCTTGTGTGGAACGGAATGTAACCATCACAAGAGACAGTTTTCCAACTTCACAACTCTCAAAATTTTAAATTTTAAATGCAATTAAAAGATAATATTTATACTCCGCTATTTATAAATATATTAAATTTAATAGCTATTTATAAAAATATTAAATTTAATATTTTGTATAGAGGAAATTACTATCTTCTTTTTTATAAATATAATACTTTAAATAATAATAATTGATAAATATGTAACATGATTTAATCTTCATCTTACATTTATCCAACCCAGTCAAATCTATTTTTTAAACTTCATCCCAATAATAATCCCAATAATAATGGAAAAAATCAATGAAAGGAAATGGCCATCAGAACCAAAATATGAAAATTACGAAAAATAAATATCCTCATTTCAAAAAATTTGTTGAAAAATTAATAATTTAATAAATTTGGTATTTATTTTCTTTTTGGGCACCACTTTTATTTATTTATT
Organism: Dillenia suffruticosa; assembly: GCA_033439265.1. Lineage (NCBI taxonomy): Eukaryota > Viridiplantae > Streptophyta > Magnoliopsida > Dilleniales > Dilleniaceae > Dillenia > Dillenia suffruticosa. The sequence goes on from JAVTVX010000005.1 coordinate 6,457,252, forward strand.
TGAAAATGATTCTGGATTTTTCAACAACATTTTTATTTTTATTATAACTATTGAAACCTATTTTTTTTAATCCTACTCATAATTTAACATAATTAAAAAAAAGCCAAGAACAATACTAGCCATCACATATACTCTCCCCTCCTCCTCCTCCTCCTGGCCATGGGAAATGACAATGAACTTGTGGATTTGTGTGTGTGAGAGAGTGAGAGAGAGTGGGAGAGAGAAAGTGTACGGAACTCATTTTCTACACAATTCCATTTAAATTCATTAAAATAATTCATTAAAATAATGAAATGTTAAATAATTGTAAAATTTATATATTTTTAAAATTGGTGGAGGTGAAAAATAAATGATTTGAGTTAATACAGATTTAAAAAATGTCTGTGGTGCGTGTGGTAAATGTGGTGCGTGCGGAATAATGGTGCGGAATAATGGTGGCACGGATATTGTGGAGTGGTAATCGAGCCAAAATCCAATCATGCCAGCCATAAATTCGTTCGATTCTGGCCACGCCCCATAAAGCCCCATATAAATGCTTAGATTCATTGATCCTCTAATTTGCCGCGCCCTCAGATTTGCCACGCCGATGCCGTAGAGGTTCTTGACATAAGAGTCTAGTGTTGAATAATTATAAGAGTAGAGTAAGAGTGTTGAATAAGAGTAAGAGTTTAGAGTTTAAGAATTTAAGAGTTTAATGCTCAATAAAAGTAAGAGTTTAGTGTTGAATTAGTGTTGAAACTAAGGTCAAGAAATATGATACAACCCATTCAAAAATCTCAAAAATCATCCAATGCAAATCAATTAATTGAACAGAGAGGGAGAGAGGGGAGAGAGGGGAGAGAGGACATGATTCAAAAAAGAATTTTTATTTATTTAAAAATTAATTTTAAATTAAAAAATTATATATTTTATTCAAATTTTACTTTAAATAAAAGTATTAAAAAAAACTTTTAAGAATATCCTCCATTTATTTTATATATATATATATATATATAAATAGAACTTAAATTATTTTAAAGAAAATAAATAAAGAACAAATAAAGATGGGGAATTGATCCGTAAAAAAAATAAAGCTACAACTTTTGATTCTCCATAAAATTTTTTCAATAATATACTAACTCTTTTTTTAAATATATATACTTAAATATATATATATATATAGTTTGATATTGAATTGATTTCTATTTAAAAAATTAAATTTAAATACTAAAATTTGTATAATAATTTACATATTTTATAAATTACTAAACTTCAAATTAATATAATAAAATTTTGTTTTAAATTTGAAACTTTAGTATAATTTAAAATTTTAGAATAATTACCGAAGACTTATATTTGCTTATGTATGTATGGTGTGTGGTGTGTGGTGTGTAGTGTGTATTGTGTATGGAGTTTTACTTAAGGTGTGTGGTGTTAAGGTGAGGTGTGGTGTGTATTGTGTATGGAGTTTTACTTTGTGGTGTTAAGTGGTGTTAAGGTGAGGTGATATGGTTTAGTTTACTTTTGATTTAATATATTTCATCTAATATAATAATTTTATCAAATCTCAAATCTTTCTATCAATTAAACCCATCATTATAAATATTAATCTAAAATCTTTCAATCAATCAAACTCATAATTAAAAACACTAATTATAAACACTTACCCACTAACACAATAAATACTAACCCCCTAACACACCAACACACTAGCTAAACTAAACTAAACTAAGGTTCATTATTAATCTATCAATCTTAAAATTTTACAATATAATCAGATATATATATATTTATATATATATATATATATAATAAATCAATTACAAATTATAATAACTTCTTTTTTTTATTATTAGATTTTTAATTTTGATTAAAAATATTAAGTTACTTATTATAAATTATTTGATAGATGTGGAGAAAAAAATGATAAAAGAAATTTTATTGTAATGTTAAAAATTTTATATGTAACTAAAATATGAAGGAATATTAAAAAAATATAATTAATAAGATAAAGAAAAATATATATATTAATGGAACTCTATACCCATCAGTACACAATAAAAACTAACTATTTACATAAAGAGAGATATCATAAGAAAAATCTAATGAAAGTAAGAAATGTAACGGGTAACACACAAGATTTCTTAGCAATTGAGTCATCAAATAATTATGCTATAATCAAAAGATAGAGAGCTCAATATAGTAAATTTCAAATAATTTAAGTACGAAAATATGTTATAGAGAAGTTATTGATTTTGGGAGAAAAGAAAAACATCAAATTTAGCTTCCAATTTATGGGCTCAATGAGGCACATTTCATTGGATAAAAATATATTGGAGAATGGAGACAAGTGCAATGAAACTTGCAGCATATATTTCCACTTGTTCACAGTATCAGTGTTCCTCCCTTGTTATTTATCATTCGCCATTTACCGTCATCTGCAAGCCACTCGAGTTCAATCGCCATTGAGTTCTTTGCCTGTTCGTCTCTTTAGTTTTCGCCTTTCTTCATCTTAGATGTGACTCTCCGCCCCCCGCCATTCGCCCGCCTAGATTTTGGCTCTTCGACCAATCCATCAACTTTGCTCTGCCTCAACATCTGCTTCGCCACATTGATTCACTTTCAATTCACTGCTTGATCTTCGACTTGAGTCCTCCACCTTGGATTGCCTAAGACTGTTTCTGATTTGCCATCTTCAAACACTCTTCTACTCTTTTTGATCTCTCAATTTGCATTTTCAAATTTTGGATATGTTAGCTTTGTTATTTTTATTTTATTCTTTTCGGTTTAATTTTTGTATCTTTTTGTGTTTTATTCTCAAATTTTATCTTGGGGACCTTAATTTTGTATTCATAAATTTAGTTTTAACTTTAAAAATAAAATAAAAATTCAAAAATATTAATTTATTTCTCATTAGGAATTTACATTATTAGTTTTACATTATTAGTATTTTTTTGTTATATTTTATAATTTGAGTTAAGAATAATTTTAGAGTTTTGCATTAATTACTTAGCTTTACTTCTTTGAATCACTGATTATATTTTATTTATTTAGTTTTTAAAAATCTTTGACTTAGAAATTCATTTAAAAATTGGTTATATAATTTTGGGTAGTTAGAATAAATTAAAATTTGAATTAAAAAATTGACTAATTTTAATATGAGATTTGGTTATATTATTATGGGGTGTATGTAATCACAAACAAAAAGAGAGAAAATGCATACTAAGTCAATAGGAACACAACTAAGAACTATATATCCCACTAGAACCATGGAGCTGTTTATATATCTTCAAATTTATTGGTTTCAAATGTAGATTAAAATCAAATTTGGAGAGATTTTTGCCAATTACTTTTGTTATACAGTTTAAGCTTTTTTGCCCATGAAATTTCAATCACTGTTCACAAATACCAATAATAAGGATCTTGTCCCAGGTTTAACCTTAAGTTTGTATTTTATTTGATGGTGAGTTTAGGATAATACAAAATTTTCATTAAAAGAAAAAAAGAAGAAAAAGCATTAGCAAATCCAAAGAGGAAGTGCCCGTGGTGGTAGGACATATTAGCTCGCCTCACCTTGTTTTAGTTTTATTTTTTCCACAAATATGACATATTTATTTCAATCATTTTACAATAGTTAAAAACAAATTAGAAAATCCTTGGACTTCATTCTCTTGCATGGGCCTAGAGTCGGTCTCAACCACCCCTGCATCGTTGAAACCTTGAACAACCTCTCTGATAGGGTGCTGCAGCATGTGGTCCGCAGGGATCTCCGGGAATTTTTTTGGAGCATGGGATTCCACCTTTTTTCAGTGCCGGGTATCCGATTACCTTGTTTTGTTCACCAACAGCCTGGCCAATATCCTCTGCATCGTTCTGAGCATGTGCTGCATTAGCGAACATGGCAATGAGGAGAGAGAGGATAAGAACAATGGCTTTCACATTCTTCTCCATTTTTCAATGGTGAAGGTTGTGATAGTTGAAAATGGCAATTTTGCTTGTTTTGTTGAAGCAAAAGTTTTGGCTTTTATACTTTTTGAAGTGTTGTTACTAACAGTATTTTGTTTTCTTTTTCTTTTTCGTATGAGCTTTAAATAGTTAGCCAGATGTTATTGTGATTTCCCTTCATTAATTTTATAGAATTTCTTTTCTTTTTTTTTTTCTTTGCTTTGATGTCATAAGCTATATTTAGATTTTTTTAACTAAACTATATTATTAATTGCTTTAAAAAGAAATTGTGAATAGAAATGATTGAGTAAAGAAATCAAGAACTACCAACTGATAGTCTGATTAACTTGGAAAATTGTCATTTGGACTTTTTACTGCACTATGTGTGATGAAATAACCAAAGGAGGGCTCTACCAATGATTAATTTTAATATTTTAATATTTTAATTTTACAACTTAAACTCAAATTAAGTTTTACTGTCATTAAAATTTTTGGCCCCAATTCTAGATTTGAAAAGACAAAACGTGATACACCATATGAATCCTATCAGGGAGATGTGGTAAGAAATATGCCTTGTTTTAAAAAAATTTTTAAATTTTTTATTATTTTATTTAAGTTTAAATTTTATTATTTTATAATAAATTATAATTTTATATAATTTTATTATTAATAAAAAATATAAAATAAAGATAATAAATAATAAAAAAAGAATATAGATAATAGTTAACTTTGGTATGGTGGTTTTAGTGTTTTCAATCTTTCAGGTGTCCCGGGGTTCGATACAAGGCGGAGACAATTTTGAAGGCATTTTCAGTAGATTAAAGCAAGGGGCAAGCGGGCTGGTCAGGTGCGGGTTGGGCGAGTGGTTGGCGGCGTGGTTTGTTCTTTTGAGTGCTTCAACAATTAGTGACGGATTATATATCCGTCGCTGAGGAAAATTTTTCTGTCGCTAATTTAAATTTTTTTAAATCAGTGCAACGGATATCTTTATCAACGGAAATTTTTCGTCGCTAATCTGTCGCTGATATAAGCTACAGATATATTTATATTTGTAAAAATTAGCAGGCTCGTTTTTAGCGATAGATTTTTTTTGTCGCAAAATCCATCGCTTATACCCTTTAGCGACGGATTTATGACTTTCAGGGACGAAAATTTCCATCGCTGATGTCGTGTTTTCTGGTAGTAGGAAAAAAGAAATAATTTTTTGATTTTTAAATTATCGATGAAAGTCAATTTTTCTTCTTTCCTTTTTCTTTTAATGAAATTAAAATCCAATACTCATATCATATAAATCCAAAATGTTAATTATAAACTTTGCCAAGTAATATTTTCTATCTTAATATATAAAATATAAATTTTTTTTAATAATAACAGTGTACTAAACTTAACTTATAATTAAGATATTAAACGAGCTGAGTTAAACCTAAACACACTCATAAATTGTTTTATATTATTTAACAAATTAGTCTATCCGAACTTCTTGTAGAATAACTTATTTAAAATTAATTTCCAAGATTAATTGACTTACAATTTTGAAGTGTTTATTTTTATTGAATCTCATGGGCCGTATTTTTTATATGAACTATCATGCATGGACTTTTATTTACTGATTTTATACAAATTTTGGTGCATTTGAAAATAAATCCCGTTGTGAGTCTAGTAATACTCACCGAGACCTTTTTATCTCACATCATTTTCTCGCATTTCCTAGGTGAAGATTAGTTTACGATTTATAGTCTCTTTCAATCGTTCATCCAGTTGACATTGAGCTCATATGGGATGGAGTTCGGATCTCCATGAAAACTAAGATTTCTGCATGTGAGTATTTGGTTTTTATGATGTCTTCTCTCATATTTCGTTTATTTTGGAAAATTAATAGTTTGAATCAATTTATTTTGTTCAATATTTTTATTTTATTACATTGACTTAGAATTTGAAAAAACTCAACTTAATCTATTCATTTAATTTGATCATTGAGGTCAAGTGGGATGGAGTTCAGATCTCCATGAAAGCTAAGATCTTTGCATGTGAGTATTTGGTCTTCATGATGTCTTCTCTCACATTTCGTTTATTTTGGAAAATTAGTAGTTTGAATCAATTTATTTTGTTACATTGACTTAGAATTTGAAAAAACTTGACTTAATCTATTCATTTAATTTGATCAAATCTTTATTTTATAAAGTATTTTTTTTCTTTCCACTGTTCGTTATATTATTTGTTTATATTTTAAGATATTTACTTAGACTGATGATGGTGTTGGCCGGTTTAATAGTCTGTCGATGCCTTCACACCGGTAGCACCCTGGGTTAGAGGTGTTACGAGCCGAGTTAAATGTAAACACACTCATAAATTGTTTTATTTTATTTAAGTAAATTAGTCTATCCAAACTTTTCGTAAAATAATTTATTTAAAATGAATTTCTAAGATTAAAAAAAAAACCTTATTTTTTTTTGGTACAAAAAAACCTTATTTTTCACCGGTCACAAGTGGGATGGGGCCTTAAAAGTCCACAATTGGGCTTTTTCAACCAACCCCTTTGAGAGAGAGAGAGAGAGTTTCAAATTCTATCATGGTTCATAAGGTTTGCCTTTGTAGGATCAGAGAACGCAGCGTTTCTTTTGCAACTCAAAATGACACCCTACACACGTCTAAACGACACGAACACTCAAGAAACAATTGCTTCGCGTTGTTCTATGTGTCGTTTTATGCCTTCTTTCCTTCGGTTCTCATTCTGCCCTCAGCTTCCTTTATTCCTTGTATGACATTTCCTTAGTTGCTCTTCATCTTCAACTCTTGATACTGCCATGAATTCCTAATTCATTAATTACACTAATCAATTACTTCTCCCAATTTGGTTTTTCTCAGAACCCCTGAAACCAGTTTCAATTCAAAGTTGCGAAACCCTAGAATTTTATGGTTTTACGGAAGAAGCTTTCATCAGGCATATTCCCACGATTTCTATTAATTAATGGAAATTTTCTTTTTAATTGAGACTGTTGTTGGTATTGGTCTTCAATGAAAAATAGGAATGTGCTATAATTTTCTCCTTGTTTATTGATTATGTTATGTCTTTGCTTGATCATTTTCAATGCAATTTCTGTTTCTTCTTTCTTACTCTGCCTCCTAAGACCTGGAATACAAGGATCTCGTTCGAGGTTTAACTTTAGGTTGATTTTTCATTTCATTTCAAGTAGTCTTAGTTTTATTTTTTTTCACAAATATGTCATATTTATTTCAATCATTTTACAATAGTTAATAACAAATTAGAAAATCCTTGGACTTCATTCTCTTGAATGGGCCAAGCGTCCATCTCAACCACTCCTGCATCCTTGAGACTTGGAACAACCTCTCTGATAGGGTGCTGCCGCATGTGGTCCGCAGGGATCTCCGGGGATTTTTTTGGAGCATGGGATTCCACCTTTTTTTAGTGCGGGGTATCCGATTACCGTGTTTTCTTCACCAATGGCCTGGCCAATCTCCCCTGCATCGTTCTGTGCATGTGCTGCATGAGCAAACATGGCAATGAGGAGAGAGAGGATAAGAACAATGGCTTTCACATTCTTCTCCATTTTTCAAAGGTGAAGGTTGTGATAATTTAAAATGGCAATTTTGCTTGTTTTGTTGAAGCAAAAGTTTTGGCTTTTATACTTTTTGAAGTGGTTGTTATTAATAGGATTTTTATTTTCTTTTTTTTTTTTCGTGTGTGCTTTAAATAGTGCATTAGCCAGATGTTATTGTGATTTCACTCCATTAATTTTATAGAATTTCTTTTCTTTTTCTTTTTCTTTGCTTTGATGTCATAAGCTACATTTAGATTTTTAACTAAAATTTATTATTAATTGTTTGTATTCTCTATTATTTAGCTTTAAAAAGAAAATGTGAATAGAAATGATTGAGTGAAGAAATTAAAAACTACCAACAAACAGTCTGATTAACTTGGAAAATTGTCATTTGGATTTTTCACTGCACTATGTGTTATCATTGTTAATAAATGCCATAATGAAATAATCAAAGGAGGGCTCTACCAAAGATTAATATTTTTATTAAATAGCATGTATATTGTTTATCAAATTGAGCTCAGACAAATTTTACAACTTAAACTCAAATTGAGTTTTACTGTAAGGGCAAAAAGTTGAGAAGATATGTGGTAACTATGTCTACCCATGTAAGGGCAAAAAGAAATAATTTTATGATTTTTAGATTATCGAAGAAAGACAATTTTTATTACAAAGTTAAAATCCTAAACTCATATCGTATAATTCCAAAATGTTAATTATATCAATTAAACAATAAATCAGCGTCGAGTGAACTTTGCTGGATAATATTTTCAATCTTAATATATACAAATAATCAGAAATTGTGATTATTACTTTATTATATCAATTGATAGCGCTTAAATGAGTGTAATATTTGTAATTGATATTACTTTATTTTTTAATAAATATTATATTAATATTTATGTTTTGTGATATTTTATATGGAAAAGGGTGACCATTTGCTATATTTAGCCATGAAAAATGTTTAAATCATGATGGAAAAAAAAGGGGAAAATTATGTTAAATATAACTAATTTGTTCAAATAAATTTATTTTAAATTACATTATTCGTAATTAATTGAGCTACATAAATTCAGAGAATCAAAACCCTAACCCACCCTAAGCCCAAAAAAAAAAACCCAAAGAAAATGGAACTCTATACCCATTCAGTACACAATAAAAATTAACTATTTACATAAAGAGAGATATCTGAAGAAAAATCTAATGAAAGTAAGAAATGTAATGGGTAACACACAAGATTTCTTATCAATTGAGTCATCAAATAATTATTATATAATCAAAAGATAGAGAGTTCAATATAATACAATTTTGAATAATTTAACTACCGTTCTTCATCGCCATCATCAGATTTTCAAAATAAAATACGGTTCAATTTCTGTATCTTTTTGTGTTTTATTCTCAGATTTTATCTTTAGGAACTTATTTTCATATTCATAAATTTAGTTCTAACTTTCAAAATAAAATAAAAATTCAAAAATATTGATTTATTTCTCATAGGAATTTAGATTGATTTTTCATTTTTTATAATTTACATTATTAGTATTTTTTGTTATATTTTATAATTTGAGTTAAGAATAATTTTAGAGTTTTGCATTTACTTAGCTTTAATTCTTGAATCGCTGAATATATTTTATTTATTTAGTTTTTAAAAAACTTAGACTTAGAAATTCATTTAAAAAATGGTTATATAATTTTGGGTAGTTACAATAAATTAAAATTTTAATTAAAAAATTGGCTAATTTTAATTTGAGATTTGGTTATATTATTAATGGGTATATGTAATCACAAAAAAATAAAAGAGAAAATGCATAATAAATCAATAGTAACACAACTAAGAACTATATATCCCACTAGAACCATGGAGCTGTTTAAATATCTTCAAATTTATTGGTTTCAAATGTAAATTAAAATTAAATTTGGGGAGATTTTTGTCAATTACTTTTGTTATACAGTTTAAGCTTTTTTGCCCACGAAATTTCAATCACTATTCACAAATACCAATGATAAGGATCTTGTCCCAGGTTTAACCTTAAGTTGGTATTTTATTTGATGGTGAGTTTAGGATAATACAAAATTGTCATAAAAAGAAAAAATAAAAAAGAAGAAAAAGCTTTAGCAAATCCCCAAAGAGGAAGTGTGTCATGCACCGACCCTTGAATCGAGCATACGATAACCGTCGCGTGAAACACATTTGAACTTCACTCCATATTCCGAGATACTGCAAGGTATCCCAATATCCACCTATTTTCTAAAATAATCTAACCATAAAAATAAATCAGTATGTATTCATCACAAAATCATAGGATCAGCTCGATCTATCTCTACTCAAAATATGCATGCAACGGGCCAACCTCACCGTTCTTATCAAATCCACAGATTATAAACAAGTTCCTATTTAAGGGATCCAATCCAAATTCTACTAAAACAATTCTCAAAGAAAAATTCAAGGAGATAAAAAGTGGAGGGTCCCCATTTTAATTATACAAACCATAGTCAAATTTCAAACCCATATAAATATAGTAGAAAATAAGTTTTCAAAATAAATACACGGTATGCTTTCATTTGAATCCACTAATACCTTAATTCAAATGAAAACTATTACCCGAATAAGTCTGATAAAACAAGTTTGTATGATTTCAGCACTACACGTCCACAAGTCCCGAGTAGGCTTCCTATGTGAAAATGGAGGTAGAAGAGGTGAGTATATACTATACCCAATAAGTGATATACAAATTGTATAAAAATAAGATTTATATAGTGGATATATCAAATGTATATATTTCAAGCTATCATATTATTCTCAAATTCATCCAATAAAAAAATAAATAAATAAACTCACACCATTGTTTTCATAGTCATCATAATTCACAATTGTCATTATTCAATCTCATTTGCATCCAATTATTTCATATTTTCAAACATGGAGCAAATAGGATGTATAAGAATTCAAAATTCAATCTTTGAGATATTTCACACACGCTAAAGTATATAAATCCAAAATTTGAAATTCATTTAGAAAATTCAACAAAATCATTTTTCTTATTTAAATACAATCATAAAATTATTCACCGATTGAGATGGTGAACACTTCCAAGTCGAAATCAATCCAAAATAATCATTTCTTGAATTCCAATTGAATTATCTTAAATCAATAAATATAAATTCGATATTAAATCACGTCTATTATTAGTTTGAGAGTTTTCCCAAACATAATACAAAGCCTAATTTCCAAAATCTATAAATCTATGTTCTCTTTTCATCAACCATATACCATTTACATCTATTTACTATTTTCATATACAATTTTCCTAAATCTCACATTTATAAACCCTACATTTAATTTTCCCAAATTTTACATTTCCAATTCTTAACATAAATCTTAAAACAAGTAAGATAAACTCGAATCTAAGACGAGAGAGAAATATTATCTTTGAGAAATCTAGAAATTTCATCCGACATCAGGTTTGTCGAAAACCTTAACTTTCTCTCCCTACAAATATCCTAAATCCCGAGCATAAAATTCAAATTCATGAGTAATTAAACTAAATCCATGTTGAGTTTTGAAATTTGCTTAATTTTGTGATTGGATTGAATTTTGAATGTTGAGTTTCAAAAACTCTAGATTTTTCCCTTTTTGAGCAAATTCTAGATTTCTCCCAAAATCACTTTCATTCACGAGTTTGCTTGAGGGTTTTGGGGGTTTAATGAGTGGGTTTGGGAAAAATGGAGTTGATTTCAAGAGAGGGATTGTAACAAAAAAAAATGATTGGAGCCGCAATTGGACTTAAATTGTTCACAATTGTTTCAAATTTGGAAACATTCAGGTTTTAGACCAAACCAACGGGCAAACGAAAGCAAGATCCGAGATCCCAAAAACCCTAGGTGAGAGAAACGAAATCTCTTCAATGTTTGGATAAACTTTGTCAAATTAGGTAGTATTAGTTGGTTTTAGATTAGAATTAGATTAATTTTGATTTTGTTATTTAATTATAAATAGAATGAAATTGATGACATTGGAATATGTTTATAAATTGAGGAATTTAGGGTTTGTATGAATTTAAGGAAAATGATAAACCCTGACAACAGTCGAAATCTGATGAAAATCGTGATGATTGATTAGGTTGGCTATTTTGGTGATTCGATTGAGGGGAGCATTACTTTACGTATTGTGGTTTTATTGGGGAGTGCGCTATCCTCCCCCCAAAAAAACTATGAGTGGGATTTATTTCAATACTTTTGTTTAATATATAAACTCTGTTTTATAACATTTTGATGAATGAGCATGATTTGTCGTATGCTTAAAATGTTTTGACTGTTTTTAAAATTGATTTTTGTGAACCGAGTGAGTGTCCAAAAACTGTGTTGAATTATGAAATTATGCATCCATGTGGTTGAAATGTATAATGTGTCATTTTATGCTAGATGTTGCATTTGGTTTGTAAACCTGATTTCGGTACATTTTTTATGCGATATTGATTTTAGCCTTGAGGGCTTTGGATTGTATTGTTTCGTAGCTACGAAAGACACCGTGAGAGACGCTTTGGTGGCGTCCGGATATGCCTAGGTTTGGGGTATCCCACGAGTTGTCGTGATTTGATTATCGACACGGTACTAGCCAGGTTGAACCCGAAAGGGGGAGGATTTGGATTTGGATTTTGATTTTGATATCCTCTCCAAGTCTAGCACCTGGACGAGATTCGTCGCCAATGCTGGGGTAGAGAGCACTTTAAATAAACTTGTATATAACACCCCCGATGCGCCTGTCATAGGTCGCGGTAGACCTCTGCCAGGACATTTTTGACTGGCAGCTCTATGATTTTAATGACAGTGCTTTGGATGCATATTTGACTTGATAATGTGTGCAAATGACATATTGTTGAAATGAAAAGCATGATGATGTGAAATATGATTTGTATACTTGTGTTTTGATACTCCAGTTTTACACTCCATATTTGACGATTGCATTGACCCACTCACTCACTGGGTATTCTTCCCCGAGTACTCACCCCTCATTTCCCTTCTTGTTTCAGAGATAGTGTTTGGCAAGGAGCGTTGTTTTTAGGACGCTCAGTATCATTGGGAGATTTGATCTACATCTGAGTAGTTATTGTATATTTCCGCTGCAATTTCGTGAGTTAGTAATTGTATTTGTGATGTATATGTATTATGAGATCGATAGACGACTATTGTATAATTCTGAGATGACTGTATAAATATGGACATGTCATTGCATAACATTGCATTGAGGCATTTCTGGTTCATTGTGTAAGTACTTGGGAATGTGTCATATCTTAGAAGTGTCCTCTAGGATCGCTCGGTACCTCCTCTAAATCACAGGAGAGGCGACTGGCGGCTGTCCATGCCTTTGATAGAGGCATGGCAGTAGAGGTCTGTGGTTAGATTGTTGGAAATTTTTATAGCCTTGCGTTATCTGGATGTTGGCTGTGAGATTGGTTGATTTTGGAGAGGCCGAGATGGCCATTTGATTATATAACAGGATGATTGTGATTTATACAGGGTAAATTGTATTTGGAAAACCTCCGAAATATGGGGAGGTTCTGCTTGATTTTTTGTAAAAATACAGCCGGCATTCAGGATAACGGGCGGCTGCTCACGATCCCGGTTCGGGGCGTGACACAAGATGACCCAAATCCCTTATTTTGTAACTCCCAAGTCGTCTTACTTCTTAGTGAGGTATTGCATAATGTGCAGACATGTTTCTTTATGAGTTAAATTTGACGGGTTGACTCGTGCCTACCACAAGTAGCCTTACAGACATAAAATCTGAAGCACAAGTCGACCTATCATTGGACAAGTTGGCTTGCCTATGTGCAGAGTTAAGAATTCTAAGGTCTATTCACTACAAAAAAACACTGTTTTAGCCACGGAAAAAATTCGTCGCTATTTTGTGACGGATTTAGCGACGAAAAAGTTTTTCGTCGCTAATTTGCCACAAAATTTGGAACGAAAAGCAAACCGCGGCTAAATTAGCGACGGACACATCATTCGTAGCAAAATTCGTCGCTAATTACTGATGAAAAAATTTTCGTGGCTAAATTCGTCGCTAATTAGTGACGAAAAAATTTTCGTGACTAAATTCGTCGCTAATTGGGGACAAAAAATTTTTCGTTGCAAATTTCGTCGTTAATTATGGCAAAATTTTCCCACCGATTTAAAATTCGTCGCAAAATTTAATCTTTTTTAAATAGAATTTTATTTTTTTATTTTTCTTTTTATTTTATTAATATGTAATATTTAAATTAAAAATTAATTTAGCGACGGAAAATATATCCGTCGCTAGATGAAAATCCCAATCCCTATCTCCGGTAATTTAGCGACGGATTAAAATCCGTCGCTGAATTTAATTTTTTTAATTAGAATTTTATTTTTATTTTATTTTAATAATTTAGCGACGGATTCCAAATTCGTCGCTAAATTTTATATTCTTTTAATTATATTTTTATTTTTATTTTTATTTTATTTTATTAATTTATATTAACAAATCATATTATTATTTTATAATATTTTAATTTACATTTTATTTTATTATATCATATTTCATTTTTTAGAAGAATAATGTTATTTAATTCTTAAAAAAACCATATATTTTGTTTTATTTAAATTATATATATATTTTAATTAATTTATTATTTTTTTACTTTTTTGATTTAATATATAGGTAATTTTATTTTATTTCAACTAATTTATTTAATAATATAAAATTTTTAATAAAATATTAATGTCTGCGCGGGCGCCGCGCATGCACGCACGGGCACCTGCCTGCCTGGCCGTCCGCGCCCTGCGCGCGCCTGTCTCGGCACCCGCGCATGCCACGGCGCCCCCGCCTGGGCGTGCCTGCCAGGGCGCCCTGCCTGCGCGCGGGCGCCCAGGCAGGCAGGCGCGCGGGCGCCCAAGGAGGCAGGCGCGGGCGCCCGTGCGCCCTTTGTTTTAATACTAAAAAAACATGCATGTAGGTAGAGGGTGTAGGGAGGGTGTAGGGAATCGAACCTTGGACTTCGGATTTGAGCAAAGTATATATCACCACCATACTACCTAGTGTTGGGTGACAATTTTTTTGTTTTCTTTCTTCCAACTTTTTCCACCTTTTTGTTTCCTATTCTGACTTTTTTTTTCCATTGGTTTTTTTTTATTTCTATTTTCATTTCTTATATATAATAATTTTATTGAAATTTGAATAAAAATATTTTGTGAATAAATATATAGATTTTTTAAATTATTAATATGTTATAATTTATTGATAATTATAATTTTATTGTTTTGAGATGCATTTTTAAATTATGGATTAAAAAAATAAAATAAAAATGAAAAAGAATAATAGAATAATAAAATAAAAGAAAAAAGAAGAAATCAAAATATAATATTAATATATTTTTTTAATTAATTTATTATTTTATTTTAAATTAGTATTTTATTATTTTTTATTTTATTAAAAATTATCATATTTATTATTTTTAATTAATATTATTTTAGATTGGTGGTATAAATAAAAAAAGTTTTTATTTTTATTATTTTAAATTGTTATTATATATTATTTTATTATTGTTAGAAAAATATGAAAAAAATGTAATAAATAATAAAAAAATAAATATATATCACAATAATATGTTTGGCTCAGTGGTTGGTTTACACATTGCGTGTGTGTGCAGGGTTCAGGAGTTCGGAGTTCGGAGTTTGAATCACGGTGGAGGCAAAAGCGCGGTATTTTCCAGCTGATGCTGCGCGGGGGTGCTGACTCGGGCGGGCAGGTGGGGGTGCTGGGGTGGGTGGGCACGTGGCTGGGGATGCTGGGGTGGGTGGGCATGTGGCTGGCTGATGGCCAAGGTATATGGAATCAGCAACGGATTATTAGCGACGGATTGGAATCCGTCGCTAATTCAACGACGGATTTGGGCGACGAATTCCAAATCCGTCACTAATTCAGCGACGAATAATTTTTTGACGGGTTTGATTTCCCCTAAATTAACGACGGATTTTAGCGACAAAGATTATCTATCGCTAAATTTAGCGACGAATAATTTTTCGTCGCTAAATTTTGTGACGAATATTAGCGACGAAAACTTATTTGTCGCTAAATTTAGCGACGGATTCCAGATTTTCGTCGCTAAATTTAGCGACGGAATTTTAATTTTGTCGCTAAATTTTTGCGATGCGTTATTAGCGACGAAAAATTTTTCGTTGTTAAATCCGTCGCTAATGATTTTAGTGACGAAATTTTTTAAAATTTTTGTCGCTAAATTTGTGGGTAAAAGACTGTTTTTTTGTAGTGATTCTCCTCAAGTTTAGATTATCGATGGAAGTCAATTTTTGTTACAAAATTAAAATCCTAAACTCATATCATATAAATCTAAAATGTTAATTATATCAATCAAAGAATAAATCAGTGTCAAGTGAAATTTACCGAATAATATTTTCAAGCTTAATATATAAAAATAACTGTAAACTAAATTTAAGTAAATTAGTCTATTTGAACTCTTTGCCGAAGAATTTATTTAAAATCAATTTCTAAGATTAAAAAAAAAATTAGAGAAGAGAAGAGAGAGAGTGAGAGAGAAAGAGAGAGAGAGAGGGAGAGAGAATGAATGAGTTTCAAATTCTACGGTTCATTAGGTTTGCCGCTAGTAGGATCAGAGAACGCAGCATTTGTGTTACCCCTCAAAATGACACCCTATAAATCTAAAGGACACGAACTCTCAAAGAAACGACTGCTCTGCGTTCTTCAGTGTGTCGTTTTCAGCCTTCTTCCCTGCACTTCTCATTCTACTCTCCGTTTCCTTCTTGTACAACATTTCCTTATTTGCTCTTCATTTTCTACTCTTGACACTGCCATGAATTACTAATTCACTTCCCCTAATTCGATTTTTCTCCGAGCCCCTGAAACCCGTTTCAATTCAAAGTCTCATTTGATCTGTTGTGAGGTGTCGGAGGAAATTAATACTGCTTGTGTATGTATCTAAAGGCATACATGATCACAGAAAAATACACTTGGACCAGAGATGGATGCAAGTGTAATGAAACTCTCGGAATATATCTCCATTCATTGACAATATCAACGTGCCGCCTAAATCTTTTTTGTAATTACTCGTTTCTCTTCTAGACTAGGTTTTCCTTTCCTGTGTCCATAAATGATATGCTTTCACTTGAATTCTATCTTGCATCCTGAATTAAATCCCAATACCTGTTGAGGGATCCCATGGAGGGGCCGGGCTGAATGTGTATGTCTTGTATGGACCCGACCCGCTTGTTTTGCTATGTAGTACCAGCAAGTTAGTATATATATGCCTATGTTGATCTAGGGTTTTACAAGAGCCAAGTTGAGAGTGTGGGTGATTTGGAGCTAGGGTTTCAAGAGAGAGATCTTCGACATTGGTCCTCCACTTTCTTTCTTTTTGATAGTATATTTGCTCCTCTTCACCTGTGGATGTAGGCTTACAAGCAGAACCACATAGATCTTGTGTTTGCTTGTTCTTTGTATGTGCTCTTTCTCTTTACTTTTTTTTAACCCTTCCATTACAGTTTCCGAATGTATTTGATTCATCTGAATACACGTTTTCCTCTTGCAATTTGGTCACTTTAAAATTGATTGTTATGAAAGCTGAAACCATTTAATTTTCCGATTTTTCCCTTTGGCATTCTTTATAATCTCAAGGTCTGATTTTGTTCCTCTTAAGTGGCTTTTACACCATGGTGTTGGAAAGAGATGATGTACTGATATCTGCAGCGTCCATTGGGTATGATTGGAGGTATTTGTATGTATTGTTTAAAATGCTAATGCTACCTTGAAACCGAAATCCTATATCTATCTGTTCTGTTTCGAACACATCCTACATTTCAAGAAGAGATGCCAATAACAGCCTTTTGAAATCTAAGATATGACTATCAATGTTGTTTTTTCATGTCACATGTCAGTATTGTTTGTTTCAATTAACGGCAATTTATACCCGGGCTTCACTTTAATGAAGAACAACCTAGAACTAATTGGTTGTTTGAAATCTCAGGCATACGTTTGATTATAGAGCCAATTACCTTAAAAAGTGAAAGACAAATGTTGTTTTGTGTATGAAACTGCGAACTACTAATGGCTGTTTCAGACAAATGTTACCAGTCTACTTCTTGTTATGCGATCCAATGCTTGAATCCTACTTCGGTGATCTCCATTTGTTCTCAAGGGTAGAGTGCGATCATTTTTTACTCATATTGATTTCCATCATTAAAAGCTTGGAACTGAATTGTGGTTTAACGAAGTATCGATTAGCGGGTCCTGAAATTGTTTGATTTGAAAGCTTTTATTTTGTTTAATATGTTAGAGTTGTCCTGCACTTGCTATTGTCCAAATCATCTCACTGACAATCACTTGATATGCTGAATTACAATCTTGATATCAATTCTCTTGCCGAATTCATGGACCAGGGTTGCCTAAATGCCCCTTGTAGCTACCTGCAGCAAATACCATCAGGGAATGTGTCAGACGCCTGATGACTGTTATAAGAGAGGTATTTTTTTAATGTTTATGCACATGTCTAGGATTTTGCGGTGTTTGCACATATTATTGTGCAGATTCGAAATCCTTGCTAATCGATTTGCTTGTTCTAAACCGTCCTTGAGCTTTAAGTTCTATATGATGTTCTTGAGTGACTATGCATTGGGACATTACCTGTACAAAAGAATTATCGGTTTATGAATGTTGCTTTAATTCAAGTTTTGAGGGGATCCTTCCTTCTCCTTCTTTATTTTCCTTCATTAGGATTCTTTGAGAAAACTCAAAGCAATTTGCCGAAAAAATTGAAATATAATAACATTAAAATCTTTAAATAGACAATAAAAATTAAGAAAATAGAAACTAATATTAAGACCAAAAATTAGAAACTCTTAAATAGTTTGGACTCTTCTAATAATAATTAAAATAAAAATTAACCTTACAAATAACTAAATACAAAAAATAGAAACTAGATTAAATGATAAACTTGTAAACAGAAAGAAAAATATTTCTGTTGCAGAAAAAGCGAAACTCTTAAAGTTTTAATCAAGCTCGATCAACTGTTGAAATTTTGGTTCTGTCACTTATATTTTGTCTTTCTTGATGTAGATTTCACAAAGTTGCTCATATAGAGTCAGAAGAAATGTTATCGAAGGAAGAAGTTGAGGCTTTATGCGATGATGATTTTGATGGTTTAAATAAGGAATGCGAAATTTTTAAAGAGATGTTCGAGGGACTAATAGGGGGTGTCTTGTCCGCTAGACAAATTGAAAGTGATTACAAGTGCACAGATGCACCACATGGTGTAAACAGCAATAGCTCGACTGTAACCGGTCAGAGTTAGTCCTCTGAAGGTTTAACAGTGGAGGATTCAGCTGGTGCAATTGAGGATTCAAGGGGTACTTCTGGAAGCCAGGTGCTCAGGGGAAGGAGGTGCCACGGTCAGAACAAAAGAGCTGGATTTAAAGGTGAAACGGATAAAACTGTCATCTATCCGACAGATTACCAAATGACGAGCTTTCCTTATGCAGGTTTTTGACGTCATCAGTGCCTGTGATTGAAACTGGTAGTGCTATGTCCCTTCCAGATGATCAAACTCGTTTGGTTGAATCTTCTGCGTGAGAGTGTAACATCCAGTTGTGAGTTGAACTTGACAGATGGTAATGATGAGAAGGATCTTGTTAGGGGGTAAAGCTATTGATTCACCTGCTTCCCAGGACAGTGTTGGGAACAAACTTATAATTACAACTCCTTAAACTGTTGCAAAGAAGTCTGGATTACCTCTCGCTGTTGAGGATGGACCAATTGGATCCTTATTTCGAATTTGGGCACCTAAAAGAATTGGTTGTAGCCGCTCTTTTGTACTTTACATACTTTGTACTTGTTCTTTTTTTTTTTTTTTTTTTGACGTAGTGAAGTTTGAATATCTTAAAATTTGAAGATTATTAGCTTTCATTTTCGTTGAAGTATGTAATTTTCGAATTTAGATAAGAGTAAGACTGACAGTATTTTTCCAGTATCTCATCCCATTCCCTCCATTAGCTTTCATCTCTCCATATTAGTATTAGCCCATTATTTTATACCATGTCTTGGTCATCACCTAGTATTCAGAGTTTTGTCTCAATTAATCTGGATCTAGCGCGCTCTAGGCCCACTTTGTGGGGACGGATCTCCCAACATTGTTTTTTTCGTACCCAAGGGGAGTCGAACTCCCGACCTATTTAAGGGATGAAGGTGCCCATTTCACCTGCGCCAACAAGTGTTGGTACTCAACTTATGATATAAACAACCGAGTAGAACCCAAGCATGTTTATGTAGATATAAACCAGGTGGGCTCTGGGCGCACAAGGTGCAGTCAAGGGGAAAAAAATTGTAATTTTTTATCTTCTTTATTTAGGCCCATAAATAGATAGATTTAAAATTTATATAATACATTACTAATTGTAACTAATTTTATACATTACATTAATTAAATATTATTTATAATTTCTACCCAAAATATTAATTTAACTCAAATTTTAAAATAAAAATTATTTAAATTTAAACAAAACATACACATTTTGATATACACGTCAGAGAGGAAAACACAAAGCACTCAAATCAATATATGAACCAAAAACAGCTTTTAATAGGGTTTCTTTTTTCTAGTTTCAACAACGCATCAAAAAAACAAAAGCAAGAAAAATGCTGGATTATCAAACCCACAAAATCACCAGAAAGAAAAAGTAGAGTGAAGATCCTAAATATGTTTAGCACAAAACTTGAGAGAGAGAGAGAGAGAGAGAGAGAGAGAAGGGTAGTAGAAATAAAGGAGATAGGAGATGAATAAAAAGACAAGAGAGATTGAGAGCAAAAATAAAATAAAATAAAAATATGAGCTTTTTTGAAAGATATCCAGATCCACGTGCTGGTGTTCTTGTCGGCCTGGCAATACAAGAGGAAATCCATACACCCTTTTATCCAATAGATAGATAATACCGCAGGCATAATCAATGGAAATATGTGTTCAAATTTACTTCGAAATCGTTTATTAGTCATAAATTTAAACTATATCTAAGAGTTAATATCAAATGAAGTGTTTTTAATATTTAATACTAACAACGACTTGTTGATGATATAGTTAAAATTGATATTTTTTAAATAAACATTTCAAACACGTTACAAATCATGCTCATTTATCAAATATTTTAAAACAGCGTTTACACATTAAACAAAAGTATTGAAATAAATCACACTCACTGATTTGGGGAGAATAGCGCACTCCCCAGTAAAACCATAACACGTAGAATCAAAACTCCCCTCAATCGAATCACCAAGAAAGCCAACCTAATCAAATCAACATGATTTTCTTCAAATTTCTGACTATTTTCAGGGTTTATAAATATACACCAATGTCATCAATTTCGTTCTATTTATAAGTAAATAAACAAATCAAAATCAAGTTAAATTCAAATCAAAATTCAACAAAATTTAAATTGAAGTATGGAAATAATTTCATTTCCCTCACCTAGGTTTAATCGAATCTCAAACCTAGTTTTCGTTCGCCCGTCAAATTAATTTAAAACATGTAATATTTTCAATTTTGAAACCACGTTAGCGACTAAATCAATTTTTAAACACTAAACCACATCTAACACAGTCGTTACCTACAGTGAAGGATTTCTGCAAGGATGGCAGATGGCTCTCAAAGGTGAAAACCGGTTGCGGGCTCGCGGGCCGTAACGGGCTGGTGGGCTGGCGGGCTGGCCCGCTAGTGGGCTCACGGGTCAGTAAGCTAGCGGGTTTGCAGGCCAACGCGCTCACGGGCTAGGGGCTCACGCTCGCGAGCTGGAGTGCTCGTGGGCTGGAGTGTGCACTCGTGAGAGACTGCAGTTGTGCGCTAGGTACGCTCGTGCGAGGGAGGTCACGCTTGGGTGCGCGCTCGCACAGGATCGCTCGTGCAGGGGCATGCTGGCGGGAGGTCTGCAGTCGCACTCTGTCGAGCTCTATCGTACTGTGGCGTGCTCAATCTCGTTGTGGCACCCTCGGGTGAAGGCCGCGCGCTCGCGCTTGCAGTGTGGCGGAAGGCACTGCAAGTTGACGCACTCGCGGGAGGAGGTGAGGGAGCGCGATTCACAGCTCGCGACGGAGTGCGATCGAGAGGGATATTGCGAGAGAGATTGCGAGAGTTAGAGAGAGAGTGAATAGCGGAGAGAGAGAGAAACTGAGAGGGAAGGATAGATAGAGAGAAGAAGAAGAAGACGGTGGTAGTAGAGGTGGTTCGTGGCAGCTTCAGGCGAGGAAGGCGCTGCCGCGGGAGAGGAAGAGGCGGGGAGAAGGGGATGAAGAGTCGAAGAGAGAGATATGAAAAGAGACAGACAGATTAGGGCTTTTAGCCCTAATCTGACAAGGGGGAGTGTCGCGTTTCGAGCCGAAACGCGGCGTTTCCTCCTTCTTCTCTCTCGTCTTTTATTTATTTATTTTATTTTAAAGAATATATATATAAATATCTCAAAACCAATACACTTGTTCGGACACCAAGTGTCGGTATTATATTTTCTAACCCCATAAAAATAAGTTTCGTTCTCGAAACTAAAAGAAGGCTAAAGAGCAAACAACTAGGGATGCTGTCTACTCATACTCTCCTCGGGCTCCCAGGTCTCTTCCTCTACCTGATTGTTGTGCATAGCACTCGGACAAGAGATACCTCCTTATTCTGTAGCTGTCGGATCTGCTGGTCAAGTATTGCCACCGGCTGAACAGGTAGAATCAAGTCCTTTTACCTCTACTGGCGGAGGCTCCAAAATATGTGAAGGATCTGGGATGTACTTTCTCAACACTGATACATAGAAGACATCATAGATTCGAGATAACTCATCTGACAGCTTTAGTCTGTATGTCACGTTCCCAATCCTACTGAGAATACGGAACGGGCCAATGTACCTGGAGCTCAACTTGCCCCGCTGCCGATATCGAATGAGTCCCTTCAAGGGAGAAATCCTTTTTTAGGGCTAGCTATGTCACGTCTTTAACCTACGACAGAAGGTATGTCGCGTCTTCAACCCGTGACAGAGGGTATGTCCGATTTGCCATCTTCAAACACTCTTCTACTCTTTTTGATCTCTCAATTTGCATTTTCAAATTTTTGATATGTTTGCTTTGTTATTTTTATTTTATTATTTACGGTTTAATTTTTGTATCTTTTTGTGTTTTATTCTCAGATTTTATCTTGGGGACCTTAATTTTGTTTTCATAAATTTAGTTTTAACTTTAAAAATAAAATAAAAATTCAAAAATATTAATTTATTTCTCATTAGGAATTTACATTATTGGTTGTACATTATTAGTATTTTTTGTTATATTTTATAATTTGAGTTAAGAATAATTTTAGAGTTTTGCATTTACTTAGCTTTACTTCTTTGAATCACTGATTATATTTTATTTATTTAGTTTTTAAAAATCTTTGACTTAGAAATTCAATTAAAAATTGGTTATATAATTTTGGGTAGTTAGAATAAATTAAAATTTTAATTAAAAAATTGACTAATTTTAATATGAGATTTGGTTATATTATTATGGGGTGTATGTAATCACAAACAAAAGGAGAGAAAATGCATACTAAGTCAATAGGAACACAACTAAGAACTATATATCCCACTAGAACCAAGCTGTTTATATATCTTCAAATTTATTGGTTTCAAATGTAGATTAAAATCAAATTTGGAGAGGTTTTTGACAATTACTTTTGTTATACAGTTTAAGCTTTTTTGCCCATGAAATTTCAATCACTGTTCACGAATACTCGAGAAACAAATGCTCCGCGTTGTTCTATGTGTCGTTTTAAGCCTTCTTTCCTTCGGTTCTCACTCTGCCCTCAGCTTCCTTTATTCCTTTATTCCTCAAAATGACACCTCACTGTTTTATAAAATTTTAACGGCAATTTTAAGGCTTTTTATGGTATTTTTCTAAATTTCTGGGAGAGTTACCCACATGCGTTTTGTTTTTATTGGTTATTCATTTTTTTTTTAAATAAACCTTTTTTTGTGGGGCATTGATTTGGATTATCAAGAAGATGCATCATCTAAAAAAATTAGATAACTAAGATTTATTTTCAAAATATGTATAGTACAAGACTTGTTACGCATTAAATCAGAGTTCAAATAGATTTTTATTGTGTATTTGTAATTTATCTTGGAAAACTAGATTTATATACTAAATTTCAAGTACCATGTGTTAATTGTTTAATTCAAATACCATAATAGAAATATACATTGGGCAGAGCAATGCGTAACTTGTTTAGATTATTGAAAAGAATAAGGATGATAATTTATTTTGATATATTTTAACTTGTTTTGAAAAAATATTTTAATTATTTCAAAATTATTCAAATTAATCAAATTTGTTATTTTTTTTTATCAAAATTGATTATCACCTAAAGTTTGACCAATTTGATGGTTGAATGATTTGGTGCACATAATTAATTGAAAATGAATCTCAATTTAAGACTTTTTCACATATTTTTGGACTAAATTTATTAATTTTTTCACTCAAATAAGAAAGCGAGAAATTTAGTTCAAACCAAAGTTCAGAGCCCTAAATGAAACATATCATTCTCACACTTTAGGCCGAAGCCTAAATCCACATCTCATCCCAAACATCATTCACACTTTAGGAATTTAATTAGATTAATTTAGCATTTTTTTATAATTTTACATTATTAGTATTTTTTGTTATATTTCATAATTGAGTAAAGAATTTCACAAAAAAAAATAATAATTTGAGTTAAAGAATAACTTTTTGAGTTTTAGATTTAGTTATACTTAATTCATCGATTCCTTGATTATATTTTCTTTATTTACTTTCTAATAAACTTAGACTTATGATTTCATTTAAAAATTTGTTATACAATTTTAGGCAACTCTAATATATCAAAATTTTAAGTTAAGGATATGTGAGTGCCAAGTGTTTAATTGAAAAGATAATTTTAAATAATAGTAAATATTATAGGAGAATTTAAATCAATTGAATTAATGAATTATTATTATTACTATGGATAATTTATTTTTACTTCTTTCTTTTTATTATTTTTATTTTTATTTTCATTTTGTCTATTTTTGTTTTCAAACTTTTATTTTTTTCTCTCTCTACTTTCTTTTATATTAATCTCTTAAGAGATCGATTTCAAATTTTAAAATTAAATCTCAATTTGTCGTTATAGACTTTATCAAAAATCAGCAATTCTGCTCCCTCAAATATACCATATCATTTACTAATTATAGATATAAGGTAAGATAAAAGAAAAGGGAAACAAATCGCATCTTTTGAATCTACAAAAATAACATGTTTATGTCAAAAATTTTCTTGAGAATAAAAAAAAGGCCATAGGAGTATACTATATGGTCTTTTAATGGCTTCTTTGCATCGGTACACTATAAAATAAAAGCATTATGTTGATGGTAACATTTACTATCGGTAAGTATTATTGACGGTTTTTTGAAACTATTTAGACGGTTATGGTTGAAACCGTCAGAAATAGTATAGATTTTCCAATGGTTTTAAAATGGTCGTCGATAAAACAATTTGAACCGTGGGTAAAGGTAGCAAACCGTTTGTATAAACAAGACTATACTTATGGATATAAGGATGTCTAAATTTACATACCTCAATCCTTACGGTTATAAGTTGTGATAGCAAAATATAGGTTTTGTAGTCACGATTTTGAAAGGTATCTATATAGAAATGCTATACGTACAGCGGTTGTGATGATGGGTGAATATAGTAAGGAATGGAAAGTATAAAAGGATATGGAAAATAGCACTAAGTGTAAAAAATATAAGGTATGAGAAGTGTAGACATGTAAGGTAGATAACTGTAGGATATAGTCAGTTGCGGTAAGTATGGAAAGTATAGGATATTTAAGGTATGATTAGTATAGAATATGTAAATTGATATTTAGAAGAGTGTTGGAGGTTTATCGAGTATATATGTAAGTGAATGTTACTATTTTATAGTGAATGCAACTATTTTATAGTAAATGTTACTATAATTATTGTGGTTTATATTAATTCGACTATTGTGGTTAGCTTAATAGTTAATGTTACTATCCTTTTATCATGAGAGATAAATAAATTCACTACATTTCACATATGTTATTATAATAGATGTTACTATTTTATAGTAAATATTACTATATTTTATTGTGGTTACATAGTAATTGTTATTATATCTTATTATCTGTGAATTCGACTATTGTGATTATTTTAATAGTAAATGCTATTATCCTTTCATCATGAGAGATAAATAAATTTATTAATTTTCATATCCGTTATTATAATAGTAAATGTTACTATATTTTATTGTGATTACATAGTAATTGTTACTATATCTTATTATCTATTAATTCGACTATTTTGGTTAGTTTAATAGTAAATGTTACTATCCTTTTATCATGAAAGATAAATAAATTTTGTATCTTTCACATCCGTTATTATAATAGTAAATGTTACTATTTTATAGTAAATGCCACTATATTTTATTATGATTACATAGTAAATGTTATTATATGTTATTATTTATAAATTTGACTATTGGGTTAGTTTAATAGTCAATGTTACAATCCTTTTATCATGAGAGACAAATAAATTTATTATTTTTCACATCCATTATTATAATAGTAAATGTTACTATTTTATAGTAAATATTACTATATTTTATTGTGGTTATATAGTAAATTTTACTATATATTATTATCTGTTAATTTGACTATTGTATTTAGCTTAATATTAAATGTTATTATGGAGTTCTCGTTGAAATGTTAAAATTGAAACGTTAAAATGGTATATTATTAAATTAAATGTAAATTAAAATAAATTAATATTAAAACCGGTGGTTCATGCCTCATGCCGACAGTTCATTGTAGTTTTTATAGTAAATGATACTATATTTTATTGTGGTTACATATTAAATGTTACTATATGTTATTATTTCTTAAATGAACTATTGTGGTTAATTTAATAGTAAATGTTATTATCCTTTTATCATGAGAAATAAATTTACTATCTGTCACATTCGTTATTATAATAGTAAATGTTACAAAAATATAGTAAATATTACTATATTTTATTGTGGTTATATAGTAAATGTTATTATATGTTATTATCTGTTAATTTGGCCATTGTGATTAGCTTAATAGTAAATGTTACTATAGAGTTATCATTGAAATTCTAAAATTGAAATGTTAAAATGGTATATTATTAAATTAAATGTGAACTAAAATAAATTAATATTAAAATCGACAGTTCATACCTCATGCCGGTGGTTCATTGTAGTTTTTATAGTAAATGATATTATATTTTATTGTACTTACGTAATAAATGTTACTATATGTTATTATCTATTAATTAAAATATTGTGGTTAATTTAATAGTAAATGTTACTATCATTTTATCGTGAAAGAAATAAATTTACTATTTTTCAAATCGGTTATTATAATAGTAAATGTTACTAAAATATAGTAAATGTTACTATATTTTGTTGTGGTTTTATAATAAATGTTATTATATATTATTATCTGTTAATTTGATTATCGTGGTTAGTTTAATAGTAAATGTTACTATAGTGTTCTCGTTGAAATGCTAAAATTGAAATGTTAAAAT
The DNA here is from genome assembly GCA_033439265.1 of Dillenia suffruticosa. Lineage (NCBI taxonomy): Eukaryota > Viridiplantae > Streptophyta > Magnoliopsida > Dilleniales > Dilleniaceae > Dillenia > Dillenia suffruticosa. The sequence continues at coordinate 6,484,362 of JAVTVX010000005.1, forward strand.
GATATATTATTAAATTAAATGTAAATTAAAATAAATTAATGTTAAAACCGGCGGTTTATGCCTCATGCCGACGGTTTATTGTAATTTTTATAGTAAATGTTACCATATTTTATTGTGATTACATAGTAAATGTTAGTTTATATTATTATCTGTTAATTGTACTATTGTAGTTAGTTTAATAGTAAATGTTACAATCCTTTTGATACAGATAAATGTATTATCTTTTACATCCGTTATTATAATAGTAAATGTTACTATTTTATAGGAAATGTTACTATATTTTATTGTGATTACAAAGTAAATGTTACTATCATGTGTGTTCACGTCTAGATGGTTGTGCCGTGGAGGCAAGCGCGGTTGTGCCGCTTATGTGATAATGCATGCGTGGATACGCCTGGAAGACTATATCGCGGAGGCAAGCATGGCTGTGCCGCTTATGCAATAATGCTTGCGTGGGTATGCCTGGACGGCTGTACCGTGGAATCTAGCATGGCGTGCCGTGCATGCGATAATGCATGCGTATGCATTCCTGGACAGCTGTACTGCGGGCGACGGCGTGGTTTTGAAAATTAAATTATGCTAGCGGCCACATGGCTAAAGGAAGCTCCGCATCTTTGGCAAAGTCCAAATTCTTTGGTTTAAGTGCCAACAATTTCTCCTCAACAGCAGCATACTCAGCTATGAAGCCAAATTGCTTGGGATGCTTCAATGCTTTCTCACTGATATCACTGTAGAATTCATTGCCAACTTTTAGTTCCTTTACTTGGCTGGCTACCTTTACCACCACACCCGTAATATAAATGCCTGGAACAGTTTATAACACAACAAAAGTTGTTACAATGCTTGAAATTGACAACTAACTCAAGATTTGGTATAAGGAAGAGTGCATAAAGAATTATATTGCGATGCTTCTCATGTTAAATGAAATATCATTATATAATTCCTCCATAAATAGCACCAAACAAAATATTGAAAAATGAAAACATATATTACAACTGATGGCTCATTATAGGATGGAAGTGTTGTTGATTAACAACCATAAATGGGACAACCCCACGTATAATTTTTACTTTAAATTATGCATCAATTATTGCATAGAGATTGAAGTAGAAATCATATTTTCTCTTTAATTATTGGAGACTTAACCCCACGTACAAAATTCCATATTTCCGTCTTAATCCTTCCCCGTAAACAAAAACCAAGAAAATATAGTTAGCCATAAAAGAAATGATCAATGATTAGTTAATCATAAAAGAAATGAATGATGCAACTAAAATATAGACGAAAATGATGCTTTATTTATAATAATGTGAATGTAAGAAAAAGAAAAGGGGAAGCAAATTTGACCTTTGAAAGGCCCTAAACATTGACTCGCAAGCAGGGAGAAAGAGTGTGTCTGTAGAAACCAATGAAAAAAACAGAACGAACAATCGAAAAACAAAGAAAAAATTGTTCTGTTGAGATAAATAATAGTCACGGACATGAGAGAGAAAAAATATGCAGCAGAACACAATCAAAGAATAAATTGAATAGGAGAAAATATAGTGAGATCTAAATCGACGAAGAAACCATCAGACCAATGGTTCGGAGAAAAGATCAAAAGAAAGGTGGAGAAGAGAAGAGAGAGGGAGAGAAGATGAACCTGTGAAATGGGCCGAAGAGAGAAAAACCTTCGTCAATTTGTATGGAGACGAGTCGTCCTTTGTCAATTTGTATGAAACGAGCGGTTGTCCTGGCCACTGATAAAGGGGCCGCTAGTAAATTGCGTATTTTTTGTAGTGCTTCCTCCCACTTCCTCCTCCTCCCACTTCCTCCTCCTTCTCTTTCGTATTTGGCGCCAAATAAAGAGGCACAAAAAATTTGGCTCTAATACTATTAAATATTAGTTTTGTTGAATATTTAGATTTTGTCACCAGCAAGAAAATATTCTCTATTAATTAATCTTTCACCTTCTGTCATTCTCTCTTTATTTCATTTACTTCTCTCTTCTCATATTTCATTTATTTCTCTGCTTTATTTTTACAATGGATAAGAGATTGATATATTTTTATATTTTTAATCACTCTATTTTCATTCTTCTTATTCGTATCATGTATTGTGATGTGGTATGGTAACAAGTGGTAAAATTAGTAATAACAACTATTTCATCTTCCTACAAATGGTAACAAATGATAAGAATTACTTTTATTCTCTATTTATATTGTAACATGGTAACAATGGTAAGATAACAAATGATCTATAACAAATAATAAATATAAACTCCACGTGTACTTTTATTATACTAACAAATAAAATGAACGTAACAACGGGTAAAGCAATAATTATGTAAAATTTGTATAATATAATATGGTCACAAGTTGTAAGAAGTGGTAGCAAGTGTTTTTTTAACTAAAAATAGTAAAAAAATGGTAACCGTGATAACATAGTAATAAATGTATATCAACTAACAAATGGCAATAAGTTATATTGTTTCATAATATAAATTTATAAATTTATTATAATTATGATTATCAATTTTATTTGATTAATATTATATTACTATAATTTAATATTATTATCCTATACAACTTAATTAATTATCAATATTAATATTACTAAATAATACTACTTACTAATTTCAATAATCATGTTTTATTACTAATATCAAATAATTACTAATTTCAAATTATAACACTATATTATCTGATAATTGGTCAATGAATTTTCAAAACTATAACACCATATTATATAAATTGCTAATTTCATATAAATTGATAATATTAATAATTTTATACTATTTAAATTAATAATATTAATAACTTTATATTGAATTGTCGTGTGATTAATCAAATGGATAATATTAATATAACATAGAGTTCATAGTAAGGACTATACAGACAAGCGCTATATAGCTATATAGTAAATGTAGTAATAGTAAGATAATAAGTAGTAAAAGTTATATGAAATAAAATGAAATATAGTAAGTGATTTTTTCAACCGGAAAGACAGTAGCGGTATTGCGGTATTGATTAAAAATATAAAAAAACTGAGGCGGGAAAAAAAACGCTAGTATAAAAAAAAATGAGAAATTAAGAAGGCGGGAAAAAATGCGCAAAAGAAAAAATTGGCGGATTTTGAAAATGTTGCATTAAATTTATGACTAAATCAAAAAATTAGAAATGTAATGGAAATAAAAAATGATAAAATGTAATAGTTGTATGATAACACTTATTATGATAACACTTATCATGCATGATAACATTTACCTGTTGTATGATAACACTTACCATGATAATACCTACCATGCATGATAACACTTATCTCAAAATAATTTGCGAGCTTATCATGCATGATAACACTTACCTATTGTATGATAATACTTACCATGATAATACCTAGACTTACCACAAAATAATTTTTGAACTTATCATGCATGATAACATTTACCACAAACTTGCATGATAACAACGAACTTAGAAGAGTTAGCATATGCATATTTAGCAAATTACATGAACTTATCATGATAACAACTATTAACGACGCTAATGAAGTTACCATACAAAATTATATGATAACCTATATTCATATTCTATCTCTCTCTCCTCAAATCTTTAACTTTGCCTTACTACTCTATATTTTATTTATACTTTTTTTTATTATTTACTAAGTTAACTTTGTTTAGCAAAATTACCATCAATACCGAAGTTACCAAGAAAAGTTACTATCCTAAGAACAAGTTACATGATAACAGGTTACTTAGGAAAGTTTTTTTAGTTGCCAATTTGATTAATGGTGCCCTAAATCTAAATCAAAGAAAATACTGGCGCCAAACTTTTTAGTGTCAATTTTGTTAGCGCGAAGAAATAGCACCAAAGAGGAGGAGGGTTGAGGTTAGTGCCAAAGAGGAGGAAGAAAAGAGGTTTGGCGCCAAAGAAGGGGAAGAGAGGTGGAACTTAGTAGCCGATGAATAGTTGTAAAATGTAAGTTGTAATTTATACTTTGTAACGTTTGTTAAGAAAAAATTTTTGTTAAGAAAAAGTTTAGGTTACAATAGAGAAAAAAAGAAAACGAAAAAAAAAGAGAAAAAATAGAGTGAAGATGAGATAATGGAAAAAAAAGAAAGGTGTAATGAGATAAGAAAATCGAAAAAAAAGGAGAGTGATAGAAAGAAAACTAAACAAAAAAAAGACATGCACGGTTGTACCGGGGGGCCACATGGCTATACCGCGCAAGCAAGAGAGCATGCGTGCGCATGCCGACATGGCTATACCGCGGGGGCCCGCACAGCAATACCGCGCAAGCAAGAGAGCATGCATGCGGGGCTATGCCACAAGGGCCCGCACGGCAATACCACGCAAGCAAGAGAGCATGCATGCACATGCTTGAGCGGCTATGTCGCGGAGGCCACGCGGCTGTACCGTGCAGGCACGCTGCCCGTGCTGCGAAGCCCGCGCAACTCACATGATAATATAATTAATATTATTATTTTAAATAATATAAATTATCAAATTATCTAAATATAAAATTATGTAATTAAAATTATGTGACAATGTAGTGATAATAATAAGATAAGAAATATACTAACATGGAGTAACATAATAGTAATATTTATTAATACTTTACGTAATTATATAGTAAAAGAGATAAAATTTTCTGTTAATTGTAAAACAAAAACAATGATAAAAAGAGGGTAAAAAGTATATAATAATCAAAATTTCAAAAACTAAAAGTGTGAAAAAGTAGGAAAAATGGCGGGTTTTGAAAAATTTGTTTCGTGGTAAACAAAATATATATACTATAAATCCTCCATCTTTTGAAAATATCTAAACTTCTCATTCCCTTAAAAAACTCTTCTCCCTCAAACCTCTCAAAATTTCTAATTCAAACAAAATTTCATTCCCATAAGATAATTTCATCCAAATATTTTCAACAAATCTCACTTGAGGCTTTTTTTTTGAACTATAGGATGAAATAAACGAAGAATGATGCTGACCACAAAGAATTAGAACCATCCGACAAACAAGTTGAGTCTGAAGAAGCATTGATCCTTATGAATTCTTATGTCTTGGCATCCTAAGCAACGAAGGTATTTTATGTAGCATACGAAAGACATAAAGGATGGCTTGTTGTAAAACATGTAAAAGTTAGAGATGAATTTGACATGGGTGATGCATTGATCAATCAACATATGAATTCAGAAAGTAACCCCTCAACTCAAGTGTGGGTTTAAACTAATGTAGATAAAGATGAAGGAAATGTATCAACAGAAATGAATGAGGATGAAGGTGTGATAGAGTAGGATGTGATGCATATACTTATGAAATGTAATTTCCTATACACATTTATCTTCTTATCTTCTGTATTTTTTTATTTTTAATCACTCTACTTTCATTCTTCTTCTTTATTGTGATGTGGCATGGTAACAAGTGATTAAAAATAATAATAATAACTATTTTCTCTTCTTACAAATGCTAACAAATGGTAAGCTTTACTTTTATTCTCTATCAATATCCTTGATAAAAAGTGATCTATAACAAATAACAAATATAAACTCCACGTATACTTTTATTATAGTATAATAAAAATTAAAATGGTAACTTTTATTCTGTATGCACATGGTAACAAGTTATAACTAACAAAGAATAAATGGTAACAAGTTGTAAGAATTACTACTTTCTCTTCGTATAAATGGTAACAATTATTTTAATTTCGGTAACAATAATTTTATTGTGGTAACAACGATAATAAGTGGTAACAAGTGATCTTAATCCAATATAACAAGTAGTAAGAGAATAATTATATAAATATTGTATAATATAATATCGTAACAATGGTAACAATTGGTAACAAGCGGATCGCGTGATAACAAAAAGTAAGAATTATTATTTCCTCTTCATACAAATGATAACAAATTGTAACAATTACTTTAATTCTGGTAACAATAATTTTTATTGTGGTAACAATGATAATAAGTGGTAACAAATGATCTTGGTCCAATGTAACAAGTGAAGGCAATAATTATATAAATTTTGTATAATAGAATATCGTAACAATGGTAACAATTGGTAACAAGCGGGTTGCGTGGTAATAAGTGGTAACAATTACTACTTTCTCTTCATACAAATCGTAGCAAACGGTAACAATTAGTTTAATTCCAATAATATGATTTATAATAAGCAATAACAAGTGATATTGGTCCAATATAACAAGTGGTAAGACAATAATTATATAAATTTTGTATAATAGAATATCGTAACAATGGTGACAATTGGTAATAAACAAGTTGCGTAATAACAAATGGTAACAATTACTATTTTCTCTTCGTACAAATGGTAACAATTACGTTAATTCTGGTAATAATGATTTTTTTGTGGTAACAATGATAATAAGTGGTAACAAGTGATTTTTGTCCAATATAACAAGTGGTAAGACAATAATAATATAAATTTTGTATGATAGAATATCGTAATAGTGGTAACAATTAGTAACAAGTGGGTCGCGTGGTAACAAGCGGTAACAATTACTACTTTCTCTTCGTAGAAATGGTAACAAACGGTAACAATTATTTTAATTCTAGTAACAATGATTTTTATTGTGGTAACAATGATAATAAGTGGTAACAAGTGATTTTGGTTCAATGTAACAAGTGGTAAAACAATGATTATATAAATTTTGAATAATAAAATTACTTTAATTCTGGTAACAATTACTACTTTCTCTTCGTACAAATGGTAACAATTAGTTTAATTCTAAAAATAATGATTTTTATTGTGGTAGCAATGATAACAAGTGGTAACAAGTGATATTAGTCAAATATAACAAGTGGTAAGACCATAATTATATAAATTTTGTATAACAGAATATCGTAACAATGGTAACAATTGGTAATAAGCGAGTCGTACGGTAACAAGTGGTAACAATTACCACTTTCTTTTCGTACTAATGGTAACAATTATTTTAATTCCGGTAACAACGAAATTTATTTTTGTAACAATGATAATAAGTAATAACAAGTGATTTTGGTCCAATATAATAAGTGGTAAGACAATAATGATATAAATTTTGAATAATAGAATATGGAAACAATAGTAACAATTGGTAACAAGCGGGTCACGTGGTAACAAATGGTAACAATTACTACTTTTGCTTCGTACAAATGGTAACAAATGGTAACAATTATTTAATTCAGGTAACAATGATTTTTATTGTGATAACAATGATAATAAATGGTAACAAATAATCTTGGTTCAATATAACAAGTGGTAACAATTACTACTTCCTCTTTGTACAAATGGTAACAATTACTGTAATTATGGTAACAATGATTTTTATTGTGGTAATAATGATAATAAGTGGTAACAAATGATATTGGTCTAATATAAATATAACAAATGGTAAGATAATAATTATATAAATTTTGTATAATAAAATTGTAACAATGGTAATAATTGAACAAGCGGGTCGCATGGTAACAAATGATAAGAATTACTACTTCCGCTTCGTACAAATAGTAACAAATATGGTAACAAATATTTTTTAAAACTGAAATTTATATAATAAGGAAAATAATACTAATGAAAATATGTAATGTTAAAAATTACACATGTAACAATAAAATAATACATATGTAACACTACTCAAAGAGTATTCACTATAACCATTTTATTCCAAACTATAATCATATGGTCAAAATTTTAAAAACCCCGTTAAAAATTCAAGCCTCCCAATAAATTTGTAAAGGAGCGAAAAAAACGCGCGTATAGATTTTCAACATTTCATGTGGCTTCGCTTGAAACATAATTAGTATTTGAATATGAGTGGCGGTATAATACAAGCACGCGAAACATAAATATGTTGTTTGCCCAATATAATATAACTATAAATTATATTATTTCATAATATATATTTATAAATTATAAATTATATTGTTTCATAATATAAATTTATAAATTTATTATAATTATGATTATCAAAATTATTTGATTAACATTATATTACTATAATTTAATATTATTATTCCATACAACTTAATTACTTATCAATATTAATAGTGCTAAATAATACTATTTACTAATTTCAATTATCATGTTCTATTACTAATATCAAATAACTACTTAACTAAAAGTAATTATTGCCTGGGCAGCTTAGCCCACGGTTCTGCCATCCAGGCATTTCCGAGAGCGCTTGCCTGGGCGGCTCTGTCAGCGGTTGTGCCGCGTAGGCATTTGCCCGAGATCTAGTATTATTTTGTATAACAAATTTTGTAATACAATTTAAAGATTTCATATAATTATATACATGTTTTGTTATTTAAAATAATGCAATTATTATATTAAATTACGCTGTCCGGTTGAGCCACAGGTTGTGCCGTGATGGTATTTGCGCGTGGCAGCTCAGCCAGCGGTTGTGCAATCCAGGCTTTTTCACGCGCTTTTGCCAAGGTGGCTCTGCCGGCAGTTGTGCCGTGCAAGCATTCGCCCCAGATCTAAAATATGGTAGTCATATTTACTTCTACTTCACAGAGTCATATAGGTAAAAGTCAAAGCTTCTCTGTTAATTGCTCAAACCAAAAAGAGAGTTAAGTAGCATTTGGTTACCAATATTAAGTAACAAACAACATATGCTCAGCTAGTAAAATTTACTGACTAACAACAATTCTGTAAAAAGTAATAATATTTACTATCTAACGATAATAAATGTAGTAACATTTATTAACAAATTATTTCTGTAACCGATATCAAACGTAGTAATATTTATTGACCTATAATTCTATAAGCGATAATAAAGTAGTAACATTTATTGACGAATGACTCTGTAAGCGACAATGACAATAAAAGTAGTAATATTTACTAACTCAATAAGCGACAATAAAAGTAGTAATATTTACTAATCTAATAATTCTGTAAGTGATAATAAACATAGTAATATTTACTAACCCAATAGTAAATGTGTGACAATAAAGAATTCACATTTCTTATGTCTTAAGATCCGACGGTATTGTAGTAATATTTACTAACATTGTATTTATCGACAATAAAAATTATAATATTTCCTAACATACTATTATTTCATTGGTGACAATAAATAATTATACCAATTCTAACAGTTATATTGAGTCATGGAGTGATGATAAAGGTAAAAATTTTTACTAACCCTTAAACTGATGAAAAAAATAGTAACTTTTACTAACCCTTTAGAAGGTGACGATAAAAATTGTAATTTTTATTAACCCTTTACAACCGATGATAAATGTAGTAACTCTTACTAACTCATTTACAAAAGTGACGATAAATATAGTAACTTTTACTATCCTTTACAAAAGTAAAGATAAATGTAGTAACTCTTACTACCCCTTTACAACCGATGATAAATGTAGTAATTCTTACTATTGCTTTACAACCGATGATAAATGTAGTAACTCTTACTACCCTTTTACAACCAATAATATAACGTTAATTTTTACCGACACTTTTTTAACCATCCGGATGTTGAACATGTTCCAATGGTCATCACAAGTGTCAGGATAGTTTTATCTCGACCCCTTTTTGGCCAACTGAACCTTTATCTGTTGGAGAAGACTTCATCGACGAATTATCACCTTTTCCTGACTGTGTTCGTCCGTTTTCATAAGCCATTTCCATTGTAGTGGTATATATTCTATTGCAGTCAAATCCTAGGGTGGCATTAAGGTCAAAACCAAAAGGTTTTGGATTTTTTTTTGAAGTAAACTAGGGTTTCTTTCCATCAAAGGAGACCACATACTGTGAGCATCTGAGCTCTCTCCATTGAAGTTGATTAATCATCTCTAGAAATCATGGCGGGAACGAGTTTTGTTTATAGTTTGGCAAACAATTAAGTGATTTCATTAGTTTTGAATGTAAATTCAATTTATTTATTTTTAATTCTTAAATTTAACCAATATATATATATATATTTTTTTTTTTTTGTTCCATGGAAAAATGTTGATACTTGGAGTTCACTAGTAGGAACATATATTTGATTCCATCATTAAGTAAAAAAGAAAATTATTAAATTAATCATGAGTTACTACACAAGGTTTAATGAGGAGATGTAAAATTATTAAAACAATGGCGGCCTTAGGAATTTGATGAAAAGGAACAAGCATCATTTTAGAAAATTTTAACAACAATTTAAAGTTCTTTTATGGGTTTTTTTTTTTAAATTTAATAATATCTTTAATATCGGTATATGAATTTTTTTCTTATATTTCCGGGTGAATTACCCCACATGCAACTTGTGTTTATTGGTTGTTCATTTTTTTTAAATTAAACTTTTTTTGGGTGGTGCAATGATTCAGATAGTATTGATGTCTAGTAGGCTAAGGAGTAAACTTATTCAGATAATTTTAGTTTTTTATATCAAAAAAAAAGATAACTAAGATTTATTTTCAAATATAGTCCAAGACTTGTTAGGTATTAAATCAGGCTTCATCTATATTTTATTATGTATTTACAATTTATCTTAGAACAATAGATTTATATGCTTAAAGTTCAATTATTTTTTGTTAATAATTTAACTGAAATACTATAAAAGAAATGCACATTGAGCAGCATAATGCTTAACTTTAATAATAATAATCATCATTATCATCATCAGCAGCATGGGGGCATGTAATCACAAAAATAAGAGAAAAAGCATAATAAATCAATAGTAACACATCTAACATCAAATGTTTTTTGCCCATGATATTTCAATTAATGCCCACAGATAGTTTAACAAGGATCTCGACCTAGATTTATTCTTAGATTGGTATTTCATTTTATGGTGATCGGTGAGTGTGGGAAAATCCAAAATCTTTAAAAAAAAAAAAAGACAGGGAAAAAAAGAAGAAAAACGCATTAGCAAATCCTAAGAATAAGTGCCCATGGAGGTAGGATATATTAGCTTGCTTCACCTGGTTTTTCTTGCTCTTGCATAGGAAAAAAGAAATAAAATGAAATAAAAAGAGAATATTCCATTTGGTATGCTTTTGAGCAAGAACACTAAAAACCTAGTGTCTGTGTCCACCACCCCTGCATCTTTGATACTTTTGACTACCTCTTTGATATGGTTGCTTCTCATGTGGTTTGCAGGGATCTCCGGGAATTCTTTTGGAGCATGGGACTGCACCTTTTTAATAATAATAATAATTCTTTTGACAATCTCGTGCGCTGATAAGTCTCAACGTGTCTCACTATAGCTATCTCTGTATATAACGGGAAATGGGAGGTGAGTATCAAGGAAGATACCCAGTGAATGAGAGGGTATATATCATGTGTTTAATGTGTCGGTGAAAATGGAATATCAAAATTCTCAATAATTCCACATATTGTAAGAAATCATGTATAATACTCAATTTATCATGAATTATTATTTTCACATACATTTCAAACATATATGCATCAATGTCATCAAATCATGCTAGAATAGAGCATGCCAAAATCAGTCTTAGCAAGGGTTGACCGCGACCAATGACAGACGCAACGGGGGTTTTGTATGCAATAGGTTAGAAAAGCTCTCTACCCCGACGTTACCGATGGACCTTATCAGGTGCTACACTACGGCGCACCATAGCCCTTCCCCTTATAGGTTCAACCTGACTAGTACCGTGTCAAATTACAAAACATTTACCATTTTCCGATGTCATGTGGGATACCTTCCGCAGAGGTGTATCGGGTGCAAATATAGATCACCCTACACATGCATCCTTCGTAGCTACGGAATGGGATTTACCCATCATAAAGTTATCATTATCACATGCTAGGGCCCTCGGCCCATGTAAAATATCATCATCAAATCAATCACGTGCCATGCCACATTTCTCAAGCAATGTCAATCATTTCCACAATGATGATTTCATAAAACATGTATAAACCAAATGCAATGGCATGGTTTCGTATTTTAAAACTCATAAACATGTTTGTAGATATTCCATGAATTCACAAAAATATTTCATAATTCATTGAAAATTTCATATCACATATTCATTAAATCATGTTTGCGTTAGAAAACATTTTAAAATATGATATTGTACACAGATACATAATATAATAAATCCCACTCACAGTATATGGGAGGGTTAATCACTTCTTACCAAGTACCTAAAGTGTCGAAAGTGTTTCCTCTCGTTTGGTCACTACCCGTGTGCCTACAATGGCAACACAATGCATATATAAGGATTTGTGTCATGATTTGAACTTACTAGGTTAAGTTGTATTCTAGCAATTATTTCCTCTGAGATTAAGGTTAGGGTATCTTAGGGCATGCTCTATCCTTTTTTCCGTCATTCTTATCATATATTTTTTGCAATTCATTCAATCAGTACACATTTCATTACCCCAATACAACATATGTGCTTATAGTTCATTATTCATGGTTTCTGCACATATGCACCTTTGCGCAATCATGGGAAAATGGTCATAACTTCTACTACACAACTCCGAATCACATTCTTCCTATCTCATTTTAAAGCTAAGAGACAACACAACTTTCATTCTGATCATTTCTTCAGATTCTAGTCACAGAATTTTAGAAAAACCAATCTTTGTCTTAGTCCAGTTCCAAACGTCCACTCTGTTCTGTCTTAGTAAAAATGCAAAACTCCTTTTACACAACTCCAATTCAAATGAATTTTGGATGTTATAGATAAGACATGTACCTACAACTTTCATATTGAAAGTTTTTCTTAATTCAGTCCAAAAAAGGGTGAAATAGGTCACAAAGAAGGCAGTTGATCTGGGAATGAAAACAGAGTGAAAATTTGCATAGTTCTAGGAGATTTTGTATAACTTATGATTCCCTCGTGACAATTGGCTGAAATTTTCATAGTAGGTGCTAAGAGGGATATCTACAACTTTTCATCTTTGAGTTTTCGCAAAAAAAGGCTAGAAGGGAGTCATTGTTACTGTTTTTAGTGTTGGAGAATGGGTGACCCTCTATCGAGTTTCAGAAGAGTGGCTCTAAGTTTTGACACAAGGGCAGATTGAGGCGATTCTTATCTCGTTGGAAAGATAAGACCTAGATCTACAATTATATAGCTGGAGCATTTACTAATTCAGACCATAAGATACCTCAAAACAGAGGCTAAATCACGGATAGAAACAGAGCTAAAGCAGGACAGAACAAAAATTTTGGTACAGAACAGTTAATTTTGAAAAATCATTAAAAATCAAATTCTTTTCAGAATTAAACAACGCATATCTCATTTTAAAGGTTTGTGAGTCTAGTTTCACCTGAAATTAACCTAGCTCAGTTTGCCATTGTGTAGAAAATATGATGATGAAAATATCACAGCATGGTCAGAATTTCTTATCTTTTTGAAGCTTTTAGTCTCTCTCTAGATCCACTTGGTTAGGCTTCTCCTTTCCTCCTAATTTTTGGATATGTTATACTAGGGTTTGTGAGAAATGAATTTATGTTAAAATATTTGGGTGTTGTTGTATGAAAAATTTGGTTTTACTACCTTGAACTCATGGTTTTGGAGAGCAGAATGGAGAGCTCTTGGCTTGTTTGGATTTGTTTGGTCACACAAAGTGTACTCCCTTCTCTCTCCCACGTCTTGCACCCATTTACACAACAAATCTCACTTTTCTCACACTACAAGTCCACTCTATCTCACACTACACTCAACTCCTTCATTTATTGCATGTCCCCCAACCACCTTGATCCAAGGGCTCTCAATTTTTGATCCTATTTCAAGTTGAATTCACACCATTGGTTGATTTCCAAGAAAACTCATTCTTCCATAACATGAATATTGTCTTGTCTCCCACTAACTCAATCCAATGGTGCATATGAATTCATCTTTCTTCAAACAAATCTCTACCCTTGGATCCCAAAATAAATAAAAAGAAATAATTTTTTTTCTCTCCCTTTCTTCTCTCTCACGTCTTCTCTCTCTCTCTCTCTCCCTCTCTCTCTCTCTTACGGTTTCTGGGAGGGGAGGTCATTTGCCAAATACTCTATTTTTTTGTTAATTACAATTAAGTCTCTTGACTTATGAAAATTATAATTTGACCCTGAAAATTTTCATAATTTTAAATTACACCCAAAACCTTGTATTAAGCCTAATTTAATTTATTTCGCATCAAAACGTGGTCGTTTGATCACCCAAATGTTTTTCGGAGTGAACAAAATTCTCGATTGGTCAAAATTTGACCTCGACCTCGAAATATGTGAAATCTCACTGTGAACTCCATTTTACGCATAGATTTCAAAAATATAGGTTTTGGGTGGAAACGAAACCGTTTGCTTGGATAAATTTCAATTCTACCAAAAATTCGGGCGAAAATTTTAGAGTACCGAACACTTTTACACTACGACTTAAATTTCACTTTTGCTCGTTGACCCTTCACTTTTAAAGTAAATTTAGCATGAATATATCTCATTGCATCAAATTTGCACGTGTGGTTTTCATTTTGACTTAGTAATAAAGAATTTCGCTCTCGGTGATTTAGCCGTATAATTTTTCAAGCGATTTTCAAAACGGAAAAATTTTTTAGTGAATTTTGGGCCATGAAAACATGATCAATATCACATATATATATCAAAGAGAGTACAATATAAAAGATACCGTAGTGTCAGTGTTACATTTCCTAACCCCCTAAAAACAAGTCTCATCCTTGAGACTAAAAGAAACTAACAGAGAAAAGTTGGGGGTGCTGTCTCCTCATGGCCTCCTTGGGCTCCCAAGTCTCCTCCTCAACCTGGTCACTCCTCCACAAAACTCTAACAAGTGGAACCTCTTTGCTCTGTAGCTTTTTGACCTGTCGATCTAGAATAACCACGGGCTGAACAGGTAAGCTCAAGTCCTCTCGAAGCTCAACTGGCGAAACCTCTAAAATGTGTGAGGGATCGGTCTGATATTTCCTAAGCACTGAGACATAAAATATATCGTGAATATGTAATAGCTCTGCTAGGAGTTCTAATTTATACGCCACACTTTCGACCCTCTCAAGAATACGGAAGGACCCAATATATCTGGGGCTCAACTTCCTTTGTTGCCCAAATCGAATGACTCTCTTCAAGGGAGATATCCTCAAGAACACCATGTCTCCCACAGTAAATTCTAGAGGTTGTCACCTACTATCCGCATAGGATTTTTGTCTTTCCTGGGTGGCTTTCATCCGCATACAGATAACCCTTACTTTCTCCTTCGTCTCCTCTACCAACTCAACATTAGTGAGTCGTCGCTCACCAACCTCATCCTAGCATAATGGGGTATGTCACTTCCTCCCATACAATGCCTCATAAGGTGGCATGCCAATGCTCGCCTGATAGCTATTATTATAGGCGAACTCCACTAACAGAAGATGTCGATCCCAACTCCCCTAGAAATCCATAACACATGCCCTAAGCATGTCCTCTAAAGTCTGAATGGTCCTCTTTGACTAACCATCTGTTTGGGGGTGATACGCTGTGCTGAAACTCAGTCTAGTACCCAAAGCCTCCTGCAGACTGGGCCAAAAATAAGATGTAAATATGGGGTCTCGATTTGATACTATCAACATTGGAACCCCATTAAGTCTCACAATTGTATCAATATAACGCCTCAAGCGAGTAATCTCTCCTGATCGGAATGAAGTGTGCGGACTTAGTAAGTCGATCAACTATCACCTAGATTACATCATGCTGTGTCGAAGTCCGCGGCAACCCCACTACGAAATCCATCGTGATATGCTCTCACTTCCACTCAGGGATGGGAAGGGGCTGTAAAGTATCAGCTGGACGCTGGTGCTCGGTCTTTACTTGCTGACATACAAGGCAACGAGCAATAAACTTCACAATCTCCCATTTCATACCCGACCACCAATAACTGTTTCTTATGGTAAGATACATTTTAGTACTGCCAGGATATAAAGCATAGGTAGATGATTGGGCCTCCTCAAGAATAGCTTTGCAGAGATCACTATTTGCTAGTATATATACCCGATCTCGGAAAACCAACAGTTCATCCCTGTGAACTCTAAAGTTATCGATATCATCTCTGTTAGCTTTCTCATAAATACCTCGGAGCTCCTCATCACTCTGCTGAAGCTCCCTGATATGGTCGAGCAAACTCGGCCGAACCTTAAATCTAGCTAGTATAGCTCCCTGATCATCACTAGCCAACCTAAGTCCCAAAGCTCAGAGTCCCAATAAACACGAGAGATAATTACTCTCAGTAGTCTGACAAGAAGAAGATGACTTCCGGCTCAAGGCATCAGCTACTATATTAGCTTTGCCCGGATGATATTCAATTATGAGGTCATAATCCTTTAACAACTCTAACTATCTCCGCTACGTCAAATTCAGTTCCCGCTGAGTGAACAGATACTTCAAGCTCTTGTAATCTATAAACACCCTACATATGACCCCATATAGATAGTGGCACCATATTTTTAGCGCAAAAAATATGGCCGCCAACTCCAAATCATGCGTAGGATAGTTCACCTCATGCTTCTTTAGCTGTCAAGAAGCATAGGTGATAACTCTACCATCCTGCATCAACACACAATACAATTCCTGCCTGTTGGTGTCACTGTACACCACATACTCCCGACTACTTATAGGAAGGGATAGAGTCGGAGCTGACGTCAATCGTTGTTTGAACTCCTGAAAGCTCGCCTCACAACGGTCATCCCATATAAATCTGACGTCCTTCCGTATCAATGTAGATAACAGAGTAGCAATTTGAGAAAATCCATCTACAAATCTGTGGTAATACTCGGCTAGACCAAGAAAACTCTTTATCTCTGTCACTGTCTGTGGCTGCTCCCATCTTAATATAGTTTCAACTTTCTGCGGATCAATAAAGATACCCTCCGCAGAAACTATGTGGCTAAGAAAACCAATCTGCCGCAGCCAAAATTCACACTTGGTGAATTTGGCATAAAGCTGTCTCTCACGAAAGTCTACAAAATCACTCTAAGGTGCTGAGCATGCTAATCATCACTCCGCGAGTAGACTAAGATATCATCAATAAAAACAATAACAAACTGGTCCAAATAATCATGGAAAACTCGGTTCATAAGGTCCATAAATGCGGCAGGGGCGTTAGTCAACCCAAAAGGCATGACTACAAACTCATAATGTCTGTATCTGGTGCAAAAAGCCATCTTAGGCACATCCTTGGCCCTAATCCGTAGCTGATGGTAACCCGATCGGAGATCTATGTTTGAGAATACCCTGGTACCCTGTAATTGATCAAAGAGTTCATCAATACGTGGTAGTGGGTACCGATTCTTAATGGTAAATTTGTTCAGCTATCTATAATCCACACACAACCGAAATGTGCCGTCTTTTTTCACAAACAACACCGGTGCACCCCACGGTGATGTCAGCTCCTTGAGCTCGGTTGGCGTCATTCTATATGGTGCCATAGAAATCGGCGCAGTTCCTGGAACTATATCAATCTCAAAATCAAACTCCCAGATTGGTAGTAATCCAGGTAGTTCCTCAAGAAACACATCTGGAAACTCCTGTACCACTGGAACCTCCTCAAACTGCGGACCCTGTATGGTGGTATCAATAATGTAGGCTAGATATGTCGTACCTCCACGGCATACCAAACGTCTGGCCTTCATAACAGAAATTATACAGCGGGGTAATACCCACCTATCTCCCGTAAAAACCAATGGTGGCTGTCCTGGTTTCCTGGACTCAACTTGCTTCGTAAAGCAATCAACTAAAGCCCGATTTGTACTCAACCAGTCCATCTCTAGGATGGAACCAAAGTCAGTTATACTGAGAGGAATCAAGTCTGCCTCTAACATGGTATCGTCTATCCTGATCTCGCAGCCACGATATACTGAATCCTGAACAATCTGCTCACCAAGAGGAGTGATAACTAAGATCTCCTCATCAAGTGGTGAGATAGGCCTATCAGAGTGCCTAGCGAAGGAATCGCTCATATATGAGTAGTTCGACTTTGTGTCTATGAGAATACGAGCGTCGATACCAAATATATGCTTGGTACATAATGACAAAAAAAGTTAAATGGGATTTAGAATCCGAGAAAACTGAATATATATATATATATATATATATATTAAAACATATTTGTACATCAAAGTAGTCAAGCTTCTAAGGCTTTAATATGTCATGACTGTACACAAGTATCATGGCATACATGATGTCAAAAGAAAATACAATACAATATAGATCCTATACTACTGGATCTGTGGGAGGGTTACCCGTAACTATATCGGGGTTCTCCTGAGCGTCATCCTAAGTCATCGCGTACACGGGAGCTTGAGCTCTAGGCTGCTAACGTGACTAAGTCTGCACTGTGTTACTCCTTGTGGCCATCCGTAGAGCTGTATGGTTGAATGAGCAGGTATTCCCTGCTGTCCCGTACGTAGTGCATTGGTATGGCTCTGTAATGCTTGACCTCCGAAACCCAGGTCAAGGCACACACTCCTGATATGACCTGGCTTCCTACACTAAAAGCAAGTGATCGGGCCTCCACAAGGTCCGGAATGGAAACGGCTACATTTGTGGCAAGGAGTCGGCCGTTGCACCATATACTGTATAGAGACGCTGGGGGCGGGTGGTCTGTCCCTATCCCGAGCTCTGTTGTCTAAACCCAGAAGTACCTTTATACGAGTCAAAACCTCTGCCTCTGCTAGAGGTCTACCCAGAATGTGACCCATTCCTCTTCCTTTTTTGCTCCCTACCCTCTCTCTGCCTGGCCTTAGTGCGGACTATCTCCTCCGTGCCATAGGCTAAACTAATCACCTCTAAGAGGTGGAACTGGGGGTCACAGTCATGCAGCGTCAAATACTCAAACTGACGACGTCCTCAAACTTGAACCTCAACTGTTGCGGTATAGCTTTATCAGGGACTAGGGCAGCTATCCTCCTGAGTTCTACCTCATACTCAGCAATAGATCTAGTCTCCTATCTCAAATGCAGGAACTTAGCTCTCAAATGGTTCTATTGGAAATCCGGGAAGTATCTACGGTCAAACTCTCGTAGAAAATCCTCCCACTATAAAGGCCCTGTAGCCTTATCTCGTATAGTCTCCCACCAAGTGAGAGCATCTCCATCCAATAACCTCTCGACAATACTGAGTCTGAGGCCCTCACTCAACCACAGATCTATAAGAATTATGTGAATCCGATTGATCCAATGTTTTGCTGCCGCAGCATTATTGGATCTTGAAAAATCTACACAACTGAGATGACGTGCCTCCTTCACTAACTATGTCAACTCGTGTATTCACCTCAGAGTCATAGAAGTTATCTCACTCGGACCTGAAACTACTGAGAGCTCGGCCACCGGTGAGGGCTTCGGTTCTGCTGGGATAGGTACTGCCGTAGGTGTAGGTGGTGGTGGCATCTGCACCCCATACTGACTATACCATTCTTGCCACTACCTCAAAACCTCTAGTGGTGGTGGTGGAATCCCTGCTGTAGTCGTCGGCTGGGGTAGTACTGGTGTAGGCACCCGTGATGAGGAAGCATCCTCAGGTACTCTAAGGGTCTCAGGCTCCCTCGAAGTATCAGGTGCTAGAGGAGTCTCAGGTGGCGTGAGTCTAGCTCCATGTCCCACTGATCTACCATGTCTACGCGGTATAATTCTGCAAAAAAAATTCTCCATGGGATATGTTTCAGGAATTAAGGTTAGTTACAAAATAACTAGCCGCCTAATATGGATGAACTCAATTCCTAAAACTATATGCTGGGATATATATGACTGCATGAAACTCTCATGCAATGAGGATTTTAAATACATTCATACTTGGGAAACGTCTTACATAGACATACAGCTCTCAACCTAGAGACTCTGATACCAACCGAACCGTCACGCCCCGAACCGGGATCATGAATAGCCGCCCGTTACTCTGGATACCGGCTATATTCTATAAAAAAAATTCGGGCAGAACCTCCCCATATTTTGGAGGTCTCCCATATACCAATCAACCTATATATCAAATGATCATCCAACCACTTAAATAAATGGGCCAACATGACCTCACAACAAATCAATCACATTCATATAATACCAATCAATCCACCCTGTACAAACCAGGACAACGTAAGGCTATCATGAAATACTATTAGTCTTAGCCACAGACATCTATTGCTATGCCCCTATCAAAGGCATGAACAGTCGCTAGTTACCCCTCCTGTGATTTAGAGATGGCACCGAACGAACGTA
This sequence comes from Dillenia suffruticosa, assembly GCA_033439265.1. Classification (NCBI taxonomy): domain Eukaryota; kingdom Viridiplantae; phylum Streptophyta; class Magnoliopsida; order Dilleniales; family Dilleniaceae; genus Dillenia; species Dillenia suffruticosa. The sequence goes on from JAVTVX010000005.1 coordinate 6,504,482, forward strand.
AAGGACACTTCTAGAACATGACACGTTTTCCAAAGTAAATGTACATAATAGTACATTTCATGCCTCAATGCAATAGAATAGAATTTAGAGTTTCAATAAGATGTACATAAATTTTCATACAGTCATCCTTTCTTATACACAAAGGTCTATTTACATTCCCAATAAACAAATATACAATTTCATTTGACAAATCCTTCCCAATATTATATCGAGTACCTAATCAACAGCCTGATCTCCAACAAAAGTCTCGTGCGCTAATAAGTCTCAACGTGTCCCACTATTGCTATCTCTATACATAACGGGAAATGAGGAGTGAGCATCAAGAAAGATATCCAGTGAGTGAGATGGTATATATCATATGTTTAATGTATCGATAAAAAATAGAGTATCAAAATTCTCAATAATTCCACATATTGTAAGAAATCATGTATAATACTCAATTTATCATGAATCAATCTTTTCACATACATTTCAACCATATATGCATCCATGTCATCAAATCATGCTAGAATAGAGCGTGTCAAAATCAGTCCTGGCAAGGGTCGACTGGGATCAATGACAGGCGTATCGGGTGTTTTGTATGCAATATGTTAGAAAAGCTCTATAACTTGACATTGGAAACGGAGCTCATCGGTGCTAGACTATGGCGCACCATAGCCCTTCCCCTTATGGGTTCAATCTAACTAGTACCGTGTCGAATCACAATACATTTACCATTTTCCCATGTCATGTAGGATACCTTTCATAGAAGCGTATCGGGTACAAATATGGATCACCCTACGTATGCATCCTTCATAGCTACGGAATGAGATTTACCCATCACAAAGTTATTATCATCACATGCTAGGGCCCTCGACCCATGTAAGATATCATCATCAAATCAATCATGTGCCATGCCACATTTCTCAAACAGTGTCAATCATTTTCAAAAGGATGATTTCATAAAACATGTATAAATCAAATGCAATGGTATGGTTTCGTATTTTAAAACTCGTTTGAATACATATACAACACGTATAAATATGTTTGTGGATACTCCATGAATTTACAAAAAACATTTCATAATTCATTGAAAATTTCAAATCACACATTCATTAAATCATGCTTGCATCAGAAAACATTTTAAAACATAATATTGTGCATCAGACATATAATATAATAAATCTCACTCACAGTATATGGGAGAGTCAGTCACTCCCTACCAAATACCACAAGTATCGAAAGTGTTTCCCCTCGTTTGGTCACCACCCGTGTGCTTACAATAGGCAACACAATACATATATGAGGATTTGTGTCATGATTTGAACTTACTAGGTTAAGTTGTATTCTAACAATTTTTTCCTCTAAGATTAAGGTTAGGCTAACCTAGGGCATGCTCTATCCCTTTTTCCATCATTCTTATCATATATTCTTTATAATTCATACAATTAGTACACATTTCATCACCCCAACACAACACATGTGCTTGTAGTTCATTTCATTATTCATGGTTTCTGCACATATGTACCTTTGCGTAGTCATGGGAAAATGGTCATAACTTTTACTACACAACTCCGAATCATATGCTTCTTATGTCATTTTAAAGCTAAGAGAAAGCACTACAACTTTCATTCTGAAGGTTTCTTCAGATTCTAATCACAGAATTTCAGAAAAACCAATCTTTGTCTCAATTCTGTTCCAAACGTCCACTCTGTCCTGTTTTAGAAAAAATGCAATAACTCCTTGTACACAACTCCAATTCAAATGAATTTTGGATATGTTATATATGCGACATGCACCTACAGCGTTCATGGAAAGTTTTTCTTAATTCAGTCTAGAAAAGGATCGAAACAGGTCACAAAGAAGGCGGTTGATTTGGGACAGAAAACAGAGTGAAAATTTGCATAGTTCTGGGAGATTTTGTTTAACTTATGATTCCCTCATGCAAATTGGCTGAAATTTACATAGTAGGTGGCTAAGAGGGATATCTACAACTTTTTGTCTTTGAGGTTTTGCAAACAAGGGCTGGAAGGGAGTCGTGCAATGCTACTATTTTTTGTGTTGGAGAATGGGTGACCCTCTGTCGAGTTTCAGAAGAGTAGCTGTAACGTTTGACATAGAGGTCGGATTGAGATGATTCTTATCTCGTTGGAACGATAAGACCTAGATCTACAAATTATATAACTGGAGCATTTGATAATTCAGACCATAAGACATCTCAAAACAGAGGCTAAGTCACGGACAGAAACAGAAAGCAGGACAGAACAAAAATTTCTGTGCAGAACACTTAATTTTGAAAAATCACTAAAAATCAAATTTTCTTCAGAATTAAACAAATCATATCTCATTTTAAAGCTCTGTGAGTCTAGTTTCACTGGAAATTAACCTAGCTCAGTTTTCCTTTGTGCAGAAAATGTTATGACCAAAAACTCACAGCATGGTCAGAATTTCTTACCTCTTTGAAGCTTTTAGTCTCTCTCTAGATCCACTTGGTTAGGCTTCTCCTTTCCTCCCAATTTTTGGATATGTTATACTAGGGTTTGTGAGGAATGAATTTAGGCAAAAATATTTAGGTGTTGTTGTATGAAAAATTTGGGTTTCCTACCTTGAACTCACGGTTTTGGAGAGGAGAATGGAGAGCTCTTGGCTTCTTTGGATTTGTTTGGTCCCACGAAGTGTACTCCGTTCTCTCTCCCACGTCCTGCACCCATTCACACAACAAATCTCACATTTTTGACACTACAAGTTTACTCTACCTCACACTATACTCAACTCCTTCATTTATTGCATGTCCCCCAACCACCTTGATCCAAGGGCTCTCAATTTTTGATCCTATTTCAAGTTGAATCCACACCATTGGTTGATTTCCAAGAAAACCCATTCTTCCATACCATGAATAGTGTCTTGTCTCCCACTAACTCAATCGAGTGGTCCACATCAATTCATCTTTCTTCAAACAAATCTCTACCCTTGGATTAACTTTCAAAAAACCCAAAAAGAAATAAATTTTTTTTCTCTCCCTCTCTTGTCTCTCATGTTTTCTCTCTCTCTCTCTCACAGTTTTTGGGAGGGAAGGTCATTTGCCAAATACTCTATTTTTTGTTAATTGCAATTGAGTCTCTTGACTTATGAAAATTACATTTTGACCCCGAAAATTTTCATAGTTTCAAGTTACACCCAAAACCTTGTATTAGGCCTAATTTATTTTATCTCGTATCAAAACGTGGTCTTTTGATCACCCAAACGTTCTTCGGAATGAACGAAATCCTCGATCGGTCAAAATTTGATCTCGACCTTGAAATACGTGAAATCTCACCACAGACTCCATTTTACGTGTAGATTTAAAAAATATAGATCTTAGGTGGAAACGAGACCGTTTTGTCGGACAAATTTCAATTCTGTCAAAAATTAGGGTCACGGGCGAAAATTTTAGAGTAACGAGCACTTTTACGCTGCGGCTTTAATTTCACTTTCGCTCCTTGACCCTTCACTTTTAAAGTGAATTTAGCATGTATGTATCTCACTGTATCAAATTTGCACGTATGGTTTTCATTTTGGTTTAGTAATAAAGATTTTCGCTCTCGGTAATTTAGCCGTACAATTTTTCAAGCGATTTTCAAAACGGAAAAATTTCTTAGTGAAATTTGGGCCATGAAAACATGATCAATATCATATATACATCGAGAAGAGTATAATATGAAAGATATCAAAATGTCGGTGTTACAGCAACCAACCAGAAGAAACATTTAATTCGTTTAGGACACTTTAGTCTCCACACACAATTCCAGCTAGAGGACTCTACTGACCGAGGAAGATGACTCTTCTTTTGAAGCCAATAGGCGGATTTCACTGAGAACACTCCGTCAGTGGAGGGGCTCCAAACTAGTCTGTCCATATCGCGTGTGCTATGAGTAATAAACATAACTCTTATTTCCTTGACTTTATCCCTAGGGAGGATGACCCGGAGCTTCTCTAAATCCCACGAGCCATTAGCCATCCACAAGTGCCGTACTTTAGTGCTACCATTATAGGTCTCCTGGGGATTAAAGCCAGCTCTTTTTACTCCTTATCACCCACCCATTTGTCTAACTAGAAGCGGATAGAGCTGCCATCCCCAATACGCCACCTGACACCACTTCTAAAACAATCTTTACTGGCATAAATTCCTCTCCAGATGGTAGAAGGGTTGTTCCTTCTCTTGTTCTCCAGTAACATACTCCAGTGAGGTATTTGCTTTTCACAAATTTGCACCAAAGAGCACTATCCCCATTTAAAATTCTCCAACCTAGCTTGGCTATCAAAGCTACATTAACTTCTCTTATGGAACGAATACCCAAACCTCCGTCATTTTTACGATCGCAGACCTTATTCCAATTGACAAGGTGGACTTTCCTCTTCTCTTCCCTGCTACCCCATAGAAAATCCCTATTTAATTTATCCCATCTCTTGCAAATGAAGTCTAAAAGCCAAGTTAACTGCATTGTATAGAGGGGATTGGCCGCTGTAATAGCTTGAATAAGAGTTCTCCTCCCTGTTAGACTCAAAAGATTACTCTTCCAGTTAGCTAGCTTGTTTTGCACTCTTTCCACCACAGAGTGATAATAGTTCTTGCTTAGTCTCTCATGGATAACCGGCTCCCCCAAATAGTTGCCTAAGTTCTCCGTGAGGGAAAAATGGCTGCACGCCTCAAAAGATTCTTTAAGATGTCTAGGGGCTCTATTGGAGACCCAAATTTTGGACTTGTACGGATTAATTTGAAGCCCACTCTTGCCCGAGAACTCCTTCAAGCAACTAATAACATTACCTAACACCGATGCTCTACCTCCGCAAAGAGGATAAGGTCATCCACAAAAAAGAGATGAGATATAGATGGTCCTCTTTTTGAAGTCTTCATTGCTTTCCATGCTCCTTTCTTAACTTTTTCTTGAATCATGCATGAGAGCCGCTCCATCACCATTAGGAAGAGGTAAGGGGAGAGAGGGTCTCCCTGCCTCAAGCCCTGACCCGCTTTGAAGTAGGGGAGGACCTCCCTGTTCCAAATAATGGAGGTATCCCCATTAGCCACTGCGAACATAATGAGCTTAACCACCTGAAGAGGAGCTTTGAGCTCAAGCAAAGCCTTAGCTAGGTACTCCCAACTGACGTTGTCGTAGGCCTTCTTCAAGTCTACTTTTAGAAGCTCGTTCTGATGAGGACCAATAAGATGCTGGAGGATCGGTCTGAGTCTTGCTACTAAACACTTGCTCAAGATTTTGTAGGAGGTATTCAACAAACTGATGGGACTGAAGTCCGAAATCTCAGACGAGTTAATTGCCTTAGGGATCAAGATCATATGAATCCTATCAGGGAGATGTGGTAAGAAATATGCCTTTTTCCTTTTCATTTAAACTAAAAACTTAGATTTTCATCATCAAGAGAAACTTTTTTTTTTTAATGTAGATTTTCATCTTATAAATTTTTTGTCTACTACATAACATAAACGTTAGAAAAGTTGAGAACAAAAAATCTAGGATAATATATATGGTAACTATGTCTACCCTTAAAAGGGAAAAAAGAAATAATTTTTTGATTTTTAAATTATCGATTAAAGTCAAATTTTCTTCTATTCTTTTTTTTAAATGAAATTAAAATCCAAAACTCATATCATATAAATCCAAAATGTTAATTATAAACTTTGCCGAACAATATTTTCTATCTTAATATATAAAATATAAATTTTTTTTTAATAATAACAGTGTACTAAACTTAACTTATAATTAAGATATTAAACGAGTCGAGTTAAACCTAAACACACTCATAAATTGTTTTATATTATTTAACAAATTAGTCTATTCGAACTTCTCATAGAATAACTTATTTAAAATTAATTTCCAAGATTAATTGACTTAGAATTTTGAAGTATTTATTTTTATTGAATCTCATGGGCCGTATTTTTTATATGAACTATCATGCATGGATTTTTAATTACTGATTTTATACGAATTTTGATGCATTTGAAAAGAAATCCTATTGTGAGTCTGGTAATACTCACTGAAACCTTTTTATCTCACGTTATTTTCTCGCATTTCCCAGGAGAAGATTAATTTACGATTTACATTCTCTTTCAATCTTTCAATCGTTCATCTGATTGACATTGAGCTCAGGTGGGATGGAGTTCGGATCTCCATGAAAACTAAGATCTCTGCATGTAAGTATTTGGTCTTTATGATGTCTTCTCTTATATTTTGTTTATTTTGGAAAATTAGTAGTTTGAATCAATTTATTTTGTTCGATATTTTATTTTATTACATTGACTTAGAATTTGAAAAAACTCGACTTAATCTATTCATTTAATTTGATCATTGAGGTCAGGAGGGATGGAGTTCAGATCTCCATGAAAGCTAAGATCTCTACATGTGGGTATTTGGTCTTCTTGATGTCTTCTCTCGTATTTCATTTATTTTGGAAAGTTAGTAGTTTGAATTAATTTATTTTGTTTGATATTTTATTTTATTACATTGACTTAGAATTTGGAAAAACTCGACTTAATCTATTCATTTAATTTGGTCAATGAGATCAAGTGGGATTGAGTTCAAATCTCCATGAAAGCTAAGATCTCTACATGTGAGTATTTGGTCTTTATGATATCTTCTCTCATATTTTATTTATTTTGAAAAATTAGTAGTTTGAATCAATTTATTTGGTTCGATATTTTATTTTATTACATTGACTTAAAATTTGAAAAAACTTGACTTAATCTATTTATTTAATTTGGTCTAACCTTTATTTTATAAAGTATTTTTTTCTTTCCGTTGTTTGTTATATTATTTGTTTATATTCTAAGGTGTTTAGTTAGATTGACGATGGTGTTGGCCGGTTTAATAGTCCACCGATGTCTTCACATCTGTAGCACCCTGGGTCAGAGGCGTTACGAGCTGAGTTAAACCTAAACACACTCATAAATTGTTTTATTTTATTTAAGTAAATTAGTCTATCCAAACTTTACGTAAAATAATTTATTTAAAATGAATTTCAAAGATTAAAAAAAAAACCTTATTTATAACCTGTCACAAATGGGATGGGGCCTTAAAAGTCCACAATTGGGCTTTTTCAACCAACCCCTTTGAGAGAGAGAGAGTTTCAAATTCTATCATGGTTCAAGGTTTGCCTCTTGTAGGATCAAAGAACGTAGCGTTTCTTTTGCAACTCAAAATGACACCCTACACACGTCTAAATGACACGAACACTCAAGAAATGAATGCTCCACATTGTTCTATGTGTCGTTTTATGCCTTCTTTCCTTCGGTTCTCATTCTGCCCTCAGCTTCCTTTATTCCTTGTATGACATTTCCTTAGTTGCTCTTCATCTTCTACTCTTGATACTGCCATGAATTTCTAATTCATTAATCACACTAATCAATTACTTCTCCCAATTTGGTTTTTCTTAGAACCCCTAAAACCAGTTTCAATTCAAAGTTGCGAAACCCTAGAATTTTATGGTTTTACGGAAGAAGCTTTCATGAGGCATATTCCCACAATATCTATTAATTAATGGAAATTTTGTTTTTAATTGGCACTGTTGTTGGTATTGGTCTTCAATGAAAAATAGGAATGTGCTATAATTTTCTCCTTGTTTTTTGATTATGTTATGTCTTTGCTTGATCATTTTCAATGCAATTTCTGTTTCTTCTTTCTTACTCTTCTTCCTAAGACCAAGAGTACAAGGATCTCGTCTGAGGTTTAACTTTAGGTTGATTTTTCATTTCATGGTGAGTTTAGGATAATACAAAATTTCCATAAAAAGAAAGAAAAAAGAAGAAAAAAGCTTTAGCAAATCCAAAGAATTAGTGCCCATGGTGGTAGGTCATATTAGCTTGGATCAAGTAGTCTTATTTTTTTTCCATAAATATGACATATTTATTTCAATCATTTTACAATAGTTAAAAACAAATTAGAGAATCCTTGGACTTCATTCACTTGCATGGGCCTAGAGTCCGTCTCAATCACCCCTGCATCGTTGAAACCTTGAACAACCTCTCTGATAGGGTGCTGCAGCATGTGGTCCGCAGGGATCTCCGGGAATTTTTTTGGAGCATGGGATTCCACCTTTTTTCAGTGCTGGGTATCCGATTACCGTGTTTTGTTCACCAACAGCCTGGCCAATCTCCCCTGCATCGTTCTGTGCATGTGCTGCATGAGCGAACATGGCAATGAGGAGAGAGAGGATAAGAACAATGGCTTTCACATTCTTCTCCATTTTTCAATGGTGAAGGTTGTGATAGTTGAAAATGTCAATTTTACTTGTTTTGTTGAAGCAAAAGTTTTGGCTTTTATACTTTTAAGTGTTGTTACTAACAGCATTTTGTTTTCTTTTTCTTTTTCGTATGAGCTTTAAATAGTTAGCCAGATGTTATTGTGATTTCCCTTCATTAATTTTATAGAATTTCTTTTCTTTTCTTTTTCTTTGCTTTGATGTCATAAGCTATATTTAGATTTTTTTAACTAAACTATATTATTAATTGTTTGATTTTTCATTTCATTTCAAGTAGTCTTAGTTTTATTTTTTTCCACAAATATGTCATATTTATTTCAATCATTTTACAATAGTTAATAACAAATTAGAAAATCCTTGGACTTCATTCTCTTGAATGGGCCAAGCGTCCATCTCAACCACTCCTGCATCCTTGAGACTTGGAACAACCTCTCTGATAGGGTGCTGCCGCATGTGGTCCGCAGGGATCTCCGGGGATTTTTTTGGAGCATGGGATTCCACCTTTTTTTAGTGCGGGGTATCCGATTACCGTGTTTTCTTCACCAATGGCCTGGCCAATCTCCCCTGCATCGTTCTGTGCATGTGCTGCATGAGCAAACATGGCAATGAGGAGAGAGAGGATAAGAACAATGGCTTTCACATTCTTCTCCATTTTTCAAAGGTGAAGGTTGTGATAATTTAAAATGGCAATTTTGCTTGTTTTGTTGAAGCAAAAGTTTTGGCTTTTATACTTTTTGAAGTGGTTGTTATTAATAGGATTTTTATTTTCTTTTTTTTTTTTTCGTGTGTGCTTTAAATAGTGCATTAGCCAGATGTTATTGTGATTTCACTCCATTAATTTTATAGAATTTCTTTTCTTTTTCTTTTTCTTTGCTTTGATGTCATAAGCTACATTTAGATTTTTAACTAAAATTTATTATTAATTGTTTGTATTCTCTATTATTTAGCTTTAAAAAGAAAATGTGAATAGAAATGATTGAGTGAAGAAATTAAAAACTACCAACAAACAGTCTGATTAACTTGGAAAATTGTCATTTGGATTTTTCACTGCACTATGTGTTATCATTGTTAATAAATGCCATAATGAAATAATCAAAGGAGGGCTCTACCAAAGATTAATATTTTTATTAAATAGCATGTATATTGTTTATCAAATTGAGCTTAGACAAATTTTACAACTTAAACTCAAATTGAGTTTTACTGTAAGGGCAAAAAGTTGAGAAGATATGTGGTAACTATGTCTACCCATGTAAGGGCAAAAAGAAATAATTTTATGATTTTTAGATTATCGAAGAAAGTCAATTTTTATTACAAAGTTAAAATCCTAAACTCATATCGTATAATTCCAAAATGTTAATTATATCAATTAAACAATAAATCAGCGTCAAGTGAAATTTGCTAGATAATATTTTCAATCTTAATATATACAAATAATCAGATTTTGTAATATAATTAAGATATCAAATGAGTCGAGTTAAATCAAAACTCACACATAAATTAATTAAGTAAATTAGTCTATTCGAACTCTTTGTAGAAGGATTTATTTAAAATCAACTTCTAAGACTAAAAAAAAAAAATAGAGAAGAGAGAGAGAGAGAGAGAGAACGAGTTTCAAATTCTGTTACGGTTCATCAGGTTTGCCGCTTTTAGGACTAGAAAACAAGCGTTTGTGTTACCACTCAAAATGACACCCTATAAATCTAAACGATGTGAACTCTTGAAGAAACGACTGCTCTGCGTTCTTTAGTGTGTCGTTTTAAGCCTTCTTCCCTTCCCATCTCATTCTGCTCTCCATTTCCTTCCTTGTAAGACATTTCCTTTTTTGCTCTTCATCTTCTACCCTTGATGCTGCCATGAATTACTAATTCATTAATTATACTAATCAATTACTTCCCCCAATTCGATTTTTCTCCGAGCCCCTAAAAACCGGTTTCAATTCAAAGTGTCCTTTCTTTTGCAAATGAGAAACAAAGGAATTTTTGGGTTTTACGGTAGAAGCTTTCATGAGGTATATTCACAAGAATTTTTTTTATTAATTATTGGAATTATTGCTTATAATTGACACTGTTGTTGGTTTTGGTCTTCATTGAAAAATAGGAATGTGTTATCATTTTCTCCTTGTTTATTGATTATGTTAAGTCTTTGTTTGATCATTTTCAATGCAATTTCTGCTTCTTCTTTCTTTGCCTAGAATATAAGAAACATAGAATCTTCTCATTTGATTTGTTGTGAGGTGTCCACTACTAGAAAAATAAGTATTAGCGATGGATAAATATCGATGGAAAAAAATCCGTCGGTCTTTGTTTGATCATTTTCAATGCAATTTCTGTTTCTTCTTTCTTACTCTGCCTCCTAAGACCTAGAATATAAGAAACATAGAATCTTCTCATTTGATTTGTTGTGAGGTGTCCACTACTAGAAAAACAAGTATCAGCGATAGATAAATATCGATGGAAAAAAATCTGTCGGTAATAGTGACGGATTAATGTCGAACATAATACCGACAGATTAGTGACGAAAAGATTTCCATCGCTAAACCGAAAAAAAGAAAAAAAAAATTGTAAGATTATCAGCGACGGATTATCGATAGAATTTTTAGCGACGAAAATATTCTGTTGGTAATTAGTCGGTGAATTGGTGAAAGAAAAAAAATTAAAAAAAATACATGTACAGTCATTAGCGACGGATTACCGACGGAAAAATGAGTGATGGATTACCGACTGATTTTTTTTAATTTTTTAATTTTATTTAATAATTAATTTTATTTTTATTTTATTTTGCAAAGAATAATATTATTTTTTTTTCAAAATTTTTATTATTTTATTTTAAGTAAAAATAAAATTAATTTATTATTTTATAATAAATTATAATTTTATATTATTTTATAACAAATTATAATTTTATATTATTTTATAATAAATTATAATTTTATATTATTTTAATTTTATTAAAAAATATGAAATAAAGATAATAAGTAAAAAAAAAGAATTATGATTAGATAACTTGCTTGGTCTAGTGGCCAAAGTGCTCTCATCATTTTCTTTTGCCCTTTGCACAATTTGAAGACGGCCGTGTGGGTGGGCGGTGGGTCTGGAGCTGCAAACTTATTTTTTTCATAACTCAAAAATCAGCGACGGACGGGGTTCGTTACTATTTTTTCTTTTTTTCAATGACTGATTTTTTTTCGTCACTAATATCAACAACAGATTTTTTCCGTCGCTAATAATTAACAGGTGTAATGACAGGCTGAATCCCGACCCATCTATTTTTCTATGTAGTACCGGCAAGTTAGTATATATATGCCTATGTTCATCTAGTGTGTAGAAGTGCCAAGTTGAGAGTGTGGGTGTTTTGGGGCTAGGGTTTCAAGAGAGAGATCTTCGGCATTGTTCCTCCACCCTCTTTCTCTTCGATAGTAGATTTCCTTCTCCTCACCTGTGGATGTAGGCTTGCAAGCAGAACCACATATATCTTGTGTTTGCTTGTTCTTTGTATGTTCTCTTTCTCTTTACTTTTTTGATTGATTTCTATCTTTCTATTATAGTTGCCGGATGTATTTGATTCATCCGAATACATGTTTTCATCTTGCAATTTGGTCACTTTAAAATTGATGGTTTTGAAAGCTGAAACCATTTTATTTTCTGATTCTTTCCTTTGGGGTACTTCTTTACCTCCAGGTCTGATTTTGCTCCTCTTTAGTGGCTTTTACACAATGGTGTTGAAAAGAGATGATGTACTGATATCTGCAGCGTCCATCGGGTATGATCAGTCGGAGGTATTTGTATGACTTGTTTAAAATGCTAATACTACCTTGAAACTGAATTCCTATATCTATCTGTTCTGTTTCTAACACATCCTACGTTCCAAGAAGAGATGCCAATAACAGCCTTTTGAAATCCAAGGTACAACTATCAATGTGGTTTTTTTCATGTCACATGTCAGTATTGTTTGTTTCGATTAATGTCAATTTATACCAGGGTTCCACTTTAATGAAGAACAACCTAGAGTCTGTCCTCAAGAGTTAACTTGTAGAAACTGATTGGTTGTTTGAAATCTCAGGCTTTTGTTTGATTATAGAGCCAATTACCTTAAAAAGTGAAAAACAATATGTGTTATATTCTAGTGTTGTTTTGTGTATGAAACTGCCAACTATTAATGGCTGTTTCAGACAACAGTTGCCGGTCTACTCATTGTTATGTGATCCAATGCTTGAATCCTACTTCGGCGACCTTCATTTGTTCTTGAGGGTAGAGTGCGTTCATTTGTTACTCATATTGATTTCCATCATTAAAACGACATGTGACATGTTTAGGATTTTGCGGTGTTTGCACATATTATTGTGCAGATTCGAAATCCTTGCTAATCGATTTGCTTGTTCTAAACTGTCCTCGAGCTTTAAGTTCCATATGATGTTCTTGAGTGACTAAGCATTGGAACATTACCTGCAGAAAAAAATTATTGGTTTATGAATGTTGCTTTAATTCAAGTTTTGAAGGGGTCATTCATTCTTCTTCTTTGTTTTCCTTTATTAGGGTTCTAACTTTTTTACGTAAGATGCCTCTAGAGAAATTAGGGCAGAGCTTTACATCCAAGGAATTAGGGTTACCATTGAAAAATCTAATGTGATAACATTATTTTTTATGAAGAAATCTGAGGTTTGGGGAGGAAGAAAATTCCCACAACTAAATTGAAAAAAAATAAATAAAGCAATAGATGAGAAAATGGGTTTACTAGCATCACAGTAATAGAATCTTAGACATCATGCCTGGGGCAAGCAAGCATCACACATTCTAGGGTTTGAGAGAGCTCAAAGCAATTTGCTTAGGAATTGAAATACTTATTCCGACTGTTCATAATAACTTTAGAAGTCTTTAAATAGACAATAAATCTCTAGAAAATAGAAACTATACCTAAAACAATTTCCTCAAAAGCAATCGGATCTTTAGGTATCACATCTAGAACAAGAAAGCATCACATATTCTAGTGTTTGAGAGAACTCGAAGCAATTTGCTGGAAAAATTGAAATATAATAACATTAAAATCTTTAAATAGACAATAAAAATTAAGAAAATAGAAACTGATATTAAGACCAAAAATTAGAAACTCTTAAATGGTTTTGACTTTTCTAACAATAATTAAAATAAAAATTAACCTTCCAAATAACTAAATACAAAAAACAGAAACTAAATTAAATGATAAATTTCTAAACAGAAAGAAAAAATTTCTGGTGCAGAAAAAGTGAAACTCTTAAAATCTTAATCAAGCTCGATCAACTGTTGAAACTTTGGAATTGTCGCTTTCATTTTGTCTTTCTTGATGTAGATTTCACAAAGTTGCTCATATAGAGTCGGAAGAAATGTTATCAAAGGAAGAAGTTGAGGCTTTATCTGATGATGATTTTGATGGTTTAAATAAGGAATGCGAAATTTTTAAAGAGATGTTCGAGGGACTAATAGGAGGTGTCTTGTCCGCTAGACACATTGAAAGTGATATGCACCACATGGTGTAAACAGCAATAGCTCCACTGTAACCCGCCAGAGTTAGTCCTCCAAAGGATTAACCGTGGAGGATTCAGCCGATGCCATTGAGGATTCAAGAGGTTGTTCTGGAAGCCAGGTGCTCAAGGGAAGGAGGTGCCACAGTCAGAACAAAAGAGCTGGATTTAAAGGTGAAACGGATAAAACTGTCATCTATCTGACAAATTACCTAATGACGAGCATTCCTCATGCAGGTGTTTGACGTCATGTGTGCCTGTGATAGAAACTGGTAGTGCTATGTCCCTTCCAGATTATCAAACTCGTTTGGGTGAATCTTCTGCGTGAGAGTGTTGCATCCAGTTGTGAGTTGAACTTGACAGATGGTAATGATGAGAAGGATCTTGTTAGGGGTAAAGCTATTGATTCACTTGCTTCCCAGGACAGTGTTGGGAACAAACTTATAATTGCAACTTCTGTAACTGTTGCAAAGAGGTCTGGATTACCTCTCGCTGCTGAGGATGGACAAAATTGGATCCGTAGTTCCAGATTTAAATGTAACCCTCTAGATTTTTTGATTTTGGGCACCTAAAAGAATTGGTTGTAGCCGCTCTTTTGTACTTCACGTACATTGTACTTGTTTTTCAGACATAGTGAAGTTTGAATATCTTAAAATTTGAAGATTATCATGTATCTAATCCCATTCACTCCATTAGCTTTCATCTCTCCACATCGGTATTAGCCCAACAAAATATTTTAGTCATCCTTGTTTTTTTCTATCTCTACATATTTTAACACTTTATCGGAAATTCTCTTTCCCCCGACACTTGCAAAAACAAAATGTTATATTATAATTATGCAGGTAAGTTCTATTTGGGAGATGTGGCAATCAATATGGCTTTTCCTTTTTCATTAAAAATAAAATTTAGATTTTCATCACCAAGCAAAAATAAAAACCAAAAAAGGCTAAATGCGCCGATCTCCTGTTAACCGGTGGTTGGTGTATCGGATAAATCTCTTGAAAAAAATAAATTCAAGTTCAATAGTTGTACAAGAAAATTATCTCATTTTGTAATCCTAAATGCACCAATCTCCTATTAAGTTTAATATATATAAAATAGGATTTATGGTAATTATATCCACTCATAAGAGAAAAAATTCGATTTATGATATATGTGGGAAACTATACGTGAAAGTCAATTTATTAGATATTTAAAATTATATGGACATAATATAAATGTATAAATAATACTAGTTATGTCAATTAAAAACTAAATCAATAACAATAAAAAAAATTCTATTTTAATAAAAAAAGATAAATTTCTCAAATATTATTTATAACTAAACTCAACTTATGATATTCAAAAGCCGATTAAAACCAAGCTTATTTATGTAGATATAAACTAGGTGGGCTCTGGCAGCACAAGATGCGATCGGGGGGAAAAAATTTGTAATTTTTTATCTTCTTTATTTAGGCCCAATAAATAGTTAGACATAAAATTTATATAATTTATTACTAATTGTAACTAATTTTATACATTACATTAATTAAATAGTATTTATAATTTCTACCAAAAATATTATATTAACTCAAATTTAAAATAAAAATTATTTAAATATAAACATAACACACACATTTTGATATACATGGGGGAGAGGAAAACACAAAGCACTCAAATCAATTTATTTCTCATAGGAATTTAGATTGATTTTACATTTTTTATAATTTTACATTATTAGTATTTTTGTTATATTTTATAATTTGAGTTAAGAATAATTTTAGAGTTTTGCATTTACTTCGCTTTAATTCTTTGAATCACTGAATATATTTTATTTATTTACTTTTTAAAAAACTTAGACTTAGAAATTCATTTAAAAAATGGTTATATAATTTTGGGTAGTTAGAATAAATTAAAATTTTAATTAAAAAATTGACTAATTTTAATATGAGATTTGGTTATATTATTATGGGGTGTATGTAATCACAAACAAAAAGAGAGAAAATGCATGCTAAGTCAATAGGAACACAACTAAGAACTATATCCCACTAGAACCATGGAGCTGTTTATATATCTTCAAATTTATTGGTTTCAAATGTAGATTAAAATCAAATTTGGAGAGATTTTTGCCAATTACTTTTGTTAAACAGTTTAAGCTTTTTTGCCCATGAAATTTCAATCACTATTCACAAATACCAATGATAAGGATCTTGTCCCAGGTTTAACCTTGAGTTGGTATTTTATTTGATGGTGAGTTTAGGATAATACAAAATTGTCATAAAAAGAAAAAAAAAAGAAGAAAAAGCTTTAGCATATCCAAAGAGGAAGTGTGTCATACCCCGACCCTCGAATCGAGCACCATAACCGCCGCGTTACCTGAAACACATGTGAACTTCACTCCATATTCCGAGATACTACAAGGTATCCCAATATCCACCTATTTTCTAAAATAATCTAACCATAAAAATAAATCAGCATGTATTCATCACAAAATCAAAGGATTAGCTCGATCTATCCACTACAAAAAAAGACAAAATTTGCGACAAAATTGCAAGAAAAATTCGTCGCAAAACAAATTTGCGACAAATTTTGTGACAAATATTTTTTCATTGCTAATAAGTTATCGCAAAATTTTGGGAGGAAAAATTAATTATTTGTCGCAAAAATTTCCAACAAATATTTATATGTCGCCAAATTTGTCGCAAAATTGGAGACGAATAAATTTTTCGTCGTAAAATTTCCAACGAAAAAAAATTCGTTACAAAATTTTCTATGTAAACATTTTCGTCGCAAAAGCCGTTGCAAAATTTGCGACGAAACAATATTTGTTGCAAATTTTGCAACGAATAAGTTATTTATCTCAAATTACCAATAAAAAATAATTTGTCACAAATATATGACGAATGTTATTCGTTGCAAAATTCGTCACTAATCAAAATTTACCATTCAATTTTAGCAATGAAATTTGCGACGATCATAGTTTTCAGGGACAAATTTTGCGATGAATATGTATCTTGCAACAAATATAAATTTTATTGGCATATTTGGACCATTTTTTCCTATATAATCTGTTTTTATACCTGTTTACCCAACCTCATCAATAATTAATCATCCAAATCATTTCTAATATCAAATTTCAGCCATCTATACTCATAATTATAACTAACTATTTAATAAGATCAATAAGTTAATAATTTAAAAAGAAATCATAATAGTAATATAAAAAATCAAAGCAACATCAAAACTAAATGCTAAAATATCAATAACTATGCATAACCAAAAAAATCAATGTAACGAGTATCAAAATGTAACAGTAAAATAACAGTACACAATTTCAATCACGACCTCTACCATCACCATCACCATCATCATCATCATCATCATCATCGAAGAAATCATCACCTTCATCACCATCACAAGCATTATCCGGAGGAGAAATAGAAGGGGGAATCTGACTCGAAGCGGAGACTAACTGAAAATGCTGCATGATTAACATTTACTGTGTGTGGACCTTGTTCATTTCTTGCATGTGCTTTGCTTGAAGTTCATTGAATTCCTGATTTCTTTGCAGCAATACATTATCACACTGCAATAATTTATCATTACGACACCTTCTACACGGACACCTTAACTTATTCCCATCCATAAAATCAATATGAGTACAAGCAAAATCTAAAAATTATTCCAACCCAAAAATAAATTCATCAGTTAAACGCCGACGATCAAATAAATTCTTTTTATACATCCAACTTCTTTCGTTTTGCATTTTCCCTGTCTCCAAATTAAAAAATTTTGAAATATTAATAAAAACTACTAAAAAAACTACTAAATCATTAATACTAATATCGTCATTAATTCCAAATAAGTTCATATAACAATAAATAATAACGTTAATTGCACAAAACTCAAATCATATATAATACTAACCTTAATTTCACAAAAATTTAATATAATAATAAATAATATTATAAACTTAATTAATATCAAACAAATTAACTAAATTATTACAATAATATTAAATATTATCATACAATTAAATAAAGTATAAAATATTAAACATTTAACAATACTTTTGATTTCAATTTTATAAAAGAAATTAAATTTAACAAATCCAGTAATATCATTAAATAAACCACTAAATACAATAAAAATAAACTAATATAGAAATAAAAACAATACAAACATACAAATTAACATAATTGCATTTTCCAATCATTACAGTACAAATTATAACATTTCTCATCACCAATTAATAACTCACCGATAAACTCAGATATCAATAGCAGCACGATAGAGAGAGAGAGAGAGAGAGTAAGAGTGAAGTGTGAAATATATTGAAATTAGGGACAAAACTTTTTTGTCCCTAAATTGTCCCAGAATCAGGGACAAAAAAAATTTTCATCCCTGAATCAGGGACGAATATTTTTTTCGTCCCAGAATCACGGACGAAAATTTTTTTCGTCCCAAAATCAAGGACAGAAATTTTTTTTCGTCACTAAAATCTGCGACGAAAGAATAGTTTCATCGCTAAATTTCTGATGAATATATGTTTTCGTCGCAATTTGCAACAAATTTAGAAATAAATAATTTTTTCCTTTAAATTTGCAACAAATTTTGCAACGATACTTATGATTTCTGATAAATAACTCATTGAATGCACTAAAATAGAAACTAAATCGACAAACTATTAACAATATTTGCGTACTATGATATAATTATAAAAAAATATTCAATATGTTGATTATTAATTAACAAGTATTTCTACTTTAACTCTTAGTTTAGTAAATCGAATATTTAAACAAATTTATAAAATAGAGTTATCAGTGCTAGTAATGAAAAATTGAACAGATAATGAATAAAAAATGAATGTACTAATAGTAATCTTTTGTTATAATTTAAAAGAATTGTAAAATTATAGAAAATGAATGTACCAATTAAAAAGATTACACTATATTATCATTCTTTTATATAAACAAATAATGAATGAACTATTTTATATAAGATTTTTTGAATATCTTAAGATTCTATACGTTATCAGTGTATATCACC
Source organism: Dillenia suffruticosa (assembly GCA_033439265.1). Classification (NCBI taxonomy): domain Eukaryota; kingdom Viridiplantae; phylum Streptophyta; class Magnoliopsida; order Dilleniales; family Dilleniaceae; genus Dillenia; species Dillenia suffruticosa. The sequence continues at coordinate 6,523,233 of JAVTVX010000005.1, forward strand.
GTTTACAAATCGTTTTTTAATATTAAAAAATGTTTCTAATGCAAGTAATTAAAAAAGTGACCGAAAATTGAATTTTAGCGACGAATTTGTCACAAATGTTATATTTGTCGCTACTTTCAACAAATTTAGCTACAAATAATCGAATTTGTTGCGACGAATATAAATATTTGTAGCTAAATTTGTGACGAATATAGAAATTCGTCACAAATTTAGGGACAAATTCGTTTTCGTCCCAAATATAGGGACGAATTGAGAAATTCTTCGTAAAATTTTGGGACGAATAAACGAATTCGTCCTAGATTTAGGGATGAATTTCTATTTCGTCCCAAAATTTTGGGACAAATTTTATTTCGTCCCTAAATTAGGGATGAATTTTTTATTCGTCACAAATTTTGGGACTAATTTTTTTTTCGTCCCAAATTTAGGGACGGATTTTTAATTCATTGCAAATTTAGCAATGAATTTTTTTTTCGTCGCAAATTAGCAACGAATTTTGCGTCAAAAATTAACGATGAATTTTGTAACGAAAATATTTTTTGTTGCTAAATTTGCGACGAAAATGCTTTTGTTGCTAAAATCGTGGCTAATTTGCGACGATAGCATTTTTTGTTGCTAAATTTGTTACAGATTTGCGACGAATATTTGTCGTTGCTAAAATTCGTTGATGAATTCTTGTTTTTTTGTAATGATCTCTACTCAAGATATGCATGCATCGGGACAATCCGACCATTCTAATCAAATCCACAGATTATAAACAAGTTCCTATTCAAGGGACCCAATCCAAATTCTACTAAAACAATTCTTAAAGAAAAATTCAAGGAGATAAAAAGTGGAGGGTCCTCATTTTAATTATACAAACCATAGTCAAATTTCAGATCCATAAAAATATAGTAGAAAATAAGTTTTCAAAATAAATACACGGTATGCTTTCATTTGGATCCACTAATACCTCAATTCAAATGAAAACTGTTAACCGAATAAGTCTGATAAAACAAGTTTGTACGATTTCAGCACTACACGTACACAAGTCCCGAGTAGGCTTACTATGTGAAAATGGAGGTAGAAGAGGTGAGTATATACTATACCCCACAAGTGATATACAAATTGTACAAAAATAAGATTTATATGGTGGATATATCAAAGTATATATTTCAAACTATCATATTATTCTCAAATTCATCCAATAAAAAATAAATAAATAAACTCACACCATTGTTTTCATAGTCATCATAATTCACAATTGTCATTATTCAATCTCATTTGCATCCAATTATTTCATATTTTCAAACACGGAGCAAACAAAAATCATTATTTCCAACAAAAGTCTACCACGACTTAGAATGGGACCACCAAGGGATTTAATAATTTTATGTTTAGACATGTCCCCATAGTTGACGTTGTCTGTGGGCTCTCATGGGTGGTGCATCCAACTATCCCACCCCCGTGGGTACTATATCCAACTTTGAATGTATCGTATGTGCTCGGCTATATCCCATAGTCTACCAACCCTACTAATCATTCCGTAAAGGAAAATGACTAGTCATTTAATAGGGGTTCACGCTCTCACCCTAAGCCAAGCATATGCATCATTTCCCAAAAATCGTAAATCAAATTCATGTACCATCAATTCTAAAAATTTCTCAATAGTAATCATCATACCAATGGGTTCAACATCAACAAATTCACATGACACATTTATTTATTAAAAACAAATAGGATGTATAAGAATTCAAAATTCAATCTTCGAGATATTTCACACACGTTAAAGCATATAAATCCAAATTTTGAAAGCCATTTAGAAGATTCAACAAAATCATTTTTCTAATTTAAGTACAATCATGAAATCATTCACCTCTTGAGAGGATGAACACTCCCAATTCGAAATCAATCCAAAATAATCATTTCTTGACTTCCAATTGAATTATCCTAAATCAATAAATATAAATTTAATATTAAATCACGTCTATTATTAGGGTTTAGGAGTTTTCCCAAGCATAATACAAAGCCTAATTTCCAAAATCTATAAATCTGTGTTCTCATTTTATCAACCATATACCATTTGCATCTAAATACTATTTTCATATACAATTTTCCTAAATCTCACATTTATAAACCCTAAATTTAATTTTCCCAAATTTTACATTTCCAATTCTTAACATAAATCTTAAAACAAGTAAGATAAACTCAAATCTAAGACGAGAGAGAAATATTATCTTTGAAAAATCTAGAAATTTCATCCGACATCAAGTTTGTCGAAAACATTATCTTTCTCTCCCTACAAATATCCCAAATTCCGAGCATAAAATTAAAATTCATGAGTAATTAAAATAAATCCATGTTTAGAAGGAAGAAATTAGCTTAATTTTGTGATTGGATTGAATCTTGAACGTTGAGTTTCAAAAACTCTAGATTTTTTCCCTTTTTGAGCAAATCCTAGATTTCTCCCAAAATCACCTTCATTCACGGGTTTGCTTGAGGGTTTGGGGGGTTTAATGAGTGGGTTTGGGAAAAATGGAGTTGATTTCAAGAGAGCGATTGTGAGAGGGATGGGTGAGACAGAGAGATGAGAGTTGAGAGAGAGAGGTTGAGTGAGAGAGAAGAGGGTGAGATCGGGTGAGAAGAAATGAGAATGAAGACTTGTTTAAACCCTTTTTAATAGTAGAGTATGAAATCTTAATCTTGTCCCTCATTATTTTTAGGTTTTGTTCAAGTTTAGCTGTCACTTTTTGTCATTTCATATCTTTTCACACCTATGTTTTAGCCATCACCTAGTATTCAAAGTTTCGCCTCAATTAATCTGGATTTAACGCTGCAGGTCCACTTTGTGGGGGGTGAGTTTCCCAACATTATTTTTTTCGTACCCTGAGTGTCGAACTCCCGACCTATTTAAGGGATGAAAGTGTTCATTCCACCTACGCCAACAAGTGTTGGTACTCAACTTATGATATTAAACAACTGAGTAGAACCCAAGCATGTTTATGTAGATATAAACTAGGTGGGCTCTGGCCGCACAAGGTGCGGTCAAGGGGAAAAAATTGTAATTTTTTATCTTCTTTATTTAGGCCCATAAATAGATAGATTTAAAATTTATATAATACATTACTAATTGTAACTAATTTTATACATTACATTAATTAAATAATATTTATAATTTCTCCCCAAAATATTATGTTAACTCAAATTTTTAAATAAAAATTATTTAAATTTAAACAAAACATAGACATTTTGATATACACAGCGGAGAGGAAAACATAAAGCACTCAAATCAATATATGAACCAAAAACAGCTTTTAATAGGGTTTCTTTTTCTAGTTTCAACAACGCATAAAAAAAGCAAAAGCAAGAAAAATGTTGGATTATCAAACCCACAGAATCACTAGAATGAAAAAGTACAGTGAAGATCGTAAATATGTTGAGCACAAAACTTGAGAGTGAGAGAGAGAGAGAGAGAGAAGGGTAGTAGAAATAAAGGAGATAGGAGATGAAGAAAAAGACAAGAGAGATTGAGAGCAAAAATAAAATAAAATAAAAATATGAGCTTTTTTGAAAGATATCCAGATCCACATGGTGGTGTTCTTGTCGACCTAGCAATACAAGAGGAAATCCCAACTCCTTTTTATCCAATAGATAGATAATACCGCAGGCATAATCAATGGAAATATGTGTTCAAATTTACTTCGAAAGTGTTTATTAGTCATAAATTTAAACTATATCTTAGAGTTAACATCAAATGAAGTGTTTTTAATATTTAATACTAACAACGACCTGTTGATGATATAGTTAAAATTGATATCTTTTAAATAAAATTAAAAAAATCCCGATTCGAATCTTGTATGTGACAAATAGACATGAGAGTTTTGATCCTTAAAGATCTAGCCCAATTTGACCCAAATCAATATGATTACTGGATATAAATAATTTATAACAAAATGTTATTTATTCTCTCTACTTATTTATTATTTTCCACATAAATAATTTAATTAGTTAATTCTAAAATAAAAATTAATTTTAACTTTAATACTTAGAAATTTGCTAAAAAAGACTTTTTGTTGTAAAATATATAAGCTTGTAAATTTAGAAATAAAAATTAATTCATTGATGCAGACTTAATAAAAATCAACACATGGGACTCTTGTTTTTTTCGCATTTTCTTCATTTTTCTGCACTTTTATGGTAGTATAAAATATTTTTTAATGATTTAAATACCCTAAAATTGGCATGTTGATCAATTTTTCTTTTTGATTTTTTTGCAAAATAATCTGACCCAATCACATACCACCTGATTTGTTTAAACGGTCGTCATTTAATATATAGCCATGAAAAATGTTCAAATCATGAAAGGAAAAAAAAAGAAAAATATGTTAAATATAACTAATTTATTTAAATAAATTTATTTTAAATTACATCCTCTCATAATTAATCGAGCTACATAAATTTTGAGAATCAAACCCCACCCCACCCCAAGCCCAAAAAAATCCAAAGAAAATGAAACTCTCTATACACCCATTAGTACACAATAAAAATCAACTATTTACATAAAGACGGATATCAGAAGAAAAATCTAATGAAAGTAAGAAATGCAACAAGTAACACACAAGATTTCTTAGCAATTTGAGTTATCAAATATTGGTAAAATTATGCTTAATCAAAAAATAGAGAGTTCAATGTAGTACAAATATGAATAATTTAAGTACGAAAATATGATATAGAGAATTTATTATTTTAGGAGAAAGAGTAAATACCAAATCTAGCTTCCAATTTATGAGCTCAATGAGGGCAATTCATCAGGCAAAAAAATATTGGAGAATCAATTTTACATGAAACTTTTAATTAGTCAAAATCCAAAAGTGTCTGTAAAATGAGCTTAACATAATATATGATCCAATGGTTATAATTTTGACAGCAAGGAGACCCAAATAGAACCTATATCCAGTTCAATTTATTGTAATATGGGTCGATACAAAACTAATAGAATTTAGGGTTTAAAGTTTAGAGTTTAGTGTTTAAATCTTAAGGTTTAGGATTTGGAATTGTCAGAACTCTTACTATATATAGTATGAGTCAATGTACTAATAAGTTTATTCATGATTTAAAATTTAGGGTTTAAAAATTGAAAAAAGTGGATTTTTGATAATTGTAAATATTGACCGTCGGATGCCAGATGATTGAGGACTATTAAGAAAAGAATAAATTACACTCTTTCCCCTTGTGGTTTGGCCAAAATCCAGATATTTTCCTTATGATGAAAAAATATCAAGTTATATCCACATGGTTTTAAAAAATGGCAAATGACGAAAATGGTAAAAATTAACATAAAATTGAGATCAACGAAAGTTTGGATTAACTCATAAAATTAATTTTTCTCAAAATTACCCTTGATTAAAAAAAAAAACACATTCTCTCTCTCTTCTCTCTCCTCCCCCCTCCTCTGCACACTCCGGCCGCACTAAAGAAAAGTGAACCCTCTTGAATCAAACCTTTCTCAGAGGTCAATATCCGTCCCTCTCTCTTCTTTCTCCTACTCTCTCCTCTCTTCTCTCCACTCCTCTCCTCTGCACACTTCGACAGCAGTATCTTTCGATTTCAACTCCAATCATTAATCGCCATTCAATTTCCAAAATTTCATCTCAGAGGTCACGAAACCACCGATCGGTCACCGGATCCATGAGAGAAAGAATGAGAAATTCACGAGAGAGACAGAGAGGAGGGGATCTGAGTGGGGTTAGGGGTGTTTGATCTAAACTTCCTCTTTGGAGGGCTTCTCGTGGGATTCTGTTCGTGGGGTTTTGCTTTTTTTCTTCAATCGCGTGGTATGTTCAAAGTGTATTTTGCATTGGAGAGAGATGTATTATTACTGCAGAGGATATGATTATTGCAGATGGGGATGGGGATTTTGAATGTGAATGTGAATGGGATAGGTGCAATGATAATGGTGGTAGCAATAATGTTGGTGATAGAGTGCAAAACCCAACTGTAGCGCTCGGGGTATCAAACAGTTTATCAGACTTCCACTTTTTGCTCGAGTATGGGCCCATCCCTCGCTACGACTCTTTCTTCTTCCACTGGGGGATTTTGAAGAGGAAGGCAACTCATTAACCGGGAGTCGAGTAAAGGTTGGTGGGGATTTGAGAACAAAAGTGGAAAGAAAAGAAAGGAAAATATCCTCTGCAGCAGACCATGTGTTTGGGCTTGTTGAAAATCTGGAGGAGGATAAGAGAGAATAACCAACTTTTTTAGTTTTATATTTTGATCGCATCACAGATTCAACATTTTAGTTGCAACCGGGAGGCATTTTTTTTAAAAGGTTGAAGATGAAGGGGACTCGTACGGATCTATAGACAATTTTTTTTTAAATAACCACAGACAAAAAATAATTCAATTTGTAATTCCCATTTATTATAGGTTGAACACGTGACAAACTATGTCATGTCTTTAACCTGCGACAGAGGGTATGTCGCGTCTTCAACCCGCGATATGAGATATGAAAAAAATGAAAGACAAGAGTGATTGAGAGCAAAAATAAAATAAAATAAAAATATGAGCTTTTTTGAAAGATGTCCAGGTCAACGTGGTGGTTTTCTTGTCGACGCCAACTCCCTTTTATCCAATACATAGATAATGTGTTAGGCATAATCCATTCAAATGTGTGTTAAAATTTACTTTGAAATCGTTTATTACTTGTAAATTTAAACTATATCTAAGAGTTAACATCAAACGAAGTGTTTTTAACAATGACTTATTGATCATATAATTAAAACTGATATTTTTTAAATAAATTTTTTTTAAAAAATCTCGATTCGAGTTTTGTATATGATAAAAATGGACATAAGAGTTTTGATTTTTAAAAATCCAGCTCAATTTGATTTAAATCAAATGTAATGAGACCTAACATAATTATTAGATACAAATAGTTTATAAAAAAAATGTTATTTATTCTCCCTACTTATTTATTATTTTGCATATAAATAATTTATTTAGTTAATTCTAAAATAAAAATTAATTTTTACTTTAATACTTAGAAATTTGCTAAAAAAACTTTTTGTTGTAAAATATATAAGCTCTTAAATTCAGAAGTAAAAATTAATTCATTGATACATATATAACAAAAATCAACACATGGGACTCTTGTTTTTTCGTATTTTCTTCATTTTTCTGCACTTCAAAAGCAATAAAAATATTTTTATTACTATTTAAATACCCTAAAAATGGCATGTTGATCAATTTTTCTTTTCTATTTTTTTTTTTTGCAAAATAATCTGACTAATCACACACCACCTGATCTCGGAAAAGGGTCACCATTTGATATATAGCCATGAAAAATGTTTAAATCATGAAGGAAAAAAAAAGGAAAAATATGTTAAATATAACTAATTTGCTCAAATAAATTTATTTTAAATTACGTTCTTTCATAATTAATTGAGCTACATAAATTCTGAGAATCAAACCCCTACCCCACCCCAAGCCCAAAAAAAAAATCCAAAGAAAACGGAACTCTATACCCATCAGTACACAATAAAAATTAACTATTTACATAAAGAGAGATATCATAAGAAAAATCTAATGAAAGTAAGAAATGTAACGGGTAACACACAAGATTTCTTAGCAATTGAGTCATCAAATAATTATGCTATAATCAAAAGATAGAGAGTTCAATATAGTAAATTTCAAATAATTTAAGTACGAAAATATGTTATAGAGGAGTTATTGATTTTGGGAGAAAAAAAAAACATCAAATTTAGCTTCCAATTTATGGGCTCAATGAGGCACATTTCATTGGATAAAAAAATATTGGAGAATGGAGACAAGTGCAATGAAACTTGCAGCATATATTTCCACTTGTTCACAGTATCAGTGTTCCTCCCTTGTTCTTCATTGCATCATCAGTTCCTTTCGCCCTTCGATTCCTCATCACTATTGTTGTTGATCAAGTTCACCAAAAATCGGCTCTTCGTGTTCTTCACCTCCTTGAAACCCCATCGCCCTTATCTGCTCCGCTGAAGTTCAATTCCATTTTAGATTCACCTTCGAGTCTACCGCTGCTGTCTACTTCTCTGCCTAGTTATTTATCATTCGCCATTCACCGTCATCTGCAAGCCAATCGAGTTCAATCGCCATTGAGTTCTTTGTCTGTTCGTCTCTTTAGTTTTTGCCTTTCTTCATCTTAGATGTGACTCTCCGCCCCCCGCCATTCGCCCGCCTTGATTTTGGCTCTTCGACCAATCCACCAACTTTGCTCTTTCTCAACATCCGCTTCGCCACATTGTTTCACTTTCAATTCACTGCTTGATCTTCGACTTGAGTCCTCCACCTTGGATTGCCTTAGACTATTTCTGATTTGCCATCTTCAAACACTCTTCTACTCTTTTTGATCTCTCAATTTGCATTTTCAAATTTTGGATATGTTTAATTTGTTATTTTTATTTTATTCTTTACGGTTTAATTTTTGTATCTTTTTGTGTTTTATTCTCAGATTTTATCTTGGGGACCTTAATTTTGTATTCATAAATTTAGTTTTAACTTTAAAAATAAAATAAAATTTCAAAAATATTAATTTATTTCTCATTAGGAATTTACATTATTAGTTTTACATTATTAGTATTTTTTTGTTATATTTTATAATTTGAGTTAAGAATAATTTTAGAGTTTTGCATTAATTACTTAGCTTTACTTCTTTGAATCACTGATTATATTTTATTTATTTAGTTTTTAATAATCTTTGACTTAGAAATTCATTTAAAAATTGGTTATATAATTTTGGGCAGTTAGAATAAATTAAAATTTGAATTAAAAAATTGACTAATTTTAATACGGATTTGGTTATATTATTATGGGGTGTAAGTAATCACAAACAAAAAGAGAGAAAATGCATATTAAGTCAATAGGAACACAACTAAGAACTATATATCCCACTAGAACCATGGAGCAGTTTATATATCTTCAAATTTATTGGTTTCAAATGTAGATTAAAATCAAATTTGGAGAGATTTTTGCCAATTACTTTTGTTTTACAGTTTAAGCTTTTTTGCCCATGAAATTTCAATCACTGTTCACAAATACCAATAATAAGGATCTTGTCCCAGGTTTAACCTTAAGTTTGTATTTTATTTGATGGTGAGTTTAGGATAATACAAAATTTTCATAAAAAGAAAAAAAGAAGAAAAAGCATTAGCAAATCCAAAGAGGAAGTGCCCGTGGTGGTAGGACATATTAGCTTGCCTCACCTTGTTTTAGTTTTATTTTTTCCACAAATATGACATATTTATTTCAATCATTTTAAATAGTTAAAAACAAATTAGAAAATCCTTGGACTTCTTTCTCTTGCATGGGCCTAGAGTCCGTCTCAACCACCCCTGCATCGTTGAAACCTTGAACAACCTCTCTGATAGGGTGCTGCAGCATGTGGTCCGCAGGGATCTCCGGGAATTTTTTTGGAGCATGGGATTCCACCTTTTTTCAGTGCCGGGTATCCGATTACCTTGTTTTGTTCACCAACAGCCTGGCCAATATCCTCTGCATCGTTCTGAGCATGTGCTGCATTAGCGAACATGGCAATGAGGAGAGAGAGGATAAGAACAATGGCTTTCACATTCTTCTCCATTTTTCAATGGTGAAGGTTGTGATAGTTGAAAATGGCAATTTTGCTTGTTTTGTTGAAGCAAAAGTTTTGGCTTTTATACTTTTTGAAGTGTTGTTACTAACAGTATTTTGTTTTCTTTTTCTTTTTCGTATGAGCTTTAAATAGTTAGCCAGATGTTATTGTGATTTCCCTTCATTAATTTTATAGAATTTCTTTTCTTTTCTTTTTCTTTGCTTTGATGTCATAAGCTATATTTAGATTTTTTTAACTAAACTATATTATTAATTGCTTTAAAAAGAAATTGTGAATAGAAATGATTGAGTAAAGAAATCAAGAACTACCAACTGATAGTCTGATTAACTTGGAAAATTGTCATTTGGACTTTTTACTGCACTATGTGTGATGAAATAACCAAAGGAGGGCTCTACCATTGATTAATTTTAATATTTTAATATTTTAATTTTACAACTTAAACCAAAGGAGGACCCAGCCCGCAGCTCGAGCCCAGGCCACGAGCAGGACTGAGGCCACGAGTGCGAGCGAGGCCGCGAGCGCACAAGGCCCAGCACACTATCGCGCGCGGCCCAGCGCACCAGCGCACGGGTGAGCACCAGCCCGCGAGCCACTGTCGGCCCGCCAGCCTGCAGGCCCATTAGCCGCAGGCCCATCAGCAGCAAGCCCACGGGCCCACCAGGCCCAACAGCCCGTCCAAGCCCGCAGGTCCAGTACGGCCCGCGGCCTAGTTCAGCCCATCGGCCCGCTAGCCCGCCGGCCCGCTACCCCGTAGCACACAGACCAGCGAGCCCGCTAGCTGTAGCCCACGAGCCCAGTCCGGCCCGTGGCCCACGAGCCCGCGACGGCCAGTGACGGCCCTCGAGCCCGTGACAGCCCACGAATCTCCACGCAGGTAAATGACTTAGGGTTTTGTTTCGGATCTATGTGTTTAGATCTAACAAATGAACCTTGTTTTGATAGGAAACCCTACAGACTTTGGAGTGAACGAAGCGACTTTCGGACGAGACTCGGCGCTTCGAGAAAAACCTAGGTGAGGAGATTTCGACTCTAATTGATAAATTGGACGAATCTAGGATTGAATTTAAGATGAAAGGTTTTGTATATGTTTAGAGTGTAAGTGGAATGCAAATAGAATGTTACAGAAATTTGATGATCTAATTTAGGTTGATCTTTTGGAGACTCGAGGAAGCAGATCAGATTTGATTAGTTTTGAAAAAAGGGAGTGACCACCCTCCCTAAAACAGTGAGTGGGACTTTGACATTCGCTATTGATTGAACACCATGTTTCAAAAATATCTTTTAAATGACATGTTTCTGCAAAATGTATGATTGTTATGACTTTCCGCTATTTGATGAAATGTTTTGTGACCTTTGGAGTGTCTTAACTGCTGACTTTATTGATATGCATCCATGAGTTTTGATAAACATATATTGTGCCATATTTTCGACATATTGATATGTTTTAATGCTTCCACTGCATTGGCACATGGTTTTAAATGGATTTATTTACACATTTGGGCTGTATGCCCGGCCGACTTTATGATATTATGTTTTGGGCTGTATGCCCGGCCGACGTTATGATATTATGCATGGGGCTATATGCCCGGCCGACTGGTGATGGGATGCATGGGGCCACGTGCCCGGCCGATATGATATTGTGGTCTGTAGCTACGAAGGACATCTGGTAGAGGCACCCCTTGTGCCCGGATACGCTTCGGCCGGAGGTATCTGCCAGATCGTCGTGTGTATGGGTGCCCCAGGTTGACCCTCATCGGAGAGGACGTTGAGTACGGCTCCGTCTAGCACCAGGCGGGGGCACCATACACGGCCGACTAGTTATATGTACACTATTATATTTTTTACAGGCTAGTTGGGGTAGTCTGTGGCCAACATTGGGGCAGAGAACCATTCTTTAATACTTGCATTTGGAAAAACCCCCAATGCGCCGTCCTTGGTCGAGGTAGACCATTGCCGGGAATATTTCATTGGCCGGTTCTTCATGACATTGATGTAAATTTTGGATGCATATCTTGCTTTCTGATGTGTGCATATTATATATGATTTTGAAATAACATGATCGGTTTGCACACTGTGGATATTTTCTTATCTTATGCTTTGACACTCCAAATTCACCTCGATATTGATAGTACGATGTCAATCCCCTCACTTACTGAGTATCCTCCCATAGATACTCATCCCTCACTTTCTTTCCCACAGGATTAGTGTTGGATCGAGGAGATACCACTGGGTTTGGGTATGGATATTTTCCATCTCTTCCGCTACGAGGATCGGTGATATTGTTATGTATTGGAGATTTTAGTTTGACCATTCAATTTATTTAAATTTTTGGGATGACTGTATAAATTATGGACATTTATTCTTGAAACTCTCGTATTGATTTATTTCATAGCATTGAGGCATTTGTAAATATTTAAAAACAACTTGGGAATTTATTTTATATATGCGTAGAATTTAAGTCCGCTCGGTGTGGCGGCTGCTCATGCTCTAGTTGGGCATGACAGTAGAGGTCTGTTGCTAGGACTGTTAGAAACTTTATAGCCTTGCGTTGTTCTGGATGTTGGTTGTGGTATTTGTTGAATTTGGAGAGGCCGGGATGGCCAATTGTTTATTTTTACAGGATGAATATCTTATACAGGTGAAATTGTAAATGGGAAACCTCCGATTTATGGGGAGGTTCTGCCCGATTTTCTGTAAAAATACAGCCGGCATCCAGGGACAACGGGCGGCTGTTCACGATCCCGGTTCGGGGCGTGACAATATATGCCTTTTTTTTTTATTTTTAAAATTTTTTATTATTTTATGTAAGTTTAAATTTTATTATTTTATAATAAATTATAATTTTATATAATTTTATTATTAATAAAAAATATAAAATAAAGATAATAACTAATAAAAAAAGAATATGGATAATAGTTAACTTTGGTTTGGTGGTTTTAGTTCTTACAATCTTTCACGTGTGTCGGGGTTCGATGCAAGGCAGAGACAATTCTGAAGGCATTTTCAGTAGATTAAAGCAAGGGGCAAGCGGGCTGGTCAGGTGCGGGTTGGGCGAGTGGTTGGCACGCGTGGTTTGTTCTTTTGAGTGCTTCAACAATTAGTGACGGATTATTTATCCGTCATTAAGGAAAATTTTTCTGTCGCTAATTTAAATTTTTTTTTTTTAATTTTTAAATCAGTGCGACGGATATCTTTAGCGACGGAAATTTTTCATCGCTAATCTGTCGCTAATAACAGCTACGGATATATTTCTATTTGTAAAAATTAGCAGGGTTGTTTTTAGCAATGGATTTTTTTTGTCACTAAATCCATCGCTAATACTCTTTAGCGACGGATTTATGACTTTCAGCGATGGAAATTTCCGTCGTTGATGTCATGTTTTCTGGTAGTAGGAAAAAAGAAATAATTTTTTGATTTTTAAATTATCGATGAAAGTCAATTTTTCTTCTTTTCTTTTTCTTTAAATGAAATTAAAATCCAATACTCATATCATATAAATCCAAAATGTTAATTATAAACTTTGCCAAGTAATATTTTCTATCTTAATATATAAAATATAATTTTTTTTTAATAATAACAGTGTATTAAACTTAACTTATAATTAAGATATTAAACGAGCTGAGTTAAACCTAAACACACTCATAAATTGTTTTATATTATTTAACAAATTAGTCTATCTGAACTTCTCGTAGAATAACTTATTTAAAATTAATTTCCAAGATTAATTGACTTACAATTTTGAAGTGTTTATTTTTATTGAATCTCATGGGCCGTATTTTTTATATGAACTATCATGCATGGATTTTCATTTACTGATTTTATACAAATTTTGGTGCATTTGAAAATAAATCCCGTTGTGAGTCTGGTAATACTCACCGAGACCTTTTTATCTCACATCATTTTCTCGCATTTCCTAGGTGAAGATTAGTTTACAATTTACAGTCTCTTTCAATCAGTCATCCAGTTGACATTGAGCTCATATGGGATGGAGTTCGGATCTCCATGAAAACTAAGATCTCTGCATGTGAGTATTTGGTTTTTATGATGTCTTCTCTCATATTTCGTTTATTTTGGAAAATTAGTAGTTTGAATCAATTTATTTTGTTCAATATTTTATTTTATTACATTGTCTTAGAATTTGAAAAAACTCAACTTATTCTATTTATTTAATTTGGTCATTGAGGTCAAGTGGGATGGAGTTCAGATCTCCATGAAAGCTAAGCTCTTTGCATGTGAGTATTTGGTCTTCATGATGTCTTCTCTCACATTTCGTTTATTTTGGAAAATTAGTAGTTTGAATCAATTTATTTTGTTTGATATTTTATTTTGTTACATAGACTTAGAATTTGAAAAAACTCGACTTAATCTATTCATTTAATTTGATCAAATCTTTATTTTATAAAGTATTTTTTTTCCTTCCACTGTTCGTTATATTATTTGTTTATATTTTAAGATATTTACTTAGACTGATGATGGTGTTAACCGGTTTAATAGTCTATCGATGCCTTCACACCGGTAGCACCTTGGGTTAGAGGTGTTACGAGCCGAGTTAAATGTAAACACACTCATAAATTGTTTTATTTTATTTAAGTAAATTAGTCTATCCAAACTTTTCGTAAAATAATTTATTTAAAATGAATTTCTAAGATTAAAAAAAAAACCTTATTTTTTTTGGTACAAAAAAACCTTATTTTTCACCGGTCACAAGTGGGATGGGGACTTAAAAGTCCACAATTGGGCTTTTTTAACCAACCCCTTTGAGAGAGAGAGAGAGAGTTTCAAATTCTATCATGGTTCATAAGGTTTGCCTTTGTAGGATTAGAGAACGCAGCGTTTCTTTTGCAACTCAAAATGACACCCTAAACATGTCTAAACGACACGAACAGTCAAGAAAAAATTGCTCCGCGTTGTTCTATGTGTCGTTTTATGCCTTCTTTCCTTCGGTTCTCATTCTGCCCTCAGCTTCCTTTATTCCTTGTATGACATTTCCTTAGTTCCTCTTCATCTTCAACTCTTGATACTGCCATGAATTCATAATTCATTAGTTACACTAATCAATTACTTCTCCCAATTTGGTTTTTCTCAGAACCCCTAAAACCAGTTTCAATTCAAAGTTGCAAAACCCTAGAATTTTATGGTTTTACGGAAGAAGCTTTCATGAGGCATGTTCCCACGATTTCTATTAATTAATGGAAATTTTTTTTTAATTGAGACTGTTGTTGGTATTGGTCTTCAATGAAAAATAGGAATGTGCTATCATTTTCTCCTTGTTTATTGTTTATGTTATGTCTTTGCTTGATCATTTTCAATGCAATTTCTGTTTCTTCTTTCTTACTCTGCCTCCTAAGACCTGGAATACAAGGATCTCGTCGGAGGTTTAACTTTAGGTTGATTTTTCATTTCATTTCAAGTAGTCTTAGTTTTATTTTTTTCCACAAATATGTCATATTTATTTCAATCATTTTACAATAGTTAATAACAAATTAGAAAATCCTTGGACTTCATTCTCTTGAATGGGCCAAGCGTCCATCTCAACCACTCCTGCATCCTTGAGACATGGAACAACCTCTCTGATAGGGTGCTGCCGCATGTGGTCCGCAGGGATCTCCGGGGATTTTTTTGGAGCATGGGATTCCACCTTTTTTTAGTGCCGGGTATCCGATTACCGTGTTTTCTTCACCAATGGCCTGGCCAATCTCCCCTGCATCGTTCTGTGCATGTGCTGCATGAGCAAACATGGCAATGAGGAGAGAGAGGATAAGAACAATAGCTTTCACATTCTTCTCCATTTTTCAATGGTGAAGGTTGCGATAGTTGAAAATGGAAATTTTGCTTGTTTTGTTGAAGCAAAAGTTTTGGCTTTTATACTTGTTGTCATTTCGTATCTTTTCACACTCATGAGTCAACTTGCAAATAGAAAGTCTACTTGGTTCAGAGGCCAAGTCCACTAATTGTCCAACAAATAGACTTGCTCTTTATTTTTATTGAGCCCTCAAGTTGACTTGGATATGGACTCAAGGTGACCCAAATCCCTTCTTTTGTAACCCCCAAGTCACCTTATTTTTTAGTGAGTCGCCTTACTTAATGTGCAGATATGTTCTTCTGTGAGTTAAATCTGGCGGGTTGACTTTGCTTGCCATAAGTAGCCTTATAGATACAAAATCTGGAAGCATAAGTCGATCTGTCATTGGGCAAGTCGGCTTGCCTATGTGTAGAGTTAATAATTCTGAGGTCTAATCTCCTCAAGTCGTCTTGGTGAGTTTCATACTCAAAATTCAATTTTTAGAGCTTCAAGTCATCTTGTCATGGGGCAAGTTGGCTTGTTCTTATTTAATTGACTTCAATTACGTTTTAATTGTCCCAAATTATTATCAGAACCTATTTTTCTCCCAACAAAATTTTATAAAACCTTCGTTGATAAATTAAAAACCAATTACAACATTTTTTTTCGAAAGAAAATTGAAAATTTAATAAAAATTTTCTAACACCGATTTTTTGGTGTTACACGGTGCCCGTGGTGGTAGGTCATATTAGCTTGCATCAAGTAGTCTTAGTTTTATTTTTTTTTTCACAAATATGTCATATTTATTTCAATCATTTTACAATAGTTAATAACAAATTAGAAAATCCTTGGACTTCTTTCTTTTGAATGGGCCAAGCATCCATGTCAACCACTCCTGCATCCTTGAGACTTGGAACAACCTCTTTGATAGGGTGCTGCCGCATGTGGTCCGCAGGGATCTCCGGGGATTTTTTTGGAGCATGGGATTCCACCTTTTTTTAGTGCCGGGTATCCGATTACGGTGTTTTGTTCACCGACGGCCTGGCGAATCTCCCCTGCATCGCTCTGAGCATGTGCTGCATGAGCGAACATGGCAATGAGGAGAGAGAGGATAAGAACAATGGCTTTCACATTCTTCTCCATTTTTCAAAGGTGAAGGTTGTGATAATTTAAAATGGCACTTTTGCTTGTTTTGTTGAAGCAAAAGTTTTGGCTTTTATACATTTTGAAGTGGTTGTTATTAATAGGATTTTTATTTTCTTTTTTTTTGTGTGTGCTTTAAATAGTACGTTAGCCAGATGTCGTTGTGATTTCACTCCATTAATTTTATAGAATTTCTTTTCTTTTCTTTTTCTTTGCTTTGATGTCAAAAGCTATATTTAGATTTTTAACCAAATTTATTAATAATTGTTTGTATTCTCTATTATTTAGCTTTAAAAAGAAATTGTGAATAGAAATGATTGAGTGAAGAAATTAAAAACTACCAACAAACAGTCTGATTAACTTGGAAAATTGTCATTTGGATTTTTCACTGCACTATGTGTTATCATTGTTAATAAATGCCATAATGAAATAATCAGAGGGCTCTACCAAAGATTAATATTTTTATTAAATAGCATGTATATTGTTTATCAAATTGAGCTTAGACAAATTTTACAACTTAAACTCAAATTGAGTTTTACTGTAAGGGCAACAAGTTGAGAAGATATGTGGTAACTATGTCTACCCATGTAAGGGCAAAAAGAAATAATTTTATGATTTTTTGGATTATCGAAGAAAGTCAATTTTTATTACAAAGTTAAAATCCTAAACTCATATCGTATAATTCCAAAATGTTAATTATATCAATTAAACAATAAATCAGCGTCAAGTGAACTTTGCTGGATAATATTTTCAATCTTAATATATACAAATAATCAGAATTTGTGATTATTACTTTATTATATTAATTGATAGCGCTTAAATGAGTGTAATATTTGTGATTGATATTACTTTATTTTTGAATAAATATTATATTAATATTTATGTTTTGTGATATTTTATATGGAAAAGGGTCACCATTTGCTATATTTAGCCATGAAAAATGTTTAAATCATGAAGGAAAAAAAAGGGAAAAATTATGTTAAATATAACTAATTTGTTCAAATAAATTTATTTTAAATTACAGTATTCGTAATTAATTGAGCTACATAAATTCAGAGAATCAAAACCCTACCCCACCCTAAGCCCAAAAAAAACCCCAAAGAAAATGGAACTCTATACCCATTCAGTACACAATAAAAATTAACTATTTTAGCAATTGAGTCAGCAAATAATTATTATATAATCAAAAGATAGAGAGTTCAATATAATACAATTTCGAATAATTTAAATACCGTTCTTCATCGCCATCATCAGTTCCTTTCGCCCTTCGATTCCTCATCACTGTTGCCGTTGATCGAGTTCACCAAAAATCGGCTCTTTGTGTTCTTCGAGTCCACCGCTGTCGTCTGCTTCTCTGCCTAGTTATTTATCATTCGCCATTTACCGTCATCTGCAAGCCGCTCAAGTTCAATCGCCTTTTCGTTCTTTGCCTGTTCATCTCTATAGTTTCCGCTTTTCATCATCTTAGATGTGACTCTCCGCCCACCGCCGTTTGCCCGCTTAGATTTTGGCTCTTTGACCAATCCACCAACTTTGCTCCGCCTCAACATTTGCTTCCCCACATTGATTCACTTTCAAATTCACCGCTTCGTCTTCGACTTGAGTCCTCCTTCTTCAAACACTCTCTTTTTGATCTCTCAATTTGCATTTTCGAATTTTGGATATGTTTGCTTTGTTATTTTTATTTTATTCTTTACAGTTCAATTTCTGTATCTTTTTGGGTTTTATTCTCAGATTTTATCTTTAGGAACTTAATTTCGTATTCATAAATTTAGTTCTAACTTTAAAAATAAAATAAAAATTCAAAAATATTAATTTATTTCTCATAGGAATTTAGATTGATTTTTCATTTTTTATAATTTACATTACTAGTATTTTTTGTTATATTTTATAATTTGAGTTAAGAATAATTTTAGAGTTTTGCATTTACTTAGCTTTAATTCTTTGAATCACTGAATATATTTTATTTATTTAGTTTTTAAAAAACTTAGACTTAGAAATTTTTTTAAAAAATGGTTATATAATTTTGGGTAGTTACAATAAATTAAAATTTTAATTAAAAAATTGACTAATTTTAATATGAGATTTGGTTATATTATTAATGGGTGTATGTAATCACAAAAAAATAAAAGAGAAAATGCATAATAAATCAATAGTAACACAACTAAGGACTATATATCCCACTAGAACCATGGAGCTGTTTAAATATCTTTAAATTTATTGGTTTCAAATGTAAATTAAAATTAAATTTGGGGAGATTTTTGTCAATTACTTTTGTTATACAGTTTAAGCTTTTTTGCCCATGAAATTTCAATCACTATTCACAAATACCAATGATAAGGATCTTGTCCCAGGTTTAACCTTAAGTTGGTATTTTATTTGATGGTGAGTTTAGGATAATACAAAATTGTATAAAAAGAAAAAATAAAAAAGAAGAAAAAGCTTTAGCAAATCCCCAAAGAGGAAGTGTGTCATGCACCGACCCTTGAATCGAGCATACGATAACCGCCGCGTTACCCGAAACACATTTGAACTTCACTCCATATTCCGAGATACTGCATGGTATCCCAATATCCACCTATTTTCTAAAATAATCTAACCATAAAAATAAATCAGCATGTATTCATCACAAAATCAAAGGATCGGCTCGATCTATCTCTACTCAAAACATGCATGCATCGGGCCAACCCGACCGTTCTTGTAATACCTATATATATATAAAGAAGAGAGAGGAAAACACAGCATTATGCCCAAAATGCTGCGTTTTCTCCCCCCAATTAGATTAGGGCTTTCAACCCTAATCTCTCTCACTCTCTGCCTCTCTCCCAATTTCCTCTCTCGCCCGTCGCCTCTCCACCACCATCTCCACCATCTCCACCATCTTCACCATCTCCGCCATCCTCTGCCCCTTTTCACCATCGCTCTGTCTCTCTCTCACCATCTCTCAAACTCTCTGTCGCGCTCTCTGTCTCTCTCACTCTCTGCTTTGCTCTCTGCTTTCTCCCTCCCATTCGCGCGTGACAGCTTCTCCCTCCACCATTCCAACCGCCGCAGCGCTATCCTCCCCTATGCGAGTGCGCCACTATGCGATTCCCCTCGCGCGAGCATGCCACTGCGTGATTCCTCTCGCACGAGCACACCACAGCGCGCGACATTTTGCGAGTACGAGACTGCAATCCTTCTCGCGAGCGTGCACCTCAGCCGTGAGCGCGCCAGCCCGTGAGTACGCTAGGCTACGAGTTCGCCAGCCTGCGAGCCCGCGACCAGTTGTCTCCTTAGAGGGTTCACCTGCAATCCCCGCAGAAACCCTAGGTCACAGCTTCTTCACTGCAGGTAAAGACTGAGTTGGTAGTGATTCTAGGGTTTTGATTTTCATAGTGATTAGAATAAATCGCTGAACTTTACTTCGATTTGGAAACATTGTAGGTCTCGAAATGGATTGAATGGTACAAGGACGCTAGGCCTGTAAGCTGCGAAAACCATAGGTGAGGGAAATTTAAATCCTTTCGATAAATTGAGTCAATTTAGGGTAAGAGGTCTTGTATATGTTTAGAATGAATGTTAGATTCGATTAGAATGCATTTTCTAACATTTTATATCCTATTATTGAGGTTAAGTATAAGATTTTATATGAATTCGGCCATTGATACAAAAGAAGCATGCTAAGGGGTGATAGAATCATGTTAGGTTGAATAGAATAGTTTTCTCAGAGTTTAATTTGAAATGTGTATGAAAAATATTATGGTTATGTAAAATTCGGAAGAAAATTAGGAAAATTGTTAGAAATTAGAGAAAATTGAGGAATATTGGGAATTTAATATCATTAGTGATGCAAATGATCTTGAAATGATGAAATGAGAATCTTGGTTCATGAAATTGAAGAATTTGGTATGTGCTAAATATAGGAAAGTTCATAAAACCTAGAATTTGGGATGGACTAATAATGAAATTGTGATTATTGGTATAGGCTAACCCTTTGAAGGTTGAGAAGGGTGGTTACTTTGGATTAAATTGCGGAATTAGGGAGTGAATACCCTCCCTAAAGGTGAGTGGATGGTCCGTTGTGTTATAACTGAGTAAAACTATTTTAAATTCTTTTATAAATAATTTTGAATGATCTTTACATGATTTATATGAAATTATTTGTGATTGTGGGACGTCTGGAATGAAAGTTTGAATTACGAATGCATCCTAAGTAATTATTAATGAATCTGTGCCATTAGCATTCGATATTGGATTTGTAAATGCTTATAGCTTGAATTTTGGAATTTTTTTGATGAAACATGGTACATTGACTGTAATTTGAATGATTGTGAAATGATGGAGCACGAGTGTAATGGCTATAGTCATTCCCTCCACGGAGCGACCCGACGGGGCGGCGTGGTTGGGGTTTCATTGCGATAGAGGTATACGCGGCCTTTTCTCTGCCACATCGGACTATCTGGATTGCACCCCGGGGAGGTCCGAGCCAATGTCAAGGAAGGGGGTACTGTTTGAGATACTAAAATGGAAAACCCCTTGGCGGGCTTCCGTCTTGGTTTGGCCAAACGCAGAACGGAAATAATTTCGATGGGACCCTTGTGATTTTCGGAAAGAATATTTGATGTGGATACATACTTTGTGAACTACTTGATTTATTGAAAATGTTTTTACATATATAAAGTGTTGTTTATGAGATATACTTTGACTTTCCCACATTCACCCCTCATTTATTACACAATTATACCATTGCACTCCACTCACTGAGTATTTCCTCAATACTCACATCCTTCTCTCATTTTTCAGAGAATACTTAGTTCAGAGATTGGACGTTGGAAATTGCGAAAGATATTTTGCTGATTTGCATAGGCATTTAGTAGTGTAGGATTTTTGGGAATTGTAGAACGTAGAACCATGGAAAGGAAGTTCTGTACATCTCATACCGGGTAGATTTTACTGATACTGGTTGAGTCTTCGGCAAGTATTGGCAAAATCCGACGATTATGATTTGGGACTTCATTATTTTTATTGAACCGTTTTTAGAAAAATGTTTCATCTTATACTGGGACATTTGGATTGATATGTTAAATCTAGAACTATGATTTGAGCCTTCCTTCATTTTGATTTGAAATATTTTGGAATGTTTTATTTGTACTGAGAATTTTGAATTGGCTGGGATGGCCACATTGCATGCGTGCATGTATAGGAACTCCCTTCCCATTTGTGTGTCGACGCATGCTCATGTATACAAGGATGGACCGGATGGGTCCTTTGCATGTGTATTGTTATATGATTTTCCTATTTCTAATGAATTTGTGTATTGGATGAGTTACTATACTGATTTGTAACCTTGCGGAGTCCCGGTATATGGGGAGGTTCTGCCCGTGTATCGAGACAACGCGGCGGCTGTTCCGTAGTCGATCCGAGGATCGGGGCGTGACAGCTTTATTGGTATCAGAGCCAAGTTCACGATTTTAAAAGTTTGATGATTTTGAAACATTTTCAAATGTCTCCAAATGTCCCTAAAAGTTTTTCAAAGATTTTGAAAGGGTTGTTATTTTGAAAATTGTGACTTTTAAAGGTTTATCAGTCAAAGGATGTTCAAAAACTTTCCATGAATTCTTAGGAAATTAGAAATATTCTTTTTAGGGGGTTAAGCACCGGGTTAGTATCTATTTTAAATTATTAAGCTTAGATACTCCCTGTAGAGTTTTGCTCCCCATACGAAGAGTAAGGAATCCAAATATGATATTTTCTACTCTACCTTCACAACCCGAATGATGTATCACTTTATAAATAGTTTCTTAATTGTGATTGAAAATCTTCCATGGCTTGTTTGGTCAAATGATGAGTACTCTTATAGAAATTCCTTTGAATCAATATCTTGACGCTACAAGTTTGAGATACTTGTTTAGTGGGCACGGCAGTATGAAATTGCTTAGGATTATGATATATGGTAAAATACTCTTGAGAGATTGCAATTGCGAATAGATGTTGGGACTGGATAAAGGTTTTCATGATTTATCTTATTAAGTATCATGAGTATTTTTGAGTTAATATACGGGTGTTAATTTCCATGGGGTCTAATAACTCACTTATAAGTATGGAGTTTGCTAAACACTTCAACTGATTCTTGACCTCTCTTAACAAAGGATTTTTGGATGTCACCCCATTGGAAAAATGTAAGAGTTAGGACTACTTCTCCAACCGAGGATAATTTTTTTAAAAAGTTTTCGAATTGGTCCTGTAGGGACCAAAAGAAGGTAGGAGTCTCAACTATTGATGGAAAATTAGGTGTCACTAGAATTTAAAATTCTCTCCATCTCTCTTACTCATTATGGCCATTGATCACAAGCCCTAATGATGACATTATCATAGAAATCATTGTATTTCTCTGGCCTTTATATTATCTGGCGAAGTCAGCCAATTTTGTGGTTCAAGACTGCAACTTGCTTAGAAAGAGTGTAAATTTAGTTGGAGGTGAAATTAGTAAAGGTACATGCAATTGTATCGTGTTACTTGTAGGTGCTCTTGTTGGTTTCAGGCTCAATTGAGCATATAAGCTTTTCTTTCAAGGAATATCTCTGGTTGGCTGTGTTTCAATAGGCTTGTCAATCTAAATCCAAATATTTTTCACTTGTTTTTGAGTTTCTTGCATTTTGAGAAGATTGACTTGTGCAGGCTTGGGAAGTTCTTTGTTAATAAAGCGATTTGAATCTTTAAGTTTTTTAGGAAATTGAAAATTTTTAAAATGACTCCCAAAGTTTGGAATAAGAATCTTTTTGAAAATTTCAATCACTATTCACAAATACCAATGATAAGGATCTTGTCCCAGGTTTAACCTTAAGTTGGTATTTTATTTGATGGTGAGTTTAGGATAATACAAAATTGTCATAAAAAGAAAAAATAAAAAAGAAGAAAAAACTTTAGCAAATCCAAAGAGGAAGTGTGTCATGCACCGACCCTTGAATCGAGCATATGATAACCGCCGCGTTACCCGAAACACATTTGAACTTCACTCCATATTCCGAGATACTGCAAGGTATCCCAATATCCACCTATTTTCTAAAATAATCTAACCATAAAAATAAATCAGCATGTATTCATCGCAAAATCAAAGGATCAGCTCGATCTATCTCTACTCAAAATATGCATGCATTGGGCCAACCCAACCGTTCTAATCAAATCCACAGATTATAAACAAGTTCCTATTCAAAGGATCCAATCCAAATTCTACTAAAACAATTCTCAAAAAAAAATTCAAGGAGATAAAAAGTGGAGGGTCCTCATTTTAATTATACAAACCATAGTCATATTTCAAATCCATATAAATATAGAAGAAAATAAGTTTTCAAAATAAATACACGGTATGCTTTCATTTGGATCCACTAATATCTCAATTCAAATGAAAACTATTACCCGAATAAGTCTGATAAAACAAGTGTAACACCAAAAAATAAATAAATAAATAAATAAATAAATAAAATAAAATCGAGATTAGGGCTAAAAAGCCCTAATCTCTATTTTTCCCTCTCTCTCTCTCTCTCTCTCCCTCTCTTTCTCTTTCTCTCTTTCTCTTCTCCTCCGCCGCTGCCTTCTCCTCCGCCGCGGCCTCTCCCTCCCGCCACCGCTCCCTACCGCGGGTGCCGCCCTCCAGCGAGCGTGAGCCCTAGCCTGTGAGCGGACCAGCCCACCAGCCGCGAGCCCACCAGCGGCCCAAGGCCTAGTCCAGCCGCGACCCACTACAACCCGCGGCCTACTACGGCCCGTGCACCCACTGCGGCCGTGCACCCACTGCTAATCCGCGAGCCCACTGCAGCCTGCGAAACCCGCTGCGGCCAGTAAGCCGAGCTGAGAGCCCCGAGCCCACCAGCGGGCCAGCCCGCTAGCCCGCTAGCCCGCCAGCCCACCGGCCTGCGAGCCCGTGACGGCCCATGAGCCCGCGACCAGCTATTCCCTTCGAGAGCTCACTTGCATCTTTTGTACTATAGGTAACAACTATAATTGGTTAAAGTTCTAGGGTTTGGTGTTAAAAATTTAGTTGTTGCTAATATATTTGAAATTTGAAAATATTACAGGTTTTAGACCAACCCGACGGGCGAACGACAGGTAGGTCTAAAACCCGAGGAACCCTAGGTGAGAGAAACGTACTCACTTCAAAGTTTGAATAAATTTTGTTGATAAAATCCCTTATTAGGGTTTTATTTGATATAAAATTTGATGATTTGATTAGATTTGTCTTTTGGAGATTCGTTGAAAAATAGGGAGTGACCACCCTCCCTAGATATGTAAGTGGGACTCTAATCTCTTGCATGAAATAGTAAAAATTTGTTTCTGCCGTGTTTTCAATAGAACATGCTTTCGATATGCATTGACTCGACATGTGATATTAAATTTCAAAACTTGTTTTGCGATATTTGGAGTGTCGTAAATTCATGTTTCTGATGACTATGCATCCATATTTGAAATAAAATGATATTGTGCCATTATTTGAGAACTAGATGTGTTTTCTATTCTGCCATTGCATTGGCTTGGATTTGAAATGTTTTTTATGAACTATGTGGGTTGGATGTCCACTAGTTATGTGATGATATGATCTTACTTGTGAGACGTTGTGCCCTGGGATGTTGTGCCTTTGTGATACTATGATGATGATATTGATGATTCCGTAGCTACGAAGGGCGTTTGTAGAGGTATAGGTTGCCCGGATACGCTTCTATAAGAGGTATCCGCAAACGTCATTTATTCTAAGTGCTACAGGCACAGCCGATTGAACCCACGTAGGGGGAGGACGTGTGTGACGCCACCCTCTAGCATCGAGCGGGGTCCTATACATGTTGATGAGTTAGCCCCAGCGAACTCATGGCCAACATCGGGGTAGAGAGTGTTTTAAAGTCTATGCATAATAAAACCCCCAATACGCTTGTTCTTGGTCACGGTTGACCTTTGCCAGGATCATTTTTGGCTCACTCTGATATTACTTTATTTTAAATGGATGCATACATGCTTGTTATCTTGTAATTGATTAAATAATTTTAAATTGCTAAACATATCATGTTTTGCTGCGAAATGTAAATTTTTGTTTCAAATGATATTATTTGACACTCCAATTGTTCACCCATGCTCTTTATGCTTGACATTTTCCCCCTCACTCACTGGGTATCTTCCCATGATACTCACCCCTCCATTTTCTCTCCTCAGACAGGATTATTGTTGTGCTGGAGCGACGCTTCAGATCTTAAAGATTTTGGTGGATCTAGGTGATATACGACGCTGAGCTTTAGGTTAAATTTGAAATATGAATTTCGTACTTCCTTTCGACCCTGCGAGGTCTTGACATTTAGGTTCATAGTTGGCCGTGTATGTTATGGGATGACAGTATAACTTATGAGTAGTTGTGTGCATAACTCTTATTTTAGTTTATTTTACTCGCATTGAGACATCTGTAAGCGTTTTAAACTTTCTACTTGGCAAATGTGTTATACATTGTATAAACTTAGGCCCGTTCGGTGTAGCGGCTGCTCATGCTTTAGTTGGGCATGACAGAAGAGGTCTGTGGCTAGGACTGCTAGAAACTTGTAGCCTTGCATTGTTCTGGATGCTGGCTGTGGTGTTTGTTGATTTTGGAGAGGTCGGGATGGCCATTTGTTTAAATTACAGGTCGATTTTGAATATACAGATTTAATTGTACAAGGGAAACCCCCGTTTTATGGGGAGATTCTGCCCGATTTTCTGTATAAATACAGCCGATATCCAGGGGCAACGGGCGGCTGTTCAAGATTCCGGTTTGGGGCGTGACAACAAGTTTGTACGATTTCAGCACTACACATCCACAAGTCCCGAGTAGGCTTCCTATGTGAAAATAGAGGTAGAAGAGGTGAGTATATACTATACCCAATAAGTGATATACAAATTGTATAAAAATAAGATTTATATAGTGGATATATCAAATGTATATATTTCAAACCATCATATTATTCTCAAATTCATCCAATAAAAAAATAAATAAATAAACTCACACCATTGTTTTCATAGTCATCATAATTCACAATTGTCATTATTCAATCTCATTAGCATCCAATTATTTCATATTTTCAAACACGGAGCAAACCAAAATCATTGTTTCCAACAAAGGTCTACCACGACTTAGAATGGGACCACCATAGGATTTAGTAATTTTATGTTTAAACATGTCCCCATAGTTGACATTGTCTGTGGGCTTTCACGGGTTGTGTACCCAACTATTCAACGCCCGTGGGTACTATATCCAGCCATGAATGTATCGTATGTGCTCTGCTATATCACATGGTCTACCAACCCTACTAGTCATTTCGTAAAGGAAAATAACTAGTCATTTAATAGGAGTTCAGGCTCTCACCCTAAGACAAACATGTGCATCATTTCCCAAAAATCATAAATCAAATTCATGTACCATCAATTCTAAAAATAATCATTTCTTGAATTCCAATTGAATTATCTTAAATCAATAAATATAAATTCGATATTAAATCACGTCTATTATTAGGGTTTGAGAGTTTTCCCAAACATAATACAAAGCCTA
Source organism: Dillenia suffruticosa (assembly GCA_033439265.1). Classification (NCBI taxonomy): domain Eukaryota; kingdom Viridiplantae; phylum Streptophyta; class Magnoliopsida; order Dilleniales; family Dilleniaceae; genus Dillenia; species Dillenia suffruticosa. The sequence goes on from JAVTVX010000005.1 coordinate 6,550,308, forward strand.
ATTTCCAAAATCTATAAATCTATGTTCTCTTTTCATCAACCATATACCATTTACATCTATTTACTATTTTCATATACAATTTTCCTAAATCTCACATTTATAAACCCTACATTTAATTTTCCCAAATTTTACATTTCCAATTCTTAACATAAATCTTAAAACAAGTAAGATAAACTCGAATCTAAGATGAGAGAGAAGTATTATCTTTGAGAAATCTAGAAATTTCATCTGACATTAGGTTTGTCGAAAACCTTAACTTTCTCTCCCTACAAATATCCCAAATTCCAAGCATAAAATTCAAATTCATGAGTAATTAAACTAAATCCCTGTTTAGAAGGAAGAAATTTGCTTAATTTTGTGATTGGATTGAATTTTGAACGTTGAGTTTCAAAAACTCTAGATTTTTCCCTTTTTGAGCAAATTCTAGATTTCTCCCAAAATCACTTTCATTCACGAGTTTGCTTGAAGGTTTTGGGGGTTTAATGAGTGGATTTGGGAAAAATGGAGTTGATTTCAAGAGAGGGATTGTGAGAGGGATGGGTGAGACAGAGAGATGAGAGTTGAGATAGAGAAGAAGGTGAGTTGGGTGAGAAGAAATGAGAATGAAGACTTGTTTAAACCCTTTTTAATAATAGAGTATGAAATCTTAATATTGTCCCTCATTAATTTTAGGTTTTGTTCAAGTTTAGTTGTCACTTTTTGTCACTTCATATCTTTCACACCCATGAGTTGATTTACAAATAATATAAGTTGACTTAGTTTAGAGGCCAAGTGCACTTGTAGTCCAACAAGTAGGCTTGCTCTTTGTTTTTTTGAGCCCTCAAGTTGATTTAAATATGGTTCAAGATGATCCAAATCCCTTATTTTGTAACCCCCAATTCGTCTTACTTCTTAGTGAGTCGTCTTGCTTAATGTGCAGACATGTTTCTTTATGAGTTAAATCTGACGGGTTGACTCGTGCCTACCACAAGTAGCCTTACAGACATAAAATCTGAAGCACAAGTCGACCAGTCATTGGACAAGTTGGCTTGCCTATGTGCAGAGTTAAGAATTCTAAGGTCTATTCTCCTCAAGTTTAGATTATCGATGGAAGTCAATTTTTGTTACAAAATTAAAATCCTAAACTCATATCGTATAAATCTACAATGTTAATTATATCAATCAAAGAACAAAACAGCGTCAAGTGAAATTTACCGAATAATATTTTCAAGCTTAATATATAAAAATAACTGTAAACTAAATTTAAGTAAATTAGTCTATTTGAACTCTTTGCCGAAGAATTTATTTAAAATCAATTTCTAAGATTAAAAAAAAAATTAGAGAAGAGAAGAGAGAGAGAGAGAGAGAAAGAGAGAGAGAGAGGGAGAGAGAATGAATGAGTTTCAAATTCTACGGTTCATTAGGTTTGCCGCTAGTAGGATCAGAGAACGCAGCATTTGTGTTACCCCTCAAAATGACACCCTATAAATCTAAAGGACACGAACTCTCAAAGAAACGACTGCTCTACGTTCTTCAGTGTGTCGTTTTCAGCCTTCTTCCCTCCACTTCTCATTCTACTCTCCGTTTCCTTCTTGCACAACATTTCCTTATTTGCTCTTCATCTTCTACTCTTGACGCTGCCATGAATTACTAATTCACTTCCCCTAATTCGATTTTTCTCCGAGCCCCTGAAACCCGTTTCAATTCAAAGTCTCATTTGATCTGTTGTGAGGTGTCGTAGGAAATCAAAACTGCTTGTGTATGTATCTAAAGGCATACATGATCACAGAAAAATACACTTGGACCAGAGATGGATGCAAGTGTAATGAAACTCTCGGAATATATCTCCATTCATTGACAATATCAACGTGCTGCCTAAATCTTTTTTGTAATTACTCGTTTCTCTTCTAGACTAGGTTTTCCTTTCCTGTGTCCATAAATGATATGCTTTCACTTGAATTCTATCTTGCATCCTGAATTAAATCCCAATACCTGTTGAGGGATCCCATGGAGGGGCCGGGCTGAATGTGTATGTCTTGTATGGACCCGACCCGCTTGTTTTGCTATGTAGTACCAGCAAGTTAGTATATATATGCCTATGTTGATCTAGGGTTTACAAGAGCCAAGTTGAGAGTGTGGGTGATTTGGAGCTAGGGTTTCAAGAGAGAGATCTTCGACATTGTTCCTCCACTTTCTTTCTTTTTGATAGTATATTTGCTCCTCTTCACCTGTGGATGTAGGCTTACAAGCAGAACCACATAGATCTTGTGTTTGCTTGTTCTTTGTAGGTGCTCTTTCTCTTTACTTTTTTTTTAACCTTTCCATTACAGTTTCCGAATGTTTTTGATTCATCTGAATACACGTTTTCCTCTTGCAATTTGGTCACTTTAAAATTGATTGTTATGAAAGCTGAAACCATTTAATTTTCTGATTTTTTCCTTTGGCATTCTTCTTAATCTCAAGGTCTGATTTTGTTCCTCTTAAGTGGCTTTTACACCATGGTGTTGGAAAGAGATGATGTACTGATATCTGCAGCGTCCATTGGGTATGATTGGTGGTATTTGTATGTATTGTTTAAAATACTAATGCTACCTTGAAACTGAAATCCTATATCTATCTGTTCTGTTTCGAACACATCCTACATTTCAAGAAGAGATGCCAATAACAGCCTTTTGAAATCTAAGATATGGCTATCAATGTTGTTTTTTTCATGTTACATGTCAGTATTGTTTGTTTCAATTAACGGCAATTTATACCTGGGCTTCACTTTAATGAAGAACAACCTAGAACTAATTGGTTGTTTGAAATCTCAGGCATACGTTTGATTATAGAGCCAATTACCTTAAAAAAGTGAAAGACAAATGTTGTTTTGTGTATGAAACTGCGAACTACTAATGGCTGTTTCAGACAAATGTTACCAGTCTACTTCTTGTTATGCGATCCAATGCTTGAATCCTACTTCGGTGATCTCCATTTGTTCTCAAGGGTAGAGTGCGATCATTTTTTACTCATATTGATTTCCATCATTAAAAGCTTGGAACTGAATTGTGGTTTAACGAAGTATCGATTAGCGGGTCCTGAAATTATTTGATTTGAAGGCTTTTATTTTGTTTATTATGTTAGAGTTGTCCTGCACTTGCTATTGTCCAAATCTTCTCACTGACAATCACTTGATATGCTGAATTACAATCTTGATATCAATTCTCTTGCCGAATTCATGGGCCAGGGTTGCCTAAATGCCCCTTGTAGCTACCTGCAGCAAATACCATCAGGGAATGTGTCAGACGCCTGATGACTTTTATAAGAGAGGTATTTTTTTAATGTTTTTGCACATGTCTAGGATTTTGCGGTGTTTGCACATATTATTGTGCAGATTCGAAATCCTTGCTAATCGATTTGCTTGTTCTCAACCGTCCTTGAGCTTTAAGTTCTATATGATGTTCTTGAGTGACTAAGCATTGGGACATTACCTGTACAAAAGAATTATCGGTTTATGAATGTTGCTTTAATTCAAGTTTTAAGGGGATCCTTCCTTCTCCTTCTTTATTTTCCTTCATTAGGATTTTTTGAGAAAACTCAAAGCAATTTGCCGAAAAAATTGAAATATAATAACATTAAAATCTTTAAATAGACAATAAAAATTAAGAAAATAGAAACTACTATTAAGACAAAAAATTAGAAACTCTTAAATAGTTTGGACTCTTCTAATAATAATTAAAATAAAAATTGACCTTAGAAATAACTAAATACAAAAAATAGAAACTAGATTAAATGATAAACTTGTAAACAGAAAGAAAAATATTTCTGGTGCAGAAAAAGCGAAACTCTTAAAGTTTTAATCAAGCTCGTAAACAGTCGCCCGTTGTCCCTGGATGGCGGCTGTATTTTTACAAAAAATCGGACAGAACCTCCCCATAAGTCGGAGGTTTCCCATATACAATTTCACCTGTATATGACATTCATCCTATAAAAATAAGCAATTGGCCATCCCGAACTCTCCAAAATCAACAAATACCACAGCTAACATCCAGAATAACGCAAAGCTATAAAGTTTCTAGCAGTTCTAGCAACAAACCTCTACTGTCATGCCCAACTAGAGCATGAGCAGCCGCCACACCGAGCGGACTTAAATTCTACGTATATATAAAATAAATTCCCAAGTTATTTTAAATATTTACAAATGCCTCAATGCAATGAAATAAATCAATACGAGAGTTTCAAGAATAAATGTCTATAATTTATACAGTCATTCCAAAAAAATTTATATAAATACATTGATCAAACTAAAATCTTCAATACATAATAATATCACCAATTATCGTAACAGAAGAGATGGAAAATATCCATACCCAAGCCCAGTGATATCTCCTCGGTCCAACACTAATCCTGTAGGAAAGAAAGTGAGGGGTGAGTATCTATGAGAGGATACTCAGTAAGTGAGGGGATTCACATCATACTATCAATATCTAGGGTGAACTTGGAGTGTCAAAGTATAAGATAAGAAAATATCCACAGTGTGCAAACCGATCATGTTATTTCAAAATCATATATAATACGCACACATCAGAAAGCAAGATATGCATCCAATATTTACATCAATGTCGTGAAGAGCCGGCCAATGAAATATTCCCGGCAATGGTCTATCTCGACCAAGGACGGCACATTGGGGGTTTTTCCAAATGCAAGTATTAAATAATAGCTCTCTGCCCCAATGTTGGCCACAGGCTACCCCAACTAGCCTGCAAATAATAATAATGTACATATAACTAGTCGGCCGTGTATGGTGCCCTTGCCTGGTGCTAGACGGAGCCGTACTCAACGTCATCTCCGATGAGGGTCAACCTGGGACACCCATTCACACGACGATCTGGCGGATACCTCCGGCTGAAGCGTATCCGGGCACAAGGGGTGCCTCTACCAGATGCCCTTCGTAGCTACGGATCACAATATCATATCGGCCGGGCACGTAGCCCCATGCATCCCATCACCAAGTCGACCGGGTATATAGCCCCATGCATAATATCATAATGTTGGCCGGACATACAGCCCAATGCATAATATCATAAAGTCGGCGGGCATACAGCCTAAATATGTAAGTAAATCCATTTAAAACCATGTGCCAATGCAGTGGAAGCATTAAAACATATCAATATGTTGAAAATATGGCACAATATTCAATTATCAAAACTCATGGATGCATATCAATAAAGTCAGAAATTTAGACACTCGAAAGGTTATAAAACATTTCATAAAATATTCGAAAATTCTAACAATCATACATTTTGCAGAAACATGTCATTTAAAAAGTATTTTTGAAATATGGTTTTCAATCAATAGCGAATGTCAAAGTCCCACTCACCGTTCTATGGGAGGGAAGTCACTCCCTACTGACAAGCCAAATCGGATCTGACCGCTCGAGTCTCCAAAAGATCAACCTAAATCAGATTATCAAATTTAAATATCATTTTCTCAAGCATCTTTAGGATTTATCCGAAAGACATGAAATTTATAATATTCTCCACTTTACGGCTCATTTCTATCCAACCCTACAAGCTAGATACTTTCATGCATATTCCAAAGTTTAACTCTGAAGAAACTATTCGAATTCACTAGACATGATTTTGTGATTCTAGAATACGCTTCTTTCGTATCAGATCATTTAATTTCTGTAACATTCTATACTTAACTTTCAAAGTCATATATAATCATTTCAGAAATTGTATTCTATTCCCATTCCACATACACTCTAAACATATACAAAACCTTTCATCTTGGATTCAATCCTATATTCATCCAATTTATCAATTAGAGCCTCATCTAGGGTTTTCTCGAAGCGCCGAGTCTCGTCCGAATGTCGCTTCGGTCACTCCAAAGTCTGTAGGGTTTCCTATCAACATAAAATTTATTTGTTAAATCAAAACACTTAAATCAGAAGCAAAACCCTAAGTCATTTACCTGCATGGAGGTTAGTGGGCTGTCACGGGCTCACGGCCCGTCGTGGGCTCGTATACTACAGCTAGCGGGCTCGCTGGTCAGCGGGCCAGTGGGCTGACGGGCTAGCGGGCTAATGGGCCTGCGGGCCGGTGGGCCTCTGGCTGATGGGCCTGCGGGCTAGCGGGCATGCAGGTGATGGGTCTGCGGCTGACAGGCCGATGGGCCTGGTGGGCCCGTGGGCTTGCTGCTGATGGGCCTGCAGGCTAGTGCTCGCCCGTGCGCTCGTGCGCGCTCGTGCGCCGGATCGCGCGCGCTCGTGTGCTGCCGTGCGTTGGGCCGCGTGCCCGTGCACTCTGGGCCGAGCACGTTGGGCGGAGCGCGCTAGTGCACGTTGGGGCGAGCGCGCTCGTGCGCTGGGCCGCATGCGCTTGCGCGCTTGCGGCCTGGGTCCTGCTCGGAGCCTGGGCTCGCGCTGCAGGCTGGGTCCTGCTCGGGGCCTGTTAGGGGGTAAAGCTATTGTTTCACCTGCTTCCCAGGATAGTGTTGGGAACAAACTTTAATGATTGGTAGTTCTTTTTTTTTTGTTTTGTTTTTTGACATAGTGAAGTTTGAATATCTTAAAATTTGAAGATTATTAGCTTTCATTTTCGTTAAAGTATGTAATTTTCGAATTTGGGCACCTAAAAGAATTGGTTGTAGCCGCTCTTTTGTACTTTACATACTTTGTACTTGTTCTTTTTTTTTTTTTTTTTTTGACATAGTGAAGTTTGAATATCTTAAAATTTGAAGATTATTAGCTTTCATTTTCGTTGAAGTATGTAATTTTCGAATTTAGATAAGAGTAAGACTGACAGTATTTTTCCAGTATCTCATCCCATTCCCTCCATTAGCTTTCATCTCTCCATATTAGTATTAGCCCAGCAAAATATTTTACTCGTCATTGTTTTTTTCAATCTCTACGTATTTTAACACTTTTTTAGAAATTCTCTTTCCCCCAACAGTTGCAAAAACAAAATTTTATATTATAATTAAGTATTTAAGTTCTAGTTGGGAGATGTGGCCAAACATGGCTTTTCCTTTTTCATTTAAAATAAAATTTAGATTTTCATCTCCAAGCAAGAATAAAAAAAAAAGGCTAAATGCCCCGATCTGTTAACTGGTGATTGGTGTACGAGATAAATCTCTACAAAAAATAACTTCGATAATTATGTGAGAAAATTATCTGATTTTGTAATCCTAATTGCACCAATCTCCTATTACGTTAAAATATATATATAATAAGATTTATGGTAATTATATCCACTCATAAGGAAAAAAAAAATCAATTTATGATATATATGGGAAACTAAATGTGAAAGTCAATTTATTATATATTTAAAATTATATATAATATAAATGTATAAATAAAAACCGGAAAAAACAATATTTTCTATCTTAATAGAAAAAGATAAATTTCTTAAATATTATTGAGAACTGAACTCAACTTATGATTTTTTTTTTATACCATATCTTGGCTATCACCTAGTATTCAGAGTTTTATCTCAATTAATCTGGATCTAGCGCTCTAGGCCCACTTTGTGAGGACGAATCTCCCAACATTGTTTTTTTCGTACCCAAGAGGAGTCGAACTCCCGACCTATTTAAGGGATGAAGGTGCCTATTTCGCTTATGCCAACAAGTGTTGGTACTTAACTTATGATATTAAACAACCGAGTAGAACCCAAGCATGGTTATGTAGATATAAACTAGGCGGGCTCTGGCTGCACAAGGTGCGGTCAAGGGGAAAAAAATTGTAATTTTTTATCCTCTTTATTTAGGCCCATAAATAGATAGATTTAAAATTTATATAATACATTACTAATTGTAACTAATTTTATACATTACATTAATTAAATATTATTTATAATTTCTACCCAAAATATTAAGTTAACTCAAATTTTAAAATAAAAATTATTTAAATTTAAACAAAACATACACATTTTGATATGCACGTCGGAGAGGAAACCATAAAGCACTCAAATCAATATATGAACCAAAAACAGCTTTTAATAGGGTTTCTTTTTCTAGTTTCAACAACGCATCAAAAAAACAAAAGCAAGAAAAATGCTGGATTATCAAACCCACAGAATCACCAGAAAGAAAAAGTAGAGTGAAGATCCTAAATATGTTTAGCACAAAAATTGAGAGACAGAGAGAGAGAGAGAGAGAGAGAGAGAGAGAGAAGGGTAGTAGAAATAAAGGAGATAGGAGATGAAGAAAAAGACAAGAGAGATTGAGAGCAAAAATAAAATAAAATAAAAATATGAGCTTTTCTGAAAGATATCCAGATCCACGTGCTGGTGTTCTTGTCGACCTGGCAATACAAGAGGAAATCCCTACTCCCTTTTATCCAATAGATAGATAATACCGCAGGCATAATCAATGGAAATATGTGTTCAAATTTACTTCGAAATCGTTTATTAGTTATAAATTTAAACTATATCTAAGAGTAAACATCAAATGAAGTGTTTTTAATATTTAATACTAACAGCGACTTGTTGATGATATAGTTAAAACTGATATTTTTTAAATAAAATTTTAAAAAGGTCCTGATTCGAATCTTGTATGTGACAAAAATAGACATGAGAGTTTTGATCCTTAAAGATCCAGCCCAATCAGACGCAAATCAATATGATTACTGGATATAGATAATTTATAACAAAATGTTATTTATTCTCTCTACTTATTTATTATTTTCCATATAAATAATTTAATTAGTTAATTCTAAAATAAAAATTAATTTTAACTTTAATACTTAGAAATTTGCTAAAAAAACTTTTTGTTGTAAAATATATAAACTTGTAAATTTAGAAATAAAAATTAATTCATTGATGCAGGCTTAATAAAAATCAACACATGGGATTCTCGTTTTTTAGCATTTTCTTCATTTTTCTGCACTTTCATGGCAGTACAAAATATTTTTTAATGATTTAAATACCCTAAAATTGGCATGTTGATCAATTTTTCTTTTTGATTTTTTTGCAAAATAATCCGACCCAATCACATACCACCTCATTTGGGAAAATGGTCGTCATTTAACATATAGCCATGAAAAATGTTCAAATCATGAAAGGAAAAAAAAAGAAAAATATGTTAAATATAACTAATTTGTTTAAATAAATTTATTTTAAATTACATCCTCTCATAATTAATCAAGCTACAAAAATTTTGAGAATCAAACCCCACCCCACCCGAAGCCCAAAAAAATCCAAAGAAAATGAAACTCTCTATACACCCATTAGTACACAATAAAAATCAACTATTTACATAAAGGGAGATATAAGAAGAAAAATCTAATGTGAGTAAGAAATGCAACAAGTAACACACAAGATTTCTTAGCAATTTGAGTTACCAAATATTGGTACAATTATGCATAATCAAAAAATAGAGAGTTCAATGTAGTACAATTATGAATAATTTAAGTACGAAAATATGATATAGAGAATTTATTATTTTAGGAGAAAGAGTAAATACCAAATCTAGCTTCCAATTTATGAGCTCAATGAGGGCAATTCATCAGGCAAAAAAATATTGGAGAATCAATTTTACATGAAACTTTTAATTAGTCAAAATCCAAAAGTGTCTGTAAAATGAGCTTAACATAATGTATGATCCAATGGTTATAATTTTGACAGCAAGGAGACCCAAATAGAACCTATATCCAGGTCAATTTATTGTAGTATGGGTCGATACAAAACTAATAGAATTTAGGGTTTAAATTTTAGAGTTTAGAGTTTAAATCTTAAGGTTTAGGATTTGGAATTGTCAGAACTCTTACTATATATAGTATGAGTCAATGTACTAATAAGTTTATTCATGATTTAAAATTTAGGGTTTAAAATTTGAAAAAAGTGGATTTTTGATAACTGTAAATATTGACCGTTGGATGCTAGATGATTGAGGACTATTATGAAAAGAGTAAATTACACTCTTTCCCCTTGTGGTTTGGCCAAAATCCAGATATTTTCCTTATGACGAAAAAATATCAATTTATATCCACGTGGTTTTAAAAAAATGGCAAGTGACAAAAATTGTTAGAATTAACATGAAATTGAGATCCACGAAAGTTTGGATTAACTCATGAAATTAATTTTCTCAAAATTACCCTTGATTAAAAAAAAACACACATTCTCTCTCTCTTCTCTCTCCTCCCCCCTCCTCTGCACACTCCGGCCGCACTAAAGAAGAGAGAACCCTCTTGAATCAAACCTTTTTCAGAGGTCAATCTCCGTCCCTCTCTCTTCTTTCTCCTACTCTCTCCTCTCTCCTCTCCTCTCCTCTTCTCTCCTCTCCTCTGCACACTCCAATAGCTGTATCTTTCGATTTCAACTCCAATCATTAAATCGCCATTCAATTTCCAAAATTTCATCTCAGAGGTCACGAAACTGCCGATTGGTCACCGGATCCATGAGAGAGAGAGTGAGAAATTCATGAGAGAGAGAGACAAAGAGTGAGGGGATCTGAGTGGGGTTAGAGGCGTTTGATCTAAACTTCTTGGTGTGTCATTGAACAACAAAAAATAAATTACCTACTTTAGAAAGATGAGTCTAGAGCAAGTAGAGTCGAATCTACAGGGAAAAAGGAGATTTATTTCCTTTAAGGTAATAAAAATTAAAAAAAAATTGGGGTTTTAAATCGACTAAATTAACTACAAAATCTAAATAAACAAAGAATTAAAATCAAAATAGCAAAACGATAAATTAAAATCGGGCAATATACTAATGAAAACTAATTCCCCAAAAATAACCTAAAGGACCCACTTCTATTTTGTGGCTTCCCAAAAACCAACTAAAGATCCCAAAAATATAGGATTACACCTCTTTTACCTAATTTTAGCTAAAGGTAAAAATTCTAAAAATCTAAGTTACCAAAATAAAGAAATCTTGTAAATATTTTTACAACCCCAAGGTTAAATAAATACACCCAAAAATTCCTAAATTCCCAAAATCCAATTAAGGCAATAAGATCTTCAATATTCATACTCCCAATTTTGTAGTCCAACTCCTTTGAAATTGGCATGCCCATGTGCTAACGGTCGAGTATTTCTATCCGGATTTCCTCTTGCATGCCATATCACCAATTTTTGCTCAATTTTTCCACCTTCCTTCATAAATGACCTCCAATGATTCTAGCACAACAAATACTCAAAATTAGTGCAATATTTACCCAAAAATAATATAAAATAAATCACGAATATTATACTAAATTTATCTCTATCAAATTCCTCCACACCTAAACGATGCTTGTCCTCAAGCATCCTTATTCAGATAAAACACATATTGTTCTAACCATTATTTTCTCTTCTTCCAAGCTCCAAAGCTAATTAGCACCATAGAGTCAAGCCTAGAACATAATCGAAACGACATGCATTACACAGTGCTTTACACGAGAGCAACTACTACAAATCTCACTAGTTTCTTATACAATCAAAAATAGCAAGATTCAACATTTCTCTCCAAGGGTTCACTCAAATGCACTCAGAAAGAGATGAAGAATATGTCAATATCACTCAAATCAACACTTTGGAATTGGTATTACCATATGCTTGTAAATATATCAAATATCCACCACTTAAAAATTGGAATTTCATGCAAAAATCAAAAGGTCTTTCTTTTGGTTGTAATGTGGCTGGGTTAAAGGATAGGATAAAAAGGGATATTAAGGGTTAAATGGTACCAAGGATACTATGCAATTAACTACACAATTTCTTGTACAATGAACACTTTCGCCACACACAAATAGCATACCAAAAATACATGATCTTAATACCCACATGTGCTGAACATAGCCAATAGTCAAGCATACATAAACATGTCAGACTTTTCGATCTATGACTAAAATGAAAAGATGCAGCTCTCTTTCCCTTCTTGTTTTTTTTTTCTTCAAAGAGTATCTCAATACAAATGGTGAACAAAACTCAATTCCATCTTCATTTCACATCAATGAAAGTATCAAGGTCAACAATCAAGTTGGCACTTTCCCAATGAGACAAAAACATAATTAGAATTATGCAATTAATTACATAAATTCTTGGTACAAGAGGGAAACGCAAGCCAAAAATAGGATTGTGGTGTTATATTGAAAGGTTGTGAAGAAAGAAAAAGGTCTCAGGCTCAAATTGGTTCACTTAGTAGATTATAAATCAACGTAGGGATTTTTACGCAAGCCAAAGTGGGGTAAAACCTAGGTGCCTTTGTCATTTCAATGTATAAAACCCTAGATGTGATCTCAAAATGTATAACAATGCAAGTTCTAGAATAACCAATTCAAGTGTGATATTCACTCAAGAAAAGAAATTCCGAGCACAAAGAATGAATTTGCTCGCTTTAGGCTCAAAACCTCACTTTTAAATGGGGTTGTGTCAAATCTCACATGTTTATCATTCAAAGAAAACTAGTAAAGATATGAATAGCCATTTTCAGTATAAAGACCATTGATACATGCCATTCTTCATATGTTTTCAGTCAACCAAACAATGCACATTAACTAAGAGAGCTCGAAAGAAATTCTTTTAAAAAAATTAATCCCTAAATCAAACAAACAAGCAAGATTGAAATAATCCTATCATCAGGAAAGAATTAAAAATATATTGAAAACTACTAAGCACTCCCCCCACACCTAAATCATACATTGTCCTCAATGTATGCCTAAGTGAAGAAACAGCAAAAGAAAGCAAGAGAACATGCAAAAATAAAGAAACAAACTAAAATGTAGGATAGAACAATACTCCCCTATGGTGGCGGTGGGAATGGGGGACGAAAACCAACGGACTCGACGTAGGCCATCAAGTTGTGGTCCAAACGAAACAAACGCTCGTTCATTGCATGCCATGAGTCTGCAGAAGGCTGGCTCGAAGTAGGAGGATTGACACTATGCTGGGAGGCACCTCTTCCTAGTGTCTGTAGTGTTAAATTTCAGAGAAGATCGGAGTTAATCTTTTGATGGAGGTAAGACTGACTTCCCAATCCTTGATCACTATCGAGATGAGCGAGCATCAGTGGAAGTACCTGCAGGTTGTTTTGGAGCAGAAGGAGTGGTCGAGGTGGTTTACCCTTGCTCTTGTTCAACCAGCATTGTAGCAACAGGAGGGGTCATAGAGGGTTTAGTAATAGCAGGGGTTGTTTCATGTTCAAAGGGTAGCTCTGATGAATTCAAGAAGAATCACCCTTGCGTCTCTTAGGGTTTGGAGGGCGTGGACCGACGAAGAGTCGTAGACCTTCTTCGTGTACGGTTGATGCAGGGTAGGTTCTAGGGTTTGGTCTCTGGTGGGATTGCAATGAGTCAGACTGCAAAGAGGCGGATGATGATGAAGAACTTGTCGAGCCATCACTGTCTAAAGAAATTGAAACCTGGAGGGGCTTCAATCATTGCAAGGTAGAGGACGTGATTGATGAGCAAACAGGGTCCTCCCGATTCCGCAAGCCATAACATCGTTGTGCTGAATGTTTCAGCCCCATGGAGTTTGAAGGCTACACAAAGAGGATGGTCCTGTGATGGCGATGATCAAGTGAGAAAACCGAAGGCGTCGAAAGAGGTTTCAAGTGGAATTGCTTTAGCGATCTCTCCGATTGATGATGAGAAGAGGTGTGAGATGATGGGTTGACGAAGAACCCTAATCAATTTCTTGCAATTCGGGGATAAAGGAGTTATGATGCAGAGAATAAAGAAACACTAATAGAAGTACGAAGGAGCAATGGAAGGGGCATGAGGAAGAACCCTAAAGACAAAGGAGAAAATGGTTAGAGCAATTTACATCAGAAACATGAAACCCCCCCTTTTTTATTTTTTTAATTTTTTTAGGTGACAGAATGTGAGGGACTTTTGGGTGTGGGCACGCCCTAAGAAAGACCCATTACTGTGAGTTTCAAGCGCCTTTCTCTTACATAGGCAGCCTTGGACTTTGGTTAAGGCATGGGCACGCCCTAACTAAAGTCCATTTATGGTTATAAAAAGAATATAGACAAAGATAGGAAGAATGGGAGGCCTGGTAAGGCGTGGGCACGCCTTAACAAAAGAGCACATTTGTCAGATTATTATTATTATTATTATTATTATTATTATTATTATTATTTTTAACAAATGTAAAGTTCAAATCTAACTAAACTAACATAAATTAAGAAAACAAACTATAAAGGTAAATTTTTGGGTTGCCTCCCAAATAGCGCTTCTGTTTAATGTCGTTGGCTCGACATTGTTTCCTCAAATCATCCTTCAACGTAGACCAGGTTTGTTAGATTTATCTCCTCCACCATAGACAAATCAAAACCTTTGACAAAAGGTTTGAGTCTATGACCATTAACCTGAAAAATCTTGTTAGTTTCCAAACTTTTAATTTGAATCATACCATATGGAGAGATACTTACAATAATGTATGGGCCCGCCCAACCAGACTTAAGCTTACCCAGAATGAGTTTCAATCTTTGTAAAGGAGAACTTTTTGCCCTACCGAGAATTGTTTCCGATGCAAGAATTTGTCATGAAGGTATTTGGTCCATTCCTTATACATCCTTGCATTGTCGTATGCCTCCAAACGAATCTCCTCCAACTCTTGGAGCTGTAATTTCCTTTCCACTCCAGCTTCCTTGGCGTCTAAGTTGCATTGCTTGACTGCCCAAAAAGTACGATGTTCAATTTCAACCGGTAAATGACATAGCTTACCGAAAACTAAAGGATATGGTGACATTCCAATTAGGGTTTTGTATGCCGTTCGATATGCCCAAAATGCATCCTCCAATCGTAAACTCCAATCCTTAAGACTTGGATTCACCATCTTCTGTAGAATGCTTTTGATTTCTTGGTTGGAAACTTCCACTTGCCCGTTGGTTTGTGGATGATATGCTGTAGCCACTCGGTGATTTACCCTATACTTTCGCATTAAAGCCTCCACCGTATGGTTGCAAAAATGTGTACCTTGATCACTAATAATCGCTTTTTCAGCACTCCAAATCAACTAAAAATATTAGATTTAAGAAAGTTTACAACAACCTTAGAGTCGTTAGTACGGGTAGCTTTTGCTTCTACCCATTTCGAAACATAATCAACCGCAAGCAAAATATATAAACATCCACATGAGCTAAGGAATGGTCCCATGAAATCCATACCCCATACATAAAAAATCTCACAAAACAAGATAAGAGTTTGAGACATTTCATCCCCAAAAGATATGTTACCCATTTTTTTGACAATTTTCACAACTTTTGCAATATTGGTAAGCATCTTAAAAAATGGACTCCCAGTAGAAACCACTATCCAAAATTTTTCTAGCCGTCCTCTTGTGGCCAAAATGTCCACCACATGCATGACTATGACAATATGCAAAATGTCCACATGCTGTTGTGGACGAGAGGGTTGTTGTTGAAACCCTTCTTGTCGATTCTCATAACTAAAATTCGGATGATCCCTCCATCCAGGGTTATAAGTGTTTGAATAAGGATCATATTTCCGTTGAGGATGTCCCGGAAATCCCCCTGCTGCATTGAGTT
This sequence comes from Dillenia suffruticosa, assembly GCA_033439265.1. NCBI lineage: Eukaryota > Viridiplantae > Streptophyta > Magnoliopsida > Dilleniales > Dilleniaceae > Dillenia > Dillenia suffruticosa. Next base: position 6,565,742 of record JAVTVX010000005.1, read on the forward strand.
GTTCATTCGAATCTTCTTGAAGGGAAGGACACAAATCCGTAGGATGACCAAAATCATAACAAACTCCACATGTCTTAACCTGTTGTGTTTTTCCTACAATAAAATTATGCATAAGAGAAGTTAGTTCTTTTAATTCTTGACCAATGGAAAGATCACTTACGTCGTTGACCTATTTTGGAATTTCGTTTTGGAATTTCTTGCCTTATTCCAAATTATTGAGCATTGGCTGCCATGTTCGAGATTAAATTTTTCGCTTCATCAGGTGTCTTGTTCACCAATGCTTCTCCACTTGTAGCATCTATCATGTTTCGTTCCATTGGGGATAGACTTTCATAGAAATATTGGATTAACAACTATTCTGGAATCTGATGTTGAGGACAGTTAGCACAGTTGTTTGAATCTTTCCCAATATTCATAGAAGGTTTTCCCATTGAACTGCCATATTCCACAAATTTCCTTTCTAATAATGGCCGCACGGGAAGCTGGAAAATTTTTTTCTAAAAACATCCTTTCCAAGTCAGACCAAGTAATAATAGAACCAGAAGGTAAATAAAAAATCCAATCCTTAGCCTTATCTACCAATGAAAAAGGAAAAACAACAAGTTTAAATTATTCTTCGGTTACCCCTTGTGGTCTCATGGTAGAACAAACAATGTGAAACTCTTTAAGGCATTTGTGATGATCCTCCTCTGCAAGACCATTAAATTTAGGTAATAAATAAATCAGTCCAGATTTTAATTGAAATGGAGTTGTAATATTGGAAAAATTAATGCACAGAGGTTGTTAATTAAATTCTGGGGTGGCCAACTCTCTTAAAGTTCGTTGGGCTGTCATATTTGTTTCTTTGACTTCCTTTTCCTCAACGTCAACGTCTGAGTCTATGAGCTGGTCGGCCAAATTGTTTTCAAGTGAAGAACTTGCTGCCTTCTTTGTTTCTTGAGTCTCCTTTTTCAATTTTCGGGCTATTTTCTCAATCTCTGGATCAAAGACTAGTTCACCTGTACGAGAAGAACGAGGCATAAACCAGAAACAAGGAAACAAAAATTAAAAGAAATAAATCTTTTGACACCTTTTTCCCCGGCAACGGCACCAAAATTTGGTGTGTCGTTGAACAACCAAAAATAAATTACCTACTTTAGAAAGACAAGTCTAGGTAAGTAGGGTCGAATCCACAGGGAAAATAAGATTTATTTCCTTTAAGGTAATAAAAATTAAAATAAAATTTGGGGGTTTTAAATCGACTAAATTAACAACTAAATCTAAAGAAACAAAGAATTAAAATCAAAATAGCAAAACGACAAATTAAAATCAGGCAAAATTTAATGAATAAAAATCAAGATAAATTAACCTAGTTGAAAGGTTCGTTTCCACTTTAATTCAGTCGATTGATCATTGATTCAGGGATAATTCAACAATGCAAAAATAAATTGGTTATAATCGTCGACAATCGCCTAACGACCAATCTCTCCTTACTTCATCGATAATTAAGAGAAACTCATTAATTATTTCCCCAATCAAGAGTCAACCCTAGAGAAGCTCTTAGGATTGAAGGTCTCAACAGCATTAAGATTTAGAGAGACTCAATTCTAATTAACAAACATATATCGGGTTCATTTAAATTAGAACATTTAATCTCATGCACGAATGTCATTCCCATAACACGAATGCCAATTACCACTTTATTAAAACCAACAAAAAATTACGGATTTGCCGTTTTAATTAGCTGTAGATTATTCTAGATTTATTAAATATTGGCCGCATATTCAATAAATTCTAGAAAATCATGATCCATGAAGTGTAAGAATTAAATAAATACCTATGATTGTAAAAGAATAAACATATTTGGATATCACAATTTCATGAATCCAATCCTCAACTAACCTTCAACTAGAAAAAAAATTAAAATGAAGACATATAAAAATAAAAACTCACGAAAATAATGAATATCATTGAAAATAAATATTCAACAATGAAGAAGTGTGGCTATAGCTGTGAGAATCCTCCTCCAATGCACAACAGCCGTCACAATGAAAGTAAACTCCTTTCTCATGAGAATGTAAAAGCCCTATATATATACTAATGAAAACTAATTCCCTAAAAATAACCTAAAGGACCCACTTCTATTTTGTGGCTTTCTAAAAACCAACTAAAGATCCCAAAAATATGGGATTACACCTCTTTTACCTAATTTTAACTAAAGGTAAAAATTCTAAAAATCTAAGTTACCAAAATAAAGAAATCTTGTAAATATTTTTACAACCCCAAGGTTAAATAAATACACCAAAAAATTCCTAAATTCCCAAAATCCAATTAAGGCAATAAGATCTTCAATATTCATACTCCCAATTTTGTAGTCCAACTCCTTTGAAATTGGTGTGCCCATGTGCTAACGGTAGAGTATTTTTGTCCGGATTTCCTCTTGCATGCCATATCACCAATTTTTGCTCAATTTTTCCACCTTCCTTCATAAATGACCTCCAATGATTCTAGCACAACAATACTCAAAATTAGTGCAATATTTACCCATAAAATAAATCACAAATATTACACTAAATTTATCTCTATCACTTCCTCTTTGGAGGGCTTCTCGTGGGTTTCTGTTCGTTGGGTTTTGCTTTTTTTCTTCAATCGCGTGGTCTGCTCAAAGTGTATTTTGCATTGGAGAGAGATGTATTATAACTGCAGAGGACATGATCATTGTAGATGGGGATGAGGATTTTGAATGTGAATGTGAATGGGATAGGTGCCATGATAATGGTGGTAGCAATAATGTTGGTGATAGAGTGCAAAACCCAACTGTAGCTCTCGGGGTATCAAACAGTTTATCAGACTTCCACTTTCTGCTTGGGTACGGGCCCATCCCTCGCTACAACTCTTTCTTCTTCCACAGGGGGATTTTGAAGAGGAAGGCAACTCATTAACTGGGAGTGGAGTAAAGGTCAGTGGAGATTTGAGAACCAAAGTGGAAAGAAAAGAAAGGAAAATATCCTCTGCGGCAGACCATGTGTTTGGGCTTGTTGAAAATCTGGAGGAGGATAAGAGAGAATAACCGACTTTTTTAGTTTTATCTTTTTATCGCATCACAGATTCAATATTTTAGTTGCAACCAGGTGGCATTTTTTTTCAAAGCTTAAAGATAAAGGGGACACGTATGGATCTATAGAGCAAAAAAAATAATTTTAAAATAACCTCCTGTCAAGCCCCAGACCGGGATCGTGAACAGCCGCCCGTTTTCCTGAAATGTCGGCTGTATTTTTACAGAAAATCAGACAAAATCTCCCCATATTTCGAAGGTCTCCCAAGTACAATTAATCCTATATAAATCACAACCATCCTGTAAAATAATCAAATAGCCATTCCAGCCTCTTCAAAATCAACCAATCCCATAACCAACATTCAAAATAACGCAAGCCTATAAAATTTTCTAGCAACCTAGCCACAGACCTCTATTGTCATACCCCCATCAAAGGCATGGACAGCCGCCAGTGGCCCCTCCTGTGATTTAGAGGTGGCATCGAGCGATCCTAAAGTACACTTCTAAGACATAACACATTCCCAAGTACATACACAACGAATAAGAAATGTCTCAATGCAATGTTATGCAATGATATGAGAGTTCCATAATTTGAATGTCCATATTTATACAGTTATCCCAGAATTACACAATGGTCATCTATAGATCTCAGAATGCATATACATTACCAATACAAATTTTGTAACTGAAATATATAATGATTTCTCAAGTCCAAACCAGATCTCCCAATGATACTGAGCATCCTAAAAGCAACGCTCCTTATCAAATTCTATCTCTGAAATAAGAAGGAAAATGAGGGGTGAGTACTCGGGGATGAATATTCAATGAGTGAGTGGGTCAATGCAATCGTCTAATATAAAGTATGAAACTGGAGTATCAAAGCATAAGTATACGAATCATATTTCAAATCATCATGCTTTTCATTTTAACAATATATCATTAGCATGCATTTTCAAGTCAAATATGCATCCAAAGCACTGTCACTAAAATCATAGAGCTGTCAGCTGAAAATGTCCTGGCAGAGGTCTATTGCGACTTATGACAGACGCACCGGGGGTGTTATATGCAAGTTTATTTAAAGTGCTCTCTACCTCGGCATTGGCGACGGACCTCGTCCAAGTGCTAGACTTGGAGAGAGTATCCAAATCCTCCCCCTTTCAGGTTCAACCTGGCTAGTACCGTATCGTTAATAAAATCATGACAACTGGTGGGATACCCCAGGCCTAGGCATATCCGGACGCCACCAAAGCGTCTCTCACGATGTCCTTCATAACTACAGAACAATACATACCAAAACCTTCAAGGCCAAATCCAAAATCGTATCAAAATGTGCCGAAATCAGGTTCACAAACCAAATGCAACATATAGCATAAAATGACATATTATACATTTCAAGCACATGGATGCATAATTTCAATATTTCAACACAGTTTTTTTTTTACACTCCATCAGTTCACAAAAATCAATTTTAAAACCAGTCAAAACATTTCAAACATGCTACAAATCGTGCTCATTTATCAAATATTTTAAAACAGGGTTTACACATCAAACAAAAGTATTGAAATAAATCTCACTCACTGATTTGGGAAGAATAGCGCACTCCCCAGTAAAACCACAACACGTAGAATCAAAACTCCCCTTAATCGAATCACCAAGAAAGCCAACCTAATCAAATCATCACGATTTTCATCAAATTTCCAACTATTTTCAGGGTTTATCATTTTCCTTAAGTTCGTATAACCCTAAATTCTTCAATTTATAAATATACATCAATATCATCAATTTCGTTCCATTTATAAGTAAATAACCAAATCAAAATCAAGCTCAATTCAAACCTAAAATCGACAAAATTTAAATTTAAGTATGGAAATAATTTCATTTCCCTCACCTAGGTTTACTCGAATCTCAAACCTAGCTTTCGTTCGCCCGTCAGATTAATTTAAAACTTGTAATATTTTCAATTTTGAAACCACGTTAATGACTAAATCAATTTTTAAACACTGAACCACATCTAACACAGCCGTTACCTACAGTGAAGGATTTCAGCGAAGATGGCAGATGGCTCTCAAAGGTGATCAGTTGCGGGCTCGCTGGCCGTCACGGGCTCGTGGGCTCGCGGGTCAGCAGGCTACCAGGCTTGAAGGCCAACGTGCTCACGGGCTAGGGGCTCACGCTCGTGAGCTGGAGTGCTCGTGAGCTGGAGTGTGCACTTGCGAGAGACTGCAGTCACGCGCTAGGCACACTCGTGCAAGGGAGGTCACGCTGGGGGTGCACTCGCATAGGATAGCTCATGCAGGGGCACGCTGGCGGGATGTCTGCAGTCGCGCTGTGCCGTGCTCAGTCACGCTGTGGCGTGCTCGGGTGAAGGCCGCGTGCTCGTGCTTGCGCCATGGCAAAAGGCACTGCAAGCTGGCACGCTTGCGGGAGGAGGTGAGGGAACGCGATTCACGGCTCGCGGCAGAGTGTGATCGAGAAGGATATCATGAGAGAGATTGCGAGAGATAGAGAGAGAGTGAATAGCGGAGAGAGAGAGAAATTGAGAGGAAAGGATAGAGAGAGAGAAGAAGAAGAAGACGGTGGTAGTGGAGGTGGTGCATGGCAGCTTTGGGCGAGGGAGGCGCTACCATGGGAGAGGAAGAGGCGGGGAGAGGGGAGATGAAGAGTCGAAGAGAGAGAGATGAAGAGAGAGAGACAGATTAGGGCTTGTGCCGCGTTTTAGGCCGAAACGCGGCATTTCCTCCTTCCTCTCTCTCTCTTCTTTTTTTTTTATTTTATTTTAAAGAATATATATATAAATATCTCAAAACCAATACACTTGTTTGGGCACTGAGTGTCGGTATTACATTTTCTAACCCCCTAAAAATAAGTTTCGTTCTCGAAACTAAAAGAAGGCTAAAGAGCAAACAACTGGGGATGCTGTCTCCTCATAGTCTCCTCGGGCTCCCAGGTCTCTTCCTCGACCTGATTGCTGCGCCATAGCACTTGGACAAGAGACAGCTCCTTGTTCCGTAGCTGCTGGATTTGCTGGTTAAGTATTGTCACCGGCTGAACAGGTAGAATCAAGTCCTCTTGTGCCTCTACTGGCGGAGGCTCCAAAATATGCGAAGGATCTGGGATATACTTTCTCAACACTAATACATGGAAGAAATCATAGATTCGAGATAACTTATCTGGTAGCTCTAGTCTATACGTCATGCTCCCAACCCTACTGAGGATACGGAACGGGGCAATGTACCTGGGGGTCAACTTGCCCCACTGCCGATATCGAATGAGTCCCTTCAAGGGAGAAATCCTTTTTTAGGGCCAGCTATGTCACGTCTTTAAACTGCGACAGAGGGTATGTCGTGTCTTCAACCCGCGACAGAAGGTATGTCACGTTTTCAACCCGCGACATAAGATATGAAAAAAATAAAAGACAAGAGTGATTGAGAGCAAAAATAAAATAAAATAAAAATATGAGCTTTTTTGAAAGAAGTCCAGGTCAACGTGGTGGTGTTCTTGTCGACCTGGCAATACAGGAGGAAATCCCAACTCCCTTTTATCCAATAGATAGATGATGCAGTAGGCATAATCCATTTAAATGTGTGTTAAAACTTACTTTGAAATCGTTTATTACTTGTAAATTTAAATATATCTAAGAGTTAACATCAAATGAAGTGTTTTTAACAATGACTTATTGATCATATAATTAAAACTGATATCTTTTAAATAAAATTTGTTAAAAAATCTCGACTCGAGTTTTGTATATGATAAAAATAGACATAAGAGTTTTGATTTTTAAAAATCCAGCCCAATCTGATTTAAATCAAATGTAATGAGACCTAACATAATTATTAGATACAAATAATTTATAAAAAAAATGTTATTTATTCTCCCTACTTATTTATTATTTTTCATATAAATAATTTAATCAGTTAATTCTAAAATAAAAATTAATTTTAACTTTAATACTTAGAAATTTGCTAAAAGAAATTTTTGTTGTAAAATATATAAGCTTTTAAATTCAGAAGTAAAAATTAATTCATTGATACATATATAACAAAAATCAACACATGGGACTCTTGTTTTTTTGTATTTTCTTCATTTTTCTGCACTTTAAAAGCAATAAAAATATTCTTATTACTATTTAAATACCCTAAAAATGGCATGTTGATCAATTTTTCTTTTCTATTTTTTTTTTTTTTTGCAAAATAATCTGACTAATCACACACCACCTCATCTTGGAAAAGGTCTCCATTTGATATATAGCCATGAAAAATGTTTAAATCATGAAGGAAAAAAAAAGGAAAAATATGTTAAATATAACTAATTTGCTCAAATAAATTTATTTTAAATTACATTCTTTCATAATTAATTGAGCTACATAAATTCTGAGAATTAAACCCCTACCCCTCCCCAAGCCCAAAAAAAAGATCCAAAGAAAATGGAACTCTATATACCCATCAGTACACAATAAAAATTAACTATTTACATAAAGAGAGATATCATAAGAAATGTCTAATGAAAGTAAGAAATGTAACAGGTAACACACAAGATTTCTTAGCAATTGAGTCATCAAATAATTATGCTATAATCAAAAGATAGAAAGTTCAATATAGTATAAGTTCAAATAATTTAAGTACGAAAATATGTTATAGAGAAGTTATTGATTTTGGGAGAAAAAATAAACATCAAATTTAGCTTCCAATTTATGGACTCAATGAGGCACATTTCATTGGATAAAAAAATATTGGAGAATGGAGACAAGTGCAATGAAACTTTTAGAATATATTACCACTTGTTTACAATATCAGTGTCCCTCCCTTGTTCTTCATTGCCATCATCAGTTCCTTTCGCTCTTCGATTCCTCATCACTATTGTTGTTCAGCGAGTTCACCAAAAATCGGCTCTTCGTGTTCTTCACCTCCTTGAAACCCCATCGCCCTTGTCTGGTCTGCCGAGTCCACCGCTGTCTACCCCATCGCCCTTGTTGTTGATCGAGTCCACCGCTGTCGTCTACTTCTTTGCCTAGTTATTTATCATTTGCCATTCATCGTCATCTACAAGCCACTCGAGTTCAATCGCCATTGAGTTCTTTGCCTGTTCGTCTCTTTAGTTTTCGCCTTTCATCATCTTAGATGTGACTCTCCGCCCCCCGCCATTCGTCCGCCTAGATTTTGGCTCTTCGACCAATCCACCAACTCTGCTCTGCCTCAACATCTGCTTCGCCACATTGATTCACTTTCAATTCACTGCTTCATCTTCGACTTGAGTCCTCCACCTTGGATTGCCTTAGATTGTTTCTGATTTGCCATCTTCAAACACTCTTCCTACTCTTTTTGATCTCTCAATTTGCATTTTCAAATTTTGGATATGTTTGCTTTGTTATTTTTATTTTATTATTTACGGTTTAATTTTTGTATCTTTTTGTGTTTTATTCTCAGATTTTATCTTGGGGACCTTAATTTTGTTTTCATAAATTTAGTTTTAACTTTAAAAATAAAATAAAAATTCAAAAATATTAATTTATTTCTCATTAGGAATTTACATTATTGGTTGTACATTATTAGTATTTTTTGTTATATTTTATAATTTGAGTTAAGAATAATTTTAGAGTTTTGCATTTACTTAGCTTTACTTCTTTGAATCACTGATTATATTTTATTTCTTTAGTTTTTAATAATCTTTGACTTAGAAATTCAATTAAAAATTGGTTATATAATTTTGGGCAGTTAGAATAAATTAAAATTTTAATTAAAAAATTGACTAATTTTAATATGAGATTTGGTTATATTATTATGGGGTGTATGTGATCACAAACAAAAGGAGAGAAAATGCATACTAAGTCAATAGGAACACAACTAAGAACTATATATCCCACTAGAACCATGGAGCTGTTTATATATCTTCAAATTTATTGGTTTCAAATGTAGATTAAATTCAAATTTGGAGAGATTTTTGACAATTACTTTTGTTATACAGTTTAAGCTTTTTTGCCCATGAAATTTCAATCACTGTTCATGAACACTCAAGAAACAAATGCTCCGCGTTGTTCTATGTGTCGTTTTAAGCCTTCTTTCCTTCGGTTCTCACTCTGCCCTCAGCTTCTTTTATTCCTTTATTCCTCAAAATGACACCCTTACTGTTTTATAAAATTTCAACTGCAATTTTAAGGCTTTTAATGGTATTTTTCTATTTTTTTTCTTAAATTTCAGGGAGAGTTACCCACATGCCTTTTGTTTTTATTGGTTATTCATTTTTTTAAAATAAACCTTTTTTTGTGGTGCATTGATTTGGATTAACAAGAAGATGCATCATCTTGATGTCTAGGCTAGGGAGTAAATTTACCTAGATAATTTTAGTTTTTTATGCTTAAAAAATAAGATAACTAAGATTTATTTTCAAAATATATATACTACAAGACTTGTTACGCATTAAATCAGAGTTCAAATAGATTTTTATTATGTATTTGTAATTTATCTTAGAAAAATAGATTTGTATACTAAATTTCAAGTACCATGTGTTAATTGTTTAATTCAAATACCATAATAGAAATATACATTTGGCAGAGCAATGCTTAACTGTAGTAAGGAATGGTAAGTATAAAAGGATATGGTAAGGAATGGTAAGTATAAAAGGATATGGTAAATAGCAGTAAGTGTAAAAAATATAAGGTATGAGAAGTGTTGAGATGTAAGGTAGATAACTGTAGGATATGGTAAGTTGCGGTAAGTATGGAAAGTATAGGATATTTAAGGTATGATTAGTGTAGAATATATAAATTGATGTTCAGAAGAGTGTTGGAGGTTTATCGGGTATATATGTAAGTGAATGTTACTATTTTATAGTGAATGTTACTATTTTATAGTGAATGCTACTATTTTATAATAAATGTTACTATAATTATTGTGGTTTATATTAATTCGACTATTGTGGTTAGCTTAATAGTTAATGTTACTATCCTTTTATCATGAGAGATAAATAAATTTACTATATTTTACATATGTTATTATAATAGTAAATGTTACTATTTCATAGTAAATATTACTATATTTTATTGTAGTTACATAGTAATTGTTATTATATCATATTATCTATGAATTCGACTATTGTGATTAGTTTAATAGTAAATGTTATTATCCTTTCATCTTGAGAGACAAATAAATTTATTAATTTTCATATCCGTTATTATAATAGTAAATGTTACAATATTTTATTGTGATTACATAGTAATTGTTACTATATCTTATTATCTGTTAATTCGACTATTATGGTTAGTTTAATAGTAAATGTTACTATCTTTTTATCATGAGAGACAAATAAATTTGGTATCTTTCACATCCATTATTATAATAGTAAATGTTACTATTTTATAGTAAATGCTACTATATTTTATTGTGATTATATAGTAAATGTTACTATATGTTATTATCTATAAATTGGACTATTGGGTTAGTTTAATAGTCAATGTTACAATCCTTTTATCATGAGAGACAAATAAATTTACTATTTTTCACATCCGTTATTATAATAGTAAATGTTACTATTTTATAGTAAATATTACTATATTTTATTATGGTTATATGTAAATTTTACTATATATTATTATCTGTTAATTTGACTATTGTGGTTAGCTTAATATTAAATGTTATTATGGAGTTCTCATTGAAATGTTAAAATTGAAACGTTAAAATGGTATATTGTTAAATTAAATGTAAATTAAAATAAATTAATATTAAAACCGGTGGTTCATGCCTCATGCCGACAATTCGTTGTAGTTTTTATAACAAATGATACTATATTTTATAGTGGTTACATATTAAATGTTACTATATGTTATTATCTGTTAATTGAACTATTGTGGTTAATTTAATAGTAAATATTATTATCCTTTTATCATGAGAAATAAATTTACTATTTATCATATTCATTATTATAATAGTAAATGTTACAAAAATATAGTAAATATTACTATATTTTATTGTGCTTATATAGTAAATGTTACTATATGTTATTATCTGTTAATTAAACTATTGTGGTTAATTTAATAGTAAATGTTACTATCCTTTTATCATGAGAAATAAATTTACTATCTGTCACATTCGTTATTATAATAGTAAATGTTACAAAAATATAGTAAATATTACTATATTTTATTGTGATTATATAGTAAATATTACTATATGTTGTTATCTGTTAATTGGTCTATTGTGGTTAGTTTAATAGTAAATGTTACAATACTTTTATCATGAGAAATAAATTTACTATTTTTCATATCCGTTATTATAATAATTTTATAGTAAATGTTACTATATTTTATCGTGGTTACATAGTAAATGGTGCTATATATTATCTGTTAATTTGACTATTGTACTTAGTTTAATAGTAAATGTTATTATGAATTTCTCGTTAAAATGTTAAAATTGTATATTGTTAAATTAAATGTGAATTAAAATAAATTAATATTAAAACAAGCGGTTCATACCTCATACCGACGGTTCATTGTAGTTTTCAAAATAAATATTACTATATGTTATTGTGGTTACATAGTAAATATTATTATATATTATTATCTATTAATTGGATTATTATCATTAGCTTAATAGTAAATGTTACTATCCATTTATCATGAGAGAAATAAATTTACTATCTTTTACATCTGTCGTTATAATAGTAAATGTTATTATATTTTATTGTGGTTATATAGTAAATGTTACTATATGTTATTATCTGTTAATTTGACCATTGTGATTAACTTAATAGTAAATGTTACCATGGAGTTATCGTTGAAATTCTAAAATTGAAATATTGAAATGGTATATTGTTAAATGAAATGTGAACTAAAATAAATTAATATTAAAACCGACGGTTCATACCTCATGCCGATGGTTCATTATAGTTTTTATAGTAAATGTTACTATATTTTATTGTATTTACATAATAAATGTTACTATATGTTATTATCTATTAATTGAAATATTATGGTTAATTTAGTAGTAAATGTTACTATCATTTTATCGTGAGAGAAATAAATTTACTATCTTTCAAATCGGTTATTATAATAGTAAATGTTACTAAAATATAATAAATGTTACTATATTTTGTTGTGGTTTTATAGTAAATGTTACTATATGTTATTATCTGTTAATTTGGCTATCGTGGTTAGTTTAATAGTAAATGTTACTATAGAGTTCTCGTTGAAATGCTAAAATTGAAATGTTAAAATGATATATTATTAAATTAAATGTAAATTAAAATAAATTAATGTTAAAACCGGCAGTTCATGCCTCATGCCGACGGTTTATTGTAGTTTTTATAGTAATTGTTACCATATTTTATTGTGATTACATAGTAAATGTTAGTATATGTTATTATCTGTTAATTGTACTATTGTAGTTAGTTTAATAGTAAATATTACTATCCTTTTGATACAGTAAATTTATTATCTTTCACATCCGTTATTATAGTAGTAAATGTTACTATTTTATAGAAAATGTTATTATATTTTATTGTGATTACAAAGTAAATGTTACTATCATGTGTGTTCACGTCTAGACGGCTGTGCCGTGGAGGCAAGCGCGGCTGTGCCGCTCATGCAATAATGCATGCGTGGATACGCCTAGACAGCTGTATCACGGAGGCAAGCGCGGCTGTACCGCTTATGCAATAATGCTTGCGTGGGTATGCCTCGACGGCTGTACCGTGGAATCTAGAATGGTGTGCTGTGCATGCGATAATGCATGCGTATGCATTCTTGGACAGTTGTACCATGGGTGACGGCGTGGTTTTGAAAATTAAATTATGCTAGTGGCCACATGGCTAGAGGAAGCTCCGCATTTTTAGCAAAGTCCAAGTTCTTTGGTTTAAGTGCCAACAATTTCTCCTCAACAGCAGCATACTCAGCTAAGGAGCCAAATTGCCTGGGATGCTTCAATGCTTTCTCACTGATATCACCGTAGAATTCATTGCCAACTTTTAGTTCCTTCACTTGGCTAGCCACCTTTACACCACACCCGTAATATAAATGCCTGGAATAGTTTATAACACAACAAAAGTTGTTACAATGCTTGAAATTGGCAACTAACTCAAGATTTGGTATAAAGAAGAGTGCATAAAGAATTATATTGCGATACTTCTCATGTTAAATGAAATATCATTCTATAATTCCTCCATAAATAGCACCAAACAAAATATTGAAAAATGAAAACATATATTACAGCTGACGGCTCATTATAGGATGGAAGTGTTGTTGATTAACAACCATAAATGGGACAACCTAAGATCTTTTTAGTTAACATCACTATGATAATTTTCACTTTAAATTATGTATCAATTATTGCATAGAGATTGAAATAGAAATCATATTTTCTCTTTAATTATTGGAGACTTAACCCCACGTATAAAATTCCATATTTCCGTCTTAATCCTTCCCCGTAAACAAAAACCAAGAAAATGTAGTTAGCCATAAAAGAAATGATCAATGATTAGTTAATCATAAAAGAAATGAATGATGCAACTAAAATATAGACGAAAATGATGCTTTATTTATAATAATGTGAATGTAAGAAAAAGAAAAGGGGAAGCAAATTTGACCTTTGAAAGGCCCTAAACATTGACTCGCAAGTGGGGAGAAAGAGTGTGTCTGTAGAAACCAACAAAAAAAACAGAATGGACAATCGAAAAACAAAGAAAAAATTGTTCCGTTGAGATAAATAACAGTCACGGACATGAGAGAGAAAACATATGCAATAGAACATAATCAAAGAATAAATTGAAGAGGAAAAAATATAGTGAGATCTAAATCGACGAAGAAACCATCAGATCAATGGTTCGGAGAAAAGATCAAAAGAAAGGTGGAGAAGAGAAGAGAGAGGGAGAGAAGATGAACCTGTGAAATGGGCCGAAAAGAGAAAAACCTTCGTCGATTTGTATGGAGACGAGTCGTCCTTTGTCAATTTGTATGAAACGAGCGGTTGTCCTGGCTACTGATAAAGGGGCCGCTGGTAAATTGCGTATTTTTTGTAGTGCTTCCTCCCACTTCCTCCTCCTTCTCTTTCGTATTTGGCGCCAAATAAAGAGGCACCAAAAATTTGGTGCTAATACTATTAAATATTGGTTTTGTTGAATATTTAGATTTTGCCACCATCAAGAAAATATTCTCTATTAATTAATCTTTCACCTTCTGTCATTCTCTCTTTATTTTATTTACTTCTCTCTTCTCATATTTCATTTATTTCTCTGCTTTATTTTTACAATGGATAAGAGATTGATATATTTTTATATTTTTAATCACTCTATTTTCATTCTTCTTATTCGTATCATGTTTTGTGATGTGGTATGGTAACAAGTGGTAAAAATTAGTAATAACAACTATTTTATCTTCCTACAAATGGTAACAAATGATAAGAATTACTTTTATTCTCTATTTATATTGTAACATGGTAACAATGGTAAGATAACAAATGATCTATAACAAATAACAAATATAAACTCCACGTGTACTTTTATTATACTAACAAATAAAATGAACGTAACAACTGGTAAAGCAATAATTATGTAAAATTTGTATAATATAATATGGTCATAAGTTGTAAGAAGTGGTAACAAGTGTTTTTTAACTAAAAATGGTAAAAAATGGTAACCATGGTAACATAGTAATAAATGTATATCAACTAACAAATGGCAATAAGTTATATTGTTTCATAATATAAATTTAGAAATTTATTATAATTATGATTATCAATTTTATTTGATTAACATTATACTACTATAATTTAATATTATTATCCTATACAACTTAATTAATTATCAATATTAATATTACTAAATAATACTATTTACTAATTTCAAATTATAACACTATATTATCTGATAACTGGTCAATGAATTTTCAAAACTATAACACCATATTATATAAATTGCTAATTTCATATAAATTGATAATATTAATAATTTTATACTATTTAAATTAATAATATTAATAACTTTATATTGAATTGTCATGTGATTAATCAAATGGATATAATTAATATAACATAGAGTTCATAGTAAGGACTATACAGACAAGCGCTATATAGCTATATAGTAAATTTAGTAATAGTAAGATAATAAGTAGTAAAAGTTATATGAAATAAAATGAAATATAGTAAGTGATTTTTTCAACCAGAAAGACTGTAGCGGTATTGCGGTATTGCGGTATTGATTAAAAATATAAAAAAACTGAGGCGGGAAAAAAAACGATAGTATAAAAAAAATGAGAAATTAAGAAAGCAGGAAAAAATGCGCAAAAGAAAAAATTGGCGGATTTTGAAAATGTTGCATTAAATTTATGACTAAAACAAAAAATTAGAAAAAAATTAGAACTGTAATGGAAATATAAAATGATAAAATGTAATACTTGTATGATAACACTTATTATGATAACACTTACCATGCATGATAACATTTACCTGTTGTATGATAACACTTACCATGATAATACCTACCATGCATGATAACACTTATCTCAAAATAATTTGCGAGCTTATCATGCATGATAACACTTACCTATTGTATGATAATACTTACCATGATAATACCTAGACTTACCACAAAATAATTTTCGAACTTATCATGCATGAGAACATTTACCACAAACTTACATGATAAGAATGAACTTAGAAGAGTTAGCATATGCATATTTAGCAAATTACATGAACTTATCATGATAACAACTATTAACGACGCTAATGAAGTTACCATACCAAATTATATGATAACCTATATTCATATTCTATCTCTCTCTCCTCAAATCTTTAACTTTGCCTTACTACTCTATATTTTATTTATACTTTTTTTTATTATTTATTAAGTTAACTTTGTTTAGCAAAATTACCATCAATACCGGAGTTACCAAGGAAAGTTACTATAATAAGAACAAGTTACATGATAACAGTTGACATGATAACAGGTTACCTAGGAAAGTTTTTTTAGTTGCCAATTTGATTAATGGTGCCCTAAATCTAAATCAAAGAAAATACTGGCGCCAAACTTTTTAGTGTCAATTTTGTTAGTGCGAAGAAATAGCACCAAAGAGGAGGAGGGTTGAGGTTAGTGCCAAAGAGGAGGAAGAGAAGAGGTTTGGCACCAAAGAGGGGGAAGAGAGGTGGAACTTAGTAGCCGATGAATAGTTGTAAATTGTAAGTTGTAATTTATACTTTGTAACATTTGTTAAGAAAAAGTTTAGGTTACAATAGAGAAAAAAAGAAAAGGAAAAAAAAGAGAAAAAATAGAGTGAAGATGAGATAATGGAAAAAAGAAGAAAGGTGTAGTGAGATAAGAAAATCGAAAAAAAATGAGAGTGATAGAAAGAAAACAAAACAAAAAAAAGACATGCATGGTTGTACCGGGGGGCCACACGGCTATACCATGCAAGCAAGAGAGCATGCGTGCGCATGCCTACGTGGCTATACCGCGGGGGCCTGCACAGCAATACCGCTCAAGCAAGAGAGCATGCATGCGTGGCTATGCCGCGAGGGCCCGCACGACAATACCACGCAAGCAAGAGAGCATGCACGCACATGCCTGCGCGGCTATGTCGCGGAGGCCACGTGGCTGTACCGTGCAGGCACGCTGTCCGTGCTGCGAAACCCGCGTAACTCACATGATGATATAATTAATATTATTATTTTAAATAATATAATTATATCAAATTATCTAAATATAAAATTATGTAATTAAAATTATGTGACAATGTAGTGATAATGATAAGATAAGAAATATACTAACATGGAGTAACATAATAGTAATATTTATTAATACTTGACGTAATTATATAGTAATAGAGGTAAAAATTTTCTGTTAATTGTAAAACAAAAACAATGATAAAAAGAGGGTAAAAAGTATATAATAATCAAAATTTCAAAAACTAAAAGTGTGAAAAAACAGGAAAAATGGCGGGTTTTGAAAAATTTGTTTCGTGGTAAACAAAATATATATACTATAAATCCTCCATCTTTTGAAAATATCTAAACTTCTCATTCCCTTAAAAAACTCTTCTCCCTCAAACCTCTCAAAATTTCTAATTCAAACAAAATTTCATTCCCATAAGATAATTTCATCCAAATATTTTCAACAAATCTCACTTAAGGTTTTTTTTTTTGAACTATTGGATGAAATAAACGAAGAATGATGCTGACCACAAAGAATTAGAACCATCCGACAAACAAGTTGAGTCTGAAAAAGCATTGATCCTTATGAATTATGTCTTGGCATCCCAAGCAAGGAAGGTATTTTATGTAGCAACGAAAGACATAAAGGATGGTTTGTTATAAAACATGTGAAAGTTAGAGATGAATTTGACATGGGTGATGCATTGATCAATCAACATATGAATTCAGAAAGTAACCCCTCAACTCAAGTGTGGGTTTGAACTAATGTAGATAAAGATGAAGGAAATGTATCAACAGAAATGAATGATGAAGAAAGTGTGATAGAGCAGGATGTGATGCATATACTTATGAAATGTAATTTACTATACACATTTATCTTCTTATCTTCTGTATTTTTTTATTTTTAATCACTCTACTTTCATTCTTTTTCTTTATTGTGATGTGGCATGGTAACAAGTGATAAAAAATAATAATAATAACTACTTTCTCTTCTTACAAATGATAACAAATGGTAAGATTTACTTTTATTCTCTATCAATATCCTTGATAAAAAGTGATCTATAACAAATAACAAATATAAACTCCAAGTATACTTTTATTATAGTATAATAAAAATTAAAATGGTAACTTTTATTCTGTATGCACATGGTAACAAGTTATAACTAACAAAGAATAAATGGTAACAAGTGGTAAGAATTACTACTTTCTCTTCGTATAAATGGTAACAAATGGTAATAATTATTTTAATTTCGGTAATAATAATTTTTATTGTGGTAACAAGTGATCTTAATCCAATATAACAAGTGGTGAGAGAATAATTATATAAATATTGTATAATATAATATCGTAACAATGGTAACAATTGATAACAAACGGGTCGCATGATAACAAGTGGTAACAATTACTACTTTCTCTTCGTACAAATCATAGAAAATAGTCACAATTAGTTTAATTCTAATAATAATGATTTTTATTGTAGTAACAATGATAATAAGTGGTAACAAGTGATATTGGTCTAATATAACAAGTGGTATGACAATAATTATATAAATTTTGTATAATAAAATATCGTAACAATGGTAACAATTGGTAATAAACAAGTTGCGTGGTAACAAGTGGTAACAATTACTACTTTCTCTTCGTACAAATGGTAACAATTACTTTAATTCCGGTAATAATGATTTTTTTGTGGTAACAATGATAATAAGTGGTAACAAGTGATTTTGGTCCAATATAACAAGTAGTAAGACAATAATGATATAAATTTTGTATGATAGAATATCGTAACAATGGTAACAATTAGTAACAAGCGGGTCGCATGGTAACAAGCGGTGACAATTACTACTTCCTCTTCGTACAAATGGTAACAAACGGTAACAATTATTTTAATTCTGGTAACAATGATTTTTATTGTGGTAACAATAATAATAAGTAGTAACAAGTAATTTTGGTTCAATGTAACAAGTGGTAAGACAATAATTATATAAATTTTGTATAATAAAATTACTTTAATTCTGGTAACAATTACTATTTTCTCTTCGTACAAATGGTAACAATTAGTTTAATTCCAATAATAATGACTTTTATTGTGGTAACAATGATAATAAGTGGTAATAAGTGATATTGGTCCAATATAACAAGTGGTAAACAATAATTATATAAATTTTGAATAATAGAATATGGTAACAATTGGTAACAAGCGGGTCATGTGATAACAAGTGGTAACAATTACTATTTTCGCTTCGTACAAATGCTAACAAACGATAACAATTATTTTAATTCTGGTAATAATGATTTTTATTGTGATAATAATAATAATAAATGGTAACAAATAATCTTGGTTCAATATAACAAGTGGTAAAACAATAATTATATAAATTTTGTATAATATAATATCGTAACAATGGTAACAATTGGTAAAAAGCGGATCGCGTGGTAACAAGTGGTAACAATTACTACTTCCTCTTCGTACAAATTGTAACAATTACTGTAATTATGGTGACAATGATTTTTATTATGGTAATAATAATAATAAGTGGTAACAAATGATCTTGGTCCAGTATAAATATAACAAGTGGTAAGATAATAATTATATAAATTTTGTATAATAAAATATCGTAACAATGGTAACAATTAAACAAGCAGGACGCATGGCAACAAATGATAAGAATTACTACTTCCTCTTCATACAAATGGTAACAAATAGTAATAAATATAGTAACAAATATTTTTTAAAAGTGAAATTTATATAAATAAGGAAAATAATACTAATGAAAATATGTGATGTTAAAAATTACACATGTAACAATAAAATAATACATATGAAACACTACTCAAAGAGTATTCACTATAACCATTCTATTCAAAACTATAACCATATGGTCAAAATTTTAAAAACCCCATTAAAAATTCAAGCCTCCCAATAAATTTGTAATGGAGGGAAAAAAACGCGCATATAGTTTTTCAACATTTCCCGCGGCTTCGCTTGAAACATAATTAGAATTTGAATATGAATGGCGGTATAATACAAGCGCGCGAAACATAAATATGTTGTTTGCCAAATATAATATAACTATAAATTATATTATTTTATAATATATATTTATAAATTATAAATTATATTGTTTCATAATATAAATTTATAAATTTATTATAATTATGATTATCAAAATTATTTGATTAACATTATATTACTATAATTTAATATTATTATTCCATACAACTTAATTACTTATCAATATTAATATTGCTAAATAATACTACTTACTAATTTCAATTATCATGTTCTATTACTAATATCAAATAACTACTTAACTAAAAGTAATTATTGCCTGGGCGGCTTAGCCCGCGGTTCTGCCATCCAGGCATTTCCGAGAGCGCTTGCCTGGGCGGCTCTGTCGGCGGTTGTGCCGCGCAGGCATTTGCCCGAGATCTAGTATTATTTCGTATAACAAATTTTGTAATATAATTTAAAGATTTCATATAATAATATACATGTTTTGTTATTTAAAATAATACAATTATTATATTAAATTATGCTGCCCGGTTGAGCCGTAGGTTGTGCCGCGATGGTATTTGCGCATGGAAGCTCAGCCAGTGGATGTGCAGTCTAGGCATTTTCACGCGCTTTTGCCTGGGTGGCTCTGCCGGCAGCTATGCCGTGCAGGCATTCGCCCCAGATCTAGTAATATGGTAGTAATATTTACTTCTGCTTCACGGAGTCATATAGGTAAAAGTCAACTGTTAATTGCTCAAACCAAAAAAAGAGTTAAGTAGCATTTGATTACCAATATTAAGTAACAAACAACATATGCGCAGCTAGTAATATTTACTGACTAACAACAATTCTATAAAAAATAGTAATATTTACTATCTAACGATAATAAATGTAGTAACATTTATTAACAAATTATTTCTGTAACCGATATCAAACGTAGTAATATTTATTGACCCATAATTCTGTAAGCGATAATAAAGTAGTAACATTTATTGACGAATGACTCTGTAAGTGATAATGACAATAAAAATAGTAATATTTACTAACCCAATAAGCGACAATAAAGGTAGTAATATTTACTAACCTAATAATTCTATAAGTGACAATAAACATAGTAATATTTACTAACCCAATAGTAAATGTGTGACAATAAAGAATTCACATTTTTTATGTCTTAAGATCCGACGGTATTATAGTAATATTTACTAACATTTGTATTTATCGACAACAAAAATTATAATATTTCGTAACATATTATTATTTCATTGGTGACAATAAATAATTATACCAATTCTAACAGTTATATTGAGTCATGGAGTGATGATAAAGGTAAAAATTTTTACTAATCCTTAAATTGATGAAAAAAATAGTAACTTTTACTAACCCTTTAGAAGGTGACGATAAAAATTATAATTTTTATTAACCCTTAACAACCGATAATAAATGTAGTAACTCTTACTAACTCTTTTACAAAAGTGACGATAAATGTAGTAACTTTTACTATCCTTTACAAAAGTAAAGATAAATGTAGTAACTCTTACTACCCCTTTACAACCGATGATAAATGTAGTAATTCTTACTACCGCTTTACAACCGATGATAAATGTTGTAACTCTTACTACCCTTTTACAACCGATGATATAACGTTAATTTTTACCGATACTTTTATAACCATTCGGATGTTGAACATGTTTCAACAATCATCACAAGTGTCGGGATAGTTTTATCTCGACCCCTTTTTGGCCAACTGAACCTTTATTTGTTGGAGAAGACTTTATCGACGGATTATCACCTTTTCCTCACTGTTTTCATCCGTTTCCATAAGCCATTTCCATTGTAGTGGTATATATTCTATTGCAGTCAAATCCTAGGGTGGCATTAAGGTCAAAACCAAAAGGTTTTGGATTTTGTTTGAAGTAAATTAGGGTTTCTTTCCATCAAAGGAGACCACAGAGTGTGAGCATCTGAGCTCTCTCCATTGAAGTTGATTAATCATCTCTAGAAATCAATGCGGGAACGACTTTTGTTTATAGTTTGGCAAACAATTATGTGATTTCATTAGTTTTGAATGTAAATTCAATTTATTTTTTTAATTCTTAAATTTAACCAATATATTTTCATTTTTTTTTTATTTTTTGGTCCATGGAAAAATGTTGATACTTGGAGTTCACTAGTAGGAACATATATTTGATTCCATCATTAAGTAAAAAAGAAAATTATTAAATTAATCATGAGTCACTACACATGGTTTAATGAGGAGATGTAAAATTATTAAAACAATCGCGGCCTTAGGAATTTGATGAAAAGGAACAAGCATCATTTTAGAAAATTTTAACAACAATTTAAAGTTCTTTTATGGGTTTTTTTTTTCTAAAATTTTAATAATATCTTTAATATCGGTATATGATTTTTTTTCTTATATTTCCGGGTGAATTACCCCACATGCAACTTGTGTTTATTGGTTGTTCATTTTTTTTTAATTAAACTTTTTTTGGGTGGTGCAATGATTCAGATAGTATTGATGTCTAGTAGGCTAAGGAGTAAACTTATTCAGATAATTTTAGTTTTTTATATCCAAAAAAAAAAGATAACTAAGATTTATTTTCAAATATAGTCCAAGACTTGTTAGGCATTAAATCAGGCTTCATCTATATTTTATTATGTATTTACAATTTATCTTAGAACAATAGATTTATATGCTTAAAGTTCAATTATTTTTTGTTAATAATTTAACTCAAATACTATAAAAAAAATGCACATTGAGCAGCATAATGCTTAACTTTAATAATAATCATCATCATTATCATCATCAGCAGCATGGGGGCATGTTATCACAAAAATAAGAGAAAAAGCATAATAAATCAATAGTAACACGTCAAACATCAATGTTTTTTGCCCATGATATTTCAATTAATGCCCACAGATAGTTTAACAAGGATATCGACCCAGATTTATTCTTAGATTGGTATTTCATTTTATGGTGATCGGTGAGTGTGGGAAAATCCAAAATCTTTAAAAAAAAAAAGAGGGGAAAAAAGAAGAAAAACGCATTAGCAAATCCTAAGAATAAGTGCCCATGGAGGTAGGATATATTAGCTTGCTTCACCTGGTTTTTCTTGCTCTTGCATGGGAAAAAAGAAATAAAATGAAATAAAAAGAGAATATTCCATTTGGTATGCTTTTGAGCAAGAACACTAAAAACCTAGTGTCCGTGTCCACCACCCCTGCATCTTTGATACTTTTGACAACCTCTTTGATATGGTTGCTTCTCATGTGGTTTGCAGGGATCTCCGGGAATTCTTTTGGAGCATGGGACTGCACCTTTTTAATAATAATAATAATTCGTTTGACAATCTCGTGCGCTGATAAGTCTCAACGCGTCCCACTATAGCTATCTTGTACATAATGGGAAATGGGGGGTGAGTATCAAGGAAGATATCCAGTGAATGAGAGGGTATATATCATGTGTTTAATGTGTCAGTGAAAATGGAGTATCAAAATTCTCAATAATTCCACATATTGTAAGAAATCGTGTATAATACTCAATTTATCATGAATTATTATTTTCACATACATTTCAAACATATATGCATCCATATCATCAAATCATGCTAGAATAGAGCATGCCAAAATCAGTCCTGGCAAGGGTCGACCGCGAGTAATGACAGACACATCGGGAGTTTTGTATGCAATAGGTTAGAAAAGCTCTCTACCCCGACATTGGCGACTGACCTCATCAGGTGCTACACTACGGCGCACCATAGCCCTTCCCCTTATGGGTTCAACTTGACTAGTACCGTGCCAAATCACAAAACATTTACCATTTTCCGATATCATGTGGGATACCTTCCACAAAAGCATATCGGGTGCAAATATAGATCACCCTACACATGCATCCTTCGTAGCTACGGAATGGGATTTACCCATCACAAAGTTATCATCATCACATGCTAGGGCCCTCGGCCCATGTAAAATATCATCATCAAATCAATCACGTGCCATGCCACATTTCTCAAACAATGTCAATCATTTCCACAATGATGATTTCATAAAACATGTATAAATCAAATGCAATGGCATGGTTTTGTATTTTAAAACTCGTTTGGATGCAAATACAACACGTATAAATATGTTTGTGGATATTCCATGAATTCACAAAAACATTTCATAATTCATTAAAAATTTCATATCACATATTCATTAAATCATGCTTGCGTTAGAAAACATTTGAAAACATGATATTGTGCATCAGATACATAATATAATAAATCTCACTCACAGTATATGGGAGGGTTAGTCACTCCCTACCAAGTACTACAAGTGTCGAAAGTGTTTCCCCTCGTTTAGTCACCACTCGTGTGGCTACAATGGCAACACAATACATATATGAGGATTTGTGTCATGATTTGAACTTACTAGGTTAAGTTATATTCTAGCAATTCTTTCCTCTAAGATTAAGGTTAGGGTATCTTAGGGCATGCTCTATCCCTTTTTCCGTCATTATTATCATATATTCTTTGCAATTCATTCAATCAGTACACATTTCATCACCCCAACACAATATATGTGCTTATAGTTCATTATTCATGGTTTCTGCACATATGCACCTTTGCGCAGTCATGGGAAAATGGTCATAACTTCTACTACACAACTCCGAATCACATGTTTCCTATCTCATTTTAAAGCTAAGAGATAGCACAACTTTCATTCTGATCATTTCTTCAGATTCTAGTCACAGAATTTCAGAAAAACCAATCTTTGTCTTAGTTCTGTTCCAAACGTCCACTCTATCCTGTCTTAGTAAAAATGCAATAACTCCTTTTATACAACTCCAATTCAAATGAATTTTGGATGTTATAGATGAGACATGTACATACAACTTTCACATTGAAAGTTTTTCTTAATTCAGTCCAATGAAACAGGTCACAAAGAAGGCGGTTGATCTGGGAACGAAAACAGAGTGAAAATTTGCATAGTTCTAGGAGATTTTGTATAACTTATGATTCCCTCGTGACAATTGGCTGAAATTTTCACAGTAGGTGCTAAGAGGGATATCTATAACTTTTAGTCTTTGAGTTTTCGCAAAAAAAGGCTGGAAGGGAGCCGTGCATTGCTACTGTTTTTGGTGTTGGAGAATGGGTGACCCTCTGTCGAATTTCAGAAGAGTAGCTCTAAGTTTTGACACAAGGGCAGATTGAGGCGATTCTTATTTCGTTGGAAAGATAAGACCTAGATCTACAATTATATAGCTGGAGTATTTGCTAATTCAGACCATAAGATACCTCAAAACAGAGGCTAAATCACGGATAAAAACAGAGCTAAAGCTGGACAGAGCAAAAATTTTGGTACAGAACACTTAATTTTGAAAAATCACTAAAAATCAAATTCTCTTCAGAATTAAACAACGCATATCTCATTTTAAAGCTCTGTGAGTCTAATTTCACTTGAAATTAATCTAGCTCAGTTTGCCTTTGTGTAGAAAATATTATGATTAAAATATCACAGTATGGTCAGAATTTCTTATCTCTTTGAAGCTTTTAGTCTCTCTCTATATCTACTTGGTTAGGCTTCTCCTTTCCTCCCAATTTTTGGATATGTTATACTAACGTTTGTGAGGAATGAATTTATGTAAAAATATTTGGGTGTTGTATGAAAAATTTGGCTTTCCTACCTTGAAATCGTGGTTTTGGAGAGGAGAATGGAGAGCTCTTGGCTTGTTTGGATTTGTTTGGTCACACAAAGTGTACTCCCTTCTCTCTCCCACGTCTTGCATCCATTCACACAACAAATCTCACTTTTCTCACACTACAAGTCCACTCTATCTCACACTACACTCAACTCCTTCATTTATTGCATGTCCCCCAACCACCTTGATCCAAGGGCTCTCAATTTTTGATCCTATTTCAAGTTGAATCCACACCATTGGTTGATTTCCAAGAAAACCCATTCTTCCATACCATGAATATTGTCTTGTCTCCCACTAACTCAATCCAATGGTCCATATTAATTCATCTTTCTTCAAACAAATCTCTACCCTTGGATCCCAAAATAAATAAAAAGAAATAATTTTTTTTCTCTCCCTCTCTTCTCTCTCACGTCTTCTCTCTCTCTCTCTCTCACGGTTTTTGGGAGGGGAGGTCATTTACCAAATACTCTATTTTTTGTTAATTACAATTAAGTCCCTTGACTTATGAAAATTATATTTTGGCGAAAATTTTCATAATTTTAAAATACACCCAAAACCTTGTATTAAGCCTAATTTAATTTATTTCGTATCAAAACATGGTCGTTTGATCACCCAAACGTCTTTCGGAGTGAACAAAATTCTCGATTGGTCAAAATTTGACATCGACCTCGAAATGTGTGAAATCTCACCGTGAACTCCGTTTTACGCGTAGATTTCAAAAATATAGATTTTGGGTGGAAACGAAACCGTTTGCTTGGATAAATTTCAATTCTACCAAAAATTCGGGTGAAAATTTTAGAGTACCGAACACTTTTACACTACGGCTTAAATTTCACTTTCGCTCCTTGACCCTTCACTTTTAAAGTAAATTTAGCATGTATATATCTCATTGCATCAAATTTGCATGTGTGGTTTTCATTTTGACTTAGTAATAAAGATTTTCGCTCTCGGTGATTTAGCCGTACAATTTTTCAAGCGATTTTCAAAACGGAAAAATTTCTTAGTGAATTTTGGGCCATGAAAACATGATCAATATCATATATATATTGAGGAGAGTACAAGATAACAGATACCGAAGTGTCGGTGTTATATTTCCTAACCCCCTGAAAACAAGTCTTGTCCTTGAGACTAAAAGAAACTAATAGAGAAAAGTTAGGGGTGTTGTCTCCTTATGGCCTCCTCGGGCTCCCAAGTCTCCTCCTCAACCTAGTCGCTCCTCCACAAAACTCTAACAAGAGAAACCTCTTTACTCCGTAGCTTTCTGACCTGTCGATCTAGAATAGTCACGGGCTGAACAGGTAAGCTCAAGTCCTCTCGAAGCTCAGCTAGCTAAACCTCTAAAATGTGTGAGGGATCTGTCTGATATTTCCTAAGCACTGAGACATGAAATATATCATGAATATGTGATAGCTCTGCTAGCAACTCCAATTTATACGCCACACTTCCGACCCTCTCAAGGATACGGAAGGGCCAAATATACCTGGGGCTCAACTTCCTTTGTTGCCCAAATCGAATGACTCCCTTCAAGGGAGATATCCTCAAGAATACCATGTCTCCCACAGTGAACTCTAGAGGTTGCCGTCTATTATTCGCATAGGATTTTTGTCTATCCTGGGCGGCTTTCATCCACATACGAATAACCCTCACTTTCTCCTTCGTCTCCTCTACCAGCTCAACATTAGTGAGTCGTCGCTCACCAACCTCATCCCAGCACAACGGGGTATGTCACTTGCTCCTATACAGTGCCTCATAAGGTGGCATGCCAATGCTCGCCTAATAGCTATTATTATAGGCGAACTCCACTAACGGAAGATGTTGATCCCAACTCCCCTAGAAATCCATAACACTTGCCCTAAGCATGTCCTTTAAAGTTTAAATGGTCTTCTCTGACTAACCATCTGTTTGGGGGTGATACGCTGTGCTGAATCTCAGTCTAGTACCCAAAGCCTCCTGCAGACTGGGCCAAAAATAGGATGTAAATTTGGGGTCTCGATTTGATACTATGGAAACTGGAACCCCATGAAGTCTCACAATCGTATCAATATAACTCCTTAAACGAGTAATCCCTCCTGATTGGGATGAAGTATGCGGACTTAGTAAGTCGGTTAACTATCACCCAGATTATATCATGTTGTGCCGAAGTCCGCGGCAACCCCACTACGAAATCCATCGTGATATACTCCCACTTCCACTCAGGGATGGAAAGGGGCTGTAAAGTACCAGCTGGACGCAGGTGCTCGGTCTTTACCTGCTGACATACAAGGAAACGAGTAATAAACTCCGTAATCTCCCATTTCATACCCAACCACCAATAACTGTCTCTGATGGTGCGATACATTTTAGTACTGCCAGGATATAAAGCATAGGCAAATGATTGGGCGTCCTCAAGAATAGCTTTGCGGAGATCACTATCTGCTGGTACATATACCCGATCTCGAAAAACCTATAATCTATCCCTGTGAACTCTATAGTCATCGATATCACCTCTGTTGGCTTTCTCATAAATACCTCGGAGCTCCTCATCACTCTGCTGAAGCTCCCTGATATGGTCGAGCAAACTCAGTCGAACCTCAAATCTAGCTAGTATAGCTCCCTAATCATCACTAGCCAACCGTAGTCCCAAAGCTCGGAGTCTCAATAAACACGAGAGATAATTACTCTCGGTAGTCTGAGAAGAAGAAGATGACTTCCGGCTCAAGGTATCAACCACTATATTAGCCTTGCCCGGATGATATTCAATGATGATATCATAATCCTTTAGCAGCTCTAACCATCTCTGCTTCCTCAAATTCAGTTCCCGCTGAATGAACAGATACTTCAACCTCTAGTGATCTATAAATACCCTACATGTGACCCCATATAGATAGTAGCGCCATATTTTTAGCACAAAGACTATGGCCGCCAACTCCAAGTCATGCGTAGGATTGTTCACCTCATGCTTCTTTAGTTGTCAAGAAGCATAAGTGATAACTCTACCATCCTGCATCAACACACAATACAATTCCTGCCCGTTAGCGTCACTGTACACCACATACTCCTGACTACTCATAAGAAGGGATAGAATCGGAATTGACGTCAATCACTGTTTGAGCTCCTGAAAGCTCGCCTCACAATGGTCATCCTATATAAATCTGACGTCCTTCCGCGTCAATGTAGATAACGGAGTAGCAATTTGAGAAAATCCATCTACAAATCTGTGGTAATACTCAGCTAGTCCAAGAAAATTCTTGATCTCTATCACTGTCTGTGGCTGCTCCCATCTTAATATAGTCTCAACTTTCTGCGAATCAACAAAAATACTCTCTGCAAAAACTATGTGGCCAAGAAAACCAATCTGCCGTAGCCAAAATTCACACTTGATGAATTTGGCATAAAGCTGTCTCTCACGAAAAGTCTACAGAATCACCCTATGGTGCTGAGCATACTAATCATCACTCCGCGATTAGACTAAGATATCATCAATAAAAACAATAATGAACTGATCCAAATAATCATGGAAAACTCGGTTCATAAGGTCCATAAATTCGGCAGGGGCGTAAGTCAACCCAAACGGCATGACTACAAACTCATAATGTCCGTATCTGGTACAGAAAGCCATCTTAGGCACATCCTCAGCCTTAATCCGTAGCTGATGGTAACCCGACCGGAGATCTATCTTTGAGAATACCCTGACACCCTGTAATTGATCAAGAGTTCATCAATATGTAGTAGTGGGTACCGATTCTTAATGATAAATTTGTTCAGCTATCTATAATCCACGCACAACCAAAATATGCCGTCCTTTTTCACAAACAACACCGGTACACCCCACGGTGACGTGCTAGGACGGATAAATCCCTAGTCCAATAGTTCTTGCAGCTGAACCTTCAGTTCCTTGAGCTTGGTTAGCGTTATTCTATATGGTGCCATAGATATCGACGCAGTTCCTGGAACTACATCAATCTCAAAATCAAAACCCCAGATTGGTAGTAATCCAGGTAGTTCCTCAAGAAACATATATGGAAACTCCTGTACCACCGGGACCTCCTCAAGCTGCTGACCCTGTATGGTGGTATCAATAACGTAGGCCAGATATGCCGTACCTCCACGGCATACCAAACGTCTGGCCTACATAATAGAAATAATACAACGGGGTAATACCCGCCTATCTCCCTTTAAAAACCAATGGTGGCTGTCCGGGTTTCCTGGACTCAACTTGCTTCGTAAAGCAATCAATTGAAACCCGATTTGTACTCAACTAGTTGATCCCTAGGATGGCATCAAAGTCAGTCATACTAAGAGGAATCAAGTCTACCTCTAGCACGGTATCGTCTATCCTGATCTCGCAGCCACAATATACTGAATCCCGAACAATCTGCTCACCAAGAGGAGTGATAACTAAAATCTCCTCCTTAAGTGGTGAAATAGGCCTATCAGAGTGCCTAGCGAAGGAATCGCTCATATATGAGTAGTTCGACCTTATGTCTATGAGAACACGGGCGTCGATACCAAATATATGCATGGTACATAATGACAAAAAGAGTTAAACAGGATTTAGAATCCGAGAAAACTGAATATATATATATATATATATATATATATATTAAAACATATTTGTACATCAAAGTAGTCAAACTTCTAAGGCTTTAATATGTCATGACTGTACACGAGTATCATGGCATACATGATATCAAAAGAAAATACAGCACAATATAGATCCTATACTACTGGATCTGTGGGAGGGTTACCCGTAACTATATCAGGGTTCGCCTGAGCATCATCCTAAGTCATCACGTACACGCGAGCCTAAGCTCTAGGCTGCTAACGTGACTAAGTCTATACTGTGTTACTCCTTGTGGCCATCCGTGGAGATGTATGGTTGAATGAGTAGGTACTCCCTGCTGTCCCGTACGTAGTGCACTGGTATGGCTCTGCGATGCTTGACCTCTAAAACCCAGGTCAGGGCACAAACTCCTGATATGACCCGGCTTCCTACACTAAAAGCAAGTGATTGGGCCTCCACAAGGTTCGGAATGGAAATGGCTATATCTGCGACAAGGAGTCGGCCACCGCACCATATACTATTTAAAGACGCTGGGGGCGGGTGGTCTGTCCCTACCCCGAGCTCTGCTGTCTAAACCCAGAAGTACCTTTATACGAGACAAAACCTCTGCCTCTGCCTCTGCTAGAGGTCCGCCCAGAATGTGACCCATTCCTCTTCCTTTTCTGCTCCCTACCCTCTCTCTGCCTGGCCTCAGCGCGGACTATCTCCTCTTTGCGATGGGCTGAACTAATCACCTCTGAGAGGTGGAACTGGGGGTCACAGTCATGCAGCATCGAATACTCAAACTGACGACGTCCTCAAACTTGAACCTCAGCTGTTGCGGTGTAGCTATGTCGAGGACTAGGGCAGCTATCCTCCTGAGTTCTGCCTTATACTCAGCAATAGATCTAGTCTCCTATCTCAAATGCAGGAACTTAGCTCTCAAACGATCCTATTGGAAATCCGGGAAGTATCTACGGTCAAACTCTCGTAGAAAATCGTCCCACTATAAAGGCCCTGTAGCCTCGTCTCATATAGTCTCCCACCAAGTGAGAGCATCTCCATCCAATAACCTCTCGGCAATACTGAGTCTGAGGTCCTCACTCAACCCCAGATCTGTAAGAATTCTGTGAATCCAGTTGATCCAATGTTTTGCTGCCGCAGCATCACTAGATCTTGAAAAATCTACACAACTGAGATGACGTGCCTCCTTCACTAACTGTTTCAACTCGTGTATTCACCTCAGAGTCATAGAAGTTGTCTCACTCGGACCTAAAACTGCTGAGAGCTCGGCCACCGGTGGGGGCTCCGGAGCCGTTGGGATAGGTGTTGCCATAGGTGTAGGTGCGACTGTAGGTGGAGGTGGTGGTGGCATCTGCACCCCATACTGACTATACCACTCTTGCCACTGCCTCAAAACCTCTAGTCGTGGTGGTGGAATCCCTGTCGTAGTCGTCGGCTGGGGTGGTACTGGTGTAGGCACCCGTGATGAGGAAGCATCCTCAGGTACTCTAAGGGTCTCAGGCTCCCTCGAAGTATCAGGTGCTAGAGGAGTCTCAGGTGGCGCGAGTCTAGCTCCACGTCCCACTGATCTACCATTCTATGTGGTATAATTCTGCAAGAAAAATTCTCCATGAGATATGTTTCAAGAATTAGGGTTAGTTACAAAGTAACGACCATATGCAGGGATATATATGACTATATGAAACTCTCATGCATTGAGTACTTTAAATACATTCATACTTGGGAAACATCTTACATAGACATACATCGTTCAACCTAGAGGCTCTAATACCAACCGAACTGTCACGCCCCGAACCGGGATCATTAACAGCCGCCCGTTGCCCTGATGCCGACTATATTCTATAAAAAAAATTCGGGCAGAACCTCCCCATATTTTGAAGGTCTCCCATATACCAATCAACCTGTATATCAAATGATCATCCAACCACTTAAATAAATAGGCCAACATGACCTCACAACAAATCAATCACATTCATATAATACCAATCAATTCATCCCGTACAAACCAGGATAACGTAAGGCTATCATGAAATACTATTAGTCTTAGCTACAGACATCTACTGCCATACCCCTATCGAAGGCATGAACAGTCGCTGATAAGTCTCAACGTGATTATTCACAATGATTATAAAGATTTCATGGTGATAAGACCCAAAAATCATAGTTGACACAATAGTACATTTCATGCCTCAATGCAATAGAATAGAATTTAGAGTTTCAATAAGATGCACATAAATTTTCATACAGTCATCCTTTCTTATACACAATGGTCTATCTACAATCCTAATACACAAATATACAATTTCATTTGACAAATCCTTCCCAATATTATATCGGGTACCTAATCAACAGTCTTGATCTCCAACAAAAGCCTCGTACGCTGATAAGTCTCAACGTGTCCCACTATAGCTATCTCTATACATAACAGTAAATAAGGGGTGAGTATCAAGAAAGATATCCAGTGAGTGAGAGGGTATATATCATATGTTTAATGTGTCGATAAAAGATATAGTATCAAAATTCTCAATAATTCCACATATTGTAAGAAATCATGTATAATACTCAATTTATCATGAATCATTCTTTTCACATACATTTCAACCATATATGCATCCATGTCATCAAATCATGCTAGAATAGAGTGTGCCAAAATCAATCCTGGCAAGGGTCGACTGCGATCAATGACAGGCACAACGGGAGTTTTGTATGTAATAGGTTAGAAAAGCTCTATACCTTGACGTTGGCAACGGAGCTCATCAGGTGCTAGACTACGGCGTACCATAGCCCTTCCCCTTATGGGTTCAACCTGACTAGTACCGTGTCGAATCACAATACATTTACCATTTTCCTATGTCATGTGGGATACCTTTCGCAGAAACGTATCGGGCACAAATATGGATCACCCTACGCATGCATCCTTTATAGCTACGGAATGGAATTTACCCATCACAAAGTTATTATCATCACATGCTAGGGCCCTCGACCCATGTAAGATATCATCATCAAATCAATCATGTGCCATGCCACATTTCTCAAGCAATGTCAATCATTTTACAAGGATGATTTCATAAAACATGTATAAATCAAATGCAATGGCATGGTTTCGTATTTTAAAACTCTTTTGAATACATATACAACACGTATAAACATGTTTGTGGATACTCCATGAACTCACAAAAAACATTTCATAATTCATTAAAAATTTCACATCACATATTTATTAAATCATGCTTGCGTCAGAAAATATTTTAAAATATGATATTGTGCATCAAACACATAATATAATAAATCTCACTCACAGTATATGGGAGGGTCAGTTACTCCCTACCAAATACCACAAGTGTCGAAAGTGTTTCCCCTCGTTTGGTCACCACCCGTGTGCTTACAATGGCAACACAATACATATATGAGGATTTGTGTCATGATTTGAACTTACTAGGTTAAGTTGTATTTTAACAATTTTTTCCTCTAAGGTTAAGGTTAGGCTATCCTAGGGCATGCTCTATCCCTTTTTTCATCATTCTTATCATATATTCTTTACAATTCATTCAATTAGTACACATTTCATCACCCCAACACAATACATGTGCTTGTAGTTCATTATTCATGGTTTCTACACATATGTACCTTTGCGTAGTCATGGGAAAATGGTCATAACGTCTACTACACAACTCCGAATCACATGTTTGCTATCTCATTTTAAAGCTAAGAGACAACACTACAACTTTCATTCTGAAGGTTTCTTCAGATTCTAATCACAGAATTTCAGAAAAACCAATTTTCGTCTCAATTTTGTTCCAAACGTCCACTTTGTCCTGTCTTAGTAAAAATGCAATAACTCCTTGTACACAACTCCAATTCAAATGCATTTTGGATATGATATAGATGTGACATGCACCTACAACGTTCATGGAAAGTTTTTCTTAATTCAGTCCAGAAAAGGATTGAAATAGGTTACAAAGAAGGCGGTTGATTTGGGACAGAAAACAAAGTGAAAATTTGTATAGTTATGGGAGATTTTGTTTAACTTATGATTCCCTTTTGCAAATTGGTTGAACGTTTCACAGTAGGTGGCTAAGAGGAATATCTACAACTTTTTGTCTTTGAGGTTTTGCAAACAAGGGCTAGAAGAGAGTCGTGCAATGCTACTATTTTTGGTATTGGAGAATGGGTGACCCTCTGTCGAGTTTCAGAAGAGTGGCTGTAACGTTTGACACAGAGGTCAGATTGAGACGATTCTTATCTCATTGGAAAGATAAGACCTAGATCTACAAATTATATAACCGGAGCATTTGCTAATTCAGACCATAAGACATCTCAAAACAGAGGTTAAGTCACGGACAGAAACAGAAAGCAGGACAGAGCAAAATGTTATGCAGAAAATGTTATGTAGAATGTTAAACAAATCATATCTCATTTTAAAGCTCTGTGACTCTAGTTTCACCAGAAATTAACCTAGCTCAGTTTTCCTTTGTGCAGAAAATGTTATGAGCAAAAACTTACAGCATGGTCAGAATTTCTTACCTCTTTGAAGCTTTTAGTCTCTCTCTAGATCCACTTGGTTAGGCTTCTCCTTTCCTCCCAATTTTTGGATATGTTATACTAGGGTTTTTGAGGAATGAATTTATGTAAAAATATTTAGGTGTTGTTGTATGAAAAATTTGGGTTTCCTACCTTGAACTCACGGTTTTGGAGAGGAGAATGGAGAGCTCTTGGCTTCTTTGGATTTGTTTGGTCCCACGAAGTGTACTCCGTTCTCTCTCCCACGTCCTGCACCCATTCACACAACAAATCTCACTTTTCTGACACTACAAGTTTACTCTATCTCACACTACACTCAACTCCTTCATTTATTGCATGTCCGCCAACCACCTTGATCCAAGGGCTCTCAATTTTTGATCCTATTTCAAGTTGAATCCACACCATTGGTTGATTTCCAAGAAAACCCATTCTTCCATACCATGAATAGTGTCTTGTCTCCCATTAACTCAATCCAATGGTCCACATCAATTCATCTTTCTTCAAACAAATCTCTACCCTTGGATTAACTTTCCAAAAACCCAAAAAGAAATAAATTTTTTTTTCTCTCCCTCTCTTCTCTCTCACGTTTTCTCTCTCTCTCTCTCTCTCTCTCTCACGGTTTTTGGGAGGGAAGGTCATTTGCCAAATACTCTATTTTTTGTGAATTGCAATTGCGTCTCTTGACTTATGAAAATTACATTTTGACCCCAAAAATTTTCATAGTTTCAAATTACACCCAAAACCTTGTATTAGGCCTAATTTATTTTATCTCGTATCAAAACGTGGTCGTTTGATCACCCAAATGTCCTTCGGAATGAATGAAATCCTCGATCGGTCAAAATTTGACTTCGACCTTGAAATACGTGAAATCTCACCATAGACTCCGTTTTACGTGTAAATTTAAAAAATATAGGTCTTAGGTGGAAACGAGACCGTTTTGTCGAGTAAATTTCAATTCTACCAAAAATTAGGGTTTCATAGGCGAAAATTTTAGAATACTGAGCACTTTTACGCTACGGCTTAAATTTCACTTTCGCTCCTTGACTCTTCACTTTTAAAGTGAATTTAGCGTGTATGTATCTCACTACATCAAATTTGCACGTGTGGTTTTCATTTTGGTTTAGTAATAAAGATTTTCGCTCTCGGTGATTTAGCCGTACAATTTTTCAAGCGATTTTCAAAATAGAAAAATTTCTTAGTGAATTTTGGGCCATGAAAACATGATCAATATCATATATACATCGAGGAGAGTACAATATGAAATATATCGAAATGTCGGTGTTACAGCAACCAACCAGAAGAAACATTTAATTCGTTTAGGACACTTTAGTCTCCACACCCAATTTCAGCTAGAGGACTCTACTGACTGAGGAAGATGACCCTTCTTTTGAAGCCAATAGGCAGATTTCATTGAGAACACTCCGTCAGTGGAGGGGCTCCAAACCAGTCTGTCCATATCGCGTGTGCTATAAGGAATAAACATAACTCTTATTTCCTTGACTTTATCCCTAGGGAGGATGACCTGGAGCTTCTCTAAATCCCACAAGCCATTAGCCATCCATAAGTGCCGTACTTTAGTGCTACCATTATAGGTCTCCTGGGGATTAAAGCCAGCTTTTTTTACTCCTTATCACCCACCTATTTGTCTAACTAGAAGCGGATAGAGCTGCCATCCCCAATACGCCACCTAACACCACTTCTAAGACAATCTTTACTGGCATAAATTCCTCTCCAGATGGTAGAAGGGTTGTTCCTTCTCTTGTTTTCCAGTAACACACTCCAGTGAGGTATTTGCTTTTCACAAATTTGCACCAAAGAGCACTATCCCCATTTAAAATTCTCTAACCTAGCTTGGCCATCAAAGCCACATTAACTTCTCTTATGGAACGAATACCCAAACCTCCATCATTTTTATGATCGCAAACCTTATCCCAATTGACAAGGTAGACTTTCCTTTTCTCTTCCCTGCTACCCCATAGAAAATCCCTATTTAATTTATCCCATCTCTTGCAAATGAAGTCTAAAAGCCAAGTTGACTGCATTGTATAGAGGGGATTGGCCGCAGTAATAGCTTGAATAAGAGTTCTCCTCCCTGTTTGACTCAAAAGATTACTCTTCCAGTTGGCCAGCTTATTTTGCACGCTTTCTACCACAAAGTGATAATAGTTCTTGCTTAGTCTCTCATGGATAACCGACTCCCCCAAATAGTTGCCTAAGTTCTCCGTAAGGGAAAAACGGCTACACGCCTCTAAGGATTCTTCAAGATGTCTAGGGGCTCTATTGGAGACCCAAATTTTGGACTTGTGCGGACTAATTTGAAGCCCACTCTCACCTGAGAACTCCTTCAAGCAACTAATAACATTACTCTAACACAGATGCTCTGCCTCGGCAAAGAGGATAAGGTCATCCACAAAAAAGAGATGAGATATAGATGGTCCTCTTTTTGAAGTCTTCATTGCTTTCCATGCTCCTTTCTTAACTTTTTCCTGAATCATGCATGAGAGCCGCTCCATCACCATTAGGAAGAGGTATGGGGAGAGAGGGTCTCCCTGCCTCAAGCCCTGACCCGCTTTGAAGGCAGGGAGGACCTCCCCATTCCAAATAATGGAGGTATCCCCATTAGCCACTACGAACATAATGAGCTTAACCACCTGAAGAGGAACTTTTAGCTCAAGCAAAGCCTTAGCTAGGTATTCCCAACTGACGTTGTTGTAGACCTTCTTCAAGTCTACTTTTAGAATCATAGAATGTTTGGATCTCTTCGAGTGATGAATGGAGTGCACCACCTCTTGGAGGGCTACGATATTATCGACCATCCATCTACCAGGTAAGAAGCTGCTCTGATGAGGAGCAATAAGATGCTGGAGGATCGGTCTGAGTCTTGCTACTAAACACTTGCTCAAGATTTTGTAGGAGGTATTCAACAAACTGATGGGCCTGAAGTCCGAAATCTCAGACGGGTTAATTGACTTGGGGATCAA
Organism: Dillenia suffruticosa; assembly: GCA_033439265.1. Taxonomy (NCBI): domain Eukaryota; kingdom Viridiplantae; phylum Streptophyta; class Magnoliopsida; order Dilleniales; family Dilleniaceae; genus Dillenia; species Dillenia suffruticosa. The sequence continues at coordinate 6,603,136 of JAVTVX010000005.1, forward strand.
GATCATATGAATCCTATCAGGGAGATGTGGTAAGAAATATGCCTTTTTCCTTTTCATTCAAACTAAAAACTTAGATTTTCATCATCAAGAGAAACTTTTTTTTTTAATGTAGATTTTCATCTTATAAATTTTTTGTCTGCTACATAAAATAAAAGTTAGAAAAGTTGAGAACAAAAAATCTAGGATAATATATATGGTAACTATGTCTACCCTTAAAAGGGAAAAAAGAAATAATTTTTTGATTTTTAAATTATCGATTAAAGTCAATTTTTCTTCTATTCTTTTTTTTTAAATGAAATTAAAATCCAAAACTCATATCATATAAATCCAAAATGTCAATTATAAACTTTGCCGAATAATATTTTCTATCTTAATATATAAAATATAAATTTTTTTTAATAATAACAGTGTACTAAACTTAACTTATAATTAAGATATTAAACGAGCTGAGTTAAACCTAAACACACTCATAAATTGTTTTATATTATTTAACAAATTAGTCTATTCGAACTTCTCGTAGAATAACTTATTTAAAATTAATTTCCAAGATTAATTGACTTAGAATTTTGAAGTGTTTATTTTTATTGAATCTCATGGGCTGTATTTTTTATATGAACTATCATGCATGGATTTTTAATTACTGATTTTATACGAATTTTGATGTATTTGAAAATAAATCCCATTGTGAGTCTGGTAATACTCACTCAAACCTTTTTGCCTCACGTTATTTTCTCGCATTTCCCAGGAGAAGATTAATTTACAATTTACATTCTCTTTCAATCTTTTAATCATTGATCCGGTTGACATTGAGTTTAGGTGGGATGGAGTTCGGATCTCCATGAAAACTAAGATCTCTGTATGTAAGTATTTGGTCTTTATGATGTCTTCTCTTATATTTCGTTTATTTTGGAAAATTAGTAGTTTGAATCAATTTATTTTGTTCGATATTTTATTTTATTACATTGACTTAGAATTTGAAAAAACTCGACTTAATCTATTCATTTAATTTGATCATTGAGGTCAGGAGGGATGGAGTTCAGATCTCCATGAAAGCTAAGATCTCTGCATGTGAGTATTTGGTCTTCTTGATGTCTTCTCTCATATTTCGTTTATTTTGGAAAGTTAGTAGTTTGAATTAATTTATTTTGTTCGATATTTTATTTTATTACATTGACTTAGAATTTGAAAAAACTTGACTTAATCTATTCATTTAATTTGGTCATTGAGATCAAGTGGGATTGAGTTCAAATCTCCATGAAAGCTAAGATATCTACATGTGAGTATTTGGTCTTTATGATATCTTCTCTCATATTTCATTTATTTTGAAAAATTAGTAGCTTGAGTCAATTTATTTAGTTCGATATTTTATTTTATTACATTGATTTAAAATTTGAAAAAACTTGACTTAATCTATTCATTTAATTTGGTCAAACCTTTATTTTAAAAAAGTATTTTTTTCTTTCTACTGTTCGTTACATTATTTGTTTATATTCTATAGCAAATCCAAAGAATAAGTGCCCATGGTGGTAGGTCATATTAGCTTGGATCAAGTAGTCTTATTTTTTTCCATAAATATGACATATTTATTTCAATCATTTTACAGTAGTTAAAAACAAATTAGAGAATCCTTGGACTTCATTCACTTGCATGGGCCTAGAGTCCGTCTCAACCACCCCTGCATCGTTGAAACCTTGAACAACCTCTCTGATAGGGTGCTGCAGCATGTGGTCCACAGGGATCTCCGGGAATCTTTTTGGAGCATGGGATTCCACCTTTTTTCAGTGCCGGGTATCCGATTACCGTGTTTTGTTCACCAACAGCCTGGCCAATATCCTCTGCATCGTTCTGAGCATGTGCTGCATGAGCGAACATGGCAATGAGGAGAGAGAGGATAAGAACAATGGCTTTCACATTCTTCTCCATTATTCAATGGTGAAGGTTGTGATAGTTGAAAATGGCAATTTTGCTTGTTTTGTTGAAGCAAAAGTTTTTGCTTTTATACTTTTTGAAGTGTTGTTACTAACAGTATTTTGTTTTCTTTTTCTTTTTCGTATGAGCTTTAAATAGTTAGCCAGATGTTATTGTGATTTCCCTTCATTAATTTTATAGAATTTCTTTTCTTTTCTTTTTCTTTGCTTTGATGTCATAAGCTATATTTAGATTTTTTTAACTAAACTATATTATTAATTGCTTTAAAAAGAAATTGTGAATAGAAATGATTGAGTAAAGAAATTAAAAACTACCAACAAATAGTCTGATTTTTCACTGCACTATGTGTTATCATTTGGATTTTTCACTGCACTATGCATTTATCTTGTTTAGCAAATTGAGATCAGACAAATTTTACAACTTAAACTCAAATTGATTTTTACTGTCATTAAAATTTTTAGCCCTAATTCTAGATTTGAAGAGACAAAATGTGATACACCATATGAATCATATTATAGAGATGTGGTAAGAAATATGCCTTTTTCCTTTTCATTTAAACTAAAAGCTTGGACTTTCATCGTCATGAGAATTTTTTTTTTTTAAAAAAAAGTAGATTTTCATCTTATAAACCTTCTTTTGTGGTGCATTGATTTGGATTGACAAGAAAGATGCATGATTTTTACATCTACGCAAATTATTTTAGATTTTTATACCTAAAAAATAAGATAACTATGATTTATTTTCAATATATATATAATACAAGTCTTGTTACTCATAATTTTTTTAAAAAAATAAAAAGAAAAAAAAGTAGATTTTCATCTTATAAATTTTTTGTCCGCTACATGAAATAAAAGTTATAAAAGTTAATAAGTTTAAAGTTTGCCCAATTGGCTCTTTTTAAATCAACTTATGATCGTTGCAATTAGATCATGAGGAATGCTTAAAAGAAAAGGGTGTTGATGGAGGCAATGTTTCTGATACACAAGCTTAAAAGAAAAGGGTTTTGCGGCAGAAGCCGTCATGTGGTATATACACATGATTTTCATTAATAACCGGAAATTCTGTTTCTTAATTGATGTTGATTAGTTGAAGCCAGGTGTGGCACTGTTATTCGTATTAGTTGTAAATGAGGAATAAGAATATGCTATAATTTTATTGGTTATGTAAGTTTTTATTTGATCATTTTCGATGCAATTTCTCTTTCTTCCTTCCTCTGCCTCCTAAGACCCAGGATATAAGAATCAAAGAATCTTTCCTTTTATTTTGTTTTGAGGTGTTGTAGGAGAGGAAAACACAAAGCACCCAAATCAATATATGAACCCAAAACAGCTTTTAATAGGGTTTCTTTTTTTAGTTTCAACAATGCATCACAAAAACTAAAGCAAGAAAAATGCAGAATTATCAAACCCGCAGAATCACTAAAAAGAAAAGGTACAGTAAAAATCCTAAATATGCTTAGCACAAAACTGAGAAATGAAAACCTTAGATTTTGGGTTTGGTGAAGAAAGTAGAGAGAGGGAGAGAGAGAGAAGGGTAGTAAAAATAAAGGAGATGCAAGATGAAAAAAAAAACACGAGAGATTGAGAGCAAAAATAAAATAAAATAAATATATGAGCTTTTTTGAATGATGTCCAGGTCCACGTGGTGGTGTTCTTGTCGACTTGGCAATACAGGAGGAAATCCCAACTCCCTTTGATCCAATAGATAGATAATACCGTAGGCATAACCCATTCAAATGTGCGTTAAAATTTACTTTGAAATCGTTTATTACTTGTAAATTTGAACTATATCTAAGAGTTAACATCAAATGAAGTGTTTTTAATATTTAATACTAACAATGACTTGTTGATCACGTAGTTAAAACAAATATCTTTTAAATAATTTTTTTTTTAAAAAATCTCGATTCGAGTTTTATATACGATAAAAATAGACGTAAAAGTTTTAGCTCTTAAAGATCCAACCCAATCTCATTCAAATCAATTGTAATGAGACCAATATAACTATTGGATACAGATAATTTTAAAAAAATGTTATTTATTCTCTCTACTTATTTATTATTTTGCATATAAATAATTTAATTAGTTAATTCTAAAATAAAAATTATTTTTAACTTTAATTCTTAGAAATTAGCTAAAAAATCTTTTTGTTGTAAAAAATATAAGCTTGTAAATTTAGAAGTAAAAACTAATTCATTGATACATATATAATAAAAATCAACACATGGGACTCTTGTTTTTTTGTATTTTCTTCATTTTTCTAAACTTTAAAAGCAATAAAAATATTTTTATTGCAATTTAACCTACCCCACCCCAAGCCCAAAAAAAAAAAAATTCAAAGAAAATGGAACTCTATACCTATCAGAACACAATAAAAATTAACAATTTACATAAAGAGAGATGTCATAAGAAAAATCAAATGAAAGTAAGAAATGTAACGGTTAATACACAAAATTTCTTAGCAATTGAGTCATCAAATAATTATGCTATAATCAAAAGATAGAGAGTTCAATATAGCACAATTTTGAATAATTTAAGTATGAAAATATGTTACAGAGAAGTTATTGATTTTAGGAGAAAAAATAAACATCAAATCACTACTAGAAAACACGCTATCAGTGACGAAAAATTATCTACTGAAAAAATCCGTCAGTAAAAGCGATGGATTTGCGATAGATTTACGTCGAATTAAATTAGCGATGGACATATTTTCGTCGCTAATCCATAACTAATGTGGTAAATAGAAAAAAAAAAGAAAAAAAATTCGTATAGTTTTTTATTTTTTTAAAAAAATTCTTTTTCTTTTTCTTGTTATCTTATTTTGTAAAAGAATAATATAATTTTTTTAATAAAAATTATTAATTTTAAGCTAATTATTTATTAATTTATTATTTTATAATAAATTATCATTTTATATTATTTTATTATTATTAAAAAAAATGTGATCTTAAGATAACAAATAAAAAAACAATATAAGCAAGAGTATAGGTGTGGTCCGATGGTGGCAAGGTTGTTCATCATTTTGCCATGCTTGAGCTCGAAGCCACACGGAAGCACGGGAGAAGGTATTTTCACAAGTTAATGGAGACAGCACACGGGCGGGCCGGGGTGGGTAGGTCAGCATGTGGGCCGGGGTAAGCGGGGACCCCGTGCATTCTTCTCACTACAAAAAAAGCATCAATTTGCGACAAATTTGTAAGAAAAATTCGTCCCAAAACAAATTTGCTACGAATTTTGCAACAAATATTTTTTCGTTGCTAATAAGTCGTCGCAAAATTTTTGGGACGAAAATTTAATTATTCGTCACAAAAATTTCCAATAAATATTTTTGTCACAAAATTCGTCATAGATTTACGACAAATTTAGCAATGAAAATTTTATTTGTCGCAAATTTGCAACAAATAAAATATTTGTTGCAAATTTTGTAATGAATAAGTCATTCATTGCAAATTACCAATGAAAAATAATTCGTCACAAATTTGCCACGAAATATTTTTTGTCGCAGATTTGCCACGAATCTAATTTTCATCTCAAATTTGCGACGAATAATTTTTTTCGTCAGAAATATTGCAACGAAATTCAATTCGTGCAAATTAGGAATGAAAAAAATTCGTCGTAGAATGTCACAAATTTGAGACGAATGTTTTTCGTTGCAAAATTCATCGCTAATCAAAATTTACAATTCAATTTTAGCAACGAAATTTGCGACGAGTGTAGTTTTCAGGGACAAATTTTACAACGAATATGTATTTTCGACAAATATAAATTTTATTGGCATATTTGGACCATTTTTCCTTATATAACTTGTTTGTATACCTGCTCATCCAACTTCGTCAACAATTAATCATCCAAATCATTTTTAATATCAAATTTCAGCCATCTATACTCATCAATATAACTAACTATTTAATAAGATCAATAAGTTAAAAATTCAACAAGAAATCATAATAATAATATTAATGATAAAAGAAATATCAAATCTAAATGTTAAAATATCAATAACCTTACATAAACAAAAAAAATCAATGTAACGAGTATCAAAATGTAACAGTCAAATAACAGTACACAATTTCAAGCACGACCTTACCACCACCACCACCACCACCATCGAAGAAATCATCACCTTCATCACCATCGTGAGCATTATTAGGAGGAGAAATAGAAGGGGGAATCTGACTTGGAGTGGAGGCTAACTAAAGATGCTATATGATTAACATTTATTGCGTGCGGAACTCGTTCATTTCTTGCGTGTGCTTTGCTTGAAGTTCATTGAATTCCTGATCTCTTTGCAACAATAACTCCTTCAAATGGCTCACCTCTTGATTTAATTGATTTATTTTTGCCCTGATTGCTGGTGGGGTGGAAGAAGATAAACCAGCGATTTTGTAAGTTCTGCTCAAAGAAGTTAACCCAACTACTCTACCCCCTTTTGGTCCACCAGTTACCTCAAGCCATGTTTTCATGTAATCAACAGATGGCTCAAATCTGCCAGCATCTTCACTAGCACTCGAACTTCTGCGTGATAACTCATCATATTTCTCATATATTGTCATGAGAAAAATTAAAATAAATTTATAATAACAATATAAAACAAGCACATATAATCTTGATAGATATATATATATATATATATATATATATATTGTCACAATATAAATTAAATATTATAAAAGTAACGTTACTTTCACAAAATATTGAACATTTAACAACATTGATTATTTAACTAATCGAAATAAGATTTACTATAAATTGCTGACTATTGTTAACCTAATATTTCACCCAATCAAATATCAACACTTTTGATTCCAATTTTATATGAAAAATTAAATTTAACAAATCCAGTAACATTATTAAATCAACCACTAAATACAATAAAAATGAACTAATATAGAAATAAAAACAATACAAACATACAAATTAACATAATTGCATTTTTCAATGATTATAGTACAAATTAAAACATTTCCCACCACTAAATAATAATTCACCGATAGACTCAGATATCAATAGTAACTATTCGAAAATGAACAAAGCGAGAGAGAGAGAGAGAGAGAGTGAGAGTGAGAGTGAGAATGAAGAAAGAATGGTTTGAATATATTGAAATTAGGGACAAATTTTTTTTGTCCTTAAATTCGTTGCAAATCAGGGACAAAAAAAAAATCGTCCCTAAATCAAGGACGAAAACAAAATTCGTCCCTGAATTAGGGACGAAAACTAAATTTCGTCCCTGAATAAAGGATGGAAAAAATTGTCGTCCCTTAATCAGGGATGAAAAAAAATTGTCGTCCCTCAATTTGCGATGAAAAAATTGTCGTCCTTGAATCGGGAACGAAAATGCAATTTCATCCCTGAATCGGGGACGAGAATCGGGGACGAAGAAAAATTCGTCCCTGAATCAGGTACGAAAAAAAAAATTCGTCCCTGAATCTGGGATGAATTTTCTTTTCGTCGATGTTTAAGGGATGAAATTTTTTTTTGTCGTCGATTCAGGGACGAAATTTAGTTTTCGTCCCTGAATCAGTGACGAAAGTATTTTTCTTCGCTAAAATCTATGACAAAAGAATGTTTTCGTCATTAAATTTACGATGAATAGATGTTTCCGTCGCAATTTGAAATGAATTTAGCAACAAATAATTTTTTTCTTTTACAATTTGTAACGAATTTAGCAATGATACTTATGATTTCTGACAATTAACTCATTGAATGCACTAAAATAGAAACTAAATAGGCAAATTATTAACAATATTTGCATACTATGATATAATTATAAAAAACATTCATTATATTGATCATTAATTAACAAATATTTCTATTTTAACTCTTAGTTTAGTGAATCGAATACTTAAACAAATTTATAATATAAAGTTATCAATGTTGGGAATGGAAAATTAAACAGATAATGAATAGAAAATGAATGTACCAATAATAACTTCTGTAACAATTTAAAATATTTATAAAGTTATAGAAAACGAATGTACCAATTTAAAATATTACACTATATTATCATTCTTATATATAAACAGATATTGAATGAACTATTTTATATAAGGTTTTGTGAACGTTTTAAGATTCTCTACGTTATCCGTGCATATCACTGTTTACAAATCTTTTTTTAATATTAGAAAATGTTAGTGATACAAGTAATTAAAAAAGTGACCGAAAAATGAATTGTAGTAACGAATTTTGCCACAAATGTTATATTTGTCGTTAATTTGCAACAAATTTAGCAACCAATAATCGAATTTTTTACAACAAATATAAATATTTGTCACTAAATTTGCGACGAATTTAGAAATTTATCACAAATTTAGGGACAAATTCATTTTAGTCCCAAATTTAGGGATGAATTGAGAAATTTGGCATAAAATTTTGGGACGAATAAGTGAATTCATCTCAAATTTAGGGACGAATTTCTATTTCATCCCAAAAATTTGGGACGAATGTTTAAATTTATCGCAAATTTAGGGACGATTAATTTATTCGTCGCAAATTTAAGGACAAATTTTTAATTTGTTGCAAATTTTGGGATGAATTATAAATTCGTTACAAATTTAGCGATGAATTTTGAAAATCGTTGCAAATTTAGCAACGAATTTTTTTTTTCGTCGCAAATTGGCAACGAATTTTTTGTCAAAAATTTTTCGTCAAAAATCAGCAACGACTTTTGTAACGAAAATTTTTTTTGTTGCTAAATTTGTGACGAAAATTATTTTGTTGCTAAAATCATGGCTAATTTGCGACGATACCCTTTTTTGTCTCTAAATTTGTTGTAAATTTGCGACGAATATATTTCGTTGCTAAAATTCGTCGCTGAATTCTTGTTTTTGTAGTGTCTTCACTCTTCTTATAACTCAGCGACAGATTGCAATCCTTCGTTGTTTGTTTTTTTTTAAATCAGCGATAAATTTTTTCCATCATTAATCCGTCGCTGATTTTAGCAACAGATAATATTCCGTCACTGATATTTAGTAGAGTTGTTTTCAACTACGGATTTTTTTCCGTCGCTGCAAGGTATCAGCGATGGATTTCTTATTTTCAGCGACGGATTTTTTAATTGCTGAAAACATGTTTTCTAGTAATGAATCTAGCTTCCAATTTATGGGCTCAATGAGGCACACTTCATAAAATAAAAAAATATTGGAGAATGGAGACAAGGGCAATGAAACTTTCAGAATATATTACCACTTGTTCACAATATCAGTGTTACTCCTTCATTCTTCATAGCCATCATCAGTTCCTTTCGCCCTTCGATTCCTCATCACTGCTACTGTTGATCTAGTTCACCAAAAATCCAGCTCTTCGTGTTCTTCACCTCCTTGAAACCCCATCGCCCTCGTCTGCTCTGCTGAAATTCAATTCCTTTTCAGATTCGCATTCGAGTCCGCTGCTGTTGTAACACCGAAATTTTATATATATATATATATATTTATTTATTTATTTATTTTTGAAAAAAATAAAATAAAAAATAAAAAAAAAAAGAAGAGGGAGAGCCAAAATGCAGCGTTTTGGCTCTCCCCAAATCGAATTATGGCTAAAGCCCTAATTCGCTTCATCTTCCTTTCTCTCTCTCTCTCTCTCTCTCTTTCTCTTCAGCGGCGATTCCCTTCCCTACCACCGCGCTTCTCCCGTGCCCTCGCCGCCGTGGGTTCTTCCCGGCTCCTCCTCCTTCTCCTTCTTCTTCTTCTTCTTCTTTTTCTGCTTCTTTTTCTTTCTCCCGCAGCTCATTTCCTCGTGATCTCTCATCGTGATCTCCCGCGATCACACTCTCTCCGCCTTGCCTTCCTCCGCCGCGAGCCTCCGCGAGCACTGCCTTCCGCCACAGCTCGAGCCCACAACGCGATCCCACAGCTTGAGCCCGCAACGTGATCCCCCAGCCCACAGCGCGATCCCCTAGCCCACAGCGCGAGCCAAGCCCCGAGCAGGACCCAGGCCGCGAGCAGGACCGAGCCCACAGCGCGAGCCCAGGCCGCGAGCGCGGCCCAGCGTACTAGCGAGAGCGGCCCAGTGCACGAGTGCACGGGCGAGCACCAGCCCGCAGGCCCATCAGCCGCAAGCCCATCAACTGTAGGCCCATCGGCCCGCCAGCCTGTAAGCCCATCAGCCAGAGGCCTACCAGCCCGTATGCCTGCCAGCCTGCAGGCCCACCGGCGTAGGCCCATCAGCTTGCTAGCCCGTCAGCCCACTGGCCCGCTGACCCGTGAACCCACGAGCCGCTGTAGCCCACGACGGCCCGTGAGCCCGTGACAGCCCACGAACCTCCACGCAAGTAAATGACTTAGGGTTTTGCTTCTGATCTAAGTGTTTAGATCTAACAAATAAATCTTGTTTTGATAGGAAACACTACAGACCTTGGAATGACCGAAGCGACATTCGGACGAGACTCTGTGCTTCGAGAAAACCCTTGGTGATGAGATCTCGGCTCTAACTAATACATTGAATGAATCTAGGATTGAATCTAAGATGAAATGTTCTGTATATGTTTAGAGTGTAAGTAGAATGCGAATAGAATACAAATTCTGAAATGATTATATGTGACTTTGAAGGTTAAGTATAGAATGTTACAGAAACTAGATGATCTGATACGAAAGAAGCGTATTATAGAATCACAAAATCATGTCGAGTGAATTCGAATAGTTTCCTTAGAGTTAAACTTTGAAATATGCATGAAAGTATCTGGGTTATAGGGTTGGATTGAAATGAGCCGTAAAGTGGAGGATATTATACATTTCATGTCTTTCGGATAAACCCTAAAGATGCTTGAGAAATTGATGTTCAATTTTGATGATCTGATTAGGTTGATCTTTTTTGGAGACTCGAGGAATCAGATTTGATTTGGTTTTGAAAATAGGGAGTGACCACCCTTCCTAGAACGGTGAGTGGGACTTTGACATTCGCTATTGATTGAAAAATCATGTTTCAAAAATACTTTTTAAATGACATGTTTCTGCAAAATGTATGATTGTTAGAATTTTCGAATATTTTATGAAATGTTTTGTGACCTTTGGAGTGTCTTAATTTCTGACTTTATCGATATGCATCCATGAGTTTTGATAATTGAATATTATGCCACATTTTCGACATATTGATATGCTTTAATGTTTATACTGCATTGGCACATAGTTTTAAATGGATTTACTTACATATTTGGGCTGTATGCCTGGCCGACATTATGATATGATGCATGGGGCTATATGCCCGGCCGATATGGTAATGGGATGCATGGGGCTACGTGCCCGGCCGATATGATATTGTGATCCGTAGCTACGAAGGACATCTGGTAGAGGCACCCCTTGTGTCCGGATACGCTTCGGCCGGAGGTATCCGCCAGATCGTCATGTGTATGGGTGTCCCAAGTTGACCCTCATCGGAGAAGACGTTGAGTACGGCTCCGTCTAGCACCAGGCGGGGGCACCATACACGGCCGACTAGTTATATGTACATTATTATTATTTACAGCCTAGTTGGGGTAGTCTGTGGCCAACATTGGGGTAGAGAGCCATTATTTAATACTTGCATTTGGAAAAACCCCCAATGCGCCGTCCTTGGTCAAGGTAGACCATTGCCGGGAATATTTCATTGGCCGGCTCTTCATGATATTGATGTAAATATTGGATGCATATCTTGCTTTCTGATGTGTGCATATGATATATGATTTTGAAATAATATGATCAGTTTGTACACTGTGGATATTTTCTTAACTTATGCTTTGACACTCCAAGTTCACCCTCGATATTGATAGCATGATGTCAATCCCCTCACTTACTGAGTATCCTCCCATAGATACTCACCTCTCGTCTTCTTTCCTACAGGATAAGTGTTGGACTAAGGAGATATCACTGAGCTTGGATATGGATATTTTCCATCTCTTCCGCTACGATGATTGGTGATATCATTATGTATTGGAGATTTTAGTTTGACCAATATATTTATCAAGTTTTATGGGATGATTGTATAAATTATGAACATTTATTCGTGGAACCCTCATATTGAATTATTTCATTGCATTGAGCCATTTATAAATATTTAAAAATAAGTTGGGAATTTATTTTATATATGCGTTGAATTTAGGTCCGCTCGGTGTGACGGCTCCTCATGCTTTTGTTGGGCATGATAGTAGAGGTCTGTTGCTAGGACTGCTAAAAACTTTATAGCTTTGCGTTGTTCTGGATGTTGGCTGTGGTATTTGTTGATTTTTGGAGAGACCGGGATGGCCAATTGTTTATTTTTACAGGATGAATGTCATATACAGGTGAAATTATACATGGGAAACCTCCGATTTATGGGGAGGTTCTCTCCGATTTTCTGTAAAAATACAGCCGGCATCCAAGGACAACGGGCGGCTGCTCACGATCCTAGTTCGGGGCGTGACAGCTGTCGTCTGCTCCTCTACCTAGTTATTTATCATTCGCCATTCATCGTCATCTGAAACCCACTCAAGCTCAATCGCCTTTGCATTCTTTGCCTATTTGTCTCTTCAGTTTCCGCCTTTCATCATCTTAGATGTGACTTTCCGCCCACCGGCATTCGCCCGCTTAGATTTCGGCTCTTTGACCAATCCACCAACTCTGCTCTGCCTCAACATCTGCTTTTCCACATTTATTCACTTTAAATTCATTGCTTCGTCTTCAACTTGAGTCCTCCACTTTGGGTCGCCTTAGACCGTTTCCGATTCGCCATCTTCAAACACTCCTCTACTCTTTTTGATCTCTCAATTTGTATTTTCAAATTTTGGATATGTTTGCTTTGTTATTTTTATTTCATTCTTTACAGTTCAATTTTTGTATCTTTTTGTGTTTTATTCTTAGATTTTATCTTTAGGAACTTAATTTCATATTCATAAATTTAGTTGCAACTTTAAAAATAAAACAAAAATTCAACAATATTAATTTATTTCTCTTTAGGAATTTAGATTGATTTTATATTTTTTATAATTTTACATTATTAGTTTTTTTTGTTATATTTTATAATTTGAGTTAAGAATAATTTTAGAGTTATGCATTAATTACTTAGCTTTACTTCTTTGAATCACTAATTATATTTTATTTATTTAGCTTTTAATAATCTTCGACTTAGAAATTCATTTAAAAATTGGTTATATGATTTTGGGTAGTTAGAATAAATTAAAATTTTAATTAAAAAATTGGCTAATTTTAATATGAGATTTGGTTATATTATTATGGGTGTATGTAATCACAAAAAAAAGAGAGAATGGATAATAAATCAATAGTAACACAAACTAAGATCTATATCCCACTAGAACCATGGATCTGTTTATATATCTTCAAATTTATTGTTTTCAAATGTAAATTAAAATCAAAGTTGGGGAGATTTTTGTCAATTACTTTTGTTATACAGTTTAAGCTTTTTTGCCCATGAAATTTCAATCACTATTCACAAATACCAATAATAAGGATCTTGTCCCAGGTTTAATCTTAAGTTGGTATTTTATTTGATGGTGAGTTTAAGATACTACAAAATTATCATAAAAAGAAAAAAAAAAGAAGAAAAAGCTTTAGCAAATCCAAAGTGGAAGTGTGTCACGCCCCGACCCTTAAATCGAGCACACGACAACCACTACATTACCCCGAAACACATGTGAACTCCACTCCATATTCCGAGATACCGTAAGGTATTCCAATATCCACCTATTTTCCAAAATAATCTAACCATAAAAATAAACTAGCATACATTTATTGCAAAATGAAAGGACGAACTTGATCTATCTCTACTCAAAACATGCATGCATTGGGCCAATCCAGCTATTCTAATCAAATTCACAAATTATAAACAAGTTCCTACTCAAGAGATTCAATTCAAATTCTACCAAAACAATTCTTAAAAAAATTCAAGGAGATAAAAAGGAAAGGGTCCTCATTTTAAGTATATAAACTATAGTCAAATTTCAAATCCATTTAAATATAGTAGAAAATAAGTTTTTAAAATAAATACACAGTATGCCTCCATTTGGGAGGCATATTCAATCATTATTTTCAATTATTATTTAAAATAAACCTTAAATATATTTTGTATATCACTTACTAGACCCAGTAAGTGATATACAAATTGTACAAAAATAAAATTTATATGGTGGATATATCAAATATATATATTTCAAATCATCATATTATTCTCAAATTCATCCAATAAAAAATAAATAAATAAACTCATACCATTGTTTTTAAAGTCATCATAATTCACTATTGTTATTATTGAATCTCATATGCATCCAATTATTTCATATTTTCAAATATGGAACAAACCAAAATCATTATTTTCAACAAAGGTCTACCACGAGTTAGGGTGGGACCGCCAAGAGATTTAATAATTTTATATTTAAAAATGTCCCTACTCTTGACATTGCCTGTGGGCTCTTATTGGTGGTGCACCCAACTATCTCATGTCCATGGGTACTATATCCAACCATGAATGTATTGCACGTGCTCGGCTACATTCCATGGTCTACCAACCATATTAGTCGCTGTGTAGAGGGAAATGACTAGTCATTTAATAGGGGTTCAGGCTCTTATCCCAAACCAAACATATGCACCGTTTCCCAAAAATCGTAAATCAAATTCATGTACCATCAATTCTAATAATTTCTCAATAGTAATCATCATACCAATGGGTTCAATATCAATAAATTCACATGGTATATTTATTCATTCAAAGCAAATAGGATGCATAAGAATTTAAAATTCAATTTTTGAAATATTTCACACATTCTAGAGCACATAAATCCAAATTTTGAAAATCATTTAGAAGATTCAATAAAATCATTTTTCTAATTTAAATACAATCATGAAATCAATCACCTCTTGGGAGGGTGAATACTCTCAATTCGCAATCAATCCAAAATAATCATTTCTTGTATTCCAATTGAATTATTTTAAATCAATAAATATAAATTCGATATTAAATCACGCCTATGATTAAGGTTTAGGAGTTTTCCTAAGCATAACACAAAGCCTAATTTCTAAAATCTATGAATCTATGTTCTCATTTCATCAATCATATACCATTTTCATACACAATTTTCCCAAATCTCACATTTATAAACCTTACATTTAATTTTCCCAAATTTCACATTTCCAAATCTTAACATAAATCTTAAAACAAGTAAGATAAACTCGAATCTAAGAGGAGAGAGAAATATTATCTCTCAGAAATCTACAAATTTCATCTGGTGTCAAGTTTGTCCAAAACCATAATTTCCTCTCTCTACAAATATCCCAAATTCTGAGCATAAAAATCAAATTCAAGAGTAATAGAACTAGATCTATGTTTAGAAGGAAGAAATTAGCTCAATTTTGTGATTGGATTGAACATTAGATATTGAGTTTCAAAAACCCTAGATTTTTTTCCTTTTTAAGCAAACCCTAGATTTCTCCCAAAATTACCTTCATTCACAAGTTTGCTTGAGGGTTTGGGAGGTTTAATGAGTGGATTTGGGAAAAATGAAGTTGATTTCAAGACAGGGATGGGTGAGATAGAGAGATGAAAGTCGAGAGAGAGAGGTCAAGTGAGAGAGAAAAGAGTGAGTTCGGGAGAGAAGAAATAAGAATGAAGGCTTATTTAAGCCCTTTTTAATTGTAGAGTATGAAATATTAATCTTGGGACTCAAGGAAGTGTTAGCTTATGAGGTTGTATCGGTTTACATGTTACAACATGCAGTAAATGGACAGATTATGACTATGTGGGCCAAAAGGGTAACACAAGGTATAGTGCCCCATATGAAAACATATGAAGAAAATCTTTTCCCTCCATCGCATAATTCTGTATAAATATTCCAACAACTAGAACATAATAACCTCTTATCAGAGTTCTCACATTGCTCATAATGTTTCTATTTTCCCTATTTTTTCTTTTGTCTGAAGTTTGGATTTCTATTGGTCTTTCCACTTGTGACATATTTTGCTTGTCTTAGCAACCAATTCCAAAGTCTTTAAAGTATTTTTCTAGATCTTAGAAGTAGTAAAGAGTTGAGTTACTAAATACTTTTAGAAAAAAGGGATGGTAATCCTTATATGAACCTATTTACACTATTTTCATCTATTTCAACTAACTCTTGGACATGCACTAATAATTGGTCATAGTGGTCTCATACTCACTAATAATCTAACCACTTTATTTCAAGTCAAAAAACTTATCTTTTGATATCTAATAGAGGTAGATACATACCTCACATGATTGATCTGCGTAAAATCACCTCAAGTGACATCTTGAAAGTTACTTTCATATCAAGGTCTTTCAACTCTAAATTCCACCATATCTAGTGGAATAAGATCCACTTCAAAAACTATTTCACCAACCTTCACTTCACAACCTTTATAGATAGGATGAGCAATATAAGGTTAGTTTCCAGACCTTGAAGGATAAGTTTGTATCAGTTTTAATTTTGACATTGTTGGTCAATGGATATGACATGTCGACTTGACTAGTGCTATGTAAGATTTTTCTAATTTCTATATTTGACTTGCAACTTCTACATAATGAAATTTTTGGAAGAATTCTTCTTTTCTCTTGGTTTGACAGATTCTTAGTGCCAGCAGAGTGGATGAGAAGTTGTCTAGTTCTATGTAGTGAGTGCATGGCATGTCAGTAAGTAAAGGTTGAACATTATAACCTATGAGAATTACTTGAGCCACTCCTTATTTTCGAGTGGGAATGGTGGTATAGTTTCATGGATTTTGTCTCAAGATTTCTTAAGATTATTAGGGGATTTGATATCATATGTATAATATTGAACCACCTTACTAAGACCATTTTCTTTTGATTGTAAAAACTTATTATATGGAAAAGGTAACCAAGATGTATATTGATTAGATTGTGACGTTACGTGAAGTGTCAGACTCTATTGTGTCAGATAGAAATTTACGGTTTACTTCTCAATTTTAGTCGAAATTACTAGAGTCTTTAGAAATTAAGTGGAAGTTAGGTGCAATGTTCTATCCTTAGACTGATGGCCAGTCTGAAAGAACTTTGAAGGATATTTTCCAAGTCAATGCACTTGACTTCTTTGATAGTTGGGATAGGCATCTCCCTTTAGTAGAATTTATTTACAATAATAGTTATCAGTCTACAATCGGTATATCACAATATGAAGTGTTATATGAGAGAAAATGTAGTGCTCAATTGTGTTGGGATGAGGTCAATGAGAGAAAGATAGAAAGTATAGAATTGATTGAAGTCATCATAACGAAAGTAAAAATAATCCGAGAAAGAATGACGGTGGCCCAAAACTGACAAAAGAGTTATACCGATAAGAGGAGATGACCTTTAGAATTTAAAGTAGATGACATGGTATTTTTAAAAATCCCACCTTAGAAAGGAGTAATCCGATTCTAAAAAATGGGAAAATTGAATTTTTGTTACGTTGGCCCTTTCAAGATCATTGAGAGAATAGGTAAGGTGGTCTACCGATTGGAGTTACCTCCGGATTTGATGAAAATATATTATATATTCCATATCTTGATGTTAAAGAAATATTTGTTGGATTGTTCCCACATGCTAAAACCCCGCTGGTTGAACTGAGAGAGGACTTGAGACTCAAAGTTCAAACTATAACTATCTTTGATCACCAAATCAAAAGATTTCAGAACAGGCAAGTCCTTATTGTTAAGGTCCAATGAAAAAGCAATTAAGTTGAAGAAAAGACTTGGAAATCCAAAGATACTATGAAAAAACAATACCCCATCTTTTTTAGGTATAACTTTATTTTTAAATTTTGAAAACAAATTTATTTTTAGGGGGTTAGAAATTGTAATATTAAAATATAAAAAAAAAACAAACAAAAACAAAAACAAAGCAGAAAAAAAAAAACAAATGGTGGGTACCACCACCCACCACTCCCACTCACTCTTCCACCCCCTCTTCACCCGAGAGCCCCCCAGCCACCAAAACTCCATTTTCTTTTCCTTCACTCATTCCCTTCTCTCTCGGCACTCTCCTTCTCTCTTCAAGAGCAACTAAACTCAAACAAAAACCCTTATATTGAAGCTTCTAAAATTCTCAACAAAACCATTGGAGGTTGGGTTTAGTGAATGAAGTGGATTTTCTAAAGAGAGAAAAACTTAGGGTTTGGAGTGGTTCTACAATAGATGAAATTTGTGGTTCCAATAGAGGTAATATTCTTTTGTAAGCTTGGATTTTAATTATTTTTACATCAATTTCAGATTTATATTGAGATTTGGGGTTTTGTAGAGAGAGAAAAATTAGTATTTGAAGGTGATGTGATCAAGAGATAAAATTGATCAGAAAACTTGTTCTCCCCAACAGATCACCCAGAAAGCAGAGTGCAAAGCAAAACTGACTATTGCTCTTACTATAACGGAGGAGTGTTTTCTACCAATGGTGGATCCTAGAATGGGAATAAACATGCTTGTGTCTTATACAATGGGGGTGGGAATTCTCTTTCATTCTTTTTATATTTTTAAGCTCAAGTTCCCTCCTCAGGATGAGGAAATCAAAACTGCTTGTGTGGATATCTAATGGCATACATGCTTATAGAAAATATGCTTCGACTAAGAATGGAGACAAGTGCAATGACACTTTCAGAATATATTACCACCAATTCATAATATCAGTGTTCCTCCCTCATTCTTCATTGCCATCATCAGTTCCTTTCGCCTTTCGATTCCTCATCACTGTTCTGTCTATCGAGTGCTCCAAAAATTGGCTCCTCCTGTTCTTTACCTCCTCGAAACCCCATTGCCCTCATCTACTCCGCTGAAGTTCAATTCCAATTCAGATTCGCCTTCGAGTCCACCACTGTCATCTGCTTCTCTGCCCAGTTATGATATGTTCAATATAATATGTTCAAATCAACATTGAAAATATTCATTAAATAATTGGAAGTTTTGAAATTACAAACCTTAATTGCTCTAGCTCTCTCCCTGCTCCAAGTCTTGTCTTTTTTCTGAAATGTGCGCGTGAAAGTATCTATGAATAAAGGCTTAGTCCTCGTTTCCTTGGCCTAAAATAAAAAAACACTGTTAAAAATAATGAAATAGTTTAAATTAGATTAAAAAATTAGTATTTGTATAAAATTACCAATCTATTTCTATATTCACCGATATTGATCGAGCCTCCTGTATATGTCGCAAACGATTCCCCTGAATTATAAGCTTGGTTTTTTTATTCTGCTCACTTCTTCATTTACTCTCCTCCGATTCCCAAAAATTCACAATCATGCTCCAATTTTGCTCGGTGATGCAGTTTGGCTTTTTTCCGTATCTCTTCGCATGATTTAGAACATGTCGGATGTGATCACCATATTTTTTCTTAAAAATCCTTCTTACTTCCAACTCTTCAGTCTCATCCCAAGTGAATACTCGCTGCAATGGAAAAAAACGAATTGATTATAAAGCTATTAACTTAAGTTCATATATAAACTAATAGGGATAACTTACCTTGAACTCGCTCTACCATTACTCTTTCGTTTCTTTCGGAGTGCTTGTGTAAGTGATTGAAGCCCCTCCCCAATGGTTATTCCCTATTCTATTAAGCTCGTGAATAATATGTATAGATTTTGTAACTTTATCATAAAGTTTCAAACAAACAATGTTAAATAAAGAAGATAGTTAAAAGAATATTTTGTTTTATAAATAAAAGAAATAATACATCTGAAATTTTAAAATTTAGTACTTATGAATCTCCGTAAGGGGCTATCAACTCTCAATTGTCTTCCCTATCTGCATATAAGTGTTCCACCGAAGGGACTAGCGAAGGTATATTACTAGCTATTTGTTGAGAATGCGAAGGGCCTACAACAGAAGGGGGAGGCGAAGGTACATTGCCGGTAAGGGAATGGGATTGCGAAGGTGCCGGAACGGACTGTGATGGTGAAGAGCATGAACTTCTATCAGAATTTTGTCTATGGTCGCCATGTCAAAACTATCAACCATAATATATTATTAACAAAAATAAAAAAATAAAAATTGCATGTTCATCAGATGTATAATGGAGAACATGAATAAACTTACCATATTTAATTTGACAAATTAAATGCGATGAAACAAGACACCAATATATTAAGAAATCTTCTCTAATGACCTATAGAAAAAAAGATAGTACATTAACAAATCAAATATATAAATTTATGAATGAGACCGTAAATAGACAACAAATTGAGTAACGAAATTTGCAAATTAAAACTAAACTAACTTACCCACTAAAAAAAATAGATTATCATATATCAAGATAAATATCCGATTTTTATTATATTAAGAGAACAAAACATACCCGTCATCAAAAATCAAAATCCTCATTGTCATCCTCATCTTCATCATGTGTCTCAAAATGAGACTCTTCAACATTATTATCATCAACATCCTCATACTCATCATCTGTTTCAAAATTAGATTCTTTTTCGTCTTCTCTATGAAGTTCACTTGCATCCACATCTATCACTACTCCGCTGAGATCTCGTAACGTTGGAATATTATATTTCTCGGTCTGAAATGTATTCGCAACTTTCTCTTATTGATATGCTATGTCTTCTCAATGTTCCTTAATTTTTTTCCGTGCTTTCATTTTATAAACAGCCCACCAATCAATTTTGTCACGTTTCAAACTAGGATATGAAGTATAAAATACTTGAATCGCTTGTTGTGCCAACACAAATGGTTCATATCTTTTATACAATTTCTTATGATTTATTTCAACCAAATTAAACTATGGATACACTTTTATCCCTTTGACAGGGTCAAACCAGCGACATATAAATAAAACAACCCGTAATTCCGGACAGGATACTCTAATTCTATGATTTCATCCAACAAACCATAAAAATCATTTTGACATCCACCATCATTGGATGACTAAACACAAACCCCACTATTCATTGTCGTTTTCCCCATTCCATATTCTTTAGTATGAAAATTATACCTGTTTATGAAATATGCTGGCCAAGTTCATACTATTGATTTTGGATCGCATGACAAATGGATTAACAATTCTTGCTCAACTTGAGCTTGATTATCAAGGACCTAAAGTCAAATAAATATGCTAATATGTTTTAAAGTAAATATTTAAATTATTTATAGAACCATAGTGCAAATTCTTCATCGCAGAAACAATCAAACTCGTTTCAAAAGTTCAGAATATACGTTTTGGAAAATCCTACCATCAAAGAAAATAAATTTTAACACAAACAATTTACGACATAAGAAATACATAAAATAGAAAATATATACTAACTCCAAATATGACATCACTTTTGGACAGTTCAATAAATATATGTGTGGGCTGCCCGTCATTCCTGATCAGTTAAGTATGTACGCTTACATGGTCTACTTGGTCGAACAACATAGTTAAAAATTGAGAATGACTTCAAATTGGGATCAATAAGACCCTCATCATTTCTTCCCGCTCTCCGCCTCTTGCACTGAACGTGAGCTTCAAAATAATATAATGCAAATGTTTTACTTCCTCCACAATATATGCATTGATAATACAGGCTTCAATATGTGCCTTATTTTTTACTTTTTTCTTCAAATGATATAGGAATCTAATTGTAATAAAACAAAATGTATTAGAAAATTATATGTAATGAAATTAGTAATTTTATATGCCTTGATAACGAAATATAAAAGATGAAAAACTCACCTTTCAAATGGATACATCTATCAAATTGGACAGGATCTCTAACTTTCGCCTCATATGACAAGTGAACCAAAAGATATTCCATGGAATCAAAAAATAACGGTGAAAATATCCTTTCTAAATTACACAAAATGATTGGAATCTCTCTCTCTAACATCTCCTTGTGTGAATGTCTTAACATTGTCGAGCAAATATCATGAAGGAAAATGCTTAAATTTGTAATGACACCCCAAACAAAATTTGGTAAGAGTTCCTTAAAAGCAATAAGAATTAGCTTTTTCATAAATATATGACAATCATGACTTTTTAAACCAATCAATTTACATTCCTTCAAATCGACACATCTTCCAAGATTTGAGACATAACCATCAGGAAATCTCAGTGATTTCAACCATTCACAAACAATTTTTCTCTGATCTTTATTCAATGTATGAACCAAATGACTCTTCCAATATGATAAATCTCAAAATATACTCCGTTTAGTCCATTTAAACGAATGACCATAGCCATATGTTGTACCATGTGGCTCTTCAATAATAGATGGAAAGTTAAGGACTCTATACCAAATTTGTTCATCGATTAATCTCAATGGAGGAGGTGTTCTTTCAATTCTATTCTTAGTGAATTCTTCTTTATTTCTTCTGAATTTATGAGTTAATGGTAAAAATTGTCTATGACAATCAAGATAACTTGCTTTCTTCCCATGTTTTAATCTGAATGACTTTGATCACTCCAAACATATTGAACATCCTAAAATCCTAGCAGTACTCCATCCCGATAACATATCATAAGCCGGAAAGTCATTTATGGTCCAAAGAAGAGCATCCTTCATTTCAAACATCTGATTAGTATGAACATCATATGTAGGAACACTTTCATCCCATAGTTGTTTCAACTCCACAATCAATGGTTGCATGTAAACATCTATTAACTTTTTCGGATTTTGTGGGCCAGGCACGACCAATGTTAAAAACATATACAGTGTCTTCATACACATACCGGGTGGAAGATTATACAGAGTTAAGATAACTGACCAACAAGAATAAGTTCTTCCTGATTTGCAAAATGGAGCAAACCCATCAGCACAGAAACCTAACCTAATATTTCAAGTCTCTCTTGCAAACTCGGGATATGTTCTATTAAAATATTTCCACGCCTCTGCATCTGAAGGATGACACATTAACCCCTCTTCTATTTTATGATTTGCATGCCAGGTCATGTGTTCAGCAGTGGTCTTAGATGCATAAAGCCTTTGTAACTTAGGAGTTAAAGGCAAATAAAACATTTGTCTATATGATTTACACCGCTGATTACGACCCGACCTCCTAGTACTTTTGTATCTACATTGATTACAGAATTTATAAAAATCTACATCTTTATCATCTCCCCAATATAGCATACAAGCATCTCTGCAAACATCTATTCTTTCTACCGGAAGACCTAATTCTTTTACCAGTTTTTTCATACTATAGAAATCATTGGGCATAATGTGATCACGCAGCAATACTTCTCCAATAACTTAAACAAAATCATTAAAACAATCCTCAGACACATTATGCTCTGCCTTGACATTCAATAGTCTTGCGGTTAGAGATAGCTTAGTGTGGCTGTCACAACCAGCCCACAAAGGCTCATCTGCAGCTCTTAACACTTCCTGAAATTGGAGAGATGATTCATTATTCACATTTTCATCAATACCTGGTACTTCTACCTCCTCCAATGGTGATACATAACTAGTATACCCATGTTCAAAAGTTAGAGCAAAGCTAGAACTTGCAACGCATGGTTCGGGAACAAAATTCAGACCCATCGCATCAATTACTATCCTTTGATATGGATTCAATTGATCATAATAACTCTGATCCCTATTAACTGAGAATTGTCTGTTTCGTCCATACTCCTCATCAGAAATGAATGGTTCACCATGACATGTTTAATTATAGTAATTCGAGATAAAACCAATTCTACAAAGATGTTCCCTAACTTTATCACATTACAAAAATTTACCATTATGACACCTTCAACACGGACACCTTAGCTCATTCACATCCATAAAATCAACATGACTACAAGCAAAATCTAAAAATAATTTCAATCCAAAAATAAGCTCATCAGTTAAAGCCCACAATCAGATAAGTTATTTTTATACATCCAACTTTTTTCGTTTTGCATTTTTCCTGTCTCCAAATTTAAAATTTTTTAAATATTAATAAAAACTACTAAAAGAACTACTAAATCATCAATAATAATATCATCATTAATCCCAACTAAGTTGATATAACAAAAAATAATAACGTTAATTGCATAAAAATTTAACGTTAATTTCACAATATAAATTAAATATTATCAAAATAATGTTAATTTCACAAAACTCAACATCACAAATAATACTAACCTTAATTTCGCAAAAATTTAATATAAGAATAAATAATATTATAAACAAAATTAATGTCAAACAAATTAACTAAATTATTACAATAACATTAAATATTATCATATAATCAAATAAAGTATAAAATATTGAACATTTAACAACATTGATTTTTTAACTAATCGAAATAAGATTTACTATAAATTGCTGATAACTGTTAACATAATGTTTCACCTAATCAAATATCAACACTTTCGATTCCAATTTTATATAAAAAATTAAATTTAACAAATCCAGTAACATTATTAAATCAACCACTAAATACAATAAAAATAAATTAATATAGAAATAAAAACAATACAAATATACAAATTAACATAATTGCATTTTTCAATCATTATAATACAAATTAAAACATTTCTCACCACCAAATAATAATTCACCGATAGGCTCAGATATCAACAGTAGCTATTCAAAAATGAACAAAACGAGAGAGAGAGAGAGTGAGAGTGAGAGTGAGAATGAAGAAAGAATGGTTTGAATATATTGAAATTAGGGACAAATTTTTTTTGTCCCCAAATTCGTTGCAAATTAGGGACAAAAAAATCGTCCTTGACCCTAAATAAAGGACGAAAACTAAATTTCATCCCGGAATAAGGGCCGGATAAAATTGTCGTCCCTCAATCAAGGACAAAAAAAAAAAATTCGTCCCTGAATCGGGGATGAAAAAAAATTCATCCTTGAATCGGGGACGAAAATGAAATTTTGTCCCTGAATCAGGGATGAAAAAAATTCATCCCTGAATCGCGGATGAAAAAAAAAAATTCGTCCCTGAATCGGGGATGAAAAAAAAAAATTGTCCCTAAATCTAGGATGAATTTTCTTTTCGTCGATATTTCAGAGACGAAAATTTTTTTGTCACCGATTCTGGTACGAAATTTAGTTTTCGTCCCTGAATCAGCAACGAAAGTATTTTTCGTTGCTAAAATCTGCAACAAAAGAATGTTTTCGTCGCTAAATTTGTGATGAATAGATGTTTTCGTCGCAATGTGCAATAAATTTAGCAACAAATAATTTTTTTCTTTACAATTTGTAACGAATTTTGCAACGATACTTATGGTTTCTGACAATTAACTCATTGAATGCACTAAAATAGAAACTAAATAGACAAACTATTAACAATATTTGCATACTATGGTATAATTATAAAAAACATTCATTATATTGATCATTAATTAACAAATATTTCTATTTTAACTCTTAGTTTAATGAATCGAATACTTAAACAAATTTATAATATAAAGTTATCAGTATTGGGAATGAAAAATTAAACAGATAATAAATAGAAAATGAATGTACCAATAATAACTTTTGTAACAATTTAAAATATTTGTAAAGTTATAGAAAATGAATGTACCAATTTAAAATATTACACTATATTATCATTCTTTTATATAAACAGATAATGAATAAACTATTTTATATAAGGTTTTGTGAACGTTTTAAGATTCTCTACGCTATCGGTGCATATCACCGTTTACAAATCGTTTTTAATATTAGAAAATGTTACTAATACAAGTAATTAAAAAAGTGATCGAAAAATGAATTTTAGTGACGAATTTTACCACAAATGTTATATTTGTCATTAATTTGCAACAAATTAAGCAACAAATAATCGAATTTTTTACAACGAATATAAATATTTGTCGCTAAATTTGTGACGAATTTAGAAATTTGTCACAAATTTGGGAACAAATTCGTTTTCATCCCAAATTTAGGGACGAATTGAGAAATTCGCCGTAGGACAAATAAGCGAATTCGTCTCAAATTTAAGAACGAATTTCTATTTCGTCCCAAAATTTGTGACGAATGTTTAAATTTATTGCAAATTTAGGGACGATTAATTTATTCGTCGCAAATTTAGGGACGAATTTTTAATTCATTGCAAATTTTGGGACGAATTATAAATTCATTACAAATTTAGCAACGAATTTTAAAATTCATCACAAATTTAGTGACGAATTTTGAAAATCGTTGCAAATTTAGAACAAATTTTTTTTTGTCGCAAATTGTCAACAAATTTTGTGTCAAAAATTTTTCGTCAAAAATCAACGACAACTTTTGTAACGAAAATTTTTGTTGTTGCTAAATTTGCGACAAAAATTGTTTTGTTGCTAAAATCGTGGCTAATTTGCGATGATACTCTTTTTTGTCCCTAAATTTGTTGTAGATTTGCGACGAATATGTTTCGTTGCAAAAATTGGTCGCTAAATTCTTGTTTTTTTTGTAGTGTCTTCACTCTTCTTATAACTCAGCGACGGATTGCAATCCATCGCTGTTTGTTTTTTTTCAATCAGTGACGGATTTTTTCCATCACTAATCTGTCGCTAATTTTAGCAGCCGATAGTATTCCGTCACTAATATTTAGCATGATTGTTTTCAACTACGGATTTTTTTCTGTCGCTGAAAGGTATCAACTATGGGCTCAATGAGGCACATTTCATCAAATAATAAAATATTGGAGAATGGAGACAAATGCAATGAAACTTTCAAAATATATTACCACTTGTTCACAATATTAGTGTTCCTCCCTCATTCTTCATAGCCATCATCAGTTCCTTTCGCCCTTCGATTCCTCATCACTGTTGCTATTGATCTAGTTCACCAAAAATCCAGCTCTTCGTGTTCTTCACCTCCTTGAAACCCCATCGCCCTCGTTTGCTCTATTGAAATTCAATTCCTTTTCAGATTCGCATTCGAGTCCACCACTGTCGTCTGCTCCTCTGCCTAGTTATTTATCATTCGCCATTCATCGTCATCTACAAGCTGCTCGAGCTCAATCGCCTTTGCATTCTTTGCCTATTCGTCTCTTCAGTTTCCGTCTTTCAACATCTTAGATGTGACTCTCCGCCCACCGCCATTTGCCCGCTTAGATTTCGGCTCTTTGACCAATCCACCAACTCTGCTCTACCTCAACATCTGCTTTGCCATATTGATTCACTTTGAATTCACTGCTTCGTCTTTGACTTGAGTCCTCCACCTTGGGTCGCCTTAAACTGTTTCCGATTCGCCATCTTCAAACACTCCTCTCCTCTTTTTGATCTCTCAAATTGCATTTTCAAATTTTGGATATGTTTGCTTTGTTATTTTTATTTTATTCTTTATGGTTCAATTTCTGATCTTTTTGTGCTTTATTCTTAGATTTTATCTTTAGGAACTTAATTTCATATTCATAAATTTAGTTGCAACTTTAAAAATAAAACAAAAATTCAACAATATTAATTTATTTCTCATTAGGAATTCAGATTTGGTTATATTATTTTATTTATTTAGTTTTTAATAGACTTAGACTTAGAAATTCATTTAAAAATTGGTTATATAATTTTGGGTAGTTAGAATAAATTAAAATTTTAATTAAAAAAATTGGCTAATTTTAATATGAGATTTGGTTATATTATTATGGGGTGTATGTAATCACAAAAAATAAAAAAGAGAGAATGCATAATAAATCAATAGTAACACAAACTACGATCTATATCCCACTAGAACCTTGGATCTGTATATATATCTTCAAATTTATTGTTTTCAAATGTAAATTAAAATCAAATTTGGGGAGATTTTTGTCAATTACTTTTGTTATACAGTTTAAGCTTTTTTGCCCATGAAATTTCAATCACTGTTCACAAATACCAATAATAAGGATCTTGTCCCAGGTTTAATCTTAAGTTGGTATTTTATTTGATGGTGAGTTTAGGATAATACAAAATTGTCATAAAAAGAAAAAAAAAAAGAAGAAAAAGCTTTAGCAAATCCAAAGAGGAAGTGTGTCACGCCATGACCCTTACATCGAGCACACAACAACCGCCACATTACCGTGAAACACATGTGAACTCCACTCCATATTCCGAGATACCATAAGGTATTCCAATATCCACCTATTTTCCAAAATAATCTAACCATAAAAATAAACTAGCATACATTTATTGCAAAATGAAAGGACGAACTTGATCTATCTCTACTCAAAACATGCATGCATCGGGCCAACCCAGCTGTTCTAATCAAATCCACAAATTATAAACAAGTTCCTACTCAAGAGATCCAATTCAAATTCTACCAAAACAATTCTTAAAAAAAAAAAAAATTCAAGGAGATAAAAAGGGGAGGGTCCTCATTTTAAGTATACAAACCATAGTCAAATTTCAAATCCATTTAAATATAGTAGAAAATAAGTTTTTAAAATAAATACACAGTATGCCTCCATTTGGTTCCACTAATATCTCAATTCAAATGAAAACTATTACCCGAATAACTCTAATAAACAAGTCTGTACGAGTTTAGCATTACGCGTCCACAAGTCCCGAGTAGGCTTCCTATGTGAAAATAGTAGGAGATGTGAGTATATACTATACCCAGTAAGTGATTTACAAATTGTACAAAAATAAGATTTATGTGGTGGATATATCAAATGTATATATTTCAAATCATCACATTATTCTCAAATTCATCCAATAAAAAATAAATAAATAAACTCAAACCATTGTTTTTAAAGTCATCATAATTCACAATTGTCATTAATCAATCTCATATGCATCCAATTATTTCATATTTTCAAACATGGAGCAAACCAAAATCATTAATTTCAACAAAGGTCTACCACGAGTTAGGGTGGAACCGCCAAGAGATTTAATAATTTTATGTTTAAAAATGCCCATATTCTTGACATTGCATGTGGGCTCTTATTGGTGGTGCACCCAACTATCTCATGCCCATGGTACTATATCCAACTATGAATGTACTGCACGTGCTCGGCTACATCCCATGGTCTACCAACCATATTAGTCGCTGTGTAGAGGGAAATGACTAGTCATTTAATAGGGATTCAAGCTCTTACCCCAAACCAAACATATGCACCGTTTCCCAAAAATCGTAAATCAAATTCAAGTACCATCAATTCTAATAATTTCTCAATCGTAATCATCCTACCAATGGGTTCAATATCAATAAATTCACATGGCACATTTATTCATTCAAAGCAAATAGGATGCTTAAGAATTTAAAATTCAATTTTTGAGATATTTTACACATACTATAGCATATAAATCCAAATTTTGAAAATCATTTAAAACATTCAATAAAATCATTTTTCTTATTTAAATACAATCATGAAATCAGTCACCTCTTAGGAGGATGAATACTCTCAATTCGCAATCAATCCAAAATAATCATTTCTTGTATTTCAATTGAATTATTTTAAATCAATAAATATAAATTCGATGTTAAATCACGCCTATGATTAAGGTTTAGGAGTTTTCCCAAACATAACACAAAGCCTAATTTCTAAAATCTGTGAATCTATGTTCCCATTTCATCAATCATATACCATTTTTATTCACAATTTTCCCAAATCTCACATTTATGAACCTTACATTTAATTTTCCAAAATTTCACATTTCCAAATCTTAACATAAATCTTAAAACAAGTAAGATAAACTCAAATCTAAGAGGAGAGAGAAATATTATCTCTGGGAAATCTACAAATTTCATCTGGTGTCAAGTTTGTCCAAAACCCTAATTTTCTCTCTCTACAAATATCCCAAATTCCAAGCATAAAAATCAAATTCAAAAGTAATAGAACTAGATACATGTTTAGAAGGAAGAAATTAG
This sequence comes from Dillenia suffruticosa, assembly GCA_033439265.1. Lineage (NCBI taxonomy): Eukaryota > Viridiplantae > Streptophyta > Magnoliopsida > Dilleniales > Dilleniaceae > Dillenia > Dillenia suffruticosa. The sequence goes on from JAVTVX010000005.1 coordinate 6,632,698, forward strand.
CTCAATTTTGTGATTGGATTGAACATTAAATATTGGGTTTCAAAAACCCTAGATTTTTTTCCTTTTTGAGCAAAATCTAGATTTCTCCCAAAATTACCTTCATTCACAAGTTTGCTTAAGGGTTTGGGAGGTTTAATGAGTGGGTTTGGAAAAAATGAAGTTGATTTCAAGACAGGGATGGGTGAGATAGAGAGATGAAAGTCGAGAGAGAGCGGTTGAGTGGGAGAGAAGAGAGTGAGTTCGAGAGAAGAGATAAGAATGAAGGCTTGTTTAAAGCCCTTTTTAATTGTTGAGTGTGAAATATTAATCTTGTCTCTCATTATTTTTAGTTTTTGTTCATGTTTAGTTGTTACTTTTTGTCATTTCGTATCTTTTCACACTCAAAAGTCAACTTGCAAATAGCAAGTCTACTTGGTTCAGAGGCCAAGTCCACTTATTGTCCAACAAGTAGACTTGCTCTTTATTTTTATTGCGCCCTCAAGTTGACTTGAATATGACTCAAGGTGACCCAAATCCCTTCTTTTGTAACCCCCAAGTTACCTTATTTTTTAGTGAGTCGCCTTACTTAATGTGCAGACATGTTCCTCTGTGAGTTAAATCTGGCGGGTTGACTCATGCCTGCCATAAGTAGCCTTATAGATACAAAATTTGGAAGCATAAGTCGATCTGTCATTGGGCAAGTCGGCTTGTCTATGTGTAGAGTTAAGAATTCTGAGGTCTAATCTCCTCAAGTCGTCTTGGGGCAAGTTGGCTTGTTCTTATTTAATTGACTTCAATTACGTTTTAATTATCCCAAATTATTATCAAAACCTATTTTTCTCCCAACAAAATTTTATAAAACCTTCATTGATAAATTAAAAACCAATTACAACATTTTTTTCCAAAGAAAATTGAAAATTTAATAAAAATTTTCTAACACCGATTTTTCGGTGTTACACGGTGCCCTTGGTGGTAGGTCATATTAGCTTGCATCAAGTAGTCTTAGTTTTATTTTTTTTCACAAATATGTCATATTTATTTCAATCATTTTACAATAGTTAATAACAAATTAGAAAATCCTTGGACTTCATTCTCTTGAATGGGCCAAGCATCCGTGTTAACCACTCTTGCATCCTTGAGACTTGGAACAACCTCTCTGATAGGGTGCTGCCGCATGTGGTCCGCAGGGATCTCTGGGAATTTTTTTGGAGCATGGGATTCCACCTTTTTTTAGTGCCGGGTATCCGATTACCGTGTTTTGTTCACCAACGGCCTGGCCAATCTCCCCTGCATCGTTCTGAGCATGTTCTGCATGAGCGAACATGGCAATGAGGAGAGAGAGGATAAGAACAGTGGCTTTCACATTCTTCTCCATTTTTCAAAGGTGAAGGTTGTGATAATTTTAAAATGGCAATTTTGCTTGTTTTGTTGAAGCAAAAGTTTTGGCTTTTATACTTTTTGAAATGGTTGTTATTAATAGGATTTTTATTTTCTTTTTTTTCGTGTGTGCTTTAAATAGTACGTTAGCCAGATGTCGTTGTGATTTTACTCCATTAATTTTATAGAATTTCTTTTCTTTTCTTTTTCTTTACTTTGATGTCAAAAGCTATATTTAGATTTTTAACCAAATTTATTAATAATTGTTTGTATTCTCTATTATTTAGCTTTAAAAAGAAATTGTGAATAGAAATGATTGACTGAAGAAATTAAAAACTACCAACAAACAGTCTGATTAACTTGGAAAATTGTCATTTGGATTTTTCACTGCACTATGTGTTATCATTGTTAATAAATGCCATAATGAAATAATCAAAGGAGGGCTCTACCAAAGATTAATATTTTTATTAAATAGCATGTATATTGTTTATCAAATTGAGCTCAGACAAATTTTACAACTTAAACTCAAATTGAGTTTTACTGTAAGGGCAAAAAGTTGAGAAGATATATGGTAACTATGTCTACCCATGTAAGGGCAAAAAGAAATAATTTTATGATTTTTAGATTATCGAAGAAAGTCAATTTTTATTACAAAGTTAAAATCCTAAACTCATATCATATAAATCCAAAATGTTAATTATATCAATTAAACAATAAATCAGTGTCAAGTGAACTTTGCTTAGATTTTCATTATCAAGAGATTTTTTAAAAAAAAAAAAAAAGAAAAAAATAGATTTTTATCTTATAAATTTTTTGTCCGCAACATAACAATAAAAGTTATAAAAGTTGAGAAGAAAAAATCTAGGATAACATATATGGTAACTATGTCTACCCATGTAAGGGCAATAAACTATCATTAAAATTTTATGATTTTTAGATTATCGATGAAAGTCAATTTTTGTTACAAAATTAAAATCCTAAACTCATATTGTATAAATCCAAATGTAAATTATATCAATCAAAGAATAAATCAGCGTCAAGTGAAATTTGTCAAATAATATTTTCAAGCTTAATATATAAAAATAACTGTAAGCTAAATTTAAGTAAATTAGTCTATTTGAACTCTTTACTGAAGAATTTATTTAAAATCAATTTCTAAGATTAAAAAAAAAAATTAGAGGAGAGAAGAGAAGAGAGAGAGAGAGAGAGAGAGAGAGAGAGAGAGTGAATGAGTTTCAAATTCTGTTACGCTTCATTAGGTTAGCCGCTTGTAGGATTTATATTATATATGGGAAACTATACATGAAAGACAATTTATTATATATTTAAAATTATATATAATATAAATGTATAAATAATACTAGTTATGTCATTTAAAAACCAAATCAATAATAACCTGAAAAAAAAATATTTTCTATCTTAATAGAAAAAGATAAATTTCTTAAATATTATTTAGAACTAAACTTAACTTATGATATTAAACAGACGAGTAGAACCCATGCGTATTTATGTAGATATAAACTAGGTGGGCTTTGGCCGCACAAAGTATGGTCAAGGGGAAAAAAATTTTGTAATTTTTTATCTTCTTTATTTAGGCCCCATAAATAGTTAGATTTAAAATTTATATAATACATTACTAATTGTAACTAATTTTATACATTACATTAATTAAATAATATTTATAATTTCCACCCAAAATATTATATTAACTCAAATTTAAAATAAAAATTATTTAAATCATGAAAGGAAATTTATAACTCCTTATTTATTATTTAAAGATCCAGCCCAATCTGACGCAACTCGAATGTAATAAGATCAATATGATTATCGAATACAGATAATTTATAACAAAATGTTATTTATTCTCTCTACTTATTTATTATTTTCCATATATAATTTAATTAGTTAATTCTAAAATAAAAATTAATTTTAACTTTAATTCTTAGAAATTTGCTAAAAAAAAATACTTTTTGTTGTAAAATATATAAGCTTGTAAATTTAGAAGTAAAAATTAATTCATTGATCCAGATTTAATGAAAATCAACACATGGACTTCTCGTTTTTTTGCATTTTCTTCATTTTTCTGCACTTTTATAGCTATATAAAATATTTTTTAATGATTTAAATACCCAAAAATTGGCATGTTGATCAATTTTTCTTTTTGATTTTTTTTTGCAAAATAATCTGACCCAATCACACACCACCTCATTTGGGAAAAGGGTCGTCATTTAATATATAGCCATGAAAAATGTTCAAATCATGAAAGGAAAAAAAAGAAAAATATGTTAAATATAACTAATTTGTTCAAATAAATTTATTTTAAATTACATTCTTTCCTAATTAATCGAGTTACATAAATTTTGAAAATCAAACCCCCACCCCACCCCAAGCCCAAAAAAATCCAAAGGAAATGGAACTCTATACCATTAGTACACAATAAAATACGTAAATTGAGATATCAGAAGAAAAATCTAATGAAAATAAGATATGCAATGAGTAACACACAAGATTTCTTAGCAATTGAGTCATCAAATTTTGGTACAATTATGCTTAATCAAAAAATAGAGAATTCATTGTAGTACAATTACAAATAATTTAAGTATGAAAATATGTTATAGAGAATTTATTATTTTAGGAGAAAAAGTAAATATCAAATCTAGCTTCCAATTTAAAGGCTCAATGAGGAACAATTAATCAGGCAAAAAAATATTGGAGAATGAATTTTACATGAAACTTTTGATTAGTCAAGATCCAAAGTGTGTGTAAAATGAGCTTAACATAATATATGATCCAATGGTTAGAATTAGTATGGGTCGATACAAAATTAGTAGAATTTAGGGTTTAAAATTTAGAGTTTAGAGTTTAAATTTTAAGGTTTAGGATTTGAAATTATCAGAACTCTTAGCACATATATAGTATGAGCCGGTGTACTAATAAGTTTATTCATGATTTAAAATTTAGGGTTTAAAATTTGAAAAAAGTGGATTTTTGATAATTATGAATATTGACTCTTGGATGCCTGATGATGGAGGACCATTAAGAAAAGAATAAATTACACTCTTTTTCCTTGTAGTTCGATCAAATTTCAGATATTTTCTTGTGGTGAAAAAATATCAATTTATATCCATGTGATGTAAAAAAAAAAAGAGACAAGTGACTAAATAGTCAAAATTAACAGGAAATTGAGAGCCACACGCGGAAAGTCTGGGTTGACTCATAAAAAGACAAGTGACCAACTTTTTTAGTTTTATATTTTGATTGCATTACAGATTTAACATTGCAGTTGCAACCAGGAGACATTTTTTTTTCAGAGGTTGAAGATGAACGTGGAAGGAGAGAGAGTGAGGGGTATAAATGACATTTTATATATTTCTGTTACTTTTCCGTTACTTTTTGGTGATGGTGGTTTTGTTGACATGGCAACTTAAGAACAAACAAGCGTGAACTTGTTTTTATATATAAATAGACTAAGATTGAAAGACCAAAATACATATAAAAGAAAATAAAAACAAAAATAAAAAAATATATTATGATATGATTAAATACATAACTTGTTTATTATGAATATTGAATGTTATTTGAAAATTTTAACGTTAATGATAAATTCTGAATTTTTATGAATACGATTATATGATTTTGAAATAATTGTTTAATATGTCCACAATTATCTCAAAATCATAAACCGTATCCATAAAAACTACATAAACTCCAGCCTCACCTCTTAGGTCTGGTGGCATAACTCAAGATTGTCTTTATTTTAGCTATGGTGATACAACCGGTTTAGTGACATTGGCCTTGGGACTCAAGGAAGTGTTAGCTTATGAGGTTGTATCGGTTTAGATGGTACAACATGCAGTAAATGGACAGATTATGACTGTGTGGGCCAAAAGGGTAACACAAGGTATAGTGCCCCATATGAAAACATATGAAGAAGATCTTTTCCCTCCATCGCATAATTCTGTATAAATATTCCAACAACTAGAACATAATAACCTCTTATCAGAGTTCTCACATTGCTCATAATGTTTCCATTTTCCCTATTTTTTCTTTTGTCTGAAGTTTGGATTTCTATTGGCCTTTTCACTTGTGACATATTTTGCTTGTCTTAGCAACCAAGTCCAAAGTCTTTAAAGTGTTTTTCTAGATCTTAGAAGTGGTAAAGAGTTGAGTTACTAAATACTTTTAGAAAAAAAGGATGGTAATCCTTATATGAACCTATTTACTCTATTTTCATCTATTTCAACTAACTCTTGGACATGCACTAATAATTGGGCATAGTGGTCTCATAATCACTAATAATCTAACCACTTTGTTTCAAGTCAAAAAACTTAGATATCTTTTGATATCTAATAGAGGTAGATACATACCTCACATGATTGATCTGCGTAAAATCACCTCAAGTGACATCTTGAAAGTTACTTTCATATCAAGGTCTCTCAACTCTAAATTCCACCATATCTAGTGGAATAAGATCCACTTCAAAAACTATTTCACCAACCTTCACTTCACAACCTTTATAGATAGGATGAGCAATATAAGGTTAGTTTCTAGACCTTGAAGGATAAGTTTGTATCAGTTTTAATTTTGACATTGTTGGTCAATGGATATGATATGTCGACTTGACTAGTGCTATGTAAGATTTTTCTAATTTCTATATTTGACTTGCAACTTCTACATAATGAAATTTTTGGAAGAATTCTTCTTTTCTCTTGGTTTGACAGATTCTTAGTGCCAGCAGAGTGGATGAGAAGTTGTCTAGTTCTATATAGTGAGTGCATGGCATGTCAGTAAGTAAAGGTTGAGCATTATAACCTATGAGAATTACTTGAGCCACTCCTTATTTCCGAGTAGGAATGGTGGTATAGTTTCATGGATTTTGTCTCAAGATTTCTTAAGATTATTAGGGGATTTGATATCATATGTATAATATTGAACCACCTTACTAAGACCATTTTCTTTTGATTGTAAAAACTTATTATATGGAAAAGGTAACCAAGATGTATATTGATTAGATTGTGACGTTACGTGAAGTGTCAGACTCTATTGTGTCAGATAGAGATTTACGGTTTACTTCTCAATTTTAGTCGAAATTACTAAAGTCTTTAGAAATTAAGTGGAAGTTAGGTGCAATGTTCTATCCTTAGACTGATGGCCAGTCTGAAAGAACTTTGAAGGATATTTTCCAAGTCAGTGCACTTGACTTCTTTGATAGTTGGGATAGGCATCTCCCTTTAGTAGAATTTATTTACAATAATAGTTATCAGTCTACAATCGGTATATCACAATATGAAGTGTTATATGAGAGAAAATGTAGTGCTCAATTGTGTTGGGATGAGGTCAATGAGAGAAAGATAGAATGTATAGAATTGATTGAAGTCATCATAAAGAAAGTAAAAATAATCCGAGAAACAATGACGATGGCCCAAAACCGACAAAAAAGTTATACAGATAAGAGGAGATGACCTTTAGAATTTAAAGTAGATGACATGGTATTTTTAAAAATCTCACCTTAGAAAGGAGTAATCCGATTCTAAAAAATGGGAAAATTGAATTTTTGTTACGTTGGCCCTTTCAAGATCATTGAGAGAATAGGTAAGGTGGCCTACCGATTGGAGTTACCTCCGGATTTGATGAAAATATATTATATATTCCATATCTTGATGTTAAAGAAATATTTGTTGGATCGTTCCCACATGCTAAAACCCCACTGGTTGAACTGAGAGAGGACTTGAGATTCAAAGTTCAAACTGTAACTATCCTTGATCACCAAATCAAAAGATTTCAGAACAGGCAAGTCCTTATTGTTAAGGTCCAATGAAAAAGCAATTAAGTTGAAGAAAAGACTTGGAAATCCAAAGATATTATGAAAAAACAATACCCCATCTTTTTTAGTTATGACTTTATTTTTAAATTTTGAAAACAAAATTTATTTTTAGGGGGTTAGAAATTGTAATATTAAAATATAAAAAAAAAACAAAAACAAAAACAAAGTAGAAAAAAAAAAACAAATGGTGGGTACCACCACCCACCACTCCCACTCACTCTTCCACCCCTTCTTCACCCGAGAGCCCCCCAACCACCAAAACTCCATTTCCTTTTCCTTCACTCATTCCCTTCTCTCTCGGCACTCCCCCTCTCTCTCCCTCCTTCTCTCTTCAAGAGCAACTAAACTCAAACAAAAACCCTTATATTGAAGCTTCTAAAATTCTCAACAAAACCATTGGAGGTTGGGTTCAGTGAATGAAGTGGATTTTCTAAAGAGAGAAAAACTTAGGGTTTGGAGTGGTTCTACAATAGATGAAATTTGTGGTTCCAATAGAGGTAATATTCTTTTCTAAACTTGGATTTTAATTATTTTTACATCAATTTCGGATTTAGATTGAGATTTGGGGTTTTGTAGAGAGAGAAAAATTAGTATTTGAAGGTGATGTGATCAAGAGATAAAATTGATCAGAAAACTTGTTCTCCCCAACAGATCACCCAGAAAGCAGAGTGCAAAGCAAAACTGACTATTGCTCTTACTATAACGGAGGAGTGTTTTCTACCAATGGTGGATCCTAGAATGGGAATAAACATGCTTGTGTCTTATACAATGGGGGTGGGAATTCTCTTTCATTCTTTTTATATTTTTAAGCTCAAGTTCCCTCCTCAAGATGAGGAAATCAAAACTGCTTGTGTGGATATCTAATGGCATACGTGCTCACAGAAAAATATGCTTCGACTAAGAATGGAGACAAGTGCAATGAAACTTTCAGAATATATTACCACCAATTCATAATATCAGTGTACGTCCCTCGTTCTTCATTGCCATCATCAGTTCCTTTCGCCTTTCGATTCCTCATCACTATTCTATCGATCGAGTGCTCCAAAAATTGGCTCCTCATTTTCTTTACCTCCTCGAAACCCCATTGCCCTCATCTACTCCGCTGAAGTTCAATTCCAATTCAGATTCACCTTCGAGTCCACCACTGTCATCTGCTTCTCTGCCTAGTTATTTATCATTCACCATTCACCATCATCTGAAAGCCACTCGAGTTCAATCGCCTTTGCGTTCTTTGCCTGTTCGTCTCTTCAGTTTCCGCCTTTCATCATCTTTGATGCCATCGTCACTCTCCACCCACTGCCATTTGCCCGCTTAGATTTCGGCTCTTCAACTAATTTGCCAACTCTGCTCTGCCTCAACATCTGTTTCACCACATTGATTCACTTTCAATCCGCCGCTTCGTCTTCGACTTGAGTTCTCCACCTTGGATTGCCTTGGTCCGTTTCTGATTCACCATATTTAAACACTCCTCTACTCCTTTTGATCTCTCAATTTGGATTTTCGAATTTGGGGACATGTTTGCCTAGTTATTTTTATTTTCATTCTTTACGGTTCAATTTCTTTATCTTTTTGCGTTTTATTCTCAGATTTTATCCTTAGGAACTTCATTTCATAAACATAAATTTAGTTTAAACTTCAAAAATAAAATAAAAATTCAAAAATATTAATTTATTTCTCATTAGGAATTTTGATTAATTTTACCTTTTTTATAATTTTACATTATTAGTTTTTTTTTTTGTTATGTTTTATAATTTGAGTTAAGAATAATTTTAGAGTTATGTATTAATTACTTAGCTTTACTCCTTTGAATCACTGATTATATTTTATTTATTTAGTTTTTAATAATCTTTGACTTAGAAATTCATTAAAAAATTGGTTATATAATTTTGGGTAGTTAGAATAAATTAAAATTTGAATTAAAAAATTGACTTTGAATTAAAAAATTTTGGGTAGTTTTTAATACTCCTTTGAATTAAAATTTGAATTTTAATATGAGATTTGGTTATATTATTATGGGGTGTATGTAATCACAAACAAAAGGAGAGAAAATGCATACTAAGTCAATAGGAACACAACTAAGAACTATATCCCACTAGAACCATGGAGCTGTTTATATATCTTCAAATTTATTAGTTTCAAATGTAGATTAAAATCAAATTTGGAGAGATTTTTGCCAATTACTTTTGTTTTACAGTTTAAGCTTTTTTGCCCGTGAAATTTCAATCACTGTTCACAAATACCAATAATAAGGATCTTGTCCCATGTTTAACCTTAAGTTTGTATTTTATTTGATGGTGAGTTTAGGATAATACAAAATTTTCATTAAAAGAAAAAAAGAAGAAAAAGCATTAGCAAATCCAAAGAGGAAGTGCCCGTGGTGGTAGGACATATTAGCTTGCCTCACCTTGTTTTAGTTTTATTTTTTCCACAAATATGACATATTTATTTCAATCATTTTACAATAGTTAAAAACAAATTAGAAAATCCTTGGACTTCATTCTCTTGCATGGTCCTAGAGTCCGTCTCAACCACCCCTGCATCGTTGAAACCTTGAACAACCTCTCTGATAGGGTGCTGCAGCATGTGGTCCGCAGGGATCTCCGGGAATTTTTTTGGAGCATGGGATTCCACCTTTTTTCAGTGCTGGGTATCCGATTACCGTGTTTTGTTCACCAACGGCCTGGCCAATCTCCCCTGCATCGTTCTGAGCATGTGCTGCATGAGCGAACATAGCTATGAGGAGAGAGAGGATAAGAACAATGGCTTTCACATTCTTCTCCATTTTTCAATGGTGAAGGTTGTGATAGTTGAAAATGGCAATTTTGCTTGTTTTGTTGAAGCAAAAGTTTTGGCTTTTATACTTTTTGAAGTGTTGTGACTAACAGTATTTTGTTTTCTTTTTCTTTTTCATATGAGCTTTAAATAGTTAGCCAGATGTTATTGTGATTTCCCTTCATTAATTTTATAGAATTTATTTTCTTTTCTTTTTCTTTGCTTTGATGTCATAAGCTATATTTAGATTTTTTTAACTAAAATATATTATTAATTGCTTTGCATTCTCTGTTATTTAGCTTTAAAAAGAAATTGTGAATAGAAATGATTGAGTAAAGAAATCAAGAACCAGCAACTAATATTCCGATTAACTTGGAAAATTCTCATTTGGATTTTTTACTGCACTATGTGTTATCGTTGTTAACAAGTGCCATGATGAAATGACCAAAGGAGGGCTCTACCGAAGATTAATATTTTAATTAAATAGTTTACATCTTCTTTATCAAATTGAGCTCGGATAAATTTTACAACCTAAACTCAAATTAAATTTTACATCTTCTAGATTTGAAAAGACAAAACGTGATACACCATATGAATCCTATCAGGGAGATGTGGTAAGAAATATGCCTTTTTCCTTTTCATTTAAACTAAAAGCTTAGATTTTCATCATCAAGAGAAACTTTTTTTTTTTAAATGTAGATTTTCTTCTTATAAAATTTTTGTCCGCTACATAAAATAAAAGTTAGAAAAGTTGAGAAGAAAAAATCAAGGATAATATATATGGTAACTATCTCTACCCATAAAAGGGAAAAAAGAAATAATTTTTTGATTTTTAAATTATCGATGAAAGTCAATTTTTCTTCTTTTCTTTTTTTTTTTAATGAAATTAAAATCCAATACTCATATCATATAAAGCCAAAATGTTAATTATAAACTTTGCCGAATAACATTTTCTATCTTAATATATAAAATAAAATTTTTTTTTAATAATAACAGTGTACTAAACTTAACTTATAATTAAGATATTAAACGAGCCGAGTTAAACCTAAACACACTCATAAATTGTTTTATATTATTTAACAAATTAGTCTATCCGAACTTCTCGTAGAATAACTTATTTAAAATTAATTTCCAAAATTAATTGACTTAGAATTTTGAAGTGTTTATTTTTATTGAATCTCATGGGTCGTATTTTTTATATGAACTATCATGTATGGATTTTTAATTTCTAATTTTATATGAATTTTGATGCATTTGAAAATAAATCCCATTGTGAGTCTGGTAATACTCACCGAGACCATTTTATCTCACATTATTTTCTCACATTTCCTAGGTAAAGATTAGTTTATGATTTACATTCACTTTCAATCGTTCATCCAGTCGACAATGAGCTTAGGTGGGATAGAGTTCGGATCTCCATGAAAGCTAAAATCTCTACATGTGAGTATTTGGTCTTTATGATGTCTTCTCTCATATTTCGTTTATTTTGAAAAATTAGTAATTTGAATCAATTAATTTTGTTCGATATTTTATTTTATTACATTGAATTAAAATTTGAAAAAACTTGACTTAATCTATTCATTTAATTTGGTCATTGAGGTCAAGTGGGATGGAGTTCAGATCTCCATGAAAGCTAAGATCTTTGCATGTGAGTATTTGGTCTTTATGATATTTTCTCTCATATTTCATTTATTTTGAAAAATTAGTAGTTTGAATCAATTTATTTAGTTCGATATTTTATTTTACTCCATTGACTTAGAATTTGAAAAAACTCGATTTAATTTATTCATTTAATTTGGTTAAACCTTTACTTTATAAAGTATTTTTTTTTCTTTCTACTGTTCGTTATATTATTTGTTTATATTCTAAGATGTTTAGTTAGACTGTTAATAGTGTTGGCCGGTTTAGTAATCTACCGATACCTTCACACCGGTAGCACCCTAGGTTAGAGGTGTTACGAGCCGATTTAAACCTAAACACACTCATAAATTGTTTTATTTTATTTAAGTAAATTAGTCTATCCAAACTTCTCATAAAATAATTTATTTAAAATGAATTTCTAAGATTTAAAAAAAAACCTAATTAAATTTATAATTTCTACCAAAAATATTATATTAACTAAAATTTAAAATAAAAATTATTTAAATTTAAACAAAACACACACATTTTGATATACATGTAGGAGAGGAAAACACAAAGCACTCAAATCAATATATGAACCCAAAACAGCTTTTAATAGGGTTTCTTTTTATAGTTTCAACATGGGCGGGCCAGGGTGGGTAGGTCAGCTTGTGGGTCGGGGTAAGCGGGGAGCCCCGTGCATTCTTCTCACTACAAAAAAAGCATCAATTTGCGACAAATTTGCAAGAAAAATTCGTCCCAAAACAAATTTGCGATGAATTTTGCAACAAATAATTTTTCGTTGTTAATAAGTCTTGCAAAATTTTTGGGACGAAAAATTAATTATTCGTCTCACAAATTTCCAACTAATATTTTTGTCACAAAATTCGTTATAGATTTATGACAAATTTAGCAATGAAAATTTTATTCGTCATAAATTTGCAACAAATAAAATGTTCCTCACAAATTTTGCAAGAAATATGTTTTCGTCGCAAAATTTGAGACAAAAAAATTTTCGTTGCAAAATTTGCGACGATTTTATTTGTTGCAAATTTGTGACGAATAAAATTTTTGTCACAAATTTTGAGACAAAAAAATATTTGTTGCAAATTTTGCAATGAATAAGTTATTCGTCGCAAATTATCAACGAAAAATAATTCGTCGCAAATTACCAATAAAAAATAATTCATCGTAAATTTGCCACGAAATATTTTTGTCACAGATTTGCCACGAATCTATTTTTCGTCGCAAATTTGCGGCGAATAGTTTTTTTTGTCGGAAATTTTGCAATGAAATTCAATTCGTGGCAAATTATGAATGAAAAAAATTTGTCGTAGAATTTGTCGCAAATTTGCGACGAATGTTTTTCGTTGTAAAATTCATTACTAATCAAAATTTACAATTCAATTTTAGCAACGAAATTTGCGACGAACGTAGTTTTCAAAGACAAATTTTGCTACGAAAATGTATTTTGTGACAAATATAAATTTTATTGGTATATTTGGACTATTTTTCCCTATATAATTGTTTTTATACTTGCTCATCCAACCTCATCAACAATTAATCATCCAAATCGTTTTTAATATCAAATTTCAGCCATCTATACTCATTAATAAAACTAACTATTCAATAAGATCAATAAGTTAAAAATTCCACAAGAAATCATAATAATAATATCAAAAATAAAAGCAACATCAAGTCTAAATGTTAAAATATCAATAACCATACATAAACAAAAAAAATCAATGTAACAAGTATCAAAATGTAACAGTCAAATAACAGTACACAATTTCAAGCATGACTTCCACCATCATCATCATCATCGAAGAAATCATCACCTTCATCACCATCGCGAGCATTATCAGGAGAAGAAATAGAAGGGGGAATCTATCTTGGAGCAGAGACTAACTGAAGATGTTGCATGATTAACATTTGCTGCGTGCGGAACTTGTTTATTTTTTGCGTGTGCTTTGCTTAAAGTTCATTAAATTCCTGATCTCTTTGCAGCAGTAACTCCTTCAAATGGCTCACCTTTCGATTCAATTGATTTCTTTCTGCCTGACTGCTAGTGGGGTGAAAGGAGATGAACCAGTGATTTTGTAAGTTTTGCTCAAAGAATCTAACCCAACTACTCTACCCCCTTTTGGTCCACCAGTCACCTCGAGCCATGTGTTCATGTTATCAACAAATGACTCAGATCTGCTAGATCATCACTAACACTCAAACTTCTGCATGATAGCTCACCATATTTCTCCTGTATTGTCATGAGAAAAATTAAAATAAATTTATAATAACAATATAAAACAAGCACATATAATCTTGATTAGATATATATATATGAAGGAAAATAAAAAAAAAAATTGTAACATAAGTCATGAGACTATATAGGATCTAAATTATGAATATTCATATTAACAATGAATAAGTTTTCATGAAAAAAAAACAGAGAATCTCTATCAACTAATTCATTAGAAATCAAAGAATCAAGTCAGCAATAAAAATAAACTTGGGAGAGACTAACGTAATAAATTCATTTTCCTATATTGTTATGATATGTTCAATATAATATGTTCAAATCAACATTGAAAATATTCATTAAATAATTGGAAGTTTTGAAATTATAAACCTTAATTGCTCTAGCTCTCTCCCCGCTCCAAGTCTTGTCTTTTTTCTGAAATGTGCGCGTGAAAGTATCTATGAATAAAGGCTTAGTCCCCATTTCCTTTGCCTAAAATAAAAAAACACTGTTAGAAATAATGAAATAGTTTAAATTAGATTAAAAAATTAGTATTTGTATAAAATTACCAATCTATTTCTATATTCACCGATATTGATCGAGCCTCCTGTATATGTCGCAAATGATTCCCTTGAATTATAAGCTTGGTTTTTTTATTCTGCTCACTTCTTCATTTACTCTCCTCCGATTCCCAAAAATTCACAATCATGCTCCAATTTTGCTCGGTGATGCAGTTTGGCTTTTTTCCGTATCTCTTCGCATGATTTAGAACATGTCGGATGTGATCACCATATTTTTTCTTGAAAATCCTTCTTACTTCCAACTCTTCAGTCTCATCCCAAGTGAATACTCGCTAAATGGAAAAAAACGAATTGATTATAAAGCTATTAACTTAATTTCATATATAAACTAATAGGGATAAGTTACCTTGAACTCGCTCTACCATTACTCTTTCGTTTCTTTTGGAGTGCTTGTGTAAGTGATTGAAGCCCCTCCCCAATGGTTATTCCCTATTCTATTAAGCTCGTGAATAACATGTATAGATTTTGTAACTCTATCATAAAGTTTCAAACAAACAATGTTAAATAAAAAAGATAATTAAAAGAATATTTTGTTTTATAAATAAAAGAAATAATACATCTGAAATTTTAAATTTTAGTACTTATGAATCTCCGTAAGGGGCTATCAACTCTCGATTGTCTTCCCTATCTGCATATAAGTGTTCCACCGAGGGACTAGCGAAGGTATATTACTAGCCATTTGTTGAGAATGCGAAGGGCCTACAACAGAAGGGGGAGGCGAAGGTACATTGCCGGCAAGGGAATGGGATTGCGAAGGTGCCGGAACCGACTGTGATGGTGAAGAGAGTGAATTTCTATCAGAATTTTTTCTATGGTCGCCATGTCAAAACTATCAACCATAATATATTATTAACAAAAATAAAAAAATAAAAATTGCATGTTCATCAGATGTATAATGAAGAACATGAATAAACTTACCATATTTAATTTGACAAATTAAATGCGATGAAACAAGACACCAATATATTAAGAATCTTCTCTAATGACCTATAGAAAAAAAGATAGTACATTAACAAATCAAATATATGAATTTATGAATGAGACAGTAAATAGACAACAAATTGAGTAACGAAATTTGCAAATTAAAACTAAACTAACTTACCCACTAAAAAAAATAGATTATCATATATCAAGATAAATATCCGATTTTTATTATATTAAGAGAACAAAACATACCCGTCATCAAAAATCAAAATCCTCATTGTCATCCTCATCTTCATCATGTGTCTCAAAATGAGACTCTTCAACATCATTATCATCAACATCCTCATACTCATCATCTGTTTCAAAATTAGATTTTTTATCGTCTTCTTTATGAAGTTCACTTGCATCCACATCTATCACTACTCCGCTGAGATCTCGTAACGTTGGAATATTATATTTCTCGGTCTGAAATGTATTTGCAACTTTCTCTTATTGATATGCTATGTCTTCTCAATGTTCTTCAATTTTTTTCCGTGCTTTCATTTTATAAACAGCCCAACAATCAATTTTGTCACGTTTCAAACTAGGATATGAAGTATAAAATACTTGAATCGCTTGTTGTGCCAACACAAATGGTTCATATCTTTTATACAATTTCTTATGATTTATTTCAACCAAATTAAACTGTGGATACACTTTTATCCCTTTGACAGGGTCAAACCAATGACACATAAATAAAACAACCCGTAATTCTGGACCAGGGTACTCTAATTCTATGATTTCATCCAACAAACCATAAAAATCATTTTGACATCCACCATCATTGGATGACTGAACACAAACCCCACTATTAATTGTCGTTTTCCCGATTCCATATTCTTCAGTATGAAAACTATACCTGTTTATGAAATATGTTGGCCAAGTTCATACTATTGATTCTGGATCGCATGACAAATGGATTAACAATTCTTGCTCAATTTGAGCTTGATTATCATGGACCTAAAGTCAAATAAATATGTTAATATGTTTTAAAGTAAATATTTAAATTATTTATAGTCTACTTATATATTTTTTGAACCATGGTGCAAATTCTTCATCGCAGAAACAATCAAACTCATGTCGAAAGTTCAGAATATACGTTTTGGAAAATCCTACCATCAAAGAAAATAAATTTTAACACAAACAATTTATGACATAAGAAATACATAAAATAGAAAATATATACTAACTCCAAATATGACATCACTTTTGGACAGTTCAGTAAATATATGTGTGGGCTGCCCGTCATTCTTTATCAGTTAAGTATGTACACTTACATGGTCTACTTGGTCGACCAACATAGTTAAAAATTGAGAATGACTTCAAATTGGGATCAATAAGACCATCATCATTTCTTCCCGCTCTCCGCCTCTTGCACTGAACGTGAGTCCCAAAATAATATAATGCAAACGTTTTACTTCCTCCACAATGTATGCATTGATAATAGAGGCTTCAATATATGCCTTATTTTTTACTTTTTTCTTTAAATGATATAGGAATCTAATTGTAATAAAACAAAATGTATTAGAAAATTATATGTAACGAAATTAGTAATTTTATATGCCTTGATAACGAAATATAAAAGATGAAAAACTCACCTTTCAAATGGATACATCCATCAAATTGGATAGGATCTTTAACTTTCGCCTCATACGACAAGTGAACCAAAAGATATTCCATGGAATCAAAAAATAACGGTGGAAATATCCTTTCTAAATTACATTAAATGATTGGAATCTCTCTCTAACATCTCCTTGTGTGAATGTCTTAACACTGTCGAGCAAATATCATGAAGGAAAATGCTTAAATCTGTAATGACACCCCAAACAAAATTTGGTAAGAATTCCTTAAAAGCAATAAGAATTAGCTTTTTCATAAATATATGACAATCATGACTTTTTAAACCAATCAATTTACATTCCTTCGAATCGACACATCTTCCAAGATTTGAGACATAACCATCAGGAAATCTCAATGATTTCAACCATTCACAAACAATTTTTCTCTGATCTTTATTCAATGTATGAACCAAATGACTCTTCCAATATGATAAATCCCAAAATATACTCTGTTTAGTCCATTTATGCGAATGACCATAGCCATATGTTGTACCATGTGGCTCTTCAATAACAAATGGAAAGTTAAGGACTCTATACCAAATTTGTTCACCGATTGATCACAATGGAGGAGGTGTTCTTTCAATTCTATTCTTAGTGAATTCTTTTTTATTTCTTCTGAATTTATGAGTTAACGGTAAAAATTGTCTATGACAATCAAAATAACTTGCTTTCTTCCCATGTTTCAATCTGAATGACTTTGATCACTCCAAACATATTGGACATCCTAAAATCCTAGCAGTACTCCATCCCGATAACATACCATAAGCCGGAAAGTCATTTATGGTCCAAAGAAGAGCATCCTTCATTTCAAACATCTGATTAGTATGAACATCATATGTAGGAACACTTTCATCCCATAGTTATTTCAACTCCGCAATCAATGGTTGCATGTAAACATCTATTAACTTTTTTGGACTTTGTGGGCCAGGCACAACCAATGTTAAAAACATATACGGTGTCTTCATACATATACTGGGTGGAAGATTATACAGAGTTAAGATAACTAACCAACAAGAATAAGTTCTTCCTGATTTGCCAAATGGAGCAAACCCATCAGCACAAAAACCTAACATAATATTTCAAGTCTCTCTCGCAAACTCGGGATATGTTCTATTAAAATATTTCCACGCCTCTGCATCTGAAGGATGACACATTAACCCCTCTTCTATTTTATGATTTGCATGCCAGGTCATGTGTTCAGCAGTGGTCTTAGATGCATAAAGCCTTTGTAACCTAGGAGTTAAAGGCAAATAAAACATTTGTCTATATGATTTTTACCGCTGATTACGACCCGACCTCCTAGTACTTTTGTATCTACATTGATTACAGAATTTACAAAAATCTACATCTTTATCATCTCCCCAATATAGCATACAAGCATCTCTGCAATCAGAAGACCTAATTCTTTTACCAGTTTTTTCGTTGTAGAAATCATTGGGCATAATGTGATCACGCAGCAATACTTCTCCAATAACTTAAACAAAATCATTAAAACAATCCTCAGACACATTATGCTCTGCCTTGACATTCAACAGTCTTGCAATTAGAGATAGCTTAGTGTGGCTGTCACAACCAGCCCACAAAGGTTCATCTACAGCTCTTAACACTTCTTGAAATTGGAGAGATGATTC
This sequence comes from Dillenia suffruticosa, assembly GCA_033439265.1. NCBI lineage: Eukaryota > Viridiplantae > Streptophyta > Magnoliopsida > Dilleniales > Dilleniaceae > Dillenia > Dillenia suffruticosa. Next base: position 6,651,300 of record JAVTVX010000005.1, read on the forward strand.
ATTATTCACATTTTCATCAATACCTGGTACTTCTACCTCCTCCAATGGTGATACATAACGAGTATACCCATGTTCAAAAGTTAGAGCAAAGCTAGAACTTGCAACGTTGGTTCGGGAACAAAATTCAGACCCATCGCATCAATTACTATCCTCTGATATGGATTCAATTGATCATAATAACTCTGATCCCTATTAACTGAGAATTGTCTATTTCGTCCATACTCCTCATCAGAAATGAATGGTTCACCATGACATGTTTAATTATAGTAATTCGGGATAAAACCAATTCTACAAATATATTCCCTAACTTTATCACACTACAAAAATTTACCATTATGACACCTTCAACACGGACACCTTAGCTCATTCACATCCATAAAATCAACATGACTACAAGCAAAATCTAAAAATTGTTTCAATCCAAAAATAAGCTCATCAGTTAAACCCCACAATTACATAAGTTCTTTTTATACATCCAACTTTTTTCGTTTTGCATTTTTCCTGTCTCCAAATTTAAAATTTTTTAAATATTAATAAAAACTACTAAAAAAACTACTAAATCATCAATAATAATATCATCATTAATCCCAACTAAGTTGATATAACAAAAAATAATAACGTTAATTGCATAAAAATTTAACGTTAATTTCACAATATAAATTAAATATTATAAAAGTAACGTTAATTTCACAAAACTCAACATCATAAATAATACTAACCTTAATTTCGTAAAAATTTAATATAAGAATAAATAATATTATAAACAAAATTAATGTCAAACAAATTAACTAAATTATTACAATAACATTAAATATTATCATATAATCAAATAAAGTATAAAATATTGAACATTTAACAACATTGATTTTTTAACTATTCGAAATAAGATTTACTATAAATTGCTGATTATTGTTAACATAATGTTTCACCTAATCAAATATCAACACATTCGATTCCAATTTTATATAAAAAATTAAATTTAACAAATCCAATAACATTATTAAATCAACCACTAAATACAATAAAAATAAATTAATATAGAAATAAAAACAATACAAATATACAAATTAACATAATTGCATTTTTTCAATCATTATAATACAAATTAAAACATTTCTCACCACCAAATAATAATTCATCGATAGGCTCAGATATCAACAGTAGCTATTCGAAAATGAACAAAGCGAGAGAGAGAGAGAGAGTGAGAGTGAGAGTGAGAATGAAGAAAGAATGGTTTGAATATATTGAAATTAGGGACAAATTTTTTTTGTCCCCAAATTCGTTGCAAATCAGGGACAAAAAAAATCGTCCTTGACCCTAAATCAATGACGAAAACTAAATTTCGTCCCCCAATAAGGGCCGGAAAAAATTGTCGTCCCTCAATAAAGGACAAAAAAAAAATTTGTCCCTGAATCGGGGATGAAAAAAAATTCATCCTTGAATCGGGGATGAAAATGAAATTTTGTCCCTGAATCAGGGACGAAAAAAAATTCATCCCTGAATCGCGGATGAAAAAAAAAATTCGTCCCTGAATCGGGGATGAAAAAAAAATTTGTCCCTAAATCTAGGATGAATTTTCTTTTCGTCAATATTTCAGGGACGAAAATTTTTTTGTCATCGATTCTGGGACGAAATTTAGTTTTCATCCCTGAATCAGCAACGAAAGCATTTTTCGTCGCTAAAATCTGTGACAAAAGAATGTTTTCGTCGCTAAATTTGTGATGAATAGATGTTTTCATCGGAATTTGTAATGAATTTAGCAACAAATAATTTTTTTCTTTACAATTTGTAATGAATTTAGCAACGATACTTATGGTTTCTGACAATTAACTCATTGAATGCACTAAAATAGAAACTAAATAGACAAACTATTAACAATATTTGCATACTATGATATAATTATAAAAAACATTCATTAAATTGATCATTAATTAACAAATATTTCTATTTTAACTCTTAGTTTAAGGAATCGAATACTTAAACAAATTTATAATATAAAGTTATCAGTATTGGGAATGGAAAATTAAATAGATAATAAATAGAAAATGAATGTACCAATAATAACTTTTGTAACAATTTAAAATATTTGTAAAGTTATAGAAAATGAATGTACCAATTTAAAATATTACACTATATTATCATTCTTTTATATAAACAGATAATGAATAAACTATTTTATATAAGGTTTTGTGAATGTTTTAAGATTCTCTACGCTATCAGTGCATATCACCGTTTACAAATCGTTTTTAATATTAGAAAATGTTACTAATACAAGTAATTAAAAAAGTGACCGAAAAATGAATTTTAGTGACGAATTTTGCCACAAATATTATATTTGTCGTTAATTTGCAACAAATTAAGCAACAAATAATCGAATTTTTTACAACGAATATAAATATTTGTCGCTAAATTTGTGACGAATTTAGAAATTTGTCACAAATTTGGGGACAAATTCGTTTTCGTCCCAAATTTAGGGACGAATTGAGAAATTCGCCGTAGGACAAATAAGCGAATTCGTCTCAAATTTAGGAACGAATTTCTATTTCGTCCCAAAATTTGGGACGAATGTTTAAATTTATTGCAAATTTAGGGACGATTAATTTATTCGTTACAAATTTAGGGACGAATTTTTAATTCATTGCAAATTTTGGGACGAATTATAAATTCGTTACAAATTTAGCAACAAATTTTAAAATTCATCACAAATTTAGTGACGAATTTTGAAAATCGTTGCAAATTTAGCAAGAAATTTTTTTTTGTCGCAAATTGGCAACAAATTTTGTGTCAAAATTTTTCGTCAAAAATCAACGACAACTTTTGTAACGACAACTTTTGTAACGAAAATTTTTGTTGTTGCTAAATTTGTGACGAAAATTGTTTCGTTGCTAAAATCGTGGCTAATTTGCGATGATACTCTTTTTTGTCCCTAAATTTGTTGTAGATTTGCGACGAATATGTTTCGTTGCTAAAATTTGTCGCTAAATTCTTATTTTTTTGTAGTGTCTTCACTCTTCTTATAACTCAGCGACGGATTGCAATCCATCGCTGTTTGTTTTTTTTTCAATCAGTGACGAATTTTTTTCATCACTAATCCGTCGCTAATTTTAGCAACCGATAGTATTCCGTCACTAATATTTAGCATGATTGTTTTCAACTACGGATTTTTTTCTGTCGCTGAAAGGTATCAATGATGGATTTCTTATTATCAGCGACAGATTTTTTCATTACTGAAAACATATTTTCTAGTAGTGAATCTAGCTTCCAATTTATGGGCTCAATGAGGCACATTTCATCAAATAATAAAATATTGGAGAATGGAGACAAGTGCAATGAAACTTTCAAAATATATTACCACCTGTTCACAATATCAGTGTTCCTCCCTCATTCTTCATAGCTATCATCAGTTCCTTTCGCCCTTCGATTCCTCATCACTGTTGCTGTTGATATAGTTCACCAAAAATCCGGCTCTTCGTGTTCTTCACCTCCTTGAAACCCCATTGCCCTCGTCTGCTCTACTGAAATTCAATTCCTTTTCAGATTCGCATTCGAGTCCACCACTGTCGTCTGCTCCTCTGCCTAGTTATTTATCATTCGCCATTCATCGTCATCTACAAGCTACTCGAGCTCAATCGCCTTTGCATTCTTTGCCTATTCGTCTCTTCAGTTTCCGTCTTTCAACATCTTAGATGTGACTCTCCGCCCACCGCCATTTGCTCGCTTAGATTTCGGCTCTTTGACCAATCCACCAACTCTGCTCTACCTCAACATCTGCTTTGCCATATTGATTCACTTTGAATTCACTGCTTCTTCTTTAACTTGAGTCCTCCACCTTGGGTCGCCTTAAACTGTTTCCGATTCGCCATCTTCAAACACTCCTCTACTCTTTTTTATCTCTCAATTTGCATTTTCAAATTTTGGATATGTTTGCTTTGTTATTTTTATTTTATTCTTTATGGTTCAATTTCTGTATCTTTTTGTGCTTTATTCTCAGATTTTATCTTTAGGAACTTAATTTCATATTCATAAATTTAGTTGCAACTTTAAAAATAAAACAAAAATTCAACAATATTAATTTATTTCTCATTAGGAATTTAGATTTGGCTATATTATTTTATTTATTTAGTTTTTAATAGACTTAGACTTAGAAATTCATTTAAAAATTGGTTATATAATTTTGGGTAGTTAGAATAAATTAAAATTTTAATTAAAAAATTGGCTAATTTTAATAAGAGATTTGGTTATATTATTATGGGGTGTATGTAATCACAAAAAATAAAAAAGAGAGAATGCATAATAAATCAATAGTAACACAAACCACGATCTATATCCCACTAGAACCATGGATCTGTTTATATATCTTCAAATTTATTGTTTTCAAATGTAAATTAAAATCAAATTTGGGGAGATTTTTGTCAATTACTTTTGTTATACAGTTTAAGCTTTTTTGCCCATGAAATTTCAATCACTGTTCACAAATACCAATAATAAGGATCTTGTCCCAGGTTTAATCTTAAGTTGGTATTTTATTTGATGGTGAGTTTAGGATAATACAAAATTGTCATAAAAAGAAAACAAAAAGAAGAAGAAAAAGCTTTAGCAAATCCAAAGAGGAAGTATGTCACGCCCCGACCCTTACATCAAGCAGACAACAACCGCCACATTACCCTGAAACACATGTGAACTCCACTCCATATTCCGAGATACCATAAGGTATTCCAATATCCACCTATTTTCCAAAATAATCTAACCATAAAAATAAACTAGCATACATTTATTGCAAAATGAAAGGACGAACTTGATCTATCTCTACTCAAAACATGCATGCATCGGGCCAACCCAGCTATTCTAATCAAATCCACAAATTATAAACAAGTTCCTACTCAAGAGATCCAATTCAAATTCTACCAAAACAATTCTTAAAAAAAAAAAAAAAAAAATTCAAGGAGATAAAAAGGGGAGGGTCCTCATTTTAAGTATACCAACCATAGTCAAATTTCAAATCCATTTAAATATAGTAGAAAATAAGTTTTTAAAATAAATACACAGTATGCCTCCATTTGGTTCCACTAATATCTCAATTCAAATGAAAACTATTATCCGAATAACTCTAATAAAACAAGTCTGTACGAGTTTAGCATTACGCGTCCACAAGTCCCGAGTAGGCTTCCTATATGAAAATAGTAGGAGATGTGAGTATATACTATACCCAGTAAATGATTTACAAATTGTACAAAAATAAGATTTATGTGGTGGATATATCAAATGTATATATTTCAAATCATCATATTATTCTCAAATTCATCCAATAAAAAATAAATAAATAAACTCATACCATTGTTTTTAAAGTCATCATAATTCACAATTGTCATTAATCAACTCATATGCATCCAATTATTTCATATTTTCAAACATGGAGCAAACTAAAATCATTATTTTCAACAAAGGTCTACCACGAGTTAGGGTGGAACCGCCAAGAGATTTAATAATTTTATGTTTAAAAATGCCCATATTCTTGACATTGCATGTGGGCTCTTATTGGTGGTGCACCCAACTATCTCATGCCCATGGTACTATATCCAACTATGAATGTACTGCACGTGCTCGGCTACATCCCATGGTCTACCAACCATATTAGTCGCTGTGTAGAGGGAAATGACTAGTCATTTAATAGGGATTCAAGCTCTTACCTCAAACCAAACATATGCACCGTTTCCCAAAAATCGTAAATCAAATTCAAGTACCATCAATTCTAATAATTTCTCAATCGTAATCATCCTACCAATGGGTTCAATATCAATAAATTCACATGGCACATTTATTCATTCAAAGCAAATAGGATGCTTAAGAATTTAAAATTCAATTTTTGAGATATTTTACACATACTATAGCATATAAATCCAAATTTTGAAAATCATTTAGAACATTCAATAAAATCATTTTTCTTATTTAAATACAATCATGAAATCAGTAACCTGTTGGGAGGGTGAATACTCTCAATTCACAATCAATCCAAAATAATCATTTCTTGTATTTCAATTGAATTATTTTAAATCAATAAATATAAATTCGATATTAAATCACGCCAATGATTAAGGTTTAGGAGTTTTCCCAAACATAACACAAAGCCTAATTTCTAAAATCTGTGAATCTATGTTCCCATTTCATCAATCATATACCATTTTTATTCACAATTTTCCCAAATCTCACATTTATGAACCTTACATTTAATTTTCCAAAATTTCACATTTCCAAATCATAACATAAATCTTAAAACAAGTAAGATAAACTCGAATCTAAGAGGAGACAGAAATATTATCTCTGGGAAATCTATAAATTTCATCTGGTGTCAAGTTTGTCCAAAACCCTAATTTTCTCTCTCTACAAATATCCCAAATTCCGAGCATAAAAATCAAATTCAAGAGTAATAGAACTAGATCCATGTTTAGAAGGAAGAAATTAGCTCAATTTTGTGATTGGATTGAACATTAAATATTGGGTATCAAAAACCCTAAATTTTTTTCCTTTTTGAGCAAACTCTAGATTTCTCCCAAAATTACCTTCATTCACAAGTTTGCTTGAGGGTTTGGGAGGTTTAATGAGTGGGTTTGGAAAAAATGAAGTTGATTTCAAGACAGGGATGGGTGAGATAGAGAGATGAAAGTCGAGAGAGAGCGGTCGAGTGAGAGAGAAGAGAGTGAGTTCGAGAGAAGAGATAAGAATGAAGGCTTGTTTAAGCCCTTTTTAATTGTAGAGTGTGAAATATTAATCTTGTCTCTCATTATTTTTAGGTTTTGTTCATCTTTAGTTGTCACTTTTTGTCATTTCGTATCTTTTCACACTCAAAAGTCAACTTGCAAATAGCAAGTCTACTTGGTTCAGAGGCCAAGTCCACTTATTGTCCAACAAGTAGACTTGCTCTTTATTTTTATTGAGCCCTCAAGTTGACTTGAATATGACTCAAGGTAACCCAAATCCCTTCTTTTGTAACCCCCAAGTCACCTTATTTTTTAGTGAGTCGCCTTACTTAATGTGCAGACATGTTCCTCTGTGAGTTAAATCTGGCGGGTTGACTCATGCCTGCCATAAGTAGCCTTATAGATACAAAATCTAGAAGCATAAGTCGATCTGTCATTGGGCAAGTCGGCTTGTCTATGTGTAGAGTTAAGAATTCTGAGGTCTAATCTCCTCAAGTCGTCTTGGTGAGTTTCATACTTAACCAAATTCAAATTTTAGAGCTTCAAGTCATTTTGTCATGGGGCAAGTTGGCTTGTTCTTATTTAATTGACTTCAATTACGTTTTAATTGTCCCAAATTATTATCAAAACCTATTTTTCTCCCAACAAAATTTTATAAAACCTTCATTGATAAATTAAAAACCAATTACAACATTTTTTTTCCAAAGAAAATTGAAAATTTAATAAAAATTTTCTAACACCGATTTTTCAGTGTTACACGGTGCCCTTGGTGGTAGGTCATATTAGCTTGCATCAAGTAGTCTTAGTTTTATTTTTTTTCACAAATATGTCATATTTATTTCAATAATTTTACAATAGTTAATAACAAATTAGAAAATCCTTGGACTTCATTCTCTTGAATGGGCCAAGTATCCGTGTCAACCACTCCTGCATCCTTGAGACTTGGAACAACCTCTCTGATAGGGTGCTGCCGCATGTGGTCCGCAGGGATCTCCGGGAATTTTTTTGGAGCATGGGATTCCACCTTTTTTTAGTGCCGGGTATCCGATTACCGTGTTTTGTTCACCAACGGCCTGGCCAATCTCCCCTGCATCATTCTGAGCATGTGCTGCATGAGCGAACATGGCAATGAGGAGAGAGAGGATAAGAACAATGGCTTTCACATTCTTCTCCATTTTTCAAAGGTGAAGGTTGTGATAATTTTAAAATGGCAATTTTGCTTGTTTTGTTGAAGCAAAAGTTTTGGCTTTTATACTTTTTGAAGTGGTTGTTATTAATAGGATTTTTATTTTCTTTTTTTTTCATGTGTGCTTTAAATAGTACGTTAGCCAGATGTCGTTGTGATTTCACTCCATTAATTTTATAGAATTTCTTTTCTTTTCTTTTTCTTTGCTTTGATGTCAAAAGCTATATTTAGATTTTTAACCAAATTTATTATTAATTGTTTGTATTCTCTATTATTTAGCTTTAAAAATAAATTGTGAATAGAAATGATTGAGTGAAGAAATTAAAAACTACCAACAAACAGTCTGATTAACTTGGAAAATTGTCATTTGGATTTTTCACTGCACTATGTGTTATCATTGTTAATAAATGCCATAATGAAATAATCAAAGGAGGCCTCTACCAAAGATTAATATTTTTATTAAATAGCATGTATATTGTTTATCAAATTGAGCTCAGACAAATTTTACAACTTAAACTCAAATTGAGTTTTACTATCATTAAAATTTTTAGCCCTAATTCTGGATTTGAAAAGACAAAATGTGGTACACCATATGAATCCTATTATAGAGAAGTGGTAAGAAATATGCCTTTTTCCTTTTCATCTAAACTAAAAGCTTAGATTTTCATCATCAAGAGAATTTTTTTTAAAAAGAAAAAAGAAAAAAATAGATTTTCATCTTATAAATTATTTGTCCGCAACATAACAATAAAAGTTATAAAAGTTGAGAAGAAAAAATCAAGGATAAGATATATGGTAACTATGTCTACCCATGTAAGGGCAATTAACTATCATTAAAATTTTATGATTTTTATATTATCGATGAAAGTCAATTTTTGTTACAAAATTAAAATCCTAAACTCATATTGTATAAATCCAAAATGTAAATTATATCAATCAAAGAATAAATCAGCGTCAAGTGAAATTTGTCAAATAATATTTTCAAGCTTAATATATAAAAATAACTGTAAGTTAAATTTAAGTAAATTAGTCTATTTGAACTCTTTACGGAAGAATTTATTTAAAATCAATTTCTAAGATTAAAAAAAAAAATTAGAGGAGAGAAGAGAAGAGAGAGAGAGAGAGAGAGAGAGTGAATGAGTTTCAAATTCTGTTACGCTTCATTAGGTTAGCCGCTTGTAGGATTTATATTATATATGGGAAACTATACATGAAAGACAATTTATTATATATTTAAAATTATATATAATTTAAATGTATAAATAATACTAGTTATGTCATTTAAAAACCAAATCAATAATAACCTGAAAAAAAAATATTTTCTATCTTAATAGAAAAAGATAAATTTCTTAAATATTATTTAGAACTAAACTTAACTTATGATATTAAACAGCCGAGTAGAACCCATGCGTATTTATGTAGATATAAACTAGGTGGGCTTTGGCCGCACAAAGTGTGGTCAAGGGGAAAAAAAATTTGTAATTTTTTATCTTCTTTATTTAGGCCCCATAAATAGTTAGATTTAAAATTTATATAATACATTACTAATTGTAACTAACTTTATACATTACATTAATTAAATAATATTTATAATTTCCACCCAAAATATTATATTAACTCAAATTTAAAACAAAAATTATTTAAATTTAAACGAAACACACACATTTTGATATACACGTTGCAGAGGAAAACATAAAGCACTCCAATCACCCAAAACAGCTTTTAATAGGGTTTCTTTTTCTGGTTTCAACAAAGCATCACAAAAACTAAAGCAAGAAAAATGCTGGATCATCAAACCCAGAGAATCACCAGAAAGAAAAAGTACAGTACAGATCCTAAATATGTTTAGCACAAAACTGAGAAATGAAAACCATAGATTTGAGAGAGAGAGAGAGAGAGAGAGAGAGAAGGGTAGTAGAAATAAAGGAGATAGGAGACGAAGAAAAAGACGAGAGATTGAGAGCAAAAATAACATAAAATAAAAAAATAAGCTTTTTCGAAAGATATCCAAGTCCACGTGGTGGTGTTCTTGTCGACCTCTCAATACAGGAGGAAATCCCAACTCCCTTTTATCCTATAGATAGATAATACCGTAGGCATAATCCATTGAAATATGTGTTAAAATTTACTTCAAAATCATTAATTAGTCATAAATTTAAATTATATCTAAGAGTTAACATCAAATGAGGTGTTTTTAATATTTAATACTTAGAATGACTTATTGATGATATAGTTGAAATTAATATCTTTTAAATAAAATTTAAAAAAATCTCGATTTGAATCTTATATATGACAAAAATAGACATGAGAGTTTTGATCCTTAAAGATCCAGCCCAATCTGACCCAACTCGAATGTAATAAGATCAATATGATTATCGAATACAGATAATTTATAACAAAATGTTATTTATTCTCTCTACTTATTTATTATTTTCCATATAAATAATTTAATTAGTTAATTCTAAAATAAAAATTAATTTTAACTTTAATTCTTAGAAATTTGCTAAAAAATACTTTTTGTTGTAAAATATATAAGCTTGTAAATTTAGAAGTAAAAATTAATTCATTGATCCAGATTTAATGAAAATCAACACATGGACTTCTCGTTTTTTCGCATTTTCTTCATTTTTCTGCACTTTTATAGCAATATAAAATATTTTTTAATGATTTAAATACCCAAAAATTGGCATGTTGATCAATTTTTCTTTTTGATTTTTTTTTGCAAAATAATCTGACCCAATCACACACCACCTCATTTGGGAAAAAGGTTGTCATTTAATATATAGCCATGAAAAATGTTCAAATCATGAAAGGAAAAAAAAGAAAAATATGTTAAATATAACTAATTTGTTCAAATAAATTTATTTGAAATTACATTCTTTCCTAATTAATCGAGTTACATAAATTTTGAAAATCAAACCCCCACCCCACCCCAAGCCCAAAAAAATCCAAAGGAAATGGAACTCTATACCATTAGTACACAATAAAATACGTAAAGAGAGATATCAGAAGAAAAATCTAATGAAAATAAGATATGCAATGAGTAACACACAAGATTTCTTAGCAACTGAGTCATCAAATTTTGGTACAATTATGCTTAATCAAAAAATAGAGAATTCATTGTAGTACAATTACAAATAATTTAAGTATGAAAATATGTTATAGAGAATTTATTATTTTAGGAGAAAAAGTAAATATCAAATCTAGCTTCCAATTTAAAGGCTCAATGAGGAACAATTAATCAGGCAAAAAAATATTGGAGAATGAATTTTACATGAAACTTTTAATTAGTCAAGATCCAAAGTGTCCATAAAATGAGCTTAACATAATGAATGATCCGATGGTTATAATTTTGACACTAAAGAGACCAAAATAAAACCAATAACCAGGTCAATTTATTTTAGTATGGGTCGATACAAAATCAATAGAATTTAGGGTTTAAAATTTAGAGTTTAGAGTTTAAATTTTAAGTTTTAAGATTTGGAATTATCAGAACTCTTAGTGCATATATAGTATGAGCCGGTGTACTAATAAGTTTATTCATGATTAAAAATTTAGGATTTAAAATTTGAAAAAAGTGGATTTTTGATAATTATGAATATTGACTCTTGGATGCCAGATGATGGAGGACCATTAAGAAAAGAATAAATTACACTCTTTTTCCTTGTAGTTCGATCAAAATTCAGATATTTTCTTGTGGTGAAAAAATATCAATTTATATCCATGTGATGTAAAAAAAAAAAAGACAAGTGACTAAATAGTCAAAATTAACAGGAAATTGAGAGCCACACGCGGAAAGTCTGGGTTGACTCATAAAATTATTTTTTTTTTCAAAATTACCCCTGATTAAAAAAAATCACATTAAGAAAAGAATATCAATTTATATCCATGTGATGTAAAAAAAAAAGACAAGTGACCAACTTTTTTAGTTTTATATTTTGATTGCATTACAGATTTAACATTGCAGTTGCAACCAGGAGACATTTTTTTTTGTCAGAAGTTGAAGATAAATGTTGAAGGAGAGAGAGTGAGGGGTATAAATGACATTTTATATATTTCTGTTACTTTTCCGTTACTTTTTGGTGGTGGTGGTTTTGTTGACATGGCAACGTGAGAACAAACAAGCACTAAAAAAAACAGCCTTTTAGCCACAAATTTAGCGACGAAAATTTTAAAAAAATTCGTCGCTAAAAACATTAGCGACGGATTTAGCGACGAAAAATTTTTCATCGCTAATAACGCGTCGCAAAAATTTAGCGACGAAAATTAGAAATCCGTCGCTAAATTTAGCGACGAAAATCTGGAATCCGTCGCTAAATTTAGCAACAAATAAGTTTTTGTCGCTAAAATTCGTCACAAAATTTAGCGACGAAAAATTATTCGTCGCTAAATTTAGCGTTTTTCGTCGCTAAATTTAGCGAAAGATAATTTTTGTCATAGCGACGGATTCCAAATCCGTCGCTGATTCCATATGCCCCCTCTGAGCCGGCAGATCCAACCTGCCTGCCCTACAACCCTGCCCGCCCAAGCCAGCTGCAACCCTGCCCGCCCAAGCCAGCACCCCACCTGACCGCCCGCCCGCCCTGTAACCTGCCCGCCCGAGCCAGCATCAACTCTTAATTGCTGGAAAATGCCTCGCCTTCTGCCTGCCTCCACCGTGGTTCGAACCCCGAACTCCTACACGAACTCCTGCACACACGCAACTTGTAAACCACCGAGCCAACGATATTATTGTGATATAAAGTTTTTTTTTTATTATTTATTATCTTTTTTTCACATTTTTCTAATAATAATAAAATAATATATAATAACAATTTAAAATAATAAATATAAAAACTATTTTTATTTATACCACCAACCTAAAATAATATTTAATTAAAACTAATAAATATTATAATTTTTAATAAAATAAAAAATAATAAAATACTAATTTAAAATAAAATAATAAATTAATTAAAAAATATATTAATATTATATTTTGATTTCTTCTTTTTACTTTTATTTTATTAATTTATTATTCTTTTTCATTCTTATTTTTATTTTTTAATCCATAATTTAAAAATGTATCTCAAAACTATAAAATTATAATTATCAATAAATTATAATATATTAATAATTTAAAAAATCTATATATTTAATCACAAAATATTTTTATTCAAATTTCAATAAAATTACTATATATAAGAAATGAAAATAAAAAGAAAAAAAACCAAAAGAAAAAAAAGTAAGAGTAGGAAACAAAAAGGTGGAAGAAAGAAAATAAAAATATCATCACAAAACACTAACACCAAGCAAAGGTGCAATGGTGATCTGCTCAAATCCGAAGTCTAAGGTCCAAGGTTCGAATCCCTCCACCTGCATGTTTTGTTTAGAATTAAAACAAAGGGCGCCGCGGGCGCCCGCGCGCCTACTGCAGGCACGCCCAGGCGCGGGCGTGCGCGCGCGCCTGCTGGGGCGCGGGCGCCCGCGCCTGCCTGCCTGGGCGCCCGCACACCTCGGCGCCCGCGCGCCTGCCTAGGCGCCCAGGCAGGCACGCCCAAGCACGGGCGCCCAGGCAGGCACCCGCGAGCGCCGAGACAGGCGCAGGCAGGGCGCGGGCGCCCAGGTAGGCAGGCGCCCGTGCGTGCATGCGCCGGCGCCCGCGCCCACGCAGACATTAATATTTAATTTTAATTTATATTATTGAATAAAATAATACAAATAAAATAAAATTACCTATACAATAATAAAAAATATTAAATCAAACAAAAAAAGTAAAAAAAATAATAAATTAATTAAAAAATATATATATTTTAAATAAAATAAAATATATGGTTTTTTTAAGAATTAAATAACATTATTCTTAATAAAATAAAATGTAAATTAAAATATTATAAAATAATAATATGATTTGTTAATGTAAATTAGTAAAATAAAATTAAAATTAAATAAAATTATAATTAAAAGAATATAAAATTCAGCGACGGGTTTGGAATCCGTCGCTGAAATTATTAAAATAAAATAAAAATAAAATAAATTCAGCGATGGATTTTAATCCGTCGCTAAATTATCGGATATACGGATTGGATTTTCATCTAGCGACGGAAAATAAATTCGTCGCTAAATTAATTTTTAACTTAAATATTACATATTAATAAAAGAAAAATAAAAATAAAAAAATAAAATTCTATTTATTTAAAAAAAGATTAAATTTTGTGACGAATTTTAAATTTGTGGCAAAATTTTGTCATATTTAGCGACGAAATTTGCAACAAAAAATTTTTTGTCCCCAATTGACGACGAATTTAGCGACGAAACTTTTTTCGTCACTAATTAGCGACGAATTTAGTCACGAAAATTTTTTCGTCACTAATTAGCGACGAATTGTGCTACGAATAATGTGTCCGTCGCTAATTTAGCCACGACTTTTTTTTGTTGCAAATTTTGTGGCCAATTAGAGACGAAAAAGTTTTTCGTCGCTAAATCCGTCGCAAAATAGCGATGAATTTTTTTCGTCGCGAAAATCCGTGGCTAAAACCGTGTTTTTTTGTAGTGAAGCGTGAACTTGTTTTTATATATAAATAGACTAAGTTTGGAATACCAAAATATATATAAAAAAAAAAAAACAAAAACAAAAATAAAAAAATATATTATGATATGATTAAATGCATAACTTGTTTATTATGAATATTGAATGTTATTTGAAAATTTTAACATTAATGATAAATCCTGAATTTTTATGAATACGATTATATGATTTTGAAATAATTGTTTAATATGTCCACAATTATCTCAAAATCATATAACCGTTTCTATAAAAACTACATAAACTCCAGCCTCACCTCTTAAGTCTGGTGGCATAACTCAAGATTGTCTTTATTTTAGCTATGGTGATACAACCGGTTTAGTGACATTGGCCTTGGGGCTCAAGGAAGTGTTAGCTTATAAGGTTGTATAGGAACATGCAGTAAATGGACAGATTATGACTGTGTGGGCCAAAAGGGTAACACAAGGTATAGTGCCCCATATGAAAACATATGAAGATCTTTTCCCTCCATTGCATAATTCTGTATAAATATTCCAACAACTAGAACATAATAACCTCTTATCAGAGTTCTCACATTGCTCATAATGTTTCTATTTTCCCTATTTTTTCTTTTGTCTGAAGTTTGGATTTCTATTGGTCTTTTCACTTGTGACATATTTTGCTTGTCTTAGCAACCAATTCCAAAGTCTTTAAAGTATTTTTCTAGATCTTAGAAGTGGTAAAGAGTTGAGTTACTAAATACTTTTAGAAAAAAAGGACGGTAATCCTTATATGAACCTATTTACTCTATTTTCATCTATTTCAACTAACTCTTGGACATGCACTAATAATTGGGCATAGTGGTCTCATACTCACTAATAATCTAACCACTTTATTTCAAGTCAAAAAACTTAGATATCTTTTGATATCTAATAGAGGTAAATACATACCTCACATGATTGATCTGCGTAAAATCACCTCAAGTGACATCTTGAAAGTTACTTTCATATCAAGGTCTCTCAACTCTAAATTCCACCATATCTAGTGGAATAAGATCCACTTCAAAAACTATTTCACCAACCTTCACTTCACAACCTTTATAGATAGGATGAGCAATATAAGGTTAGTTTCCAGACCTTGAAGGACAAGTTTGTATCAGTTTTAATTTTGACATTGCTGGTCAATGGATATGACATGTCGACTTGACTAGTGCTATGTAAGATTTTTCTAATTTCTATATTTGACTTGCAACTTCTACATAATGAAATTTTTGGAAGAATTCTTCTTTTCTCTTGGTTTGACAGATTCTCAGTGCCAGCAGAGTGGATGAGAAGTTGTCTAGTTCTATGTAGTGAGTGCATGGCATGTCAGTAAGTAAAAGTTGAGCATTATAACCTATGAGAATTACTTGAGCCACTCCTTATTTCCGAGTGGGAATTGTGGTATAGTTTCATGGATTTTGTCTCAAGATTTCTTAAGATTATTAGGGGATTTGATATCATATGTATAATATTGAACCACCGTACTAAGACCATTTTCTTTTGATTGTAAAAACTTATTATATGGAAAAGGTAACCAAGATGTATATTGATTAGATTGTGACGTTACGTGAAGTGTCAGACTCTATTGTGTCAGATAGAGATTTACGGTTTACTTCTCAATTTTAGTCGAAATTACTAGAGTCTTTAGAAATTAAGTGGAAGTTAGGTGCAATGTTCTATCCTTAGACTGATGGCCAGTCTGAAAGAACTTTGAAGGATATTTTCCAAGTCAGTGCACTTGACTTCTTTGATAGTTGGGATAGGCATCTCCCTTTAGTAGAATTTATTTACAATAATAGTTATCAGTCTACAATCGGTATATCACAATATGAAGTGTTATATGAGAGAAAATGTAGTGCTCAATTGTGCTGGGATGTGGTCAATGAGAGAAAGATAGAAAGTATAGAATTGATTGAAGTCATCATAAAGAAAGTAAAAATAATCCGAGAAAGAATGACGGTGGCCCAAAACCGACAAAAGAGTTATACCGATAAGAGGAGATGACCTTTAGAATTTAAAGTAGATGACATGGTATTTTTAAAAATCTCACCTTAGAAAGGAGTAATCCGATTCTCAAAAATGGGAAAATTGAATTTTTGTTACGTTGGCCCTTTCAAGATCATTGAGAGAATAGGTAAGGTGGTCTACCGATTGGAGTTACCTCCGGATTTGATGAAAATATATTATATATTCCATATCATGATGTTAAAGAAATATTTGTTGGATCGTTCCCACATGCTAAAACCCCACTGGTTGAACTGAGAGAGGACTTGAGATTCAAAGTTCAAACTGTAACTATCCTTGATCACCAAATCAAAAGATTTCAGAATAGGCAAGTCCTTATTGTTAAAGTCCAATGAAAAAGCAATTAAGTTAAAGAAAAGACTTGGAAATCCAAAGATATTATGAAAAAACAATACCCCATCTTTTTTAGGTATGACTTTATTTTTAAATTTTGCAAACAAAATTTATTTTTAGGGGGTTAGAAATTGTAATATTAAAATATAAAACAAAAACAAAAACAAAAACAAAGCAGAAAAAAAAAACAAATGGTGGGTACCACCACCCACCACTCCCACTCACTCTTCCACCCCCTCTTCACCCGAGAGCCCCCCAGCCACCAAAGCTCCATTTTCTTTTCCTTCACTCATTCCCTTCTCTCTCGGCACTCTCCCTCTCTCTCTCTCCTTCTCTCTTCAAGAGCAACTAAACTCAAACAAAAACCCTTATATTGAAGCTTCTAAAATTCTCAACAAAACCATTGGAGGTTGGGTTTAGTGAATGAAGTGGATTTTCTAAAGAGAGAAAAACTTAGGGTTTAGAGTGGTTCTACAATAGATGAAATTTGTGGTTCCAATAGAGGTAATATTCTTTTCTAAACTTGGATTTTAATTATTTTTACGTCAATTTCGGATTTATATTGAGATTTGGGGTTTTGTAGCGAGAGAAAAATTAGTATTTGAAGGTGATATGATCAAAAGATAAAATTGATCAAAAAACTTGTTCTCCCCAACAGATGACCCAGAAAGCAGAGTGCAAAACAAAACTAACTATTGCTCTTACTATAACGGAGGAGTGTTTTCTACCAATGGTGGATCCTAGAATGGGAATAAACATGCTTGTGTCTTATACAATGGGGGTGGGAATTCTCTTTCAGCTCAAGTTCCCTCCTCAGGATGAGGAAATCAAAACTGCTTGTGTGGATATCTAATGGCATACATGCACACAGAAAAATATGCTTCGACTAAGAATGGAGACAAGTGCAATGAAACTTTCAGAATATATTACCAGCAATTCATAATATCAGTGTTCCTCTCTCGTTCTTCATTGCCATCATCAGTTCCTTTCGCCTTTCGATTCCTCATCACTGTTCTGTCGATCGAGTGCTCCAAAAATTGGCTCCTCATGTTCTTCACCTCCTCGAAACCCCATTGCCCTCATCTACTCGGCTGAATTTCAATTCCAATTCAGATTCGCCTTCGAGTCCACCACTGTCATCTGCTTCTCTGCCTAGTTATTTATCATTCACCATTCACCATCATTTGAAAGCCACTCGAGTTCAATCGCCTTTGCGTTCTTTGCCTGTTCGTCTCTTCAATTTCCGCCTTTCATCATCTTCGATGCCATCGTCACTCTCCACCCACTGCCATTCGCCCGCTTAGATTTTGGCTCTTCGACTAATTTGCCAACTCTGCTCTACCTCAACATCTGTTTCACCACATTGATTCACTTTCAATTCGCTGCTTCGTCTTCGACTTGAGTTCTCCACCTTGGATTGCCTTGGTCCGTTTCTGATTCACCATATTTAAACATTCCTCTACTCCTTTTGATCTCTCAATTTGGATTTTCGAATTTGGGGACATGTTTGCCTAGTTATTTTTATATTCATTCTTTACGGTTCAATTTCTTTATCTTTTTGCGTTTTATTCTCAGATTTTATCCTTAGGAACTTCATTTCATAAACATAAATTTAGTTTAAACTTCAAAAATAAAATAAAATTCAAAAATATTAATTTATTTCTCATTAGGAATTTAGATTAATTTTACCTTTTTTATAATTTTACATTATTAGTTTTTTTTTTGTTATGTTTTATAATTTGAGTTAAGAATAATTTTAGAGTTATGCATTAATTACTTAGCTTTACTTCTTTGAATCACTGATTATATTTTATTTATTTAGTTTTTAATAATCTTTGACTTAGAAATTCATTAAAAAATTGGTTATATAATTTTGGGTAGTTAGAATAAATTAAAATTTGGAGAGATTTTTGCCAATTACTTTTGTTTTACAGTTTAAGCTTTTTTGCCCATGAAATTTCAATCACTGTTCACAAATACCAATAATAAGGATCTTGTCCCAGGTTTAACCTTAAGTTTGAATTTTATTTGATGGTGAGTTTAGGATAATACAAAATTTTCATAAAAACAAAAAAAGAAGAAAAAGCATTAGCAAATCCAAAGTGGAAGTGCCCGTGGTGGTAGGACATATTAGCTTGCCTCACCTTGTTTTAGTTTTATTTTTTCCACAAATATGACATTTATTTCAATCATTTTACAATAGTTAAAAACAAATTAGAAAATCCTTGGACTTCATTCTCTTGCATGGTCCTAGAGTCCGTCTCAACCACCCCTGCATCGTTGAAACCTTGAACAACCTCTCTGATAGGGTGCTGCAGCATGTGGTCCGCAGGGATCTCCGGGAATTTTTTTGGAGCATGGGATTCCACCTTTTTTCAGTGCTGGGTATCCGATTACCGTGTTTTGTTCACCAACGGCCTGGCCAATCTCCCCTGCATCGTTCTGAGCATGTGCTGCATGAGCGAACATAGCTATGAGGAGAGAGAGGATAAGAACAATGGCTTTCACATTCTTCTCCATTTTTCAATGGTGAAGGTTGTGATAGTTGAAAATGGCAATTTTGCTTGTTTTGTTGAAGCAAAAGTTTTGGCTTTTATACTTTTTGAAGTGTTGTGACTAACAGTATTTTGTTTTCTTTTTCTTTTTCATATGAGCTTTAAATAGTTAGCCAGATGTTATTGTGATTTCCCTTCATTAATTTTATAGAATTTATTTTCTTTTCTTTTTCTTTGCTTTGATGTCATAAGCTATATTTAGATTTTTTTAACTAAAATATATTATTAATTGCTTTGCATTCTCTGTTATTTAGCTTTAAAAAGAAATTGTGAATAGAAATGATTGAGTAAAGAAATCAAGAACCAGCAACTAATATTCCGATTAACTTGGAAAATTGTCATTTGGATTTTTTATTGCACTATGTGTTATCGTTGTTAACAAGTGCCATGATGAAATAACCAAAGGAGGGCTCTACCGAAGATTAATATTTTAATTAAATAGCTTACATCTTCTTTATCAAATTGAGCTCGGATAAATTTTACAACCTAAACTCAAATTAAATTTTACATCTTCTAGATTTGAAAAGACAAAACGTGATACACCATATGAATCCTATCAGGGAGATGTGGTAAGAAATATGCCTTTTTCCTTTTCATTTAAACTAAAAGCTTAGATTTTCATCATCAAGAGAAACTTTTTTTTTTAAATGTAGATTTTCTTCTTATAAAATTTTTGTCCGCTACATAAAATAAAAGTTAGAAAAGTTGAGAAGAAAAAATCAAGGATAATATATATGGTAACTATCTCTACCCATAAAAGGGAAAAAAGAAATAATTTTTTGATTTTTAAATTATCGATGAAAGTTAATTTTTCTTCTTTTCTTTTTTTTTTAATGAAATTAAAATCCAATACTCATATCATATAAAGCCAAAATGTTAATTATAAACTTTGCCGAATAATATTTTCTATCTTAATATATAAAATAAAAAATTTTTTACTAATAACAGTGTACTAAACTTAACTTATAATTAAGATATTAAACGAGCCGAGTTAAACCTAAACACACTCATAAATTGTTTTATATTATTTAACCAATTAGTCTATCCGAACTTCTCGTAGAATAACTTATTTAAAATTAATTTCCAAAATTAATTGACTTAGAATTTTGAAGTGTTTATTTTTCTTGAATCTCATGGGTCGTATTTTTTATATGAACTATCATGTATGGATTTTTAATGTCTAATTTTATATGAATTTTGATGCATTTGAAAATAAATCCCATTGTGAGTCTGGTAATACTCACCGAGACCATTTTATCTCAAATTATTTTCTCACATTTCCTAGGTAAAGATTAGTTTATGATTTACATTCACTTTCAATCGTTCATCCAGTCGACATTGAGCTTAGGTGGGATAGAGTTCGAATCTCCATGACAGCTAAAATCTCTACATGTGAGTATTTGGTCTTTATGATGTCTTCTCTCATATTTCGTTTATTTTGAAAAATTAGTAATTTGAATCAATTAATTTTGTTCGATATTTTATTTTATTACATTGAATTAAAATTTGAAAAAACTTGACTTAATCTATTCATTTAATTTGGTCATTCAGGTCAAGTGGGATGGAGTTCAGATCTCCATGAAAGCTAAGATCTTGGCATGTGAGTATTTGGTCTTTATGATATTTTCTCTCATATTTCATTTATTTTGAAAAATTAGTAGTTTGAAATAATTTATTTAGTTCGATATTTTATTTTACTCCATTGACTTAGAATTTGAAAAAACTCGATTTAATTTATTCATTTAATTTGGTTAAACCTTTACTTTATAAAGTATTTTTTTTTCTTTCTATTGTTCGTTATATTATTTTTTTATATTCTAAGATGTTTAGTTAGACTGTTAATAGTGTTGGCCGGTTTAGTAACCTACCGATAGCTTCACACCGGTAGTACCCTAGAAATATTCCTCACAAATTTTGCAAGAAATATGTTTTCGTCGCAAAATTTGCGACAAAAAAATTTTCGTTGCAAAATTTGCGACGATTTTATTTGTTGCAAATTTGTGACGAATAAAATTTTTGTCACAAATTTTGAGACAAAAAAATATTTGTTGCAAATTTTGCAATGAATAAGTTATTCGTCGCAAATTATCAATGAAAAATAATTCGTCACAAATTACCAATAAAAAATAATTCATCGCAAATTTGCCATGAAATATTTTTGTCGCAGATTTGCCACGAATCTATTTTTCATCGCAAATTTGCGACGAATAGGTTTTTTTGTCTGAAATTTTGCAATGAAATTCAATTCGTGGCAAATTATAAATGAAAAAAATTCGTCGTACAATTTGTCGCAAATTTGCGACGAATGTTTTTCGTTGTAAAATTCGTTGCTAATCAAAATTTTCAATTCAATTTTAGCAACGAAATTTGCGACAAGCGTAGTTTTCAGAGACAAATTTTGCTACGAATATGTATTTTGCGACAAATATAAATTTTATTGGCATATTTGGACTATTTTTCCCTATATAATCTGTTTTTATACTTGCTGATCCAACCTCATCAACAATTAATCATCCAAATCGTTTTTAATATCAAATTTCAGCCATCTATACTCATTAATAAAACTAACTATTCAATAAGATCAATAAGTTAAAAATTCAACAAGAAATCATAATAATATCAAAAATAAAAGCAACATCAAGTCTAAATGTTAAAATATCAATAACCATACATAAACAAAAAAATCAATGTAACAAGTATCAAAATGTAACAGTCAAATAACAATACACAATTTCAAGCATGACTTCCACCATCATCATTATCATCGAAGAAATCATCACCTTCATCACCATCGCGAGCATTATCAGGAGGAGAAATAGAAGGGGGAATCTGTCTTGGAGCAGAGACTAACTGAAGATGTTGCATGATTAACATTTGCTGCGTACGGAACTCGTTCATTTCTTGCGTGTGCTTTGCTTGAAGTTCATTAAATTCCTGATCTCTTTGCAGCAGTAACTCCTTCAAATGGCTTACCTTTTGATTCAATTGATTTATTTCTGTCTGACTGCTAATGGGGTGAAAGAAGATAAACCAGTGATTTTGTAAGTTTTGCTCAAAGAATCTAACCCAACTACTCTACCCCCTTTTGGTCCACCAATCACCTCGAGCCATGTGTTCATGTTATCAACAAATAGCTCAGATCTGCCAGCATCATCACTAACACTCGAACTTCTGCGTGATAACTCACCATATTTCTCCTGTATTGTCATGAGAAAAATTAAAATAAATTTACAATAACAATATAAAACAAGCACATATAATCTTGATTAGATATATATATATATATATATATATATATATATATATATGAAGGAAAATAAAAAAAAAAAAATTGTAACATAAGTCATGAGACTATATAGGATCTAAATTATAAACATTCATATTAACATTGAATAAGTTGAATTTATGAAAAAAAAAAAAAGAGAATCTCTATCAACAAATTCATTAGAAATCAAAGAATCAAGTCAGCAATAAAAATAAACTTGGGAGAGACTAACGTAATAAATTCATTTTCCTACATTGTTATGATATGTTCAATATAATATGTTTAAATCAACATTGAAAATATTCATTAAATAATTGGAAGTTTTGAAATTACAAACCTTAATTGCTCTAGCTCTCTCCCTGCTCCAAGTCTTGTCTTTTTTCTGAAATGTGGGCGTGAAAGTATCTATGAATAAAGGCTTAGTCCCCGTTTCCTTGGCCTAAAATAAAAAAACACTGTTAGAAATAATGAAATAGTTTAAATTAGATTAAAAAATTAGTATTTGTATAAAATTACCAATCTATTTCTATATTCACCGATATTGATCGAGCCTCCTGTATATGTTGCAAACGATTTCCCTGAATTATAAGCTTGGTTTTTTTATTCTGCTCACTTCTTCATTTACTCTCCTCTAATTCCCAAAAATTCACAATCATGCTCCAATTTTGCTCGGTGATGTAGTTTGGCTTTTTTCCGTATCTCTTCGCATGATTTAGAACATGTCGGATGTGATCACCATATTTTTTCTTAAAAATCCTTCTTACTTCCAACTCTTCAGTCTCATCCCAAGTGAATACTCGCTGCAATGGAAAAAAACGTATTGATTATAAAGCTATTAACTTAATTTCATATATAAACTAATAGGGATAACTTACCTTGAACTCGCTCTACCATTACTCTTTCGTTTCTTTCGGAGTGCTTGTGTAAGTGATTGAAGCCCTTCCCCAATGGTTATTCCCTATTCTATTAAGCTCGTGAATAACATGTATAGATTTTGTAACTCTATCATAAAGTTTCAAACAAACAATGTTAAATAAAAAAGATAGTTAAAAGAATATTTTGTTTTATAAATAAAAGAAATAATACATCTGAAATTTTAAAATTTAGTACTTATGAATCTCCGTAAGGGGCTATCAACTCTCGATTGTCTTCCCTATCTGCATATAAGTGTTCCACCGAAGGGACTAGCGAAGGTATAAGCGAAGGTATATTACTAGCCATTTGTTGAGAATGCGAAGGGCCTACAACAGAAGGGGGAGGCGAAGGTACATTGCCGGCAAGGGAATGGGATTGCGAAGGTGCCGGAACCGACTGTGATGGTGAAGAGCGTGAACTTCTATCAGAATTTTGTCTATGGTTGCCATGTCAAAACTATCAACCATAATATATTATTAACAAAAATAAAAAATTAAAAATTGCATGTTCATCAGATGTATAATGAAAAGCATGAATAAACTTACCATATTTAATTTGACAAATTAAATGCGATGAAACAAGACACCAATATATTAAGTAATCTTCTCTAATGACCTATAGAAAAAAAGATAGTACATTAACAAATCAAATATATAAATTTATGAATGAGATAGTAAATAGACAACAAATTGAGTAACGAAATTTGCAAATTAAAACTAAACTAACTTACCCACTAAAAAAAATAGATTATCATATATCAAGATAAATATCCGATTTTTATTATATTAAGAGAACAAAACATACCCGTCATCAAAAATCAAAATCCTCATTGTCATCCTCATCTGCATCTTCATCATGTGTCTCAAAATGAGACTCTTCAACATCATTATCATCAACATCCTCATACTCATCATCTATTTCAAAATTAGATTCTTTATCGTCTTCTTTATGAAGTTCACTTGCATCCACATCTATCACTACTCCGCTGAGATCTCGTAACGTTGGAATATTATATTTCTCGGTCTGAAATGTATTCGCAACTTTCTCTTATTGATATGCTATGTCTTCTCAATGTTCCTCAATTTTTTTTCCGTGCTTTCATTTTATAAACAGCCCACCAATCAATTTTGTCACGTTTCAAACTAGGATATGAAGTATAAAATGCTTGAATCGCTTGTTGTGCCAACACAAATGGTTCATATCTTTTATACAATTTCTTATGATTTATTTCAACCAAATTAAACTGTGGATACACTTTTATCCCTTTGATAGGGTCAAACCAGCGACACATAAATAAAACAACCCGTAATTCTGGACCAAGGTACTTTAATTCTTTGATTTCATCCAACAAACCATAAAAATCATTTTGACATCCACCATCATTGGATGACTGAATACAAACCCCACTATTCATTGTCGTTTTCCCCATTCCATATTCTTCAGTATGAAAATTATACCTGTTTATGAAATATGTTGGCCAAGTTCATACTATTAATTTTGGATCGCATGACAAATGGATTAACAATTCTTGCTCAACTTGAACTTGATTATCATGGACCTAAAGTCAAATAAATATGTTAATATGTTTTAAAGTAAATATTTAAATTATTTATAGTCTACTTATATATTTTTTGAACCATGGTGCAAATTCTTCATCGCAGAAACAATCAAACTCGTGTCGAAAGTTCAGAATATACGTTTTGGAAAATCCTACCATCAAAGAAAATAAATTTTAACACAAACAATTTACGACTTAAGAAATACATAAAATAGAAAATATATACTAACTCCAAATATGACATCACTTTTGGACAGTTCAGTAAATATATGTGTGGGCTGCCCGTCATTCTTGATCAGTTAAGTATGTATGCTTACATGGTCTACTTGGTCGACCAACATAGTTAAAAATTGAGAATGACTTCAAATTGGGATCAATAAGACCCTCATCATTTCTTCCCGCTCTCCGCCTCTTGCACTGAACGTGAGCCTCAAAATAATATAATGCAAATGTTTTACTTCCTCCACAATGTATGCATTGATAATAAAGGCTTCAATATGTGCCTTATTTTTTACTTTTTTCTTCAAATGATATAGGAATCTAATTGTAATAAAACAAAATGTATTAGAAAATTATATGTAATGAAATTAGTAATTTTATATGCCTTGATAACGAAATATAAAAGATGAAAAACTCACCTTTCAAATGGATACATCCATCAAAATTAGATAGGATATCTAACTTTCGCCTCATATGACAAGTGAACCAAAAGATATTCCATGGAATCAAAAAATAACGGTGGAAATATCCTTTCTAAATTACACAAAATGATTGGAATCTGTCTCTCTAACATCTCCATGTGTGAATGTCTCAACACTGTCGAGCAAATATCATAAATGAAAATGCTTAAATCTGTAATGACACCCCAAACAAAATTTGGTAAGAGTTCCTTAAAAGTAATAAGAATTAGCTTTTTCATAAATATATGACAATCATGACTTTTTAAACCAATCAATTTACATTTTTTCAAATCGACACATCTTCCAAGATTTGAGACATAACCATCAAGAAATCTCAGTGATTTCAACCATTCACAAACAATTTTTCTCTGATCTTTATTCAATGTATGAACCAAATGACTCTTCCAATATGATAAATCCCAAAATATACTCCGTTTAATCCATTTATGCGAATGACCATAGCCATATGTTGTACCATGTGGCTCTTCAATAACAAATGGAAAGTTAAGGACTCTATACCAACTTTGTTCACCGATTAATCTCAATGGAGGAGGTGTTCTTTCAATTCTATTCTTAGTGAATTCTTCTTTATTTCTTCTGAATTTATGAGTTAACGGTAAAAATTGTCTATGACAATCAAAATAGCTTGCTTTCTTCCCATGTTTCAATCTGAATGACTTTGATCACTCCAAACATATTGGACATCCTAAAATCCTAGCAGTACTCCATCCCGATAACATACCATAAGCCAGAAAGTCATTTATGGTCAAAGAAAAGCATCCTTCATTTCAAACATCTGATTAATATGAACATCATATGTAGGAACACTTTCATCCCATAGTTGTTTCAACTCCGTAATCAATGGTTGCATGTAAACATCTATTAACTTTTTCAAATTTTGTGGCCCAGGCCCGACCAATGTTAAAAACATATACGGTATCTTCATACACATACCGGGTGGAAGATTATACAGAGTTAAGATAACTGACCAACAAAAATAAGTTCTTCCTGATTTGCCAAATGGAGCAAACCCATCAGCACAGAAACCTAACCTAATATTTCAAGTCTCTCTCGCAAACTCGGGATATGTTCTATTAAAATATTTCCACGCCTCTGCATCTGAAGGATGACACATTAACCCCTCTTCTATTTTATGATTTGCATGCCAGGTCATGTGTTCAGCAGTGGTCTTAGATGCATAAAGCCTTTTTAACCTAGGAGTTAAAGGCAAATAAAACATTTGTCTATATGATTTACATCGCTGATTACGACCCGACCTCCTAGTACTTTTGTATCTACATTGATTACAGAATTTACAAAAATCTACATCTTTATCATCTCCCCAATATAGCATACAAGCATCTATGCAAACATCTATTCTTTCCACCAGAAGACCTAATTCTTTTACCAGTTTTTTCATACTGTAGAAATCATTGTGCATAATGTGATCACGCAGCAATACTTTTCCAATAACTTAAACAAAATCATTAAAACAATCCTCAAACACATTATGCTCTACCTTGACATTCAACAGTCTTGCGGTTAGAGATAGCTTAGTGTGGCAGTCACAACCAGCCAACAAAGGTTCATCTGCAGCTCTTAACACTTCTTGAAATTGGAGAGATGATTCATTATTCACATTTTCATCAATACCTGGTACTTCTACCTCCTCCAATGGTGATACATAACTAGTATACCCATGTTCAAAAGTTAGAGCAAAGCTAGAACCTGCAACGCTTGTTCGGGAACAAAATTCAGACCGATCGCATCAATTACTATCATCAGATATGGATTCAATTGATCATAATAACTCTGATCCCTATTAACTGAGAATTGTCTATTTCGTCCATACTCCTCATCAGAAATGAATGGTTCACCATGACACGGGATAAAACCAATTCTACAAAGATGTTCCCTAACTTTATCACACTACAAAAATTTACCATTATGACACCTTCAACACGGACACCTTAGCTCATTCACATCCATAAAATCAACATGACTACAAGCAAAATCTAAAAATTGTTTCAATCCAAAAATAAGCTCATCAGTTAAACCCCACAATTACATAAGTTCTTTTTATACATCCAACTTTTTTCGTTTTGCATTTTTCCTGTCTCCAAATTTAAAATTTTTTAAATATTAATAAAAACTACTAAAAAAACTACTAAATCATCAATAATAATATCATCATTAATCCCAACTAAGTTGATATAACAAAAAATAATAACGTTAATTTCACAATATAAATTAAATATTATAAAAGTAACGTTAATTTCACAAAACTCAACATCATAAATAATACTAACCTTAATTTCACAAAAATTTAATATAAGAATAAATAATATTATAAACAAAATTAATGTCAAACAAATTAACTAAATTATTACAATAACATTAAATATTATCATATAATCAAATAAAGTATAAAATATTGAACATTTAACAACATTGATTTTTTAACTAATCGAAATAAGATTTACTACAAATTGCTGATTATTGTTAACATAATCACATAATCAAATATCAACACTTTCGATTCCAATTTTATATAAAAAATTAAATTTAACAAATCCAGTAACATAATTAAATCAACCACTAAATACAATAAAAATAAATTAATATAGAAATAAAAACAATACAAATATACAAATTAACATAATTGCATTTTTCAATCATTATAATACAAATTAAAACATTTCTCACCACCAAATAATAATTCACCGATAGGCTCAGATATCAACAGTAGCTATTCGAAAATGAACAAAGCGAGAGAGAGAGAGATAGAGAGAGTGAGAGTGAGAGTGAGAATGAAGAAAGAATGGTTTGAATATATTGAAATTAGGGACAAATTTTTTTTGTCCCCATATTCGTTGCGAATCAGGGACAAAAAAAAATCGTCCTTGACCCTAAATCAAGGATGAAAACTAAATTTCGTCCCGGAATAAGGGACGGAAAAAATTGTCGTCCCTCAATCAGGGACAAAAAAAAAATTCGTCCCTGAATCGGGGATGAAAAAAAATTCATCCTTGAATCGGGGACGAAAATGAAATTTTCTCCCTGAATCAGGGATGAAAAAAAATTCATCCCTGAATCATGGATGAAAAAAAAAATTCGTCCCTGAATCGGGGATGAAAAAAAAATTTGTCCCTAAATCTAGGATGAATTTTCATTTCGTCGATATTTCAGGGACGAAAATTTTTGTCACCGATTCTAGGACGAAATTTAGTTTTCGTCCCTGAATCAGCAATGAAAGTATTTTTCGTCGCTAAAATCCACGACAAAAGAATGTTTTCGTCGCTAAATTTGTGATGAATAGATGTTTTCGTTGCAATTTGCAATGAATTTAGCAACAAATAATTTTTTTATTTACAATTTGTAACGAATTTAGCAACGATACTTATGGTTTCTGACAATTAACTCATTGAATGCACTAAAATAGAAACTAAATATACAAACTATTAACAATATTTGCATACTATGATATAATTATAAAAAATATTCATTATATTGATCATTAATTAACAAATATTTCTATTTTAACTCTTAGTTTAACGAATCGAATGAGAGAAGAGAATGAGTTCGAGAGAAGAGATAAGAATGAAGGCTTGTTTAAAGCCCTTTTTAATTGTAGAGTGTGAAATATTAATCTTGTCTCTCATTATTTTTAGGTTTTGTTCATGTTTAGTTGTCACTTTTTGTCATTTCGTATCTTTTCACACTCAAAAGTCAACTTGCAAATAGCAAGTTTACTTGGTTCAGAGGCCAAGTCCACTTATTGTCCAACAAGTAGACTTGCTCTTTATTTTTATTGAGCCCTCAAGTTGACTTGAATATGACTCAAGGTGACCCAAATCCCTTCTTTTGTAACCCCCAAGTCACCTTATTTTTTAGTGAGTTGCCTTACTTAATGTGCAGACATGTTCCTCTGTGAGTTAAATCTGGCGGGTTGACTCATGCCTGCCATAAGTAGCCTTATAGATACAAAATCTGGAAGCATAAGTCGATCTGTCATTGGGCAAGTCGGCTTGTCTATGTGTAGAGTTAAGAATTCTGAGGTCTAATCTCCTCAAGTCGTCTTGGTGAGTTTCATACTTAACCAAATTCAAATTTTAGAGCTTCAAGTCATTTTGTCATGGGGCAAGTTGGCTTGTTCTTATTTAATTGACTTCAATTACGTTTTAATTATTCCCAAATTATTTAATTGTTCTTATTTAACCAAATTTATTATTAATTGTTTGTATTCTCTATTATTTAGCTTTAAAAAGAAAATGTGAATAGAAATGATTGAGTGAAGAAATTAAAAACTACCAACAAACAGTCTGATTAACTTGGAAATTTGTCATTTGGATTTTTCACTGCACTATGTGTTATCATTGTTAATAAATGCCATAATGAAATAATCAAAGGAGGGCTCTACCAAAGATTAATATTTTTATTAAATAGCATGTATATTGTTTATCGAATTGAGCTCAGACAAATTTTACAACTTAAACTCAAATTGAGTTTTACTGTCATTAAAATTTTTAGCCCTAATTCTGGATTTGAAAAGACAAAATGTGGTACACCATATGAATCCTATTATAGAGAAGTGGTAAGAAATATGCCTTTTTCCTTTTCATCTAAACTAAAAGCTTAGATTTTCATCATCAAGAGAATTTTTTTTAAAAAGAAAAAAGAAAAAAATAGATTTTCATCTTATAAATTATTTGTCCGCAACATAACAATAAAAGTTATAAAAGTTGAGAAGAAAAAATCAAGGATAAGATATATGGTAACTATGTCTACCCATGTAAGGGCAATTAACTATCATTAAAATTTTATGATTTTTAGATTATCGATGAAAGTCAATTTTTGTTACAAAATTAAAATCCTAAACTCATATTGTATAAATCCAAAATGTAAATTATATCAATCAAAGAATAAATCAGCGTCAAGTGAAATTTGTCAAATAATATTTTCAAGCTTAATATATAAAAATAACTGTAAGTTAAATTTAAGTAAATTAGTCTATTTGAACTCTTTACGGAAGAATTTATTTAAAATCAATTTCTAAGATTAAAAGAAAAATTAGAGGAGAGAAGAGAAGAGAGAGAGAGAGAGAGTGAATGAGTTTCAAATTCTGTTACGCTTCATTAGGTTAGCCGCTTGTAGGATTTATATTATATATGGGAAACTATACATGAAAGACAATTTATTATATATTTAAAATTATATATAATTTAAATGTATAAATAATACTAGTTATGTCATTTAAAAACCAAATCAATAATAACCTGAAAAAAAAATATTTTCTATCTTAATAGAAAAAGATAAATTTCTTAAATATTATTTAGAACTAAACTTAACTTATGATATTAAACAGCCGAGTAGAACCCATGCGTATTTATGTAGATATAAACTAGGTGGGCTTTGGCCGCACAAAGTGTGGTCAAGGGGAAAAAAAATTTGTAATTTTTTATCTTCTTTATTTAGGCCCCATAAATAGTTAGATTTAAAATTTATATAATACATTACTAATTAATTGTAACTAATTTTATACATTACATTAATTAAACAATATTTATAATTTCCACCCAAAATATTATATTAACTCAAATTTAAAATAAAAATTATTTAAATTTAAACAAAACACACATTTTGATATATACACGTTGCAGAGGAAAACATAAGCACTCCAATCACCCAAAACAGCTTTTAATAGGGTTTCTTTTTCTGGTTTCAACAAAGCATCACAAAAACTAAAGCAAGAAAAATGCTGGATCATCAAACCCAGAGAATCACCAGAAAGAAAAAGTACAGTACAGATCCTAAATATGTTTAGCACAAAACTGAGAAATGAAAACCTTAGATTTGAGAGAGAGAGAGAGAGAGAGAGAGAGAGAGAGAGAGAGAGAGAGAGAGAGAGAAGGGTAGTAGAAATAAAGGAGATAGGAGACGAAGAAAAAGACGAGAGATTGAGAGCAAAAATAACATAAAATAAAAATATAAGCTTTTTCGAAAGATATCCAAGTCCACGTGGTGGTGTTCTTGTCGACCTCTCAATACAGGAGGAAATCCCAACTCCCTTTTATCCTATAGATAGATAATACCGTAGGCATAATCCATTGAAATATGTGTTAAAATTTACTTCAAAATCATTTATTAGTCATAAATTTAAATTATATGTAAGAGTTAACATCAAATGAGGTGTTTTTAATATTTAATACTTAGAATGACTTATTGATGATATAGTTGAAATTAATATCTTTTAAATAAAATTTAAAAAAATCTCGATTTGAATCTTATATATGACAAAAATAGACATGAGAGTTTTGATCCTTAAAGATCCAGCCCAATCTGACCCAACTCGAATGTAATAAGATCAATATGATTATCGAATACAGATAATTTATAACAAAATGTTATTTATTCTCTCTACTTATTTATTATTTTCCATATAAATAATTTAATTAGTTAATTCTAAAATAAAAATTAATTTTAACTTTAATTCTTAGAAATTTGCTAAAAAATACTTTTTGTTGTAAAATATATAAGCTTGTAAATTTAGAAGTAAAAATTAATTCATTGATCCAGATTTAATGAAAATCAACACATGGACTTCTCGTTTTTTTGCATTTTCTTCATTTTTCTGCACTTTTATAGCAATATAAAATATTTTTTAATGATTTAAATACCCAAAAATTGGCATGTTGATCAATTTTTCTTTTTGATTTTTTTTTGCAAAATAATCTGACCCAATCACACACCACCTCATTTGGGAAAAGGGTTGTCATTTAATATATAGCCATGAAAAATGTTCAAATCATGAAAGGAAAAAAAAGAAAAATATGTTAAATATAACTAATTTGTTCAAATAAATTTATTTTAAATTACATTCTTTCCTAATTAATCGAGTTACATAAATTTTGAAAATCAAACCCCCACCCCACCCCACCCCAAGCCCAAAAAAATCCAAAGGAAATGGAACTCTATACCATTAGTACACAATAAAATACGTAAATTGAGATATCAGAAGAAAAATCTAATGAAAATAAGATATGCAATGAGAGTAACACGCAAGATTTCTTAGCAATTGAGTCATCAAATTTTGGTAAAATTATGCTTAATCAAAAAATAGAGAATTCATTGTAGTACAATTACAAATAATTTAAGTATGAAAATATGTTATAGAGAATTTATTATTTTAGGAGAAAAAGTAAATATCAAATCTAGCTTCCAATTTAAAGGCTCAATGAGGAACAATTAATCAGGCAAAAAAATATTGGAGAATGAATTTTACATGAAACTTTTAATTAGTCAAGATCCAAAGTGTCCATAAAATGAGCTTAACATAATGAATGATCCGATGGTTATAATTTTGACACTAAAGAGACCAAAATAAAACCAATAACCAGGTCAATTTATTTTAGTATGGGTCGATACAAAATTAGTAGAATTTAGGGTTTAAAATTAAGAGTTTAGAGTTTAAATTTTAAGGTTTGGGATTTAAAATTATCAGAACTCTTAGCACATATATAGTATGAGCGAGTGTACTAATAAGTTTATTCATGATTTAAAATTTAGGGTTTAAAATTTGAAAAAAGTGGATTTTTGATAATTATGAATATTGACTCTTGGATGCCAGATGATGGAGGACCATTAAGAAAAGAATAAATTACACTCTTTTGTCTGAAGTTTGGATTTCTATTGGTCTTTTCACTTGTGACATATTTTGCTTGTCTTAGCAACCAATTCCAAAGTCTTTAAAGTATTTTTCTAGATCTTAGAAGTGGTAAAGAGTTGAGTTACTAAATACTTTTAGAAAAAAAAAGGACGGTAATCCTTATATGAACCTATTTACTCTATTTTCATCTATTTCAACTAACTCTTGGACATGCACTAATAATTGGGCATAGTGCTCTCATACTCACTAATAATCTAACCACTTTATTTCAAGTCAAAAAACTTAGATATCTTTTGATATCTAATAGAGGTAGATACATACCTCACATGATTGATCTGCGTAAAATCACCTCAAGTGACATCTTGAAAGTTACTTTCATATCAAGGTCTCTCAACTCTAAATTCCACCATATCTAGTGGAATAAGATCCACTTCAAAAACTATTTCACCAACCTTCACTTCACAACCTTTATAGATAGGATGAGCAATATAAGGTTAGTTTCCAGACCTTGAAGGATAAGTTTGTATCAGTTTTAATTTTGACATTGTTGGTCAATGGATATGACATGTCGACTTGACTAGTGCTATGTAAGATTTTTCTAATTTCTATATTTGACTTGCAACTTCTACATGATGAAATTTTTGGAAGAATTCTTCTTTTCTCTTGGTTTGACAGATTCTTAGTGCCAGCAGAGTGGATGAGAAGTTGTCTAGTTCTATGTAGTGAGTGCATGGCATGTCAGTAAGTAAAAGTTGAGCATTATAACCTATGAGAATTACTTGAGCCACTCCTTATTTCCGAGTGGGAATGGTGGTATAGTTTCATGGATTTTGTCTCAAGATTTCTTAAGATTATTAGGGGATTTGATATCATATGTATAATATTGAACCACCTTACTAAGACCATTTTCTTTTGATTGTAAAAACTTATTATATGGAAAAGGTAACCAAGATGTATATTGATTAGATTGTGACGTTACGTGAAGTGTCAGACTCTATTGTGTCAGATAGAGATTTACGGTTTACTTCTCAATTTTAGTCGAAATTACTAGAGTCTTTAGAAATTAAGTGGAAGTTAGGTGCAATGTTCTATCCTTAGACTGATGGCCAGTCTGAAAGAACTTTGAAGGATATTTTCCAAGTCAGTGCACTTGACTTCTTTGATAGTTGGGATAGGCATCTCCCTTTAGTAGAATTTATTTACAATAATAGTTATCAGTCTACAATCGGTATATCACAATATGAAGTGTTATATGAGAGAAAATGTAGTGCTCAATTGTGTTGGGATGAGGTCAATGAGAGAAAGATAGAAAGTATAGAATTGATTGAAGTCATCAAAAAAAAAGTAAAAATAATCCGAGAAAGAATGACGGTGGCCTAAAACCGACAAAAGAGTTATACCGATAAGAGGAGATGACCTTTAGAATTTAAAGTAGATGACATGGTATTTTTAAAAATCTCACCTTAGAAAGGAGTAATCCGATTCTAAAAAATGGGAAAATTGAATTTTTGTTACGTTGGCCCTTTCAAGATCATTGAGAGAATAGGTAAGGTGGTCTACCGATTGAAGTTACCTCCGGATTTGATGAAAATATATTATATATTCCATATCTTGATGTTAAAGAAATATTTGTTGGATCGTTCCCACATGCTAAAACCCCACTGGTTGAACTGAGAGAGGACTTGAGATTCAAAGTTCAAACTGTAACTATCCTTGATCACCAAATCAAAAGATTTCAGAACAGGCAAGTCCTTATTGTTAAGGTCCATTGAAAAAGCAATTAAGTTAAAGAAAAGACTTGGAAATCCAAAGATATTATGAAAAAACAATACCCCATCTTTTTTAGGTATGACTTTATTTTTAAATTTTGAAAACAAAATTTATTTTTGGGGGGTTAGAAATTGTAATATTAAAATATAAAAAAAACAAAAACAAAAACAAAGCAGAAAAAAAAAACAAATGGTGGGTACCACCACCCACCACTCCCACTCACTCTTCCACCCCCTCTTCACCCGAGAGCCCCCCAGCCACCAAAACTCCATTTTCTTTTCCTTCACTCATTCCCTTCTCTCTTGGCACTCTCCCTCTCTCTCCCTCCTTCTCTCTTCAAGAGCAACTAAACTCAAACAAAAACCCTTATATTGAAGCTTCTAAAATTCTCAACAAAACCATTGGAGATTGGGTTTAGTCAATGAAGTGGATTTTCTAAAGAGAGAAAAACTTAGGGTTTGGAGTGGTTCTACAATAGATGAAATTTGTGGTTCCAATAGAGGTAATATTCTTTTCTAAACTTGGATTTTAATTATTTTTACATCAATTTTGGATTTATATTGAGATTTGTGGTTTTGTAGAGAGAGAAAAATTAGTATTTGAAGGTGATATGATCAAAAGATAAAATTGATCAGAAAACTTGTTCGCCCCAACAGATCACCCAGAAAGCAGAGTGCAAAGGAAAACTGACTATTGCTCTTACTATAACGGAGGAGTGTTTTCTACCAATGGTGGATCCTAGAATGGGAATAAACATGCTTGTGTCTTATACAACGGGGGTGGGAATTCTCTTTCATTCTCTTTATATTTTTAAGCTCAAGTTCCCTCCTCAGGATGAGGAAATCAAAACTGCTTGTGTGGATATCTAATGGCATACATGCTCACAGAAAAATATGCTTCGACTAAGAATGGAGACAAGTGCAATGAAACTTTCAGAATATATTACCACCAATTC
Source organism: Dillenia suffruticosa (assembly GCA_033439265.1). Taxonomy (NCBI): domain Eukaryota; kingdom Viridiplantae; phylum Streptophyta; class Magnoliopsida; order Dilleniales; family Dilleniaceae; genus Dillenia; species Dillenia suffruticosa. Next base: position 6,687,449 of record JAVTVX010000005.1, read on the forward strand.
ATAATATCAGTGTTCCTCCCTCGTTCTTCATTGCCATCATCAGTTCCTTTCGCCTTTCGATTCCTCATCACTGTTCTGTCGATCGAGTGTTCCAAAAATTGGCTCCTCATGTTCTTCACCTCCTCGAAAACCCATTGCCCTCATCTACTCGGCTGAAGTTCAATTCCAATTCAGATTCGCCTTCGAGTCCACCACTGTCATCTGCTTCTTTGCCTAGTTATTTATCATTCACCATTCACCATCATCTGAAAGCCACTCGAGTTCAATCGCCTTTGCGTTCTTTGCCTGTTCGTCTCTTCAATTTCCGCCTTTCATCATCTTCGATGCCATCGTCACTCTCCACCCACTGCCATTCGCCCGCTTAGATTTCGGCTCTTCGACTAATTTGCCAACTCTGCTCCGCCTCAACATCTGTTTCACCACATTGATTCACTTTCAATCCGCCGCTTCGTCTTCGACTTGAGTTCTCCACCTTGGATTGCCTTGGTCCGTTTCTGATTCACCATATTTAAACACTCCTCTACTCCTTTTGATCTCTCAATTTGGATTTTCGAATTTGGGGACATGTTTGCCTAGTTATTTTTATTTTCATTCTTTACGGTTCAATTTCTTTATCTTTTTGCGTTTTATTCTCAGATTTTATCCTTAGGAACTTCATTTCATAAACATAAATTTAGTTTAAACTTCAAAAATAAAATAAAATTCAAAAATATTAATTTATTTCTCATTAGGAATTTAGATTAATTTTACCTTTTTTATAATTTTACATTATTAGTTTTTTTTTTGGTTATGTTTTATAATTTGAGTTAAGAATAATTTTAGAGTTATGCATTAATTACTTAGCTTTACTTCTTTGAATCACTGATTATATTTTATTTATTTAGTTTTTAATAATCTTTGACTTAGAAATTCATTTAAAAATTGGTTATATAATTTTGGGTAGTTAGAATAAATTAAAATTTGAATTAAAAAATTGACTAATTTTAATATGAGATTTGGTTATATTATTATGGGGTGTATGTAATCACAAACAAAAGGAGAGAAGATGCATACTAAGTCAATAGGAACACAACTAAGAACTATATCCCACTAGAACCATGGAGCTGTTTATATATCTTCAAATTTATTGGTTTCAAATGTAGATTAAAATCAAATTTGGAGAGATTTTTGCCAATTACTTTTGTTTTACCGTTTAAGCTTTTTTGCCAATGAAATTTCAATCACTGTTCACAAATACCAATAATAAGGATCTTGTCCCAGGTTTAATGTTAAGTTTGAATTTTATTTGATGGTGAGTTTAGGATAATACAAAATTTTCATAAAAACGAAAAAAGAAGAAAAAGCATTAGCAAATCCAAAGAGGAAGTGCCCGTGGTGGTAGGACATATTAGCTTGCCTCACCTTGTTTTAGTTTTATTTTTTCCATAAATATGACATTTATTTCAATCATTTTACAATAGTTAAAAACAAATTAGAGAATCCTTGGACTTCATTCACTTGCATGGGCCTAGAGTCCATCTCAACCACCCCTGCATCGTTGAAACCTTGAACAACCTCTCTGATAGGGTGCTGCAGCATGTGGTCCGCAGGGATCTCCGGGAATTTTTTTGGAGCATGGGATTCCACCTTTTTTCAGTGCCGGGTATCCGATTACCGTGTTTTGTTCACCAACAGCCTGGCCAATATCCTCTGCATCGTTCTGAGCATGTGCTGCATGAGCGAACATGGCAATGAGGAGAGAGAGGATAAGAACAATGGCTTTCACATTCTTCTCCATTTTTCAATGGTGAAGGTTGTGATAGTTGAAAATGGCAATTTTGCTTGTTTTGTTGAAGCAAAAGTTTTGGCTTTTATACTTTTTGAAGTGTTGTTACTAACGGTATTTTGTTTTCTTTTTCTTTTTCGTATGAGCTTTAAATAGTTAGCCAGATGTTATTGTGATTTCCCTTCATTAATTTTATAGAATTTATTTTCTTTTCTTTTTCTTTGCTTTGATGTCATAAGCTATATTTAGATTTTTTTTAACTAAAATATATTATTAATTGCTTTGCATTCTCTGTTATTTAGCTTTAAAAAGAAATTGTGAATAGAAATGATTGAGTAAAGAAATCAAGAACTAGCAACTAATATTCCGATTAACTTGGAAAATTGTCATTTGGATTTTTTACTGCACTATGTGTTATCGTTGTTAACAAGTGCCATGATGAAATAACCAAAGGAGGGCTCTACCAAAGATTAATATTTTAATTAAATAGCTTACATCTTCTTTATCAAATTGAGCTCGGATAAATTTTACAACCTAAACTCAAATTAAATTTTACATCTTCTAGATTTGAAAAGACAAAACGCGATACACCATATGAATCCTATCAGGGAGATGTGGTAAGAAATATGCCTTTTTCCTTTTCATTTAAACTAAAAGCTTAGATTTTCATCATCAAGAGAAACTTTTTTTTTAAAATGTAGATTTTCTTCTTATAAAATTTTTGTCCGCTACATAAAATAAAAGTTAGAAAAGTTGAGAAGAAAAAATCAAGGATAATATATATGGTAACTATCTCTACCCATAAAAGGGAAAAAAGAAATAATTTTTTGATTTTTAAATTATCGATGAAAGTCAATTTTTCTTCTTTTCTTTTTTTTTGAATGAAATTAAAATCCAATACTCATATCATATAAAGCCAAAATGTTAATTATAAACTTTGCCGAATAATATTTTCTATCTTAATATATAAAATAAAAATTTTTTTTAATAATAACAGTGTACTAAACTTAACTTATAATTAAGATATTAAACGAGCCGAGTTAAACCTAAACACACTCATAAATTGTTTTATATTATTTAACAAATTAGTCTATCCGAACTTCTCGTAGAATAACTTATTTAAAATTAATTTCCAAAATTAATTGACTTAGAATTTTGAAGTGTTTATTTTTCTTGAATCTCATGGGTCGTATTTTTTATATGAACTACCGTGTATGGATTTTTAATTTCTAATTTTATATGAATTTTGATGCATTTGAAAATAAATCCCATTGTGAGTCTGGTAATACTCACCGAGACCATTTTATCTCACATTATTTTCTCACATTTCCTAGGTAAAGATTAGTTTATGATTTACATTCACTTTCAATCGTTCATCCAGTCGACATTGAGCTTAGGTGGGATAGAGTTCGGATCTCCATGAAAGCTAAAATCTCTACATGTGAGTATTTGGTCTTTATGATGTCTTCTCTCGTATTTCATTTATTTTGAAAAATTAGTAATTTGAATCAATTAATTTTGTTCGATATTTTATTTTATTACATTGAATTAAAATTTGAAAAAACTTGACTTAATCTATTCATTTAATTTGGTCATTGAGGTCAAGTGGGATGGAGTTCAGATCTCCATGAAAGCTAAGATCTTTGCATGTGAGTATTTGGTCTTTATGATATTTTCTCTCATATTTCATTTATTTTGAAAAATTAGTAGTTTGAATCAATTTATTTAGTTCGATATTTTATTTTACTCCATTGACTTAGAATTTGAAAAAACTCGATTTAATTTATTCATTTAATTTGGTTAAACCTTTACTTTATAAAGTATTTTTTTTTCTTTCTACTGTTCGTTATATTATTTGTTTATATTCTAAGATGTTTAGTTAGACTGTTAATAGTGTTGGCCAGTTTAGTAATCTACCGATACCTTCACACCGGTAGCACCCTAGGTTAGAGGTGTTACGAGCCGATTTAAACCTAAACACACTCATAAATTGTTTTATTTTATTTAAGTAAATTAGTTTATCCAAACTTCTCATAAAATAATTTATTTAAAATGAATTTCTAAGATTTTAAAAAAAAAGCCTTATTAAATTTATAATTTCTACCAAAAATATTATATTAACTCAAATTTAAAATAAAAATTTTTTTAATTTAAACAAAACACACACATTTTGATATACAGGTAGGAGAGGAAAACACAAAGCACTCAAATCAATATATGAACCCAAAACAGCTTTTAATAGGGTTTCTTTTTATAGTTTCAACACGGGCGGGCCGGGGTGGGTAGGTCAGCATGTGGGCCGAGTAAGCGGGGAGCCCCGTGCATTCTTCTCACTACAAAAAAAGCATCAATTTGCGACAAATTTGCAAGAAAAATTCGTCCCAAAACAAATTTGCGACGAATTTTGCAACAAATATTTTTTCGTTGTTAATAAGTCGTTGCACAATTTTTGGGACAAAAAATTAATTATTCGTCTCACAAATTTCCAACAAATATTTTTGTCACACAATTCGTTACAGATTTGCGACAAATTTACCAATGAAAATTTTATTCGTCGTAAATTTGCAACAAATAAAATATTCCTCACAAATTTTGAAAGAAATATGTTTTCATCGCAAAATTTGCGACAAAAAAATTTTCGTTGCAAAATTTGCGACGATTTTATTTGTTGCAAATTTGTGACGAATAAAATTTTTGTCACAAATTTTGAGACAAGAAAATATTTGTTGCAAATTTTGCAATGAATAAGTTATTCGTCGCAAATTATCAACGAAAAATAATTCGTCGCAAATTACCAATAAAAAATAATTCATCGCAAATTTGCCATGAAATATTTTTGTCGCAGATTTGCCACGAATCTATTTTTCATCGCAAATTTGCGACGAATAGGTTTTTTTGTCTGAAATTTTGCAATGAAATTCAATTCGTGGCAAATTATAAATGAAAAAAATTCGTCGTACAATTTGTCGCAAATTTGCGACAAATGTTTTTCGTTGTAAAATTCGTTGCTAATCAAAATTTATAATTCAATTTTAGCAACGAAATTTGCGACAAGCGTAGTTTTCAGAGACAAATTTTGCTACGAATATGTATTTTGCAACAAATATAAATTTTATTGGCATATTTGGACTATTTTTCCCTATATAATCTGTTTTTATACTTGCTGATCCAACCTCATCAACAATTAATCATCCAAATCGTTTTTAATATCAAATTTCAGCCATCTATACTCATTAATAAAACTAACTATTCAATAAGATCAATAAGTTAAAAATTCAACAAGAAATCATAATAATAATATCAAAAATAAAAGCAACATTTGCTGCGTGCGGAACTCGTTCATTTCTTGCGTGTGCTTTGCTTGAAGTTCATTAAATTCCTGATCTCTTTGCAGCAGTAACTCCTTCAAATGGCTCACCTTTTGATTCAATTGATTTATTTCTGCCTGACTGCTAGTGGGGTGAAAGAAGATAAACCAGTGATTTTGTACGTTTTGCTCAAAGAATCTAACCCAACTACTCTACCCCCTTTTGGTCCACCAGTCACCTCGAGCCATGTGTTCATGTTATCTACAAATGGCTCAGATCTGCCAGCATCATCACTAACACTCGAACTTCTGCGTGATAGCTCACCATATTTCTCCTGTATTGTCATGAGAAAAATTAAAATAAATTTACAATAACAATATAAAACAAGCACATATAATCTTGATTAGATATATATATATATATATATGAAGGAAAATAAAAAAAAAAATTGTAACATAAGTCATGAGACTATATAGGATCTAAATTATGAACATTCATATTAACATTGAATAAGTTGAATTTACGAAAAAAAAAAAAGAGAATCTCTATCAACTAATTCATTAGAAATCAAAGAATCAAATCAGCAATAAAAATAAACTTAGGAGAGACTAACGTAATAAATTCATTTTCCTACATTGTTATGATATGTTCAATATAATATGTTTAAATCAACATTGAAAATATTCATTAAATAATTGGAAGTTTTGAAATTACAAACCTTAATTGCTCTAGCTCTCTCCCCGCTCCAAGTCTTGTCTTTTTTCTGAAATGTGCGCGTGAAAGTATCTATGAATAAAAGCTTAGTCCCCGTTTCCTTGGCCTAAAATAAAAAAACACTGTTAGAAATAATGAAATAGTTTAAATTAGATTAAAAAATTAGTATTTGTATAAAATTACCAATCTATTTCTATATTCACCGATATTGATCGAGCCTCCTGTATATGTTGCAAACGATTCCCCTGAATTATAAGCTTGGTTTTTTTTATTCTGCTCACTTCTTCATTTACTCTCCTCTGATTCCCAAAGATTCACAATCATGCTCCAATTTTGCTCGGTGATACAGTTTGGCTTTTTTTCCGTATCTCTTCGCATGATTTAGAACATGTCGGATGTGATCACCATATTTTTTCTTAAAAATCCTTTTTACTTCCAACTCTTCAGTCTCATCCCAAGTGAATACTCGCTGCAATGGAAAAAAACGAATTGATTATAAAGCTATTAACTTAATTTCATATATAAACTAATAGGGATAACTTACCTTGAACTCGCTCTACCATTACTCTTTCGTTTCTTTCGGAGTGCTTGTGTAAGTGATTGAAGCCCCTTCCCAATGGTTATTCCCTATTCTATTAAGCTCGTGAATAACATGTATAGATTTTGTAAATCTATCATAAAGTTTCAAACAAACAATATTAAATAAAAAAGATAGTTAAAAGAATATTTTGTTTTATAAATAAAAGAAATAATATATCTGAAATTTTAAAATTTAGTACTTATGAATCTCCGTAAGGGGCTATCAACTCTCGATTGTCTTCCCTATCTGCATATAAGTGTTCCACCGAAAGGACTAGCGAAGGTATATTACTAGCCATTTGTTGAGAATGCGAAGGGCCTACAACAGAAGGGGGAGGCGAAGGTACATTGCCGGCAAGGGAATGGGATTGCGAAGGTGCCGGAATGGACTGTGATGGTGAAGAGCGTGAACTTCTATCAGAATTTTGTCTATGGTTGCCATGTCAAAACTATCAACCATAATATATTATTAACAAAAATAAAAAAATAAAAATTAAATGTTCATCAGATGTATAATGAAGAACATGAATAAACTTACCATATTTAATTTGACAAATTAAATGCGATGAAACAAGACACCAATATATTAAGAAATCTTCTCTAATGACCTATAGAAAAAAAGATAGTACATTAACAAATCAAATATATAAATTTATGAATGAGATAGTAAATAGACAACAAATTGAGTAACGAAATTTGCAAATTAAAACTAAACTAACTTACCCACTAAAAAAATAGATTATCATATATCAAGATAAATATCCGATTTTTATTATATTAAGAGAACAAAACATACCCGTCATCAAAAATCAAAATCCTCATTGTCATCCTCATCTTCATCTTCATCATGTGTCTCAAAATGAGACTCTTCAACATCATTATCATCAACATCCTCATACTCATCATCTATTTCAAAATTAGATTCTTTATCGTCTTCTTTATGAAGTTCACTTGCATCCACATCTATCACTACTCCGCTGAGATCTCGTAACGTTGGAATATTATATTTCTCGGTCTGAAATGTATTCGCAACTTTCTCTTATTGATATGCTATGTCTTCTCAATATTCCTCAATTTTTTTTTCGTGCTTTCATTTTATAAACAGCCCACCAATCAATTTTATCACGTTTCAAACTAGGATATGAAGTATAAAATGCTTGAATCGCTTGTTGTGCCAACACAAATGGTTCATATCTTTTATACAATTTCTTATGATTTATTTCAACCAAATTAAACTGTGAATACACTTTTATCCCTTTGACAGGGTCAAACCAGCGACACATAAATAAAACAACCCGTAATTCTGGACCAAGGTACTCTAATTCTATGATTTCATCCAACAAACCATAAAAATCATTTTGACATCCACCATCATTGGATGACTGAACACAAACCCCACTATTCATTGTCGTTTTCCCCATTCCATATTCTTCAGTATGAAAATTATACCTGTTTATGAAATATGTTGGCCAAGTTCATACTATTAATTTTGGATCGCATGACAAATGGATTAACAATTCTTGCTCAACTTGAGCTTGATTATCATGGACCTAAAGTCAAATAAATATGTTAATATGTTTTAAAGTAAATATTTAAATTATTTATAGTCTACTTATATATTTTTTGAACCATGGTGCAAATTCTTCATCGCAGAAACAATCAAACTCGTGTCGAAAGTTCAGAATATCGTTTTGGAAAATCCTACCATCAAAGAAAATAAATTTTAACACAAACAATTTACGACATAAGAAATACATAAAATAGAAAATATATACTAACTCCAAATATGACATCACTTTTGGACAGTTCAGTAAATATATGTGTGGGCTGCCCGTCATTCTTGATCAGTTAAGTATGTATGCTTACATGGTCTACTTGGTCGACCAACATAGTTAAAAATTGAGAATGACTTCAAATTGAGATCAATAAGACGCTCATCATTTCTTCCCGCTCTCCGCCTCTTGCACTGAACGTGAGCCTCAAAATAATATAATGCAAACGTTTTACTTCCTCCACAATGTATGCATTGATAATAAAGGCTTCAATATGTGCCTTATTTTTTACTTTTTTCTTCAAATGATATAGGAAACTAATTGTAATAAAACCAAATGTATTAGAAAATTATATGTAATGAAATTAGTAATTTTATATGCCTTGATAACGAAATATAAAATATGAAAAACTCACCTTTCAAATGGATACATCCATCAAAATTAGATGGGATATCTAACTTTCGCCTCATATGACAAGTGAACCAAAAGATATTCCATGGAATCAAAAAATAACGGTGGAAATATCCTTTCTAAATTACACAAAATGATTGGAATCTGTCTCTCTAACATCTCCATGTGTGAATGTCTCAACACTGTCGAGCAAATATCATGAAGGAAAATGCTTAAATCTGTAATGACACCCCAAACAAAATTTGGTAAGAGTTCCTTAAAAGTAATAAGAATTAGCTTTTTCATAAATATATGACAATCATGACTTTTTAAACCAATCAATCTACATTCCTTCAAATCGACACATCTTCCAAGATTTGAGACATAACCATCAGGAAATCTCAGTGATTTCAACCATTCACAAACAATTTTTCTCTGATCTTTATTCAATGTATGAACCAAATGACTCTTCCAATATGATAAATCCCAAAATATACTCCGTTTAATCCATTTATGCGAATGACCATAGCCATATGTTGTACCATGTGGCTCTTCAATAACAGATGGAAAGTTAAGGACTCTATACCAACTTTGTTCACCGATTAATCTCAATGGAGGAGGTGTTCTATCAATTCTATTCTTAGTGAATTCTTCTTTATTTCTTCTGAATTTATGAGTTAACGGTAAAAATTGTCTATGACAATCAAAATAACTTGCTTTCTTCCCATGTTTCAATCTGAATGACTTTGATCACTCCAAATATATTGGACATCCTAAAATCCTAACAGTACTCCATCCCGATAACATACCATAAGCCAGAAAGTCATTTATGGTCAAAGAAGAGCATCCTTCATTTCTAACATCTGATTAGTATGAACATCATATGTAGGAACACTTTCATCCTATAGTTGTTTCAACTCCGTAATCAATGGTTGTATGTAAACATCTATTAACTTTTTCAAATTTTGTGGGCCAGGCCCGACCAATGTTAAAAACATATACGGTATCTTCATACACATACTGGGTGGAAGATTATACAGAGTTAAGATAACTGACCAACAAGAATAAGTTTTTCCTGATTTGCCAAATGGAGCAAACCCATCAGCACAGAAACCTAATCTAATATTTCAAGTCTCTCTCGCAAACTCGAGATATGTTCTATTAAAATATTTCCATGCCTCTGCATCTGAAGGATGACACATTAACCCCTCTTCTATTTTATGATTTGCATGCCAGGTCATGTGTTCAGCAGTGGTCTTAGATGCATAAAGCTTTTTTAACCTTGGAGTTAAAGGCAAATAAAACATTTGTCTATATGATTTACATCGCTGATTACGACCCGACCTCCTAGTACTTTTGTATCTACATTGATTACAGAATTTACAAAAATCTACATCTTTATCATCTCCCCAATATAGCATACAACCATCTCTGTAAACATCTATTCTTTCCACCAGAAGACCTAATTCTTTTACCAGTTTTTCCATACTGTAAAAATCATTGGGCAAATACTTCTCCAATAACTTAAACAAAATCATTAAAACAATCCTCAGACACATTATGCTCTACCTTGACATTCAACAGTCTTGCGGTTAGAGATAGCTTAGTGTGGCTGTCACAACCAGCCCATAAAGGTTCATCTGCAGCTCTTAACACTTCCTGAAATTGGAGAGATGATTCATTATTCACATTTTCATCAATACTTGGTACTTCTACCTCCTCCAATGGTGATACATAACTAGTATACCCATGTTCAAAAGTTAGAGCAAAGCTAGAACTTGCAACGCTTGTTCGGGAACAAAATTCAGACCAATCGCATCAATTACTATCCTCAGATATGGATTCAATTGATCATAATAACTCTGATCCCTATTAACTGAGAATTGTCTGTTTCGTCCATACTCCTCATCAGAAATGAATGGTTCACCATGACACGGGATAAAACCAATTCTACAAAGATGTTCCCTAACTTTATCACACTACAAAAATTTACCATTATGACACCTTCAACACGGACACCTTAGCTCATTCACATTCATAAAATCAACATGACTACAAGCAAAATCTAAAAATTGTTTCAATCCAAAAATAAGCTCATCAGTTAAACCCCACAATTACATAAGTTCTTTTTATACATCCAACTCTTTTCGTTTTGCATTTTTCCTGTCTCCAAATTTAAAAATTTTTAAATATTAATAAAAACTACTAAAAAAACTACTAAATCATCAATAATAATATCATCATTAATCCCAACTAAGTTGATATAACAAAAAATAATAACGTTAATTGCATAAAAATTTAACGTTAATTTCACAATATAAATTAAATATTATAAAAGTAACGTTAATTTCACAAAACTCAACATCATAAATAATACTAACCTTAATTTTGCAAAAATTTAATATAAGAATAAATAATATTATAAACAAAATTAATGTCAAACAAATTAACTAAATTATTACAATAACATTAAATATTATCATATAATCAAATAAAGTATAAAATATCGAACATTTAACAACATTGATTTTTTAACTAATCGAAATAAGATTTACTACAAATTGCTGATTATTGTTAACATAATGTTTCACATAATCAAATATCAACACTTTCAATTCCAATTTTATATAAAAAATTAAATTTAACAAATCCAGTAACATAATTAAATCAACCACTAAATACAATAAAAATAAATTAATATAGAAATAAAAACAATACAAATATACAAATTAACATAATTGTATTTTTCAATCATTATAATACAAATTAAAACATTTCTCACCACCAAATAATAATTCACCGATAGGCTCAGATATCAACAGTAGCTATTCGAAAATGAACAAAGCGAGAGAGAGAGAGAGAGAGAGAGAGTGAGAGTGAGAGTGAGAATGAAGAAAGAATGGTTTGAATATATTGAAATTATGGACAAATTTTTCTTGTCCCCAAATTCGTTGCAAATCAGGGACAAAAAAAAAATCGTCCTTGACCCTAAATCAAGGATGAAAACTAAATTTTGTCCCGGAATAAGGGCCGGAAAAAATTGTCGTCCCTCAATTAGGGACAAAAAAAAATTCGTCCCTGAATCGGGGATGAAAAAAAATTCATCCTTGAATCGGGGATGAAAATGAAATTTTGTCCCTGAATCAGGGACGAAAAAAAATTCATCCCTGAATCAAAGATGAAAAAAAAAATTCATCCCTGAATCGGGGATGAAAAAAAAAATTGTCCCTAAATCTAGGATGAATTTTCTTTTCGTCGATATTTCAGGGACGATTGTCACCAATTCTGGGACGAAATTTAGTTTTCGTCCCTGAATCAGCAACGAAAGTATTTTTCGTCGCTAAAATCCACGACAAAAGAATGTTTTCGTCGCTAAATTTGTGATGAATAGATGTTTTTGTCGCAATTTGCAATGAATTTAGCAACAAATAATTTTTTAATTTACAATTTGTAATGAATTTAGCAACGATACTTATGGTTTCTGACAATTAACTCATTGAATGCACTAAAATAGAAACTAAATAGACAAAGTATTAACAATATTTGCATACTATGATATAATTATAAAAAATATTCATTATATTGATCATTAATTAACAAATATTTCTATTTTAACTCTTAGTTTAATGAATCGAATGAGAGAAGAGAATGAGTTCGAGAGAAGAGATAAGAATGAAGGCTTGTTTAAAGCCCTTTTTAATTGTAGAGTGTGAAATATTAATCTTGTCTCTCATTATTTTTAGGTTTTGTTCATGTTTAGTTGTCACTTTTTGTCATTTCGTATCTTTTCACACTCAAAAGTCAACATGCAAATAGCAAGTCTACTTGGTTCAGAGGCCAAGTCCACTTATTGTCCAACAAGTAGACTTGCTCTTTATTTTTATTGAGCCCTCAATTTGACTTGAATATGACTCAAGGTGACCCAAATCCCTTCTTTTGTAACCCCCAAGTCACCTTATTTTTTAGTGAGTCGCCTTACTTAATGTGCAGACATGTTCCTCTGTGAGTTAAATCTGGCAGGTTGACTCATGCCTGCAATAAGTAGCCTTATAGATACAAAATCTGGAAGCATAAGTCGATCTGTCATTGGACAAGTCGGCTTGTCTATGTGTAGAGTTAAGAATTCTGAGGTCTAATCTCCTCAAGTCGTCTTGGTGAGTTTCATACTTAACCAAATTCAAATTTTAGAGCTTCAAGTCATCTTGTCATGGGGCAAGTTGGCTTGTTCTTATTTAATTGACTTCAATTACGTTTTAATTGTCCCAAATTATTATCAAAACCTATTTTTCTCCCAACAAAATTTTATAAAACCTTCATTGATAAATTAAAAACCAATTACAACATTTTTTTTCCAAAGAAAATTTAAAATTTAATAAAAATTTTCTAACACCGATTTTTCGGTGTTACACGGTGCCCTTGGTGGTAGGTCATATTAGCTTGCATCAAGTAGTCTTAGTTTTATTTTTTTTCACAAATATGTCATATTTATTTCAATCATTTTACAATAGTTAATAACAAATTAGAAAATCCTTGGACTTCATTCTCTTGAATGGGCCAAGCATCCGTGTCAACCACTCCTGCATCCTTGAGACTTGGAACAACCTCTCTGATAGGGTGCTGCCGCATGTGGTCCGCAGGGATCTCCGGGAATTTTTTTGGAGCATGGGATTCCACCTTTTTTTAGTGCCGGGTATCCGATTACTGTGTTTTGTTCACCAACGGCCTGGCCAATCTCCCCTGCATCGTTCTGAGCATGTGCTGCATGAGCGAACATGGCAATGAGGAGAGAGAGGATAAGAACAGTGGCTTTCACATTCTTCTCCATTTTTCAAAGGTGAAGGTTGTGATAATTTTAAAATGGCAATTTTGCTTGTTTTGTTGAAGCAAAAGTTTTGGCTTTTATACTTTTTGAAGTGGTTGTTATTAATAGGATTTTTATTTTCTTTTTTTTTCGTGTGTGCTTTAAATAGTACGTTAGCCAGATGTCGTTGTGATTTTACTCCATTAATTTTATAGAATTTATTTTCTTTTCTTTTTCTTTGCTTTGATGTCAAAAGCTATATTTAGATTTTTAACCAAATTTATTATTAATTCTCTATTATTTAGCTTTAAAAAGAAATTGTGAATAGAAATGATTGAGTGAAGAAATTAAAAACTACCAACAAACAGTCTGATTAACTTGGAAAATTGTCATTTGGATTTTTCACTGCACTATGTGTTATCATTGTTAATAAATGCCATAATGAAATAATCAAAGGAGGGCTCTACCAAAGATTAATATTTTTATTAAATAGCTTGTATATTGTTTATCAAATTGAGCTCAGACAAATTTTACAACTTAAACTCAAATTGAGTTTTACTGTAAGGGCAAAAAGTTGAGAAGATATGTGGTAACTATGTCTACCCATGTAAGGGCAAAAAGAAATAATTTTATGATTTTTAGATTATCGAAGAAAGTCAATTTTTATTACAAAGTTAAAATCCTAAACTCATATCGTATAATTCCAAAATGTTAATTATATCAATTAAACAATAAATCAGCGTCGAGTGAACTTTGCTGGATAATATTTTCAATCTTAATATATACAAATAATCAGAAATTGTAATATAATTAAGATATCAAATGAGTAGAGTTAAATCAAAACTCACACATAAATTAATTAAGTAAATTAGTCTATTCAAACTCTTTGTAGAAGGATTTATTTAAAATCAACTTCTAAGACTAAAAAAAAAAAATTAGAGAAGAGAGAGAGAGAGAGAGAGAGAGAGAGAGAGAACAAGTTTCAAATTCTGTTACGGTTCATCAGGTTTGCCGCTTTTAGGACTAGAAAACAAGCGTTTGTGTTACCACTCAAAATGACACCCTATAAATCTAAATGATGCGAACTCTTGAAGAAACGACTGCTCTATGTTCTTTAGTGTGTCGTTTTAAGCCTTCTTCCCTTCCCATCTCATTCTGCTCTCCGTTTCCTTCCTTGTAAGACATTTCCTTTTTTGCTCTTCATCTTCTACCCTTGATGCTGCCATGAATTACTAATTCATTAATTATACTATTCAATTACTTCCCCCAATTCGATTTTTCTCCGAGCCCCTAAAAACCAGATTCAATTCAAAGTGTCCTTTCTTTTTCAAATGAGAAACAATGGAATTTTTGGGTTTTACGGTAGAAGCTTTCATGAGGTATATTCACAAGAATTTTTTTTATTAATTATTGGAATTATTGCTTATAATTGACACTGTTGTTGGTTTTGGTCTTCATTGAAAAATAGGAATGTGTTATCATTTTCTCCTTGTTTATTGATTATGTTAAGTCTTTGTTTGATCATTTTCAATGCAATTTCTGTTTCTTCTTTCTTACTCTGCCTCCTTAGACCTAGAATATAAGAAACATAGAATCTTCTCATTTGATTTGTTGTGAGGTGTCCACTACTAAAAAAATAAGTATCAACGATGGATAAATATCGATGGAAAAAAATCCGTCGATCTTTGTTTGATCATTTTCAATGCAATTTCTGTTTCTTCTTTCTTACTTTACCTCCTAAGACCTAGAATATAAGAAACATAGAATCTTCTCATTTGATTTGTTGTGAGGTGTCCACTACTAGAAAAACAAGTATCGGCGATAGATAAATATCGATAGAAAAAATCTGTCGGTAATAGCGACGGATTTCCAACGGATTAATGTCGGACACAATATCGACGGATTAGTGACGAAAAGATTTCCATCGCTAAACCTAAAAAAATAAAAAAAATTGTAAGATTATCAGCGACGGATTATCGATGGAATTTTTAGCGACGAAAATATTCTGTTGGTAATTAGTTGGTGAATTGGTGAAAGAAAAAAAATTAAAAAAATACATGTACAGCCATTAACGACGGATTACTGACGGAAAAATGAACGATGGGTGGGCGGTGGGTCTGGAGCTGCAAACTTATTTTTTTCATAACTCAAAAATCAGCGACGGACGGGGTTCGTTACTGATTTTTCTTTTTTTCAACGACTGATTTTTTTTCGTTACTAATATCAGCGACAGATTTTTTCCATCGCTGATAATTAGTAGGTGTAGGGACAGGCTGAATGTGTCACACCCCGAATCGGGATAGTGAGCAGCCGCCCGTTACCCTGGATGCCGGCTGTACTTTTACAGAAAATCGGACAGAACCTCCCTATATATCGGAGATCTCCCATATTAAAATAAACCTGTTACCTGTCCAAAAGGGGCC
This sequence comes from Dillenia suffruticosa, assembly GCA_033439265.1. Classification (NCBI taxonomy): domain Eukaryota; kingdom Viridiplantae; phylum Streptophyta; class Magnoliopsida; order Dilleniales; family Dilleniaceae; genus Dillenia; species Dillenia suffruticosa. The sequence continues at coordinate 6,703,201 of JAVTVX010000005.1, forward strand.
ATCCCGGCCTCAAAATGCATATATTATCCTCCACAACAAACTAGATCATCCTACTGCACAATCCAGGGCAACGCAAGGCTAACAAACAATTCTCCACAGTCCTAACCACAGACCTCTACTGCCATGCCCCCATCAAAGGCATGGACAGCCGCCAGTCGCCCCTCCTGTGATTTAGAGGAGGCACCGAGCGATCCTATAGGACACTTCTAAGACATGACACATTCCCAAATATAGACGCAATGAAAAAGAAATGCCTCAATGCAATGTCATGCAGTGACATGAGAGTTCCACAAATTAAATATCCATATTTATACAGTCATCCCAGAATTATAAAAAAATGGTCATCTATAGACCTCAAAATACATATACATCATCAATACAAATTTTTAGATTATCGATGAAAGTCAATTTTTGTTACAAAATTAAAATCCTAAACTCATATTGTATAAATCCAAATGTAAATTATATCAATCAAAGAATAAATCAGCGTCAAGTGAAATTTGTCAAATAATATTTTCAAGCTTAATATATAAAAATAACTGTAAGCTAAATTTAAGTAAATTAGTCTATTTGAACTCTTTACTGAAGAATTTATTTAAAATCAATTTCTAAGATTAAAAAAAAAATCAGAGGAGAGAAGAGAAGAGAGAGAGAGAGAGAGAGAGTGAATGAGTTTCAAATTCTGTTACGCTTCATTAGGTTAGCCGCTTGTAGGATTTATATTATATATGGAAAACTATACATGAAAGACAATTTATTATATATTTAAAATTATATATAATATAAATGTATAAATAATACTAGTTATGTCATTTAAAAACCAAATCAATAATAACCTGAAAAAAAAATATTTTCTATCTTAATAGAAAAAGATAAATTTCTTAAATATTATTTAGAACTAAACTTAACTTATGATATTAAACAGCCGAGTAGAACCCATGCGTATTTATGTAGATATAAACTAGGTGGGCTTTGGCCGCACAAAGTGTGGTCAACGGGAAAAAAATTTTGTAATTTTTTATCTTCTTTATTTAGGCCCCATAAATAGTTAGATTTAAAATTTATATAATACATTACTAATTGTAACTAATTTTATACATTACATTAATTAAATAATATTTATAATTTCCACCCAAAATATTATATTAACTCAAATTTAAAATAAAAATTATTTAAATCATGAAAGGAAATTTATAACTCCTTATTTATTATTTAAAGATCCAGCCCAATCTGACGCAACTCGAATGTAATAAGATCAATATGATTATCGAATACAGATAATTTATAACAAAATGTTATTTATTCTCTCTACTTATTTATTATTTTCCATATATAATTTAATTAGTTAATTCTAAAATAAAAATTAATTTTAACTTTAATTCTTAGAAATTTGCTAAAAAAATACTTTTTGTTGTAAAATATATAAGCTTGTAAATTTAGAAGTAAAAATTAATTCATTGATCCAGATTTAATGAAAATCAACACATGGACTTCTCGTTTTTTTCGCATTTTCTTCATTTTTCTGCACTTTTATAGCTATATAAAATATTTTTTAATGATTTAAATACCCAAAAATTGGCATATTGATCAATTTTTCTTTTTGATTTTTTTTTGCAAAATAATCTGACCCAATCACACACCACCTCATTTGGGAAAAGGGTCGTCATTTAATATATAGCCATGAAAAATGTTCAAATCATGAAAGGAAAAAAAAGAAAAATATGTTAAATATAACTAATTTGTTCAAATAAATTTATTTTAAATTACATTCTTTCCTAATTAATCGAGTTACATAAATTTTGGAAATCAAACCCCCACCCCACCCCAAGCCCAAAAAAATCCAAAGGAAATGGAACTCTATACCATTAGTACACAATAAAATACGTAAATTGAGATATCAGAAGAAAAATCTAATGAAAATAAGATATGCAATGAGAGTAACACGCAAGATTTCTTAGCAATTGAGTCATCAAATTTTGGTACAATTATGCTTAATCAAAAAATAGAGAATTCATTGTAGTACAATTACAAATAATTTAAGTATGAAAATATGTTATAGAGAATTTATTATTTTAGGAGAAAAAGTAAATATCAAATCTAGCTTCCAATTTAAAGGCTCAATGAGGAACAATTAATCAGGCAAAAAAATATTGGAGAATGAATTTTACATGAAACTTTTGATTAGTCAAGATCCAAAGTGTGTGTAAAATGAGCTTAACATAATATATGATCCAATGGTTATAATTAGTATGGGTCGATACAAAATTAGTAGAATTTAGGGTTTAAAATTTAGAGTTTAGAGTTTAAATTTTAAGGTTTAGGATTTGAAATTATCAGAACTCTTAGCACATATATAGTATGAGCCGGTGTACTAATAAGTTTATTCATGATTTAAAATTTAGGGTTTAAAATTTGAAAAAAGTGGATTTTTGATAATTTTGAATATTGACTCTTGGATGCCTGATGATGGAGGACCATTAAGAAAAGAATAAATTACACTCTTTTTCCTTGTAGTTCGATCAAATTTCAGATATTTTCTTGTGGTGAAAAAATATCAATTTATATCCATGTGATGTAAAAAAAAAAAAAAAGACAAGTGACTAAATAGTCAAAATTAACAGGAAATTGAGAGCCACACGCGGAAAGTCTGGGTTGACTGTTGACTCATAAAATTAATTCGTTTTTCAAAATTACCCCTGATTAAAAACAAATCACATTCTCTTTCTCTTCTTTCCTCTCCCCTCTGCACACTCCGGCCGCAATAAAGAAAAGAGAACCCTCTTGAATCAAACCTATCTCAAAGGTCAATATCCGACCCTTTCTCTTCTCTCTCCTCCTCTCTCCTCCCTTCTCTCCTCTCCTCTGCACACTCTAACAGCATTGTATTTCGATTTCAACTCCAATCATTAAATCGGCATTCAATTTCCAAAATTTCATCTCAGAGGTCACGAAGCCGCCTATCGGTCACCAGCTCCATGAGAGAGAGAGTGAGAAATTCATGAGAGAGAGACTGGGGTTAGGGGTGTTTGATCTAAACTTCCTCTTTGGAGGGCTTCTCGTGGGTTTCTGTTCGTTGGGTTTTGCATTTTTTCTTCAGTTGCGTGGTCTGTTCAAAGTGTATTTTGCTTTGGAGAGAGAGAGATAGAGAGAGAGATGTATTATTACTGCAGAGGATTTGATTATTGCAAATGGGGATGGGGATTTTGAATGTGAATGTGAATGGGATAGGTGCAATGATAATGGTGGTAGCAATAATGTTGGGGATAGAGTGCAAAACCCAACTGTAGCTCTTGGGGTATCAAACAGTTTTCCAGACTTCCACTTTCTGCTCGGGTACGGGCCCATCCCTCGCCACAACTCTTTCTTCTTCCACTGGGGATTTTGAGGAGGAAGGCAACTCATTAACTGGGAGTGGAATAAAGGTCGGTGCAGATTTGGGAACCAAAGTGGTAAGAAAAGAAAGGAAAATATCCTCTGTGGCAGACTGTTTGGGCTTGTTGAAAATCTGGAGGCGGATAAGAGAGAATAACCAACTTTTTTAGTTTTATATTTTGATTGCATTACAGATTTAACATTGCAGTTGCAACCAGGAGACATTTTTTTTTTTGGTCAGAGGTTGAAGATGAACGTGGAAGGAGAGAGAGTGAGGGGTATAAATGACATTTTATGTATTTCTGTTACTTTTCCGTTACTTTTTGGTGATGGTGGTTTTGTTGACATGGCAACTTAAGAACAAACAAGCGTGAACTTGTTTTTATATATAAATAGACTAAGATTGGAATACCAAAATATATATAAAAGAAAACAAAAACAAAAATAAAAAAATATATTATGATATGATTAAATACATAACTTGTTTATTATGAATATTGAATGTTATTTGAAAATTTTAACGTTAATGATAAATTCTGAATTTTTATGAATACGATTATATGATTTTGAAATAATTGTTTAATATGTCTACAATTATCTCAAAATCATAAACCGTATCCATAAAAACTACATAAACTCCAGTCTCACCCTTAGGTCTGGTGGCATAACTCAAGATTGTCTTTATTTTAGCTATGGTGATACAACCGGTTTAGTGACATTGGCCTTGGGACTCAAGGAAGTGTTAACTTATGAGGTTGTATCGGTTTAGATGGTACAACATGCAGTAAATGGACAGATTATGACTGTGTGGGCCAAAAGGGTAACACAAGGTATAGTGCCCCATATGAAAACATATGAAGAAGATCTTATCCCTCCATCGCATAATTCTGTATAAATATTCCAACAACTAGAACATAATAACCTCTTATCAGAGTTCTCACATTGCTCATAATGTTTCTATTTTCCCTATTTTTTCTTTTGTCTGAAGTTTGGATTTCTATTGGTCTTTTCACTTGTGACATATTTTGCTTGTCTTAGCAACCAATTCCAAAGTCTTTAAAGTGTTTTTCTAGATCTTAGAAGTGGTAAAGAGTTGAGTTACTAAATACTTTTAGAAAAAAAGGATGGTAATCCTTATATGAACCTATTTACTCTATTTTCATCTATTTCAACTAACTCTTGGACATGTACTAATAATTGGACATAGTGGTCTCATAATCACTAATAATCTAACCACTTTATTTCAAGTCAAAATACTTAGATATCTTTTGATATCTAATAGAGGTAGATACATACCTCACATGATTGATCTGCGTAAAATCACCTCAAGTGACATCTTGAAAGTTACTTTCATATCAAGGTCTCTCAACTCTAAATTCCACCATATCTAGTGGAATAAGATCCACTTCAAAAACTATTTTACCAACCTTCACTTCACAACCTTTATAGATAGGATGAGCAATATAAGGTTAGTTTCTAGACCTTGAAGGATAAGTTTGTATCAGTTTTAATTTTGACATTGTTGGTCAATGGATATGATATGTCGACTTGACTAGTGCTATGTAAGATTTTTCTAATTTCTATATTTGACTTGCAACTTCTACATAATGAAATTTTTGGAAGAATTCTTCTTTTCTCTTGGTTTGACAGATTCTTAGTGCCAGCAGAGTGGATGAGAAGTTGTCTAGTTCTATATATAGTGAGTGCATGGCATGTCAGTAAGTAAAGGTTGAGCATTATAACCTATGAGAATTACTTGAGCCACTCCTTATTTCCGAGTGGGAATGGTGGTATAGTTTCATGGATTTTGTCTCAAGATTTCTTAAGATTATTAGGGGATTTGATATCATATGTATAATATTGAACCACCTTACTAAGACCATTTTCTTTTGATTGTAAAAACTTATTATATGGAAAAGGTAACCAAGATGTATATTGATTAGATTGTGACGTTACGTGAAGTGTCAGACTCTATTGTGTCAGATAGAGATTTAAGGTTTACTTCTCAATTTTAGTCGAAATTACTAGAGTCTTTAGAAATTAAGTGGAAGTTAGGTGCAATGTTCTATCCTTAGACTGATGGCCAGTCTGAAAGAACTTTGAAGGATATTTTCCAAGTCAGTGCACTTGACTTCTTTGATAGTTGGGATAGACATCTCCCTTTAGTAGAATTTATTTACAATAATAGTTATCAGTCTACAATCGGTATATCACAATATGAAGTGTTATATGAGAGAAAATGTAGTGCTCAATTGTGTTGGGATGAGGTCAATGAGAGAAAGATAGAAAGTATAGAATTGATTGAAATCATCATAAAAAAAGTAAAAATAATCCGAGAAAGAATGACGGTAGCCCAAAACCGACAAAAAAGTTATACCGATAAGAGGAGATGACCTTTAGAATTTAAAGTAGATGACATCGTATTTTTAAAAATCTCACCTTAGAAAGGAGTAATCCGATTCTAAAAAATGGGAAAATTGAATTTTTGTTACGTTGGCCCTTTCAAGATCATTGAGAGAATAGGTAAGGTGGTCTACCGATTGGAGTTACCTCCGGATTTGATGAAAATATATTATATATTCCATATCTTGATGTTAAAGAAATATTTGTTGGATCGTTCCCACATGCTAAAACCCCACTGGTTGAACTGAGAGAGGACTTGAGATTCAAAGTTCAAACTGTAACTATCCTTGATCACCAAATCAAAAGATTTCAAAACAGGCAAGTCCTTATTGTTAAGGTCCAATGAAAAAGCAATTAAGTTGAAGAAAAGACTTGGAAATCCAAAGATATTATGAAAAAACAATACCCCATCTTTTTTAGGTATGACTTTATTTTTAAATTTTGAAAACAAAATTTATTTTTAGGGGGTTAGAAATTGTAATATTAAAATATATAAAAAACAAAACAAAAACAAAGTAGAAAAAAAAAATGGTGGGTACCACCACCCACCACTCCCACTCACTCTTCCACCTCTGCACTTGAGCCCCCCCAGCCACCAAAACTCCATTTTCTTTTCCTTCACTCATTCCCTTCTCTCTCGGCACTCTCCCTCTCTCTCCCACCTTGCTCTCTTCAAGAGCAACTAAACTCAAACAAAAACCCTTATATTGAAGCTTCTAAAATTCTCAACAAAACCATTGGAGGTTGGGTTTAGTGAATAAAGTGGATTTTCTAAAGAGAGAAAAACTTAGGGTTTGGAGTGGTTCTACAATAGATGAAATTTGTGGTTCCAATAGAGGTAATATTCTTTCCTAAATTTGGATTTTAATTATTTTTACTTCAATTTCGGATTTATATTGAGATTTGGGGTTTTGTATAGAGAGAAAAATTAGGATTTGAAGGTGATATGATCAAGAGATAAAATTGATCAGAAAACTTGTTCTCCCCAACAGATCGCCCAAAAAGCAGAGTGCAAAGCAAAACTGACTATTGCTCTTACTATAACAGAGGAGTGTTTTCTACCAATGGTGGATCCTAGAATGGGAATAAACATGCTTGTGTCTTATACAATGGCGGTGGGAATTCTCTTTCATTCTTTTTATATTTTTATGCTCAAGTTCCCTCCTTAGGATGAGGAAATCAAAACTACTTGTGTGGATATCTAATGGCATACATGCTCACAGAAAAATATGCTTCGACGAAGAATGGAGACAAGTGCAATGAAACTTTCAGAATATATTACCACCAATTCATAATATCAGTGTTCCTCCCTCGTTCTTCATTGCCATCATCAGTTCCTTTCGCCTTTCGATTCCTCATCACTGTTCTGTCGATCGAGTGCTCCAGAAATTGGCTTCTCGTGTTCTTCACCTCCCCGAAACCCCATTGCCCTTATCTACTCCGCTAAAGTTCAATTCCAATTCAGATTCGCCTTCGAGTCCACCACTGTCATCTGCATCTTTGCCCAGTTATTTATCATTCACCATTCACCGTCATTTGCAAGCTACTCGAGTTCAATCGCCTTTGAGTTCTTTGCCTGTTCGTCTCTTCAGTTTCCGCCTTTCATCATCTTTGATGCCATCGTCACTCTCCACCCACTGCCATTCGCCCGCTTAGATTTCGGCTCTTCAACTAATTTGCCTACTCTGCTCTGCCTCAACATCTGTTTCACCACATTGATTCACTTTCAATCCGCCGCTTCGTCTTCGACTTGAGTTCTCCACCTTGGATTGCCTTGGTCCATTTCTGATTCACCATCTTCAAACACTCCTCTACTCCTTTTGATCTCTCAATTTGGATTTTCGAATTTGGGGACATGTTTGCCTAGTCATTTTTATTTTCATTCTTTACGGTTCAATTTCTTTATCGTTTTGTGTTTTATTCTCAGATTTTATCGTTAGGCACTTCATTTCATAAACATAAATTTAGTTTAAACTTCAAAAATAAAATAAAAATTCAAAAATATTAATTTATTTCTCATTAGGAATTTAGATTAATTTTACCTTTTTTTTTTTTATAATTTTACATTATTATTTTTTTTTGTTATATTTTATAATTTGAGTTAAGAATAATTTTAGAGTTATGCATTAATTACTTAGCTTTACTTCTTTGAATCACTGATTATATTTTATTTATTTAGTTTTTAATAATCTTTGACTTAAAATTCATTTAAAAATTGGTTATATAATTTTGGGTAGTTAGAATAAATTAAAAAATTGACTAATTTTAATATGAGATTTGGTTATATTATTATGGGGTGTATGTAATCACAAACAAAAGGAGAGAAAATGCATACTAAGTCAATAGGAACACAACTAAGAACTATATATCCCACTAGAACCATGGAGCTGTTTATATATCTTCAAATTTATTGGTTTCAAATGTAGATTAAAATCAAATTTGGAGAGATTTTTGCCAATTACTTTTGTTAAGCTTTTTTGCCCATGAAATTTCAATCACTGTTCACAAATACCAATAATAAGGATCTTGTCCCAGGTTTAACCTTAAGTTTGTATTTTATTTGATGGTGAGTTTAGGATAATACAAAATTTTCATAAAAAGAAAAAAAGAAGAAAAAGCATTAGCAAATCCAAAGAGGAAGTGCCCGTGGTGGTAGGACATATTAGCTTGCCTCACCTTGTTTTAGTTTTATTTTTTCCACAAATATGACATATTTATTTCAATCATTTTAAATAGTTAAAAACAAATTAGAAAATCCTTGGACTTCTTTCTCTTGCATGGGCCTAGAGTCGGTCTCAACCACCCCTGCATCGTTGAAACCTTGAACAACCTCTCTGATAGGGTGCTGCAGCATGTGGTCCGCAGGGATCTCCGGGAATTTTTTTGGAGCATGGGATTCCACCTTTTTTCAGTGCCGGGTATCCGATTACCTTGTTTTGTTCACCAACAGCCTGGCCAATATCCTCTGCATCGTTCTGAGCATGTGCTGCATTAGCGAACATGGCAATGAGGAGAGAGAGGATAAGAACAATGGCTTTCACATTCTTCTCCATTTTTCAACGGTGAAGGTTGTGATAGTTGAAAATGGCAATTTTGCTTGTTTTGTTGAAGCAAAAGTTTTGGCTTTTATACTTTTTGAAGTGTTGTTACTAACAGTATTTTGTTTTCTTTTTCTTTTTCGTATGAGCTTTAAATAGTTAGCCAGATGTTATTGTGATTTCCCTTCATTAATTTTATAGAATTTCTTTTCTTTTCTTTTTCTTTGCTTTGATGTCATAAGCTATATTTAGATTTTTTTAACTAAACTATATTATTAATTGCTTTAAAAAGAAATTGTGAATAGAAATGATTGAGTAAAGAAATCAAGAACTACCAACTGATAGTCTGATTAACTTGGAAAATTGTCATTTGGACTTTTTACTGCACTATGTGTGATGAAATAACCAAAGGAGGGCTCTACCATTGATTAATTTTAATATTTTAATATTTTAATTTTACAACTTAAACTCAAATTAAGTTTTACTGTCATTAAAATTTTTGGCCCCAATTCTAGATTTGAAAAGACAAAACGTGATACACCATATGAATCCTATCAGGGAGATGTGGTAAGAAATATGCCTTTTTCCTTTTCATTTAAACTAAAAGCTTAGATTTTCATCATCAAGAGAAACTTTTTTTTTTTAAATGTAGATTTTCTTCTTATAAAATTTTTGTCCGCTACATAAAATAAAAGTTAGAAAAGTTGAGAAGAAAAAATCGAGGATAATATGTATGGTAACTATCTCTACCCATAAAAGGGAAAAAAGAAATAATTTTTTGATTTTTAAATTATCGATGAAAGTCAATTTTTGTCACGCCCCAAACCGGGATCGTGAACAGCCGCCCGTTGCCCCTGAATGCCGGCTGTATTTTCACAGAAAATTGGGTAGAACCTCCCCATAAATCGGAGGTTTCCCATGTACAATTATACCTGTATAATCCAAATCATCCTGTACAATACACAAATGGCCATCCCGGCCTCTCCAAAATCAACAAACACCACAGCCAACATTCAGAACAACGCAAGGCTATAAACAAACCTAGCCACAGACCTCTACTATCATGCCCAACTAGAGCATGAACAGTCGCTATACCGAGCGGACCTAAGTTTCTACGATATATATCACATTTCCCAAGTAACGTTCAAGTACGTACAATCGCCTCAATGCAAATGAAATATGAGAGTTAAACTATACAGTCATCCCAAAATAAGTACATGGCCAACTACGGACCTCTATATCAAGACCTCGCAGGGTCGAAACTAAATTAAAAGTAAATCTTACCGTCGGAAATACCAACTCCGCTCTAGAGCCTGTAACGTCGCTCTATCACAATAAACCTGTCTGAGGAGAGAAAATAGAGGGGTGAGTATCATGGGAAGATACTCAGTGAGTGAGGGGGGTAATATCAAGCATAAATAGCATAGGTGAACAATTGGAGTGTCAAATAATATCATTCGAAACAACAATTTACACTTTGCAGCAAAACATGATATATTTATCATTTTGAAATCATTTAATCAAACACACGATAGCAAGCATGTATGCATCCATTTAAAATCAAGTAATGTCAGAGCGAGCCAAAAATAGTCCTGGCAAAGGTCAACCGTGACCAAGGACAGGCGCGTCGGGGGTTTTATTATGCATAGACTTTGAAACGCTCTCTACCCCGACGTTGGCCATGAGCTCGCTGGGGCCAACTCATCAACGTGTATAGGACCCCGCCCGGTGCTAGACGGTGGCGTCACACACGTCCTCCCCCTACGTGGGTTCAACCGGCCGCGCCTATAGCCTTTAGAATAAATGACGTTTGCGGATACCTCCTGCAGAAGCGTATCCGGGCAACCCGTGCCTCTACAAACGCCCTTCGTAGCTACGGAATATCATAATATCACAAGGGCACAACGTCCCATAGTATCACAAGGGCACAACGTCCCACGAGTATCATCACATCATCGCACAACTAGTAGGCATCCAACCCACATAGTTCATCAAAAACATTTTTAAATTTTGCGTGCCAATACGTCTCATCAAATTCATTTCAAAACAGCATATCACTACATTGGTATAAAATGAAATTTATACATTTTCAAAACATGGCACAATTATTGATTCATCTCAAACCATGGATGCATAGTCATTGCAAATATAATTCAAGACACTCCAAAAAATCACAAAACAGATTTCCAAATTTAATATCACACGTCAACGAATGCATATCAAAGCATGTTTTATCGAAAATGCGACAGAAAATACGTTTTACTATTTTATGCAAGAGATTAGAGTCCCACTCACATTATCTAGGGAGGGTGGTCACTCCCTATTTTTTTTCAACGACTCTCCAAAAGACAAACCTAATCAAATCGTCAAATTTATAACGATTAAAACCCTAATAAGGGATTCTATCAATAAAATTTATTCATCTCTCACCTAAGGTTCCTCGGGTTTCAGACCTAGTTGTCGTTCGCCCGTCGGGTTGGTTTAAAACCTGTAATATTTCCCAAACATCAGATGTATTAGAAACCACTAAATTTCTACCAGCAAACCATAGAATTTCAATCAATACAGTCGTTACCTGCAGTACAGAAGATGCAGGTGAGCTCTCACAGGGGAAAGCCGGTCGCGGGCTCGCGGGCCGTCACGGGCTCGCGGGCCGGTGGGCTGGCTGCTAGCGGGCTGGCCCGCTGGTGGCTCACGGGCTAGGGCTCGCTCTGGGTCACGAGCTGGGTCGCGCGCTGGCTCGCGCCGGGTCGCGAGCTGGCTCGCGCGGGGTCGCGAGCTGGCTCGCGCCGGGTCGCGAGCTGGCTCGCGCCGGGTCGCGAGCTGGGTCGCGTGCTGGCTCGCGAGCTGGGTCGCGTGCTGGCTCGCTATGGGTCGCGAGCTGGGTCGAGCAGGAGTAGCGCGCTGGCTCGCGCTGGGTCGCAAGCTGAGTCGCGCGCTGGCTCGCGCTGGGTCGCGCGCTGGCTCGCGATGGGTCGCGAGCTGGGTCGAGCAGGGGTAGCGCGCTGGCCCGCGCTGGGTCGCGTGCTAGCTCGCGCTGGGTCGCGAGCTGGGTCGCACGCTGGCTCGTGCTGGCTCGCGGAAGATCGCGTGAGGCTCGCGATGGCTCGAGGCGGCAGCGCTGGCGGGAGATCACTCGAATGCGCGCTGTGCAGAGGTGAGGCGCTGCTCACTAGCTGACCGCGCGCTCGCTTGAGGAGGGAGGAGCTGCTCGCGGGAGGGCGCTGCAGCAGTGGGCGGCGTGCGGTGGCGGGAGGAAGGCCGTGGCGGAGAAGAGAAAGAGAGAAAGAGGGAAAGAGGGAGAGAGAGAGAGAGAGAGAGAGAAAATGTAATTAGGGCTTTAAGCCCCAAATTTATTTATTTATATATATATATATTTTTTATATTTTTTTTTTTTTTTGTGCAGTGTTACATTTTCTAACCCCCTAAAATCAAGTTTCGTCCTCGAAACTAAAAGAGAACTATACTGTAAATAAATGGGGGTATTGACTCCTCATAACTTCCTCGGGCTCCCAGGTCTCCTCCTTGACCTGATCACTTTTCCACAGAACTTTGACTAATGAAATTTCTTTACTCCGCAGCTTTCTAACCTGCCGATCTAGAATAGTCACAGGCTGAATTGGAATGCTAAGGTCCTCTCGCAACTCAAGAGGTGGAGGCTCAAGTACATGAGAAGGATCGGTCAAGTATTTCCTGAGTACTGAGACATGGAATACATCGTGAATACGAGATAGTTCATCTGGCAGCTCCAATCTATATGCCACACTCCCGACCCTCTCAAGGATACGGAAGGGCCCAATATATCTAGGGCTCAACTTGCCCCGCTGCCTGAACCGTATAACTCCCTTCCAGGGAGATATTCGCAAGAAAACCATATCTCCCGTAGCAAACTCAAGAGGTCGCCGCCTACGATCAGCATACGTCTTCTGTCTGTCCTGGGCGGCTTTCATCCTGTCACGGATAACCTTAACTTTATCCTTTGTTTGTTCAATTAACTCAACGCTGCTGAGACGTCGCTCTCCGACCTCATCCCAGCATATCGGGGTGCGGCACTTCCTGCCATATAGTGCCTCATACGGGGGCATCCCTATACTGGCTTGATAACTGTTATTATATGCGAACTCGACTAGTGGAAGGTACCGATCCCAACTACCCCGGAAATCCATCACACATGCTCTCAGCATATCCTCAAGGGTCTGAATGGTCCTCTCAGACTGGCCGTCCGTCTGAGGGTGATATGCCGTACTGAAATTCAATCTAGTACCCAATGCCTCCTGCAACTTGGGCCAAAACCTAGATGTGAACCTGGGGTCCCTATCTGAAACAATCGACACGGGCACCCCGTGAAGTCGAACTATGGTATCAATGTAGAGACGTGCCAACGCCTCTAAAGAATAGTCACCGCGGATAGGGATAAAATGTGCAGATTTGGTGAGTCGATCGACAATCACCCAAATCGCATCATGCCTCGTAGAAGTCCGCGGTAACCCCATCACGAAATCCATAGTAATATGCTCCCATTTCCACTCAGGAATAGGAAGAGGCTGCAGTGTGCCCGCTGGACACTGATGTTCGGCCTTCACCTGCTGGCACACCAAGCATCGTCCCACAAACTCTACTATCATGCCCAACTAGAGCATGAACAGTCGCTATACCGAGCGGACCTAAGTTTCTACGATATATATCACATTTCCCAAGTAACGTTCAAGTACGTACAATCGCCTCAATGCAAATGAAATATGAGAGTTAAACTATACAGTCATCCCAAAATAAGTACATGGCCAACTACGGACCTCTATATCAAGACCTCGCAGGGTCGAAACTAAATTAAAAGTAAATCTTACCGTCGGAAATACCAACTCCGCTCTAAAGCCTGTAACGTCGCTCTATCACAATAAACCTGTCTGAGGAGAGAAAATAGAGGGGTGAGTATCATGGGAAGATACTCAGTGAGTGAGGGGGGTAATATCAAGCATAAATAGCATAGGTAAACAATTGGAGTGTCAAATAATATCATTCGAAACAACAATTTACACTTCGCAGCAAAACATGATATATTTATCATTTTGAAATCATTTAATCAAACACACGATAGCAAGCATGTATGCATCCATTTAAAATCAAGTAATGTCAGAGCGAGCCAAAAATAGTCCTGGCAAAGGTCAACCGTGACCAAGGACAGGCGCGTCGGGGGTTTTATTATGCATAGACTTTGAAACGCTCTCTACCCCGACGTTGGCCATGAGCTCGCTGGGGCCAACTCATCAACGTGTATAGGACCCCGCCCGGTGCTAGACGGTGGCGTCACACACGTCCTCCCCCTACGTGGGTTCAACCGGCCGCGCTTATAGCCTTTAGAATAAATGACGTTTGCGGATACCTCCTGCAGAAGCGTATCCGGGCAACCCGTGCCTCTACAAACGCCCTTCGTAGCTACGGAATATCATAATATCACAAGGGCACAACGTCCCATAGTATCACAAGGGCACAACGTCCCACGAGTATCATCACATCATCGCACAACTAGTAGGCATCCAACCCACATAGTTCATCAAAAACATTTTTACATTTTGCGTGCCAATACGTCTCATCAAATTCATTTCAAAACAGCATATCACTACATTGGTATAAAATGAAATTTATACATTTTCAAAACATGGCACAATTATTGATTCATCTCAAACCATGGATGCATAGTCATTGCAAATATAATTCAAGACACTCCAAAAAATCACAAAACAGATTTCCAAATTTAATATCACACGTCAACGAATGCATATCAAAGCATGTTTTATCGAAAATGCGACAGAAAATACGTTTTACTATTTTATGCAAGAGATTAGAGTCCCACTAACATTATCTAGGGAGGGTGGTCACTCCCTATTTTTTTTCAACGACTCTCCAAAAGACAAACCTAATCAAATCGTCAAATTTATAACGATTAAAACCCTAATAAGGGATTCTATCAATAAAATTTATTCATCTCTCACCTAAGGTTCCTCGGGTTTCAGACCTAGTTGTCGTTCGCCCGTCGGGTTGGTTTAAAACCTGTAATATTTCCCAAACTTCAGATGTATTAGAAACCACTAAATTTCTACCAGCAAACCATAGAACTTCAATCAATACAGTCGTTACCTGCAGTACAGAAGATGCAGGTGAGCTCTCACAGGGGAAAGCCGGTCGCGGGCTCGCGGGCCGTCACGGGCTCGCGGGCCGGTGGGCTGGCTGCTAGCGGGCTGGCCCGCTGGTGGCAAACGGGCTAGGGCTCGCTCTGGGTCACGAGCTGGGTCGCGCGCTGGCTCGCGCCGGGTCGCGTGCTGGCTCGCGAGCTGGGTCGCGTGCTGGCTCGCGATGGGTCGCGAGCTGGGTCGAGCAGGAGTAGCGCGCTGGCTCGCGCTGGGTCGCAAGCTGAGTCGCGCGCTGGCTCGCGCTGGGTCGCGCGCTGGCTCGCGATGGGTCGCGAGCTGGCTCGCGATGGGTCGCGAGCTGGGTCGAGCAGGGGTAGCGCGCTGGCCCGCGCTGGGTCGCGTGCTAGCTCGCGCTGGGTCGCGAGCTGGGTCGCACGCTGGCTCGTGCTGGCTCGCGGAAGATCGCGTGAGGCTCGCGATGGCTCGAGGCGGCAGCGCTGGCGGGAGATCACTCGAATGCGCGCTGTGCAGAGGTGAGGCGCTGCTCACTAGCTGACCGCGCGCTCGCTTGAGGAGGGAGGAGCTGCTCGCGGGAGGGCGCTGCAGCAGTGGGCGGCGTGCGGTGGCGGGAGGAAGGCCGTGGCGGAGAAGAGAAAGAGAGAAAGAGGGAAAGAGGGAGAGAGAGAGAGAGAGAGAGAGAGAAAATGTAATTAGGGCTTTAAGCCCCAAATTTATTTATTTATATATATATATATATATTTTATATATTTTTTTTTTTTGTGCAGTGTTACATTTTCTAACCCCCTAAAATCAAGTTTCGTCCTCGAAACTAAAAGAGAACTACACTGTAAATAAATGGGGGTATTGACTCCTCATAACTTCCTCGGGCTCCCAGGTCTCCTCCTTGACCTGATCACTTTTCCACAGAACTTTGACTAATGAAATTTCTTTACTCCGCAGCTTTCTAACCTGCCGATCTAGAATAGTCACAGGCTGAATTGGAATGCTAAGGTCCTCTCGCAACTCAAGAGGTGGAGGCTCAAGTACATGAGAAGGATCGGTCAAGTATTTCCTGAGTACTGAGACATGGAATACATCGTGAATACGGGATAGTTCATCTGGCAGCTCCAATTTATATGCCACACTCCCGACCCTCTCAAGGATACGGAAGGGCCCAATATATCTAGGGCTCAACTTGCCCCGCTGCCTGAACCGTATAACTCCCTTCCAGGGAGATATTCGCAAGAAAACCATATCTCCCGTAGCAAACTCAAGAGGTCGCCGCCTACGATCAGCATACGTCTTCTGTCTGTCCTGGGCGGCTTTCATCCTGTCACGGATAACCTTAACTTTATCCTTTGTTTGTTCAATTAACTCAACGCTGCTGAGACGTCGCTCTCCGACCTCATCCCAGCATATCGGGGTGCGGCACTTCCTGCCATATAGTGCCTCATACGGGGGCATCCCTATACTGGCTTGATAACTGTTATTATATGCGAACTCGACTAGTGGAAGGTACCGATCCCAACTACCCCGGAAATCCATCACACATGCTCTCAGCATATCCTCAAGGGTCTGAATGGTCCTCTCAGACTGGCCGTCCGTCTGAGGGTGATATGCCGTACTGAAATTCAATCTAGTACCCAATGCCTCCTGCAACTTGGGCCAAAACCTAGATGTGAACCTGGGGTCCCTATCTGAAACAATCGACACGGGCACCCCGTGAAGTCGAACTATGGTATCAATGTAGAGACGTGCCAACGCCTCTAAAGAATAGTCACCGCGGATAGGGATAAAATGTGCAGATTTGGTGAGTCGATCGACAATCACCCAAATCGCATCATGCCTCGTAGGAGTCCGCGGTATCCCCATCACGAAATCCATAGTAATATGCTCCCATTTCCACTCAGGAATAGGAAGAGGCTGCAGTATGTCCGCTGGACGCTGATGTTCGGCCTTCACCTGCTGGCACACCAAGCATCGTCCCACAAACTCTGCTATATCCCTCTTCATGCCTGACCACCAGTAGCTACCTCTGATGGTCCGATACATCTTCGTACCCCCGGGATGCATAGCATATGTAGAAGAATGTGCTTCCTCAAGGATAGCACGCCGAAGATCACTATCGGCCGGAATACACACTCTGTCTCTGAATACCATGAGTCCATCATCACTGACTCTAAAGTCTCCGCCCTCAGCTCTGCGGACTCTATCTGCAATACCCTGGATCTCCTTATCCGTACTCTGGAGCTCCCTGATACGGTCGAACAAAGTCGGCCTGACCTCAAATCTGGCTAATAAGCCTCCCTGATCATCGTTAGTCAAACTGACTCCTAAGGCTCGGAGTCCCACTAAACAAGAAAGGTAGGCTTTCTCTGTCGACTGTGAGGATGATGCTGACTTCCGACTCAAGGCATCTGCTACAACGTTTGCCTTGCCCGGATGATAGTCAATAATGAGATCATAGTCTTTCAATAATTCCAACCATCTCCTCTGTCTCAAATTCAGCTCTTTTTGGGTAAACAGATATTTCAAACTCCTGTGGTCGGTAAATACCCTGCAGGTTACCCCATAAAGATAATGCCGCTATATCTTCAACACGAAGACTATGGCTGCCAACTCTAAATCATGTGTCGGGTAGTTAACCTCGTGTTTCTTCAGCTGTCACGAGGCATACGCAATAACCCGACCATCCTGCATCAGAACACAACCCAATCCCTGTCGGCTAGCATCACTGTACACTGTATACTCCCGACTACTAGTGGGAAGGGCTAAAATAGGAGCGGATATTAACCGTTGTTTGAGCTCCTGAAAACTTCCCTCACAACGGTCATCCCAAACAAACTTGACCCCCTTTTGAGTCAATCTCGACAACGGAGCAGCTATCCGGGAGAATCTTTCTACAAATCTGCGGTAATACCCAGCCAAACCGAGAAAACTACGAATCTCGGTAACTGTTTGTGGCTGCTCCCACTTCACTATAGCTTCAACCTTTCGCGGATCAACATAAATACCTTCCGCGGAGACAATGTGCCCCAAGAATCCAATTTGTCTTAGCCAAAACTCACATTTTGAGAATTTGGCATATAGCTGCTTCTCACGGAGTATCTGTAATACCACCCGAAGGTGCTGAACATGATCTTCGTCGCTCCGTGAATATATCAAGATGTCATCGATGAATACGATGACGAACCGATCCAAATAGTCGTGAAAAACTCGGTTCATCAGATCCATAAAAGCAGCTGGGGCATTAGTCAGCCCAAACGGCATGACTAGAAACTCGTAATGGCCGTATCGGGTGCGAAAAGCTGTCTTGGGCACATCTTCGGCCTGAATCCTCAACTGATGATAACCCGAACGGAGATCAATCTTAGAGAAAACCTTAGCTCCCTGCAGCTGATCAAACAAGTCATCGATACGAGGCAGGGGATATCGGTTCTTGATGGTGGCTTTGTTCAATTGCCTGTAATCAACACAAAGCCGAAATGTACCATCCTTCTTCTTTACAAACAGTACCGGAGCGCCCCAAGGTGAGGTGCTCGGACGAATAAACCCCTTGTCAAGAAGTTCCTGTAACTGAGTTTTAAGCTCTCTCAGTTCAGCAGGCGCCATTCTGTATGGCGGAATAGAAATAGGATTGGTCCCCGGTACTAAATCAATCTCGAAATCGAACTCCCGAACTGGTGGTAATCCGGGAAGCGCCTCGGGGAACACATCTAAAAATTCTTGCACCACAGGGACATCTTCAAGCCTCGGTCCCTCAACGGTGGTGTCGACAACATAAGCCAGATAAGCCGCACAACCATGGCGTACCAAACGTCTGGCCTTCATAACAGAGATAATACTGCGGGGCAACACTCGTCTCTCACCCCGGAAGACTAGCGGTGGCTGCTTGAACCTCCTAAACTCAACCTCCTTCGTGAAACAATCCACGGAAGCCCGGTGTATACTCAACCAATCCATCCCTAGGATGGCATCGAAATCCGTGATAGGGAGCGGAATCAGATCTGCCTCTAATACTGTCTCCCCAATTCCGACCTCACAGCCCCTATAGACTGTATCTCGAACGATATGCTTATCAAGAGGAGTGACTACCAGAATCTCCGCATCAAGTGGCGAGAGAGGTCTATCAGAATGACAAGCAAACGTATCGCTCACATAGGAAAAATTTGACCCAGTATCTATGAGAATACGGGCGTCGATACCGAATATTCGCATAGTACCTAAAAGTAAGAAAAATTTCAACAGAATTTAAAATGCGAAGAAAAGTGAACAAATATATATATATATATATATCAAACTAGTTAAGCTTCTAAAGCTTTAACTAGTCAAAACTGTACATCGACATCATGATATACAATAAGCTCATACAGAAAGTACACAAAAGTACTACACTGAGGGGTCTGCAGGAGGATTACCCATAATAACATCAGGGTTTGCCTGTGCGTCCTCCTGTGTCATCGCAAACACACGAGCCTGGGCCCTAGGCTGCTGTCGCGACGATCCTGGCACTGTGTTACTCCCGGCTGCAGTCCGGGGAGCGGTAAGAGCTGAGTGCGCAGGTGCCCCCTGCTGGCCTGTGCCAGACGTACCAGTACGACTCTGTAAAGTCAATCCTCCCCGACCTAAATCGGGACAGACACTCCTAACGTGACCTTGCTTCCCACACTGGAAGCAAGTAACTGGGGCTCTACATGCCCCAAAGGCATGGTGACAATTGCATCTACGGCAGAAGGGCGGTCTCTGTGTAGTAGACTGTGTAGAGACACTAGGGGCTGGTGCCCCAAAGCCCTGTGGTCGAGGTCCCTGTCCCGATGCTGCTGGTCTGAAGCTAGAAAAACCTCCGGGATATCCAGAACCTCTACCCCTCTTCGAAGACTGTCCACTCTGTGACCCAGTCTTCCTCTTCTGGTGACTCTCTCTCTGTCTCGCCTCCGCTCGGACGATCTCCTCCGCCCGATACGCTGAATCAATCACCTCCGATAGTGTAAAAGAGGGAGTCACCGTCATATATTTCCTGATGCTCAATTGGAGGCCATCTTCAAACTTGAACCTCAACTGAACCGGTGTAGCCATATCGGGGACAAAGGCCGCTAGTCGTCTAAGCTCGGCCTCGTACTCTGAAACTGACCTCGTCCCCTGACGTAAGTGCAGGAACTCCGTCCTCATCCGGTCCTGCTGGAACAGGGTAAAGTACCTGCGGTCGAACTCTCGTAAAAAGTCCTCCCACCGCAGGGTCTGTGTGGCACTGTCACGGATAGCCTCCCACCACGAGAGGGCATCTCCGTCGAGGAGTCTCTCAGCAACTCTCAATCTGAGCTCCTCTGACAACCCCAAATCCGTAAGGATCCTACGAATCCTGTTGATCCAGTGTTTCGCCGCTACTGCATCACTGGATCCCGAAAAATCTGTGCATCCGAGCTGCCGTGACTCTTTCACTAACTGAGTGAGCTCATGGATGCGCCTCAAAGTAGCCGACGTCTCGTCGGTCGGGGTAGACACGGAAGGGCCGGCCACCGAAGGAAGAATCGGTGCCGAAGGAGCAGGTACGGCCGCAGGTGCGGTCGCTGGAGTCTGTAGTGAAGGTGGTGGCATCTGCGCCCCATATCTACTGCACCACTCCTGCCATTGTCTCAAGGCATCGAGTGGTGGTGGAGGAATCTCGGCTGTAGCAGCCGGTGGAGGTGCTGGGGGTGGCGCTGGTGAGCGTGCTCGAGTAGAGGAAGCAACCTCTGGTACTCGTGGCGCCTCAGGTGCCCTAGGTGTATCAGGCACTGTAAGGCCCTCAAGTGAGGCGAATCTAGCACCTCTCCTACCACGTCTAGGTGGCATAATTCTGCGAAAAAAAAATACATTGTCAACGGATTGAAATCGAGATTTAGGGTTAGTTGCTCCGTAACTAACCCCCTAAAAATAAATGAACTATGATTTAAAACATTCGAATGCAAAGTAATGAGTTAGATGCGTTATGTATCCAACTCCATAAAATAGGCGAACTTATATGCCTATGGCCAAGTACGGGACTTTAAATGACTGTATGAAACTCTCTAATGCATTGAAAACTTTGCGTATACTTGGAAAAACTTTGATCTTTGCTCAAACCTAGACGCTCTGATACCAATAGAACTGTCACGCCCCAAACCGGGATCGTGAACAGCCGCCCGTTGCCCCTGAATGCCGGCTGTATTTTCACAGAAAATTGGGCAGAACCTTCCCATAAATCGGAGGTTTCCCATGTACAATTATACCTGTATAATCCAAATCATCCTGTACAATACACAAATGGCCATCCCGGCCTCTCCAAAATCAACAAACACCACAGCCAACATTCAGAACAACGCAAGGCTATAAACAAACCTAGCCACAGACCTCTACTATCATGCCCAACTAGAGCATGAACAGTCGCTATACCGAGCGGACCTAAATTTCTACGATATATCTTACATTTCCCAAGTAACGTTCAAGTACGTACAATCGCCTCAATGCAAATGAAATATGAGAGTTAAACTATACAGTCATCCCAAAATAAGTACATGGCCAACTACGGACCTCTATATCAAGACCTCGCAGGGTCGAAACTAAATTAAAAGTAAATCTTACCGTCGGAAATACCAACTCCGCTCTAGAGCCTGTAACGTCGCTCTATCACAATAAACCTGTTTGAGGAGAGAAAATAGAGGGGTGAGTATCATGGGAAGATACTCAGTGAGTGAGGGGGGTAATATCAAGCATAAATAGTATAGGTGAACAATTGGAGTGTCAAATAATATCATTCGAAACAACAATTTACACTTCGCAGCAAAACATGATATATTTATCATTTTGAAATCATTTAATCAAACACACGATAGCAAGCATGTATGCATCCATTTAAAATCAAGTAATGTCAGAGCGAGCCAAAAATAGTCCTGGCAAAGGTCAACCGTGACCAAGGACAGGCGCGTCGGGGGTTTTATTATGCATAGACTTTGAAACGCTCTCTACCCCGACGTTGGCCATGAGCTCGCTGGGGCCAACTCATCAACGTGTATAGGACCCCACCCGGTGCTAGACGGTGGCGTCACACACGTCCTCCCCCTACGTGGGTTCAACCGGCCGCGCCTATAGCCTTTAGAATAAATGACGTTTGCGGATACCTCCTGCAGAAGCGTATCCGGGCAACCCGTGCCTCTACAAACGCCCTTCGTAGCTACGGAATATCATAATATCACAAGGGCACAACGTCCCATAGTATCACAAGGGCACAACGTCCCAGGGCACAACGTCCCACGAGTATCATCACATCATCGCACAACTAGTAGGCATCCAACCCACATAGTTCATCAAAAACATTTTTAAATTTTGCGGGCCAATACGTCTCATCAAATTCATTTCAAAACAGCATATCACTACATTGGTATAAAATGAAATTTATACATTTTCAAAAAATGGCACAATTATTGATTCATCTCAAACCATGGATGCATAGTCATTGCAAATATAATTCAAGACACTCCAAAAAATCACAAAACAGATTTCCAAATTTAATATCATACGTCAACGAATGCATATCAAAGCATGTTTTATCGAAAATGCGACAGAAAATACGTTTTACTATTTTATGCAAGAGATTAGAGTCCCACTCACATTATCTAGGGAGGGTGGTCACTCCCTATTTTTTTTCAACGACTCTCCAAAAGACAAACCTAATCAAATCATCAAATTTATAACGATTAAAACCCTAATAAGGGATTCTATCAATAAAATTTATTCATCTCTCACCTAAGGTTCCTCGGGTTTCAGACCTAGTTGTCGTTTGCCCGTCGGGTTGGTTTAAAACCTGTAATATTTCCCAAACTTCAGATGTATTAGAAACCACTAAATTTCTACCAGCAAACCATAGAACTTCAATCAATACAGTCGTTACCTGCAGTACAGAAGATGTAGGTGAGCTCTCATAGGGGAAAGCCGGTCGCGGGCTCGCGGGCCGTCACGGGCTCGCGGGCCGGTGGGCTGGCTGCTAGCGGGCTGGCCCGCTGGTGGCTCACGGGCTAGGGCTCGCTCTGGGTCACGAGCTGGGTCGCGCGCTGGCTCGCGCCGGGTCGCGTGCTGGCTCGCGCGCTGGCTCGCGCCGGGTCGCGAGCTGGGTCGCGTGCTGGCTCGCGAGATGGGTCGCGTGCTGGCTCGCGATGGGTCGCGAGCTGGGTCGAGCAGGAGTAGCGCGCTCGCTCGCGCTGGGTCGCAAGCTGAGTCGCGCGCTGGGTAGCGCGCTGGCTCACGATGGGTCGCGAGCTGGCTCGCGATGGGTCGCGAGCTGGGTCGAGCAGGGGTAGCGCGCTGGCCCGCGCTGGGTCGCGTGCTAGCTCGCGCTGGGTCGCGAGCTGGATCGCACGCTGGCTCGTGCTGGCTCGCGGAAGATCGCGTGAGGCTCGCGATGGCTCGAGGCGGCAGCGCTGGCGGGAGATCACTCGAATGCGCGCTGTGCAGAGGTGAGGCGCTGCTCACTAGCTAACCGCGCGCTCGCTTGAGGAGGGAGGAGCTGCTCGCGGGAGGGCGCTGCAGCAGTGGGCGGCGTGCGGTGGCGGGAGGGAGGCCGTGGCGGAGAAGAGAAAGAGAGAAAGAGGGAAAGAGGGAGAGAGAGAGAGAGAGAGAGAGAAAATGTAATTAGGGCTTTAAGCCCCAAATTTATTTATTTATATATATATATATTTTTTATATTTTTTTTTTTTTTTGTGCAGTGTTACATTTTCTAACCCCCTAAAATCAAGTTTCGTCCTCGAAACTAAAAGAGAACTATACTGTAAATAAATGGGGGTATTGACTCCTCATAACTTCCTCGGGCTCCCAGGTCTCCTCCTTGACCTGATCACTTTTCCACAGAACTTTGACTAATGAAATTTCTTTACTCCGCAGCTTTCTAACCTGCCGATCTAGAATAGTCACAGGCTGAATTGGAATGCTAAGGTCCTCTCGCAACTCAAGAGGTGGAGGCTCAAGTACATGAGAAGGATCGGTCAAGTATTTCCTGAGTACTGAGACATGGAATACATCGTGAATACGAGATAGTTCATCTGGCAGCTCCAATCTATATGCCACACTCCCGACCCTCTCAAGGATACGGAAGGGCCCAATATATCTAGGGCTCAACTTGCCCCGCTGCCTGAACCGTATAACTCCCTTCCAGGGAGATATTCGCAAGAAAACCATATCTCCCGTAGCAAACTCAAGAGGTCGCCGCCTACGATCAGCATACGTCTTCTGTCTGTCCTGGGCGGCTTTCATCCTGTCACGGATAACCTTAACTTTATCCTTTGTTTGTTCAATTAACTCAACGCTGCTGAGACGTCGCTCTCCGACCTCATCCCAGCATATCGGGGTGCGGCACTTCCTGCCATATAGTGCCTCATACGGGGGCATCCCTATACTGGCTTGATAACTGTTATTATATGCGAACTCGACTAGTGGAAGGTACCGATCCCAACTACCCCGGAAATCCATCACACATGCTCTCAGCATATCCTCAAGGGTCTGAATGGTCCTCTCAGACTGGCCGTCCGTCTGAGGGTGATATGCCGTACTGAAATTCAATCTAGTACCCAATGCCTCCTGCAACTTGGGCCAAAACCTAGATGTGAACCTGGGGTCCCTATCTGAAACAATCGACACGGGCACCCCGTGAAGTCGAACTATGGTATCAATGTAGAGACGTGCCAACGCCTCTAAAGAATAGTCACCGCGGATAGGGATAAAATGTGCAGATTTGGTGAGTCGATCGACAATCACCCAAATCGCATCATGCCTCGTAGAAGTCCGCGGTAACCCCATCACGAAATCCATAGTAATATGCTCCCATTTCCACTCAGGAATAGGAAGAGGCTGCAGTGTGCCCGCTGGACACTGATGTTCGGCCTTCACCTGCTGGCACACCAAGCATCGTCCCACAAACTCTACTATCATGCCCAACTAGAGCATGAACAGTCGCTATACCGAGCGGACCTAAGTTTCTACGATATATATCACATTTCCCAAGTAACGTTCAAGTACGTACAATCGCCTCAATGCAAATGAAATATGAGAGTTAAACTATACAGTCATCCCAAAATAAGTACATGGCCAACTACGGACCTCTATATCAAGACCTCGCAGGGTCGAAACTAAATTAAAAGTAAATCTTACCGTCGGAAATACCAACTCCGCTCTAAAGCCTGTAACGTCGCTCTATCACAATAAACCTGTCTGAGGAGAGAAAATAGAGGGGTGAGTATCATGGGAAGATACTCAGTGAGTGAGGGGGGTAATATCAAGCATAAATAGCATAGGTAAACAATTGGAGTGTCAAATAATATCATTCGAAACAACAATTTACACTTCGCAGCAAAACATGATATATTTATCATTTTGAAATCATTTAATCAAACACACGATAGCAAGCATGTATGCATCCATTTAAAATCAAGTAATGTCAGAGCGAGCCAAAAATAGTCCTGGCAAAGGTCAACCGTGACCAAGGACAGGCGCGTCGGGGGTTTTATTATGCATAGACTTTGAAACGCTCTCTACCCCGACGTTGGCCATGAGCTCGCTGGGGCCAACTCATCAACGTGTATAGGACCCCGCCCGGTGCTAGACGGTGGCGTCACACACGTCCTCCCCCTACGTGGGTTCAACCGGCCGCGCTTATAGCCTTTAGAATAAATGACGTTTGCGGATACCTCCTGCAGAAGCGTATCCGGGCAACCCGTGCCTCTACAAACGCCCTTCGTAGCTACGGAATATCATAATATCACAAGGGCACAACGTCCCATAGTATCACAAGGGCACAACGTCCCACGAGTATCATCACATCATCGCACAACTAGTAGGCATCCAACCCACATAGTTCATCAAAAACATTTTTACATTTTGCGTGCCAATACGTCTCATCAAATTCATTTCAAAACAGCATATCACTACATTGGTATAAAATGAAATTTATACATTTTCAAAACATGGCACAATTATTGATTCATCTCAAACCATGGATGCATAGTCATTGCAAATATAATTCAAGACACTCCAAAAAATCACAAAACAGATTTCCAAATTTAATATCACACGTCAACGAATGCATATCAAAGCATGTTTTATCGAAAATGCGACAGAAAATACGTTTTACTATTTTATGCAAGAGATTAGAGTCCCACTAACATTATCTAGGGAGGGTGGTCACTCCCTATTTTTTTTCAACGACTCTCCAAAAGACAAACCTAATCAAATCGTCAAATTTATAACGATTAAAACCCTAATAAGGGATTCTATCAATAAAATTTATTCATCTCTCACCTAAGGTTCCTCGGGTTTCAGACCTAGTTGTCGTTCGCCCGTCGGGTTGGTTTAAAACCTGTAATATTTCCCAAACTTCAGATGTATTAGAAACCACTAAATTTCTACCAGCAAACCATAGAACTTCAATCAATACAGTCGTTACCTGCAGTACAGAAGATGCAGGTGAGCTCTCACAGGGGAAAGCCGGTCGCGGGCTCGCGGGCCGTCACGGGCTCGCGGGCCGGTGGGCTGGCTGCTAGCGGGCTGGCCCGCTGGTGGCAAACGGGCTAGGGCTCGCTCTGGGTCACGAGCTGGGTCGCGCGCTGGCTCGCGCCGGGTCGCGTGCTGGCTCGCGAGCTGGGTCGCGTGCTGGCTCGCGATGGGTCGCGAGCTGGGTCGAGCAGGAGTAGCGCGCTGGCTCGCGCTGGGTCGCAAGCTGAGTCGCGCGCTGGCTCGCGCTGGGTCGCGCGCTGGCTCGCGATGGGTCGCGAGCTGGCTCGCGATGGGTCGCGAGCTGGGTCGAGCAGGGGTAGCGCGCTGGCCCGCGCTGGGTCGCGTGCTAGCTCGCGCTGGGTCGCGAGCTGGGTCGCACGCTGGCTCGTGCTGGCTCGCGGAAGATCGCGTGAGGCTCGCGATGGCTCGAGGCGGCAGCGCTGGCGGGAGATCACTCGAATGCGCGCTGTGCAGAGGTGAGGCGCTGCTCACTAGCTGACCGCGCGCTCGCTTGAGGAGGGAGGAGCTGCTCGCGGGAGGGCGCTGCAGCAGTGGGCGGCGTGCGGTGGCGGGAGGAAGGCCGTGGCGGAGAAGAGAAAGAGAGAAAGAGGGAAAGAGGGAGAGAGAGAGAGAGAGAGAGAGAGAAAATGTAATTAGGGCTTTAAGCCCCAAATTTATTTATTTATATATATATATATATATTTTATATATTTTTTTTTTTTTGTGCAGTGTTACATTTTCTAACCCCCTAAAATCAAGTTTCGTCCTCGAAACTAAAAGAGAACTACACTGTAAATAAATGGGGGTATTGACTCCTCATAACTTCCTCGGGCTCCCAGGTCTCCTCCTTGACCTGATCACTTTTCCACAGAACTTTGACTAATGAAATTTCTTTACTCCGCAGCTTTCTAACCTGCCGATCTAGAATAGTCACAGGCTGAATTGGAATGCTAAGGTCCTCTCGCAACTCAAGAGGTGGAGGCTCAAGTACATGAGAAGGATCGGTCAAGTATTTCCTGAGTACTGAGACATGGAATACATCGTGAATACGGGATAGTTCATCTGGCAGCTCCAATTTATATGCCACACTCCCGACCCTCTCAAGGATACGGAAGGGCCCAATATATCTAGGGCTCAACTTGCCCCGCTGCCTGAACCGTATAACTCCCTTCCAGGGAGATATTCGCAAGAAAACCATATCTCCCGTAGCAAACTCAAGAGGTCGCCGCCTACGATCAGCATACGTCTTCTGTCTGTCCTGGGCGGCTTTCATCCTGTCACGGATAACCTTAACTTTATCCTTTGTTTGTTCAATTAACTCAACGCTGCTGAGACGTCGCTCTCCGACCTCATCCCAGCATATCGGGGTGCGGCACTTCCTGCCATATAGTGCCTCATACGGGGGCATCCCTATACTGGCTTGATAACTGTTATTATATGCGAACTCGACTAGTGGAAGGTACCGATCCCAACTACCCCGGAAATCCATCACACATGCTCTCAGCATATCCTCAAGGGTCTGAATGGTCCTCTCAGACTGGCCGTCCGTCTGAGGGTGATATGCCGTACTGAAATTCAATCTAGTACCCAATGCCTCCTGCAACTTGGGCCAAAACCTAGATGTGAACCTGGGGTCCCTATCTGAAACAATCGACACGGGCACCCCGTGAAGTCGAACTATGGTATCAATGTAGAGACGTGCCAACGCCTCTAAAGAATAGTCACCGCGGATAGGGATAAAATGTGCAGATTTGGTGAGTCGATCGACAATCACCCAAATCGCATCATGCCTCGTAGGAGTCCGCGGTATCCCCATCACGAAATCCATAGTAATATGCTCCCATTTCCACTCAGGAATAGGAAGAGGCTGCAGTATGTCCGCTGGACGCTGATGTTCGGCCTTCACCTGCTGGCACACCAAGCATCGTCCCACAAACTCTGCTATATCCCTCTTCATGCCTGACCACCAGTAGCTACCTCTGATGGTCCGATACATCTTCGTACCCCCGGGATGCATAGCATATGTAGAAGAATGTGCTTCCTCAAGGATAGCACGCCGAAGATCACTATCGGCCGGAATACACACTCTGTCTCTGAATACCATGAGTCCATCATCACTGACTCTAAAGTCTCCGCCCTCAGCTCTGCGGACTCTATCTGCAATACCCTGGATCTCCTTATCCGTACTCTGGAGCTCCCTGATACGGTCGAACAAAGTCGGCCTGACCTCAAATCTGGCTAATAAGCCTCCCTGATCATCGTTAGTCAAACTGACTCCTAAGGCTCGGAGTCCCACTAAACAAGAAAGGTAGGCTTTCTCTGTCGACTGTGAGGATGATGCTGACTTCCGACTCAAGGCATCTGCTACAACGTTTGCCTTGCCCGGATGATAGTCAATAATGAGATCATAGTCTTTCAATAATTCCAACCATCTCCTCTGTCTCAAATTCAGCTCTTTTTGGGTAAACAGATATTTCAAACTCCTGTGGTCGGTAAATACCCTGCAGGTTACCCCATAAAGATAATGCCGCTATATCTTCAACACGAAGACTATGGCTGCCAACTCTAAATCATGTGTCGGGTAGTTAACCTCGTGTTTCTTCAGCTGTCACGAGGCATACGCAATAACCCGACCATCCTGCATCAGAACACAACCCAATCCCTGTCGGCTAGCATCACTGTACACTGTATACTCCCGACTACTAGTGGGAAGGGCTAAAATAGGAGCGGATATTAACCGTTGTTTGAGCTCCTGAAAACTTCCCTCACAACGGTCATCCCAAACAAACTTGACCCCCTTTTGAGTCAATCTCGACAACGGAGCAGCTATCCGGGAGAATCTTTCTACAAATCTGCGGTAATACCCAGCCAAACCGAGAAAACTACGAATCTCGGTAACTGTTTGTGGCTGCTCCCACTTCACTATAGCTTCAACCTTTCGCGGATCAACATAAATACCTTCCGCGGAGACAATGTGCCCCAAGAATCCAATTTGTCTTAGCCAAAACTCACATTTTGAGAATTTGGCATATAGCTGCTTCTCACGGAGTATCTGTAATACCACCCGAAGGTGCTGAACATGATCTTCGTCGCTCCGTGAATATATCAAGATGTCATCGATGAATACGATGACGAACCGATCCAAATAGTCGTGAAAAACTCGGTTCATCAGATCCATAAAAGCAGCTGGGGCATTAGTCAGCCCAAACGGCATGACTAGAAACTCGTAATGGCCGTATCGGGTGCGAAAAGCTGTCTTGGGCACATCTTCGGCCTGAATCCTCAACTGATGATAACCCGAACGGAGATCAATCTTAGAGAAAACCTTAGCTCCCTGCAGCTGATCAAACAAGTCATCGATACGAGGCAGGGGATATCGGTTCTTGATGGTGGCTTTGTTCAATTGCCTGTAATCAACACAAAGCCGAAATGTACCATCCTTCTTCTTTACAAACAGTACCGGAGCGCCCCAAGGTGAGGTGCTCGGACGAATAAACCCCTTGTCAAGAAGTTCCTGTAACTGAGTTTTAAGCTCTCTCAGTTCAGCAGGCGCCATTCTGTATGGCGGAATAGAAATAGGATTGGTCCCCGGTACTAAATCAATCTCGAAATCGAACTCCCGAACTGGTGGTAATCCGGGAAGCGCCTCGGGGAACACATCTAAAAATTCTTGCACCACAGGGACATCTTCAAGCCTCGGTCCCTCAACGGTGGTGTCGACAACATAAGCCAGATAAGCCGCACAACCATGGCGTACCAAACGTCTGGCCTTCATAACAGAGATAATACTGCGGGGCAACACTCGTCTCTCACCCCGGAAGACTAGCGGTGGCTGCTTGAACCTCCTAAACTCAACCTCCTTCGTGAAACAATCCACGGAAGCCCGGTGTATACTCAACCAATCCATCCCTAGGATGGCATCGAAATCCGTGATAGGGAGCGGAATCAGATCTGCCTCTAATACTGTCTCCCCAATTCCGACCTCACAGCCCCTATAGACTGTATCTCGAACGATATGCTTATCAAGAGGAGTGACTACCAGAATCTCCGCATCAAGTGGCGAGAGAGGTCTATCAGAATGACAAGCAAACGTATCGCTCACATAGGAAAAATTTGACCCAGTATCTATGAGAATACGGGCGTCGATACCGAATATTCGCATAGTACCTAAAAGTAAGAAAAATTTCAACAGAATTTAAAATGCGAAGAAAAGTGAACAAATATATATATATATATATATCAAACTAGTTAAGCTTCTAAAGCTTTAACTAGTCAAAACTGTACATCGACATCATGATATACAATAAGCTCATACAGAAAGTACACAAAAGTACTACACTGAGGGGTCTGCAGGAGGATTACCCATAATAACATCAGGGTTTGCCTGTGCGTCCTCCTGTGTCATCGCAAACACACGAGCCTGGGCCCTAGGCTGCTGTCGCGACGATCCTGGCACTGTGTTACTCCCGGCTGCAGTCCGGGGAGCGGTAAGAGCTGAGTGCGCAGGTGCCCCCTGCTGGCCTGTGCCAGACGTACCAGTACGACTCTGTAAAGTCAATCCTCCCCGACCTAAATCGGGACAGACACTCCTAACGTGACCTTGCTTCCCACACTGGAAGCAAGTAACTGGGGCTCTACATGCCCCAAAGGCATGGTGACAATTGCATCTACGGCAGAAGGGCGGTCTCTGTGTAGTAGACTGTGTAGAGACACTAGGGGCTGGTGCCCCAAAGCCCTGTGGTCGAGGTCCCTGTCCCGATGCTGCTGGTCTGAAGCTAGAAAAACCTCCGGGATATCCAGAACCTCTACCCCTCTTCGAAGACTGTCCACTCTGTGACCCAGTCTTCCTCTTCTGGTGACTCTCTCTCTGTCTCGCCTCCGCTCGGACGATCTCCTCCGCCCGATACGCTGAATCAATCACCTCCGATAGTGTAAAAGAGGGAGTCACCGTCATATATTTCCTGATGCTCAATTGGAGGCCATCTTCAAACTTGAACCTCAACTGAACCGGTGTAGCCATATCGGGGACAAAGGCCGCTAGTCGTCTAAGCTCGGCCTCGTACTCTGAAACTGACCTCGTCCCCTGACGTAAGTGCAGGAACTCCGTCCTCATCCGGTCCTGCTGGAACAGGGTAAAGTACCTGCGGTCGAACTCTCGTAAAAAGTCCTCCCACCGCAGGGTCTGTGTGGCACTGTCACGGATAGCCTCCCACCACGAGAGGGCATCTCCGTCGAGGAGTCTCTCAGCAACTCTCAATCTGAGCTCCTCTGACAACCCCAAATCCGTAAGGATCCTACGAATCCTGTTGATCCAGTGTTTCGCCGCTACTGCATCACTGGATCCCGAAAAATCTGTGCATCCGAGCTGCCGTGACTCTTTCACTAACTGAGTGAGCTCATGGATGCGCCTCAAAGTAGCCGACGTCTCGTCGGTCGGGGTAGACACGGAAGGGCCGGCCACCGAAGGAAGAATCGGTGCCGAAGGAGCAGGTACGGCCGCAGGTGCGGTCGCTGGAGTCTGTAGTGAAGGTGGTGGCATCTGCGCCCCATATCTACTGCACCACTCCTGCCATTGTCTCAAGGCATCGAGTGGTGGTGGAGGAATCTCGGCTGTAGCAGCCGGTGGAGGTGCTGGGGGTGGCGCTGGTGAGCGTGCTCGAGTAGAGGAAGCAACCTCTGGTACTCGTGGCGCCTCAGGTGCCCTAGGTGTATCAGGCACTGTAAGGCCCTCAAGTGAGGCGAATCTAGCACCTCTCCTACCACGTCTAGGTGGCATAATTCTGCGAAAAAAAAATACATTGTCAACGGATTGAAATCGAGATTTAGGGTTAGTTGCTCCGTAACTAACCCCCTAAAAATAAATGAACTATGATTTAAAACATTCGAATGCAAAGTAATGAGTTAGATGCGTTATGTATCCAACTCCATAAAATAGGCGAACTTATATGCCTATGGCCAAGTACGGGACTTTAAATGACTGTATGAAACTCTCTAATGCATTGAAAACTTTGCGTATACTTGGAAAAACTTTGATCTTTGCTCAAACCTAGACGCTCTGATACCAATAGAACTGTCACGCCCCAAACCGGGATCGTGAACAGCCGCCCGTTGCCCCTGAATGCCGGCTGTATTTTCACAGAAAATTGGGCAGAACCTTCCCATAAATCGGAGGTTTCCCATGTACAATTATACCTGTATAATCCAAATCATCCTGTACAATACACAAATGGCCATCCCGGCCTCTCCAAAATCAACAAACACCACAGCCAACATTCAGAACAACGCAAGGCTATAAACAAACCTAGCCACAGACCTCTACTATCATGCCCAACTAGAGCATGAACAGTCGCTATACCGAGCGGACCTAAATTTCTACGATATATCTTACATTTCCCAAGTAACGTTCAAGTACGTACAATCGCCTCAATGCAAATGAAATATGAGAGTTAAACTATACAGTCATCCCAAAATAAGTACATGGCCAACTACGGACCTCTATATCAAGACCTCGCAGGGTCGAAACTAAATTAAAAGTAAATCTTACCGTCGGAAATACCAACTCCGCTCTAGAGCCTGTAACGTCGCTCTATCACAATAAACCTGTTTGAGGAGAGAAAATAGAGGGGTGAGTATCATGGGAAGATACTCAGTGAGTGAGGGGGGTAATATCAAGCATAAATAGTATAGGTGAACAATTGGAGTGTCAAATAATATCATTCGAAACAACAATTTACACTTCGCAGCAAAACATGATATATTTATCATTTTGAAATCATTTAATCAAACACACGATAGCAAGCATGTATGCATCCATTTAAAATCAAGTAATGTCAGAGCGAGCCAAAAATAGTCCTGGCAAAGGTCAACCGTGACCAAGGACAGGCGCGTCGGGGGTTTTATTATGCATAGACTTTGAAACGCTCTCTACCCCGACGTTGGCCATGAGCTCGCTGGGGCCAACTCATCAACGTGTATAGGACCCCACCCGGTGCTAGACGGTGGCGTCACACACGTCCTCCCCCTACGTGGGTTCAACCGGCCGCGCCTATAGCCTTTAGAATAAATGACGTTTGCGGATACCTCCTGCAGAAGCGTATCCGGGCAACCCGTGCCTCTACAAACGCCCTTCGTAGCTACGGAATATCATAATATCACAAGGGCACAACGTCCCATAGTATCACAAGGGCACAACGTCCCAGGGCACAACGTCCCACGAGTATCATCACATCATCGCACAACTAGTAGGCATCCAACCCACATAGTTCATCAAAAACATTTTTAAATTTTGCGGGCCAATACGTCTCATCAAATTCATTTCAAAACAGCATATCACTACATTGGTATAAAATGAAATTTATACATTTTCAAAAAATGGCACAATTATTGATTCATCTCAAACCATGGATGCATAGTCATTGCAAATATAATTCAAGACACTCCAAAAAATCACAAAACAGATTTCCAAATTTAATATCATACGTCAACGAATGCATATCAAAGCATGTTTTATCGAAAATGCGACAGAAAATACGTTTTACTATTTTATGCAAGAGATTAGAGTCCCACTCACATTATCTAGGGAGGGTGGTCACTCCCTATTTTTTTTCAACGACTCTCCAAAAGACAAACCTAATCAAATCATCAAATTTATAACGATTAAAACCCTAATAAGGGATTCTATCAATAAAATTTATTCATCTCTCACCTAAGGTTCCTCGGGTTTCAGACCTAGTTGTCGTTTGCCCGTCGGGTTGGTTTAAAACCTGTAATATTTCCCAAACTTCAGATGTATTAGAAACCACTAAATTTCTACCAGCAAACCATAGAACTTCAATCAATACAGTCGTTACCTGCAGTACAGAAGATGTAGGTGAGCTCTCATAGGGGAAAGCCGGTCGCGGGCTCGCGGGCCGTCACGGGCTCGCGGGCCGGTGGGCTGGCTGCTAGCGGGCTGGCCCGCTGGTGGCTCACGGGCTAGGGCTCGCTCTGGGTCACGAGCTGGGTCGCGCGCTGGCTCGCGCCGGGTCGCGTGCTGGCTCGCGCGCTGGCTCGCGCCGGGTCGCGAGCTGGGTCGCGTGCTGGCTCGCGAGATGGGTCGCGTGCTGGCTCGCGATGGGTCGCGAGCTGGGTCGAGCAGGAGTAGCGCGCTCGCTCGCGCTGGGTCGCAAGCTGAGTCGCGCGCTGGGTAGCGCGCTGGCTCACGATGGGTCGCGAGCTGGCTCGCGATGGGTCGCGAGCTGGGTCGAGCAGGGGTAGCGCGCTGGCCCGCGCTGGGTCGCGTGCTAGCTCGCGCTGGGTCGCGAGCTGGATCGCACGCTGGCTCGTGCTGGCTCGCGGAAGATCGCGTGAGGCTCGCGATGGCTCGAGGCGGCAGCGCTGGCGGGAGATCACTCGAATGCGCGCTGTGCAGAGGTGAGGCGCTGCTCACTAGCTAACCGCGCGCTCGCTTGAGGAGGGAGGAGCTGCTCGCGGGAGGGCGCTGCAGCAGTGGGCGGCGTGCGGTGGCGGGAGGGAGGCCGTGGCGGAGAAGAGAAAGAGAGAAAGAGGGAAAGAGGGAGAGAGAGAGAGAGAGAGAGAGAAAATGTAATTAGGGCTTTAAGCCCCAAATTTATTTATTTATATATATATATATATTTTTTATATATATATATATATTTTTTTTTTGTGCAGTGTTACATTTTCTAACCCCCTAAAATCAAGTTTCGTCCTCGAAACTAAAAGAGAACTACACTGTAAATAAATGGGGGTATTGACTCCTCATAACTTCCTCGGGCTCCCAGGTCTCCTCCTTGACCTGATCACTTTTCCACAGAACTTTGACTAATGAAATTTCTTTACTCCGCAGCTTTCTAACCTGCCGATCTAGAATAGTCACAGGCTGAATTGGAATGCTAAGGTCCTCTCGCAACTCAAGAGGTGGAGGCTCAAGTACATGAGAAGGATCGGTCAAGTATTTCCTGAGTACTGAGACATGGAATACATCGTGAATACGGGATAGTTCATCTGGCAGCTCCAATCTATATGCCACACTCCCGACCCTCTCAAGGATACGGAAGGGCCCAATATATCTAGGGCTCAACTTGCCCCGCTGCCTGAACCGTATAACTCCCTTCCAGGGAGATATTCGCAAGAAAACCATATCTCCCGTAGCAAACTCAAGAGGTCGCCGCCTACGATCAGCATACGTCTTCTGTCTGTCCTGGGCGGCTTTCATCCTGTCACGGATAACCTTAACTTTATCCTTTGTTTGTTCAATTAACTCAACGCTGCTGAGACGTCGCTCTCCGACCTCATCCCAGCATATCGGGGTGCGGCACTTCCTGCCATATAGTGCCTCATACGGGGGCATCCCTATACTGGCTTGATAACTGTTATTATATGCGAACTCGACTAGTGGAAGGTGCCGATCCCAACTACCCCGGAAATCCATCACACATGCTCTCAGCATATCCTCAAGGGTCTGAATGGTCCTCTCAGACTGGCCGTCCGTCTGAGGGTGATATGCCGTACTGAAATTCAATCTAGTACCCAATGCCTCCTGCAACTTGGGCCAAAACCTAGATGTGAACCTGGGGTCCCTATCTGAAACAATCGACACGAGCACCCCGTGAAGTCGAACTATGGTATCAATGTAGAGACGTGCCAACGCCTCTAAAGAATAGTCACCGCGGATAGGGATAAAATGTGCAGATTTGGTGAGTCGATTGACAATCACCCAAATCGCATCATGCCTCGTAGAAGTCCGCGGTAACCCCATCACGAAATCCATAGTAATATGCTCCCATTTCCACTCAGGAATAGGAAGAGGCTGCAGTGTGCCCGCTGGACGCTGATGTTCGGCCTTCACCTGCTGGCACACAAAGCATCGTCCCACAAACTCTACTATCATGCCCAACTAGAGCATGAACAGTCGCTATACCGAGCGGACCTAAGTTTCTACGATATATATCACATTTCCCAAGTAACGTTCAAGTACGTACAATCGCCTCAATGCAAATGAAATATGAGAGTTAAACTATACAGTCATCCCA
The DNA here is from genome assembly GCA_033439265.1 of Dillenia suffruticosa. Taxonomy (NCBI): domain Eukaryota; kingdom Viridiplantae; phylum Streptophyta; class Magnoliopsida; order Dilleniales; family Dilleniaceae; genus Dillenia; species Dillenia suffruticosa. Next base: position 6,739,669 of record JAVTVX010000005.1, read on the forward strand.
AAATAAGTACATGGCCAACTACGGACCTCTATATCAAGACCTCGCAGGGTCGAAACTAAATTAAAAGTAAATCTTACCGTCGGAAATACCAACTCCGCTCTAGAGCCTGTAACGTCGCTCTATCACAATAAACCTGTCTGAGGAGAGAAAATAGAGGGGTGAGTATCATGGGAAGATACTCAGTGAGTGAGGGGGGTAATATCAAGCATAAATAGCATAGGTGAACAATTGGAGTGTCAAATAATATCATTCGAAACAACAATTTACACTTCGCAGCAAAACATGATATATTTATCATTTTGAAATCATTTAATCAAACACACGATAGCAAGCATGTATGCATCCATTTAAAATCAAGTAATGTCAGAGCGAGCCAAAAATAGTCCTGGCAAAGGTCAACCGTGACCAAGGACAGGCGCGTCGGGGGTTTTATTATGCATAGACTTTGAAACGCTCTCTACCCCGACGTTGGCCATGAGCTCGCTGGGGCCAACTCATCAACGTGTATAGGACCCCGCCCGGTGCTAGACGGTGGCGTCACACACGTCCTCCCCCTACGTGGGTTCAACCGGCCGCGCCTATAGCCTTTAGAATAAATGACGTTTGCGGATACCTCCTGCAGAAGCGTATCCGGGCAACCCGTGCCTCTACAAACGCCCTTCGTAGCTACGGAATATCATAATATCACAAGGGCACAACGTCCCATAGTATCACAAGGGCACAACGTCCCAGGGCACAACGTCCCACGAGTATCATCACATCATCGCACAACTAGTAGGCATCCAACCCACATAGTTCATCAAAAACATTTTTAAATTTTGCGTGCCAATACGTCTCATCAAATTCATTTCAAAACAGCATATCACTACATTGGTATAAAATGAAATTTATACATTTTCAAAACATGGCACAATTATTGATTCATCTCAAACCATGGATGCATAGTCATTGCAAATATAATTCAAGACACTCCAAAAAATCACAAAACAGATTTCCAAATTTAATATCACACGTCAACGAATGCATATCAAAGCATGTTTTATCGAAAATGCGACAGAAAATACGTTTTACTATTTTATGCAAGAGATTAGAGTCCCACTCACATTATCTAGGGACGGTGGTCACTCCCTATTTTTTTTCAACGACTCTCCAAAAGACAAACCTAATCAAATCGTCAAATTTATAACGATTAAAACCCTAATAAGGGATTCTATCAATAAAATTTATTCATCTCTCACCTAAGGTTCCTCGGGTTTCAGACCTAGTTGTCGTTCGCCCGTCGGGTTGGTTTAAAACCTGTAATATTTCCCAAACTTCAGATGTATTAGAAACCACTAAATTTCTACCAGCAAACCATAGAACTTCAATCAATACAGTCGTTACCTGCAGTACAGAAGATGCAGGTGAGCTCTCACAGGGGAAAGCCGGTCGCGGGCTCGCGGGCCATCACGGGCTCGCGGGCCGGTGGGCTGGCTGCTAGCGGGCTGGCCCGCTGGTGGCTCACGGGCTAGGGCTCGCTCTGGGTCACGAGCTGGGTCGCGCGCTGGCTCGCGCCGGGTCGCGAGCTGGCTCGCGTGCTGGCTCGCGAGATGGGTCGCGTGCTGGCTCGCGATGGGTCGCGAGCTGGGTCGAGCAGGAGTAGCGCGCTGGCTCGCGCTGGGTCGCAAGCTGAGTAGCGCGCTGGCTCGCGCTGGGTCGCGCGCTGGCTCGCGATGGGTCGCGAGCTGGCTCGCGATGGGTCGCGAGCTGGGTCGAGCAGGGGTAGCGCGCTGGCCCGCGCTGGGTCGCGTGCTAGCTCGCGCTGGGTCGCGAGCTGGGTCGCACGCTGGCTCGTGCTGGCTCGCGGAAGATCGCGTGAGGCTCGCGATGGCTCGAGGCGGCAGCGCTGGCGGGAGATCACTCGAATGCGCGCTGTGCAGAGGTGAGGCGCTGCTCACTAGCTGATCGCGCGCTCGCTTGAGGAGGGAGGAGCTGCTCGCGGGAGGGCGCTGCAGCAGTGGGCGGCGTGCGGTGGCGGGAGGAAGGCCGTGGCGGAGAAGAGAAAGAGAGAAAGAGTGAAAGAGGGAGAGAGAGAGAGAGAGAGAGAGAGAGAGAGAAAGAGAGAGAGAGAGAGAGAGAAAATGTAATTAGTGCTTTAAGCCCCAAATTTATTTATTTATATATATATATATATTTTTTATATTTTTTTTTTTTTTTTGTGTGCAGTGTTACAATTTTTCTTCTTTTCTTTTTTTTTTTAATGAAATTAAGATCCAATACTCATATCATATAAAGCCAAAATGTTAATTATAAACTTTGCCGAATAATATTTTCTATCTTAATATATAAAATAAAATTTTTTTTTAATAATAACAGTGTACTAAACTTAACTTATAATTAAGATATTAAACGAGCCAAGTTAAACCTCGACACACTCATAAATTGTTTTATATTATTTAACAAATTAGTCTATCCAAACTTCTCGTTGAATAACTTATTTAAAATTAATTTCCAAGATTAATTGACTTAGAATTTTGAAGTGTTTATTTTTATTGAATCTCATGGGCCATATTTTTTATATTAACTATCATGCATGGATTTTTAATTACTGATTTTATATGAATTTTGGTGTATTTGAAATAAATCCCATTGTGAGTCCGGTAAATACTCACCGAGACCTTTTTATCTCACGTCATTTTCTCGCATTTCCTAGGTGAAGATTAGTTTACAATTTATCTTGTTTAGCAAATTGAGATCAGACAAATTTTACAACTTAAAGTCCAATTGAGTTTTACTGTCATTAAAATTTTTAGCCCTAATTCTAGATTTGAAGAGACAAAATGTGATACACCATATGAATCCTATTATAGAGATGTGGTAAGAAATATATATGCCTTTTTCCTTTTCATTTAAACTAAAAGCTTACATTTTCATCATCAAGAGAAACTTTTTTTTTTTTAATGTAGATTTTCTTCTTATAAAATTTTTGTCCGCTACATAAAATAAAAGTTAGAAAAGTTGAGAAGAAAAAATCTAGGATAATATATATGGTAACTATCTCTACCCATAAAAGGGAAAAAAGAAATAATTTTTTGATTTTTAAATTATAGATGAAAGTTAATGTTTCTTCTTTTTTTTTATGAAATTAAAATCCAATACTCATAACATATAAATCCAAAATGTTAATTATAAACTTTGCCGAATAATATTTTCTATCTTAATATATAAAATATAAATTTTTTTTAATAATAATAGTGAACTAAACTTAACTTATAATTAAGATATTAAACGAGCCGAGTTAAACCTAAACACACTCATAAATTGTTTTATATTATTTAACAAATTAGTCTATCCGAACTTCTCGTAGAATAACTTATTTAAAATTAATTTCCAAAATTAATTGACTTAGAATTTTGAAGTATTTATTTTTATTGAATCTCATGGGTCGTATTTTTTATATGAACTATCATGTATGGATTTTTAATTTCTAATTTTATATGAATTTTGATGCATTTGAAAATAAATCCCATTGTTTGTCTGGTAATACTCACTGAGACCTTTTTATCTCACATTTCCTAGGTAAAGATTAGTTTATGATTTACATTCACTTTCAATCGTTCATCCAGTCGACATTGAGCTTAGGTGGGATAGAGTTCGGATCTCCATGAAAGCTAAAATCTCTACATGTGAGTATTTGGTCTTTATGATGTCTTCTCTCATATTTCGTTTATTTTGAAAAATTAGTAATTTGAATCAATTAATTTTGTTCGATATTTTATTTTATTACATTGAATTAAAATTTGAAAAAACTTGACTTAATCTATTCATTTAATTTGGTCATTGAGGTCAAGTGGGATGGAGTTCAGATCCCCCTGAAAGCTAAGATTTTTGCATATGAGTATTTGGTCTTTATGATATTTTCTCTCATATTTCATTTATTTTGAAAAATTAGTAGTTTGAATCAATTTATTTAGTTCGATATTTTATTTTACTCCATTGACTTAGAATTTGAAAAAACTCGATTTAATTTATTCATTTAATTTGGTTAAACCTTTACTTTATAAAGTATTTTTTTTCTTTCTACTGTTCGTTATATTATTTGTTTATATTCTAAGATGTTTAGTTAGACTGTTAATAGTGTTGGCCGGTTTAGTAATCTACCGATACCTTCACACCGGTAGCACCCTAGGTTAGAGGTGTTACGAGCCGATTTAAACCTAAACACACTCATAAATTGTTTTATTTTATTTAAGTAAATTAGTTTATCCAAACTTCTCATAAAATAATTTATTTAAAATGAATTTCTAAGATTTAAAAAAAAAAAACCTTATTAAATTTATAATTTCTACCAAAAATATTATATTAACTCAAATTTAAAATAAAAATTATTTAAATTTAAACAAAACACACATTTTGATATACAAGTAGGAGAGGAAAACACAAAGCACTCAAATCAATATATGAACCCAAAACAGCTTTTAATAGGGTTTCTTTTTATAGTTTCAACACGGGCGGGCCGGCGTGGGTAGGTCAGCATGTGGGCCGAGTAAGCGGGGAGCCCCGTGCATTCTTCTCACTACAAAAAAAGCATCAATTTGTGACAAATTTGCAAGAAAAGTTCATCCCAAAAAAATTTTGCGATGAATTTTGCAACAAATATTTTTTCGTTGTTAATAAGTCGTTGCAAAATTTTTGAGACAAAAAATTAATTGTTCGTCTCACAAATTTCCAACAAATATTTTTGTCACATAATTCGTTACAGATTTGCAACAAATTTAGCAATGAAAATTTTATTCGTCGTAAATTTGCAACAAATAAAATATTCCTCACAAATTTTGTAAGAAATATGTTTTCGTCGCAAAATTTGCGACAAAAAAATTTTCGTTGCAAAATTTGCGACGATTTTATTTGTAGCAAATTTGTGACGAATAAAATTTTGGTCACAAATTTTGAGACAAAAAAATATTTGTTGCAAATTTTGCAATGAATAAGTTATTCGTCGCAAATTATCAACGAAAAATAATTCGTCGCAAATTACCAATAAAAAATAATTCATCGCAAATTTGCCATGAAATATTTTTGTCATAGATTTGCCACGAATCTATTTTTCGTCACAAATTTGCGACGAATAGTTTTTTTTGTCGGAAATTTTGCAATGAAATTCAATTCGTGGCAAATTATAAATGAAAAAAATTCGTCGTACAATTTGTCGCAAATTTGCGACGAATGTTTTTCGTTGTAAAATTCGTTGCTAATCAAAATTTACAATTCAATTTTAGCAACGAAATTTGCGACAAGCGTAGTTTTCAGAGACAAATTTTGCAACGAATATGTATTTTGTGACAAATATAAATTTTATTGGCATATTTGGACTATTTTTCCCTATATAATCTGTTTTTATTCTTGCTCATCCAACCTCATCAACAATTAATCATCCAAATCGTTTTTAATATCAAATTTCAGCCATCTATACTCATTAATAAAACTAATTATTCAATAAGATCAATAAGTTAAAAATTCAACAAGAAATCATAATAATAATATCAAAAATAAAAGCAACATCAAGTCTAAATGTTAAAATATCAATAACCATACATAAACAAAAAAATCAATGTAACAAGTATCAAAATGTAACTGTCAAATAACAGTACACAATTTCAAGCATGACTTCCACCATCATCATCATCATCGAAGAAATCGTCACCTTCATCACCATCGCGAGCATTATCAGGAGGAGAAATAGAAGGGGGAATCTGTCTTGGTGCAGAGACTAACTGAAGATGTTGCATGATTAACATTTGTTGCGTGCGGAACTCGTTCATTTCTTGCATGTGCTTTGCTTGAAGTTCAATAAATTCCTGATCTCTTTGCAGCAGTAACTCCTTCAAATGGCTCACCTTTTGATTCAATTGAATTATTTCTGCCTGACTGCTAGTAGGGTGAAAGAAGATGAACCAGTGATTTTGTAAGTTTTGCTCAAAGAATCTAACCCAACAAATGGCTCAGATCTGCCAGCATCATCACTAACACTCGAACTTCTGCGTGATAGCTCACCATATTTCTCCTGTATTGTCATGAGAAAAATTAAAATAAATTTACAATAACAATATAAAACAAGCACATATAATCTTGATTAGATATATATATATATATATATATGAAGGAAAATAAAAAAAAAAATTGTAACATAAGTCAAAATAATATAATGCAAACGTTTTACTTCCTCCACAATATATGCATTGATAATAGAGGCTTCAATATGTGCCTTATTTTTTACTTTTTTCTTCAAATGATATAGGAATCTAATTGTAATAAAACAAAATGTATTAAAAAATTATATGTAATGAAATTAGTAATTTTATATGCCTTGATAACGAAATATAAAAGATGAAAAACTCACCTTTCAAATGGATACATCCATCAAAATTAGATAGGATATCTAACTTTCGCCTCATATGACAAGTGAACCAAAAGATATTCCATGGAATCAAAAAATAACGGTGGAAATATCCTTTCTAAATTACACAAAATGATTGGAATCTGTCTCTCTAACATCTCCATGTGTGAATGTCTCAACACTGTCGAGCAAATATCATGAAGGAAAATGCTTAAATCTGTAATGACACCCCAAACAAAATTTGGTAAGAGTTCCTTAAAAGTAATAAGAATTATCTTTTTCATAAATATATGGCAATCATGACTTTTTAAACCAATCAATTTACATTCCTTCAAATCGACACATCTTCCAAGATTTGAGACATAACCATCAGGAAATCTCAGTGATTTCAACCATTCACAAACAAATTTTCTCTGATCTTTATTCAATGTATGAACCAAATGACTCTTCCAATATGATAAATCCCAAAATATACTCCGTTTAATCCATTTATGCGAATGACCATAGCCAAATGTTGTACCATGTGGCTCTTCAATAACAGATGGAACGTTAAGGACTCTATACCAACTTTGTTCACCGATTAATCTCAATGGAGGAGGTGTTCTTTCAATTCTATTCTTAGTGAATTTTTCTTTATTTCTTCTGAATTTATGAGTTAACGGCAAAAATTGTCTATGACAATCAAAATAACTTGCTTTCTTCCCATGTTTCAATATGAATGACTTTGATCACTCCAAACATATTGGACATCCTAAAATCCTAGCAGTACTCCATCCCGATAACATACCATAAGCCAGAAAGTCATTTATGGTCAAAGAAGAGCATCCTTCATTTCAAACATCTGATTAGTATGAACATCATATGTAGGAACACTTTCATCCTATAGTTGTTTCAACTCCGTAATCAATGGTTGCATGTAAACATTTATTAACTTTTTCAAATTTTGTGGGCCAGGCCCGACCAATGTTAAAAACATATACGGTGTCTTCTTACACATACCGGGTGGAAGATTATACAGAGTTAAGATAACTGACCAACAAGAATAAGTTCTTCCTGATTTGCCAAATAGAGCAAACCCATCAACACAGAAACCTAACCTAATATTTCAAGTCTCTCTCGCAAACTCGGGATATGTTCTATTAAAATATTTCCACGCCTCTGCATCTGAAGGATGACACATTAACCCCTCTTCTATTTTATGATTTGCATGCCAGGTCATGTGTTCAGCAGTGGTCTTAGATGCATAAAGCCTTTTTAACCAAGGAGTTAAAGGCAAATAAAACATTTGTCTATATGATTTACATCGCTGATTACGACCCGACCTCCTAGTACTTTTGTATCTACATTGATTACAGAATTTACAAAAATCTACATCTTTATCATCTCCCCAATATAGCATACAAGCATCTCTGCAAACATCTATTCTTTCCACCAGAAGACCTAATTCTTTTATCAGTTTTTTCATACTGTAGAAATCATTGGGCATAATGTGATCACGCAGCAATACTTCTCCAATAACTTAAACAAAATCATTAAAACAATCCTCAGACACATTATGCTCTGCCTTGACATTCAACAATCTTGCGGTTAGAGATAGCTTAGTGTGGCTGTCACAACTAGCCCACAAAGGTTCATCTGCAGCTCTTAACACTTCCTGAAATTGGAGAGATGATTCATTATTCACATTTTCATCAATACCTGGTACTTCTACCTCCTCCAATGGTGATACATAACTAGTATACCCATGTTCAAAAGTTAGAGCAAAGCTATAACTTGCAACGCTTGGTTCGGGAACAAAATTCAGACCCATCGCATCAATTACTATCCTCAGATATGGATTCAATTGATCATAATAACTCTGATCCCTATTAACTGAGAATTGTCTGTTTTTTCCATACTCATCAGAAAAGAATGGTTCACCATGACATGTTTAATTATAGTAATTCGGTGTAATACCCAATTAAAAAAAAAATCGGGAAAAGTAAAAAAAATTAGGGCTTAAAGCCCAATTTTCTCCCCTCTCTCCCTCTCTCTCTTTCCCCCTCTCTTCTCTCTTCTCTCTCCCTCTTCTTCTCTCCCTCTTTCTTCTCTCTTTTCCCTTCTCCCCGCCGCCGTGTCTCTTCCCCTCCCGCTGCCGCTGCCGCCGCCGCCGCCAGCACCGCCGGTCAACACCAGCGCCACCCACAGCCGCTGCAGCTTTCCCCCTCCCGCGAGCGAGCCGCTGCAGCTCCTCTCTGCACGAGCGCCGCTGCAGCTCCTCTCCTTCGTACAACAGCGCGCGAGCTAGCGCGAGCCAGCGCGCGAGCCCAGCGCGCGAGCCCAGCGCCAGCCCAGCACGAGCAGCCCGCGAGCAGCGCGCGAACAGCCCGCGAGCAGCGCGCGAGTAGCCCGCGAGCAGCGCGCGAGCAACCCGCGAGCAGCGCGCAAACAGCGCTCGATCAAACCACGAGCAGCACGCGACACCCAGCGCGCGACCCCAGCTCGCCCTTGCACGCCTCTGCCCGAGCCCCTGCGCACCTCCAGCACGAGCGCAAGCGCTCCAGCGTGCGACCCACTGCGCGAGTGCTCGATCCAGCTCGCGAGCATGACCCTTGCCACTGCGGCCCAGTCCACCAAGCGGCCCAGTCCGGCCCTCGGCCCACCAGGCCCATCAGGCCCGCCAGCCCACCAGCCCGCGGCCCACGGCCCGCGACGGCCTGCGACAGTCCGTGAGCCTCTGCGAAGGTAAATGACTCTAAGTTTTGATTTTTCGCACTTGGGTTTCGAATCTCTTTAGTAATTGGACTTAAATTGTTCACAATTGTTTTAAATTTGGAAACATTCAGCTTTTGACCAAACCGACGGGCGAACGAAAGCTAAATCTGAGATCCGAAGAATCCTAGGTGAGAGAAATGAAATCTCTTCAACCCTTGAATAAATTTTGTCAAATTAGGTAGTATTAGTTGATTTGTTTATAAATTGAGGAATTTAGGGTTCGTACGAAATTAAGAAAAAAAAACGATAAACCCTGAAATAGTCGGAAATTGATGAAAATCGTGATGACTTGATTAGGTTGGCTTTCTTGGTGACTCGATTGAGGGGCGCCTTGTTTTGCGTATTTTGGTGTCATTGGGGAGTGCGCTACCTTCCCCAAAACTGTGAGTGGGATTTATTTCAATGCTTTTGTTTAATATGTAAATCCTATTTTACAACATTTTGATAATGAGCATGATTTGTCGTATGTTGGAAATGTTTTGACTAGTTTTAAAATTGACTTTTGTGAATCGTTGGAGTGTCCAAAAACTGTATTGAATTATGAAATTATGCATCCATGTGGTTGAAATGTATAATGTGCCATTTTATGCTCTATGTTGCATTGGTTTATGAACCTGACTTCGGCACATTTTGATGTGATATTGATTTTGGCTTTGAGAGCTTTGATATGTATTGTTCCGTAGCTACGAAGGACACCGTCAGAGGCGCTTTGGTGGCGTCCGGATATGCCTAGGCCTGGGGTATCCCACGAGTTGTCGTGATTTGATTATCTACACGGTACTAGCCAGGTTGAACCCGAAAGGGGGAGGATTTGGATTTGGATTGGATATCCTCTCCAAGTCTAGCACCTGGACGAGGTTCGTCGCCAACGCCGGGGTAGAGAGCACTTTAAAAAAATTTGCATATAACACCCCCGGTGCGCCTGTCATAGGTCTCGGTAGACCTCTGCCAGGATATTTTCGGCTAGCAGCTCTATGATTTTAATGACAGTGCTTTGGATGCATATTTGACTTGAAAATGCATGAAGTGATATATTGTTGAAATGAAAAGCATGATGATTTGAAATATGATTTATATACTTATGTTTTGACACTCCAGTTTCACACTCCATATTTGATGACTGCATTGACCCACTCACTCACTGAGTATTCTTTCCCGAGTACTCACCCCTCATTTCCCTTTTGTTTCAGAGATAGTATTTGACAAGGAGTGTCGCTTTTAGGACGCTTAGTATCTTTGGGAGATCAGGCCTGAATTTGAGGAGTCATTGTGTATTTCCGCTGCAAAATTTGTATTGGTGATGTATTTGTATTCTGAGGTCTATAGATGACCATTTTTTTATAATTCTGGAATGACTGTATAAATATGGACATTTAAATTGTGGAACTCTCATGTCACTGCATGACATTGCATTGAGGCATTTCTTTTTCGTTGCATCTGTATTTGGGAATGTGTCATGTCTTAGAAGTGTCCTCTAGGATCGCTCGGTGCCTCCTCTAAATCACAGGAGGGGCGACTGGCGGCTGTCCATGCCTTTGATGGGGGCATGGCAGTAGAGGTCTGTGGTTAGGATTGTGGAAAATTGTTTGTTAGCCTTGCGTTGCCCTGGATTGTGCAGTAGGATGATCTGGTTTATTGTTGAGGATAATATATGCATTTTGAGGCCGGGATGGCCCATTTTGGACAGGTAACAGGTTTATTTTAATATGGGAGACCTCCGATATATGGGGAGGTTCTGCCCGATTTTTTGTAAAAATACAGCCGGCATCCAGGGTAACGGGCGGCTGCTCACGCTCCAGGTTTGGGGCGTGACATTCGGGATAAAACCAATTCTACAAAGATGTTCCCTAACTTTATCACACTACAAAAATTTACCATTATGACACCTTCAACACAGACACCTTAGCTCATTCACATCCATAAAATCAACATGACTACAAGCAAAATCTAAAAATTGTTTCAATCCAAAAATAAGCTCATCAGTTAAACCCCACAATCAGATAAGTTCTTTTTATACATCCAACTTTTTTACGTTTTGCATTTTTCCTGTCTCCAAATTTAAAATTTTTTAAATATTAATAAAAACTACTAAAAAAACTACTAAATCATCAATAATAATATCATCATTAATCCCAACTAAGTTGATATAACAAAAAATAATAACGTTAAAAGCATAAAAATTTAACGTTAATTTCACAATATAAATTAAATATTAGAAAAGTAACGTTAATTTCACAAAACTCAACATCATAAATAATACTAACCTTAATTGCGCAAAAATTTAATATAAGAATAAATAATATTATAAACAAAATTTATGTCAAACAAATTAACTAAATTATTACAATAACATTAAATATTATCATATAATCAAATAAAGTATAAAATATTGAACATTTAACAACATTGATTTTTTAACTAATCGAAATAAGATTTACTATAAATTGCTGAATATTGTTAACATAATGTTTCACATAATCAAATATCAACACTTTCGATTCCAATTTTATATAAAAAATTAAATTTAACAAATCCAGTAACATAATTAAATCAACCACTAAATACAATAAAAATAAATTAATATAGAAATAAAAACAATACAAATATACAAATCAACATAATTGCATTTTTCAATCATTATAATACAAATTAAAACATTTCTCACCACCAAATAATAATTCACCGATAGGCTCAGATATCAACAGTAGCTATTCGAAAATGAACAAAGCGAGAGAGAGAGAGAGAGAGAGTGAGAGTGAGAGTGAGAATGAAGAAAGAATGGTTTGAATATATTGAAATTAGGGACAAATTTTTTTTGTCCCCAAATTTGTTGCAAATCAGGGACAAAAAAAAATCGTCCTTGACCCTAAATCAAGGATGAAAACTAAATTTCGTCCCGGAATAAGGGCCGGAAAAAATTGTGGTCCCTCAATCAGGGACAAAAAAAAAATTCGTCCCTGAATCGGGGATGAAAAAAAAATCAACCTTGAATCGGGGATGAAAATGAAATTTTGTCCCTGAATCAGGGACGAAAAAAAATTCATCCCTGAATCGCGAATGAAAAAAAAAATTCGTCCCTGAATCGGGGATGAAAAAAAAATTTGTCCCTAAATCTAGGATGAATTTTCTTTTCGTCGATATTTCAGGGACAAAAATTTTTTTGTCACCGATTCTAGGACGAAATTTAGTTTTCGTCCCTGAATCAGCAACGAAAGTATTTTTCGTCGCTAAAATCTGTGACAAAAGAATGTTTTCGTCGCTAAATTTATGATGAATAGATGTTTTCGTTGCAATTTGCAATGAATTTAGCAACAAATAATTTTTTTATTTACAATTTGTAACGAATTTAGCAACGATACTTATGGTTTCTGACAATTAACTCATTGAATGCACTAAAATAGAAACTAAATAGACAAACTATTAACAATATTTGCATACTATGATATAATTATAAAAAATATTCATTATATTGATCATTAATTAACAAATATTTCAATTTTAACTCTTAGTTTAATGAATCGAATGAGAGAAGAGAATGAGTTCGAGAGAAGAGATAAGAATGAAGGCTTGTTTAAAGCCCTTTTTAATTGTAAAGTGTGAAATATTAATCTTGTCTCTCATTATTTTTAGGTTTTGTTCATGTTTAGTTGTCACTTTTTGTCATTTCGTATCTTTTCACACACAAAAGTCAACTTGCAAATAGCAAGTCTACTTGGTTCAGAGGCCAAGTCCACTTATTGTCCAACAAGTAGACTTGCTCTTTATTTTTATTGAACCCTCAAGTTGACTTGAATATGACTCAAGGTGACCCAAATCCCATCTTTTGTAACCCCCAAGTCACCTTATTTTTTAGTGAGTCGCCTTACTTAATGTGCAGACATGTTCCTCTGTGAGTTAAATCTGGCGGGTTGACTCATGCCTGCCATAAGTAGCCTTATAGATACAAAATCTGGAAGCATAAGTCGATCTGTCATTGGGCAAGTCGGCTCGTCTATGTGTAGAGTTAAGAATTCTGAGGTCTAATCTCCTCAAGTCGTCTTGGTGAGTTTCATACTTAACCAAATTCAAATTTTAGAGCTTCAAGTCATCTTGTCATGGGGCAAGTTGGCTTGTTCTTATTTAATTGACTTCAATTACGTTTTAATTGTCCCAAATTATTATCAAAACCTATTTTTCTCCCAACAAAATTTTATAAAACCTTCATTGATAAATTAAAAACCAATTACAACATTTTTTTTCCAAAGAAAATTGAAAATTTTAAAAAAATTTTCTAACACCGATTTTTCGGTGTTACACGGTGCCCTTGGTGGTAGGTCATATTAGCTTGCATCAAGTAGTCTTAGTTTTATTTTTTTTCACAAATATGTCATATTTATTTCAATCATTTTACAATAGTTAATAACAAATTAGAAAATCCTTGGACTTCATTCTCTTGAATGGGCCAAGCATCCGTGTCAACCACTCCTGCATCCTTGAGACTTGGAACAACCTCTCTGATAGGGTGCTGCCGCATGTGGTCCGCAGGGATCTCCGGGAATTTTTTTGGAGCATGGGATTCCACCTTTTTTTAGTGCCGGGTATCCGATTACCGTGTTTTGTTCACCAACAGCCTGGCCAATCTCCCCTGCATCGTTCTGAGCATGTGCTGCATGAGCGAACATGGCAATGAGGAGAGAGAGGATAAGAACAATGGCTTTCACATTCTTCTCCATTTTTCAAAGGTGAAGGTTGTGATAATTTTAAAATGGCAATTTTGCTTGTTTTGTTGAAGCAAAAGTTTTGGCTTTTATACTTTTTGAAGTGGTTGTTATTAATAGGATTTTTATTTTCTTTTTTTTCGTGTGTGCTTTAAATAGTACGTTAGCCAGATGTCGTTGTGATTTCACTCCATTAATTTTATAGAATTTCTTTTCTTTTCTTTTTCTTTGCTTTGATGTCAAAAGCTATATTTAGATTTTTAACCAAATTTATTATTAATTCTCTATTATTTAGCTTTAAAAAGAAATTGTGAATAGAAATGATTGAGTGAAGAAATTAAAAACTACCAACAAACAGTCTGATTAACTTAGAAAATTGTCATTTGGATTTTTCACTGCACTATGTGTTATCATTGTTAATAAATGCCATAATGAAATAATCAAAGGAGGGCTCTACCAAAGATTAATATTTTTATTAAATAGCATGTATATTGTTTATCAAATTGAGCTCAGACAAATTTTACAACTTAAACTCAAATTGAGTTTTACTGTAAGGGCAAAAAGTTGAGAAGATATATGGTAACTATGTCTACCCATGTAAGGGCAAAAAGAAATAATTTTATGATTTTTAGATTATCGAAAAAAGTCAATTTTTATTACAAAGTTAAAATCCTAAACTCATATCATATAAATCAAAAATGTTAATTATATCAATTAAACAATAAATCAGCGTCAAGTGAACTTTGCTTAGATTTTCATCATCAAGAGAATTTTTTTAAAAAAAAAAAGAAAAAAATAGATTTTCATCTTATAAATTTTTTGTCCGCAACATAACAATAAAAGTTATAAAAGTTGAGAAGAAAAAATCTAGGATAACATATATGGTAACTATGTCTACCCATGTAAGGGCAATTAACTATCATTAAAATTTTACGATTTTTAGATTATCGATGAAAGTCAATTTTTGTTACAAAATTAAAATCCTGAACTCATATTGTATAAATCCAAATGTAAATTATATCAATCAAAGAATAAATCAGCGTCAAGTGAAATTTGTCAAATAATATTTTCAAGCTTAATATATAAAAATAACTGTAAGCTAAATTTAAGTAAATTAGTCTATTTGAACTCTTTACGGAAGAATTCATTTAAAATCAATTTCTAAGATTAAAAAAAAAATTAGAGGAGAGAAGAGAAGAGAGAGAGAGAGAGAGAGTGTGTGTGTGAATGAGTTTCAAATTCTGTTACGCTTCATTAGGTTAGCCGCTTGTAGGATTTATATTATATATGGGAAACTATACATGAAAGACAATTTATTATATATTTAAAATTATATATAATATAAATGTATAAATAATACTAGTATGTCATTTAAAAACCAAATCAATAATAACCTGAAAAAAAAAATATTTTCTATCTTAGTAGAAAAAGATAAATTTCTTAAATATTATTTAGAACTAAACTTAACTTATGATATTAAACAGCCGAGTAGAACCCATGCGTATTTATGTAGATATAAACTAGGTGGGCTTTCCACCAGAAGACCTAATTCTTTTACCAGTTTTTCCATACTGTAGAAATCATTGGGCAAATACTTCTCCAATAACTTAAACAAAATCATTAAAACAATCCTCAGACACATTATGCTCTACCTTGACATTCAACAGTCTTGCGGTTAGAGATAGCTTAGTGTGGCTGTCACAACCAGCCCATAAAGGTTCATCTGCAGCTCATAACACTTCCTGAAATTGGAGAGATGATTCATTATTCACATTTTCATCAATACTTGGTACTTCTACCTCCTCCAATGGTGATACATAACTAGTATACCCATGTTCAAAAGTTAAAGCAAAGCTAGAACTTGCAACGCTTGTTCGGGAACAAAATTCAGACCAATCGCATCAATTACTATCCTCAGATATGGATTCAATTGATCATAATAACTCTGATCCCTATTAACTGAGAATTGTCTGTTTCGTCCATACTCCTCATCAGAAATGAATGGTTCACCATGACACGGGATAAAACCAATTCTACAAAGATGTTCCCTAACTTTATCACACTACAAAAATTTACCATTATGACACCTTCAACACGGACACCTTAGCTCATTCACATTCATAAAATCAACATGACTACAAGCAAAATCTAAAAATTGTTTCAATCCAAAAATAAGCTCATCAGTTAAACCCCACAATTACATAAGTTCTTTTTATACATCCAACTCTTTTCGTTTTGCATTTTTCCTGTCTCCAAATTTAAAAATTTTTAAATATTAATAAAAACTACTAAAAAAACTACTAAATCATCAATAATAATATCATCATTAATCCCAACTAAGTTGATATAACAAAAAATAATAACGTTAATTGCATAAAAATTTAACGTTAATTTCACAATATAAATTAAATATTATAAAAGTAACGTTAATTTCACAAAACTCAACATCATAAATAATACTAACCTTAATTTTGCAAAAATTTAATATAAGAATAAATAATATTATAAACAAAATTAATGTCAAACAAATTAACTAAATTATTACAATAACATTAAATATTATCATATAATCAAATAAAGTATAAAATATCGAACATTTAACAACATTGATTTTTTAACTAATCGAAATAAGATTTACTACAAATTGCTGATTATTGTTAACATAATGTTTCACATAATCAAATATCAACACTTTCAATTCCAATTTTATATAAAAAATTAAATTTAACAAATCCAGTAACATAATTAAATGAACCACTAAATACAATAAAAATAAATTAATATAGAAATAAAAACAATACAAATATACAAATTAACATAATTGCATTTTTCAATCATTATAATACAAATTAAAACATTTCTCACCACCAAATAATAATTCACCGATAGGCTCAGATATCAACAGTAGCTATTCGAAAATGAACAAAGCGAGAGAGAGAGAGAGAGAGAGAGAGTGAGAGTGAGAGTGAGAATGAAGAAAGAATGGTTTGAATATATTGAAATTATGGACAAATTTTTCTTGTCCCCAAATTCGTTGCAAATCAGGGACAAAAAAAAAATCGTCCTTGACCCTAAATCAAGGATGAAAACTAAATTTTGTCCCGGAATAAGGGCCGGAAAAAATTGTCGTCCCTCAATTAGGGACAAAAAAAAATTCGTCCCTGAATCGGGGATGAAAAAAAATTCATCCTTGAATCGGGGATGAAAATGAAATTTTGTCCCTGAATCAGGGACGAAAAAAAATTCATCCCTGAATCAAAGATGAAAAAAAAAATTCATCCCTGAATCGGGGATGAAAAAAAAAATTGTCCCTAAATCTAGGATGAATTTTCTTTTCGTCGATATTTCAGGGACGATTGTCACCAATTCTGGGACGAAATTTAGTTTTCGTCCCTGAATCAGCAACGAAAGTATTTTTCGTCGCTAAAATCCACGACAAAAGAATGTTTTCGTCGCTAAATTTGTGATGAATAGATGTTTTTGTCGCAATTTGCAATGAATTTAGCAACAAATAATTTTTTAATTTACAATTTGTAACGAATTTAGCAACGATACTTATGGTTTCTGACAATTAACTCATTGAATGCACTAAAATAGAAACTAAATAGACAAAGTATTAACAATATTTGCATACTATGATATAATTATAAAAAATATTCATTATATTGATCATTAATTAACAAATATTTCTATTTTAACTCTTAGTTTAATGAATCGAATGAGAGAAGAGAATGAGTTCGAGAGAAGAGATAAGAATGAAGGCTTGTTTAAAGCCCTTTTTAATTGTAAAGTGTGAAATATTAATCTTGTCTCTCATTATTTTTAGGTTTTGTTCATGTTTAGTTGTCACTTTTTGTCATTTCGTATCTTTTCACACACAAAAGTCAACTTGCAAATAGCAAGTCTACTTGGTTCAGAGGCCAAGTCCACTTATTGTCCAACAAGTAGACTTGCTCTTTATTTTTATTGAGCCCTCAATTTGACTTGAATATGACTCAAGGTGACCCAAATCCCTTCTTTTGTAACCCCCAAGTCACCTTATTTTTTAGTGAGTCGCCTTACTTAATGTGCAGACATGTTCCTCTGTGAGTTAAATCTGGCAGGTTGACTCATGCCTGCAATAAGTAGCCTTATAGATACAAAATCTGGAAGCATAAGTCGATCTGTCATTGGACAAGTCGGCTTGTCTATGTGTAGAGTTAAGAATTCTGAGGTCTAATCTCCTCAAGTCGTCTTGGTGAGTTTCATACTTAACCAAATTCAAATTTTAGAGCTTCAAGTCATCTTGTCATGGGGCAACTTGGCTTGTTCTTATTTAATTGACTTCAATTACGTTTTAATTGTCCCAAATTATTATCAAAACCTATTTTTCTCCCAACAAAATTTTATAAAACCTTCATTGATAAATTAAAAACCAATTACAACATTTTTTTTCCAAAGAAAATTTAAAATTTAATAAAAATTTTCTAACACCGATTTTTCGGTGTTACACGGTGCCCTTGGTGGTAGGTCATATTAGCTTGCATCAAGTAGTCTTAGTTTTATTTTTTTTCACAAATATGTCATATTTATTTCAATCATTTTACAATAGTTAATAACAAATTAGAAAATCCTTGGACTTCATTCTCTTGAATGGGCCAAGCATCCGTGTCAACCACTCCTGCATCCTTGAGACTTGGAACAACCTCTCTGATAGGGTGCTGCCGCATGTGGTCCGCAGGGATCTCCGGGAATTTTTTTGGAGCATGGGATTCCACCTTTTTTTAGTGCCGGGTATCCGATTACTGTGTTTTGTTCACCAACGGCCTGGCCAATCTCCCCTGCATCGTTCTGAGCATGTGCTGCATGAGCGAACATGGCAATGAGGAGAGAGAGGATAAGAACAGTGGCTTTCACATTCTTCTCCATTTTTCAAAGGTGAAGGTTGTGATAATTTTAAAATGGCAATTTTGCTTGTTTTGTTGAAGCAAAAGTTTTGGCTTTTATACTTTTTGAAGTGGTTGTTATTAATAGGATTTTTATTTTCTTTTTTTTTCGTGTGTGCTTTAAATAGTACGTTAGCCAGATGTCGTTGTGATTTTACTCCATTAATTTTATAGAATTTATTTTCTTTTCTTTTTCTTTGCTTTGATGTCAAAAGCTATATTTAGATTTTTAACCAAATTTATTATTAATTCTCTATTATTTAGCTTTAAAAAGAAATTGTGAATAGAAATGATTGAGTGAAGAAATTAAAAACTACCAACAAACAGTCTGATTAACTTGGAAAATTGTCATTTGGATTTTTCACTGCACTATGTGTTATCATTGTTAATAAATGCCATAATGAAATAATCAAAGGAGGGCTCTACCAAAGATTAATATTTTTATTAAATAGCTTGTATATTGTTTATCAAATTGAGCTCAGACAAATTTTACAACTTAAACTCAAATTGAGTTTTACTGTAAGGGCAAAAAGTTGAGAAGATATGTGGTAACTATGTCTACCCATGTAAGGGCAAAAAGAAATAATTTTATGATTTTTAGATTATCGAAGAAAGTCAATTTTTATTACAAAGTTAAAATCCTAAACTCATATCGTATAATTCCAAAATGTTAATTATATCAATTAAACAATAAATCAGCGTCGAGTGAACTTTGCTGGATAATATTTTCAATCTTAATATATACAAATAATCAGAAATTGTAATATAATTAAGATATCAAATGAGTAGAGTTAAATCAAAACTCACACATAAATTAATTAAGTAAATTAGTCTATTCAAACTCTTTGTAGAAGGATTTATTTAAAATCAACTTCTAAGACTAAAAAAAAAAAATTAGAGAAGAGAGAGAGAGAGAGAGAGAGAGAGAGAGAGAACAAGTTTCAAATTCTGTTACGGTTCATCAGGTTTGCCGCTTTTAGGACTAGAAAACAAGCGTTTGTGTTACCACTCAAAATGACACCCTATAAATCTAAATGATGCGAACTCTTGAAGAAACGACTGCTCTATGTTCTTTAGTGTGTCGTTTTAAGCCTTCTTCCCTTCCCATCTCATTCTGCTCTCCGTTTCCTTCCTTGTAAGACATTTCCTTTTTTGCTCTTCATCTTCTACCCTTGATGCTGCCATGAATTACTAATTCATTAATTATACTATTCAATTACTTCCCCCAATTCGATTTTTCTCCGAGCCCCTAAAAACCAGATTCAATTCAAAGTGTCCTTTCTTTTTCAAATGAGAAACAATGGAATTTTTGGGTTTTACGGTAGAAGCTTTCATGAGGTATATTCACAAGAATTTTTTTTATTAATTATTGGAATTATTGCTTATAATTGACACTGTTGTTGGTTTTGGTCTTCATTGAAAAATAGGAATGTGTTATCATTTTCTCCTTGTTTATTGATTATGTTAAGTCTTTGTTTGATCATTTTCAATGCAATTTCTGTTTCTTCTTTCTTACTCTGCCTCCTTAGACCTAGAATATAAGAAACATAGAATCTTCTCATTTGATTTGTTGTGAGGTGTCCACTACTAAAAAAATAAGTATCAACGATGGATAAATATCGATGGAAAAAAATCCGTCGATCTTTGTTTGATCATTTTCAATGCAATTTCTGTTTCTTCTTTCTTACTTTACCTCCTAAGACCTAGAATATAAGAAACATAGAATCTTCTCATTTGATTTGTTGTGAGGTGTCCACTACTAGAAAAACAAGTATCGGCGATAGATAAATATCGATAGAAAAAATCTGTCGGTAATAGCGACGGATTTCCAACGGATTAATGTCGGACACAATATCGACGGATTAGTGACGAAAAGATTTCCATCGCTAAACCTAAAAAAATAAAAAAAATTGTAAGATTATCAGCGACGGATTATCGATGGAATTTTTAGCGACGAAAATATTCTGTTGGTAATTAGTTGGTGAATTGGTGAAAGAAAAAAAATTAAAAAAATACATGTACAGCCATTAACGACGGATTACTGACGGAAAAATGAACGATGGGTGGGCGGTGGGTCTGGAGCTGCAAACTTATTTTTTTCATAACTCAAAAATCAGCGACGGACGGGGTTCGTTACTGATTTTTCTTTTTTTCAACGACTGATTTTTTTTCGTTACTAATATCAGCGACAGATTTTTTCCATCGCTGATAATTAGTAGGTGTAGGGACAGGCTGAATGTGTCACACCCCGAATCGGGATAGTGAGCAGCCGCCCGTTACCCTGGATGCCGGCTGTACTTTTACAGAAAATCGGACAGAACCTCCCTATATATCGGAGATCTCCCATATTAAAATAAACCTGTTACCTGTCCAAAAGGGGCCATCCCGGCCTCAAAATGCATATATTATCCTCCACAACAAACTAGATCATCCTACTGCACAATCCAGGGCAACGCAAGGCTAACAAACAATTCTCCACAGTCCTAACCACAGACCTCTACTGCCATGCCCCCATCAAAGGCATGGACAGCCGCCAGTCGCCCCTCCTGTGATTTAGAGGAGGCACCGAGCGATCCTATAGGACACTTCTAAGACATGACACATTCCCAAATATAGACGCAATGAAAAAGAAATGCCTCAATGCAATGTCATGCAGTGACATGAGAGTTCCACAAATTAAATATCCATATTTATACAGTCATCCCAGAATTATAAAAAAATGGTCATCTATAGACCTCAAAATACATATACATCATCAATACAAATTTTTAGATTATCGATGAAAGTCAATTTTTGTTACAAAATTAAAATCCTAAACTCATATTGTATAAATCCAAATGTAAATTATATCAATCAAAGAATAAATCAGCGTCAAGTGAAATTTGTCAAATAATATTTTCAAGCTTAATATATAAAAATAACTGTAAGCTAAATTTAAGTAAATTAGTCTATTTGAACTCTTTACTGAAGAATTTATTTAAAATCAATTTCTAAGATTAAAAAAAAAATCAGAGGAGAGAAGAGAAGAGAGAGAGAGAGAGAGAGAGTGAATGAGTTTCAAATTCTGTTACGCTTCATTAGGTTAGCCGCTTGTAGGATTTATATTATATATGGAAAACTATACATGAAAGACAATTTATTATATATTTAAAATTATATATAATATAAATGTATAAATAATACTAGTTATGTCATTTAAAAACCAAATCAATAATAACCTGAAAAAAAAATATTTTCTATCTTAATAGAAAAAGATAAATTTCTTAAATATTATTTAGAACTAAACTTAACTTATGATATTAAACAGCCGAGTAGAACCCATGCGTATTTATGTAGATATAAACTAGGTGGGCTTTGGCCGCACAAAGTGTGGTCAACGGGAAAAAAATTTTGTAATTTTTTATCTTCTTTATTTAGGCCCCATAAATAGTTAGATTTAAAATTTATATAATACATTACTAATTGTAACTAATTTTATACATTACATTAATTAAATAATATTTATAATTTCCACCCAAAATATTATATTAACTCAAATTTAAAATAAAAATTATTTAAATCATGAAAGGAAATTTATAACTCCTTATTTATTATTTAAAGATCCAGCCCAATCTGACGCAACTCGAATGTAATAAGATCAATATGATTATCGAATACAGATAATTTATAACAAAATGTTATTTATTCTCTCTACTTATTTATTATTTTCCATATATAATTTAATTAGTTAATTCTAAAATAAAAATTAATTTTAACTTTAATTCTTAGAAATTTGCTAAAAAAATACTTTTTGTTGTAAAATATATAAGCTTGTAAATTTAGAAGTAAAAATTAATTCATTGATCCAGATTTAATGAAAATCAACACATGGACTTCTCGTTTTTTTCGCATTTTCTTCATTTTTCTGCACTTTTATAGCTATATAAAATATTTTTTAATGATTTAAATACCCAAAAATTGGCATATTGATCAATTTTTCTTTTTGATTTTTTTTTGCAAAATAATCTGACCCAATCACACACCACCTCATTTGGGAAAAGGGTCGTCATTTAATATATAGCCATGAAAAATGTTCAAATCATGAAAGGAAAAAAAAGAAAAATATGTTAAATATAACTAATTTGTTCAAATAAATTTATTTTAAATTACATTCTTTCCTAATTAATCGAGTTACATAAATTTTGGAAATCAAACCCCCACCCCACCCCAAGCCCAAAAAAATCCAAAGGAAATGGAACTCTATACCATTAGTACACAATAAAATACGTAAATTGAGATATCAGAAGAAAAATCTAATGAAAATAAGATATGCAATGAGAGTAACACGCAAGATTTCTTAGCAATTGAGTCATCAAATTTTGGTACAATTATGCTTAATCAAAAAATAGAGAATTCATTGTAGTACAATTACAAATAATTTAAGTATGAAAATATGTTATAGAGAATTTATTATTTTAGGAGAAAAAGTAAATATCAAATCTAGCTTCCAATTTAAAGGCTCAATGAGGAACAATTAATCAGGCAAAAAAATATTGGAGAATGAATTTTACATGAAACTTTTGATTAGTCAAGATCCAAAGTGTGTGTAAAATGAGCTTAACATAATATATGATCCAATGGTTATAATTAGTATGGGTCGATACAAAATTAGTAGAATTTAGGGTTTAAAATTTAGAGTTTAGAGTTTAAATTTTAAGGTTTAGGATTTGAAATTATCAGAACTCTTAGCACATATATAGTATGAGCCGGTGTACTAATAAGTTTATTCATGATTTAAAATTTAGGGTTTAAAATTTGAAAAAAGTGGATTTTTGATAATTTTGAATATTGACTCTTGGATGCCTGATGATGGAGGACCATTAAGAAAAGAATAAATTACACTCTTTTTCCTTGTAGTTCGATCAAATTTCAGATATTTTCTTGTGGTGAAAAAATATCAATTTATATCCATGTGATGTAAAAAAAAAAAAAAAGACAAGTGACTAAATAGTCAAAATTAACAGGAAATTGAGAGCCACACGCGGAAAGTCTGGGTTGACTGTTGACTCATAAAATTAATTCGTTTTTCAAAATTACCCCTGATTAAAAACAAATCACATTCTCTTTCTCTTCTTTCCTCTCCCCTCTGCACACTCCGGCCGCAATAAAGAAAAGAGAACCCTCTTGAATCAAACCTATCTCAAAGGTCAATATCCGACCCTTTCTCTTCTCTCTCCTCCTCTCTCCTCCCTTCTCTCCTCTCCTCTGCACACTCTAACAGCATTGTATTTCGATTTCAACTCCAATCATTAAATCGGCATTCAATTTCCAAAATTTCATCTCAGAGGTCACGAAGCCGCCTATCGGTCACCAGCTCCATGAGAGAGAGAGTGAGAAATTCATGAGAGAGAGACTGGGGTTAGGGGTGTTTGATCTAAACTTCCTCTTTGGAGGGCTTCTCGTGGGTTTCTGTTCGTTGGGTTTTGCATTTTTTCTTCAGTTGCGTGGTCTGTTCAAAGTGTATTTTGCTTTGGAGAGAGAGAGATAGAGAGAGAGATGTATTATTACTGCAGAGGATTTGATTATTGCAAATGGGGATGGGGATTTTGAATGTGAATGTGAATGGGATAGGTGCAATGATAATGGTGGTAGCAATAATGTTGGGGATAGAGTGCAAAACCCAACTGTAGCTCTTGGGGTATCAAACAGTTTTCCAGACTTCCACTTTCTGCTCGGGTACGGGCCCATCCCTCGCCACAACTCTTTCTTCTTCCACTGGGGATTTTGAGGAGGAAGGCAACTCATTAACTGGGAGTGGAATAAAGGTCGGTGCAGATTTGGGAACCAAAGTGGTAAGAAAAGAAAGGAAAATATCCTCTGTGGCAGACTGTTTGGGCTTGTTGAAAATCTGGAGGCGGATAAGAGAGAATAACCAACTTTTTTAGTTTTATATTTTGATTGCATTACAGATTTAACATTGCAGTTGCAACCAGGAGACATTTTTTTTTTTGTCAGAAGTTGAAGATGAACGTGGAAGGAGAGAGAGTGAGGGGTATAAATGACATTTTATATATTTCTGTTACTTTTCCGTTACTTTTTGGTGGTGGTGGTTTTGTTGACATGGCAACGTGTGAACAAACAAGCGTGAACTTCTTTTTATATATAAATAGACTAAGTTTGGAATACCAAAATATATATAAAAACAAAAAAGCAAAAACAAAAATAAAAAAATATATTATGATATGATTAAATGCATAACTTGTTTATTATGAATATTGAATGTTATTTGAAAATTTTAACGTTTATGATAAATCCTGAATTTTTATGAATACGATTATATGATTTTGAAATAATTGTTTAATATGTCCACAATTATCTCAAAATCATATAATCGTTTCTATAAAAACTACATAAACTCCAGCCTCACCTCTTAAGTCTGGTGGCATAACTCAAGATTGTCTTTATTTTAGCTATGGTGATACAACCGGTTTAGTGACATTGGCCTTGGGGCTCAAGGAAGTGTTAGCTTATAAGGTTGTATAGGAACATGTAGTAAATGGACAGATTATGACTCTGTGGGCCAAAAAGGTAACACAAGGTATATTGCCCCATATGAAAACATATGAAGAAGATCTTATCCCTCCATCGCATAATTCTGTATGAATATTCCAACAACTGGAATATAATAACCTCTTATCAGAGTTCTCACATTGCTCATAATGTTTCTATTTTCCCTATTTTTTCTTTTGTCTGAAGTTTGGATTTCTATTGGTCTTTTCACTTGTGACATATTTTGCTTGTCTTAGCAACCAATTCCAAAGTCTTTAAAGTATTTTCCTAGATCTTAGAAGTGGTAAAAAGTTGAGTTACTAAATACTTTTGGAAAAAAGGATGGTAATCCTTCTATGAACCTATTTACTCTATTTTCATCTATTTCAACTAACTCTTGGACATGCACTAATAATTGGGCAAAATGGTCTCATACTCACTAATAATCTAACCACTTTATTACAAGTCCAAAAACTTAGATATCTTTTGATATCTAATAGAGGTAGATACAAACCTCACATGATAGATCTATGTAAAATCACCCCAAGTGACATCTTGAAAGTTACTTTCATATCAAGGTCTCTCAACTCTAAATTCCACCATGTCTAGTGGAATCAGATCCGTTTCAAAAACTACTTCACCAACCTTCACTTCACAACCTTTATAGATAGGATGAGTAATATAAGGTTAGTTTCCAGACCTTGATAAGTTTGTATCAGTTTTAATTTTAACATTATTGGTCAATGGATATGACATGTCGACTTGACTAGTGCTATGTAAGATTTTTCTAATTTCTATATTTGACTTGCAACTTCTACATAATCAAATTTTTTGAAGAATTCTTCTTTTCTCTTGGTTTGAGAGATTCTCAGTGCCAGCAGAGTGGATGAGAAGTTGTCTGGTTCTATGTAGTGAGTGCATGGTATGTCAATAAGTAAAGGTTGAGCATTATAACCTATAAGAATTACTTGAGCCACTCCTTATTTCCGAGTGGGAATGGTGGTATAGTTTCATGGATTTTGTCTCAAGATTTCTTAAGATTATTAGAGGATTTGACGTCATATGTATAATATTGAACTACCTTACTAAGACCATTTTCTTTTGATTGTAATAACTTATTATATGGAAAAGGTAACCAAGATCTATATTGATTAGATTGTGACGTTACGTGAAGTGTCAGACTCTATTATGTCAGATAAAGATTTACGGTTTACTTCTCAATTTTAGTCGAAATTACTAAAGTCTTAAGAAATTAAGTAGAAGTTAGGTGCAATGTTCTATCCTTAGACTGATGGCCAGTCTGAAAGAACTTTGGAGGATATTTTCCAAGTTGGTGCACTTGACTTCTTTGATAGTTGGGATAGGCATCTCCCTCTAGCAGAATTTATTTACAATAATAGTTATCTGTCTACAATCGGTATATCACAATATGAAGTGTTATATGAGAGAAAATGTAGTACTCAATTGTGTTGGGATGAGATCAGTGAGAGAAAGATAGAAAGTATGGAATTGATTGAAGTCATCATAAAGAAAGTAAAAATAATCCAAGAAAGAATGACGGTGGCCCAAAACCGACAAAAGAATTATGCCGATAAGAGGAGATGACCTTTAGAATTTAAAGTAGATGACATGGTATTTTTAAAAATCTCACCTTAGAAAAGAGTAATCCGATTCTAAAAAATGGGAAAATTGAATTCTTGTTACGTTGGCCCTTTCAAGATCATTAAGAGAATAGGTAAGGTGGCCTACCGATTGGAGTTTCCTCTGGATTTGATGAAAATATATTATATATTCCATATCTTGATGTTAAAGAAATATTTGTTGGATCATTCCCACATGCTAAAATCCCACAGGTTGAACTGAGAGAGGACTTGAGATTCAAAGTTCAAACTGTAACTATCCTTGATCACCAAATCAAAAGATTTCAGAACAGGCAAGTCCTTATTGTTAAGGTCCAATGAAAAAGCAATTAAGTTGAAGAAAAGACTTGGAAATCCAAAGATATTATGAAAAAACAAAACCCCATCTTTTTTAGGTATGACTTTATTTTTAAATTTTGAAAAAAAAATTATTTTTAAGGGGTTAGAAATTGTAATATTAAAATATAAACAAAAACAAAACAAAAACAAAGCAGAAAAAAAAAAAAAAAACAAATGGTGGGTGCCACCACCCACCACTCCCACTCACTCTTCCACCCCCTCTTCACCCGAGAGCCCCCCATCCACCAAAACTCCATTTTCTTTTCCTTCACTCATTCCCTTCTCTCTCGGCACTCTCCCTCTCTTTCCCTCCTTGCTCTCTTCAAGAGCAACTAAACTCAAACAAATACCCTTATATTGAAGCTTCTAAAATTCTCAACAAAACCATTGGAAGTTGGGTTTAGTGAATAAAGTGGATTTTCTAGAGAGAGAAAAACTTAGGGTTTGAAGTGGTTCTATAATAGATGATATTGGTGGTTCAAATAGAGGTAAAATTCTTTCCTAAATTTGGGTTTTAATTATTTTTACATAAATTTTGGATTTATATTAAGATTTGGGGTTTTATAGAGAGAGAAAAATTAGGATTTGAAGGTGATGTGATCAAGAGATAAAATTGATGGTTCAAGTAAAGTAATTTTCCTTCCTTTATCTTAAATTTAAGTGTATTTTTCTAGTATATAAACTTTATGTTGAGATTGGAAAAATAAAGTTTAGGATTTTAAATCTAGAGTATTTATAATGTTCAAATTTGAGAAAATGTGAAAGAGAAATTATTTCCCTAAATTGGTGATATTGTTTGATGAAATTAAATGATAGATTGATGAATTTGAGAAAATTGGAGTTTGGATTGTGAGGAGAATATTATTTTTTCATATTAATTTGTGATTAAGTGACAAATATATGTATATTGTCTTAAATTTAAGACAATTAGAATCTAAAGAATAGAAAATCATTGATTTGGACTTGGATTGAGAATGATTACCTCTCAAAAGGTGAGTGGAAGTATGATTATGATTTTAAATGAGAAAATATTTTACTCGATTTTGTAAATATTTTTAAAATTGATTTATAAATTAATTTGTAATTATGAAGTGTCCCAAAAGGAAACTTAGAATGCAAAATGCATCCAAATATTTTATTGAAATAATGTACTATATTTATTAATTCATATTGAATATATTGGCATTAAACTCAGGATTTGAATGATATTTGAACTATTATGGAACATTTTGATATATGTTATGAGATTTGTAAAATGGTACTTGAATGCATGATCAAATGGCTATAGTCATTCCCCACATGGTGTGGCCCGACAGGACAATGTAGTTAGGGGCGTTTGCCTTGAGAGATTGTCACACTCGAGAGATATCTCCAAGTCCATTATTATTATTTCTCGAACTAACTTGGAAGCACACCAAGGGAGGACTGAGCCAATGCAAAATTTCGGGTATTTGTAAGGTAGAACAATATGGAAATCCTTGGCAGTTCTACCCTTGGTCGCGGTAATCCATTGTCGGGAGTTATGATTTTACAACCCCATGGATTTTGGAAAAGATATGAATGTAAATCGGATGTATAAATTTTATTTTTCATGATTTATTTAAATTAATTTGAACTTGATGTTTGGTATGAAACTATAGAATTTATAGATCTAATGACAATGGTTTGAAATTATCTTTGATATGTCTACAAGCACCCCTTATTTATTGTTATAATTTGTCACTCCATTCAGTGGATATTGTTTGTAATCATCCCTCTTATCTCTATTTTTTTTCAGAGGATTCCTAGTTGAGAGTTGTGGTCGTCTAGTACCGGATTTGGGTAGACCACTTTCAGAGACTTCTTTTGAAATAAAATCTTGTTTTGGTTTGAGGTAATTATTGGTGGACCCAAATGGAAGCAAACTTTGTAACTGTTTTGGAAACGTACTTTGTGTCAAGGTTTTTCTTTTCATGTGAGATCTGGTTATGGTTTGTTTACTTAAAATGAGAACCTCACTTTTATTTCTTTGAAAATTTTTTAGAATTATTACCGGTAGAATTTGATATGGATCCCTTGAGAAGGGACCTCTTAGTTGGTTTATGAAATGATTTATGATGAATGGGAAATTCAATTTGAATGGTCAGGCTAACCTTTTACTTGTGATTGGAGTATAGATGGCCGGGTTGGCCTTGTGCATGCATGTGAATAGGGACGGACCGGGCTGGTCTTAATTTGTGTGTTTGAATGCATGTTGGGTTGTTTGAAAATTGTTGGATTATTTTTAAAATTGATGGATATCGACGAATGCCTTGTGGTACTTTGGTGTGCGGGTTAGGATCACACGTATTTTAAGGTAACGTGACAGTTGTCGCATGCTCGATCTGAGGGTCGAGGTGTGACAAAGTTACTCCCTACAAGACCGTTTGCAAAGTTTGCCATGGGTGTTAATGATTTAGCTGTGCCATTATGAATAATATGAAACTATGTGTTCGAAGGTTTTCTCTTCTAGTAAATTATGGGATTCTGTTTACTGACGGTGTCTTTATATGTTGACAAACAGTTATGCATCCCGTGTTTTGCTACTGTTTGGCTTGTTGCATGCCATTTCTATGAATAAAAAAGTTACTCTGTTTGACTTGTTGCCGGTCCTTATCTTGATTACTTCCCTCATCTGTGCAGATACGCTCCGGTCTTCAGACATGAACCACATTGGTGATGGCTTCTTTTGGACTCTCTTTAGGCACATTTATGTTGATCAGAATACTTGTTCACCCCAACAGATTGCCCAGAAAGCAGAGTGCAAAGCAAAACTGACTGTTGCTCTTACTCTAACGGAGGAGTGTTTTCTACCAATGGTGGATCCTAGAATGGGAATAAACATGCCTGTGTCTTATACAATGGGGGGTGGGAATTCTCTTTCATTCTTTTTATATTTTTAAGCTCAAGTTCCCTCCTCAGGATGAGGAAATCAAAACTACTTGTGTGGATATCTAATGGCATACATGCTCACAGAAAAATATGCTTCGACTAAGAATGGAGACAAGTGCAATGAAACTTTCAGAATATATTACCACCAATTCACAATACCAGTGTTCCTCCCTCGTTCTTCATTGCCATCATCAGTTCCTTTCGCCTTTCGATTCCTCATCACTGTTCTGTTGATCGAGTGCTCCAGAAATTGGCTCCTCGTGTTCTTCACCTCCTTGAAACCCCATTGCCCTCATCTACTCCGCTGAAGTTCAATTCCAAATCAGATTCGCCTTCGAGTCTACCACTGTCATCTGCTTCTCTGCCTAGTTATTTATCATTCACCATTCACTGTCATCTGCAAGCCACTCGAGTTCAATCGCCTTTGCATTCTTTGCCTGTTCGTCTCTTCAGTTTCCGCCTTTCATCATCTTCAATGCCATCCTCACTCTCCACCCACTGCCATTCGCCCACTTAGATTTCGGCTCTTCGACTATTCTACCAACTTTGCTCTCCCTCAACATCTGCTTCACCACATTGATTCACTTTCAATCCGCCGCTTCGTCTTTGACTTGAGTTCTCCACCTTGGATTGCCTTGGTCCGTTTCTGATTCACCATCTTCAAACATTACTCCTTTGGATCTCTCAATTTGGATTTTTGAATTTGGGGACATGTTTGCCTAGTTATTTTTATTTTCATTCTTTACTGTTCAATTTCTTTATCTTTTTGTGTTTTATTCTTAGATTTTATCCTTAGGAACTTAATTTTATAAACATAAATTTAGTTTAAACTTCAAAAATTAAATAAAAATTTAAAATATTAATTTATTTCTCATTAGGAATTTAGATTAATTTTACCTTTTTTATAGTTTTACATTATTAGTTTGTTTTTTGTTATATTTTATAATTTGAGTTAAGAATAATTTTAGAGTTATGCATTAATAACTTAGCTTTACTTCTTTGAATCACTGATTATATTTTATTTATTTAGTTTTTAATAATCTTTGACTTAGAAATTCATTTAAAAATTGGTTATATAATTTTGGGCAGTTAGAATAAATTAAAATTTGAATTAAAAAATTGACTAATTTTAATACGAGATTTGGTTATATTATTATGGGGTGTAAGTAATCACAAACAAAAAGAGAGAAAATGCATACTAAGTCAATAGGAACACAACTAAGAACTATATATCCCACTAGAACCATGGAGCAGTTTATATATCTTCAAATTTATTGGTTTCAAATGTAGATTAAAATCAAATTTGGAGAGATTTTTGCCAATTACTTTTGTTATACAGTTTAAGCTTTTTTGCCCATGAAATTTCAATCACTGTTCACAAATACCAATAATAAGGATCTTGTCCCAGGTTTAACCTTAAGTTTGTATTTTATTTGATGGTGAGTTTAGGATAATACAAAATTTTCATTAAAAGAAAAAAAGAAGAAAAAGCATTAGCAAATCCAAAGAGGAAGTGCCCGTGGTGGTAGGACATATTAGCTCGCCTCACCTTGTTTTAGTTTTATTTTTTCCACAAATATGACATATTTATTTCAATCATTTTACAATAGTTAAAAACAAATTAGAAAATCCTTGGACTTCATTCTCTTGCATGGGCCTAGAGTCGGTCTCAACCACCCCTGCATCGTTGAAACCTTGAACAACCTCTCTGATAGGGTGCTGCAGCATGTGGTCCGCAGGGATCTCCGGGAATTTTTTTGGAGCATGGGATTCCACCTTTTTTCAGTGCCGGGTATCCGATTACCTTGTTTTGTTCACCAACAGCCTGGCCAATATCCTCTGCATCGTTCTGAGCATGTGCTGCATTAGCGAACATGGCAATGAGGAGAGAGAGGATAAGAACAATGGCTTTCACATTCTTCTCCATTTTTCAGTGGTGAAGGTTGTGATAGTTGAAAATGGCAATTTTGCTTGTTTTGTTGAAGCAAAAGTTTTGGCTTTTATACTTTTTGAAGTGTTGTTACTAACAGTATTTTGTTTTCTTTTTCTTTTTCGTATGAGCTTTAAATAGTTAGCCAGATGTTATTGTGATTTCCCTTCATTAATTTTATAGAATTTCTTTTCTTTTCTTTTTCTTTGCTTTGATGTCATAAGCTATATTTAGATTTTTTTAACTAAACTATATTATTAATTGCTTTAAAAAGAAATTGTGAATAGAAATGATTGAGTAAAGAAATCAAGAACTACCAACTGATAGTCTGATTAACTTGGAAAATTGTCATTTGGACTTTTTACTGCACTATGTGTGATGAAATAACCAAAGGAGGGCTCTACCAATGATTAATTTTAATATTTTAATATTTTAATTTTACAACTTAAACTCAAATTAAGTTTTACTGTCATTAAAATTTTTGGCCCCAATTCTAGATTTGAAAAGACAAAACGTGATACACCATATGAATCCTATCAGGGAGATGTGGTAAGAAATATGCCTTTTTCCTTTTCATTTAAACTAAAAGCTTAGATTTTCATCATCAAGAGAAACTTTTTTTTTTAAATGTAGATTTTCTTCTTATAAAATTTTTGTCCACTACATAAAATAAAAGTTAGAAAAGTTGAGAAGAAAAAATCTAGGATAAGATATATATATATGGTACCCATGTCTACCCATAAAATGGAAAAAAAGAAATAATCTTTTGATTTTTAAATTATCATCGTAAGTCACAATACAAAAAAAATTTCAAATTAGCCACACAATTAGTGATGAAAAAACTAAAAAGAAAAATCATCACAAAAAAGATTTGCGACAAAAAAATCCGTGGCTAATACGACTTTGTAAAATTTAGATACAAAAATTTAAAATTTTCTTCACAAATTTGCGATGGAAAATTTATGTGACAAAATTCATCGTAAATTAGCGATAAATTTAATGACAAAAATTTAGTAACGGATTTTTAGCCATGAATTTAATGACAGATTTTTTGCGATAAACTTAATGATAAATTTAGCAATGGTTTTTTGCCATGAATTTTGCGACGGATTTTTTGCCACAAATTTATCTATGGATTTTTTTATAATTCAAAAAAAAATTTTGAACTATTGAATTTAATCAGTCACACAAATCCTGCTTTAAACAAGTTCTACACAAAATCATCCCGCCTTAAAATATATCCACATGAAGTCCTCATCCACACATCCACCTTAGAACTAAATTTAATCATCTAGATGGAAGCCTTAAACAAAAAAAAAAAAATGCATCAACATGAATAAACATTCATTAATAAAAGTCGAAACTAAAAAAACAAAAAAAATCCAAAATAAATAAATATCCATGGCCAAAAGTCTTCAAATCCAGAGTAAACCAAACCATCATCAATAATCTAGTCAACAAACATATATCAGTAAACCATGCTTCTCATAAACATGAAGGCATTTCCCAAAACCAACATCCCAACGTCTAATAGGCTCCTCCAATCCATATGTAAGAAGTTGGCAATCATCAGAGCTTCACTTTCACAAATTTGTCTATGTAAAAATAACATGTACATAAATAAATAGTGTGCAAAGATTTAGACAACTTATACATTAAAGCAAATTAAAAAACACAATATTGCATGATCAAACATTTACTTCACTTTGACAATTATGTACTTCGCATGGTATGCAATATGGAAGCTGAAGAACAGAAGTTTATAATAGTAGAAGAGCTCACTTGCACTCCACGACAATAAGGTCAATCACTTTTTCCCTCTGCTTCTTTTTATTAAGAAGCTCCTTGGGACTTGCTTCCAGAACAACTCTAGGAAAAACCTATAGACATCAAAAAGTACAATTCCATTGATAAGTTAACTAAAAAAAACTGCATAGGATCATTTCTTAACCGGCCAAGAATTATAATTTTTGATAAACAACTTTGAAAGAGAGAAAAAAGAAAAGAAAAGGTAGCAGTAAAACAATATGGAAAGCCTTCTACTAAAGGAAGTAGTCAAATACACTTACAGTTCATACCACTCATTTCCTTTCCTCTCTTATTTCATTCTACACCCTCAAATTTCTGTAAATAAAATGCCAAAGCAAACAGGAATTATAATATACATAGCATGAATTGTGGGACAATGAATGTAAATTATAAGATATTTTAAGATTTTTCTTCCCAAACAAGGTACATCCTACTCAATGATTCAAGAGCACAAGTGACCTACTACTAGTATATACAAATTTGAGATGAAATTTAGCAGATAGTATCTCACTACATGAAGTACACTTTGATATGAAGATTGAGGATTGCAACAAGATAAGCAAATTTAATTCTCCAATATGGAAGATTTTGCACTTAAGAAGCCATAAATACCTTGAAAATGTTAAATGACAGTCATGACCATAAATATCTTCAATTGCAGTATAGGTCAATATTATTAGGGTGTCTGTAGCTTCAAAGGAAATAGCAAGCAGCTTCAAAGGAAGGATTTTTAAGGTGTTTGTAGCATAATTGTCAATATTATTACCCATGATCATGCCCATTTTACTATTTGCTATTAGTATAAAATATCTCAGTATAGAAGCATACTTCATGAGAGAACTTGGCAAAAGAAAGAAAAGTGTTATCTGATAGTTTATTAAAACTACAAAAAAAAAACACGGTTTTAGCAACCGGAAAAATTCATTGCTATTTTAAGACGAATTTAGTGATGATAAATTTTTTCGTTGCTATTTTGCAACAAAATTTGCGATGAAAAGTGATCGTGGCTAAATTAGCAACGGATACATTATTCGTGGCAAAATTTATCACTAATTGGCTACGAAAAATTTTTCATGACTAAATTCATCGCTAATTAACAATAACAAATTTGTTGTCACAAAATTCATCGCTAATTAGTGATGAATAGAAATTTTGTGGCTAAATTTTACTACAGATACTGTTATTTGTTGCTAAATTTAGCAACAAAAAATTTTTATGGCAAATTTTGTTACTAATTAATTATATAAATTTTTTGTCGCTAATTGGTCAAAAAAAAATATGTCATAAAATTTAGCAATGAACTCCAAAATTCATGACTAAATTCGTCATTAATTAGCAATCAAAAAATATTCATGGCAAAATTCATAGCTAATTGGCAACACAAAAAAATATTTGTAACTAAATTTGTTACTAATTTATTATCGATATTTCAAAATTCATAGCTAATTTCCTACTTAAATTTCTTCTACACTCTATTAGGAAATATTTACAACTGTCTCTCTTTTTAACCTATTCTGAATAACTAAATCGAATTGAATATATAATGAATATTACAATTATCACCAAATTAATAATTTTCAACAATAAATAATTCAACTAATCTATAACAAATAATTTTCAATCAGTTGCCGCTGTCGAACTCACCCTTCGTGTTTTTCGTCTTCTATGTCTGTTTTCTTCTCTCATATAGTTCAATCGTTTTTGAAAATTCAATTGTTTATCTTCATTCATTATCGTCATCAAGAAGAAAGACAGTAGATCATTGATCAACATCCGACGATCTATCTCATTTAGCAAGTAGATCACATAGTAGTTTTCAGAGGACAGCGACAGTGAGACGGATAGCTACTAATAAGCGGCTGTTCATTGATAGACTATTCTATAATTTCAAAATAAAATAAAATAAAAAAGAAAAAGAATAATTAAATAATTAAATAAAAGACAAAATAAGAAAATAAAATATAAAATGCTAATTTAAAAAAAAAAAAGATTAACTTAGCGACGGATTTCGAAATCCATCGCTAATAGCGATGGATACGGGAATCCGTCCCTAAGTTAGCGACGGACAGGGGAATCCGTTGCAATATTAGTAATGGATTTCAGAATCTGCAGTTAATTTTAATATTTTATAATATTATTTTTTTATAGTATTATTTTATAACTTTTTTTATATTTTAATTTTTTTGCTAAGTGAGCAACGGATTTTAGAATCCGTGGCTAATTTTATTTTTTTATAATATTATTTTTTAATTTTTTAATATTACTTTTATAATATTTTAAAGAATATATTAAGATAGCATTTTATTTTTTTATATTTTATTTTTAAAAATATTTTATTGTTT
Source organism: Dillenia suffruticosa (assembly GCA_033439265.1). Taxonomy (NCBI): domain Eukaryota; kingdom Viridiplantae; phylum Streptophyta; class Magnoliopsida; order Dilleniales; family Dilleniaceae; genus Dillenia; species Dillenia suffruticosa. The sequence continues at coordinate 6,775,919 of JAVTVX010000005.1, forward strand.
TATTTTAAATTAGCATTTTATTATTTTATAACAAATTATTATTTTAATTTTTTTTTATTATTAAATAAAATGTAAATGTAAGATAACAAATTAAAAAAAAATGAATCATGTAAATTATTGTGGCATAGTGGTTGTCATAACTCAAACTCTCATTCGATGCCACGCAATGACATTTTTGGGGAAAAAAAAAAGCTCATTTAGCGATGGATTCGGTTCGTCACTAAACTTAGCCTTTTTTTAATTATCATTTTATATTTTAATTTATTTTATTTTTCTATTATTTTATATTAACAAATCATATTTATTATTATATAATATTTTAAATAATATTTTTAAATAGCATTTTATTTTATTTTTTAAGAATAATATTCTTTTATTTTTTAAGTTAGCATTTTATTATTTTAGTATTTTATAAAAAATATATCATTTCTTTTTTAATTAATATTTTATATTTTATTTTTATTTTATTTTTTTAATGAATAATATTATTTTATTTTTTAAAATCTTTTATTATTTTATTTTAAGCTAACATTTTATTATTTTATAACAAATTATGATTTTATGTTATTTTATTGTTATTATAAAATATGAGAGTAAAATAACAAATAAAAAAAGGATTAGATAACTCATTGTGGTATGGCCGTTGTGACGACTCAAAATTCTTCCTGTGCGCGGGCGGGCGGGCGATGGCTGGGCGAACGCGCATGCAAGCGCGCACGCATGTAATCGCTTCTCTTGTCGCACTTGTGCGTGCGTGATAGCAACGAAATGGGAAATCTGTTACTAAATTTAACGACAGATTTCTCATTTTCATCACTACATTTAATGACGAATTTCTAATTTCCTACGCTAAATTTTTGTAACGTGTAATTAGCAACGAAAAATTTTTTGTCTCTAAATCCGTAGTTAAAAAAATTAGCAACGAATTTTTTTAAAATTTTCATTGCTAAATTCATTACTAAAACCATGTTTTTTTTGTACCGTAAATGGAAGAGAAGCTATTGCAGAGCTGCCAACTGCTCCAACAACTCAATCATATCCAAATCTTTAGTTCTCTACACCATAAATTGTGTAAGAATTTTTCAGAACAATAATACCCAATCAGCAAGCTGGATACTAGTATACACCTGTGTGATGCTCACAATGCATTCAAATTATTTCGTGCTTACAACAGGAGAAAATTTTGAAGCTACATTTTTAAAGGTACACAAATCCAGGAAAATTATGCTTTTATTACATTGAGGATCACACAATTTTACTGTCATGTTTGCTGCCACCAAAATGCAAAATCTAAGAATGAAGAAAATCAGCAAACAAGAGTAATATGGTTCCTGATGACAAATCTCACGTTATGTTTCCTTTCTCATTGCACCGGTGTTGAACACACATAAGGACTTGAAGTAGAAGCCTCTTGCCTTGGTTCTCTCAAGTAGCCAAGAAGTGTTTCAGCCTGTAAAACAAAAAACCTAGAGATGAATTAATATGTAGGATAGAAGGCATCACAATAGGTACATCATAATCACCCAAAACGTAAAGGACCTCCAATGCATATAATATATGTAATACCCGAAAAAAAAAAAAAAAAAAAAAAAAAAAAAAAAAAAAGAAAAAGGAAACGCAGCGTTTTGGACCAAAACGCTGCGCTCTCCCCAAAAGTGAAATTAGGGCAAAAAGCCCTAATTTCTCTCTCTCTTCCTTCCGCCTCTCTCTATCTCATTTTCTCTCTCTCCCGAATCCCCCCTCACTCCCGTCGCCTCTCCGCCACCACCTCCACCAGCTCCGCCGTCCTTTGCCGCTTCTGTCCACCGCTCATCGTCTCTCTCTCCATCGCTCTGTCTCTATCATCTCTCTCTCTCTCTCTCTCTCTCTCGCACTTTCTGTCTCTCCGCCTCTCGAACTCTCTCCTTCGCACACTCTCTCCCACAGCCGCGCCCGATTCACCGCCGCCAACACCCAGCCGCCGCTGCTCCTTCCTTCCCACGAGCGCCCCATAACCGCCTCACCTTCCTTCCGTGAGCACTGCCCCTCCGCGAGCGTGACTGCAGCTCCTCCGCCACAGCACGATCTCTCCTGTGCGAAACCGAGCACTCCCTTGCGCGATCTCCCGCGAGCAGCTCGCGATCTCCCGCGAGCAGCTCGCAATCTCCCCCACGAAGGGCGCTACCCAGCGCGAGCAGCGCGCGACCCCAGTACGAGCACGTGCGACCCCAGCACGAGCGCGAGCATGCTCCAGCGCGCGACCCACTTCTGCCTGCGAAGCCCTCTGCGGCCAGCAAGCCGGGCTGTGAGCCTGCGAGCCACCAGCGGGCCAGCCCACCAGCCGCCGGCCCGCGAGCCCGTGACCGGCTTTCCCCTTCGAGAGCTCACCTACATCTTCACTGCAGGAGTTCGGATCAATTTGTAGGCGCACGGACGCTAGGGCTGCAAGCTACGGAAACCATAGGTGAGGGAAATTTAAATCCTTTCGATAAATTGAGTGAATTTAGTGTAAGAGGTCTTTTATATGTTTAGGGTGTATGTTAGATTCGATTAGAATGCATTTTCTGACATTTGATATGTGATTTCTAGGGTTTCGTCTAAATTCTACATGAATTTAGGTTGATCAATACGAAAGAAACGTGTTTGATGAAATTAGAAACTTCTTGAGTCAATTAGAATAAATTTCTTTAGAATTTGAATTGAAATTGTGGATTATTGGTCTAGGTTGACCTTTTTGGAGCTTGAAAGGAGATTTCTTGAGTATCGATAGGGTATAGGGAGTGGATACCCTCCCTAGAAGGTGAGTGGATGGTTCATTGTGTTCATGAATGAGAAATCTGTTTTAAATTGCTTTATAAATGATTTCGAAAGATTTTCCGTGATTTATGCGAATTGTTTTGTAACTGTGGGCTGTCTGAACTGAATTATAAAGTATAAATGCATCCGTTGGGTTTAAAAATGATTTCGTGCCATATGTTATTTTGATATTGCTCTATGAATTGATTTGGCATGAGATTGTTGATTATTTGATGGAAAATTATGGCACATTGCTTGTGAACTGGATTGGTTTAGAAATGAAGGGTGCCGCAGATGACTATAGTCATATTCCCACCACGGAGCGACCCGACAGGGTGGCGTGGTTTGGGGTTTGGATGTGCAGGGGAGTTAGACCTCCCTCCCTCTGCCAAAGTCGTACTATATCTGGTGCACCCCGGTGAGGTACGAGCCAACGCCAAGGTAGGGGGTTTGTTTTGAGACATTGGATAGAAAAACCCTTGCGGGATTTCGTCTGGGTTTGGCCGCCCTAAGACGGAAGTGTTCTTCGAGGGAACCCCAAGATTTTCTAAAATGATAATTGACATGGATGTACATTTTGTAAATTGTGATTTATTGAAATGTTTTATGCATATGAACTATTATTTATGAGATATGCTTTGACTGTCCCACATTTACTCCTTATTTATGAATACAATCACACCATTGCACTCTACTCACTTAGTATTTCTCAATACTCACCACTCTCTTTAACATTTTTTCAGAGAAAGCTTAAGTCTATTGCAGAAATTGGAGTTTGGGAAGGTTATCTGCAGTTTTGTGTAGGTATGATAGTGATGTAAGGTTATTTTAGTTAATTTGAAATCCATGGAAGGGAAGACTTGTTACTTTCTTTTAAATTCTATTTTTTGGTAAAATTTATTGTTTGAATGGGACATTTGGTTCGAAGTATTGAATTTTGATACTTTCTTTTGATTTTACGAAGTTCTGTACATCTCATACTGTTTGGACTTTACTGATGCTAGTTTGTTTTCTTCATACAAGTGTCAGTAAAATCCTACGACTATGATTTGGGACTTCATCTGTTTTGATTTTGAAATATCCTTAAAGTGGCTGGGATGGCCACATTACATGCGGGCATGTAAAGGAACCCCTCCCCATTTGTGTGCCGATGTGGGCTTGTGTGTACTGGGATGGACCGGATGGGTTCTTTATATGTGTATTGTATTTGGAAGAAATATTATACAGTTGGTTAGCCTTGCGGAGTCTCGGTATATAGGGAGGTTCTGCCTGTGTACCGAGACAACGCGGCGGTTGTCGTGTGGTCGATGCGAGGATCGGGGCGTGACAGCTTTATTGGTATCAGAGCCAGGTTCACGATTTTAAAAGTTCGATGATTTTGAAACATTTTCAAATGTCTCCAAATGTCCCTGAAAGTTTTTCAAAGATTTTGAAAGGGTTTGTTTTGAAAATTGTGACTTTTAAAGGTTTATTTGTTAAGGGATGTACAAGAACTTTCCATGGATTCTTAGAAAATTAGAAATATTTTTTTTAGGGGGCTAAGCACCTGGGTGAGTATATATTTTAAATTGTTAAGTTTAGACCCTCTCTATTGAGTTTTACTCCCCATACGAAGAGTAACGAATCCGAATAGGATCTTTTCTATTCCCACTCCACAACCCGAATGATGTATCACTTTATAAATAGTTTATCAATTGTGATTGAAGTCCCTTGGACTAACATTTTGATGTTAAAAGTTTGACACACTTGTGTATTAGGCATGACAATATGAAATTGTTTAAGACTAGGATATAGGGTAAAATACTCTTGAGAGATTGCAATTGCGAATAGATGTTGGAGTTTGATAAATGTTTCTTGTGATTTGGAAAAGCAGACAGCTTGAATCAGCAGGAAAATTTGACGATACTTTGCTTTGCTTTTGTGCAACTACATTGCACCATATGCAGCCCTCTCTCCCATAAGGGTGGGCTATAGGTGGTAAGAAGCATGTATAAGGACAAAGTATATGCAAGTGGTTAGATTGAACACATTTTTTTTTGGGACATGATGTAGCTGGAATGCTTGTTTGCGATTTTGATAGAAGTGGAATTGCTAGTAGAGGATTAGTATGCCCAATTTGTCGGTTAAACCATGAGAAATGTGATAATAGCAATGTGACTTCAAGTATGTAACAATGACTAATGGGATCCTGCAAATATGTTTGGTGGTATTAATATCTTAGTGAGGTTAAAGTTCAGCTCTCAATGAACAAATTCGATTTGCAACTTGAAGAGGGCTAATAGTTGTCTCTAGCATTTGGGCTTATATAATTATTAAAATTCAATACATACCATACTGAAATTGATATTATATTTATCAAGGTTGTCTTTTCCAATAATTGTAATACTTATCTTTCCATTGCTAATACTATCGTTCTTTTGATTCTATAGAATCTAGACCGAGATGACATAATTGATTTACAATCCATACTATATTTACTACAAGCAAATTTTTGGCCACACACAAATGCTCCATCCAATCTATAATCGATTCATTAAAACTTAGATGAGTAGGACAAGTACTTAAAATGAGATGTCATAAGTATTGGGTGATACCAAAATCTTTAATCATACGATGAATGGTCTCAGTAAGCATTAAATGTTTCCTTCAAGTAACTGTCATCTATTCGCATTTTGGTGGATTCTGTACCACGCTTGGTTCAGGCTCTCTATTGAGCATATGAGCTTTTCTTTCAAGGAATACCTTTGGTTGGCTGTATTTCAGTAGGCTTGTCAATCTAAATCCAAGTAGTTCTCACTTGTTTTTAAGTTTCTTGCACTTTGAGAAGATTGACTTGTACAGACTTGGGAAGTTCTTTGTTAGTAAAGCAATTTGAATCTTTAAGTTTTAAAAAAAAAAAAAAAAAAGGAGAGGATATTGTTAATAAAGGAGCCAGAGATGCTTAATATATATATATATATATATATATATATATATATTTTTTAAATTGTAATAGAATTACGAAGTAGTAAATATTCTTATTTAGACAATATTGATACTAAAATATCGATGAGTATTATCAATTTAAGCATCAACTATTTATGCAATGCTCGATTGACTTTTGTTTAAATTGAATCATATGGATATGAATTTAGTACCTTAGGCAGAATGAATTAGAAAAATGATAGAGGTAGACGATAATGATATTGGTAGGGACTACCAGAAAGGTTCTGTAATTGTTTATAACCAATGATTATGACCATTAAGAGGATATTGTATTGTGAGGGTAAAATTGTTGTGAATTATTGGTATGAAAGAGTGTTCGGCCCAATAGAGATGCAATATAAGTTACAAGATGAGCATTTTGTTAAAGGAATATGCTATGGATAAGCTTGAATATAGTTAGCTACTGGGACATCTGACTATGCTAACATGGCAAGGCCAAGGTAATGGCATAGTGAATGGTCAAACTATGATGATATATGGGTTAAAAGGATAGATATAAGCATGCCTAACAGTTCATAGTTAGAACTTTATTGCTGTCTAGTTTCATATGGACATGGTAATGACGTTCTAAACTCTTGTTTCTTTCTGAGATGAATCTTAACCTAATAGTAAAAGATTGCTGGTATCTTTATTTGAGGTCTAGAAACATCTTTTATAAAAAGAAGGTAATGTGGGTTCTACATTGCCCATCCAGGCCTTATATGGTTAGTGAGATGGTTTAAAAGAATCATCAACTTAGGTATAATCAGGACAATCGTCTTCCAAATACGAATTCTTCTTTCTTCTTCGATGAGAAATAATTGTAGAATCTTAATGCTAGTATTTTCTTGCTTGAATTTCAAGTGTATCCTTAAGGCCAATTCTTTGATTCAGTAATCCTTCTGTTTAATGGGTTTTTCTTGGGTATTCCAAAGTTTGACTCTGTTTTCATTGAGTTTTACGAGGTTATTGAGTTGAATCAATGTTATCTACTTTCATGGCAGTCAAACACATACATTTGGCTCATTGGAGTCTTATCATGATTCATTTAGTAGAATCAATGAGTGGAATTTTGCAGATTTATGATGTAAAGTGGTTTAAGGAATGTTTCATCTTCCTAAAATCCTTACTCTGACAATGATTTAAACATTTCTATTGCTTTTCAGAAGTTTAAGCAACTTTATAAGTAATCTAGTCCCTAATGTTTTGACTTATTAACATTCTCATATATTGTTTGGAATTATACTTTAGGAGGGTGGAAGAGACAACCTCAATATACTAAATATTCTCAAGAGTTCATAAGGAATTTTGACCTAAAGATGAATATTTTCGAAATTGTTATTTAAAATATTATGAACAGAAACCAGAATTATAAAATTGCTGTATAATTACTATTTAAATTTCGAGGATGAAATTTTTTTTAGGGGGTAAATAATTGTAATACCCGAAAAGAAAAAAAAAAAAAAAAAAAAAAAAAAAAAAGAGGAAGGAAACGCAGCGTTTTGGACCAAAACGCTGCGCTCTCCCCAAAAGTGAAATTAGGGCAAAAAGCCCTAATTTCTCTCTCTCTTCCTTCCGCCTCTCTCTATCTCATTTTCTCTCTCTCCCGAATCCCCCCTCACTCCCGTCGCCTCTCCGCCACCACCTCCACCAGCTCCGCCGTCCTTTGCCCCTTCTGTCCACCGCTCATCGTCTCTCTCTCCATCACTCTGTCTCTACAATCTCTCTCTCTCTCTCTCTCTTGCTCTCGCACTTTCTGTCTCTCCGGCTCTCGAACTCTCTCCTTCGCACACTCTCTCCCACAGCCGCGCCCGAATCACCGCCGCCAACGCCCAGCCGCCGTTGCTCCTTCCTTCCCGCGAGCGCGCCATAGCCGCCTCACCTTCCTTCCGTGAGCGCTGCCCCTCCGCGAGCGTGACTGCAGCTCCTCCGCCACAGCACGATCTCTCCTGTGCGAAACCGAGCACTCCCTTGCGCGATCTCCCGCAAGCAGCTCGCGATCTCCCTCGAGCAGCGCGCAATCTCCCCCAAGCAGGGCGCTACCCAGCGCGAGCAGCGCGCGACCCCAGCACGAGCACGTGCGACCCCAGCACGAGCGCGAGCATGCTCCAGCGCGCGACCCACTGCTGCCTGCGAAGCCCTCTGCGGCCAGCAAGCCGGGCTGTGAGCCTGCGAGCCATCAGCGGGCCAGCCCACCAGCCGCTGGCCCGCGAGCCCGCGAGCCCGCGACCGGCTTTCCCCTTCGAGAGCTCACCTGCATCTTCACTGCAGGAGTTCGAATCAAGTTGTAGGCGCACGGACGCTAGGGCTGCAAGCTACGGAAACCATAGGTGAGGGAAATTTAAATCCTTTCGATAAATTGAGTGAATTTAGTGTAAGAGGTCTTGTATATGTTTAGGGTGTATGTTAGATTCGATTAGAATACATTTTCTGACATTTTATATGTGATTTCTAGGGTTTCGTCTAAATTCTACATGAATTTAGGTTGATCAATACGAAAGAAACGTGTTTGATGAAATTAGAAACTTGTTGAGTCGATTAGAATAAATTTCTTTGGAATTTGAATTGAAATTGTGGATTATTGGTCTAGGTTGACCTTTTTGGAGCTTGAAAGGAGATTTCTTGAGTATCGATAGGGTATAGGGAGTGGATACCCTCCCTAGAAGGTGAGTGGATTGTTCATTGTGTTCATGAATGAGAAATCTGATTTAAATTGCTTTATAAATGATTTTCGAAAGATTTTACGTGATTTATGCGAATTGTTTTGTGACTGTGGGCTGTCTGAACTGAATTATAAAGTATAAATGCATCCGTTGGGTTTAAAAATGATTCTGTGCCATATGTTATTTTGATATTGCTCTATGAATTGATTTGGCATGAGATTGTTGATTATTTGATGGAAAATTATGGCACATTGCTTGTGAACTGGATTGGTTTAGAAATGAAGGGTGCCGCAGATGACTATAGTCATATTCCCACCACGGAGCGACCCGACGGGGTGGCGTGGTATGGGGTTTGGATGTGCAGGGGAGTTAGGCCTCCCTCCCTCTGCCAAAGTCGTACTATATCTGGTGTACCCCGGTGAGGTATGAGCCAACGCCAAGGTAGGGGGTTTGTTTTGAGACATTGGATAGAAAAACCCTTGGCGGGATTTCGTCTGGGTTTGGCCGCCCTAAGACGGAAGTATTCTTCGAGGGAACCCCAAGATTTTCTGAAATGATAATTGACATGGATGTACATTTTGTAAATTGTGATTTATTGAAATGTTTTATGCATATGAATGGTTATTTATGAGATATGCTTTGACTGTCCCACATTTACTCCTTATTTATGAATACAATCACACCATTTCACTCCACTCACTGAGTATTTCTCAATACTCACTGAGTATTTCTCAATACTCACTGAGTATTTCTCAATACTCACTGAGTATTTCTCAATACTCACCACTCTCTTTAACATTTTTTCAGAGAAAGCTTAGGTCTGTTGCAGAAATTGGAGTTTGGGAAGGTTATCTGCAGTTTTGTGTAGGTATGATAGTGATGTAAGGTTATTTTAGTTGATTTGAAATCCATGGATGGGAAGACTTGTTTACTTTCTTTTAAATTCTATTTTTTGGTAAAATTTATTGTTTGAATGGGACATTTGGTTCGAAGTGTTGAATTTTGATACTTTCTTTTGATTTTACGAAGTTCTGTACATCTCATACTGTTTGGACTTTACTGATGCTAGTTTGTTTTCTTCAGACAAGTGTCAGTAAAATCCTACGACTATGATTTGGGACTTCATCTGTTTTGATTTTGAAATATCCTTAAAGTGGCTGGGATGGCCACATTACATGCGGGCATGTACAGGAACCCCCTCCCCATTTGTGTGCCGATGTGGGCTTGTGTGTACTGGGATGGACCGGATGGGTTCTTTATATGTGTATTGTATTTGGAAGAAATATTATACAGTTGGTTAGCCTTGCGGAGTCTCGGTATATAGGGAGGTTCTGCCCGTGTACCGAGACAACGCGGCGGTTGTCGTGTGGTCGATCCGAGGATCGGGGCGTGACAATATACATGACAAGAAGACATAAACTTCACTCCTCTTCTCCTGTCACAATCATGCAATTCCAAAAAGTAAGAAAATTCAGATATCTAAAGATCCATTTTGTGAACCAATATTGTTAAAAACTTTAAGGAAACACAATACTGTTGCTACCCATGATAGCATAGCTTATGTAGTTTCTAATGGTATTTGTTGCCCATATAGTTTATGTACTCTCTAGTTGGTTTTTATTTTCATCCATTGTTGAAGGTGTTTGGCCACTGTTAAAACATTCATCTCATTTTATTGGATTTAGGTTCTTACTAACCTCATGTAAAGTGATTGCACCATACTCTCCTTTTTTCTCTGAAGTCCTTTTTTCAAGATAAGTCCTGTACTCATGTACAGGCAGTTTTAAGTTATGAGAATGTTGGTATTTCATTGATTTTCTCTCTGAAGTATTGGTAACTTACAAACAGCAAATTACAAGTCATTAGCAAACTTAATTTTCGCAGTTTAAAATTGATTTTCATAATTATTTTTTTTCCTCAAGTGGATGCATACGTAGGATCACACTACCCATTGCATTACCAGATTCTCATCCCTTTACTTTTGAATTCCAAAGAACGGATAGGGCGGGAGAAGCCAAATGTGAGGGGCAATTGACAGTGGAGATGAGAAGAAATTACGAGGAGGAGATGAGATGCAGTGTCTGCCAAAGAGGAGAGGAGTATAAAAGAGAGAGAAGAAATTTGGGCTAGGCCTTGAAACAAGTGGTGCTTCTTAGCGATGGAAAAAAAAAATCCATCGCTAATTTTTGCGACGGAACGAATTGTTCGATTTTAGCGACGATCGCTAAATTTAGCGATGAATAAATTTAGCAACGGATAGTGCTTTCGTCGCTAAATTTAGCATTGGACATAACTTTCATCGCCAAATTTGCGACAAAAATATCACTTCCTTCACTAAATTAGCGATGAAAACACAATTCGTCACTAATTTAACGATGAAATTGATTATTCGTCGCTAATTAATGACGAATTTTGCTACGAAATCTAATTTCATTCACTTCTTATAACAAATTTAGTAATAAATTAACTGATTACAATGAAATTAACAACGAAAAGAAATTTTTAAAAATTTTCATCAAAATTAGAGATGAAAAAATATTAATCATATGGTTCATTCATAATAATTATATTATTTAAACAAATTTGTTACTTTTCAAAAAATTAGAGCCGATAATATTTAGAATAAATGCAAATTCCTTTGTCTAATCTCTAAAAATATTGTTCAATGCTAATTTAATCTTATACTTAGCCAAAAGATAAAACATATGTTTGTAGAAGTAAGATCCTATTACTCTACACGGTAATATTTCGTTAAAAATTGATTGAATTATTTATTATCGAAAATGATTAATTTAGTTAGAATTATAATATTTATTATGCATTCAACTTGGTTCTATTATTCAAAAAGAGTAAAAAATAGAAGCATAGTTGAAAATGTTTCATAAGAAAGTATAGAAAAAATTTAGCGATAAAATTGGCTACGAATTCCTGAGTACCGTTGCAAATTAAGAATGAATACAACCATAAATAAATTTGTGTAACAAATTAACGATGAATTCAGTGACAAAATGGTTAAAATTAGCGACGAATAAAGATGTTCGTCATTAAATTTTCGTCGCTAAATTTAGCGACAAACAAGAATTTCGTTTCTAATTTTATCAACGAATAAGCATTTTGTCACTACATTAGCGACAAACTCACTATTTTTGGCTAAAATTAGCAACAAACACTCTATGTGTCGCTAAAATTAGCCATAAACTCAAAGTTCATCGCTAAAATTAGTGATAAATTCAACATTCATCATTAAAGTTAGCAATGAACTCTCTGTTCGTTGCTAAAATTAGTAACGAACAAGCTGTTTGTTGCTAAAATTAGTGACAAACAAGCTATTCGTGGCTAAAATTAGTGACGAACACCCTAGCGATGAACTCACTTCGATTCATCACTAAAATTAGCGACAAACTCAATATTCGTTGCTAAAGTTCACGGCAAACTCTCTATTTGTTGCTAAAATTAGCAACCAAGATTTGATTCGTGGTAAAATTTAACCACAAAATTATAATTCATTGATTAATTTGCCATGAACTTAGTTTTACATTGCTAATTTTGCCACGAAAAATTTTTCATGGCTAATTAGACATGACATTGGCCACAAAAATATTTTCGTAGCTAATTAGCTACGAATTGTTTATTCGTTATAATTTTGTCATGGATAGTCTTTCGTCGCTATTTTCGTTATAAAATAGCAATGAAACATTTTTGTGTCTAAATTAGCAAAATGGTGATGAATTATTTTCATCACTAAAATCGTGTATTTTTGCTTCTTACGAAATTAAAATAGTATACTCATACCAAATAAATCCAAAATGTTAATTATAAACTTTGCCGAGTCATATTTTCTATCTTAATATATAAAAATATATATATTTTTAATAATAGTAGTGAAGTAAACTTAAGTTATAATTAAGATATTAAACTTAATTTATAAACTGAGTTAAAAAGAGTTTTTGAGGTCTTTCACCTTTCAATTGGGTTAAATTGAGGGAGAAGAGAGAGAGAGAGAGAGATTGATAGTCTAGAGCAGGAAATTTAAGAAATCGAGAGCAATTCATAAGTAATTCTTATTCCTAAAATAGTTTTAGGAAGATTTAAAGTTGAGAGAACAAAACCCAGCCAAAGGAGTGGCCGGATATTGGAGGAAAGAGTCATCAGAGTCCGAAAATTCAACCTCTCCTTGTTTTCGGAGTTTAAGATACTATTTTTGAGTTTTGATTTCTCTTTCTATAGTGAACTTTTATATGAGATTTTTGAACCATTGTAAAGTTGGGATTTCATAAATTAATTGAACTTTAGAAAACTAGACCGGAAACCCTTAAAATTATGGAGAAAAATGCACTTGAAAAACCTCTTGTTGCAAATCAAAATAATCCAGATTTTTAATTCTGTTTTAAGTAGTCAACTTTGACCGCTCATAAATTTCTCATTTGAACTCCTTTTCTAGTTATTCTAAGACCATTTTAAAGATCATATTTGTACAAGAAAGCAAATTCAAAATCCCATCAGATCTGATAAAAAATCATATCGAATACCCCTTGTCAACCATGTGAAAATTAGAAAATAAGCTCAGAGCACACATTCAACTCTATTTTTCGATGACCTGGAGTTGCCATCGGTGACTCTAATAGATCCTAGGATGATGTCCATACTTCTTACTTTCAACTTCAAGTGTTTGTTACCTCTTTTTGACACTAGACCACTATGAAAAATGGCGGTCAAACTAGCCAGAAAATATCCCAAAAGCCTTGAATCCACATTAGATGGGAGTTTCTACTAGAGTCTATATATATACAAATTTCTCCAACTCCATGTCATAGCCTTCATGACATGTGGACTAGCTGACTTTTTTATCCGAACCCAAGATCCGATGCCATGTGCAATCCAAGTGGCAGAGATCGACCAAGCATAGAGAGGTACATGGCGATAGTTGAACACGTAGGTGGCGACTCCACCCAAACCAACAATTAAGAAGATGACATGTGGCAAGATGTGCCATGTGGCGCTATGTTGAGCAACCATGTATAGTGCATCTGACTGAGACTATACACTTAGACCAATTAGATGCTGACACGTGGCATAGTCAACCACGTGGCAAGATATACTTCTTTATACAAAATCCTTATATTTTCTTGTGTTTTTTCTATCTTTTTGTTAGGGATTTTTGAGCCAGATTGTGTGGATGATTAGGAAAGACCTAACCACATAAACCCTTTTAGTTATTCGTAAGTTTTACCTTAATCATAATTTTTATAAATTATTTTTGTGAAAATGTTTTCAAAATCTAGGATGTTTGAAAATGATTGATTAAAATTATTGTTTTATTTACTTTTCATCTTTTAATGTGATTTGGTCCATGATTAATTTATTTATACACATGTTTTGGAAACTATGATAATGATTGTCAGTTGTTTATGGGATAGCACCCTATCATTTTATGATCATGTGAAATTTTTTAAACTTATCTATTTTGATATATATTGAGTTTGTGGGTGACGTGTTGTATATGCTCTAATCTTGTTTGGGAGTGTTGTCTTATATGGGAGTATGGGTTAGGGATCTTTTAATTGTACGGGGACCTTTATAGTTTAGATTTGGATATTGTAGAAGACCTAGTGTCATGCCCCCACCCTCGGATCGAACACACAACAACTGTCGTATCATCCCAGCATATGGTTAAATCCTTCTCTTGGATAATGCTGATAATGCTAGGCATTTATCCTATTTTCAAAATAACACAATAACATGAAAGGACCCACTCGGTCCATCTCTATTTCAAAGACATGCATAAGGCCGACCTGGCCATTTCTAAATCCAATAAACAACATGCAAATGACCGCTCAATCCATCCCTGTTTCAAAAGGTATGCATAACGCTAACCCGGCCATTTCTAAATCTAATAAAATTTCACAATTTCAAAAGAAAATCCAATAATGAAAAACATAAAAATTTAAGTATAGTTTGAAGTTTAGAAATCCAAATGAGATGATTAGGCGGGGTTTTAATTACAATTCAAAAAATATTCCCTTCATATGGGTCCAACTAATCTCCTCAAAAAAATTCATCCAAAGCAAAAATTAATATCGGCTATAGAAATCTCCTCAAAAACTAACTATAGCTCGGCAAGTTCCGACACTAGATCTCCTAACTTAAGCATCCTCTAAAAAATGAAAGAAAGAAGGGTGAGTATAAAAATATAATCAATGAGTAGTGTGCAATGGTATAATTGTGATAGCAAATGAGAGGTGAGTGTGGGAATGTCAAATCATGTAATTCAAACATTGATCAAACAATATAATTCTAAAAATCATAGTATTTCAAAGAATAAATGTATCCATGATTTTTATATTTTTCAAAGATCATGAGGTCTCTCTAAAGAAACCACTTCCTCCAAGGTTTGGCCGAACCCGAGTAGAAGCCTGCCAAGAAGTTTTCAATTCATTCGATTTACAACACTACATCCCCCTTCCCTGGCGTTGACTCGTACCTCCCCGGTGGTACAACCAGATAATACGACGAGGGTGCAGGAGGTCGCATTACCATTCTTTGCCAATACTACCTAACCACGGCACCCCGTCTGGTTGTTCCGTGAAGGGAATAACTATAACCATTTACATCGCATATACCATCCTTTCATAATCATTTAAATCTCATTCAATATACCATGATTTCAATAAATGGTTACTAAACCATATCACAACATTCATGAATAAATTATCAAACAACATATAGCACGTTTTCATTCGTAAATAAAATGGATACATATATATTTCAAATTTTCGTTTCGAGACATCCCACAATCACAAATATTTGTATAAAATTAGATAAAATCATTTAAAATAATTTATAAAAGAATTTTTAAATGATTTTCTCATTAGAGGCACAACGGTCCATCCACTCACCTTTTGGGAGGGTAATCACTCCCAAATTTCCCAACCAAATGAGAATTATCCCTCTTTCAGCTCTCCCAATGCCTTAACCTAATTTATTAGCCATAATTTAATCATTAAATCACATACCAATAGTAGAGAAATCATTTCTTCTTAATATTTTCACAATTCTAGTTTTCCAAATTTTTCAATCTCTGTGGTGATGGGAAAATGGCTATAACGTTCACTACACATATCTAAATCACATGTTTCTTATCTCAAATTAAAGATAAGACATAGATCTAGAAGTTTTATGTTCAAAGTTTAGCCTAATTCAATCTAGAAAGCATCTCAAAATTGAAGGGAAACAAGAGCCAGAACAGGGCAGAACAGGGAAGAACAGGACATTCTCTGCAGCACAAAATTCTTTGAAAAATCATAAAAAAAAAAAATCCAATTCTCATCCAAATGCTTTGAATCAATGTCCTTTTCAAGGTATGGAAGTCTAATTTCATGTGTGAAAAACCTAACTTGATTTGTTTTTATGCAGAGAAAGTTATGATAGAAAGAGCTCAACATACTCAAGCTACCCACTATGCAAAATGAAGGATTTCAGCCCATACACCATAGCAACCCTCTTGTTAAATCATGACATGAATTTAATTAAAAGAAATCCACTATATCAGCATCCAAATAAATCACCAATTTAATGTTAATTCATGACGATTTCTTGAGTTCATGAGTTTTTCCCAACCTAGCACAAACCCTAATTCCTCTAATTTAAGAATATATGTTATAATTTCACCATTTACATGTCTTTTACATTTTCATAAAGTTCTCATTCACAATTTTCCCCAATTTCCATCAATTACAAACCCTCCTCATATCACAACAATTAATTCCAATCCACCAATGAAGAAATCAAACTCAAGTATTAATAGCAAGAAATTACCTCAATTTTGGGGTTGGATTGAGTTTTGAGGGTTGGATTCCAAAAACTTTAGCTTTCCCTTCGTAGAACAAACCCTAATTTTCCTTTAAATTTTCCCTTGCTTGAGTTTGATTAGGGTTTTGAGCACTTGAGGGAGTGATTTTAATGGAGGGCAAATTGATTTGTAAGAGAGAAATCAAAAGGGGTGATGAGGGAAAGAAAACACAGGGAGAGAGATGAGAGTGCTGAGTGTCCAGAGGAATGAAGGAAAGGGAGAGGAATTAAGGCTTATTCAAGCCTAACATTAATGACTTGGTCAATTACCATCTTGCCCTTGGTGATTCAAGAGTTTGAGTTGGGTTAGATTGCCCTTTTTGGTTTATATATATAAAAAAAACAAATTGAAAAATCCAACACTTGGTAATTATAGGAAATAATAAATTAAAAAATTCAAACATTGAATTTTTCGGTGTTACATCCAAAACCTAGAGTCGATTACAACTAGTTTCTCTTGATATTTTCTAGAGAAAAATTAAAAATTAAATAGAAATTTTCTAACATTGAATTTTTCGGTGTTACACTGGACGCGGGTTCGCCTATGCACATATGGCATGTAATGCATTGGCACCCAGAGGTAGAGGGAATGCATTATTTTTTCGAGATCATTTTTTGCTGATGGCCTTTGGTATACCTTGGACCAACCCCGATCCTATTACATAATATGATATGTTTTGTGTTTGAATGTGAATTTATATGAATTTTGAAGTGTTTATTTTTATTGAATCTCATTGGCTGTATTTTTTATGACTGTCATATATGAATTTTTTATATGACTGTCATATATAGATTTTTTATTACTGATTTTATAAGGTTTTTGAGTATTTGAAAATAAATCCTATTGTGAGCCTGGTAATGCTCATTGAAATCTTTTTTATCTTACGTCATTTTCTCATATTTTCCAAGTGAGGATTAGTTTACGATTTGCATTCTCTTTCGATCGTTCATCCAATTGACGTTGAGCTTAGATGGGATGGAATTTGGATCTCCATAAAGGTTAGGATCTCTGCATGCAACTATTTGGTTTTTAGGATATCTTCTTTCGTATTTTGTTTATTTTGAAAAAATTAATAGTTTGAACCAATTTATTTAATTTGATATTTTGTTTTATTATATTGATTTAGAATTTGAGAAAACTCGATTTCATCTATTAATTTAATTTGGTCAAACCTTTATTTATAAAGTGTTCTTTTCTTTCCATTGTTTGTTATATTATTTGTTTATATTCTAGGGTGTCTAGTTAGAGTGGTTATGGTGTTGGCTGGTACAGTAGTCCGTCGATACCTTTACACCAGTAACACCTTGGGATAGGAGTGTTACAAGATGAGTTAAACCTAAACACACTCATAAATTGTTTTATTTTATTTAAGTAAATTAGTTTATCTGAACTTACTTCTCGTAGAATAATTTATTTAAAATCAATTTCTAAGATTAAAAAAAAAAAAACCTTATTTTTCAACTGTCACGAATGGGATTGGGCCTTAAAAGTCCACAATTGGGCTTTTTTAATGAACCCCTCTATAGAGAGAGAAAGAGGGAGGGAGGTAGGGAGAGAGAGAATTAGTTTCAAATTCTATCATGGTTCATTAGGTTTGCCTCTTGTAGGATCGAGGAACGCATCGTTTCTTTAGCAACTCAAAATGACACCCTATATACACATCTAAACAGCATGAACCCTCAAAGAAATGAACGCCCTGCATTCTTCTATGTCTCGTTTTATGCCTTCTTTCCTTCGGTTCTCATTCTGCTCTCAGCTTCCTTTATTCCTTGTATGACATTTCCTTAGTTACTCTTCATTTCTACTCTTGATACTGCCTTGAATTACTAATTCATTAATTATACTAATCAATTACTTCTCCCAACTTGGTTTTTCTCTGAACCCCTTAAACCAGTATCAATTCAAATTCTCCTTTCTTTTTCAAATGAGAAAAAATGGAATTTTTGGGTTTCACGGCAGAAGCTTTCATGAGGTATATTCACAAGAATTTTTTATTGATTATTGGAAACTTTGTTTATAATTGATACTGTTGTTGGTATCGGTCTTCAATGAAAAATAGGAATGTGCTATATATTTCTCCTTGTTTATTGGTTTTGTCAAGTCTTTGTTTGATCATTTTTAATGCAATTTCTGTTTCTTCTTTCTTACTCTGCCTCTTAAGACCTAGAATATAAGAAACATTGAATCTGCTCCATTTTTCACATTCTTCTCCATTTTTCAATGGTGAAGGTTGTGATAGTTGAAAAAAGTTAATTACTTGTTTAGTTCTTGAACTTTACCCCAAATTCATAAATTCGTCCCTGAACTTCAAAACGCTACGGATAAGGACCTATACTTCAAAAATCGTTACTTGTTTGTCCCTCCGTTAGTAACGGCGCCAACTTGTCCGTTAACTGCTGAGCTGGTCGAACGATGGAGATGATTTGGATGCTGCGTGTTTGGGTTTTACTGGCGTGTCTGATGACACATCGGTAATCAACTGTGTTTATGATACCATATCAGATAATTTGCTGACATGGCATGACACGTCAGCCGGGCTGCTTATATTTTCGAAGGGGTAAGAATCGAGAGGTTAAGTCTGAATAAAATAAAAACAAAAGGAAGAGAGAACGACAGAACATTCATAGGCAGAGAAAAAGCGAAGGTAACTCGACGAATAGGGTTAGTGAAAATTAGGGATTTTTTACTGTATTCGAAGGAAACAATAGTTGGAGTAGTGAAGATTATAGATTTTTTACTATAATCGAAGGAAACAATAATTGATTTTGAGTGTCGAGAAAGAGTCCATGTTTGGTTTTTGCTTTTGCTTACTGTCCTTTTAAAAATTAAGGCTTGTGGTCCCGATCCTTGGTTCACGATTGTGATTGTGGTTATTTCCTAAAGGTGGGGTCCTTATAATGTATGAAATCTAACCGTACTATTTCTATTGTTGTAATTTGTAGTGTTTAAAATTAGGGTTTCAAAAAAATTAGGGTTTTTGAAAAACGAAAAAACTAGGATTTCGAAAAAGTTGTTTCTTTAAACTTGTTAATAAAATGTAATTAAGTCTATATTATTTGAGTTCATTAAATATTAAGGTTTCAAGTTCTAAAAATTAGGGTTTCTTTATTATTGTTAATAAAGTGTTATTTAATCTGTAATTTTTGTTTATATTGTTGTAAACTATGTATTATACTTTGTTAATATTCTGTTGATAAATTGTATTATGCTACAATTGAATAAATTTATGCCAAAATTGTTGAAATTGTATAAATGTTGTGTGAATAGTGTCTTAGCATTTTTCATAATTTTTCGTTCCTCAGATATGGATTCAACCAAATTCATAGCTACAGTACATCATGGTAGTAAATTGGTAGGAACAATTAGCTAC
This sequence comes from Dillenia suffruticosa, assembly GCA_033439265.1. NCBI lineage: Eukaryota > Viridiplantae > Streptophyta > Magnoliopsida > Dilleniales > Dilleniaceae > Dillenia > Dillenia suffruticosa. Next base: position 6,795,540 of record JAVTVX010000005.1, read on the forward strand.
AAAGTTGGTGATATAACATATATTGATAATTGTGATAGGGATAAAATGTCAATATTTGAATTAGGGCACATGATTGGAGAGTTAGTTTATAAAAATTATGTAAGGTCATGGATACGCTTGCCTGGAGATGGTTTTAGTCCAATTTTAACTGATTCTGTAACACCAAGCTTAAAAAAAAAAAAAAAAAAAAAAAAAAAAAAAAAAAAAAAAAATATTTGGAGACGCAGCGTTTTGGGACAAAACGCTGCGTCCCCAATTGGGGATTAGGGTTAAAACCCTAACCCCCTTTCTCTCTCTCTCTCTCTCTCTCTCTCTCTCTCTCTCTCTCTTTCTCTCTCCCCGACGTTCCCTCTCCTGCGGCTGTTCGCCTTCTCCCGCGGCCGTTCGGCTTCCTCCGCCTCGCCGCACACCGCCGCGAGCCTCCGCGCGCACTACCTTCCGCCACCACACGCGACTGCAGGGCCTTCTGCAGCGCGATCTCCCAGCAACAGCACTAGCCCAGACCGCAAGCGCGAGCGCACGAGCGCAGGAGCGCAGGAGCGCGCGAGCGAGCAAGCGCGCGAGCAGGCGCGCGAGCAGGCGCGCGAGCAGGGCGCGCGAGCAGGCGCGCGAGCAGGGCGCGCGAGCAGGCGCGCGAGCAGGCGCGCGAGCAGGCGCGCGAGCAGGCGCGCGAGCAGGCGCGCGAGCAGGCGCGCGAGCAGAGTGCGCGCAGAGAGCGCGAGCAGAGCGCGCGAGCGCGCAGGGGCGCGCAGCAGCGTGCGAGCGCGCACGAGCACGCCCCAGCACAGCACACCAGCGCACGGGCGAGCACCAGCCCGCGAGCCACTGTCGGCCCGCAGGCCCGCCAGCCTGTAGGCCCATTAGCCGCCGGCCCATCAGCAGCAAGCCCACGGGCCCACCAGGCCCGACAGCCCGTCCAAGCCCGCAGGTCCAGTACGGCCCGCGGCCCAGTTCAGCCCATCGGCCTGCCAGCCCGCCGGCCCGCTACCCCGTAGCACGCAGACCAGCGAGCCCGCTAGCTGTAGCCCACGAGCCCAGTCCGGCCCGTGGCCCACGAGCCCGCGACGGCCCGTGACAGCCCACGAATCTTCACGCAGGTAAATGACTTAGGGTTTTGCTTCGGATCTGTGTTTAGATCTAACAAATAAACCTTGTTTTGATAGGAAACCCTACAGACTTTGGAGTGACCGAAGCGACTTTCGGACGAGACTCGACGCTTCGAGAAAACCCTAGGTGAGGAGATTTCTGCTCTAACTGATACTTTGAATGAATCTAGAATTGAATCTAAGATGAAAGGTTTTGTATATGTTTAGAGTGTAAGTGGAATGCAAATAGAATACAAATTATGAAATGATTATATATGAATTGAAGGTTAAGTATAGAATGTTACAGAAATTTGATGATCTGATTTAGGTTGATCTTTTGGAGACTCGAGCGGTCAGATCCGAGTTGGCTTGTCAGTAGGGAGTGACTTCCCTCCCGTAGAACGGTGAGTGGGACTTTGACATTCGCTATTGATTGAAAACCATGTTTCAAAAATATCTTTTAAATGCCATGTTTCTGCAAAATGTATGATTGTTATGGCTTTCCAATATTTGATGAAATGTTTTGTGACCTTTGGAGTGTCTTAACTGTTGACTTTATTGATATGCATCCATGAGTTTTGATAAACGTATATTGTGCCACATTTTCGACATATTGATATGTTTTAAATACTTCCACCGCATTGGCACATGGTATTTACTTACACATTTGGGCTGTATGCCCGGCCGACTTTATGATATTATGTTTTGGGCTGTATGCCCGGCCGACTTTATGATATTATGTTTTGGGCTGTATGCCCGGCCGACTTTATGATATTATGTTTTGGGCTGTATGCCCGGCCGACTTTATGATATTATGTTTTGGGCTGTATGCCCGGCCGACGTTATGATATTATGCATGGGGCTATATGCCCGGCCGACTGGTGATGGGATGCATGGGGCTACGTGCCCGGCCGATTTGATATTGTGATCCGTAGCTACGAAGGACATCTGGTAGAGGCACCCCTTGTGTCCGGATACGCTTCGGCCGGAGGTATCCGCCAGATTGTCGTGTGTATGGGTGTCCCAGGTTGACCCTCATCGGAGAGGACGTTGAGTACGGCTCCGTCTAGCACCAGGCGGGGGCACCATACACGGCCGACTAGTTATATGTACACTATATACTTTTTACAGGCTAGTTGGGGTAGTCTGTGGCCAACATTGGGGCAGAGAACCATTCTTTAATACTTGCATTTGGAAAAACCCCCAATGCGCCGTCCTTGGTCGAGGTAGACCATTGCCGGGAATATTTCATTGGCCGGTTCTTCATGACATTGATGTAAAATTTTGGGATGCATATCTTGCTTTCTGATGTGTGCGTATTATATATGATTTTGAAATAACATGATCGGTTTGCATACTGTGGATATTTTCTTATCTTATGCTTTGACACTCCAAATTCACCTCGATATTGATAGCAAAATGTCAATCCCCTCACTTACTGAGTATCCTCCCATAGATACTCACCCCTCACTTTCTTTCCCACAGGATTAGTGTTGGACCGAAGAGGTATCACTGGGCTTGGGTATGGATATTTTCCATTTCTTCCGCTATGATGATTGGTGACATTATTATGTATTGGAGATTTTAGTTTAACCATTCCATTTATTTAAATTTTCGGGATGACTGTATAAATTATGGACTTTATTTCGCGAAACTCGCGTGTTGATTATTTCGTTGCATTGAGGCATTTGTAAATATTTAAAAATAACTTGGGAATTTATTTTATATATGCGTAGAATTTAAGTCCGCTCGGTGTGGCGGCTGCTCATGCTCTAGTTGGGCATGACAGTAGAGGTCTGTTGCTAGGACTGTTAGAAACTTTATAGCCTTGCGTTGTTCTGGATGTTGGCTGTGGATATTGTTGATTTTGGAGAGGCCGGGATGGCCAAATGTTTATTTGTACTGGATGAATGTCATATACAGGTGAAATTGTACATGGGAAAACCTCCGATTTATGGGGAGGTTCTGCCCGATTTTCTGTAAAAATCCAGCCGGCATCCAGGGACAACGGGCGGCTGTTCACGATCCCGGTTCGGGGCGTGACAGATTCTGCATTGTTATGTTATTTGGATGAAAGGAAAAAAGATGAGAAAGTTCATTTTTATATAGAACATGGTGTTGATGATGTTTGTGTATTAGAAAATGAGGCTGATTTATTTAATGAATGTAATGAAGACAATGGGGAAAATGAAGCTTTTAGTTTTGAAATTTTAGTGAATAGTGATAATTCTATAGAAGGTGAAGATCTCAATGCAAGTGATAAAGAGGGTCTTGTACAACCACAAGAAGAGGAAAACTTAAGACGGCTTCATTTCTCCGATTGGGAGGAGGCAGATGAGGATTCAGCTTAGAATACACAATGAGAGAGGCTGGAAGTGACGATGAAGGGAATGAGGGTGGAGAAAAATGTAGATATGAAGAGTTCAAGAGAAATTATAACCCTAAATTTATTGAATTCAAGCAAAGCCAGATTTATTAAAGTTTGAAAATTTTTAAAGAAGTAGTGATAGATTATGCTATGTACAGTAGAAGAAATGTAAGATTTGTTAAAATGACAAGAATAGAGTGAGAGTTAGATATATTGAGGGTTGTGATTGGTTGGTGTATGCAAAAAAGTTCGAGATCACGAGAAGACAGCAGTGGTAATGACATGAATGACTTCTACCGCTCGAGGGTAGAATGGTGGATCATACCATTCAAAAAAAAATTATAATTGTTTTCTTCCTTCAGCCTGTCGATGGTGTTTCGTGCATCCTACATTCTCAAACTCCAAGCAACTACTACAGAGTTTCATACAATTTTCAGCTCATCAACTTTTTTTTTCAGCCCATGAATGACTTCTACTGCTAGAGGGCAGAATGATGGATCATACCATTCAAAAAAATTACAAGCGTTACCTTCCTGCAAGAGACATTAACATTCATCACAATTAAATTTATGACAAACATATTCCAAAAATTATGTTTCAACAAAATAAGTTTCCACATACCCAAAAATTAGGGCAACCATAAAACCTTCGTGATGGATTTCGTTCTGACCATGAAGTCACCAAAACAACATCGAGATTGCATCTGCACTTCAAGGTACCTTCTACCGTACTTGATGATGACATTGTATGGCTGTTGCTTTGGTGAGAAACGTATGATTGAAAACAGTGCCCAAAACCTAACCCTCCTTCGTAAGGATATTGCAAGAACCCAAACCCTAAATTCATTTTCTCCTCGAACACTCAACCCTCCGAATCTTGCCTAAAAACCCTAACCCTTTTTCCTCTAAATGTTGGATGAATGTTCTCCGTCTCTCTTAAACCAATCCTTCGACTTGCGTTCGCCCTTTTTAACACTTCTTCATTCTTTGTTTTTTTAATAAACCAACTAACCTTTTTGTAACCCACGCTATGGAGGGAAAATGGTGCCAGAAATAGAATAACGTGGCAAGGAAATGTAAGCAGCCCAGTTGACGTGTCATGCCACGTCAGCAAATTATCTGACGTGACATCATAAGCACAGTTGACTACCGATATCTCATCAAACACGCCAGCAAAACTCAAACACGTGGCATCCAAATCATCTCCATTGTTCGACCAGCTCAGCAGTTAACGGACAGGTTGGCGCCGTCACTAACGGAGGGACCAACAAGTAACAATTTTTTATTTATAGGTCCTTATCCGTAGCATTTTAAAGTTCAGGGACGAATTTGTAAATTCGAGATAAAGTTCAAGGACTAAGCAAGTAATTAACTCTAGTTGAAAATGGCAATTTTGCTTGTTTTGTTGAAGCAAAATTTTTGGCTTTTATACTTTTTGAAGTGGTTGTTATTAATAGGATTTTTTTTTCTTTTTTTTTTCATGTGTGCTTTAAATAGTTAGCCAGATGTTATTGTGATTTCCCCCCATTAAAAAGAAATTGTGAATAGAAATGATTTAGTCTGATTAACTTGGAAACTTGTCATTTGGATTTTTCACTGCACTATGTGTTATCATTGTTAACAAATGCCATAATGAAATAATCAAAGGTGGGCTCTACTAAAGATTAATATTTTTATTAAATAGCATGTATATCGTTTATCAAATTGAGCTCAGACAAATTTTACAACTTAAACTCAAATTGAGTTTTGCTGTCATTAAAATTTTTAGCCCTAATTCTGGATTTGAAAACACAAAATGTGATACACCATTTGAATCCTATTATAGAGATGTGGTATATTCACAAGAATTTTTTATTAATTATTGGAATTATTGCTTATAATTGATACTGTTGTTGGTTTTGGTCTTCATTGAAAAATAGGGATGTGTTATCATTTTCTCCTTGTTTATTGATTATGTTAAGTCTTTGTTTGATCATTTTCAATGCAATTTCTGCTTCTTCTTTCTTACTCTGCCTCCTTAGACCTAGAATATAAGAAACATAGAATCTTCTCATTTGATCTGTTGTGAGGTGTCGGAGGAATATCTACTGGAGAAGTATGCCATGGGTGTTAATGATTTGGCTGTGCCATTCCGAACAATGTGAAACTATGGTTTTCAAGGTTTACTCTTCTAGTAAATTATGGTATTTTATTTACTGACGGTGCCTTTAGATGTAGACAAACCGTTCATGTATCCTGCGTTTTGTTACTGTTGGGCTTGTTGCAAGCCGTTTCTATGAATCAAAAGGTTACTCTGTTTGGCTTGTTGCCAGACCTTATCTTGATTACTTCCAAAATATATGCAGATACACTCAGGTCTTCAGACTCGTGTTGGGTCCATGAAAAACATTGGTGATGGCTTCTCGTGGACTCTCGTTGGGTACATTCATGGCAGCCAGAAAACTTGTTCTACTCCTCATATCACCCAGAGAGCAGAGTGCAATGCAAAAGTAGCAGTTGCTCCTATTATTATTGAGGAATGTTTTCTACCGATGGTGGATCCTAAAACAGGAAAAAACATGATGCCCGATGTCTTGTTCAATTGGGAGAAGGTATTCTCTCCCATTCTTTAATGCTCAACTTACCTCCTTAGGATGAGGAAATCAAAACTGCTTGTGTGTGTATCTAAAGGCATACATGATCACAGAAAAAATACACTTGGACAGGAGATGGATGCAAGTGTAATAATGAAACTCTCAGAATATATCTCCATTCATTGACAATATCAACATTCCGCCTACATCTTTTTTGAAATTATTGGTTTCTCTTCTAGATTAGGTTTTCCTTTCCAGTGTCCATAAATGTTATGTTTTCACTTGAGTTCTATCTTGCGTCCTGAATTAAATCCCAATACCTGTTGAGAGATCATAGGGAGAGGGGGCCGGGCTGAATGTGTTTGTCTTGTATGGACCCAACCCGCTTGTCTTGCTTTAGTACCAGCAAGTTAGTATATATATGCCTATGTTCATCTGGGGTTTTACAAGAGGCAAGTTGAGAGTGTGTTTTTGTGGCTAGGGTTTCACAAGAGAGATCTTCGACATTGCTCTTCCGCCTTCTTTCTCTTTGATAGTATATTTGCTCCTCTTCACCTGTGGATGTAGGCTTACAAGTAGAACCACATAGATCTTGTGTTTGCTTGATCTTTGTATGTGTTTTGATTTTTACCTTTCCATTACAGTTTCCGAATGTATTTGATTCATCTGAATACACATTTTCCTCTTGCAATTTGGTCACTCTAAAATTGATGGTTATGAAAGCTGAAACCATTTAATTTTCTGATTCTTTCCTTTGGCATTCTTCTTAATCTCCAGGTCTCATTTTGCTCCTCCTAATTGGCTTTTCCACCATGGTGTCACTACAAAAAAAAAAAAGATTTTTAACGACGACCAAAAACCCCTAGTTAAGATCTTAAAAACTGGTGGTAAATGTTGTGAAGTCTTCTCCGACAGTCAATGTAACACCAAGAGAAAAAAAAAATGATTTGGAGACGCAGCGTTTTGGGACAAAACACTGCGTCCCCAATTTGGGGATTAGGGTTAAAACCCTAACCCCCTTTCTCTCTCTCTCTCTCTCTCTCTCGCGACCTTTCATCTTCCACGGCCGTTCGCCTTCCTCCGCGACCATTCGCCTTCCTCCGCCACCGCCACCGCCATCGCCACCGTCTTCCTCTTCTTCTTCTTCTTCTTCTTCTTCTTCTTCTTCTTCTTCTTCTTCTTCTTCTTCTTCTTCTTCTTCTTCTTCTTCTTCTTCTGCTTCTTCTTTCTCCCGCGGCTCACTCTCCTTTCTGGAGTCGCGATCGTTTGCGATCTCATCTCCTTCGCAAGCTCCGCCTCGCAGCACACCGCGCAAGCCACGATCGAGCACAGCCTTCCGCCACCGCACGCAACTGTAGCGCCTTCTGCAGCACGGTTCCCCAGCTCGCAGTGCGATCCCCCAGCCCACAGCGCGAGCCAGGCCTCAAGCAGGACCCAGCCTGTAGCGTGAGCCCAGGCCGCGAGCAGGACCCAGTCCGCAGCACGAGCCCAGGCCGCTAGCAGGACCCAGGCCGTGAGCGCGCGCGGCCAGCATGCACGAGAGCGCGCGGCCCAGCGCACGGGCACGCAGCAACACACGGGCATGCTGCAACGCACGGGCGCACGCGAGCCGACGCATGAGCTCGCACCAGCACAGCGCACCAACACATGGGCGAGCACCAGCCCGCAGGCCCACCAGCCTGCAGGCCCACCAGCCGCAGGCCCATAACCGCAGGCCCGCCAGCCCGCAGGCTCAACAGCCAGAGGCCCACTAGCCCGCAGGCCCTCCAGTCCGCAGGCCCGCGAGCCTGCAGGCCCACCAGCGGTAGGCCCATCAGCCGCAGGCCCGCTAGCCTGCAAGCCAGCCCGCCCGCCAGCCCGTAGGCCAGCCGGCCCGCTAGCCTACTGGCCCACAGACTGCGAACCCACGAGTCCACTGTAGCCCACGAGCCCGCTGTAGCCCATGAGCCCGCTGCGGCCCGTGAGCCCGTGACAGCCCACGAACCTCCACGCAGGTAAATGACTTAGGGTTTTGCTTCTGATCTAAGTGTTTAGATCTAACAAATAAATCTTGTTTTGATAGGAAACCCTACAAACTTTGGAGTGATCGAAGCGACTTTCGGACGAGACTCGGCGCTTCGGAAAAACCCTAGGTGAAGAGATTTCGGCTCTAATTGATAAATTGAATGAATCTAAGATGAAAGGTTCTGTATAAGTTTAGAGTGTAAGTAACATGCAAATAGAATACAATTTCTGAAATGATTATATGTAATTTTGAAGGTTAAGTATAGAATGTTACAGAAACTAGATGATCTGATACGAAATGAGCATATTATAGAATCATAAAATTTTGTCGAGTGAATTCGAATAGTTTCCCTTAGAGTTAAATTTTGAAATATGCATGAAAGTATTTGAGTTGTAGGGTTGGAATGAAATGAGCCATAAAGTGGAAGATATTGTATATTTCATGTCTTTCGGATAATCCCTAAAGATACTTGAAAAATTGATATTCAATTTTGATGATCTGATTAGGTTGATCTTTTTGGAGACTCGAGGAAGCTGATTGAATTTGTTTTGAAAATAGGGAGTGACCACCCTTCCGTAGAACTGTGAGTGGGACTTTGACATTCGCTATTGATTGAAAACCATGTTTCAAAAATACTTTTTAAATGACATGTTTCGGCAAAATGTATGATTGTTAGGATTTTTGAATATTTTATGAAATATTTTGTGACTTTTGGAGTGTCTTAAATTTTGACTTTATTGATATGCATCCATGAGTTTTGATAATTGAATAATGTGCCATATTTTCGACATATTGATATGTTTTAATACTTCCACTGCATTGGCACATGGTTTTAAATGGATTTACTTACATATTTGGGCTGTATGCCCAGCCGACGTTATGATATGATGCATGGGGCTATATGCCCGGCCAACATGGTGATGGGATGCATGGGGCTATGTGCCCGGCCGATATGATATTGTGATCCGTAGATACGAAAGACATCTGGTAGAGGCACCCTTGTGCCCGGATACGCTTCGGCCGGAGGTATCCACCAGATCGTCTTGTGTACGGGTGTCCCAGGTTAACCCTCATAGGAGAGGACGTTGAGTACGGCTCCGTCTAGCACCAGGCGGGGGCACCATGCACGGCCAACTAGTTATAGGTACATTATTATTATTTGCAGGCTAGTTGGGGTAGCCTGTGGCCAACATTGGGGCAGAGAGCCATTATTTAATACTTGCATTTGGAAAAACCCCCAATGTGTCGTCCATGGTCGAGGTAAACCATTGCCGGGAATATTTCATTGGCCGACTCTTCACGACATTGATGTAAATATTGGATGCATATTTTACTTTCTGATGTATGCGTATTATATATGATTTTGAAATAACATGATCGATTTGCACATTGTGAATATTTTCTTATCTATGCTTTGACACTCCAAATTCACCCTCGATATTGATAGTATGATGTCAATTCTCTCACTTATTGAGTATCCTCCCATAGATATTCACCCCTCACTTTCTTTCCCACAGGATTAGTGTTAGACCGAGGAAATATCACTGAACTTGGGTATGAATATTTTCTATCTCTTCCGCTACGATGATCGGTGATAGTATTATGTATTGGAGATTTGACTGTATAAATTATGAACATTTATTCTTAAAACTCTCGTATTGATTTATTTCATTGCATTGAGACATTTGTAAATATTTAAAAATAACTTGAGAATTTATTTTATATATGCGTAGAATTTAAGTCCGCTCGGTGTGGCGGCTGCTCATGCTCTAGTTGGGCATGACAGTAGAGATCTGTTGTTAGGACTGCCAGAAACTTTATACTCTTGCGTTGTTCTGGATGTTGGCTGTGGTATTTGTTGATTTTGGAGAGGTTGGAATGACCAATTGTTTATTTTTACGGGATGGATGTCATATACAAGTGAAATTATACATGGAAAACCTCCGATTTATGGGGAGATTCTGTTCGATTTTCTGTAAAAATACAGTCGGCATCCAGGGACAACGGGCGACTGTTCACGATCCTGATTCAGGATGTGACAGTCAAAATTTTCGCCGACTATACAGAAGTTAGTAAAGGGCTATGCCAGCACACTAGCATAGCCCTTTACCTTGTTTGGCATGATTGGCATACATTTAGTACATTGATCGAATCCATCATAGACTTAACAAACAAAACGTGAGACAAAGAAACAAAAGAGTTACAGACCCATTTCTTCCATCCGTACATGTCCATAAATACACAAAATAGACCACGTTCAAAGGAGACCCTTTTTTGAAGCAACCGAAATCTACTGTATATGATTATTTTTAGTGAGTATCACATGATGCCAGACTTCTAGAACAGGAGAGAGGGAGGGAAGAAGGGGGAGAAAAATCTCTGGATTCTAAATTAATCAAAAGCCTCCCACTTACGGCCGGATTAAAAAAGAAAAAGAAAATGAAAATGATCTTAAGATTGTGTGCAACTCCCCGTCATCAAAATCCATATCTCCAATCTATAGATGTTGCTGGCTCTGTATGATAAGGCGCTTCCTTTTCAGATATATTTTATTTCACTGGTCCACAATCACAGTCTCACGGAAGCACCATTTTCTTTGTTTCTCTTCGGGAAGAGCCCTAGTCACGCTTGATGTTTCTGTAGATCCTTCTTACAAAAAACCTAGAGCCAAGATAGCCAACAGCTCCTAGAAATTCATGGGAAGCCATCAGACAAACACAAATATTACAAAATAATGAATGCAAATCTATTCACCAAAACGAAAATAGAAGTGCATCACAGACCAGAGGGACAGCCCACCAATAGCTAAACATATGGAAAAATGATTAAAAAAATTAAAAATAATAATAAAAGGATCTTCAGGATCAACATTTGTCAAAACCTAATCTTGTCATCAATGATTTAACAGTGATAGAATACAAGTCAGAAATCAAATCAACGAGTTCAGGTAATTTCAAAATATTGAACAAGAACAGGCAGCCTCTAAAACACTAAAAGAGAACAGACAATGTGAGGTATCAAAGGTCACATAAAAATAGAAATCCAACGAAGAATCCGTTTGGAGAAATCATCATGCAAGATATTCCAATATAAGAAAATACAAAAATAAAAAGCCATAAATCTGCTTCAACAAAACATAGCTCCATTGATTAGCTGAAAGGGAACAGAGAAAAGAATCATAAATATGAAGAATTCCATGTGACCAAAACTCACCACAAAGGAGTTCTGATCCAAAAATAAATATTCAGTTAAAATAGTAACAAATTAAAGTTACTGAATTTTAGAAGGAAAAAAAATTATTCAATAGATCTAACATTAGAATTAGAAGCACCAACGTGATCCTCAACATAAAAAATTCAATTGACATAACTTTCTAAAAAACCATTCCATATAATATGATTCAACACAGTGGCTCTAGAAAAGAAGTATGTATTGAAACATTTCACACACGGATACAAAATTTTTCGATCAGGGGATTACTCTTAAATGCAAAATTTAAAAACTCAATAGCTCATTTGATATTTTGTGGATATTGTGGATTTGATTTTGCATCTGGATATATCCACAATTTTTCCATCTTATGTTAATATTTAAGGAATTGACACATAATATAAAATAAATTAGTTAATTTTTAAATATACATAATTAGAAGATAATGAATTACAATTTAGGAAAAACAAAATTCCAGATATTTAAATATTGTAATCGAATGTACCATCTTGGGATTCAACAAAAAGGTCATTGCTTGGCTTAAACTCTTCAACATATAGTGAGACCTGAATTTTAAGTCGAGACGTGAAATTTGGACTAAACTTTTGAGGTCCTAAGGAAATACTTACAGGAGATTTTTATAGGAATTCGGAAAGGAGTTGAATTTTCTTTCAAATATGAATGAGACTCAACAAGTTTGAAAGTTTTAAATTCATCAACAAACTCATCACATTCATAAAGGGACTCGAGATTTCTCATATTGGACATTGTAGTTATCTTGCCCACAATTGTAAGCATGATATTCTACATATGGATTATCAGAAATATGAGTACTCATGAAGATTCATAGTAAATATAAGAGGAACTATAATAGTAATAAGCCAAACTATGAAATAACAAAATATTTGTATTTTTTTTCCTCTTGCTGGCCCCATGTGTTTGATACAAATACAAAATATCTCAGCTTCATGCATGTCAAAGTAAACTCAAAGAATAAATCTATGGGTGTCTCTCCCTCTCTCTCTCTCTCTCTCTCTCTCTCTCTCTCTCTCTCTCTCTCTCTCTCTCTCTCTCTCTCTCTCTCTCTCTCTCTCTCTCTCTCTTTTAAATATATATAAATGAGTAAAGAAAAAATCTGAAACACAAAAATAAGGGCATCACACCGTTGTCGATACATTTCGAGATGTTCGTCGGTCAAAGGGAGGATAAAATCAATTAACAGGCTGCTATATATTTGGGTTTAGAGTCAAGATCACCCAAACCAATGGTTATTGCCTACCATTAACAATAATCAATGTGATATAAATAAAAAGGAGTAAGCGAAACTGTTGGGCTATCTCAACTTGATTTACTTCTATTTTATTTATTATAAATTTAATTAAAATAATTTTTTAAAAAATATATATATACATAAGGTTTTGTGAGTAGAATCAAATTTTTTTTTTTGAAATAGATTAAAATTATTATTATCAGTACACACCAGAAAATTTGTTTCAGCAAATCTGCACAGGCAACAAAATGAATCCAAGAGTGAAAACAATCAAAACAAGTCCAAACATGAACCAATGCCATTTCTTCTGCAGGAAATCTTTTTTTTTTTTTTTTCCTTAGCAACAAACTGTGACATTAGAGCACTAATGCGAACACTAATCTGTGAACAGTAACTTGGGAAGACTGCAGCAAAAGATGATTCTGTTTTTAGGTACTAATACCAAATGTGATGCAGAAATTTATGGTTTATGTAACACCAAGCCAAATATAAAAAAAAAAAAAAAAAAAAAAAAAAAAACAATATTTGGAGACGCAGCGTTTTGGGACAAAACGCTACGTCCCCAATTGGGGATTAGGGTTGAAACCCTAACCCCATTTCTCTCTCTCTCTCTCTCTCTCTCTTTCTCTCTCCCCGACGTTCGTTCTCCCGCGGCCGTTCATCTTCTCCCACGGCCGTTCGGCTTCCTCCGCCACAGCCGCTGCCGCCGCCATCCTTCTCCTTCTTCTTCTTCTTCTTCTCCTTCTCCTTCTCCTTCTCCTTCTTCCCTCGCGGTTTCCCTCTCTACCTCACTCTGTCTTCTCTCCCTCTCGCGATCTTCCACGATCACTCTCTCTCCGCCTCGCCGCACACTGCTACGAGCCGCGACCGAGCCACCGAGTGCGCAGCAGCACAGCGCATAGGCGTGCATCAGTGCGCGGGCGTGCACCAGCGCGCATCAGCGCACTAGCGCGCGAGCAGGACCCAGCCGCAGCGCGAGCCCAGGCCGCGAGCAGGACTGAGTCCGTGAGCGCGAGCCCAGGCCGCGAGCGAGAGCCCAGGCCGCGAGCGCGCGGCCCAGCGCACGAGTGTGCACGGGCGCGCGGCCCAGCTCACGGGCGCGTGGCCCAGCGCACGAGCGCGAGCAGAGCGCGCGAGCAGAGCGCGCACGAGCCAGCGCAGCACACGGGCGAGCACCAGCCCGCGAGCCACTGTCGGCCCGCAGGCCCGCCAGCCTGCAGGCCCATTAGCCGCAGGGCCATCAGCAGCAAGCCCACAGGCCCACCAGGCCCGACAGCCCGTCCAAGCCCGCAGGTCCAGTACGGCCCGCGGCCCAGTTCAGCCCATCGGCCCGCCAGCCCGCCGGCCCGCTACCCCGTAGCACGCAGACCAGCGAGCCCGCTAGCTGTAGCCCACGAGCCCGCGACGGCCCGTGACGGTCCGTGAGCCCGTGACAGCCCACGAACCTCCACGCAGGTAAATGACTTCGGGTTTTTGATTCGGATCTAAGTGTTTAGATCTAACAAAATAAAAATCTTGTTTTGATAGGAAACACTACAGACCTTGGAGCGACCGAAGCGACAGTCGGACGAGACTCTGCGCTTTGAGAAAACCCTAGGTAAGGAGATTTCTGCTCTAACTGATACTTTGAATGAATCTAGAATTGAATCTAAAATGAAAGGTTCTGTATATGTTCAGAGTGTAAGTAGAATGCGAATAAAATACCAATTCTGAAATGACTATATGTGACTTTGAAGGTTAAGTAGAGAATGTTACAGAAACTAGATGCTCTGATACGAAAGAAGCATATTAGAGAATCATAAAATCATGTTGAGTTAATTCGAATGATTTCCTTTAGAGTTAAACCTTGAAATATGCATGAAAGTATCTGGATTGTAGGGTTGGAATGAAATGAGCCGTAAAGTGGAAGATATTGTTCATTTCATGTTTTTCGGATAAACTCTTAAGATGCTTGAGAAGATGATATTCAATTTTGATGATTTGATTAGGTTGATTTTTTTGGAGATTCGAGAAAGCAGATTGGAAATTGTTTTGAAAATAGGGAGTGACCACCCTCCCTAGAAATGTGAGTGAGATTTTGTCATTCGCTATTGATTGAAAACCATATTTCAAAAATACTTTTAAATGACATGTTTCTGCAAATGTATGATTGTTAGACCTTTCCAATATTTGATAAAATGTTTTGTGACCTTTGGAGTGTCTTAACTCCCGACTTTATTGATATGCATCCATGAGTTTTGATAAACGTATATTGTGCCACATTTTCGACATATTGATATGTTTTAATGCTTCCACTGCATTGGCACATGGTTTTAAATGGATTTACTTACACATTTGGGCTGTATGCCCGGCCGACTTATGATATTATGTTTTGGGCTGTATGCCCGGCCGACTTTATGATATTATGCATTGGGCTGTATGCCCGGCCGACGTTATGATATTATGCATGGGGCTATATGCCCGGCCGACTGGTGATGGGATGCATGGGGCTACGTGTCCGACCGATATGATATTGTGATCCGTAGTTACGAAGGACATCTGGTAGAGGCACCCCTTGTGCCCGGATACTTTTCGGCCGGAGGTATCCGCCAGATCGTCGTGTGTATGGGTGCTCCAGGTTGACCCTCATCGAAGAGGACGTTGCGTACGGCTCCGTCTAGCACCAGGCGGGGGCACCATACACGGCCGACTAGTTATATGTACATTATTATTTTTTTTTACAGGCTAGTTGGGGTAGTCTGTGGCCAACATTGGGGCAGAGAACCATTCTTTAATACTTGCATTTGGAAAAACCCCCAATGCGCCGTCCTTGGTCGAGGTAGACCATTGCCGGGAATATTTCATTGGCCGGTTCTTCATGACATTGATGTAAAATTTTGGGATGCATATCTTACTTTTTGATGTGTGCGTATTATATATGATTTTGAAATAACATGATCGGTTTGCACACTGTGGATATTTTCTTATGCTTTGACACTCCAAGTTCACCATAGATATTGATAGTATGATGTCAATCCCCTCACTTACTGAGTATCCTCCCATAGATACTCACCCCTCACTTTCTTTCCCACAGGATTAGTGTTGGACCGAAGAGATATCACTGGGCTTGGGTATGGATATTTTCCATTTCTTCCGCTATGATGATTGGTGACATCATTATGTATTGGAGATTTTAGATTGACCAATGTATTTATATAAATTTTCTGGGATGACTGTATAAATTATGGATTTTTATTCGCGAAACCTTCGTGATAATTATTTCATTGCATTGAGGCATTTGTAAATATTTAAAAATAACTTGGGAACTTATTTTATATATGCGTAGAATTTAAGTCCGCTCGGTGTGGCGGCTGCTCATGCTCTAGTTGGGCGTGACAGTAGAGGTCTGTTGCTAGCACTGCTATGAACTTTATAGCCTTGCGTTGTTCTGGATGTTGGCTGGGATATCTGTTGATTTTGGAGAGACCGGGATGGCCAATTATTTATTTTTACAGGATGAATGTCATATACAGGTGAAATTATACATGGGAAACCTCCGATTTATGGGGAGGTTCTGCCCGATTTTCTGTAAAAATACAGCCGGCATCCAGGGACAACGGGCGGCTGTTCACGATCCCGGTTCGGGACGTGACAGTTTAGGATAATGATCTGCATGGTAGAGTGATGATGGCTCATTGCCGTTCAACTTATGGATGAAAATTTGTATATTTGAGCTCTCTCAATTATCCTTTTATTTATAATTTCTTACATTAAAAACTTCATCAAATTTTAATCATATATAATCTCAATTTTCTCAAACAATCTCTATCTCAATTTTCTCAAACTTTAATCATATATGAATCTCCAACTATCAGTACAAATACTAATGTAGATTACCAGACAACTAAGATAGTTCTAACCAGACAACTAAGATAGTTCCAAGTTTCAAAGCTTCTCCTCACATTCAGAGATTTACCCCCAAAAAAAAAGTGAGCACTTGAAATCATGGCTTAAAATACAGATCGCAGAAATCAACATTCAGCCAAATTCAAGAACAAATAATTGTTTGTAATGTTGCAACAACTTGTGCATCAGCTATTTTTTGTTTTTCCATGAAACAGAAGTAATAAACCTCATGAGTAGATCCAAACAGTGTATCTTCAGGTAAATTTATAGTTTCCGTATGATATTAATGAATTCTTATGCCAATGTGGGTAAGTTAGCAAGACCATGTATCTCCTGCATATCTCCTGCATAATCATCAGTAAACATGTTAGATGCAAAACTATTACTTTACATGAAATCTGTGGGCTTGAAATGGAATTTAAACCTCAACCCCAATCCCACATTTCTAGACCAGGGACCTAAAAAAGGTTGATGGTTGACTTGGATCACAAACAATAGAAACGAAGGAAAATTCTCAAGGCTGCCCAGAACTACCCATTAAACCGACAATATTCATCCAAATTTTCCCATGTCAATTCAAGACCCACAAAGTCAACTAAACCTCAATGTGGACTCTTGAGAGCAAAGCGAACATAATTAGCAGCTTACATTGGACAGATACCTGGGAAGGGAGTTTAGAGTCAGATCACAAACTCCTTTTCCATTCTATTTTAATTGTTAAAACTCAATTACAATACCGCATCATAACTCAGCTCACAAATTCCTTTTTCCATTCTATTTTTAAATATTGCCAACCCAAATAAGGGATTAGAGCTTAATTTGTTGTTGTATTCTATTTTAAATATTAAACTTAATTATAATAACGTATCATAACTCATCGAAAACAATCAACAATCAAATTATTCAATATCAACATAATTAAAATCAGGTGGGGCGGCTAATTATTGAACCAAAACATCAAAACAGAAACAAGGACTTGGAAACCAAAACCAATTAATAGAATTCTAGTTTTCAAAATTCTCAAGCATCCTAGTCCAAATTAGACCGTCATTATACAAACCCTCCAAGTAACATACAATGGTCATTAAAAAAGGAAAGGAGACTCCATTCAAACAAGAAACACCAAGCAATTCAGACCACTACACCAAAATCCCTCTGAGAATGAAAACACAAAAAATACATGTCACGCCCCAAACCGGGATCGTGAACAGTCGCCCGTTGTCTTTGGATGTCGGCTGTATTTTTACAGAAAATCAGGCTGAACCTCCCCATAAATCGGAGGTTTCCCGTGTACAATTAAACCTGTATAATCAAAATCAACCTGTAATTTAAATAAATGGTCATCCCGACCTCTCCAAAATCAACACACACCCCCGCCAGTATCCAGAACAACGCAAGACTACAAGTTTCTAACAGTTCTAGTCACAGATCTCTACTGTCATGCCCAATTTAAGCATGAACAGCCGTCATACCGAGCGGACCTAAATTTTATGAAAGATACAATAATTTTCCCAAATAACACTCAAATACGTACAATCGTCTCAATGCAAAGAAAATATGAGAGTTAAATTATACAGTCATCCCAAAATAAGTACACGGCCAACTACGGATCTCAATGTCAAGACCTCACAGGGTCGAAACTAACTTAAGAGTTCATATTTCTATTTAAAGTAAATCTCAACATCGTGAACACCAAATCCGCTCTAGAGCCTGTAACGTCGCTCTATCACAATAAACTTGTCTGAGAAAGGAAAAGAGATGGATGAGTATCATGGGAAGATACTCAGTGAGTGAGGGGGATAATATCAAGCATAAATAGCATGAGTGAACAATTTGGAGTGTCAAATAACATCATTTGAAACAAAATTTATATTTTTGCGGCAAAACATAATATGTTTAGCAATTTGAAATTCATTTAATCAATCACACGATAACAAACATATATGTATCCATTTAAAATCAAGTAACATCAGAGCGAGCCAAAAATGGTCCTAGCAAAGGTCAACCGTGACCGAGTACAGGCGTATCGGGGGTTTTATTATGCATAGACTTTAAAACGCTCTCTACCCCGACGTTGGCCATGAGTTTGTTGGGGCTAACTCATCAACGTATATAGGACCCCGCCTGGTGCTAAACGGTGGCGTCACACACGTCTTCCCTGTACGTGGGTTCAACCGGCCGCGCCTATAGCCTTTAGAATAAATGACGTTTGTGGATACCTCCTGCAGAATCATATCCAGGCAACCCATGCCTCTACAAACGCCCTTCGTAGCTACGGAATCATCATAGTATCACAAGGGCACAACGTCCCATAGTATCACAAGGGCACAACGTCCCAGTGCACAACATCCCACAAGTAAAATCATATCATCGCATAACTAATGGGCATCCAACCCACATAGTTCATCAAAGCATTTCAAGTCTGCGTGCCAATACGTTTCATCAAATCATTTCGAAATAGCATATTAATGCAACGATAGAAAATGCAATTTATCAATTATCAAGTAATGGCATAAGTTTTGTTTTCATTTCAAACCATGGATGCATAGTCATCATAAATATATTTCGAGACACTCCAATAATCATAAAACGGTTTTGAAATTCAATATCATACGTCAGATCAATACATATCAAAAGTATGTTTTATCGAAAACATGGTAGAAAACACGTTTTACTATTTTATGTAAGAGATTAGAATCTCACTCACATATCTAGGGAGGGTGGTCACTCTATACTTTTCAACGACTCTCTAAAAGACAAACATAATTAAATTATCAAATTTTATATCAAATAAAACCCTAATAAGGGAAAATTTATTCACACTGTGAAGTGAGTACGTTTCTCTCACCTAGAGTTCCTCGGGTTTCAGACCTAGCTATCGTTCGCTCGTCGGTTTGGTCTAAAACCTTCGCAGAAGCTCATGGACTGTCACGGGCCATTGCGGGCTGGTGGGCTGCAGGCTGGTGGGCTGATGGGCTGATGGGCTGGCCGCCTGGTGGGCCTGCTGGTCTGATGGGTCTGGTGGGTCGCGGGCCGGACTGGGCCGCGTGCTGGACTTGGCCGTAGTGGCTAGGGCTTGCGCTAGCGATCTGGATCGAGTGCTCGCACAGTGGGTCGTGCGCTGGAGCATTCGCGCTCGTGCTGGGGCACGCTCGAGTAGTGGATCGCGCGCTGGAGCGCACTGTGCTCGTGCTGGGGCGTGCTGGAGAGCGCGCTGGCACAGGGGAGCCCGTGCTAGGGCACATTGGGGCACGCAGGGGCTCGTGCAGAGGCGCGCAAGGGCGCGCTGGCACTCGTGCAAGAGCGTGCAGAGGCGCGCAGGGGCTCGTGCAGAGGGTCGTGCAATCCTCGCACTGGGCTCGTACGCTGGCTCGCGCTTGGCTCGCGCGCTGGCTAGCGCTGGGCTGGTGCTAGGCTCGCGCTGGGCTGGCGCAGGGCTGGCGCTGGGCTCGCGCACTGGGCTAGCGCAGGGCTGGCGCTGGGCTCACGCGCTGCCGCTGTCGCGTGCGCTGGGGCACTTGCGGTGGTGCAGCGATTGCGCTCGGTGGAGGATGGCAGCGGGAGATCGTGCTGCGCGGAGGAGGAAGGCGCTGCGGCTAGCGCGCTCGAGTGAGGAGGGAGGAGCGGCGGCGGCTGGGTGCGGTGGCGATGGTGGTGAGCGGCGGTGCTGGCGGCGGCAGCGGGAGAGGAAGAGACGGAGTGAGAGAGAGAGGGAAAGAGAGAGAGGGAGAGAGAGAGAGAGAGGGGAAAATGAAGAAGAATTAGGGCTTTAAGCCCTAATTTTAATTTTCCCCCCCCCCCTTTTTTTTTGGATATTACAATACAACTTCAGTGTTCAACTCAATTTTCATCAAGATCAAACGAAATCACTACCTCTCGTATGTCATTTGTAAATACAAAATTTTTGAAACTCTCGTATTGATTTATTTCATTGCATTGAGGCATTTGTAAATATTTAAAAATAACTTGAAAATTTATTTTATATATGTGTAGAATTTAAGTCCGCTCGGTGTGACGGCTGCTCATGCTCTAGTTGAGCATGACAGTAGAGGTCTGTTGTTGGGACTGTTAGAAACTTTATAACCTTGCGTTGTTCTAGATATTGATTGTGCTATTTGTTGATTTTCGGGAGGTCGGGATGGCCAATTGTTTATTTTTATAAGATGAATGTCATATACAGGTGAAATTGTATATGGAAAACCTCCAATTTATGGGAAGATTCTACCCGATTTTCTGTAAAAATACAACCGGTATCCAGGGACAACGGGTGACTGTTCACGATCCCGGTTCGGGGTGTGACAAACTACACCTAAAACAATTTGCTCAAAGCAATCAGATCTTTAGGTATCACATCTAGAACAAGAAAGCATCACATATTCTAGTGTTTGAGAGAACTCAAAGTAATTTGCTGAAAAATGAAATCTAATAAGTTATAAGTCTTTTAATCGACAATAAAAATTTTAAAAAAAAAATAGAAACTACTGTTAAGATTAAAATTTAGAAACTCTTAAATAATTTTAAGATCGACTCTTCTAATAATCATTAAAATAAAAATTAACCTTTCAAATAACTAGATGCAAAAAATAGAAACTCATTTAAATAATAAACTTCTAAACAGAAAGAAAATTTTCTAGCGCCGAAAGAAGTGAAACTCTTAAAATCTCAATTAAGCTCGTCAACTGTTGAAACTTTGGTTCTGTCACTTACATACTTAATTGATGTAGATTTCACGAATTTGATCATATGGAGTTGGAAGAGATGTTATCAAAGGAAGAAGTTGAAGCTTTATGTGATGATGATTTTGGTGGTTCAAACGAGGAATGTGAAATTTTTAAAGAGATGTTCGTGGGACTAATAGGAGGTGTCTTGTCCGCTAGACACATTGAAAGTGAATACAAGTCCATAGATGCACCACGTTGTGTTACACTATTAGAAAACACGACTTCAGCGACGAAAAATTATCGACGGAAAAATATCCATCGATAATAGCGATAGATTTGTGACGAATTAACGTCGAATTTTTTATCGAGAAATTAGCGATAAAAATTAGCGACGGAAATATTTTCGTCGCTAAACCCTTAAAAAAAATTTTTAATTATAAAATTATCAGCGACATTACCGACAGAATTTTTAACAATAGAAATATTCCATCGCTAACTTCCATTGGTGAATTGGTGAAGGAAAAAAAATTAAAAAAATATATGTACAGCATTTAGCAACAAAAAATTAACGACAGATTACCGACGGAAAATTGGCGATAGATTTTTTTTTTTAATTTTATTTTTAATTTTTTAATTTTTAATTTTTTTAATAATTCTTATTATTTTTATTTTATTTTGCAAAGAATAATATTATTTTATTTTTGTAAATTTTTTATTCTTTTATTTTAAGTAATAATAAAATTATTTTATTATTTTATAATAAATTATTTTTAATTTTTTAATTTTTAATTTTATTTAATAATTCTTATTTATTTTATTTTATTTTATTTTGTAAAGAATAATATTTTATTTTTTCAAAATTTTTATTATTTTATTTTAAGTAATAATAAAATTATTTTATTATTTTATAATAAATTATAATTTTATATTATTTTAATATTATTAAGAAATAAGAAATAAAGATAATAAGTAAAAAAAAAATATAGTTAGATAACTTGTTTGGTCTAGTGAATACATTTTCTAGTAGTACGTTTTCTGAGAAGGGATTTTCAGCGATAGAATTTTTCATTGTTAAAAGTCCATTTTTTAGTAGTGTTAACAATGATACTCCACTGTAACCAGTCAAAGTCAGTCCTCGAAAGATTTAACTGTGGAGGATTCGATGGATGCGATTGAGGATTCAAGTGGTACTTCTGGAAGCCAGGTGCTCAAGGGAAGGATGTGGCACAGTTGGAACAAAAGAGCTGGATTTGAAGGCAAAATGGATAAAACTGTCATCTATCTGTCAAATTACCTAATGACGAGCATTCCTCACGCAGGTGTTTGACGTAATGTCCCTTCCAGATGATCAAACTCGTTTGGTTGAATCTTCTGGGTGAGGGTGTTGCATCTAGTTGTGAGTTTAAATTGACAGATGGTAATGATGAGAGGATCTTGTTAGGGGTGAAGCCATTGATTCACCTGCTTCCCAGGACAGTGTTGGGAACAAACTTATAATTGCAACTCTTGTAACTGTTGCAAAGAAGTCTGGATTACGTCTCGATGCTGAGGAATGGACAAATTGGATCCTTAATTCCAGATTGAAATGTAACCCTCTAGATATTTTGATTTTGGGCACTTTAGAGATTTAGTTGTAGACATTTTTCTGTACCCTACATTGTACCTCCTTTTGTTACATACTGAAGTTTGTCCTTCTCTGCACTCGCGGATGTAAGCTATTTAGCTGAACCACATAAATCTTGTTTTTATTTTGTTAGTTTTTGTGATTTTTTTTAGTTGTTTTTGCTTGATTTAACATATAATAAGCTATACGTGGAATCACAATTTTTGTTATGTCTCTTGTGGAGACTATAAGGGAAGAATAATATCCTCAAGCCTCTTGCTAGTTTCGTTTTGACCATCAAAATTTGGAACTTTTAATACCATCGGTTGTTGGAGATCTGAATACTGGGCTAAAATTTTCAGAGTTATTACTTGTTTGTATGTTTTTTAGCTTTTTCTAAATAAAAATAAATATGAATATGAATAATACTTTAAAGTAATCGACACCTACGTACTAATAGCCGAATCAACATGGAAAATTTTCTAGGTCATCTCCCATCATGTGTCTCTTTCTATTAATAATAAAACTAATATATATGAAAATTTTCCATTTAATACTTGATTTAACAATATAAAAAAGCGTGGGATATAAACAACCAACAAATTCAATTTTCTCATTCAAAATTTGTCAAATACAAATTGAATTAAAAACACTAATCTCTTGCAATGGTTGGATATTCTAAATTTAAAAAAGTGCTACGAAAATTAGATCACTTTCGTTTATTTACAATCCAAATACTTTGTCACGCCCTGACCCTCAAGTCGAGTACGCAACAACTGTCACACCCTCAAGTCGAGTACGTAACAACTGCCACATTATCTCGGCATACAGACAACATCTCCCCATATACCAGTGTTGGATTTATATGCACATACACATGCGGAAGCGTGCAAAATATTTCGGAATCATAAAAGAATAGGATTTTCGGGCATACCTCAAAAGTAGATTGCAAATCTGGGAACGACGAATCTCGATCAATCGACCTCGCAGTCGGGATGATAACCACAAAATCGAGCTATCACCGCAGCACCACGACCCCTCAATCGAATCCGGTGACAAATTCTCTTCGCAGAATTTTTCCCTCTTTCTCTCAATTGTCTCCTCACAATTTTTTTGCAATGGTTGTGTGTCCTAGGGTTTTGCCCCTAGTTTCCATATGTCTCCGTCACCACAAATGGTAGGGAATTCAAATCCCATAAGTTACCATTTGTGCATATGGAAAGTGGGATATTTCATTTTTCCAAATAAGGAAAGATGCCCCACGTGGGCATTCATTCCTTCATCTCCCACTTGCACACGAGGGCATTTTCATCCATCACGAGATCACAGCTCATGCGATCTCCTGTATCACCCTTCTGGATTTTCATACTAAATTGGGTGTCGTGCGACTGGCGAGTACACCTGCAAATAAAGACTTCTCGATGCACCTGTTAGGATGTTCGAGAAGTCGCCGTTAATAATAAAACAAACATCTCGCTTTACCCCAGACTCATCACATTTACATCCTTCGAGTCACTTTTCTCATCGAAAGTCATCCCCAATATATCCTCGAATGTGTATTCACTATTACGTTCGTATCCCAACGTGGATATATACGTAACAGACCGGTCGGTGAATACTACACAACGATGTAATGTAGATTGGTCTTCCTTTCCCAAACTCGAATCCATCGATCTCAATTCAGCTGCTTTCCTAGACCTGCCCCTTAGACCTCAATTTATCTTCCGGGCCATAGGTAAACAGACTAAAGTAGCAAACACTGAATCAAGACTTCTAGAGACAGTCGAAAGTAAAATAAGGGTACTAGAGATCCCACCCAATGGATCTCGGGTCTCACACAGTGGGAACGGGGATCATAAATAGATCATCGTCTCATATAATTGCTCCCACTATACCTAATCGTCATCACACGCGGTATGAAACGCGTGCCACAGTGTTAATCCCTTATTTCTCAAAAGGGCATATGTCAGATTTCTTAACACTGTGCAGATACGGGACTCAGTCTACACATAAGACTCTACCCAGAGATCTCAGAGAGAGTGTCTCAGAGACAATATCACTATCGCAGGTGATTTCTGAAATCTCAAATCTGGCTACTCACAGGCAACATGGATGTGGGTATTTCCATGTCGGTCATATCCCAAATGACCTCATCCTGAACACGTATCAGGGCGACTTTTGTTCTAGTTGGGCCACTCTCAATGCCTCTTATGACTAGAAACTGTCTCATCTCCACTCACTCAGAGTTGGAGGTGGTCGCTCGTGTGAGAGAGTCGACCTCACCTGCCTGACATATATTTTATCACATCAAATATACATGATATAAATAAGTGCATTATTTAAGAAAATATAAATGTGACTGAATAATGCACAAAATCATATATAAAAAAAATATAATAATAAGCATCACATCGTCAGTTTAGTACAATGAGAAAAATCAAAATATTCCCAAACCCAATGACTCTCTATGTGCTTTAAATGAGTCTCTAGTGATGGGTTTGGTGAAGGGGTCAGCCACCATGCAATGTGTCGAGATGTACTTGACGGTCACTTCACCCTTCTCGATGATGTCTCTAACAAAATTATATCTGGTGTCTATGTGTTTGGTCCTACTATGAAACTTAGGGTCTCGAGTATAGGCGATAGCAGCCTGATTATCACAGTAAATCATCACTGGCCTCCCACTATCAGCCACAACCCCTAAGTCATCTAATAGTCTTCGGAGCCAAACACTCTCCTGAACTGCGACTGAGCAAGCCACGAACTCAGCCTCCATCGTAGATAACGCTACACAGGTCTGCTTCTTGCTGCTCCAAGAAATGGCACCGCCATTGAGCAAGAATGCAAAACTTGATGTCGATTTGCACTTATCCAGATCACCGCCCCAGTCGGCGTCTGAATATCCTATGAGGCGCAAATCCCCTCTCCCATAACACAAGGAGTAGCTCGCAGTTCCCTTGAGATATCGAAAAATCCTTTTCACTGCTCTCCAGTGACCCCTTCCAGGATTTGATTGATATCTACTCACCAGACCGACTGTGTAACATATGTCTGGTCATGTACACAACATCGCATACATTAGACTTCCCACTGCGCTGGAATAAGGGATTTTACGCATATCCCTTATATCTTCCTGAGTTTTCGGGCACATCTCAAGACTCAGACCATCACACTTGGCGATTGGAGTATCAATGGGATTACAATCACTCATCCCAAAGCGTTCGAGAATTTTCTTAATGTAGGTCTCTTGTGAAAGAGTCAACATTCTTCTCGATCGATCTCTCTGGATCTTAACTCCAAGGATGAACTCAGCTTCACCCATGTCGATCATGTCGAAGCTCAATAACAACCAAGCCTTGATCGTCATCATATACTGAATGTTGTTCCCAGCCAACAGTATATCGTCCACATACAGGGACAGGATCACAAAAGAGTTATCAGATCGTATCAAGTAAACACAATGATCCTCCTCGATCATTGTAAAGCCATAAGATAGCACCTCCTCGTGGAATCTTAGATACCACCGCCTGGATGATTGCTTTAGGCCATATATCGACTTCCGAAGTCGACAGACCTTGTCCTCATGACCTACTAGAACGAACCCAGAGGGCTGCTCCATGTAGATCTCCTCATCCAGATTTCCATTAAGGAAAGCGGTCTTTACATCCATCTGATGCAACTCTAGATCCATGCTCGCGACAATCGCCAAGAGTAGACGGATCGATGTAAATTTGACTACGGGGGAGAAAGTCTCCTCGTAATCAATGCCCTTTGTCTGTGTGTAACCCTTGGCTACTAGACGGGCTTTGTATCTTTCTATCGATCCGTCGGCCTTTCTTTTGATTTTGAGAACCCACTTGTTCCCTATGGCCCTTCTATCCCCAGGTAGGTCAACTAGGTCCCAGACCCCATTAACCTTCATTGATTCCATCTCCTCTTTCATGGCCTCTAGCCATTGGTCCCTCATAGGACTCTCGAGAGCCTTCTCAAAGGTTTGAGGTTCTTCATCATCCTCAGGAGTCACGATGAGGATCTCATCCTCTATCGGAAAATGACGTCGGGGTACATGTCCCCGACTACTCCTACGAGGAGGAGGAGCCTCCTCACCTCGAGATGGGTCACTCCCACTAGGACCAAGATCCATTGTAGGCTCTTGGGTCCCTCCCCTGGGCTCATTTGGGCCGTCAGGCTCACCCATCTCATAAAAAGGTGAAATCCTGGTCAATTTCGCCTCTCTTAGGGAAATCCTTTTCCAAGAACGTAGCATTACGAGATTCGATCTCGGAGACTGTGCCATCCGTACGTTCACCTAGGAACACATGTCCCTTAGAATGTTCAGAGTACCTTACAAAGATACATTTCTTTCCTCGTGGGCCTAACTTGCCGTGTGGGTGCGAGGAATCGTGAACGTATGCGGCACAACCCCATGGTCTCAAATGGCTAAGGTCAGGCTGCCTCCCTGTCCAAAGCTCGTATGGGGTACTGACTACGGACTTGGTTGGAACACGGTTAAGAACGTAGGCGGCAGTCAACAATGCGTCTCCCCAATGGGAGATAGCCAAATTGGCCTGCGCCATCATCGATCTTACCATCTCCAACAAAGTCCTATTCCTTCTCTCAGCTACCCCGTTCTGCTGGGGAGTAGCAGGAATAGTCAACTGTCTCGTAATGCCCTTCTCGAAACAGAGCTCTTTAAACTCCTCAGACAAGTACTCGCGTCCTCTATCGGTTCTGAGAGTTTTAATTCTCAAGTCTAACTGGTTTTCTACCTCGCTGATATACCTCCTGAAGCAATTTAATGCCTCAGACTTATGCGAGATAAGGTAGACGTAACCGAAACGCGTGTAATCATCTATAAACGTAATGAAATACGTGGCTCCGTTTCGGGCTCTCACATTCATAGGTCCACAAATATCGGAGTGGATCAATTGCAATGGGGTCCCAGCCCTCATTGCTTTTCCAAATGGTTTCCTCGTCGCTTTGCCGGCTAGGCAAAACTCACATAAGGGCAACTCGATCCGGGTTAGCGGGCCCAACAAGCCACTCGTAGCTAACCGGTTCATTCTCTCTTGCCCTATGTGTCCAAGTCTACTATGCCAAATTGAAACATCATCAACTACGCTATTAGATGTATACGCAATAGAAGACAAATCAGAAATTTTATTAAAGGAAACCAAATCCAACGCATAAAGTCCATCATGGACTAAACCAGTACATAAAACAGAGTTATCGTAAATGACAGAAACACTCAAATTTCTGAAAATGACAGAGTATCCTAAACGATCTAAACAAAGGACAGAAATGAGATTCCGCCGAATCTCGGGAGCATACAGCACATGATGCAGGTATAGGACTTGGTTACTTGGCAGCATCAGCTTGCATGTACCAATCCCCTTCACAACCACAAATGCTCCGTTCCCCACGTACAGCCTCCTCGCTTCGGGACTCCATCGGCGGAACTCCACATATGCGCTCCTATCTCGAGCTACATGGTCGGTGGCTCCTGAGTCTACAATCCACAAAGGAGAAGAGTTAGTAAGCATCACAGTGGATGAAACATAACTCATACCATGTATAGAAGAAGGACATACCTTTCGCTCGCCACACTCGCGAGCGAAGTGCCCAGATTTGCCACAAACGTAGCATCGGACTTTGCTCTTGTCGAGCTCCTTCTTCTTACGTGTCTGCCCTCTATCAACGGTTTTCGCTGATGGCTTCCTCTTAGCTTGGCTAGGTTTCTTGTCATATTTGCGCCATTTATGCTTGACGCCCATGGAGCCCTTACTCGACTCCGCCACATAGGCATGACCAGAAACCGACCTAGCCACCTCCTGGCGCTCCTCCTCGAGCTCACAATGCCTACGCACGTCCATGAAAGTACGAATACTCTCAGTGTGCGTGAGGTAGGTCTTTACAACATCCCAGGAGTCAGGCAAGGACTGGATTACTCCCAGTACCTGAAGCTCATCAGACATTGGCTCCCCCATATTCTTTAGAGAAGCGATCATACTTGACATATGCATTAAATGCTGTTTCATTGAATGATCGGGTCTCTTCTTATAGGTGATAAACCTATAAGTCAGCATCCTCAGCTTAGGAGCTGACCGGGAGCCAAGGTGCTCTCTCAAAGCACTCCAAACCGACATCGCAGTAGGATACTGCTCGTACACTGGAATCAGATCATCGTGCATGCTGCTAAGGAGGATGACCCTAGCTTGGCCATCCTTCTTCTTCCATGCACGATACGCCTCCTCATCCAGTTTCGCCTGAAGCGTATCACCCACCCCGGGGTCTGTCATCTCGTGTAAGAGAACCTCCGCTAGGTCCTGCTCCTCGAAGACAAATTGAACTTTACGGTGCCAAATCTCATAATTGTCACCGTTCAACTTGTCTCCCTTAACGAGATCAAGTACGATACTCTTTGTCGCAGCCATTGTCTCTGTCACACAGAAAGAAAGAGACGTTAGTGACTAATAATGCTTATTTTCACAATTTCGTACACCCTACGAATTAACAATCCAAAATGAATCGAGTATTGACCCCAAAGTGAGCATATGAGTCAACGGACACCATACACCACAACCCGGGACCTCATCTCATCATCCGGACTTTAATTCGGTGCACAAAATCCCACAAATAGTCATAAATATGCACATAGGACCCCCAAAAAAATTGAAAAAATCAATTTTGGACGACCTGACGCGCCGCCGGGGTCCCCCACGGGCCGCCGCTCACCGGCGGTGCACTCCACGCACCGCCACGCGCCTCCACGCGCCGGCGGCAGCCTGCTGCACGCGCCAGACGCGCGGCGCGCTGCTCACGCGCTGCCACGCGCCACGCGCGGCTCGGCTCACGCGCTCCCAATCGCGGCGCGTGGCTCACGCGCCTCACGCGCTGAGCCGCCCCTGAGCCGGGTCCGACCGGGTCGGTCAACGGGTCAGGGTTGACCCGACCGACCCGGTCAACAGTCCGGGTCTGACCCGGTCGGGTCGGTAGCGGGTCGGTCCGGGTCAGGGTCCGACCCGACCTCCCACCGCCATCCGCTTCACGCGCCTGTGTGGCGTGTGCCGTGCACGCGCCTGCTCGACGCGCCCTCTGGCGCGTGCTCGTCACGCGCCCGCGGGTCTGGGCTTCTTCTTCTTCGCCCGACGGGTCCTGCAACGGGTTTTTCGACCCGATTCTCCGAAAACCCATTTCCGGCTAATTTTTACGACGGTTTCTGCCGGAAAATATATTTGGACTTCCCACAAATATTTGGAACTCGTTTTTTTTTTTTTTTTTTTTTTTTAATGATTCAAGCCCTAAACACGGCGAATCATTTGTCCAAATTTTGGCCCTCCGCGGCCTCGCCGGAAATCCCAGTTTCCGGCAGCCAATCAATGCAAAATGCATGTCAAAACGTAGATCAATGCACATGGAACACTAATATGCCATTTATTTAGATCAATGATCCCTCTACACGGATAGATCTAGGTTTTTAAGTTTTGGGCACCCTTAGGGCCGAAAACTTCAACTTTAATTTTCATGGCTTAAACATGCTCCAAAAATTCAGAAAAAATTATATTTGCGATCTACGTGACTTGGGTAACGTCACGGTATATTCGGATTCACGAAACTCATCCGTGATCCGAAACCCATTTTTGCAACCCCATATTTTTATACCCGAAAATATTCTGAAAATAATTTAATAAATCCAACCCTACGCTCTGATACCAATGTTAGATTTATATGCACATACACATGCGGAAGCGTGCAAAATATTTCGGAATCATAAAAGAATAGGATTTTCGGGCATACCTCAAAAGTAGATTGCAAAATCTGGGAACGACGAACCTCGATCAATCGACCTCGCAGTCGGGATGATAACCACAAAATCGAGCTATCACCGCAGCACCACGACCCCTCAATCGAATCCGGTGACAAATTCTCTTCGCAGAATTTTTCCCTCTTTCTCTCAATTGTCTCCTCACAATTTTTTTGCAATGGTTGTGTGTCCTAGGGTTTTGCCCCTAGTTTCCATATGTCTCCGTCACCACAAATGGTAGGGAATTCAAATCCCATAAGTTACCATTTGTGCATATGGAAAGTGGGATATTTCATTTTTCCAAATAAGGAAAGATGCCCCACGTGGGCATTCATTCCTTCAACCAGGATAACGCAAAATATTTCACATATTCAATATGTTTTAAAAATAACTCAACAGTATTCAAATGACCCTCTTAGGTCATCAATTATCAAAAGTATGCAAGAACACACAAATAGAGGATCCACCGATCCATCCTTGTATATGCACGCATGCAATTTGGCTAACCCGGTCTTCCAAATAGTCTCCAACACCCTTTCATCTATATACAACTAAAAGTTCAAATTAAAAGTCCAAATATCCCATTTGAAACAATAAATTTTGCAAAATGAGAATTTGAAGGAAAATAACCAAGTTTCACAATGAGTAAGCGTGAATTCTATCAATACTTGTACCTCGTTATAGGACAAGTATCGATTAAATCTAAACCAAAAGATTAATACAAAGTTTTTTCTTCCATAGATTACACATCAACCCAAAATAAACCCTACATCATTAAATACCTATGCAAATCAGCAAAAATAATTCTTCTATAACTTATAAGTGAAATCTCCATGCTAAATATTTTCTGAAAAGTATAAAGAAATGGGTGAGTATTAAGAATACTTAGTGAGTGAAGTGCAATGGTATTATAACAATAGATGAGGGGTGAATGTAGGGAAGTCAAAACATATTTCATAAACAACTCTTTGAATATAAAATAGTCTCAATAAATCAGAATAATTCAAATACACATGCATCCATAAATTTCAGTCTTCCCAAAATCATAGGTCCCTCTAAGAAATCACTCTTATCCTAAGTTTGGCCGAATCTGGACGAAAGCCCACCAAAAGATTTTCAATTCATTTGTTTCGCAACACTAGTCCCCTCTTTCTTAGCATTGACTTGTACCTCACCGGGGTATTTTCATATATAGCACGATTTTAGCAGAGGGAGTCACGTCTGCCTCCCCCACTCATCCAACCCCAACCATGTCACCCCGTCAGGTCGCTCCATGGAGAAAATGACTATAGTCATTAATCTCATGCACCGTTTTATTCGTAAATATCCAATTCACAATTCATGTGTCAAAATTTTAACAAAACAATTTATAAATCGTACCATAACATTCATAATTCAATTTTTCCACAAGATATGGCACACATTCATTTATAAACTCAATGGATACATTTGCAATTCAAATTTTTCATTTCAGACATCTCACAATCACAAAACAATTCATATAAATCATGTAAAAATCATTCAAAATCATTTATAAAGAATTTTAAATAATTTACTCATTTAAAATCACAATGAACTAATCACTCATCTCTTGGGAGGGTTATCACTCCCAAATTTTCTAACTAAATGAGAACTATCCCTCTTTCTGCTCTCCCAAGACTTTATCCTAATTTATTGGTCATGATTAAATCATTAAATCACATACTAATACTAGAGAAATTATTTTTCCTTAATATTTTTACAATTCTAATTTTTCAGTAAATTTTTCAATTTACGCAATTATGAGAAAATGACTATAACTTTTACTACACACATTCAAATTATATAATTCTTATCTTAAATTAAAGATGAGACATAGATCTACAACTTTCATTTCAGAGCTTAGTCTAATTCAGCCTAGAAGGTATCTCAAAATTGAAGAAAAGACAAGTAACTACAGCAAGACAAAAACAGGACATTCTGCACCACGCAAATTCTTTAAAAATTCATAACAAATTCAGCTCTTATCCGATTTCAACAAATGATACCTCATTTTCAAGATATGAGAATCTAGTTTTATATGCAAAAGGTCTAACATGATTTGCTTTAGTGTAGAGAAAGTCACAAAGGAAATATCACAATGTACTCAAACTGCCCATAAAAAGCGAAATCGTTTTTCTTTCAAGATATTTTATGAAACTAGTCCTCATATATTTTAATCCACAGAAGAGAGCATCACTACATAGCTAATGCTCCTAAACTGACATCCAAGATTAGCATTCTCACTAACACTCGATCAACAAGTAAAATATCACCACCACATTGTCACGCCCCGATTCTCGGATCGACCACGCGACAACCGCCGCGTCGTCTCGATACACAGGCAGAACCTCCCCGTATACCGGAACTCCGCAAGGCTATCAAATTTACAATAAATCATCGAAAATATAAGACTCTTCAAAACATGAAATCATATAACAATACACACGCAAGGAGCCCATCCGACTCATCCCTGAACATTCAAACACACATATTGGCACACATCGGGGAGTGGGATCCTGTACAAGCACGCATGCGATGTGGCCATCCTAGCCATTCAGAATTCTCACCTCAATAAAGCGTGTGACAAACAAGAAGTCCCAAAACATAGTCGTCAGACTTTACCAACACTTACCTGAGGAAGACATGCCAGTATCGGTAGAGTTCTAACGGTATGAGTTGTACAGAACTTCACAAAATCAGAGAAAAGTATCGAAATTAAGATTTACAGTCCAAATGTCCCAGTACAGATATAAATGGTTTTACAAAAATAATCGAATAATTAAGATAATAAATAACAAATCAAAAATCAGCGGATTTATCTATACTTGCCAACAACTCAGTCAGTATCAATGAAATCCACACGGCAGGGGATGTACGGTCTTCCCTTTTCATGGTTTGAGATCTATAAATCTCCAAAAGTAACCCTGCATGTGCCAAATACCTATACAATTCGCAAAAATACTGCACAAGCTCCGCCGAGTAGTCTCCCAACTAAATCTCCTCTGAAAAAGGGGAAGAGAGAGGTGAGTATAGGGTATACTCAGTGAGTGGAGTGCAATGGTGTGATTTTGTTCATAAATACGGGGTAAATGTGGGGCAATCAAAGTATATCTCATAAATAACAGTTCATATGCATAAAACATTTCAACAAATCACAATTTACAAAATATGCATCCATGTCAATTATCATTTCAAAAAATCTTGGGGTTCTATCGAAAAACACTTCCGTCTTAGGGCGGCCAAACCCAGACGAAATCCCGCCAAGAGTTTTTCTATCCAATGTCTCAAAACAAACCCCCTACCTTGGCGTTGGCTCGTACCTCACCGGGGTGCACCAGATATAGTACGATTTCGGCAAAGGGAGGGACGTCTAACTCCCCGACACATCCAAACCCCAAACCATGCCACCCCGTCGGATCGCTCCGTGGTGGGAATATGACTATAGTCATCTACGGTACCTTTCATTTCTAAATCAATTCAGTTCACAAGCAATGTGCCAAAATTTTCCATCAAATAATCAACAATCTCATGACAAATCAATTCATAGAGCAATATCAAATAACATATAGCACAAAATCATTTTTAAACATAATGGATGCATTTATACTTTATAATTCTGTTCAGACAGCCCACAGTTACAAAACAATTCGCATAAATCACGTAAAATCTTTCGAAAATCATTTATAAAACAATTTTAAAATAAGTTTCTCATTCATGAATACAATGAACCATCCATTCACCTCCAGAGTGGGTATTCACTCCCTACACCCTATCCATACTCAAGAAATCTTCTTTCAAACTCCAATGGATTGTTTTGAAGCAACCATAACAATTCTCAAGTCATTTCTCCTCCAAACTCAAGTGTTCACAAACTTTCCTAATTTTGTTTAACCCTCATTTCTAATATTTTGTTGTTCCTATCCTTATTTTACCAATTTATCGTCATTTACATCTTTACAAAATTCATATTCACAACTCTTCTAAATTTTCTTAAATTAACATAGTCTTAGTTTCTTCTAATTTTTCTAATTCATGGACATACATTCCAATTCTACCATATTGCAATTATTTCACAATCCTAGAGTAATTTTCAGAAATTAGCCCTTACCTAGTCAAGTAACCGGGCCGGGGCGGGCCCGTGCCGGTTCGAGTTCGGTTTGAGGAACCGCGGGCCGGGCCGGCAGCGGTTCCTAGGCCAGTCCGGGCCGTGCCGGGCCGGTTTCAATTTTTCTTCTTGTGGAACCGGCCCGGCCCGCTGAACCGGAACCGGCGGTTCCGGGCAGGGCCGGTTCCGGGCCGGGCCCAGTTCGGCCCAATTTTTTTTTTTCTTCTCTATTGCATTTTTCTAAATTTTTTTTGTAACTCTATTTTTTAATTCCATTTTAATTTTATAACTCCATTTTTTTTAACTTTGTTTTTTTTTAATTCACTTTTGATAATTCACTTTTAATTAAAAATTAGAGACACAAGATTTTTAGAGTGGTTCCACCGAATTAAGTGTACGTCCACTACCAATCTCATCACTTGGATTTTAAAATCCACTATTTTTTTGTTACATTATTTTGATTTTTATATCACTTTGATTTTTTTTCTATTTAAAATGACTTTTAAACAAAAGAAAAATATTAATATTATTATTATTCTTCTTCTTCTTCTACTTCTTGTTCATCATCTTCCGAGACTTTGATAATTTCTTGTATTCTTTTTTCTGCATCCTTCCAATCTTTAATGCATATTAAAGCTTCTAAAGTGTCGTCCGCTAAATTTGTACGTTTTTCGGTTAACACTCGACCACCTGCACTAAAAACACTTTCGGATGGTACTGTGGATACCGGAGGGGTTAGTACATTTTTAGCCACTTGAGCCAAAATTGGATAATACGATACATTATTTTTCCACCAACCTAATATATCATATAAATCTATATCATCAAAACCTTCTAATCTAACTGTTTGTTTATATAAAAGTAATTCATTAAATGATGATGAAAAAGTTCTTTGTTTTTTCCCTAATATGTGTAAGGGATTAAATGAAAATGAAGATGATTGAATACTATTACTACTACTACTAACTATATTATTAGTATTTAAATTATTAATTTTCTTTTCATATAATTCAAATATTGATTGTAAAGTATGAGATATTTGTTGTTTTAAAAAATGTGGGTTAATAGACATTTCTGATGGAAAAGGTTGTGCAAAACAATCTATTAACATTTCAGCACCTTCAATCTTAACACGTGGATCTAATGCACTTGCAACTAAATATAAAATTGGAATTTCTTCATAATATTTTAAAATTTTTTTTTTCATTGAAAGAACAATTTTACCAAATTTTTCTTCATTTTCAAATGCATTAAATACATAAATAATTTTACAAAGATTTGGTAGCATTAAATGAGTAGTTGGATAATAATATCCAGAAAATAAATTTGTACATAAATAAAAAATTTCCAATAATTTTGTAAGTGTAGACGCAAATTCAAAAGCAGTATTATCAATAAAACCATATTCGTAATTTGAATTTGTAAATTCAATTAAAATATTTTGAAAAGGAAGAACATCTTGTAACATGTTATATGTTGAATTCCACCTAGTATCACATTCCATTTTAAATTTTTTATATTTTTTGTTATGTAAAATACATAATTGTCTTATTTCTTGAGTTTTTACAGCAGAATTTGTTATTTGATAAATTAAATCGCGAATATGTTGTAAAAATAGTTCTCCCATTACTAAACCATTCTTAACACATAAATTAATTATATGACATGCACATCTAACATGAAAAAAAGTTCCATTTAAAATTGTTTTTAAAGAATTTTTTAAACTATTAACCGCAATAGTATTAGCCGAATCATTATCAAAGGAAATAGAAAAAATTTTATCACTTATTCCATAATCATAAACAACATTTGAAATTATTCTAGCTATATGTGCACCGGAATGTGAAAATTTCCAACGTTGAAAAGTTAAAATTCTTTTTTCTAAAGATCATGAATTATTTATCCAATGACATGTTACTACAACATAATATTTTTTTTTATGCTCACTTTTCCAACTATCCGAAATTAATGAAAATTTACATTGACTAGTCATAAATTGTGTAAGTATACCATTTTTTAATTCCTGATATCTATTTAATGATATCCCCTACCAGATTTTTTATTACTTTTTTTATAACCGGGTTGTAAATATTTTTGTACATATTTTTCAAATACAGGACATGCAACTATACTAAGTGGTAATTCTTTTCTTGCTAGCCATTCTATTTGTCCAATTTTTTCTTTATCCGAATTATATTTAAATGTACCAGTTATATTATCTCCTCCTGTAGAAATTTGTATTTGTTTTGTTTGTGGTAATTTATCTGGATGATTATTAATTAAGTGTCTCTTAAGTGTGCCTACCCTCCAACCTTTTAAAAATTTATATTTTTGATGACAAATTTTACAAATTGCTTTTTGTTCATCATTTTTCCTTTCAAAAAATGTCCATATATTAAAATCTTTTTTTTTTTAGTTTGTGTTGTGTTAGATTCAGTTTCTTCCAAAAAAGTTTCAATATCTATATAATCGGGAATTTCAAAAAATGGAGGAAGAGGAGATTGTTGAGAAGATTATAAAAAGTGTGTTCCAGCCATTTTATAAAAAAATTAAGATTAAAATTTTTAAAATAATATATACGATAAAATTTTTTAAAGGAAATTTAAGATTAAATTTTTTAAAAAGATAATGCAAATGTAATGCAAATGCAAAAAAATAAATATGCAAAAAAATAAAATGTACCGATTTGACGAATATCGCAGTTGTTTTTCGTAAAATCTTGAATGAGCTCCCAACCTTGAAATCTTGTCAAATCTTGATCAATGTAGATAATGGGGTATAAGGTGATGAAATGGTGTAGAAATTGATGGAAATGATATAAAAAATTGTGTAAGTAATGTAGTATAAGGTAATAGAAATGGTGTAGAAATTGGTGGAAATGTAGATAATGGTGAAAATGTAGATAATGGAGAAAATGAAAATGGTGTATAAGGTGATGAAATGGTATAGAAATTGATGGAAATAGTATAAAAAATGGTGTAGGTAATGTGGTATAAGGTAATAAAAATGGTGTAGAAATTGGTGGAAATGTAGATAATGGAGAAAATGAAAATGGTGTATAAGGTGATGAAATAGTGTAGAAATTGATGGAAATGGTATAAAAAATGGTGTAGATAATGTGGTATAAGGTAATAGAAATGGTGTACAAATTGGTGAAAATGTAGATAATGGAGAAAACGAAAATGAAAAATTAGAAATGGTGTAGAAAATGATGGAAATGATATAAAAAATGGTAATAGAAAAGAAATAATAATGAAAAATTAATGAAAATTGAGAAAATGTAGTAATATTGAGAGAATGTAGATTTGAGAGAGAAAGAAAAATTTTGTTGTGGAGATTTTGGAAATGGGGGATAAGGTATTTATAAGAAATTTTTTGACCCTATGGACCAAAATAACCTCAAAAGTAGCCATTTTATAGCTGTTGGGAGGGGTAAAATTGGAAAATTTTCAAAATTCAAAAAAAATGGGGGAAAATTTGAATCGAAATCGGCCGGGCCGGGCTCGTTCCGGGCCTGAACCGGCGGTTCCAACCGGTTTCGTGCCGGTTCCGGGCCCGGGCCGGTTCCGGTTCCGGCCCGGGCCGGTTTTCTGAACCGGGCCGGTTCACGGTTCAAATTTTTTTGGAACCAGCCCGGCCCGTTATAGTAAATGGTTCGGGGCCGGGCCGGTTCCGGGTCCGGGCTTTACCTGGTTCAAACCTAGGGTTTTCGCATTTGCCTACCAAACCTTCGTGCGCTGTTCGATTTAATTCAAAACCTACAATGTTTCCGATTTGAAGTAAAATTTAGTATTTAAGTTCAATCACCAAAGGAAATTTAAACACTAGAATATATCAATTGGAAATTCATACCACATGTATATGGGATGAATTGAAATCTCGGCTAGAGTTCTCGAAAGCTTACCGATGACTGTCAAATTGGGGTCTCTTCTGCGGTTGCAGCAAGTGTTTCGGCAGAGGGCAGCACGCGAACAGGCGAGGGAGTGAAGCAGTGGGCTGTTCGCGCGTGAGGAAGAGGAGTCGCGGCTGGTGCGCGTTGGAGCGCTCGCGAGATGGAGCTGCTCGCGGGCAGGAGCCGCTGTGCTCGCGGGCTGTAGCGTGGGAGGGAAGCCGCACGCTGCGGCTGTGCAGCGCCCGCAGGAGAGAGAGAGAGAGAGAGAGAGAAAGAGAGAGAGAACAAGAGTTTGTGTGTATGTAAATGAAGGGAGGGAAGTGAAGAAATTGAGAGAGGGGGAAATTGAGGGAGACGAGAGGGAGAGTGACGGGAGAGATTGGGAGAAAGAGAGAGTAAAATTGGGAAAGTGACTTTCCCATTTAATAAAATTTTTTTTTTTTGACTTTTCAAAATTGGTATTACAATACTTAACCCCCTAAAAAGAAATTTCGTCCCCAAAATTCTGAGATTACAATTATACGTCAAAGAGCTGCGGGTGTTGCTTCCGCATTAATTCTTCAGTCTCCCAAGTCTGTTCTTCAACTTGATTGTTTCTCCACAGCACCTTAACCATAGGAATCTGCTTACTCCTCAACTGTTTGATCTGCCTATCAGTGATCTTCACCGGTTGTACTTTGAAACTCAAATTCTCATTCAATTCTATTGGAGGTGCTTCCAATATATGTGAGGGATCCGGTAAATACTTCTTTAACATGGAAACGTCAAAAACGTCATGAATCCTCTGCAACTCCGGCGGTAATTCTAGCCGGTATGCCACTTGTCCAATCCTTTCAAGAATTTTGAAGGGACCGATATAACGAGGGTTTAATTTTCCTCGTTGCTGAAATCGAACTATGCCCTTCCAAGGAGATATCTTCAAGAATACCATATCTCCCACTGTGAATTCCAATGACCTGCTCCTTTTGTCGGCGTAACTCTTTTGCCGATCTTGAACTGTCTTCATTCTTTCCCGAATTAGCTTCACCTTTTCCTTGGTAGCTTCAATCAACTCTATGCTTTCAATTTTGCATTCTCCAACTTCATCCCAACAAAGTGGAGTTCGACATTTCCTTCCGTAGATAGCTTCATAGGGAGGCATTCCAATACTAGCTTGGTAGCTATTGTTATATGCAAATTTAATCAGCGAGAGATGCCTATTCCAACTCCCACGGAAATCCATAACGCACGCTCTCAACATATCTTCCAACGTTTGGATTGTACGTTCAGATTACCCGTCTGTCTGCGGATGAAATGCAGTGCTGAATTTCAGTTTGGTACCCAAGGCCTCTTGTAACTTAGGCCAGAATTTGGATGTGAATCGGGGGTCTCGATCTGATACAATCGATATCGGAACCTTGTGGAGTCCGACAATCTCATCAAGATACACCCTTACTAACTTCTCCAAGGAATAAGTATTCTGAACTGGGAGGAAATGCGCTGATTTTGTGAGTCTGTCTACTATCACCCAAATGGCATCGTGACGACTTGGAGTACGTGGCAATTCTATCACAAAATTCATAGTAATATGCTCCCATTTCCATTCAAGTATAGGCAATGGTTGAAGCATTCCGACTGGCTTTTGATGCTCAGCTTTGGTTTGTTGACACACCGACATCTTGCTACAAATTCGGCTATTTCCCGATTCAAGCCTAACCACCAATAAGTTTTTTTGATAGTTCGGTACATTTTAATACTTCCGGGATGCATAGCATAAGCCGAAGAGTATGCTTCTTCCAGAATAGCCTTCCGAAGCTCATCACTTTTGGGAACACAAATCTGTTTCTCATACATGACTATACCATCCTCCCGAACATGGAAATCACTAGTTTCACCCTTGCGAACCTTTTCCACTATTTGCTTTAACTCTTCATCGGTGGTTTGGAATTCTTTAATACTATCTACCAAGATTGGTCGAACTTCAAATTTTGCTAATAATGCACTACTGTCATCACAAGCAATTTTGGCTCCAAGAGCATGAAATCCCACCAAGCATGAGAGGTAAGCGTCTCCCTGAATCTGAGAGGAAGATGAGAACTTGCGGTTTAAGGCATCAGCAACTACATTTGCCTTGCCCGGGTGATAATCAATCACCAAATCGTAGTCTTTGATCAGCTCTAGTCATCTCTTTTGCCTCAAATTGAGCTCCTTCTGGGTGAGCAGGTACTTAAGGCTCTTATGGTCAGTGAAGATTCTGCAAGTGGCTCCATATAAATAATGGCGTCAAATCTTTAATGCAAATATAATCGCAGCCAATTCTAAATCATGTGTAGGATAATTCAGCTCATGCTTCTTTAACTGTCGAGAAGCGTAGGCGATAGTTCCGCCGCCTTGCATCAAGACGCATCTTAACCCCTGTTTACTGGCATCGCTGTAGACAACATAATCATCACCGAGGGTAGGAAGGGTAAGTATGGGAGCCGTTTTGAGTCTCTTCTTGAGTTCTTGAAAACTCTGCTCATATTTATCCGTCCATTCAAACTTGATTCCTTTCCGCGTCAAACCAGACAACGGAGATACAATTTTGGAAAAACCCTCTACGAATCTTCGATAGTAACCCGTCAATTCGAGGAAGCTTCTCACCTCAGTGACGTTTTTGGGTTATTCCTATTTCAGAATTGCCTCAACTTTCTTCGGATCAACAAATATCCCTTCTCCGGATACTACATGTCCCAAGGACCCAATTTCCTTCAACCAAAATTCACATTTTGAGAACTTGGCATACAAATGCTTGTCTCGGAGAGTCTGCAACACAATCCAAAGATGATTTGAATGCTCTTCATCATTTTTGGAGTACACAAGGATGTCGTCAATGAAAACAATGACGAACTTGTCAAGATAAGAATGAAAAACTCGATTCATTAGGTCCATGAAAACTGCTGGAGCATTCGTCAAGCCGAAAGGCATCACCAAGAATTCATAGTGCCCATACCGCGTCCTAAACCCAGTCTTGGGGACAACATTTTCCTTTATCTGTAACTGATGATAGCCGGACCTCAAATCTATCTTGGAGAATACACTGGCCCCTTCTAATTGATCAAACAAGTCATCAATCCTCGGCAAGGGGTATTTGTTCTTGATGGTCACCTTATTTAATTGTCGATAATCAATACACAATCGAAAAGTGCCATCTTTCTTTTTGACAAAGAGAACCGGAGCACCCCAAGGTGAAGTGCTCGGTCAGATGAATCCCTTTCTCAACAACTCTTGGAGTTGGACTTTCAGCTCTTTTAATTCTGCCGGTGCCATACCGGGAACAAGATCTATAGTGAAATCAAACTCCCGAATCGGTGGCAACCCCGATAACTCTTATGGAAAGACGTCCGGGAACTCATTTACCACAAGGATATCGCTCAAATCAAGGCTTGCTGCCATAGTGTCAATGATATGAGCTAAATACGCTTCGCAGCCCTTATGCACTAATCTCCGTGCCTTAAGAGCTGAAATCACACAGGTCGGCAATACTCGCCGTTCACCAGCGAACACAAGTAGTGGATGTCCTGCCCTACGGAATTCTACTTATTTAGTGAAGCAATTTACTGAAACTCGGTGAAGACTTAGCCAATCCATGCCTAGGATGGCGTCAAAGTCCTTCATATCCAACGGAATCAAATCCGCTTCAAGGATTGTTTTGCCAACTTTCACCTCACAAGACTTATGTATAAAATTTCAAATCATATGCTCTCCTAAGGGAGTAATGACCAACAGTTCTTCATCAAGAGGAACTAAATCCCTATCAGAATGTCTTGTAAATCCCGAGCTTACAAATGAATTATTCAATCCGGTATTAATGAGTATATGAGCATCCACTCAAAAAATTTTCATCATACCTATAAATGTAAACCATAAACATAATCATATCATCATACTCTTTCATTCATAATCACAAATTATCAAATCATAGTTATAATCCATAGATATCACATTTTCAAATTTCAAACTTAAATTTAAATGAAAATTTACCTGTGACTACGTCGGGATTGATCTGAGCTTCTTCGTTCGTCATGGCAAAAACCCTAGCTTGAGCTCTCGGCTGAGGTCGCTGAGAAGGGGTAGCTAATATATTGCTTCCTGTGCCCGTCCTAGGGATGGTACTAGTGGAAAGTGTCACCGAACCTACTGGACCAGTTTTGGAGCCGCTA
The DNA here is from genome assembly GCA_033439265.1 of Dillenia suffruticosa. Classification (NCBI taxonomy): domain Eukaryota; kingdom Viridiplantae; phylum Streptophyta; class Magnoliopsida; order Dilleniales; family Dilleniaceae; genus Dillenia; species Dillenia suffruticosa. The sequence goes on from JAVTVX010000005.1 coordinate 6,838,202, forward strand.
GAGGGACCTCTAACTTGCCGACTCCCTTGCCCTTCTTCTGTCAACTCAGGGCAAGAATAACGGAGGTGTCCCTCTTTCCCGCAATGATAACACCTCTTAGGTCCTCTGCACGGACCCGTGTGATACCCTTTACAAGTAGGGCAAGTCTGCATTCCACCTCCTCTGGGTCTTCTCCCGATCCAACATTTTCAACGCTAGAAGAATTCGATCTATGAATTTGTTGGCTTTGAGGAAATCCAACCAATCCCGAAATAAATCCACCGCTTTGATAGTCTGCAGTTCTGTTCTTCTTAGAGCTTTGGCCCGGTACAAATCCGTCGGACCTCTTCTTCCCATGGTGGTCCCTAACATTTCCCCTTTCAAGTACCATCTGTTCGGCCCTCAAGGCCAATTGCAACACGTTTTGGTATGTGTGCTCATCCGTGACCGACATCTTCTCTCGGATATTCAGATTCAAGCCATCCTCAAACTTGAAGCGTCTGCACTCTTCGGAGGTGATTAGCTCTGGTACGAATGAGGATAAGCTTCTAAATTTCACCTCATATTCCTTCACAGATAGATTTCCTTGGCGAAGCCGAAGGAATTCTTTTCTCTTCAAGTCCCGATCGAATCGGGTGTAGAACCTCTAGTCGAATTCCCTAAGGAAATCGTGCCAAGTGAGAGGTGCAGCTGCCCTTTCCTCTACTCCATCCTACCATGTGCTAGCATCTTTGTTCAACAATCTCACAGTTACCAAGAGTTTCAAACTATCCTCTATTCTCATATCCGTTACCGCTTTGCTAACCCTCTTGATCCATTTCTTTGCTTCCGTAGGATCACCAGATGCCGAGAAGGTTTCACAACCAAGCTGCCTTGCTTCTTTAATCAACTTGGACAACTAAATTGGAGAGCGGCTACTTGGAGTGGCAACCGGAGGAGTGGGTGCTAGTGGGGCACCGGGTGCAGTAGCTGGCACAAAAGGAGGAACAGGTGGTGGAACTGTAGTCGGCCGTGGAGCTCGGTACTATGCGCCAAAGGTACTCCACCACTCCATAACTTCCTGAAGAGCAGCGAGCCCGGTAGAAGGAGCCGAGAGTGTGGACGTAGGTGGAGAAAAAGCATGCGAGGACGACTCGTCCTCGTGCTCCTGTGGAGGAATTTCGCTCACATTCCTTATTTTCCTTCGCGGAGGCATTGCAACCTATACAAAATAAAAAACTAGAATTAAGTCAAGGGTTAAGCGAAGACTAAAAATATTCTTAATTCCCTAAGAAAATCATGGGAAGTTCTGTACAATTTTCGAAGACCCTTTAAAAGAGCTTAACCTTTTTTCAAAAACTAAACATTTCAAAACCTTTAGAAACTTTCGGGACATTTGGAAACATTTCAAAACATTTCGAAACCATCATGCCTTTAAAATCGTGAACCTAACTCTGATACCAATAAAGCTGTCACGCCCCGATCCTCGGATCGACCACGCGACAACCGCCGCGTCGTCTCGATACATGGGAAGAACCTCCCCGTATACCGGGACTCCGCAAGGCTATCAAATTTACAATAAATCATCGAAAACATAAGACTCTTCAAAACATGAAATCATATAACAATACACACGCAAGGAGCCCATCCGGCTCATCCCTGAACATTCAAACACACACATTGGCACACATCGAGGAGTGGGATCCTATTCAAGCACGCATGCGATGTTGCCATCCTAGCTATTCAAAATTCTCACCTCAATAAAGCATGTGACAAACAAGAAGTCCCAAAACATAGCCGTCGGACTTTACCAACACTTACCTAAGGAAGACATGCCAGTATCGGTAGAGTTCTAACGGTATGAGTTGTACAGAACTTCACAAAATCAGAGAAAAGTATCGAAATTAAGATTTACAATCCAAATGTCCCAGTACAGATATAAACGGTTTTACAAAAATAATCGAGTAATTAAGATAATAAAGAACAAATCAAAAATCAACAGATTTTATCAATACTTGCCAACAACTCGGCCAGTATCAATGAAATCCGCACGGCAGGGGATGTACGGTCTTCCCTTTTCATGGTTTGAGATCTATAAATCTCCAAAAGTAACCCTGCATGGCCAAATACCTATACAATCCGCAAAAATACTGCACAAGCTCTGCCGAGTAGTCTCCCAACTAAGCCTCCTCTGAAAAAGGGGAAGAGAGGGGTGAGTATAGGGGTATACTCAGTAAGTGGAGTGCAATGGTGTGATTTTATTCATAAATACGAGATAAATGTGGGGCAGTCAAAGTATATCTCATAAATAACAGTTCATATGCATAAAACATTTCAACAAATCACAATTTACAAAATATGCATCCATATCAATTATCATTTCAGAAAATTTTGGGATTCCATCGAAAAACACTTCCGTCTTAGGGCGGCCAAATCCAAACGAAATCCCGCCAAGGGTTTTTCTGTCCAATGTCTCAAAACAAACCCCCCTACCTTGGCGTTGGCTCGTACCTCACCGGGGTGCACCAGATATAGTACGACTTCGGCAGAGGGAGGGACGTCTAACTCCCCTGCACATCCAAACCCCAAACTACACCACCCCGTCGGGTCTCTCCGTGGTGGGAATATGACTATAGTCATCTGCGGCACCTGTCATTTCTAAATCAATTCAGTTCATAAGCAATGTGCCAAAATTTTCCATCAAATAATCAACAATCTCATGCCAAATCAATTCATAGAGCAATATCAAATAACATATGGCACAAAATCATTTTTAAACACAATGGATACGTTTATACTTTATAATTCAGTTCAGACAGCCCACAGTCACAAAACAATTCGCATAAATCATGTAAAATCTTTCGAAAATCATTTATAAAGCAATTTTAAAACAGGTTTCTCATTCATGAACATAATGAACCATCCACTCACTCCAGAGAGGGTATTCACTCCTTATACCCTATCCATACTCAAGAAATCTCCTTTCAAACTCTAATGGATTGTTCTGAAGCAACCATAACAATTCTCAAGTCATTTCTCCTCCAAACTCAAGAGTTCACAAACTTTCCTAATTTTGTTTAACCCTCATTTCTAACATTTTCTTGTTCCTATCCTCATTTTACCAATTTATCGTCATTTACATCTTTTCAAAATTCATATTCACAACTCTCCTAGATTTTCTTAAATTAACATAGTCTTAGTTTCTTCTAATTTTTTCAATTCATGGACATACATTCCAATTCTGCCATATTGCAATTATTTCACAATCCTAGAATTATTTTCAGAAATTAGCCCTTACCTGCGCAGAGAAAGGAGTACAGATTCAGACCTAAGGTTTTTGCATTTGCCTACCAAACCTTTGTGCACTGCTCGATTTAATTCGAAACCTGTAATGCTTCCGATTTGAAGCAAAATTTAGTATTTAGGTTCAATCACCAAAGGAAATTGAAACCCTAGAATATATCAATCGAAAATTCATATATGTACAGGGGATGAATTGAAATCTCGGCTAGAGTTCTCGAAGGCTTACCGATAATTGCCGAGTTGGGGTCTCTTCTGGGGTTGCAGCAAATTAAATTCAGCAACGGATTTTAATCCGTCGCTAAATTTTCGGATATATTTTATTTAATTATATATAAAAAATCTAGCGACGGATTGAGATTTTCATCTAGCGACGGAAAACAAATCCGTTGCTAAATTAATTTTTAACTTAAATATTACATATTAATAAAATAAAAAGAAAAATAAAAAAATAAAATTCTATTTAAAAAATATTAAATTTTGCGATGAATTTTAAATCAGTGGCAAAATTTTACCATATTTAGCGATGAAATTTGCAACGAAAAATTTTTTGTCCCCAATTAGCAAAGAATTTAGTCACGAAAATTTTTTCGTCACTAATTAGGTACGAATTTAGCCATGAAAATTTTTTCGTCAGTAATTAGCGATGAATTTTGCTACGAATGATGTGTCCGTCGCTAATTTAGTCACGACTTCCTTTTCGTTGCAAATTTTATGGTAAATTAGTGACGAAAAACTTTTTCGTCGCTAAATCCGTTGCAAAATAGCGACGAAAATAATGACGAATTTTTTCTGTCGCAAAAATCCATGGCTAAAACCGTATTTTTTTTGTAGTGAAATGTTATTGTGTCAAATCGAACCTAAGCATGAAAGGAGAAATCAAGTTGTATCTACCATTATACCATAATGACTTATGTGATTCTTTTTTTTTATTTGTTATCTTATGCATATATATTTTTTATAATAATAAAATGATATTTTGTTAAAAAATAATAAAATGCTAGTTAAAATAAAATAATAAAGCATTTAAAAATATATAATAATATTATTCTTTAAACAAATAAAATAAAATGTTATTTTAAAATATTATTTAAAATATTATAAAATAATCAATATGATTTGTTAATATAAAATAATAAAATAAAATAAAATATAAATGCTAATTTTAAAAACAAAAAAAGAGATTAATTTTTAGTGACAGATTATTAAATCTGTTGCGAAATTGATGACGGATATATATCCGTCTCTAAATCAGTCCCTAAAATAGTGACGGATTCTTAAATCTGTCACTAAGTTAATTTTTTTTTCAATTAACATTTTGTTTTTTATTTTTTTATTTTTTATTTTTTATTATTTTATTATTTTTTTTCTTTTTTATTTTATTTTTTTGAAACTATAAAATAGTCTATAAATAGACAGCCGTCTATCAATGGCCATCCATTTCATTACCGTCGTCCTCCGAAAACCACCGTTTGATCTATTTACCAGACGAGATAAATAGCCTGACGTGGATCTATGATCTACTGTATTCATAGCTAATAACAATAACGAATAAAGATAAATAATTGAATTTTCAAAAACGATTGAGCTACATGAGATAAGCGAACGGACATAAAAGACAAAAAATACAAAAAGTGAACTCGACAACTACGACTGATTAAAATTTATTTGTTACAGATCGGTTGATATTTATTGTTAAAAATTATCAATTTGGTGAGAATTGTAATATTTACGATTCGATTTTGTTATTCAAAATAGCTTAAAAAGAGAGATACGGTTGAAAATATTTTCTAATAGATTATAAAAGAAATTTTATTATGAAATTAGCCATGAATTTTGAAATACTAGTAATACATTGACGACGAATTTAGTCATGAATATTTTTTTATAACTAATTAAAGACGAATTTTGCCATGAATAATTTTTATAGCTAATTAGTGACGAATTTAGAAACGAATTTTAGAGTTCGTTGTTAAATTTTATGACAAATATTTTTTTCATGATTAATTAGTGACGAAAAAATTTTGTAATTAATTAGCGACGAAATTTGCAACAAAAATTTTTTGTCGCTAAATTTAGTGATGAAATTTGCAACGAAATTTTCGACGAAATTTTTTCAATACTAAATTTAGCAACGAAAATAGTTTTCGTTGCTAAATTTAACGATAGATAATAGTATTCGTAGCAAAATTTAGCCACCAAATTTCTATTCGTCACTAATTAACGACGAATTTTGCAAACAAAAATTTTTCGTCGCCAATTAGCAATAAATTTAGTTACAAAAACTTTTTCATTGCTAATTAACGACAAATGTAACTACGAATGATGTATCCATTGCTAATTTAGCAACGACTCCTTTTCATCATAAATTTCGATGCAAAATAGCGACGAAAAGTTTTTTCATCACTAAATTTATCGAAAAATAGTAACGAATTTTTTTCGTCGCTAAAATAGTGTTTTTTTATAGAGTACAAAAAGTGGGAGTTTCCTAAAAAAAACGCTAAACCCTCTCCCCATTTTTCTCTCTATTCAAATTCAAAATCTGAATAGAATGGGTTTAGATTGGGTCTACTCTCATGGCAGACCCACACCATCATTTTACAACATCTCTCAAATGCATATAAAAGTTAGACTCGCACATAATATAATCATTACAATGAACACTAATTTCATATTGACAAGTGGATCATGTAACCTGCGATAATAATAAGAGTTCTAGGCTATACAGTGATTAAAGATATATAACAACTCATTTTTAATGTGGTGATGAGGATGTCGTATCTCGTCATATCCTAGACTTCTTTTACTAGACACAATCTATATATCTCACATCTCTCAAGCAATGTAAGAGTATACTTGACTCCAATCCAATCATATATTCATAATTACGTCTTCAAAAAGTAAGTCATAGATATAATTGATCGGTCTATAAGTACAGAGTAATGTGTCAATAAAAAACAATCTTTCTTTCTTAGTACTAACTTTTAACTTTATTTTAACTGATTTCCTAGACATATACTGTCAAATCAAATCTACCATGATTTTTTTGTGACATATTAAAGTAGTAACACTAAAATAAAATTTTAATAGACAGTCGAAAGTTCTAAGGATATCAAATTGAGGTTAAATATGAGTTTATGGATCTCACACAATGAGGTGAAGAGGAATGCGTCATCTCATTACCCATACACTCACATATACATACGTGGTATAAAATATGTGCTATGATATTATTTCTTTTCATTTGGAAGCATGTCTTGCATTATACAAGTTTTAGTCCAAGTGTACAAGACACTTGATTTGAGTTTTCCTTCTTATAAGCCCTCCAAAATCTCACAATATCAAGGAAAACTTACATCTGACTATTAGACAAATTCAATGGATTGTGAAAAATCCATTTTGATTACCACTTATATATACACAACTAGTAATCTCATCTTAATATTCCACTAAAGTAGCATGTATGTCAATCTACCTTAAATTAATATTGTCTCATCTTTACATATCACACAGACACTTAATCTTAGTTTTCCTTCTTATAAACCCTCCAATATCTCACAATATCAAGGAAAACTTATACCTGACTATTAGACAAATCAATGGATTTTGAAAAATCCATTTTGATTACCACTTATGTATAGACAACTGGTAATCTCATCTTAGTATTCCACTAAAGTAGCATGTATGTCAATCTACCATGAATTAATATTGTCTCATCTCTACATATCATATAGACATTAGAGGTGATTGCTCATGTGAGAGTCCATTTCCAAAACTTGTCTGACATACCGTCAAATGTAAACACAAAAATTTTAGATACAAAAACAAAATTCAAATGTCAAGTGTACAAGACACTTGATCTGAGTTTTCCTTCTTATAAACCCTCCAAAATCTCACAATATCAAGGAAAACTTACACCTGACTATTAGACAAATTCAATGGATTGTGAAAAATCCATTTTGATTACCACTTATATATATACAACTGGTAATCTCATCTTAGTATTCTACTAAAGTAGCATGTATGTCAATCTACCATAAATTAATATTGTCTCATCTCTACAAATCACACAAACATTAAAGGCGATTGCTCGTATTAGAGTCCATTTCCAAGACTTGTCTAACATACCGTCAAATGTAAACACAAGAATTTTAGATACAAAAACAAAATTCAAATATCAATGAATATGAACATTACATCATATATACTCTGCGTACAATTATAATCAAAATCGCAATTATAATTATAGTCACGACCTATATAATCTAAATGATCTAACATGTCTCACAAATACGTTTTTTTGTACTAGTTTCGTAAAAGGGTCAACTACCATCAAATGCATAGATATATACTTTAGTGTCATTTCTTTCTTTTCAATCATTTCTCTCTTTTCAATTATGTCTCTAACAAAATTGAAGTTTATGTTTATATATTTGGTTTTATCATCGTATTTGAAGTCACTTATATAAACAATAGCTAATTCATTGTTACAATAATCATCACAGCTCTTACTAAGTTGTTTACTACTCCTAAATATTACAAAAATCTATTCAACAAAACTCTTTCTTGAACTACAAAAATATAGGCCACAAATTCTATTTCCATTGCACAAAATGATAAACAGGTTTGTTTATTGCTCTTCCATAAAATAGCCTTATTATTGAGCAAGAAAAACATAACCAAAGATAGATTTACTCTCATCTAAATCACCTCTCCAATCAGCTTTTGTGTATTCTTTCAATAATAGATCATTTTCTTGATAACAAAGGAAATTATTTGCAATTCTCTTCAAATATCTCAATATCCTTTTCATAGCAATCCAATGACTCTTCTCTGGATTAGACTGATAGTTGCTGACTAAACCCATAGTATGACAAATGTTGGGATGAGTACATATCATAACGTATATCTAACTCCCAACCACACTAGAATATAGTACTCTACTCATTTCATATCTTTCTTCAAAGCCTCCAGACACATTTTTTGACTTACAATATATGTTATCAACATATAAGGAAAGAATCACAAATTTATCATTGGACTTCTTTATATATACATAATAGTCTTCGTCTATTATGATAAAATTATAAGAGATCACGACTCTATTAAATCTCAAATACCATTGTCTTAAAAAATGTTTAAACTCATTAAATTGATCTATTTAATTTACATACTCTGTTTTCCTAATCTTTAATGATAAAACACTCTAGTTATATCATATAAACTTCTTCTTCAAGCTCTGCATTAAGAAAAGTAGTCTTCACATTAATACGATATAATTTTAAATACAAATTGCCAATTTTGTCAACAACAAACAAATGGATATAAATTTCACTATTGGAAAAAAAGGTTTCATCACAATCAATACCCTTTTGTTGACTGTAACCTTTTTGCCACCAGTTAAGTCTTATACCTCTCATTAGTTCTATCTGTCCTACATTGCATAGTTGTTTCCAACAACTTTGTGCCCTAGTGAAAGTTCAACTAATTCCCAAACATGATTGGATCTTATTAATACCTACTCACCAGATCGATCATATATATGCCTCATCGCATACATCAAACTATATAGCGCATGTGTAAACCTCATCGCATATAAAAGTCTGGTCATGTATGCCTCATCGCATACATCAAACTGTATATCACACGTATATACCTCATCGCATACACTAGAAATGTATTTTGCACTGGAATAAGGGATTCTGCTCATCTCCCTTATTTCCTTTATAAATTCTAGGGCATGTGTCAAGATTCATATCTTTTTACCTTTAGCGATAAGAGTATCTTTTAGGTTGTCATCGCTCTTCTCGAAATGCTCAAGAATCTACCTGATGTAAAAACTCTTGTTAAAGAGTTAACACCATTCTCAAGCGATCCCTATGGATCCAAAATCTGAGAATGAACTAAAACCTTATAACCATGTTACAATGGTCATTGGATACTCTCTGTTGTTCCTGGCCAACAGAATGTCACCTTCATATGAGAACATGCCCATAAAGGAGTCATCGGGACGTATCAGATAAATGCAATGATCCTACTCGATCATTACAAATCCAATGACTCTTCTCTGGATTAGACTGATAGTTGCTGACTAAACCCATAGTATGACAAATGTTGGGATGAGTACATATCATAACGTATATCTAACTCCCAACCACACTAGAATATAGTACTCTACTCATTTCATATCTTTCTTCAAAGCCTCCAGACACATTTTTTGACTTACAATATATGTTATCAACATATAAGGAAAGAATCACAAATTTATCATTGGACTTCTTTATATATACATAATAGTCTTCGTCTATTATGATAAAATTATAAGAGATCACGACTCTATTAAATCTCAAATACCATTGTCTTAAAAAATGTTTAAACTCATTAAATTGATCTATTTAATTTACATACTCTGTTTTCCTAATCTTTAATGATAAAACACTCTAGTTATATCATATAAACTTCTTCTTCAAGCTCTGCATTAAGAAAAGTAGTCTTCACATTAATACGATATAATTTTAAATACAAATTGCCAATTTTGTCAACAACAAACAAATGGATATAAATTTCACTATTGGAAAAAAAGGTTTCATCACAATCAATACCCTTTTGTTGACTGTAACCTTTTTGCCACCAGTTAAGTCTTATACCTCTCATTAGTTCTATCTGTCCTACATTGCATAGTTGTTTCCAACAACTTTGTGCCCTAGTGAAAGTTCAACTAATTCCCAAACATGATTGGATCTTATTGATTTCAGCCCTTCTTCCATTACTTATTTCCATTCATTTTTTGCAGGACTAGATAGAGCCTTATTTATGTTTTTAAACTCTTTTTAATCTTCTAAAGAAACATTAAATCTTAAAATAATGTTTGGCATTGCTTTCCTAACATTTTACTAAGTTCGTAACTTAATTAAATCGTTAGAATTTAAATCTCTCATACTATAATCAACATCTAACTCATTTTCCTACAATTTTAATGATCCAGTATGGTAGAGTCATCCTCTATATTAATTAATTCAAACAAAAACTCTATATCTTTTACGTCATCTCTACTAGAAAATTCACTCTCCAGAAATATGATGTTCTATAATTCAATTTCTACTACAGTACCATTTTCTCATTCACCAACTTTTAAACTTGTCAACCATCTCATGAAGATATATTTTCTTTCATGGGAACTTAATTTTCCAAACTTATTGGAAAAATCTTGAATATATGCTACAATTCTCAAGGTCTGAAATCATCCAGACACATCTTTCTACTAGTTCAAAATTCATATAGTGTCGTTGCTACTAATTTTGAAGGCACTCTGATCAAAATATAGACTGTAGTCAATGAGACATCTTCTCAAAAGGAAATCGGCAAGTTAGCTTGCATTATTATAGATTTTGTCATATTTGATGATGTCTTATTCTTTCTCTCTACAATACTATCCTGCTGAGATATATAAAAAATGGTCAATTGTCAGATCATATTTCTTTCATTATATAAATCTTTAAATTAATCTGATAAATATTCACGCCCTCTATCCATTCTAAAGGTCATGATTGTCCTATTCATTTGATTCCCTACTCATTTCAAATAACATCAAAGCATTCAAGTACTTCACATTTGTGAGAAATCAATTAGACATGACCAAATCGCATGAAATCATCTATAAATGTAATGAAATACGAAACTCGATATCTCATTTTCCCATTCATTGGACCACGAATGTCTTAATGGACTAATTGCAATGGAAATTCAGCCCGTAAGGTCTTTCCAAATGGTTTTCTCATCATTTTGTCGGCAAGACAATGTCTACACATTGGCAAATCAACTTTTATGAGTGAACTCAATAGTTTTACCTTCATTAGTCAATTCATCTTGTCTTGCCCTGTATGACCAAATCTAATATGTCATGTCACATCATCAGCAACAAATATTTAACGAATTTGTTGATTACATTGCAACACCATGAAACATTTACAAGTTAAAATCAAAATACATGTCATTCAAATACAAATTATCCCTTTCTCTAGCAAAGTTCAAAAATATAAACAAGTTTCAAAAGAACAATAACAAATATTAAATTCTATCTAATTTCTAACAAGTAAAGAATATCATGCAAAATGAGAGTTCGTCCACTTTGTAACTATAGATTACTAAAACCAACTTGTCTAATCTCCACTCTTGCAATGTTCTGAACATAGATCCACCTCGTACTAGAAGGCATTTTATGAAAGTCCACAAATCTCTCACGATCTGTTATTATATCCAGAATTGTTCTTTTGTGATCCGTCTTTATTCTTCTTTCCTTCTTACTATTTTTGGTTCCTTTTACACATAGAGCACAAGGCTCTTTTGAAACTGGACTCTATAACAAAGGTGTCAATTGTGAATCTCGAAACACCAAACTACTCATTCTCAAGATCAACGTAGCGAGCAGCATCCGATAAAATTTTTGCACTATCATTGTAAGTCAAATTGAGTTTCAGGTGCTCCCACTTGTTAAGAATGGATTGGATTAAGATTTTAACTTTTTGTTCATCAGAGAAGACATGACCTGTAGACTTCAACTTTGTTATTATGTTAAACAATCAAATATTATTTAATAATGCGATCACCTCGTCTTTTGCAAGTATCAAACTTTGTGGTCAGCTCTCTTAGACGAGTTACACTGCTATCTTCACATTTCTCTCTGAGATACACCCAAGCGTGATGAGCTATTAAATTTTGCTAGTATTTGGGGGTCATCTCATCAATCATAGAGCGAACCAAAATCGCTCGAGCAATGGAATTTATCTTTTTCCACCCCTAATAGACATCTTGATTTCTCCTCTGATAAATACTATTGCCCACACCAGGGTCCTACATTACATGCTTAATGCCATCCAAGGTATCCTATTCTTCTAACACATACCATATTTTGTGACGTCCTTTTTCATAATTGTCTCCGTTCAATTTATCACATTTATTCAAATCCGTAATAATAGATTTTAATGCTATGGTCTATATTATAAGAGGATGGATATAAGTACTAAAACTCATATCATACATATAATTTTATATTTCAAAACTAACATGTACGACAGATCAACATTAGGTGTAGAATTGAAAGTTCATTAAGTTCTCAATCATCATCTATGGTATTAATGTATCACCATCACAAATTTAATTTAAAACTACAAAATTCAATAGATTTTATGTTAGAATCACTCAAATTCTTCAAACCAAAAAACCTCCCACTTAAATATACAAATAATTTAAATAATATTTTAATTTTGAATAAAAATTACTTAAATTCTACAAATTCAAAATTCATTCAAGAGACCCATGTTTTCTTTTGCATGCAAGATCATTCGTATCAACAAATTTAGGCAACAAATGACTAATGGAAACTTTAAATTAAAATATCAAGTTTCTTTAATACATGATCATGGTCCTAACAGACAACTACAATACACAAAAGAATACATTCAAATGCATGATCTCAATTCAAGATCTGTCCATTCGAGAAATCATATTTATCATTCACTTAGATAGTCTATTCGAAGGAAAAGATCTCCTTATAGCACGTGAACTCAAGCTATTTATACTTTGGGATAATAATTTCTTAATTTAGGTCTTTATATTCTTTACTCTCTATTTTTCTATTAATACTGACATCACGTCATCAAGAAATATTCTCCCTCTCTCGGCAATCGTCTCATCAACCACACTAATCTAAAGAAGAATCAAAGAATTTTTCAAAATATATACGTCATCACTCCAAAAAGAATGGTTTGGATCACAAAGTTTCTGGCTTTTTTTTTATGATCTCCAAATAATCTGGTAAAATATGATATGGTTCTATTTTATAAGTCAACATTTGACCCAACTTAATCATACACTCTGAATTTCTTAATATTCTAGCTATCCCCCGGAGAGGTCCATGAGTGAGTTTGATCCTCACAATTTTCTTGAAAAATGAAAACAATATATTGTTGGGTACACAGCCAACAATAATATGACATAAAATTTTATATACCAACTTCAAAAAATATGCTCAATTGTCAAACAACTTTCTCTTGTAAAAACTAATTTTTCAAACAAAAATAAATAAGCATAAAACCAAATAGGTATAGAAATCCAGGTAGTTAATAATATGAAAATAATTTTTTAAGTCGTACAAAAATTTTCTACATTTTTTTGGGATAGAAAATAATTTTCTATATTTTTAAACAATTTATTGAGTTTAAAAATCAATAAAAATGATTTTTCAACACTCAAAAATAAATTAAAAATTACAAAAAAAATCACATAGGCATAAGAATTATTTTTTGTGAAAATTCTAACTTGAAACGATGCCCTTACGTGCCCTCATGCATAGACATAAAAATAATTTTTATGAAAATTTCATTCACGTGTATGTCATGAGCCACCTTTTCGATGATTTTCAACCATGAAATTTTAGCTACCCTCTATTTTTTATGCTTCTAAGTTCAATAGTGGTCTTAGTTTTCAGGTCAGACACCTCTAGCCTAGGGTATGGGATTCACGTGTCGTTGCCAAGAGTGGGGATGGACATATTTTCTATTCATCTTCTTCATTTTTCTGTTATTCTTCTACAGTTCAAACCCATTTTTAAATTGTTATATTTTTCTCAATTTTTAACTATTTTTCGCATTCTTTATATGTTGAACAGTATTTTTCGAGAGGATTCTAACCATATAAAAATCAAATCATGAAATACAGTATTCTAAAAGATATGAGTATATAAATTTCGACTAAGATTTGAAATATCTTATAATGTATTCAACGCATGCGTATCAAATTTTACATATTTAATTCTCATGGAATATGTATACTATTATGTAAAATTGAGACAATTTTGTCAACCCTATTGCAAGATGCCATTAACGAATCATATACATTTTCATGGCGTTTTCATATTTTTTTAACAACCAAAAGGGGCAGGAAATACACAAACATGGCTCTAATACTAATATCGGATATAAACAACCATCAAATTCAATTTTTTCATGCAAAAATTTTCGAATCCAAGTTGGGTTGGAATCATTTATCTCTTGCAACGGTTGGGTATTCTAGGTGTAGAAGAGTATCATGAAAATTGGATCATTTTTTTTTTGTTCACAATTCCAATGTCCTTGATCAACCTTGTTCTCTCTCTTCAATGTAAAGATAGTTTATTCTATCTCTCTCTCTCTCTCTCTCTCTCTCAAAAGGCACGTTAGTTTCTCATCTCTACTTCACATATTTTGAATAATATGGACAGGTTTTTTCCAAAAGAGAGAGGGAGTTGTCCCACAAAGAGTGAGTCATAGGAAGAGAGGGAGTTTTCCCCAAAAAAAAAAGGCCCTCTCCCCATTTCTCTCTTTCTATTCAAATGAATAGAATAGGTTAGGATCGGGTTTACGCTCATGGACCTGCACCTCCATTTTCCAACAAAAAGAAAAAAGCATAAAGTTATCGGTTCATAATTGCTTGCTAATAGAACAATGAAAATCAATTCAAAGTTGTTAGGTAATTCTTTTCATCTATATCATGTGATGTTATTATTAATAAATATTATAATTAAATAATATGTTGGATTTTTTTAAGGATTCTCATGCAGCGGAAGCATACAATAATTTTTGAAAAATAAATGAGATCGGGTTTAGGGTACCTCAATTCGTAGAATCTTCAAGCGGCGCTTTCCTTGATCCTATTTCGCGGTCGGGATGGTGATCACGAAGTTAGTCGAATCACCACCACAGTGTCACAACTCCCCAACCCTCTACATCCGATGATTTGCTTGACAATAGGAGATTTTCCTACGCGAAAATCTCTATCCCTCACTCTATTTTCTCTCTTAGAGAATTCTTTGAAACCCTAACAAAATTGTCTTTCATGGTTTCCCCTATTGTTCCTTCTCACAGAAGGAAGGAAAGACCAATTTTCTTAATTGGTGGGGGGTTACCAAATAATATTGGTTAATGGTAATTAAGGATGGAAGTTACCCCATTCCTTAATTACCCAAATGCCCATAATGGGCATAAATAACCAACATCTCCCACTTGCACATTAGGGTATTTCACTTCCGTCAATCACAATATCGCAACTCATGCGATCTATCACATCACCTTACTGGACTTTTCATACTGGATTGGGTATCGTGCGACGGGCAAGTACACCTGCAAGCAAAGACTTCTCGATACACCTGTTAGGATGATCGAGTAGTCACTGTTAGTATAAAAATAACTCGCTATACCCCAGACTCAATGCATTTACATCCATCGAGCCACTTTCCTCATCGAAAGTGATCCCCAATCAATTTGCTCGATATGTATTCATTATTATGTTTGAATCCCAACATGGATTAACATAATAGGTCGACATATGAATACATGACAATGATGTAATGTCTATTGGCCTTCCTTTTCCCAAACTCGAATCTATCGGTCTCAATTCATCTGCTTTCCTAAACATGCCCCTTAGACCTCAATTTATCTTCCGGACCATAGGTAAACAGACTAAAATAGCAACACTGAACCAAAACTTCCAGAGACAGCCGAAAGTAATAAGGGTATAAGAGATCCTACCCAATGGATCTCAGGTCTCACACAGTGGGAACGGGGATCAAAATCAAACTATCGTCTCAAATAATAGCTCCCACTGTCTCATGGTCGTCTCATCACACGTGGTATGAAACACGTGTCATAGTGTTATTCCCCTATCTCTCAAAGGGCATATGTCAGATTTCTCTAACACTGTACAGGTACGGGACTCAGTCTACACATAAGACTCTACCCAGAGATCTCAGAGAGAGCATCTCAGAGACAATATCACAAATCGCAGGTGATATCTGAGATCTCAAACATGGCTATTTACAGGCAACATGGATGTAGGTATTTCCATGTCGGTCATATCGCATATGACCTCATCCTGAACACATATCAGGGCGACTTATGTTCTAGTAGGGCTACTCTCAAAATCTCTTACAACTAGAATCCGTCTCATCTCCGCTCACTCAGAGTCGGAGGTGGTCACTCGTGTGAGAGAGTCGACCACGCCTGCCTGACACATCTTTTATCACAAGATCACAATATATGATAATAAATGATGCATAAAATAAATATGTGACCCAATAATGCATACATGTCATATATTAAAATAAGCATCTGAAACAGTATATAAGGAGAAATGTTAAAGTACACTAAACCAATGATTCCTTATCTCACAAAGGAATCTCTCACAACGGGTTTTCTGAAGAGATCAGCTCTCATGCTGTATGTCAAGGTGTACTTAGCTGTCACAATACCCTTCTCGATAATATCTCTTACAGTGGTTTTCGGTATTAATGTGTTTGGCTTTGCTGTTACACTTAGGGTCTCATTTGTTGACAGTGTCGGTCTGATTATCACAATAATCATCACTGACCTCCCACTATCTGTCATGACCCCTAAGTCTCTCAAAAAATTTTTGAAGCCAACCATTCTCATGAACTGCAATTGAGCATACTACAAGCTCAGTCTTTATCGTTAATAGAGATTTACTGGTTCTCTTCTTACTGCTCTGAGAAGATAAAACCTTTTGCGTTTATTCAGATCACTACTCCCAGTCAGTATCTGAATCCCAATGAAAAACACAAATCACCTCATCCGTAACACATGGAGAGGTCCGTAATTCAAATGAGATTTTTAAAAATCCTTTTTCACTATTCTACAGTGATCCCTTCAAGAATTCTATTAATACCTACTCACCAGATCGATCATATATATGCCTCATCGCATACATCAAACTATATAGCGCATGTGTAAACCTCATCGCATATAAAAGTCTGGTCATGTATGCCTCATCGCATACATCAAACTGTATATCACACGTATATACCTCATCGCATACACTAGAAATGTATTTTGCACTGGAATAAGGGATTCTGCTCATCTCCCTTATTTCCTTTATAAATTCTAGGGCATGTGTCAAGATTCATATCTTTTTACCTTTAGCGATAAGAGTATCTTTTAGGTTGTCATCGCTCTTCTCGAAATGCTCAAGAATCTACCTGATGTAAAAACTCTTGTTAAAGAGTTAACACCATTCTCAAGCGATCCCTATGGATCCAAAATCTGAGAATGAACTAAAACCTTATAACCATGTTACAATGGTCATTGGATACTCTCTGTTGTTCCTGGCCAACAGAATGTCACCTTCATATGAGAACATGCCCATAAAGGAGTCATCGGGACGTATCAGATAAATGCAATGATCCTACTCGATCATTACAAAACCATAAGATATCACCTTCTTGTGAAATCTCAGGCGCCGCTGTCTAGATGATAGCTTAAGGTCGTATGTTGATTTCAAAAATCAATAGACCTCATCCACCTGATCTACTAGAACGAACCCAGAGGGATGCTCCATGTAGATCGCCTCATCTAGACTTCCAATACGAAAGCGGTCTTTACGTCCTTGTGATGTGACTCTTGATCCATGTTCGTGACAATCGCTGAAAGATAAACGGATCGAGATAAATTGGACTATGACTCATCGATAGTCCACCCCTCAGTCTAAGTGTAACCCTCGGTTACTAGACGGGTTATTTACCTCTTCATCAATCCGTTGACCTTTATCTTGACTTTGAGAACCTACTCGTTCCCAATAGTCCATCTGCCCTCAGGTTGATCAACTAGATCCCAGATCCCGTTGATTCTCATCAACTCCTTCTCTTCATTTATGGCCTTTAATAAACGATCTTTTGCATCTTTTGCAGAACTCTCGAGAGCCTCTCGGACCGTTTTAGATTTCTCATCATCCTCTAGAGTCGCAACGAGGGTCTCACCCTCAATCGAGAAACAACGTTTAAATACGCATTCTCGATACTCTTAGGAGGAGAGAAAAATTTTTACCTCTTAATGGATCGCTCCCACTGAGATCAAGATCTGTAGTGGATTCTTGTATCCCGCCGCTGGGCTCCCTGAGCCACTAGACTCATCCATCGCATAAAGGGTAGGGTCCAAATTGATTTCACCTCTCTTAGGGAAATCATTCTCAAGAAATATGGTATTACGAGACTCAATATTAATTATAGTGTCGTCTGTGTTCACCTAGGAACACGTATTTTCTTGCGGGCCTAACTCACCGTGTGAATGCGAGAATTCGTGGCACAACCCCATAACCTCAAGTGGCTTAAGTAGCTAAGGTCAGGCTGCCTCCCTGTCCAAAACTCAAATGGGGAACTGACTAATAGTCAGTAGTCTCGTAAAACTCTTCTCGAAACAGAGTCTCATGTGTAGTTTAGACGAATACTTGCGTCCTCGCTCGGTTCTGAGAGTCTCTACTCTCAAATCTAACTGATTCTCAATCTCGTTTATGAACCTTCTGAAGCAGTCTAATGCCTCAGACTTATGCCAGATAGATGAACCGAAACGCACGTAAACGTCTATAATTATCTACACAACTCCATTTCTGGCTCTCATACTCATAAGACCGCAAAAATAAAGAAAGGCACAATGGTCTAACTGCAATGGAGTCCCAGCTCTCATTGCATTACCAAAATGGTTTTCTTGTTATTCTGCCGGCTAGGCAAAGCTCATATACGGGTAACTCGAATCTGGTCAGTGAGTCCATTAAACCTCTCGCAACAAACCGATTCATCATCTCTTACCCTATGTGTCTAAGTCTACTATGTCATTCATTTACATCATCATCTACGCAATCAGATATAAAGACAATAATAGAACGTCAAGAAACCATTATGAGGAGCAGCACCCAGTGCATACAATCCATCATGGATTAAAACCAGAACAATTTATAAAATTTGTCGTATTAAAATAATGTTGTGCATATCCTAGTTAATCTTAGACAAGATACCAAATTAAAGATCCGTCGAATACCAACAGTATTAAGAACGTCATGGCAAGTGTCGTTCCCTCTGACAACGACAAATGCTTTGTCCTTAACGTAAATCCTTCAAACTTAAGGCTTCATTTGACGGAACTTTATTTACACACTCCTGTCTCGAGTTACGTGGTCGGTTGCTCCTGATTGAGAAATCAAAAGGCATAATTGTGAATGAGACAAAACTCACACCACGTAAAGAAGAATAATATTAATTTCTTCTCGTCACACTCACGAGCGAAATGACCAAATCTACCGCAAACGTAGCAATTTACATTAGTCTAATCAAATTCCTTCTTCTTGCATTCTTGTATCTTGTTGTCGGTTTTATCGGATGATTTTTATTACCTGGATCTCGAGTCTCGTTCGCATACTTATGCTATTGGCTTAGCGCCAATGAAGTCCTTACTCGACTCCAATGAATTAGCATGACTCGAGTGTGGCCTACTCGCCCCTAAGTGCTCCTCATCGAGCTCACAATACGTATTCACGTCAACGAAAGTACGAATACTTTCGTCAAATGTGAGATAGAATTTCACGGTTTTCCATGAATCAGGTAAAAACTGGATCACATCCAGTACCTAAATTCCATCCGAAATTTGCTTGTCCGTATATTTTAACTCGGTGATCATACTCGACATTTGCCTCATTGTATGATTAGCCATTTTCTTCTGCATCCTCACATTAGGTGCCGAAGAGAGCAACAATGCTCTTATGGGACAAGACGAACCGACATTTCCATAGAATATGACTCGTAGAACGAGATTTAGTAATCGTGCATGCCACTGATAAGTATTGCCCTAACTTGGCAATTCTTTTCTACCATGCACGATAGGTCCCTTTATCTCGTATACTCTGAGGTGCGGTGCCCACCTTGGGGCCCATCATCTCTTGCCTCAGATTTCCGTTAGATTTTGCCTCTCGAGAATAAACTGAATCTATTGATAAAATCTCGCATATCACATCATTCAGTTTACTCTCCTTACAAAAATTTAATACGACAGTTCTCAACGCATTAAGAGAAATATTTATGACTTGGACATGCTTATTATCCCATTTTTGTACGCCCTACGAATTATCAAGACCAAAATGACTTGAGTACAGACCCCAAAGCGAGCGTATGAGTCAACGGACACCATACACCACAACCCGGAATCGCATCTTACCATTTGGACTTTGATTCGGCATACAAAAACCCACAAAAAGTCACATTTATGGATATAAGACCCCAAAAAATTTAAAAAAATTCAATTTTAAGCGACCTCACGCGCAGCCATGGGGTTCACACGCGCCGCCGCACGCTGGCGGTGCACTCCATGCGCCTCCACGCGCCTTCACGCGCCGGCGGCGGTCTGCCGCACGCGCCAGACGCGCGGCGCGCCTCACACATGCCTCCACGCGCCTGGCGCGGCTTGGCTCACACGCGCCCAGTCGCGGCGCGCGGCTCACGCACCTCACGTGCTGAGCCGTGTTGAGCCGGGTCTGACCGGGTTGGTCAACGGGTCAGGGTTGACCCGAAGTCCGGTCAACGGGTCGGGTGGTCCGACCCGATTGGGTTGGTTACGGGTCGGTCACACACGCGCCTGCGGGTCTGGGTCGGGTCTTCTTCGCCCGACGGGTCCTGCAACGGGTTTTTCGACCCGTTTTCTGAAAAACACTAATCCGGCTGTTTTTTCTTGCATTTTTCGACTGGAAAAAATTTGTGGGCATCCTCTAAATATCCTACATTCGATTTTTGGAGATTCTAACCCAAAAATTATGGAAATCAACCACCACAGTCGCGGCCCTCCGAGGCCATTTGGAAATCCCAGTTTCCGGCATCCAATAATAAAAGACATAAAATTGTAGATCTAGATGCAAGAAACACATTTATAATTTTTTCATGCATCGATCCGCCCTCTAAAGCCACAGATCTAAGGATTTCATATCCGTACGATCGTAAACTTCGACCGCACTTTTCATGGCCCAAACATACTCAGAAAATTAAACAAAAAATAGTTTTGTAATCCCTGGGCCATGGGTATTCCTATGGTATTCTCGGATGCACGAAACTTATCCGTGATCCAGACCCCAAAATTTTAAAACCCCAAAATAATTCCGAAAATTATTTTTCCTAATCCAACATATGCTCTGATACCAATCTTGGATTTTTTTAAGGATTCTCATGCAGCGGAAGCATACAATAATTTTCGGAAAATAAATGAGATCGGGTTTAGGGTATCTCAATTCGTAGAATCTTCAAGCGGCACTTTCCTTGATCCGATTTCGCGGTCGGGATGGTGATCACGAGATTAGTCGAATCACCACCACAGTGTCACAACGCCGCAACCCTCTACATCCGGTGATTTGCTTGACGATAGGAGATTTTCCTACGCGAAAATCTCCATCCCTCACTCTATTTTCTCTCTTAGAGAATTCTTTGAAACCCTAGCAAAATTGTCTTTCATGGTTTCCCCTATTGTTCCTTTTCACAGAAGGAAGGAAAGACCAATTTTCTTAATTTGTGGGGGGTTACCAAATAATATTGGTTAATGGTAATTAAGGATGGAAGTTACCCCATTCCTTAATTACCTAAATGCCCATAATGGGCATAAATAGCCAACATAATACTTGAAGAGCTCTATCCTAGATTGATATCAAAATTAATAGCATATAACTTATTTGTTCAACCAAATTTTACATGTTAAACTCGATTCAAGTTTGAATATCTTAAAATTTTAAGATTATTAGAGTATCTAATCTTCGCTTCATTAACTTTCATCTCTTTTTATCAGTATTAATCCAGTAAAAAATTTTAATCGTTTGTGTGTTTTTTTTCGATTTCTATATATTTTAACACTTCATTGGAAATTCTCTTCCCCCCCCCCCCCGTCCCGGGCACTTGCAAAAATAAAATGTTATATTATAATTAAGCTTATAAGTTCTATTTTAGGAGACGTGGCAAGAAATATGGATTTTCCTTTTCATTTAGAATAAAATGTAGATTTACATTGTCAGGTAAAAATAAAAATAAAAAAGCTAGGTTGTCATCGAATAAATTTTTGTCCACTACATAAAACAAAATTTGGGAAGTAGAAATCCAAAACATAGCATAATTAGGTATACCTGGTGGTTGGTGTACGAGATAGATTTCTTAAAGAAATAAGTTCAACTTCAATAGTTGTGCGAAAAAATTATCTCATTTTATAATCCTAAATGCACTGATCTCATATTAAGTTAAAAAAATATAAAATAATTGAAAATTTTGAAGGGCTAGTTTTGCCCTGCCTTTGTTCCTCAATCACTGCCTACTAGTGTAAAAATTTTGCAAAGGTTGCCAAGGATGTGAAAATAATTGATTTCTTGCAACTATTGAGAAAAGTTGATTATCTTTTTATCACTGCCTACTTCTTGTCCTTTGGGCATGTATATTTGGGCATTAGGATTTATTATTGGTGATACTTTGATTAGTGAGGAGGATTCCAGCAACAAAATTTGGAGAACAGGCTGGTTGGAAGATTCTGAGGTAACTGATGGTCTGACTTTGCTGATCACAGGTGAAGACGCTGAGGTTAATAACAATCTCTTGTTCTAAGTGGTTGGTCTTGATTGACCCTTGCTGCCCAATATTTGGCATGGTGTTCTGTAGAACTACTGATTTTTTAAATGACTCGTTCTTGCATTACTTCTTTTGGACCTTGTGGATTGAAGTCTATGGTACTTTTAGCAGATGTTGCCTTTACCATAATCAAAAAAAAAGGGGGGGGAATTTCTACGCTCAAATTTTAGATTTCTGTTCACCCAAAGTTTCTAAGAATTT
The DNA here is from genome assembly GCA_033439265.1 of Dillenia suffruticosa. Classification (NCBI taxonomy): domain Eukaryota; kingdom Viridiplantae; phylum Streptophyta; class Magnoliopsida; order Dilleniales; family Dilleniaceae; genus Dillenia; species Dillenia suffruticosa. The sequence goes on from JAVTVX010000005.1 coordinate 6,861,120, forward strand.
GTGAATAAAATGGATATTCTAATGTACTGGTGCATTTGGTTGGAGAATGCTGGGATCTTTGAGGGTCCATTCCATAATCCTTTACTTTTTTTTGGGGGGGGGGGGGGGGATTAAATGTTGTTGTTTGCCTCTCGTGCCTTGTGGTTTGCTTTGAAGTGTTCTCTCTTAATAGATTTGCTAAGCGCTCCTTTGTTTTTAAGTTTTACGACATTCTTTGTCTTTGAACTTTGTTTTCTTTAGGATGCCTCATCATTGTCCTCCTTCTCCACGTGTTTTTTCTATTAAGGATGAAATAGACTGGGAGATGACTTATTGCATTATAAGGAAGTAAAAGTTGACACAGTTCCGGATGATGAAACCAGGTAGGTCCCATCCATTCAAATCTCTTTTCTTGCAGGTCCCCCCCCCCCCAATACTGGATGTTTGAGTTGTATAAGTCTAGTTATTGAGAAACATATTCATTTAAATTGTATTTATTTGGTTGTTATGCAGAATGATGATACAATTTTGTCTAGTCTTCTTGCTGTTTAATAAGGTTAAAGGAGGCCTTTTGGTAGAACTTCTTATTATTGTGCAAAGTATGTTTAAGCTCTTCTTTTAGCTTTTATACATTTAGCTTTAATAAGCAATTCTTGATAAAAGGTTTAGTTAAGCTGTAGTTGAATGGATTAAAGATTGCAATAATAAGTTGTAATTTGTTTTGTGGATATTGAAAACACCTACTGTTATGTCCATCAGAAGCTTCTTTTTATTTATTTAGCTTTTGTTTAAGCAAATAATGTGTTCTGGGAGGTAGAGGCAAAAGTGGATCAATTGTGATTCATGTCCATATAAGTCTAGTGGCATCCCGGTTCCTTAGCCCCACGAGCACTTCGCTTGTTGCATGGGAAATCTATCACACCACAAACCTTGATTAACTCTAGTGGTGTTTTCCTTTTTGTTTCTTTTCTTTTTTACAAAGAAGGGAAAAAAATTGTAGTCTCCTTTAATTTTGTTTGATCTATCTCCTTTCTGACTTTTATAGTTCGTTAGGTTTAGTATTTTTTTTTTTTCACACTGGTGTACTTCATGGCTCATTACCTTTGGCAGGGTCAACATGGCAGAAGGTTCCCGTTCATAAAATAGTAAGAACACTGCTTGTCCTGCGGGTAGATTGGATACTTACTTGCAACCTTGAAACCTTGAAAGCTATGCTTAAACGAATTCAAAGTTATTAGTAACCTTATTCTCTGCATCCACAGGCTTGTTGGACATTGTGAGGCATTGCACATATATTGGATTGGCAGATGACACTTACGCATTGCTTCAGCATTCTCACGCCCCGAACCGGGTCGTGGACAGTCGCCTATTGTCCTTGGATGTCGGTTGTATTTTTACAGAAAATTGGACAGAACCTCCCCATAAATCGGAGGTTTTCCGTGTACAATTTAAATCTGTATAATCAAAATCACCCTGTAATTTAAATAAATGGTCATCTCGGCTCTCCAAAATTAACAAACATCACCGCCAACATTCAGAACAACGTAAGGCTACAAGTTTCTAGCAGTCCTAGCCACAGACCTCTACTGTCATGCCCAACTAGACTATGAACAACCGCCACAACGAGCGGATCTAACTTTTATCTTATATACAATAATTTTCCCAAGTAAAATTTAAATATGTACAATCGTCTCAATGCAAATGAAATATGAGAGTTAAATTATACAGTTATCCAAAAATAAGTACACGGCCAACTACAGAGCTCAATGTCAATACCTCGCAGGATCGAAACTAGATTAGAAGTAAATCTCACCGTCAGAAATACCAACTCCGCTCTAGAGCCTGTAACGTCACTCTATCACAACAAACCTGTCTGAAGAGGGAAAAGAGAGGGATGAGTATCATGGGAAGATACTCAGTGAGTGAGGGGGATAATATCAAGCATAAATGGCATGAGTGAATAATTTGGAGTGTCAAATAATATCATTTGAAACAAAATTTATATTTTCGCGGCAAAATATGATATGTTTAGCAATTTGAAATTCAATTAATCAATCACAAGATAACAAGCATGTATGCATCCATTTAAAATCAAGTAACATCAGAGCGAGCCAAAAAATGGTCCTGGCAAAGGTCAACCGTGACCAAGGACAGGCGCATCGGGAGTTTTATTATGCATGACTTCAAAACGCTCTCTACCCCGACGTTGGCCATGAGTTCGCTGGGGCTAACTCATCAACGTGTATAGGACCCAGTCCGGTGCTAGACGGTGGCGTCACACACGTCTTCCCCCTACGTGGGTTCAACCGGCCGCTCCTATAGCCTTTAGAATAAATGACGTTTGCGGATACCTCTTGCAGAAGCGTATCCGGGCAACCCGTGCCTCTACAAACGCCCTTCGTAGCTACGGAATCATCATAGTATCACAAGGGCACAACGTCCCATAGCATCACAAGGGCACAACGTCCCACAAGTATCATCACATCATCGCATAACTAGTAGGCATCCAACCCACATAGTTCATCGAAAATATCTTTAAATTTGCGTGCCAATACATCTCATCAATTCATTTCAAAACAGCATATCAATACAACGGTATAAAATGAAATTTATACATTTTCAAATAATGGCACAATTATTGTTTCATTTCAAACCATGGATGCATAGTCATTGTAAATATAATTCAAAACACTTCAAAAATCACAAAACAGATTTCTAAATTTAATATCATACGTCAAACGAATGCATATCAAAACATAGTTTATCGAAAACACGACAGAAAATACGTTTACTATTTTATACAAGAGATTAGAGTCTCACTCACATGTCTAGGGAGGGTGGTCACTCCCTACTTTTCAACGACTCTCCAAAAGACAAATCTAATTAAATCATCAAATTTTATATCAAATAAAACCCTAATAAGGGAAAATTTATTCACACTGTGAAGTGAGTGCGTTTCTCTCACCTAGAGTTTCTCGGTTTCAGATCTAGCGTCATTCGCCCTTCGGGTTGGTTTAAAACCTATAATATTTCTGAATTTCAAATCTATTAGAAACCACTAAATTTCTAACACCAAACCCTAGAACTTTAACCAAATATAGTCATTACCTGCAGTACAGAAGATGCAGGTGAGCTCTCGAAGGGGAAAACTGGTCGCGGGCTCGCGGGTCGTCACGGGCTCCCAGGTCGGTGGGCTGGCTGCTAACGGGCTGGCCCGCTGGTGGCTCGCGGGCTCTCAGCCCGGCTTGCTGGTTGCAACGGGCTTCGCGAGTTGCAGTGGGCCGCGGCTGGACTGGGCCTTGGGCCGCTGGTGGGCTGGCCCGCTGGTGGGCTGGCCCGCTCACGGGCTAGGGCTAGGGCTCGCGCTGGTCGCGAGCTGGGTCGCGCGCTGGGTCGCGAGCTGGGTCGCACGCTGGCTCGTGCTGGGTCGCGCGCTGGCTTGCGTGCTGGCTCGCGGGAGATCGCGCGCAAGGCTCGCGATGGCTCGAGGCGGCAGCGTTCGTAGGGGATCGCACGAATGCGTGTTGTGTAGACGGTGAAGCACTGGAGCGGGGTGCGCAAGTGAGCTCCCGAGCAGGCGCGCGCTCGCGCTATGGAGCTCTTGGACAGTTGCGTGCTCGGCTGGGCTAGCGCAGCTCGTAGGAGATCGCACTGCGCGGAGGAGAAAGGCTGCTCACGGGAGGCGCTGCAGCCGCGGCGATCGCAGGAGGAAGGCGAGGCGGTGGGCAGCGGAGGAGGAGAGTAGCGGTAGAGGAGAAGGGAAAGAGAGAGAGAGAGAGAGAGAGAGAGAGAAGTAAGGAGAATTAGGGCTTTAAGCCCAAATTTTGACTTTTTTCTTTTTTCTTTTTTATTATTTTTTTTTCCTCGATGTTACAAGCATAACACCCATCTTTATCTCCTAGATTTAGTAAATGTGAGGTACTTGCTTCCGAACTATTTCTAAATAATTTTATAGTGCTTTCTTCCGCTTTCTTTTGCCGGGAGTTTCATTGTTTTTTCTCTCATTGTAGCTGCTCTGTTCATGCCACATGTCAAATTTATGTAGTGTTGTCATCTCTTTTTCTCCTCCTATTTAATTTTTCTGTCATTTTGCATCTATATTACTATAATCCTCATAAATAACAGTTCTAATTGATATTTTATCAAGTAGATAGCTGTTTAGATTACCTGTCGAATGTGTCTTGTTTATTTAGGCGGTTCAGAACACATTAAACTGCTAGCTATTATATATTTGCTTATAGTTATGGGGACCCCATTACCCCCTAGTGATGCGTCATCTAGATGATACAATCAAGAACATGGTATTGTAGCACACTAGATCACTAAAATGGCTGATGCTAACTATAGATTGGTTTGAAGCAGAATACCAAATACAACCACAAAAATAGAAAAAATGTTCTTAATTTAGAAAGTGACTATGATATTCAATACTTGTTTCTTTTTTTCTTTTTATTTGTTTTAGTATCGATTAAAGTTTATTTTTCCATGCTATATTCTCTTTCAATGGTATTCTCTATTGGGAAAATTACTTGATGCAAAATATGCCAAATATCGTGTTAAATAATCGGAATCAAAACTCAAGAACTAAAACTGAAATTCAAGTTGGATGGAAGTGTACCTGACTCCATAGCCGGAAACTGAATAGAATACAAACTTGATTCAACCTTCGTCTGGACATAATCCCGGCTGTATTCTCACAAAATCTCTCTATATGATGGGAGTATTAGGGAGAAGAGTAATTCAATGACCCAAGGACCATAACCCTTATTTATAGTTGTAGGGATGATTTTACTTCCAAATTCATAATTGGAATTTGTCTATTTAGCTTATTCAAGTTACCTTACCTGATTCACATGAATTTAGGTAACTTTCATGCTATTCTTAAGTCACCCTTAGACATTCCCTATTTAACCCATCATAAATAGTAAATGTCCATTGGTATCTACACATTTATTTATTTCCATATCCTTTGAGATACTTAAACCCAAATTACTGAATTTTCTAAATTTACCAGATCACTTTCATATGGGCTTATCTTATGGGTTTGACAGTATGCAATACATAATTATTTTAACATATAAGTCCAACGTTGGATTAATGATCCAACAATCTCCCACTTGGGCTATATGTGAGACTTTATAATTATGTAATTGCTAAATAACCGAATGAGCTCAACTTCTCTATCAATACTGAAATGTATTTACAACCAATCCCGTCCATTAATTATATCAACTTAGGATCAAGGCGGCTTTTGTTGTAATTTCGCAACTCAACCTTCAATGGTCATGTAAATTAATATAACCAAATGACATGGATTATGATATGGATGCGTAGCGTGGAAATGTCATGCAATGTGATCTTTAACATGCCTATTTCCAACTGGTCCTCTTTAGTGAGATCATATCAAATCAGAGTGAATAAAAAGACTGAATCTTTATTTCTGCAGAATTTAACTGTAGTAACTCAATATTTATATCAATAGTGCATTCATGATTTACAAACTCTCACTAAAATTGTATATCCTCAAGTGGCATTACGCCCATACGAGTAACATGCTCAAGGAATACTTTGGGTGGCAAACCCTTTGTAAGTGGATCCGCAATCATGGAGTTTGTTTCTATATGTTTTATAGACATCTGACCACTCTGTACTCTTTCTTTAACAACCAGTAACTTGATGTCTATGTGTTTGGACTTTGTCAAACTCCTGTTGTTATTGGAATAGAGGACTGCCGATTTATTGTCACAAAATAATTTGAGTGGCTTATCAATGCTATCCACTATCCGTAGTCCCGTGACAAAATTTCGCAGCCATATTCCATGGTTGGATGCTTCATGACACGCTATAAATTCTGCCGCCATTGTGGAAGATGCTATAAGAGACTGTTTAGCACTCTTCCAAGAAATGGCTCCTCCTGCTAGCATGTAGATATAGTCTATTATAGATTTCATGCTATCTTGACATCCCGTAAAGTCGGAGTCAGTATACCCAGTGATCTCAAGCCGTTCCGACCTCCGATACGTGAGCATATATTCCTTCGTTCTTACAGATACCGCAAGACTCGTTTGACAGCTTTCCAATGGTCCATTCCAGGATTACTTAAGTATCTGCCCAACATTCCTATAATGTACGCAATATCTGGACGCGTACATACCTGAGCATACATCAGACTTCCTACTGCTGATGCATAAGGAATCTTCTGTATTTCCCGTTTCTCAATATCATTTTGGGGGCACTGTTTGAGACTAAATTTGTCTCCTTTGGATACAGGGGTATCACCAGGTTTACAATTTTGCATGCCATATCTCGTTAAGACCTTTTCAATATATCCCTTTTGGGACAATTGCAGAATACCTTGAGAACGATCTCGGTGTATCTGAATGCCCAATACGAAAGAACTTTCTCCAAGATCTTTCATCTCAAATTTCTTTGTGAGAAAGATCTTGGTTTCATATAATAGATCTTTATCGTTACTGGCAAGCAATATGTCATCGACATATAAAACTAGAAAAATATATTTACTCCCACAAAACTTATGGTATATACATTCATCAACTAAATTCATCTCAAAACCAAAGGAGATGATTATTTGATGAAATTTAAAATACCATTGTCGAGATGCTTGCTTGAGTCCATAGATGGATTTTTTAAGTTTGCAAACCATATTCTTTGGATCTCCCGACACAAAGTTTTCTTGTTGCAACATATATATCGTTTCATCAATGTTACCATTGAGAAACGCCGTCTTTACATCCATTTGGTGTAACTCAAGATCAAAATGTGCCACTAACGTCATTATAATCCTAAAAGAGTCTTTCGAAGAAACTGGAGAGAAATTCTCTTTATAATCAATGCCTTCTTTCTGTGTGAAACCTTTTGCGACAAGACAAGCTTTATATCTCTCCACATTACCTTTCGAATCCCTTTTGGTTTTAAATATCCATTTACAACCAATGAGTTTTGCTCCTTCAGGCAATCGGACAAGATCCCAAACGTCATTGTCCTTCATGGACTTCATCTCCTCATTCATGGCATCAATCCACTTTTGAGAGTTACAACATTCAATGGCTTGATGGAAGTTGATCGGATCATCTTCCATCACTCCAATGTCAACATCATGTTCCTGAAGAAATACAACATAGTCATCCGGAATTGTATTTCTTCTTTCTCTAGTGGATCTTCTTAATGGCATAGGTTCTTGAGGTGGTAGAGTTTGTTTTTCGGAATTGGAGGGTTCTCCAACATTGTCTAACTCTATTGTGTTTTGAACAGGATCAGGGATAGAAATCTGGTCAAGTCCAATAACACCTGTGGGAATATCAATATATTCCTCTTGAAAGACAATGTTTCTAACCATATCCCTCCCGGCAAACTCAACATCCTCAAAAAAACAGGCATTTCCCGACTCAAAAATGACCTTATTTGTGGGATCATAAAATTTGTACCCCTTAGATTTTTCAGAGTATCCTATAAAATAGCAACTAACTGTCTTAGCATCCAGTTTCCTTTCATTGGGCCTAAAAGGCCTAGCCTCAGCTAGACAACCCCAAACGCGCAGATGCTGCACACTAGGACGTTTGCCAGTCCAAAGTTCGTAGGGGGTTTTGGTAGTTGTCTTAGTAGGAATCCTGTTGACAAGGTATGCTGCAATCTTGAGTGCCTCTCCCCAGAGTGACTCAGGTAAGGCAGAATGAGCAATCATGCTTCTTACCATATCCTGAAGAGTTCTGTATCATCTTTCAGCAACACCATTCATGGCGGGTGAGCCAGGCATGGTATACTGTGGGACGATACCGCATTCCTCTAGGAAGTGAGCAAACGGTCCTGGATGCTATTCACCTGAACCATCATTTCTGCTGTAATATTCTCCACTACGATCAGATCTGACTTTCTTAATTCGTTTGCCGAGTTGATTTTCAACTTCAGCTTTATAAATTTTGAACATATCCAGAGATTAGGACTTTTCTGTAAGGAGATAAATGTAGCCATATCTTGAATAATCGTCTATGAACGTAATAAAATATCGTTGACCATTCCTAGAAGTCGAAGGGAATGGTCCACTGATATCCGTATGAATCAATTCTAAGACGTCTGAAGTCCTTTTGGCTTCATAATTCCTTTTATTAGTTTGTTTTCCCTTCATACAATTTACACAAACGTCAAAATCTATTAAATCAAGGGAATTAAGAATACCTTCTGACACAATTCTCTCTATTCTCCGTCTGGAGATATGACCTAATCTTTTGTGCCACAACGAGGAGGAATTCTCATTGGTTAATTTGCGCCTTACATTTCGAGTACCAGTATGCAGAGATTCATTAAAACAAGTCACAGTATCAAGTAAATAAAGATTATCGGATCCTAATAAAGAACCGGAACCAACTAAATTTGAATCAAGAAACAAACTAACTTTCTCATTTCCGAAAGAACAAGTAAAACCAAATTTGTCCAATACAGAAATAGAAATCAAATTCCGTCTAAAAGACGGTACAATAAATGTTTCATGTAGATCCAAAAAGAATCCGGTCCTTAACAATAATCTAAACCTTTCTATGACTTCAACTGGAACCTTATTGTCGTCACCTACGTAGATGTATCTTTCACCATCATTTGGCGATCGGTAATTTAGGCAACCCTGCATGGACACACTGATGTGAGTGGTTGCAGCGGAATCTAGCCACCAAGTGTGTCCTGGTACTGAAATTAAATTAACCTCAGAACAAACTAAAGACAGAAGCATACCTTTCTTTGCACGCCAAGCGTGATAATTGGTACACTCCTTCTTTCTATGTCCCTCACCACCACAAAAGAAGCATCCCTTCTTTTCCGGTTCACCCGGTACCTTTTGTTGCTTCTTCTAAGGTGTCGTACTTGCAGCATCCTTAGCGGGCTTCCTTTTCTTGCCTTTGGTCGACACTAGGTGAGCACTTTCTGTCCGATCTCGCTTCAACCTTTCCTCTTCTTGGACACAGTGAGAGATAAGTTCATTAAGAGACAAGGTCTTTTTCTGATAATTATAGCTCACTTTAAACTGATTAAACTGTCCTGGAAGAGATATTAAAATCAAATGCACAAGCAAGTCCTCAGAGAGGTCAAGCTTGAGCGCTCTTAACTTTGAAGCGATATGAGACATCTCCATGATGTACTCCCTAATATTGCCTTGACCTTTATACTTCATTGACACAAGACTTGCCAAGAGCGTACCTATTTCTGACTTTTCATTCTTAGCAAACCTTTTCTCAATATCAGCAAGGAAGTCCTTAGCTATAGCAATAGCATCAGATATAGTGCCCCGAAAACTTTCTGGGATGGCCTTCTTCATGATCATGAGACTAATGCGGTTCGACCTCTCCCACCTTTCAAACTCCCTCTTGTCATCAGAGATACTCTTATCAGTAATTGGTGGAGGACAGTCGGTCCGTAACGCAAAGTCCATATCCATAACCCCGAGAACAATAAAAAGATTTTTTCGTCATGATTTGAAGTTTGAGCCATTCAACATGGGAATAGAGTTGAGTTGGGCATTGATATTTGTGGAAATAGTGTTAACTGTCAAAATAGAGAACGGTGATCAATATATATACTCAAATGGAACTTTAAAAGCAAATAAATTCAAATATGAGAAATTCCCATCATCAGATACCGATAACTCCATTAATATTTTATCTTTGGATAAAATAAGTAATTTGTAAATGGTATCTGAATGTAGTAATCAAACACTGACAACAAGAGTATGTCAATCAACTATCTTCCTTTGGGCCGATGAATTGATCACATAAAAAAACGAATATTTGTCACGCATTTATTACCACAATGTGCACATGCAATTCCGTCAAATACGGACCTTCCTTTGGGCCGATCGGTATCCACATGAATTGCATACACACAACCTCTTATATCTCAAAAGATAAATTAATTTCCACAAAAGAGATCACTTTGGTGACATATTGTTTCAATTAATGTATCTCGAAATATATATACAAAACCATACTCATATTTGAATAATATCCGTAATTAAAAAAAAAAGATTCAATTTTATCTTGATGGACTCAATATCTTGAGAATTGGGCCATACCCAATCTTATAAACTTTAAATTGGGCTCGAAAACGAAAACTCAATTTTATTAAATCTGTTTCCATCATCTTTCTTTTCTATCCCTATACATTCGTTGTCGGCATAAAACCAAAGTTTTTAACCTTTTGCCGACAACTGGTCCAAAACTTGGCCAATCCCCATTCTGTAGCAGAGGACACCAGGAAAGTTCCCAGGTAGGTGGTGAGTTCGTGTAGAACCGCTTAAGAACCAGCCAACCTTAGACTTATCCCCGTCTTATTGACAGAACTTTCCTAGACATGTCATGTCATCGCATACTAAAAGAATGACCAGTTTCGAATATAAAAAAGACAGTGAAGAATGATAAGGAAAAAAAATGTGTTCAATTGAGTCCAATGAGTTCCAAAACCTGTTATACCCCAGGTTGGTTCTGTTTGGGCCCAAAATGGCACGTACCTTAATTCTTATGTGACGTGGAATTGCAATAAAAGAAAAGTTTTACAGTGTTAAAATCTGAAAGTTTTATTCTGAAATTGGGATATCATTCTTAAAAAAAAAAAAGGAAACTAAAATCGGAAGATTTCCTTTTTTTTTATTTCCCAAAACAAAAGTTTCCTTAAATATATATATATATATTTAAGTGAATATGACCCAAAAAAAAATGTCAACTTCCTTAAAAAAAAATATTTGCACAAGGAAATGATAGATATTAAAGATTTTTTTGTAAAAGAAAAAGGTAACTTTTCTTAAAAGAAAAATTAACTTCCTTAAAATATATATATATATATGCCAAAAGTACTTGCCATGCTCTTGCAATCTCGAGAGTATAATTTATCCCATATTTTTTTTTTTTTTGGAAACACTAGATGTCGACTTTTAATAAGAACTGAAGGTCGACTTTAAATAAAAAATTTCCATAACATTTTCCTTTATTGAAATCCACAAAAAAAGAAACTTGAATATATATATATATATGTATATATATATTTTTGTCAAAAACCAGAATATCAAAAGAATTCATAAAATACTAAAATCATAGGAAATCTTAAATATACAAAAAAATCCCGATGATTCAAACACGAGAGGCTCTGATACCACTTGTTGGGAAAATTACTTGATGCCAAATATGTCAAATATCGTGTTAAATCATCGGAATCAAAACTCAGAAACTAAAACTGAAATTCAAGTTGGATGGAAGTGTACCTGACTCCATAGCCGGAAACTGAATAGAATACAAACTTGATTCGACCTTCGTCTGGACAGAATCCCGGCCACGGCCTTCCAGGTCAAATGTATTCTCATAAAATCTCTCTATATGATGGGAGTATTAGGGAGAAGAGTAATTCAATGACCCAAGGACCATAACCCTTATTTATAGTTGTAGGGATGACTTTATTTCCAAATTCATAATTGGAATTTGCCTATTTAGCTTATTCAAGTTACCTTACCTGATTCACATGAATTTAGGTAACTTTCATGCTATTCTTAAGTCACCCTTAGACATTCCCTATTTAACCTATCATAAATAGTAAATGTCCATTGGTATCTACACATTTATTTATTTCCATATCCTTTGAGATACTTAAACCCAAATTACTGAATTTTCTAAATTTACCAGATCACTTTCCTATGGGCTTATCTTATGGCTTTGACAGTATGCAATACATAATTATTTTAACATATAAGTCCAACGTTAGATTAATGATCCAACATTCTCAACCCCAGCTCTTGACCTTTCTACCCATTTTTTTTAGAATATGAGAGGGTTTGTTGATAGAAGTGTCAACGATAATTTTTATCCATGCCAATGCAATATGCTTATCTTCTTTCTTGATCTAATATGAATTCGTTAAGGTATGTAATCATTTTGGTTTCGCAATACAAGCGTAATTTCACTTGTCATTCATGTAATTGCAGTGCAACCCCTTTACTTTGTTGATAAATAGGAAAAGTGTTATCCATAACAATGACTAATCTTCATGGCGAAGTCTCGGATGATTGGTAACCAAGTCAGCAACCAAAATAAAAAATTATCAACGACTGATCTTTGTTGGCATAAAGATCGAGTACTCTGGTCTAGGGATTCTAATCTAATGAGATTAGATGATGATGATGATGAGGATGATGAAGCTGGAAGAGGGAGCCAGATGTCTGTGACCACAGATAACGACTTGGTTGTTGTTTATTGGGTGTCATCTCATTCCCAGTTGTTTATTAATATATGTTTATTGATGTATGCCAATAAACAAACTCATGTTTCATTTATTGATGTATGTATATTCACTAGATATTTATTCTGGATTCGAAAACTTCTCATCATGGATATTTTGTTGTTTTGTAGTTTCGATTTTTATTGATTAATATTTATTCATGTTGATGCATTTTTTTTGTTTAAGATTTCTGTCTGAATGATGAAATTCAATTTTAAGGTTGGATGTGTCGAGGAGGATTTCATATAGATATAATTTAAGACCCGATGATTCGTGTGGGTCTTGTTCAATGTAGGATTTGTGCAACTAAAATAAATTCAGTAATCTAAAAACTTTTTTCAAATAATAAAAAAAATCCATCATCAAATTTGTGACAAAAAATTCATCACAAATTCGTGCCTAAAAGTTCATCGTAAATATTTCATCAATTCGTTGCTAAATTTTTGTCTCAAAATTCGTTATTAAAAATTCGTCACAAAATTCATCGCTAAAAGTTTGTCGCAAACTTCATTGCTAATTTTTCATTGGTAAATTCATCGCTAAAAGGTCTCACTAAGTTTGTCACCAACAATTGTCGCAAAGTTCGTTTCAAAATTTTCGTCGCTAAATTTATCGCTACTGTGGCATCGACAAAAAGAAACAAAAAAAAAAAAGAAAATCAAAAGTCACTCTCCCAATTCTCTTTCCCTCATTTCTCTCCGGTCACTCTCTCTCATCTCTCGCCCCCAATCTCTCCCTCTCTATTTCTCTCATTCTCTCCCTCTCCCGATTCTCTCTCTCTCTCCCGCTCGTGTGCGACACCTTCTTCTCTCTCGCAAGTGCGACTGCCTCTTCTTCTCTCCGCGAGCACGACAACGCTCTGTCTCCCTCGCCTGTTCGTGCGCGGCACTACCGTTTGCCAAGAACCTTGCTACAATCTCCGTTGAGGCCCCAACTCGGCAGTCATCATTAGACCCTCGAAAACCCTAGCCGAGATTTCGATTCATTCCCTGCACATGTGGTACGAATTTCTGATTTATAGATTCTAGGGTTTCGATTTCCTTTGGTGATTGAACCTAAATACCAAACTTTGCTTCAAATTGGAAGCATTGCAGATCTCGGAATGAATTGAATGGCACACAAATACTAGACCTGTGAAAACCCTAGGCCTTCGTGAATCTGCACTCCCTTCTCTATGCAAGTAAGAACGATTCTCTGATTAATAGTTTAGGGATTTTGATTCTCTTGGAAATTAGGGTTAATTGCTAAAGTATGCTTCGGTTTGGAAACATTATAGGAGTTCGGACCGAGTTGTAGGCGCACGGACGCTAGGGTTGTAAGCTGCGCAAACCATAGGTGAGAGAATTTCTAAGTGCTTCAAAAATAGTTCGAGTGTAGGCTGTTTAAGATGAGAAAATGTGTTAAGATTTATGATTTGTACTATCTCGGGATTGTTATTATTGATTTAGGAAGATCCATTGGAGCTTGAAAGGAAATCCCTTAAATATTGATAAGGTATAGAGAGTGGATACCTTCTCTAAAGGTAAGTGGATGGTCCGTTGTGTTATAAATAAGTAAAACTGTTTTAAATTCTTTTATAAATGATTTTGAATGATCTTTACATGATATATATGAAATCATTTGTGATTGTGGGATGTCTGGAATGGAAGTTTGAATTACGAATGCATCATAAGTAATTATCAATGAATCTGTGCCATTTGCATTTGATATTGGATTTATAAATACTTGTAGCATGAATTTCGGAATTTGTTTGATAAACCATGGCACATTGACTATAATTTGAATGATTGTGAAATGATGGTGCACGAGTGTAATGGTTATAGTCATTCCCTCCACGGAGCGACTCGACGGGGTGACGTGGGTGGGATTATATTACAAGAGAGGTGTACGCGGCCTCTTCTCTGCCACGTCGGACTATCCGCATTTCACCCCGGTGAGGTATGAGCCAATGCCAAAGATGGGGGTAGTATTTTGAAATACTAAAATGGAAAACTCCTTGGCGGGCTTCCATCTGGGTTCGGCCAAACTCAGGATGGAAGTGATTTCGATGGGACCCTTGTGATTTTCTAAAGGAATGATTGATACTGATGCATATTTTATGAACTATCTGATTTATTGAGAATGCTTTTACATATAAAGTGTTGTTTACGAGATATATTTTGACTTTTTCACATTCACCCATCATTTATCACACAATCATACCATTGCACTCCACTCACTGAGTATTTTTCAATACTCACCCCTCTTTTCACATTTTACAGAGGACACTTAGTGCGGAGACTGCACGGGGATTGAAGCTTGCGAAAGATTTTTGCTGTTTTGTGTATATATTATAGTGATGTAGGGTTATCTTAGTTGATTTGGAAATCCATGGAAGGGAAGACTTGTATAATTCCTTTGGTATGGATTAAATTAATACTTGTTTCATATATGGGAGCAAATATTGATGGAATCCTTACATAGTTTGTGTTGGAATTCGTACGAAACTTATTCATTTTCTCTTAACTCTCATTTAGGACATTTGGATTGAAATTCTGAGTTTCGATACTTTCTTTTGGAGTTGTGAGTTTTGTACATCTCATACCGCTTGAATTTTATTGACGCTAGCTCGTTTCTACATGCGAATGTTAGTAAAATCCTGCGATTATGATTTGGGACTACTTTTGTTTTAAATGCTTTAATTGTGTTGAGAATTCTGAAACGGCTAGGATGGCCAATTTTGCTTGCGTGCATGTACAAGAACCCCCGCCCCATTTGTGTGTCGATGCATGCTCGTGTGTACAGGGATAGACCGGATGGGTCCTTTGTATGTGTATTGTTATATAATTTTCCTATTTCTGATGGAGTTGTGTATTAAATGAGTTGTTAAACTGATTTGTAGCCTTGCGGAGTCCCGATATATAAGGAGGTTCTATGTAACAGTCTGAATCCTAACTGTTGAACTTGGATGCAGAGCAGTAGTTGCAAGTGTGCTTCTGGAGTGCAGAAAGGAAGGGAAAGCTGAAGAATAACCAAAGAACTGAGAGCTGAGAGAATTGAAGAGAGGAAGGAGAGGAAAAAGGAGAAGAAGGAGAGAAGGAGAAGAGAGAGACAGGAACCAAAGGTAAGGAAAGACTTTATTCTTCAACCCTTTCTTCTATCAATGTTACAAGTATACTCACCTAGCTGCTGTAGTCAGTTAATGATGCAGTTGGTTTCGTTACAATGCAGTTACAATCCTAACAACCTTCCAACTACTTAACCACTTCTAATGTTCATTACAATTTTCCCGTCCTTCAAAAGTATCCTTGACCTCAAGGATTAAAAGTAGGGAATTGCGCTTTAATGAAATCCCAGTCTTCCCATGTAGACTCTTCAGGACTGAGGTTAATCTAATGAATTAAAGCTTGTATCACTGATTGATTATTCCTCCAAATAACTTTTCTCTTCAATACTGCCTCTGGCTCAACAAGAGCCTGTTTATCTGTTCCCAACAAGGGTAAAGTAGACATAGTAGACTGGTGTAGACCCAACTTCCTCTTTAGTAAGGATACATAAAATACCGGATGTACCTTTGATCCCATAGGTAGTTTGAGTTTATAGGCAACTTTTCCAACTTTAGCCACCACCTGAAAAGGCCCATAATACTTAGAAGAGAGCTTTAGCTATCTTCTTAACTCAATGGATTGCTGCCTATAAGGCTGCAACCTGAGATACACCCAATCCCCTACTTGGAATTCCATCTCTGAACGTTTCATATTAGCATAGAGCTTCATTCTGTTTTGAGCTTGAGCCAAATAATACTTGAGAATTTGAAAAATTGCCTGCTTATCTCTAATGAGATTCCCAACTGCTGGTGTTGCAGTTTCCATATAGGGACCCAAAAGGTATTTGCCTTGGCTGATATCCATATAAAGCCTCAAAGGGAGTCATCTGCAAACTATGGTGGAAGTTAGTGTTGTACCACCATTCAGCTAGGCTTAACCACCTAAACCACAGAGCTGGTCTGTCAGAAGTCATGCAACAAAGATAGCACTCTACACATTGATTTAATCTTTCACTTTGCCCATCCGTTTGGGGTTGATAAGCACTACTAAGGTGAAGCTGTGTCCCCATCAATTTGAACATCTCTTGTCAAAAAAAACTTGTGAAAATCCTATCTCTGTCAGAAATAATCGAATCAGGCAACCCATGTAGTTTGAAAATATGATCCAAGAACATTTGTGCTACCTTAGCTGCTGAATATGGATGTTGTAGGGCTATAAAGTGACTGAACTTGGTAAGTCGATCAATGACAACTAGGATAGTGTTATACCCCTCAGACTCAGGTAATCCATCAATGAAGTCCATACTAACTTCTGACCAAGCCTGTGAGGGAATAGGCAATGGCTGTAGAAGTCCTGGGTAAAGTATATTTTCATGTTTGTTCCTCTGACAAACATCACATTCTTTCACAAACTTAACTACTGTTTCTTTTATGGAAGGCCAATAAAATACAGACTTCACCCTCTGCAATGTTCCTTGTTGCCCAGAATGTCCTCCCTCAACTAAATTGTGTAATTGCTCCACTATTTTTTCTCTCAACTTCATGCCTTTTCCAATCAGAATCTTTTTCTTGTACTTCAGAAGTCCATCCTGAAAATGAAAATCAGGTTTACTGTCTGGTTGCAGAGTCAATTGTGCTATTAATTCCTGACACGCCTCATCATCTTCATAGCTGTGAATCACCTCATTGATCCATTGTGGCACCACTGCAGAGACTACCAAAACTGAACCTCCTTCTTGTTGCTCCTCCTCCTGTACTTCTCTCCTTGATAAGGTATCACCAATCATGTTTTCAGCTCCTTTTTTATATTGAATCTCATAGTCTAATCCCAGTAGCCTAGTCAGCCATTTGTGTTGCATGGTATTGGTTAGCTTCTGCTCCAGTAAGTATCTCAAACTCTGATGGTCTGTCCTTATTACGAAGTGATGTCCTAGCAAGTAGTGCCTCTATTTGGTTACTGCCATTACCACTGCCAATAACTCTTTCTCGTATATAGACAAGCCTCTACTTTTAGGTCCCAGAGCTTTACTTAGGTAAGCAATGGGCCGTCCTTCCGGCGCAAGAACTGCTCCCCATCCATATGAGCAAGCATCAGTTTCTACAATAAAGGGTTTGGAGAAATCAGGCAGCCTCATTATTGGTGCAGTACACATAGCTCTCTTGAGCTGATTGAAGGCTACCTCAGCTTCAGCAG
This sequence comes from Dillenia suffruticosa, assembly GCA_033439265.1. Classification (NCBI taxonomy): domain Eukaryota; kingdom Viridiplantae; phylum Streptophyta; class Magnoliopsida; order Dilleniales; family Dilleniaceae; genus Dillenia; species Dillenia suffruticosa. The sequence goes on from JAVTVX010000005.1 coordinate 6,878,582, forward strand.
ACCAAAGAAATCCATCATTCTTCAGCAATTCATTCAATGGCCTTGAAATGATCCCATAACTTTTTATAAATCTCCTATAATACCCTGTCAGTCCTAGGAATGCTCTGAGTGCTTTGACAGATGTAGGAACTGGCCAAGAGGATATACATTCTGTCTTCTGAGCATCCATTTTTACCCTACCTTTAGTGATTACATGTCCTAGATATTCTACTTGAGGTTGTGCAAATACACACTTAGATAGCTTGGCAAATAATTGATGCTGCTTAAGCAAGGCCAAGACTGCTCTCAAGTTCTGAGTATGAACCTCTATATCAGGACTGTAAACTAATATGTCATCAAAGAAAACCAACACAAACTTCTTGAGATGTGGCTTGAAAACATGATTCATTAGAGATTGGAAAGTGGCTGGGGCATTGGTCAACCCAAAAGGCATAACAAGGAACTCAAAATGGCCATGGTGAGTTTGGAATGCAGTCTTCTCAATGTCAGAAGATTTCACTCTGATCTAATGATAGCCTGACCTTAAGTCTATTTTGGAGAAGACTTTTGAGCCATACAATTCATCTAATAATTCATCAATATTGGGAATAGGATACCTGTCCTTGATGGTGAGCTGATTTAGCTGTTTGTAGTCCACGCAGAAATGCCAGGAGTTGTCTTTCTTTCTGACCAGCAAAACTGGAGAGGCAAAGGGACTATTGCTGGTTCTTATTATGCCTTTGTCCAACATTTCTTGGACTTGTCTCTCGATCTCTGTTTTTTTAGAGTATGGGTATCTATAAGGTTTGAGCTTGAATGGTTGAGAGCCTGGTTTCAAGGAAATAGAATGGTCATGCTGCCTCTTAGGAAGAATTGCTGAAAATTCTGAGAAGACATCCTCAAACTCAAATAATACCAAGGATATAGCTTCTGGTATTTTGGAATTTTGATCTTCTGAATTGAGTATGAGTGCCATACACCCTGGACATTGTTGTTGCCTCAATTTTTTGGTTTCTTTCCCCCCCAATCAACTTTATTAAAGGTTCTTCAGTTTTACCTTCCAAAATGACTTCATTCTCTTCATTAAAGAGCCTTACTTGTAACTTTTTAAAATCGAAAGTAATTGGACTATAATTGTACATCCAATCTACTCCCAATATCACATCCCACCTTCCCAATACTAATATTGTCAGAGTGAATGAAAATTTGTACCTTTGTTTTTTCCATTTCACATTTCTAACTATTGCAGTACTCTTGATCTTGCTTCCATCTACTATTTCAGCTTGCAGGAGTTCAGCTAGTTCTGCAGTCAGTTGTAATTCAACCACCCATTTTTCATGTAAGAAGCTATTTGTACTTCCTGTGTCAATAAGGATAGATACTATCTGCCCTTTTAATGTTCCCTGTAGAGAAACGGTTTGTCTTTGCATTGAGTTAGATAAGGCACACAATGATACCTCTAGCGTTTTCTCACAACTGTTATCCATTTCTTCTTTAACAATAGTAGCTTCTTCTTCAGTTCCTTCTTCTGCTGCTAATATTAAATTCAAATGTTTGAACTTACATTGATATCCTGGTATAAATTTCTCCCCACACTTGAAGCATAGATTGTTACTTCTCCAATACTGCACTTCTTGTGGAGATACTCTAGGAAACTTGTTGTTATTGGTATGTTCCCATTGTGGCTTCTTACGTACTATTGTTGTCACGCCCCAAATCAGGATCGTGAACAACCGCCCGTTACCCCTGGATGCCGGCTGTATTTTTACAGAAAATCGGGTAGAATCTCCCCATAAATTAGAGGTTTCCCATGTACAATTAAACCTGTATATGCAAAATCAACTTGTAATTTAAACAAATGGTCATCCCGGCCTCTCAAAAAGCAACAAATTCCATCTCCAAACATCCAGGACAATGCAAGGCTTTATAATTTTCAGCAATCCTAGCCACAGACCTCTACTGTCATGCCCAACTAGAGCATGAATAACCGCCACACCGAGCGGACCTAAATTTTACGTAAGGTACACTAATTTTCCCAAGTAACATTTAAATACATACAATCGCCTCAATGTAAATAGAATATGAGAGTTAAATTATACAATCATCCCAAAATAAGTACATGGTCAACTACGGACCTCTATGTCAAGATCTCGCAGGGTCAAAACTAAATTAAGATTTCATATTTCTATTTAAAGTAAATCTCACCGTCGTGAACACCGAATCTGCTCTAAAGTTTGTAACGTCGCTCTATCACAATGAACCTGTCTGAGGAGGGAAAAGAGAGGGGTGAGTGTCATGGGAAAATACTCAGTGAGTGGGGGGATAACATCAAGCATAAATAGTATGGATGAACCATTGGAGTGTCAAATAGCATTCGAAACAAAAATTTACATTTCGCAACAAAACATGCTATGTTTAGCAATTTGAAATCATTTAATCAATCACACGATAACAAGCATATATGCATCCATTTAAAATCAAATAATATCTGAGTGAGCCAAAAATGGTCCTGGCAAAGGTCAACCGTGACCAAGAACAAACGCATCGAGGGTTTTATTATACATAAACTTTAAAACGCTCTCTACCCCGACGTTGGCCATGATTTCGCAGGAGCTAACTCATCAACGTGTATAGGACCCCACCCGATGCTAGACGGTGGCGTCACACACGTCCTCCCCTTATGTGGGTTCAACCGGTCGCGCCTATAGCTTTTAGAATAAATGACGTTTGCGGATACCTCCTGCAAAAGCGTATCCGAGTAACCCGTGCCTCTACAAACACCCTTCGTAGTTACGGAATCATCATAATATCACAAAAGGCACAACGTCCCAGGGCACAACGTCCCAGGGCACAACGTCCCACAAGTAACATCACATCATCGCATAACTAGTGGGCATCCAACCCACATAGTTCATCAAAAACATTTTAAATTTTCGTACCAATACGTCTCATCAATTCATTTCAAAACAGCATATCAATGCAACGGTATAAAATGAAATTTATACATTTTCAAGTAATGGCACAATTATTGTTTCATTTCAAACCATGGATGCATAGTCATTGTAAATATAATTCAAAACACTCCAATAATCACAAAATAGACTTTTAAATTTAATATCATACGTCAAACGAATGCATAACAAAGCATGTTTTATTGAAAATACGGCAGAAAACACGTTTTACTATTTTATGCAAGAGATTAGAGTTCCACTCACCTAACTAGGGAGGGTGGTCACTCCCTATTTTTCAACGACTCTCCAAAAGACAAATCTAATCAAATCATCAAATTTTATATCAATTAAAACCCTAATAAGGGATTTTATCAACAAAATTTATTCAAACTTCGAAATGGGTGCATTTCTCTCACCTAGAGTTCCTCGGGTTTCAGACCTAGCTGTCATTCGCCCGTCAGGTTGGTCTAAAACCTGTACAAAAAATGCAGGTGAGCTCTCGAAGGGAACAGCTGGTCGCGGGTTCACGGGCTGTCACGGGCTTGCTGCTGGTGGGCTGGCGAACTAGCGGGCTGGCCCGCTGGTGGGCTCGCGGGCTCTCAGCCCGGCTTGCTAGCCACAGCGGGCTTTGCGGGTGGCAGTAGGCTCGTGGGTCAACAATAGGTGCACAGGTCGCAATAGGCCGCGGGTTGTAGTGGGCCGTGGCTGGACTGGGCCTTGGGCCGCTGGTGGGCTCGCGGCTAGTGGGTTGGCCCGTTCACGGGCTAGGGCTCATGCTCGAACAGAGGGTCGCGCTGGAACGCGTTGGCGCTCGTGCTGGGGCCGCGCTGGCTCGCGCTGGTGTCGCGCGCAGGTGTCGCGCGCTGGCTCGCTCTGGGTCGCGTGCTTGGCCGAGCGCTGGCTCGCGCACTAGGCCGCATACTGGCTCACACTGGGTCGCGCGCTGGCTCGTAGGAGATGGCGTGCAAGGCTCGCGATGGCTCGAGGTGGCAACACTCGCGGGAGGAAGGATCTGCGCAGTGGCGTGCTCGCGGGAGGGCGGCGCTCGTGGCAGGGAGATCGCACTGCGGCTGGGTGAGGTGGCGGAAGGGAGAGGCCGCGGCGGAGGAGAAAAGAAAGAGAAAAAGAGGAAGAGAGGGAGAGAGAGAGAGAGAGAGAGAGAGAGAGAGAGAGAGAAATGGGGAAAAAAGAGAGATTAAAACTTTTTAGCCCTAATCCAGATTTTTTTTTTTTTTAGTTCTCTGGTGTTACATTTTCTAACCCCCTAAAATCATATTTCGTTCTCGAAACCAAAAGAGGACTAAGCTGCAAATAAATGGGGGTATTGTCTCCTCATAGTCTCCTCGGGCTCCAGGTCTCCTCCTCGACCTGATCACTCCTCCACAAAACTTTGACCAACGAAACTTCCTTACTCCGCAGCTTTTTGACCTGTCGATCTAGAATAGCCACGGGCTGAACTAGAAGACTAAGGTCCTCTCGTAACTCAAGAGGTGGAGGCTCAAATACATGAGAAGGATCGGTCAAGTATTTCCTGAGTACTGAGACATGGAATACGTCGTGAATACGGGAGAGTTCATCTGGCAGTTTCAATCTATATGCCACACTTCCGACCCTCTCAAGGATACGGAAGGGCCCAATATATATAGGGCTCAACTTGCCCCACTACCTGAACCATATAACTCCCTTCCAAGGAGATATTCTCAAGAAAACCATATCTCCCGTAGCAAACTCAAGAGGTCGCCGCCTACGATCAACATACGTCTTCTGTCTGTCCTGGGTGGCTTGCATTCGCTAACGGATAAGCTTAATTTTATCCTTTGTTTGCTCAATCAACTCAACGCTGCTGAGACGTCGCTCTTCTACCTCATCCCAGCATATCGGGGTGCGGCACTTCCTGCCATACAGTGTCTCATACGGGGGCATCCTTATACTTGCCTGATAACTGTTATTATATGCGAATTCGACCAGTGAAAAGTATCGATCCCAACTACGCCGGAAATCCATCACACAAGCCCTCAGCATGTCCTCAAGGGTCTGAATGGTCCTCTCAGACTGGCTGTCCGTCTGAGAATGATATGTCGTGCTGAAATTTAATCTAGTACCCAATGCCTCCTGTAACTTGGGCCAAAACCTAGATGTGAATCTGGGGTCCCTATCTGAAACAATCGACACGGGCACCCCGTGAAGTCGAACTATGGTATCAATGCAGAGACGTGCCAGCGCCTCTAAAGAATAGTCACCGCGGATAGGGATGAAATGTGCAGATTTGGTGAGTCGATCGACAGTCACCCAAATCGCATCATGTCGTGTAGAAGTCCACGGCAACCCCATCACGAAGTCCATAGTAATATACTCTCATTTCCACTAAATGTAACACCATAAAGAGAAAAAAAAAAAAAAAAAAAAAAAAAAAAAAAAAAAACAACAACAACAACAACAACAACAAAATCGGGATTGGGGCTAAAAAAAGCCCCAATTCTCTCTTTTTCCCTCTCTCTTTCTCTCTCTCTCTCTCTCTCTCTCTCTCTCTCTCTCTCTCTCTCTCTTTCTCCTCTCCCTCCAGCCACCCACCGCGACTGCTCCACCTTCCTCCCGCGATCGCCGCCGTTGCAGCGCCTCCTCCCTCCTCACGTGAGCGCGCAATCAGCCCGTGAGCAGCGCTTCACCTCCTGCACAGCGCGCACTCTTGCGATCTCCCGTGAGCAGCGCTCGACCCAGCGCAAGCCAGCGCGCGACCCAGCGCGAGCGCGCCCCAACTTGCGCGCCCCTGCGCCAGCACAGTGCGCACAGCACGCAACCTGTCTGCGCGAGCGCGCACACCTCACAACGCTCGATCCTGTCGCGAGCGCACGTCTCAGCTCACGAGAGCGCGATCCAGCTCGCGAGCGTGAGCCCTAGCCCGTGAACGGGCCAACCCACCAACCGCGAGCCCACCAGCGGCCCAAGGCCCAGTCCAACCGTAGCCCACTGCAACCCGCGGCCTATTGCGGCCCATGCACCCATTGTCGACACACCAGCCCACTGCGGCCCGCGAAGCCCACTGCGGCCCGCGAAGCCCACTGCGGCCAACAGGCCGGGCTGAGAGCTCACGAGCCTACCAACAGGCCAGCCCGCCAGCCCGCCAGCCCACCAGCCATGAGCCCGTGACAGCCGACAAGCCTGCCACCAGCTGTTCTTTTCGAGAGCTCACCTGCATTTTCTGTACTGCAGGTAACGACTATAATTGGTTGGAGTTCTAGGGTTTGGTAGAAATTTAATTGTTACTAAGATATTTAAAATTTGGAAATATTACAGGTTTTAGACCAACCCGACGGGCGAACGACAGCTAGGTCTGAAACCCGAGGAACCCTAGGTGAGAGAAATGCGCCCACTTCGAAATTTGAATAAATTTTGTTGATAAAATCCCTTATTAGGGTTTTAATTGATATAAAAATTGATAATTTGATTAGATTTGTCTTTTGGTGACTCGTTGAAAAATAGAGAGTGACCACCGTCCCTAGATATGTGAGTGGAACTGTAATCTCTTGCATAAAATAGTAAAACGTGTTTTCTGTCGTGTTTTCGATAAAACATACTTTTGATATGCATTGATCTGATGTATGATATTGAATTTCAAAACCGTTTTGTGATTATTGGAGTGTCTTAAAATATGTTTACGATGACTATGTATCCATGGTTTAAAATGAAAACAAAACTTGTGTCATTACTTGAAAATTGATAAATTTCTTTTTCTATCGTTGCGTTAATATACTGTTTTGAAATGATTTGATGAAACGTATTGGCACGCAGACTTGAAATGCTTTGATGAAATATGTGGGTCGGATGCCCACTAGTTTTGCGATGATATGATTTTACTTGTGGGACGTTGTGCCCTGAGACATTGTGGCCTTGTGATACTTTGGGACGTTGTGCTCTTGTGATACTATGATGATTCCGTAGCTACGAAGACGTTTGTAGAGGCACGGGTTGCCCGGATATGCATTTGCAGGAGGTATCCGCAAACGTCATTTATTCTAAAGGCTATAGGCGCGGCCGGTTGAACCCTCGTAGGGGGAGGACGTGTGTGACGCCACCGTCTAGCACTGCGCGGTCCTATACACGTTGATGAGTTAGTCTCAGCGAACTCATGGCCAACGTCGGGGTAGAGAGCGTTTTAAAGTCTATGCATAATAAAACCCCCGATATATCTATCCTTGGTCACGGTTAACCTTTGCCAGGACCATTTTTGGCTCGCTCTGATATTACTTGATTTTAAATGGATGCATATATGTTTATTATCGTGTGATTGATTAAATGATTTCAAATTGTTAAACATATCATGTTTTGCCGCGAAATATAAATTTTTGTTTTAAATGATGTTATTTGGCACTCCAATTGTTCACCCATGCTATTTATGCTTGATATTATCCCCCTCACTCACTGAGTATCTTTCCATGAAACTCACCCCTCTCTTTTCCCTCCTCAGACAGGTTTATTGTGATAGAGCGACGTTACAGGCTCTAGAGCGGAGTTGGTATTTCTGACGGTGAGATTTACTTTTAATTTAGTTTCGACCCTGTAAGGTCTTGACATTGAGATTCGTAATTGGTCGTGTACTTATTTTGGAATAACTGTATAATTTAACTCTCATACTTTATTTGCATTGAGGCGATTATACGCATTTAAATGTTACTTGAGAAAATTATGGTTTATAAGATAAAAGTTAGGTCCACTTGATGTAGCGGTTGTTCATGCTCTAGTTGGGTATGACAGTAGAGGTCTGTGGATAGAACTGCAAGAAACTTGTAGCCTTGCGTTGTTCTGGATGCTGGCGGTGGTGTTTATTAATTTTGGAGAGGCCGAGATGGCCATTTGTTTACAGTACAGGTTGATTTTGATAATACAGGTTTAATTGTACACGGGAAATCTTTGATTTATGGGGAGATTCTGCCCGATTTTCTATAAAAAATACAGCCGGCATCTAGGGGCAACAGGCGACTATTCACGATCCCGGTTTGGGGCGTGACACTTAGGAATGGGAAGAGGCTGCAGTGTGCCCGCTAGACGTTGATGCTCGGTCTTCACCTGCTGGCACACCAAGCATCGTGCCACAAACTCTGCTATATCCCTCTTCATGACTGACCACCAATAGCTACCTCTGATGGTCCGGTATATCTTTGTACCCCCGGGATGCATAGCATATGCAAAAGAATGTGCTTCCTCAAGGATAGCACGTCGAAGATCACTATCAGCTGGGACACACACTCTGTCTCTGAATACCATGATTCCATCATCACGGACTCTGAAGTCTCCGCCCTCAACTCTGCGGACTCTATCTACAAAACCCTGAATCTCCTTATCTGTACTTTGGAGCTCTCTGATACAGTCGAACAAAGTCGGCCTGACCTCAAATCTAGCCAGTAAGCCTCCCCAATCATCGTTAGTCAAACTGACTCCTAAGGCTTAGAGTCCCACTAAACAAGAAAGTAGGCTTTCTCTGTCGACTGTGAGGATGATACTGACTTCCGACTCAAGGCATCTGCTACAACATTCGCTTTGCCCGGATGATAGTCAATAATGAGGTCATAATCTTTGAGGAGTTCTAACCATCTCTTCTGTCTCAAATTCAGCTCCTTTTGGGTAAATTGATATTTCAAACTCATGTGATCTATAAATACCCTGCAGGTCACCTCATAAAGATAATGTCGCCATATCTTCAATGCAAAAACTATGGCTGCCAACTTCAAATCATGTGTCGGGTAATTAACATCGTGTTTCTTCAGCTGTCGCGAGGCATATGCAATAACCCATCCATCCTATATTAGAACACAACCAATCCCTATCGGATAACATCACTGTACACTATATATTCCCGACTACTAGTGGGAATGGCTAAAATAGGAGCGGATGTCAACCGTTGTTTGAGCTCCTAGAAGCTCGCCACACAACGATCATCCAAAACAAACTTGACCCCCTTCTGGGTCAATCTCGACAATGGAGCAGCTATCCGGGAGAATCCCTCTACAAATCTGTGATAATACCCAGCCAAATCGAGAAAACTACAAATCTCAGTAACTGTTTGTGGCTGCTCACACTTCACTATAACCTCAACCTTCCGCGGATCAACATAAATACCTTCCGCGAAAATAATATATACCAAGAATCCAATTTGTCTCAATCAAAACTCACATTTCGAGAATTTGGCATATAACTGCTTCTCACGGAGTATCTGCAATACCACCCGAAGGTGCTCAACATGATCTTCATCACTCCGTGAATATATCAAGATGTCATCAATGAATACGATGATGAACCGATCCAAATAGTCGTGAAAAACTCGATTCATCAAATCCATGAAAGCAGTTGGGGCATTAGTCAGCCCAAATGGTATGACTAGAAACTCGTAATGGCCGTATCGGGTGCGAAAAGCTGTCTTCGGCACATCTTTGGCCCGAATTCTCAACTAATGATAACCCAAACGGAGATTAATCTTAGAGAAAACCCTGGCTCCCTGCAGCTGATCAAACAAATCATCTATACGTGGCAGGGGATATCTGTTTTTTATGGTGGCTTTATTCAATTGTCTGTAATCCACACAAATCCGAAATGTACCATCCTTTTTCTTTACAAACAGCACCAGAGCGCCCCAAGGTGAGGTGCTCGGGCGAATAAACCCTTTGTCCAAAAGTTCCTGTAACTGAGTTTTAAGCTCTCTCAGTTTAGCAGGCGCCATTCTGTATGGCGGAATAGAAATAAAATTGGTCCCGATCCTACATCAATCTCGAAATCGAACTCCCGAACTAGTGATAATCTGGGATGCTCCCCGGGGAACACAATTAAAAATTCCTGCACCAAAAGGACATCTTCAAGCCTCGATCCCTCAACGGTGGTGTTGACAACATAAGCTAGATAAGCCGCACAACCATGGCGTACCAAGCGTCTGGCCTTCATAATAGAGATAATACTGCGGGGCAATACTCGTCTCTCGCCCCGGAATACTAACGGTGGCTGCTTGAACCTCCTAAACTCAACCTCCTTCGTGAAACAATGCACGGAAACCCGGTATAAACTCAGTCAATCCATCCCTAGGATGGCATCAAATCCGTGATAGAGAGCGGAATTAGATTTGCTTCTAATATCACCTCCCCAATACTGACCTCACAGCCCCTATAGACTGTATCTCGAATGATATGTTTGTCAAGAGGAGTGACTACCATAATCTCCTCATCAAGTGGTGAGAGAGGTTTATCAGAATGGCAAGCGAACATGTCGCTCACATAAAAAAAATTCGAACCGGTATCTATGAGAATACGGGCGTCGATACCGAATATTCGCATGGTACCTAAAAGTAAAAGAAATCAACAGAATTTAAAATGCAAAAAAAAAAAGTGAACGAATATTTATATATATCAAACTAGTTAAGTTTCGAAAGTTTTAACTAATCAAAACTATACATCGACATCAAAATATACAAAAAAAAATCATACATAAAGTATAACAAAAGTACTACACTGAGGGGTCTGCGGAAGGATTACCCATAATAATATCAGGGTTTGTCTGTGCATCCTTCTGTGTCATCACAAACACACAAGCCTGGGCCGTAGGCTGCTGTCGTGACGATCTTGGCACTGTATTACTCCTAGCTGCAGTCCGAGGAGCAGTAAGAGCTGAGTGTGCAGGTGCCCCCTGCTGGCCTATGCCAGACGTACCAGTACAACTCTGCAAAGTCGATCCTCCTTAACCTAAATCGGGGCAGACACTCCTAACATGACCTTGCTTCCCATACCGGAAGCAAGTAACCGATACTCTACATGCCCCAAAGGTATGGTGGCTACTGCATCTATGGCAGAAGGGCGGTTTTTGTGTAATAGACCGTGTAGAGCCACTAGGGGATGGTGTCCCAAAACCCTATGGTCGAGGTCCCTGTCCTGGTGCTGCTGGTCTGAAACTAGAAAAACCTTTCAAATATCCAGAACCTCTACCCCTCTGCGACGACTGTCCACCCTATGACCCAGTCTTCCTCTTCTGGTGACTCTCCCTCTGTCTAGCCTCTGCTCGGACGGTCTCTTCCGCCCGATATGCTGAATCAATCACATCTGATAATGTAAAAGAGGGAGTCACCGTCATATACTTCCTGATGCTCAATTGAAGGCCATCTTCAAACTTGAACCTCATCTGAGCCGGTGCAGCCATATCGGGGACAAAGGCCGCTAGTCGTCTAAGCTCAGCCTCGTACTCTGAAACTGACCTCGTCTCCTGGCGCAAGTATAGGAACTCCATCCTCATCCGGTCCTGCTGGAACGGGGTAAAGTACCTGCGGTCGAACTCTCATAAAAAGTCCTCCCACCGTAGGGTTTGAGTAGCACTATCACGGATAGCCTCCCACCACGAGAGAGCATCTCCGTCGAGGAGTCTCTTAGCAACTCTCAATCTGAGCTCCTCTGACAACCCCAAATCCGTAAGGATCCTACGAATCCTGTTGATCCAGTGTTTCGCCGCTACTGTATCACTGGATCCTGAAAAGTCTATGCATCCGAGTTGTCAAGACTCTTTCACCAACTGAGTGAGCTCGTGGATGTGCCTCAAAGTAACCGACATCTCATCGATCAGAGTAGAAACGGAAGGGCCAGCCACCGAATGAGGAATCAGTGCCGAAGGAGCAGGTACGGCAACATGTGCGGTCGCTGGAGTCTGTAGTGGAGGCGGTGGCATCTGCGCCCCATATCTACTGTACCACTCCTACCACTGCCTCAAGACATCGAGTGGTGGTGGAGGAATCTCGGCTGTAATAGCCGGTGGAGGTACTGGGGGTAGCGCTGGTGAGCGTGCTAGAGTAGAGGAACCAACCTCCTGTACTCGTGGCGCCTCAGGTGCCCTAAATGTATCAGGCACTGTAAGACCCTCAAGTGAGGTGAATCTAGCACCCCTCCTATCACGTCTAGGTGGCATAATTCTGCGAAAAGAATACATTGTTATTAAATAGAAATCAAGAGTTAGGGTTAGTTGCTCTGTAACTAACCCCTTAAAAAAATGAACTATAATTCAAAGCATTTGAATGCAAAATAACGAGTTAGAAGCGTTATGTATCCAACGCCATAATCTAAAAGCACTTATATGTCTATGGCCAAGTTTGAGACTTTAAATGACTGTATGAAACTTTCTAATACATTGAGAACTTTTCATATACTTGGGAAAACTCTTACGACTATCTTTTCTCTAACCTAGTCGCTATGATACCAATAAAACTGTCACGCCCCAAATCGGGATAGTAAACAGCCACCTGTTGCTCCTGGATGCCGGGTGTATTTTTACAGAAAATCGGACAAAATTTTCCCATAAATCGGAAGTTTCTCATGTACAATTAAACCTGTATATGCAAAATCAACATGTAATTTAAACAAATGGTCATTCCGGCCTCTCAAAAAGTAACAAATTTCATCTCCAAACATCCAGGATAACGCAAGACTTTATAATTTCCAACAATCCTACTCACAGACCTATACTGTCATGCCCAACTAGAGCATGAACAGCCGCCACACCGAGCGGCCCTAAATTTTATGTAAGGTACACTAATTTTCCCAAGTAACATTCAAATATATACAATCGCAACGGTATAAAATGAAATTTATACATTTTCAAGTAATGGCACAATTATTGTTTCATTTCAAACCATGGATGCAAAGTCATTGTAAATATAATTCAAGACACTCCAATAATCACAAAACAGATTTTTAAATTTAATATCATACGTCAAACGAATGCATATCAAAGCATGTTTTATCGAAAACACGGCAGAAAACACGTTTTACTATTTTATGCAAGAGATTAGAGTCTCACTCACCTATTTAGGGAGGGTTGTCACTCCCTATTTTTCAACGACTCTCCAAAAGACAAATCTAATCAAATCGTCAAATTTTATATCAATTAAAACCCTAATAAGGGATTTTATCAACAAAATTTATTCAAACTTCGAAATAGATGCATTTCTCTCACCTAGGGTTTCTCGAGTTTCAGACCTAGCTATCGTTCACCCGTCGGGTTGGTTTAAAACTTGTAATATTTCCAAATTTCAAATATATTAGCAACAACTAAATTCCTAACATCAAACCCTAGAATTTCAACCAATTATAGTCGTTACCTGTAGTACAGAAAATGCAGGTGAGCTCTCGAAGGGAACAGCTGGTCGCGGGCTAGCGGGTCGTTATGGGCTCGCGGCCGGCGGGCTAGCGGGCTAGCGGGCTGGCCCGCTGGTGGGCTCGCGGGCTCTCAGCCCGGCTGCTGGCCGCAGCGGGCTTCGCCGGCCGTAGTGGGCTCGTGGATCAACAATAGGTGCACTGGCCGCAATAGGCCGCGGGTTGCAGTGGGCCACGGCTGGACTGGGCCTTGGGCCGCTAGTGGGCTCGCGGCTGGTGGGCTGGCCCATTCACGGGCTAGGGCTCACGCTCGCACAGAGGGTAGCGCTGGAGCGCGCTGGGGTCGCGCTGGCTCGTGCAGGTGTCACGGGCTGGCTTGCACACTGGCTCGCGGGAGATTTCACGCAAGGCTCGTGATGGCTCGAGGCGGCAGCGCTCACGGGAGGAAGGATCTGCGCAGTGGCATGCTCACGGGAAGGCGGCGCCCGCAGTAGGGAGGTCGCGCTGCGGCTGGGTGAGGTGGCGGAAGGGAGAGGCCGCGCGGAGGAGAAAGCAGCGGCAGAGGAGAAGAGAAAGAGAGAAAGAGGGAGAGAGAGAGAGAGAGAGAGAGAAATGGGGAAAAAAGAGAGATTATGGCTTTTTAGCCCTAATCCAGATTTTTTTTTTTTTTTTTTTTAGTTCTCTGGTGTTACAATTGTCTCCTGCTAAGTAGTGGCAGTAAGAGATCCCGTATGTCTACCTTTCTTTGCTAATTTTAGGGATTGTTCTTGCAAGTTAGCTATTTCAAATGCTTGTAAAAGAGTTGCTGGTTTCATCATTCTGAGCATGGGCTTAATTTCTTCCTTCACTCCACTAATAAAACTTGAAATAAAATAGGATTCCTGGAGGTTTGGATTACTGATCAACTTATTAGCCCACAGTTCCTCAAATCTTTCCTGATACTCTGCCAAAGAACCTTTTTGCTACAACTTATTGAACTCCTCCACCTCATCCTGCATTCCATTATTTTCGAATCTCTGACATTTCCTTTTGGAGAATACTTCCCAACTAATTCTCTCGTCGTTATCCTCAACCCTTGGTACCAGACCTCTACTTTACCATCTAGATACATTTCAACTATATCAACCCACTACTGTGGAGGTATGTGATACATACTGAAGAATTTCAAACATTTGCGCAGCACACTCGAGAATTCTCTCCTGCGAAGATTGGTAGCTCAATCCTGGGAGGATTTGGAATCATTCCTTTAAGATTGAGGTCTTTCTTAATGGCTTGTGGTTCTGCTTATGTTCATATTCGTCCCTCAGCAGGAGTAGACAGTATTGGAGAATTGAATCCTCTATTCACATTTAGTTCTTCTTGATAGGAAGGTTTGCCAATATTATCTAATTTAGCTTCCAATTAGCCAACAGTACTTCCATTCGTTCTTTTAACTCATCGATTTTTCCGTCAAGACGAGAGTGATTATCCTTACATTCAAGTGTCAATTCTTACACACGAGCTTCATGCTTCTTAATGTGTTCTTCAATGAACTTCTGACGCGTTCCTTCTGCCATGGATGCTTCTTCTGAGAATCAAAAACAAAACTAGCTCTGATACCAAATTTGTAACAGTCTAAATCCTAACTGCTGAACTTGGATGCAGAGCAATAGCTGCAAGTGTGCTTCTGGAGTGCAGAAAGGAAGGGAAAGCTGAAGAATAACCAGAGAACTGAGAGCTGAGAGAATTGAAGAGAGGAAGGAGAAGAAGAAGCAGAAGAAGGAGAAGAAGGAGAAGAGAGAGACGGGAACCAAAGGTAAGGAAAGACTTTATTCTTCAACCCTTTCTTCTGTCAATGTTACAAGTATTTATAGTTGTCCTTCACTCACCTAGTTGCTGTAGTCAGTTAATGATGCAGTTGGTTCTGTTACAATACAGTTACAATCCTAACAACCTTTTAACTATTTAACCACTTCTAATGTTCATTACATTCTATCCGTGTATCGAGACAATGCGACGACTGTTGCGTGGTTGATCCAAGAATCGGGGCGTGACAACTATAATTTCATTACTAATAATTCGTTGTTAAATTCATCGTTAATTTACGATAAACTTTGCCACATAAATATTTTATTATAAATTTACGACGAAAATTAAAATTTTCATTACTAAATTTTTTGATACCATACTAATAACGCATTTTTTTCATTACAAATATCATCACAAATCTTTTTTGCAACAAAATTTGTACGATTTTTCGTCACCAGTACATTGGCTAAAAAATAATATTTTTTGTAGTGTCATGATATTAAACGGCCGAGTGAAAACCCAAGCTCATTTACGTAGATATAAATTATTAAGTTTGTAAAAAAAATTATCAAACTCTTCAACAACCACAGACCGGAGTGGTCCTCGAAGTCCACGCAGTTGGGCTTTTCCAGCCCATCTCTTTCTCTCTCTATCTCTCTCTCTCTCTAATCCTTGCAAATTTGGAGCGCAGTCTCGGCTCTCTGCAACTTCTGAAACTCAAATTAAAAGCTCTGTTCAGACTGCCATGAAAAAGTAATTCATTAGTTACAGTTTCGCACACTGATCAGTTATTTCCCCCAATTCAATTGCTCTCGGAACCCATGAAATCGGTTTTAATTCAAAGACTCCCTTCTTTTCAATTGCAAAGCACTAGATTTTAGGGTTTCAATACTTCACAATGCCTTCATCTCCAAAATCGTTCTACGCTCGACCTCCAATCTTCTATCGGTTTCGCGGATCAGCATTCACAATCTTGTGTCTTGTGATCGGGATTTCAGGGTTCTTGTTCGGTCTGATTGAGATTAATAGATCCGATGAGTTTGTGTGCAAAAGTGGAAACCCTAGATCAGTTTCTGTGGTTTGGAGTCGAGAAGATGGTGAAAAAAGAGTGAGGAGTGATGACGAGAAGAGGTATAAAGTTATGGGGCTTGTGGGGATTTTCACTGGGTTTGGATCTGTTGGAAGGAGAAGGTCTTTGAGGAAGACTTGGTTCCCTTCTGATCATCAAGGATTACAGCGGTAAATTCTTTGTCTTTTTGATAATTTGTACCAATATGTTTATTAAAATTGATTGTACGGTTCATATGGGTTTCTTTGGTTGTGCTTTAGGGGGGGGGAGAGGGGGTGAATGCTATATGATACATGCAATCTTGGAGAGCATTAATAAGCTAATGAGCTGGATCTCATTGATTAAGGAGCAATATATAGTGAATTTGGTGGTATTTGTTAGAAATAGATCGAATGAAATGTTTTTTGCTTTAAGAATTTACGGGATCATCCTGAATTTTGGTTGAATTATGATTCCCATCGATTAATAAAATTCAAATGCTGGATTGCAGCCTGGAAGAAAGTACTGGTCTGGCTTTTAGATTTATTATTGGGAAAACCAAAGATAAGTCAAAGATGTTGGAGCTCAGAAAAGAAGTGGACGAATATGATGATTTTATTCTTTTGGATTTGGAGGAGGAGTATGGCAGACTTCCTTACAAAACGTGAGTATTTATGATGATGAACATTTCATCTTAACGTTTTAAATTTGTAATCTGAATCAATCTTTTGTCTAACAGGTTAGCTTTCTTTAAAGCGGCCTATGCACTATATGATTCTGAGTTCTATGTTAAAGCCGATGATGACATTTATTTAAGGCCAGGTAATTGCTTTTATGGGATTTATTTGTCTCCCAATGTGTTTGCGTGTCATGCTCCTGAGACTATTTTTCTCATTTGCAGATCCTTGCAATCACTTTATTGTTTTTCATTAATTGCCAGATCGCCTTTCACTACTATTGGCCAAGGAGCGTTCCCACCCTCAAACCTATCTGGGGTGCATGAAAAAGGGTCCTGTTTTTACTGACCCAAATCTTAAATGGTTCGTTAGCTTATACTTTAGATCTAACTTATGTGTTTGTGAATACTATTTGAAGTATATTCAGACAATCATAATATCACTTCCTATTTAGGCAATTTTATATGCATTAATTGTCAATTAAAATACACGCATTGACAATGGTGGGATGCTGTTTTCCTCGAAAATAGGGTTGATTATGCAAGTTAATTTAATGAAGAATGAGGACCCTTTGTATGAAAAGCTGAATGGGAAAGGACATGGATACAGGAACAAAAGTCGAATGCAGAAGCAGTCTAATTGTTCTTGTTCGATCTATCATATCTTCATTAAACATATGGAAAACAAAATGTGAAAT
The DNA here is from genome assembly GCA_033439265.1 of Dillenia suffruticosa. Taxonomy (NCBI): domain Eukaryota; kingdom Viridiplantae; phylum Streptophyta; class Magnoliopsida; order Dilleniales; family Dilleniaceae; genus Dillenia; species Dillenia suffruticosa. Next base: position 6,895,834 of record JAVTVX010000005.1, read on the forward strand.
TTATGTTACTTTGTATGTTAGGTTGGCATTTTCATTGAGTGGTATTAAATCACATTTTTTAAATAAGAAATTGCCCTGTTCTCTTTAGAGGGTCATAATGATCATTAGCTCAGTGCTTACTCTAGATTCTTGTAAATGATGGTCGCAATAGATTATCTTTCCATGGAAATGATGTTTAAGGTTCTTTGTGGTGCTGTTGCAAGGTTTATCATAATGGTGGATTTGTCATCCATACTGTTATATTGTTAGTGAAGAAGCCTTTAAGGACACATCAAAAGCTGTTTTCTCATAAATTTGTCTGGAAGTTTATATATAGTCATTGGGCTTCAAATCCATCAAAAGATAAATAGTGTACATTATGTTCACAAGCATAACAAAAGTTGCTCATTGCTATTATTTTTGTTGTTTTTATTGGGCCAAGGTAAAATTTTCCACCCTTCTTCCTTATCACCCAAATCAGCTTTCCAATAATAAACATCAAGTTGATTGTATTGTTTGACCGGGGAATGTACTCACTGTGTACTTGATTGTGAACTCACTGATACAACATTGAAATATTGTAGGTATGAGCCACTTGGCAAGTTGCTTGGGAAGGAGTACTTTCTCCATGCTTATGGTCCGATATATGCTCTTTCAGCTGATGTTGTTGCAAGCTTGGTGGCTTTAAGAAATGAAAGGCAAGTTCATAGTCTTTCGATGATGATTTTCTATTTTGAAAAACCTTTCTCTTCCCAAAACTATACTACTTGGCATATTTCTTAGTGTGTGATGTTCAAAATGCTGTTTTGGCCATGCCATAGTCTCTCAATGGCTTGCCATTGGAAGTACCTCCCTGTATCCGGAAGAAATCTAATCACATCTCACCAGCCTTGCTGGGTGGAAACTGGGGGCAGATCCCTTAATAGGGTTCCCCCTCTCTTCCGCGAAACAGAGGATAAAGATACCAGAAAGAAAACAGTTTGCCTTAAAATGAGAGAATTAAGTCTGATAATGTTGTTCCAATAAATTTAGATTTTTTTTTGTGTGGTAGTTTGTTGGAGGTGAGAGATCTAACATGCACACATCAACAGCTTGAAATTATATCTGTTGGATGTTAATCCCAGCCTTGCCATTTTTCTTTTCTATTTGGAAAAAAATTTGTTGCTAATGAATGTGGCACATGTTTTGCGGAAATATAGCTTTCGAATGTTCAGCAATGAGGATGTCACAATTGGTGCATGGATGCTTGCAATGAATGTCAATCATGAGCATGTAAGCAACTTATGTCAACCAGAGTGTACACCGTCAGCGATTGCGGTCTGGGATATTCCAAAGTGTTCTGGTGAGAATTTCAATTTCTTTCCTGAAATCTCAACTCAGCTCAACTAAGCCCTTATCCAAACTTAGTTGGTTCTGCTATACAAATCCTTCTTTTCCATTTAGCTTTATTGAAAGCCACATCACTGTTTCTTAAAATATTTTGCTATCATTGGTCCCATCAGTTTATTAAAATATTTTGCTATCATTGGTCCCATCAGTTTATTAAATACAAGTTGTAGCTAACAAAATCCTAAAAGTCGATGAGAAACAGAATAGTGATAAAACTATTTTCTGACGCCAAGGTAACCACTAGTAAGTGAATTGTGGAGTTAAAACTTAACTGGTTTACAACTTGACATGCATCAAGTATTCTAGTATTTGACAAGATACGAGAGCTAATGTTTTTCTGTTCCAAATTTGGTGTTGATTGCAATTATGTATGTTGCATCCATCAATAACATCAAAATATTGAATTACTGCAGGACTTTGTAACCCAGAACAGAAGTTATTGGAACTTCATCAAAAGGATAGCTGCTCAAATAGTCCAACTCTTCCATCTGATGATTAATGTATTATCATTCATTTCTCGGAAAATTGGTAGATTGGAAGTATATTGAAGTGATGCTCTTCCTTGGCCTCGTTATTTACAGATTAGTCTAGTTTTTAACACCAATTTTAGTTTTTTGTATTCTGTACCTTTGAGTTGTTCCAATTCTGTGATGACAGCATTCCCCCAAGCAAACATAATATTAACAATTAAAAAATTTTGTATTACATATGATATTTTTAAAAAATGGTTATTTTCTGGGGGAAAGACTTGCTATCCTGAGTAAATGATTTATATCGCTTATACACATCCATTTGTGTTCTCTTCCTCATTGATTGTTCACGACGTAAATTATGGGATCCAATTCTACAACCTGTTGATGATTTATGGAACTCATTGCTGCGGATCTATAAGGTTATAATGCAGACTAAACCTATGTTCTTCATTTCACTTCGTGGGAGTGGTTTCTGGGTTCAGTGTTGAATTGAATTGTGCTTTGTTTGAGGAGATGCAGTCCACAAGCACGGTTTCTGGGTACAGTGTTGAAATGAATTTTGCTTTGTTTGAGGAGATGCAGACCACATGCGCACTTATTTGTCCTGGAGATGGGTCTTTCTGTGTGATCAAGTTGAACGGAGCTGGAGCGATAGATTCTTTCAAACTGCAGACGGGCCAAAATTAGTGTCTTTTGAGCATCTCGGAGTGTCAAGTTGTCCTCAAGGGAACAGTTTATTAATACAAATTTCTCAAGGGAACAGTTTATTAATACAAATTTCTGTTTCTTAAATTAGTGATTTCAAATTTAAATCCTTATTCAATAAAAAATGGAAGGTCAAGTGGCCATCTGCCCAATTACAGGATGAGAGAGAGAGAGAATTGCAAAGTTGTGGTCTGGTCTGGTTCTGTTCGACTACAAAATGGTCGTCACGTGCGGTTGCAGCACACTTCTTTGTCTGAATCAGAGAGAAAGGGCGGAGAGAGAGCGAGAGAGATGCAAGGGTTTTTTTTGGTACAGTTTCTTTTTTTTATTTTTGGTACAGGATGCAAGGGTTTTTGTTAATTCTATGTTGCAGTTTCAATCATAGCCATGCTCCACTTCTCGTTGTCCTCAAGGTCCCTACTTTTTGCTACACATACATTTCCTCCAATAAACTCAAGTAATGTACGTTAATAATACAAAGAACAAAAAAAAAAAATGGAAAAACCAGCTTTTCTGGGAAAGATCTGTACATAGACAACCAGGAACTAAAAACAAAATTTTTGTAATAAGATAAAAGGAATTGTATATTTCCTAGTAATGACCAACTAAAAAGCATATCCATAAACACAAACCCAGCCAGAAGGGAACTTCCCTTCACTGTCATTCCCATCATCAAACCCCCGTCTCTCTCTCTCTCTCTCTCTCTCTCTCTCTCTCAGAATCCAAAGTACCCTTTGGGCAGATAATTTGGGACTGCTGACCAGCGTGGCATGTCTTACATATGTTTGTGCATGTGATATGCGCCAACATCTAAAGCACATGGTGTTTCCAAAAAAGGGGTGATTAAATGCTCCTTGCAATTCGGATACACTTATAATTTAGCAATTTAGCAACCTAATTAATCGAAATGACAAACAATGGTTGTTTCTCCATAAACTAGGAATTTCCTTTTTCAGGAGGGGGGTGGGGGTTGAATTGAGGTTGCAATTTCCGTCGCGTTAGTAAATATGTTTATGAGGAGCTTTTATCATGTGTAAAAAAAAAATAAATTTTGACATGGATAATTAACCCATAATTAATAACTCCCCTAATCTATCTCTCCATTATCTTATTTTTATTTTGCATGATTCAACTTCTCCAAAAAAGGGGTAAGTAAGATTGTGTTTAATTTCTCCCAAGTGAGAGAGATTGAGAGAAAAAGATACATCTGAGTAAGAATAATCGAGAGATTAAAAAAAATTTTAAATAGAAAAATTTCTCACATTATTGAGTTTATCGGATTTTGAGTTAAGGTGTCATGACATAGTGATAGTGGTTCGATTTTATAATTATTATCCCGATCGAGCGATTCATATAAGAGAGTTCGTAATTTTATTGATTTTTTTAAAATTTATATATCGAGATATTTACCTGAAAATTTTAAATATTTAATTTTTATAATTTATACTTTTTTATATATATATATATAACTAACAGGTGATATACCTATTCTCACTGTTCACGAACCACGGGTAAACAAATTCTACACATGCCGCCATCACATGGTAATAATAATTGAGAAATATTTGTTGACAGCTCCGGCTTCAAAATGATTCTAATAGTCTAGTGTAATAATAACACTTTCGTCCTAACTATTATAACCATGTTTAGGAGTATTTCATAAACCATGAATTAGTGCCAATTTTTTTCTTTTTTATTCATCAGGAGGTTAATATATCTTGAGTTAAATAATAGAAATAATCATTTTTATATAATTACTAAATAAGTCATAATCATTAATACTCAAATCTGTTCGATCAGAAAATCTTGGATTATGCCGGCTTATGAAATATTTTTATATAGTTAACCTTATTTAAATTTCTTTAAGTAATAAAGATTATAAAAGATGCTAGACAGTAGTTAAGAGTTTCTGCATGTGATGTGAGGATGATTATATATGCACTGCAATCTCAGCACATTGCAATGATATTGAAAAAGTGCATTTGGTTCTTAAGGAAACAGTCTGGTGATATAAATCATTCTTCTCTAATCCGATGATTCCAAATTCAAATAATTATACAATAAAAAAATACATTTGACAAAATATATATATATAATGTGAAGTCGATCTTTAAAATAAATATTCAAAATATCATATGATGTATCAAAAAGAGATCAGGGTTTATTCAAAGTCCATCACAAAACCAATCGCGAGTCATTGTGAGACCTGCTTCCTTGGAAATTTTCATAGGTCTTACAGGTTACTACGGTAATTATGTTTTTAATATGATGCTATATTAATGATTAGAAAATAATCAAGTTTTCTTCTAATTGGGCAAAACTGAGCAATACAAAAAAAAAAATGACCAAAGTGAGGTTTCAGTAGTTCTGCCTTTGTTAAACAAGTGACAATTTTAGATTAGACCGTAAAAGAAAATTGACAAAGAAAACTAAGATTTAAAAGGGTAATGTTGGTGTCAAAAATGACTTCACATAGTTCTATCTTCTGTCTTAAATAGGGAACCGATAGTTGAGAATTTTTGGAATGATCTTCAATGAAAAACTTATAAAAAAGTCGTTAGAGGAAACTTTAACGTTCAAATCAAAATGAATAGTTTTTAAAAGAAAGATTGAGAGAGACTAAGTCATATGTAGTCTCTATGTATAATGTATACAGAGAGATACGCATTTAATATGTTTGGAGATGAAGAAACCTTATTTGCCCTATAAAAAGATCTATGAGATTTTTTGAAATTACAAAAACTGTAATAATGGAAATTTTATAAATTTGGAATTGTTTGAGATAGAAAAGTTTTCTTCGCTTTCGCGGAGACTCGTAAAAATTTGAGTGATTAAGAGATTTACTTCTTTTTCGGTAGAGGTAGAGATAATAATAAATCCGTATCAAATTAGAGAAGTTTTAAATTTATTATAGATTTTCTTTTTTATTGAATAATTATAACTAGAACTCGTGTGGTCGTAGTGTGGTAACAGGAGTTGGGTTTGAAAGGATCGAGAGCTCGCGAAACCAAGAGGTCCAAGGGTTTAATAGAGTGCACCTTACGTATGACTGAACAATGCTAGGATCGAAAGGATCTTATCAAAAACTTATGCCGAGAGGATGGCATTGGTTGAGATTGATCGAAAGATTGCTTAATACTCTTTTGGCTGACGTGATCATAAGCATGCTAAATTGCATAGTAATGGATTCTTGTCCTTGGGTGTTGTCTATGAGATGTCCCAATCAAAAACGTATGAAAGATTTCTGACATGACATGAGAGAAGGGGAATTTAGATCCCAAAAGAAAACTCCTATACGGAGAAAAGTACAACATCATGCTCTAAACAGACAGCAAGTTACGGAAACTAGAGTTATGTACCAAAAAATTAATTAATTAAAATTCAAACCGGAACGCTCTTAAATAGTTTGGTGCCTGACTCCTATAGTGTCTTCTTGTTGGAAAAAGGTAACTTGGGCTGGGCTCGTTACATTCCATGATTCATTGAACCGGCCCATATTAGAGAGAGAGAGAGAGTTGGGTGAGACGGGGAGTTATCTTTTGAAAGATCGAAAAGGATAGAAGCGAAAAAGGGGGAAAGGGAAAATCAAAGTGTAAGGGGTCAGAAAAATGCTTTTAGGAAAGGACTACAAGTAATCCGCTTAAGTTACATGGGAGTAGTGAAGTTGTCCCCCACCCAAAAATCATGGCTTCTCTCTAGTCTCTTCTTCCATTGTCAAATGGCAATCACGTGCCCTTTGCAGCTCCTCCATGATAAAAACTCTCTTATCCACTTCCCCATTTCACTCCGAGAGAGAGAGAGGGATAAAGGAGCATCGCACAATTATCATGTTTTGAAGATAACTCTGGTCGAGAGAGAGAGAGAGAGAGAGAGAAGGGATAAAGGGGTATTGCACAATTATCATGTTTCGAAGATATCTCTGGGTCTGGACACTGACCTCTTTTATGCACTGCAAAATTGCCTGTTTCTTGGCCATCGAATACATCACATTTGGCCACAAAGAAATAATTCCATTTTTGAACAAAGAGAAAGTTGAACTTTCAGAGGGAGGGGTATGTATTGAGACAGTTTATATGAACCAACCAAACAAATAATTTTATATAATTAAAAACAAGAAACCCCTTCCAAGAAATAATACTATAAAACTTCGACCGCAACACTTCAATATTCTTGGACATAAAAATAAATCATGACCCGCGAAAATATGGTTAAAAATTTTTATTCACTTCTGTCTTAAAAAAGAAAAAATACTTATATCACGAATTACTATTTAACCATTTTTTTTTTTTTTGTATTTATCAAAAGAATTGATCATGAACTACTGTTTTCACACAAATATAGTCACTTTTTTTATGTTCTAAAAAAATATTGTGCCTCAACAAAAACAAATATAACGATTTCACAACTATAGATGCTTGTGGATGCTTCATGCTTAAAATTGTTAAAAAAAAAAAATTCAAGATATTTTCTTTTACAAGTTTGAGTAATGGTCCGCTCTTTTGAACTACGAATAAATGATTATTTAATAAAATTTAAAAAAAAAATAAGGAAAATAAATTATGATTTTAAAAGGAAGGTTACTTACTATTAATGCTATTATAAAATTTTTCATAGTTCAAATATTTTTAATCACAGATAACTTATCTTTTAAAATCTGAAGCTCTTGGATTTTCTTAATATGTTATAAGCAAATTCGTTTTCTCTCATTTTGAATTGCATTTCTAGTTCAAAATCCAACTCTCTCTCTCTCTCTCTCATGTCATTTGATGAACATGCGAGGGTACGACCCCATGAAAATAGTGTCTTAAATATCCTAAAATTTATAAAATGGGAGTCCGTACACATGCAAGACTGAGTTCCCAAACTCTAAGATATTCTTAAGTTAGGAGCTCCCCTCCATGTCTCTCACATGGCAGGTCAGTCTCCTTGAAAATTGTAATATAACCCCCTCGCCCTTATACTAATATACTACCTGTCTCTCTTCATTGTCACTTTTAATCTGTGGGCTGCTTATGTCAATGATTTCATTAAAAAATTTGCTAATTCCAATCTTTATTATTAGGGACAAAATTTAGATTTCTCAATACTACGTTGGAAGTTGCACAAAATCGAAGGTGCAAAAACCTATGGCTATTATTGTTGTAGTATTGGTCAGCCATACACAATTTCATTCCCCATATCTTTTCTTGAATCTTCAATTGTGAGTTTCAATTTAATTAAAAAAAAAAATACTTATAAAAAAGTATGTTCAGATAAGAAAGGAATCTCACGATATGGGGTTGTAATAACCATTACAAAAAGAGGAAGGAGAAGATTTTAAAAAAACAAAAACCTTATAGCCAGATCCCTTGAAGCTAAAAGATATATATAATAATTATTATGATGATTTATCCATGCTATGGTTAGGTTTTTGCCTTTTCTTTTCTTTTTTTTTTTTCTAATTTCATTTAGAAATTAAATTAATGAAATTTAGTTTCGATGGTTGTAGAGTCTTCTTTATTTTAATAATGACATGATATATAATTTTGTGAATATTAAATTTCGCTTCTTTGTGGGGTATTTTTTTTGGGTGGGGTGGGGGTAACAGAGCGGGAGAATTTGCTTTTAAGAGAAGGATGTTCAAGAGTGCTTTTGGGATCTCATAAATTATAAATCAAAATGAATATTTTTAACGTCTAAAATTCAAAATTTGATGGTAGAGGTACTGTAGTTTATGTATGTTTTCAGAATTTAGAAAAAAAAATTCGGAATAATTTTTTTTAATGTGTTTGGAAAAATGCAACATGTTCATGAAAAACACTTTAACCATTGTTTGGAAATGCCTGTAACATTTCTAGAAAATACTTCTGGTTTTTGCAAAGCTTTTTTCACTTATCAAACTATTTTGAGATGAATGATCAGAACTATATCCTTTTAACTAAAGGTCTCAAGTTTGAACCTGAAAATGACAAAAAATAATTTGAAAGAGCCAATCCCTTAAATGAACCATACAATACTCAAATCAGATTAATCAGATACAGTCCAGATAACGATAGTAAAAAAAAAAAAGTCTTTTTCATTTTGCATCACATGAACATGAGAAGCATTAAAAACAAAAAACAGAAATAAAATATAAAGAAAATGGTAGTAAGTTAAGTTATAACAAGTTCATTAATAAAATATTTTTCAAAATGTTAACAAAAAGCCCCATTTTTCCAACATGAAATAAATTTCAGAACAATAATTAGCTAATACAACATATAACTAAAATAAAATTTTCGTATACTTATTCAAAATTCTGAGATATAAAAATTAAAATTTGAAAATTAAAAAATTTTAAATAATTATAATTTTTTATCACAATTACTCTAGTTTTAATCGTATTCGGTCAAAAACTTGTAATTAATTAGGGAAACATCTTCCTTGCAAAATACTAAACTGTGGTGCTTTCAATAAACAATAAGATCAAAATCTCAAGATTAAGTCTATGAGTCACGTTAATTGCTAAATACCATTTACATTCTTTTTGCTAGTGGATCGGATGATGCCATTTTAGGTCACCAAATGAAAACATCACCCCTTGTTAGCCGTTTTTTGTTTTTGTATTTTTTGGGTTTTTATCACTGTCATCCTGATTTTGCTCGGTTAATCCAATTCAAATATTGTGAGACATATTTTAGAGGTTAACTCTCCCAAATCCTTTTTTATAATTTTCAGGATTCGAACTCGAGATTTTTGATTAAGAGAGTTGAGTCTCCAACCTCTCCATCCAAATAAATTTGGTCTTGTTAGTTGTTAAGTAAGGAAAGTTCTATCCTCATGCCTTAAAGGTCCTTGGCGGAGAAAAAAAAATCTCCAAGTTACTGGAAGATAGAGTGAGTAATTAAAATGGATTTTATTAACAAATTACAAAAAATTAATACTTCAAGGTGCCAAATAAGTAATAATGGCCTCAATATGCTATAGATCTACCGAAAGGAAAGTAGACTCATTTACCCAAGATTTTAAGTTTGAATCTTATGAATAGAAAAAGAAACGTTGAGAAAATTAGCCTCTAACAAGATCCGCAATCTAATTAGTCGGATAGATTAGTTCAATAATTAAAAAAGATTTTCTCTCTCGAACTAAAAGTATCATAGGTGTAGTTTTTTTTTTAAAAAAAAAAAAAGATATATAAAAATACAATATGCAAAATACAAGAATTATTTGTAATTGTAAAATAAATAAAGAAAAAAAAAAGGAAAATGGGATAACGTGAGGAAGCTTAATTCAAACACTTCTTTTTTCTTATTTTTGGTGTGGCTCGTTCGACTTTGCAAGTTGGGGGTATTTGGCTGCCCCAAAAGAGACCTGTCCTTTTAGATCTGCTCACGGGGAGACTTTGGCAAGACTTGTGGGACAATCCATACATCAAACTTGAGAAGAAAGACTTAATTATAGAGGGCTCATTTGGATGCCAGCCTTGGAATTCTAAATCATCATATTCACGCACAAACGTATACGCGTAGATGCAAGTTTTCCTTGACTAATCATCATTTGATTGCTACCTTTTTTCTTTTAGGAATTTGTTTTTCCAATTGGGTTGACTTCATACAATGGGATTGGCTTTTCATTTTGCTTTCCAAAATCTTCTGCCTCTTGTTTCTTCTCTTCCCCTTTGCATCCCATAAACTAAAATAATAGTTTCTTTCGGAGTGCATCATGGTTGAAAGAGAGAAATGAAATGGAACGAGTGATTACGTCTAGTAGGACCTTCGGATAGACCCCATTAGAGATTTTATTAGTTCTCGATGATCTTATTAACATTTTACTAATTTTGTATAAGAAAGGCTTAGATCAATGAATTCTAAAATTAATAAGGAGTAATTGCACGAACGTCACATGCGCAAGGCCCTCTCAATGCGCAAGTGGCAAAAAGCACTGAATCGACCGCAAATACACCGATTTGTCCCCAAGGCAAACGCTAAAACAACGTCATATTGCTGGCTAAAAATCAATAAAAGGGTATCTTCCACAGTGTACTGTACCATACTAAAAATGATGAATGTCATTTCCTTTTATTAGTTTTATAATTTAACTTGTATTGAAAGAGAGAGAGAGAGAGAGAGAGAGAGAGAGAGAGAAGATTAATGAGTAAACTCAATTAAATTGTTTAAGCAAAAAAAAGAAAGCACGAATGCCATGGTTCTATGAATTGCAATCCAAAAAAGGTAGAAGAGTAGCTTGTGATTCAAGGTTCATGGCAACTTTTTGATTTTGAAAAAGTACCAAGATTGCAAATGTCAAAATAACAGTATTATGTAGACCGCTAGTCATACAATCATGTTTAAAAAGTGATTGTAGTGGATGGCTAGTGCCACCCCCATTGATTAAATGATGCCATGTGCCATAAACAATATAGTTTTTTTTTAATAATCAACCGTTATGATTCTATTAATTTAATTTGAATATCGTCTAACTTAATTTAAAAAAATAAATCTCTCAACGTAATTTTTTATATTTTTAAATTATAAATCTAAAATTTAGTTAAAAATTTTAATATTTTTATTTATTAAATCGGCGAAAGAACTCTCTTGTTTTGTTGCCTTCTGCAATAACATAATTATTTATTTATTTATTTATTTATTTATTTATTTATTTTTATCTCTGATCAAGGACCCCAACTTCGACTTAACAAAGATGGATATCGTCTCGGTGGTATTCGTCATCCCAAGCTGTCATATGCCTTCTTTGACCCCTTCCAAAGAGGGACTTGGAAATTTTCGATGGATATTAATGATAATGAAACTTATAGTTATTAAATTTTCACTTAATGATTATTATTTCAAGTAAAATATAATAGTTATCGTCAGATATTGATCCAATGGTTTAAAAACTCATAAAAATAATTTTAAAAACTTTAATATTATAACTTCTGATTTCTTTCTTTGGAAACATATATTAGATATCTCAAATTTAGAGTATAATAAAAGTAAAATAAAAAATAGAAAATATGACATATATTTAAAATTATAATTTCATAGCATTAGAAATTATCATATTTTAGAAAAAAAATATATTTTTCTGAATATTGATATTCGAAAACTCAATTAATCTGGTTTGAATAACAGTAGGATTCAAAATACGGGTTAACTATCCCAATACCTATTTTTTTATTTTCAAAATTTAAAATGAAGATTTTGATTAAACGAATTTAGTGTCTTACCACTAAACTCAAGGGTCATTCATTAAACAAAAACCATATGATTGTGCATCTAATAGTAGGTACTTTAGGTGTTGAATTCAAATGGAAAATCCATGTAGAATGAAACTAAGGGAGGTGGGATGAGATGTTATGTTACCGTTTGGAAAGGCTCAATCTAGGAGTAACGAAGTCACAAATAATTGGCCCTTGATTGCTGACAACATGTCCATCAATTCATGGGTGTTTTCTTCTCCGTCATAGAGACACAGCACATCAAAGAACCCGGAAAATGTTGTGTCTGCTTGTCCAGGAAGACAATAAATATCGTAACGGATGAACTTTGGAAATGATTCTCCTGTCTGGAGACTTTTAAGTTGTTCAGAATCCAAATATGTCTTGAAATCATATCATAGTTTGACAATTTTGTTGATCTACCATATTAAGCAAAAAAAAAAAAAAAAGAAAAAATGTAAAAATAGCTATTTCAGTTGTGAATGTAAATTTATGGAACAATATTTGCATTAGGTAAGGTGAATAACTTTTTACAGTCTCTTTCATGACTCTGAAAAATGGGTTTTTCTAATAGTTCACAAAAATAAAATAAAATATTTTCATATATATTTTTTTAATCTTATTATATATCATTGGAGTGCTAGTAGAAGCCAAGCCATCTCCTTTTATTTCAGAAATTTACTAATTTCGTTCTTGACCAAAGATGATTAAGTTACAAATTAGAATTTCTCTTCGCTTAAATTCTAATTTTAGTACCAAAAATTTGATTGAAAGAACTTTTGATGCCACCCCAATTACCATTTCAACAACTGAACTAATTAATACCAATAAATGTATTAAAAAATATTTCTAAATTAGTCAAAATATTTAATAAAAAATAAAAATGATCAAATTTGAATTAGTCAAAATATTTCTAAATTAAATAAAAATACTTAAATAAAATTTTATGTAAAATTTAATCTATTTATTTATCTAACATTATTAATTCGAGGTATGACGATTACATTAAGCCCACTCTCTATCCATTCACCTGGGAAAGAAAAATAGAAAAAATGTCAACAACTATAGAGTAATCCTCGTGAGTCAAAGCAAACCCCAGTGGCCAAGCCCTTTTATTGCGCATCGCAATTAACAAAATTTGATCCGTTTTGCTAGATCCCACCATATTTTACAAGGGTTGATATAATTTAACGATTGTGTATTTAAATAATTCTTTTAGTAGAGCAGATTTAAATCATAATGATTATAATTTATTTACTAATTAAATAAAAATATGATATAATTTTTTTACTTGATCGATTGGTATTTAGTAATCAATTAATTAGTTCTGATTAAATCGATTTGAACAAATTGTTAGGCCCATTGAGGGGTGAACTCTGTCAACGGTATTATTTCTGTTCTCACAACTCAGTTATACAAATGAATTTAAATAGGGTAGTTTGAAGGAGTCAAGAAAAGGAATCATGAGTTGATGACAATGGAGACCCTAGTTTAAACATAGAATAATATCAACTTACCACCTAAAGTCAGTACAGTGCCAAATGTGAACTATAAGCAACAAGACCAAAAATTGGAATCCCCCATCTATGAAAAAAAAAATGTCAAAATAGATTAAGACTTTTTGGAAGTATTGGGATAAGAGTTTTCAGATTTTCACTTTATTAGAGTAGTGGGATGCAGAAATTTCAGGCATTTCTTAACCTTTTCCCTCTCCTCACGCTCTAGCCTTTTTGACTTTGGACAAACTTAACCACGAGGAGGAACTTCCCCTTCCTCTCACCAACAAAATTTACGTAATTAAATTAATTTCTGTAAACTTACGAAAATAAATAAATAATTAAATCGCAAATTTTGATGGTTGAGTCTCGAATATCACTGTGAAAAGAAACGCTCAAAGCAAGAGTGATTAACCATTTGTAAACTAATAATAATAATAATAATAATAATTAATTAAATTGAATTAATATAAAATAAAATATTACCTACTAATAGCAAGGGTGTAAAGAAGTTAGAATATTAGTTGAGGATTAGAGTTTAAACTGAAGAAAAATATGATTTTCGTACGTTGTCAACCAATGTAATAAGTTTCCGATGATATATTTGGATATAATATTATAAATAAAGTTATTTTTTAATAAAAAAAAATAAAAAACTTTGTAAATAGGCTAAGTGACAAAGTAATGCAACAAAAATGTCAATTAACTCGAGTGAAAATTTGACTAAATCTCTTTTGTTAATAATTACAAAGCATATTAATTATTGACTCAGTCACATCTTTTTTATTTTATTTTTCTTTTTCCCATTTTGCTAAGGCCAATTGGGGAAGGAAATAGAAGAGAAACACGAAAATTAGAACTTGTTGTGTGTCATGAAGCAACATTTCCAATGGGCGAGTTGCTTTTATTTTGTTTGGCCTACTTTGAGATTATACCCTCGATAAAAAGGCAAAGCCAATTCAACTTATATCAATTTTTTCCTTTTCTCTTATAAAAATTTTAAATTCAAATCTCTCTGTATACCAAAACAAAGAAAATAACCAGACATTATAGAATTTGGTCAAGTTAAAGCGTTTTCTTTTGATGTATATAAAGTATGGATGAATTATAGAGCAATGCGTCGATTAAAATTGTTTTTCTTTTTTTCTGTTTGAATTTGTAGACCCCGGATGAAATTAGAACCATACAACTAATACAACCTTTCCGTATATAATTATTAAATAAATTAGATTTGGCATGTAAATTTGAATATATTGTTTTAAAAAAAGTTATCGCCACACTAATAGTAAAACTAATTAATATTTAAATTTAAATGTCTTATTTTGTACAAAGTTTTCAGGTAACTTTACCAGGCTGCTTTGATTTTTTTTTTTTTTTTTTTTTTGGTACAACTTGGGTGAGATTACTGGCTTCTAAAAGAAGCATGGTCTGGAACGTCACCTTCCGGGAGGGAGACAACTATAGATGGGACCGGATCGGTTCCAAACCAGAAACCGGCCAAACCGACTCTTAAAAGCCCGGATCGGAAACTGGCCGGAGTGAACGATAACTTGGAACCCGACCGAGAACCGAGAACCGGCACTGAACCAGCCCCAACCCAGAACAAGACCGGCCTAGTCGGTTCCAATGGCCATTTCATTTTTTTTTTAAGTTTTTTCAATTTTACCGTTTTCAAAAGTTATAAAACGATTGGTTTGAAGAGTATTTTGGTCCATAAGATAAAAATTTTTTTCTATAAATATAGATCACACTTTATTTCCAAATCTTACGCAACAAAATCTCATACTCTCTTACAATCTTATTCTCTTTACTCTACTATACTCTCTCAAAATCATTATAAAACAACTCTATTTCAATTTCCTATAATTCTCTCTCACATTAAATACATTTTCATCTTTTACTAATCACACCATTTCCAATCACATTACCATTTCCAATCACACCACTATTTTCATTTTCAACTCATTTCGAATCTCATTTTCCAATCTTTTACTAAGCCCATAACCACATGACAAAATCAAATGGCACTTTCGGAAACCATACCGTGGTCTTTACGTCACCCGATCATATCCCACATGAGTGCAAGACTATTGAAGCACAAGATTAATGTTTGTTATCAATGCTTGTTATCAATAAGCTCATGCGTTAAAATTTCATTCCTTAATTGGCCTTAATTAAGTAATATATAGATAAACTAAAATGTTTACTATTTTGGTAAATTTATAGTGACATTTATATTTTAAATAATATTTTTAATTTTGTATTAAATATTTTACGGTGGAAAAGGCTATATTCCACGTTTCAAAATCGAGTGACAACTCAGAGAGCCATCCGGTGGTCCTTACGACAGGAGATCATATCTCACATGGGGGTGCCAAGCTGGCATCAGGCTTGGTCATCATTCCGTCCCTCCCACCCCCTCTCTCTCACTGCATGGCAATTGGCAATTGGCAATTTCTCTCTCCTGTCAACATCTCCTCGGGTTAACGCCGTCAAATGGATATCCCAGGGATTGTCTTTGACGCCGTTATTTTGCTTAGCTGGATGACACGGTAATACATAGGGTTTGCTAGGAATGGGCAAGCTGGCACGGCACTCCCTTCACATGGCCAGCTACTTCTGTCGATTGCTGTGTCCTTTAATTGACCGAAATACTCCTGTCCTGAAACCAAATTCACAATAATACCACCATATTTGGTCCCCTACTTCGATTGTAAACGTCCCGGACAACTCTTCTACAGTAGTTATGTTATGTTTGTAGTTTGTACTAGCTTCATTTTATATTGTTTGCCTTTTTTATAAATTATTAAAATATTAAAAATAAATTAGCCAAAAATTTCTCCAACAATACCATTCTTTTCGTGAATATATTTTATAAATAATTTTAATGACTAAAATAGTGTGAAATTTCGTATTTCATTTGATGTGCATTTACTTTTGATTTTTAATTTAAAAGATAGCAATTGTGACTTAAATTAATAGGTATAGATTCATGGTTATACTAGTAATGTAAATAATGTCATCCACTCCCACCTCTTTTAGAGAAAAAAATTAAAAACGTAATAAAGTATTTTTTATAAAATTTGTATTTAAATCTTATTTTCTTACAAACTTGATCAGTAACTTAGAACTCTGTTTGGTTTAAAAAAAAAAAAAGAAAAAAAAAATTGATTTGTTCACGTACTTCTTTGAAGGGCTTGAAAATTGAAAGCAAATTCTATCGACTTCACACATGCATTTTTGACATTTTTGTTGCTTTCTCGGACGTATCGAAATGGACACGAATGGGAAAGTGTTGGCCTCGTTAAGCATTTATGTAATTTCAGTCGCCGTAGAGGGCTACTGGGGAAATATGGTTGATGCATAGAAGGGGTAGTTTGGTCATTTAGAAGATGGGGTTCTTTAAATGCCGCATCAGCTTCTGGCTTGCGCAAGCAAGCGAAAATCTAGAAAGTACAGGAATCTAGGATGAGTATTAAAGGCGAGGCTTGAGAGAGAGAGAGAGTAGTCTATTGTGTCAACTTTGGATGCTCCGGAGACGGCGATTGTAGAGAAAAAAAAAAAAAAAAAAATCAAGTGTCATCAGAAATCGGACGGCTTACATTCCTCGATTATGGTGTTCGACGTGTCAACTTTGGAGATGAGTTGTGGTTGAGGTCCAAACCACAGCGGGATGACACGTGGTCAAGACCGTCCATGTAAACACACACGTATGAAAATGAGGTTTTTGTTTTTTGTACATAACGGTACAAATCCTTAACCATAATTTAGGTCTAAAATTTACATAATACATAATAATTTTTTATAATTACAGATTTCAATTATTAAAATCAAAATTTATTTATTTAAAAATTAATTAAATGCATATAAATCAGACTGTATTTCTTAGTGTTTATCACATTTTTTTGTGCACGCTTTATAGGAACTTCCATGGCAACTATTATTCCTTAATTAAATGCCAACTATTATTCCTGTGTTAATAATAGTTGGCAATATAAGAGAGAAAAATAGGCAAATGCTTTTTCCAGCAGAGGCTTGATTTTTTTTTTTTTTTTTTTTTTTTTGTATCTTGGACTTACATGGGATTCATGTTTCTCAAATTATGGTATTTAATCTCAGTTTACCGTAATTGATTAATCAATGAGACCATCAATCCAAATTTCCTTCCATGTGGGTTTCTGTAATTATGATATTTAATCCGAGTTTACTGTAATTGATTTTTCAACTTGGTCAATGAAAGCAACGGTAAATTCCCATGAATGAATCACAATTCATATTTCATTGAAATCCATTTCCTAAATATCACAATTTCCCATAAACAGAGTGTTCATCATCAACCCGCTAATGCATGGAATTTCGCACAAAATCCTGAATTTAATTAAAAAAAATCATGAGTAATTGTATTTGACTAATGAGTTTTCACATGGCCCCATCTAATTTGTTGGACGCTTCAAATGAGACACTCTCTTTTGTGTGTTTGTGTATGGTAAAAAAGGCCACTTGTTTTTTCACACATTGTGAAAAAGCTGAATTTTCAACTCTTATACACTAACGGCAACGCCAATACCACGTCCTGCGGATATAATGGCAACACGTATAATTTTTCGACCAGAATCCTAAATTTAAATCTTAAAAATAAATAAATATCAACAAATTTCATAATATTTAAATCAAATTAATCAAATAAGTTAAATATCAATAAATAAAAAAAAAAAAATAAAGCCCTATCCCATAAAGTGAGGTCATTTGTATAATTCTTTTATTTCATTTTATATCGTATATTCACCTATAAGAATATTTAATAAAAATTTTTAAACTGTTGTAAGAAAAAGAAAATACATAACCATAATAAATCATAAGTCGAACATATCAAATTTTATATAATAATTTATGTTAATTAATATATATCAAACAATAAATTTTTATTTTGATATATAATTTTATCTATTTTATATATGTTATGTATTTGACCTATTTTATATTATTTAAAATAATGCTGTAAATTTTGAAATAATGGATAGATTTAAATTTATAAAAAGAATTTATTGTTGACCGTTGAGATCTTAAAGTTGAGAGTATTAAAAAAATATTTTCAGAGAGAAAAAAATTTAGGAATATGCTAAACTAAGATGGATAAATTAGTTTAAAGTAAATTAAAAACTTACGATTTAGATTAGTTACCAAAGAAGGCTTTTGTGTGACGAAATTCAGAAATGAACTATCAAATGGAAGAATTATGAAAAGAGAAGAAAAATGGAGACGAGAACAAAATAATAAAGAAAAAAGAGGAGAGAGACAAAGATGGGAAACCTGTCTCGTGAAGTAGCAGGTGAAGCAAAGGAAATAAAAGCCCTTTCTTTGCTTTCTTTTACTCTCTCTTTCTTCTCCATTCCTGCATACTCTCTCTTTCAAATCACTAGCTTCTCTCTGTAAAGTTTTTGTTTTCCCGGTCACGCTTTCGCATTCATTCTTTGCTTCCTCCTTTTATATCACGAGATCCCCATCTCGTTCCCTCTTTCCCATTTCTTTTCTCTTTCTCTCTCAATGACTTCTTCAACCCCTTTAGTTTGTTCTTTCTCTCTCTACTCTCTCCGCACACATTTCTGAAACATAGAGAGAGAGAGAGAGAGAGAGAGAGAGAGAGAGAAACGCTAAACATAAATCTCGACAAATTTTAGATAGTGAAATTAAAACCCCCCATTTTGTTATTAGAGAGAGAAAATGTCGTATACGGAAAGAGAAAAACCGGTTCCGGAAACCCTAAATAACCGATTTCGAGATTCACTGACGTTCGACGACAACAATGTCAATTACAACAAACCGGATTTCAAAGAAATCGATCTGGGTTCGCCAGTCTCTCCATTGCGGACCCGAACTGCTGGACCCACCACTAGTAGCAGTTCAAGCTCATCCGGATCCGTCTCCGGTCGAACCGGGTTCAGCCAAACTGGTAAAGGCCCCGACTCCGGCCCCTCAAGTAATAACCACTCCGGCGAGCTCACTAGTCCCGCTACAATCCGAAATCAAAAATCGGGTCAACCCGGACTCTACTCTGGTGGGTCGGTTAATTCTCCGGCGTTCAATGTGTTGCCAACGGGGAACATATGCCCGTCGGGTCGAATCTTGAAAATGGGCATGGCCAATAGGAGTTCCGGGAGAAGTGATGTGTTGGGTTCTGGATCGGGTAATTATGGGCACGGCAGCATAATGCGGGGCGGCGGAGGGAGTGGTGGCGCCGCAAAAAGTGGCGGTGGAAGCGGCTGTGGAAGTGTCGGCAGTGGCGGTGGAGATTTTGGGAATGTGAGAAACGGGAAAGCTGTGTTGGGTTTAGATAGTGAAGAAGTGAAGAAAATGGGGAATGAGGAGTACAAAAGAGGGAATTATGGGGAAGCATTGAGGTTGTATGATAGGGCAATTGCCCTTTCTCCGAGCAATGCGGCTTATAGGAGTAATAGGGCCGCTGCTTTGATTGGTTTGGGGAGGATTGGTGAGGCCGTGAAGGAGTGTGAAGAGGCTGTCAGGTTGGATCCTAAGTATTGGAGGGCTCATCAGCGTTTAGGGTCTCTTTTTCTCAGGTGGGTGTGTCAAATTCAGTTATGATTGTTTCTTTTGATTGATTTTATTTATGGTTTTTGTTGCATTTGATGTTATTTTTTCTGAGTAGGATTTGATTTAGCATGCCTTTTGTTTTTCTAGGTATCAGATCTAATTCATGTTTCTCTTGCCTTATTGTTTCCTCAATGCAGTTAGGCATTCTTTATTTTTTCTCCTATTTTACTCTTCATTTATCAATTGTTATCTCAACAATTTCAGGCATTGGCAGTAGCTAAGATTGATGGAATTGTGTCATTAGCTAATATACGGCCAAAAATTCTATTGTTTTTTATTGTTCTACAGGGTTCTTGACTGATGGGTTGCCTTGATAATAACTGTTGATCATTAAGGTTTTGGTTGGTTTTGCACTATGAAGTGTTCTGCTAATTGGAGGGATTCTGCCGACATCATTTTATCTCTCAGCTTTGCATTTGATGGATCTATCTAATTTTTTAGATCTTGATAGCCTCAGGATTTGGATTTGATTGTTTGACAGGCTCGGACAAGTTGGGAATGCTCGGCAGCACATTTGTTGTCCTGGGCAGCAACCCGATCCAGCTGAATTGCTGAAATTGCAAACAGTGGAGAAGCATTTGGGAAAATGTTCTGAATCAAGAAAGGTTAGTGATTGGAGAAGCATGCTCAAGGATAGTGACGCTGCCATTGCAGCTGGAGCTGACTATTCACCTCAGGTAATGATCCACATATCAAATAACATTCTGAGATGTTTTCGCAACAAATGTTGATAATTTAAAAATCTGAGTTGGTTCAAATTGACTTTACAGATATTCACATGTAGAGCAGAAGCCTTTTTGAAACTTCACCAACTTGAAGATGCCGAGAGCAGCTTATCACAAGTTCCAAAATTTGAGATCCCCATAAGTTGCTCACAGACTAGGTTTTTCGGGATGCTTTCTGAAGCTTACCTCTACTTTGTGAGAGCCAAAATAGAGATGGCTTTGGGAAGGTGAGTTCAGAAAATTAAAGCTTCATCGGAGAAAGGAAGATATGTTCTTAAGTGTAAGAGTGAAATGGATGATGGATGTTTTGCAGGTTTGACAATGCAGTTACAGCAGTAGAGAAAGCTGCACATGTTGATCCTCGGAATATTGAAATTGCAATTCTGCTTAAAAATGTGAGATCTGTCTTTCAGTTTCGTGCTCGCGGAAATGAGCTCTTCAAATCAGAAAGATTCACTGAAGCATGCTTGGCTTATGAGGAAGGGCTCAGGCTTGATCCCGCCAACTCTGTTCTTTATTGTAACAGAGCTGCCTGTTATTATAAGCTTGGGCAATGGGAGCACTCTCTTGAGGATTGTAATCAAGCTCTTCAAATCCAACCCAATTACACAAAAGCACTTTTAAGGCGAGCTGCATCATATAGTAAGGTAATTATTTAAGCTGGTTTTGTGAACACGTAATACTCAGAATTGCTTGCTTTTTAATTGCTTTCCGATCAATAAAGCTGTATTCTCAAGTGTTCTATATTGCAGCTTGAGCGATGGGTGGAAGCTGTGAGAGATTATGAGACCTTGAGGAGGCAGCTTCCTGATGACAATGAAGTGGCAGAATCTTTATTTCATGCTCAAGTAGCATTAAAGAAATCTCGCGGGGAAGAAGTTTATAACATGAAATTTGGTGGAGAAGTAGAAGATGTATCAGGTCTCGAGCAGTTCAGAGCTGCATTATCTTCCCCTGGTGATTTCTTGACCCAAAGATCACTTTCCGAACTTCTGGTTTTATCATTTTGTTGTGTCCTGATATCAATACGGTAGATGCAGGTGTAACTGTAGTCCACTTCAAGTCCCCATCCAACCTGCAATGCAAGCAGATGTCTCCATTTGTAGATACCCTATGTGCCCGATACCCATCTGTGAATTTTATTAATGTGAGTAATGACCCTTTATGGTTTGTATTCATACAATTACTGATCTGGTTTCACCATAGCCTTATTGATTGAAGACTATTGAAACAATATGTTTCTTATTTAAGAATTTGCTTGTTTTGGATTGAAGGTTGACGTGGAAGAGAGCCCTGCAGTTGTAAACTCGGAAAATGTCAGTATTGTACCAACATTCAAGATATACAAAAATGGTAACCGAGTGAAGGAAATGATCTGCCCAAGTCCTCAAGTGTTGGAACACTCGGTGAAGCATTACAGTTTTTAGAAATATATCTGTGCTCTAGTTTTGTTGCTCCAGCCCTTTTGCCTTTTTCTTCTTGCCTACCTAATGCTTGAAGCTTACGGGGAACTCTCCCACTAGCGTTTCCATCTTGTTCTCACCACCATACAAAGGTCACGAGTGACTTGTGATATAATTTGAGTTACAAAATAATCTCGTTAGAGCCCAATCCAAGGAATCCAGAGAGATAGCTTAGTCTCTTTTGCAGTTTATATTTTATTCATTCATTGCTCCATTGCTCTCCGGTTTCATCCTCCCTATCATTTTTACTTTTTCCATTTTTCTTGGACTTTCTTCTCATTCCCATATGTCTGTCCGGTTCTTGTATTCCATAATTAAGATATGTACAATTAATTTAAATGGCTTTTTAGTAGAGAGAGAGAGAGAGAGCTGGCTGGCTTTGTAGAAGAGGATCTGTACATGTATATATATGAAAATATATAC
Organism: Dillenia suffruticosa; assembly: GCA_033439265.1. Taxonomy (NCBI): domain Eukaryota; kingdom Viridiplantae; phylum Streptophyta; class Magnoliopsida; order Dilleniales; family Dilleniaceae; genus Dillenia; species Dillenia suffruticosa. Next base: position 6,918,271 of record JAVTVX010000005.1, read on the forward strand.
ACAACATTAGAGAGAAGCCATGAGGGAGATTGATTGTCTGGTGGGTATAACTGGTTTAGTGAAAGAAGGATGAATATGATGTCTATTGATATTGTTGTTTCTTTGTTCAATCATTTGATCAATAAAAAAGGTTCTCAATTTTTTCCTTCCTTTTCATGACTTTTACCTTTTTGATTCTTATTGCTTAAGTTGCATTTTTAAATTCTTTTTAACTGGTCAACAGTATCAAGACGCTAGTGGGAACAGATCATAAATAAATCCCGACCCTTAAGACTAGTCGGTGTAGAAAAAGTACAGGAATTTTAATGGGAGGGTTTATCTTCTGAATTAATGGGTACTTGGTTCTTGAGGGGCATTCATTGTCTTCTTTGTGTAGGCCGTTTCTCTCATGTAAGTTTGTGAAAGGTTTATAAAACCAGTTATCATTACCCGGTGGTGATCTTTACTCTCCAAGTGGTTTGGAGGTAAGATTTGTTGCTATTTGAATGCCAAATGATGGGTGGTTAGGCATGCTCGGATCAGCTAGGTTTAATTTCTTGTGTGTATTTGGTTTTATTTAACTACCAACAAATTGGAATTAGCTGATTTATATTGAGGTTTATCTTTCATTCCTTTGACTATCGATACTCGTGGGATCGGATTCAATGGCCACCTATTATTATTATACTACCTACGTCCTGAGAAAGATGGTGATGGTGACTATTGAACGACGACTTAAGAGTCACCAAACCCCAAGTATCAATACTTGTATAATAGTAAAAATTCACTATATTAGTCATGAAATGCTTCAAATAATACTGTGTTAAATATTTGTCTTTTTATAAGAAAAGATCTGTTGTAAAATTTTGTTCAGAACTTGTTTGCTGTATTCTTCATGAACATGGCACTGCCGAATGAATATATGATACAGATTCATTAGGTTATAGATAAGCATTTGACTAAATCTTCGAGATTATTATAGCAATAAGATTTTCATGTTATTAAATTTTGAAGTCAATAGTACTATATTTAATTGTAGGCAACTATGGAGATCAGATGAGTGGCTTCACATGTGCGCATTAAAAGTTTCATCTCCAGAGTCCAGTCACACATACACAGACACACATTGATAGAAACAACTACCCTATTGGAGAAGGAAATGAAAATGAAGGGAAAGAGGAAAGGATATGGAGTTTTGGATGGTGGCTTAGATGCTCCGACGCTGAAAGGTAACGGATCCCACATGATATGGGCGAGAGTTTTGTCAGGATATATATATATATATATATCATGTTTATGAGAGGTCGACTCGGTTGGACTGTGCCGTTGCATTAATGACTTGTCTTCACTTGCAGTTGCATTGTTTGACCTGATGGCCCTGTTTCTAAATTTCAGGATAAAGTGCCACTTTATGGCCCAAAATTGGCCGCTGCCTAAATCAGCGCAATTCAATTGCCATTGCCCTTCACCTTTTTCCCTCCACTTGAAGATGAAACCATTATACCTCAATGCACTTGTACTTCGTGCTTTGGTTTCCAGACAGTCCCTCAGACTATATCACAAGTTGAACGTAAAGCGAGAAATTCATATTAGAGAACTAAAATATAATATATATATTTTTTGTTTTCATCACCGGTATCTGAGATTTATTTTATTAATCCGATTTGAATACTACGGAGACCATTTTAGGGGTTGGTTTTTTCAAATTCTTTTTCGTCATTCCCAGAACTCAAACTTGAGATCTCTGATTAAGAGAATAGAGTATTCGACTGCTCAATTTAAAAAAATTTAGTAAAATATAATATATACCAAGTCACATGCCGACACTTGCGGTATGGATGAAATTTCCTACCATAAGATATAAGTTAAATAAAATAGGTATAGAGTTAATACAATAGTGATTTAACCGATTGTAATATAGAATTGATTTTTACCGATCAATAATTTTTTGTTTCTACCACAGGAGTAGAACTCCCTATAACCTCCATAATGCACTACTTCTCTTATTCCTAATGTAGGAATGGAATAAAGAGATTTTGATCATCATAGTTCTATGTAAAGATAAGATTTAAAGGACACATTACTCAAAAAAAGAAAATGTAAATTAGTGAGAAAAATGAAAAAGTATTAAACATAAAAAAAAATATTTCTATATTATCTTAATATATTGTACACTGTATATATCTAATAATATTAAAATTACAATAAATGTTGTTCCACTATCAAATAATTTTATTATTGTGATATCAAATTATTTCATTAATTATATCTCCAGAAAAATAGATAAATGCTGGTCCACCATCATATAACTTCGTTATTGTAATATCAAATAATTTTATTAATTATATATCTCTAGAAAAATAGATAATTATATTTCTAACCTCTTTTTTTTTGTACCTTAGTTTGACCACCACGTAATATTCGAAGTTTCATCCCGCTAATCTATATTGACCGCTGTAGGGTTCATTTTGTGGGGGCGGATCTCCCAATATTATTTTTTTTGTGTTCAGAGATAATCGAATTCCCGACCTGATTAAAGGACGAAAGTGTCTATCCTACCTACGTAACAAGTATTGGTTATTTCTACCCTCTTTAAAAATAATAAATATATATTTATATATCTATTTTCTTACGTGGGACTCCTTACGACCTCCATAAAACACTATTTTTATTTAATGGTATAGATTTGGGAATGTAATTAGAGGGTGATAGTAATAATTTTTAAGAGGATAAACAATACTTGAAATTATAATTTTTTTTTATAATTCAACAATGGAGCGGACCACGAGAGAGAAGGCGTGGTTCTGCAGGGTATGGCCCTGGACAGTGGAGAAAAATTTTTAAGAAGAAAAGAATTTAGGGGATGGCTGCCCCTTGCCTGGTCTCCTTTTGCTCTGGATACAAAGCAAGGGTACAACATAACAGTCTTTGGTAGTATTTATCTAATAATTTAATTATTTTGGACCAAGGGTATTATTTTAAACCTAAATGAATAACTTCTTTTGGGTTAAAATAAAAAGAATCCTTGCCTTGACTTGGGGCGATGAAATGCCCTTTCTGTGCCAAATATGCTTTGGTGTGTATTGAAGAACCTTGTATTGAACCATGTTCCGTGTCTACGCCGTACTGTCCCCACTTTTGCATTACAGATTATCCCCTAAATGCCTAAATCATAATTTTCATACTGGGGGGTTATGAGAAATGGCTTCATTTCCGGATGTGTATCAATTATCATGCACATTACTTAAAACATAATATTTCACAACGAAGTATTAAAATGCGAGTAGGGTTTTTCATTAAATATGGTGTTGAGCCTTATGCTTTTCTCATAGAATCATCCATCAAATGAGCAAATGCCTCCCAAGTGTTGGAAGAAAAGCTTCTTTCAACAGGTTTTCTTAATGTCATTATTCTTGCAATCTTCATATGCTTATATTGCAATAAAGAAACCATAAAAATACACCAAATTTGTAAAGCATAGGATAAAACCTCTGAAAGAGCTTCAAATAAGGTTACTGATGCTAAAGCTTAAAATAAGCTCCACATCTTCACCAAAAAAAAAAGCACCACATAGAAAGACCACGACTGTTACTGTCCTGCAGCAAATGCCTCCACAGGGAAGGTCTTGGTGACTCCGGCGAAGCTCTTGAACTGAATTTTTCCGGTGGGTGGATCATCTACAATGATCTCACTCACCGGAGGCCATAGCATGAGCTCCTTAGCCTTCACCCCCTTGAGCTTCTTAATCCTCTTCTTCTCAATGTACCCATGAATTTCGGTGTCATAGCTCACAAGCTTGCCAATCATCTTGAAGTTGTGCTCAACTTTCTTTTGTTGCACAATCCACATGAACCCTGTGCTCTTGACATAACCAACTTCAATGACATTCACTAGAGGGAGGAGCCCCAGGGGAAGTTCAAATTCTTTAAGGAGTGAAATTGCCATTTTTAGGCCTTCATCATGACCCTTCTTCACGATTCCTCCTTCCTTCTCGGCCATAATTGATCCTTTCTTGCTTGAGATGTAGGGTAGGGGAGATGATAACTCTTTATAGAGTGGAATATGTATGAAGGCGATTAAATGGGACAAACAACATGGAAAAACCAAAGGAGAAACTTTGTATGAACCGTATAAATTCTTATTTTTCCCCCCTACTTTGTGTATTGCTTCCCTATGTAATCTGTCTTCATGTCGCATGCATTGTCTCCAAACCAGGCATCCTTGTATATTGCTTGGGGAGACCCCAAAACAGTAACTTGGAACCCAAGCCGTTTGTCCCATTGATATGTGCCATAAAACATGCAATTTTAGTAGTTCAAACGGTGGGATCAAAACGTTTCACCTGGAAAAGGATCGAAATAGAATACCTAAATCCAAAAATTATTACATGCTTTCCACGTTGAATGTTCATACATCCAAATCTCAAGTAAAATTAATAGAAAATAACCTTTTTTGAGATAAACTTTCCTACCCTTCTGTGTTGGTCTAAGGGGGGAAGAAGCCGAGGAACGGCACAACGACCAAGCGCCTAACACTGGTGGGCACACCTCAAAAGGAAGCAGCCCCTGATAAAACTTCAAAACAAACACACCAGGCCTCAAATAATAAAACAACATCTAAGATCCGGGTGACATCAACAGAAGCACTAAGCACTTACACGTTGTGGCCAACAGACAACAAATAAACACAATAATGACATAGCGCTCCAATGCAAAGCAACAAAAAATCACAGAAACCTTAAACTAATTGCGCCGTTGTAGCGAAACAATGGAGGAAACCGAGCATTCGTAAGCAAGAGAGGAGACCCTATCCGAGCAAGATGCCCCACCCCTTTGATCTATCTTGGGATCGCATTCTGTTTCTTCTCAATTTGTTAAAGTAATTCCACCTGCAACGAAGGCGCCAGAAAAACAATGGTGGGACCGGACCTTGCCAGGGGCACACTAGCAACCGCCAAACATCCATAAAGCAAGACCCGCAGGCTTGATAACAAAAAGATTGAGGTTTCCTCTCGAGGCACCATTTCTTTACCCCCTTTACTTCCCTCACTTCGCGCCAGGTGCATCTTGTCACACTGCTGGACTCGCTGGCTGAGCCATGATCCTAAAACAATCACCACCGTCTACCACGTCTTTTCCTTGGGCGTTGTCTCAACAGGAAAAAGAGGACCTTGAGGCTCCAACCTCTCGGCTAAAGAAAAAAATATCAGCGAATCTTCACCGAGGGGTGCAAAAGACTCCTCTCAGAATCCTGGTTTCCCATTGGGCCTTCGGCTTTACTACGGAGAAGCATGGCTGTGGGAGCCTTAGGCTTTGCTACACAGAAGCACGGCAGGTTAATGCAATCACCAATGTCAGATTTTTGTTGGTTGAGGCAATCACCGATGTCAGATTTTGCCGCCTAGGAGCAATGATGGTGAAGAGAGAAAGAGGGGGAAGGGGATGAGGGAGAGAGAGAGGGATGACAGATATTTTCTCTCAACCCACATTCAAGATATACAATTTATAATCTATCACACAATACCGGATTAAGTTCCCCGGAATTCACACGATTCCATCCCTGTAAAATGAATAAAAGTTGAATGTTCGATGTCTACGAGGCATCAACTCAGAGGAAACCAAATTGTCTGAAATCCTACTTATCAGACGCTAAAGAGTTCATATCCGCACATGAAGAAGAAAAAGAAAAAAGGCAGGAACACATCAAGCAGGGACAGCCCACAAGAATGTAATTTCAGTCATTAACCTTTAAGTAATATAGCACTTACAATCCCATTGAAGGTGGCAGCCAATCGTATCACCATCATATTATACGAAACAAGTAAGCAGAATTTGGCCACTTAATCACACAAGTCCAATCGAAGAACTTAGACACCCCAGAATGTACAAGTTCTAAAGTCTCTACAGGGCCTCCAAGATGAAAGCAAGGCCATTTACCTTTGGTAGAACATCAGCGCCTCTCATTCATTCCAGAGATGGACTCCTTAAAGTTCTAATGATCGGAATGAAAAGCGGATGAAATTTAACACAAGAATTCAATGTATTTGATCTAATTTTACAATTACATGAGCTGAATAAAATAACTGGTAACAGGACGCTTTGAAAATATAGAAATTCTTTTGATAATTCAAACACCAAGTCTTCCCAATTTCTGTTTGAAATTGTCAGTCATGAAAAGTAGTACACATGCAAGTATTATTTGATGCTGGAAGTTTTCAACATGACATCACGCACCACTTGCATATAAGCGGGTCCATTCTTTTGCTGAAGATAAAATGCAAAAACTATGGATCAGGCAGGGGCATGGCAAGATATTTTTATTCAAACATATAAATAAAATAAATAATCGTAATAATGCAACTAGTATACCTGTTTCTACAGCCTCAGCCTCATTTGTCTTCCAATGCTTAGCTATGTTCTCCGAGAGTGGATCATCTGGGTTTGGAGCACTCAAAAGAGCTTGAATGCTGACACAGAAGACAATGCAACTTACACATTAGTATACAATAGTGAATGGAGAAAAGATGCTCGCAACTTAACCATCAAGTATGGACTCAGATTACCTCAAAAGTACAGTACGTATCTGGAGAGCAGGACTCCATTTATCTTTGAGAATATCAAGGCATATCCTTCCAAGCTGCATCAAGAGGCAATCCATCAGAGGCAAAAAACAATTAGGTGAGGCACAGAAAAAGAAACTTCCTGTGGGGTGGCCTGGCTCACCTTGTCAATATTGGGGTGATATATTTTTGTTAAAAATCTAACCTGTTACATGGACGACACAAGTCAAATATGGTGACTACCAACAATAATACAAGACACTAAACATGAAAAGGGAGCCACAGCCAGAAAGACAGATCACCACGAAACCTATGTGATCAACAATTGGGCTACAAAAGGAAGAAAATTTAGCAAATACAACTGCTAGAAGGGAGAGGAGATAAAAAGGCAGAATAGCTGTTGAAGAGCACAAGTTTCCAAAGCAATATCAATCATCTAGGACAGGGCTTAAAAAATAATCCCAAAACCCTCACATAATTCACCATATAATTGCAATGGAATCAGCCAGGCAGGAGTGCCTTCTAGTTCACCAAATGATATAACACCTAAACAGGTTTTACCATCAGGCAACAAATTATCACCTTTGGAATGACATTCCATAGTTCAGACAGATTGATGTCAACATATTAGAGACCCTTTGCTGCTAAAATTAAGATTCTCTTTTCCAACAAACTGCCTTTCTGCACTTTATGTACATGAATGACCATTACCCTAATAGTAGTCACATGAAAAATGAAAACAAAAAATCAAAGTGCATTTGGTTAGGTTGTTTTTTAATCACACCCCATTTGCAAAAGTGGCCAACTTGTAAATACTAAAACTCAGAAGGAACAATGTTTTTATCATTAATCAAACATAAGTGTTCATAAAGCTCAAAATTGGTCAAAACTTGAAACATAACATATGGTGTACCAGCAAAATAGTGCATCTAAAAGTTCCTCAAGCATCATGCAACAAGAACAGGGATATTAACTTCTAGATCCATAAGAGTTGAACTACCTTAGGAGCTGCCATGGGGTATTCTTCAGGCAAAAACAATTCCAACTTGAAAACACCTCCTACATGACGACCAAAGAAAAGAAGAATCATTTATTTAGAAAAAGTAAAAAAAAAAAAAAAAAAAAAGGAATAGTAACAAAAACAAGAGAACAAATGAGTGGGGAATGGACATATTTCAACACTATAACTCAAAGACAGGCTGCATAGACCATCATGTAATAACTATCTGCCCAAGCATTGGAAAGACTACCAAAATACATGATATCAAAAAGTTTCACATTAGCTTCTCATGGGCAGAAATGAATATGTAACCTTGTGTACCCTTTTAAGTATAATCCATGATAATTACACCAATGTTGCTACAATTTTTCCCATTTTTTTGCTTTGGTTATTACAAAAATGGATAAAAATCCATTTTGCATGTCTTGAGTGATGCATTTCATGTCATCTACTCTGCTGATGAGTTTGATGGAAAACAAATAAATTCAGGAGAAAGAAAATGTAGGATGAAAGAGGTCCCAGTATTAGGAGAGGTCCCAGTATTAGGTAAGCTCCTTAAAAATAGCATCAAAAGAAAACAGCAACACAATGAGATCAAACATGCAACACAATAGGACAAATAAGAATTTAAGGTGCTACTCTAATTATTTTTTCCCCTTCTGTTCAATCTTGATCAATAACATTGCTGAAGTATTGCATTTTCTAAAATTTTGAGGCAAAGAAAGATCAAAGATTTCTAATAGAAGCAGCATATCGCTCAACTAATTAGTTAACACGAATGAAGTTTTACAAGAAACGAAAAGCTTATGAAGATGCACGTGCACACGTGGTCTCCTCCCATGTAGCATCATCTGTCTGGATCCAAATCACCATGCTGCCTAATCTAGAATGCTCTCTCATTTGCATAATCTCACCTTGTTATAGAAGGGCAAATGAAATTCACTCACTCAACTCAAGAAAGGGAAACAATGTAACACATGACCAAGGTGTAAGAAAATTGGGTTCATTCGCATAAGACATAGCACAAACACTTCCAATTCTCATAGATTAATTCATCGCACACCTGAGAATTAGGACACAATTTGAAGCGCTCAACATAATAACAAAGAAAACCCATTTACAAAAAAGAAAAGAAAAGAAAAGAAAAAAAAGAATACCTTCATAAGGAGACTGTGTAGGACCAAGAATCATGACATTAAAATATCTCATATTATCTTCAGAAGGTGATGCACTTATTCCAGGAGCTGTATACACAGATCGCATTAAAAACTGCACTACATTAAAAAATTCAAACCATGATCTTCTCGAGAGAGAGAGAGAGAGAAACCACCTGGTTCGCTTAAAAGACGCTGAGTTTCCTGTCATGATCACAAGAACAAACGCATCAGGAAGAGAAATTGTGTCCCAAAACCCTAAGTACTCAAAGATCGAGAAATCAGAGAAATTCAGGAAGGAATCCAGAAGATTTTACCTTGATGATTCTTCTCGGTAAATTGCTGTTAGCCATTGAATGAGATAGTGAGAGAAAGAGGAGAAAATATGTAAGGGTTTATACAGAGAAGAGTGATTGAAGGCAGAGAGAGCACTTTTTTCTCTCACTAAAATCAATTGGCTATTAGGGATTTCATATTCCGCCAAAATAATAAAGGACTCATTTGTTAATTATTATTCTTATTTATTTTGCCTTGCCAAATTTGACCTTTCATGTTCATTGCAATGATAATTATTATTATTATTATTTCAAATTTCTTTTTTTTTTTATCATTTATATATTTGAATTTTACACTATTAATTCGATTCGAATATTATAAAATCTATTTTAAAAATTGATTCTCTAAAATTATTTTTCATCATTTTTAGAACTCGAACTTAAAATCTCTGATTAATTAAAAGATAGAGTATCCGATCACTCAATTCAAAAAAATCAGATTATTTTAAAATTTTGGCGTTAGTTATTATAATATGAATTCCCTTTTTTCTCTGATTATTGCATTAAAAAAGTTTCAAGTAGTCAAAGAAGTAAGGAATTAACTAATGATTTCTAAATCCTAATACCGTTGCTCAAAGGATAATTATGTAATTAAGGTGTTAGGCATTTTCTTCTGAATAATGTCTGAGTAATTAAAAGGATGAACGATCAAATGTGCTGAATATTTGGTAATCGTAAACCTCGGCCTACATTTTTTTTTTTTTTTTTTTTTATGGAAAAACATTTTGAACAAATCAACTAACTTAAATTTGAATTTATTCGATGTTTTACTCATTTAATATAATAAATCAAATATTTTAAAATTAGTAAGTTTTTTATTTTATGATAACATTTGTAAAGATGGATTACTAAACTAATTATTGTTTCCACCCTTTCATAATAAAAAAGGGAGAGAACAGTTTAGTAAGCCCCCTTGATCTAAGCTGTTTAATAACAATCATTTAATTTATTCATTCAAATTCATTTTCTCTTTTAATTTCAAGACAAAGAAGTCGATCATTTTATAAATGATTACAACTCTTGCTTTAATATTCAAAATCATGTTTAGTACTGTCTTTTTTTAATTAAGCCGTCCGATATTTGGTTTAATAATTTAGAGTAGAATTGATTACAACTCTTGCTTTGGCTTCAAAATGCAAATTTCATTTTTCGAATTCAATTTAGTATCATAGCAACAATAACCACATTTTCATACCAACACTTTCCATGGCTTCCCATATGCACATTTCATCCAACAAACATTAATCGAAAATCCCTTTTCTTTTCTATTTCTTTGTTTCTGCGGTTGTAAATGATTGATTCATTTAGCTCCCCCACTCTTTTTTTTTTTTTTTTTTTCATACCGGAATATCGGTATCTGAAATTATATTTTGATTAATTCATTTTGAGTATCTACAAAAATCATATTTAGGAGACGATTTTTTTATTATAATTTTTTGATTTTTAAATTTTAAATATAAAAATTAATTAAAAGATTTTATATATGTTCAAACGTGTGCTTACATTCCTAGTTGGAGTTGGATTTTGAGGTTTTGAGGATGCCCTGCGTTAGGATCAAGCTACCCCATCCTTTTTGAATCGGTGGGTTTGTCCACATGAGTCCCAAATGCAAATCAAATGGTTTTGGATTCTCAAACAATATAATCAAATGTTCGTACTTTTTTAATGAAGGGTTTTTGTTCTTCTAAGTCTACCATTTTTTCCATCATATTCGTCTTATTGATTTTCTCGAAATACTATTTTAACTCAACTCAACCATAAATTCTTTCTCCAACAAACCCTCCTTCCTACCCAATTTAGCAAATAAATGATACTTCTTATTCTTCTTGCAAGACTACAATGGTATAGGTATAAGGTGTGCTTTCTCCTCCCATGGCATAATTCCAATCTTGGGATCAATCCATCAACAGTTCAATTCCTAGGATTTTGAAGCTACAATAACCTCAATTTTCTCTTTCAAGAAGACACTTAACTTGATTCAAGTTCAAGAAGATTGATGATGCCAAGATAGTTAAACAACTAATACAGTTGTAATTGTAGAGATTGTACTTATGTGAGTGACTCTTTAACTAGTTTATTTAGAACATAAGGCTTCTAATTTTCATTACTAGTCAACATCCATCCCATAATCTTTTCCTTCTATTAACCCTCTACAGTTAAAGCAACAGCAAGATCAGCAACAAAACCCAAATTGGGAAAGCGCCAAATGTCTTGAATTTATGCAAATTTGTGAGAATAATTTAGTAATTAGAAAAGGGATAATGTATAACAGAGATGATAATGGGGAGATAGTATGTGAAGGATATGATCGAGGCCCTCGTTTCCATTGAAAGCTTGTACAAAGATCTTATGGTCCTTGAGTTGAGAGAGAGAGAGATCATAATTTGTAACATTGATTCTCATCACAATCCTGCAAGACGTTCTAATGTACAGAGACAGAATCAAGTTATCTTGGAATGTAATTTTAAACATCCAAAGCTAATCATCAGTGAGAAAAAAACTTTCATACTCCCAAAATCATTTTTTTTCCCATAATTTTGTTTAATCATTATATAAAATTAGTTTCTGAACCTTGTATATTTCATTGCGAGTTGCTATTTTTCAACGTGAAGTTTCACTGAGCTTAGATTAATAAGAAAAGAACATATAATAAACCTTTATTTTGTTAGTCTACAAGCTGGGGCAACCTTCCATTCTACAAAATTCAAGTGAACAAAGTTCTATATGAAAGGCTTGATTGATAAAATCCTCAAAGAAAAAAAAAAAATAGACTTTTCAAATTCTAGCAAAAGCTCGTCAAGTGAAATTCAAAGGGAAGTGCTAAATGCCCTCTAACTTCTTTGAAATGCAATGAGTTACAATTAAAAAAAAAAAAAGACCACCATTGTAGATCATCATGTATGTACCTTCTTTTTTTTTCTTGCCATCGACATTTGGAATCATATTTTAACTAATTCGGTTTGAGTATTTACGGTATCCTATTTTAGGAATAGCTCACCCAACGTAATATTTTTCATTCTCTCAAATCGAGACTTGGAATGTTTGTACCTCATTGCTCTCTTGGTCACCTGGAAATGTCACATTCTATAAAGTGCCTTCCGAGCTTGTGAACCTTTCGGCATTGGTGCTGGTGTTGGTGTTGGGGCTAAGGAGTTTGTGTTGGGGTCTTCGACAATGCCAGTTTTAAAGGGCAACCCTGTTTGCTTTTCAAAATCCAATGCATTAAGGGGCTCAAATCATGCTGCTTAAGACTTGGAGCAAATACATTTGTGGTGTTTGCATGACAAAGAAACCCAAAGCTGTCACCCAACAATAGCGCAGATTTTATGCTCAAATGTCATGCATCCCATATACCTTTCTCGGCCTTTTGGCTGAGATCAAGTCTTGCATCCCTCCTAGAATATCTGTAGTAGAACCGGTCGCGAAACCCAGCTCATAAAAAAATTTTAGCATGGCCTGGTCGTGTCTGGATTTTTAAAAAATATGTCAACCTTAGTCTAGATCGACCAGTATTTTATATTTGAAAAAAAAACATTATTTATATAAGTGAAATAAAGATATTTATTATATTAAACATATTGGCTTCCAACTGTGATCACTAACTAATAAGCTTAACTTTTACAGGCGTAAAAATAGGCAGACGCCCGGTGCAAGTAATGGGTGAAAAACCTGAAACACAGGGTCTTACAATAATAACAATAATAATAATAATAATAAAGCCCAGAGACTACGGGGCGCATGGCCCGCCCGGCCCATGGCCACAGGTCACCCTTCCTCGTGACAGGAATGCCTGTAAAAAAAATCACAATCTGCCTTCTTCCAATGTTATATTATAAAAAAATATTTCATTATTGAACCGGGCAATCTCCATTGTTTAGAAAAGTCCTTCGTTATGGGGAAGCGGCCTCTCTCTCTCTCTCTCTCTCTCTCATGGCTTCTTCAATCTTCAAATCAATAACCCTCCACTCCAATTCTCACTCACGCTTCACTCAAAACCCAAAAACCATTACCAAGTCAAATCTAGTCTCCCACACCCCAGAACCCAAATTGGTCATAACAGGAGGCTCAACTCTTTCTGGTCATGTCAGCATTAGCGGTTCCAAGAACTCATCTTTAGCTATCTTGGCTTCGACCCTTTGTTGCTCTGGCACTTGTAAGCTCAACAATGTGCCTAATGTTTCTGATACCCAGAAAATGTGTTCAATTTTACGTTCTTTAGGTGCTGAAATTGAGGTCTATAACGGTGATATAGTGGTTAATACTGATGGGGTTGGTTCTGTTGAGCCTTGTTTGGATGAAATGAAGAAAATTAGAGGTGGGTTTTTTGTGATGGGGCCTTTACTTGCTAGATATGGTAAGGCTGTTGTTGGTTTGCCTGGTGGGTGTGATATTGGAGCTAGACCTGTTGATTTGTATGTCGATGGATTTCGTGCTCTTGGTGCCGTTGTAGAAATAAGGTGAATTTTACTAACTTTAGTACTTCACTACTTTACTACTCACTACTTGTCATATTGTTTAGGGGATGGAGGTCTTCTCTGTGGATCCTTGTTTGGTGCATCTTTTTTTGGAAATTCCTTTGTTTTTTTTTTTCCTATGCTGTTTTGGAACTTTCTTGGATATGTCTTCTTTTGGTATTTGGGAAATGTTTAGTCTGCAGGACAAGTTTTGTAAATTTTGATCCACAGAACCAATTTTGTTGCTGTTGTCTAATGTGCTTGGCATTATTTGTTTCAATATGTAGAAAATTTTCCCCATGCAGTCAGTTGTTAAAACGTTTAAGGTAATTTTCTAATATAACAATTCAAAATGACCATCTTTCTAATATATCTTCCATTTGGGTTATAATGAACTATACAGGAATGGGAAAGTGCAGGCGCATGCTGCAAATGGTAGAGGACTGGTTGGAGCAGGGAGGTTCCACCTTGATTATCCGAGTGTTGGGGCAACCAAAACTCTGATGATGGCAGCTTGTATGGCTGACGGAGTGACTGTGCTAACTAATGCAGCTCAAGTACATGTTTCATGACTTAACAACTCCTATCATTATATGTCATTTTCTTTCTTTCTTGAGACATTTTTTAAACATGCTGAGGAGAAATACTCATTCTAGGAGCCAGAGATAATTGATCTTGCCGATTTCTTAAGTAATTGTGGAGCTAGCATTGAAGAAGCTGGGACGGACAAGATTATTATTAGGGGAAAGAGCCATTTGCATGGCTCTGAATGTACCACTAGTCCAGATCGTATCGAGGCAGGCACATTTCTGCTTTCTGCAGCAATAACCCGTTCACATATACTAGTTTCTCCTGTTATTCCTTCTCAGTTGTTGCTCTTAATAGACAAGCTTAGAGCTGCTGGTTGCAGAGTCACGCGATACTCGCATGACACTTTGGAGGTATAGGAGTTTCTTAGCCCTTCTTTTGAATTTTTTTCCTTATTGGTTCTTGGTGCCAATAACTTAACTGATATGCCAGATTTCCGCCGTATGTGCAAATATAAAAAATAATCTGCAAGGTTTTGATGTCAAGACGGGTCCATTTCCCGGCTTCCCTACAGATCTCCAGCCACAAACCATGGCGTTGCTTACAACGTGTAATGGTTCAAGTATCATCCAGGAAACTGTATTTGAGAGGCGGATGAGTCATGGTATGAGTATAATTTGATATAAATATGTTGCCTGCTCTAGTTTTTGTTTAGTATAATGTTATCTTCATACATTGTGCTGAAAATATTTGACAAGCCCGAATTGGAAAAACAAGGGCCGCCAAGATGGTTCACTGAAACCATTTTTGCCAACTGGAACATGAGTTGGTCAGTAATTCCCATAGAATCTGCTTAAGATGTTTCTCTTTATCATCGTGTTGTGCAGCTCATGAACTATGTAGACTTGGAGCAAGAATTGAGGTCTGTGGAAGCAGAGCACTTATTTCCGGGAAAAATCATGGAAGGTAGTTGCCTTCCCTAGTTTTGAGTTCTATCAACCATTATCTATAGGTACTTAGAAAGATGATTGCTTGACTGGAATTTCCGCTTTTCCAGTTGCTTGAGAGGTTGTCATGTTAGGGCATCAGATTTACGAGGTGGGATGGCACTCGTTTTAGCTGCATTGGTTGCCGAAGGAACTACTGAAATCAGTGGAGTTGCTCATATTGACCGAGGATACGAGAATTTGGTAGTGAAGCTCCGAGGCCTAGGAGCCAATGTCCAAAAAGTTTGATTCCTTTGCTTTTGTGCGAGCATTTCATCCCCATTGTAGAAGCACTTAATGACAGCCGTGCAATAAGTTGGATGACAGTGCTTGTAGAAGCAACTTCATGTAACCCCGCACGCACACCCTCTTTCTCAGAGGACACCCTTTTACTGCTATATGAAAATAGCCCAAGGCCAATCGAATTAATTAGTAGGCTCGAGTATTACATGTGAGTCCGTATTTCCTAATTAGGCCCAACGCTAGGTTTAACAAAAATTCAGTCGAAACCCACAAGCATTGGGAAACTATGGGGCAAAATTCCCAGTTGATGCCTAGCATTGATTATAGGCTCATTTTATTACAAATTTTCCCTTCTGAGTGATTAGCCCACAAAGGTCCAGCCGATAATAATTACCTACAAGTTAAAATCCTCAAATGTAACGAGCCAAATCATACTAGTTATCACCAGAAAAATTAAAAATAAAGACCTCTTAGAACCACAGATACTCCTACAACACCATCTACATAAGTCAGCAGGATAAGCCAAATCATGCAAATGGAGTGCATTTGCTATTACATTACAAATAACAACAATAATCTCCCGCATGGTAGCGGTAAGAATCAGAATTCACCGAAGATTTTCCTAGCAAGTAGAGTAGGGGACAACAGCAGAATTGAAATTGAAATCATCTTCTCTTTGTTTGGATATTACATGGCTGGACAGAAATACACGTCCATGCCCTCACTGCAATAATTTAAGAGGAGAAAATCCCATAAGGATAAAATCCCATAAGGATCTGACTTGCATCAAAATTCTAAAGATTTTAGAGTTAGATGTCCTACCTCGGCATCATCACCTCCACCTCTAGTAGAGATTTCCATTCGCGTATCTTCTGCAACACAGAAAATTATGTAAGGATCCTCGGTACATGCATATGTTCTACAATATAACACACCAACTAGCAAGTTGCAGGAACTAATCTCTCTAGCATTACAACATGGCATCATGCCTATCAAGAAATTCTCCTCGAACCCCATCAACTACAATGCAATTGTTTTTACTTCAAATCAAAGTGAAGGATGGATGTCTCCATTTATTCCCATGTTTTCCACTTGAAATCTTCCCCCAAAAGGTCAAGGAACCGTTCCTTACATCTTTGAAACAATGACAAAAGGTCGTAGATGCCCACTTGAATACTAATCTCAAACCTTTCATCTCATCTTACTCACTCAGCAAGTCAAGCTCATTCACAATCTATTCTTACCATTAGGAAGGTGAGCATTAAGATCCTCTGCATCATATCTTTTAAGTATGAATGGGGTTATCAGCAGTAAGGATTGCAAATGCCAGCTGCTCAATGTTACCTCTACAAATATCACGTTTAAGATTTTGCCTTTGAAATAGCCATCCCCTGCTCAAATCTTATAGCCTCACAGTGAAGTATGCAGACAACACAAAGCTTTATTGCTACAACCCTTTAACATGAAATTTGAATCTTAAGTATATTTTCAGTGCCTTGATGAATCTCCAGCTAGAGGGAAGTGACCTCATCTAGTATAATTAAGGGGAGAGGGGAATTTGGTGTTTGAAGCCCAACACAAGTTTCCAGCGAACAACTACCAGATTCAAGAATTTTGTGGACACTGTTTACAAAGATAGAATAGTGATTGCATATGAAAAGTAAAAACTACTCAATAACCACTCATCAACCACCCATAATGGCAATTTCACTTTTTTTTAATCTCAAATCTATATTTTCTAAAATTATCTTTTTCTTCAATAATTTTTTTAAATACATTTTTCTTCAACAATTTTCACTTATCTCGTTTGAAAAAATAGTGTCCATCCAGTCACTCAGTATAATATAATTACAAGAAGTCTAGCTTGGCCGGTACATAACATCAACTTCTCAAGTACAAAGTACTTCAGTACTGTAATGGAAGGGAAAACCTTCCTTTCAAAAGCTGTCAAGACTTGTAATTCAGGGCCACAATCATACAAAGAGTTAGCAAAAGCATAGCAACATAATTGAATAAAGATAATGAAAATCATCGCGATAGCAAACCTATGATCATTCGTCTCCAAGTATGATACACAAGAATCATGAGATGCAAATGATGCGACTGCCATAAACTTATTTTGAGAAATAATATTTCTAAAACCAAACTCAATCAATTGTTCGCACAACAAAGCAATGTAACTCCAAAATAAATGCAATTTTTACCTCCATCTTCGGTTATGTCAGAGGTCCACAGAGTGAGGTTGTCTCTTAGTAGCTGCATAATTAAGGTGCTATCCTTGTAAGACTCCTCACTTAGGGTATCTAACTCTGAAATGGCTTCATCAAATGCTTGCTTAGCCAGGTGGCAGGCCCTAAAAGCCAAGGAATCCATGGATAAACATGACTATAACATTGGTGTAAAAAACAGACAAAAAAATGCTTTACAATACAAATATGCAGTAAAACTAGGAGTACCTTTCAGGTGAATTCATTATCTCATAATAGAAGACAGAGAAATTCAAAGCTAATCCCAATCTGATAGGATGAGTAGGAGACAATTCACTCTCTGCAGTGGTGGAAGCCGTCTACAGACATTAGAAAACCAAGGATTAACTAATGCTTGACATTAAACATTGAGAAGTATTCGAACTTTAAGCAACAAATCTAGTAGCGTCAACAAATATAAGTGGCATGCACTACCCAAGTTGGTGGATAAACTTAATTGAACGGCTTCAAATTTACACGCAGAGGTCCATAGAGATACACATAATGATGTCTCCTGTATAATTGTCATGTTTAATTAATAAATACAGTGAAAGGTCTGAGCAAAATCAAGAATATTTATGAATTTCAACCCAGAAAAGTTAAAAAAGGAAACAAGGACATAAAGTGCGGCAACAAAATCAAATGAAATGCTCCCTCTTAGCACCTCTTCGGTGTTGTTTATGCCAAGGGAAAATGTCGCGGCACAGTTAAGATTATAAGCTTATGATTGAGTGAGGTAATTGTCACACAAATTAATTGGATCAATACAATCCCGACCGGATCATTTAGAAAAGTTCTGCATAGAAAATGAATCAACTTGAGCTTACTTTAGAGCTCTGATAACTTTTGATGCAACCTCATATCCTAAGTTACGCATAACATTGTCTTGGATAAGCCCAAGTAGGCCACGGGAGACGTTGAAAAAAGAATTTGATAGCTAGCTCAAAATTGCCCATACTGATCATAAGACCAACCAATTCCAAAACGTTCACCAACAAGAGTCAAACAACCACATCCCATACTATTCCACACTATCTTGCTTGGTTCTTCATAACGTATTTATGGCCCATAAATGATTCGCCATGATTGAAATTCATAGCCCGTTTAAAACAATCTTGCAAATGGCAATAAATGCAATTTTCTACAAAGAAGTCAAATGAAGGCTATAAAACGACCGATAACTAACAACTCCAACCCAAATACAATTTTTTTATAGGACCGTGAAAATCACGGAAATACACGAGCCCACGAAAAGATCTTTACCACTCGAGTGTCCCCAAGACCTCCAATCCAAATACTGCTAAACTAAGAACTCCAACCATATCCTCATCCATCAAAGCAAATTAACTTAATTAAGAATTAAGGAAGCAATTAATCACCTCATAGGCCTTAAGGGACTGATCAGCAGCCTCTTTCTTCTCATTACCACTCTTAAACTCTGCAAGGTACCTATAATAATCCGCCTTCCTGAAAAATCAACAAAAGCGAAAGCTATGACTTTTCTTTTTTCCAAAACCCAAACAAATTCAATCAAACGATACAAGAATTCATTACAATCCAAGCAAATTTCATACATTTTGTGATAGAACACAGCGGATTCCCCAGCATTGGAAGAAGGAATGAGATGCTCATCGATTACAGTCATGATATCGCTGCAAATACTCGTTAGCTCTGACTCAATCTTGCTGCGGTACTCCTTGATTCGCTTGGCGTTGATATCGTTCCCCTTCGCTTCCTCTTTTTGCTCGATCGATGACAGAATCCTCCACGCAGCTCTTCGTGATCCTATCACGTTCTTGTATCCTACGGAGAGAAGATTCCTCTCCTCCACTGTTAGATCCACGTCTAGCTTTGCTACTTTCTTCATTGAGTCCACCATCTCTGAAACAAGACAATCAAATTCAACGAACGGTTCGATAGATCCAGAGAGAGAGAGAGAGAGGGGGGGGGGAGAGAATCAGTTACCGTCATAGCGTTCGGCTTGTTCAGCAAGCTTAGCGATGTAAACGAAGGTCTCGCGTTCTTTGGAGGAACCCATAGCCGAGTCAATCTGAGCTTTCTCTCTCTAACCCCTCTCTCTCTCTCTCTCTCTCTCTCTCTCCTCCTTTGGCCTGTGAAAAGTGAAAGCTGAGGAGAGAGAATAAGAGCGCGATGACGGAGATATCTATGAGGAGAAGTTAAGTAGTGGGGCCCTTGCATGCCGTGGCTTGTGACCCATAATTTACCGACAAATAAGGGGATGGTGAAGTGATACCGTTTGCAGCAAGGCAATTCGTCGCTATCATGATTAGGTGAGGGGTGGGTTTGGGTGGTTTTGTGTTCATGTTGGGTCTTGTCTCGGGTTCCCTTTGTTGGGCTTGTCCTGCCGCCCATTCTATACTCCTTGACCCAACATCTGTTACCTTCGAATTTTTCTTTTTTTTTAAACGAGAGTCGACCCGAGTCACGAAATTATAAAAAAGAGATATAATTATTAAACTATCTCTTTGAGAATGAGAGAGAGAGAGAGAGAGAGAGAGAGAGAGAGAGAGAGAGAGAGAGAGAGAGAGAGAGAGAGAGAGAGAGAGAGAGGTCATATATCAACAAACAGTTGTTATAGTGAAATGATGTGTTAAATATTTTAACTAAATTTTGAATTTAAAATTTAAAAATAAAAAAAATTATACTTAAAAAGTCACCCTCTAGTAGACATTCGAATTAGATTTGTCAGAATTTGATTTCGAATAAAAAAAAAAGGAAGAGAGGTGTTGTTTATAGGTTACAACTCTCGAAGGTTGAATACAATTATTTCATCAACACTTGTTGGTATAGGTAGGATGTGTACTTTATCTCTTAATCAAAAAATAATATTGAAAGACCTATTCCACAAAATGAGTCATATAGCGATCAATTCAAATTAGTCCGAACAAAACTTTAAATACTGAACGGTAATTAACCCATGGTATCAAAAAAAAAAAAAGAATACAATTATTTCGTGTCACAGTCCGGTAAAGACTTGTTGGGTTTTCTCTTTTTTATCCTCCCTTCTATTAATTCCACAGATTTATCCATAAACTTAGGAAAAATTTTCTCATACAACTCGTGGAAGAGGTAAACAAGAGCCGGTTACATCTTTAGCCCAAATTACGGTCTCCCTAAAACTCTTCGGTATTCTCAACAATTAAAGTTTTAAAAGATTTAAATAAGTAATGATTTTCCAATAAATAACATTTTTTGTCTCTATAAAATTACTAGAATATCCGTGTTCTCCACTTCATTTCTCCGAGTCAATTGATAAATCTACGATGAATTGATCTACCATCAAATGAGAAGGGACAAATCTCAATTCATTAATAGATTTCAATCGACCAATTGAGATTTGGTTATTCTTTCTTCTCTTCTCAATCTGGGTTAATATCTCTATCTCTTCTAACTTTTCTTTCTCATCCTATGGTAAAAACAAAGAAAGGGAGAAAGTGAGATGGGAAGAGAGAAACGGAGATCGATCAATTGAGACCGAAAAATGAAAAAGATAGGAGGAATGGCCAAAGCTTGAGTAATTAGTTGAGATCTGTTAATCATTTACGGATTTGATCAAGATTTGTCATATCTTGATTGACTGATTCATCAGCGTGCGAGAACAGATCAAGAAACAGAGAGAAAAAGAGGACTCCGCACATTCCTGTCCTTTTTTTTTTTTTGTGTGGAGATCATTCCACTCATTTTGCTTGCAAAGAAAATCATCGTTTCCATAAGCACCAATAGCTTACATGGAAGCACCCATTTTCTTCTATTCTTTATTTATTTATTTATTTATTTATTTATTCTTTATTTATTTATATATTGGTCCTTGATTTGATTACCGTTTAGTATCTAAAATTTCATCCCGACTAATCTGAATTGATTGCTATCAGATTCACTTTCAGTGGAATCTCCCAATATAATTTTTTTTTTCATATCCAGTCAAGTTTAGCTATGATTAAAAGATCTCAACGCTATTCCTATCGAACCCATTAAACATTGGTATCAAGAGAGAATCTCTTGGTACCAATAAATCCAAAGATGTTGATACTTTATGCTATTCTTTGGATACTTTGTGAACTTTCTACTATTCTTTGGATATCTTGTATAGTTGCATGCCATCGATGGATAATTGACCTAATAGAATACGACGTTAGACTCCTCAATCAAGTTCTTGAGTTTGCGATTTGAATATAAAAAAAACTATGTTGAAAGGATGACCCCCTTACATGGGTCACTGTAAATCCCAAACTGGATTAGTCCGAATATGATTCCGGATACTGATTGATATAATACAAAAAATGAATAAAAAAAAAAAAAAAAAAAAACAAAGAAGGTGTAGGCCTACCTCCCAGGAGCCCAGATTGGGCCCAGCACGCAGCCAGTCTGGCAGGAGGATAACCCCATTCATTCCGCAAATCTCAAGGGGAGCCAAACTCCCAAAACTTGCATGGGTGCACGTGCCGACACTAATGAGAAATACGAACTGTTTCTCTTTTCCGTTCTGTCCCAAACTCCTAAGAGAGACTCACATCATAGCTAGTAATGGTTATGGTTTATTACGGCAGATTACTATGATCATCCTATACCACTCCAAATGGGCGAATTGTCACCATCGCTTCAACCCCACCACGTTGGTTCTGGTTGCTGATAAGAGCTGATGTCCCAAACCTAATCACCTGGACTACCCTGGACTGGAGTGCAGATTCCCACATCAAAATCTATAAAGACCTCACATTAATCATGCTTTAGATCACGACATGACAATACAAAGTAAAAATACCACATTCAAGCAGCAATAACTAGAGTTAAACCGCATCTGCAAGGATTAACAACAAAATTCCTAAGTAAAACCACAGTCAGGTCGTCAGTTCCACTGATTTGATGAAAGTCTGTTAGCTCAAGCCCCTTTAAAGATGATCAATTCTCTGTAAATGTTAGCCTCAAGATACACAAAGAAAAGCCATGACAACAAAGACTGCACCAGGGAACAAAATTTAGGAAAAACTCCATTTTCAGCTAGACTAAGTGTGAGTTGCGAGATCCACTCCAGGGGATGGAGTCAGTGCCTGACATATCTTTAATGCATAAAATAGTTCAGTGCTTCCAGATTGATATGGGCATTTCATATCATTTCTGTATTCTTCTAAGAAGTTTGTACATCCCAAAAACATTCCTCTCTTGCCAGAGATGTGGTATGAAGAATGATCGGAACTTGGGAGGTGATAACTCTCTATCCAAATATGGCAATGCTGCAACTACCTGAAAAAGATAAGACTTGATATGATAGAATCCCGTTTGTCTCCATGCATTTGTATGCATGTATGAAGGGGTGGGGTGAGAGAGAGAGAGAGAGGGTGGGAGAAGCAAACTACCTCCCATGTCGATAAGTCACTTCCACGATAAAGGTGTGGCCGCTTGAGGTGCAACTCAACAAGAAAAGTACAGGCTTCAATGTCCTGAAGCTGTGCATCATCGATTCCAAATGGTAAATACCCCACTTATTCCAAGTTCACAACAAAACAATCAACACTTGTAACATGTAGGGACTGTTAAGAGGAGATAAGATGCTTACAAATTGCTTATCAGATGCCTTGTTTTTGTTATTGAAATAAGCAGGAGCCGCCGAAGTACCACCCAGGGTGGAATTAAAAGGAAATGGAAGAAGTCCTCGGAAGCCATCATCAATCCATCGAACTTCACCCACATAATCAGGAACAAAAAATGATGAAGGAAACCGGTGCCATTCACTTCCAACACAAACCACAGAACCTGCAGAATAGAAGAATCAGCTGGCAAGTTTTACAAGAAAATCAAACACATAATTATATCCATGAAAAGATTGCATCAGATAAAAACTTCTCCATGTGACCCTGTTTGATTGCACAAAGATAACCATGAAAGCCAACAAATTCCTGCCCCAGGGAACCTCAGAGAGAAAAGATTACAAAGGAATTTGGACATCAGAAAATTTGAAAATTAGGAAGGCAATGAAAAAAAGACTGAAGAATAATAGCATGGAAAATATTTTTTCATCTTTAATATGGACAGCATATACTTACCCACCATTTAGCTCGGTGATCGAAGTGAAAACCAAATCAATTCCATTGAATGGGCTTATCAACAATGGTCTAGAGCCACTAACAGCAAAATCATTAAAAAGATAAAAAAAATAATAATAAAAAGAGAGAGAGAGAAGCAAGATGGGCAGGTAAAATCCATGTATTCTTGGGGAAAGATCACTCCTTCCCCTTTGTAGTTTGGCCCATACCACCTGTAGTTCGAAACTTGTCAAACAACCACACCCCCCACCCCACGCACGAGCGCAGGGGGAGCCCATTTTGGGGTTAAATGTCACACAAAGAAAATGAAATGCTAAAATAAAAGATAAAAGCCAGAATGATTCTTAAAAATTAGGACTGCTCCACCACCATTCTCCATTTTCTGTCCAAAAAACCTCGATGTGCCATCAGCATTCCACTATCCCTAAGATCAAAATATTACAATTTCAAATCAATAATCAAACATTTTTTATGCTTAACCTTGAAACTTTTTTGCTTAAGTGCAGAATTTGACCCATTTTTACTAAGTCGTTCTGAAATCTGAAACTCTAATAATTTAGGATCCCTGAATTTTTCAAGAAGAGAGAATAGACATTGGTAGTGGAGCAAAATCATTTTTTTGTTGATTTTTAATTCTAAATCTTGTAATGTTATTAACTTTTGTGGCATTTAAACCCCTAAATTAGACAAGGGGGCAAGGTGATAATGGAGTAAACCACAGCATGGCATTTCGACAAGTTTTGAACCACATGGTGGTAAAGTGATCTCGGGCCAAGCCTTGGTTTGGGTGGGGGAAGTATTGTTTCCATATATTCTTAATTTCCCATTTTCTTACATACAACAGAGAAAAAGAGAGAGATAATGAAATAAAAGTACGATATGAAACACAGTGCAGACAAAAAAAGTCCTGCACATTACCTGCTCCTGCATCATCATGGAGCTCAAAGTGCTTGTAGATCTCAATAGGTGCAGAGTAGCCATGAATCAAGGAAAATGTCCGAGCATGAGAAGCACACAAAATGAGCCCTAAAACAACAGGTCTGAGAAATTTGCTGATCTGCACAAGGGAAAAGACCATTCTAGCAATTGACTGAGGGGAAAAGACAGAAAAGGAACAAGTTGCACAAAACGCTCACCATGAACCCATAGGACAAATCATGAGGATTATATGGGTCTCTAAAAAGATCAGGAAAACCATCAATTACAGCAGCAGCAGCAACACAAATAAGTGGATATACTGGATAGAGGAACCTGCAATATCAACTTTACATATTCAGATAATTTCCCTTTCTTCCAATTCCTTGTTACGACCCTGAGGGCCAGACAGAAACATATGACTTAATTATCTGAAAGATAATGCAAAAAGAGCAAATGTATCATATCTCTATGTCTTTTGGCAAATAAAGGGTAACCCTAATAGACACTCATGTATTTTCTTAAAGTTTTACACCTCTTACTTTTGCACATGCAAAAGTGGAATTAAGAAAGCATTTTCAGAATAACATGGATCTATATAACCATTTCACATGACTTGAGCCAAAAAATTTGGTGTTTATACCATGCAAAATGCCAATAAAAATAACGTGCCTGAGCTCCTTTACTTGTTGCCCAAGAGCTACTTATAAGACAAAAAAAGTTGGAGAAACTTTGGGCTTTGGAGCCATGGGGTACAAGGTCCCTCCAGACCAACCTTGGAAGGTTCAGGGGCTCCTAAGCCAAATCCAAGCGCCTCTAATCCTCTCTCTCAAGCATTCTTGATGTGCATGCAAAATGTCAAGATCTAGCCAACTCTAAGACTCACAAATAGTCTATATCCAAGCATACTTTAATAACTGAGAAGAGATATTAAAATCCTGGTTAAGATTTCACCAATTAACGGCAATGGGGATTCCTTGAAGAATCTGCTGGAACTTTTTCATACTGTCAAGTACAAACAAAAGATTAGGACTTCCTGGTCCCACAAATATAAGAAAAGACGTAGGTTGCCAATCCAGGATAGAGAGAGCATTTGAGAAACTTTTAAGGAACCAACCACACAAAAAGTAAGGCAAGGGTTAGAGCAACAGGGAAAAGATGAATATTAACTCTTAAGAGCATAGAAAAGTCTATATGGATTCAAACCTTTCTTCTTTGTGCGGCTGTAGAGACATAAATATGAGCCAGATGTAAATTGGCGAAACCAAAACCAGCAGTTCTGAGGAATACTTCTTCTTTATAAATGGCCATATTAGAACAAACAGCAAAGCAAGAATGAAACAGAAGTTGAAATTGTTGAACCCATTCCTTAGATAAAATAATGGGCCTTCAATTCCATACAAATGACTCTCACCGCCCCCAACAACATTATAGACCAATAAATTGAGGACAGATGATGTCCACTTTCCATAGTTGCAGTAATCGATAAGCACTGAGAGTGTCTGTAATAAGTTTCAAACTGTATCAATCTGCTGCTAAGATTCAGAAGCATAGCAAATTACCAATGTAATTGAACACTTGAGTGAGCTTAGATATTCTTGACTTACAAGAAGAGCAATAGAAGTGACTGCACCCGAAACAAAGGCTCGTTTGAATTTTTTAGTCAAAGAGTAAAACGTAACAGGTAGAAAAGCCAAAATTGAAAATGGCCATCCCAGAATAACTCCTGTAGCAGCAACAGCAACTGCCAAGGCAGGCCTTTCTAGAAGAAACAATCCAGATGAGAGAGAGAGAGCATACATGGAGAATGAACTTGGCAAGAAACCTGGCACATAAACCCCACACAGCAAATCATAAAACATCTGCACAAATTTGATGACAAGTAATTCAAAGGTGAAAAAGGATAAGATAAACGGAAATTCCAAAAAAAAAAAATCATTTTTGGTTGCTGAAGCATATGACAGAATATAAAAATCTTGCTCTATGGGAAAAAAGTCCAAAATGACTCACTCGTGCTAGCAAAAAAACAACCACTGGTTAAGCATAGCATTGCAAGAGCATAAGAAGCAACTCGTTTTCCATACTTCCTAGAAACTGCTACAACTAGAACAGCATCTGCAATGACCGAGAGGAGACCAAGAAAAAGTCTCACGGCATAAAACACTCTCACCTGGGAAAAGGGAAGTTATTATTAAATAGTAAACTCATGGAAAAAACCTCTCAAACAATTAGCATGATAACGCATCACAAAGAAACAGGAAAACTTACTTTTTCTTTACCAAACAACCAGGAAGCTGGATGACCTACTAATTCATGAAAAAGAATGTACAAGTATGAACGAAGTGCAAATTGGGAGCTGCAAGAGGCATTCAAAAGAATCATTGTTCCAATGGAAAATTGAAATATAAAATCACATAAACCTTACAAACAAGGAAACATTGTGGAAGTAGAGGCACAAATAAGAGTTTTTCCAGACCATGAAATGGCAAATCAACCACTAAAGCATATGTTGCTAATTGTTAACAAAAAGCTAGCATAAGATGATATCTCCTAGGCTAAAACAACATCTTGTGTGCCAGATTGCCTCCGCTTAAAACTTTCAAAATAAGCAAAATGCCCACTTTTCAGAATTGCTTGTAAGCAACTTCACGATGCACTTCTGCGGAAATTCTACACCTCGTGCGCAAAACCTCTAATTTTAAACAAAAGAGCCCTTATCAATGATTATCTCAAGTACAATGCAATTTAAATCTAATTTAAAATTTAAAGTTATTATACCTTTTAATTCATCTTTACAACATAATCCGACTAATGACAAATGCTACATCATTGTTTCCCTGATAAGCTTCCCAGAGATGCTAAAATACTACCAAGAACACTTTTGTCAAAATTCAAATGCTACACGGATGATTTTTTTTTCTTTTTTTCAATTTTATAATCAATACATTTGAATAGTTTTGGCAATCTCATGACAAATCTATCATTCTAACCTTGAATACAATCAAGTGGAATTAAGATTTTAACAACCATGACAAATCTACCATTCTAGCTCGAAGCAAACATAGCATCCCAAATTCTCATCAATACCATAAAAAGTCATTTTTCGCTTCCTTCTCCAACACTGTCTTATTGTATACCACCCTTCAACAATAATAACTAGGCTTTCCACATTTCATCGACACTTTTAAAAGCAATTTACCTGTTAAAAAGAAGTTTTTTTATGTTTCCTAGTTTTTAGGAATTGGTTGGTTTCCTAGTTTTTAGGAATTGGTTCGCAGCATGATGCTGCACATGGGTCAAGTTAGTTTCTTTTTTTTTGTATCTTGTTAGCCT
This sequence comes from Dillenia suffruticosa, assembly GCA_033439265.1. Lineage (NCBI taxonomy): Eukaryota > Viridiplantae > Streptophyta > Magnoliopsida > Dilleniales > Dilleniaceae > Dillenia > Dillenia suffruticosa. Next base: position 6,946,065 of record JAVTVX010000005.1, read on the forward strand.
TTCTCATACAGCCTATATAGAGGCTTGTTAAACATTGAATGATGAAATGTGTGGTAGCATTCATTCTCCTCTGTGCGTGTGATCTCTTTCTTATCAGTGGTATCAGAGCGAGGTTAGCAAAAAGTGAGGGTTGAGAGTTAAGAGTAAAACACGTGAGGAAATAGAGTCTGGCAGCAAGTTTTTTTTTACTTCTTTCTTTGCAGCAGCAGTCATGGCCACAGATCCCAATTTTGTCCAACCAGCAATCCCTCGCTTTGATGGTCATTATGACCATTGGAGCATGTTGATGGAAAATTTCCTAAGGTCCAAAGAATTTTGGGATGTTGTTTCTTCTGGAATTGCAGAACCAGAAGGAGCAACTTTGACAGCAGCACAACGAACAACTCATGAGGCGGCAAAGTTGAAGGACCTCAAAGCAAAGAACTACTTGTTTCAAGCAATAGACAGGTCCATCATGGAGACAATCCTTTGCAAGGATACTTCCAAGCAAATATGGGATTCCATGAAGAAGAAGTATCAAGGCTCTGCAAGAGCAAAGAGGCAACAACTGCAAGCTCTTCGTATGGAGTTCGAAACACTACGGATGAAATCAGGGGAGTCAGTAACTGATTATTTTTCAAGAATGATGGCAATCGTTAATAAGATGCGACTCCACGGTGACAAGACGGAGGACGTCACCATTGTTGAAAAAATTCTTCGATCCTTGACACCAAAATTCAATTTTGTTGTCTGTGCCATAGAAGAAGCTAAGGATATTGAAGAACTTTCAATTGATGAATTGCAAGGTTCTTTATTGGTTCATGAACAGAAACTACAGCACCAAGATACGGAAGAACAAGCCTTGAAGACCTCCACCAATTTTCGTCATTCTTCAGCAATCAGAATGAATAATGGTAGAGGGAGAGGAAGAGGATTCCACCAACGCAGTAGCACTAGCAATCCAAGAATTGAAGGCTCTTCCTCTGATGATGCACGAAATAGAGGTCGAGGATGGTATCCAACTGGTTTCAAGCCAAAACCAACAGACAAATCTAAAGTTGAATGCTTTAGATGCCACAAGTTTGGGCACTACAAGTCTGAATGTAGAACCAATCTTAGTCGACACGTGGAAGTAACAAATTTTACTGCAGCAAATGAAGAAGGAGAGATACTCCTAATGGCATGTCAGGAGAAAGAGATGTCTTCACCAAATTTATGGTATCTTGACACTGGCTGTAGTAATCATATGTGTGGCAACAAGGAGGCATTTTCTTCAATCGATGATACCCACCGCACCAAAGTGAAGCTTGGAGATGATTCTACTATTTCAGTCATGGGAAAAGGTACTGTTCAAATCTCTTCAAAGGGGAAAATGCAGACCATTAATAATGTTTTCTATGTTCCTGAATTGAAGACAAACCTCATGAGTGCTGGTCAATTACTTGAGAAGGGGTATGAAATTGTATTTAAAGGTGGAGTTTGCAAGATTTATGATCAACAACAGAACTTGCTTGTTCAAGTTGATATGACACCAAACAGAATGTTTCCTCTTCATCTTCATGATTCTGCTCATGCTTGCTACACGACAAAATTGAAGGAGGAAGCATGGATTTGGCATTTTAGATATGGGCATCTCAATTTTGGTGGCTTGCGGACACTGCACCAAAAGCATATGGTGGAGGGACTTCCTGCAATTAAAATCCCCTTAGAGGTTTGCGAAGACTGTGTTGTTAGTAAACAACACCGAGCCCAGTTTCCACAAGGCAAGGCATGGAGGGCTAAGGAGCAGCTTGAGCTGGTCCATTCAGATCTTTGTGGTCCTATCACACCAACTTCTAATGGAGGTAAACGATATTTGATCACATTCATTGATGATTTCAGTCGAAAGGTGTGGGTGTATTTCTTGCATGAAAAATCTGAAACTTTTGAAGCATTCAAGAATTTCAAGAGTCTTGTCGAAAAGGAAAGTGGCAATCAAATTAAAGTTCTTCGAACTGATCGTGGGGGGGAGTACAAGTCTATTGAGTTTGTTGATTTTTGTACGGAGCATGGAATACGTAGTCAACTTACTGCAGCTTATACACCGCAACAAAATGGTGTATGTGAGAGGAAGAATCGAACCATCCTCAACATGGTTCGAAGTCTACTGCGAAGTAGTGAAATTCCAAAGAAATTCTGGCCAGAGGCAGTAAATTGGAGTGTCCATCTCTTGAACAGAAGCCCCACACTTGCTGTTATGAATATGACTCCTGAAGAAGCTTGGAATGGACGAAGGCCAACGGTTGATTACTTCAAAATTTTTGGGTGTATTGCATATGCCCACATTCCAGATCAAAAAAGGAAAAAGCTTGACGATAAAGGAGTAAGATGTGTCTTTCTTGGTGTAAGTGATCAATCAAAAGCTTACAAATTATATGATCCTGTGACCAAAAAGTTTATAATCAGCCGTGATGTAGTGTTTGATGAAGAAAAGTTCTGGCCTTGGAATGATCAAGCTAAAGGTGTTGCACCAATTGTAACTGATTTTGAAGAAATTGGCGAAAAAGACCAACAACATAATCTGGCTTCAGCTAGTAACAATTATGACCCTATTGAAGAGGAGCACCAGCAGCCTAATTCCAATGCTACTGCAACAAATGGTGAACGCCCCCAACGTCACCGACAAAGGCCAGCATGGATGAGAGATTATGAGGTGTCCGGAGTGGATCAAGATGAAGACCCATTAACTCATTTTGCCTTGTTTGCAGATAGTGATCCAACTACTTTTGACGAAGCGGTAAAACATCAAAAGTGGAGAGATGCAATGGATGCTGAAATTGAAGCAATTGAGAAAAACAACACTTGGAAATTAACAAATCTTCCCAAAGGCCACAACACTATTGGTGTCAAGTGGGTCTACAAGACAAAGTTGAACAAGGATGGTGGCATTGACAAATACAAGGCACGTTTGGTGGCAAAAGGCTACAAGCAAGAATTTGGAGTGGACTACAAAGAGGTGTTTGCGCCAGTTGTGAGACTTGACACAATTCAGTTGGTGATTGCACTAGCAGCACAGAAATCGTGGTCTATCCATCAATTAGATGTGAAGTCTGCCTTTTTACATGGTGATCTCCAAGAACAGGTATTTATTGACCAACCTCCTGGATATGTGAAGCCTGATCATGAGCATAAAGTATACAAATTAAAGAAAGCTTTATATGGATTAAAGCAAGCTCCTCGAGCTTGGTACAGTAGGATTGAAGCTTATTTTTTGAAGGAAGGGTTTGCTAAGTGTCCTTATGAACATACTTTGTTTATTAAGGTTGGTCATGGTAGAAAACAACTTCTGGTGTGCTTGTATGTAGATGATCTCATTTACACAGGGAATGATAGTGTCATGATGGAGACATTTAAGCAATCCATGATGCATGAATTTGAGATGACAGATCTTGGGTTAATGCACTATTTCTTAGGCATTGACGTTAATCAGTATGCTACTGGAACCTTTGTTTGCCAAAAGAAATATGTGCAGGAGATTTTGGAGAAGTTTCAGTTGAAGGATTGCAATTCAGTTGCCACACCAATAGAAGTTGGATTAAAGCTCACCAAAGATCCTGGTGGAAGGAAAGTGAACAGCACCATGTACAAGCAAATTGTTGGGAGTCTCATGTACTTAACCTCAACAAGGCCAGACATCATGTATGGCGTTAGTCTCATCAATAGATACATGGAGAGTCCCACCGAAAAACGCCTTCAGGCTGCTAAGCGTATTTTACGATATTTGAAAGGGACTACATCTCTTGGATTGTTTTACAAGAAATGAGAAAGTTCAGATTTGCTTGTTTTTACTGACAGTGATTATGCAGGTGATATTGAGGACCGAAAAAGCACATCAGGCTATGTATTTATGCTTGGTTCAACAGCTGTCTCGTGGTCTTCAAAGAAACAACCCTTGGTCACTCTTTCAACAACAGAAGCAGAATTTGTGGCTGCCACATCAAGTGCTTGTCAAGCTATTTGGTTGAGGAAGATTCTCGGACAACTTCAATTCAAACAGCATGAAGCAACAATAATTTTTTGTGACAACAATTCAGCCATTAAATTGTCAAAGAATCCAGTTCTACATGGGAGGAGCAAGCATATAGATGTCAAGTATCATTTCTTGAGGGATCTTACAAAAGATGGTGTGATTGATCTTGTTTTCTGTAGAAGTGAAGATCAAGTTGCTGATTTGTTTACAAAGCCCCTCAAAATTGCCACATTTCAGAAATTAAGAAAGCTCCTTGGAGTTTGTTCGTGGATGCCTCAGATTGAAGGAGAGCTTGTTCCTATGCTTTTAAACTGATCACTTGCAGTATCAGTTTAAGGGAGGGCATGTTAAAAAGAAGTTTTTTTTATGTTTCCTAGTTTTTAGGAATTGGTTGGTTTCCTAGTTTTTAGGAATTGGTTCGCAGCATGATGCTGCACATGGGTCAAGTTAGTTTCTTTTTTTTTTTGTATCTTGTTAGCCTTTCTCATACAGCCTATATAGAGGCTTGTTAAACATTGAATGATGAAATGTGTGGTAGCATTCATTCTCCTCTGTGCGTGTGATCTCTTTCTTATCATTACCTATAAACACAAATTCTGCCTGCCCTTTCATTTTGTTTTCCAACTTTTTTTCATCAACTTAAACATCAACTGGAGAGAGAGAGAGAGAGAGAGAGAGAGAGAGAGAGACCTGTACTCCCAGGTTTGGAAACCAGACTTGTATAGAAGATAGTGAAGAGGCTCCCAATAGTTGAAGACTTCATCGCAATCGTGGATGATATTTGAAGTGGCACTCATGTATCTGAGTAACCCTAAAGCGAGAATTGGCAGAGACCATCTCAAACCATTGTCGACTTCTTCTTTGTTCTTCGATATCCCCGGTTTGTCCGTCTTCGAATACTTATCTTTTGCCCTCGTCGACGGTGGATCCGACGGCTGCGATCGTCTCTGCCTCGTCGATAATTCCATTCTCTCTCTCTCTCTCTCTCTCTCTCTCTCTCTCCCTCTTGTTTCTTTTTCTGTAATTGATGAAAATTCGAAAAACCAATAGGGCCTGGTCTTTACGGTTGAGAAAATGTCCCTTCCTTCCCCCTGAAGAAAAGTCTATCATGATGGGCCTAATGGGCCTAAAATATTGCCTTTGAATATGGGCCTTATGGGCTTAAGTTGCAATCAAAGTCGTGCCTTTTAAATACATTTTTTTTTTTACTTAAAATTTCTGAAAATAAGAGACAGTTAACCCAAGAGTAGGAAATCCAATCTATGATGTGGGAGTCAATAGTATAAAAAAGCTGATTATCTTTGTAAAAGTTCAAGTTCAAATATTTTGATAAAAGAATAAGAGTTTATTTTACCAATGAACAGTGGTCAGAGTTTGGATACGGATATGATAAAAAAAGAATAAGAGTTTATTTTTATTTTTATTTATTTTGTAAAGTTTGAATAATTTGTGAATTTTTGATGTGTAATATCTTGAGAAATTCTAATAAAATATTATGTTGCATTGCTCAAACTATATACAATTATGCTTATTCTCAAGTGGAGTTCATGAAAGAAAATACAAGGGGACATTATTAAGGTATTTAGGTGGTCTTATCACGTTCTTGTCATGACTCTCGGATCGTGCACGCGATAATCATTACATTATCCCAAAATATGGATAAATTTAACCCATACACCAAGATACCATAAGACATTTATCGATATCCCAATCATTTCTAAATAAATATCAATCACTAATTGGTCTGCAAGACCTTTCCTTTTAAATCCACATCAAAAGACCAGTCCAACCATTCAAATTGGTTTTCCAATTCATTACAAATCATTTTATCATAAACAATTTTCACAAAATTTAAAGAAATGAAAAGAGAGTTCTCAATTTAAATATGCAAAACTATATTCAAATCACAGAGTAAATAAATATAGTACAAATTGAATTTCAAAAAATAGTTATAAAGTTTGTTTCCATTTGAATCCACTAATACCTCAAACCAATGAGGACTAATACCCGAAGAAATTCGTCCGATTAAGCTTCTTCAAATCCGGTGCTCAACAATCTCAACTCTCAACTAGATTTCCACTGTAAGAAGGAAAGTAAGGAGGGATGAGTATAATAATACAAAGTGAATAGAGTGCATGATTGTAACAATAAATAAGAGATGAATATCAAAATATCAAAATCATCATTCTCAAACAACTCATCAAATGTAAATAATTTTCAAATAATATTGATGATTAAAAAGAATGCATCCACGACTTCATGTTTTCCAAAAATCATAGAGTCTCCCTAAAGAAACCACTTCTACCCAAAGTTTCGCTGAATCAATGTGGAAGCTTGCCAAATGGTTTTCAATCCATTTGTCTCATAACACTATTTCTCCATTTCTTAGTGTTGACTCGTACCTCACTAGTGATGCACTCGGATAGTACGACGTGAGCATAGGAGGTCACATCTGCCATTCTTTGCCAATAAACCCCCAAATCACGTCACTCCATCGGGTCACTCTCTGAAGGGAATAACTATAGTCATTTACCATCATATGTACCATCATTTCTCAATTATTCCGATCTCATCCAATGTGTCATGATTTCAACAAATGATTATCAAACCATATCACAACATTTATGAATACAATTTCCAACAACATATGACATATATTCATTTACAAATGCAATTGATGCATATATATATTTCAAACTCTCATTTCGGGATATTTAACAATCACAAATCACGTATAAATCCATTTAAAAGAAATCATTTTTAAAAGAATTTAGAAATCATTTTCTCATTTAAAAACATAACGATCCGTCTATTCATCTATTGGGAAGGTGAACACTTTCAATTAACAATCAAATCTAAGGGTAACTCCTTCTCAGGTTCCAATTGTCTTTACTTAAGACAATAATCACAAATTCAATATTAAATCACGTTTATGACTAGGGTCTATGAGTTTTTCCCAATACACTCAAATCTTAATTTTCAAAATCCATAGATTCATGTTCTAATTCTATCTAATATATGTGAAATGCATTCATTAAAGTATTTCCATTCACACTTTCCTCGATTCTCATCATATTACAAACTTTAGATCTAAACCACCAGATTCATTTCATCAAATTTCAACAAAATTTTTCAATTTATGAAAAAGGAAAGTTAACATAAGTTAAGAAAAAGAAAATTATCTCAATTTTGTCATTAATTTTGCCTTTAAACTAAGTCACCACCAGATTTTAGGTTTTCTCTCACTAGAAAAACTTAATTCTCTCTCTAAATTTAACCTTCCAAGTACTTATCGGAGAGATTGGAAACTTTATAGAGTGGATTTAGTGGAGATGTGGGTGATTTCAAGAGAGATCGAGAGAGAGAGAGAGAAGGGCGAGAGGGAGAGTGAGAGAGTGAGAGAGTGAGAGAGTGAGAGAGTGAGAGAGTGAAAGGGTGTGCGAACATGAGCTAAAGAGGGAGAGATTGAGTTTAAGGCTTTATCCAAGTAGGAACATTTACTATTTTGCCATCCATTAATCAAGAGTTTAATTAGGTTTATTATCTTTTTCATCATTATGTATCGACCCATAACATTGGATGTATCGATACACAAGATTGTACTTCCAAAAGATTTGTGATAGAGATTAAATATATTGACCCAAAGTATTGAATATATCAATATATAAAGCTATGCTTTCAGAAATTTTATGACAGAGATTGCATATACCGATCTAAAATATAACACCATAAAAAAAAAAAAAAGTCAAAATTAGGGCTTAAAGCCCTAATTCTCTTTACTTTTCTCTCTCTCTCTCTCTCTCTCCTCTCTCTCTCTCTTTTTCTCTCTTTCTCTTCTCCTCCGCCGCTGCTCTCCTCCTCCGCCACCCACCGCCTCGCCTTCCTCCCGCGATCGCCGCCGCTGCAGCGCCTCCCGTGAGCAGCCTTTCTCCTTCGCGCAGCGCGATCTCCTACGAGCTGCGCTAGCCCAGCCGAGCGCGCGACTGTCCGAGCGCTCCACAGCGCGAGCCCACGCCTGCTCGGGAGCTCATTTGCGCACCCCGCTCCAGCGCTTCACCCTCTGCACAGCACGTATTCGCGCGATCTCCTGCGAACGCTGCAGCCTCGAGCCATCGCGGGCCTTGCGCGCGATCTCCCGCGAGCCAGCACTAGCTAGCGTGCGCCCAGCGCGAGCTAGCACGCGAGCCAGCGCGCAACCCAGCTCGTGATCCAGAGCGAGCAAGCGCGCGACCCAGCTCGTGACCCAGTGCGAGCCCTAGCCCGTGAGCGGGCCAGCCTCCCAGCAGCCCAAGGCCTAGTCCAGCCGCGGCCCACTGCAACCCGCGAAGCCCGCTGCAGCCAGCAAGCCGGGCTGAGAGCCCGCGAGTCTCTAGCAGCCAGCCCACCGGCCCGCGAGCCCATGACGGCCCGTGAGCCCGCGACCGGCTTTCCCCTTCGAGAGCTTACCTGCATCTTCTGTACTATAGGTAATGACTATATTTGGTTGAAATTCTAGGGTTTGGTATTAGAAATTTAGTTGTTTCTAATATAATTAAAATTTAGAAATATTACAAGTTTTAGACCAATCCGACGAGCGAACGACAGCTAGGTCTGAAACCCGAGAAACTCTAGATGAGAGAAATGCACTCACTTTACAGCGTGAATAAATTTTCCCTTATTAGGGTTTTATATGATATAAAAATTTGATAATTTGATTAGGTTTGTCTTTTGGAGACTCTTTGAAAAATAGGGAGTGACCACCCTCCCATATACGGTGAGTGGGACTCTAATCTCTTGCATAAAATAGTAAAACGTGTTTTCTGCCGTGTTTTCGATAAAACTTGCTTTGATATGCATTCGTTTGACGTATGATATTGAATTTCAAAACTGTTTTGTGATTATTGGAGTGTTTTGAATTATATTTACAATGACTATGCATCAATGGTTTGAAATGAAACAATAATTGTGCCATTACTTGAAAATGTATAAATTTCATTTTATACCGTTGCATTGATATGCTGTTTTGAAATGAATTGAAGAGACGTATTGGTACGCAAATTTAAAATGTTTTTGATGAACTACGTGGGTTGGATGCCCACTAGTTATGTGATGATGTGATGATACTTGTGGGACGTTGTGCCCTGGGACGTTGTGCCCTTGTGATACTATGAGACGTTGTGCCCTTGTGATACTATGATGATTCCGTAGCTACGAGGGGCGTTTGTGGAGGCACGGGTTGCCCGGATACGCTTCTGCAGGAGGTATCCGCAAAAGTCATTTATTCTAAAGGCTATAGACGCGGCCGGTTAAACCCACGTATGGGGAGGACGTGTGTGACGCCACTATCTAGCACCGGGCAGGGTCCTATACACGTTGATGAGTTGGCTCCAGCGAACTCATGGCCAACGTCGGGGTAGAGAGCGTTTCAAAATCTATGCATAATAAAACCCCCGACGCGCCTGTCCTTGGTCACGGTTGACCTTTGCCAGGACTATTTTTGGCTCGCTCTAACATTACTTGATTTTAAATGGATGCATACATGCTTACTATCGTGTGTTTGATTAAATGATTTCAAATCGATAAATATGTCATGTTTTGTTACGAAATGTAAATTTTGTTTCAAATGATATTATTTGACACTCCAGTTGTTAACTATACTATTTATGCTTGATATTATCCCCTTACTCACTGAGTATCTTCCCATGATATTTACCCCTCTCTCTTCCCTCCTCAGACAGGTTGATTGTGATAGAGCGACGTTATAGGCTCTAGAGCAGATTTGGTGTTTTGACTATCGTGTGTTTGATTAAATGATTTCAAATCGATAAATATGTCATGTTTTGCTGCGAAATGTAAATTTTGTTTCAAATGATATTATTTGACACTCCAGTTGTTAACTATACTATTTATGCTTGATATTATCCCCTTACTCACTGAGTATCTTCCCATGATACTCACCCCTCTCTCTTCCCTCCTCAGACAGGTTGATTGTGATAGAGCGACGTTATAGGCTCTAGAGCAGATTTGGTGTTTTGACGGTGAGATTTGCTTCTAATTTAGTTTCGACCTTGCGAGGTCTTGACAAGGAGGTCCGTAGTTGGCCACGTACTTATTTTGGGATGACTGTATAGTTTAACTCTCATATTTCATTTGTATTGAGGCGATTGTACGTATTTAAATGTTACTTGAGAAATGTGTTATACATTGTATAAACTTAGATCCGCTCGGTATAGCTGCTGCTCATGCTCTAGTTGGGCATGACAGTAGAGGTCTGTGGCTAGGTTTGTTTATAGCCTTGCGTTGTTCTGAATGTTGGCTGTGGTGTTTGTTGATTTTGGAGAGGCCGAGATGGCCATTTGTGTATTGTACAGGATGATTTTGATCATACAGGTTTAATTGTACACGAAAAACCTCCGATTTATGGGGAGGTTCTGTCCGATTTTCTGTAAAAATACACCCGGCATCCAGGGACAACAGGCGGCTGTTCACAATCCCAGTTTGGGGCATGACAGTTCTATTGCTATCAGAGCGTCTAGGTTTGAGAAAAGATAAAAGTTTTCCCAAATATACGAAAAGTTCTCAATGCATTAGAGAGTTTCATACAGTCATTTAAAGTCTCGTACTTGGCCATAGGCATATAAGTTCGCCTATTTTATGGAATTGGATACATAACGCATCTAATTCATTATTTCGTATTCGAATGTTTTAAATCATAGTTCATTTATTTTTAGGGGGTTAGTTACGGAGCAACTAACCCTAATTCTTGATTTCTATCCGTTGACAATGTATTTTTTTTTTCGCAGATTTATGCCACCTAGACGTGGTAGGAGAAGTGCTAGATTCACCTCACTTGAGGGTCTTACAGTACCTGTTACACCTAGGGCACCTGAGGCACTACGAGTACCAGAGGTTGCTTTCTCTACTCGAGCACGCTCGCCAGCGCCACCCCTAGTACCTCCACCGGCCGTTACAGCCGAGATCCCTCCACCACCACTCAATGCCTTGAGACAGTGGCAGGAGTGGTGCAGTAGATATGGGGCGCAGATGCCACCACCTTCACTATAGACTCCAGCGACCGCACCTGCGGCCATACCTGCTCCTTCGGTACCGATTCCTCCTTCAGTGGCCGGCCCTTCCGTGTCTACTCCGACCGATGAGACGTCAACTACTTTGAGGTGCATCCACGAGCTCACTCAGTTGGTGAAAGAGTCTCGGCAGCTCGGATGCACAGACTTTTCAGGATCCAGTGATGCAGTAGCGGCGAAACACTGGATCAACAGGATTCGTATGATACTTACGGATTTGGGGTTGTCAGAGGAGCTCAGATTGAGAGCTGCTGAGAGACTCCTCGACGGAGATGCCCTCTCGTGGTGGACGGAGTTCCTGCACTTACGTCAGGGGACGAGATCAGTTTCAGAGTACGAGGCTGAGCTTAGACGACTAGCGGCCTTTGTCCCCGATATGGCTACACCAGCTCAGTTGAGGTTCAAGTTTGAAGATGGCCTCCAACTGAGTATCAGGAAATATATGACGGTGACTCCCTCTTTTACACTATCGGAGGTGATCGATTTAGCGTATCGGGCAGAGGAGATCGTCCGAGCAGAGGCGAGACAGATGGAGAGTCACCAGAAGAGGAAGACTGGGTCACAGGGTGGACAGCCTTCGAAGAGGGGTAGAGGTTCTGGATATCCCGGAGGTTTTTCTAGCTTCAGACCAGCAGCACTGGGACAGAGACCTCGACCACAGGGCTTTGGGGCACCAGCCCCTACTGTCTCTACACAGTCTACGACACAGAGACTGCCATTCTGCCGTAGATACAGCTGTCACCATGCCTTTGGGGCATGTAGAGTACCAGTTACTTGCTTCCAGTGTGGGAAGCAAGGTCACGTTACGAGTGTCTGTCCCGATTTAGGTCGGGGAAGATTGACTTTACAGAGTTGTACTGGTACGTCTGGCATAGGCCAGCAGGGGGCACCTGCGCACTCAGTTCTTACCGCTCCCCGGACTGTAGCCGGGAGTAATACAGTGCCAGGATCGTCGTGACAGCAGCCTAGGGCCCAGGCTCGTGTGTTTGCGATGACACAAGAGGACGTACAGCCAAACCCTGATGTTATTATGGGTAATCCTCCAGCAGACCCCTCAGTGTAGTACTTTTGTGTACTTTCTGTATGAGCTTATTGTATATTATGATGTCGATGTACAGTTTTGACTAGTTAAAACTTTAGAAGCTTTATTGTATATATATATATATATTCGTTTACTTTTTCTTCGCATTTTAAATGTTGTTGATTTTCTTTTTACTTTTAGATACTATGCGAATATTCGGTATCGACGCCCGTATTCTCATAGATACTCGGTCAAATTTTTCCTATGTGAGCAATACGTTCGCTTGTCATTCTGATAGACCTCTCTCGCCACTTGATGCGAAGATTCTGATAGTCACTCCTCTTGACAAGCATATCGTTCGAGATACAGTGTATAGGGGCTGTGAGGTCAGAATTGGGGAGACAGTATTAGAGGCAGATCTGATTCCGCTCCCTATCATGGATTTTAATGTCATCCTAGGGATGGATTGGCTGAGTTTACACTGGGTTTCCATGGATTGTTTCACGAAAGAGGTTGAGTTTAAGAGGTCCGAGCAGCCACCGTTAGTATTCCGGGGCGAGAGACGAGTGTTGTCCCACAGCATTATCTCTGTTTTGAAGGCCAGACGTTTGGTACGCCATGGTTGTGTGGCTTATCTGGCTTATATTGTCGACACCACCGTTGAGGGACCGAGGCTTGAAGATGTCCCTGTGGTGCACAAATTTTTAGATGTGTTCCCTGATGAACTTCCCTAATTACCACCAGCTCGGGAGTTGGATTTCGAGATTGATTTAGTATCGGGGACTAATCCTATTTCTATTCCGCCATATAGAATGGCGCCTGCTGAACTGAGAGAGCTTAAAACTCAGTTACAGGAACTTCTGGACAAGGGGTTTATTCGTCTGAGCACCTCACCTTGGGGCGCTCCGGTACTGTTTGTAAAGAAAAAGGATGGTACATTTCGGCTTTGTGTGGACTACAGACAATTGAACAAAGCCACCATCAAGAACCGATATCCCCTACCTTGTATCGATGACTTGTTTGACCAGCTGCAGGGAGTTAAGGTTTTCTCTAAGATTGATCTCCGTTCGGGTTATCATTAGTTGAGGATTCAGGCTGAAGATATGCCTAAGACAGCTTTTCGCACCCGATACGGCCATTATGAGTTTTTAGTCATGCCGTTTGGGCTGACTAATACCCCAACTGCTTTTATGGATTTGATGAACCGAGTTTTTCACGTCTATTTGGATCGGTTCGTCATAGTATTCATCGATGACATCTTGATATATTCACGGAGTGATAAAGATCATGTTCAGCACCTTTGGGTGGTATTGCAGATACTCCGTGAGAAGCAGCTATATGCCAAGTTCTCGAAATGTGAGTTTTAGCTTAGACAAATTGGGTTTTTGAGGCACATTGTTTCCGCGGAGGGTATTTATGTTAATCCGCAGAAGATTGAGGCTATAATGAAATGGGAGCAGCCACAAACAGTTACCGATATTCGTAATTTTCTCGGTTTGGCCGGGTATTATCGCAGATTTGTAGAGAGATTCTCATGGATAACTGCTCCATTGTCGAGATTGACCCAAAAGGGAGTCAAGTTTGTTTGGGATGACCGTTGTGAGGCAAGCTTCCAAGAACTCAAATAACGATTAACATCCGCTCCTATTTTAGCCCTTCCCACTAATAGTCGGGAGTATACAGTGTACAGTGATGCTAGCCGACAGAGATTGGGTTGTGTTCTGATGCAAGATGGTCGGGTTATTACGTATGCCTCGCGACAGCTGAAGAAACACGAGATTAACTACCCGACACATGATTTAGAGTTGGCAGCCATAGTCTTCGCGTTGAAGATATGACGGTATTATCTTTATGGGGTAACCTACAGGGTATTTACCGACCACAGGAGTTTGAAATATCTGTTTACCCAAAAAGAGCTAAATTTGAGACAGAGGAGATGGTTGGAGTTATTGAAAGACTATGATCTCATTATTGACTATCATCCGGGCAAGGCAAACGTTGTAGCAGATGCCTTGAGTCGGAAGTCAGCATCATCCTCACAGTCGATAGAGAAAGACTACCTTTCTTGTTTAGTGAGACTCCGAGCCTTAGGAGTCAGTTTGACTAACATGATTAGGGAGGCTTATTAGCCAGATTTGAGGTCAGGCCGACTTTGTTCAACCGTATCAGGGAGCTCCAGAGTATGGATGAGGAGATCCAGGGTATTGCAGATAGAGTCCGCAGAGCTGAGGGCGGAGACTTCAAAGTCCGTGATGATGGACTCATGGTATTCAGAGACAGAGTGTGTATTCCGGCCGATAGTGATCTTCGGCATGCTATCCTTAAGGAAGCACATTCTTCTGCATATGCTATGCATCCCGGGGGTACGAAGATGTATCGGATCATCAGAGGTAGTTACTGGTGGTCAGGCATGAAGAGGGATATAGCAGAGTTTGTGGCAAGATGCTTGGTGTGCCAGTAGGTAAAGGCCGAGCATTAGCGTCAAGCGGGCACACTGCAGCCCCTTCCCATTCCTGAGTGGAAGTGGGAGCATATCACGATGGATTTTGTAATGGGGTTACTGCGGATTTCGGCACAGCATGATGCTATTTGGGTGATAGTTGACCAACTTACTAAGTCCGCACACTTCATCCCGATTAGGAGTGATTACTCGCTTGAGGCATTGGCACGCCTTTATATTGATATGATTGTGAGACTGCATGGAATTCCAGTGTCGATAGTATCAGATCAAGACCCCAGATTTACATCCCGTTTTAGGCCCAGTCTGTAGGAGGCTTTGGGGACTAGACTGAATTTCAGCACAGCATATCACCCCCAGACGGATGGTCAGTCAGAGAGGACTATTCAAACTTTAGAGGACATGCTTAGAGCATATGTTATGGATTTTCGGGGGAGTTGGGATCAGAATCTTCTTTTAGTGGAGTTCGCCTATAATAATAGCTATTAGGCGAGCATTGGCATGCCACCTTACGAGGCATTGTATGGGAGGAAGTGTCGTACCCCGTTGTGCTGGGATGAGGTTAGTGAGCGACGACTCACCAATGTTGAGCTGGTAGAGGAGATGATGGAGAAAGTGAGGATTGTCCGTATGCGGATGAAAGCCGCCCAAGATAGACAGAAATCCTATGCAAATCATAGGCGGCAACCTCTAGAGTTTACTGTGGGAGATATAGTATTCTTAAGGATATCTCCCTTAAAGGGAGTCATTCGATTTGGGCAGAGAGGGAAGTTGAGTTCCAGGTATATTGGACCCTTCCGTATCCTTAAGAGGGTCGGAAGTGTAGCATATAAATTGAAACTGTCAGCAGACCTATCGCGTATTCACGATATATTTCATGTCTCAGTACTTAAGAGATATCAGCCAGACCCCTCACACGTTTTAGAGGCTCCGCCAGTTGAGCTTCGAGAGGACTTGAGCTTACCTGTTCAACCCGTGGCTATTCTGGATCGACAGATCAGAAAGCTCTGGAGCAAAGAAGTTCCTCTTGTTAGAGTTTTGTGAAGGAATGACCATGTCGAGGAACAAACATGGGAGCCTGAGGAAGCCATGAGAAAACAGTACTCCCATCTATTTTCTGTATAGTTTTCTTTTAATTTCGAGAACGAAACTTATTTTTAGGGGGTTAGAAAATGTAACACCATAAAATAAAAATAAATAAATAAAAAAAAAAAGTCAAAATTAGGGCTTAAAGCCCTAATTCTCTTTACTTCTCTCTCTCTCTCTCTCTCTCTCTTTTCTCTCCTTCTCTTCTCCTCTGTCGCTGCTCTCCTCCTCTGCCACCCACCGCCTCGCCTTCCTCCCGCGATTACCGCCACTGCAGCGCCTCCCGTGAGCAGCCTTTCTCCTCCGCGCAGCGCGATCTCCTACGAGCTGCGCTAGCCCAGCCGAGCGTTCGACTGTCCGAGCGCTCCACAGCGCGAGCCCACGCCTGCTCGGGAGCTCACTTGCGCACCCCGCTCCAGCGCTTCACCCTCTGCACAGCGCATATTCGTGCGATCTCCTGCGAACGCGACAGCCTCGAGCCATCGCGAGCCTTGCGCGCGATCTCCCGCGAGCCAGCACACGTTAGCGTGCGACCCAGCTCGCGACCCAGCGCAAGAGCCAGCGCACGACCCAGCTCGCGACCCAGCGCGAGCCCTAGCCCGTGAGCGGGCCAGCCCCCCAGCGGCCCAAAGCCTAGTCCAGCCACGGCCCACTGCAACCCGCGAAGCCTGCTGCAGCTAGCAAGCAGGGCTGAGAGCCCGCGAGTCACCAGCGGGCCAGCCCGCTAGCAGCCAGCCACCGGCCCGCGAGCCCGTGACGGCCCGCGACCGGCTTTCCCCTTCGAGAGCTTACCTGCATCTTTTGTACTGTAGGTAACGACTATATTTGGTTGAAATTCTAGGGTTTGGTGTTAAAAATTTAGTTGTTTCTAATATAATTGAAATTTAGAAATATTACAGGTTTTAGACCAATTCGAC
This sequence comes from Dillenia suffruticosa, assembly GCA_033439265.1. Classification (NCBI taxonomy): domain Eukaryota; kingdom Viridiplantae; phylum Streptophyta; class Magnoliopsida; order Dilleniales; family Dilleniaceae; genus Dillenia; species Dillenia suffruticosa. The sequence goes on from JAVTVX010000005.1 coordinate 6,962,599, forward strand.
GAGCGAACGACAGTTAGGTCTGAAACCCGAGGAACTGTAGGTGAGAGAAACGCACTTATTTCACAGTGTGAATAAATTTTCCCTTATTAGGGTTTTATATGATATAAAAATTTGATAATTTGATTAGGTTTGTCTTTTGGAGACTCTTTGAAAAATAGGGAGTGACTACCCTCCCGTATACGGTGAGTGGGTAAAACGTGTATGCATCCATTTATATGATTAGGCTTGCATAAAATAGTAAAACGTGTTTTCTGTCGTATTTTCGATAAAACTTGCTTTGATATGCATTCGTTTGAAGTATGATATTGAATTTCAAAACTGTTTTATGATTATTGGAGTGTCTTGAATTATATTTACAATGACTATGCATCCATGGTTTGAAATGAAACAATAATTGTGCCATTATTTGAAAATGTATAAATTTCATTTTATACCGTTGCATTGATATGCTGTTTTGAAATGAATTGAAGAGACGTATTGGCACGTAAATTTAAAAAATTTTTGATGAACTACGTGGGTTGGATGCCAACTAGTTATGTGATGATGTGATAATACTTGTGGGACGTTGTGCCCTTGTGATACTATGATGATTCCGTAGCTACGAGGGGCGTTTGTGGATGCACGGGTTGTCCGGATACGCTTCTGCAGGAGGTATCCGCAAACGTCATTTATTCTAAAAGCTATAGGCGCGGCCGGTTTAACCCACGTAGGGGGAGGACGTGTGTGACGCCACCGTCTAGCACCGGGTGGGGTCCTATACACGTTGATGAGTTGGGCCCAGCGAACTCATGGCCAACGTCGGGGTAGAGAGCGTTTTAAAGTTTATGCATAATAAAACTCCCGACGCGCCTGTCCTTGGTCACGGTTGACCTTTGCCAGGACTATTTTTTATTCGCTCTGACATTACTTGATTTTAAATGGATGCATACATGCTTGCTATTGTGTGTTTGATTAAATGATTTCAAATCGATAAATACGTCATGTTTTGCTGCAAATGTAAATTTTGTTTCAAATGATATTATTTGACACTCCAGTTGTTAACTATACTATTTATGCTTGATATTATCCCCCCTCACTCACTGAATATCTTCCCATGATACTCACCCCTCTCTCTTCCCTCCTCAGACAGGTTGATTGTGATAGAGCAGCGTTACAGACTCTAGAGCAGATTTGGTGTTTTGACGGTGATATTTACTTCTAATTTAATTTCGACCTTGCGAGATCTTGACAAGGAGGTCCGTAGTTGGCCACGTACTTATTTTGGGATGACTGTATAGTTTAACTCTCATATTTCATTTATATTGAGACAATTGTACGTATTTGAATGTTATTTGGGAAATGTGTTATATATTGTATAAACTTAGATCCGCTCGGTATAGCGGCTGCTCATATTCTAGTTGGGCATGACAGTAGAGGTCTGTGGTTAGATTTGTTTATAGCCTTGCGTTGTTCTGAATGTTGGTTGTGGTGTTTGTTGATTTTGGAGAGGCCGGGATGGCCATTTGTGTATTGTACAGGATGATTTTGATCATACAGGTTTAATTGTACACGGGAAACCTCCGATTTATGGGAAGGTTCTATCCGATTTTCTGTAAAAATACAGCCGACATCCAGGAGTAACAGGCGGCTGTTCACGATCCCGATTTGGGACGTAACATAAAATCTTATATATATCGACCAAGGGTGGCATCTATATCGATCCATTAAATTGGATATATCGATATACAATAACATACTAAAAAATTTACTGTAGAGTTATCAACCCGTTATATCAGATATATCGACATACAATAATTTACTCTTAAAAGTCCACCGCAAAGTTTTGATATATCCACCCAACTATTTAGTATATAGACTCAAAAATATCCATGTATCAATGTGCACCTTAAGGTAAGTTGATATACCAATACACTCAAGAACTTATTTCTGAGATAAAATCTCTTAAGAATATATCGACTCTTACTTAAGTTTATATCAACCTACAATGATTGAATTTCAGAAAAATGTTGTTGCAGAAAAATTATATTAACCCAATATTAAGATGTATCAACTCTCTCGATGTATTTTAACAACTCATCAAAAGAAATTGCATAGACATTCTTTCGATACAATATGGGCAAATACAATCTCAAATTTTTTTGAAATTACATAAAAGTATTCACCGAAAATTCGGATTCTAACACCAATTTTCGGTGTTACAGTTATAATATAGAAAATTCTTTAAACCATGAGCCATGCCGTGAAAGAAGTGCAGAAAATGGCTTAGATCACATTATTATGGTATTTGTCCCCTTTGAATTGAAGGGGACATTAAATTTTAATTGATAAAAAAAACCCTTAAAATGGCTTAACGTACGAGGAACCCTTCCTTTTCATGATGTCTTTTGACAAATCAAAGTCCATTGTGTAATAAAGCTGAAAATGAAGCTTGTTGAGAACCAAAATACTAAATCAGCGAAAAATGATCATAGATTCATCAACTAAATCAGCAAACCAACAGTAAGTGCCCAGAAAAGACTGGGTATTATTTATAAAGCAGCATGATACTGTTTTTCGCATTAGCACAACTGTATTCAAATCATAAGTAAACATTCCTTCGTACTAATATATATATGAGCTCCCGCAAGGGGGACAATCTCAATTTTCCTCCGCATGGATGATGCTTCCACCTCGAATGCAGATAAATATAAAGCTCTGCCGGGCAGGGAAATCTCTCTTGGGAAAAACAGAAATGAAGAAAGGGCACAACTTAACCGAAGATGTTTAACCAGTGTTCTGCATACCAGCAGCAATACCCTTCATGGTCAAGATGAGGGTATCCTCCAAACCAGGTGCGTATTCACTTGTAGGGTTCAAACTCACAAGCTCGGCAACAGCTGGCTTGCTTGACTCGATGATCTCCTTGGAGATGTGTGGTCTCACCTTCTCGTTGAAGCTTGGATCTCTGATCCGTTTCAATGTGTACGCCTGACAGACATTCAATGTTGTGATGTAAGAGTCACGGAGACGGAGTCTTTGCTTCAAGTAAGGATCTCCTTCAAGAACATCCTTGTGCCCAGCAATCTGCCAACACATGAAAGGTGCATTAGTCCTTTGCATCAAAGGTGAGAAATTGCAAGTTCATGTGTATGAATCATAGACAACTAATATTGTATATGAAAATACTGAGTTCAAAAAAATGGCAGGATGATTCACCTGGAGGAGAAGGCTCTTAGTTTCTTCATAATTTTTCCTCAATTTCTCTCCAAATGACCACAAGTCTTCTGATACCAAGAGCTTGTCATACAATGCAGCGATTCCTGGGTCACCCTTGGCAAACACCATTTCAACTAAATCAATGGTGACTCTGAAGAAAGGCCATTCATTGTACATCACCTGCAGCATGTGTAGGTTTCTGATGTCCTTCTGGATGACATGTTTGAATGCTGCTCCAAAGCCCAGCCATACCGGAAGATGGAACCTTGTCTGTGTCCAGGCAAAGATCCATGGAATTGCACGGAGTGATTCAATACCCCCACTTGGTTTTCTTTTAGATGGACGACTTCCAATGTTCATACGGCCATACTCCAACTCTGGTGTGGCCTGCATTTTAGACAACCAAGGACAACTGGGTAAGTAAAGTGAATAAAACTCAAGCAGTAGATACAGAAATATAAATGCAAGTTATGTTGACAATACTTACAAGGCGGAAATATTCAACAAATCTAGGTTCTTGGAAAACAATCGAGCGATACTCCTCCGTGGCAACAACTGCCATCTCATCCATAAGGGCACGCCACTCAGGCTTTGGGAAAACTGGGGGATGCATTCCATGCTCGAGTGTGGCAGCTGTGAAACGTTGAAGTGTTCTGAAACACAAATGCTCCTCTCCAAATGATTGCTCAATAACTTCACCTTGGACAGTAACACGCAAGGAACCATGGATGGTTTCAGGTGGTTGAGACAAGATAGCAAGATGAGTAGGACCACCACCTCTGCCAACAGTCCCACCACGGCCATGGAACATTGTGAGCTTGACACCATATTGTTTGGCAACCTTTATGAGCTCCTCTTGAGCCTTGTACAATTGCCATGCTGCTGAGAACCGCCCCGCATCCTTACCAGAATCTGAGTAGCCAATCATAACTTCTTGCTTTCCATTAATACGGCTTTTGTACCAATCAATAGAGAACAGGCGGGCAACAGCAGCAGGAGCAGCATCTAAATCAGCTAGCTTCTCAAACAAAGGAACAACTCTTAAAGGTTGCTTCACATGGCATTCGCGCTGTAAAAGCTCAACAGCAAGCACGTCAGATGGTGCGGTGGCCATTGAAATGATGTAAGCCCCAAAGCTGTCAGCTGGGAGTTCAGCTAAGACATGGAAAGTGTCCAGAACATCAGCAATTTCTTCAGTTTTTGGCAGATCAGGTCCAAAGAGTGGCCTCTTTCCCCTAAGCTCTGATAATAGCCACTCCTGCCTTTGCTCTTCAGTCCATTCGCGGTAGGAACCAATTTCCAAGTGCTTGGTAATGGCATCTAAGACATCTGTGTGTCGATCCGACTCTTGCCTGATATCAAGCCTAACAAGTGAGAGCCCAAATATGGAAACTTGTCTCAAGAAATCAAGAAGGGATCCATCAGCAATTGTACGATCACCACAAGCACAAAGGGATCTGTAACAGAGTTCGAGCGGCTCCAAAAACTACACATTAACCAAGGTCAATTAGTAGAAATCCAGAAACAGAGAAATGACAGCAACATATCTGAGAAACAATGAAAAACAAATATCATGTGTGTGTGCATGTGTGTATTATTATATGTTTTAAAATGTGATACAATGACAATGACTTCTTGGTCTTCAGAGGAACAACCTTGATTGGTTACCGTAGCAAATCATGCCATATATAGCAGAAGAGGAAGGGGAGCACAAATGTGCTAAAACAACATGTCTCCATGGGGAAGAAAAGGAATGCACAGTAACAATCACTAGCATTTATGTCATACCAATTAAATGCCTGAATTAGTTATTAGAAGACTGTATCTAGAAAAAAATGCCAATTAAGAAACTGGACATACATCATCAACATTTGTGTAGGTTTCCTCCTCTGGAATGTCAGACATTGCATGGGCTAGCAACTGACGAGCATGTTCCCGTGTTTGATACAGCTTATCCCTCACGTCACCAAGAATAACACGATAAGGCTCAGTTGGAGGAACTTGTTTCCAAAACTCTGTAATAGGTAAAAGTGAAAAGGGATCAAATAGATTTATATCAGAAAGAAAACTAACAACTGGAAATGGTTTTGAGTGCACAGCCTTCATTTCCTGTGCACAATGACCATTTCATGCACCACTACAAACAGAGCAAGTGTGCTGACATTCACTGCTCTAGAAATGGCAATTATGGAGGCATCCAGGGCTGAACAATCTTTTAGATTTTATTTTTTGACTGATTCCCTCTTTCCTACTTGAAAATGGGGAATTCGAGGACAAGATGAAATTTCTGCATAACATATTTACCAAATACCAATATTCCAAGAGAATGGATTTCAAGAGTTGCATCCAGGACCAAACAAGTTCTACCATTCTATGGGAATAGAATTGGAACAAGTAACACCCAAGGCGACCTCTTCAATTGGAGAAGGTAAATACCTATGTAGTGTTTTGCAGCATCTTTCCTTGCAGACCTATGTAGTTCATCTGCACGAACACGGAGCTCATCACTGCAGCGCCACATGGATAACTGCAAAAGTTATGAATTTGAGACATTAATAACTACAATGGTTCAAAAGGATGGGAGGCTGGTTCTGAATCAACAAAATAAGAAGGCACAAAAGAGTTAGAATAATTAATAAAGGAATACATCTCTAGTACCTCGAACATGAGATCCTCAATTTGAGAATAGTACAAGTTAGCAGCCATCAACCTGGCCAACAAACAAACATCCCTTGTAACCTCAGGAGTAACCCTAGGATTACCTGCATTCATTGTAGATCTTATTTTAATGAGATGCAAAAAATGGAAACAGTTAGTGAAAAGCTATTTAAATTTTGGACTGTGATGAGCACCTTATAAGTAGTTCTGATTCAATGAAAGCCAGACAGTTATATTAATTTTTATATTCCAAAGCATACAATTCTCAAAAGAATTAATCATGCGGGTTGTTCATCAATAGCATGAATATAAATATACTTTAACAAAGAAGCATACCATCACGATCCCCACCCATCCAAGAAGAGAATTGAATTAAGGGGGCATTATAGGGAACACGCTCATTAATGCCAATATTCTTCAACGCAGTGTCAACACGACGTAAAAATTTAGGAACACCCTTCCAGATTGTCTCGTGGAAATAACTCATCCCTTCCCTCATCTCATCTTGTGGAGTGGGTGGTGTCCTCCGAATCTCATCTGTGCGGAAGGCAGCTTGAATCTGTAACCAAAGGTAGAAATAATGAAAACACTCAATGTTGCCTCTACCACATGAATGACACAAGTTTATTTATCTTTTCTAACCCAAACAAGTAAATAAATTTAATCTTACTCTGCATGCCAACAACTTTTCTGTGCGGAAGTGTAGAGAGCTTCTGCTTGTTTCAAAATTTAAAATCTAGATACTACTCCGGAAACTGGAAAGGGATCATATTTTAAGGCATCTAATCCTAAATTATTTTATTCAATCAAGTTTCAATCCAAAACATGAGGTAAACACCTTGCATGTGGATAATTATTTTGTCACACATCTGCTCCCAATATGTTGGACAAAAAAATTAAAATACTCTTAAAACTGCAAGGAACTGTCACCTCCTAATCAGCATATGGAAACATATCCACGGTTATGGCAAGAACATGCTAGCATATTTTTATATTCCATTGCATTAGCTTATATCTAATGTATACAGCTAGAATTCGATAGATCTCAATCTCTAATATCTATAGCCCCTTGAATGACAGTATTTCACCCTATATCATAAAAAGGAAGTCCATGGCACTTGACAATGAGTCCACTAATATGATTAAGGCTCAATAACTACATTAATCAAAACATCTACAGCACTAAGAAGACATGCTCTGATATAGGGTGAAACACTTCCATTCAATAGGCTAAAGGTCCCAACAATCTAGATCACAGTTTCTTTTGGAAGTCAAAAGCCAGACATATTGACCAGATTATGAATAGTTGTGGTAAAGACCACCACTTGAAAATTTAAGAGATAAGGGCTACACAGAGGTGAATGCTTAAACATCAAAATCTCTGAAAATCCTCGGAGATAAATAAGTCCTACAAATATTTACAAGCACTTGCCATGCATGAACACAGCATCATGGAGGACAACATGGTACACACATTAAGAACATCAGAGAAAATGTCAAAAACATCATTACTTATAATGCAAAACTATATACCCAACCATAGGAAACTGCTGATTACCTCTCTCTGGAGTGCCTCATCAAGTTCCTGCTTGTCATCAGGAGTGATGTCCTTTGCATACAATTGAGCTAAACAATTCCGGATCCTGAATTATGTACAAATAAGGATGTCATAAAAAAAATTCATGCCACATTCAAAGAGGACACTCAACAAAAAACTAATTTTTCTAAAAGAACTCTTTAAATAATTATAATAAAGAACAAACCTTCCATGCTTCTGAAGCAAAGATCTACGAACAGACTGAGTGGGATGAGCAGTAAGAACCAGATCCACTGTCTGATTCTTGAGGGCATCAAAAACCTCCTCAGGAGATTTCTTCAGTTGTACCACAAGCCTTTTCAATGTTTCTTCAATATCAGATTCAGTTGTTGCAGAGTTCTCATCAGCAAAATCACCTTTCTTTAACTTGATCCTTCGACGAAATGCAATCTGAACCTCCTCAGCCAAGTTTGCCAAGTTAAGCATATGAGAGAATGCCTTGGCAATGACAATTGAATCACCTGGATCCAAATTAGTCAACATATTCCCAAGCTCTTCCAGCTTCTTGGGATCTTGCTTTCCTTCATACTCAGCAGAAAGCTCATAACAATCTTGAACCTACAACAATTTCAGACATAAAAAACAAAACCATAAATGTTATCGCAAATAATGACTCTTAACTCTGACTTATCAGTTAATGATATTGTCACCTTTACAATATTGTACCCCACAAAAAGTGAAAACAAGAGACACTGTCTTTCCTAGAAGATTAACTAAAATTTAATAATTAATGATAATTATGGATTTAAAATCAAATAGGATTTTCAAATCTCAGAGTTGATTTGACAAGAAGCAATTATGGGAATGTAAGAGACAAAGTCAACATAAAAATCAACAAAAGATTGCAATTTCCCTAGCATCTTGCCTATGATTCATAAATTAGTGCTACACTATAAGTTTCACATCAAATTAGATTTCCAATTCTCAGAGAAATATTGATTAACAAAAATCAAGTACTTAAATCTACATAAATATTAAAGCAAAAAAAACCCAATATAGTGAAGGTAAAAGACATACCATTTCTTTAACATCTTCACCGTGTAAATCCTGAAGAATATCAAGAAAGCGATCTAAAAGTAGGGCATCATATTCAACCAATTTGTCATCATCAGAAAGCTTTGCAGGAACCAATTGCCTCAATTGTGCATCAATCGAAGCCAATTTCTCGAGATTTCGACCCGCCATTTTTGGTCTCAATCTCCAGCAAAACAATCAGACGAAAACCTAGTACAATCAGAAACCAAAATTCATTAAGACCCAGATAACCAGAGCCTCGAATATCAATCAATACTGAGATCACTGAATAAAACAAGCAAAAAAAAATGACAATGACCCAGAAAATCAAAGTCTGAGAAAAACTTACAAGATCGAGTTTGAAAAAAGTGACAAAAATCCAAAAAAGGAAAATCTGAGAAATCATTCAAATGGTTCGATTAAATCGCATAAAATAGAGTTTTGATTTAAACCCGGATTGAGAAAATAAAGGATTTGAGGTTGCAAAGTTAAAAATGCATGTTCATTAAATGATCAAAAGACCCTTGTCAAACGCAAGAAGAAAGAAATTGAGCGTAGAATCTTGATATTAACGATTACCTGAACCAGTGAGAGTGAGATTTGAAAAGGGACCGAGAAAGTTGAGAAGAGAAAGAGAAGGGTGGGCATGCGTGAGATCCAAAGATGTTCTCACGCGATACTATTTATAGACAAGAGAAAGAAAGTGATTATAAATTAAAAAAGCAATAAAAAAAAGGAGTGTGTCAATTTCAAAGCCTTAAATCCTCTCTCTTTCTCTCTCTCTCTCTCTCTCTCTCTCTCTCTCTCTCTCTCTCTCTCTCTCTTCTCTCTCTCTGCACCTAAGCTTCCTTTTATTGACCAATCACAGTCGATCAAGGAGAATATACCGTGGAGGATTCCATTCACAACCAAAATCCTTAAGGAAGTTTCCTAGTTTCCTTAAATCTCATGTTTGTTTCCTGAACAGGATTTAATTGGGTTCCTTCAATATCTCGTTTCTTGATAAATTATGATCCGCAAATTCAAATTTTGATCGAGAATTCCAATCCGAAAATAAAAAATAATAATAACAATAATCCAAGCATAAATATGGAAATCCATATTTTGGTACTATAATTCAAGCACCTCCCTCTGTTGTCATTTGTGGACCTACCCTTTTCCACACTTTGAAATCCAAATATCTGTTCCACCTCAACATCAAACATCAAGTCGTTTGTTGACGATTCATAGTTATAAATTATTAACATTTGATAGTTTTTTGTAATAATATTAAATTATATTATATTTCTAATACAGAAAATAAAAATCACGACTAAATAACCAATTATGGAGATGGTTAATTTCTTAACTCCCATAATTTGGTCAAATAATAGCTATTCGGCGCACAAAAGTCAAAAAGTTTAGTCCTTGCTTGCATCATCCGTCATTAAAAAAAAAACAGGAAGAAAAAGATGGAGTGGTCCTCAGAACCTAGGCGTGGTAGGTTACGGGGTTTAGTACCTAATAATGCAACTGATAATGGGTTGATGTATGATAAGTTATACAAAAATTTTAGCATTTTTATAATCAGTGCCAGACCAAACAATATTCCTTCTAAAACAATACTAATAATTTATTAATCAAATAAATACATCGGTGAGATTATGATAATGAACTTGTCTGATAAAAATTAATTATTAAAATCCAATATTCTAAAATTAGTTTCTAAAACCAAATATTCACTCTCTTGGTAAGAAATGTACTCAATATCTATGTTACACAAAAACTTTTCAACAATAATATTTCTTACTTCTAAAATATTTTTTGAAAAATTTTCACGTGATAAATTAATTAATATTTACATAAAAATCATTATATTTTCTATATTTATATATTTTTTCAATATTTAGTAAATTATTTATTTATTTATTTATAATTTTTATTCTATATTATTTGTGTTATGATTAATGTTGAGAATACTAAATTTTGATGATGATATAAATTGGACTTAAGTGTATGAGAAAGTAGGATTAAAAATCACTAAAGTTGTAGACCTTATCGACTTGTTTTTAACATATGTCGACATGCTCATCTAAATCTATCAATTTATAGAGCTATGTCGACTAGTTCTAACAATATAACGAATATGTCAATCTGTCAATAATTTTTATCGATCTGAATTAACCAAATAACACTATTTGTCTCAATAATATTATGTTGACAATTCCGAAAATATGTCGACCCGACATAATCATTTACGCTCGTTGTTAACCTGAATGAAACCTTGTCAACCTAAATGAAATCTTGTCAACTTGGTTTATATGTTGATCCGAAAGATATGTCGACCTGTTGACATTAGTGAACCAATTTAAAGTATCAAGTCTACCAATTTAATTCTTTAGTTGACCCATTATTATACGACAATCATCTAACAAAAATTATTAAGAATGTTTGATATGCCTGACAACTTGTATACTTGTTTTATTTTCCTTAAGAGTCACACAACAAATTACATTTCAATTATGTCGACATCTCAAACACATGGACTAATTTAAAATGTATTATCCACTAATTTATCCCAAAATAGGTTCATGTCAATATGAAATTTCTGATATGTCGACAAAGTCTCTTAATTCCTAACTTAGACATATCAATACCTACTTAAAATCATATCGACATACCAAACTATTTTGATCAATTTAAACACACTTGTGCATCAATTTATTTTAGAACAAAAACTAGTCACTCTGTGACACTACCATGTCAACCAGACCAAGGAAATCAACATCACAAAATTTTGAATCCAGCTCGAAATGTCAATTAAATTTGTCGACCTAAAATTGTTAGAATTTAAATTCAAAATCAGAATAAATACAACGGTCACCTCTTTTCTGATTTATCTATTCATTTTTATGTCTATCAAAAACTAATATTTAAATGCAATAAGATCATTTCTAAATTGGTCTAAAGAAAAGTGATACCAATAAAAAAAAATGAAATTTCAATATGAAACAAGAAACAATTGTAGAATATTAATCAGTAAACGTTTATAAGTAATGTTTGATTTCAACAACCATACAATGGATTTTTTTAACACCGCAATAAATACGAGAGAGATGAGAAATGAAGTAGTTAATACTTTATTGAAGATCTGAATCACCATGAACATAATTCGTTTTTCTTTACTTTAAAGTCATGAATTATAATACTTTTATAAAATGGAATATCGTGAGTTCAGGTTTAGGTTAAAAGCTCTTTCATCTTTTGGCCTAATTTTAAAATTTATAATTTCAATATCTAAATCTATTGCGCTTAAATTATCTGATAAAGTCTGATAACGTTAATGACTAAATATATTTTATAATTATTGACTTATAAAATTGGTATTAATTTACCAAATATTTCTCATGACCAAATTTTAGAAAATAATTTTTTCTTATTTTTAGAAAATAAGACTAATAATTGAAAACGGGCTGGCGTAAGAAGTGAGCTAAAAAATATATAAAGTTGGTGATTGTTGACCAATAATTTGAATCATTAAAGGGTGACTTGAGAAAAATTTGCATCCCTCAAAATTCAAACCAGAATTTCTTGCACGTGACATCAATTAAGTAGAAAATTAAAAAAAAAAAAATGACTATAGAAATGGGATCCATTAAGAACAAAAGAATATACTCCCAGGTAAATTTAATAGGTCTCTTTCGTAAATTTTTCAATATTGATGTTTCTGTTTCAAAAATATTTTTTATAAACATTTTGATATGTTAAATTAATTAATATTTATATAAAAATTTTATATATTTTATATTTATATATTTTATATTTTTATATTTTGATATTAAAAAAATATTGTTTTTGGTAGCGATTTATATCGGCGGGCTTTTACAGGTCTTTGACTATACGAAGGGTGATCTGTACCTTGAATTATGGAGGGTTGGAGGGTGACTACCCCAATTGCTTATCAAAGGATTCTCATGTAATTCTCAATAGTTGACCAATAACTTCTAGAAAAAAAAAAAAAAAAAAAAAAAAAAAACCAAGAGTTTTCCTTATTTTAAATTTTCTTTATGTTCTGCTGGGTGTTACCATAGATGGAATTGTGTGCACTCCCATTAGATTTTTCCTTGAAATATATAACTTTTTGAGTAGTTAAATAACCAATCAAATTTTACATTACAATCAGTACTGATAAAAATTAAAATCTTTTAAATTAAGTAAAAAAGTTCTAAATGATATAAAATGGATCAGTTTTTTGATTCATTTAATTTATTTAGTATTTTTTTCTATATTTTCTGGTAGGTTGCTTGAGTATAAAGTTGGAGATAAGCCAAAATTGTTTTTAGAGTTTTTTTTTTTTAATAATAAAGCAGTACAATTTTACAAAATATATTATAATTTATATTTATTTGTTTCTTACTATTTCAAGAAAGGCAAAAAGATCAAATTTAATCCTTCTAATTTTTTTTTTTGTTTTATAGGAGATACGAAAATAATAAAAATAAATATATTTATGAAAATTAAAAAACTAACGGTTGTATGCTACTTGGGCGTTCTATAACTACTAGGAGGTGTACACCGCGCGATGCGCGGTGTAGTGCTTTGATTTTGGCTACAAATCGAGGGGAGTTGCCCGGTGTGGTTTAGTAAAAATTGTATTAATTTCAGTTTTGATTTTGGCTGCAAATTGAGGGGCTAAGTTTTATAAAACTTATGAATGGCAACCGAGCAACATCATACGATGTTAGTTTTGTACATTCAATCAAAATTTGTTGATTATTTTTAACATTCAATCAAAATAAAAAATATTATCAAAGATTGATTTGAATATTACATTACCTTGGTAGTTTTGTACTTGGCAGAATTATGTTAGTACCTGTGGGGAACAATGAGTTGGTTCTGTATTTTGTATTTTTGAAATATTAATTTTTGTAATATCATTAGATGAAACGAAAATATTTTTATAGATTCACTAAGAGTTTTATGTAATATTAAAAATCTGGCTATTGTAAAATTTTGTTATATATAAATTTTAGCATTAATATTTAATGTTGTACGAATGAGGATTGGTAAATATTAATATTTAGATATTTAATATCTGAATATCAATTTAAATGGTTGTATAAAACGTAAAGAATGTTAAACGATAAATCAAAACAAATTGATAAATACTTCTGTGTAATTTAAAACTGTATAAGAATAAAATTTTTTTTATATTTAGTTTTAATATCTGGATATTTATTTAGCATTAAATATATTATATTAAAATGAGAAAAAAGATTGTATAATTTTATATTTATATATTTAAATATAACGCGTGCTGCGTAGGAAAAGTCGAAAATTTTACTATGTAGCACAAGTAGATAGTTCTGTTAAACAGCAGAACCATGATATTCTGTTATAGTTCTGCTAGATAGCAGAACTATGAAGTTCCGCTAGATAGGAGAAGTATGAAGTTCCGCTAGCAGAACTACATAAATTGCTGGTAGTTCTGTGAAATTTAATTTCTATTTTTTTTTAATCTGAACATATTTGTAAAATAGGTGTTTGTAAGTATTTAAAAAAATATAATTTTTCTTATTTATCAGAGTAAATGGAAATATTTGTATATATGCATTAAAGATTTGTCATAATATTATAATAAAAATATGAATCCTTACTAAACTTGAAATTGATCGAACACCGTATAAAATATATAGGGAACTATATAAATACGGGAAAAATGTATTTGTGGAATGTTATGTTGAGAGCATATAATGGTTTTTGGGCAGCTGTATTCTATTGTTTTTTTGTTGTAAGGCGTGATTGTGAGATCGGCAGAAGTTGGGTGTGGGGGGCTGCAAGTATAACCATTGTTTGTGTGATTGGTGGAATTGTGGTGGTTCAGTAGTGCGGAGAAGCGGTGGCGGATCCTGTTGTGGTTGTGCGGTTGGTAGAATCGTGTTGTGGTTCAGTAGTGCGGAGAAGTGGTGGTGGATCCTGTTAAGGGAAGCACCAGATGTTTGTGGTGCCAGTTGTGGTTTTTTAAAATGGTAGTTTTTTTTTGTGATATTTTGTAGGGTACATTTTATTTAAATCTGAAATAGTTATTTAATGTTAACCATGTCAAATGAAGTGGAAAAAAATAGTTGGATAATATTAATATTCGTGTAACAATGGAATTATATCAATAAAAATAATGTGTAAGGGAAATATTTGATAAAGTTAATTTTAGAAGATATAATATGTAAAAGTTGAATGTTGTATGAAAAAAAAAAAAAAAAGAGGAGGTGTTGTTGATAGGATGGCATGTATGTAAATGTAAGAACGAGGGTTTAGGAGAATAGGGTATGTCAGTCGTAATAAATGCTCGGATAAGAGTGAGAAAGAGAGTTACGCAAAAGGCGTGATTTTTTAGAAGTCTTGATATCTTTTGGGATACGCCTTTTGGCTTTCTTCCTCTTGGTGTCTTTTCTGTTTGCTTGCTTTGTTTTGTTTGTATCCTTTTGGTATTTCTTTATAGTATTTTTTTCAGAGCGTATTCTTTTGTTTGCTGGTTTTGTTTTTTTGTTCACAGGGTATTTCTCGTTTTGGCGATCTGCTCTGTTTGTTTAATTTGTTGTTTATCCAGAGGAAAGCACAGTGGAAAGAACAGATATTTTGAAGATAACGGTTGCGAAAACAAGTTCGAAGTAAGTATCGTTAGGTTTATGCGGTATATAGAGTGTTATTGTTTGGGTGTCTTTGTTATAGAGTCAACTATTTGGGAAAAACAATCAGGGATTTTCAAGAATGGATAAATGGATGCGGAAATGTATTAAATACGCTAAGTTAATCTATTGCTATTTGTTTTGTTGTTCTGTTCTGTTTGTTGCATATAGTGAATTTTTGGGTTGTAAAAAGCAGATTGGAAGACAATAGCATAAACGCAGAAAGTATGTAACGGGGGAGGAATGTGGGTTTGATGGGAATTTTTTGTCATTTTTTTGTATTTTTTCTTTTGGTTTATTTTGCGATAGACAAAAAAAAAGCTTATGAAGAAAGACTACAGTATGGTGTGAGGCAAGTATTGTGATCCGAGTTGTTTTTTATGGGATCAATGTTTTAGTATTTTCATGATGGGTGTTGGTACCGCTGACCATGTTGTTTGTTTTGATTTTAGATATTGTATAGAAAAGTAAAAAAGTTTAGGTTTAGTTTCAGGGATACAAGGAGTTAATTGCTGCGGCAGAATGGCAAAAGCAGGGAGCATCAGTGAGATCAAGAGCATAATGACGCGCAAAGAATTGGAAAAGACAGCGAAAGAAATGGGTTTAGGTTCTGATTTTCGTTTGAGGTTGCCGACAGGGGATGAAAGAGCGAATCGAGTAGGAGACAGATCCGTGCCCATGTATAAGGAGTATGTAAGATACGGTGTACGGGTGCCGTATCTAGGTCCATTGTCGGTTGTCCTAAAAGGTTGGAATATATTTCCAACTTTGTTAATTCCCAGTGCGTGGAGGTTGATAGTAGCTGTTGTCAGTTTGGTAAGTTTCTGTCGGTTGAAGTTTGATTTTGAAATTTTGCTCTCTGTTTTCGTTCTAAGAAAGTGTGCAACGGGAGGTGCGAATGAGGATTGGTACTGCGTTCAACCACGTAAAGAGTCGAACTGGAAGTTTTATTATAGGGAGACTCTTGATAGATCGTGGAAGAGAAAGTTTTTCTTTGTGGAGTTTCAAAACGAAAGTTTGCTGCCTTTTATACCGTCAGAAGGTGAACCTTTCACATCGGCTTGCAACCCATTAACTGGTGTTTCTGTGCATGGGGATTTTGTGAAATCAGTTGGTAGATATTGTGTTGGGAAGGGAAGTTCTATTTGGGTGGATACACTCATCCACGATGAGATGTTAATGTTTGCTGGTCTTTTGTTAAATGAGAAAGTGAAGATCGAAAGGGGAATTTTGGTAGAGAAAAGAGCAATTGAAGTTGTGGACACTCTAAGGTTTGCACAAGTTGATGACCTGGAGAGAGTGATGACGATAAAAGAAATAAAAATTATGATGCAAAAAAAGTTTGAGGGGGAAGTAAGTCAGTCGGATGAGCATACACCAGAAGAGGGTCATTATAGAAGGAAAAGAAAGCTTGTCTGTAGATCTGGGAGTGAGGAAAGGGATGACAGTGAGGAGGTGAGAAAAGAAAGGGAAGAGAGCGGGGCTGTTGGTACTGTTGGTGAGAACTTGAAGGATTTGGTCATTGTTTGTGATGAAGAGAATGATTGTCAGAGGAAGGCAGATCTGGGAAAAGAATGTGTTGCAGGGCGCATGGAATTGCTGGGAGAAAAAGAAACAGAGTCAGCAAACAATGTGTTAATTGCTTACGGTGGCTCGAGCAGTGTTGTTGCGCCTATGGATAGGTCCAGAGATGCGAAAGAGAAGGGAGTTGCTATCGGTGTCCATCATCCAGAGTTCTGCCATTTGGATTTGGAAGAAGGGAGAAAGTTTGGGGATGGAATTGGTTTTAGTGACAAGGAAAGTTTATTGAACCAGTTATCCTTGGAAGAAGGAGATGATGCTGTCATGAATTTTTTGCTTCAGGTAGTTTTTCCATAGATGTTATGATTTTTGGGAAATATAACGTATCATATATTTGGTATTAAATATACAATGTGTCAAATCAGAATTTTTTTACTTGCGTGTGTATATTTTTTTGAATTAGGCTGCCACATTTGTTAAATTTCAAAGACTGCGAAAGAGAAGAATAATAAATGAGATGCATGGAAAGTTGGAGGAGAATTCTGATCTGACTGCTGCTGCTGCTGAAAGGATAGAAGAGCTGACCACAATGTTAAAAAAGAAGGAAGGAATGTTGGAAACATTGAAGGCCGATCTTCAATCATCTTATGAAATCAGCAATGCAGCTATATCAGAATGTGAGAAGTTGGATTCTATACTGAGAAAGACTGAGGGTGAGTGGCGAGCTGCTTTAAAATTAGCAGAGGAGAGAGGCGATGCTCTGAAGGTTTCGGAGAAAAGGGTCTTAGAAATTCAGCAAGAATACGAAAGGAGAAATGAAGAACTCATGGAGAAACTGAGAAAAACCGAAGAAATTGTCCGAAGAGCTGGACTGGAGGAACCTTTTTTGGGGGCCAAGGAAAACGAGAGTTCATCTGGATTGCAGGTTAAAGGTTTTGGTGGTTTTCTCGGTGAAGAAATCAAGGATGCGGGTTCTCGCGTTGCTTCTCTTCGAGAAGATTTGAATCGGTTGAAGAAAAAATCTGATGTATCAACATGTGGACAGGTTTCGTGAATACTGTTTTGGTGGTTTATAAATTTGGGTTGTACCCTTTCATATTGATTGACAATGGAGTATGGTTTTCGGAAACAATGATCAGGTTTTGGTTTATTATTTGGCTTCACTTTATGAGTTTTTTTTTGATTGGTTTTGTTTTTTTTTGCTTTGAGGTATAAAGTGGTTGTGTAATCAGGCAACAAGCGACATGGTTCTGCTATGTCGGGGGGAACTACATGGTTGTGCTATGAAGGGGCGGAACCACATGGTTTTGCTATGTAGCGGGACCTACATGGTTCTGCTATGAAGGAGAACCACATGGTTGTTCTATGTAGCGGCGGAAGCACATGGTTCTGCTATTTCTTAGGACCACATGGTTCGGCTAGAACCATATGCTTCTGCTATGTAGCGGCGGAAGCACATGGTTCTGCTATTTGACGGACCACATGGTTCGGCTAGAACCATATGCTTCTGCTATGTAGCGGAACCACATGGTTCTGCTATGCAGCGGAACCATATGGTTCTGCTATCTACATGGTTCTGCTATATAGCGGAACGACATGGTTCTGCTATATAGCAGGACCTACATGGTTCTGCTATGTAGGGGAACCACATGGTTCTGGTATGTAGTGGCGGAACCACATGGTTCTGCTATGTGACGGAACCACATGGTTCCGCTAGAACCATATGGTTCTGCTATGTAGCGGAACCACATGGTTCTGCTATGCAGCGGAACCACATGGATCTGCTATCTACATGGTTCTGCTATGTAGCGGAACCACATGTAGGGGAACTACATGGTTCTGCTATGTGGTGGGACCACATGGTTCTGCTATGTGGTGGGACCACATGGTTCTGCTATGTAGGGGGACTTCATGGTCATGGTTCTGCTATGTAGCGGAACTACATGGTTCATGGTTCTGCTATGTAGTGGTTCATGGTTCTGCTATGTAGTGTAATAACATAAGTATTAAAATATTGTTATAACATATTGAAAATGGAAAAGAATGTAGGTGATACTTAACTCTATTTAGATTCAGACTGCATAGATCTATTTTTTTAAAAATGGGATGTGAATATGTGCATTTATCAGGAAACATATAAAGTTTAGCGGGTAAAAAAAAAAGAAAAGTAAAGGCATCATGTTATGTCTTTATGTATTCGCCTTTTTAATTTTTTTTCTGCCGTTGTGAAAGTAGTAGTCATGTTTCTGTGGGTTGTAGAACCACGCGGTGGTTCTGTGTCTTGCTGAATGACATCATGGTCCGTAAGTACAAAATAGTATAATAAGCATTTAACTAATGACAGAGAATATGGAATGGATGAGATATAATGAATGCGAAGCATGAACAGTTCGACAGAGAGGGAGAAAAGTGGAAGAATGAGATATAATGATACGGAACGTGAAATGTGCCATTAGTTTATATTTGTGAATACACTGAGTAGGTATGATACCAAGGGAAAATTTTCTCTACTCCGTAGGGATCAAAAATGATAACACAAAAAACTGTTTCCGATTCTGGAATGAAAACAAGGATATCATTATGATTGAGGTTATGTCTCAGAACAAAAGTGCTCCAGTTCTTCTTAATATGCGTTCCTTGGATTCCAACTTCAAGAGATTGTGTTCCAGTCTTCAAAATCAGGGATGGAGTTTTTTCACCATTAATAAAATAGTTGATGAATGGAGGTATTTCCTGATCATTTACAAGGGAAAGAAGGAAAATGTCAATATGAAGATGGGTAGGTGATGAATTATAAAAGGAGATATGTATTACTAATTTATATGGATCGGCCGCAGAAAATGCTTGATAAAAGCACACAGAATCCGAAATATCCTGAACACAATCAGCTTTCAGTGATGTAGAAACGACCTCTTTCAATAGGGAACAATCCTGTTGTCCTGCAGATTAATATTAAATTAAATGATTAATATGAAGATATACATATATCTATATTTCCATATATATACATAGGGTATCATGATTACTAAAGGAAAGTTTTAAATATCTAAAACCTTGCTCTTCCAGAAAAGTGGGTAACGGAGTTGTCCACGTTAGGTAAACTTGTTTTTGGAATTCACAGAAATGGATGACATGAAAGACAAGATTTCCAGCGTGTCTAAGAAATAAGGCGTGGTGTTCTTTGATAAGATTACTATCAAGGTATTCCCTTGAGGCATCTTCATAGAGGTTGTTTGCGAGAGGAAAGAGCCAATCACGCATTCCATGCCTGAATGTTATCCTATCTTGGCTGTGCCGCTGCAATAGCGTTCGAAATTGTACAGGTAAAACCTGCGTTTTTTAGGTAAAGAGATTTAAAAGATGTTATCTTTCGGTTTACATAAGCCGATAAAAGATAAATGAATCATAGAAAATGTGGCAAACAAAAAGTGGATACCTGGTCTTTCCTGCAGCGGAGGAAAAAACAGCAGGATTGTAAATAAGCATCCTGTGGAGTTGAAAGCAAAGCCATTGGTTTTTTTTTTCATTCAAGGAGTCACAACACACGCTTAGTTGTTTTAGTGATGATATTTTTCTTGTTCGGTCCTGAAGAAGAAAGACTGGAACAGATTATCAAGCCTAGGGAGCAGAAAGGATTAGGACGAATAACAAGAAGCTGTAAAGAAAGAATATATTATGTTCTGCAGTAACCCGTGAGCTCTCTGGCTTTTATTTTGTTTTGTAGTAACCCGTGAATAGAGTCCATTGGATTTATTTTTATTGGATTTGACCTGTCTGTGAAGAAGTTTTACCTGCCCCTATTGGAACATCCGTTTTATGTATCCGGCGGTGAAAGCGAATCCTGGCACATTAATAATTTTGCTCAAAAAATGTTTAAACAAAAAACAATATCCAATAGGAAGTAATTAATGATTATAGAGTATTAGCAGGTAAAACTTAGAAATAATCGATCTAATGGAATATATAACGGTGATGCTTTCTATGTGTCTTGTTCGAATAGCAGGGGTTGAGTTAAGTTTTTATTTTGTGGGAATATTAAGTTGTTTGGGTTGGGAAGGTTCCCTCATATTTAGGCCGCTCTTCTGCATGTCATTAAACTGTTGAAATGTCTAAGTGTTGGTTGTGGACCAAGAAAGTGTTGTTTCTGAAATAAGCAAGGTAGAACAATGAAGTTGTCATATCATAGAAAGAAGAAGTAATGGTTGCTTTGTTTGGAAAAAACAGAGGTTTGTCCTGGATGAGTTCCTATCTTGAAAGTGGGAAAACAAAAAAAAAGGTAATATCTTATGATATTTTATCCAAGTAAATATTATCGGATGGTAACAAAAGTGTAAGCGCTCTATGGGAAAAATCTTAACTTTAAAAAATACATAATAGGTTCTTGATGGAAAAACATTAAATCAGGAAAATGGATGCCTATGAAAATAATAAAAAGTTAGAAAAAGATATCATAAGGTTCTGTTTTTAAAAATAGTATAAAATTCACATTCGTACCTCTGAATTCATCAAAATGCACCTTTCATATTTCGTTATGGTATCTATTGATGTTGGAACGTGTTGTTTTTTGTGGACCTTTGTTATCCAAGGTGAGTTTTGCGTATCAGGAGTGATATATCTTCACGATAGAACAACTGTGTATGTTGAAAAAAATGAAGGAACAAAAATAGAAAATGTGAGGATATGATATTCACGAAAAACAACCGAATAAGAGTGAAAAAAAAATGATATATACCTGAATCATGAAATTTATAAATCAGCAAGAGCAAATATTTCAGTAAACACAACATTTCTTGTTTTCCGATCGAGTTTTACACTAGCAAATGTTCCAGGAACTATCAGTACCTTAATCGCATCAGCTGATCTAGCTCTAGATAACGCAACATAGAGTTGACCATGAGAGAAAACAGGTTCTCGTATATATATTCCAACGTAATCTAATGTTTGTCCTTGAGACTTGTTGATCGTCATGGCAAAGCATAAACGAACAGGGAATTGTGTCCTTATGAAAGGAATTCCGTTTCTTTCATTGTCAGAGGTCTGGAGTGGGATTTTAGGAATAAAAACTGTTTTTCCTGTGTACTGGCCACAAGCAATCTCAGCAGAAATAGAATACCGTCCTAATTCCTTGCATATCAGTCTGGTTCCATTGCAGAGGCCTTCTGTTGGATTCAAATTTCTGAGCAGCATAACAGGACAGTTTTTTTTAAGTGATAATCTAAAAGGTGGTAGGCCTCTCGGATTTTGGCTGTTTAAAAAGTCTTCATAATCTCCCTGGTGGCGTTCGTCAACAGTCCTATCCGATGCTATGTAGGTGTGCAGATCTCCAGGAAATCTTTCAATTATAAGTTCGTTAAGTTCATGAACAGAAGAATTCTTGGGAGCAAGAATGCATCTATTGATCATCTCAGAAGGATCATCTGAATAGAGTGCCATGTCATGGAAAACATAATGTATCAATCTATTGCAAACGAAAACAGATAGGTTGATAATAGAAAACATTATCAGTAATATCATATTGTGTCATTGGTTGTCAGTGTAGATAAGAACGGATTACCTGTCTAAAGACTCATTTCTATCAGTATATGGTATCACAATATTAGAAGGAAGTGTGATGTCCCCGTTTACGTCGGTTGGTTCTTTCCCTTCACCGATTCTCAGTAAGAAATCACAGAACTGTGGATCTGAAAGAGCCCTCATATTTTGTTTCAATGCTAATTTATAGATATCTTTCCACAAAGGTGAATTTAAAAGGCTTGAGTCAATCAGAACCTGTTTTGAAGCTTTTTCTATGACTGGCAATGTTTGCCTAAAATCTCCACCAAATACAACAACTTTTCCTCCAAAGGGCATTTCGCAATCCATTAGATCTTTAAGCAAATCATTTAATGCCTCAATGGATTGTCTTTTTGCCATTGATGCTTCATCCCACAAGATCAGTCTTGATTGAATAATCAGTCTAGCAACGGAACTTTGTTTGCTTAACTGACAGGTTTTGGCTTTTGAGAAATCCAAGGGTATCTTGAATCTAGAATGTGCAGTTCGACCTCCTGGAAGTATAGATGCTGCCACACCTGATGTTGCAACAGGAATTGCGACATAACCTTTAGCTCTCAAGGCAGCAAGCAGTGATCGATAGAGAAAAGTCTTTCCAGTTTCTCCGGGCCCATCTATAAAAAGTGATTGACTTTCGTTAGCAAAAACAGCATCCAAAATTAGATCGAATGCATATTTTTGTTCAGGATTTAGCCTTGAAGAAAGAAGCAGATCATCAGGATCAATTTGGATGCTTGCTTCAGTGTCAGCTTCTGTTGTGAGTTGTTGTTGATAGTGAAATTCATTGGGATCGTTTTCTATTTGATAATCAGCTAAACTTTTCCCCATTGAGTAGAGTAGTCTATTCAAGTCAAATAGGACCTTGTGATTTACTTCGTAGGAATTAAGCTGTCCCAGTTTCACAGCATGGTCATAATCAACAGAAAGATCACTTTTAAATTTCTCCCATAGAGACGGTGGGTCTGCAGGCGAACAATAACATAAAACAGTAGCAAACAGCAACCTAAAAGACGATGGCATCTGAAAGAGGACAGCCTCAGAGAGAGTTTCTTCAATATATTGATCATATCTTAATAGTCCAAGTCTTAGTGCTGCTTCTCTATAAGAATGAGTTTTTTCTCCTTGAATAGTCAACAAGTCATCAAAAGATGCAGGTGCACGAATATGAGTGAGTAAAAGTCTTAGATAATATCGTTCGCCTTCCTTCGGACTGACAGTAACCAATCTTCCTATGACCATCTGTCGTTTTCTTTCTGACCATGCCTTTATTCTAGGATTCCAAACAAAATGTTCAGGAAATTCCTTATATAGGCATTTCAATTGTCGTGCTTTTTCGTTATTTGTATTCATTCTGAAAAATTCAGTTAACATGGTTGTGGAGAAGTCGACATTTCTCAGCAGATAGGTCAAATTAGATCCATTGTTGAATGAGACAAGCTGGTGATCCGGAAGATGAACCTGCAGAGTATAAACTGCTGGGGTCATTTCATTGAGTCGGAATTCATAAATTCGCCATAAAGCCTCAGGAGGAGAAATCCACCTTGCTTGCTGAAATTGTTTTATCTCATCAATATCATCAAGAAATCCTTCATCAACAATTTGAAAACTCACCAGGTCATGCCCTTTAAAAACATATTTGTAGAGATACTTTACAAGTTTCACAGTAGAACATATCTCAACATTTATATGACAATTCAACAAGGCAAGTAGATATGGATTATAAGGCACAACCCATCGATTGTCTAAATCATAACCTCGAACTCTAATCATTTTTCCATTATTTCTCCTTCTGTAATACGGATATGTATCTTCTCCATGAACGGTGTAATCAGAGAAATTCTTAGGATAATGATTTTTGCATATACCACTTCTCATGCAGGGACAATGCTTATTCATATTGCCACACGGACCATGAATCATGTGCTTAACAACAAGGGAATACAAGTAACCATTTTCTTGAGGTATTTCAGCACACACAATTTTATCATATGATTGTGGATTAAGTAATTTAGACTGCGGCTTCAATATTAGCAACAAGTGAGCGTGAGGGAATCCACGTTTTTGAAACTCGATAACATAAACACATGCTGCAACTTCTCCAAAGACTTGCTTTTTTAGAAGTTCATTTTTCAAAATCTCAAATCTGGCTCTAAAAATACGAACCAACAGATCTGGCCTATCCTGTGGCTTTTCCTGATATTCCAAATTGTCCTGAATTTCCTTCCACATAGGATTACATGTCATCGTCAAGAAAATGTCTGGTTTTCCATATTTTTGAACCAAAGCCATAGCATCTAAATATCGTCGTCTCATATCTCGCGGGCCACCAATAAAAGAAGCAGGCAGTATTATCCTGCGACCAACCTGACGACCCTGTGTCTGACCAAGTGATATACTGTCTAAGACTCCTTGTAGAATCTCTGTTCTGATTTCTTTTTGTTTGTTTCTGTAAAATTCAAGTCTGGATGTTTCTATTTTAATGTAGGTACCTACGACAAACTGTTGCAGCAGTCTAAGAGTATGTAATAACATAGAGTTGTCGTTATTTCTTATCTGAAGTCTGTAGCAGTAGTATTCTCTTGCTGAAACAGCATGCTGTCCATATTTGTTTTTCTGAACGACTAAAAAAAAAAAAAAAGCAAATAAGGGGAAAATATCCCTGCTATAAGAATGGGAAGAGTAAGACAAAGATTAAAGCACCCACCTGTTTCTTCCAAGTTTATTAAATCGGTTGGATGTTCGATTGAGAAAGGATCGATGTTACAATCAGGGAGATCCGTGCATCTTCGTTTTTTATATAACCTCTTAATGCCATGATGCCATCCAGATTCCCCTCTAGGAAACAAAAGAGGATACTGCAAAGGATCATAGCATGCGTAATACGGTTGGACTCGGTAGCTCGAGTTGGAATGACTGTAAACCTGGATGTGAGGGAGTGAATTAACAGGTTCATCTGTTTCGGTCCAAATGGCAGCAACCTCGGAAGCAGTGGGAAGATTATAGACACGTTGATCCAATGTTGGATAACAGTTTAGGATAATTTTATAATCCTGTAGATCATGAAGATATCTCAAGTCCCTGAAAAATCTTGCATAAGGATTGTGGGAAAGAATGTCGAGAAGGAACCGCAAAATGTTTGGTCTCAATTTGTCAGAGTTTTTAGTTCTCGTCCTTACAGCTTCATCTGTATCATAAAAATAGAGTTGAATTCCACATGCTTTGTCCCCTGATGGCACCAAACTGTCCAGCATATGATAAACTTGTCCCTGTACGCGGAAAGTATAGACTCCATGCCTGTTTTTTGTAAGCTCCTTATCATATTTTGCGGCATACGATGTAAAAGCCAGATTATTATTATACGTACGGATATTTTTACGAAAGTGTTCACATTGTTCATCATGCCCAACAATCAGGTGCTTAAGAGAATAAGGCATTGTTGGCTCTACTATAGATATCTCTCCTGTACGACAGCAAAACGATGGGGGTTCCAAATAAAATCGTTTAGCGGCACAAAATTCACACTCCGGAGCATCAGGAAGTATAAAGGTTTCCTGCGGGATATTCTCCAATAGAGAGTAGTTTGTCTTCTTCACTCGACGACCTACAATTCCTTTTAAATTCAAGGATTGTGTTAGGCTTAAATCATAGAGGCAGGAAATTAAGGAGAAAATGTGCATAGCCGAACAATAACGAAAGCAGTCTATATAGGATTCAAATCGTAGAGGCATGAATGTGAGGTAGTATATGTTTGATATGGATAACCATCAGAAGACACAAAAAGCCTTTTCTGAAAGCTGTAAAAATGAGGGAGGGGGAAATCAGTTAGATGCATAGACATTTGTTTTTTCTATTTTGGAAAGCAGCGAGGAGTAAATTTCAACTGCATACACAATTTTGTGAGCACTAAATACGAAAAAGAAAAGTAAGTATAAGCGATGATAAAACGGTTTAATTTATGGGATAGTATTTGAAAGGTTTAAAATTAAGAGGACAAAGTAGAAAACAGAAAGCTGAAGATATTTGAAAGACTTGCCCGTTGGAGTAGAAGACGATGGAGCTGTTGGATCCAAGTGAGGCGCTGGAGCAAAAGAAGTTTGGTCATTTTGATCAATGGAGATGGCATGACTAACTGGTTCAATAGAGTTGTCACCGTGTACACCATCAACGGTGTAACCTGTATCCTCAGTATTAAGAAAAGCGTTTGTATTTTTCTGAATGCGAAAGTCATTATTATTATCTCTGTTTCGTCTTGCAGCATAGGCCTCTCGACGACGGCGTAAAAGTTCATCTTTTTTATGTTGCGCCATTTGCGCATATCGCCTACGTCGTTCTGCATTTTTATCGATTCTATCCATGTTTCTATGGGATCAGGAAAAAAAACAGCAAAGTATGAAAATGAAAGAGGGTAATAACAAAGTGTAGAGTTAGAGTTAGAAGAACCGTAAAGTATAAAATCAAGAATAGAATCAGAACAATAGGAAAAAGGAAAAATGTCATAGAGAAATGTCAGACAACACACGGTGTTTCTAGAGGTGCATATCACTGTTGATATGTTGAGCACAAGAATTTCAAAGTATACAATCATATTGTAAAATCTGTAGGAGTAAAGTTACCTGGTTGCAGAAAACAATGCTAAGTAGAATCGGGACGGTGGATATCGAACCGTATAGCACACGGAAAAAAGCTAACAGGAAATAGAGAGCACAAACACTGCAAAACACATAAACAGAAGAAAAGAACATAAAAGGAGAAAGAATCGAAGGGAAGAAATTAGCTAGGTATCAACAGAAAAAGCATCATACATATAACAAACGAAACAGGGAAAAAGAAAGAAATGGGGTTGCAAGGATTAGCAGGAAGGAAAAAGCACCTGTCAAAAAAAGAAACAGTAAGAAGGAAGAAGGTGATGAACGTTTAAAAAAAAAAAAGAGAGGAAGTGTATCTTGAAAAAAAAAGAGAACTCAGACTAAATGCTGAGTAATGTAAGATTTTTTTTTTTTGCGGTACAGCAACATGATGACAATTTAATTAATCTCATATTAGTTCGAGACGTGTAAAGAAAGATGTTTACTTCTAGGAGAAAAGCAATTTGTTAAAACATAATGGTTATTGGGAAAATTTGTTTTTTCCCAATTTGTTTTTGTGGTTATGTCCACAGAATGGACTTTGACGTCTCGAATGCATAGTGCTGATTGCGTGTTTAGCATAGAAATGATAAGACATACATGGTTATTACAACACGCAAGAACAGAAACACGATTTATATATATTGATATCTGAGACGATTGATTTATCGGTCGATTTATTTATTATTAAGAAAGAAAAAAAGAAATACTGAAACACACACGATACATAGTTATGATTGTTAGTTATATCTTTGCGAACGGTTCGAAACAACAAGATAGAATAACACCGTGGGTTGGTGATAACACCCAACAACAATCAGTGCTGTTGATTTTTTGTGTGGATAGATATTTTTTTATTGTGATTGTAAATGTCTGAAAAATAATCTAAACCTGCCGTGCTAAGCAGAGTCGTCTACCTGTGCAATTCAGCAGAGGTAAACCGTTTTCGTGTCGAGCTTGTGCTACACGGGAGAACATATAGTTTTGCTAAACAAAAGAATACATAGTCTACCTAAATAGGAGAAGCACGGAGTTCTGGTGGATATAAAAAAAAACGTTCGGTTTTGTTATGGTGGTGCTATGCAGCGGGACCACATGGTTCTGCTATGTAGCGGGCCTCATGGTTCTGCTAAGCAGCGGGACCACATGGTTCTGCTATGCAGCAGGACCACATGGTTCTGGTATGTAGCCGGACCACATGGTTCATGGTTCTGCTATGTAGCGGGACCACATGGTTCTGCTACGCAGCGGGCCTCATGGTTCTGCTATGCAGCGGGACCACATGGTTCTGCTACGCAGCGGGCCTCATGGTTCTGCTATGCAGCGGGACCACATGGTTCTGCTACGCAGCGGGCCTCATGGTTCTGCTATGCAGCGGGACCACATGGTTCTGCTACGCAGCGGGCCTCATGGTTCTGCTACGCAGCGGGCCTCATGGTTCTGCTATGCAGCGGGACCACATGGTTCTGCTATGCAGCGGGACCACATGGTTCTGCTATATAGCGGGACCACATGGATCTGCTATGTAGCCGGATCACATGGTTCATGGTTCTGCAGCGGGACCGCATGGTTCTGTGTAGCGGGCCTCATGGTTCTGCTATGCAGTGGGACCACATGGTTCTGCTATGCAGCGGGCCTCATGGTTCTGCTATGCAGCGGGACCACATGGTTCTGCTATGCAGCGGGACCACATGGTTCTGCTATGCAGCGGGCCACATGGTTCCGCTATGTAGCGGGAGTACACGGTTCATGGTTCTGCTATGTAGGGGGACCACATGGTTCTGCTATGTAGGGGCAGCACATGGTTCATGGTTCTGCTATGTAGCGGGAGCACAGGGTTTATGGTTCTGCTATGTAGCGGGACCACATGGTTCTGCTATGTAGCGGCACCACATGGTTCATGGTTCTGCTATGTAGTGGGACCACATCGGTCTGCTATTTAGCGGAGCCACATGGTTCTGCTATGTAGCGGTGGTTCCGCTATGTGGCGGAACCACATGGTTCATGGTTCAGCTATCTAGCGGCGGAACTATATGGTTTTGATATGTAGCGGCAAAACCACATGGTTCTGCTATGCACCGGAACTATATGGTTCTGACTTTAATTTATTTATTTATTGTTTCCGCTTGAAAACATCTTCTTTTCCGAAAGGGGTGATCAAATTAAGCGACGTGACAATATTAACCACGAGAAAACATATTTATGTAAATAACAACGACAAGCGTTCAGTGATAAGTATAATATCTGTCGACACAGCCTTGAGAAACCAAAAAAAGATTGTTTTTAATATGTACACAAGCAGTGGCATTGTTGTATGGACACAACAAAAAGACAAAAAGAAAGTTAACTTGGTGGTTCTTCACGGACTACCACAACAAAAGCATCTTATCACGCTGAGTTCAGATCAGTTTTTTTTTTTCTTAGGAAGGTTTACATGTATGGGTTCCGGAAGTTCCCCGCTTTGTAGCGTATCATGTTCCACATCTTCAAACTTACGAAGCAGCGAAGCTTTGGCTCTGGACGAAGAAGCCGTCGTTTCTGAAATCAACAAAGCAGAACGGTGAAGTTATCACATTATAAATAGAATAAGAAGGAAGAATCACAATGCTGGAAAATAATACAGAAGGCGCACCTGGTTGGCATCGAGTTAAAGTAACCAAAGACGAAGAAGAAGGGCCAATGGTAGATTGTTCAGAAAGAGAGGGTGTACATGGTTTAGATCCACTTAAAGCAACGAAAGAGGAAGGAGAAAGACCAACGTTGGATTGTTCAAAAAGGGAGGGCGCACCACCTGGTTCATATCCTGTTCAAGTAACGAAAGATCTGGTTAAAGTAAGAAAAGATGAAGAAGAAGGGCGAAGGGTTGATTATCGAGAAAGGAATAGACCATCAGGGTTATATTCAGATGCATCACAATAATATATGACCGTGAATCGCTGTTTTATATCCATTGATTCAGAGCAAACAGGTCTGATGTGCGCAACAAATGTTTTTTCTTTGAGTGCTTGGTGGACATCATTGAGCAAGAGTTCAGTGTTCTTGTAAAAAAAACCGGGAAAAATATTAGTATAGCAAATTCGAAAGGGAACGCGTATGATATACATTTAGTGGTCAGATGAAGAACAAAGAGTCTGAGTAAACTAATATCCGAAACAAATCATGGAGGAATCACATAAATAGAACCTTGATAAAATGTTCCATTGCTTGAACAGCTGTGAAGCTCAGTAATTTTTCAGCTAACTCTCCAAATACAGATGCAGTTATGTTGCCAGTGTCATCTTGTAAATCAACATTAAACCGACATCTATAAAGCACAAAGTATAAACACACAGCAAGAAGATTAGACAACGAAGCAGAGACATTGCAATATGGCTGGAAAAGTCCGACTAATAATTCGGGACAACACAAACCATAACATAAATCTGATTAAACGGTGTCAAAAGATACCTTGGTTTGGCCGTTCCTCTTTGGTTGCACGAATTGCACAAGAAATCAACATCAAGTGAAGCTGACGTGGAGTAGAAACAATTGCTACAGGCCATGTACCAATATTTTTGGAAAATGTGTTCGAAGGAGAGCTGCACCTTTACCCATGCTGTCTGAAATGACCTCATAGATGACATAAGCAAAATCCGATGGGTACGAAGAAGCATTTATACGGAAAATCCTTCTGTTTTTTTTTTGTTGGAGGAAATGACTTACCCTCTGTGCTGCTGTTAGGTTACATATGCTGGTTATTTTTTCAGTTGCTGTGAAAGAGATATCAGGGTTGTAGTAATCGTACTTTTTATGTCGAATTATATCCTGAAGCAATCCGTCATTTCTCAGAGCCCTAAAAAAGGAATAATTCAGTAATATATAATATCCAATGGCTATATAGGTTGAAGTCCAAATAACTTTACAAAAAAATCACAATTATTGAATAGTTTATATTCATAACAATTACCAGTTTTTTAGCTGTCGTGCTTCTTGAATTGGAGGATCAACAAAGATAGCCGAGTCAAACCAAGTAGAGAGCGCCACACCTTGTAAAAATAAATCTAACAGATAAAATCCGCGGGTATAGGGAAAAAGAAACGAAAAGATAAAGGGAGGATGGATTTTTTGTTAATACCGTTGTAAGAATTAACTTTGAGTCTTCTCCCAACAATAACAGGATACGTACGGAGGTTCTGCAAGATCTGTTCTCCTTCATTGCAGACGAAGTCATCCCAAAAAGATAACTTAAGGCTCTGAAAACTGTTTTTTTGAAAAGATATATCGGTTAAGGTCGCATTACTATTTTGTTACAGATGGAAAAGACTAAGGGGCCTTACTCTTCATTCACAATCACAAATTTTTGAACAACACAATTCCTTTCTTGTCTAGTGATGTTTGTTGGATCCAACGCAGAAATGACAACGGCCAAAATATCTGGATGAAAAGGTAACAAGAAAAGAAGAAAAAGAATAAATATCCCAGTAAAAAGCAAAACATATATAAGCCGCAAAAATAAATGCGTAGGAAAAAGCAAGATGGATCCACAAGTAAACATACCTACAGATTTGTCTCTCCGATCCATATACTGTGCCAAATCTGTAAACGGTGCATAACTAAACCTTACAGGCATTACATCATCTTCATTCTTTAATTCCTCTACAAGTGTTCTCGTAGAAATAACCCATTGAGTCTTGATATTGGAGTTCTGAAACTTTGGAGGGATCGGTCTTACGGCAGCATTTGATACAAGATAAGTTTTATAGATCTGCAACATGGGGCTCATTCTAGGGATGTCTGCATTAAACATTATTCCTTCTACTTGAGTACCCTATGCCAACAGAGAGATAAGCACCAGGTTATACATCCTTATATTATCTTCGAGCTAAATTTTTTTTTTATAGCCACGATGTTCAAAACGCTGCATGCAAAAAATTATAATTAAGTTGTAAAAATGCGGAATTAGCTCTTGCATCCCAAAAAATAATACGATGGAGATCCATAGTCGTGCAACCAAAAGATTGAAACATATACGATAAGTTTTTTATTTCAAACAGACCCTAATATAAAAATCCATACCTCTGAATCCACGAAGATGTATTTCTGCTTTTTCGTTGGGGTATTAATTGATGTTGTAACATGTTGCTTTTCTTGGACCGTGATCTTAGAGGTCCAGTTTTGGGTATCACAAGTGATATCTTTTATAAGAGAATAATTCGCCATTCTTTAAAAAACAAATAGCAACGGCAACAAAACAGGGCACGGGAAAAAGATCCTGGGAAAAAGCACCATATAAGATTGGAATTATGAACATATGTACCTGAAGGAACAATGAATACGTGAGAATTTATGGAGACTGAGCACGATAAATAAAAACAATATTTTTTGTTTTACCGCGCGAGCTCAGATCATAAAACGTTTACATTTACAATCCAGAAAATAGCACAACATTTAAGATGCCTCGCAAAAAAATTTCTCCACACAATTTGTTTGGAGTCCCACACCAATTCCATCATCACAAACTTAACGTTAGGGGGTCACAGCAATATAAGTTATTGTAAACCCCAAGCATACAGCCATACAAGAATCGGGATGTCACAGCCATAAGGGGAGAAGAGAAAAGAGAACGGCGAGTAGAAAGCACAAAGAGTAGAAACGCATCAAGGAAACAAAGCAAATTAATTAGCCGAATCATTATAAACGCGAAAGAAAAAAAAAACCATCGTGGTAGAGATAAACAAGGGAAAAACAGCAACCTGGTCGAAAGAGAAGAGAAGGTCCACAAATCTTCATGACAAAGAAGCAATCGATCCACATAGATATACACCAACAAAGTCACGTCCGTACGAAAGCGAGAACGTGCACTTCATGCACCATAATCATAACAATCAGAAAAAAGCATAACTCCCATCACCTCAATCCGCCTAAAAAAAAAAAATTTCTGGGCAAAAGAAATATAATAAGGAAAACTTGTTTCATTTGCTCATATATTAATTTGTTTTTTTATAATTTTTTTATGTGCTATATTATATTTAATTAATAACAGAGAAGAGAAGAGGGACCCATTTTTGCGACGGGGAATTACATGCTCAGGATCAAACGTTATAACACGTGCGTGTTCAGGACAAGAGGTGACAACACAGACAGCATATACCCCCAACATGATTTTTTTTATTTAAATTTACCAGAGAAGACGTATCTGTGTCTCGAACATCTACTCTCTATTGCGTGTTCACAAGAAGAAAGATCGCAACATATTCGTGGTTAGAAAAAGAGGGCACAACAGACACACCATATTATTGTCAGTAATATCCAGATTTCTACTGCGAACGAAAGAACAAAACACTGAACCATTGCGCGTTCACGAGGACGCTATAGAACACACACAAACAATACAGGAACATTTATATCACTATTTATGTTAGCAGAATCAATTATTCAAATACACGTGAAACACAAGACCACCCAACCACTCTTTGATAGCGACCACTCCTAGAGAAATAAATGAAAGAACTGCTACACAAACGTGGAATGGCAGAATCTCATACCAAAATCTCTGACGTGTCCAACAGTGTATCACGAGTTGAGGACGAAAGGTTACGACACATACGTAGTAAGCTCAAAAGGTGACAACAGAAACACAAAAGATAGAGAACAATCTTTTGTTTTGTTTTTTTGTTTTTTTTTAAGTTAACAGAGAAGAGGAATCGGTGTCTTCAATATACGGTCTCCATCGGGTATTCATGAGAAGAAAGGTTGCAACATATCTGCGTTCAAGACAAGAGGCCACAAGAGGGACACCATATCATTGTCACTAAAATTGAAATTTCTTCTGTGAAAGAATAAGCAACGGAATCATTTTGTGTTTAGGACGAGATGATAGAACACACCGAAACAATATAGGAAGATTAGAGATGACTTTTTACGTTACAATAACCAATCATTCCAAAACAGGCGAGATACACGTCCCCCCAACCACTCCCTGATAGGAACCACTCCCACATAATTAACCGCAAGAACCGGCACAAGGGCTTTGAATGTCAGAATACGATCCCGGAAATCTCATATGATCGGTAACATCACACATAATTAACCCATATGTCTTTTCCGAGGCTATGTATCCAGGGACAGTACCTGTGTCGAAGATCGCTTATGCATCCCGATACTCAGTTGTATACATCAGAATAGAAGTTTACCTATGTAGCACAAGAGGACAAGCCCTGCATATGACAACACAAGGAAAAGCACAGTCATGTAGCGTACTACTCAATAATGTTCCACAACAGGATATTGCTAAACCACATCTAAACCACTTGTAATATTTTTCGGACATACGACGCATATATCCTTTTGTTTTTAATTCAGGAAACGTAGGTCTGCAATGTGCACACCCACGGGGTCCTCCGAAGAGAAGTTCCATTTAGGTCTGTACTGGGCAGAACCACGTAGGCCTGTGCAGCGTAGGACTACTCCATCGCGCGCTGCCAGGCATGCGATTCTAAACCGTGCAGAACCAGGCGGTTCTGTGCAGTGCAGAACTACTTCGAATCATGCAGAACCGTCCTTGCACAAAACAATGCGGATCTGCACGGCCGACCACTGTGGTTGTGGGCTAGCAACCACGTAGTTCTTCATTTTGAGAGCAGAACTACCTTAAGGCATCCAGAGCAGCCATTCCACAGAACCACGGAGCTTTGTTATGTCGCAGAACAACGCCATACACGGCAGAGCAGAACCACGGAGTTTTGTTATGTCGAAGAACAACGCCATACACCGCACAGCAGAACCACGGAGCTTTGCCATATTGCAGAACCTGATGATACGCACCGCAACGTAGTTTTGGAAAGCTACGGTATGCAATCCCCACGACATGGTTCTGCCGAACAGGAGAACAATTTCGTCCGCCTCCCGAGTCCTGCTATACAGTAGGGCCACACCGTCCTTCCTGGCAAAGTTAGTTCTGCCACGTCGCAGAACCACGTCATCCTGTCGAACAGCAGAACCACAGGGTTCTGCCATGGACGCAGCAGAACCTCATGGCTCTGCTTCGAATGTTCCACTATATCACAGAAACGTCTTGTTCTACTATAGCACATAACAGTAGGATATGCCATCTAGCATAACCCCGTAGTTCCACACCGCAGAAGCACGCAGTCCTCTTTTGTAAATAAATTTCGAATGTACACAATGGTTTGTTATATTTTTACTTTTGAGCCTTCATGAAATCCCTCGCTCATTAAATATCAAATATTAGCTTCGTTACATTTTTAAAACCATCCTGCGTACCAGAACCACACGGTTCGCAGCAGAGGCCCTGCCACACAGCATAAAAGTTTGTTCGACCATGCAGCAGAACGCCAGGAGCAATCAACCAATCGATCACAACACTTAAAATTACATCCTTCCTTAAATCCGAACACAACATCAGAGCAGTTTTTTTTTTGGATGTTTAAATAACGATGCAATTATTTTTTTCTTAGCTCTAATTCCTCTCCTTTTGTCGATTTTCTTGCCTATCAAATATCTAACCCTGTAAACAATAATATCTTCACAGGAAATTCAACCACGACACAAAAAGATGTAGGATTTTTTAACCAAGCGTTGCTTTTTTTTTAAATATAGCCTTCAGTTTATGTCTCCAACGAATTCGCTCACGCCAAATCTCCGTTTTTCTCGACATGAATATTCCTGTCTCGGGACCTCGCGGGAAAAATTGTTTAACCGTTACCATAGAGCAGGACGGAAAAGTTCGGGCAAGTAGCAGAACCGTCTTGTTCTGCTTCACGAGGTTAGTTCAGCAGTCTCGCAGAACCACACAGTTCTGGCGCATAGCGGAACCACAGTTCTGCTATGCACCAAGTCACATGTTTCTGTTCTGCGCAGAACAACGCGGTTCTGCTCAGCATGCTCAGACGCACAGCAAAACCACACAGACTTGTTACACACGGAAAACTCATATTCGTACAAGGCCACGCTTCTAGCGCTCTGTCCATGGAGGCCAAATACTCCACGCAGATCGCACAGTTCCTTCGGAAGAAGCAAAACAATAAAGATCGTCAGAGCATAAAATTTGCCGTTTTCATTTCTTGCCTTCATTGAACAATTCATCCGCGAGACAATGTTTTGGCCACAAGGTTTTTAACACACAAAATACCCGAAAACCAACAACGGAAAGACCACATCTCTGAAACCAGGACACAATATTAAACCCTAACACAAAAAGCAACTGCAAGAGCACGCAACACCGCAAGATCCCGGATATGACAATGGCCTGGAGAACCACCCATTGAGCCGGTGAAGTGCAGAGGTACAAACCTGTTGATTCCATGAGGATTGCTTCTGATAGCTGGTTAACTTACATCGATCGAGTCGCATTGTTCCCTAGCCCACGCGAAAAGGCACAGCCAACCAATGCAACATAACCAGCGATCAGAACAATCCCCATAGAACCAACACGTGTGCAGCTCTCCACTCCTCCGGGTCGATGCGGTTCTCCATTCACAGTCCGCCCAACACCTGCACAATGGCTGCAGAACCAAACCTACACCTTGCCAGCCCTGCACCAAATCCATGTGCCATCCCTCACCGTGGACGTCCAGTAGCTCTGCAAACACCCCATAAGCAGCAACGTACCCTCCCTGCGGAGACACCTACAAGAAGCAGCAAAAAAAAGCCCAATCAAAATAAGCCAAACATCCCAAAAGAGGACATCAAACATCCCAAAACTGGGAAAACAAATACAAACCCTCAACACAGAAAGAACATAGCAACAGTAAACCTGTTAATCCCATGAGGATTGCTTCTCATAGCTGGTTAATTTACGTCGATCGAATCCCAATGTTCCTTAGCCCACGCGAAAAGCACAGCCAATCAATGCGACTTAACTAGCCATCAGAACAATCCCCAACGAATCAACACGTGTGCAGCTCTCCACACCTCCGGGTCCAGGCGATTCTCCATTCATAGTCCGCCCAACACCTGCACAATGGCTGTAGAAACAAGCCTGCACCTTGACACCCTGCACCAAATCCATGCGCGGTCCGTCACTCTGGACGTCCAGTAGCTCTGCAAACATCCCATAGGCAGCAAGGTACCCTCCTTGCCGAGGCACCTACAAGAAGTAGGTAAACGAAGCCCAATCAAAATAAACCAAACATCCCAAAAGAGAGGAGAAAACATCCCAAAACAGGGAAAATAAACACAAACCCTGAACACAAAGCAAAATAGCAACAGTAAACCTGACCGTGCATGATCAGCAACATAGAAAAGCGGATCCCCTAAAGATTGGGAAAAAGGGTCGGAGCTGAACGTCTACATCCCCACCCCCTAGAGAGAGAAACCTTTATACCGAAAGCAAGAGCAAACCATCACAACAGACAAGTATAACCTCCGCAACGCATCCCAAAACAGGGGAAAAACGCACCAACCCTGAACAAAGAGGAAGAGGATAAATATATTCGCCACACTTGGAAACTCTGCAAGAGAAAAGCTCGGTGGCCATCTCCAACAACACCCTGAACGACAGTCCCGCACCACTCACAGAGACAAACCTTCAAAAAGGAAAAACAAAAAGAGAAACCATCAAAACAGAGAGAAGAAGAAAACAAAAACCGCCATAATCGGAGAGGAAGAGGATAAATATATTCGCCACACTGGGAAACTCTGCAAGAGAACAGCTCAGTGGGCATCTCCAACAACACCCTGAACAACAGTCCCGCACGACTCACAGAGACAAACCTTCAAAAAGGAAAATCAAAAAGAGAGACGATCAAAACAGAGAGGAGAACAAAAGAACAACCGCCATAATCGGACCTTAAAAAAGGAACACAAAGACAAACCATCACACCAGCAAAGAGAAGAGAAGAAGAAGAAGAGAAGAGAAACTGCCACAATCAATACCTGAAACCGGACCGATCCACTCGCCCCATTCAGAGAGCGAGATACAAAGGAAGAGAGCACCCGTCCTGCTTTTGTCAAGAGATGAGAACAGAAGACACAACAAACAAAAATGAAGACGCAAAGGTCTAATCACAACGAGTACGAGTCCTCTCAACCACTGCAGACACGTCTTCCGCGAGATCCACAACCAAATCTGGTTGATTAAGATCTCCGATAATGACAACAGACAAAGACAAACAAAATAAGAAAGAGAAAGGACGGGAGAAACAGGGGAAAAAAGCAAAGAACGACAAAAAAAAAACAAACAGCTCCACCTCACCAACGACAAGGAAACAACGGGCCACATAAGCTCCACCTCACCAACGACCAATCACCCCGCGCCAATTGGAGGACGACGAAATCCAGATGGCAAGGGGTCTTTCACCTTACCAACTATATGGGTAGTTGTGCACTTCGCAGAACTACACGGGTAGTTCTACACTTCTCAGAACTATTATGTTGGTTCTGCACCTCGCAACAGAACCATGTGATTCTAAAAACAATATTGTTTTGCTGTAGTTCTGCTAAGCAAAACCACATGCTTTTGCTGATGAAATTGCATGCTTTTTTTGACAAGCATTATTTTTTTTTTTAAATCGGAAATGCTGTCAAAAAAAAACTATTTTTCTTCTTTTAAATAAGACATGTTGGTGTAATTAATTTTAAATGATTCGTTAATAAATAACAAATGAAAATTTTAATTCAATAAAGTTTTTTTATCTTCCAAATTATTATTATTATTTTTAAAGCACATGAAAACATTTGTTTTTGTTTTGTTTAGATGCCCAAATGAAGGTCGACGATGGAAAGCATGGGTAGTTCCGCACTATGCAGAACCAATAAGTAGTTCTATACAATGCAGAATTACGATAGTTCTGCACCGCGAAACCACCAAACTTTTGTCAGTAACACTCGTATATAATAAAAAAAAATAATATTTTTCGTATTTTTGCTGTAATCAGAAAAATTTATAATAAAATCATTACTATACGAACAACACATGGTCCAAAGAAATAAAAATTTTTAATATTAAAAAATTCCCACCTTCGTAATTAATATTTTTATAATTATATTTTTTACATTATCATAATAGTATGTAAAATTTATCATAGATCATTTATTTTTTTTCAAATATCTAAAATATTTGTGATTGTATTAAAAATATCTAAAATATTTGTAATGCCTTCTTCGATGTAATTTTTTTTAAGGGGTTAAATTTTGTGAAGTTTCTGAATGGTAGCTCACCGAGGTCAACTGATAAGAATTTTTTAAATTTTACAAATCGTAAAACTTTTTAATATATAAATTGTTGCTTTAATATTTTAATATATTAAATATTAATACTTCAAGTTTTAAAATAAAATATCACATATTTTTAATATTTTATTCTTACAAATTTAATACTCTTTTTAGTATTAATATTAATATGTAATATTAAAAATTAGTATTTAATAATTTATATATTAAATATTATCTATTTTTTATATATATCCAAATTGTTTATTACTTGTAATATTATATTCAAATTTAAAAATTATAAAATATTAAGTTGAATATTAAATTATTTAGCCAATTCTGCACTTGACAGAATGAGCAGAACTACATGGGTAGTTCTGCACTTCGCAGAACTACATGGGTAGTTCTGCACTTCGCAGAACTACATGGGTAGTTCTGCACTTCGCAGAACTACATGGGTAGTTCTGCACTTCGCAGAACTACATGGGTAGTTCTGCACCTCGCAACAGAACCATGTGATTCTAAAAACAATATTGTTCTGCTGTAGTTCTGCTAAGCAAAACCACATGTTTTTGCTGATGAAATTGCATGCTTTTTTTGACAAGCATTAATTTTTTTTTTTAAATCCGAAATGCTGTAAAAAAAAAACCTTTTTTTCTTTTTTTAAATTAGACATGTTGGTGTAATTAATTTTAAATGATTTGTTTATAGATTACAAACGAAAATTTTAATTCAATAAAGTTTTTTAATCTTCCAAATTAGTTTTATTATTTTTAAAGCACACGAAAATATTTGTTTTTGTTTTGTTTAGATGCCCAAATGAAAGTCGACGATGGAAAGCATTGGTAGTTCCGCACTATGCAGAACCAATAAGTAGTTCTATACAATGCAGAATTTCGATAGCTCTGCACTGCAAAGCCACCAAACTTTTGTCAGCAACACTCGTATATAATAAAAAAAAATAATATTTTTCGTATTTTTGCTGTAATCAGAAAAATTTATAATAAAATCATTATTATACGAACAACACATGGTCCAAAGAAATAAAATTTTTTAATATTAAAAAATTTCCACCTTTGTAATTAATATTTTTATAATTATATTTTTTACATTATTATAATAGTATGAAAAATTTACCATAGATCATTGATTTTTTTTCAAATATCTAAAATATTTGTGATTGTATTAAAAATATCTAAAATATTTGTAATTCCTCCTTCGATGAATTTTTTTTAAGGGGTTAAATTTTGTGAAGTTTCTGAACGGTAGCTCATTGAGGTCGACTGATAAGAATTTTTTAAATTTTACAAATCGTAAAACTTTTTTAATATATAAATTTTAGCTTGAATATTTTAATATTTTAAATATTAATACTTCAAGTTTTAAAATAAAATATTACATATTGTAAATATTTTATTCTTACAATTTTAATACTTTTTTTAGTATTAATATTAATATGTAATATTAAAAATTAGTATTTAATAATTTATATATTAAATATTATCTATTTTTATATATATCCAAATTGTTTATTATTTGTAATATTATATTTAAATTAAAAAATTTATAAAATATTAAGTTGAATATTAAATTAGTTTAGCCAGTTCTGCACTTGGCAGAACTATCTTCGTAAATGAGCAGAACTACATGGGTAGTTCTGCACTTCGCATAACCATCCTGGTGGTTCTGCATTTCGCATAACTACTATGTTGGTTCTGCACCTCACAAAACGACTTGGATAGTTACACATTTCACAGAACTACCCTCGTGGTTCTGCATTTCACAGATAATTCTATCAATTCTAGTACCTGTATTTTTTTAATCTAAAAATATCATAAAAATGTAAATTTCTTATTATTTTTAACATTCCAATTTTTCGAATATCATAAAATTAAATCAAAGTATTTTTATATATGCACCAAAAATTTGTCACAACATCAAAATAAAAATACCGATCGTCACCATACTTGGAATGTTTTTTCAAAATTAAAAAAAAATCATAATTAATAAAATTTTATTACCATTTTGAAGTTGAATTTGTAATTTTTCATAATAATGTAGTTTAGTTAAAGAAAAAAAGATAATCCATTTTCTTTTTCACGCAATCTAGAAAGGAAAAAGAACAATGACTATGAATGTTTTTTCGACCAAAATATACAGCTTCATCGACGCAGGTGTGACTTCATACTCGATGGTGATTAAAAATATGCAGCTTCATATTTTGATAAAATAATATT
Source organism: Dillenia suffruticosa (assembly GCA_033439265.1). Lineage (NCBI taxonomy): Eukaryota > Viridiplantae > Streptophyta > Magnoliopsida > Dilleniales > Dilleniaceae > Dillenia > Dillenia suffruticosa. The sequence continues at coordinate 7,003,814 of JAVTVX010000005.1, forward strand.
TATCTAAGATTATAGAAATATCAAGTTAAAAATTGTGAAAATATCTATGATTAAAAAGATTAGAAGCATATTATTATAATACTATAAAAAAAAAATAATGTGATTAAAAAATTTTATGATTGTATTAAAAAAATCTAAAATACTTGTAATGCCTTTGTCGATGAATTTTTTTTAGGGGCTAAATTTTGTAAAGTTTTTGAAAGTGTATTAAAAATATCTAAAAATACGGTAGTATGCAGAGTTATGGAATTCTGCACAACAAAACTATGTAGTTCTGCTATGTAGTTATGCATAGTTCTATAAAGTAGAATGACACTGTTCAGCAGAACAATGTAGATCTGCTGCTCAACAGAATCATATAGTTCTGCTGCTCAACAGAACCGTGTGATTCTAAGAACAACATTGTTCTGCTGTAGTTCTGCTAAATATTTCCAAATACATTTTACTTAATATTTTTATTATTATAATATTAAATATTATAATATCGTAATATTTTATCTAAATATCATATGTTGCACTGTTTAACAAACCTAACTATGGAACTATTTTGTTTTTTAGCAAAACTACTTTTTTTTAGAAGAACAATGTAGTTCTGCACAATGCAGAACCATGTTGTTCTACACCAGGCAGAACCACATGGTTCTGCGTGGTGCCATGCCGTTTTGTGCTGTGCAGAACCACATGGTTCCTTTAGCAAAAGTACTTTTGAACAATTTTTTTTAACAGAACTATTTTCTTTTTTTTAATGGCATTACATAACCACTTTTTTTGTTGCAGAACTACATTTTTTTTAACGTACTTAATAACAGAACCACTTTTTTTTTGTACATAATTTTTTTTAACGGTATCACAAAACCCTTTTTTTTTCGTATCAGTTCTACTTGTTTTTTTTTGAATATATCTAACCACAAAACCACAGAACTACACTTTTTTTTTAAACATACCTAACTACAGAACCATAGAACTACTTTTTTTTAATATAACTATTTTTTTAAAAACATAGCCGACAGCATATCCAACAACAGAACTACAAAAGTATTTTTTTTAACATACCAAACTACATAACTATTCTTTTTTAACCGAACAACTTTTTTTTAAAGGCGGTACAAAACTTATTTTTTTGAACATACCTATCTACAGAACCTATTTTTTCTTACAAAATTACTTTTGAACTTTTTTTTTAGTAGAACTATTTTTTTAATGGGATTACAGAACTTTTTTTTTTTAGCAGAAGTCCTTTTTTCTTTCGAACATACTTAACTATAGAACTAATTTTTTTAGTAGACTAATTTTTTTTTAATGGCATAACATAACCATTTTTTTAGCAGAACTAATTCAATTGTTTTTTTAACATACCTAACCACAAAACTTTTTTTTTTAACATACCTAATGGAAGAACTATTTTTTTTTTTTTAGCAAAACTACCTTTTTTTAGCATAACAATGTAGTTCTGCACGGTGCAGAACTATGTCGTTTTGTCTTTTAGTAAAACTATTTTGGACTTTTTTTTAGCAGAACAATTTTTTTTTAGTAGCATTACAAACTACTTTTTTTTGTTGTAGAATTACCCTTGTTTTTAAACATACCAAATTACAGAACAAATTTTTTTCTAACGGTATTACAGAACTACTTTTTCTTCATATCAAACCTACTTTTTTTTCAACATATCTAACTACATAACTACAAAACTACTCTTTTTTTGAACATACAGAATTACAGAACCACAGAACTATATTTTTTAAGAGAACTATTTTTTTTGAAAACATAGCCGACAATATATCAACTACAGAACTACAGAACTATAGAAGCATTTTTTTTAACGTACCAAACTATATAACTATTCTTTTTTAACAGAACCACTTTTTTTAATGGCATTACAAAACTACTTTTCTTGAACATATCTAACTACAGAAATTATTTTTGTTTTACAGAACTACTTTTGAACATTTTTTTTGTAGAACAATTTTTTTAATGGTATCACAGAACTACATTTTTTTTGTAGCAGAACTACTTTTTGTTTTTAACATTCCTCACCAAAAATTTTTTTTTTAGCAAAATTACTTTTTTTAGCAGAACCATGTTATTCTGTGTGGCGCAGAACCATGTCATTCTGCGCGGAGCAGAACCATGTCATTCTGCACGGAGCAGAACCATATCGTTCTATGCTGGGCAGAACCAAATCCATCAATAAAAAATTCCAGACTTTTAAACGCTATTATTCTTAACAAAAAATGTACTTCTGCAACTCCTTATAGTTGTTCTGCAAAATCAATAGTCTTGAAGTATCAATTGTAAATCCACTTATATATTATAACACACAAAGATCAACGACATATGTAGAAACCAAATGATAACGGTGGCCTGTATAGAAAACAATATAAAGAAAAACAATACAAAGAGCAACCAAACAAGTTTTTAACAAAGCAACCAAACAAACTATGGAGTTCTGTAGACCCAAGGCTCACGATTGCAGAACAACCGAGTGAAGCTATTGCAGAACTGAAAGTGTTATTGCAGAACTACCCTAAACCCAGAACCACAGAGTAAAGTTATTATAGAAATGAGTTTTTACAGAACTATTGCAGAATCACTAAAGTGCTATTACAGAAAGAACCACCGACAGAATTACAGAACTGGGCTATTGCAGAGCCAACAAAGTGTAATTGCAGAAGAAAAGACAAAGACAAACCATCACAACAGAGAAGAATAACTTCCATAAACAGTACTTGAAGCTAAACGTCTCCATTCCCCCCACCCAGAAAGGCAAACCTTCAAAAGGAAACACAAAGACAAACCATTATAACAGAGAAGAGAAGAATAACTTTCATAACGCATCCCAAAATTGGGAAAATAAACACAAACCTTGAACACAGAGCGGAAATATATTCGGCACACTCGGAAACACAGCAAGAGAAAACCCAGTGACCATCGTCATCAACACCAAAAAGCGGATATAAAAAAGAAACGGAAAAAATCCCAAGCCGAACGTCTCCATTCCTCCTACCTAGAGAGACAAACCTTTAAAAGGAAAGATAAAGACAAACCATCACAATAGAGAAGAGAAGAATAATTTTCAAAATGCATCCCCAAATAGGAAAAATAAACACAAACCTTGAGCACAGAGGGTAAATATATTCGGCACAGTCAGAAACACAACAAGAGAAAATCTCAGTGGCTATCTTCATCAGCTCCAAACAGCGGATATAAAAAAGAAGCCGAACCTGAAACCAAACGTCTCCATCCGCCCCATTGAAAGAGAGAGCGAGAAACAGATAAAGAGAGAAACAAATAAAGAGAGCACCGTCATACTTTTATGCAGAGAAGAAGATGAGAAGAGATAACAAAGGAAGATACAAAAAGCATAGAGGGATGGCCTCAGACACTTTTTTTCCCCTCAAAAGTACAGAAGTCTAATCGCAATGAGTATCAAAAGAATGACGTTACATACTTTTTTCCCCAACCACTCCGGGCACGTCTTCCGTGAAATCAACAACAAAATCTACTCCATTAATGTTTCTGACAAGAGAGAAAGAAAGAGAAAGAAAGAGAGAAACCACAAGGAAAAGACCAAAAAAAGACAGGAAAAAAAACCAAAAAAGAAAAAAAGAAAAACGGGCCACATCAGCTCCACATTAGCTCCACCTCACCAACGACCAATCACCCTGCGCCAATTGGAGGACGACGAAATCCAGGTGGCGGGGGGTCTTTCACGCTTATATCTATATTGTTAACGAAAGGACCAAATCCTTTTCTCGCTCATAATACATTTTTCATAAACCATGCATTTTTTGTAGAGAGGGAGGGAGAGATTCCTTGTTAAATAGGGAAAGACTTGAGAGAGAGAGAGATTCCTTGTTGAATAGGGAAAGACCGGAGGATAGAGGTATGAGCTCCATAATTGTGAAGAACGTGTGATTTGGTGTGGAGTCGGCCTCTGTATTTCGCGCACGCCACATGTTGTCATCTTGTGGGGGGCGGGGGGACTTTTACATAAAACTGAAAGTAAATACCAAGTGGTTGGGTTAGTCTTCCCATCTAGGGATTTAACGTCATCCTCGAACCTCACCCAAATAAATTGGTTCATTTTGACTCTTGTGCTTTCAGGGTCAATTATCGACGGTTTCAGAAGTATAATAGGATTCTTCTTTTACTCACGGTGAAGGTTCAATCTCTCACAACCTCTTAAAGAATATGGATAAAAATTTTTAAAAAAATAATAAATAAATAAATAAATAAATAAAAGAAAGGGAGACTCAATTAGACTTTCTTTAAACATATTTTCGATATGGGAAGTTTGATTTGATGCATATTAATAATTATTTGGGAAGCCTGGGGCTTTCAATATGCAACACTTAAAAAGGTGGACAAAGCACCAATTTTCTACTAAAAATAAAAATGCAAAAACTTTTATAAGTTGTACGAAAATCTTCAGAAAAGAAATGTTATTTATCATTAACAAAATGGCATAGTTATTTATATTTGATTCACGTTAAATTCATTTTTTCAATTGAATGAAATGGGCCAACAATGAATTTCAGGAATGGCGTTGAGGGCTTGATGGTTCCCTTTAAATCCACCCCTCACAGCAATGAAAGGGAGAAATTAAACTCATCGGCTTCAATCCTCCTCTGTTATCGCTCCGTTACAAAGACATCTAATTACTCAAGTTTGACTTATGTTTACGTCTGAAACAAAACCTTTGCTAAGCTACTATTAAATCCCATATTAATTAATTTAATTTTTTGAATGCTATAAGAACTTTACAGCTTAACTGTTACATTTTAAAATGAAAACTACGTTTTTTTTGTAATAGTTAAAAAAAAATATGTTCCACTAGATAAACTTTTCATCAATTTTGAATAATTTAGAGACAAAAATATGGAGATCTAAAACTAAGACTTGCAGCAATGCAATTGGGTCAAGGTAGGGGTGTTCTTGTCTATGACAATCCAACTCTAGAGATAAGGAAAAAGGTATAGAAAGAGAGAAATTAGAGAGAGAGAGAGAGAGAGAGAGAGAAAGGAGCGGTAGAGAGGGAGAGAGAATAAAAAGGCAGAGAAAAAGGGATTCCAATACAATTTTATTTAATGTATGTCATATATTTTAAAATTAATATTTATACTATTTATATTAATTTCTACTACCTATTAACTAATTTATTAACTATTAACTGAATTTTAATAAATTCTTTTTTTTAATATAGAGAGAGGTTCAAAGTTGTGATCTTTACGAAGGAGAGAGAAGACGGTATCAATTGAACTATATATCATTGGCATTTAATAAATTCTAAAACAATTTTCTAATTATAATACTTCCCTCTTAAAGTATCCTTCTCCTCAATGATAAAAAACTAAAAATTGAGAATTTGGATTCATGAATTTTAAATTAAGAGTTGTATTTTGTTGAGAGATAAAGTGATGGAAATGAATAACGAATATAAGTTGAATTGCGGAGAGAGTTGATGACAGAAAAATGGAGATGAGGAAGTTTGAGAAAGACATTTTTTGAATTAGTTTTTTGTGAAGAATTTTTTCTTGTGAAGGATTTTTTCCTTGTGAATATCAGAAGTTCAATCACTAAAAAATTTGACAAGAAACCACCTTTAACATGTTCTTTCTTAGATAATTGAAATCTGACTTCCGAAAAAAGATTTTTTTCATTGAACTCCAAAATTTTAATTATCGGAGGGTTTGAAAAAAAATCACCATTAATAGATTTTTTTCAGACAATTGAGATCTTGCCTGCACTATCGATTTTGCTTCAATAGGGGTGGGTAAAATAGAAGACTTATATATTTTTTTTTTTTGTATTTTTTGTACTTGTCTTTATATATCATTTTTACGATGATGATGATTTTGTCATCCATATTTGTCAAAAAGATTTTTATTTGCCGGTCTAGTTCATCCATTCTTTGTTTCCACAGGAGACAACTTTCTTTGATTTTATTGGTTTCATGGCTGATTTTCTTTACCATTATTTAGCTAAAGATTTATAGTTTCATACACCAATTTATAAAAATTTAACTGTAGAGAGTGGTAGAAAGATAGATAGAGAGAAGTTAGAGAGATTTGAGAGAGAGAGAGAGAGAGAGAGAGAGAGAGAGAGAGAATTGGAGAGAGATAGAAAGGAGTAGTAGAGAGAGAGAGAGAAAGAGATAGATAGGGAGATTTTAATATAATTTTATTTGATACCTATCACGTGTTTTGAATCTATTATTTATATTATTTTTACTTATTTTTATTGACTATGAACTACTTTTAATAACTATTGATCAATATATTAATTATTAATAAATTTATTAATTATTAATTAAATTTTTTAATAATTTTCTAACTATTACATTGTCATGTCAAAACTATAGTGCTGGAGCCTTTTGGGCGTGGATTGAGCATGACGTGAATAGTTGAATATGAAACACTTTCGTTGCTATTAATTGACAATGTTTCAAAAGTAAAATATTGCGATGAGTCATGTGCGAGCTTTGACTCGACACTCGTTTGAACTTTCCCTATGTTAGACTGAGGATTCCAAGAATTGGAATTTGACAATGACATTTTAAAACATAATTGAACATGGTGTTTTTCTCCCAAAGTTTGAATACGGTAACTCAAAATATTTGAAACTGTTACTCTCTCTCTCTCTCTCTCTCTCTCTTTCTCTCTCTCTCTTTGAAATAAAGTTTCGGGAAGAAATGTACCTGACATACATGTTTTTTAACGATTTCTCGATATTAATATTTCTTCATTTTTTTAACGTTTTTCATTTCTTAGATATTTTTTAAGCGTTTCTCCGATTTAAATTTAAACATCATTATATTTTCTATATTTACATATTTTTTAATATTTAATAAATTATTTATTTATATTTATAATTTTTATATCATTTATTTTATTATTAATAATTACATACGTGATCATTTTAGATTTTTATAATAAAATATGTCTATTTTATTATTTTTATTAAATAATTAATATTTATATAAAAATTTATATATTTCTTATTTTTATGCACTTATCCACATTTTCGGTTTACGTATTCTTATAATGTATTGTTTTTTCGTATCTTTCATATCCATTTTTGTTTCTTGGTTTCTATTTCTATGAAGCCTAGCCTAACATTATTTAGCCACGAATTTTTAACAACGGTATAAAAGGTTTTGAGTGAATAATTTTTTTTTTTTCTTTTTCATCAAGAGGGTTGTGGGTTTAAGATATACTGTAAAAATAATTCTTTCATATAATTATAAAATAAATTAAAATTATTTGAATTCAATTATTTTTTTTTTAAATTAATCAGTGTGAAACAGTTAGATTTTTATATAATTTAATATTATTTTTAAATCATGCACCCATGTTGGTCGCTGTGTGGACATCCATCTAGATACTGCGAGAATGCATGCGGTCTTGCGACATCGTTCCTTTTTCTTTTCTTTCTTTTGCAACGTTGTTGTCATATCTGTCATCATCTTTTTCTTTTTGCTATGAATTTGGATGGGATGAAATTCTCCTTTAAAATAATAAATACTTAATTTATTTTTATATTTATTATTTTAAAAATCTAATAAATAATAAAAATAATAAAATAATAAAACAATAAATTTTTACACTTTTTTTATTATATTCCATTTCTTTCACTCGTCTAGCCAAATATGATTTTTTATTTTATTTTATTTATTTTTTATTTTCTCATCACATATTTTATTATCAAGCATGAATTTTTATTTTATCTCCCTTTGCTTCCCTTTCTCATCATCTCCCTTCCTTTCTTTTAACTCCTTTTTCCATGAGATTACCAAATATAATGAATGATAATATTTTTTATATACTAAGCAAAGCGAAAGAAAAAAGAGATATTGTGAATTCAGGTTTAGGTTAAAAGCTTTTTATTACTAAGTAATTTTTTTTCGTAACTTACAAATTTTGTAATTTTAATATCTAAGTGTATAACGATCAAATTATCTGATAAGGTCCACGACCAAATATATTTATCAATTATTGACTTATAGAATTGGTATTAATTTACCAAATATTTCTGATGATCAAATTTTAGAAAATAATTTTTTTCTTATTTTTAGAAAATAAGACTAGTAATTGAAAATGGGTGACGTAACAAGTGAGCTTAAATATATATAAAGTTGGTGATTATTGACCTATAATTTGTTTCTTTTCTGATAGAAATCATGAAAGGGTGATTGAGAAAAATTTGCATCCCTCAAAATTCAAAGCAGAATCTCTTGCACACGACTTCAATTAACTAGAAAATAAAGGAAAATGACTAACAAAAGAATAAACTTCACGTAAATTTCATAGATTGAAAATTTCTTAACACCAATATTTTCTCATTTTAGAAATGATTTCTGTTTTCAAAACATTTCGACACGTTAAATTAATTAATATTTATATAAAAATTCTTATATTTTTTATATTTATATATTTTTCATATTTAATGAATTATTTTTTATTTAATTATAATTTCTAATTTTGTGTAATTTATCTTATAATTAATAATTACATATTTGATTATTTTAAATTTTTATTATAAAATATGAATATTTTATTATTTCTATATAAATAATTAATATTTATATTAAAATTATTATATTATTATATTTATATATTTATTCATATATTTATTTTTTATATTTTAAAGTGTTTCTCTCTCATAATACATTTCGCAAAAATCATTAATTTTTTAGAGAGAGATTCCTTGTTAAATGGGGAAAGACTTGAGCGCGGAGGGGTGATCTCCATAATAGTGCAGATCAAGTGATTCGGTGCAGGGTGAACCTCATTCCGTGCGTGCCCCATGTTGTCATCATGGGGGGGCACTTTTGCGTAAAACTGCAATAAATACCAAGTGTTTGGGTCAGTCTTCCCATCTAGGGATTGAACATCATCCTCAAACCTCACCCACAAAACCTTGAATAATCATTTTGTTACCCCCCCCCCCGGTATTGGAACTTTCAATTATTTTTTTTTTCTTTTTAACCTAAGTACTTAATATATTTCTTGTGATTTCCCAAGACTTTAGCCCACATAACCGGGAAGGTTCATCCTCACGTTGGACCATCCAAATATGTTCATTTCAGAGCTCATTCCCAGGCTAACTCCCAATAATCAACAGTTTCAGTAGTATAATAGGATTCATCTTTTACTCGTGGTGAAGGTTTGATCTCTCACAACCTCTTAAAGGATATGGATAAAAATAAATAAATAAATAAAAGAAATGGAGAGTAAATTAGACTTCCTTTAATCAATCATATTTTTGATAAGGGAAGTTTAATTTGATGCATATTAATTATTTGGCATACTTGGGGATTTGTATCAATATGCAACACTTAAAAAGGTGGACAAAGTACCAATTTTCTACTAAAAAATAAAAATGTAAAAGCCTTTATAAGTTGTACGAAAATCTTCAGAAAAGAAATAGTTATTTATAATTGATTCACATTAAATTTACTTTTTCAATTTAATGAAATGGGCCAATAATGAATTTTCAGGAATGACCTTGAGGGCTTGATGGGTCCTCGCTCCATCAGAATAACATCTGGTTACTTAAGTTTGAATTGCATTTACCTTCGAACCAAAACCTTTGCCAAGCTATTATCAAATCTCATATCAATTAATTTAATTTTTTGAATGTAAAATATAAACGAGAAACAGCTTAACAGTTACTTTTTAAAATAGGAATTACCATAGTTAAAAATATATGTTCTAATGGATTGACTTTTTATAAAGTTTGAATAATTTAGAGACAAAAATATGAAGATCTAAATCCAATACTTGCCGCAGTGCAATTGGGTCAAGGAAGGGGTGTTCTTGTCATTTCAAAACTATATATATATATATTTGTTATGCAAAAATTTGAATTTGAGATTTTCAGATCGTAAGAAATGTTATGACCACTAAGTTGTCCCCTTTGAACTATCAAAATTATTGTGTTAGAGCCTTTTGGACTTGGATTGAGCATGATTGTGGATAGTTGAATGTGAAACACTCTCATTGCTATTATTCGACAATGTTTCAAAAGTAAAATATTGCTAATGAGTCATGTGAGAGCCTTGACTCGACACTCATTTGAACGTTCCCTCGTGTTAGATTTAGGATGCCAGGAACTGGAATTTGACAATGACATTTTAGAACCTAAATGAGCAATGTAATATGGTGTTTTTCTCCCAAAGTTTGATATGGTAACTAAAAATGTTTGAAACTCTTACTTTTTTTTTTAAAATAAAAGTTTTAGAATTCATATGTATCATTAGCTCTATTGTTGAAAAATAAAGATATGGATATGTTTAAGTTTCGTGGGATAATTTTGCTTTTGAGATAATTATTCAAATAGGATCAATGTTCTGTGAGTGTAGTGGTCGGCCATTAGATTCAACTAATCAAGATCTTGAGTTCGTGTGTTAGAAATAAAAAGACAAGCTTGGGAGAGCCAACTCCCTAAAAATATGTTTCACAATATTTAAATCGGATTAATCAGATAATCTAGGTACTAGTCGTAGATATACCTATACACAAACAAAAAAAAGGAAAGAAAACCTTTTGGTGCATGATCATACTAGTTGTATGATCACTCCATGCACAATCATTTAGTACAAATTTACCCAAAAAAAAAAAAATATATTAGTATAAGGTTGTTGCCAATCATTTAGTCCAAGGGACCTGCCCAAGGTAAAGAGGCCACACATAGAGTCCACTCCATATATGTGAAGCTTTCTCAAACTCGTCCAGAGGGCTACTGGGCCCATGTTAAAAATCAGCAAGTCTGATTGGGCCCATTTAGTAGCCCGCCTCCCGCAAACATGCATATAAGTGAGATTAAAAAAAGATGAACAAGTTCAGGTAGTAGCATTTTGAAAAAATTAATAAACAAAAATTACTCCTTTTAAATCTGTATTCCCAAGGCAAATACAGGCATTAAAAGGTTCAAGAGTAGGAATGTAAATGAAATATAAAAGCAGGTTTTGATGCATTAGATTAAATAATGAAGTGGTAAAATATTGGAATTTCTTGTTTTGTATCTAAATAATCTCACGTAAATATGAATGAGAATGCTTATACAAACATGGAGAATGTCACTATTTTCTCTGAAATTCCTCTAATATATTACTTTTAAGGAAGAAAATTGAAAATACAAACTTTATTTAGTATTTTTGTCTCCAAAATGACGGTTTAAAGGGAATTGAGGGAACATTATATTTTTATTTCTTTTTTTACTTGAAGAGGAAAATAATTTGGGACAAGTGATCTCAAAATTAAAGTAGTACTACAAAAAAAACAGGATTTTTGAGACAAATTTTGAGACAAAAATTTAGGAAAAATTCGTCACTAAATAAATTTACGATAAATTTTTTGACAAAAAATAATTTGTCGCTAATAACTCGTCGCAAATCTTTGAGACAAAAAATATCATATTTGTTGCAAATTAGCGACGGATATTATTTTATCGCAAAATTTATCGCAAAATTCGTCACAAAAAATTAGTAACCAAAACTTTTTTATTGCAACTTTCCGACATATTTTGTGACGAAAAATATCTGTTGCAAAATTATTTGTCGCAAAAATTAACAACAAAAACTTTTTTGTTGCAACTTTCGTACACATTTTGTGACGAAAAATATCTGTTGTAAATCTATTCGTCGTAAAAATTAGCAACCAAAACTTTTTAGTTGCAATTTTTTGACAAATTTTGCGATGAAAAAGATCTATTGCAAATGTATGCGTCGCAAAATTCGTTGAAAAAATTAGTATTGAAAATATTTTTGTTGTAATTTTGCAACCAATATTATCTGTCACAAATTAGCGACGAAAAATTATTGTCGTAAAATTGGCGACGAATTTTTTCGTTACAAATTTTCAACAAAAATTTTTTTGTTGCTAATATTTGCAACAAATTTTGCGACGAAAAATATTTCGTCGGAATTTGCGACAAATTATATTCATCGCAGAAATGCGACGAATATTTATTTGTCACTAATTTGCGACAAAATCAACGATGAATTTTGCGAAGAAGTGTGAAAAATTTAGCAACAAATTTTGCGACGTATATCAGAATTAGCGAAGAATTTTGAGACGAATCTAGAAAATTTGCGACAAAAGAATTTGATTTGTTTTTTTTTTTGCATAAATTTTCCCTATATATCATATTTCTCCCTAATAGTCTCAACTAACCAGTTTATGAACTAAATTGCCAACATCATCATCAACAAACCACCCAGAGTACCATCAAACAGCCAATAATATAAAATTTATCCAGTCTCTACTCATCCAAACAACTAACCATGTAATAATATCAATCAAATAATAATTATAAAAGTACTACCATCGTCATTAAATAATAATAAACAGTAATAAATAAGTAACAGAATATCAAATATCTAGTAGTATGAACCAAGTAATAATAACAAATCTAATTAAATATAAGCGTGAAATAAAAACTGTTTCGAGAATACACACAGAATTTGTGAATTTATCAAAAAATTAGAAACAAAAAAATGATTAGTAAAAAAAATAGTTAAATAAACTCATCAGGTATATAAATAAAAAACTATTGTAATAATATTTCAAAATTTACTATTTACGAATCTCCGCAAGGAGATATCACTTCTCGCGTATCTTCCCCTCAACGTGTGAATCTTGCATTGAAGGTACAACCGAAGGTGCAACTGAAGGAGACGGTGAAGGTGCATTAGTACAAGGCCAAGGGGCATGGGAAGATGCAGCTAAAGCGAACGGTGACGCTGAATAGTTTGGTCTTGCATCAGAAGATCGTCTATACCCTCCACGTCGATACTGTCACAAGAGTTTGGTCTTGCAAGCAATGAAAATTACATGTTTATAAAAAATATAATAGAGTATATGAAAAAATATACCATATTTAAATTGTCGTCCGAAATGATCTATATAAAAAGATATAGTGTATTAGCAAATAATATTTTGAAAATGAAACATGAGACACTAAATATAACATACAAATTGAAAAACGAAATATACAAATCTAAATGTATTTTCACATTCAAACTGTTAAATAAAATTTAATATGATGTTAGACAATTATAATAAATCTTAAAAAAACAACACTTATCGACGATCAAAAATCAAAGTCATCATTGTCATCATTGTCATCATCATCCTCATTATCAGATTCTTCAACATCAAATCTATCATCATCTTCATCTTCATCTTCATTATCTGTCTCAAAATCAGATTCTTTATCACCAGTTTCATGAATTTCAGTTTGATTCACATTTATCACTACTCCACGTGGATCTCGTAATGTTAGAATAATATATTCCCTAGTTTGAAATGTGTTTACAACTTCCTCTTGTTGATATGTTATGTTTTCCCAACGTTCCTCAATTTTCTTTCGTGCTTTCGCTTTATAAACAGCCCACCAATCAATTTTGTCACATTTCAAACTAGGATATGATGTATAATACACTCGAATCGCTTGTTGTGTCAATACGAATGGTTCATATCTTTTATAAAATTTTTTATGATTTATTTCGATCAAATTAAACTTTAGATGCACATCCATCCCTTTTACGGGGTCAAACCATTGGCAGATAAATAAAACAACCCGCAATTTTGCTCCAAGGTACTGTACCTCAATAATTTTATCCAACAAACCATAAAAATCATCTTTTATACCTCAATCATTGGATGACTGAATGCAAACACCACTATTCATTGTAGCTTTTTCGGTTCCATATTCTTGAGTGTGAAAATTATACCTTTTTATAAAATATGATGGCCAAATTCATACCGTTGAGTTTGGATCCCATGACAGATGAATTAACAATTCTTGTTCAACTTGATCTTGATTACATTGAATCTGAAATAAAATAAATGTGTTATTTTTTTATTAATCAAATATTTATAAAATTTCAAAAAATTTCAAAACTAACATATGTTTTGAACCATATTGTAAAATTTTCATCGCACACACGATTGAACTCATTTATCGATAGTTCAGACCGTGAATGTTGAAAAATCTTACGATTACAGAAGACGATTTATGTAAAAAATTTTAACAAAACAAAGAATACATTTATTTGGGAAAAAAATTCTTACTTGAAATATGACGTAATTTCTGGACAGTTCAGTAAAATATATGTATGGGCTACTCGCCATTGTTTAGCAGTTAAATATCTAACCTTACATGACCCACTTGGTCGACCGAGATAGTTGAAAATAGAGAATGAATTTAAATTAGAATCAACAATACTCTCATCATTTCTGTCCACTCTCCGTCTCTTACATTGGACATGAGGCTCGAAATAATATGAAGCAAAAGTTGTCACTTCCGCCGCAATGTATGCATTAACAATAGAGAATTCAACCCGTGCCTTATTTTTCACTTTTCTCTTCAAATGATATAAAAGTCTAATTGTAATTAAATAAAGTGTATCAGAAAATGATATATAATGAATTTAGTAAAATGACAAGTACTCTAAATGTTGTTATGAAGAGAATGTACAAAATTTACCTTTCAAATGGATACATCCATCGATATTGGACAGGACCTGTAACTCTAGCCTCATAAGGCAAGTGAACTAAAAGGTGTTCCATGGAATCAAAAAATGACGGAAAAAATATCCTTTCTAAATTACACAAAATGATAGGGATATCTCTCTCTAATTTCGCTATATGTGATTCCTTTAATACTGTCGACCAAATATCATGTAAAAAATTACTTAACTCTGTAATGACGCCCCATACAAAATCTGGTAAAAGTTTTTTAAAAGCAATCGGAATCAATCTTTTCATAAATATGTGACAATCATGACTCTTCAAACCAATCAATTTGCATTTTTTCATATCGACACATCTCCCAAGATTTGAGGCATAACCATCAGGAAATCTCAGCGATTTCGACCATTCACAAACTTTCTGTCTCTGATCCTTATTTATTGTATAAATTGCTTTTGGTTTTGGTCCCTTACTGCTTCCATCTACATCAAGTGTAGGCCAATTACAATGAAGTCGCATATCTTTTCTCGTATTCAAGTTATCTTTCGTTTTTCCAAAAACATCCATCAATATATTTATGCACACTTCCATATCCATACGTTGTACTATGTGGGTCTTCAATAATAGATAGAAAGTGAGACATTCGCTCCTAAATTTGTTGACCAGTTAATCTCAACGGAAGATGTGTTTTTTCAACTTTATTTTTCGCAAACTCTTTTTTATTTCTTCTAAATTTATGATTTTGTGGCAAAAATTATCTATGATAATCAAAATAGCTTGCTTTCTTACCATATTTCAATCTGAACGACATATATCTCTCCATACATATTGGACATCCTAAAACCCCAATAGTACTCCATCCCGATAACATGTCATAAGCTGGAAAGTCATTTATCGTCCAAAGAAGAGTTGCTTTCATTACAAACATCTGATTAGTGTTAACATCATATGTAAAAACACCGTCATCCCATAATTGTTTTAATTCCGCAATCAATGGTTGCATATAAATATCTATCAACTTCTTCAGATTTTGCGGGCCAGGTTTTTCCAAATGGAGCAAACCCATCAGCACATTTTTCCATACCTCTACATCCGAAGGATGACACATTAACCATTCTTCTGTTTGATGATTTGCATGCCAAGTCATATATTCAATAGTAGCTTTGGATGCATAAAGTCTTTGCAATCTAAGAGTCAAGGGCAAATAAAATATTTGCTTGAATGGTTTAGGTCGCTGATTACAACTTGATCTCCTAATAATCTTGTACCTACTTTGGTTATAGAATTTACAAAATTCTATATGTTCATCAGCTCCCCAAAATAACATGCAACCATCTCTGCATATATCAATTTTTTCCACCGGAAGACCCAATCATTCACCAACTTTTTCATACTATAAAAGTCATTCGGCATTATATGATCACGAGGTAATACTTCTCCCATTTCTTGAACAATATCATTGAAGCAATTCTCAGACAAATTATACTCTGTCTTAACATTTAACATTCTTGTTGTTAATGACAACTTAGTGTGGGTGTGACAACCAGCCCATAAAGGTTCATCTGCAGCTTTTATCAACACATGTTGCTTCTACCCCCTCCAATGGTGATGCATAACTTGTAGGTACATCTTCATTTGTTGGTGCAAAACTAGAACTTGCATAGTTTGATTGGGGTACAAAATTTTGATCCGCTGATATGGATTTAACTGATTATAATAATTATTATCCCCTCTAACTGAAAAATATATATTTCCGACATACTGTTCATCAGATATAAACAATTCACCATGACAAATCCAATTGTAATAATTTAGAGTAAAACCAAATTTACAAGAATGTTCCCTAACATTATCACATATATGAAATTTGTCATTACCATACTTTCTACACAGACACCTTAACTTATTCCATCCATAAACTCAACCTTACTAGTAGCGAAATTCAAAAATTGATCCACTCCAGAAATAAACTCATCAGTTAAATCACGACGATCAGATAAATTCTTATTATATATTTAATCTTTTTTATTTTGCATTGTCGCTGTTTACAAAAATAAAATTTATAAAATATTAATAAATAAAAGTATTAACAAAATATAAATTATATTGAAAAAAACATTAATAAGAAATAATTAATATCTAATAACAAAATTTTTAAAAAATATTAATATATATTCAGATAATTTAACAAATATAAAAACATTAATAGAAATTATTAAGATATACTATTTACGCAAATTAACAAAAAGTAAATATAATCTTTTTTACATTGAGTCGCAAAAAAATATAAAAATAATTTATAACTATATATAGCATTATATGTATTATAAATTTTTTAAATATGTAGAGAACATTATCCATTTAAAATTCTGCATTATATATATTATATATTATTACATATATATCATAAAACAATATATAAAATTATATAATTATAATTATGTTATAATTACCATAATTATAATATATAATATATATATAATAAGTTAAAATATATATAATACATAAAATTATAATATATATAACATATAGAATTATATATAAAAACTATAAATTAACATATATTCTATAATGTTTAAACTATAATATATAATACATTATAATATATACAATATATTAAATTATATATGTTAAAATTATAATATATAATGTTATATAATATTATTAAAATTATAACATATAATATATTATAATAAATAATATATAAACTTAATGATATAATATATAATTTCTAATAAAAAATAAATATAAAAAAAATTGCCGCCGGGGGACGGGGAGACGCTCCCCAACCCAGATCCGGTGTCAACACCGCCGGATCGGGCGAGGGGGAGGACCCTCCCCCGTGGGCCTTGGCGAGGTCCTTCAACAAGGCTCGTGGGGGAGGGGAAACTGGCCCCTCCGCACAAGGAAGAATTTTGTTTTAAAAAATTCAGCGACAAATAAACTTACGTTGCTAAAATTAGCAAAAAAAAAAAATTTTTGTCGCTGAATTCAGTGACAAATTTGTAATTTGTTGCAGAAATCAGCGACAAATTTTTTTTTGTCGCAACATTGAACAGAATGAAGAATATGTTTTGAAAAATTCAGCAACGAAATCAGTGACAAAGAGACATTTGTCGCTCATATCAGCAACGAATTTTTATTCGTCGCTAAAATCCGCAACAAATTTTGCCTTTGTCGCTGAAATCTGTGACAAAATTTGATTTTGTCGCTAAATCAGTGACAAATTAGATATTTGTCACTAAAAACAGCGACAAATTGGGTATTTGTCGCTGAAATCAGTAACAAATTTTTTTTTGTCGTTAAAATTGCTCAGCATACAATTTGTTTTAAAAATTCAGTGAAAAATTTTATTTTTGTCACTGAAATCAGCGATAATTTTTTTTTTGTCGCTAAAATTCCAAACGAAGAATTGGTTTTAAAATTTGAGCGACGAAATCAGCAACAAATAGACTTTCGTCGTTAAAATTAGCGACAAATGTTTTTTTTGTCGCTGAAATCAACGACAAATTTAATTTTTGTTGTTGAAATCAGTGACAAATTTGGTATTTGTCGCGGAAATCTGCGACAAAAATTTTTTTGTCGCTAAATTTGTACAGATTGAAAAAATTTGTTTTAAAATTCAGCGACAAAGTTTATTTTCGTCGTTGAAATCAGCGATGATACCTTAGTTGGTTGCAGAAATCAGCGACGAACCATTGGTTCGTCATAGAAATCCGCGATGAACTAGGGTTTATTCACTGAAATCAGCGACCAATCCTAGTTGGTTGCTGATTTCTGCGACGAACCCAGTTTCTTCGCAAATTTTAGTGACGACACAAATGTTCATCGCTGAAATCTGCAAGCAATTTTTGGTTCATCACTAAATTCAACGATGAACTATGAATTTGTCACTGAAATCTGCGACGAATACATCTTTCGTCGGGGATATTAGCGACGAACTAGTTATTTGTTGTTAAAATCCGCGACGAATTCGCGATTCGTCGTTGATTTCTGTGATGAATTATTCATTTGTCGCCGATTCCGCCATGGATTCTAATTTCTGCAGTCAATTTTTGCGACAAACTCGTTTCTCGTCGCAAAATTTAGCGACGAACTTATTATTAGTCGCAAATGTGTGACAAATATTGTTTTTGGTCACAAAATTGGCGACGATAAATTTTGGTTCGTCTGTAATTCAGCGACGAAAAAGTATTTTTGTTGGAAATCTGTGACAATATTTGCGACAAAATTTTAAAATTTTCCACAGATTTAACTGAAACACTTTAATTTCCTTTATTAAACTTGTAACACCGACACTGCGGTGTCTATACTACTGTACTCTTGTTTAAAAATTTAATAAAATATTTCACAGTTATATATGTGTAGAGAAATGTTTCATTTATTTTAATTTTTGATTTTGGGATATTTAAATTAAAAATTTTTTTGGTATATTTTAAATTTTTACTGTATCCGTGAATTTTGGTGTAAAAGGAATATATATATATATATATGTAAATAATAATACTAATAATAATAAAGAATAATAAAATAAAAAGGCCGAGCAGAGTGCTGCGTTTTGAGGCAAAACACAGCACCCTGATTAGAGCTTTTAGCTCTAATCCCTTTCCCCTCTCTCTCTCTCTCTCTCTCTCCGCCTCTTCTCCTTCCCGCGGCCGCCTCACCTTTCTCCCCCTCCGCTACCGCGCTTTCTCCACTGCTACTCTCCTCCCCGTGAGCGCAAGCCTTAATTCGCGAGCTCGTAGCCTGCAACGCGATCCTCCTCGCCCGAGCGCACGCCTTAGCTCTCAAGCTCGCAGCCTGTAACCCGATCCTCCCCACGCGAGTACGCCACTATGCTCGATCTTCTGCCAGCGCTACACAGCGTGAGCGTGCGACTGCCCGAGCGCTCCACAGCGCTAACGCGCGCCTGCTCGGGAGCACACCTGCTCACGAGCACATGCCTGCACACGAGTGCGCGCCTGCACATGATCACGCGCTTGCCCACTAGCGCGTGCACCCCTCTAGCGCGCCCTTGCGCGAGCGCGCCACAACACGCCACATGCCCGAGAGCCCGCGAGCCCACCAGCCCGTGAGCCCACCAGTTCGCAGGCCTGCTAGCCCGCCAGCCGGTGAGCCTACCAGCCTGCGACCAGCCGTCTCCTTCGAGAGCTCACCTGCAATCCCCGCAGAAACCTTAGGTCACGACTTTTTCATTACAGGTAACGGTTATGTTGGTTGTAGTCTTAGGGTTTGGTATTTAGAATTTGAGTTAATTGCTAATATTGTTCAAATTTAAAAATATTACATGTTTTAAACCAATTCGACAGGCGAACGAAAGGTAGACCTAAGATTTTGCAAAACCCTAGGTGAGAGCGAAATGTGATTTCTTCAATATTTGAAATAAATTTTATCAAATTTAGGTTTCAATACCTTTAAGATGACATTGACATATATTTCTAAATTGAGGAATTTAGATTTATACAAACTTAGGAAAGATGATAAATTCTAAGAATAATTGAAAATTTAATGACAATTGTGATAATCTGATTAGGTTGATTTTCTTGGATATTTGAGAAGTCGATTTGGTTTGATTTTGGAAAATAGGGAGTGACCACCCTCCCTAATAAAGTGAGTGGGACCCTAATCTCTTGCATGAAATAGTGAAACCTGATTTTATCATGTTTTAAGAAAACATGCTTTTGATATGCATTGTCTCGACGTATGGAATTGAAATTGAAATTTGTTTTGTGATTATTGGAGTGTCGTAAATTTATATTTCTGATAACTTTGCATCCATGTTTGAAATAAAATGATATTGTGCTATTATTTGAGAACGAGATATATTTTCTATTCTGTCGTTGCATTGGTTTGGATCTCAAATGATTTGATGAATGTATTGCCACACGGATTTGGAATATTTTTGATGAACTATGTGGGTTGGATGCCCATTAGTTATACGACGATGATATAATTCTTATATGTGAGACGTTGTGCCCTTGTGATACTATGATAATGACATTGATGATTCCGTAGCTACGAAGAGCGTTTGTAGAGGTACCGGGTTGCCTGAATACGCTTCTGCAGGAAGTATCCGTAAACGTCATATGTCTAATGGCTATAGACGCGGCCGGTTGAACCCATAATGGGGGACGACGTGTGTGACGCCACCGTCTAACACCGGACGTGGTCCTATACACGATGATGAGCTAGCTCCAGCGAAATCATAGGCAACGTTGGGGTAGAGAGCTACTTTTGAAAAGTCTTTGCATAATAAAACCCCTCGATACGCCTGTTCTTGGTCATGGTTGACCTTTGTCAGGATTCTTTCGGCTTACTCTATAATCTACTTAATTTTAAATGGATGCATATATATATATATATATATATATTATCGTGTGAATGATTAAATGAGTTCATTTTAGCGAACATATCATTATTTTCTGCAAAAATTTGAATTATTAGTTATAAATGATATTATTTGACACTCTTGGGTATCTTTCTTAATACTCATTCCTCTTATTTCCTTCCTCAGATAAGATTATTGTACTAGAGCGACACTTCGGCTCTTGAGGAATTTGTAACTCATTGGCGATTTGCGTGTTTTCGACGGTGAGATTTAATTATAGTTGAGATATGAGTTCCGCACTTTATTTTCGACCCTGTGAGGTCTTGACTTTGAAACCCGTAGTTGACTGTGTATTTATTTGGGATTGACTGTATAATTGATGTACATTAAATTGCGAAACTCTCATATTGCATTTGCATTGAGACAAATTGTAGTGTTTAAATGCCAATTTGGGAAAAATGATTGTAAATTGTATAAAACTTAAACCTGCTCAGTGTGGTGGTTGTTTATACTCTAGTTGGGCATGATAGTAGAGATCTGTGACTAGAATTGTAAGAAATTTACTTAGTCTGTCGTTATTCTGGATGTCTGTTGTGGTTGGTGGGTTGTTGTGAGGTCGGGATGACCATTTTATTTTATTTACAGGATGATTTTAAATTGTACAGAGTTAAATAGGTTTATTTGTACATGGGAGACCTCCGATTTATAAGGAGATTTTACTCGATTTGCTATAAAAATACAGTTGACATTCAGGATAACGGGTGGCTGCTCACGACCCCGATTCGGGACGTGACAAAACTACTAAATGAGATACAAATTATTAATTACTAAATTAATAACATTAAATAACAAAATTAAAAACATAGATATTTTTATTTTCTTAATTATACTTAACATTCTTTACATATTGATAAATGTATAATGCCTTTAATGTCGGTTATTATTAAATTTATTTGTATATATCGATAAAATTTACTATCACAACAATTGTATTTAATTACAATTTTTTTATATAAAATGACAAATAAATAAATATTATTATTATGAAAAGTTATTATGACAAGATAATTCATTTATTATGCATCGAAAATCGATTTCATTATTTTATAAATGTTAAAAAATTGGAACAATTTGAAAGAGTTATATAAGTAAGTGAAGGAGCAATTGATCTATAACAGGAAGAAGAGAATTAAATATATTAGTGACGAATTTAGCAACAAATAACTCGATTGTGGCCAATCAGCAACAAATTTAGTGACAACTTTTAAAAATTTTGCAATGGGAAATGTATTTGTTGCTATTTAGCAACAAATATGCCGATCATTTTTTTTTCGTCGCATTATTAACAACGAATTCTAATTTTTGTTGCACATTTAGCGATGAAAAAATTTTTTTGGTTACAAATTAGTGACAAATTTTGTGACAAAAACATATTGTTGCTAATTTAGTATCGAATTAATTTTTGGTCGCAACTTTAGTGACGAAATTATGTTTTGTCACTAAATTAGCGACGAACTTTCTTTTTTGTTGTAGATTTAGTGACGAATTCCGAATTCGTCGCAAAATTAGCTACGAATTTTGAAATTCGTCGCAAAATTAGTGATAAATTTCCAGTCATCGTTAAAATAGCTACGACTATTTTTTCGTCACAAATTTCGTTGCAAATTGCGATGAAAAAAGTTTTCGTCACTAAATTCGTCGCAAAATAGCAACAAAAAAAATTTGTGACTAAATTTCGTCGCAAAAACTATATTTTTTGTAGTGTAAGTCCAAACCCAACAAAGAGGTGAAACCATAACATATTGAAGCAATATGTATGGCACCTGTAATTTTATTACATAGTTTTAATCAAATTGGTCCATGCATCAAAACATAATTTGGTTAAGGGTAAGGTGCTTGGAAGGTTACCGTGGCCATCTCCATGTTGGTAGAACATATGTGGGGTCCGACCAAGATTTGGACAAGAACTAATAAATGGTTCACCAAATGGATAATCGCCGATTCAACAGATTTTGTTTAAGGTTTTCCATGCCTCATGAATTATTTAATTTATGTACTTCTTTCCATCTTCTTCGTATGCACCCCTTTCTTTCATTTGCACTGGACTGCATTGGGAACATCACCTCTTGCTGACCCTTTCTACAGAAATCCTTTAGGCGTTAGTTTTATGTATTGGGATAAATAAAGTCATGTATAGACCTGGGCATGGCTCATCATGGTGAAGAGTTGGATCAGATCCCGGGCTATAAGTTAAGAACATCTTTTATTTTTTGATTATTTAATTTTAGAATTATTTAATTTGAAACACTATCTTAGTGTTGGAATATTTTATTATTATTATTGTTGTCGTTGTTATTATTTTCCTTTATCTTTTCTTTCGTGACACCGTGCAGCTTATTTCCACCAGGGATTTTTGGGGTTTTATTTGTTGCCACCAAATTTTTTCTCTTCTGAGTTTATGCAAATGCTCCACCATGCTGCCTTGTGAATTACAACTCTCCAAACAACTCTAGAAACAGGCTCCGGTAAAAGCCCATCAAGAAAACAATCTACTTCGGTGGGAAACCTCCTCTTTCCCAGGAGTTTTGTTCTTAACACAGACAGCTTATCTTCAGGAACCCTAGCCCAACAGGGGCAGGAAGAGTTATCAAGACATTACAAGGGCACCAGGGTGGTAGGTTTCAGTTGCAATCTGGGTTGGGTCTCCCCAGTTGAAGCAGAACTGTGGGGCTTAACATAAATATTCCTCAACATAAGGACATTATGTATGGAATGGCTCTAGAACTTCTGACTGCTTCTAGTCCTCGACATAAATATTCCTCCATTGTTGATGATTGAAAGGGGCTTGAAGGAGAGAATGAGCAGCGTCCAAACTAAGCATATCTATCCTGAGGTGAATGCAGTGGCTGACTAGCTTGCTAAACGATCCATCTTATCTTTTCTATTATGCCCTCGCGCGTATAACCCTTTCGTTCTCTTATGATCTTATGGACTTTGTCTACTTTTGGACTGTATTTTTTCTTTCTGATTAATCTATACTTATACTTTGCTGCGCCTGAGAGAGAGAGAGAGAGAGAGAGATTACCGGTCCAAAATGTAAGTGGTGTAGGTTTCTGCTTTTCACCGTCGTGGCTTGGGAAACTCTTGCCACAAAACTGAAACGAAATGGCAAGATACAAATAAATGGGCTCTCACTACATCGAAAATAAACTAGATATGTCCCCATGAGACAACTTATTGACCTTAACCCCTTTTTAACCTCATTTGTCATATGAGATTCAAATTTTTTATAACAAAAGAAAAAAAAATGAAAACAAACTAGAAACCACATTAATAAGAAACCCTGCCCCACCCCAATGCGCGTGAAATGAGTTAACAAAAGACCCCATGCGCATGAGCAAACAATATGGTGATGGCCCAAACTCTGAGGCCAATTTGGTAAAGCTAAAGCCAGAACTGACACCCTGTCAATAAGTCTATAAAGAAGTTGCTCTTCTTTATAGCCTCAATTACAATTAGCATAATACTCTCCTACTACTCATTTGGACACAATCAATCACCTCAATGTTTTGAACCTACAAACTTGTCTATGACTTTGCCAACTCATGATGCAAGGAAAAAAAGAACGTATCCTACATCTATATATAATTAGGCACTCAGAACCAACAAAGAATTTTTTTCCCAAATAGTAGCTCTGGTGATTTGACCCATATTATTGCTCCCTCCTCCGGAACCTTTAACTTTGTTCACTTGGAATCCAATTCAATCAATTAAAAAAAAAAAAAAAGTTCACACACCCACCCAAAAAGGAAAAAAAAAAGTGAAAAAGAAAATCTCAACACCTAATTTGTCCTAACCAGTGAAGGTTGACTACATCAATACACAGGCGAAGCTGAGGGATAAGGGTGCATATCCCTCCCCCCCCCCCCCCCGGGGGGCTCGATTTTGTGTTTGTTCCTAAAGATTATGTTGGAAATAATTAAACTTGAACATTTATGGATCACTAGTTTTGAAGGGTCAATAATCTAGATTTTAACATGTGTGTTTTATGTATTTTTTTTAGTACTTTGATTAGACCATCGTTCAGTATTCTAGCCTTACCCCAATTAAATCATGACCAATCATTACAACGTCCATTTTGTGGGGTAGGTCTCCCAACATTAGTTTTTTCCGTCCCCATATCGAGTCAAACCCCGGGCATGATCAAGGAACGCAACACCCTTTGCCAACTGCATTAGCCAATGTTGGTATTTGTGTTTCATGTATAACTCTTAGTATATAGGGAAACTCCTAAATTTCTTACAATGCCTCTTGATATATTGTGAACCTAAGTTATATAAAGTGTCTCTTGGTGTGTAGGGATACTTCTATGAGTACTCTTGTACTCAAAACATTTTCCAATCAAGTAGAACAAATATCAGTTTGTCGCTTCTTCCGCTATCTCTCTTCTATCTTTCAGAGTGAAAGTCTAATTTAGTTATAGAACCTTGTTGTGTTCTTTCCACTACACCAACCACCTTAACTCCTAACAAACTAGTATCAAAGTCTTGTTTAAATAGCCACTAGAAATTCAAGTATCACCTTCCAATACTCACGACTCACCAAGATAAATTATGATAGATGGTCACTTTAGATGAAGGCCATTTTTGGATCTCATGGCTTATGGGATATCGTAAAGAAAGGTTATGATGAAGCCGCTGATGAAAGTACACTCACAATAGCCCAACTAAATCTTTTGCAAAAAGCAAAGAAGAGAGATCAAAGTGCTCTCTCTATCATCCATCATGGATTGGATGACGACATGTTCGAGAAAATTGCCAATGAGACCAAAGACAAGAATACATGGGATATCCTTAAAAACTCCATAATAGGAGTTGATAAGGTGAAAAAGATGAAACTTCAAACTCTAAGGGCTTAGTTTGATTCACTTTTAATGAAAGAGACTGAGTTCATAATGGACTATTTTACTCGTGTGTTGGCGGTAATGAATCAAAAAAAGGCTCGAAAAAGCGATGGATGATGTACTGGTGGTAAAAAAGATTTTATGCTCCCTCGCCACAAAATTCAGTCATGTAGTTGTTGCAATTGAAGAGTTTAAGGACTTAGAGGCCAAGACTATCGACGAGTTGAATGGGTCATTATTAGCCCATGAAATGAAGTCAGCCGAAACCTATAGAACAAATTTTGTAAGCAAAACTTTTCTTTAATCCTAAAGAAAATAGTTCAGAAAGAGGTAGAAGAAGCCAAGAATGTGGTAGAGGCTGAGGTCGTGACGAGGCCAAGGACGTGGTAAAGGTAGAGAAGAGTAGAATTATGCTCAGGATATCAGAAACAAGAGTATCCAAAGAGATCGTGGTAGAGGCAAAGGAAACAACTAGAGAAACAATGAGCATAAGCGTAACAAAAGTCAAGTTGAATGCTACTCATGTGGTGAATACATGCACTAATCTTGGGAGTGTCAAACCATGAGTAGTGATGCAGAGACAAATCTTATCAAGCATAAGGAGACCAACTTGCTTTCTCTAGGGGAAGATTTTTTAGTAGAAGATGACATGTTGTGTCTCGATAATGCTACAAGCAACCATATGATGGGAAATAAGAGCAAGTTCATGGACTTTGACGTGCAAATGATGAGTTATGTCTGATTTGGTGCCGACACAAAAGTTGAAATCGAGAGAAATGGCTCAGTGATTTTGGTCACGAAAAATGAAGACCACAAAATACTACATAATGTCTACTATATACCCAAGATAAAGAGCAACATCTTGAGTATGGACAACTCTTGGAGAACAGGCATAAATTGACTATAGAGGATCGTGTTCTTTGGTTCTGAGACTAGAAAGATAGACTCGTTATCAAAATTCTCACAACTAAAAATTGCATGTTTTTGTTCAACTTGAAGACGACGGAAGCAAAGTGTTTACATGTTTGTGTTCAGAATCTTTCATGGATATGGTACATAAGATATGGACACTTCAACTTTGAAAATCTCAAGGCTCTAGGAGAAAAAAAAAAGCATGGTGAGTGGGATTCCCGTGATTAATTATCCAAACCGGGAAGCATCATATGAGTTTTCCCCAAATATCAAATTCAAGAGCCACCAAGTCACTACAACTAGTTCATGTTGATATATGCAGACTGATAAGGCCTCAATCTCTGGGAAACAATTCATACTTTGTTCGCTTCGTCAATGACTACTCGCGGGAGACATGTGTGTATTTTTTGAAAAATAAAAGCGAGACTTTTGATGTATTCCAAAAATTCAAAGCTTGGGCAGAGAAAGAAAACTACTACTAGATCAAAGCCTTAAGGACAAATCGAGGTGGGGAGTTTACATCTAATGAATTCAAAATTTTTTGTGAAGCATATGGGATTAGATGTTCTATGACAGACCAAGATCATCACAACAAAATGGAGTCACTGAAAGGAAGAATTGAATGATCCTTAATATGACTAAGACAATGCTAAAGAGCAAAGCCATGCATAGGGAATTCTGAGCCAAAACTGTTACACGTACTGTTTATCTCTCTAATAGATTATCAACAAGGAGTTTGGAGAAAAAGACTTCTCAAGAAGTATGGAGCGAAAGGAAGCCAACCGTGAGGCACTCAGGTCTGTGGCATACATTCATGTGCTGGAGCAAGAGAGGACAAAACTTGATAATAGAAGTAAAATGATAGTATTTCTTGGTTACATTGAAAAAACAAAATGATGCAAGTATTTTGATCCTAATAGCAAAAAATTGGTGGTAAGTAGAGAAGGATTGGAGCACAAAAAATAAGGAAAAATATGATTTTCTTTCTTATTTGGGAGAAGAAGATAATAGGGAGCAAGAAGTCGAAGGTGAAGACACAACACTTCACCAATAAGCCAAGGGAACAGCCTCCAAGATTTTGAAACATACACGACTTGTATGACCTACCAAAAGAATGGACAGTGAAAATTTATTTTATCTATTTTCTAATGATAAGTAATTGACCTTCACAAAGGTTTCCGAGAAGAAGGGTTACATCTTGCCTACGGCAAAGATGGTGAATGCTGATCACACTAGGATCATCAACTTTGAGGTGCAATATGTGGTCAGGCTAATTAAGGAGGAGATCAAGAGGACTACATTGAAGAAGAACCCATATGCGAAAATTGCTAAAAGGATGGCTCTTCTGGCTGAGGCTAAGTGAGTTAAGGCTAAGGAGAAGCTTGACAAGAAGTGAAATGCTATATGGCTAAAGAGATTGTTAAGAAAACTTCATTTTGGAGAACAAGAAGATCGTGATGGACAACAAATCAGCCATGGCTTTAGCAAAAAATTCGATGTTTCATGAACGAAGTAAGCATATTGATGCATGATTCCATTTTATTCGAGAGTATATTGCAAACAAAGAGATCGAGATATAATATGTGAAGATTTTAGAACAAGTAGCTAATTTCTTCACAAAACCCCTCAAGTATGATAGATTTCAAAATCCGTGAGAGATGATTGGTGTGTAGGAACACACTATAAAAAAATACGGTTTTAGCGATGGATTTTAACGACGAACAAAATTTATCACTATTTTACGACGAATTTAGTGACAAAATTTTTTCGTTGCTATTTGCAACGAAATTAACGACAAAAAAGTATTCATGGCTAAATTAACAACGGATATATTATTCGTGATGAAATTTATCATTAATTGGCAATAAAAAAATTTTCGTCGCTAAATCAGTCCATAATTGGCAACAGAAAAATTTTTGTTTCAAATTTCGTCACTGAATTAGCGACGGATAACACAATCTGTCACTAAACTTAATTTTTTGTATATTAATATTTTATATTTTATTTTGTTTTGTTATTTTATTATTTTATTCATTTATATTAACTAATCATATTTATTATTTTATAATATTTCAAATTAGTTTTTTTATTATTTTTTTAAAAATAATATTATTTTATTTTTTTTAATATTTATTATTTAGTGACAGATTTGGCAATCCGTCGCTAAGTTAGCGATGGATACCGCGTTCCGTCGCTAAGTTAGTGATAGATATCGTAATCCGTCGCTAAGTTGGCGACAAATTCTACAATTCGTCACTAAGTTGGCAACGGATTCCTGTTCCGTCGCTAAACTTATTTTTTTTTTTAAATTAATATTTTAATTTTAGTTTGTTTTTTTATTTTATTATTTTACTCATTTATATTATCTAATCATATTTATTATTTTATAATATTTCAGATTATTTTTTCATTATTTTATATTTTTATTTTGTAAAAACTAATATTATTTTATTATTTTAATATTTTATTATTTAGAGACAGATGTCACAATCCGTCGCTAAGTTGGCGATGGATTCCCGTTCCGTCGCTAAACTTAATTTTTTTTAAATTAACATTTTATATTTTATTTTGTTTTGTTATTTTATTATTTTACACATTTATATTATCTAATCATATTTATTATTTTATAATATTTCAAATTAATTTTTTTATTATTATTTTATATTTTTATTTTTTGAAAAATAATATTATTTTTTTGAATATTTTATTATTTAGTGATGGATTCCCCAATCCGTCGCTAAAATTAATTTTTTTAAATTAACATTTTATATTTTATTTTGCTTTGTTATTTTATTATTTTATTATTTTATATTATCTAATCCTATTTATTATTTTATAATATTTCAAATTAGTTTTTTTATTATTTATTATTTGTTTATTTTTTTAAAAATAATATTATTTTATTATTTTTATATTTTATTATTTAGCGACGGATTTAACAATCAGTCGCTAAGTTAGCGACGGATTTAACAATCAGTCGCTAAGTTAGCGACGGATCCCGTATTCCGTCGTTAAGTTAGTGACGGATTCCACAATCCGTTGCTAAATTTAATTTTTTTAATTAACATTTTATATTTTATTTTGTTTTATTATTTTATTATTTTATTCATTTATATTATCTAATCATATTTATTATTTTATAATATTTCAAATTAGTTTTTTTTATTATTTATTATTTATTATTTTAAAAAATAATATTATTTTATTTTTTTAATATTTTATTATTTAGAGACGAATACCGCATTTCGTCACTAAGTTAGCGATAGATATTGCAATCTGTCGTTACGTTAGCGACGGATTCCAAAATCCGTTACTAAACTTAATTTTTTTTAATTAACATTTTATATTTTATTTTATTTTGTTATTAAAAAATATATAATTTTATATTTATTTAAATAAAATATAATGTTAATATAATAATTCAATAATAATATTATTATTTATTTCATTTATAATATTATATATTACCATATTTTCTTTTTATTATATTATATCTTATTATATTTAAAATAAAATAATAAAATATTTAAAAAATAAAATAAAGAAAAATATAAAATGTTATTTGAAAATATTATTTATAATATTATAAAATAATAAATATGATTTTTAAATATAAAATAATAAAATAAAATTAATATTAACAAATCTTATTAATATTATAATATAATCCGTCGCTAAATTAAATATATAATAAAATAAAATAAAATATTAATATAATAATTAAATAAAAAATATATATAATAAATAAATAATATTGTAATATATAATATAATTTAGTGACGGATCCAAAGGATTTGTCGCTAAATCTATCGCTAAAATAGCGACGGGTTCTTGTTTTCGTTGCTAAACTTTTGTGACGCGTTATTAGCGACAAAAAATTTTTAGTCGCTAAATCCATCACAAGAGTTTTTTACGACGAATTTTTCTAAAATTTTCATCACTAAATCTATCACTAAAATCATATTTTTTTTTGTAGTTACACTCCTATAAATACTCTTGTACTTAAAACATTTTGCAATTAAGCAGAAAAAATTTTAACTTGTCACTTCCTCCTCTCCTCTGTCTCTCTTCTATCTTTGAAATTGTTGTGTTCTTTCTACTACACCAACCACCTTAACCCCCAACAGATCATATCCTCCCCTGTGCATGATTTAATTTACCCCCATTCCCCTTTCAATATAATTTTCTAGCAACGCCCTTCACTATAACAAAAAAAAAAAAAAAACCATTCTTTCCGGAGCTTTTCTATTCTCGTATTCCCCAAATATTTAAATATTGAAATTCTACATTCTGATATCCTCAAAAGGAGTTTAGTGGTTATAATTTTTTCCCTAATCCCATGATTTGGGGTTCGAACTCATATAACCAAAAAAAAATATTCCACTTTGTGATAGACAAATTTGGGCCCATTGGCCATCTTCAAGCAATCAAAACTAGTAAACATGGAAACTCCCATTTACAAGAATGTACTCAAAATGGGAATTGACAACTGACATTAAAAATTTTAGACACAAATTTAAAGGGTTAATTCATATATGATATTTGACATATATTATATATGCATTTCCAAGTTAAAACTCCAAAAACAACATCAATAACAGCTTGAATATTATTTAAAATAAAATACCATTATCAGCAGTGCCTATGGTGGTGGTGATGGATGTGGGCAATAATACCAAGGGCAATATTAAGATTGCGAGTCGAATATCGACAAACTTTAAAAGTCTCTCTACCATCGGTCATTATGGAATTCTTTAAGGAATTTTTTTTAATCTAAAGTATTCGGATTGGTCGTTCAAATTATTTCCCTTGACACACTGTTAAATTACCTTTCTTCCTTATTTTCTTTTAAAATATATCAAAGAGTCAACCAAGCTATGAGACTAGAATATGGTACATGGCTATTCCCTTCCCCTTAGTGTCAAATACAATAGAATTCATATTCAAAAAGTGAGACTTACTTTGTTCTCTAGCAATTGGAAAACATGAGTTTAAGGCATTACCTTGAAATTGTTGAGATGTTGATACTACTGCAAACTTTGTTCTGTCCAGGACTCTCGCATCCAAATGCTGCAAGATTAAAAAGATAAACAACTGATAGAAGAGGAGAGGAGCAACACTAACAAAATTAAGACAATGCCGGTTTCCATGTAGAACTGAATTGAGTTATTCAATCATTATTAAAAAAGAAAATGGTGTACATTTGACCCTGGTCAGATGCCACATTGCCAAGAGTCTCAAGCACTAAGCTGTCCTTTAATCATCACAAGCAGCGCAAAGCACGCAGGTCGAGTCCTCTAAGAAGAATCTGCACATCTGTCATCTTTATGCTACAAAGGGACACAGCAATTCGTCATTAGAAACAGCATAGAAGAGTGTGCTTGACAAAATCTACCTTTACAATCAAATGACTTCGTAACTATTTCAATTCGGATTTTGTTAAACTTAACATGATTCTATAGTCTTACCCTAAAATTGGTCTTTTAGGATCTCGATTCTGGATTGTAGTCACTTCTCAAATTGAATATTACACAATAAGTGAATACAACAACAACAATTGCTAAGCAGCAACAATTTTTCCTGGTTCTCCATAGGGATTCTCTGGTAAGAGATGCTGTGCTAAAGGTTAATGCCAACAACCTTCTGGACAATGCTTAGCTAGATGTGATTTTTCTGAAAGGATAGAGCTATAATATTGATCTTTCCATTGTTTTTTGGCAAGGTCCTTAATTCCCCAAAGAACACTAAAGATTAGGATGGGAAATAGATGGGAAATTAATACTAATAATTTGGTGATGATATGCTGTTTTTTCCTGTTTGATAAATATATAACCAAAGAAAATCACATAGCAAATCTACATGATAAACATATCGGGACAGCCACCTTTGAAATTTCTTTCGAGAACATCCGTAATATAATCAACAGAACGGTTATCCTTATTATGGAAAATAGTGACCAGACCAGAGTTAAAAAACAAAATGAACGAACCTAGAGCCAAGGCCAAGGTCAAGAAATAGCTCCCACAGGATATAAGCTAGTTCTTGTCATTCATATGCAAAAAGCATGCCAAACACGCCATAATCAGGAAATTAATCATCGGCTACCTGCTGACCAGGTTATGAACATGGTACTAAAGATGTTGATGAGGTTGGCATGATTGCTTTGATGATGGAAATATAACCATATTATAATGAAAATAAAACAAGATTAATGTTAGTACAACGATTAAAGGGATAAAATAATGTGATAGAGGAAGAAAAAAGGAACTAAAGCACTTTCAATGGACCCATGGCGTGTCTTCTCAGTAGCCCCAAGATGTGATCTTCATTTTTTCTACACTGCATTTTCATATTCTTTACTTAACTCTTCCCCCTGCTAGAAGAAAACCTTAACCCGCACTATCTCTCTCTCCCTCCCTTTTGTCACACACAGAGACATGCACAACTTCATTGCAGATCAATGATTCCAAACAGCAAAGGAAAGGAATCAGCGGAAGGGTCATCACGACCCGCTGCTGCTGATCAGCAGCAGCAAGCTCCCTTAAGTCGCTATGAGTCACAGAAGCGTCGTGATTGGAACACATTTGGTCAGTACTTAAAGAATCAAAGGCCACCGGTGTCACTATCTCAGTGCACCGCGAATCATGTACTAGATTTCCTACGGTATCTAGACCAATTTGGAAAGACTAAGGTACACTTACAAGGATGTGTGTACTTTGGCCAGCCTGAGCCGCCAGGACCCTGCACATGCCCCTTGAGGCAAGCTTGGGGTAGCCTTGATGCACTCATCGGACGGCTCAGGGCTGCCTACGAAGAGAACGGAGGGCTGCCAGAAACAAACCCTTTTGCTAGTGGTGCTATCCGTGTATATCTCCGCGAGGTGAGGGACACTCAAGCTAGGGCTCGCGGAATTCCATATAAGAAGAAAAAGAAGAAGAAGAACACAGAAGGCAGCTCAAATCTTCTGATGCAGTGATCTTTCACTCCTTCACCACAAGAGATGATGATTCTCCCATCTGAGTATCAAGATGAGTAGTTTCTATTTAAAAGTGGAATCTGAATCATGTCATGAAATTCGCTATCATGCTTAATGCAATAATAGCATATCACACAATAGAATACTTCGCTAAGTCAATATATCCGTGTTTGATTTGATTAGTTTCTTCATCAGATCTTTCAGCTTGGGCTAATATTATGATTCAAGTATCTGATTAATCGGAAGTAAGTATTATTCCATGGTCTCACCCATCAAAACCTAAGCCATGGATCTCCAAACGTAATTAGCATAGTGACTTTCCGATTAAGGACAAAGAAGAATAACTGCACTTCGAAAAATAATTGTGCCAACAATAACTTTATTTTGACCTCTTTTACTTTCTAAAATTAGAGGTAATGCCTGTTTCTCTACCTCTCCCCCACCCCTTTCTTCTCTCTCATGCAAAACCACAGTATGTTGTGATGATTTCCAATTAATAATTCTGAATTTGCATGACTACTTTTTTATAGTCCTTACACTTTTTGGATTCTTGACGGATTTTGTTTGCCCCCCATGAATTGCCATGTACGATTTGATAACATCTTCCCCACCCTACACTTCCTTCTCAAATATACAGACACGCTAGTGCATATAGGGTTCATTTGCTACAGCGCTATACTAAAATAAACAATAAAACAACAAATATCCAACTAAAATAATTCTCCTAACAATAATGTAAAGTTGGTGCTAATGTGATCACCTATCACTCCTAGATCTGTTACATATTCTAAGTGCAACAAAAATCTTTCCATATTCCTTAATTATTTCAATTCGTTCCACTTGTTTCTTCTGAAATTCCTTTTAGAAACATGTCCTTTTCTTTTGCTAATGCGCTTGTCCTTTTGCATGCACCAGACTACATTGGTTAGGAAGCTTAAGAATCAACTTTTATCAAGAGCTGGACAACTTCAACAAATTCATTACAAAATCACAAATTACTAGAAGAATTTCTTATTCTCAGACATATCCCTAGCCATTTAGATCTAATCTCCTGACTCCCGCATGTAGTAAACACTTGATCACATAACTTCCTCGTATATATGTACAAATAATACTCCAGTACTCTAGTATCTGAGCACAACCCTAGGATTTTTATTCCCCGCCAGCATGAATGCTAACCAATGGGTCATCCTTAGGACCAAACGCGTGGCCTTGTTTTCTAGCTCAAGATCCACTTGAAGAGTAAAGTGTATGGTACCAAATATAGTCAAGCATACATTATTTCCAATCCCACAAAACAACAAATTGATGTGAGAGTATGGCCCAATTGAGGACCAGACGAATCTGGC
The DNA here is from genome assembly GCA_033439265.1 of Dillenia suffruticosa. Lineage (NCBI taxonomy): Eukaryota > Viridiplantae > Streptophyta > Magnoliopsida > Dilleniales > Dilleniaceae > Dillenia > Dillenia suffruticosa. Next base: position 7,038,759 of record JAVTVX010000005.1, read on the forward strand.
ATGATTGCTGATTACATCAGGAAGAACAAGGTATCACTAAATTTGATAACTTGATCACAAAAAGTTCATGCTTGGTTACAGTGCATATATTTCTGAATGATTATATTAGACGACATGGATGTCCGGCATATAGATTTTTTATGTACCAAGCACTTGCATAGAGTTAGTGACGCTCAAACTTTAATAAATATTAGTAGAAAAATATAAAAGCTGTCTTCTCTATTGCTCATAGTGCAGAAAAAGGCTAGTATTCGAAGAACATGATACAAGTACTCTACTTATTTCTTATTTGGCCTTTTCAGAACACCTGGCATCAATACATGAGACATTGTTAAGCGTACATGAGTATAGTAAGACTTTGGAAACTCAAAAACTTTCTTCAAAACAAAGTTGGAGAGTAAACTATAAAATATTCAAGTTTTCTTTTCTATTATTCCTGCTTTCTGGCAAAAAAGATGAACTTCAGATGTATAATAGCATACTGAGAAACTTCTGTAAAAATACATTCTCTCTGTCCCGATGGCTTTATACTATTAAGTATGGACATGGGCACGACACACAAGACAAGGACGCTCTAAGATAGAAAATCCATAAAAAGTTTACACCATTATAATTTAAATGTTCACGTACATAAGAACTTTGTCCGAAACATAAAACCGACATGATTATTTCTAGATATATCAGATGCAATATAGATTTTATATATTAGAAAACATCAGACATGTCCTCAACTATCTATATTGGCTGACACCTGAAGAATTTAAGAAACCAATATCAAGAAATCAGATGTTCTCATGTTTGGTATAGTGGGAGAGGTGAATATTTGGGAAAATAAACTAGCATTCTCTGTGTTTGTTAAACACATAGGCGACGCCATTAGTACCGTAGTAGTAAACGCAATGATATCAGTTAGGCAATCCAGCTACTGTGAACAAATATGCAGGACAATAAGCAAAGCTTATGCACAAAAGTAAGGATGGCGATGCTATGCCGTATTAAGGGTTACTATGCAATCCGAAAGTCCATTCCCTTTTCCCTTCTAAGATCTGCATATTCAAAGCATAAACGTGTTACATGGTACTGCTCTCTTAGCATTTCACTCTATATCATATCCCACAACTGATCTAGGAGTTTAAACAATCAACTAGCAAACATCAAATTATGTCTGTTACTTTAAAATCTGTAGCAAATATAGAAAAGCCTAACTTTCATCAAATTCCGAGATTTTAATCTCACCCACTTGAATGATTTTCCTTTTTGCCCGTTTTTACCGTAACAAGGGTGTACATCCCTATTTTTCCATTAAACCCACCACAAAACTAAACCAAATCAACAAGAGAAAAAGGAAGATAACATGAAAATGGAACAGAAGTACAAAGAAAAAGAAAATGTAGGAATCTAGTTCTATGTAATTCATTAAAAGTTCTAAATTTTTTCCAACTCTCAACATGAGTGTTCTAAATTTTTTCCATCTATCAACATGGACCAATGTTTGAGATTAGCAACATAAAAGACCAAGAAAGATGAATGAAATGAACAGAAAATCCTTTCCCGAATAGAACAAGAATAAAATGATGCGGACCCATAATCTTTCGAAATCAGACCAAAACCCAAAGACTTATCCCCAAAATTCACGTCCCACAAAGAGAATGACTGCAAACATGAAACCCACGAAATCAAATGGCGTAAACTTCCTTCTATCATATTTGAAGAATAGAAAGATCCAAACCAACACAAAAAAGGACAGCTGGTCTTATAAAAAATAACATTAAATCCTTTAATTAAAATTTTGAGTTTGAATTACAATTTATGTATAAAACAGAGTATATTGAGACTATAACATTTAAATAGCTTATTACAAATCTCAAATCAAATTATTAATAATATGGGATATTGATCGTATAGTTAAAAAAAAAAAAAAAAAAAAAAAAAAAAAGAGAAAACCAACACAAAAAAGGAAAAAAAAGTATGGAACGAAAACCTCCTCAAAAGTAGTAGGATCGGTGGCCCCAAAATTGAAGGCCATTGAGTTCTTGATGTCGTGCTTTTTAAAGAGCAAGAAAATTTAAATTTTAGTAATTGGAAAAGATGGATATAGATAAACCAAGAAATATGAAAACCCCGTCTAGGAAATCGAAATACCTAAAATGGGACCCAAAGAATCTGCGTAAAGAAAAGCGCGGAAATCAATTGGGGAAAAGGGGTGAAAAATTTAATAAAAGAAAAGTTGAGAAAAAGCAAACGGAGAGAGAATTCAGATGTGGAGGATGAAGAGGAGAGAGAAGGAACTTTTTCGAAAGCACAAATTTGAGAAGCAGAGAGGGGGCAAAGAGAGGAGAGAGAAAACTATCCGTTTGAAAAGTTGGCATTCCGAGAACTAACCGGTAAGAGCGCAATTTCTCGGAACCACTTGGCTTCACAAGCCGTTGTAAAGTCAAGACGATACAGTACTTTCTTTCACACAAAAATCTGAATCTATCATTTAAATTTCTTTTCTCCAAAAAGAAAATCTCTAATTCATATTGGATATTGACTTCAAATGATTTGAAATCATATCATTTGAAATCATATCATCATGTACCCGAGAGAACAGTCTAATGGTATAAATCTCTCTTTCTCAATATGATAATCTCAGATTCAATTCTTTTTTAAAAAAATCATACCATTATCCATCACTTAAATACTTTATTTTATGATATATATAATAATTATTAAGTAATGGTCTAATAATTATAGAGTTATAAATAATAATAATTACAAAAATAATACGGAAATTATAATGATTAGAATTTTCTTTTCGCTTGTCAAAGGCTATGTTGCTTGAAAATGGAAATAAGAAAACGAAAACGGATACGAAATGATACGACAAAATGACACTTTGTAAGAATATAGGAAACGGAAACGTAAATATAAAAAATATAAGAATTTTTATATAAACATTAATTATTATATGAAAATAATAGAATAATTATAATTTTATAACAAAAATATAAGAATATCAAATATATAATTATTAATCATAAGATAATTAATATAAAAAATAAAAATTTGAATTAAATAAATAAATAATTTATTAAATATAGAAAAATATATAATTATAGAAAATATAAAAATTTTTATATAAATATAAATTAATTTAGTATAGAAAAATGTTTAAAAATTGGAAAAATGTTAGTAATGAGAAGTTTTCATATATCATTGGTCAAAGGTCGGAATTTGGATAGCGATATATAAATAATTAGGGACTCTTTTCCTTTAGCGTTGCTTCCTTCACTTGGCATTATCGCTTCCTTCACTTGGCATTATCACTTCCTTCACTTGGCATTATCACGATGAATGCATATTATTTTTGTGAGATATTCAACTTAAACTATAAATACAAATGTACTTAAAGCAAACTCATCATCACAAAAATTGAATGCACCAATCACAAAAATTGAAGGCACCAATAATCGTACTTTAATCAAAATCCAACCAGAAATTTCATGATTACTATTGGAGATAAATTTTACTCTATAGGTAATAATCCACCGACTCAACAAGGTGAGTGGTTGTTAGATCATCTAATTAATGGAGCCTGCAAAAAGCTATCGAAGGGTGCTTCGACGCGGGAGACTCCAATACTTAAGTTAGGGAATGATTTTTAAGAATATAATCAGATTAAAAAGGAGAGAGAACTTTATAATGCATTTTGTGTGCTAGGTGAAGAGTCCAGAGAACGTACCTAGCTAGTCTACATGCATGGTAAGTTTCATATGCTACCGGGGTGTGGAAATCCAAATTTCATTATAAAAGTGTCTCAGATTATGTGATTCTTAGTGAAGAGTTTTCAAAAGATTTAAAATTCTACTAACCGGGAAAGTGCAAGTTGTCAAAGGATTACTTATCTTATCGATAAGAGTTAAAGATATCTTTCCTAATTATGGGATATTACTTTAGTTGATCAAATAACAATACCGAGTACCGAAAAAGTGTAGGGCCGATCAGCCCACTACCCGAGAAGGGTCTGATCGATAAACATCAAGAAGGTAGGCTACATTTACCCAACTAGGAGATATATTTCATATAGACAACATATTTTGGCACACTCTTACCTATTGGACTATGAGCTAAGAGGATCTCGAATCTTATAATAATGGAACTTTGGACCATGTTCCATCACTTACCCCTTACTCTTGGCATCATTACAAGGGAAGTGGCTCAAGAGTTGTTTCAAATGGATAAGAATTCGAAAGGATACTAATTAATTGTAATAGTGCTGGTATCATCATTTGGTGTCAGGCATATGAGTAAATGCAGTAGTAATTAGGGAAACTGAAAAGACACCAAGTGTTATAGGTGAGTAGAAAGGATGCAATGGGAACCATTAGTGGTCAAAATGTGATCATTAAATATGAAATATTTTTTTGACTTTCAGAGGATTTAGCGATACGGTTCCCATCTTTGGGTTATATATATACGTGTGACAGTAGGAGGTTGGATTTAGAACGGTTATTTGTAAGGAAAGGGTGAAGAAAGAGTCGTGTTTTGTATAGGGGTTCAAAGTTGGAAATGAATTTTTTTCTTCTTTATAGGCTTGGCTAACTTGGCTTCTAAGAGAGTAGTGGCAGCAAAAGTTGCAGGTTCAAGGCTTCGTCAATGAGAGAACCACTGGTACAAGATTTCATCATGACAATAGGAAAGTCATAATTCATCATATGCTGATCTTGTACCAAGAGTGTTCTGACTGGACTCTTGTAGCTCATCGTTGTTCTTACGTTTTTTATTATTAGGGTTTGAGAGCAGTTTGATGGGTTGTAAAGTTCTTTCTAGTTTCTGTTTAGTATCTAATTACTCTTCTAGTTTTAATATCTTATCGGGTGTTTAACACGGGTGGTGAGATTCATCGAATTCATCTACGAATCAGTTTAAGAAGGCATTAGACACTTTGTCGAGGAGAAGATGTCTAGGTTTAATAAGCTAATTTATTTGGGAAGACGAAGATACTCATTAGCATATTCTTTCAGATTCTCTTTTTGGTATAATCTAGTCTGGCTTATGAATATGTAAACTTTCTATTTTGTTATACCAAACTATGTACTCCGATGTATGTTCATTACTTTGAAATAAAAAAGAAAGTTTTATTACTTACTTGGCAATCTTGTGTGATCAATAAAGAATTGTCTTGTCTGCTCATAGTCTTAGAACTTCAATGTAAGAGGAGTACTATCAAGTCAGTAACTTGACTGATGAGGTAGTAGTGGGTCGGCTGATTTACCTAGTCGTCGGATGCAGCACCTTATTGCTTTCAATACGAACGGGCGTATTTCTCTTATTAGTGATACGTTTCAATACGTATAACCAATAAAATGGATTGTGCCTACGAGTCAGGGAGGTACATCCTTTATTGATAGTATATTCGTTCGATTGAAAGAGGAGGTCATACCTACCTATTGAGGTGATACATACCTTATTGACAGCATATTCGTTCAATTGAGATAGTGGGTTGTGCTTACCTGTCGGGGAGATACATCACTTATTGATGGCATGTTTGTTTGATTAAGAAAGTGGGCTTTGCCTACCGATCGGAGAGATGCATCCCTTATTGACAGTACGTTTGCTCAATTGAGAGAGTAGGTCATACCTACCTGTTGAAGAGATACATCCTCTATTGATGACATGTTCACTTGATTGAGAGAGTGGGCCATGCCTACTCATCGAAGAAATACATCCTTTATTGATGACAAATTTATTCGATTGAGAAAGTGGACCATGCCTACCTATCGTGGAGATACGTTCCTTGTTGACAGTAAATTCATTCGATTGAGAGAGTAGACCATGCCTACCCATCGAGAAAATATATCCCTTATTGACGACATGTTTATTCGATTGAAAATAGTGGGTCGTATCTACCCACCGGGGAAATACATCCCTCATTGACGACACATTCGTTCGATTAAGAAAGTAGGCCGGGGTTCGTCTGGCGCGAAGGCCTAAGCTACTCCTTAGTTTAATAGTATGTTAGCAACATATAAAGGAAATAGTATTCTTATTGATAAACTAAGAGAGAACAAATATCAAAGCTAATGAGAGTGATAAAAATTATTGGTGGTAGATATATAAATTCTCTGAATTTCACATTCTCAGGATGATTAAACCGTCTAAATGGTTGAGTCGGTACATTTTTGGGTGAACTACTGAGCATATTTGATATGGGTCTTTCCAATTAGGTGCTAGTTTGCCCCCCAGCTAGGGTTGTCCGATAGCTTCTACTCTATGGAGGACCAAATCGTTTAGTTTGAACACCTTAGTTTCAGAAGCAGGTCCAACCGTTTATGTAATGCAAGCTTGTTCTATTTATGCTTGTATTGATCTACCCGAAGCGAATGAATGACAATCTCCACCGGTATTACTGCTTCACAACCATAGGTCAGACTAAATGGTATTTCTTCCGTTCTCCTTTGAGGCATTGTTTGGTAGATCCAAAGGATGCCATAGAGCTCGTCTACCCAGCGACCTTTGATTTTATCTAGTGTGGCCTTAAGTCCTTGAAAGATTATTCAGTTTGTTACTTCGGCGAGACTATTAGCTTGTGGATATGCTACGAAGGTGAAATGATGCTGAATTTCCAATTTGCTACAGAAGCCCTTAGAACTTTTATTGTCAAACTATTTGCTATTGTCAATAATTATGATATGGGGCATGCCAAATCTGGTAATAATGGATATTCATACAAAATTTTGTATTTTACTGATAGTGATCTGCGTTAATGGTTCGACTTCTATCTACTTAGTAAAATAGTCGATTTTCATGACTAGAAACTTTCACTGTCCGACAGTAAATGGGAACGGTCTAAGAATGTCCACCCCCACTGTGCGAACGACTACGGGTTTGCTATCGGGCAAGGCTTGGTAAAGGGCTAGTGTGATATTGACAAGAAGTATTGGCATTTGTCACATCTTCTGACATAATCATCCACTTTAGTCTTCATGGTTGGCCAAAAATATCCTTGCTGTAGAGCTTTATTAGCTAGATTTCGAGCACGTGAGTGGTTTTCACTTATCCCTTCATGGATTTCTCTAAGTACATAATTTTCTTCTTTAGGTATCAAACATTTTTGGTATGGATAGGTGAAAGACTTCTTGTAAAGGTCCCCATTGATAATAGTGTAGTGAGTGGCTTTGCATCTCAGTTTAGTTGCCTCTGAAGGTAGGCTCGAGAATTTCCCATGTTTTAGATAAATCTCTATGGAGTCCTTTCAACTTGGTGAATTGTTTGCTGATAGGATCTACCAGAGTTTGTCAATGCTTAGGTAAGATAGGCTCTCAATATAAACTGTTTGGTTGGTTACAAACGAGTCAAAACAGGCTAACTTGGAGAGTATGTTGGCTTACGCATTCTCTGACTGAGAACTTTGCTATATGTCCATCTTGTCAAATTTGTTCACTGTCTCTCATAACTTGGATAAGTACTTTACCATCTTCAGCTCCTTAGTTTTATAGACTTCTTTAATTTGCTTTGACGACCGGTTGGCTGTCGATAAAAACCCATATGTTTTGGACTCCTAGTGATGCTGTAATTTGCAATCTAGTTAGGAGGGTCTCGTATTAAGCCTATTTATTAGTCACTTGAAAATCAAAATAGTGGGTGTACTCTATCTTAAAATCGCCAGGTCCTACAAGAATGAATCTAACTCCTCTTCCTGAGGAGTTCGATGACCCATCAATATAGAGTGTCAGTTCCAATAATGAGCATTCTTCTTGGTCATCGACAGGGGCTCGCTCGAAGGAGGTCGGGAACATGCATTCAAGAATGAAATCAATGAGGGCTTGGCCTTTGATTGCTGGCCTCCATTGATATTTGATGTCAAACTCATTTAACTCGATACTCCATTTAATAAGCCGACCTGAAGTGTCCCTTTTCTATAAAATCTACTTTAGAGACTGGTTGGTCAATACTACAATTATATGAGCTTGAAAGTATGACCAGAGACACGTGACGATAATAACTAGGGCAAATGTCATTTTCTTGATGGGTCTATAATTAGCTTCCAACTCTTGAAGTATGCAGTTAACGTAGTATAATGGCTTTTGTGTGGTGAATTCCTACTTGACAAGAACAGATGAGAGTGCTCGATCAGAAATTAAGAAATAAAGATATAATTTCTCACTAGAAATGGGTCAAGAGAGTTGCGGGGTGATACGAGGTATTCTTTGAGCTGTTAGAATACTTTTTGGCACTCCGGTGTCTATACAAATTTCTAAGACTTCTTCAGAGCTTCGTTCTCCCCTACTTTTGACATGAGCCAATTTAAAGCTATGATCATTTCCATGAGGCGTTGCATTTCCTTTAGCGTCCTCGATTGTTCCACGTCTTGCATGGTTTGTCTCTTCTCTGGATTTGTCTCGATCCCCTGGTTGGTGATTAGGAAACCTGAGAATTTTTTTGATATGATTTCAAATGTACACTTCGCCTGATCTAGTCTTATGTTATAACGTTCCAGTATTCGGATTGTTTCTTCAAAATCTATGAAATAGTTTTTGGCACTAGTGCTCTTGACGAGCATGCCATCGATATAGGTTTCTACGTTTCTACCAAGTTGTCCATTGAAAACCTTGTTAACTAATCTCTAAAAAGTCGTCCTACATTTTTTAAGCTAAAAGGCATAACTTTATAGCAATAAGTATCGAATTCCATTATAAAATTAGACTTTTTCTTGTCTTCTAAAGCCATGTATATTTGATTGTAGTTAGACTAAGCGTCCATGAAACTCAAAAGTTGGTAGGTTGAGGAGTTGTCCACTAGATTGTCGATATTATGAAGCAAATAACTATCTTTCAGGCATGTCTTGTTGAGGTCGGTGAAGACCACTCATATTCTCCAAATGCCGTTAGAGTTTTTTATTATGACCACATTGGCTAACCATTTAGGGTATTCTACATTTTGAATAACCGTTGCTGTTATGAGCTTCTAGACCTCCTTTTATATTACATGTTGGTGTTCCAGTATGAATACCCTTTTTTTCTGCCTCACAGGCCTACAATTCACAACTAAAGTCAATTTGTGGACTATAACCGAAGGGTGGATACCTGGCATGTCTTCCGGAAACCATGCTAAGACTTTAGAATATCACCAAATACAGTTCACAATTGCTTTCTGGAGTAGTAGGTGGGCTTCAATTTGGATTGTGTCACGTCCCGAACCGGGATCGTGAACAGACGCCCGTTGTCCCTAGATGCCGGCTGTATTTTTACAGAAAATCGGACAGAATCTCCTTATAAATCGGAGGTTTTCCATGTACAATTTCACCTGTATATCACATTCATCCTATAAAAATAAACGATTAGCCATCCCGGCCTCTCCAAATCAACAAATACCACAGCCAACATCAAGAACAACGCAAGGCTATAAAGTTTTTAGCAGTCCTAACAACAGACCTCTACTATCATGCCCAACAAAAGCATGAGCAGCCGCCACACCGAGCGGACCTAAATTCAACGCATATATAAAATAAATTCCCAAGTTATTTGTTTTTTTAATTTATATTCACAAATGCCTCAATGCAATGAAATAAATCAATACGAGGGTTTCATGAATAAATGTCCATAATTTATACAGTCATTCCAAAAACTTGATAAATATATTGGTCAAACTAAAATCTCCAATACATAATAATATCACCAATCAACGTAGCAGAAGAGATGGAAAATATCCATATCCAAATCCAGTGATATCTCCTCGGTCCAACACTAATCCTGTGGAAAAGAAAGCGATGGGTGAGTATCTATGGAAGGATACTCAGTAAATGAGGGGATTGATATCATACTATCAATTCGAGGGTGAACTTGGAGTATCAAAATATAAGATAAAAATATCCACAGTGTGCAAACCAATCATGTTATTTCAAAATCATATATCATACGCACACATCAGAAGATAAGATATGCATCCAATATTTACATCAATGTCATGAAGAGCCGGCCAATGAAATATTCCCGGCAATGGTTTACCTTGACCAAGGATGACACATTGTGGGTTTTTCCAAATGCAAGTATTAAATAATGGCTCTCTACCCCAATGTTGGCCACACACTACCCTGACTAACCTGTAAATAATAATGATGTACATATAACTAGTCGGCCGTGTATGGTGCCCCCACCTGGTGCTAGACGGAGCCGTACTCAACATCCTCTCCGATGAGGGTCAACCTGGGACACCCATACACATGATGATCTGGCAGATACCTCCGGTCGAAACGTATCCGGGCACAAGGGGTGCTTCTACCAGATGTCTTTCGTAGCTACGGATCACAATATCATATCGGCCGGGCACGTAGCCCCATGCATCCCATCACCATGTCGGCCAGGCATATAGCTCCATGCATCATATCATAACGTCAGCCGGGTATACAGCCCAAATATATAAGTAAATCCATTTAAAACCATGTGTCAATGCAGTGGAAGCATTAAAACGTATCAATATGTCGAAAATGTAGCACAATATACAGTTATCAAAACTCATGGATGCATATCAATAAAGACAGAAATTAAGACATTCCAAAGATCACAAAACATTTCATAAAATATTCAAAAATTCTAACAATCATGCATTTTGCAGAAATATGTCATTTAAAAAGTATTTTTTTTAAACATGGTTTCAAATCAATAGCGAATGTCAAAATTCCACTCACAATTCTAGGGAGGGTGGTCACTCCTTATTTTCAAAACCAATCAAATCTGATCTGCTTACTCGGGTCTCCAAAAAGATCAACCTAATCAGATTATCAAAATTGAATATCAATTTCTCAAGCATCTTTAGGATTTATCTGAAAGACATGAAATGTATAATATCCTCCACTTTACGCCTCATTTCAATCCAACCCTACAACCCAGATACTTTCATGCATATTTCAAAGTTTAACTCTAAGGAAACTATTCGAATTCACTCGACATAATTTTGTGATTCTATAATACGCTTTTTTTGTATCAGATCATCTAATTTCTGTAACATTCTATACTTAACCTTCAAAATCATATATAATCATTTCATAATTTGTATTCTATTCGCATTCCACTTACACTCTAAACATATACAGAATCTTTCATCTTAGATTCAATCCTAGATTCATCCAATTTATCAATTAGTGAACCTTACACTTCTACTTGATTTTCATAGGATCAAGCAAACCTATTCTGATACTTCTATTCTTTTTTTACAATTCAACTAAGAGAAAATACAATTCTGAGTTTACACAACAAGTAGAGAGTGAAATACAATATGATGCTTTTAATCTTCAGAATGCTCGTTACAATGCACGTTTAAACAAAATCACGAATAACGCTTTCAGAGATTTGTTTTTCAACTTAACGTCACAGACCATGCCTCCTCTATTCTTGAATGGATTTTATAGTCGAGCAATTAGGGTTTGACTGTTGAACATCATTAAATGCATTTTAGTGTTTGGTAAGGTAGGTGAACAATGTAATAAATTCACATTAGCTTTTCTGAACAAATGAACGTTAGAAACAACAGGTCGATCTATCAAGATTACAAACAGACTTGCTTTTGTAATTTAAATTCATACGTCGCCTTGTTGATTAGTCAAGTCGCCTTATCATGACTATAGGAGGACTTGTTTGGCTTGGGTTGTCTTGACAATTATTCATTTTCCTTTGTCAATGTGAGAGATAAGAGGACTTGTCTTTACATTAAGTGGCATTGTCAAGTCACAAGTCTTCTTATAGAAACCATGAGTCGCCTTATGTTTGATTCTCACTTTGCAAGGCGACTTGTATTTGTGAGTAAGACGACTCATATGTTAAGAGTTCAGATTAGGTCGTCTTATGTATTCAAACGGGTCGCCTCATCTGTTATGCAAACTTTTGTTTCTGAGATATGAACAAGCCAGGTCGTCTTGTGCATGACCTTGAGTCGTCTTATGGATGTGCAGCTTCCTTAGATCGTCTTGTTCATTTTATGGAGGCAACTTACATTTTCGTTTCTAGGTTCAAGCGATCTTGTGGATATTTTTGGGTCGTCCTAAGAATGATTGGGTCGTCATGCCTTTAAGACTGAGTCATCTTTAGGTGCTACAGAATCAGACTTCTATGATTCACTTTTGTCAGGTCGCCTTGTTATACTTGCTGAGATGACTTGTTATCCTAAATGCTATAGTCAGGTCGCTTACTAGAACGTTAAGTCGTCTTAAGTTTTGTGCAGAGATAAGTTTCTGAGGCATGACTACCTCAGGTCGTCTTATATTAGAGGTCAGGTTGCCTTAAGTGTTCTACAGATTTAGATTTCTGAGACTTACTTTTCTCAGGTCATCTCACGTTAGAGCTCAGGTCGCCCTATTTTCTATGACGTAGTTAACAGGTCGCCTTATGTCGAATATCAGGTCGTCTTGGCCATTTTGACTTAACTAAATTTCTATCAATCATTCTCATAAGTCATCTTATGCATATGAATGATGCGACTTGGACATCTACAACCAATTTTAACAATTATTCAAATTTATTTCTAATTTAAATTAATTAGCTAAAATCAAATTTCATTACTTCTAATTATTACCAAAACATATTTTGTTCAATATATTTTTTAAGGTTCTGTTGTCATCAAAAAGGGGAAGTATGTTAAAGAATGTTAAGTAAATTGTTATCTCCTTAGTTTTGATGATAACAAAATCTCTTATATTATTCTAACCAATTTATTTAGTGTGTAAAATTTTTTATTTAATAGATAGCTTTTGCTAAAAAAAGGTCATAGAATTAGCCATAGAATCAGTTGTAGAAGCAAATCTTATTTGGTCATAGAAATAAGATTTTTTTTAATATATTTGTTTAAGATCTAGCTAGCAAGGTAAGTGTAGTTTGGATACTACACTTAACCTATAATTGATTCTAAATGTATATAAAAGATTTCACAATATGAGAACAATTCATATTCCACTACTTAGAAATTTTTCTAAGTGTTGAAATGTGATCATTTGGATATATTTGGATAGTCATATCTTCTTTGTGCTGAAATATTTCTAAAACCAAAAATTATATTTCAAAGAAAGTGTGTGGAACTTCAATTTCAAGCATGTACAGTATAAATATTTTGCGGATATGTTGGAAAAAAATTAGCTGAAAGTTAGTTGGTTACCTATTTTTCATAATATAATTATTTGTCAGAAAATGGTTTTCGATGGGTATTTGGCCTTCGATATCTTCACCACTGATTTTGAACTTTTGAATTTAATTATTCTACATTATAATACTATAGTTGAATAGCATATATGATAATTTATGGCTTAATTACTTCAAAATTTTGGTAGAGAAATAAGTGGACAAAGTTGACTAGCTGTTCTGAAAAATTCATAACTAAGTCTGATCTTCTAGAGTAATTTTTTTATTTTTTTGAAAAAGCAATCATCTGGATATAATCAAATCAATTATTGAATATGATAGAGGGATGTTTTTACTTTCGATAAATTTCAAAATTCATGAGAATTTGAAGCATATTTTTCCGAAACAGTTGCTGAAGTTGTTGCTGTAACTCTGGGGAATTTTTACTGCTGTTTGTTGAGATTCTTTAGTATCAAATACATCAATAATTTAGCAAGTTTTCAAGTGAGTAAGAACAGAGAACGTGGATGGCTGAATGACTATTATTTTTTAGACTTCATAGTACCAAAAAGATCAAGCAAAAGTTTTGCATTCTAAGCTTACTATCATTTTTCTTTTTCCTATAAACTTTTGATTGTATTTTGTGTGATTTGTCTTCCATTGTTGGACGAACTAATTTTCATAGAGTGAAGATCAGAAGTCAACAAGTGGATTTATATTATTGTTTTGGATCATAGAAACTAACAGATTGTTAGATTACGGATTGCTTGGCTGGAAGAGTAAATGTAGGCATAAAGCTGAAGTACTATAAACCAGATTTGTCTCCTTACTTTTTTTTTTTTTTGCCATATATTCTATAGATTGACCATAGGTTTGTTTAATCTAAGTGGAGTTAGAAAAAATTTTCGAAAAACCAAAATTTAAACAACCAATTCAACCCCCCTTCTTGGTTGTCTTTGGGACCAACAGATAGTATCTCAAGACCGTCCAAACTAGGATGGTATAGGATAGCATTGCAAGGAAATGAGAGTTTAATCGTGTGAAAAGTGGTTCTGGCAGTAGTATTATGAGAACACATTCCTAAAGTTACATTAAGCAAAATAATACCTTTTGGAAATATGCACTCATCGGCAAATCTCTTTAAAGGTCCGTCTAAATTGTTTGTCAGAAGGCATCCAAAAAAATGAGATTTCAATTTGCTTCTTGATTGATAAAAATTCTTTTGACAAGGAACGATCCTATTTCGACAAGAATGACTAGTAGGTCGTTTCGGTTGGTGTTGACTCCTATCAAATCATTATCATCAAAACTGATTATGGGTTGTTCCTTTTGGTCAATGTCAGGACTATGAAAGAAGGAAGTAGGATGAGAAGTACGTTCGACTAAAAGAATCAGTCTGTTCTCATGAACAACGCTAATCTGTTGGAGGTGGGTTTTGTTTCACGGATAGTAACTCCATTGACTCGAACGAGATGAGTAGTTGTTGGACCGTCTAATTGATGGAACCTACAAAAAGCTACCCGAAGGTGCTCCAGTAGGGGAGAATTTAATACTCAAGTCAGATAGCGGTTTTCAAGAATTGAAACAAACTGAGAGAGAAAGAGCTATATAATACTTTTTGTGTGCTAGGTGAAGAGTCCAAAGAGCGTACCTGACCAACGGCCTTTATGATGTATATACAGTTTGCAAGCATGGTAAGTTCTGTATGCCCGGCATGTGAAAACTCTAGTTTTTTTGTGAAAATATTCCGAAATTTCATGATTTTTAGTAAAGAATTTTCAAGAGATTTAAAATCCTTCTTACTAATTTGGAAATTTCAAGTTGTCAGGAGATTACTTTCCTTATTGATGAGAGCTGAAAATATTCTTTCTAATTACGGAATGTTATTTCCACGATTTAAAAAAAGTGAATATTAACTTAATTGATCAAATAACAATACCAAGCATCGAAGATGTGTTGGGCTGATCAGCCGACTATCCGAGAAGGGTCTAGTCGATAGGTACCAAGAGGGTGAGCTATATTTACCCAACCAAGATATACATCTCAAATGGACAACATATTTTGACGCACTCTAACCTATTGGACTATAGACTCAAAGGATCTTGAATCTTATGATAAAAGGTTTTTGGACCATATTCCATCAGTCACAAATCCAACTAGGCTAACTACAGCTATGGTTAGGCCACCCTTGTCTCTGCCAAGGTCTCAAATCACACTAAACGTTTTTAACTAAAATTTTGATTTCGAATCTCAAAAATAAAAACAGACGCCAAAAGTGATTATCTCTAAATTGATTTAACTATTTTTAAATTAAATTAATCGAATAACTCACGTATCGATTAAAAAAACAAAAAAAAAAAAACCTTGCCCCAAAATGTGCCGATGTCTAACGATCAATTTGAGAGAAATTAATTTGTAGTCCTGCCCATGTGCTCTCTAGCCCGTTTTCTATTTTTGTCCTATACTAATCACATAATTTATAATTCTATGCATATTATAAATTATTTTTGTATTTAATGCGAGTAAAGATTATCATATTTAGCTCAGTAAATAATTTGCATCAAATTTGGCGAATTTGAGGAAGTTCAACTTAGGATGGAGAAATGTTGGAGCACTCAAAATCAATAATTCTATATTTATTACAAATTTATAAAGACATTAATGAAAAAAATTATTTCATCATTTTATCTTATATTGAAAGATAGAATATTAATTTAAACAATTATACATTTGTAAATAAAATTTAATTTGTATGACAAGCAATATTCCTCGTAAACTTTTTGTGCTTCGATTGGCTTTCATAACTTAAAAGTTTTAACCTTATATCTAGACTATTTTACCTGTTTGGAATCGAATGAAAAACGAGTTCAGTTCATTCGAAAGCTTGAAATCAAAAATTAAAATTTGGAGCTCATTTGAATTTTTATGTTTTGAACAACATAGGAGATCATTTTTAAATATTAATATATATACTCAATTATCCTTAAATTTTTCTATTTTTTGGAAATAATTAGGATAAAATGGTTATTTATAAGTAAAGTTAGGTGGAATCTACAAGTTTTAGTAGATTTTATTTGCAAATTCCATTTTTTTTTAATTATTATTTTCAAAAACCATGCCATTTGTAAAGTTAGAAATGAACTTTTAACTTTTTTATTCCGATCATTAAAACTTAAATCTGGAAATAAACTATGCAAAAAATGTAAAATTCATTTAGATTCTCTTGCAGCCTCTGGGCCAGGATTGAATAGAAGACATCAATCCAACCAATTTTTGGGTTGGGTTGGGTTGGGTTGTGCTTTTGCAAGCTCTAGCCTGGCCCAGCCCGGAATAATGAGTCTTATTATTATTTTTTTTTCTATTAATAATGTACGTATATATTCAACTAAGAAAAATGGAGTTCAACTACATGAAGGTGTGGATTCAATTTCTTAACCCACTCATTGTTCCCTTTTTAGTTTAATACGTTAATAGTTATATTAAATACATTAAAGATTAAGTGAAATAAGGTGTTAAGAATAAATATGAGCGGAAAGAACCAACAAATAGTTGCATAGTAAGATATGATGCTAAAACCCTTAACTAAGTTCCTGAATTCAACTCACAGTTTGGATATGAAAAAAACTATATTGGGAGGGTAGTCCCCTTAAATGAGTCACTGTAAATCCTGAACTGGATTAGTCAGAGCGTTATTTCAAATACTGATTGATACAGTATTAAAAAAATATAAGTGGGCAGATCTGGGCTTCTATGTTTAGTAAATAGGAAAGGTTGGGCTCACCATAGAATTTTGGGCCTAGTGGTTATGGTCCCGCTTGGAAGTTTGACCTCTGGCCGAAGTTCGATTATGGTACCCGCACAAGCAACCAGTAAATAGGACAGGTTGGGCTCAGATGATGGGGCCAAGATTTATGTTCCCAACTTGAATTTGACTCGATATGATCGATAATGGTTTTTTTTTTTTTTTTTTTTTTGTGCGCAACATGTCCAATGATTTTTTTAAAAATAAATCACTGGTTAATTTGATTATATCTTATTAAATCTAATTGGACTTAGATTGAACCGGAAAATTTCTTCCGATACACATTTTTGTCATACACAGTATTTAGCCAAGACGTTGCTTAGAGGATACCTATACCCAACTATTGGATCAACCAGGGTTAATCATATATCAATAATATTGCAAAAGTATGAAACAGTCACCAGCCACAAGCTCAGAGGCAATATGATAAGAATTAAATTATATGATCTACTGTGTTCCGCATTTACTTGCAAAATATATCATTTTGGATGCCTATGAGCTTCAACTCCAATGACACATTTCCCCTCCCCCATATAATATGCTCGAGTTCAAACCCCTATGCACAACAGAAAAAATTATTTTGGATCTTAATTAAGATAAATATCCTTAATATAGTTATGACATTCTACTCTTTTTTTTATTTTTTGCGCAGGAGTGTAAAAGACTAGAGGAGCAATCAACATGGCACTCTCCAAGATTACAGTGACAATTATCCCTAAAAACCCCTGGAAATAGAGAAAAATAATTAGGAAGAGTCAATCCCACAACGGCCCCTATAGTGCTTAGGCTGAATTTGTCGGTGCAATCTAGATACCAAAATTCCTTATTACACAATTTTCTAATCAGTCACGTCCAATTAGAGATGAAGGGGTACGCTGAAAAAAAGAAAAAAAAAAATAAGGCTAATTTGTTAGCAAACTCAAATGCTGCAATTAGAGATACAAATGTACAGAAGTATTTAGCGTGCCTAAAAGTATTGATAGAACCTCAAGAGTTGTTTATCCCGAAAGGATGATCAAGCATCTGCTGCAGGGCCTAAGGACTCTATAAAGTACAGCTACCTCATGAAACAAAACTTCCGGCACATATTTTGGCCCCCAACTCTACTCAAACTAGCACTTTGGCTATGAACAAATGAGGTTTGGATCAAGTGGCAACTTCTCCCCTCCCCCCATGTAATAGGCTCAGGTTTGAGTCCGGTATGAACCAAAAAAAAAAAAATGATCTTCAAAAAATGTCGAATACTGCAAGCTTCTCGCAACTTCAAAGAAATGTGCAACCGCGTCTTCAGGGGTTCCCACAAGTACCCCATGTCCAAGATTGAGAATGTGACCGCCTGGACCTGCACATCTCACAACCCTGCCAAAAGGGACAGCGTTACACTTGGTGACGTGGAAAGGAGACGGGAAGATAGTTCTAGGAAAATCTGAAACAATCATCAACCGACACTGCTTTTATGTAATAAAGCCGTTCTTATTTTTCTCATTTGCCATTTTAGAACAATGTAGACTCACATGCAAGATTCCAAAATATCTTACATAGAAGTATCAGTTGACTACACAATGCTACTTTGAATGCTTGAGCTAGAAATGCCTCAACTATAAATAGGTAACACATAAGTTTGTTTTTATAGTTGCCAAATGTGTTTTTTTACACTTAGCTAGAAATGCCTTAACTAAAAATATTCAAATTTGTAAAACCCAAGTCAGAAAGAATCCATTGAATATTTTTTTTTGGGGGGGGGGGGATTTGTAACAAACTTGCACTGTCGACTCCAACTTAGAGTATGGTACTATATACAGGTCACAGTAGAAATCCTAATCAAAATCAGCTATAGGAATGAAGTCTGTTCGTTAATAGACTTTTTAATGCGAATAAATAAAGCGAAAGAAGTCTGTTCATTAACATGGCACTTATTCATCTTTTTTGGTATACTTTCACTCTCACTCTTTGGCTTTGCCCTACTGGAGCATATCATGGAGGAGGATCCTGCGAGTGAGCTCTAAGCAGTGGTGGACAGTAATAACCCATATAATAGAAACAACAGAAGCGGTTCAATCAATTGTACTATAAGACTATTTCCTAGTTATGGGAATTAATAGACTGTCTACATAGGTGCTAATTCCAGTAAAGGTCCATTGTTAAAAGCCAAAAGTTAACGATGCAAATCAAACCTTTTTATTTCGTCTGCCAATGCTGGAAGAGGAGAAAATAGTTAAGCTGGATCAACATTTCCTTGTACACTGATGTCATTGCCCAATCTCTTCTTTCCATCAGCCATATCCACGGTCCAGTCGAGCCCAATGACATCAACTCCAGTTCCTTTCATCCGCTCGAGAAGGCCACCATTTCCATTAATGTAGAGAACAAGTGGGGTCTGAGGGCATTTTTTCCTCACAATTTTCAAAATCTGCAATTTAAGAGACCCATGATTAGCTACTCAAATAAACAGTTCAATAGGAAACCATGAAATGATCATCCCTTATATATATATGGAAGAATCTGAAAAGAGCAAGATTTGAGAATTGAAAGGGGAAAAAAATTCATGGGCATAAAGAAGCTCAAGCTGATCAGAGAGAATGTTTCATAGAGCTAAATGTATGCAATCATTTCATTGCTTTCAGACTCAGCAACAATTAAAACTGATTTCAAAGAGAGATCAGGTTTTGTATTTTCTGATTCATGGATCCCTCAAATAGCTTTGTGTGCATGCATGTGTGCGTGAGAGAGAGGGAGGAATTATTTAACCTCCTCAATATATGGCTTTGACCACTGCTCCCACATTTCAGAAGTTGGCTGGCCGCTCCATGAATCAAATATTTGTATACAATGAGCCCCAGATTCGACTTGGAAAACAATATACTCAGATTGCCTGTGCCAAATGAGAGAGAAGAGCTCTTAAAACATGTGGGCCTGTACAGCACATTCTCTTAAAGGTTGTATATGTGCGAGTTGTACCCCCTTCCACAATATATGTCGCAATTGTCCAAGGAGCTCCCACAAAGCCTAGAACTGCAGCCTGTGTTCCAACCTACATGAGATTCAAAACATAAGCATTTCAGAAAGAGAGTATAGGGTTTTTCTTCTCTCATGGAGCACTAGAAAATGTAAGACAGTGTCAGATTCCTCCCACTGGCAAACTATAAGTTCATTCCAAACAAATCAAGGTCATCAGTGAAATTTTCTTTTTCAATGATGGATGACCTACCTCCTTGCACAAGATCTTTAGGGATGCTCCCACAAAATGAAGTTTTTCCAAATCAATTGGATGAAGTTTTTTCAAGCCCTCTTCACAACATATTGTCAACTGAATGACAGGCCCCCTCACTTCTTGTATATCAAATGGGACACCAAATGCAGGCAAAGGGGTAAGTATGTCAGAGAAAATAATGACCCATCAGGACAGAAAGCTTCCCAAGGCTGCAAAGAGATTTCCACAATGAGATCAGTTGTCTCAGACCTCTTTCTAAAGGAGGGATGTGTCTCAGCTAGCTTTCTGTAAACAGCCATATACCTTCCTGCTTGGCGCATCATCCATGCTGGAGCCCTAGTTACATGGTCTCCTCTAGCAGCCTTAACTAAGAGAGGCTCTGCATCTGAGCAATGTAGTTGACAGTATTAAACTTTAAAAGACAAACTCATGCTCCTAAAATATAGCTCCTTTTACCACGCCAAGAGTGTCTAACTCACAACGGCAACACTTGGAACAAGATAAACTTCAAATGATTGCACAAAGCAATTGAACAACTCTTAATACCAAAAATTTCATCAGTAGCATGTAGCAATTTAATTGCCTGGACAAATAAAATTGAAATCTAAAGAACACTCACTCGCATCCAGAAGGCTACTCTAATCCATTCAGATCAATTCGGCTTGGAATCGGCAGTTGGCATAAACCAGGACATATATGGGTACATAACAGTAGAAAATAAAATGAAATTATTTTTCTTTGATTGCTGAATTCAACCTCAGATTCTTCTCTACTCAAACATTTGAATGTGGGGTTAAATCTATTCTCAATTTATCCAAAATTATCCAAAGCAATACTTACATAAATCTAGTATGTCCAAAGTCCTAAAAAGACGTGGCAATTCAATCAATTAGAGCTAAATTAAAAATCCTATGTTAGTCTACAAAAAATTGCAAGCAACAGTCAAAACCCAAAACCCAATTGCGCAGAAAAAATACAGAGAGAGAGAGAGAGAAAGACCTGAAGAAGAATAAGCAATGCATTTGGGTGAGGATTTATGTCTCGGAGAAACCCATAATGTGTTGCTGCGGTTGGAGAGATAATCACCAAGCTCTTGCACGAACAAGCTTGACAAGGACCACCCAATTGAGCTGCGAACAATTTCAACGACACCCAAGTTCAATTTGAGAGAGAGAGAAGCAGGTACATGGGTAGAGAAGAACAAGCAACTCGACCTAAACTGTATTTAATCAGATCCAATATAATTACCGGATAAAAGGATATTATCAACTTTATCAAACTGTTCAAAGAGATCAATGTATTCAAAATTTCTCCTATATGACTTCACAGCCTTCCTTCATTTTCCATTTTTTAGGCTTAATCTTCTTCATTTTGAGATGCTGTAAATGTTCCATAACTATCAGCTGCACAACCCATACAAATCAACGCATATCTTCTGTAACTAAATTGCAGCTGCAGGCAACAAAAGAAGGAAAATAAAGCAAGAAAAATAGCAACTGCATGTAGATACTTGAGAATTTAAGGGTTTTCAATTAATCGATTTATCTCACTCGTCTATCTAAGACCACCCTTTCCTCTTCAGACAGACGATTAATACAAGCACCTGAGGGAAAAAAAAAAAAAAATTACCAGGAGCTGTGATGCTCCAAACGGATGATCAGTACATGGATGGAGAATACCAGCAAGTTTCGGGAAAAATGTAGAATGTCAAGTCTGGTACCATGATTTCCTATGTTGTCAAAATGTTGAGAATACCAGCTCAGAAGAATACCATCAAGTTTCTAGTACTTCTAAAAATATTGCATTTTCTGAATATATTGCATTTTGATCAAAACTTATATTTTACTGCTGCAGAAGAAAATTTTCTGCTTTTTTAGAAGGATGGCCTATATCCCATTAGCAAGAAATCTTCTCATATGAAGATAAACAAAGTGACAGATTTCCCTATCAACAGTAGGTAGTCTAAAAGAGTGTTATGCCTGCAGACATTATGTCAAAGATCTCAGAAAATGGTCTAAAGTAATGGCCATTTGTAAAATTGGAATCGTGCACACAATGATAGAGATATGCCTGCCTTTGTTGGTATCATTATGCATCATCAAGATGAATATTATTTGGAATAAAATACAAGGAGTTGAAAGCCCTTTGAGGTTGTTCAAAGTGCGTATACATATATATAAAGAAAAAACCAATGAAGCTTTTAAAAGTCTTTGTTATTTTAGTGCAATTCCTCACAAATTTCCTTCCTAATAACTAGCAGTAGAACTCCCTTTCGAGGGACTTCTGACTTAAATGGTCTATAAACCATCCTTTCTGTCATCTCGCAGGGAGGCTAGAAATGCCCAACGAGAAGAATTTTGTCACCATCTATCAAAACCAAAAACCCATGTTGACTTCAATCTTTTGCTGCAAGATTTGCCTATTGTATCATAAAGAATGGTGTAGTTCAAGCTACTCACATTCCTGAAGTAGCAGGACTTGCTGCCACCATAGTCGTAAACCTGTTGGGTACTCCCAAGTCCACTTTGTATTAAGTTGTCCTTCACAAGAATAGAGCCCTGCCCATTCTGCAAATTCCTGAGAGAGCTACTTGGGACTCCAAAATTACTACCCGATGACCTATCTTCACCAAATTCCAACGTAACATTTGATATTTGAGAATAAGTTCCATTCCCCTGATCTTCACCGTTCAAGTATACTTGAATCAGAAATTTCTTGTGTGACTGTGAAATGTGGGTTTCGGAAGATGGCATCTCAAAATTAACACTGGTATTGAAATTGATGATCTGGTTTACAATCTGCATATCCCCATCATTACCCATCACCATTTTGTTAGTATAATTGAACTCCTGAGCAAAATGGGTCGTGACCCTTCCATGTGAAGATTTTACCCATCCACTTGATAAAATCGATCTACTTACTTTCGTTAAGAAAGTGCCATTCAAACCTTTAAAGTTAGATTCAAGAGACACTAGACTAGGCATGCTATTAGAGCTCAGTAGTTTCCCTTCAGTTTGTGTGCTCTGACTATCCAACCAAAGATGTAAATTTGCATCAACATACCACACATTCAATGCATTTGTGACACTAAAAGCAAACTCATGTGTCTCACCATCCAAAATCTTCTCCAAGAATGGTGTGATTTCGATATCATAAGAAGGAAGATCAAATGACCCAATTCCAGTTATCGGTCTCCACAAGAAAGGATTTATCCCACCAGTATAAATTACAGTAAAAGGCCATACAGCACCAATAATCACACCATCCAATCTCACCAGAACCTCTCTAAAAGGTCCATTTCCGGGTGTATTAGTCAGGTTATTTGCATCAATATACTCTTGAGGAGGATTAGAATACCAAAACTCATCATTTTCATGAAAAGAAACATAAACCTCCAAAACAGCCCTATAAACATTTCTAGGAATTTTGAACTCCTTCGCTTGAGTATCAGTAGAATTCTCAATTTCAAACCACAACCCATCATTCAACGGCAAATTTCGTGAAATCGGTAAGATCAAATTTGCCCTAGAATGACGATTTCCATGACCGAAATTCCCCAAACTAGGTAAAAACCGATTCAAACTATGTTCTTCAGGGTAAAACTTAATTGTAATGTTCACATGGTAGATGCCAGTATAAGTGCTATCAACTAAATTTCCAAGATACACCGCAAGTGTTTGATTCTGCATTAGCAGCGAATTATACCTTGTAATGTCCTTCTCAACTGTCCAGATTGTGCCTGTGGCTATAGGCTCAGCAGTACAACTTCTAAGAATCTCAGCCCCACCTAACCAAACCCCAATAATTCTATCAAATTGTTTTCCTCTACAGGTAGATTTCCATTCAAGAACGATTTTTGAGAATTTCTGAGATGGGCAATTTTCGGGTGGAGTGTAATTTGCAAGAACGGGCGGTTTGCTGTAGGTGTAACCAAAGTCATGTTGGAGTACTAGGTATGAACAAGGTCTAGTTTTGGGGAGATTTATGGGTTTGGAGACTTCAAAGTATTTTGTTAACTGGGTGTGGTTAGAGGATTTGGGTTGGAAATGGAGGTCTGATTTGCTGAGATGGTGGGCTCTGTGAAGGGTTGCTGTGGAGGAGACAGATTGGAGGAGGAGAAAGAAGAGAGAGACGAGAAGTGGATGAGAAACGGCCATGGTTGGTAATGGAATGGTGGGAGCATTAATGAATTATCAGTTTTGGAGTGATTAAGCATTGTCCACTTGGAACATTCTACGGGAGCATTAATGACACGATTTAATAGCCGTTGGATTTAGTTGAATTATCTGGTAAAATGATTGGTACCCGTTTCGTTTCAGTAGCCTTTGAATAATAAGTCGGGAGTGATTAATCCTGCGGACAAGAATTATAAAATGATTTATTCATATATATTATTGCGTTAATACTAAAATGCGATGATGCATGGCTGACGTCATCTCTTTAATACTGAATGTCCGAACAACTCCACTTAAAAAAACTAAATTTTTTTGCAAACAAATTAGAAAATTTATATTTTAAAAAATAATAATAATAAGTTTCATTATTAGTGTCTTTCTCACTAATAATATTTCTTTTTCAATTATATTTTATCTATTCTTTTATTTTCAATTTTATATATTTTTTTAAATCTATCGAATATTTACATGATAACATGTAAAATATGAAAATTATAAAAAAAAATCCAAAAGAATAATGCATCAACTCGAGGAGATGGTTTTTTTAAAATATTATCTTTTAATACATTAATTTTCAATATTTTACACATCTATATTAATTTTTTTCTTCGGTAACGAAAAGAGTTAACAGGTTTAATAAAAGAAATGAAATTGAAATTATAGGAATAAATAAAAAAAATATTTTTTGATCTAGAGAGAAAATTGAAGTGAGTGAAAGAGACACTAATATTGAAATTACATAATAATTCAAACAATAATAAATTTTTTATTTATTTTAAAAAATTTGGGGTTGTTCGAATAGTCACCTATGGTCTTTTTCTTAGCAATAAAGAGTTGAGATTAGCATTGTATTATTCCAAGGGCACTCTGGTCATTTTGTGAATGCACAATGTCAATTCACCAACATTGCCTACTGTTTTTTCCAAAAAGCCGAACGGCCCTTATTTTCTTTTTTGACAATTTTGAGGAGAATTTCAGATGTCACCATCCCCTTGAAATGTATACTTTATTTTAGGAGAAAAAATTTTCAACAGAATATTATAATTTTTTTTAATAAATAAATAAATAAATATATATATATATATATATATATATAATTCTTTAGAAAAAGGATGAAATGGCCATTATGGTTACAAATTTTGATATTAAAGTTTAATTTCTCTTAAACAAAAGAGATTTTTATATTCAAATGATGCAAAAAATTTGTGGATTCTAAAAAAGAAAAGTGCAAATTGTAATTTATGTTGAAATTGTGTCAAAATTTTCAGACATTCTATCTAATTTAACCATACCTATTGTATTTTTTTTTTTTTTTGAATAATTGCAAACGAACACATATACACCATAATTCTTTTACTAAATAATTACAAAGATACATTACACAATCAAATAAATATCCTAAAATGAGATTAAATAAGAAAAATTATACGTGTAATTAATGAAAATTTGATGCGATAACAGGTTGGGTACTCGGGGGAGGCTGATTGGAGGAAGGAAAAGCCAGAATAAAGCCTTGTTTATGCACGGTGATAACAAAGCAATTACTGGTTTCTCTTGCTCCTGCACTTACCACTTATCACCCACGCCTGCAATCTATTTGCCAAGTTGTACCAGAGTATTGAAGGCCATTATTTGATAACATGAGAAGAAATAGTTAAGGTGGTCACCTCTCAACAAAAAAAAAAAAAAGGAGATGAAGTAGCTTCCCCTCAAAATAAATACTTATATAAGGCGAAACCATTGGCTATGCAAAAGGAATTAGCTGGACAATCAAGTCAATGGCCTTTTTCATGGACATATCAAACTTTAATATAGTTTCTATTGGATATCAACAACAATGAATGATGGTTCTAGTGAATCTCAATGAAGAGCTCTATTCAGAACAGATAATTGACCTGAGTCTCCATTCAATAGGAAAACCTCTAAAGGAACATAAGACGAAGACACGGAGGATGATCCGATCCCACAGGCAGGTTGTAATATTTTGCTTCCTCTAGCACATTGAATCGTAAGAAGACGTTGTCCAGTCCTCATCCGCCAGACCTTAAAAAAGAAAAAAAAAATTATGTTGTAAGAGAAGAGATTAAGTAGCTTCCACTCAAAACTTGAAGAGATGCTTCAGCTTTGTGGGTGAGGGTATAGTTTGAGGGGCTAAGGGTACGGCAGGTAGGGGCAATGATCAAGGAAACCAAAGCCCTTTCCTAAACATCAGGGATCAGGCTTTCCTAGAGACAAGCCCTCACAATTTGCGTGCTCAGTGATATGCACAGTTTGTGAGCTATTGCACATACAACCATATATAGGAAGGCAGTTGACGGTTGCTAGAGAACAAAAAATAAAAAATAAAAACATCCAAAAAAGGGTTGCTTTTCCAATTTTCTTGATTTCTGAAGTACCTCGACAATTCCTTTTCTTGGGGCATGAATAGCTAGACACAGGCTATACTCGCTCTTCCCTTGTTTGCCATAAGTAGAACTTGATGATGAAGCATCCTTATCAACAAGCATTTCCATGAATAGGCAGCTGGCATCCCGGTACCCCTGGAACAGAAGTGAAGTTCAATTTATTCAACCAAAAAAAAAAAAAAAAAAAACAGTTGAGTGAAAAGGAATTCCATTCATCGGGTCCAAACAAGAACCTTCCACAGCCGCACTACAACAAGTGCCTGAGTGTCTAACAGCAGAATACGACCAAGCGAATCAGTTATTGCAGCCAATGTACCACTGGGTGATAAAGTTAGTTTTTCACCCTTCCTTGGATGATCCTTCAAACATGTCAGTGGAGAAGCTGTGCAAATTATCCCAGTTAGTAATAACAAAATATGTTGCCTGCTTAGTAAACAGAGCTTATTAATGCTTAGATAGAGCATTATGGCAATAAGCAATGTCAACAAACGATAAAAAGAATCACGTAAGACCATTTAAGAACCAGGAAGGATTTGTATGGTCCACTGATTAAACCCCAACTTGAAATTTTTTAAAATAAAGCTTGTACACAATAAAGATGACCTCATAGCAATGCTTACATGTGAGTAATCAGGTTTTGGAAGTCCTTTTTCCTCTTTTCCAGCAATGTTCACACATGAACTTATTCTCGCTTGGTAAGTAGGTAACAGACTTGGCAAGAAAAAGGCATCCAAACTTAAGTACTCCTCAACTAGATCACTATGATTTTCAGTTCTTTTTTAATCAATTTTGTGCAATTTACTTAATTTTACATGAAAATTTCAAATAAGATTAGAAATCACCTTTAGCAAATGGTTGAGGCTTAACTTCACGTTTTTTGGATGATGTTCTGTCTCTCCTCCATATGACTTTGGAAACAGAAGCTATGGTAGAAAATGCTGCAGGTACAACCTTTGACACAATAGCTCCCACCAAGGACCTACTTCTATCCTCTGAAAGTCTTTTACACAATAGAAGAAACATATAATATTAGTTGTGATGGGCAGCCTGATCAATTTCACAAGCAACTTGGTAGGCGCATTCTGTACAAAATTTCACAAATTAACCTGTATGCTGAAATCACTGCATCCTCTCCGATGGTGACTGCACAATAGTAATGTTGACTTGACTGCCCAACAATAAAAGCAGCTGAATTCAAATACCAGAATAACTTCAGAAAGTTTCCATTTTCACTTGGTAAACTGTAAGCAGCATTTCTCATATTGAATATAATAGAAAGAGCATCAAAATTGGTCTAGAGGTCTCTATTGAACACCATAATCATCCGCAATGCACCTTCAACAACTAAGAAGAGAAAGAAACACAAATTACCTGGAGTTCCATCAGCGGTGGAGGCATTATGCCTGTAATAGCTGCATCAACACATGATCCATACTTGTTGACATTCCAAATCTGATAGTGTATTCTATCAAAATCATCAGGATCTCGCCTTCTCTTCTTTTGCTCCCAAAAATCGGATTGAGTTTCTTGAAACCACTGTCGCAACATATTCTGCATCCAAGAATTAATACATGAAAAAACACTTCAGGGTTTCATGAAAAAGTTCAAAACAACTTAGTTTGTCCTGGTTTAGCCCTACAACATTAAAACACTACGAACATAATTGCTTTTAGTATTTTATGGAATAAAATTTTCTTAGTTGTTAAGTTTGGGTCAAGATTCTGTCTACTAGGTATCTGAAACCACAAAGGTAATTGGATCTGAAAATATGAATTACAAGAAAATCATTACCTGGAGATCAGCTGCATCAAAGCGGGCAATTACACCAGGCATAACAAGGGAAACTTCATCTAAAACAGTCTCTTGCATCAGATCCTTCCTAGTTCCTCGGATTCGTAGCTTTGTAATTCGTGCAGGATATATAAACTGTGAAAAAGGAGGTATTATGTGCCTAATGCGTTACAGAAATTTATACTTCACAATCTTCTGCAACTACAAACACATGAATACAACAAAAATGTAGCTCTAGGAGGGACTAACTCAACCTCAAATGAATAGGTAAATATAAATTTAGAAGGGACTTTTATCCCCATCCTAGAAAACAATATCAGAATGGCTAACATTATTATAACTGTAGTGTAGAAGCTCTGAGAGCACCAGACAAGTAAAGATGGCGCGTAACTTGTTGCAGACGGTAAAACTAGAAGGACCAACCAAGAGAAAACAAAATATCACTTGCTGCTGTAATTAATCTTTTTAGTAGCACTTCATGATTGTGCTATGATGATCATATGTGTACTAAATGATCAGTCCAAAGCTTCCCTTGCTGAACAGCAACATCACTATTTCAATCTTATGTAATCCCATTCATCTAACATGTCCTGTGAATGGTTTGGACAAACTATCTCAAACTGCATTTCAGCCCCAACCACAGGTTTATTAGTTGATTCACTAGACCTTTTAGCCAATTCCTCCATTCAAATCAAGTTAGGAAAAACAAAAAGGCTCAAACATAACATTTGGCAGAGATAATACAATTTATTAATGAGAACAACTCGCAAGTACATATAAATAAGAAAACGTAGAAAACACCATCCAGATATTTACATTATCCGAAAAATTAGCACATTTTCTTGTCAGGTTTCTTACTAAGAATCTTTGCTCACTTTAATGAGACTTACCTTGCAAGTAACATAGCTTACTCCACTTGCAATCATGTTCACATAAAATCAGAAATCGACCCACAATACACCCATGCAAACAAATCTCTGAAAAATTGATCGCATGAACCACAAAAGGTTATGCTCCAAATAAAAACCCCCCAACAATAAACTGCACAAACTAAAATTTTAATTCATTTGTTGAAACGTCAATGCGAAGCATCAAAGACCAAATTGAAAATTCCTTTCTTTGTGGGTAACGACAATAGAGATATACCTGTTTATGAATCAAATCACCACCAACAGAAAAAACCAAGAAATACCCATTTGAAGTCCCAAAAGAAACAACCTCAATATCATCAAAAACGAGCCATTCAAGAGCAGAGATGTGGCCTTCAATGGAAGGAGAGAGAGAAGGTCGAATTTTAGAAGGAGAAGAAGGGTCATTATCCCAAGAAACGATGAGAATAAGCGATTGATTAGAAAAAGCGAGAGAGCGAGCGTTGAGTGAAGTTAAGAGATTTGGGATGTCGACTAACCAGCCCTCTTTGCCTGCCCCGAGATCGCTCAGTTCTTCGCAGGCAATGCAACCCAGTTCTGTTGTATGTTGCTTTCTAGCCATTCTTTAATTATTGGGTTTCATTTAGGGACATTGATTTTGGAGTTTTTTCCCTTTCTGAAATTACTGGATTGATTGTCCTAGGAAGAAGGGAATTGAGGATATGTGATATGGTTATGAACTTAGGGGAGACGAAAATGCAGAGGGAAGGGAGAGAGGACTTTCGATTAATTTTGTCAAGCTAAGAAGGTAAACGATGCGTTCCAATCAAACCTAGACGATGAGTTTGATGAATGATTGCGTTTTTATTTAGAATCTTCAAAGCCTTATCCTTTTTATTTTGGAGCACATATAAACCTTTCCCATTGACAGCTAAATTTATAAATTTAGTCATATATTATATTAAGTTAATAGATCATATATTATATCATTAAATATGTTACATGGCTTCTACATAACAAATACATTTTTTTCTCTCTCATTTTAACCTTAGTTTATTTATCACTAAGTTTTTTTTTTTTAAATAATAATACGTTAAAATCATAAAAAGTTATGTGATTTATTTGTTGGTATAGTATATTTGTCAAAAATTTTATTATAAATTAAAATTATTATAAATTTATATATTTGGAATTTAATAAAAGATTTTAAAAAAGAAAAAAAGGAATTAATAGAAAAGGTTTACAAACTTTCGGACTTTAGATAAAGATGTGGTTATATTTATTATTGTTTTTTCATAGCCAGTAAAACCAAACTTCTCTCGTTTTTGCATGAAAAAACGACGCAATTTCGAAACCAGAGGGTCGAAACAAAATGGGAGCAACTAGACCCTTTATCTCCAATCCTCTACAGTGAGAAACACACGAAAATGTTGCACGCTTTCTCCTTAATGCCTCCCTCTCATCTCTTAAACCCTAAACCCTTTCCGATATCATCATTCCTCACAAACCCCACCAATCCATTATCATCATCAGCTGCAATTTCTTCATCATTTTCTCTGACTATAACTTCAAAGCCCCCATTTCCTCTGTCTGAAGTCCACATCCTGTGTCTCGCAGGCCGAAGTGACAAAAAACCCGGAAAGCCCTCTTCAGGACGCATTGAGGGCCCCGCAGAAATTCGGCGGCGAGCGAAGAGAAATGCTCGAATCAGAAGTAAGAAGCTTGCTGAAAGCCTGTTTTACAGGCTCAAAAACCCTAATAAGAATTACCCAGATAATTTTACTGAAGACGAGCTGCAAATGATTGGTTTGGGGTATGATAGAATGGTTAGGTTCATGAAAAAGGATGACCCAAATTTGAGACACCCATATGATTGGTACAAGTACGGTCAATTTGGCCCTTATTCATGGAGGGGTATTGTTCTTGGTGATCCAATTCGCGGGCGTTTTAGCGATGAGCGTGTGTCAATTTTTGGGGAAGTTAAGGATCACGAGGAGTGGGAGAAGATTGAGCAGCATGAAATGGCTGTTGATTATCAGAGTAGTTTGGATAAGTTGAATAGGTCTATAGGGTTTAGGTATTTTTGGGTGTTTGTTAGGCATCCCAGGTGGAGGGTTAGTGAATTGCCATGGGAACAATGGACATTGGTGAGTGAAGTTGTGGTTGAGGCTAAGAAGGAAGAGAGGTTGGATAAGTGGACTTTAATGGGTAGGTTTGGGAATAAGACTAGGGCTTTGATTACTCAATGTGCAGCTTGGTTTAGACCAGACATTATCTATGTTAAGCGTCCCGTTTATCAATGTAGGTTTGAGCCTCAAGATGATTTCTTTCGGTCATTGACACCATTGCTTAATCCTGAAACGGAAAAGGATTTTATGTTTGAGGTGAAGTTGGATGATGAGAGGGTTGAGTTGTGTACTTATTTTGGTGGGTTGTGTAAGATTGTGAAGGTGAATCCAAAGGCTTATGTTGATGATGTTGTTAAGGCTTATGAGAAGTTGAGTGATGAGAAGAAGTATGAGTGTGTGGGGTTTCTGTTGTTGAATCATCCAAAGCTATTGTTGCATCCGTATACTAAAGAATGGAAGGCAAAGTTGGAGGAAATGGAGTGGGGCTGCGATGCTCCCGATGATGATGATGATGATGATCGAAAAGCAACAGAGACGACCGAAGTCGTGGATTGGATTGAAGATGATGGTGATGATGAGGATGATGAGGATGATGATGATGATGGTGGTGGTGGTGCTGATAAAGATGATGAGGATGATGTGGTTCTAGATATGGAAGATGGTCAAGTTGCTGATGGTGGTGGTGGTGATGATGATGATGGTGTCGTTGACGCTGCAGAAGATCATTTAGATGAGGAAGAGGATCCGAAGTACTGGGACGAGCAGTTTAAGAAAGCATTGAGTAGCTCAGAAGCGATGGAGAGAATTGCAAAGCAAAGTGTGGAGACATCTACAAGGTTCTACGAGAAACAAATAAAAGAAATGGAAGAAAAGGTAGAAGACCAAAAGGCAGAAGACAAGGTAGAAGACCAAAAGGCAGAAGACGGAGATGAGCTATTTTTAAGGAGTAACAGGCAAAAAGTGAAGAAAGAGGAATGGAAATTTGTAGGTCATGGTCCATATAGGAGGAGGGTTAAGAAGAGTAGAATCCCTCCTGCATTATTCTTGAGAGCAGCAGTCAGACCATTCACGTACAAGGATCTTGTGAAGGAAATTGTTTTGACCAGACATGCAATACTGGATGGCGAAATCAAGTGAGAGTTAAAGCATTTAGTTGAATTCAAAATGTCTGTATGATTCATTGTTGGACGTTTAATTCAAGTTAGTTTTCTGGTGATCCTGTTGAAACTGGGAGGCTAAGGGTCCCGAAATTGATGGGGTGAACTTACCTTAATGGAAGCAAGCAAGCAAGCTGGAGCTCTTAGCTTGGCTACGAAGATGTGTAATGTTGCTGATAATAAGTCATATCTTTGGGCATAAAGTTTGTAATTCTAACCGTCTTGTTCTTGATATCTCTTCTTTAAGTTGGCAATCTATCTGAAACCAAATTAAACTTTACTAAAGATCATTAGCATCTGCTAATCTCATTTGGCTAAATAATCATAAGGGAAACAGCATCTGCTAATTTTGTATATTCATATGCATCCCAACAAATTCAAATAGTAAGAGAGTCCGATAATTATTGCCAAGTCTTGATGGAACTGCCTTAAATCTTAAAATTTGTAAGAAAAAGAAATGTACAAGATGCTTTGAGCTTCAAAACCAGACTTGTATCAGGGTTGTCAAAATTACAGCAGTATGTAGCATGATTAGCTCAAAAATGAGCCAGATTTTGAATTGGAGATTGTCCCAAAACAAATTAACTAAGGCAACCATGAAGTTATGCTGTACACCAGAAAGGAAATGGCAAAGAAACATTGAACATGGAAGATTGTATGCATCACAGACCAATGAGGCATGTTCATTTTTCATCAACATCATCTAGGCAGCAAAGTAATCCTCAGGTACGTAGAACTTCAAACCAATGGCCTGAAACATAGAGTTATGAAGTTAATGACAATGAATGAGGCATGGTAGCTTTTCCAGGTTAGTTACAATGTATGAAAGAATGCATCCTCCCAGTTATGTAAACCCTCTATTCATGTTTCACCAAATAAGGAAACAACATATATATCTATAAAAATTATGGATCAATTCAGTTTTAAAGTTTAACAAAGTCTCTCTAAAACCATGTAATTTGATCCTTGCGCAAAAAATTTTAACTTTTCTACCTTCACAACAAATATAAAATGTTGGCGTGGAAAACTGAATGTTGTACAGAACCATAACGCTACTAATTCTGCTCCTTAAGCCCCACCATAGAACAAGTTGAGATTCAACAAAAAATGCAAACTATATTTACCTGTGCAAATGCAATATCTGCATTGCTGTGATCATTGGGTCTGCCTGCTGCATCGCCAACATAGAAGGATCTGCAGGTTAACAAGGATGAATCTTAAAAAAACCACCATTCTGTCTCCTGCATGAGTGCTAGCTAAACAAAATCATTAAGAATAGGACTCATTTACAATAAAAGATAAAAAAATAAGGAAGAGGAAGTCAGGGAAGAAAAAAAGTAACTGGTTCATATCAATTTGGATGCCAGAGTTAAATTGTTTCTCCATTATTTGCCACATCCCAGTTTTTGGCTTTCGAAAAGGATCTACCTGCTGACTACCAGATTTATCAAACCCACAAGCTATAAAAACCTGCAGCAGAGGAGTCTAATGTTAAGTCATACACTTCACCGTAGAATTCTTGGATCTTTCAATGATCAAACTAAAGTTTGGAGGGGCAAAAGTTAAGACCTTCAAGAGAAAATCAACACCTAATCTTCATGAACCAATACCTGCCTATTTATCTCCCTATCCAAGGGAAAGGAAAATTTAAAATGCATATCACCATTTCCTACAAAAATATGAATCTTACAAAGCCAAATGACAGAGTCATGCAGACAGCAAAAAGGCAAGGTTTACTCCCCAGTGCTTCAATTTTCTAAACATATTTATTAAAAGCATGAATAATAATACTCAGCATATTAAAAGTTTTAATGATTAGCAACAGAATGACATTTGCAGGAATGGTGAATGGAAACTCCATAAAGTACTCAATACAATCCTTAAGAAATCATTGTCAGACAAATCAAGGGAACTTATAAACTGCAACAAAAATTGAGTTCTAAAAATTTAGCATTAAATTTAATTTTTTCAGAGTCAGAACATGCCATGGTATTACTCAGGTCATAAAACATTACGCCATAAATAACGGTTGATGGATAACCCTACATGAGGTAATAGGTGCAATGAGAATAATTTTTAGCATATTATATGATGAACAAGATTTCTGTTTATTACAACAGAAACATAGTGTTAAAAGTCCGAATTTGACTGACCTGCATTGGGACCTTGACGCATTTGAGGAAATTGTTGAGCCGTCCAATTTTTGAGTCCACAGCCACCTGTCTCTTATTCTTCCAGCGCTCAATGTTGGATTCATTGGTGAAGACTACCTAATGGTGGTAATACCTCATGTGGTTAACATAACAGTGATAAAAAGGGAGGGATAGTGCTCATTCATGTTACAGGCCTGTTCAGGTTTATTTTAATAAACCTATAAACCTAACCACAACTTGGCAGATTGACATTAAGGGCCAAAGAAATATGACAGAATGATCCTACTGGGAAAGGAACAAACCAGCTTGTAGCCATCATTATATAAACTCTGAAGCTTGTCTGGTATTGAAGGATACATAAGAGACCAGGCATCAGGACCTACTCTGAATTAAAAGTGCTTATTAAGTCATATTCTTAAAATACTCAAAAAATGGAATTAAAAATTATTAATCTTACTTTTTCACAGAAGTGTTGACAAGGCATCCATCAAAATCAAATGCAGCAATTTTTCCTGAATCACTAAGACCTTCGTCCTACAAAACAAGGCATTAAGAACATGTCATGTTTTGTAACAACCAGGTGATGTACTTCACACACAGACAGAAAGCTACATTCAAATAACATCTTTCAACCTCCAGTACTCCCCCACCCACCCCACCCCCCCCCCAAAAAAAAACCAAAAAGAGGAAGAACAAAAGTGGTTTTATACATTTTTGTGCACTTTGGCCAATTTTTTCAAAAGGTAAGCATAGTAACAAATGATTCAGGCCCTTAATGGTGAAATATGAGTGACCTGAATATAGAAACTTAGCAGAATAGTAATCTCACAGCATGCATCAATAAAAAACAAGATTATATTGTCAAAAGTCTATGAAAAAATGCTGTGTAATCATATAGAAA
The DNA here is from genome assembly GCA_033439265.1 of Dillenia suffruticosa. Lineage (NCBI taxonomy): Eukaryota > Viridiplantae > Streptophyta > Magnoliopsida > Dilleniales > Dilleniaceae > Dillenia > Dillenia suffruticosa. The sequence goes on from JAVTVX010000005.1 coordinate 7,074,440, forward strand.
ATAGAGTTTACAGCATGTTATAAAACCTAAATTAGGCCAGCTTCTTACACTTTGAAGAATACTATCATAATACAAAAACAAGGCAAATAAGATGATATCTCACCCGTTCAAGAAAAATAAGAGTCTGGAAGGCCTTCCATTTGGATTGTAGTGAAGCCTCCTGCAAATGAACATAATTTTCACATTGAGAAAAGTTCAACTAAACAGTAGTCTTATCCACTTTCTTTTTTCAAACAAATTATAATACAAAGTGTTCAAAAGCATAAAAAAGTGCTTGTGTTAACAAGTACTCTTGTCAATGTGGATTCAATAAAAGCTGAAACTGAGAGGATACACAAACACACTTTGTACCTTATATTTGTCCTTGACATCAGAAACAGAAAAAGCAATGTCCAGCACAGTTTCCACCTGAGAAGTAAACTTCTATTATCAATTCTCAGCAAATCAAAAGAACAAGAATGGAAAACACATTCAGAAAGGTGGATAAGAAAAAAGGAACAGACGATATTCTGCATGCACTGGATATAAGTGCATAACTGCATGATTGCAGGCTTTTTGAATCTAGCTTAATATGTTAAAGCTGGCTCACAACTTGTGAGTACATTTCCATCAAATGGACGTGAATTAATATGATAAGAACAAGGCCACCTGTCTGGGATATGTTATATCATAGGAAGATATATTGAGCGTTAGGTTCTTCGAGGCCTAAATGAAGTTGACAGGACCAACCTTTCTTTTCTTCAACATATCTTCCTCCGATGCCTCTTGTCCAGTTTCATTGACTGCATCAACCTGTTGATGTAAGAACAGTTAATAAATAAATTTACTAATCACAATTGCAAAAAGTCAATTATGTTAATTGCAGTACAACATTTTTTGTACCTTCAAATTTCTCTTCTCACTATGTCCAACTGACACTTTCACTTCATCTAAAATCTGAAAAGAACAAGGCTTCACCATCACCAATACCCCAGTGAAATACCATAACAAACAATTCTAAGATAAATGACACGAGCAACGGTATTAGGTAAGGAACAAAAAAGTGGATGACGAACTTACAAAATTTGACATGGCATGGTCTCATTGGTTATCAGAAAGCACATGACAAAATTACAGAGCCACATACCTTGTCAGTGGACTTCTCAAAGCTATCCAGGAACTTCTTCAACTCCTCTTGATCACTACTCTAAGATTCCAAAAAGAAAACATTCAAAAAAAAAAATCAATGAAACCCAAAAACAGCCCATTACCATTTCAATTCAACATCAAAAACCGAACCTTGAGGGCTGGAAACCCTTTGATGTCATCAACAGAGGATTGATTTTCAGAGCTCAGTGGAAAACAATGCAAGTGGTGCCATTTGGTCATGTCATACCCTCTTGGGTCCCTGCTCACTAGACCCAATCTCAGTGTTGAAACAGCTATCGTCTTTGAACATTTCTTGCATGAAGATCGATTCGACTTTGCGTACTCGGCAACAATTTTTGATGGGGTTGAAGAAGCCATCCGAAGTGATACGACCCAGCAAGTAGAGAGTTTGATAGTTGGGATTTTGGGTAGGGATGAGAGACTTGGGTGTGGAAGTGGAGAAAATTGAGATTTGGGGATGTGTGGCAAACAAGATGAGAGAGGATGGAGAAGAAATTAGGTATTAGGGCTTCTGACAACAATTTTCTCCCGCCATTAAAAGCCGGGCCTGTTTATGGATTATATATAAATATCTATATAGTATAAAATGAGTAAAATATTTACAAATACGTATAAATTATAATATTGATAATAAAAATAAACATCAATCGAATTATTATTGTACTTAAGTAAAATTATTCTAGGGACATTTTGCAGGGGGTGGTGGAAGCTTTTCTACCGAGTGAACTTGTGGGATTTATGCCAACAAACAGTTGATCTAATAGAATGTGGTATTAAATCTTTTAATTAAATTCTTGAGTTTGACCGATGGTTTGAATATGAAAAAATTACATTGGAAGGGTAACCCCCTTAAATGGGTCATTGTAAGTTCTGAACTGAATTAATCGAAATATGACTCCAGACACTAATTGATATAATACACAAAAAAAAACTTGAGAGATTTCTAAGCGTAAACTAAGATGGCTTATATGCATCAATTCCATATTTGATGTATCATTCTTTAGGATACCTTTAGTTAAAATGAATTAAAATCAATAATCAGATTAAAATTCATATGATTTACTTGTCAAATATAATAAAGAAAGAGAAGTATGTTCGTCCTCAAACGAATAGCTTAATGATCACAACATTCCTTTCTTAACCTAAAGATCGCACATTCAAATCTTTCTGTAAAAAAAAAAAAAGAAGTATATTCACGGAGATATTCTAACATAAATAGAGAAAGAAAAGTTGTAACACCGACACTCGGTATCCGAACAATATATTGGTTTTGAAATATATATTTAAAAAAAAACAGAGAGAGAGGAAGGAGGAAACGCCGCGTTTCGACCCGAAACGCGTCACTCCCTCCCCCATCTTTCTCTCTTTCTCCCTCTCTCTCTTCCTCTTTCTCTCTCCCCCCTCTTCGTCTTCCACGGCCGTGCCTTCTTCAGCCAATGCCGCCGCCCACTTCTGCCATAACCGCTGCTACTCCTTCCTCGCCCGACTGCAGCGCCTTCCGCCACAGTGCGCTCTCCCTCGTGCCACTGTGCGCTCTCCCACACGCGACTGCGCGCTCTCCCTCATGCGACTACGCACTCTCCCGAGCGCGAGCGAGCACTGCGCGACCCTCTGCGAGAGCACTAGCGCACCCCTCTAGCACGACCCCCTACGCGAGCACAGCGCGCTCTAGCGCGACCCCAGCGCGACCCTCTACACGAGCACAGCCCGACCCACTGCGCGAGTGCGCACCAGCATGAGCGCGAGCGTGCCCCAGCATGAGCGCAAGCGCGCAACCCACTACTCAAGCGCGCGTGCCTCACATTGCGCTATCCAGCTCGCGAACGCGAGCCCTAGCCCGTGAGCGCCCGCCAGGCCAGTGAATCCCACTGCGGCCAGCAAGCTGGGCTGCGAGCCCGCGAGCCCACCAGCGGGCCAGCCCGCCAACTCGCGAGCGCGAGCCCTAGCTCGTGAGCGCCCGCCAGGCCAGCGAAGCCCACTGCGGCCAGCAAGCCAGGCTGCGAGCCCGCGAGCCCGCCAGCAGGCGGCCAGCAAGCCAGGCTGCGAGCCCGCTGGCGAGCCAGCCCGCCAGCCCACCGGCCCACGAGCCCTCAACCGGCTTTCTCCTTCGAGAGCTCACCTGCATCTTCACTGCAGGTAATGACTGTGATTGGTTATAGTTCTCGGGTTCGATATTCTCTTGGTGATTAATTTAGATATCTGAACTATGTTTAAGCATTGCAGGTCCTGGACCGAGTAGAATGACGTTTGGACTACAGGATTGTGAACCGCGAAGAACCTAGGTGAGGATTTCTAACTCACTTGATTTATTTAGACGAATTTAGAGTAAATTAGAGTAAGAGTGTAATGCATTGTTTGACATTATATGAAATTAATTAGGTCAAATATAGGATTTTATACAAATTGAGCTATTCTAGATGATAGAATCGTACGAACTTGATTCGAATAGCTTCTCTTAGACTTTGATTTGACAAATGATTTAAAACAGTCTGAATTTGGGATTTGAGTTTAAGGATTGATAAAGTTTTTTCATTATAAATTTTCCTACTTATAGGAAATTAAAATACGTCTATATTATGAAAATAGATTTCAATATCTTGAAAATGGAACGAAATTGATGACATTGGTATATATTTATAAATTTAAGAATTTAAGATTTGTACAAACTTAAAGAAATTGATAAACCCTGAAAATAGTCAGAAATTTGATAAAAATCGTAATGATGTGATTAGGTTGGTTTTCTTGCTGATTCGATTGAGGGGAGTTTTGATTTTACGTGTTGTGGTTTTATTGGGGAGTACGCTATCCTCCCTAAAACATTGAATAAGATTTATTTCAATACTTTTGTTTAATGTGTAAACCATATTTTAAAATATTCGATAAATGAGTATGATTTGTAGCGTGTTTGAAATATTTTGATGATTTTGAAATTGATTTTTGTGAACCGATGGAGTGTCCAAAAATTGTAAATATTGAAATTATACATTTATGTGGTTGAAATGTATAATGTGATATTTTATGCTATATGTTGCATTTGGTTTGTGAACCTGATTTTGACACATTTTGATACGATTTTGGATTTGGCCTTGAGGGCTTTGGTATGTATTGTTCCGTAACTACGAAGGATACCGTGATAGATGCTTTGGTGGCGTCCGGATATGCCTAGAACTGGGTATCCCATGACTTATCCCGCCATACAGGATGACACCGGCTGAGATGAAAGAGCTCAAGGTCCAACTGTAGGAGTTACTGGATAAGGGGTTTATCCATCCTAGCACGTCCCCTTGGGGTGCTCCAGTGCTATTTGTAAAGAAGAAGAACGGTTTATTGAGATTGTGTGTGGATTACAGACAACTTAATCGGGTGACTATGAAGAACAGATATCTGCTGTCTCGCATAAATGATTTGTTTGATCAATTACAAGGTGACCGAGTTTTCTCGAAGATTGATTTTCGATCGGGATATCATCAGTTGCAGATTAGGAGTCAAGATATGCCAAAAACAGCTTTCTGCACTCGATACGGGTACAACGAATTTCTATTCATGCCGTTTGGACTGACTAATATCCCTGCTGCATTCATGGACTTGATGAACAAACTCTTTCACGACTATCTAGACCAATTTGTCATAGTCTTCATAGACGATATACTGGTGTATTCGTGGAGTGACGAGGATCATGTTCAGCATTTTCGCACCATTTTACAGATCCTCCGCGATGAGCAGCTGTATACCAAATTCATAAAAATATGAATTTTGATTAAGACAGATTGGATTTTTGAGGCATGTCGTTTCTGCGGAAAGGATTTTTGTCAATCCGCAGAAGGTCGATGCCATTACTAGATGGGAGTAGCCGCAGACAGTGACTGAAATCAGGAGTTTTCTTGATCTGGCCGGGTATTACCGCAGATTTGTTAAGGCTTTTCCCGGATAGTTGCTCCATTGTGTAGGTTAATGCGAAAAGGTATCAAGTTTGTATGGGGATAACCGTTATGAGGATAGTTTTAAGGAGTTCAAACAACAGTTGACTATAGCTCTGATTTTGGTACTTTCCACCAGTAGGCGGGAGTACACAGTGTACAGTGATGCTAACCGACAAGAGTTGGGTTGTGTTTTGATGCAAAATGGTCGGGTGATCGGCTACGCCTCTAGACAGTTGAAGAAACATGAGGTGAATTATCCGACACACGATCTGGAGCTTGCGGTCATAGTCTTTGCATTGAAGATATGACGCCATTACTTGTATGGGGTGACTTGCCGGGTGTATACTGATCATAAAATTCTGAAATATTTATTCACCCAGCGAGAACTTAACCTGAGACAAAAGAGATGGTTGGAACTCCTCAAAAATTATGATCTTGTCATTGATTATCATCTAAGCAAAGCCAATGTAGTTGCTAATGCCTTAAGCCGAAATCAGTTTCATCGTTTCAGGAGAACAATACGGCATACCTCACTTGTTTGATGAGACTCTAGGATTTGGGAGTCAGATTGGTTAGTGATAATCAGGATACTTTGCTAGCCAGGTTTGAGATCAGGCCGACGTTAGACCGCATTAGGGAGTTTCAGGGCACTGATACCGAGCTCCAGGCTCTTACTAAGAGAGCCTACAGAAGTGATATAGATGATTTCAGAGTCCGTAGTGATGGACTTTTGACTTACCGAGATAGAGTGGCTATACCCGCTGATAAGGATCTCTGCAGGTCCATATTAGAGGAGGCACACTCCCGAGTGTGTTTGTGTTTAAAGTCCTCAATGCATGAGAGTTTCATATAGTCATGAAATCCCAGTACATGGTCATAGGTATATGAGTTCATCCATTTTAGGGGGTTAGATACGGTTATGTCTAACCTAACATGTTTTTTTTTGGATTGGATTCCATTCCTTGTGAGGGTAGTCAAGATGTAACTAGCCCAAATTTCTTGAACCATATCTATTCTTTGAACGATACGTAATAAGGATCCTTCTCTTGCAAAAGTATGATAACCCGAGGGAGCACCTATTTTACCCCACCAGAGGAATTAGACGAGCCGAAAGATATTTCCTCGATTCGTGTGCCACCACCGGCACTTAATCAGCCAGCTGCTCAGGCTGAAACTCCCGTACCCACACTCGACGCCTTTCGGTAGGTGTACGAGTGGTACGCTTTGCATGGGGTCCAGATTCTGTCCCCACCACCTCCTACAATAGCGTCTGCGCCTGCGCCTGCACCTGCAGTAGCGCCACTGTCTTCGGCACCGGTTCCACCACCGATGGCCGGTCCTTCTACTTTGTCCGAGCCGAGTGAGACCACATCGGCTTCTCTTAGACTGATACATGAGTTAACTCAGTTGGTTAAGGAGGCCCGTCAGCTAGGGTGCACAGATTTCACGGGGCTTGGTAATACTCAGGCAGCCAAGTATTGGCCGCATCCGCAGGATTTTGACCGATATAGGGGTTGGAGAGGAGCTCTGCCTGAAAGTGGCATAGCGATTATTAGAAAGAGAGACCCTCTTTTGGTGGGAGGCCCTCACTGATGAGGAGATAGAGTAACTGCGGTGGGACGACTTCCTTCAGGAGTTTGACCGCAGATTGTTCCCACTCTACCAGCAGGACAGGATGAGGTCAGAGTTGGGACGGCTTACACAGGGGTCCAGATCTGTCTCGGAGTATGAGGCAAATATGCGGAGACTTGCCACATTCTTACCGGATCTTGCCACACCTCAGTATTTGCGCTTCAAATTTGAGGACGGTCTTAATCTCAGCATAAAGAGGTATATGACTATTACTCCATAGTTTATACTAGCCGAGGTGATAGACTCTGCTCACCGCGCAGAGGCTTTGGTCCACACAGAGGCTAGGCAGAGACAGAGCAGAGAGCAGAAAAGAAAAAAAGAAAAGTCTTATTTTGCGCAGAACTCCAAGAGGGGCAGGGGATCCAGTTCGCACAAAAGCGGATTAGGATCTGGATCTCCTGAGCTGGGACGGGGACAATACTCCCAGGGGTTCAGATAGCCCGCTCTGACTCACCCTACATAGTATACTACTCAGCGGCATCCTTATTGCCGCAGGTGTAATAGGTCTCATCCGATAAAGCTTGTTTAGTGACGGTCACTTGCTTCCACTATGGGAAGTCGGGACATATTATGAGTTTTTGCCCTAAGTTAGGACTCGGAGGACAAAGTTTACAAAGCCGCACTACTACTCCTCGTATGGGACAGCAGGGGCAGCCTGCTCAGCCAGCATCTTTTACTCCCAAGGTAACCACCGGGAGTAACACAGTGCAAACCCAGGCAAGACAGCAACCTAGGGCTCAGGCCCGGGTTTATGCCATGACGCAGGAGGACGCCCAAGTGAACCCCGACATCATCATGGGTACTCTTCCTTCTGATCCTATAGAATAGGATCTTTGTTTGTATTTCCACTTCTTTTGGGGATGTCATCATTGTATCATGATAGTCGTATATGTATTTTATATTGTATACCCTTTTGTCGACATGATACTACTCTAACATCTTTGTACACTGAAGTTGTAAAGCCTTAGAGGCTCAACTATTTTGACATATATATATATATATATATATATCAAGTTTGAAATTATTCTAAATCTATGTGCATTTTGTTCAATGATAAGTACTCTACCTATTTTCGGAATAGATGCTCATATCTTTACTGACACGAGGTCTAACTATTTGTATGTAAGTGATCAATTTTTTTGACATTCTGACAGGCCGCTCTCACCTTTGGATGAGGCGATATTGGTCATCACTCCTATGGGTGAGCAGATTGTGCGCGACACAGTATATACAAAATGTGATATCAAAGTTGGGGATACAGTGCTGAAGGCAGATCTAATCCCTCTTGCCATGACTGATTTTGATATCATCTTGGGCATGGATTGGCTACATATGCATCGCATTTCAGTTGATTGCTTTAAGAAGCAGGTGGAGTTTCAAAAACCCGATCAGCCGGTGTTGATTTTTTAGGACGAGAGGCGGGTTTTACCCCACTATGTCATTTCAGTTTTGGAGGCCAAGCGCATGATTCGCTGCGAGTGTGCGGCATATCTGACGCACATCATAAACATCACTGCTCAGGGACCGAGACTGGAGGATGTTCCAGTGGTACAGGACTTTCCTGATATTTTCCCTAACAAGCTACCTGGATTACCACCGGTTCAGGAGTTTGACTTGGAGATCGATTTAGCTCCGGAGACTACCCAGATATCAAGGACTTTCCTGATATCTGCAGATTTATTGATAGGTTTTCCCAAATAGCTGCTCCATTGTGTAGATTGACGCGAAAATGTGTTAAGTTTGTATGGGATAACCGTTGTAAGGCGTGTTTTAAGGAGCTGAAACAACGGTTGACTACACCTCTGATTTTGGTACTTCCCACCAGCAGTCGGGTGTACACAGTGTATAGTGATGCTAGCCGACAAGGGTTGGGTTGTATTTTGATGCAAAATGGTCGTGTTATTGGCAACGCCTCTAGACAGTTTAAGAAACATGAGGTGAATTATCCGACACATGATCTGGAGCTTGCAGCCATAGTCTTTGCATTGAAGATATGGCACCATTACTTGTACGGGGTGACTTGCCGGGTGTATACTGATCATAAAAGTCTAAAGTATTTATTCACCCAACGAGAACTTAATCTGAGACAGAGGAGATGGTTGAAACTCCTCAAAAATTATGATATTGTCATTGATTATCATCCGGGTAAAACTAATGTGGTTGCTGATGCCTTGAGCCGGAAATCAGCTTCATCGTCTCAGGAGAACAATACGACATATCTCACTTGTTTGATGGGACTCCGGGATTTGGGAGTCAGATTGGCTAGTGATGATTAGGGCACTTTGTTAACCAGGTTTGAGGTTAGGCCGACGCTGTTGGACAGTATTAGGGAGCTTCAGGGTACCGATACCGAACTCCAGACTCTTACTGAGAGAACCTGCAGAGGTGATGTAGATGATTTCAGAGTCCGTAGTGATGGACTTCTGACTTACCGAGATAGAGTGGTTATACCCGCCGATGAGGATCTCTGCAGGTCCATATTAGAGGAGGCACACTTCTCGGCCTATGCCTTACACCCGGGTAGTACAAATATATATATCAAACTATTTGGGGCAGCTATTGGTGGCCAGGTATGAAAAAGGACGTTGCGGAGTATGTAGCTAGATGCTTAGTCTGTAGCTAGATGCTTAGTCTGTCAGCAGGTGAAAGCTGAGTATCAAACACTAGCGGGTTTACTACAGCCTCTTCCCATTCCCGTATAAAAGTGGGAACATGTGACTATGGACTTTGTTATGAGATTGTCGCGGACTCAGGCCAGATATGATACCATTTGGGTGGTAGTCGATCGACTCACCAAATCTGTCCATTCAATCCCGATGCGCAGCGACACTCCACTATAGATATTGACACATCTGTATATTGACGAAATAGTCAGATTGCATGGGGTTCCTGTGTCCATAGTTTCGAATAGAGATCCGAGATTCACTTTTCAATTTTGGCCCAAGTTACAGGAAGCTTTGGGCATACGGTTCAGTTTTAGTACAGCATATCACCCACAGACAAATGGTCAGTCAGAGAGGACCATTCAGACGCTCGAGAATTTGTTTCGGGCTTGTGTTATAGATTTTCAGAATAATTGGGATAGGCATTTACCGCTGGCGGAGTTTGCATATAATAATAGTTATCAGACCAATATCGGCATATCTACCTATGAGGTACTTTACGGCAGAAAGTGTCACACCCCGTTGTGCTGGGATGAGGTAGGCGAAAGGCGTCTTACAAATATTGAGTTAGTCGAGGAAACTAAGGAAAAGGTCATGGTGATCCGCGAGTGATTGAAAGCTGCCCAAGACAGACAGATGGCATATGCGGATCGGAGATGCCGGCCCTTAGAGTTTGAGGTGGGTGATATGGTATTTTTGAGGATTTCTCATTTGAAGGGACTCATTCGATATCGACAGCAGGGCAAGTTGAGCCCCAGGTACATTGGCCCATTCCGTATCCTCAGGAGGGTTGGGAGCGTGCATACAGACTAGAACTGCCAAACGAGTTATCTCGAATCCATAATATATTCCATCTATCAGTGTTGAGGAAGTACATCCTAAATCCTTCGCATATTTTGGAGCCTTCGCCAATAGAGGTACAAGAGGACTTGAGTCTACTTATTCAGCCGGTGGACATACTTGACCAGCAAATCCGGCAGTTACGGAACAAGGAGGTGTCTTTTGTCCGAGTGCTATGGCGCAGCGATCAGGTCGAGGAAGAGACCTGGGAGTCCGAGGAGACAACACCCCTAGTTGTTTGTTGTTTTGCCTTCTTTTAGTTTCAAGAACGAAACTTGTTTTTTAGGGGTTAGAAAATGTAACACTGACACTCAGTGTCCGAACAATGTATTGGTTTGAAATATATATTAAAAAAAAACAGAGAGAGAGAGAGGAAAGAGGAAATGCCGCGTTTCGGCCCGAAACGCGGCACTCCCTCCCCCTTGTCAAATTAGGGCTAAAGTCTCTCTCTCCCTCTTTCTCTCTTCCTCTTTCTCTCTCCCCCTCTTCGCCTTCCGTGGCCGTGCCTTCTTCAGCCAGCGCCGCTGCCCACTTCTGCCATAACTGCCACTGCTCCTTCCTCCCTCGATTGTAACGCCTTCCGCCACTGTGCGCTCTCCCCCGCGCGACTGCACGCTCTCCCTCGCACGACTGCACGCTCTCCCAAGTACGAGCGCGCACTGCACGACCCTCTGCGCCAGCGCTAGTGTGCCTCTGCACGATCGAAAGTGCACCAGCGCAGAGCACTGCGCGAGCTACCTTGCGCGAACGCACCCTCCAACGTAACCCTCTGCGCGAGCACAACACGCTCCAGTGCGCTCCAGCTCGCGACCCACTGCACGAGTGCGCCCTAGCACGAGAGCGAGCGAGCTCCAGCGCGCGACCCACTGCGTGTGCTCGCGTGCCCCGTGAGCGCCCTCCAGGCCTGCGATGCCCACTGCGGCTAGCAAGCCGAGCTGCGAGCCCGCGAGCCCACCAGCGGGCCAGCCCACCAGCCCGCGAGCCCGCAACCGGCTTTTTCCTTCGAGAGCTCACCTGCATCTTCACTGCAGGTAACGACTGTGATTGGTTATAGTTTTAGGGTTCGATATTCTCTTGGTGATTAAGTTAGATATCTAAACCTTGCTTCGAATTTGAAGCATTGCAGGTGCTGGACAGTGTAGAACGACGTTTGGACCACAGGATTATGAACCGCAAAGAACCTAGGTGACGATTTCTCACTCGATTTATTTGGACAAATTTAGAGTAAATTAGAGTAAGAGTGTAATGTATTGTTTGATATTATATGAAATTAATTAGGTCAAATATAGGATTTTATACAAATTGAGCTATTCTGGATGATAGAATCATACGGACTTGATTCGAATAGTTTCTCTTAGAGTTTGATTTGACAAATGATTCAAAACAGTCTGAATTTGGGATTTGAGTTTAAGAATTGATACAGTCTTTTCATTATAAAATTTCCTGCATATAGGAAATTAAAATACGTCTATATTATGAAAATAGATTCGATACCTTGAAAATGGAACGAAATTGATGACATTAGTGTATATTTATAAATTGAATAATTTAGGGTTTGTACGAACTTAAGGAAAATGATAAACCCTGAAAATAGTCAAAAATTTGATGAAAATCGTGATAATTTGATTAGGTTGGCTTTCTTGGTGATTCGATTGAGGGGAGTTTTGATTCTACGTGTTGTGGTTTTATTAGGGAGTGCGCTATCTTCCCCAAAATAGTGAGTGAGATTAATTTCAATACTTTTGTTTAATGTGTAAACCATATTTTAAAATATTCGATAAATGAGCATGATTTGTAGCGTGTTTGAAATGTTTTGAATAGTTTTGAAATTGATTTTTGTGAACCGATGGAGTGTCCAAAAATTGTGAAATATTAAAATTATGTATCCATGTGGTTGAAATGTATAATGTGCTATTTTATGTTATATGTTGCATTTGGTTTGTGAATCTGATTTCGGCACATTTTAATACGATTTTGGATTTGGCCTTGAGGGTTTTGGTATGTATTATTCCGTAGCTACGAAAGATACCGTGAGAGACGCTCTAGTGGTGTCCGGATATACTTAGGCCTGGGGTATCCCACGAGTTGTCGTAATTTTTATTAACAACACGGTATTAATCAGGTTGAACATAAAATGGGAAGGATTTGAATACTCTCTCCAAGTCTAGCATCTGGACGAGATCCGTCGCCAACGCCGGGGTAGAGAGCACTTTAAATAAATTTTTATATAACACCCCCGGTGCGCCTGTCATAGGTCGCGATAGACCTCTGTCAGAATATTTTTAACTGGCAGCTTTATGATTTTAGTGACAGTGTTTTGGATGCATATTTGACTTAAAAATGCGTGCTAATATTATATTATTGAAATGAAAAGAATGATGATTTGAAATATAATTTGTATACTTATATTTTGACACTCTAGTTTCACACTTTATCTTAGACGATTGTATTGATCCACTCACTCACTGAGTATTCTAGTACTTACCCCTCATTTTCCTTCTTATTTCAGAGTTAGTATTTGACAAGAAGTGTTGCTTTTAGGATACTCAATATCATTGGAAAATCTGGTTTGGATTTGAACAGTCATTATATATTTTTGTTGCACAATTTGTATTGATAATATATATCCATTCTGAAATCTATCGATGACTATTGTGTAATTTTGGGATGACTGTATAAATATGGACATTTAAATTGTGGAACTCTCATTTCATTGCGTAATATTGTATTGAGACATTTCCTATTCGTTGTGTATGTACTTGGAAATGTGTTATATCTTAGAAGTGTACTCTAAGATCACTCGATGCCACCTCTAAATCACAGGGGGAGCGACTGGCGGCTGTCTATACCTTTGACGAGGGTATGGCAGTAGAGGTCTGTGGATAGATTGTTGGAAATTTGTATAGTCTTGCGTTATTCTGGATATTGGCTGTGAGATTTGTTGATTTTGAAGAGATCGGGATGATCATTTGTTTATTTTACATGATGGTTGTGATTTATATAGAATTAATTGTATTTGGGAGACTTTCGAAATATATGGAGGTTTTGCTTTATTTTCTATAAAATTATAGCCGGTATTCAAGATAACGGACGACTGTTCACGATCCTGGTATGGGGCATGACAAAAGTCATATGATTTACTTATTTTCTTGTCTATAAATTTTGTGTGTGTGTGTGTAATGATAAATTTACTTGTCAAATATGATAATATTTAACTCATATAATATGAATATATATAAAAAGAAGAACATTAAAATTCAATTTTAAGAAAAATTTAAACTCAAAAAGAAAGAGAAGAATCATATCCCATTATCAAATAACAAAAAACGATATTGCTGATATTCAGAAATTTTAGTATTTAGAAAATAATTTATAAAAAATGTAAATAGTTTTCTTGACAATTTTGCAATTCTCATCCCACAAAGTTCAACTACTCCGACTAAGGGCAAGCTTGGTTTGCTGAAGAGGAGGGAAAGGGTGAGATTTACTTCATCTCACTGGGAAGTGAATACATTTCATTCATTCTTGTTTGGTAGGGATAGAAGGAAAGAAAATGAGTGGTTCCTGTTTTTTGTTTGGTTAGAATAAACAATGGAAAGAAATACCACTTTATTTATTATTATATCCTTATAAAATAATATTTTAAATATTTTTTATCATATAATTTTTTTATTTTTTTAATTTAAAATATTTTTCTAAAAAATAGTTATTTAATATATTTTTCTCATTTCTATAATTAATTTCATTATTATTTTATATTAAATAAAATTAAAATATTAATATAAAAAAGTAAAAAAAGTTAAAATTAGAAAAAATAACTTCTCCAATAAAATTGACGAAGGAAATTAAATTTATTACTTTATATTAAATAAAATTAAAATAAAAAAAATAATAAACAATTTCATAAATATTAAAAAAAATAAAAATAAATTTGTCTAAAAATTCCATTTTCCTCCATTTTCTCTGACCAATTTGGAATAGAAATGATTTGTTAAGAGGGAGGGGGAATGATTACATCTCACATTTTCTTCTTTACTAAACGAGTGAAAAATAACATTTCCCTTCACTTTTATATCCCTTTCCCCTATTCTTCCACCCCCCAACAAAACTCACCCTAAGGGGTCTGTTCAAACACTATTATACTTTGAGAAGAAGCAGCATCGTCTTGCCCCCCATGCCATGGTTCTCTCTTTTATCTACCATTTATTTTATTAGTTTATATTATTTATTCTCTATCTTTTAAATTAAATATTTTAGCTTTTACTTTCTTTAAGTTAAAGAAAAATCCTTATTTTGGATAGGAAATATATCATATTTAAGTTATTTTAATAAACTCATAAAAATAGGAAATAGATTTTAAGAAATTTATGTATATATGATAGTAAAAGTTACAAGAACAATCAAGGAAAAACTTTGGAAGTTTACATCACCAAGATGGGGACTCTTGTTCTTTGCCATTTTTTCTCGAGTATAATACTAAATTATTTGTGTTTTTAATAAAAAAAAAAAATAGGCTTTATATTTGTTACACCAAATATAATTTTTTTTCTAAATTTGTTTGTATGTAAGCGAAAATCAATTAATATTCCCATATTAAAATAATTATTTTTTTTTTTGTAAAAAGTATTAATAAAAGAGATATCTGATTTGAATAATAATCTAATGGACTCTTTTATATGGATTAATTTACTAAATGATTAGTAATATTAGAGTGTAAAAATATTTTTTCTACTTTCAATTTTTATCCCTCAAATATTACTTCTATTTGTTTTTTCTTCTTTTGTGTGTAAGCTTGTTCAAATAGATTTGGAATTCTTGTCATAATTTTTTTTTTTTTTTTTGAAAATTTTGTTAAACTAGTCACTTTATTTTTAAAGTTTTTTTATTAGAAATTAAATATAATTTGTTTCTTATAAAGAAATATTAATTTAATTTATATTTTAATAAAGTGACAATAAATAATATGATACGGTAAATGGGAATAGAGGGCCACACGAGGGCGGACAGGATCCGGATACCTCGCTTGAGAACCCATCTATCGACCTAGATTTGGTAAATATGGAAACTCTCCGAATTCTGAGAAACCCATATTAACTAAAATGCTATTCTCTCTCATGAAATAGAAGCCCACGAAGATCAAACCCTTCACAAATTTTGTCATACACAAAACTGAGTTCTTTTTCCATGGATCCTTACGATGAACAAACGTTGAGAGATGAAGTTATCTACCTCCACTCTCTTTGGCACAGGGGATCCGCCTCTTCTTCAAACCCTAACCCTAGATTCGCTTCCACTCTCAAAACCGCAAATTCCCAATCTTTCAAGAAAAGCAGCAAAAAGGGCAAGAACAAAAATCCTTCTGTCTCTGATGTTCAATGGATTGCTCCAGAGTTGCTTTCACGAAAGGTAGAGACCATTGGTTGGCCTAAACCAAAAACCCATTTGGCAAATTCTGTCTCTGCTGGTCAATTAGCAAAATTTGCTTCTACCCAGTTGCATTTGAGGGTTTTGAAAGCTTGTGAAGAGTTTTTTAGGGCTAATGTGGATAGTGATGATGATAAGGATGAGGATGATTTGATGGAAGATGAGGAGGATTGTGATGATGGGTCTGATTTCTTTCTGAAGTTGTTCAATGATGATGACGAGATTAGAGGACACTATGTGAAGAATTGTGAAAATGGAGAGTTTTATTGTTTAGTTTGTAGTGCCATTGGGAAGAAACTAGGGAAGAAGTTCAAAAATTGTGTTGCTCTTGTTCAGCATTCAATCTCTATATCTAAAACAAAGAAGAGGAGGGCTCATAGGGCGTATTCGCGTGTTATCTGTCAAGTTTTTGGGTGGGACATTAATCATCTTCCCACGATTCAATCGTCCTTGGCTGATTCCCTGAATCAATCACAGGTAATTATTTACCTTTTCCCACTTTGCAAATTGTGAATATATGCTTAAGTTCATTGTTTGTGAACTGCATTGGTGTGGCTATCCTTCAAGACTGAATGAGGAAATGCTAACGTAAGATGATAACCTATAAACAAGATGATTTTTATTTATCATATGAAATTTATTTTTATCTTGAATAAACAGTTTATAGTAATTAAGCTTTTGAGAGCTAGGAAACTGTTATTGTGTCCTCTTATATGGGATGGATGTTATGTTTATCAGCTTAAGTTTAATATTATAGGGGAATGCTGATGGAATTAGTGGTGGTCGTAAAGTCATATCTAATGCTCCAAACATGAATAAAAAAACCGGGAATGCTAGTCACCATTCAGCAGTTCCGGGACAGAAAATTGATGCGTGCTGGAAAGAAGGTGAATCCAGCTGTCATAATAGTGTCAATGGCAAACCGGTCATCTGCAATGCCTTACAGCCATCAGGAGATGCTACTGGTGGGCCTAGCACTACACCTCTGGTTGTACCAGCATCAACATTGGTATCAGCTGAGGAATCAGCTAAACTATCTGCATCTCTTTTGCACTTGAAGGGTCTTAAGGCTTGTGAAGAGTTCTTTCATAACAATGAAGATGATGAAGACAGCGAAGATGATTTGGAAAATGACAATCTGATGGAAGAAGATGACAACAAAGATAGATTCAATTTCTTTCTTAAGATGCTTAATGACGATGAGGGGCTTAGGAGTTATTATGGGCAGAATAATAGTGAAGAATTTTATTGTTTGGTTTGTAGTGGGATGGCGAAGAAGCTTGTGAAGAAGTTTAATCATTGCATTGCTTTAGTTCAGCATTCAAGTTCGATATCAAAGACGAAGAGGATGAGGGATCATCGAGCTTATGCACAAGCTATTTGTCATATTTTTGGTTGGGATGTTAATAATCTTCCGGTGAGAGTATGCTTAGCTGGTGAGGCAACAAGCCAGTCACAGGTAGATTTTCTGTTTCTTGACAAGTCTTCTACTTATGCTTGCTCTTTGCATGCAGAGTGATCCTATTCAGGACAAGCTGTACCTTTCTGATAGGTTGCCACTAGAACTAAAATTACTGTCAAGTAGTAAGTTGTATAACTCCTTTGCTTTCCCTTCTAGAATGAGTGTTATTCAGATTATTGTGTTACAATCAAACTAAAGTTTTCTTAATTTGTGAATTTTGTTACAACTTTGCTTGGAAGTGCTTATTTCTGTTTCATCATTTCCTGCTTGAAATGCTTGCATTAACATGTGAAAGTCTTGGTTCACTGAAAGAAGAGACAGTGGCTCAACTGCTCTTACAAAATTGGATGAATGAGATGTTCTGCATTGCATTCTCCTTGAAAAAGATGCTATTGGGGTTTTGGAGACACCATCCCCATATCCATTCGTAATAATCATGGGACTGTTTCTTCACCTGAAGCATTATATTGCAGGGACTTACAAACACAAAAGATGATGGTGATAAAGAATCTTTTGCTGCTTCTAACGGGCAGGAGAATGATGCAAATCGTGACACCGACCCAATAATTCAAAAAGATACTGTTGTTTCTTGTTGAGAGGAAGTGACTTCTTGATCGAGAATAGAAGTGGAGCAGTGAAATGCTTGTTTAGGTGAGTACTTATCTGCACATTTGGGGTATAATTCAATTATTTCTCTATTTCATGTGTAGTGTCCTTAAGATGGCTTGCAGCCATCATGTTTCGGGGTAAACTGTTGCAAAATTCTAGTGCTCGGTCTTGGGCAAAGGTTGGTGTTTGAAGTGTTAACATAGGACAAATTTTTTGTTTTCTTTCATATGAACAAGGATCAGCGTTTCCAATAAAGATAGGGCTACATCAAGGGTCAACGTTTAGCTCCTATCTTTTTGCATTAGTTATAGATGAATTCACCACACACATCCAGAATATGGTACCATGGTGCATGTTCTTTGCAGATAACATTATCATGCTGGATGAGATACGTGAAGGACTAAATGATAAGCTCAAATCTTGAAGGGGAACATTGGAAATTAAAGGATTTAAACTTAGTGTAACAAAAACAGAATATATGAAATTTAAGTTTAGAAATATTAGCGTCAGTGGGGCAATAGTTAAGATAGGAGACGATGAATTATTTGTAAATGAGAGTTTTAAGTACGTAGGATCAATTTTGCAAAAAGATGAATGGATTGACAAAAATGTATCACATAGAATACAAACAGGATGGTTGAAATAGAGAAGCGTATCGGGATTCTATGTGATGGAAAGGTACCTCTAAAAGTTAAAAATGGAAGTTTTACATGGTGACGATTAGATTTGTTTTGTTGTATGGATCTGAAAGTTGGACAATGAACCAAAAGTACGAATAAAAGATAAGAGTTGCAGATATAAGGATGTTAAGATGGATGTGCGGATGTGTGGATATACAAGAATGGACAATATAAGAAATGAGTATATTAGGGAAAAAAGTTAGGGTTGCGTCTATTGAGGGAAAATTGAGGGAAACATGATTAAGATAATATAGATACGTACACAGGCGATCGATAGAGGTTTCAATTAGGCGGTGCAAGATTATTGCATGTACTCATATTAACCGAGGAAGAGGTAGAGTCAAGAAGAATTGGATAACGACAATAAAACTTGACATGAATTATCTAAATATAAATGAAGATATGATACAATATAGAGTATAATAGTGTAAAAATATCCATATTGCCAACCTCCATTTACCGGAGTAAAAGCACGATTATTGTCATCCTATAAAGAAAACAATCATATAGGTGAATATGTGATGAAAAATAGAGTATAATAACGTAGAATCTATATGAGTGATCTCATTTAGTGAGATAAATGTTTGGTTATTGTTGTTGTTGTTGTTTCGTGTAAGTTAGGATAAATCAATTATGTGGTCAGACAATGTTACATCATTTAGTTACAAATGGATTGCTTCTGTTTATATGCTAACCAACCTAACTTGGCATCGATATTTCTGCCCTGATAGTTATTTATGCCTTCTCAACACAGGTGTCTAATTGAGAAATGAAGGTGGCTTAGACTGATCGTGACGAGACATTGGTGAAGACACTTGACCAGAAACTACCCAGAACTGTCTTGCAGGGAGATGTTTCAACATTTCTCATTTGTGGAATTGCAAAGACGGACCTAGTTTAGGTTGTGTAAATAGCTAGTCCTCATCTAGCCATTCCCTGTCAATGAAAGAAATCAGTAAATGCAGATTGTGAACATGTAGTATGCTATTTTAAGATACGCTTTTTCCTTGAAGCTCAAGTGGACCTGATTTTCTGAACCTACACTTTCAGAATCATAACAAATAGCAAATTCCTATGTTAACAAGGTCTTCGTATGAATCCACAACCCTTGATTCTACTACTGATTGTCCCAAGCAGGCAACACTAGATTTTACAAAGTCAAGTCTCCAGATTTACCATGTTAATAAATATTGTAGCTTCATAGTTGGCATGTAGTCTCGCAATAATTACGGTAGAGCACAATTCAATCACTAGTGAATCTGCACTTATTTGAGAGAGAGAGAGAGAGAGAGAGAAACAGCACTTTGATTACAGCTAATTGAGATTAGACGTTTAATCAAATGCCTGCATTTCAATCATAAATGCATTCTCAAAATAGTCTTACAATATACAGAAGTTCGGAACATATTTACTTTCTGTCAGAATTGAGGACCAGCATCACATTTGTAACGAATTTCGGTTGCAGTCATCTCAAATTCCCACAATAAGAAAATTTACATCACAAGCTTCTGAAGTGAAGCCTTTAGGAAATATACAAAACAACAAAGAAAAAACTTAATGGCACCAGTTTCATGGACACAACAATGGTCCAAAAGCATAATTATTTACTCACAGGCCAGTTTTGTACCGAAACTGGTTAGGCAGATGGCAAATGCTTGGAATGCTGACAAAGGCTGCCTATAGTCCATGGTAAATATATCATCCCCGACCTTCCCAAACTGAAGCAAAACAGTTTCTTCATCACCTTTCCCACCAGGCTGACTCGGGTCAACAGTGGCCACCAGTTGAAAGTTTTTTACTGATGCCACAGTCACTCGACCATGGAAATTCAAGCACCAGCATTGCAAGTGCTCATGCCACCTAGGAGCTTTATTTCTCAAGATCATGTGCCCAGAAACGCTGGACTCTGGTTTCTTCATCTTGGAGTTGTCATGAGTTTTGTTGTCAACAGTATCGTCTGTTGATGGGCACCTTAAAGAGCACACCATCCTTCTTGGACCTCTTGATTTCAACAGGTTGAATTTGTATGAGACTTGTCCTATCTCAAAATTGCCTGCAGGTACTTGAGGGCTAATTTGCTTGCTTGCAAATCGTCGGGTTGCTCTGCTGCTGGAAGGCTTTGCCCCACAATGGGGTGGGTGGCTATCATATATCATAAAATTTGTCCCAAGGAAATCCGAACTGCAAGAACCAAATAAACAGACAGTTAAAATACTGAGCAGATGTTACAATCTACTTCCTCTAACCATCTTATCCAGAGTGTAATGCTATGTTTCTACCGGTGCATGTAACTCAGGTAAGGAGTAAAAATCACAGGACAAAAAGAACAAGAGACATATTGCTTCTCCTTTCTTTACTTTATTTTAAAAATCTTTCATATCCCTCCACTTTACTTTTGTAAGCAATAGCTTACCTTAGCTTTCCTACATAAGCATTACTTCCTTGGGACAGGTCATCTGCATCAAGTGAGATGATATACTCTGTGAAAGAACCATGCCTGTACCGACGTGCCGCTAAAAGAAACTTTCCTTTGTCTGTAAATGTTGCTGGTACACAAATAACCAAAACTTAGATTAATCACTGCAGAAGAGAACAATAAGATGTACTTGACATAAAATGATGAAACTACTAACTTCTAAACACAGTGCCAGAACAAGAATTATAATTGCAAGATTGACACTAACAATACATTTTCTTCAGAAGGCTACCAAAAATATTGAATATCTTGGTAAAACAAACCAGTGCCTTGATATCTCTCCTTTCAGAGGCAACTAGCTGAAAACACCACATATCTTTTAAAACAAACCAAAGGATGGTTCACATTCTGAACTTGATACAGTAAGTGTTATTAGAACACTAGATTATTTGATCATGTGCAATTCTTTGTAAGTAAAATATTACAGTTTCAAAATCCCCTAAACAGTCAATGTCTTCAGTTGAATTTAGCAATAAATTTTATTTTCAGATGACTAAAGCAGACATAGAAGATATCTTAAAGATTTTGTAGCCAGGTCCATCAGCAAGCTCAAAAACATGAAATACAAAGACAAAAACAAGTGAATAGCAAACATAACATAGAACAACCAGCATACTTACATGGAGACAGCGAAAGATACAGATAAAATGTTGAGTTCTTCTTATTCCGCTTTATAAGACATTGGAGTGGGACGTCATGTGGCCCAGGCTGCAAAATTTTCGAAGATCAGCAACGCATAAACATACAGACTTTTCCATCTAGTAACAACTGAAGAAAATCCTTGGTCTCTATTAGGATGCTAAACCGGAAAGAAGCAAGTCAAGCATTCAACAGCACACAACTGGCAAGTCTATCACAAAATCTCAAGTTTCTCTGTGTTAGAGAAGAAATAGTTCCACACATTATGTTGAGCAATACATCATTCAGGAACAGAAAGTCCTTATACAAGTTCAATCAATTATCACAACAATGCAAAAGAGACACCTAAGGTTTATGGCATGAGCGGACAAAGATTTTGATTTCTGTAAATTATTTGGAGTACAAAGTTAAGAAACATAGAAAGCTGTATGTGGCATAACTTTCTCACCAGAGACCTCTCGGTAGCAATCAAGAATAGCATTTTGTCCTCATCCTAAAAGAATGTCAAAATGCTAATTTGAATAGACATAGTATCATAATTCAAAGCATAATCAACAAGACCCACTGTAGAAATTTGGCACGGATAAACACATGCACACTGCTCACACATGGCCAAGCACGCAAACAGCTTGTGACACAATTGTTTGCAGATGAAATTTTCCAGATCCAGATAACTGGAATCATCAATCAGCAGGATAATCCCACTAAAAAGAAAATGAAATCAAGAAATATTGTGTAGTATCAATCTACTTGCAAGGAAAATCTGAGTTGATTAGCAGCAAGCTCGCCTAAAATACAAAATTTTCAAATTATGATCTAACCCTGGAAACATGAATAGTCAATGAATTATGTCCTATAAAATAAACAACTTCAACCAATTAGGCATTCTAAGTTGGAATCAATATAACTGCAGGACATTTCAAAGAATGAAATTATACCAATACAACACGACAACAGTTAATCCAAATTCCCAAAATCCCAACTGTCCTAGAAAATTGTACTAGTAAAAATTTTAAAAAAAAAGTCATTTTAATAAGAAAAGAGAAAAACCAACCAATCTTCCAATCATCATAAAACCCTAACCATATACTTTCCAATCACTCTACATCATTACAAAATTTTATCATTCTTATTCCAGGTACACATAAATTCAATTCTCTTGCTAAACAAAACACAAATTTGGCCCCAGATTTCTCAGCGGAAGGTCTGGAAATTTTTATTTTTTATTTTCCATAAAAGGCATTTCAACAAGGAAAGATTTCACTTCTAAATATAAATATCCTCTTAACATTCCAAATCCAATCAAATCTGCAACATCAAAATCAGACTTTTCCTCCTCAAATTTTCACCTTAACGAAAACACGAGCTTGCCCTAAATTGCTTCTAAGAAATTTCAGAGACCCACATTGCATAAAATTAAGCTCAAAAAATCACAAACAGAATCGATCATTTCAATAAGAAAAGAGAAAGCTTTAAAAATCCATTAGCCCTAAACGTCTAAATCCAATCCATCTGCACCAAAAAAAAAAAAAAAAATCCGCTCCATAAAATTAATCCAAATATAAAACCAATTTCTAATTCTAAGAAAATCACAATTTTCTTCTAAATTTCACTCCAAGTAATCTTATCATCCATTAACCCTAGCTTTTTTTTTTTTTTTATGAATGATTAACCCTGACATTTAAACCCAATTCCATTTAAACCCAAAAAAAAAAAAAAAAAAAAATTCAAACTCTCCTCCTCCAATTCTCATTTTTGAACAAAAACAAAATTTCCCTAACCTAATCATTTTTTTTAATCTCGAATTGATGAATTTGTTTAGCAAACAAAACCAATTTCTCACTCTAAGAAAACCGCAAATTTCCCCTGAATTTCTCTTCGACTAATCTTATTATCCATTAATTCTAACGTTTAAACCCAATTTAATTTACACCAAAAGATTCGATTTCTCTTCCTCCAATTCTCGTTCTTCTAAAAACACAATTTTCCCTAGATTTCTCTTCAAAACTGAAAATTTTGGAGGGGGAAAAATCACCTGCTTAAGACAAGAAGGGAAGGTGATTTTGCCACTAAGAGAAGGCGATTTGACGATCTCTTTAGCAACATCTCTCCAACGTCTGCAAACACAAGCACAAGAAACAATGTTTCTGCGATCATCACTGGCTTCGACTCTCTGAATGATCTCGGAGAGAATCTCCGGCAGCATATCAGCCCAAGTGTCTCGTTCTCCAAACCATTCGATCTCCGAAAAGTCAACGCCCGAGTATCTGTTCCGTCTTCTTCCGTCGGATCTGACTAATTCTTCAGAAAATTGATGAGTTAGGGTTTTGTTGTGTTCATGGAATGACTTTGAGAAAGAGAATGCGAAAGATTTCGTTTTGGTCCGAGCGCGGGAGAGAAAAGATCTTCCGAGAGACATCTGGAGAGAGAGAGAGAGAGAGAGAGAGAGAGAGAGAGAGAGAGAGAGAGAGAGAGAGAGAGAGCGAGCGAGCAGAATGCAGAGAGAAGAGAGAAGAGAGAGCGAGAGCGAGAGCGAGAGAAAGATGACTAGTTTAGAGGACCATGAGACGAGGAAAGAAATTGGAAACGAACAAGAGGGAATATAGAAAAACCGAGCGGTGAGGTGACAGACGACTGAAAGTGCACGGGTGGTGATCGAAGGAGTGAGAGTGTTTGTGACGGTTTTAGAGAACGCGGTGTCGAGTTGAATATTAATGGTGCGCCACCAGTAGGTGTGGTGTGCGTGTGTCTGACTTGACCGGGTCTTCGTCTGGTCTTCATTTAAAAAGCCTCCCCCATTGTAAGAATTAACAAATCCCGGTTTTAATGGTTGGACTTTTCTTTTTTCCTTTTTCTCTAAATTTTTAAATCTTCGAATTATTACGAGAGGGGTGGTCGTGATTACACTTGCATGTCAAGAGTTGAAATTACAACAAAGCAGATATTTTACAGATTTTACTTTTTTTTTTTTTCTTCGTGACTAGATCACCAATTCGATATCTAGAATTTCTCTCCGATTAATTTAGGTCAGTCACTTAAAAGGTCCAATTGAAGGGTAGGTCTCCCGATACTGATTTTTTTATTTTCATGGGGGATCGAACTCTTAACCATAATTAAGAGATGTCAATTCCCGAATCAACTAAATCATCATACTGGTTTTTATAGATTTTACTAATTTCATGCCTGTCCCACATCCACCCTCCTATTCATAATGCAACCCTGATTCTATTTAGGTGTGATATGTGAAATCGAGAATTTCAAGATAAAATCTGAGATAAAATTAATATTATTTTGGTTGAAGATATTTTAAGTAGGAAATATTTTAAAGAGTTTAACAAGTTTTATACAATAATCAATGTTTTTAAAATCAAATTAGTAAACAATTTTACTAGTTTATTAGTTTATTGATTTATTGATTGGATGGGTTAGATCGTTTTATGAATCGAATGATATCACTATAATATTATATATATAATTTATATATTATATTTATTTTTGTATCAATTTGGACGATTTATTGATTTTATGGGATCGATTATTTTAAACAATTTTGATCATATCTGACTCCATCTGATTTAACAAAAAAAAACCAAATCAAATTATGAAGGATTTATTACACTATATGCGTATGCGAAAGCGTATAAAAATTAAAAGTTTCAGAATTTATAGATAAATACTTTAATATGTAGAGTTTTAATAAATCAACCGAAACTATGTATTCCATGAACGGATCGCTCGGTCAGGATGATAATTACAGAATCGAGCCACCATCACTATTCCACGACATCTCAATTCAAAGGCCTGCGAACCCAAATGACAGAAGAAATTTCGTATGCGAAAAATTTCCCGATCCCTCATTTTTCCTCTATAGAAAATGTGTGCTAATCTCTTTACAATGTGCAGATAAAATCTCATTATTCATCTTCACTCACTTAGAAATTGTCCTCTGCCAATGCCAAGACAATATAGTATGCATCAAGAAAATGCAAAGATAACTTTGCATCATTGTTGTATCCTTTTCTTGGCGATGTGTGTTCTTCTTCCTTTTTTTTTTTTTTTTTTTTTTTTTTTTTAATCTCACGTCCATTGATCAATCAAGAGGGAGAGATGTCACGTCCCGACCTGCAGGTCAGGCACGCGAACAGACCGCCGCGACTCCTCGAGGCACGGGTATGCCTTACTCGCACATCGAGATGACGCAAAGCTAATATTATGATCCTACTCGATATCATTAAGTCAAAATCATATAGCGGAAGAAAAAAAGATAGTTTTCAATAAAGATTTTCTTTAAAATATCTGCCTCCAATTTACATATAATTTTTATATGTATGGTCCAATCGTAAACAAGAATGGATATAATCACTTACCCGATAGCGTCTCTCAGTAAAACTCGTGGGATAGTATCTCAATATATGTCAAATACAGATAAACTGAAAATATTAATATTAGGGGTGAGTATAATCTACATACTCAGTGAGTGAGGTGCAATGACTATATAATGACAACAAATGAATTTGTGAGAGTGGTAGTCAAAATATCATTTTCAAATTTATATTTCATTCCTTTACAAATATATCATATAATTCAAAATAATAGATATCCTTATCATCAATCATGCATCAATGGGGTGTCAAAAATATATTTTACCTATAGTTTGATCTAACTAGGGTAAAATCCACCAATGGGCCACTAAAATATCATAAGAATAAAACACATATATTTTCCCCATTCCCTTGGTGTTGACATGGTCCTCACGTGGTGCTCGTCTATTAGATCCGTTGGACAAAGACAGGGGACTCAAACCCCTACTCCCGTGTTACCTCACCACGTTACCCCGTCGGGTAAAAGCTCAATACCGTGGTAGGAAGTGCGTTATAGCTACTATACACCATCCCATAATCATACATATGTACCATATGTCATCATTCATAAATCCTTACTCGTAAAAACAAGGTACTATCAAGTAATCATAATATTAAGATGCAAATTTTTACCGAACAACATTTCAAGACATATCACAAATATTAAAACATTTCTAAATCACATTTCAAATTTCATTTATAAAATCATGATCAAAACTATTTCTCATTTAAATTCAAAAATAATTTATCTTACTCACCTCGGTTGGGGAGGGTACGCCACTCCCCCTAACTATTCTCGTTTCTCGAATGAGTCATCTCTCAAATTCTAATCCTAAGTTAAATAATATCATTTATTAATTCAATATTATATAGTTGGATTACAACATGCATATAAAAATGGCCTCTTTCATAAGGTTAAATTTCAATTTTCATAGTTAGAAGAATTTTTACAAACATATAACGCGCAGGTTTAGTAAAATCATGATATCTTCAAAAATGTTGATCGGATTCAATTGATTTAAATTTTTTCTTAACACTAAAATATATGTCTCCAACTTTTATGTTCAGAACATCTTCAAATTTGGAATACACGAATTTATAAAAAAAAAAATTATCACTTTTCATGCTAAGTTCCTAAAACCAATTCCGCACAGTTTTGGGAGAAATTCCATATCTCCCATTATACATCTCCAATTTAAGTGCTTCTTGTCTCAAATTGAAAGTAAGACATAGATCTAAAACTTTCTAGTTTTAACCATCCTCGGATTCTAAATGTATAATTTTATAAATTCGGTTTTTATCTCGGTTTCAGTTTTAGAACTATTTTTGCACAATTTTAGTAATATCATCATAACTTTTTTGTATACAACTCCGATTCAAGTGATCTTTATCTCCAATTAACGATAAGTCAGAGATCTAAAATTTTCATATTTAACATTTCTCCAAATTTGGAACAGAAGATACCTCAAAAATTCATACACATTACTGGTCGTACACAGGACATGAAACAGAATTTGTGAAACATGCTAGACTTCCAAAAATCACCAAAAATTGATTTATTCATGAAATGTCTTACATGATATACCATTTTTAAAACTTAAGAAGTATAGTTTATAGAGAAATAAATATTTTAGATTTTTGAATTCTACAGAATGAGATATTCTAAAAAAACTATATAAAACTCAATCTAGAAATCAATATTTAACATGCTAGTATGGATACCAAAATAACTATTCATCAAATAATTTAATTTTAGTATAAGTTAGAATATGTTACCTCTTTTGTAAAATCTTTTGCTAACAATATGTATCACCACCCTCTTTAAATTTTTGAATTTTTATCATCTTAGAAAAAAATCAAATCACAATAAATATAAATTTTTATCCAATGTCTCTATACTTTCAATTGAAATTCAATAATTCCCAAAAATGTTCATACCCCTTTGACTCCATAGTTGAACTCAAAATGGATATAGAACCCTCACAATTTCGTTCAAAGTGAGTTTAAATAAAGAAAATAGGTCAAACTCTTCTTAAACAAGTTCTTTTATAAACTTAGTAAAATATCCATAACCATTGGATCATTTCATGCATTATCTTGACATTCCACTTGTCCTACCACTTAACCCATACAATTGTTGATTCAAACAACCTTCATACACTCCACCAAGTGTCTTTGGACGTCCATGTCAAGGGGGAGAAGTGTCACAATGTAGAACAAGCTATTCTAGTTGGTTTTTTATGTAAAAATTTCTACCAAATAAGTTTTCATACATAAATTTCTACCAAATAAGTTTTCATACATAAATTTCTATCCAATGAGATTTCTTGAATGTGAAAAATCCTATGTGGCCACTAACCAACCTTATTTCCCTCTTGACCAATCATTTGGCTCCAATTGTCCATCCTTGAGTGGTTTACAACTTAGTCCCTTAACTTTCCTCAATTACATTTAAACCCATAACTTTTAACAATTGCATTTTTGGTCCCAATGAAATTTTATTTGAAATTTCTTAAATATGTGAAATTTTATTTAAATATCTTTATTTAAGTGTGTAGCCCTTCTCTTAGCTATTTTTGACTTCTTTAGGCCTTGCCGGCACTTTCCGAGAAGTTTTTCGGGTTACCCATAAAATTTTCAGTTTTATTGATTTTGAGACGAAATGTCAAAATAAATAATTAGATAATTAAATAGATGTCTCAAAAGGATGCTTATATATTTAGAGTCATGAGGAGTAGTACATAATATACAGTCACTAAAAATCGATGTTACAAGAGAGGAGTTGTTTTTGGGAGTTGAGGGGGGTTATGTCCTATATTCAAATTTAAATTAATTTGATACTATCCTAATAAAACTCTTACATAATTTGAATATCTCAAAAATGTCTCATCGTGGACATAACTTCCAATATCTCCCATTTACACATGAGGGCATTTCACATCCGTTACAAGATACAACTCATGCGATCTACAACATCGTCCTACTAGACTTTCATACAGAATTGTGCGTTATGTGACCGGTGAGTATATCTACAAGCAAAAACTTCTCGATACACCTATTGTCCTAGATATCGGCTACATTTTTTACAGGATGAATATTGAGGTATATCGACCAATGCCACAGCCAAAATCCAGAACAACACAAGGCTATAAAAATTTCCAGTAGATTTAGCTACAGACCTATATTGTCATGCCCAACTAGAGTATAAACAGTCGCCACACCGAGCGGACCTAAAATTTTACATAATATACAATAATTTTTTCAAGTGACATTCAAATACGTACAATCGTTTCAATGCAAATAAATTATGAGAATTTCACAAATGAATATATATAAATTATACAATCATTTCAAAAATAAATAAATGAGTACATTTATCAAACTAAAATATCCAATAATCGTAGCGGAAGATATTATAATATCGATACCCAAGCCCAGTACTATCAATTCCACATCGCAACACAATAATTTTTCTTCAGTTCAAGACTAATACTATGGGGAGAAAGTGAGGGGTAAGTATCTATGGGAGGATACCCAGCAAGTGAGGGGATTGATATCATGCTATTAATATCGAGAATGAAATTAGAGTGTCAAAACATGTAACAAATATCGAGTGTTCAAAAATAATGTATTGTTTCAGAGTAAAACATATCTCAAGGCACACATCAGAAAATAATATATGCATCCATCCATATATCAAGTCACATATGTAGAGCTGGCCGAACAAACAACCCCGACAATGGTCTGCTTAGACCAAGGATGAGCGCATTGGGGGTTTTCACTATACAAATATCAAATAATGGCTCTCTACCCCAATATTGACCACGAATTACTCCAACTAACATGTAAATAATAAAAATGATACGTATATATAGTTGGCCGTGTATGGTGTCCCGCCCAATACTAAACAGAGGTAAACTCACGTCCTCTCCGATAAGGGTCAACGTAGGACATCCATACACATGACGATCTGATGGATACCTCCGGCCAAAACGTATCCTGGCATAAGGGGTGCCTCTACTAAATATTTTTCGTAGTTACGGAATGCTATAGGAAACATATCACCATATCACCAAGTCGGCCGGGTACGTAGCCCCATGCATCACATCATCGTGTCGGCCGGGCATATAGCCCCATGCATCGTAACATAACTTCGGCCGGACGTATAGCCCAAATAGTACATGTAAATCTATTTAAAATTACGTGCCAATACAGTAAAAGTGTTAAAACACGTCAATATGTTAAAAAGAATGGCACAGTATTCGGTTATCAAACTCATGGATACAAATCAATAAAATCAATAGTTGGAACATTCCAATGATTACAAAAATATGTCTATCAAAATATAAAAAATTAGTTTTTACACGAATAAAAATCATGTCGTTTGAAAATCGGTAAAACATGATTTGTCAATTAATAGTAAATGTCAAAATCCCACTCACCGTTTTAGGGAGGGTGGTCACTCCTTATTTTCAAAATAAATCCAATCTGACTTCTCGACTCTCCAAAAAGATCAACATAATCAGATCATCACAATTTAACATCAAATTTTCAAGTATTATAGGGTTTATCTATTTTTCCTAAATTTGTACAAAACTTAACTCTTCAATTTATGAATACACTCTAATGTCATCAATTGCATTTCATGTATAAACAATTAACGTACTTTTAAATCAAGTTAAATTCAACCCTAAAATCACTCAAGATCGGAAATAAGTCTTAAAATAATTAATTTTCCTATAAGATGGAAAATCTTTAAAAAAATCATACACTTTTTGATTCTCATCCAAATGTTTCAAACCATATATCATTTTCAAGATATATGAGTCTGTTTTCATAATACGGAGATCGTATTTAAATTACCTATAAGCAGAACAATTTATAATGAGAAAGACTGCATCAACCCTTACACTCAAATCCCAATTTTCGACTATTTTCATGCATAGGTCAATTTAAACTCCAAGGGAAACTATTCAAATCAACTTAATTTGATTCTATCATCCTGAACAGTCTCATTTCATATAAATTCTCACATTTAACCTAATGAATCGCAAATAATGTCTGAAAATGTATTCATTACGAATCTAGTTTATATTCTAGTATAAACAAGACTTCTTATCCTAAATTTATCATAAATTTAATAACCAAATCGAATGGGTCCGAAATCCCTCACCTAAGGTTTTTTCTCGAATCGCAGATTTTTGTCCGAATGTCTCCTCGATCACTCCAAAATCTGAAATGTTAACTATTAAGACAGAGTTTATTAGTTAGGTTTAAACACTTAAATCAGAATCAAAACCCTAAATCAGTTACCTGCGTGGAGGTTCGTGGGCTGTCACGGACTCACGGGCCGTCGCGGACTCGCGGGCCGTAGCGGACTCGCGGGTTACAGCGGGCTCGTGGGTTCACGGGTCAGCGGGCTGATGGACCTGCGGGCCGCAATGTGATTGCGGGTTGCAGCGGGTCAGCAGGCTGGCGGGCTTACAGGCCGCAGTGGGCTACGCAGGCTGCAGGGGGCTCGCGGGCTACGCGCTAACGGGCTGGTGCGCGCTCGCGGGCTAACTCGCGCTCGCACTCGCGGACTGAGGCGCGTGCGGACTGAGGTGCTCGCTCGCTCGTGGACTGGGTCGCGCTCATGGACTGAAGTGCGCGCGGACTGAGGCGCTCGCTCGCGGGCTGGGCCGTGCTGTGTTCGTGCAGGGGCGCGAGGAGTTGCAGTCGCACTCGCGGAAGGTCGGCACTCGCGGGAGGAAGGAGCAGCGGCGACGATGGGTGGTGGGTTCGAGCGAAGCCGAAGGGAGAGAGAGAAAGAGAGAGAAAGAGAGAGAAACTGAGAGTGAGGTAGAGAGAGAAGACAAGGGGTGGTCGGCTAGGGGATGATGATAGTACCACCAAAAGCCCTAATCCCATTTGGGGGAGGTGCTGTATTTTGGGCCAAAATGCAGCGCTTCCCCCCAATTTTTTTTTTACAATTATATATATATGTATATATATAATTTTACACCCACACTTCACTAAAATTTAAATTTTTTTTGTAAAAACGAGGTTTATTTCGATTCGCAGATTCGACAAATTAAAATATATCAAAAATTTAATTTAAATACCCCAAAATCAAAAATTAATTTAAATAAATAAATTTCTCTCTATATAATTAAATTACAGATACCGCAGTGTCGGTGTTACAGCTACAACTCCAATTCCATGTTCGTGACAATTGCTAAAAGTAAACGAATCGAGATAAATTGGACTATAACTCCTCATTAATCCAAAATCTTAATTTGCATATAACCGTGGCTACCAGACAAGCCTAATACTTTTCTATCAATCCGTCAACTTTTCTCTTGACCTTAACAACCTTCCTATTCCCAATGGTCATTCTGCTCTTAGGCAAATCAATTAGATCCTTGAGAACTTATTCGTTCTCAATGGTCTTTCTGCCTTCATGCAACTAGATTGCAGACACTGTCGATTTTCATCGACTCATTCTCTTCATATATGACATTCAATAAATGGTTCTTTGCAAAAGCCAACGAGAACCTGTAGCACTATTTTAAATTTCTCATCTTCCTCAAGAGTTACAACGAGGGTCTCACCCTCATTTAAGAAACTACGCTTAAATACTTGCCCTCAATACTTATACGATGAAAGAGAATATCTTCACTTATAGATAGATCGCTCCCACTATAAGCAAAATCCATAATTGTTTTTTGTGTCCGATCGTGGGACTTACCTAAGTTACTAGACTCATCCATCTCATATAAGGTAAAGTTCCGATCGATTTCACCTCTCGATAGATCGCTCCTACTGGGATGAAAATCCTTAATCAGTTCTTTGATCCCGCCACTACGCTCAGCTAAGTTACTAAGCTCATTTATCGAATAAAAGGTAGAATTCTAATTGACTTCACATTTTTTAGGAAAATCATCTTTAAGGAATATGGTATCACAAGACTCAATTTCAGTAACAGTACCGTCAGTATGCTCATTTAAGAATACATACCCCATGGAGTGTTCTTAATATCTTATTAAAGATACTTTTTTTTTCTCGTGGGTCTAAATTGTTGTGTGGATGCAAGAAATTATGATCATAAGCGGCACAACCCCATGACCTCAAGTGGCTAAAGTCAAACTACCTTCCTGTCCAAAACCTAAATGGGGTACTAACTTTGGAATTTAATGAGATACGGTTAAAAATGTAAATTGCAGTCAATAAAATATCTTCCCAATGAAAGATTGACAAATTGATCTGTGCCAGTATAAACTTCACTATCTCTAACAAAATTCTATTCCTTTTCTCTCGGCTACTTTATTCATTTGAGAAATAGCAGGAACATTCAGTTGTCTCATAATACATTTATTGAAACAGAGCTCTCTGTATAGTTTTGACAAATACTCGTGCCTCATCGATTCTGAAAGTCTTTACTTTCAAATCTAATTAATTTTCAATTTTGCTAATAAATCTCCTAAAGTATCAAATACCTCATGCTTGTGCGAGATCAGATAAACTCAACAGAAATGTGTGTATCGTTTATGAACATAATAAAAATATATGGCTCCATTTTATACTCTCATACTTATATGGCCATAGATATTAGAGTGGACCATCTGTAACGGAATCCTAGCTTTCATTGTATTGTCAAATGGTTTTCTTGTAATTTTGCTAGGTAAGGAAAACTCACATACGGGTAATTCGAATCTGATTAGAGGGTCCATCAAACCACTTGTCGCTAATCGATTCATCTTCTCTTGCCCTATATGTCCAAATCTATTGTTTGACTGATTTACTTTTCAATCAGTGCAACTGGATGTAGAGGTAATAAAAAAATGACAAAAAATACCATTAAAAGGTATAATATTCAATGCATATAGTTCATAATGGATAGAACCAGAATAATCGATAAACTGTCGTGTTTAATAAAAAACAGATGATTTTCTTATCACAGAGCATATCTTAGGTATTTTTAAACAAAGTACTAAAATCCAGTTCCATCGAATACCCAAAGCATAAAAAATGTCATAGTAAGTGCAGATCTCTTTGACGACGACAAATGCTATGTTCCTCACGTAAATCCTCCTAACTTGAGAATTCACTCAGCAGAACTTTATTTACGTGCTCTTGTCTCGAGCTATGTGGTTGGTGGGTCCTGACTTTACAATCCACAAATAAGAGAAATTAGCGAGTATCACAATATATGAGACAAAATTTAAGCCACGTAAGGAAGAAGGACATTCTTTTTGCTCGTCACACTCACGAGTGAAATGATCAAATCTATCCAAGATGTAGCACTTCATATGGTCTTATCAAGCTTTTTCTTCTTGCACTTTTATACATTGTTGTCGGTTTTCTCAGATGGTTTCTTATTACTTGGGTCTTGAGTTTTTT
Source organism: Dillenia suffruticosa (assembly GCA_033439265.1). NCBI lineage: Eukaryota > Viridiplantae > Streptophyta > Magnoliopsida > Dilleniales > Dilleniaceae > Dillenia > Dillenia suffruticosa. The sequence goes on from JAVTVX010000005.1 coordinate 7,108,677, forward strand.
TCACATGCTTATGCTGTTGGTTTGATGTCATAGGAGTCCTTACTTGACTCTTCCGTATAAGCATGACCTGAGTGCGATCTACTCGCATCTAGGCGCTTATTCTCAAGCTCATTGTGCCTGCTCAGATCAGCGAAAGTATGAATATTCTTGTTGGATATGACACAGATTTTCATGATCTCCTATAAATTAGGTAAAAGACTGGATCATACCCGGTACCTGTAATTCATTCCAAATAAACTCACATTCATCTGTCATATTGGTGATCATACATACATTTGCATTAAATTTTATTTCATTATATGATCAACCCTTTTATAAGATATTTGCAAGCGTCCGTCGGTTCAACACTCTTCTTCTTCACCCGACGGGTTCTAAAACGGGTTCTCTTGACCCGGATGCCGGAAAATGGTTTTTCAATTTAATTTTTGTGCGGATTTCGATTGTAATTCGAAATTCAACCTTTCTGATTCATCCTAAACTTGATTTTTTGGAAAAATAACCTGAATTCGGCGAATGTGAAATTCCCTTTCACGGCCCTCCGCAGCTAATTTAGAAAATCCATTTTCCGGAGACCAAAGTTCACAATATATATGTCAAAATGCAGATCTAAGCATTACAAACATTTTTATATCGTTTTGATAGATCGATTCATCCTTAAATTTGATATATCTAGGATTTTCTGTCTGTAGAGTCGAAAATTTTGATCGGACTTTTCATGGCCTTAATGTGTTCAAAAAATTAAACAAAAATTATTTTTATAATCCATAGATCATTGGCATTCTTGTGATACTCTCGAATTCACGAAACTCATCCATAATCCGGATCATAAATTTTGTACCCTACACATTCTATACGCAAAAAATTCTGAATTTTTTAAAAATAAATCCAGCACTGCTTTGATACCAATGAATGATTTATTACATTATATACACATGCAGAAACGTATAAAAATTAAAAGTTTTAGAACTTATGAATAAATATTTCAATATATACAGTTCCAATATATCAATCGAAACTACGTATCCCACGAATGGATCATTCGGTTAAATGATGATTACAGAATCGAATCATCATCATTATTCCACGATATCTCAATCCAAAGTCCTGCGAACCTAAATGACGGAAGAAATTTTCGTACGCAAAAAATTTCTCAATCCCTTATTTTTCCTCTATAGAAAATATATGCTAATTTCTTTACAATGTGAAGAGAAAATCTCATCGATTATCTTTACTCACTTAAAAATTGTTCTATGCCAATGTGAAGACAATATGGTTTTAATCTAGAAAATGCAAAGATAACTTTGCATCATCGTTATATCCTTTTCTTGGCAATGTGTGTTCTTCTATTTTTTTTTTTTAATCTCACATCCATTGATTAATCAAGAGGGAGAGAGGAGTTGTTTTTGGGAGTTGAGGGGGTTATGCCCCTATTCAAATTTAAATTAATTTGATATTATCTTAATAACACCCCTACATAATTTCAATATCCCAAAACTGTCCGTACATAACTTCCAACAATTATAAAATGGTTTTCGATGAATCACTCGAGCCAATCAATCCACTGTTTGGTTTTAAAAACACCACCGTAAACCCACCCTGTGAATGTGTATACAAGCGGTGCAAAATAATGTTGGCGACTTCTCTGACTTTGACTTTCTTTCCTCACAAGATCATTCCCACGTACAAGTTGCCTGCGGGTAAGAACTCCTGTCCCCAAATTGAATAAATGTGGGTCACAACCCTCTAATTCAATTAGAGACAAATAAAATATTACATAACATGTATTGATGATGCAGCAACCAGTCTACCTCTCATTACGAAAATGGATGAAAGTGCACATAGGAAATTTTATGGATCGGATTATTCCATTACCATTCCTACTGTAATCCTTAACCTTGTCAAGAAATGCAAGTAGATTTTGGTGCATCCTCACTTGCAAGCCTCATAATTCTGACCAATGTTTTTAAAACCAAATCTAGCCCAGTTAAGTTATCTGTTTATTGGTTTATTAGTTTGATGAATCAAATCATTTTACAAAATAAATAACATTATCATGATATATATATATATATATATAATTTATATATTATATATTTTAAAATAAAATAAAATAAAATTTATATATCTTTATAAAAAATTAATTTACTTTATTAGTAATATATGAAAAATACAATTAAAAATCGATTGGATCGCTTTGAATGATTAACTAGTTTTATTGATTTTAAATGTTCTTGATCTACTTTAATTTAACAATGATAATTAAACCGGATTATATAATTGTTTCCTGTCAAACTAGGTTGTCCGATTTTAAAAATACCGAGTCTGACTTGTTGCGGTCATCATCCGGATTCATTTTTTATGATACTCCTGATTCTCTCAGCTTTCAAGTTAGGATGAGCAATTGAGCATGGGACGGGCCAGGCCCGTGACACAAAAACTTCCGTGTATAGCGCGGATTATTAATGATAGGTTATTGTGTTAGGGAGGGAATAGTTCAGTGGTATAATAATTTTAGATTTAAAATTTTATGTTAAAAAAAAAAAAAGAAAAGAAAGTAGATATTGTCCCGGTCTGCCATCTAATACAGTACAGCGCAGATTCGTGGAAAGGTCAAAAAAGGTGGGTAATTTGGTTTTCCGGTCTCTAGTGAGTTGACAAATCAGCGCCAGCGCGGTATAGCCAGGGGAAACGGAGCCGACGCCCATTCGGTTAGCAAGTACTAACGACTAAGGACAGAGGACAGTCGGCACCTTTTGTCATCTCTCCGCAAACGGAGATCGGCTCTGCTCTCACCTCACTGCGGGACACGAGCGACCTCATTCCTCAACATACGTGTCGCCATGCATGTTTCATTAAAAGATTCGCTCGACACATGTATCTATCTATTCACGCATCATCTTACCGCACCTTTTTACTTAACCTTTTTGACTACCGGACTTCCTATCTGGCTTCCAATCTTTGCTTCAAAATCCTCCTGGGTCGGCCGGGCCAAACAACTTGCTGTCTCTCCCCGCCAAATAAAATATCAAGATGGTTAAATTTCCAGTAAAATTGATCTATTTGATATTAACTCATTCAAGGGGTGCAAGGACAACCATGAATATATAAATTTAAAATATCATTAATAAATTCTTAAAAATTATAATTCTTAGGGACAACCAGCAGTCTCCCCCAACTGGCATGTCATTACTCCCCCTTCAACTATCTTAGCCACTAGTTGAGACCATTTTGTAAAATATATGAAAAAGCAAATGATTAGAAATTTCATGAACTCGGCCAGGACGCCGATGCGGTGCTAAAGGATTGCAATTGCACCGACCAACAGTCGATCATATAAACAAGAGTATTAAATTTTTTTTTAATTAATTCTTGAATTCATGAAAAATATTATATTAAAAGAATTTTTTTAAATTAAATCCAATGGTTATACCAAGAAAATATTGCAATTGTTGCTAACACCGCATTGTCTTCTTATTCTGTTAAGTTTAATCTATTGTAATAATATTTTTATTAATCTTATTATGTTATAAACACATAAATAATAAAAATTATAAAAAAAAATTGATGAGTTGTAATAAAACATGTAATAAAAATTTATAATTTGTTCTAATAAAAAACCTATGCTTCTTTTTTATTCAACTCCGTATCACTAATGCTGAATTAATGTACCAAGATAAAACAAAATGTCAATTTTTGATTTTAAAAAAAAGTAAAGAAAAGGGACACGGCGATGCTAGTTGGGATCAGCGGAGGTTTCTCACCGGAGGAAAGAGAAGGTAGAAAGAGAAGTGCATACTCATACACACACCAACCACGTCATAGTTACATCGAAGGATTCCTATAATTACCATTAAAACGACAAAGAAAGAAAAAGGTGTAAAATTCTTACAAATCAGTGATTAGTGTTACCACGTTGACGGTCATGATTAATTCCCCAACCACGAACACCAAACTGAAGCTCAGCAGCGGCAATCAAAAACTCAACAGCCTGTTGTGGTGTCAACAAGTCCACAACTCTTCTCACTGTTCTCAGCCTCAAATCATCAGCTCTGTCCAAGGCGCCCACCAACCGTCTGATCTTTCCATCAATAAAATCACCACCGTCGTCACTATAATCCATACCACCTCTCGTGGTATTGGCCGTTGATTCCATCTCCATCAATATCTTCATCATACCACTCACACTGTCTTGCCATTCTGCTAACTCCTCGTTGATTTCATTCTCTTCTCGGACGGTTTCGCACTGGAGATCACTGACCCGGCGGAGTTGGGTTGGAGTCAGGTCGCTGAGGTCTCCGGTACGGTGTCCTCGGAGGATGTCGACGATTCGGGACTCAAAGTGGATGCTTGACTCGGTGTAGATGATGTGGAAAACGGTAGTGGGTCGCCACCCGCCGATCCATCGGAGGGACCGTTCAAGGGAAGTGATCCACGGGGCGGAGAAGACAGAGAGGACATTGTTGTTAGCGGCAATTGACTTGACCCGGTAGTATTCGGTATAGTGGGTCAAGACAGAGTTAATGAGTTGGAGGAGGTGAGTTTCCTGGCTTGGGTTTTGGTTCGGGTTAGGTTGTTGGGCGGCGGCGGCGGTGTTGCGGAAGGCCGCGGTGAGTTGGTGGATGAGGCGATGGAGGTTATCCACCCATGACTCATAGAACCGCTCAAAACACATTTCTCGTTCCCGTTTGTTGTCGAGAGGGATGATTACTACGCGAAGGCATGTGGTAATTTATACGCGGAATTTTTTAATAATGTCATGTTTTTTATTTTTTAATTCTTTACCTAATATTTAAAATCATATTTGAATTAATTAGATTTAAAACTGATAATGATCCATTTAAGAGAGTTATTTTTTCAATATAGTCTGTTTTATAATTAAAATATGAGTTAAACTCATGAATTTAATTAAAAATTTAGTATCATATTCAATTAAATCAATCGACTTGATCTTGGTATAACGTCATATTTGTGCCAAGGAGTGAGCATGGCAACCGTCTCTTGGGCCCCAGCCCATCTCCAAAATAAAAAGAAAGAGGTGAGCATGGTAAGAGAGGAGATAATATGATAAATTTGAGACCAATTTTAAAAGTAATTTTTAACACTTTATTGGTAGCTCTAAACTAACTATTGATAAGTACAACGATTATCGATAAGTATGTCACTGTAAACTAACTATTGAATCACAGTATCAATCAATTTAAATTCTAAATAAAATTATTATGAAGAAATATGTTACTATGATTATTTGTAGTGATCATTTGACTATTAGTTGAATCTATATAAAAAATATTTAATCCGTTTTAGAAATATTTAAATAGAATTTATTAAATAGATCTTTTAAATAAGTTTTTTTTTTAATTTTATAGTATAAATTAATTAATTTATGATTTAACTTCAGAAATTGAATCTGAGCTTCCGTATTTTGGATTAGTTTAGATTGAAAATTGAAAGCCTTTAACGTATCTTACTATAATAGAAAAGAATAAGAATGGGAGGGAATGTGTGAGGTTTTGTCACCTCGGTAGTAAACGGTTTGTTATTGTTTATCTTTTTTTTTTAGGTTTCCTTTTCTTTTTTTTAAAAAAACTTTTTCTCACCTATTTATCCATTTTCTTGTTTCTTTTTTTTTTTTTTTACTTTTTATTTCACCATTTTTCCTTCCATTTTTTTTACTTCATTTTTTTCACATTTTACCGTTCTTTTTTTCACTTTTTTTTTTTGGTTCTATGATTATCGATTTATTACTGTTCTTTCTTTTTACTCATTTATCCCCTTTTTTGCTTCTTTTTATTTTACTTCTTTTTTTTCACTTTTCACCGTTCCTTTTTTTTTCACTTTTTTGGGGTTTCTTCTTCTTCTTTTTTTCACCCTTTACCTTTCTTTTTTTTCGAATTCCACTGTTATCGATTTACTACTATTTTTATTTTTTATTTCTTTTTTCACCCATTTACCATTTTTTTCTTTTTTTTATTTCTTTTTTTCATCATTCACAGTTCCCTTTTTTTTTTTTTTACATTTTTTGGGTTTTTTTTTTTTTTTTACTTTTTTTTCACTCGTCACCTTTCTTTTTTTTTCACTCCCTTTTTCTTGGATTTCATGTTACCGATTTGCTACTGTTCTTTTTTTTTTTACTTTTTTTTTGGGTTTTTCCTTTTTCTTTTTTACTTTTTTTTTCTCACCCTTCACTCATGGGGAGAGGGGAGTGGGAGGGAATGTCACCTCGGATGAAAACGGTTGGCTACTGTTTTCTCTTTTTTTATTTCTTTTTTTGGGGTTTCTTTTTCCTTTTTGTTTTTTTCCTTTTTAACTTCTTTTTTTTACTCTTCACCCTTTCCTCCCCCTTTTCTTTTTACCTTTTTTGGGTTTTTTCTTTTTTTTTTTTCTCTTCACGCTTCTTTTTTTTTCATTCCTGTTTTTGTTGGATTCTACTATTACCGGTTTGTTACTATTCCTTTTTTTTGTTACTTTTTTTTATTTCTTCTATTCTGCTATACTTTGTTTTTCCACCCTTCACTATATATATATATATATATTATCTTAATCTTAATCTTTTTTAATTTTCTTAATTAATAATAATAATAATAATAATAATAATAATAATAATAATAATGTTACTATTATAGAAAGCAACAGCGGGGAGGGGATGTGGGGGTGTGTCACGTCGGATGGGAGCAGTAGCACACTGTTCCCTCTTTTTTTTTTCTTTTTTTTTTCAAGGTTTTTTCTTTCTTCTTTTAAGATAAAAGAAACAAGTGGGGGAGGACAGAGTGGGAGGAAATAACACCTTGGATGGGAACAGTAGATAACTGTTCCCTTTTTTTCCTCTTTACTTTCTTTGGGATTTTTTTTCTATAATTTTAATTTTATGTTAATCTTAATTTTTCTTAACTATAAATAAAGAAACAAGTGAGAAGAGAGTGGGAGGGATTGTTATCTCAGATGGGAACAGCTTGTTACTACTCCCTTTTTTCTTTCTTTTTTTGGGTTTCTTCTTCCCTTTTTTTTACTTCTTTTTTTTCACCTTTCACTCTTTTTTTTCGCTTTTTCTTTTACTTCTTTTTTTTTTTTACCGTTCATTATTTTTTTCATTTTTTTCATTTTTTTTTGAGTTTCACTATTACTGGTTTGTTACTATTCTTTTTTTTTTACTTCTTTTTTTGTTTCTTCTTTTTTTTTTTTTGCTTCTTTTTTTTATTTATTTTTTTCCCACCTTTCACCCTCCTCCTTTTATTTTAACTTTTTTTATGGGTCTCTTCTTATTCTTTTTTTTTTTAATTTTACTTCTCTTTTTCTCCCACTCTTCACCCTTCTTTTTTTTTTTCTCTTATCGGCTTGCTATTATTATTTTTTTGTTTTCTTCTTTTTCTTTTTTACTTCTTTTTTTTTTCTTCCGTTACTTTTTTTGCCTTATTAATCTATCTCTTCTCCTCTCTCCACTTTTTTTCACTTCTTTTTTTTTTGTGGATTTCATTATTTTCGCAACTCTCTTTGGAAGTCACCCTCCTTTTGATGCATTTTGGTACAATTTGGTTTTTTTCGAGACATTTCATTTTTTTGGACTATTTTTTATTATCTAATTTATTAAAATATTCTCCGATAAAAAAACTGTGTGCATGTACAACTACACACCATTGAAGTTTTTTTTAAAAAAACAAGTGGGAAGGGGGAGGAGGGAGAAATTGCCACCATAGATGGGAACAGTTTGCTACTGTTCCTTTTTTTTAGTTTCTTCTTTCTTTTTTTTTTTACTTCTTTTTTTTTTATCCTTTACCCTTCATTTTTTTCTTTTTCTTTTTTTGCTTTTTTTTTTTTAACTTTTTTTTTGCCCTTCCCCCTACCTTTTTTTTAACTTCTTTTGGGTTTTTTTTTTTAAACTTTTTTTAACCCTCCATCTTCCTTTTTTTTTGGGTTCTCCTGTTACTCGTTTCCTACTATTTCCTTTTTTTTGTTTCTTTTTTACTTCTTATTTTTTTTTACTTTTTACAATTTTCTTTCAATAATTATCGGATTTCCCTGAAGGGACTTCTTTCAATAATTATACAGCATATAGATTTAATTGTTTAAAGTTCTAAACTTCAGATCTATTTATATACCGAGTCCTTTAGACACCAGTGGTCCAGGCGAAGTAAGACCCAGGAGGGGTAGTAAGGCCATTGGACATCCCAGTGTTCCGTAGGTATATATTTAGATTTGCGGTGCAGAATCAAAACGATGAACCCTATATTCTGTAGAACTACTAACTCTTCGAGTTCTATGTCAAGCTCTTCAAGAACTAAAGATATAATAAACAGTGAAAAAATAACAATTGAAGATTTTGAAAAAGGAATAGATGAATGGGAAATACCCAAAATAAGTATAGACCAGATATACAAAACACCCAAAATCAGTTTCTTTAAAACAGATTATACCATTAAAACCGAAGAAAGAGATATTCAATTTTTAAAATCTTTTGAAACTATACAACTATTTTTCAAAAAATCTTTAGAAAAACATATGTCCAAAGGTTATAAATATGTTCATATCGGATTAGTTCAAATCGGTTTTAGACCATTAACAAGAGAAGATTTAAATACTTTTATTCTGGTAACTCTTAGGGATGCCAGATATAATAACTTCTCAGATTTCTTATTAGGAACTGTCGAATCTAGTCTATGTAAAGGTCCAGTTTCCTTCGACTGTTTTCCGAATCTTATAATTTTCTTAAATGATAAAAATATATTAAAATCCCTGATTTTACAAGTTAAAATACATAATTATGATGTGATGGAGGGATCAATTCCGGTCGCTCTAATATATAAGATACATTATAAAGCTATGACAACAGCTTTCGGCTTAAAACATAAAATCCAACACAAAAAAGTAGAAACTTTTCTTCTCCAAACCGATATCACAAAATCCAATTTGGTTATTCCAAAACCTATCAGATGGGAAGAAATAACCCTTCCAGAAGATTGGATGTTGGAAGGAGCGGTCCAACTAAAATCACAAAATGACATTCCAGAACCAAGTACCAAAATAAAACAAATAACACAATATACAGATAGTAATGTAAAAATAAGTTTTGATAGACCCTTCTATAGCTCCAGATTTTCGGATACATCAACAACATCCTCTGAATATATAAATCTGGGAAGGATCTCAAAATTACCATCCGTTATAAATTTTCATGATAAAAACCCAATAAAACCTCCGAGATATTTGACTTCAGATATTCCGACAACCTCTTTAAAAAATATCGAATTAGGGAGAACAATCCCACAACCAGTTTATACAAGTTCTCAAACAGAAAAACAAAACCCAATTGATTCAGAACCAACTTCTCCAACACCTTTAGCTATAACAGAAAACGTTGGTAGAGAAAATGAATTAAATGTCTTAGAAAAAGAAAATGGTTTTGACAAAACATATGATGAGAATAAGATTTTCACAAAACTCAATATTTTTATTAAAAATGATATTTCAAAAACCCAAGATGATTTTGAAATAAACAAAAATTATTTGGAAAACGATTTTTTCTCTGATAAAAACAAAGAGAAGAGAAATTGGTTTTTTAAAATTTTTTGAGAAAACATTTTTAAAATACAAGATAAACATTTTAAGTTTTGTAGAAAAAATAAAATAAATATTTTATTTTTCACATGGCTTGAAACGTATACTAAAAAACATAACATTAAATATCCATTCAAAACAGCCAACCCCATCACAAAAAGAAATAAAAAACGTTCATGGAAAACCAAAGATGGTGAAAATATCGAGTCTGATCATCCATCTCTTCGGACGATCAAAATCACTGTTGGTACAGAAAACATTGAGTCTATTCCTTATAAAAAAACCCCAAGAAAATGACTCTGTAAATTTAAAAAATATCATTATTCAAAATAATTATACAAATGCACATTTACATATAATTGGAAAACAACTTTCCAAAATCGACAAATCACAAAAGGAATCTACTGAGTCTAATAAAATAGAAAAGGTTAAAAAATCAAAAGACCTTATTTTCAAACCCTATCAAATTTCGAACCAAGCCAACCAAGAAATCAAAACCAATAAACAAGAATTCTTGGAAGCCATAAAACTTCAACTCAGTAAAATCGGGTCATCTTCAGGATAGTCCAATCCAATTGTCCCTGACACTCCTCAATCTGTAAATCAAGATATTACAGTTTTAAATAAAACCTTTTCATCCGAGTTAGATGAGGATGAAGAAGCAGCTTTTTAGGAACAGGATCCTGAGATAAACAAACTTCTTTGGAAAACTCCTAAATCCGAATATGTTAAAACCAGATTACCTGAATTAGAAATCGGTAATCAACCTGAGATACTGGTCCAACCAAAATACAATGTCAATTCTATCTATGTATGGAATATAGATGGAATGAGTGAATATCAAATCTTGAATGTATTACAACAAATGACGATGGCATCCAACGCCTACAAAACCCAACAAGGAACAACCGATAAAACAGTTGTAGAACTCCTCATCGCAGGATTTTCTGGTCAATTAAAAGGATGGTAGGATTTCCATCTCACTAAGGAACAACAAATGGGTATTCTAAATGCAATTCAAATTGGTGAAGAAGGTGAGCCAATTTTAAATCATTTGGGTGAACCAATCTAAGATGCTGTCGCAACCCTAATATTTACTATATCACTTCATTTCATTGGCGACTCATCCCATCTCAAAGACAAAAATACCGATCTATTATCCAATCTCCGATGTAAAAAACTCAGTGACTTTCAATGGTATAAAACCACCTTTCTATCCAGAGTCATGCTTCGAGAAGACTCTAATCAACCCTTCTGGAAAGAAAAATTCCTTGCCGGACTTCCCACCTTATTGGGAGAAAAGGTTAGGAACATTATTCGTGAAATTTTTGGAAAACAAATTATTCCATATGACGAGCTTACTTATGGTGAATTAGTCAGTTTCATGCAAAAAGAAGGTCTAAAAATTTGTCAAGACTTAAAACTCCAAAAACATTTAAAATGGGAAATGAAGAAAACCAAAAAGGAATTGGGATCATTCTGTGATCAGTTTGATCTCAATAAACATCAAACCTGCAATGGAGAATGTAATAAGAAACAATCCAAAAAATACTCTAAAAAAGAATATCCTAAGAAGTTCAAACTCTATAAAAAATATAAAAATGATTATTATAAAAAACCTTATAAGAAATCTCGTAAAACTAAGCAATACAAAAAGGAAGAGAAACCTTCAACCTCAAAATCATTAAAAGATATAACATGTTTCAAATGTGGAAGAAAAGGACATACTTCCAAATATTGCAGGGTATCCAAAAAGATTAGAGAACTTCATTTGGACGAAAAAATTCTAAATAAAATCTCAGTTTTATTAGTAGACAGCTCTGACACAGATACACTCAGTTCAGAAACCTCTACTAGTAATCCTCAAATTGATGAACTCATAACCAATTCCAGTAAAACAGAATCTGATTCTGACTCTTCAGATTCAAAACATATAAACATGATAACCAAAGAATAAAACTTAATTCTGGAAGCCATTCAACATATAAATAATCCAGAAATCCAGAAAAAATATTTGGATCAATTCGAACAATCTCTAGAAGGAAGTTCTGAATATCCTTCTAGTACTTTTCATATTAATACCGGTATGTACAATCTTACTTCCATACTAAGTAAAAAGAAATGCAATAAAAAATCCTCTGCAACCATTCCAGAATTGCAAGAAGAAATAAAAAAAAAAAAAAAAGAATTAAAGGAATTAAAACACAAACAAGAGGAAGATTCTAAAACCATTTCGATCTTATTATCTCAAATAAAAGCCAAAAATGTAGTTACTGATTCAAGCAGTGATGAAAAAAATTCCGATAAAACCCTTCCTGAAGAAATCCTTTTCGTTCTAAAGGAAATTACTTCCCAAAAATACTTGATAAAAATCACACTAGTATTATCCGAAAATTTTAAAATTGATACGGTCACTCTATTCGATATCAGAGCTGATTTAAATTGCATAAAAGCAGATCTCATTCCAAAAAGATTTCATGAGAAAACCAGTGAAAAATTGTCTGCGGCAAATAGTTCCAAAATGAACATAATTGCCAAACTAGATGCAAGAATCCAAAATGAAAAATTCATGATTCAAACAACTTTTGTCTTAGTTTCTGATATCCGACAAACAGTGATATTAGAAACTCCATTTATCAATCTTATTACCCCTTATAAGGTTGAATATAATAGAATTAAATCTAAAACCAAAACCGAAAAACTCTTTTTCCCATTTCTGGAACCTCCTAAAACTAGAAGTTTAAATCTAATAAAAGCCGCTTCAATTCACGAAAACTCGATCAATCTTTTAATACAGAAAAAACAAATTGATATATTACATTTAAGACAAAATATTGATCTTCAAAGGATTGAACAATAGCTACAAACGAAATCCATAAAACAAAAAATCTCTGAATTCCAGAAAACAATCGAAAAGGAAATCTGTTCTGATCTTCCTAATGCATTTTCGGATAGAAAACAACATGTGGTTGACCTACCATATGAAAAAGGATTTGATGAACGTGATATTCCTGCTAAAGCCAGACCAATTCAGATGAATGCCGAATTGGAACAATATTACAAAAAAGAAATTCAAGACCTTGAATCCAAGGGATTAATTTCAAAATCCAGATCTCCATGGAGTTGTGCTGCTTTCTATGTAAACAAAAATTCAGAAATAGAAAGAGGAACCCCTAGATTGGTCATAAACTATAAACCTCTAAATGAAGTCTTAAAATGGATCCGCTATCCAATCCCTAACAAAAAAGACTTATTACAAAAACTAAATTCCGCCAACATATTTTCAAAATTCGATATGAAATCAGGATTTTGACAAATCTAAATTCATCCCAAAGATAGATATAAAACGGCGTTTACTGTTCCATTTGGACAATACGAATGGAATGTTATGCCATTTGGTTTGAAAAATGCATCTTCAGAATTTCAAAAAATTATGAATTATATATTCAATTCATACTCGGAATTCTGCATTGTGTACATTGATAATGTGCTTATATTTTCCTCATCAATAGAATAACATTTTAAAAATCTCAAAATATTTTTCTATGTTTGTAAAAAGAATGGATTAGTCTTATCGACAAAAAATATATCTTTGTTTCAAACGAAAATAAGATTTTTAGGTCACCACATAACTTGTGGAACCATAAAACCGATCGAGAGATTTCTGGAATTTGCAAACAAATTTCCAGACAAAATTCTTGATAAAACTCAACTTCAAAGATTTCTAGAAAGTCTAAACTACGTCCTAGATTTTTTCCCAAATATCAATAAAATCGCACAATCTCTTCATAACAGATTGAAGAAAAAGCCTAAATATTAGACGGATGAACACACTGAAATTGTCCGACTCATTAAAAAACAGATCTTAGAAATTCCTTATCTTCATATTGCCAATCCTAACCTCCCTAAAATTGTTGAAACCGATGCTAGTGATTTAGGATATGGAGGAATCCTAAAACAGATACAGGATAACAAGGAAGTTGTAATCCAATATACCTCTGGTCATTGGAATCAAACTCAGAAAAACTACTCTACTATAAAAAAGGAAATTTTGTCAATTGTTTTATGCATTACAAAATTTCAAAGTGATTTATTAAACCAAAAATTTTTATTACGCATAGATTGTAAATCTGCAAAAGAAATTTTGCAAAAGAATATTCAAAATATTGCTTCTAAACAAATTTTTACAAGATAGCAAGCCATATTATCTATATTTGATTTTGATATTGAATATATTAAAGGTGATAATAATTCTCTGCCTGATTTTCTAACCCGAGAATTTCGCAGAATCGATAAAATTCTTATAACTTTTTGCAGATGGCTTATTGGAAAACACTCTCTGAGATGAAGAATAAAATCTATCGTCTCACAGCAGAAAACAAGTTTTTTTATGAACAGCTAAAACACGAACAGCGATGGGCACATCGAAATATTCTTCATGCCAATATAAAAAACAATAAAATCCGCATTTGGCTTATTAGACTTAATATGAAAGAATTTGCTCTCTGAAATCTTTATTTGTTTTGTGCAGGTCAAATGCCCCGCAAAATATCAGGGAAAGGCAAAGCCAAAACCCAAGAGGAGGCATCCTCAGTAAAACCTCTCTCTGCGAAACCAATAAAATCTTGGTATGAAATTGTAAGGGAAGAAGAAGAGGCGGAAAACAAGGTCCAATCCCAAAACACATCTTCATTTAAAATCGAGGCCCAATCCGGAGACAATCTGTCTTTAATTCAAAAATGGGCCGAATCCATTCCAGAAAAACCAGATCTCTGGAATCCAGAACTGTTTACGGCTTTAAAACATACACTAAGTCTCATTCCGACACAGGAAGCAGGTAAAACTTCTAAACTAATTTCTAAAACCGAGAAAGGAGAAACTTCATTTTCTAAAACTCTTTCTCAAAATAATTCTTTGACCACTACTGGTCATACGAGATCTTTAAAACCATCAAACTTTTTGGAAAAACCATTTACACAAAATATTTTGACAATTGATGACGGTTTTTTTCATAAAAATCCTTTCCAGACACTGGAGAAATATTTTTAAAAAAATTGGTTTTATCAACTAATGAATTTATCCAAAACAATTGATTATTATCAAACAATTTTAGAATTGACGGGGAGTGCTGAATTCAAACATTTTAAGTTCTTTTCAGAACAACCATCCCCCTCTTATTCAACTTGTAAAATCTTAAAAATTCTCCATCTTTCTGATTGAGGACAGGAGCTTTCCAAACCTAAAACCTTCCCAGCAAAACTCCAAACTAAAATTGAGTTTTGTCCTATTTATTCCTATTAGGACTATATTCAAGCTTGGTATAATACGTTCCTCATTCAAAATCATAAACGCACCCATACATGGTTGTTCTATTTTCATGAAAAAATCCACATAGATAAATATCCAGCCTGGTTCCCACATTGGTGGAGATTCTTTGGTTCTTTGCCTGATATCCTTATTCCGGAGGTAAACGAATCATTTGATCTCTTCAAAACCCTCAGAAATTGAAAAGAAATTTTCACCCCTATGCTTATTTTGTGCAAAGTTCTTTGTACCTTGGGTTAGCCAATGGTATTTAGATTATGCCAAAAATTCTAATGGAACCACTATTCTTATTCGAAAATTTAAAGTAAAATTGTGGAATTCCTTCAATGTTCCTGAAAAAATCTTAAAACCGGCCGTCTCAGAATGGCTAAAAACCAAAGGACTCGCAAAACCTAGTCCTTCTGATTCCACCTTTTTAGCCCAAAAATATCATACTCAAACCCTGCTGGCTGCAGCAAAAACCAAAGAAGAATATCTCCAGATCATGGAGCAACTACTCCTCAGTGAGCAAGGATCATCCAAAACTAGCACCGCCGATTCAGAGTCCGACCACACAGTTCTCCTCGACCGAGATGACATGGACGACTTTGATGTTTTAAAACATTTATATAAAAAAAAAAAATTAGCTGGATGGATATTTTCCCATGCAAAATTGGCTGTCAGCTCGATAGGATGAAAACCCAAAAGGGCATCCTATGCAAAAGTTAGAGTATAAGGTTGGAATGAAAACCCGAAAGGGCATCTCCAACAAAACTACTAAAATTGTGGCCAATCAATTACCCTAAAACTGGTAAAACTTTGTTATAGGTCAATCAGTTACCTCAAAACTGATAAAAGAACCCATCTCTGTATTTGATACATTCTCTGTTTATAAAATACTATTCATACGATACTATTCATGTATATGGCATTGTTCATACAGTACTATTAGACACTATTTATATGTACGGTACTGTTCACCCTTGTTGTAACAGTAAAATCCACTATTTATCCGTGTAGTAACAGGACCCCTCACTAATTTTATAAAAAGAACCTCATAGTTAGGCAACAACCAATCTTTGGAGAACCCAAGAGAGACCAAAGAAGGGATAGGAGAGAAGGTCCCCAAATATATGTATATATATATACATATACGCAGGACCAGTACCAACATCCGGTCAATGTTTTTAAAATCGAACCAATAATCAATTCAATCGACCTATTCGTTGATTGGTTCATTGGTCGGATCGGTTGGACCAGTTTTATTAATCGAATGATATCATTATGATATCATATATTTATAATTTGTATATTATATATTTTAAAATAAAATAAAATCTATATATTTTTATGAAAACATGAATTTGTCTTAACAACAAATAAAAACACCGACTGGAATGAAAAACTAATCAAATTGGTTTGAACGGTTTATCGATTCTATCGGTCTTGATAAATTTTAAATAGTTTTGATTGAATTTGATTTTGTCTGGTTTAATAATACAAATTGAAATAGACCGTAAAACGGTTCACAATCAAATTGCTTGAACTGACCGGTTTGACTTGGTTTTAAAAACCACTATATCCAATAGGTGTAATGTTCATGCATTAGAATAGTTTAACTAAATTTTTGATTTGGAATTTTAAAAATAAAAAAATAAATAATAAGAAAGTCAATCTCTATATAGATTTTATTTTATTTTTATTTTTATTATCGATATTTAAATTTTATTTGATTAATTCGATTTAAATATTATAAAACTCATTTTAAAAGTAAATTCTTCAAATCTTTATATAGATTTTATGAGATTTAAAATAACTTAATCGGATAGCTAGGGTATCACTAGGCAGGAAAAAAAAAGGCGCGAGTGCATTCCATTCCAAACCAGAGGCCCACGCTGCCCGAGGATGGGAGTTCAATCTGTAACTTCCTACGTCTGTATCAAATAAGACAATCTTCCGACCTCAAGTATCGAGACGACGCGTAATTTTTTATGGTTGTACGAGATGACGCGTGATGGTTCAGTCATCTTAATAACTTCGATTCATAAATCGAAGTGATTAAATTTAATATTAATAATTTATGTAACATGATTAAATCTTAATTAAATTATAATTATTTTTAATCCATTTAAATAAATTCTTAATTATGAGTATATTTTTAATACGTAAAAATAATATGAGTTTATAAAATAATACGTAAAATTTAATTTATTTAATTTAAGTTTTTTTTTTTTTGATTTATCTAATATGAGTTTATTTTTCTTCTCAAAGCAATACAGAGCTGAAAATTCATAAGGCGTGGAGCTGAATTTCTGAATCTACTTAGCAAGGCAATCCAAGAAAAGGAAAACGTCTTAAGCGAGGGGAACTAGCAAAGGTGCAAAGACTCTTGCTTGGCATGACAAAATGCTTTCTGAGTCTTCAGTTACACATACACTGCTAAGCAAATACTACCTAAGCCAAGCTCACACCTCAAAACTCTACACATACAATGAATATATGGAATGGTGTTCGTACAGCCCTCTTGATAACAATAGCTATAATTCAGTAAAAGAAGACCCTCCTAGTCTCAAACATAGGGAGTAGCAATATGGCACATAGGCTGCAGAACATAAACTAAGAAAGGGCTTTGGAGCCAACGTCAAACACCAAGTGAACTAACCAAGGGACAATCAGCATGATGGGCAAGGGAGTTAGGTTGCTTAATCAAATCCCGGTTTCGAAACTTAGAGAATAGAAAAAACTATGTTGAGAAAACTTATCCTAAATTGGACCCAAAAATGTTTGAACTAGATTAGTCGAAGCATGATTCTAGATACTAGTTAGTTATACAAAAAAAAAAAAAAAAAAAAAATCAAGCGATCGAGACATCAGTGCTGCTTGAATTTGAATCTCCTATGGCTGCTTTAATGCTGATTTCTTGATGCTCTTTCATATGGTTCACTGTTCTCTGCGGCCACTCATGAAAGATGGACCAAATTTCGTCAAAGCCACTATAAAGATCATAAACTGTAGAAGTGTAAGTATATACATCAACTCCTTCAATGCTCAACCTCATGCTATCAGCATCTACCACATTACCTGCCAAAGCTTATGAGTGAGCATCTATAGCCCGATCAACATCCTTACTTGACTCTGCCACTCTGATTGAGGGGTTGGCTTCTGTACCGTGGAAAGCATACTGTCAGCCATTTTCTCCTGCAGACCTGTCAACTGGCTCTCACGCTTTTCCTCCTCTCTAAGTGTCTTGCAGTGAAAAGAGTTTATTAGGTTGAGTTGATCAGCAGACATATCAGCAATGTTACCCTTCCTCTCACCTTGGCATAAGTCAGGAAGCTATTAGGTAGAATTGAATTGCGGCTGCCAAACACCAATGTCGACGATCATCACAGTGGGTGTAAACCATCTACCTGTTTTAAGTTGGATTCAAACCTACCATCAATCTTGAATCATCTTAATTCCTCCCCACCAATTCAATGCAAGCCATGAACCAGATGACGGCTCAGAAGTCTACTTCTGCAACTGAAGTTCTGTTTCCCTGCATTCAGTTCCAGGCTCCAAAAAGTGACAAGGCAACATTGGATTTCCATGTCCTAAGCCCCCCAGAATCTAATGTAGTACATACCAAAAAGATCAACAGGCAAGAATGCAATGGTCATCTCCATGTATGGAATGCTCAAGCTTAGCTTTGACTCAATAAAGCAAGTCATTGACATGAATCAAAATCCAGTCAAATAGATAGTATGTATACTTATATATATGTTATAATCACGGCACCCATCCATTTAAAGATGAGTGAGACATAATGGCTTGCAAATCAAATGGGAAACTACCATTGTCAGTGCAGGAGCAAGCAGTCAAGATGATGCAAAATGCCAACCATGAACCAAAAGATTTTGCTTAAACAATTCAATGCTAGCTTTCCTTCGGTCCTGAAAGAAAAAATAGTGCAATCCCAAGCAAAAGACTGAGGATGTATGCATCTAGGCCAAACAACATCTGGGAAATGTCTCAATTTATCAACCAGCACACATTCAGTACTTCATAATTCATATAGCTTGCTATTATATATTTATATTTCAGCTCTTGTCATAACCGAAAGAAATAATAAAAAGCAGTCGATGACAATGGATGAAAACTTCAAGCCTAAATCACCTAGCTGCAATTGCCCATCTGGATATGGGAATTCGCAGTCACCTATTGTTTTCTCATATGCTGTAGACATGCGGATTAATTACTTGAAAAGTAATATGAGAATGCCAATGCCATAAACCCTTGCCTGGGTTCAGAAAAAGTGATTTTTGAAGGTACATGACGCATATACTGTGGGTCAGAAATGCTTCATATGACCTGATCACTCTCAGAAATATTTTCATGAGGGCAAATTTCAGTTTCACCATATCAAGCTTTAAGCATAAGAAATCATAGTACATGTCCTTTGAAATCAAAATACGGAATACGCAATACACATAATCATTAAAGACAGCATAGCAAAGATTCAATTAAACAAAATCTGGCAATCAAGAGAGAGAGATAGAATTGACAACAGAAATTGCACAAGAACATAAGATAATTCTATTACGAGCGACCGTAATTTACATTACATTGAAATTCGCATGTTCTATTTGTCGTTTACCAACAATCAAACAAAAATAAAAAAGAAGAAATTGAGGATTGAGGATGACAACAACGCAAGTCAAATTGATTGATTAAAACCCTAAAAAGGGGACTACTTGACGACGGCTTTGTTTACCGCATTGGAAGGGTTTGGAGACAAATTATCCATCTTTTGATCCGACGACTTTTTCTGGAGCTCCAGCCACTTGTTGATCCCCACCGTGCAAATGACTGAAAAGATGATTGCCCATCAAAATGGGATGTCACCGAGAGAGAGAGAGAGAGAGAAAGAGAGAGAGAGAGGAGAGAGAGAAACTTACAGCCGGCGCCGACAAAGCAGAGCAATCGGAAGAGCTTAGGTCCGGCAGGTCCTGCTGCCTCTTCTATCATCTCCCTTCTCTCTCTCTCTCTCTCTCTCTCTCTCTCTCTCTCTGATGAGACTGGTCCAACAAATTGGAGCTCTAGGCTTCGAAAACGCGCATCTAAAGCTGTGGTACTGTACTGCGTTTGGGGCAACTAATATTCAAATACGCATCTCTGTTTGACAACTCGATTTATCATAAAACAATTATATTTTATTTATTTAGATCGTAATTTTATTTTATATATATATATATATATATATATATATATATATCAAATGATCTTTATTAATATAAAGAATTATATCTTTGGAATGTGGGTATTGACTTGTGGGATTTGTTGTTGGATATATAATTTTTTTTAATAAATAAGATGCAGTAATTTATAAATTATTATGAAGATTTTTTTTCAAGAGTGAATAATATTTCATAATAATTATGATTTAAATTAAATATTTTAAAATAAATAAGTATTTATGATAATATTTAAAATGAAGATTATATCGGTATTTTCTTTTTCACTTTTTTATTTAATAAAAAGAGAACATCTTTCTTGTGAAAAATATTAAACTCTCATTATTTTTCACTTTTCAAATTGTAAGTAAATCATTTCAACAGCGAAACACAGTTCATTAATCATAATTGGCCAAAAGGCCAACCTCTGTCTGTCTCTCTCTACTATTTCCCCTTACATTTCTTCTTCAAAGTAGTAGCAACCAACAGCAAACCACGATAAAGCTCTACAAAAAAAGAATTAAGAATAATAACTATAGAGTAAAGAAAAAGTAGGATGTGAACCAGGGAAGCAAGCTGATTCAACTTTAATGCTTAATAAAAAGGGGGGCAAAACGAACTAATCACTTTTGAGGATAATCTTTAACTAAGTTGCATGCCATAAGATATAGCTCATTTGAATGCCCAAGCTCCATAGCAGCTGTTAAATGTACGAAGGTACCCTTCAGATGGAATGGGTCTTTTTCAAGCAGACTGAAATACAAAGAAAAATCAAGTGATTTATCAAACCATGCCTAGTAAGGACAAATTGTTGATCGCACCGAGTTCCAGTAGCAGTTACCCATACAGCAGTTAGTTCAAAGCATTTCTGAAATTCACCACACTGATTGTAATATTCAGCCTTGCAGGAAAGAAGATCAGTGTTGTTCTTTTGTGTACGCATGAAGGATGAATCTAAAAGGCTAGTGTTGCCAATCTCTTTTTCAAGTTCTCCAAATCTGGCTTCAACAACATCATCCCTGTCATACTAGGTAGGAAGAGAAGCAGAAATTGGATAATGGATCAATCCGAGGCAGAGATTATGAGTATAATGGAAATATTATGACGAATCACATATAAAACTTTGATGTTCAATCTTCAAATGGATTACCTTCTTTATTAAACACGAATAGAATGATGAAAGCCATTGGTTTTCTGGGCCAAACTGTATAGATGAAAGAAGACTTCTTTCTACATTCAGTGGCACCCAAAGTAAATAGGAGTAGAAAATGGATTACCATTGGATCATGTCAGTAGAAGAAATTAATTGCAAGACCTGTTACCTTCATCACATGTGAGCATGCGATTTTCAATAAGTCATTCCCAAGCCTACAAAATGAATAGTAGACAAGTAAGGATATTTCTACATAAGCATATCACAGCAATAAAAAAAGTTTCAGTTGGCAGTAAATTTGAAGATCCTAAAAATCTCCGAGAATTTTTCATCAAGAGAAGCAAAAGATCTTGATGCAATTTGGTTGGTTAGAAAGGGAAGACTCAGCATGTATACCATACAGTATTTCTGAAGAAAAATTGTACTACTTGATTCACACTGCATGAGTACATGAAAAGGATCAATTAAAAATGAAAGAATATGCACATACCTCGTAACACAAGGATCAGCTTTTGTAGCAGCTTTATACCTAAAAGCATCACCAGCAGACAAATAATGATTCTTGTAAGATGTTAGTAAAATGGAGGACACGAGCGAAAACTGTATACCAGTTGCAATTTTCAGTGAAGGCTATCAATTTGACACTCATGAGACCTCTAACTAGTTGCTTAACAACAGGAGTTATTGCTTAAGATACCTACAGACATTTCACAGCGGAATCTTTCAATATAAAACATGAAAGTCAATATTCACCCTAAATGCACAGTATGTGGTACCAAAATATGCAACTGTCAACGGTACAAGTCAATCAACTTATGCCTGATGCAATTATTCCGGTAACAATACTAATATGCCATATAATAATGTAACCTATTCCTGTTAGAATTGAATTCTTAACATTTCTTTTAGCAGTTGATGACATACAGGGCTCCAAGAAAACAAATCTTACAGAAAACTAATCTTACAAGTATTATGACCCATATTTAGAAAATTTGAAACTTAAAAAAGACCACAAGTAACCAAAGCTTCATAATCCACAAGGCACTTTGTTCAAAATCAATGGCTATAATTACCACAAAATACAGTACCTAAAGATTTTTTCTTTTATTATTATTATTAAAGAAAAAAGGATAACAGAGAGAGAAACTAAAGATAGAGGATGATAAGCCCATACAACTTATGCAAAGCCACACAGACTGACAGTGCTGAATCAATTAGACATATTTTCCCATCAGGAAGGTGAAAATCATACCACTGCCTGGCTTGTGCATGGTTTTCCAAAGCTTCATATGCTTTGCCTCTTAAAAAGCATATTGCTGAGGAGATCTGCAAGAGGATAGAAGTCATTTCTAAGATAACAACACTGCGTACAGCAATCCTATTTATGTTCCATTAAAGGCAACAAATCATGCATTTCACTAGTGCCGAAATAGTTTCACTAATGCCGAAAAGGCCAACAAGAGAGAGTTTCAAAAAGCTTATGGGCATGCAAATAAAATGCCATGCAATTACAGTCCCCAAAAAAGGGGATGCTTACATTTATTTCACGATCTTCTTTATACAAATACATCACATTTGAGTCCTTTGAATCACTAACATTTCCATGTTCATCGACCTTAGCTTCACCAAGCATTAGTAAATGCTGATCCCAATCTCTCAACTCTTCTTGAAATAAATGTAAATAATAAGGGTCAAACAAAATGCATGATGTTCCATAGCCATTGCAAATTTGCAGAAGATGTAGAATTAGGCCAAAACAAATGGGCTTACATCATATCCTACGAAAGATTCCCTTCTCACATAACTTGAACACATCAAAACCAGTATCCTTCCAATAAATTACAATATCATAGACCCTAACCAGTCTGTTCTGCTGCCCAAAATGGGCCTAATTTGGTCAGCATATTTCAACAATCACTATTTCGATCAACCAAATGAAGCCCCATTACGGGTTCATTTAATTCAAGTAGACTGAGAGGACATGCTTACAGAAAAAATGGCACATTCTATGTTGTTGAATATGAAACTACTAAACCCTAGACCAGAAAAAGAAAATTGCAATGCGCACAGCAATTTAAATCAAACTGAGGCCCTATAACATCAAAAACTTCTGGGAGAGAGACAGACAGAGAGAGCAACCAAACGCAGGCTTAAAGGGGGAGATTTGAATACAAATACAGATATGAAACCGAGAAAAGATGTCAGATTTCTTGTAACTGAACAACTAAACCCTAAACCTTAAGAACAAAATCAAGAGCGCGACGCACACAACAATTAAAGTCAAACTAAGTACATAAAATATAGCAAATGAGAGAGAGAGCTCGCGCAAGCATTTGATTCAACCAAATGCAGTCTTAAAAGGGGAGATTTGAATTTAAATACGGCTACGAAAACAGAGAAAAGATGTCAAATATCTTGTAATTGAACAACTAAAACCTAAACAAAGGAGAACAAATCAAATGCAAACCACACACAAGAACTAATATCAAACTAAGTACCTGAAACATTAAAAATTAGAGGGAGAGAGAGAGAGAGAGAGAGCAAGCATTTGCCGGCAAGATATCGAAATCTGAGATCACGGAGGACGATTTGAGAGGCATTGAGAAGATGAAAAGCGCGGCGATAATGGCGGCAGAGGAATAAGGCTTGTGCTTGCATGTATATATCTACCTGATCGGAAGTGAAAGCTGCCATTTTATCCGCAAAGAATATCGCCGACGAGTACAAATGCTAGCTCACGCAGTCCCGAACAACTCTTCGAAGCTTCTCTAATTCTTCTTCACTCCTGGTGGCTTAGGGTTCTTGCAGAGAGAGAGGGAGAGAGAGTTTGGGAAAGCAGAGCGGGAGGTGGTTTTTGTAATAATCTATTAAAAAGTGAGGAAACGCGCAACAAGTCCGTTGTAGTCTAGTTGGTTAGGATACTCGGCTCTCACCCGAGAGACCCGGGTTCGAGTCCCGGCAACGGAAATCTGGTGGTTTTTATTTGGTTCCATAAAGATGTCTTATTTTATTAGGGAAACTATTTTTTTTCTTCATTTTTTGGTCATGAAAATATATTCACGAAATGTCGCAACCCCCCTCCCCCCCAAAAAAAATTATCATCCAATTCCCAAATTCATTAAAACAAGTACCAAGAGACAAGTTCATAAAATTGGTGGACTTGTATGCTATTCGGTTTGACCCAATAACCTAATCTTCAAATAAGCCAAAGAATTGAGAAATGCATATATATTACCCAATTTAATTATTTGGGAAGAGGGTTTTATGTTTTTATTCATTTCTTTTCTTTTGGTCTCAAGAAGTATCATTTTCATATCCATTGCATGGATTTTGGTACCGTAGAACTAATCCATAAAAAGCAAAGAATGATTCAAAATAAGGAAAAAAAACCCTTTGTTCAGGTCGGTGCCTGGAAATAATTTCTAATATATAGTTCTTCCCTAAACTCAATCCTTTCTAAAACCCTATTTCTTCTCTAAACTCAATTTTCTAATAGTTAAAAATGGTACCCACATTGTTTTTTCTTAGATTATTGTCCTCACGAATGTGGGATACATACAACACCACATTTTATAAACAATTAGAAAATACCCATGGTTTTGCCTTTTCATGTTTCTCCCCACTTGTCACTTGGGATGGCAATGTCTATCATTTACACTATTTGTTGTTTCTTCCCTTCTTCTTTTAGGAGCATGTTTGGTTTGGAATTGGTAACATACCATTTACACTTTCCTTCGTGGAGTTGGTAAAGCAACATATCATTCGCACTACCTTTTTGTTTATTCCCTTCGTGTTTGGTTTAATGTAATAAAGAAGGTCTCTCTGAAATTGGTAAAAGTAACGTAAAGCAAAAGCCCACCGAAGCTACGCGAAAGACCGGCAAACAGCCTCTTGTAAAGCACGGGTAATTTTACCATCCTCATAGATGTATGTACTTATGAAATAGTGACCGTTGGATTATCGTTCAGTAAGTATCCTTTCTTGTGAGATAAAAAAAAAAACGATTAGTGACCGTTGGATGAAGATTCAACAGTCACAATCCCTTAAGTTGTCCTACAATACAATGCGGAACTTAGTTCTGTCTGACATGTCAACCAAGTTGGGCGTCGGCGTCGGCGTCGGCGTGGCCACGCTAAATAATGACTTTTCCAAATTTTAGTATTATAATTATTTCATTTATTCTCGTCAATTTTATAAATATTTTATTTATTTTTATATTTTATATTTTAGAATTTAATCTCATAGAATTAACCTATAAATAAGGTCTTTGAATAATCTATTGTATACATAATACATTAGTCATTCCCTCTTAACCTATTGTATATACAACCTATTATATATATAACATATACACAATAAATGGGTTATTTTTTCTCGATTTGCTTTTTTTATTCCCTCTACTTTTTTACTTTATCTTACTTTTTCTAACAATGTTATCGCGAAGATATCAGGCACACTTGACCGTAATCGTGAGTAGACTTACTCTCAGGTGTGCGTGCACCACATGTATTCTTTTTATTTTCTATTTTAAATAAATCACTATCATTCGATAACTACTTTAAACCCAATTAGATCCGTATCTTTTCTTAATATATAAAATTGAAATCCAAAATTTTATATTTAAATTGAACAGAGGCCACCGGAACAAGTTGGTCAGATGATCTTAAGCAAGCAACTAATGTTGCAAGAGCTATGGTTACCAAGTACGGTATGACAAAGAAGTCGGGCTTGTTACTCACGACTATAATGACAATGGAAAGAGTATGAGCACTGACACTAGGCTTGTTATTGAAAAAGAAGTGTATAACTAAACTCTATTATTTGATCAAATTCCAAATTTATTATGTGCGTCTTCGGTTAAAGCAATTGAAGGTTATAATATAAATCAATAAACATATTTATCTTATGTAAAATTTTTTAAATCTTAAATAGATTAAAATCATTTATCTCTTTTTAATAATTGGATTTTATGGATAATATTCTAGATTTAGAAAATATCACGTAAATTAGATATCTTTTTGTTTCATAATTCAAATGTTTTGGTGGATAAAAAAAGGAGCAACCTTTACTCGAAAAAAAAAATAGGCCTTCTCTTTATTCTTTCTTTCTGATACGAGAAGAGTCTATTTTTTTAAACTTACTTTTCTTCATACCAAAATTCACGTACATATTAAAAAATGGGCCGTTGGCACATTGAAAAGGAGAGGGAGTGGAGGGAGAGAGAGGGAGTTCAGGGTGGTTACAAAGAAACCACTCCCTCTCCCTTCCTTTGTTTTTCAAATTCAAATGTTTGAATAGGTTTGGGTCCATCCATATAGGCTGACCCACATCATTTTCCAACGGCAAAAAAGGAGGTTTTAGTCGAATTGGTAAAGTAACACGAAGCAAAAGCTCACCGTGAAGTGACCCAGAAGACTCGAGAAAGCAATAAAGGAGGTTTTAGCGGAATTGGTAAAGTAGCATGAAGAACAACCTAACGATGAAGTAACCCAGAAGACTCGAGAAAGCAATAAAGGAGGTTTCAGCGGAATTGGTAAACATGAAGCGAAAGCACACTGTAAAGTAAAACCCAGGAGACTCGAGCGAACCGCGTCTTGCAACACACACCCGTGCTTATAAATGCCTTAGTTCTCTCTCCCATCTCAACAAACTTAGCATCCTACCTGCAATCATACCGGTGAAATGGCACATAAGTTGTCTTCTTCTTCTTCTTCTTCTTCTCTCATATTGCGCTGCCTTCTCCTAATAATGATTTGTATTCTTATCACTGAACCTTTTGTAGCTGCGAGAAAATTAGACAGCTTTTACCCTAATCGTGAGTAGACTTATAACTCTGCATGTGTGCGCATGTAAATTTGGTGCGCGCGTGTTGTATAATTAAATTCTATTATTTGATCAAATTTCAATTTGGGAGATAATGTTGCGTTGAAATTTCTCACCATATAGTTTGGAATCATGAAGCATCATTAATGGCATGATCTTTGGATGATATTAGAATTTTGCCCTCAAAAATTTGACGGTCCCTACTTGGTTTTGTTTTTGGACTTGAAGGACACAACACAGAGTTCATGTCGCCAGGGCCAGGGCAACCGCGTGGCGCAGGTAACTTCCTTACCCACCCTACTGCAACCGTAATGTCCCTTGCTGCGTGGGACCATCGGATTATTTAGATTTCATCATGCAGACCTCTAGCCACTGAGTCCATATATGTTTACGTAATATAGCCAAAATTCACTCATTCTTCATGTATTATACTAACACCAATATGGTCGAAGTTTCAGATGATAATAGATAACATAGATGATGATATTTTACCACAAAATTGGTTGTATTGAACAATGCAGGAGTACATGGTAGTCATTCGCAGCCTGCCCCTAAATCAAGTAGTCGACAAAAACCAAAACCAGGTGGTCCAGGATTGAAGTATTAAATATGCAACGTTGGAGGATTATCTCAAGCGTACTTAGCGTAATGGAATAAGAGTGCAAGCATCGGCCGAAACTCCCAAGCTTCGCTCAACAGAGTGTCATCCTTTTATACTTCCATCTTACGTATTTTGGAATTCGGATATTTATTTTGTAACATAAGTACGAAATGTTTCTCATTATGATCTTAATTATTATGGAAAATTTGCTTTTAAGCATATGTACCATGTTTTCTGTAAAATAAAAGGTTGAAATATACCCCGGAGGATGTCGTTTGTAAAATCTCTCTCTCTCTCTCTCTCTCTCTCTCTCTCTCTCTCTCATTGTGAGACCCAGAAAAGTCAAAAAAAAAAAAAAAAGGAGAAAAGAAAAGTCAAAGTATGTTTTTTTTTTTTATTTTTTATTCCCTCTACCCTTTCCCAATTGCCCAATTGTTCTGTTCACCCGCAAACCCCAACCCCCCTTCTCTCTCTCTCGTCTCTCACTCTCACTCTTACTCTCTCCTTCTTCTTCGGCTCCTCATCTCTCTCTCTCATAAGGAAAATGCTTTTGGGTGTTGTGGGATTTAATCTAGCTATGTGATTCCAAATGTTAAATGTATCTCCCTCGTCTCTCTCTCCCTCTCCCTCTCCTGTGAATAATCTTGATTAAGTTCCTCTTCATTCTTCTGATACGAATTAGGGGTCACCGAAAAAAACTGCATCTACTCCGACGGTCACTGAAATCTCTGTCTGTGCCACCTTTCAAAGTCGAGCCTCGGGCTTCACTTCTCCTTCATCGCTGACGCCAGAAGATTGTGCACTCCCCTCCATTGCAGCAAACCCATCATTGTGAGTACAAAGCTGTGAACAATAGCTAGACTGTTCCGAATGGACACATTAATCCATTTTCCTACCTTATTTCTGGATTTTCTTTTCTTTTCCTGTTCTTGAACCTTGGGATACATAGAACATAAAAATTTTGCGGGACTTTTTCTATCTCGGCAATGCCTGGTTAAAATGTGATAGCTTCGATTGGGTGATTCTTGCCTTGTCATTTTTTTATGTGTGCAATAACTTCTGGAAACATGATGTAGTTGTCTTGGCTTTACGATTACCTATGTTACCTTGTATTTAAAAAGTTCCCCTAGCATATATAAGCAAGAGATTTGAGAAGAGAAAAAGGTAAGGTCTTCCAATACAGTCACCATAGAAAATTTGCCTGTAGCGATCTGACTGGGATTGTAGGCTGATTTTGCAACTTTTTGCTAATTATGAATGAGGCTTCTACAAATTGTGGCTCGTGGTAGATGCTATATGTGATTATGTTCCCTCAACTGTCTGAAGTGTAGTTTGTTTTTCTAACCTTAAGTTGATCGAGACTGTCTTCATCATAATGAAGAGACTTGATGAGCTACTGGCAAAGTGAAAGGCCACCATTGAACCTGTCTAAAGTGTGGTTCAAATATGGCTCAGGAAAGAACAAGAAAATATTCGAAATTAGGGTTTAAATAAAAATTAGGAAAAATTTGTAAACCCTTGAATTTGAGGAGAATGACCCGAAATTGTTATTGTTGGTTTAAGAGAATCGATTGGGGCTTGAAAAGAGACTTCTTGAAATGGAATTGTGGAAATAGGAAGTGAATACCCTCCCTATAGGTGAGTGGATGGTTATGTGCATATGAATGAGTAAACTGCTTTCAGTTATGATTTATAAATTGAGTTTTGAAATGAATTTGCAAATGGAAATTGAAATTGTTTTGTGATTGTGGTGTGTCTGAAATGAAATTTGCGAAATATCCATGACTCTTGAGCTTGAATGTTGAATTATTTGCACCATGTTACTTTGGGATACTCATGTGAATTGTGAAATATTGTTCTACCTTATATTTGGGCATGTATTGATTGATAAATTGAGTTTGGTAATATGGTGCTGGGAAAAATGACTATAGTCTGAGTCTTGCCACGGACCGGACTGTTGGGGTGGCGTGGCTAAGATTGTTTTATTTAGCTTGGTGGTAGGCGGGATGGAAAGCCTCCTCAGGCTGGTGGATAACGTGGTAGCACCCCACGGAGCTTCGTGCCAACTCCAAGGTGGAGGGGATCTTATGAAAATTATGGAAAACCCCTTGACGGATCCTACCAACGGCCATTGGTAGGAGATTGTTTTCGGTAAACCCCAAAATTGTGGAAAAATGAGATTTGATTGATTGAATTGATTATATAAGTCATGGTGGATCGATATGAATGATTTTATGAGAATGAATTTCGTTATTGCATCAAATGATATTTGATACATGTATTTGGTATCACCACCCTCACCCGTCATTTATATGTCGCATACCATTGCACTCCACTTATTGGGTATTTAAAATACTCATCTCCTCTCTTAAATTCTTTTCAGAGGACGTGTAGGGAAACGATGTCCACTATCGCGGATTGGAGGATTATGTTTGTTGATTTTGGATAGGTATGAATTATGTAGTTATTTTGGGAGTTGTAGATCGTTAGTCCATGGAAAGGAAGTTTTGTACATTTTATACCGTGTGGATTTTACCGATACTGGTTTGAGTTTTCGAGCAAGTATCGGTAAAATCCAATGGCTATGATTTGGGATTTCATTATTTTGTGTAAAATCACGTTTGAAAGATATTTATTTTTGAAATGAGACATTTGGAATATTTACCTTGGATTTCTGTATTCAAAACTTATTTTGTGAACTCTATGAAATGCTTGAAAATTTTGGATTGGCCGGGATGGTCACATTGCATGTATGCATGTATAGGATCCCCTCCCCAAATGTGTGTCGATGTATGCTTATATGTACAGGGATGAGCCGGATGGGTTTCTTGCATGTGTATTGATTCTATGATTCCTTATTTTGATAGATTTTACGTTTTCGAAGATTTATTATATAATTGGAATGTCTTGCGTTGTCCCGCTATATTGAGAGGTCATGTCTGTATGCCGAGAGAACGCGGCGGTTGTTACGTGCTCGACGAGAGAGTGGGGGCGTGACACACATTGTGATTGGTCTTGCTTTATACGATCATGATTATCTTAATTTCAGTTTAAGGGTCACAATTTTTGCTTGATTCGAAACACATCATTTGAAATACACATGGAAGACTTTTCTGTAAGATAAATTTTTTAATCAAATAATTTCTGTCTCCCTCTCACGTCCAACAATTGAGGCAGGAATAAAGACAGAAAAGAAGAGATGTTTGTATTTAGTCTAACTCACTATTCAGGTTTAGAAATCATCTTGGGGTGTGATGGTACAT
This sequence comes from Dillenia suffruticosa, assembly GCA_033439265.1. NCBI lineage: Eukaryota > Viridiplantae > Streptophyta > Magnoliopsida > Dilleniales > Dilleniaceae > Dillenia > Dillenia suffruticosa. The sequence continues at coordinate 7,139,583 of JAVTVX010000005.1, forward strand.
GACTGAGTTATATGGGGTGCAAAGGCAGTTAGGTCCATAAGCGACAACAAACCCTCTAGGTGTTTAACGATAACCTTCTCTCGAGAAGCCAACTGCTTAGTACCTCAACTGGTCGTCACTCAGATCTCCTCGATACTTGATATCAACTGTTTAACTCATTAAAAAAATATTCATTCCCCCAAAAAAATGAAAAAATCATACGTATATGATGAATAAAAGATCAACAACTATGAAGAGAAAATCTTTCGTGACGATCTGAAACTTCTTAAATGGGTAAAATTATGTAATTTTTGAGAATCGTACGATTAGATTTCTCGATATCTCATGACACTCTTATAAAGAAGCTAGTTTTTACCTACCGGTATGTAGATGGTTATTTTTACAAGCAAAAAATCTATAAATTTCAACACGCCTACCACTCAGGTAAATCCTCTTGACCCACATAGAGCACACAAGTATATGGAGTCTCCTCACTCTCTTTGGCTATCAATCTGTTTCTATTCTTTCAAAAACCGTTTTCTAACTTGAACATCGGAATCTCCGCCGTCGGAACACCCTCTAGTGGTTTTTTATAGATCTCACAAGTTAAGTCATTATCTGTGAAGTCAGATCTACCACCTCCAACAGGGTGCATTATATACTTTAGTTTTATGAATTAAGTTCTTTTCTATTAAAATAATTGATCTAATTGGTAAAGCCTCAAAAAGGCTCATTTTATGCCATGGGAACAAATCTTCTAAACCAAAATATTTCACATTGAATTTAGATATTTCTCTTTTTTTAATTAGATATATTAATTTTCTCTGTAAATATAATTTAAATTTGTTTTTCTCTTTACATTTGAACAAATTTATGTTCTCTGCTTAAAAATATCAATTTAATTTATATTTTTCTTTCAAATTAAATTAAACAGAATATAAAGTAAATTTGTCTGGATGTAAATTTGTTCAAACTAAACTAATTCATAGAAAGCAACCATGAGTCCCTCCTTTGTATATCTTAATTTCTCCCCTGTCTAATTTTTCAAGGAAAACAAAAATGAATCGAGTACACCAATTTAGTGTTCAAAATCCTTAATTTTGTCTGGAATATATTAATGGGTAGAATTAAAGTATTTACATAAAAAATCTCAATATCCAACTACTCATTTACTATTCATAAACCTCACTTTTCTCTATTTTCTCTCATATTTAAAAAAGATCAATGTAATTTCTTCTACCTCTCTTAAACTAAACACACTGATTTAGTATCTTTTACTTAGATCAAAGATATGGATTCTTTTACCCCTTTTGACAATGCTATTACTTGGCTTGTAATACTTAAAGGTTGCACCTCAAATATGGGAAAGTTGATAAAAGGCTATTAGATTTTTAGTTTTTTTAATTCCGTTTACCTGGTACCAAAATTTAGCCAAAGAATATAATATTTTTGTGCGTGATCCACCTACTATCTATTTTTTGGTATTATACCAATCGCTATCTAGAATCATATTCCGATTAATACGGTTTAGGACTTATAGTGGTCCATTTAAATGAGTTACCCTCCCAACGTAGTTTTTTCTATATCCAAATTGTGATACGAATTCGATCACTTAGTTAAAAGATCTAGCACCATATCCCACTAAACCAACTATCCGTTGGTATCCACCTACTATCTATGAAATAGAAACGAGATACCGAGTATCATTAAATTTAGTGTTATCAAAAGTTTCCGTGATCTAAAGTTTTAAATTCAAATCATTGTTCTTCTTCTTAGGGTAATTCTTTATAAATAAAAAAGGCAAAAAAAAAAAAAGAAAAAAAAAGAAAAACAATGCCATTGGTGCATTATTTGTATGCGGACTATTGAGCTCCTCGGGTGAAATTCTTTAGACATAATGTAAGGGGATAGCTTTTCTCAAATGAACTTAAGAAATATTAGATTAATATTCAGGAAAATGAATTCTGCACTAATCTGTAGAATGCCAAGAATTGGTGAGTTGGCCTTTTGTTAATTTCGGATTTTTTTTTTCATCTCTCTCTATGTATCTAAAAATTTAACAAAGACTTGCATATCTATGCTGCAATTGCAAAGAATAATTTACAGCAGCTAATTAGATTTTGAGGACAAAGTTTTTATTTTTCTCTCCTTTCTTTTCCTTTTTACATCTAAAGAACTATGATTGCCATCTTCAATGCATTTTTTTTTTCTTTCCTTTTCCTTTTGATGAAGTGGTTGTAGAATTGATGTGAACCCGTTGGGTATAAAAAACCCTAAAACCCACGAACAAGTTAATTTAGCCCAAAAATCGTCCCAACGAATTATTTGAATTGGTGGAATTAAAAACCTCAACCCTTGCCCTAAAGGAGGAAGAACCTAAGGTATATGACCTTAAACCCGTTTCTCACTAAATCAAGAACCTTGGTATAAAGATGGAATGAATGACGCCACAATTTAGATGGTTCGAAATCTAGATTGATAAGTCAAAAAACTAAACAAGACTCATATCTTGAAAAGTTCAAAGTTCTCAAAAAAACAAAATTTGTGTGAAAAATCCTTACAATTTTATTAATTCTCTCCAAAATGTTTTTTTTGTACAATGTATAATGGCCTATTTATAGCATAAATGTGAAGACTTGACAACTAAAAATTTAGTAACTCTCTAAACAATAAAGAATTAGGAAATTAAAATATAAGTTATAAAAAAATAAAAATTAGGAAATTAAATAAATCAAACTATTTTGACCAAATTTTGCTGCTATTTTTCTTCATTTTCGTCCTCCCTTGGTTTTGGATAGTTTTAGGCCTTTTATTCTTCCAACTGGGTTTGCATGAGCATAAGTGAAGCCCCTTTTGGTTCTTCATTCATTTGGACTCCAATTTCTTATTGTAAAACTCTCTGAATTAAGTTATTCAGTACTTTTTTGAACCTTTTAACTTGAACTTTTATTACTGGTCCAACTGGAACTTGAGTTGAATCTTGTAAATTTCTTGCAGTCTTGATGATCACATCATTCCCCCATTCTTGACAACGATTTGTCCCCAAATCATCACCTGTGTGAAAATGCATCCGCAACACATTTTGCTTGGAAAAAGTGTCAATGAATTCAATCCCTTGAACACGTCTTTTACCATCTTAATGAATCAACAACTGTTTGAATTTAACTTACAAATAATTGTCTTATGAAATTCAAAAAAAGAATAACAAGAAAAATAAAGAAGGAAAATAAGTGAGAAATAAGAAAGTCGCAAATTTGGAAAAATTCCAAATTAAGAAAGAAACAAATATGGAATAAATTAAATAAGAAAGGTGAATAAAGGAAGAAAATAAAAAAGGTGAACAAATAAAGAAAAAAGAAGAAATAAAGAAGAAACAATAAAAGAAAAAAAAATTGGAAATTGCCTTTGTTTTATGAAAAATTATAGACAAATATGAACAATTATAGACAAATATGAACAATTATAGACAAGTATGAACAACTCGAAGGGTAACCCGAAATTGCTCTGATACCAACTGATATGAACCCGTTGGGTATAAAAAACCATAAAACCCACGAACAAGTTAATTTAGCCCAAAAATTGTCCCAACGAATTATTTGAACCGGTAGAATTAAAAACCTCAACCCTTGCCCTAAAGGAGGAAAAACCTAAGGTATATGACCTTAGACCCGTTTCTCACTAAATCAAGAACGTTGGTATAAAGATGGAATGAATGACGCCACAATCTAGATGGTTCGAAACCTAGATTGATAAGTCAAAGAATTAAACAAGACTCATATCTTGAATAAGTTCAAAGTTCTTAAAAAATCAAAACTTGTGTGAAAAATCCTCACAATTTTATTAATTCTCTCCGATGTGTTTTTTTTGTACAATATATAATGGTCTATTTATAGCCTAAATGTGAAGATTTAATTGGTAACTAAAAATTTAGTAACTCTCTAAACAATAAAAAATTAGGAAACTAAAACATAAGTTACAAAAAAAAATAAAAATTAGGAAACTAAATAAATCAAACTATTTTGACCAAGTCTTGCTGTTATTTTTCTTCATTTTTTTCCTCCCTTGGTTTTGGATAGTTTTGGGTCTTTTTTTTTCTAACTAGGCTTACATGAGCATAAGTGAAACCCCTTTTGGTTTTTCATTCATTTGGACTCCAATTTCTTATTGTAAAACCCTCTGAATTAAGTTATTCAGTACTTTTTTGAACATTTTAACTCGAACTTTTATCACTGGTCCAACTGGAACTTGAGTTAAATTTTGTAAATTTTTTACAGTTTTGATAATCACGTCAAGAATGCAACCAAATTACTAGTATTTCTATCTTTTCGGGTCTTGCTACTGGATTATGTACTAATTATACAATATATAGTGCCGTGTTCATATAAAAATTTCTCAAAAAAAAAAAAAAGAAAGAAAACAACAAGAAGTTTAAAAGTTATGGACCAGAAACGGAAAAGGCCTCTCTTCATGTCAATGTCACAGAAGAACACCTCCGGTCAAAAAGTGAATTTGCATTCTTTTTTTTAAATTTATGGACATTTGGGAAACAAAATCTGTAAACAAAAAGCAATACTCCTTTACTCAAAAGGCATTTTGCTGATAAGATCTGCAAGAGGGTACAAGTCATTTCCAAGATAACAGCACTGCGTACAGCAATCCTATATATGTTCCATAAAGGGCAAAAAATGGAATGCCTACATTTATTTCACGATCTTCCCCTTCTTTATCCAAATACGTCACATTTGAGTCCTTTGAATCACTAAAATTTCCATGTTCATCCACCTCGGCTTCACCATGCATTAGTAAATCCCACTCCCTCCACTCTTCCCGAATTAAATGTAAATAATAAGGACCCAAAAAAAGGATAATTGGAGTTGGACCCAATTAAAAACTCTTAGAACCACCTAATAGAGAGAACTGGATATGAGAGAGAGAGAGAGAGATATGAGGACGTCCCATTCCTTACGACTCACTTATACTTCATTCAATCTTCTACTAGGCTCCTTCATGTAAAACGCGGAAAATTTATCTACAATTTATATAAATATTAAATATTTATATAGATTGTGACCTTAAAAATCAATACATTCAACGATTATTACTTTTTGTCAAATGAAATATTAAAATAGTTAATCACATTTTAATAATAATATAAAGGTTATGAATTATGAATATTAAAATTTATTCAGATTATGGAAAAGTTTTCGGGGGAACGCAAGTTCTAAAGTGTGGGTCCTGAATGAACACTAGCACAAACAAGGCCCCCCTCATCGAGCTTTAGTTCCACCGGATGTAGCTAAACAGAATTAGCCCTTCTTCAAGTCAAATGCCCTCAGACACTCCACTCCGGGGAATTAGTCCTATCTCTTTTGTCTGTTAAAATTTCTTGGCAATTAGAGAGGGACACAACCTTTTTTTATAAACAAATTGGAGATATTGTTTCTGCTTTATGATGGCTTTGCATTTAATTATTTTACTCTGCCATTCGGATGGTAAAGTATCTTAATTGATAAAGATCACTTTTATATATATAAGGAGTGCAGCTTTGGTTTAAAGCAATTTTAGTGGTATAGGTGGCCATCGCAGCAGCCATCGCAGCAGCTTGATCTGGCACGCCACAAACATGAGGATGGAGTAATATAAACGAGGGTATTCTGTTACCTCAGTATATTCGTCTCCATAGATTTTATAATCGTAAACAATAATCTAACCGTCAACAATTATCGATCATTATGCTTAGTTAAACTCAGATGCAGGGTTGAAAAAAATTTATAAGACACTTATTCAAACAATAAATATAAATTATAAAATTATATTAAAAAATCTAAAATATTAAGAAGAAGAGAGGTAGTAGAAAATCATAGAGCAAACGGAAAAGAAAGGAAAAAAAGACAGAAAGGAAAAGAAGATGGAAAAACAAAATAGATGAGGAAAGAGGCCGAGAGGGAGAGGAAAAGTTTGGGAAAGGAGGGAAGGGAAAAAGAAAAGTGTTAAAGCGGAGTTGAATGTGGAATTTAGTAGTTTCAAAAAATCAAGCGAGATAAATTTATAGTTAAGCGGATGTAAAATAGATATGGATTATAAATATTAATTGAAATTTAGGAAATTGAAAGTGCAATTGTCTACCTTTGTCCCTTATTAGGTCCGCCCATGATTACTTATTTCATAAAAAAATGAAAGTTGAATACAAATTCATAAATACCAATACTAATAATAAAATATTAAAAAAATTTGAAATAGCGAAATGTAACCCAACCACATCATAAATGGCATTCAACAAGACGATTTTAATTTGTACCAAAAAAAAAAAAACAAGACAATTTTAACTACATTGGCGAAAAAATAAACCATCGAATCATTCCAAAATTGTTTGATCAAGTCGGCAAAAGATAAACAGTCAAATTATAGCAAAAAGCCGACACTCACAATCTGTCCAGAATATCTAGCAATCTGATTATTTGGTATGAGAGAGAGAGAGAGAGAGAGAGAGAGAGAGAGAAAAGAAAAAGAAAAGAAAACATATCACATCAGCTAATTTGATTAGTGTTTGGCTTTATCATGGTTTTGCCTTTTCCTGTTTTCCCACTGGTCACTTGGGATGGAAATGTCTATTATTTACACTACTTTATATTTGTCCTTCCCCTCTTTCTTTTAAGAGCATGTTTGGTTTCAAGCACTAAAGGAGGACTTAGTGGGATTCCTTTGGGGAATTGGAAAAGCAACATATCATTCACTCTACTTTTTTGTTTATTCCCTTCATGTTTGGTTTAAAGTAATAAAGGAGGTCTCTGTGGAATTGGTAAAAGTAACTCGGAGCAAAAGCTCACCGAAGCAACCCAGAAGACTCTGGCAAACAGCTTCTTGTAAAGCACGGGTAATTTTACCATCCTCATGGATTTATATATATTTATGAAATTGTGACCTTTGGATTATTATCCTTTTTTGTGAGATAAAATAAATAAATAAATAAAACGATTAGTGACTGTTGGAGGAAGATCTAACGATCGCAATCCCTCAAATTGTCCTGCAATACAATGCGGAACTTAGTTCTGTCTGGCATCTCAGCCAAGTTAGGCTTGGGCATGCTACCTCCAATCATATAGTGAGATGGCACATAAATTTCTTTTCTTCTTCTCGTACATTGTGCTGTCTTCTCTTAATTATAATTTGTATTCTTGTCACTACCAGAAAATCAACCCTGATCGTGAGTGGATTCACCCTGCATGTGTGCGTGCACAGCATGTATTTTGTATAATTAAAATATTTCTTTTAATAAACCACGATAATTATTTTAAATCTAATTAAATTCGATTTGAATCGTATTAGATGTTTAATGGATAAAACTTTCTCGATATATATTTTTACTATATACAAGATTTAAATCTAAAAACTTGTTTAAAGATTTAGAAGAAACAATGATCGGTTACTAAATCAATAAGGCATTGTTCGTACAATCTTTAAGCAAGCAACTAATCTTGCAAGAGCAATGGTTAGCAAGTACTGTATGAGCAAAGTGTTGGATCATTAATCCAACATTGGGTTTATATGTTAAAATAATTATGTATTGCATACTGTCAATCCCATAAGATAAACCCATATGAAAGTGATGATAAATTTGAAAAATTCAGTAATTTGGGTTTAAGTATCTCATAGGATATGGAAATAAATAAATGTGTAGATACCAATGGACATTTACTATTTATGATGGGTTAAATAGGGAATGTCTAAGGGTGACTTAAGAATAGCATGAAAGTTACCTAAATTCATGTGAATCAGATAAGGTAACTTGAATAAACTAAATAGGCAAATTCCAATTATGAATTTGGAAGTAAAGTCATCTCTACAACTATAAATAAGGGTTATGGTCCCTGGGTCAATAAATTACTCTTCTCCCTATTACTCCCATCATATAGAGAGATTTTGTGAGAATACATTTGACCTAGAAGGTCGTGCCCGGGATTCTGCCCAAACGAAGGTCGGATCAAGTTTGTATTCTATTCAGTTTCGGCTATGGAGTCAGGTACACTTCCATTTAATTTGAATTTCAGTTTCAATTCTTGAGTTATGTTTCTGATGATTTAACACGATATTTGACATATTTTTTTGCATCAAGTAATTTTTCCCAACAAGTGGTATCAGAGCCTCTCGTGTTTGAATCATTGGGATTTTTCTGTATATTTAAGATTTACTATAATTTTAGTATTTTATGAATTTTTTTTGATATTCTGGTTTTCGACAAAAATATATATATACATATACATATATATATATATATATATATATATATTCAAGTTTCTTTTTTTTGTGGATTTCAATAAAGGAAAATGTTATGGAAATTTTTTATTTAAAGTCGACATTCAGTTCTTATTAAAAGTCGACATCTAGTGTTTCCAAAAATAAAAAAAGGAATAAATTGTACTCTCGAGATTGCAAGAGCATGGCAAGTACTTTTGGTATATATATATATATATATATATATATTTTTTAAGGAAGTTAATTTTTCTTTTAAGAAAAGTTATCTTTTTTTTTACAAGAATCTTTAATATCTATTATTTCCTTGTACAAATATTTTTTTTTTAAGGAAGTTGACATTTTTTTTTTGGTTCTATCCACCTAAAAAAAAAAAAAATTTAAGGAAACTTTTGTTTTGGGAAATAAAATAAAAAAAAAGAAATCTTCCGATTTTAGTTTCTTTTTTTTTTTTTAAGAATGATATCCCAATTTCAGAATAAAACTTTCATATTCTAACACTATAAAACTTTTCTTTTATTGCAAATCCACGTCACATAAGAATTAAGGTATGAGCCATTTTGGGCCCAAACAGAACCAACCTTGGGTATAAAAAGTTTTGGAACTCATTGTACTCAATTAAACCTATTTTCATCCTTATCATTTTTACTGTCTCTTTTATATTCAAAACTGATCATTCTTTTAGTATGCGATGGCATGACATGTTTAAGAAAGTTCTGTCAACAAGACGGGGATATGTTTAAGGTTGGCTGGTTCTTAAGCAGTTCTACACGAACTCACCACCTACCTGGGAACTTTCCTGGTGTCCTCTACTACAGAATGGGGATTGGCAAAGTTTTGGATCAGTTGTCGGCAAAAGATTAAAAACTTTGGTTTTATGTCGACAACGAAGGTATAGGGATGGAAAAGGACGATGATGGAAATAGATTTAATAAAATTGGGTTTGCTTTTTCGGGTCCAATTTAAAGTTTACAAGATTGGGTTTTAAATGGCCCAATTCTCAAGATATTGAGTCCATCAAGATAAAATTGAATCTTTTTTTAATTACGGATATTATTCAAATATGAGTATGGTTTTGTATATATTTTGAGATACATTAATTGAAACAATATGTCACCAAAGTGATCTCTTTTGTGGAAATTAATTTATTTTTGAGATATAAAAGATTGTGTGTATGCAATTCATGTGGATACCGATCGGCCCAAAGGAAGGACCGTATTTGACGGAATTACATGTGCACATTGTGGTAATAAATGCGTGACAAATATTCGTTTTTTTTTTTTTATGTGATCAATTCATCGGCCCAAAGGAAGATAGTTGATTGACATACTCTTGTTGTCAGTGTTTGATTACAACATTCGGATGCCATTTACAAATTAATTATTTTATCCAAAGATAAAATATTAATGGAGTTATCGGTATCTTATGATGAGAATTTTTCATATTTGAATTTATTTGCTTTTAAAGTTTCATTTGAGTATATATATATTGATCACCGTTCTCTATTTTGACAGTTAACACTATTTCCACCAATATCAATACCCAACTCAACTCTATTCCCATGTTGAATGGCTCAAACTTCAAATCATGGTGAGAAAATTTTTTGATTGTTCTTGGGTTATGGATATGGACTTTGCGTTACGGACCGACTGTCCTCCACCAATTATAAATAAGAGTACCTCTGATGACAAGAGAGAGTTTGAAAGGTGGGAGAGGTCGAACCGCATTAGTCTCATGATCATGAAGAAGGCCATCCCAGAAAAAGTTTTCGGGGCACTATATCTGATACTATTGCTATTGCTAAGGACTTCCTTGCTGATATTGAGAAAATGTTTGCCAAGAATGAAAAGTCAGAAATAGGTACGCTCTTGGCAAGTCTTGTGTCAATGAAGTATAAAGGTCAAGGCAATATTAGGGAGTACATCATGGAGATGTCTCATCTCGCTTCAAAGTTAAGAGCACTCCAGCTTGACCTCTCTGAGGACTTGCTTGTGCATTTGGTTTTAATATCTCTTCTAGAACAGTTTAATCAGTTTAAAGTGAGCTATAATTGTCAGAAAGAAACCTGGTCTCTTAATGAGCTTATCTCTCACTGTGTCCAAGAAGAGGAAAGGTTGAAGCGTGATCGGACAGAAAGTGCTCACCTTGTCTCGACCAAAGGCAAGAAAAGGAAGCCCGCTAAGGATGCTGCAAGTACGACACCTCAGAAGAAGCAACAAAAGGTACCGGGTGAACCGGAAAAGAAGGGATGCTTCTTTTGTGGTAGTGAGGGACATGGAAAGGAGTGTATCAATTATCACGCATGGCGTGCAAAGAAAGGTATGCCTCTGTCTTTAGTTTGTTCTGAGGTTAATTTAATTTCAGTACCATGACACACTTGGTGGCTAGATTCCGCTGCAACCACTCACATCAATGTGTCCATGCAGGGTTGCCTAAATTACCGACCGCCAAATGATGGTGAAAGATACATTTACGTAGGTGACGGCAATAAGATTCCAGTTGAAGCCATAGGAAGGTTTAGATTATTGTTAAGGACTGTATTCTTTTTGAATCTGCATGAAACATTCATTGTACCGTCTTTTAGACGGAATTTGATTTCTATTTCTGTATTGGACAAATTTAGTTTTACTTGTTCTTTCGGAAATAAGAAACTTAGTTTGTTTCTTGATTCAAAATTAGTTGGTTCCGGTTCTTTATTAGGATTCGATAATCTTTATTTACTTGATACTGTGACTTGTTTTAATGAATCTCTGCATACTGGTACTCGAAATGTAAGGCGCAAATTAACCAATGAGAATTCCTTTTCGTTGTGGTACAAAAGATTAGGTCATATCTCCAGACGGAGAATAGAGAGAATTGTGTCAGAAGAAATTCTTAATTCCTTTGATTTCACAGACTTTGACGTTTGTGTAAATTGTATAAGGGAAAACAAACTAATAAAAGGAATTATGAGGCTAAAAGGACTTCAGACGTCTTAGAATTGATTCATACGGATATCTGTGGACCATTCCCTTCGGCTTCTTGGAATGGTCAACGATATTTTATCACGTTCATAGACGATTATTCAAGATATGCCTACATTTAACTCCTTACAGAAAAGTCCCAATCTCTGGATATGTTCAAAATTTATAAAGCTGAAGTTGAAAACCAACTCGGTAAACGAATTAAGAAAGTCAGATCTGATCGTGGTGGAGAATACTACGGCAGAAATGATGGATCAGGTGAATAGCGTCCAGGACAGTTTGCTCACTTCCTAGAGGAATGCGCTATCGTCCTACAGTATACCATGTCTGGCTCACCCGCCATGAATGGTGTAGCTGAAAGACGAAACAGAACTCTTCAGGATATGGTAAGAAGCATGATTGCTCATTCTGCCTTACCTGAGTCACTCTGGGGAGAGGCACTCAAAACTGCAGCATACCTTCTCAACAGGGTTCCTACTAAGGCAACTACCAAAACCCCCTACGAACTTTAGACTGGCAGACGTCCTAGTGTGAAGCAACTGCGCGTTTGGGGTTGTCCAGCTGAGGCTAGGCCTTTTAGGCCCAATGAAAGGAAACTGGATGCTAAGACAGTTAATTGCTATTTTATAGGAACTCTGAAAAATCTAAAAGGTACAAATTTTATGATCCCACAAATAAAGTCATTTTTGAGTCGGAAATGCCTGGTTTTTTGAGGATGTTGAGTTTGCGGGGGGAGATATGGTTAGAGACATTGTCTTTCAAGAGGAATATATTGATATTTCCACAGGTGTTATTGGACTTGACCAGGTTTCTATCCTTGATTCTGTTCAAAACACAATAGAGTTAGATAATGTTGGAGAACCCTCCAATTCCGAAGAACAAACTCTACCACCTCAAGAACCTATGCCATTAAGAAGATCCACTAGAGAAAGAAGAAATGCAATTCCGGATGACTATATTGTATTTCTTCAGGAATATGATGTTGACATTGGAGTGATGGAAGATGATCCGATAAACTTCCATCAAGCCATTGAATGTTGTAACTCTCAAAAGTGGATTGATGCCATGAATGAGGAGATGAAGTCCATGAAGGACAATGATGTTTGGGATATCGTCCCATTGCCTGAAGGAACAAAACCCATTGGTTGTAAATGGATATTTAAAACCAAAAGGGATTCGAAAGGTAATGTGGAGAGATATAAAACTCGTCTTGTCGCAAAAGGTTTCACACAGAAAGAAGACATTGATTATAAAGAGATTTTCTCTCCAGTTTTTTTGAAAGACTCTTTTAGAATTATAATGGCATTAGTGGCACATTTTGATCTTGAGTTACACTAAATGGATGTAAAGACGGCGTTTCTCAATGGTGACATTGATGAAACGATATATATGTTGCAACCAGAAAACTTTGTGTCAGGAGATCCAAAAAATATGGTTTGCAAACTTAAAAAATCCATCTATGGACTCAAGCAAGTATCTCGACAATGATATTTTAAATTTCATCAAATAATCATCACTTTTGGTTTTTAGATGAATTTAGTTGATAAATGTATATACCATAAGTTCTGTGGGAGTAAATATATTTTTCTGGTTTTATATGTCGATGACATATTGCTTGCCAGTAACGATAAAGACCTATTATATGAAACCAAGATCTTTCTCACAAAGAAATTTGAGATGAAAGATTTTGGAGAAAGTTCTTTCGTATTGGGCATTCAGATACACCGAGATCGTTCTCAAGGTATTCTGTAATTGTCCCAAAAGGGATATATTGAAAAGATCTTAACGAGATATGGCATGCAAAATTGTAAATCTAGTAATACTCCTATATCTAAGGGAGACAAATTTAGTCTCAAACAGTGCCCCCAAAATGATATTGAGAAACGAGAAATATAGAAAATTCCTTATGCATCAGCTGTAGGAAGTCTGATATATGCTCAGGTATGTACGCGTCCAGATATTGCGTACATTATAGGAATGTTGGGTAGATACTTAAGCAATCCTGGAATGGACCATTGGAAAGCTGTCAAACGAGTCTTGCGGTATCTACAGAGAACGAAGGAATATATGTTCACGTATCGGAGGTCAGAACGGCTTGAGATCACTGGGTATACTGACTCCGACTTTGCGGGATGTCAAGATAGCATGAAGTTTACAACATGTTATATCTACATGCTAGCAGGAGGAGCCATTTCTTGGAAGAGTGCTAAACAGTTTCTTATAGCATCTTCCATAATGGCGGCAGAATTCATAGCGTGTCATGAAGCATCCAACCATGGAATATGGTTGCGAAATTTTGTCACGGAACTGCGGATAGTGGATAGCATTGATAAGCCACTCAAATTATTTTGTGACAACAAATCGGCAGTTCTCTATTCCAATAACAACAGGAGTTCGACAAAATCCAAACACATAGACACAAGTTCCTGGTTGTTAAAGAAAGAGTACAGAGTGGTCAGATATCTATAGAACATATAGGAACAAACTCCATGATTGCAGATCCACTTACAAAGGGTTTGCCACCCAAAGTATTCCTTGAGCATGTTGCTCGTATAATCGTAATGCCACTTGAGAATATACAATTTTAGTGGGAGTTTGTAAATTATGAATGCTCTATTGATATAAATATTGAGTTACTACAGTTAAATTCTGCAGAAATAAAGATTCAGCATTTTTTATTCACTCTGATTTGGTATGATTTCACTAAAGAGAATCAGTTGGAAATAAACTTGTTAAAGATCACATTGCATGACATTTCCATGCTACGCATCCATATCATAATCCATGTAATTTGGTTATATCAATTTACGTGACCATTGAAGGTTGAGTTGCGAAATTACAACAAAAGCCGCCTTGATCCTAAGTTGATATGATTAATGGACGGGATTGATTGTAAATACATTTCAGTATTGATAGATAAGTTGAGTTCATTCGGTTATTTAGCAATTACATAATTACAAAGTCTCACATATAGCCCAAGTGGGAGATTGTTGGATCATTAATCCAACGTTGGGCTTATATGTTAAAATAATTATGTATTGCATACTGTCAAGCCCATAAGATAAGCCCATATGAAAGTGATCTGGTAAATTTGGAAAATTCAGTAATTTGGGTTTAAGTATCTCATAGGATATGGAAATAAATAAATGTGTAGATATCAATGAACATTTACTATATATGATGGGTTAAATAGGGAATGTCTAAGGGTGACTTAAGAATAGCATGAAAGTTACCTAAATTCATGTGAATCAGGTAAGGTAACTTGAATAAGCTAAATAGGCAAATTCCAATTATGAATTTGGAAGTAAAGTCATCCCTACAACTATAAATAAGGGTTATGGTCCCTGGGTCCATGAATTACTCTTCTCCCTAATACTCCCATCATATAGAGAGATTTTGTGAGAATACATTTGATTTAGAAGGCCGTGATCGGGATTCTGCCCAAAAGAAGGTCGGATCAAGTTTGTATTCTATTCAGTTTCGGCTATGGAGTCAGGTACACTTCCATTTAACTTGAATTTCAGTTTTAATTCTTGAGTTTTGTTTCTGATGATTTAACACGATATTTGACATATTTTTTTATATCAAGTAATTTTTCCCAACACAAAAAAGTCGGGCTTGTTACTCACGACTATAATGACAATGGAAAGAGTATAAGCACCGACACTAGGCTTGTTATTGAAAAAAAAGTGTATAAATAAACTCTATTGTTTGATCAAATTCCAAATTTGTTAAGTGCGTATTTGGTTTAAAGAAATAAAGGAGGTTTTAGTAGAATTGGTAAAGTAACATGAAGCAAAAGCTCACCGTGAAGTAACCCCGAAGACTCGAGAAAGCAATAAAGAAGGTTTTAGTGGAATTGGTAAGGTAACATGAAACGAAAGCTCACCGTAAAGTAACCCCGGAGACTCGAGCGAACCGCCACACCCACACCCGCGCTTATAAATGCATTAGTTCCCTCTCCCATCTCAACCAACTTTGCATCCTACTTGCAATCATCCTAGTGAAATGGCAAATAAATTTTCTTCTTCCTCCTCCTCCTCCTCCTCCTCCTCTTCTTCTTCTTCTCTCATATTGCGCTGCCTTCCCCTAATTATGATTTGTATTCTTATCACTGAACCCCTTGTAGCTGCGAGGAAATTAGACACCTTTTACCGTAATCGTGAGTAGATTTATAACTCTGCATGTGTGTGTATGCATATTTGGTGCGTGCATGTTGTATAATTAAACTCTATTGTGTGATCAAATTTTCGATTTGGAAGATAATGTTGCGTTGAAATTTTGAGCCATATAGTTTGGAATCATGAAGCATCATTAATGGCATGATCTTTGGATGATATAGAATTTTGCCATCAAAATTTGACGGTCCCTACTTGGTTTTGTTTTAGGAGATGGACACAACAAAGAACTAGGGCCTCGGTATGATATCCCGGATTCAAGAGGACATGGTGCAGGTACAACTCTATTGCAATCATAATGTCCTTTGCTGCGTCGGACCATCGGATTACTTAGATTTCATCATGCTGACTTCTAGTTACTGATTCGATATATGTTCGAATAATATAGTCAAAATTTGCTATTTTTTTATACATCATTTTTCAAAAACACTAATATAGTCGAAATTTCAGATGATTATAGATAACAAATGATAATATTTTATCACTAAATTGGTCGTATTTAACAATGCAGTAATAGTTCCAAGTCACTCGAAGCCTGGTCATCAATCCTTTGCTCCCAAAACTGACCC
Source organism: Dillenia suffruticosa (assembly GCA_033439265.1). Taxonomy (NCBI): domain Eukaryota; kingdom Viridiplantae; phylum Streptophyta; class Magnoliopsida; order Dilleniales; family Dilleniaceae; genus Dillenia; species Dillenia suffruticosa. The sequence goes on from JAVTVX010000005.1 coordinate 7,155,522, forward strand.
AAAGGCATTTCCAACTAATTCGCCTAATAAAATACGAGGATAAGCATCCACTAAATCAAGTTGTTCACTCCAACGTTGTCCTAGCTTACTGCATTTGATGCACGAAAGAGACATATAAAAGAGTCCTTGCCCACCTCTCTACCCTACGTATTTTGGCATTGTTTCCCACTTGTGTGTAATTTATTAAGTTTGGCTTTTTCAGTGCCGAGGAGATGTTGTAATTCTAAGATATATGTTTTAATCAAATGATACTTTCTTAATTGATATTGTCATTTTAATTCGTTAGAGATCAAAGCATGCTGTTGCCCGGGACAAACCTTTCCTCTTATTGGAAAACCGAAAGAGTTTTAATAAATATATAGGACTAAAATCATAATATCTACTTTCTGAATAACGATATTAGCTAAAATTGATTTCAACAATTCTTCTTATAATCGACTAATAATGAATGGCACATATTGAACGTGAGAAAGAAAAATTAAAATTTTTGGAAAAGAAACAAATATGAGAGAAAATAAAGAAAAAAGGGTTATGATTATGAATAGTAAATGGGTAGTTCATTATTGGGATTTTTTGTTGCGTAATATTTTAATCCCTTACCTTAATATATTCTAGACAAAATTAAAGATTTTGAAGACCCAATTGGTGTACTCAATTCCATTTTTTTTTTCTTTTTGGGGGGGGGGGAAATTAGAGGGGAAAAAAATTAAATAATTTGGTAATATAAAAGGCAAATTCTTCTGATAAAAAGTATATTTAGGTTGTTAATTCGGTAATACAATTTTCATATCATAATTTAACTAAATATATTAAAAACCGATCGGTTATTTAAACAAATTAGGTGATTAATTCGATTCGATTATTCAAATTAAACAAATTATTGAAATTTTTTACTATATATTATTTATATCAACTTGGTATTATAAAATATGATTTTAAAATTCAAAATTCACTTATAATTTTAATTTATATAAAGTAATTTAGTAAATTTCAAACAAAATAATAAAATATGAAACTTTTAAAATAAATTTACTATTCTATTAGCATTTCATGAAATAAAAAATATAACTAACATTACATTAACTTTCCATAAAATAAATTAGAAAATAAAATATAAAGATCAAATAAAAGTTGAAAATTAAAAAATTTTCATTTCTTTTTGTACTCTTTTTTTTTTAATTTTTTATCTTTTAAAATAGTCACATTGAAAATAGAAAAATCATTTACACTACTTTTTTTTTTCCCTCCCTTCCCCTCTTTCTGCTAAGTGCATGTTTGGTTTAAAGCAATAAAGGAGGACTTGGTGGAATTGGTGAAGAAACGTATCATTTACACTGCTTTTTCTTTTCCGTCGTGGAATTGAGGCAACGTATCGTTCACACTACTTTTTGTTTATTCCTTTCATGTTTGGTTTAAAGTAATAAAGGAGGTCTGTCTGAAATTGGTAAAACTAACGCACGGTAAAAGCTCACCGAAGCAACCCAAAAGACTCCCGCAAACAGCTTCTTGCAAAGCACCGGTGTAATTATATATCTATGGAGTTGTAATCGTTGGAAAATCAGACACACTTTACCCTAATCGTGAGTAGACATACCCTGCATGTGTGGATGCACAGCATGTATTAATTAAATTCTATTACTTGATCAAATTCCAGATTTCTTGTGTGCGTCTTGGGTGTAAGGCAATAAAAGAGGTATTAGTGGAATTGGTAAAGTAGCATGAAGAAGTGACCCAGAAGACTCGAGCGAACTGCGTCTTGCAACACACACCCGCGCTTATAAATGCCTTACTTGGTTCCCTCTCCCATCTCAACAAACTTAGCATCCTGCCTGCAATTATACCAGTGAAATGGCACATAAATTTTCTTCTTCTTCTTCTTCTTCTTCTTCTTCTTCTTCTTCTTCTTCTTCTTCTTCTCTCATATTGCTATGCCTTCTCCTAATTATGATTTGTATTCTTATCACTAAACCTCTTGTAGCTGCGAGAAAATTAGACAGCTTTTACCCTAATCGTGAGTAGACTTATAACTCTGCATGTGTGTGCATGTAAATTTGGTGCGCGCGTGTTGTATAATTAAACTCTATTATGTGATCAAATTTCAATTTGGGAGATATATAATGTTGGTTTGAAATTTCTCACCATATAGTTTGGAATCATGAAGCATCATTAATGGCATGATCTTTGGATGATAGTAGAATTTTGCTCTCACCATATAGTTTGAAATTTCTTACCTACTTGGTTTCGTTTTAGGACTTGAAGGACACAACACAGAATTCATGCCGCCAGAAATAGGGCATGCGCCGGGCGCAAGTAACTTCCTTATCCACTCTACTGCAACCGTAATGTCCCTTGCTGCGTGGGACCATCGGATTATTTAGATTTCATCATGCTGACCTCTAGCTATTGAGTCGATATATGTTCACATAATATAGTCAAAATTTGCTATTTTTTCATATATCAGACTTGACTCATACGCCATTTTTCAAAAATATTAATATAATCGAAATTTCAGATGATAATAGATAACATATAATAATGTTTTACCACTAAATTGGTTGTATCAAACAATGCAGCAATATATAGAAGTCGCTCAAAGCCTGCCCATAAATCCTTTGCTCCCAAAACTGACCCAAAGGCATTTCCAACTAATTCGCCTAATAAAATACGAGGATAAGCATCCACCAAATCAAGTTGTTCACTCCAACGTTGTCCCAGCTTACTGCATTTGATGCACGAAAGAGACTTATAAGAGAGTCCTTGCCCACCTCTCTACCCTACGTATTTTGGCATTGTTACCCACTTGTGTATAATTTATAAGTTTGGCTTTTTTAGTACCGAGGAGATGTTGTAATTCTAAGATATATGTTTTATTCAAATGATATTTTCTTAATTGATCTTGTCATTTTAATTCGTTCGAGATCAAAGCATGCCGTTGCCCGGGACAAACCTTTCCTCGTATAGGAAAATCGCAAGAGTTTCAATAAATATATGAGATTGAAATCATAATATCTACTTTCTAAATAACGATATTAGCTAAAATTGATTTCAACAATTCCTTTTATAATTAACTACCAATGCACGGCACATACCGAATGTGAGAAAGAAAAATAGAAATTTTTGGAAAAGAAACAAATATGAGAGAAAATAAAGAAAAAAAGGGGGTTATGATCATGAATGGTAAATGAGTTGTCCATTATTGGGATTTTTTATTAGGTTATATTTTAATCCTATACCTTAATATATTCTGGACAAACTTATAGATTTTGAACACCCAATTGGTGTACTCAATTCTTTTTTTTTCTTTTTTGGGGGAAATTAGAGGGGAAAAACTAAATAATTTGGTAATATCTTTTTATGATGGATATATTTAGACGATTAATTCGGTTATACAATTTTTATAATCATAATCTAATTGAATAAATTAAAAACTGAACAGTTATTTAACTGAATTAAGCAATTAATTCTATTCAATTATCCAAATTAAACAAATTATTAAAATTTTTTACTATATATTATTTATATCAACTTGTGACTATAAAATATGATTTTAAAATTTAAAATTCACTTTAATTTTAATTCACCAAATGTAATTTTGTAAAATTCGAACAAAATAATAAAATATGAAATTTTCTACTACTCTATTAGTAATTCATGAAACAAAAAGTGAAATAAAGATTACATTAACTTTCAATAAAATAAGTTCCAAAATAAAATAGAAATGTCAAATCAAAATGTGAAAATCGAAAAATTTTCGTTATTTTTATACTATCTTTTTTATATTTTTTCTCTAAATAGAAAAATCAAATCAAAATCTGAAAATAAAAAACTTTTCATTAATCATGCACCCTTCTTTTTTATAGGTTTTTTCTCTTTTAAATTAGTCATATTTAAAATATAAAGGTCAAATTAAAAAGTGAAAATTGAAAAATTTTTATTATTTTTGGTCTCTCCTTCTTAAATTTTTTCTCTTTTAAAAGTTTTTCAATTTTAGATTTTTTCTCCTTTTTAAATTTTCTTCTCATTTTTAAATTTTTTATTAATTATGATATTTTTCTCTTTTAAATTTTAATTATAATATTAAAATAATATTTATACAAATAAAAATTATTTTAAAAAATATATAATATTTTTAATTAATTCGATTAATTCAATTTGACCAAAATAAAAATTGTTAAAATCAATGACCACCCAAAATAAATCAAATTAAAATTTGATTTTATTCAAAATCAAATCGAACATCTAATAAATCACCCAAAATATAAAAAAATGATTCAAAAAATATGATTTTTTCTATTTTAACCAAATAGTGCTCACTCCTATCCTACAACCTATATTTTATTTTTGAAAACTATCCTATAAACTATCCTATATAGGCGACGAGACATGAATACTATAATTTTTTTTTTTTTTAAGATTAAACAAATTGAATGCAATTAGACCTGTTGATTGCATGATTTCACCCTCTGACCTTGTGATTCGGTAGCTCATGGAAACAATCTGTTTCTCAAGCCCTTCAAAAGCAGGACCGAGATTCTAGTGGCCGGATTAATAAACCCGAACCAAAGACGAAATGTGTTTAAAATATTAATAATTTTTATTTTAAAGTTATTATTAAATAATTTTTAATTAAAAGAATTTGATCAATCACATTACCATTATAATCAAAATTTTTTTAATTGAAAATAATTTAAAAATAAGATGACGTGTCACTAATATATGATTGATGTGATATTGATGGAACATTGATATAATTAGTCAAATTTTTTTGACAAAAAATAATTTAAAAGCAAATTAATTACATTAGAAAATTTTCTCGGTGATAATTATAGGTCGAGTATTTGAATTTTATCTAAATTTTACAAATTAATTCTTAAGATTACAAATGTTACTTGTGATATTCAAATATTCAAAATCGTAACACATTGATGCTTTTGTTACTGACGTTGACAAATTAATCGTTAAACACTCACATAAAATAACGTGATAGAATAAATAGATGTATGAATGCTGACGTGTAGTGTCAGACGAGCACCCCAAAACACCCTTCACTGCCACGTAACCAATTTGCTAATGGGACAATGCCATATTAGAAAATAATTATTTGTTCTCTTCTCCGGCCTCTCACCATCCGACCGACTCATTTTTCTCTCACCTCCCACCTCATTTTTCTCTCTCCAGCTCGCCATCTCTCTCTCTCTCTCTCTCTCTCTCTCAATTGAAGATGAATCAGGGATGAACAATCAAATGGGGACCGAAATCTGAAGATGAACAGGCGATTTGAAGGCGAACAGAGATGGTGATTCGGCTGTCCAACAAGTGGTGCCTGGTTGAAAGTTGACCGGTGGCTTGCGAATCGACTCCGAGGGCGAAGGAATTGAAGTTGCAGAGGAGAAGATAGAGATAGGACAGCCGAAGTCGATAGAGATGGTAATTCCATTAAAGGGAATTGATGTTGAAAAGGAATTAAGAAAACCCCTTTTAGCCCAAGTCTCAATATGTCAAAAATCATAAAAATTACTTAGTGGACTTTTTTGTGCTGGGTTCAGACAATTTGGATTTTTGAAGAGTTTGGTTAGATTTAGAATTGGACGAGATAGTTGACGGAGCAGGAGCAGAAACAAAAACCAACAAGTGTTCTCTATCAGGTTTTTCCAAATTGCTGTCAATCAATGCCTTTAACAAGTGGCGATGATGATGATTTTTTCTCATTTTCTTCTCGAAAAGCAGCACTATTTAATTTGAATCTTTTTTTTTTCTGGTTCAACTGAATTAGTTTTTCCAATTTTGGAGGTTTTTTCTTCTTCTTTGCTTGTTGGTCTCAGTTCCTGCACGCGAACCAATTTAAGTAATAACATCTACATTTTGATTCTGTATATGACCCTAGACACAGAGAGAAAGAGAGAAGACAGAGAGAGAAGAGAGAGAAAACAGGGGGAGAGAGAGAGAGAGAGAGAATGAGATGGTCCCCCTACTTACAGTGTCAACATTAGAGGCCATTGGTTTCGGATCTGATGGTACAAAATCAATTTCCTTATCTCTTTCTGGTGATGATTTTGACGGTGGAGGTGCCTGCCAAAAAAAAAAAAATATCATTTCCGCAGTAAATAATTCAAGATCAACTCACAAAAATCATTAAAAATAGAAACTAAAAATAAAAATAAAAATAAACCTTTTTTTTTTGCGTTTTCATATCCACACCGTTAGATCTATCCAAAACTTTTTCTCCCTATGACTCTCATGTTAGATTAGTTTGTAATATATTGTGAGTATTTCTCTCGTATTAAAAAGGTAAAAAAGTAAAACCATTTGAATTTAATTAAAATTATGTGTTGAAAGAAAAATAGAATTTTCATTGATCCTAAATGAATAAATAAATAAATAATTAATTAATTATTTAAGGATCAAAGATATGACACTTGGACACTTGGGCATTACAAAATTCGGTTATTTATTTTTATTCGAGAGACACAATTTTAAAAATTAAATAAATTGGTGTCTATTGATTAAAATGTTATTTTTAATATTCAAATGATACCTATCGATTTTTAAATCAAAAGGATATATTCATTATGCCCTATGAATGAAATGATTTTTTATAATTATAATCCTTCATTTTTTATAAATACTTTCTCTCATATAGTAAAAAAAATACTTTTTAGACTTTCCGTTATTGGTAAAAAAAAAATAATCTGTTCGTTTTTTCTAAAATGTTTTTATTTCGTTTTTAGATGAAATTTAAGATTTTACTGTTATAAATTTTTATTTCGATTTGTATACTTAAGGAAATTTATCGTTAATCCAACCAATTAAGGGGACATAATTTCCTTATAACCAGTAATCCTTTCACGTAGTAGTCCTTTCATATTTTATATTTTCGAAATCCTTAAACTTTCCCGACATCTCATTGTCGGTCACAGTATATTTCCTGAAAAAATAGGAACCAAATTAAAAAATTAAGTTTCCCCCGGAGCGGGTAACCCTCCTCTCTTCCCCTTCTCCCTCCCCCTTTCTCTCTCTTCTCTCCTCTCTCATCGAAGAAAGAAAAAAAAAAAAAAAACACTCGTCTCTCTCTCTGAAAAAAAAAAAGCACTTCTCTCTCACCTCCCCTCCCCCTTTCTCCTCCATTAGTGCCGTTCGAAGTCCAGTCGTCGCTTTCAATTCTTCGATTTGTCCTCCTTCGTCTGCTGTTGCACTCAATCACCTCCCTCGCCGCCACCTTGCAGTCACTGGAGAAACCGTCTACAGCCATCTCCATCGTCTGTCTTGACCCTAGCTTCGAAATCCTGTTTCCATTCCCCTTTTAATTTATGGCCTTGTCTGGTTTTTCAATATTTTTACCATCCAAATATTATTTTTGTATTTAAATTTTAGATTTTTATTTATTATTTAATTTAAGACCAGAAAACCCTCCTTGGATACGTGGCAGTGCCTTATCAGCAATTAAATAACGTGACACTGTTATACTAGCATTTTATTGACGTGACAATATGAAAAGTCTCTTGATGGTGCTGACCTGGCATTGCCATGTCAACTTCTATATGTCCATCCAGACTTTCACATTATTTCACATCAACATTTAATGGTCAAGTTATCACAGTTAATAACAAAAGATTCAATACGTTTCGATTTTGAAAATTTAAACATTATAAGATAATATATTTAATTGTAAGGACTAATTTATGAAATTTAAAAAAAAATTAAGATCTAGGCATGTGATTATCTCTTTTTCCTCGGCTAAAGGTACATAAACCAATAAAATTTGAATTGTATGATGAAAATAATTTAAAAAATAAATTAAAAAACCACTTGGTCAGCCTAATAACAATCGCCTGTGTAACAAACATGAAACTAATATTATAGTTCAAATTTTACGTGAAATCTACGTTAATAAAAAAAGGTAATAAATTTCCAAAATTAATTAATTTTAAATTATTCAAAATAACTTTTAAATTAAATAAAATTATTTAAAAATATATTGAGGTGGATTATACAAAAAATTCTTTATCTGCATTTGGGTTCCCGTGAATAATCTCTTAGTAGCTAGTGATGATTCAAAATTTGGCATGCCCCTATATTATAGTGTATTTTGTGATAGTATAAGTTTTAAAATACTTTTGTCCCCAGGTGTTTCAATCCGAGCCAAAACAATTAACAAACCTATATCGTGTTTTTCTTTTTTAAATTATTGTTAAAAAGAATAATGGGGTTTGCCCGACTTGTGGGAAAAAAAAATCCCTAATGGATATTTGAGTTCACACAATTCTTTGAATTGTACCATAAAAATTAAATAAAATTGGCCTTAAATTTTTATATTAGATTTTCTAGGTATTCCTTAAAGACAATGATTGAACTAAAGAGAAATCAAAATGATAATTGAGTCAAAAAATGCATATATATAGATTCTAAAAAGAATTAGTTTCACATTAATGAGTAAACATACAATATTTTTTCACGGGGAGCACTAAACTGCAAAAAAAAAAAAAAAAAAAAAAAAAAAAAATTAAGAAATTGGGACGATATTAAGATCGGTTGGAAATATTCGGGGTGTAACTCAAATCCCCCGCAGTCAACTATTTTAATTTAACATCAGAGGGTTTGCAAATATAGGAAAAATGTAATAACGTTAATCCCTTCGAAACTACCACAGGAACTCTTCGTCTGGTGGTTGTTGCCTTATGCAGGCATTCGGCCAAGGTTTGATTCCTTGGTACCAAGCATTAATCCTATTTAAACTATTTTAATTTTCTTTATCAAGAGCATCATTGGAATAAAACAAGGATGTGGGAGACTCGGCAAATGGTTGGGGGGAATTGCTGGGAAGTGAGGAAACAATCGATACAAAGTGGCGAACAAGTTAACGTATAAAAATGTTCAATTTGGAACTATTAGATTTATTCTTTACATGCAATGCGGAATCGAATAATTAAAAATTGAAATTTTTAGGTAAACAACTCGATGTGTAATTCTTAAAAAACTCAATCGTATTGTAAAATCTCTTAAATAAACGCACGGCCAGGATGGTGATCACGAAACCAAACTATTACCACTGTGTCACGATATCTCAATCCACAATCCCATGAATCTTAATAACGGGAGAAATTTTCCTATTTGAAAAATTTTCAATTCCTCAAATTTTCTAAATTGATCTCTCCCTTATTAGGAAACAATTCTTAAAATTGTTTCGTTCACTTCTCTTTGTAAAAGTGTTATCTCGATGTGAGATTGTTAACCCACATAAGAGTTAACGGAGAGATCCAAGGGGGAGAGTTGGGATAATGGTAACTACCCATTATCCTATAATTTAACTTTTAAATTTTTACTGTGTTAATAAAAGTTCCTCATAGGTATATTTATCAATATCTCCCACTTACAATGTCAATAAGAGCATTTCACGTCTGTCATAAGGTTACAACTCATGTGACCTTTCACATCACTCTGCTGGATTTTCATATAGAATTGGGCATCGCACGATCAGTGACTACACATACAAGCAAATGCTTCTCGATACATATGTTAGGATGATCGAGGAACCACCATTAGTACCAAAAAGAATTTGCTGTACCTCAAACTCAACGCAGTTACATCATCGAGTTACCTTCCTCATTGAAAGTAATCCCTAATCTTTGCTCGACTGTATATTCATTATTATGTTTGAATCCCAATATTAATTAACATAACAAATCGACCGATAAATACTATACAATGATGTAATATTGATTGATTTTTCTTCTCTCAAACTTGAATCCATCGATCTCAATTTAACTGTTTTTCTAAACATACCTAATGGATCTCGAATCTCATACAGTGGGAATGAGTATTATGATCAAATTATCGTTTCAAATAATTGCTCAACTATCTCTGTTCGTTTTATCACACGCAATATGAAACAAGTGTCATAATATTATTCCTTCATCTCTCAAAAGGGTATATGTCAAATTTCTCTAAAACTGTGTAGTTATAAGATTCAATCTACACATAAGATTTTATCCAGAGATTTCTGAGAAAGTATTTTAGAGATAATATCACTAGACATAAGTGATATCTGAGATCTCAAAACTGATTATTTACAGGCAACATGGATGTAGGTATGTCCATGTTGATCATATCGTATATGACCTCATTCTAAATACGTATCAGAATGATCTATGTTTTAGTAAAGCCACTCTCAAAATCTCTTATGACTAGAAACCATTTCATCCCCGCTCACTCAGAGTTGGAGATGGTTACTCATGTGAGAGAGTCGACCACGTCTGCCTGACATATCTTTTATCATATCTCATAACAGAATATATGAAAACAAATAAATACAATAAATAAATTATGACTGAATACTGCACATATGTCATATATATAAAACAATAAGTATCATAATCAGTACATAATGAGAAATGTCAAAATACATGTAAACCCAATAATTCCTTATGTCTTACAAACGAATCTCTCGTAATAGGTTTGGTAAAGGGATCAGCCACTATACTGTGTGTAGAACTGTATTTAATCGTCACTTCACCATTCTCGATGATATCTTTCATAAAGTGGTATCTGGTGTCAATGTGTTGGTCCTACAGTGATACTTAGGGTCTTGGTTATATGCAATGACGGTCTAATTATTACAATAAATTATCACTGGCCTCCTACTATCTGTCACAACCTCTAAGTCATCCAGAAATCTTTGGAACCAAACCCTAAACTGTCACTGAGCATGCCTCAAGTTTAGCCTCCATCGTATATGGAGATACATAGATTTGTTTCTTATTTTTCTAAGATAGGATACCGTTATTGAGTAAGATAGCAAAACCTGATACCGATTTGTATTCATCCAGATCACCACTCTAGTCAGCGTCTGAATACTCAATGAGACGCAAATCATCTCCTCCGTGATATAAAGAGAGATTCACAGTTCCCTTAAAATATTTCAGAATTCTTTTCACTGCTTTCCAGTAGATTCGATTGATATTTACTTACCAGAATAACTGTAAAAACAAATGTATGATCATGTACACATTATTGTGTACATCAGACTACCCACTGCACTGGTATAAGAGATTCTACTCATCTTTCTTATTTTTTCTTAAGTTTTAGGATATATGTCAAGACCCAGACTATTACCTTTAGTGATAGGAATATCTAGATTGTAATCGCTCATCCCAAAGTGTTCCTGATGTAGAACTCTTGTGAAAGAGCCAACTGAGTCTCATTCATATTGTTCATTTCAAAACTCGATGATAATCATGTTTTAATGGTCATTAGATATTCTCTGTTGTTCCTTACTAACAAAATGTCATCTACATATAAAAACAAGATCACAAAAGAGTCAGTAGAACGTATTAGATACAAATAATAATTCTCCTCGATTATCACAAACTCATAATATATCGCCTGCTCGTAAAATCTATGGCTAAAATTACCATAAAATATAGTACCTAAAGATTTTTTTTTATTATTATTAAAGAAAAAATTATAACAGTTGAGAGAAACTAAAGATAGAGGACAATAAGCCCATACAACTTGTGTAGAGCCACACAGATCCACAATGCAGGATCAATTACATATATTTTCCAATCAGGATTGAGAAATCATACCACTGCCTGGCTTGTGCACGGTTTTCCAAAGCTTCATATGCTTTGCCTCTTAAAAAGCATATTGCTTAGGAGATCTGCAATAAATGTAAATAATAATGGTCAAACAAAATGCATAATATTCCATAGCTATTGCTAATTTGTAGAAGATGTAGAATTAGGTCTTTTTGGCCAAAACAAAAGGGCTCATCATACATAATAATCACATCATATCATACAAAAGATTCTCTTCTCACATAACTTGAACACATCAAAACCAGTAACCTTACAATAAATTAATATATCATAGACTCTAACCAGTCTATTTTGCTGCCAAAATAGGCCTAAATTGGTAAGCATATTTCAATAATCACTATTTCGATCAACCAAATGAAGCCCCAAAAGGGGTTCATTGAATTCAAGTAGACAAAGAGTACATGCTTACAGAAAAAATGGCACATTCTATGTTGTTGAATATGAAACTACTAAAACCTAGACCAGAAAAAGAAAATTGCAATCCGCACAACAATTTAAATCAAAATGAGGCCTTCTAACATCAAAAACTTATGGGAGAGAGACAAACAGAGTGAGCAAACATTTAAATCAACCAAACGCAGGCTTAAAGGGGGAGATTTGAATTTAAATATAGCTATGAAAATTGAGAAAAGATGTCAGATTTCTTGTAATTGAACAACAAAACCCTAAACCTTAAAGAACAAAATCAAGAGCGTGATGCGCACAACAATTAAAGTCAAACTAAGTACATAAAATATAGCAAATGAGACTGAGAGCATGCAAACATTCGAATCAACCAAATGCAGGCTTAGAAGGGGAGATTTGAATTTAAATACGGCTACGAAAACCAAGAAAAGATACCAAGTATCTTATAATTGAATGACTAAAACCTAAACAATGGAGAACAAATCAAATGCAAAATACACACAAGAACTAATATCAAACTAAGTACCTGAATATTAAAAGTTAGAGAGAGAGAGAGAGAGAGAGAGAGAGAGAGAGAAACCAAGCATTTGGCAGCAAGATATCGAAATTGGAGATCACGGAGGATGATTTGCGAGGCATTGAGAAGATGAAAAGCGCGGCGATAATGGTGGCCGAGGAATAAGGCTTGTGCTTGCATGTATATGTCTGCCAGATCGGAACTGAAAGCTGCCACTTTATCGGCAAAGAATATCACCGACGAGTATTAATGCTTGCTCACGCAGTCCCGAACAACTCCTCAAAGCTTCTTTACTTCTTCTTCACTCATGGTGGCTTAGGGCTCTATTAAGAAAATAAATAATATTTTTTTATATATTTTTTTTAGTAGTTCAGTTGCTGTCTAAGTCTTTAGGAGAGTTTTACTCCAAATAACTTAGTTGTTTTCTAAACTTTAGAAATTCAGTTTCAGTTTATGCAGTAAGTGGATTTGATTCCTTTTTTCATGGTATTCTGTTATGTATTAGTCTATTTAATAGGTACAAGTTTATTTGATTGAATAATACAGAAAAATATATTTCTCATACTATATTATACTCTACTCTTTTGTTCTATTAAGTTAACAGTGGTATCAGAGTTAGGTTGGGCAATAAGCAGCAGCTTTTTGAGATTTACAACAGCAAGCAAAAAAGATGTCATCTGAAGGGAACTATGTGCAACCTGTTATTCTACGCTTTGTTAGTCACTATGACCATTGGAGCATGCTGATGGAGAATTTCCAGCGATCTAAAGAGTACTAGCATGTTGTTGAAAATGGTGTCGAAACACCGAAAGTTGATGTAGTACTCACAGAAACACAACTAAGGGAGTTGGAGGGACTGAGGTTGAAAGATTTAAAGGCAAAAAATTATTTATTTTAGTCAATTGATCGTTCTATCTTGGAAACCATTCTTTGCAAAGAAATTTGCAAAGATATTTGGGATTCAATGAAGAAAAAATATCAAGACTCTACTAGAACAAAGCGTGCATAGCTTCAAGTCTTGAGAAAGGAATTTGAAATTCTACACATGAAAAATGATGAATCAGTGACAAACTATTTTGCAAAAACCATGGCAATAGCAAATAAAATGCGATTCCATGGTGAGAAGATGGAAGATGTTGTTATAGTTGAGAAGATCTTGCGCTCCATTGCACCAAAGTACAACTATGTTGTATGTTCAATCGAAGAATCCAAAGATGTTGATACATTCTCCCTTGATGAGCTCCAGAGTTCTTTGTTGGTTCATGAGCAGAATATGAGTCGAGATACAATTATAGAAGAGCAAGTTTTGAAGGCATCTACCTCCGTTTCTTTCTTAAATTCAAGAGGTAGAGGTAGAGGTAGAGAGAGAGGGAGAAGTGGTACAGACAGAGGAAGGGGAGATCAAAATAACAACAATGGCATGACAACACTCTCAAGGCAGAGGTAAAGGACGGGATCAACAATCTGATAAATCCAAGATTGAGTGTTACCGATGTCACAAATTCAGCCATTATCGTTCTGAATGTTACACTAAACTACCATACGATGAAGAAAATGAAGAAACCTCAAATTTCGTTGAAAAGAAGAATCTGAAACACTGTTGACGGTTATTCAAAATAGCAAGGACTCCAAATCAGATATCCGGCATGTGGATACAGGCTGCAGTAATCACATGCGTGGAAGTAAGTTTTTTTTTTCTTATCTAAGTAAAGATTTTCATTCGACTGTTAGTTTTTGTGATTCTTCTTCTATAGAAGTGATGGGTAAAGGTGATATTAAAATTAAAACCAAGAGTGGTTTTGTGAAAACAATCTTTAATGTGTTGTATATTCTTGATTTAAAAAGTAACTTGTTGAGTGCTAGTTAGTTACAAGAAAAAGGTTATGATATTACTATTAAATAAGGTGCTTGCGAAATTTATGATCCTATTAGAGGAGCTATTGCTGTTGTGCAAATGAGTTCCAACAGATTGTTTTCATTGAAGATTGAAACTTTTCAATCTTGCTTGGTGGCTGAAATCAAAGATCCTTCATGTTTATGGCATTTTCGTTATGACCACTTGAGTTTTGGTGGATTAAAGACTCTCAACCAAAAGAATATGGTGACAAGACTTCCTCAAATTGCAGCCCCTTCCCAAGTGTGTGAGGATTGTGTTGTTGGCAAACAACATTGTTCTCAATTTCCTAAAAACAAGTCATGGAGAGCAAAGGATGTTTTGGAGTTGGTACATTCAGATATATGCGGTCCAATAAATCCATGTTCTAATGGAGGTAAAAATTATTTAATTACCTTCATTAACGATTTTTAATGAAAACTTGGGTCTATATTTTACATGAAAAATCTGAACATTTTGTGCATTCAAGAATTTTAAGGCTTATGTTGAAAATGAGGCTGGAAAAAACATTAAAACTTTTCGTATAGATTGCGGTGGTGAATATAGCTAAAAAAATTCTGAAAATTTTTGTGTGGAGCATGGCATATGAAGAGAACTCACAGTAACCTATACACCATAACAAAACGGTGTATCAGAGAGGAATAACAAAACGATTCTCAATATGGTAAGGAGTTTATTGGCACAAGGAAGGGTTTCAAAGAATTTTTGGCCTGAAGCAGTAAATTTGTGTGTCATATTTTAAATAGAAGTCCAACTTTTGCAGTTCCAAATATGACACCCGAAGAGGCTTGGAGTGGGAGAAAACTAGATGTGAATTACTTTAGAATTTTTGGATGCATTGCATTTGCTCATGTTACTGATAAGAAAAGGAAGAAACTTGATGACAACGCAGAAAAATACGTCTTTATTGGAGTAAGTGAAACATCTAAAGCATACAAATTGTTTAATCCTTGTACAAAGAAGATTGTGACCAACAGGGATGTTTTTTATGAAGAAAACACTTGGGATTGGAATACGCAGCAGCCTACCCAAGTATTGCTTGATGAAAATGATGAGAAAGAACAAACATCAGCTTCTTGTACATCTGAAACTTCACCAAGAACAGCTCCAACAGTTGCTGAAACTTCACTAGCAAACAAAGACGAAGAAGAAGTCCAATCACCTCCTCGTATTAGAAAAAGGCCAGCTTGGATGGAAGACTTTGAGGTAACTGGAACTCTCGATTCAATTACTCACTTTGCTTTGTTTTCAGATTGTGATCCTATAACTTTTGAGAGTGCTATCAAGGAAGAGAAGTGGAGAAAAGCAAAGAATAAAAAAATTGATGCCATTAAAAGAAATGATACCTGGGAATTGTGTAATCTTCCCAAAGAATGCAAAACCATTGACGTAAAATGGATCTTTAAAACAAAGTTGAAGGAAAATGGTGAAGTTGACAAGTAGAAGGCACGTTTGTGGCGAAAGGATAAAAGCAACAATATGGGATCGACTATACAGAAGTTTTTTCTCCAGTTGCAAGACATGACACAATCAGATTAATGGTTGCTTTAGCAGCACAAAATTCATGGCCTATTTTCCAACTAGATGTCAAATCAGCATTCTTACACGGCTACTTGAAAGAGCAAATCTTTATCGAACAACCACTAGATTATGTCAAGATTGGAAGTGAGCATAAAGTATACAAATTGAAGAAAGCCCTTTACGGGCTGAAACAAGCCCCTGGGCATCGTATAGTCGCATCGAAACTTATTTTCTGAAAGCTGGTTTCATAAAATATCCTTATGAGCATACACTCTTTGTTAAAATTGGAGATGAAGGTAAAATGTTCATTGTTTGCTTGTACGTTGATGATCTTATTTTTACTAGAAATTGTAATGTCGTGTCTAAAGACTTTGAGAAGTCTATGATGGATGAGTTTGAAATGACTGATCTTGATATGATGCATTACTTTCCTAGCATAGAAGTGATTTAAACAACTGATGGAATCTTTCCTTGTCAAAAGAAATATGTGGGAGAAGTTTTGGATAGGTTTCAGATGAAGGATTGCAATCAGGTAAATACTCCATTAGAGTTTGGTTTAAAGC
Organism: Dillenia suffruticosa; assembly: GCA_033439265.1. Lineage (NCBI taxonomy): Eukaryota > Viridiplantae > Streptophyta > Magnoliopsida > Dilleniales > Dilleniaceae > Dillenia > Dillenia suffruticosa. The sequence continues at coordinate 7,172,016 of JAVTVX010000005.1, forward strand.
TTCACAAGGATCTTGAAAGGAAGAAGGTTGATAGCACACTTTAGAAACAAATTGTCAGCAGTTTGATGTATCTAACTGCGACAAGACTAGACATAATGCATTCTGTAAATATGATTAGCAGGTATATGAAGAAACCTACAGAGATGCATTTGTTGGATGCTAAAAGGATCCTTCGCTATTTGCTAGGAACTAAAGAATTTGGGTTGTTCTATAAGAAGGGTGAAAAATCCAATTTATTGGGATTTACTGACATTGATTATGCAGGAGATCAAGATAATAGAAAAAATACTTCTAGTTATGTGTTTATATTGGGAACGAGTGTCATTTCATGGTTATCTAAGAAACAATCGATTGTTACTTTGTCAAGTACAGAAGCTGAATTTGTTGTTGCTAAAACTTGTGCTTGTCAAGCAATTTGGCTAAGGAGAGTTCTTGAAGAACTGAAATTCAAGTAGCCAGGCGCTACCACAATTTTTTGTGACAATAATTCAGCTATTAAATTGTTCAAAAATCATGTGCTACATGGAAGAAGCAAGCATATAGATGTGAAGTATTATTTTTTAAGGGAATGCAGCAGCGATGGCACCATTGATCTGAAGTATTGTAAAAGTGAGGATCAGCTAACTGATATATTCACAAAATCTCTCAAAATTTCACCTTTCCGAAATTTAAGGAGGTTGATGGGGGTCTGCACTTTGAAGGATGTTAATGCTTCTGCTACACAATTAAACTGAAGCACTGCAGTGTTCAGTTTAAAGGAGGAATTGTTAAGAAAATAAATAATATTTTTTTATATTTTTTTAGAAGTCCAATTCTTGTACAAGTCCTTAGAAGAGTTTTACTCCAAGTAACTTAGTTATTTTCTAAATTTTAGGAGTTTAATTTCAGTTTATGCGGTAAGTGGATTTGATTCATTTTTTCATGGCATTCTGTTATGTATTAGCCTATTTAATACGCACAAGTTTATTTGATTAAATAACATGAAAAAACATACTTCTCATACTATATTATACTTTGCTCTTTTGTTCTATTAAGTTAATAGGTTTTTGCAGAGAGAAAGGTGGAGAGAGAGTTTGGGGAAGTAGAGCGGGAGGTAAAAGGATTTTGGTTGGATACTTAGCTCTCATCCGGGAGACCAGGGTTTGAGCCCCGGCGACGAAATCTGGGGTGTTTTTTTTTTTTTTGTTTTTGGTTCCATAAAGATGTCTTGTTTAGAAAACATGTACCGGGAGACAAGTTCATAAAATTGGTGGACTTGTATGTTATTAGGTTTGACCCAATAACCCAACCTTCAAATGAGCCAAAGAATTGAGAAATGCATATAAATTAGCTAATTTAATTATTTGGGAAGAGGGTTTTATGTTTTTATTCCTTTTTTTTCCTTTGGCCTCCAAGAAGTATGATTTTCATATTCATTGCATGGATTTTTGGTACTGCAGAACTAATCCATAAAAAACAAAGAATTATTCAAAAAGAAAAAAGAAAAAATAAAAATGCCCTTTGTTCAGGTCAGAGCCTGGACATAATTTCTATGTAGTTATATATGTAGTTCTTCCCTAAACTCAATTCTTTCTAAAACTCTATTTCTTCTCTAAACTCAAATTTCTATAGTTAAAAATGGTACCCACATTGAATGTGGTTTACATACAACACGCCATTTTATAAACAATTAGAAAATACTGCTTTATCATGGTTTTGGGTTCTCCTGTTTCTCCCCACTTTGTCACTTGGGATGGCAATGTCTATCATTTACACTACCTTTTTTTTTTTTCGTCCCTTCCCCTCTTTCTTTTAAGTGCATGTTTGGTTTAAAGCAATAAAGGAGGATTTGGTGGAATTGGTAAAGAAACGTATCATTTACACTGCTTTTCTTTTCCATCGTGGAATTGGTAAAGCAACGTATCGTTCACACTACTTTTTTGTTTATTCCTTTCATGTTTGGTTTGAAGTAATAATGAAGGTCAATGTGAAATTGGTAAAAGTAACGCACAGTAAAAGCTCACCGAAGCAACCCAAAAGACTCTAGCAAACAGCTTCTTGTAAAGCACCGGTAATTATATATCTATGGAGTTGTAATCGTTGGATTGTCATGAGTACCTTTTTTGTGCAAATCAGACACACTTTACCCTAATCGTGAGTAGACTTACCCTGCATGCGTGCATGCACAGCATGTATTAATTAAATTCTATTATTTGATCAAATTCCAGATTTATTGAGTGGTCTTGGGTTTAAAGCAATAAAAGAGGTTTTTGTGCAATTGGTAAAGTAACATGAAGCAAAAGCTCACCATGAATAACCCAGAAGACTCGAGAAAGCAATAAAGGAGGGTTTAGTGGAATTTGTTAAGTAACATGCAGAAAACCTAACCATGAAGTCACCCAGAAGACTCGAAAAAGCAATAAAGGAGGTTTCAGTGGAATTAGTAAAGTAACATGAAGCGAAGGCTCATCGTGAAGTAACCCAGGAGACTCGAGCCAACCGCGTCTTGCAACACACACCCGTGCTTATAAATGCCTTAGTTCCCTATCCCATCTCAACAAACTTAGCATCCTACCTGCAATCATACCGGTGAAATGGCACATAAGTTTTCTTCTTCTTCTTCTTCTTCTTCTTCTCTCATATTGCGCTGCCTTCTCCTCATTATGATTTGTATTCTTATCACTGAACCTCTTGTATCTGCGAGAAAATTAGACAGCTTTTACGCTAATCGTGAGTAGACTTATAACTCTGCATCTGTGTACATGTAAATTTGGTGCGCCCGTGTTGTATAATTAAACTCTATTATTTGATCAAATTTCAATTTGGGAGATAATGTTGCGTTGAAATTTCTCACCATACAGTTTGGAATCATGAAGCATCATTAATGGCATGATCTTTGGATGATATTAGAATTTTGCCCTCAAAATTTGACGGTCCCTACTTGGTTTTGTTTTAGGACTTGAAGGACACAACATAGATTGCAAACCGGGACAGCGTTGCAGAGGTAACTTCCTTACCCACTCCACTGCAACCGTAATGTCCCTTGCTGCGTGGGACCATCGGATTACTTAGATTTCATCATGCAGACCTCTAGCTATTGAGTCGATTTATGTTCACATAATATAGTCAAAATTTGCTATTCATATATTAGCCTTGACTCATACATCATTTTTTCAAAAACACTTGTATAGTCGAAATTTCAGATGATAATATTTTACTCCTAAATTGGTTGTATTTAACAATGCAGCAATATTTAGAAGTGACTCGGAGCCTGCTCACCAATCCTTTGCTCCCAAAACTGACCCAAAGGCATTTCCAACTAATTCGCCTAATAAAATACGAGGATAAGCATCCACCAAATCAAGTTGTTCACTCCAACGTTGTCCCAGCTTACTGCATTTGATGCACGAAAGAGACTTATAAGAGAGTCCTTGCCCACCTCTCTACCCTACGTATTTTGGCATTGTTACCCACTTGTGTGTAATTTATAAGTTTGGCTTTTTTAGTACGGAGGAGATGTTGTAATTCTAAGGTATATGTTTTAATCAAATGACATTTTCTTAATTGATATTGTCATTTTAATTCGTTAGAGATCAAAGCATGCTGTTGCCCGGGACAAACCTTTCCTCTTATTGGAAAACCGAAAGAGTTTCAAGAAATATATGAGATTGAAATCATAATATCTACTTTCTGAATAACGATATTAGCTAAAATTGATTTCAACAATTCCTTTTATAATTGACTAGCAATGCACGACACATACTGAATGAGAGAATGAAAAATAAAAATTTTGAAAAAGAAACAAATACTAGAGAAAATAAAGAAAAAAGGGGTTATGATTATGAATAGTAAATGAGTAGTTCATTATTGAGATTTTTTATTACGTAATATTTAATCCTATACCTTAATATATTCCGGACAAAATTAAAGATTTTGAACACCCAATTGGTGTACTCAATTCTTTTTTTTTTTTCCTTTTTGGGGGGGATTAGAGGGGAAAAAATTAATTAATTTGGTAATATAAAAAGCAAATTCTTCTCATGAAAGGTATATTTAGGTGGTTAATGTTAAAAATAAGGGAGAAGATGAAGATAAGTCTCAAGGTATTCAACTTGAAAATATGATAATGTCATAAACATTGGGCCTTTTATTTTTTAATGTTCAGAATTTTGCAACATATTTATGACCCAAAATACATTCAAAAACAAGCCCAATGAAGCCCAAAAGTATGGAGAAAAGTCTAAGAGGTAAACCCAAATAACTAGGGGCAGTTTGGGCAATGTATATTCCAACAGTCCAAAAACTAGCTGTTGGAATTCCTTGGAGTTTGAGCCCCAACGGGAATATTGACTTTGTTCTCTCTCTACTGGCTATTTTTCTCCCTTTGCCTATAAATAGAGCTATTGCTCTCCTTGTAAAATTAAGAGGAAGATAATCTCTCTTCCTTTGTATCATTCTACTACATCAATAAAAACCAGAAGTTTATTAGATTTCTCTCTCTTCTTAGTCAAAAATCCAACATGGTATCAGAGCAAACATCGACTCCGGGGTTGGGAAATTCTCTTCCTCAAATCTCTTCCTTTCAAATCCAACTTTTCTCCCAAATTATTCTAAACTCAACCAATTACTTCCAATGAGCTAGTCATATCAGAAGATCTCTCAATGGAGCAAAACTTCTGTCTTTCATTACAAAAGATCCTATGGATCGGCTAGACCCACGATTTGATGAATGGAAGGAGCTGGATGATCAAGTGTTCCTATTGCTAACAAGCTCCATGGATCAAGCACACAAAAATATGGTAATGTGCTGTCCGAGTTCCAAATCCTTATGGGAGCAAATGTATGGGTTATATGGTCAGGAATCAAACTTGAGCAGAATATTTGAAATACAAAAAAGGATTGCGGCCATCCAAATGGAGGAGAAATCAATTACACAATTGTTCGGGGAACACGAGGACTTGTGGAATGAGCTTAACACATTGAGACCTCTCACAAGTGATATAAAAGTGCTGCAAAAGAGACAAGATGAACACAAGGTGTTTTCATTGCTCTCATCACTCAATGAGTCATTTGTACAACTTCGACAGGAAATTCTTCGAATGAAAGAATTTCTATCATACCAAGAGACTCGATTTATGATTCAAAGAGCTGCAGCTTCTCAAAGGCTTGAAGAAAGCAATCAGTCCAAAAGTGAAGTTCATGGGTTCTCCACAAAGCAGAATGAGCAAGCTGCAAATAAGGCTCATCAGGGAATAAAAAAGGTGTGTTCTCATTGCAAAAAGTTGGGACATACCAAGGATGGTTGCTGGTTTCTTCATCCTAACCTTAAACCTGAGTTCATCAAGAAAAAAGAGCAAGAGAGGAGGGAGCAAAATGCTCAACCAGCTGCAAACAAAGCAAATCTGACATCTCAAAAATTAGGAAAATCCTCCTCAGGTACTTGCTCTAACTCATCTGTTACTTCTTCAAAATGGTTGATAGATTCAGGTTGTGATCACCATATGGTCAAAGATAAGCAAAATTTTCAGAATCTTGAACCTCTCCTAGAACCTAAAATGGTTAAAGTTGCGAATGGACATAATTTCAAAATTAAGCAAATTGGGGATGTTGAAATATTTGGAAGAAAATCAAAGGCCTTATATGTTCCTCAATTTACCTCTAATCTTATGTCCATTGGACAAGTCACTAAGGACTTAAATTGCAAAGCTATTTTTGACCCTCATTCTGTTGTTTTTCAGAATTTGGAGACGAATCAAGTGATTGGTAGTGGTTCTATGCAAGATAACTTGTATTTTTGGAAACAAGATAGTTTTGTATTTTCCGCAATCCGAGAGGAAAGTTACCTCCTTTGGCATGCTAGATTAGGTCATCCTTCTATGCAAGCTCTGAAATGCCTATTCCCATCAAAAAATTGTAGTGATAGACATTGTGAAGCATGCATTTTTGGAAAGGAAACCCGAATGTATTATCCTATTTCTGAAACTCAATATAAAAAGCCTTTTGATCTTGTTCACTCGGATGTATGGACTTCACCTATGATATCTAGAAGAGGATTTAAGTATTTTATCTCATTTATAGATCATAAGTCTAGGTATACATGGGTGTATATGCTAAGATCAAAAGACCAAGTTTATGAAGCCTTCAAGTCCTTTTACAAGTATATTATAAAACAATATGAGGCCAACATTAAAATTCTTAGGACAGATAATGGTGGGGAATATATGAGCACCAATTTCAAAAATTTCATTGAGGAGAATGGAATTATTCATCAAACTAGTTGTCCCTACACTCCCCAACAAAATGGAGTTGCCGAACGCAAAAATAGACATCTCCTAGAAATAGCTAGAACTATCATGTTCTTTGCTAATATGCCTAAGCGTTTTTGGAGTGATGCGGTTAGTACCGCAGCTCATTTAATAAATCGTCTTCCAACTAGAGTTCTCCATGGAAAATCTCCATTAGAGTTGCTTAGAAAAGACAAACCAAACCTCTCTCACCTTAGAGTTTTTGGGTGTATTTGTTATGTTCATATTCCTAGGCAGTTTAGAGATAAGTTAGATATCAAAGGAAGGAAATGTGTTTTTATTGGGTACGCTTCATTCCAAAAAGGATATATTTGTTTTGAACCTGACTCTAACAAGGTATACACATCGAAAGATGTGATATTTGTAGAAAATGAATTCTTTTTTGCAGGAGAAAAAAATGAAGAAAATTCATCAAGCAATGACTTGCGAATCTTCTGCGATGTTCCCATAAATCCTCCTCTGGTTCCTCAAGAATCCAATGAAGAGAATTCACTTTCAGGGGGAGAAAACGAAGAGGGAGGAGTGGATGAGTCTGAAAATGAAGAGAACTCTTCCGAAGAAAGAGAAGAAGGCGAGGGATTACCTACCTTAGGAGAATCCGGAGACGAAACTAGACTGCCCTCTCCGCTGGCTCCTCCACTTCGACGTTCCACCAGATTGAGGCTTCCTCCCTCAGAGTGGATCAACAGAAGAGTTTATTACAATTCTAAGGTAACTCGCTATCCTATTTCAAATTACTATTGTGTATCTAATACTTCCTCAAGCCATCAAGGGTTCTTGAGTGGCATTGACTCATCACAGGAACCTAAGGATTTTGATGAGGCAAATACCAAACCCGAATGGAGACAAGCTATGCTTGAAGAACTAGATGCATTGAATAAAAATGGGACGTGGGAGATTACTACTCTCCCTAAGGGAAGAAAGGCTGTCGGGTGTAAATGGGTGTTCAAAATCAAGTATAAAAGTGATGGATCCATTGAACGCTACAAGGCAAGACTTGTAGCCAAAGGATTCACACAAACTTATGGAGAAGACTACACTGAGACTTTTGCCCCTGTTGCCAAAATGAAAACGATAAGGGTTTTGATGTCAATTGCAACCAATGGAGAATGGCCAATGTATCAAATGGACGTGAAGAATGCTTTCCTTCAAGGGGACTTAGACGAAGAAATCTACATGCAAATTCCCCAAGGGCTAGATGAGGATTCAAACATCAAGGTGTGTCGTCTTAAAAAAGCAATCTATGGGTTAAAACAATCTCCTCGTGCCTGGTATGCAAAATTAAGTTCAGCACTTCTTGGTAATAACTTTAAGAAATCCATTAGTGATTCCTCCATGTTTACTAAAGTTAACAATGAAGAAATCACTATTGTTCTTATTTATGTAGATGATATAGTTATTACAGGAAGTGATATGAATGGTATTGATCAAGTTAGAAATTTCCTTAAATCTACTTTTGAGATTAAAGATTTGGGAAAACTAAAGTATTTCTTAGGAATAGAGCTTGCCTATTCTCATAAGGGGCTAGTTCTATGCCAAAGGAAATATGTACTTGACCTTTTGCAGGAAACTGGAAAGGTAGGAGCTAAACCAGCAGCAACTCCTATATCCATAGCAGAACGAGCACAAGGTGATGAAGAAATGTTCCAGGATATTCCTAGATATCAAAGACTTGTGGGGAGGCTCATCTACCTCACCATTACAAGACCAGATATCACCTATGCCGTCAGCTTAATCAGTCAACGGATGCATGCTCCAAGGATTCAAGATTGGAAGGCAGCAGAAAGAATTCTCAAGTATTTAAAAAGCTCACCAGGAAGGGGAATTCTTATGAAAAACAACCACAGCATGGAGATTTATGGCTACTGTGATGCAGATTGGGCTGGGGATGTCACGGACAGGAGATCCACCACCGGCTACTGCATGTTCGTGGGAGGAAATCTTGTAACATGGAAAAGCAAGAAACAATCTGTTGTATCCAGATCAAGCGCTGAGGCTGAATACAGAGCAATGGCAGCGGCTACAAGCGAAATAGTTTGGCTAAAGGCATTACTTGAGGAGATGGGATTTCCTACTATCGCTCCTATTCTTCTACATTGCGATAATCAAGCAGCTCTTCATATCGCTGCCAATCCAGTATTTCATGAAAGAACGAAGCACATTGAGGTTGATTGTCATTTTGTTCGAGAAAAATTAGAAAACAAGACAATTTCAACCTCATATGTTAGAAGTGAAGACCAGCTAGCTGACATTTTCACTAAGGCAACAACTGAGAAACATCTTCAGCACATCCTTAGCAAGTTAGGGTCCATAGACATCTATGCACCTAACTTGAGGGGGAGTGTTAAAAATAAGGGAGAAGATGAAGATAAGTCTCAAGGTATTCAACTTGAAAATATGATAATGTCATAAACATTGGGCCTTTTATTTTTTAATGTTCAGAATTTTGCAACATATTTATGACCCAAAATACATTCAAAAACAAGCCCAATGAAGCCCAAAAGTATGGAGAAAAGTCTAAGAGGTAAACCCAAATAGCTAGGGGCAGTTTGGGCAATGTATATTCCAACAGTCCAAAAACTAGCTGTTGGAATTCCTTGGAGTTTGAGCCCCAACGGGAATATTGACTTTGTTCTCTCTCTACTGGCTATTTTTCTCCCTTTGCCTATAAATAGAGCTATTGCTCTCCTTGTAAAATTAAGAGGAAGATAATCTCTCTTCCTTTGTATCATTCTACTACATCAATAAAAACCAGAAGTTTATTAGATTTCTCTCTCTTCTTAGTCAAAAATCCAACAGTTAATTTGTTTATACAATTTTTATAATTATAACTAATCGAATAAACTAAAAATCGACAAGTTATTTAACCAAATTAGATGGTTAATTCAGTTCGGTTATTCAAATTAAACAAATTATTAAAATCTTTTACTATATATTATTTATATCAACTTGTGACTATAAAATGTGATTTTAAAATTTAAAATTCACTTATAATTTTAATTCATCAAATGTAATTTTCTAAATTTTGAACAAAATAATAAAATATAAAAATTTTAAACTAAATCTACTACTTTATTAGTAGTTCATGAAACCAAAAATAAAATTAACATTACATTAATTTTCATTAAAATAAGTTCCAAAATAAAATAAAAAGGTCAAATCAAAATGTGGAAATATCAATTTTTCATTATTTTGTACTATCTTTTTTAGATTTTTTCTCTGTTAAAATAGTAAAATTGAAAATAGAAAAGTCAAAACAAAAAGTAAAAATCGAAAATTTTTCATTAATTATACACTCTTATTTTTAGATTTTTTCTCTTTTAGATTAGTCACATTGAAAATATAAGGGTCAAATCAAAACGTGGAAATTGAAAATTTTTTTGTTATTTTTGCTCTCTCATTTTTTAAATTTTTTCCCTTTTAAAAGTTTTTAAATTTTAGATTTTTTCTCCTTTTTAGGTTTTTAAATTTTTATTATTTTGCACTCTCTTTTTTAAAATAATCACATTGACAATAGGAAAATCAAATCAAAATGTGAGAATTGAAAACTTTTTATTAATTGTGCACTCTTCTTTTTAGGTTTTCTTCTCTTTTAGAAAATTTTTTATTAATTATGATATTTTTCTCTTTTAAATTTTAATTATAATATTATAATAATATTTATATAAATAAAAATTATTTTAAAAATATATAATATTTTTAATTAATTCGATTAATATTAAATAATTTGAATGTAAATAATAAGGACCCAAAAAAGGATAATTGTAGTCGGACCCAATTAAAAACTCTTAGGACCACCTAATAGAGAGAACTAGAAATGAGAGAGAGAGAGAGAGAGAGAGAGAGAGAGAGAGAGAGAGAGAGAGAGAGAGATAAGGACTTCTCATTCCATATGACTCTCTTATACTTCATTCAATCTTCTACTACGCTCCTTCATGTAAAACGTGTAAAATTTATATACAATTTTTATAAATATTAAATATTTATAGAGTTTGTAACCTTAAAATCAATACATTCAACGATTATTATTTTTTGTCAAATGAATATTAAAATAGTTAATCACATTTTGATAATAATATAAAGATTATGAATATTAAAATTTATAGAGATTTTGGGAAAGTTTATCGGGAACGCAAGTACTAAAGTGTGGGTCCTAAACACTAGCACAAACAAGTCCCCCCTCATCGAGCTTTAGTTCCACCGGATGTAGCTAAACAGAATTAGCCCTTCTTCAAGTCAAATGCCCTTAGACACTCCACTCCGGGGTATTAGTCCTATGTCTTATCTGTTAAATTTCTTGGCAATGAGAGAGGGACACGACCTTTTTTTATAAACAATTAGAGATATTGTTTCTGCTTTATGATGGTTTGCATTTAATTATTTTACACTGCCATTCGGATGTTAATTGATAAAGATCACTTATACATACAAGGAGTGCAGCTTTGGTTTAAAGCAATTTCAGTGGAATAGGTGGCCATCGCAGCAGCTTGATCTGGCACACCACAAACATGAGAAGAGAGGCTGAGAGGGAGGGGAAAAGTTCGGGGAAGCAGGGAGGGAGGGAAAATGAAAAGTGTTAAAATAATGATAATGATGTCATATTTTGTTTACTATTTTTTCTTGACTTTACAAATTACAAAATATTTTTTTATCGATTCAAAACATGTGATAATGATGTCATATTTTGTTTTTGTTATGTAGTTTTTCAATGTGGAATTTAGTAGTTTCAAAAAAGACAAGTGGGGTAAATTTATAGTTAAGTGGATGTAAAATAGATATAAATCATAAATACTAATTAAATTTTAAAAAATAAAAAGTGCAATTACCTACCTTTGTCCCTTATTAGGTCTGCCATGTTCACTTATTTCATTAAAAAAAAAAAAATGAAAGTTGAATACAAATTCATAAATATCAATAATAATAATGAAATATTAAAAAAAATTCCGATTGCGAAAATGTAACCCAACCACATCATAAATGGCATTCAACAAGACAATTTTAACTACATTGGCGAAAACATAAACCACCGAATCATTCCAAAATTGTTTGATCAAGTCGGTAAAAAATAAACACAAATTATAGCAAAAAGACGATACTCACGATCTGTCCAGAATATCTAGCAAGACAATTGTGATGGCATTCAACAAGACAATTGTTTGATGAGTGTCTTGCTTTATCATGGTTTTTCCTTTTCCTGTTTTCCCACTGGTCACTTGGGATGGCAATGTCTATCGTTTACACTACTTTATATTTGTCCTTCCCTTCTTTCTTTTAAGAGCATGTTTGGCTTAAAGCAATAAAGGAGGACTTAGTGGGATTCCTTTAGGGAATTGGTAAAGCAACATATCATTCACACTACTTTTTTGTTTATTCCCTACATGTTTGGTTTAAAGTAATAAAGGAGGGCTCTATGGAATTGGTAAAAGTAACGCAGAGCAAAAGCTCACCGAAGCAACCCAGAAGACTCTGGCAAACAGCTTGCAAAGTACGGGTAATTTTACCATCCTCATGGATTTATTTATATTTATGAAATTGTGATCTTTGGATTATTATCCTTTGTTGTGAGATAAAATAAATAAATAAATAAAACGATTAATGACTGTTGGAGTAAGATCTAACAATCACAATCCCTCAAATTGTCCTGCAATACAATGCGGAACTTAGTTGTGTCGGGCATCTCAGCCAAGTTGGGCTACCTGCAATCATATAGTGAGAGGCGCATAAATTTCTTTTCTTCTTCTCGTACATTGTGGTGTCTTCTCTTAATTATAATTTGTATTCTTGTCACTATCAGAAAATCAACCCTGATCGTGAGTGGACTTACCCTGCAAGTGTGCGTGCACAACATGTATTTTGTATAATTAAAATATTTCTCTGATACACTACCGATATCGATAATTATTTTGAATCTAATTAAATTCTATTCGAATCGTATTGGATACTTAATAGATAAAACTTTCTCGATATATATTTTTTTAATACACAAGATTTAAATCTAAAAACTTATTTAGAAGTTTAGAGGAAATAAATGGTTAGCTACTAAATCAATCAAGCGTTGTTCCTACAATCTTTAAGCAAGCAACTAATCTTGCAAGAGCAATGGTTAGCAAGTACGATATGAGCAAAGAAGTCGGGCTTGTTGCTGATGACTATAATGACAATGGAAAGAGTATAAGAACTGACACTAGGCTTGTTATTGAAGAAGTGTATAAATAAACTTTATTATTTGATCAAATTCCCAATTTGTTAAGTGCGTCTTTGGTTTAAAGAAATAAAGGAGGTTTTAGTGGAATTCGTAAAGTAACATGAAGCACAAGCTCACCGTGAAGTAACCCCGAAGACTCGAGAAAGCTATAAAGAAGGTTTTAGTGGAACATGAAGCGAAAGCTTACCGTGAAGCAACCCAGGAGACTCGAGCGAACCGCGTCTTGCAACCCACAGCCGCGCTTATAAATGCAATGGTTCCCTGTCCCATCTCAACCAACTTTGCATCCTACCTGCAATCATACCAGTGAAATGGCACATAAATTTTCTTCTTCCTCCTCCTCCTCTTCTTCTTCTTCTTCTCTCATATTGCGCTGCCTTCTCCTAATTATGATTTGTATTCTTATCACTGAACCCCTTGTAGCTGCGAGGAAATCAGACACCTTTTACCCTAATCGTGAGTAGATTTATAACTCTGCATGTGTGTGCTTGCATATTTGGTGCGTGCATGTTGTATAATTAAACTCTCTATTGTGTGATCAAATTTCTATTTAGAAGATGACGTTGCGTTGAAATTTCTCACCATATAGTTTGGAATCATGAAGCATCATTAATGGCATGATCTTTGGATGATATAAAATTTTGCCATCAAAATTTGACGGTCCCTACTTGGTTTTATTTTAGGAGATGGACACAACAAAGAACTAGGGTCTGGGTATGATCCCCCGAAAACAGGTGCAGTTGCAACTCTATTGCAATCATAATGTCCTTTGCTGCGTAGGACCATCGGATTACTTAGATTTCATCATGCTGACCTCTAGTTATTGAGTCGATATATGTTCACATAATATAGTCAAAATTTGCTATTTTTTCATACATCATTTTTCACAAATACTAATATAGTCGAAATTTCAGATGAAAATAGATAACATAGATGATAATATTTTACTACTAAATTGGTTGTATTGAACAATGCAGAAGTACATGGAAGTGATCCGCAGCCTGCCCCTAAATCAGGTAGTTTACAAAAACCAAAACCAAAACCAGGTGGTCCAGGATTGAAGTATTAAATATGCAACGTTGGAATTTTTCTCAAGCGTACTTAGCCTAATGGAATAAGAGTGCAAGCATCAACCGATCAAGCCATCCATGCAACTCTCCCCGTGTCATCCTTCCATACTTCCATCTTACATATTTTGCAATTCGGATATTTGTTTCGTAAAATAAGTTCGAAAAGTTTCCCACTATGGCCTTAATTGATGTGTGGAAATTTGCTTTTAAGCGTATGTATACTATGTTTTCTGTAAAATAGAAGGTTGAAAATATACCCCGAAGATGTTGTTTGTAAAATCTCTCTCTCTCTCTCTCTCTCTCTCTCTCTCTCTCTCTCTCTCTCTCTCTCTCTCTCTCTCAACACATTGTGATTGGTGTTGATTGCTTTATACAATCATAATTATCTCTCAATATATGGGTCCCAATTTTTGGTTGATTCGGAACACATCATTTGAAATACGCATGAGGGACATTGTCAGTAGGATAATCTTTTAATCAAATAATTTCTCTCTTTCTCTCACGTCCAACTATTGAGGCAGAAATAGAGAAAGAAGAGAAGAGATGTCTGTGCTAAGCCTAACTCAATATTCAGGTTTAGAAATCATTTTGGGGTCCACCATATAATTTAGTTTTGTGAATTCTGTTCTTTTTCTATTAAAATAATTGATCTAATTGGTGTAGCCTCAAAAAGGCTTGTTATGGACCAAAAACAGAAAAAGCCTCTCTTCATGTCAATGTCAATGTTCCGGGATAACTCCTCTGGTCAAAAGGAGAATCTGCATTCTTTTTCTTAAATTTCTGGGCAATGAAAGTGGGAAACAAAATCTGTAAAACAATTAGCAATACTGCTTTCCTTGGGTTTTCCCTTATATTTATTTTCTTTTCCTTTTTTTCCCCTTATACATGGAAGAGCTTTATATTTCTAAATGCAACTTTGGTTTAAAGCAAATGAAGTAGGTTTTAGTGGAATAGGCAGGTAACGCGGAGCAATAAGCCCGCAGCTAAGCAACGCAGAAGACTGATCGATCAAGCGAATAGCACCCTGCAAAACACACACGAACACACACACACATATATAAAATGGGAAACAAAAAATGTAAACAATTAACAATATTACTTTACTTGGGTTTTGATTTATATTTCTTTTTTTTTTCTATACATGGAATTGCTTTATATTTCTAAGTGCAACTTTGGCTTAAAGCAAATAAAGGAGGTTTTAGTGGAATAGGCAGGTCACGAGGAGAAATAAGCTCGCAGGGAAGCAACGCAGAAGACTGATCAAGAGAATGATACCTTGCAAAACACATATAAAATGGGTAACCTAGTACTACAGTCACATCTCAGCTTGCCTTGGTATCTCACTGCAAGCAATCATACCAGTAAAATGGCACGCAAAGTCTTTTCTTCTCTTGTATCGCTCTTCCTTCTCCTAATTATAGTTTGTATTCTTATCTTCGAACCTCACGCAACTGCTAGGAAGCTAAATACCCTTCCCGTTTATGGTGAGTAGCTCTCTCTCTCTCTCTCTCTCTCTCTCTCTCTCAAGTTCTGTTTACCGCGGTGAGCTGCAAAATTAGCCTAGTTCATAGCCTTTGCCTCTCTACCAAATTAAACAATATGACACCCTATAATTATGTTAAACATTAATTTAAAATTGGCATGAATGGAATTTTTGTAACATATACTTTTTTTGGAATTATTATGTATCGCAAACTGTTATATCATTTCGCCATGGAAATTTGACTTTCATATTTATTTTTGTTGTAGGAAATCCAGGAGACGACGTCCCAGTATACTGGGGAAGCGGAGGTAATTTTGGTAATTGTGTGGAAGTAGGAATTAGCTGATTGAACTGGTCCAAGTGTTAGAAACATGGCTTCCCTCATAAGTAGCAATTTTCTTTTTTAATGGGGCAACATTATTCAAATAAGTGATTAATTTTAGGCTGGTTGTCTCTTTTTTGTTAGTTTAATTAACCTGATTGATTATTTATTTGAATAATATTATCTTTTTCAAAATATAAGTATCTCATTTTTACCATAAACGTGAAATATTATTTTGCATAATTACACCAAAAATCTTAATTTTCTCAAAATATGTCCCTGGCTGGGTTCTTTTCATATGGAGATAATAGGAACTTCAGAGAATAATAATTGACACTAAATGGGTTGTTCTGAACATTGCAGGCAAATATAGAAGTCACTCGGCACAGCCCCTATATCCTTTGCTCCCAAAACTGACACAAAGGCATTTCCAACTAATTCGCCTAATAAAATACGAGGATAAGCATCCACCAAATCAAGTTGTTCACTCCAACGTTGTCCCAGCTTACTGCATTTGATGCACGAAAGAGACTTATAAGAGAGTCCTTGCCCACCTCTCTACCCTACGTATTTTGGCATTGTTACCCACTTGCGTGTAATTTATAAGTTTGGCTTTTTTAGTACCGAGGAGATGTAATTCTAAGATGTATGTTTTAGTCAAATGATATTTTCTTAATTGATATTGTCATTTTAATTCGTTAAAGATCAAAGCATGCTGTTGCCCGGTACAAACCTTTCCTTTTATTGGAAAACCGAAAGAGTTTCAACAAATATATGAGATTGAAATCATAATATCTACTTTCTGAATAACGATATTAGCTAAAATTGATTTCAACAATTCATTTATAATTGACTAGCAATGCACGGCACATACCGAATGTGAGAAAGAAAAATAAAAATTTTTGGAAAAGAAACAAATATGAGAGAAAATAAAGAAAAAAATGGTCACTACAACAGAAATGGTTTACGGAGACGGATGAAAACCGTGAGGAAAAAGTGATAAAATCATCGATAAAGTTTTCTCCG
Organism: Dillenia suffruticosa; assembly: GCA_033439265.1. Lineage (NCBI taxonomy): Eukaryota > Viridiplantae > Streptophyta > Magnoliopsida > Dilleniales > Dilleniaceae > Dillenia > Dillenia suffruticosa. The sequence goes on from JAVTVX010000005.1 coordinate 7,188,406, forward strand.
ATGTATAAAGTTTCAATTGGGTATACAGGGGTCAGGATAGACCTATATCGACACTTGTCATGACCGTTGGAGTATGTTAAATTTTCAGACGGTTAGAAAAGTGTCAGTAAAAATCGATATTATGTAATCAGTTATAAAGAGTAAGTAAAATTACAATTTTTATCGTCACCTTGTAGAGAGTTAGTAAAAATTATTACTTTTTTCATCACTTTAAGGGTTAATAAAAGTTTCTACGTTTATTATTACTCAATCACTCAATATAACCGTTAGAATTAGTATAACTATGTAATGTTGTCAATGAAATAATACGTATGTTAGGAAATGTTATAACTTTTATTGTCGATAAATACAAAAGTTAATAAATATTACTACAATAGTGTCGGATCTTAGGACATAGGAAATGTGAATTCTTTATTGTCACACGTTTACTATTGGTTAGTAAATATTACTAAGTTTATTGTCGGTCATTGTATTAGTAAATATTATTAACTTTATCGTCACTTACAGAAGTATTGAGTTAGTAAATTTTACTACTTTTATTGTCGTTTACAGATTTATTGGTTAGTAAATATTACTATCTTTATTATCGTTTACAATTATTGGGTTAGTAAATATTACTATCTTTATTGTCGGTTACATAATTATTGGGTTAGTAAATGTTATTACATTTATTGTCGAAAGAATAGTAAATATTACTATTTTTAGTGTCGTTTACAGAATTGTTGTTGGTAAGTAAATTTTAGTACTTTTATTGTCGCTTAACATATGTGATTAAAAGTTATTACTTATTTATTACTTATTATCAGTAACGAAATGTTATTACTCTTTTGAGTCGGTTATCATAATATTTATAAATGTTAGGTTATGTTAATACAAATATTACTATTCTATCGTTAAAATATTAGTACTTTATTTTCAAGAAAATGTTACAATTGTGGATTACAAAAAAGTTAGGAAATGTTATAAATACCGTATCTTAGGAAATGAAGTACCTTTTATATTTTCATGGAATATACATAATAATATTACAGACATATTATAAGAAAAAGAAAAAGATTGCAAATTCCGGTCAGTATATATCTTTATATTTTCTGAAATAAAATGTTGATACCAAAAATGTTGACTTGGAGCACCCAAAAAATTCCAGCATCCGTAGGATTCAGTTCCAAAATCTACTATGATGTGTGGTATCATTCTAAAAATTAATATAGTTATAAGATATATTATAAAAACTTATACATTTAAATATTACCTTTCAGGATGGACTCACGAGATGATGATGATTGTCATGTCCCGAACCGGAATCGTGAACAGCCGCCCGTTGTCCCTGGATGCCGGCTGTATTTTTACAGAAAATCGGGCAGAACCTCCCCATAAATCGAAGGTTTCCCGAGTACAATTTCACATGTATATCATATTCATCCTAAAAAAATAAGTAAATGGCCATCCCGGCCTCTCCAAAATCAACAAATACCACAGCCAACATCCAGAATAACGCAAAGCTATAAGTTTCTAGCAGTCCTAGCAACAGACCTCTACTGTCATGCCCAACTAGAGCATGAGCAACCGCCACACCGAACGGATTTAAATTCTACGCATATATAAAATAAATTCCCAAGTTATTTTTAAATATTTACAAGTGTCTCGATGCAATGAAATAATCAACACGAAAGTTTCACGAATAAAATTCCATAATTTATACAGTCATCCCAAAAATTTAGATAAATGGAATGGTCAAACTAAAATCTCCAATACATAACAATATCACCAATCATCGTAGCGGAAGAGATGGAAAATATCCATACCCAAGCCCGGTGATATTTCCTCGGTCCAACACTAATCCTATGGGAAAGAAAGTGAGGGGTGAGTATCTATGAGAGAATACTCAGTAAGTGGGGATTGACATCATACTATCAATATCGAGGTGAATTTGGAGTGTCAAAGTATAGATAACAAATATCCACAGTGTACAAACCGATCATATTATTTCAAAATCATAATAATACGCACCCATCAGAAAGTAAGATATGCATCCAATATTTACATCAATGTCGTGAAGAGCCGGCCAATGAAATATTCCCAGCAATGGTCTACCTCGACCAAGAACGGCGCATTGGGGGTTTTTTCCAGATGCAAGTATTAAATAATGGCTCTCTGCCCCAATGTTGGTCACAAACTACCCTAACTAACCTGTAAATAATAATAATGTACATATAACTAGTCAGCCGTGTATGGTGCCCCCGCCTGGTGCTAGACGGAGCCGTACTCAACGTCCTCTCCGATGAGGGTCAACCTGGGGCACCCATACACACGAGGATCTGACGGATACCTCCGGTCGAAGCGTATCCGGGCACAAGGGGTGCCTCTACCAGATGTCCTTCGTAGCTACGGATCACAATATCATATCAACCGGGCACGTAGCCCCATGCATTCCATCACCAGATCGGCCGAGCATATAGCCCAATGCATAATATCATAACGTCGGCCGGGCATACAGCCCAATATATAAGTAAATTCATTTAAAACCATGTGCCAATACAGTGAAAGCATTAAAACATATCAATATGTCGAAAATATGGCACAATATACAGTTATCAAAACTCATGGATGCATATCAATAAAGTCAGAAATTTAGACACTCCAAAGGTCACAAAACATTCATCAAATATTCGAAAATTCTAACAATCAGACATTTGCAAAAACATGTCATTTAAAAGTATTTTTGAAACATGGTTTTCAATCAATAGCGAATGTCAAAGTCCCACTCACAGTTCTACGGAAGGGAAGTCACTCCCTACTGACAAGCCAAATCGGATCTGACCGCTCGAGTTTTCAAAAGATCAACCTAAATCAGATTATCAACATTTAATATCAAATAAATGCCAAATCAGGGATTTTCAATTTTTCCCTTCCAAATATATATCACCTAATTTACAAAATTTTGTTATAGATTCTCGTTTCCTCAATTTCGACTCATCTGACTCACCAATGGTCGAGCTTCTAATATTTCTCATTTTTTTGTCTAATTTTCCTCGGATTTCACACATTTCAATATATTATGCAACTCTCGATCTAAATTCGACCTAATTTCGATAGAATTAATTCAAAAGTTGAAAAGGTTGCATTTCTCTCACCTAGGATTTCTCGGATTTTCGGATCTAGCTTTCGTTCGTCCGTCAACCTGGTCTAAAACCTGTAATGTTTACCATTTGAAACACAAGTGAGAAATTTAAGTCAAATTACCAATAATTTTCGAAACCCTAGTATGTACGCGGAATCGAGAATTCATTTACCTTCGCAGAGGGTCACGGGTCGTCGTGGGCTAGCGGGCCAGGGGCCGGACTGGGCCGCGGGCCGTACTGGGCCTGCGGGTTTGGACGGGCTGTCGGGCCTGGTGGGCCCGTGGGCTTGTTGCTGATGGGCCTGGGGGCTGGTGCTCGCCCGTGCGTTGTGCTGGTGCGCGCTCGTGCTCCGGCTAGCGCGCTACCGCGCGCTGGGCCGCCCACCCGTGCGCTGGGCCGCGCGCCCGTGCACGCTCGTGCGCTGGGCCTCACGCCCGTGCACGCTCGTGCGCTGGGCCGCGCGCTCGTGCACGCTGGGTCCGCACCGCTCGTGCGCTGGCTCTCGCGCGCTCGCGCACTGGCTCGCTCGCGCTCGCGCTCCTGCGCTGGCTCGTGCTCGCGCGCTGGTGCACGCCCGTGCACTGATGCACGCCTATGCGCTGTGCTGTTGCGCACTCGGTGGCTCAATCGCGCGAGGAGGCAGCAATCGCACGCTGTGGCGTACGGTGGTGCTCGATCGTGGCTCGCGGCGGTGTGCGGCGAGGCGGAGAGAGAGCGATCGTGGTTTATCGCGATGAGAGATCGCGGGAGATCGCGGGGAAATGAGCCACGGGAGAAGAAGGAAAAAACAGAAAAAGAAGAAGAAGAAGAAGAAGAAGTTGAAGATGAAGAAGGAGAAGAAGGAGAAGAAGAATATGCCGGCGGAGCTCGCGGGGAAGAGCAGCGCCGCGGTGGGGGAGGGAGGCGAAGGGTCGGCGGAGAGAGGGAGAGAGAGAGAGAGAGAGAGAGAGGAATTGGGGCTTTAGCCCTAATTCAATTGGGGGGAGGGCCAAAACGCTGCGTTTTGGCTCCCTCTCTCTCTCTTTTTTTTTTTTTTTTTTTTTTTTTTTAGCTTGGTGTTACAATGATGATGATAGTTGGTTTCGATGTGCACTCCTAACATCTTGTATTCGATGAAACTAACAATACAAATACAAATAATCTGGATTATTGTTCAGAAATAAAAGTAGTTAGATTATGGTAAAAAATAAAGAAATGATATTTGTTCCTCAATACCAGCAATGAATCTCGCCTCATTAACGAAGTTCAACAATTGGTGAAGATCGTACCTTCGATTTTTATTGATTGATTCAAATCATTCATTTCAACTAGCATACATGTCCCTTTTTCTAAATTCCAGACATCTTGATAGCGGGTTAGATCTCTACAATTTTTTTTTTAGAACTAGTGAAAATGAGAAATAAAAAATAGATAATATAGTAATTACATAGAAATATATTATAAAAATGAAATTTAAAACATAAATATAAACAAAACCAAATTTGAGATATCATCTTTGAATAATTGGGATTCTTCATACTCAACTTATTCTTCGGATGGTTCTGATTCTTTGTGTTCAGCAATAATGGTCATTTTTCGTTTATTTCGTCTCATATTTTTCGTTGAAAATTTTTTGTTGAAAATATTTGAAGGAATGAGATTTGTTTGAGTTAGAAATTTTGAGAGATGTGAGGGAGAAGCATTTTTTAAGGAAATGAGAAATTTGGATGTTTCTGGAGGAGGAAGGTTTGTAGTATATATATTTTGTTTAACGCTAAAATTTTAGTTTGTAGTATATATAATTTGTTTAACGTCAAATAAATTTTTCAAAACCCACCAATTTTTTCTCCTTTTTCACATTTAGTTTTTGAATTTTTGCTTAATTTACCTCTCTTTTTATTTTTATAGTTTGACTAATTAACTGAAAACTTATACGTATTACTATATAATTCTGTGAAATAGTAGTAAATATTAATACTATATTACTATATTGGGTGCATGATTGCGCAGCACGATCGGAATACTCGTGCGGCAGAGCCGTCCAGGCAAGTGTGCCCACAAATGCCTGCACGGCACAACCGCGATGGCCTTGCGACTGAGCCGCCTAGGCAAGCACACCCACAAATGCCTGCGCGCGGCACAACCGAGATGCCTGTGCGGTTAAGCCACCCAGACAAGCGAGCCCGCAAATGCCCGCACGACACAACCATGGTCACTGTGGCTCAACTAGACACCGTATTTTAAAATAATAATTTTATTATTTGAAATAACAAAACATTTAAATTATTAATATAATCATATGAAATTTTTAAATTATATTACTAAATTTGTTATATGAAATTATTGAATTATGTTACTAATTTTGTTAAATACAATCATTAATTATATTAAATTAATAATTTATATTATATAGTGTCATAAATACATTTATTTTATTTTTTATGAATATATAATTTTAAATAAAATCATATATTACAAAAAGTCATATATTTTTTATCTTATTATTACTACATTATTAACATAATTTTATATGATTATATTATTTAAAATAATAAGATTTGATACTTAATTTATAATTTAAATTTCGTTATAATTAAGAAATATGAATTCGGATCATATGCTTGAATGGATTGCATATGATGAATATGATGAGTATAAGTTTGAGTTATTTAAATTAATAATATTAATTAGATATATTAATATATATTTTATATTTTAGAATTTATAATTAAGAAATATAATAATTAAATAGTCGTTATTTGATAATTAAAATGTAACCCTATCTCAATAATATTATTTAAATTTAAAAATTATTTGATATCAGTAATAGAACATGATTATTGAAATTGGGAAGTAGTATTATTTTGTAATATTAATATTGATAATTAATTAACTTGTATAGTATAATAATATTAAATTATAGTAATATAATGTTAATCAAATAAAATTGATAATCATAATTATAATAAATTTATAAATTTATATCATGAAACAATATAATTTATAGTTATATCATATTGACCAAACAATATATTTATACTTCAACTTAATCGAGCGCTTATAGTTGTATTTTAATGCCAAACAACATATTCAAATATTAAGGATTTATGTTTCAGGTGAAGCCAGCGCCAAATGTTAAAAATTTATCCGGACCTTTTTTCTCTTATTTACAAATTTATTGGGACGCTTTAAATTTTTATGAGTTTTTTTAAACTTTTACTACCTTTTTTTTTTTTTTTTAAATGTATAGTTATAGTTTGGAATGAAATAGTTATAATGAATATCTCTTGGAGTAATTATAGTGAATATCCTCTCCAATATTTATATGTTTCATATGTATTATTTTATCGTTAGGTCAGTAATTTTTAAGAGTTGTTATTTTCATTGGTATTATTTTCCAGTTTATACAAATTTCATACGGGTTTTTAAAAAAATTATATAAATTTTATAGTATTATTGCGTTGCCAGAAATACAGTTGTTTTTGTTAATCACTTGTGATCACTTCTTATGTCATCACTTCTTAACATGCCATAAACAAATTTTATAGAATTACTATGTTTGCAATCTGCTATCATTTATTATTTTTTATTTATTATATATCTTATTATTATATATGAAAATCACTTATTTATATAGTTATTGCATATCATTTGTTAAAAAATATATCATATTATACATATTTTATATAATTATTACAATAACTTATTGTCATTTGTTAGTTAATATACATTTATTACCGTTGCTACCATTTGTTACTATTTGTTGTTAAAAAACACTTGTTACTCCTTCTTACCATTTGTGACCATGTTATATTATACAAATTTTACATAATTATACATTCATTTATTCTTTGTTAGTATAATAATAAAAGTACACTTCTTATTTGTTATAAATCACTTGTTATAATTTATTATCATTGTTACCACAATAAAAATCATTACCAGAATAAAAATACTTGTTACCATTTGTTACCATTTGTACCAAGAGGAAGTAATTGTTATTACTATTTCTTACCACTTATTACCATGTCACCCACTTGTTACAATGTTATATTATACAAATTTTATATAATTATTGACTTACCACTTGTTACGTTGGACCAATCCTTGTTATCATTCCCATAAAAGTATAGAAATGTTTAGGTGAATTTGAATATGAACGGATATTTTCAGTAAAATTTGACAAATCAAGAAAATGTTCCAAATATGGAGAAAGAGTATAATTGTATTGTTATATAAGAATAAAGGAGATATACAAGATTACTCTAACTATAAAGGAATTAAACTTATGAATCATACCATAAAACTATGGAAAAGAGTGATAAAGTATAAATTGAAATTAGAGATAAATATATCTCAAAATTAATTTGGATTCACGTCTGGGAGATCCACCACGAAACCAATCCACTTATTAAAATAATTGATAGAAACATATAGAGCACATAAAAAAAATCTACATATGGTATTCATTGATTTAGAAAAAGTATACGATAAGATTCCTACAAATGTATTGTGGTGGGTATTGATGAAAAAAGAAATCTTCTCGAAATACATTAATCTCATCAAAGATATATACGAAAGAGTTGTAACCAATATAAGAATTTGCGGGGGTTTGAGCGATAGTTTCCCCATTAATATTGGACTCGATTAAGGATCGGTATTAAGTCTCATTCTTTTTGCAATAATAATAGACGAAATTATAAAAAATATTTAAGATAAAATACTATAGTGTATGCTTTTTGTAGATGATATAGTGTTAGTTGATGAAACTATAGAGGGTATTAGTGTTAAATTAGAGTTATGGAGGGTCACATTTGAATTTTGAGAGTTTAGACTAAGTAAATCGAAAACTGAGTAGATCGAAAACTGAATATATGGAATGTAAATTTAGCAATAGTTATCGGAATGATAAAAAAACAATCAGATTAAATGAACAAAATGTACCAAAAAGTGAAAATTTAGATATTTAAATTTTATCATTCAAAATAATGACAATTCAGAAGAAAATATGAACTATAGGATACAAATGGATTGGATGAAATGGAGAAAAATATCTCGAATTCTTTGTAATAGCATGATCTCTATGCATTTGAAAGGATAGTTCTATAGAACCACGGTTAGACCTGCACTATTATATAGTACTGAGTGTTGGGATATTAAATAACAATAAGAATAAAAAATGATCGTAACAAAAATAAGAATACTTATATGGATGTGTGGTAAAATTAGAAAATATATAATTAGAAATGAAGAGATTCGTAATAAATTGAAAATTAGTTCAATTGTCGATAAGATATAAGAGTGTCGCATAAATTGATTTGGACATATACAAAGAAAACCCGTGGACGCTCCGGTTAGGAGAACCGAATCATTGGAATAAAACAAGGATGAGTGGGAGACCAGATAAATGGTAAGGCGGAATTGCTAGGAAATGGGGAAACAATCGAAACATAGCTGCTAACAAGTTCATGTATAAAAATGTTCAATTTGGAACTAATCTCTTGCACCTCAACTAACCTAGGTTTATACATAATTAAACTAGGTTTTGTTGTACGAGATGATCGGCAAACCCGCCGTTCGCAGAAGTTACTCAGGTACTCAGGTCCATAAGCGGTGGGTCCTAACAAAAACCGTACCAAAAGCATCTGATTATGAAGCTTCTTTCCTGAGAGATAAAGTCAGCTTCAATTGTTCTATAATCTTACACGAGTTAAATAGCCACAAATGGCAGAAATTCAGTTTGATCACCGGTACGCATGATGAACAGCAACAACACATGGATCAACTCACAAAATGAAAATTTAAATGGGGCAGAATGTATAAAGCAATGTTAATTACTCAACTAAAAATTAAATCATGCTCTTTCCGAAGGATGACCACAAAACCATTTCGCTTCTACAAGAATTTTTTCAGTTCCCCGAGTTCAGTGTCATTTTTGAGAGGCCATGCCATGTAGTCCCCAAAGAGGCAAAAGATCAAATAAACAATACCAAGATAGAATTTAATTCACCTAGATGCATAATAAAGCAATGAGTCTGCCTACTTTGTTTTCGTTTAGACACCTTAAATTATGGTTTCTTGAGGTAAATAAATATCTCAAGAGTATTTCTTCCTCCCCTTGTCTCTTCCACTAGCGATCACTAAGCAAATGTGAAATTATAATCTGAGGCCAAATATCTTCATGCAAACACCATTTAATCATGCCTAGCTTGAGCAGCAAGAAATCCGTTTCAAAGCAGAAACGTCATCTTTGACGTTAATACTCTCTCCTTTCCCCGGGACAGCTGATGCAGCTCCATCATCCCCGCTTTCCATGGCCTTCTTACTTACAATATGATAAATTTGAGTCAGAACTTCAGCAAATGCTTTGTCAACATTTGTTGCCTCCAATGCAGAAGTCTCCATGAAGTACAGCGATTCTTTCTCAGCATATGCTTTTCCATCCTCCGTAGATACTGCGACAAGATGTCGAAGATCAGATTTGTTCCCAATCAGCATCACCACTATGTTGGGATCAGTGTGGTTTCTTAATTCCCTCAACCATCTCTCAACATTCTCAAAGGTGGCATGCCGAGTGACATCATACACAAGGAGTGCACCCACAGCTCCTCGATAATAAGCACTAGTTATGGCACGGTACCTGAGAAATCAAAAAGGTCAAAACTTTTACTGAAAATTCAGCATAAGTAAAAATTTCAAATAATTCAACCAACCAAGAATGTATTGTAGAATTGGCTGAATAAGTATGACAGAGCAAGATCTTATTCCAAAAATATTGGCCAGCAGGCACAATATGTACTAAAGAAGTGTTTGAACAGCACTCAGTTTGACATTACTGATTAGACGTGTGGCCTATAAGGCATGTAGAGACATCCAAGAGTAATAGAAGTACCTTGCTACATCCTAACAAGTCATGATGAAGCATGAAGGAATATGTCACTTTAACCTCTAAGCATGTTCAAACTAAAAACAACTACACAAGTATTTGTAACCGCACGAGCAATCTTATATTCCCAGGAATGTTTGCCATGGCTCCTTAAAAGCATGATTGTGTGAATTCAAGCATCTTTTAGTAAGCTTCAAATAGAAGGCAGTCCAAAGGAGGGAGACAAAAGCAAAATCAACAATGCAAAATATCACAATAAGCTCCACAGCCCCTTCGAAATTATATATGTCCCCTGTTCCAGATGACAAGGATATTGCCAACTCAGAATGTAGGAGGAAACAAAGAAAAAGATGCATTACCAAAAGCATTTCAAGAGATGAATGCACTTACTCGTCCCAGGTGATTTTTAAGACTGAACAATCCTTTACAAATAACTTAATCCACTCGTCCCTTTTCGCATATCTTACATGAATGTGATATCAAGTCAAGGGTTTAAAAGCTTGTCATGCAATTATTAACTTGTTTTGAAGTAAAGAATTAGAGGGACAGGTAAAGAGATCCCGAAACTAGCTGCACACGAATAAGGTTAGAAAAATGAAAGAAAGGAAGAAGTTCCATTATTTCTTGAAAAGAAGAGAGAGTTACAGCTGAAAAGATGTGTCTGCCTGTACCACATAGGCACATGTTTAGTGTGTTTGCATACGCGCACACGTGAGAGAGAGAAAGAGAGACTAAAAGAACTTGAGCGGCAGTTTGATGTCCATTTCGATGCAGATAGACCAAAAAGAAGCTCAGCTTCTTGGGCAATCACCATCCCAATTCCTAACCCAAAAAACAAGCACCAGTTTAAAATTCGTCTTCTAGGCCTTAATTGTTTAGGAGCAGCAAAACCTCAAGATATTTTTTTCTTCCCATAAATGGTTCTCCTAGGCCCAGCTCATCATCAATCTAAATAGCAATGTAGACATATGGAAACGAAATAGACCAGCATCAGCATGGGATTTAATTGTTACAGTGGTTGGATAATTAACCACATTGTAGACGCAAGCTAGCGTGGGGATACATTGAGAAACAACATCAATGTCAGCCCTTAGAAGTGAGAAGAAATGGAGAACAGAGAGAGAAGAAGAATTGAGAAGTGAATGGAAAATGGAAGAGAGAGAGAGAGAGAAAGAGAGGTCAATTGCTGGCCAGAGAAAAACCACAGGAAATCATTGAGCAGGACAAGCTACCGCTGACAATTTTAGCTTTGAGTTAGTCAAGCCTAGACACAATAGTAATTTCTTTCAGCTGATCCACAAAGCTTATTGCGAATAAACAGCTCAGAAAAGAAACTGCTTTTATCTACACAAGTGTTGCCTCGTTCTCCATCTCCAGCTCAGAAAAACTAATTGTGAATAAAGGCCTCTATATGGAGAAAGAATGCCTTTGGACAAAACCTCTCTGGTATCTAGATTCTATTCTTTTATCTGTTAGCTAAAGTCTATAACTGGCACTATGTTTGCTAAATATCTTTAAGTTGGCCTAATAAATTTTGGTCATCTGAGCAAGGAAGGACTATCCAACAAGAAAAAGGGCTTTCCCTCATCAACACTAAACATGGACAATTCCTATATGATGTGACTGCATCAAAGATTGCACTCCTCAACTCAGCATCAAGCAACTAAACAAAAAGTGAAGACAGCACCACGTCAACCATTGGCAATGAATTTGCTACTCTGTGCACATTTCCAAAAGAAATCACCATTAGGTAAAACAAAACCCCCACAGAACTCTCTAGTAGGAACCTTATCTTGCTTTGAAGACAAGACTCTAAAACATCTCTGAGTTTTCTACTTGAACACCACTACTGTAACAAAGAGATCTCATGAAGGCAAATGCCAAATCGGCAATGCCTTACATAGAAGAATATAGAGCATTTATCACATAAGAGCCACAACTAACGGGTGTGAAACTGACTGAAAACAGCCCAGCTAAGCCTAGTACTTTTGTTAGGGTCTTCACAACTGTTGGACCAATGGCAATTTAGCCACAAATCAGGCTTTGATTAGGACTAGAAACTAAAGCAAGCAAACTGAAAAAGGAACAAACAGGACTAAAACAAAATCTAGTGAAAGAAATTAAGTACAACATTCTCTCTGTCTATAAGAATGCATCCTCAATCACACATGATCCACAGCCTACTTTTCCCAAGCCTGTTAGGAATTTTTACCTCTCCTTCATGCATTCGTCCAGAAAAACCATCCCCCCCCCCAAAAAAAATCTCCCACTTGTATCTATAAAAATTGAAAATCCTGGCTTTCAGGTCCAGTAATTGCCTCAACAATGACAAACATATCGCCCCCAGGCATTTGTGACCACTGTTACTTATACCCAACTCTTATTTCTTGTTAGAGTAATATTGGCACAGAGTTCAGCACAACAAAAGGGAAATATCTAACAAAACCTTACAAAGGCATCAGGATCCAAGTCCGAAACCACCAACCTCAGGGAGAGAGAGAGATATTTCATGGCTAAATATCCAAGCTGGGTCTAGTAAAATTGTGATCTATGATCTATAGTCATAAAAAAGCATCAACAAAATCTTAAACACTTATCTGCCAGACCAGCTACATAAAGTGGCAGTAAATACTAAACAGACGCCGTGCCAAAAAATCATAGTGAACTTTGTCAGGCCAAAGCTTATGAACTCAATCCAAAACCACAAAATTCCTCCATGTATAATTTTTTTAGGATCCAAAGTAGAATATCAGAATGAATAACCGCAGGGGAACCTCAAATCAAATCAAAACCCTAAAACAATCATACTCATAACAAATACCCTCTCAAATTTCCCATACCTCAAAATCTCAAGCACCGATATCGGAAAAATTAAAATCTTACAGAAACTAAACAAACCTAAAGTCGAAACTCAATCAATTACGGAAACCTTGTACTCAAACTCACAAAAGCCAATAATAATAATAAAAAAAAATCATCAAGAACCCAGATAAAAATAAGAGTACCCAGATGAGAAAAAGCAAAGATCTTGAAGAGGAAAAAAAAAACCAAAAAAAAAGACTGACCTTTCTTGTCCAGCAGTGTCCCAAATCTGAGCTTTGATCACTTTGCCATCGATGTTCAAACTCCTAGTAGCGAACTCAACACCAATAGTCGACTTGGACTCCAGATTGAACTCATTTTTTGTGAACCTAGAAAGCAAGTTTGACTTCCCAACCCCAGAATCTCCAATCAACACTAGTTTGAATAAATAATCGTAATCGTCATCTGCTCTGTAACCCGCCATTAGAGAGAGAGATTAGTTCTTAGCTTGTTGTGGGATCTGGAATGGAGTGAGAGACAAGAGAGTGTAACGAAAAGTGGAGAGAGAGAGACAGAGGAATTAGCGCTTAGCTCCTTTCCTATAGCTTCGCACTCATGTTTTTGGCTCATAATCAATTACCATCTTTGGAAAGAGAAAAGATACATCAGAAGAATGGGCAACTTAGGACCCATGTCTTAAAATTCTAATTTCAATTGGAAGCCAAATCAACTGTTTTGGCCTAACAGTGGTAGGCTACTTCCATGGTTAAAATTTAAGTCCTCAAATTTTAATTTAAAACTAGTAATAATCTATATTCTTATAGTTTTCTTAAGAAAATTCTAAATCTTTACTATAAAATGTCATAAATATAATGATAATCTCATGTCTTAAAATTGTAACTTGATCCATTAAAATATTTTAATATTTTAGTTGCCATTTTTATTTTTTATTTTTCCATGTAAATGCAAAATACCTTATTGTCACTACTATAAATGCATCAAAATATTATTAATATTTCATTTAAATTATAATTATTAATTTGTAATTTTATAAATCTTTTTTTATCGATTAAAGTGGATTTCGCTAATATCTTATATACGATAAATATCTTTCCAACTAATTATTTTAAAACTTGTTTTCGCATTTTAGAGTCTCTCACTAACAAAATATTTTCTGTATTTACTATTACAACTACTTTTGTGATTCTTAAAAATGGAAAAAAAAAAAAAAAAAAAAAAAAGCTTTTGGCTTTGAAAGAAGAATGAATTCCAATGACGTGGTCAAATTTAATTCTTGATGGATTGCTGATACAAATACTTGATTGTTCAATTGGCCAAATGATCTTAAGGGGTGTATTCAAAAATGTTGATATTATATTTAATTAAAATTAAAATTAAGTATTGTTTTCATGATAATTTTAATTTTTATGTAAAATTTATTTTTTAATCAATATTTGTAAAATTTTTATTTTTATTTTAATTAAAATAATAGTATAAAATATAATTAAATTAAATTAAATAAAAAAAGTAAAATTATTTAAACCGGCGTAGATGCGAGATGAGTCGACGTGAGATACGGTGAGAATAAGCAGGAACAAGAAAATCTGCCCAACTTGGAGACTTCCTAAAAATATAAAAAATATTAGAATAGAGTTGGGTTAGACCATAGAACTTGGTCACATGGTTCACCAATGACCTAACGCCAGTCCATGTATGGACACGAGCTATTCAGTGATTTGACTGCTACGTAAGAACAAAAATTGACGAAATTGAACATGAATATTGGGCTGGGTTGGGCTGGGTATGACCGGGCTCGACAAAAAAAAATCTTAGGTTCAATCTTTTTTTTTTTGGTATAGAAGAAGATGAAAAACCTCAAAGAGAACCAACACAAAAAAAAAGGAAAGCACTAACGAGAAACTAAGGCAGACAAAATGGCTAGAGACGAAAACCTAAAATAAGAATCCCACAAGAGATTAGTCCTTGGCTGGCTCGTTTGAGATTAGGAATCTCTTCTTGCTTCTGCACCAAGAAACTCCCTCGGAGTCCATCTGCAGCAGAGGCTCTAAAACAAGGGGGCCTCTCAGCTTCCACCACACTAGGCTGGCACTTTCTACCTACTTCTACCAGCTTATCAGCACAGCGATTCGCCTCCCTAAAGACATGGTCGATAGCTGAAATTTGCAGCACTCTCATGAGCTCTTTGCAGTCTGCAATAATATTCTTCTAGGAATGATTCAAGCCAACTTCCTTGTTTATGTAAGAGACCACCTTGAGGGAGTCACACTCTACCAAAAGATCCCTCATTCCCTTGTCTTTAGCTATCCTAAGGTCTTCTTTTAAGGCCAGGAGTTCAGTCAAACTGCTGTCAGACAAGCCAATATTAGCCCAAAATCCATACAGCCAAGTACCAGAGCTATTTCTATACAGACCACCCACACTAGAATGGTCATTTTCTACAGCTGTCCCACCATCAACATTAAGCTTGATTCTTCCCTCAGGAGGTTTTGTCCAAGCCACTAGGAGCACTTCCTCCCTCACCTTACTGTGGATGAGGTTATTAACAGAAGCCTTCAATGAGCACTGGATCCTATTGGCAATCAGCTGAGGGGGTCCGACTTTCTTTGGAAGATAGCACTATATCTAGATTTCCAAATGAACCAGACGGATAAGGCAAATCCCGCCGCTTCATCCTCCATCTGCAACTAGTACTTCTTTTGCATACCATTCTTAAGCCAGCCCTTACTACCATCACTCCAAAACCTTGCTGCATTATTAAAGTCTTGACCCAAGCATCTCCATGTGCCTCTAGCATGCTCACAATCTCTCAAGGCATGACATAGAGATTCCTTTTCCTTCTTACAGATCTCACAAATATCTGAACTCACTACTCATCTCCTCCTCAGTTTCGATTTAGTAAGAATTTTTCCTCTCATCGCCATCCAAAAGAAAACTTTAGTTCTCTCTGGGCAGCACAACTTCCAAATCCAGCCCCATTCTTCTCTCCCATTTTGTTGCAGCGAGACTTCTTCCTTTTGGAGCCAATAAGCAGAGGACACACTAAACTCACCGTCTTCCCTTTCCATCTAGAATATAGCGTCGGAACTAGACTTGTTTCTGAGAATAGGAGTGGCTCTAATTTTCTTTATTTTGTGTCTAGGAAGGATAGAGACCAGCTCTTCCATCTTCCACCCTCTTGATTCATCCCAGAAGTGGTTCACTTTAACAGTTACAACACAATCCTCCTAGGGGATCAAAGCCTCTCCTACAAGAACCTCATTGCCAAGCCATCGGTCATGCCAGAAACTTATAGTGTTTCCATCTCCAACCCTCCATTTGATGCCCTTCATAAGACACTCTCTTCTATGACAAATTCCTTTCCACACCGTAGAGGAGTTACTCCGTCTCTTATGCCCAAGCAGCTCTCCACCTTTGAGGTACTTTGATCTGAGAATTTTTACCCACAAAGCCTTCTCCTCCTTCATAACTCTCTATCCCAGCTTTGCAAACAAAGTCACATTGCAATCTCGCATACTTCTCACCCCCAAGCCACCATGCTTTTTGGCTGTACAGACCACTCTCCAATTAACCAGGTGAGTTTTCCTTCTCTCCTCGCTGCTGTCCCAAAGAAAGTCTCTATTCAATTTGTCCAACTTATTGCAAATGTTCTCTGATAACCAAGCCGTCTGCATAGCATACATTGGGATTGAAGTTGTCGCGGATTGAATCAAAGTTTTCCTACCTACTGTACTTAATATTTTGGCCTTCCAACTACATAACTTGTCCTGTACTTTCTCTACCAACTGATGGTAGAAATCTCTACATACTTTACCATGAATAGCTGGCATACCCAAATTGTTACCCAGGTCCTCTGTGATCATAAAACCACTGCAAGCCACAATGGAGGCTTTAATATGTCTTGGGGCTTTAGGAGAAATCCATATCTTGGATTTAGTCGGGTTGACTTGTAAACCACTCTCTGTTGAGAATTTCTTCAAACAACTGAGGATTTTGCTAAGATTTAAATGTTCTACCTCCGTAAACAAAATGAAATCATCAGGAAAAAAAAGGTGCGACATCTCTGGACCACCTCTCGTTACCTTCACTGCATTCCAAACACCCTCTCTGGTCTTTTCTTGAATCATTAGAGCAAGCCTTTCCATAACCAACAGGAAGAGATATATGGGGAGAGAGGGTCGCCTTGCCTTAGGTCTTGACCGGGCCTGAACGTAGGGAGCGCCTCCCCATTCCAAATGATGGATGTTTCTCCTACTAAAATTGCAAACATAATAATTTTGATTAGTTTGACAAGCACGTTAACCTCTAGCAGAACTTTTGCCAAGAACTCCCAATTCACATCATCATACGCCTTCTTGAGATCAATTTTTATCACCATCGAATGCTTATTGCTTTTCGAATTTCTGATAGTATGGATCACTTCTTGGAGGGTGATAACATTGTCAAGAGTTCATCTTCTCAGGAGGAAACTATTCTGGTGCAGACCAATGATGTTCTGCAGAAGAGGTCTCAGCCTTGCCACTAAACATTTGCTGAGAATCTTGTAGGAAGTGTTCAAGAGACTGATTGGTCTATAGGTTGACATGTGCCCTGGATTATTCACTTTAGGGATCAAAATCATGAATGCTTTTGCTATCACCGGACAAAAGTATCCATCCTCCAGCGCCCTGTTCACAAATTTGCACACCTTCTTTTTAACCGTAGGCCAAAATTTTTGGCAGAACAACGGTTGGATTCCGTCTGGGCCTGGAGCTTTTCATCCGTCCATAGAGAAAATAGCACTTCTAATTTCTACTTCCTCCAACTTTTTGCACAAAGCTTCCTGGTCTTCCTGTCTGATTTTAACCCTCCTAGCTCCAAATCTTTCACTCATCACTGACACTCTCTTGCTAGCGAAGAGCTCAGTGAAATAAAAGATGGCGTGAAACTTTAAAATTTCCTGATCAATACACCACTCCTCATTTATTTTCAACGCTGTGATTCTATTATTTCCTCTTCGCATTCTAGTGGTGGTATGAAAAAATTTCATGTTTTTATTACCTTCTGCCAGCCATTTAAGTCCCGACTTTTGGCGCCAAAAGGTCTCTTCTTGATCAAGGACTTTATGCAGATCCGTCAGCAGCTTAGATTCAAACTCCTGCAGATAAGGAGAGTAAGGATAACTTTTTGCTTTTTGAATACCTCTAAGTCTTCCTTCTAGCACCCTCTTCCTGTGAAAAATGTTGCCAAACTCCAACCTGCTCCAGGCCTTTAATTCTTCTACAATGGAATGAATCGTGACCTCCAAAGGCCCCTCTTCACTACACCAAGCTTCTTTGAAAACCTTGTTGAAATTCGAATGGGACAACCAGGCGGCTTCGAATCGAAAAAGGTTTCTCTCCTTGTTGGGCGGAGTAATAAGGTTAGTGTTTAGGCTTATAGGGCAGTGGTCACCATGCACTCTTGTTAGATTGAACACCTTCAATTCCGGAAAGATCAGCTTAGCTTCCATATTACACAGGCCTCTGTCTAGCTTCTGATGGAGAATAGCACTACCTTTTTGCTTTCCTATCCAAGTAAACTTAGGCCCCTCCGCTTTGATGTCCAGGAGGTTACAATCTCTCCACCAACCCCTGAATCTCTGAAATCTTCTCCACGAAGAATTGACAACTCTGCTGGTTTCACTTGAGGAGGCTATGTCATTAAAATCTCCCATAACTATCCACGGCTCCTTCATGCTTTCTGCAATGGTAGACAACTCCTTCCGGCAGTCTTCTTTTGCAATTAGATACGGCTGACAGTAAACGCAAGTTAAAAACTACTGTCTGCGATCAACTATGACCTCACAATGGATGAATTGGCTATTATGATGTATTACTGTTAGATTCACTCTACTGCTTCTCTAGTTCAGCCAAAGGCCGCCTCTAAAGCCCACTGAAGACACAAATGAAATTTGAATCAAGCCCATAACTTTTCCTAAAGGATGGGAACTTATTATTTTTGGCTTTAGTCTCCAAACAACAAAATATGTCCGGCTTCTCCTTCTTGAGTAACTTTCTACAGGTGCGCCTGAAACCACTACTACCCACACGCCTACAATTCCAAAAAATGATTTTAACATTCATCTGAACCAACAAAAAGAAGAACTAAGAAGCAATAACGTGGGACTACTAGACGTCCATGTCCTCACCTCGCACTCCCATCCTCTTTTTGGCAGTCTCTACTGTCTCTGCCAGACAATTAATCAAATCCATCATCCGCTCAATACACATTACCCTCCATCGTTGTTGCCGACTGTTATGATTGAAAAATCCTGGGCGACCAGCGCACCCCGGATGTATGGCCCATTCTCTGAATCTGCTATCCTGGGCTCCACTCATCTGCCCAACCTGGCCCATTCTCCCTTCCTCTTGGGCATTTATATTGTTTAGGTCCAGTCCATCTCTCCTTCTTAAAATAGTTAACCTCCGGCCCATTGAATTGTTACCCTACAGCCCATTACCAAATAAGTTTTGGTCCAAGTCTATGCTACATCCTCTCATTTGATTCTCCCTTCCGGATAGGATCGCTTCTCTCTGCACGCCTCCATCCTAGGTTCAATCTGAGCCAACGGAGTTTTATTAATAAATTTTTAACATATATTACGCTTAATTCGCTTAATAAATTTTGTACTTGTACATAATAAAATCCCTACAAAAACCAGAAGTATATATGAAATCTCAAATTAAAAAAAAAAAAAAGAAATAGAAAAGAAGCACTGGTGGGCCAAAACCAAGCCCATGCCTAAAATGAAGCATTATCCCATGTAGGCTCAAATGGAGGGGGTGGGCCCATCGAGCTAAGCGGGCTGGCCAGCCCATAGGATCGGCCTATAACGGCTATATAATATGTATGATAAACATGCAAAAATTCAAGTGTTAATTCTGAGACTGAAGATGGAGAAACTGTCGAAAGTCTCACCTTTTAGACTTTCTTCTCTTCTCCGTCAAGAGAAAAACCCTAAACTCGCTCTCCAACTCTTCCTAAACGCTAACCCTAATCCTAGCGCTAATCCTAAACCTTTTCGTCATTCTCATCTATCTTATGATCTCATCATTTCAAAGCTCGGTCGCGCCAAAATGTTCGACGAAATGGAACAAATTTTGAACAAATTAAAGCTTGAAACTCGCTTTTCTCCCAAAGAAATCATCTTCTGCAATGTGATTTCTTTCTATGGTCGCGCTAAATTGCCTGATCGTGCTCTTAAAATATTCGATGAAATTCCTTCTTTTCGCTGTGAAAGAACGGTGAAATCTGTAAATTGTTTATTGAATGCGTTCTTGAATTGCGGGGAATTTGATAAAATCAAGAAAATTTTTGTGGGCGTTTCTCAATTTGCGAATCCTGATGTATGTACGTATAACATAATGATCAATGCATGCTGCAGATTTGGGCGGTTGGTTGATGGTTGGAAAGTGATTGATGAAATGCGTGAAAGAGGGATTCAGCCAAATGTGGTTACCTTTGGGACTTTAATTCATTGGCTTTGTAAGGATTTGAGATTAAATGAAGCGTTACAGTTGAAGAAAGAGATGTTGAGCGTTTTTGGATTGAAACCGGATGGGTTTGTTTATGCTTCATTGATCAAAGGGTTTTGTGAGGCGGATGGTTTGAATAGGGCTGTTGAATTAAAGCAAGAGATGAAAAGATGTAAGGTAGAACTGGATTCGGTGATTTATACTACTTTGATTAGTGCTTTTTTTAGGGCGGGAAGAAAGCTTGAGGCTCTTGAGGCTTTGGAGGAAATGAGAGAAATGGGATGTAAGCCTGAAACTGCAACTTACAATGCAGTCATTACTGGGTTTTGTAAGGATGGTGATTTGGAATTGGCGTCTAGGGTTTTGGATGAGATGGTAGAGTCTGGTTGTAAACCAGATGTTATTAGTTATAATATAATCCTCAATGCGTTTTGTAGGGAAGGGAAAGTGAAAGAAGCCACTGAGTTATTTGAGGACATGCCAAGAAGAGGATGTGTTCCGGATGTAGTCTCATACAGGATACTTTTTGATGGGCTCAGTGAGCATATGCAGTTTGAAGAAGCATCTTCAATTTTAGATGAGATGGTTTTTAAGGGTTATGCTCCTTGCTATGCAAATCTGCAAATATTTGTGGATAGTCTGTGCCGGGAAGGGTACGTGGAATCGGTATCAAGAATTCTGTGTATTATGGCAAAAGCAAACATCATAAGTTTGGATGTGTGGGGGATGGTGATTTCCAGAGTCTGCAACAAAGATAAGGCCCTACTCACCTCTGATCTTGTTGATGCTTTGTTGGTGTCTTAAGGTCAAATTATGGCAATGTAAGGAGTTGGTCGCACCTAGTTCCAAGATCCCTTGCACATTCTCTTTCTGTTCTGCGGCCATTTCCTGGTCATGCATATATTTGATGCGAAGCTAAACTATACATGCAAAGTGGTAAGAATGGCATGGACCTGGTTGAGTGTCAGTATCGTGCTTCTTGTGGTGCACAGTATCATAATATCCTAATGCATTAATTGATGTGGTGTAGCTTAATCAACTAACGGAATTGCAGTGTCCAAAGGTTATTTTTATCAAAGGCAATTGAGTAAATGCAAGAGAATCTAATTCCTCTGCAATGAGATGTAGAATTTTGTCCTATGACATCATATGGCTCTTCATGAGTAACTTTAGATTTTCAGTTCTTCAAATGGATACCCACTGTCATAGGTTTTGGGTCGGCACATTGACACTGTGTTACGTGGTGGTCCCATAAACCTGAAGGTAATGTCTTGAGATCATAAACATTGATTGTTTCTCTTCTGTTTCGGTCCACAAATATTCTCTCGTATGTTTCCTTAGTTTGTTTTTCATATTATACTGGATTGGAACTCCTGCAAAATTCTGGTGTTCTGGGCAATTTATCATCCTGGACTACTTCAGGGTCATAAGCCTCGGAAATGTCCTCTTAAAACGTTTAAATAGTGCTGAATGAAATAATACAGGTGTATACCAGAAATGCACAGTGAATATGGAGAGATAGGAGGTTGGGTGATTATCTGCTCCCAGAACTCAAGACCTTCTCTAAATTACTGATGCAACTTGTAAGCCTGGGATTCTTCACAAGTAGAATGCATGCCATCGATCAGAGCTTGTGATTCTTCACAATTAGAATGCATGACCCATGAGCAGTTGCCCTATTGGTATGAATTAAGCAGCCTAATGTTCAATCTTCCTCTTTGTCCAATTTGCAACTTATTTTAAGTATCACAGATATCATATCTGGTTTGGCTTTTCAAAATTGTTTAATGTGTCTATAATTGTACTTATGTTGTAAGAGGCTTAGAACTGTATGCTCCTGTCAAGATTATTGCCTACTGTTTTCTTGTGCTTGTATAATGACCACATGAAAGGGATTATTTTTCTGTTATGGATTCATTTGTCTGCTTCAATGGGAAAGTTGGTTGTTGTTGTATTATTGTTTGCAGTAATTTTGCTGACATGGGAGATCTGTAGGTATCAAGGAACCTGTGAACTCGGACGCAAATCATCCTTTGCTTGGTCAACTGTAGGCTGATTCTGTTCTTCAATCATAGGTATGATATTGCTTTTCATATCCCCAGATGCAAAGTTTTGTAAGTTGGAAACAAGCGAACCCATTCACAAACCCAGCATGCCCCCGGACACAGTTTTGTAAGTAGAAAACAACTGAATCCATTCACAAACCCAACACACATTCATGAACTGGAAGAATTGCATCCACATGTTAGATATTATACATTCAAGATAATTATGGCTGTCTATGGCAGTAAGATTCTTGAAGCACTGCTAAAACTTGGTCGTAAGATTATATTGTGCATCAATTTTTAATTAGACAGGAAAATTTCTTTTATTTCTCTGGTCTGCAATTGACTGGGTCATCATGTGATAATCTTTGACAATATTTTATTTGTTTATTGTGATATACATGTCCGTGGTTGGCTGTTGACAGTCTGAATTTTTCTTTTTTAATGGGACAAACAAAGATGCTATTTCCATGTGTCTAAATATTATTTAATTATATGAAGTCAATCAAGATTTATTTGAAAATTTGTCTTTTAGTTGTGAAGTTCAATCTTGATGCTGCAATTTTTTTAGAGTATGGGAAAGAAAAACTGGGAATATTCCCCTTAGCCGAGACAATAGTGGGCTCTGGAGATGATGTCAAATTGTGCGAGCAACATGTCTTTTGCTATTAATCTGTTGACATCCATATGTTTGTATCCATGGAATTAAGGAGTAATACAACACTGATTTGAGAATGGGAGCTCATTAGAACCTAATCTGGTTATTGTCCATATCATTCATATATGATGAAAAAAGTTTGTAACAAGAAAATGCCAACTGTCAGTGTTATCAATTCTGTCCACTTTCCAACTTCTTGTCATATTAAAGTTCAATCATTCTCTGTCATCAACCTCTAAATAAGATGGTTGACTAATCTAGTTCTTCTTCTTTTTGTCTTCATTGATATTTTTGATGGCTGATGGATCTGATAAGCCCATGACATATTATTATTATTATTATTATTTTTTGGTTGTATAAGAATTTGAACCTGGAATCACCAAGTTGGGAGAGGGGGGTTTGTACCACTAGGCTGTCCCCTTGGGGACTAAGCCCATGAAATATTCTATAGTTCTTTATAAATAAATCCATTTGGTCACTTGCAGAGCAGGGTTGAACATTCGTGACTCATAATGATTAAGGATGGCTAATATCACAGCTTTCAAGTAAACTATGTGGAAGTTCTTCTCCAAGATGTAAGGTTCTGATTAAATTCGACCCTTACTCATGGAAAAGAGTCTTTGCGTATATCCAACCACCATGAAAATCCTAGTGAATAAGATACCTGTATGTCTTACCCTCTAAATTCCACATGCATGTTTCATTGGTATGGCACTCCACAATGGTTGGTCCAATTGCAAATTTTCATGTAAAGTGGAGACTTATACTCAATGTCTAAGTTTTAGTTGCATTCTTTAGATTCTCTTTCACTTCCCATAAACATTGCTGTCACCAGTATCTCTGACCTAAGTAGTGGACCTAAAACAGTAATCACAGTTGCAGAAGTTAGCAAGAAACCATAGCCAGCTGCTTAGTTCATGTGTACCTACCCAACTTCCACTAGGCACTCACACGCAAACTCATACTTTTTACGTCCAAATCTTGTTCAGTTCAAAGCACATAGATGCCGCCAATTAGCTTTCGGTGCCTCTCTCTCTGTCTCTCCACTTTTTGATTGCTATATAAGCATCCTGCATTGCCATTTTGTCATCACAAAGTCGCAGATCAAATCCTCATTATATCTTATATCTTCCTGTTTCTTTAGTCTTTCACTCATTATTACTACATGGCTCGCTTTGTGTCTGTTTTGCTCATTTTGGTACTTGTACTAATCTGTCATGTGCCCGGTTTCACAACAAGAATACTAGTTGGCTTGGAGAAAGGAGGGGTCTCTTCTTTGAAAGATTGTTCGGTCCTAAATGCCCTTCGTAAGTGTGAAACCCCACCATCTGCTCCGAGTGGCGAAGGTCACGAAGTGACCATTAACGAAAGGCTTGTAGTTCTCCATCTTGCCAGTAGAGACAGATTTCTGGGCGGCTCAAACCCAAGTCCAGGAGAGGGCCATTAGATTTTGTCTCAATCCCACATTTCCACCATTTTATTTCTCAGTAAAAGCATATAATAGGTTTTATATATAACTTAAATTGTCATCTTTTCTTGGTCGCATTTTGTTTTAGATCGTTTATGCAGAATGCAGAGTCTTACATAGCTATGCTCGTCACTTGACTCTCAATAATGAATAACAACCTGTAAAAATTTAAGCAATAAAGTCTCTGTTATTTGCACGATGATTGTGGATGTATCTTCTGCTGGCACCAAATTATTATTTCATTTAGTGGGACTTGTAGATACCAATACCGCCAACTGGGAAAAGGAATTTCAACCGTCTTTATACAGATCAGTGCTCACGGGATTGCTAGCATCATCCAACACTCCATTACTTTTCAATCTCAACTCGGTTACCCATTTGGAGAATAGGAGCAGGTGTGGTTGGCTCCAAGGTACAGATAACATAACAATGTGGGACTTGAAAATTATAAGGAATCATTCTCTTCAACTCCAAGTTCCCACCAAATTCACTTGACTAAACCAGAAGAATAGTATTACAATTGGGCCAATCTGAGACCGCTCAAAAGAGATTCCACGTTTTATTTCCTTTCCAGTTGTCCAAAGAAATCAAATTGGAATTATTTCAGTGAACTTTCGGGGCAGATGGTTTCTTAGTGAACTTAGGATTAGTTGATTTATTATTTTAAAATAAAAAGATAAAATAAAAGTGAGCCAGCAGAGCAAGCCCCGACAGGCAAGAACGTGTATGGGCCAACAGACAATCGAAAATAAATTAAATTTAAATAACGTATCCTATGATTTTGCTTCTCTAGGGAATATAGAAAGACCCTTAAAGGTCCAAGGGAAAGAGTAAAGTTTTTTTTTTTTTTTTTTTTTTTGTATGTTACACGCATGGAATTTTCAGATTAGAGGAGGGTTGTGACAATTAAACTATTTTTTGTGACCAAGAGCAAAAATTATTATTAAGAGGGTGTTTGAGAAAATTTAATTTGTCTTGATTTTGTTTATTACATTTTTAAAGCAAATTTAAAATGTTTAGTAAGTATATACTTCCATAATTTTGGAAAAAAAAAATTATTATTATTATATCAATTATTTTTGTATTAATAAATTTACTAATATAAATTACTAACAAAAAATTAGATTAAAAATTATCAAAATAAAACTTAATGAAATTCTTTTATTTCAAAATTAGGATTTCGCCAAATTACGTAAAAATATATTGTCAGGCAAATTAATTGAAATCCCTGGGCTTTTGAGATTGCTCGTCGACAAAGAAAAGTCCATGGACGTGACACTCCAGTCTTGTAAGGTGAACGGGTGCTTTCACATTGACATGCTTTAAATCTACAAACCGGTAATCCTTAAAATCACCATGATTAATTTGGACATAATATTATTATTAGGAAAAAAAATAATATACGTTATTATGAGAATCTGAAACACAGACTAGATTCATAGTATTTGAAGAATACCATTAATTTGTACACTTGAGCAATACAAATTTGCATTTATATTCCATATTTATATGTAAACAAATTAATTTTACTTTATATGTAATACACAAAAATAAAAAGAAAATCTGAATCTGTCATTTAATATAAGGAAATTTATTTTTCTTTTTTCCAAAATTGTTGTTGATTAGGATAAGATACAATAGAACATAAATGGGAAGAGAGAGAAATAGTTTTAGATCATTGAATGGAATTCACCATTCCTAAGACCCAATCATTGGATGGAAATTTTGAGATTAAGAATTTCAACCTTAAAAAATTGGGTTATTTATTAAATTTGAGGAGGCTCAGAACACAACGTTCAGAGCACCGAAAAAAGAGCGGCCTTGAGCAAATTTGACGAGTAACCCTGTGGTCAATAGCGTTCTTCGAATCTCCCCGTCATATTATAACACGTGGGTGGCGGAAGGGCTTTGGGGTAGGATTGGTTGCAGGGAATTGGAGCTGACTGGTCACGGCAGAGGGACGAAACCTCAACGGGCGAGACGATTCAAAGAAAGACGGCCTGCGAGCGGATGCGAAATGCAAGCCGCGTGAAGGGAAATGGCAGTTTCGTGAATAGAAGTGAGAGAAAAGGGCAATTTAGTCAAAATAGGAGGTTCTTCAATGGCTCCCCTTAACCGTCTCGGTGCATTTTTCAGAACGCGTATAAAATGTGCAGAAGTCTCTCCATTTCTTCCCAATAATCTCTCTCTCTTTCTTATTCATTTCTTCGTCGATTGTTTTATCTAAAGCTCACATTTCAAAATCTCTCTCTCTCTCTCTCTCTCTCTATCCCCTTTGTTGGTCTTCTGGTAATCTGCAGAGAGACGCTGGTCTTGCTTCATATTTGAATCGAATCTGTAAGTTGATCTGATCTCTCTCTCCCTCTCTCCCTCTCTCCCTCTCTCTTAGTAATCGGTGTAAGTCGGCGTCCCCTATTGCTTGGAGTTTGAATGATCCGAAATGCTATGAAACTGCCATATGCATGATATACTCTCTGTCTCTCTGTGGGCTTACAATTGACGATCTGGATGAAATGAATGAGTTTAACTGATCAGTTTAATTATGCGTTAATATTGAGGTTAAATGCCTAATTCTAACCTGGCGGAGCACATTCAATTTAGATCTAGAGATTCAAATTAGCAGTTTCGTGTAATTTGTGTGAATCGAGGTTCAAAG
The DNA here is from genome assembly GCA_033439265.1 of Dillenia suffruticosa. Taxonomy (NCBI): domain Eukaryota; kingdom Viridiplantae; phylum Streptophyta; class Magnoliopsida; order Dilleniales; family Dilleniaceae; genus Dillenia; species Dillenia suffruticosa. Next base: position 7,215,536 of record JAVTVX010000005.1, read on the forward strand.
TTGATGTGGATGATTAGGTTTTCGTTGAGATCTATGATCATTTGTGCATTTTTTCTGTTAGATCTGATTAGTCTGTCCTAAAATGATTAATTTTTTTTCCCGGTATTACCGACGTGTACGTCAGATCTCAATTTTCAAATTAATATCGTATCTATATATTTTCTTTTAGATCTGCATCGATCTCCACAGACTCTTAGTTCATACTATAGATATGATTGTACTCGTAATTCTATCTACCTATAATCTTTACTCTCCTGTTTTCTGGGTTTCACTTTTCTTCTTACTTGAACCCAGTCCATTAAATTCTAGGTTTTTTCATATCCTCCTCTGAAACATAATCTACTTTACATGATTGTCATAGAATCAGACCATACTTATACTGCCATCTCATTATCCTGTCTTGCATTCAATTGATTTAATATATGCTTTTTTAAAATTGGGATTTTTTTTTTTTTTTGTATTATGAAAGTAATTATGATGAGCTTGTTTGTAAAGATTTAGGCACCTGAAATCGGTGGAATTGCAGTATGATGCCTAAGCTCATGGAACTTATCGTGACAGTTTATCTCACAACAAATAGTACCCTATACATTTTCTTTTATTTTGTCCTTGGACTCCAAGGCCACATATTTCTTTGTTTAACGAATATATTTTTCTTATTCTTTTTTTAAGTTGCGATTTTGACTCTAGGTTTCTTATATCCAGTTGTGAAACCATCTTAAGATGGCTAATTACACACCAAAGAACATCCTTATTACTGGAGCTGCTGGGTTTATAGCATCACATGTTTGCAACCGGCTCATCAGAAATTACCCTCAGTACAAGATTGTTGTGCTTGACAAACTTGATTATTGTTCGAACTTGAAAAACCTGATTCCTTCAAAGGCATCCCCGAACTTCAAGTTTGTGAAGGGAGACATTGGCAGTGCTGATCTTGTAAATTTCCTCCTTATTACTGAATCCATTGATACAATTATGCATTTTGCTGCTCAGACCCATGTCGACAATTCTTTTGGAAACAGCTTTGAGTTCACCAAGAACAATATCTATGGCACACATGTCCTCCTAGAAGCCTGCAAAGTCACAGGCCAAGTCAGGAGGTTTATACATGTTAGCACAGATGAAGTTTATGGTGAGACAGATGAGGATGCGGTTGTTGGAAACCACGAAGCATCTCAACTCCTTCCAACTAATCCCTACTCAGCGACAAAAGCTGGAGCAGAAATGCTTGTCATGGCTTATGGTAGATCTTATGGATTACCTGTTATAACTACGCGAGGAAATAATGTCTATGGTCCTAATCAATTTCCTGAGAAGTTGATTCCAAAGTTCATTCTCTTAGCTATGAAGGGGAAGCCTCTTCCAATTCACGGCGATGGGACCAATGTAAGGAGTTATCTTTATTGTGAAGATGTTGCTGAGGCTTTCGAAGTCATTCTTCACAAGGGAGAAGTTGGTCATGTTTACAACATTGGGACAAAGAAGGAACGGAGAGTGATCGATGTGGCAAAAGACATTTGCAAGCTTTTCAACATGGACCCCGAAACAAGCATAAAGTTCGTTGAGAACAGGCCATTTAATGATCAAAGGTACTTCTTGGATGATCAGAAGCTGAAGAATTTGGGTTGGTCAGAAAGAACTACATGGGATGAGGGACTAAAGAAGACTATGGAATGGTACATTAACAATCCTGATTGGTGGGGAGATGTGACTGGAGCATTGTTGCCTCATCCAAGAATGCTGATGATGCCTGGTGGTGTAGAAAGACTCTTTGATGGGTCAGACAATGGCAATTCTGAATTCTCTAATAACACCCCCAGACAGGACAGAATGGTTGTTCCAACTTCCAAAAGCACCAGCTCCCCCAGAAAAAGCTTGAAATTCTTGATTTACGGTAGGACTGGGTGGATTGGGGGCCTACTCGGGCAGCTGTGCGAGAAGCAAGGGATTCAGTATGAGTATGGAAGGGGGCGTCTTGAGGACAGGTCATCACTCGTTGCTGACATCCAGAATATCAGGCCAACACATGTTTTCAATGCTGCTGGTGTGACCGGTAGACCCAATGTCGATTGGTGTGAATCTCATAAAACTGAAACTATTCGCACCAATGTTGCTGGTACTCTGACCCTGGCAGATGTTTGCGGAGAATATGGCCTCCTAATGATGAACTTTGCTACTGGATGTATCTTTGAGTACGACAATACACATCCACTGGGTTCAGGTGTTGGCTTCAAGGAGGAAGACAAACCCAATTTCTTCGGTTCATTCTATTCAAAGACCAAAGCTATGGTGAGCTTAATCTGAAATTTTTCGTTCTGTTTCTTGTCATTACTTAAAATTGTAGTTGTATGCTCATGGACATGTCCTTGTACCAACCAGGTTGAGGAGCTCCTGAGAGAATATGACAATGTCTGCACACTCCGAGTCAGAATGCCAATTTCATCTGACCTCAACAATCCTCGCAATTTCATCACCAAGATTTCCCGCTATAACAAGGTGGTTAACATCCCAAACAGCATGACGGTGTTGGATGAGCTTCTTCCTATTTCTATCGAGATGGCAAAGAGGAACCTCAGGGGTATTTGGAATTTCACAAACCCAGGAGTTGTAAGCCACAATGAGATCCTAGAGATGTACAAGGAGTACATCGACCCCAGCTTCACTTATGCTAATTTTACTTTGGAAGAGCAAGCAAAGGTGATCATTGCTGCCCGAAGCAATAACGAGATGGATGCCACCAAATTGAAGGCCGAGTTCCCTGAATTGCTGTCTATCAAGGAGTCACTGATAAAGTATGTCTTCGAACCAAACAGGAAAACCCCCGCTGCCTAGATTTGCAATTATGCTCATGAACCTCAGGAATCAAGAAATATAAAATTGGATTTGGTAATATGATTGCATTGAATTTCACAGTATTAATCCATTCATTGTTAGCTTCAGCCTAATTATATCTATCGTCATAGATGGTGCTTATGAATAATCCTGCTAGGTGTCATTTTTGTAGTAAAATGAAAATGTCCGTAGTTTGGCTATTGTTTTTCCACGGTTTTTTGAGTAGTTTTTGTCCTGTATTATGGTACAATATGCAAGACTGCAGCCTTCTTTGAAGGTCTGTAACTTGAGTATTGTTTCAAATTTAATTTGTTATTCAATTATTTCTCTCCCCAATTTTTTTCTTTTATGCCGAATTTTTTCCGTTTTAAATCTTGCTAAATTTGTGGTGTCGATCATTTCATCTCATCTGTCTCCTTACAAAATGGTGTTGCACTGGTCTCCGCTATGGCCAGGCAGCGCTAGAAGCCCCTCTTAAGCCCATCAGTTTTGTACCTTCAGGCTCATATTTTCATGTGTAAATGGCCTGGCCCAGCCCGAGATGACCCATTTGTTTAGCTAGATTGGGCCTGGCTACATTGGACACTACAATTTCAATTTTGAAAAATGGCCCAGCTCAGATCCAACCAAGCCCACCTTACCTCGATCCTTTGGACAAGAACACACATATGTCCCAGGTGGTTCCACCAATTATAGACCAAGCAAGATTCAGCCCGCCTAACCTATTACTTATAGTACGAGATGAGTTCAGTTCGTAGGAGCAGGCCTGCGCAAAATTTGATGGCTAATCTCTGAACTATGGGCAGCTTAATGGCACATGCACTTGCACTACAGCACAGCCTTTGCGCTGTTCAGCTATTCTGGATTAAGATGGAAACTTGACATAAAACCAAACTCCTTTGAATTGAGCAGTCAATCACTCTATCTCTTAACCAAAGGTCTCGAGTTTGAATTCGGAGAATAGAAAAAAAGAATTTGGGAGAACCAATCCCTTACTCGGACCAAATTAGTCATGCATAACTAAATACCGGTTAATCCGGTACAAAAAAAAATAATAATAAAAAAAATCTTATAGACACAGATGTGGACATCTGTGGGCAAAATTTGATGTCTGATCTCTGAATTACTGGCAGTTGAGGAAGTCCACACGTCTGCTCAATTAGCATATGCACTTGCACCATCACACAACCTTTGCGCTGTTTATCCTATTTTAGACCCAAGATGGGAGACTTATCAAAACATCTTACGGACACAGATGCCTGTCGACCGTCGAGGCTCCTCTATACCACATGATCCACGAGTAACATTATGTAGAACCAACCACTCGTACTATATACCAGTTCCCAAACATTAACAATCACCAAATATCAATCAACCCAAATCACATTTGACAAGTAGAATAGAATTCTGAATTGATTGATCATTTCAACCAAAAATAATAATAAAAAAAATGATAAAATTTTCATCTTTTCTGTGGTTTAGATGTTTATAGTCAAAAGTATTAGAACTTTCCCATAGTGCGTACATATTCAGGCTTTGTAGAAACAGCTGGGTATATGATGGAAGAGAGATGATCAATAAGAGAACATGTTATTCACATGACAACAAAATTGGTATATACTTTTGTCTATGGCCCTATTAGTTGGTTGATGACAAGCTCGAGGAAGATGCCTGCGCAAGCTCCTTCAGAAATGAACCCACCTCATCTGATGATCCAAGAAGATACCGAGCACTGGTCCGAGTGCGGGAAACGGCACAAGAGAAGTAGTTGTCTCCCTTGAGATCCAGCACATTAAATGATATTTTCTCTGATGATGGTCGACGTCCACCACCAGTGCCATAATTGGTTGTTCTTTTATCGGAGTTTGGAATAGGACGCTGAGTTTTGCCATAAGATGCTTTTGAACCGCTTCTACTAACAGGAAGTTTCAAGGAAGGCCTTCTCTCTCCATGGATCCTCAATGCATCAGTCACACTTGGTCTAGGGGTACCAATGGCATCGGGAGGAAGCTCCGGCTCAAAAAATGTATATACATCCTCATCCTGTACCACAGGAATACAACATTTCCTCGTCTATCACTAAAAGATGCATAAGATTCCAGCTATCTCGGGACTTCTTTGAAACAAAAGTGCAATTCAATTATGCACATTTTTAGAATCTAAACTTCTTGAGCAAGCATGTGGGAGTAGGAGCAACTCAAAATGATTCACACAATTAGGATACCATCTGAGACATTTTTTACTCGTTTCTTTAGATAAATGCTCATAATTAAGTGTAAGTACCTTCCCCAAAAAGTGCCCTATACACAGGACATAATCAATAGGTGATGTCATGGCTTTGCTGTGAACTATTTCTCCCAAGATACGATCAATTGCTGCACCCTACACAAAAACAAAAAGTGAGAGACCAAATATTTGGGAATACATAAGTAATATCAAAGTTTCTAGCTTGACACACCTTGGTAACACCAACAGCTCGCACCTCCACAGATCGACTACCTTGAACTACATCCACCGATGCATTAGAGATGGGACCAGTCCAAAGATGTTGGAGCATGTCCCTTGCTTGAAGCCTCCCAAATTCAGGGTCTACAGTCATTAAACATTTGGAAGCAAATGGTTATATAAAGTAGAAGTTATTGAACATACAATCACGAGAAGCAGACAGGCCAGAGTACCTGCATATTTGTAATTCCATACAAGTGAAGTTTCACGAAGGTCAAAATGTGAACGGGGAGTCCTTTCGGTGAAATACTCGAATACATGCTGAAGATTGATTATGATGTTATAAATATTGATGCTGGAAAAAAACTACAGAACAGTGTATAGATTTGATAGAAGCACCTTAACACTGTCAACCCATTCCATATTTAAGTGCTCTGGCATGGTTGTCATCCATTGTCCTTTGGTAAAGCGCAAAAACATCCCATTTTCTGCGGCCAGCCACATGCTATATTCGCTAAAGTTCTGTGACAGCATTAAATTCATTTAGAATTAAATACATTAGAGCCAAATAAAACCAACATTACAACAAGGTAGCTAAGTACATTATCTAAAACGCTTCTTTCACTGCCACTGAGGACAACAATTGTTGTCTTTGGGTCACTGCAAAGTGCTGTAAGGGGTTCCTTTAACTCTGGGTGCAGTTTGAGTTCCATTTCCTTAATTTGGTCACCGCCTCTTCTCCCAGGAGTATCCACCGGCTCAGTTAGTGTTGCATTAAAGCCCTGAAATTTTAGACGACCAGCACCAAGTCAAACAGAGTAAAAAATTAGCATGCGGATGAGCATGCGCGGAACACTTGATGCATGTATGCACACTCTTGTAAAGTCAATACATGTTAAGTAAATCCAATTATGCGAAGGCAAAGTACAAGTTAAAGAGATTAAGATCCCCCTTTTTCCTTTAAGCACCATTACAGAACAAAGTAGAAGTTTATTTCTTACCATACAATTGTTCTCTTGAAATCTGGGATTTTAAATAATTGAGAAAAATTCCAACTGTATTCCTTCTCTAGCTGGAACCGTTGTTTATCAAATATCTTGAGCTTAGATAAGTGGGCTTAATGAAGTACAACAATGACACAATTTAAGACCCTAGGGAAATGCCACATTTACTGTTGTTCAGATTGTCCTCCCGGTGCTTCCATTTTCCATCACATTTCCACTTCACACCTATTATTGTAAAACATTCCATTTGAACCACCCGATCAGTATCTAAACCTATCTTTTCCTAGTTTGTCTCAAGCATGAGAACCACTCTATCCCGCCATCTAGAGAAAAATAAGCTAAGGGACTGCAACAAACATAAGCTCTAAAAGGTTCGCCAAGAATATTCAATTAGCCCATAAGTTGCAATCATGCAACTTGTTCTTCCAGTTTTCTAAGGAACTTAGTTATACACTAAACCTGAGTAATTAAAGTATAATGAGTTCTAGAAAAATTACAAAAGGAGAAAAAAGGGTAAATGCCCATCTCTTTTACCAAGCGCTATATGCACATCTAGCCAACATGATAATTATATGTAATGGGTGCAAATGATATACCTTTAAATGCTTAATGGATTAAGTATACAAAGTAGATAATTTTAACTTGTAATTAGTTCATTTGGCCAAAGATATGACAAGAGGGCAACTCATTCTCAGAACCAATATTAACAGTTCCAAATTGAACAATACATGATTTGCATGAAGTATTGCATCTCATGCTCTCAGATCAGAAACATAGCCAAGATAACTCATGCAAAAAAGTCGATCCAGCATACCAATATGAGTAATCGGTTATTAGACTGTAGATATCGTCCAATTGCAACTTGAAACCGAAGCATAGGTGGGACTTGTTTTGTCCTTAGTTGAGCCTCGACAACCGTGTCATTCAGCTCACTGCACAACAAATACAGAAGACTTAGTTTCCAATCAGGACCAAGAAAATGCTGATCCATTATTGCCCTTAGGCACAGTGTACAAATGATCGATTATATATAATCAATCAGCAACATGTGCTGGCTGACTAACAACCACCTAACAAACCAACCGTAAGCTGCAGACACCGTGATACAGACCACAATAAACACACGAGCAGGAAAAACTAAATCAGGGCATGCAAGTAGCAGCTTACAATTACCTCACAAATGTTTCAGCCCATTCTTGAGCTGTATGAGTTGTCACATGCTTGAAATTAAGCCGATGTCGCTTCTCTCTTTCTTCTGGTGACATATTAAGAGCCTGAGCAATTGCAGAAGCAACATCTGTAATATTCCATGGGTTTACAAGTATTGCTCCAGCACCCAAAGATTGGGCAGCACCAGCAAACTACAAAAGAGAAATGTAAAAAGGAAGAAGAGTTTGCAACAGGGCCAAAACAGAAGGAAAAGGATTCTTTTTATAATTGCTAAACATCTATAAGAAACAGTCAAAGAAGGATTATCAATTCTGCAGTACCCTAAACGGTCTTGACAGAGATAACATTGCAATAGACCTTCCTTCCAATCTGTTAAAAATGGGGGAGTATATATGCATCATATCCCCTTCAGTTATGTACTATAACTACTGGAAGTAAATTTGACAACAAAACAGAGATCAAAATGCTAAAGAAACTATATTGGAAATGCAACCAAAATTCTCTTCAGATGATTTTATTTAGCATAGCTGTGAAACTAAAATGCCATCCATTTTGAAAGAACACAATTGACACATTTTCCATGATGTGATCCAAAAATGCAGGGGCTAGAAGTACAAGATAAGCATATGGAGGAAATACAAACATATAGCACACGGCGTGCATACAGCTTAAGAAGAAGTTTTGACCAGTGAGGTGAAAAGAACATATTTATTATTTGTTATCTATCTGCGAGCAATCAATTTCTGAACAAATCTTTAATTCACCAGGGGTCTCAGGAGGACCAATAAACAAACACAATATTCTAAGTAATTTAGCTGAAAGATCTATTAATCGCTTGTTTTCTTTGAATGTGCTAATCAAGAAAAAGAAAATTTTCACCAGGCAATGGCAACTAGGAGAATGATGAGTCAATAGTCATTACTTCACTGAGAATGAGGACCCCTTTCTTTGCATCTTGGCATGCTACGAACTCATAACTCACAAGATTCATTCCATCCCGCAGAGATGTGACAAGAGCAACATCTGGACCGAAAAAATGGAATATAGACCAGAAGACGTAAAGAAACATTTTAACAGAAAAGTAAGAACAACTAAAAGGGGTGTGCAGCCATTTTAGGCATCTGTTAGATGGGAAACAAAAGAAACATTTCTAAAGTGATCAAACTGCAGAAAAAGCCAGGTAAATATGCATGCAAAACTGGAAATCCCAGTGTCGCTAAAAAAGGTGACTAAACTCTAGATCACATCCCCTTTCAACAATGATCAATTTCAGACCGACGACAATGCATATAACCTCGGGATATTGTGTGAGAAAGCTCATTATAAGGATATCCATAAAAAATTACTCAGTGCAAAGCAATGCAAGTGCCTCATATAATTTGCAAAAATACAAACATTCTCAGACATGACAATGTAAGCAAATAATATGTGCATATGGACTAGCTTCATTACATATGATGTTGAATCCTAAAACTTCATATATGCTGAGAGTAATGAACACAATGTACTCCAAAGTTCCATTCAGCTGGAGGCATACACAATTCCAAATTATTTAGATTCTTCTATTCTCAGTGTTTCAATCATACAACAATTTGAACTACCACGGAACTTAGGCTTAGAGAGGTTTGCCAAGATAAGTTCCAGACAATACGACATGATCTTATTTCTTGAGCATTCAAACAAGATTAGTACCAGTAACTGCATATAGTGCACATAATTTGTGAAAGTCAAGAGACCGATCCTGTAAAAAGAAATAAGTATTAAACAAAACCCCATATGCCGGAGAACATATTAAATAAAACATATCAGAAAGCATGACTCAGATTACAAAGCATGCATTTGAAGCACAAAATAAAGGTCAAAAATATTTTTTAATCACAGAGCTAAGTTGATTTCCAATCCAACAAATAAGGTCAAATGCATCTTGCTGTCACTAAAATTAGGATTTTTTAATCCCAGCAGAAGGCCAAGCTAACAAAGCAATAGAAAGTTTTGCATGGTTTTAGCACCAAGCTCGACTGAGCCAAAGTAGCTTCAGGTCATTTATTGTTAACAACTAAATCACTGTAAGTAAGGTCTGTTATAAATGTCTTTTCATTCCTAACATGCAACTTCTCAAGCTTACTAGCAAATCCATAACAAGCTTAGAGGCATTTTAGTAGTACCTCTGTAGGTGAGAGGTTCATTACATAAAGATGGGTGACTTCACAACCATCGAAAATAGTACCATGAATTTATCTGAGGGCTTAGAAAAAAATTCTTTCAAACATGAAGTTTCTCACATGAAATATCTCATCCTTGCCACTTGAGTATAAGTGACCAGTTTTTTCATTGAATTTTTGCAATGCCCACAAGGCCAAGGGGAACCTTTTCAAGTTTAACAAAACTCAAATGCCAAAATTTTTGGTTAATGTAGGAAATGCGAACACTATCTGCACCAGGCAGATTTTAGACCTCATAACATCAGTTTCAGCGGCCTCATTAACAAATTTTGGTGCAACTACGAGCTGTATGCTAATATATACACCACAATATAAAGGCTAATGGTAGTATGATGCTACATTCAGACACATGGCTTTCTGCATTTCCAATTCAAATTCTAAACAATTTTAAAGAAAATGTCTTCCATTAAAACCTAAGTTTTCTCTTAATTTTAGTTCCCATATCTAGTCCATATTGCACTAATGGCGCCCCATTGATAAAAAACTATAACAAATGTTATCCCCCTTCAAACCCAGCTTATTGCATTTTTCAGGAGGAGGTTTATCAAGTAGTATGAAATTTTTGCTACCACGCTCCAAGAAAGTAAACCTTTTCATCCCCACCCAAAAAAAAAAAAATAAAAAAAAATACACCTAAGTTAGATAAACAAATATTTTCAAAAATTTTCATCAAAGTGCAGACAAACATACCAGATGATGTATGGGAACAGCTGTCAAACTTCCAAATCTACCATTAATACGACCAACAATTTCATGAACCTGGCTTGTAAGTTTTTGATCTGCAAAACATATATGGTGAAGCAAATCATAACCCAGGACACTTTTATTTCTTATAGAGAAAGCTTCAGCAAGCAATGCATAAAAAAGAAACTACAAGTTTTATGCCCAGAATTAGTATGACATAACTAACAAGTGCATACAGTTCAAGGAGGAAAGTTTCATGCATGAGGAGCATAGCAAAAGAATGTCTCACAGAAATTGCAGTTACTTGGAGTTCAAAAGATTAAAAATTAGGGCAATAAGATCACAAGAGTGACAATATGTTACATTTGCAAGCATTGGAACAAGACTGAAATTATCATCCTTATTTGACAAACAGAAAATATTATGGTAGTACAACGTCTCCAAAGTAGAGTAGTGTTAATACTGGGTTAACCAACACAATTATAACCTGGAGTTGGACAAATAACTGAGCAAGGAGGAAGCATGTAATAAACCAGTGGAAGCAACTCAAACTCTATATTTGAATTAGTAAAACCATATGCATCAATCTATTTGGGATGGGCACTTCTAAAGAGGACCCATGCCTTTATGGAATAGTTTAGACTACATTTTACACATTCTTCTTTGGACATGTGAAACAAAATCGGTCTTTGCAAACACATTAAGAACTGCTATGCAACAGTATTGAAGAAAAATACTTTTAGAGAAACATCTCGCTCATTCTTAACTAAGTATTCAGATAACATAATCTCTTTGCCAAATTGGCCCTACTCTAATATGCCTCTGCATCTCAAAATCAAACTTGCACACACATTGTTTGCTTACTTTGCAGTAATTTAAAACCAACACAGTAATTTAAAACCAACAGAATAGACACTTATTCGTTTTGAATCCTTATCAACTACAAGATCAAATTTTAGAACAACAAATCTGAGAACATTGAAAATTGGCAAAATAAGAAACAATAAAATAACATAGTTGTGCACATACATTCTGGAACATCCGTCCTTGTTGGCACAGCAATTTGTAACAAAACTACTTTTTCACGCCATTCTGGATTTTCCTCCAGAAACTTTTCAAATGCCAATATCTTTTGGGGGATTCCTTTTATCATGTCAAGACGATCAACCCCTAACATTACCTGACAAATGAGATTCGAATATGAGTTCAGCAAGAGCAAAAGGTAAAAAATACAACTAACGTAGACTTGGTAATTTCATATTATTAGAAGACATAAATTGAACCTATAAGATTAGCAGTCTTATATTGATTTGTGACACCGCTATCTTCAATTGAAATTTGAATGTTGAAAAAATTAACAAAAAAATTTTGGTAAAATTAGTCATCATGCTGGTTATATATCATGCTTAAACTATTATGTAATAGAGTTCACCCAGTGGGACTGTAGTAATAATTCAAGACTTCCATAAAAAGTGAAAAAAGAAAATGGTCTAGAGCGATACTAACCTTTCTGTCCGCAAATGTTTCTTTTAATTCTTTGATGTGATCCTGGACCTGAGGAGACTCAAGTGCTCGAATAAATCTGTCCGAGTCTATCCCAATAGGAAACTTGTAATCCAAGCCAATAAAGAAACATCAATAACAAAAGTATTGAACAGCTGAAGATTTACTTGCGACAATTTTGTAACTGAAAGAAAATGTCAAGTCTAGGAAGTACCGCAGCCACACGAGTCAACTTTCCTTGATCCTCAACTCCTTCAGGAGTACCCTCAAGTCCAAGGATTCGAGTGCAAGCACTGACAAAATGCCTTGCATAGTCATAGGTATGAAATCTGAAATGCAATATAAGAGCTATTGATCATTTCTGATCCAATAACCTTAACTCCTACTGTCAATAAATGATGAAACTAAAGAAGAAAAGGAAAAAAGAGAGGCAACTACGAAACGAGTGAGTCAGACAGAGATTCCTAAATATATTGCAAAGGTAACTTCTCCAATCAAATTGTCTTAGGCTAGCATTACACATTCTTCCACTATACAACTGTTTTATTATGGTAAATCTAGCAATTGCATAATCCAAACACCACTCCAAAATGAAAGCCACATCTCACAAATGTCTGTGCTAGTAAATGATAACTAGTTGCCAAGTGCATAGAAATGCAGTGCAGTATAGCTCTGAGTCAAATTGCTAGGGAACAATGGTATTTACCCGACTAAATCAGCAGCAAGCACTGAATGCAGTAACTCAGTTCGAGAAGGAAGAGTTCTATGGATTTCAGAGGAAGGAAATGGTGTGTGAAGAAACCATCCAACTTTCATTTCACTATTGTGCTTCTTTAAGCACTCGGGGAGAAACATGAGATGATAATCATGGCACCAAACGACATCACCCTCCTCATAATGCTTGTTAACGACATCTGCAAACATTTGATTTACCTTCATATATGCTGCAAACTGAGACTGAAAGCTTCTGGTTGTGGCAAGGCGATCCTCTTGTGGAAGTCCAAGGTAATGGAAAAGAGGCCACAAAATATTATTGCAGTAACCATTGTAATACTGTTGAACAATTTCCTCATCAAGAAATACAGGGATACACCTCTGTAAAGAAATTTAACAGTTTATCAAAATTATACAGCAGAACAATGCACACTATACATCAAAATTTCAGAGCCCCATACTACAGCCCCCACCTACAAAAAGATGGTCCAAAGTTACAAACCTTTTCAGCCAAAGCCTTAGTAAGGGCCCTCTGTCCAACCTCATCTGGCACATTCACTCCTGCCCAACCAATCCATCTAGCTTCGAACTCCTTCACACCTTTTAGAACCACACCAAAAAATAAAACACTTTAACAAGTGGACACATATACAGATTTAATAGGATCATGTAAAGGTTGCAAATTGAGCAGAACATAAAAGAAAAGGTGCACCAGCTTACCAAGCAAAGCAGTGACCAAACCTCCGGCACTTATCTCCAAAGCCCAGGAGTCCTCACCTTTCCTAATTGCAGAAACTGGCAACCTGTTTGCCACCACTAAAAGACGTTGTCTAAGTGGTTTCCCATCTTGCTTCCCACATCCATCACTAACTGCTTTAGCAGCAGCAACAGCCCCTTCCAGAGATTGATAAACAAAGGAGGACCCTAAGTTTTGTGCTTCTCGAGAGCGCTGTTCATGCTCAAAAGGCTCATTTCCTCTGGTTCCATCAACTTCGACATTTGTTTGAGAAGACCTGCTGCTCTTCCTAAGCTCTCTTTCTCTTAAGAGTCTCTCTACTCGACTTCTGGGGATGGCAGGAGTATCGTTGTACTTGTTCCCAGGCATAAGCTCAACTTTAGACCCACCCTTTAAACACCAAATTTTAAATATGGGTCATTTCTAAAAAAAAAAAAAAAAAAAAAAAAAAAAAAAGCAAAAATAAAATAAAATAAAAAGCCCATCCTAAAATTCATTTTAGATTGAAGTAAACCATCAAAAAGCACTGAAAGATCCCAAGAAACAAAACCCAAACATGAAGATTAAAAGAATTATAAATCATGGAGATTAATGTTCCATCCAAGGGGTGAATTCTGTAAAAATGATACTCATATGGTGTCATACTGATCAATTATTACAAGAAAAAGCACAATTGTACACTTGGTTACCACATCGATGAACATGTTTATACTGATTTTTTGGTGGCAGGAAAAATACAACAGGAAAGTACTGAATTATCTAAGCAAAGAAACTTGATTTTAACAAGAAGGCAGCAACAGAAGACTAAACATCAAGATTCAACCCAAATTAAAAACCAAGTTCTGAAAGTGAAAGAAGATGATTGGGTACAAAACCCCCCAGAAACATCTTGGAGAAAATACGAAAGCCACTGACTCTTTGAATCCCAGATTTTACTTAGCACAGTTAATCAAGAGAAAAGCCAAACACATTCTGTGAGATAAACAAACAAGAAGCTCAATGAGTTCGCTTGTGCTCTTGTTCAGATAGGTGAAAACCAAATACATTCTATGAGATAAAGAAACTAGAAGTTTAGTGAGTTCACTGGTGTTCCAATTGAAATTTTCGGGGTTCTCCATTACCTAGAGTAAAAACCCACAACTGTAACACGAGAAAACTTTCAAACCTTTGCTTCCAAAACACATTCTCGACGACAACAGAACTAATTATTTAGACCGACACAAGAATGCGTTACGGGTCTTACCGGGTTTTGGATCTAAAATGTCAATCTCAATTCTCACGAAATGGGTTCAGATTGCAAATCTGGCAAGAACTGAGTGCAGAGGAAAACAGAACCGATATTTACAAGAGAAGGCGAACGCAAGTTGCAAGGTGGCACTGCACATATTGCTATCAGGAGAGAGCTAAGAGAGAAGGAAAATCAGTCTGAATGGCAGAGAATAATCATTATGAGCGAAAAAAGTGAGGGAGCCAGCGAATCCTCGTGGAACCTTTATACGGTACATAAAGTCCAGAGCCATGCAGGTGACATCAAAACCAATTTTTTTTCTTTACAAAATTTGTTCATTTTCTCTCCGGCCATTTTAAATAGCTGCAAATGATGCCGGCATCACATTCTTAATATTCTCTGGCACATAGAATTAGCTGCAAATCTGATTCACAAATTAATTAACCTAACCATCTATACCGCACAGAATCAGAGTCACTTCAGCTTGAAAAGGACCAACTTTATTTTTTATTTTTTTAAATGAAGTAAGGCTTTTTAAGTCATAATAATTCTTATTATCCACAGCCAAAACAATATCCTGTCCAAACCACCCAAAAGAGAGAGAATGAAAAAAAATGACAGCCAAATGGTTTTCAGCACTTGCACGAGGCACGAGGCACGAGGCACGAGGCACGAGGATCAGCAGGTAAATGTGCCGGACTTGAAAATGAATTTTGAGAACAAAAATAGTGGTAGGAGAGTTCAAAAAATTACAAAATAGTTCAAATAAATATTTTGTTAGATGAAAAATCATGAAAACACGCCGATTCCTATGAAATAATAGGTTTGTGGCCCCTCCCTGGTAAAACTATTATCTCTTTTTTTTTTTAATTTCTTATATTTTCTCCTTTCTCTTCCAACCAACCTTTTCTCTTTCTCTATTTTTGATCAAACTTCTTTATCTTCTTCCTTATGACTCCCGGTCAATTTTCTCTTTTCTCGACTACTGAGAGAGGAACTGATCAATCAATTTTTGGAAGAGAGAGAAATCGATCAACATGCATATCAATGATCAAGAAGAGAGCACAAATCGATTTAGAAGAGAAAGAAAGAGGAAGAGATAAAATAAGACATTAAGAGAGAAAGAAAGAAGAGAAAGAAAAAGAAAAAGAAAAAGAAAAGAGAGGGAATCAACAAGACAATGAATATCAACTGAGAACGGGAAAAAAAAAAGAATAGAGAGTAAATATAGTGAGAGACAATAATTTTAGGAGATGGAAGAGAAGAGAGAAAAGAGAGAATAGTGACAATTGATCAAGAGAGATCGATCGATCAATCGAGATCGAGAAAGCTAAGAGAATAGAGGGTCGTTATGCTTGAGAGCAGAACACCAGAACCCTCATTTCAGCAATTTTTGGCGCTATTTCAATTTTTTTAGTTAATAATAAAAATTTCAAGTTTACTTTGTAATTATTTGCCCATCTCTTCGCACTATCGCCATTTTCCCATGAATTTTTATATCTGCAAACCCCACCATATTTTTAGAGTTCTAAATCAAATGCATACCGATTTTAATTACAATAAAATAATTTAAAAATTGAAAGCCGGCATGAACCAAGAAAATGGAGAATTTAAAATCTAAAAATATCTTTCCATTTCATATAATGTACCATTGAGTTGCAATAATTATAATCCCTAACCAAAAAGTTGAAACAAGAATTTTTCTCACAATTTTTGGGAGCTTTTTAAGCATAAATATGAGAGGAGCAAAGGGAACAAAAGAAATTATTTCTTCTAATAGCAAATTACAGATTTTTTTTTTTTTTTAACTTCCGTGCTAACATTTTTGTGACTTGTACTATGTAACAATATTTGGACTTTTGGACCAACAATGAAAATTAAGTACCAATGCATAATTATCAAGAAGGAGACAAAGCCTTAGAAAACTTTAATCAAACATTTCCCTATCCTAAATCTTTTTTTTATTTTTTTTGGGGGGGGGGGGGGGCTTGGTTCTATTCTAGTACATCGTGTAAAAGCTGGTTTCATAAAATAGCCAAAAAAAAGGTGAAAGTGAAACCGAACCAAAAAAAGGTGAACGGGAGATGAGAGAAAAGTGAGTAGATTAATCACGCACGTGATTTCGGAGGTGGCCAGAAGGACCACAAGATGGTAATGAAAGTCACGAAGATTTTACTGATTTGGGGCCAGAAGAACCACAAGATGGACCATCATAAGCGAACTTTCCTTCCGGCTTCATCTTATATGCGGAACCTGAATTTAGGGGTGTAGCTAGGGACCAGCCACTAAGGGGGTGTCACTGTCGGTTTGCCAGACAAACATGCCAAATGCTGTGAATTACATTATCAACCCTTGAATTCTAGAAAGTCAAGCTATGGTACGGTATTCTCCGTCGGCTGCAGAATCCAAAACTGAGCCTAGTGCCCTTCTCAGGTTTCGAATTAATGTAATAGCAATAACAGCAAATTGAGCAAGTTAAGTGCTGGTCTTTCTTCGAAGAAAGCAAATAAATATAAATTTGATCTTCTCTCACCATAAAGAGTGATCAAATTAAAGTTCCCCCACAATTCGAATACCAAGAGCGGAGCTGCTAACGAAACATACTAATGGACAAGGAGGTTGAACCAATGGCAAAACAGATTGGACAGGGAATGAAACTAAAAAAAATATGATCATATGAATATAGAAAATGATATGGAAACAAGTAAAACAAAATGGTAAAATAATTGGTGATATAAGTAAAACAATTGGTGCTAAATATAATAACGAGCATAAAGGATATATTTGGATACAAGAAATAGTTGACAACATGAAAATAATATATTATGCACACTGGAGATGGCCCCTTTGGTACTTCAAAAAATTAAGTAGAATGGTGAAAATTTAAAGTATAATGCTAGGCTTGACTCATATCTTAAGAAATAAAAGCTTTTTTTTTTAGTGCCCGACCTTCTTGTGCGAGCTTCTTTATTATGTTTCCGAATTAGAATTATATTTTATTTAAAAAGAAGCGTAACTTTATATATACTCAATATATGATCCTTCTATGTGAAGGATAGATACTTAGGGTAAAAGCTTATACTAAATATTTTGGACATCCTATAGTTTTCTCTAATTGTTCTAGAGTGTAAAGAGAATTATTTGAGATTAATAAAAGTTTGTGGAAATAGGTAGAATCCCAAACACGGGGTGCAAAGCCAAGTCAAGCTACTGTCGCCCTTTATTTACTTTTGGTTTTGTTCATAACTCTTGTGTTTGTTAATTTCTTAGTTTACATATGATACTGCATAAAAGCATTTAAATAACACCTAAACCAAAGGAAAATGTGAACATAGAATATAATATGAGACGAAGCTATTCCACATAAATATTTACAGCCAGAATGGAACTACTATCCATGTGCCCTGTGATCAAATATTACAATTGATGGTAAATTTCTTACTGCCATTTCAGCTTTCATGATTCAGGCTCCCGGTATTTATTGTTACTGCTTGGTGTACACAACATTTTCAAATTGAAACCTCGACTTTCATAAATATGATGCAGTCAAAAACATACATTTTACTTACAGTAGTAGCTATTGAACTGAAGGAAAGAGGAAAAAACCAAAATAAAACAACAAAATAAAGTGAGAAATTTACATGGTAAATGGTACTAATTATATGGATATCTAATGAGGCAATAAGCAGTTTTTACTTGAATTTTTGCAATCATAAATCGAAGACAAATTTTGGAATTGATAAGCTTAAAATCTTGATAGGGCCATGTTAGGAATAGAGATAGCAAGGAGTAGAAAGGTTTTGAAAGATTAAAACTTTCTTCGATTAATGGCTCTAAGGAGCATTACATAGCAAAAATAAAGAAAAAAAACTCAATCTCTCTTTAAACGCAAACTGCCCACACTTCTCAAAAGCTAATTAACTTTTTCCATGCCTTTCTCACTAGCCTTCATATTCTATTTATAGCCTGAGTCTCTCTTCTAACCACCCAATATTCTCCTAACAGCAAACTATTACATTTTAAACATCTTCTAACAGTTTTGATGCCTTTGCTTACTGCGTTGGTAGACTATCAACCCACTTGGGTTGGCTATCTGTCTTGCAGCAGCCCATTCATCTTCCATCTGGACTAAAGATGCCACATCTTCATATGGCTGGTCTCCTGCAATTGCCTCTCTAACATTGCCTCCTGCTGAAACTTCAGCCTTGTCCTCAAGGCTGTAGCCCTGAAATTTGCCCGTAAAATCTGGAAAGGTCCAGCCTGTTCTATTTTTTTTTCAGCGAATCAGCATCTGCTTTTTCCTTCTAACGAATGTCCGGATGATATTGTAAAGTTTCTGCAGCTGCAAGGTCACTTGCGGCTTCGTCCTTCGATGGGATCTCATCCTCGCCAAGAATGATCACTCGCAGGCTCTTGTTGGGGCAGTTGTGGAGTGGGTGATAGGGTTGTCGACATTTGAAACACAGCCCTTTGGAGTGCAGATCCAAGAGCTCTTGATGAGACAAATGGTGGGAGGCTCTAGTTGCTGCGGGTGAAGATGGTTGCAGAGAGTTTGGGAAGGAAGACCATAGGGTGTTGGTTGGCTCGGTAACAGGGGGTGGGTTAAAAGAGAATTGGGTTCGGGTATATGATTTTGGGTTATAAAGGGTGTCGAGCCCCTAGGAGCCAGGTTAGTCCCGCCCCAGTGTCTCAACCCGAGAGGGAAGTGGGCCCCATCCTCTTTACCCGGTTGAAAGCCTGTTATAAAAATGTCATTCTCTTGTTCTACCTCCCGAGCCAACTTCATTGTCTGAAAGAGGGAGAGGCTCTCGTGCGAACGTATTTGCACGCGGATCTCATCTTTCAGCCCTCTTAGAAAGAGCCCTAGATAGATCGATGGATTCAAGCCCTTGAGAAGAGACGCACGGGCGACAAACTCATCAATATAGGCGTCAACAATACCCGTCTGTTTCGTAGAAGCTAGCGCTTCGAAAGGATTTGTTGATAGTTCTCCTCCGAAGCGATCGAAGAGTTCAAATGTGAGTTCGTACCAAGAAATCGATGGGTTTTGAGCGAGAAGCCACTGGATCCAGTGAAGTGTTGGTCCATCCATGGAGACCATCGCCATCGCTACCTTCATCTTATCGCTAACACGATTGATTATGAAGAATTGCTCTGTGCAAGCGACCCATGCGGCGGGGTTGTGGCCATCAAAAGAGGAAAGATTAAGTCGTCGCAAGGTAAGCTGAAAGTCGTCGTTCGTTGGGACTTTAAACGGGGGTTCGGTGTGCGTGTTTGTTCCCAGAATGGGAACGGAGCCAATGTTGAGAGAAGGGCTGCCGGGAACCTCGTTGAGGGCTGTTGTCGATGATCCGGCTTCATCACGGCCCTCATTTTTTTTACGGAGTAGGGCGACAACCAGTTCCTCCAAGGACTACAGACGGTCCAATTTCGAGCGCCGGTGGTTCATCTCCTCTATCAACGTTGGGACGCTCTTCCCGATGTCGGCAATGCTCTTCTCCAAGGTATCCAATCTTGTTTCCATTCGTGTTTGAGTCATGAATAAGATGTAGGATGGAAAAAAACAGAGAGAGGGAGACAGAGAGATGAGCAGGGGGAAGAGAAGGCAGGTCGGACCAAATTGTTAAGAATAAAGATAGCAAGGAGTAAAAAGGTTTTGGAAGATTAAACCTTCCTTCGATTAATGGCTCTAAGTAGCATTACACAGTAGAAATAAAGAAGAAAAACTCAATCTCTCTCTAAGAGCAGACCGCCCACACTTCTCAAAAGCTAATTAACTTTTTTCATGCCTTTCTCACTAGCCTTCATATTCTATTTATAGCCCGAGCCTCTCTTCTAACCACCCAATATTCTCCTAACAGTAGACTGTTACATTTTAAACATCTTCTAACAGTTTTGATGCCTTTGCTTTCTGCATTAGTAGACTATCAACCCACTTGCGTTGGCTATCTGTCTTGCAGCAGCCCATTCATCTTCCATCTGGACTGAAGATGCCACATCTTCATCCGGCTGGTCTCCTGCAATTGCTTCTCTAACAGGCCACTACTACCGCTTAAGTGCTTGATTTGAATAGAGAAAGAATAACCGAAGTGAAAATGAACTAAAATAGAAATGAACATAGACAAAGCCTAAGAATACTTTACATGCACGTCACTTAACCAGGCTTTCAGCCCTCAATCTCAATCCATCAAATATCAAAAGGCCACGAAAAATTGGACCTCAATCTTGTTCAAACAATTATTTCTCTATCATTCAATTCAAAAAATTTGGCAACCTGATGGTATTAAAATTGTTTAAGACAATAAAAATGTTTTTCCTGGGTAATTTCAAGTAGGATTTGCCTACTGTTAATATCCCCTTCATGGTTCTAACACATATGACAAGAATCCAAACCAACTTGTTAGTTCTGCCATGGAAACTGATTTATCTGTCTTGGTGTTATCAATTACCAATTAATAAATCATATTGCCCAGACAAATTTAATCCTGATCAATCTGAAGTTACAAAATGAGTTGTAAGACAAGTACAAAAGCAACTAAACAGATGCCAACATTTAAATTATGCCAGAAAAAGGCCACTCACCTAGAGACAAAAATAATGAGCAGCAACTTCCAGGACTTCTGCAAGCCCTCAGAAAAAAGAAAAAAAAAATCTATAAATTTTTAACTTTTCTATTCAAACAGCAAACATAACTTCGTCACTAGATATCAATGTGAATCGATGAAACTAATGACATATCCTATACTTCACTGTCAAATCAATTACAAATATAAAGTGAAAGTGTTAGGTAAAATACGAATAGCAACTATATGGTTAACCAACTCTTGGATGTACACATTAGCTCATTGCATGGCCATGCATTTAATCCGGAAATCTTACAGTACTTAAATAGAGAAATGCACAGTATGAGCACCATTCTCACAATGCTTAGTGAATTTGGTGTATCCAACAGCTACAAACTATCGAAATGAGACAACCATACTGTCTTATAATTTTTTTTGGTAAAACACAACAAAAAATAATGTTTAGACCAGATGCATATGAATTTACATTCCATAAGAAATTAGTACCGTTGACAAAGAAGTGGCTGAAAACAACAGATGATGGCCTATACCAAATTCTGTTCCTACAAGAAATTCAATTCTCACGGTTGAGATATTTACCATTGCTTCCCTTTTTTTAGTTTCAATTTTTCCTCTTTTTGGGTAGACGAGACTCTACCCCTTTTGTTAAAAGTATAACCTATTAAATACCGTTGCTTCCCTTCTTTTAGTTTCAATTTTTCCTCTTTTTGGCAAGACGAGACTCTACCCCTTTTGTTAACTTACTAGTGCTAAAGTTTCTAATTTTATATATTCAACTTTTCAAACAAGCCCTTAAGTGGTCATAGTCTTAGTGAAAAATAAAATGATTAGCCAGAAATAAGTAAAAGAGTTGCAGTGCAGCAAAGGGTTTGACTTGGTTGGAGAAGAACATCTACCCAATCAATTCAATGATAGAGCATGGATAATGAGGGCAAATAGTAACTAATAGAAACCAAACAAAATAATATGATATTGACCCACAGAAAACGACCTACAACCACCATTTCATTCAATCATGTTAACGAATTTTAAGAAGGAAAAGTCATTCAAACTAGCTGTAGTTTCGTTACATAATGTTCACATGATGAAGATGGTGCCGAAGCAAGGGCTTCATAACAATTTAATGGGACACTAGTAGTGGTAAATTTATCAGAGACTAGTGTTATTCACAAGCTTTTCACCCTATTTTTGTTTCAGGGCAAAATGTGGGGACATGCGATTCATCAAATTTAAAGTCCACATCGTTTTTATGCAATACTGCCTAATCAGCACCGCACACACCTCTTAGGCCAAGATGAATGACATTTCCCTTTAACAAATAGACAGCCAGTCAATTCCATATTCCTTTTTTATCATTTGTTACGGGAGTGATTTGCAAAAAAAAGGCAGATGCTATAAGGAAACTCATTGCAAAGAAACACTGCATCAAACAGTAAGCATTGCTTCTTTTGCAGGGGACCACATACATGAGAATTGAACTAGATGACCACCTATGATAAGCACAGACAGACGTAATATCAAAGACAGCTGGTGGCTCAAATCAGTTCTTGTATTATTGAAACATCATTTTCTGGGGCCACGGTGGAGGAAAAAACAACTTTTTCAAGCCAATTTTTCTCTTCAGTTTTGTTTCATGTTTTCCAATCTTACATGAAAAAGATAAAAATGACAGAGGCATTTTCAGAAACACTTTTCTGGAAATAAAGCCCAAAAATAGGCTGCAAGGGGAGTCACCGATTTATACAAATGAATAAAGTACTTTGCTCAAACGCTTATTCATATGTACAAATCTACCAATGACAGAATGAGGCTTTTACATATGACAATTTTTCGAATTCAAAGAAGGCATATTATTCACATGTTAATTTGCAATTGCTCTTTTCAGATTGTTGATACCAAAATTCGTACTTGAGAGAATAATACCATTTAAAAATACATCATAAGAGAACATAACAAAAAATAACGGACATCTAACTATGCTAACTTATGCAAGTTATCAAACAGACTTACTTTTGGGAAGGCAAACCTAAGAACTGTGAAAAAAAAAAAAAAAAAAAACAAAACAAAAACAAAAACAAAACAAAACAAAACAAAAATCCTGGAAGCAGAGTTCTACCTCTTGAAGTTCAAGGATGATAAAGCAAAGTAGGGATATATCCTTGTCAAAGAAAAAACATGAGCTTTTATCAGTAAAAAAGTATGGAATAGTGATCCAAGCTTGACAAAGAAACCTGACAAGTGCGGGTAAATGAACAAATAACCAAAAGGGTAGAAAGAGAAAGGAAACCAGAAATTGACAGAAAAGACTTGCATGCAGCCACGTTGTTTTCTCTGGGAAAACAAATGGAATTGTGACATTATTGTTCTTGACCAGAGTCACCGCAATATGTTCTGGGTGTAAGACCGGGTCCGTGTGGTAACAAGAGACTTGCCACAGGCTATGACTAGTCTGATATTTTTCAGAACAGCTCGAAGTCACTCTAGGCAGAAGCACCTAGGTAAATGGTACATAATTGGCTAAAAAAAAAGTTTGTTCAAGGGTTGACTTATTTTCGCCAACCAAATCATCTTATCTATTCCTTTAATCCGCTACACGGTGATAGGACCCACCAACTTGAGAAATTGAGAAATCAATCATCTCAGTTGAATGAAGCGATACCTAAGGATCTGAAATGCATCTCAGGAAAACCTTTAAAATCAATTGAATTAATAGAGACTGAAAGCAGGAAAGATATAGCTTTCCAGTATAATAGTTGACAAGATGGCACCAAAGAAGATGCATAAAGTAAGGTCAAAATGAAAAGAACAATACTATGTCAAGCGATACAAGAAGCATGAACTCTTCTCAAGGACTCGTGGAGGGGGTAGAGAAGTACTCACCTAAATGAGTAACAAGTAACTGTATCGGAAACCATTTTCTAGTGGCCATTTTGACCATAGCATTAATGTGACTATATCTTCATTTAAAAAATAATTTGCGAATTAAATGTTCATAAAGTACAGGGAACCCAACAAGAAAAGGGGGGACCATATTAGTAGAATAACAAAGATTACATAGGACAATGGTATCTGGTATTCTGTCTTAATTAGCTTTACTAGCTTTGGGCCACATAAGAGGATACCCATCGTAAATATTGCTCGACTATGTGGCATACAACGTTGAAAGGTATGTCACCCCATGAGGCAAGTATTAATTTACTTGCTAGCATCCAAGAAGTGATTTAAAAAAAAAAAGAAACGAAAAAAGAAAAAAAAAAAGACGAAAGATGTGAGAGCAAACTTGAATGCTTAATAAGATTAGCCTTTAAAGATCGTTAATGAACCTATGGGTTTAATAGGTGAATCAGAAAATATCCAGGGTTTTCCGGTACGCACCAGAAAGTAAGTTGAATTACTCTAAGCTATGCAGCGGCCCAAGCTGAAGCTAAAGGGATTTAAAATCTAGTTATAAGATCGCCTGGTAAGAGCTGAATCCGTTTTGGTACATGGTAGTGCGGTAGAGTTGATTTTATTTAGGACAAATGAAATCAGATGCAGTAGAATCATATCCAAGCTCCAAATCATTTTAGTCAAATTGAAGAGACCGAATCAATCACCTACTCTGCATATCTGTTGCTCCACTTCCTCAAGTTTCATCAGTTTTAACTTCCGCCTACTGGTTTTTTCGAAACTAGAGTACACTAAAATGAGTTCTCCAGAATCAAGTACAAGCTCCTAAGATGTACTAAATTATAGCATCTCGATTGCAAAATGTTACAAAAGCAACATTTGTTCTCTCCATGTTCGATGTGGCCCTAAAGAATAAAGCACAGACCAAGAAATTACCTAACGATAGATTAACTAGGCCCTCAAATACCTTGAAATTTCACCTACTACCTATTAGGTTGACACTTGAAACCAAGATAAAAACAGAGGAATAAACAATCAGCCGACAAGAATACAAAACACAGGAAAACAATCATCCCACAAAGGTGCCAGTGGCTATGTGAGTCTGACTTGTAAAGATAGTCATAAAGAACCAGAAAAAGAAGAAGAAAATGAAAGCTGACTATCAGCTAAAAACATGGATTAAAAGAATCAATGTCTTGAATCCTATCTAAAGAAACTAAGGACTGAGGTCTTTCCCTAATGATCTTTCCTCCCAAATCACAATATCACTTGCTAAGCTTCTAAGTAATTTATTTCTCCACTCCCATTTGATATTTACTAATGTCCCATGACATGATTTGCGATCCAACTTTTGCTTACTAGAAAAGATACTTTGCACCGACTAATGAGACACTTATGAGCGTAAGGAATGTCCGACCCTTGCTAGAGCCAATCCAAATTCTTCGACAAATAATCATCCTGCCATACTACACTGATCGTATCTTGGCACTGCAGACTATGCAGTCAACACATCAATTATCAAACTCACAAGGGCATCAAGTTGTGTCTCCTTTCCCTCGCATGGCAGGAATTTGGAGATTCTAAATCACCATAAGCAGACGAAAAAATCCTCAACACTTTTTGTCTGCAACCACGCCAAGAACCTATCAAGGGGGA
Source organism: Dillenia suffruticosa (assembly GCA_033439265.1). Classification (NCBI taxonomy): domain Eukaryota; kingdom Viridiplantae; phylum Streptophyta; class Magnoliopsida; order Dilleniales; family Dilleniaceae; genus Dillenia; species Dillenia suffruticosa. Next base: position 7,241,203 of record JAVTVX010000005.1, read on the forward strand.
AACAATTGGGTATAGAGTTTCAATTTCCAATGGGAATCCTCCCACTTTAAGAAAAGCAGATACTAGCTCTCAGATTTATTAACTAGATACAATAAAAAGTCAAAGCATGAAATTTACTCCTAGCATTGTCAAGTGTAGAACGCTAATTCCAATGTTCAAGGACTCTGCTTCTCCTTAAACAGGGCATAGCACAAGTTGACAAGAAGCAAAGATTGTGGTATACTTTGAATTCAGATTGTGGTTGACTGCTGACTACTTTACCAGAGAATGCTTTCGCTACAGTCAAAAACCATTGTCCGTTGACTGTTGACTGTGGTCCAAAGATTACAGTTGATTGTTGTAAAAACGTTTTCTAGATTCAAGGAGATGGTAGTTTACAAATCATGAAGTCTTCTACCGAATCCCGTAGAAAGCTTAATCTATTGCGTATTTAGAGAATTAGGATTAAATTTTATTTCGCTGGAAATTGAGGTCTCGTTACCTAAATTCAAATCTTCAATCAGATTCAAGAAACAACGTCTTCACACTCAACGCACAGCATTTAATCAGACCAAATGGGACCGGAGACATCAATGTAAACTGTATGAAAAATGGAATCAAAATTTAATTAAACCTAAATCTTGGAATTCACTAAATAGGTCGATCACGACAAAGCAATCTACCAAATCACAAACCAGAGAAAACTCAACTCAGATCAACGCGAACCGCCTCAACTGAGAAATCAGACTAAAGTTACGAAAACATAACGCCAAAACTTCATCAAATTCCTCGTTACTTTTCTCTCCAACTTGATCGCTAACACTAAGACATTCAAGCTTCTCGTTAAAATCAACCTCATCAAAAAGTGCCATGAGCACACCATACGGAGAAATGAACATAGAGAAAGAGAGAGATAACAGAGAGAGAGAAAGAGAGGTTAACCTTGAGAGTGATAACCGCCTGATCAATCGCTATGGAAACTCCGAAATTCCGAACGGAAAAGGCAGCAAAAATTGTACATTCAGAGAGAGAGAGGTGGACGAAACGGCTTTGATGGCAGACCTTGAGATTGCTGATTTAGATAAGGCAAATTGAAACGGCGAATTCTTCATAGAGAATTCTCGAAGCTCTCTTTGTCACAGCTGCATCCAAGAGAGAGAGGAGGATTTAATTCGGGGAGTATCGGAGAGGAAAAAGATGGAGGCTATATATAGGAGGTGTAGAGAGAGAGACAGAGAGAGCCAAGCAAGCTCGCCTTTGCGTTGCTTGCGAGTGCCCAATCATTTGGAGGGAATTTGTTCTCCCATTGTTTTCTATTTGAATTTTCGAAATAACCTTTTTCACTTATTAAAATTAAAATACTTCACAAATATGTTGATTTAATTTAATTTACACGTACGCACCATAAACACATACTGTGGTCGCTGTTTCGAGAGACATGTACCGAAATAACATAAAAAAAAAAATTTTAAAACAACTCGAACGGAAAAAAATTTTCCCAAATAATCCAAATTTGTCGGAATTGTGTCGCGTCTCCAACCCGTGACAAAGTCCAAAAAGAGAGAGAGAGAGAGAGGAGTCTACGGGGCTGGGGGAGGGAGAGAGGGGAGGAGAGCGGCGGGGGCAGAGAGGGGAGGAGAGCGGCGGGGGCAAAGGGGGGAGGGAGGAGCGTGGCGAGGGCGGCGGGGGGAAGGAGAGAGGGGAGGACCGCGACAGGGTGCGGAGAGGGGGAGGGAGGAAGAGAGAGAGAGGGGAGGGCCGCGGAGGGGGGAGGGAGGGAGAGAAAGGGGGAGGGCGGCGAGGGGTCTGTCGGGGGAGGGAGAGAGAAAGAGGGGAGGGGGGGGCGGGCGGGCGGCCGCGGGCTGCGGGCCGCGGAGGGGGAGGGAGGGAGAGGGAGGAGTGCCACAGGGGGAGGGAGAGAGAGAGGAGGGCCGCGGCGGGGGAGAGAAAGAGAGAGAGCCGCGGGGGGAGGGAGGGAGAGGGAGGAGTGCCGCCGGGGGGGAGGGGGAGGGCTTCCGCGGCGGTGGGGGAGGGAGGGAAAGGGAGGAGTGCCGCGAGGGGGAGGGGGAGAGAGAGGAGGGCAGCAGCGGTGAAGAGAAAGAAAAAGAGCCGCGGGGGGAGGGAGGGAGAGAGAGAGCCGCGGGCGGCGGAGGGAGAGAGAGAGAGAGCCGTCGGGGGAGGGAGAGCGCAGCGCCGAGGGGGAGAGGGGGAGAGAGGGAGAGCGCAGCGCCGCGGGGGAGGTGCGCAGCGCCGTGGGTGGTGGAGGCCCACGGCTCTCTCTCTCCCTCCCTCCCCCCGCAGCTCTCTCTCTCCCCCGCGGCTGTCTCTCTCTCCCTCCCTCCCTCACCCGCTGATGGCTGTCTCTCTCTCTGACACCGCTGCTCGCTGCCCCTCCCTCCGCTGCCCGCGGCTCTCTCTCTCTTCCTCCCCCGTGGCTCTCTCTTTCTCTCCCCCGCCGCGACACTCCTCTCTCTCTCCCCCTCCCTTCGCGCCACTCCTCCCTCTCCCTCCCTCCCTCCCCCACCGCCTCGGAAGCCCTCCCCCACCTTCGCGCGAGCCTCCCTTTCCCTCCCTCCCCCACTGCCGCCCACTGCCGCGGGAGTCCTCTGCGTGCGGGAGCCTCTGGGCTATGTCGCGTCTTGAAAATACGGAATAGCCTGTCGCAGGTTCAACCCGTGACAAATATGGTATAGATGTAGAATTTGTTTGCTGTTCGGGTTTTAAAAATTTTTTTTAGGGTATATTTTGGAACATAACTCCAATTTCGACGTGCCACGATTTTTTCTTCTCAGTTTTGGCCACCCCTCACGCAAATTTTATTCTAATTTATGTTGATTAAATCTAAATAATCCAATAAAATCCATAATATTTTTTTGTTTGAAGAACTTAGATGATTCAAATATTAAAATATAAATTATAAATAAAAAATGAATTTTCTAATTAATATAAACCCCTAATCTCGTTATTATAAGAATTGATTCTTCATCTATTTAATTAACTACCTTTTGAGTAAAAAAAAAATTACTGACTTATCTCCTTGTTTAAAATTTATTTTTAATTATTAACTTTTCTATCTATATTATATTATTATATTATTATATAATTTTTCATTTTTGGTAAAAGGATTATGGGCCAAGAGTTTTATTACTTTCCGGCGGTGGGACCACGACCTTTTTAAGCTAAACCCACCGCCCGCCATGAAGGTACACTTGTATTGCACCACCAAGAATGCTAATCCAATGAAAGTTTGCGTCGCCCGAAAAGGCACAATGATGGCTACATTGTGCCCGACTTTCCAAGACTTATTAAATGTTTGATTACTTTGGATAATCTTTTCTGGGTTTTTTTTTTTTTTTTTTCAGCAGTATTTTAGAGCGTATCTAGGCTAGGCTAGGCTAGGCCACATGAGAATCCTCCAGCTTTTGGAAATTGAAGTGATACTTGGAAATAATTTTTTGTCTTCCCAAGAGTTGCATTTTGACGGGTACAAAAACAATTTTAGTCAATCGTTTTATCTTGCAAGTAAAAGGAGTATTTAAAGAGAAAAAATATATATAACACGAGTATCAATTTTGAGAATAAATATAAAGCACATTAGAAAAAAATGTATAATCTAATCAAAAACCATTTGAAAACCTTAGAATTGTATAATTATTTATATTAATTACATCATTTCTATTTATGATAATAAAAAATGACGTTTTTCACTTTAGAAAGGAGCAAGCAAAACCAATTAGGTGATGCAAATCACTTTCATTAAAGCAGAGCTTTTTAAAAGAGTTTGCCATACCTTCACTATCCTAAAGTTACAATCTTACACCCAAAAAAAAAAGAGGGAATGTTAGCGATAAGATAAGAGTAACTATATCGTCTAAATGTAAGAATTGAATTCAAGAGATTAATTCTTACAAACCCTACCCAATAAGAGTAGAATGAGGGTTCTTGTTAGAAAAAATCGCAAAACTCTTAATTTTGTGATTATAAATAAAAATAATCTTTATTTTGGATGTCTTCTATATATTTTTGTCAAATGGGTTTGATTAATCACAATTAAATATGTTATATTTTTAATACTTAGTAGTTAAAATTGTTATTCAAAACAACAGATATTAGATTTAATGGAGATATAACTACGGATAATGGTAAAGCTAAAAAAATAAATAAATATTTTCTTAATTTTCTCAAAGTAAAAGATAATTTAAAACAAAATAAGTTTTAAAAAAGACAGATAAAATGGAAAGGAGGAGTTAGTAATTTAGGGATTGGTTTTGAAATCCATCAAAATTTAGTTGTAATTTTCTAAATTTTACCATGTGCACTAAAAAGGTAAATTAGTAAAATCGTAATTTTAAGAATTAAAAATATAAGTAATTCTCGTATCGGTGTTTTCTTTAAAATTACTTTTAATTAAAATGATCTAATTGGCCATGTCACTATCAGCACCACAATAGAAGTGTTTTTTTTTTTTTTTTTTCCTTCTTTTAATTTCTGACGTTGATAATTGTTATCGAGAACAAAACTCCAAAATGTTGAAAATATCATTTTAAAACCCCTATCCTGGCCACGGTTTATAAATTTTTCTCCTAAACTATCTTTTACTTAAAAAAAAAAAAAGAGAGACAGTTTTCCTTAATTGCATCACATCTTTTGAGACATCTTTCTCCTTGTATCCGCTCAAATTATAATTTTTTAATATTACACTGATATTTAAAATTATATTTCAATTAAATAATTTTTAAATTTATTTTAAAAAATAATATTTTTAATATAATTTTTTTTTATTTTTAAATTTTATATCTAAGTGTGATACATTTATCTATAGGCTTACCGTCCATTAGTCCACTCAAATAATAATGTAATGGGTAAAAATATCTCTTTATAGAAGAAGGATCACAAGAAAAAGTCACAATAATAAGCTAGCACAATCCTTTCCCTTCGGATCTCTGAAATTGATCAAACTAAAAACAAAACATTAACCCATATCCTGATTTAATTATCTGAGTTGTTTGCCTTTTTTTTGGGGAGGGGGGTAATTGGAGAATACTATTTGTGGTTTGCTTAATGCCTCCCACGAGTAAAACTAAGCACAAAAACTTAAAGCGCAAGCAAAGCAAAAGGTTTGTGGTCAGGGAGTCCTGCCTCGAGTTCAGTCTGTCTCTCTATGTCTCACTCTCTCTAAGGTTTTTAATTTTTGCTCTTTCTGTCACTCTCCGTCTCTCTAGGGTCTTATCGGCTATTGTGTGCAACGAAGATTTTCTACCTTCCGTCTCCTCAAATAAAAAATAAGTTCTCTCTCTCTAGGGTTTTTGAGTTCTTTTGCCTTCTGCTCTCCCCATCAAGCTCTCGGGTATGGTCTTGATCTCGATTTCAGTTTTGAACTCAGGTTTGGGTATTATCTTGGGCTCTGTCTCGGGTCCAATCTTGCCCCGTGAGGCCTGCAACACTCGAGCTCCTTGATGACATTTCAAGTCGGCTCGAGCTCTAGAATGACAGGCTCAACAAGTTCAAGCTCGAGCTCAAGCTCACCTACCATAGACTAGAGCCGAGCTTGGGTATTGTAATACTTGAGCTCAACTCAAGTGTCCTAACAGGCCTAATCTAGCGTTGATGAGTTAACTGTTTGTAAAAATGGTTGTTTCGAGAATAGGTATTCACCTTACAAATGAACAAGGCAATTGGACCAAAGAAGAAAGGCACGAGAAAATTTAGTAGTTAGATCTCCCTTTCTCAATTTTGTAATCTAAATTTAAATCTCATTATAATAAAAGAAAAAAAAAACTGAAAAGTGAAGATTTTATTCTATTCATTTGACTACGTCAACCGACAAAACATGGTAGACTAATATTTTATATACTAAGAGGAGAACACCGTGCGTTACACGGTGTAAAATATTGATTTTGACTGTAAAATGAAGATAGTTGTCCGGTGTGGTTTAGTGAAATCTGGATTAGTTTTAGTTTTGCGACAAGTAAAATTTTTTTTTATCATACCAATGAAATGAAACCTAAAACAAAAAAGTTTGATAATATTTAGATATATGTTAACTGAAAAAAAGTTTTTAAAATAGAACCAAATATGTTTGTTCTTTTTCTTGTGATCTTTTTTTTTTTGTTTTGATTTTATAAAATTGTTCTGTGTTGTGGAGGACGAGAACCAAAACTTATAAATATGAACATGGGATTTAAAATTTAATAAGAATATATATATTTAAATATTTAATCTAAATACGTAGATATCTATTTAAAATTAAGTAAATTAGATATTAAAAAAATATATCAGGAAATAAAATATCTGTATAATATTATATATAATGTTATGTTTAACGGCTATAATTGTGTTTGAGTTCTTTGTGTATATATATTTTTTTAATTTTTCGGTCATTTTTTCTATATAGAAAGAGGGGTGAGAAAATGTGACTTGTATTGTGCGCAGGGGTGGGTGCTATATACTTAAAATTATATATTTAATTTGTTAATTTATATTCTGATATAATTTTCAATGATAAAAAACTTTAATAGTCAATTTAAATAAAAATATCCACAATGTTGTTTTGGTGCATCATTTAATATTTTCAGATTTTTTATTAGAAATTTGATATTTTGTTCAAATAAATATGAAATATTGAAAAAAATAAATTTTAATATTCAAAAAAATTGAATATAATATGTTGTTGCGTCATGCAGTATTGCATGCCTTGGTTGACGAAACCATGTAATTTAGGCAGCTAGCGAATTTGCTTTAAAACCAATGAAGTTACCAATCTTAATAATTTTTAAAGTTGTAATATTTTAATTTGAATAGGAAACTAAAGTTATATAATTTTTGCTTTTTTATAATAATCTTTTCAAATTTGGTTTTTTTAAAACCTTTTTTACATTGTTGTTTAGATTTTTTTTGATTTTTTACGGATCGTAAAACTTTTTAATATATAAATTGTAGCATTTAAATTTTTAATATATTAAATATTAACATTTTAGGTTTTAGAAGAAAACACAAGATATTTAAAATATTTAATTCTTATAATATTAATATTTTTTTTAGTCTTAACAGTAGTTTGTAATATTAAATTGTAAATATAATATTAAACAAAAAATTAAAAACTGTTAAAATAAAAAAATGAATATTAAATTTATCTTGATAGTTTTGTGGTTTGTATGCAGAATCATTGTGTTTCTGTGATTGGTAGAACTGTCGTGGTTCTGCAGTTGGCAGAACCTTCACGTGGTTCCGCAGTTCACAGAATGTTCATGTGGTTTGCAGAATGGCACACAATGGAGTAGGTTAGTCGTAATAAATGCGGGCAATAAATGGTAGGAAAGAGACTTATGTAAAAGAAATGAGTTTTTTGAACTTTATTGATATCTTCCATGATACGCCTTTTTGGTTTGTTTGGTCTGTTGTGTTTTCTTTTTGTCTGCTTCGTTTTGCCACATTAAATGTTTGTGGTTTTGCCACCATGTTTTCACTTGTTGGATGTTCTACCATAGGTTTTGTTGATTATATTAGATTTTTTTGTTTTTTTTAGACAATAAATGGACCTTTTTATCCTTTTTTTTTTCCGTTAATGGTGTGGTCCCTGGCTGTTGCATTAGTTTCTTTGACACGCAACACATTCCTTAGTTCTACTACAATAGATTCATTTTCAAGTTTCTGCTGATTCATGTTCCATAGAATTCATGATGCAGGTGTGATTTTTATTAGTTATAAAATAAGTATGATAAATTGAGGGTTGTAGACGCTATAACCTATATTGTTATTGAAGTTGGTGATCACCTTGCTGGACATTTTACTGAGCTGCTCAAGTTGCCATAATAAGCATGAATAAGTTTCATGTACGTGTGACCTGAGATAGCTGAATGACTCATGATGCATTTGAAAATCGATCGGGAATGATTTGCATTACGCCTACTATCTTAAAAAAAAATTAAACAATAACCGTGACTTAAAAAAAAAAAACAAAACAGAACACAACGGAAAAATATATCTACAGAATCATATTGGAAATTATGTGATGGAAAACTGTTGGTGTCACAGATCTTTAAACTTCTATTTATCTATATCTGTTTGTAAATACTTTTAGGATGCATCAAAGTGAAGTTCTCTGATATAAATGTGGTGCTATTGGTATGAATCAGAGGTTTACCATCATCTGGATAGAAAACACCATCATCTTTATGCAGAAGGACGTCGTTCGGCATAGCAGAACCATCATATGGTTCTGCTATGTGCAGAAGACATTGTTTTGTATAGCAGAATCATGTAGTTCTGTATTTTATAGTTATGCTAGGTGCAGAGCTGGTGGAAAATTATGTAATTTGTATTGTTATACAATTTAAAATAAAAAAAAATATTTATAGGTTTATTGAAATAAAAATATTAATAATATTTTCTTCGTTTATTATTTAATATTTTCAGATTTTATGTCTCAGTTCTGTTGTGTGTGGAATCATGTTGGCTTGCTATGTGGAACTATACGGTTCTGTTAGATAGTTCTGGACTGGAATGCTGCTTTACAAGATTTTGCAAAGGTATCGAAAAAGAATAATTAAAAAGTAGTTTTCATTCATCATTAATATTTTCAGATTATAAGTTACAATTTAATATTTTATTTAAATAAATATCAAAATAATTTAATTTTAATATTCAAAAAATTCGGATATTCAAATAATTAGGTGGTAGGCATATTTTATTTTATTTAATATGTTAGACGGTTGGGCGTAGTGTGGAGTTATACGATTTATATAATCATTTCATAATAGGTATTCTAGATTTCAACAGTATGGATAATAGTTTTTTAAAAAATTAAATTTTATTAGAGTAAAAATAGTTAGATATTTAAGGTAGAGAACCAAGTGGTCACGTTATGTAGCAGAACCATGGGGCAAAACATGGGGTTTTATTATGTTTTAGAATAGGTGGTTGCCGTTCTGCTAAGGTGCATAACCACGTGGTTGCACTATGTAGCAGAATCGATGGATTTGTTTATTTTGTAAAAAAAAAAATTATAAGAGTAAAAATAATTAAATATTTAATGTAAATACACATATATTTATTTAACAGGGTATAAATTATATATGAAATTACGTCTATGTGGAAAAAATGTATCTACGTAATGTTATATTCAGAGGATATAATCGGTTTTGGCCAGCTGTATTTTAATGTATTTTTGTTGTAAGTTGTAATTTTGTGGTTGGGAGAATCGGGACGTGGACAGCTGTATGTAGAACCATTGTGTCTTTGTGTTTGGTAGAACTGTCATGGTTCTGCTGTTGGTGAAAGCCACGTGGTTCTGCAGTTAGTAGAATCATGGTGTTGTTCAGCAGTTGGGAGAAGTAGCAGTATGTTCTGTGAAGGGAAGCACCAGATGTTTGTGGAATGAGTTGTTGTATTTTTCAAATCATAGTCTTTCTTTGTTATATTTTTTATGTTACGTTTTATTTAAATTCTAAATAATTAAGTAACATCTAGTGTTGTAAATGAAATTGAAAAAATAATTGGATAATATTAATGTCTGTGTAAAAATTGAATTATATAAATATGAATAATTTGCAAGGGAAACATTTGATAATATTAATTTGACAAGATATCAAATCCAAAAGTTGAACATTATATTTAGAATTAAAAATTGTAAAAAATTGAAAGAAGTCTTCCTGATAGGATGTTATGGATGCAAATCCAATAACGAAGGCTTAGGAGAATAGAGTAGGTCGGCCGTAATAAATGCTTGCAATAAATGGTAAGAAAGAGAGTCATGCAAAGGGAGTGAGTTTTTTGAAGTTTTTGATATCTCTTGGGATACGCCTTTTTGTTTTCTTTGGTTTGTTGTCTTTTCTTCTTCGTTGCTTTGTTTTACCTGTATCCTTTTGGTATTCCTTTATTGTATTCCTTTCACAGCGTATTCCTTTGTTTGCTGGATTTGTTTTTTTGTTCACAGGGTATCTCTTGTTTTGTTGATTTCTTTTGTTTGTTTCACTCCTTGTTTGTGCAGAGCAGAGGATAGTGCGGAGAAACAATATTTTTAAGAGAACGGTTGTAAAAACAAGTACCAAGTAAGTATCATTAGGTTAATGCGGTACATGGAGTATTATTGTTTGAGTGCCTTCTTTACAGAGTTGAACATTTGGGAAAAATAATCAGGGAGCGAAAATTGGATAAATGGATGTCGGAATTTATTAAATTTGTTGAGTTAATGTATTGGTATCTGTTTTGTTGTTTGGTTCTGTTTGTTGCATACAGTGATTGTTTTTTCTCCTATAAAGTATATTGAAAGGAAACAGTATGAATGTAGAAAGTATGTAACTGGGACCATTATTGAGGTTATTGAGTTTCATTGATTGGTTTTTTGTTTTTTTTCCTTTTGGTTTTTTTCACTATAGAGCAAAAAAAATTTATTGAGTAGGAAACAGTAGGGTCCGAGGGAAGTACTGTTATTTGAGTTGTTTTTTTATAGAATTAATGTATTACGATTTTTATAATGCGTGTTGGTATTTTTGGATCATGTAGTTTGTTTTGCTGTTAGAAATTTGATAGAAGAGTAAAAAAGTTTAGGTTTAGTTTCAGGGATAGTATAGGTTAATTGCTACGGCATAATGGAAAAATTAGTAAGCATCAATGACATCAAGAGCATAATGACGCGCAAAGAATTGGAAATCGCAGCGAAAGAAATGGGTGTAGGGGTTGATTTTCGTTTAAGATTACCCAGAGAGGATGGAAGAGCGAATGAAATGGGAGAGAGATCAGTCCCTATGTATAAGGAGTATGTAAGATATGGTGTACGGGTGCCGTATTTAGGTCCTTTGTCGGTTGTCCCGAAAGGTTGGAATATATTTCCAACTTTGTTTATCCCTAGTGCATGGAGGCTGATCATAGCTGTTGTCAGCTTAATAAGCTTCTGTCGGCTGAGATTTGATTTTGAAATCCTGTTGTGTGTTTTTTGTCTAAGAAAGTGTGCAACTGGAGGTGCAAACAAGGATTGGTATTGTATTCAACAACGTAAAGAGTCTAATTAGAAGTTCTATTATAGGGAGACTCTTGATAGATCGTGGAAGAGAAAGTTTTTCTTTGTGGAGTTTCTAAAGGAAAGTTTGATCTCGTTTATACCGGTAGATGGTGAACCTCTTATATCGGCCTCCAACCCATTGAATCCTCATTCTGTGTACACCGATTTTGTGAAATCAGTTGGTAAATATTGTGTTGGAAGAGGCACTTGTATTTGGGTTGACACACTCATCCGGGATGAGATGTTAATGCTTGTTGGTTTTTTGTTAAATGAGAATGTGCAGATCAAAAGCTCAATTTTGGTACCGAAAAAAGCAATGAAAGTTGAGACTCTTTAAGGTTTGTAGAAGCTGATGACCTGCAGAGAGTCATGATGATAAAAGAAATCAGAAACGTAATACAAAAAAGGCTAGAGGAGGAAGAAAGTCTGCCTGAGGAGCATACATTGCAAGAGACTTATTCTAGAAAGAAAAGAAAGCTTGTTTGGACATCTGGGAGTGAGGAAGGGGATGAGAGTGAGGACATGAGAAAAGAGAGGGAACAGAGCAGTACTGTTGGCATTGCTGGTAAAAGACTGAAGGATTCGATCATTGTTAGTGATGAAGGAAATGATGGCCAGAATAATGCAGATCTGGGAAAAGAATTGGATGCAAGGACCATGGAATTGCTGGGAGAAAAAGAAGCGTGGTTAGCAACTGAAATGTTAATCGTTCAAAGTGGCTCCAACAGTATGGTTGCGCCAATTGATGGGTCCAGAGATGTGAAACAGAAGGGAAACAGAAGGGAGTTGTTGCAAGCTGCGATCATCTACAGTCTTGCCATTTTGATTTGGAAGAGGTTAGAAAGTTCGTGGATGGAATCACTTTTCCTCATAAGGAAAGTCTATTGAACCGGATATCCTTGGAAGAAGGTGACGATGCTGTCATGAGTTCTTTGCTTCAGGTAGTTTTTTCATAGATGCTAACATTTTGTTGAAATACAATATATGATATATTTGATATAAGAATATAGTATGTGTGAATTAAGAAATTTTTTATTTTTTATTTTTTTAAATTAGGCTGCCACATTTGTTCAATTTCAAAGCCTGCGAAAGACCAAAATAATAAATGAGATGCACGGGAAGTTGGAGGAGCAGTTTGGCTTGAACACTGCAGATGGTGAATGGATTGAAGAGTTGATCACAATGATAAAAAAGAAGGAAGGAATGTTAGAAACAATGAAGGTGGATCTTCAATCATCGTATCAAATCAGTGATGTAGCCATATCAGAATGCGAGAAGTTGAATGTTGTACTGAGAAAGACCGAAGCGAAGCTGTGGGTTGCTATAAAATTAGCAGAGGAGAGAGTAGAGGCTTTGAAATTTTCGGAGAAAATGATCAAAGAATATGAAAGCAGGAATCAAGAACTTGTGGACAAACTGTCAAAGGCGTGAGATTTTATTTGTAGAGCTGGATTGGAAGAATCCTTTTTGGATGGTAAGGATAATGACAATCGATCTGGATTGCAGCCGGAAGGTTTTGCTGGCTTTCTGAGTGAAGAAATCAACAATATGGGCTCTCGTGTTGCTTCTCTTCAAGAGGATTTGATTCGTTTGCAGCAAAAAGGTGCTGGACCCTTGTGGACAAATGTCGGGAAGATTGTTCAGATCGTCTAAAAAGTTGGCTGGAACTCTTTCGTATTTCTTGAGGAGGATGTAAACTTTTAGCAAACTATTTTGAGTCTTCCGTTTTTTTTCCCCTTCCCTTTATGAGTTTTTTTTTATTCGGTTTTTTTTGCTTTGTGGTATAAGGCGATTGCATGATTAGATAAGTGGATGTTAGGCTGTCTTGTATGCCGAACATATGAAAACAGCAGGAGAAATCTATTTTTGGTCCTTTCTTTCTTTTATTTTTGTATGTTCGTTGTGGCTAGTTGTGGTTGATAGTCGAAGTAGATGAATATTGGAAGTGAGAAGCAAAGAGTTTTTCATTTTTTGTTATCTCCTTTTTATTTATCGTTTTGGTGTTCCTGCAAGGTAGTCTTGTGTCAGTTATACGTTTCTTTGATTTTGTTTTGCGGCGTTGTGTTGTTTTTGTGATCCTGGTTGTCCTTTCTTATGGTTGAGTTTATGTAATTTTGGTTTGCTAAGGGTTCTCTAGGTTTGTGTTTGGAAAGTAGTTTAGTGTGTGCTAGTTTCTCCTTCTATCAGATGTTTAACAGAATGGATTAAGTAGTTTATTGGTTGGCATTCAATAAGAGAAATTTTAAATCAAAGTGTTAGAAAACGTAGGTTGTGCTCGAAAGGTAAAAAAGTAGTCAAATAAAGTTATTGCTAGAATCTTTTTTTTTTCTAAATTATTTTTTTGTCACTGCATGTTCAGAACCACGTAGTTCTGCAATGAGCAGAACAATATCATGGTTCCGCGGGTCATAGAATGACAAGGTGGTTTTGTGTCTAGCAGGATGGCAACATGGCTCGTTCTAGTAAATTGAATTAAGCATTGTGCTCTGGTGATGAGCCATGATATATATATATATATGTTTTTTTTTCGCCTTCTGCTTTGTTTAGGATTCACATGGAAAACACATGTAATTGATTTAAAAAATTTTATATTGTTTTTATGTGTATAAAATAATCTTGAAACCGTCTTTTTTTACATTTTTGAGTTGTTTTGATGTAAACGATTCTTGAAATTTTATATATGACTTGGTTGTGTTAAAGTAAACATAATTTTCTCTTTTCAATTTATTTTTTTACAGTTGTGAGCGACGGTTAGGATTTATTAAAAAATATAATTCGTCAAACAATCGAACTGTTGAAATAATATAATAATATCAAAAATAAATCGAAGTGTGGTATATTTGAATATCTGTATTTTGATAGAATGCATTCAATATTCCATCGGATGGTATTTAATGAGAAAGTTTTTATATCACAGCGTTAGAAAATCTAGTTTGTGTGCAAAAGCTTAAAATATACCTGAATAATATTATTCCTAAATATAATATTTTATTTTTGTTAATATATTTTTGGTCACTGTGCGTGGAGAACGACGTGGTTATGTGAGTTAGAGAACAATAGAGTGGTTTTGCATTTTGTAGGGCCGAACAGGGTGCTTACATTAGCAGAACCAGAGCATGGTTCTGCGAGTCGGAGAATCATAGTGCGGTTCTGTGCCTAGCCGAACAGCAATGTGCCCTGTTCTAATAAATTGGACGGAGCAGCGTGCGCTGGCTGACGAGCGGTCATTGTTTTTTTTTTTTTTTTTTTTTGGTTTCTAGTTTAGGGTTGTCATGGAAAATACATGTAAATGAATAAAAAAAATCTTATATTGTATTTGTCTGTATAAAATAAATTAGCCCTTTGTTTCAAATTTGTTTAAAGTTGTGAAAAAGATTTTCTTGTGTAAAATAAATACAATAATATTTTAAATTTTTTTTTAGAGTTCAGAGATATCGTTAGGTACTATTTAAAACAGTAAAGCGGTTTGTAACATAACTATTAAAATATTTTGATAACATTTTGAAAAATGAAAAGAATGTATATTATACTTAAATATATTTAGCTGTAAATTGTTTAATTAAATGGCTTTGCATTTAAATTTAAGTTGTCTTCGTTAGGTTCTGTAAAATAAATGTATCTATTTTAAAACGAAATCCTGACATTTGTATTTAACATGAAAGATATAAAGTTTATAGGGTAAAAAAAAAGCGCAGAATATCATACCTATATATATCTGATTTTTTTAAATTTTTTTAGCCGTTGTGAGGCAGAAGCACATGGTTTTGCGGGTTGTAGAGCCACGAGGTGGTCCTGCGTGTTGTTGAATGAAATGACGGTGAAGAACCACTAAATAATTTAATAATCATTTGACCAAAGTCTAGGAATATGGAACTGATGATATATAATAAATGCGAACAATAAATTGTGCGAGAAAGAGTGGGAGAAAGCAAATAAATTTATTTTGTTTATTTTAGATTTTTCATGATAGTCGTTTTTGCTTTCCTGTGCCTGTTTTATATTAAGCATCCTAAATAGTAAAATTTTTTTTCATTGTTTTGGTGTAAATGATTTGTAAACTTTTATATCAAATATGTTTGGGTTAAAAAAACATGATAATATTTTTCCATTTTTTTGTTTAAATTGTAACAAAGGGTTAGGTTTCATAAAAAAAATATAATGCGGTATTTTTAATTGTAGGAAAATAAGAATCGTTTCATTATTATAACATCATAGTAAACTTATTATACATCATTTATTTAAAATATTTCTGATATTTTTAAGCACAATCATCCATCTTTAACTTTTATTATTTTTAATAAAAGCATGAGCGGATTTTCTGTATGCAGAACAGCAAAATAGTTTTGCATTCTGTGGGGGCATGGGAATTGAAATAGATATTCGTGTCTCGTGAAAAATCGTGAAAAACAAAAGTTAAGGAGTGGTACGGTATGCCAAATCTGTTATTAGTCTAAACCCGTGAATACACAGAGTACGTATGATATCAAGGGAAAATTTTCTCTACTCCGTAGGGATCGAAAATGATAACACAAAATATCGTTTCTGATTCTGGAATGAAAACAAGGATATCATTATGATGGAGTTCATGTTTCAAAATGAAAGTGTTCCAGTTCTTCCTAATATGTCTTCCTTGGATTCCAACTTGAAAAGACTATGTCCCGGTCTTTAAAATCATAGTGGGAGTTTTTTCAACATTAACAAAATTGTGAATGAACCGTGGTATTTCGTGATCATTGAACAGGAAAAGAAGGAAAATGTCAATACCAAGAAAGGTAGGTGCTGAATTATAAAAGGAGAAATGCATTACTAATTTATATGGATCGGCCGCAGAAAATGCTTGATAAAAGCACATAGAATTGCAAACGTCCTGGATACAATCAGCTTTCAGTGATGTACAAATGACTTCTTTCGATAGCGAACATCTTCTTGTGCTGGACATCAATATTCAAGTAAAGCATAAATACGGTTATATATATATAATTACGTATATATATAGTATGATGATTTATAAAGGAAAATCTAAAATATTTGAAACCTTGCTGTTGTTGCAGAATACTGGGTAACGAAGTTGTCCAGTTTAGGTAAACTTGTTTTTGGAATTCACAGAAATGAATGACAACAAAGAGAAGATTTCCAACGTGTCTAACAAGTAAGGCGCGGTGTTCTTTAATAAGATTGCTATCAAGATATTCAGCTGGTGCATCTTCATAGAGGTTGTTTGTGATGGAAAAGGTCCAATTATGCATTCCATGTCTGAATGTCTAGTAGCATCCGAAACTGTGCAGGCAAAAGCTGTGTTTTTTATGTAAAGAGAATTAACAAATGTTTTCTTCCGATTCGTATGAGATGATAAAAGCCATATGAATCATACAAAATGTGCTACACAAGAAGTGGATACCTGGTCTTTCCTGCAGTGTAGGAAAAAGCAGCACGAATGTAAATCAGCATTTTGTAGATTTGAAAGCATAGCCATCATTTTTTTTTCACTGTACGAGTTACAACACAGCCTTGGTTGTTTGAGCGGCCAGTTTTTTTTTCCACGCTTGAAGAAGAAATGCTAGATAAATTATAGAGGGTAGCCAGAAGAAAGGATAAAGACGAATAACAAGCAGCTGTAAAGGGCACAATATATTTTGTTTTGCAGTAACCCGTGACCTTTCCACCCTTTTTTTTTAATTTTGTAGTAACCCGTGAACACTTTTTCCCCCCTTTTTATTTTTTTGCTTGATTTGATTTGTCTCAGAAAAAGTTTATATGCCTCTATCAAAACATTCGTTTTATGTAGTTGGACGGCGAAAGTGACCCTTGTCACATTAATAATTTTGACGAAACATGTTTATATAAATAATAATAAATAGGAACTAATTAGTGATTATAGACCAATAGTCTTACAGATTGAGTTTTCAGTAGAGAGTCAAAAAGGATTGATTTAATGGAATACATAACGAGCGGCATAGTTTCAAGGAGGAAAAAAAGATATAAATAAGTTAGCTTTGTGATTGTGCAAGCGTTAGGTGAACGAAAGCACTGCGTGACGCCTCCTGGTTGCATCCCTCAGAGAGTAGTTGAGTTCAGTTTATCTTTTTTGGGAACATCGAGTTGTGTGGGTTTGGAAGGTTCTCCGCTCTTTTTGCCATCCTCCTACATGTCATCAAACTTATGAATTGGCTAAGTTTTGGGCGTGGACGAGGAAAGAGTTGTTTCTGAAACCAGCAAGGCAGAATGATGAAGTCATCATATTATAGAAAGAGAAAGGAAGGTTGGGTTTGCCGGGAAAGAACAGAGGTCCCACCTGGTTCATCTTTACCCAAAATAATGGAAAATGAAGAAGAAGGGTGTTATATTCAGATGGATCACGATAATATATAAGTGTGAATTGTTGTTTTAGTTGTATCGTTTTGGATTGAATAGTTTTGATGTGTGATGTGAACAATTTTTATTTTAAGTCCTCGTCAACGCATTAACGGGGAGTTCAATGTTTATAAAAAAAGCATGATAAAAAATGATTTCAGTAAATTGGAAATAAAATCTGTACAACATAGATCTTTTGTTTGGATAATTAATGAATAATCAAAGTATAGTCAGTCTTTTAATTTTTGTAAATCATGTATGAAGTACATAAATAAATCCTGGTGAAAATGTTCGGTTGCTTTAACAGTTGTGAATGTCAGTAATTTTTCAGCTAACTCTCCAAAGACACAAACGGCCACCCCTTGTTTGTAAAAATACCCAAAAATAGAGATCCAATCCAAGAAGATGTATTTTTGCTTATCCATCAGGGTGTTGAACGATGCTGTTAAATGTTCCTTTTCCTGGACTGTTATTTTACAAGTCCAGTTTCGTGAGTAAGGAGTGATATCTTTTGCGAGAGAATAACTGTTCATCTTGAAAAAAACGGAGGAACAACAACAAAAATCATTAGAATATAATATTGAGGAAAAACCACCAAATAAGAGCAAATAAAAAATTTATATATACCTGAATGGTCAAATCTATAATTTAGCAAGAGCAAACACTTTAGTAAAGACAACATTTCTTATTTTACCATCGAATTTGACATCAGCAAATGTTCCAGAAACTATCAGTACCTTAATAGCATCAACTGATCTAGCTCTGGACAACGCAACATAGAGTTGGCCATGAGAGAAAACAGGTTCACGTATATAAATTCCAACGTAATCCAATGTTAGTTCTTGAGATTTGTTGATTGTCATAGCAAAGCATAACCGAACAGGGAATTGTGTCATTATGAAAGGAATTCCATTTCTTTCGTTGTCAGAGGTCTGTAATGGGATTCTAGGGATAAAAACTATTTTTCCTTTGTACTGGCCACAAGCAATCTCAGCACAAATAGAATATTGTCCTAATTCCTTGCATATCAGTCTGGTTCCATTGCATAGGTCCTCTGTCAGATTCAAATTTCTAAGCAGCATAATAGGACAGTTCTTTTTAAGTAATAATCCATAAGGCAGGAGATCTCTTGGATTTTGGCTGCTTAAAAAGTCTTCATAATCTCCTTGATGACGTTCGTCAATAGTCCTATCTGATGCTATGTAAGTGTGCAGATCTCTAGAAAATCTTTCGATTATAAGTTCATTATGTTCATGAACAGAGGTATTCTTGGGAGCAAGAATGCATCATTTATCATCTGATAAGGATCATCTAAATAGAGTGTTATGTCATGGAAAATAGATTGAATCAATCTGACACAAATGAAAGCAGATAGGTTAAAAATACAATACGTCATTAATATAATATTTTATCATTGGACGTTAGTGTTGATGACAACAAGTTACCTATTCAAAGATTCATTCCTATCAGTATATGGTATCACAATATCAGGAGGAAGTATGACCTCTCCATCTATGTCAACTGGTTCTTTCCCTTCACCAATTCTCAATAAGAAATCACAGAATTGTGGATCTGTAAGAGCTCTCATATTTTGCTTCAATGGTAATTTATACATATCTTTCCATAAAGGTGATTTTAAAAGGCTCGAGTCAATAAGAACTCGTCTAGAAGCTTGTTCTATGACTGGTAATGTCTGCCTAAAATCTTCACAAAAAACAACAACTTTTCCTCCAAAAGGGATTTCGCAATCCATTAGATCTGTAAGCAAATCATTAAATGCTTCAATGGATTGTCTTTTTGCCATTGACGCTTCATCCCGCAAGATCAGTTTTAATTCAATAATTAGTCTAGCAACACTACTTTGCTTACTTAACTGACAGGTTTTAACTTTTGAGAAATCTAAGGGTATCTTGAATCTAGAATGTGCAGTTCGGCCTCCTGGAAGAATATATGCTGCAACACCTGATGTTGCAACAGCAATAGCTATATAACTTTTAGATCTCAAGGTAGCAAGCAGTGACCGATAGAGAAATGTTTTCCCAGTTCCACCAGGACCATCAATAAAAAAAGATTGACTTTTGTTACCAAAAACAGAATCTAAAATGGTATCGAATGCATACTTTTGGTCAGAATTCAACTTTGAAGAAAGAAGCAAATCTTCCGGATCAATCTAGATGCTTGCTTCACTTTCAGCTTCTTTTGTCAGCTGCTATTGATAGTGAAACCCAGAAGGATCGCCTTGTATTTGATAATCAGCTAAATTTTTTCCCATTGAATAGAGTAGTCTATTTAAGTCAAATAGGACCTTCTCATTTACTTCGCAAGAATTAAGTTGTCCCATCCTCATAGTATGGTTATAATCAGCAGAAAGATCACCTTTGAATTTCTCCCATAGAGACGGTGGGTCTGTAGGAGAACAATCACATAAAACAGTAGCAAATAGCAACCTAAAAGATGATGGCATCTGAAAGACGACAGCTTCAGAAAGAGTTTCTTCAATATATTGATCACATCTCAACAGGCCTAGCCTTAGCGCTGCCTCTCTATAAGAATGAGTTTTTTCTCCCTCAACAGTCAATAGATCATCAAAAAATATAGGTGCACGAATATGAGTAAATAAAAGTCTCAGATAATATCGTTCCCCTTCCTTCGGACTTACAGTAACTAATCTTCCTATCACCATCCGTCATTTTCTTTCTGACCATACTTTTATCCTAGCATTCCAAACAAAATGTTGAGGGAATTCTTTATACAGGCATTTCAGTTGTTGTGCTCTTTCATTGTCTCTATTCATCTTGAAAAACTCAGTCAACATGGTTCTGGAGAAGTCGACATTTCTTAGTAAATAGGTCAAATCATACCCATTGCCAAACGAGACAAGTTGGTGATCCGGGAGATGAACCTGAAGAGTATAAACTGCTGGGATTATTTCATTCAATCAAAATTCATAAATTCGCCATAAAGCCTCAGAAGGAGAAATCCACCTTGCCTGCTAAAATTCTTTTATCTCGTCAATATCATTAAGAGATTCTTTATTAACAATTTGAAAACTCATGAGGTTGTGGCATTTAAAAACATATTTGTAGAGATACTTTACAAGTTTCACAGTAGAGTATATTTCTACATTTATGTGACAATTGAGCAAGGCAAGAAGATATGGATTATAAGGCACGACCCATCGATTGTCTAAATCATAACCCCGTACTTTAATCATTTTCCCGTTATTCCTCCTCCTGTAATACGGATATGTATCTTCTCCATGAATTGTGTAATCAGAAAAATTTTTAGGATAATGATTCCTGCATATACCATTTTTCATGCAGGCACAATTTTTATCCATATTACCACAAGGACCATGAATCATGTGCTTAATAACAAGGGAATACAAGTAACCATTTTCCTAGGGTATTTCAGCACGCATAATTTGATCATATGATTTTGGATTAAGTAACTTAAACTGTGGTTTCAATATCAACAACGAGTGAGCTTGAGGAAATCCACTCTTTCGAAACTCACTAACATAAACACATGCCGCAACTTCTCCAAATATTTGTTTTTTCAGAAGTTGAGATTTCAATATGTCAAATTTGGCTCTAAAAATACGAACCAACAGATCTGGTCTATCCTGTGGCTTTTCTTGATATTCCAAATTATCTTGGATTTCCTTCCACATAGGATTACATGTCATCGTCAAGAAAATGTTAGGTTTTCCATACTTTTGAACCAAAGCCATAGCATTTAAATATCTTCGTCTCATATCTTGTAGGCCACCAATAAAAGAAGCAGGTAATATTATCCTGCGACTGACCTGATGACCCTACGTCTAACCAACGGATATATTGTCCAAGACCCCCTGTAGAATCTCTGTTCTGATTTCTTTTTGTTTCTTTCTATAAAATTCAAGTTTGGATGTTTCTATTTTACTATAAACTGTTGCAACAGTCTAAAACTATGTAATAACATAGAGTTGTCATTATTTCTTTTTTGGAATCTGTAGCAGTAGTATTCTCTTGCTGAAATAGCATGCTCTGCATATTTATTTTCCTGAGCAACTAAAAAAATAACGAAAAAATGTTCCTGCTAGAAGCATGGGAATTGTAAGACAAAGATAAAAAAACTTGCTTGTTTCTTCCAAGTTTATTAAATATGTTAGATGTTCAATTGAGAAAGGATCAATGTTACAATCAGGGAGATCTGTACATCTTCCTTTTTTATATAACCTCTTGATTCCATGATGCCATACAGATTCACCTCTAGGAAATAAAAGAGGATACTGCAAAGGATCATAGCACGCATAATATGGTTGGACTTTATGGCTTGAGTTGGAATGACTATAAACCTGGATGTGAGGGAGTAAATTAAGAGGTTTTTCTATTTCAGTCCAAATGGCAGCAACCTGGGACGCACTAGGAAGATTGTACACTCGTTGATCCAATGTTGGATAATACTTTAGAATAATTTTATAATTGTGCAAATCATCAACATTCCTCAAGTTTCTAAAAAACCTTCCATATGGATTATCGAAGAGGACGTTGAGCAGAAACTCCAAAACGTTTTTTCTAAATTTGTTAGAGTTTTGAGTTCTTCTCTTGACAATCTCGTCTGTATCATAAAAATAGAGCTGAATTTCACAGGCTTTGTCACCCGATGGCACCAAACTGTCAAGAAGATGATAAACTGGTCCCTGTACACGGAAAGTATAAACTCTATGTCTGTTCTTTGTAAGCTCCTTATCATATTTGGCCGCATACGATGTAAAGGCCAGATTATTATTATACGTGTGAATATTATTACGAAAGTGTTCACATTGCTTATCACGCCCAATAAGTAGATGCTTAAGAGAATAAGGCATCATTGGGGCCACTATAGATATTTCTCCTGCATGACAGCAAAATGAAGGGGGTTCTAAATGAAATCGTTTAGCGGCACAAAACTTACACACTAGAGCATCAGGAAGTATAAAGGTTTGCTGCAGAATATTGTTCAACAAAGAGTATTTTTTCTTCCTGAGAAGACGAGCTGCAATTTGTTTTAAACGCAA
Organism: Dillenia suffruticosa; assembly: GCA_033439265.1. Classification (NCBI taxonomy): domain Eukaryota; kingdom Viridiplantae; phylum Streptophyta; class Magnoliopsida; order Dilleniales; family Dilleniaceae; genus Dillenia; species Dillenia suffruticosa. Next base: position 7,263,573 of record JAVTVX010000005.1, read on the forward strand.
AAACAGTTTTAGGCTTAAGTCGAAGACTGAGTAAAATTAGGACGAAAACTAAATGCACTAATAGCAACGGAACCAGTTTATATAGGATTTAAACCGTATACGTAGTAACGTGATATAGAATAAGTTTCATATCAATAACTATCAAAAGGCATGAAAAATTTAGCGGGAAACAAAACAAATCAGAAAGGATGAAATTAGTCAGATTCGTAGACATGCGTTCTCTCTGTTTCGAAAAGGAACCTATAGAATTCTATAAGTATAATCACAATTCTATGACTACTAAGTATAAAAAAGAAAAGCAATGTAAGCTCGAATAAAAGGATTAAATTTGTTATTTGATAGGTTTAGGATTAAGAGGACAAGTTAGAAAATAGAAAGCTAAAGACATTTCAAAGACTTACTCGTGGTGGTAGAAGACGACGGAACCAGTGGATCTAAGTGAGGTTCTGGAGAAAGTTAGAAAAATTGAAATTATGCGATCGCATTGTAAAATGCGCGGGAGAAAAGTTACCGGATCCCAAAAACAAGTACACCAAGAATCTGGATGGATGATATCGAACCGTATAGAAGGAAAAAAGAGAACAGGAAAGATAGAACACAGACACTGCAAAACACATAAAGAGAAGAAAAGAAGACCAAAGGAGAAAAAATCGGAGAAAACAAATTAATTAGTTATCATCAGATAAATTACCATAGATATTTTAAATGACACAGGGAAAAATAAACAAAGGCGTACCAAGGGTTGGAAGGAAGGAAAAAGCACCCGCTAACAAAAGAAGAGAAGAAGAAAGAAGGAGATTACAAACGTTGATAAAAAAACAACAAGAAGAAGAACTAAATCTACATAAATAAATAGCAGTCAGGCTAAATTCTGAGGAAAGTGCGTTCTTTTTTTTTTGGATACATTAACAGCATGACAATTAAACAAATCTTATATCACTTCAAGTTGCGTAAAAAAAACGTTTACTTCTAGCAGAAAAATATTTTTAAAAAAACTAATAGTTATTGTAATTTTGAAATCTTTTTTTTTTTTATTTTTTATCAGTTATTAGCAGAGAAAGGACATTTGTGTCTCTAATGCAAGGCCTTGATTGCGTGTTCAGCATAAAAATGACAACACATACGTGTTTATGACAACATGTCACAACACATACGCCAATTATCTATTTTTATATGTGACACGATTGATATATTTGTTCATTTATTTATGATTAAGTAATATAAGAAAAAACACTGCAACACAGGCACCATACACCTATAATTGTCAATTACATCTACATCAGTCCCCTGAAACAACAAGATAGCATAAAACTGTCCGTTGGTGATAACACGCAAGAACACACAATTCTGTAGATTTTGATGCGTACGTGCATTTTTTTATTTTAATCGAGAAATTTCCGCAAAATAATTTTGACCTACTGCACTGAGCAAAACCACATAGTCCTGCAACCCAGCAGAAGCGCACTGTCTTGCTGCCAAGGTCCCGCTGTATAACAGAACATATAGTTACGCTTCATAGCAGAACCTATAGCTTCCTTACATAGCAGAACCATAGAGTTCTACTATATTGGAGAACTGTGTAGTTCCGTCACAGGGCAGAACTGCACAACTCTGCTATGTTGCACTTGAACGTTCTCATTGATAAGAGATAAATATTTGAGCGAGATAATAAACCTGCATGAGAAGCAATGAATCAATCCATCGTAATAATCATTAAAACCAAAATATTTTTATGGGGACACAAAATTAAAGTTCTATAATTTTCCTTTTGTTTTAATAAAATCTGTAATTAAAACCATAATATCAAATCCAAATTTTAAAATTTAGAAAACAACAAACTAAATACGAAATTGCCAACGCAGTTCTGTACTTGGCAGGACCACATAGTTCTACGACCTAACAGAAAATGTAACACCGATACTGCGGTGCCCGTACTAATGTACTCCTATTCAGGAATTAAATAAAAAATGTCTCAATTATATATATAGAAAATTTTATTTATTTATATTGATTTTTGATTTTGGGATATTTAAATTGAATTTTTGGTATATTTTAAATTTTGTCGTATCTGCGAATTTTAGTGTAAAAAAAAAAACAGAGGAGTGCTGCGTTTTGAGCCAAAACGCAGCACCCCCTAATTAGATTAGGGCTTTTAGGCTTAATCTCTCTCTCTCTCTCTCACCGCCTCTTCCCCTTCCCGCAACCCGCCACCCTCCCTCGCCCCTCCACCGCTCGCGCGACAACGCGATCCTACTTGAGTGAGCGCGCCACAGTGCGTGATCTTCTGCCAGCGCGCCACAGCAAAAGCGCGACCGCGCGAGCGCACCGCAATGCGAGCTTACTTGGGCGAGCGCGCGACCTTCCGCTTGCGCACCAGCCTGCAGCGCCTCCTTCTTTGCCCGAGCGCACCACAGCGCATGACCTTCCGCCATCGCGCCACAGCGCAAGTGTGAGCATGCGACCGCGTGAGTGTACCACAGCGTGAGTGCGCCACAGGGCGCCTGCTTGCGAGCTCTTCTACGCACAAGGGCGCTCCAGCCCGTTAGCTCGCAACTGCAGTCCAACTCGCTAGCGCACGCTTTAGCCCGTAAGCGCGCCAGCCCGTGAGCGTGCCAGCCTACTAGCCCGCGAGCCCGCTACAGCCCGCGCATCCCATAAGCCGACTGCGGCCCGCAAGCCCGATAGCCTGCTAACCCGCGAGCCCACGAACCTTTGCGCAGGTAATTGACTTAGGGTTTTGATCCAAATCTAAGTGTTTATGACCTAACTAATAAATCTTGTCTTGATATGGAGCATTGCAAATTTTTTAGTGGTCGAGGAGACATTCGGACAAAAGTCTGCGCTCTGAGAAAACCTTAGGTGAGAGAAATGTCATCTCTTCAACATTTGAAATAAATTTTATCAAATTTAGGTTTTTATACTTTTAAAATGACATATGGTTTGAAAAAATCGGAGGAGAATTGAAAAGTGTATAATTTTTCAAAGATTTTTCTAACTTGTAGGAAGGTTATGTATTTTAGATTTGTTTTCGATTTTTGAATGGTTTTTGGTTTGAATTTAGTTTGATTTTGATTTGGTTATTTACTTATAAATGGAATGAAATTGATAGTATTGGTGCATAATTATAAATTGAGGAATTAAGATTTATACAAATTTAGAGAAGATGATAAACCCTAAGAATAATTGGAAATTTGATGACAATTGTGATAATCTGATTAGGTTGACTTTCTTGGAGATTTGAGGAGTCGATTTGGTTTGATTTTGGAAATAGGGAGTGACTACTCTCCCTAGAAAGTGAGTGAGACCCTAATTTATTGCATGAAATAGTGAAACCTGATTTTATCGTGTTTTTAAATAAAACATGCTTTTGATATGTATTGTCTCGACGTATGAAATTGAAGTTCAAATCTATTTTATGATTATTGGAGTGTCGTACTTATGTTTTCTACGATTATGCATCCATGTTTGAAATGAAATGAAATTGTGCCATGATTTGAGAAATGAAATGTTTTCTATTCTACCATTGCATTGGTTTGTTAAATTAAATGATTTCGATAAAATATATTAGCACACGGATTTAAATTGTTTTGAGCATATGATGAGATGATTTGGTTATGTGGATTGGATGCCTACCAGCTTGAGATGATATAATGATATGGCAATATTTGATTGATTCTGTATCTACGAAGGGCATTTGTAGAGGCACGGGTTGCCCAGATACGCTTCTATAGGAGGTATCCGCAAGCGTCAGTTTATATGGCTATAGGCACGGCCGGTTGAACCTACATCGGGGGAGGACGTGTATGACGCCACCGTCTAGCACCGGACAGTGACCTATTGACGAGTCTGGGTAAGCAAGGGCTAAGCACAAGGCCAACGTCGGGGTATAGAGCTACTTTTGAAAACTCTTTGCATAATAAAACCCCTGATGCGCCTGTTTTTAGTCATGGTTAACCTTTGCCAGGATCCTTTCGGCTTGCTCTATGATCTACTTGATTTTAAATGGATGCATATATGTATGTTATCGTGTGAATGAATAAATGAGTTTATTTTAGCGAACATATCATGATTTACTGTAAAATTTGAATTATTGGTTATTAATGATATTATTTAACACTCCAATATTCACCTACATTATTAGTACTTGAGATTAATCCCCTCACTCATTGGGTATCTTCATTGATACTCACCCCTGTTCTTTCCCTCATCAGATAGGATTATTGTGCTAGAGCGACGTTTCGGGCTCCAGAGGATTTGGTAGCCCGTTGGCGGATTTAAGTGTTTTTCGACAGTGAGATTTAAATTAAGTTGAGATATGAGTTCCGCACTTTATTTTCGACCCTGTGAGGTCTTGACCTTGAGGTCTGTAGTTGATCGTGTATTTATTATGGGATTGACTGTATAATTTATGTACATTTATTTGCGAAACTCTTATATTTATTTGCATTAAGGCAAATTGTAGTGTTTGAATATTAACTTGGGAAAATTGGTTATAAATTGTATAAAACTTAGGCCGCTTAGTATGACGGCTACTCATGCTCTAGTTGGGCATGACAGTAGAGATCTGTGACTAAGATTGTTGGTAATTTACTTAGCCTGGCGTTGTTCTGGATGTCTGCTGTGGTTGATGGGTTGTTGTGAGACCGGGATGACCATTTTATTTTATTCACAGGACGATTTTAAATTATACAGTTTAAACAGGTTTATTTGTACATGGGAGACCTCCGATTTATGGGGAGATTCTGCCCGATTTTTTATAAAAATATAGCTGATATTCAGGACAACGGGCGACTGTTCACGACTCCGGTTCGGGACATGACAGTTCTATTGGTATCAGAGCGTCTAAGTTAGAAAAATGATAGTAGTAAAAGTCTTCCCAAATATATTAAAAGTTCTCAATACATTAAAGAGTTTCATACAGTCATTTAAAGTCTCATACTTGGCCATAGGCATATAAGTTCATCCATTTTAGGGGGTTAAATACATGATACATCTAACCCATTTTTTCGCATTCAAATGCCTTGATGCATAACTCGAATTCTATTTTTAGGGGGTTAGTTACCCAGTAACTAACCCTAATCCTTACTTATATCTAATGAAACGGTATTCTTTTTATAGAATTATGCCGCCTAGACGTGGTAGGCATGGTAAACCACCGGAGAGTCCCTGAGTGCCTGAGGCTTCTAGTGCACTTGAGGCTCCACGAGTACCGGAGGGTGCTTCTTCTACTCACGCACCTTCCCCAGTGCCACCCCCAGCACCTCCACCGGCTGGTACAGCCGAGATTCCTCCACCACCACTCGATGCCTTGAGGCAATGGCAGGAGTGGTACAGTAGATATGGAAAGTAGATGCCACCACCTCCACTATAGACTCCAGTGACCGCACATGCGGCCGTACCTGTACCTATGACACCGATTCCTCCTTCGGTGGTCGGTCCTTCTGTTTTTACTCAAACCGATGAGACATCGGCTACTTTGAGGCGCATCCACGAGCTCACTCAGTTGGTGAAAGAGTCTCGGTAGCTCGGATGCACAGACTTTTTAGGATCCAGTGATATCGTAGTGGTGAAACACTGGATCAACAGGACTCATAGGACCAGTAAGACCGGAACAGGGACCTCGACCACAGGGTTTTGGAGTACCGGCCCCTAATGTCTCTACACAGTTTACTACACAGAGACAACCATTCTGCCGCAGATGCGACAGCCACCATGCCTTTGGGCATGTAGAGTATCAGTTACTTACTTCCAGTATGGGAAGCAAGGTCACATTAAGAGTACTTGCCTAGAGTTAGGTTGAGGAGGACAGACTTTTCAGGGTCATACTGGTACTTCTGGCACAGGCCAGCAGGGGGCACCTGTGCACTCAGCTCTTACAGCACCTCGGACTGTAGCCGGGAGTAATACAGTGCCAAGACCATTGCGATAGCAGCCTAAGGCCCAGGCTCGTGTGTTTGCGATGACGCAGGAGGACGCACAGGCAAATCGTGATGTTATTATGGGTAATCCTCCCACAAATCTCTCAGTATAGTACTTTTGTTGTACTTTCTGTATGAGATTTTGTATGTCATGACGTCAATGTACAGTTTTGACTAGTTAAAGCTTTAGAAGCTTAACTAGTTTGATGTGTATGTATATATATATATATATATGTTTTTGTCTACTTTTCTTCGCATTTTAAATATCTTTAATCTCTTTCCCTTCCTCACATTCAGGGATCATGAGGATATTTGGAGTCGACGCTTGTGTCCTTTTGACACCGGGTCGAATTTCTCTTATGTGAGAGCATCTTTTACCCGCCAGATGGGTAAATCCTTATTGCCACTTGATGAAAAAATAATGGTTATCACTCCTCTCGGTGAGCACCTTCACAGAGATTCAGTTTATCGTGGATGTGAGGTCATGATAGGGGATACGGTAGGTAGACTTAATTCCCCTTGAGATGAAGGATATTGATGCCATCCTCGGGATGGATTGGTTGAGCAAACATAGAGCTTCAGTAGATTGTTTCACCAAAGAGGTTGAGTTCCAGAGATCAGAGGGATCCCCTTTGAGATTCTCTGGCAAGAGGAGAGTATTGCCTCGCTGTATCATAACAGTGATAAAAGCCAGGACGTCGATACGCCAAGGCTACATGGCGTACCTGGCTCATATCGTTGACACCACCGTTGATAGACCTGGACTTGAGGTAGGGGTGTGCAATTTTCGGTTACACTCGAATATCCGACCGATTCTAATTCAATCGAATTCGAATTTACAAATTCGAATTATATTTTCGAATTTCGAATCGAATTTTGGTCAGAACCGAATTTCAAATTCGGTTTTCGAATCGACTTTCGAATTGAGATTTTTAATTCGAATTCGAACCGAAAACCGAATTCGAAATCGAATTCGGTTTTCGAGTAATATCCGAACCGAATTCGAATTTGAATTAGGGTTAGGGTTCCTTCTATTCTATATATGTGAAAGTACGAAAATGTCCTTCAAAAAATAATTGATTTAGTTAAATATCGAAGGGCATTAGAGTCATTTTATTATTTGATATTACACCAGCGTGTGTGACAATGACAATGACACCACTGTGACTCTGACTAGTCTAGTATAGTAGGTAATAGCTTGTACTCATTGCCCGATGCCCACTGCCCACGCCCAGAGGTCAATCTCGATCGAATCCATCCTTATCAACTATCAAGCCAAGCCAAGAAAGCAGAAGAACACTTTCCCAATTTCAAAATCAACGCTAACCCATTTTCCCTAATCTGCTCTTCATCTTCGACCTTCGATATCGATCTTCGTAGATCGTAGTTCCTTGCACTCTCATCTTCGACATCAACCTTCCATCTTTGTCTCTGCATCGGCACTTCAGTCTTCACGACACGAATGGTTCGTCTTCATCTTCGTCTCGTCTGCTCTTCATGAAGTACACTTGTCTCACTCTCAGATTTCGACCTTCAACTTCTCTACCCTAATTGCTCTTCAGTATTCACTCTTTGCAAGTTTACATCTGACCTAGACTCTCTTCTTCGTCCTTCAATCTTCACGAACCCTTCATGTTCGTCTGATTTCGATCTTCGATCTTTGTCTTCGTCTACATCTTCTTTGCATCTGGTCTTCAATCTTCATCTCAGTCTCACTCTCATCTGATTTCGACCATCATCTCCTCTAACCCTAACCCTAATCCTCACGAACTCATGAACCCTAACCCTAATCTGTCTTCAGTCTTCATGAACTCACTTTTTCCCTTCACAAGCTCACGAACCCTAACCCTTTTTCCCTTCACAAGCTCACGAACCCTAACCCTTTTTCCCTAATCTGTCTTCAGTCTTCAATAGCATCTGTTCTTCACTCTCTGCATCTATCATCTTTGTCTCACTCTCATCTTTGACCTTCGTCTCCTCTTTACTCTCTGCACTCTGTGCTCTTATATCAACTCAACTATCAAGATCAGGTATGATTTCACTCTCTGCACTCTTCACTCTCTGGACTCTACATTTGTTTGACAGATTCTAATAACATTTTTTCTCAGGTTGTAGAGCTATAGGTGGTGGTCAAGATGTCTGCATCAAATGATGTCAATCCAATGCTTCATACAAGCCAAGGCCAAAGTGGAAGCACCGAAGGTGAAAGCCAAGGGTCGATAGGAAGCAATGCTACATGGAAGAGCACTGGAAAACGCAAAGAGTATAATAAGAGGTCAGTCGTTTGGCAGCATTTCACTGAATATGTAGATTCTGAGGGTAGAAAAAAGTGCACATGTAATTATTGTGGTAGAGAGTATAATTGTGCATCCAAGTCATGTGGGACTTCCACTTTGTTGAATCACATGAGAATTTGCACCTCAAACCCTGCCAACCAATCTTCAAGCCAAACTCAATTGTCTCATAATACTTTGACAAATGAAGACACTGGGGAGACAAAGATTAATTTAGTGGCATGGAAATTTGATCAGCAAGTTGCTAGGAGGGCTATAGCTGAAATGATTATTGTTGATGAACTTCCATTTAAGTTTGTACAAAATATAGGTTTTAGGCGTTGCATGAAAGCAATTCAACCTGCACTTATGGTTCCATCTAGGAGTACAATAACAAAAGATTGTTATCAGTTGTTTCTTGATGAAAAGGCAAAACTTAGGGCTCAAATCAAACGTACAGCCATCAGAGTTTGCTTAACGACTGATACTTGGACATCTTTGCAAAGAATTAATTATATGTGTCTCACTGCTCACTTTATTGATAGTGACTGGAATTTGCAAAAGAAAGTGTTAAATTTTTGTCCTATTTCAAGTCATAAGGGTCAAGACATTGGAAAGGCTATTGAAATGTGTTTGGTTGATTGGGGTTTACAAAATGTTTTCACTATTACAGTTGACAATGCAAGTTCTAATGATGTAGCACTTGAATATCTCAAAAAAAAGTGTGTCAATTGGGGAGGACTATGTGTTTCACAAGGAAAATGGATGCATGTTAGATGTATTGCTCACATTATGAACTTAATTGTCCAAGATGGCCTAAGGGACCTTGGTGGGTCAGTTGAAAGTGTTAGGGCAGCAATTAAATATGTTAGACAATCACTTTCCAGGATGAAAAAGTTTATGGGATTTGCTGATTTAGAAAAGTATGATTGCAGCAAATCTTTATGTTTGGATGTTGCAACAAGATGGAACTCTACTTATTTGATGTTGAGTGTGGCCCAGATGTATGAGAGGGCATTTGATAGGTTAGATACAGAGGATTCTTATTTTCGGGAGGATCTTGAAAATCATGGCTCTAAACCTGGGGTTCCAACTTCTTGGGATTGGGAGAATGTCAAGAGATTGGTTATTTTTCTTCGACATTTTTATGTTCTCACTTTAAGAGTTTCCGGTACAAAATATATAACTGCAAACTCTTATTTAGATGACATTAGTTGCATTTATGGAATTTTGAAAGAATATCTTTCAAGTGAAGATAATCATTTTAGAGACATGGCATTGCAAATGAAGAAAAAATTTGACAAATATTGGGGTAATATTGAAAAGTTTAATTTGCTGGTTTTCATTGCTTGTATACTTGATCCTAGGAGCAAATTTGATTATTGTGATATTGTCCTTTGTAATATGTATGGTGATGAAGATGGGAGAAAATTGGCTGAAAAAGTGAAGAATGCATTGTATGAGTTGTTTAATGAGTACAAGAGAATTCATTCGGATCATCCTTCTAGGAGTGTTTCATTTTCATCTTCATCCTCATTGTCTTCCACTTCCTTGGGTCCAAGTTCAGGTTCAGTTGATACAAATTGGTGCACTAATGCTAGTGATAGTGATCCTATGCGAAGAATAAAAGAAAAGCACATGGCTGAATTGAAAAGGAGAAAGGCTGATTCTGGTGCTATGAGGGACTCTAAGTCAGAGTTGGATAGATATTTAACTGAGGATGATGAAGAAGACAAAGATAATCTTGAGAGTCCAACCTTTACCGTTTTGGGATGGTGGAAGAAAAAGAGCCCGGCATTTCCTATTTATCTTTACTTGCTCGAGATGTTTTAGCCATTCCAATTTCCACGGTTGCATCCGAATCTGTTTTTAGTACAGGAGGAAGAGTTCTTGATTGTTTTAGGAGTTCTTTAACTCCAAAAATTGTGCAAGCATTAATATGTACCCAAGATTGGCTCTGTTCAGGTGAATCTCCGATTAATGTGGAAGAAAACATTGAGGATCTTGAAAAACTTGAACAAGGTAACCTCTTATTCTCTCTTATTTATTGCAGAAGTAAAACAATAAATGTATTACAGAAATAACGCTTTTTTTTCAATCTATTGCAGAAGTAAAACAATCAATGTCTGAATCAACCGTTGTTGATGTTTAGTACCAACAGTGTATAGCTCCATTTATCATTTCTTTAGAAAAATTACATAATTGCATAATTGCATTGTATCTTTAATCGCTTAATAACATAAATGCATTGTATGTATGAATTGTGCTTTTGTTAGAATAAAAGCAATGCTTCTAATGTGGTGCCAATGATTATGATATAGGTCACTTAATGTTGTTTACCTGTATTTCTCATTAAACATTTTGCTTACCTTGGTTGCAGGCTGCACCATTCATGCGGATTATTAGTAATTATCATGGGGGCTGTAGCTGTATAAATGCTCTTTACTGCATTTGCTCCAACAAGAACTTCAAATGGGGAAAGTTTGAGACTTTTGCTGAAGCTGGGACACAGGAGGGAGCTGGATTTTTCTTATTGTGATTGTATATAATATATTATCTACATGTATTCTCATGTCATTTTCTGGACTTAGAAGTGCTTCCTGTATTTTATTTGTGTGGTTTGAGTATACTTGTTACATTGAGTAACTTAAGTTCATGATTCCCCTAGCCCTACCCCTATCAATGTAGTTACTTGACAGCATTAGGTAATAGAGTTTTGATGATACTTGATACAGGTACAGGTACTGCACTCTTTCAAAGAGGCTAATCTTAGACTAATTACTCAAGTTTCTTTTGCATGGCATTACTCAAGTCTCTTTTACAGGTACAGGTACTTGACAATGTAGGAATTGTCAAATGCATTATGATGTTTAAATTTTATTTTTTAACAGGCATAAACTAGAGTGATTTCTGAAAATTTGAAATCGAATTCGACTTAATTCGAAATTGAATTCGGTTTAATTCGAATTCGAATCAGAATCAAATTTTGAATTCGGTTTAATTCGAATTCGAATTGAAACCGATTTGAATTCGGTTTAATTTGAATTCAAACCGAAAACCGAATTCGAATTCGGTTCGGATTGAATTCGGATTTAATTGAATTCGGTTCGATTTGGTTCGGTTTTTAAGAAAAATCTAAACCGAATTAACCGATCCGAAATAACCGAAGAATCTGAAAACCGAACCGATAAACACCCCTAACTTGAGGAGCTCCCTGTGGTGTAGGATTTTCTAGATGTGTTTCCCGAGGAGCTTCCCGGATTACCACTAGTTCAGGAGTTTGATTTCGATATTGATCTAGTATAAGGGACCAATCCTATTTCCATTCCTCCATACAGAATGGCGCCTGCGGAACTGAGAGAGCCTAAGATTCAGTTGCAGGAACTTTTGGATAAGGGGTTTATTCGCCCGAGCACTTTACTCTGGAGTGCTCCGGTGCTGTTTGTAAAGAATAAGGATTGTACATTTCGGTTTTGTGTAAACTACAGGTAATTGAACAAAGCCACCATCAAAAATTGATATCCCCTGCCACGTATCGATGATTTGTTTGATCAGCTGTAAGGAGCCAGGGTTTTCTCTAAGATTGATCTCCGTTCGGATTATCATCAGTTGAGAATTCGGGCCGAAAATGTGCCCAAGATAGATTTTCTTACCCGATACAACCATTACAAGTTTCTAGTCATACCGTTTAGGCTAACTAATGCCCCAACTGCTTAGATGGATCTAATGAACCGAGTTTTCCATGACTACTTGGATCGATTCATCATTGTATTCATCGATGATATTTTGATATATTCATGGAGTAATGAAGATCATATTCAGCACCTTCGGGTGATATTGCAAATATTCCGTGAGAAGCAGCTATATACCAAATTTCCGAAATGTGAGTTTTGGCTACATTGTCTCCACGGAGGGTATTTATGTTGATCCGCGGAAGGTTGAGACTATAGTGAAGTGGGAGCAGCCACAAACAGTTACCGAGATTTGTAATTTTCTCGGTTTGGCCGGGTATTATCGCAGATTTGTAAATGGATTCTCCTGGATAGCTGCTCCGTTGTCTACATTGACCCGGAAGGGGGTCAAGTTTGTTTGAGATTACCGTTGTGAGGCGAGCTTTCAGGAGCTCAAACAACGGTTGACATCTGCTCCTATTTTAGCCCTTCCCACTAACAGTCAGGAATATATAGTATACAGTGATGTTGGCCGATAGAGATTGGGTTGTATTCTGATGCAGGATGGTCAGGTTATTGCATATGCCTCGCGATAGCTAAAGAAACACAAGGTTAATTACCTGACACATGAATTGGAGTTGGCAGCCATAGTCTTCGTATTGAAAATATGGTGGAATTATCTTTATGGAGTGACCTGCAAGGTATTTACAGATCACATGAGTTTGAAATATCTATTTACCCAAAAGGAGCTGAATTTGAGACAAAGGAGATGGTTAGAGTTTCTCAAAAATTATGATCTCATTATTGACTATTATCTGAGCAAGGCGAATGTTGTAGTAGATGTCTTGAGTCGGAAGTCAGCATCATCCTCACAGTCGACAGAGAAAGCCTACCTTTCTTATTTAGTGGGACTCCGAGTTTTGGGAGTCAGTTTGACTAGTGATGATCAGGGAGGCTTACCAGCCATATTTGATGTCAGACCGACTTTGTTCGACCATATCCGAGAGCTCCAGAGTATAGATGAGGAGCTTCAGAGTATTGCGGATAGAGTCCGCAGAGCTGAGGGCGGAGACTTCAGGATCCGAGGAGATGGTTTGATAGTGTTCAGGGAGCTGGTTTGTATTCCCTCTAATTCAGATCTTCGCAAGGCCATACTTGAAGAGGCACACTCCTCCACTTATACATTGTATCTGGTTGGTACCAAGATATATTGAACCATTCGGGATAGTTATTGATGGCCTGACATGAAACAGGAAATCGCGGATTTTGTAGCTAGGTTCCTAGTTTGCCAGCAGATTAAGGACGAGTATCAGCAGCCAGCTGGTACATTGCAGCCCTTACCCATTCCTGAGTGAAAATGGGATCACATTACTATGGACTTTGTGACAGGGCTACCGCGGACTTCATCACGGTATGACGCCGTATGGGTAATTGTAGATAGACTTACGAAGTCTGCGCACTTCATTGCTATTCGTGCCGATTTCTCTTTGAAAGTGTTGGTACGTCTCTACATCGATACTATTGTTAGACTTCATGGAGTACCTGTGTCGATAGTGTCAGATAGAGATCCTAGATTCACATCTAGGTTTTAGCCCAAGTTATAGGAGGCAATGGGCACAAGGCTGAATTTTAGTATGACCTATCATCCACAGATAAATGGTCAGTCAGAGAAGACCATTCAGACCCTTAAGAACATGCTGAGGGCATATGTGATGGATTTCCGGGGTAGTTGGGATCGACACCTTCCACTGGTCGAATTCGCATATAATAACAGCTACCAGGCCAGTATAGGGTTGCCCCCGTATGAAGCACTGTATGGCAGAAAGTGTCGTACCCCGATATGCTGGGATGAGGTTTGAGAGCGACGTCTCAGCAGTGTCGAGTTAATTAAGGAAACGAAAGATAAAGTTAAGGTCATCCGTAAGCGGATGAAAGCCGCCCATGACAGACAGAAGGCATATAACGATCATAGTGGCGACCTCTTAAGTTTGCCACTGGAGATATGGTTTTCTTGAGGATATCTCCTTGGAAGGGAGTTATATGGTTCAGGCAGCGGAGCAAGTTGAGCCCCAGATATATTGGGTCCTTCCGTATCCTTGAGAGGGTCGGGCGTGTAGCATACAGATTGGACCTGCCAGATAAATTATCATGTATTCACGATATCTTCCATGTCTCAGTACTCAGGAAGTACTTGGTCGATCTTTCTCATGTACTTGAGCCCCCACCTGTTGAGTTACGAGAGGATCTTAGTCTTCTAGTTTAGTATGTGGCTATTCTAGATTAGCTGGTCACAAAGCTGAGGAGCAAGGAAGTTTCATTGTTTAGAGTTTTGTGGAGGAGTGACAAGGTCGAGGAGGAGACCTAGGACCCTGAGGAGGTTATTAGGAGACAGTACCTCCATTTGTTTATTGTTTAGTTTTTTTAGTTTTGAGGACGAAACTTGTCTTTAGAGAATTAGAAAATGTAATACCGGCACTACGGTGTCCGTACTAATGTACTCCTGTTCAGAAATTAAATAAAAATATGTCTCAATTATATATATATATATAAAATTTTATTTATTTATATTGATTTTTAATTTTGGAGTATTTAAATTAAATTTTTGGTATATTTTAAATTTTGCCGTATCCGCGAATTTTAGTGTAAAAAAAATAGAGTGCTGCGTTTGAGCCAAAACGCAGCACCCCTTAATCAGATTTGGGTTTTTAGCCCTAATCTCTCTCTCTCTCTCTCTCTCTCTCTCTTTCTCTCTCTCTCTCTCTCTCTCTCTCTCTCTCTCCGCCTCTTCCCCTTCCCGCGACCCGCCACCCTCCCTTGCCCCTCCGCCACTCGCACCACAGCGCGCGATCATCTGCCAGAGCGGCACAGCGCAAGCGCGACCGCACGACCGTGTGACCGCGAGAGCGCAACCTTCCGCGAGCGCACCAGCCTACAGCGCCTCCTTCCTCAAGCGAGAGCGCCACAACACGCGACCTTCTGCCAAAGCGCCACAGCGCAAGCGCAAGCACGCGACCGTGCGAGCGTACTACAGCGTGAGCGCGCCATAGTACGCCTGTTCGCGAGCGCTTCTGTGCACGAGCACGCGCCAGCCTGCTAGCGCGTGCAACCCGCGAACGCGCGACTGCAGTCCAGCTCGCGAGCAAACACTTCAGCTCGTGAACGTACTAGCCCACGAGCGGCCAGCCTGCGAGCCCACCAGCCCGCGACAGCCCACGGGCCCGCGCATCCTGCCAGCCCACTGCAGCCCGTGAAGCCCACTACGGCCCGCTAGCCTGCTGACCCTCAAGCCCACGAATCTCTGCGCAAGTAACTGACTTAGGGTTTTGATCCAAATCTAAGTGTTTATGACCTAGCTAATAAATTTTGTCTTGATAGGAAGCATTGCAGATTTTGGAGTCGTCGAGAAGACATTCGGATGAAGGTCTACGCTCTGAGAAAACCCTAAGTGAGAGAAATGTGATCTTTTCAATATTTGAAATAAATTTTATCAAATTTAAGTTTCAATACCTTTAAAATGACATATGGTTTGAAGAAATCGGAGGAGAATTGAAAAGTGTATGATTTTTCAAAGATTTTTCTAATTTGTAAGAAGGTTATATATTTTAAACTTGTTTTCGATTTTGAACGGTTTTAAGTTTGAATTTAGCTTGATTTTGATTTGGTTATTTACTTATAAATGGAATGAAATTGATGACATTGGTGTATAATTATAAATTGAGAAATTAAGATTTATACAAACTTAGGAAAGATGATAAACCCTAAGAATAATTAGAAATTTGATAACAATTGTGATAATCTGATTAAGTTGACTATTTTGGAGATTCGAGGAGTCGATTTGGTTTGATTTTAGAAATAGGGAGTGACTACCCTTCCTAGAAAGTGAGTGGGACCCTAATTTCTTGCATGAAATAGTAAAACCTGATTTTATCGTATTTTTAAATAAAATATGCTTTTGATATGCATTGTCTCGATATATGGAATTGAAATTCAAATCTATTTTATGATTATTGGAGTGTCGTACTTATGTTTTCTATGATTATGCATCCATATTTGAAATGAAATGAAATTGTGTCATGATTTGAGAAAGGACCATTGTATTGATTTGTTAAATTTAAATGATTTCGATGAAATATATTGGTACACGGATTTGAATTGTTTTGAGGATATGATGAGATGATTTGGCTATGTGGGTTGGATGCCTACTAGCTTGAGATGATATGATGATATGACATTATTTGATTGATTCCGTAGCTACGAAGGGTATTTGTAGAGGCACGGGTTGCTTGGATATATTTTTGCAGAAGGTATCCGCAAACGTCAGTTTACATGGCTATAAGTACGGCCGGTTGAACCTACATCGGGGGAGGACGTGATGACACCACCGTCTAGCACCAGGCGGTGACCTATTGACGAGTCTGGGTAAGCAAGGGCTAAGCCTATGGCCAACGTTGGGATAGAGAGCTACTTTTGAAAACTCTTTGTATAATAAAACCCCCGATGCGCCTGTTTTTTGTCATAGTTGACCTTTGCCAGGATCCTTTTGGCTTGCTCTATGATCTACTTGATTTTAAATGGCTGTATATATGTATGTTATTGTGTGAATGATTAAATGAGTTCATTTTAGCGAACATATCATGATTTACTGTAAAATTTGAATTATTGGTTATGAATGATATTATTTGACACTCCAATATTCACCTACATTATTAGTACTTGAAATTAATCTCCTCACTCACTATGTATCTTCATTGATACTCACCCCTCTTCTTTCCCTCCTCAAACATGATTATTGTGCTAGAGCGACGCTTCGGACTCCAGAGGATTTGGTAGCTCATTGGCGGATTTGTGTGTTTTTCGACGGTGAGATTTAAATTAAGTTGAGATATGAGCTCCGCACTTTATGTTCGACCCTGTAAGGTCTTGACCTTGAGATCCGTGTTGATCGTATATTATTATGGGATTGACTGTATAATTTATATATATTTATTTGTGAAACTCTCATATTTCATTTGTATTGAGGCAAATTGTAGTGTTTGAATGTTAATTTGGGAAAATTGATCGCAAATTGTATAAAACTTAGTCCGCTCAGTGTGGCTGCTGCTCATACTCTAGTTAGACATGGCAATAGAGATCTGTGGCTAGAATTGTTGGTAATTTACTTAACCTGGCATTGTTCTGGATGTTTGTTGTAGTTGGTGGGTTGTTGTGAGGCCGGGATGACCATTTTATTTTATTCACAGGACGATTTTAAATTATACAGATTTAAACAGGTTTATTTGTATATGAGAGATCTCCGATTTATGAGGAGATTCTACCTGATTTTCTATAAAAATACAGCCGGCTGTTCACGACTCCGGTTCGGGGCGTTACAGAACCTATTTCTCTGCCAGTAAAGTTCTGCTACGGACCAAAACGAGATTGGTCCGCTTGGTAAGTGGTACTTAGTATAATCATTTAGCTCTAAAATGTAGCACAAGGATATATTTGTACAATGGAGTGGAATCATGCAGTTCTATCATAGAGCAAAATCTCACATTTCTACTATATGGCACTTGCAAGGCTTGATTCACGAAAGCTAAATACTCGAGCGAGACAGTAAAGTTGCATTACAACCAATGAAGCAATCAATATTAATAATGCTAGGATTGTATTTTTTAATCCAAACACAATATGAAAGATGTGATTTGTTTTGGTTTTTTTAATAAGTTTGCAAAAGTTCAATCAAAAGCGAACGCAATATGTAAACGAAAAAACGAAATATGCATAACGGTTCTGCAACTTAGCAGAACCGCGGGTTCCGCGACGTGGCAAAACCTCATGGTTCTGGCACAAGTTCTGCTAAATAGCAGAACCGCGCAATTCTGCAACATAGCAGAACCACGCGGATCTGCTTCAAAGTTCTGCAACGTGGCAGAATTCTCTAGTTCTGCTATCCAGTAGAACGTCCGGTTCCACTAGCCAGTAGAATCATGCAATCTTCCTACATAGCACAACCATGCCCTCCTCTTAGATAGCAGAAACTCACATTTCCACCACACGACACTCGCACGAATTTGCGGGCGAACGCTGAATACCCAAGAGAGATAGTAAACCTATATCAAAAGCAATCAACCAATTAATATTAACAAAGCAAAAAAAATTTTCTAAATTCTCCCATGCATTTTAATAATTTTTAGAATCAACAATATTTTTTTAATCTAACGTATAGTTTGTAACATGTTCTTTTTAGCCACAAAATCTCGTCACAACAAATTCTGCAACACTAATTATGGCAAAATCATATTTTTTAAAGTCGTACACAATATGGAAATTGTAAGTTTTTTCCTCCTTTTTAATAATTTTCCAGATTTACTTATTTTTTTTTCATATCATTGGTTTGCTTGTTTCATGAATTTTTTTGCTTATTAAATATGTGATTCTCACAATATTATCATTCTTATAGCATTCTTAACACAAAAATATTTTTGATTTACTTCTATCACAAAGCAGGACCACGAAGTTCTCCTGCGTATTAAAACCGTCCTACTTTGCCATGTAGTAGAACAAGAAGTTTTGTGATACGATAGAGCCATTAGTTTTGTTACATAGCAGAAACTTATATTTCCCCCATGTGCTAGTCATATGCCTTCATCGACAGGCGGTAAATTATCCAGGAAGACAGTGAATTTATATCATAAGCAATCAACCAATCAATATTAATAATGATAAAATCATATTGTCCAGATCCGAACATAATATTAAAATTGTAAAAGCATATTTATGTAAAACAAATAAGACATATTTATGACAGAAACAGACGACAGGTAAAACTTTTGCGGACACAACCTTGAGAAAGTAAAAAAGGATTGCTTTTAATAAGTACATGATGGGCGGTATGGTTCCTTCGAGAAAGCAAATAAAGCATAACAAAGTTTGTCCGATGGTTCTCCAGGTACCACAACAACAAAAGCATTTTATCATACCGTTTTTCTTTTTTTTCTGAAATAAGAAAGTAGTTTAGCTTAGTTTTTTTTCTTTGGAAGATTTACATCCATGCGCTGGGGAAGTTCGCCGGTCTGCTGGGTATTCTCTTCCAGATCATCAAACTTACGAAGCAGTGAAGCCTTAGCTCTCGACAAAGAAACCATCGTTTCTAAAATGAACGAAGTAGAACGATGAAGTCATTGTATTGTAAAAATAAGAAGAAAGAATGTTGCAAAGAATACAGAGGGCTCACCTGGTTTGCATCCACTTAAAGCAACCGAAGATGAAGAAGAAGGGCCAATGGTAGATTCTTGAGAAAGGAATGGATCATCATTGTTATATTCAGACGCATCACAGTAATATATAACCGTGAATCATTATTCTACATCCATTGTTTCAGAGCGAACAGGTCTTATGTGCGCTACGAACATTTTTTCTTTGAGGGCTTCATGGACATCATTGAGTGGGAGTTCAATGTTCTTGTAAAAATATAGGGAAAAAATTAGCGTAGCAAATTGGAAACGGAACTCCTATGATATACATTTTATGTTTAGGCGAGGAAGGAATAGTTTAAGTATACTGATATTTTAAACAAATTATCTACGAACTACATAAATAAAACCTGATTAAAATGCTCCATTGCTTGAACAGCTGTGAAGTTCAGTAATCTCTCGGCTAACTCTGTAAATACAGAAGCGGTTATTTTGCCCGTGTCATCTTGCAAATCAACATTAAAGTGACATCTATAAAGCACAAAGTATAAACATATAGGAATAAGATCAGACAGAGAAGTAGAATCATCGTAAAATGGCTGGAAAAGTCCAAACAAACAATTCGGCACAACAAAAACCATAACACAAATCTGATCAAATGCTATAGAAGGTTACCTTGGTCTAGCCGTTCCTCTTTGCTTCCATGAATTGCATGAGAAATCAACATCAAGCAAAGCTGAGGTGGAGCGGAAACAATTGCTACAGGCCATGTACCAATATTTTTGAAAAATATGTTCAAAGGAGAGCTGCACCTTTACCCACGCTGTCTGAAATTGCTTCATAGAAGACGTAAGTAAAACACAATGATTACGAAGAAGTATTTATATTGAAGATCTTTTTTTTTGGAGTAAACGGTTTACTTTTTTTTGTGCTGCTGTTAGATTACATATTCTGGTTATTTTCTCAGTTGCTGTGAAGGAGATATCATGATTGTAGTAATCGTACTTTTTATGGTGAATTATATCTTGAAGTAATTTGTCGTTTTTGAGAGCCCTATGAAAGAAATAATCGAATAATATATAATATATAATAGCTATATTGGTTAAAACCCGAATCAATTTTTTTAAAATTCACAATCATCATATAGTTTATATTTACAATTACCAGTTCTTCAGTTGTCGTGCTTTTGGATTGGCGGATCAACGAGGATGACTGAGTCAAACCAAGTTGACAGTGCGACACCTTGTAAAAAGACATGAAATACATTAAATCCATGCGCATAGAAAAAAATTTAAAAAGTAAAGGGACGATGGATTTCTTGTTAATACCGTTGTAAGAATTTACTTTGATTCTTCTCCCAACAATAACAGGATACATACGGAGGTTTGCCAAGATTTGTTGTCCTTCATTGTGGACGAAGTCATCCCAAAAAGATAACTTAAGACTCTGAAAACTATTTTTTCGAAAAGAGATATTAGTTAGGAATGCATTATTATTTTGTTAGAGAATGGAAAGCCTAAGGGCCCTTACTTTTCATTCACAATCACAAACTTTTGAACAACAGAATTGTTTTCTTGCCTAGCGTGTTTGTTGGTTCCAATACAGAAATAACAACGCCCAAATTATCTGGATTAAAAATATCCCCAAAAAAAAATCTGAAAATAAACATCTGAGTAAGAAACAAAATATATATAATTCCAAAAGGGAAAAAAAACGGATAGGAAAAAGCAAAGTCGATCCAAAAGGAAACATATCCACAGATTTGTCCCTGTGATCCATATACTGCACCAAATATGAAAATTTTGCATAAATAAACCTTACAGTCATCACATCATCTTCGTTCTTTAATTCCTCCACAAGTGTTCTGGTGGATATTACCCATTGAGTCTTGATATCCGCGGTCTGAAACTTTGGAGGAATTGGTCTTACGGCGGCATTCGATATCAGATAAGTTTTGTAGATCTACAACATGGGACTCATTCTAGGGATGTTTGCATTAAACATTATTTCTTCTACTTGAGTTCCCTACGTGAAAACAGAGATAAGCATGAGGTTAAATATCATGTTATTTTTTTTCCAGCAAACATTATCTTATAATAATAATATTCTAAACGTTGCACGGTAAAAATTATAAACTGTAGAAATACATAATAAGCTCTTAGTTGAAAAATATAATATGTTGGAGATCTATAGGGGTGAAAAAAAAAAAGCTAGAAACATGTGCGATAAGCTTTTGATTCTAAATAGATACCAAGATAAAGATCCATACTTCTGAATCCACGAAAATGTATTTTTGCTTCTTCGTTGGGGTATTAATTGACGTTGTAACATGTTGCTTTTCTTGGACCATGATTTTATAGGTCCAGTTTTGAGTATCAAGAGCGATATCTTTTATAAGAGAATAATTTTCCATCCTAAACAAAATTAAGGAACGGAAAAAAAAAAGTCAGAATAAAAGATCCTGGAAAAAGTGCCCAATAAGACGGAAATCATGAATATACATAAACCTGAATGAAAAAAACCCTACAATTTAGGGAGACTAAATGTTCCCCAAAAAAACAACATCTCTTGTTTTACCGTCCAATCTTACATCATCAAATGTTGCAGGAACCATCAACACCTTAATCGAATTGGTGGATCTAGCTCTAGATAATGCAACATAGAGTCAGCCATGAGAGAAAACAGATGCACTCATATAAATTGCAATGTAATCGAACGTTTGTCCGTGAATAGAATAGTCTCATTGCTTGCATATGAGCCTTGTCCCATTACACAAAACCTCTGATGGGCTCATATTCCCAAGCAACATAAGAGAATAATCCTCTTTATTAGCGACAATTTATAAGGTGGTAGACCTGTTTGATTTTGGTTGTTTAAAAAATTTTTGTAGTCTCCTTGATGGCATTCGTTAACGGGCCTATCCGATGCTATATAAGTATGCGTATTTGCACAGAGATCTTTATCCGATGCTATGTAAGCATGTGCACTTGCACAGAGATCTTCTTTCCTTTAAGAATGAATCCAATGTGGCCTATTTACTAAAAAATGTTGGCTCCTTCACAACCACGTGGACTGAGTTTTTAAAAATGAATAAGTTTAATAACCAAACAGGACAATAGCCAACATGCCTGCATAAAGAATTCCCTTAACATTTTGTTTGGAGTCCTACAATAATAGCATGGTCGGAAAGGAAACGTCAGACTGTCACAAGAACATTAGTTACTGTAAGTTCCAAGCATACAAGCATACAAGAATTGGGATTGCAGAGAGACAACCACACAAGAGAAAACACAACGACCAATAGAAATCACAAAGAGTACAAATGGATCAAGAAAAGAAAGGATTAAAGGGGAAAACGTTGGGCAAAGCAAATTAATTAGCGAAATCATCATAAACATAATAATATAAAAAAAAAACGTTCCGATAGAGATGAGCCAAGAAAGAAAGAGAACTTGGTTAAAACAAAAGAAGAAGTCCACAAACCCTCAAAACAACAATCCGATCTACGTAAATATATACCAACTATATCAAGCTCCTAGGAAAGTGAAAGAGTGTACCTAACGTATCGCAATCATAACAACCAAACAACTCCCATCACCTCAATTTGCGTATAAAATTAAATTTGGCTGAATATGAATGCTTATTTAATTTTTTGATTTATTTATTTATTCAACAGAGAACAGTGATCCATGTGTCCAATGCTGCATTACGTGTTCAGGATAAAAGGTCACAACACATGCGTGTTCAGAACAAGAGGCTACAACACAAACACCTTCCACCTTGAACATAATTTATTTTGTATTTATTTTTTTAATAGAGAAGAGAGATCTTTATCTCAAATACATGATCTCCATTGCGTGTTCAGAACAAGAGAAGTTGCAACACATCCGTGTTCAGGACAAGAGGCCACAACATGACACCATATCATCGTCAGTAACATCTACATTACTCCTATGAAAGAACAAGATAGTGAACTATTGCGTGTTCAGGATGAGACGGCAGAACACACACAAACAATACAAGAACATTCATATCACTCTTTACCTAACAACAATCAAACATTCTAATACATATGAGACAGACGACAACACAACTACTTCGCGATAGTAACCACTCCACCTAATTAACCGTAAGGACTGGCGCAGAGATGTTGAGTGTTAGAATATCATTCCTGAAACCACAAATCACTGAAAATGCGAGATACGGAAGCTATATATCCAGTAATAGGTAGCTGGGGAAGTTCACTTATGCATCCCAAAACAATGTACTTTTGCACTGTACAGGACGACGTGGTTCTACGTAGCGAACCATGTAGTTTTGCATTGTGCAGAACCACGTGTTCTGTACAGCACAGAACCACCTCCAGTCATGCAGAGCCACCCCCTTTTTTCTGTATAATGGGATGCAGAATACTTAGACTCACGCAGAACCATGTAGAACCACCCCCCCTTTTTTTTTACCAGCAAGCATGTAGAAACACCATTTCTCCCTTTTTTTTTTTAGAATGGCATATAGCACGACCACCAATTAGATGGGACCAATTAGCAAATGTAGAATAGTCAATTAGATGCTACATAGCATAACCACAGATACTGCGTCGAAGGCTCTACGACATTGTAGAACCCTCTCGTGCTATCCATCCAAACAATACGGTTCTCCCAGCTCTGATAAATTGCCATCCAATGTCTAATTCTTTGAACATTAATATTCTTGTAACATCATTAATACTAATTCGCTGAACATTAATATTCTCGTAACATCATCTAGTTTCGGCACGTAGTAGATAAATATGTTGCTGGTGTGTAGGAAATAACTCTTAAATAGTTCTGTACTATGCAGAACTATAATGGTGGATCTCAGGGGCTCTTCATGGGTTCTTTCTGGAAAAAGACATTCCATTCCACGTATTAGAACTATGAGAAAGCTGCAAAGGTAGCAACCACAAAATTAGCCTCAGCCTGAGGACAAAGCACTTGCAAACCCATCATTTTAAAGAATAAACATGCATAAACACTTCTTCTTCCACATTGTGTTAGAACTATGAACTATGTGTTTTTCCAGACTGGAGACTATATGAGCATGCATAAACATGCACGTTGCCGCAAAAATCAATTTACCAGATAAAATATATGGCTCTCTCTTTTGGCAAGGGGAATGACACTCTGTGTGTACAAAGAAGCATTTCACAGGAGAAGATGCAGAAGTTGCTCGAAAACACTTCTTGCCATTATGTTGTCTTGATTCATCATTTAATATTTTCACATTGGATGTTACAATTTATATATTATTTAAATAAAGATCAAAATAAATCCATTTTAATATTTTAAAATATTAGATATTGGAATAATAAGTTCGCATGCATAACTATGAAGCTCTATTATGTGCAGAACCACGTTGACAGAACCACGAGGTTTTGCTATGTGCAGAACCATGTAGTTCTACAACATAGCAGAACAACATAGTTCTACCTAGCAGAACCACGTAGTTCAACCACATAGCATAATCTCATGATCCCGCCACATGGTTCTGTTAGGCCGCAGAACCCGTCGTTCTCCTTCGGGTTCTACGATACAATAGAACCACATTATTCTCTTTCGAAAGGTTAGCTCTGCTACGTCGCGGAACCTTGTTATCCTGCGGCGTAACACAACCACCTCGTTCAGTCACGCAGCAGAACCACATGGTTCTGCTTCGGAGGTCTTGCTACATAACAAAACTCTCTTGTTGTACTATCCAGCAGAACCAAATGTAGTCCCCTTACATAGCAGAAACTCACATTTCTGCTACACGACACTTGGAGGATCTCGACAATGAATGCCAAATAGCGAAGCGAGATAGTAAACTTGTATCAGAAGCAATTAACGAATCAAAACTAAAAACACCAATTTTTTTCCCTTTTTTTAATATTGCTCTGAATGGAGAATATTTTTTAAATCTAACCTATAGTTTCTAAATTGTTGTCTCGGCCTCAAAATTCCAGAAAAATGATTTCCCCAACAACAATGATACCAAAACCACATTCTTTAAATCGGAATACAATACAGAAGTTGTAAGTTTTTTTTTGTTTTTTTTAAATAATTTTCTAATTAACTTAATTCTTTTTATATCTTTACATTGATTCCTTCATGAACTCTTTTGCTCATTAAATATCTAATCCTTACAAGATTATTATTCTTGTAGCATTTTTAACACTATCGTATGCAGCAGAACACTGCTTGCTTCGGAGGTTTTGCTACAGAGCAGAACCATTTGGTCCTGTCATGCAGCAGAACCATATAATCCTGTGATGAGACAGAACCATGAGGTTCTGTTACATAGCACAACCTCATACTTTTGCCATGTCGCACCCACAAACCTTCATCAATAGAGGCTAAACAGTCAAAGAAGATAGCGAGCTTGCAGTATTAAATAATTTTCTAATTAACTTAATTCTTTTTATATCTTTACTTTGATTCCTTCATGAACTCTTGCTCATTAAATATCTAATCCTTACAAGATTATTATTCTTGTAGCATTTTTAACACTATCGTATGCAGCAGAACTACACTGCTTGCTTCGGAGGTTTTGCTACATAGCAGAACCATTTGGTCCTGCCATGCAGTAGAACCATATAATTCTACGATGAGGCAGAACCATGAGGTTCTGTTACATAGCACAACCTCACACTTCTGCCATGTCGCACTCACATATCTTCATCAACAGAGGCTAAACAGTCGAAGAAGATAGCGAGCTTGCAGTAGAAGCAATTAACCAATCAACGGAGGGTTCGCTACCCAGCAGAACCTTCTAGATCTACTACGTAGCAAAATGTTATAGTTCAGTAGAACCACGTGGCCAACAGAACCACGAGGTTCTACTTCGAAATTAAGCTATAAAGCAAAACCTCCGGTTTGGCTCCCTGACAGAACATACGGTCTTGCTATGCAGCAGAACCATAACACAGCAAGAGAAAACCCCAGTGGCCACCATCATCAGAACCAAAAGGCTGAGACCCAAAAAAGAAAAAAAGAAAAGCGGAAAAAGTCCCAAGCTGAACGTCTCCATTCACCCCACCCAGAGAAGCAAACTTTTAAAAGGAAAAACAACGACAAACCATCACAATAGAGAAGAAGAGAGAAGAGAAGAGAAAATAACTTCTATAACGCATCCCAAAACAGCAAAATCGAAAACAAAAATAAACACAAACCCTAAAACCATAGGCTAAATATATTCGACAGATTCGGAAACACAGCAAGAGAAAACCTCAGTGACCATCTTCATCAACACCAAAGAGCGAAAGAATGGATAATAAAAACAAAAAGAAGCTGAACCCGAAACCAAACGGCTCCATCCCCCCCACCTAGACAGCGAGAAACAGGAAGAGCGCTTTCGACATTAATATTCCTGTAGCGCCATTAACACAAAACATTTTGTACACTTACTACAGAGTGGCAGAGTCCTGCTATGCAGCAGAACCACGTTGTTCTCTTTCACAAGGTTTGTTCTGCTACGTCGCAGAACCATGCGTTCAGTCGCATAGCAAAGCCAAACAGTCTTGCTATGCACCCAAACCACACGGTTCTGCTTCGGAGGGTCCGCCACCTAACAGAACCTTCTAGATCTGCTACGCAACCTAGTCCCACAATGCAGTACAACCACGTGGCCAGCAGAACCACGAGGTTCTACTTCAAAGGTTCAACAATAAAGCAGAACCCTCCGGTTCTGCTTCTCTACAGAACGATGGTTTTGCTAAGTAGCAGAACCATGTAGGTCTTCTCTAATGAATTTTCTTTGTTATTAAAAATCTGTCTTTCGACATTAATATTTCTGTAGCGCCATTAAAACAAAACATTTTTGTACTCACACCACATAGCAAGACGGCAGTGTCTGCTATGCAGTAGAACCACGTTGTTCTCCTTCAGAAGGTTAGTTCTACAACGTCGCAGAACCACGCGTTCAGCAGCATAGCAGAACCAAACAGTCTTGCTACGCACCCAAACCATATGGTTCTGCTTCGGAGGGTCCGCCACCTAGCAGAACCTTCTAGATCTGCTACGCAGCAAAATGATATAGTTTCACTACGCAGTAAAACCACGTGGCCAGCAGAACCTCAAGGTTCTACTTCGAAAGTTAAACTATAAAGCAGAACCCTGTAGCTCTCCTACAAAGCACAACCATACAATCCTCTTACACAGGAGGAACTCAGATTTCTACCATGTGACACATGCACGACTTCGTCGACGAATGCCAAATACCTAAGGTAGATAGTACACTTGTATTGGAAGCAATAAACCAATCAATATTAACAATGAATAATTTTTTTTTTTTTCATTTCTTGCTTTCTTTTAATAATTTTCCGAATAGACAAAGCTTTGACCACAAATCTTGAGAACAACAATTTCCCGAACACAAACAACGCCAAAACCACATCTTTTAAATCCGAACACAATCAGCAATGACGGGAGTAGCGATACTATAAGATTCTCGATAAGATAACGCTCTGGAGAACCACCTATGGAGCCGGTGAAGTCAAGAGGTACAAACCTGTTGATTCTGTGAGGATTGCTTCTGATAGCTGGTTAACCTACATTGATTGAGTTTTGACGTTGCTTATTGCATGCGATGAAGAAAAAGCATACCCCGCTGCAACGTTGTGTCTTTTTCTTACTCCTGTTCCTCATCACATGCAGTAACCAATATCGATACCTAATCAATGCAAGTTAACCAGCTATCAGAACCAATCTTCATAGAATCAGCATATCTGCACCTCTCCACTCTGCCAGCTCCATGCGGTTCTCCATCAATAGCCCTCCATCAACATCTGCACAATGGCTCCAAAAACAGATCTGCACCTTGGTAGTCCTGTGCCAAATCCACAAGCAGTTCCTCATTTCGGTAGTTCAGCATTAGACCCAAACATATTCCCTTGCTTTCTTAGTTCTGCGTTCTGGTGGTTCTCCAAACACCCTATCAGCTCCGCTCATTTGCTTATGGGGCTATAAGCAGTTATGTACCCTGATTTCTATGAACCCGCCAAGAGACCTACTCCACAACACCAATCAATACATACAAAAAGTAGTCAAACAAAGCCCAATCAAAATAAAACAAACATCCCAAAACTGCGAAAATAAACACAAACCACCGTTATCAGAACCAAAAGGTCGATACCCAGAAAAAAAGGGGAAAAAGACCCAAGCGTCATCCCCATTCGCCCCACCCAAAGAGGCAAACCTTAAAAAGGAAAAAAAAAAGACAAACCATCACAACAGAGAAGAGAAGAAGAGAGAAGAGAAGAAAATAGAAGAAAATAGAAGAATAACTTCCATAATGCATCCCAAAACAGCGAAAACAAAAATGAAAACGAAAATAAACACAAATCCTGAACACAGAGGGTAAATATATTCGACACAGTTGGAAACACAGCAAGAGAAAACCTCAGTGACCATCTACATCAACACCAAAGAGCGGAAGAGCAGATAATAAAAACAAAAAGAAGCCGAACCTGAAACCAAACGACTCTATCCCCCCCACCCAGACAGCGAGAAACAGAGAGAGAGCACATGTCCTGCTTTTATGTAGAGAAGAGAAGAGAAGAGATAAAGATAATAACAAAAGAAAAGAAAAGAAAAGAAAGAAAGAAAGAAAGACAAAAAGCACACAGGGATGGCCCCATACATTTTTTTCCCTAAAAAAAAAACAAAACACAAAAATCCAATCGCAATGAGTATCAAAAGAATGGCCTCACATACCTTTCCCCCCCCAACCACTCCAAGCACGTCTTCTGTGAAAAGAAATGAAATGAAACGAAATGAAATAAAATCAACAACAAAATCTAGCTCATTAATGTTTTTGACAACAGAGAAAAGAAAAAAAAAAGAAAGAAAAGAAAAAGAAAGGAAGAGAAAGAAAGAGGCAAAAAGGAAAAAAGGAAAAAACACAATAATAAAATGAATATAAACCCAAAAAAAAGGACAAAAACGAAAACGGGTCACATAAACTCCACCTCACCAACGACCAATCACCCTGCGTCAATTGGAGAACGATGAACAGATAGTAAGGGATTTTTTACGCTTATATCTATATGGTTAATGAAAATATTTGCAAGTTCTTTTTTTTCATTAATATTTTATGAAGAATATTTACGAGTCCAAGCTATACAGGAATAAGTTTTAGAATTTTAATATTTTAATAATATTAAGGTTTTCTTTTTTTTTGAAAAAAAAAACTTCATATAATTCAAATCCAAATATTAAAAGTGAAAGAAATTATATACAATTCTGGTTATTTCTTGAAAAAGTCATTTATCATTCTTATATTATTTTAATTAAAACAATTATTTTAAATTAAAAATATTTATATATATTTTTTTTTTGGTACCATGGCTAGTCCACCGACCCAGTTTTCGGGACTTCGCCCCGACTAATCTAGGTGGACCGCTTGGAGGGTCCAATTGAGGGGGGCAGGTCTCCCAGCGCTGATTTTTTCGTTCTCATGGGGATCAAACTCCCGACCATAGTTAAGGGGTGTCAATTCTCGAACCAACTGAGCACATTGGTTTATATTTATTTATTTTGTTGTAGCACCTTTGTCTCTCACGTGAGGGTCACGTATAAAATTGTGAGATACCAGCACCAAACCTTTTCCACTGGTTTCATGATTATTGCACACCAGCACTTTTGCAACCTTTTTCCAAAAGCTTGGTCCCCTGGGAGTCCAGACGCCACCAGGACAAACTTGTAGATTGCTCAGATTCCGACTCCTCCTCAAGAGATTTGAATAAGGGTTTACAATATACGAACCTTTTGTGTTTAATGGATGAAAAAATGATAGACTCTTGATGCATGAAAGAAGGGCCTTTTAGCATTATTTATATGGTCATTTTCAAATTACGTCCTATGAGTGAAATGAACCCTGATTGACATACTTTCACTCCTAGAATTTTGAATGTAGAAGGTTATATTATTCAGTGATGGTACATGGTCTAACATGTCGATGGTCATAAAATTTACAAATCACTAAGAGGTCTCTCAATAAATACTCCAACACTCTCAATTTCTGTTTGGTTGAAGTCTCTCATTATCCAATGCTCTTGGTGAAACAAACTCTCATTCGTTTTCTTACATCTCTCCACACATTGTCCAGTCATTCTCTTTCAGTCATTCTCTTTCGATACGTTTTGCTCACTCAACCTTTCAACCTCTCGATCTCTTGACCTCTTGGTCTCTTCAGTCACTATACAAGTAGTTCCTCAAATCATGATTATCCAATAAAGAATGAAATTTTTAACAAAGTTAAAGATTCATTAATCTAATATGAATTTACTGTGATCTCACCCATAAGAAAATAAATCTCTCAATAATTAAGATTTCCCTGATCTCTGCAATAACAACAGAATCTTTCCTATCTTTGAGAACTCCGAATCTACAGAAAGTCTAAGACTATGATTCCAATAATTTCGAAAAATCTCTGATAATCTCTCCGCAAGGTAAGTACGGTTTATATACCTCTCAACATGCTGAAGATTATATATACCGTACAAAGGCAATTTGCTAGTGCACACGCACATTACTTTATACTCTATATACAACACACAGAGACTACATAAGATTTAGACTCTTTTAGTCTTCTATTCCCTTTATTGCTCCTTTGATTTTATCGTCGGAACTTTCTCCGCTAGAACCACCTCCGATAAGTTTTTGCAGGTCTTCTCATTAAAAAAGATCCGGCGGATGCAACACCATCGGTTCTCCGTTCGAGTTAGAAGGACAGTTTAACTGTGGAATCAAAATCAACTTCAACATTTGGGTACTTAAAAGTGCAGTAAGGGATTCAAAAAAGATTAATGACTTATAGGTCTAGTGGCGAAACACTAAACTCCTTCAAGGATAGCTAACCCCTTAAATTTGGTCTCACAACTGTTTGAATCAAATTTGTTTGATTACTGAATACCGATAATTAAGTAAAAAAAAAGCTCCTAGTAAAGTGCATTTGCTTTTTTTTTTTTGTTATACCAACCAGTATCTAGAATCATATTCCGATTAATCCGATTTGGAACTTACAGTGGTTCATTAAGAGGCTACCCTCCCAACGTAACTTTTTTCATACTCAAATTGTGAGTCGAACTTAAAAAATTAGTTAAGTGACATCCTATTAGTTTAAATTGTTTGTTGATAGCGCATTTGCTTTTGAAATAAAAGTATAAAATTATGTCCACCGGTTCAGAGGTAAAAATGTTTTGAAGTGATACCCTATTTTTGAAATTTGGAGGGTTTTCACGAGAAAGGAAATTGTGCAGCTTACCATTGACCATCCGTGATTCTAATATCTTTTGCCACCATTGCCATCATCAATACTTCTTAAACTTCGATTTTAAAAATTTTTTAAGGGTAAAATTCAAATCGTAAAAGGAAAAATATTAATAATATTATATATTTTAAAATCACTTTTAAAATACTTCTGATTAAATTGATTTAACTAATTATATTAATACAGTTAAATATCTTGACCAGACACTGACTAAGTTTTAAAAAATTACTCCAAAACAAAGCAAAAGCATATGTAGTGGAGCCTGCTTTGTCATGGTAAGCATAAGGGATTTGATGCAAGAACATATTGTCTTTTCAAAAAATTTTGGGTCCTTTGGTAAGGAGGTATATAGTGCAGATGCTTATTGTCCAAGTCGCGAACGAATCATGGTCACCATCCTCATTCAAAGTGCCCTTCCCAAAATCACCAAGAAAAGTAATCGGAAGGCGGCCTGTCCCGCAAAAGTAATGGCGCAGGACCCCAATTCAAGAGCAATTGATACAAGAACTTTATACTAACAAACTGAATTTTATCTACAAACTTATAAATAAGAAAAACACTTTCACCGGGAACAATAATTTTTTCATTTAGAGTCTATTTGGTTGGATTTTTTTTCGGTTTTTCTTCTCACAGAAATTAAAAACTTTTAAAATAAAGTTAAAAGTTTATTTTTTGATAATTTTAGCTTTAAAAATAACTGATTTTATAATTTTTAAAATAAAATTAAAAGTTATAGTTAAAGAGGAAGAAAGGACATGGGGTAAATGAATTCATGACATTGAATTTTATATCTTTCAAATGAGAATATATATGAAAGAAAAATAAAAACATATTTCTTAAAAAGATGGAGTATAAAAAATAAAGAGAAGTAAGAGTTCCTCCCACGAATTTTTTCTTAAAAATTATTTTTTAAATTTTTATTCAAAAAAACTATTTAGCAGGGTATTTCCTTATAAGGAGAAGATAAATTGAAAAAAAATCTGTCAAATGAACACTTAGTTTTATTCTACTTTTATATATATCTTTTTTGAAAATTTTCTCATAAAAACCAAAATATTATAATCATTTTGTATAGTTTGTAAATTTATATATACATATTTAAATATATATTAAAAATTTGTATGAATAGTAATGCTCTTGGAATTGCTTCGGTTTTGGAGTTTGCTCAGCATTCGCAGCTATTTGTTTCGCTTGTTTACCTTTGCTTTAGCAGCATCTGCTACTTGGCCTCTCGGGCCTCCTCATAGTCATTTCACAACTGGTTCATAGGACCAGTTCTCACTCCAACTTGAGCAAAAGCAAGCCCTGATTGACCTGATTTCAATGATGCGGCAATTAGGACTGGAGTTAATGAGGACCATGTTGCAAAACAGAATACCAAATTTGAACATGGAGAACCCTAGGGTTCCCAATTTCTGATCTTGCTAAGCAGGAGTTAATGAATTTTTTGCCACTAAAACCCCTCAGAATGACAAGATTGCGTCTAGACCTTGGAGCCAACACGTAACCAACCAAAAGCATACAGTGGATTTATTCATGGAGAAAAGTAAAGTTATTCCAAACCTGAAGTATAACTGAACTGCATAGCTATACAATATAAATAATGTATAAGATTAACTATGTGTGGTGCAAGACTTCAGAGTGAAGAGTAGCTATTTTAAGAGAGTAAAAGTGAAAAAAGAGAAAGCAAATAGGTGCAAGTGCTTGAACATCCCCACGTTGAACGAAAACTCTATTCTCTTGGGGATAAGATTTTTCACCATTAAGGCAGCAAGGCAGAGGATGGTGGGGTTGCTTGGATTCCAGATTCTCCCAGCAAAACGGCATGAAAATGCAACATGAAGCAGCCCCATTGCCGCAAATGATTCCCAAGTCTCAAAGATCCTCAACACGTGGGACCTCATGCTCCCATGAAATAACAATGCGAACTTCGTGGAGAAGATTAGGATTGGATATTTGTTTTTAAATGCATATTAATTTGTATTTTATTTCAATAGTTCAAAACACAAGTCTGCATTATTGTATGTACATTCTGCAATCTCTGAAACCAATAACAATCAATCATGCTTAAAAGCTGTTTACGATATAATTAGTGTCAAGATAATATATTGTGATTTTGACCCTTGCATGGGACACAACTTCCGTAACTCGCATGGTCAAAGGTCACTACCCCTTATGTTCTAAAGGCTCCAACTTGCACTTGCCCCATAAAGTTATATATATATCAATATACCCTCTTCCATGTCACTGGAACCACCCACGACCCCTGAAAATAGACCTCAAGGTTTCTTAAAATACCTCCAAAATCCTTGGTTTTCCGCCCACACACGTTAGTTAATTCACTGAAAATAAGCTACTATTTAAATCCTCTTGCTTGACTTGCTGATAATCCAGGATGGAAATCATAAACAAGCATAAAATCACAATATTGTTCATGATTCATCATTTGTGCAAATAATTACAAAGGTTTCAAGCATTAGAAAAATCATATAATACATTAAGCAGGAATAGAGCATTCAAGAAGCATCAACAACAACTCAACTAGTTCTACCATAAGACCAGTATTGATCACACACAAGCATTGCCTAACCTCAATGGCAGATGATTCAAATTGAAGCATCAACCTCGCAAAAATAAGATGTGCATATGAATACATTGACACTAGCATGATGAGGTAGGGACATTCCAGGAACAAGGACTACACAAAACTATGAAGGCATACCATGGGCATCCTCACTAGTTTCCGATTAACAAATGTGGAGCAGGAGCAGTCCGGCCCAAGAGCAGGTTTGACCCTGAAACAAGTAATTACAACAAGTGTGAGCTGACAAAACGCATGAACTAGATGAAAATTTAGACAAGGAAATGATCAGACAACAACCTTCTAATTCAGTCCTCAACCAATCTTGTGTGCATATTAAAGCCTGTCTAATATCTGAGTCCAAAGAACTCCTGTAATGATCAAGCACTTTTCCTCTGGTGCTGAATGCAGATTCTGGTTGAATAGTTGACATGGGAACCCCAAGAACATCACGTGCCATCATGGATAAAACAGGATACCTCGGTGTGTGGACTTTCCACCATTCTAATATGTTGAAATCAAAATTACGGGGAAACACCGGTTCTTCCAAGTATTTATCCAAGTCCGACACTATGCTTTGACTTCCTTGAGTTTCATGGAGAAACTTGTCAAAGCCTTTAAGCCTGTCCCTGAAGCTGTCAGATAAGCAGTTGCCAGGCCAACCAGAACCATGATCACCTGGTGATGACGATGAGATGGTGTATTCATTGAAGAGTTCCCTGATGCCATCAGAAATATCCCTGATGTGATCTGGAGCATCAGAGGCATAAATCTGAGTATAGTAATACTCCACCAATTTCATCTTGAAACGAGGATCTAAGACTGCAGCCACTACCAACACCAAACTGCACTTGCTCCAGTATTTATCAAATTTGGCTTTCATCTTCAATGCCATAGAACTTATAAAATCGTCTGGGTTTTTGCACCACTCAAGCAAGTGAATGTGTAAATCACAAATCTCAGGGAAATACAAGTTAGCAGTCAGGCATTTGTTGCCTGTAAACACATTTGTAATTTCAACAAAAAGC
The DNA here is from genome assembly GCA_033439265.1 of Dillenia suffruticosa. NCBI lineage: Eukaryota > Viridiplantae > Streptophyta > Magnoliopsida > Dilleniales > Dilleniaceae > Dillenia > Dillenia suffruticosa. Next base: position 7,298,504 of record JAVTVX010000005.1, read on the forward strand.
TTCAAGCAGCTAAGAATAGAGCTTGACCATTCCCACTCCTCATCTGATGGAACCATTGTGCAGGCCGTGTCGCTCTCTTGCAATTGAGAGAATGCAGCCTTGTATTCTAATGCTGTTTCAAGCATGAGATGTGTTGAGTTCCAATGATTTGGAGTATCAAGCAACAAGCTCTTCCCAATCTCAACTCCAGCTTGTTGAGCTATCTCATTGAACTTTCCTTGCATCATCTGTGAACTTTTAACATACATAACAGTTTCCCGGATCTTGTGAGTTACCTCTTTGAGAGTGTCCATGGCATCTTGCACAAGCAAATTTAGAACATGGGCAGCACATCGCACATCAAAGAATTGGCCATTACTCAAAAGAGGCCTGGCTTGAGAGAGGCGATCTTTGATTCTATAAACAACATCATCATTGGTGGAAGAATCACCACACGTCAAGGAAAACAACTTTTGCTCAATGTCCCAATCCATCAAAGACTTCATCATACCTTCTGAAAGCATGTCTTCCGTATGAGATGAATTTATTGTGACAAAATTCAGTGTCTTCTTTTGCAATTTCCAGTCTTCATCAATATAGTGCACTGTCATACACAAGTATCTAGCATTTTCAGGTGAAGTCCACAAATCAACTGCTAGACTAGTCCTGCCATGAAATTTCTTTATCATTTCATAAACCTTTTGCTTCTCTTTCTCATAAATCAACATACAGTCATCCTCCAAAGCACTTTTTGTCATAGGGTCAAATAATGGCTGAAGATTCTTAACAAATATTTTGAATCCAACATGATCCACCATAGACAATGGATATCCATGCAATATTATCATCCGGGTAAGATCAAACCGACTCCACTCTTGCTCAAACCTTGCACTTCCAAGGCTTATGACTTCCTCTATTTTTGGCTCAGGTTCGTACTTAAAACTAGGACGGACAATATTCTCTTCGTTTCTGGGTTCTTCATCAGCACTGATATTTGTTATGCAATGAGAATTCTCTTTCTTCCTTTTCTTAACTAGTAACTGAGAGATATCAAAGTTAGATCTTCTGAGACATCGCATCAAATGATTCCTTAGATGTGTGGTTCCACTATTGCTGGATCCGCTAAGTTTTTTTGTACAATGTATACAAACAGCATAACAGACTTCATTCTTCGTTACTCTTTCAAAATGGTTCCATACAACTGATGTCAACCTCTTTGGTTTTTTTAAGGCAGATTCACTTGTTATGTCCATCACATGGCCTCAAGAGCTACCCTAGTCTGCAAACATGAGACGGTACAAACTCCATTATCATCATGCCAATAAACAAGGTAAGGTGAGTAGATTTTTAAAGACCAGCCTGAACGAGGGAAACTAACAATTAAAAACAGGTCCAAATAAGTGCAACATTTGATTTCAGGTGAGGAGTATCTCATTCTTTAAAATGATTAAAATAAACATAGAATAAATATCTAGAATTTCAAAATCACCGTCAACAACCTGCTTTCCATGTACACCAAGAGAATGAAGGATTCAATTCAATATCGACAAAGTACACGTAGACTCGACCAGCAAATACTCAAATTATACAAGTGGTCTTGTTGAAAAGGAATAAAGCATCGTGTGTCGTGCAAGCGTCGTAACGCACTATGGAATGCCCAATATGAGCCATAACATAACTAATGATGAACCCGTCACCACAACCCCACCAAATTGGCAAGGTTTCAACACTGGCCCGCAACGTACCTAGTTTGCAAATTACTGCTGCAAGCATTCAAACTTGCAACCAAACATCAGTGTCACCTCTACACTATCCAAAACTACTTTATATACATCTGTAAAAGTATATACATATATCACTTTTTGAAATTCTATATTTTTATGTAAAGATTGCTTTAAAATTTTAGTTAAAAATATGACAAATAAAGCTACATAAGATCAACAATTTGGGGATTCAGAGTACAGAATAGGTTAAAGAGTCCACTCATTAGCCCCTCCAAGTTAAGTTAGACCCTCAGAAGCGCTAAGGAAATGAAATCTCAACCATATTGCATAAACCAAAATATAGAAAAACACCGGAGAAAATTGCACAGCCAAAAACCAAAGGAAAAATCCAAAGCAACCTGTAATCAAACAAACGATAGCAGAGACATTCTCGACACATCCATCAACAGTTAAACCATGCGGGTCCGGTTGACTTCAGGAGATAAAATAAACAAGCTAAAAAAAGCAAAAAAAAAAAATGAGGGTTAGATCCGAAATGGATCTTACAGATTTATGCCGAATCAAGAGCCAGGTGAGTTTGCTGCAGATGGGTTTGGTTTTTCCGCATGGGGGGGGGGAACTTCGTTGATTTCTTTCCCGAGTCCGATCGGAGGATCCGGTAGGGTTAGGTTTGCTGTCGAAATGGATCTTACAGATTGACCTTCTCGTGTAACATTTCCGAGTGTTGCTAACTCCATATGGGGCACACTGACCCATGGGTCTTTTCATGACGTGGAAATACATGATTGGGTCGAGAAGGTCAATTTAAGGCTTGAGCCACCCTCAGCACCGCCCGCTTTAGCTAAGCAGCTGGTTGGTGAGGTTTGGACTCTTATTTTTTTTGCCTGGAGCTTGGGTATTTTGGGTTATAGGTAGCGTGGCGTGGTTGATGATGGAGGATCGGATCTGGTTCGCAGACCTCACCATTAACCAATTCGGGCATTATTACGGGTGTCAACTTCATCATTTTTCATTTTTTTTTCCGGAGCATGTATCTTTTATAATTTTATTTTTTATTAATTTGAAATAGCACGTTGTTAATAAAAATAAAAAATAATTATATAGTTAAAAGAAATTAACAACAACAATAAATACTGCAAAACCAAATTTTACAATAACTTCACTTAATTAGAGGGCTTGTCCCAATATTTACATCATAGTCCATGATCAAAGTTAGTACCGTAGAAATTTGTAAACCTCACTTAAATTCAACCCAAACCGTTCTGTAGCAGGGAGCACCAGGAAAGTTCCCAGGAAAGAGGTGGAGCTCGTCTGTCCTCGCTTAAGAACCTCTTTCCTTGGACAAATATTTGTCACTTGACAGAACTTTCCTAGACATGCTATGCCATCGCATACTAGAGAATGGGCTTTACTAAAGTTTGGAGGACAAATTTAAATATGGACAAAGAGAGATAAAAAATGTGATCAAGTAAAGAGAAAAATAAGGAGGAAGATTTATTAAGAAAAAAATGAAATTGAAGAATGAAGAGAATTTCTTCTATTGAGTATGAAAAGAAAATTATCTCAATATTACAAAGACAGAAAAGGAGAAGAGAGATTTTGGAAGAGAGATTATCTTCCAAGTTGTGAATACAAGAGAGAAGAAAGATCCTATTTATAGAAGATGGAGGAGAGAGAAAGAAAAAATAAAAATAATAAAAATAAAAAATAAAAAACAATAAAGGAATCCTCCAACGACTATATAGCCGTTGGAGGTAAGAAATGTGAAATCCTCCAACGGCTATGAAGCCGTTGCAGTCATGGGCCCACTTGGGCCAGAATCTTGGGCCCAAGTGGGCCTATGTATTTTCAACACTCCCCCTCAAGTTTGGTGAATATATATCGATGGAGCCTAACTTGTCGAGAATATTATTCATGTGACTAGCCGTAGTTCCCTTGGTGAAAATATCAGCAAGTTGTTCACTACTCTTTACGTAAGGGGTGATTATGGTTTTGTCTTCAATCTTTTGTCGCACAAAATGACAATCCACTTCAATATGTTTGGTCCGCTCATGAAACACTGGATTTGAGGCAATGTGAATAGCCGATTGATTATCATAAAAAGCTGAATTGGTATTGTGACCTTGAACCCCAAGTCTTCAACTAAGGTTTTAAGCCATATAATCTCACTTGTCGATGCTGCCATAGCTCTATATTCCGCTTCCGCACTAGATCTTGAAACTACTGATTGTTTCTTACTTCTCCAAGATACTAGATTACCTCCCACAAACATACAAAAGCCTATTGTAGATCTTCTATCTTGAGAATCTCCGGCCCAATCCGCATCACAATATCCAATAATTTCAGAATTTTGGTTGCACTTCATCCATATTCCACGCCCAGGAGAGCCCTTTAGGTACCTCAAGATTCTTTCGGCTGCTCTCCAATGTCCTATCTTTGGATTATGCATATGCTGGCTGATTCGGCTAACAGCATATGCTATATCTGGCCTGGTGATCGTCAAGTAAATGAGTTTTCCAACGAGTCTCTGGTATCTCGATATGTCTGTAAAGAATTGATTATTATCCTTTTCTTCTTCAAAGGTTGAGATTGGACTACAAGCTGGTTTAGTTCCAATTTTACCTGTTTCCTGCAAAAGATCAAACGTGTATTTTCTTTGGGATAGAACAAGCCCTTTAGAGAAGTAGGCAAGTTCTATACCTAGAAAGTATTTTAGTTTTCCTAAATCTTTAATTTCAAATTTAGACTTAAGAAAATTTTTGACTTGATCTATTTGCTTTATATCATTCCCGATTATGATTATGTCATCGACATAGATAAGTACAACGGTGACATTTTCATTAAAAAATTTTGTAAATAAAGATGAGTCACTGTTGCACTTAGAGAAATCATAACTAAGAAGAGCGGTGCTAAGTTTAGCATACCAAGTTCAGGGAGATTGTTTCAAACCATAGATGGCCTTATTGAGCTTGCATACTTGTCCATCTTTGCCTTCAAATCCTTGAGGAAGTCGCATGTAAACTTCCTCCTTCAATTCTCCTTGCAAGAATGCATTTTTCACATCCATTTGGAACATCGGCCAACTCCAATTTGTTGCAAGGGATAATAAAACTCGGACTGTGGTCATTTTAGTGACTGGAGCAAAAGTTTCAGTGTAATCTTCTCCATATATCTGAGTGAAACCTTTGGCTACAAGTCGTGCTTTGAGGCGATCGATTGTTCCATCACTCTTATGCTTGACCTTGTAAACCCACTTGCATCCTACCGCTTTCTTTCCTTTAGGAAGAGTGGTAATTTCCCAAGTTTGATTCTTGGTAAGAGCATCTAATTCTTCATTCATAGCCTTCCTCCATTCTTGATGACTATTAGCTTCTTCATAACTTAAAGGTTCCTGTATTTGATCAATGCCATTCAAGAACTCTTGATGACTAGAAGAAATATTATTAGTTGTATAAAAATTAGAGATAGGATGAGATGTAACTTTGGAATTATAATAAATTTCCTTATTTAACCATTCTGAAGGACGTCTTAATCTAGTTGATCTTCTAAGTGGAGGAGGTGGTGAGGATGGTTCAATAAGAATTTCCTCATTTTCTTCATTAACTTGTTCTCCCCCTTACTCATTATTTTGTTCTAAAATTATTTCTTGAGAAGATTTATTTTCAATTCTTGGAGATTCCCAAAGAAGGATTTGTAAGTCCTTTTTTATGAAATCTTTATTTTTGCTATGTTCTTTGAAATAGAATTTATCTTCCAAAAATATTACATCCTTAGATGTATAGACTTTATTAGTTTCAGGTTCATAGCATAAATATCCTTTTTGAAATGATGCATAACCTATAAAAACACAACGTCTCCCCTTTTTTTCTAACTTATCTCTTATTTGAGAAGGAATATGAGCATAACATGTGCAACCAAATATTTTAAGATGAGATAATGATGGTTTTTCTTTCCTAAGTATCTCTAAAGGAGATTTTCCTTTGAGAGTCTTTGAGGGAAGTCGATTAATTACATGTGCAGCTGTACTAATTGCATCACTCCAAAATATTTTAGGCATATTTGCAAAAAACATCATGGTTCTTGCTATTTCTAGTAAATGTCTATTCTTTCTTTCGGCTACTCCATTTTGTTGTGGAGTATAAGGGCAAGATGTTTGATAAATGATTCCTTTGTTTTCTAAATATTCTTTAAATTCATTACTCATATATTCACCTCCATTATCAGTTCTAAGTGTTTTAACATGAGCATCATATTGTTTCAAGATAAAGTTGTTAAAGTTTTTAAATGCTTCGAAAGCATGTGCCTTAGTGTGAAGCATGTATATCCATGTGTATTTAGATTTATGATCTATAAAAGATATAAAATATTTGAAACCTCTTCTAGATTCAACAGGAGATGTCTATATATCTGAATGTACAAGATCAAAGACATTTTTATAAATAGTTTCCGAAATCGGATAAAATACTCGGGTTTGTTTCCCAAAGATACATGCTTCACAATGATCATTTTTACAAAATTTTGTTGGAAAAAGTAATTTTAAGGTTTAATCATTTGGATAACCTAATCTAGCATGCCAAAATTGATTATCTCCTTCACATGCTACAAGAGCTTGATTGTCTTGATCCAAAAAATATAAATTGTTTCTTCTAGATCTTCTACCAATCACTTGATTCGATTTGAGATCCTGAAAAACAACAGTATCAGGATCAAAAATAGCTTTACAATTTTGGTCTTTAGTTAACTTACTAATTGACATAAGATTTGAGGTAAATTTAGGAACATATAAAGCATTTGAGTTTTTTCCAAAAAATTCAACTTCTCCAAGTTCTTTAACTTTCAAATTTTGTCCATTAGCTACTTTGACTATTTTATGATTGATAAGAGTTTTAAAACGTTTTATCTTTTCTTTGTCCTTAACCATATGATAGTCACATCCCGAATCTATTAACCAATTTTCAGAATAATAAGTGGAGTTTGATGAGTTACCAGAATTATTGGCGACTTGTTTCAGTAGCTTAGTGATGCCTTCAAGAGCCGTTTCCAATGCCACATTTTGTGCTACTTTTGGTACTCCTTGTTCTTTCCTTTTGAGATGCTCTGGTTTGAGATGGGGATAAAGAAACCAACATTTCTCTTTGGTGTGGTTTAATCTCTTGCAATGTGAGCATCCTTTCTTATGAGGAGGCTGATAGACTTTGTAGGCAATGGGTTCTGGAGCAGGAATAGAAACTTGTTGCTCAACTTTAAATCCGTAAACTTCAACTTTTGATTGTGAAGCCTCCTCAAGCCGCATGCTAGCATCAGCCTTCTGAATTAGGAATCGGATTTCTTGATATGAAGGGAAGTCCTTCATCCGAAGGATTTCTTGGCGAACATTTGAGAAGCGTTCGCCAAGAGAGACAAGAAGGCCAAAAGACTTATCTTCATCCTTCCGTTTTAGCAATATTTTCGGATCACATGTGTGAGGCCTTAACATCTCCAATTCATTCCATAGATCTTCATATTCTCCAAATAGTTGGGAAAGAATTTTCTCCTCCTTCTGAATGTTGGCGATCTTTCGCTTGATTTCAAAAATTCTTCCCATATTAGATTCTTGCCCATATAGATCATACATTTGATCCCATAAAGATTTAGAGTTTGGACAAGATGACACCATATTTTTGTGAGTTTGATCCATGACACTAGAGAGAAGAATGAAGACTTGATCATCTCTTTCTTTCCATTCTTCATATGCAGGGTTGGTAACCTCAAGAGATTCACTCGTTATAAACTTCAAGAGTTTTAGGGCATTGAGTGATCTTTTGATGTGGCCAATGCATTGGAAATAATTTGTGGAGGTTAAGATTGTGGAAGAAAAAAGTTGGGTTTGAAATGAAGTAAACGAGGACGGAGGATTTGCCATGTGAGAAATAATAGAATTTTGCTCTGATACCATGTAGAAATTTGTAAACCTCACTTAAATTCAACCCAAACCGTTCTGTAGCAGGGAGCACCAGGAAAGTTCCCAGGAAAGAGGTGGAGCTCGTCTGTCCTCGCTTAAGAACCTCTTTCCTTGGACAAATATTTGTTACTTGACAGAACTTTCCTAGACATGCTATACCATCGCATACTAGAGAATGAGCTTTACTAAAGTTTGGAGGACAAATTTAAATATGGACAAAAAGAGATAAAAAATGTGATCAAGTAAAGAGAAAAATAAGGAGGAAGATTTATTAAGAAAAAAATGAAATTGAAGAATGAAGAGAATTTCTTCTATTGAGTATGAAAAGAAAATTATCTCAATATTACAAAGACAGAAAAGGAGAAGAGAGATTTTGGAAGAGAGATTGTCTTCCAAGTTGTAAATACAAGAGAGAAGAAAGATCCTATTTATAGAAGATGGAGGAGAGAGAAAGAAAAAATAAAAATAATAAAAATAAAAAATAAAAAACAATAAAGGAATCCTCCAACGGCTATATAGCCGTTGGAGGTAAGAAATGTGAAATCCTCCAACGGCTATGAAGCCGTTGGAGGTGCAACGGCTATTATAGCCGTTGCAATCATGGGCCCACTTGGGCCAGAATCTTGGGCCCAAGTGGGCCTATGTATTTTCAACAAGTACTTCATGATAAATTTGAACGTGTAAAATGAGAGGAAAATGGAAAGAGAAATTAATGTGAAGTGAAATAAAAGATTATTTTCATTTGGTTAGGAGGATGGAAGTAAAAGAGGAATGCTCTCCGTGAATGCATAGTTAACCTAATGAAATATGATATTAAATTTTTTAATTAAATTTTTGAATTCAATTTGCGGTTTAGATATGAAAAAATTACGTTGAGAGAATAGATCACTTAAATGGGTTATTATAAGTTCCGAATCGTATTAATCAAATTATAACTCTAAATACCGATAGGTATAATATAAAAAAAAAAAAAGAAATAGCATCCTCTCCACGTTGAAAAATTTTCATTCTACCTGTGAATGAATTAGGGTTTTAATGAAAATTTATAAATAAAATTATTTTTTTAAAATTTTACGTAATTTAGGGAAATCAATACCTATTTCACAAACTCTTTCACCGAAAATCAAGAAAGAGGGAAAACATTACGAGTGTGAAAAGAAAAGGAGAAAGATCATAAGGACAAAGATGAAGTGAAGGAAAAAGATGGAGAGGGGCGGCCAGAAGCAAAGTTAAAAGAAAAATCCAAAAAAAAAAAAAGGGAAAAGGAACAGAAAGAAGAGAAAAAGGACGAGAAGAAGAGAGATAAAAAGAGAAGGAAGATGGAGTAGGGAAGTCCAAAGGAGAATTGAAAGAAGAATCAAAGAAAAAAGGGGGTCGCGGGTCGCTTACATATATGGAAGGATTGGGAGAGACTCTAGCGGTGGTATAAAATTGGAGTTTTTTTTATGATTTTTTTATTTTTATCGAAGATGATCAGAAATTAAAAATAATAATAACAGAGATATGGGTAAAAAAAACAATTAACATATGAATACAAAGAGAGTAGGATTCAAAAGAAATCAATTAGATTTTTTTAAAAGAATAATTGAGATTTGAATACAATTGAGATTTGAATACACATGAAAAAAAATCGAAAGAAATCAACGAAACTCTATTTTGAATCCTTACAAAAGACTAGTGTAAAACATTGTAAAGCATACAAGAGTTAAAAAGTTTCATGATGGTGGTGATGTAAAGAGTTAGAAAGATTTCATGATGGCGATGATGTAAAAGGTTTTGATATCATGATAGAAAAAGTCTTATTATGAAAGTAAATTATGTCATAAATAATTGTATTTAACTGTATATATAGAGAATTATTAAAAATATGTATAATCAATATACGATTAGATACATAATTGATTATTAGGTTAAATATAAGATAAATTATTAGTCTAAATAATAGACCAGAGGTAATGATTAAATATTTTATTAATTAATATATTAGATGTGAGGGTCAAATATTCTATCACAGAAGTCTCCTCCATCGTAGGTGCGCTCTCGTTTGTATGCCCGAGGGATTACATTAGCTACTTATGTTGTTTAATTTAGTAATTCTATTCTGCTTCTTGTTTGGAGTCCGTGTTGGTAGGATGGTTCCCCTTGTTCTGAATTGGGCATCCATCTTGTTTGAGTTGGTCTTTGTTTTTTAAGATTTCGCCTTTCATACAGAACAAAATAAATAAATAAATAAATTTTTGGAGGCTAAAAGAAAAAAAAAAAAGGAAGCCAATGCTATAAGAGGAGGAGAGAACGATGGACTTATGTGTAAGGGCAAAGACAGATGGGGCCAAAGAACAAAAAAAGTTCACAAATTATTTTGAATTTTAATGCCTATTATTGGATTCAACATAAAATATGATATGTTTGATTTAGTACTTTTAACTTTGATTAATAAGTAATTTTTAACTTTTAATGAAAAATGAATAATTGAAATGTCAGGTAAAATTACAAAAAAAATTATTTTAAAATAGTTTTAAATATTTAATTAGAAGTGTTGAAAAATATTTTATCTATTAAACTGATAAAAAAAAAAGTATGCAATTGGATAAAAATAAATAGGTATGACCAATAAAATTTAATTAAAAATTTTTTGATTTTAAAAATAAAGATATATGGTGGGTGGTGGCCATTAAGGGAACACACAATTTTTTTCTATACAAAGTAGAATGAGAATAGTTTTGATTTTTTAAAATTATTTGGAAATAGCATGAGTAGTTAGATTAATAAATTAATAATTAAAGATAGGGGATGCTATGCTTGATTTTTAATTTCTAACTTATTTTAAATTGTTTTACTTATTTATAATTTTATAATTTTAATTTGAAAATAAATTTAATCAATTTATAAACCAAATAAATAAACTATAAATTTTAAGTTATAATTTTAAAACCAATATATTTTTGCAATTTCTTGATTAATCAAATATTTATTTGAATCAGGAGGATAATGAATCATATGGAATATCATTTAAAATCTTGACAATTTGGTTAGATTCACTTTGAATACCTAAATTAATTTTCCTGCCCTAAATTGGAACTTTTGTCGAGCTGAAAAAATTTCTGACTTGGCAATGGCATAGGGCAGTTCACCGATGAGTTCAAGAAATAAGAAGGGGACGGGGAAGAGGAGTCTGTTTGATTTGAGTGGGTCACGAAAGAGACTGATAAATACAGCGAAATAAACACAGTAAGACACACATGCCAAGGAAGCGACTTCTGCTGCTTTTGAAACCATGGGATGCATACCCACCCCGGGGTTATAATGCCTCTTCTCGATTCTCTAATCCGCATGTATTCTCTCTCTCTCTCTCTCTCTCTGTGCATTTGTTTGTTAGCTGTATATGTCGTTGGAACTCAGTGATTAAACATGTTTGATCAAATGCCCGACAGAAGGAAATAACCACTTCTCTTTTTGTATTGATCAGGACCCCCGCTCCACTAAATTCACTGACAAGTGGGCCATAACATAATGAAATTCGTTGGTTGACATTGCTTATAACTAGTTTCTTAGTTCCTGTCACTCTCAATGTATTCTTCTCTTTCCCTTACTCCACCGCTACTTGTGTTTCTCACCTCTGTTTGATATTATTATTGCCTACCGTTGCCTATAATTGCAAGGGTCATGCAATTTACCCCATCTGTGAAATAGCACACAGAGACGACATCCAAAAGGGGTCTTAGTTTTGGAGATATTTGTGGGTTTTAGTGTACTAATTTCGTTGTTTAATATGCACATTTTCTTTAATAGTTAATTTGTCATTTTGGGTGTTTTCTCTTTTATTAATTAAGCTTTCCTAGAGTTCTGTCTGAGCGATTGATTTTGCCATGTGATTTCAGATATTGAGCCACCTAGACAATAGGCGCAAGGTTCATAAGGATGCCATCAACTATTGTCAAGACATTTTGCGGAAAAAAATGCTTGACTGGGAATCTATTGTGTGTAATAATTTGTCCTGTCCAATTCGTGATGTGGATTTAGTCGTTTCCATTGGTGGGGATGGTACCCTTTTGCAAGCCAGCCATTTCATGGATGATTCAGTTCCAGTGTTGGGGGTCAACTCTGATCCCACACAAATGGAAGAGGTTAGCCCTAATTATTGTGTTTAACCAGCCATCCATATAGTTCAATAGTATATTGATGCAATTAAGTGAGATTTTTGAGTAGAAGCTCGACTTATGATAACTATATGGTGTAGGTGGAAAAATATAGTAATGAGTTTGATGCTTCTAGAAGCACCGGCTTCCTATGTGCAGCCACTGTCAATACATTTGAACAAGTAAGTGTTCTGTTGTGGAGGTTTTGTTTAGTGTAATGTCATGGCTGCCACATGAAGGTTGGCAACAACATTTAACAATTTGTGCCTTTAACAAAGGGATTCAAACCAAGCTACATCATATGTTTCTGATTCATGTTTGAGAGTTGATCAAGACCACAGTGGCATCAACTTTTTTCTTTTTCTTTGGTGGGGCAGGGGTTTGGGTTCGGACTTTAGGAAGTTTTATCATGCACAGATTTGTTGATTGAACCTCTGAAAATTTGCAATCCTGTGAAATGGAAGCCATACTTGAATTTCCACCTGTTATTCCTACATGTTTATCCATATAATTTGTCTTATTCCTTGGGATGTGCATATGAGTTTTTAGTTGACTAGATGTGAACCATTTTGAGGATAATGACTTCTAGTTGATTTGATGAAGAATCCTACACCTTGTTTACCTGATTCTAGAAATTATTGGGCCAAGGCTGCAACTTATTTATGATCGAAATATTTAAAACTATTGCCAAGTGGTAGCTGTGACAAATTAGATAGCATGATACAATATTCTCACCTGTGCTCATATATTACTTACAAAATACTCTGCCAGACATATACGTGCACACACGTCACAAGTCTTTTTTCCCTTTTTCTTACTTGTTGACTTAATTCCTGGTTACTTAGATTATGTACCGGTCACTTCTAAATGTACACTGCTGTCCTTAAAGCCGAATCTTGATCAAGAATTTTGCAAGATATAATTTGCTCATGTTTCTTCATAGTGTTCTGTTTCCAGGTGCTAGACAATATACTTGAGGGCCGGTCATCTCCCTCTGGATTGTCAAGGATGTCAATTTGTGTAAACTCAAAGTTGCTTTCAACATATGCTCTTAATGATGTTTTAATTGCCCATCCTTGTCCTGCAACAGTTTCTTGGCTTTCTTTCATGTAAGTACTTTCAAATGCATTATAATAAGTAGCTTTCATATATTTACTGAACCAAGTTTATATTCTGAATTTGTATCCTTCTTATTGGCAGAATTCAAGAAAATGGCAAGCCAACTTGCCCTCTAGTGAATTGCCAATCAAGTGGTCTTAGAGTCTCAACTGCTGCTGGATCAACAGCTGCAATGCTGTCAGCGGGAGGTTTTTTCATGCCATTTACATCTCAGGATCTGCAGTATATGGTGAGAGAGCCAATTGCTCCTGGAGAGGCTGACTTAATGCATGGGACAATAAAGAGCAATCAAACCATGGATATCACTTGGTTTTGTCAAAAAGGCCTAATTTATATTGACGGTTCGCATGTCATCCACCATCTTCAACTTGGGGATTCTATTACATTATCTTCCATGGCTCCTGTTTTAAAAGTTTTCTTGCCTCAGCATCTTCTGTCCTCGAATCTTTGAGCAGAATTAGTCCATGTTATATTTAGTTTTTCCAACGGAAATTGGAATTTTCAGGCTCAAGTAGATGGAAAAAATGGAATTCTTGTACATATGGAGTTAATGATTCCATGTCATGATTTTGCATTACTTTCTGCCCCCCCAACTCTTTCCTGCATTGCTGTGGTGATTCACTGCTACAGGGACAATTTCTCTTGTGGATGACAAACGACATGAAAATCTCTTATGCTTATCGCTATAGCTGCTTTTGAGCATGACCAAGCAGGTAATGGTTGACTACTAGGTGCTATTCTTGCACTGCATCTGCTTCACACTGGTGAGGCGAGGGGTCATGAGGAGAATGAACAATGGTCTTCTTGAGTTCCATAGAATCCATTGAAAGAACCACTACAATTTGCCTCTCAAAAGAAAAGAAAATCTTTGTGCTCGCATCATCTATGTTGCTATAGTCATGCTTGACTTGTACCATATCAAATTAGACAAATAGAAGAAATAAGCCTTAAATCTGTCTGGTCATTTAGAGCAAATTGCACTGGCGGTTCTGCCTTTTGGATCCCACACAAACAAAAGCATTAGCATTCCTTGCAAGACCGTCGAGGTAGGCTACTGGTATAAGCAACCTATGCTCACGGTGTGCCAACATGGATAGGACTATGCAGACAATGAAATTCATAATGTGGCACAAATGCTAGTTTGATAAGGAACTAATATGCGTTATCCAGTGTGCACATTGAACAAGGTCATTCAATATCACAACATCTCATTTCACTCCACAACATCCATAGAAACTGTTTGCAGGCAGGACAACATCCATAGAAGCTGTTTGCAGGCAGGACAGCAGATCGTTTCATTGACTCAAATTCATTCCTCAATTGATCATACATTTCATCAAGTTTTCTCTTCTGTCTGATATCAAATACTCAGCAAAGCACGATTCAACATTCAAACAACAAGTGTCAGCAAACAGGCGTGGATTTGATGCTTGAAACACCATTTTAATAGAAAAATTCAGTCCCTGACCTGGATTTCTCAGCAAATTTTCCTTGGAGCTCTTGCTTATCCCGGAGAAGCTCTTCTGAAACCTCTTGGCCATTTTCTGGTATGCTGTATGCACCTGCTCCAGCTTTTCAGTAAATTTCTCTTGCATTAACTCACATTTTTGCTTGCACTGAGCTGCTATCCTGTTCATCTTGAATTGCATCTCCAGTTCCTTTTGCCCAATATAGACCATGACACTCTGTATGCACTCTTCATCACTGGTTTTGTTTAAGGAAAAATGCACATCAAGCATGTATCTCCAAGTGCACATATAAGGTATTCAGAAATCACGAAATGGATATTTTTCGGTCACTCATTGGAAAAAAAAGAGGGTTACATAAGTAAACTCGGGTTTAAAATTTTAACAATATGATGCAAATCTGTGGAGAAATCCCTGCCATGACCATTTGCACAATAAAATTGCACACCTTAAACATACAACACCAGGAGAACAAGGAGAAGGAATGCTGATGAAAGATATCACACTAACACAAGGACTTGCATTTAAGAATTTTTTATTATTTTATTATTTTTTAAATTTTTTTTAAGAGAGAGAGGATGCGAGAAACTTAACGGGTGCTCTTTATGGTAAGGAACTCTGGAAGGAGTATTACTCACATTTATCCATTCATCATTTGGATTGACGTCCACAGGTTTCATTAGACTATCATTCAGAAGACAATGCTGTGTTACAAACATATAAGATAAAAAGTGCAAAGGGAAAAAATTGAGGAACATTCATTGGTGAGCTAAGCTCCTGTTAGATCAAGGTGATTCTATTCCTAGTACATTGCAAGGTCAAATCCAACTCAGCCCGCCCTAGGATCTTCACAAACTAATGACCCAGATGAAGGTGGAGTGCCTTATGGGGCAGGGTATACATTGTTAAAATGTTTACAACTGCAGCGACTCTTAAGAATGCAGAGTTGGACAAAACAGTACATTTTAGCAAATTTAGGATTGTTAGATTGAGACCGCTGGTGAAAAAGACGACAGACAACCAAAGAACTTGGAAGAATGGTGATGGCGGAATTATCAAAATTACCTCTTATTGGTATCTTGTTGGCATCGCACTTGGTCACAAATGGAGCAGGCAGCATCGCATTGCTCAGTATCTTGTTGGTATCTTCGGTGGCTTTCAAAGGGTTAAGGTTACCAAAAAAACTGTCCAGTAATACTAAAAGAATTTTTACTAGAAATAAACAGTCCTTTTTGCTCCTAAACACAATTTGTAAAGATAGTTAACATTTCCATGAATGTGCACAACCACAAAGAAAACACTTATTTCATGCAGCATGATGCATAAGATATGGCCACGAGTGGTTGAAATGGCTGGTACTTCCAAATCCTGCCAACACGCATTGTATCTCATTTTAACCTTCAAGCGTGACCTTTGATTCTGAGGTCATACGGGGATATAAAAAACCTACAAATCACCACCCTCACTGCCTAGTTAGATTTCTTAAAGTTATACGGCTAAAAGTGATGTTCATCTCATTGGAAAGCATCAACTCTGAGAACATCTTAAAATTTCCAACTCCCCCCCCCCACCATCCATCAATTATTCTAACATTAGAAATGAAAGCGGGGAGGAAATGTGGGGAAATATTTGGCTTTGACTGGGCACACCAATAATATCTGTTTTAACAGGCATAACGATATCAGATACGCAAGAAATGTTTTAGTTGAGACTGTGCAACCAACCAAGGTAACAATTTGACAGAGAACAATATTAATCAGAGGAAATTAACAATTAGTGGATAAATTGCTCTGACCTAGAATGAAGATTGAAAATAAATGTTCAAATTCAAAAAATTAGGGTTAGACGGTGAAACGTAACCGCAACTTGACTTCACATCTCCGTCTTCAAGTTCCCGGAGAAGACAAAAATCAAGGGCTAAAACAAGAATGGCGATTGCAACAGAATAAAAGAAGTTGAAAAAACACCTGCGAATCCCGTCTAGAACACCATACACTGAAGTTGATCCGAAACAAATCGTGACAGAACAATCAAAAAGAGGAGAAATAAGAACAAGATTAAATGAGGGTTTTGATTGAAACGGGTGAGGGTTCTGGTAATTTGAGATGGGAAAATAACAAAGCTGAGGTGAAATCTGATTTCTAATTCCTTGGGCGTGAAGATGTGGATGAAATGTAGCGAAATTGAAGAGTAATCGATGGGAGATGTTGAAATGGATTTGTCCATCCGAATTTGAATCGGAGTGTTGGCGCCAAATTTCATGAAGTTTGTTTTATTTTATAAGGACTAAAAACAATAAAAAATTATTTTATTTTCTGATATAATAAAGTGGAAAACATATGTTACCCAAATTTCATGAAGTTTATTTTATTTTATAAGGACTAATAATCTGATGTAATAAAGAGGGGCCGCCAGGTGCTACGGGAGGAGTCGGAGGCTTGTCGCGTCTTCAAGACGCGACAAGCTGTGTCGTGTTTTGAATACGCGACAGGGGTTATTGGGTGCTGTCACGTGGTATCTCGTGTCCAATCTGTAAGAAAATGAGGTTATTTTCAAAATATATTTAGTCCTAACATTATTTAAAATATTTTTTTTGAGTTATTTCGAAACATGATTTAAGTGAAAAACATATTTTACCTAAAAACTATTATCTAATAAAATGCATTTATGTTATTATAAAATTTTTGCTTATCATAAATAAAATATCAAATTCAATTCGTTGCTATTTTTTTAATAATTACAAATAAATTAATATTCATGGTAAAAAATGAGACATTGTTATGTACCTATTGGCATTGGAATATTAGCTTGGGGTGGGGGTAAAGGCACGGCATCAAGAGGAGGGAATAACTCTTGCATCAAAACTGCGTCAGCGTACAGCGAAGCCGGACTCCTACTGACCAGACCGATCCTCTTTTACAGACACGTGTCGCCCTCCCCCAAAAATATCAGTTTACCAGTTCGATAGTACCAGTACTCCAAGCCACCGTCTTAAAAGCTCCCATTAAGACCTTTCCTTCTCTCTCTCCCTCCACTTGCTTCCTCTCTGTTTCCTCCTTCAAACCCCCATCCAAAAAGATATTAAGTGTAGGTGTCTTGGGTATTTTCCCGACTGCGTAGAGAGAGAGAGAGAGAGAGAGAGAGAGAGAGAGAGAGAGATGAAGATCCAGTGCAACGTATGTGAAGCAGCAGAGGCAAACGTGTTGTGTTGTGCGGATGAGGCGGCTTTGTGTTGGGCTTGTGACGAGAAAGTCCACGCGGCTAACAAGCTCGCTAGCAAACACCAGCGCGTTCCTCTCTCTACTTCTCAATCTCACATGCCCAAATGCGATATCTGTCGGGTCAGCTTTTGTCTCTCAAATCTCGTCATCCCTTTCTTTCTCTTTTGATTTTTATTTTCCTGTGGATCCACGTGCTAATCTGTTGAAATGAAATGATTGATTTTTCAAAATTTGTAACTCGGCTCGAAAGATTATGAAGAACTAGGGTTTTTTCTTTTTTGATGGTTCAACTTCTGGTTCTGACAAATTATAATTATTGTTGGACTGATTAGAACAGCTGAAGCTGAAAACAATTCGATGAAGCTGATAAGTAATGAGAGGAACAATTCTTTGAGTTAGGGGTTGGAAAAAATTGAATTCTTGAAGGTTGGTTTTGCCTTTTTGTGATCATGAGGAAGTTGATTGGATTGCCATCTTTGCAGTAGGCCTTAGAATACCAGTTGTGACAGACCCAAGCACTTGCTGAATGGCATGTGCAGTGGCAATGACTTGATGCAACCAATCATTAGGAATTTGCAGACGGTCAATATGTAATTGGGAAAGTAGTGCAGACAAGTGGTTTGATCATGTGGTGAATACATATACTGATGCCAGGATTTTCACGTATATCTAACTCTTGATTCAGTTCATACATCCATTTTAAAATGACCAAAATGACTTCCCTCTTTTTGGGATTTGACAAGATATTCTCATTGAGCTGAAAGTATAGCATTCTCCATTAAAAAATGTGTTTAGATTTGGAAGTCGATTTTCTCTTTTTATCTACTTTGGAAGTCAATTTTCTCTTTTTATCTACTTATATCAAGGAATTGAAGACTTATCATTTGGGGAGTATAATGTGCCTATTTGTAGGATTTGATGGTTGATGATTTAGCAAGCAAAACTAATAAAATTTACATCCTTTCAGGAGACTGTTGGATATTTTTTCTGCCTGGAAGACCGAGCTTTACTTTGCAGGAAGTGTGATGTTGCCATACACACAGCTAACACTTACGTGTCTGCTCATCAAAGGTTTCTGCTTACAGGAGTAAAAGTAGGACTTGAATCCACGGAGCCTGGTCCTTCCTCCTCGGCTGGCAAGACACCTTCTGGGGCCAAGACATCTGAAACAGGGTCTCGCTCTGTTCCAACAAAGATTGCTCCATTCCCATTGGCTGGTGAGTGCAATGGAGTTTCTCATGTTAAAGTTGATGGACTAGGAGAGCTTAGTACAAATAGAATACCACTCTCTGGAGGTTCTACTACTGGAATGTTTTCAACGATTCCACAGTGGCACCTGGATGATTTTCTTGGACTTACAGAATTTGGACAGAATTATGGCTTCATGGATAATGGGTCATCTAAGGTATGTTAAACTTTTGTGTTTTATCTGTTGGCTGATAGTGTGATTCAAGTTCATTAGATTTATTTGCCTTAAGAATGTGTACTTTATCTTGCTATTTTCCTAGAGTTAAATCCACAGAAGTATTGGTGTTGGCCTTAGTTGTACAGCAGGTGCCGTTATCTCTATTATATCAATTTTGACTATATCCCTCTGTAGGCCAGACTACTAGTTGATGTGAACCCGTTGGGTATAAAAATCCTAGAACCCACAAACAAGTTAATTTAATCTAAAAATCGTCCCAACGAATTATTTGAATCGGTGGAATTAAAAACCTCAACCCTTGCCCTAAAGGAGAAAGAACCTAAGGTATATGATCTTAAACCCGTTTCTCACTAAATCAAAAACCTTGGTATAAAGTTGAAATGAATGACGCCACAACCTAGATGGTTCAAAACCTAAATTGATAAGTCAAATAACTAAACAAGACTCCTATCTTGAATAAGTTCAAAGTTCTCAAAAGAACAAGACCTGTATGAAAAATCCTCACAATTTTATTAATTCTCTCTAAAGTGTTGTCTTTTATACAATGTATAATGGCCTATTTATAGGTTAAATGTCAAAACTTAATTGACAACTAAAAATTTAGTAACTCCCTAAACAATAAAGAATCAGGAAACTAAAACATAAGTTATAAAAAATAAAAATTAGGAAACTAAATAAATCAAACTACTTTGACCAAGTTTTGCTGTTATTTTTCTTTATTTTCGTCCTCCATTGGCTTTGGGTAGTTTTGAGCCTTTTATTCTTCAAACTGGACTTGTATAAGCATAATTAAGGCCTATTTTGGTTCTTTATTTATTTGGGTTCCAATTTCTTGTTGTAAAGCCCCCTGAATTAAGTTATTCAGTACTTTTATGAATCTTTTAACTCGGGCCTTTGTCACCGGCCCAACTGGGATTTGAGTTAGATCTCATAAATTCCTTGCAATCTGATAATCTCATCATTCCCCTCTTGAGAAGGATTTGTCCTCAAATCGTCACCTACATCAAAAGGACTCAAGTCAGTACTATTGAAAGTAGCACTAACATGATACTCACCTGGTAAATCAAGTCTGTAAGCATTATCGTTGATCCGTTCTAGCACTTGAAAAGGACCATCTCCTCGGGGCAACAACTTGGAACGTCTCTGTGCCGGAAATCTTTCCTTCCGCATGTGTAACCAAACCCAATCACCGGGTTCAAAAATCAACTTGTGACATCCCTTGTTAGCTTGCTTGATGTATTGTTCGGTCCTCCTCTCTATATTAAACCGTACTTTCTCGTGAAGTTGTTTCACAAATTCTGCTTTTTTCTTACCATCTAAATTCACTTGCTCAAAAATAGGTAAAGGTAAGAAATCCAAAGGAGTTAAAGGATTAAAACCATAAACAATTTCAAACGGTGAGAATTTAGTAGTAGAGTGAACAGTACGATTATATGCAAACTCAACATGTGGCAAACATTCTTTCCAAGTTTTAATATTTTTACTAATAACAGCCCTCAACAAAGTGGATAAAATTCTGTTGACTACTTCTGCTTGACCATCAGTTTGAGGATGACAAGTTTGTTGAAAAAAAAGTTTCGTTCCTAACTTTCCCCATAATGTCTTTCAAAAGTAACTCAGGAACTTAGCATTTCGATCTGAAATGATTGTTCTAGACATCTCATGTAACCTCACAATCTCCCTAAAGAATAATTCCGCAATATGAGAAGCATTGTCAGATTTATGACAAGCAATAAAATGAGCCATCTTAGAAAATCGATCTACAACTACAAAGATCGAATCTCGTCTATATTTATTCTTAGGTAAACCCAAAACAAAATCCATTGAAATGTTAATCCAAGGTGAACTAGGAATAGGTAGGGGTTTGTAAAGACCATTAGGTTGAACTTTAGATTTAGCTTGCCTACAGGTAAATACATTTACCACAAAATCTCTCAATGTCTCGCTTCATGTGTAGCCAATAAAAGTGCTCTTGTAAAATTGTTAAGGTTTTGACAACTCCAAAATGTCCCATTAACCCTCCGCTATAAGATTCTCGAACTAACAACTCTCTCAATGAACAATTTGGCATGCACAACTTATTTTCTCTAAACAAAAAGTTCTCATGCCTATAGAATTTGCTTTCTGCACATTTTTCACATGCAATATAAATTTCTCTAAAATCATGGTCATCATGATAAAGTTCTTTAATATGCTCAAAACCAAGAAATTTAGCATCAAGAGTAGAGATTAAGGCATACCTGCGTGAAAGTGCATCCGCAACTACATTCTTCTTACCTTGTTTATATCAAATGACATAAGGAAAAGTTTCGATGAATTCCATCCATCGAGCATGTCTCTTATTCTTATGTTGACTTTTCAAATGTTTCGAGAATTCATGATTCGTACGAATAACAAATTCTTTCGGCCACAAATAGTGTTGCCATGTCTCCAGAGCTCGAACCAAGGCGTACAATTCTTTGTCATAGGTAGGATAGTTAAGTGCAGCCCCGCTTAACTTCCCGCTAAAGTATGCAAGTGATCTTTCATCCTGCATAAGAACAGCGCCTATACCTACACCAGAAGCATCACATTCAATTTTAAATGTTTTAAAAAAGTTCGGTAAAGCAAGTAAAGGTACATGAGTAAGCTTATGTTTAATAAGTTGAAACGCCTTCTCTTGCTCTTCACTCCATTGAAATGCAACGTTTTTCTTGATGACTTGTGTAAGCGGTGCAGCGATAGTGCTAAAATTTTTCACGAACCTCCTGTAAAAACTCGCAAGACCATGAAAACTTCTAACATTACCTATATTGGAGGGGGTTGGCCATTCTTGGATGGCTTTGATCTTCTCTTCATCCACCTCGATACGTTTAGCACTTACAACAAAACCCAGAAAAACAAACTTGTCGGTACAGAAGGTACACTTTTTGAGGTTAGCATATAAATTTTCTTTTCTAAGTACATCCAAAACCGAATGCAAATGTGAGACATGATCATGCAAAATTTTGCTATATATCAAAATATCATCAAAATAAACAACCACGAATTTACCAATAAAAGCATGCAAAACATGATTCATTAAGCGCATGAATGTACTAGGAGCATTGGTTAATCTAAAGGGCATAACTAACCACTCATACAACCCATATTTAGTTTTAAAAGCTGTTTTCCATTCATCTCCTTCTTTCATTCGTATTTGATGATATCCACTCTTAAGATCAATTTTAGAAAACACACAAGCACCATGCAACTCATCTAACATGTCATCTAAATGAGGAATAGGGTGTCGATATCTTACCGTTATGTTGTTGATGACTCAGTAGTCAACACACATTCTCCATGTTCCATCTTTCTTAGGTACCAAAATCACCGGAACTGCACATGAACTCATATTTTTTCTCACATGCCCCTTTTCCATCAACTCTTCGACTTGTCTTTGAAGCTCCTTCGCCTCTTCTGGATTGCTTGTATATGCTGGACGATTTGGAATTGATGCACTGGGTATGAAATCAATTTGATGTTCAATCCCTCGGATAGGTGGCAAACCTTGGGGTAGCTCTTCAGGAAACACATCTTCGAATTCCTGCAAAAGAGAAACAATAACACTCGACAAAGAAGAGTTAAGTTGGTCAGTGTTTAAAAAGAATTCATTGTACATAAGTACAATCATTGGCCGTCTTGAGAGCATCGCTCGCTTAATCTCACTTGTTTTGGCATAGAAATTCTTTTGTTTTCTTTCGGATTTTATCTCATTGGCCAAACTTTTCTCTCTTTTCTCTTTCTCATCAAATTCGGTCTCTCTCTTTTTTTCTCTCTTTTTTCTCTCTCTCAACCCATTTTGATCTTTTTGCTTCTGTTACTCACTCAATTTTTGCAACCTCACTCGATCTTCATAGACTTGCTTTGGTGTTATCGGAATTAGAGTGATTTTTCGTTGGTTGAACATGAATGAATATTTGTTGGTAAAGCCGTCATGTTGCACATGTCGATCAATTGCCAAGGCCTTCTTAATAAAATATGTCCGGTCTGCATTGGCACCGCATCACATAACACCTCATCTTCATATTTTCCAATCCGGAATGGTATAATAACTTGTTTTGTAACCCTCACTTCTCCACTATCATTCAACCATTGTAGCTTGTATGGTTGAGAATGTTTAGTGGTTGACAAGTTCAGCTTTTCCACTAAAGTCTTACTCGCAACATTAGTAAAACTACCACCGTCAATGATCAAAATGCATACCTTGTCTTTCACATGGCATCGAGTGTGAAAGATATTCTCCCGTTGTACTTCTTCTTTATCTCCTTTGGCTTGTAAGCTTGAGGCTCGACATGTTACTAGCGTTAACATCTCACCATGTTCAGCCCCATACTCCTCAGCTCCGATGGGGACATCTTCCAATGGAGGCAAACAATCAATGTCACCTTCATCTTCAGACTCGATTGAACCATTTTCCCGAATCACCATAAGTCGCTTGTTTGGACATTGGCTAGCTATGTGTCCTCTTCTCTGACACCTGAAGTATTTAATCTCACTAGATCGAGTTAAAGTAGGGGTTGACTTACTTTGAAAAGTCGTGGTGGAGATAGCTGGTTTATGTTCAGGCTTAACTCTGGAGATGGCTGAATTTTCTTCTTTCTTCGGATAGCTCATTCTCCAAGATGTTGCATTCGGAATCTGTGGTGTTGGTTTTGATCATGTGTTACCTCTCTTGAGTTGCCTTTCAACCTTGATTGCCATACGTACTAAATCCTCCAACTTCACATAATGGTGAAGCTCGATCATTTTGGCAATTTCTCGATTTAAACCATTCAAAAATATTTAAACCATTCAAAAATCTAGCCATTGTCGCCTCTCTATCTTCTTCCACATTAGCTCGAATCATAGTCATTTTCATCTCTTTGTAATACTTATCTGCGTTTCGATTACCTTGGTGGAGACTCTGCAACTTGAGATATAAATCCCTATAGTAATGACTTGGCACAAATCGTCGTCTCATCACCCTCTTCATCTCACCCCAAGTTTCAATGGGTCGATCCCCATTCCGTCGTCTATTGATGCACAATTGATCCCATCATACAATTGCATAATCAGTAAACTCAATAACAGCAAGTTTAACCTTCTTTAATTCAGAATAGCTGTGACAATCAAAAACTAACTCAATCTTCTTTTCCCACTCAAGATATGTTTCGGGATCACTTTTACCTTGAAACGACGGAATTTTCATCTTGATACTACCTAAGTTGTTGTCTACCTGATTATTAACTTCTCTATTTCGACCAAGTCTCCTGTGACTACCAACTGATAACCTATCAAACTCTTCTTCTAACCCATCCCCTTCAAATTCATCCACAACTTCAGTTTTTCTTTGATGAAACCTATTCCTCCTGGAGGGGGCTGGCACTATTGATGGTTCCCCCCTTTGCGATCCCTCTTCCACCTTATCCAATCTTTCATGTATAAGATCTAACTCCCTCTTCATCATCCGTCTTATCTCCCCCATAAATACTTGTAGTTGTAGATTCGACCCAACCTGTGGTTGAATCTCCTCACTTATGTTATCTTTTTGATTTTGAGTCATGATTGGAATCTGCAAGACAATGTTAGAATAAAATAGGAAAGAAACTCACCGCACTCCCTCACGTATTTCACTCAAAAATAATGATTCACTCAAATCCACTTGTGTTTCACTCTATGTATTTGGTTTTTAATTTTAATGAATTCTCTCTTGCCTTTTATCACTCTGCTTCACTTAGTCAAGTTCTTTATTGAACTCAAGAACTCAACTAAAAAATAATTGTCTTGTGAAATTTAATGACTTATATAGAAGAAAGTATAACAAGAAAAGTAAGAAGGAAAGAGAAAAATAAGGAATAAGAAAAGTAGTAAATTAAAAAAAAAATTTCTAAATTAGAAAGGAAACAGCCAAGGAATGAGATAAATAAGGAAGGTGAACAAATAAAGAAGTAGTTCATGAAAGGAGAACAAATATGGAAGGTTTGAATTTAGGTAAGTGTACAAATAAGGAAATATTTCAAACCCAACCAAAAAAATTTAGAAAATTCTAATTCAAATTTGGTAATAACACTTTAAAATTTGCCAAATTTAAACAAAATCACAAAATGGAGAATTATCAATTTTGCAAAATTTGAAAACTGCCCCCTTTTTTTTTTTCACGGCCTCCTCTTTTTTTTGTGGGTCTTTTTTTTTCTCCCTTTTCTTTTTTTTTTTCTCTTTTTTCATGGCCTCTTTTTATTGTGGGTATTTTTTTTGCCCTTATTTTTTTTTGGGAATATGACAACACAAAAATAAAGAATAAGTACACAAAAATAAAGAATAAGTACACCAAAAATAAGAAATAAACCAACGAATGAAGAGTTTTCAGACACAAAAAAGGAAAAAAGATTAAATAAGAATAATTCGAAGGAAAAAAAAAACCTGGATTGGCTCTGATACCAATTGATGTGAACCCGTTGGGTATAAAAACTCTAGAACCCACGAACAAGTTAATTTACCCTAAAAATCGTCCCAATGAATTATTTGAACCGGTGGAATTAAAAACCTCAACTCTTGCCCTAAAGGAGGAAGAACCTGAGGTATATGACCTTAGACCCGTTTCTCACTAGATCACGAACCTTGGTATAAAGATGGAATGAATGACGCCACAATCTAGATGGTTCAAAACCTAGATTGATAAGTCAAAAAACTAAACAAGACTCTTATCTTGAATAAGTTCAAAGTTCTCAAAAGAATAAGATCTGTGTGAAGAATTTTCACAATTTTATTAATTCTCTCCAAAGTATTGTCTTTTACACAATGTATAATGGCTTATTTATAGTCTAAAGGTCAAAACTTAATTGGCAACTAAAAATTTAGTAATTCCCTAAACAATAAAGAATCAGGAAACTAAAACATAAGTTATAAAAAATAAAAATTAGGAAACTAAATAAATCAAATTACTTTGACCAAGTCTTGCTGCTATTTTTCTTTATTTTCGTCTTCTCTTGGTTTTGGGTAGTTTTGGGCCTTTTATTCTTCCAACTGGACTTGTATAAGCATAATTAAGGTCCCTTCTGGTTTTTTATTTATTTGGGTTCCAATTTTTTGTTGTAAAGCCCCCTGAATTATGTTATTGAGTGCTTTTTTGAATCTTTTAACTCGAGCCTTTGTCACCGACCAAACTGGGACTTGAGTTGGATTTCGTGAATTCCTTGCAATCTTGATAATCTCATCACTAGTGATAACATGGTATCAAGCTTTTCCTTAACTTCACAAGGCATGGAATGCTAATCTATGTATTCTGCTTCATAGTCTGGTGCCGCAAGCAGTGTTTCATGAAGAATCTGATGCAAGTCTAATTAGAAACAGTTTTCTTTAACCTTCTGCTGATAGGGTGTGACAACTGATGTTAGAATCTCCTCTTGCATTATTAAGATCTTACAAGATTCTAAACTTAGTTTGACTGAGCTAATAAAAGTACGCAAAACCTGAAGGATTTTCATTCATATGGATATTGGGATTAAGAACGATAATTCCTGGATAAGATGAACAAACTTTCATAGGGTTCGCTCTGTCCATTTCTACCCAGAAGCATTTGACAGGCCATGGCTTGAACCACATTCACTTGACTAGGCCCTTTGTTCTCTCTGCATCCTGTTGTAGAAGAATTTGACAGTGGTGAAAAATTGCAATTTGATATTTGCTTTGCGAGGCTCTGTTAAGTTCCATTTATAACAAATTGTATGAGCTACAGGGATGAGGATGAACAATGTGGTGGTACATTGAATATACCACATACATTGCATGCATCTCATTATGAGCAAGTTTAAAGCATGCTTTATTGAAGTTTTCTTTGGTCGAAGTCTTTGCTGTCAAGATTGTGATACTTGGGGTGGGTTTCTCATCAGAGGAACCAATTTTTGGATTATAAGATCTGCAGTAAAAGAAAAAAAGCGAGGTCAAATCAAAGTGCTGGCATTTAGAAATCAAATGGCAGCTAAAGCCCCAGAAGCACGGGAGCAGAAGGGTGTTATAAAATAAGAATGGCTTGGGAAGTAAATTAATGGCAATATTACTAGCTTTTTGGTTTTAATGACTAAACTTCTGAAGGTTATTGTAAACACATTGGAACTTTAGCAGACTATGCATTTCATGTTGACAATGCCTTAAATCTTGTAACATCTCTCTTCTTTTTTGTTCCAGGCTGATAGTGGTAAGTTTGGAGATTCAGACTGCTCATCAGTGTTAAGATCTTCTGAGGAAAGGGACGCTGATGAGTGCTTGGGTCAGGTACCAGAGATTTCCTGGAGTGTGCCACAAGTCCCTTCTCCACCTACAGCGTCAGGTCTATATTGGCCAAAAAATTCACACTTTCCATCTGATGCTGCTGTTTCTGTGCCGGACATAAGTTATTCCCCTTCGCAAAACCATCAGCATTGTCATATGAATGGTGGCAACTTCAAACGACGGAGGCAGTATCAGTAGACATAATTCAACAGTTCGGGGTTGTAACACTGTAACAACTAGTTGGTAGGATAGTGTGCTCTCACTTGCCACTTATTTCATCTCACACCAGAGTACATATAACAGTGTTGCCCAAATTGTTTTATTGCTGTAGTCTGAGTCGATCTCTATTGTGCTTCATGTTTTGCAAAATATAAGATATGCAAAAATATTCGAGTATGTATTAGAAGTATCCAAACTGTTCTGGTTTAAAATTTTTGCCAAACAAACATGGAGAAGGAGGAATAAACTTGCTGGTGCCTACTATGTTTAGACTTGTGGAAAATGTAAATTTAATAAAATATTAGTTGAGGCTGATGAGTGTTGGAGGTCTAGTCTTACCTAGTTCCAAAAGGGATTCATTTATTTGGTATCAACATATAATTTCACACTGATCAAGAGCAGGCAGCATTTTTAGAGTTTAGGCACGGTTTGAAGACTGGTTGCATTCTCCTGTCCGGGTATCAGAGATGTCAGAACTTTAATTATCGTTATTCTCTGCGTCATTGTGAACCCTGCTAACACCTCCCTTAGCTTCCTTAAGGATGAGTTCCAAAAGTGTCTGATATGCCTCAATTGCAGATTCAAGTGCATCAATGGTTCTGCTCCTATCTTTCCCCACCACTGCCAAAGCTTCTTCCATCTCTCTTGCCTCGCTCGTCAACTCAATCATATCCTTGTCGGGACAAACTACTGAACCTGTACAACCATCAACAAACCTGTCACTGCTGCTTCCAAATCTAGCACCAAGATTAGCTCCATTTCCAACCCCTCTAGCCACGACCAAATCACCAATACTTGCCAAATCCTGGCCAAATTTCAAAACCACCTTTCGAGTCTCAACATTCCAAACACAAACACTTCCTTCTTCAGAAGAAGAGATCAAATTCCTACCCTCATTGAGCAATACCAAATTTGTTACTGTCGTGCTATGCACTTGGCTCCACTTGTTCAATGTCTGACATTGTTTAGACATTTTCCTGTTGAAGGCTTTCATTGGTCCACTGTAAATGAGACCGTCAGAGCCTGCAGCGTAGAACTCACACTCCATTGGGTCCATTTCCACATCCCATATTGTGCAAGGGAACCTCACAGTGCGCTGGAGCGTTCCTTCCAGAAGGTTCCAGAACTTACAGGTGCAGTCCAAAGAGCTGGAAATTATTGTAAAATTGCACCCACCTAGACCACAAGCAATGGCTGTAACAGAAGAGTCATGCCCAACAAACTGATGTAACGTAAGACAGTTCAAGTTCCTGCCATCTGTCTTATCTACAAGATTCAAGATAGGGAAAACAGAAATGGTGCCATCATCGCCACCAGAGACTAAAATTGTTCCCTCGTTGTTGATCTTAAGGCAGGAAACAGGCTTGTTGTGTGCTTTTGATGATTTGAGTTGGTTGCCAGAAGGAAGAGAATGAGCATAAATGCTGCCGGAGAGGCCTCCGGAGAAGAGGAACAAGCCATCAAGAGTAGCTGCTAGAGGAGCCACAGGTTCTGGAACAGAAATATGTTGGAAGGCAGTTGGTGAACTCCAGTTGTAGAGGTGAATAACACTTGTGGTAGTGTTTGAGGAGATATAGGAAGCAGCAAAAATGGAGTTTCCTGCAAGTGCAAGCTTCTGTGGTGATTGGCTTCCACAAAAGTTAGCTAGTACGGAACCAGAAGAGGCATCATAGGCCATGATTGGACCATCAGGAGAGCTAATAAGAACAATTTCACACAACCCCGAAGCCATCTCTAATGGATTGGAAAGGAGGTGATCCTGATAATGAGAACGCTAAGAAGAGCATGCATAGCATGGCAATGGTTTAAAGGCTTTGGGATGCAGACAAATATTCTCAAAACCAAATTTGGCCTTTCGTCCTTTATCAAGGCAATAACCTTGTTTTAAGCGAGCCATCCAGGTGACCCACGCTACTTGTTTAACTTTTCACTGTTGAAATGCATGCTGCATCTACATTTATCTCACGAGTAAATTGAGGATCTGAAACTGCCTCAAGGGGGGCTGAGATTTTTCTCATTTTATGGAACTGCCAGAGTTCCACATGAAACCATATGAAAATTTAATTCAATCCCCCCCCCCCACCAAAAATAATAGTTTATGTGCCAAGTCCTGCAATGATGAATGAGAACCCAGAGCTAAGATTTACAGCTGCACCTCTAAATCCGCATATTTTCACCTGTGGTTAATAGAAAAGAGAATGCTTAAAGAAAGCTTGGACATGCATAATTACAAGCTCTCAATGCCAATGACCAGCAAAATAGCAGGTATGATCCAACTTAAATTGAGGAAAGAGCCAATGAAACAACGCTAAGTTGTATTTTATCTTTCTAAAAATAGCAGGTATGCACAAAGATAATATAAGTGCTCACAGAAAAATCTTGATTGATTCTCATTCATATTGTTTCTACAGATGAGAAGGCTGTTCTTCACATAAATAAATTAATATAACTGCTGCAGCAATAAAACAATACACTACATATTCCTACATGTGTATCGGTTTTTTAATGGTTAGATTTGTTACACTGGTGGATGAATTTCAAGTTGATTGAGCAAGTAGAATGACGCAGAGGCATCTGTGGCTGTACAGAGACCATGCAAGAGTCCTTGTGTGAACCTATACAAGCCAGTTCTGGAGTAAGATTTGCTTCATTAGAACAGCTAAAACACTTCCCACGGATATGTTAATGACATTGACAGCATCATTGTTGAGCTGCAAAACAAAGCAGAGCACAGATTCAGAATCTACTGCAGTGGTTAAAAAGAAACCATAGATGAGGAAGGAGGAAGACCACAAGGCCCTGAATTTTCTTGCTCAAGTCTCCCACAATTAACCTCCCTGAGCTTTCAAGGTCCAGATTTGCATAAGGTATGTAGAATTTACAAGCCTCAAGTCAACCTCAACCCGATCAAAGCCAAGCAAAAATTAACAAATTCAAAGGTGGGAGTCAAACCCACAGCAAACTTGTTTTTTCTCCACAAACTTGGAATACTAGAGATTCATTTTAAAACCATGCTGTGGCCCGAGAATGGTAAATCCCAACATTGTCAATTCTACAAAGAACTGTTAGCCATATGGAAGGTACCAAACACGATCTACTCAAAACAAGGGAGCAGTAGGTGCCTACCCAATGATATCCTTCCTTGTCTTGAAAAGAAGCACCTAGAATGCTCTCGCCAAAATTAGCGATCTGGGAAGCTACAATGCATATGGCAGCTTCAGGTGCATCTATCTATTGCCAGAAAGGAAGAGAAAAGGCTTTAAAAAACAAAGTAGTGGTATATCTTAATGCTGATTAACAACTTTCACAAAAAAGGAAAAAAAAACCTACTGAGTAATAGGTTATGAACACAATCCTAATAAATAATTAGAGAGAGAGAGAGAGAGAGAGAGAGGCACACCTGACCCGTGAGACAACCAATAATGGCAAGAAGAATTGAAGCCAGAAGACCGGCAAAGGTTCCCTCCGCGCTCACAGCACCTTCTGTTCCTCTTGGAACTACCTTAAACGTGGTAACTAGATACCTACCAATTTAAGTTATCAGAAATGCATTAACAAGACCATCCTTGAGAG
Source organism: Dillenia suffruticosa (assembly GCA_033439265.1). Classification (NCBI taxonomy): domain Eukaryota; kingdom Viridiplantae; phylum Streptophyta; class Magnoliopsida; order Dilleniales; family Dilleniaceae; genus Dillenia; species Dillenia suffruticosa. Next base: position 7,329,576 of record JAVTVX010000005.1, read on the forward strand.
AAGATAAGCACAATCGGAAACTAAGTATTTTAGATGATATGCATCTTGCTTGCAGGCTGTCTAGCTTATTGTATAAAAACACAAGGAAAACCTTGTCAGATTGATCATATAATTCTGACCAAATATTATATTAACTATAGAATCGAATTAAATATTCAAACACCAGGATGCTGCATCTACGGCTATAGCAGTAACATCCACTAGGAGATGTTCCAAATGTCGAGAATTTGGTTCGTTCAAAATGTGGATTTTTCTTTATTTTATAATACATATTACTGACTGACCGACAGAACCATGTGGCAGCACATATTTGCCCTTTGTCTTTTGTCATGAAACATTATTTGATTCCACTTTTGCACCAAAAATTTCTGTTGCTGATTATCAAATCCCCCAATATAATTAGTGTAGCACTTACGTCAATAACATGCATCAACAAAAGATCATAATTTCATGAACACAGAAATTGCAAGTACTCTTTCAGGTATCCATCTAATAGTGATAATCATTATCCATCAAAGCTGGTAAAATTACCTTGGTTGAATCACTTCGATTTTAAATATTATGCATCATATCATATACTGTGGCCTGTAACCATCACAGCAGAAATCTTTGCAAAATGCTGCAATCATGTGCTTCTGCTACTATGGTGTGATAAGTGCCCAAAAAAGCTACCTCAAATATATGTAACTCACATCAACACAACCAAAAGTGTCTCGGAAAACACCAAAGTTTAGAGCCTTTTGTGACAAACAGTGAAGGGTTTACCCCATTAAACTAACAACCAATTGTACAATGTAACCATGGCATACTAAAAGAGGCACATTACTTACGTTGTTTTGCCATATGCCTTCCCTATCTCACTTGACACGGTATCACTGAGCTTGGTGCAAAAACTGGCGACAAAACCAAGCTGCCAAAGCTGAGTAAAAGCTTCTCCTCCTATTCCAAATATTGATAGATATGCACACACACAACCAGCAGCACTTGAACCAATAACACTACCTGGTCCTCTTTTTCCTTTTCTTTTCTCAGCAACCCCCTGAGCCTCTTTCTGTGCCAATTTCAACTTCGTAGCTGCTGTTCCCTAAGAAATCCAAAATCATCCCTCATTACATGGCCTGTGAAAACTAATGTGCAATGAGTAACTACTGATTACACTCTGAAAATTTGAGTATAGAATTCCAAACAAGAATGAGCTCCGAGAGTTTTTTTTTAAAGAATAACCAATCAGATTAAGCTTGCATTAATGAAGTAAAAAATAAAAAATAAAAAAAAAATAAAAAAGGCCATAAATCAAAACCCTCAAACAAATAAATAAGACAAACATAAAGACACATATTTTTTTTTTGAATACAGAAGACTTCATCCTACGACTGAATTCTCAACAGGGAAAAAGCAGAAAATTCCAGATCAAGACATGAATAACGAATCATGCTTAGTTTGTATTGATCAAATAAAAACATCATTAAGAAATAAATATGCCAAACTATCAAAACCCACAAACACATTAGTCAGACAAACATAAAGAACCCATTTTTTGTTCTGATTCAAAAATTCACAACACAAACGCACCAAAAGCAGACAAATTTATGAACTTGAACAAAATTATAAACACAACTGAAATAACCAATAATCCACCAAATGGGGAAAAAACCAAAATTCCAAAAATTAGGAAAAAAAAAAGGAAAAAAAATGGAAAATTAGTAGGGCAATCTAAAAATTGAAGCTTACAATGACAAAGTAGGTGGCAATAAGAAGAAACCCAGGAGGACCAAAAGCACGCCAAGTGAGAGTACCCAACAGGAAAGCAGAAGCAATGCCAGAGAGAGAAAGACCGGAGACAAGTACCGGAGAGCCCACAATGAAGATCAACAAATTACTCAATAGAGCAGACTTCCACGTGGGCGGAGATGATTGGATCAAACTTATGACCTGAGAAAACCCACCCGCTTGGTTAGGCGAATACAGGGCTTGAGTAACTACAGTGTGCATTTTGTGGGTTCCAGGTTTAGGCATAGGGTTTGAGAAGAGGAAAGGTTGAGTGCGGACGTGTTGTTGACGAGAGAGGGTGGGGAGGAGAGAGAGGGGTGAGGGGTGTAATGATGAGACCAGAAGATTAGAAAAAGCCATTTTGAGTTGGTTTTGATCTCGGCAAGTTTGAAGTAGTGGGGACTTTTGGAGAGAAAATGTTTGTTAGGAGAGAACAGAAAATTTGAGGAAAGAAATGAGTTTTTGTGGTTTGGGAGTTGGAGGAAAATTGAGAGAGAAGTTTTGCTTATATTTAAAGGTCGCGTTATAATCTTTTTAATTAGAATCGTAAAGCAAAATAGGATAATATTTGAAATAAATTAAATAAATTTTTTTAAAGGATGATAATCATAATTTTTTATTTCTAAGTAAAGCAAAGTTTTCTCGGTTTGCTCTGTTTGTCTCTGTTACACCAGATAGACGAACTCATTCGAAATAAAAAGTTTTTATATCAAATTTTGAAAGATATTTTTTAAATATAAAAATATTTTATTTTAATATTTTCTCACCCATTCATTTTTTTTCACATCGGGAGAGATTTCAAATTTTTTAAAAATTTTCATTTTCTATTATATCTAAACTCTAAAGAAAAAGAAAAATCATAACTTTTTGTTTTAATCTTTCCTTTTATCTTCAATTTTTTTCATCCAAAAGAGCCGTTGAAGTATCCATTTTGAAAACTTCCCCAAAGAAAAAAAGAAAAAAGAAAAGAAAAATTACTTGGGAAGCACACAAATTTTACTATTTTTTCACCTCACTTTTTTTTTTTTTTGTTAATAAAATTGATATTTTATAGAAGAACGAAAAATATGGAGTTTCAAATCTCACTTTAATAAGAAATTTCAGCACCAGTTAATAAAATCTACTCAAACACATGTAAATATTCATTTAACAAACAAAAGAATAATAATAATAATAATAATAAAAAAAAAGGCCTTTGGTCACCGGTGGAAAGGATTCTCTTCGACATCTAGAGAATTTAAAAAGTGTAGGCACTCTGTAGTTGAAAATAATAATTAATAATGGTGATGAATAGAAAAAAATTAAAATTTTATTAAATTGAGCGAAAGGAATTAAAAAAATTAAGCAGCAAAATAACAAGAAAATAAAAAATAGGATAAATTATACTTTTCTTCAAATAGTTTGATTAAAAAAAATCATGTATTATTTTTATGATTTAAAAGTATCCATTAAAATGGGTTTTTCAAGAAACACTCATTTTAACTCGATAATTGAGTTACATCCTTCAAAAAATTCCAAATTCTCTCGTAACGGCATTAGTACTCCAAAACATCCTTTGAAACATCCTTTGTCACACTTTTTAAAATCATAGGATAAAATGATATTTTTTATTTTCGATCAAATCTGGAAAAGTGTAATTTATCTTAAAAATATGTATTGAAAATTGTGCGTCATCTCTTCTACAAACGGTTGATATTTAGCCCTATTGACCAAACTTTTATTTTCGCGGACTTGACTCTTCTTTCACTTTGTAAAATTGGGTTAAGGAATGTTGGACTTTGACTTTTTAATTACGGCAACCCACCCAGACGTTAATAGGCAGGGCCTGTAATTGCAATTTGGGCACTCAGGCCCAGTCCAACATTAAAAATAGGTTAAAGCGTCAGGCCCAACTGCTCGTCTCGCTTCTCTTATCCTCCGTCTCTCTCTCTCTCTCTGTGCTTTATCCGGTCCCAATTTGAAGTGAGAGAGAGAGAGAGAGAGAGAGAGAGAATGGAGATTGCGTGCGCGTCATCGTCGATGGTTTTACCATGTTCTTCGCAAAAACCCAAATTTTCTGCTCTCAAGAAGATTCCATTTTTGGGTATATCAGTCTCGTTGTCGGCTTCATCGTCATTAGCCGCTAAAACTCCTCTCACTACGAAGACTCTTCAAATCAGTTGCAAGAAGGAGGATAAGCCAGCTGCTGTTCACATTCCGTTAGACCAACGTTGGATGTTCGAACATTCCGAAGCCAACGGTCCCGTACTCTCTCTCTCTCTCTCTCTCTCTCTCTCTCTCTCCCTCTCTCGTTTGGGATATGCCCCGTTTGATTTTTCCAATAGTTGTGCCACATGTCATAGCTTTCGAACATAATATCCTATATTTTGTTTCATACTATGAAACCAAATGTGGTTTTGGAGGTGACTATACTGAAATTTCATATTTATATTTGTGGGTTTGACTAAATTATGGTTTTCCAATGCTTGAAAATTGCTTGGGTTTAGTTGGAGCGAGCGAGAGAGAGAGAGAGAGAGAGAGAGAGAGAGAGAGAGAATCATATTTATGTTTTCCAACGGCCCTGTACTCGAACAGTCCGAAGCCAATGGCACTGTACTCTCTCTCTCTCTCTCGCGCGCGCTTGTGAAATGCCCCTTTTGATTTTTCCAATAATTGTGCCAAATTGCATAGGTTTCAACCAATTGTGGTTTTGGAGTTGATTATGCTGAAATTTCTTATTTATGTTTGTTGGTTTGAGTAAATTATGGTTTTCTAAAGCATGATAATTGCTAGGGTTTGGTTGTACAGAGAGAAAATAAAACTGATTTATTGGCTGAACATGTTGAGAAGTTTTTTTGTTTGATTGAGACGTTACTAATTCTGGATAAAACCTTGTCTAGTGATGTTCAATTTTTCTGAACATTGAACCTAGGACGTTTATGAAACAGTTGCATTTTAGTTCCTCTTTGTGTGTTAAGGCTCTTGGTCAACAAGCGCTAATCCCATCTGCAGATTGTTTAATTTAAGATTAGTTAGGTTCAAGATTAATTTTGGCTAATATGTATATACTTTTCATGTTTATTCGGTAAATTTGGAGAGCTATTGTTCCTTTTGCAGGACATATGGAATAAGACATGGTATCCTAAGGCTGCTGATCATGTAAACACCGATAAGCCCTGGTATGTTGTTGATGCAACCGACAAGATTCTTGGAAGATTAGCATCAACCATTGCCATTCATATTCGTGGGAAAAACTTGGCATCCTATACTCCTAGTGTGGATATGGGGGCATTTGTCATCGTGGTATGGAGTTTCTTGATGAAATTATGGTTGTGCACCATGTTCCCTTCATTTGTTTCCTTAGTTGACCATTTGAACTACATTTTCACAGGTTAAGCATGACTGCAATCTGACATATATATTCTTTTATTTGATTCACATACGCTAGTATGTATATTGCAAGCAATGAGAAGTAACTTTATCAATGCAGCCAGAAAATTAGCTTTGCAAGTAGCTTTGGATATCGAATTGGTTGGAGAACTGTTTATCATTTTGGAATGCATGTAATATACTATTCAATATTAAAAATCATGAACGCGAATTTTACTGTGTTGTCATCTATCCATTGTGTAAAACTCTTTATGATGATGAGTTTTGCTTGGAATTTCAATTTTGGTTTTTATGGGACATGGAGATAGGGTTTTCCAGAGGGATAAGAAACTAATGTTGCTTAAGGTTTAAAAAGTAAAAGATGAGCACACATTTATTTTAAAGCTTCTTAATTGATATGTTAAACCAACTTTGCTGGGGTTCTTTTTGAAAATTGCATGGCTCAAGGTATACTTCAACTGTACCCTCACTAAAAATCTAACAATTACTTAATGCAAATATTACAAGTTACTTGAGCACAGGACTGTCTTTCCTAACAGGTACATGAATTGCCCTTGCCACATCTGCAACCCTTCAATGATCTATTCTGAACAGAAGAAAGAAGAAAGATAAATCTTGCTTTACCATTCAGTCCAAAATTCCTAGCCTGTTTCTCATTTTCAGTTAATTTTTTGGTTGTGATGTTGCTTCAGATACCTACGGGTTACATTCTTGTTCTAAGAAGGGTGATAAACTTTTGTTTACTGAAGGTAAATGCAGAAAAAGTTGCAGTATCTGGTAAAAAGAGGTCCCAAAAGTTATATCGGAGGCATTCGGGAAGACCTGGTGGCATGAAAGTGGAAACTTTTGATCAGCTCCAAAACCGAATTCCTGAAAGAATTATTGAACATGCTGTTTGTGGCATGCTTCCAAAAGGGCGGGTGAGTTTCACAATTCAATTAACTACACTGCTGACAAACAAAACAGGGTAGATCCTTTTACAATCTTAGTTGTGAGGGTGGGAATGAAGGGAGAATACGTCTTCAGTGTCGGGTTAAAGTTGGCTAGCTTCTGAGAAAAGTTGGGCAAGGTTAAGATTTTGCTTGGGTTGCATCTGCCATTTTTATTCCCCATTCTTGCTTAAACCTCATTTTTCCTTGTCTATTGGGATTCTTATATCATTTTATATGATTTGGGAGTTGGAACTTGGAAGTCTTGCAATTATTTCAAAATTTCAATCATTGATGCTGTCCATTGAAGTATAATTGAGTTCCTATTTCTCACTCTATTCATCAATCTTTGGTTTTGTAAATTATGGTATATGGAAGCTAAAATGGACTCGTTAGTGTCAACATGGTGGATGATATTTTGAATTTTAATGATGAAATACATGCTTGTCGGCTTTGTGGACATGTGTGTCATAGTAGCGTCACTTAAAAGTCCTTTTGTTGACAAAAGTGAATATGCTTATGCTTCTTTCTGTACTGAACTTCGACCACTTTGCATTGTTTATGCAGCTCGGTAGGGCGCTCTTCAACCATCTTAAGGTATATAAGGGTCCAGATCATCCACATGAAGCCCAGAAGCCAATTGAGTTGCCAATAAGTGACAAACGAATACAAAAAGAGAGATAAATATCTAGCCCAACTTTAACAGATGATTGTCCATCAATCCTCCGCCCCCACCACCCATCATATTTCTGTAATTTGGTCTTGGGTTTCTCTTATTTTATTCCTGCCCTGATGTTACAATTGAAGCTCGTTTCGGCTTGGGCAGTTTCTGTTTCTGCGTATTTGTCTAGAATTTTGTAGTATCGCTTTAAGTTTGCTTACTTCAACACATTTTTAACTCCTGGACCTATTTCCAAATCTTTCTTATTAAATAGTGTTCAGATGTTAAGTTAATCAACAGCTCCAAGTTTCATGAATTTATCCTCTGCCTCAGATATTGTTTTTCTGCCCATTTTGTTATCTAAAAGCATCTTCAAATCCGAGCATGTCTTGTGATACCGAGATTGATATCATGATGTCCACATGCTGTACTTATGATGACAAATGAATTTAAGTTGTATATTATTTTGATCCGATAAAGCTCTGCCTTGCAATATACGCAAGAATTAACAGCGGTTGCTATCAGTCCAAACATTAGTGATCTAGGGATTCTACTCCACGTAGCACTTTACATGAAGAGCTGCATGCAAGAGTTGGTTCCAAGTATCAGGGAGTGCAGCAAGACACCAGTAGCAGCAATTATGGTCATCCTTGCGCATGGGGATCATTGGCAATCTCGGCTTAATTGCAAGAACAATGAAATATCAAGAAAATGGGCTGGCTTTAACCTGTGATGCATTAGCTTTATTTTTTTTATTTTTATTTTTATTTTTTGTTTTTTAGGATCAACAGGTATCTAGGTTATCTGTATGGTATCTGAATGGTTTGAGCACTGTAGGACTCAATTTAGGGACTGAATTTTTAATCATCTATTTTTTTTTTTTAAATTTGAACTCAATATTTAATTAAAGGAACTTGACGTTCTCTCGCATAACCTACTGAGATGTTGGTACTTGTGATGCATTTCTAATCTTCATTGCATCCCTCTTGTGCGGGAGGTCTGCCTGCTGGATATTGTAGCATCTAGCATCTATCTGTGCACAGTGCAGGTTGCTTTTGGGTTGTTCCATTCACTGCTACTGCTCAGAGAGAGAGAGAGAGAGAGAGAGAGAGAGAGAGAGAGTTGAGTTGTCCCTTAAAATAAATTCATATTTTACGTTACTAACTCCTCATTTGCAAATCTTGGTGACAATAGGTAAAGTCAAACGCTTAATTAATTGATACTATATATGGAATCTTATACCAAAAATAGAAAATGGAAAGTAATAAAACCTCCTTTATGTCAGTTATTAAATTAAGAAAGATATAATGTTGCTATTTGGGTCAAATTCTTATTTAATTTACAGGTTAAATTCAATGAGGTTAGGATAACATTTACTTTAAGTTAATTGCCATTTCTTTAAGGAACTAATAGAGATATAACCCGACGCTGCCACTGTTGGTGGAAAATCGAAAATGGAGGAAAACAAACGGAGAGGTAATAAAGGAATCATTGATAAAACTAAATCTCGATGTTCTTGAATGGGAAAACTAGCAAAGCTTTGTTAACAAATATACTTGTTAAAAATAATGGTGAATGGCATATAATGTACGACTGTGGTAAAAATTCCAATTTCATAAAACCTTATTCGGACTGTCCAAATTTGACTGACCAGAACTAGGTGTGACATCCATTAATGTCATCAAGGCGATGTGTCTGGGAGAATTACATTTGTGGGACATCCTTGATTACCCATGTAGTGTAGCATACAAAAGTTCATTCCAAGTATCAGGAACGCCAGCCAGACACCAATGGCTGCAGTCACTACTCTTTGTACCTCCATAAATAGATACATGCCCGTCAATCCTCAGCTGAGATAGCTCTGTTATGTCCAGAAAATTCACCGGTGTCAACATCTTGCTCAGCACCTGCTTCACCACCTCTTCGCCGTTGGCTGGACCTCCCGGATAGTGCGATCCTGTCAATGGTCGAGTTTGTCCAAGGCAGGTTGAACCTCTTTTGTACCATTCCTCCCCCCTTTGCATATCCCAATTGAACAATTTTAATCGTTGCTTTAAAAGGCCTTTCATAGGAAAAGAAAAAAAAGAAAAGTTGGATTATAAACTTACCTGGTATGGGTTGGGGATATGCCTTGGTAGAATACTTTGGTGTTCCTATGATCAATGTTAGAGTCCACCCACCTAGACCATGTTGTCAATGCTACCTTGGCAGCAGCTACAGGATCCATCTGTTTGTAGACTTTCCCTCCAACTTCGATGAAGTTCCATCTTTCAAAATTCGTATTAAAATTAACAATATTAAACTTTAATCATGAGTTATTACAAGAGTATGCATGGTTAAGAAATAACAATTTGGTATTATCTTACGAGGTGCCTGGTCTGTGAAGCCACCAGTGCCAAGTATTGAAGATCAGCATATCATAACCTTTCCACAAATTACCATCCCTAATCGAGTCCAGCTTTAGGACAATGCCTTTCTTTTCTTGCACCAAGTCAACCAAAAATGGAGTTCTATGATATTTGATCGAAAGTCCATAGTCCTACAAAAATATGAAAGGCGCTCAATATACAATTTCTCAAAGAAAATAAAAATAATATTACAGGAGTTAGATCCCAAAATCAATTAAAAAAAATTTATGATTTAGATAACAAAAATTAATGATAAAAAGATATTTTTTTTATAACAAAATGAAAATTTTTGATTCATAATTAATTGATTTTGTAAATGGAGCACCAACCGGTAGGGTAAAGGTGGTGAAATTTCCTCCTCCCTGAAAGCTGTATTTTGAGTGGGGAAGAGCAGCATGAATCATGCAAGTGAGGGACTGCCACTGGCTTAAACTTAAAGAATCGCCCACAAACAATATTTTCTTCCCTTTGAATCTCTGCGCAAAATCCTGACCGTTGAATCTGCATCATCACAGCAGTATGTTGAAAATCATTTCATTTGGTCCAGACTAGTTTATCCGGGAGCTAGTTCTTTGATATTACGTTAGATTTCATTAATTAAACAAGTTAATACAAATCAAAATTAATAATAAAAAATTCATATCCTGACCGTTGAATCTGCATCATCACAGCAGTATGTTGAAAATGATTTCATTTGGTCCAGACTAGTTTATCCGGGAGCTAGTTCTTTGATATTACGTTAGATTTCACTAATTAAACAAGTTAATACAAATCAAAATTAATAATAAAAAATTCATATGAATTGTAATTAATATAATAATTAATAGATTACTATAATCTCTTTGCCAATATGTTTTACTATTGACCTGAGAAAAACACTCCGGTTGGTCAGATGAAGACCAGACTTGAGTAACTGCAGTGTGCATTTTTCTATTATAATTATAATTTAACTGTTCTTTTCTTCTTCGCTCGGGTTCAAATTTTTTATATATAAAAAAAATATTAAATCGAAGGAAGTGGTAATTATACCTTGGCAGATTACAAGAAGTGGGTTTCCACTTGTACTTGAGATAGAGCTTATCTGGCCGTCCATTTTGCTCGCAATTGAATTGCTTCTCAACGAATGGACATGACTTGGCGTTGTAGATGGGATACGACTGATCATACACCCAACTCCCTTTATACAAATCACACTTACCTCGTTCTATTATTGCATTTGAACGCCAATGAAGACAACAAAATAAGAGAATGACTGTGAAAAACTCAAACCCCATTTTTTAATTGAGAGAGAGAGATGGACGATGTCTCTTGGGTTGGGTTGCCTTGCCCTTAAATAAATTAAGTGATGGCTAATGAATCACTTTTTTGGTAACAATAAATTAGTGAAAATGTAAATTCAGATTTAGAACATATGTTTGGAAAGAAAAGTGAATCTATAAAATTTTTTATTTAGGAAAAATTTATAGTTTATGAAGCAACACATTAATTCTGTGACATAGTCTTAGTTATATCCCATGAAACTAGTTTTTATGTGACCATAATTAATTCCAAGTATCAGGAAGTTAATTTTGAAATGCCCCCTTTGATTTTTCCAATAATTGTGCCAAATTGCATAGGTTTCATCCAATTGTGGTTTTTGAGTTGATTATACTTAAATTTCTTATTTATGTTTGTTGGTTTGAGTAAATTATGGTTTTCTAAAGCATGATAATTGCTAGGGTTTGGTTGTACAGAGAGAAAATAAAACTTATTTATTGGCCGAACATGTTGAGAAGGTTTTTTTGTTTGATCGAGACGTTACTAGTTCTGGATAAAACCTTGTCCAGTGATGTTCAATTTTTCTGAACATTGAACCTAGGACGTAATTTACGAAACATTTGCATTTTAGTTCTTCTTTGTGTGTTAAAGCTCTTGGTCAACAAGCGCTAATCCCATACGAAGAATTGTTTAATTTAAAATTGTTAGAGAAATTATTGTTGAATCTCAATATATTTTGATGATAACAAAATTTTATATGTGTTTATAATAATTTATTAAGTATGCAGACATTTAGAATATAAAATGCAAGGTTATATATATATAAATCTATACAATTAGTCAGAAAACACTATCACAGAAATAGGGTAGAAACAGTGTGATGGGTAGAAACATTAGAGTTTCAGATAAGTTTTTAACTGTTACGATTTTATTTTACTTTCAAACCCTAATTCAGCATGTTAGTACAAATTGTCAACTGTAGTTAACTATTAAATCTATTCTAATGGATAATTCAAATTTAAATTCAAATCAAAATTTTACTGGAGATAAAACTAAATTCAGAATTTGAATTCAGTATATTCTGATAGATTTTTAAGAGATTTTTGGTTTCATATATTTTTTCCAATTTCTAAACTTTTTGAATTTCGATTTTTTCTCATAATAAGAGTGTTGTTAGAGTTTAAATTCAAAAAGTTACAGCAATAAAAATTTTTTTAAAGCTCCTGAACTGAAGCTGAAAATAAGGATATGAAAACAGTCAAGGTTGGTTCTGAAGGCATATTGAAGGCATATATTATTTTGAAACAAACTGATTTTGACAAGAACTCAAATTAAATATTGAAAAACAATATTCAATCCCTATTCAGAAGATTTTACAGAATATTTTTGGGTTTTGGGTTGAGAGAAAACAGAATCCAAAAATCTCTACCCGATCATACTTTCTACTGTATTTTTTTGCTGTCGACTGAGTTGATTCTGTTTTATACTTTCTAATTTTGTATTTGTATAGTCTCACAAGTCTAAGGGGAGTATTAAGAACATTCTCTTGGGTTGATAGCTTAGATGTGTGAGAGTTAGATTTGGCTAGATGTTGGATTAAGACATTTTTAAGAAGAAATCTACAGATTGTCAATATTGAAACCATGTATATATGTTTGTAACTCTCTTTGTTTATATTGGAAACTAGCTATCGCTGGACCCTAACTTGTTGAACTGGAAAAGTGGACGTAAACACAAGAGCAAACCACTATATATCAGGCTTGATCTCTCTATCATTTTTCTTTTTTTTTTTCTACATTTCCATATAATTACATTTACATGTTCCATCTAGTTTGTTCTTAGGTTTTAAGTTAGATTTTAAGTGGAGTAAAATAAAAATTGAAACAAACTAATTCAACCTCCCTTCTTGATTTTATTGGGACCAATAAGTGGTATCAGAGTGGATACTCGACTTCATAAAAGAGATGTCTTTTGAGTAAAAAATCCATTGACTTCACCATATACTCTTGGCCAATACACAAATAGGGCTCCTTATTTTGATAGAGTCAATTTTCTTCATTAGAAATGTAGATTAGAGACTTTTATTCAATCCACGAATTATGAAGTTTGGAAAGTGATTTCACAAGAAAACTTAGATATAAAAATCCTTATAGTGACTGAGGAAGACAAGAAGAAAATATCCATAAACTCTCGAGCAAAGCATCTGTTGTTATCTACAATCTCTCATACAGAATTTAACTTAGTTTCTTTTTGTTCTATAGTCAAAGAAATATGGGACAAACTTTGTATCACTCATGAAGGAACAAGGACTGTGAAAGATACCAGAATTAACCTTCTTATGCAGGAGTATGAGCTGTTTAAGTTTCAGCCGGGAGAACAAGTAAAACATATGTTCAACAGATTCACTTCCATCACAAATGAACTGGAGTCTCTTGGAAAATCCTTTCAGACAGTGTTTTATCAGAAAAATTCTGAGAATTCTTCCCAGAGTTTGAGATGTTAAAAAGACTGCCATTGAGGAGGCACAAGATCTCTCAAGACTATCCTTGAATGAACTAAGAGGAAAGCTAATGACATATGAAGCTGAAGTGTATTATTCTGCTGAATCTGAAGGGAAGAAAAAATCTATTGCATTTACTGCAGAGGAAGAGCCTTCAGAGGATGAATGCAGTGGAAGTGAAGTCAATTTTCTAGCCAAAAGATTGTCCAGAGTTCTTAGAAGAAAAGGTAAAATTTTAAGAAATTTCTGAAAATTAATGTGTCTTCAAAGTCAAAATCCTATGCAAGAAAACTCAACAAGAACAAGGATAAAAAGAAAGACAAAGAAGAAGTTATGTGCTATGAGTGTAAAAAACTAGGACACATCAAATATGAGTGCCCAATTCTCTTGAAAAAAATCCAGAAATTTTAGAAAATGAAAGGCATTGATGACTACCTGGAGTGACTTGGAAGATTCAGGTTCAGATTCTGATTCAAAAAATTCAGAAAGTTCTGATGAAGTAAACATCTGTCTGATGACTGATTCACATGTAAAATCTGATTCTAAAAGTTATGAAACTGATATTTCTGATGAAAATGACATACTGAAATTGATTTCAGAGTTTAAATACAAAATACTTGACTTAGAACATGAAAAAGAGTTTCTGAAATAGAATAACATGCTGCTAAATTCTAAAAATGTGGTGTGTCGTCAAACAACCAAATATAAAATACATATTTCAAACGGTACGAATATAGCGTGAGTAGAGTCGTATAGCGTGAGTAGAGTCGTATTCACAGAGAACGACAGATCTATTTCTTTTAATAAAAATGAAAATAAAATATGGGGGGTTTTGATAAAATAATCTAAAATAACTAAGCAAACAAATCAATGAAAATTAATTAAAATAAAATGATGAGATAATACCAATTAAAGGAAAGAATGTCAATTAAGGTAAAATCTAGGCAAAGGAGTTATTTCCATCTTGATTTGTTTGATTGATTATCGATACAAAAAATTACTTGATATTATGCGAATAAATTGGTTATAGCCGCTAAATACCATGAAACGACCAATCTCTTCTTATTTCTTCGGTAACCAAGATACTATCGTTAATTATTTCTCTAATCGAAAAACAACCCAAGAGACCCTCGTTGAATTTAATGTTCCGACAGCATTACGATCTAGAGAGACCCAATTCTAATCAGTAAATTCTAATCTGAATTTATTTAAATTAGATTATCTAATCTCTTGACATAAATTCTACCGCTTGCGAGACCATAAAATTATGTCAATTACCATTCTATTAAAAACACACAAAGTTTGCTATTTTTAAATGGTAGTAGACTATTGTAGGGTTATTAAACATAACGCTCTATTTAACAATCCCAAAATAATCATAAACACTAAATATAGAGATTAAATAAATATCCACAAATATCAAGCAAATAAGATCATTTAGATCTCACAATCATCATCCATCAAGATTTCAATAATCTTTTGACTAGAAAAGAAATTAAAATGAAAACATAGAAAAAGAGATCTCACAAAATAAATGAAACATTGTCTCAATTAAATAAATGTGCTGCTGGAAAAAGGAAAATGAAATCCTAGGGCTGCTAACTGCTGTGGACGTGGGGGCTGCTGCCCCTCCCTGGGCTGCCTCCTTGAGTGTCTCCCTGAGTGTCTCCCTAAGTGTCTCCAAAAAGTGTGAAACACTCTTATATATATAGGAGTAGTAAATCCTAAAATTCCTTCATTATTCAAATTGGGTTTTAAGAAGAAATAAAACTCTCTAAAAGATAATATTCTAAAAATTTAAAATAAAAGAAAAGTTCCTAAAAATCTGAGATTTACATTTTCAAAAATTCATTTTCCTAAATCTTAGGAATGGAATAAAAATCTTCAATATCTCCGATTCCATCCGAACTTCCTTTTGAATATGCAATTGGGAAAGGAAATTTTACTATAGTAAATTTTCAAAACCTCTTGCTTGACTCTTGAAATCCACGTGTCAACGTGCTAATGAAAGAGTATTGCTGTCCAATTTTTCATACTTTACAAAATTGCTCTAATTTAACTCATTTTTCTTCATTTTTTATAATAAGTTTCCTGCTAAATCAAATGTCACAAAATATAAATATTAGTGTAATATTTATTCATAAATAATACAAAATCAATCGCAAATATTACACTTATTTAACCCCTATCAAAATGATATACTTAAATTTGAGTATGAAATACTAAAAATTAAAAATTCTGCTGTAAATATTGAATTATCAGCGTTAAAATCTGAAAATGAAACTATAAAATTGAAAAATTCCGCAATAAATGATAAAGTATATTTGCTGAAAACTAGAATAGAGGAGCTGTCTATGTTCATAAAAAATACAGTTCAAAAGTTCAATGAAAGTGATAAAAAACTAACCAGACTTCTTGCAATTCAAAGATATGACTCTTCTAAGAATGGATTAGGGTATAACCCTGAAAATGTAACTAATCACAAGTCAATAAAACTATATTTGTTAGTGTAGGAAAAATTATAGAAAATAAAAAATTTCAGACGGTAGAAATTAAAGGTAGAAGCAGTGGTTATAGAAGCACAGTATATAAGGATAGAAAAAGTTATTATTCTGCCAATTTTAACAAAAATTTTAGAAACACATCAGGGTATAAAAAATCTGATTTTTCACAAGTTAAATATAAATATTTGGATAACTTTGAGAAAAGAAAAGATAGTTACACTTACTATTATTGTCATAAATTAGGACATATTGCTAAATTTTTCTATTTAAACAAATTTAGTTATACTCGAGAAAAATTTACTCAAAATACAATTTTGTTATCTAGAGAACCCAAATTAGTTTGGGCTTTTAAGAACAGATAATTCATTTGTTTAACTTGTGCAGGAACATGAGACTAAAGCAAAAGGAAAATTGTATGTCGATAGTAATTGTTCAAGACATATGACGGGTGACTTCTCATTATTCAAAGAATTATAAAAGGTTGAACAAGAAATTGTGACTTTTGGAGACAACGAAAAGGGAAAAATCATTGGCGAAGGTACCATTGGCCTTAACTCTACTTCCATAAGAAATGTTTTATTTGTTGATAAGTTAATGTATAATCTGTTGAGTGTCAAGTCAATTATGTGATTTGAGATATGATGTACTTTTTAAGAAAAATAAATATATAGTTTTTTAGAATATAATTCAAGAAAAAATATTTGAAAAAATTAGATATGGAAATATCTATATAGTAAACTCAAAAATCTTAGATAATCTAAAAGAAAATTGTATGATATCTATAGAAACTGACATTTATATTTGACATAAAAAATTAGGTCATGCGAACTTTAAACAATTATAAATTTTGTCTAAGAAAAATTTAATAAGAGATTTACCAATAATAATTTTAAAAGATTACATAAATTGTAATGCATTCTCATTAAATAAACAAATAAAATCATCATTTAAAATTAAAGATCACATATCAACATCTAGGCATTTAGAAATTTTGCATGTGAATTTGTTTGAACCCATTAGAATTCAAAGCTTAGGTGGAAATAAATATGGTCTTATAATTGTGGATGATTTTTCAAGATTTACATGAATTTTATTTTTAACTAATAAAAATATTGCATTTGAGACATTCAAAATTTTTGTTAAGAAAATACAAAATGAAAAGGATCTAAAAATTGTCGGATTAAGAACGAACCATGGTAGAGAATTTGAATAGAATTTCTAGAATATTGCAATAAAAAAGAAATAAATCAAAATTTTTCTGCACCCTATACAGCTCAACAAAATGGAATGGTTGAAGAAAAAATAGAACAATTCAAAAAATGACTATAAGAATATTAAATGAGAGTGGTAAGGAAAATATTTTTGGGCCGAAACCGTTTCTGCAGTTTGTTACATAATAAATAGAGTATATCTTAGATCTATGACTGAAAAAATTCCTTATGAATTGAAGAGAAAAAAACCTAATATGTCTTACTTTCGTACATTTGGATACTCATGCTATATTTTGAAAAATAATTTGAATACAGTAAGTAAATGGATATATAAAAGAAAAAGTTTATATTAGTTAACTCCCGGATTTGAAGAACCTAATAAAGAAAATCGTATCTATATATTATACAAGGCATTATATGGTTTAAAGCAAACACCTAGAGTATGGTATGAAATATTAAGTGATTTTCTTATGAAAAATAATTTAAAAAAAAAGAAAATGTTGATACTATCTTGTTTATAAAATATGTTGATGATAATATTTTGAATGTTCAAATTTATATTGATGATATTATTTTTGGTACTACAAATGAATTATTATATGATAATTTTAGTAATATGATGAAAAGTGAATTTGAAATGTTTATAATAGGTGAATTGAATTTCTTTTTAGGTTTACAAATAAAACAAACATCCGAAAGAATTTTTCATAAATCAAGAAAAATACGCAAAAGAGTTAATAAAGAAATTTGGAATGGAAAATTCAAAAATCACCAGTACTCCTATGTCTACCTCCATTAAATTAGATTTGGATGAAAAAAGAAAAGATGTGGATGAAAAATTCTATAAAAACATGATAGGATCTCTCTTATATCTAACTACTTCACGATCGGATATTTTATATAGTGTGTGTTTGTGTATAAGATTTCAAAATAAGTGTAAAGAATCTCATTTAAAAGCTATTAAGAGAATTTTAAAATATGTAGTAAGTTTTTATAATCTAGGAATTTGGTATCCAAGAAATTCAAATTTTGAATTAATTAGATATTCAGATACTAACTATGTCGAATGTAAAATTGATCGAAAAAGTATATCAGATATTTGTTAATTTTTAGGAAATAAAATTGTGAGTTGGGTATCCAAAAAGCAAAATTCAGTTGTTTTATCCACGGCCGAGTCAGAATATGTGTCAATAGGAAATTGTTGTACTCAAATCTTATGGTTGAAACAACAATTAAGAGATTATAGACTAAATTATAAAAATATTTTAATGAGATGTGTTAATACAAATGTTATATGTCTAACAAAAAAATCTCATAAATCATTTTAGATCTAAACATGTAGAAGTTAGATATCATTTTATAAGAGATCATGTTTTAAATGGAGATATTGTTATAGAATATGTTGATACAAAAAATCAAGTAGTAGATATTTTCACAAAACCTCTACATAGAAAAAGATTTGAATTTATTAGAAATGAGATTGGAGTATGCTTTTCTTTTTAAAGGAAGAGACTGAAAGTTTTATAGAAGTAATGATAGAAGTATAACAAAAAAGAGGTTATTTTCTCAACAAACATAACTTTCTCCCCGTGAAAACCCTAGAGCTAGAATCCCAAGATTTCTCTCCAAATCTGAGATGGCTCTTCGAAAATCTCAACGTTTAACTAACAAATCTCGTGCGATTATTAGTCATTCTTCTAAATCTTTTGTTAATTTGGTGAATGAAAGTTTATATGAGAGTGACGATTTATTCTTACACTTTCTGTCTTCTGAAAATTCCTCATCTCTAAAAAAATCTTCATCTCAAGAAATAGAGATTCCTTCAATGGTTGAATGAGTTAGAAATTCGAAGGTTTCTTGATAAAATTGGTTGTGCTAGTTTATGTACTGGTTTACAAAAATGTTGGAAGCAGATAATTTTTGATTTATACAACAATTTAGACACTACAAATATAGACAATTTGATAACAAAGATTGACAATCATCCGGTTACCATAACTAAAGATGATATATCTGCTTGTTTAGGACTGAAAAGGACTGTCGATTCTTCTTTATCAAGTCTAAACAATAAAGAATTATATGATCTACTTGGTGGCAAAGATGATGTAGAAAGCAAATACTTGTACTATTCTGATTTTCCTTTGTTAGTTAGAATCATTTACAAAGTTGTGGCTCTGTGCATTACTCCAAGGAATGGAAGTATACTACTATGACTGTTGAGAATGTCAAGATTATTGCTGCAATGATTTTGGATAAAAAAATTAGATTTAATTAACATTTTTATGTCTCACATTAGAAGAAATGTGAATATGAGATTTTATGGTAATTTGTTGTCAAATCTTTTGGAGTACAAATGCTTTGATTTCTCTGAATTTAAAGGAGTAACTGAGAATGTTCTTACACTTGGTGATACTTGCATTAATCATATATACATTACCATATCTGATGACAAAGTTTGGAAATATAAAGATAGAAAAGTTTGACGAGAAAATCTAGATGAACCAGATAGAGTAGAAGCTGACTTTAGACAGAATATGAATGAACAAACATATTCTGAATTACCCAGATCCAAACTTGAAATGGGAGAATCTTCTAGAAAAAGAAGGAAGACAACTACACATTCTGTGCATCATTCCTTAGACAAACCAGAATGGGTTAGTGGACTAGAATATAGAATCAATGTCTTAGAAGGAAAGGTAGATCAATGTATGAATCTACTGTAAACAGTGCAGAAAGATCTATCTGTTTTGCTTAAAAAATTTTCAGATATCTAGATACATTTCTAAATGGAGGACAACTATATTATTTCTGAATTTCTGATTCTTATCTTTCCTGTATCCTTTATTTCCCTTAACGAAAACTGCAATTTCCTTTCTCATATATGCCTTATTTATCTTCTGTTTTTGCTACAACAAAAGGGAGAGATATAAAATAAAAAATAAAATGCGCAAATATATTCAGGGAGAGAAGACTGGTTTTATGTATTATTTATGTTCATATGTTCACTTATTCATGAATTAAGAGGGAGAATGGGGAGAATGTAATATGTGAGCATATCATTCTTCTGTGTTGAATGTAATGATCGTATGCTGTGCTGTGAACTTATCATTCTTCATTTTATTTAAGATTTTGTTGTCATAAAAAATGAGGAGATTATTAGGGAAATTGTTGTCGAATCCTAATATATTTTAATGATAACAAAACGTTCTTTCTAATAATTTATCAAGTGTGCAGACATTTAAAATATGTAATGCAAGGTTATATATATATAAATCTATATAACTGGTCAGAAAACACTGTCACATAAGCAGGTAGAAGCATTGTGATGAGTAGAAGTACTAGAGTTTCAGACAAGTTTTTAACTGTTACGATTTTGTTTTACTTTCAAACCCCAACTTAGCATGGTAAGTACAGATTGTGAGCTGTATTTAACCATAAAGTTTATTCTAATACTTGATTCAAATTTAAATTCATATCAGAATTTTACTTGAGATAAAACCAAATTCAGAATTTGAATTCAACATGTTCTGGTAGATTTTTAGGAAGTTTTTGGTCTCATATATCTTCTCAAACTTCTAAATTTTTTGAATTTCGATTTCTCCTCATAATAAGAGTGTTATTAGAGTTTAAATTCAAAAAATTACAGTAGTAAAAAGTTTTTTGAAACTCCTGAATTGAAAGCTGAAAATAAGAATCTGAAAACAGTCAAAATTGGTTCTGAAGGCATATTGAAAGGCATATATCATTTAGAAACAAGCTGATTTTAACAAGAACTCGAATTGAATATTGAAGAACAATATTCAGTCCCTATTTGGAAAATTTTACAAAATATTTTTGGGTTTTGGGTTGAGAGAAAACAGAACCAAAAAATCTCTACTCAATCATACTTTTTGCTACCGACTGAGTTGATTCTATTCTGTACTTTCTGATTTTGTATTTGTATAGTCTCACAAGTTTAAAGGGAGTGTTGAGAACATTCTTTTGAGTTGATAGGTTAGGTGTGTGAGAGTTAGATTTTGGTAGATGTTGGATTAAAATATCTTCAAGAAGAAAGGTATAAATTGTCAATATTAAAGTCTTGTACATGTGTTTGTAACTCTCTTTGTTCATATTGGAAACTAACTATCACTAGATCCTAACTTGTTGAGGTGGAAGAGCGAACATAGTTATAAGGCCGAACCACTATACATCAGACTTGATCTCTCTATCCTTTCTCTTTATTTTTCTGTATTTCCATATATTTACGTTTACATGTTCTATCTAGTCTGACCTTAGGTTTTAAGTTGAGTAAAATCCAAAATTGAAGCAAATCAATTTAACTTATCTTCTTGATTTCATTGGGACCAACAAAGATTAGTTAGGTCCAAGATTAATTTTGAATAATATGTATATACTTTTCATGTTTATTCGGTTAATTTGGAGAGCTATTGTTCCTTTTGCAGGACTTATGGAATAAGACATGGTATCCTAAGGCTGCTGATCATGTAAACACCGATAAGCCCCGGTAT
The DNA here is from genome assembly GCA_033439265.1 of Dillenia suffruticosa. NCBI lineage: Eukaryota > Viridiplantae > Streptophyta > Magnoliopsida > Dilleniales > Dilleniaceae > Dillenia > Dillenia suffruticosa. The sequence continues at coordinate 7,350,693 of JAVTVX010000005.1, forward strand.
GTTGTTGATGCAACCGACAAGATTCTTGGAAGATTAGCATCAACCATTGCCATTCATATTCGTGGGAAAAACTTGGCATCCTATACTCCTAGTGTGGACATGGGGGCATTTGTCATTGTGGAATGTAGTTTGTTGATGAAATTATGGTTGTGCACTATGTTCCCTTCATTTGTTTCCTTAGTTGACCATTTGAACTACATTTTCACAGGTTAAGCATGACTGCAATCCGACATATATATTCTTTTATTTGATTCACATACGCTAGTATATATATTGCAAGAAATGAGAAGTAACTTATCAATACAGCCAGAAAATTAACTTTGCATGTAGCTTTGGATATCGAATTGGTCGGAGAACTGTGTTATCATTTTGGAATGCGTGTAATATAGTATTCAATATTAAAAATCATGAACGCAAATTTATAGTTTTTACGTTACATGCAAAATATTTTTGGAAAGAAAAATTCCATAAGTTTAATTTTATAAAAATTTATAATTCAGGAAATGCCACATTATTGGTGTGAGTATAGTATACGACATGGTTATAATGAAAGTACTCCAAGAATAAAAATGAAAGTATTTCCCTTAGTTTTAATGTTAAAAACTCTTCATTTTCCCAGTTTTAATGGGAGTGTGTCATGTAGCCCAACGCCAACAATTTTTTGTTATTTCCTAATTACCTCGGCTCTTGATTATTTTGAAAATATGGAAATTTATATGGAACGTGTATAAAGTATTTTAAAGATTTTGCCCTTATAAGGAAGGCCATTTTATTTTATTTATTTTATTTTTTTAAAATCTTTGACCTCTTTGGCTCCATAATTTGGAAATTAATAATTTAAACCAAAGATCTTTCTCTGTGTGCGTTGTTTACTCCAAGGGATTCTTATTTCCTGACGCCAAAGTTGTGATTCTAAACGAAATCGAATCAAATTTTATAGGATTAAAATAACCAAATGTTGAAAATAATTTTAGTTCAATTCTGATACCGAAACTTTTGAAACACTTGACCCCTAATCTTTAAGAATCTTGGAATCCGAACAAAAAACTTAAATCTTAAATAATAATAATAAAAATCATTAAGAACAAACAAAAAAAAAAAACTATAAAAAAAAATCATCTAAAAGAAAGAATTTTTGAATAACTTTTCGGATTAATAAAAAGAAAGAATTTTTCTATCATCTCTAATCTTTAAACTCATATTTCACTTTTTTATTTTTTTTTCTTTTTTCAACTATTTATATACACTTTCCTTTTTCTGTTTCTCTTGATTGAATCTGTATCTCTTTACCTTTAAAAAATAGATTTTTTTTTTCTTCTTTTTTTTCCCCTATCTATGGACCCAAAATCCATACGCGCAAAAGAAAACAAAATGGGAGGTAAAGACTATTTTTAAAAAAAAAAAAAAAACGTGATAATGGCTTGTGTAGAATAAATAGACAAAAGAATCATTCAATGCTTATATTTATGTTTTTATGTAAGTTTTTAACCAAAAAACAAACCGATGGGAGAAGAGTAAAGTAGCTTTAAAATCTTTAAAATCTTCAATACACTGTAAAAAACTTCAGTGGGTGAGGACAGAGATTCAATCAAAATGTGAGGAAGAGGAATTATAATTTTATTGATTTATTGGAATTTAGGGAATGGATATTTGATGCCTTTTACGTTGTTTTGTCATTGTTCACCTTTTTGGGTTTTGTTTTTTGGAGTGGATGGAGATGGGCTATCTGTTGTGTTTTGGGTTGTATAGGTTAAAGGGTGTGGCTTCTTTCAAAACATAAAAAGTAAAAACAAAAACAAAAGCAACCCCATCTGCACACCACAGCTATTATCCATTTCTCAAAACCCCAAAAACATGGCAATGCCCACACAACCACCATGAAAGAGACATGAAAGAACCAATCACAGTAAATATGTCATCTTGATTTCTTGAAGTGTTACGTTGAAAGAATTAATGTAGTTTCCAAGCATTAGTAACACTTATAAATAATATTATTGCATAGCAATTTTATGCCAACAATTTTCTTTGTGACAAATTAGTCCCTAGATCAACTCCACGCTGAGTTAGAATTAGATTGTAAAGAATTTGATTCCAAGTATCTGGGACTCCGGCAAGACACCAATGACTGCAGTCCATTCCTGTAAGACCTCCGAGTCCATAAATTGAAGGATGCCCATCCTTCCTTAGTAAAGACAGGTTTGTTATATCCAGCAATGTCACGGGCTTTTTGATCTTGCTCAGTACATTTTTGAGCACTCCTGAGGCTGCTGGTAGACCTTCAGGATATGTTGACCCAAGCAAGGGTTGTTTCTGCCCTAAACATGTCTTCGCTCACAGTTCGCCCCAACCACTGCCACTAATTATTGTGACAAAAATAGGTTAATGAAAAATATAAGCAAGAAAATTCCTGTTTTCCCTTATTATAAATGTCATTTTCTAAGCCTTGTTTTTCCTGAAAATTTTGCAAAACATGTAAAATACATTCAAATAGGTTTTTTTCTTCTTTTTTTTTTTTTGGAAAATAAGGGGTGAGTTTTCTAATTTTCATTTTCTAAATTATAATTGAATTGTTAAAAACAGTTTAAAATAATTTTTCATAAAACAGTTATAATTACTACAGACATTTGAGCACGGATTTCAATTTTTGATACAACAAATAATTTCGTATTTTTCAATACAAAACAGAAAATGATATCCATAACTAATAGGCTTAAAACTTTTGAACATTGTAGACAACATGCATTAGTATAGAGGTCGTCAAGGAGGATTTGAAAAGTATGTAAAATCAAAAATGTTGTTATGTGGGGAAATATTTCTGCAATGTACGAGAAAAAGGTAAGCTTACTTGTAATGAGAAGGAGATATCCCTTGAAAGAATACCCTAGTCTTTTTAGGATCAATTTTTGAATCCACCCATCTTGCCCATGTGGTGAGGGCTATCTCAAAAGCTTTCATGCGATCTATATCTTTCAATACTTTATTTCCAATTTGTATATAATCCCATCTGAAATCATCCCCCGCAACAATGTTAAAACCTTGTCATCTTTGAAAAAGAAAACCAAATTATCATAGTTGGAATATAGAAAAACATTAAAATGGAGTTGAATCAAATAAACAAATTCACATTTAAACTATTTAAAGATTTAAGACTTGGTTAAATTCTAAAAAAGTACTGATTTTAGAAGTATTTTACTTTCGGTTGAGTTGGACCACGACGATTCCATCAACGCCAGGTGTTGAAAATGAGCATGTCAGCTTCCTTCCATGGCTTTCCCCCTTGAATTGAGTCAAGCTTCAACACTCTACCAATCTTCTCCCTCACTACATCCACCAGATACACGGTACGAAGCAGCACTATTTTCACTTCATAGTCCTGCAAGTTCAAATTATTAATAACAAGATTTAAGGTTAGTGGGACAGTAGTGATGAACTTGCGACCAGATTACTGAAACTTCAAAATCCTTATGATCATAACCAGAGAAGCTAGCAATGCAGATTTTCTTCCGTTTCTTCACGGAGGAAAAGAAAATTGGGAATAAGGCTATATATGATTCTTGTTAAAAGGCCAAGCAATGGAGACATAAAAATAAAGTGAAAGTGGTGACATCTCCTTTTCCTAGGTATGTTTCATTGAGGCTGGCATTGGGCACTGAAGATACAGCAAGCATTTTAGTGATTGCCATTGATTTCGGCTTAGAGAATCGCCCACAAACATGACAGTCTTCCCTTTAAATCTTTGCAAGAAATCTTTAGCATTGAATCTACAAAATCAGAATTTCAACACCATGAAAATGGGAAAAATGTAACTAACCATTATATATGTCAAGCTAACAAGACACATTTCTAGGTTTAGTTACCACTTATCCTTGGCTTTTTCTGGGGTGTGTGCATAGCCCATTATAATTGGACGCGAGAGTGTCGGTAGAGGTAATACAGGAAAGAGAGGAAATCTAGGGAATTTTAATTAATGACTGACAACAATATGTACGACTAAAGCAGACCCTCTGAATTGACATATAACATCATCAGATTGCTTTTATTTCCATGTTCAAGCGTCAAATCATCAATCATACAATACATATATTATATAAAGAATATATAAAGAAAAAGAATATAATACATATATTATATAAAGAAAAAGAAAGTTTGACCGTCAATATAGTAAAATGATATATTAATTATTTTAATTAAATATTGAAATAATAAAAAATACTACGTTAAGAAAGTTATCTCTCTTTTAAATAGAATTTTTATATATACTTAAATTAAATTAATCAAAATATGATTTTAAATATAATAAAAAAAATAAAAAGTAATTGATGTGTCTCCTATCTAAACCCTTCATTTTATCATTTGAGTAAACAAAGTACAGGCTGTCCTTGATTTGATCCCAACTAAGAAATCTCGACTTTTTTTTTTTTTTTTATACTATGTCTATTTAAAATTTTATTTTGATTAATTCGAATCGATCGCTGTAGTGACTCCTTTCGGAGGACGGGTCTCTCAATGAGAAACGCTTCATATACATGAAGATCCGATACTCCCGATGAGAGTCAAACCTCAATTATGCTTAAAAATACACAATCCTATATTTAGTTGAGCCAACCCATGTTGATCTCTCGACTTTACTACATTCAGAATACGCCAAGACATTCTGGGAAGGTTTCCTGGCTTTTGTTTAAGTTTGAGGTGGAGTATTGTAAACTGTTCACGTTGGACGCAAATGGATGTAAATACAAATACGAAGTTGTGCATCGATGCTAGTTAGGTTGAGTACAAGTCAGACCAGACCAGATTGAAATGTTTCTCAATATGGGTCAGCCAAGTGTGTGAGGCCAATTGGACTTTCACCATAAAGCTCCTCCATTAGTAGGGGGACAGGACCATTATTTGGATCTGTTGGCTACTTCCTCACGGTTCCTGCTTCCTCCCAAGGCAGTGCATTTCCTTTCACCACTTCTCTATATTTTTTTCTCACTTGTGAAATATTTTACAATATCTATACATAGGTAGTTGACGACAAAATAATAATATTAAAGTGACAAATCTAACTAAATATATTTACTGTAATCTAATTTATCATTTTACGGCAACAACCAGTGATTTTTTATATGAAATTATTTCAAATCAACAATTATGAAGTGTGCATGCAATGCAAGTCACACTATTTAATTCTATGACATGAAATTGTTTAAATAGATAGGACTTAAGTAATCTCATATTAAATTTCAGGATTTCATATCGAAATAAATAATAATATTTCAATCCATTCTATATAATATAAAAAGAAGAAAAAAATTCCACCAATTCTATAGGGTAGAGCCAACCTATACAATTGGCAGTGTAATAACACTAATAGTCTGCAGTTGGAGAAATGACTGTCACATTCATGTGGTGTTAATTTATTTATGGCGGACTTGTAAAAGAAGAGGATAAAAAATTATTATTACCATTTATGATCAGTCCTTTAAAAAAAAAAAATGAATAACAGCGACTGAAGTGATCGGAGAGAAAATGAATACCTCTGCAATGGGCAGGCATGAGGTTCCCATCTGTATTTCAGATATTTGAGATCGGGACGGCCATTTCTCTGCCAATTGAACTCTTTCTGAACGAATGGACACGTGGTCTGGTTTTAGGTAGCATAGGATGCATGGTACACCCATTTTCCACTGAAGAAATCACAGCTCTGTCCTTCTTTCGCATTTGATAGGTGAATGTGAATGACAAAAAGCAAAGCTGTTATGCCTTTCCACCAAGAAGCCGTATTCACAATGCGCAGAGAGAGTGAGAGGGGGGGATGCGGGTTGAGACCTCTCCCTCCTCAACATTTATTCTAGAGAGAGAGAGGGAGGGGGTGGTGGGGATGGTGACGGATCAGTGATCAAGTTGTAGTCGTATGTTTATTGCCTTAATTTCTTTCTATTTTAGCTTTATGTGAAAAATAAAAAAAACCAAATATTTCCTTTTCTGTTTATAGTAATACAATATGCCGACAATATGAAATAAAATAAAATGATTATTATATATTTATTCTCCTACTGCCCTGCTGGGACCGTATAGGTTCAGTGTCAAAATCTTACATACGGCAATGCCTGGTACTTTAACAAAATGGGAACCGTCAGATGATTATACTCCATCCCTTGGAGTTTTTGACGTTAATCCAATGGCCTAGATTCCACGGTAGGCTGTTGTTCTACAGAAGAAACGGAACAAATGAATTGTAGAGGAAATAAGCTAAATCCAGTTGGTATTACTATTTTTTTAAATTAATTGTTAATTAAGTATTTATTTTATTTGACAAAATATTTAATTAAGAATTAATTTCATTATATAATATCTTATATTTATCGATATAAATTATTAAATAAAATTTAATCCATTTGAATTTTAACTTCTATTATCATTATTTTAGAAATTACTCATATTTGGCATGGCATTTGGAAATAAAGACACTAAAGGTATAACAAATCCTAATAAATAATGTTGGGGGGAGTTTCCTTGACTATTGAGTCAAGAATTTGAGGAGAATGGTGTGGTTGATATTTGTAAATACGGCGGGCTAAATAGTAGGGGTGAGTATGGGAGGTCATCCGTCTCATCCACTTGATACTATTCAAATCCCGCTAAAATCAAAATTTTCGTTTTCCTATCTCGTTTCCGTCCTGTCAAAGAAAAATTCTCATCCGTAGTAAAACTGTCCCACAAACGGCTACAAAACGGGACGGGTTTTTCCCACATTTATAAAATACTAACATAATATTTAAAAATAAAAGATCAATTATCACAAGTCTCACGTCATAATTAACATAAAAATTACATAAAATTCAAATATAAAACCAAATATTTAAAATCCAAAACTCAATTATATAAACATTTAAAATACAAAAAATCAAATACTAATACTAAAAAAGTAATTTATTACCCTTCATCTCTATATCCAAATAGAATCCAAACGTGATAATTATCTACTTATCGCGTTAACCTCTGTATCCACTCATGTGAACAATATAAACCTGTCCAAAAAAATGGGTCTCATTGATGATTAATAAACAAGAAAAATACTATAGCAAAACAAGCAAAAATCCAAGATGAACAAATATAAACCTGTCGTTGAAAAAGAAATACTCTTAAACCTGTCGTCCATGATGAGCACCATTGAAAATAAGCAAAAAAGTAATATTTATTTATTTATTAAATTATTTTTAATTCTTTATATAATTGATAAGATATAAATATATTTTTTAAATTATTTATATTTGCTGGACAAGGCGGAAATTGCTGGTTAACCACAAGGGTAAAATCATTTCTGTCCCATAAAAAACGATTTTTTAAAAATTCATTCCGTCCCATACCAAAAAAAAAAAAAAAAAAAAAAAAATCGTCCATAACTCATCCCGCTGGAACAGGATGGACGGTTTTGCAGGAGACGGTTTATGCTCACCCCTACTAAATAGTGAAAACAAGATTTAAGAAATGGTAAATCATACTTTATGTAACTTTACCCCATTCAAAATTTAAAATCATTCTCTCGTTTTTCATGTGACAAATTATAAAAATACCATTATTGTCCTTTTGTTTCCAATAATACCCAAATACACTCATAAAATGGAATAATATTATTTGAATTGTAAAAGTCAAAAAAATTAAATTTTTTATGAGGTTAAAATTTGTTAAATGGAGATTTCTTTTTTTTTTTTCCCAAATCAGACTATTCTGGCTAGCTTCATTTTTTTTTTGGGTGAATATATTTATATATATATTTTTAACCAGCTCTGCTCTGAATCCAATGAGATGATGGCCAAGATTAATGTTCACCATTCAAAATTTCATTATCAAAGTTTTTAAAAAAGATTTTTGAGTCGGTATCTATTCTAGTTCCGATATTTATATTCAGATCAGGGTTCACTTTTTCAGACTATCTACGTACAAGTCGGACATATTTTCAAGGAATGCAATTGCTGGTGGATTGGCCCTCTCACTTCCCTGAATCAGTCCGCCATCAAAGTTATAGAATTGAAAATTTAGAAAACAGTTTTAGACAATGGTTGATAAATCGGACATGTGATTAACCACTTACAATTTTTGAAGATTTGTCGAGTTCTGGATAAATTTGGGTATGCTTCCAGCAAAGTTGTTGCCGTTGATCCTACTGCATCACATTACACGAAAGCTGAGAGAGAGAGAGAGAGAGAGAGAGAGAGAGAGAGGCAATTGCTTTCCGATACAAATCACATTCCCATTCAGATAATTGGCACATATGCATTGGTGGGCTTATATGAAATACTCAGCATATGACTTTTGAAGAAGCATACAAGTCCTTCATTGGGGTCAGATTCACATATGTTTCAGGTATTGACCCAGTAAAATTGTTTTGAGGACAGGAACCGAATATAACAGAAAATTGTAAGAAGGGGAACAAAAAGAAAGGTTAATTCTGCGCCTATTCTCAATTTATAAACCTTTTAAAAATCCGAATAAAGTTGCAATAAAAGACAGACAGTAAAGGGCCTAACAATTTCTCCAAGCAAAGGAGATTCCCAAGCTCTGGAGGGAGAGTTCCAGAGAGTTGATTGAACCCCACCGATCTGAAAACATCAAACCCCATAAACACATCGACATCATATTCAAATTCACATGCTCAAGATAGATAGAAAGATACTTGGTAAACCCAAACTTACATATTTGTAAGAGTACTTATGTTCCGAAATTCTTTTGGAATCGGACCCGTTAACCCATTTTCCAAAAGAGAACTGCATCAATACCCAATTTTTAATTAGACCAAAAATGCTACAACATCATACAATACAAATACAACAAACCAAATGAGAGAGAGAGAGACTACACGCATATTGGAGGAATTGTACCGTTTAGGTGGTTGTGAGTGAGATCACTCCAATGAATTAAAGTAATTAGGTTTGAAGAAACCAAATTAATGAGACATCGAGGAGATTGAAAAAGGCTCGCCAATTCTGGTGGTAGAAATCCTGGGAGACTGCGCGATTTCAATACTCCGCAACAATTGGGGTTTTAATGCTTTTGATTTGTAAACCCCAAATCTAAATTGCGTCACTCAAAATCCCAGCAGATAAAGCAGGCAAAACGCAGGGTTTATTTTTTTCATTTTCACTTTTGATTTTTGGGTTCTGCGAAGCGGCAAAATTTTCAATAAGTTGTCCGGTAAACTTGGCCACGGTTCAACAAAGGGCGCCCTAAATCAGGTCCGTACCGCTTGTTTATTACCCCCCAAAGTCATGGCCCTTGATGTGAGGTTCCGACCCAAATTACCCTAAAATTTATGAGATATATATATATATATATATATATATATATATATATATAATGAGTATTGTTTAATTTCAGTGTTACACTAGATCAGAATTTATAATTTATATTTGTATAATTATATTTGTCTAATTCTCCCTCTGCGACACGTTACAACCGATCTCCGATATAGCGATAAGTTAATAAGGGATTTTAGAGAGTGGGTAAATAAATTAGTTCATAAACATAGGATTCGCCTAACTACTTGGAACATAGGATCTTTAATCGGTAAGTTAGGAGAGATAAGAGAAACAATAAATAGATAAAAAATTCATATCATATATCTCCAAGAAACTAAATAGGTCGGGAAAAAACTAAAATACTAGAAACTTATGATCATAAACTTTGGTATACAGGTAGAGATAGAACTAAGAATGAGGTAGAAATAATCGTATATAACAATTTATTAAATAATGTAATAGAAATAAAAAGAAAATCTGATAAAATTATACTTGTCAAGATACTAAATAGAGAAAACGTAATCAATGTAGTTAGTGTTTATGCGCACGAACCGATAAGTTGGGAGGACCTAGATAAATTTATACAAGTCATACATAGTAGAGAGAAGTTATTTATTGGAGGAGACTTAAATAGACATGTAGGAGAGAGAAATAAAGGATTCGAACTAATATATGGAAACTTTGGTTTTGGTAGTAAGAATGAAACAGGAGATACTATTTTAGAGTTTGCCACAACAGTTGATCTGGTAGTTGTAAACACAATATTTAAGAAAAAAGATGCGTACTAGTGATATATAGAAGTGGATTTAATACTAACTAAATAGATTTTTTTCTCACTAAAAGAGATGATAGAATGACCTGTAAAGATTGTAATGTTATACCGAGAGAGATTGTGATAACTCAACATAGACTCTTAGTTTTAGATATACGTGTATCTAAAAGAAAAAAGTGTATCGTCTATTTGTAGAGTCAAAAATTAAGTGGTAGAATCTGAAAGGAAAAAAAGTGATGAAGTTTAGAGATAAATTAATTTAAATAATAAATTTGTCTACTAATGATAATTTAAAAATAATGTGGAAAAAGATATTTATTAATATTAAGAATATGAGGTTCTTGGTGTATCTAAGAGTCAGATCCCAATAGGCAAGGAATCATGGTGGTGGAACGAAAAAATACAAACGACTAATCAGACCAAATGAGAGTATTATAGGAATTTTAAGGATAATAGTAGTAGCAATGCATATGAAAAATATAAAAATACAAAAAAAAAAGATGTGAGAAAGATTATCCAAAAATCAAAAAGTAAGATGTATAATGAACTATACAAAAAATTAGAAACTAAAGACAGAGAAAGAAAGATTTACAGAATTACCAAGATAAGAGAAAAAAAGGGAAAAGATCTAAATAGTATTAGGTGTATTAAGAGTGGAGCCAATGATATACTTATAAGGAATGAGGATATAAGAAAACGTTAGAATGATTATTTTGATAATCTCTTCAATGTTAAGAGTACAACAGATATAGTAAATATCGAGATATCTGTAAAAGAGATTAATCGAGACTTTAAACGTAAGAGTCGTACCCATGAAGTGAATGAGGTTTTAAAGAGAATGGTAAATAATAAAGCCATAGCACCTGATATCATTCCCATAGAAGTATGGAAAATATTTAGGTGAATTTGGTATAGTAATATTAATGGATATTTTCAATAAAATTTGACAAACCAAAAGAATATCTAAAATATGGAAGAAAAGTATAATAATTCCGTTATATAAGAATAAAGGATATATACAAGATTGCTCTAATTATAAAGAAATTAAACTTATGAACCATACCATGAAACTATGGGAAAGAGTGATAGAGTATAAATTGAAATTGGAGATAAATATATCTCAAAATCAATTTAGATTTATACTTGGGAGACCCACTACGGAAACAATTTACTTGTTAAGACATTTGATGGAGACATATAGAGATCATAAAAAAAATCTATATATGGTATTCATTAATCTAGACAAAAACATACGATTGGGTTTCTAAAAACGTATTGTGCTGGGCGCTGATGAAAAAAGTGATTTTCTTGAAATACATTAATTTCATAAAAAATATATACGAGTGAATTGTAAGCAATGTAAGAACTTATAGGGGGATTGAGCGATATTTTTCCCAACTTACGGGGGGCTTGAGAGATATTTTTCCCATTAACATTGGGCTCCATCAAGAATCGACATTAAGCCTCATTTTCTTTGCAATAGTAATAAACAAAATTATAAAAAATATTATAGATAAAATACCATGGTATATACTTTTTGTAAATGATATAGTGTTAGTTGATGAAACTAGAGAGGGTGTTGTACTAAATTAGAGTTATGACGGGTCACATTGGAATCTCGAGAGTTTTTATTCAGTAAATCGAAAACTGAGTATATGAGATGTAAATTTAGCAACAGTCACCGAAACGATAAAAAAACTATCAGATTAGATGGACAAAATGTATCAAAAAGTAAACGATTTAGATATTTAGTTTCTATCATTCAAATTAATGGCAATATAAATGAGAATGTGAACCATATGATACAAGCGGATTTGATGAATTGGAGAAAAACATCCGAAATTCTTTATAACTGTATAATGACAATGCATTTGAAGGGAAAGTTCTATAAAACCGCAATTAGACTTGCACTATTATATGATACTGAGTGTTGGGCTATTAAAAAACAATAAGAACAAAAAAATAACTGTAATAGAAGTGATAATGTTTAGATGAATATATGAAAAAACTAGAAAATATAAAATTAGAAATGAAAATATTCGTAATAAATTGGGAGTTAGTTTAATAGTGGATAAGATGTCAAAGTGTCGTTTGAGGTGGTTTGAACATGTGTAAAGAAGATCCATAAACGCATCGGTTAAGAGAATCGAGAACTTAAATATAGGAGATCTAGTAAAATGTAACGATAGACCGTTAAAAATTTGGATACAAATTATTCGTAAAAATATGATAGTTAAGGGTTTATACAAGAAGATGACATTTGATAGAAATGAATGGCGTAAAAGAGTCTGTACAAATTAAACTATCAGCTTTGTTCTTGGTCTTGGTGGGTTTACTTTTTTTTTCAAAAACATAGGCAATATAGTATTGTTACTCCTGCCCCACCGGACTTCCAACTTTGTTAAGAGAAAAGGTTAGGAACATCATTCGTGAAACTTTTGGAAAATATATTATTCCATATGATCAGCTTACCTATGGCGAATTAGTCAGTTTCACGCAAAAGGAATGTCTTAAAATCTGTCAAGATTTAAAACTTCAAAAACATCTAAAATGGGAAATGATGAAAACCAAAAAAGAATTAGGATCATTCTGTGATCAGTTTGATTTTAATAAACATAAAACCTGCAATGGAGAATGCAGTAAGAAACAATCCAAAAAATACTCTAAAAAAGAATATCCTAAGAAATTCAAACCCTATAAAAAATATAAAGAGGATTATTATAAGAAACCCTATAAGAAATCTCGTAAAACTTAGCAATACAAAAAGGAAGAAAAACCTTCAACCTCAAAACCTTCAACCTCAAAATCATTAAAAGATATAACATGTTTCAAATGTGGAAGAAAATGACATATTTCCAAATATTGCAGAGTATCCAAAAAGATTAGAGAATTTCATTTGGACGAAGAAATTCTAAATAAAATCTCACTTATATTAGTAGACAGCTCTGACACAGATACAATCAGTTCAGAAACCTCTACTAGTAATCCTCAAATTGATAAACTCATAACCAGTTCCAGTAAAACAGAATCTGATTCAGACTCTTCAGGTTCAAACCATATAAACATGATAATCAAAGAACAAAACTTAATTCTGAAAGCCATTCAACATATAAACAATCATGAAATCCAGAAAAAGTGTTTGGATCAATTAAAACAATCTCTAGAAGGAAGTTCTGAAAATTCTTCTAGTACTCTTCATATAAATACTGGTATGTATAATCTTACTTCCATACTAAGTAAAAAGAAACTCCTTAAAAAATCCTCTGCAACAATTCCAGAATTGCAAGAAGAAATAAAAACAATTAAAAATGAATTAAAAGAATTAAAACACAAACTAGAGGAAGATTTTAAAACCATTTCGATCTTATTATCTCAAATAAAAGCAAAAAAATGTAGTTACTGATTCAAGCAGTGATGAAGAAAATTCGGATGAGGATCCTTTAGATTCTCAGACCATCCAACATCTCGAAAAATCCAATAAAACCCTTCCTGAAGAAATCCTTTTCGTTCTAAAGGAAATTACTTCCCGAAAATACCTTATAAAAATCACACTAGTATTATCCGAAAATTTTAAAATTGATACGGTCGCTCTATTCGATACCGGATCTGATTTAAATTGCATAAAAGCAGATCTCATTCCAAAAAGATTTCATGAGAAAACCAGTAAAAAACTGTCTGCGGCAAATAGTTCCAAAATGAACATAATTGCCAAACTGGATGCAAGAATCCAAAATGAAAGATTCATGATTCAAACAACTTTTGTCTTAGTTTCTGATATCCGACAAACAGTGATACTATGAACTCCATTTATCAATCTTATTACCCCTTATAAGGTTGAATATAATGGAATTAAATCTAAAACCAAAGCCGAAAAACTCTTTTTTTCATTTCTGGAACCTCATAAAACTAGAAGTTTAAATCTAATAAAAGCCGCTTCAATCCACGAAAATTCGATAAATCTTTTAATACAGAAAAAACAATTTGACATATTACATCTAAGACAGAATATTGATCTTCAAAGAATTGAACAACAGCTACAAACTAAATCCATAAAACAAAAAATCTCTGAATTTCAGAAAACAATCGAAAAAGAAATATGTTCTGAGGGATAGAAAACAACATATGGTGGACCTACCATATGAAAAAGGATTTGATGAACGTGATATTCATACTAAAGCCAGACCAATTCAGATAAATGCCGAATTGGAACAATATTACAAAAAAGAAATTCAAGACCTTGAATTCAAGAGATTAATTTCAAAATCCAGATCTCCATGGAGTTGTGCTGCTTTCTATGTAAACAAAGTCTCAGAAATAGAAAGAGGAACCCCAAGGTTGGTCATAAACTACCTCTAAATGAAACTTTAAAATGGATTCGATATCCAATCCCCAACAAAAAAGATTTATTACAGAAACTAAACTCCGCCAACATATTCTCAAAATTTGATATGAAATCAGGGTTTTGGTAAATCCAAATCCATCCCAAAGACAGATATAAAACGACGTTTACTGTTCCATTTGGGTAATACGAATGGAATGTTATGCCATTTGGTTTGAAAAATGCACCTTCAGAATTTCAAAGAATTATGAATGATATATTCAATCCATACTCAGAATTCTGCATTGTGTATATTGATGATGTGCTTATATTTTCATCATCAATAGAACAACATTTCAAAAATCTCAAAACATTCTTCTATATTTGTAAAAAGAATGGTCTGGTCTTATCGGCTAAAAAAATATCTTTGTTTCAAACGAAAATAAGGTTTTTAGGTCACCACATAACTTGTGGAACCATAAAACCAATAGAGAGATCTCTGGAATTTGTAAACAAATTCCCAAACAAAATTCTTGATAAAACTCAACTTCAGCGATTTCTAGAAAATCTAAACTATGTCCTAGATTTTTTTTCCCAAATATCAATAAAATTGTACAATCTCTTCATAACAGATTGAAGAAAAACCCTAAATCTTGAACGGATGAACATACTGAAACTGTCTGACTCATTAAAAAACAAATTTTAGAAATTCATTGTTTTCATATTGCCAATCCTATCCTCCCTAAAATTATTGAAACCGATGCTAGTGATTTAGGATATGGAGGAATCTTAAAACAAATCCAGGATAATAAGGAAGTCGTAATCCAATATACTTCTGGTCACTGGAATCAAACCCAGAAAAACTATTCTACTATAAAAAAGGAAATTTTGTCAATTGTTTTATGCATTATAAAATTTCAAAGTGATTTATTAAACCAAAAATTTTTATTACGCATACATTGCAAATCTGCAAAAGAAATTTTGTAAAAGGATGTCTAAAACATTGATTCTAAACAAATTTTTGCAAGATGGCAAGCCATATTATCTATATTTGATTTTGATATTGAATATATCAAAGGTGATAATAATTCTCTGCCTGATTTTCTAACCAGAGAATTTTTGCAGGATAGATAAACTATTATAATCTCTTTTGCAGATGGCATATTGGAGCACCTTGTTTGAAATGAAAAATAAAATCCATCGTCTCAAAACTGAAAACAAACTCCTAAACGAATTAGAATAAGAATTAAAAATTAGAATTTTAGGTAAATCCACACTCATGTTTCTTTCACTCTTTTTTACCCCCGCCAAATGAATGTCAAATATATAAGACTATTTGCAATCAAAATAATTGAAGTTATCATATAAAAATAGTTTAAATTTAGTCCCACAATAACCCAGCTGCGACAATATATTTTATTATTTTCGGATAGTTCATTTACCAAAAAAAAAAAAAAAAAAAAATTGTGAGAACAAAATTGCATATGACCAGTGACATACTCAAAAGTGATGAAAATTTTAATGGAAAAATCCTTGTGACAAAATAAATTTTCTGAAAATAAAATAGATATTTGTCCAAGCAGCAAAAATGGACATCCGTAGCAACTGCAATAGCAACGGAAGATCAAGAGAAAATCTTGGATGCATTTCCCACCAAAACGATAAAATCAATTCAAGAGAAAGTAAGAAATGGTAAAAAAATAAAGAAAAATTTTGCATGAGCAGCGAAAATATTCAAATTGATAAAGCAAGCCACAATTTCCATAGTGTTTATTACAAAAAGGTTAACACCAATCCGCGCAAGTACCATACAAAATCTGTCTTTTTCTTTTAATACCATTTCGGAGGTCTCATATTGAAATATTTCTTGCCATGTTCAAAAAAGTCTGGGGGAGAGAATAACAGATGTAGCATCACTTGTTCCAAGCTTTACATTTATAAGTCTAGGATCTGCCGGTAAGAAAATCAGAATCCAGAAAGTTGACTGGATAGAGATCACTTCCAGATGCTGAATCAGTCCATGGCCCATCCAGCGACAAATTTTTGCCCTTGCTCTCCCTTTTATGCTCTTCATCGATGTACTGTCTTTTTTTCTCGGATGCCTTCAGCATCATTTCATCCTTTGAAACACTAGAATTGAAAGCAAATTCTTTAATAACGCTCTTTCCTTCAAGCATGCTTACTACCGAAGACATAGAAGGCCTCACCGCTGGTGAGACATTAGTACAAAGAAGAGCTACATTGATCATCGCCAGCACCTCTTCTTTGTTAAAGTCTGACCCCAATCTTGGGTCCACTAAATCCAATAGACTATCGTTTGCCTTTAAAAGGAGTGCCTACCATGAAAAAAATGCAAAAATGAGAAAGTGGTCAGACTATTGTATTTGGAAGTCCAAGCTCCGAAAAATTCAATATCATCCATGAACATGGATTGCCTATTCTCCCCAAAAAAGAAACAGATGAGAGAGGTGCATGTCAATCTGTGCACTAAGCTATTTCACGAGTAAAACAACATAATATCTCTACTGGGTTCCTGTCACCTGCGAAGATTGCTTAGGAGGGCAGAAACATGATGCTTCTAAGGAAGCCTCATTCATATATATAGTCAATTGAAGTCAGGCAGAAAATGAGTGAAAGCAAAATATCAGACTAACCCAATCAAGCAGGAAGAAGTCATCCTTTCTTTTGTAATTTGTGTTGCTCCTTCCACCGACAGTTTCCAAAGCCACAATTCCAAAACTATAAACATCAGCTTTGTCGGTCAGATATCCACGCATTGCATACTCTGGTGCCATGTATCCACTGAAATTTTCAATTGTATACCAGGTCACATTCTTCAATGTAAATTTTGAATGCTAAAACCAAAACCCTAATCTTGATTGTGATGTGCTGAAAATGATGTTACCTGGAGGCTCAATGTGGCTATAAGTACTGAAATAGAAATACAGAAAAAAAATTGATATTTACCTTGGACTCCATCAAGATTCGACATTAAATCATATTCTTTTTACAATAGTGATAGATGAAATTACAAAAAATATCCAAAATGAAATACCATGACGGTATACTTTTTACAGATGATATAGTGTTGGTTGATCAACTAAAGAGGGTATTAGTGCTAAATTAGACTTATGAAAGGTCATATTAGAATCCAGAAAATTGAGATTGAGCAAATTAAAAACTGAATATATGAAATATAAATTTAGTAACAATCATCAGAATGATAAAAAAATTATTAAGTTAGAAGGAAAAAATATATCAAAAAGTGAACGTTTTAAATATTTTGATTCTATCATTCAAAATGATGATAAAATAGATGTGGATGTGAATCATAAAATTCAAGCGGGTTGAACAAAATGGAAATGGGTATCTAGAGTTCTTTGCGATCGTACGATACCGTTACATTTGAAGGAAAAGTTCTATAAAATTACAATAAGAGTATAAAATGACTATAACAGAAATGGGAATGCTTAGGTAGATGTGTGACAAAACTAGAAATAATAGAATTAAAACGAAAAAATTCGTAATAAATTGGGAGTTTGCTCAATTGTGGATAAAATGCGAGTGTCGTCTGATGTGGTTCGGGCATGTGCAAAGAAGACCCAAAGACTCACTGATTAGGAGGACCAAGAACTTAAATTTAGGAGATTTAATAAAATATAGAGGTAAACCGTTAAAAATTTAGATGTAAGCTATTTGTAAAAATATAATAATTAAGGATTTATATGAGAAGATGGTCATGGATAAGAATAAGTGACGTAGGTGAACAAATTAAACCAAAATTTATTTCTTTCTCATATTTATTTCTCAAATGGTCGACATCAATTATTGGGATTAAGAATCATGTTGCTGTTGTTGTATGTAACTCACAAAGTTCCAGCAATCCTGGTGCTTATGTGGGTATTATCTTCTTCATCAAGCTTGGCCAAGCCAAAGTCTGATATTTTGGGGTTGAGATGTTTATCAAGCAGCACATTGGTAGCCTTGATATCTCTGTGAACAATCTTCAGTCTTGATTCTTCATGAAGATAGGCCAAACCTCTTGCAATACCTACGCAGATCTTGCGTCTTGTTGGCCAATCCAATTTAATTTGGTATTCTTCAGGACCTTCAAACAATTAACAAAGCAAAAGGCCAAAATTCTTTGATCTGTAAAACATGCCTAGGCCAGAAGGACATTAACCCAAGTGTTTGCATGGATAGGAGTGATGCTTTTAACACCAAAATTAGTTAAATAATGCACATGTAACAGAAGTTACCAAACAAAGCACGAGCAAGGCTGTTATTTTCCATGTACTCGTACACTAGCAACAACTGGTTTGATTCAACACAGCATCCATAGAGCTTCACAAGATGAGGGTGTTGTAGAGCTGAAATCATCCCGATCTCATTCACAAACTCGCGGTTACCCTGTTTCGATTTGGAAGAAAGCTGCTTTACTGCAATTATGGTGCCATCTGATAATAGCCCCTACAATGACATATATATTGTTAGATCTTTTTCTCAGATATGAATTAGCAACTAAAAGGAAATAAATTGTCAGCAATTATCTCTTCTTGGGATACCTTATATACAGAACCAAAACCACCTTCTCCAATCTTATTAGAAGCATCAAAGTTGTTTGTGGCAGCTTTTATTTGCCTCAAGGTAAATGAACCAGTTTGCAGGTCTAACCCCTTTAAGTCTGTGGGAGAAGCTTCATCTATAAGAAACATTGTCCAGAATAAGCTATAAAAATGAGCACACATTAGTTATGCAACTTGATATTACCGTGAGAACAAAGTATTCTCCAGTAACCAAGCAAACTAGCTGCCACCCTGTCCCAAACTGTTGGGAGATAACCTTATAAACAAAATATGTTTCTTTTGAAGGCAATATAGTGGTGGGAACAATTGGGATGGCAAACATGGGGTCGGGAAATGTTTCAACCATATGAGATCATGCTATTTTAGTTTCCATGAGCATATAAATATCATAAAATCAACCTCAAATACCTTCTTCCATTGTGTTCTTGCGTCCAAGACAGCCTTTCCACCACAAGATGCTCAAAACAAGGGCAATAACAGAAACAACTGCAACCACAATTCCGACAACAGCTCCAGCAGATATACGATTACCAACCGGAAACTCTGCATAAAGATTAAACAGTAGAAGAGGATGAGATGTCCATTAAGGATAACAATGGAAAAACTCCTATATATTCATTGCAAAAACTGGTTAATACACATTCATGTTAAATTCAGGTAGCAGTTAGGAACCAGTAAAGCAACTCATAATGGTATTGGAAAGTAAACCAGCCCAGGTTCATGCATTCAGGAACAAAATGACAATAAATATAACTTAAGCCCATGGTCGAATTTGATGAAATGGAAAAAAGCCGATGGTTGACAATAGCAGTTCCCACATAAGTTCACCACATAAGTTCATTTGATAAAACTCAAGTCATGTTTTAGTCTAATTAACAGTGTCCTTAAGAAATTTAGTATAAAAAAGTGAAAATTAAAATAGTCAGACAATATGCACATGCAACCGTCAATATGTATCATGTTTTACATTCTATGGATATTGAAGCTAAAAGTACCCTGCAAATGCAATTGACCAATAAAACGATGAAATTGTAGATTCTGCAGCTTACCAGGATCCACAGATATAGCGGATATCAGCGGACCATATATGCCTCTCTTAGGGATAGCTGTTGTGCCTTTTCCAGCCCAGTAGAACCGAATCTCTAGAGTCTTACTACTCACACGGATAGATGGGAAGGTTTTTATTATTGCCTTGCCAACCCCACCTGCAGCATTCTCAATGTTAAAGTCCTTGAACACTCGTTCTCCCTGCAAACAACATCATCAGTGAATCTCTTGTGCTGAAAACATCAATGCTTGAAAAATGAAGATAAAGGTTGCAGAAATTTTTGAACCCTATGGGATTAAGAGATCAATCTATGTCCAATTCGAAACGAGCAGACTAAAAAGTTTATGTAGAGAAGTGCAAATTATGAAATCTCGTGAAAGTTGAACTTTGGCTACCTGTATGTAGATATCAAATATACGCCGACCAAGGCTGGAATAATTATGGCCACTGGTAAAAATTATCTCTGCAAAGTGGAGGCTCACTTTGTAATTACCATTTTTCAGACAGTACCCATAGTAAGTTAGGGAGATGGGCGATATGCGGGCATTCATGTACAACTCAGAATTTTCCATAAGCAGTACAGATTCATTTGTTGCAGTATAGTGATCCTCGCTAATCTTATCATCCATGAAGTTGCCAGTGTTGCTAAATGCCCAGTTAGATGTACTATAGAAAAATGTCGCAGCTCCAGCTGAATATGTATCAGCTTCATATGTAGTCTTTCCATCTACTTTTAGTTCTCCTCCACCACAGTTTATTCGCACCTGGTAGAAAGCTACAATAGAACATAACAAAATCTTAAAAGTAGGAAACATAAAAAATTTTGCAGGTCCACAAAATAAATTAGTCTAATTGCATTTGATTCTCAATCTATGTCAGTAAATTCAAATTTTTTAACATGATGAACATATGATTCCTTGTCAGTATACATATGAATTTTACAACCTGCTTGCTGCCTTGAACATGCTTGGCTTGGGGTAATATAACAGATTCAGCACGAGCCATATAGATTCCTATTCATAAAGCATGGCTAGAGAAGTGGGATATTACAACAAACCATTTAAATTGCTGATGCAGTCTAATCTCATAGACTGCAATATAAGATGATTAAATAGGCAATAAACAATATTGTGATTACACATATAAAAGAGGGAAAATGATAAACTCTATTTATTATTATTATTTTTTTTTTACATTATGAATATTTTACTAATAGCGAATAAAGAGTTTATCAGGTTCATACATAGATGATGCAAGAACTTACATATTTTGATGCCTTCAGTATATCCAACTTCATAATTTTTATTATGTATATCCCCGAAGCATTCAAGAAGTAACTGATGACTTTCTTATTTCTTTTAAGAGAAAATCAGGTACTCCACACTGTATATTATAAATGCATTCTCAAAACTTAACAGCAATGAGTATTGAGACAAGAAATATGCTGAGATTGTACACAACTTCTGCTTTGGAATATCAGTTCTCATCTTTTCTGGTAAATTTTAAGTCCTCATGTCCAGAAAACCCCTCCCCAACCTAGTAGTGACTATAACTTCAACTGTAATTTAACCAGACAGACTATTTTGGAAGAGAAACCTGATAAACTTACACCATCACAAATGTAACTGGTCCGAGGCAAGAACAGACACAATAAAATTGGGAACATGATTGTCTTGTTAAACCCATCCCCAGACCCGCCCTCATCTTCTTCTACTCTAACCTGAATATTCAATGATTAGTAACCCATGTACTTCATCGCCAATGCATAAGTACTCTTTCTCAGCCACTACTATCACCACCATAGTTATCCACTCCTTGAGCTAAGTCAAAGTTTTCTTCTTCTTTTAGAGGACCTTTCTCCACTGCAAGAAGACTAAAATCATTGTTTCTCTTCATCCTTACAAAGGGGGGGAAGAGAGGCACAAACCTAAAATTGCTTGCCTACAAGGTCAGGGGTCTAATGTCACTCACTTGAGCACAATTCAGATGTAGACTCTATGTGGCAGCATGAATGTAATGGCTAATCAATCAGCAAAGCATTAAACAAAACAATAACAAAATTAGGAAGAATAAAATAGTTGTAAATATGGGTTGTAAAAAAGGTTGATATATATATACATATATCCTTGCATACAGATCAGTGCCCCAAGCCACCCACACCAGCCTAATTGATCTCATGCAGCTAGGTCTGCCCAGCCCCAGTTATATTAGTCAAAAGTTTGGAAAGTGCTCTCTATTATGGCAGGCTGTGGCAGGTATGGGGTCACTTTCACAATTGTTAACAAATAAAAGAAGAAAAAAATAAATAAATAAATAAAGAAAAGGCACAAAGAAGAGAAAAAGAAATGTTTGCAAATCTGGGATGAGAGTGCCCCCGAAAACACAAACTTGCAAAATTCGTTTACAAAATAATTGAGAAAATTAAGCATTGAAGGGGGCTTATCACTGAAATAACAGCAGGAAACATATCATATGGACAATTTAGTCTCTGTAATGTCTGAAATTGTGCCATTTGGCCTACCAGTAGAGCCTCTTTAGAATTTTTATAATCTCATCTATGGCACTAGATGTGAATACAAAAACAGAAGAAAAGGTAATATTCTGTATCATAAAATCTCTGTGAGAAATATAGAAATTCACTTACTTTTTGTACAAGTGAATCTTCCAAAGCATGAAGCTAATCCCCTGAAAATTAAAAAGCAAAATGACACATCCAATGAATTTGGTATCATTTTTCATTTTGCTTGGAGGAACTAGAATACATGATTATAATTGACAAGAATGAAAAGAAAAAGAAGACTTTCAATTCAACTAAAACATAGGATACAGTAAACAAAAGCCATGAAAAGATAACAACTTACGAATTGTTACTTGATGTTGAGAATAAGTTCCTGCTTACATTTTTACAAAGAGGGACGTTAGTGGAGAGAGAAAGAGTGGAAGTGAGAAACAATGTAAAAAATAGTCAGTATTTCTCCTACACGTTTTGTTGCTGGCACTTTACTCCCCCAGAATTTCGAACCGTGAAGTTGTTATAGGAAAGATCACTGAAAATTAAATTGCAGATAAGCTTGCTAAACTTTCAAACTGGAATATCAATAGTAAATAAGTGAAGTGCAGCAAATATCTTATCCAGGCTAAAATTGTAAGAAACAGGCAATCATTTGCAGCATCACCAATCCTGTACAGTTCGTAAAGGTTAGAAATTAATCAGGAAGTACTAAAAATTAGCAGCAACCAGTTGTTACATGCTAAGCTCTAGACAGAATTTTTGAGAATGAAATTTCCATGATTTTAACATTACTAGCAGAGACAGGATGTACTATCACATCAGAATAATGAATCAAAAGTCCCCCTAGAGCTCAAAGCATACCACTAACAACACAGGATCCGAAACAGGCAACGTGTACATGATCTTACTTTGTCTTTTTACAAAGAAGAGGTTGCTTCCACAAGTTAAAACAAAGGGAAAAGACCTCAATTTAAGATGCACATACCATAACCACAAGGATCCATACTACTGAATATGACTATTGAAATAAAAGTTTCTCTGAAATCAATGTTCTTTCCTCACTTATCCAGCCCTCCCAAACCCCCAGGAGCCTTACCCCCTGTTGTTTTGCTCTCTTCCTTCTCTCTTGCAATTGCACATTATCAGTAACTATTTCAATTAATAATACAGCATGAGCCAAGTACTGTGTCTGGGAGGCATGTAGACAACCAGAAGAGCATATATAGTCACTGCCATAGCACAATAGTAGAGCATTTAAAAGAAGTACTTACACATGTTTACTGCTTTCCATCCAATTAGGCACACTCCCATTCAGCAGGTTCCCAGTCAAGTACCTAAAATAACCAATTATGTAGACTCAATACGTAGTTTTCTTTCTCTGAATGAATCTTGCATCGAATGTCCATCCATATAACCACAAATTTCAGGATAAGGGACTGAAGTACTTGAATTTCTAGAGGCAAAAGTGCAAGGCAAGGCACTCGTCCTTGTAAAACAGGGCATATGTATCTAGGCATAAAATTATTCCTTCACCAAAGCGAAATCTTTTTCTTGATAAAACAGCAACAGAGTCGTTCAAATGGAGAAGAGGTATATAGCATTGCAGAAAAGGTATATAGTGTTGCAGAAAGCAAACTTTCTAAACAACCTGCTAATCGGCACATGGTAAAATCTGTAAGATTAGACTTCTAAATATAAGCCTTACATTTAGGTGATACTCGACAGACAATTTGAAACATAATGGATAAGATAGACAATAGTTCGGAGTAATGATAATATACTCCCATTGATGTATAAATTTGGCTTAAACAACTGTCACCTAAACATGGGGCTTCTTACATGAAATCCACCTTTGATAGGCCATCGTAACTGGGTGGGATCGGACCACTTAATTTGTTGAAACTGAGATCCCTGCAGAGGGTCGAGAACATAGGCATTATAAAGAAATTTTGTAGGTAGACGTAGCACATGATTGTGAGAAAAGATAAATAGAAGTCACTGGAAAGATATAAACCGTGAAAATTTGGAAAGAATATGTGGTTATCTGTTTGAAGAAATCCCCAATGATAGGCATCTTCATTGAGTTGGATTTTGTCAGGAAGAAAAGGATGGAAAAACATTCATCAACAAAAGAATGCAACTTCAAAACACTTTATTAATCATAATTGCATAAGTGGAAGCTTAATATATTTATCCCCATCACTCCATCCTATCCATCTTATAGATTTCAATGCATGTTTACAAATGTAGAAGAGAATCAATCATCAGGTATATAAACATCTCTTTCTGCTTAAGATTTGTGTCAAACATCTTGCCATTCTCGGCAATCTTACTCAAAATAAATTGGAATAATCTTTTCCATTTTTCTACGACCCAAGAGTGTATTCAGACTTCTGAAATTATAAACATTCTGTCAGTAGTTTAATAGCTCAACAAAGATATTCCTATAATTATTTGTCCATTGATAGAATAATACATAAGTAAGTCCTACCTCATGTGCCACAATCATATAATCTATTAGTTAGAGCATTGTCAAAATATGTCTTTAAAGAAGAAAAGAAATTGAGTATATGCTTACAAGGTATCTTCAATGGTTATTTTCCCAAGATAATCTGGTAGTGTTCCATTTAGATTGCAATTCCTCAATACCCTAAAACCAACAAAATCACACAAAAATGTATCACCTATAAACCAGGGTATTTGCAGCAACATGCTCTGAAGATGCAATTAACTTACAAGTTTTTCATGGTAATGTTATCCAGATTACTTGGTGAAGGAAAAGCTGTTGTACTTCCATTTATGTCGCTAATTCTCCTGCATAAGAATAAACTAAAATAAGCACAATTTGAAAATATCCAGATGCTTCAATTGACAGATATGATTGGAACGCTATACTCACAAGTCTGTAATAGATGTCAAGGAAAAAATGCCATCTGGAATTGGCCCTTCAAGCCCACTTGCCTGAATCTGTCTGTCGTAAAAATAAAAGTTCAGAAGGTTCTTTTATTTAAATATAGCAATCTAAATTAAAAGTTGAGACTCAAAAGGGGAGGAACACTGACATTTTTTCAATATTTTTCCAATTGGCAATAAAACTTGGTATGTTTCCTGTAAACTGGTTATCAGAAATACGACTGCAATATGTTACATGGAAAAGAAGAAAGTAAGAAACATTTCCAAAAATAGAAGTACTTTCAACTATCATATATAGAAGATATGAAATCATCACAAATCATGAGCCCATATATACGCTATGAATAGGCTTACATGCCTGAGTTACATAGAAACTTACAAGTCCGTCAGCGTGGTTAGATTTGCAAATGAATCTGGAATCGGCCCAGTAAAGTTGTTTGAGCTGAATAGCCTGTCAAGATATAATTCAATAAATTCATCACTTGCTTCTAGTTATGCTCCTATATCCTTACAAAGAAATCACATCTTATATAAGCTGCCCCATAATCAATTGAATATTTAGAAGCAAACCCACATAAGAAGAAGCAAAAAAGTTGAAAACAACAACAAAAGCAAGCGACAAAAGAGTCTTACAATCTTGATATTTTTGTCAGATTCCCAAGCTCGGGCGGAAGAGGCCCATTTAACTGATTGGACTCCAAAACTCTGAAAATCCGATAACCCAATTATTGATTAGGAAAAATCTAAAACAGAACACATATACCTTTTCTCATTGTTGTCACCTGTTTCTGTATTTGGAAAGCATAGCATTTTTCCCAATTCTTTTCTCAAAACTAAAGATTCTTTAGACACAAAGCATTGCCCAATAGATTTCCTATTTAAATTTGCAAGCATAAGCAATGAGGAAGTAATACACAATTAGGTTAGCTGTGCTTACAATTCCACAAGAGTACCGATGTTCCCAATTTCTTTCGGAATTGGACCAGTTAACCGGTTCCCAACAAGAGCGCTGCATTAGAACCGCATTTCTAAAATTAGATCAGAATTCACAAAACCCTTCAAAATCATATAACACACGCACTCACACATTTATAATAGACAGAGCGAGAGAGTACATGTTTGTGAGTTGCATAGAACCCCATGATGAAGGGATCGAACCGTTAAGATAATTGCGAGTGAGATCACTATTAGTCAAGAGAAAAAGGGTTGAATGTTAGAAATCGGGAAATTGGAAATAGAGAAAGAGAGGAACAATTGAAGAAGAAATTAGGGTTTGAACTGTTGCTTACAGCTTTTGGAGGTAGGTGAGATACGCCAATTCTGATGGTAGAACACCTTGTAAACTCTGAGACCTCAAAGATCTGCAAGTTTATAACCCCCATCATTTTTTTTTTTATTTTTATTTCTGTTTCTATTTGCACTGTTTCTTGGGTCTCTCATTTTCAACTTTTTTTTTTTTTTCTACAGTCTTATATCTAGAGTTTCGTTTCAACTAATCTACATCGATCATTCCAGGGTCCACTTTGTGAGGATGGATCTCTCAACATTATTTTTTTCATATCTAAGGAAGTCGAACTCTCTATCTAGTTAAGGAACGAATGTGTCCATTTCACTAATGCCAACGAGACAAGGGTAGGTGGTTTCTCTCATTTTCTCGTTCAATATTGGCCCGATGCTGATTGAGCCCATCCCAGCCCAGCCCAAACTATTGTGCAAAGAAAAAACAAAGTGGGGTGTGCTGGTCCCGCCCGACGACTTTGTTGAAGTCTTATTTATCTGCTGAAGGAAGTATCTCGATGGATGCATGGGTTTGGTGCATGGTATGTGTACAAAGTTAAAATTATATATATACCCAAAATTATTTAAGATTAAATGCACGTGTCCATCGGTCACAATATTCAAATTTAATACTCCTGGGTCCTGGGGACATATCCTTATCAATCTAACTGTACATGCTTGGCCTCGTTTCCTAAGATTTCCCTTCATTATTCTCCTTTTGGTACCCCCCAACCCTTTAATTAAGAAGCCATTTTCATTATTTTCTATTGAAAAAAAAAAGTCATGCTCGTTACGCCATTTCCATGGCAAAGATTGTCATCCAATCATCTCATGTATACCAAAGTAGTAAAGACGATTTGAAAAATTTAACTGAAATTAAATAATATTTTTAATATAAAAATTATTAACATAATGACAATTTTTTAAATTCATTTTAAAAAGAATTAATACTTATATGTAAAATTTATAATTTAAAAATATATATTTAGTTTGACAAAAATTTATTATAAATAAAAATAAAATAGAATATATTAAAATAAAATTTTCTAAAAAGCACCAACACCCCGCTAAAAACACGCTATAGATGCACAGAAGAAAAGTCTTCCAAGTCCAAATAGGGTCAACCACTCTCTCTCTCTCTCTCTCTCTCTCTCTCTCTCTCTCTCTCTCTCTCTCTCTCTCTCCCTTCCCGAGAGATGAGACATGAACCAAATTATATATCATAATCTTGCTTTATTCCGATTAATAACATATATTAATATAACTCTTCTACTAATCTGGATTTTTTTTTTAAAGTTACTACACATTGCAAATTGTACCTGCATATTTTAAATTGCTATATTTGCACTAATCCTTTTTTTTTTGTGGAGAAATATGATAATCAATAACTAGAGTAATGAATAAATAAACTAGTTTGAGGGGGGGGGGGGAATATATTCATAGACATGTTAAGTCTCCTGGGATCACTTAAGCCAGTTAAGAATAATTAATCACATCTCTCCAATCTAATTATATAAATCCTTAAAACTTATAAATAGGTAGACATATTTTGTCAAACATATTTCCTAAAATTTTCAAGTTGTCCATCCTTTCGAGAAGAAAATCATCGTGTGGATGTGTGCGTTTTGAGTTTGTGTGCGTGTGTAGAGAGAGAGAGAGAGAGAGAGAGAGAGCTCTTACATCCCGGTTAGATGGCAAACAGAGGAAAAGCAATCACAGGACACATTATTATCGGCATTCCCACCCCAAGAGCAAGGATCCACGCTGAAATCCCAATCCGTTTTGCCAAGTTTCTTTGCTACTTGCTTCAAAGTTGCCTCTATAATACACCATAACAATTATATATTCATTTAACATCTCTAACTGCAGCGAGAACTTCTATTTGTTTTTCCTTTTTTGTGTGTTAGTGAGAGAGACAGAGATTACCTTCATCTGCAGAAAGTGTTGCACTGGAAACACCGGTGGTAAAGCAAGTGATGGCAACAACAATAGTAAAGGAGAGGAGTTTTGGGAAGAACTGCATCTTTATTTGATCTACTAAATGATCAAATTCACATCTAACTAAGAATATGATTGTAGCAAGGATCAAGAGATGATATTGGAGTACGTTGAAGTTGATTAGTATTTCATCAAGGAAACAAGCCACACACCAAGACTAATGGGGTTTAGATTTTTTCCACAGAGAGAGGAATTAAAAGCGTCTATTTAAAAGTAGAGAAGACTCATTCAACAAGTTGAAAGAAATGGTTGAGGATGAAGGCGATATGACTGAAAGGTATTTTCCTTTTTATTTGAACCCTTCAATATTATTGTTGCCTTTCCTAACATTTCCGATGATCTAACTAAGAAATAGAAATTAACAATTACCCTAGCTTCTTTTTCTCCATCCTGATTGGCTGCCTCGAATTTGAGAAACATCATGGATAGGGAAGTTTGACAGTTTGACACTCTTTCCACGGCGCTATCAATTTGGAGTCGTGTCACAACCCAAGTAGAATAGAGACCCAAGTAGAATAGATAAAGAATATGAGAGAAAGAGAGATATTAGGAAGAGAAGAAAGAGAAAGAGAGATAGAGAGGGAGCGAGTTAGAGAAAGAATACAAGAGAGAATGAGAGAATTTTTTGCAACTTTATTACTTATTCATTACATGTATTTGAGTATTATTTATATTAATATCACTAACTAATTTCATTAACTATTTAACCAATACACATAACTTTATAATTAACTACTAACTATTTGTATTAATTATGATTAACTACTAACCCTATGGTTAGTAGTTGTTACAATACTTCTCTCCTTTGAAAATATCATTGTTCTCAAGAATGGAAAATCAAGAATTGATATTTGAATCCATGAATTTTGAACCAAAACTTGCATTTGTATTGAGAAATAAGGTGATAGAGATGAACAATAGATGTGATTTGATTTGCAAGAAAAATAGTGAAAGAAAATAGGAAAGCTAGAGAAATTTGTATAATTAAGAAGAATTCGTACGTTGTGATATAAATTTGTCACAATTCAAGTAGAATAGAGAAAGAATATGAGAGAAAGAAAGAGATTAAGAAGACAAGAAAGAGAAAGAGAGATAGAGAGGGAGAGAGCCAGAGAAAGAGAATATAAGAAAGAATTAGAGAATTTTTTACAACTTCATTACTTATTCATTACATGTATTTGAGTACCATTTATACTAATATCATTAAGTAATTTCATTAACTATTTAACCAATACACATAATTCTATAATTAATTACTAACTATTTATACTAATTATAATTAATTACTAATCTTATAGTTAATAGTTGTTACACCATGGTCCGAATTCATGACTAATATTAGAAAGCTAAACCTCAGAATGTTGACACTCATGGGCTTGAATGCATTGAGATGGGGACCCATGGGTGGTTGAGTGGAACATCGAGGCTTGCCGTGTCAAAGGTCCCCGATATATAGTAGAAATTTTGACCCATGCAAGCAATTTTACTCCATGTTGAACAAAACTTCAATCATTTCGACATGAGTGTCACACCAAAACAATGATGCCATGTCGGCAACCTCACACCCACCGACTTTGTTTCGACGGAGTTCCCAATCCTGACACACATCATAGACCGATATCTTGCATTCATTCTGCCCCTAATGTTGACAAAGCTGCAAGGATACAGCGGACGTCTGTAGCAACTGCGAAAGTACGAGGAGAATATGGAAAAATTTTGGATGCATTCCCACCAAAAGAAAACAATAAATTCTAGAAAAAGTAAGAAATGGGAATAATATAGAAAAAAAAAATTATGAACGGTGAATATTTAAATTGATAGAGCAAGACCCACAATTTCCATGGTTTTCGGTACAAAGATGTTGTCAGTAATCCATTGAATATTCTACAAAATATTTTTCTTTCTTTTTTTTTAATCGATTTTCGAGGTTTCATATTTCTTGCTATGTTCAAAAAAGTCAAGGGAGAGAGCAAAAGACGTGGATTTACTTGTTCCAAGCTTTACAGTTATTAGCCTAGGATCTGCCACTCAAATATGCAGAATCCAAAAGGTTGACCGGATGCAGATCATTCGTAGATGTCGAAGACGCAGTCCACAGCCCATTGAGTGACAAATTTTGGACTTTGGTCAAACATTGTCCAGAATAAGCTATAAAAGTGAAGACACATTAGTCATGCAACTTGACATTATAGTGAACCCAGTATTCTCCGGTAACCCAGCAAACTAGCTACCACCCCATCCCAAACCGTTGGGAGACAACCTTATGAACGAAATATGTTGCTTTTGGATGCAAGATAGTGGTTGGAACAATTGGGATGGCAAACATGGAATCGGGAAATGTTTGAACCATATGAGATCATGCTATTTTAGTTCCCATGAGTGTATAAATATCATAAAATCAACCTCAAAATACCTTTCTCCATTATGTTCTTGCGTCCAAGACAGCCTTTCCACCACAAGATGCCCAAAACAAGGACAATAATAGATACAACTGCAACCACAACTCCAACAACAGCTCCAGCAGACATACCTATACCATTACCTTTTTCTGCAGGAACTGGAAACTCTGCATAAAGATTAAACAGTAGATGAGGATGAGATGTCCATTAAGGATATCAATGGAACACTTCTATATATTTATTGCAAAAACGGGTTAATACACATTCATGTTAAATTCAGGTAGCGGTTAGGAACCAGTAAAGCAACTCATAATGGTATTGGAAAGTAAACCAGCCCATGTTCATGCATTCAGGAACAAATTGACAGCAAATATAACTTAAGCCCATGGCCGGATTTGATGAAATGGAAGGAAGCCGATGGTTGATGATAGTAGTTCCCACATAAGTTCATTTGATAAGACTCGGGTCATGTTTTGGTCTAATTAACATTGTCCTTATGAAATTCAGCATAAAAAGTGAAAATTAAAATATTCAAACAATAGTTGAACAATATTAACATGTGACCATGATCATGTATCATTTTTAACATTTTATGCATATTGAAGCTAAAAGTACCCGGCAAATGCAATTGACCAATAAAACGATAAAATAGCAGATTCTGCAGCTTACCAGGATCCGCAGATGCAGCTGATATCAGCGGACCATATACTCCTCCATCAGGTATAGCTGTTGTGCCTTTTCCAGCCCATAGTACCGAATCTCTAGGGTATTACCACTCACAGGGATAGATGTGAAGTTTTTTATTATTGCCTTACCAGCCCCAACCGCTTCATTCTCAATGTTAAAGCCCTTTAGCTCTCGTTCCCCCTGTAAACAACATCATTAGTGAATCTCTTGCACTGAAAACATGAATACTTGAAAATGAAGATAAAGCTTCCAGAAATTTTTGAACACTATGGGATCAAGAGATCAATCTATGTCCAATTTGAAACGAGCCGACTAAAAACTTTATATAGATGCAAACTATGAAATCTAGTGAAAGTTGAACTTTGGCTACTTGAGACATCGAATATACGCCGACCAAGGCTGGAATAACTATGGCGACTGGTAAAATTATCTCTGCAAAGTGGAGCTTCACTGTGTAATTACCATTTTTAAGACGGTACCCATGGTAAGTTACGGAGATGGGTTGATATGCGTGCCTTCATGTACGACTCAGAATTTTCCATAAGCAGCACAGATGCATTTGTTCCAATTATTGTTATCATTGTTGCTGTTATCATCCATGAAGTTGCCAAGTGTTGCTAAATGCGCAGTTAGATGCAGTATTTTGGATAAATGTTGCTGCTCCAGCTAAATATGAATCAGCTTCATATGTAGTCTTTCCATCTACATTTACTACTGCTCCACCTCAGTTTACTTGCATATATTAGAAAGCTACAATAGAACATAACAAAATCTTAGGACAGTAGGAAACATAAAAAATTTTGCAGGTTTACAAAATAAATTAGTCTAATTGCATTTGATTCTCAATCTATGTCAGTAAATTTATTACGCCCCGACTCTTGGATCGACCATACAACAACCGTCGCATCACCCCGCCGTACGGATAACCCTGCCCGTATACAGGGATAACACAAGTCATTCATCATACTTTCAAAATAGCACAACAACATATAAAAAACCAACTCGATCTATCCCTGTTTCAAAAGCATGCACATGGCCGACCCGACCATTTTTAAATCTAATAAACAATATGTAAACGACCCACTCGGTCCATCCCTGTATACAAAGGCATGTATAAGGCTAACCCGACCATTTCTAAATTCAATAAAATTTCACAATTCTAAAAGAAAATCCAATAATGAAAAATATAAAAAAAAAATTTAAGTACAGTTTGAAGTTTATTAATCCAAATTGGGTAACTGAGCGGAATTTTAATTACAGTTCAAAAGAATACCCTTCATATGAGTCCAACTAATCTCCTAAAAAAAATTCACCCCAAGCAAGAACAATTACCAACAATAGGAGTCTCCTCAAAAGCTAACTCGAGTTCGGCAAGATCCAATACTATGACTGATTAGATCTCCTAATTTAAGATTTCTCTGAAAAATAAAAGAAAGAAGGGTATGTATAAAAAAATACTCAGCGAATGGAGTGCAATGACATAATTGTGACAACAAATGTGAGGTGAGTGTGGGAATGTCAAATCATGTAATTCAAACAGTTCATCAAACATATGGGTTCAACTAATCTTCTAAAAAAAGTTCATCAAATAGTTCATCAAGCACCATTTGCTCGGCCTTCAAGGTCAACTGCAGTACATTCTAGTATGTGTGATCATTCATTACCGACATCCTCTTTCGGATGTTTAGATTCAAGCCATCCTCTAATTTGAAACGCCTATATTCCTCGGTCTGATGAACCCCTTGTCTAGCAACTCTTAGACTTGAACTTTCAACTCCTTCAACTCCGTGGGTGCCATTCGATATGGAGGGATTGAAATCGGTGCAGTGCCGGGAACCAACTCTAGGACAAAATCGAACTCTCGGACCGGTGGCAATCCCGACAACTCTTCCGTAAAAACATCCAAAAACTCATTCACAACGAGAATATCATTCAAATTAGGACTCTTTGCTGTGGTATCAATAATATGAGTTAAATAAGTTTTGCACCCTTTGTGCACTGGTTTCCGTGTTTCAAGGGTCGAAATCACATAATTTGGTAATACCCGACGCTCACCAACGAAGACAAGTGTCGGACATCCCGGTTTCCGGAATTCTACTTCCTTTGTGAAATAATCCATTAATGCCCAATGAAAATACAGCCAATCCATACCCAAGATGGCGTCAAAATCACTTATCTCCAATGGAATGAAATCTGCTTCAAGAGTTATCTCACCGACCTTCACCTTACAATTCTTACTGTTTCTCTAATCAATTGTTCCCCTAATTGAGTAATAACCAATTACTCTTCTATAAGTGGAGTTAGAAGTATATCAGAATATCTAGCAAAACTTGCGCTCACAAATGAATTATTAGATCCGGTATCTATTAGCACACGAGTATCAATATCAAAGATTTTCATCGTACCTATTAATAGAGACCATAAAATAATTATTAGTTGATACATAAATTATATGATTCATATGTGACTCCCCATAACATTTTATTACACCACATAATCATGAATATTTCATGTATTTACCTACCTTAGAAATTCACACTATTGATATAACCATAATATCTGCTTAATGGAACTCTACAACTAAACACATTCTCTACATTCAATCTTATGCATATACTAATGATCATAAGAAAATCATATCATCATATTTCTAAATTATCTAATTCAAGTTTCAAAAGGGTTTTACCTGTGACCACGTCCGGATTGGCTTGAGCCTCTTCATTTGTCATAGTATAAATTCTAGGTTGAGCCCTTGGTTGGGGACATTGAGTAGAGTTGGCTACAGTATTGCTTTCCATCCTGTTTTCGGAGTGGTACTAGTGTGAGGTGTTGAAGTAGCACTCAAGCCACCTTTGGAGCTATTAGAAGGACCCCGGACTTGTTGACTCTCTTACCTTTCTATATTCAATTCGGGACAGGAGTGTTAAAGGTGACCCTACTTTCCACAGTGATAACATCTTCTAGGTCCCCTACATAGATCCAAGTGATATCACTTACAATTTGGGCAATGATCTTCTTTACTTCCTCTTGATCTTTCTCCCGATCCAATACTAGCGCTAGAAGCAATTGGCTTTATGAACAATTGGTTTTGAGGAGTGACAATCGATCCCGAGAAAGAACCACCACTATAAAAACCGGCTCCCTTACTTTTCTTAGAGTTTTAGCCCGGTAAGAACCCATCGGATCTCTTTTTCTTCCCTTGGTACTCCCTAACCTTGCCTCTGTCAAGCACCATTTGTTCGGCCTTCAAGGCCAACTGCAATACATTTTAGTATGTGAGATCATTTATTACCGACATCCTCTCTCGGATGTTTAGATTCAAGCCATCTTTGAATTTGAAACGCCTATATTCTTCGGAGACTACTATCTCCAGAACAAATGAAGATAAATTTCTAAATTTTGTTTCATATTCCGCCACCGACATACCTCCTTGACGGAGTTGGAGGAACACTCTCCTCTTTAAATCCTGATGAAACCGGGTGTAGACTTCTCATCGAATTCCCTAAGGAATTAATTCCAAGTAAGGGGTGCAGCTGCTCTTTCCTTCACACCATCCCATCAAGTACTAACATCATCATCCAATAATCTTAAGGCCATCGTAAACTTCATCTTATCATTAATTCTCATGTCCGTTACGGCTTTTCAGACCCTCTTGATCTGTTTCTTGGTCACCGAAGGATCGTTAGAATCCGAAAATGTCTCACATCCAAGTTGTCTAGTTTCTTTCAATAACTTGAACAATTCAATAGGTGGTCGAGTAGATGGTGTAGCTACCAAAATAGGAGGTGCTACTGGCATTGTAGGAGGGACTGGTGGAGCCATTGAATTTGGAGGTAGTGGTGAAACTTACAATTAAAGTGGTCTTTGGAGATGTACTCCATATGCATTCCATCACTTGGTCCATTACCAAAGAGTATTGAGTGGCTATGAAGGAATCCCAGTTGGAGGAACTGGATGAGTAGACGCCAGAGATGGTAGAGCATGTGAGGACGACTCATTCTCGTGCTCTAGAAGATAAATTTCATTTATATTCCTCATTTTTTGACGTAGAGGCATGATAATCTATAGAGAAAATCTATTTTTAATTTACTACTCTAAGAAGATACTAGACACCTATGTCTAGAGGTGTGTCAATGTTTTAGGACCCATAGGAGACTTTTAAAATCCATTCGAAGACATTTTAAATATCCAAATTTTTGAAAATTTTTGAAACCTTTTAAAAACATTTGGAAGAATTTATTTAAATTTTCAAAACATTTAAAATCAAACCTAACGCTCTGATACCAATAAAGTTCTCATGCCTCGACTCTCAGATCGAGCACGCTACAACCACCGCATTACCCCGATATACGAGTAACCCTGCCCATATATAGAAATAATGCAAGACATTCATCCTGTTTTCAAAATAGCACAACAATATGCAAAGGACTCACTCGGTCCATCCCTGTTTCAAAGACATGCATAAGGTCAACCCGACCATTTCTAAATTCAATAAATAATATGCAAAGGATGTACTCAGTCCGGCCATTTCTAAATCCAATAAAATTTTACAATTTCAAAAGAGAAACCAACAACGAAAAATATAAAAAAAATTTAAATACAATTTGAAGTTTAGAAATCCAAATGGGATAATTAGGAGGAGTTTTAATTACAATTCAAAAGAATACCCTCCATATGGATCCAACTAATCTGCTCTAAACAATTCATCCCAAAGAAGAACAGTTACCAACAGTAAGAATCTCCTCAAAAACTAACTCGAGCTCGATAAGATCCGATACTAGGACCGATTAGATCTCCTAAATTAAGTTTTCTCTAAAAAATAAAAGAAAGAATAGTGAGTATAAAAAAATATTCAGTGAGTGGAATGTAATGGCACAATTGAGAGAACAAATGAGAGGTCAGTGTGGGAATGTCAAATTATGAAATTCAAACAGTTCATCAAATAATATAATCTAACAATCATGATATTTTAAAAGAATAAATGCATTCACAATTTTCATATTTTCTAAAAATCATGGGGTTTTCCTAAAGAAACCACTTCCTCTCAAGGTTTGGCCGAACTCGAGTGGAAACCCACCAAGGGGTTTTCAATTCATTTGATTTACAACACTATATCTTTTTTCCTTGGCGTTGACTTATACCTCACTGGTGGTGCAATTGGATAGTACGACGTGGGCGCAAAAGGTAGCGCTACCATTCTTTGCCAATAATTCCTAACCACGGCACCCCGTCGGGTCGCTCCGTTGAGAGAATGACTATAGTCATTTACATCACATACACTATTCTTTCATAACCATTCAAATCTCGTTCAATATGTCATGATTTCATCAAATGATTATCAAACCATATCACCATATTCATGAATAAATTATTTAACAACATATGATATATTTTCATTGATAAATAAAATGGATTTATACATATTTCAAATTCTTAGTTCAAGATATCCTACAATCACAAATATTTATGCAAAATCATATAAAATCGTTTAAAATAATTTATAAAAGAATTTTGAAATGATTTATCTCATTAGAGACACAACGATCCATCCACTTACCTATTGGAAGAGTAATCACTCCCAAATTTTCCAACAAAATGAAAATTATCCCTCTTTCAGTTCCTTCAATGCCTTAACCAAATTTACTGGTCATAATTTAATCATTAAATTATATGCCAACACTAGAGAAATCAATTTATCCTAAATATTTTTACAATTCTAGTTTTCCAATACCTTTTTTAATCTGCGTAGTTATGAAAAAATGGTTATAACGTTCACTACACACATCCAAATCATATGCTTCTTATCTCGAATTAAAGATAAGACACAGATCTAAAACTTTTATATAGTATTTAGCCTAATTCAATTCAGAAGGTATCTCAAAATTGAAGGGAAACAAACAACCGAAACAAGGTAGAACATAACATTTTTTGCAGTACAAAATTATTTGAAAAATCACAAAAAATCCAATTCTTATCCAAATATTTCGAATCATATGTCATTTTCAAGGTATGAGAGTCTAGTTCATGTACAAAAAATCTAACTTGATTTGCTTTTATGCAAAGAAAGTTATGATAGAAAGAGTTCAATATACTCAAACTGTCTATTATGCAAAGTGAACGATTTTCAGCCCATACACCATATCAATCCTCTTGTTAAGTCATGACATGAGTTTAATTAAAAGAAATCTACTATATCAGCATCCAAATAAATCACCAATTCAATGTTAATTCATGACGATTTCTTGAGTTCATGAGTTTTTCCCAACCTGCCACAAACCCTAATTCCTCTAATTTAAGAATATATGTTCTAATTTCACCATTTACATGTCTTTTACATTTACATAAAGTTTTCATTCACAATTTTCCCCAATTTCCATCAATTACAAAACCTTCTCAGATTACAACAATTAACCCCAATCCACCAGTGAAGAAATCAAACACAAGTATTAATAGCAAGAAATTATCTCAATTTTGGGGTTGAATTGACTTTTGAGGGTTGGGTTCCAAAAACCTTAGCTTTTCCTTCGTAGAACAAACCCTAATTTTCTTTTAAATC
The DNA here is from genome assembly GCA_033439265.1 of Dillenia suffruticosa. Lineage (NCBI taxonomy): Eukaryota > Viridiplantae > Streptophyta > Magnoliopsida > Dilleniales > Dilleniaceae > Dillenia > Dillenia suffruticosa. The sequence continues at coordinate 7,389,044 of JAVTVX010000005.1, forward strand.
TTCCCTCGCTTGAATTTGATTGGGGTTTTGAACACTTGAGGGAGTGATTTTATTGGAGGAAAATTGATTTTTAAGAGAGAAATCAAAAGGGTAATTAGGAAAAGAAAACGTAGAGGGAGAGAGATGAGAGAGAGACGAGAGAGAGAGAGATGAAAGACAGACGAGGGAAAGCTAAGAGAGGGAGAGTGTTGTTTGGGAAAAGTAAAATATTGACTTTTCTTTATTTCATTTTCCTTTTTTTTCTTTCTCGGTGTTACAACACTTAACCCCCTAAAAAAAATTTCGTTCTCGAAATTTAAAAGAAAATTATACATTAAAAAGTTGGGGGTGTTGTTTTCGTATCGATTCTTCCATCTCTTAAGTTTCCTCTTCCACATGGTTGCTTCTCCACAACATCTTGATCATGAGAATTTGTTTAGTTCTCAACTGTTTGAGTTGTCGATCAAGAATCTTCACCGGTTGTACCTTGAAACTCAAGTTTTAATTCAACTCTACCGGAGGAGCTTCTAACACATGTGAGGGATCTAGCGAGTATTTCATTAATATTGAAATATGAAAAATATCATGGATCTTTTGTAACTTCGGTGGTAATTCAAGCCGATAAACCAATTTTCTAATTCTTTCGAGAATTTTGAAGGGACTGATATAACGAGAATTTAATTTTTCCTATTTCTGAAATCAGATTATACCCTTCTAAGGAGATACTTTCAAAATATCATATCTCTAATTTCAAATTCCAATGGTATCTTTCACTTGTCGGCGTAGCTCTTTTATCGATTTTGAACTGTTTTCATTCTTTCTCGAATCATTCTTACATTTTCCTTAATGGCTTCAATCAACTCTACGTCTTCAATTTTCCTCTCACCAACCTCGTCCCAACATAACGGAATTTGGCATTTCCTTCCATAAAGAGTTTCGTAAGGTGGTATCCCAATACTAGTTTGTAGCTATTGTTATATACAAATTCAATCAATGAGAGATATCGATCTCAACTGCCTTAAAAATCCATAACACATGCCCTAAACATGTCTTACGCTCAGATTGTCCGTCAATCTAAGGGTGAAAAGTTGTGCTAAATTTTAACTTAGTCCCCAAAACTGCTTGCAACTTGGGCCAAAATCGAGAAGTGAACCAAAGATCACAGTCCGATACAATAAATATCAGAATATCGTGAAACCTCACAATCTTGTTGATGTACAACTTGGCCAACCGCTCCAAAGGATAAGAGCTCTGAATCGGCAAGATATGAGCCGATTTGGTGAGACAATCCACAATTACCCAAATGACATCATGATAGCTCGGAGTACGTGGCAAACCCATCACGAAATCCATATTAATGTGTTTCCATTTCCATTCGTTTATTGGTAGTGGTTGGAGGACACAGCTGGTATCTGGTGTTTAGCTTTGACTTGGTGGCAAACTAGACATCTAGTTACAAACTTGGCTATCTCTCTTTTCAATTTGGACCACCAATATGACTTTTGATGGTTCGGTACATCTCGGCACTCCCCGGATGCATGGCATAGGCCGAGAATATGCTTTTTCAAGTATGGCCTTTCAAAGATCCTCACCCTTCGAGACACAAATGCGTCTTCTATAAGTCATAAATCTATCATCCCAAATTTGAAACTCACCACTTTTCCCCTTATGGATCTTCTCAACTATACCATTTAATTCCTCATCGATCGCTTGAACCTCTCGAATATGATCCACAAAAGTGGACCTCACCATAAACTTGGCCAAGAGTGTACCATGATCATCTTTAGCCAACTCGACTTCAAGTACTTGGAGTCCAACTAGATAAGAGAGGTAAGAGCTTCCTTGAAATTCCATACCAGAAGAAGAGGACTTCCGGCTCAAGGCGTCGGCAACCACATTAGCTTTCCCGTGATGGTAATCTATCACTAGATCATAATTCTTGATCAACTCTAGCCATTTCATTGCCTCAAATTGAGTTCCTTCTATGTGAGCAAGTATTTCAAACTTTTGTGATCAGTGAAGATCTTGCATGTGACTCCATATAAGTAATGCCGCCAAATCTTTAAGGCAAAGACAATGGTAGCTAGCTCTAAGTCATAAGTATGATAGTTCATTTCATGCTTCTTTAGCTGGCTAGAGGCATAAGCAATCACCTTATTACCTTACATCAACATGCACCCTAACTCTTGCTTGCTGGCATCATTATATACGATAAAATCACCGCCGCCACTAGTAGGAAGAGCAAGGATGGGAGCAGATGTCAACCTTTACTGAAACTCTTGGAAATTATCCTCACACTTTTCATCCCATTCAAATTTCACTCCCTTCCGAGTCAAATTGGATATTAGAGCTGCTATTTTTGAGAATCATTCTACAAATTTTCGATAGTAATTAACCTGCTAATTCGATAAAATTTCTCACTTCAGTGACATTTTTGGGTTGCTTCCATTTCAGAATGGCATCTACTTTCTGGGGGTCTACAAAAATTCTATCCCTGGAAACCACGTAGCCCAAAAAGCCAATCTCTTTTAGCCAAAACTCACATTTGGGAAACTTGGCATACAACTCATTGTCTCTAAGAATTTGCAACACGATCCGAAAATATTCAGAATGCTTTTCATCATTTTTGAAATACACCAAGTTGTCATCGATGAAAACTATGATAAAGTTGTCAAAGTAAGCATGAAATATTCGGTTCATGGGGTCCATGAAAGCTGCAGGAGTATTCGTCAGTCCGAACGGTATCACAAAAAACTCATAGTGCCTATATCGCGTTCTATCATCATCTTTAATTTTCAATTGATGGTAACGCAATTTCAATCTATCTTTGAAAACACACTAGCCTCTTGAATTTGATCGAAAATATCATCAATACTCGGGAGAGGATACTTGTTCTTGATCGTTGTCTTATTAAGCTGCCAGTAGTCAATGCATAAGTAGAGGGTTCCATCATTTTTCTTCACAAATAGAACTGAAGCATCCCAAGGTGAGGTACTCGGTCTAATGAACCCCTCGTCTAACAACTCTTGGAGCTGAATTTTCAACTCCTTCAATTCTGCGAGTCTTATTCGATATGGAGGGATTGAAATCGGTGCGGTGCCGGGAACCAAATCTATGATGAAGTCGAACTCTTGGACTGGTAGCAATCCCGACAACTCTTCTAGAAAAACATCCAAAAACTCATTCACTATGAGAATATCATTCAAATTAGGACTCTCTGCCATGGTATCAATAATGTGAGCTAAATTATATTATATATTATTGTAATTTTTATTTATTATATATATATATTTTAATTATTATATTAATATTTTATTATATTATATTATCTTGAATTTAGCGACGGATCCATGGAATCCGTTGTTAAATTATATTAGACATTATTGTAATCTTTACTCATTATATATATTCTTGAATTATTATATTAATATTTTATTTTATTTAATTATATTTAATTTAACGATGGATACGAGGAATCCATCGCTAATTTTTATTATAACTACTTATTTTTTTCATTTATTAAATATATTTTATTTAATTATTATATTAATATTTTATTTTATTTAATTATTTTAATTTAGCGACAAATCCGAGAAATCCGTCTCTAAATTATACATTATTATATTATTTATTATTATATATTTTTTATTTAATTATTATATTAATATTTTATTTTATTTAATTATATTTAATTTAGTGACATATCCAAATTTGTCGCTAAATTAAATATTATTATATTTTTATTTAACATTGACCACACACAAGAGCATGCGCCCTGCTCCGTGACCCGCCCACGTGCCCATGCCTGCCCAATCACACAACTGACCCGCCCACGTGCCTATTTTGCCCCGCTTGCCCACCCGTGCGCTAACCTCCTTTATTCCGCGGAAAATGCCCCTCCAACACTTCCAATGGAACTCGAACCTGGGCATTACCAAAATGTAAGAGAAAACGCAACCACTAGACCACAAAGAGTTACATATCTAATTCTTTTTTTTTTACTTGTCATCTTTCACTAACATTTTTTTAATAATAATAAATCAATATAATATAATATATTATTCTTAAAAAAAAGATAAAATAAAATAATATATTAATTAAAAAATATATTAATATTATTCTTTAAAAATAAATTATACTAACATTAATTAAAAATAAGAATAACATTAAAATATACAAACATTAAAATAAAAGTAAAATAAACCATACTAATTAAAAATAATAAATATGATAATTTTTTATAAAATATAAAAATAATAAAACTCTAAAATAAAATAAAATATTATTATAATAATTAAATAATAAATTAATTTAGCGACGGATTTTTCTTTCTGTCACTAAATTTAGTGACGGAAATTTCAAATCCGTCGCTAAATTTAAATAAAACAAAACAAAATAAAATAAAATATTAATATAATAATTAAATAATAAATTAATTTAACGACAAATTTTTTATTTCCGTCGCTAAATTGTAAATATAATAAAATAAAATAAAATATTAATATAATAATTAAATAATAAATTAATTTAGTGACGGATTGGATATTTCCGTCGCTAAATTTAGCGACGCAAAACCCAAATCCATTGTTAAATTTAAAATATAATTAAATAAAAAAGAATATTAATATAATAATTAAATAATAAATTAATTTAGTGACGAATTTTTGATTTTCGTCACTAAATTTAGCGACTTAATTATCAAATCCGTCGCTGAATTTAAATATAATGAAATAAAATAAAATAAAATATTAATATAATAATTAAATATTAAATTAATTTAGCGACGAATTAGAGATTTTTGTCCATAAATAGTGATGATGAATGAAGTTAAACAACTGAAATTTAAAAAATATTTGTACTATATGAGAGAAGCGAACGTAGGTAGGAGATGAAAAATATGAAGGGTGAACTTGACAGTCTCGACTAATTAAAAATTATTTATTGCAAATTGATTAAATTATTTATTATTAAAAATTATCAATTTGATAAAAATTGTAATATTTACTATATATTCAATTCGATTCCATTATTCAAAATATATTAAAAAGAGAGATACTATTAAAAATAGAAAAAATTCAGTTACAAATTAGTGCTGAATTTTAAAATACCAATATTAAATTAACCACGAATTTAGTTATGAATAGTTATTTTAAGTAATTAGCAATGAATTTTGTTTTGAATTTCTTTTTTTTGTGGCTAATTAGGGCGAATTTAACCACAAATTTTTCAGTTCGTTGCTAAATTTTGTGACAAATATTTTTTTTGTAAATAATTAGCGACGAAAAATTTTTATAGCTAATTGGCAACGAAATTTGTCACGAAAATTTCTTCATGGCAAAATTTAGCGACGAATAACAGTATTCGTAGCAAAATATAGCCACGAAATTATTATTCATCGCTAATTAGCGACGAATTTTGTAACGAAAGATTTTTCGTCGCCAATTAATGACGAATTTAGTTACGAAAAATTTTTCGTCACCAATTAGCGACGACTTTAGCTACAAATAGTGTATTCGTTGCTAATTTAATCATGAATAGGTTTTTGTCGCAAATTTTGTTGCAAAATAGCGATGAAAAAATTTTTCGTCGCTAAATCTATCGCAAAATAGTGACGAATTTCTTCTATCGCTAAAATCCATCGCTAAAACTATATTTTTTTATAGTGGGTTACAGAATCGAATCACCATCACTATTCCACGATATATCAACCCGAAGTTTGGTAAATCCAATGACGGGAGAAATTTTCCAATGCAAAAATTTCTCAAACCCCAATATTTATTTTCACTTTTGACGATCTCTCACTCACTCTCGTAGCAATGTATTCATCATTGTTACATTTCCAAATACAAAATTAAGGAGGGAACCCCGAGAGAGAGAGACACTTTTCTTGAAAGTTATGTGTGTAGTTTTTGCATGGGAGGTTATTAGTAAATGCAACCTCCCTTGACACATGCCCACGTGGGCAAAACTAACATCTCTCACTTGCACACGAAGACATTTTATGCAAAGCTGGAGGTAGTTATTCGTGTGTGAGAGTCGACCACACCTATCTCACATATCTTTTATTATAATAGATCACAAAATATATGAGAATAATAAGTGCAAGAAATGAAATTGTGACTTAATAATGCATGCATGTCATATATTTCAATAAGTATCAAAATTAGTATACAGTGAAAAATGTCAAATTATATATAAACCCAATAATTCCATATGTCTCACAAAGGAATCTTTCACAAAAGGTTTGGTGAAGGAATCAACAACCAAACTGTATAAAATATACTTAAACATTACTATACATTTCTTGGTGATATCTTTTACAAAATGGTATTTAGTATCAATGTGTTTGGTCTTTCTGTGATACTTGGGGTTTCAGTTGTAGGCAATATCGGTTTGATTATCATTATAAATCATCACTGTCCTCCATTTTTATTCACAACTCCTAAGTCATTCAGAAATCTCCAAAACCAAAACACTCCATTGAACTGCCATTGAGCATACCACAAACTTAGTCTCTATCGTAGATAAAGATACACAAATTTGCTTTTTGTTTCTCTAAAATATGGTATCATTTATTGAGCCGGATAGCAAAAACTAATGTTGATTTGCGTCTATCCAGATCACCACCCCAATCAACGTCTGAATATCCAACGAAACGCAAATCACCTCCTCTGTAACATAATGAGAGGTCCGTAATTCTCTTGATATATTTCAGAATTCTTTTTACTGCTCTCCAGTGATTTCTTCCAGGATTCAATTAATACCTACTCACTAGATTGACTGCAAAACAAATGTTTGATCGTATATGCCTCATCGCATATACTAGACTACATATTGTACTGGCATAAAGAATTCTACTTATCTCCCTTACTTCTTCCTGAATTTTAGGACGTATGTCAAGACTCAAATCTTCACTTTTAGCGATAAGAGTATCAATGAGTTGTAATCGCTCATCTCGAAATACTTAAGAATCTTCCTGATGTAGAACTCTTGTTAAAGAGTCAACATCATTCTCAAGCGGTCCCTCTAGATCCTTACTCCGAGAATGAACTAAATCTCACCCATGTCCATCATATCAAAACTCGACAATAACCATGTTTTAATGGTTATGTAATATTCTTTGTTGTTCTCGGCCAGCAAAATGTCACCCACATATAAGAACATGATCACAAATGAGTTATTGGAACATATCAGATAAATACAATGATTCTACTCGATCATTATAAAACCATAAGATATCACTTTCTCGTGAAATCTTAGATACGACCATGTGGATGGCTATTTTAGGTCGTATATCAATATCTGAAATCGACAGACCTTATTCTCATGATCAATTAGAACGAACCCAAAGGACTGCTCCATATAAATTTACTCATCCAAAACTTCTATTTACAGAAGACGATTTTTACGTCCATCTAGTATAACTTCATATCTATGTTTGCAACAATCGCTAAAAGTAAATAGATCGAGATAAATTGGACTACGATTTCTCGGTAGTCCAACCCCTTAGTCTGATTGTAACCCTTCGTTACTAGACAAGCTATATATACCTCTCTATCAATCCGTCGACCTTTCTTTTTGACCTTGATAACCTTTTTGTTCGCAATGGTCTTTCTGCCCATAGGTAAATCAACTAGGTCCCAGACCCTATTGATTTTCATCGACCCCCTTCTCTTTATTTATGGCCTTCCATAAATAGTTCTTCGTAGAAACCCATGAGAGCCTCTAAAACTGCTTTAAATTTCTCATCGTCCTCAAGAGTCACAATGATAGTCTTACTCTTAGTCGTGAAGCAACGTTTAAGTACGCTTCTTAAATACTTTACGAGGAGAGAGAGTCTCTTCACCTCTAAATGGATCATTCTCATTAGGACCAAAATCTATAATAGCTTCTTGTATCCTACCATTGAACTCACCTGGATTACTAGATTCATCCATCTCATAGAAGATAAAGTCTCGATAGATTTCACCTCTTGATAGATCGCTCTCACTGGGACGAAAATCTTTAATCGGTCCTTGAGTCACTAGACTCATCCATGTTATAGAAAGTAAAATTTTGATTGATTTCACATTTCGATGGATTGCTCCCATTGTGACAAAGATTCTTAATCAGTTCTTCGATCCTATCACTAGACTCAGCTGAGCTACTAACCTCATCCATCGAATCAAAGTTAGAGTCTTAATTGACTTCTCTTGGGGAAATCATCTTTAAGAAATGTGGTATCACGAGACTTAATCTCAGTAACAGTGCCGTCTGTATGCTCACCTAAGAACACATGCCCCATGGAATGTTTTAAGTATCTTATTAAAGATACATTTCTTTTCTCGCGGGTTTAATTTATCATGTGAATGTGATAAATTGTGATCATACATGGCAAACCCCATGACCTCAAGTGACTAAGGTCAGGCTATCTTCCTGTCCAAAACTCAAATGGCATACTAACTACGAATTTTAATGAGATATAATTGAGAACGTAGGTTGCAGTCAATAAATGTCTCTACAATAGGAGATAAGCAAATCGGTCTGCGTTATCATTGAGCTCACTATATCCAAAAAAGTCGTATTCCTCTTCTCTGCTACTCCATTCATTTGAAAAGTAGTAGAAATAGTCAGTTGTTTTGTAATACCCTTATTGAAACAAAGCTCTTTGGGTAGTTTTGATAAATACTCCGCCTTTATCGGTTTTGAGAATCTTCACTCTAAACTCTAACTGATTTTCAATCTCTCTAATAAATCTCCTGAACTATTCAAATATTTCAGATTTGTGGGAGATCAGATAAACATAACAAATACGCGTGTAATCATCTGCAAACATAATAAACTATACATCTCCATTTCGGGCTCTCATGCTCATAGGGCCACAGATATAGAAGTGGACCAATTGCAATGAAGTCCTAGTTTTCATTGCGTTGTCAAATGGTTTTCTTGTATCTTTGCTAGTTAGGTAAAATTCACATACCGATAACTCGAACCTAGTTAACGAGTTTAACAGACCACTCTCACTAACCAGTTCATCATCTCTTACCTTATGTGTCTAAGTCTAGTGTGCCACTGATTTACTTCTCAATCAGCGCAATCAGATGTAGAGGTAATTCTAGAATAACAAGAAATATCATTAAAAAAGAATAATATTCAACGCATACAGTTAATAATGGATAGAACCAGAACAATCAATAGCATTGTCGTAATTAATAAAAACATTATAGTTTCCAAAACAAAAGCAAAGCATCTCATCAACAATTCAAACAAAGTACTGAAATTAAGTTCCGTCAAATATCTTGAGTGTAAAGAATGTCATTTAAATATAGAGTCTGTCCACATTGTAACTTAAACTTGCAAGTATCAAACCCTCTGCTGGCGATGACAAATACTCTATTCCTTACTTGAATTCTCCTAGCTTAAGAACTCACTGGACGAAACTCTATTTACGCGCTTCTATCACAAGTTATGTAGTCGGTGGTTCCTGAGTTTACAATCTACAAATGAGAGGAATCAGTGAATGACGCGATAAATGAGTCAAAACTCAAACCACGTAAAGAAGAAAGATATTTCTTCTACTCGTCACACTTATGAGTGAAATGACCAAATCTATCTTAGACATAACACTTCGTATCGGTTTTATCAAATTTTTTCTTCCTGCGTTTTTGTACTTTGCTATTAGATTTCTCGGATGGTTTCATCTTGCCTGGATCTCAGGTTATTTTCTCATGCCTACGTCTTTTGTTCGGTGTCACGGGAGCTCTTACTTGACTCATCTGCATAAGTATGACCCGAGTATGATCTACTCGCCTTCAGGCGCTCCTTCTCGAGGTCATTGTGCCTATTTACGTTTGCGAAATTACGAATACTCTCGTCGAACATGACATAGATTTTCATGATCTCCCATGAATCAGGTAAAAGATTGTATCATGCACAATACCTGTAACTCATCTGAAATTGACTCACCCGCATCCCTCATCTCGGTGATCATACCCAACATTAACATTAACATTGTATGATCAACCCTTTATTATAAGTTATAAACTTATAAATCAGCATCCTCACCTCAGGATCTGACAGAGCACCATAATGCTCTTTTAGAGTGAGTCTGACCGATTTAACCATAGGATATTACTCATTCATCGGGATTAAGTCATCGTGCTTTCCATCGATAAGAGTTGCCCTAATTTGGCTATCCTTTTTCTTTAATGGACAATAGGCATCGTCATTCCGTCTATACTGAGGTATGGTACCCTCCCTGGGCCCACCATCTTATATCTCAGAATCTCAAACAGATCTTATTACTCGAGAATAAACTGAATCTTCTAGTGAAAAATTCATAATTATCGCCATTTAATTCATTCTACTTACAAAAATCTATTACGATAATATTCTAAGTAGTTAGAGAGAGTTTAAGGACTTATTGATATTTATTCTCACATTTTGTGTACCTTTCGAATCAACAAATTTCAAATGATTCGAGTATAGACCATAATTTGAGTGTATGAGTCAATGGACATTATACACCACAAACCGGAATTGCATCATACCATTCAGAGTTGGATTCAGCACACAAAAAGTCACAAATGTGAACGTGAAACCCTCATAAAATTGAAAAAATCCAATTCAGAGCAGCCGGGTTGGCCGCGGGGACCGCCACTCGCCCCCTGTGCGGTTGGAAGCACCTCCACGGACACACACGAAGCAATAGCAGTATACTGCACATGCCAGACACGCAGCGAGTCTGGCCCGCGCGTGGTATAATGATGCTACATGTATAGGACGTACTCAGCAAGGAAATATATACTTTATGAGATAAAAATTGCTACAGCCACATGCTATAGCTTGTTGGTATGGGCCGCTCAAACAAGTCACGCCATCTTGTGTTTGAATCTATGCGCCCACATCTATAGGCATAATTTTTTTTTTAACTCGTATGGAGTGGGTGTCTGGGTCGGATCCGACCCAGGACACCCAAACACTGTTCACGCATGAACTGCATGAGCCTGCTGCCATGTTCCTTCCTCGCTTGTGTACTGCACGCTCTCGCGGGTTGGGGCTGGTCTTCTTTGCCCGACGGGTCTGCAATCGATCCTTTCGACCTGAATGCCGGAAACTCATTTTCGGGCTTTTCTAATACGATTTTTACCGAAAAATTGCAATTAAACTTCCAAAATCATCCTAAATATAATTTAGTTGAAGATTTGAACCCTAAACTTAGCCATTTAAATATCCCCATCACGGCCCTTCGCGATTAATGGAGAAAATCAATTTCTGGCAACTCAAAAAATACAATCAATATGTCAAAATGCAAATTTGAGCATGACAAATATTTTTAAACCATTTTTACAGAGCGATTCATCCTTAAACTCAACAAATCTAAGATTTTGCGTCCGTAGGGTCAAAATTTTCGATTGGACTTTTTATAACCTTAATATACTCAAAAAAATTCAACAAAAATTATTTTCATGATCCAAGAATCATGGGCATTCTGTGGTACTCTCGGATTCACGAAATTTATCCATAATCCAAATCCTAAATTTTGTACCCTACATATTTTATACCCAAAAAATTCTAAATTTTTTTTTAAATAAATCTAATATCGCTCTGTACCAATGAAGGATTTATTACACGACATGCGTATGTGAAAGCGTATTAAATTAAAAGATTTCGAAATTTATGAATAAATACCTCATATGTAGGGTTTCAATAATTCAACTGAAATCCCGTATCCCACGAACGGATCGCTCGGTCAAGATGATAATTATAGAATCAAACCACAATCACTACTCCATGATACCTCAACCTAAAATCTGGTGAATCCAATGACTGGAGAAATTTTCCAATGCAAAAATTTCTCAAACCCCAATATTTATTTTCACTCTTGACAATCTCTCACTCACTCTCATAGCAATGTACAGAGAGAGATTTCTCTCACTCTTCGTCATTGTTACATTTCCAAATACAAAATTAACCCGAGAGAGCGAGACACTTTTCTTGAGAGTTATGTGTGTAGTTTTTGCATGAGAGGTTTTTAGTAAATGTAACTTCCCTTGACACATGCCCACGTGGGCAAAACTAACAGAAACTTTATTAATTAATTTTCTAGATTTGATAATTTGCAATTCTTGTGGGGTTTATTATTTATATGATCATTCATGTCGAGAGATAATGAAAGTTCGTGTGTAACTTTAAGAAGCAGCTATTTATCTTGAAAGCAAAAAGATGCAGTAGCTATACAATCTATGAAGGAAAATTAACTACTTGTACTTTCCAAGTAATGCAAAATCATCCTTTTACATTTACCAAAAATATTGATTGAATAAGTCAAATACTTCTGTAGTTTGCAATCATATCCACTAATATTGCGGGAAAAGTGACTTCCCACCACATTCTATTTCAATCAGATGAAGGTTTTCTTCCGGTTAAAAATTTGGGGTATGGGGTAAAAGCAAATTTTGGCTCACAAATGTGTAGTTTCGCTTCATTTTGAGCAAAATTTTAATTATTAGATATAATGAGGCAGCTAAACCAAGTTTGCTTTGACAAAGTAAAAGTTCTAACATACACCATAATCCTAGAAGAAGAATGGTTCCTTGAGCTTACATATTGATTATCGCATATTGAATCAAGTGACGATCAAGAATAAATACCCCTTGTCGATAATTAATGATATGTTTGATCAGTTAAGAAATACCATAGTTTTCTCTAAACTACATCTTAGATCCGACTATCACCAGATTAGGGTCAGAGGGGAAGATATACCTAGGACGGCATTTTGCACTCGCTATGGTCACTATGAGTTTTTGGTTATGACGTTTTGGTTAACTAATGTCTCAACAGTTTTTATGGAATTGATGAACCACGTTTTCAAACCCTATCTTGATGATTTCACTGTAGTGTTTATTGATGATGTATTGGTTTATTATAAAAATAGAGATCAACACGAACAACATCTCTGCATTACTTTACAGACTTTGAGGACCGAGAAACTATATGCCAAATTAAGAAAATGTGAATTCTGACTCGGTGAAGTAACTTTCTGGGGTCACACTGTCTTTGGTAGAGGACTTTTTGTACAGTTGAAGAAAATTGAAACTGTTATTAAGTGGTCCCACTTACTACAATTACGGAAGTGCGTAGTTTTTTGGGTTTGACAGGTTATTACCGTAAATTTATTAAAAATTTCTTTTCGATAGCTGCCCCACTTACAAGATTGACTCGTAAGAATGCACACTTCAGGTGGGATGAATAATGTGAGGCTAGTTTTCGGACTCTAAAGGACAAACTTGTGTCGACTCTAGTACTCATATTACCGGTTAGTAGATAAAGATATGTGATTTTTAGTATGCCTCTATGATCGGTTTAGGTGGTGTACTGATACAGGGACGAAATGTAATAGTTTATACTTATAGACAGTTGAAACCTTATGAAAAAAAATTATCTGACATATGATCTAGAGTTTGCGGTTATTGTTTTTGTTTTGAAGATTTGGAGACACTACCTCTATGGTGAGTATTGTGAAATATTCATTGATTATCAGAGTTTCAAATACTTATTTACCCAGAAGGTGTTGAATTTAAGACAACGCAGATGGCTTGAATTGTTAAAGGATTATGATATTACTATTCAGTATCAACAAGGCAAAGCAAATGTTGTAGCAGATACCCTCAGCCATAAATCTACTATTCAGTAGCAGCACTACGAGTAGGAAAACATCAGATGATAGTTGAATTTGAGCAGTTGAGGATTAATACTGAGATTACCAGTCAGGGGTCTCTTTTGACTCGGTTTATGGTCGACCAGATCTCTCTAATCACATTGGGGTAGCTCAACAAACTAATGAGAAAACAATTAAATTGAGAGAAGATGTTCTGAAAGGGGGAAGCCTGAATTTAGTATATCAAATGAAATTGTCAGATTTCTGGATAGAGTGGTAGTGCCAGAGGCTCAAGTATTGCGTAGATTAATTTTAAAGGAAACACATAGTTCAGTCTTTTCTGTTCATCCAAAACCCACCAAAATGTAATGGGATTTTCGTCAATCCTTTTGGTGGCCCGTTATAAAGAGAGACATTGCAGAATTTGTATGTATATACTTGGCATATCAACAAGTAAAGGCTGAACACCAGAGACCTGATGGACTACTTGAGTCACTCCCTATTCCTGAGTGGAAATGAGAGCATATTACTATAGATTTTATATCAGGATTGTCGAAAACTATGAGGAGATGTGATACCATATGGGTCATAGTAGATCATCTCACCATATCAACTCACTTTCACCCAGTTGTAGTGACTTATTCTATGGAGAAATTAGCTAAACTTCATATTGATGAGATTGTAAGATTATATGGCATACCAATATCTATTGTTTTTTATAGAGATCCACGATTTGTTTCTCAATTTTGACAAAACTTTCAAACCAGATTAAGAATTAAACTTAATTTCTCCACAGTATATCATCCCCAGACAGATGGTCAGTAAAAAAAAAACTATACAGACTCTAGAGAATATGTTGAAAGTTTGTGTTCTAGAGCTCCGTGGTTGTTGGGATAAACATTTGATATTAGTGGAATTTACTTATAACAACAACTACCTCTCCAGTATTGGCATGACACTATTTGAAGACTATATGAGAGAAAATGTAAGGCTCCTCTTTGTCGGGACAAAGTAGGAGAGAAATAGATACTTCAATCCGAGATAGGGCCGCTTATCTACAAAAAACCATAGGAAAGGTTCGAATCATTCGAGAAAAGCTTAGAACAGCTCAATCTCGCCAAAAGAGTTATACAGATTAGAGATGCAAAGACTTGAAATTTGAGGTAGGAAATAAAGTTTTTTTGAAAATTTCTGCGATCAAAGGGGTGTGAGATGTGGGAAGAAAAAGAAAAACCTCAACCCTAAATTTGTTAGTCCTTTTGAGAATCTAGCGAGGATTAGGTTATCTGCTTATGAGTTGGCTTTACCTTCAGTATTTGAGCGAGTTCACTCTACCTTTCATATTTCAATGTTAAGGAAATATGTTCATGATCCTTCACATGTGATCAACTATGATCCTCTCCAAATTACTGAAGATTTAACTTATATTGATCAGACAGTCCAGATTTTAGACTCTCGAGAGTAGAAATTAAGGAACAAGACTATCAGATTGATAAAAGTTCTGTGAAAATATCATACCTTCGAGAAGGCATCTTGGGAGCTGGAATAAGAAATAAGGAAATGATACCCATATCTTTTTTAGCATAAACGGTGATCCGAAGGATCAGATTTTTTAAAGGGGAAGGATGTAAGATCACATTTGGAGAAAATAATTAAAGCATGTATTTGTATTTACATTTTTTTTTGTACTATATCAACCAGTATCCGGAGTCATACTCCGATTAATCCAATTCGGGACTTGTAGTGGCTCATTCAAGAGTACTACCCTCCCAACGTAATTTTTTTCATGTTCAAGTCGCGAATCGAATTCGAAAACTTGATTAAAGGACCTAACACCACATCCCACTATGCCAATTGTCCGTTGATATGTTTGCATTTTATTGAACACACGTAAATTTCTCTCATCACACAGTGATAAAATTTCTTGATTTCCTTTTTATTTGTGATTTTTATGTTTATGATTTTAAGTAGAGGTCGAGTATATTAAAATTAGCATACATATTGGTAAATGGAAACGATCAGAATAAGACAATAAAAGAACACCTATAGAATAAGTTAGAAATCCAGAAAAAAAATTTAGAGAGGAAATGAAGGAAAAGTCAAAAGAAGAATTACAAGTTTTAGGCAAATACCATATTTGTATTGTTTCTATGATATCTAATAATCATATTTGATATGTTTTCAGACTGTTTGTGATATTTAAATAAGTATAGAATAAAAAAGGAAACAAAAATCTCACTTTGTAATATCAAAAGATAGAAACAAATCTAAATTTAACATTCTAGATAGCCTAACTATACTCTATTATTTATTCAATATCTTTTTCTGTACAACTGTAAATTGAGTAGGGTTTTCTCTTGAAGAAACTAGACTTTCATATGATTCAAAGAGTTTCGTAAAGAATTGAATTTTTAGTGAATTGTTGAAATAGTGTGATCTCTGCAGAAAAACTGCTCTGTTTATAACATGACCATACTTTATTCTTTATCAAATATCTTTCTTTATACAATTGTAAATCGATTAAGGTTTTCTTTTGAGGAAACTAGATTTCAATAGTTTTAAAAATGACATAAAATTCAAAAAGTTTCATTGAACAATGAATTTTTGGTGAATTTTCAAAATGTCACGTTTTCTGCAGAAAACCCTATTTCTGTCTACTTCTGTGCTAAATTTTGCCTCAATTGTTGGCTCCCTTCAAGGCTGAATTAGATTAACCTCTAAACACAAACATTGTAACACTATGTCTTATCTTTAAATGGCCACAAGAATTACTTCAATCCGATATGTGTAGAAGATATTATGTTAATTTTTTTTATTGCTGCACAAGTTGTATTGTAAATTTTGGGCTGTAACATTATTGATGTGATTTTCTCTGTGCAACTAGAACTAAAACTTGTTATGAATATACAAGCTGTAACCCTAAGTTTTAATTTTGTGTGGCAAATGGAATCATCTAGATCCAAACATTATAGCCCAAGATATAACAGTTTTATCAAAACGTGTTTGTACTGAAATAGTTCATTGGAATGCTATGAGTTGATTGACTATAGGGATTGCATATTTGTGATGTTTGGTTATAAATCCTATGTAATCATTGTGATAAATTGGGATTTTTGTGATCATTACTCATGTAAACATGAATTAATATGAAGAGAAAGTTATACTACGATTATTTCTTCGAAAGCTTTACGAAACTTATGGGCGAAACTTGAAAAACTATAGATGTATCTCTTCTCCCTACGAGGGCGGAATTAGAAACAGGTGAATGTTTAAGATGTCTAACCTAAAAAGACTTTGATTTCATTTAAAAATACCAAATTTTGGTTTGTTTTTCTAGACCCTCATACATGAATTTGGTTCGACATTCAATTCATTTATTTAAATATCAATTTCAATTTAGAATAACAAAGATATAGAAAGGTAATGAATCTAGAGTGGTAATTGTACGTATTTCTTTGGGATTGTTTGAGATAATGTGTATCTCTTGTGTACTCTTTGATATCATGTTAGTTGCTTGCTAATATTGATATTCCTATACTTGATTACTTGTTATCCATTCTATTGGTCCTCCACATACTTGCTCAGGTTATGCTGACCCCGATATCCTTGTTTTCAGGTGATCAGGGAGACGAGAGAGAACCGTTGAGTAGAGACCTTTGAGCCAAGGGATTTCGATCTCTATTTTTTTCCGGCTCGCTTATATTGTTAAGACATGTTATTCTTGTATTACTTTTGCATTTGTATGAGTTTCTTGTTATATGTAAATGAATAGTTGAAGATCAATGAGAGTTTTGTATGTATAGTTTTGTCTATGTTGAATTATATTCCATGATATATTATCGGATGACCAGGAGATCCATTAATACCGTTTGTTTGATATTACAAGTGATCTGTGTGTTTTATCAAGTTTTAAATTAACCCTAAGTGACTAAATAGTCACTAAATAAGGAAGACTCTATCGTTATTTTATTTGAAAAAGATAAACAATTTATTTTCTTTTAATATAAATTACCTTCCATGTTATCACATATGGAGAGTGCGATTATCGCGAATCTAAATATCGCATTTTAATCATGATGGTCGCTTCCACATTTGCTTGTATGTTTCCTTTTCTTAGGGGTTATGATGCCTGGATAGCGGGTCATCAATGAAGGCCTTACCGCTAGTGAGCCATTAGTACAAAGAAGAACTACATGTATCATCACCAGCACCTCTTCTTTGTTGAAGTCTGACCCCAATCTTGGGTCCACTAAATCCAGTAGACTATCATTTGCCTTTAAATGGAGTGCCTACCATGGAAAAAGTGCAAAAATGAGAAAGTGGCAAGACTATTGCAATTGGAAGTCCAAGCTCCGAAGAATTCAACATCACCCATGAACAAGGATTGCCCATTCTCCCAAAAAGGAAACAAATGAGAGAGGTGCAGGTCAATCTGTGCATCAAGCTATGTGACAAGTAAAACAACATAACATCTCTACTGGGTTCCTGTCACATGGAAGATTGCTTAAGAAGGCAGCAACATGAGCCTTCTAAGGAAGCCTCATTTCATATATTTAGTCAATTGAAGTCAGAGCGAAAGCAAAATATCAAACTAACCCAATCAAGCAGGAAGAAGTCGTCCTTTCATTTTTCGTCCCAGAATCAGGGACGAAAATTATTTTTCATCCCAGAATCAGGGACGAAAATTTTTTTCATCGCTAAAATCTGCGACGAAAAAATGGTTTTGTCGCTAAATTTCCGATGAATATATGTTCTCGTCGCAATTTACAACAAATTTAGCAATAAATAATTTTTTCTTTTATAATTTGCAACGATACTTATGGTTTCTGATAGATAACTTATTAAATGCACTAAAATAAAAACTAAATTGACAAACTATTAACAATATTTGCATACTATGATATAATTATAAAAAAAATATTCAATATATTGATTATTAATTAATAAGTATTTCTACTTTAACTCTTAGTTTAGTGAATCGAATACTTAAACAAATTTATAAGATAAAGTTATCAGTGTTAGGAATGAAAAATTAAACAGATAATGAATAGAAAATAAATGTACTAATAATAATTTTTTGTAACAATTTAAAAGATTTGTAAAGTTATATAAAATGAATGTACCAATTTAAAATATTACACTATATTATCATTCTTTTATATAAACAGATAATAAATGAACTATTTTATATAAGGTTTTTTGAATATCTTAAGATTTTATACGCTATAAGTGTATATCACCGTTTACAAATCGTTTTTTAATATTAGAAAATGTTTCTAATACAAGTAATTAAAAAAATGACCGAATAATGAATTTTAACGACGAATTTTGCCACAAATATTATATTTGTCGCTATTTTACAACAAATTTAGTAACAAATAATCGAATTTATTGCGACGAATATAAATATTTGTTGCTAAATTTGCGACGAATATTGAAATTCGATATAAATTTAGGAACAAATTCATTTTCGTCCCAAATTTAGGGACGAATTGAGAAATTCGTCGTAAAATTTTGAGACGAATAAATAAATTAGTCCCAGATTTAGGGACGAATTTCTATTTCGTTCAAAAAATTTGGGACAAATTTTTTTTTTGTCCCAAATTTAGGGACGAATTTTTAATTCGTTACAAAATTTGAAACAAATTTTGAAATTCGTTGCAAATTTAGCAACGAATTTTTTTTTTCGTCGCAAATCTGCAACGAATTTTGCGTCAAAGAATTTTGGATGCATTTCCCACCAAAACCATACAATCAATTCAAGAGAAAGTAAGAAATGGAAAAAAATAAAGAAAAATTTTGCATGAACAGCGAAAATATTCAAATGAATAGAGCAAGCCACAATTTCCATAGTCTTTATTACAAAAAGGTTAACACAAATTCGCGCAAGTACCATACAAAATCTGTCCTTTTTTTTTTTTTTTAATACCATTTCGGTGGTCTCATATTGAAATATTTCTTGCCATGTTCAAAAAAGTGGGAGAGATTAACAGATGTAGCTTCACTCGTTCCAAGCTTTACATATATAAGTCTGGGATCTGCCAGCAAGAAAATCAGAATCCAGAAAGTTGACTGGATATAGATCATTTCCAGATGCTGAATCAGTCCATGGCCCATCGAGCGACAAATTTTTGCCCTTGCTCTCCCTTGTATGCTCTTCATCAATGTACTGTCTTTTTTTCTCGGTTGCCTTGAGCATCATTTCATCCTTCGAAACACTTGAATTTAAAGCAAATCCTTTAATAATGCTCTTTCCTTCAAGCATGCTCACTACCGAAGACATAGAAGGCCTTTCCGCCGGTGAGACATTAGTACAAAGAAGAGCTACTGTAATACCCAATTATAAAAAAAAAAAAAAAAAAAAAAAAAAAAAAAAAAAAAAAAAAAAAAAAAAATTAGGGCTTAAAGCCCAATTTTCTCTCTCTCTTTCCCCCTCTCTTCTCTCTTCTCTCTCCCTCTTCTTCTCTCCCTCTTTCTTCTCTCTTTTCCCTTCTCCCCGCCGCCGTGTCTCTTCCCCTCCTGCTGCCGCCGCCGCCGCCAGCACCGCCGGTCACCACCAGCGCCACCCACAGCCGCTGCAGCTTTCCTCCCTCCCGCGAGCGAGCCGCTGCAGCTCCTCTCTGCACGAGCGCCGCTGCAGCTCCTCTCTTTCGCACAACAGCGCGCGAGCTAGCGCGAGCCAGCTCGAGCAAGCGCGAGCCAGCGCGAGCAGCGCGCGAGCCCAGCGCCAGCCCAGCGCCAGCCCAGCGCGAGCCCAGCGCGAGCAGCCCGCGAGCAGCGCGCGAGCAACCCGCGAGCAGCGCACGAGCAGCCCGCGAGCAGCGCGCGAGCAGCGCGTGGGCAGCGCGCGAACAGCGCTCGATCAGCGCACGAGCAGCGCGCGACACCCAGCGCGCGACCCCAGCGCGATCCCAGCGCGCCCTTGCGCGCCTCTGCCCGAGCCCCTGCGCACCTCCAGCACGAGCGCAAGCGCTCCAGCTGCGACCCACTGCGCGAGTGCTCGATCCAGCTCGCGAGCGCGACCCTAGCCACTGCGGCCCAGTCCGGCCCGCGGCCCACCAGGCCCGCCAGCCCATCAGCCCGCGGCCCACGGCCCGCGACGGCCCGTGACAGTCCGTGAGCCTCTGCGAAGGTAAATGACTCTAAGTTTCGATTTTCGCACTTGGGTTTCGAAATTCTTTAGTATTGGACTTAAATTGTTCGCAATTGTTTCAAATTTGGAAACATTCAGGTTTTAGACCAAACCAACGGGCGAACGAAAGCTAAATTCGAGATCCGAAGAATCCTAGGTGAGAGAAATGAAATCTCTTCAACCCTTGAATAAACCTTGTCAAATTAGGTAGCATTAGTTGATTTGTTTATAAATTGAGGAATTTAGGGTTCGTACGAAATTAAGAAAAACGATAAACCCTGAAATAGTCGGAAATTGATGAAAATCGTGATGACTTGATTAGGTTGGCTTTCTTAGTGACTCGATTGAGGGGCGTCTTGTTTTGCGTATTTTGGCATTATTGGGGAGTGCGTTACCTTCCCCAAAACTGTGAGTGGGATTTATTTCAATGCTTTTGCTTAATATGTAAATCCTGTTTTACAACATTTTGATAATGAGCATGATTTGTCGTATGTTGGAAATGTTTTGACCGGTTTTAAAATTGACTTTTGTGAACCGTTGGAGTGTCCAAAAACTGTATTGAATTATGAAATTATGCATCCATGTGGTTGAAATGTATAATGTGCCATTTTATGCTCTATGTTGCATTGGTTTATGAACCTGACTTCGGCACATTTTGATGTGATATTGATTTTGGCTTTGAGAGCTTTGATATGTATTGTTCCGTAGCTACGAAGGACACCGTGAGAGGCGCTTTGGTGGCGTCCGGATATGCCTAGGCCTGGGGTATCCCACGAGTTGTCGTGATTTGATTATCTACACGGTACTAGCCAGGTTGAACCCGAAAGGGGGAGGATTTGGATTTGGATTGGATATCCTCTTCAAGTCTAGCACCTGGACGAGGTTCGTCGCCAACGCCGGGGTAGAGAGCACTTTAAAGAAATTTGCATATAACACCCCCGGTGCGCCTGTCATAGGTCGCGGTAGACCTCTGCCAGGACATTTTCGGCTGGCAGCTCTATGATTTTAATGACAGTGCTTTGGATGCATATTTGACTTGAAAATGCGTGAAATGATATATTGTTGAAATGAAGAGCATGATGATTTGAAATATGATTTATATACTTATGTTTTGACACTCCAGTTTCACACTCCATATTTGACGATTGCATTGACCCACTCACTCACTGAGTATTCTTCTCCCGAGTACTCACCCCTCATTTCCCTTTTGTTTCAGAGATAGTATTTGACAAGGAGCGTCGCTTTTAGGACGCCCAGTTTCTTTGGGAGATCAGGCTTGGACTTGAGGAATTATTGTGTATTTCCGCTGCAAATTTGTATTGGTGATGTATATGTATTTTGAGGTCTATAGATGACCATTTTTTTATAATTCTGGGATGACTGTATAAATATGGACATTTAAATTGTAGAACTCTCATGTCACTGCATGACATTGCATTGAGGCATTTCTTTTCATTGCGTCTGTATTTGGGAATGTGTCATGTCTTAGAATTGTCCTCTAGGATCGCTCGGTGCCTCCTCTAAATCACAGGAGGGGCGACTGGCGGCTGTCCATGCCTTTGACGGGGGCATGGCAGTAGAGGTCTGTGGTTAGGACTGAGGAGAATTGTTTGTTAGCCTTGCGTTGCCCTGGATTGTGCAGTAGGATGATCTGATTTGTTGTTGAGGATAATATATGCATTTTGAGGCCGGGATGGCCCCTTTTGGACAGGTAACAGGTTTATTTTAATATGGGAGACCTCCGATATATGGGGAGGTTCTGCCCGATTTTCTGTAAAAATACAGCCGGCATCCAGGGTAACGGGCGGCTGCTCACGATCCCGGTTCGGGGCGTGACAGCTACATTGATCGTCACCAGCACCTCTTCTTTGTTAAAGTCTGACGCCAATCTTGGGTCCACTAAATCCAATAGACTGTCATTTGCCTTTAAAAGGAGTGCCTACCATGAAAAAGTGCAAAAATGAGAAAGTGGTAAGACCATTGTATTTGGAAGTCTAAGCTCCGAAAAATTCAATATCATCCATGAACATGGATTACTATTCTCCCAAAAAAAGAAATAGATGAGAGAGGTGCATGTCAATCTGTGTACTAAGCTATTTCACGAGTGAAACAACATAATATCTCTCTTGGGTTCCTGTCCCATGTGAAGATTGCTTAAGAGGGCAGAAACATGAGCCTTCCAAGGAAGCCTCCTGTCATATATATTGTCAATTTAAGTAAGAGGCAGAAAATGAGTGAGAGCAAACTATCAAACTAACCCAATCAAGCAGGAAGAAGTCATCCTTTCTTTTGTAATTTGTGTTGCACCTTCCACTAACAGTTTCCAACACCACAATTCCATGTACTCGTACACGAGCAACAACTGGTTTGATTCAACACAACATCCATAGAGCTTCACAAGATGAGGGTGTTGTAGAGCTGAAATCATCCCTATCTCATTCACAAACTCGCGGTTACCCTGTTTTGATTTTGAAGAAAGCTGCTTTACCGCAATTATGGTGCCATCCGATAATAGCCCCTACAATGACATATATAATCTTAGATCTTTTTCTCAGATATGAATTAGCTGCTAAAAGGAAATAAATTGTCAGCAATTATCTCTTCTTGGGATACCTTATACACAGAACCAAAACCACCTTCTCCAATCTTATTAGCAGCATCAAAGTTGTTTGTGGCAGCTTTTATTTGCCTTAAGGTAAATGAACCAGTTTGCAGCTCTAAACCCCTTAAGTCTGTGGGAGAAGCTTCATTTATAAGAAACATTGTCCAGAATAAGCTATAAAAGTTAAGACACATTAGTCATGCAACTTGACATTATAGTGGCAACCAAGTATTCTCCAGTAACCCAACAAACTAGCTACCAACCGATCCCAAACAGTCGGTAGATAACCTTATAAACAAAATATGTTGCTTTTGGATGCAAGATAGTAGTGGGAACAACAGGGATGGCAAACATGGGATCAGGAAATATTTGAACCATATGAGATCATGCTATTTTAGCTCCCACGAGCATATAAATATCATAAAATCAACCTCAAAATACCTTCTTCCATTGTGTTCTTGCATCCAAGACAGCCTTTCCACCACAAGATGCCCAAAACAATGACAATAACAGATACAACTGCAACCACAATTCCGACAACAGCTCCAGCAGACAAAACATTACCTTTTTCTACAGGAACAGGAAACTGCATAAAGATTAAATAGTAGATCAGGATGAGATGACCAATAAAGATACAACAACAACAACAGCCTAACCTTTAATCCCAATATTTTGGGTCCGTCATTTGAGAGACAAGAATGGAGATGATTTAAAAAAATAAATAAATAAATAAATAATAATAAAAAATAAACAAATAAATACATATAATATAATGGTTTAATTTAACTTGTGCGGATTGTTCTATACCACTCATTTATTTCCAAAGCCATCTTTTTATCTAGACCCTTAGATATCATATCTTTTCAGATAATTTGCATTCAAGTTTTAAGCAATTTATCTCTACGTTTTACTATATCTCCTATACTTAAGTTCTCAATTCTTCTAATTGGTGGTCTTTGGGTCTTCTTTGTATATACCCAAATCATCTCAAATAACACTCTCGCATCTTATCAACAACTAAACTAATTTCCAACTTGTTACGAATTTTTTCATTTCTAATTCTATCTTTTCTAGTTTTGTCACACATCCATCTATCTCCTGACTGGTGCGTCTTTTATTGTTGATAACTTTTAACAATGGTTTCTTTTTGTCTATACCGACGTTTTTTATAAAACCGTAAGGAAATATATACATATTTAAACGGTATAAATTATAACGTTAAGAAAAGTTTATAAACCGTGAGTAAAGTTAACACAGTCATCGATAAAAATGATATTCAATTTTTGATAGTTATCATTTGTCGTTAGTAAATATAACATTTTTAAGAACGGTTTGAAAATAATCAGGTCTACTGGATTTACTTAACCATACCATCTGTATAAATCTATAATTATGATAACTTGTATTCTACTATTTGTAAATATTATATGTCTATATATATTTATATAATTTTTAGAAATAGTTTAAAATTTTAGAGTTAATGTAGGAGAAAATAATTTATGATAACGTGTGTTATGTGTGTTGTAATACATTATAACCTGTGATATTATAATTTATGATAAATAATGGTAACAACTGATAAGTAGTGGTAAAATATTATAATACGCTATAACTTGTAATAAGTAGTGATAATAATTTACTAAAAGTCTGTAAAAGTATAAAAAATTTATAAAAAAAATTAGAATTATCTTGAGATACACAATATACTATTTTCTAATAATACATACATAATATTAGTACTATATATATTATTATAAATTATAAATTATTGGAGAATATATGTTAGTTAATATTAATTTAAATTCTCTTATATTAATAATTTAAAATTTTAAAATATTTTTGTATAAAAAAAAAAGAAAAAAGAAAAGTAGAAAAAAGTGTGGAAGGTTGAGAGAAAAAAAGAAAAAAAAAAAAAGAGAGTGAGATAGAGTCAAACTCCACAGTTCTAATTTAATCAAATTTCTCTTTTTCGCGCCAAAAATATTTTGTTTCTTTATTCCAATTTAATTATTTTTTTGTCAAAAACAATTAATTCATTTTAGACAATTCAAAACAATGATTTCTTTTTTGATGCCACATCACAAATTAACAATCAAATTTGATCAAGTACCAAAAAATTTTATTATTTTATTTTAAATTCAAACAACTCAATTCTTACAAAAATTGAAGGTATAATGCATAGTAACAAATGGTAACAAATAGTAATAGCTAGTAACAAGTGATATAATACGTATATTTAATTTGAAAAATATTATTACAATCGTTGGATTAATGAGTGATAATGAAAGTAAAAAAAATTATAAAAAATTTAGAATTATTTTCAAATACAAATGTACTATTTTCTAATAATATAATAATAATATTCGTAAATTATTACATAATACATTCATATTACTATATATATTATTATAAATTATAAATTATATTATTCTTGAATAGAGAATATATGTTAGTAATAATATAAAATCATAATTATTAATATTAATTTATCAACTGCTCCGCACGCCAAAATGATAGAACATATTGGTGGAGTGCGCTTGAAATAAACATATTGGTGGAATTATCAACATTATATGATTTTATATAAATTTCAAAAAGAAAAATTATTTAATATACAAATTTAGTCTTTTAAAATTTTTCAATGATAAATTCACAAATTCACTCCAAAATCAAAGACAATTAAACAATGATCTTTGACGCCACATCATAAATTGGTAGTTAAATTTGATAAAACTTTAAAATATTTTATCATTTTTTTTTTCAAAATCAAGCAATTGGTGGCAAATTTTGTGAAAATTTGAAAAACATTTTATCATTTTATTTTGGAATCAATGTACCCACCAAAAACTTTTTATTTATTTTTTATTTTGAAACGAAATTTAATTTTGGCGCCAATTATATTTCTCTTTTCTTTTTTTACTCTCTTTACTTGCTTTTATTTAAACAAAAATAATATAAAATCGCTAAATTAAATTTAACTTGCCTATTTATTTATGTTAACGAAATCAAACCACCTTATCATAATATAAATATAAAATTTATTATCGCATTATAATATGATTACAACATAAGGTGATTTTGGCAAAATTAATCAAACCACCTTACTATTAAATGTGATGCCTTTCAAAAAATTAAGCCGAAAAGTTTAGATTATTTAGATAAAGCAAGATTATTTTGTGTTACTTTACATTAACGAAATTAGCATGATAAACCAAGAGATATTAAATCTAAATATGTGACATGATAATAAATGTATTTTTTTAAGATTGGTTACTTTAATAATCATCTAATTAGATTAATATATCTATTAAATATATCTATCCAAGAATAATATTACTAGTGCAACATAAATTTTATCTTGATTCCTAATGATATTAATTTTGTCTTGCGTCTAAGAGTAGAAATGGTAATTGAGCAAAATAAAAGTGACATCTTTTCTATTATTTCTATCATATTACATCATTTATGTACAGAAAAGAATAATGATATTGTTAGTGGGTGAGAAGGAGACTACTAGTGTGCAGTACAACTAATACACACGAGAGAAGAAAATGATATTGTTAATGGGTATTACTATTAGTTAATGTTACACAACTTGATATTATTCTCTTAAATATTATTGTTAATCGATATTATTAGCGTGGTTTATTGTCTAATTTTATACATAATCTGGATATTATTCTCTTACAATCTTTTGACTTGTAACAAGTATAAATTTTAAAATATTTTTTTACGATATAAAATGCTAAATTTTTTATTTTAGCGTAGGAAATGTAATTTTATTTACATATTATCGAATCATTTTACATTTTTATATTTTTTCTCTATTTTATTCGGTGTATCATGGTATAATATATAGTAACAAATGGTAACAAATAATAACAACTGGTAACAAGTGATATTCTTATAACAAGTGATAAGTGGTAATAAGTACAGTAACAATGTAGACAAGCGGTAATTAATGGTAATAACCGGTAACAAGTGATATTCTTATAACAAGGGGTAAATGGTAGCAAGTGCAGTAACAATGTAGTAATAATGTTAATAAAAACAAAAATACAAAAAAAATCAAATAAAAAAATTAAAAAAATAAAATTGATGATATAATAATAAAAAGAGCGGTAAAATAAAATTAAATTAAAAAACACTATACACCAGTAGGGATAGGTGTATTTATGTATTCATGGAGAGAGTAATGAAAATATACATAGATCTAATATATCCAATTACATAATAATTTTTTTACCATAATAAGTTTGGCATGAATGATTCATTCAATCATTTACAAATTTGTATGATTAGAAATAAACCAACTATGTGGAGAAGAATAAGTTTCATGAATTATTTTAAAATATCAAAAAATTAATATATCCAAATTGTGTACTATATTAATTTTAAATATTTTTACATATGACATATTAGTGGTTGAGATATGGTTGGAGTTGGTGGAATATGTGTGTGTGATATATGGAAGTTGTGTGTGAAAATTGTGTGGAGTATGAAATATGAAAAATTAAATTTTTATTTATTGCGGATTATGTTTCGTAATTACAAATTGTGATCGAATTTGAGACCTAAGATACAATAAATACAACATTTAGTGTTTTTCGTTAATTATACCAATATAATTAATTATACCATTATATACAATTACATTAATTGTCGTATTTTCAAATTATATTCAATAAATTTTTAAAACTATAACACTATATTATATAAATTATTAATTTTGTTGTGAAATATCAAGAAAATATAAGGAACTTTTGAGAGAATGAGAGAAGAATAATTTTATTTCTCTATATTTGATTATCCCAAATGAGATTACAAAGATACCTATTTATAGGAATTTTGAGAAACAATAAAAAGACACTTCCATTAATATAATAACCCAAAAATTGAATGATCACAAGTATACCCAAAAGCCAAAAGTTATCATGTCATTAAAGAGTAACTCAAAAGCCAATGGTCATCTTGAATTTGTTCATTCATTTGAAAAAGCACTCATATGAATAGACATCCACAATAAATGGTCATTTATAACACTCCCCCTTGGATGTCTATCGTATAAAGAATATGCCTCGTTAAAACCTTACTAGAGAAAAACCCAGTGGGACAAAAGCCCTAGTGAAGGAAAAAGAGTACATTCTTCTTTATACATGTATTTCGATAGAATACTCCCCCTGTTAAAGATATTACTTGATGTCTCTATAAAGCCGCATTCCAATCTTATAGATCAACTTCTTAAATGCTGTAGTGGGTAATGCTTTTGTGAATAAATCTGCAGGATTCTCGCTTGATTGAATTTTCTGTACGTCAATATCTCCGTTTTGTAGTAAATCATGTGTAAAAAATAATTTTGGAGAGATATGTTTTGTTCTATCACCTTTGATATATCCACCCTTTAATTGAGCTATGCAAGCTGCATTATCTTCATGAAGTATTGTTGGAATCCTTTTGTTTATTAACAAACCGCATGATTCTTGAATATGATTAGTCATTGATCTGAGCCATACACACTCACGACTTGCCTCATGAATTGCAATTATTTCAGCATGATTTGATGAGGTAGCAGTTATTGTTTGCTTCATAAATCTCCAAGATATTGCTGTGCCACCATATGTAAATACATAACCCGTTTGTGACTTAGCTTTGTGTGGATCTGATAGATATCCTGCATTTGCATACCCAATTAATTGTGCATTTGGTTCATAAGGGTAAAATAGACCCATATCAATTGTTCCACGGAGATATCGAAAAATATGTTTAATTCCGTTCCAATGTCTTCTGGTTGGAGCAGAACTGTATCTTGCTAATAAATTTACAGCAAAGGCAATATCGGGTCGTGTGTTATTAGCAAGGTACATTAAAGCACCAATTGCACTTAAGTATGGCATTTCAGGACCAAGAATCTTCTCATTGTCATCCCGAGGACGAAAAGGATCCTTTTGTATATCAAGTGACCGAACAACCATTGGGCTGGTTAATGGGTATGAATTGTCCATATTAAATCGTTTCAAAACTTTATTAGTATAAGTTGATTGATGAACAAAAATCTCATTCTTTAAATACTCAAACTGCAGGCCGAGACAAAATGTAGTTTTACCGAGATCTTTCATTTCGAACTCTTTCTTTAAATAATTTATTGCATTAGAGATCTCTTCAGGAGTGCCAATAATATTTAAGTCATCAACATAAACAGCGATTATTACAAAACTATGTCCAGACTTCTTTATAAAAACACATGGGCAAATATGGTTATTTGTATAACCCTCTTTCAACAAATATTCATTAAGACGATTGTACCACATTCGCCCTGATTGCTTTAAACCATACAAAGATCTTTGTAATTTAATAGAATATAATTCTCGAGAATTGCATGCGTCTGGCATCTTTAGTCCTTCTGGGACTTTTATGTATATGTCATTATCTAGTGCACCATATAAATATGCTGTAACGACATCCATCATTTGCATATGAAGTTTTTTCTGTGCTACTAAACCAATAAGATAACGAAAAGTAATAGCATCCATTACAGGAGAATATGTCTCTTCATAGTCAATTCCAGGTCTTTGCGAAAAGCCTTGTGCAACTAGTCGAGCTTTGTATCGCACAATTTCATTTTTCTCATTTCTTTTTCGCACGAATACCCATTTATATCCTATTGGTTTAACACCTTCAGGTGTTTTGACAATGGGCCCAAAAACTTCACGTTTTGAGAGAGATGTCAGTTCTGTTTGAATTGCTTCCTTCCATTTTGGCCAATCCTCTCTTGATTGACATTCCTTTAAATTTGTGGGTTCAAAGTCCTCATTTTCACTCAAAATATCAATTGCCACATTGTATGCAAATATATCATCAATATTTGTATTTGTTCGATCCCATGTCTTCATTGTAGAAATATAATTTATCGATATTTTTTGATTATCTATTTCAACTTCTTCTGGAAGTTTTTCTTCTTGGATCGAATCTTTCCCTTTTTCTCTACGATCAATTTGTTCATTTATTCCTCTTTTCTTTCGAGGGTTT
Organism: Dillenia suffruticosa; assembly: GCA_033439265.1. Taxonomy (NCBI): domain Eukaryota; kingdom Viridiplantae; phylum Streptophyta; class Magnoliopsida; order Dilleniales; family Dilleniaceae; genus Dillenia; species Dillenia suffruticosa. The sequence goes on from JAVTVX010000005.1 coordinate 7,419,422, forward strand.
TTATCCTTAAAACCCATTGGTCTTCCACGCTTCAGGCATGGTTTAGGTTCATTTGTTGGGAGGGGTCCTTCAGAGACATCAATTCTGATAGGGGCATTTTCTGCTGGAACTTGTGATTTCGTTACTCGCTTTGGATCAGAAAATTTATCTGGCAATTGATTTGCAATCTGTTGCAAATGAATGATCCGTTGAACTTCTAGGTCACACTGTTTTGTGCGATGATCAAAATGACATAGGGATGGATTACTCCAGGTAATCTCTTTTTCCACCTTTCCCTTTCTAGTATCACCCCCTAAGGTTGGAAAAAATGTCTCATCAAACCGACAATCAAGAAATCTAGCGGTAAAAATATCTCCTGTCATGGGTTCAAGATATTTGATAATGGAAGGAGAATCATAACCAATATAAATGCCTAATTTCCTTTGAGACCCCATTTTTGTTCTGTGAGGGGGAGCAATAGGGACATAAACTGCGCATCCAAAAGTTCGTAAATGAGAGATATTAGGTTCTCTTCCAGAGACCAATTGAAAAGGAGAAGTTTGAGAACTAGTGGGTCGGATGCGAACTAGTGTTGCTGCATGTAAAATTGCATGTCCCCAAGCGTGAATGGGAAGCTTGGATTTTAAAAGTAATGGTCTCGCTATTAATTGAAGACGTTTAATAAATGACTCTGCTAGGCCATTTTGGGTATGAACATAAGCTACAGGATGTTCAACCTTTATACCAATGGACATGCAATAGTCATTAAATGCTTGAGATGTAAATTCTCCAGCATTATCAAGGCGGATTGCTTTGATGGGATAATCAGGGAATTGTGCTCGTAATCGAATTATCTGACCAAGTAATCTCGAAAACGCCAGGTTCCGAGTTGATAATAAGCACACATGTGACCATCTTGTAGATGCATCTATTAAAACCATAAAATATCTAAATGGTCCACATGGTGGGTGAATTGGTCCACATATATCACCTTGAATTCGATTTAAAAATGTAGGGCATTCAAAATCAATCTTACTTGGTGATGGCTTTACTATTAATTTGCCTTGATAACATGCAACACATGAGAATTCATTCGATTGAAGAATCTTCAGGTTCTTCAATGGATGTCCAGAAGAATGTTTCATAATTCGTCGCATCATTACAGATCCAGGATGACCCAATCTATCATGCCATAAAAGGAATTCGTTTTGACTAGTAAACTTCTGGTTTACTATGACATTTATTTCAATTGGCTTAATGTATGTATAATAAAGACCCGAAGAGAAGACAGATAGTCTTTCCAAAACTTGTTTTTGTCCTATTTTATCATTAGTAATGCACAAATACTCATTTTTTCCCATATTGGTTGTTTCTACATGATAGCCATTGAGGCGAATATCTTTAAAACTTAATAAATTTCGGTAGGACTTGGGTGAAAATAATGCATTACTGATCAAGAAATTTGTTCCTTCTGGTAGTAAAATGTTTGCTCTTCCGGAGCCTTCGATTAAGGTTACACTACCAGATATAGTATTCACATTTTGTTTTTTCATGATGAGCTGAGAGAAATATCTTTTACTTTTGAGAATTGTATGTGTAGTTGCACTGTCTATAAGACAGAGATCCTCATCTTCGATATTTGATCCAATAATATCCATAGGTCAAATAAATAAATAAATAAACAAACAATCAATAAATTTGAATTTATTATAGATATTGAGAAATGAAAACAATTACATTAATTAAAATCACCATATTCAGTATTCTCAAGAAAATCACCAACTTCTAATTGGGGTAAATTGTCAAGACCCTCAAAAATATTATTAGGATCATTATTTTGATATAAGGCATTTGCCTCCACATTCTTATCTTTTTCCTTCAACGAGGCTTGATAAAGCTCGACAAGATGTTTTGGCGTACGACAGGTACGCGACCAATGTCCAATCACCCCACATCGGTAGCATTTATTCTCAACATTCTGGCTAGATCCACCTTTTTCTTGTTTTTTCTCATTACTTTTCCACGGTAAACATTCCAGCCACGACCACGGCCACGACCACGACCACGGCCTCGTCCACGACCACGGTCTCGTCCTCGACCACGTCCAGAGTTGTTGTGAGTTGTCGCATTCACTTCAGGGAATGGAATAGAGCCAGTTGGACGAGATTCATGATTTTTCATTAATAGCTCGTTATTTTGTTCAGCCACAAGCAAACAAGAAATTAGCTCAGAATATTTCTTGAAACCTTTCTCTCGATATTGCTGCTGCAGGAGCATATTCGAGGCATGGAAAGTGGAGAGTGTTTTCTCTAACATATCATAATCGGTAATATTCTCTCCACATAATTTTAATTGAGAACTGATTTTAAAGACGGCTGAATTATATTCACTCACAGATTTAAAATCTTGGAATCGTAAATGAATCCAATCATAACGAGCTTTAGGAAGTATTACCGTTTTTTGGTGGTTAAACCTTTCCTCCAAATTTTTCCATAATTCAAGTGGATCTTTCACTGTCAAATACTCGATTTTCAAATCTTCATGGAGGTGGTGTCGGAGAAAAATCATTGCCTTGGCTCGATTTTGCAAAGTCTCTTTATTATTTTCTTTAATTGTTTCTCCGAGTCCATTTGCATTCAAATGGATTTCAGCATCAAGGATCCATGATAAGTAATTTTTTCCCGAAATATCAAGAGCCACAAACTCAAGTTTGGTGAGATTTGCCATGAAGTACTATCATATAAGCACAAAAAAAATTAGAATATAATTTACATAGATGTAATCAATATTATAAGTGACAATATATCATACCATGTATCATTGCATGCAAAGTTCAAACTAGTGATTGGTTCGACTAAGATATGTGCATTTTCTATTTTCTAGTTTCATTTCATGTACTTTATTTGTCTTTCAAAAGAACCATCGTGTATGATATGAAAAGTCATGGGTACGAGGATCATAAATTTTAGCATGGTATGCATTGTAACACTAGAGAGAAATAAAGGAACACAAAATACATTACAACAGTTGACTAAATGTAATATTATCTTCATTCCCAGAAATAAGACAAACAATAAAATGATTGACTACAATAATGGCACTCCATAATATTGAGAGAATAAAATGTGATGTCTACGGAGGTGTTTGTGGTATTAGAAACTATAGAATGCATATGGTCGTCCTTAATAAAAATAAGTAAGTGTTAAAAGAAACTTACAAGTGTTGATTACCGATGATGAACCTTGATATTCAGCTTGTGAAAAAAATTAGAGTATCGTGCTGATAACGTGTTGTGAAATATCAAGAAAATATAAGGAACTTTTGAGAGAATGAGAGAAGAATAATTTTATTTCTCTATATTTGATTATCCCAAATGAGATTACAAAGATACCTATTTATAGGAATTTTGAGAAACAATAAAAAGACACTTCCATTAATATAATAACCCAAAAATTGAATGATCACAAGTATACCCAAAAGCCAAAAGTTATCATGTCATTAAAGAGTAACTCAAAAGCCAATGGTCATCTTGAATTTGTTCATTCATTTGAAAAAGCACTCATATGAATAGACATCCACAATAAATGGTCATTTATAACAAATTTCATATCATTATATTATTTAAATTAATAATATTAATAATTTTATTGTCATCAAATATAGAATAAACATTATTTTTAATTAAGTAAATAGAGATAATTAATATAACACAAAAGTTATGGCAAGGGACCGTGCATGCGCTTGCATGAAATGCATGAAATGTAGTAATTGGTTAGTAAATAGTTAGTAAATAATTTGTTAATAAGTAGTAAAAATTATAAGTGAGTTTTGCAAAATGCATATGAAAGACATATGGCGATATTGATTAAAAATATTTAAAAAAATTGTGAGGAATTAAGAAACGCAGTAATGAAAAAAGGGACGAGAGAAAAAGCGCGAAAACGGAATTTTAAAAATCTTGTTTGTGAAAATAATATATTATAAATCATACGCGGGCGAAAAACTCCACCATCAAAATTTCTCTATCATTCCCTTGAAACTCTTCTCCTCTAATCCATTTAAATCTCTTACTTACATTTTACAAAATTTTATCAAAAGTTAATCACATTGGGTATTTGAAATATTTGACAAACGACGGATGAGTATTGTATGAAGAATCATAACCATCATCATCACCGCATCACTCCATCCCAAAAGATAATATTTTCATTTACAACTATTTTTTACAATGTACCAATACTCATTTCACTATTTCACTACTTCACTGATTACTGGTTTTTATGAATAGATTGAAAGAATTTGCATCAAGTTGATTTTATGAATAGATTGTATTGGATGTTCGGATTCAGTTTTTAGATTGTGTGATGGAAACATTTTTTGCGATACAAGTTTGTCACATACATCTGCTGTTGGTAGTGCTAATAGATTCTGTTTTCAAATTATGATAATGACATTTTTGGTGAAAACGTCTTAGAAAAGGACATGTGATTTTTTTTATTATATGTATCCATCATTCTCATATATTTTATATTATTTTTGTGATCAATGTTATTCCTTGTGATAATCAAAAGATTAATTTTTCTACAAAAATATTTATTTAAGTTATGATGATGATGATGATGATGCAGTTATAACCAAATAACTTTTCTAATTTTTGGTAACCAAATAATATTTTTTCACACTTGAAATAATTGATGATAGTAAGTTATAGTAAAATACAATAAAATGTATGAAAATAGTAACTTACAGTAACTTATTGTAAGAAATGGTAACCGTCAATAAAGAAAATAGTAACATTTCCTAATAATGTAGTAACCGACGATACATATGGTAACTGATTTAAATATTTTTTTTCCTAACCGACAATATTAATAATAAAAATAGTAATTTTTCCTAACATTTCGTAATGACGATAAATCCATTAACATTTTCTAACATTTGTGTATAACCGATAATAAAAACTTAATTTGTAATATCTACGTATCCGATGATTAGTAATAACATTTACAAACATTTATGATACCCGACGATAAATAGCAATAACAGTTCTTGATATATGGTGACCAACGATAAATATAATAATATTTTCTAACATGTGATAACCGACGTTAATAGTTAATAACTTTTATCAATTTTTTTTAAATCGATATAAAAAAATAACAATTCTTAATATTTATGTGACCGACAATAAATATAGTAACATTTTCTAACATATGTGATAACCGACGATAATAGGTAGTAACTTTTACTGATATTTTTTAAACCGATACAAGATAATAACAATTTTTAACACTTATGTGACCAACGATAAATCTAGTATTATTTCATAATACATATGATAACCGACGATAATAGGTAGTAATATTTGCTAACGTTTTTTAAATTGATACAAGTTAAGACAATTTCTCAACACTTTTCTAATTGTCTGTATAGATCGAGACATGCTCCAACGGTGATTAGAACCATCGAGAGAGATCAATCCCGACTGGTGTATAGCCAACCAAAGGTGCATTTGTTGGAGAAAGTTCTCTCGACAGTTTTACTAGGTTTACCATACGGATTTTGACCGTCTGCATAGAGCATTTATTTTGTAGTGAAAGAATATTATCTTTCTATTTTGAAAAATGTTTGAAGATTTCTAAATTCAAGAAAATTTTCTAATTCAAGAAAATTTCCAAATTTAAGAAGTATTGTGAATATTGGCTTTCTAAAATTTATTCTTTTCTATTTTGTAAATATTCTATTTTATTATTTCCTTTTATGTTTTCATAGATTCCCCTATAAATAGAATCTTTGTACAACCTATTGTATATACAATATAAGTATTATTCTCTCTTTATTCTCTCTGTTCTTTCTGCTTTATTTTTCTTTTTCTATCATGATATCAGACACTAGGTGTTCGATCCGATTTCTTCTTTGTTTCTTTCTACTCTTATCTTTAATTAGATATTTTTTTTTCTTTGCGTAGTTATAGAGAAATTGGATATTTCTTAACCTATTATGTTATACTTGATGGATACAATTATCAATCCTGTTTTCAAGGGATGCGAAGCTTCCTTCAGGGAAGGAGGCTATGGCGTTATATTACAGGAGATGTCAAGTTGCCTATAAAATCCAGTGACGAATCGGATGGTGACTTTGCTATTGTCTTGAAGATTGGGACAACAAAAATCACCAAATCTTCACTTGGTTTCGTAATATGTCTACACCTTCTATTCAATTGCAATTTAGTCGTTTTGAGACGGTTAAGGAGGTTTGGGATCTTCTTGCAAGTCGCAACATTATATCAGATTTGGCTCATCAATATCAATTGCTTACCGAACTTCATTCTTTGCGACAAGAACGAGATCAGTCAATTAATAATTTTCTTACTCGTATGCAATCCATATGGGATCAATTTGCTCTCTCTGAACCCCATTGGCAGTGTATAACTGACGCTAATAAATATGCAATATATCGAGACCAATGACGTCGGGTCCAATTTCTTATGGCTATAATATCAGATTTTGAGCCAGTTAAAGTTTCTCTGCTTTATCGGCATCCTCTTCCTACTATTAAAAATGCAGTTTCTAAGTTAATATCAGAAGAGACTCGCTTGGAATTACTCAAACCTCATCAAAGTGATGTTGTGTTGGCCACTATTACTCGGGGACCAAGGATTTCAAATTTTTGTCGCAACTGTCAGAAATCAGGTCATATCATTCCTAATTGTCCTACTGTTCAATGTCGATTCTGTAAGAAATAAGGACATATTTCTAGTCGATGCCCTGCTAATCCTATGGCTGAATGTCGATATTGTATAGAAAAGGGTCATCTTCTTAAGAATTGTCCAAAAAAGGTCATTCAATCCCAAAATCGTTCTCCTGTTGGTTCTCGACATATCTCATAATCTGCTGCTATTGAGAATTCTGCTACTACCACATCTTCTATTCAACCTACAATATCTCTCAGAAATCTTTAAACTTTCTTCAAAATAAAAAGATAATATTCTTTACATGTCTGAACTCTTCAATATTATTGTTGCCTTACATCACATTTTTAATAATCTTAGTAAGAAATAGAAATTACCAACTACTTTAGCTTCTTTTTCTCTATTCTGATTGGCTGCGTCCTTGAATTTGAGAAACATCATCTTCCAAAATATCCAAAACAGTATCATAATGTTCACTCATGGACTTGAATGCATCAAGATAGGGATCCCACAAGAGGTTGAGTGAATCATCGAGGCTTGTCGTATCAAAGGGCCCTGAGATATGGTGGAAATTCTGACCCATGCAAGAAATTTTACTCCATTTAGCACAAGACTTCAATCATTTCGATGAAGTGAACCCAGTCCTCATACGCATCATATGTCTATATCTCGCACCCCTAAATTTTGACGAAGCAGCAAGGATAGAGTGGACATCTGTAGCAACTGCGAAAGTACCAGGAGATCATGGAAAAATTTTGGATGCATTCCCAACAAATGAATACAAGAAGTAAGAAATGGGAAAAATATAGGGGGAAAAAATTATGAACAGTGAATATTCAAATCGATAGAGCAAGACCCATAATTTCCATGGTTCACAGTACAAAGTTGTCACCAATTCATTGAATATTCTTGTTGGTCCCTATGCAACCAAGAAGGGGGATTAAATTAGTTGACTTCAATTGTAGATTTTAATCTACTTAAAATCTAGATTAAAACCTAAGACCAAACTAGATGGAACATATAAATGCAAGTATACGGAAATGCAAAAAAATAAAGAAAAAGGATAGAAAGATCAAACCCGGTTTATAGTGGTTCGGCCTCGTGCCTACGTCCACTCTTTCGGCTCAATAAGCCAGGGTCCAGTGATAGTTAGTTTTCACTATGTGATGAGAGTTACAAACATATGTACATGGCTTCAATGTTGACAATCTGCATATTCCTTCTTGAAGATATCTTAGACCAACATCTACCCAAGTCTAACTCTCACACACCTAGCCTATCAATCCAAGAGAATGTTCCCAACACTCCCCTTAGACTTGTGAGACTATACAAATACAAAATCAAAAAGTACAAAATAAAATCAACTCAGTCGACAGCAGAAAAATACAGTAGAAAAATAATTGAGTAGAGGTTTTTGGGGTTTGTTTTCTCTCAACCCAAAACCCAAATCTCAAAAATATTCTGTAAAAACTTCAGAATAGGGACTGAATATTGCTCTTCAATGTTCAATTCGAGTACTTCTCAAAATCAACTTGTTTCGAAATGATATATGTCTTTCAATATACTTTCAGAACCAGTCTTGACTGTTTTCATATCCTTATTTTCAGCCTTCAATTCAGGAGATTCAAAAAATTTTTTACTACTGTAACTTTTTGAATTTAAAGTCTAACAATACTCTTATTAAGAGGAAAAAACGAAATTCAAAAAACTTAGGAGTTGTAGAAGATGTATAAGATCAAAAACCTCCTAAAAATCTATCAGAACATGCTAAATTCAAATTTTGAATTTGGTTTTACTTTCAGCAAAATTCTAATCTGAATTTAAATTTGAATCACCCATTTGAATAGATTTCATGATTAAGTACAGCTCTCAATCTGTACTTAACATGTTGAGATAGGGCTTGAAAGTAAAACAAAATCACAACAGTTAAAAACTTGTTTGAAACTCTACTGCTTCTACCTATCATACTGTTTCTACCCATCACACTACTTCTACCATCCTTCTGTAACAGTGTTTTCTGACCAGTTGTATAGATTTATATATATAACCTTGCATTACATATTCTAAATATCTGTACACTTAATAAATTATTAGAAATACATATAAAGTTTTATTATCATCAAAATATATTAGAATTCGACAACAATTTCCCTAATAATTTTCTCCTTTTTGATGACAACAAAACCTTAAATGAAATGAAAAATGATATACTCACAGCACAGTATGTAATCATTACATTCAGCACAATATGATATGCAATCATATTACATTCTTCCCATTCTCCCCCTTAATTCATGAATAAGTGAACATATAATTTTAATACATAGATACAGTCATCTCTCCCTTAATACATTTGCGAATTTTATTTTATATATATATCTCCCCCTTTTGTTGCAACAAAAACAAACAACAACAGAAGATAAATAAGGCACGTATGAGGAAAGAAATGGTAGCTTTCATTAAGGAAAATGAAGGATACATGAAAAATAAGATTCAAAAATTCAGAAATAATATAGTTGTCTTGCATTCAAAAATGTAGCTAGACATCTAAAAATTTTTCAAACAAAATAGATAGGTCTTTGTGCACTGTCTGCAGTAGATTCATACATTGATCTACCTTTCCTTCTAAGACATTTATTCTACCTTCTAGTTCATTAACCCATGCTGGTTTGTCTGCGGAATGATGCACAGGGTGTGTAGTTGTCTTCCTTCTTTTCCTAGAAGATTCTCCCATTTCAGGTCTAGATCTGGCTAATTCAGAAGTTGTTTGTTCATTCATATTCTGTCTAAAGTCAGCTTCTACACTATCTGTTTCATCTAAATTTCCTCGCCAAACTTTTCAATCTCTATGTTTCCAAAATTTGTCATCGGATATGGTAATGTCCATATGATTAATGCAAGTATCACCAAGTATAAAAATATTCTCAATTACTCCTTTAAATTCAGAGAAATCAAAACCTTTGTACTCCAAAAGATTCAACAACACATTATCATAAGACCTCATATTCGTATTTTTTCTAATGTGAGATATAAAAATGTCAACTAAATCTAATTCTTTATCCAAAATCATTGCAGCAATAATCTTGGCATCCTCAATGGTCACAGTAGTCATACTTCCATTCATTGGAGTAATGCACAAAGTTACAACTTTGTGAATGATTCTAATTAATAAAGGAAAATCTGAGCAGTATAGATATTTGCTTTCTATATCATTTTTGCCACCAAATAGATCATATAATTCTTTCTTGTATAGATTTGATAAAGAAGAATCTGCAATCCTTTTCAGTTCTAAGCAAACAGATATATCATCTTTAGTTATGGTAACCGGATGATTATCAATCTTTGTTATCAAATTTGTTGCATTCATAGTATCTAAATTGTTATAGAAATTAAAGATTATTTGCTTTCAGTATGTTTGTGAACCAGTACATAAACTAACACAACCAATCCTATCAAGAAACCTTCAAATTTCTAACCCATTCTTTTCAAAAAATTCAAAATCCAGAATTCTTGAGGGAGAACATTTACCTTCAAAGTACGCTTGCTTATTGAAGTGATTTTAATCCTAGATGATTCAACCATTGAAGAAATTTCTATTTTTTGAGATGCAGAATTTTCGGAAGATGAAGATTTTTCTAGAAATGAGGAATTTTCAGGAGACAGAGAGTGTAAAGATGGATCGTCACTTTCAGATGAATTTTCATTCACCAAATTAACAGGAGATTTAGAAGAATGACTAGTAATTGCACGAGATTTATTAGCTAAACGTTGAGATTTTCAATGAGCCATCTTAGATTTAGATAGAAATCTTGGGATTCTGGTTCTAGGGTTTTCGAATGAGGAAGGTTCTGTTTGTTGAGAAAATAAGCATTTTTTTGTGCTTCTATCCTTACTTTTACAAGGCTTCTGTATTTCATTCTTTTCCTTTAAAAAGAAAAACATTCTCCAATCTCATTTCTAATATATTCAATTCTTTCTCTATCTAGAGGTTTTATGAAAATATCTACTAATTGATTTTTTGTATCAACATATTCTATAACATCTCTATTTAAAACATGATCCCTTATAAAATGATATCTAATTTCTATATATTTAGATTTAGAATGATTTATGAGATTTTTTGTTAGATATATAGCACTTGTATTATCACATCTCATCAAAATATTTTTATAATATAGTCCATAATCTCTTAATTGTTATTTCAACCATAAAATTTGAGTACAACAATTTCCTATTGACACATATTCTGACTCGGTCATGGATAAATCAACTGAATTTTGTTTTTTGGAAACCCAATTCATAATTCTATTTCCTAAAATTGACGAGTACCTGAGATATTTTTTCGATCAATTTTACATCCGGCATAGTCAACATCTGAATATCCAATTAATTCAAAATTTGAATTTCTTGGATACCAAATTTTTAGATTATAAGAACTTGTTACATATTTTAAAATTCTCTTAGTAGCTTTTAAATGAGATTGTTTAGACTTACTTTAGAATCTACTACACAAACACACACTATAAAAATATTCGGTAGTGAAGTGGTTAGATATAATAGAGATCTTATCATGCTTTTATAGAAATTTTCATCCACATTTTTTCATTTTTCATCCAAATCTAACTTAATGAAGGTAGAAATCGAAATACTAGTGATTTTTGAGTTTTCCATTTAAAATTTTTTTATTAACTCTTTTTCGTATTTTTTTTTTTTATGAAAATTCTTTCGAGTGTTTATTTTATTTGTAAACAAAAAAAAATTCAATTCACCCCATTATAGACATTTCAAATTCACTTTTTATCATATTACTAAAATCATCATATAAGCATTCATTTGAAGCACAACAAATAATATCATCAATATAAATTTGAATAATCAAAATATCATCATTAACATGTTTTATAAATATGATAGTATCAACATTTCCTTTCTTAAAATTATTTTTTACAATAAAATCACTTAATGTTTTATACCATACTTTAGGTACTTATTCTAAACCATGCAATGTCTTGTGTAACATATAAACATGATCTTTTTTATTAGGTTTTTCAAATCTTAGGGGTTGACTAACATAAACTTTTTCTTTTATATATTTATTTAAAAATATATTTTTTACATCCATTTAAAATAATTTAAAATTTTTGAAATATGCACAGGCTAAAAGTAGTCTAATTGCTTTTAACCTAACTACCGGTACAAATGTTTCATTATAATCAATTCTTTCTTTTTGTGAATATCATTTTGCTACCAATCTAGATTTATTTCTTATGACATTTCCATTTTCATCCATTTTGTTTTTAAAGACCCATTTTGTTCTTATTATTGTCTTATCATTTGGTTTAGAAACTAATGACTACACATTATTCTTTCTAAATTGATTTAATTCATTTTGTATTGTTTCTATTCAATTTTCATCTTTAAGAAATTTCTCTATATTCTTTGATTTTATATGAGAAAAAAGTGCAAATTAATTTTCTAGATTTCTATAACTTGATCTAATTATTATGCCTTCACTATATCACCAATAACATTTTTTTTGAGTGACTAGATAGAAATTTCTAACCTTTTATGATTTCATCTTTAAGTTTTTTTTCAATTTGAAATTCATTATTATTATTATTATTTTTATTAGTGAGTTTATTTAACTTAATAGTTGCATCATTTTCCTCATTTTCTAGATTTTGAAAATCATTTTTATGAAATTTTACATTAATAGTTTTTTCAACAATTTTAAACTTTTTATTGAAAACTCTATATGTTTTACTACTCAATAAATAAGCTAAAAAGATTTCTTCTATTGCTTTTTCATCAAATTTACTTACTGTATTCAAATTATTTTTCAAAATATAGTATGAGTATCTAAATGTATGAAACTAAGATACATTAGGTTTTCTTCCCTTAAACAATTCATAAGGAGTTTTCTCTGTCATAAGTCTAAGATATACTCTATTTATTATGTAATAAACTGTAGAAGCAAATTCGGCCCAAAAATATTTTCTTATACTACTCTCATTTAACATTGTTCTAGTCATTTCTTGAATTGTTTTATTTTTTCTTTCAACCACTCCATTTTGTTAAAGTGTATAGAGTGCAAAAAAATTTTAATTTATTTCTTTTTTATCGTAATATTCTAGAAATTCTATATTATCAAATTCTCTACCATGGTCCATTTCTTAATCTGATAATTTTTAAATCCTTTTTATTTTATATTTTCTTAACAAAAATTTTGAATGCCTCAAATGTACTATTTTTATTAGATAAAAATAAAATCCATGTAAATATTGAAAAATCATCTACAATTACAAGATCATATTTGCTTCCACCTAAACTTTGAATTCTAATGGATCCAAATAAATTCATATGTAAAATTTCTAAAGATTTAAATGTTGATATGTAATCTTTATTTTTAAATGATGATTTTATTTTTTTTATTTAGTGAGCATGCATTACAATTTATATGATCTTTTAAAGTTATTTTTGATAAATCTCTTATTAAATTTTTGTTAGACAAAATTTCCAATTGTTTAAAGTTCATATGATCTAATTTTTTATATTATACATAAATGTCAGTTTTTATAAATATCAAACAATTCTCTTTTAAAATATTTAAGATTTTTGAGTTTACTATATAGATATTCCCAGAACTAATTCCTTCAAATATTTTTTCTTGAGTAATACTTTCAAAAATATTGTATTTATTTTTCTTAAAAAGTATATTATATTCCAAATCACATAATTAACTAATACTAAAAAAATTATGGATTAACTTATCAACAAATAGAATATTTTTTATGGAAGTTATACCAATGGTACTTTTATTAATGATTTTTCCCTTTTTATTGTCACTAAAAGTCACAATTCCTTGTTCATTCTTTTCTAATTCTTTGAACAATGATACGTCACCCGTCATATGTTTTGAACAACTATTATCAACATACCATTTTCCTTTTGCTTTAGTCTCATGTTCCTGCACAACTTAAACAAACAAATCATCTGTTTTTAGAAATCCAAAATAATTTGGATCCACTTGATAACAAGCTTGTATTATGAGTAATTTTTTCTCGTATATAACTAAACTTGTTTAAATAGCAAAATTTAACAATTCCTAATTTATGACAATAATAGTAAGTGTAATTATTCTTCTTTTTCTGAAATTTATCCAAATATTTATATTTAACTCGTGAAAAATCAGATTTATTATGTCATGATATATTTCTGAAATTTCTATTAAAACTGACAAAATAATAACTCCATCTATCCCTATATACTGTTCTTCTATGACTACTGTTTCTATCTTTAATTTCTGCAATCTTAAACTTTTTGTTTTCTATAATTTTTCCTGCACTAACAAATATAGTTTTATTGACTTATGGAGAATGGTAGCACATTGGTCTCTGTGACTCATAGAATTCCAGCAATCCTGGTGCTTATGTGGGTATTATCTTCTCCATCAAGCTTGGCCAAGCCAAAGTCTGATATTTTGGAGTTGAGAAGCTTATCAAGCAGCACATTGGTAGCCTTGATATCTCTGTGAATAATGCAGATCTTGCGTCTTGTGAATAATGCCTATGCAGATCTTGCGTCTTGTTGGCCAATCCAGTTTAAATAATGCACGTGTAACAGAAATTACCAAACAAAGCACGAGCAAGGCTGTTATTTTCCATGTACTCGTACACTAGCAACAACCGGTTTTTCACAAGATGAGGGTGTTGTAGAGCTGAAATCATCCCTATCTCATTCACAAATTCTGGTTACCCTGTTTTGATTTGGAAGAAAGCTGCTTTACTGCAATTATGGTGCCATCCGATAATAGCCCCTACAATGACATATGTTAGATCTTTTTGCTAAAAGGAAATAAATGGTCAGCAATGATCTCTTCTTGGGATACCTTATACACAGAACCAAAACCACCTTCTCCAATCTTATTAGCAGCATCAAAGTTGTTCGTGGCAGCTTTTATTTGCCCCAAGGTAAATGAACCAGTTTGCAGGTCTAAACCCCTTAAGTCTGTGGGAGAAGCTTCATTTATAAGAAACATTGTCCAGAATAAGCTATAAAAGTGAAGACGCATTAGTTATGCAACTTGACATTATGGTGGCAACCAAGTATTCTCCAGTAACCCAGCAAACTAGCTACCACCCCATCCAAAATTGTTGGTAGATAACCTTATAAACGAAATATGTTGCTTTTGGATGCAAGATGATAGTGGGAACAACTGGGATGGCAAACATGGGATCAGGAAAATTTTGAACCATATGAGATCATGCTATTTTAGTTCCCATGAGCATATAAATATCATAAAATCAACCTCAAAATACCTTCTTCCATTGTGTTCTTGCGTCCAAGACAGCCTTTCCACCACAAGATGCCCACAACAAGGACAATAACAGATACAACTGCAACCACAATTCCGACAACAGCTCCAGCAGACATACCATTACCTTTTTCTACAAGAACAGGAAACTCTGCATAAAGATTAAACAGTAGATGAGGATGAGATGTCCATTAAGGATAACAATGGAAAAACTCCTATATATTCATTGCAAAAGCTGGTTAATACACATTCATGTTAAACTCAGGTAGCAGTTAGAAACCAGTAAAGCAACTCATAATCTTATTGGAAAGTAAACCGGCCCATGTTCATGCATTCAGGAACAAATTGACAGTAAACATAACTTGCCCATGGCCAAATTTGATGAAATGGAAGGAAGCCAAAGGTAGACGACAGCAGTTCCCCCATAAGTTCATTTGATAAAACTCAAGTCATGTTTTAGCCAAATTAACAGTGTCCTTAAGAAATTTGGCAAAAAAAGTGAAAATTAAAATAGTCAAACAATATTACATGTAAACATCATGATGTATCCTGTTTTACATTTTATGCATATTGAAGCTAAAAGCACCCAGCAAATGCAATTGACCAATAAAACGATAAAATTGCAGATTCTGCAGCTTACCAGGATCCACAGATATAGCTGATATCAGCGGACCATATACTCCTCTATCAGGGATAGCTGTCGTGCCTTTTCCAGCCCAGTAGAATCGAATCTCTAGAGTATTACTACTCACAGGTATAGATGTGAAGTTTTTTATTTTTTCCTTACCAACCCCACCTGCTTCATTCTCAATATTAAAGTCCTTTAGCACTCGTTCTCCCTGAAAACAACATCATTACTGAATCTCTTGCACAGAAAACATGAATACTTGACAATGACGAAAAAGGTACCAGAAATTTTTGAACACTATGGGATTAAGAGATCAATCTATGTCCAATCCGAAATGAGCTGACCAAAATATTTATATAGAGAAGTGCAAATTATGAAACTAGTGAAGGTTGAACTTTGGCTACCTGTATGTAGACATCGAATATACGCCGACCAAGGCTGGAATAATTATGGCCACTGGTAAAAATTATCTCTGCAAAGTGGAGCTTCACTGTGTAATTACCATTTTTCAGACAGTACCCATAGTAAGTTAGGGGAGATGGGTGATATGCGCGCCTTCATGTACAACTCAGAATTTTCGATAAGCAGTACAGATGCATTTGTTGCAATATAGTTATCATTGTCGCTGCTATCATCCATGAAGTTGCCAGTGTTGCTAAATGCCCAGTTAGATGCAGTATTTTGGAAAAATGTTGCAGCTCCAGATAAATATGTATCAGCTTCATATGTAGTCTTTCCATCTATATTTACTTCTTCTCCACCCCAGTTTATTCGCACATAGTAGAAAGCTACAATAGAATGTAACCAAATCTTAAGACAGTAGGACACATAAAAAATTTTGCAGGTCCACAAAGTAAGTTGGTCTAATTGCATTTGATTCTCAGTCTATGTCAGTAAATTCAAATTTTTTTTAAGTGATGGGCAATTTAGTCTTTGTAATGTTTGAAATGTACCATTTGGTCTATCAGGAGAGCCTGTTTAGAATTTTATAATCTTATCTATGGCACTAGATATGAATACAAAAACAGAAGAACAAGTAATATTCTGTATCATAAAATCTCTGTGAGAAATATAGAAATTCACTTACTTTTTGGACAATTGTATGCTCCAAAGCATGAAGTTAATCCCCTGAAAATTAAAAAGCAAAATGACATTTTGAATGAATGTGGTGCCATTTTTCATTTTGTTTGGAGGAACTAGACTATATGATTATAATTGACAAGAATGAAAAGAAAAGGAAGACTTTCAATTCAACTAAAACATAGGATAAAGTAAACAAAAGCCATGAAAAGAAAACAACTTACTAATTGTTACTTGATGTTGAGAATAAGTTCCTGCTTACATTTTTGCAAAGAGGGACCTTAGTGGAGAGAGAAAGAGTGGAAGTGAGAAAGAATGTATAAAATAGTCAGTGTTTCTCTTACACACCTTGTTGCTGGCAATTCACTCCCCCAGAATTTCCAACAGTGAAGTTGTTGCAGGAAAGATCACTAAAAATTAAATTGCAGATTAGCTTGTTAAACATTCAAACATGAACATCAATAGCAAATGAGTGAAGTGCAGCAAATATCTTATCCAGGCTACAAATGTAAGAAACAGGCAATCATTTGCAGCATCACCAATCATGTACAGTTCGTAAAGGTTAAAAAGAAATTACTCAGGAAGTACTATAAATTTGCGGCTACCAGTAGTTACATGCTAAGCTCTAGACAGAATTCTAAGAATGAAACTTCCATGATTTTAACATCACTAGTAGAGATTGCATGTACTGTCACATCTAAACAATGAATAAAAGTCCCCTAGAGCTCAAAGCATCCCACTAACCAGCATGGGCCGAGTACGGTGTCTGGTAGGCATGCAGACAACCAGAAATGCATACATAGTCATTGTCATGGCGCAATAGTAGAGAATTTAAAAGAGGTACTTACATATCTCCACTTTTTTGCATCCAAGTAGGCACAGTTCCATTCAGCAGGTTCCCAGTCAAGTACCTAAAATAACCAATTATATAGACTCAATATACAGTTTCTTACTCTGAATGAATCATGCATAGCATGTCCATCCATATAACCACAAAATTTAGGATAAGGGACTGAAATATTTGAATTTCTAGAGGCAAATGTACAAGGCAAGGCACTCCTATCTTTGTAAAACAGGGCCTAAGTATCTAGAAATAAAGGTTAAAATTCTATAATCATCTTTTAGCGTAAGCTTACTAAAAGTTAAAAAAATAAAATTAAAGATAATGACTAAAAGATCTATACTGAGAAGTAATTCCTTCACCAAAGTGAAATCTTTTTCTCGATAAAACAGCAACAGTGTCATTCAAATGGAGAAAAGGTATATAGCATTGCAGAAAAGGTATATAGTGCTGCAAAAAACAAATGTTCTAAGCAGCCTGCTAATTGGCACATGGCAAAATTTGTAAGATTAGACTTCTAAATATAAGTCTTTCCTTTAGGTGATCCTCAACAGACAATTTGAAACATAATGCATGAGATACAAATTAGTTCAGAGTACTGATAATATAGTCTCTTTGATGTAAAAATTTGGCTTAAACAACTTTCATCTAATCATGGAGCTCCTTACATGTAATCCACCTTTGATAGGCCAGAATAGCTGCTTGGAATCTCTCCACTTAACTTGTTGAAACTGAGATCCCTGCACGAAGATCACGAATATAAGCATTAAAAAGAAATTTTGTTGGTGAATGTAGCACATGATCGCAAGCAAAGATAAAAAAAAAAAAAAAAAAAAAAAAAAAAAAAAAAAAGAAAAAAAAGTTACTGGAATGACACAAACAGAAATAGAATTGGAAAGAAACGGGAAAATCTGAAGATAACCCAAAAAATAGGCACCTGTGTGGAGTTAGATTTTGTAGGGAAGAAAAGGACAGAAAAATTTTCATCAACAAAGAAATGCAAATTTGAAATTCTTAATTGTAATAGCATAAGAGGAAACTTAATATATTTATCCTTATTGTTCAATCGTATCCATCTTATAGATTTCTATGCATCTCAGAAAAAGTAGAAGAGATCATCAACTGTATTATGTATAAACATATCGCTCTGCTAAAAATTTGTGCCAAAACTTCTTGCCATTTTCAGAAAGCATAGTTAAAAATAAATTGCAATGATCTTTTCTATTGTTGTAGGACCCAAGAGTATTCAAACTCCTGAAACTATAAACAATTTGTCTGCAGTTAAATAGCTCAACTTAAATATTCCTACAATTATTTGTCAATTAATAGACAAATATGCCCTAATATGACAATATAATATAATCCATTATCAGAGCACTATCAATGTATTTTGTAAAAGAAGCAAAGAAATTGAATATATACTGACAAAGTCTTTAAACTTGTTATTTGCCCAATATACTCCGGTAGTGTACCAGTTACGTTGCAACTCCTCAATAGCCTGGAACCAACCAAATCACATAAAAATTATTCACCTATCTGCAAGAGTATTGGCAACAACGTGGTCTGAAGACGTAATTAACTTACAAAGTCTGCAGGTTATCCAGATTACTTAGTGGAGGAAAAGCTGCTGCACTTCCATTTATGTCAGTAATTCTCCTGCATGAGAATAGACTAGAATAAGCACAATTTGAAATGTCCACATGCTTCCATTGACAGTTATGGTTCAAAGGCTATACTGACAAGTCTGTAATAGCTGTCAAGGAAGAAATGCCATCTAGAATTGGCCCTTGAAGCCCACTTGCCTGGATCACCCTGTTATAAAAATAAAAGTTCAGGTTCTTTTATTTAGCTATAGCAATACAAATTAAAAGTCAAGACTCAAAAGGAGGGAAAAACTAACAGTTTTCGAAGATTTGTCCAATTTTTTATATAACTTGGTATGCTTCCTGTAAACGGATTATCGCCGATACGACTGCAATATGTTACATGGAAATGAAGAAACTAAGAAACAATTCCAGAAATATAAGTACAGTTAACTGTCATAGACAAAAGATATGAAATCATCACAACTCATGAGCATATATTTATGCTATGACTTGGCCCATAGGCAAGTGAGTTTCATAGAAACTTACAAGTCTGTCAACAAGTGAGTTTCATAGAAACTTACAAGTCTGTCAATGTGGTTAGTTTTGCAAATGAATCTGGAATTGGCCCAGTAAAGTTGTTTGAGGTGAATAGCCTGCCAAGAGAGAGTAATTCAATATATCCATCACTTGCTGATAGTTATGCTCCTACATCCTTATAAAGAAACCCCAATTTAATGATTATCTTGCATAAGCTACCCAATTATAACTTAAATATCTAGAATCAAACCCACAAAAGAAGAAGCAAACAAACAACAATAAAAGCAGATGACAAAAAGGCCTTACAATCTTGATATTTGTGTCAGTTTTCCAAGCTCGGGAGGAAGAGTCCCATTTAACTGATTGAACTCCAAAAATCTGAAAATATCATAACCCAATTCTTGATCAGGAAACATCAATAACAGAACACAATCGCATACCTTCTCTCATCGTTGTCACCCGTTTCTATATTTGCAGAGCATCTTTTCCCAATTCTTTTCTCAAACCTAAGGATTCTTTAGACACTTAGCATTGCCCGGTAGATTATCTATTCAAATTTGCAAGCATAAGCAATTAGGAAGGAGTACACGACAAGGTTAGCCGTGCTTACAATTCCACAAGAGTACTGATGTTCCCAATTCTATTCGGAATTGGACCAGTTAACCGGTTCCCAAAAAGAGAGCTGCATTACAACCCCGTATCTAATATTAGATCAGAATTCACAAAACCCTTCAAAATCATATAACACACGAGCGCACGCATTTGTAATAGATGGAGAGAGACAGAGAGAGTACATGAATGTGAGTTGCTGCATAGAACCCCATGATGAAGGGATTGAGCCGCTAAGATAATTCCGAGACAGATCACTATTAGTGAAGAGAAAAAGGTTTGAATGTTAAAACTTGGGAAATTTGAAACAGAGAAAGACAAACAATTAAAGAAGAAAATAGGGTTTGAACTGTTGCTTACAGCGTTTGGAGGTAGGTTAGATTCGCCAATTCTGATGGTAGAACACCTGGTAGACTGAGACTTCAAAGATCTGCTAGTTTATAACCCCCGTCATTTTTTTTTTTTAATTTTTACTTCTGTTTCTATTTCTACCCTTTCTTGGGTCTCTCATTTTCTCGCAATCTGGTTAAGAACTATACAATATTGGCCGTATGCTGATTGAGCCCATCCCAGCCCAGCCCAAACTATTATGCAAAGAAGAAAGATAGTGGGCCTAGTCATGGGCCACTGTGTCCTGGTCCCGCCGACGACTTTGTTAAAGTCATATTTATTTTCTGAAGGAAGTGATCTCGATGGGTGCATAGGTCAGGTGCATGGTATGTGTACAAAGTTAAAATTATATATATGCCCAAAATTATTTACCATGAAATGTATGTACCCATCCGTCACGGTATTCAAATTATATACTCCTGGGACACATCCTTATCAATAAAATTTTCTAAAGAGCACCGACGCCCCCCTAAAAGCACGTTATAGATCCACAAAACAAAAGTCTTCCAATTCCAAATAGGGACAACCTCTCTCCACTTTTTTTTTTTAATTTATTATACAAGAATTTAAATCTAAAATTATCAGTTTAGTAGATGAGAGTTTATACCATTAGATTATCCTCTTAGAAACAGTTCAACCCCTCTCTCTCTTTCTCTCTCTCTTTCTCTTCCTTCCTGAGAGATGGGACATGAACCAAATTATATATCATAATCTTGCTTTATTCCGATTAATAACATATATTAATATAACTCTTCCACTAACCTGGATTTTTTTTTTTGAAGTTACTACATTGCAAATTGTACCAGCATATTTTAAATTGCTATATTCGCACTAGTCCTTTTTTTTATTTTTTTATTTTTGAAAAGATATGATAATCAAAAACTAGGTTAAGAAATAAATAAACTAGTTTGAGGGGGAAAAAATATATTCATAGACATGTTAAGTCTTCAGGGATCGCTTAAGAATAATTAATAAGATATCTCTAATCTAATGATACAGATCCTTAAAACTTATAAATAATTAGACATGTTTTATGAAACATATTTCCTAAAATTTTCAAGTTGCCCATCCTTTCGAGAAGAAAATCATTACGTGGATGTGTGCATTTTGAGTCTGTGTGCGTGTGGAGAGAGAGAGAGAGAGAGAGAGAGAGATCTTGCATCCCGGTTAGATGGCAAACAGAGGAAGAGCAATTACAGGTCACATTATTTGAGGCACTCCCATTTCAAGAGCAAGGATCCACGCCGAATTCCCAATCCGTTTTGCCAAGTTTGAATGCTACTTGTTCCAAAGTTACCACTATAATATACCATAACAATGTTGTTCATTTAACATCTCTAACTACAACGAGAACGTCTATTTGTTTTTCCTTTTTTGTGTGTTAGTGAGAGAGACAGAGATTACCTTCATCTGCAGAAAGTGTTGCACTGGAAACACCGGTGGTGAAACAAGTGATGGCAACAACAATAGTAACGGTGAGGAGTTTTGGGAAGAACTGCATCTTTATTTTATCTACTAGATGATCAAATTCACATCTAAACTAAGAATATGATTGTAGCAAAGATCAAGAGATAATATTAGAATATGTTGAAGTTGATTAGTGTTTCATCAAGGAAACAAGCCGCACACCAAGACTAATGGGGTTTAGATTTTTTCCACAGAGAGAGAGAGAGAGAGTGAGGGAGGAATTAGACGCGTTTGTTTAAAGGTAGAGAAAGCACCATTCAACAGGTTGAAAGAAGTGGTTGAGGAGTGTCATAATGTTCTCTCGTGGACTTGAATGCATCGAGATGGGGATCCCACAAGAAGTTGAATGGATCATCGAGGCTTGCCGTATCAAAGGGCCCTGAGATATGGTAGAAATTTTGACCCATGCAAGAAATTTTACTCCATTTAGCACGAAACTTCAATCATTTCGTCGTGAAGGTCACGCATAAACAAGGACAACCTCACACCCACGGACTTTGTTTCGACAAGTGAACCCAGTCCTGACACACATCACAGGCCTATATCTTGCACCCCTAAATTTTGACGAAGCAGCAAGGATAGAGCGGACATCTGTAGCAACAGCGAAAGTACCAGGAGATCATGGAAAAATTTTGGATGCATTCCCAACAAAAGAATACAAGAAGTAAGAAATGGGAAAACAATAGAAAAAAAAATATGAACAGTGAGTATTCAAATTGATAGAGCAAGACCCACAATTCCCATGGTTCTCAGTACAAAGTTGTCACCAATTCATTGAATATTCTACAAAATCTTTTTTCTTTTCTAAAACGATTTTTGAGGTCTCATATTTCTTGCTATGTTCAAAGAAGTCAAGGGAGAGAGCAAAAGACATGTATTTACTGGTTCCAAGCTCTACAGTTATTAGTCTAGGATCTGCCACTCAGATATGCAGAATCCAAAAAGTTGACTGGATACAGATCGTTCGTAGAAGTCGAAGACGCAGTCCACGGCCCATCGAGTGACAAATTTTGGACTTGGCTCTCCCTTGTATGCTCTTCTTGGATGTAATGTCGTTGTTTCTCAGTTGCCTTCAGCACCATTTCATCCTTGGAAACACTTGAATTTGAAGCAACACCTTTGAGAATGGTCTTTCCTTCAAGCATGCTCACCACCGAAGACATAGAAGGCCTAACTGCTGGTGAGACATTAGTACAAAGAAGAGCTACATTGATCATCACTAGCACCTCTTCCTTGTTATAGCCTGATCCCAGTCTTGGGTCCACTAAATCCAGTAGACTATCATTCTGCTTTAAAAGGAGCGCCTAGCATGGAAAAAGTGCAACAGATGAAGAAGAGGTAAGATTATATTATTAGAAAATCCAAGCTCCAAAAAACTCCATATCATCCATAGGATTGGCTATTCTCCCAAAGAAACAGATGAAAGAGGTTCACAGCCAATCTGTGAGCTAAGCTCTTTGACAAGGAGAACAGCATACTATATCTACTGGATTGCTGCCGTATGTGAAGATTGACCAAGAGGACGGAAACATCTTCTAAGGAAGCCTCATTTCGGGAATAGTCAAGTGAAGTAAGGTGTAATAAATGAGAAAAAAGCAAAATACCAAACTTACCCAATCAAGCAGGTAGAAGTCATCCTTTTGCTTGTAACTTGTGTTGCTCCTTCCGCTGACAATTTCCAACGCCACAATTCCAAAACTATAAACATCAGCTTTGTCAGTCAGGTATCCTCGCATTGCATATTCTGGTGCCATGTATCCACTGCAATTTTCAAGTGTATAACAGGTCACATTCATCAATATTAACAACAAATGCTTTAACCATAACCCACTATCTTGATCGAGCTAATAATGACGTTGGTACTAGGTGGCCCCAATGTGTCAATCTTTCTCGGTAGACACAAAATAGACAGCGGAAAAAATTGAAATTGACATGAACAGAGATACAAGATAAGTAACTCACAAAGTTCCAGCAATCCTGGTGCTTATGTGGGTATTATCCTCTTCATCAAGTTTGGCCAAGCCAAAGTCAGATATCTTGGGATTGAGATCCTTATCGAGCAGCACATTGGTAGCCTTGATATCTCTGTGAACAATCTTCAGTCTTGATTCTTCATGTAGATATGCCAAACCTCTTGCTATGCCTACACAGATCTTGTGTCGTGTTGGCCAATCCAATTCAATTTGGTATTCTTCAGGACCTTCAAAGAGTTAAAAAAGCGAAAGGTCAAAATTTTTTGATCTGTAAAACAAACATGCCTTAGCTAACATAACCATGCAGGAAGGACATTAGCCTGAATGCTTGCATAGGTAGGAGTGATGCTTTTAACACCAAAATTAGTTAAATAATGCACATGTAACAGAAGTTACCAAACAAAGCACGAGCAAGGCTGTTATTTTCCATGTACTCGTACACTAGCAACAACTGGTTTGATTCAACACAGCATCCATAGAGCTTTACAAGATGAGGGTGTTGTAGAGCTGAAATCATCCCTATCTCATTCACAAATTCGCGGTTACCCTGTTTTGATTTGGAAGAAAGCTGCTTTACTGCAATTATGGTGCCGTCTGATAGTAGCCCCTATAATGACATATATAATGTTAGATCTTTTTGCTAAAAGGAAATAAATAGTCAGCAATTGTCTCTTCTCGGGATACCTTATACACACAACCAAAACCACCTTCTCCAACCTTATTAGCAGCATCAAAATTGTTCGTGGCAGCTTTTATTTGCCTCAAGGTAAATGAACCAGTTTGCAGATCTAAACCCCTTAAGTCTGTGGGAGAAGCTTCATTTATAAGAAACATTGTCCAGAATAAGCTATAAAAGTGAAGACGCATTAGTTATGCCACTTGACATTATAGTGGCAACCAAGTATTCTCTAGTAACCCAGCAAACTAGCTACCACCCCATCCCAAACTGTTGGTAGATAAACTTATAAACGAATTATGTTGCTTTTGGATGCAAGATAGTAGTGGTGGGAACAGCTGGGATGTCAAACATGGGATCAGGAAATATTTGAACCATGTGAGATCATGCCATTTCAGTTCCCGTGAGCATATAAATATTATAAAATCAACCTCAAAATACCTTCTTCCATTGTGTTCTTGTGCCCAAGACAGCCTTTCCACCACAAGATGCCCAAAACAAGGACAATAACAGATACAACAGCAACCACAATTCCGACAACAGCTCCAGCAGACATACCATTACCTTTTTCTACAGGAACAGGAAACTCTGCATAAAGATTAAACAGTAGATGAGGATGAGATGTCCATTAAGGATAACAATGGACAAACTCCTATTTATTCATTGCAAAAGCTGGTTATACACATTCATTTTAAACTCAGGTAGCAGTTAGAAACCAGTAAAGCAACTCATAATCTTATTGGAAAGTAAACCGGCACGTGTTCATGCATTCAGGAACAAATTGACAGTAAACATAACTTGAGCCCATGGCCAAATTTGATGAAATGGAAGGAAGCCAAAGGTAGATGACAGCAGTTCCCCCATAAGTTCATTTGTTAAAACTCAAGTCATGTTTTAGCCTAATTAACAGTGTCCTTATGAAATTTGGCATAAAAAGTGAAAATTAAAATAGTCAAACAATATTACATGTAAACATCATCATGTATCCTGTTTTACATTTTATGCATATTGAAGCGAAAAGCACCCAGCAAATACAATTGACCAATAAAACGATAAAATTGCAGATTCTGCAGTTTACCAGGATCCACAGATATAGCTGATATCAGCGGACCATATACTCCTCTATCAGGGATAGCTGTTGTGCCTTTTCCAGCCCAGTAGAATCGAATCTCTAGAGCATTACTACTCACAGGTATAGATGTGAAGTTTTTTATTATTGCCTTACCAACCCCACCTACTTCATTCTCAATATTAAAGTCCTTTAGCACTCGTTCTCCCTGCAAACAACATCATTACTGAATCTCTTGCACTGAAAACATGAATACTTGAAAATGAAGAGAAAGGTTCCAGAAATTTTTGAACACTATGGGTTTAAGAGATCAATCTATGTCCAATCCGAAATTAGCTGACCAATATATTTATATACAGAAGTGCAAATTATGAAATCTAGTGAAGGTTGAACTTTGGCTACCTGTATGTAGACATCGAATATACGCCGACCAAGGCTGGAATAATTATGGCCACCGGTAAAAATTATCTCTGCAAAGTGGAGCTTCACTGTGTAATTACCATTTTTCAGACAGTACCCATAGTAAGTTAGGGAGATGGGTGATATGCGCGCCTTCATGTACAACTCAGAATTTTCCATAAGCAGTACAGATGCATTTGTTGCAATATAGTTATCATTGTTGATGTTATCATCCATGAAGTTGCCAGTGTTGCTAAATGCCCAGTTAGATGCAGTATTTTGGACAAATGTTGCAGCTCCAGCTAAATATGTATCAGCTTCATATGTAGTCTTTCCATCTATATTTACTTCTTCTCCACCGCAGTTTATTCGCACATAGTAGAAAGCTACAATAGAATGTAACAAAATCTTAAGACAGTAGGACACAAAAAATTTTGCAGGTCCACTAAGTAAGTTGGTCTAATTGCATTTGATTCCCGGTCTATGTCAGTAAATTCAAATTTTTTTAAGTGATGGGCAATTTAGTCTTTGTAATGTTTGAAATGTGCCATTTGGTCTACCAGGAGAGCCTGTTTAGAATTTTATAATCTTATCTATGGCACTAGATATGAATACAAAAACAGAAGAACAAGTAATATTCTGTATCATAAAATCTATGTGAGAAATATAGAAATTCACTTACTTTTTGGACAAGTGTACGCTCCAAAGCATGAAGCTAATCCCCTGAAAATTAAAAAGCAAAATGACATTTTGAATGAATCTGGTGCCATTTTTCATTTTGTTTGGAGGAACTAGACTACCTGATTATAATTGACAAGAATGAAAAGAAAAGGAAGACTTTCAATTCAACTAAAACATAGGATAAAGTAAACAAAAGCCATGAAAAGAAAACAACTTACGAATTGTTACTTGAAGTTGAGAATAAGTTCCTGCTTACATTTTTACAAAGAGGGACCTTAGAGGAAAGAGAAAGAGTGGAAGTGAGAAAGAATGTATAAAATAGTCAGTGTTTCTCTTACACGCCTTGTTGCTGGCAATTCACTCCCCCAGAATTTCCAACAGTGAAGTTGTTGTAGGAAAGATCACTAAAAATTAAATTGCAGATTAGCTTGTTAAACTTTCAAACATGAATATCAATAGCAAATGAGTGAAGTGCAGCAAATATCTTATCCAGGCTACAAATGTAAGAAACAGGCAATCATTTGCAGCATCACCAATCATGTACAGTTCGTAAAGGTTAAAAAGAAATTACTCAGGAAGTACTATAAATTTGCGGCTACCAGTAGTTACATGCTAAGCTCTAGACAGAATTCTAAGAATGAAACTTCCATGATTTTAACATCACTAGTAGAGATTGCATGTACTGTCACATCTAAACAATGAATAAAAGTCCCCTAGAGCTCAAAGCATCCCACTAACCAGCATGGGCCGAGTACGGTGTCTGGTAGGCATGCAGACCACCAGAAATGCATACATAGTCATTGTCATGGC
This sequence comes from Dillenia suffruticosa, assembly GCA_033439265.1. NCBI lineage: Eukaryota > Viridiplantae > Streptophyta > Magnoliopsida > Dilleniales > Dilleniaceae > Dillenia > Dillenia suffruticosa. The sequence continues at coordinate 7,447,152 of JAVTVX010000005.1, forward strand.
GCAATAGTAGAGAATTTAAAAGAGGTACTTACATATCTCCACTTTTTTGCATCCAAGTAGGCACAGTTCCATTCAGCAGGTTCCCAGTCAAGTACCTAAAATAACCAATTATATAGACTCAATATACAGTTTTCTTACTCTGAATGAATCATGCATAGCATGTCCATCCATATAACCACAAAATTTAGGATAAGGGACTGAAATACTTGAATTTCTAGAGGCAAATGTACAAGGCAAGGCACTCCTATCTTTGTAAAACAGGGCCTAAGTATCTAGAAATAAAGGTTAAAATTCTATAATCATCTTTTAGCGTAAGCTTACTAAATGTTAAAAAAATAAAATTAAAGATAATGACTAAAAGATCTATACTGAGAAGTAATTCCTTCACCAAAGTGAAATCTTTTTCTCGATAAAACAGCAACAGTGTCATTCAAATGGAGAAAAGGTATATACATTGCAGAAAAGGTATATAGTGCTGCAAAAAACAAATGTTCTAAGCAGCCTGCTAATTGGCACATGGCAAAATTTGTAAGATTAGACTTCTAAATATAAGTCTTTCCCTTAGGTGATCCTCAACAGACAATTTGAAACATAATGCATGAGATACAACTTAGTTCAGAGTACTGATAATATAGTCTCTTTGATGTAAAAATTTGGCTTAAACAACTTTCATCTAATCATGGAGCTTCTTACATGTAATCCACCTTTGATAGGCCAGAATAGCTGCTTGGAATCTCTCCACTTAACTTGTTGAAACTGAGATCCCTGCATGAAGATCACGAATATAAGCATTAAAAAGAAATTTTGTTCGTGAATGTAGCACATGATCGCAAGGAAAGATTAAAAAAAAAAGTTACTGGAAAGACACAAACAGAAATAGAATTGGAAAGAAACGGGAAAATCTGAAGATAACCCAAAAAATAGGCACCTTTGTGGAGTTAGATTTTGTAGGGAAGAAAAGAACAGAAAAATTTTCATCAACAAAGAAATGCAAATTTGAAAAACTTTCTTAATTGTAATAGCATAAGAGGAAACTTAATATATTTATCCTTACTGTTCAATCGTATCCATCTTATATATTTCTATGCATCTCAGAGAATGTAGAAGAGATCATCAACTGTATTGTGTATAAACATATCACTCTGTTAAAATTTGTGCCAAAACTTCTTGCCATTCTTAGAAATCATAGTTAAAAATAAATTGCAATGATCTTTTCTATTGTTGTAGGACCCAAGGGTATTCATACTCCTGAAACTATAAACAATCTGTCTGCAGTTAAATAGCTCAACTTAAATATTCCTACAATTCTTTGTCAATTAATAGACAAATATGCCCTAATATGACATCATAATATAATCCATTATCAGAGCACTATCAATGTATTTTGTAAAAGAAGCAAAGAAATTGAATATATACTGACAAAGTCTTTAAACTTGTTATTTGCCCAATATACTCCGGCAGTGTACCAGTTATGTTGCAACTCCTCAATAGCCTGAAACCAACCAAATCACATAAAAATTATTCACCTATCTGCAAGAGTATTGGCAACAACGTGATTAACTTACAAAGTCTGCAGGTTATCCAGATTACTTAGTGGAGGAAAAGCTGCTGCACTTCCATTTGTGTCAGTAATTCTCCTGCATGAGAATAGACTAGAATAAGCACAATTTGAAATGTCCACATGCTTCCATTGACAGTTATGGTTCAAAGGCTATACTGACAAGTCTGTAATAGCTGTCAAGGAAGAAATGCCATCTGGAATTGGCCCTTGAAGCCCACTTGCCTGGATCACCCTGTTATAAAAATAAAAGTTCAGGTTCTTTTATTTAGCTATAGCAATACAAATTAAAAGTCAAGACTCAAAAGGAGGGAAAAACTAACAGTTTTCGAAGATTTGTCCAATTTTTTATATAACTTGGTATGCTTCCTGTAAACCGATTATCGCCGATACGACTGCAATATGTTACATGGAAATGAAGAAACTGAGAAACAATTCCAGAAATATAAGTACAGTAACTGTCATAGACAAAAGATATGAAATCATCACAACTCATGAGCATATATTTATGCTATGACTTGGCTCATATGCAAGTAAGTTTCATAGAAACTTACAAGTCTGTCAATGTGGTTAGTTTTGCAAATGAATCTGGAATTGGCCCAGTAAAGTTGTTTGAGGTGAATAGCCTGCCAAGAGAGAGTAATTCAATATATCCATCACTTGCTGATAGTTATGCTCCTACATCCTTATAAAGAAACCCCAATTTAATGATTATCTTGCATAAGCTACCCAATTATAATTTAAATATCTAGACCCACAAAAGAAGAAGCAAACAAACAACAATAAAAGCAGATGACAAAAAGGCCTTACAATCTTGATATTTGTGTCAGATTTCCAAGCTCGGGAGGAAGAGTCCCATTTAACTGATTGAACTCCAAAACTCTGAAAATATCATAACCCAATTCTTGATCAGGAAACATCAATAACAGAACACAATCGCATACCTTCTCATCGTTGTCAACCGTTTCTATATTTACAGAGCATCTTTTCCCAATTCTTTTCTCAAACCTAAGGATTCTTTAGACACTTAGCATTGCCCAATAGATTATCTATTTAAATTTGCAAGCATAAGCAATTAGGAAGGAGTACACGACAAGGTTAGCCGTGCTTACAATTCCACAAGAGTACTGATGTTCCCAATTTCTTTCGGAATTGGACCAGTTAACCGGTTCCCAAGAAGAGAGCTGCATTAAAACCCCGTTTCTAATATTAGATCGCAATTCACAAAACCCTTCAAAATCATATAACACACGCACTCACACATTTATAATAGAGAGAGCGAGAGAGTACACGTTTGTGAGTTGCATAGAACCCCATGATGAAGGGATTGAACCGTTAAGATAATTGCGAGAGAGATCACTATTAGTCAAGAGAAAAAGGGTTGAATGTTAGAAATCGGGAAATTGGAAATAGAGAAAGAGAGGAACAATTGAAGAAGAAATTAGGATTTGAAATGTTGCTTACAGCGCTCGGAGGAAAGTGAGATTCGCCAATTCCGATGGTAGAACTCCAGGTAGACTCTGGGCTTTTAAGACCCTGCAATCCCCGCCATTTTTTAATTTTGGAATTTTTTTTTCCATTTTATCCAAAAAAAAAAAAAAAAAAGGAATCGCAGTGTTGAATTAGAACTTTTTAATCCGTTGGGTCAATAAAAATTCAGAATTGGGCCTTTATGGGCTTTGAGAGCAGCCCAAAAACAATGACGCGGAGAGCAAAATAGTGGGCTTAGTCTTGGGCCAATGCATTCTAGACGACTTTTTCCTTGTAATAATGTCTTATATCATCAGAATTTAAGGGTTCAGGTTCAGGTTCAGGTTATGGTGACAATGAGCTTCAACTGTAGTGGCACTTTCCTCTCCTCTCATATAATAGATTCAAGTTTGAGTTTCAGTATCCAAAAAAAAAAAAAAGAATTTAAGGGTTTAGAGACCGTTGGGGCCCATAAAATCAAAGCCCATGAAAACAGTAGAAAAATCCTTGATCTTGAACCCAAATTTTATGGAGAGGCATTTTTTTTTAATATATATAAGAAATATGACTCGAGAGTTTTTACAAAAGATAGAAGAGGAAGTACTAGTTGAGTTTATAGAGATGTTTAACTTCCTTTGCAACTTCTCCATCCCTAATTCAATTGAAAATGTAATTTGAGTTATGTATTTGCAATTACATAATAAGAGGGAAGGGTAAATAGAGCAAAACTACTCCTGAACTTTTGGTTTTTTTTTTTTTTTGTTCTTTTAATTTTCATTCGATAAGTTGTCATTATGCATAAAACTATATAATTAGAGTAAATTTCTCCCTGTTGATTCAATGAAACTAAGAAAAGGGGTTGAATTGGTTTATTTCAATTATAACTTTTACTCCACTTAAAATCTAGCTTAAAACCCAAGGTCAAGCTAAATAGTGGTTCGGCCTTATACCTATATCCATTCTTCCAGCTCAGCAAGTCAGATTTTAACGATAACTAGTTTTCACTATGTGATGAGAATTACAAAATCATTACAACGTCAAGATGTAGACAATCTGCACCTTCTTCCTTGAAAATGACTTAGTTCTACACTCACTTAACTCAAACTCTGTTGCATCTAGCCTATCAACCCAAGAGAATGTTTATCACACTCCTCTTAAACTTGTGAATCTATACAAAAATTAAAACAAATGTCACAAATAAGAAAAACACAATGGACAACAGGAATACAACAGGAAAATGGAGATCGAGTAGGTATTTTTAAGTTATTTTTTCTCTCAACCGAAAACCCAAAAATAATATGTAAAATCTTTTGAATAGGAACTGAATATTGTTTTTCAAAATTCAATTCGAGTTCTACAAAAATTCTGTTTGTTTTTAAATGATATAAGCCTTTCAATATGTCTTCAGAATCGGCTTCTCTCAAAAAAACACTCTGCAAATCCTTATTTTCAGCTTTCAGTTCAGGAGTTTCAAAAAACCTTTTTACTATTATAATATTTTGAATTTAAAGTCTAACAACACTCTTATTAGGAGGAGAAATCGAAATTCAAACAATTTAGGAGTTGGAAAAGATATAAAAAACTAAAAATTTCCTAAAAATCTACCGGAAATTCAGTGAATGCTGAATTCAAATTCTGAATTTGATTTTACCTCTAATAAAAGTCTGATATGAATATAAATTTGAATCACCCATTAGAATAGATTTCATGGTTAAGTACAACTTCAAATATGTACTTAACATGCTGAGTTAGGGTTTGAAAGTAGAACAAAATTGCAGCAGTTAAAAACTTGTCTCAAACTCAACTGTTTCTGCTTATCACACTGCTTCTACCATACTTCTGTGATAGTGTTCTTTAACCAGTTGTGTAGATTTATATATATAATCTTGTATTATATATTCTAAATATTTTCACATTTGATAAATTATTAGAAACACATATAAAATTTGTTACTATCAAAATATACTAGAGTTCGACAATAATTTTCGTAACACTCCCAAATAATAATTTAATCAACTGGAATCATTAGAATTCCAAAATAGTTTATTAAAAAATAACAAGTACATAATCATCTGATCGTATCTTGTTTTATGAACTTCTGATCTTTTTTTTCTAAAGCATATTATAGCATATAAGTTTTGAGATGGTAATCGTGCGTTTTTAATTTTTTTAAATACATACAAAGATGTTAGCTCTCTTCATCCAAATAAAAAGAACATATATATGTGCACTAATACACTTGATATGTGTTAAAAACAAATATATATGTGCGTATGCAGTAAAAGAATGGTCTTCCCTTTTCTTGAAAAAAAAATGCTCACGCGTTTCGAAATTACTTAAATGCATCTTTTAGGTTACTTGGATTGGCCAAAAGCGACAAACGTATGCCGACTAAACTGCCAGCATACTTGTTTGTGCCATGGCCCCGCAAGTTTGAAAGAAATGAGAAGGACAAAAGAGAAAGGGCATAGTAGAAGGTTTCTGGGCCCATACTGTCACAATCTTCAACTTAAATACTCCCAAGTTCTGATCCAACTACTACACCATATACATGCTTAGCCTTAGCTCCTAACATTAATTCTCCCCCTTCATTATTCTCTCTCTCTCTCTCTCTCTCTCTCTTTAATTATTAAGTCATTTAGTTGTTTTGTCATCCAATCCAAGCGTACCCATGTATGCAAAACCAGCAAAGTTCGACTATTAATCGTTAGAAATACTAATATTAAATTCAATTGAAATTATTAATCTAATATAAGAAAAATTGCCAACTCTACCATTCTCTCTCTCTCTCTCTCTTTCCCACAATCCGGAAGGCAACCAAATTATATATCATGATCTTGCTTTGTTTGGATTTATAATATAATTCCAATCCTATTAGTTTAGATTTTATTTTTTAAGTTAATGGCATTGCAAATCGTACCAAAATATAATTTCTTCAAATTTTTTCCTTGGAAAAAATGATATTAAGAAAAAAAAAAAAAAAACTAAAGGGAGAAGCAACCTCTAATGAAAATACATTTCTTGTGTTAAAATCATATGTGCCATCGATCTCAAGCCGCATCAATAAGGGTCGTTTAAGAATAATAGCTATCTCTCTAATCCAATTCAACAATTTTAAATCTTATAAATCACAAGACATGTTTTTTCTGAAAATAATCCTCTAAAATTTTCGATCTCCCGATCCTTTTTGAGGAAATCATTGTGTGCATGGGTGTAGAGAGAGAGAGAGAGAGAGAGAGAGAGAGAGAGAGAGAGAGAGAGAGAGAGAGAGAGAGAGAGAGAGAGAGAGAGAACTTACATGCTGGATACATGGCATGCAGTGTCATTAGAGGAAGAGCAATTACAGGTCAAGGCATTATTACTGTCGCTTGAATCCCAAGTGCAGGGGTCCACGTTGAAATCCCAATCCGTTTTCCCAAGTTTGTTTGCTACTTGTTTCAAAGTTGCCACTGCAAAAATACACACACACACACACACACAAATATATTACAACAATGTTCATTCACTTTTTTCCCTTCATCCTTATACACAGAGAGAGAGAGAGAGAGAGTTTACCTTCATTTGCAGGAAGAGTTGCTCCGGAAACAATAGGGGTAAAGCAAGTGATGGAAATAAGAACAGAAAAGAAGACGAGTGATGGGAAGAGCTGCATCTGTATTTTATCTACTAGATGAAGAACAAATCAAATGATTCTAGAGAAGAACAAGAGATAATAACAGAGTATGTTGAACTTGAGAAGTTCCTGATTAAGGAAACAAGTTGCACACTACAGGGGGTTTATACTTTTCTTAGAGAGAGAGAGAGAGAGGCCGTGTTTGAATTGATAAGTAGAGAAAAGGCATAAAACAAGCAGTCGATGATGAATTATTATTGCCCTTTTGCAACATGTTAGATGGCATCTGACTTTTGATTCCTTTCCTCTAATTCTTATAATCAAAACTTGTTGGTCTACGCTAATTTTTAAATATAAATCTTTCATTATAATTAATAATATTTTCAAATACATTTTTAATAGCAGATGCAATAATAATATTGTATTTGAACTAAATACAAGGACTTAAATTTAATTAAAAAATATAATTTAACCCAACATTAATGATTTTTTTTAACATTTTTTAAAGATTCACTCTAAAACAACTTAATATTTTTTTCCCTTATTTTACACCCCATTCCAACTCAATTATATAATCTATTTTAGAGATTGACTTTTTTAAATTTTTTTTTATTATTTTTATAATTCAAATTCAAGATCTATTATTAATAAGGCAGAGCATCAGATCTTTTGAATTAAAAAAACTCAACCGCGTGCCAAGTTTTAAAAAAGGCAAAGTCTCAAACTCATTAATTAAAAAATGTGAGTTTAATTGAGTTAGCTTTTTGATTAGATCCAGAAGCCTATAAAATTCCGAACTTTCACAAAGGACACGCTGATTGGTCGGACAATCTGACCATAAACAAGTTAGAATGTAATCAATCTTTCCTCGTTCGTACAACCTTATACACCTACCAGCAAACTCTTTATGTCCCTTGAACACGAAAGTCGTCTCCATTTTTTTGTAAAATCCATTCATGCATGGTGGCCAGTCATTCTCACTTTAAATTTTTAATCTTCTTCTTCCAACTTTCAATTATTGAATTTCCTGTTTTTCTTCTCGGGCCAGTCGAGATGATAAATGAACTACTCGGAGAAAAGTTGACCCAAACGAGTGTTAAATAGTGTGCTGAAGGGACCTAAATCCATGGGTACGTCTACTGTAATTTGGGCACACTGTAATTCTGACAGTGTCCTTAGCCTCTGCTTTTGACCTTTTGCGTGGGCTTACGAGACATTCATATGATGATTTATTTTAATTATTATTTTAATTATAGAAACAGTAAAACTAAAATTTTACATTAGAGGCGGCATTACAACATACAAGACGAGCAGAAGAAATGCAAAAAGGGTAAAGGCTATAATTTAAAATAGTATTTTATAAATTTTTTAATGATATTTAAAAATTTTTTTTAATGAAATTTGTAGTCCCATTTATGGTTTCCCTGTAACGATTGTCCTGCATATCAACATCCCCAACAAGCTAAATTTTCATCATAAATCCAATCCATACCTACCCCTGAGGATAACTAAATCATATTTTTGTCGCCCGCCCACTGAGAGAGTGAGAGAGAGAGAGAGAGAGAGAGAGAGAGAGAGACAAAAATAATTCATTTGATATTTTCATGAAAATGACTGTCGAAAATAATAATAATAAAAAAAAAGTCATTGGCCCGAGATATTTTCCTTATCCTCTTTGATTTGGTCCAGTCAAGATGGTAAAGTTTTCTTTTTAGCTTGGATCACTTTCAATGTAAATATTAGGCTCACCAAGAAAAAGTTTTCTTCAATCATGTTATATTGCATTTTTAAATATATCAAAAAATTAAAATTCTAACTTATAAAGCATAAATATGTATAGTTTGATGGTTAATACAGTTATTAACTATTTTTGAAAAAAAAACCCACAAAAGAATAAAAATAAAAATAAAAATTGTGATTTCTACGTGTGACAATCAAAACAAGTGAGATATTTCGATAGTTGATAGTTGTTTGTCTGAGCAAACACTTTGATTCGACTATCGATTGTGTAACTTTGTGAGTTACTTTATATTTATGTTAAGAAAATTGTTATTTTCTTAATTTTGATAAAAATAAAATCTCTCATGTAATTTTAATCAATCTTTTTAGTGTGTAAAATTTTTTATTCAATATAAAAATGATAGAATCAGTCATAAAATTAATCATAGAAACAAGACTTATTTGGTCATAGAAATAAAATTTTTTAATATCTGTTAAAAACCGAACCAATAAGGTAAATATAATTTGGGTACTACACTTAACCTATAATTGATCCTAAATGTACATAAAAAATATCTCAATATGAGAACAATTCATATTTCACCACTTAGAAATTTTTCTAAATGTTGAAGTGTGATCATTTGAACATATTTAGATAGTCATATCTTCCTATGTACTGAAATATTTCCAAAATCGAAAATTATATTTAAAAAAAGGTGTGTGAAACTTCAATTTCAAATATTTACGGTTCAAATATTTTGTGGATATATTGGAGAAAAATCAGTTGGAAGTTGATTGGTTACTCATTTTATATAGCAAAATCACTAGTCAGAAAATGATTCTGAAGGGATATTTGGCTTTTGATAACTTCATCACTGGTCTTAAATTTTTGAATTTAATTATATTTCATTATAGTACTACAGTTGAACAGCAAATATGATGATTTCTGGCACATTTACATTGAGATTTTGGTAGAAAAATAAATGGGTAAAGTTGGCTAGTTATTCTGAAAAATTCAAAATTGGGAGGCAGATTTTCTGGAGCTATTTTCGAATTTTTTGAAAAAACAATCATCTGGATATAATCAAAACAACTCTTGAATATGTTAAAGGGATATTTAAATTTTAGAAGAAAAATATTTACTTTCAGTAAATTTCAAAATTCAAGAGGATTTGGAGACTATTTTTCTGGTACTGTTACTGAAAACTGTTGCAATAATTTTGGAAATTTTACTGCTATTTATTGAGTCTCTTTGCTATCAAATGCAGTAGCTATCAGTAGTTTTTTCATGGTATGAGAGTAAAAGACGTGAGAGGCGAATGACTATCAATTTTTGAAACTTCATAGCACAAAAAACTTAAGAAAAACCTCTGTAATTCTGAGCATTAATGCTGTCATTTTTATTTACTTATTTTGTAATCTTTGATTGAACATTTGTGTAATTTATCTTCCATTATTGGACAAAACAATCTTCATGGAGTGAAGATCAGAAGTGAACAAGTGGATGTATTGTGTTATCTTAGATCATAGTGGAAACTAGCAAATTGTTAGAATTCGGCTTGCTTGGCTAGAAAAGTAGATGTATGCACAAGACCGAACCACTATAAATCAAATCTGTTTTCTTACTTTCTTTTTTATTTTTGCTATATATACTATAGATTGACCATATATTTGTTTAGATCTAAGTGAAATTAGATAAAATTTTGAAAAACTAAATTTTAGATAATCAATTCAATCTCCCCTTCTTGGTTGTCTTTGAGACCAACAATTGATATCAGAGTTAGTTTTCTACTCCATTAAAGAGACATCTTTAGAGTGTTTAATCTATGGTTTTTCCCTCTAACTATGGTCAGGCTGTGAACAGGACACCATATTTTGGTGGTGCAAACTTTTCACATTGGAAATGTAGAATTGAGACATTTATTCAAGTCACTAATTATGAAGATTGGAAAGTGATAAAATTCTGAAAATATAGAAATTAAATTACCTATTATCACAAAAAATAACAAGAAAAAAATGTCTATTAATTCTCGTGCTAAACACTTGCTTTTATGTGCTATTTCACAAACTGAACTTAGTTTCTTCATGTGCAACAGTTAAAGAAATCTGGAATAGGTTGTGTATTACATATGAAGGAACCAACACTGTGAAAGAGACTCAAATCAACTTGTTGATGCAAAAATATGAGCTCTTCTATTTTTAGCAAGGAGAAAGTGTAAAAGACATATTCGATAGGTTTTCTATAATTACTAATGAACTTGATTCTCTTGAAAAAAAGATTTCAGATTCTAATCAAGTGAGAAAGATTCTTCGAGTATTGCCAAAAAACTGGGATACCAAGAAGGAAACCCAAGATCTGAACAAGTTGCCTCTTAATGAATTAAGAGAAGAATTGATATCCTATGAAACTGAAATATTTCACACTTCTGAATCTGAAAACAAGAAGAAATCTATTACATTTGCTGTTGAAGAGAATGAAAATTCTGTAGAGGATGACATCAATGATCAAGATATCAACATGTTGGTCAAAAAGCTCTTCCGTATCTTCAAAAAAAATGGTAAAAAAGGCTTTAAATCTAAAAATTTTCAGAATTCACAAAAGTTTAAGTTCAATACAGTAAAAGAAAGCAGAAAATCAGAACAACAAGATGAAAAACTCTGTTATGAATGCAAAAAGAAGGGACAAATTAAATATGAGTATCCAGTACTACTGAAAAAGTTTGAAACATTCAAGCAGAAAAGTAAAGCAATGATGGTCACATGGAGTGATTCAGAACATGAATATTCAGAAGATAAATGTTCAGACGCATCAGATGAAGTTAATCTTTGTCTTATGACAAAGGATGAGAAGATCGCTAAAAGTTTATTCGATATTGTTAAATCTGACAACATATTAAATATATTTTCAGAACGGAAAAATAAAGTTAACATATTGAAAAATGAGAATGATTTGTTTAAGCAAACCAAGAACTTGTTGAATATTGAAAATGAAACCATTAAAGCTGAAAATAAGACATTAAAAAGTGAAAACTATAGACTGAAAAATGAAATTCATATTCTGAAAAATAAGATAACTGAACTATCGAAGTCAATAGAAAATACATTCCAAAAGTTTCATGAAAGTGATGAGAAATTAACTAAATTACTTTCTATACAAAGATTAGATTTTTCCAAAAGAGATTTAGGCTATATTAATAATCATGAGAAGTTTTCAAGTTCTAGCAATAGTTGTTTTGTTAAAGCTACAGAAATAGGAGATAAAATCATATTTCAACCTATAAAAAATGCTCATAGAACCATACAAAAGTCTACACAGAAAAATCAAAATTTTGCTTCAAAAATTATCCAGCAAACTGCATAAAATCTGTATAAAACCTTCTCACAGTCTGCACAAAATATGCATGGAAAATTTTCACAAATTACAGAAAAATATCATAAAGTGTCATACAGAAGTTCATATAAAAGCACCCACAGAACTACTCATAGAAGTCTTAGGCAAAAATCAAACCTTTATAGAAAATTTTATACTAAATTTGGATATAATAAATTTAGCAATATGTAGAATTATTTCAGTTATACACCTTATTATGTAAAAAATAAAAATAATATTGGTTTATGTCATAAAATTAATCATTTTGTTAAAAGTTATTTTTTGAACAAGTTTAGTGCGCATCAAGACAAATTCAATTCTTATACAAGCTTGTTTTCAAAAGAATCCAAATATATTTGGCTTCCCAAAAACAGATGATAGTTTTTCTTTATGTGTACGAACAAGAGGCAAAAATCAAAGGAAAATGGTATATTGATAGCGGATGCTCGAGACGTATGACCGGTGATATCTCACTGTTCAATAAACTCAAAAGAAGAAACCATGGAGTGGTGACCTTTGAAGATAATCAAAAAGGAAAAATAATTGGAGAAGGCACAGTAACTATAAACTCTACTTTTACAAATAATGTACCTTTTGTTAATAAATTGATGCATAATTAGTTGAGTGTAAATCAATTGTGTGATTTAGGTTATGATATATGTTATTTAAAAGAGATAAATGCATAGTGTGTGATAGTGAGTCGCATGAACAAATTCTTAAAAGAATAAGATTAGGTAATATTTAAATAGTACACTCTGCGATATTAAATAAATTAAAAGAAAATTGTTTAATGTCCTTTAATAATAATATTTTTATATGACATGAAAAACTAGATCACATAAACTTCAAACAATTAGAAAAACTGTCCAAAGAAAATATGATTAGAGAAATTTATGAATTTTTATTGAAAGAATTTATAACATGTAGTACATACTCTTTGAACAAATAAGTAAAAATATCATTTAAAAGTAAATATCACATTTCCACATCTAAACTACTAGAAATGTTGCATATGGATTTATTTGAACCGGTTATTAATCTAAAGTTTGGAGGAAACAAATATGAATTAGTTATTATTGATAATTTTTCTAAATTCACTTGGATTTTATTTTTAATTCACAAAAGTGAAACTTTTGAAACATTTAAAATTTTTGTAAAGAAAATTCAAAATGAAAAAAATTTAAAAATATTTAGTCTAATAATCGATCATGGAAAAAAATTGATAATTTAGAATTTAAAAACTATTGTAACAAAAAAAGAATAAATCAAAAATTTTCAGTATCTTATACACCACAACAAAATAGGGTAGTCGAACGTAAAAATAGAACCATTCAAGAGATAACTAGAATTATGTTAAATGATAGTAGTGTAGAAAAATATTTTTGGGCCGAATCTGCATCCATAATATGTTATATAATAAATAGAGTATACACAAGACAAATGACAAACAAAAACCTAAGAAATTTTTTAAAAAATAAAACCAAATATTTCATATTTTTATATATTTGGATGCACATGTTTTATTTTGAAAAATAATATGAATATTAGAGGTAAGTTTGATAAAAAAACCATTGAAGGATTTTTTCTAAATTATTTTTTAAATAATAAGACTTATAGAGTTTTCAATAAAAAGTCTAAAATTGTAGAAAAAATAATAAATGTTAAATTTTATGAAAATGAATTTCAAAAGATAGAAATGAAATATGATCATATTATACAAATTGAAATTCTCTTTGAAAAACAAAATGCAAAACAAGATGATAAAAATAAAATAAATCAAAATGAACAAAGAGAGGAACTAGTTAAAAATTGAAAATTCTTACCTAGTCATTCATCTAATGATGTAATGGGAGATGTAAGTGAAAGAATAAAAATTAGATCAAATTATAAAAATATTGAAAATCAATTCTCATTAATCTCTACCATAAAACCGAAAACCATAGAAAAAATCGTAAAAGATAAAAGTTGGATATAAACTATACAAGAAGAATTAAATCAATTTAAAAGAAATGATATTTGGACTTTAGAACCGAAACCTAAAAATAAATCAATAATTTGAACTAAATGGGTTTTTCGAAATAAATTAGATGAAAATGGAAATATTGTAAGAAATAAAGCTAAACTAGTTGTAAGAAACAAAACTAAAATAGTTGCAAAAGGATATTCACAAGAGGAAGAAATTGACTATAATGAAACTTTTGCACTCGTTGTTAGATTAGAGGCAATACGATTACTTTTAGTTTTTGCATGTTTTAAAGATTTTAAATTATATCAAATGGATGTTAAGAGTGTATTTTTAAATAACTACATAAAAGAAAAAGTATATGTTAGCCAACCACCCAATTTTGAAAAATATAATAAGGAACATTTTGTTTATAAATTGCAAAAAGTATTGAACACCAAAGGTATGGTATGATAAGTAAAGTGAATATATTGTAAAAAATAATTTCAAAAAGGGAAATATAGACACTACCTTATTTATCAAGTATGTTGATGATGATATTTTTGTTATTCAAATATATATTAATGATATTATGTTTGGATTTACAAATGAGCATTTGTGTGATGATTTTAGCAATATTATGAAAAGTGAATTTGAAATGTCAATGATGGGTGAATTAAATTTCTTTTTTGGATTGCAAATTAAACAATTTTCTCATGATATATTTATAAGTCAAGAAAAGTATACAAAATAATTAATTAAAAAATTTAGTATAAAAAATTCGAAACATATTAGTACCCCTATATCTACCTCTATTAAATTAGATCTAGATGAAAAAGGGAAAAATGTGAATGAAAAACTCTATAGATGTATAATAAGATCATTATTATATTTGACCGTTTATAAACCCGATATTTTATTTAGTGTACATTGGTGTACTAGATTTCAAAGCAAACTTAAAAAATCTCATCTTAGAGCCATCAAAAGAATTTTAAAATATATAGTCGGTACCAAAAATTTAGAAATATGGTATTCAAAAAATTCAAATTTTGATTTAATTGGATATTCGGATGCCAATTATGCCGGTTGCAAAATTGACGAAAAAAGTATCTCAAATACTTGTCAATTTTTAGGTGACAAAATCATAAGTCGGGTATCTAAAAAACAAAATTCAGTTGCATGGTCAACAGCCGAATCGGAATATGTCTCAATAGTAAATTGTTGTGTTCAAATTTTGTAGTTAAAACAATAATTTAGAGATTATGGATTAGATTATAAAAATGTTTCAATAAAATGTGACAATACAAGTGTCATTTTTCTTATAAAAAATCCCATAAGTCATTCAAAATCAAAACAAATAGAGATTATGCATCATTTTATTAGAGATCATATTTTAAATAGAGATATAATTTTGGAATATGTAGAAATATAAAATCAACTTGTCAATATTTTTATAAAACCTTTAGACAGAAAAAGATTTAAAAACATTAAAAATGAAATAGGAGTGTGCTTTCCATTTAATAAAAGAAATTTGGTACATAGAGGGTTAAGCTAACAGCATACATAGAGCTTCTACAACAAAACAGTATCTCCCTATCTTCAAAAGCCCTAACAGAGAACAAAAATTCAAATCCAAAATGGCTTCACGCAAATTTTCAAGAATCATGGGAAGAGTAACAAAGAACCCATTTTTTTCACACATTAACATCTCAAGTTTTGATTCTCTAAGTTCTGATTCTTTAACTTCTGATTCTTCAAACTTTCATATCATTCATGATCCTCAAAACCCTAGATTAAGTTCAACACTCTCTCGTGATTCTGATTCTCAATTAACTGAAAATTAAACTCATTCCTCGAATCAAGAATCTCATCAAAACTTCACAAAAAACCAAATTCTTTAACTTTTTCGAATCCAAATTCCCTACACTCTATCACTTCCAATCATGTTCAAAGTTGGTACCTTTAGGTTCATAGATTTCAATTATTTTAAGCAAATGAATTTGGAGATGCGAACTATTCTTGAGAGAATTGGAGGTGCTGGATTGTGTGACAGCAATAGAAAATACATAAGGAATGTAATCTTTGATTTCTACAAAAACTTAGATACTGAACATTCTGATGTTTTGAAATCAAGAATATTGAGTTTTAGAGTTGAGATTACCAAAAATAATATTATTCAATGTTTAGGACTCAAACAATCAGAAGACAAATTACTTGAAAACATGAAGAAAAGAGATGTTTATAAGTTGTTTCTTACAAATTCTAACTCTGGAATATAATATTTGTATGAAAAAGACTTTTCTCTCATTGTTAGAATTCTGCACAAGATTGTTTTAATGTGCCTCATTCCAAGGTATGAAAGTTCTACCACTATGACTGTAGAAAATGGTAGAATCTTAGTTGCCTTGGTGCTAGAAAGACAAATTGATATGGTGAATATATTTATCGATCACATTCATAGGAACAAAAGCAGCAAACAGTAGACAATGTTCTCATTAGACTGTTAGAGTTCAAAGGATTTGATTTTTCATGTTTAAGGGATTCTGTCCTAGAGCCATCAATGTTAGGAGAATCATTGGTATCTCACATGAGAATAACTATTTTTGATGATAATATCTGCAGAGATAAAGATGATTCTTTCTGGAAAAGAAAATTTCGAGAACTTGGTGGAATAGGCTGTCTATTTATAGAAAGAGCAAATGAAGAACCTCTGAAATCCACATTTGACCATGATGAATCTTCAAAAAGGAAAAAAAAAAAAAACAAGCTAAGACAACTGATGAAAATGACCGGAAGCAAAGGATTGAAAAGAAAATTGATAAGTGTATGAAAGACAAAAAGAAACTCAATCACAGATTTCTGAAATTTTGAAATTGTTGTTCAAGAATGCATCTTAAACTTAACAATTTCCTGTTCTGATTCTCTGAAATAAACTGTCTCTATGCTCTCTCATTCACTTCTATGTTTTGACAAAGAAAATTTAATTGTATTTCGATACTGTATCTTTCTTGAATTCTTGTCAGACTTCAATAAACTCGATGTTTTCTTTTATGTGCTTCAATACTTCAATACTTCAATCATTCTATACTACAATCTTTAATATTTCAATATTTTATTGCTATAATTCTTTTTAATGCAACAAAAAGGAGGAGAACAATATATTAAAAAAATTGCTCAAACAGAAGTCAAATAATGCACAACCAGAAGTCATATTGTTTCATTTGAAACAGGATTTTGAATACTAAAGGAAACTACACACATTGAGGGGGAGATCATTGAAAATATTATGCAACAAATAATAAAGTTCAAAACCAAACAATGACTTGACTGCACTTTGAAACTTAAAAGATTACTAATGTCTACACAATGACTTGACTGCACTTTCAAACTTAGTAGATTACTAATGACTGCACTTTGAACTTTGAATCTCACAACTTAAATAAAACAAACAATCTTTAAATTGGATGAATATTGATGAACACTAAGTATATGTTTTTATTTGTATCAATTGATATTATATTCATATGACTTACATGATTATTTGAGAATGCGCTTAATTGAACAATTTTTGTGCATTTATTTTTTAAAAGGTTTTGTTGTCATAAAAAATGGGGAGAATGTTAAAAAAATTGTTGTTTCCTTAGTTTTGATGATAACCAAATCTCTCATGTGGTTTAATTAATCTATTTAGTGTGTAGAATTTTTTATTCAATATAAAAGTGATAGAACAAGTTATAGAATCGATCATAGAATCAAGACTTATTTTGTCATAGAAGTAAGATTTTTTTATATCTGTTGAAAACCCAACCGATAAGGTAAGTATAATTTGGGTACTACACTTAACCTATAATTAATTCTAGATGTATATAAAAAATACCCCAACACGAAAACAATTCATATTTCATCACTTAGAAATTTTTCATAGTGTTAAAATGTAATCATTTGGATATATTTGAATAATCATATCTTCTTATGTATTGAAATATTTTCAAAACCGAAAATTATGTTTCAAAGAAGGTGTGTGGAACTTCAATTTCAAACATTTACAGTTCAAATATTTTACGGATATGTTAGAGAAAAATCAGTTGCAAGTTGGTTGGTTACTCATTTTATATAGCAGAATCACTTGCCAGAAAATGATTCTGAAAGGATATTTGGCCTTCTATAACTTCACAACTGGCCTTAAATTTTTGTATTTGATTATGTTACATTATAGTACTATAGTTGAACAGCAAATATGATAATTTGTGACACATTTATCTTGAAATTTTGTTGGAGAAATAAATGGGCAAATTTGACTAATTATTCTGAAAAATTCAAAACTGGGGGCAGATTTTCTGGAACTGTTTTCGAATTTTTTGGAAAAACAATCATCTGAATATAATCAAAATTACTCTTGAATATGTTAGATGGATGTTTAAATTTCAGAAGAAAAATATTTACTTTCAGTAAATTTCAAAATTCAAGAGGATTTGGAGACTATTTTTTTGGAACTATTGCTGAAAACTGTTGCAGTAATTTTGGGAATTTACTGCTGTTTGTTGAGTCTCTTTGCTATCAAATGCGGTAGCTATCAGCAGGTTTTTCATGGAATGAGAATAGAGAACGTGAGAAGCTGAATGACTATTAATTTTTAAGACTTCATAACACAAAAAACTCAAGAAGAATCTCTACAATTCTGAACACTACTCTTGTCATTTTTATTTACTTATTTTGTAATCTTTGATTGAACATTTGTGTGATTTGTTTTCAATTGTTGGACAAAGCAATTTTCATAAAGTGAAGATCAGAAGTCAACAAGTAGATGTACTGTGTTGTCTTGGATTATAGTGGAAATTAGCAGGTTGCTAGAGTCCGGCTTGCTTGGCTGGAAAAGTGGATATAGGTACAAGGTTGAACCACTATAAATCAGATTTGTCTCATTATTTTCTCTTTTATTTTTATTATATATGTTATAAATTGATTATAGATTTACTTAAATTTAAGTGGAGTTAGATAAAATTTTAAAAAACTAAATTTTAGACAACCAATTCAACCGCTCATTCTTGATTGTTTTTGGTACCAACAATTTCTACTAATATAGTATATATTATTATATTATTGTTTTTTCAGGTTTTCATCCTTGTTCTTTTCAAAGAACATTAGTTTTTTTACGTGATTTCTTTAAACAATTAAATTATATACTATCTAAACTCAGGTTATTGTTTTAGATGTCCCGAAAATAATGACTTCCAAACTTTCATGGTAATTATTACTTAATATATTTAAATATCAAATTTTATTCAATTATTAATTATAATATTTTCATTAATTTCTAGAAAAATTGCATTGAAAGGATTTATAAAAATTTTCTCCATATCTCTAACATTGTGTTTGTTGAAATTTCACAGCAGCCTAATTCGTAAATTAGATACAATTCACTACATGATTTTGATTTTAAGATAATGCATACCTAAAATAATTTTTATATATCAGAAATGATTGTGGAATATTTGTCATAAGATTTTTTGAGATATGGGAATCGGGAATATTTATAAGTACACTAAATCAAGAAGTATGTTCTCTCACATTTTATTTCAATTTTGTATTGTATTTGTATTAAAATTGTTGATTGTTTCATTTTATGCCTTCATTTTAGCACCTTAATTTCTTAAGAAAAGAATATTTTCTCAAGTTTCTAATGTCTGACCATGATACGGTCCGTGCTGAGATCATATCCAAGATGAGGATGAAGATTGAGGAAACAAAGAAAAATAAGTTTAAAGCAATTGAATCAGAACAAAAAATTGAGAGAAAAGTTGAACCAAAACATAAAATTGAGAGAAAACGGAAAAGAAATTTTGTGAAAATAATTGAAAATTTATGAAATTGTAAAGAAATTGTGATACAATACTTACTCTCATTATAAATCCAATCTCTGATCTCCACTTCTATTAGCACTAAATTTACTATTTTTATTAATTGTTTATCACTTGGCATAACTTATTTACTTACCACCACCAACTTACCATCTCAAAATTATCACAATTTATCATATTGTTATAATACTATTATTATCACTCAAAATTAACACAACTTACCACTTATTATCACAATTATCACAATTTATCATCTTATTATCACACTATTATTATCATTTAAAATTATCACAACTTACCACCTATTATCACTTATAACTTATCACATTCACATATCCCTATTACAACTTATCATACAACCATCAACTTATCACATGCATCCCTTACAACTTATCACTTGCAAGCAACCCCTAAAGTCCCTAAAACTATAAACGCGATTCTATATATATATATACTATTTGATAATTTTAATATATAGCATTTGCTTGGTGGTGTGGTGGTGATGTGGTATTCATGATTAGTAATGGTGATGGAAAAAATAACCATCCCTTGCAACTTGCAGGCAACCCCTAAAGTCCCTAAAACTATATACAAGATTATATATATATATATAGTATTTGATATTTGATATTTGATAATTTTAATATATAGCATTTACATGGTGGTGTGGTGGTGATGGTGGTGATGGGGTGATGGTGATTAGTAACGGTGATGGAAATAATAATAATAATAATGTATGTATAATAAATCATAATTCATAAATCAAAAATGGTGTGTGTAGTGCCACATCGCCATGGGGACCACAACACAGCTTGCTGCGCGTCCATGTCCATGGACCTAATCGGTCCAACCCAGTAGCCAGTCCGGTTCACCTAGTTTTTTTTCCTTTCTGCAAATGCGTGCTAACCATTTTTTTTCTTCCTTTCTTTCTTACTCTTCCTTTTTCTTTTTTCTATTTCTTATCTCATTCTCATCTTCATTTTTTTTTTTCATTATCTCACTCTCACTCTCTTTTTTCTCCCTTTTTTTCTCTTGAGGGTCATTTTTTTCCTTCTCTTTTTTTCTCACTCAACTTTCCTTACTTCTAACCCTAGCTCTAGCAATAAAGAGAGAATTTGAAATTAGGCTTAATGTAATGTAATTTGTCAATATATATATATATATAGACATGCAGAATTGATGTAAAATTAATTAGAAAAACAAAGAATTAAAAAAAAATAAGACATGGAAGTACTTGTAATGCAGAAATGGTAAAAAAAAAAAAAGAATGTAAAAGTATAAATAATTCACCAAATTACCACTTTTCATAACTTATTGCAATTTACCATCCTATTTACCAGTCAAGTTACTTGTTTACTCATCACAATCCAAGTGAGATTCATAAGTATATACAGTATATATTTCCCGATGATTTGTCTCATTATTAGAAAAGATCACTAGTTATTATAAATTTACCAATCAAAAATAATATTATCATATTATATTACCACTTTTTATCATAAACTTATTATCACAAACTTACCACATATTATTATAAACATCTATTATCACTATATTACCATTAGTTATCATAATTTACCACTAGTTCTGTTATTACTATATTACCATTAGTTGTCACAAACTTATCACTAATTATTACTATATTTCACTCCAATCAATAATAATATTATCAAATTAATTATCACAAACTTATCACAACCATAAAATTATCACCTCTTACCACGAACTTACCACCATAGAAACTATTTTAAATTATCCCTAAGATTATACAGACGATAGAATTGATGGTATGGCTAAAGATTATACAGATGGTAGAACTGATGACATATATATAGAGACTATTTTCAAATAGCCACTTAGACTTATACAGACAGAGGAGGTGGACCCTTTTTTAATTGTCTCTAAAGGTAACACATTTATTGACAAAAAAGATAACAGATGATATATGTCACACATTTAATGATCACAAGTGATAACCGTTATCATGGATGTAGAACTTCTAGTTACTATTTTCAAACCGTTCTTAAAACTATGACATTTACTAACCATAAATGATAACCATTAAAATTGAATATTGCTTTTACAGACGGTTGTGTTTCACAGTTGATAAACTTTTATCGACAAACAATTTATACTGTCAAAAAATGTATGCATTTTCTGATAATATCGTCAAAAGTGTCTTTATAAGATATAAAAAATCATCATTAAAATTCACTGACATTAAAACTTACCGTCAGTATAGGACTATTTTGTTGTGTATGCTCCTTTTGATTAAATTTTTAATTAAAATTTTAAAATATTTATATAGAGCTAAGCAGAAGCGAATTAATAAATTTTGATTTGGAGTAAAATACAATATATACATATATATATAAAAGGAAAGTGGAATGAGTGAAAATTTATAAGTTTTAGAGAATAAATAGTATTTTAAAAGATTTTTACTGATTTTTTTTAAATTTTAACTATATTTTTAAAGATTAATTATAGTATTTCCTAAACTTTTAATATCCTCATTGATGAAGCTACAAATATTAAATTTTTCTTTTTTTGTATAAATTTCTTGGGCAAATGTTTCAGTGTCCCTGGATTCGTCATGGAGTTAAGGGTAAGTTTGGTTCACTAAAGGGGAGAGATTTATCTTATTTGGTTTTCTTCTATTTTTTTATAGAAGCAAAAGGGAAGAAATTTGTATTATTTTCTCTTGTTTGATTCAAGTAAAAAATGGAGGTAAAGGATGAATCAATAAATATTACTCTCTCTAAATCATATAAAATTAAAAAAAATAATAATTTTGTTTATAAATTTTTATTACAGTTTCAATCCGTTCACAAGTGAAAAGAAATTTTTGTTAAACAGAAGTGGTGCTATTTCATCTATTTTTTATTTTCATTTCTTTTTTCACTCGACACAAACAAACAAACAAGAGTAATATTCTTTTTTATGTCGTATTCACTTTGGTTTCTCTTTTTCTCTCGTTACACCCAAATCAAACTTAATGTAAATCCAAAGATCCGCGTTTGTAGATAAGTTTGCGTGCTAGGTTTTCAAAAAGCAAAGTCTCAAACTCATTAATTAAAAAATGTGAGTTTAATATAGTTAGCTTTTTGTCTAGATGTAAAAGCCTAAGAAATTCCGAACTTTCATAAAGGACACGCTGATTTGTCGGACAATCTGACCATAACCAAGTTGGAATGCAATCACTGCTTTCCTAGTTCGTACAACCTTATCCTACTACCAGCAAAACCTTTATGTCCCTTAAACATGAAAGTCGTCTCCTTTTTTTTAGTACAATCCATTCATGCATGGTGGGCAGTCATTATCACTTTAAATTTTTAAGCATCTTCTTCCAACTTTCAATTATTCAATTTCCATTTTTCCTTTTGGGGCCAGTCGAGATGATAAATGAACTACTCGGAGAAAGTTGACCCAAACGAGTTTTGAATACTGTGCTAAACGGTCCTAAATCCATGGGTACGGTTACTGTAATTTGGGCACACTGTAGTTCTGACAGTGTCCTTAGCCTTTACTTTTGACTTTTTGCGTGGGCTTACGGGACATTCATATGATGATTTATTTTAATTATAGAAACAATAAAACTAAAATTTTACATTAGAGACGGCATTAAAGAACAACATACAAGACGAGCAGAAGAAATGCCAAAAGGGTAAAGGCTATAATTTTAAATATTGTTTTATAAATTTTTAATGATATTTTAAAATTTTTTTTAATGAAATTTGCAGTCTCATTTATGGTTTCCATGTAATGCTTGTCCTGCATATCAACATCCCCCAACAAGTTGAATTTTCATCATAAATCAAATCCATACTTACCCCTCAGCATAATTAAATTATATTTTTGTCGCCCACCCACAGAGAGAGAGAGAGAGAGAGAGAGAGGCAAAATTAATTCATTTGATATTTTCGTGAAAATGGCAGTGAAAAAAAATAAATAAATATATATATATATATATATATAATTTGATGGTTAATATAGTTATTAACTATTTTTGAAAAAAATAAAAGAGCCCACAAAAGAATAAAAATAAAAAATATATGGAAGGTCAAGTGCATTGGGAAAAATCGATATATGAATTTAATTACTAAATTTTGAAATTCAAAATTTAAATTTAATTGCATTTTCTGTTAACATAGTGGAAGATAAGATAAATGCATAATGTAGGAAAACTTACCGTTTGGTACGTACGTACGGGTGGGCCCTTCCTTCATTCACCAACTACTGAAAGAGCACGTGTCGGTAGTGTGAACACATCTATGGCTCGCGAATCAAGTATCGCCTTTGACCTTTGACCAGTTGTGGTTCCCTTTCCACCTCCGACTGCCGAAGTATGCGTCTAGGGTTTGACCCAATCTTGTAAGAGATTAATTGTTCGAAATTATTGTAATCTGCTTGCAAACCTGTTGTAAAAATATCTATGATGAATGTTGCTCTTTTTAAAATTTTATTAATTTAAAACTATAAAAATTATTAAAAATAACATTAAATTTTGAAATTTCTGTAATAGAAAAACTCACTAAGAATAATTATTTTAAAATTATGCTTTATTTATATGTAGCTATTTTGATCACGAAACTTGTCAGGAATGGTAAAAAGGTTAGTTGGGATTTTATATTCTACTTGACACCGACAGAAAAGTCTAAAAAACTTTAGTTTGAGCCATCAAATTAGAAAGAGAATTCATTTGGAGTTTTTTTTTTAGGGAAACCGCACGGGGCCACGTCATTTGTTGCTTTCAAGACTATAGGCTACACCCCCACTTCCTGACAACAAACAAGAAAAATGGAAGCTTCCGGCCTTCCGCCGCCGCGAAATGATAATAACTAAGCGCTCGACTTTAGAATGGCAACTTTAGTCTAACAGAATGGTAAATACTTTTAATCAAATTTATTTTTCAGAAAGAAAATATTTAAAATCAATATATTTTGAGAGAAAAAAAAATATGAATCAAATTGATTTTTTTTAAAAAAAAATTAAAATTAAAGTTTCAGAAAGAGAAAATTTGAATGTAATTATTTTAGGGTGTGAAAATTAAAAATCAATGTGTTTAAATATACATAATTTTAATTTTTTGACAGAAAAGTTAAAATATACTTGATTTTGAAGAGAAAAAACTTTTTTTTTTTTGGGACAAAGAACTCAAAAACAGTTAAAACAATATGTTTAGACAAAGAAAATGCAAGTTAAATTAAATTTTTAGAAAAATCAATATGATTAATTTTAAAGAAAAAATCAAATGAAATTTTTTTAGAGAGAAAATTTTAAAACTAATACATTTATAAATATAAAATTTAAATAATTCAATTATTTTAGATAGAGAAAATTGATTTAATTAATTTTTAGAGAAATATATAAAATTTTGTTGTTTAAAGAGAAAATGATACAAATAATATTTTTAATGTCAATAAATTATGTTTCAACTGGTATTGTTTTTTTTTACTTGGTCTCGAATTCGAGTCCATGTATATAAACAGAGTAATACTTTCAGTGAGATCAAATGTGAAGCAAATAATACTTTTGGAATAGTATAAGAAATTAGGGAAAAAATAAAAAACTTAATTTTGGGTCATGAATATATATATAGGCATGGTTGAGATTTGGGTTATTTATAAAAATATTATTTTTTAATAAAAATTATTTAAATAACATTATTATTTTTTTGTTTCCCAAACTATTAATTTCGCACTCTCAATATGCGAAATCATACTTTAATTTGAATTTATTTAAAAATAAAAAAAAGAATTCGTACTCTAAGGGTGTGAAAGCGTGAATTTAGTTTTGCATTCTGAGAGTACGAAAGTGATTTCGCGCTAACATAGTGTGAAACTAATTCTACATAAATTTTACAAACACCAGAACACGTAACTTCTGCCCACACTTTGCATGACCAAAGCAAATATAATACATCCACTCCAATATCCACAGCTTCTACTCATTTCTCAAGACAAATAAAATACCAAATACAGTCATTCCAACACTCAAATATTGTCACTCTTACTCCACACGAGATACAAATAAAACCATCTCCAAATGAATAATACTCAATCAATCAAATATAAAAAAATCACAACGAAATAAGCATACTCCAAAATACCACCACCAAATACCGATACTGTAAATACCAATAACCATACTCGAGAATACAAGACAACAGTAACCAAACATGGTCAACAGAAATGCCAACAACCAAAAATAAAATAAATTCATCCATGACCATCACTTAATGTAAATAAAAAAATACCACTTTCAAAAAACTGATAAAAAATAAATATAAATAAAAGTATTTATAAATGTTAAAATAACATAAAAAAGGAATCACAAAGATAATAACCAAAAATTTTTTATAAAAATTGAAGTCATGCATTACAAAATTTAAATATAATACATATAAAATAGTAAACGTAAACTAATTGTCGCAAAGATGTTGTCGAACATTGCATTGTGATTTACGTTTCTCGGGAATACGAGCTAGCCTATCAAGTGCGGGTGGAGGTATATCATATAACGGTGCACTCTCATCAACATCGGGAAATGCAACTGAAGGAACATGCTCTGAATGTCGAGAACGACGATATTTCGCTCATAAATATTAAGTCGTGGAGGCTCATCAATATCATCTGTACATACCAAAGTCAGAGTTAGAGTCGGAGTCGAAGTCGGATAGGAAGATAATGGAGGTATCTTCGTCGTTTCATCATAATAATCTGTAGCACCAGAGGTTCAAGGTATATCCATCAGTTTAGTAGCTCTCTATGCATATGTCGAAGGATAGTACCTGTCAAATAGCACATGCCCAATAAACTGAAGTGTACACTATGATATATCTCTAAATGTCCAAATCTAGGATCTACTCCTTTCTCAACAAGTATGTCTAACGCTAATAAGTACATGTTATCCAGCTCATAATAATGCAAAAGATAAAATAAAAAAAAATATTATATAAACTATAAAACAATGTTAAATAGTAAAGTTATCTTGACTTATGAAATACTCTATTTGTATCGTTGTGGGTTGGTATCCATGTTGATAATGATGCGCAAGACAGGCAATGTATAAAAGCGAGATCTGATGATACCACGACATATAGTCAGATGTCGTATTTGACTCACCAAAAGTCTCATCACTCTTTACAATGCGGTATCTATGGTTATCCCACAATTGCAAGGGTACAACATATGTCCTCGTCCAATCGCATCCATACCTCTCGCGTCGATCAGTCTGGTGCAACTCTTGGTCGGTGTGTACTAGTAAAGGAAGACGATGCAGGAGCCTAAGGGTAATGATACTCGACGATGTCAAAGCAAATCAAGAGGATATCGGCACGCCATATGTCATTATCGACAAGACAATATGCGAGCAATGTTTTCAAGTTAGCATGCGAATATTACATCCAAATGAATTGAAAAATATAAGAAAAATGGTGTTAATTCGATTTATAGTAATAGAAGTGGTTGGTCAAAAATAAAACTTATACTTACCACATTATCTTCCATAGATCCAACTGGTTCATGTATGTTCTAAAAACAAACTGTCTTGTATGTATATAACCACGTGAAACATCCCAACTATTTACAAATAAAACAATATCAACGTTATATACAACAAAGTGAAGGAAATAAAGAAAATAATACAAATAAATAGAGTAAAAATTACGTACAGTGATCCTCTAGGGCCAGTGGGTAGGTGTGGAATAAAAAGCATTAGATCAATAGTGTGACGTTTGATCGGGATAAATATAGACACTCTCTTCATACCCAAAACTGATAAGAGAAAAAATATTGAATAAATGATATGATATGTATATAAAATATTATTAAATAAAAATTAATATATCGAATTGATATAAAATACTTATATAAGTAAGACCAAATCATAAATACTATCCATAGAAACTCGACACATGGCTCTGTAAAGTATCGCTAAAACAGTACTACCCCAACCATACTGTTCCGATTAATCAATACTTATCACTAGTTTGTAATGTCTAAATGCATCGATGGATGGTTTGAAGGCACAGAAAACTGAGTGAAAGATCATCTCATTAGACTCTGATAATTCAGTAAATTTCCACTCAATAACTGTTCCAGGATTGTTTATCTGCACAACATTCAAAAACTGTTGTAACAATATGTAAAAAGTCTCTCAATTTCCATATACCATTTCTATAGATTTTTTATGCTCCATCCAAATCTTTTTATACGATAGGTTTACTTCATACAATCTCATATATTTAATCACATCACATACTTTATAATCAGTATTATCTTTTATATGGTTTTTAATCAAACCCACCATATTCGAGTTTACATTGGGGTAATTTCCAAAGGCAATTGACGAAAATAAGTGTATTTTGCTTGGAATGTCCCAAAGGTGATGACTCTTGTTTAGTCTAGCCTAAATATACCATAAGCAATTATTCTCACGGTACAAACAACACCTCACAAACCAAATGATTGAGAACTTTCATAGACTTTAAAATATCTATACTCCTGCATCGACCAGCACTTGACAACATGTTGAACTTCTTCTTTGGATACGAAGACCATCCCAACTTATAATTTTGATATCTGATCATTATCCCACGTCGGACGGTCATAGTTACTATACTCATCAACCATCACGACTCCTCCGTCCATAGTGTGTAAGTATGATATTTCTTCTTCCTCTTCAACAACTTGATCTTCTT
The DNA here is from genome assembly GCA_033439265.1 of Dillenia suffruticosa. Lineage (NCBI taxonomy): Eukaryota > Viridiplantae > Streptophyta > Magnoliopsida > Dilleniales > Dilleniaceae > Dillenia > Dillenia suffruticosa. The sequence goes on from JAVTVX010000005.1 coordinate 7,475,383, forward strand.
CATCTTCAACAACCCAATCTTCTTCATCAAGTACATTATGTTCATAATCACTTTTACCCTCTGATTCCTCAATAACAAATGCATCTATAGGATCTATCTCCTACCCTTTATAGGGTCTACTCGTACCACCCTCCTCATACTCATTAGCGATAGGCATAACTCATTCATGAAGACTAGCCAAAACAACAAAAGCTGAAATAAATGCACCGTATTTTAACCACTCATCTCTAATATTCTCACTTTTCAATATCTCTATGCAAGATTCTAAGTTTCTCTCATCCCTAATATCAGCCATCACGTCAAGAAAATTATCAACCATCACGTCAATAGGTGCAAACACAATTGATTCTGGTTTTAAGAATAGTTCAACTATCGTCAAACTCTGGATATATTTGGGAAGTGACAACACTTTCGATAAGAATTCATCATTGTTCATAGATAATACACAATAAGGAAGCGACTGGTCAGACTAAAGAGAATATTTACATGCCACATTCTGTTTGAATTACCTACAATTATATCCAGTTTTGCAATGTGACATTTTTATAAACTCCTATCATCTAATAGTATTATCAACCACAACACCCTTTTTGGACCTACACTATACCGACATTTTCAACCCCACCAATTACACTTTCCCAATAAAATTCCTTTTCTAACGATCATAACATTAATAAATATATTTTTAGCAACTCACACTCTAATAAAGCAACAACAACAAATTATTAGTAACAACTATAATGCAATAACAACAAATACAAATGTAATGCAAACACCAAACTGAACAAATGTATTATAATATATGGGGAATGATTGTTGGCATTTATACCTTCACATGGCATACTTCACACCCCCCATCAAACTCCTAGGGAAGAATCACATTGTTATCATACTTTAAAAAGAAAGTGACAATCTTTATTACATTAAAAAAAATAAAGAAACTGACATTACTGACGGCCAACAGCATATCAGTTTGCAATGTCCTACTTACCATTGTGTGGGCTAAAATGGTTCATGTTTCTCAAATGACTATAATAAGAACAATTTTATTTCTTCCAAATTAAACAACAATATTAAGGATAAAGACATTCCAACATTGAGACTTCTATATCCAATATTGAAACCAGACTAAATGCTATCATGGGAATAAAGGCGAAAAGCAAGAAACAGAAGGAATGACACTATCCTCACTTCTTCCTACTTCAGTAGGAAACAGAAGGGAACTGGAGGTTGAACAACCAAGAAGAAATATTCATCACAAAGCATAATTCCTAGAGTTGAAATAACTTCATTTTCTAATGAGAACCCATGTTGATTGAGAAAATGTCAAAAGTTCTTTATGATCCTTCAAGTCCCTAAAAACTAGTGGATGGATAACATTGAAATGTACTTAGAAGACAAAGTAGACATATGGTATCAGGGGATGAAGAGGGTCAAAGAAATGATAGAATGGGAGGAATTTTCCAAGCCACTATGCTTAAGATTGGCCCTAAAGGAATTCAAAATAAAGTTGAGAAATTCAATAAACTACAGTAGATAGAATCAATGGAGGAGTATCAAGAAAAGGTTTGAGAAATTATGATCTCTTCTAGTACTGAAAAACCTTGGTCTTACACAAGTTTACTTTATCTCAAACTTTATTAGTGGGGTTAAGGAGGAAATCAACCCTATACTAAGAATGATGAAGCCCACCACTTTGTTACAAGCATTTGAGATAGCCACTGTACAAGTACAATCATTGGAACTAGCAAGAAAGGGAAGAATGCCAACATGGTGGAATAAAAATGGAAGCAGTAATGAGAAGAGAGGGATTAAGGACTTTGCCGTAATAGCAGCAGGGTCTAAAGTAGTCAAAAGTTTCAACAGAAACCAGCAAAATTCAAAAGGAGATGGAGGAGTGATGCAAAGGGTATCTCCACAAGAGATACAATACATACGAAACAACAACTTGTGCTTCAAATGCGGAGAAAGGTACAGTCCAGGACACTAATGCAAATTCAAAGGCCTAAACATGATTTTAACAGAAGAGGAAGACTATGAACCTGAGGAAATCAACAGAGAAATTGATGGTACAGTAGGTACTACATAAGTTTGGCAGGAGGCTTGAGCATATTATGGTAAGAACTTTACATTTGAAAAAACCATGGGGTATTGAAACGATATCTTAAAAATAACCGCAATAAATCTATTTTTTTGGCTGTTACATCAGAGATCAATGTACCCGTGAACAAGAAGCCTCTTTACAAGTGATCACTAACTTACAGAGAAATAAAGGACATGACAACAATTTTTCAACAAGGATTGCAAGTTTGCAATAACAAGAAAACCTAGATTACACAAATTAAAACGGTCACAAGGAACAGCGAACAACTCTTAAATTCATAATGCAGTAACAAGAAATTACAAGGGGAGAGAGAAGTTTTTGATGCACTAGTCACCCTTCGCAATACAATGTCGCGTTCACTCACGGGGAAGGAAGCGACAGGTGGAGAGCAACAGGCGCAAAATGAAATTCAAATTCTGAGATTGTGGTTTTATCCAGAAATTTTTGTATTTTTAAAGTGCGAAATTAGTTTCAAGCACGAATTTTTATTTTATATAAAATAAATTTAAATTAAAGTATGATTTCGTATTTTGAGAATATGAAATCAATAATTTAGAAAATAAAAAAAAAATTATTTAAATATTTTTTATTAAAAAAATAATATTTTTGTAAATAAACGGTTGAGATATTGTTTTGAATTTAGAAGACCAATTGACTGACATGACACCGTAATTCTATGTCGCATCCATGAATGGTCGAAATCGAAACCGTATACAATGGTGACGTGGCGAGGCATATTATTGGAGGCTAACCTTTTGTCCTTTTGTCATCCTGCCCCCGGCCATTTCCTTTTGTCTTTTGAAGCCTTGATTTGAATTTTTACGTTTATTTGGATTTTGGGGTGGTGGTGCGGTTTGTCTGATTCTCATTCTCATCGTGATGGGTTCAGCCGTTGGAATCTTCAGATGCCCCAACCCCAGCCCCAAACTTCTTTCTTCTTCCTTCCCGCGATTAACATAACATCCCTCACGACACAGTCAATACCATCTCTCTCTCTCTCTCTCTCTACTTTGTTGCCTCCGTCAGTATTCTTGGCTTGGAAGTGGAAATGAAGCCTGCTACCAAATTCTTCTCTCTCTTTCTTCTCCTATTTCTTCTCTCGAATTGTTCCTCCGTCTTTAAAACTGACGCTCAACACTTGCCACACCAAGAAGGTACACTTCCCTTCTACTTACTCTAATTTCGTTTCTTTTTTTCCGGCCAAATTGCCGTTAATGTTCTTACTTCTGTTTCTTCTGCTTTATAATTTCCCTGTAACTCCTCTGCTTTCTCTTATATTTATTTTTCTAAAGATCTTCCGTTTCCGTCCGTTCCCATATTTAAAAAAAAAAAAAAATTGATTTGAAGTTAATTCGATTTGCTTTGGCTTTGGGCAATTTTAATTCGACTAAATCGTGTTTTATTTGTTCACCATTGCTTTCTGCTTCGAAGAAAACGTAATAGAAACAAGGATTTTGATAACATCCTGAGGCATTATTCACTGATACCGAGTTCGCTCACCATGTGAGAGATAATTCTGAAAACATATTTGTTTAATAATAAGATCCTATGTTTTATAATATTACGTAGAATTATTTGTTGAGCCCCATTGCCCCCGCAATATCAATCGGAACTCATGTTTTTATTTTTTTAATCATCAAGATTAAAGCGGGGGGCCAATATCCCATGGCAGCAAGATTTTTAGTGCTTGAAAGTGGTAAGAGGTAGTTGACCGTCGGGTCAAGAAATGTCAACTAGACTGCTTATTCAAATGAAATCAAGATTTTTGAGTAATGTCAAAGTGTGATAGCGCTTAAGATTTAAAGGATGTCATAACTTTTTACTTAATTTCGCTTTTAAAAGATAAAATTTTCAATTATTCTCCCATATTGGACCCAACAGATGCTTGCTGTTTGGTAGTGACCCGAATAGATTTTTTTTTTTTTTTGTTACACAAGGATTTGAAATCTGGATTTTAAGGTTGGGAGCAGGGGATTGTAACCACCAACCTGTCCTCTTGGGGACGACCCGAATAGATTCTGATCATCCAAAAGTTTACTAGTAAAAAAAAATGTATATTGCGATGATCCAAAAAGCATAGAATAAAATCATGTGTTTTGAAGATTTTTAGGCAAAATATATGAGATCGTTGAAGTGATATGCTCAGTTTCTATAATAAGTATGACACTAACTAGTTTTTATCTACTTCTCTGCAACAGTTCAAACTCTTAAAAACATATCCTCTAAACTGAACATTGATTTTTGGAACGTCAGTCAAAGTTCCTGCACAAATGGTGGTGTTGGTTTCAATGTCAAGTTCACCGGAGGATTCTTTAGCAATGTCACCTGTAATTGTACAGAAAGAAACAACACTGTTTGCCACGTTACGAACATGTAAAGTTGCTTCTTTCCTCACCTTGAATTGGTCATATGTGTGTCATGGTCAATGCCTGCAATATTTGATACCATTGAGGTGTTAGTGTTCATTGTGTATGTACTGAATTTTGCTTCATGTGATTTTAGTCTCTTATGCTTAACTGGGTTTTAAGGCATATGTATTTTTTCATCATCTGAGTGGATCCTGAGCACTAGCAGCGTTGACTTTTGTAAATATGTCCATCATGGGATTACCTTATCCTCTCAGGTAAACTTATTGCATGTCTACAATGTCTGAGTGAACAGCTCTGCTTGCAACAGACATTTTCTATCCACATAATTAAGGCTCTGAAAAGTTCAGTAATTTTTAGTTATATTGGCCTTTTGTAGAAGGGGGTGTTAATTGACTTAGAACAAAAAAAACTAGAGCTTGTGCATGATGGTGCAGACCCTTCATATGTAGAGATGGAGTAGTAACCACTTGGGTCTAGGAATATTAAAATTTTACTAGCAGAATTGTATTTAGTTCTTCTAGTTCTGATTTTCACTTTAATTTATTTTGGATTTGAGCTACAGACAGTTGAAGGGTCTTAATCTTACTGGAGTTTTGCCTTCTGAATTTGGAGCTCTTTCTCATCTTGTGGAACTGTAAGTGATTATTACTATCATTACCGTCTTGTTCTGCAAATCCAAACTTGCTTTATCAATCAATTCCTCAACCAGATAGCTTGTTATAATCTTTGGAAATTGTTTTTTTTTGTATGCAAGTTGTGGCTTTGATTCTCCATTCTGTGATTAATCAAATTCAGAACACCTTTTGTCAGTTTCAAATGATCCTTTGTCTTAATGAGGTTATTCAGGATAAAAGTCAATAAGGATTGAGATTACATGTCTTATCTCCATTTGATCTTGGTTGATTGTGATTATTCTACCATATTGGACTATTAGCATGTGTAGCATATCGGAAAAAAGTAATCTTAAGATTGTAAATTTGCCTTTGTTCTGCTTATTTTGAGTTAATCGTTTGGTGTCTTAAGGCCTAATGTGCAAGCTTACAATCTTAGATTTTGTGTGACAACCACACACTATAAAAGCTCAAGCTTACGAGGAAAAGTGTTATAATTATTTTTGTATCTTAAGATAGAGTGCGGTAAACCATGATTTAAAAAGAAACGTTTATGTTTTTCCAGGTATAGTCATTGTGGTTGTTTTATTTGTGTAAGAATATACACTTGATTTGAGAATATAATTGGCATGTTTTGATCTTATTATATTTAATATTGAAGACGGCTTGATGTGGCTTCTTTTGTCAAACAGCGATCTTAGTCGTAATTACATAAGTGGAACAATACCTACAAGTTTCACCCAGATCCCGCTTGTCACATTGTAAGTTCTTTCTTCCTATGATATCTATTACATGATTTCTTCTCCGAGTGCTCTTTCCTATGAGCCAGTATAATGCAACTAAGCTATCTGCAGGTCTCTGTTGGGAAACCGAATTAATGGTTCAATTCCTGAGTATGTTGCTGATATCTCCACACTTCAGGAACTGTAAGTCCTAGAGTCCAGGCTTTTTCGGCTGTTATATGGTGAAAAGTTCATTAACTGATTATTACTTGCCCCTTTATTGGGTCAGTATCTTGGATGACAATTATCTGGGAGGACCTATCCCTGAAAAACTTGGTAACTTGAGCAGCTTGAGGAGACTGTAAGTCTTTTTACATACCCACCTCTTTATCTAAGTTGTCCTTTCTCTTCCCCTAAGATGATCTTTAAAGTTTACTTTGCTGGCCATTTACCTCTTGTGGTTTTTTCATGGGTTATTGCTGTTCATTACCTTTAACCTGCTCTTTGTTTCTCCCTTGTGGGCTGCTCCTGCTACAACGAATACTCATGTCAAGCTTTTGATACACTTGCAGCCTTCTTAGTGCCAACAATTTCACAGGATCAATTCCAGATAACTTTGGCAATCTAAAGAACTTACAGGACTTGTAAGTGACTCCTTATTTTGGAGATATATTCTGTACATAAAGTTTTGTAAAATTTTAACTTGTATTAAATTCTCAAATGCAGTCGGATAGATGGAAGCCAGTTATCTGGGAAGATACCTGATCTAATTGGGAACTGGACCAATATTATAAGATTGTGAGTACCGTGTTGTTGCTAATTTACCTCAGTTCTCGACCTCAAGTTCAATTACAATGTTAAAGTAAAAAGAAGATAAATGATGGATATAATCCAATAAATACGTTTGATGTGTAAAGATGACAGCATTTGAGTGAACTTCTTAAGCCTATTGGGTGCAGGGATATGCAGGGGACGAACATGGAAGGACCCATCCCCTCTACTATATCTAAGTTGACGAAACTACAGGAATTGTGAGCATGCTTTCCCGAATTTAGTTTGATTCTCTAATGAAACTTGAAAACCTTAAATTAGAAACTTGGAGGGAATGAATTAATTTTAAGTTTTTTCTTCGGCAGGAGGATTTCTGATCTGAATGCATCAAGTGTGACATTCCCGGATTTGCAAAATATGAAGAGTTTATTAAGATTGTAAGTTGAATATGAGAAACGCATTCTAGTCTGCAAATTATATGGTTCCTTTAGGTTAATACTGGTTCCCTCCTTGTAGGATGCTGAGAAATTGCTCTCTAACTGGTTCAATTCCGGACCACATTGGGGATTTGGCATCATTAAACACTTTGTAAGTCACTTTTGTTTTATTCCCATTTCCAGATTGTATTCAAGGCACAAACTTTTGGATAAGATGGTGATTGATGAGGGCCAGTACGTGATTTATCTACTAGTTTATGTCCCTTTCTCTTGTTGTCATAAAAATGAAAATTTTAAGAATGATAAAGACCTGTTTATATAATGCTTTGCTTGTTGATTTGGATCTAATCAACAATTTTGTTTCTGATTTGCGTTTTGTTTAATTTGTTTTTTGCAGGGATTTGAGCTTCAACAAATTGAGTGGAGAAATTCCTGTATCACTCGAGAGCCTGTCACAGCTAAATTACATGTATGTGGTAGTTTTCAGGAACAATGTTAATTCATTTCTTCAATTAAATTTGCCAGTGCGCTTCCCTGATATCTTTGGACCACAACTAAATTGCATGAATATCGGTGGATGTAGGTTTCTCACCAATAACTTATTGAGTGGATCAATACCCAGTTGGATATTGAACAGAAAACAGCACTTGTTAGTTCATAATCTCTTCTTCTCATCTAATCTCCTCGTGTAGTTTAAAATATAGAAAAAGTTATTATTTTTTTTTATGAACTTTATGTTCTCAATGCTGATAGCAGCTATATTCATTGTTACAGTGACTTATCATACAATAATTTTTCGAACGCACCACAGTCGAGTTGTGATCAATTGCCTGTGTAAGCCTCTTTGCTTAAGATCTCCACAGTAAGCCAACTTTTTGTCTAAAAACACTACCTTGGTGTTGCCTGACAGGAACCTGGCTTCTGCTTATTCATCTTCCAACAGCAACTCGTAAGAATTTTGCCTGCATGATACCTGTTTCTTAAGTTTCCACGAGATGCATAGACTAGTCATTAGGTATATATATATATATTTTTTTTTTCGCAGAAATTCATGGTGCTTGCAGCAGGAGTTCCCCTGCTCCAAGAGTCCCAAGCGTAAGTATAGAATGACGACCTAAATTTATGTAAATTTGCAAATAAATTCATAACAATTTGCGTATCAACTGCAGACTATTCCTTGTTTATTAATTGTGGAGGTGGTAAGATGAGTTATGATGGGCATGAATATGAAGAGGATTTGACAGCAGGGGGGCCATCAAACTTTTATTCTTCTTCACAAAAATGGGCATATAGCAGTACGGGGACTTATATGGGAAATGACAAAGCAAATTTCATAGCATTAAACACGTTTGGTTTGAATGTGAGTGGTGCAGAATTCTATAAATCTGCTCGTCTTGCCCCACTCTCTCTCAAATATCATGGACTCTGCTTAAGAAAAGGAAATTATAGAGTGAGATTACACTTCGCTGAAATAATGTACTCTAATGATGATTCCTTTAGCAGTCTTGGAAGGCGAATCTTTGATGTGTCAATACAAGTAAGTGGAAGTGAGAAGCATGTATTATCATCAGTCTTTTTGCTTAGATCAATAGCCCAGAACTTACAAATAACTTCGTTTGACCTCAGGGACAAGTAGTATTCCAGGGTTTTAATATTGCGGAGCAAGCAAATGGTGTCGGTAAGAGTATCACATTGGACTTTCCTGATATCCAAGTTAATGACAGCACTTTGGTGATCCACTTATACTGGGCCGGAAAAGGGACCACTGCAATCCCTGATAGAGGTGTATATGGACCCCTCATATCTGCCATCTCAGTAACACCAAGTAAGTTGCTCTTCTAATTTAGGGCATGAGACTACATTTTAGAATTTATCATAATTGCGCCTTTCATTTTTCCTTGCAGACTTCCATGTCAGTACAGGTCCATCAGCTGGAGTAATTGCTGGCATCGTGATAGCTTCTTGTGTGCTCCTTACACTGATTCTGGTTGTCCTACGTAGGAAAGGCTACCTGGGAGGGAAAGACCTAGCAGACAAAGGTAACTTTAAGAGAAAAAAAAACCTCAGTGCAAATAAATTACTTGGGCCATCATTGAATATTGTGGAAGTAACATGTTTTCTCATTTTTGTAGAACTTCGAGGTCTTGAACTACAAACGGGATATTTCACTTTAAAGCAAATTAAAGCTGCTACTGGAAATTTTGATCCCGCAAATAAAATAGGTGAAGGAGGATTTGGGCCTGTTTACAAGGTAATTTCTGAAAAATAATCCTGGAAGGGATATGAATGATTCTATGAAAGTTTTGGCCTTGTGTCTTGATTCTCTTATTCTGGTCTGAGGTTTATTCTGCTTGATCTCAGGGTGTTCTCTCTGATGGGTCAGTTATTGCGGTTAAGCAACTTTCCTCCAAATCAAAGCAAGGGAACCGTGAATTTGTTAATGAGATAGGCATGATATCTGCCTTGCAACATCCTAATCTTGTGCGGCTTTATGGCTGTTGTATAGAAGGAAATCAGCTGTTACTCATATATGAGTACATGGAGAATAATTGCCTTGCGCGAGCACTCTTTGGTACATACTTTGCTAAATTGTGTTATATGTCATTGTACAAAGATACAAATCCGGAGCACTAAATCATTATATTTCATTTTATAGACATAAATAGCTGGATCACTAAGATCGCACTCTTTCTCAATTACAGGCCATGAGAAGAATCGTCTGCACTTGGATTGGCCATCAAGAAGCAAGATATGCATGGGCATAGCAAGAGGATTGGCTTACCTACATGAAGAGTCGAGGTTGAAAATTGTTCACAGAGACATCAAAGCCAGCAATGTGCTGCTTGATAAAGATCTAAATGCTAAGATTTCGGACTTTGGTTTGGCTAAGCTTGATGAGGAAGAGAATACTCATATTAGCACAAGAATAGCAGGAACAATGTGAGCCTTTTTTCCTTTTCTTCTTCTATATTACATTCATATTATATGTATGTTTTTTCCAATTTTACACTTGCTATACTTTCAGAGGGTACATGGCTCCTGAATATGCTATGAGGGGATACTTGACTGATAAGGCAGATGTTTATAGTTTTGGAGTTGTTTTACTGGAGATTGTCAGCGGAAAAAGCAACACAAATTGCAGGCCAAAAGAAGAGTTTGTTTATCTCCTTGATTGGGTAACTACTGCCTTTTTCCTTACATCTGTTGTTTCATAAATGAAAACATCGGAAAACAGGACTTGCTTCATTACCTTAGTGTTTTTTACTTTCATTTTTTTATTAGAAATTTTCTTTTGTTTTCAATTAATGATAGCACGTGAATTGAACTGATTTAAGCCTGTCTTCTTCTTGTACTTCAACACATAAAGGCCTATGTTTTACAAGAGCAAGGGAACCTATTGGAACTTGTCGATCAAAGTCTAGGCTCTAAATATTGTGAGGAAGAAGCAATGAGGATGCTGAATCTGGCCTTGTTGTGCGCTAATCCATCTCCCTCTCTTAGACCATCCATGTCTTCTGCTGTCAGCATGCTTGATGGCCACATTCCAGTTCAAGCACCTATTGTTAAGCGGAGTTCGGAAACCGAGGAAATGAGGTTCAGATCTTTTCAAGCATTATCACCTGACGGCCAAACTTATGTTACTACATTATCTGAAGACAGTGAAATGCAAAAGAGCATGTCCGGTCCATGGATAGATTCCTCCATTTCTAGTCAGATAAAGGAGGAGACTCGGGAGCATTCCAATACAACCAAACTTCTTATAGATCTCTAAGAAATTAGAAAGTGATGCTAACCTCCCTTTTTTTTTTTAAGGAAAATTGCAACAATATTCTTTTCAATGGTTACTTTGTTAGTCTTGTGAGAGCGTTTTGGTTGTGAATCATGTATCAAGTTCTTGAAGTTGTGAGGTGCATAGTGGAAAATAGGTGGGAGTGGTCCTACAATCCATGTTGGATTTAGGGTCTTGGATCCAAACGGGGCATCCATGACGGGTCGACCAGACTTGCTCTAGAGTTGAGAGCATGCGGTTCAGTGGAACGTCATTTTGAGGTCAATAAATGGTTAGAACTTTTCATTGCACAAAGCTTAAGAAGTAATTGTGTTGTGTTGTGTTGAGAGAGGAAGTCTTTAATTCGTGATACAACTCAAGTATGTTGGATTATTACTTGTTTACATTTTCATGAGATATGAACAGAATCACTTGGTTATGTCTTCCATTCTTCCAAAACCTAGGATTTGAGGAGTTTGAAAATTTAATCATAGGATTGGTACAATACGATCCTTGGGAAGCTTTAAATCAAATATTCGACTACTGGGATTTTTAAGATGAGGATGTTGGAGTGATATGGTGAGAGATGGGTGAGCGGTGAGAGTAACGAGGAGAGGACAACTAGAAGAGGCGATATCCTTCTCTGAGACTACCTAATCCTAAACCCATCTTTCCATCACCTAATTTTCCAAAGAAAGCAAATTTTCAAATCTTCTCTTTAGTTCCTCATTTTGCTTTCACAAAAATACCATACAATAAAAATATTACTTGCAACTCTGGAAATTCTTGCGTTTTTAGCATGTCTCTCTCTTTTTTCATAACCCCATTCAAACTTGATCCCAATATTTTAAACTTCTTTCTCACAGCTGCGTGTGTTTGGCAATCGAAAGGGAGGTAAAGGAAGGGAAAAGGTAAGAGAAAGGAGGTGTGATAAGAAAAGGGGGGAAACGGAAATAAAATAAAAATTCATATTTGGTTAGAAAGAGAGGGAATATATTAAAAATTATATATAAATTTATTATTTTTTTTTTTTGAAATTTGTTATTTTTTTAAATATAAGATATAAAAATAAATTTAATATTTAAAAATATAAAAGAAAATCTCTTCTCTGGGTCCTTTAAAAACCCAATTGAAAAATTGGAATTGAAATTTTTATTAAAAAGACTAGGAGGGTTCTGGCCGCACAAGGTGCAGCCTTGACCCAGGTTTTTCTTTTTGTGTGTGTATTATAATTATTGAAAATTTATGTAGATATATTATTTATAGAAGTGATTAGAAAATATATAATTAAAGGGAAATACATGAAAATGAAATGGATAAAGTTCATTAACATGCAATGTTAGATATATAAAAGTTTGGAAATAACTATTAAAAGTTTTGGCTCTTCATACTCATAAACTATGAAAAGTAGATGAATCTATTCGGTAGTGGTATCTTCATTGCGAATTGCTTTAAAGTTGTTGAACCATATGATATTTTCAAGATTGGTCCATACAAAAAAATATTGATAGTTAGATGCTCAAATATGGTAGGAGTTTAGAATTTGTGAGAGTATTGTAGTAGAAAGAGAGAGATAGTTTTTATATGTTCTTGTTAGTTTCCATCCTTCAGTTGGAGAATGGAGAAGGATGTTAATTTTTTGGCTTCAGCATCTTGACCTCCAAGTTCCCATAACTGTCTAAAGTAAAACCTCAAAGAAGTTACCACAACAAATATGAACACAATGCCTGCAGAAAGCAGAAGCCCATGAGACAATTAATAAGAATAAAAGTGACAGATGGATGACTTAGAAAGTCTCGTGCCTTCACTGAAATTTCTAACAAAAGCCAATGGCCAAATCCAGAATATAATGAATAGGAAAATAAAAAGTTAGACAGAAAGAACAATACTAAGTCACAAGAGGAACTGTAGGACGCGGCATGGTTATACAAAAGTAGTAGTAGTTTTAATAGTAACTTGATTAAACAAAATACCAATATATTTCACATTCATTTCCCAACGTCTACTGTAGCATTTTTCTTTATGCTTCGGTTACATTTGGCTAATTACAATGCATATTATGGTTCATTAAATACCAGTTAGGCAGAGACATAATGGACCATAATATGGCATCAAACTATATTAATTTATGCATAAGTGGTAGAGGTTGGTTTAACAAAAGTATTTGCCAAACTGAGTTGCGCTTGATCAGTTCTGTTTAGCTTTAGTGTGGATCCTTTTGTAGGTGCTTGCTCCAGATGTCTTTTCAAGATTTTCTTCAAAGTGAGCAAATTCTGATCCATGTGAGGGACTTTGATGTGGATTTGTCTGCAGTTTTTCGACAGTGAAATTCAATGACCTTTTAACACCAGGAGATGATGCTGATGCAGCTGGAGTTCTGTGATGCCCTTTGCAATTTCTTCTTTCACTGAACTGATGGTTGGAGTGAAGAATTGGTCTGTACTTTGTTCATTCGGAGGCGAAGTAGCAGGAGTAACAATTGTAGTGATCTCAGTGGTGGCTTCATTTGTGTAGGAGGGAGTGGATATTGTTCTGCTTCCTCCTTTGTGTATGCTTTTACAAAGCAATATTTTGTTGTAGCCTGTCCCTGGAAGAAGGACTCATATGATCTTACAAAGCAGATGATTTCATGCTTTGCAATTGAGTCAGCCAGATCACAGTGTATATCTTCATCTTGCTGTTCATTTGGATAGAGTTAGGCACGACAGTTATATAAGATTGTTTAGAGTTTTGTATATCTTGTTTAATTTTTTAAGCATAGTCTGTAAAAAAGCAATAAACGAGAGATTAATAGGTATTAGGTTTAATAGATCATGATACAAAAAGAGCAAGATTTTGACTTGTTCGTGTTTGAAAAAGAAACGGTGTACTATAGTAGTAATCGTGATTGAATTATTTGTGAGGTTTGTTATTTTTTATTTTTTTTTTAAATGAGAATATTCATAACTTAATTGGAAGATTTTGAAAAAGATGCATTTTGAAAAGTAATTACATAGTCAAAATCAAAAGGGAATCATGAAGTGAGAAGAAAGTGAATGATGAAACCTGAAGCAAAGAGGAAAGTAAATGATTATTTGTGCTTACTTGTTCATCTGCATGCTTGGGCTGAGATGGAGTGTGTGGGATAAGCTTCTCAACATCTTGTGTGAAGATGGAGGCATTGACACTGCCACTTCCATCAGTTCCCATGATACCTATCCTGATCTATGATTTAAACATTTGTATTAATGACTGGGATAAAATTTTTTATATTTATTCAATAATAGTTTAATTAGTTTTTATCTCACTTCTACTTCAACTTGCTCATTACAACCAGTACATGTGACAATCCAGTCTTCCTCAGCATCAAGAGCCTTTTGGCAATTGGTACAAGCTGTATACCAATACTTTGATTGTCTTGGGCTAAGGCTTGTTTTCCCTTTAATCCAAGCAGTTTTTATCTACGCAAAGGAGTTATGCATGTAAATATTTTTTTTCTGGAAATTATTGTAAATAGGCAAGACATAAGAAGAATAATTATTGATTTTGTGTTCACTATTTCTTGAATGGAGCGAAAATCCTCTTCTGGTGGAGGTGGAAGCAATTATGTAGAGTCTTTATAAGCTCTTTGTGCCACAAGATGATCAAATTCATTCTTGTTGGCTATGTACCTGGAAATAAATAAAGTACTAACATGTAATCATTTTGAATAAACCTAAAGTAATGATTATCTAATATGATCACGAAGTGGTGTACAAAGGTGAAACGTGTGTTTTCAAAAGTTCAGAGTATACCAATTTTTCATCTGCATGCCTTCTGGTAGAGGGGGATTTATAAGAATCGATGAATTCAATCTTGTTGTGAGTGTGCTGCACAGAAAATACAAGTTATATAAAATAACTAATATTTCTTTTTTCTTTTTTGTTTAAGAAAGCTAGTAGTTTTGGACAACCAAGTAGTTTGCTTTACCATGAAAGGTGGTGACTTTGACTCACATAACGATTATCAACGGGCAAGTGTCGATAGCATCTGTGATAGGGTTAGAAAAAATATGACAAAGAGAATATTGGGTTTTGGAGAGGCTAAACAAACTCTATTTTCATATCTTATCATTTCAAAATGATCCCAAGGGTTTATATAGACCCCAAGGAAGTTTAAACGACATATTATATCACTAAATGTGAAGTTATGGTGTCATTTCTCAATGATCACATTCTAAAACCAAAATCACCTTTATTTATATTTTTATTATCCCATTCATGCTCATTTTTTAATATGAGAGGTCATTCAAATTCCACACTAAATAGATTTTTTCATTACTTGGGTGACTATTAACTTCATGCATCAACACCCCCTTTAAACTTAATTGTTTTTCATCAACTATTTCAAGAAGCATCTTGAACTTGTGAAAAATGTTGGCTGCAAGTGATTTCGTAAAGATATTAGCTATTTGATCTTATGATATGACATAGAGTAGCTCCACATATTTCTTCTTCTCATGCTCCCAGATGAAGTGATACCGGATGTCAATATGCTTACTCCTTTCATGATTAATTGGTTCTTGGCCAATGCAATTGCTTATTTACTATCAACTCTAATTTTTATTGCTTTGATTTGACGAAAATGTAGCTTCTTGAGAAGACTCCTTAGCCAAATTGCATGACATATACAAGATGATGCAGCGACATATTCAGCTTCACAAGTAGAGAGAGTAACAATTTGTCGCTTTTTTTAATACTAAGTGAATGTTGTCTCACCCATATAAAGACAAATTCAATTGTACTCTTTCTTTCATCCAAATCTCTTCCCCAATTACTATCTGAGAAACCACAGAGTTGAAAATTTTTAGAACAGGAATATATTAGCCCATGAGATATTGTACCTCGAATGTAATGAAAAATTCTTTTGGCTACCTTCCAATGTGCTGCTTTGAGCTTTTCTATGTACCGACTTATCAATCCAACTCGACCGAGGATGTCCGGCCGTGTACATGTTAGATATCTTAAGCTTCCAACTAAGCTTTTGTAGAGAAAAGCATTTACAATCTTTCCTTCGTCATACTTTGATAGCCTCACTCCACAATCGACGGGGGTGTTTATCGGGTTGCAATCTTCCATCTTGAATCTTTTAAGAACGTCCACTGCATAAGCTTCTTGTGATACAAAAATTCCTTCCTCTGACTGCTTGACTTCCAAACCAAGGAAGTAACTCATTAACCCCATATCAATCATTTTAAATTCCTGAGTCATGGCTAACTTGAAGTCCATGAACATGTGAGGATTACTACCAAGGAAAATGAGATCATCTACATATAGAGTAACAAACAAAATATCTCTATTTTCCTTTTTCATGTATAAAGCATGCTCATAAGAACATTGTATGAAATCATTATCCTTGAAATAATTATCAATGCGTTCATTCCATACTCTTGGTGCTTGTTTCAACCTATAGAGTGCCTTCTTCAATTTTAAGACCTTTTTTTCATCTCCCTTCTTCACATAACCCATTGGTTGTTCCACAAACACTTTTTCCTCAAGAAAACCATTTAGAAAAGCGGATTTGACATCTATTTGATAAATATTTCATTGAAATTGTGTTGTGATAGAAATAAGTAATCAATAGTTTCAATATGGACAACTGGAGCAAATATCTTATCAAAGTCAATTCCGACTTGTTAATTATACCCCTTCACTGCCAATCTTGTTTTATGTTTCTCCACCGTGCCATCGACATTTTTCTTGATTTTAAAAACCCATTTCACTCCGATAGGTGTATGGCCTTTGGGGAGTTCAACAAGCTTCCATGTATCATTCTTTTCTATGATTTTGATTTCCTCATCCATAGCATCCCTCCATCTTTGATCTTTTTTTGCTTCTTCAAAAGAAATTGTTTCTTGATTAACAAGAAAACAAATGAAATTTATTTCATTTGTTACCTCATAGAGTTCTTGTATGCTCCTTGTCTTTTGCACCGGGTTAATTGTTGAAGAGGATGATGAGACTGATGGCGATGCTGATGATGATGATGATATTGTTAGTGATGTTGTTTGTGATGATGATGATGGAGATGATAGTGGTGTAGTATCTTCGATAATTACTCCTCCTTGCTCCTTTTCTTCTTCTTCATAGATTTGTACTTCTTTCATTGCATGCCAATTCCAAGATCCTTCTTCATTGAATTTCACATCCCGACTTACATGCATCCTTTTGGTGTTTGGGTCCAAACGTTTGTAGGATTTTGATCTTGCATCATAGCCGATGAAAATATATTTGCCGCTCTTGTCATCTAATTTCGTTCTTCTTTGGTCCGGAATCGTTTGGCTTAAAAAAATATGACAAAGAGGATATTGGGTTTTGGAGAAACTAAACAAACTCTATTTTCATGTCTTATCATTGCAAAATGATCCCAAGAGTTTATATAGACCCCAAGAAAGTCTAAAAGACATATTACATCACTAAATGTGAAGTTATGCTGTCATTTCTCAATAGTCACGTTCTAAAACTGAAATGGTCTTTATTTACATTTTTATTATTTCATTCATACTCATATTTTAATATGAGAGACGATTCAAATTCCACACTAAATAGATTCTTTCGTTACTTGGGTGACTATTAAGTTCATGCATCAACAATCTACAATAGTTGCACCCTTAGTTTGTTCAAATTCATTCCACATCGTCAGAAGTATTGGCCTTTTTCTTTTGAGACAAAACAAAAAGAATATAAGTTGATAAAAAAAACAAATAACCACTATGACCATAGAAAGAAAGTATCAATGTCTTACTCCTCATCAATGTGGACAAAATTTCTGGGGGTTTTGTCCGGAACAAGTTGCTTGGAAGAGAAAGTATGGATAACCAATGCTCTGATATCTGTGAATTGTAAAAGGGTGTGCGTTATTTGGATTTATACTATAGTAATAATGAAAAATGTTTGATAATAGGTAAAAAAGAATAATGGTTTTAATTTCTTACTCTGTAAATTTTCTGAGTCAACATGCTTATAAAGTTCACTGAATTTAGTGAGTTGAAAAGTGCAAGGGAGACTTGGCGGCATTGTTTCAGTGTATTCCTCAACCAATGTTTTGTTCTTAATTATCCGGGAGAATTGGTACTTGCTTACTCTAATAGCTTCATCTGTCTTTGTGAGAATGGCATTCGAGATATAATATCTCTTAAATAGCCAAAGGAGGTTATGGTGGAATCAGATATCGATGCCATATAGCAAAACAGTTACTTTAGGTGCCTTATTTTTAAGACAAACAATGTACAATATGTAAGGAAACAGTTAGTGTTTGCAAATAAATTTATGTTTTCAAACTTATAAAAATTATCTGGGTATCAGTCAGCAACAAGCGTCTTAGCCTTGTTGGAGGAACACTTTTGGTCAGTTGGACATGGTTTTGTTCAACAACTTGAACAAGAACTGTCTATCCTTTAGTTTGTTCATTAACTTCAAGCCCTGAAAGCATACGTCTTGGCATTGTTATCTATGTTTTCAAAAGAAGAAGAATTTGGTTACAAACAAGTTGAACAAGAGTTATAAATATATAAATCAAGTCAAATTAGTAATAAATAAAACTGATAGCATATGTACTTTGGCTTTGTTTTGAATATTGAAGGATCTCTTTGTAAACTATATTTTTTGTTGAATGAGCATTTCGGTAAGAATAAAATGGGGGTATGATAACTAATTTGACTGCTAAAGAGGTTCTAGCACAAGAAAGGGCGGCATAAAGTTGGCATGTGAGAAAACATGCTCTTTTAAATAAATGCCAACAAAATCAATTATTTGACCTTGAGCTTTATTTATTGTCATTGCGAAACACAAGCGAATTAGAAATTGAGTTCTTTTAAAAGCAACTGGATATTGCTCATCACTTGGAGGCAGAAGTAGGATTCTATGAATGAATACTTGCTTACCAGCAAAGTCACCAATTGCAATTTCGGCATGTATGACATTTTTGTTTAATGTTTTCCATATTAATCTAGTTCCATTACAAAGATCTTCTGTAGGGTTTAAATTTCTTAACAAAATGATTGGAGAATTTGGCTTTAGAAAGAGTCTATGGGGGGTAAACTGTTGGGTGCTAGAGAATTTATAAAATCTTCAAACTGTGCCTGATCATTTGGGTTTAGTGTTTCATCATAACTTGTACATTCTGTTATTATTCCAGGAAATTTGTGGATCAAAATATCATTTATTTCATCTACAAATTCATTTTTTGTGGTTAAAATAGCTCTATTAAATGGTAAAGAAGTTAGCATGTCTATTAAATGGTATAGAAGTTAGCATGTCGGATTCATATTGTAATTTAGGGTACACTGTATCTATCAATTTATGTAATGCATCATCAGTGTCATTTATCTCTAATAAAATAGAAGCTGGCATTTTGATGTTTTCTTGGTCATCTGCTGGGTAAGATCCATCATTTACTTTGAGAAGGAATTTTGTAAACTCGAGATCCAGTCTAGCTTTCATGTTTTCTGTTAAGGAAAGCTTTTCAAGGAGCGGCCATAAAGGAGAATTTATCAAGCAAGCATTCAATGTTTCAGATTTAGTCCCTTTATGAACAACCGGCAAAGTTTGTATAAAATCGTCACCAAAACAATGATTTTTCCACCAAATGGCTCTTAAGAATCCATGAGATCTTGCAACAGATCATTTAGACCTTCTATTGCAGACCTTTTTGCCATCGGTGCCTCATCCCAAATGATCAACTTACATTCTCTGATTAAATATGCCAAGGAACTCTGTTTGCTTACTCAGCAAGCTGATCCATTTGAGATATCGATTGGGATTTAAAATGGGAGTGTGCAGTTCTGTCGCCTGGTAAAATAGATGCTGTTATTTCTGAAGTAGCAGTTGCTAATGCGATATAACCTTTTGGTCAAATGGTGGCTAAAAGTGCTCTATATAAGAATGTTTTTTTAGTTCCATCTGGTCCATCAATGAAAAAAGCACAACTTTGGTTGCTAAATATTCTATCATGTATAATAGTGAATGCCTGTGTTTGTTTAGAGTTGAGCAAAGAAACTGCATATAAATTAACATCAGAAACTTTCACATCTTTCTCAGCTTTTAACTCTATGGTCAAGTTTATATTATCTGATAAATTTAGATCCTGAAAGATAAGCCCATAATCTGATATACTTCTACCCATTGACTGCAAGAAGTGATCTATTTGTTGCAAGACTCTTTTTTTAACTTCCATGGGTGGTATCAATCCAGATACCATTAAATCTTCTGACATTGCATCCTCAAACTTGAGCCACATTTTTTTGGGATCATTCGAACAACAATAAATTAAAAGGATAATAAACGATCTTCTTATTTCATATGGCATATGAAATAATGAAGCTTCTTGCATACAAAGTTCCTGTCTATTGTCCTATTTTAACAATCCACGGAACAATGCTACCTCTCGAAAAGTATCTACTTGGACTCCATTGAAAGTTTTCAAATCTTGAAAAGATTTTGGGCCTTTGACTTTTAATAAGAGAAGTCTCAAGTAGTATCGTTCTCCCTCTGATGGATGTGCATTCATAATCCTGCCCATAGAGTGTCCTCTATCTCTAAGTTTCCATCTTTTTCATTAGCTTTCCAAACAAAATAATCAGGAAATTGAACATAAGTGCACTTCAATTTTTTAGCATCTGTGTTTGTTCTATTCATGTAAAAAAAACTCAGTAAGCATAGTTTTCCTGTGCAATAGATTGCTCAGGACATTTCTTAATTGGTCACTCTTCTTATAACTCACAGGTTAATAATTCTCCAAATGAAGTTGAAGATGGATAACAGCAGGCTTAATTTGATTTAAGGGAAAATGAAAAATTCTCCATGTTGCCTCAGGAGGTGAGACCCATCTAGCAGATTGGTATTCATATATCTCATCTATTTGTGTAGCTCCACATTCACTAGTAACATAAAAACTTGTTCGATCATGGCCTTTATAGATGTATTTGTATATATATTTAACTGATTTTATAGTTGAGCATATTTCTACGTTAATATGGCAATCAAATTTGGCCAATAAGTAAGTATTATATGGCACTACCCATCTATTATCTAAGTATTGTCCTCTCACTTTGACTTTGACACCATTGTTTCTTCTTCTATTGGTTGGATATGCATCTGAGTTTTGGACTGTTTCCTCACAAAATTGTTTATGATATGAATTTCTACAAGTCCTATTTTTTCTCGTACAAACATTTTTGCGATTTAATGCACCACAAGGTCCATGTAACATGTGTTTCACAACCATTCGATACAAATGAGGATATTTACTTTTTACTGGAATCTCAGTCCAAACGATTTTATCATATTCTTCAGGGTGGAAAAGTTTAAATTGAGCTTTCAAGATCAACAGAAAATGAGCATGTGGTAAACCCCTCTTTTGAAATTCTATGACATACGTGTATGCTGCAACTTCACGAAAAATATTCTTCTTAAATAGTTCTTTTAGTTTTTCAAGCTTAGCTTGAAAGATTCTAACAATTAAATCTAGCATATTTTGGGCTTTTTCATTGGGTCCTAACTGTTCTTTAATTTCTGGTCAATTTGGGTTGCATGTAATGGTCAAGAAAAGATCTAGTCTACCATATTTTTGTACCAATGTTATTGCATCTATATACTTTCATCTCATATTTCTTGGGCCTCCTATGAAGCTTGCTAGTAGGATAATTCTTTGGCCAACCTTTGATCCTTTAGTTTCACCGGTTGCTACAGCATCTACAATCCCTTGGAGAAATTCTTTTCTAACATCTTCATGTTGTGATCGATAATAATCTAGTCTTTGTGTTTCTAATTTAATATACATGTCTACCACATATTGTTATAAAGCTCGAGCAAATTGTAATAAAAAAGATTGGTCATCATCTCTTATTTGAAGTCTATAAGCATAATATTCCCTCATTGAGACAAAATATGGGTTTTCCTTGATATTTGTCATAACTGTTAATAGAATAAACAAGCCAAATTAGTATCTAAAAGTAAGTATTATATTATATAAAGTGAGGAAAATATTTTTTTTTTGGATAATAATACATCAATACTTACCATCTTCCTCGTTTTGTAATAATTCATCCATATTCTGACAATTATTTGGAGATATTAATTCATGTGTATTTTTTTTCCTTTTCCTTCTTGTTTTTTCTATTGCCAATCCTTGTTTGTTAATCCCTTGATGCCAACCAAGCTCACCATGTGGAAAAGGTAAAGGATATTAAAGTGGATCATAACGGTCATAATAATTTTCAATTTTTTTTGAATGACCACTATTTGTATAAACTCTAATATTTGATTGGCTAATTTCTGCATTTTGCTCACCCTCAACCCACAACACAGTTACCTCTAAAACAGAAGGCTTGTTATATACTCTTTGGTCAAGTCCAAGAATGCCTCTTAATACAATTTGGTATTTATCTAACTCTAGAAGATGGCGCAAACTCCTAAAGAACTGGATGTATGGATTTTGTTCTAGAACAGAAATGAGTTTAATCACAATACTCTCGAGTAACTTTGGGCTTCCAGCTAATCTATTCACTACTTCATTCTCAGTATCATAGAAAAATAGTTGCATATTCTTTGGAGGCCCTTTAGATGGAATTAAATCATTTATATAATGATACACTTTGCCTTGAACTCTGAATGTGTATATGCCTCTATTATTCTTTGTCAAATTTTTATCCCACTTAACTCCAAAAGAAGTAAAAAAAAAAACAAATTATTGTAGGTTCTAACATATATCCTAAACGATTCAGCTTCCTCAAATAATGATGTTAGCATTTCTATCAGTGGCAGTGGCAATCTATTGTGAGCTAAAACTACATCTCCAACTTGGCAACAAAATTTATTATCTCAGAGTAAAATTTCCTGGCATTATAGAATGGACAATCCTTTTGTTTTGGTAAAACATAAGGTTTTTTAGAAATCAAACCTAATAATCCTCTTCATTTTTACAGGTTTTTTTAGGTTGATGATTTATCTTTAGCTGATAACGCTTTGTTATTTTAATCTTTTGCCATTGTTGATGCTTCCTAGTGACAGGATCTTCAAGCACAACATTGTTATTATCAACCTTTATTTATTTGTAAACACCGGATGGGAAGATGATTATACAAAACGGTTGTACGCAAACACTTTAATTTCCATCTGGCAATTGCATCTTGTCTATATCACTTTCTAGGACTGATATTCATTTCCACATTTTGTGTGGCCCTAGATTTAATTTGCCCAAATTGTGGTTGATTGTTTGAATGTCTTTCCAATGACTCTTGGTGTAAGGCCCCAGTTTAAACAAAAAAAAAAAAAATTATTGCTTACCACATGGCACATGCACACACCACACTTGTTGTTATGCACTTGACACATAACATGTTGGACCCACACTCCATTATGGTATGTGTTAGAGAGAGTTATAGAGAGAAAGAGAGAGAGCAAGGGAGAGAAGCCTACCTTTCTTCTAAATTCGTCACTCTCATTTCCCTTACAAAAACCACCCACAAACTCCATTGAATCACCCATCTAAGTTTGGATTCAGCATCCTCCATCTAAGTATTGAGTGTCCCCAACATAAGGAAGTGTAGACAATGAGTGGAACAACCCTAGGGCAAGGTGAAATAACTTGGATAGTTAGGGATTTGGATGAACAAGCACATAGGAGAGTAAAGTAGATTTTAAGTTTTCAAAGGCAAGTACGGCAAGTACTTTGCATATAACTATTAAATTGATGTCTAATAATACTTTAAAATATGTTTTGCCTAGAATTATGTTGTTAGAATATAGATGAAATACTTTAGGGAAAAGAAGATTTCGTTTTTAGATGAAAACCTAAAACTTCTACATGATAGATAGCCTGATTAGTCTATAGTTTTTTATCTATAACTTTTTCTGCAAAGCTCAAAATCATGTGAGGTTTTCTACTGAAAAAACCAGACTTCTGTAGATTTAGAATGACATATGATTCGCATGATTTCATTGAGAAATGGAATTTTGGCGAATTTTCAAAGTTGTATGTCTTTGCAGAAAAATTATCCTGTTTTTTATCCTATTTCTGCACTTATCTTTGCTGCGATTTTTAGTTACCTTTCAGGATGATTTAGGCTGAGATCTGAATATAGAAATTGTAGCTCTATCTCTTATCTTTAAATGGCCACTAGAATCACCTCATTCAGATATTTGTAGAAAAGCTATATTACTTTTCCCATGACTGCGCAAGAAGTATTGTAATCTGTAGATTGCAACATTGTCTGAATTAGTACTCCTTGTGTAATTGGAATTGAACTTGGCTATAAACATGAGAGTTGTAATTCTAAATCTTAAGTTTGTGTGGCAATTGGATTTATCTTAATCCTGGTATGTAACTCAAGATATGATAGTTTTAGTGAGACTTGTTTACATTAATAACTCATTGAAATAGCCCAAGGGAATGCTATGAGTGAGCAAACGATACAAATTGCTTATTTGTGATGTTTGGCGGTAAAACTAGTACAAATCATTTGGTAAATGTAGTGTTTATATTATGGGAGACATAATGAAAAGTGAAGAGGAAATGGTGATATGAAACATTCTTCCAAAAGCCTGTGCGAAGCCTACGGGCGAAACTTGAAGAATGCAGCTTGTATATAGAGTTCCAAAGCTTGTGCGAAGCCCGCGGCGAAACTTGAGGAATTGTGGTTGTATCTCTTCTCCCTACGATGGTAGAATTAGAAACAAGCGAAGTGTTTGAGGCATCTAACCTAAAAAGATCAAGATTTTTCTTAGAAATATCAAAATTTGGCTTCATCTTCCAGACCCCTCATGCACTAACTTGGTTCGAAATTTTATTCCTTTCTTTAATTACTAAGTTATTTAGAACATTGAATATGGAAAAGAATAGTACCTCTATAAATGACGATCATGTTGTTTTCTTAAGAATGTGATGATTATATGAAATGTTTATACATTTTCTACATTTACATTGTTATATGAAGATGTTGGTATCGGGATACTTACTTGCTTGCTATGCATGCCTTTGGTCCTCTGTGTACTTGCTCAGCTTAAGGTGACCCCGATATCCTTGTTTTCAGGTAATTTGGGAGACGAGGGGGAATCATCGGGTGGTAGAGGCACTTGAGCCGAGATATTTAGATCCTTACTTATCTTCGCCATCTTAGACATGTAACTATTGATACTTTTTGAGAAGTTTATGTTATGTTGCATATATAGATATATAGTTTGGACACAAGAGACACTTTTATACATAGTTTGTGGATATTAAAGTTTATATATATGGTGTTTTGTGCTGAGCGGCTAGGTGGGCCATTGATGCCAGTTTGTCTAATGATAGAAGTGCTATTTTGATTTGGTCAGATTTTTGTATTTACCCTAAGTGGCCAACAGTCACTAAATAGGGGAGATTCTGTCATATTTTCATTTGAAAGATTAAGGAAATGGTTTCCTTTTCATTTAAATCTCCTTCCGTGTTATCACACATGGGGAGTGCGACTGTCGCGAGTCCGGACGTCGTATTTTAAATGTTGCCTCCGCTATATGTAGATTTATTCCGTTCTGCTAGGGGATGCGACGCCTGGATAGCGGGTCGTCACACTTGGTGTATGGTATCAGATTGCCTAGCATTACATTTGTCACGAAACAAACTATCTAACATATCCATATCCATATTGCAGAACACTTTTGTGGTTCTTCCTACACACATATACAAAAGGCTTAAGTAATTAATCTTGGGAAACCAAAGGTTATAATGAATAATGAATAACATGTATTAAATTTCGAAAACAATGCAAGTTGATATCATAACTTTCCAAAATGCACAAGCCAACTAAAGCATTTATATTATTAACACGTTCAAGTTTTTGACAAACTAACAGAAGTATTCAAATCATCCAAATTTTCAAGTTTACTCAAATTTAAACATTAACAAAAAAAGAGGGTAACATAAGCAGTAGTATTAGTATTTGACAATGGCATATACTTTTTCAAAGAGCGATATATCCAGCAGAGCAAACCATAACTATACACATATTTATCATCCAGTGACTGAATAACCAACATAGCAAAACCATAGCAGTACATGAATAACAAAACCATAGTTATAGTTATACATATATATTTATTATCATTCAGAAACTAATATTTTGATGATCACCATATGAATAAGTGTTTGTTTAAGAGCATATCTTATCCGGAATAATGTTCAACCAAGAACAACTTAACAGATCTCATGCACAACCTGAGCCAAAATTAAAATGATGAGAGAGTTGTAAGCATCCAACATATATTTATTATTATTCAGAAACTAATCTTTTGATGATCATCATATGAATAAATGATTGTTTAAGAGCACACCTTATCTGGAATAATATTCAACCAAGAGCAACTTAACACTTCTCATGCACAACCTGAACCAAAATTAAAATGATGAGAGAGTTGTAAGCATCCGAAATATATTTGCAAACATAATATTTAATAGAATTAGAAAAAAAGTTGACAAATGTGCATACCGGATTTCAAAACTAGCACAACAAACAAATTTTGAATGGATTAATATTGAATACTGTAACTATCAGAAATTAAAGTAAGATCGAAAGAAGCATGAATCTAGAAATTCAAAGGCAATGCACAAATGAAAGGACAGAAAACAAAGGAAGAGTCGGGAGCAAAACAAAAGAAAAAACTAGAACTCACCAAGAGAAATGAGAGTGTGCAAAAACTGACCAACAATTACGTTTGTCTCTTTTTTCATTGCCCTTTTGTCAACCAAGAACAACTTAACAGATCTCATGCACAACCTGAGCCAAAATTAAAATGATGAGAGAGTTGTAAGAATCCAACATATATTTATTATTATTCAGAAACTAATATTTTGATGATCATCATATGAATAAATGTTTGTTTAAGAGCATACCTTATCCGGAATAATATTAAACCAAGAGCAACTTAACACTTCTCATGGACAACCTGAGCCAAAATTAAAATGATGAGAGAGTTATAAGCATCCGAAATATATTTGCAAACATAATATTTAATAGAATTAGAAAAAAAGTTGGCAAATATGCGTACCAGATTTCAAAACTAGCACAACAAACAAATTTTGAATGGATTAATATTGAACACTGTAATTATCAGAAATTAAAGTAAGATCGAAAGAAGCATGAATCTAGAAATTCAAAGGCAATGCACAAATGAAAGGACAGAAAACAAAGGAAGAGTCGGGAGCAAAACAAAAGAAAAAACTAGAACTCACCAAGAGAAATGAGAGTGTGCCAAAACTGACCAACAATTACGTTTGTCTCTTTTTTCATTGCCCTTTTGTCAACCAAGAACAACTTAACAGATCTCATGCACAACCTGAGCCAAAATTAAAATGATGAGAGAGTTGTAAGCATCCAACATATATTTATTATTATTCATAAACTAATATTTTGATTATCATCATATGAATAAATGTTCGTTTAAGAGCATACCTTATCCGGAATAATATTCAACTAAGAGCAACTTAACACTTCTCATGGACAACCTGAGCCAAAATTAAAATGATGAGAGAGTTATAAGCATCCGAAATATATTTGCAAACATAATATTTAATAGAATTAGAAAAAAAGTTGGCAAATATGCGTACCAGATTTCAAAACTAGCACAACAAACAAATTTTGAATGGATTAATATTGAACACTGTAATTATCAGAAATTAAAGTAAGATCGAAAGAAGCATGAATCTAGAAATTCAAAGGCAATGCACAAATGAAAGGACAGAAAACAAAGGAAGAGTCGAGAGCAAAACAAAAGAAAAAACTAGAACTCACCAAGAGAAATGAGAGTGTGCCAAAACTGACCAACAATTACGTTTGTCTCTTTTTTCATCGCCCTTTTGTACAATACCACAAAATAGCCAGACAAACCTTAACATCATCTTAGCCTGAATTTTAGGGATATTGGTTGGAATGACATAGGTTGTAGGCGAGTTAAAAGCAGGAAATGGGACACACGACAAAAAAGCATTCTTGCCAACCTTAACATCATATCAAGCTAAATTTTAGGGATATTATTTGAAATCACATAGATTGCAGACAATGTACAAAAAAGAAGAAACCCCAAAGAAAGTAAAAAGTAAAAAAAAAAAAAAAAGAAAAAAAGACTCCCATAAAAAGGGGGAAAAAGAGGGAACAGAGCCAACCATTCCCACCCGAGACGACACTCCGTCCCACTCCACCCTCCAGAAATTTCAAGGCAATGCACAACGGAAAGGACAAAAAAAAAGAAAGAATCAGGAGCAAAACAAATGAAAAACTACAACTCACCAAGAGAAATGAGAGATTGCAGGCAAGGTAGAAGCAGGAAACCCATCGAACGTGGAGGGAACAAAGAAATATCTTAAAGATATTATCTTATCTTATATACCACCATTATAGAAAGAAAACCCCAACAAGTAAAAATGGGAAAAAATGAGGGAACAGAAAGAAACCCCGAAGAAAGAGATAAAAAAGGGGAGGAAACAGTGAGTTGTTGTTCCCATCGAACGTGACATGCCCTCGCAGACTCTTTTCCCCACTTGTTTCTTAGAAGAAAGAATAGAGAAAAGATGTTTTCTGAGTGAGAGAGAGAGAGAAAACCGAGAGGGAGAGAGAGAGAGAGAGTGGGAGAGTGGGAGAGTGGGTGAAAAGAAAAGGAAAAAAAATTGAGAACAATAGCATACTGTTCCCATTCGACATGACACGCACTACCGCACCCGCTCGCCCACTTCTTTGCTTCTATACTAATACTAGTAAAGATATATCAATAATTGTTTTAATTTGTTTTACAAATTTAATTTTTATTTATGATTTTTTTTATATTTTTAAATTAAAATACAAAAAGAGATAAATTAAAAATTTTCAAAGAGACCTCATCCACCGCCTCGCAGGCGAAAAAGGGCATCAGATGTCGGGGTTGCCTCCGGAGAATACGATGATGTGTGAAATGCACGCGCAGACGTAGGAGATTGGGACAAGCAGAATAATAGAAGCGTTGAAATATGTGTTACACTGCTGCAACATTACTTATCCTGAGCCCGACATTGAAAATGCATTTTCAGTAAATCCCAGCCGTCAGATGACACCTCCCTATCGCTTCGAGCGCTAAGCAATCCTAGCCGTCAATCAACTCCCATATCCAATTTTAGCGACCCAAGGAAACTAACAGTCATTTCCCTGTTATAAAATCCCGATTACCGTTGATTCCACCCTCGAGAGGGCGTCTCTTCACCTCCTCTGTTCCTTTTCTAAATGGTAACAGTCATTTCCTATTGCCAATGCAAACCGCGTCTCTCTCTAATCGCATCGAATTTCATGAATTTGATCAAACGAATAGAGTGAAATTTTTAAGATTTGTTGTTTGTACTAAATTCAAGAGAGAATAAATTCAGAATGTTTACTAAATCTCTCTCAAAGGGTGAACTAGAATTTTCAACTGCAGATGAGAAGAATTGGAGTTGCAATTCTAGAATTTGTGGGGTTTGTAGAGATGATTATGCTATGAAAGAAAAAGAAAAGGTAAGTTCAAGTTCAAACTCAGTTGGAGATATAAGTACAAGGAGTATTGACGAATTGTGTGATATTTCATTGAATTTTCTAGCTTTCCTAGGAGTACTATTGTTTAGATCGATTGGGTTCCAAGTCAATTTACTAGTAAGCTTCTTCACTTTTCCTATGTTGATGTTTCCTTTTCGAATCGTGTCGCGAATTAGAGGCTACTTGATGAAGAAGGTATTGAGAATGTGGAGTGATTCTTGTAATACCATCAATAGTTTTGTGCTTGAGAGGTTGAAGGTGCCAAAAGCAATGGTGAAGCTAGCAGTGAGGCTCGGCTTTGCATTCGTTTGGTCATCCTATGTATTCTTCATGCTGCTTGGATTGCTGGTTTCGGGTTTCGTCATTGGAGTTCTTGCAATGAAGAACATAGTGGAGGAACCAATTCAGACCAAGGAGACTCTCAACTTTGATTACACCAAAACTAGTCCCATTGCTTTCATGCCACTCATGTCTTCTAGCAGCGTGACATGTAAGAATTGTGAGCAAAATGTGCTTGCACAGAAGGCTGTTGAATCGCGTTATATTCCTTACAATCGCAAGCTGCAACTCACTGTCTCATTGACTTTGCCCGAATCGGAGTACAACAGAAATTTGGGCATGTTCCAGGTATGTTTTAATGCTTTAATGGTCTAGGAAAAGATGAAGTGCGCTTTTACCACTTCTCTCTTCGGCTTGTGCTTAGAAACATTGGAACTTCATTGTTTTTTGTTCACTGGTTTAAGGTTAGAGTAGAGTTTCTGTCTACAAGTGGTAGAGTTACTGCAAGTTCAAGCTACCCATGCATGCTGCGGTACAAAAGCCAACCAGTCCGATTTGCTGAAACAGTTCTCAAAACAGCTCCAACCATTGTGGGCTTCCGATTCGAGTCACAAACACTTGAAATAAAAATGAGTGACTTCGTTGAAGGCATGGAGCCAACAGAATGCCTAAAAGTGACACTTGAACGGCGAGCGGAGTTTCAAGCCGGTGCGGGAATCCCTGAAATCTATGCAGCGACTCTAGCACTTGAATCCGCGCTTCCTCAACTTAAAAGACTGATCATGAACTGGAGAAGAACCATATTTATATGGCTTAGCTTTTCGACATTCTTGACAGAGTTGGTGTTTGTTCTAATTGTGTGCAGGCCCATAATTATGCCAAGAGGAAAGGCCGGTGTTGCTTCCAAGAACAAGGATTCAACAAGACATGCCATATCCTGGTATAAAAGCGGTTGATGACGTCTTGGAATGGTGGACTTGACAATGTTTTGGATTTTTAGATTGTTAGCTCCGAATAATCACTTGAATTTTCAAATTGGCTAAATAAATGTGGCATGCTGTGTTTATCTTTCGCAGACATTAAGATTTCCTTATTGCAGGACTTCTTTCAGAAAAACCTTTGACATGTTCTAACGGGTTGCAACTGCTTCAACTTTCCCTTCGTAGTAGATGTTACAAAGTGTCAAAGTGATCAAAAGACCTTCAAAAATATGAATGATTTTCTACGGTCCCACGGATATTCATTACCCATCTGGTTTGTAGTCATTCAATTCTCATTTAATGGCTATAGATTATTTAACTATGGTAACAAATCTTATGAAAATAATAATTCAACAATCTGAACCAAAAACATATTTAGTTTTTTATTTTTTCAATAATTGAATTCTTTTTTTTTTTCCTGATCCAAGTGGTTTATGCGTACAATTAAGAGTGAATCTAATTAAATGATTTCGTAATTAAGAACAAGTATATGATCAAGTGTCAGCAAAATTAAACATTCTATCAATACAATATATTCAAGCAAAATATGTTATAATTCAAACACCAAAGAAAAGCTCATCATGACGTAATACAGGCAAATTGAGCAGGCGAAATGAGCCCACCCCCCTGACTTAAACATCAAGGGCCGAACCAACTCGCATCTGACAATATAATTTCGTTTTCCCTTTTTAACAGATGCCTGCCATCGATCAGTACCTTGATTTTGTGATTTTGTTCCATTAATTCGATCAGAATATTATAAAACCTATATATAAAATTGATTCTCTCAAATCTCATTTTTCTATTTTCATTACTCAAACATGAGTTTATAATTCTAAAAGTATATCCCCAAAGAAACAACTTAATGATCACAATCTCCCTCCTCCAACCTGAGATCTAAGATTCAAATTTTGTCTAACAAAACAAAATAATTATAAAAGTACAACACCTCACTGCTACATTTATTTCATTTTCCAGCGATCCAGAATTCCATTATTTTCCCCCTTCCACAAATCTGTGGCCGAACTCATATTTTGGGCGACAAACCTTGTACATAGAGAATTAATAAATAGGGCTAGAACTGCCATCCGTGTAGAAGATAGAAAATGCAGAGTGTGAAATATCAGATTCTGGGATCCACTTGAATTCAGATACATTCTGGTGTTAAAGAAAGCTGCGACCTTCCCATGGAAAGGGCAAGCTATTGAATAATACAGCAAATTCCAAAACCAATTCCCACAACTTGAATATGATTAAATAATTCCTGCAAACAACTATAAATAATTCAATTAGGTCGTGTCAATGATGGTGCAACCGCTCTTTTGTGCTCCAAATTTCCGGCCTCTTCTGAGAGTACACGGAAACGTAGCAGAGAGCCAAAGATAAAAGAGCCGCGCATGATGCACAATGACATAAAGGACAGACGAATCATATTAATATAGAAGAAACCTTTTGGGTGCTAATGACTATTCACGTGATATCATTTCTATTTAAGGCTTGAAACTATATACAAGGAGCATGACAATCTACTGTATCAAACAATCAAAACTCAATGCCACTATTCAACTGAATAGAGAATGAAGGCCTTCCAATGCTGGCGAGAGAGGTCTCGACCCTTAGGACAAGCCCTGAACTCCCAACATTTCCATTCCACTTGGACCTGCCGAGCTGCAAAGCAAAAGAACATGGAACCCAGAGTAAGTAAAATGTAGATCACCGAGTCAGCTGCAAGGGTCTTAAGTTTGGTTCAAAGAGATGGAAAATAAATAGCCAGAACAATTTTACTGCCATGTCATTAAGAACAATTTATACTCGTAAAGAGGGATAACAAGCATTTGCCCACTTCCTGAAAAACTGTTTATGATGCCAACTTCAATACAAAGTACCATCTTAAAAGAAGCAAATACACCTTTTAATTGGGTAAAAACAATGGACACAGCAAGCCATAGGAAAACAACCACTCTGCAAAGTAAATTACGAACAAAAGCCAATGTGATAACCAAATGAATTGAGACTCACAGAGACTGATGCATATGCAGAAGGATGTGTCAGGAAAGCACAGCCACAGATCAAACTCAGATGCTCCTTCAGTGAATGAATAAGTTCAGCCCGCAGCCCAGGATTGCTTCCACCAAATGTTGGGCATGCACTGAATAAGCAATAGATTCAAAAGGAACACGTCACTACAAAGTAGTATCACGGTTATTATCACTATGTATAATGGAATAAAAAGAAGGCGGCGATAAGCTTCAATTGCATGTCATTGTCTAGTCCACCAAAACATGAATGGAATACAAAGGAGGCAAAGGCACAGATTCATCATTCTTTCCAGTTGATTCAAAAATGAGAGGAAGAACTATTACTTCCAATCCGAATCAGAGGAAAATCATGGGGAACAAGCAATTAGAAAGAAGACATGATGAAACTGTATATTTGGCCACAAGTAACAAGTTGATTAAGAACCGGAGGATATTAAGTGCTTTTTTCCCCTTCCTTTTCCTTGGAGGTGGAAACTTGATTAGGAGTCTCCTTTAAACAATACTTTCTAGAAGTGCTACCCCCTTCTTTTTCTTGGAGGTGGAAACTTTGAGAATCCTCAAAATTCAGAGAAAGACAATTTATCCATTAATCAGAAGAAGACAAAATTCAGATAGGAGAATCCTCAAATGAAGTTCAACCAAAACTTTGAGAGACTTATCGTTGACAGCACTGGATATCACTAGAGCCAATAACAGGTCCAGATTGTATATCGAAATTTCTACATAAAAGGCATATACACATATAATTCTATTTTAATTAAGAGAAAAAAAATACCAACATCAACAGATTATCCACTGAGAACCCAGGTGCTTCAATAACATGGTCCCAGTAGTTTTAAGTCAAATAGTACGCAGGGCAGCAGGGGCTGCACATAAGCATAAGCAACTTCCCCGTCTCCTCACATTAGATGAGAGTGTTGCCGGCATATCCCATTTATTTGATAGGCCAGCATATGCACATCAAGTGAGAAGCATAAATTTCTTTGACTTTCTCAAATAAATATTCTTTTATAAGTAAAATAAAATGGTTCCAACTACTCTTTAAGGGTAACATAAAGATGTAGATATGTTGCATGACTATGTAAGTCTTGATACCCTTTTTGAGACAACAAAAAATAGAATTATTTGATCTAGATTTGGATGGAGAAATGGACAACAGTGAATTACCTGAATTGAACAGTAGGCCTCATCATAAGACCAGATCTCTTCCATGCCAAGGCTTGTGCAAGACCCAATGAAAATGATTTGTCTGGCCATTGTATCATTGGTGTGACACAAGTTCCCAATTTATTCTAAACAAAGTGTAAACAAATCAAGTAAGTTATTGTAGAAAGCAGGGGAGAATCAACCCAAATACCAAGAAATATTTAGCTGATGACTGCTATCATCAAATCAAAATTGCAGTTGGATTTGTAGTTGAACTCTGTGAGCTCAAAAGCTAACCTTACAAGAGAAGCTGAATCTCATCTCCCCTGGATATTGGCCCTGAGCTTGAAGAAGGCCCCCACAGAAAGGCAGGAAAGCACTTGTTGTTAGTCCCTCCCCAGAAACATAGGTCAGCTGCCCATTTGGAAACTGCAAATCCATAAATGACTGCAAAGAGGTAGGCACAAAAATTAGACAATCCACTAAACCAAGACAGTGAGTGTACAGTTTCTAGAAGTAATGTAAGTTTTTCAGTTCTATGAGAAAGCTAGAAGATATTTCCTTTCTAAAATAGACCACACCGGGCTGTCCCCATTTCACAGGCAAGATGATTACTTCCAGAGGTGCACACAGATGATACAGATTGAGTGCAACAAGAATGTTGGTTTCAATGAAACAAAAGAATATTTATCTTAATAAAGATTTTTTATTCATCGAAAAAAATATTTATCTTAATAAAGACTTCAGACTCCACAGAAAAAATTCATTAGATAAAGAATGAAGATCAAATGGCATTTTTTCAGTTTATTCAATAAGATAATAAATTAGAGAGAGAGAGAGAGATGAACATAACGTGAGCTTTAGTAGCTGGTGATTAAACAGCTCACGACTTAAACATGGTTAGCAAATAAGCAAGAAATACTGAATACTGTTAATTATCCATATTATATAAGTATGAATTTCACATATTCAAAGACATATTGTACTTACACAAGCCAATGGATTGAGACAGATCATTGACATCAATAGCCACCTTCTATGCTTTGACCACACAGCGGGACAAAGTGAATGCATTCCATTCTGACAATCATGTAAAGTGCCAACCATATAAATAAAAAAGATAAGAGATGATTAGCATACTAAAAAACATTGCATCAGTATGATGACGAGTTAGCACAATAAAATGGACAATTCTATGTAAATACAAGGAAACGATCAATCAACTTGCTTACCAATCCCATTGCCCAATCATACACAGGAGAAAAAACGACTGTGCTATATGAGATTCTACTTCAGTTAGGCATAGACAATTCAACTTGCTTGTCCAAATCTTTGGTATGTTTTTCAATTAAGTTCTGGAAATTACAAATTTTCAATTGATTCCTAATATGGTTGCAATATAAAAAATAGAACATGTATATTTTTTTAGAAAAAGAGTATAAAAAAATAAGACTGAATATTTTTCAAAATGGCATTTTTACATTGCTAAGGATGTGGTCAGAAATGCATTGATAAGTGGCGGGCAGAACTTGTCTCCTCAGTATCAATTTTCAGATCATGGTAAAGAAGCCAGTTTGAGAGACACACATCCTTTGTTTTGTTATGTTTAAAGTACTTATTATTTTCTTGAAAAAAATATGTCATAATCTTTTTATATTTTATCTTGAGAAACACACGTGGCATTCAATTTCTATCATTTAAGGGTCAAACGAGCCATGCACATGCCATGTCTGCAAAGGTAAGGCCAAATAACAGCTTTGGCTATTTTTTCCTTCATCAATGTACTAAAACTGCAGCCATTCCCAAACATTAATGACTTATAAAGTTTAGTAACATTTAGGACAATTGAAAAATGTAGCACAGGATTAGGACTATGAATGCACTTTTCCCTAAAACCTATCATGATTTATCCTTTGAAATCATGCTCCAGAGTTTGCTCAAGAAAGAGAGGCTAACATAGTCACAGCAGGTCTAACCAGACAACAAGCAAATAGCACATGGAAGTTGTTTTAATGATGTGTTCTCAGTGCCAGATTTGCCTCTGTAATTCCATTGCATGCTTATGGAGAAAAAGTAAATACTCTTTATCCCTCCCTTTAGCTCAATCCTCATCCTGCAACCTTAAAAGTAAAGTTTCCTGGAAATTGAGCTATGATCATGTGTGTAGTTAATCATTCTCTGAAGCTCAAAACATTAACTTAGCTATAACTTATGGAGTTTATGTTCTACACTGCGTCACATATTCTGTAAGAAATATAAGGTGCTTCACACTCATAGTTTATATTAATAACAATGATAATGCTGGTACTTCCCACATAACACGTCAAATTACAAGCTTGGTGATTGTTGACAGGTTATTCTGCGGCTTTATTATTAAACCAATCATTAGATACAAACTCATCAATCCCATAAGGGAGCATTAGACCTTTTTATCATAAATCATGACAAACTGCAATGCTATGATTGCACTAAACAATCATCATCAAAAAATTCATCATACCTTCCTATCATAACCATACCAAAGCAAGTGTTGCTTTGACAAATGAACCGGCAAAAGAAGTGTTGTATCACGGACGAAAAGAACTGGCCCAAGCTGGACTAGGAACAGAGATGAATTCTCACTTCCTGATGTGGAACTACTATGCGATGCCTCTACTCTCCACAAATCTCCTCTAGCAACTAAAGAACTTTCCACATCATGTGTTCTGCTATCATAAGTTGATGTAATATTGAAAACCCCCTGCAAACCAATTTTTCAGAAGCAATCACAAAAAGATAAATAGTATAAAAAGCGAAATGATAAGAAAGTCTCTTAAGTATTTTGTTGAACAATAACTATGAAATAGAACACAACAGATATTGTACTGCTAACATAGTCATTCTCACCAATCTGAAGCTAAAACAGCTGCAACTTGTGTAGATGAAAAAATATCCAACTAAATGGAAATGCCATATGCAAATAAAGAGAAACAAATACTACTGAGATGAGATGAACACTGTCAGATGTAATTCCAGCTACTACAGATGCCCTTATATCCTTTAAGAACTAAGGTGCAGGGCCTCACATGTCCATAGTCTGGGTCTGGATTTTGAAGAACTACCTCACTTTGTAATTTTTGGTGTACTTGGAACCCAAGCGGTCTTTGAGATTCTACTCCTGTCCATTGCCCTCCCTCAAACCTTGACATAGGTTTCTAAGTTGAAACATGTAAATTTTGTTCACAATGTTATTTTCTTCTCCATGGTTACAGAACAGGCAGCTAAAGACAAATATTCCAGATTTGAAATTGTCTGAATCTCTGAATCAAAAAGTAATTGATCCTAAAGCTCTTATTTGAGCAGCATTATCAAAGCTAGGTTATCATTAGCATAATTAGTTTGAACTCATTACCGATTTAGTTGATTTCCATTAGCTGCTTAGATGTTGCAAGCTTACCATGCCTTTATACCAACATATCCAAAAGCTAGTTTTTGCAATCCCAACATGCATAAGGCCAGTAATCAATTCGGTTAAATAAACTAATTGAAAAACACATTCACATGTGAAAATCTAGAAAAAGCATTGAAAGGACTACCTGCGGTCTACTGAAATGTCCGGAAGACTTTATCCTAGAGTAAAAGGAGTCTTCATCCGCTGCCCCATCTGAGCCACTATTATTTTCAGCAAAACCAAAATCCCTAAACCGTTCCGCATGTGAAGCGTAATTTTCCCGCATAGTCGCGCTCAAATCAGTCCTCTGCGAATTCATATCCGCACCAAGAATTGCCACCACATTCTCCTCTTGCCTAAACGGTATTGTCAACGTCCTGAAAAACTGCTGAACCATTCCATTCAAGCAGTTCCCAAAGTCAGCCCCAGCCTGCCCTAACCTATTACCAATGTCAAAAATGGCTGAAACCCCATTAATCCCAGAATTATCAATCGCAAACCCGAAATTTTTCGTGTGGGTTGTGAATTCCATATCGAAAAGCTTCGGGTGCTGCGGATTCGGCCACGAAAACAATGGCGGAGTAATGTGAGACTGAATTAATCCTGTGAATCCCTGAGCAAGCCTATCGGCCAAATCTTGTCCATGTCTTTGTACCTCTTCCCAAGCCTCAAATGACCTCTCGACAGACATGTTTCACAATCAAAAGTTTTTTACTTTGCTTCTTCAATCAACAGTAACTAATCAAATTTGAAAAGTCACATAATTTCTTAGCAAAATCAAACACCAAAAAAGGAACAACATTAGGTCTTTTTCTTAATGATTCAGACCTCAAAAGAACGAACTTGAAGCTAAGGCTGGAAAATTCAAACCCACCCAATCAAATACTACAAATCAACAAGTACAATAGCATTCCCATAAAAAAATGCGCTCTTCATGGATTTATTCGCAGCTCAAAGAAC
Organism: Dillenia suffruticosa; assembly: GCA_033439265.1. NCBI lineage: Eukaryota > Viridiplantae > Streptophyta > Magnoliopsida > Dilleniales > Dilleniaceae > Dillenia > Dillenia suffruticosa. The sequence goes on from JAVTVX010000005.1 coordinate 7,513,526, forward strand.
AAAACTTGTTGGAATTCAAACCTCGAGAGCTTAAAATCAGCAACAGACGAAGACCAAGAAAGCAATTTTTCGAAAGATCTGTGGATCTTAGGGTCTCAAATTTTAGATATCGGAGTCGTCAAAACAAGAGAGGGAGAGAGAGAGAGAGAGAGAGAGAGAGAGATTAGGGTTAGGGTTCCAAGAGCGGTTGTAGTCGAAGTGGCTAAGAAAAAAGGTAGAATCTGCGAGATTAGAATTAGGGGGCGTGAGAGGAGGGTGTTGAAATGCAATGACGACGTGAAAGCGCCGGAATGCGTAATGCGCTAGCAAATGGACTTCTTTTATCTGCATTTGCTTGGCATCCACGTCGGCGGCTACATCATTCACTTACCTCCCATAGTGCATTATTAAATCTACAACCAATAGCATGGGGTGTTAACACGTGTCAAATTATTGTTCACACGCTTTAACTCATTCTGGCCAATGATGGTGAATCCTTTATTATTGTCTCTCTTTGATGAGCAGCTTAAGATTTTTCCTTCTTACGGCTGTGAAGTAGGATAGGAGGACGTGTGAGGTTAATAAATGCGAGACTGGGGGCGGGGTTGGAAGGGGTCGGTGTCCAAAACGTGCATTTATAATAACCAATCTAATAGGCTCTTTTTGGCAGCCAGTTGCGAGGCCCTCCCTGCTTGGCTTCTGTTCTAAATCTTTTTATTTTCGATTCGATCGTTTAATTCCTTTCATATAAAAAAAAAATCTTTCCCCATGTCAATTCTTAGACTTTTGGAGAACAATCATGTCTTTTTTTTTTTTTTTACTATGACATACCCAATATTTAAAATTTCACTTTAATTAATTTGAATCGACCACTACAGGATTCATTTTATAGAAATGAATCTTTCAATATTATTTTTTTGTGTTTAAAGAAGTTATTAAAAAAGAAAAATGTCAATTCCATTTGGACAATAAGTATAATAACCATGTCTTTACTCCATCCAATTGAATGATATCCCAGTTGTGGACCCTACTAGAAGAGGCCAAATGACCCAAATTATTTGTTTGAGTGAGTTGAGATTTAATCAAACTTATCCCAACATGACCTAATTGGCTGTCTTTTTTTTTTTTTTTTTGAGAAATTGGCTGTCTTATTCAAAATGTCCAAGCCCAGCACAAAATTTGGGCCTTAATCTTAATACCTAAGCCTTCAAAATATTTATTTATTTTTTTATGCATAGTGGGACTCGAACCAACACATATTGACGTAGGTGGGAAGGGTACGTTCGTCCTTTAACCAGGTCAGGAGTTCGACTCCCCTAGGTACTGAAAAAACATTGTTAGGAGAGAACCCCCTCAATTGAGATCTGACAGACTTCTCGATCCGGATTAATGGGGACGAAACTCCAGATACCGGGAGATCAAGATATCAAAAAAAAATAATAGAACTCGAATCTAAATCTATTACATGAGGAGGAGGGAATGTGACACTTGAGCCAAATTTCATTGGCCTTCAAAAGATTATTTTTTTGTGAAATTACAAGAGAAAAGAAACAAAAATGAGAACAAAGGAAGACAAAAACAAATCACGAAGGTAACACAGCATCTGCACCAAAAGCATGCCCTGACGAAGGATGCTTCTTGATTCTCCTCTTCCAGCAAGCGCCAAAGGCATCGAGCCGTAGTAAGTCCTCTACCTCCGCAGGAGGAGAAACAGAATCATGGTAACCTACTGGGGCCTCAAGGCCTAACTTCGCCAGCTTATCGGCACAATTGTTCGCCTCCCTAAAAACATGGTTGACTGTATTAACTCACAGATCTTGAAGTAGCTGTCGGCATTCAAGGATCAAGTTCCTCCAAGGATGGTTTAAGCCCACACCTCGGTTGACGGCATTAACAATGGTGAGGGCGTTGCATTCCACCAACAAAGGGCCTAGCTTCCCAGCTTTAGCAATGTGCAGCCCTTCCCTCAACCCCCACAGCTCTGCCATCTCCCCGCACGCAGTACCAACATTAATCCAAAAGGCAAACACTCATCCACCCTTACTATTTTGGAAGACTCCAGCAGCCCCTGCTTTATCACCATCAGCACTAGCCGCTCCGTCGGTATTCAACTTGAGTAAACCAGTGCGGGGGCTTTGCCAAGCAACCTCCAATGTAATCTCACTACTGTTGTCAGCGTTAGTGTCTCCCTTCTTCCTCCTACCCAAGCTCATGATCCGGTTGACAATTTGAGAAGGGGGCTCCCTCTTTCTTTTGGTATACTATACAACATCTAGATTTCCAAATATACCATATTGCTAAGGCAAATATCGAAGATTCACTCAGGGGACTCACTTTGAACTTCCCTGCGGTTCCCAACTTGAGCCAATCCCAAATGTTCTCGTTTCAAAACCCCTGGGCCTCATCAAAATTCGGGACTAACCTGCACCAAACATCCTTAGCATGAATGCAGTCACGGAGAGTATGGATCACGGATTCCTCCTCCTTAGTACAAATCATGCAGGTATCATCCTCAACTATGCTTCTTTTCTTCAACTCAGCATTTGACAGAAGTCTTCCCTTGCCTGCGAGCCATAAGAAAAACTTTACTCTTTCTGGACACCTCAACTTCCAATCCCAGGACCAGTATCTATTAAGCACCTGAATCTGATCCCTCTTCTGAAGCCAGTAGGCAGAAGCCACATTGAAATCTCCATCAGGACTCTCCTTCCAGAAAATGCAGTCGCTGCTAGTCCTGTTTCTGGGAATAGGGATGGCCCTGATTCTTTTGACAATATGAGGTGGAAGGACAGAATTCAGTAGATCAAGCTTCCAGCAGCCTTCTTCATTCAAAAAGTGACTAACTTTGGTGTCTACAGAACAGCTCTCTTGAGGGATAGTAGACTCAGCTATTAATTTTTCATCATTTAGCCATCTATCACACAAAAAGCTTATGGCATTTCCATTGCCGAGCCTCCACTTGATGCAATCGTTTAAGCAAGTTCTACTTTTGCAAATCCCTCTCCAAAGCGCGGACGAAACACTTCTCCTCCTGTGATTCAAGAGCTTCACTCCTCTAAGATATTTATGATGCAGAGCTTGGGCCCATAACGAGGTGTCCTCCTTAATGATCCTCCAACCAAGCTCGGCCATGAGAGCTATATTACAAGCTCTCATGCTTCTAATCCCCAATCCGCCATCCTTCTTGGAATAGCACACTTTTTCCCATTTCACTAAATGGATCCTCCTTTTCTCATCATTACTACACCACAAAAGGTCTCTGTTCATCTTGTCAAGTATCTTACAGGTACTTTAGGGAAGCCATGCGGACTGCATAGTGTAAATAGGAATAGAAGCAGTCACCGATTGAATCAGAGTTTTCCTCCCGGTCGTGCTTAGAAGCTTGGCTTTCCAGCTACTGAGCTTACTCTGGACCTTCTCAATAACTTGACGGTAGAGGTTCTTGGTTGTTCTACCATGGATCACTGGGACTCCTAGGTAAGAACCTAAGTTTTTGGAGAGAGTGAACTTGCTACGCGCAGCTAGGGAATCCTTCAAGTAGGGAGGAGATTTTGGAGAGATCCAAATTTTAGATTTTTTCGGATTGACTTGAAGGCCACTTTTTTCTGAGAATTCCTTCAGGCAACGAAGCATATTGCTGAGGTTCAGGTGTTCCGCCTCCGCAAAGAGAATAAGATCATCCGCAAAGAAGAGATGGGAGACACTCGGACCATCTTTACTCACTTTGAAGGCCTTCCATACAACTGTACGCACTTTCTCTTCAATAAGACTAGCCAATCTCTCCATCACTAGCAAGAAAAGATAAGGAGAGAGAGGATCGCCTTGTCTTAAACCCCAACCGGTTTTGAACGGCGGAAGGATCTCCCCATTCCAAACAATTGACGTATCCCCATTAGAGATTGCAAACATGATGAGCTTGATCAATTTCAACGGAACTTGGAACTCTAGTAAAACTTTCTCCAAGTACTCCCAACTCACATTATCATAAGTCTTTCTAAGATCAATCTTGAGGATCATAGGATGCTTCTTACTCTTAGAAAGCCCAAAAGAATGAACCACCTCCTGAAGAACGATAATATTATCCAACGTTCCCCTCCCTGGCAAGAAACTATTATGATGAGAACCTATAAGGTCCTGAAGGATTGGCCATAGTCTAGCAACCAAGCATTTACTCAGAATCTTATAAGAAGTGTTAAGTAGACTGATGGGCCTATAGTCCGCAATGACCTCAGGATTATTGGACTTGGGGATAAGGATCATCAGACCTTTAGCTATAATTGGGTAAAAGTAGCCATTAGTCAAGGCTTTATTCACAAAGGAACATACCTTATCCTTCACCACAGACCAGAATTTCTTATAAAAGATTGGTTGCAAACCATCCGAGCCCGGAGTCTTAAGACTTTTCATAAAGAAAATTGCCAATCTGATCTCCTCTTCATCAAAATTTCTACACAACAGAACTTGATCTTCTGGACTAATTTTCTTCCGCCTTGACATGAACCTGCCACTCGGGGCCGCAACATCTTTACTTGTGTACAAACCGGAGAAATACGAGAGGACATGCTTCTTCAGCTCCTCTTGAACTGAGCACCAGTTACCCTTGATCTTCAGAGCAGCGATTCTGTTAACGCTTCTACGGATCTTCGTCATGGCGTGGAAGAATTTGGTGTTCCTATCCCCATCCGACAACCAATTAATTCTGGACTTTTGGTGCTAAAAAATCTCTTCATGTTCAAGAACTAGATGGTAATCCTGGAGCGGCTTTGTCTCTAGATCCTGGAGGTAACACGAGTGGTTGTAGTTGGATGATCTTTGAATTCCTCCTAGACGCTTCTCCAACTCTCTCTTGCGCTTGAAAATGTAACCAAAAACAAAGTAGTTCCATTCTTTTATCTCCTCAGCTACTGCAGGCACAGTAACCTCGAGAGGACCGTCAACATTCTTCCAGGCCCCAGCAAAGACCTTCTCAAAATCTGCGTGCATGAGCCAGGCAGCCTCAAAGCGAAAGGGTCTATTGTTTTTATCGGGAGGAAGAATTAGTCTTGTATTCACGCTAACCGGATAGTGATCGCCATGCAATCTAGCCAAATTTAGGACTTTCAGTCACTCCTACTACACTTACACATGTCGCCACGTTGAATATCAATGAGATGAGCAATTTTAATCTCATTCTTTAATTTGGGGTTCACCCGACTGGATTCAAGTCGTGGGTCTATGTTGGGTCTCTTAATCAACCCGCTAGGCCCTATACATTGATATTTTGAGCCTTAGGTGGGTCACTTTTTGTGCTAGATGGCCCTTTAGGCCTAATGTGGCCCTATTGATGATTCCTGGACTCAAAAGCAGGCCTGTACTTCGGCTTCTCTGTAGTTTTTCGTTTGCTTTGTGCTTTGTCAATTATTAATAAGTAGTTTCCTTCACAAACCCAAACATGTCGACACGCCTTGCTTTTTAATCGTACTCTTCTTCTTAATCGCTCGGTCGATGATGGGTTTCGTCTTCTGCAATCATTGATCGAAAACCCAAACCTCGTCAATGGACGGAAACAAACTCTACCCAGATATTAACGTTGATGATTTTGATCCTAAATTCTTAAATTATCAGGTATTTCATCTCAATTGCTTCCGGGGTTTTTCTGGGTTTGTCCTTCCTTTAATTCTCTTGGGTTTTTGTTGCTGATAAGCCTAGACTGAGAAACGTTTGGTCTTTTGGCCTCCAAAGTTGGATTTTTTTTCCCTAATGATTGATTGATGTCTTTTGTGGCATATTTGTGTTGATGTTTCAAGTAAAATAGATTTATGTTTTTCCAATGTTTTGGGTTTGTTCGGTTTGTAATGTAATTAATTTTGTGTTTGTGAATTGTGATAAAGGAAATTAGCTAAAAGCCTTTTTTATGGGGTTCCATTGATTATGCTGTCGATAGCTAAAATGAAAGAGGTGGTTGCATAAATTTACTTGTTTTGCCTTTGATCATTTATGCCCCCAGTGTTCCAAGTGTATGAATATAATTGCCGAGGAAACTTAATCTACAAGAGTTGGCGGTATAATAGTTGAAGGAATTTGATTTATACATGTTTATGGTTTTTTTTATCCCCTGCCTCCTTTGTTTGGCAAGAGAAATGAAGAAAAGCTAATATAGTTGGCTTTGAAAATTTAGTTCCTTTTCTGATTACTTGTAGTTTGCAGTTGCCTGGTACAATGCTGAAGATTAGGACTTTAAAAATGGTTCAATTTTGAGTTAAGAATCTGGCAATTGAAGGCTAAAATCTTCCATTTTCCATTTAATGTATCGCTGTGTCGAAGATGTGACTACTACTATTTCACTGTTAGCACCGGGGAAGAGGGTTCATTGGATGAAGATAAAAGGATGATTAAATATAGCAAATAAATTACAATATCAATTTTTGTAAAAGTTTTAAGGTCCGTGGCATCTTTGCTGTAACTTCCTAATTTCATGGATTTTTTGAATTATTTCCTTTTTCTTTCTTAAATTTTGGTTTAGATAAGGTAAATATAAGAAACCATAACTAGAAAGATATAAGGAGCAAAATATTGAGGACTTGTGACTCCTGACTTGAGAATATGCAATAGATGAGGCTTTTAAGTTAGAGGTGCCAAAATCTATTTAACTATCTTTGAAGATATATTGTTTTGCTTTAGGTAATATATTTGGCATATAACTCATCTAAAAATGCTTCCTAGGTGTTTTGGTTTTTGTGATGTTGTATTAGGGATAGTATTAACATAAGCTCCACATTTTCTATTATGTTTTCTAGCTTCTCTAAACTAGTGTTTTGACTTTGTGGGCATGCCTAAAGATGTAGCCAGCTATGACTTTTAATCAGTTTGACATAGAAATTCTATAGCTGAAATGCCATTTCCATGAGACATTTAAGCTTTTCTTGGAGATCCTAATGTGGCTTTGATTTTTAAGTTCATTGGATTGTTTTGACGTGGAAACTTGTTTTTGCTCCCTTTTCCCCTCTCTGACATGTATACGACTTATTTTATTATTATTATTATTATTTTTTAACGTTTAATTAGATAGCAAAGAACAACCTTCCAAAAGAAATATAAACCTTCTTTAACTGGTTTTCTGGGAGACACATTCCTGTCCACACCTTTTCCTTGTATATGGTCAAAATTGCATCTGTATCCCTGGCTAATTCAGATTAGTTGTCCAATACTGGAGCAAATTTTGATTACAGTAGCTTTATATTTGATTTTGTTGTTGATTTTCTGGATGGCTGATCATCAGGCTGCTGAAGAGGTTGCAGAATGCACCGAAGAGAGTGATCATGCAACAGCAAATGATTTAGTTTACCAAGAAAATAAAAATGAAAAGGATTATGAAAGTAGAATACTTGAAGATGGTTTGACTGAAAATAATGTGGCTAATGATTTTAGTTCTTCTGATGAGAAACCATGTAAATATTTTCATTATGATCCACCTCATTTGGAAGAAACAGGGGTTTGGATACCTGTATCTGTTCCCCCCATGTTAGAGAATGAGCATGAAGAGTGGAATAGAGGTCGATCCATGCACGGAGGTTACTTTCCTGATGGAGATTTGGGGTGGAACCAACTAATTGCGGAAGACAAGGAGATGACCATGTGGGATGTGTTTCTTGACATGTTGCTTGCAGCAAGAGGGAAGGTAACCTCTGTTACCTCAGGTAATGCCATGTCATGGATATCAAAGCATCTTCTGGAGCAAGCTTGGAACGAGATGGCTCATACACTTACTGAAGCAAACTTTAGTCATGTAACGGAAATTCTAGAAAGTGAACCACCTAAGTGGTTGGCAGATAGTGCTGCTTCTGCTTGTATGCTGTGTAACGTACGATTTCATCCTATCATGTGCTCTAGGCATCATTGTCGGTTTTGTGGGGGCATATTTTGCAATGAGTGCTCTAAAGGACGTAGCTTGATGCCCGAAAAGTTTCAAAATACGAATCCACAGCGAGTCTGTGATCTATGTTGTGTGCGACTTGAATCTGTCCAGCCATATCTCATGGAGCTAGTAAGCCGTGCAGCTCAGCCACCAATACAGGATGTAACAGATCTTAGTACTTTGAGATCGTGGCTCAACTTCCCTTGGAGCCCATCTATGGAATATGAGATTTATAAGGCCACAAACACCATTTGGGGTTACAATAAGGTTAGTTTCAGTTTCTTATCATTCCTGAACTTTTTTAAGATCGATTATAGTTCTTGATACATATCCTTGGGAAGATTACTTTGAGAGTAAATAAAGTGGTAAAGATGTGCTTCTTGGAAGCAGAGATATGCTTAAACTTTTTAATGTTTCCCCGATTTTGAACTGAAACTTGATAGCATAGTTAATATAAGCATCCCTTCGCAGGTCTGCTCTCTAACAGCTGAAAAGTCCATACCTGATGCTATTTTAAAACAAGCAAAAGGCATTGCTATCATCACTATTGCAAAAGTTGGCATTGTAATGACCTACAATGTTGGGACAGGATTGGTTGTAGCTCGCCGAGAAGATGGTTCTTGGTCTCCTCCATCTGCTATTTCCACATTTGGTATTGGTTGGGGAGCTCAGGTGAAATTCCCAGTTTATAGAACTTTGGCTTTTTGGCATTTTATTTATGACCAGACATTTTCCATATTGGATAATCTCAACTTAGCTGGTAGCTTGTGCAGTTAGATTTTGATAGGATGTCTACTTTTCTGCAGGATGCTTTTGTGTATAACTATCTGCATGTGCATACAGATTCAGTTTATTTGATTCTTCTCTATGCCCAAAAATTAAACTAGCAAAATTTTTCTTCATGTATGAATATGACACGTGCATTTGTTTGAGGGTGCTTATATTATAACCTATCTGTTTGACACACCTTCTTGGGAAAGAACATTGGGCTTCCAGCTTGTTTGTTACTTTTTTTTTTTCAGTTAAGCTTCATCAATGGCCATACCTTTCCTCATTCTAACTGCTTTGGGGCATATCTTCTTTTTCTTTTTAAAGCATTCATTTCTAGATCTATTTTTATGAATCACACATTCTTCATCCTCAGTTTTGTTATAATCCTTGTCTATTTTGAAGTGTTGAGCTGTTGATACCTTAAAGAATGTTGATAGTTGTTTAGATGAACTTACCTTTGAGCTCCGTAGGTATATCTATAGCAAAAAACTTGTCACTTTGGTTATCCTAGTGAGGGTTGTTTTAACCAAGTTTTGGTCTTAAGCATTGAGTCAAGCCAGTTTTTCAGCTACCAGGAAAAGGAAGTTTTTGCAATTTTCTTTTGGTAATTGCATGCACTTGTAAAACTGTTGCATGCCCGGGATGTGATGCTTAGGCATTGAATATGTTTTCCTAATTTCTTTGTGATTTATACAGGCTGGAGGGGAAATGATGGATTTCGTTATTGTGTTGAAAACAACCACTGCTGTCAAGACATTTTGTGGAAACATGCATTTATCTGTTGGAGCAGGCTTGAGTGCTGCTGCTGGCATTGTTGGTCGAGCTGCAGAAGCTGATCTACGTGCTGGTGATGGTGGTTATGCAGCCTGCTACACATACAGCTGCAGTAAAGGTACATTTTTTCGTTTCCAATGTTCAGGACATTTTTTGGCTCATTTGCATTCACCAAGAAAGTCTTTATTGTTGATGAAGAACTCGTTTTCACCCCCAGCAAATTTTTCTGTGGAGATAACTACTGGTCAATAGATATGACATTTCTTGGCTTATTTGCCTCTGCCAAAAAAGTCTTTATTGTTCATGAAGAACTTATTTTCACCCCCAGCAAATTTTTCTGGGGAGATAACTTCTGGTCAATAAATATTCATCCTATCAAAATTGAAGATTGAACAATCAATTAGTGTCCCTCATTTGTATCTCTCTTTGCTTAAATATGTAAAAGGTCCTGCTAGTGACTGCTTCTGATGCATTAGGATTGTTAATAATATTTGTGTTCCATGTCATGGAGCTCAGGCTGCCAGCAAGAATTTGATGCATCTAGATTTAGCTTACTAATAACTGTTGAAGATGATGATGAAGCATTCCAAGAAATGTGTGAATAGATGTCTCCCGAATATATAGCGCTAATCTGCCAACAACTTGGATAGCAATTCAATCAAAAATCCAAGAAAAGGAAAGAAAGAAAATGCCCAAAATGAAGCAAACCATGGCCCAAGAAGGCTGCCCAAAATAAGCAGAAAGATAGGCAGATTTATGGACAGAAAATGTCCAAAAATCTGCCCAGAAACTTGATCCAAAATTTGGCCCATTCACTGCCCACCTTCGGCCCACTCAAAGGAGACTTCAAGTCCATTAAATGAAGCTCCAATCAAGACCCTAAGTGACTATATAGCAGATCTAAAAGAAGCCCAAACAATGCAAGGGCAGAATGGGCAGAATTTATAATGGCTAGTTTTTGGGTTTGTATCTACCGGCTAGTTTTTGTATCTACCGGCTAGTTTTTCCTTTTAGTCTATAAATAAGTCTCCTCCCTTCACTTGTAAGATATCTTGGAGCTTGTCTCCTACTAACCTTAGAATAGAGCATTAAATCTTTAAAATTGTCTTCATATATTCTTGAGTATTGTCTCAATTCTTATCATTTGTATTTGATATATCATCAAAGAAATATATTGAGTTCATTCTCACAAATCCAAACTCTCTTCTTCTTTGTTGTTCTTCAACATTCATATGCATAAAACACAAAACTTTCAATCCATTGTTCAAACACAAAAAACCCTAACTCAACCACCAAATCTTCTGCACTCCAAATTTCAACAATAACTTTGTCAAGAAATTGGATATATGAATGATGGGCTACCTAATGAAAAAAGATTTTACTTTTGTAGGTGCATTTGTTGGCTGTTCATTTGAAGGGAGCATTGTCATGACCCGATCTGGGGAAAATGCCAGATTCTATGGCAACTCTTCCATCAGGGCTTCAGATCTCCTTCTTGGATCATTTCCTAGGCCCCCTGCAGCAGCCATTCTTTATCAGGCACTCTCAGACTTATTCAGACACGTTGATGGTTGATGTTGATATTATCTTTCCTTCCAAGGATTACACTGGGACTTCATAACCTGCCTGAATTCCTTTTCTTATTGTTTAGCTATCATTCCTTTATCCTTCCAAGTTAAATTCAGTCTCAGTTGGTTGTACAGTTCATATAGACACGAATCAAGTACATTGCCAAAAAGGTGTACCATTTGTTGGAAGAAAGGGAGATGTTGGCGGTTGGACAAGTAAATTTACACTACTACTAAATTCTTTCCAATCAGGTTCAGAGCAGAAACATGGCTGTTTAGTCAAGTGACGTTTTATGTTTGTTTTATTTTTTTGGTCAAGGTTTGATGTTTGTTCATTTGCATTTTTCATGGTGCTATTCTGATTAGTAGTAGGCTAACCTCAAATGACCTGCATTTAGGCACTGGACAAACCCATGCATACAATGGTGCCTTGCCTTCCGTGCCACCTTGCAGAGGAGGGTTATGTATCAACGGGGGTCTGCAGTTTGGGTAAGACCCCAGATCTAGGTTGTAAATTGAAGAACTCCCGGCTAAAATTTTTCCTTCACCTAAATCCAAAAGGTAGTAGCAGCAACCCAAGTTTAGTGCCGATCCTACTAGAGGAAGACTTTGGGTTTAACCACTCTTAAGAAAAATAAAAATAAAAAACAGAAGCGCACAAATGGTGCTGATCATTTTTTCCAAAAGGGTCTGATAAAGGGGCAGCCAACTTATTGGTTGATGGGATTCAATTCAAATGCCGTTGATTGTTGGGTTTAATCTTCCTTTCTGTCTGAATGTACGGAGAGGAGCCACACCTTTTCTGTAATGACCACTACCTGCAAGCAACAATCATGGGTCCATGACGCAGAACAGAAAGCAGAAAAGAAAACTGAAATCATTGGCAAAAGAGGGAAAATGGGCTCAACAACAGGAACGTCATGTTATGTTGTCAAAAAAAGAAGCCTACAATATCCAAATCCAGTGACAAGATTGAACTATTGTGTTACAGATCCATGCACTTGTCACAGTGCGTTACTTCCAAATTCCAATGGCAAAACCAAAACTAAAATGTTACGATACATATTTGGTGTTCTAAATCCTTCCATCACTATTCAGAGTAAATGGATCAAGCTGTGGGCGTACAAAACCTCCCCAACAAATTTGTTATGGTCTAAAAAATAAATCAATAAAAACTGAATCAACCAAGAATCGGAAAAACTAGTGGAAAAAGGAAGAAACGGGGCAGCAGCTCAATGCCTCATTAGCTAATGTAGTCCAAAGACATCTTGGCCCGAATCTCATTTACCTGTAACATAACAAAATTCTAAAATGAGTAAAGAAAAGAAAGAAAAAGGTTCAGTAGAATGGCTGACAGACTTCAACACCAACCCACCTTGTTCTTGAGCTCCCAAGGGTGAGCTCTAGTTCATCGGATCCAGAGTCCTCATGGATCCTCTCTCCCTCCCATGGTTTCACAATCTCAGTATTGTTGCTTCCGAAAGCAAACTCATCTGTAATCACTTCAGACATTGGAACATCAGCAGTATGATCAGCACCTGCTGCAATGGCTGGAGAGCAAGTCCCACTTTGCCCAGGAGTCCACATGCAAGACCCACCACCTGCCCTGGAATTATCCTTGAAGCCAAATGGGTTTGAAGATACAAGGCTGAATGTAGGTGATGTTGGTCCAGCTTGTGGGATGGGGATTCCAGCAAACCATTCCGGATCAGGAACAATTTGACGGCCCGGGCTAGGAGGGGTAGACAATGGCAGGAAAGGGAAGTTTGGACCAGGTCTGCTGGTGTGGGAAGCAGGGTTGTCCCAATCAGCCACAAGTCTAGGAGTTAGAGCAGTGGGAGAGCTTAGTGGAGGGGTGACGGGAGCACTGATGGAGCCGCCAGGGATATAGAGATGTGGAAGCTTGGATGATGATGCCGATGAGGATCCAGATGAGAGGTTTTTGAGCCATGGTACAAGGGAACTGCCATCAGCATTTGCATTAGTAGTATATGGGGAAGACCTTGGGCTTGGAAATGAAGACGAAACAGGGCTTGGGTTGTAGGAAGCACAGGGACTCGGATTGTACGATGAATATGGGCTTGCTGATGCAGATCCACCAATTACCTCCATACATTCAACTGGCTTACATCCCTGCAAAGTTGAAAGTAGTAATGTTAATATAAGCACAACAACCCACAAATTTCCATGAAATTGGTGTGAGTGGAAATGCCATCACTTAACCTTAGAAATTGACAACAAAATTTCATTCATTACAAGAAGTACAACCATGACTAAATATTCCCCTGCATCCCACCCGAGAAAGAAAGAGAATGCTACTCAACTACATAGATTGGTAACAAGCAAAGAAACCATAAAGTAAATGTTTTGAACTAAGTCCTTACTCTAACAGATGAAAAACTCTATTCCCCCTTGAAATCCTTCTCATTACCTCCCTCCAGACCAACCAAAGAAACACAGAGCCAGTTTCTGGCACAAAGTTGTCAGATAATGCTCATTTGAACCAAATATAATATCAAACTGTATAAAAATTGGTTGAAGTAGCATTGTGGAACAACAACGGAACTTTCAATAAATTCCAGAAGTGCCATGTTGGACTTGAGAATTAAGTCCAGAAAGAGCATTGAGGCATGGATATATGATAAATGAAATATTTAACAAAACAGACAGGCACTTTCTGATTATTATTTTGACATTTTTTAGTAGAAAGAAAATATTATTATTGTTGTTGTTATTATTATCATTATTCATTAATCTAGTCTTGAGTATTGGAGCATAAGGGTGTGCCAATTAACACTAGAATTCTCAATAAGTACCAAAAATGCAAGTGAGCCACCAAAATTAGCAATAGCTTCCTTGGATCACCTTAATGTGGTCCAAGAGTGGCAAGTCATCTTTCCTACTGAATTTACTTCATCATGTGATATGTACAAGTAACAATGTGAACATTTATTGCCACGAGTGGAATCCTTGTAATCATGCAATAACTTGGTGGAAACAAAGAAGGAATTTAAATTAGTGAATCCCCCGGAAGTCTAGCTAGAGCTTCCTCCCCCCCCAAAAAAAAGAGAAAACACATACATTCGTATTGCATTTGTACTTCAAATCATCACAAAAGAGTAAAAGGGTCAATTCAAATTTATCAGGAGAAACAATCAAAATCCAGATCAACAAATTAATTCAAAGTAGCACCAACGGTTAGGAGATCAAATTATAGTAGCACTGCTCAAATATCAAAGCAATTCAAGCTCCTACTTAATTGGTGAAACCACTAGGACACAGCTCACCTACCATACAAAATTTCTCAATTTTCACCATTGCTTTGTGGAACCGGAACTTGAACATTAACTTAGCAATGTCACAAGTTCCAACAAGATGGTATGAACCACAATTGTTACTACTTTTTAACTACCCCAAACTATGTTTTCTTCAGGTCTATCTACTCGAACAAACTGGCAGCTGCCCCAGTCCTTTCATGGACAAATCTATTTGTGAATGTGAACAAATTTTTTCTTATACTGATCTACTTAAAACTACCTAAACCTGATTCACATAATGAACTATAGCCAGTTCCCATTTAATTTAGCCACATAATTATGATCGACAACCTTGCAAAGCTTATTACAGTGGAAAAGCAGGGCAACATAAGCACATGTTACCTGAAATAATGAAGCTGCCAAAAGGTATTGCTGTTCTGAAAACAAAACCCCGGAGGGGCCAAAACAGGGTCCATCTGGGGAAAATGAACCGAAAACAACCCTAATGTCACAAATGCTCGCACTAGGGACTAGGGCGAGTCATACTACATAAATATATACGAAGGGCATTTTAGGGTGGTTATGTTCAATCGAAGGTTTTGCTTCAGTTCCAGGTTTTACGGATGGCAAGTCATCAAGAGCCTGGTAGAATCAGAGCATCTTGTGCTTCACGCGTCCACCAAAAGACAACAACCTCAAAACCCAGGAAAAATAAATAAAGGAAATCAGAAAACCACAACCTCTCCGAAACCAAACATGAGCCGGAGGTACAAAAAGCACCCGAATTTCCGCGTCAGATCAAACAGAGGCAGTGTCTATTACACTCGACACCCTGATCTGAGCTGACCACATACATGTGCCAAATGATTCTGCTGACGTGGCACACAACCATTGGATCCTACAGACCAAAGAAATGGCAAACGCGTATTGATCGCTACCATGCGCCACCAACCCAGCGCACGATAGCAAACTCAAGAACAGAGCAATCGAACCAACCAAGAAAAAAAAAATTAAGCTGAAGAAGTGAAAAATGGATGATCCAAAGATCAAAGAATTCATGGAAAAAAGAAAAGATAATTTGACCTTACGATAGGTGGTTCCGTCCGGTTCGACGGTCCAACCAGCTTCGTTGCAGAGAGCTTTGAGGACTTCGTTGTTGTCGCAGTGCTTAGGAAGTTTATAGTTTCCATACATTCTTAAACCTGCGAAGATTTTCGCAGCTATTGCTCGTCGCCTTCTCTCTCTTCTCTTGTTGTTCTCTCTCTCCTTCCATGTCGGCAACCTCGTTCCCGACGTCATCCTTCCCCTTTGATCTGATTACAACATCGACGCTTTCTTAAAATACATGAATAACTAAAATCGAACTAGTTGAGTACGAATAAGATCTGATCTGAGTTGACTTCGATCAGAGATCTCGATGATAAGAATAGAACCAGTTCGAATTCAACCCGGACAGAAGACGAAGTCAAAGAGGAAAAAAAATGAACCGGGAAAGTAAAGGGGAAGAAGCAGGAGAAGAAATGGAGTGGTTAATTTAATTGTACTTATTTGGTTCTGTTAATCGACGATGACGACCTTACCGCTTTTTTTTTCCTTATATTTTGGGGGGCGGGGGAGGGTTTAAGGCCCACTGACCCAAAGTAAGCCCGTTAGGCCCAATCAGATAAGTCAATTTCTTGACTGTACCCAGCCCATGGTCCAATTTTTTTTTTTTTTTTCAACCGACGGTATTTGAGTTTTACCCGATTAATATGATTCGAATACTATTAGTCTCATTTTAGTGATTGATTCTTTCAAATCATTTTTATCATTCTCAAAACTTGAACTCAATGCCTTTGATTAAGAGATAAAATACCTGACCATTCAATGTAAAAAGATTTGGTGTTCAATCTAAGGGAGTTTGATTTGATCCAAATTTTTTCTTATTTTTTATTTTTAGCAAACAATATTTGATACTTTATCCACAATTTCTCCCTAATCCTTTCCTATTTTTTTTTTTTTTTAGATACAACCAAGGTGATCGAATCAAGGGAACGGAGGATGGAACTGAGAAGACCTTACTTTTTGAAGTATCCTTGAGGGACCCAAATCCTTTTCTACTAGTTTCCGCTCTTATTTGATTTTTTTTTTCTTTTTAAAGTTGTTTTTCTTTTCTTAATTATTTTTATTATAAAAATATACAGGGCTCTAAAAAAAAGGGAAATAAAATTTTGAATTTGAAATTTGAACCTAGAAATAAGCTTATATTGATATTGGTTGCCATCAAAATATAAACAAATATGTGATTTCATTTTTTTCAAGTTTAATAATTATAACAAAATAATAAAATAAAATGAGTGATATATTTTTTTTTTTTTGGTGAAATGAGCAACAAGAAGACAAGGCTAAGAGCCCAACCCAACAATCCTAATAGGCTTCGGACCACCTATTCTACAAAATCCCACCCCCATTGCATCTGCAGACAGAGCCTTCTGTAAAACGTGTGGAAGATCATCCAAGACCGAGACTCCGGAAGAAGCTGTGAGATCCAGCTTTACAAGAGCATCAGCGTATCCATTTCCTTCCCGATAAACATGGGATACATGACTCACTTCCATCTCACCCATAAGCGCTTTACATTCCAAGCGTATCAAATACAGCTGAGTGATATATAACATGGTGCAGGCCGGGCCGGTTAAAATGGTAGAAAATTTAGTTGCGCTTGGATTGTATTGGATTGAGAGTAGACTTTAAGGAGCTTCAAAGGTTGGATGTAGAACAAAGAAGAACAACTGGACTGGGAAGCCTATAACAGAATGCAAGGATCGGATTCAAGAAACCAAGGATGGGGTTCAAGATGTCATTTTCGAAAGCAATATCTTTTGAGTTTCCTGTGATCGAAGAGATCGGGGGGAGAGAGGGTATATTCTAACATAACTGATTATATTTGAATATCAGTGTAATTATTAATTTCTAAAAATTAGAGTAACCGGAGATCACTCTAAAATATTATATGCTACCCTCTAGTAGAGAATAAAATTTTTTTTAATTGAACATAAATAATTGGAAAATATTTATCATTGTACACTAAACAATAAAAACCGAATTATTTGTGACAAAAAAAAATAATAATAAAATGAATGTAGCTGGTAAACCCTAATCTTATCTAATAGGTAAGGTTTGTCGACCACGGAGACAAATTTCTACTCCATTTTTGGTTTATGATAGATTTAATGATTTTTATAAGCATTTTAAATAAAGAGGTGTCAGATGAATACGTTTTAATCGAAATCTTTCACGTTATATTTGTTTGGCTCCCCCTGAATTCAATCGATACTCCTTTGTAAAATCCCATCTATGAGTAGCACGGGGCACCTGAAATCGTATGTGAATTAGCAAGGACCACGTTGCATGGTGGCTAAATATTTGTGAGTGAGCAATAGCAAAGCAATACTGTAAGGGTTGAAATAGAACCCCCAAGTGAAATGGAACATCAAAACCATTAAGCCCCATGCCGTTGATTGTTATTCCTTAAAGACCAAGTTTGGGTGATCAATTTGCAACGGGGAGTAGTTTGTGTGAAACCGGGCAGAGGTTTGAATCTACAAATAAGTTGTGTATAAGAGCAAAATTCTACTCCAACCCAAAGTTAAAATTTAAATTTAAAATTTTATTTGTTTGAATTTAAAATTTTATTTAAAAAATAAAATTTCAAAAATTGAATTAAAAAAAAAAAAAAAAAAAAAAACAATCTATTACCTTCTATTAACACAACACGAGCTCGATTCCTTCTTCCAAAATGAGTGGCAAACATGGATTATTCTCCAATTATTTCTGTGCCCACGACACTCTCATATTTTCATATATTATGGAGAGGTAACGTCGCATTTTTGGATATAAGTACCTCTCCACGTCCCAACCATGTCACGCCACGCAAGCCAACAGTCTCAACGTCCCTGTTTCACCTCTCATCGCACCGATGCTTCCTCCGACCACCACAGATCAAACCCCAACTACCTCCGACCACAGCTTCAACCGCCGACGCTCAACCACCTTGTCATCACCGTCATCATCTTCTTCGCTTTCCTCCTCCGAAATTCTCAACTATCTATGGCTTCCGCTCCTAATTTCTCTCTCCAAAGACCTCACTCCAGCCAAATCTCAATCCCTTCTCTTACCTAGCGAAGTTTCCGTACACTCCTCCTCTTTACGCTGCTCTTCTCCCGATCCAAAGCTCAATTACAGACCTGTGATCGGAATTTTGAGTCATCCCGGTGACGGAGCTTCTGGTCGGCTTAATAATGCGACGAATACTTCGTATATCGCCGCTTCATACGTGAAATTTGTTGAATCGGCAGGCGCACGTGTTATTCCTCTTATATATAATGAGCCTCAGGAAATTCTGTTTGAGGTAACTTTAATTTGGTGCAAATTCAGGGTTCTAGTATCAATCGCTGATGAATTTTGGGGAAAACTGAATAATTTGATGATCTTGTTCTGCAGAAGCTTGAGTTGGTGAATGGAGTTCTGTTTACTGGAGGTTGGGCTAAGAGCGGATTGTACTTTGAGACAGTGAAGACTATTTTTAACGTAAGCTTTTTTATGTTCCATCTGCCATTTGAACTTGGGCAACTAACTAAATATTGTCGATTTCATGTAGTTTCATGGTTGAGGTAGTTCATATGTGGTCAATAGTTGGAACTGAGTTTGCAAGTGTACCTGAAAACATATTGTACATGGAATCATATGCTTTGTTGTTGTGTCACTCCTAAATTTAAACAGGTTTAATCTTGGAAACTTGAATTCGTTGTGCTTCATAACCCAGCATATCCTAGGACTCTGGGCACCAGAAAGAATGTAGTTATCTTGTGAACTTGTCATCGAATGTCTAAAACTTTTAAAAGTTGCTCCCTCCCTTATAGACTGTACCATCTTGTGTAAAGTGCATATATAAGACTGGAATTTAAAAATTTAAGGTTAGACTCATGATATGTAAGACTCGAAATATCATCTATACTTGGTCAATTGATTGATTCCAGATTAGCCAAAATAACAAATCATGCCTTTATTTCTTCACATTGTTTTCCGTGCTCTTCTAAACCAGAAAGGAATAACCGCATGTTATATTAGCCAGATTCTATTAATTGATTGATTGCTAATTTACTTCAGCAGCAGTACTTTTACCAGCCTACCTGGAAAAACTCCTTGTTAATTAATCTTCAAAGAAGTATGAAGCTATTTTTAGATTTCTACTGTATTCCTTTTTCGACGGCCATGAACTGAACTATCTGCCCCATCATTCATCGTGCCATGTACAGGCTATGTTTTGCTTTTCTTTTGATGGCCCATATCCCTATGCTCTAATCGCTACCTATGTGACTCTAGAAGTGTTAATCAATTAAATTATGTGCAATGTGTAACAGTTATCTTTGTGCTTAAATTCTAGAGCATTGTGATGATGCACACTTTGTGAACCAAAAGGTTTTTAGTTTGATCTTTACTCCTAATACCTTGTATTATGGTTCTACAATTGTTATTGTTTGGTCATTTGTTTGTGTAGAAAATTTTGGCAAAGAATGATGCAGGAGAGCATTTTCCTTCTCTTGCTATCTGTCTAGGTTTTGAGCTCTTAACGATGATAATCAGTCAAGTAAGTTCCTCACTTCTTTCTGTCTTGTTGTATGCTACTGTTACTGTTATTCATGTTACTTTTGGCATTTTGACACGAAACTCATTCTATTCTTATACATTTTCCTCCTGATTAAATGAGGTGAGTTTGGAAATTATGGGTTATTTTGGAGTTAAATGTGTCATACCTGTTGTTCTTTGCTTTTTTTATTGTATCCTTGTTTAGTTACATCATACTAAACATAAACTACACTTTTCAGGCTTCACAATGGTGCTTCTAAGATAAAATAATCCTGATTACAGAAGCTTTTCTACATATTTATTTTGGTATGAGGACAATAACGCTATTTATCTGGATGATAGGACAATAATATACTTGAAGAATTTCGTGCAACAGATCAGGCATCTACTCTACAATTCATGAAAAACACAATTATTGAAGGAACGGTATTCCAAAGGTATTTATATCCTTTAAACCAGTTGGGTATCGATTTGACGAAGAAAGATTATGAGCAAAACGTTAAACAAATTGTGAATGTCAAAATATTAATATCCTTTTTGTCATTTAAAATTTATTATCTGTGCATTTCTGTTGTCTGACTATTATGTCTTTTATTCACATTGCCTTATGGGCAAACTGGAAGAAGTTGGTGAAAAAAATGCATGCATGTTGTACCAAAACAACGATTATATTGATGGTGGCTGGTTAGTTTTCAGGTCATGTGACTCAATCGATGGTCAGTAATATGAGCTAGATGGTTTTCTAGGGCCATATGACTGAGAAAGAACAAACATAAATAAGGGTTGCCTCAATAAGATGTACAAAATCATTGAGGCTATGATAAAGAGTGGGATTTTTTTTTTATCAATTTGAGTAGCAAATGAAAAGTATAATAGAGTTCTGCTAAAATGAACATATTTTGTGCCTAAGCTGTCAATATAAAATAAAGGCTATGCAGTGTTCAATTGAAGGAAGCAACTAGGAGCAAGAATATGGCAATACAGAATGTACAGACATGATGCAATTGTGTGTAACTTGTTGGTTGATGTTCATATCTATGTAGACGTAAGGACATGCACTACAGTGGATTTCTATGAAATACTGGCTGTTAACAGAATGGGATGGGCAAGTTTTCAGTGAAATGGGCAATATTCATCTCTCGTTTTTAATCCGGGTGAAGACCTTATTTCATCTCTCCAGAGTGGGGTTAAACTTATCGAACATTTCAGTTTCAGGATAGTCGTATGCAGCTGTGGATTTGAAGTTTCATACTATAACTTTTATCTCTGTATAACCCAATAACATTATACCATTCCTCCGCAGATTTCCCCCAGATTTGCTTCAAAAGCTCTCTACAGACTGTCTTGTCATGCAAAACCATAAAGTGAGTTATAAATCAGTTGCGGCTCCTACTGTGCATGTGGCCTTGAAAACTTAAATTAAGGAGGCTGATAACCCTTTGTCTATGGTCTTGAACATGCTGATGTTTATTGCTCTCTGGCTTTTCCTTGACGTAGATCTTCCCATGAATTTGAAAATCTTGGTTCAATTTTGATTTTAACAGAGGTTTGCAGCATTTTATCAAATTCTTCAAAATGAAAAACAATTTAAGCTGCTTATGTGGAATCTGCAACCTTGTAACTTAAGCTCAATAACATATTAATCTGCCCTAAACATAGAATTATAAAGGTGATTATTGGTGTAACAGTATGGTATATCTCCAGAAAGGCTTCAACAAAACTCGAATCTCTCAAGCTTTTTAAAAATCTTGACAACCAGCATGGATGAAGATGACAAGGTGACAAATAAACTCTTTTATTATGATATGACTGCTTCAATAAAATTCTTTCTTTTGCGCTAAAATTTTACCAACATTTCTTTACAAATTGCTGTCAGGTTTATGTCTCCACTGTCCAAGCATATGATTATCCAGTGACTGCCTTCCAATGGCATCCAGAGGTAACTATAATGCTCTTGGATTAAATATTCACTATCTACTACATGCGCTGCTTTCAGTAGATTAGGAAAAATCTCTCCTTGATTCTTCTTCTCAACATGGTTTATTTTCTTTTCTTTCTTCTTTTTTTCTTTTTTGACGGTTTAACATCTCTGGGAGAAGTTGTCTCAAAGAATGACACAAGTGGGAGATTTGGAAGAGTTTAACCTGTCTACATTAGATTAACTCTTGAGCTCAAAACACTGGGAGTAATCTGAGCAAAAGAAAATTTATCATTTTCAGCCTGATTTTCTAATTTGTCACATTTTGCCAGAGGGAGCAAGAGTCAATGCTTTAGGAAATTATGTATGTCTGTTAGTGCTGTGTAAAGGAAAATTGCATCCAAAACGTTTTTACCTTTGAACATTTTTACACATTTGACCATTCCAAAATGTGAATTTAATGATCATTTCTGATGCAGAAAAATGCTTTTGAATGGGGATTATCTAGGATTCCACACTCAGAGGATGCAGTTCAAGTGACTCAACATGTTGCAAACTTTTTCATCAGGTAGAACATATTAATCTGAAGTTACTGATTGTTATATTTATGTACCACTGACACTAGAATTACTATATAATATGCATGTTCTTACTGTGGCATGTCCTATAACTTTTAAGTTGCTACATTCATATCGGAGCTTCATAAGCCACGATGAGTCAATGGGATAAGTGCACAAACAGGATGTGCTAATTAGGTGCACCATCAAAGAGATGGTGTGGGTGATAAACAAATAGAACTTTCTCGCGTGTGCTGCATTTTGCAAAAGCTTCGCTTCTGTGCTTCTACTGACAATCATATTTTCCTTGAAATATAAAAGCTAATAAAGACATTCTGTGTTGGTGCAGTGAGGCTAGGAAATCATTAAACAGGCCACCTCTTCAGAAGGTTCTGGATAACCTTATTTACAATTATAGTCCAACGTATTGTGGCAAGGCTGGGTAAGCAAAAAGACATGGTTTTAACAACACTTGCATTATGTGCATCAAATTAACTTTCCCTCTTGGCTGTAGGAAGGGGTTTGATGAGGTTTACATATTTGCACAACCTTCCACACAAGGTCGCCCACGGATTTAGCTTATGTAAATTGTACTAGTTGTGTAGCTTCAAGGATGTTGTGATGTGAACAGCTTCGCTGTCAACTGTGAGATGGCCCTGCCACGGTCTATTGTGTCTATCAATTATGAACTTTGTTCAGCAATAATCATATGATATCTTTATGAGATTCACGAGTCTTTTAATGTAATCGGTAGCAATATGTACTTTAGAAACTTTTATTATACTTAAAGAGTAATAATATTATTAAGGTCTTGTAAAATGTTTTCACTAGTTCTAATTTAAAAGTTAAAAGCAATTTGTAGGCATACATTGTTTTTACCTCAGCTCTCTCTCTCTGTTTTTTGTAAGCAAATTTATTTTTTAAAAGGAAATACCTCAAGGAAATGACATGAAATTATATCTTGACACATTAATTGGTGTCTAAACGATTACCTGTTACTAGCCAATAATGTTATTCTTGAAATGAAAAGAGCTTGGACCTCCTCTAGACCACTTGAGTGTAGCATACAGAAGTTGATTCCAAGTATCAGGAACACCTACAAGGCACGAGGGGCTGCAGTCATTATCCTTGCTGAGCGGTCCATATCCAGATGGGTGTCCATCTACCCTCAGCCGAGAAAGCTCTGTTATGTCTAGCTGAGAAAGCTCTGATCCCGGTGGTCGACCCGCTGGATATTCTGATCCTGGTAAGGGTTTGGTTTGGTTCATGCAGTTTGATTTTCCACCATTCCATTCCCCGCCACTTGTGAACAGGAGAAATGAAATCAAGATCGCATCAAATGCTATGGACTCAAGAAAATGCTACTCTTATAGTTGTTTTAGTCTTAATTCTCTCATGGTCCTAACTTGGTGCAAAGTGATTAATATGATTATTTAAAAGTTGGAACCGTGGCCTAATTCATCAATAAGAGTCAATTCTCTCATGTGGCAATTTAATCTAATTATTTAAAAGTAAAAATGTTAATTAGCATGCAATGAAAGGTATACCATCCCTACAAGATGAAAAGCTAGACTCGGTATAAGCTAGGTAAATTAATAATCTGATTACATAATATTTTTGGCTGAACTTGGGACCAACACCCTGAACTAATGATGTACTAATTTTAGAAGATAATACATTTTTAAGAAAACACCACTTAATATATTGTTAGGAAAATTGTTGTCTTCTTAGATTTTGATGATTACAAAACTTTTCATATTGTTTAGACATTTTTACTAAGTGTGCATAATAAATTTGATTTGAAAATTTTCATAAAAATTGAATATAAAGATTATCATTGAAATATCATAAAATCTGACTGTTTTTCTATGTAAAAGTCAAAAGTGTGAATAGATGCTATAGAAGTTATCATAGAGACAATCTATAACCATCACAAAAAAAAATACAATCTCTTGCAAGGCCGAAAGTTGGGTAAAAGATCCATGGAAGTTGCCATAAAGGCAAATTATTTTGAACTTATAGAAACAGATTTTTAGTTAAAGACCCAACCCAATAATGCAAGTGTAGTTTGGATACTACACTTAACATTAAAAATATGTTCAGATAGACATATTAATCATTCAACATTTAAAAATCAAAATTGTTGAAATTTAAATTTGAAATTCCAAATAGTTGGGTAATTTTCTTGGAGGAGAAATGTGATCATTTGCATATATTTAGCCTACTATTTCTCTTTGGGTGATCAAGCATTTTCAAATTCGAAAATTACACATCAAAGAAGTGATGAAAGACTATAAATTCTAATATTAACAGTATTAAAATCTTGAGAATAAGATGAAAAAAATATTGGTGAAATTAACTGGTCATTTGAATTTCAAAACAGAAACAACATATCCAGAAGTTATGTATTTGGAGGGTTTTCGAATTTTCAACAAGGCCTATTATTTGCACAAATTCAAATCTATTTTTGCAGATACGAATAGAGATATTTAAATTTTAAATTTGAATTTTTACAGTCGAAAAATCTCAAAAAATCAAGAAGAATTTCAACACCAAAATCTCATGAGCTTTCTTAGAAAAGTTATTGTGTCCTTGCAGATAAATTTGGATTGTTATTGTAGGTTTTGAAGTCTGAAAAATTCAAGATAAAAGAAGTGTGTACATCAGGTTTGAAGATATATATACAGAGACATATATAGAGATAGTTAACACACAAAAAATTTCTGCAAAATGAAGATGCTGCTCAACAATAGCTTGATGTGATTGCGTTTGTCTTCCTTTTTGTTGAGTCTTGTATTGAGTTTTATGAGATAATTTTGGTGAGAGTTCTATCACTATCGGACGAAATTATCTTCATGCAGAGAAGATCAAAGTTAACGGCTTGAGTTGTATTTTATAACTTTTCATTATAGTGAAAAACTAACAAATTGTTAGATCCCAATTTACTAGCCGAAAGAGTGGACACAACCACAATGCCAAATCATTATAAAATTGGATTTATCTCTCTATCATTACTTTTATTTTTCGCTGTATATGTTTATAATGACTATAAATTATTTTAGATTAAAATGGAGTTAAATTAAACTTTTTTAAAAATCGATCAAAAATAATCAATTCAACCCCTTCTTGGTTATCACAGGGACCAACAAGTAGTATCGGAATACAATGCTCTACTCCACTAAAGATATCTATTTAGAGTAAATGATCCGTGACTTATCCTTATATATTTGGTCAACCCATCAATAGAACCCTCTATTTTGATGGTATAAAATATTTTCATTGGAAATATAAGATTGAGACAATTATAAAAGCCATGACTATGAGACTTGCGAGCTTATTGCCTCTGGAGACATAAGTGTACAAGCTCCAATAATAAATGAAGATGATAAGAAAATAATTTTTATAAAATCTAGAACTAAACACTTATTAATTTAATCTATTTTCTTCATGCTGTACTACTGAAGAAATTTATGATAGCATTTGCATCACCCATGAAGGAACTAGTACTGTGTGAAGAAAACTAAAATAAATTTGTTAATATAAAGTATGAGTTTTTTTTATTTCAGTAAAGAGAAAATATCATAAATATATTTAATCGTTTTTCTGTTATTACTAATAAATTAGACTCGTCTAACAAAAAGATTTCAAACACTAATCAAGTTAGGAAGATCTTTTTTGTACTACCTAAAACATGGGATGCCAAAAAATATAGCAATTTAGGAAACAAAAAATCTGAACAACTATTTCTAAATGAGTTAACAGACAAATTGATGTCGTACGAGACTAAAATCTTATAAAAGAAAGAAAATGCCAAGATGTCAACTTGGAATAATTTAGATGAGTCCAATTCAAAATCGGAAAGTTTAGAAAGTATAGAAGAACCACATTTCTGTCTCATGGGAAAATCATAGGTTACCTCTTATACGGGAAAATCATAGGTTACCTCTGATACTAAGTCTGAAAATTCTGCATTTTCTAGTTTTGATAGTCAAAATGTACTTATTGTGATTAATAAATTAAAATACAGACTAATTGTTTTAGAAAATGAAAAAAATATATTTAGACAAATAAATTTTTTATTGAACTCAGAGTTAAAAGTGGTTAGAAATGAAAACGTAAAGTTGAAAAATAAAATTAAAACTCTTAAAAATAGAGTAGAAAATTTATCAAAATCTATAAAAACCACATTTAAGAAATTTTATGAAAGCGATGAAAAATTATCAAAACTACTTTTGATTCAAAAATAGTTTTTTCCAAAACTAGTTTGAGGTATAAAAATGACTCATAAATAGCTGCATAAACTAATAGAAATGTTTTTTGTTAAAACTATAGAAGAAAGACAGATAAAATATCACAGACTACAGAAAATGATCATAGAAATCTGCATAGAGGAACCCATAGAGACACCCATAAAGGATATTATGAAAACACAAAATTTCAGAAAAATTCATAACTAAATTTAAGTATAAAAAACCAATATTTGTTCAGAAAAATTATATATATAACTATAAACCTCACTATTCAAAAATTAGAAATAATTTTTCTTGTGCATGTATCATAAATTTGGTTATTTTGCTAAAAAAATGTTTTATGAATAAATTTAGTACATCTCAAGAAAAATTTAATTTTAATACAAGATTGTTTTTTAAAGAATCAAAATTTGTTTGGTTTCTTAAAAACAAATAATTTTTTTAAATTTATTTGGATTTTATTTTAAGAAAATAAAATAATAAATTTGAGTTGTTTAGCAAATAGAATTGTGAATTGGATGTTTAAAAAATAAAATTCAGTTATTTTATCCACAACTAATTCAGAATATATATCAATAGAAAATTGTTATACTCAAATTTTATAATTATCATAACAATTAAAAAAAATTATGGATTAGATTATAAGAATATTTTGATAAATGTGAAAATATGAGAGTTATTTGCTCACTAAAAATCTTATAATTCATTTAAAGTCCAAACGTATAGAGATTATGCACAATTTTATTAGAAACTATAGAAATGTAATGTGTTGAAATTAAAAATCAGTTTGTTGACATTTTTACAAAATCTTTAAATAAAAAGAAATTTAAAAATATTAAAAATGAAATTAGAGTATGTTTTTCATTTTAAAAAAAATGAGATTTTCATAAATAAAAGAAATTATCGAAATATTTCCTTTATTATTCTCTATTTCTTTATATGATATTTTTTCTATTTTCTTTTTTATGAAACAAAAAGGGTGAAAATAGAAAAAAAATATAAATGAATGAATGATAAAAAAAATTGTACATATTAAGGGAGAAAAAATTAAGGGGAAGCTTGAAAATGTGTATTCATTATATTTCTGAACATTTATTTTTTATGATTTTGTTGTCATAAAAAATATAGAGAATGTTAGAGAAATTGTCATCTCCTTAGGTTTTGACGATAACAAAATCTTTCATATTGTTCTGACATCTTTACTAAGTGTGTAAATCAAATTTTATTTGAAAATTTTCACAAAAGTTGAATATAAAAATTATTATAGAAGTATTATAGAATCTGACTATTTTTTTATGTGAAAGTCAAAAATATGTTGGCTCAAAAATGTTATAGAAGTTGTCATAGAAAGAGTTTAGAACCTATCGTAAAAAAATACAATATGTTGCAAGGTAGAAAGCAAGGTAGAACATCCATAGAAGTTACCAAAGAGGTAAGTTATTTTGGACTATAGAGATAGATTTTTAATTAAAGACCCAGCTCAATAATGTAAACGTAGTTTGAGTATTATATTTAACCTAAAAATATATTTTAATACACATATTAATTATTTAATAAATGAAAATCAAAATTGCTAACATTTAAATTTAAAATTCTAAAAAGTTGGGTAATTTTTTAAGAAGGGAGACATGATCATTTGCATATATTTAGGCTACTATATCTTCTCGATCAAATATTTTTAAATTCAAAAATTATACATCAAAGAAGGGTTGAACGACTATGAATTTAAATATTTATAACATTAAAATCTTGATGATTAAAAATCTTTTTAAACATCAAAATTATATATATATGCATGCATGCATGCATGCATGCATGCATGTATGTATGTATGTATGTATGTATCACTATTTGTCACCTCTGGAAATCGGTATCTTTGTCGAGTTCACTAAGTGCATTAAGAAGATGGTTTTATTGTATCTTGAGAGTACATGTGTATATTGTTGGAATTTGATCCTAATTATTCAAGATATATATAATTTATATAAAAAAATAATTATTGTTTGACATTTACATTTACACACAGAAAATTAGACTTTATTCCAATGTCGCATTAACTATAAGCTATTCCTTATGCCATATATTAACTGCATAAATAGAGTTTAATAATTTATTAATTTAAGTAATTAAATGATACATCAATTAATTAATAAAATTTTATGGTCCTGTAAAGATTAATTTATCAAGATTTGAAACCCCCCCCCCGGCCCAAAAATCATCTTACAAATTAACCAAACAGTACAATTCTTTGGTAATACTTTTTTACGAGATTTAATTTAATCATAATCATTACCATTTGTAAAGAGCATCTTTGCACCTTGAACCTAGGCCGTCACCCATCTGCCCACAAAACGACGGCGTTTTTATATCTCGCATGAGGTCTCCCTCGGCATTTCATTATAAATATCTGGAAAACACTAAAATGATAAAAAGGTAGCTCCGTTTGTAATCGTGTCCCATAGCTCAACACACACAACAAAATAATGGCGGGAAAGCCAGAAGGAGAAGATTAGGGAGGGAGGGAGGGAGGGAGAGGCAGAGAGAGAGAGAGAGAGAGAGAGAGAAGACTAGTCGCAGATCGAGCGGAACGCGAAAAAAACCCTAACAATGGCCGACATCGAAACCCTAGGCATTCTTGAAGAGGTTGAAGCCCTCGTCTCCGTTAAGCTTCAAGTGGTATCTCCCCTCCTCTGTCTCACTTAGTTCCTCACTGATTTACGATGTTCACTCTAAGCGGTGCCTACAAAAAAAGGAACAAATCTTTTCTTTGTTTCTCTTGTTTTTCTGTTAATTCTGAGAAGGCTTGCTTTCAATTTCAATTTTCTGAGAAATTTTCAATTGATGATTTTCTAGGGCTTTGGAATTACGGATCTGATTCTCAATTGTTTGTGATTTCTCTACGGAAATTAAATCTTAAATTTGGACTTTGTAGGTGTCTTACAAGTGGCTAAGTCGCAATTTCTTGGTTTCTTCTAATGCTGCAAAGAGGTCAGATTTGATTTCACCTTACTTAACTTCCCCTGCAGTTAATATGAATTCATAATTCTAAAATTTTCTTTACGTTGTATATTGTTTTTAAGGTTGCTTCAGGAGTTTGTCGAAAAGCACGGAAGTGGGTTAGATGTCGTTTATAGTTTGTGTGGATGGTTGAAGAATGATCCTCCAATTTATCATATAAGGCTTGTATCTGCACCCAAACTTGCAGGTTTGTTTCTACTGCAGGATTACTATGTAGTCCACCGGATGCAAAATTCTGGGTGTTCCTTCAAATTGGTACCCCTGCAGTGCTGCTGGCATGTTTGATTAATGGAAAAGCACCGACTGATTTAAGTGTTGACTTTAGTTATTCAAAGTGTAAATATTTGAATTGACAAAAAATAATAAAAATAATAATAACAATACTAATAAAGAGCTTAACTTTGTAGCGATTAATGGCTCAAAATGACATATTTAATCTGTTTAAAGCAAATTGTCATGTAATTTTTCTTACTCTAGTATTAATGTGTTGAAATCCAGAAATTTTCCAAATGAGTTATTAAACAGGCTTGATAATGAAAATTTAGCTTAGTCAGGCTTTGTACTAAGCCAGGCACTCCCTCATTCCATATTATTTAAAGGGTGTTATTTCATGTCTATTATCTATTCACTTCACTGCAGCAAATGATTTGAAATCTACTTGTAATCTTGTGCAGAGGCCAAACAAGAATTTGATGACAGTTGTTCAATTCAGGTCTACAGCGTGCAGGCTTCTATCCCAAAAGATCCAGCTGCACTTTGGAATGCAGAATTTGTACAGGCAGAAGAGCTCTTTAAGCAGCCATCTGAAATTACTAATTGCTTGAGAGACAACAGGTTTGATACCTTCTCTAATCAGAACTTTGTATGGCATTATAGACAATTTCAATTTTGTTAATTATTGGCACAACAAAGTTTAAGGAGAAACTGCTAATCACTTAGGTGTTGTTAGTTGAAGTCGACAACTTGTGGAGGGTCATTATCTTGAGAATACAGCAAACCAGACACCAATGCTAGACTCCTTTTGATAGTATGTAATTTTTGAGGATATCAGCATTTAGAAGTTGTCTTATAGGCCTGTGTTTTGCTGCTTGAAGCACTTAATATCTTTCTTAGTGGTATCCAAACCGACCATCATCTTACCTATATAGCTCCTGGAGCTGCTAATTGCTACGTTGTAAATGAGCTACATTCATTTCCTTCTTGATGATCTCTATCTCCTGTCAGGTTCTGTGGAATTCTGAACACTTTTGTGAAGCGTAATGCTGGGGAAATGTCTGAAACTAATGTGGCTCCACCACTCAAATCTGTCGGTGGCTCAGGGTTTTCCAAAAGCAATCTGGCTTCACAATCTACCATATCAATGTTGCAGCCAAGAAAAGTTGAGCAATCAAGCCCAAAAACTGGGATGCCACCTTCTCATCTTGTGATCGATCTAAAAAACAAGGGTAATGACTCAGGATCTTACAGTGAAGGCAGCAAGCCTTCTATAGATAAAGAAAGCCTTCCTCCTTTGCCTGTCTCTAAAAAGAAAGATGATAATGGGAAAAGCACCGGAACTGAAGGCTTGTTAGCCAACTTGTGGGATCGTGCATCAACAAAGTCCAAAACCAGTTCTGAACCAGCCGATGCTGATATTCTTCAGAATTCCAGTGGTTGGTCTCATTTTTTTAGTTAATCTTCTTGTTTTCATAGTGCAGTTGACCATGATAACTATCAACATGCGTGCATTTCTAGTTCGGTGTCAGAGATTTCTATGTTTATGATCCTTTGGAATGTCTTCTCCACTGCAGATGCCCAGGCTTGTGCTCATGAGGCTGCAGAGAATGGTTTAAGTGATGATGATGGCCAAGATGTCAATTTTAAGAGGGCCGCCAACACTGAAAGCAACAGGAAGAGGAGGGTAGTTTTTGATTTCTCAGATGACGAAGATAATTTTGAGGATGCAGTCAATCTAGGATCACCTGATCCTCCCAAAGACAAGTCTTTAGTTTTTAAAGACAGTACCAAACATGTGACTGTTGAGAAAAATAACTTGAATTTTGACGAGCAGAAAGGAAAACAACTCAAACAAGAGAAAACTGAAAAGAGAGAGTCTAAACAAACGGAGAAGGAAGCTCCTGCATGTGCCAACAAAGGAAAGGAAACTGAAAGGATCTCCTCAAAGAAGATCCAAAGCCCTGTTGTTGAAGAAGATATTAATAAGAGGGATAAAGTGCCTGATGCTGCTCCAAAGTCACCCAAAAGGAGGAAAGTTCTGAAAACACGGATTGATGAGCGAGGCAGAGAAGGTATTATTTGTTTATTTCATCCTCCACTGAATTCTTTTATGTGCATTTTAGAATCTTACATCTCTCTCTGATAAAATAAAAGGTAAAAAGATTATGCCAGGACTCTTCCCTTGCATTTTATTAGACATTTGACTGATTGCTAGCCTATAGTTTCAAGTGAAATGTGATGTTGGCCTGGTTATTTAAAATTGAGTTCTTTATATTTGCATACTTGGATCCCTATTGTTTATGTGGTGTTCCAAGTAAATATAAAACATAAATTTCAATGGACATTTTTTTGAACAGTTTCATCTGCAACTTAATTTCACACCGAGTATTTCCGTCTTTTTTGTGGCTTTTTTTTCGTTCCCCTCCTTTAGTGACTGAGGTAGTTTGGGAGACTGAGGAACCAGAGATTAAAGAGGCAGAAATTAACAAAGCTGAAACCAATGCGGCTGCAAACACAGCTAGCAGGTTTGATTCTCTTACTTTATGCTTACATCTTTCCAGTCATGCTTGTTTGAGATATAGTTACAAAATTTCCTTATTTAGAATCTGTTACAGTGAGCAGATATGGGTCATTTAGAGACCATTGCCCTCCCCGTTGTTCTTTCATTTCCAAATGAAGTTTGCTCTGTTCAAAAACAAGCAATTGTGAACTACTTTATGCATGCAACAATAACATCAATGTCTTGTTGACATTCCCATATCTTAATAAATGATCCTCTTCTGAGTTTTGTTCTTATCTGGCATATTGCATGTGGAATCTCTGTGGAAGACTATCATGTCAGTCATAGAGTGAGCAGTGAATGTATGGGGAAAAAAGTATGACAAAGCCCATAATAGAAGTGCGTCAGACCTTGGGCATAAGGATTTCATGGAACTAAAGAGCAAGACAGGTGCTTAGAGATTTTTATATTTGCAATATTTGAAACTGAGAAAGTGGCAGATGATTAATTTATTGTTTCTGAGGGAGTACGTTCAAGATAAAGTAAATCGCTGGATATTAGTGCTCTGTTTGTCTCTCTTAATTTGTATTAAAAAGTAAAAGGGTAAAAGGAAAGAAAGTAGGGTTTGTGTGAAGTGTAGTTGGTTTATTGACGAGAGACCTTAATTAGACACCGTAAAGTAGTTCCACCATATGATGACAATGATCTCATCAGTACATAAAGTTGTGGGAAGTTCTGGCATTTGAATATAGTTTATGATTGTTGGTTTCTGGAATTGTCATGTAACTTTTCTCTATCATTGTCTGAAAATGAATCTTCTCCTTAGCTCTTCATCATGCAAATCTGCCGTATTTACTTCAATGCCTTCTTTGACAGCACCTTCATGTAGGCAACATTGATATAGTATAAGAGCTTCTTACCTGAAACTCACCCTGTTGATTGCCACAGGCCGCCTCCACTTAAAAAATCACCAGCAATGGGAGCAACTGCTCCTAATGCAGCAAGCAAGACTGCAAACAAGAAAACAGCCAACTCTAAGGATCCCAAGCAAGGCAATATCCTGTCATTCTTCAAAAGGGTTTAAGAACTTCGATTGAATGAGAAACATAAGTTATTTTGCTGATGAGGTCAAATATCAGTTACTGTAAAAATTTAGGGTTTCTAATTATGTCTCCACTTTTTTCTTTTTGTTTAAACCTTTGCAGCACATTCAATAATAATCACTAGGATTCATTTTATGGTGCTTTTTATTTATCCTGTCGCTGAGAAGAGTGGTTTTTTTTTTTTTTTTTTTTTTTTTTATATGATACCATACTAATCGGTATCTGGAGTTATATTCCGATTAATCCGGTCCGGGACTTTCAATGGTCCATTTAGGGAATTATCTTCTTAACATAATCTATTCCATATTCAAGTTGTGAGTTGAATTTAAGATTTTGGTTAATAGATTTAGCGTCACATTTCATTAAACCAACTGATCATCGGTGCCGGGAAGAGTGGTTGATCCTATGCATGTTGAACGGGGTCTTTAGGGCCTTCATTAGGCCCAATTTTGGTTGTGACTATTAGTTCTGTCAACTCTCTTGCCCTTGTTTGCAACTATTTTTTTTTTGGGTCTATGGATTTTGGTCCACCGTTGAACATCCGCAGTTTTGTTCTGACTAATTTCGGTCGAGTTGTTGTCAAATCCCAATCAGGAAGTAGTTCTTCCAACATTGTTTTTATCATTATCAAAACTCAAATCCCGATTTTTGATATGGGGTGTTAGTACCTTTCTCACTAAATCAACGAAGCATTGGTCTTATTTGTATCTATGCCGTACCATTGGAATTCGCTTTCCAATGGTGTTTCACTCTTTAGCAGGAGAACCTCTTATACAGAAGATACGAAAGCATTTGCTGAGATAATCACCATACTTCAGGGTTTAGACTTAACTGTCTTAACTAGGGGTGTCTCTTGTATGTCCCTCAGGATTAAGTTAGCTCGGTTCGGTGCCTCTCATAGCATCTGGTGATCTATGCCAATGCCCTTCCAAAAATGAGATCATAACTAATAACTATGATGCGGACTATATTCATGAATCCCAAATGCTTGCGCTCTCATGTCACATTCACTGAATAAGCATTTGGGGAGTTCAATGTTGTTTCCACACCATGGGAATGGGATGCTGCTGGTAAAAAAGCCAGATGGAATTACTAGTACCTTGCCCTTATTATAGTATTTGTCACAGAGTAGCTTTAAACCAGAGCGAAATTAGCTTTTGGCGACATTTGTCATAAATATATTAAACAACTGGGTGTCGTTAAATCGTGCCAATCAAATGGTGTGCAGGCTTTGCCCCATTTGGCTGCTCAGTCAGTGATGTGCCAGCGGAGCCAGTGGTGATAATTGAGCCAAGTCACTTGGTGTTTTTCTACCTGTTAGGTTATCAACCTCGCAAAAAAAATAAAAATAAATAAATAAATAAATAAATAAATGTAAAAACGGAACTGCCCCCCAAGACCTTCATCTGTCGAGCACACCCAAACTTTTGGGCTTGCTGTCTTGCAAGGCACAACCCTCTCGTGTCAAGAGCCCACATAGCTATCCTGTGCCTAAAATCTAAAATGGGCTGTACCGAGGCCAGCTAATTTGCACGAAGCCCATAACATGGCAGGCAAGTAGCCTGCCATCCCACCGCCACTGCGATTCCCGGATGAGTGTGCCTCCTCTCTCTCTCTCTCTCTCTCTCTCTCTCTCTCTCTCTCTCTCGTGGTCACTGCTGGAGATGAAAATACATTTGTCCATTGAAAACCCAACCTCCACGAAAGGTCGATGTTACAAATAAAATAAAATAAAATAGATATAATATCTAAGCAGTGGTCGGCGCTCAAATTGGAACAAGAGTCAACATCAAATGATGTATAAGTGTTTTTAAGAGGAAAGACACAAGGCAAATTGTTGACCTTTCAAGGGTAACCATCATTTAGTAATTCAATGTTAAAATTGATAACGATCTGATAAAACAGTTTATAAAATTATTTAATAAAATCTTAATTTAAAATTTAAAAATAAAAAAAAATTACATTAAACGGATCATTCTAAAACGAAGCGTTTATAAATATTCAAATTAAATTAATTAAAATATAAATCTAAATATTAAAGGTAAAAAAAATGTTAAAAATGATAGGATAGTAGATGGTAGTGATAATCGATGACTAATGCTTATTAAAATCAAAGAAGATCGACGGATGAGATTACTCTAGAATGGAGTTTTCTCATCCATGTAGAATCAGGTGATATGAACCCATGAATCAAGCTCTTCCCTAGTCACTACTTACCAGATTAAATGAAGCCAACTTATAATGCACATTTAGGGCAAAATTATAATTGCAAGGTGTCTTGCGCAGAAATAATATTAAATTTGCATGACAATTTAGGACTAGGAGGCCTACAATCCACCAAACACTAGTGTGGTTACATTGAAGGCGAATCACACAGTCCAAAAGGCAAAAACTTCTTCTTCTTCTTCTTCTTATTATTATTATTATTATTATTATTATTATTATTATACTAAAAAATTGTTCTTTAAATTAAATTTCATAATATTTAAATTAAATTAATCGAATAATTCAATATTGATAAGTTAATATTAAAAAATATTATGTATATAATCTATTCTCCATATACTTATATTCTTACATCATAGGACATGTAATATAATGCCAACTTAGAGCAAGATACAAATCTAATACAGCCAACAATCCCCTTGTCATAGAGCTAACATATTAACAAAATTGAGGAATGTTTTCCGATGAATAAAAATCATAGACCATAAGCTATTCAAACGTTGTTTTCCATAACCATCCACGCGGTTTCGCTTTCAGAGGAAAAAATAAAATAAAACCAATGGCCAAAAAACAAAAGGGGCAATAGAGTTTCGGCAACCATGTCTGCGAGTCCGACTCCCCCACAAAGCTCTCAGCGACCATGCATTCCATTTTCTCCATAATTTTTTACTCAAACGAATCTAAGACAAATGGACTCCAGATCAAACCCAAGATGCTTGTGGGTCCTGGTGTCTCCGATCTTCCATTTTGGACATTGGATGATCCTCGCTTGCTCGGGATGGTGGTTGAGAAAGATAAACCTGGCACTGTATTACGGTTTTACCAATTCTGAATCCTGGAACAACAGTAAAAGCAACTCTTGGTTCCGATTCTGGTTTGCTGAAGAAGACATCCTCGTTCATGCATTCCATGTAAACTTCTGAGAATCTGCACCACTTGCTCACTTGGAAGATTGATGCCTCGGGCTCGAAAGAGAACGCCAAGCAATGTAGAAGCCACATCCGCTTCGCCATTTCTGAAAATCCGGAGAAGAAAGGTGTTTCTGGGAATTGACCAGAGTTCACCAGGTTTCTTTGGTTTAGATTGCCAAAGAAAGATGATTCCATCTTCGGATGAACCAAATGCAAGTACTTGGCACGGCAATACGTGGCAAACGTGGATTTAGGCCTGGCAGCAAGATACTGCTTTGTCTTTATCGATTTTAGTTCTGAAAATCTGTCAAAAAATAGCCATTCCCGCTTCTTGCTTTCTGGCAATGACTCATTTACAAGTGAAAAGTTGGGGATGTGAAAACCATCAAACATTTCTCTGCAAACAAAGGACTCAAGGGCAAAACACTTGTGCTCCGGTTTCAAGTACACAACATCCTGTCCAATGGAATCGACCGCTGCATCAATATCCCACCCTGCAGATTCCATTCCTTTGATCATTAATCGAACAAAGCTTCGAATGGATTTGACAGTGTGCCGGAGAATTGTAATGAAATGACGGGGATTCAAGCCCGAAAAGTACAGATTGTCAAGGACAGATAATGGACCGCTAGAGTTCAAGACCTTCTCAAGTGACCTATTATGCTCTTTAGATTCCTCCAACTTCTCTCTGAGGAAGGCAATTTGTGTGTCCTTATGCTTCATCTGAGATTCCAGCTTCTTCCCCATAGTCTCATAAGTCCTTATAACACTCTTCTGCTCCTTAATTTCGGCCATTGGAAGAGCTGTTTCAGGG
This sequence comes from Dillenia suffruticosa, assembly GCA_033439265.1. Classification (NCBI taxonomy): domain Eukaryota; kingdom Viridiplantae; phylum Streptophyta; class Magnoliopsida; order Dilleniales; family Dilleniaceae; genus Dillenia; species Dillenia suffruticosa. Next base: position 7,550,910 of record JAVTVX010000005.1, read on the forward strand.
GAAAAATCAAACTGTTTCTTCAAGTAACACTGCTTCAACTCTGACAAAATTTTCAGCTCGGAGACTACAAGTTCATCAGCAGATTGAATCCCCTCAGAATCATAAGGAAACTGAGAATTCTGCAACTCTGCATAAGCAGCTTTTACCGTTGAAATGCTGGCAAAGACTTTCGCCAAAAGAGCTTCCATGGCAAGTCTGTCCAGATATTTCTCGTCTTCATCATCAAAAGAGTCGATTGGAGGTCCAGTAACAAGATCGTCCTTCACCTTCTCTTGGGGCTTTATTTTTTTAATTCCTTCAGTTGGAGCAACCCCGGTTACTGCTCGGATATGAAGAATCTTTGCAAAAGTACGAGCCAACCTACTCTTACTTGGTGTCACTGCCGTCCGTCTACCCGAGTCCATCTGAAACAAAAGAACCAGAAACAAAGATGATGTCAACAATTATTGAGAGGATTTGAACTATTGTTTCTCTAGACATAAGGGGGCAAACAAGATATGGGTACTTTCATGATGAGGATAGTTAAAGAAAAGAAAAAAGTGTAACATGCTTTAGCTCTTGGACCAAGGCCACTACAGAGGATAGAATTTTCTTTTCTTTTTCCTTTTAAATAGTTTCCAATTTGATTTCCCTTCACAAGTGGGAAAAAAAGTAGATTTTTAATGCAAAAAGTAAGGATGCACAGAAATGGACAAGAATAGTGGACAAGAGATCAAACCAAGAAGAGGAAGAAACTTAGGTAGGAAAGATTCAAGGATGTTCGTATCAAACAACTTTAAGGTTAAAGTTCTTAACAGGCCTGGGATGAAATCACTGGCTGCTGCAAAGAATATTATAAGCAATGAACATGCGGAGAAAAGGGGTGCTGCTAGAACAGAATAATACATAGCTCGTGCAAAGTATGCCTAAAACTGTCTCATTTGACCCCTTAAAATTGATAATAACCCATAGCTCGTGCAAAGAATCCCTAAAACTCTCTTTTTTGACCCCTAAAAATTGATAATAACCAAAATGCCACCTGAAGCCTTCAAATTTATGTCTATTCTTTGTAAAAGAATTGATATAAATTTCTATATATAGCACCTTCATAGTTGAAAACTTATGTTTATCTACTAAACCAAATTTAAAATGATGCACCCCAAAATGGCCAATCAAAATATATCCTTAAACCATAAAAAGATAAAAGCTTCTTTACTAATTGGGTAATTGTTCAAAGAAAGAGCTGATACAAATACCTAGTATTAACCTTGCAATTTCGTTCTAACAAGAACTAAAAGATTTGCACAGACAGTAGTTCATCTTCTCAGGCAACCTAGAACCACAACCGGGAGTCTTCCCTCAAATAATCTCTAAACCTATTAACTTGTACCCTAACCCAGCTTGCAATTAAAAAAAAAAAAAAAACCATTAAATATGAAACTATTTTCCCTCCCAATCAGGATTGGCCCCTGCAAACTAATTTGATGGGCATTTGCCTGATCACCATTATCTTTTTCAGAAAACTACTTCTTGACTCCCTGTGCATATTGACTCGAGAGACCTAAACCCAATTAACGTGCACCGACAATAACACTGACCTTATAGTTGCACTATGATTACATTTCCAATTTCAACTTTTCTTTTTCATTATCCAGTAATTCTTTTGCCTCTTACTGATACCGTTTCCATTTTATATATATCCCAACCAGCTAAAATAGAGGTAATGTAGTACAACACAATCTGCAAAATGGTCCATAAGGTTATAACTTCAAACAATCTCTTCCCACCAATGTTACAAAAATCATTAAGCCCTATTGAAATATGTGAGACCATGAGTAGACAACCACATCTAATATGTAAGCAAGTTTAAGAAGGATAGGGCTAGTAGACCCGCAAAAATCTTGGCCCGAATTATCCGGCGCCGGTGGTGATTTTACTATCGCTGTAGTAAGATGAGCATACCAATTAGGAATCGAGGTAATTCAAGTTGACGCACGTGATGAGACAAAAAAAATTTTTCTAGTACTTTTTCCACATCCCAAACAACTTTCCAGCAATAAATCACATTGGATTCTGCTCGGTCAGATCTTACGTGATCAGAGGCTCCTCTGCAGTACTTGAGAGGCATCAATCAGCATGCTCAACTCCATAAAATATTTTTACCAAATCTCAAAATGCCACAGTGTCCTTACACGTGGCGTGCAAGTATGAACAGCCCCTCAGAAATCAAGGGACCCCACGAAGAGAAAGAGAAAGAATTTGTGATCAAAGGCTCTTATCGAGTCAAAAAAAAAAAAAAAAAAAATCACGTGGCGTCCGTGATGTTCACTCCTCGAGTGCCCAAAATCGCCATTAGCGGTCTGCATGTTTTACCACACTTATTTGTCAGCCTTTTCAGGATTAATCTCGACCGCCCGTTCAAAATTTTGATTTCATATTCACTGAGATTTGTGCCCCCATTTTTGGACGAGATAAATTTCAACAAATCGGGAAATTAAAGACACGTGAACAGAGTGATCAGCAAAACACTGTATGAACTCTATTACTGATGAAACGCAACAAAAGAACGCGTACCTTGAAAATATCGCGACAAATTGCGTTTGCCCGGTTCACAGTATCATGATTTTAGCGTGAAATGCAAAGAAAGTAGAGATTGCGATACTTGTTCTTATCTAATGTCGACTTCTCTGCAAACTCTTCAACTCAAAAGCCCTAACAAACACAAAACAAACTATTCATTAAAACATCGAATAACCAAAACAAAAACTTGAATTTTCAAAACAAAAGGACTCAATCCTTAGATATGTGGTGTGAGAGAGATAGAAAGAGAGCGGGCTCTTACCTTATGAAAAAGGTCTCTTTGTCGTTGAAATGATAATACTCTGTCCATAAAAGAACACAGAGAGAGAGAGAGAGAGAGAGATTGAAAATTTCAAGCTTGAGATCACAAGATTGGATTCTCTGAGGGAAAAATGAGCAATTTTCGACGTGTTCAGAAGAAGATGATGCAAATGCAAAGCAGAGAGAGAGAGAGAGAGAGAGAGGAAAAAAAATAATTGGGAAAATTCGACGTCAGTGACGTTGAGGACATGTTTCTTTAAAAGAAAAAAAATTAAATGATGCAAGGTTTAGTCAATTTGTAATTTCGTGTACAAACCTACCCCTGAAGGTTTTGTTTTTTACGAGAAGAGTACAAGGATTATGCGATCGTTGGAAGGGTACATTTTGTCAATTGGAAGATAAATTGCGGATCCCACGAAGGGTGCAGGCGCAAGGGGTTAGAGAAGGGACGGTCACCATTCATCAGATGGGCGTGTTTTTGCGTGCGAATGCCTGGACCAATTCATCTCGTGTATCTTATAATATATATAAATATTTTTGTGGACTTTATTATTATTATTTTTTGAGCTTTAAATATTCATATTCAAGGAGTGACACATATAGAATAAGCCTATAATATATATTTATATATTATATTATATTATATCTCTCAGAATTCATCACTTTAATTGACTTTTTCAGGAATTTGAGAAATATATATATATATATATATATATATATATATATTTTTTTTTTAAAAGAAGTTCTTATTTTGAGAAAGATTTAGATTAAGGGTATTTTTAGGAAACATCTAGTTTTCTCTTGTCGCATAATGCCTTGCCAATTTAGAAAAAAAAAATTAAATGGAGAATATAAAATTAAGTTTTTGAAAAAAAAAATAGATTTTATATAATTTCAAACTTTGGGTTTAGAGAAAAGCTCTTTTTTTTTTTTTCCTGGACTCTCCCTAAATATTCTAAAAGATTGGTTTAAAAAGTGATTTTTTTTAATTTTATCCAGAATTTTATTTTTATAAAAAAAAAAGAGAGAGTGATGCACAACACAAAGCCCGAAAACAAATAAAAATAAATCAAACAAATTTAAATTAACTTATATAAAGTATTATATAAATAATTTCTCATATGGAATATGGAATCTTCGGATTCGAATTATAAAAAAGTAAAACCATATTTTCAACATACTTGTAATATATATTTTGAGACAAGAAAATTTGGACCCAATTCAAGTTAATTATGTAATGAAATTATTATTATTATTATTATTATTATTAATAAGAGAAATTGATTTTTAATTACAAAATATTAACTGTTCTATCAATTTTTTGTTTAATTTTGATTGAGAAAAAATCATAAATAAAATAAAATGAGTCAAGTTCAAATAAACTCTATAAATATTCAAATAGGAATACTGATTAAAATTTCGTCCCTTAAATATGAGGGTTAGCACCTGAGAGATGATGGAATGGGCAGGACAGCAGGATCATTCGTTACTAAAGATTATTTGAGTTTCGTAAAGAATATAAGTATTTGCTGCAAATGGGAAGGCTTTGTCTTGCGTCCAATTGTCAATCGTTTTACCAAAAGATCAGATCATTAAATAAATTGGGTTAGGAAGAATGAGACCACGAGTGACCTTCTTAATTCTTATATATATTTTTTTATATAAATCGATATTTAGAGTCATATTTTGATTAATCTGATTTGAGATTATAGTAATTTATTTAAAGAGTTACTTTCTCAATATAGTTTATTTCATATTCAAATCACGAATCGAATTTAAAATTTTAATTAAAAAATTTAGTATCATATGTTATCAGATCAATTAACCAACGTCGATACCATTTTAGGTACCCTAAATTCTAAATTGGGTTGGACCGCCTCACGCATGATATGATGTGATTCCCATTTGAACCATTATTGGGTCTCTCATTAGTGAATCATAGGCGTTTTTTTGGAAAAACAACATTATAAAATTAGTCACACAATTATTGCTATTGCTAATGCTAACTAACGGGGATGTCTTTTCCGTCAAAATGGTAGCTTGAGTGGTTTAATCCATCTCTCTCCTAGGAAATTTATTGAATAAAAGTTATTTCTTCAGATACCGGTGTGTTTTATATTGATAAAACTATAATGATTTTAAACATAGATTAATTTAAATGAATAATTTTTAATAGAAAAACTTTTATACTAATCTGTAAAATTAATGACTGTTTGGTTCACTTTCAAATTTTGTCAGACAATTTATCAAAATTTTCATATTTTAAGCAAAACTTATAACGTAGTTTACATGTCATTACAGTATGACGTTGAAAGTTTTCCTTAGTAACTTCGAGAATAATCATGGGAGAACATTTGGTGTATTATGGCACATGGGGCGATGTTGTAACTATTTAGATTATGATCTTTTGTAATGGGTTGGTGATAGGGGATATTGGTAGTTTCTAAAGGAATAGTTTAATGGTCACAACTCCTATCTCTGAATCTCGTGATCTGAATTTAAATATCATGTAACAAGAAAAAAAAAAAAAAATAGGAAACATTGGTAGATTCATGGATATAGGTGATGGGTCTTTATCATCTACTCAAATGAGGGTACATCTTTTCTAATTAGAGTCTAAATAGTGAAAGATTTGATACTAACTTACCTTGAAAATGTGTGATATAGTGTGGTCAATCAAAGACCACAACAGAGATACATATACTTTGTCTTTAAGACTATACTCCAAGGACTTTCACATCAATACCCCATGCCCAACCTTATTAATATCGAGAGAGAGAGAGAGAGAGAGAATAAATAAGAAAATAATAGAAGTCTGAGAATATATTGTTAGTCTCCCAAGCGTCATGGGTCTTAAATTATAGAGTGGTCGAAATAGCTTATTGTCTGCCTGTTTCCAAACAAGGCTTCAAACCTCTCATGTAGAAAAAGGAAAAACAAAATAACAAAAGGGGGTTCTTTTCCTATAATTATAGCTCAGAAGACCAATTAATTTTATTTGACATACAATTTTTTAATTTATCTAATAATGCTCAAGACTCGAAAATAAGAAAGATGGAGCAACGCCAGCACAGGGCATCCTTGATGGACATTATTGTAAGGGCTCCATCCACTGGTATCTAATATAAGAGTGTCCATAACCATCCCCCCCCCCCCTAGTGCAGAAGAGTTTAAATCCCTAATTTGCAAACCCTAAGACAAAATATTTACCATCAGTAATTTCACAAGAAGTTTCGAGTCAATAAGTAGGATATGTGCACGCACTTAACCATTGTCACAGGGGCTTGCCCGAGCACACCCAGACGCGCATGTGTGCACATGTTTGTGTTGCTCATGTCCTGCTTTGTGAATCTGAAGATTCAATTTGTAATAAATATAAATTGTGCAGGAGTCAAAAGAACCAACCCCGGATAACCTGCATAAGCACACATTACAATCAACCATGTAGAAGAGGGAAAAGGGCATGAATAACTAAGCTCTAGAACATAGCGTGAAACGTTCCGCTGTTAAAGTGTCAAACTCAGATAGAAGTAACAGTTAAAGATCACAATGCCAGAGAAAATAAGGGAGGTCAAAAATCATCCATGCCCTTAAGAGTGGCCTAAGCCCATAATCAATGCCAAAAGAGTATATCAATGCAATCACTTGAAAGGATAGTCTTAAAAGATAATCAGAAGCAAGTTAAAGTCGAATTCTAAATTTTGAAGCAAATGCATAGTTGTATCCAAAGTAATCCAAAATATGAAAGTGTAGAGTTGAAATAAACATGACTTTGCTCATAACATTCTTCCCATCAGGTGTTCACCTCAATACTTGATTCAAATTCGCCTTGATTAAATTGCCTGCTGATTTCAAAGTCGATCAGTCTGAATGCCACTAATGGAGGATCTACTCATCTCTATCAGAACATCAAAATTACTGTGGAGCTCGCAGGCACCACTGACCATACAGCGCAACCATGTACAAAATTATAAACCAAAAAACCCTAGTTCGGTGGCCCTCTCCTTTTCAAATGTCTCGAAGTACTGATAGATGATTGTGACAGCAAGTAGAATACCAGTTCCTGAACCAATTGCCCCCATGAAATCTGCCAGAACCGTCAGTGCACCAATGCACATGCCACCAAAGGCTGCAGCCGTGGGTATGTAGCGGTTGAGCTCTTTCTGTAGATTCGACTCCCTGTGCCCTGGCATTACCATTTGTTGTTCCTGCACATCCAAGATAATACTATGAAACACAGCCAACAACTGATAATATTAGGTGCAGGCTTACAGCTATCTGGCATCAAATTTGAATCAATAGCACGCTCCTTGAAGATGTTTTTTTTTTTTTTTGGGTGGGGAGGGATGAGTTTCAAAGAAAGCAAGCCATGTGTGTACAGTTTTCGCTGCCACCATATCACCAAAACTTCCAGAAAAAAGTGGTCATTTTCAAATAGAAACTTAATGCCATCTAATTGAAGATACTAAGCATGGGTTGGAGGAGTTACAGATAAAAAATACCTTGAGCTGCTTGGCTACATCTCTAGCAGATGACCCAGAAACTTCAATCCAAGTTTTCGAGAACAATGCACAGGCAGATAGCATAAAGATAATATAGAAAAGGGCATGGAAAGGATTGGCAGCCATATCGGCCAAGCTGCAAAGCGTAAGCCAAAATATGTAAGATAGGGTCTTGTGTTGCGAGCAAACAGAACCACATAGGCTACTATTATATCGAGCAAAGGACCAATAGAACGAATTAATCACCTTGCAGGGGCAGTGATGTAATATGCTAGACCACCAACAGGGATGGATTGACCAGAGTACTCAGATTCCTTCCACTGACCCAAAAGATCCACAAGGAAATTTCCATGGTACCTCCGATACAACAACTGCCCATACAAAAAATGTATTCTTTTAACTTGTTTGACTAGCAATATACACATCAACAAACAAAACTCCAGCTCATCAGAAGTTATTCAACTACCTGGGAGATGAAGTAAAGATTGGACACAAGAGCAGACTGTAAAATGATAGGCATGTTGGATGTATAGAAAAGCTTGATTGGATATGACCCCTGTTGTCCACGGGCATTCTTGGACCTTACAGGCAAAACTACACGGAACCCTTGGAAGTAGATAACGATAAGAAAGACCAAGACCGTGGCAAGCAGATTTGTCACGTTAGGAAGATTCTGCCTGTAGAAAGCCTCACGAAGAGCACGGACCTTGTCTGTTCGAGTTATCAACAGATGAAACAAAGCAATAACAGCACCTTCAAATTCAGCTCCTCGCCCACTGTTAATGGTGGTGGGACTAAATGCCCTCCAGATGATGTTTTCACTGGAAAAGAAATGAAAGAATTCTAAAGTTACTAATATTTGCTTACATAAGATTTAAAAATAAATAAAAAAAAAAAAAAAAAAAAACTCGACAGGACTCAAAAAACAGTTGACCCATAAAATAACCATCATCACTGATCAACATGTTTATAAGTGTATACTTCTGTAAAACTCACCAGATATTTGTTGCAATAAACAGAGAAATTCCAGAGCCAAGACCATAGCCCTTCTGGAGAAGCTCATCCAAGCACATTACAATAATACCAGCAAAGCAGAGCTGAACAATTATAAGAATGGCATTGCCTACTCCAAGCTGGCTAACACTACCATACATACCAGAAAGGACATATGCAACTGCTTGACCAACAGCTATAAGGATGCCCAATAATTTTTGTGCACCGTTTCTGAGAGAAATAATAGTAAGACTAATTAACAAGGCTTACATACAAAGTTTCCATTCATAAAGAAGGCATACATAATACATCTGCACAAATAAATCACAAGAAAGAAAATCACAATCTATTTAGAGCTCAAGACAATAGCCCATGAAATCACCAAGAAGGGAGTGACCAAGAACAGAAAATAGGCATGCTATGACATAGAGAATTTTCCAACGCACAATATATGCAGTGATATAGATTGCAGCCACCAACGTGGATTGGCTCAACTGGATGTGGGGTTGAGTTCTCTTAAACATGACCAAGATTCGACTCCCATTGGGAGCATCGGACCCTCATATGTATGGAGCGTTTCCCGTTGAGAGACCCGCCCTTCGAAAAAGAGCCACTGCAGCGGTCGGTCCGGATTAGTCGGGGCAAAACCCTGGATACCGGGCGGTGTCCAAGACATAATACCAAAAAAAAGATATAGATTGCAGCCAATATTTTGACCAGTTCCAAAATGGGCATAATTACTATCTTTTGGAGTAAGGAGAACAGGATGGAAGGCCACATACAGGGAAAATTACTTGCACCAGGGGGTAGCATATTCAAAAGCAGTCATTTTCACATTTGCATCATCCATTCATGATTCACCACAACAAAAAGATGAGTAGCAAGCACATAAATATCAGTAGAGGCTTCTCCCCTCCAGCAAAAGCCCTCTAATCTCCCTCATTCCACCAAATCCCCACCCCAATATAAATAATTAAAGACGCGAAAAGAAATAGGGCAGCAAAATAATGTTCCATTTGCAACAAACCACACTCTTGTAAATCATATTTCCTTTGCCAAAAGAGCATTTGCATTACCCAAATTTACACATAATCAGATCAAAATTCTTAAAATAAGAGGAAATAACAGATTAGAGATATCATAATACAGTAGTAAAACCAGTTGTGGTCCAGTCAAATCTCACTTGACCCCAACCTTGAATGTGAATGGCCATCCTTCAGCCTTTTGTTAGAAGCTCAAACTAGACATGCACCCCATGTAAAGCATAAACTTTAAAGCTGGTAAATGGTACCATATGTTAGGCTTTCTAACTAAAAAAAAATCTGCTTCAATATATTACTTACAAGAGGGCACGATCTTCACGTACATTGTTGTCCACCTCAATGATCTTGGATCCAGCCAAGAGCTGCATCACCATGCCAGATGTCACTATGGGAGTGATCCCGAGCTCCATAACAGTCCCACGACTTGAGGCAAGAATAACACGCATCCAATAGAATGGATCTGCTCCTGTTGTAGAATGGATGCCATACAAAGGGAGTTGGCTGCATACCAGAAAGATGAACAAAGAAATCACTGTGTAAATAACCTTCTCTCTGAATGGCACTTTCCTGTCAGCGCCTTGGACTTCAGGCAGAAAAGCAAGGAATGGCCTAACAAGATGAAGTACTCTAAATCCGCCTGGCATGGCGCTTTCTTCACACTAAGCTGGTTTGACCTGTGTAAGCATACATGGAATGTTAAAGGGAATAAAAAGTTGATTGGAACAGAAACACAATCACTTTTGAAAACTTTTGCAACATAACTGTCAAACAAAACAATATGAACCCATATAACAAACACAGAGAGATGACGAAGTATTGCTCGAGGTTGAATTTAGGCTTAAAAACACTTGAAAATTATAACTTGCTTGCTAAAAGATTACAACTGCAGCTATCAACATTTGGCATAGTTGTCGATGCTCTTAAAGACTCCAATCACTTGAAGTGTTGGCATCCAACATAACACTCCACAAATTAGTCTTCCATAACAAGCCTACAAAATGCACTTAAGTACTTAAATAATCCCATTACAAATAATTCAGACCCATTTGGTTTAGCAACTTGCAAGAATATATTCATATTAAACAGCCACTTCCAAGTACCATTTTTTGTTACTTTTTGTCCTCTAAAGGTGAGAGTCATTCTCAAGAGTCATATTCTCAAAAGTGAATCAATTCTTTCCTTTTCCCAACATTTTAATTTAGACATCACTTACACAATTCACCAATAAATTTTCTTCAAGCATAGAAGATGAATGTGAATATGAAAGTGAATATGAATATGAATATAAGTTACTAGGAACGTAGAAAATTGAACAAATATACAAAAACAAACTTGCACACAAGCAATGGAGCTCAAAACCACAAAAGTGCTAAAGTAAGATATGTTTCAAATCTATGGCAGTTTCATTTTGTATGCTGTATGCATAACGTGGCCTAATTACACCCTATGAAGCACAGACACTACAAACAAACAACACCAATCCAGCAACATAAAGATATTTATACTACTGCAAATTAAGAGTCTCATATCATGTTATATGACGCAACAGGGATTAGATCCTATCCTTTGACCCTTTAAATCCTATTATTCCCAGATTTCCTAACTCTTAACATTTTACATTCACTTCTCCACGGTCCTTAAACACACGGAATACAACATTTCGTGACTTATAACTAAGTCTTTGTGGTGCCATCACGTCTTCATATTGTGTCCCGTGCCATGTCCGTGTTTCATAGCCCGGAAGAACCCAATTTCCTCATAAGATGGAAAAACTGTGATATCCCACATTCAATTATGAATTGAACAATCTATGCAAACTCAAAAGATAATCATCTCTTTGTCGAATCCACATCATCCATCTCCATTTATTCACCTAGAAGATTTTCACCCTACGAAGGAAAGCTTTTCTATGGGAAATCCAATTCTCAGACCCATTTTTTTTTCAAGGAAATTGAGATAAAAAATATTTAATCTGTACCGATCTGAAACCTCTAACACAGACCAATCTGTCAGAACAAATCAAGAAGTCATTATTCTTAAATCTGTCTCAATTTTAAGGATAGACGATCGATTGTTTTCTAGTAGCCAAACAAAACACCAGTCGTCATGAAATCAAACATAAGCAACAACCCAGCATTCAACTTGCATGACGAATTCAATTCATGAACATTTAACATCCAAGCGGCAAAAGCCCCAAGATTACACAGATCTAAAATTCCAACCGGTCCAAAAATTTTGCAAAAATATGTATAATAAAAGAAATCCACAAAAAGGCTGATCAATCATATGAAGAAACCTAATACCTGTCGAAGGAAAAGAAGAAGGTGTTGGGTGCTCCCGACGACCGTCGCGAGGACGCAGGAGAGAGAGAGAGAGAGCGTGAGTTTTCACCCTAATGTGTGAGAGGTCCCCTTTTTATTTTATCCCCCTTTTCATATGGGATTGTTATGCGAATATGGTTGAGTTCGAACCGCTCACAAGCCGTTCGGTCAATCACGAGAACCAACTCGATTTTAATTAAACTCGAATTAAATTTATTATACAATCGAATCGAATTTAAAATTTTAAAATAAAAAATTCATCAAATAAATCAATAATTTATATTAATATATATTACATATATTTATATACAATTATAATATAAATATATTAATATATTTTATAATAATCGAATTTTTCGAATCGAGTTTGAATTGTTTTATTATATAATCCAGTCATGTTATTTACTACTCGTCAAGTTTAAGTTTGAGTTGAATTAAAATATCGAGTTCGAGTTCAAGTTCGAGAGTAAGAATACCTGAGATCAATTCGACAAGAATACACCCCTAGTTCCTTATGATCCCTTTTCATTAATTCGAAATAGGGGACCTTGTTTGACCCTATTTCGGACTACCGACAGCCTTTGCCGATTGTTCCGGTTTGGGCTTAACATGATCGAAAAGGATCCATTAATTTAAATTTATGCTCATAATAAAAAAATAAAATTGTTACTATTTGAGTTTTTTATTGATAAATTTCTATATTTATAATAATTTTATATATAATTTATTGTAATAATTTAAATAAAATAATAAATTATTAGAATTTATATATTTATATGAGTTTTGTACTCAAATTCTCTAAAATATGCAAAGCTCTTTTTAACATTGATACGACAAAAATTTAAATATTGAATTTTTGATATATTAATGATTATTAGAAACAAATGGATATCGTTAATATTGCGAATCCCGTAACTTCCTTTAATGGAATAATATCAAATCTGAACATCCATGTTTTATTTAGTGATGACAAAGGAGATTTGGGGGAAGAAAGGGAAAGATTCACATGGAAAAGGAAAGGGAATATCTATAAGGACAAAATTCCCCTTGTTTGGATATTTAAAACACACACACACACACACACACACACTCACACACGTGTGTATATATATATATATATATAAAGAAAGTAAACTTTTAATCTTCTTTTAAAGAAATTTAAATCTCTCATATCTAATACTCTCATTTTTGGAAAGTCAAATGTTAAAAAGATTGAAGAAAATTATAGGTCACCTGAGCATTCCCATTACCTCCTCAACTGCTAATTTTTTTTTTTAATTAATAGATTAACTAATTTATCGGTTACAATTAATCCGATTCGAGTTAATTGTTGAATCTATTAAGAAAAAACTTTCTCAATATTTATTTTTTTATTTATAAAATTTAAATTCAAAATTTTAATAAAAGAAATTTAATATTTTAATCATTAAACTAACAATCTGTTGGTATACAACTTCTAAATAGAAAAGGAGAGTTATATCTCCTATCCCTATCCCTCCCATTCCTGTGATCCCTTTCTCCCAATCATCACATAAAAGTAAGAAGGCCTCGCGCTTGACTAAGCCAAGCACCAAAATCATGTGATTTATGAAAAATAAAGTTTAATTTATTTTGATCTAAAAAATATATATGATAGGATATCTTGAAACACATTATGGTAAGCATTAATAAAAATAAAAGATTTTCTTAAAATATATTAACTTTATCAAAGATATAAAAAGAAAATTGTTACTAATGAAAAAACCTGTGGAAGTTTAAATAGTAAATTCCTAATCAACATTAGGTTTCACCAACGATCGGCATTAGATTTTATTTTTTTTTTGCAATAATTATGATAAATGAAATTATAAAAAATATTCAAAATAAAATACTATGATTTATATTTTTTGCCGAGCATATAATGCTGATCGATAAAACTAGAGAGTGTATTAATATTAAATTAAAATGATGAAGAGACACATTAGAATTTAGGTATTTAAATTGAGTCGGTCAAAAATTAAGTATATGATGTACATGTTTGGGGTCAGTTATCAGAATGATAAATAAATTATTAAGTTAGAAGATTAAAACGTATCAAAAAATGAATGTTTTAAATATATTAAATCCATTGTTCAAAACGATAACAATATAAATGGAGATGTGAATCATAAAATTTAAGTGGATTTGATAAAATAGAGAAATATATCTAAACTTCTTTGCAATCGCACGATACCATTACAGTTGAAAGAAAAATTTTATAAAATCATGATAAAATCTGTATTATTTTATAATGCGATGTTGAACTATTAAACAATAACAAAAGTATAATATGATTGTAATTGAAATGAAAATGCTCATATGAATATATTGTAAAACTAGAAAAAATAGGATCAGAAATGAAAAGATACGTACTAAATTGGAGTAAATTTAATTGTTGATAAGATACAAGAGTATTGTTTAAGGTGATTTAGACATATGCAACAAAAACAAAAAAATACACCAATTAAAAGATATGAAATCTTAAATATAGCAAATTTAGTAAATATTATGGTAGACCATTGAAAATCTTAATACAAATTATTCGTAAAGATATGAGTGTTAAAAATTTAGTTGAGTAAATGACTTTAGATAATAATGAGTAGCGTAGGAAAATGTGAAACAATTGTAACGTCTTTTTTATTATTTTAAGTTATAGGAATAATTTTTTTATTATTATTATTTTTATTTTTGAGTATAACTTTCTCTATTTTGTTTGAAAACTTAATTTTATTTTATTTTGAGTAAAATAAGTTTTGATAATGATTATGAGTAATAAATTTTAATTTTGGATAATTAATTAAAATTAGAAAAAAAAATAAGAAAAATTATTAAAATTGAATTTTGTATAGGGAAGTCGCCTTAACCATATAGTACAAGTCAACCTATGGGTATGAATGAGAGAAATTAGATAAGTATAAATACTCAAGACGACCCAAGAATAGACACAAGACGATCCAAAAAAATCATATCTCAGAAATCAATGTCTGCACACACTCAGGGCGACCCAACCTTAAATATAAGTCTCAGAAGTCTAAATCTGCATAATACATAAGGCGACTCAAGCTCAAGTATAAGACAATATGAGTAAAAAAAAACTTAGAAATCTAAGTCTGTATAATAGCTAAGGTGACCTAACCTTTGATAACAAGACAACCTGAGAAATATGAGTTTCAAAAGTTAAGTCTACACATGCCTAGGATGACTCAACCATAGGTATAAGACGACTTGATCATAGAAATTGAAAAGCACAAGTTGGCTCAATGAGATTAACAAGACGGCCTGACCAAGTGTAGTCACAAAAGTAAGATTCTAAAATTAAGGCAAGAAGACTCAAATTTATTCAAGACGACTTTGTTAAGGATTTTAAGTATGTGAGTCATCTTACTCAAAAGCGCAAATCGCCCTGTAAATTAAAAATCAAGGTTAAATGCGACTCAACATTCTTATAAGAAGCATTATATTTTGACAAGTTTACTCATGATTTAGACAAGTTCGCTTGTCTCTCACATATGAAATTTTGACAAGTAGACTTGACCAATCATCAAGCCAACCCAAGAAATTAAAATGTAAAGACAAGTCTGCTTAAAGTTTTAGGAGATTGACCTGTTATATTTAACATTCATTTGTTCAGAAAAACTGGTTCGAATTAAATGCACTGTATCACCAACTTCACCAACCTCTACAATGTATTCAATGGATTTCAACAACGAAAACCTCTGCTATGACTATAAAAACAAATCAAAGATGAAGAAGAACATATCTAAGATTGGATTGAACAACATTGAGAGCATTCTTGACAAGTTCTGCTCTTCATTTTGCTATATTGTTTTGTTCGCAAATTTAAAGATTAAAAGTTTCACTCTGCCTTTATTTCTCTCTCTACTTGTTGTAAAAGATTAAAATTTTGTTATTCTGTATCTTGAGTGTAAATGATAATGAGAAGTATCAGATTAGGTTTTTGTTTGATCATGTGAAAACTAAGTTGAAATATTTGGGAAAATACTTATATGGTTCACTAGCATCATGAGAAGTTAGCTTGTAAATCTTTAAATAGGATGATGGATTTAAAATCCAAGTAAAATTTGGAAATGAATGAGTGTTAAGAAAGTGCAATCATTATTATAAAATTGTGTGTGTCAATTTTTCTTTAATTTTTTTTTATTTATTTTTGTAAATTGATTTAAAACCTAAAAATTAGTAAAATTAGTTAGATAACGTATTTTCCCTTCTAAGTTATCACATTTAGTATCAACATTTTTCTTTTATCTTATATTTATCTTTAAAATGATTGATTTTAAAATTTGAAATTAAATTTTAGGTTTTGTTGTTGTAAAGTTTTTTATAGTATGAAACTAAAAAAAGTGTGACTTGAATTCGAGCAGCTTAATGGGGGTATGGAGATGGCCAAAATTCAAGAGTGGACCATAACTAGAACCGCACCGGAAGTTCTGTCATAGTTATAGTTTCATTCATAGTTCTCGTCCGATTCCTTTTTTATCATTTTTTTTTTTAAAATAAAGAACATGATTTACATAGAGTAAAAGATAAACACAAACTCTGTAGCAAAGTTTGCAGAAATAAATCAAGTGACCAACTCAAAATATCAACCGAACTTAATCAATAGAAAATGATTGATCGACCAAGAATCCAATAAAAAAAAAAAAAAAAGAACAATCAAAATCAAAGAAGAAAACGATGAATCGGACGATTACATTAGAAATTGAAATAAAGAGTTAATTTAAAAAAAATTAAGAGAGAGAAAATAAACAATTAAATAACCAAACCCAAGAAGAAAATGATTCATAGAAATTGCCGGTGAAGAGTAAAAAAAAAAAAAAAAAAAGAAAGAAAATTGAAGGAGAGAGTTAAGGGGCAGATAGAAACAGAAGAAGAGAGATATGAGGTTGATGTTTTATAGTATAAAAATTTAATTTGAGATTATCGGGTTAAGGAGGGAGGTTTGTATTACTAAATTATTCTTTGACAGACAGAAGATAAGGGGTTGATAGAATTGAAGGAGATAAGCCAAAGGGAAAGGGAATAGTCTGGACGGAGATGAAGTACCATTTAACATATGTTATATAAAATTATTCTGATTTTATGTACATCTTATTGTATTTAAGGTGACGCGACATATTTGGTTTAGCCTTACTTGAGATAGCATTGGCTAATGGATTGCTCTTTCAAACACTTGAAATACAACTAGGAACCTTCAGAATTCAAATTTAAAAACAAACTCAAACTCAAACTCAAGCAAAGCGTGTGGTTTTAAAAAGTAAAAAAAGCATTGTTTACAATCTTACCGCTGCTTAAGCCCACGAAAATAGTACTTTTCTGGGAGCGGCTCCGATCAAAAAGCATGAGCTAAAGTAAAGGACTCTCTCTCCCTCTCAATGGTGAGAAAAGCGTATCGTCTCTCTTTCTCGTAGTAATTCTAAACGAAACACTCTCTCACTGTAACTCATCATCGTTAACTCTGTTCAATTCTTAAATTCGCCAGAGACAAAAATACTTCCTCAAATCTAGCCCTAGCTTTCTCTCTCTCTCTCTCTCTCCTCTTTCCTGGTTTGATTGCTATTGCTAGTATAGAGGAAGAGAGAAAGCGTCGGTCATGAGAAGCAGTCTACTTTTCCTCACTCTCTCTACTCTTCTTGCTTCTTACACTCTCCGCTTTCAAGCTGACGCTGCTCCTGCAGGCAATCACCTCTCTCTCTCTCTCTCTCTCTCTCTCTCGATGTATTGGTGAATGGGTTTCGTTCATTTTGTTCGTAGAATGTTCTACATTGAAAATTATAATCTAATTTCGTCGAGATTGATCTTAATTTTGTGTTTTTGTAAAATTGGTTTTTCAGGACCTTTAATCAAACACTTGTCCTCTCTCCTCAAATTGGGTAGGACATCCTTAAAAGCCCCTCTATCAGGTTACTAAATTTACTAAACTTCTTCTTCATTCTTCTCTAGTGTTGAATTCAGTACTTGTATTGTTGGTTAATTGACAAGTGAATCTAAAATTAGCAAATTGGGTTCTGTTGGATTACAGATGGAAATGTGCTACAATACGAAAGTGGTTATTTAGTTGAGACTGTTGTAGAAGGAAATGCCCTTGGAGTTGTCCCTCATACTATTCGTGTTTCCGACGATGGCGAGCTCTATGCAGTTGATGAAGTTAACAGTAACATTGTTAAGATCACTCCTCCCTTATCACAATGTATCATCCTTATCCATTTCCTTGCTCGATGGCCTTATATTTTGATAAAATTGGTTTCCTACGAATTCTCATTAATTGAAATTCTTTCCGACTGTTGCCTTATGTTATGTTGCAGATAGTATTAAGATATGATCTGGCTGTTGATGTATGTGATTTACTAGTTTTAGTTAACTTTTGAATGTCACAGATAGTAGGGCAAGATTGGTTGCCGGGTCATTTCAAGGTTATGCAGGGCATGTGGATGGGAAACCAAGTGAAGCTCGTTTCAACCATCCAAAAGGTGTAACCATGGATGATAAAGGCAATGTTTATGTTGCTGACACCTTGAATCTTGCTATTAGGAAGATTGCAGATGCAGGTGGGTACAGTGCATATTGGGTACTTGGTGACAGTTATCCTGTGCTTTTCTTCTTGCAATCACAATATGGTTTAGGCTGAAACACTGTTTAACAGAATCAGTGACATACTGATTTTTCTTATTCACGTGCTAGAAAAAATCGAGGTTTTTTTTGGCCTATCTACTACGGAACTTTGAGATGCCAAAATTTGGAAATGATTCATCAGGATGTAGAGCATTGATTTTCGAACTACATTTCACCTGTAGACCTTCAATATAAGGCACTCATGACGGAAACAGACAATTGTTTTACAAGAGGAAGTAACTATATTGTGGAATTTCTTTTGCAGGTGTGACTACAATCGCTGGAGGGAAATCAAACGTTGCAGGGTTCAGGGATGGACCCAGTGAAGATGCAAAGTTTTCCAGTGATTTTGATGTCATTTATGTCCGACCTACCTGTTCCCTATTAGTTATTGACAGAGGAAATGCTGCACTGCGGCAAATTTCTCTTAGCCAAGACGATTGTGATCATCAGTACAGTTCTATTTCGGCTGGAGGTTTGACTCTTTTTACTGGATTCATAAACATTTGCTATGATTAATCATTTGTATTGCACACAAAGGGATAGAACAAAGTGGTAGTTTCTGAAGGTATGGCTTGCACCATTCTAAACAAATCCAACCTCAGGTCAAATGCATTCTTATCCGCTCCACTAGTGAGGTAGATTAGTAATTTAACGGGCCTTTTCCAGTGCTTGTCAAATGAAAATAGGACCTTTGTCTCATGGCTTCAGCTTCCATTTGTTTCCTTTGTCAGGTTTAAATATTGGTTGAGATCTACTGTTTTCCAACATATGTCTACTTATAGAGTAGGTTTGCCGTTGTGAGATAAGTTCGTATAATACTTTTTGCTTGGTAACCGGGAGAGGACAATACTCAAACTTTGGACCTTTAGCACAACAAGAGTACCAAGCCATTCGGATGATCATTTTGAGCCAAAGCTCTTGGTCAAGGTTGTATAATACTTTTAATATCTTTTGAGATACAGAACAAGTTACGAAGCAAATAAGGTTATTTATCGGATATTTTATTTGTAAAGCGTTTGCAATTTAGTTGTTGCTCCATACTTCATAGCTGTTGAGTTTGCATGTGGTTAAAATGGTCAAAGCACAAGTTTGCAAGTTTGTATACCAGGTAGATGTGGTAATTCTTGTTGGAAAATATGCTAGTTATAGCGGAAAATTGTCTATCCACTGGGTAGTGGCTTCCATCACTTATAGATAACATAGTTACCTTATGTGGAGATGCATAATAGACCTATTTATCCTTTTTTATGCATTTATGTTAATCCTTGAGTTTGCAATTTGGGAGTGCATAGACTGAATCTGACAATCTTCTTCTGTGGATTCTTTGACAGATGTCATTCTGGTTCTTGGTGCCGTCTTGGTGGGATATGTAACATGCATGCTTCAGCGGGGATTTGGGCCTTCATTTGTATCGAGGAAGGTATACAATGAAGTTTCCGATTTCCATGAAGAATAGAAAACAAGATTATTCTAAACTTTTTGTAGTTGCATTTTTGTTGAATGTCCTTTAATATTCTTCATTTTCAGCAGTAGGGTGCAGCATCATACTACTTTTCTTGAGCTCACATACAGTAGACAAAGATTTTAGAAAAGCCCTTCATCAAGGAAGTCATTCCTTAGCTTCTCCTGATAATTGATTTTGTAGGATCATTTTGAGAGTTTCTCCTTGTCAAATTTTTAACCTATGCCATGAAGGTTTAAACGTTGCTTGTTTTGTGCCCCCACTATTCTTATTGTACTATTGATGGCTAAAATTCCTCTTCTGCGTGCAGCAGGTACCTTTCAGCAGTGAGTTACAAGATCAGCCAAGCAACGACAAAGCTACTCCAATTATGGAGAGCATGAAAGAGGAACCAGAGGCTGGATGGCCGTCCTTTGGGCAGCTTGTAATTGATCTATCTAAGCTCCTGCTTGAGGCACTGGCTAGCATCATAATGTATTTCATCCCCTTCTGTTTCAGACCAGGAAATTCTAAGAAAAATCTCACACCTTTAAAGGACTCTATAATCATGCCAGAAGATGAAGTTGAGCCCCCATTAGTGCAGAAGCAGAAAACTCCTACTCCTTTATCAGAAACTCGCCATGCCCATACTCCACATACTGGTGAGAAATACTCGGATATGAAGCCACCAAAGATCAAATCATCCAGCTTTAAGGATCCTTCTTTGTCAGGCAAGCACCGGTCATCAAAACGGCAAGAGTATGCAGATTTCTATGGTTCTGGGGAGATGCCTTCTCATGCCCCATCCAGGTCCAAGAGCCAGAAAGAGAGAACAAGGCATCGAACCCGTGACAAAAGCGGAGAGGTCTTTTTTGGTTCGGTAGGGGCAGAGCAAAAGCCTGTTGAGATCAAGACCGTGAATTATAATGATCCAAAGTTTGATCATTACAATATCAGGAACAAGTATGGTGGTTCTGATGACACCTTCAGATTTTGATTAGCCAGCTACCTTTTCCAAACTATGGCATATTCCAGCCTCTCCTGTTCTCTTTCCTGTCTTTTGGAGGCTCTCTTCCTTCCTCTCACTCCGTTGATTTTTGAGTATGTATCTTCTTGTTGATTAGTGCAAACAAGATTGTTGTAATTTGCTAGTGAGTGTACTTCAGAAAGATGTATGAAACTTCAAATGCCAAGCCTACATATGTAAAATCTGCTTTGCTTACAACTGCATTGGTAGCAGTCAAAGATGAATCAATGAGTTTGATTTGCAGCTGGGAATCTGCTAAAGTTTTACGGATGGAAATTGTATCTGTAAAATTTCTCAGGGGAGCAGTGAAAGACAACAGAGGAAATTTCAAGCGTAGCCCTTTAAAATGGCGAGCCAAATTCATTTTCTGGATCTCTAGTTAGTGTCCCATCTTTGCCAAACCAAGCGCAGTATGGATGAAAGGCTATAACTCAATATAAGAGCAAATGAAAATAGCAAAAGATTACAAAATTCTCTTTTCTTTGAATTTCCAATCAACCCGGATGCAATCAACAAGAATGGCTGGAGACAAACTAACAGAAATGGAAGCAACTACCACTTGCCGCTAAGGACATCGCAGCTGCAAAACCAGTTACCACAAACCAAGGTCCTGACGTTTTATGGTTGGGCACATTTCGGCATGAGCAGCGCTGCCAACCGGAACAGATCCCCTTCATATTCTTAGCTGCTTTAAGTGAATGGGTACCTGAACTATTCCGGGTCACCTTCATTATCAGCATCAGGTTCAATTAAGATACTAGGTTCAAGTAATTGATATATTCAAATTCATGTTGTTAATATATGACTTTAGTTTTAATCTAGCCTGATTTGCTTGATTCCACGAACTGACCTCAAATTATATTTAAATGATATGCTTAATTCAAATTAAATATAACTCACAATCAAATAACTTACTTCACTTAATTAAAAAAAAAAAAAACACTGAATATAAACATTGGAACTCCAGAAAAAGTATTGATCAGATGCAAGTGGAACCCATAAAGAGCAACGTGCAAGATTTGGGACAAAAGACCAATGGGTAGGCTTCTTCTTATTTTTACTTGTTTTGAGAATGAGTTTACCTAGATGATGAAGTTATTTTGGAGTAGGTTGGAATAGAACCTTAAGCTTGAGATAAAGTCCAATGAGAACTCATTTAGATGGTAAATTAATCTTACCCGATTAGATAAAATTAAGGTTTTACTAGTTATATTCAAGTTTCTTTTTAAAAATTTTATACTAGATTTTTGAAGTTTTGTTTGTGATCAAAGTCTCAAACCTTGAATGTTAGGAGTAAATTCATTATGTACGGGCAATTATCTTCAAGTTTAAGGGTATAAATTTCAATTTCTGCGCAAAGCCGAATATTTTCCACTGGCCAAACCCGACCCGACTCCCTGACTTCAGGGGCGGCGGCGGTCGGTCAGCATTCTCTCATTCCTTTCTACCCATCCGGCTTCTCCTAAAACCCCAAAAGCATTCGGCCATTTTTTTCTTCCAAAACCCTCTTTCGAATGCTTCAACTATGATTTTCTTCCGAGTCGTACGTTCTATCCATTCTCGAACCCACCAAAAAATCCTAAAACGCTCGACTTGTTTTCGGTTCCTCACTCTCTCTCACCGATCTCTCTCAACTTGTGCACAATTGCAACACCAAGACATTGCTTTCGAGGAGGAGAAGAAGAACAAGGAGAAGAAACCATTGAATATTGTGTTCAAGGAAGCAATAAAACTAGTCGAAAGGACTGAAGATATCGATGAAGCGAATGGAACGAGTGATGTGAAGAGGAAATTGAGAAAATTAGAGCAAGAAGTGAGAAATTTGAATCTGAATTCACAACGAAAGCCGAAGAAGGTTGAGTCTAAACCTCAAACCCAGAATTTGAAATTGGATTCAGAACAAAAGCCAGAGACGGAATTGAAGAAAAATTGTGTGTCAAAGGTTGAGTCTAAACCTAAGAGTTTGCTGTCCTTGTTTACTGAAGATACAAAACATTCGAGTAATTTTAAGAAATTGGAGTTGGAACCAGTAAAGAGAAGAGAAAAGCCTCAACTCAAAGAGCTTTCGGAGGACGCGATAGTGCTTGTGAATGAGTTGTATAAAGAAGGGTATTTCAATTCAGCGAATTTTTTGCCTCGAATAGGTTTTGATGTCAGTTGCTTGAATAGCTTGCATGCCCTTAATTTTACAAAGTTCGCGGCGGAGAGATTCGGCAAGGATCACCATGAGATTGCAAAGTAAGTCTGCTAATCTTTTGTTCTAATAATTGTTGCTTTAGCTGGTTTTCTTATTTTTCTATTCTGGGTATTTTCAATACTTTGCATATTTGGTTAGTAGTGTAAATGTACAATGATTGTGTAAAGTTTAGTAGGATCTTATAGGAATCTTTGTCCCAACTCAAAATTGTAAGTGCTGATTAGTTGGTGATACAAGGTTAAAGGCCACCGACGCCTACTTAGTCCAGTGGTTGGACACCCATGTTTCTTAAGTAAGGTCTCGAGCAACAAAAACAGGTCTTGGAGAATTTAGGGACCAACCTTGCTCAAATCAGATCCAACCGATCATTTATACTTAAAAAAGGAAAAAAAAAACACTAGTTAAAGGACCAAACATATTTCCTTATAATTTGCTTGTAAATCGGTATTAGCATTTAGTGATCCTTGTTCTGCTGTCTTGTGGTTGTAATGGTTATCCAAGTGTTTTGGTTATTATCTCTTGAGAGTGCTAGTTGTGGAAATTCCCAAACGGGATTTAGGAGGCTAACCTTCCATTTTCTCATTTGGTTCATGTAACTCACTATGTGTAGTGAATTTGAGGAGGGTAACCCAAGGTCAAGGATTTGAAATTTGTGGATTCAAAGAGCCACATGTGTATGCGTTAAAATTGACTTTGTTTCGAGGGGATGGTCTATGAAGTGTTGAGAGGTATGAAAACATGGGGTCATGCCCAGCTTAAAAGAAGGTATTAAAATATCTCAATGGCTCTATGTAAGAGGTACACTTGTAATCATGTAGGATTTTTCTTCATCGATATCTGAATAAAACCATGTAGTAAACTGTAACACCTTATTACTGGGAAACCAGATGTGGATTGATGCTACACAAAAGCAACTTTAGAAAGATGAGATTATTAGAAGGGAAAGAGAACATGAAAAAGGGAGACTTAAATTTTGCTCTCGTTTAGGGTTGGAAACAGGTAGAGTTGGATGGCCATAAGATGCCTGTCAGTGTAGGCTTCTTTATTTATTTTAAATTCTACCGTTCACCCACAAAGACCATATGCCAATTGAATTTGTAATATAGCTCTAATCTAGATCATTGCAGATGCCCATTTTCTTAACCACTATGCTGGAAGATTGGTCTGTGACCTTTTGGTACCTTTCTTTTGGCATCCATAAGGGGGAAGAGAATAAAGAGAATATTTCTAATTGAAGGTCTATTAGTTAAATCAAGTGAAGTGCATGTGAAGAGTGTCCAGTGCAAGTCAACCGTCTGATCATAGAACTTTTGCAGTTTGGCTCTAATCCCCCTGTTTTGATTAACTACAGTGTAATTAACTTGGATGCACGATGCGCCAACGCAGAAGCTGCAGATTGATTAGGTTGCTGAAAATTTGTACTTGACTTTGCTCTTGTTGCAAAGATATATCAGTCTTTCCTATCAAATCCTCGAATGCTTTGGGGCCTTGCGACCTGCCAAGTCTGAGACGCATCACCTAGTTCTGTTACAGTTTTGGCCGAGGCCATTGGTTTTTTCTCAAGAACTGGAATGTTGGTCTTCTATGCATTATGGGCATTTAAGAGGTTGATGTTATGGGCACTTAATCTCATAAAGGGTCTGAGCTCGATGAGTCGGGACATTGAATCTGTAACAGAAAAATGGGAAGACAGAGATGGTTGGGAATCAGACGAAGGTATATACTTGTTTGTGGTAGAAGTGGCTTTCGATAATATTGTTGTGCTTTCTTTATTTCGATGGTTTTTTTTTGGGGGGGGGGAGGGGGAGAGAGAGAGAGAGAGAGAGAGAGAGAGAGAGAGAGAGAGAGAGAGAGAGAGGACCCTGTCTAAAGTCTAAACTACATATCCCCCACCCCAATCCTTCCTTTCTCCACTGAATTTACCCAAAACTCAAGTATCCCTTTACAAGAGGGGAACAGGTTGATTGAGCTTTAATTCATGTTTCTTGTTTGCTATCCCAAAGTTGATGGTCATGTCTCTCATTTCAATACCTGTTATTTCTATTGCATAATATCTGCCTGTACATCTACGGAGTTAGTGATAAACACTCGGTCCCAAGTATACTAACTTCAAAATTCTCAGATGGCTGTCAGGTAGCGACTTGAAAAAAGTTGCCCTCTTTGGCTGTCCTTCTCTTGATAGGAAGGATGCCTTTTCAGCTAAAAAATTACGCAGATATTTCCGAATTCAGGAAGATACTGTAAGCCAAATACTTCTTTGAAATTGTTTCCTTCCCTAAGTTTGGTCGGTGATCTATACAAGAGTTAAAAGGTTGTATTTTGTCGTGTGCTCTTTATCCAGGTTTGCAGGGAGTGTATCCTAAGAAACTCGTGCAAGTTTGTAAATCAGAGTGTATGGAGAGGTGATTCCAACAATTTTAATTTGGCGGTTGTTATGAGGATACTTACTGTGTATGCGCTGGAGCTGGGGCCTAGGGAGTTGGTTGTGCCACAAGATGTGAAGGCTTCTATCATCCGTTTATTGAAGCAGGTTCTGAGTCTGAGTAAAACAATTTCATGAGTTCTGTAGTCTCATAGGTTTGATGACCAAAGACTCATTCACACTTGTACGAAATTTTCAGGCTTGTGTGGATTCATAGCTCCGAGTTATGAGTTAGATTCAAAAATTTCATTTCTGTTGTCAAGTCATAATTCTTCTATTTCTCTGCAATGGGTTGTCAGATGTTATTTTTAGCACCCATATACAGTTTTCAAGAAAAAGGAATTATAATTTTACATTGAAAACTTCTTCCATTGGGCTGGTTCTATTTTTTTATTTTTTGTTTCATACTTCTTTCCTTAATATTTCTTTTCTTTGTATAAATAATATTAGTATTATTTTTAGAGTTTGTTTAATTGCACTTCTCGTTGCATTCTTTAAGAATCACAATTTTCTTAATAAATTATATTAAGGATATATAATAATAATAATAATAATAATAATAATCCAATATTCCCAAAACATATTTCTTTACATTATTTCAGAAATAATAAAAATAAAGTAAATATTTTTAGTTGAAATACTTTTTGGAGTCACCCTAACATTTCTTCCTTTTAGAATCAAGTAACCTTAGAAAGACTATCGACCCGGAATAATTGGGCCGGGCAGGATCATGTGGGATTCCCTGTCTGACCTTTCGAGGTGAGTGCACCTTAACCGCGGGCGGTCAAAGTCTGCCAGCTCAGCAGCAACACATGGTAAGCCCGGAAAGAGGACCGAGTTCCTGTCCCTAGGATATTATTATATATTATATAAAACTTGTAATTATTAATGTGTGCAATCATTCGAAAGTCTGGAAGGGTCGGTTGAAAAGGAGACGAAAGTTTCATCTGTTGAGAAGAGATTTAATGATTTCTTCGGCTGTGATGGGACTTGGTTCCACTTACGAAATTCTCAAAGATGCCGCTGGCGTTGCGGGTAACTTCTCTCTCTCTCTCTCTCTCTCTCTCTCTCTCTCTCTCTCTCTCATCGAGTCAAAGTTGGTCTCTTTTGCTTGATCTTACCGGGAATCTTAAAATGTTTGTGATTGTATTAACCGTCTTTCCAGTCTCTTCCTTCCTCTCTCTTGTGTTAAAAGTCGCTTTGCATGATCCCTGTTTGTTGACCATTTTAACTCTCAAAATCCCTTTTCCTTCGTTGTAGCTCACCTACTCCCCTCAACTCCCATCTTTTGCTTTTTTCATTTTGCAAGAATATTATTGAAATAATAGCAATATCAGTTATGCTTTTCTTATCGATCTCTGCCCCTTTTTTTTGGAAAAAAAAAAAAAAAAAACACTAAGATGAGACGAAGCGGGGCTCTGAAGCAGCCTTAGAATTATAGTCGCCTAAGCCTCCGTCCGCGGGGGGCCTCAAAGCGGAGCCATTGAAACAAACATCGTTGACTGAACTATTTATTGCTGACAAAAATCATAGCCAATTAAGGCTGTGCAAATTTATTTATTTATTTTTTCTTTTTTCAATAGAAGAGTATCCGTTTATTATTTTTATATTCCCACTTGTGGAAGGCTTTGCACATTTTTAAGTCAAAGCAAACCATATTTACTCTTACTGCCGAAATAAGAACCAGAGACAATTAAATGACACCCTCATTTTAAAAAATTAACCTCATACCTAATTTAAATTAAATATAAAAATTATTAATATTATATTAATTGTATTTTTTTTAATAAAAGTTTCATTTCAACCCACAAAAATACGTGTTTGTTATTTTAATAAAAAATATTTTAAATAAAATAATATAAAGTGAAAATAAATTAAAAGAAGTTATTTTTTAAAATACTTAGTTATTTCGTATATGAAAAAAAAAAATTGAGGTCATAAAAATATTTTATGAATAATTTAAGCACAAAATGAATAATAAGAAATTTAAGATAATATTGAAGTTGAATCACGTGGAGAATGCGAAAAATTGGGGTGGGCCAGATGGCGGGCCTAGCCGCCCCAATGGGTGTCCGAAGAGGAACCTCTCGTTGAGGCAAAACTGCGGTTGCCTGTTTTAACGGCTCAGAGAGAGCGTGCCGATTACAGCTCTTTCTATTTTCCATTTTTCTAAACTCGGAGAGAGAGACGACGGTGGATGTGAGTCATTAGTTGAAGTGATTAATGATTTCCTTCATTCTATTGGCATCAACATCCCCGATCTGCAAGGATGCTGCTGGAGTCGCCGGTACCTTTTCAGATCTCTCTCTCTCTTTCTAAATTTTAGTGGTCTATTGTGACATTTCTAAATTTTAGCAAATCATTCAAGTCCATGGTCAAGTTGTTAGTTTGTTCTCTGTTTCTAAATTCTTGGTTACCTTAATTTGGGTCTTTTGGTAGTTTATTGGAGATTACTAACTAATGAAGGTGGGTCACAACCATCGTATCACGCATCAGACTATAATAGAAAGGACAACTTCTATACATTTTTGTCATGGTTTTAATTAAACCCAGTACAAGTAAGAATGAGAAAAGACCTAGAGCGAAGGTATTGAATGTTAGGTTGCACGAATTGCCTGACTTTTGAGCAGAATTTATATTTATGTGTGTACTTAGGATTTCAAAACTTCAACCAAGAACTACTTGACTTCAAGGTAATGAATTCATGGAGTTTGGGATATACTGAATTTGCTAAGCCCCGAATCTACTTAATTATGGATGTGTTAATAAAAGGAATTTATGTCTACATTCAAAATCAAGTTCAAGCACATTCAATTTTTTAGACATTGGTATATTTCACAATGAAGTGGGCGTCTGTCACACATTGTACATTATTTGCTTGAGATAATTTTGCTTTTCTTCTTTGTGCCCTGTGGGATTCTAGTAGTGTAAAACAGAATTAAATATTAGCTTTCATGTATCCTAATGGCTATTCGCAATCCGCATTACATGCCAAGTGGTGCAATGGAAGTGAACCTAAAGAAAGTGGCATTGTCACACACCCTGAAATTATCTTCTAACATTATTTTTGCATCTACCAGCATACATTTCTAACATTTGATGCAAGTGCAGTGGCTTAGTTAGGCTTGATTTGCAAAATTACATCTGAGAATTTGTGAAATATCCTGAGATACCCATGAAGCTTATCCAAATTGCGTTTCTATTGTAGGTAATATCTTTGCCTTGGGGCTGTTTGTATCACCTGTGTAAGTATAATCCAAAATTCAAGTGATTGGGTCTGCCTCCTTTTTTCCCTCCCTTCTTTAACATATTCAGCTGGTTTTTCTCTTTCAGACCCACATTTAGGAGAATTATACGGAACCAATCCACAGAGCATTTCTCAGGCTTGCCTTACGTGTATGCACTATTGAACTGCTTGATCTGCCTCTGGTATGGCTTGCCCTTCATAACTACTGATAATATACTGGTTACCACGGTCAATTCAGTTGGTGCAGTTTTTCAATTAATCTACATTACCCTCTTCATAGCATATGCTGAGAAACCAAAAAAGGTTATCTGCCTTTCGAATTAGCCTGCAATAAGTGCTTCGCTGAAGTTCTTCATAATCATTTATAACACTGAGTCATTCATCAATTTCCTGTTTTGGTGGTTGTGCAGCTTAAGATGCTTGGTTTGTTGCTGGCAGTTTTTGGCTTGTTTGCAATCATAGTAGTTGTGAGTTTGAGCATAAATGAACAAGCTGTGCGGCATATATTTGTTGGATCACTAACGATTGCTTCACTGATTTCAATGTTCGCCTCTCCATTATTCATTATTGTATGTTAATGCACAAACCTATGTCTCCTTTCCTATACAATTATGCTATCTTCTTGAATTTTGATAATATGCCAACTCCCTTTTTTCTATAGTTTTGTTAATCTTGATTATCTTTAATTTGCCAGAATTTGGTCATTCGAATGAAAAGTGTTGAGTTTATGCCATTCTATCTTTCCCTTTCGACCTTCCTGATGAGCACCTCCTTCTTTGCATATGGACTGTTTAGTGATGATTTGTTCATTTATGTAAGCTTTGTTAACTTTATTATACATCATTATTCTTTGTTTTGAAAATCTTGCACTCTATTGCACACATCAATTTATTCCTGTTTCTCTTATATGCTTCCTGAATTTCAGATTCCAAATGGGATGGGGACGCTTTTGGGGATTGTGCAGTTGGTGTTATACTTTTATTATAAGGGTGGATCCATTGAAGATTCCCTGGAACCTTTGGTTGTATCATATGCATGAGTTGGCATTTTGTAAAGGTAAACCTGCATGACTCCATTTGTTGCATTATCTAATTCTTTTGCATTCTTCCTTTAGTGTCATCTGTTGATTGCTAAGTATTGTGATGAATGGCTGGTGATTCATAAATAGATGTGGAAACAGTCCGGGCAGGCCATCCAGGCTTTCATCTTGGTGATTCATAATATAGATTTTTAAGGGTCTAGGCAAGCCTAAGTATAAGAAAGATAAATTCTACTTCATACGGAAAAGTTTGTGGAGAAGCATCATGCTGATAAAATATCATTCTAGAAGACTTGGAGAAAATGTTCAGGACAGGAATTATGGCAATATGGAAGCCTAAGTGTTAGAGAGATATGGCTGGTGATTCATTATATAGATTTAAAGGGCTAGGCAAGCCTAAGTATACGAAAGATAAATTCTACTTCATAGGAAAGTTTGTGGCGAAGCATCATGCTCATAAAACATCATTCTAGAAGACTTCAAGAAAATGTTCAGGACAGGAATTATGGCAATATTGAACCATGTAAGAAATGAAAACCCTAGTTCGCCCAATATATAGCTTTATCAGGTCTAGTAAAATCTTTTAAGGTTCAAATGAGAAGTTCAAGGAAAAGGAAATGGGAAGAGTTCAATATAAATGTGTCATCTGAGATGCAAATTGACAGTTGTTTGTTAACTGTAGTTCATCTTTCTGGGTACTGGTATAAATCAACCAACTGAATGAACGAAGTTGACTACTGGGGATTGCTTATGCAATGAGATTAACTTGCTTTAAATATGCAAATTCAGCTTGTTCAAATAAATTAACAAACTTGACATCAGCCTTTTGTTCAGCAAAGCCTGATGTTTTGTCCAAACTCAGCAGATCAATAAGATGAGTAGACTCTTAGTAAGCCACAAGTAGCTGTGTCACATGACTTGCGCCTACCAACTCACAGTCCAAAAATAGTCTGTAGTCTTTTAATTTGAAACTGCCACCAACTTTTGTCTGTTGAACATTGCTTTGATATATCTTAACTCTTCTGGTTAATTTCACAGAATCTGCCTACATTAAATTTCCTTTATCTAAGTACCATTTTTGTGGATAGTCGCATGTGTTGTGCCATAACTGGTCTAGGTTTAGAGGAGTAGATTGTACTTGGGGAGATAATGGGAGCACCACCATGCTTTTTCATTGATGACTTCCAAAGTTGAAATATGTTTCTACGTTTTCAGATTAAAAACAAGCATCCAGAAGATATGTTGAAATTGAAGACAATAATACAGAAGATTGTGAAGCAATAGAAGAGGATGATTGAACCATTACATTTACCATCAACTCTTACAGCATTAGGATCATTCATCAATTGCTACAGCAGAAAGACTGAACACCTGAATCTCTTGTAAGCCACAACTTGTGGAATATAAGAATCCAGGGGATATAGTCAGAGCAAGTCCCTTAGATTTGTTCTTACAACAGTAGCCTCTTGTTCCTGCAGTTGAATGCCAGAAAACAGACGAGTTCAAATTCTTTGTTCAAATTTACATCCTGTAATCCCATCTTAGTATGTACTTTTTCTTGATTTACTTTTGCAAGAGTGAATTCGTTTTTAGGATCTTGGAAAATGATATAAGCAACTACACTGAAATTCATGTGGATTCATTCATTGTAACTCGGACATTGCTTTGCATGGTAAAGAGAGTGGCCAATTCAGTTATTTACCGTCGAATAGCTTGTTTGTCTGAGTTATGGAGTGGTTGGCCTCTTTCGTCATACAGTATTAGTCCACTGAATCTCGGAAGTTCACACTTCTCTCCCATAAGAATTGGCCTTTGCCAAACTGGTGAATCTGAGTTATGGCTCTGCCATTCAACCTCATTGTCAAACTTAGCTCAAGTGATGGCGATTAAAGGTGATGGTCTGTCACTCCGATTTCCGTTGTTCCTCTCACTCCACTTCTTTGCTTCACTCCACCGTGCCGTGCCAATAAATAACCTGTTTATTGGGCGCGAACCACACACTGTGTCCTGGGTTTGTGATGTCCTCATTTTCATTTTAGTCTCCTGGCATCGCGCTTTCTTTGTGCTCTCCACTTCTTGAGCAATGCAGCACCGCCGAGAGTACAACTCAAGCAAGAGAAATGCTGTTTGAGTCGAAATCTTCCATTCATCCTCTAAGTTCCACAATGCCTCCATTTTTTTCCTTCTCTTTTTACACAAGTAGATCTCTCCTAAACTAGAATGCAAAATGAGGTTTTGATTGTATTTTGCTCGAGAGACCGGTAGGTGACGGTGAGACGGTGTCTTTAGAGCAGGGTGAATTTCACGTGAGTTTCACCGCCAAATGGGCTTGACCTGGGCCCTTCGGTGGTCAAGATTTAAGGGTGGGCCACTTACGTTACCGTTTGGGGGTACTGATGGTGACTCCCCGTCTGAAGCCAACTCATGTTTTGCCCTCATTTTTATGTGTGTATGTTGGCACCAGGAATCGAACCTTAGCCGGTTGATAACCACAACCACCGGGCCAGGAGTGATTTGGTATGCTTTGCCCTCATGAGGTCATCACGGACATTTTGTGAGTAATAAATGAATGAATTACAAAAGAAAATGTAATGAGAGAATAATTGATCCCATAACGGCCATTGGCCTTTTTAAGTGCTATGCTTTTAAAATCGAATTAATAAACAACTCAATGAATTTATTGATTCATTGATCGAATCAATTAGATTCTTTTACAAACCAGAAGAAATTAATATTTTAATTGTTTTTAAATCTATCATTTTGATTGCATTATGCCCTTTATGAATCTATAGAGAGTTTTTAACATCAAATTTCTTAGAAACTTAAAATAATAATAGTTGATTTAAATAGGAAAAAATATCAATCATGAAAACGTTGATCATATTCTCAAAGGAACAGTTTGATGGTTACAATCTCGTTCTCTTAATCCAGAAATTTAGGGTTCGAATTTTTGTATAATAAAAAAAAAAAAGAAAAAAGTCGATCACATAATCCGGCCCATGTCCAAACCCAAAGAAGAAATCTGGCCCGGCCCAGATCACCTAAAATAAGAGCGCAAGGGCGAGACAAGTCTACGGCTCCATGTTTGTGGACTTCTCGATGTTCGAATTCAGAATTGAAGTCCATCCTTTCTCCTTCCGGTTAGGGTTTATTCCATAGCGATTTCGGGGAACCTGAACGTCTCTTTCTCATCTCCAGATCTCTCTCTCTCTCTCTCTCTCATAGTTATTTCAAAATGGTTCTCTTCAACGCTTTCTTGACGCCCCCAAACTGATTTGCTCCGACGAACTCCGGTTTATTCAGGTACTCTCCTTGTCTGTTTCTCCAAATCTTTGATTTATGTAAGAAGAAGGAAAGATTTGTTTGAGTATCAACTCCTCAAGAAAAGAGGTTGCATTCATCTTCCAGAATCTTTTCATGTAGAGATGAAATGGATTAAATTTTGCTTTTTGTTAACGAATCTTTAAGCCCATATTTTCATTTTACTGTTCACTTGCAACTTGATATGCATTCTTGATGCGCATAATTTTCATCTTCTCCTGCGATTTTTGTCTGGTTAATTGTGTGTTAAGCGAGCTTTGACTCATAATATTTATAGTGTGCGTTCCTGGCTTAAACTTGTTCTTGATTGATTATCTGTCAGATCCACATACATCTGTTATAAAGTTGAGTATTGCCTTCAAGAAATACAATGGCAGGAAGAAATCGGGCCCCCCCGCTTCCCATGAAAGGTGGTGCTCCACATGGGCTTCCGCCACCGGCTCATGAGCACCCTTTTGCCAGAGGTGTAGTGCCAATGCCACCACACCCGGTACTTCTTGAGGAAATGAGAGAACCCCAGTTTGCTATGGGTCGTGGCCCACCGCTTCCTCCTCATCATCCTGCGATTATTGAAGAACGTCTTGCTGCACAACACCAAGAAATACAGGCACTCCTTGTTGATAATCAAAGATTAGCTGCAACCCATGTTGCTCTTAAGCAAGAACTTGAGGTTGCACAATATGAGTTGCAGCGGACGGCACATGTTGCCAGTTCACTGCAGGCAGAGAAAGATATGCAGATGAGGGAATTATTTGATAAGTCGATTAAATTGGAGGTGGATCTTCGTGGGGTGGACGCCATGAGAGCTGAGCTTATGCAAGTCCGCACTGATATCAAGGAACTGACATCTGCTAGGCAGGAACTTAATAGTCAGGTCGAAGCTAGGACACAAGATTTAAATAGAGCTTCTTCTGATTTGCAAAAGGTGCCAGCTCTGAAAGCAGAGATTGAGGGAATGAAACAAGAATTGCAGCGGGCAAGGTAATTGTGCATGTAATTTATATTGTTGATGTATTATATTTGTTTATTATCATGTGCACCAAAATAGTCTTTTATTCTTGGTTTAAAGGGCTGCAATTGAGTATGAGAAGAAAGGTTATTCTGAGAACTATGAGCATGGGAAGGTGATGGAAAATAACTTGATTTCAATGGCTCGTGAGCTGGAAAAACTCCGTGCTGAATTTGCAAATGTGGAAAAGAGGGCTCGTGTTGCAGCTGCTGTTGGCAATCAAGGTTTGTTTCGTGTAGTATTTTATATCTAACAGAAATTTGTGGTTTCCTTGTATTTTCAGAATAGTCGTTTTTGTTGATACGGGAGATTGTATGAAAACTTAGTAATTGTTTACATCCAAATGATATTCTAGGAAAATATTGCATCCCTATGCATTTAGTCAATGAAATGTTCTTAGATTAAGTGATTTTTTTTTTTATTCTTCTCCTAGATACATCTTTTACTTATCCATGCTTATTAATACTTTGACTTAATGTTTTCTAAGTTGCAGGTTATAGCGGAAATTATGGCAATGCTGATGCTGCATATGGTGGAAATCCTTACCCTGCTGCCTATGGCATGAATCCTGTAAGTTGTGAACATGTGATGGACCAGCTTCTATTTTGATTTTTTTTTCTTTGTTTTTATGTGTTCATGTCCTTAGCAGCTGTAGGGGGCAGTGAATTGGGTCAGGTCCTGATTATTTAATATGTGTTTAAACATAAGTATGGCATTCACAACATGTTGGTCTGCATGGATTGAATTATCCAAAATGATATGTTGTAGTTATTTAATGATTTTGATATTTCAGGCACAGTCTGGTACAGAGGGATATCCTCCATATGGACCTGGACCTGGACCTGGTTCTTGGGGTGCATATGACATGCAACGAGGTGCTCCAGGACACAGATAGATTATGTTGCTGGTTATACATTGCTACTGTCTCTCATCATGTGGGCTGGTTCCACTGGCTGCATGGCTGCAACTTACTTAGATGCTTAGGTTGGGTTTGAAGTCTTGTTTCATAATAGACAATTTGGGATTTATTCTCATTTTTTGAGTTCTTGCATTTGATGAGAATACATGAGCGTGGAAATGTGGAAACATGTCATTTTGATAATCTTCTACCCTAAATGCACTAAGCTTCTCTACCTTTCAGCCATCTTGAAATCTAAGTTCTGCTTAGTGGTTATTCTAGAAATTTTCTTTTTTGCTATGGATTAAAAACACCTGCTGCTTATTTAGTTTATAAAATTTGTAAAAACACATTTTATCAGGTATAATTGTAGTATCATGGTATTCTAATCTTTTATGCTTATTGCTAAATTATAACCCTATGCTTATTAGAAACACCTTGATGGTTGGATTTCTGCATCCTTGTGACCCTGAAAGAGTTTCTTTTGTTTACTTATTTGGCAGTTTCCACCATCATTTTATGTAAATTTTTCGTCCAGATACATTTCCTATCAAGTGGTGCAAATTTAAGGTCAAATATGTGGTGTAGTTGTTCAGATCAAAGCAGGATTTCAGTGCATTGTATCATCTGGTGCCTATAACTAGGCACAGTTGGATATATGATGGATCTATGACACCTCCTATGTCAATACTTGTTGGATATTGACACATTAATTTGTAGGTGCATTATTAGAGTGACAAGGATCTCTGTTAGATTTAACAAGCATATACATGCTTGCAAACATCCACACAAGTAAGCACATTTTGCAGATGTACATTAGGTTTCTAAACTACACTTCTCTATAAGGATCAATATGTATTTAATTTATTAGCATATAGATGTGTTCCAATGCAATCCAAGTAAGCGTGGTTTGGACCTTTCTTTCTTGCCACTCAATCCTCTTTTGAATGTTGAGCATGTCTTGACCCCGACTAGGTTTTACGTTTTTCCTGCACTGACTGGTATAGGATATGAAAAAGCTCTTGTCAGGTTTGTTTCAGTACTTTGGTGTGAGAATGCTTGATTTTCACGATACACTTAAAGTGACCGTGTCATTGAGATTTTCTGGAGATTAGTGGGGGTACTGGACCCAAAGAACAAGTATTCATTCTTTAGCTTAGCAACATTGGAGTATATTGCCGGTGGATGAACTTATCAATAAATACAATGAGCGGGTTCTTTGAGTGATTGTTTTGAGTCTCAATTGTGGACATGATGCCCTTCCATTTTCCTTATCACGTGGGATTGTTTTGTTGTGGCCTTGAGCTCAAGGATAGGGTGTAGCATCCCATAGAATGTTTCTGTCCATCTTTCTTCCCTTGGAAAAACTGAGAAGTACAGAAGGATTTCCTAATTATCATGGGTGCACTGGTCGTTGACAAGACATTCAGCACTGAAGATGCAGGATGGTTTCCTGGTTCTGGTCAGGTAAGTGATATATCTGTCTGAAATCATTGAATAAAAAGCAACCTGTTTTATGTTTCATATGTTGGTTGTGCTTGTCAAAAAATATCTTTCAGATAGCTGTGTGTCAGTCCTGGTAGGTTTTAAGTGTAAATGTGTATGACAGTCCTTTTTAAGTTTTGCTCTGTGGTTATCAGTTCTCTTCATTATTTAGGTTTGTTAGTTTAATAACTTTGGTGCCTTTCTGTGGACTTGAACTTTTTATATGTAGAGCCTATTGGTGTTAGTAAGGATTGAAGGGTATTTACTAGCCAAAGAAATTCCTCCTCCCCCCCCCCCGGGGCCCCGGGGGGGTGCCTGGTGAGTTTCAAGCAGCTGGGGGCAATTATTATCTACTTGCACTTGATTGCTATATCTTTAGTTTGGGTGCATCAGAAATGTGAGAATAGTATTTTCCCTCTTAGATTGTATATCCCAGTTTCTTGGACTTCAGTATGTGGGAGACAACAGACATTTTCTCAGGAAATTATTTGTAACTGGCACATTTTTGTGGATCTAATGTGAATCCAAAGCAGAAGCGATGGTCATTCTTTAGTTTAGTTATTTACAGGATTTGTTATAAAGTGCAACTGCATGTCAGTTAAAATTTTCTTATTAGATGAATAAGCTACTAGAGAGTCTCAGTGCAATATTTGAGAATTTATAGAGGCACTGCAGCTACATTCTTGTTCTTGTCTTTTTTTCTTTCCTTATGTAATTACTAACCTTAGTGGTTGCTGGGGTAGTATATTAGATCCCAACGAGTAATTGTTCCATTAAGAATGTTGTTTTGGTATCACAACATTAAACTCTAGGAACCAAAAGGTTCTGCTTATATCTCTACTTTATACAGTCTCTCAACCCTTGATATTATTGTGATTTTGTTGTTATGGTGTTCTTTATAGGGTTCGAAGGGAAGGGGTCATTTTGTTATTTGTTTATCGAGATCTCTTTTAGTGAAAGCTTGATATCCTTATTTTAGCAGTTGTTGTCAAGATTTATGCATTTTCTGTTGTTTTGGTAGATAAGGTTGTCCTCTATACCATTTTCTTTTATTTTTTGGAGCCTAAACTCTACAGATCATAATTATTATGCCAATAGAGCACTATTTATTTGCTGACTGATTATATATTTGTTTCCACTTCTTGATTTTTCGACTTTTCTTATTTCTAGGCTACCTTGCTCCTTCAAGTTTGTTGCGGCAGCTGCCATGCACTATACCCATATTTGAATTTCTGAGGTAAGCTATCCGTCTATCCTCTATTTGCAAGTTTGATGTAGTCTAAGAGTTAGAAGGATTACACCAAATGTTCATCATTAAGCTCCTGATATTTTCCCCTCTTAATGTACAATGAACCGCAACACGAGAAACTAAGATGCATGAGTAATCAGATAGTATGTAATTTCCAGCTATGTCCATTGCTAAAATAGGTTTGTAATACTCGTGTTTCTTTCCTCCAAATCAGTAAGAATGCAGTAAAACCTCTAGCCATGCACAATCTACCCCCATCCCAAAGGTTCTCAAATTATTTTAGCTGCCACTACCTACTTCATGCTTGGATTGGCCAAACTATAAACCCCCTCCCCCCAGTTCCAATTGGACCTCTTTTTTGCAAGTCCTAACTCCTAACTGAGAATTTTTAAGCAAATAGCGTATTAGGGAAAGCGACCAGAGTCCCTTGGAACTGGATAGCTCCATGAAGACTTCCAACAGTACTTTGCATTTCCTCTCATCTCATTACCATCCTCCGCAAGCTTAATGTAAAGTATCTGGGTCTTACATATTTGTGCCAACTTATGTCAACATTTACATCCAACCATAAGCCTAAGAAAAACTCAAGGAAGCAATAAAAAGGTTTCAACTTGTAGTCCTGATCAATTTGAAGAAAGCCTCCTCCTAAAGTTTAAAATATTCTTTATATTTCCTGTATACTAGTAAAATCTTTTTTTTTTGGTTTGGGGGGGGGGGGCTAAAACTCCAGTACTGTGCTGTGGTATGGTTGTGTTAATCCCGTGGAAAAAAAAAAACCCAATTATTACTTTTAAGTCAACCTGTGGAATCTATGGAGGTGGCTGGGCAAATGGTCGGGGCTATGTAGCTTCCCTCATTGAAAATGTTGGTATGTGGAGTGGCTGGAATTTCAGTGTATTGCTCTTTTCTTAATGCGGGAAGAAATGAAATGAAATTTTCCTCTTTCTTCCCACCAGGATTTTGTAATTTTGCATCTATAACTTTGATTAACTTCTGCGGGGGATTTAGATTATATTAAAGTATCTGTGGTCTTATTTCAGATAGCGTAGAAAATGAAGCCAGTGCTTATGAATTGGTACTCCTTGTAATCTGCATAAACCACTTTCCAGCTTTAACATGCTTTAAAAATTTGGGAGCAACTTAGTAACTAATCATTATTTTCCATGTAGACATTATGGTGTCTAATTTGGTGAAAATGTTTCTTGGTAGAGATCACTCTAAAATCCTTGAAATATCAGCTGCAGGTCCTTCTGCAGAATGCTTCATCACATTATGCTGTTGGTGATTTCTGAGCTTTGCTTCATCACATGATGCGGTTGGTGGTTTCTGAGCGTTTCTAGTTAATGTGAACTAGGGACATTTTTCATGAATTAGGTTTTCTCTTTCTGTTTGCAGCCTGTTACCAAAATTGGCTTTTTGTACCAGTATTTTTTATACTGGGTAGCTACCTTTGAAATGCTGTACATAATCAAGTATATGGGCGACAAATGCCAGCTGCGTCCATTGTCTTTTGATCTTGATGGCAGGGAGCTGACCTCGCACTCTAGGGCATGTGTACAGTGGCTGATGTTCTGATACGCCTTAGAGGGATGTGGGTATGGTAGAAAATTTTGGATGATGTCCAAAACGGTGGATTTTAATCAAAAACAATTGTGTTGGTCTTGGATTGTTGTCTTCATCATTCATTATTGTTTGTAATATTCTAGTCATTTTAATTGTTTCTTTTGGTTGCACTTGAGGGCCTCTAAGTGAGACAATAATGCAGTAGGCTGCATGTATGTAAAATCATGTATTTTGACTTCCAGATGGTTGATGCTTCCCATAATTTGAATTTGATTATACAAATTATCCGCTACTGAGTTCTCTGTTAATCTTTCTTCAACCATGGGGTTATCTTTTCTTGTCTTCCTATGAATATAGATATCTTCCAACTTCATGAATTTGACCACTTTGCTTGAAGAAGCTCTACATCAGGCTCTCCATTAACCTTGTACCAGGACATCACCTTTTAAGCTCAATTTCTAAAATTAGTGCGGCTTGGCGCAAACTTTGATAGGTTGCGCTGCAGATTTGTCCTTCCTTTTGAAGTTTATCCCCCTATCGCGGCCGGGCCCGAATCCAACCCAATTTGTACGCGACTTGCTTCTCATCGGGATTGTTGCTGTTTTGGCACTCGTACTGTTTGCACATGTGCATGTCTTACAATTTGTTTGTTGCTTAACTAGAGAGAGAGAGAGAGAGAGAGAGAGAGAGTAGTGTCATACTCGGTCGATCTCAAGAGTGCAGGGCTTGTTATTGTTTCTCTTGTTTTTGTAGTGTGAAAATGCAGTGGCCATCACTGTCTCTGTAACAAAACTGGAGGCGTTCACCGATGTTGTTTGATTCAATTAGACGTGGGTTTGAGTTTTTTAAGTACGAGTGAAATTTGATTTCTATTGGGAGCATCGGTTGGAGTCTTTTTCGTTGGGAGAGAGTCACTGTAATCACTGTAGTAGTCGGTTCGGATTAGTCGGGGGGTTGAACTCTTAATTTACCGGTAGAAATCCTTCCTCTTTTCATCCGACAACACCCAAATTGCTATATGGTTGTATCAATTCGTCGACGTCATCATCGTGTTCTTCGTCGTCTTAATCTCATCTCCGACTCAGATTAGTTCCCAATATCACTGTAAACACCAACCAATGTCCCGTTAGTTTTAGACGATCAAACTCGATGAGGATACTCCTGATTGTCCTTCTCTTTGTGGCAAATCATCGAACAGCTTGAACCCTGGTGAAAGTAGGAGTTTTGGGGATTGGTTTGAAGCAGTAGGAGAGGTGCTGTCGACGGCATTTCCAGTGTGGGTGGCTTTGGGGTGTTTATTAGGCCTCCTGAAGCCGGATTCCTACAATTGGCTTCAGCCCAAATGGATGATATTGCGCATTACACTTACTATGCTTGGGATGGTCATGACTCTCTCTCTAGATGATCTTCGGGGCGCTTTGGC
The DNA here is from genome assembly GCA_033439265.1 of Dillenia suffruticosa. Lineage (NCBI taxonomy): Eukaryota > Viridiplantae > Streptophyta > Magnoliopsida > Dilleniales > Dilleniaceae > Dillenia > Dillenia suffruticosa. The sequence continues at coordinate 7,591,561 of JAVTVX010000005.1, forward strand.
AATGCCTAAGGAGATATTCACTGGATTCATCCTTCAATACTCGGTTTGTTCCTTTATCTATATTTTCTGAACTTGTCTATCTGAATGATCTTCTTGTAAATTTTTCTTTAGTTGAACCATGCTTCTTGACAGAATACAATGTTGTAGAGCTAAGCAATGCGTTTCCAATAGAGATCATGCATCTGAGTCTCATTCCCAGTTGAGGTTTATGCCAGTTATTTGCTGAGACCCTTATAAAACACATTGTAATGCTGGTTTTTCTTTTTTTCTTTTTTATTTCCCCACTTCGGTAGGGTTCGTATTTGGTTGTTCTCTTTGTTACTGTAGAATTAAATCTGTGAATCGCTTGGAAATTTACTTATCAGATATGGAATTTCTTTAAGAAAGAAGACAAGATCAAGACACTGCTAGCACTCTTTTTTTTTTTTTTTTTTTTTTTTTTTTTTCCTTCCTTCTCTTTACAACTTTGCTCGAGTTTGTTTGAGTAAACCAAGATTCACAACATTCTGTAAGTAAACCTATTCTTTTATGCCTCTTTTGATGCCGACTGTTTATTCTTGACCTCCTTGAAGTTTTAAGAGTTAACATCTGGTCCCCTGTGGCACGAGGTGTATGATGCATGCGTCCAAGGCTATGAAGAGTGTTTTATAACTGTTCCGTGGTTGTGGTTCTTTATTCTCAGTGGCTGCTGTATTTCTGTGAAGCATAGACTTATATTTTGTCATACGTGAGGACATTACGCACCTCGATGTACTTGTGTGTAGTTAAGAATACAAACTGGGCTTTCTGTATGCCCTGTTATATGTCTTCCTTTTCATATGATCGATCTTCATAGAAGAATGTATAAATGGGAAAGTCTCAGCAACTTTTGAAGGGCAGACCCTTTAAAAGTACTCCTGGTTACTTGCCTTTGTGCAATTCCGTGTCACATCATTTGTAACTCCCTCTTGTCAGGCCTCGGTAGATTCTAATATTCAGATCCCAAGTGATGCTCTGTTGAGTAGGTGGAGTTTTATGGATCTAGTGCTTGCTTCTTCGTGTCCTAAAAAAGAGAGTTAACTGGGTTCATGTATGAAGGTGATGCCATTATCTGGATATTTTGTAAGCAAGTTTTAAATTTGCCGTCTTATTATGCAGCTGGGTTGATATTAGTTGGTTGCTGTCCAGGAGGTACGTCGCTGTTTTGTGTAATTTTACCTTTTCATCTTTGCTTCCATTTTCACAAGAATTATGATTTTACTTGTGCAGGAATGGCAAGTATATTGTCACTTATATTGCACAGTATGCAAGTATTCCTGGCTAGTGTCATCAATCTTTTCTATTTTTCTTTCTTTGAACTACGTGGTGGGGATTTTGATCATGTTATTTTGTTCCAGAGGGAATGTTGCTCTTTCAGTGTTATTGACAGCAGCCATCAGCCTAACTGCTGTGGTTAGTATTCTGGCATTCTGTCTCTTAGCAACTATAGTTTCTGCATAATTATTCTTCTCGAGCAGTCACCATTTAAATGTGTTTGTTGGACGACATGATCAATGAGAGGACTGCATATGATTGGATTCTGTTTGCTTGCCTAGCTGCTGGTTGTGTGTCTATTGGCAATTCAGACACAGCACAACATGAAAGGAATGATTTCTCCATTTTAGTTTGAATATACAGTTTAGTTGGGTTGATTTGCAGATCTATCCGGTGAAGGCTTGGCTTCACCTCCTCTGGTTTATAAAGCTTCTGGTTCTCTAATTCAGTTTTAGAAAAAAAAACATTTAGATTAAAATGTCAGCATTTAGCTCAATATAGCAAAATAACTCGTCTCTGAAAGCATCAGTTCACCGTCATGGTGTAAAAAAATGTTATCGTTCTTACCAATCTATCTTCAAACTGCAGGTTATGACCCCCTTTTCTCACCGGAAACTTGCCCGGCAATTTTGTTGCAGTTGATGCCCGTGGCCTTCTTATGTCCACACTGCAGGTGAGGTTCCCATCTACATGCGGTTTTCAGTTTTTGTCATTTTTTGTAATCAATTTTGTTAAATATGGACTGATCTATTATTCTGGTTTTGTAGTTCTCTCTGACAACACTGTTTATACATTCATTGTTGTTCCCTAGGTTGTGCTTCTTGCTGTTTTGGCTGGAGCATTTATGAATCAGTTTTTTCAAGGGGTGGTTCAATTTGTTTCTCCTTTGATGCCACCCATTGCTGTGGGAACTGTAGCTATCCTTTGTGGGATGCAAGATTTCTGGGGATTGATGTAGCATCCTCACGTACATATCTATTGAGGTTGGAATGCAGGTATGTGACAAAACAACAATCATCAGAATTTCCATCAATTAGGGCAGCATCTATTAGTTTTATCCAGTTGTCAATTTTGGATCTCCACCATAGAGCATGGACTGAAAAAATGACTTGCTGCTTTTCCTCCTACCTTTTCTTGGTGGGGCGGTTTTTGGGGGGGGGGCATTCATACATGACTTACTGTTATCCTAATACGGGGAAATCTAGGGATCTAATTTTCATTGTTCTGCTTTGCAGAATTCAGTGCTTGTTCTTGCCACTGAGGACTTTGGAAATCCGCTGACAGCAGTACCCCGTGCAGCATCCAGCGTGTGCCATTCAATTTTTGGTAGTATACTGGCTGAAATTTGGAGGCAATCTTCCCCCGCTAAAAGGCAAGACCGAGATCTTATTGACTAAAACGTGAGACAAGCTTGATTATATTAGACGGACCGAGAACTGTCTGTGTTTTTGCATTATGGTGGTGCCTGTAAGATGATATTCCGGTGCATCCAAATGCATTGGCTGGATTGAGGAGCTGTCCGATATTGTTCTTTGTCAATTTCTTGTTGTTCCATGTAATATTCTTTAATTAAACAGGAGCATGACTTTCCTCATTCTGTTTAGTATGCGGCTTTGCTAGTCATCTATCTTTCTTTCTTTCTCATCTTGTGTGGGGATTTGGCATCTTGGCGGCTTTTGAAGCATGAAATGATTCGGATTCAACAGTGATACTGACAAGAAAGGAAGCATTCCTCAACCAACTTAACATTAATGGACTAGATGCCTTTGTCTCCCTTGTTATGAGATAAGATAGGGTGGAAGGACACTTTCTGTCCACCCAGATACCCAAAAAACAAAAGATAGGGTGGAAGGCCCATCTGGCTTGCCTGATGCTGGGCCGGGCTGGCTTCGGCCAGGCCATATGTGCAAGTTAATATTGGTTTGGTCGGAGTATTTTGTACATGTTGATCAATTTTAAAATCTTCTTGGAAATTGCTTAAGAGTTAAATACATTTTTAATGATAGATCCAAATTTATATACTCTTTTACATCACCCGCCAAATATTTTGTTCATGTTGGAAAGGAGATGTTCCCGCAAAACTTGGATTCAAAACCCAAACCCATTGAAAAGAATTTCCCGCCAAAATGAATACTTAATCCTGAAAATTTGTACTTTTCCTTTTGCCGGGCCCTTTCCCCACTACAATTCCCTGTTCAATTCAGAACTTAAAACCTCAAAATTCCCCAAAATTCTTACGGTGGATTGAAGAATTCCTCTCTCTCTCTCTCTCTCTCTCTCTCTCTCTCTCTCAGAATGGAGAACTGTAAATTTCAGGGCTTGCCCCCATTGAAAAGAATGAGACTTCTTCAACAGAAAGAAGACAAGAACCGCATATTTCAGGGCTTGCCCCCGTTGAAAAGATTCAGACTTCTTCAACAGAAAGAAGACGAAGATAATCAGGCAACGTCATTGCCTCTTCCAGCAAAGAAGAGAAAAGGGTCTCGTGAAATCTTCTTTATTAGAGACATCACCTGTACCTCCACCTATTGCCTGCCTACCAAGAAAAGGGTTCGGGCTCTCCAACCAAATGTCAGCCCCACAAAACCCCCACTCGCTCCTTTCGACCTGAACATTGAATACAATCCCCAGAACGAAGAAAAAGAAGAATCCGAGAACCCTGAAGTGGAAATTGAAATCCCAATCCAAAATGAAGACGTTCAACTTCAAGGTGTTGAAGAATTCAAAGCAGCAAACAACCTTAATCACATTGACGACGATGATGGGATTGTCTGTGCTATCTGTGACAGCACAGATGGGGATCCATCAGATCCAATTGTACTCTGTGATGGGTGTGATTTAATGGCTCACACGACTTGCTATGGCATCAAGGATCTACCGGAAGACGATTGGCTTTGCTCTCAGTGCTTGTTTAGAAACAAGAATGGCAAAAACAAGAAAAATCCATCATGTTGTTTGTGTCCAATGTCTGATGGAGCTTTGAAACCGACCACCGATGGGCGGTGGGCGCATGTTGTCTGCGCGCTTTATGTGCCGGAGGTTTTCTTTAAGGACCCAGAGAGCAGAGAAGGGATTGATTGTACTATGATTCCTCAGAAAAGATGGGAAGGGATTTGCTATTTGTGCAAGTCTGCAAGAGGGTGTGTCCTAAATTGTTCTGAGCCTAAGTGTCCATTGGCATTTCATGTCACTTGTGGGATGAAGGAAGATCTTCATATTGAGTACAAGGCAGGGAGGAACAAGTCTGCTATTGTTGCTGGGTTCTGCAAACCTCACACCGAATTGTGGGAAAAGGCATTTGGTTTCTTGTACCTAAAGGCTTTAATTTGTCCTAATTTTGTCTAAATGTAGGACCGATGTGGTTTTGTTAACAAGGCCTTTGTTCTTTTTTGCAGCAACAACAAACTGGGAAGTTCAGAATTGTGGCAAGGGATGAGCGCAAGGGATGAGGTGTGCCTTCGGACTTTTAGATTGATTGGTTGGTGCTTGTTAGTTTTCTTTTCTAGAATTCAGATTAGGTTAGTGCAGTTTCTAAGAATTTTTTCAGGGTGTTTTTTTCCCCCCTTAACCCAATGTGTTTTCACCGAATGAGCTGAACAAAGACAATAAGTTCAGTCTTATTTGAGGTGCCGGGACATTTATATATTCTCACGTCTGACTTCATCAATGGATGACTTGCTATCATTTTTTGTTTATTTCCCGAAAATTTGATAGTTGTTATACAAAAATTGTTTATATGCAAGTTAAGCCTACAAGATGTGTTGAAAATGTGGTAAAAATCTGGAAGTTGCGGAATGCGGATCATTACTTATTCACATCTCCTACTTGGATCCATCTTGTCGTGCAGTAGATGATGGTTCCACCATACACCATTCTTATATTTTTTTGGTAACAAATACACTACTCTATGTGCAAATGCATGATGTTTGTTCTTTGCATTGCTGAAGCTATTTTATTTAATTTAAGAATTTTTTGTGGTAGGGGGTGATAACTTAAAGAGTATTTGTTTTTTCTCCTTTGTATGGTTGGATTAATGGAAATTTTTGAAGAACTTCTTTTTCATAATAACTTTTTCCATCTTTGAGCCCTTTTCAAGAATTTTCTGGGCCGCACGGGCCTTCCACCTCACGTAGGCCCTGTCTCAATTTGCCCATTTTCTTAAAACACTTCCTAGAATCGGCGCTCTTCAACGTCGGAAGCACCAGAATCGGCGAACTAGCATTCAGCATTAGCAACCAACACCATGTGAATCGGCAACAATAATATTTTTTTTTCCTCATATATACATAAGATGGACAAATGTCAATTTAACATTAGAACAATGAAACAGAAATACGAGGGCGTCATAGCTTTTTTATATATACCAGGAAGGGTATACTGCGCTTGCGCGGTGTGAAGAAATTTATATTTGGGTGATGTGCCCATTTATAAAAAATATATATATATATATATATATATATATATATTGAAACGTTAATTTAGATTTAAATTTATAAATAATTGTTTACAATAAATAATTATAAAGATTTAAATATTTTTTAAAATATTTATTATATTGATCAAATACTTTAATTTATAATTGAGCAAAATTTATGTACAGACTAAATATTAATTTATTTGGTCAACAATAAATTAAAAATTAAAAATATTTCAATATTTTAAAATTATGACTTAGAAAAACTATGAAAGATTTTTCATCAAATAATAAATACATGTAATATATTTTTTATATTTTTTTATAATCATAAAATTTTATAATAAAATTATCTTTTATTTTGCATAGATTATTATTTATTTAGTATTATTTAAAATATTTTTATAGTATAACAATATAAAAAAGTATCATATTACAATATTATAATATTTTTTTCACGATGATACTATAGTATTATTATTATAAAAATGATAAAATTATGAAAAAAAATTACACCGAGTGGACCAAGGAGCGCTCGATTTAATCTTAATTTAAAAATATTTCTTTTAATTAGTATTTTTGTAAATAAAATATAAAATTTTATAGTATTTTAACATTCAAGTATTTATATATATGCACAAATATTTTGTTACGTACACATCTTCATAAATCATATCATTAAAAAGAATACATTATGTACGTTATCCGATTGTGTGATACGCTTTCTAATTACTTTAGTTTTATAAAATTATTTTTTAAGTATATAAATAAATAAATTTATTTTTAAAAAAGAAAAGAAAAGAAAAAAAAATATAATAGAAATGAAGAAAGCGCTGACATGCATTTTGAAGTTTCACACTCAGGCTGTCTTCTTGAAAATTTATGTCATGTGTGTGGATTCCATTTCCAAAACCAGGTTCACTTACGGGGTATAGTTGATGAGTTTTGCGGTGAGATTCACACCCATTACTTTTTCACGTGCTATTATTTTGTTTTGGGACTTTTGAAATCTAAAAAAAAAGTAAAATAAACAACATTAATGAATGGAGCCTTAGTCGACGAAGGCTATTTCCTTCATCAACGAAGGTTCCAGTCTTCGTGGGGGTGCACCTCAGATTCAAAAGTAAACTTCTAAGATTTTACTATTTTATTTTTGTTCTTTTAGTTATATACATTTGCAGGAGTATATTGAAAATTGACTTCTTAAAACTAAGTGTAATAAAAATAATGTTTGTTGATGAAGGTTCTACGAAGGTTGGAATCTTCGTTCACAAAGGTTGGCTCCTTCAAATATCTTTTTTTTTTTCTTTGAATATCTATTTAAATTTTGTTATATTTTTTATATTTATTTATTTATTTTTTATCAGTAATATTTTATTTTGATTTAAAAAGTAACGTATTCTATAAAAAACCAAAACAATAAAAATAAAAAAGAAAGCATAATAAAGCAAAGTAAAGACCTATGCTATACATTACATATCTTATACCATAGTAATACATTTATATATCATACCAAAAAATAATACACTTTCAATTTTTTTTTTTTTTTTTTTTTTTTTTTTTTACTTTTCAATTTAAAGACTTTCAATTTTTTAAAAAAAAAAAAAAATTTTCAACTTAACATAATAATAAATGAATAGATAGGATTTAATCCAATATATTTTTTTAATGTTTTTAACCCGCTAATGTTTTTAACCCTTCTTGTAATAATATTTTATCAGTATAATTGAAAACAGATTATTCTTATATGACTATCCTAACTATCTTTGAGATTTAAGGCTTAGTAAAATAAAGTTTTGAATTATATTTGCTATAAAAAAATGAGATCCAAAACTGATTTAACATTAAATATCCTAAATTAAGTATAAAATTAAGTATAAAATTATAGAATTCGTTATTGACATTAAGTATAAAATTATAGAATTCGTTATTGACATTTTTATAATTGTAATTTTTACAAATTGTATTTCTACTATACACATTATTTAACTATTTAAAAAGTGATTTAACATTAAATATCCTAAATTAAAATAAAAAATATCTGTAAATATTAATATCTGTGTAAAATTTTAAATATATAAATATTAAATTATAATTATAATATTTAATAATTTAAGTGTAAAAAAACTTATATATATTAATATTTAATTAAAAGTTTGTAAAATCTTCAATATATAAAAAATAATTTAGTTATTTAAATACTTAATATATTTTTAGTACTTTAAGTTTAATATTTGTGACAGAGTAGGACGGCTTTTATAATTAAAAGTAATTTAAAAAATTAAATATCAAAATTAACAGTTTATTCGAATCAAATATTAAATCCTAAACCAAATATTGTTTAACTCTAAAAAATGAGAATAATTCTGTACATGGCAGAACAACCTTGGTAGTTCTGTATTATGCAGAACTATCAAAGTAGTTCTATTAATTTTATTGCATATTTGTATTTTTTTAATCTAAAAATATTTGTAATGCCTTCCTCGATGATTTTTTTAATGTGCTAAATTTGTAAAATTGATTGTTCCAAAAACAGAAAAAAAAGCTAATTCATATTACAAAAAAAAAAGATCTCAGAAAATGCTCCTCGGAAAGCCTAACCAACATCTTCTTTTTCTTTTTTTAAACTCATAAATAATAAAATTTTTAAAGTATAAAAATAGAAAAAAAGTTAATTATTTATATAATATAAAAAACAATAATTTGAGAGAGGGGGTGTGGCAGACGAGAGCCGTAGAACTTGAAGTTCTACAGTGCAGAACTTGATTCTTCTGTAGTGTAGAACAAGTTGCAGAACATGGTTGGTCATTCTGCGCTACAGAACAAGGAAGTTCTGGAAGTGAAACTTCAGTGCAGAAGATGGTTCTGTGCTGCAAAATTACGTAGTTCTGTTGGTTCTGTGGTTCTGCACAGTGCAGAACTTGGTTCTACAGTGCATTGTTCTTTTTTTTTTCTCTTTTTATTTTCATTTCTTTAAATTCGATCTAAATATTCTAAATTAAAACGAAATTTTTTTTGCATAATATTAATATATGCGTAAAATCTAAAATATATAAAAAAATGCATGTTCTTAGGGGCTAAATTATAAAAAATATTTAAAATATTTCTAATGGCTTCATCGATGAATTAATTTTTTTTAGGGGCTAAATTATAATATTTTACGGTTCTGCACCACAAAACGTGTAGAACTTAGTTCTGCAGTGTAGAACTTAGTTCTGCAGTATAGAACTTTTTAACACTTTCAATTTTTTTTTTTTTACTTTTTAATTTAACACAATCTAACACATAAAATAAATTAATAAATTGATAGTTAAGATGTATTTTGATAATGTTTTTAACAATGGCATTGTTGTTGCACAAGAATGTTTTCTTTTTTTTTTTAATTTTTTCTACATTTGGTTGTTCCGTGGAGAACTTTTTTTAATAATGGCATTGTTGTAATATTAGTTACTCTCTTTTTTATTTTTAATAATTTTTTATAACATCATTTTCTTTTTTTATTTTTTATTTCTCAAAATTTGTTTATAATGGTTTCCTTTGTAACTTTTTATATATTTTAATATAATGGTATTTTTGTAATATTGGTAACTCTTTTTTATTTTTTAATAATTTAAACTTTTAAATATTAAAAATTCATAAATATTAATATTTAATTTAAAGTTTTCAAAATATTAAAATTTTAAAAGTTAATTTTAATATTTTAATATTTATATAATATTAAAAGTAATTTGAAAAAGTAAATATTAAAATTAACACTTCATCTGAGTCAAATATCAAATCTTAAATCAAATATTGTTTATCTTAAAAAAAGTAGAATAGTTCTGCAATTTGCAAAACTACCTTTGTATAGTTCTGTACTTCACATAACTACTTAGGTAAGAGATAGGGAGAGAGCAAAAGAGGGAGGGGAAACGGGGAGAGAGAGAGTGGAGGGAGGTAGGGGGAGATGGGGAGAGAGAGAGGGGGAGACGGAGAGAGAAACTGAATGTATACATTTAATGCATGCAATTAAATAAAAATCTTGTGTGTGGTTTCTTTTTTATAATATTATTAAAATATTAAATAATAAACTAAAACTATATCATTCAATAATTTAATTTAAGTAAACTTTTAGATATATCATATAAATTAAAATTTTATAAGAATAAAAACATTTAAACATTTAAATATTTAAATATTAACATAATTGTGTAAATGTTATCATATAATTTAAATATTTGCATAATGGCATACAGAACAATTTCAAAGTATGCAGAGCTACTTAATGCAAATGCAGAACATCTTCTTTTTTTTTTTTTTTTAATTTTTTATAAGGGCATGCAAAACTACTTATTTGTTTATTTGTTTTGTCTTCACTATTGTTCCGAAAAAATTCAATTTCCATTTACAATCACAATGCATAAGAATAAATCTCCTCCTGATTTATTTGGCAATAACTTTGTTCCATTTTCTAAAAAGTGTGCTTTATATAAATGGCTAACAATTTGTTTCAAACTTTCTTTCAGGGACTAACATGTAGAAAATTCGATTTTTTAATTGCTCCATTATCTTGATACACAAATTGCATTTTCATTTCTCGTAGAACATGTACCCCAACTTTGTTGGAAAAAGTGCTTGTACTCGGGTTTCGAACATGAGATGCATTTTGACATTTCTGCACTGTGCAGAAATCAGTTCTGTAGTGCAGAACTCAGTTCTGTAGTGCAGAACTCAGTTCTGTAGTGCAGAACTTAATTTTGTAGTGTAGAATTTAGTTTTACAGAACTTTACTTTTGCAGTTTTGCAATACATGCGAACTTAGTTCCATCGAGTCCTGTATGTTCTGCAGTGCAGAACCACAGAACTACAAAGTTTTACACAACTCGGAAAACCAACGTTCTGCATTGCAAAACCACACTTTTGCAAAATCACGGTTCGGTTGTTCCGTGAAATAGTAGTTCTGTGATTGTAAAACCATTGAATAGTTGTTCTGCGAAATAGCAATCACAAAAATATTTTGATTTAATGTTATGATATTTGAAAAATTATAATTTTAAGAATACAAAGAAAAAATTATTTTGAAGATATTTTTATATTAAAAAAATATAGACACTAAAATTGATAGAACTATCTGCGAAATGTAGAACCACTAGGGCGGTTCTGCGAAATGCAGAACTACCCTTATAGTTTTGCATAGTGCAGAACCACCAAGTGCAGAACCACCAAGATGGTTTTACGAAGTGCAGAACCACGTGGGTTGTTCTGCGAAATACAGAACGACCCTTGTAGTTTTGCGAAGTGCAAAACCACGAGGGTGGTTCTGTGAATTGCAGAACTACCCTTGTAATTTTGCAAAGTACAGAACCACCAAAATGGTTCTGCACAATACAGAACTACCCATGTAGTTCTGCACATCTACCAAGGTAGTTCTGCCAAGTGCAGAACCACCGAGATAATTTAATATTTAACTTAATATTTTATAAAATTTTTAATTTTAATTTAATATTGCAAGTAATCATGCCTTCTCCCACTAGATCATTATCTTCTCAAATCCATTCTTACCCACACTATATTCATACATGAGGATAGAGAAACATATCCCAAACAAAAGCTCTAGAACAAGAACATATTATTTATACAATGGTTATACGGAGTAGAGCTATTACAGAACTGACCTATTATAGAAAGAACTACCAGTAGAACTACCAAAATGCTATTGCAGAACTACAAGTACAGAACTACACACCAAGTGTAGAACTACGCCGTGCGAAGTGCAGAACCACCAAGATAGTTCTGCGAAGTGCAGAATTATCCATGTAGTTCTGCATATCTACCAAGGTAGTTCTGTCAAGTGCAGAACTACCAAGATAATTTAATATTCAACTTAATATTTTATAAAATTTTTAATTTTAATTTAATATTGCAAGTAATCATGCCTTCTCCCACGAGATCATTTAATATTCTAATTTTTCTACGAAAGAACTGACTGTAGTCCCGTGGTTTTGTGATTGCATTTCTGTGATTGCGAAATCATAGTTTTTTGATTGCCAAACCACAATTTTATTAACCAACTCAAAAAACTGTATCAGAAAGTAAAAGGAAAAACTTTTCAAATAGATGAAGAACAAAATTTACAATAAATAACATAACCAAACACAAAAACCTCAACCGAGCAAAACAATGAAATCCTACCAAGCACACTTCAATAACCGATTCAGTGACTTAAAAATAGTCATCAATTACGCTAAAAAAAAATCCAACCAAAAGAACAAACTCAACATTGATATTTAAATCAACTATACTCATATATATATAAAATACATAAATCACATATACAGAAATACTAAATCGTAAACGGTTCTTTACAATCAACAAGAAAACCGAATTTCCCAATATCACATACTTACAAACAAGAAAAAACAAACACAAGTTTTTATAAGATCACTTCCATATACCATATCATCATCATAAACAACACCACTCTCTAGGAGATGAAAAAGAAAAAGAAAAAAAAAATCCTTCAGTAGTAAACATGAATAGTAGCAAAACAAACGTCAAGCAAAACAAATGCTTAGAAACACAGACCTTCAGAATAGATGAATCGCTATTATACAGTACAACCATCATCGTTAGGCATACCACCTTCCTCAACAGGAACAAAAAAAGTAACATTTTTAAATTAGAAATAAATACGAAGAGCAACAAGCAGAATAAAATAGAACAAAGTAAATGTTTAGAAATAAGAAAACTAACACAAATCTTCACAACAGAGAGCAATCCATAATGAGCAACTGAACGTCTCCATTTGCCCCACTTAGAGAGTGAGAGTAAGTAAGAGACAGAGAGCGCAACTGCCCCTTTTTATAATGACTAACAATATCACACTACTCCATCAACACGGCAAATAAAATGAGAAGAGAAAGTCTAATCACATAGAAGACAATGAGTGCAAAAGGAATGGCCTCGTCTACTTTTTTTTTTCCCCAAAAGCAGAAAGATAGTTAAATTGACAGAAATACCCAAACTCCCAAATCATCACAGGAGGGAAGTAAAAAGTCCATTAAAAAAAAAACAAGGGCAAAAAAGTAAATTATTAAAGGGTTCTCCCAACCACTGCAGGCATGCCTTCTATGTAATCAATAACAAAATCTACCTCATTAATGTATCTGAAGGTGAAGATGAGCGGTGGTAGGAGGTTGTTGACTTATATGGTAAAAAAAATTTAAAAAAGATATTAAATGAAGACGAAGAAAAAAAAAACAGACCATGTCAGCTCTACCTCACAAACGAGCAATTGCATTCTGCCAATTGGAGGATGACGAAATCCAAATGGCAAGGGGTCTTTCACGCTTATATCTATACTAGGAGGAGAACACCACACGTTGCACGGTGTAGAGTATTGATTTTGACTGTAAAATGAAGGTAGTTGCCCAGTGTGGTTTAGTGAAATTCGGATTAGTTTTAGTTTTGGGACAAATATAATTTTTTTTTATCATACCGATGAAATGAAACCAAAAAAAAAAAAATTATGTTAATCTTTAGATATATGTTAACTAAAAAAAAGTGTTCAAAATAGAACCAAACATATTTGTTCTTTTTTTGTGATCTTTTTTTTTTTGGTTTTGATTTTATAAAATTGTTCTGTGTTGTGGAGGACGAGAACCAAAACTTATAAATATGAACATCGGATTTAAAATTTAATAAGAATATATATATATATATATATTTAAATATTTAATCTAAATATGTAGATATCTATTTAAAATTAAGTAAATTAAATATTAAAAAAATATATCAGGAAATAAAATATCTGTATAATGCTATATATAATGTTATGTTTAACAGCTATAATCGTGTTTGAGTTCTTGTGTGCATATATTTTTCTTAATTTTTGGGTCATTTTTTCTATATAGAAAGAGGGGTGAGAAAATGTGACTTATATTGTGTGCGGGGGTGGGTGCTATATACTTAAAATTATATATTTAATTTGTTAATTTATATTCTGATATAATTTTCAATGATAAAAGACTTTAATAGTCAATTTAAATAAAAATATCCATAATGTTGTTTTGGTGCATCATTTAATATTTTCAGATTTTTTATCAAAAATTTGATATTTTGTTCAAATAAATATGAAATATTGAAAAAAAATAAATTTTAATATTAAAAAAATTGAATATAATGTGTTGTTGTGGCATGCAGTATTGCAGGCCTTGGTTGAGGAAACCATGTAATTTAGGCAGATAGCGAGTTTGTTTTAAAACGAATGAAGTTTCCAATCTTAATAATTTTTAAAGTTGTAATATTTTAATTTGAATAGGAAACTAAAGTTATATAATTTTTGCTTTTTTATAATAATTGTTTCAAATTTGGTTTTTTTAAAACCTTTTTTATATTGTTGTTTAGATTATTTTTTGATTTTTTGCTAATCATAAAACTTGTTAATATATAAATTTTAGCATTTACATTTTAATATATTAAATATTAATATTTTAGGTTTTAGAAGAAAACACAAGATATTTTAAATATTTAATTCTTATAATATTAATATTTTTTTTAGTCTTAACAATAGTCTGTAATATTAAATTGTAAACATAATATTAAACAAAAATTTAAAAACTGTTAAAACAAAAAAATGAATATTAAATTATCTTGATAGTTTTGTGGTTTATATGCAGAACCATCGTGTTTCTATGATTGGTGGAACTGTCGTGGTTCTGTAGTTGGCAGAACCTTCACGTGGTTCTGCAGTTGGTAGTACGTTCACGCGGTTTGCAGAATGGCACGCAATGGAGTAGGTTAGTCGCAATAAATGCTAGGAAAGAGACTTATGTAAAAGAAATGAGTTTTTTGAACTTTATTGATATCTACCACGATACGGCTTTTTGGTTTGTTTGGCCTGTTGTGTTTTCTTTTTGTTTACTTCGTTTCGCCACATTAAATCTTTCTAGTTTTGTCACCATGTTTTCACTTGTTGGATGTTCCACCATAGGCCTTCTTTATCATATTAGATTTTTTTTTGAGACATTTAATGGACGTTTTTTTATCCATTTTATTTTTCGTGAATGGTCCAGTGCCTGCCTATTGCATTTGTTTCTTTGACTTGCAACGCATTCACTAGTTCTAGTACGATAGATTCATTTACAAGTTTGTGCTGATTCGTGTTCCATAGAATTCATGACGTAGGTGTGATTTTTATTAGTTATAAAATAATCATGATAAATTGAGGGTTGTAGACGCTATAACCTATATTGTTATTGAAGTTGGTGATCACCTTGCTGGACATTTTACTGAGCTGCTCAAGTTGGCCGTAATAAGCATGAATAAGTTTCATGTAGGTGTGACTTGAGGTAACTGAATGACTCACGATGCATTTCAAAATCGATCGGGAATGATTTGCATTATGCCTGCTATCTTAAAAAAAAAATCAAACAATAACCGTGACTCAAATAAAAAAACAAAACATAACACAATGGAAAAATATATGTACAGAATCATATTGGAAATTTTGTGGTGGAAAACTGTTGGTGTTACAGATCTTTAAACTTCCATTTATCTATATCATTTGTAAATACTTTTAGGATGTATCAAAGTGAAGTTCTCTGATATAAATGTGGTGCTATTGGTATGAATAAGAGGTTTACTATTATCTGGATAGAAAACACCATCATCTTGATGGAGAAAGACGTCGTTCGGCATAGCAGAACGATATGGTTCTGCTATGTGCAGAACCGTCGTTTTGTATAACAGAATCATGTAGTTTTGCATTTTATAGTTATGCTATGTCCAGAACTTGTAGAAAATTGTGTAATTTGAATCCTTATACAATTTAAAATAAAAAAAATATTTATAGGTTTATTGAAATAAAAATATTAATAATATTTTCTTCGTTTATCATTTAATATTTTCACATTTTATGTCTGAGTTCTGTTGTGTGTAGAATCATGTTGGCTTGCTATGTGGAACTATACGGTTCTGTTAGGTAGTTTTGGACTGGAATGCTGCTTTACAAGACTTTGCAAAGGTATTGAAAAAGAATAATTAAAAAGTAGTTTTCATTCATCATTAATATTTTTAGATTGTATGTTACAATTTAATATTTTGTTTAAATAAATATCAAAATAATTTAATTTTATTATTCAAAAAATTTGGATATTCAAATAATAAGGCGGTATACATATTTTATTTTATTTAATATGTTAGATGGTTGGATGCAGTGTGGAGTTATACGATTTATATAATCATTTCATATAAGGTATTCTAGATTTCAACAGTATTGATAATAATTTTTAAAAAAATTATTTTTTATTAGAGTAAAAATAGTTAGATATTTAAGGAGGGGTCCTGCTAGGTAGCAGAACAAGTGGTCACGTTATGTAGCAGAACTAGGTGGCAAAACATGGGGTTTTACTATGTTGTAGAACAGGTGGTTGTCGTTCTGCTAAGGTGCAGAACCACGTGGTTGCGCTATGTAGCAGAATCGACAGATTTGTTTATTTTGTTAAAAAAAATTTATAAGAGTAAAAATAATTAAATATTTAATGTAAATACACACATATTTATTTAATAGAGTGTAAATTATATATGAAATTAAGTATATGTGGAAAAAATGTATTTACGTAATGTTATATTCAGAGGATATAATTGTTTTTGGCTATTTTTATGTATTTTTGTTGTAGGTTGTAATTCTGTGATTGGGAGAGCCGGGACGTGGATAGTTGTATGTAGAACCATTGTGTCTCTGTGTTTGGTAGAACTGTCATGGTTCCGCTGTTGGCAGCAGTGGGTCCTGTGAAGGGAAGCACCCATATGTTTGTGGAATGAGTTGTCGTATTTTTCAAATCATAGTCTTTTTTTGTTATATTTTTCATGTTATGTTTTATCTAAATTCTAAATAATTATCTAACATCTAGCGTCATAAATGAAAATGGAAAAATAATTGGATAATATCAATTTTTGTGTAAAAATTGAATTATATAAATATGAATAATTTGCAAGGGAAATATTTGATAATATTAATTTGAGAAGATATAAAATCCAAAAACTGAAGATTGTATTTAGAATTAAAAATTGCAAAAAATTGAAAGAAGTCTTCCTGATAGGATGCTATGGATGCAAATCCAATAACGAGGGCTTAGGAGAATAAAGTAGGTCGGCCGTAATAAATGCTTGCAATAAATGGTAAGAAAGAGAGTTACGCAAAGGGAGTGAGTTTTGTGAAGTTTTTGATATTTCTTGGGATACGCCCTTTTGTTTTCTTCGGTTTGTTTTCTTTTCTTCTTCGTTGCTTTGTTTTACCTGTATCCTTTTGGTATTCCTTTATTGTATTCCTTTCGGAGCGTATTCCTTTGTTTGCTGGATTTGTTTTTTTGTTCACATGGTATCTCTTGTTTTGCTTATTTCTTTTGTTTGTTTCACTCTTTGTTTGTGCAGAGCAGAGGATAGGGCGGAGAAACAATATTTTTAAAAGAACGGTTGTAAAAACAAGTATCAAGTAAGTATCATTAGGTTAATGCGGCACATGGAGTGTTATTGTTTGGGTGCCTTCTTTACAGAGTTTAACATTTGAGAAAAATAATAAGGGAGGCAAAAAATGGATAAATGGATGTCGGAATTTACTAAATTTGTTGAGTTAATGTATTGGTATCTATTTTGTTGCTTTGTTCTGTTTGTTGGATACAGTGATTGTTTTTCCTACTATAAAGTATATTGGAAGGAAACAGTACAAATGCATAAAGTATGTAACCGGGACCATTATTGAGGTTATTGAGTTTCATTGATTGTTTTTTTGTTTTTTTTCCCTTTGGTTTTTTTGCACTACGGAGCAAAAATTTTTATTGAGGAGGAAGACAGTAGGGTCCGAGGGAAGTACTGTCATTTGAGTTGTTTTTTATAGAATTAATATATTACGATTTTTATAATGCGTGTTGGTATTTTTGATCATGTGGTTTGTTTTGTTGTTAGAAATTTGATAGAAGAGTTAAAAAGTTTAGGTTTAGTTTCAGGGATAGTGCAGGCTAATTGTTGCGGTAGAATGGAAAAAGTAGTAAGCATCAGTGAGATTAAGAGCATAATGACACACAAAGAATTGGAAATCGCAGCGAAAGAAATGGGTTTAGGGGTTGATTTTTGTTTAAGGTTACCTAAAGGGGATGAAAGAGCGAATCAAGTAGGAGAGAGATTCGTCCCGATGTATAAGGAGTATGTAAGATATGGTGTATGGGTGCCGTATTTAGGTCCTTTGTCGGTTGTCCTGAAAGGTTGGAATATATTTCTAACTTTGTTTATCCCTAGTGCATGGAGGCTAATAGTAGCTGTTGTCAGTTTAATAAGCTTTTGTTGGCTGAGACTTGATTTTGAAATCCTGTTGTCTGTTTTTTGTCTAAGAAAGTGTGCAACTGGAGGTGCAAACGAGGATTGGTATTGTGTTCAATCGCGTAAAGAGTCTAATTGGAAGTTCTATTATAGGAAGACTCTTGATAGGTCGTGGAAGAGAAAGTTTTTCTTTGTGGAGTTTCTAAAGGAAAGTTTGATCCCGTTTATACCGGTAGATGGTGAACCTCTCATATTGGCCTCCAACCCATTGACTCCTCATTCTGTGCATACTGATTTTGTGAAATCAGTTGGTAAATACTGTGTTGGAAGGGGCACTTGTATTTGGGTTGACACACTCATCCAGGATGAGATGTTAATGCTTGCTGGTCTTTTGTTAAATGAGAATGTGCAGATCGAAAGGTCAATTTTGGTACAGAAAAAAGCGATGGAAGTTGTAGACTCTTTAAGGTTTGCAGAAGCTGATGACCTGCAGAGAGTCACGACGATAAAAGAAATAAGAAATGTAATACAAAAAAGGCCAGAGGAGGAAGAAAGTCGGCCCGAGGAGCATACATTGCAAGAAACTTATTCTAGAAAGAAAAGAAAGCTTGTTTGGACATCTGGGAGCGAGGAAGGGGATGAGAGTGAGGAGGTGAGAAAAGAAAGGGAACAGAGCGGTACCGTTGGCATTGCTGGTGAAAGACTGAAGGATTTGATCATTGACAGTGATGAAGGAAATGATGGCCAGAATAATGCAGATCTAGGAAAAGAATTGAATGCAAGGACCATGGAATTGCTGGGAGAAAAAGAAGCACAGTTAGCAACTGAAATGTTAATTGTTCAAAGTGGCTCCAGCAGTGCTGTTGCGCCAATTGATGGGTCTAGAGATGCGAAACAGAAGGGAGTTGCTGCAAGCTGTGATCATCTACAGTCTTGCCATTTTGATTTGGAAAAGGTTAGAAAGTTCGCGGATGGAATCAGTTTTACTCATAAGGAAAGTCTATTGAACCGATTATCCTTGGAAGAAGGAGAAGATGCTGTCATGAGTTCTTTGCTTCAAGTAGTTTTTTCATAGATGCTAACATTTTGTTGAAATACAATATATGATATATTTAATATAAGAATATAGTATGTGTGAATTAAGAAATTTTTGATCTGTGTTTTTTTTTTAAAATTAGGCTGCCACATTTGTTCAATTTCAAAGCCTGCGAAAGACCAAAATAATAAATGAGATGCACGGGAAGTTGGAGGAGCAGTCTGGCTTGAACGCTGCAGATGGTGAAAGGATTGAAGAGTTGATCACAATGATAAAAAAGAAGGAAGGAATGTTAGAAACAATAAAGGCAGATCTTCAATCATCGTATGAATCAGTGATGTAGCCATATCAGAATTCGAGAAGTTGAATACTATACTGAGAAAGACCGAAGTAGAGCGGTGGGCTGCTATAAAATTAGTAGAGGAGAGAGTAGAGGCTCTGAAATTTTCAGAGAAAAGGATCAAAGAATATGAAAGCAGGAATCAATAACTTGTGGACAAACTGTCAAAGGCACAAGATTTTATTTGTAGAGCTGGATTGGAGGAATCCTTTTTGGGTGGTAAGGATAATG
Source organism: Dillenia suffruticosa (assembly GCA_033439265.1). Taxonomy (NCBI): domain Eukaryota; kingdom Viridiplantae; phylum Streptophyta; class Magnoliopsida; order Dilleniales; family Dilleniaceae; genus Dillenia; species Dillenia suffruticosa. Next base: position 7,611,169 of record JAVTVX010000005.1, read on the forward strand.
ACAATCCATCTGGATTGCAGCTAGAAGGTTTTGCTGGCTTTCTGAGTGAAGAAATCAACAATATGGGCTCTCGTGTTGCTTCTCTTTGAGAGGATTTGATTCGTTTGCACCAAAAAGGTGCTGGATCCCCTTCTGGACAAATGTCGTGAAGATTGTTCAGATTGTCTAAAATTTTGGTTGGAACTCTTTCGTATTTCTTGAGGACGATGTAAACTTTTTGCAAACTATTTTGAGTTTTTCATTTTTTTTACCCTTCCCTTTAGGAGTTTTTTTTTTTTCTTTTTCTTTGTGGTATAAAGCGATTGCATGATTAGATAAGTAGATGTTAGGCTGTCTTGTATGACGAACATATGAAAACAGCATGAGAAATCTATTTTTGGTCCCTTCTTTCTTTTATTTTTGTATGTTCGTTGTGGCCAGTTGTGGTTGACAGCGGAAGTAGATGAATATTGGAAGTTAGAAGCAAAGAGTTTTTCATTTTTTGTTATCTCCTTTTTATTTATCATTTTGGTGTTCTTGCAAGGTAGTCTTGTGGCAGTTATGCGTTTCTTTGATTTTGTTTTGCGGTGTTGTGTTGTTTGTGTGATCCTGGTTGCCCTTTCTTACGGTTGAGTTTCTGTAATTTTGGTTTGCTAAGGGTTCTCTAGGTTTGTGTTTGGAAAGTAGTTTAGTGTGTGCTAGTTTCTCGTCCTATCATATGTTTAATATAATGGATTAAGTAGTTTATTGGTTGGTATTCAATCAGAGAAATTTTAAATCAAAGTGTTAGAAAACGTAGGTTATGCTCCAAAGGTCAAAAAGTAGTCAAACAAAGTTATTGCTAGAATCTTTTTTTTTTTTGTAAATTATTTTTTTGTCGCTACACGTTCAGAACCACGTAGTTCTGCAATGAGCAGAACAATATCATGGTTCTACGGATCATAGAATGACAAGGTGGTTTTGTGTTTAGTAGGATGGCAATGTGGCTCGTCCTAGTTAACCGAATTGAGCATTGTGCTCTGGTGATGAGCCATGATATATATATATATATATATATATATATATATATGTTTTTTTTTCGCTTTCTGCTTTGTTTAGGATTCACATGGAAAACACATGTAATTGATTTAAAAAATTTTATATTGTTTTTATCTGTATAAAACAATCTTGAAACCGTCAATTTTTTCTTCTCTGAGTTGTTTTGACGTAAACGATTCTTGAAATTTTATATATGACTTGGTTGTGTGAAGTAAACATAATATTCTCTTTTCAATTTTTTTTACAATTGCGAGTGAGGGTTAGGATTTATTAAAAAATATAATTTGTCAAACAATCCAACTATTGAAATAATATAATAATATCAAAAATAAATCGAACTGTGTTATATTTGTTATAAATGACCATTTATTGTGGATGTCTATTCATATGAGTGACTTTTCAAATGAATGAACAAATTCAATAATGACCATTGGCTTTTGAGTTACTCTTTAATGACATGACAACTTTTGGGTTTTGGGTATACTTGTGATCATTAAAATTTTTTGGGTTATTATATTAATGGAAGTGTCTTTTTATTGTTTTTCAAAATTCCTATAAATAGGCATCTTGCATATTTATATGGTGCACTAGATAATGACATATACATGAAAGTCCCAGAAGGACTAAAGATGCCAGACGCATGCAATTCTCGAGAATTATATTCTATTAAATTACAAAGATCTTTGTATGGTTTAAAACAATCAGGGCGAATGTGGTACAATCGTCTTAGTGAATATTTGTTGAAGGAGGGTTATACAAATAACCATATTTGCCCATGTGTTTTTATAAAGAAGTCTGGACATAGTTTTATAATAATCGCTGTTTATGTTGATGACTTAAATATTATTGGCACTCCTGAAGAGATCTCTAATGCAATAAATTATTTAAAGAAAGAGTTCGAAATGAAAGATCTCCGTAAAACTACATTTTGTCTCGGCTTGCAGTTCGAGTGGGGGACAAATGGGCAAGTCACGGGTTCGAGTCGTGGATGCTGCAGCAAGACTCAAATTTCCAGACTTGCATGGACAATACCTGGATATGGGGGCAGGCCGGTCGGGTGTGATCCCGCGGGGCCTCACATAAAAAGGCGCCTTTTTTATGAGAGGCTACCCCCCTCGGGCGAGTACCTTCACTCAAGGTATTGTCTCTGTAGGCCGGCCATTCGACCCTTCGCATCCCTGCAGGGCCTTGGCGTCGAACCCGCAACCTACTCCTTTACACCCCCCTCAGGAGGTCGCCTCTCACCAATTGATCAATAAATGGTTATTTATAACACTCCCCCTTGGATGTCTATCGTATAAAGAATATGCATCGTTAAAACCTTATTAGGGAAAAACCCAGTGGGACAAAAGCCCTAGTGAAGGAAAAAGAGTACATTCTTCTTTATACATGTATTTTGATAGAATACTCCCCCTGTTAAAGATATTACTTGATGTCTTATAAAGCCGCATTCCAATCTTATGGATCAACTTCTTAAATGCTGTAGTGGGTAATGCTTTTTGTGAATAAATCTGCAGGATTCTCGCTTGATTGAATTTTCTGTACGTCAATATCTCCACTTTGTAGTAAATCATGTGTAAAAAATAATTTTGGAGAGATATGTTTTGTTCTATCACCTTTGATATATCCTCCCTTTAATTGAGCTATGCAAACTGCATTATCTTCATGAAGTATTGTTGGAATCCTTTTGTTTATTAACAAACCGCATGATTCTTGAATATGATTAGTCATTGATCTGAGCCATACACACTCACGACTTGCCTCATGAATTGCAATTATTTCAGCATGATTTGATGAGGTAGCAGTTATTGTTTGCTTCATAGATCTCCAAGATATTGCTGTGCCACCATATGTAAATACATAACCCGTTTGTGACCTAGCTTTGTGTGGATCTGATAGATATCCTGCATCTGCATACCCAATTAATTGTGCATTTGGTTCATAAGGGTAAAATAGACCCATATCAATTGTTCCACGGAGATATCGAAAAATATGTTTAATTCCGTTCCAAGACATGTTATTTGTTTAAAGGTGAAATTATACTAGTTATCCTTAACATTTGGATCCGATATCACAAATGGCATGTTAGTGTGGGTTATAAAATCGTCCTAAACATTGTGATTTAATTACAAGTTCATAATTAGAGCCTTCTATTGGTATTGTAACAACTATGATCTTGAACTATTGCTACAATTTTGGAATGAGGATCAGGCTAAGTTTGACATGAATTATATCACATCTTTATATCATGTTAGATATGTGATATGTTCTTTAAAACTAATGGTTTTGTCATCTAATAGAGGTATTGGGTGAAAAGTAACAAATTCTAACAATTTTGTGCCTTTAATAGAGTCTAGTATGCTTCTGACTTTATCTCATTCAGTCTGTCTTACCACATACATAAATAAAAGTGACTGGAAAAGAACTTAAAAGATGGTTTCCTACTAAATGATTACTTTCAAGGACCTTTTTGTTACCCATGCAAATATTAATAAGCTTTGCAAATTTAGACCCAAATGTTTATGCTAAATATGCTAGATTCAAACACAGGTTTATCTTTTTAAGTACTTTTCAACAAGCAACAGGCACTCAAAGAATGCGGTTTGTTAATAAACAAAAGGATTCCAACAATACTTCATGAAGATAATGCAGCTTGCGTAGCTCAATTAAAGGGTGGATATATCAAAGGTGATAGAACAAAACATATCTCTCCACAATTATTTTTTACACATGATTTACTACAAAGTGGAGATATTGACGTACAGAAAATTCAATCAAGCGAGAATCCTGCAGATTTATTCACAAAAGCATTACCCACTACAGCATTGAAGAAGTTGATCCATAAGATTGGAATGCGGCTTTATAGAGACATCAAGTAATATCTTTAACAGGGGGAGTATTCTATCAAAATACATGTATAAAGAAGAATGTACTCTTTTTCCTTCACTAGGGCTTTTGTCCCACTGGGTTTTTCCCTAGTAAGGTTTTAACGAGGCATATTCTTTATACGATAGACATCCAAGGGAGAGTGTTATAAATGACCGTTTATTGTGGATGTCTATTCATATGAGTGACTTTTCAAATGAATGAACAAATTCAAGAATGACCATTGGCTTTTGAGTTACTTTTTAATGACATGACAACTTTTGGCTTTTGGGTATACTTGTGATCATTAAATTTTTTTGGGTTATTATATTAATGGAAATGTCTTTTTATTGTTTCTCAAAATTCCTATAAATAGGCATCTTTGTAATCTCATTTTGTATAATCAAATATAGAGAAATAAAATTATTCTTCTCTCATTCTCTCAAAAGTTCCTTATATTTTCTTGATATTTCACAACAATATTTGAATATTTGTATTTTGATATTTAAGATTCCATTATTGCTTCTATTAAGTGTTTAATAGAATGCATTCAATATTCTATCGGATGGTATTTAATGAGAAAGTTTTTATATCACAACGTTAGAAAACCTAGTTTGTGTGCAAAAGCTTAAAATATACCTGAATAATGTTATTCCTAATCATGTTATTTAATTTTTGTAAATATTTTTTTTGTCACTGTGTGTGGAGAACGACGTGGTTATGTGGGTCAGAGAACAATAAAGTGGTTCTACATTTTATAGGGTCGAACAGGGTCCTTACATTAGTAGAACCACAGCATGGTTCCGCAAGTCGGAGAATCATAGTGCGGTTCTGTGCCTAGCCGAACAACAATGTGCCCTGTTCTAATAAACCGGACGGAGCAGCGCGGGCTGGGTGACGAGCGGTGATTGTTTTTTTTTTTGTTTTGGTTTTTAGTTTAGGGTTGTCATGGAAAATACATGTAAATGAATAAAAAAAATCTTATATTGTATTTGTCTGTATAAAATAAATTAACCCTTTGTTTCAAATTTTTTTAGAGTTGTGAAAAAGATTTTCTTGTGTAAAATAAATACAATAATATTTTAAAATTTTTTTTAGAGTTCTGAGATATTGTTAGGCATTATCTAAAACAGTAAACCGGTTCATAACATAACTATTAAAATATTTTGATAACATTTTGAAAATTGAAAAGAACGTATATTATACTTAAATATATTTAGCTCTAAACTGTTTAATTAAATGGCTTTGGATTTAAATTTAAGTTGTCTTCGTTAGCTTTTGTAAAATAAATCTATCTTTTTTAAAATGGAATCCTGACATTTGTATTTAACATGAAAGGTATAAAGTTTATAGGGTAAAAAAAAAAAAAACGCAAAATGTTATACCTATATATATTTGATTTTTTTTAATTTTTTTGGCCGTTGTGAGGGCAGAACCACATGGTTCTGTGGGTTGTAGAACCACAAGGTGGTCTGGCGTGTCATTGAATGAGATGACGATGCAGAACCACTAAATAATTTAATAATCATTTGATGAAAATCTAGGAATATGGAATTGATGATATATAATAAATGCGAACAATAAATGGTGCGAGAGGGAGAGTGAGAGAAAACAAATAAATTCATTTTGTTTTTTTAAGATTCTTCACGACAGTCGTTTTTGCTTTGCTCTGCCTGTTTTATATTAAGCATGCTAAATAGTAATTTTTTTTGTGTTGTTTTGATGTAAATGATTTGTAAACTTTTATATCAGATATGTTTGGGTTAAAAAAAAACATGATAATATTTTTCCATTTTTTTTAAGTTGTAACAAAGGGTTAGGTTTCATAAAAAAAAATATAATGCGGTATTTTTAATTGTAGGAAAATCAGAATCATTTCATTATTATAACATCATAGTAAAGTTATCATACATCATTTATTTAAAATATTTATGATATTTTTAAGCGTAATCATCCATCCTTAACTTTTATTATTTTTAATAAAAGTATGAGTGGATTTTTTGTATGCGGAACAGCAAAATAGTTCTGCATTTTGTGGGGGCATAAACCCGTGAATACACAGAGTACATATGATACCAAGGGAAAGTATTCTCTACTCCGTAGGGATCGAAAATGACAATACAAAATATCATTTCTGATTCTGGAATGAAAACAAGGATATCATTATGATGGAGATCATGTTTCAGAACGAAAGTGTTCCGGTTCCTCCTAATATGTCTTCTTTGGATTCCAACTTGAAAAGACTATGTCCTGGTCTTTAAAATCATGGTGAGAGTTTTTTCAGCATTAACAAAATAGCGAATGAACCGAGGTATTTCCTAATCATTCAACAGGAAAAGAAGGAAAATGTCAATATCAAGAAAGGTGGGTGCTGAATTATAAAAGGAGATATGCATTACTAATTTATATAGTTCGGCCGCAGAAAATGCTTGATAAAAGCACATAGAATTGCAAACATCCTGGATACAATCAACTTTCAGCGATGTACAAATGACTTCTTTTAATAGTGAACCATCTTCTTGTCCTGGAGATCAATATTCAAGTAAAGAATAAATACGGTTATATATATATATATATATTTACGTATATATATAGTATGATGATTTATAAAGGAAAATCTAAAATATCCGAAACCATGCTGTTGTAGGATACTGGATAACGGAGTTGTCCAGTTTAGGTAAACTTGTTTTTGGAATTCACAGAAATGAATGATATCAAAGACAAGATTTCCAACGTGTCTAACAAATAAGGCGTGGTGTTCTTTAATAAGATTGCTATCAAGATATTCTGCTGGTGCATCTTCATAGAGGTTGTTTGTGATAGGAAAGGTCCAATTATGCATTTCATGTCTGAATGTAATTGTATTTTGACCGTGCTGTTCTAGAAGCATTCGAAACTGTGCAGGCAAAAGCGGCGTTTTTTATGTAAAGAGAATTAACAAATGTTTTGTTCTGATTTGTATGAGATGATAAAAGCTATATGAATCATACAAAACATGCTACACAAGAAGTGGATACCTGGTCTTTCCTGTAGCGTAGGAAAAAGCAGCATGATTGTAAATCAGCATTTTGTGGATTTGAAAGCATAGCCATTGTTTTTTTTTCACTGTAGAGTTACAATACAACCTTGGTTGTTTGAGTGGCCAGTTTTTTTTTTTCACGCTTGAAGAAGAAACGTTGTGATAAATTATAGAGGGTAGCCAGAAGAAAGGATAAAGATGAATAACAAGCAGCTGTAAAGGGCAGAATATATTTTGTTTTGCAGTAACCCGTGAACACTTTTTCTCCCTTTTTTTTGCTTGATTTGATTTGTCTTGGAAAAAGTTTTATATGCCTCTATCAGAACATTCGTTTTATGTAGTTGGGCAGGGAAAGCGACCCTTGTCACATTAATAATTTTGATGAAACATGTTTATATAAATGATAATAAATAGGAACTAATTAGTGATTATAGACTAATAGTCTTGCAAATTGAGTTTTCAGTAGAAAGTCAAAAAGGATTGATTTAATGGAATACATAACGAGTGGCATAGTTTCATGAAGGGAAAAAAAGATATAAATAAGTTAGCCTGACACCTCCTGGCTACCTCCCTGAAAGAGGAGCAGTTGAGTTTAGTTTTTCTTTTTTGGGAACATCGAGTTGTGTGGATTTGGAAGGTTCTCCGCTCTTTATGTCATCGTCCTGCATGTTATCAAACTTATGAAGCGGCTAAGTTTTGGGCGTGGATGAGGAAAGAGTTGTTTCTGAAACCAGCCAAGCAGAATGATGAAGTCATCATATTATAGAAAGAGAAAGGAAGGTTGGGTTTCCCGGGAAAGAACAGAGGTCCCACCTGGTTCGTCTTTACCCAAAGTAATGGAAGATGAAGAAGAAGGGTGTTATATTCAGATGGATCAGAATAATATATAGCTGTGAATTGTTGTTTTAGTTGTATCATTTTGGATTGAATAGTTTTGATGTGTGATGTGAACAATTTTTTTTTTAAGTCCTCGTCAACAGCATTAACGGGGAGTTCAATGTTTATAAAAAAAGCATGATAAAAAATGATTTCAGTAAACTGGAAGTAAAATTTGTACAACATAGATCTTTTGTTTGGATGATTAATGAGTAATCGAAGTATAGTCAGTCTTTTAATTTTTGTAAATCATGTATGAAAATCCTGGTGAAAATGTTCCGTTGCTTTAACAGTTGTGAATGTTAGTAATTTCTCCACTAACTTTCCAAAGACAGAGGCAGTTAATTTGGCAGCATCATCTTGCAAATCAACATTAAAATGACATCCGTGAACAAGAAAATATATACATACATAAGTAGGAGATCAGAAACAAAGATATAATGGTTACAAGATCATTGCAATGCTACAAGATCATTGCAATGCTTTAACAGCAAAGCGTGAACATCATGAAGCAGAAGCCAAATCTAATAAAGCGGTATAGAAATGTACCTTGCTCTGGTGGTACTTTTTTCTTTGTACGAATTGCATAGGAAGTCCACTTCAAAGGAAGCTGCTGTGAAGTGAAAGCAATCACTACAACCCATGTACGAATATTTGTGAAATATATGTTCAAAGGAGAGTTGCAGTTTTACCCATGCTGTGTGAAATTAGATCATAGAAGACACAAGTTTAATATAATGATTAGGAATAATTATCTATATTTGAATATTCTTTTTTTTCCCCTAACAAAATACCTTGACCTTTTCTGATGCCATTAGATTACATATTTTAATTATTTTTTCATTTGGTCTGAAAGAGATATCAGGATTGTAGCAATCATATGTTTTATGGGCAACTACATATTCAAACAGTTTATTGTTTCTGAGTACTCTAGAAAAATACATAATAGGCTATTGATCGCAAAAACATCATATAAGGAAAATCCGTTCCTATGAAAATAATAAGTTAGAAACAGACACGACCACCTCTTGTTTCTAAAAATACCCAAAAATAAAGATCCATACCTCTGAATCCACAAAGATGTATTTTTGCTTATCCATTAGGGCGTTGATCGATGTTGTTAAATGTTCCTTTTCCTGGACTGTTATTTTGCAAGTCAGTTTTGTGTATAAGGAGTGATATCTTTTGCAAGAGAATAACCGTTCATCTTGAAAAAAATGGAGGAACAACAACAAAAATCGTTAGAATATAATATTGAGAAAAAACTACCAAATAAGAGCAAATAAAAAATTTATATATACCTGAATGGTCAAATCTATAATTTAGCAAGAGCAAATACTTCAGTAAAGACAACATTTCTTGTTTTTCCATCGAATTTGACATCAGCAAATGTTCCGGGAACTATTAGTACCTTAATAGCATCAACTAATCTATCTCTAGACAATGCAACATAGAGTTGGCCATGAGAGAAAACAGGTTCACATATATAAATTCCAACATAATCCAATGTTTTTTCTTGAGATTTATTGATTGTCATAGTAAAGCATAACCGAACAGGGAATTGTGTCCTTACGAAAGGAATTTCATTTCTTTCATTGTCAGAGGTCTGCAATGAGATTTTAGGAATAAAAACTGTTTTTCCTTTGTACTGACCACAAGCAATCTCAGTACAAATAGAATACTGTCCTAATTCCTTGCATATCAGTCTGGTTCCATTGCACATGCCCTCCGTTGGATTCAAATTTCTAAGCAACATAATAGGACAGTTCTTTTTAAGTAATAATCTATAAGGTGGGAGACCTCTTGGATTTTGGCTGTTTAAAAAGTCTTCATAATCTCCTTGATGACGTTTGTCAACAGTCCTATCTGATGCTATGTAAGTATGCAGATCTCCAGGAAATCTTTCCATTATAAGTTCATTAAGTTCATGAACAGAGGTATTCTTGGGAGCAAGAATGCATCTATTTATCATTTGATAAGGATCATCTGAATTTAGTGTTACGTCATGGAAAACAGTCTGAATCAATCTGTCATAAATGAAAGCAGACAGGTTAAAAATACAATACATCATTAATACAATATTTTATCATTGGATGTTAGCGTTGATGACAACAAGTTACCTGTTCAAAGATTCATTCTTATCAGTATATGGTATCACAATATCAGGAGGAAGTGTGACCTCTCCATGTATGTCAACTGGTTCTTTCCCTTCACCAATTCTCAATAAGAAATAACATAATTGTGGATTTGAAAGAGCCCTCATATTCTGCTTCAATGATAATTTATACATATCTTTCCATAAAGGTGATTTTAAAAGGCTCAAGTCAATAAGAACTTGTCTACAAGCTTGTTCTATGACTGGTAATGTCTGCCTAAAATCTCCACAAAAAATAACAACTTTTCCTCTAAAAGGGATTTCGCAATCCATTAGATCTGTAAGCAAATCATTAAATGCTTCAATGGATTGTCTTTTTGCCATTGACGCTTCATTCCACAAGATTAGTTTTGATTCGACAATTAGTCTAGCAACGTTACTCTGCTTACTTAACAGACGGGTTTTAACTTTTGAGAAATATAAGGGTATCTTGAATCTATAATGGGCAGTTTGGCCTCCTGTAAGAATAGATGCTGCAACACCTAATGTTGCAACAACAATAGCCATATAACCTTTAGATCTCAAATTAGCAAGCAGTGACCGATAGAGAAAAGTTTTCCTAGTTCTAATAGGACCATCAATAAAAAAAGATTGACTTTTGTTACCAAAAACAGAATCTAAAATGGTATCGACTTTTGGTCAGAATTCAGTTTTAAAGAAAGAAGCAAATCTTCCGGATCAATCTGGATGCTTGCTTCACTTTCAGCTTCTTTTGTCGGCTGCTATTGATAGTGAAACCCAGAAGGATCTCCTTGTATTTGATAATCAACTAAAATTTTCCCCATTGAATAGAGTAGTCTATTTAAGTCAAATAGGACCTTCTCATTTACTTCGCAAGAATTAAGCTGTCCCATCTTCCCAGCATGGTTATAATCAGTAGAAAGATCACCTTTGAATTTCTCCCATAGTGACGATGGGTCTGCAGGAGAACAATAACACAAAATAGTAGCAAATAGCAACCTAAAAGATGATGGCATTTGAAAAATGACAGCCTCAGAAGGAGTTTCTTCAATATATTGATCACATCTCAACAGACCTAGCCTTAGCGCTGCCTCTCTATAAGAATGAGTTTTTTCTCCCTCAACAGTCAATAGATGATCAAAACATGTAGGTACACGAATATGAGTAAGTAAAAGTCTCAGATAATATCGTTTTCCTTCCTTCAGACTCACAGTAACTAATCTTCCTATGACCATCAGTCGTTTTCTTTCTGACCATGCTTTTATCCTAGCATTCCAAACAAAATGTTCAGGGAATTCTTTATCCAGGCATTTCAGTTGTTGTGCTCTTTCCTTGTCTCTATTCATCTTGAAAAACTCAGTCAACAAGGTCTGGAGAAGTCGACATTTCTCAGTAGGAGAAATCCACATTGCCTGCTGAAATTCTTTTATCTCATCAATATCATTAAGAGATTCTTCATTAACAATTTGAAAACTGATGAGGTCATGGCCTTTAAAAACATATTTGTAGAGATACTTTACAAGTTTCATAGTAGAGCATATTTCTACATTTATGTGACAATTGAGCAAGGCACGAAGATATAGATGATAAGGCACAACCCATCAATTGTCTAAATCATAATCCCGTACTTTAATCATTTTCCCGTTATTCCTCCTCCTGTAATACGGATATGTATCTTCTCCATGAATTGTGTAATCAAAAAAATTTTTAGGATAATGATTCTTGCATATACCATTTTTTATGCAGGCACAATTCTTATCCATATTACCACAAGGACCATAAATCATGTGCTTAATAACAAGGGAATACAAGTAACCATTTTCCTGAGGTATTTCAGCACACACAATTTGAACATATGATTCTGGATTAAGTAACTTAAACTGTGGCTTCAATATCAACAACAAGTGAGTATGAGGAAATCTACGCTTTTGAAACTCAATAACGTAAACACATGCCGCAACTTCTCTAAATATTTGTTTTTTCAGAAGTTGAGATTTCAATATGTCAATTTTGGCTCTAAAATTACGAACCAACTCCTGTGGTTTTTCTTGATATTCCAAATTATCTTGAATTTCCTTTGATTACTGTCATGGTCAAGAAAATGTCAGGTTTTCCGTACTTTTAAACCAAAGCCAGAGCATCTAAATATCTTCGTCTCATATCTCGTGGGCCACCAATAAAAGAAGCAAGTAGTATTATCCTGCGACCAACCTGATGACCCTGCGTCTGACCAACGGATATACTATCCAAAACCCCCTGTAGAATCTCTGTTCTGATTTCTTTTGTTTCTTTCTATAAAATTTAAGTCTGGATGTTTCTATTTTAATATAAGTACCCGCTATAAACTGTTGCAATAGTCTAAGACTATATAATAACATAGAGTGGTCATCATTTCTTATTTGGAGTCTGTAGCAGTAATATTCTCTTGCTAAAACAGCATGCTCTGCATATTTATTTTCCTGAGCAACTAAAAAAAAATTAACGGAAAAATGTTCCTGCTAGAAGCATGGAAATAGTAAGACAGATCAAAATGCTTGCCTGTTTCCTCCAAGTTTATTAAATTTGTTGGACGTTAAATTGAGAAAGGATCAATGTTACAATCAGGGAGATCTATACATCTTGCGTTTTTATATAACCTCTTGATTCCATGATGCTATCCATATTCACCTCTAGGAAATAAAAGAGGATACTGCAAAGGATCATAGCATGCATAATATGGTTGGACTCTATGGCTTGAGTTGGAATGACTATAAACCTGGATGTGAGGGAGTAAATTAAGAGGTTCTTCTATTTCAGTCCAAATGGTAGCAACCTGGGACGTACTGGGAAGATTGTACACTCGTTGATCCAATGTTGGATAACAGTTTAGAATAATTTTATAATCGTGCAGATCGTCAACATTCCTCAAGTCTCTAAAAAACCTTGCATAAGGATTATCGGAGAGGATGTTGAGTAGAAACTCCAAAACGTTTTTTCTCAATTTGTCAGAGTTTTGAGTTCTCCTCTTGACAGCCTATCGTATCATAAAAATAGAGCTGAATTCCACACGCTTTGTCATCCGATGGCACCAAACTGTCAAGGAGATGATAAACTTGTCCATGTACACGAAAAGTATAAACTCCATGTTTGTTCTTTGTAAGCTCCTTATCATATTTTGCCGCATATGATGTAAAGGCCAGATTGTTATTATACGTGTGGATATTATTACGAAAGTGTTCACATTCCTCATCACACCCAATAAGCAGATGCTTAAGAGAATAAGGCATCGTTGGGGCCACTATAGATATTTCTCCTGTACGACAGCAAAATGAAGGGGGTTCCAAATGAAATCATTTAGCTGCACAAAACTCACACTCTGGAGCATCAGGAAGTATAAAGCTTTGTTGTGGAATATTGTTCAACAGAGAGTGGTTTTTCTTCCTCAGAAGACGAGCTGCAATTTGTTTTAAATGCAAAAATGGTTTTAGGCTTAAATCGAAGACCGAGTAAAATCAGGAGCAAAACTAAGTGCACTAACAGCAACGGAACCAGTTTATATAGGAATTAAACCGTATACATAGTAACGTGACATAGAATAAGTTTGATATCAATCAGAAGGCATGAAAAATTTAGCAGGAAACAAAAAAAAATGAGGAAGGATGAAATTAGTCGGATCCGTAGACATGCGTCCTCTCTGTTTCGAAAAGGAACTAGTAGAATTCTATAAGTATAATCACAATTCTATGACTACTAAGTATAAAAAAGAAAAGCAATGTAAGTTCGAATAAAAGGATTAAATTTGTCCAACAGTATTTGATAGGTTTAGGATTAAAAGGACAAGTTAGAAAATTGAAAGCTAAAGATATTTCAAAGACTTACTTGTAGTGGTAGGAGATGACGCAACCAGCGGATCCAAGTGAAGTTCTGGAGCAAAAGAAGATCGGTCATTTTGATTTATGCAGGTGCCATGATTATCTGGCTCAACAGAGTTGTTATTGTTGGTACTATCAACAGTGTAAACTGCATCCTCAATATTAATAAAAGACATTAGTTTCATTATTTGCATTTCTTCTTGAAGCATAGGCTTCTCAACGATGACGCAAAAGTTCCTCTTTTTTATGTGGCGCCATCTGTGCATAATGCTTACGTCATTCGGCATTTTTTTTATTGTATCCATGTTTCTATCGGATCAGGAAAAATACAAAAGTATTAAAATAAAAAACAAAAATAACAAGATGCAGACTTAAAGTCACAAGAGCCGTAAAGAATAAAATAAAGAACATAATTAGAAAATAGGAAAAAGGAAAAGTAGCAAAGAGAAATGTCAGACAACATATGATGTTTGTAGATGTGTATATGGCTATCGATATTTTGAGCACTAAAAGATGAAACTATGCGATCGCATTGTAAAATGTGCGGGAGAAAAGTTACCGGATCCCAAAAACAAGTGCACCAAGAATCTGGATGGCGGATATTGAACCGTATAAAAGGAAAAAAGAGAACAGGAAAGATAGAGCACAGACACTGCAAAACACATAAAGAGAAGAAAAGAAGACCAAAGGAGAAAATATTGGAGAAAACAAATTAATTAGTTATCATCAGATAAATTACCATAGATATTTTAAATGAAACAGGGAAAAATAAACAAAGGCGGTACCAAGGATTGGAAGGAAGGAAAAAGCACCTGCTAACAAAAGAAGAGAAGAAGAAAGAATGAGCTTACAAACGTTGATAAAAAAAAAAAACAACAACAACTGAATCTACATAAATAAATAGTAGTCAGACTAAATTCTGAGGAAAGTGTGTTCTTTTTTTTTGGATACATTAACAGCACGACAATTAAACAAATCTTATATCACTTCAGGTTGCGTAAAAAAAAACGTTTACTTCTAGGAGGAAAATATTTTAAAAAAAAATAATAGTTATTGTAATTTTGAATTCATTTTTTTATTTATTTTTTATCAGTTATTAGTAGAGAAAGGACATTTATGTCTGTCATGCAAGGTCTTGATTGCGTGTTCAGCATAGAAACGACAACAGAGTGTTTATGACAACATGTCACAACACAGACACCATTTATCTATTTTTATATGTGACACAATTGATATATTTGTTCATTTATTTATCAGTAAGTAATATAAGAAGAAACACTGCAACACAGACACCATACACCTATAATTGTCAGTTACATCTACATTAATCCTCTGAAACAAGATAGCATAAAACTGTCCGTTGTTGATAACACGCAAGAACACACAATTCTGTCGATTTTGGTGCGTACGGGCATTTTTTATTTTAATTGAAAAATTCCCGTAAAATAATTTTGACCTACTGTACTGAGCAAAACCACATAGTTCTTCAACCCAGCAGAAGCGCACTGTATTGCTGCCGAGGTCTCGCTATACAACAGAACATATAGTTATGCTTCATAGCAGAACCTATAGCTTTCCTACATAGTAGAACCATAGAGTTCTAATATATTGGAGAACCATGTAGTTCTGTTACAGGGCAGAACTGCATAGTTTTGCTATGTTCCACTTGCAGTCCTCATTGATAAGAGCTAAATATTTGTGCGAGATAATAAACCAGCATGAAAAGCAATGAATCAATCCATCGTAATAATCATTAAAACCATAATATTTTTATGGGGACACAAAATTAAAGTTCTATAATTTTCCTTTTGTTTTAATAAAATTTGTAATTAAAACCATAATATCAAAGCCAAATTTTAAAATTTAGAAAACAACAAACTAAATACAAAATTGCCAAGCCAGTTCTGTACTTGGCAGGACCACATAGTTCTGTGACCTAACAGAACCTATTTCTCTACCAGTAAGGTTCTGCTACGAACCAAAACGAAATTGGTCCGCTTGGTAGGTGGTGCTTAGTATAATCATGTAGCTCTAAAATGTAGCACAAGGATATATTTCTACAATGGAGCAGAATCATGCAGTTCTATCACAGAGCAAAATCTCACATTTCTACTATGTGGCACTTGCAGAGCTTGATTCACGAAGGCTAAATACTTGAGCGAGACAGCAAAGTTGCATTATAACCAATCAAGCAATCAATATTAATAATGCTAGAATTGCATTTTTTTAATCTGAACACAATACCAAAGATGTGATTTGTTTTGGTTTTTTTAATAAGTTTGGAAAAGTTCAATCGAAAGCGAACCAAATACGTAAACGAAAAAACGAAATATGCAGAACAGTTCTGCAACTTACCAGAACCGCGTGGTTCCGCTACATGGCAGAACCTTATGGTTGTGCCACAAGTTCTGCTAAATAGCAGAACCACACGGTTCTGCTTTGAAGCTCCGCTACGTGGTAGAATTCTCTGCTTTTGCTATCCAGTAGAACTACGATTTCACCAGCTAGCAAAATCATGCAGTCCTCTTAGATAGCACAACCATGCCCTCCTCTTAGATAGTAGAAACTCACATTTCAACCACACGGCACTTGCACGAATTTGCGGATGAACGCTGAATACCCAAGGGAGATAGTAAACCTGTATCAGAAGCAATCAACCAATTAATATTAACAAAGCCAAAATTTTTTTCTAAATTCTCCTATGTGTTTTAATAATTTTTAGAATCGACAATATTTTTTTAATATAATGCATAGTTTGTAACATGTTGTTTTTAGCCACAAAATCTCGTCACAACAAATTCTGGAACACTAATTATGGCAAAACCATATTTTTTAAAGTCGTACACAATGTCAAAATTGTAAGTTTTTTCCTCCTTTGTAACAATTTTCCAGATTTACTTATTTTTTTTCATATCATTAGTTTGCTTCTTTCATGAAATTTTTTGCTTATTAAATATGTGATTCTCACAATATTATTATTCTTGTAGCATTCCTAACACAAAAATATTTTTGATTTACTTCTACCACAAAGCAGGACCATGAAGTTCTTCTACGTAGCAGAACCATCCTGTTCTGCCATGTAGTAGAACGAGAAGTTTTGTGATACGATAGAGCCATTAGTTTTGTTACATAGCAGAAACTTATATTTTCCCCATGTGCTAGTAATATGCCTTCATCGACAGACGGTAAATTATCCAGGAAGACAGTGAATTTGCATCATAAGCAATCAACCAATGAATATTAATAATGATAAAATCGTATTCTCCAGATCCGAACATAATATTAAAATTGTAATAGCATATTTATGTAAAACAAATAAGACATATTTATGATAGAAACAGACGACAGGTAAAATTTTGCGGACACAACCTTGAGAAAGTCAAAAAAAGGATTGCTTTTAATAAGTACAGGATGAGCGGTATGGTTCCTTCGAGAAAGCAAATAAAGCATAACAAAGTTTGTCCGGTGGTTCTCTAGGTACTACAACAACAAAAGCATTTTATCATACCGTTTTTTTTTTTTTGAAATAAGAAAGTAGTTTAGCTTAGTTTTTTTCTTCTTTGGAAGATTTACATCCATGGGCTGGGGAAGTTCGCCGGTCTGCGGGTGTTGTATTCCAGATCATCAAACTTACGAAGCAGTGAAGCGTTGGCTCTCGATGAAGAAACCATCATTTCTGAAATGAACAAAGCAGAACGGTGAAGTCATTGCATTATAAAAATAAGAAGGAAGAATCAATATGTTGCAAAGAATACAGAGGGCGCGCCAGTTCGCATCCACTTAAAGCAACCGAAGATGAAGAAGAAGGGCCAATGGTAGATTCTTGAGAAAGGAATGGATCATCATTGTTATATTCAGAGGCATCACAGTAATATATGACTATGAACCGTTGTTCTACATCCATTGTTTTAGAGCGAACAGGTCTTATGTGCGCTACGAACATTTTTTCTTTGAGGGCTTCGGACACATCATTGAGTGGGAGTTCAATGTTCTCGTAAAAATATGGGGAAAAAAATTAGCATAGCAAATTGGAAACGTAACTCCTATGATATACATTTTGTGTTTAGGCGAGGAAGGAATAGTTTAAGTATACTGATATTTTAAACAAATTATCTGTGAACTACATAAGTAAAACCTGATTAAAATGCTCCATTGCTTGAACAACTGTGAAGTTCAGTAATCTCTTGGCTAACTCTCCAAATACAGAAGCGGTTATTTTGCCCATGTCATCTTGCAAATCAACATTAAAGCGACATCTATAAAGCACAAAGTATAAACATATAAGAAGAAGATCAGACATAGAAGTAGAATCACTGTAAAATGGCTGGAAAAGTCCAAACGAACAATTTGGCACAACAAAAACCATAACACAAATCTGATCAAATGCTATAGAAGCTTACCTTGGTCTAGCCGTTCCTCTTTGCTTGCAAGAAATCAACATCAAGTGAAGCTGAGGTGGAGCGGAAACAATTGCTACGGCCATGTACCAATATTTTTGAAAAATATGCTCAAACGAGAGCTGCACCTTTACCCATGCTGTTTAAAATTGCTTCATAGAACACATAAATAAAACATGATGGTTACGAAGAAGTATTTATATTGAAGATCTTTTTTTTTTTGGAGTAAACGGCTTACTTTTTGTGCTACTGTTAGATTACATATCCTGGTTATTTTCTCAGTTGCTGTGAAGGAGATATTAGGATTGTAGTAATCGTACTTTTTATGGTGAATTATATCTTGAAGTAATTTGTCGTTTCTGAGAGCCCTATGAAAGAAATAATCGAATAATATATAACATATAACAGCTGTATAGGTTAAAACCGAATCAGTTTTTTTTTAAATTCACAATCATCATATCGTTTATATTTACAATTACCAGTTCTCAGTTGTCGTGCTTCTTGGATTGGCAGATCAACGAGGATGACTGAGTCAAACAAGTTGACAGTGCAACACCTTGTAAAAAGAAATGAAATACATTAAATCCATGCGCATAGAAAAAATTTTAAAAAATAAAGGGAGGATGGATTTCTTGTTAATACTGTTGTAAGAATTTACTTTGATTATTCTCTCAACAATAACAGGATACGTACGGAGGTTTGTCAAGATTTGTTGTCTTTCATTGTGGATGAAGTCATCTCAAAAAGATAACTTAAGGCTCTTTTCGAAAAGAGATATTAGTTAGGAATGTATTATTATTTTATTAGAGGGAAAGCCAAAGGGCCCTTACTTTTCATTCACAATCACAAACTTTTGAACGGCATAATTGTTTTCTTGCCTAGCGATGTTTGTTGGTTCCAATGCAGAAATGACAACGCCCAAAATATCTGGATTAAAAATATCCCTAGAAAAGAATCCGAAAATAAACATCCGAGTAAGAAACAAAATATATATAATCCCAAAAGGAAAAAAAAAACAGATAGGAAAAAGCAAAGTCGATCCAAAAGGAAACATACCCACAGATTTGTCCCTGTGACCCATATACTGCACCAAATCTATAAATTTTGCATAATTAATTCTTACAGCCATCACATCATCTTCGTTCTTTAATTCCTCCACAAGTGTTCTGGTGGATATTACCCATTGAGTCTTGATATCCGTGGTCTGAAACTTTGGAGTAATTGGTCTTATGGCGGCATTCGATATCAGATAAGTTTTGTAGATCTGCAACATGGGGCTCATTCTAGGGATGTCTGCATTAAACATTATTCCTTCTACTTGAGTTCCCTATGTGAAAACAGAGATAAGCACGAGGTTAAATATCTTGATATTTTTTTCCAGCAAACATTATCTTATAATAATAATATTCTAAACATTGCATGGTAAAAATTACAAACTGTAAAAATACGTAATAAGCTCTTGGTTGAAAAATATAATACGATGGAGATCTATAGTGGTGAAAAAAAAGCTAGAAACATGTGTGATAAGCTTTTGATTCTAAATAGATCCTAACATAAAAATCCATACTTCTGAATCCACGAATATGTATTTCTACTTCTTCATTGGGGTATTAATTGATGTTGTAACATGTTGCTTTTCTTGGATCATAATTTTACAGGTCCAGTTTTGAGTATCAGGAGCAATATCTTTTATAAGAGAATAATTTTTCATCCTAAACAAAATCAACGAACGGAAATAAAAAAAAAAGTCAGAATAAAAGATCCTGGAAAAAGTGCCAAATAAGACGGAAATCATGAATATACATAAACCTGACTGAAGAAAACCCTACAATTTAGGGAGGCTAAATGTTCCCGAAAAAACAATATCTCTTGTTTTTCCGTCCGATCTTACATCATCAAATGTTGCAGGAACCATCAACACCTCAATCGAATTGGTGAATCGAGCTCTAGATAATGCAACATAGAGTCGGCCATGAGAGAAAACAGGTCCACTCATATAAATTGCAATGTAATCGAACGTTTGTCCTTGAATAGAATAGTCTTATTGCTTGCATATGAGCCTTGTCCCATTACACAAAACCTTTGTTGGGTTCGTATTCCCAAGCAACATAAGAGCACAATTCTCTTTATTAAGCAACAATTTATAAGGTCGTAGACTTGTTCGATTTTGGTTGTTTAAAAAATCTTTGTAGTCTCCTTGATGGCGTTCGTTAACAGTCCTATTCGATGCTATGTAAGTATGCGCATTTGCACAGAGATCTTTATCCGATGCTATGTAAGCATGCGCACTTGCACAGAGATCTTCTTTCCTTTAAGAATGAATCTGATGTGGCCTATTTACTAAAAAACGTTGGCTCCTCCACAACCACGTAGACTAAGTTTTTAAAAATGAATAAGTTTAATAACCAAACAGCACAATAGCCAAGATGCCTGCATAAAGAATTCCCTAAACATTTTGTTTGGAGTCCTACAATAATAGCATGGTTGGAAAGGAAACGTCAAACGGTCACAGGAACATTAGTTACTGTAAGTCCCAAGCATACAAACATACAAGAATTGGGATTGCAGAGACACAACCACACAAGAGAAAAGAGAACGACCAGTAGAAATCACAAAGAGTAGAAATGGATCAAGAAAAGAAAGGATTAAAGGGGAAAAAGTTCGGCAAAGCAATTAATTAGCGAAATCATCATAAACATAATAATATAATAAAAAAACCATTCCGGTAGAGATGAGCAAAAAAGAAAGAGAACCTGGTTAAAACGGAAGAAGAAGTCCACAAAACCTCAAAACAATAATCCGATCTACATAAATATATACCAACTATATCAAGCTCCTAGGAAAGTGAAACTGTGTACTTAATGTATCCCAATCATAACAACCAAACAACTCCCCTCACCTTAATTTGCGTATAAAATTAAATTTGTCTGAAAAAAAAATATAAAATTGAATTCTTATTTAATTTTTTGATTTATTTATTTATTCAACACAGAACAGTGATCCATGTGTGCAACGCTGCATTACGTGTTCAGGATAAAAGGTTACAAGACATGCGTGTTCAGAACAAGAGGCTACAACATAAACACCATCTACCTTGAACATCATTTATTTATTTAACAAAGAAGAGGGATCCTTATCTCAAATACATGATCTCCCTTGCGTGTTCACAACAAGAGAGGTTGTAACACATCCGTTTTCAGGACAAGAGGCCACAACACAGACACCATATTATTGTCAGTAACATCCACATTACTCCTATGAAAGAACAAGATAGTGAACTATTGTGTGTTCAGGACGAGACGACAAAACACACATAAACAATACAGGAACATTTATATCACTCTTTACCTAACAACAATCAATCATTCCAATACATGTGAGACAGACGACAACACAACGACTTCGCGATAGTAACCACTCCCACCTAATTAATCGTAAGGACTGGCACAGAAATGTTGAGTGTCAATACCATTCCTGAAACCACAAATCATTGAAAATGCGAGATACGGAAGCTATATATCCAGTGATAGGTAGCTTGGGAAGTTTACTTATGCATCCCAGAACAATGTACTTCTATACTATACATGACGACGTGGCTCTGCGTAGCGAATCATGTAGTTCTGCATTGTACAGAACCACGAGTTCTGTGCAGTGCAGAACCACCTCCAGTCATGCAGAGCAGCCCGCTTTTTTTTCTGTATAATGGGATGCAGAATACTTTGACTCACGTAGAACCACGTAGAACCACCCCTTTTTTTTGCTAGCAAGCATGCAGAAATACCATTTCTCCCTTTTTTTTAGAATGGCATATGGCACGACCACCAATTAGATGGAACGAATTAGCAAACGCAGAACAGTCAATTAGATGCTACATAGCAGAACCACAGATACTGCGTCGAAGGCTCTGCGACATAGTAGAATCCTCTCGTTCTGCTATCCAGCTAAACGATACGGTTCTCCCAGCTCTGATAAAATGCCACCCAATGTCTAATTCTTTGAACATTAATATTCTTGTAACATCATTAATACTAATTCGCTGAACATTAATATTCTCGTAACATCACCTAGTTCCGGCATGTAGTAGATAAATATGGTCCTGCTACATAGGAAATAACTTTTAAATAGTTCTGCGCTGTGCAGAACCACAATGCGGTTCGGTATGTTCTGTGTTTCATAGAACCACGTTTTGGTTCTGCACTTGGCAGAACGTCCCTTGGTTTTTCTTCCTTTCGGAACATTAAACATCCACAAAGGTGGATCTCAGAGGCTCTTCATAGGTTCTTTCTAGAAAAGGACGTTCTATTCCACGTGTCAGAACAATGAGAAAGCTGCAAAGGTAGCGACCACAAAATCAGCCTCAGCCTAAGGATGCAGCACTTGCAAACCCATGATTTTAAAAAATAAACAAATAATATAACATTGAAATCAATCGAACTATTTAACAGCAGCAAATATTAGCTGCAAAGTAAACAACCAACAGGAACTCAGGCAGCTCTAAACCCAACGCTCCAAATATACAAATAAGCCAACACAAAACAAATAAATTAGATGAAGAAATGCCTAGGAAGAAGGAAAACCTAGTATATAAGATACAACTACGATCGGCCTTTTATAATTTTGTACTTTTTTGGAGGGGGGAGGACTTTCTCACTACGAACGAAAGATTCTTATAGGAATGTGCCCATATTAAGAAAAAATTTGATTTCTATCCTAAAAGTTAGCCGTTAAGGTAAAGAATCCCAATGTTTTTATACCATGTTCAGAAGACTAAGTTTGTCTATATGGAAGTTTAATAGGGTTGATGACAAAAAAGGTTCAATCGCCAGATAACATCTATAATTAGAAAATCATATGTCAAATAATCGATGCTTTGTTGCAATGATCCCAAACGAATTGAATGTCTTAACATTTGAAAGCCTGATCTGCATCAACTAATAAAAGTTCTATGTAGATTCTGAAAATGTGATATTCTAACTCCCTGAACTCTGGTAATTTCTCCACAACCGACAGAATTTTACAGATGGAGAAAGAATGACAGCAAAAAAATTTTTGAGGTGAGGTTTTCCATCATCTTCGTAGAGAATACCATCATATCCGCGCTACAATTATAAAAAAAAATACATATATGAGAAAAAAATTTGCAGGTAAGTTCTTAAATTGACAAAGAGAATCAAAGAAGAAGTGGTGGACAAGTTTATATGCATCAGAAAACACTTCTTGCCATGATGTTGTCTTGATTCATCATTTAATATTTTCACATTGTATGTTACAATTTTCATATATTATTTAAATAAAGATCAAAATAAATCCATTTTAATATTTTAAAATATTGGATACTGGATAATAAGTTGGAATGCATAACTATGAAGCTCTAATATGCGCAGAACCACGTCGACAGAACAACGACGTTCTGCTATGTACAGAACTATGTAGTTCTACAACGTAGCAGAACCACGTAGTTCTGTTACGTAGCAGAATCTAATGATCCCGCCATATGGTTCTGCTAGGCCGCAGAACCAGTCGTTCTCCTTTGGGTTCTGCTATACAGCAGAATCACATTGTTCTCCTTCGGAAGGTTTGCTCTGCTACGTTGCAGAACCATGTTATCCTACGGCGTAACACAACCACCTCGTTTAGTTACGCAACAGAACCACATGGTTCTGGTTCGGAGGTCTTGCTACATAATAGAGCTCTCTCGAGTTCTGCTATATAGCAGAACCACATTGTTCTCCTTCGGAAGGTATGCTCTGCTACGTTGCAGAACCATGTTATCCTGCGGCGTAACACAACCACTTCGTTCAGTCACGCAGTAGAACCACATGGTTCTGGTTCGCAGGTCTTGCTACATAATAGAGCTCGTTGTGCTATCTAGCAAAACCAAAGGTTTTGCCATGCAGCAGAACCATATAGTTCTACATAGCAGAACCATGCAGTCCCCTTACACAGCAGAAACTCACATCTCTGCTACACGACACTTGGAGGATTTCGTCAACGAACACCAAATAGCGAAGCCAGATAGTAAACTTGTATTAGAAGCAATCAACGAATCAAAACTAAGAACGCCAATTCTTTTCCCTTTTTTTAATATTTCTCTGAACGGAGAATATTTTTTAAATCTAACCCATAGTTTCTAAATTGTTGTTTCGGCTACAAAATTCTAGAAAAACAATTTCCCCAACACTAATGATACCAAAACCACATTCTCTAAATTGGAATACAATACAAAAGTTGTAAGTTTTTTTGCTTTTTTTAAATAATTTTCAAATTAACTTAATTCTTTTTATATCTTTACTTTGATTCCTTCATGAACTCTTTTGCTCATTAAATATCTAATCCTTACAAGATTATTATTCTTGTAGCATTTTTAACACTATCGTATGCAGCAGAACCACACCGCTTGCTTCGAAGGTTTTGCTACATAGTAGAACCATTTGGTCGTGCCATGCAGCAGAACCATATAATTCTGCGATGAGGCAGAACCATGAGGTTCTGTTAAACCTCATACTTCTGCAAGCAATAACCAATCAACAGAGGGTCCACCACCCAGTAGAACCTTCTAGATCTGCCACGCAATAGAATGTTATAGTTCCACTATGCAGTAGAACCACGTGGCCAACAGAACCATGAGGTTCTGGTTCGAAAGTTAAGCTATAAAGCAGGACGCTCGTGTTCTGCTCCCTGACAGAATAGACGGTTTTGCTATGTAGCAGAACCATAACATAGCAAGAGAAAACCCCAGTGGCCACCGTCATCAGAACCAAAAGGCCGGTACCCAAAAAAATAAAAAGGAAAAGCGGAAAAAGGCCCAAGCCGAACGTCCCCATTCGCCCCACCTAGAGAGGCAAACCTTTAAAGGAAAAACAAAGACAAACCATCACAATAGAGAAGAAGAGAGAAGAGAAGAGAAGAGAAGAATAACTTCCATAACGCATCCCAAAACAGCGAAAACGAAAACGAAAATAAACACAAACCCTGAAAACAAAGGGTAAAAATATTCGACACAGTCGGAAACACAGCAAGAGAAAATCTCAGTGACCATCTTCATCAACACCAAAGAGCGGAAGTGCAGATAATAAAAAAAAAAGAAGCCGAACCTGAAACCAAACGGCTCCATCCCCCTACCCAGACAGCGAGAAATAGGTAGAGCGCTTTCGACATTAATATTCTTGTAGCGCCATTAAAACTAAACATTTTTGTACTCTTACCACAAAGCGACAGAGTCCTGCTATGCAGTAGAACCACGTTGTTCTCCTTCACAAGGTAAGTTCTGCTACGTCGCAGAACCATGTGTTCAGCCGCATAGCAGAACCAGACAGTCCTGCTATGTACCCAAACCACACGGTTCTGCTTCGGAGGGTCCGCCACTTAGTAGAACCTTCTAGATCTGCTATATAGCAGAACCACGTGTCCAGCAGAACCACAAGGTTCTGCTTCAAAGGTTCAGCAATAAAGCAGAACCCTCCGGTTCTGCTCCCTGGCAGAACAGACGGTTTTGCTACACAGCAGAACCATGTAGCTCTTCTCTAACGAATTTTCTTTGTTAGTAAAGATCTAAGTCTTTCGACATTAATATTCCTGTAGCGCCATTAAAACTAAACATTTTTGTACTCTTACCACATAGCAGGACGGCAATGTCCTACTATGCAGCAGAGCCACGTTGTTCTCCTTTAGAAGGTTAGTTCTACTACGTCGCACAACCACCCGTTCAGCTACATAGCTAAACCAGACAGTCCTGCTACGCACCTAAACCACACAGTTCTGCTTTGGAGGGTCCGCCACCTAGCAGAACCTTCTAGATTTGCTACACAGCAGAATGATATAGTTTCACTACGTAGTACAACCACGTGGCCAGCAGAACCACAAGGTTCTACTTCAAAAGTTAAACTATAAAGCAGAACCGTCCGGTTCCGCTTCCCGACATTTTCCTATGCAGCAAAACCATGTAGATCTCCTAAATAGCACAACCACACAATCCTCTTACATATGAGGAACTTAGATTTCTACCATGCGACACATGCATGACTTCATGATGAACGCCAAATACCCGAGGCAGATAGTACACTTGTATTGGAAGCGATAAACCAATCAACATTAACAATGAATAATTTTTTTTTTCATTTCTTGCTTTCTTTTAATAATTTTCCGAATAGACAATGTTTTGACCACAAACAACGCCAAACCACATCTTTTAATTCCGAACACAATCAGCAATGACAGGAGCAGCGATACTATAAAATTCTCGATAAGATAACGCTATGGAGAACCACCTATGGAGCTGGTGAAGTCAAGAGGTACAAACCTGTTGATTCTATGAGGATTGCTTCTGATAGCTGGTTAACCTACATTGATTGAGTTTTGACGTTACTTACTGCATGCGATGAAGAAAAAGCATACCCCGCTGCATTTCTTTCTCCTGTTCCTCATCACATGCAACAACCAATATCGATACCTAATCAATGCAAGTTAACCGACTATCAGAACCAATCCTCATAGAAACATCATATCTGTAACTCTCCACTCCGCCGGCTCCATGCGGTTCTCCTTCGATAGCCCTCCATCAACATCCGCACAATGGCTCCAAAAACAGCTCTGCACTTTGGTAGTCCTGCGCCAAATCCACAAGCAGTTCCTCATTTCGGTCGTTCAGCATTAGACCCACATGTATTCCCTTGTTTTCTTAGTTCTGTGTTCCGGTGGTTCTCCAAACACCCTATCAGCTCCGCTCGTTTGCTTATGGGGCTATAAGCAGTTATGTACCCTGATTTCTATGAACCCGCCAAGAGACCTACTCCACAACACCAAACAATACATACAAAAAGCAGTCAAACAAAGCCCAATCAAAACAAAACAAACATCCCAAAACAGCGAAAATAAACACAAACCTTGAACACATGGGAAATATATTCGGCACACTCGGAAGCATAGCAAGAGAAAACCCCAGTGACCATCGTGATCAAAACCAAAAACCCGATATCAAAAAAGAAGCCGTAAAAGGCCCAAGCTGAACGTCTCCATTCCCCCCACCCAGAGAGACAAACTTCAAAAGGAAAGATAAAGACAAACCATTACAATAGACAAGAGAAGAATAACTTCCACAACGCATCCAAAAACAGGGAAAATAAACACAAACGTTGAACGCAGGGTAAATATATTCGGCATACTCGGAAACACAGCAAGACAAAACCCTAGTGGCCACCATTATCAGAACCAAAAGGCTGATACCCAATAGAGAAGGAGACAAACCTTTAAAAGGGGAAAAAACAAAGACAAACCATTACGACAAAGAAGAAGAGAGAAGAGAAGAATAACTTTGATAACACATCCCAAAACAGCGAAAACGAAAACGAAAATGAAAATAAACACAAACCCTGAAAACAGAGGGTAAATATATTCGACACAGTCGGAAACACAGCAAGAGAAAACCTCAGTGACCATCTACATCAACACCAAAGAGCGGAAGAGCGGATAATAAAAACAAAAAGAAACCGAACCTGAAACCAAACCGCTCCATCCCCCCCACCTAGACAGCAAGAAATAGAGAGAGAGCACCTGTCTTGCTTTTATGCATAGAAGAGAAGAGATAAAGATAATAAGAAATAACAAAAGAAAAGAAAAGAAAAAAGAAAAAGAAAGAAAGACACAAAAAGCACACAGGGACGGCCCCATACATTTTTTCCCTCAAAAACAAAACACAAAAGTCCAATTGCAATGAGTACCAAAAGAATGGCCTCACATACATTTTCCCCCCAACCACTCGAAGCATGTCTTCCGTGAAAAGAAATGAAATGAAACGAAACAAAATGAAATCAACAACAAAATCTACCTCATTAATGTTTTTGACAAAAGAGAAAGAAAGAAAAAGAGAGAATGAGAAAGAAAAACAAAGGAAGAGGAAGAAAGAGACAAAAAGGAAAAAAAGGAAAAAAAGGAAAAAAAGGAAAAAAAGGAAAAAAGGGCAAAACACAATAAAGCGACAGAAAACAATAAAAAAAGGACAAAAACGAAAGCGGGTCACAAAAGTTTCACCTCACCAACGACCAATCACCCTGCGTCAATTGGAGGACGATGAAATCCAGGTGGCAGGGGGTCTTTCAGGCTTATACTATATGGTTAATGATTAATATATGTTAATTAATGATTAATAATTAATAATAACGACCTTAGGCCCTTCATTTACTTCCGACACCCTCTACTAGTTACACTTTTCTGAATAGGTTAATGAATTGGTTGTAACTAACAACTACAACGGGCTATAATGAACAGCTCCAACCTTTCCATGTGCAGTGCAGCTACAGCTACAGCAACAGCACCTGCAGCACCGACTGAGATTGTGCTTGCAGCAGTTTTGCATCAATTCCTTTCGAATCATTCAGTTGGTCTACCCTGGCTTGAGGTCGGTGACACAAGTTTGTGTTAACAAGAAATTGATCTCCAGATGCCCCGTTTTTTTTTTTGGGGGGGGGGAGGGGGTTTGAATATGTACGCATAACAAGAAATTCAAGTATATTTTAACCTAGAATTCTCTGAAAATCAAAAACCCCATCGTTCCTACTGATTAGAATTCGAGGAACTAGTTTTGCTGCATCTTGAATAACCATGAAATTAGAAGACCAGAAAGGCTTGTCTTTCTTCCTCGTCTAAAATCAAAATCGTTCAAAATCAAGTTGAAGGTTTGAATTTCAGCCGCTTTCAACCCCACATGAACCATCTCAGAAAATCACGAATGTTGAAAAAGAAGTCACAAATCCAACAGTAGCTGCAACCCACATGCAGTAAAAGAAAACCCCAGATTTGTCTTCGCCGACGTAAGTCCAGGGCGTCTCTTCTGTGGGAGAATTTGGGGAAAGTTTTGAACTCGGAAGTGTGGATGAAAAAACCCTAGATTAGTAAGAGAGAGAAAGTAGAAGAGCACAAGGCTAAAGCATCGGTGGTATTAAGGAAAGAAAGGAATAGCAGTTTTTTGAGGGGGTGGTTTTATGAGCAAGTAATAGCAGTTTTTTTGAATTTCCATTTTCAATGGTTCGGCTTCGAACCATATTTAATAAAATTCAGGAGAGCATCTACCCATTCAATCCCCTAAATACCAAATTAGAACACTTATAAGAGGAAGTGAAAGAGCAGCGACGCTTTGCATTTGTATTTTCATTAATTAAATTTTATATTACCTAAATCATAAATCAGAATTTTTAAATGTTACTTACAATATCTTCTGAATATCTAAAAATGCATCTGAAACATTTTGATTAATGTTTAACGTGTGGGGAAATTAGAGGGGCAAATAAGCCGATAAGAGTCGGTACAAATGGCACCAATCCCTCACCTAAGTCTCACTGTGAACGAAGAGGGGCAAATAATCATAAGACCAAAACAGGATATTTTGCCCCACCTGAAAAAAGATGGCAACCTATAAACACATTCCATCCACACGCTTTTTACATGTAATACTCCATTCCACTCCAGGGACATAAATTGTATACCTTTTGATGAATCCTACTAGGTTGGTTCTATGATTTTTCATAAGCAAAACTTCCTCTTTTTTTTTTCTATGTTTAACTCTTTCTACTGAGTTTAGAGCATTATAATACTTACAAATTCCGAGTTCTGTTGAAGAGGTTGAGATTTTTCAAGCCTTGATCGACCCTTGCAGCTTTCCCTACTTCAAGCAAACAAGAAATGGCATTGTATCGTACAAGCAAACAAGGTGGCGGATTATGGTAGTGTATAGTTTTACACGTGTTTGTTTTGGGTGGGGGGGCGGGGCACAGTCAAGGTACTGTCTGTGAGTTTTTGGAGTTGGATTGTGCAAAGGCATTGCTGATCAGATTGGGTCCCGAATGCACTTCATGCAACCCTTTCCTTTGTAGATGCTGACCAATAGCAAAAGACTGAAATGTAAAGACAACAAAATAAAACTTGAATTTGAATACAAGTCTAAACAACAAAGGATCACAGAGAGAGACTTACTTTTTCTGGAACGTGCACTGCGGATTCATCCCCATATTGGGTCTTGACATCTAAAATTGATCATCTCAAATCATGAGAGAGAGAGAGAGAGAGAGAGAGAGAGAGAGAGAGAGAGAGAGAGGAACTTGATTACCAGTTTCCTACCTTTTAGCAATCTTGTGGCCCTTGTGGGGTAGGAAAAGAGACTGAAAATCAATAGAACTTGAATGCAGCAGTAAGAAAAAGGGAGATGCATGTTCCAAATCATAAGAAAGCAATCATGAGAGTTAGATTTTGAAGAAAAGGAAACTTGCACTTGATGGATATGAGTGTGAATGAAGGTTGAAAGTAGAGACGAGAGAGAGAGAGTAAATCCAAGTGACAGGTACCGAGGGAGAGTACAGAGAAAACGAATGTCTTTTAGTGGCAGAGAGTGGTACAAATCTGGCCAATGAGACACAGGAGTTACGTTGAGTCTTCAGTGGGCGCTGATTCATGATGTTAGTTTTTGCAAGCCAGACGTGCTCTTTAATACAAGTTCATTATTAACTTCCTACCTCCTTCGGTTGAAATAACCTCACCAATGTCAAAAAGTCTCATAGTTGTTATAAGAGCAGAGAAGAGATTTGGGCCCCTCTTGCTATATGCTTTTCACCTGAAGTTTTGATTAGCTAAAGAACAAAAAAGCCATAGCTAACCAGCTGTAGCAGATGCATAGTTAATGTTGAAGAACAAAAAATACGTGTAGATGCACATGTACCACATACACCATACATTTTAAAACTTTGAATCCTGACCTGACCATCATCTCCCCTTCCAAAAAGCAAAAACATCAAGGAGATTAGTTTGGGTCAAAACATGGGAGAGAAAGCAATTAAAGTTTTTATTTTGTCGATAAAGTACAAACATTTAGGATCCATCACATTTAATCCAAAAGAGAAAAGATGGTTAATCTCTCATTTATATGCACAATCTCGAAGCTAATAGCCAATTTTGATGTCATTGAACAGAGTGAACAAGATCCAAAACTGATTTCCTGTCAGGCATGCTTGGTATAGCCACCTTGACTCGAACACAAAGAGAAGATGCAGCAGCTGAGAAAATTTGCACCAACTCTTGTTGAAAACATCAGTGGTGAATTCTAAGCGTTAAAAGTCACAACAAGAAAGAAAGACAAAGGCTTATTTTTCAAGTATACCAGCAAATCTCAAACACTCCTTTGTAGACTTGCCCTCAACAAGCGCGACAGCAAAAGCAGAAGTGAAGGTATCACCAGCACCAGTTGCATCAGTAACTTTTGGAGCTGATACGAGGGGTTGCCTCATAGGTTCTTGCCCTTCTATAAATAAAGCATATGCTGCCAAAATTTATTTATTTATTTTTTCACTTTCTTCTCTTCTTCTTCATCATTCTCTTTGGAGCCAGCATATTAAAAAATTTGCACTTTACAAATACACACATTACCTCTGGTTACTCATTGTGAATTAAGCATAACACCACCAGGGAATGGGTGCCCTTCCAACAACTCTCAATGACCTAGGACAAATATTAGTCAAAGACGAGTGGGTTCGTAGGCAGTATTCCAGTCATAGCCGTAACATTGTTAAAAAAAATAAAAAATAGTAGAAAAAGGTTCACTTTTGAATCTTGAACAGGAAGAGAGCAACCGGACACTATAAAAAATTTGGGATATGATTAGAGACATACCTATATTATTTTGAAGGGCTTTTGCTTTAAGGCTTGGTGCCTTGCCTCACTTGGGTGGTGACACCTAGGCTAGTGTCTAGTGCCTCGGGTGTTTTGACGGCCTTGGCGCTTTCTAGTGCCTATCGCCTATTACAACCCTGAACTGGCAGCAGCCCCCATCTTATCCCTGGAGGAGACCAAATATTCTCTTGACAAAGTTTAATTTCAACCTACCCCAAAATGAGCTTGTAAGCAGTGGGTGTTTACTTCCTTGTTAGGCACTAGAGTCCAGTCAATAAAATAGGTAGGAGTGCCAAAACTCAGCACTTCGACCGGAGTCTCAATGGGTGGTAAAATCTTGAACCCTTGACCGGTTAAGGGCTACCCCCTCCCCTCTCCCCAATGTACCCCAAAAGGTCACAATCCTCATTGTAAACCAAAAAGAAAAGCACTCACCATTTTATGGCATTTCACAACGGCTTGACTAATCTGTTCAAAAGTGTTGGTCGGCATTCCAGTCAAACGTCCAAGTTCTGTTTCATGTGGGCTCAGAATATCCACATAGCTCAATAACTCCCTCGGGAGTGGGGTATCCATCCCTCCTGCATCCAGAATGACAGGAACACCTGCATTTCTTGCATCCTGCACAACAACATCCCGAAGATCACAAAACTTGCAAGAGAATTTTAACTTTGATGACTTTAATTTGCAGTTTGAGAAGGGCAGAAGTATGGAATCACCAGGGTGAGCAACAAAGCAAAGAAATAGATGGCCCAAAACAGTGTAGAATATCGAACAGCAATGTATCACTCACAATTAGGATATTGTATGAAAAAATAAATATTAAGAGAACAAAAACATGAATGGCCACTGCATTGTCAACAGCATATAACACCATTGAAGCTCAATTTACAAGCAGAATTTCCTCAATATCTCTTGCTGATTTAACTCTGTTACTTTCTTTAAAACATCTGCAACGAGGAGAACATAAGAACATGCATTCTTCATAATATTATCCAATTGGTACAAGACAATCAAGGGATAAAAGGAAGGGAAACACAGTTCTAATCCTTGTGAATACTTTATGCATTTGGAGACTGGACCAGTGTTTACAAAACAACAGTGAGGCCCAAAAACTTAGAGTGATTTTCAAGAGACCATATTCCAACATTATTCTCATTTTCAAAGACAAGGGATAAATTAAAAATGACCACTCCCTAGCCCATACTGCAGCTACGGGAACTAGAATTAACTTTCTCAAGCATTTCAACTGCTACTAGGGTCAATGAATTACATCGCTGGCCTAAAAATAAGCATGAGGGCTGCCAACACCAGAGAATTGTATTTCAAAAATTTTGATGGACATGTTCACAACATCCTTTTGGTACTTGCCTTTTAAAAATTTGTGTCTGTGCCCTTCATTATGTATTCTATATGTTGGTTTGAGGGAATACTGGAATACAAAGACCCCAGGAACTTACCACTGCATCTGTTGCGATACACCCTTATTTGAGTAAGCATTCTTTCATGAAGAAAAAATATGTCTGCGCATTGTTCTTGTGTAACATAGACGGCATGCAATTCTCTTTCAGATCATCTACCAAATTTGACGGCGGAACAGGTTGGCCATCATATTATGAACCCATACGAAACAATGTAAAATCGAAGTTAGATCTGTCTATCTTTTTCGTGCCTCGCCTAGATGTTCTCTGTGCAGTTTGTGATGCTCACCTCGGGCATGTGTTTGGTGATAGGCCACCACCTACGGGACTACTCTATTGCATTAATAGGTAACCACTTCTTCTCTCCACCCTTTTTTTTAATGATTGATCTGTTATATTTGGCAAAACGAGTGCAGTGCTTCCCTGAAACAGAAACCAAAGTCGGACAGCTTTACTACGTCAAATGTCTGACGATGGAACAGATATCCTCGGGAATTTGGTGGAGTTGACACCTCTGATCTTGATTTCATTTTCATGCCGTGAATGCTTTTGTAGTTTTCTTTTGTAAATTTGCATGCACGAAATGGATGTAAGCTAAATCTAAGACATTGTGCGAGATGAAGACTCACACCCAGTATTTTTCTATTTGTCCTCCTCATAGTGCTATATAAGTTGTGGCAGATTCTGCACATAATCGAATTTATAGTATGATGCCCTTTTAAAATTAGCTATCGGGAATACTAAATTTATATATCAGAACATTGTGTCGACATATGTCATCTGACTTCTTTAAGTCAGGATCATTTTTTTTTTTTATCATGTATTGGATACCGTCCGTATCTGGGGTTTTATCCCGACTAATCCGAATCAACCATTGCAGTGGCTCCTTTCGGAAGGCGGGTCTCCCAACGGGAAACACTCCATACACATGAGGGTCTGATAGTCAGGATCATTTTTTTTATATACCTAAACTTAATCATTTTTGTTTATAATTTAGTGCTAAGAGTTCATGAAAATTTGAGAGTTTAATGTGAATATTTGAAAAACTCAACTCCTGAGGTATGGTTTGCTCGAATGATTTTCAGCTTAATTTCTTGTGGGGTATTTTTTTTAATCAATTTTCAAGATTTAAATTTTACTAATTGTCTTGGAAAATTTTCAATTGTGTGCTGTGAATGGAACAGGAATGGAATGGATGGTTTTGATTTCAAGGGGAGATGAATTGAACTAAAGTCGGACCACCGGTTTTTTTCTTTCCCTCTTTTTCTTAGAAACTTGATGAGATAATTGGGCTTGATTTGCTGTATTAATCAGGTTCTATAAGGTCGGTGGGATTTTGAGAGCATATATATGTTTTGTTACACATGAAATTTGAGTATTAGATTATGATTGGAAGAGAAGAATCGTGATCACTAAACTGCATAAACTTCATCAAGCGAAGCAAAGCAAGTCCTTGGGTTTCAAGTCAGTCTTGATAGAGCCCATGGGCTTAGCCCGCAGGCGAGAAGGTGAAGGGGCATACTTGGTCTTAGGAGTGTGACTGCATTCCTATAAATTTGTGCTACTGCATGTCAAATCTGTATTCCGAGAGAGAGAGAGAGAGAGAGAGAGAGAGAGGGTAGAGGAAAAATGAGGATTCCTTGTTGGGACGATATTATTGACTATGCCAGTGAGTCAGAGTGGGAAGAAGACATGGCTTCATACTATCGAAAACCCCATAACAAGGACAGGGAGATGTTCATCGTGTTTAGCAAAGCAAGGGAGGAGAAATCAGAAACCATAAAGGGAGGGCTTTTGTTCTTTGTGCATCTATTGTTATGGCCTGCTCTCTTCTATGCCCTAATCTCTTCTTCCCGGTCCATTGTTCAACCAGATGCTGTGGTCATGCTACAGGTTTGTTACGTTAATATAGAATAATATAATATGTCACAGCACATTCTGATTTTATTAGTTTGGAAAAATATTATTAGGAGTAAAACGAGAATTTCATTTATGCAGGTTGCAATCAAGAGTAGCTCGCCCGTCAGAGTAGCCTATGAGGATCTTGAATCTACGGCAATGAAGGCAATCACATATTCTCCACAAGGTTTGCGAGTTTCTTTCTACTTTATATTTTTCATTTTTATAATTTCTCAAGATCTTCAACATTAGTTAAAAATTATTTAGTCAGAAACTTATAAAATAAGAAAATTAATTTTTTAATTTATTGAAAATTATTTTTTTGAATTATTTATTACTATTTGGTTTATCTTTTATTATAATAGAAAAGAATAAGAGAAGGAGCGGGTGTGTGAGGCTTTGCCACCTCAGCAACGAATAGTTGTTATCTTTTTTTCTCTCATTCATTTATCTTTTTTTTTTTGCTTTTTTTTTCACCCTTCCACCTTCCTTTTTTTTTTACTTTTTTTGGGTTTTTTCTTCCTTTTTTTTTTTACTTCATTTTTTTCCACCTTTAACCATTCTTTTTTTTTTCACTCTCTTTTTTTAGATTTCATGGTTATCGGTTTGTTACTGTTTTTTTTTTTTGCTTTTTTTTTTACACCCATTTATCCCTTTTTTGCTTTTTCTTTTTTTTTTACTTCTTTTTTTTTAACTTTTTTTGGGTTTCTTTCTTCTTTTTCTCACCATTCTTCCTTCTTTTTTTTCGCTCATTCTTTTTCGGATTCTACTATTATCAATTTGCTACTGTTCTTATTTTTTACTTCTTTTTTTTTCACCCATTTACCTTATTTTCCTTCTTTTTTTTTCATCATTCACCCTTCCTTTTTTTTTTTTTACTTTTTTTGGGTTTCTTTTTTCTTTTTTTCACCCGTCACCTTTCTTTTTTTTCACTCTTTTTTTTTTGGTTTCATGTTACCAATTTGCTACTGTTTTTTTTTTTTTTTTTTTACTTTTTTTCCCCACCCTTCACTTGTAGGGAGAGGGGAGTAGGAGGGAATGTCACCTCGGATAGGAACGGTTGGCTACTGTTTTCTCTTTTTTTAATTCCTTTTTTTGCGGTTTCTTTTTCCTTTTTATTTTTTTTTACTTTTTTACTTCTTTTTTTCACCCTTCACCCTTCCTTCCCCCCTTTTTTTATAACTTTTTTGGGTTTTTTCTTTTTTTTTTTTATCCTTCACGCTTCTTTTTTTTCATTTCTTTTTTTTTTAAATTCCACTGTTACCGATTTTCTATTATTCCTTTTTTTTTTTACTTTTTTTCCACCCTTCACTATATATATATATATATATCTTATATCAATTTTAGTTTATTTTAATCTTTTTAATTAATAATAATAATAATAATGTTACTATTATAGAAAGCAGCAGTAGGGAGGGGGTGTGGGAGGGCGGCTGCAACACCGACCCTCGGTATATCTTATGGTGTATTCCAGTTCATATATATATATATATATATATATGATATTTCCACGATTACGTTCATGAATTTTCAATAAAAAATTTTTCGATAAAACGACTCCAGAAATTTACCGGTAAAATGTAAATATGGGTTAGTTTGACTCAAAGAGACTAATAACCTTAGTTTCACATTTAATAAATTAAATTAGGCCTAACATGAAATTTTGGGTCTAATTTGTAATTATAAAAAAATTTTAGGGGTCAAATTTGAATTTGTATAATTTAAAGGACTTGTTAGCAATTAACAAAAAAAAAACTTAAATGAAATGTGACAAGTGTATTCTATTAAAAACAATAAATTGAACAAGTATTAGAGCAAGGGAACAAGTGGTTGGCCGAAATATGAGAGGAGAAAGAAAAATTTTTGAAACTTGATCCAAGGGTAGGAAATTGCTTGAAGTTACATGCAAATGTAAGCCTTTGGATTGAGATAGTGGATGATAAGACATTTCCAATGATTAAAGTATGGAAGCAAAATAAGGGTAGGGATTTTGCACGGAGAAGTTCAAGACTTGTGGACCTTAGATCATGGTTGAGTGCAATTAGGATTTAATGCCAACAAGTGCCTTGTTGCTTCCTTGTCCAAACCGTGGGAGGAGGAAGCTTCATTTTCTCCACAAAAGCCCACCCATATTCTTATATAAATCCCACATATTCTCATCCTAGAACAACATACTATAAGGCTAGGACCAAAAGAGAACACTTGTTAGTGAGAACAATAGCAAGACCGAGAGTCTCAAAGAGAGGAAATCTTAGAATTTCAGCAACCCTTCTTCAAGCTTCCTTAGGTAAGAACATATTATTTCTTCATTTTCTTTAGCACATGTCGATTTAAGCCAAGCTAAGCCTTGTCCCATGATTTTAAGGCCGAATCAAGTTGCAAAGAAGGAAGAAAGGACCTTGAGGTGAAGATTGGTGGACTTAAAATTCCAAACTTTAGGTAAAGAGATTTCTGTCCTGTTTTAAATTCTGTTCTTAGTTCTGTCTGTGACTTTACTTTTGTTTTGATGCATCTTACAGTCTTAATTAGCAAATGCTCTAGTTAAGTAAATTTTAGATCTAGGTCTTATTTTTCCAACGAGATAAGAACCACCTTAATCTGATATTTGTGCCAAAAGTTATGACACTTTTCCTGAAACGCGATAGAAAGTTGTTCTGTTTTGGAACATAAAAACAGTGTGCAAAAACGACCCTTTTCCGGTCCTATTTTAGAGAAACTCAAAACATAAAAGTTGTAGGTATCACCCTTTCCTACAACATGAAACAATTTTAGCCAATCCGCATGAGGAAATCAAAAGTTATGCCCTTTTTCCTAAAGAAGTTTTGATAGAACCTTGTTTCCAATTGAAACATGACAGTTTTGATCATGAATTATTTCAACCCCTCTCTCGGCATAATTAAGTAAAACTCAAAATATGAAAGTTGTAGATTTATGTCTTAGGTATAACATGTTTAAATTACATTAAGTTTGGATGAGTAGGGTGAAAGTTATGTTTTCTGCACAAAAATATGACAAAATCTGAATATAAAACATGATAGAAACAAAATAAGTATTTTTGGAAATTCTGTGATGACATTTTGAGAAAATGTATAACATGAAAGTTATAGGGCACGAAATGTCCTACAACATATCAAAATGCCGCTTGAATTGGAGCTGTGTGCAAAGAGCTAAGTCATTTCACCATGCAGGGACATAAGGCTTTGTACGCATGGGCGCTGGGCAATGGGCTGACAAGGGCGCGGCATGAGCACAATGTCCGTGCAATGATTTTGACCGGACCAAACTTTGGAAAATTGGATATTTTTGTACAAATACATTTAGGAATTTATTTAAAATACCCTAAAACTTGGCCCTAGACTAAAAAATTGTTAAGTGCAATTTATTACATATATTTTCCTATAATGACATGTGTGCATATATGATCATTGTAGTGACGTGATTAGTGATCGATTCGAGAGAGTTCCATTTACTGGTTATAGTGGTACTGAGAGGAGTGATCTACCCTCCCCCATACTGCGAGTAAGACTTTAACATTTACTATTGATTGACAAATCATGTTTTACCGATTTTCAAACGACATGATTTTTATACATGTGAAAACTAAATTTTTGGATTTTGATAAGTATATATATACATGTTTTTGTAACCATTGGAGTGTTCCAACTACTGATTTTATTGATATGCATCAATGAGTTTGATAACTGAATATCGTACCACATTTTTTACATATTGACATGTTTTAAATGCTCCCACTGTATTGGCACATGATTTTGAATAGATTTACATGTACTATTTGGGCTGTATGCCCGGCCGACGTTATGATACGATGCATTGGGCTATATGCCCGGCCGACGTGATGATATGATGCATGGGGTTACGTGCTCGGTCGACTTGATGATATTGTAATATACTTCCTATAGCATTCCGTAGTTACGAAAGACATTTGGTAGAGGCATCCTTTGTACTCGGATACGTTTTGGTCGGAGGTATCCGCCAAATTGTCATGTGTATAGTTGTCCCAGGTTGACTCTCATTGGGGAGAATGTGAGTTTACCTCTGTCTAGCACTGGGCGGGGTACCATACACGACCGACTTTTTATAAATATATATATATTATTTACAGGCTAGTTGGAGTAGCCCGCGGCCAACATTAGGGTAGAGAGCCATTATTTGATATTTGTATTGTGAAAACCCCCAATGCGCCCGCCCTTACTTGAGGTAGACTATTACCGGGGTTGTTTATTCGGCCGGCTCTACATATGAAACTTGATACTTGGATGGATGCATATGTTATTTTTCGATATGTGCCTTGAACTATGTTAAAATTGCACGTTGTTTTCACACACTTGATATTGTATTACATGCCTTGACACTCCAAGTTCACACTTGATATTGACAGCACGATATTAATCCCCTCACTTGCTGAATATCCTCCCATAGATATTCACCCCTCACTTTCTCTTTCACAGGGATAGTTTTGGATCAAGGGAATGGTAGAGACTTGATTTCGTTGGGCTTATGTTGGAGACTGGGTTGGGGTATGGTTACCCGTTTCTTCTGCTATATTCAATTTGAAGCTATCATATTATTTTGGAGTATTTAGTTTGACCATTGTACTCATTTGCTTTGGGATGACTGCATATTACTATTGGCGCATGTAAATGGTAACTCTCATCTTGGGTTTACATATTCATGCATTTGAGACACATTGAGATATTTTACTTTTATTACTTGGGAATTCATGTGATTTTGTAAACTGATTTGGACATATGTATTTTTAGCCTTACGATGCCTCGATGTCTCGGAGGGTTATGCCCGTGCATTGAGGTGTTGTGGCGGTTGCTCACGTGCTCGGCCGGGGGTGGGTCGGGGCGTGACACGTACTACGTCAAATGGGAGCTGTAGCACATTGTTCCCTCTCTTTTTTTCTCTTCTTTGAGATTTTTTTCTTTCTTCTTCTAAGATAAGAAACAAGTAGGGGATGGGGGAGTGAGAGGGAGTAGCACCTCGTATGGGAATAGTAGATAACTGTTCCCTCTTTTTTTTTCCTTTTTACTTTCTTTGGGGTTTCTTTCTATAATCTTATCTTAATTTTAATTTTTCTTAACTATATATAAAGAAATAAGTGGAGAGGGGGTGAGAGGGATTGTCACCTCGGATGGGAACAGTTTGTTACTGTTCCCTTTTTTCTTTCTTTCTTTTTGGGTTTTTTCTTCCTTTTTTTACTTCTTTTTTTTAGCTTTTTTTTGTTCCACTATTACTGATTTGCTACTATTCCTTTTTTTACTTTTTTGTTTCTTTTTTTTTTTTACTTTTTTCCACCACCCTTCACCCTCCGTTTTTTTTTTTTACTTTGTTTTGGGTATCTTCATATTCTTTTTTTTTTTATTTTACTTCTGTTTTTTTCACCCTTCACATTTTTTTCACTCTTTTTTTTATTCCATAATTACCGGTTTGCTACTATTCCTTTTTTTTTCCTTCTTTACTTCTTTTTTTTTCTTCATTCACCCCTTTTGCCTTATTAATCTATCTCTTCTCCTCTCTTCGCTTTTTTTTCACTACTTTTTTTGTGGATTTTGCTGTTTTCGCAACTCTCTTTGGAAGTCCCCCTTCTCTTGATGTCTCTGGCGCAATTTGATTTTTTTCGAGTCATTTCCTTTTTTTGACCATTTTTTATTATCTAATTTACTAAAACACGTTTCAATAAAAATAACTGTGTGCATGTACAGTTACACACCATTGAAGTTTTTTTAAAAAAACAAGTGGGAAGGGGGAGGTGTGAGGAATTGCCACCATGGATAGGAACAGTTCGCTACTGTTCCTTTTTTTGGGTTTCTTGTTTCTTTTTTTTTCATCCTTTAACCTTTGTTTTTTCTTTTTTTTCTTCTTTTTTTTTTCACTCTTCAACCTTCCTCTTTTGTTTTTTTTTTGGAACTTTTTTTGGGTTTCTTCTTCTTCTTCTTCTTCTTTTTCACCCTTCACCCCTTCATTTTTTTTCACTCTTTTTTTTTTGTTTTCTCTGTTACTCGTTTCTTACTATTTCCTTTTTTTCTACTTTTTTTTTGTTTCTTCATTTTCTTTTTTACTTTTTTTTTCACTCTTCACCTTTTTCTTTCAATAATTATAACGCACACAAGAAAAAGAAAAAAAAATTTGGGTTAAGGCCACACCTTGTGTGGGCAAAACCCTCCTAGTCTTACTATATATGAAAGAAGAAGAGGGGAGGGGGAAGTTGGAGAAGTGACACCTAGGACGTGAACAGTTGTCTAATGTTCACGCCTCTTTTTTTTTCTCTTTGGACGGGAACAATGGTTTTTTTTTTTGGGATTTCTTCTTACCTTTTTTTTTACCTCTTTTTTTTGGGGCCGGAACAGTAGTTTTTTTTTTTATTTCTTCTTACTTTTTTTTACTTCTTGTTTTTTCACCCTTTAACCCCTTTTTTTTTTTACTTTTTTGGGTTTTTCTTCTTCTTCTTCTTTTTTTTTACCCCGTTCTCTTCTTTTTTTTCATTCATTTTTTTGATTCCGCTGTTAACAGTTTGCTACTATTCTTTTTTTTTACTTCTTTTTTTCACCCTTTGCGCGTCTTGTTTTTTACGTCTTTTTTTTTTCTTCTAGGTGGGGGAGTGACATTAGATCGGAACATTGGGCTACTGTTCCCATCTCTTTTTTTTTTTTTGGATTTCATCTTCTTTTTTTTTTTTTACTTTTTTTTACCAATTGCCCTTAATTTTTTTCTTTTTTTGGGGTTTTTTTTACTTCTTTTTACTCTTTTTTTTACCTTTGCCCCTTTTTTTTACTCTTTTTTTTTTTGGATTCTACTGGGAGTGACACCTAGGACATGAACAGTTGTCTACTGTTCACGCCTCTCTTTTTTTTTTCTTTTTGGACGAGAACAGTTTCTTTTTTTTTTATTTTTTGAGATTTCTTCTTACCTTTTTTTTTTACTTCTTTTTATTGGGACCGGAACAATGGTTTATTTTTTTTATTTCTTCTTACTTTTTTTTCACCCTTCAACCTGTTTTTTCTTTCTTTTTTTTTTTACTTTTTTGGGTTTTTCTTCTTGTTATTCTTTTTGTTTTTTACCTTGTACTCTTCTTTTTTTTCACTCATTTTTTTAATCCGCTGTTAACAATTTGCTAATTTTCTTTTTTTATTTCTCTTTTTTCACCATTTGCGTGTCTTTTTTATTTTTTTTTACTTCTGCGTGGGGGAGTGACACTTAGGAACAAAACATTGGGCTACTGTTCCCACCTCTTTTTTTTGGGTTTCTTTTTCTTTTTCTTTTCACTCTTCACCCTTCTTTTTTTTTTTGCTCCTTTTTTTTTTTTGTTCTACCGTTACCGATTTGCTACTGTTCCTATTTTTTATTTCTTTTTTTTTCATCCATTTACCCTTTTTTCCTTTCTTTTTTTTTAAAAAAAGCAAGAAGAAATCCCCTAAAAAAAAAGAGGTGGGAATAGTAATCCACTGTTCCCATCCTAGGTGTCACTCCCCCCACCCCCCACTCCCCCTCCTCTCTTCTTCTTTTATGGTTGACGGGTGGAAAAAAAGAAGTAAAAAAAAGCAAAAAAAAGAAGCATAAATAATGAAAAAAAAGAAGTAAAAACAAAAGAAATAGTAACAATTGATAACAGCGAAATCCAAAAAAAATTAGTAAAAAAAATGGCGAAGTGTGAAAAAAAAAAGAAGAAGAAGAAGAAAAACTAAAAATAAAAAAGTTAAAAAAAAAAGAAAGGTGAAGTATGAAAAAAAAGAAGTAAAAATAGAGCAAAAAAAAGAGTAATTGGTAAAAAAAAAAAAATAAAAGAAAGAAGAAATCCAAAAAAACAGAAAATTAAAAAGAGAGGTGGTAACAGTATCTCATTGTTCCCGTCCTAGGCGTCACGCCTCCCACTCCCCCTCCCCTCTTCTTCTTTTATATATATATCATAAGAAAGATTTAAAAAAAAAAA
Organism: Dillenia suffruticosa; assembly: GCA_033439265.1. Lineage (NCBI taxonomy): Eukaryota > Viridiplantae > Streptophyta > Magnoliopsida > Dilleniales > Dilleniaceae > Dillenia > Dillenia suffruticosa. The sequence continues at coordinate 7,654,234 of JAVTVX010000005.1, forward strand.
AAGGAAGTAAAGAAAAAAGTAGCAAAAAGTGTGAAAAAAAGAAGCAAAAAAAAAAAAGAATAAACAAAAAAAGAAGTAAAAAAAATGAATAGTAGCAAATCGATAACAGTAGAATTCAAAAAAAAAAAAAAAGGGCAAGGATGAAAAAAAGAAGTAAAAAAAAACCAAAAAAGAAAAAGAAGAAAGAGAAAAACCCAAAAAAGTAAAAAAAAAAAAAAGAAAAAAAAGGGTAATTGGTAAAAAAAAGAAAAATGCACTTTTTTTTTATGGGTTTCACTATTTTCACAATTTTTTTTGGAAATCTCTTCTACTCTTGATGCCACTTGGTGCAACTTAGTTTTTTTCGGGTCATTTCCTTTTTTTGATCCTTTTTTGTTGTCTAATTTATTAAAATATCCTAAGATAAAACAACTGTGTGCATATACAGCTGCACACCATTGAAAGTTTTTTTTTTTGAAAAACAAGTGGAGAGGGGGAGGTGGGAGGAATTGTCACCTTGGATGAGAACTACTATTCCTTTTTTTTCTTTTTTTTTGGATTTTCTTCTTCCTTTCTTTTTACTTTTTTTTTCACCTTTACCTTTTTTTTTGTTTCTTTTTTTTTTCTCATCTTTCACCCTTTCTTTTTTTTTTTTCTATTACTTTTTTTTTGGGTTTTTTCTTCTTTTTTATTTCTTTTTTTCTCCCTTTACTCTTTTTTTTCACTGATTTTTTTTTTAGTTTCACTATTACCGATTTCCTATTATTCATTTTTTTTACTTCTTTTTTTTCACTCTTCACCCCTTTTTTCCAATAATTATAACACACACAAAAAGAAAAGAAAAAAAACTGGGCAAGGGCTGCACCTTGTGCGGCCAAAACCATCCTAGTATTACTGTAAAATAATAACTCCCATTTATTTCAGGGCTTTAGATGCAACTTTTCATCCCAAGTATCTTGTAGAGTCAAAACAAAACCTGTCATTCAGAATCAACTTTCTCTATAATGTGTGCTTTAAATATTAAATTTGTTATGGTTGAACTATAATACCCTAATCAATCTAAAATTGTAGAGTTCAAATTTTAATCTTTTGACCCAATAAAAAATTAAATAATAATTTTAAAATTAAATTACATAGTCATTTATTTATATCAAGTAATGGAAATCACGACACTAGCTTAAATTAACCTATTTTATTATTATTATTATTATTATTTCATATAACTGTGGTGTATATCCTCCTAGAATAGACCCGTAGCTTAAATCACAGCACTAGCTTGGAATAAGATATTAAACTATTGATTGATTTATGTAAAGTTTTACGAAATTGATAAATTTGAAATATAATCAGATAAACACGTGAATTAGAATCCTATCATATCACTTCTGTTTGGGAATAGTCGTATTACAAAGAGGTTCTGAGAAGATAAAATCTCAAATAAAAAGAATGCTTCAGCTTCCCTCTTTTCATGTAGACACAACATCAATCTTGCTCGAGCATTCAGATTCCTGCATAGCCGCTGTTGCATCCATACGTAAGTTTATAGATCACTACAAAAAAACACGATTTTAGTCATTTATATTAGTGACGGAAATAATTCGTTGCTAATTTGTGACAAAAAACTTTTTCGTCGCTATTTTATGACGAAATTAGCGACGGAAAAGTATTCATTGCTAAATTAGCCACTGATATATTATTCGTGGCTGAATTTGTCGCCAATTGGTGACGAAATATTTTTCGTCATCAAATTCATCGCCAATTCATGATAAAAAAATTTTCATTGCAAAATTCGTCACTAATTAGCGACGAATAGAGTTTTCGTGGCAAATTTTTGCCCCAAATTCGGTTATCCATCGCCAAATTAGTGACGAAAGTTTTTCATGACAAATTTCATCGCTAACATTAAATTTAGCGACGAAAAATTTTCGTGACCAATTTCGTCGCTAATTGAGCGATGGATACCTTAATCCTTCCCTAAACTTAATTTTTTTTAACTTAACATTTTATATTTTATTTTATTTTATTATTTTATATTAACTAATCATATTCATTATTTAATAATATTCTAAATTAACATTTTATTTTATTATTTTATTAATAATAAAATTATTTTATTGTTAATAAAATTATTTTATTATTAATAAAATTATTTTATTATTAATAAAATAATATTATAATTTTATTAAAATTTTATTATTTTAAATAAACTTATGCTTGTGGACGAAAACAAAAAAAAAAATTAATTTAGCGACATTTATGGAAATCAACCCCCTAGCGGATTCCAATATCTCTGTGTCTTAGGTAGCGACAGATAGATCTATCGATATCCCTAATTTTCGTGACAGACATATGATCTGTCGCTAATTAGCGATGGAAAAGCAATCCATTGCCAATTTAGCGACGGATAATGATACATGTCGCTAATTTAGCGATGGATAATAAAATCTATCGTTAAAATTTTAGCGATGGAAAACGAAATCCGTCGCCCATTAAGCAACGGAACACTAAATCCATTGTTAAATTGGCGACGGATTCATTCTCTGTCGTTAAATTAACGACGGATTTTATTTTTCGTCGCTAAATTGGCGACGGATTTCATTTTCCATCGCTAAGTGATTTAAAAAAAATCAAAAAATAAAACGAAAACCATTCTTTTCACATTCAACCATCCACTTTTGATCCGTGCTCTCTCTTTCTCTCTCTCTCCCACCCTTTGTCGATGGTTTGCTCTCTCAATTATCGTTGGATCTATTTTTCTGATATGTTATTTCCTAAGGAGTAACTCGAATGCATACCTGACTAGATGCAGTAGTTTGAATGGTAGGTTGCTTTTGAACTTGTCGTTAAATTTTTAATATTTGTATTAATTAGAGTCTTTATGAATTATTTGGTTCAAGATGGAAGTTGGTTTTACTATATCCTGCTCTCTCATAAAGTAGATTTCTCTTGTTAGATCTGCATTTATGCGTTGGAATGCTAAAAATCTTACAGGTGTACTAATTTCCATTGGTGGCCGGCGATCCATCTTCTCTAGGAAGCAGACAAAGAATGGTTCATTTAGAAAGGGTAATAAGAGGCTATCGTTCATTTAGAAACTGTTGTAAGGGTTGGAGAAGAAAAAAATAAAAAGAAAAAGAATAGTAAAGTAAAAATTAAAAAAATAAACTAATAAAATAAAATAAAGAAGTAATAAAATCATAAAATAAAAAAAATTAATAATGAATTATGAAATTTATCACTAATTTAACAACGAAAGTATCAATCCGTTGCCAACTTAGCGATGAATGGGTCGCTAAGTTAGCAACGGATTTCATTATTGTCGCGACGGAAGGACGATTCCATCGCTAAGCGCGTACTTAAAACTTTAGGGTGGTCCTTATTTTCGTTTCTCTATCTCGACTCTATAGCCCTTGCCGCCGCTCCCCTAACCGCTTGCTCCACCTTGCATCTTCTGTCTGTCGCATCGCATCCTTCATCCCCCGCCATCGTCTCTTCGTCGCATTGTCACTCTTTGTCATCTGCTCGATTTCGCCGACCGTCACAGCAACATGGCATTGATTCGAAGAGAGAGAGAGATAGAGAGGGGGAGTAATTTTAGGGTTTCATTTTTCACAACTTTAGGGTTACATTTTTCGTACCCAGTTCCTCTTTCTGTGTCTTCTCCCTCTTTGATTCGAAGAGTAATTTTAGGGTTTCATTTTTCGCAACTTTAGGGTTTCATTTTTCATTTTTCACAATTTTAGGTGAGTAATTTTAGTGAAATCGGTGTTTCGATTCCATTTGATTCCTTTCGATTTTGTTCCTATTCTGTGTTTCTTATCTTGATGCTTATGATTTTGGAAGTTTAGGAGAGATTAAACTAGACATGCTCATTAATTTTGAAACTCTTGCCAGTACTAGACAACTTTGAGAGAGCCAAAGCCCAGATCAAGGCGGAGACTGAGGGAGAGGAGAAGATCAACAACAGTTACTGGAGCATATACAAGCAATTTGTGGAGATTTTAAGTTCGCTAGGTGTTGTTCCTGTCGAGACTGTTGGAAATCCCTTTGATCCATTGGTGAGTTTCTCTTCATTTGACCTAGAGGTTTTACAAAATTATCATGGTGCTTGCTTGATTATTTATTTATTTTGCTTACATTTTGTTATTTATTTATTTATTTTTGGGTGGGGTGGGAACCCTTTGTTGTTTGCTCATTTTGCAAATACCACTCTTAAGGTTCTTTAAAAGTAATAATTAAACACTTTATTCCATATGGTTAAGCTTTTGGAGGAGATAACTTTCATTCAAGTCCTATGGGTACTCTTATAAGTTGTCATGGCGGATATATTGGAAGGTGTAAGAATAATAAAGAACCAGACTGCATGAGTTTAAGTTTTTGGAGCATATAAACATGGACTGAAATTTTCATTGAATGCAGATCCTGGTAGTTCAGCTACAACTTAGGCCAGCAGGGAGGAAGCGGCTTCACATTCGGTGTTTGTTGGAAATGTGAGATCACAAATTATCTTTGTTCTTTTTTTTTCAGTCTTAAATCTATAGTTTTAGGTTCATTTGTGATATCTGATTTTCATATTTCTATGCTTACTTTGTTTTATGGATGTGGCATGCATATTTTGATTTTCACCATGAACTATAACTTAAAGATAGTGTAATATTTTCACCATGAACTATTAAAAATAGTTTAACATTTATAACAATTTCACAATTAACTTACACCGGGCTGTCATTTGAAGTTTTGATATTGTTTTCTTGATACCCTTGATGCCATAAGTGATTATTTTTTACACTTCAGGTGCACCATGAGTTCTACTTTTGTGGGTTTCAAACTTTTCTTGCTTTGTATTCATCACTATTTATTTCAAAAATAGTTTGATTTAACAAGAAAACCAATTTTTTTATCCAAAGAATAACGAAAAATCTATTAAAAAATGCTTTTATTAAAGCCTATTCCTTTTAAGAACATATGAAAGTTATAATTTATTATACTATTGTTATATGATAATAATGTTTAGACAATACTCACATATTTCAATTATATATTGTAGTAATATAACCATTTTTTCAGTTCCTCTAATGTACTTTTCTGTATTAGAAAATTTGCTTTCTTATGTGGCATTTTGCTAGTTGTTTCAATGTTGTTTCATGTTTTCAGTGAACTCAGTCTCTTTGATGAATAATTATTTGGTCTCTTTTGAAGAGAGCAAATTATGCTTGAACGTTTTGCAATGTGGGTTACACTTTTTTAGAGTTTCTGTAGTATATACTTTGCAGCCTCCATTTTACAAATTATTTGGTCCCTTTTGAAGAGAGCAAATTATTTGGTCTCTGTTGTATATCATTGGTTTTCGAACTCTAATACTTTGTTTTCTTCTTGTAGATCATTCGGGTCAGTTAGTTGGAGTGCTATTGATACTCTCTACTACAAAAGTTTGAATATGGTAAGTTTTTTGAGACACTTTCTTATTTTTTGGTAAAACATGCAAAAGTTGTTTCCTTCATTTGTCTAACATTTATATTTATCGGTACAAATGTGGAGGACACGCCCGAATGTCACAAGGATGATCTACCACTTCCCTTTCCCCTTCCCCTTCACCTTTGCCGTCCCCATCCCCCTCCACTTCTGACTTTCCTTTAGCCCCATCTTCTTCACTTACACCTTCAGTACAACAATCAAATGATGTGGGGGACACAAGGATAGAAGATACCCAAAATTTCATATCCGCATGTGGAGATTCGTAAGTATTTAATTTTATATGATCCTTTTATTTGCCATTCCTCATTCGCAAGTTGTTTTTATCTTGATTCTCAGATCCAATAAATGTGGTGCGTATTTTCAATAAGATTGTTAATAACCATTGGGGAGGGGTATCGATCAATTACACCACCACTTCGAATGAAATAAAGGAGTTATGGTGGAGAAAGTTTAAGGTAAGTTTTGCCTTTCAATTGATACAGCAATCAAAGTTCATGTTTTAATAATGTTAAATAAATTTTTATTTATTGTAGTGGAGGTATTGTTGGAATGAATTTGAAGAGAATGAAATGAAAAGAATTTTCAAGAAGAAAATTGGTGATCACATTCGAAATGTGATCAACAAAGCAAAAACAACTCAGACGAAGCCAAATTGTGTGACTAAGGAAAATTGGATGAGAATGCTAGTAATTTGGGAGTCCAAGGAGAGTAAGAAAAGAAGTGAGCAGAACAAAAGGAATAGATCTTGCAATTCTGGCCAACAGTCTGCCACTTATGCCGGGGGTCAATAAATATCGATGAGTATAAAAAAAGAATGATAACTATTAAAAACACTTATTTATTTTCCAATCAATTAATTTTTTTTACTATTTCATTATTGGTAACTGTGAAATTTTATATCTTTTTTTAAGGCTAAGGAAAGGGGATATGAGCCATCGTATATGGATACTTTTGAGTGCATATTTCAAAAGAAGGACAAGACCTAGAGCAGGGACAAAGCAAAAGCAATATCGGTATGTAATTGATTACTGCGTAAATTAAAAATGTAATTCGATGACTCACATTTGTCCAATAGTCAGACAATGTAATTCCATGAAATCTGAGATTCCTGCATGCTGGCTCCTTCCAAAATTGTTGCCTCATTAACTTTTGCTGTGCTGCTGTCTTCTAAAAGGTTTGCTTGCTTCATCTCCATCTCTTGCATTTTTTCAGCATTCACCACCATGTTTTTGTGGTTCTTATCATCTTCGACATTCTGAGAGGCATGTAGGTTTCCTATCCCCCCATATCTTGCAAATCCATTGTTTGCTTTTCAATCAGTGTCTCCATCAATGCTCTTTTCAAGTTGCATCAGTGACTTGATCTGTTGCCACTTCTAACCTCTATTAATTTGCTGCCAAATCATGTCATACCCTCAATTGTTTTTTGCCAATGGTGGTTTTTCGGTAATAATTTTTCTTTATTAACATACATATACCAATCAAAATCTACAACCTTTGGGTTAGAATTTCTAGTAGAGTTCATGCCTTTTAGTACTATTTTCATCTTCATTAACTAGAGAAGACAGATAAAGCAATAGTGCTCTCACTGATGGTATTGTCCATGAGTGTATAATGGAATTGTTGATTTGTTGAAAGCTTGGTGGATTGCAGAGGGAGATTAATAAAAATATGGCTTTGATTACTCTAGGACTTTTTCTCTGCTTGTCAAGATCACATATGTCCAACTCTAGATTTCTTTGCTCCTACATTTCGTTGGACACTTCATTACTAAGACATCAAGATTACCTTTCTAGCATGCTTTCCTAAGTTGATTTCCCTCAAACTCTCTCTTTCCCTCTCCTCTCTCTTTACCTTGTCTCTAGCATGCTTTCAAGTTGAAAGGATGGTTCAAGAGGCACTTTCATCCTGGAATGATTAGGCATTTCCAAAGACAAGAGTGTTGCCTAATTTATCCTGCGATATTTCTGATGCTGCCAAAGGAAAGATATAGGATAGCTTTTCAGAGGAAGGGGTGATTTTTGAGTCAGTTGATCGATTTTTGGTTAAAACTTTTTACCTTTGTACATTACACAGATTCTATTTTTTTTAACTACCTTGATGATCCCTCGTTTGCACATTATATAGAAGTACATCTACATTGCTGAAAAAAAATTAAGAAAGTCATTCAGTATCCTATCACATAGTTCTTATTTGTTAGCTGTTGTCCTACATTTGTTATTTCGTTTGACCATATTGAGGTTTTCTCTATCTTTTGTTTAAGAGCAAGTAAGTTGGTTTGGTTTCTTATCTTTCCTCCACATCTGTGGCTAGAAGTTGTCAGGTTGTTGTAGTGGCTTCCAATGGCAATTGTATCTGATGTTTGGTGAACCATTATGTACTTTGTCTTTCTTCCTTCATTAATTTTTTTCATGTTTCGCAAATCAAACTACAAACTTCATTTTCAGGTTCTTGTTTGTACATCCTTGTTATTTATTTATTTTTGGTACATTGTGGGGACTCTTCAATCTATTGGGTTCTAATCACGACTTTTTGTAAATTTTCTTTAATTCTTTGCTGCTGCTGATTGTTAGAGGTGGTTGGCTAGACACTATTCATTTGGTAAAGTTGCGCATACATGATTTTCCGCATTTGATTTCAATTGTACAATTACAGTTCATAAACACTGACATGTTTTCCTACTTAGGTTAAGGTGGATTTGACTTAGATTTGTTTAAACTTTCATGTTACATGGCTTTTCTGACATGGCTTATTATTTTTATATTTGCAGGAGAAATATAATGAACTTTTATTGGCTCAATCGAGTGGTGCTAATGAGGGTGTCTCCTCTGAGCCGTCCGTTAATAATATAGATTTGTGGCTAGAAGCATTTGGTGGGGTAAAGAAAGGAAGAATATTTGGGATGGGATCGTTGAGCAGAAAGTACTCACCTGGCCCATCTTCCTCCACCGTGGCCCTTTCAAGGAGACAAGTGGAACTCGACGAAAAAGTGTTGAACCTCAAAGCGCAACTTACAAAGAAAGAAGATAAAATGAATGAGTTCAGGCAATCGCTTCATCAAACGCAACAAACGCTTGAGGTAATGCAACGACTTATGTTGCAGCACCTTAAATTAGATGCCAGTCAGCTTATGCCCTCGCAGAGTCAAGTTCCCCCTTCTATACCTCCCACTAATGACCCCGATGCCGACGAGAAACATGATGATTGATGTATGTATTTTTGGATAGATATTATTACTACTATTTCCTTGAATATTAGATGATGTTGATTTTATTATTTAGTATCTTCGATGTTGGATAGACTATATTGATATTTGTTTCATTTTGATTTTATTGACATTTTGTTCGATGTACAAACTTTTATTGGATGGATGCTTAGATTGTAAAATTTTTTCGCTTATTGGATGAACATCGTTAGATGAATATTGATGATTTTTTCGTTCGATCGGATATCAATGGAATATTTGGTTGGATTTGATGGATACTAGTGGATTTTTTTGTTGGATTTGGATATTAAAATGTTGGTTAGACAGGTATTATTTTTCTAAACAGGAAAAAACAATAAAACAAACTGAAATTTTTTTTTTCTGAATTTACAAATCCTTCATTAAATTCGTCGCCAAATTTGTGGCCACCGTTTCCAGATTCGTCGCGAAATCCGTCGCTAAATATTAGCTTAGCGATTAATATTAAGTTTTATTGCTAAAGTTAGCGATGGAATCACCATCTGTCATTAAAATTAGCTACGGACATGTGCCATCCGTTGCTAGCCTTAGCAACAGACAAATGCCATCCGTCGTTAGGATTAGCGACGGACGAGAGACATATGTCCTAGGTTTAGTGACAGACTAGAGACATCCGTCGCTAGACTTAGCAACGGACAAAGATATACGTCGCTAGACTTAGCGACAGACTACGTCGCTAGACTTAGTGACGGACGCGAGCTATCCATCGCTAATTTTAGCGACAGATGAGTACTATCCGTCGCTAAAAGTAGCGATAGACGAGAGCCATCTGTCGTTAATTTAGCGACGGATTGCTTTGTTCGTGGTTAAATTAGCCATGAAATTTTTTAACGAAATTTTTTTCGTCGCTAATTTTGTTACGAATTTTATTAATTTGTCGTTAAATTTTTGCGACATTATATTAGCGACGAAAAAGTTTCGTCACTAAATCTGTCGTTGAAAATTTTAGCGACGAATATTTATGAAATTTTCGTCATTAAATCCGTCATCAATATCATGTTTTTTGTAGTGAGAGATAGATGATTTGGGAAATCTAAGGTTTTGAATTTGATTTTAAGAAATTTGATGAGATAAAGTCGTTTGGAAGCAGTTGGAGAGAGAGATTTGATATTTCACCAAAAAAAAAGAATGAGTTTCACCAAAAAAAAAAAAAAAAAGAAGAGAGAGAGATTTGATAAACCGTGTGGGGATGAGCTCAAAAAACGTGGAGCCTTCTCCCTTGTCAACATGAGAAGACCCTCAAAGGGCCGAGCGTACCGGTACCGGTCTGCTCAATATTTCGTGGTCCGGCAGCTAAGCCTGTCTCAATTATAATTTATTTTGTTTTTGGTTTTCATCAAAATTTTTAAATTTTATTCGATTAATCTAATTCCAATATTATATTTTTCCATCCAAGTTAATAATTTATCAAGATTTTAACAATAACTAAGAAATGGTTTTACGTAGGTGACCATAATAGTTGCAACTCCCGGGGATATAAAATTGCCGCCCTTCAAAAACCACACTCAGTTGGAAGAGGCCTTGAAGATTCTCACTTACATTCAGACCTACCAAATTCGAGTAATTATTATTATTATTATTATTATTTTACCTTTATTGGGGTATTTTCCAATTTTGATCGATTTATTTATTTATTTTTTTGTGTAGGGTTTGGATGTGTTTTGGACTGGACACTTCGTACCAGCATTACTCTACCAGCTAGTGTTACGTGTTATGTTACAACTGTTTATCATTTCTTTTTTTTTTAAAAAGAATTTTTATCCTTTTTTTTAATTTTTTATGCATCAAATGAATATAATAAAAGCATAATGTTATTTATTTATTCTAGTGCAAGTAAAATCATAAAACTTCTATAAACCATAAAATCATAAAACTTCACTCAGAGCATTGTCCTGCAGCCTTACACAAGGTCTGGAATTGGGCTTGTTGGTGTTGGACCTCAATCTAGGGCTTCCGGTAGATCATGGCCTAAACCCTAAAAAATTTAATCAATACCATTTACAGTAATTGATGATATTTTATTCATATGTTCCTACATTATTAAGCTATGACACTGTAAAATGTTAGAATGTTTGCCCAGCCTTGTAAAAGAATGATAATGTCTTCTGTACCTATATTTGTAACCCAAAAAAAAAAAAAAAAAAAAAAAAAAAATCCTTATCAAAAGAAAATGGAAAAAGGTATGCCAGAGAGAAGTAATAAAAGAGAGGCCCGACCCTTTTTGATAGACGGCGTCATGTGGAATAGAAGGCCATAAATGCCTTTTTTTTTAGCTATCGAATTGAAATAATAATGATATTCTGGAAGAATTAATAATTAATGAATGAAAATTTCATGTTGGAATTAGAGAAATTATATCAATGAACCTTACTTGGCAATCTTTTTTTCCTTGCAAATTAGAGTGGGGGCAACTGAGGCATGGAAGAATTGCTTGGAGAGAGAGAGAGAGAGAGAGAGAGAGAAAGAGAGTTGTTCAAGCATAATTATAGTTGGCTAGTAAAACTGAAATCACCCCCTGTTAAATATGATTCAGATAGTGATAAATGTTTCATACAAATATGTTATTCAAAGTATAGATGGATAATTAAAAATCTGTTGCTTTAAGATTAAAACTCTCTGAAATAAGAAAAATAGTCTTTTGAATTGGCAAAATAGCCTATCTTACTGCATTTAAATTTTAATGTCTCTCATAGTGAATTATGCAGACACATGTTCTTTTCAGACTGGTTTCAAAGGGGTTGACGCACAGCTTTCAATCAAAGTGAAAATAAAAAGTGAATATTAGAATTCTAGATTTCCTTTTAATTGAACTCGAGATTCATTTTTATTTATTTATTATTTTTTTCAGATGGAGAAGTGTGACACCGAGCATTTTGCCGATCGGGACATGACTTGTGATTCCTGACGCTGAACCCATTGCTTAAAAATGTGTAACAACCAAAGCGGCCACTGAGTTTAAAGCTATCGGCTAGGTTGTGAGCGATTAGTTTTGAAATCTTTAGAACAATTGAATTGTAACTGAAATTATTCGGTTGTTAGACAGTTTGTGATTACTTCTAGGAACATATAAATGCATGTAAAATGATTAACAACAGGAGATAATGAATGAAAAGGATTCTCCTTCCTCCTATGCTCTCTGTTCTCTGTTTCTTTTCCTCTCCCTCTTTTCTATCTTCTCTCTCTAACCCCTCTCTTTTTCTACTTCTTTCTCTCTTTGTAATTCTTTCTCCCCCTTCTTCAATCCTTCTTGCAATCTACACCCTTTCATAGCATTTTCTTTATCACTATTCCACCCATTAATGTGTATAAACTTAGTTGCTCCCTTGCTCTGTTTCCCGATTTCCATACTCTGTTTTTCATGTATCTCATGCAATACTGCTAAGAAAGCCTCTTTCTTTTTCCCTCACTACCGGTTTGTAACAAATTAGTGTCAGAACTTTAGGTTCTTGGCCAGATAATCAAGATGGCTGAAGGCACTCGATTTAAAGCAATTATGAGTAGCTCAGGAAACAAGAAATCAGAATGCAAGAAATGACCGTAGAAATCAAATAGAATTATGTAGTAATGGAAAGAAAATTTAAAAAACAACAAAAAGACATGAAACAGAAGTTTAATGAGTACTCCCAAAGAATGGAGGCTCTTATAGCAGGACTGGAGACCAAAATGAGTAATTTAATCAGAACGTCAACTAAGGATCTAGTTGAAGAACAACACTAAGAAAGGTTCTCCAAATCACCTATCTTGCCTACTCCCACAGACACCAGGATCAAAGTTGAAAATGGTCTTCAGTGGCCTAAGAAAGACCTGAACAACAGAGAATTCAAACCAAATCCACTAAGAATTGAGTTACTCATATTCACAGGAGAGAATCTTAGGATGTAGTTGCGTAAATGTAATAATTTTTTTTCCGTTTACCAAATACCGGTCATCTCTTAGATGAATACTATAGAAATGTATTTAGATGATAGAGCTGAAGTATGGTTTCAAGAATTGAAAATGGTCAAGACTGAAGTAAGCTGGAACGAATTTTCTAGACTACTGTGCCAACGATTTGAAGCAAAAGGGATCCAAGATGAAGTAAATGAATTCAACAAATTGCAACAACAAGGTTCAATGGTGGAATATCAAGAGAAGTTTGAAGAATTTGTGGGCCATCGTGCTCCAAAAGAACCCTAAGCTAACAGAATCTTATTTCATCTCAAGTTTTATCAAAGGAGTTAAAGAAGAAATTAAACCAATGTTGCGAATGATGAAACCCACTTCTTTGTTTCAAGCCTTTGAAATTGCCATGCTTCAAGGACAATTCTTAGAATTGACCAAGCACAAAGGAATTGGCATGAATAAGACTTGGGATCCAAGAGAGGTTGAAGTAGAGATCAAGAACACAATTGCTAACAATATCAACTTAAAAACTCAAAAGATATTGCCACAGGAGATACAATATTGCAAAACTAACGATCTTTGTTTTAGGTGTGGTGAGAAGTATGCTTCAAGTCATCAATGCAAACTTAGAAACCTCAATGTAATCCTAGCAGCAAAGAAGATAGAAGGATTGAGGCCGGAAGAGAATAAAGAGCAAGAAGGAACAAGACATAAGCTTTATTAAGTCTCAGTTTCAAAATTTTAAACCTTGAGGACATAGTGTATTTTGAAGGGGAGGGAAATTATAACAACCAAAGCAGCAACTAACTTTGAAGCTAACAGCTAGGTTGTGAGTAGTTAATTCTGAAGTCACTTGAACAACTTAATTGTAACTGAAGTTTTTCAGTTGTTAGACAGTTTGCGATTACTCCAAGGAATGTATAAATACATGTAAATAATTAGCAGTAGGGGATGATGAATGAAAATAATTCTCCTTCCTCCTATGCTCTCTGTTTCCTGTTTCTCTCTCTCTCTCCCTCTTTCCTATCTTCTCTCTTTCTCTCTACTTTTTTCTCTCTCTCTGTAATTCTTTCTCCCCCTTCTTCAATTCTTCTTGCAATCTACACATTTTCATAGCATTTTCTTTATCATCATTCCATCCATTAACGTGTATAAACTTAGTTGTTCCCTTATTTTGTTCGCTGGTTTCCATACTCTGTTTTTCATGTATCTCAAGCAAGGCTGCTAAGAAAGCCTCTTTCTTCTTCCCTCACTACAGGTATGTGAAAAAATGTTAGCCGATTGTTCTAAAAGTAGTGTTTGAAGGAAATTAATTGACCTATGAGAAAGGGGAGTCTTTGTTCATCAATAATATTTATTCATTAAAATTTCTTATTTATAAAGCATTTTAATTTTAAAATTTCTCTTGATTTTGGGAATTATTTACTTCTTTATTTTAAAACTACTTTCTTAAGAGGTTTTTCAATTCAAGAAATTTGTTATCCGTTTACCATATAAATAAGGGTCTTCCTTTATTGTATAGTATTTTATTTTTAATAAGTTCAATTACTTTTTAACATTTTATATCTTTTTTAAAATTTTTAGGTTTGAATTTATTTTTTATAGAACATGGTAGAATAATAGTCCTTCTATCATATTTATTCAATGGGTTGATTTTTCTTTCGTGTTTGATGGTACGGGATCTAACAATCCATAACCATAAAATCCACTGGATCAATAACTTTCAAAACTCACAAACTATCAAATGACTTCTCGATAAGAACTTGAGGCAACCATGTAGGCACTTGGTCGAAATACTCTCGATTAAGCCTTCTAGTCATTGCACGGTTGAGCACTTTTGACCACTACTCAAGCAAACACTTTTGTTTGTATCTCTCCACCACTGCTCAATTAAATCTCTTGATTACAATTGACCTCTCGACTACAATCAGTGGTTCCCACTAAGTAGCATCTCCGCCTGGCAAATCAAGATGATAATCACCCAATATTTGAATATTCCCTAATCCTAGGAGTAATTTCATTCAATAATAAAAGAAATTTTCGTAATCTCACCTAATAACGTGGGAAATTTTTATGATAACTTGAAATTCTCTTAATTTATATGATACTAAATTTTCTAACTATGGTTCTTATAAGTTTAGAAGATTTCTAATAATCTCTCCATAAAAAAAATATAATTTCTACACTCCTAAACATGAGACTTGTCATGCGCGTATTATATATACTGAATAAAGGCGACCCACCAGGGATATTCTTTTTACTCTATATATATACATTATACAGAGACTATACAAAATTAATTTAAAACTCTACTTGATTTGTTTTCTCTTTCACTTTTCTTTTTGATTTGAGCATCAAAACTTCATCTATCGGACCATATTTGATAGGTATTTGCATGTCATTCTATTCTCGAAGGCCCAAAAGATATATTAGTATCGATTTCCTATTCGATTCGGTAGAACATTAATTTATAAAGTAAATCCATCTTTAACAATTTTATATTTTAATATTTTTTCGAAATTTCGTTTTAGATATTTGGGAGGACGTTTGTTTCAAGTTTTCCATACTGTCATGAGCAGAAGAGTGGGACAAACAGATGCCATGTTTTAGCTTCAAAATTAGCAATTCACCGTACCGATACCATTAGAGGATGTTATCTAATCCCCAAAAGTTGAATCAGTTAAATGCTTACTTTCCATTCGTTTAACCTCTAAAAGTGAATTACGTATATACTTCATTCATATACTCAAAAAGCTTCCAAGTTACACTCCAACATCAAAATGGGGTCTAATTTGTGCCGCCTTTTGATTGAGTAAACATGCCACGTGTCTACTTATAAGCGGTGGAATTCCTTCGACCAAGATTGTTTCAAAGCGGTCCGCCGATCTTCTTATAATGGAACACCCCCTCCAACCCTGCAGACTTCTATTTCTATGTTGCTCTCTCTCTCCCCTCCGTAGACTTCGAAGAGAGGGACCGACTTTAGTTTGACTATTTCAGGTATTGCTCTCATTTCTTGGAGCTTCTTTCAGATTAACTTTACACTTATCTGTTTTCTCCGTTTCAAAATTTGAAGACCAGGCTTGTATTAATTCTCTCGTCTTTTTTTTTTTTGGGTTCATGAACTGGGGTGTCCTTTCTCAACAATCGCGTTTCTTCATCAGTCGAGATTTTGATTTTCGACTATTCATTCTTAGGGTTCCTGTTCCGAAGAGGATATCTATCATATCCCCCTTTTCTTCTCTTTTTGTTGGGGGGTTTTGATTCTCTCTCTCTCTCTCTCTCTCTCTCTCTCTATTTTCCCCCTTTTTCTTTTTCGAATGGAGTGATTCTACAATTGGGGGTTCTTATTACTTTTTTTTTTTTTTTTTTGAATGGTAGTGGATCCTACAATTAAGGGTTTTTAATATTGAATTCGGATTTGTGGATTTTACTCACTATTTAGGATTCGTGTTTCTTCTACATCTCCCATCGAAAAGAAACGCTTTTATCACGATTTCAATTTTTAGGTTTGTATAGTACCGTGTTTGAATATCATGTTGTTGTGACTTTTCTTTTTGTGATAATTTTCTATGAAGTTTTAATTCTGCTAGGTCTACTTAGTACTTTCTCAAACAGGATAAGGAGCTCTTCTGATTTTTTTTTTTTTTTTTTTTTTTTTTTTTTTTTTAAGGTTTGCAAATTACTCCCCGGGTCTTTTGATTTATTTATTTATTTATTTATTTATTTTACTTTTAAGGTTTACAAATTGTCATCTCTGGTCTCTTAAATTCGTTGAGTACCACCATAAATTTGCAAGTACGTAGATTTTCTGGTTTATTTACTGATTCACTAGTTTCTGTAGTTCCTACAAAGTTTTACTTGTCAAGGTTAGGCGCATATTATCCCCGTCGATCCTGTTATCCGTAGTGGACTGTATCGAAATAGTGGTTATGATTGTTGAGGTGGAAGTCATTATAATGGTTGCTGAGGTCAAAGTTGTGGTAATATGTTGTACTATTTTACTGGTGTTGATAGCATTGTGGGTTTTTGAGCTGTCTTTGGTTTCATTTGCTGAATTTTCAAAGTTTAGGTTCTATTGAATATTGCATGAGTTTGGAATTTCGATTCTAATATGGAAAAGCAAGCGAGCCTTGAGCGAAGTTTGCTTTATGAAAGAAAGCACCGGTTCTGTAGCAATTTTTTTTTGTTGTTTTATTATGTCCCTGTCCTTGTATGTTTGATTATGTCAAATGGTATGATACGTCTCCAGGCATTCCATTTGCAGCATTTGTTTTCTATGAGGTTTTATTCTTATGCTAACTTCTATGATTCATGACATTTTCAGGCCTTAATCCATTCCATTTTCTTATCAAGTTAAGGAGCTTGTCACAAGTCTGAACCAATGCCGACAGTTAAAATGAAGAACAGACCAATTTCTGCATCTACAAGGGAAGGGCATGGTCTCCATGTTTGTCGTATGTCAAGTAAAATATGCAAGAGTTCATGTCTACCATATCGAACATCTGATGAACCAGCAATGCCAAAATCTTTGATTGATACTTCTCAATATGGTAAGTTGATGTGGTGGTTTAATTTGTATGCTGAAGTTTACAAATTGTTTGATTAGTTGTTGCAAAGGAATTCATTATTGATCCTTTTAAGTTCAAAATGAATAGTTTCCATGCAATCTTCCAAATTGTTGTTGTGAAACCCAAAAGTAATTGAAGTTTGCTAAATAAATTGTTCTAACTTCTTACTTCAGTTGCAAGCACGGATGAATCGTTGCAGGAGCTTGAAAATGAGGAGGCTCTTGCAATTCAAAACTTTATGGGGGAAGATTTCCCTGTGCCTGAAAAGCAGCTTCTATCTCAAGATGGAAAATTGGTAAGGAGATGGTGCCCTTTTGTCTCACCCTTCATATGAGTTTGTTGGCATGCTCCACTCTGTGTTTTTCTATTGCACGTAATGCAACATAGGAAGCCTGAGGTCTCATGTCCGTTTAATATGGTGATTGTTTTTTCAGTCAGCTGGCAATCCTCTTATTTTCAATCATTTGCGTAACTGGCCCAATGTTTTACTTGTTTGCAGGAGTCTGCTGCTTCAATGCTGCCCTCGGGTCTAAAATCTCTATGTTCCCATATTTTGGAGTCTGAGGGTGTGCTTTGTAAAGAAAATATGCATGATAATACAGGTAACCCCACGCTCGTAAATATTTGGAGCTCTATTTATCTTTCTTTCCTTCCCTTTATTTTTTTCCTCTCTCTCTCTCTCTCTCTCTCTCTCTCTCTCTCTCTCTCATTTATACAGTACTGATAGTCTGCATTAAGACTGAAATCATTCGTGATGCTCCTTTTATATTATGAGAGTTTAAATTGTCCTCCATGTGAGAGTTTAGGGTTAGGATGCAATTCACTCGGCAGGATACACATTGTTTCTAATGTGTTTTTTTTAAGAACAAAAAGAAAAAAAAAATTACAAGCTCATCTTCTCCCATGCATATTTTCTAGTTTTAAGTTACTGGACATTTATTATGTATGCTTGCTCTAACCTTTTCCTTCCTCCCCCTTTTTCTTCGTCCTTTTTCTTTTCTTCTACTAAGTTAGCATTCTGGTTGTGCATCTCTGCTTGTCATTTTGTGTATTAAATCTGTTTTAATCATAATGTTTTCCAGGTGGGGACAAGGGTGCCTGTGATATGCTACAACTGACCACTGATGGTGACAGTATTTGGAATGAGTTTCCATTGGATCATCGGACTAGCTCTTTGCCAGAGTCTTGTTTGTTGGAAATTAATGATCCTGGATCTTTGCTAAATCCAACAAGCAGTTTTGATGATTTTCTAAAGTCTCCTATTTTTGAGATCTGGGAGCCTTATATGTCCGATGCTTCTGAGAGATGTATGATATTACCTCCCCTTGAGGAGGTGGAAGATACAATTCATAAGGAATTTTCTCAATCATCTATAGAATACTTTGCAAATTCAAAGGATCCATGCTTCCTTGGGATGGACCTTAGAGACCAGAAATTTGGTACAATTCCTCATTCCTTGGACTTGGATCGACAAGATCGCTTTAATCCAGACTCATTTATTGGCAATATGCCTGCTTTAGTTGATGTGACATTGAATACATTGCCTCTATCATTACCAAGGGAAAGACCAAGAATGAAGCCTATCACTCTGGCACTTGATTTGGATGGTAAGGGACTTGCTCTGTCATCTCAATTATTTCATAACTTACAGATTTATCAGGCTTATGAATCTGCCAAAAATTTATTCTGTTATGTATTGTTGGAAGCTGTAAAATTTTGCAAGTATCCTTTACAGATATTATAAATGACTGACTATTTAGTCATGTCTCATATACTTGGATGTAGAATGTAACCGGGTTTAGGTACTAAATCAAGGTAGAGCTGTAAGTTCTATATCTTAGATGACCTTAGATCCCATTTAAGGTGAAATTGTCTTCTCTCAAGCTAAAAGGCTGTTTGGCATTATTTTGGCCAAACAACCTTTTTTTTATCCGTCTTCATTGTTTCTTTGTACCACCTGATTGTGTTCGCTTATGCTTTGAGCCTCCTTGGGAGTGGTTTAGGGAGTTTTGTGGTCAGCTTTCATGCATTGCATAACAAGGAGAGGACAAGAATTGCTGCTACAATTTTGAAAATCTTTTAAATGAATATATTAATACAGTTCACTTGATGTATCCACCCTGAAATCAGAATAGTGTTGATCGAAGTTACACGTGTCCAAGCTGTACAAGATCAACAGTGTTTGTGAAATTTTGATGTCAACATGGGGTAATAGGGGGAAGATTCGGATTTTTTTTTTGGGGGGGTGGGGGTGGGGGAGGGGAAAGGGTTGTCAAAAGTAGATATTAATGACCAGAAAATGCAAAAACTTTTTGAGTATTTGTAGGTTGTATCATTCACTAATGGTTGCATCTTAAGATTGCAGTCATTTTGTGCTTCCAGTTGATTAAAATGTCTGTGGACAAGAACAGGCCTCTTGAATTTCCTGTCCATTTACAATCTAAAATTCTCAATAGGGTTGTCTTTTATAATATTTTGAATCACCTTTAAAATTATCTTAAGTAGAAAGTTGATTTCAAAATCATGGATGTTCACGTTTACAGTATTTCTTCAATTCTTGTTTCCTGTTAATTGGTATATAAGATGCTCCTATTTTGAGTTTTAACTTTGGAGTGAATACTTTTTAACATTGCATTCTTGTGTTCTTTTTTGCAGAAACACTCATTCATTCTACTATGGATCTATCTGATGATGCAGACTTCACCTTTCAGGTCCATGTTGACATGAAAGAAATTACAGTTTATGTACGTTTGCGGCCGTTCTTGATGCCATTCCTGAAGAGAGTGGCAGAAATGTTTGAAATTGTTGTATTCACAGCCAGTCAGCGTGTTTATGCTGAAAAGATACTGAATATACTGGATCCTGAGGGAAAATTCATTTCCTATAGTGTTTGTCGTGATTCATGCACATTTACAGATGACATTTATACTAAAGATCTCACCATTTTGGGAGTTGATCTTGCAAAAGTTGCCATTGTTGATAATTCTCCACAGGTATGTTTCCTTAATTTAGTTTGATGTATGCCATTTGCTTAGCATATAAAGTTGAGTGTTTTTTGCCTTCACTCATGGGAATACAGGATTATGAAATGTTTTACCTACTAGGTTTGGTAGTTATATATTTTATTTGGAGACCATTAGGATGGAAAGCTTTTCAAGTACTGAATGTATTCTGCCATCTGATTTGGCTATTGTTAAATTACTTAAGGATGTAATACTGCACAAGATTAGCATTTAAATTATTAGAATAGTTCTAGGGATGGACTTCAGCAACTTCATTACTTAGTATATTGTCCATGAACTGAAAGTCTGTTATAGCCTTTCATTTCATTATATAGCTGGAGTCTCTTCTTTTGGTAAATATTATTTTGATGTTTGATGTGTGGGTAAGTTTTAGATCAGTTTGGCTAAGTATTGCATTTAAGCGCCGGCTTTTTCTGAATGGTTCATGCATTAAAGCCTTGCACTCTTTTAAAAATTTTCAGGTTTTCAGGTTGCAAGTTGATAATGGGATTCCCATTAAAAGTTGGTTTGATGACCCATCAGACTGTGAACTTATTTCCTTAATTCCCTTTCTAGAGACCTTGGCTGATGCTGATGATGTTCGCCCCATTATTGCAAAGAGATTTGGAAATAAGGAGTAGAACCACCTCCTAGCTCCTTCATTATCAAGCGTAGAAATGGACTGGCTTCTACCCTCTTTCTGAACTAATAAGCCAAATAATCTCGGATTGCTGCTCTGTCTCTCTCTCTCAAACTCCGAGTATGACATGGATATTCCTGGTTTTAGTCACTTTTTGCTTGGTTTAGCTGGGAAATATACAAATTCACTCATTTCCTCCATTCCAACAAAATTAGTGGAGTTGATAAGTTAGTTATTTAGATTTGATAACATAGATGATGCGGAGGTTATTGTTTGTAATTTGTACAGAGGGTGTGTGGGGGATTCTGTCAATTTTTGTTTCTTCAGCTGTATATATGAGTTGATTCACAGTAAATAAAATTTAGTTGTCAAGTCTTAATTTTCCTGTTTGAATTATGCCTTTGTTTTCCATCTGCTGTTAGTGAATGCATTTGTTCTCAGGTGCAATTATTTGTCATATTAAAGTTGCACATTTTAGTTGCCAACTAAATGTTGTCCGAATCTATAAGAAGTGAAGTATTATGTACGAGGTAAGCCGTTGGTAACTGAACTGATGAATTGTTTATTTCTTCAACTTTTTTGACAGCGAAAAAGATCTTGTCATTGTGATTGAATCTGTTATTTTCATCAATTTTAATTGTTGATATCATGTTCTAATCCTCCACACAAGTAAGAAATTACTCAATTAGCGAGCCTTGAGGCCACGCTAGAAGTTTAGATGTTAGAATGCCTTGTATGAATCTAAAACTGGGGCATTTTTTTAGTGCAGCTGTCTTCATTGTTGGTTGCCTAGTCATTTGATTTTTAGTTGGTGTGCTTTGTCATGCGGTTGAGATTTTGACCTTTATTGTTGATTTTAGAAAAGGAGATCATACTTAGGTATGCATGAAAGATAAACCTGTAGCCTCCCATCACAGCAGGTGTTCAGGGAAGGTGTCTGTGCAGCTTGATGTCCTCATAAAAGTCGTTATCGTGTCCAATATATAATTCTTAGTTTAAATTGGCATGAGTTTATCATTAAGCCAAGGTCCAATCAGTCGATCACTCGTATTCATTGCTTCATGATTGACCTTCCTCCATTTGCACAACAAATAAAATTTTTGAGTATCACTTGAATGTTGACTGGTTGATTCGGGGCCTAGCTTTGTGATCTTCGGCATACACACACTTTCGTGTCTTTACTCTGCTGGTGAATACTTCGCGGGAAAACATTGATAAACTAGATGAATTGCTTGTATTGCCTTTTATGATGTAGATTGAGTTTCAGATCGATATGTCGATTTATGTCTCTTCTTCTTGTTTTACTTTTTGGGTCAGCATGGCCTGCCTGTTTGGGATTGTTGTATGGATTGTCCTCCGGAGGATTTGGTTGCAGAATGATGCTGCAGTTCAGTCCAATGATTAGCAAGTGACCTGACGGAAATTGGGAGTCCTGTACACACCAAGTGTTGAAAGGAGAAGTTGCGTGGTTCCCCCTTCCTGTTTACAGTCCTAGTTCATGTCTTGACTGCAAATTGCAGTCAGCTTCAGCCCAAGGTAGTTGGTGGTTTGGGTTTTTCATTTTTTTTATTTTTTATTTTGGGTGCCCATGTAATGTAAGTTGTTCATAACATTGTTTGTGTAAATCCAGAATATTTGCAAAGGAATATAAAATTCATGTTGTGAGCAAGAACTTTGTGAATTAACAGAGAATTTTCGTACCAAGTGGAAATGAATTTCCTGAGGAGACAGATTTGCAAGCAAGCAGCCGAACTCTACCAAAGAAATTGCTTCTCATGTAAAAATTTAAGTAAAATTACCATCTCTATCATAAAAAATGAAGACCAGACAAAGTAGCACTACAACTTATTCTTGTATTTACAATGATAGTCGGAGATGGATCGATTGGAGACGCTGACAGTGAGGTCGCATGTTGTGTAGGAAACCACGTGGACGCGGATGCCCAGGATGGAGACCTTGCCGGGAATGCGGGTGTAGGTGGAGAGCGGGAGGGAACCGGAGACCACGTCGGAGTAAAAGGTGGAATTGGAGAGGAGGCGATCGGCCATGATGGTTAGGGATATGTTCATGGGGACAGTCCCGCCGGCGGAGATATGGCCGGCGGGGAGTGGGGCCTCGCCGACGACATCACCCTTGTAGTTGAGGAAGGCGGAGGAGTTGTGGTAGGAGAAGCCAACCCTGTTGGGGTTCTTGACGGTGAGACTGGCGGCGAGCGTGACGTTGATGCCGAGCCTGATGCGGGCAACGTCGAGGGAGACATGGAAGTCGTCGAGGGTGACGGAATTGACGGTGGTGACGGGCTTCTTGGGCTTGAATACGGTTAGCCCTAAAATCAGACCGAGTAGTATGAGGAGGATCAACACCGACAGGGTCGCCCACAAACACACCCTTCTCTTTCCATGTTTTCCGACCATTGGTTTCTTTGATTTGGTTGCCGATGATGATTCTAAATCCATTTTCTGAGAAAAAGTTTTCTTTTCGCGTGGCGGCAAGAGGAGCCCAGCACCATGTAATGTTTATAGAGAAGGAGATTGCACCTCCTACCTCCCTCCCCCACTTCTCTCTCTTTCCCTCTCTCCCTCTCTCCCTCTCTCTCTCAATCGGTCGATGGCATCTCTAACTCTTTATTAATACGGAACCTGGAGAAACCACCACTGGGCATCCTACAAATGTATCGGCACCCTGCATTAATGAGATATGGTTGGTTAAGGTGTGGTAAGTCAAATTAAGGCGTGGGGTGGTGGGGATTCATAAAAATCTTAAGCCGCCCCCACACGTTTTTATGCATTTTTTTTAATTTTTTATTTTAGTACAGTCAAGGTCTTGTACGATCACTCTTTTCACCGGCCCTCCCTCACGAGAAGCCAGTACCAGACCAGGGTACCATGTGCCATCTTTTTCTACTTTAATCAAATGAATAGCAACTTAATTCGATATATTTAAATTTTTAATTAATTTAGAATATATTTTAATCAACCTTAAATTATTAAATTTTACAATAATTTACTCTTCTTATATGCCCAATGTTGAGATTTGTTTATTTATTTATTTGTGTGTGCCATGCACATATGTATGCAAAGAAATTAAATGAAGTTGACTAAAGAAAAATAGGACAAGAGGATTTTATAAAATGAGAAAAATATGAAATAAAAGTTAACAAAAAAGAGATAAATAAATAAATAAATAAATATATATATATATATATATATATATATATATTAGTATAACCAATCAGAATCAAAAATCACATTTTAACTAATTACGTTTAATAGTATTTCTTGTTAAAAAATATAATTCTTTTGTTATCCCATGAAATTAGTCATACATTGACTCGTAGGTCGAGTTCTTCTTTATCTCAAATTTGTTATACAAAGAATTATAAAATGGTTATTTAATAGTTTTAAAAATTAAGAAAAAAGAAGCTTTTAGTTACGCAAGGAGTTGTATATGGTTATGTTATAGTTGGGAGTCTTGAAGTGGAGGGAAGGAAATGAATCTTAAAAGGAAGAGAAAACATTATGTGGGGAATGAGGGGCGGAGATGAAAATCTTCTCTTTTAATTTGATAGTTAGAAAATCAATGGACAAAATGGAAATAAATTTAATATATTTTTAACTTTTTTGTAGAAATTTTGATTTCTGAAACCTATTAAATTAAAAAGATGCATTTTTAAAAATTAAGAAAATTTTTTAAAAATAGACGGTATCATTTATTCTCTTTTAAATATATTTTTAATAATTTTATATAATATTTATAGGTATTAATGATCTTATCTGATTATCACTTCACTATTTTTAAATTTTGATCGTGGGTCATTATTTTTGTGATATCAATATAGAAGTTATAGAAGAAACCATTCCGTGAGATTATAGAAAAATCCCTAATCTCGAACCCCAATTGATTTTGGAGGCATCATATTGTCCGGTTTGGTTATGTCTCCTCAAGTAGCTGTTAAAAATAATAATGCACTCGAAACAGAAGAATTCGAACCGCTTTTAAAAACAAGACAAAAATCAAGGAGAGAGAGATTCTGAACGGGAACACAGCACCGAACCAACCGTTTTTTAACAATAACAGCCGTCGCCACTCCCCATTCTACAATCCTTGCTTTTCCTCTCCACAGACACAGACCAGAGAGAGGGAGAGAGGACCCCGGGGGTTGGGGGAAGAACACTTTTGTTCTGAGTTACGAGGAGCGACCGAGGAGGTGTATGGCGACTAATGTAGGATTATCGGAGGACGATGATTACAAATTGCTTAAAGATCTTAAGTGGGACGTCGAAGTCGAAGATGAGTCTTTAACTCTTTGCTTTTGGATTTACCTCTTCAACTCCATTTCCTTACCTGCCACTCTTATTAACCAGGTTTCTAAAACGCCCCTTTCTCTCTCTCCCTGCATGATTTTTAACTTGTTAGCTGCAATACCCATGTCTCATTCTAATATAATCATGTTGTCTCAGTGCGATTTTTAATCTTTGAAGTATTTTTTATGTCGGGTGTTTCACTGTCTCCTGGGTTCACGCTTGTCCTTCAAGGTTGTTAATTTCATATGTTGTAGTTTTGCCTAGAAAGATGGGGTTTTGATGTTGCTAATTTTATTTGTCCTTTTCTCTGTGGATATACTTCATTTTTTTCTTCGGATTACTGCAAAATATGCTTGAAATTTTGTGTATTAGGTAGGTTAAATTGGGTGGCCAGTCATTACAGGATTTTGATGCTTTGGCATTGATTAATTAGTTGGTAGCATCTTCTTTGCATCAGGACTGTAAATTTGATCTTATCTGATCTGTAGCTATTAATTCCAAGTCTATTGCATTGTTTGTCAAATGGGTGTGCAGTCCATTTTAGAGACCAAGCCTTTTTTATTCCGGTTATTTAGCCAATTTGATCACTTTTGTTGTTCAAAAGTTTGTATTTGTTTTTGTTTTTTTTTTTTATGACAAATAACAAATTGCACAATGTTCTGTTCAGATATCTAATTTTATCTCAGATTGCCAGCTTGATTCAAAGCTTCTAGTAGTGTGAAGCTCTTATGCTATATTATCGATGATTTGTATATCATAAAGGTGGTTTCTGGTGCGAGTATTGCTTCCTGTTTGTGTCATGAACGAATATATATATATTTTAAGCCATTGTTGTTATCATTTTTGTGAAATATTGTTGTTCATGGGAGTCATCAAGTTGGAATCTCTGTGTTGATGGTCGATAGAGATGGAAGGCATGGGATTCTGAATTGTCCCATATTGGACCATAATATACATTTCTCGTTTGCAGAATGTGGAGATGACCTTGTATTTTAAGTTAGGTCTTTCCACTTCTTGGAAGTTGCTTCTACACATTCCTTCATTTTTACTTTATCTTTTATTTTTTATATTTTATTGGTTTTGGGGATAAGCATTCTTGATGCAATTTCTGTCTTGCAGGCGTACGTCGATGGTACAGATATGATCCCTTTTCTTGTTCTGGATGAGAAAAGGAAAATGATGCTGTTTCCATTATGCAAAGAGGCAGCTGTTCCAAGTGGCTCCACTTCATCTGATGAAATTCTTTATGCTTCCTTTGAGACTGAGTTTCCTTTGGAGAAATGGGTTCACGTTGCATGTGAGGTATATATGATCACCATCCCTGGAAAACAAGAGTTGTTTCTTTTTCAATGTAGAATTACTCTTTGAGATGATGCATGCATGCCATTTCCTTCATTTTGTCTTTTTGTAATGCTAGTTCCATGCATCTATTTGTATTTGAACTGCCTTTTGCTTTCTTATAGTAAAGACAATTGTTTGAAGCTGTGAACCTTTGTAGGCTTCCTTTTTCTGTTGCCAAATATTGGAGCCACATGACTCCCAGAAAATGATAATCAGCATCACCAGCTCTATGCATGCTGATGGTCTGGCACTGCAAGTCACATATACGGCATTAGTTGGAAATAGGGAACATAGACAGAAAGATCAAATGTTATTTTGACCAAAATTTTATAAGCCAGTCCAAACTACAGTAACTAAGATATTGAACAGCTCAAAGGAACAGATAAAAGGTAGCATAGAGACTTCAATTTGGATTGCCTGCAGGGTTTATCGTGCATTGGCTTAATTCAAAGGGAACAAAGAATTCTACTTGGTCAGCTAGAGGCATAATTCAGGATAAAATTAAGTTGCAGTGCATGTTTTAGTAAAGCAAGTATGTAGCTTTGTTATTGAATTTTAATTAACAAGGAGGACATTGCTGGCTATAATTCTAATTGTCGATTGTTTCGTTAGAGCTGCTGGCATTGTTATCCTAGTTTGAGCATTGGGATCCCATTACAATGGCCTGAGGATTAGAGCAGATACTTGGCAAGTTTACAGACTAATGCACAAATAACCATAATTTGGAATCTACAACTAAGTACTGTAACAGAGAACTAGTCATTGCAGGGTACACCATGTGATAATTATTGCTATTTAATGCAATATGAATGTTGACCAACAA
Source organism: Dillenia suffruticosa (assembly GCA_033439265.1). Lineage (NCBI taxonomy): Eukaryota > Viridiplantae > Streptophyta > Magnoliopsida > Dilleniales > Dilleniaceae > Dillenia > Dillenia suffruticosa. The sequence continues at coordinate 7,681,494 of JAVTVX010000005.1, forward strand.
TTATTGTTGGTGAATGCAGTTGGATAATGTGGATGCTTCACTTGAAAGTAGAAATGGATCGACACATATGCAATATATAGAGGGTTGGTAAGAGAAGGGCTGATATTATCACTTCATAATTTTTTATCCATTTATGGCTGGTAAGTTGTGTTTGAGCTTTTGATCAAATCTTTGGATAGCAAATTGGAAATTAGGAGCAACTGAAAAAGGATGAGGGAGGCAGAAGCAGCTACTTTACTATTGTCTTAATTCTCCTTTAGATTTGTCAACACCTACATTTGAAATGGTTGTGAATGTTTTACAGTCCTTGCATTCTGGTTTTAACTTTTGCGATTTTCTTGACTGAATGAGTGAAGAGCCGGTCTAGCTGAACTGTGTAAGTTACTTTCTTTTGGGATGAAATGAGATTGGACCTAGTCTTCTTTATCTGCTTGTTTGGAAAGTAATCGGTATTTTTAATATAGTATTGCTTCTTGAACAATGGTTGAGATATTGTTCTTTCCTGGTATGCTAGGCTTCAACTGATTTTGTACGTCTTCACATTAATGGTGAGATTGTTGGAGAGAAGACTCTACCTTCCCCAAAAAAAAGTGACTCCACCTTAAGTACTGTAACAAGAATCACACTGGCTAGTCTGAGGAATGATGATGGGTTACAAGGTTATGTACACCATGATGAAGTACTACTTGAACCATCAGCTATTAAGGATCACTATGTCAAGGTGCTCTTGAGTGGTAAAGTTTTAATCTTCTCTCACGGTTGTTTCATCTTCACCGTTTTCTCATATATTCTTTTATGATCTCAGGATCCACCTTCGCAATTAGTAGTTGATAGCTTAAGTGCCTCTGAAATTGAAGAAGACACTGATGGTGTTTGGAGCATTGTTGGTGGAAAGGCAAGTGCATTATTTTGAGTTACTAGTTCTGTAACTTTAACATTTTCAACTCACTTCAAGGTCTAAATGGAATCATGTGTTCATCCTTAGTTGCATAGTTACGAGTAAATTACTGCAGATATATGGTAGTTTTGAGGTTTCTTTCCCCTGATGTTCGTTGTTGGGTGTTACATGTTGTAGATTTAAAAAGCTTAAAAAACTGAAAATAGAGTGTGTGTAGGCTTTGAGCTTTCTGCTATAGATGAATAGCAATAGTGTTTACTAATTGATTTAAGAAAATCCATTTGACCTGCTTAATTTACTTTTGGTTGTGGAAGAACATGAAATTAGCTAAAACAAATATGGGTCATACCTGGAGTTGTGCTAGCTTTCTAAAAGACAAATGTACCAGGTACATTATGAACTCTGGGACAGAGTCATGGCAAGATTGTGCCTGCACAAGTACAATGACTTGTAAGGAGGTGTCATTCCTGCTGGATTCAGGACGAGCACAATTAGTGCTTGCGATAAGTTCAAAAGAATTATGACTCCCATTGCATTTTAATCAAATGTCACAAATTTTCATTTATTTATCCCCGGGGGGGGGGGGGGATGGAACAAATAGTGCTTTGGCATTATCTCACAAATATCTGCATTTCTGAACAAAATAATTTTAGGTGCCAGAGCAGCTTTTGGAATATCTTTTTCTAGTTCTGACAGGAAAATTCAGTTTGCAAGTTATTGTGATAAATTCTTCATTTCCTGAACTAATGTTACACAAAATTACAGGCGTCCTGTCGCAGAAACTTTTCCCTAGATGTCAAGTTAATAGATGCCTTTGGTCAGCCAGCAAGCAAGGAACTTGAGGTTTTGGGTCTCTGGCTCTTGCATACATATCATTTTTGACAGTATTTGCGTGTTCCTGTAGGATGGACATTCATATGTAGTTCTTTCCTTTCTTCTGTAGGTCATTGCCTCTCTAATCTATGCTGATAATGGGGTACCTGTAGAGAAGCCACATGATGCTGAAGCGTCTCTTCTCACAAGCTATGATGGAATAGAATTTGCTGTTTGGGATCGACCAAGCAAACTTCTGCATGGATGTGCATCCTTCAAGCTCAAGATATCTCAGGTGGGAAAAGAAATTTTTAAGGAGCACAGCTTATGCTATGGTACTAGATTTGTGGACCTAATTTGGTGATAATACTGTCGTCCTCATTTATTTGGTATGATGAAAATCATGTTTTGAATATAGAATCTTTGACCGGTAAGTTAGGTGAGATTAGAGAAACGATAAATAGACGAAAAATTCATATCATGTGTCTTCAAAAAACTAAGTGGGTAGGTGAAAATGTTAGAATAGTAGAAGCATATGGTCATAAACTATACACAGGTAGGGATAGAATTAAGAATGTAGTAGGAATAATCGTACATAAGAATCTATTAGATGATATTATAGAAATAAAAAGAAAATGCGATAGAATTATACTTATCAAGATACTAAACGGAGAAAATGTAATTAATATAGTTAGTGTCTATTCGCTTCAAATATGTATTGATGCAATTAGTAAAAGATAATTTTTTGAGGATCTAGATGAATTTATACAAGTCATACCTAGTAGAGAGAAGTTATTTGTTGAAGGAGATTTAAATGGACATGTAGGAGCGAGGAATGAAGGATTCGAACTTGTACATGGAAACTTTGGTTTTGGAAGTAGGAATGAGGTAGGAGAGACTATTTTAGAGTCTGCCATAACATTCGATCTGGTAGTTGTAAACACCATAAAAAAGGGCGTACCCAGTGCCGAAGCTCCCACATTGTGGGGTCTGGGGCAGAAAATTCCATATAGAAATGGATTTAATGTTAGCCAAATAGATTTCTTTCTTACTAGGAGGGGTGATAGAATGATCTGCAAAGACTGCAACATTATACCGGGAGCAAGTGTGACAACTCAGCATATATTTCTAGTTTTAGATATACGTGTGTATAAAAGACAAAAGAAGTATCGTCCATTTGTGGAATCAAGAATTAAGTGGTGGAATCTGAAAAAAGAAAAAGCGATAACATTTAGAGATAAATTAATTCAAGTAGCAAATTGATCCACCAATGATGATTTAGAAACAATGTGGAAAGAGATGTCACTAATATTAAAAATATAGGTAGAGAAGTTCTTAGCGTATCAAATGGTCAGGGCTCAATAGGCAATGAATCATGGTAGTAGAATGAAGAAATACAAACTGCTATTCGAATCAAACGAGAGTGTTATAGGAAGTTTAAGGATAATAGTAGTAAGAATGTATATGAAAAATACAAAAGTGTTAAAAAAGATGTGAGAAAGATTATCCAAAAATCAAAGAGTAAGGTGTATAACAAACTATACAAGAAATTGGAGACTAAAAACGGATAAAGAGAGATCTACAGAATTGTCAGGATAAGGGAAAGAAAGGGAAAAGATCTAAATGGTGTTAAATGTATTAAGAATGAAGCTAATGATATACTTATAAGGAATGAGGACATAAGAGAATGTTGGAGGGATTATTTTGATAATCTCTTCAATGTTAAGATTACGACAGATATAGGAAATATCGAGATATCTGTAGAAAAAATTAATAGAGATTTTAAATGTAAAATTCGTCCACATGAAGTGAAGGAGACTTTAAAGAGAATGAAAAATAATAAAGTCGTAGGATCTGATGGCATCCCCATAGAAGTGTGGAAATATTTAGGTGAATATGGTGTAATAACGTTAACAGATATTTTCAACAAAATTTGGCAAATCAAAAGAATGCCTCAAATATGGAGGAAGAGTGTAATTACACTGTTGTATAGGAATAAATGTGACATATAAGATTGCTCAAATCATAGAGAAATTAAACTTATGAGCTATACCATGAAACTATGGAAGTGAGTGATAGAGTATAGATTGAGATCAGAGATAAATGTATCTCAAAATCAATTTGGTTTTATGCCTTGGAGATCAACTACGGAAACAATCCACTTGTTAAGATATTTGATAGAGACATATAGAGCACATAAGAGAGACTTACATATGGTATTCATTGATCTAGAAAAAGTATGTGATAGCGTTCCTAGAGACGTATTGTGGTGGGCCTTGATGAAGAAAATGTTTTTCTCGAAATATATTAAACTCATTAATGTTATGTATGAGGGAACTATAACTAATGTAAGAATTTGCAGGGGTTTGAGTGATAGATTCCCTATTAACATCGGACTCCGTCAAGATTCGCCATTAAACCCCCTTTTCTTTGCAATAGTAATAGACGAAATCACAAAAAATATTCAGAATGAAATACCATGGTATATACTTTTTGCAAATGATATAGTTTTAGTTGATAAAACTAGGAAGGGTATTCATGCTAAATTAGACTTATGAAGGGTTACACCGGAATCTAGAGAGTTTAGATTGAGTAGATCGAAAACTGAGTATATGAGATGTAGGTTTAGCAACAATTAACAGAATGATGAAAAAACGATTAAATTAGATGGACAAGATATACCTGAAAGCGAACGGTTTAGATATCTAGATTCTATCATTCAAAATAATAGCAATATAGATGGAGATATGAATCATAGGATTCAAGTGGGTCGGATAAAATGGAGGAAGGCATCCAAAATTCTTCACGATCGTACAATGCCAATGCATTTGAAAGGAAAGTTCTATAGTGCCATGGTTAGACCTACGTTATTGTATGATACTGAGTGTTAGGTTATTAAACAACAACAAAAATAAAAAATAGCCGTAACAGAAATGAGGATGATTAAGTGGATGTGTGGCAAAACTAGAAGGGATAGAACTAGAAATGAAGAGATTCATAACAAGTTAGGAGTTAACTCAATTGCGGATAAGATGCGAGGTGCCGTCTAAGATGATTTGGGTATATGCAAAGAAGATCCAAGAACATACCGGTTTAGAGAATTGTGAACTTAATTATATGAGAATTAGTAAAAAGTAAGAATAGACCGCTGAAAACTTGGATGCAAGTTATCCGTAAAGATATGATAGTTAAAAGTTTAGATGAAAAGATAATCTTAGATAGGAATGAGTGACGTAGAAAAATCCGCACAAATTAAACTAATATATTTTGAATTTATATATTTATCTATTTTTATTTATTTATTTATTTTTTCTTTTCTTATTTTATATTTATTTATTTTAATTATTATTATTATTATTTATTTATTTATTTATTTATTTTTCTTTTCTTAATCATTTTTAAATTTGTCTCTCAACTGGCCAACCCCAAATTATTGGGTTTAAAGCTCGGTTTGTTGTCGTTGTCGATGAAAATCATGTTATGCTTATTCCAAGGTTCGTATAAAATAGTAACCACAAAACAGTGGTGCTTATCAGGAGATCTCTGAAGATAATCGTATTACACTTTAATCTCTATAAGATCTGGTTAATTAACTAGAACTAAAGTCAATGAAGTCGAGGAGTCCAACTTCTTTATGTGTCAGATGTTCATAACTTCCTTTTGACTGGGATACACACCATGAAAAATTGCCTTAAAACTGCTAAAGAATAAGTATCTTCCATTTGGTGTGTGCTTGGCTTCCATCTGGTTTGTTTAGGATAGAATTAGTAGTTATGCATTGGAGTGAAGTTGTTATTGCTTGTTCCTCACATGCATTTAAGAAGCCTTAAAAAAGCCTCGGAACGTTAAAATATTTTGATGTTGAAAATATATCCTTATAGAGAGTTACATAATGAATTTTGACCTGCTTAACCGGTATCATGTCCCTCGAGTTGATCAATGTGGTGTCACATCTAAAAGAGCAATAATTTCTGAATAGCAACATCATTTCTTGTTCGGATGAGATGAAGTTATTGTATATCCTACACCTGGTATAGCAGATCCGAGTTATTCTTGTTCATAACTAATAAAGGCATCTTTCTTTGCCCCAGCTTTCATCTAAATGTGATAATAGACTCTTCCAAATCAAGTTTGACACACAAGAGCAGGAAGATATCCTTTCCTTGAAGCAACCTCTCGTCCTATTCGTTGCATTTCAATGAATCGTAATAGTAGAACACCACCTGCGGCGATAAAGAGGTTTAGTTTGGTGACTAATCCACTCAATGGACCTCAATCATTTGGATTAGATGATGGATTTTGCGATATTCAGCACAACATTGTAAATGAAGTCAAGGTAAGCCCACTCTCAAAGAGGGTTAGAGTGGGACAAGAGAGATCTTCCGCTCCATGCAGCATCAATGGGACCTTGGACCAACATGATGAGGAGTGCAATTCTCATGCCATGACTGCCACCCAGGTATCTCATTGAACTCCTTTTTTGCATGATCACCTATAAAAAGTGGACCCAAGATGTTTACTTGTAGATGAAACTTGAAAGGGCCAATATCTGATCTCTATAGTGGTATTTGTCATGGACAAGCTGGCTGGAGCACCCACCACTTATGCTATATGACTACATGGTACTAATATTCTTATGCTATATGACTACATGGTTCTAAGTATTAAGTGCAAAGTATACCATGAATGCAGACGGCCAAACAGGATTTTTTTGAGCCATAATTGATACTTCATGTCTTACATTGTACTTTTGGCTGTAGTGTATCATTATCATTTGTATGCTGATTTGCTCTCTCTCTCTCTCTCTCTCTCTCTCTCTGACACACATTTCCTGCATATCTTTTGCCATTATGAAGTGAATTGATTTTGCTAGTTTTGTTTTTTTACTTCTTGACTCATAAGTCTCCCTGTACCTCCATTGGATCAGTTTGGGAACTCATTGCCCTCAAGTTTGGCAAGCGGACGGCAAAACTTGAACAAAACAGACAATTCATCATCTGATTCAGAGAGTAGCGAAGCAAGAGATTCTAATTCCAAGGATATGTGCAATAGGAACTCAGAATCAGATTTGACAATCTTTGGGTACACTTTGGGAGATTTGTCCGACTGGTCTTTTTTTCTCAAGGAGATTGCCACCTCTTCTTCTGATGAAGAAATGCAAAAATTTGCACTTCAGGTTTCCATATTTTCTGGATGTTCACATCACGGGTAATGTAAAGGTGTTTCTAGAAGTGCTCAAGTATTAATCTCACTTTTTTGCATAAGCATTACATCTTCATCAAATCTTTTCACACATTGAGTGACAGTGATGCTCTTGAAGCGATTATGGAGTTCTAACTAGCTTCTTCTTATGAATATCTTGGTTGAATTGAACTAAGCATTACATCTTCATCAAATCTTTGCACACGTTGAGTGACAGTGATGCTCTTGAAGTGCTTATGGAGTTCTAACTAGCTTCTTCTTATGATTATCTTGGTTGAATTGAACTATCTGCCATTCATTGTTGCACCCCTTTACATCATCAGAATTTCTTCATGTTATATTTTTGGGTGTTACTCAGGCGCCAGATACTAGTTGCAAAGAGGTTGATAGACGAAGGAGAAAAGGCTTGGAATTCAATCTCTGGAAACCATGACCATGTTTATTGGGAAAATGTGGTTTTTGAGATTGAACAGCTATTCATGACAATATCTTCCTCCAGCAGATCTTTATCACAACAGGTCTCTCTCTCTCTCTCTCTTGAGCTCCCTCTCATGCGTGGATATGCATCCAAACTCGGGCCGATGCATGTGATGTTCATTTACATCTTATTTGCTGTATAACATGATAGGTGTGGAACAGTCTGCTCACCTTTTCAACTTCTTGAGAAACATTTAGCATTGCCTGAGTAGGCAAAGAAAGGAGTCATGTTTGGTGCATAACTGATTATGCAATTGGCTCTTCCAGTAATCATCTCCACAAACACAGTTTCTCATTGTGTCTCTTTAAAATGAACAAAATTCAACCTTTCTAATGGAGTGATTCTAAAGCCAAACACGAGTCAATCATGTCTGTGACTTATTCTCTAAAGCATATTTTGTCTTATTCTGAACTGGATCAAATGAAATCTCTTCTCTGCTCAAAATTCTTCTGGCTACATCAATAGGCTTACTGGATAATAACATAATTCAGATTTTATAGTAAAGCCTTTCTACTAATAGTTGTTGGCTCGACTTTTTTGATGGAACTAGCTATAGCCCATACCTCACTGCTTATAATCTTATGCAACATTTGCAAGTCTAGAGTTATTGAAACAAACCTTGAATTTTCAAAGGCATTCAAACAACCTCCAGAATATATAAATTGTTTAACAAAGTAGATATTATCATATTTTGTTTAGATAAGATCAGCCAAATCATCTTGCTGGAATTGGGAGTGATCTTGTTCTTTTACTGGAATACATTGTGCCAATGAGTTTTGCTCGTTGATATATTCATTTCCTATTTATAGTCTGCTTCACTGTAATAATTATAATGCAAAGGCAGGGCTTCTAGGTAGTTAGTGGGCAGGATTGGTGGTTAGGTTTTCTTTTTGCCCAAGTGGATATCTTCTTGTAACTCTTCTAGGATGTTGACATGTCAAGTTCCTTGTGATTCTTGACATAACAAGTCAAGCTTGTTTTTTCCTTGGTGAGCTTGTTCCAGGCATGCAGTTTCAAGGAGCTAGTGTATTTTTCCTGTTTCTAAAAGTAAACAAGAAAATGATGCTGTGAATCATGATCTAGTAGTGGCACGGTTATTTTTAATTGGGCATGTCCTGATTTCTTGAAAGGGTAGCATCTCAAGCATTGTGGCAAATTTCTTCATAGAATCACACTGCATAAAATTATTAAGGGAATTACTTACTGAATAATGAAGGTGCTCATTGTTTTGCACTTCGAAAGATGATTTATTTCAGAAATGCGGCAAAAGCCTCATAGGCTTATTAACACTTTGATAGATGACATGAGTTTATCCAAGTCCAGGTCTGAGATGCATGAATTTCCCTTGACATGTCCTAAAATGCAACACTTTATACCTTTTTTAATTTTGTATTTTTCACAGTTAAAAGAGTCTTTCTGGTTGTGAAGTCAAAATTTTTATTTTATTTTATTTTTGTTAGAATATTTCTTTTGTCACGGATATAATGTAGTTTGTAGTACTTGTACGGCAATGAAATATCTGAAAATGTTGAAGTTATTGATACTCTTAGAACAAAAATGGGGATTAAAGTAGTTTGTGGTCTTCTTTATCATCTTCTGATCTTTTATACATTTTCAGAGTATTTATTTACTTTTCTGGTCTGGTGAGTTGCTCTTTGGCTTGTGAATATTCCTTAAATACTTTTCCAGCAAGCAAAATTTGCTGAATTCCATGTTATTTTAGGATTTGGAGTTTCTGAGGAGGCTCTGTGGGTGCCATGCAATCATGTCCCAAGAGAACTTTGACAAAATGGCTATATCCAATTGCTTTCACATTGTCACAAGATTTTGTAAAGGCAATGTGGGCGTCAACAACTCCCAAGTGGATTGAAGGATTTATTGCGAAGGAAGAAGCAGAGGCTTCACTTCAAGGTCCTGGGGGCCTTCAGGATCCTGGAACTTTTATTCTGCGTTTTCCTCCTTCAAGGAGTTGGCCTCATCCAGATGCTGGCAGCTTGGTTGTGACTTATGTTGGCAGCAATTTCACAGTCCACCATAGGCTGCTTGCACCAGATTATATTTTCCTGTGAGTTGTTTCATCATCTCTTCTCCTTTCTTTATGTCATGTCATGCTACTGATAGTGAAGAAAAACTAACTATATTCTGTGCAGATTTGTGCCAAGGGTTGATCAATAAAATGAGAAAGGATCTTGAGAAAAGTTTGGACTTTGGATCCTTTCAGAAAGAAACTTAGGTGTATAAAAAGGAATGATGTGAGAATGATGATGTGGCTGATTTTGATCATGCTTATTTCTTTTATGGAGCCTCACCACTTAAGCACAGAATGACATAATTACGAATTCCTCCTGGAAAGGGATTGGCCTTCTAATACTGTCTTAGTTAATTGAATTTAAAAAGAGGTGCAAGATGCTATTTGTAGCAGCAATTATTCTTATAGAACAAATGGTGCAATCTTCAGAAGACCAGAGTAAGGGCTTAAAGAAGAATTTTGTAATATATGAAAGAACAACCTTTGACGGAGTCTCAATGAGAAAATATTTGAAGAAAACACCATCTTTTACTTTTCAACTGACAAGTGGTTGCTTGTTCTCCTGGCATGGAATTATTTACCTGGCTTCTTCAATTGCATTTTACTTTGCTTAAGCATGGCTTACAAAAAATTGCTTTTTACGCTTTGTAGTTCCAGTCAAGGGGAACGAAATGTCAAGCCACTGCAGAAGATGCTAATGGCAGAGCCTGAGCTCTCTAAGCTGGGAAGGCAAGATATTTCAATTATGTCTTACTCTAATCAGTCATAGACTGACAAAATGCTTGATTCAATGATTGGCTCTTGAATTTGCAGGGTCATAAGAAGCAACCAAATATGAATCAGATGCGAGGCTTGGTTTTATTCCTCCTGAAGTAGTTGGTCATGGCAACTTGTGCATCGGCACTTGTATGTTGTATGCAAGAACAGTATCTAGGTGCTGCTTCTCTACTATCAAGATGAAGTTGATAATCTTAGAGAGTTTTGAGTAAAACTGCTGTCCCCTTCTTGAAGAAGAATACTCATTAAATAATAGATACAAACTGAAATTTAGTTTTAAAACATAGAAACTACCACATACAGATTTCTCAAAAAGAAAATCTATCATTAACATATCCTAAATAAGGAAAAGATAGAGAATTTACAATCACAAAGATAATAGTTACAAGTGTACAGGGTATAAAATCAGTCACATAATCAATCATAGGATGACATAGGATCTACCATAAAATCAATCATAGAATCTGGTAGCTCTTTGACATGCCATAAATGCCATTGAATCTGTCATAAAAGTAGCCATAGAATTTAGTAGTTTTGAATGACCAGTTAATTCCTTTGACATCCCCCCTCAAATTGATGCTAGTAAGTCAACAAGCATCAATTTGCTAACAAGAAAGTTATGTCGTTAACATGTCATGAATTTTGTGAAAATATCTGCAATCTGTAGAGTAGTGGAGATATGTGGGAGAGTGATAACTTGGCGATCATAGGCCTCTCGATAGAGTGACAGTCAACCTCGATGTGTTTTATGCGTTCATAGTAGATAGGATTGGCAGCAATTTGGATGGCACTAGTGTTGTCAGCATGTAATGGAGTAGGTTGATCTTGGGAGAAACCAAGCTCTGTTAAAAGACCACGCAACCAAATGATCTCAGAGCATGCAGTAGACATGGCACAGTATTCCACCTCAGTAGATGATTTGGAGACCGAGTCTTGCATCTTGCATTTCCAAGAGATAAGAGCATCACCAAGAAACATATACTATCCTGTAGATGATTTTCTTGTGTCCAGGCAACCAACCCAATCTGTATTATTATAGGCTTGGAGATTGAGGGAAGAACCGGTAGGAAAAAATAAGCCACGGCTAGGTGTGTCCAAGATATATCTAATAATATGGCGAACTGCAGATAGGTGGTGATGCCGAGGGGCTTGCATGAATTTGCTGACAATATGGACAGCATAAGAGATGTCCGGGCGAGTGATAGTTAGATAGATAAGACTTCCAACCAGTTTTCGATATAACGTAGGGTCCTCAAAAAGTACTCCTTCATCACATCGATATTTCACATTAATTTCCATTGGGGTGTCAACAGAATTAGTATTGGTGAGTCCTGCTAGCTGAACCAAATCCATAATATACTTGTGCTGATTTAAGAAGATACCTTGAGGCCGATGATGCACCTCTAATCCCAAAAAATAGGTGAGTGAGCCGAGATCTTTCATATGAAAAGTAAAATGCAAGAAATTCTGAAGTTTAGAAATAGCCTCCAGATCAGAACCAGTGATGACAATGTCATCCACATAAACAAGGAGAACAACTATGCCCTTGGATGTCCGTTGGAGAAAATGTGAGGAGTCATACTGGCTTTGAGCAAAAGAAAAGCCAAGGAGAGTCGAGTGAAACTTTTCAAACCACATTCGCGGTACTTGCCTCAAACCATACAAAAAGCATTTTCATTAGGGGAAGAAGTAGGCATACTGTAGAGAAGTATCATGTAAACTTCCTCCCTGAGGTCTCCATGTAAGAAAGCATTCCTTACATCCATTTGATGTAAAGACCAGGATTGTGATGTTGCAAGTGCAAGTATTGTTCGTACAGTAGTCATTTTGGTGACCGATGCGAACATCTCATCATAGCCTAGGCCATACTCTTGCTTGTTGCCAAGAACCACCAATCGAACCTTGTAACAGTCTATGGATCCATCAGAACGGAGTTTGATAGAAAACAGGAGCTTACAGAAGGTGGACATGGAACAACATCCCAGGTTTGGTTTTCTTCAAGGGCAAAAAGTTTTGTTTCAATAGCTCTCCACCAACATTCATGCTCCATAGCCTTCTTATAGGATGAAGGAATAGGAATAGAAACTGTGGCTGTCAAAGATAAAGGAGAGGTGAAACCATACCTAGCTAGGGGTCTACGAACTCGAGTACTTCGTCTAAGAGGTGCTAAAATCTTATGTCGTTGGTAGACTATAGGAGGAGTAGACGGCACGGAATCGGTAGAGGAGGTAGGAAATATCGGTAAAACAGAGAATGAAGGAGAAATGTCATCGTTGTGTTTGAAAAAAAAATACTGATTTAAAAAAAAATCACATTTTGAAAAACCCGAATACATCGTAGGTGGGGATCATAACAAAGAAAACCTTTTTGGTGCACCGAATAGCCTAGAAAAGCACACCAAACAGCTTGAATCGTGTGTAGAATGATGAACATAGCACACACGGTCAAAGGTACGAAAATTAGAGTAATTTGGATTATGACCAAATAACTGAAAGAAAGGAGAAATATGGTTCAAGGAGGGAGAAGATAACCTATTGATGAGATAGACAGCAGTGGAGAGAGCTTCACACTAAAAATGAGAGGGGACAAATGACTTTAATAGAAGGGTACGAACAACATCTAGAAGGTGTTGGTTTTTTCTTTCAACCACCCCATTCTGTTGAGGGGTTAAAGGACAAGATTTTTGAGATATTATACCATTGGTTTGTAAAAATGTTTGGAATAAATGAGACATGTACTCACTCAATGAAGAATTTTGATATTGGCAGAGAATTGGGTATGAATATGTGCATGAAAAAGCTTAAAGATAGAAAACAATTTATCTTTAGAATGCAGAAAATAAATCCATGTGAAGCGACTATAGTCATCAATAAAAGTGATGAAGTACTTGTAATTAGCATGGGAAGTAACTGGCGCCATGCCTCACACATCACTATGTATCAAATCAAAAGGTTGGACTCCCTTAGGTGTATGAGTGGGAAATGGCAGAACTTTACTTTTTCCAAGTCTATAAGAATTGTAATCAAATTGATCAGTACTAAGAGATAGTGACCCTTTATTGCCAAGTAAACTAGAATTTAACAAAGCATAAAGTACATTAGAGTTTGGCTGTCCAAGGCGTTTATGTCATGCTTGGTAATCAACATAAGCAGAATTACAAGTGATAATAGGAAAAGAGGGACATGGAGATATAGGAAATTGAAGAGGAAAAAGACGTCCTACTTTAGGCCCCCTTGCGATCATCTTCCCCGATTGTTGATCCTACACAACACAACCAGATTTAGAAAATTCCACTTTACAATCATTTTCAACTAATTGTTCAACAGAAACAAGATTGGTGGTAAGGTTAGGAGAGACAAAGACATCGGTCATGGATTAAGAAACATCACTGGTGGCAGTAATAGGCAACGAGTTGTCATCAGCTGTATAAATCATGAGATTTTCAGGATATTTACGTATATTGGTGAGGAAGTTAGTATTGTTTGTCATGTGATGGGAAGCCGCGGAATCAAAATATCAAGGAGAAGGTTTAGAAAAGGGTTTACCTGAGAGTCCTAATGTGGAAAATACAGAAATGATCATTTGCTTAATCATTTTAGGTGTTACAGTTTGAACATGAGTAGGAGCATTTTGTGTCAGATGTGCTATATCCTCAGAACTGCCAGCACTAGAAGAACTGACTGAGACAGTATATGCTGTTTTAGATCTCTTGGGAGGTCAAATAAGACATTCCTTGATGATATATCCATCCTTTTTGCAATAGTTACAGAATTTTTTTGAACAACTTGAAGCGGAATAGTCAAATTTTTTGCAATAATAACACTGAATAGTACTCATGTCCCTACCTTTTGACATCTCTTGAACTGCATGAGCCATAGGAATAGAAGTGGATTTAAGTTGTTCCATACTGGTTTGAGTAAGAAGTTGTTGCTCCTCACGAAATAAATCATTGAGACATGCATTCAAGGATGGGACAGTTTCTCGATTCATAAGATTAGACCTGATGCTTTCAAATTCAGATCTCAATTTCATAAGAAATTGATCCCTCTTAGTAGTTTCATGTACATATTGAACAGAATTAAGACCTTCGGGAGGTAAGGTAGTATAAACGATATCAGTATATTCAGTCTAAAGGTTCATGAAACTAGAATAAAAATCAGAGATTAAGAGACTGCCCTGTTGGAGACTTGCTAGCTCATGTTCAAGCTGAAACCGATGAGCAGTGTTGTGTTGACTATAGAGTTTTTTAAGATAATTCCACATTTCTGTTGCAGTTTTGAAGGGTCGAAGATTCAAGATGATGTTGGATTCCATAGATCCTAGAATCCATGTCATGATTTGAGCATTCTTGACTTCCCACTTGGAGTGCTCATCCTTGTCTTTGTCTTTGTCAGGCGTAGGTTTGCTCTCATCAATATGACCCTATAGATCTTTGCCTTTGACAAATATCTTGAAGTGAAATGCCTAGGCTGAGTAGTTTTTGCCATTGAAACAAATCAAGAAGATATCATGCTTGTGTGAAGACAAGAGGCTAAGATAACTTGATCAAAATGACTAAGAATAAGGCACTGAACTAGGACTGAAAAGAAGAGAGATAGAAGAATTCAGAACTGAGACTCTGATACCATGATAATCTTAGAGAGTTTTGAGTAAAACTGTTGTCCCTTTCTTGGAGAAGAATGCTCATTAAATAATAGATATAAACTGAAATTTACTTCTAAAATATAGCTAAACTATCATATACATATTTGTTTAAAAGAAAAGTCTACCGCTAACATATCCTAAATAAGGAAAAGATAGAGAATTTACATTCATAAAGATAATAGTTACAGGTATACAGGGTATAAAATCAGTCACAGAATCTATCATTGGATGGCATAGGATCTGCCATAAAATCAGCCATAGAATCTGGTAGCTCTTTGACATGCCATAAATGCCATAGAATCTGCCATAAAAGTAGTCATAAAATTTGATAGCTTTGAATGACTAGTTAATTCCTTTGACAGAAGTCTTTATGCAGAAACTGTATAGACATTTACTTTCCTCCTATAAAAAACTCTCGTACAACTTTACCATGTTTACTACAACACCAGGCATGGACTGTGGAGGTTAGATATAGAAGATGAGCAATTAGGAATTATGGTACATGTTTGTGCTTAAGTTTTTTGCTGGGGGAAGTCATTCTGATTCATGGTCATTAACTGGACTTCTGCTGCCATATGATGATGGGCCATTGTGATAATTGGTATTAGCTTAGGTTGTTGATTGGATATTTCTTTTTTGGAATATTGGAATTGGATTTACTAAAATCATAAATTCTCACAAGAGTTGATGAAACTTGAATAAGTGGATCCTGCTCATCGTTAATTCATAGATTTTAAATGCAGCTTCAGTTATCCCCAGACAACAAACTTGAACTAGAGTCTCTTTACATGATTGGTTGCAAAAAGATTGTCACCTCACCTGCCAATGACAAAGTTGGTGGCGTAAGCCTAGGCATTGTTGTTAATAGGTCAGCGAGGTGATCAGCCAAGTTCTCCAAGGGTCCCTTGTTGGAAATTTGAAGTAACAGAGCAAAAATTGATATTGCAACGGATGAAATTGCTGGGAAATCAGGTGCTACGGTTTCCATAAAGGAGAATGCCCTTTATACAGGCTTACAACCAACTAAAAAAAATGCTAGAAAATCTCAACTGACATGAGATATTATTGGCACTAAATCACCTAACTAACATGAGAAAAATATGGAATAACAACTAGTAAATGACAGCAGCCAATGACTAAATTCAAAGTAACTTTGAATCAACTTCCAACACTCCCCCTTGATTCAAAGTTGCACACACCAAGCTTTGACCTGAAATAGATATGCTTGTGACATGGAAGAGCTTTTGTGAATATATCTGCCAGTTGTTCATCAGTGTTACAGTACTTCAAGACAATCTCATTTTTAGCAACCAGGTCACGAATGAAATGAAACCGAATATCGATGTGCTTGGTTCTTCCATGGAAAGTAGGATTTTTTGTCATTGCAATCGTGGCCTTGTTGTCACAAAAAATTGTAGTTTCCTCATGTTGTACCTGATGAAAATCACCAAGTAATCTTCTCAGCCATACTGCTTGACATGCTGAAGATGTGGCAGCAATGTATTCTGCCTCTGATGTAGACAGTGCAGCTGTTGCTTGTTTTTTTGAACTCCATGTGACGGCTCCAGACCCCAGATTGAATATGTTTCCTGAGGTGCTCCTTCTATCATCCAAGGAACTTGCCCAATCGCTATCACTAAAGCCAACTAACTTGAACTCTGAAACTCGATTGTACCAAATTCCAAATTCCAAAGTTCCAGCTATGTACCGTAGGATCCTTTTTGCAGCTCCATAGTGATGTTTTGTGGGGCTATTCATAAATCTTGAAACCATACCAACAGAGAGTGAAATATCTGGTCGAGTGTGACCCAAATATATAAGTCCTCCAACTAAGCTTCTGAAACTTCTTGCATCCGCT
Organism: Dillenia suffruticosa; assembly: GCA_033439265.1. NCBI lineage: Eukaryota > Viridiplantae > Streptophyta > Magnoliopsida > Dilleniales > Dilleniaceae > Dillenia > Dillenia suffruticosa. The sequence goes on from JAVTVX010000005.1 coordinate 7,698,193, forward strand.
TTTTCAGTACCATCTTCTAGCTGTAATTTTTCATTCATATTCATGGGAGTAGCTGCAACCTTGCAATTAAGCATGTTAAACCTTTTGAGAAGATCTGCTGCATATTTTCTTTGTGAAATGAATACTCCATCTTCTCCTTGTTTCACCTCAAGGCCAAGAAAATAATGCAGCAAACCTAAATCTGACATTTCAAAACTTGCCATCATACTACATTTAAATTCATCTACAAGAGAGTGAGATGAACCCATATAGATTATATCATCAACATAGAGACAAACTATGAGAAAATCATTGTTACCTCCCTTCTTCAAGTAAAGTGTAGGCTCATTCTCACTTCTTTCAAACCCATTTTGCAAGAAATATGAGTCCATCCTACTGTACCATGCTCGCGGAGCCTGTTTTAACCCATAGAGTGCCTTTCGCAGCTTATACACTTTTTCTTCATTGCCTTCAACAATGAATCCTTCGGGTTGACTAACATACACCTCCTCTTGCAACTCTCCATTTAGGAACGCTGATTTAACATCAAATTGATATATAGGCCATTGCAATTGTGCAGCTAAAGCCAAAAAAATTCGCACCGTTTCGAAGCGAGCAACAGGAGAAAAAGTTTCTTCAAAATCGATACCCTGCTGTTGTGAGTATCCCTTCGCCACCAATCGAGCTTTGTGTTTCTGTATGCTTCCATCTGCATGGTACTTTGTTTTGAACACCCACTTTAAACCAATCACGTTCTTATCATGGGGCAATTCCACCAGCTCCCAAGTTTCATTCTTTTGGATGGCCATGAGTTCTTCTTTCATTGCATTTCTCCACTCCTCTGTTTCTGCTGCCTCTTTATAAGTTGTGGGATCTGCAACAATTAAAGCAAATGCACAAGTTTCATAGATCTCTTTTAGGGATCTGAATTGTCTTGGTGGTGTTGCATCAGAGGACTCATTTGTAGAAGGTGAGGTGCTGCTACTTGGAGTATTTGGAGTTGAACCTATGGAGCTGTTGCTGCTTGATGAGGGAGAGGAATTTAGTGAATTTGCTGGTGAGGAATCTGAAACTTCATTTGTTAAAGCCTGAATTTCTTTGCTGCTATTACTCCAATTCCACTTTGCTTCTTCATCAAACACTACATTTCTGCTAATGATCACTTTGCCACTAAGAGGGTTATACAGCCGATATGCTTTGGGTTGTGAACAATAACCAATGAAAATACATTTTTCAGATTTCTCGTCTAGTTTTTTATGCTTCTGTGAATTTATCAAAGCATAAGCAATACAACCGAAAATGCGTAAATGGCTTACCGAAGGCTTTGTACCTCTCCAAGCTTCAAATGGTGTTTTATTCAACACGGCATTGGTTGGTGAAACATTCAACAAGTAGACTGAGGTTGCAATTGCTTCTGCCCAATACTGATTTGGAATCTCTTTGGCTTTAAGTAGACTCCTAGCCATCTCAACAACTGTGCGATTCTTACGCTCCGCTACCCCGTTCTGCTCTGGTGTGTAAGGAGCTGTCAATTCCCTACGGATGCCATTCTCTTCACAGAAATGATTGAATTCATTAGATAAGAATTCACCACCTCTGTCTGTGCGGAGAGCTTTTATGCAAGACTCATTTTGCTTCTCGACAAGAGCCTTGAATTTCCTGAAATTCTCAAAAACCTCTGATTTGTTTTTCAGAAAATAGACCCAACTCATGCGACTAAAATCATCAGTCAAGAGAACAAAATAACGACTCCCTCCAAATGATTCAGTATTCATTGGTCCACACAAATCAGCATGAACCAATTCAAGACAATTAGAAGCCCTCCAAGCTCCTTCAACTGGAAATGACCTTCTTGTTTGTTTGCCATATACACAGCCCTCACATAAATCAAAAGACTCAATTTTTGGCAGTCCAAGAACCATACCTTTTTGATTCAACAACCTCAGCCCATTCACATTCAGATGTCCATACCGCAGATGCCATATCTTAGACTCGTTCTTTTCACCAGCAGCTAATGCAAAATGTTCCACATTTGAAACTTCAAGTGGGAACATTCTATTTTTGCTCATGTGAACATTAGCCATTGTTTGTCCTGATTTTTTGTCTTTAATAACACATGCTCCATCATCAAATATTATTGAGTATCCACTCGCCATCAATTGCCCTACGCTTAACAAATTATGTGCCAAGTTAGGAACAAATTGAACATCATAATGAAGTTTCACTTTACCATGACTAGTTTTGATTGCTACTGTCCCTTTTCCTTCAACTTGAATGTCTTTATTATCACCAAGTTTGACTTGCATCTTCTTTGTTTCATCAAGCTCTCTGAACATTTCTCTTATGCCTGACATATGATTGGAGCAACCGCTATCTACAAACCACACATCACTTGCAACATCATTATTTTCAAAATGGGCCATAAATAACTTACTTTCCTCATCTTCTAATTCTGCATAATTGGCTTCATCATCTTTGTACCAGCAATCTGCTTGAATATGCCCATACTTCTTGCATCGATAGCATTGGATGCCACCCCTATTGCCTCTGCCTCTGCCTTTGCCACGGCCTCTGCCACTGCAATATGAACCTCTACCACGTTCATTTCCTGTTGTTCTTTCAGACTCTTTAGAGTTCTCCCCCTTCACTTGAAATGCATTTGCTTCATGCGTCTCAATAGATCTGTTCAACCTGGCCTCATGAGCTTGCAAAGAACCCATCAGTTCATCAAATGAAAATATTGACAAGTCTTTAGATTCCTCAATTGCAGCTACTATGTGATCAAACTTAGAAGTTAAACTTCTCAACACTTTTGCAACAATAGTTTGATCTGAGACTTCTTCTCCATAGGATCTCATTTGATTGACAATTGTAGCTACTCTTGTCAGAAAATCTTGCACTGATTCTCCACCTTTCATTTGTAAGGTCTCAAAGTCACGACGAAGAGATTGCAATTTCACTGTGATCACTTTTGAGGAACCTTGAAATGCTAGTTGCAATGTTGTCCAAGTTTCTTTGGATGTGGTTGCTGCTGAAATTTTGGAGAAAATTGATTCATGAACAGCTTGTTGAATGAAGAAAAGAGCTTTTGAATCTTTCTTTCTGTTCTCCTTCAACCGGTACTCTTCATCAGGATCAGCATACCCATTTTCTACCAAGTCCCAGAGATCTTGAGACTTAAATAAAGTCTTCATTTTAATGCTCCAGAATTCATAACATTCTCCTTTGAAGATTGGAATGACAGGTTGTGAAATACTGATTGAACTTCCATGAGTAGCCATCACGTTCAAGGTCAAGTGGCTCTGATACCAAGATTGTTGGAAATTTGAAGTAACAGAGCAAAAATTGATATTGCAATGGATGAAATTGCTGGGAAATCAGGTGCTACGGTTTCCATAAAGGAGAATGCCCTTTATACAGGCTTACAACCAACTAAAAAAAATGCTAGAAAATCTCAACTGACATGAGATATTATTGGCACTAAATCACCTAACTAACATGAGAAAAATATGGAATAACAACTAGTAAATGACAGCAGCCAATGACTAAATTCAAAGTAACTTTGAATCAACTTCCAACATCCCTTCCCTGTAACAATGGCCTGAACAAAGAAACCAAACATTGAGAAAATGGCTTGCCTCCCATTCCAGATTTCCTTCACTTTTAGCTCGGCAAAAGCTTCAGGATCATGAGCAAGCCCTAGTGTGTCGAAACTGCCTTCTGGGTAGAGCGGGTCATTAACTTCCCAGAATGGCCCGCCAGCAACCCGGTAACCCTCAACCGCACCCATTAGGATGACTTGCGTGGTCCATATTGCCAGAATACTCTGGGCATGAATCAAGCTTGGGAATTCTAGGCCACCCTCCTGAAAATTTGTGCACCCGCCTTGAACCAGACTGCCTCACCAAACTTGACACTGTTGCGGGCTAGGAGCCAAGCATGGCCCATCTGCTGTGGATCACTTCAAGTTCCGGTTCTTGGGAAACGACTCTGCGCCGGTTGAGAGGCCCGCGGTGTCCCAACCATAGTCACCAGGGAATTCACCGGTCAAGTGGGATGGGGCTCACCAGAGAATGGGCCCAAGTACTTAAACCTGTCCGGCCCATACCAAGGGCCATCGGATGCCACAGGTTTTGGCTTAGCCATGGTTTTCCACATGGTGATTCTTCCTTCCCTTAGGAGGAGCACCCCGGGATATTGAGACCCATTGCCAAATAATAAGAGCCCTTGGTCAAGTCTAGGCCCGGCCCATCCCAGACCTTGTTTTGTCAATCAAACCAAAAGCCGACTTTAAGAAGATTGATTTGTTTTCACCCGCACATAAAAAATGTTTTTTTTTTATTTTAAAGAAATATATTTTATTTATTTATCCATCTTAGGCCCACTAAAATAAATTTTGTTTGAGAATATGGTGGAGAGGGCGGGGTTTTGAGGGCTTGAGTATTGGGTGCACACTGCGCATGCATTAAAATTATGGTAACGTTGGATGTGATGCATGCATGTCTTGTAATTTACCCAAATTAGGCAACATAGATTGGCTTTATTGAAGAAGATATTTATTATTGATTCACATGATTTCACACTTTATATATATATATATATTTTTTTATAATATAAGAATTCAAACTCTAAATCTTAAAATTAGGAGAACGAAATTATGACCACCAAACTATTCCCTTAAAGACACACTTTATATAAAGATGAGAGTCTCATCTCGAATTATCCAATTTGGTTTGCACACCCTCACTCCTGCTATCTCAATTTCTCTCTACCAAATTCCTACCTTCCACTTTTAGTTGGCATTGAAAATTCTACTGCCATTTTCATTTTTAGTTTATTTTTGCAACACAACACAGAAATGCCTTTCTCTACCATCCATCTTAGGCAATATAACAAGCCATATATATTATAATATGAAATGTAGATGAATTATGATGCTCCATATAAGATTTGGGTCGGATTTGGTCGGCAAGTGTGTTGAGACTCCCGTGGATGCAAGTTTCTATCACCTCTTAGTCCCAAGGTTTGAATTCACCTATGCATAATACAAGTGATTGTCGGATGTCAAATTGAGAAAACGTCAGACATGTTTTGGTTTTTCTGCATAAATCTTCATTTTTTAAAATAATTTAAAATCTTTATAAAAATAATTAAATGAGCATTATTAATGATTTTTTAAAAAAAATAAAAAATAAAAAACCCCTAACCCTCTCACGGGTCGCATTCACGTGGCTGCCTTTTTATAGAGCTCCTTCCTTTGTTCCTTTCCTCGATAGATTCCCCACATAACATAGCATATGGTATTGAGGCAACAAAGTAGTAATCGTAATTTCCCCTTGCAATTTAATAATCTTGAATTCAAATATTATATATATAAAAAAAAAAAAAAATAGACCTCCGATGAATGCAATGCAGCCATTATTAGAATGAAGAGCATACTCAATTCCCCTCAGCTTAAAAACCCCACCCTTTGATCAGATAAAGACCCGAAAACTAAACTACCACCTTTTCTTTTTGAGAAAATTACACGTCAATTTGCTTAATTTTACTTGAGTTTACAAATTAGTTCATAAAATTTAAAACATAATAATAATTGAGAATATAAATTTTAAAATTAATAACTTATTAATCTCTCGATTACCAATACAAACAGATTATCCGTTAAGTAATAACATGATAGATTAACCAGACGAACAGATATTGATACGGTACTTCCGAGTTAGCATCTCAAAACATTTCACATTGCCACGTCATCAACGTCCTGTTCGAAGTCAGCAAGTTAAGGGCATTATAGTCTCTCCAACTCCTCTCTCTCTTACTTTGCTTTTTTGTAAATACCCAAACCACCTCTAAGTCAAAACATCCACGCATCTCTCTCTCTTACTTTTCTTAAAAAAAACAATTCACTACCCTCTAATGGCCAAAATAAAAAGGAAAAAACACCTTAAATTTTTTTAAAAATATAATATCTTCCCAAAAAAAACCTTAAATTTTTTTAAAAAATATAAAATCTTTCCAAAAATATAAAACCTTAAATTTTTTTAAAAAAATATAAAATTTCCCCCTTCTCTCTCTCCTTTCTCACTCTTCTCTCTCTCTCTCTGAAAAAAAAAAAAAATCCAATTGAGCAGACTTCTTGGTATCTCTACTAAAGGAAAGACAAATAGAAAACAAACCAGTTCAACAATGCGCACGGCCACGAGCTTCTTCCCATTGTTTCTGCCATGCATCATGAGTGAATTTGTGAGCCTCTCAACAATCGGGCATTGGGCCTTCCTGAAGCACTTCACAGAGTACCTCCCGCCAGTGTGAGGGACATAGGTAGCATGTTTTGATGGAATAACTCCAATGTAATCTGACAAAGAAATGTCATTGACATGAACATCGTCGAAGGTCCAGCGACTGAAAAGCTTGACCTCAGTAATATCCTGAGCTGATGGAGCCGCTGCAACTTCCGTCATTTCCGTTGCGTTGCGAGGCGAACAGAGTAGGAGGGAGGGATGGTGTGTGGCAAAGCCATTGTCGGATGATGCAACACTGCAGGTCAACATAAACTATGCATGCTCTCATGTAGACTGCCGGGTTCTGCAGAAAGGTTGCCCATGCTTCTCTCCTGACAATCTGATGAATCATGCCTCCATTGCCATGAATCTCTACTACCAGGCTATGGGAAGGAACCGGTGGAACTGTGATTTCAGGAATTCTGCTCTCATTACCATGATTGATCCAAGAAATATAGCTCTTTATTATTTGTAAAATTTCTTCATTTTGTTCATGTAGTTTTGATTACCGGTTTGACATTCTTCTTATGATCTTTCAGGTTATGGCAACTGTGCATATGCTTAGTGCTATGACTTTTACGAGAAGCAGTGAACTTATAAGATCAACTTTTTTAGCACTGTAACTAATTAATTCATCATGTAGTTCTCCTACTCAGTGTTTCAAGTGCTAGATGGACTTCAAGACTTGATGGAGAATATAACTGATGAGATTAAATTCAAATTCTTGGTTTTTCATGTAGTGTCGTTTTAATTTCTGATTGGTTTACGGAGGAATCGACCCATTAATGAAATCAAAAAGAATACATATTTTACCTCATTTGATTCACTCCCATTTGAAAAATTTTAGCATTTAATTAATTTCAAGATCGTTTGTTCCATTATTTGCAATGTCACTCCCTGCAATATTTCTTTTAATAGATTGGCAAGAAAAATTTTGGAGGCTCATGTCAATTGCAGATAATGAAAATAACCTGCTTTATTATAGTTGGACTAAAGTAAAAATATGATATATGCAAATAGTAAAAACAGCAAAGAAAAAATTGCCGAGAAATGTGAGGCCCAAGAACAGTATTGAAGTAGCATAAGTTTGTCAATTGCAGGACATGCAGGGGGAATGTTGGTACATCGGAAGGAAACTGAATCGCCCAAAGCAATGAGCTTTCGATTGACGACACAAATATTTTGCTGGAGGGGCTTGATGAGGTTGGCGGAGCTGAATCCTGCACAGTTAAATTGGATGTTATGTGTGAACTGGTGCAATCAGCGGTGCATTTGCTAGTTTTCACCATAGCTTTTGTGTGTGCGCATGTGATTGTTCTTTTAACTCCATTGGACTGGCAATGAAGATATTGGGGATGTTATGTGTGAACTGGTGCAGTCAGCGATGCATTTGCTAGTTTTCACCATAGATTTTGTGTGCGTGCTTGTGACTGTTCTTTTAACTCCACTGGGCTGGTAGTGAAGATATTGGGCCTTGGTTTATTGGAACATAAAGTCTCCCCTGGTGTCATGATTGGTACTCTCCAAATAAAAACACAAAAATGATGGATACCCGAGTCTAGGATTGATAGATCGGATATGGTTCTAAAGTGAAACTGTGAACCTACTACGCTATACTACAGGGATCGCTCACATAATATGTGGATTAAAAATTTGAACACGGCCTTTGTGGAAAAAGAACCGTGAGCCTACTACTCTGCATCACACGAATCACTCGAGTAGTATATAATTTAGGGGAAGTCTTACTTCCTTAAACTTCTAAGATAGATCTCTTCCAAAGTATGAGGGAACTTATATTTTACTTCTTCAAAGGATAATTTACAATATTTGGGAAAGCCTATTTATAGACTAAGAGTGAATGAGAGATCAAAGGTCTCATTATATTCTGGCCATCCATCAATGGTGGCTTTTGATCACATACATTACAAGGTCTAATTTTTAGGTTTCTCTTTTTATTACATATTATTATATTTATTTATTTTTATTTATTTCTAAACTTTTTATCTTCTTGAAACTCTTGGCCTTTTAGGGAGCTTCCTTCCTTTGGGTTTGTGATTGGGCTTGTGCTTTGGTGGGCCGAACTTGGAGTTGTGGAGTTTCTTCCTTTGCTGGTCGTATGACTTAGTGGGCCGAGACTCCTTTTGGAGTTGAAAGCTTCTCTTCATGGATAATCATTTAGGGTTTGTAACAATCGGCCCTCCTTGTAAATGGACTTTGTCATTGAGGTCAAAAATCAGATAGCAACAGGCTATCATCCAAACATCATCACATGCGGCCTCTTTTGGGTGTAAACCTTTCCATTTGACCCATATTTTATGACGGTTGTGCTCTCCTTGGCATATCATGTGGTTGACAATAGTATCCTCTGGCACAAGGATTATGTTTCTAACTTCATCAATTAGCATGATGGCAATTACGTGTGAAGGATTTGTTATATTTTCTTTAGCTATTTTTTATGAAAAACTGGATTCACTTAGGGGTTGGAAGAAAGGTAGAATTTGTATGTCATCTCACCTACCACAATAGGTTGGGGACTATAATATCGGACTTGGAGCTTTATGATGACTCACTTAGGGTCTCTTTTTTTTTGTGAGTAGGTAACGAAGGTATACCCATTCTCCAACTTCGAAATTATCCTCGGGCTGAATAAAGATGAAGTTAAGAGGATCATTCAATGGTTTGGGTTGTTGAGTAAGAGTCTTCGAGTGGGAATGTTCCTTGGACCTACTGTTTGGGACTCCTTTGGGGCCGGTGGGTTTGATTTTGAAATGTTGGGTTACTCCTTTGAGCTATCAAATTGGCCTTCTTTTGGACCAGTATTATGGAGTGGATTGGCTTTTTTGGGCTAATGGACTTTGTCTCCTTTTAGGCTTATGGACTTGGCATTGGAGCTGATCGTTTTGGGCCATAGGATGTGGTCCTACTTTGGGTCTATTGGCTTAGCATGATGTTTAGATGTGTTGCAGCAACTATGATGCTTTTTTGGGCTTCCATTTTTTGGGCTTCTTGTGTTGTTGTGTACATTTGGCCAGCAATGGTCTGATTCCCTTTGGCGATGCTTTTAACTATTTCGTTGATGATGAGCAAGCTTTGCTCAATGTAGGAAAATGTTGATCCATTTGCATCAAAATTAAAGCAATGCTTTCTTTCTTTTTTTTTTCTGTCGATAAAAAGTAGGTTGGACAACCCCTCTAAATTAAAGCACTAAAATTATGGGAACCCCTCTCAATCAAAGCACAAAAATGATGAATACTCTCTTAATGTAAGTACAAAATGATTGGCACTCGAGTCTAAGGTTGACAGATTAGACATGGTTTTAGAGTAAAACTGCAAACTTACTACGTTACACCGTAGGATCTTTCGTATAGTATGTGGATTAAGGATTTAAACATGGCCTTTGTAGAAAAACCGTGAGCCTACTACTCTGCACCATAGAGATCTCTCTTTCAAAGTAAAAGAGAACATATATTTTATTTTTTCAAAAGATGATTTACAATGCTTAGGGGCTTATTTATTATATTCTACCCGTCCATTAAGGATGGCTATTGATCGCATTCATTACAAGGTCTAAGTTTTAGACTTTTCTTTTTATTACATATTATTACATTTATTTATTGTTATTTATTCTTAGACCTTTTGTCTTCCTTTTGGCCTTCTAAGAGAGCTTCCTTCCATTGGGCTTGTGTTTGAACTTGTGCTTGGTGGGCTAAACTTGGGGTTGTAGAGCTTCTTCTTATGTTGGGCCGTATGGTTTGGTGGGCCGAGACTCCTCTTGGACTTGAACGTTCGATCTTGAAGCGATGATTCTTGTTGTGCTTAAAATGGCTTCTTGAGCCTAGTTTGTTTCTTGTGGACCGCAAGCTGCCTTACTAAATCTTGAGTCTTCGCAAATGGTCATCTTGGGGTTTGCAACATATTCACTGGTGCACATCATATAAGATCAATGTCCATGGCAAGCAAAAATATTATTCCAAGAAATTATCAAACTTGCGGCTGTGGTCATAAAAAATAGATTTCTTAAGAAAGCCCATATTTGTGTGTGTTTGTCATATATATATATATAATTTAATTCTTTTTATTTTGCATTTTTTAGAGCAAATCCATGATTGATTCAATACAATAGTAATCGAATCACACAACATAGAAAGACTCTTCTCTAGCCTACGAATTTAATTCAATATAGTGCTAATCTAGTGACTTTATTAGGTAAAGTATGTAACAAATATAGCAAAATGAAATTGGATATACTTGGAAGGAGACTTGATCTAGATCCTAAAATGAGGGACTAAGTTGCAGACTTGATTTTTGTGAATGAAAAATATGTCTTTTATGGCTTTTTGTGGGAGTACAGAACATAGAAGAGATTGAAATCAGATAAGTGAAGGTGGTGGCATATGGTAAGGAAATGAACCGAACTCAAGCGTCTTTCCGCCATTAAGAAGATAGTAATCGAAGGATCTTGGGATTGACCAGTGTAGCTAAGCTGAATTCCCCACAATATAGGTGAATGTCTGAAATGGTGCAACCAGTGGGATCGCAGGTGATGAAGCATGGCCTGGAGACCCATTATCGCGAGACTTGAATCTCTCCGAACCTGTAACCCAATGAACAAAATACATCAAATTGCGCCTTCAATACGAGATTTATCTCCTAAAAGGGTAGACACAGCCCACCATTTCGATACTTATTGATTAGATTCTTCTCGATCATTAGCTGGTCGGTCCCTACATCTCCTTGGTACTCGTACTCGATACCACTATTTGACTAAATGTGGTATTCACTTTCCTTTCAAACATGAAAACGATCTCCTGTAATTGAGAAGGAGAATCCTAGTCATTGTCAATAAGGAAAAGAATCTCTATAATAATCTGAACTTTCCAAACTGGTGGAACTTGAAATCTTTGAGAATCCTCTGCTATGATTTGTGGGATCTCAGGATACTTCTATAAGGTAACTAGGATTTTAACACCTCAAAGATATACAAAACTCACACATGAAGATTATATATATATCAAAAAGCCAACTGGTTAGGTATACTCTCTTAACTCACACAGAGCACATAAAAAGGCATACAGAGCTTTCTTTCACTCTGATTTTCTTATCAAAAACTGTTCCATGACTTGAGTATCGAAGTCTCCCCTGTCAGAACACCCTCTGACGGCTTTTTATAGGTCCCATCAATTAAGATCATCAAATGACCAACCATTCTATTTGAGTCAGTAGAACTATTATCTATAGAACCAAACTCATATTCAATAGATTGGCATTGTCTATGAGAACAGACTTGAAAGGAGCTTGTTTCACACTTCATCATGCCTCCCAAGAGAAGGACAAGAATCACGTCCAAAGTTGCAACTGTGGTAGAGGGCATATTACTACCTCGACAGACACTATCCATCCTATAGCACTGGACAATTCTGTTGGGACTCGCATCATTGTCAACCAGCTAGAAACCCAACCATTGATTATACAATAAAATTAATTGATTCCACCACCTACGCTAGCCTCCCCAGAAAAGGTTACTCAACTCAAGATGGAGAGACTCAAATCCTAGTTGCAAGGCATAAGCAAATAGTTGGAGGAGATCAACTATGTCCTCAGACCAGAAGTACAAACCTCCTTACACTGATCGGGTCACATCGGGTCATATGTGCCAAAGAAGGCTAGAGCCTAGAGAGCACCGAGAACTATCGGTGACTTCCCGACATAACTCGAACAATCTGAGGAGACAGGTTAAGGAACTCATGGTAGATGAACTCAAACTAGCCAACGTGAGAAGAGACAAATTCACTCAACATATTATCGGTCCCTCTCCGTTTGATTCCAAAGTTTCTACAGAACCAATGCCTCGTGACGCACTTTTCTCTTCCATGGAGAGATATAACAATACTACCGACCCTTGGGAAAATGTGGCTCATTTCATGACTGTAATGGTTTTACCTTGAGAGACATGTCAGATGCAGCCATGTGTAAGCACTTTCCTATGACCCTGAAGGATAATACACCGACATGGTTCAATTCACTCCTCTCATTTAATATCAAGAGTTTTTCTCAATCTCAATAGTAGTTTGAGAGCAGTTTGTGATTAGTAAGGGGCTAAGAGGATATCCACATTCCTCTTCTCATTGCAACAGAGGGCGAGCTACCAACAGATTTTCTTGACAAATTTAAAACTCAAACGATAAAGGTTTCGAGCTTAAAGCACTCCATCACATTAGTAACACTACCAATCGGGTTGCGGCCATTAGGGATAAAAACATCCACTATGAAGAAACCCTTGTCTACCATTCAGGAATTTTACGCTTATACTGAAAAGTACGTTATCGCAAAAGATGCTGAAACATTCAACAAACAATGAAACCGATTGGCCAGAAAAGAACATAGTCGATCATCTCGACAGTCCTTATTTAAGAGAGCCCGACAAGGGCCTCCTCAACAATAAAGGTTCTCAAGTTATACTCCTTTGAACAAAACATTAAGCCAAGTTTTGCTCTAAATCCAAAACAAGTTTTATGTCAGATGGCCCCTCACTCCACAGAGAACAATTCAAAAAAGGACAAGAAATGATATTACCATTTCCATAGAGACTATTGCTATCTGACCGATGAGTGCAAGAACTTAAGGATGAACTCAAATTTCTCGTTTGAAGTGGCCACCTCCAAGGGTTCATAAACGTAGAAAGGGAAGGCCTTCCTCCTCAGAGCTCGCATACTACAAGGCGTGAGAATAAGCAAGGTGAGCAACCCATTCCAAGAGATGCCCACAATCGACCGGACAGAGTAATTCTCCAAGTACAAAGTGAGTACGATCTGTCGGACCCTTCTCCTCTGGCTCACATCTTAATGGCATTACACGACTGAGGATGTACATGACCAAAAGAGACTGAGCGCACAGTAGCCTCAATCTTTCACCAGGTCGTGCGTCAAGCTCCACATCCAAGAAAGTCCTTGTCACGTATGACGATAAGTAGCTTAAGAAGAAAAGACCAATGATCAATTTCAATGACGATGATCTGGTAGGGGTCGATTCAAATCGACATGATTCTTTTGTAATCACTACAAATATCAGACAATATGAATTAAGGAGAACCTTCATGGATCAGGGGGCTAGCTATAATCTCATCTATTGGAATGCTTTTTGGTAGATGGGTTTCACTCAAATGCACCTACAGCATTATGCTAGACCAATTGAAGGACTCTCAAGCATATGGATATACCCTGAGGGCACCATTTCACTTTTCGCCATTCTCAGAATTCTGCTTGACCATGCAACAACGTTCAATGTGGTCAAACTGCACTTGCTTTATAATTTCATCTTAGGCCAGCCTAGCTTGAATGCTTTGGAGGCACTACCGAGCACGAAACATATAAAAATCAAGTTCAAGACTTCCACTAGTATTGAAAAACTATCCTGCGACCTGGATTCCCAAGCGAGCCCTCTCAAGTAATCCTAAACCTCTCTCTAATTTCTAGTTAAATATCTTATGTCACCTAGTCTTACTGATTGTTATGCCATCATTATCAAACACGTGGCGATTTGCTTTGTTAACCTTTCGTAATAAACTGATCACACTGAACATGTGTCACCGAACACACTCTATTGAATGAATGTACCGACAACAAAGGATGTATCTCTCCGCTAAGTAGGTATAGTCTGCTCTATCGAATGAACGTACCTATAACAAAAGATGTATCACCTCACTTGGTAGGTATGACCCACTATATCAAATGAATAAACGACAATAAGCGATATATCTCTTCGTTGGATAGGCACGGCCCGCTCTATCAAACGAATATACCAACAACAAGAGATTTATCTCCCTATTGGGTAGGTATGACTTAATTCATCGAACGAATATGGTAATAGCATGAGATGTATCTCCCCACTGAGTAGACATGATCCGCTCTCTCTCAAATGAATGAATTATCAACTAAAGATGGAATTATCAATTAGGAATGCATCTCTCGATAGTACTACACGATGGCATATACTATAAACATGGAATTCTAAAAGCTTGCTCATGGTTGAACAATCAATTTTTTTCATTAATCCTCTCGGCCTGAAAGCAAACAAAGAAGAAAGTTATGTTAGAAGAAAATAAAGGCTAAAATCAAGAAGGGTTATAAGATGGAAGAATCTGGGACTCTAAATTGGCTTGAGGTACATCGACCACTGCATACTTGTCCATAGCTTCCAAAGGAACCTCGCCTATAGGAACAATGGCAAGTTCACAGTTGGGCATTTCAGGACTAGCCCTTTCCATATCCAGGGGCATAGCCTCCGAAAGTCTTACATGGTCGATAATCTCCTTTGCACATCGAAGGTTTTCACCTCGCCCATACTGAGCATGCGTATGTTAGTCAATAGTCTTTGTGATAGTCTCCCTTAGTTCCATTATTTTCCGATCAATAGCCTAGGGCTTGGTCACGTATCTTAGCCAACTCTGCATAGTTTACAGATGACCCTCACTTATTTTAGCCTCCACCTCTAACTTTCCATACCTTTTGGAGAGCACCTTGCACTATTGAAGCATTGCATTCCATTTGGCTTTTAGCAGTTCCACTTCCTTGTTTCGAGTGTTCTAAGCAACTATAGATGCCCTCTCTTTCTTGATATATCTCTCTCTCTCTGTGACAGAACATTCTACAATCGAGACACCTTTGCTCCCATCTGGTCAGCTCGATGCTTTAAAAGGTCAATCGTCTACTCCCTCTTCGGTCTTTGAAACTTTGCTAAGATAATGGTCTACATGAAACAGGAAAGGTCATATACAAAAACCAAAGACACAAATAAATTACATTCTAAGGTAGTTATACTGTGAGCCCCGAGATTTAATATCCTCATCACTCTGCTCGAGTGATAGCTTATTCAACTCTAAACTGGAATGATAAAAATTCACTCATTCTATTATCTTTCTTGCCTCATTATCGTCAACATAATATAATGATGGTCACCCACGCTAATCGTTGTAGTCCCTCATTGCCTTGGTTCCCTCCGACTATCAAAAGATGAAACAAAGTTGAAAGGAGGGAGAGCGATTCTCCCAGATATCCTTTGTTTGCTCCGTATCAAGGGAACAACAGAAGAAAGCCCTACATTAAGCCCTCAATTGTCTTTGGAGGAACACCTTCTGGTTCCCCAGTAGCTTCTCCTCTTCCCTCCTCAAGGTTTTTGGGGATATAGCCCCCAATCTCCTCATCTCCTTCTCCTTTGTTTCCTTCCCATTCTCTCTCCTTGACATCCTTATTGACTGCCTTAATACCTCCCGGGTACTCTACCTAGACCTCTGTATTTTTCTGAGCCTTGGACTCAAAGTTCTCGGCCTCAACAGTGTACTCGAGGGCTCCTGCCCTTTGTCCCCTCTCATGTCCTTGCCTGACAAACTTGACTGTTGGACTCTCTCCTTTTCTTCTGTATCAGGGAGATGAGACCAGTATCGGCACCAACATCAGACATGTTCTCAGCTTTTGTAGCCTTCCTTTTTACCCCTGGCCTCATCTCCTTGTCAATAGAAATCTCCTTAAGATCCTCTTCCTTGGGAGGAGTGAGGACGTCCACCAGTTTCTTGTTCTTTTTCTCTACTAGAAGGGGCCTCTCGAATTTTTTTCTTCTCCCCCAATTGTAGGCTAACCAGCAATAGCATCTCATCGTTTAGAAGGGGTCTCAACCCAAATGCGTCTGTTCTTAGAATTATAGAAACTACCAACGAAATGAATGAACCTTGAATAACGAAAAGGTTGAGGAGCCTTCAAATTGAGAAACGACTTCTCATCAACCCCCGACAATGTAAGTATCAGATCCCTATTCAAGAAGTCCACAAAGAAGAACTTGTGCATCTGGTTCTTATCGATATCTCACCATAAAAGAATTTTCAATTCAACTTGAGTCTGGTTTGAAGATAAAACAACCTCTCTTGGGACCTTTACGACCGCATCTCTTAAGCAAAAAAATGGAGGCTAGAATTCTGATGTTCAAAGGATATGATAAAAACTTATTAAGAATATCACGGCAATTGCCAAACGCCAAGTGATGAGAATCAACATCATCAGAAAAATATTCCAACGAAGCAAAACCCTAAAGATATCACCTGTATATGGCACCTTCAAGCCGTACTTGACACATTGATTATACATCGAAACATGGCTTTTCATGCCCTTTTGGCCCTATCTTCATCAGTAACCGACCAAAGGACATAATCATCCCATAACAACTTGTCATTTTGAATGCCCCGTAACTCGTTTTCTATCATGACGCTCCTAATGTCGCTAATTCCTAGATGAGTCTGTGATGACAAACCCTTAGCCATTCTCAATCTGGCTTTCTCTCTCTGAGTGTTGCTTACAAATTTCAAAAGAATTAACTTACGAAAGTGCGAAAATTGAAACTGTCAAAAAAGAAGACACGATAGTGCATAACTTAACTAGATGCTACGTCTTATAAAGCGTATCAGAGATGATTCATAAGAATCGAAACAGTACGTGCTGCATTTAATGCGTTGCATTAACACCTTTTCGAATTTAATACTACTCCAAAAGTCATTCCTACAGAACAGTACTAGGAGTCGAGGGCAAATGATAAAATATGGCCCGAAGGCCCATTATCATGAGACTTGAGGCTCTCCGAACCTATAGCCCAATGAACAGAATACACCAAAGTGTGTCGTTAATACATAATTTATCTTCTAGAAGGGTAGATCAGCCTACCCTCTCGGTACTTATCGATTAGATCCTTCTTGATCATTAGTTGATCGGTCCCCACATCTCCATGGTGCTTGGTATCACTGCTTGACTAAATATGATATTCACTTTCCTTTCAAACATGGAAACAATCTCCTATAATTAAGAACAAGAATCCTGGTTGTTGTCAATAAGAAAAAGAATCTCCATAATAATTTGAACTTTTCAAACTAGTAGAACTTGAAATCTTTGAGAATCCCCCGCTATGATCCCTAGGATAGTGTGATATTTCCATAAGTAAATTAGAGTTTTAATATCTCGAAAACACATGAAACTCACACACGAATACTATATATATCATAAAACCAACTAGTCAGCTACGCTTTCTAGCTCACATAAAGCACACAAAGGCATACACAGTTTTCTTTCGGTTTATTTCTCTTATCAAAAACCGCTTTCCGATTTTAGTATCAAAATCTCCCCGTCAAAACACCCTTCAATGACTTTTTGCAGATTTCATCGATCAAAATCATCATACGGCCAATCATCACATTTGAGTTGGTAGAATTATTATCGGTGAAAACAAACTCACTTCCAATAGCAAAATTTGTTTGGAGCGATGTTTTTAAGGAGAGATCAAAGGGAAATATTAGTTAAGGTATGTTCTTCGACATTATCTATTAAATATGTGTTTTGATGTTGCGACTTACTAACAATTACACTTAAAAATTGTGATTCTTAAAAGTCTCTTATTGTGATTCTTAAAAGCCCCAAAGAGACTTCCTAAACCCAAGTAAAATAAAACATGTAATCGGAACAAAAAGTTGCCCGCACTGCTTTGAAATTAATGATATTAATGGCACCTCCGCAAAAGAATGATTGCTTTGAGGAAGAAGAGCAAAAGGATACTTATCAAAAATAATGATAATCTTTTTTTATCACAAAATATTTCAAGACAACCTTGTCACTACAAAAATGGGCACCTGGTTGATTATGAAAAACATTATAGTATTTGGTATTGATTATCAAAAATAAATAAATAAATAATTTTTAAAATTTGATTTGTTCGGATAATGAATTTCAGGCATGAAAGGGAAACTCATTTAACCACAATAAAATGAAAGTTTACAAGTAAACTTTTTAAAATTATTCTACAAATTATTTTTATATTATAAATTAAATCATATTTTTGGAGGTTAACCCAACCCCAAAGAGGCAAACGGAATACCCAGGACATCGAAATTCTTAAATATTCAAAGATTGGGCCCGTTCGATTGGACGAATGAAGACAGTGGGTCTTGCCTAAATGCTGCGACGTTAGGCCCATTGTGCGGAGGGAAGTTTCGCTCCAAGAACAGGCCGGAGGTATATGCCAGTGCTGATCTTTGTCCTCCCAAAAAAACACAAAGGGTGAAATCAATGATCATAAAACACGTGGCCTGAAGAATCTGATATCCTGAATCACTCATTGTGAGAGTGTTATCTACCTCTTATTGCCATCCCTTGCCATGTCCTCAATTTCGGACCTCTAGATAAGCCCCCAACATTTTTTTACCAACATATATTTCGCTGTCCTAACGCCTTCCCCGTCTTCTCTGTCAAACGAAAAGACCATAGTGATTGATACAAAGAACTAGATGATTCAACATCACACAATGTCTATGTGGTCTTCTTGGATCCACTCAATCCCAGGTATTTATTTGCAACACACATTTAATAATAATAGTGGAATTTTGTTTTAACTTGTGCTTCCGTGGAGAAAAAAGAGAAACTTGGGAATTGAACAGCGCATTTGTTATCTATTTGATATTTTGTCTTCAAACGCATCTTAGGTTTCATTCAATATAGTAATACTAACTTCTTTTTCTTTTTGCGGCTTCCAATTGAGCAATTTAGTGAAGTGGGTATTGATTGAATTGAGGAATTGAGTTTCGGCGCCTGGGTATTGCCCCAAAAAATGATGTCTGTAACTTGCCAAAATGTTGATTTTGGTCGGACTGTTTTGGATTTGGTTGCTGGCGGTGGGTGTTCTTCAAGTGTTTCCTTTGGGGGTCAGTTTTCAATATGGCATCAAACAAAGGGGTTCATAAAAAGAGAGAGTAGTAATAGAGGAGTGAATGGTTCGAGGAAGGTTGTATGTTGCCGGAAAGAAGTTGGTCGGTGCCAAGTCTTCTCTACTCGGACTCCTGAAGCTCTGCTCAATGGTACTTATCTATTTTACAGTTTAAATTTGTTCAAGTTAAAGAGGCCCCAACAGTATTCCCGCTTCATTGATTCTGTTTGTTATCACTTGGTTGGTAGATGCGCTAATAGTCTTCATTTTTGTGCTAAATTCAGGAGTCGTTCGGGGTCCTCCGCCAGTTTTGGATGTGAAGAGAGTTTCACTGCCAGGCTTGTTTGAGGTGGTTGCTGAGGACCTCCAAACCCTCAATCGAAATCTATTGTCGGTAAGCATCCACTTTAAATTGTTTCATTGGGCTAGTTCAATAAATGGTGTTGCTTAGGCCGTTTTGTACCTAATTAGTTTCTGAAAGTTGATGCTAAAGCAATAAACAGTAGGCTTGCTTGGTGGGACAGGGGCTTCATCTTTGGGACTGCCCATAGGGTATATGGGAAATCCCTCCTCTACCATTCACATGTTTCAAATCTATAGTTGTAT
The DNA here is from genome assembly GCA_033439265.1 of Dillenia suffruticosa. Classification (NCBI taxonomy): domain Eukaryota; kingdom Viridiplantae; phylum Streptophyta; class Magnoliopsida; order Dilleniales; family Dilleniaceae; genus Dillenia; species Dillenia suffruticosa. The sequence continues at coordinate 7,717,788 of JAVTVX010000005.1, forward strand.
TGGTTTGCTTGGATTATGCAGTCAAATGACTTGGTTTTTGACTTAACAGAGGTGAAAAAAAATTGTTTCTGACCCTCAAATTCATTTTGCATATGCATCCCTGCCTTCTGGCATTGCCACAAGCTGAAATGCTAAAATGAGCATATTCCCTTGCTCAGTTTATCCATTCTCTGCCCTTATCAATCATAAACAGAAATACATGAACAAAAATTGGGTGGTCAGGTGGAATCCAAAGTGTTATTATTATTATTTTTCCTTCTTTTCTTGTGCACCTTGGCCAGGGGATCTATATCCACTCAAGGTTAAACTTTGAGAGTGATTGATGAGTGTTGGGGGGGGTGCAAGTCAAGTCTTTGAAGGAGCTTTTATGAGATGAAGCCAAAACTGTTAAATTCCTACAAATAAGGGATGAAAAGGTTCATGGTGGCAGAGTGGTGACTGGAATTTGGTACAATATTGGTGAAAATGGCAGCGGCCTAGGTGGTAAAAGTAAGGAAGGGATGAGTGTCCTTCATGCTTGTGGCCTTTGGTTGGTAGCTCATGTTGCTGACATAAAAAAAAATAAAAAATAAAAAAATAAATGGCAGGTAGTTGGAAGTGGTCGCCATCCATTAGAAAGTGGCAGAAAAAGATGAATTTGTGGAGGAACAGGTGCCACATTCAATTCTATCAAGTCAAGCCTCTTCAATTTCCCATTTTCTGCTTCTTCTCAATGTGGCATTACTATTATGATGAAGTTTTTCTGATTTCCCATTTTCTGCTTCTTCTCAATGTGGCATTACTATTATGATGAAGTTTTTCTGATAATTAGTTCCGTTAGATGCATTTTGTGCTTCTTATATGTTTACATTTATTGTTTCACAATCTAGTGGTGTAAGAGCAAAGAATTGAAGTGGATTTTTAGCTGGACTAATTTCCTCTGTGAGATCACTGATTTAAGCAATACATCCTGCTAGATTGTTGGTGCAGAGAACCCAGTCTTAATGTCTGCAGCTGAGCAGATCTTTGGTGCTGGTGGCAAGAGAATGAGGCCGGCCTTAGTTTTTCTGGTGTCTCGAGCCACTGCTGAGATTGTTGGATTGAAGTAAGCACTACCTGAATCTTAATAAAACATTATTATGTCTTACCAAAGAGATTGGAGTCACTTAGTCTTAGTTTAATTCAGGGAGCTTACAACTGAACATCGCCGCTTGGCAGAGATCATTGAGATGATTCATACAGCAAGCTTAATACACGATGATGTTTTAGATGACAGTGACATGAGAAGAGGTACAAATGATTGTCTTTATGCTTTTGTGTATGTTCTTGATGGTATTTGTGCCTGTGTGCTATCACGTTTTACAATTACTATTATTATTGTTGTTGTTGGAGTGCCCTGCATATGTTTGTGCAGTACTTGTTTTGATGTTCTAAGATACGAAGCCAAGGTTTATCATTTATTCTGTGTTTATCCAATATTTCATTTCTAGCAACCTCTAAAATTCAGCTAATGTACCTGGAGGACTGTTGAAAAAAAAAGAAAACTTGTTCAACTTAACCAACATGGAGGCAAGTTGCAAGGGATGCCTGGAAAATGCTTCTTTTCCTTGATTTTTGATTCATGGTTGGATTGACCTTTGTTTGGATGTTGAATCTGTTATTTTCCCATTGCTATAGGCTGTCAAGGTTCATAGGACACCAGGAAGGTCTTAACTTCTTCTTGCTACTTATGCACTTGCTCCATTTTTAACTTCTATTTTTTCCCTCCCGCAAACAGATCCTGTAAATCCCCTTTGGGACGGTTCATGTTCTACTTTTAGGTCATTTTTATCACAATATTGGAAGTAAGCAATGTCAGAATGGTCATATGCATGTGTCATCATCGCCCTCGTAACTGTTTTCATTTCCTTCAAAAAAGAGTGCGTAGCATTGACAGCCCAGTTCCTTTAATTTAAGATAACAAAATGTCGAGCATCAATCATGGTTGATCACTTTACTTGTATAAGGGGATTTATCTTCAACATCATCCCTGCTGATAGGTTTATGAGGGTTTTGGGGCGATGGCTCTGTGCTCTCCTGTGCATCAATTTAGTGAAATAGTTGGAACTCTCACACCTAAACTTTGGATCACACGGTTTTGTTTTTTTCATATGGCAGTTAAAAGCCCCTGGGTCCCCTCCTGCTTTCCCACTTGTCATAAATCATTACTGAGCGATATGTAATAGAGTTAAGACTATTTGAAAGCAATCACTGTTCCCATCATGACAAATCAGATTTTCCAAAAGTATAATTTAGACATGACATTTACCCATCAAGAAAATCATCATTATTATCTTTTTTGTGCATTTTCTTGACTTTGGCCTCTATGCAGTTCCCCCATTTGTCAAATTTAAGCTCAACATTCTGCAAAATTATCGCTTACAAACTGCAGTTATTTTGCAGGAAAGGAGACTGTGCACCAGCTTTATGGCACAAGGGTGGCAGTACTAGCAGGAGACTTCATGTTTGCCCAGTCGTCTTGGTATCTGGCAAATCTTGAAAATCTTGAAGTTATAAAGCTTATCAGCCAGGTATATTTACGAAACCACCTGGCATCTTCAGGATTTCAGTAGTGTCATGATACAATCCACTATACTGACGCTCTATTGTACAATTAGTGTGCACAGCCCACACAATAAAAGCATGCAAATGTATGCTTTGCAACAAAGCATAAGAACTTAGAGTTTACACATTTTATATCATTGTTGTCTAAGATCTCTCTCTCTCTATAGATTCTACCAAATTAATTGCATCATTTGTAAGTATAAACATGGGTAAGCATTGTATGATCATGCGACAATGATAATATGCATGACAGGTGCATGCCAAATCTGAAGTGTAAGTAATTTGTATACGGAAAAAAAGCCCATGCTTTATTTTATTTTATTTTATTTTTGGATTGGAAACAGGTCATCAAAGACTTTGCGAGTGGTGAAATAAAGCAAGCGTCCAGTTTGTTTGACTGTGACGTTGACCTTGAGGAATACTTGATCAAAAGCTACTACAAAACAGCCTCCTTAATAGCTGCAAGTACAAAAGGAGCAGCAATATTTAGCATGGTAGACAAGTTCATTTGTCAGGAAATGTACGAATTTGGGAGGAATCTTGGGCTATCCTTCCAGGTTGTTGATGACATATTGGACTTCACCCAATCAGCAGAGCAGTTGGGAAAACCTGCTGGCAGTGATCTGGCGACAGGGAACTTAACCGCACCAGTGATTTTTGCTCTACAGAAGGAACCTAAGTTGAGAGAGATCATCGAATCCGAATTCTGTGAGGCGGGGTCTCTTGATGAAGCCATAAGTTTGGTAAAGAGATGTGGGGGCATCGAAAGAGCGCGAGATTTAGCAAGAGAGAAAGCTGATCTTGCAATCCAGAAACTGCAATGCCTTCCTCCAAGTTCATTCAGATTAGCACTCGAGGGTATGGTGAGATTTAATCTTGAAAGGATTGATTAGATAAGATACTAATGCATGATGATGATGCTTTCCTCGCCCCAGCTGCTACGAGGGAATAATCGATGATGCCACAAACAGAAAAAGTTAGCATTTACAGAACCCAAATTTGGAGAAGCACCTTATGCACACGTTATTTTGTGGCTTCTATGAGACTAAGCTGCCCTTGATTTTTGTTGTATATCCATAGAAGGTGTACTGTACCATAATTCATTTGCAAGTACATCCAACAGACAGACCCATATGGGCTCAAAGAGTCAGGTAATAATGTCGAGCAATCATATATTCTTTTTCATAATTATGCTAATTCATATGTTGCATATTCATTGTCTGCCGTATAAATTTAGATATTCCCTGCTTCGGATGTCTGAGAAAAAACCTCGGCGTCTCAATGGCTTTTTTTAGCTTGGTGTTTTGTCTGTTTTCCCAGAAATGTTGGAAAAGAAAATAGCATTTTAATAAATAAGATTTTATTTTCTTTGGTTTCTGGAAATTTTGTCAAATTTAAAGAATACTTTTCAGAAAGGTAACAAAATAATGTATAATCGTGAATGCTATAATATTAAATGGATCAACCCAATTATGACCCAAATTAGTTCAGATTTTATAAGGCAGGTTTGGTTAATTCTAGACTACATCATTAATATTTTTTTAATCAATTATAATAAATATTTGATAAAAATTAGGTAAAATATATTGGTATGGAGTTTTTGGTAAATATTTTTATGTATCTATTATTACTCCTTTTCAAGAATGAAAATAACTAAAAGATTATGGTTGGGTACCTTTTTAAAGAAAGTTTTGATCAATTTTAAATATGTAGAAATTAACAAATACATATGCATATATTTATATTTAAAAAAAAAATCAATAAACAAGAATTTGATTTTTTTTTTTTTCACGGATCAATATCTGAGTTTTACTTAACTAATCTATTTCGAGTATTATGAGAGTTATTAAATTGTTGTCTCTCCCAAATCTTATTTTTCTATTTCTATGATTTAAATTTGATACTTATAATTAAGATAGTGAATATTTTACAATTACACTCACGGGAATTTGATAGAATTTGAGTATTATCTTTATGCGAGCCAAATGAGACCAAGCCCTGGGCCTAAGGTTAATTCAGTGGGCTTTGGTACGGTCCAGCTTTAAGTTGAGGGCAGGGCCTGTTGAGCCGAGGGGGTTGGGTTGGAATCCAAAATAGGAAGAGGAGGGCATAATCGTCATGTAAAATGGAGGTCGGGGTACTATAAAGATGGGAGGCTAGGGTTTCATTGAAGTCATGTGCCTTTTGAGAGAACTGAGCGGAGGTTTATAGGGTGCCGCTTCCAGTTCCGTTGCGGGCATACATCAATTCTTAGAAGCCCTAAAAGACCTTTCGATCGTTTTGTGCAGTCGTGTCTGCACAAGTTGAAAAGGCTTGGGCTTTTTTAGGGACACTCTCTGATTCTTATGTTTTTGCTTAAAATTATTGCAGATTTCATTTCATATACTTAACAATGGCCGTTCCAATGGGTTCTCGCGTATTTGATTAATAGAGAGCGAGACCTCAATTTCACCCGGCCGTATATCAAAATTAAAAAGAGAAGGATGGGGCAGCCTTAAGGATTTTACATGTGTTCTCTCTCATGTTATTCAGGGAAACTGCCCTACATCTCTTTGTTTCTATCTCTTTTACAGAAAATTTCCTTGTTCGTTTCAACCGCAAAAGACATCCCTTTCGATATTTTGTATAGATGACCTTTACCATGTGAAATTTGGGCAGTTTGTAGCCCCCCAATTGTGCTCATTTGAGGTAACTCACATGAAGGATTTTAAGATTAAGCATGTTTCTTCGGTGCTGGGGCTTTTTGATTTATTTAAGATTAAGCATCTCTCTTGCTTTAATTTATGAAGACGATTGAGAATGTTTGACATATCTATTTTTAATTTTACCACTAAACATCCAAAGGGAAATTAAAAATGTTAGCAGCTTAATTAAAATGAGAGAGAGAGAGAGAGAGAGAGAGAGATGGAACATCCATTTGCAAATCTTCCAAGGGCCAGCGGATCCTTTCGCATTTTGCCCTTTTTCTTACTACATAAATAAAAACACATCATCACATGAATCAAACATTAATAGCACATACATGAAGTGTTATCCACCTATAGTTATCAGAACCAGAACTGCTAACATGATTCAAACATAGCTTTTCCATGGAAGAATACAAATAATTCATACCCAATTTATAGTTGCAGTAACATAAATCATTATATTATTCAAGAGTTCTTTATTTTTTTTAGCAATAGAAATTGCTGCAAGCTCTGAGTCTAAAGTTTCTTTAAGATAATATGAGCACCATGTTGAGCCTGCACAGTGAGCACAGTGACAGGTGCATGAGTATATGATGGTGAAAGCTTGAAGGAGAAGTGCTGGAGTATCATGGCAACAGCTAATTTGGCCTCTAACAGAGCAAAGTTTTGACCAATGCAAATTCTTGGACCCCATCCGAAGGGAAAGTATGGAGTTTGGATCTGAGCTGCCTTGGCTACACCTTCAGAAAATCTTGCTGGATTGAACTCCTTGGCATCCTCTCCCCAGATGTCGCGATCTCGATGGATTAACATTATTGGTAGCCGAACTTCCACTCCAGCCGGTAATGTCATCTCTCCAACTTTTGTCTCTTTAACTGTAACGCGAGTGACAACGGCAAGTGATGGATACAATCTCAAAACTTCTTGCAATATCATTGTTAACTGTTACAAGAAATAATTTATATTATTAAAAGATGCAAAAAAAAGTACTAAGTTGTTCTGCAACAGTGACAGGCATATGAACTCTTATGCTGGAACTTGCTGTCTATTTCAGTTTCAGGAATGAAGTAGCTTCCTATTTGCTAACATGTGTATCATAAAATTTCAAGAATGCTATTGTACAGAAAAAAAAACTTACAATTTTCAAGTGATTTAGACCATCAAACTTTGGTTCATCCTTCCCAAAGACTTGGAAAACTTCATCTCTTGCGCGCTTTTGCCACTCTTGGTGCTGACTCAACAATACCATTGTCCAGAGAAGCAAAATTGAGGTAGTCTCCTGTCCCGCGTGATAGAATATCTTGCAGTCCTCTATCACCTCTTGAGTGGTAATCCCTGCTTTCTTGTTGTTTCCATGCTCTACAATTTCTTTACGATTGAATTCCAGCAACATCCCTAACAAGTCCCTGATGCCGGATTCTCCTACTTCCATTTCCCTTTCTCTTTTGTGGATGATACCCTTGAACAAGGATTGCATTTCTCTGTCGATTTCCTTCAACCTTTTATTTGTCTTGGTTGGTAAAATCCTACACATCAATTAACAATTCATGAACCTAAAAATTCTGCAACATGACACACGAGATCTCTGTTCTATCCTATGCATCCTTGGGCAAAAGCACCCGAGGCAGAAAGTGCCTCAACAAGTTCAAGAGTTCAAGACCGTTTGCTGCAACCTCAGACAGGTGGCAAATCTACGTGCTCATGGATGAAGGTCACTCTTGGAGGAACCCAAGGCTCAGTGGCTGACATAGGTGTAGTGGAAGATCTCTTGAAATATATGATGGGAGGATGTGAGGGCAATACTCCTTATTAGGAGGTGCTTGGGGTAGATTACATTGTCACTCAATTATTGGGGTGAAAAAAAAAGCATATTATATAAAACAATCCATACTAATTACCTCCAACCGGGAATGTAGACCGACTCAAAAACTGGGATAGTGAGTTGTGTTTGCTCAGCTAAAAGTTGGAATATCCTTTTACCCTCTTCATAGCTACTACCGAATGCTGTTCGTGCAATTACGTCACTAGACAAGCTCGAAAGATAAGGCCACACATCCAACTCACATGATCCCTCTATCCCCACCATCTTCTCCCATTTTTCAGTCATCTGGCGGCAACTTAGCTCCATTGCTGGCAACAGAAGCTGCAAGAAAGACAAGAAATGAGAAATAAGTAGCACATAAAATAAATGGCCAAATGTTTTAAGATAAGAAGAAGCTGACTAAGACCTTCAACTTCTCAAGGTGGAAAGCAGGATTGAGTAGCCTTCTATGTTTATTCCATTGGTCATCCTCATAGCCGGCAAGTCCGCAGACAACCAACTTCACTAGTGGGTTATACAATGGCTTGTGAAAGGCATCTATCTTAGACAGAATTTCTTTTAGTATTTCCGGTTCCATAATGTTCAATCTTGGTATTGGACCAACCCACATGAACGACTTCTTACCTGCCATTCATCATTATGCCTTCAAATCTTGGAATTTTGAAGAAAGAAATCCACAATAGGAGAAAAGTGAAATATGTCATAGATAGATCCGTATTTTACTCTGTCTGTCAGATAACGAAAAGTATAACAGGATGCACACCCTGGTCTTAAGGAAGCCGTAGACATGGCAAGTAAAATATGCTCCAGTGCATCATCTTGACTAATGAGGGAAACAAAAACAAATAAAACACAATAACAAGGGGTGGAAGATAGTGTTTTAATTGGACGAACACACTAGGGCTTGGCTGCTAGTCAAATGTGGGAGCACTTATAGGTCAAGTCAAAATGAAGTCTTGAGGGCATGGCAGACTATGAATGGATGCATATAGATGGACATCATATTGTTTTGCGATACCAGTGCTTCATGTCTTCAAATGCATCCGCGGTTACTCTATGGACACTAATCAAATCGAGGCAAGTTGAAGAATCGTCACATTATTCAAGCCTCTTGAGACAGAAATTTTATATCAACTATTATCTTAGATTGGGCATTGAAGTTAATGTAGGAAGACTCACCATATTTCTTTACGGTGTGGTCCACGAATGGTAGAACACGTTCTGCAGAATCATCAGAGAGGCTGATGGGTCTAGAGGTTGCTTCTTTGATCATTTTAGACCTCTCTTTTAGGTCCCCACACAATATTCTGTACGAGTTACCCTTGAGTCCTTGCTGTCTCAGGCACTTCTCTAGTCTCTTGGGCCTCAACCACAGCCACTCTAGCACTCTCCACACCCCTATCACTAACACCATGACCAGAAGAGCACAAGTCATTGAAATTGGGTTTAGCATCGTTTCCCACCTTGCAAAAAGTTTTCTCCTGCTTCACAAGTGCAGAGAGAGAGAGAGAGATGTATGTTGTCCCTTATAAAAAGAAAAACTGGGTGCCAATAACTGGTGAGATATGACAGATGCAACCGTACAGCTGCAATTGAGGAAGAGATCATAGGAGGCACAATTAACAGTATACTTAGCGGATGCAATTTAATGAGACTTAAAGATTATCATCAAATGTAAACCCCCGAACATCACCCTTTGACTTTAGGGAGATAAATTATATGAATTTGGATTAGAAGTTAAAAAATATTTTCACTTATATTCTATATCTGCACCGAAGGAGATGCACTGAGATTTGCCTTTTGTAGAGCATGAATTTAGTACATATCATATAGGAAGAATCATACATTCTTCCTACAAACCAAGACAAATATGACAACACATTAACTTCCAAATTTAAACATTAAATCTACACCTCAAATGCTACAACATTCGAATACTTTGGCTATAAATTAAATTGTATTCTTATAACATGAAAATGTATATGAAAATTCCTTTTTTTTTAACACACAATGTCATAATTCTCCACCAATTTGGTGAGAAAGTGGTGGCTTGAAAAAAGGAAAGATAGAGAGAAAGAAAGAGATTCTTTTTTATTTTATTTTTTGGTACATAAAAAAGAGAGATTCAGCGATACTCTAAAAGTGTCTTCAATTCGCACCATTTATTACCTACCGAACAAGCCAAATTTCACAAAATCACACCTAAATAACACATTGTTAGTCATTTTGCATGAACTCTCTCTCTCTCTCTCTCTCTCTCTCTCTCTCTCTCTCATAGGATACTAAATTCTTGTTGCACGAGGCTTGTTTGAGCATACTTACTACAACCGCTGTTCTGTTCAGGTCTCCGATCATCCGACCACATAGTTCATAGTTTCCATATATCAGGCAACAAGGAACCAGCTAGCTAGATTAGCGCCCCTTTATATTTTTTAAAGCATCTAGTTAATCTAAGTCAAGTCAGAGGAATTTTACATTTTTATCCTATGCCCCGGCACAGCCCAGCCCAGCCCGGGTGTCCAAAATTTTACTTTTACACATTGTGCCTAGGCCCGCAAGTCCTGGGACAAGCATCTTGGATAACTTCGGCTTGTGAAAGGCATCAATATTTGACAGAATTGCCGTTCCATGACGTTCACCCTCGGTGACGGCCCAACCCACATGAATGATTTCTTGCCCGTTTGAAGAAGGTTGTCCAGGCAGTTACGAAATTGCAGAACAGGATGCATATCATATAGGGTTTGCGCAAGATGATTGAAATTTTGGCAAATGGAGGAAGAAAGAATTCCTTCTTTTTCTTTAAGAAAATTCATTATTACTCTCGAATCTTGTTTTTAATAGCTGAAGACGTTTCATTTGAAAAAGGCACTAGGGTACTTGTCAAAGCTTCAACAATTTGAAGGCATAGTCAACATATATAGACTGCTGAAGGCATGTCTATGAAGACTTCCGATAGTTTGTGATGAGAATAAACAAAGTCCGCATCTGTTTTCCGCCATGCTGTCATGGTCGAAGCTTGATATCTCCAGCTGCGTCCATTGATTTGAATCATGTCATTTGAGACCCCATACCAGTTAATTGAATTGAAGAAAGTGGAAAAGAATATTCAGTTTAAAATGCTTCATTTTATCAATACGTAAATTACCCAAGGCTTGTTGCAAACACATAAAAGCTCAAATTTGGGAGGGAGAGACTCTCCGTACTTGTTTGTCGTGGTTTAAGAATGGAGGAACGGATGTTGCAGCATCGTGTGACAGTGATTTGTGTGGATCTTGCTTCTTTGATCATGTTGAACATCTCTTTCAAGTCTCCATAAATTAATCTATATGAGTTACCCTTAAGTCCTTGCTGTCTCAGTATCTTCTGATCTAGCTTCTTCGGCTTCAGCCATACCCACTTTGTAACGTCATCAACACGAAAAGCACAAGTGACTGTAATTATGTTGAGTATCATTTCCACAGGAGAGAAAGTTGTGGTGTTATTGAATTTCATTTGATATGGAAGAAGAGAGAGTGCTGGTCCTATCTATAGGGTAGAGACGAAGTTGATAAAGAGAGTGTGAGGCGGGCACAATGATTGTCCGAGTGTTCATGTGTAAAAGGATTAGAAGTAGTACAAAGAAATGGAAGAAGCAGCTCTATTGCTGATGTATTCTCTGGTCTTTGATGGAAAGGAATGGTGGGTCAATCAAATTTGTTTTTCGTAAATCCTAATGAACAACCTCCTAAAAAGTAGATAACTCTCTGTTAAAATCTTGCATGCATCTCAGTGATTATATTAGAATTGTCAAGGTCAGACGCTTCCTACTTTGGTGTCACGCATATGTATTTTTTTTTGGTGGAATGTCACGCATATGTATGCCATGCAGAATTAGGCATATCTTTGGTGATTTGCACCATCAAAGTTACGTCTATCCCCTTACCACAAGGCTTGAGGAAAACTTCATCTCTCCTGCACCTTTTTTCGGCCAGACTCAACAAAATCGTATTCGAACTCCTCAACACCACACACACAGATATGTTGCTGTCTAGGCCCAACATCACTGGCAGCCTTAATAGTTTCGTAAATGCTTTTCGGTGGAACTCGGGCCCTTTTGAACTGGGGAAAAACATAGCCCAGTTGTCAAGCCAGAAAATGCACAAGCCAGAGTATTTCGATGGCAGAAAAGTAACACAACACTAGAATGGTTTCAACATCTCATACAATACATACCTACAACAGCATTGCAAGGGAATAAGAGCACAATATGGGAACCTGGCATCATTTAGAAGGGTAATATGTAGCCATGCGAATTATATTTCATCTGCACTTGGACTCGGTTTCACCAATGATTGAACCAAATAGGAAAACAAGGAAGATCGTAGAAGCAGTATATACAGAGTCTCAAACCAGAATAACAGGATGACCATAGTTCTTGCATTATTTTCTGATAACAACAGAAAAATACTTCTCAAATTGTCCACTATTTAAACCAAATAACACCAAGAGATCCTTCCCAAAAAAATTGGCTTCAATTTTAAACATGTCCTCCCCAGGATTACCAGTCATCGGCTCCCTTTGTCACACCCAAAATAATGGCAATGGTAGCGAGGACAGCCTGCACATGTACATATAATTTTGAGCTACATGCATGCCAAAGTTATCGTACAGTGAATGATAATTTTAAAATAAATTCCAACAAAAGAACGTGCTTCACAATTGGAGTCCACTCCTGCCACAACACATGGACAAGGCTCTTCTCATTAACTGCATTTCAGACAAACAAAACAACTTTTCACATGATAATTAATTTCAGTGCCCTACCCCCAGACGTTAGGTACACCTCCAATAAAAGCAAAAGGAGGGAAATCTGCTTAGGACATTGGACCCTTGATGTTGAAAATCATGACCAATTCAAAACATATAAATCATAAGCAAGTAACCCTTGACCGATGATTTCACATAATTGAAATGTTAATATTAGCCAGCGTGACATATCGAGAAAGTATAAAGACATATTCACGGATATGTTTATGAAACAAGTGCCATATTCATGGATATGGCACGCTGGAAGCAGGCCTCATCTGGAACAATACAAGATAGGAATCGAGGAGTTCCAAAAACAGAAACAAGTGGTTATTAGCATTGACAGCATAATGGGGTCTCAGAAACCAGAGTATAAAGTTTCTAAACACACACAAAACCCATAGTGGAGAAATAAAGAGAAAGATAACAGACAAAAATGAACAAACATTTGCTTACTAAAAATACTATTCAGTTTGTAAGTTGCAAGTGAAAGATAAGTGTGACTTACAGCAACTGTGCAAGCAATAAATCCCGGCTTCTCTCTATAGTCTACTCTGGTACAAAGTAGAAGGAAAGCCCCAATATACCAAGGTATTGCAGCAAGGAAGAAACCAATAATAAACCTAGTAAAAATATAGAATTCAACCATCATACAAACACATCATAGAAAAATCATTGCTGTTATAATAAGGTCTGTACAAAGCCAAAGAAAAAAAAAAATGTTAAGCTTCGGCAAGTTTCACTCATAAGAGCATATTTAGGAGGAACATATAACACAAATAGTTAATTTCTGGTAGCGTGACAGTCTAAATAATTGGACTGATATCCCAAAAAAATGTGATTTATGGTACACGGCAATAAGAAGAAAACAAACTCATCCATAGGAGTGAAAGAACATCTTCAGCAACTATGTCTAAACTGATTTCATTTTGAGCAAGGTTTATTCCTTTTTTTTTTTTTTAAATATTAGTCCTTAGTAAACCAATTTAATAGCTTAGAAAGAAGTCATAAATCCAAGACTTCATACATGAATTGGGTGTTCAATTGGATATTGGGATGAACATGAGAAAAGAAAAACTTACAGGAACCATCCAATACCGCAACCACAGCAAGGAAGGCGAGGCTCTCTTACAGGCCTCCCTTCAGCAACCGCGTAACCTAAAATTATAGGAAAAGAAAAAAAAAAATGTAAACCTTGGTGAGCCCCTTCCTTATTCTGCCTAGCCTAGGGTAAAAGCAAAACTTTGGTGATCAAGAGCACTCAATTTGCAAATATAGATCACAGCAAGCAAGCGGGTAATTTTCCGGATAACAACAGTCTCATGTGGGGATCAAATAGATTAAATTGAATAGTAGCAAAATTACAATTCCTTTGAGGCGTGAAGTTGGGAAATTTTGAGGAAAGAAGAGAAGAGTTATTCATTAACAACAACCCTAAAGTTGAAGAACATAAATCTGGACAAGTAGTAGTCAGTTAGAGAAATTAAAATCAGAGTTGAGAAAAACTCGGAAATCAGCCATAGGATAAATGAGCTGATGTACTAAATATGAACGCAAAAAAGAAAGAATCAGACCAGGAACGGCTTGAGAACCCTGAGCATAGTAAGGAGGGGGAGGAGGAGGAGGAGGAGGTCCGGAAGGTTCAAACGAACCCGGAGGAGGAGCCGGCTGAGGGAGTCCGACGGCCACTCCTTGAAATGTTCCGTAGTGTTGCCGCTGCTGCTCACCGCTGCTGCTTACTCCGCGATTTTTTTCTTCTTGCCCCATCTTTCCTTTCCCTTCCTTTTTTTGTTTTCTGAAACAAACAAACGAAGAGAATTCAATTCCCTCACCCGACGTTTGATGAGGAATGGAAACAATGGAAAGTCCAGACCGACCAATCAGTCAAACTCTTTCCTCTTCCGTCTTCCCAAACCCAAATCAAAGGCCAAACATATCTATCATTAACGTCCGTCCCTACGACTTTTCTACACGTTAACGTTTACGTTCTACCATCCACACTCGACAACCTTTTCTCTTCCATGTGATAAAAATAAATGACTCACATTATATTATTACATTACAAGAAAAATAAATAAGAAGGAAATTACAAACCCATCTCATCAAGTTTGCAATAATAATAATAATAATGGTATATTATTATTTTACAATTCTTTAAAAAAAAAAAAAAAAATTTATGACTTCCGAAACCTGGTGCATATATCAAATTAGAGAAGTGTCGTAGAGCAGTCTGAAGCGATGGTTTACGTGGTAGGGTATCATGCTTCTTCGTTGGGCAATTCAAATTGCATTCGCGACTTCTGGAAAATGCTAGAGGATCACCATATGTATATACATAATTTATTCTTAATGATACATGGAGTTAGAAAGAGGGAGAGGGAGAGGGAGAGGGAGAGGGGAGAAGGATTCAAAAGGATTTTATGATAATTCTGAAAATCATTTGATTTGACTCAAAATTTATTGTGATTCAACAACCATTGAATTAACTTTTTTTATATTATAAATATTAGAGTTAATATTTTTTGTATAATACATATTAGGCTCCTTCAGCGCAGTCATATTTATAGTCAATGCCAAACAATTATATTTATAATGTGGCTGGGACATAACGTAATGGCCGAATACGCTGAGTTTTAGACATTATATAAATCGATGAATGGGCGATGCATTGGTGGCAACATTACATTGAACCCACCCACCCCCTCCCTCCCTCCCCCTTTTCACATTTTTTCATTGATCATTCCCATTTATCGATTACATACGAACCATGTATGAGTTGGCAGCAATGAAAAATGAGACCCCCCTCAAAAGCAGGCAGCTGCAGAAGAAGAAACGAGTAAAAAGTATCAGCATGCTTTGGCAATAGCATCGACATCTTGCAAGCCGCACACCTTGTTAGCTGGAAGCGCTATGTCTATCATCTTCGGGTATGCTAGTTTCAGATCTGTTATTTTTCAACACCCAAGAATAAAGTACCCGCTTTTAGAGACTCCACAAAAACCGTCATTCTTCTCAAACCCATAAAAATGAGTAACAAAATTTTACTTACTCTCCATGATGTCCTTGAAAGTTTCCTGCAAAAGTGTTCCCCAAACACGTTACTCTCAACATTCAAGAGAAAAGTCATTTGACCAACTCCCCCCCCCTCCCCCCCCCCCCCAAAAAAAAATAACCCGTTGCCATAGCACACTCAATTCTAGTTAGGTAGAACAAGAAAGAAAACAGTCCCTAATCAATGCATACGTCAGGCAGCTTATCAACCGGGGCAAGGATATCTGTAGCGATTGTTTACAAGCTTTCAGATTTGACATTTCTGTCAGCAACGAGATGCTTTCAGTGTATAGTTAAGACAAAAAAAAATTGGAGATTTGAGTTTCTTTTTCAACTTGCTCAAATGGTGCCCCAACATAATGGAACACTCCAATCTTGAGCATGGTGGTTCCTTATTACATAAGCAAGAACTTTATTTACTAATAAGATTAAAAGAAGATATCTGTTCTCTGCTGTTACAGAAAACTCTTTTACTCCAACTACTGAATTGCGCTCTTTACCTTAAGTTCCAAAAAATTTAGAAATCTTATGACCGACGTCAAGACAAAGCCATAGCAATCAATTCCCACTCATCAAGAAGTATGTGGATGGAAGAAGCTAAAATTGATGTTATAGTAAGACAATGCAGTTTAGAAATCAAGAGTCACCTGATCCATTGTTAATCTGGGATTGTAGACCATTTCTTCCCCTACAGTGCTAACCTGGAAATTTGATTTCTCATATTAGGAACCATTAATCCACATACACAAGTCAAAAACTAAGGAGACAATGTCGACTAACCGTGAATCCTTTGTAGTCATGAGCAGGATATACAAAAGTGTCCTTGGGCAATGTAAATATCTGATTCCATTAAGAAATAAATAACAGCTCATAGTTATCAAATTACATATGAATCTTTCCACTCGTAACTCCAACCAGAGACAAACAAAATTATCACTATCTTGCCTGTGAATGCACGGACTTGTAAAGCAGCTCTGCATTTCCACCCTGCGACATAAATATCATTTGTGGATATTACTGCCATTGAAATTACACCCAAAAGAGAACCCAAATATTCAATCACGATAATTGAGACTAAAGAAGACTGAGATCCCGGTCAAGCTGTAAGGGGCACAAATCCAACAGGTGCGATACCTGAAAATCTGACCTCCCGCAACCACGTATCAGTAAGGCATCTCCTGTGAAAGCCATCCTTGGTTGTGGTTGATCGGATCCTTCACCTGTCACATAGGTAACACAACCTACAGTATGACCAGGAGTAGCACGAACCTACATCAAGTTTTTATTGGGACTATGGATTAGTGATCCAAAAGTACAAAGAATGAAAAGAGAAATACTCTGAATCCACTGAATCTTTCAGCATTAGACACACATACATAAATCAACATTCCATTTTCTCACCTCCAAAAACAGATCCCCAAAATATATTTTATCACCCGGTTCAACAAAAAGATCAGCTTTAGCATTGCTTGCTTTTGAAATAACAGATTTCACATCAGGATCTTTAGTCTGCACGGGATAGTAAAGTAGAACAATTTTAACTGATTGACCCTGCCGAACTGTTGAATAAAATAGGTAAATTCTCCAATGAAATAAGGATTCTTAGACACGAAAAATACACTAATGTCCATAAAAAGTATGCATATAAAAAAAAAAGAATTGCTAGTATAAGAAAGCTTGAAAAACCTTAATTATGCCAGTTCCAGTGACATGATCAGCATGCACGTGAGTGTTTATGGCATAAATAAGCTTCAAGCCCAGCTCCTTGACCAAAGCAAGATCTCTATCAGCCGTCTTGTCAACAGGGTCAATCAGCTGCAGATAAAGAAAACCAACAGTAATTGACATAGTACATAAGGATTTCCAACCAAATGAATAAGAATCAAAACCCGTATGTATGCAAAGTCAAATTCACAATAAAAAAAAAAAAGCAGAAAAAAAAGGAAGCAGCAGAAGTCAACTGCCGTAAAAATAGATGGGAGTTGGTAAGACTTCATAGGCCTTGTAGTGCATATACTATGAGAGAAATACTTGATCTCGAAATGCTTGAGAAGCCTTTAACTGTTTATCTCTGTCAAAACTTGCTCAGTTTTATGTCCTCTAAGGATACCTCTTACCAAAAGCTAGAGGAACCACAAATACTGTTGTGATCTTCATCATCTGAGTTCAAAAAAGCATTATACGCTTGCCCAGGAAAATTAACTTGTGCTAATCCCTGGATTTAACCATCCATATCCTTCAAAATCAAATTCCTAGAGCATGGAACTAGCATCACTGAATTTGCTTAAGCTTCAATCAAGTAGGGAAACCTCCCAATATCCATGCCCAAAGGGCATGACGAAAGGGTTTGTGGTGACATAGCATGTCAAGTATCCAAAGTATCCCTATGGCAACGGGTTAAAGAAAGCGAAGGTCCTGCCTAGGGGGCTTAAAGAGTCCCTAACACTGGTCATCAAACTTGAACTCCCTGCAAAGGCGGATTAGTTACCCTTCAGCTAAGCTTAAATCCAACCCCATTCCTTGAAAGTAATTCAACTTAAGCAAACACGTCAAAAAAATAAAATGACAACTTTCTTTTTTTTTTTTTCACAAAACTAAAAATCAATGTGTCTAAGTGGCAAGGCAAATATATTAGCATTAGACCAATAAGAAAGGAACACGGGACCTATTTATAAAACAAGGTTGGTGCTGTCAAATATCCCTGTGAGAAATTAACCTCTGAATTCTGAAATAGATGCCCTTTACATTTGCCAGAAATCACAAACCAAAGCTAAAATATTGAATTGAATTGCATGGGGAAAAGGGGGGAAAGCAGTGAATGACCAGACCAGAGCGGGTTTGTCAGGATGAGTGACATCGGCAAGAAGGTAAGTGTAGGTATATGACTCCTTCTCGAAGAGCTGACGGAACAAGAGCTTGGAGGAGTGAGAGGACGTCGTGTATGAGGAGGAACCCGTAAGCAGTTGGGATCTAGTGGGTCTGATGCAGTTTCGCAGTTTCTTGATTGAAATGGAAGCAGCAGCAAGATTTCCGGACCTGGGACCAGGAGAGAGAACAGACAACGCGCGAATGAGACGTAGTTGGTGGAACATTTTCCCTCGTCTTTTGATTTAATAACCCCAAAATCTCAACCCTATCCGTCTCTATCGCGCAACCATACTACGCTGGTTTTCTTTATTGATTTCTAACAATGACCATTATAAGCCATGTGGAGTGCTTCGTTTGTCGTCTGGTGTGGGTTGATGTTGCTCATGACCTCTGGCCTATGTAGCCGCCGCCGTCCTTGCGAAAATCAAATCATCATCTGTGCCCTACAAGACAGAACAAAAACCTAATTAACATTTTTCAGAAAAAAAAAAAATTATTTATTTTTAAATTATTTTTATATTTACGATTAAAAGTATAAAAAATATTCCTTATCTTCTAAATTATTCTTAGACCTTTACCTACAAAATTATTTCTATAATCAATTTATTTAAATTATTTCCTTCGTATATAAGTATAGGGGATTTGGACATTTGTTGTTTGATGTGACCTCCTTGCTTCATTGCCGCCGTCCTTACTTTAATCAAACTTTGGCATTTATCCTACTAGATGGAGGAAAAATCAAATCAGCATTTTAAAGAAATGGAAATATTATTCATTTTGAGATTATTTTTAAATTTAAATTATTTCTAATGAAAAAAATATTTAAATTATTTCCTATCTTTTAAATTATTTTTAATCCTTTGCATACAAAAATATTTCTAGAATCAAATTATTTAAATTATTTCTTTACTTATAAGTCTAGTAGATATATGATCAGGAACGTCTAGAAGATTTCATCATTTGTTATATGGCATGACCTAGTTGCTGCGTTGTCGCCTTCTTAGTTATGATAAAATCATCGCCGACCCTATTAGACGGAGAAAAAACCTAATTAGCGTTCTTCAAAAATAAAAATATTATTCATTTTGAAATATTTTTAAATTTAAATTATTTCTAATTAAATATATTTAAATTATTTGTTATCTTTTAAATTATTTTTAGTCCATTCCCTACAAAATTATTTCTTTAATCAAATTATTTAAATTATTTCAATCACTTATAAGCCTAGTAGATTTCGTGATTTGTTATCTGACATGACCTACATGCAACGTCACCACCGCCTTTGCTACTAATCAAATCATCGCCTCTGCCCTACCAGACGGACAAAAAACCTAATTAGCATTCTTAAAAAATAAAAATATTATTGGTTTTGAGATTATTTTTAAATTTAAAATATTTCTAATAAAGGTATTTAAATTAGTTCTTATCTTTTAAATTATTTCTAGTCCTTTGACTACAAAATTATTTTTATAATCAAATTATATAAATTATTTCATTCACTTATCAGCCTAGTGAATTTCGTCATTTATTGTGTTGCATAACCTACTTGCTACATCGCCGCAGCCTTTGCTATAGTCAAATAATTGCCTCCGCCCCCACTATACCGAGGAAAAGCGTAATTAGCGTTCTCCAATAAAAATATTATTCATTTTGAGATTACTTTTAAATTAAAATTAAAAGTTTAAATTATTTATTATCTTCTAAATTATTTTTTGTCCTTTGCTTGCAAAATTATTTCCATAATCAAAGTATTTAAATTATTTATTTCACTTACAAGCCTAATAGATTCCCCTTTTTCTGTCTGGCATGACTAACTTGCTAGGTCGCCATCATCGCCTGTGGCCTAATTAGTATTCTTGAAAAATAAAAATATTATTTGTTTCTAGATTATTTTCAAATTTAAATTATTTCTAATTAAAAGTATTTAACTTATATCTTTTAAATTATTTTTAGCTCTTTGTCTACAAAATTATTTCTATAATCAAATTATTTAAATTATTCTTTCACTTGAAACCTAGTGTATTTCGTCATTTGTTGTCCTGCATGACCTATTTGCCGCCTTTTGCTACAATCAAAATGTCGCCTCTGTCCTACCAGACAGAGAAAAAACCTAATTAGCATTCTTCAAAAAAAAATATATCATTCGTTTTAAGATTATTTTTAAAGTTAAATTATTTTTAATTAAAAAGTGTTTAAATTATTTCTTATCATTTAAATTATTTTTAGTCCTTTGCCTGCAAAATAATTTCTATAATCAAATTATTTAAATTATTTCTTTCACTTATAAGCCTAGTGGATTTCGGACATACTTACTACGTCACTACTGCCTTTGCTATAATCAAATCATCACCTCTACTCCACTAGATCGACGGAAAACCTAATTAGCATTCTTCAAAAATAAAAATATTATTCGTTTTGAGATTACTTTTAAATTTAAAATATCTCTAATTAAAAGTATGTAAAATATTTTTAATCATTCGTGACAAAATTATTTATGTAATCAAATTATTTAAATTATTTCTTTCCGTTATAAAGCTAATCGATTTTGTCATTTGTTGTCTGGCATGACTTACTTTCTACATCATCGTCGCCTTTACTATAATCAAATCATCACCTTTGCCCTACTAGACAGAGGAAAATGTTAATTAGTTTCTTCAAAAATAAAAATATTAATCTTTCTGAGAATATTTTCAAATTTAATTTATTTCTAGTTAAAAAGTATTAAAATTATTTCTTATCTATTAAATTTTTTTTTAATCCTTTGCCTACAAAATTATTTCTATAACCAAATTATTTAAATTATTTCTTTCACTTATAAGTGTAGTGGATTTCGTCATTTGTCATCCGACATGACCTACTTGCTATGTTTGCCGTAGCCTTTGCTATAATGAAATCATAGACGGAGGAAAAACCTAATAAGTGTCTTCCAAAATTAAAAATATTATTCGTTTTAAGGTTATTTTTAAATTTAAATTTAAATTATTTCTGATTAAATGAATTTAAATTATTTTCAGTCCTTTGCCTACAAAATTTTTTCAATAACCAAATTATTTAAATTATTTCTTTCACTTATAAGTCAAATGGATTTCTTCATTTGTTGGATGGCATGGCCTACTTGGGATGTCGCTGCAGCCTTTGCTATAATCAAATCATCGCCTTTGTCCTACTACACGGAGGAAAAATCTAATTAGTGTTCTTCAAAAATAAATATATTATTTGTTTTGAGATTTTTTTTTTTCAAATTTAAATTATTTTTTATTAAAAGTATTTAAATTATTTCTTATCTTTTAAACTATTTTTAGTCCCTTGCCTAGTGGATTTTGTCATTTTGTCTCGCATGACCAACTTGCTACATCGTCCCCACAATTGCTATAATCAAATCATCACCTCTCCTCTCTGAGAGGAAAAACCTAATCAGCGTTCTTCAAAAAATAAAATTATTATTTATTTTCAGATTATTTTAATTTAAATTATTTCTTAACTTTTAATTATTCTTAGTGCTTTGCCTACAAAATTATTTCTATAATCAAATATTTGACCAGATGGAGGAAAAATAATAATTAACGTTTTTCAAAAATAAAAATATTATTTGTTTTGAGATTATTTTTACATTTAAATTATTTCTTATTAAATATATGTAAATTATTTCTTGTCTTTAAAATTATTTTTAGTCATTTGCTTGCAAAAGTATTTCTATAATCAAATTATTTAACTAGATGGAGGAAAAGCCAAATTAGCACTCTTAAAAAAGAAAAATATTATTCGTTTTTAGATTATTTTTAAATTTAAATTATTTCTAATTAAATGTATTAAAATTATTTCTTATCTTTTAAATTAATTTTAGTTCTTTGCATACAAAATTATTTCTATAATCAAATTAATTAAATTATTTTTTCACTTATAAGCGTAGTGGATTACACTTATAAATTATTTAACCGCTTTTGCTATAATCAAATCATTGCCTCTGCCCTACTAAATGGATGAAAACCTAATTCGCGTTCTTCAAAAATAAATGTCACGCCCCGACTCTCCCGTCAAGCACATAACAATTGCCACGTTATCTCGGCATACGGACATGACCTCCCCATATACCGAGACAGCGCAAGACATTCCAATTGTACAATAAATCTTCCAATACACAAATCTCTCAAATAAGAAAATCATACATATAAAGCCCACATGCAAAGGACCCATCTGGTCAATCCCTGTACACACCAGCATGTGTCGACACACACATTTGGGAAGGGAGTTCCTGTACATGCACGCATGCAGTGTAGCCATCCCATCCAATTCAGAATTCTCAGTACAAATAAAACATTCCAAAAATATTTCAAATCAAAATGAAAGAAAACTCAAATCATAGTTGTAGATTTAACATTTCAATCCAAATGTCCCAATATAAGATAAAACATTTTTTCAAAAACGGTTCAATAAAAATAATGAAGTCTCAAATCATAATCGTCGGATTTTACCAATACTTACCGAATAACTCAACCAATATCAGTGAAGTCCGCCCGGTATGAGATGTACAGAACTTCCTTTCAATGGTTCTACGTTCTACAATTCCCAAAAATCCTACACTACTAAATACCTATGCAAATCAGCAGAATATTCTTCGCAAGCTCTAACGTCCGATCTCTGAACTAAGTATCCTCTGAAAAATGAGAGAGAGGGGTGAGTATTTGGGAATACTCAGTGAGTGGAGTGCAATGGTATGATTGTGTGATAAATGAGGGGTGAATGTGAGGGTGTCAAAGTATATCTCAAACAATACTTCATATATATCGAAATATTTTCAATAAATCAGATAATTTACAAAGTATGCATCCATATCAAATATTTTTTCAGAAAATTACAAGGGTTCCATCGAAATTACTTCCGTCCTGAATTTGGTCGAACCCAGACGGAAGCCTGCCAAGGGGTTTTCCATTTCTGTATTTCAAAATATTACCCCATTCCTTGGCGTTAGCTCGTACCTCACCGGGATGCAATCCGAATTGTCCGACGTGGCAGAGAACAGGCCGCGTACACCTCTCTCGTAATAAAACCCACCCACGTTATCCCGTCGGGTCGCTCCGTGGAGGGAATGACCATAGTCATTACACTTGTACACCATCATTTCACAATCATTCAAATTACAGTCAATGTGTCTTGTTTTATCAAACAAATTCCAAAATTCATGCTATAAGCATTTACAAATGCAAATAACACAGATTCATTAATAATAACATATGATACATTCGTAATTCAAACTTCCATTCCAGACATCCCAGAATCACAAATGATTTCATATAAATCATGTAAAGATCATTCAAAATCATTTATAAAAGAATTTAAAACAGTTTTATTCATTTATAACATAACGGACCATCCACTCACAGTATATGGGAGGGTCTGCCACTCCCTAAAATGCACCACAATGTAGGAAGTATGCTTCCCTCGTTTGATCACCAAGTATGTCACTACAACGGCAACACATAATATATATAAATTTGTGTCGCAAATTGAAAACTATTATGTTAAGTTATATTTCAATTAGTTCTTCATCTAGAATCAATATTTAGGTCTCGTAATTAGACTCTAAAGATGTATATATGTTGTCCCTTTTCTAACCACCAAATCAACAAACTTCAATTGCTCATTTCCAAACCTTTTCTAATACCACAAAGCCACTTTAAACTACTAAAACCATCATTCCCTCATTCCATCTCTTGTATACTCCAAAACAGTCCACAATTTTTTTTTTTGAATTGAATATGCTTAAGATAGTTCACATTTACATTACACATTTTCACAAATTTCAGCATGCTAACCCCCATTCATCACCTCAAATATCGGCAAACACAACTATATATTGTCAATTTCGGGTTCTTCCTAAAAGTCATATACATAACTTATCACATACACACACGTCTCCAAATTTCATGTCATACTCATCTCCAATCATCCCTAGACAGAATGCAACTCTTTATTCCCTTCTACATTCATGGTCAGGCACATGCACATTCAAGCTCATACATGCCCATCAATCTCTACTCAAAATTTAGCACACACATACAATACTAATTCACTAAAAAAATTCTGCACACATCACAATGTGAATTTACCAAAATTTTAGTGCTCAAACTTCACAAAATGAATGACAATTTCGTAACCCACTAACACATTTTCTTCCCATCATTTCTATCGACAATGATGCACATACTTTCATGTCTTTTTCACAAGAATTCTTTACGCAAACTTTGTATTTTGAACACTAAATTTCAGTCTAAAAAAAAACGTTGAAATCATTCACATTTTTGTCCAACACAAAGTCCAACTTTCTGCACATATTTTTTTTTACCTCATTTCACTCCACAACATATACACAAATTCATCATTTAAATATCATTTGGATCTTTCTACCATTTTCATTTTGTTTTGCCCCAAATTTACTGTTCACAGAATTCCTAAGGTTTCGATTCTCTAACAAAAATCTCCAATATCTCAATAATAAATCACAATATAGTATTAAAGAAGTTAAACTCAAGTTTAGGGAGGAGAAATTACCTTGATTTTAGAGTCGGATTGAGTTTTGGAGTTTGGGTTACAAAAACCCTAAATTTCTCCATTCGTGAAAATCTGAAATTTCCTTTATTTAATCTTTCATTTCTTGAGTTTGCTTGAACTTTTGGAAGTCCATAAAGTGAAGTTAAGTGGAAAGTGGTTGATTGGTGGAAGATTGAACAAGAGAGGGAGAAGGTGATGAAGGAGACGAACACAGAGGGAAAGTCGGGCAGGGGAGGAGAAAAGAAAATGGAAAGAAGAAGAAAGAAAGAAAAAAAAAGAAGAAAAAAAGTGAGTGGTGGTGGGTCCCACCATTTTTTTTTTATTTTCTCGGTATTACAATTAAAGTATTAATCATTTTAAGATTATTTTCAAATTTAAATTATTTCTCATTAAACGTATTTAAGTTATTTCTTATCATTCTTAGTCCTTTGCCTCGAAATAATTTCTATAATCAAGTTATTTAAATTATTTCTTTCACTTATAGGTTATGTGGATTTCGTCATTTGTTGTTTGGCATGACCTATTTGCTACAACATCGCCATCTTTGCTATAATGTATAATCAAATCATCGCCTTTATCCTACTAGACTGAGGAAAAACCTAATTAACGTTTTTTTTCTGGTATGACCTACTTGCTAGTCGCCGTCGCCGTCGCCGTCGCCGTCGCCTTGGCTATAATCAAATCATCGCTTCTGCATTACCAAATAGAGGAAAAACCTAATTAGCATTTTTCAAAAAAAAAAATATTATTTGTTTTGAGATTATTTTAAAATTTAAATTATTTCTAATCAAAAGTATTTAAATTGTTTTTTGTCTTTAAATATTTTTGGCCATTTGCCGACAAAATTGTTTCTATAATCAAATTATTTAAATCTTATAAGCCTAGTGCTGGCATAACCTACTTGCTACTTCGTCGCTGCCTTTGCTATAATCAAATCATCGCCTTTACCCTATTAGACGGAGGAAAAAACCTAATTAACATTTGTTTTCTGGCATGACCTACTTGTTTCATCGCCGCCGCCTTTGCTATAATCAAATCATCGCCTTTACCCTACTAGATGAAGGAAAAACCTAATTAGCGTTTTTTAAAAATAAAAAATATTATTCGTTTTGAGATTATTTTTAAATTTAATTATTTCTAATTAAATGTATTTATATTATTTTTTATCTTTTAAATTATTTTTAGTACTTTGCCTACAAAATTATTTCAATAATAGAATTTTTTAAATTATTTTTTTCCACTTATAACCCTAGTTGATTTCGTTATTTGTTATCTTTATGACCGAGACCAACTTGGTACGTTGCTGTCGCCTTTACTATAATCAAATAATCGCCTTTGCCCTCTTAGAGGGTGAAAAAATCTAATTAGTGTTCTTCAAAAATAAAAAGATTATTTGTTTTGAGATTATTTTTAAATTTAAATTATTTCCAATTAAATGTATTTATGTTGTTTCTTATCTTTTAAAT
Organism: Dillenia suffruticosa; assembly: GCA_033439265.1. Taxonomy (NCBI): domain Eukaryota; kingdom Viridiplantae; phylum Streptophyta; class Magnoliopsida; order Dilleniales; family Dilleniaceae; genus Dillenia; species Dillenia suffruticosa. The sequence continues at coordinate 7,743,599 of JAVTVX010000005.1, forward strand.
TAATTTTAGTCCTTTTTCCAACAAAATTATTTAAATTATTTCTTTCACTTATAAGCCTAGATTTTGTCATTTTTTGTTCGGCATGACCTGCTAGCCATGTTGCGGCCGCCTTTGCTTTTATCAAATCATGTTTTCGTGTTTTCGAAACGTTTTTCATCTCTCTAATGTTTTGTATATTAAATTAATTAATATTTATATAAAAATTTTTATATTTTTTTATTTACATATTTTTTCATATTTAATAAATTATTTATTTATTTAATCATAATTTTTATTTTTTATATTATTTATTTTATATTTAATAATTATATATTTGATTATTTTTTATTTTTATTATAAAATATGATTATTCTATATTTTTTACAAATAATTAATATTTATATAAAAATTTTTATATTTTTTATATTTACATATTTTTTCATGTTTTGTTTCTTATATTTTTATAAAACCATTTCTGCCTCTGCCTCCTAGATGGACGAAAGACTATTTAGTGTTCTTCAAAAATAAAAATTTTAATAGTTTTGAAATTATTTTTAAATTTAAATTATATCTAAATAAAAGCGTTAAATTACCTACAAAATTATTTCTATTGTCAAATTTTTTAAATTATTTCTCTCACTCAGTGGATTTCATCATTTGTTGTCTGGCATGGCCTACTTGCTACGTCGCCGCCGCCTTCGCTGGATTCAAATCATCGCCTCTATCCTCCTAGACCCAGGAAAAACCTAATTAGCGTTCTTCAAAAATAAAAATATTATTCCTTTTGAGATTATTTTTAAATTTAAATTATTTATATTTAAACATATTTAAATTATTTCTAATCTTTTAAATTATTTTTTGTGCTTTGCCTACAAAATTATTTCTATTATCTGATGCGAAATTATTTCTATTATCAAATTATTTTTAAATTATTTCTACAAAAAATTATTTTTTGTGATGTAAATTTCAATAAGTCAAATTTTGCTCTAATCTTTGCTAAGTTTATTTTCCGAATTATAGAAACAGAGCTTGAGCAGAATCCAAAGCTTTACCATTTTTTTTTAATTGAATTGATCTTTTCTATTGGGACTGCCAGTTGCTTGTCATTTCTGTAGTACCACGCTCCTCTCGATCGTTTAAGCAGACCATTTTTTATTTGTCACGGTTATTATTCGATATTTAAAATTTTATTTTAATTGATCTGAATCAATTATTATAAAATTAAAAAAAATAAATCTGTCGATATTAACTTTTTCATGTCTATACGAAGATGAGACGCTGACTATGATTAAGGGACCGTCGGTATCTGAGCCATCAGCCATCAGTAAAACAGGCCATTTCATGTCACTGAGACGTGGGGATCCTGCCCATTTGTTTATTTCAAATATAATTTATTTTCAAGCTTTCTAAAAATAAGTTGTTCTGCCATCTAATATACTTAAAGATTTTGAACACTTCTGAATGTCAAACCAATATTGTTTGATCACTTTCAGTTTGAAAGCAATTAAATTGCTGCTCTTGGTTTTTTTTTTTTTTTAACCATTTTCTGGGTAATGTAATACCGTAAAAAAGTAAAATATCCACTTGAGAACCAAAATTGTCGGTGAAGGAGAATTAGAGGCTTCCCATTAGGCGCTATTATGCGAACTAAGTTGAGTTGGAGTCGTTCACGATGCGTTCGATGAAAGGCTTGACTTGACTCGACTTGATTTTAATCGAAATTAAATTTAATTCAAGTGATTTCATTATACAATCGAATCAAATTCGAATAATATAATTTTAAACTCGAAATCTCATCAAATAATTTAATAACATATATTAATATATATTATATATATACTCATATATTATTATAATATAAAAAATTAGATTAATATATTAATAAAGTTTAATAAATTAATAAAATTGAATTTTTGAGTTCTAAAATTTTCGAATCGATTTCGAACTCATTAAATTATAAACGAGTTGAATTCGAGTTATATTATTATTACTCATTGAAATTCAGCTTTTAGTTTGAATATAGAGATACTCAAAATCGACTCAATTTAAATACAACTCTACTTCGCATGTTTTGGAATTGGTAATTCAACCTTGCTCCTTTGATTGTATGTAAGAAGCACTGCCACTATATTATAGGCAAGTTAATGGATCATTTCAATTGATATTATTTCTTTATTTTTTATTATTGTTCTTTGAACTTGGTCCACCGTCGAGTATTTAGAGATTTATTCCGACTAATTTCGACCGAACTGCTATCGAGTCTCAATCGGGAGGAAACTCTCCCAACATTATTTTTTGTCACTATTAAGACTCGAACCCTGATTTATGGTGTGAGGTGTTAGTTCCATTCTCACTAAACCAACGGAGCGTTGATGTCTTTTTTTTTTTTTTTATAGATCTCAAGATATAGCATCAGGTTATTATGTGGAAAACAAAGAGTATGCAACATGGTTTACCCATTCTAAAGTGTTTTGGGGGGAGGGGCAGTCGAAGAAAAAATCGTCCTATTAAATGTTAGTTGATTTAGTAAAATATAGATTTAGATTTTTTAATCAAAATCCTGAATTCAATTTACGATTTGAGTATGGAGTAGACTAGATTGGAACGATAGTTCTTTAATCTCAAATCAGATTAGTCGAAATATAATTATGGATACTGATTGATATAGTAAAAAAAAAAAAAAAAAGAATCATCCCAATGATTTACATTTCTAATAAAATATCTCCTAAACTCATATGACGGATGCTTGAGGCATTCCTAAGAGCATATTCTGGTAGATGGATAGTCTATTAAATGGGTGATAGTTTTATCAGAAAAGCAAATTGAAAATGAAACGGTACGGAAAATTGGCACTCTGTAAAAAAATAAAAATAAAAATATAAAAAATATAAACATTTTTTTTATCAATATTAATTAATTTATAAAAATAATAAAATAATCAGATTTATAATAAAAATAAAAAATAATCAAATATGTAATTATTAATCATAAAATAAATAATATAAAAAATAAAAATTATAATTAATTAATAAAAAAGAAAAATATATAAATATAAAAAATATAAGAATTTTTGTATAAATATTAATTAATTTAAGACTTTGAAATGTTTTTAAAATAGAAATATTTTGAAAACGAGAAAACATTAACGTTATGATAATATGTTGTCCTGCTTCTCTTGTTTATTATAATTGTAACTCTTATTATTATATTGGGAATTTTATTAATTGATGAAACAGTGACACCTAAGTCAAAATTTGCATGAAATTTCTATATAACTTTCTAATATCCGATATCTTCTTGTTCAGCATTTGACTTAATTTTATACGCCAGACGTTTTTTCCGAAAATAGGGTACAGTAGCATAATAAATTACTTATTGGATCTCCCCTCACGTTTTGGCTTTTTTAAATTAATTGGATAAAATTAGAAATGAGAAAGAATTCAACGCGATGACCATTAGGTGCCTGCCCTGCCGACGAGTCCTCTCTCTCTCTCTTAAGTATTAAAAGAAAAAACATGAACCAGTGGGGCCGACCGTAACCTTGTTTATTCATAATCCCTCTCCAAAATGTCAAAGATGAAGATGGAAGATATGGTCTACCCAAATCAGGTGGGTGTCTTCAAAATAATTAGACCCAGTCAGGCCCCTTCCCATCATCTTGTCACCACATCTTCTCTATCTGATTTTTATTTTCGCCTTCCCAAATCAATAATTACTCACTGATTTCCTCCCCAATACAAATTATATAATATCATAAGATACAAACAATTTCATTTTATTAAATGGAACCATTCTCCTCCTCTCCTATACTGATTGAGTTCTAAATTTAATTAGTATGATCATATATATCATCTTTATACGAGTATTCTGGTTTAGGGACACGTGGCACGCCTCAGTTAGTCAACGCTCCTATGAACTCTAGCCCAGACCATTTGAACGATCTCACTCTCTTGTTTGATTGGATGAGGCCGTGTCTCTGTGTCTGTGTTCTTCTGCCACATACATACGCAGCCGCGTAACCGCTATTCATTGTCTCTGCACCGATTTTGGGAATAAAAGGATTCATCTCTGTGACTTTACAATTTCTATTTTTTTTTTCCTCTGTAACTGCGAATGTGGGTAAGATTTGGAACATATTTGCAAAGAATTGACTCAGAGACTGGGCAAATCAGGGTTCCTTCTGGCGATGCTTATGGGCTTTAAATTTTTATGTTTTCTTCTTCCTTGTTGACTCGTGATTGGCCACTCTTAGTTTGTTGATCGGTGCGTGGTTGCCGCCAAAATGGAAAAATTGACAAGACAGGAAGAATACAAACAACGAGTATAGTTAGGGGGGTTGAAGTGGTAAAGGGTGTGGAATTTCACCATCTGGGATCTGAGGTTTTTGGTGCTTTTGTTTGAGAGATAGAGAGAGAGAGGTGATGGTTATCACAGAGGTGTCGATCCTGCACCACGTTGGCATTGCTCTGGTGCTGCTTTGGTTTCTTTCTTCCTGGAATTGCTGCCATCCAATTGCCTACTTTATTTGCCTCATCTATCTCTATCAGGTTCTTCCCCATATCTTGTCTTTATTGCATTTCTTTTCCACGATGCTTTTGAGTCAATAATTCTTGATGGGGTGAAGCAGAAGGGTGATTTTCTTTCTCTATCTCTAAAGGTTCATGAGACGTATGTTCTCAGATTACGAAGAAAATTGCAATTTGAGGAGCGAAAACAAGCCCACCAGAAAAGGGTAAGGCTATGGTTTCCTCTTTCCTTTTCAATCCTTCACTTAAAAATAACTTCGTTTCATTTTCTTAAAATATCACTTTCCCCTTTCAGGTACTCTCAGATTCTGAAAGCGTGAGGTGGTTGAATCATGCGGTTGAAAAGATTTGGCCTGTCTGTATGGAAGACATTGCTTCCAAGAAGATTCTCCTCCCCATTATACCCTGGTTCTTGGACAAGTACAAACCATGGACTGCTGTAAGTATGCAATGTTCTCTTCTTCTTCTTTCAGACAGTGTACTTTCAAATTATATAATTGTTTTACTTATCGCGCACTTCAGTTATGTCTGTAGGTTTTGGTCAATCCAGTTTACATATGTGTCATTCTAACTGTTGATCACATATAAATGCTCCGTTTTTATGATGTCATGTTACTTAACAACAATTTGTTTTAATTCATCTCGACTTTTATGATGCTTATTTCCTCATTTCCACATGAGAATGAACTTTGTTGTGTGTATATATATCTATCGGAGAAATTAGTCACAAGGTATCATGACCTTTTAAGTTTTTACTTTCATGTTAATCACTTTGTTTAAAGCTCCTGCAATAGCCCCCAAAATCCTTATAGCATTTTGCCTGTTACCATTTAATCTTTTGGGGGGGAAAAGACTCGAAATCAGAGAATTATGACTTTAGCTTGCTATATCCCGTCCGTTTTAGTTGTAATTTACATTTGTAACAAAACCAACTGCACTTGTTTCTTACTCAACAACATACATTCTGATTTTACCTGTAGCCTTTTTCATGTTATTGTCATATTATTTTTGTGAGATTGGTCACTTTTAGTTAATTTGATATAATTAATGCAGAAAAAGGCAGTTGTACAGCACCTGTACCTCGGAAGATCACCACCTTTGTTCACGGAGATGAGGGTTCTTCGCCAATCTAGTGATGATGATCACTTGGTATGAGTTTTTGACTGTGCTGCCGCACCAATCCATGTCTTGCTGTTTGAGTTGTTTAGTTTAAGTTGCATGGTTTCTTCCCTCCACCCGTCTTTTGTGCCTGTTGATCCAATAATTTCTCATACAGGTTTTGCAGCTGGGAATGAATTTCCTTACTGCAGATGACATGAGTGCAATACTTGCAGTGAAGCTGAGGAAAAGATTGGGATTTGGGATGTGGGCAAAGTTGCATATAACTGGAATGCATGTAGAAGGAAAGGTACAAACCCAAGCTCGTGGTTTTGCATATAACTGGTTTTGGTTAATCCCGATTTGTCAAAAGTTACTCTTTTTCTTTTTCTTCCAGAGTTTGCCAAAAGCATTTTGTTCTCCTGCATTGAGCCAAATTAAATTCTTTTCTTCTTTTTGGGAAGGGGATTCATAAAGTAAATTATAATGCTTTGATCTTTTCTTTTGGGATAAGTAAAAGAAAAGTGGTAGGAAAAAAACAGAAACCAGTAGAATGAAAGAGCTTAAGTTTCTTGAAATATGTTGACCTTAGTTTCCCCAACAAATGTGAACATTTCTCTTTCAGATGTTGATGCCCTTAATGCCAAAAAATAAAATTTAATGATTTCATGCTGCAGCATGACCAGAAAGCTGTTATTTTCATTTGATTTCTATGCCTCCTATGTAGGTTCTAATTGGAGTTAAGTTCATTAGGAAGTGGCCTTTCCTTGGTCGTTTGCGGGTGTGTTTTGCTGAGCCACCTTATTTTCAGATGACTGTAAAACCCATCTTCACCCATGGTCTTGATGTCACTGAACTTCCAGGGATTGCTGGATGGCTGGTATGGTTCTTCTGTGTTTTGTGCATGCTTTCCTCAACTCTGTGTCTGTACGCGCGCGCAGGACTTCTGTCATTTTACTCTTTCTGTTTTCATCAGGATAAGCTTCTAGCAACGGCTTTTGAACAGACACTAGTGGAGGTTTATTTCTTAGAACCTGATGCCACAATTCACATCATATGCCTCACCTTTTTCTTATACCTATTCCATTTAGAGGTTTTGAAAGAATTTCTTCCTGGCTTTTGCAGCCAAATATGCTTGTTGTTGATGTGGAGAAATTCGCTTCACAAACCCCGGGTAATCAATATGAAGAGTTCATTTTAGCTTTTTATTTTTTATTTTTTACATTTTTGTATTTTTGTATTTTTATATTTTTGCATTTTTATATGTTTCATGTTTCTATATTTTTCTTTTTGGGGAAGGGAGCAGGAGTCCGACCCTTGAACTTTGCTAAAAAGTGAGTCTCGGTACCATGGTCAGAGTCAACAGACCATCAGTTCTTTTCTTTTTTTTTTGGTTTTTACCATCGGTTCTCTCTCTCTCTCTCTCTCTCTCTTTAATGGTTGTAGCTGTTATCTCTTGCCTTGTTTCAAGCTTTTAAAAGATTGTGATAGTCTATCTTCTATGATACCTCTTCTGAAGTTTGTTTGTACATTCCCTGGTATTAGAAGTCAAAGTGATGATACGACCTTTTTGGTTTTTGTTAAAATTGCAAAGCCTATTTCTCTGAACATCTTCTATTACTAGTAAAATGGGCCATTAGTGTGTAGTTGCTTGAATGTCTTATATCTGCACACGACGATAGCCTTGGGTCTACATATATTATTTTATTTCTGTTTTTAGTTAAGAACATAAGTAAATTCTTACCCCAAGTATAGAAAGGGAATGATTACTTTGACAGTTATTTTAAAAGTAGAAGGTACTATTTGAGCCTAATCTCTTTATGACTTGGAATTTAAACCCACTTTGGGGTGGTAAGGGTGCTATTAGATTTAGGACAACTGAAGGATGTTTGCATGATACAAGCTTACTTGTGTGTTGAGCATTTACTTCTACATATGGTGGTGTTAAATTGAGTCGACCTATGTGAAAAGAGAGGATTTGCAGAATGACAATTTAAAGGGAGGGAGAGGGAGGGAGGGAGGGAGGGAGGGAGGGGGGAGGGAGAGGGAGAGGGAGAGAGAGAGAGAGAGAGAGAGAGAGAGAGAGAGAGAGAGAGAGAGAGAGAGAGAGATTGAAATTGCTTGAAATTGCTTGAAATTGCTTAAGTGGTAATATGTGAAGCAGAAAGAGGTTACTGTGGTGCCCATTACAAAATATTGTAGTCGAATCCCATGCACAGCCCATGAGAGAGAGAGAGAGAGAGAGAGAGAGAGAGAGAGAGAGAGAGAGAGAGAGAGAGAGAGAGAGATCTATAGTTGTAGAGAGAAAGAGAGAGAGAGAGATCTATAGTTGTTCCATTTAGTTCATTTAATGAGTTCTCCAAGTTTCTCGTCATGTCCAAAATAAGTAAATGTAGCCTAAAAAACTTAATACTATTTGTTTGCCACTTTGCAGCTTGAAGTTTGTGCCTTACTTTTTTAATTTTTCTCTTTTGTCTCTTTCATTCAAAATGATGAAAATTATAGTAACACATTTATATAATTCAACCTACTGCAGAGAATTGGTTTTCAGTGGATGAGAAGAAACCTGTCGCTTATGTGAAAGTTGAAGTGGTAGAAGCATCTGATATGAAACCATCTGATTTGAATGGTTGGCTGAATCCTTTACTCAATTTTTATCTCCTCTCATGTGATTAGTTCTGCAATCAGTTTGCATTTAAGATTTTGTGATGATAGGTGAACCATTTCTTCTTTTCAGGGTTGGCTGATCCTTATGTAAAGGGACATCTTGGCCCATATAGATTTAGAACACAAACGCAAAAGAGAACACTGGCTCCAAAATGGCAGGAAGAATTTAGGATTCCCATCTGCACATGGGAGTCACCTAACGTACTTGCTATTGAAGTCTGTGATAAGGACCACTTTGTTGATGATAACCTTGGGTATGTTTCAAATTAGTTTCTTGGTTTTTTTACTTTCTATTTTGTGAAGTATGTATCTAAATCTTATCATGACATCACTTGGAGCTTTTCTGATAAACTAGAAATTTTTAAGCTTAATATGTGTCTAAATTTCACTGGTTTGTTTATTTGGCTGCAACATCTCCAAAGAAAAGGGTAATACCTTTTAATTGTTGAGAAGACGAGTTATATTTCTAACATGTTATTTTTCATTTTTCCTGATCTTTCAGAAAAATCTTGTTCAAGATTTTAAAAAATTTATCAGAATAGATATGATCATGCGAAAATTTCTTTTTTAAGATTTCCGACAAACAAGTCATATTTTCTTAAATTAACCTCATTCCACCCCAAGTGGGATAACATACAAAAAAAAAAGATCCTTATTATGCTGATGATCATTAATTATACCAACACTTGTTGGCGTAGGTGGTATGGACACTTTCGTCCCTTAACCATGTCGAGAGTTCGACTCCCCTGAGCATGGAAAAAACAATGGTGGGAGACCTGTCCCCAAAAATGGACCCTATAGTGGTCGATCCAGATTAGTCGGGGCGAAACTCCGGATACTGGATGGTGGCCGAGTCAAGGTACCAAAAAAAAAAAGATCATTAATTATCCTTTTTTGATCTTTCCACACTTACAAGTCTAGCCTCTGAGCAGAATAACATATTATTGAATGAGATATCTGGTTTTGCCTTTAGACTGCCGCATTTCCATGACCTGGAATTATTGGTTTCATGGCTTTTGGTCCATACACCACTTTCTTTCTGATCTTTCGCTTCTTTTTTCCTTTTGCTAAATTAGGAAGGTAACATGGGTTTGTCTGATCTTTTTTCAGTGTCTGTTCCATTAACATCGGTAATCTTAGGGATGGGCACAGACATGACATGTGGTTACCTCTTCAGAACATCAAGATGGGGAGGTTGCATCTTGCAATAACGGTGCTTGAAACTGATGGAAAGGTATATCAGGGTTTTCTTTTGGTGCTAATTGATTGAAACTTGAAGTTGTTCAGCTTTTCTGTGATTGCCCTGTGCAATCTGTTTGTTGTGGTATTCGGAAGCATGTAGGCATTTCATTGGAAATGGAGCATACAACGCATGGGCATATTAGTGGAAATGGTGTTTTCAGTTTGTGATGGTACTTGAAAGCATGTATGAAAGCATGAAATTTTTGCGTCCCTGGATAAACACAAGTGATATGGACAACTCCTTAATCCTATCTGATGGAATGGTGAAATAATTTTCATTGGAATTATTGTATGGCTATTTCAGGGTTCAAGTAATCTCTTTGATGAGGAAACTATGAAGAGGGAAGAAGATAAAGCAAAATCGGTTGAGGGTGAGACATCTCAAGTCAATTCCTTCTCATCCACATCAAAGGAGAAGTCTGCAAAGCTGGCAGATAAGTTTGAACCTATTAATGTTGAGGGACTGAGGAAGACGGGGATTTGGGTTCATCAGCCTGGAAGTGATGTACCTCAATCTTGGGAGCCTAGAAAAGGGAAAAATAGAAACCTTGATACCCAAATCCAGAGGGAGGTTGATAACTCAGCGGGCAACTCCTCTAAATTGGCTACATCTGGATCTTCAAACAATGACAGCAGCAGCACAGATGAAAACACAGCAGAAAATAAGCGAAATCCGATAAAGCGAGGTTTGCAGAAGATTGGTTCAGTATTTCATCGAAGTCCCAGAAAGGAAGATAATCCAAGCACCCCTTCAGGTGTTCCTCCATTGCCTCATGTAAAGCTCAGGGCAGTTAATGTGAAGGATAGTGGTGTGAAGTTTGAAATAGAAGATGTCGAAGTTCCAAAAGCAGATGAAATGTCTGCCAATCCAGAAGAATGTAGCGCTGACAGCCCTAAAAAGGTAAAAGGTATGGCCAAGAATTTTCTGAAGCATGCAGGAAATTCTGCTCGTGGCATCAAGCATGCTCTGACACGCAAAGGATCAAGAAAATCTGTAGAGTCAAGGTCACCTGCAGCCACAGAAGTTCCTGCAGTATATGATTCTTCAAGTGATGAATCCTCTTCATCCACTCAAACCTTGGGAACCGAAGGGATACAAATTGCATCCAGACCTATTACAAGATTGGATAATAATTCATTCAATTCTAAGGAGCGAAATATCCAAACAGGGCCATGTGACCTCTCCGGTACATTCCTGGACTCGGAGAGTAAGCATTGGAATGGTGAAGATGTAGAAAATAATGGCAAAGATTTGCTTAGCAGATCTGAAAGCCAGGGTAATGGATCTGAATAGCTCTCGACTGTAAAGCGTGCCAAGTATTGTAGACTGAAGTTCTTGTTAGTGTGGGAATTAACAGCTACTGCCGTGGACTTGGTTTTGACTCTGTGGATATATGCTGCTATACATACATAGTTTCATAAAAGGTTTTTGCAATTATCTTGTGTACGGTAGAAGAAGTGCTTCCACGGTCATTGTATCTGTTAGCAAATGCCTGAGTGGGGAACGGGGATACTTTGTCTCGTATTTGAGGATTTTAAGTCTTATCCTGTTTATGGTGTTTGAGTTGGCATGCCCTTTTCAACTTTTGAACTGATTACCATACCAACGATGACCATAAAAGTGCCATGTTTTCATGCTCGATTCAGATATCATGAAGGAACAGGGAGCACATAAACTGGAATTTTGTTCCTCAAATGCCCAGAATTCTTGGATGAAAGCCTCCTGTGGCAGCATTTTTTTTAAAGACACCCATCCCAGGGTAAAAGAAACCTTGATAAAGTCAGCAAATTGTCTGCATTGCGGTTTTGCAGACGCTTTAAAAGGCAAGTTTGGATGGCCCTCTTTGGGTGGAACATAAACAGTCTATTGTAGAGAAGTGTGACTTAACTACCTTTTGGCTGTTTTAGAATTTGAGTTTCAGTTGTCTAAAATTCTGTTGAAAGCAATATAATCATCAGATCGAGATCCAGAAAGCAAGCTCTCGAGAATTAGCCTCCACATACCCATCCTTGAACAAGGCCTTGCCGTACCATTTGTCTCAAAACCATCTCCCCATCACCCATTTGTCTCGAACTGCATAATCCATGAATGATCAACTTGTAGGACACAGCTAGGATTAAGGCCCATGGACAGCATCCTATCCAAGCAACACCGCCTCACTAAACCTCTCTGCGTCAAGCAAAGCATACAATACCTCCTAATGAGTGCCCGGTTTCGGATCACACCCTTATGCCTCATCTTGTTAAACAAATTCACTGCTTCCTCAAATCTTCCCTCTTTCCTCAGCCCCGAATTAGTATATTAAAGGTGATCGCATCCGGATCAACACCTGCTTTCTCCATTTTCTCAAAAAACTCAAACGCTTCTGACAACCGCTTATGCTTGCATAAACCATTAAACAACGTCGAAAATGTCTGAATGTTCGGCCTGTGACCTTGCCTAGGAAATTCATCGAGCACCTTAAACGCAGCGTCTATGTCGCCACGCTGACTCAGACCTGTGATCAATATATTCAGACAAAAAGCATCAATGTCAATACCCAGTTGAGTTGCACCCATGTAGACCTCATGAATAACATCGTACTGCCGATTCGATAGAAGCAAGCTGAGGACGAAATTGAATGTCTTGACAGTCGGCCGGCAATTGAACTTGGGCATGTCAAACAGAGTTCGGATTGCCCAATTAATCCGACAAGCGACATTACCGTAAATCTTTATTACAACGCGAAAAAATAATAGGACAGTCGGATTTTTTCAGTTTTGATTCTTTTCAAGATGTCATCGATTTCGTCGAACATTTTTGCTTGGGCTAACTTTTGGACGAGTACAGTGTACAGAGCTTCATTGGGTCTGTAGTCCTTGCGTTTGGCAAGCTTGTTCAAAACATCCAAAATCAATTTCGGATCTTTTAATGTTTGGAAAATTTGCAAAACCTCATTTGGCGCTAACCAGTCCTTGTGGTTTACTCTTGAAAGTGGATCAAAATGTTTGCGTTATTGATGACGTAGAACGTGATCCGACGATTGAAAGGGGATTAAACTGCCTATATCTCAATACTGCTCTACAACATTGTAACCTCCAAGCAACAATTGATCGCCGAGTTATGACTTCTGAATGAGCGATTTTGGAGCAAGTGCTTCTTGTTTATGCGACCTTTGAAATTTGAAAAGGTTGTACAGTACGAACCAGTTAAAAAAGTTATTGAAATAAAATAAAGAAGTTTTTTTTTTCTTTCTTTTTTAATTTAATTGAATAATATTATAAATGTTAAAGTAAAAATAAAAATAAAAATAAAAATATTATTATCGTAAATAGAGACAAGTTGAAAATAATTTAACGAGTTTGTATATATATATTTTTAATTAAAAACAATACAATTATGTCTTGGATGAAAGTAATACAATTTAGAGGCTGATTTGAAGAATGCAGTAAAGGGAGCTACTTGTGCTTCTTTTTTCCTTAAAGGATCGTTTGAATTTGCAAGTGTCTGTTGAAAGCCTCGTTGAAGAGGAATCGAGTCCGGAAAGCCGATATAATAGGCAGCCATGCTAAAACAGCTATGGGTGTGAAGAGTACAACCACCATTCCAGAATCGTAAGCTCGGACCAGGATCTCTATGAATTCCCACAACCCTGTATTCCCTATTTTTGGCCTTCAGCTTGCGCAATCTAAAAGAAAAATGAAGAAAAGAAAGTTAAGTTTTTAATATAGGAAATGAACCAATTAGCTTACCAATATAAGGCCCCAACCTGTTGGGAAAAAGGCCAAACAACAGACAATAAGGTTCATCAAGGGGAGGTCACATATCACTGAGAGTGTCATTATAATTAAAACAACTCCCAGAAAAAGAAATGCCTTAAACATCCTAAATGCCAGCTGATATTTTGTACTCAGCAGTTGCCTCCCCATGTTGATTGCCTGCCGAGAAAAGAAGAATCAATTAATAATTTTATCATATTCGCACGTAATTATTCACGGACAGACTCGGGAGTTCTAATTTTTACCTTGACTAAAAGGTAAATGACAGAAAGGACAACCCATGAAAGTAGATAAACCACAACATTTTTTTTCTGTTGAGAAATGTCCAGATGATATACCAGTCCATACTGATACATGAAAAACCGAATGGAGACGAGGACTTCAATGATCCTAGCACTCAGCCCTGAGTTAACGGAGGTGGTCCCAACTTTTGTCCTGCCTGTTGGATGCCTATCCCTCCCTTCTGGTTCATCCACTTATTCCAGTCTTTCCAATCCTCCACTACCTTCTGCTAGATGAACCCAGAAGGATTAAATAGAAATGGCACAAATAACCAAGTTATCAACATGAACCAGATCGTAAGTGATTAGTACGCAAGTCATGCTGCTCTGGTAGGATTGACTGAATATATCTTCCACTATTAACAGCAGAAGCAGTTCGAACCCTTACACAAAATGGCTTCTTGAATATAACCAATAGTTCTCGGTGAAGCTGGCATGGAACATCACTACCTTATTGCCCTGTAGGTCTATACTGCTCCGTCATGAAGGATTGTTCAGCCATAATAGTGACACTTGGTTCCCATGAAGAAAGTGAAGAAAACAGCAGCCAGGCTGTAGCTGCATCAGGATGAAATCCTTAAGGGCAGTCAGAAACCCTTTCTCGAGTCCAAGCTCCATAACCATAGGTAAGCCAGTCAAAGAGTCCAAGCTGGAAAAACGACTGGGATGCAAGTGCAGTTTGCAAGGATCGTAGGTCTAACTTGTTCTAATGTGAACGAAGGCAAACACAAAGTCAACAGATAAAGAGTGAAGGGTTTAAAAGCTTTCTACTACAAAACCATACACCTTTTGATTTGTAAATATAAAATCAAAGTCCAAGTCTCAGCTGGGGGGAGTTAGTGCGCTTCTCATTTTTCTTCTCTCCTTTATAAAAAGCAAACACTACACTGCACTACACCGCACTGCACTGCACTGCACTGCATACTCAAATAATTGAACCACATTTAAGACTTCAAAATTTGGAGTGCAAGCCTACCCAAAAAACAAGTGTTGTATGGAAGCCCATGATTGTTTTGCCTTCCCATCTTAACCATACACAACAATTAACTTACTATCCAATCTTGTATTTGGTGGTTGTGCTGTCTTCTTCAACTCTTTTCCCCCCCTTATTGCTTTCTTTGTGTTCAAATGTTGTATGAGTGTAGCTTTGAATTAAGAATGTTTAAAAAATTTTTTCTTCAGGAAAAAAGGGAAAAATAATTAAAAAAAGATATTATAATATGCATACAAATAATTAAATTACATGAAAAGAAGGAAAAGGCAGGCAATGTGCTGACTAAAGAAGTCGTGGTCGTTGCACGAGCTTCCCCACTTTTGGTAGTATGTGTATCACATCAATTGCAGTGCAGGCGTTGCAACCGAGAAGAACACGGGCCCATATTTCACGAGATAGGCCCAATCTGAGCCCAATTGGTTTCGGACCAAAATAATTTGAATCCTAGAATAAAGACAGAGAAGGGAGTAGACGCTATCGTTTTCTGCTCTCCTCTCTCTCTCTCGGGGAACTGGTTTTGTTTCTTGCGCTCCGTCCTACTCTCTCCCTTTCTCCGTTATCCATCCATTTCTCTCTGTCTCTCCCCCTCTCTCTCCCTCTTTATCTCTAGTAAAAACGGGACACGTCTCAGAGAAAAATGACTTCTATTTCTTTTATTTATTAATTATAAAAAAAATAAAAAACCAAGACCGCCCTTTAAATCTGGATCTGAGTCCCACGTTTAACGGCCCCCAATTAATTGTGGTTTACTCTTCCCTCTTCTCTTCTTGAATAATTAAAGATGATGATGATGATGATGATGATGATGAAGATATCCATTCAATGCCCATGTTTTGTTGTCTAACTCATTTTAAAATAATCCCCTTTTGCTTCGGCGCATTTCGATGGAGGAGGAGTTATTTTGGGTTACGGCAGCCAATGATCATCAGATCTTGATTTGAAGTTTTGGGCTTTCAGAGATGGGATCCACTAGCAGTAAGTCGATTGCTTCAACTGCCAATAATGCCGCTGCTTCTTCGTCTTCCAGTGTCTGTGGAGGTCGCGGGTGTCGATCCAAAGTCACTGCTCGTGTTTTTCAATCGGCTTGCCTCGGCGGTACCTCTTCTCGATCGTACGACAGTGACCATGACACCGACGATGAGGAACAGGTCTTCTTCCTTTTTCTTGGGAGTTCTTTTGTCTCACTTTTCCTTAAATTATGTCTACAATGTCTGCATGATTATTTACGTATCTTGGGCTGGGTTTTATGCTTTTGTTCTTTCTCTGTTTTTTCTCTCAATTTGATTATGCCATTGGGTTATGCTTTTTTAGGGCATTATGGTGTCCCTCACCTCTAAGATCCCGTATTTTCCAATCCTCACCTCTAAAATGTTATTTTCCTTCCAAGATTTTTGACCAAACTGATAGATCACATTTTCTTGATTTTTAGAATTAATCTAGGTCTATATCTGTATGATGAAATTTCCAAAAAAGTATGAATTTCCACATAGGAGGAGGTTTATAGATGGAAACAATCTTTGAATTGATCTGAGACCAGGGGCAACTCATCGACCACACTAACCCTCTATATATAAACAGGTACTTTGTCTCTGTTTTATTTTTGAGATTGCTAGGATTATATTTCCGCATGTTCTTCAAATGCAAAAGCTGCATTTGTCTGTACGGTTATAGGTGGAATCAATTGTTCTGCCCCAACTATATTGTTATTTGTCTCTTTAGAAACTATAATAAGCTGCAATGAAGTGTATTAATGCATATTATTTATGTAATGATGGTACAAAATCAGACTATTACTTTCATGCTCCAGGTTTCTAATATTCAGGTCAGAGAGAATGGAAGTAATGAGTTCCAATGTACAGAGGGAAAAGCAGCTTCAGACCAAGCAAGTGTTGAGTGTTTCAGGAAGTTCAATAAAGATGAACATTCGGATGAACTGCCTTGTGTTTCTCATCATGTCATGACTGATGAATGGGGTCGAAAATGTCCTGCAGGAACTGATTCCAGAGCTGGCTCCAGCTCTACCCAGGCTTCCTCTATTCGGTCCATGAATCCTGCAAGTCGCTTTCTTTCTCGGTTTAGTTTTATCCCTGGAAGCGTCAGCTTTAGGTTAAGCAGAGCAAGTAGTTTAGGACCTTCAAGGGCTTATCCCACTACTTCAACAAATCTTACATTTCCAAACAGTGATGAGCAGCTTCATCAAAGTGGTAGTCCCACTAATGAATTGACCAATGGACGTGCAACTAGACAAGGTAGCGACCTGCTTCCTGCATGTCTTAATAGTCAGACTTCTTCACCGCCCTGTGAAGATACATCACTACGTAATTTATGGGCGAACTCACCAACATCAACATCTTTTGAAAATTCACATGATGATCAAACTGTATCCTTGCAAAACGTTGGGCTTGCTATAAATTTGCTTTCTCCGAGGAACCACTCTGAGCTAGAGAGTATTGAATCCAGATTTGGTGATAGGAGAATTGGATATCGAGAACCGGTGGAACGGAATGTTAGGTTCAGCCGCACCCTAAGTGTTGGAAGACTCCGTGACAGAGTTCTTCGCAGATCATCTGTGTCTGACTTAACATTTTGTCCTCTGCAACAACAAAGGGATCTGAGAGATGATATTCATGGCAGCGGGAGACACACACGGGAAAGTGAGACAAGAACATCAACAACTGAAACCCTGTCTACCTACACTCTTTCTGATGTGCCCAACTCTTTGTTCAATAGTCAAGATTTTCAGATGGAAAGCTCACGTTCAAGAGAAGCCAGATATCAAAATCTGCTTGAACATAGATCAAATTTTCTTGAGAGGAGGAGAAGAATAAGGTCTCAGGTTTGTAATATTTGATGATCAAATACTTGGACTATTTTCCCAAAATAGATCTCTATCAAATAGAACTTTCATCCTTTTTTTCCAGAAAAAAATGCGAATCTAGATTTGGTTAATGCATGCAACTCTTGTCAACAAGAAAGTAATAACACACTCCCAGCCTTGAACCCATGCTGGATATATAGTAGATGCGCTATGCATGCAGAACTGGCAGAGCCTTAAGAAGCACACTAATATTCCGATGAAGCTCTGGGCCAAGCTTTTCACTTGGATAAGCTAGTTTAGATTGTTTAATGACTTTGGTTATCTGTTCTTCATAATTGGAGCCATTATGGTGCTTTAGATCCTGTAAATCTACTGTTGCATACCTAGTGTGCTCTTATTTATCTCTTATGATATTTGGTGTGCCAGTCAAGCATCTTTATAGGTTGTTTTTTCTTCCTTGTGCTAGTCTTGAAGTAATGACCTAGATTTCAAATAATATAGGTTCGTGCTCTTCAGCGGCTGGGCAGCCGTTTTGAGAATTTGTCTGGGCATGAGAGGTCTTGTATCTTATCAGGTCAACATCAAAACAGTCGTTGCACATGCCGCATAAATACTCGAGATGCTAATGCAAATGATGACAACAGTACAAGGGCTAGTATATCAAGAATTGTTATGTTAGCTGAAGCTCTTTTTGAGGTAATTTACTGTGTTACTGCATTTTCTTTCGATACATAGTTTTTTTTTTTTTTTTTTTTTTTTTTTTTTGTGTTAGTTGAGAACATTGTTGGTGCCTAAATAGGTTCTGGATGAAATTCACCAGCAATCTGTGGTTTTATCCTCTCAACCTTCCATGTCTTCAATTGGATCTATTCCAGCTCCTAATGAGGTTGTGGAATCCTTGCCTTTGAAGTGCTATACAAAAGTGCAAAAGAATCAGAATGAAGAGACTGCACAGTAAGTGTCTCTTTCTCTACCACTTAGTCTTACTGGCTCCATGGCACACATCACACACAAAGTGAAAGCAAGAAAGAAACAAGCTGGTGTTAACCTATTTAAATGGCTCTCTCTTTCTCTCTCATTTATTAATTTCACATTCGTTCTCTCTTGCATGTGGACAAGCCCAGAGTTGTGAATTTTTCTTTGTTGCGTATGCAAGGGGAAGGCTGCGTACATATACGCCCACTTTCCCCCTACCCCCGCACTAAGCCGGGGAGCACTTTGTGCACGGGGTGAGCCCTATATATATTGAAGCACCTGATTTTGTTAACTCGTAATCTCATAAACACGTTCTTATGCCTTTCTTTGAACCATGGAATTGAAATAATAATGTTTGTATCAGCTGTTACATATCACGAGGAAACTGAAATGTGCTTCAATGCTCGGCCTTAGGATGGTGGAGACATGGAAATTTTGTTAATATAACAAGGACATTTGAACTACTCTATAGCTTATCCACTCTGTGAATGCCTTGCCAGGTGTTACATATGTCTTGTGGAGTATGATGAAGGAGACAGCATGCGGGTATTGCCTTGCCATCATGAATTTCATAGAATATGTATAGACAAGTGGCTAAAGGAGATTCACAGGTATAATATTGATTTGGCTTGTCCTTACAAAATTGATTGATTTATGGCTTCATTTGAATCATGCATCCCACATAGTGGTGCAATGGGTCTTAATCATGATTTTGTGTCATTTATTTGCCGTTATACCATATCTTCAATGATTTTTCAGTTTATTTTACTTGGATGAAATTTCATCAGTTTTCATTTGTCTCTTTTTTCCTTCTTTTTTTAATCTGTTAAACTGGTTTTTGTTATAATTAATGTTCACCAAATGAGTTGGTTCAGTTGATGTGTTCAATAATTTTTGCAAATTTTGCTACCTCTATTTTGGACACTTAAATGTTATATACTTATCTCCTCAATCTAGGGAAAACAAAATGATTCTGGTGCTGGTTCCTTAGTGAATAGATTAACTGACAAAGATAATGGAAACTGACTTATTTTTGGACCTTTCTTCTTTGTGTTCTTATAATCCGGAATATATGCAGTTGTCCTGGTCGAGTTAGAGTGTTCATTTTCTGTTGGTTATGTTCAACAGGGAAGCTGCCGTGTGGGCATGTGTTTATTATTTATTTATTTTATGCTGGTGGCTTGAACTGGCACTTTCACTTGCCATTGCATATATTTCTGACCACATTTTTAGTAATGTTTATTGCGATTACAGAAAATGTGGTATGAATTAGTTGAAGGCCTAGAAATTTGCCGGGGCTCAAGATGTATGCAAGATAATGAAGACAAACTACTTTCGAGTACTCTGTCATGTAATGATGACTTGTTGATAATTTTATGCAGGGTTTGCCCACTGTGTCGCCGAGAAATCTGCAGATCTGACTCGGTGGCTGTGGAGAGCTGAACTAGTAACTTGAGCTTTGTAGACCCCTGATTAAATTTTCTACGAGAGGAAACGGTGGCTTGAGATGGAATTCAAAGTTTTGTATCTTTTCGGGCCTCTACCTACTGCCATTTCTCTTGCTTGACACGCCAGAACATTTACACAGAGAGAGAGAGAGAGAGAGAGAGAAGTATTCTACATCATCAATTTTTTTTTTCTTTTTTTTTTCGGTTTTTTTTGGGGGTGGGGGGGGGGGGGGGTGGGCTTATCTGTGATTGTAATTCTTATAGTATGTGTTGTGTACCATGGGGAAGGCTATTTATAGTGGACTACATTGTAATGGTAAATTGATGAGGGAAACTCAGGAGGGGTCGCAATTAAGAAGAGACGGGTGTTCCAATCAAATGAATTTGAGGTAAATTATTTAGGTTGTAGACTCAAAAACTCTTGTATCCTTATAATCTAAATGGCATGCATATACTACTGGAGTGGGCGAAAGCACAAGCAGAAAGTGTGGGTGAAGCGTTTAGGGGTTTCGGCATCCCGCAGACAAGAATATTGGAGATGATGAACAATCCCAACAAATAAGTAGGGGTGACCACGGTTCGGATCGAATCGTGAACTGAATTGGAACTAAAGGCTTCGAACCGGAATCGTCTTTTCGGTTCCGGTTCAGAAATCGAAACCGGAGACATATGATTTAGTTTCGGTTCTTAATTTTTAAAAGCTGAAATCGAATCGGAATCAGAACTAACTCTTTTTTAGTTGAAATCAGAATTGAAATTTTTAAAATAAATGGTTTTTATTTTTAAATAAATATTAAACTTATTTAAAATTAAAATTTTTATTATTGTATTACAATCGTAACAATAAAGCATAAAAATCAAAATCATTTAAAATTTAAAATTTTTATTATTGTGTTATAAAAATTAACATACACAGATTAAAATCATTCAAAACTCAATTTTCATTGTTGTATCATAATCACAATAAAAAACATGCACAAAAATCAAAATTATTTAAAATTCAAAATTTTTATTATTGTATCACAATAATTAATATGTACAATCATCAAAGTCATTTAAAATTTAAAATTTTATTATTGTGTTATAATAATCAATATGCATAATGATCAAAATCATTCAAAATTTAAAATTTTCGTTGTTGTATCACAATCATAACAATAAATATGCATAATGATCAAAATCATTTAAAATTTAAAATTTTCATTTTTGTGTCACAATTAGAATAATGAATTGTACAGTTGTGTCATAAAATTCAAAATTCAAATTATGCGTATTTATTTTTATACCTTTCAAAACTAGTTGTTATACAACTTTTAGAAAAATAATTTTAGTTCAAAAAAAAATATGAAATCCATATAAATATCACTTCAATTTCATTTCCCTTTACAAATCAATTTTCATTTCTTACTTCTTATTATCAATATACTCTCACAATTTCACTCTCAATTTCTCAACTCTCAATTAATATTTACAATTTTTCATTTTCTCTCATATTCAATTGCTCATTTTTTTTCAATATCTAGTTTATTCGATTTCATTTATCAAAAAATTATGTCGAGTGATAGAGGTAAGAGTAAGGTTGTGAAATCTTTTCAAAATGAGCAATTTTATCTTGGGAATTTTTCTACACAAGAATCTCAACACATCAACCTTGAACCTAAAAATAATGATCAAGAAGAGATATACGCAGAAAAAGAAAAAATGTTGAGATCCAACATTTATAAGGTTCATCTCAAAAAAATCGTTTACCGAATGATTCAATACAAGTTATTTGCAATCACTGTGAGTAATAATTCAAATTCAAAGAAAGTGAAGGATATGAGATATTTATAAAGCATTTGAATAACAAATATCAAACTGAATCTGGTATCCATAAAACACAAACTCAAATATTCGGGTTTGTATCTTCTAATCCTTCTTCTCTCTTTATTTATTCCATTGAAAAAAATAGAGAAAAATTAGTTAAAATGATTGTTATTGAATATTTATCTTTTAGTTTTGGTAAAAAAAAAGATTTATTAATTATTGTCAAAATACTTTAAATCCTTCTGCAAAACGTGTACCTAGAACCACTATTATACGTACAACTCATAAACTTTATAAAAAAGAGAAAAATAATTTATAAAAGTTTTTAAAAAATTTTAATGGTCAAGTTTCTATATGTACTAATAGTTGGAGTGATCATTGGCAAAAACATTTATATATAACTATTACATGTCATTGGATCGATAATAATTGGAATATTCAAAAATGTATCATTGCATTTAGAGTTTTTAATGAAAGACATACGGCTGAAAATATTTATAAGATTATTTGTTCAATTTTACAAAAATATCATTTAGTAAATAAAATTGTTTCTATTGGTTTTGATAATATTTCTGCTAATACTGTTTCCATTAGAAATTTAGAAAATATTTGTAAACCTAATTTTGGTGATAAATTTTTTTATATAAGATGTTCATGTCATGTATTAAATTTATATGTTGAAGATGGATTAAGATCTCTTGAAATTTATTTTACCCCTATTAAAAAAGTAATTTCTTATTTGTGGAATCATTTACAATTAATGAAAGATTGAGCTAGATTTTGTAAGGAAAATAGAAAAAAACTAAAAGATTTTCTAAAAATGTTCTAACACGTTGGAATTCAACTTATAAATTATTAGATGATTCATTTTCTTATAGACAATTGTTATGTGCCTTTTTTTTTGCAAATAAATATTAATTCTATTATTTTATATCCACACCAATAGATTATTTGTGAAAAAATTTTAAATCTATTAAAAGTGTTTAATGATACTCCATATACATTGTTTGGTGTTTATTATCCTACACCTTCATTATTTTTACTTGAAAGTATTAATATTGTAAATGCTATGCAAGAGTATGAAAATGATGAAAATTTAAAAAATACAGTTTATCTAATGAAAATAAAATGGTACAATTATTTTTGTGAAATTCCTGATATTTATCTTGTTGCTATTGTTTTTGATCTTAGATGTAAATTAGATGGTTTACTTGATTATTTAACTTTTTATATTGAAAATTTAGAAATAAATGATTATGATATTGTACAAAAAATAAATTATATTAGAAAATTAATTTTTGATATATATGTGGAATTTAGCATGATATTTGAAAATTCTACTCAACAATTTTCTCAATTTATAAATATTGGGGAATTTTCTAAAATGAGCAAATCTAAGCAACTATTATTTAAAAAACAAAAGAAACCAAAAGATTCAAATTATATATTGAAATTGATTTATATCTAACAACTTCTTTTGAATTTAGTGTCTATCTATCTTTGAAGAAATTTTCAATTCTAGAATGGTGGAAAGAGTATGCAAACAATTTTCTTATATTATCACAAATTGCTAAACAAATTTTAGCAACTTTTGTCTCAACCGTGGCAATTGAACAAGCATTTAGTGCAGGAGGAAATATTTTGGATGAGATAAGACCGTGTATGACTCTCGAATCACTTGACGTACAAACCTATTTGGATGATTGGTATAGAGCAGATCTTAGACAACAAAGAATAATGAAAACTTATATGAATTTACAACTGAATGCATATCAACTGCTACATCTAACAACATTTCAGATTAACTTAAAGTAATAGGGTCATATATTTAAATGGTAAGTAAACTACGAGGGATTTGATTCCTTAGACCCCAAAGGTTACGTAGGCAGCTTAATTTATATAAATTAAGTTCAAGCCTTTTTTTTAATTTTTTTTTAATTATAAAACCAAACAATTAAATATAACATATTGTAATTATAAGAATGATAATATATGTATTCTTTTTTTGTTTTGTGATGTGAATTTGTTGTTTAAATATATTTTGATAAAAATGTTTTTGCGATCAATGTTTGATTTAAAAAATTACATAAAACAAATAAATTGATTTAAATCAAATCCCCACATATAAAACTTAAGTTTAAATATAATTTAAATACAAGACAAGTTAACTTAAAATAAATCGACCGACTTCATGAATTAAAAAGTAAAATGTTAAGTCGATCTAATAAAAGAATGTGAGAATTAAAATTAAATAATTCAAATTTCGGTATCAAACGGTTCAAATTGAAACCAAACCGTAAGGAATCGAAACCATGGGTAAGCAGTTCGGTTCTGGTTCTAGTGGATGATGAATTGGAACTGTTGATTCTGAAACTGGGACCAAGCCTAATCGAGTGTTGTGTATAACGCAGAACAAGTATCGATCCTACGAGAATATTATGTATTACCAATTATAAAATACACTATCTAAGTTGGACGAACGAATCAAAATAGTAAAAATATTAAAATAACAAAAATATTAAAAATAGAAATATTGATATACAAAAACTCTAGTTTTATAAAACCCTAAAATATCAATTTTATCTGTTTTCAATTTTTTCACACAGTTGAATTCTTTCAAATCCCTTAAGTTTATTGACTAAAGATTAATTCTTGATGATGGTAGATTTCTCGAAATTAGATTCATCCAATGGTCATGCAATGAAACTCTAATTTGACTAATCAAAACCCAATGGTTATGCAATATTAATTAGACCGAACTACATTAAGATCTATGAAATATTTGTAATCTAGCATTTCCCCTAAAATCTCCATAGACAAAGTTAATCATCCATCGATCTCATAACCCTTTATGGATTTTATTGTATCGGTCAGATTTCATACAATTTTCCCTCGATCTCATGCATATAATCGCAAATCATCAAACAAGGAACATACCAATAAAAATTTAAGGAAAAGAAACGAATTAAAACATGCTATTAATCAAAGAATAGAATTCAACGAGTTCTAGGAATAAGAAATCTAAGTAGACACGATAAAGAAACACAAGAAAGGTAAAGAAAACATCACAATCCCTTCAACCCGAATGAAAATCGAACAATCCCGTCCAAGAAGACTAAGGAGGCGACTGCTAAGCTTTCTTTTTTTTTTTTTTCAAGTGTAAAGGATATTTTCTTCTTATAATCTAATTCCTAAGAGTCCTAAATGACTAAAAATTCATGGGTCTTTATAATAGCTTGATATTTTACTTGGACTTGGGTTTTTAGAACTCATGGGCCTTGATTTCTAGCACCGTAGTAATTTCGACTCAAAGTTTGGATATCTTCTGATCTGACCCAACCTCTGAGGTTTTCATATGATTTATAGGTCTTGAAGTCTTTTTTCCAACCCAACAAGAATCAGGTCAATTGGATATCAGAGTAGAAAGTTATGCCCAAAATACTAATAATTATGTGTGTAGTCCAATATCTTTAATTAAGTCCAATAATCCTAAAATAAAATCCACGAAAATAATCAATGTAAAATCATGAAATAAAACTTAAAAAAAAATAATTCTAAAAGTCATAAATAAAGTTTGAAATAAAATAAAATAAAATAAATTCAAGTGTATAAAAATATCGCTATCAAATACCCCTACACTTGAATGTTTGCTTATTCTCAAGCAAGAATAAATTTTCTCCAAAACCAATTCAATATCCAAAATTCTTAACCATGTATGTAATAAGTTCAAATCGAAATTATAATCACGACAATCAATATTTCGCAGTATCCAGCACTAGATAAACTATTGCATCTCATATAGTTTCATCAAAATCAAGAAAAATGCAAAACTCAACCATCTTCACAATTGATTCACTCAATAAAATGAATGAAAATACTAACCAACTATTCAAAACACTCATTTTATGTAAGGGTACGTGTATCACTCAAATCAACACAATGAGATGACATTATCATAAGTTTGCTCATATATCAAATCTCTACCACTTATATATGAAATCTACACACCAATCAAAAGATTTTTTATTTGGTTGTAATGAGATTAAGCTAAGGGATAGGATAATTGGTAAGCTATAGAGTTAAAATGATTCACTAAATATTTCTAAGTATCAAGACATGACATTATTATATTAAGACAAAGAAAATACTAACTCTAATTACGCATATATAATGTAATATATCACTTATTTAAAGTAAAGAACAATGATTTTACTATAAGAGTGAACAAATCAAGATGAAATTTTTTCTTTTTCTTTTTTTTTTTCAATTTTTTTCTTTTTTCTTTTTTCTCATTTTTCATTCTTTTTTTTTTCATAACTCACTTAACAAAACAATGACTAAAAGTATATATAAAACTCAAATAAAAAAAATGATACCTAAATACATAATGTCATACCATCAACTATAAATACATTAGTGAATTCGGTTTCAAATTCTAGAATTAGAGAAAGACAAGTCATAAGGTAAATTATGTGGGTAACATACGAAAGAAAAGGTTTAGCTTCAAATTGATTAACTAAGAGGCAAAAAATAATTGGAATGGTATTTTTCGGAAGCCAAACGTATGTAATTCTAGGTACCTTAATCATTTTGGTGTATGAAAATCATGAATGTGATTTCAAAATGCATAACAAAATAAGTTCTAGAATGACTAAATGATGTGTGATATACACTCAGCAAGAACAATGCTGAAAGTAAAAAAATTGCTTTTTAAGGCTCAAATTCTCACTAAGGTAAATTCGGTGTTAAATTTCGCATATCTATCATTCAAATCAACTATAAAAAGATGAATATCTACTCATGTACCAAATAACTACTAATATCAGTCGTCTGTCATGTAATCCAATTCAAGACAGTAACATACAAGGACTAGAAAACCCAAAAAAATCTAGTTGATATGAAAACAATTTTTCAAAGTTAAAGAAATTCAGCAAAAATTAAGATTCCTAAATAAAAATGTTCTAAAAATCAGAATGAAATAAATAAAAATCTAAAAATCAAAATGCAATGCGTCCCCCCACACTTAATCCAAACATTATCTGTAATGCAATTCAATCTAAAATCCAGATAAGAGAACAAAAAGACTCCCCTGATTAAGTCGAGTAAGGGGTTACTTGTGCTTATCAATCTACTAAGAAAATGGCGGACCCTTCTTTCAAGTTGGTCCCATCCTCGTATGTTTTTAAATGGTGCCCATTGACTTTGAACTTTTCACTTTGCTTGTTTGAAAGCTCTACCACTATATATGGGAAAACTTGTGTCACAATGAAATGCCCACTTCATCTCGATCTAAATTTACCTGGAAAAAGTCTTCAACGAGAGTTATATAATAAAACCTTATCACCAACCTCAAACTATCACTTGTTAATTCTAACATCATGCCATGCCTTTGTTATCTCCTTGTAGATTCTTGCACTCTCATAAGCCTCGGTCCGCCACTCCTCTAACTCGTTCAACCGCATCTTCCTTTCTGTACCCACAAAAGATAAATTAAAGTTAAGAAACTTCATTGTCCAATATGCTTTATGTTCTAACTCAACAGGAAGATGACATGTTTTTCCATAAACCAAACGATATGGTGACATACCAATCAGAGATTTATATGCAGTCCTATATACTCAAAGTATATCATCTAACTTAATAGACCAATCCCTATGAGAAAAACTCACAGTTTTTTTTTTTTCAAAATGCTCTTCAATTCATAATTTGAAACCTCAATTTGTCTACTAGTTTGGAGATGGTAAGGGATATCAATTTTATGAGTGACACCATATTTAGCTAAGAGTTTTTCAAAATCTTTATGAAAATGAGAACCTCCATCACTAATTATGGCTCTAGGAACACCAAAACGGGAAAAGATATTCTTCTTTAAAAACTTACATATTGTTTTAGAGTCATTTTTTACACATGCAACTGTCTCTACCCAGTTGCTCACATACTCAATAGTGACAAAAATGAATTCATGATTAAAAGAATTTGAAAAAAGTCCCATGAAATCTATGCCCCAAACATAAAAAATATCAACAATCAAAATATTATTTAAGGACATCTCAAAACGATTAGAAATTTTTCTAGTTCTTTGACATTGATCACATGCACGGACATACGAATGAGCATCCCTAAACAAAGTAGACTAATAAAATCCAGATTGAAGTCCCTTAGTTGCTGTACGAGAGGGACCATGATGACCACCAACCTCCTTATCATGACAAAAACTAAGGATATTACGTACCTCTTGTTTGGGAAGATATCTCCTAATGATACCATCACCATAAACCTTGTACAAGTATGGCTTTTCCTAAAGATAATGGTGTAAATCAGAAAAGAACTTATTTCTCTGGTGCCCCTTGATTCTCTTTGGTAGAACCCTGCAATGAAAATAATTGACAAAGTCAGCATACCAAGGTTCATCAATTCGAGTGAAAGAAAATAAATTCTCATTAGGAAAAGAATCATTCAAAGGATGATTAATTATTGTCTCATTGAATTCTCCCTCCAATCGAGATAAATGTTCAGCTATAGGATTATCAACTCTTCTCCTATCTACAATCTCGATATTAAATTCCTGATACAAAAGAATCCAATGTAACAACATAGACTTTGCATCTATGCTCGAAATCAAGTACCTAAGTGCAGAATGATCAGTATGAATAATAATTTTGGACAACAACAAGTAAGATCGGAATTTCTCAAGTGCAAAGATGACAGCAAGTAGTTCTTTTTCAGTAGTGGTGTACACTTTCTAAGCGTCATTCATAGTCCTACTCGTATAATATATGATATGAAATTTTCTATCTACTGTTTACCCTAAAACTGCACCCATAGTATCATCACTTGCATCACAATAAATATCAAAAGGTAAATCCCATATAGATGGCTGCACTTATGAGAGACTCAATCAATTTCGATTTCAAGCAACGAAAGGCATTCAAACAAGATCATCAAACACAAAAAGGACATCTTTTACCAAAAGATTGGTTAGAGGTCTAACAATCTTGGAAATATCCTTGATAAATCTTCGATAAAAACCAGCGTATCCTAAAAATCATCTAACATCTTTTAATGACTTAGGTGGAGGAAATTTCTCAATCAACTCAACTTTTGCCCTATCAATCTCTATTCCCTTATAAGACATCTTATAACCTAAAACAATTCATTCTTTCATCGTGAAACGACACTTTTCCCAATTCAGTACCAAATTGGTTTCCTCACACCTCATTAAAACTTGTTTCAAAATTTTCAAGCAATCATCAAAAGAGAAACCAAACACAGAGAAGTCATCCATAAAAATCTCCATAAAATCATCAATGAAATCCGCAAAAATAGACATAATGCATCTCTGAAACGGAGCTGGAGTATTACAAAGACCAAAAGGCATGCGTCTAAATGTAAAAATACCATATGGACATGTGAATGTGGTTTTTTCTTGGTCAGCAGAATTAATGGCAATTTATAAATAACCATAAAAACCATCCAAAAAGCAATAAAATGTATGGTCAGCCAATTTTTCAACAAGTTGATCAAGAAAAGGAAGGCGTAAATGATCTTTTTTAGTGGTATCATTCAATCTCCTATAATCAACACACACTCTCCAACCTGTGATAACACGTGTGGGGATCAACTCATTTCTATCATTCTTAACCACAGTAGTTCCACCCTTCTTAAGAACAACTTGTAAAGAACTCATCCAACTAGAATCAGAGATAGGAAAGATAATACCTGCATCGAGCCATTTAATGATCTCCTTTTTTACCACCTCCTTAAGATGTTCATTGAGTCTCCTTTGTGGTTGAGCCGTGGTCTTGAACCCATCCTCCAATAGGATCTTGTGCATGCAAATCGAGAGATCTATACCACAGATGTCAACAATGGTCCAACCTATAGCCTTTTTGTGTTGTTGCAAAACTTGTAACAATCTCTCCTCCTCGAAACTTGTTAAAGATGAAGAAATAATCATCGGAAACATAGAGGAACTATCCAAAAACACATACTTCAAATGAGATGACAATGGTTTAAGCTCAACTATGGAAAAAACTTGTTGTGAACTATCATTTTTCTCTTCAATATTCAAAACCACATGCAAGTTCTCTATGTGTGCAGAAACAGTATGAATCTCATATATCACATCTAAAGCAACACAAACATCAGCATGCTCAACATTTAGAAAATCATGCTTCATATGCAATGAACTAGAAATGCAATTTTTAAGAGGATCAACAGAATAAAAGACATTCAAATCATGCTCAACAATTCTCTTAATGCAATCAACTTTAAAAATTTCTTGTCTATCAAAATTTCTCGTGGAATTAAAAATATCAAACTCGATTTTCTCATCATTCAATTTCAAAGTCAGTTTTCCATAAGAAATATCGATCAATACACGTGCAGTGTTCAAAAATGGTCTACCCAAAATCAAAGAAATGTTCTCATCATTATCCATGTCCAAAACAACAAAATCAACAGGGAAGATGAATTTATCGACCTTAACCAAAATATCATCAACAATGCCTCTGGAATACTTGATACTCATATCAGCTAATTGTAAAGAAATATTAGTAGATCGATATTCCCTTAATCCTAATTTTAAAAACATGAAATATTGCATGAGATTGATGCCGACACCCAAATCACAAAGAACATCAGAAAAATAAGAAGAACCAATAGTGCAAGGGATGGAAAAACTCCCTGGATCCTTAAGTTTTGGCGGCAGCTTCCCTTGTAGAATTACTGAACACTCCTCCGTAAGCTTGACCGTTGAAGCCCCAATTAAGTAATGCCTCTATTTCTGCGCAGCCAGCACTATAGCTAATAGTTCTTGCTCATAAACAGGTAGAGCTTTATGTCTGCAATCAGAGCTTTATTGAAGAAGGCCACTGGTTTGTTATCTTGCAACAATATAGCTCCTACCCTGCAGCTAGATGCATCTGTCTCCACCACAAACTCTTTCTTGAAATTAGGTAGTATCAGTAGTTGGGACTTACATAAAGTATTTTTTAGATTATTGAAAGCAGCCGTTGATTCCTCAGTCCACTTAAGCCCCTGCTTCTTCAACATATCAGTAAGTGGTTTAGCTATGATTCCGTAGTATCGAATGAATTTCCTATAATAACCTGTAAGTCCCAAAAATCCTCTTAGTTCTTTGATATTTCTAGGTTGAGGCCATTCCTCTATGGATTTCAGTTTTTCAGGTTCAATTCTCATACCCAAATGATCAATAACATGTCCCAAATATTGAATTTGAGCAACACCAAAGGAACAATTATTTTGTTTAACCTTGAGCTGGTGTTGTTTTAAAAGATCAAAGACCAATTTTAGATGTTGTAAGTGTTCCTGTCCATTTTTACTGTAATCAAGAATGTCATCAAATAACACTAACACAAATTGTTTCAGATATGGTCTGAATATATCATTCATGAGTTTTTGAAAGGTGGATGGGGTATTGGTCAATTCAAAGGGCATTACCAAGAACTCATAATGTCGATCATGAGTCCTAAATGCAGTCTTTTCGATGTCTTCAACATGCATTCTAATTTGGTGGCACCCTGATCTTAGATCCAACTCAGAGAACACTTGAGAGCTAAATAGTTCATCCAATAATTCTTCAATTAAAGGAATAGGGAACTTATGCTTTATAGTGGCATCATTCAACTTCCTGTAATCCACACACAACCACCAAGAACCATCTTTTTTTTTCACCAACACTACAGGAGAAAAATAAGGACTATTGCTAGGTCTTATGGTGCCATTCACAAGCATCTCTTTGATTAACCTTTCCAATTCAATTTTTTAAAAATTTGGATATCTATATGGTCTCACATTAATGGAGTCCATACCTCCTTTTAACACAAATTTATGATCACACCTTCTAGTTGGAGGTAAGCTCATCACTTCTTCAAATACATCTGAATATTCTCCTAAAAGTTGTTACAGAACAAGTTGAAATTGAATATCAAGGTCATTCGCTTTTGTAGAGTTTACCTCAGATAATGCTAGATGTAGGGAATTGTTCTCCTTGACTAAGTTGAATTAGATACAATCTGGCAAGTTGAATATCAGAAGACGATTTCAGAATCTTCTGCATTGTTGAACCCTTTACTATTTTCAACTCAGTCGACCCTCTCAGCATTATCTTCTTTCCGTTGTAAGTAAATTCCATTCTTAAAGTTTCAAAATTCCATGTAATATCTCCTAGTGTTGATAGCCATTGGACCCCCAACACTACATCACATCCTTTAATTGGCAATACTGTAATTTTTGTGCGGAATTCTTATCCTCACAGAATCCATTTGAATTTAGTACACATGGTAGTATCAGCTAAGGCTACTGACATTCTCTTTACTTCTAGAGTTTTCAATCCAAATTTAGTTACCATGCCAGGGTGGATGAAGTTATGGGAACTTCTTCCATCCAATAATATGCAAAAACTATATCTTCCTATGTGGCCATGCACCCTTATAGTTTGGTAGTTAGGAGTACTAGATCAGACATAGAATATAAAGATATATGTGCATTAGTAGCCATTTCCTCAAACTCATCAGTTTCCACTGCTCCTTCATCCTCCTCACCTTCCTCTGACCACATCTCCACTCTATACAATTGTTTCCCTTGACACTTATGACCCATTTCATACTTCTCATTAAACCAGAAACATAATCCTTTCTTCCTCTTCTCTTCCAATTCAGATGAGGTAAGGGTTCTAAATGGTCTCTCGGAAGGTCCTTGTTGAATAGGTTTGGGTAAGGGTAGAAGTGCAATATCATTTTTTGCAAGGGCCCTACCAAGCCCAACCATGTTTGTTGGTTTTCCTGAAGTTCCCCTCCAACTCCTCCAAGCTACTGAAGACTTCTTTTCCTCCAATTTGGCTAATTTCACAGCATGGTCTAAAGTTTTTGGCATGAACATCTTAATAGCAATTTGGATCTCTTCGTTCAAACCACTCAGAAAGCAGCTGATTGCATACGATTCAAGTAACTCTACTCTATTAAGGAGTTCTTCAAATTTTTCATGGTTGTCTTCCACTGCTCTCCTTTGTTTAAGGCTCATTAATTCCCCTATAGGATTATCGTACATGATATTTCCAAACCTAATAGTTAAGTTCCTCACATACTCTTCCCAGTTAGGTAGCTCACGAGTATACCTAGACTTCATGTACACTTGGTGCCATTGGAGAGCTCTGCCTTCTAGGTGAATAGCTACCATCTTCACTTTAGTCTCAAGAGGAGTTTCGTCTACTTCAAAGAACTACTCACATTTATAGAGCCACCCTCTAAAATCCTCACCATGAAACTTGGGAAATTCTAGTCTAGAGAGCCTTGTAGCTGCTGCACAACTAGTTCCACCGTCCCAAGATTTGGCCCCTGTCTTGACTAATGAGGAGAGTGATTATTGCTTCGCGAATGACTTTCTAAGACCAAGGATTTTAGAGCATCCATTTCTCTGTCAAGAGCCTCTTTATGTTCCTTGAACAAAGCCTTCATTGTGTCTTCTAATTTTCTGTTTAAAACTTGAGATTGAGTTCCCTCTGCCATGGCGATCCAAACTTGAGCTCTGATACCACTATTGCAAAGGAAAAAAGATTTCAACACTAAACTCTAAGTGGGATTGATAGGGAATGAAGAAAATCAATCGAGCTTAGAATTTGGAGAAACTTCCATGAATGAAGTGGTGAACTTTATTAAAATATGAGTAAGATGGTTATAGAATTACAAAGAGGTAGAGGAAGGAAGAGAGAGCAAGAATCAAATCAAAAAGATCATTGTCTAATGTCTCTCCCGTCTATCTTTTTATCAATTATTGGTTTCCGTATTCCTTAACTAACTCTAACTCACTTCTCAACTAATGTCAATTGATTCTAACTAACTAATAACAGTTATGTCTACTCATCACATTGCACATCAGCTACCCTCTTGCCAACTCAACTTGCTTGCCAACTCAGTTGTCCTCCTGTATCTCAGCTCGACTATTAGCTACATTGCTGGAACTACCTTGCTTCTTCAGTTGCAGTAATTGCTTCTTCAATTGCTTCTTTTAGCTGCAGCTTGCTTCTTTTAGTTGCAGCTACATTATTCTACGTTGTTTCTTCTCTCCTGCATCATTCTCTCCCTAAACCCATCAAAAACCCTCTTTTTCTCTACAACTCTATAGACAGTCCTTTTTTTCCTGTGTTGGAGGTTGAAGATAATGGTGGAAGAGAGAGTGGTTGAGATGAATAAGTATTTTTGGCAAAGAAAAATTAATTTTATACGTCACTACTGTAGTATTTTCACTGTAGTATTTTCCACGCACGTGGATCTCAATCTCTGTCAATTCTAATAATTTTTATCACAAAATCATAGAGACTAAGCGGGATTTTTTTCATCATGGAAAATATGTAATTTTTGATCCAACCACGAAAAGGGTAATTTACTCAAAGAAAAAAGTGTACTAATTAGGGATAACAGTAACATCATAAAAATGGGGGGGGGGGGACTGGGCTTAGGATAAGATAGGTATTTAAAAAGTCAACCCACCCTTCTCTCTTATCTCCTGAAAATCTGTTAGACTGAAATTAATTGTGAATGAACCTCATCTGTCAACTTCCTATATCTCTTCATTTTTCAACTAAAGAATGATCATTTTTCAACTATCATTGATGATCCTGCTTTATTCCTTCTCTTTGTGACTAAGACTAGATATTTTATCAAATATTTTTTCTACTACAAAAAAACACGGTTTTAGTCACGAATTTTCGTGACGGAAAAAATTCGTTGCTATTTTGCGACAAAAACTTTTTCGTCGCTAATTTGCCACAAAATTTGCAACGAAAAGGAAGTCGTGGCTAAATTAGCGATGAACACATCATTTGTAACAAAATTCGTCGCTAATTAGTGACGAAAAAATTTTCGTGGCTAAATTCGTCGTTAATTAGTGACGAAAAAATTTTCGTTGTAAATTTTATCGCTAAATAGCGACGAATTTGCCATGGATTTTCTATCCGTCGCTAGACGAAAATCCCAATCCATTGGTCGCTAAGTTTTTTATATATAATAAAATAAAATAAAATATTAATATAATATTTAAATTAAAAAATTAATTTAACAACGACGAAATATATCGGTTGGTAACTTAATTTAGCGATGGATTTCCAAATCCGTGGCTGATTCAGCGACAAATTCCAAATCTGTCGCTGAATAATTAGAATTTTATTTTATTTTTATTTTATTTTAATAATTTCAATGACGGATTTGGAAATCCGTCGCTGAATTTTATCTTCTTTTAATTATAATTTTATTTTATTTTATTAATTTATATTAACAAATTATATTATTATTTTATAATATTTTAATTTACATTTTATTTTATTATATTATATTTCATTTTTTTAGAAGAATAATATTATTTAATTCTTAGAAAAACATATATTTTATTTTATTTAAATTATATATATATTAATTAATTTATTATTTTTTTTCTTTTTTTGATTTAATATTTTTTATTATTGTATAGGTAATTTTATTTTATTTGTATTATTTTATTCAATAATATAAAATTTTTAATTAAATATTAATCGAGCCTGCGCGGGCGCCGGCCTATGCACGTACGGGAGCCTGCCTGCGCCCTTCGCGCGTCTGCTTGGGCGCCCGCGCGTGCCTACCTGGGCGCCGCGCCTACTGGGGCGTGCCTGCCTGGCGCCTAGGCAGGCGCGCGGACGCCCAAGCAGGCAGGCGCGGGTGCCCGCGCCTGCTGGGGTGTGCTTGCCTGGGCACCCGGCAGGTGCGCGGGTGCCCAAGCAAGCAGGCACGGGCGCCCGCGCCTACTGGTGGGTGCCTGCTGCGGCGTGCCTGGTCGCCCTTCATTGTTTTAATACAAAAAATATAAAAAATACCTAAATTATTTTCTTTGTTATTTCTCTTTATTTTCTATTCTCACTTTTTTTTTCCTTATCTCTATTTTTGGGGTTTTTTTTTCTTTGTACTCTCATTTCTTATATATAATAATTTTATTATAATGAATAAAAATATTTTGTAATTAAATATATAGATTTTTTAAATTATTAATATATTATAATTTATTGATAATTATAATTTTATAGTTTTGAGATGTTGTAATCCATTTTTAAATTATGGATTAAAAAAATAAAATAAAAATGAAAAAGAATAATAAAATAATAAGATAAAAGAAAAAAGAAGAAATCAAAATATAATATTAACATATTTTTTAATTAATTAATTATTTTATTTTATATTAGTATTTTATTATTTTTTATTTTATTAAAAATTATCATATTTATTATTTTTAATTAATATTATTTTAGGTTGGTGGTATAAATAAAAAAAGTTATTATATTTATTATTTTAAATTGTTATTATATATTATTTTATTATTATTAGAAAAATGTGAAATAAAGATAATAAATAATAAAAAATAAATTTATATCATAATAATACTTTTGGCTCGGTGGTTTACAGGTTGCGTGTGCGTGCAGAAGTTCGGAATTCGAACCACGGTGGAGGCAGAAGGCACGGCATTTTCCGGCAATTAAGAGTGCCTGCGCGGGGGTGCTGGCTCGGGCGGGCGGGCAAGTTGCAGGCTGGTGCTGGTTCGGGTGGGCAAGGGTGGCACGTGCGCTCCCTGAACATTTTGACGGAATTTGGAATCAGCGACGGATTCCAAATCCGTCGTTGAATTTAGCAACGGATTTTAGTGACTAATTCCAAATCCGTCACTGAATTTAGCGACGGATTTTTTTATTATTACAGATTTTTTTTTTCCCTAAATTAGCGACGGATTTTAGCGACAAAAATTATTTGTCGCTAATTTAACGACGAATTTTAGATTTTCGTCACTAAATTTAGCAACAGATTTTTTTATGTCGCTAATTTAGCAACGGATAATTTTTCGTCGCTAAATTTTGTGATGAATTTTAGCGACGAAAAATTATTTGTCGCTAAATTTAGCGACGTATTTCAATTTTCGTCGCTAAATTTAGCGACGGATTTCTAATTTTCGTTGCTAAATTTTTGCGATGCGTTATTAGCAACGAAAAATTTTTCTTCTCTAAATCTGTCACTAATGTTTTTAGCGACGAATTTTTTTAAAATTTTCGTCGCTAAATTTGTGGTTAAAAGGTTGTTTTTTTGTAGTGTTCTAGTAATATGTAAATTACTTAAATCCATAAACTGAAGAAACCCGATTGTAAGACAGCAGTGTCTACAACATTAATAGAATACACTGGTGTTGATGAGAAATAAGAAAGGAAGTCCAAAATTTCATATCAAGGGCCTCAATTTTTTTGACCAATCAAAGTCTAAGAAATGCATCCTCGTTTATTTCATTATGGGATCATATGACTTCTCAGTACCAGTAATGTCCATATGGCGATAATCTTTCTTTATCACTTGACATCTACACTTTGTTGGCTAAAAGGAGGTAATTGTACAATTAACTTATGTCTTTAAGTTCTGGTTGACAGTGTGCTTGGTTATTGGCTTGCAGCTTATGCAAGATGTTCGTGCTGGGAAGCATGGGAATGATTTTAGCGGAACTCCATATATCCCTGTTTATGTGGTGCTGTCTTTAAGTCACGGCTAGTTACCTCATGGGCTTTACATGCACCAAATTTGCACTTATTTTAAATTATAAATGCCCATTTTCCAATTTGTTTCCCAATTGTAACTTATGTGTTCTGACACATTATTGCTAAAATCCTTCAGCTTTACTATGCCAGACTGGTGTTATAAACAGTTTCTGCCAGTTGGTCGATCCAGAAGGCGTTAGGCCGGAGTTGAGGCATCTAAGATCTATTAATGTTGATGGCGTGACTGTAGATTGTCACTGGGGTTTTGTTGAGGGTTGGAGCCCACAAAATAGTTATGGACTGGTTACAGGGAACCACTTAACATTATCAGAGTGTTCAACCTGAAATTGCAGGTAAGTCATTGTTTTTTTTTTTGGGGGGGGGGGGTGATGTCTACCTTATTTTCATGATTCAAGAATGATGTTTAATGTGGATTTTAAGTTTGGTCCTTTCTCATTTGTTGAAAACAGAGAAAGATGTGTCCTTTCTCATTTCTTGGAGTAGATGTATAAACAGAGATCAAAACAACCAGCTAATTTATGCTTCATCATGCATCTGCATTAATCTTGTTCATTCCTTATTCATGAGACTATAAGCAGTGGTTTTATTGATTAACTGAATGCAAATATTTCATGGGGTTAGTAACTTCTGACATCAATAAGTTTGTTTTACAGGTTGCAATGGCATTTCATGAGTATGGAGGGAGTGAAACCAACGATGTACTAATATCTCTACCTCAATGGGTTTTGGAAATTGGAAAAGACAACCAGGATATATTCTTTACAGATCGGGAAGGAGAAATACTGAATGTCTATCATGGGGCATCGACAAAGTGCGTGTATTGAAAGGAAGAACTGGTGTAGAGGTATCAAGCCTTATGGTCCTATTGGTCTTCTTCTATTTCTTTTGGAAAGCTCACTTCCTGATGCTGATCTTTTCTTTCAAGTGATTCGAAAGCTTACAATTCCTCTTTCTTTCTTTCTTTCTTTCTTTCTTTCTTCTTCTTCTTCTTCTTCTTTTATTATTATTATTATTATTATTATTATTATTATTATTATTATTATTATTATTATTCTGTTAAATACACATACAGTTTAAGCCAATATGTTTGATTGTGCTATGTTCTTTCTGCCTCCCGTGAATGTGCCTTAACATATTTGGCACTGCTTCTGTTTCGCAGTTATTTAGTGCCAGTATTGCAGGTTAACTTTCAGTCGTTCCTTTATAGCATTGTGTCATGGGCTTAAGCCTCGACTTCAATGTAGGAACATGTCTGGAATCAAACTTTGAGCTCAATTGGAAAGTCTACAAATAAAGTGTTCATAAGCCATTTTCGTTTTCCCAAAATCAATGATCTCTTCCAAAAAGCAATATTGGTTACACCGAAAGCCACAATATGTCAATCTAATTGGCATTAAGTTGCGGTCCAGTCATTTCTAAGTACAACGAGCCTTCATGACAATACCATAACCATTAAGCTCTTCTGTTCATTAAGTTCTCTAGAACAGAAGACTTGTTTTCTCTCGGCCTTTATAACTGCTCGCTCATATTTATAATTGAAAACTTTTTCTAATAATCAACACATAATTTTATACTTTAAAAATCAAAATAAATGCAATATTTAGAGTTGAATCAGTAACTCTTTTTGATATATTGGTCTAAAAGCAATCACGTACGGTTTACTTTTAATTTTCACAATCCAAATACTCTTGAGTTATGATATATGAATTGGTCACTTTTTCAAACTCTCAAAAGGTTGGAACTTTGTCTTTTGTATGTTCTTCAATGGAGTAAGGGGAGAGGGAGAGAGGAACGTACACTCACGTATGCATTTTTCTTAGCAAAATAACCTCTCATATACCATTCAAAATTAAAAAATAAGGGAGTTGAGAGAGTTAGTTTTTACTTAAAAAACTACTCCCCCATTTTCAATTCTTTTCCCTTTTATTTATTAATTATAAACTTGAATTTAAATAGTGTCGGGTCGGGTCAAATCCACTTGAGTAACCTGGTTCTCAATTCCAACATCTCCCACTAGCACATGAGAGTTAGACCTGTATTTAGTCCAGTCATTTTCACATATCATCAATTTCATACAGGCAAATGGATCGTATGACCAACGAATATATCAAGAGTTCAAAACTATACACCCGTGAAAGATATATAGTAACTCACTATTTAATACAATAAGAATATCAAGTTTCGCTATACCCTAAAGTTCTTTCTATCATGCACAGCCAACATATCTCTCGTCCCTCAAACTATATAAATGAGAGCATACTTGACTCGATACAAATTATGTATTCACAATTATGTTTCAAAACACTAAGTTAAAACATAATTGGCCGGCCTGTGAATACAAAACAATGTATCAGCTATAAGATAGTTTTCCTTTCACACTACTATCTATCTTCTCAATTTTAGCTGTTTTCCTAAACATGTACCGCAAAACCGAATTAATCATAGTCTCTTGGTTACATGCTAAAGTAGTAATATTAAAATAAAGTTTCAAAAAACAGGCGAAAATACTAAGGGTATTAAATGAGGTTGAATATAAATCTCTGGATCTTACACAATGAGATATGAAAATTCATTAACTCATTACCTATAGGGTCACTATAAGCACATATGGTATGAAACACATGTTACGATATATTTTCTATTTAATTAGAAGGGTATGTCTGTTTCAAAATCATAATGTATCATACAAGTCTTAGTCTAAATATACCACAACACTTGATCTGACTTTTTCTTCTTATAAGTCCTCTATAATCATCACAATTTCAAGATAAAATCACATATGGTTCGTAAACAAGTGTAACGAATTGTGGGAAATCTATTTCGATTACTAAGAAAATATATAAAAGGTGATCTCATCTTAGTTCTCTACTAAGGCGACATATATATATTAATTAATCACAAATTAACATTATGTCATCTCAACATATCACATAGACATTAGAAACGATTACTCATGTGAGAGAGTCAATTTTCAAAACTTGTTTAACATACTTTAAATCAAGATATAAGAACTTGCAAATACAAAACAAATTCAAATGTCATAAAATTATGAGCAATACATTATAGTCATTGTATATACAAATACAATTACATTCTACA
Source organism: Dillenia suffruticosa (assembly GCA_033439265.1). NCBI lineage: Eukaryota > Viridiplantae > Streptophyta > Magnoliopsida > Dilleniales > Dilleniaceae > Dillenia > Dillenia suffruticosa. The sequence continues at coordinate 7,783,868 of JAVTVX010000005.1, forward strand.
CAATTCCAGAGATTTTACATGTTTTAAAAATACATCCCTAGGTATAGGTTTTGTAAACGGATTAGCTACCATCATATGTGTAGGCATATACTTCAATGTCATCTTCCCTTTATCAACAATGTCTCAAATAAAATTGTATATTATATCTATGTGTTTGGTTCTCCCATGATATTTGGGATCTTTCATATAAGCAATAGTTGATTGACTATCAAAATGAATTGTCACAACTCCCACTAAATAGTTTACAATTCCCAAGTGTTATAAAAGCCTTCTTAACCAAATACATTCCTGAATTGCAAAAGTACAAGCCACAAACTCAACTTCCATTATAAAAAGTGATACACATATTTATTTCTTACTTTTTCAAGAGATGACGTCATTATTCAGCAAGAAAACATAATCTGAAATAGATTTACGTTCATTTAAATCGCCATCCCAATCAGTGTTTGTGTTTCCACTTAATGACAAATCATTTCCTTGATAACAAGGGAATAGTCTGCAATTCCTTTCAGATATCTCAAAATCCTCTTTATAGCAGTCTAGTGATTTTGATTTAGATTGGATTGATACATGCTAACCAAACCCACGGCATAGCAAATGTTAGGATGAGTACACATCATAGTATATATCAGACTCCCAAAGTGGTAGAATATGGTACTTTTGATATCTCGTGTTTTTCTTCAATAGTCTTTAGGCATATCGCTAAGCTTAAACCTTCGCCTTTAATCGCAGAAGTATCAATGGGTTTACAGCTATCCATCCTAAATCGTTCTAGAATCTTTTTAATATAAAATTCTTGAAATAAGATTAACAATCTCTTGGAACAATCTCTGTGAATATTAACACCCAGTATGTAATCTGCCTTACTCATGTCTTTCATATCAAAATTTGATGATAACAAACTCTTGATATTCAGGATATACTCCATATCGTTTCCGGCTATAATATGTCATCGACATACAGACTTAAAATTACAAACTTATCATTGGGTTTTTTCACATAAATACAATGGTCTTCATCTATCAGCACAAAGTCGTAAAAGATTACAGTTCTGTGAAATCTCAAATACTATTGTTTTGAAGACTATTTAGGGCCATAAATTGATTTATTCAATTTACAAACTTTATTTTCTTAGCATTTAACTATAAAACCTATTGGCTGTTTTATGTAAATTTTTTTCTTTAAGTTCTTCATTGAAAACGCAGTTTTCACATCCATCTGATATAATTTTAAATATAAATTGGCTACAATAGCCAAGAATAGATAAATAGAGGCAAATTTCATTACTGGTAAAAATGTTTCTTCATAATCAATACCCTCTTGTTGGGTATAAGCTTTTGCCACCAACCGAGATTTGTACCTCTCAATTATTCTATCAACCTTACGTTTAAGTTTAAAAACCTACTTGTTCCCAATAAGTTTGCACCCAGGTGGAAGATCAACCAATTTCCAAACATGTTTGGAATCCATCGACTACATTTCTTCTTCTATTGCTTTTACCTACTCTTCCTTCCTTTTACACACACTACAAAACAAGTGATTTATTCTGACTAACTAAAACCGTATCCTAAATCTAGTAAAACCGTTGGCAAACATTCTCCGACGGATAGGTTTTCAGTTGGCTATACACCAGTCGGGATAGGTGTATTCGGACACTCTTAGTCACCGTTGGAGCATGTCATATATTTATAGTGACGGTTAAAAAGTGTTAGTAAAATTTGGTTTTTTATCATCAGTTTAAAAACCATCAGTAAAATTATTATTTTTATCGACGGTTACAACTGTCGGGAAATTTTTCTACTTTTATCATCAGTTACCATACTATTACTACCATGTCAGTTATGTTCCTATCATGTTACAACATATGACATGTTTGGAAAGTATCAACAAAAATTGCTATTTTTATCGTCGGTTACAACTGTTAGAAAATTTTACTATTTTTATCTTTGGTTACCATGTTGTTACTACCATGTTATGATATATGAATGAATGTTTGGAAATGTTATTACTTTTTTTCTTAGGTTATATAACTGTTAAGAAATTATGGTCGGTTACTGGATATCAATATGTTAGGAAATGTTATAAGTTTTTATCGTCGGTATTATACACAAGTGTTAAGAAATATTATTATTTTTATCGTCATTTACTAGTTACTTACTAGTCATTTACTACTAAAAAGTATTACGACGTAACACTATTAAGAAATGTTAGTAATGATCAGTTATCGCATTATCACAGTACCACATATAAAGGAAAAGATTATCATCGGTTACCATGCTGGGAAATGTTAGAAATTTTTGTAAAATATTATAACCGGACAATAATTATAATAGGATAACAAAAAAAAAGATTACATATCCCACAATCTATATCTTCTGAGATGTTCATACATATGCTTCATTTCAAATGTCAAAAAGATTACCAGCACAGCACCACCTTCATGTTAATCTATTAATTCATAAAAAGAAGTAATGAGAAAAAATATAATATAATGGTACATCTAAAAAATAGTTATAAATAAAAATATTACCTTTGATAGATTATGTCAATAGATCGATAAAATAAAAATAAAATAAAAATAACTAGTGAGATGAATATAATATAATGGTAATGTTATAAATAGTTATAAATAAAAATATTATCTTTTGGTGAGTCGGTGATGATGATAATTGTTGATTTCTATGTACACTCCTAATATCAGGTATTCGAGAAGGTAAAAATATAAATTATTTGGATTATTATTAAAAAGTAAAAGTAAAATCAGTAAGATTGTTGTGAAACAGAAAAATAACATTCATACCTGGACATTAGCAAAAACTTTTGCTTCATTAATCATGCGTTTTCCTTTTTTTTTAAATCCAACATGTTGGGTCGCTAAAAAAATTAAAAATGGATCTGAACTATTTATCTCACAATAAAATGATTTGTTTTTAAACCAAACCTAACATGGGATAATTGTCACGCCCCAAACCGGAATCGTGAACAGTCATCCGTTGCCCCTGGATACTGGCTGTATTTTTACAGATTATCGGGCAGAACCTCCCCATGAAACGGAGGTTTCCCGTATACAATTAAACCTGTATATTCAAAATCGACCTGTAATTTAAACAAATGGTCATCCCGACCTCTCCAAAATCAACAAACACCACAGCCAGCATCCAGAATAACGCAATTCTACAAGTTTCTAGCAGTTCTAGCCACAGACCTCTACTGTCATACTCAACTAAAGTATGACCAGCCGCTACACTGAGCATGCCTAAGTTTATACAATGTATAACACATTTCCCAAGTAGAAAGTTTAAAACGCTTACAAATGCCTCAATGCGAATAAAATAAACCAAAACGAGAGTTATGTACACAATTGCTCATAAGTTATACAGTCATCCCATAATATATACGGCCAACTACGGATCTAAATGTCAATACCTCGTAGGGTCGAAAGGAAGTACGAAATTCATATTTCAAATTTAGCCTAAAGCTCACCGTCGTATATCTCCCAGATCCACCAAAATCTCTAAGATCTGAAGCGTCGCTCCAGCACAACAATAATCCTGTCTGAGGAGAGAAAATAGAGGGGTGAGTATCATGGGAAGATACTCAGTGAGTGAGGGGGATAATATCAAGCATAAATAGCATGAGCGAACAATTGGAGTGTCAAATAATATCATTTGAAACAAAAATTTACATTTCGCAGCAAAATATGATATTTTTAGCAATTTGAAATCATTTAATCAATCACACAATAACAAACATGTATGCATCCATTTAAAATCAAATAATATCAGAGCAAGCCAAAAATGATTCTGGCAAAGGTCAACCGTGACCAAGGACAGGCGCATCGGGGGTTTTATTATGCATAGACTTTAAAACGTTCTTTACCCAAACGTTGGCCATAAATTTGCTGGAGCTAACTCATCAACGTGTATAGGACCCCGTCCGGTGCTAGACGATGGTATCACACACGTCCTCCCCCTACGTGGATTCAACCGGCCGCGCCTATAGCCCTTAGAATAAATGACGTTTGCGGATTTCTCCTGTAGAAGCATATCCGGGCAACCTGTGCCTCTACAAACGCCCTTCGTAGTTATGGAATTATCAATATCATCATCATAGTATCACAAGGGCACAACGTCACACAAGTAAGATCATATCATCACATAACTAGTGGGCATCCAACCCACTTAGTTTATCAAAAACATTTCAAATCCGTGTGTCAATACATTCACCAAATCATTTCAAATTCAAGCCAATGCAATGGCAGAATAGAAAACATATTTAGTTCTCAAATAATGACACAATATCATTTTATTTCAAATATGGATGTATAGTCATCAGAAACATGAATTTATGACACTCCAAATGTCACAAAACAAGTTTTGAAATTTAATATCACACGTCGAGTCAATGCATATCGAAAGCATGTTTTATTGGAAACACGACAGAAACAAGTTTTTACTATTTCATGCAAGAGATTAGAGTCTCACTCACTTATCTAGGGAGGGTGGTCAATCCCTATTTTTCAACGAGTCTCCAAAAGACAAATCTAATCAAATCATCAAATTTTATATCAAATAAAACACTAATAAGGGATCTTATCAATAAAATTTATTCCAACTTTGAAGTGAGTGTGTTTCTCTCACCTAGGATTCCTCAGGTTTCAGACCTACCTGTCGTTCGCCTGTCGGGTTGGTCTAAAATTTGTAATATTTCTAAATTTCAAATATATTAGCAACAACTAAATTTCTAATACAAAAACCTAGAACTTCAACCAATTATAGTTGTTACCTACAGTACAGAAGATGTAGGTGAGCTCTCAAAGGAAACAGCTGGTCGCGGGCTCGTGGGCCGTCACGGGCTGGCAGGCCGGTGGGCTGGCGGGCTAGTGGGCTGGCGGGCTAGCGGGCTGGCCCACTAGTGGGCTCGCGGGCTCTCAGCCCGGCTTGCTGGCCGCAGTGGGCTCGCGGGTCAGCAGTGGGTGCACAGGCCGAATAGGTCACGGGTTGCAGTGGGCCGCGGCTAGACTGGGCCTTGGGCCGTTGGTGGACTCGCGGCTGGTGGGCTGGCCTGCTCACGGGCTAGGGCTCACGCTCGCGAGTTGGATTGCTTGCTGGAGAGCGCTCGCACTCGTGCTGGGGTCGCGCGCTTGCTCGCATGCCGGGTCGCATGCCAGGTCGCACGCTAGGTCGTGTGCTGGCTTGCGCTCGGTCGCGTGCAGGGCTCTCTGGAGATTGCGCACTGTGCCACGCTAGGCTCGCGCACTGGGCTCGCGCGCTGGCTCGAGGAGGCAGCGCTCGCGTGTAGGGAGGATCTGTGCAGTGGCGATCGTGCAGTGGCGTGCTCGCGGGAGGGCGGCGCCCACGGCAGGGAGCGGTGGCAGGAGGGAGAGGCCGTTGCGGAGGAGAAGGTAGCGGCGGAGGAGAAGAGAAAGAGAGAAAGAGAGAGAGGGAGAGAGAGAGAGATAGAGAGAGGGAAAAAGAGAGATTAGGGCTTTTTAGCCCTAATCCTGAATTTTTTTTTGTGTTACAATAATATTTTTGGATGATTTGATTTGTTTAGAGTGAAGTTGTTCTTGGGATAACTGTGATTCTTTATGATTAGTAACAATACTCATCATTCGTTTAGTTCTTCCCATATTGAGCTTAGAAAATTTAGAATGTGATTTGAATAAGTCACAAACTCTGAGTTTTGAAGGAGGAGAGCTCATTAAAAAATGAGAGGTTTTGAAGGGAAAGAGAGTTTGTGGAAAATAATTTATGATATATTTGGTTTAGTCGTTCAAATAAATTTTTAAAAGCCCGCCACTTAAAATATATTTGGTTTAACCGCTCAAATAAATTTTTAGAACCCCGCCACTTTTTTTTTGCTTTTTTATCTTTTGTGAGTTTAATTTTATCTTATTTTACCGTTTTTTTACTATTATATCATTAATTTTATTTTGTATTTTTTGTTTTTTGTATTTTTGTTTTTGTTACAACCTTGTTAATGTATTACAATATTGTTAATATATTGTTACTACATTGTTACTACAGTATAATAAATAAATACTCTAAATTTTAAATTATTACATTATTTAAATTAATAATATTAATTATATTATTATTCTACTTAATTCATTTTTGAAATTTTTTATATCATCCATATGTGAAAATTTTTATATAATAAAAAAAACAGAGACATGGCTTGTGGGGGCTGACACGGGCGCCCGGCCATGCCAGCACGAGTGCCTGCCCACGCATGCCACCGTACGCATGCAATCTCCCGTGCGGACGCTCGCGCATGCGTACCCATGCAAGTTCATGCAATATTATTACTACTTACTATCTACTTACTATCTACTTACTACCTAATTTATAAATTTTGGAGGGAAAGAGGTTGTTGAGAATGATTTATTATATATTTGATTTAAGGGCTCAAATAAATTTTAGAACCGTCATTTTTTCCTGCTTTTTATAAGTTTAATTTCATATTTTTATTATTATATAATTAGCAATTTCATTTTCTGTATTTGTACTTTTGTTTTTGTTACAATATTATAACATCTACATTTTTACCCTTAAATAATAACCCTAAATTTATATCATTACATTATTTAAATAATAACCCTAAATTTATATCATTACATTAAAATTTAGGATTTGTTTCCACTTCCGAAATAGTCACTTCCCAAAGGTAGTAATGGTGGTAAGAGAGTTGTAAGAGAATAATATAAGTCACTACTATCCACTAGTAACATCCTTCTCACCAACTAAAGTCATTACTATCTACTAATTATGCTAAATAATATAAGTCACTACTATCCACTAAGAATTATACTGGATCAATTATGTTGAAAAATATTTAAGCTGCCAAGACAAAATTAATGTTGCTCGCCAAAGATAAAAAATTATGTTATATTGGATAGATATAGGAGGTTAAAGTAACCAATCTATCCCCTCATGTCTTTAGGTTTTGGTGTTCTCTTAAATATCTTATCATAATCCAACTTATTTTGTCAAAACATAACATCATCTTCTAATCATCGACAATGAATTTTAAACGAAACTTATAGTACGATATTTGATATTATAGTAATTGTTTTAGGTTGTTTTCAAGATATTTGATTTTATAGTTATCATTCACGTATCACAAACTTACTACTTTAAAAACTTACTTATCTACTTACCACCCACTTAGCTTACTAATACCTATTACTTCTTATCATTATCACATATTTTCTAAATTACCAATATCATAACTTTATTTATCATAAATTTACCACAACCAGAGTATTTTTAAATATAAAGATATATTATAAAAAATGATAATATAAAGGTTAGAATAAATAGATTTATACTATTGTCACAGTTAGAATCTAAAACTATAGACACTAGTACTATTCAGTTGATAATAAAAATATTTATATTGACAACAACAAACTGTGCAAAAAAACTATTACATTTATTCTCACGATAATTTTTAACCATCACATGATTCATTCACAGATTTATATAATCACCAATGTACATGAACCAACTTCTCATTTAATGTGGATAAACCAATGAATTATTTCATAATACCAAAAAATCAATATATTCAAATCAAAGTATGCTAATAATTTTAAGTAATGTTACATGTGAAATATTAGTGGTTGAGATAGAATTGGAGTTGGTGATAGGAAGTGTGAAAGTTGTATGTGTAGAAATTATGTGGGGTGTGAAAATGTGAGAGATTAAATTTAGATTCATACCTTTATAATTATAAATTGTGAAAATTGAGAGTCGAGATAACTTAATATGAGTTTTGAAGTTATCAACATAATTAATTACACCATTACATTATATTACATTGTCATATTTTTAAATTATAATATTATATTATCTTTAATAAATTTTTAAAACTATAATACTATATTATATAAATTACTAATTTCATATCATTATATTATTTAAATTAATAATATTAATAAATTTATATTGAATATAGAATATACATTATTTTTATTAATCAAATGGATATAATTAATGCAGCACAACGCTTACGGGTGCTGAAATATAGTAAGTTTGTAGTAATTAAGTAATAAGTGATTTTTTCAACAACTTGTGATGGTATTGATTTAAAGTATAAAAAAATTGTGACGAATTAAGAACGCGGTAATGAAAAAAAAAGCGGGAGAAAAAACGCCAAAGAATGGCGGGATTTTAAAATTTTGTTTATGAAAATGTTATATTTTAAATCCTACCCATCAAAGTTTCTCCATCCTTTCGCCATCAAAGTTTCTTTATTTTTCCTTGAAAGCTCTCCTGCATTGTACACGAAGAATCACAACAATTCCAAGAAGAAGAACAAGTTTCAATTTCAACAAATTCAATCATCCAAAATGTTATCAGGTTTCAAAAATAAACATATTATTTTAATTTGATATTTAATATTAAAATGTCGTTTTTAATTTTTTATTTTGATCAAAGAAATGTGAGATGTTTTAGATCAAAATGTTTGGATTCAAAAAAAGAAAATGGCTCTCAGTTAATATTTTCATTTACATTATTTATATTTATTATTTATAATGATATTACTATTTCACTAGTTTTTAATAAATAAATTGACACGAAATATTGTTTTACACGTAGTTGGTGTGATATGTCTCTATATATATATATTTTTTTTTTCTGTCACTCCTCCGCACTGCATGCCATGCGCCTGCGCTTGCACTCCTGGCGCCTGCGCTTGCAGGCCTTTTTTATGCAAAATGTTTTTTTTTTCTATCACTCCTCCGCACTGCACGCCGGGTGCCTCCTATTCTTGCAGGCATTTTTTTATGCAAAAAAGGAGACACAAAATGAAGATACATTGCTGCCACATAGATTCGAACTCCTAAATTGAACCTCAATCTCAATTGTCGAAACCATCACACCACAATGTCATATGAGCATAATTTTGTGTTTTTTATCATTTCTTTCTTCCTATCTATCTCAACCTCACTTTTTCCCTTTTTTTTTGTTTTTATCTAGTTCTCACCTTTTTATTTTTTTTCCCTTATCTCACTCTTACCACTATTCTTTTCCTGCACCTTGGGATCATTTTTTTTTTCATTTTTTTAAATTTTTTTACTGCTATTTTGATATATTATTTTATTGATATTTAAATTGAATGTTATGAATGAATTATAATTTACTAATTTTATATATTTTGAATTTTGATTACATATTTAGATTTTTTAAATTATTAATATATTATAATTTAAATTCAATATTGTCACGCCCCGACCTGCCCCTGGGCCGAGCACGTGACAACTACCGCGGCACCTCAATACACGAGCACAACGTCCTGCGTATCGAGACACCATAAGGCTAATAATAACATCCAATCGAATGTATCACATACCAATTCAATTCCCAAGTCATCACAATGTGTTTCAATGCATCAATATATCAAATCAATGAGGGTTATCATTTTTACAAGTCAACATAAGTATAATACAGTTATCTCAGATATATAAATATAATGGTCAACTAAATACTCCAAATATAACAATAACCTCAAATGATTTTCGCGGAAGTGTGGGTAACTGTAGCCAAGTCCGGTGTCTCCGAAATGCCCAACGAAATCAAAGACCTACTAGCCCTTAGTCCAAAGGTAAACCTGTAAGATGGGAATACGAGGGGTGAGTACCTAAGGGGGATGGTACTCAGTAAATGAGGGGACTGATATCGTACTATTAATATCGGTGTGAACTTGGAGTGTCAAAGTATAAGGTAAAAAAATATCCACAGTATGCAAACCGATCATGTCATTTCAAAACCATATATCATACGCATACATCAGAAAGCAAGATATGCATCCAATATTTACATCAATGTCATGAAAAGCCGATCAATGAAATATTCCCGGCCAGGGTCTACCTCGACCAATGACAGACGCATTAGGGGTTTTCACAATGCATGTATGTAAAACAATAGCTCTCTACCCCAATGTTGACCGTAGGCTAATCCAACAAGCCTGCAATTATCACAAGTATAATTATCAACATAGATCCGACATTTGGGGGATAGCTCTAGCAAAAGCGTATCTAGGTACAATGGGTGCCTCTGCCAAATGTCTTTCGTAGCTACGGAACATTGCTATACAGCGTGGAAATGGGGGGCACCAAGCCCATATCGTGGTAAATGCTATACAGCAGGGGAATAGGGGCACCAAGCCCAAAGCGTGGAATCATCACAAGGCATCCAACCCAAATCACATGTTCAAATCCAGATTATATAAAACTGTGTGCCAATAGATATGAAAATCATATAAATACCATATGTTATGAAAAAGTGGCACAATATCATTTGTGAAAGTGTATGGATGCATATCAAACAAATTAAGTAATTGGAACACTCCAATGGTCACAAAAATATGTGTAAAGTATATATGAAAATCCGAAAGCTCTGTTTATCACCCAGTTGAAATTGTGCTATGAAAAGCATTAAAAACAGAATTTTCCAATCAATAGCAGACGTCAAAATCCCGCTCACAGTTTGGGGGAGGGTAACGCACTCTCCAATATTACCACGAAGCGTAAATCGAATGCTCTCTTCGTTCAAATCAAATAACTCTTATACTGAAAAATCAGTCCGCAGATTTTCAAACCTGTGCAGTCATAGAAAATAAGCTATAACGTTTCGCACAAAACTCCCTTTTGAGTGAAATTTTGACATACTGTAGGTAGCTGTATGACCTACAACTTTCATTTTATACACTTTCTCAAATTCATATCACAGAATTTCCAGAAATCCTCACTTTGTTTCAGTCATATTCCAATTTCAGCTTCTGTCCGATATTTGTACAGAAACTATAACGTTTATTCTACTTATCAAAACTTAATGAAATTTTAACATGTCATTCCCAAGACATAGATCTACAATTTTTGTGTTTTGAGTTTCACTTAATTATGCCGATAAAGGGGTTGAAATAAATCATGATCAGAACAGACAGTTTTTTGTTGGAAATAAAATTTTCTGTCAACACATCTTTAGAAAAAAAAAGTATAACTTTTGATTTCCTCGTGCGTTTTAGCTGAACTTTTTATATGTGGTGGACAAGAACAATAGCTACAACTTTTATGTTTTGAGTTTCTCCAAAGTAGAGTCGGAAATGGTTCGTTTATGCACACTGATGTTATAGTTCGAAACCGAACAACTTTCTATCAGGCTTAAGGAAAATGCCATAACTTTTGGCACAAATATTTGATTAAGGTGGTTCTTATCTCGTTGGAAAGATAAGACTTGGATCTACAATTTACTTAACTAGAGCATTTTCAAATTATGACTGTAAGATATCTTAAAACAAACATGAATTCATGGATAGAAATGAAGTCTAAAGCAAGACAGAACAGAAATTTGTTTACCTCAATTTCTTTGCCTTCCAAAACTTAAACAAGCTTTCCACTTAGTTCCAACCTGTGGTCACCCTATGTACACCAAGTTAAGAGTCTCTCTTTGGGTTCAAAACAAAATATAGTATTCTAAGATGTAAAGGAAGGCCTTACCTTTCAAATGTGTCTAGAGATTTGAAGATATTTTCTACCAAAATCCTTTCCTCCTAGATTATGATCACTCATTTTCATTCTTGACTCTTGAAGAAATGAGAAATGCACTACATTTTCCTCTCATTCCTCTCACTTACGTATTCTTCATGGTTCACAAATGAATGGGTTTAAATTTTGTTTTTCATTTTTACAAGTACACTTCATTCCCAAAAGTCAATGGTTGGTACATCACCAATATATCTCTATTTAATGTTTGCTTTTTCATCCCATACCACACCCATGCTAGTTGGTCTCAAAAGTCAAGAATTGTCTTTCCCAACATGCTCTCCACGTCCAACAACCTTCCTCCCATGTTTTGGTATTAATTACTTGTCAAATTTGTCTCTTATTAATTACAATTTGGTCCCCGGACTTATAAAAATTATAAATTGACCCTAAAAATTTTATAATTTCTAATTGAACACAAAATCTCATGTTGGGCATAATTTAATTCATTCCGTGTTAAAACGTGGTCATTTAGTCTTTCCAAATGGTTTTCGACCCAAATTAGGGTTTGTCGGTGATTTCTCTTAAAATCGTCGATCGATTTTTGTATCAGACCTTATTTGATACTTGTGAGCATTAGAATTGATATTTCATGGTTTCGAGTTATCCGTAGTTAATTTCGGACAATTTAGGTTTTGGTATTTACTTATATGCCCTCCAACTTTTGATAATTTGAAAACGATTTCAAAAGTTCTCAAAATTACACGCTAGACCCAAAATCACATATTATCCCCAATGAGACCGATTTCAAAATTTAATATGGTCGTCTCGACGCTGTTTGTCAAAATCAGTCCAAATTAGGGTTTACGGACCAAATTCTTAACTTTTGCCGTTTTAACCCTAAAAACAATTATTTATCAAATTTAAAAATTTTCTCACTCTCAAAATCACATTTTATCATCATAGAACCATTTGTGACCCATTTCAAAATTATTCACTTTTGCCTAAAATTTGAAACAAAAATTTTCTGGGAAAATTTTTCGAAAAAATTTATGAGTGAAATTTATAAATGGATTTATGAAAATCATTATATATAAAGGAAAAATAGGATACATGAGCATACACCGAGAGTCGGTGTAACAAATACTCATTTGAAAAACAAAAAATAAGAAAAAAAAACAAACATAATTAAATTAATTAAATTAATTGAAATAGAATTAATGGAAATAAAAATGAAAAAAAATATAATAGTTGAAATAAAAATAAAAATAAAATTAGATTTAGTGAAATTAATAACTTAGCTACAATTAGAATTACTTTCATGAAGTTACTATTTAACCCATGCCGCGTGCATGAGAGCATGCCAGGCGCTATGGCATGCACGAGCGCCCATGCTGGCCTGGCCGGGCGCCCTCTAGGGTGCTTGCATGCGTGCATGCTGCACACGGTGACATACGCGGGCTAGCATGGCCACTAACTTATCACTTACTATCTACTTACCACTAACCATCTAATTATATATTACAAATTTATCACTAACTTACCACTATATAAATTTATTTTCTTACTTACCACCTACTTACCACCTGCTTACCTAGCTAAAACTACTACTATCATAAATTTACTATAACTTACCACTTAAACTATTTTCAAATATAAAAGTATATGATACAAATATGATAACAATTTTAGGTTTTACAGACGTTACAATATATAGGTTGGTATAAATAAAATTTATACAAACGGTGAGAATTGAATTTAGTTTTAAAAGACAGCGAATTTGTATGTTATCATACATCTAAAACCTATAGAGACAGTATTGTTAAGTAGATAATAAAAAAAAATTATATTGAGACTGTTTTTAAATCATGTCGAAAAGACTATTACATTTACTTACCATAATTTTTAACCATCACAATTAAATATGGCTTTACAGACGGTTGTGGTACCTTTACTGATAGTTACTAAACTTTTCTTCACGGAGATTTTAGTCTGTTGGGAAAGGATTATATTTTTCGACGGTTTTGTCATAAATCGTCTTTATAAAGTATAAAAACTGCGACTAAAAGTCACCGACCCTAAAAGTTACCGTCGGCACAATGCTTTAATTTTGTAGTGACATTGTGGATGAATGATAAAAGCATGCCCTTTTATTTCGTAATAACGTTTAGACACACCTTTCCTAGCACTTTTCCGAATCGATAATTCGGTTGGATCGTTAGAATTTGAATTATTTAACTTCTCATGGTTCCCTTGATTCATCCAGCACAAATCCATCATTTGAATTATTTAATTCAAACAAAGTCTCTCCTTTCGTTATATCACCTTTGTTAGGAAAATTATTTTAAAAAAATGTCACATTTCGTGATTCAATTTCCGTTAAAGTACTATATTCGCGCTCACCGATGAATACATAATCTTTTGACTGGTCAAAGTATCTGATAAAGATACACTTTTTTCCTTCGGGATCTAGTTTTCTAAACTTATTAGAATAGTCATGAATATAGGCTCCCAAACTCCAAGGTCTAAGTCTATTCAAGCTCGGTATTCTACCAGTTCAAAGTTCATAAGGCGTAGTTGGTACTGATTTTAAATGTACCATATTCAAAATATAGACCGCAGTTAATAATATATCTCCCCAAAGAAAATAAACAAATTAGCTTACACAATCATGGATCTCGTCATATCTAGAAATGTTTTATCCTTTCTCTCAGCAATACCATTCTGTTGAGGTATATGAAAAATAGTCGATTATCTAGTGATTCCATTTTCACTATATAGATTCTTGAATTGATATGATAGATATTCACGTTCTCGATCTATTCTTAAAACTTTAATTGTTCTATCTATTTGATTATTCTCCACTTTGTTCCTAGAACTTCTAAAGCACTCAAATGTTTTAGATTTTTTAGAAATCAAATAAATATAACCAAATCGCGTAAAATCATGTATGAATGTAATGAAATATGACGTTCCATGTTGAGCCTTTACATTTATTGGACCACAAATATCAGAGTGAACCAATTGCAATAGGAATTCAGCCCTTACGGCCTTTCCAAATGGTTTTCGGGTCAACTTCCTGGCAAGACAATATTCACAATTCGGTAAATCAACTTTAGTAAGCGAACTCAATAGTCCTACTTTCAAAAGTTGATTCATCTTGTCCTGCCCAATATGACCAAGTTTCAAGTGCCATTTCGAAAGTCCATTTCGACGAAAATCAACTTTAGTAAGTGAACCAATTGCAATAGGAATTCAGCCCTTAGGGTTTGTCCATTTTGAAACTCTAGTTTGCAAGTGCCAATCCATTTGACTTCCACCCTCCTATTGTTCCCTACGTATATACATCTTGCACTAGAAAGAACTCGACAAAAGTCCATGAACGTTTCTCGATCTCTTGTCACATGGTCTGTTGCTCCTAATTCTATAATCCACACAAGATAAGATTCAAAAAATAAAACAATACTAGAGACATATATAACACTTAGAAAAGCGTTACAAGGTGCTATCTTTTTTGCCTCGAGGCATTCTCGAGCGAAATGACTAAAAGTTTTACAATTATAGCATTTCAGCTTACTCTTGTTATTCTTCTTTCAAAACCGCTTGTGCTTGTTTTTGCAGTTAGAATTATTTTTCTTAGACCCTTCCGCAATTTCCTTCCCTTTCTTGCCCTTGTTCATGTTCCCCTTGCGCTTAAAACCCGAAACTTTCTGAGAACTAGACTCAGCTACAAAGGCATTAGAAATCGATCTTGCAACACCAAGCAGCTCATCTGCGAGTTCTATGTGGTGAGTAGCATCAGAGAAAGTTTTAATACTATCATTAAAAGTCAAATTGACTTTCAAGTGCTCTCATTGGTCTGGAATGAATCGGATTAAAGTTTGAACCTGCTACTCATCAGATAAAACATAACCTGCTGATTTCAATTCCCTAATCATGTTTGACATGGTTTTTAGGTGTTGTTTGATACTGTGATCAAATTTCTTTTTATACGTGTCAAACTTGATCATCAACTGTCTCAAACGGGTCACGCTAGTACCCCTATACTTCTTTCTGAGGTATACCCATATGTCATGAGTAGTAAGAAATTGTTCATATTCTTGAATGAGACCATCTACCACAGAACTAATTAGGATGTCACGTGTAGCGAAATCTTTCTTTATCCACGCCTGGTAAGCTTCTTGATCTCTTCTTTGTTAAGTAGTATTTTCAACTCCAGGGTTTTGCATAATATGGTTGATACCCTCTAAGGCATCTTGCTCTTCTAGCACATACCATATCTTATGACGTCAGATGTCATAATTGTCACCATTGAACTTATCACCCTTATTAAAGTCAGTTATTATGGATTTTGATATCATGGTCTAAGTTTTTAAAGAGAGGTAAATGTGAGTTTTCATACTCATATAATACTTTCAATTTTGTGATTAAAACTAACATTTATGATCAACGAACATAAAATATAGATTCGAAAGTTTACTAAGTTTCTAATTATCATCCATAATCCAAATGTTTGATTACCATAAATTTAATTTTAAATCAACAAAATTTATCAGATTTTAGGTGAGAATTACTTAAAATTTTCTAATCTAAAATCTCCCACTAAAATACTTCATGTATTTATAATCATAAAAAATAAGAACACATCATTTTCACATACCTGCATGC
The DNA here is from genome assembly GCA_033439265.1 of Dillenia suffruticosa. Classification (NCBI taxonomy): domain Eukaryota; kingdom Viridiplantae; phylum Streptophyta; class Magnoliopsida; order Dilleniales; family Dilleniaceae; genus Dillenia; species Dillenia suffruticosa. The sequence goes on from JAVTVX010000005.1 coordinate 7,800,027, forward strand.
TCACATAGATACATACATATATATATATATATATATATATATATATAAATTGGTTTACAACGCATGTTGATAGATCTCTACTACATATGATCATAGTACATAATTATATAACAAAGAAAGAAAGAGAGATACAATATTTCATTTCTTCTTTTCTTCCATATACATGCGAGTAACCATGTTGATCATTACTATTGAAAATCTATCAGTGGGAGCAAATCTTCTAACAACTTGTGGTGTACCGCCATTTAACCTTGGAGATAGTGATCTTTTCATTTTAATTTCTATCTGCTTAGTTCTCCACATTTTAAGTAATATTAATTTGAAGTTCTTGAGAATGATTTGTTCATCCTCTTCATTATCTCATTAGTCATTCTAGTTAGATTACCAGGGAGAGAATTTCTAATTTTATCAATCTCGGCTCTATCTCCCTCAAACCAATGACCCAAATGCAAAAGTTCAAACCATTTTTGACTCATCACTTTCAAGTGTTGTGGTAAAGTATGCATTAAATTCATTCTATAATTCATCATTTCAGCTAAATTTGTCAAACGTTTTATGTTCTCTCGACTTTGTATCTCCCCCGAAGAGCAACAAGAGCAATCACGTATGATTTGTTTTTGATATTCACGATCCAAATACTATTGAGTATGATATATGAATTGATCACTTTTTCAAACCCTCAAAAGGTTGGAAGTTTTTTCCTTTGTATGTTCTTCAATGGAATAGGGGGGAGAGAGAGAGAGAGAGGAAAACACACTCAAGTATGCTTTTTTCTTGAAAAAGTAACCTCATATATGCTATTCAAAATTAAAAAACAAGAAGTTGAGAGAGTTAGTTTTTACTTAAAAAACTATTTCCCTATTTTCAATTCTTTTCCCTTTTAATTATTAATTACAAATTTGAATTTAAATAGTATTGGATCGGGTCAAACTCACATGCATGACCCAGTTCTCAATTCCAACAATAATTGATTTGATGTAGGTCTATTTTGACTTCATGAGAAGTGTCAGAACCAAGTTTGATGACCTATTTGCTGAAAGTTTTATTTCAGTTGATGAAATTGGATTGGGAGTCTCCAGGGAGCGGGAGTATCCTTCCTTTTCTGAAAGGCTGGGATGGAGATATCCTGGTAGCGGTGAGTTTTATGTATCTGAGGGAACTTTGCTTGTTCTTTGGCATTTTTGTCATATGGTTCCACCAAAGGACAGAAATTTATGGCTGAAAACATTTTTGTCCGAGACTATAGGCTCCTGTCTGATGAATGTTTATATTGGAGTACAAACTTCACGATGTCCCTTAAACAACTAGAGCATTTCTAATTCTAGAAGGGTTGGAATCTGTTTCGAAGGGAAAAAATTGTTCTCGACTTGATTGCTGTAGTTCTGTGATGGTCTACTCTGTACGTACAGAATGAGGGCATAAAATGTTATTATAAAATCCAAAAATATATGACACACATGAAATGTGTTTATTATGTATTTTGTAGCATAGAATTAAATTTAAAACCAGATTAATTATACAGATATTGATGATTTCTTTTTGTATAAATCAACAAAAAATATTTCTTGCAGAATTTTCCCGGATCTAAATTTTGGGTTGGATCACCTACCTCTTTGACGAACGGATATTCTAGGTCAAGGAAGTGTTACAAAAATGGACCACCCCCTATGTTCCACAATCCAAATACCTTTGGTGGTAATGATCATCCAAATTTTCGAAACCCCTTTCTTAATTCCTCGAATATGGAAATTAATGGGACTCTCTCTCTCTCTTTTATCCCAAGCAAAAGAAACACAAAAAATGTTCCTTTTGTGTTGTGTTTGGTTCTTTTCTATTCACGTCACCCAAGAAGAAGGTGAGAGAATATGCATTCCTTTTTTTTTCTTTTTGGAACCAAAGTGAGAGAGATAGGGAGGTTTTCCTTTCCACGTTGGCACATGAGGGGTTGAGGGGTGGTTTTTCCAATAACTACTCCCTCCCTCACAACATTCAAAACATTTGAATGTTGGGACGGGTCTACCCTCATGGGCGGATCCACCTCCATTTTCCAACATCTCTTACTCACACATAAGGGTTAGACTCGTATACAATATGATCATACTATCAAACACCAATTTCATACAGGCAAGTGGATCGTGTGACCTGCGAGAATACAAAGAGCTCTAGAACTATATACCGATTAAGGATATATAACAGTTCATCGTCAATGTGGTGATGAGGACATCGTATCTCGCTATACCTCAGACTTCTTTTATTCGACACAATCAACGTATCTCTTATCCCTCAAAATAATGTAAGAGTATACTTGACTCTAATCCAATCATGTATTCACAATTACATCACTAAAGACTTAGTCATCGACATAATTGACCGGTCTGTGAATACAGAGTAACGTGTCGGTCAAAGACATCCTTCCTTTCACACTACTAACTTTCAATTTTATCTTAACTGCTTTCTTAGACATGTACCGCCAAAGCGAATCATCCATAATTTCTTAGTAACATGCTAAAATAGTAACACTAAAATAAAATTTCAAAAAATAGACAAAAGTTCTAAGGGTATATAAATTGAGGTTGCGTATAAACCTCTGAGTTTCACACAATGAGATGGATATAATGAGATGAAGAGAGATGTATCATCTCATTACTCATATGGTCACATAAGCGCATGTGGTATGAAACACGTGCTATGATACTTTTCTTTCTATTTGGAAGCGTATGTCTTCTTTTCTAAGATAACGCATCGTACAGGTCTTAGTTCAAGTATATATAACACTTGACCAGAGTTTTCCTTTTTACAAGTTCTTTAACATCTCACAACATCAAGGAAAAAATCCACACCTGGCTTTTCGACAAGTTTAATGGATTGTGGAGAATCCATTTCGATTACCATATACATAGTATATCAACCGGTAATCTCATCTTAACACTTAACTAAGGCGGCTTATTTATGTTAATCCACCACAAATTAACACGCCTCATCTCTACATATCACACAGACATTAGAGGCGATTGCTCGTGTGAGAGAGTCAATCTCAAAACTTGTCAGACATACTTTTAATTCCAGGCACAAGAATTTTGGACACAAAAACAAAATTCAAATGTCAACTCATATGAGCATGACAATATATATACTTTCTGTATATAATTATAATCACTACTACAGTAACAAATACTGTCACAATCTATACAATCAATGTCATTTCACATGTCTCACAAACATATCCTTAGGCATTAACCATTAAAAAAATGACAAGCCACTACGAAATGCATAAATATATATATCTCAATGTCATTCCCCTCTTTTCAATCATGTCTCTGACAAAATTGCTCTTTGTGTCTATGTTTGGTTTTACCATTACATTTGGAGTCTTAGGCGTAAGCAATAGCTGACCGATTATCATAATTAATCGTCAAGCTCCCACTACGTTGCTTACTACTCCAAATATTCCAACATCCACTAAACCAAACTCATTTTCTGAACTGTGGAAACATTAATCACAAATTTGTTTCCATTATTAAAAAATGATACATAGATTTGTTTCTTGCTTCTTCATGAGATAGTGCTATCAATGAGCAAGCAAATATAACCAGAGATAGATTTTCTCTCATGCAAATCTCCTCTCTAATCAGCATTCGTGTATCCTTTTAATACTAAATCATTTCCTTAATAATGAAGGAAATAGTCTGCAGCACCGCTCAGGTATCCCAATATCCTTTTCATAACAATCAAATCATTCTATCTAGATTAGATAGATACCTGCCGACCAAACTCTATAACATGACAAATATTGGAATGAGTACACTTCATAGCGTGCTCCAAATTCCTAACAGTACTAGAATACGGTGTTCTGGACATTTCATCTATTCATTAGGAGTTTTAGGGCATATAACATCTCTTGAACTATTACCTATAGTCACAGGAGTATCAACAGGTTTGCAGTCTTTTAAGCTGAACCATTCCAGCGTCTTTATAATATAAGACTTTTGAGATAACTCCAGTAATCTCTTGGAATGATTTCTCTAGAATTCAATTCCCAATCTTTCTTACCTTTATCCTTCATCTCGAAGGTCATACTCCTTATCATTCGCCGTTAACAATATGTTCTTGACATATAAGGATAGAATTATAAATTCATCAATAAAATTTTCAAATAAAAACAATGGTTTTCGTCTATCATAACGAAATCATAAGAGATCACATCTCCATGAAATCTCAAACCCCAGTCTTCACATCCAACTGACGTAATTCTAAATCCAAATTGGTCACTATTGCCAACTATATGCGAATAGAGATAAATATCACTACTGGGAAAAGGTTTCCTTATAATCAATACTCTTTTACTGAGTGTAACATTTTACACCAGTTGAGCCTATTATCTCCCAATAGTTCTATCTGCCATACGCTTGGTTTTGAGAATCCAGTTATTCTCAATAACACTGTACCATGATAGAAGTTCAACCAATTGCCAAACATAGTTGGACTTCATTAACTCCTATTCTTTCTTCCATTGTCTTTTCCATTCACCTTGGAGGGACATGACAGAGTCTTATATTCATTTTTGAAACTCTTCTTCATTTTCTAAAGAAACAACAAATGCGTGCCCTTCAATCACCAAGTGATGCTTAGGCACATTTTTCCTAACACTTTTCTGAGTTTGTAACTCAGTTGAATCGTTAGAATTTTAAATCCCTCCCACTAGGATCAGCATTATTCTAAAAATCTGTAATAGACAAAAAAACTATTATTTGAATCAACTAATTCAAATAATAGATCTATGTTCTTCACATCACCTTTGCTAGGATAATCATTCTTCAGAAATGTGATATCCATGATCTAATCTCTACTGTAGTACCATTATCTTATTCACAAATGAATACTTAATTTTTAGACTGGTCGGAGTATCTTATAAAAATACTTTTACTTCTATAGGGATCCAATTTTTTTTAAAAACTTATCGGAAAAAGCTCAAAATAGAGTGTGTTGATCCCCAGGGTCACGAGTCACTAAGACACGACCTTTCATCAGTCTAAAGTTTATATCCTGTCATTGGTACCACCTTTGAAGGCACTTTGTTCAAAACAATGATCGCAGTCAACAAGATATCTCCCCAAAAGGAAATCTACAAGTGAATCTACGTCATCATGGATCTTGCCATATCCAACAATGTCCTATTCCTTCTCACTATAACATTACTCTGACGGGATGTGTAAGGAATGGTCAAATGTCAAATTGTGTTTCTTTCATCACCTAGATCTTTAAATTGATCTGGTAGACATTCACACCATCTATCCATCTGATTCTCTATCTCTCTCATATATGTTTAAAGCACTTATATGCTTCAGACTTTTGAGAAATCAAACAGATATGGTCAAACACGAGAAATCATCAATAAATGTAATGAAACACAAAATTCCATGCATACCCTTCATATCTATTAGATCACGAATGTCTGAATGGATCAAATACAATGGAAATTTAGTCCGTATGGCCCTTTTTTTTAAATGGTTTTTCTCTTCATTTTACTGTCAAGACAACATTTACATGTTGGTAAATCAAATTTTGTGAGTAAACCCTATAGTTCTATCCTCACTAGTTGACTTATCATGTCTTGCCCCAATGTGACCAAGTCTACCATATCAAATTATCAAAATTTGCAAAATGATAAAACTATTTGCAAACTGTCCGGAACCACTACACATGTCATTTAAATATAAATCATCCCTATATCTCTGAAAATTCAAATCACAGTCAAATTTCAAAAGAATAAGAAGAGATAAGATTCCATCGAATTTCTGACACGTAGAGACGGCCACTTTATAACTGTAGTTTACAAGTGCCAATTCCTTTAACGTTTATTCTTACATTGTTCTCTACATTTTATCTACTACCAGAAAGCAATCGATGAAAAACTCATAAATGCTTCTCTATCTATTCTTATATCCAAGGTTATTCTTTTGTGATCCGTCTATAATTTCCTTACTTTTCTTACTTTTGTTCCAGTCCCTTTCACGTTTAGAGTCCGAAACTTTGTTGGGACTAGATCTACTACAAAAGCATCAACTATGAATCTTGCAACACAAAGCTGCTCATCCGTAGCTGAACGTGGCAAGCAATGTTCGAGAAAGTCTTCATACTGTCATTGCGAATCAAACTGAATTTTAGGTGCTCCCACTGATAGGAAGGAATCGGATCAAAATTTAAACTTTCTATTCATTGGAGAGGACATGACCTATTGACTCTTATTCTTTCTCTTATCATGAGCAGTCAAAGTATTGTTCATTCTTAAATATCATGCCTTCAATCTGAGAGCCAACTAGAGTCGCTCAAGCAGTGGAATTTATCATTTTTCACACATGGTTGCATCTAGTTCTCTCCATTATTGGGCAGTATTGCCCACTACAGGATATTATATGACATGTTTGATACCTTTTTTAGGCATATAATTCTCTTATACATTTTATATTGTATAGCGTCATATCTCATGATTGCCGCCATTCAATTGTCATCTCTATTCAAATCCCCTATAAAAGATTTGAATGCTATGGTTTGGGTTTTCTAAGAGGGTAGACATACATACTAATGCTCATATTATTCACGTAATTTTGTACTTCAAAATTAACATTCATGACAGCTCAACATTAGGTATAGAATCGAAAGTTCACTATGTTCCCGATCATCATCTATGATGTTAATGTATCACTATCACAAATTTAATTTAAAGATATAAAATTCTATAAGTTTTAGGTGAAAATTACTTAAATTCTACCAACCTAAAACCTCCCACTTAAATACACTAAGTATTTAATATAATATTTTAATTTTGGATGAAAATTTCTAAATCTACCAATCCAAAATTTTCATTTAAGGGAGAGACCTTTCAAGTCCTTTTGCGCACATGATCATAAATAATGAACATAACTGACAGATATTTGAAAGAAATTAAAATTTCGAACATTCATGTATAATATGATCATGATCTTAATCAATCATTCAGTATATGCAAAAGAAAGAACATATAAATAAATTATCTGATTTAAGATATATCCATTCGTGATATCATATTTACAATTTCCTTAGATAGTCTATCTCTAGGAGCGAACCTCCTTACTGCATTTGGGGAATTGTTTATATTTTGGGAAAGTCTTTTCTTCACTTGACTCTCTAAATTCTTGATTTTTCATATTTTTGTTAATATCGGTCTTACAACATCAAGAATCATATGATCATGCTCGGCAAGTAACTTATCAACCATGTTAGCCCAATAAGGAGGTAGGGAATTTCTCAGTATATACACGTCATCCCCCTAAAAGGAATGACCGAGCTGAATGAGTTCCAAACGTTTCAGCTCCATGATCTCTAAATGATCTGACAAAGAATAAGATGGGTCCATCTTGTACGTCAACATTTGATCCAACTTCATTAAACGTTATGGACTTCTCAAATCTCTTTCCCTTCCCAGAGACCCGGAAGTTCTCCAAGAGCACATCCGATTATTACCATTTCTTTGAAAAATGAGAACAATATTAGATTAGATACATAGCCAACCATAATATTATAACAAATAATAAAAATTATTTATTTTAAATAATATGCTCAATTTTCAAATAATTTTATGTTGAAAAAATGAATTTTTCATACATAAAAAAAGAGCATAAAATTAAAACGAGCATAAACAATTTACACTCAAGTAGCCAAAATTAATAAAATAATTTTCTAGTCCCATAAAAAATTTTTCAGAATTTTCTAGAACAGAAAAATGATTTTTCTGTAATTTTCTAACATTTATTGATTATAAATCAATAAATAATAATTTTCAACACCGGAAAATATATTAAAATTCATAGAAAAATCTAAAATGATTTTTTATGACTTATACAAAATTTTCCAAAATTTTTCGGACTGAAAAACTATTTTTCGTAATTTTCTAACACTTATTGATTTAATAATCAAAATAAATATTTTTCATCACCAAAAAATAAATTTTAAATCACAGAAAAATCAAAATAAATACAAGATTTATTCCAGTGAAAATTGGGACCAAAATGACTCGTGCACGAGCTTCTACGGGCCAAAGAACGCAACTGTAACAAAACAAAGTTCTGGCATACTCACACGCCTACAGTGGCGCGTGAGGTCCACACGCCGCCTTTCTGGTTCCCGTTGGTCATCAAAGTTTTTGGCTACCCCCACTTTTTCAATGTCTCTGAGTTTAATGGTGTTCTCGGATTTTCAATCGGATATCGCTAGCCTAGGGAGTGGATTACACCTGCTGTTGCCAAGAGTGGGATTGACTAATTTACTGTTATCTTCTTCCCCAAATTTTCAGATTTCGACTCAAACTTTGAATGGTCATATCTCTCTCAATTCTTAACCATTTTTTGCAATCTTTATATGGTTGGAAAGCATTTTTCATAAAAAATCTAACCATACAAATTTCATATTACAAAACGCAGTAGTTTAAAATATATGAGTATATTAAATTTCGGTTACGATTTATATTATCTTTTAATATACTCATCCGTTACATGCCAAATTTTGCAGATTAGATCTACATCTCATAAGCATGCTATGGTATAAAAATGAAAGCATTTCGATGAGCCAATTTCATGATGCCATTAATGAACCTCTAAGTTCATGCATATATATATATATATATATATTAATTACCCAAATTAGGTAGGAAACAACCCATGCATGCTCTGATACCAATGATGATTTTTTTTTGTATAAATCAACAAAAAATATTTCTTGCGGAATTTTCCCGGATCTAAATTTTGAGTTGGATCACTTACTTCTTTGACGAACGGGTATTCTAGGTCGAGGAAGTGTCACAAAAATGGAACACCCCCTATGTTCCACAATCCAAATACCTTTGGTGGTAATGATCATCCAAAATTTTGAAACCCCTTTCTTTATTCCTCGAATGTGGAAATTAATGGGACTTTCTCTCCCTCTTTTATCCCAAGCAAAAGAAACACAAAAAATGTCCCTTTTGTGTTTTGTGTTTGGTTCTTTTCTATTCACGTCACCCAAGAAGAAGGTGAGAGAATATGCATTCCTTTTTTTTCTTTTTGGAACCAAAGTGAGAGAGAGAGAGGGAGGTTTTCCTTTCCACGTTGGCACATGAGGGGTTGAGGGGTGGTTTTTCTAATAACTACTCCCTCCCTCACAACATTCAAAACATTTGAATGTTGGGGAGGGTCTACCCTCATGGGCGGATCCGCCTCCATTTTCCAACAGATATTAATGAGAACCAAATTAATCTCCAAAGGAGATGTGCTTGGGTAAATGGGTATCCCGTGCTAGAGCTACCTCGAGTCCATATTCCTTCTTACCCAATGATTCATTGTGCCAAACTCAGTGATTATGGAGAATATATTTTCTTTTTTGAACAAACAATGGGGGATTTAGGCAGTGTGCAAAGCTAGTCGTGGGCTCAGAGTGATGTGAGATTTATAGCGCATAAAATAAATTTGAATCTAAAACATAGATTAATCATACAGATATTTATACACAGTAAAATTAATTTCTAAGGAGATGTTATGGTAAATAGGTGTCCGAAGCAAGAGTGAGCATGACTCCATAGCCCACTCCTTCATTGTTCATGAACTTGTTTCTTATGGGGAATGATATATATATGTTTTCCTTTCTTCTTGAACATGGGTGACTTCAAACTGTGTACAAAGCAAGTTGCGGTTTTGGAGTTATGTGAGATTTGTACAGAGGTGATTGTATAAGATCCAACAACCCATTATCATAAGGCCCGAATCACCCGAATCCATTAGATCATAAAGCTCATGAACAATTAAATACGCTCTCGATCTATCAGTTGAGTGTTCTCTTGGTCAAGTGCTCTAATTTATACCTTTTGACCCTCACGGTCTTTCTCTCTCGATAAGCCAGTTGTTTCTTGACCTCTTGGTCATCCTAGCTCTCGAATCCCAAACCTCTTGGTTATCCAACTTTTCAATGGATATATTTCATTAAATACAAAAGTAGCTCTGTTATGCAAAAAGTATAACTTGAGATTCTTCGATAAGGAAGCAAATTTCTAATAAATTTAAATCTTCTTTAATTGGATATGAACCTCCCATATTCTCAAGAAAATCTTTCTCAATAAGGAAACAGATCTTGATAGTCACTCTCGATATAGCAAGAAATTTTCGTGACAACTTGAACTTTTCTCAACTGACAGAATTCTGAATCTCTTAGAGATCTTTGATTATAGTCCATGTAATTTTGAAAAATCCATAGCAATCTTTCTACAAAGAAATTAGGGTTTCTACACCCCTAAGTGCATATGGTACTTGCTATACATGCATGCTATAGAGACAACTCTACAGTTATCACACAAAAACAACACAGAGTTATCACATAGAGACAACTCTTCTCAGTTTGTTTTTAATTCTCTCATAATCGCTTTTTCTAATTTGAGCATTAGAGTCTCCCCGTGGAGGAGTCTCAACATTCACAAAGACCGTGAAGACTCTTCACCACACCGGTTCCATATTCAGGTTAGCAGAGCAAATATTTGTGGAGCAAACCCACCTCCATCAAGAGGAGTGTTTAATATGCTCTCTCTCTCTCTCTCTCTCTCTCTCTCTCTCTCACTCTATCATGTTTTAGTTGGCTTCGGAGGAATAGAGTTTGAGGATTTTTGAGAGGTTGTAGAAACCCTTGTTGAGGAATCTGAGTTCAAGTATACATTCATGATAGACATCAAACATGATTGCTAAGAAGCCTTGTTTAATTTTTCCTTAATTAGACATTATTACCTTTCTTATGATGTTAACTCCACTTATGGTGTGCATTCTTTGTTTGTGTAATTTATCAACTTATGTTTCTTTGGTAAAATTACTAAATATTGCAGTTTTTAGTATCAGACATTGGGATTATGCGGAATCCTAAAATGTTTTATGATCCTTCAGCTGTTTGTTTGCATAGGTTCTTAATTTTTTGGATCGGAAGTTTGTATCAATTACTCTAGCAGACTATTTCTTGGGGCTTGTCTATCACTCTTATTTTCAATTTTCTCCATGATTGTATGATGCATCCCAAAATCAAGGTGTTTGATTACAAGGTGGGGAAGTGTTTGTTGAGAATAAGTTCTTATTTTTGAACTTTTTGACCAAAACAGTTTTGGTTTAATGACAATTTTAAATTTCTTTAAAGGAAAACTTTAGTTTGGTATGAGATTTTTTCTCCCACTGGTTGACATATACATATTTTTTAATAAGACAAAAATAGGCATAAGAACAGTTTATAATATCTTTATTCTAATCCAACTTCCCCTAAGAGACCATTTTTCTTTGTAGTGTTACGATAAATCTTACTAGTATAGAAGCAAATAAGTGGGCGAGGGGTTGCGGGAGTGCTGTTTCAATTCTTTTTTTGGTTTTCTTTTTCTTTTTTTTTTTCATCTACTCTCCCTCTCTCTCTCTATCCTTTTTATTACTCTCCTTCAATCCCTCTCTCTCTCTCTCTCCCTCTTGGTTCTCTCCCCCTCTCTCTCCATTTATTGCTCTGTAACTCTCTCTCTTCATTTATTACTCTCCCTCTCTCTCTCCCTGTCTCTCCCTCCTCTCTCTCTCTCCCCACCTCCCACCCGCCCCTCTCTCTCTATGACTTCATTTTTATACAAATATTAATATTATATAAATATATAAATATTTTTATCATTTTAATTTCATATATTTAATACTAAAAAAAATATTTAAATATTTTTATTTCATATGTTATCTTATTATTATTATAGAAAGAAACAAGTTGGAGAGTTCTTCTTCCCATTTTTTTCACCATTGACTCTTCTTTGGTTCCACTATTACTAATTTATTACTGTTTTTTTTACCCATTTACCCTTTTTTTTGCTTTTTTTTTATTTCTTTTTTTTTAACCCTTCACCGTTCCTTTTTTTTTTATACTTCCTTTTAGGTTTCTTCTTCTTCTTTTTTTTTACTTCTTTTTTTTTTCACCCTTTACTCTTTTTTTTTTTCAGATTGCACTGTTATTGGTTAGCTACTGTTCTTATTTTTTTACTTCTTTTTTTCCACTCATTTACTCTTTTTTTCCTTCTTATATTTCACCGTTCAACCTCTTTTTTTTTGTGGGTTTCTTCTTCTTCTTCTTCTTTTTACTTCTTTTTTTTTCACCCTTCATCTTTCCATTTTTTCACTCCTTTTTTTTATTCCATTGTGGGAGGGCGTCATTTTCTTTTTATTTTATTTTTATTTTTATTTTTATATCTTACTATAATAGAAAGAAATAGGTGGGGGAGTGGGAGAACGTGTCACCTTGGATTGGAATAGTAGGCTATTGTTTATTTTTTAGGGTATTTTTTTTATACTTCCTTTTTCTTATATTATTATTATATGCCAACTATTCTTTTTTTTTTGGGCTTCTTCTATCTTCTTTTTTTTTTTTTTACTTTTTTTTTCTTATCCATTTACCCTTTTTTTTTGTGCTTCACCTTTCCTTTTTTTATTTTACTTTTTTTGGGTTTTTTCTTCTTTTTCTTTTTAATTCTTTTTTTTCATTTTTCATCCTTATTTTTTTCACTCCTTTTTTTGTTCTATTGTTATCGTTTTGTTACTTTTTTTTTTTACTACTTTTTTTCACCAATTTACCCTTTTCTGTTTCTTTTTATTCACTCTTTACTCGTCTTTTTTTTAACTTTTTTTTGAGTTTCTCCTTATTTTTTTCACCTTTTAATATTTTTTTCACTCATTTTTTTTTTGATTCTACGATTACCGGTTTTCTATTATTTCTTTTTTTACTTTTTTATCCGAGAGAGTGGGAAGGAATGTCATCTCGGATGGGAACAGTTGGCTACTGTTCCCTCCTTTTTTATTTTTATTTTTTTGGGTTTTTTCTTCTTCTTCTTCTTTTTTTTACTTTTTTTGGATTTCTTTTTTTTCTTTTTTTCTTTTTCACCTTTCGCCTTTCTTTTTTTTTCGCTCGTTCTTTTTGGATTTCACTATTACCGGTTTGTTGTTGTTCTTTTTTTTTTTTCTTTTTTTTTCACCCATTTACTTTTTTTTTGCTTCTTTTTTTCCACCCTACACCCTTCCTTTTTTTTCTTTTACTTTTTTTAGATTTCTTCTTTTTTTCTTCTTTTTTTTCATCATTCACTCTTCCCTTTTCCAATTTTTTTGGGTTCCACTATTATTGGTTTACTACTATTCTTTTTTTTTTTTTACTTCTTTTCTTTAGTTTCTTCTTTTTCTTCTTTACTTTTTTTTCCACCCGTCATTATATATATATATATTTTAACTATATATATAAAGAAACAAGTGTGAAGAAAGGAGTAGGAGGAATTGCCATCTCATATGGAAACAATTTGCTATTAATTTTTTTTTTTGGGCTTGTTCTTCATTTTTTTACTCCTTTTTTTCACCCTTCACCCTTCCTCTTTTTTTTTTCTTTCTCTTTTTTGGATTTTTTCTTCTTCTTCTTATTTTTTTTTTACCGTTCACTATTCTTTTTTTGAGTTCCACCGGTTTGCTATTATCACTTTTTTTTACTTATTATTTTTTTTTTTTGCTTCTTTTTTACTTTTTTTCACCCTTTATCCTTATTTTTTTTCCACCCTTCATCATTCTTTTCTGTCTTTTTTCTTATTTTGGGGGCTTCTTCTTCCCTTTTTTTACTTCTTTTTTTTTTTACCCTTCACCCCTCTTATTTTTTTTTTTTTTACTTTTTTTTGGGTTTCTTCGTCTTCGTTTTCTTTTTCTTCTTCTTTTTTACTTCTTTTTTTTACCGTCTTCTTTTTCTTCTTCTTTTTTACTTCTTTTTTTTACCCTTTATCTTTCTTTTTTTCACTTTTTTTTTGAATTCCACTGTTATCGGTTTCTTATTATTTCCTTTTTTTACTTCATTTTTTTATTTCTTCTTTTTCTTTTTTACTTTTTTTTTTAACATTCACCTTTTTTTTCAATAATTATAACATACAAAAAAAGACTTGGGTCAAAGTCGCACCTTGTGCGGCTAGAACCCCCTAGTATTTATAACAGAATCTTTGAAAGGCTGCTAAATTGCGCGATCACTTATTCTGGGCTGGGGGACCTGTTAATGCCGGTAAATACAATTCAAGGCCTTGCGAAACCGGATTTTTCTATGAACGAGATGATTATTTTTTTTGTTGTACAAGAATTTGAATCTGAAATCACCATGTTGGGGAGGGGCATTTGTACCACCAGACTGTCCCCTTGGGACTGAACGAGGTGACTATGACGGTTACTATGGGCGGTTTTTCTTCCATTGGTATGCCCAGATGCTATTCGAACATTCTGACAATGTTCTGAGGGGACACAGATTGTTGTAAAGGTACGTTGTGCTATGTCAAAGCCATTTACCTGTTTTCCGTGATTGTTTGTTTCCATTAGGTATTTGTACTTCTCATTTTCCCTCTAAAATGAGGCTTAACTTCTCATGTTAATAGTCTTCATATTCATGACAGGCCAGGAATTTGAATGTGAGTTGTCTTTGTGATTTTGCCCTTATTATTTGTGCAAGTTGACAATGAATGTTCAAGTTCAACATGGCTTGGCAATTTACTAAAATATTGATGTCATCTCATATGAACAAAAAACTTGAGATGTTCAATGTAACGATCCACAATGGCTGTGCTGATGTTTGCAAACCCAGGTTACTAGAGTCGTATTTTTGACATGGTTAAGGTTCTGATATTAGTAGATATTCAGCAACTATTTGTGAGCTTCTTTTGGGAGTACCAGGATGTAACAGAAGCTGTATTATATTACTAATAGTAATTACATTATGAAAATAATACTCGATGATTCTAATTGTATTTTTGCATATACACCTTATGTGATTTGCATTTTAAAAAACAAATATCACTTGAGAGGATCCTTCATTTCTATTTTTTCTCCTTTCTTTTACTCTTTATCTCCTGAGAAGGTGGGCAGGAGTGTGAAGGCCAAAGCTTTTAAGGGTGAAGTGTAGGTTTGAGTAAAGGAGGTGAGCAAGCCTGAAGCAAAGATCTTCTGATGGTGTTTCAGGTTGAAAGGTAGGGAATGGATGGAGATTGTTGTCTTTCTGTGTGGTTTGAAAAAGCTTGAGCATGGATGCAGGAGCTTGCTTTTTGTTAGTGCAAGGTGTTGTGTGCATTAGGTGTTTGCACAGAGTTTTGGTATTTGGAAAGTGGGAATCCTTGGGGAGGAAACTTAAATCCTAGGATCTTACTATTGCTGAGCTGAATAAAAACTCATAAGAATGATTCCTTGACTTTGATGGAGGTGGACAAGGTTTTATCAAGTGGAACATAGCCAGGTTCCCTATTGCATGGTTGTTTGTGTGCCAAGGGAAACATAGTCACATTCCTTCTTGTGTGGTTTTTGTGCATTCTCCTTTCATACCCATTTTATTTTGCAAATTCTTGGGCTCTCATACATATGTTTTATTTTTCCCCTTAAAACATGAAATTGCCATTTTTCTGGGCACCTATAGAATAATTGTACATGTCTCTCTGGCAATAGGCTATCTGAGTTTGTTTCAACCTTTACTATGATATTTTAATTAACCTAGATTGTCAACATTTGGTGCTTTAATCCTTTATCAACCTTTCCTCTGATATTTCATTTTTCCATTTCAAAGAAAAATCCAAAAAACTAAAGATAATATCGCCAATGAGTTCGACATATTTGGAGGGGAAGCAATTACCTGTTCACAAACGAAGTTCCATCAAACCATCTTGTCAGGTGTTCCATGCATGACCATCACTGACGTGCAAATTTTGAACATGTGAATCTGCAGATTCCAGCAGTATTCTGGTAGTATAGAACTTCTGGTCATGCAACTGAGCTGACGGCAGGCTATCATAATCCCACAAATCAAGATGGATACTCTGCAGTTTTTGAGATTCTGAAGAAGCACTGTGTAACAATAAAGTTTATATGCCCAGGTCCACAGGTATCTTGTCAAAAAAATGGTGAAGCATACGCTGATCCAGAAGGTTTAAGTTGGCAGGTGATGATCAACCTATGTTATTTGCTTCCATATAACTTGAATGGGTTCTACTGTGCAATGTGGAGGTCAACCTGGCACCGACATTGATTTCTTGTATATTTGACTCTTCTTTGCTTGGTGCCGTGCTAGAGGAGTTATACACGAGGTAGTGATAAATTCATTATTGAACCTATAGGTTTTAATTCGGCCTGGGAGCGAGTAACATTAGAAGGGAAGCTCGCATTCAATGCATGTATTCCCTCAAGTATGTTATTCTTTGAGCTTGCTGTATGTAGGTCATGTACTGTATGGTTATTTATTTATTTTATTATTATTATTACTATTATTTTACGTTTATGTGTATACCTTCGAAGAGTTGTTATATAGTTGGTGATCGTTGCGATTGTTTTTTGTATTTATCACTTCGCTAACAATCAATTTCCCTCTCCTTGGAGCAATTACAGGTGAAAATGAGGCTTAATTTGGCATGTCAATCTTGATAGATAAACATACGGGGTGCCTATGAAACAAACTCCAAGGAACATCCCAAAGATTATAAAAATAAAAAAAAATTAAAAAAAAAAAAAAAAAAAAAAAAAACACCCACTCCAAACAAGGTCTGCCATTGAGCTCAAGACGCATGCATCTGTCAATATGATTTTCAATGTATTCTGCTTCCTCCTAAATTTAAATTCATTTATCAGTTTGTAATTTTATCCTGGCAACTAATCTTGCAAAACTTGGAAGCCATCAGACAGTTGGCTTAGTAAGAAGGATGCTGATTCCTTTAACCAAAAAATTCATCATTACATCCTCAATCAATATATTGGGATCACAGAACTAACCACTAAAATTTTGGTCCTCCGAAATGAGAATAATGTTAAATGGCTCCGAAGGAATAACATGGGTGGATTGGACCTTCGAATCATTGAACTGGGCTTATAGGACGGGAGGGACTCCATACGTTACCAGTTTGTGTTCCAGTAGCGCAAAGTCTTAGTAGTCCCAAGAACTTTTAGTCCATGATAAAAATATTTCTCAAGACAGCATCACAAGCAAACAAGTCAGTTTTTGCCACCTTGATACCATTAATCACCTCACCCACAGTAATGGCACAGCAAGTGGCTACATCGGGGTATTACCCTAGTTATCCTTTGTTTTTTCCATCAACTATAAGATGCAATCCGGCATATCGTCCCACCATATAGTATTGAGAAAGTCTCAGGAGCAACACACCCACCAATTTTAGTTATCACAGCATGATATAGACCCAAACGCATCATAATAAAAGCACAAGTCCATAAAAAGTTAATTTCCATAACATTTCGTAAAATATTCCATGACTTTGGTCCTGAAAAAAAGCATCATAAGCTTTACACTATGACATTGGCCAGATACAGTCCCATTCTGCACCACAGTGATACCTTCAAACACCTCACCCAAATGACTTTCCTGAGAGAGACATTCCCATTGCTCTATTCAACAGTTTCACAAACAATCACGATGCCTTTCTGACATATGAGCAGTTGGAATGACATTGTTCAACCCCTTAATAGCAACTGTCACATGTGTTCCATCAAAACTACAACAAAGCAATCGACCCAGTATTTTTTTCAATCTTTAATCACCAAACCTTATAAGATGGTTTCTAACTGTAATGAGAGAATATTTTATAATTTCTAAAATGAGAAAACCACTAAATCGCTGAGGCAAATGTGACAATGTAATTGCTTTTATCTAAATGTAATAGTCAAACCAGGACCAGCCAAAAATGGTAAATTGACCATAAATGAAAACTGTGCAATCATATTGGACAATGGATGCGCAAGCAGGATGCTTCAGCCAACATGAATGGTAATGAGTAAAGTAGTGAACATATTACCTGCTTCGGTTCCCAAGCTGACATAGCCCAAAACTCTCAGAAAGAAAACCATCACAATTTTTCAAGTAAAACCCTCAATGGCCTTTGAATCTCTCGTCTTTTCTTAACATCTCTAGGAGACATCAGGATGTACAAAGGATTCAATAGAGAAAGTGCAAGAACCAACAAGAAGGCTTTCCCACATGTTGTAACATAACCCCTTTCTTCCTCCATACTTCATCAACAGACTTAGCCCTTGCAGTTTGTCCCACTCATGTGAACCCAAACGATCATCATCCGCATAGTTATTCAACAAACTCACTTTGGAGTTGCCGGTGTGTATCTTGAATGATGTGAAAACTTTTTCCATCATCTTTGGGAGTCACAATATTGTGGATAATCACACTCACATGGAATAGTCCTAGCCTACAGAAAATAAAGTTAAATACAAATCAGCATCCAAGTTGAGGATCAAGACTGGAAAAACAAACAAAAAATAGCAAATCATATCAAATTCAGGACATTGCCAGAAAGGCACATAATAATTGATAATTTCCTTGAAAATGAAGTTCAAAAAATAAATAAATAAAGAAAAAAAGTGAATTTTTGTGCTCTGGACCATAGTGTAAAGGTTATGTCTCAGATACACAACTCTTATAATGTGATTCTAATGTAAGAGATGAAAATGTCAAGCCGGATGCAAAGGAGGGAGGATGTCCAATTCTAAGGTCCTGCTTAGCCGAGATGTGTCATTTATAATTGTTTAATGGGGGCTTCTTATGCAGATCTTACTGCCCAACAAGGGCAATTTAGTCAGATCAGCGATACATTTGTAACTTCTTATCAAGGGAAGCAAGTGATTTATCAAATCAACTCATCTCTTTTGGATTCCGATTTCGACTCCTAAGTGCGAACCAAATGCCACCAAAATTCCATTTTTAACTTTTTGACTCCAAATAAAAAAGTTCATTTAAAATGAAATGAATTAAAGAATTCATTTGAAATTAATTGAGAGATCATTTCTCATTTGGTCCCGAGTACAACATAGATGACAGACAGTTGCATGCATGTAAAATAGCAGGAAAAAAAATCCTGTTGATGATTTGACTCACCTTGCGAAATGTGAAAGATACCCTCCTTGAACCCCTTCTGATTTCATTATCATTCACAATGTCAACCTGTAAACCAGGCATGGTAAATATTGCACAATGGGGATGTCAGAGTTGATGAGTAAGAAATCCAGATAAAAACTACCAAAAATGCACAAACGTCTTACAAAAAATTTGCCATTCCAAGTAAAGGAACAGTGATAGGGGGAAATAAACCACTAGCAACTTTCCAGAATTTTAAGCTTTTACCCTTCAAAGACTCATCATTAGCCATTCATTTTCCTCTGTTTAAAAGTCATCCTAAAGGAAAACATGGAAAAATTCATCTTGTAAAACTGAAGGTCATAATATTGTCACGGAGAGAAAAGACAAGATTTCTAATATTTTATAGAAAGATGAAGAATTAGATCACCCACTCCACATGCTTCATTTTTTTGTAAGGGTGTCAAGATAAATAAAGCCAACAAACATTATTTAATCGAGACGGATAAAAGAAAAGAAAAGAAAATGAGAAAACATGTTAAACAGCCGGAATGTCTGTCTAGAACAATGACTTGTTGTCTCAAGAAAGGGCTAATCTCAAAAATCATAGTTTCACCTTCATTCAAGCTATCAAATCTATTTAAGAGGAACATTCAGTAAATAAGTAGACAGTAATAAGACACCTTATGATGGGGAATGTAATGATGCCAAGCATATCGTCCCTCTCCAGATAGTAGGAGCATTGACCGAGGAGGAAGATAGATGGCCTTCCTTACAAAACTTGAACAGCCTTCAGAACACTCAGTGTTTGCATTAATAGAAGACGCAGCTTTTGGAAGCCAAACACCATCTGCATATTTCCTGAATTCCATAATGCAAGGTCCTGCTAATGAGAGGCTAAAAATAAATCCCTCAAATGCAGAATGCGTATCTATATGAGGGGGCAAGCCCACACCAGGTGGATACTCATTAACCTGTGCCAGAATTTGAAAGAAAAATCCCTCAGAAGCAACCATGTTTAATGAACTCTCTATCCTTACACACAGTTAAACTAGCACAAAAGAGAAAAATTTTCCATGCAGAAGAAATTAAAGAATTGATGGTGTGATGTCACAACATACTGTTAACTGGTTCAGAGGAGTACTTGCAAAGTCCAAATTTGAAATCGAGGCAATTCTCCTAACTATTGGCATAACAAATCGAGGAAGTTCACCTAAATGCTCTCTTGGGTCAATATTCCTTGTCTGCATCAGAATCAAACGAGGTTTAATGGGTGCACAAGCTATTTCTTGTATAGGTTGGCAAAGACCATTATAAAGACAATATCAGTAGATCAAACTGCATTAACTTCCATATCAGGATGCATGAATTGCATGTCTTGAAAAAGAACCCATACCACTAGCACCAACAATGAAAAATATTAAATAGGAAAATGAAAGGTAATGACTAAACAATAAAATGTCCTTCACATGAACATACACTCAGAAGGTGGAAAAAGGATCAGACATTATCCAGAATTGACTTGTAACATGGACAGAATTTGAAAACATGATAGTGGAAAAAAAAAAAAAAAAAAAAAAAAAAAGAAAAAAGAAGAAGAAGTGACCATGTGGGCTGGGCTCACTTTATAATATCTCAAAAAGGATTAACTAGATCCTAGTGAGCTGGAGAGTCAATTGAAATTGTTAAAGTCAAATGATTATGACTCATTCATTAAAAAGTTTAGAAGCAAAGGTCTACAGCTAGAATACTTAAACCAGTGATTCATGTAAAGCAAATTTAAGAGTGATTTCTCTGAAATAATCACCTTTCCAATAAAACGGGAAAAGAAATGGAGAAAAGCCTAGGCAGATCCAAATTTTCTAACATGCAGAGGAGAATCCAAATTGCTATATTGAGCACTACAGCCTTAACATGGATAATTTTAACAAGAATATATTTTAGAACTAACTTCATAATGGAACTCATAGCCATAGTGCTGAACCCTCCTTTTGGAAAGGGATTTCCAGGGTCTGCAATCAACTGCTGCAAGCATTTCCTGGAAAAAACAAACAGAATCAGCACATTCTCCAGAATTATTCAGAAAGCATGCAGGAACTCAAAGTGCAAAGGTAATATGGGTTTATAAATAGCTCTAAATAGAGTGGAATAAACCAAACCTGCTCCTCTTTTGGAGACACAAAGCCAAGCCACAGCTGAATGCCTGGAATACCCAACTCCGTAGCCAGCAAGGACACTGGAAATGAATTATTAACCTGCACCCAAACTTTTTACTAAGAAATGAAATTTATAGTAAAGTTAAGAAGCAACTAGATGAAGCAGTAACATAAAACTGTGCACATAAAACTCCAAAATCCAAGTTCCACCGTCAACTAAATTGAGTGCATGGTAGACAAACAAAGTTTGTTCCAAGTTTCTTTCTTCCTCTTTTTCTAGAAGCAAGGAAAGAGTCAGCAAGAAATATGGTTTGATCAGAATGAAAAACTAGTGGGAGTATTAAAATGCAGATAGAAGAAATGGATGACAGAATAAAATGAAGAGCAGTGCTTGCAGCCAACTTTGAGAAACTAATAATCTGAAATGTAAGATTATCATATATTTCAGCATTTCACATGAAGAGTCGAAACAAATTAAAACTGCTTATTTTATTTTAGAATGCAGCTCCATGGAAATAAAGGAAATAGAGACTTGTTGTACAGTGAGAAAAGAAAGAAGACGACTTTGCCAGACAAGATGAAGCAGTGACATAAAACTATGTGCACTGCATAGTGGACAAATGAAGTTTGTTCCAAGCTTCTTTCTTCCTCCTCTTATTCCAACGACAAGGAAACAATCACTGGTAGATGCGGCTGGAGCTGGATGAAAATTTGGTGGGAGTATCAAAATGCAGATACAAGAAATGGATGACAGATTTTAGCATCCCAAATGAAAGAGTCCCAAAAAAAAAAAATAACTGCTTATTTTATTGTAGAATGCAGATCCCCGGAAACAGTGGAAATAGAGACTTGTTGTCAAGTGAGAGAGAAAGAAATAGACTTGTTGGACAAGAAAAGAAACATTACATTGTTGTAATGCTGTTGCAAGGGTATGATAGGGAATGATTTAGAGAACTGCTAGGCTAACTAGGATAGGAATAAGTGAAGTGATTTTTTTTTATGAAGATCAAGGGCATTCATCCTTGTGCTTTTACCTCTGTAAGAATGCCCCAATAACTTGAATAGATTGATAGGCAAGACTTTCGCCTTCTGATTATTCATCTATTCTATCTTTGTCTTCCATTACCTAATTCCTACGAAAAGTATTGAGAAAGACTAATGTTAAAAGAAAGAAATCTCCTCCTATATACGCCGTTGAATAGGAGGGTAAGTCTTTATAAGAGCGGGCTTCAAAGAAACTAGAAAGAGTAGCGGAAGAGTATAAGGAAAAGGAGAAAAAAAAAAGAAATAGAACAACTAGAAACAGTGAACTGCAGAAGAAAGAGGCAGGAGGGAGGGGGATTAAATGCAAAAGGAGAAGAGTACCAAAAAGAGAATCTGTGTTAGAAAAGAAAAAACAAAGTGAAAAACAAGACAAGCAATGGATCCGTGCGCACGCGCCGGGGGGCAGTGTGGTTGTCGAAGCACAAAGGATAAGAAGATCAGGGAGAAAAACAAAGGAGTGCAGAGAAGAACATCAGACACCAAAGAAGAGAATGATGCCGAGGCTAATGAGAGGAAGAGAGTAAGATGACAATGACTGAAGAGAGGAAGAGTGGAAGACAAAACTAAGAAATCAGATCAGACATCAGACATTAGGTGATTTCTTCTCCATTTTCATTCCGTCATGCCACAAAATTTCATCAGACATCAGACTTTATTTTTTCTTCTATTTTTTCATTTGGCTCTCTGTTGCCTGCTGCCCTGTTCTTCTACTGAACTGATTGCCAAATTTTTTTCTGTGCTTTCTTTTTTTGGTATCCAGCTCTCTCTTGTCTACTGCCACCATTAATATTATTAGTGCTATTATCACGATTTTCATTAGTGTTATTACTAATAGCATTAGTAATATAAAATATATTACTTTAATATTACTATTATATTTATATTTTTTATAATATATGTATTAGTTTATTGATTCTTTCATTTATTTACTTATTATTACTTATATTTTCTTTAACTCGTTTTGCATATCATTATTTGAAGAACTCCGCCACGGCCGGTCCCAAACCCGGATAAAGGAGTAGGGTTGTGATAAGTTGATAGTCAACGCAAAACCTTTTGTCAAATGAAAAATGAGAGACAAACATATAAATACTTTTGGGGCATTTCTCCCTCAGCGACGGATGTAGAGATAAGTTAATAAGGGACCCTAGGGTGCGGGTAAATAAGTTAGGCCATGAAGATAGAATTCATGTAGCCACTTGGAATATAAGATCTTTGACCGGTAAATTAGGAGAGATAGGAGAAACAATAAATAGATAATTCAAGAGACTAAGTGGGTCGGGGAGAAAGCTAGAGAAGTAGAGGCATATGGTCATACGTTTTGGTACACCAGTAAGGATAGAACTAAGAATGGGATAGGAATAATCGTACATAAGTATCTATTAGATGATGTAATAGAGATAAGAAAAAAATGTGATAGAATTATATTTGTCAAGATACTAGATGGAGAAAACATAATTAATATAGTTAGTGTCTATACGTCTCAAATAGGTATAGATGCAATTAGTAAAAGACAATTTTGAGAAAATTTAGATGAATTTATACAAATTATACCTAGTAGAGAGAGTTATTTATTGAAGGATATTTAAATGGACATGTAGAAGAAAGGAATGAAGGATTCGAACTCGTACATGAAAACTTTGGTTTTGGTAGTAGGAATGAGACAGGAGATACCATTTTAGAGTTTACCATAGCATTCAATCCGATAGTTGTAAACACCATGTTAAGAAAAAAGACGCGCACTTAATTACATATAGAAGTTGGTCTAATCTAGCCAAATAGATTACTTTCCTACTAGGAGGGGTGATAAATGACCTGTAAGGATTGCAAAGTTATACCGGAGGAGAATGTAACAACTCAGCATAGACTCCTAATTTTAGATATACGTGTATCTAAAAGACAGAAAATATCGTCTATTTGTAGAGTTAAAAATTAAGTGATGGAATCTAAAAGGAGAAAAGATGACGATACTTAGAGATAAATTAATTCAGATAGCAAATTGGTTTACTAATGATGATTTAGAAACAATGTGGAGAGAGATGTCTACTAATATTAAGAATATAGGTATAGAGGTTCTTGGTGTCTCAAAGGGTCAAGCCTCAGTAGGCAAGGAATCATGATGGTGGAACGAAGAAATATAAACTGTCATTCGGACAAAACGAGAGTGTTATAAGAACCTCAAGAATAATAGTAGTAATGATGCATATGAAAAATACAAAAGTGCAGACAAGAAGTGAAAAATATTATCCAAAAATCAAAAAATAAGGTGTATAATGAATTATACAAGAGATTGAAGACTAAAGACGGAGAAAGAGATATCTACAGAATTGCCAAGATAAGGAAAAGAAAGGAAAAAGATCTAAATGGTGTTAAATGCATTAAAAATGGAGCTAATGATATACTTTTAAGAAATGATGATATAAAAAAGCGTTGGAGGGATTATTTTGATAATCTCTTCAATGTTAAGAGTACAACAGATATAGAAAACATCGAGATACCTGTAAAAGAGATTAATAGAAATTTTAAACGTAGAATTCGTGCTCATGAAGTGAAGGAGATTTTAAAGAGAAAGAAGAATAATAAAGCTATATGACCTAATGACATCCCCATAAAAGTGTGGATATGTTTAGGTAAATTTGGTATAATAATGTTAATGGATATGTTCGACAAAATTTGACAAATTAAGAGAATGCCCCAAATATAGAGGAAAGTATAATCGTACCGCTATATAAAATAAAAGAGACATACAACATTGATCCAACTATAGAGCAATTAAACTTATGAGTCATACCATGAAACTATGAGAGAAAGTGATAGAACATAGATTAAGATTGGAGATAAATATCTCTCAAAATCAATTTGGATTTATGATTGGAAGATCCACCACGGACGCAATGCACTTGTAAAAACATTTGATGGAGACATATAGAAAATATAAGAGAGACTTACATATTGTATTCATTGATCTAGAAAAAGTATATGATAGGGTTCCTAGAGAAGTACTGTGGTGGGCGCTGATGAAGAAAGGGATCTCCTCGAAATACATTAATCTCATTAGAGATATGTGTGGGAGAGTTGTAACCAATATAAGAACTCGTGGGGGTTTGAACGATAGCTTCCCCATTAACGTCAGACTCCATCAATGTTTGGCATTAAATTCCGTTCTCTTTGCAATAGAAATAGATAAAATCACAAAAAACATTCAAGATAAAATATCATGGTGTATACTTTTTGTAAATGATATAGTTCTAGTTGATGAAACTAAGAAAGGTATTCATGCTAAATTAGAGTTATGGAGGGTCACACTAGAGTTCAAAGAATTTAGATTGAGTAGATCGAAAACTGAGTATATGAAGTGTAAATTTAGCAACAATCATCGAAATAATGAAAAAACGATTAAACTAAATGGACAAGATGTATCCGAAAATGAACGATTTAGATATCTAGGTTTCGTCATTCAAAATGATAGTAACATAAATAAATATGTGAATTATATAATTCAAGCAGATTGGATGAAATAGAGAAAAACATTTGAAATTCTTTGCGATTGTACGATACAAATGCATTTGAAAGAAAAGTTCTATAGAACCGCGGTTAAACCTGCATTATTGTATGGTACTGAGTGTTAGGTTATTAAACAACAACAAGAACAAAAAATGACTGTAGCAGGAATGATGATATTTAGATAGATATGTAGCAAAACTAGAAGAGATAAAATTAAAAATAAAGAAATTCGTAACATGTTGGGATTTAATTCAATTGTGGATAAGATACGAGAGTGTCGTTTGAGATGGTTTGGGCATGTGCAAAGAAGACCCAAGGAAGCACCAGTTAGGAGAATCGAGAGATTAAATATAAGAGATTTAGTAAAACGTAAAAGTAGACCGTTGAAAACTCGAATATAAGTTAGTAGTAAAAATATGATTGTTCACACAAATTAAACTAATATATTTTGAATATATATATTTATTGATTTATTTTACTTTTACTTTTTTAATTTTATTTTTATTCTCCTTTGTATATATTTCTATTTTTATATTTATTATTTATTTATTCTATTTTTCTTTTTAATCATAATTTGTCTCTCAAATGGCCAACCCCAAATTATTGGATTTAAGGCTCGATTTGTTGTTATTGTTGTATTGCTTCATTTGGGTGAGCACCTAGCGAGTTTTTGGCGCCGTAGGCATTTGACAGCCTTGGTGCTTTTTAGCGCCTAGTGGTTTTGACAACACCAAGTTACTGTAGGCATACAAAAAGGTGACCCAAGAAAATGGTGCCTGGACAAAGCGAACACATTTAATACCTGGCAAGGCTCTTGAGTGGCTGAGTATCGAAGGTGCAGATGTCGGCCTTGGAGATTGGGACAAGGATGCCCATCTAATGCTTCTAAAGCTCTCTGAGCAGAACACTGATCAAAATATGAAACTATAACTCGAGCACCAGTCTCATCAGCAGGATAGACACCCTTAACTTCCCCAAAGGAACCAAACACCATTGCAATAGTATCAAAAGATATTCCCACGGCTGGCCCGCAATTGGCAACATAAAGGTTAGGAGTGGACTCAGTCTTCCGTCCCTTTGGGCGGACAAATCTAGGCACACCCATGATAATTGACTGAGCTCTTACAAACTTAACCAAGTGTGTGAAGATTTATCCTTTCAAGCCTTGCTTATCTATTGAAAATAATTGGTCATTATCTTATCATGCAGCACCATCTGCAAAGGAAGAAAGGTAAGACGAGCCGATCAGTTGTGAAGATATAGGCATAAAGGCACAAGTGAGTGTTATGGCACCAATACATAAACCAAGAGTCTAAGAAAGCACAACCAAATCAAGGTATATAAATTAAATGGAAAGCCTTAACAGTTGTAAAAACCCTAAGATAAGTACCACAAAATCAACCAAAGAAAAATATATGAAGAGGCTATGTCAGGCTGCAGGTCATTAAATCAAACTCATGTAACTTACAATAAGCTTGAATCTTCAGATGGAATTATCGTCAACCATCATAAGTAGTAATAACACTTAGGCACAGGTTGAATTGGAATTCAAAGCATGTTAAATCAACTTCCAGACTAAAATTCAAGTTCCCATTTTAGACTTGGATTTCTTGACACCCAGTGTGAAGCAAGGTAAATGCACAAATAATGATAATAATGACTGAGCCCCACGCCCAAAACTTCCACCACCACACAATCTTGGGAGGGTTAAACTTATGCGTTCTCAATCTTTCTTGCAAGTAGGGAGACTATTTCCTCGGTCTGTTATGACCTACAACAAGCTTGGGAACCTTGAATCAATGCCTATAACAGCAGTACAAGAATCTTTCTATCAAGGCAATTGATAAGTTGCTGAATATTTTTAGTATCATAACTAGGACAGGACAGCATAGAACCTCCATCTTTAGGGATTGAGCCAGGGGCTTTTATATACAGAAGTCAATAGAAAGACTTATATATCCATAGCTTGCCAGACTTATATATCCATGGTTTGCCTGTCAATACACGAGAAACCTCTAACAAACAAATATAAAAGCAAATGTTTCTGTGAAAAAATAACCGGAAAGGCAAATGGTTATGGCTTGGCCACTCTTTTTCAAAGACAAACAGAACCATAATAGATTTTGTCGGGTTAGCATTTTCAAATGAATATATAGCAGAGGCATTTGTAATAAAACAGAAACAAGAATAATGTATGGAACAAAAGAATGCTTCGACAACGGAAATCCCAAAATAAGATTTCTTCATACCATGTCTCAAGAACCCTAATCCCAAACCCTGATACCTCAAGAATACTATCCAAAAGCCACATTAATAACCAACAACAGACAGAATATGGTAAGATAAAACCCTAACCCGAAAACTGATATCCTAGTGCAAACACAGAATCATCAAGAGGCAATGGTGAATCAATACATGAAATGAAATGTGGGTAACCCAGTCTCGAATTACTCCAAAGATGAAATCATAAGAGTCTACGGTATTGTTGATTTAATAATTGATCAAGAGAGACGACGTTGTACCTGAGAATGAGAATATCGAATTGGAGGGGACGGGACGAGATGGGATGGACTTCGGGTTCCGAAGAAAGCCTAGGGTTTTGGGTTTGACCGAGTTTATTTTTCTTTTGAGTTTTGAGAACCGAGAGAAGCCTTGATTTTGGTTATTTCAATTGGCAATTTAAAAAGAAGCCGCTCATGGATGGTTCACACTTTTAAATAACTTCTGGTAATTACAATTTACCCCTCGACTCGCCTTTGACCAACATGGAGTTGGACAAATATTATTTATGATCCGATTTGACTGTGATATTCATAATTTTTTGGACAAAAGGGTAGGATCCAACATTGGGGGGAGGGGGAGTAAAAAGCATTGGGTCTCAATTGTAATGGCAGATCTAACCCTTGGAAAAATAGCTGAATGTTGTGATTTCCGAATCATATCATTGGAGACTGGGAGACAAGGCTAGGCATCGGCAAGAGTTTGGAGGTGCTCTAAGCAGATGTTTGCCAAGCTAACATACATAATACACACGCATCATACCATACTATTTGTGTACTCTAAAACTTGTCGTCTCCTTTTCACATAATAATAATTTATCATATAAAATAAGAACCCTTTTTTCTTTTGTGCTCAATCAACCCCCACATAAACGAACCACCACCAGAGCGTCTCAAACTTCCTAACTTTTATTTTCACATTATCCAACACTATTGAAAATTAGGCCAAATGCAATTCCACCCATAGCTCATTTAAAACAAGAGCGTCTCCCCCTAAAACCTGAAATGTGCAAATTTTATTGTTCCATCCTCTTACCTTCCAAAGACCCATTACAAGATAAAAGTACGTTCCTGTCGGCTCTCCTCTCATTCCCTTCCTCTCCCTTTCCCCTCAGAACTCTAAAATTTTCCCTTTCCCTTCAAAACTCACGAACAATATGGAATATTTGCATTTCATTAACATAGTACAAAATCATTTACAGATACAAGCCATATTAACATCTCAACTTCTCCTCCCTCGAGCTCAAGGGGAACCTCTAGTGGACACACTGCTGAAAACTTCCTTCCCTATACACCGGAGAAGGCTCCTACTTGGAGTTGCAGAGACATAGCTAGTTTTGGCTTCACTGCTCGAAAAATCTGAGTCAAAATTTTTACTTGTACTGGAGTCAGAAGACAGTCCATCGACATGGTTAATCTGATCAATGAGTGAGCGCCTCAGATGTAGACCTGCCACCTGAGTTTCGGAGGCTGCAGCAAGATTCGTTCCAGGAAAGCATTTCGTTGCCATAGCCATGGGTGAACTGGGATTACTTGATGCATCTTCTTGCAAGATATCCCCTATCCTAGAAAGTATGCTGAAAGCCAGATTCTTGAGAACCCGGGAATATGCTTCCAAAATCGAATGGCCAACATCCTGGAGGTAAGTCAGACCACGATTTTTTAATGTTTAACTCTATTAATAAGTTTTTCCCAAAAAAATATAAATGGAAAAATAGCATAATCTCCCTTCACCGTTAGAAGATATAAGCATGGTGTTAACTGTGCACTAGGTACAGAATATGAAAGTTGGACTCCAAGAATGTCGACAATTGTGGTGCCGATGAATGAAAGAATGGCAGTGTTAAGTGATCTAAATGGAGTTAATTTACAAAGAAAATGCTTCATTCTGTCCCCAACTATATCTCAGCAGGCTACGGCAGCTTCTAGAGACTCCCTAGAAAACCATAACTAAAAGGCAGCTGGGAAATACTTTGGAAAAATTGGGCATTTCTCACTGGAAAATAAAGTGGGCAAGATGTTCAGTTTTCCATACCTGGATAAACTTATAATTGATTAGATTCTGTTTGGTTTACTGACCTTTCCATATTGAATCTTTGTCGCATCAAGAAATGAGAGAGGAAGGTTTGGGAATCGGATCTGGACAAGCTGTTTCAGAGCTTCTGCCCTTGCCAGAAATAAATCCATCTTATCATGCTCAGACATTGGATCTTTCATGAAGGACCATGATGTGCGAACAGGAGATTTACTGCTCCCTTGTTCAGTCATTCTTTCTTTCCATGCAAATGTAGCGGCTTCTAGCTTGTTAATGGCATCAAGAGCTCTATGTTCAGTTTTGAGTTCCAGCAAATTGAGCAAGTCTTCTATCAAGTTTGCTTCTGCTGTTAATGCCCTGTATAGTTCCTCACCAAGGCTTTCCTTTCCAGACTGCTAGCATGTACACGTTTTGACAGATAGTGAGAAGCACAGCATGAGAAAATATGCAAACAATAATGTTATTAGGCTCTTTGCTTTTTGCACTAATCCAGTTAACAGGAGTGGATGTATTTTCGTCTCTCTTTTGAGCATCAGACCGATTTGTGTCGGGCCCTCAACAATTAATTAATAAACCTCAATAACAATAAACCACAATTAACCATTTTGCATTCAACGGGTATCCCCTCAATCCTCCAAGAAATCTAAATTCATTCGGATAAATTTCTTTTAGTCAACAGAATACATTCCAGAATCTTATGCATGACTTTCCAAAAGATTAAAACACTATGGAAGAAAAAAGAGATTGCTTGCCTTGGGAAGAACCTCCCTGATCCCAGTTGGCACGGCCATTTCAAGTAAAATATTTTCGTGGATTGATTTTGCAGCCTTGAATACTTGATTCACCACTTTACCCTTATTTATTAATTTTTTCCTTCCAGTATCTGAGAGCCCAGCTGATGGTACTCGGGGCGATGGAAGCCACCACCTCTGACTCTGCTTTGCACTCCCATTCCTTCCTTCAGATCGGCTGCCCCCTTCTTCATACCAGAACTCTGTATTCACCATAGAATCCATTGTCTCCTGTTAAATCAAAATGAGTGATTCAGTGTATAGGACAATTGATGAGTAAATGCTTCATGAAATAGAATTCGGCGGGATGAAGAGACCACCTACAATAAGCATGGAGTCCAACTTCTGCAGAGCTGGAAGATTCATGTGGATGTCGGCACGTGCTTTTGGGGTCATTATCTGTTTCAATGAGAACAATCAATAACCCTATAGTGTAGTAATTTGGTAAATCCATTATGTCACACACCCACTGAGATGCATCACATTAAGATGATATCAAAGAAGGAAGACATACCTCCAACATTAGGCCATTGGTGCCATTTTGCTTGGAAGGAACCAGCTCAACCATATAATTGGTAGGGGAGAGCAACCACTCCATTTCTCTCCACCATTTCCTCTTCCTTTCTTCAGGGAGGGGCTCTAATTTCCACAGCTCCCCAAAGACTGATGCTGAAATATTCATCCAGGAGAAGTCAGAATAAAATTCCACATCAGGAATTTGTTCCTTGGAATGCAGTTTACATTACCTGAGATCACATGATTGCTACTAAACATCTAGACCATTATCAATGAAGAGAAGCCCGTGGGAAGGCTACATGATCAGTCATATTGCTAACTTTGTGAAATGGGTACAAACAAACCTGCAAGACCGGTTATGGCATTGGACAGTGCCAGTGCAGAGGTGAGGCCCTTGCTGCCTCCAGTAATATCATCGCCTAACAGCAGCTTCGCAAATTTTTCTTTCATTGTCTCTACATCTGCAACCTGAATTACATAAGCTGGCTTTTGTTTGACATGAAAATGTCGAGGGCTTTCTGAAATTTCCCATTCGTCTGATTTCTGCTCATCTCTTTTAAGAGATATCCATTGTGAAGAGAATGATCCAAATGCGTCTTTGCTTGAAGAACAGCTTGAGCAATCTCCGTCAAAGGAATCAGTCACACATTCATCTCCTCTACTTGTGCCACTTTCAATATCATAAGACTGACTATTAAGAATGCAGTTCTCAAGGCCATTATATGTCATAATTCCTGCATCATTAACCAAAATCTTTCACCTTTGTGTTTAATGAAGTAGAAATTCAACTACTGGGGAATTGGGTGAGATGTGTGGTGTGCCTTAAAGAAAAAACCGACATGTTGCTTGGCCACCAGTGCAAAGCAGCATAATCTTGTTGACAAGAACAAGTTTGAAATCATAGTAACTCTTGCCATTTGAGGATGAATCGAGAAATCAGCTACACACTGGTGGTAACTCTTGTCAATAACTACGTGTTGTGTTTCTAGAGAATGCTTGTTGAAGGCATTAGGCAATATCATAATCTCTCGGCATTTTCATTTTAAATGTTCTGAAATGGTAAAAACAGTAAGAAAAGAAAAATAATCCATTCACTGCCTCAACCTAAACCTTTTGGAAAATATGGTACATGGATCTAAGGAGAAATTCCTCCTAGAGTTTATTTCATTTTCCTAATTTGGTCTCTAGAATGAGAAAAAAAAAATCACTTGATAGATCTACAGCCCTAGGGATATTCTTTACTATGTAGTAGTAGTAGTAGTTTCTTTCTCAAATAGTATGCCATAAGATGTCCCCCAATTGACGCAGCATAGTCCAGGAGGTTGGTTCAAAACCAGAGGGCCAGATAATAAGTCAAATTACACTTTTCTTTTCATAGGTCCCGGCATACATTTTTCTTTTCATAGGTCCCAGCACATGTCACTGCAACAGCCCCATTGACTTCGAAGCACAAGAATTTAAAAATAAAAAATTGAATTACTAAAATAATGAGAGAGGAGGAAATATATAATGGCATTGGTAATCTGACCTACACATGTGCAAAACACTGTGAGTTTGACTGCAGAATGAAAGCGCAGCCGATGACTTAAATGCGAGGCACGACTTTTTTGGTTTTACAATAATTTAAAACTGAGATAACCATATTATGAAAGAGTTTTATATTATTAGGCTATTCACTTGAGACAATACGAGTTATGACTGATATGGTCTCATCTCACCCTCAGTCATGAGCAGGGACAGAATAAAAGGATGCAATGCATCCCACAAGAAGTATGAATAATATCCAGGGAATAGAAAATTGCCCAACTCCAATTAGGCCAGTGATAAAATCATTTTCGCTTTATTTTGCTCTAAATTTTACCACTTTTCATCTCACCCAAGGGATCAAATTGTTTGAGTCCAGCAAGGCTAAATAAACAAGTCACATCCATGTGGCCAATGTGATTGAAAGATACAAGGAACTCAAGTCTCTGACGTCAAGATTTCTTCTAATTGTGATTATTTTTATGATGAGAAGATGAGTTCGTGTCATATGTGACTGCATGCCTACGGCAGTTTGACGTCAAAATTATAATCAATATGAGCTATAGAATTGAGAATGAGAATGCATGGGAGGTCTTAACCACGCACCGGGGTAAAAGACTAGAAGCGGCCGTCCAGTGGGGGAGGGGAAGGAACATGCAGCGGGGTATGAAGTCCCGCATCCCCGTCTCTCTCTCTCTCTCTCTCTCTCTCTCTCTCTCTCTCTCTCTCTCTCTCTCTCTCTCTCTCTCAATCTTAACAGTAACAATGACGTACGAGAGGGAGGCGGGCCCCACCATACCAATTCCAAGCCAGAGCCAAGCCCTTTGGACCTGGAGTCATGCTCACGGTCACGATGCCCTTCTGTCGCTTGAGAAGATTATTCTACCCGCACCGGAGCCTTTGCCTAATGGTCCCACTAACCTTTCTTTTTTTAATTTTTTTTCCCTTTCTTTGAGTATTTATATGCCAATTTGTCATATACGTCCAAGTAAGGGGAACATCGGACCACAAATTAAGCAAAATAATGCAAGAATAGCGGAATGATGATGATGATGATGATTTGGTGCAGAAAGGAGAGAGTGAAGGAAACAGAGACGTACGCTCTTGTTCATCGAAATCAAGGCTCATCTCTGTGTCCTCCCGGGTGCAGCAAGCCAGTCTCCTCATTCTCATCATTTATCCTGTGTATGCAGCCCAGTTGCTTCACCAATCAATACATGCCCAAAAATACTTAAGAAGTGAGTAAAGTTCCATTTTGTGTAATTGTAATTAATAAAAACTGAGGTTGACAAGACGGGAACAACGCCCAATAAAACAAGTGGGAAGGCCCTTCTATCGACTTGAGAGAACCCTCGTGTAAAGCAACAACAACGATGTTGACTAATGTTATAATGGGGCGGTGGTAAAAACTCATGTTAACTGAAACAAAAGCAACACACGCATCAAAACCAAAATGCGGAGAGGTAGATGGGTATAGGTGGGCGATGCACTGCTGCTTGTCCCCATGGGGGTTTGGGGGTTTGGTTTTTGTGTTTATCATCATAACCATAGCAATGTAATAGTAATAAATACTTATATGTTAAATATAAATATTACCTAAATTAAAATGCATATTTGTTTCACAGCTTATTTCAAAGGAAAACAGATGCCATTCTTCTGTTAAACATGTGAAGCTTCAAGTGTGAACATTTATTTCATGTCTGTACCCGTACCCTGAGCCACTCCATTTATTTCCCCTCCACCATCTAAAAGAAATTAAAAAGTTTGCCATTTCTCATTTCATCCGCGGTCAATAGTCTCCCGCTTTTGTCTTCGTTTGCATTTTTTACGAAAGCAGAGTCGGTGAATACCACCCTTACCAAATCATCCGCCCAGAAATTAATAACCCCCGTTCTCACCCATGCTAATTATATAATTCCCCCCCGCCCGGCAAAAAAAAAAAAGAAAAATTATATTGTTTTTTTTTTAATCTAAAAACAAGCCGATCCCGTAACAAGTTAAGGACGGCCTATATGCAATAAAAATTGTTTTTATATATATATATATAAAAATCTAGAAAACAAGTTGGTCGTTTTCTCTATTTGTTATTTAAAAAAAAAATCGGTGGATTGGGTGGGAGGCTTTTGGGGTATTTTTAAATTATTAAAAATAGCTTAAATAATAAAAATGAAGGGTTAGAAGACGGGATGTTGGAAGCTTATTATAATTTGCTTATATGTATGGTGAGTATGGTATAGGTCCAGAAGGGCACAATTTTGTCAAAAGAAAAGGAGGAAAAAACATGCAATGCATGTGTATATGCAGATCCGCAGGCATGTCAAATTGCCATTTGCGCCCAAGATTCCCGTCCCTTCTCCCCTTCTTTCTCTCTCTCTCTCTCTCTCTCTCTCTCTCCTCTTTCTTCTTTGTCTTATCTTTTTTTTTTTTTTAAAAAAAGAAAAGAATATTCCAAAAAGAAAAAAGCGAATTGTAATAGAAAGGAGGAAATAGGAGATCTGTCACCAGTCTCCCTCCACCACCATCCTCCTTCCACAAAAGAAACATCAAAAAATGCGATTTAGAAAAACCAAAAAGTTTTTGCAGACTACTGGTACTTAGATTCGACTCTAATAAAAAAAAATAAAAATGAAAGCTCAATTGGATGGTTTCGTAGGCGTTGACTAATAAAGGAAAAGGGAAAGGCAGAAGATGGTATTTATCCAGGTAGGTAAAGTTACAGGAGTCCAGAAAAATTAATTCATCAAGAAAAAAATAAAGAACAAAATAAATGAGAGAAAGAGAGAGAGAGAGAGAGAGAGAGAGAGAGAGAGAGAGAGAACAAACCTTGAAATGCAAAGCTGGTTTGATGGGGGGTGGGAGGTTAGTTACCGGAAAGCTGAGAGAGAGAGAGCGACCGAATCAGAAGAAAACCTACACGTACGAATGTAACGCAATCATACCCTTCCCCAACTGAATCTCTCTCTCTCTCCCCCCACCCGAGTCTGTGAAGTGAGAGTGGCAGAAAATTGTGAAATTGCTTGAATGCGGTTCAAGAAAGAGAAAGCGAGAAAAAAATAAAGAGGGTTGGAAGAGAAGGCGGTTGTTTTTGAGTTGAGACTGGAGCTCGGCTATTAAGAGGAGAGGCGGACAGACAGGAGATGAGATAGCTCTGCACCCTCCAAAAAGAAGAGTGGGTTTGGGGTATGTGTTGAAGCCAAGGGAATAAGGGCGTTGCAATTCAATTAAATAGAGAGATGGGACTTAACATAAAAATAAAAATAAAAAAAAATAAAAAAAAAAATTAAGATGCAAAGAGCTAGCGGGGGTCCCATTCTCGGGATTATGCAATTGCAAACTGCATGGCGCGGATCGCCCTCTCTCATGATCACTAAAGAAAGAAAAAAACTCTCCTCCTAGTAAGTATTGAAGTAGTAAATACTCCCATCATATGTTTTCGACAGTTTTAACTATTACTCCTCCGAATTCATCCTAAATTACAGAAATTGTAATAATATTTTTTGAACCCAACTTCACACCCCGTGAGTATCCTCAACCAGAGCAAGGGCCAAGGGAAACCAAAACACTAAGGGACTGACCCAGGGAGATTTGCAGATTAATGAAAAAAATATTACAAATAACTCTTATTATTACAAATGTATGCAGTCCTGGGCCACCTCAATGACTGACAACTGACTAGTGAATAATGAGCATACGATTTCAAATATTATTTGACACATGGACCCACTAATATAAAGTTTCTCATTAAATTAAAAAAGAAAATTCAATTTGTGTGGTATGAATAAGAGAGAGTGTGTGTGTATATGCCTCGTTCCACCTTTTATGGGGGAGCGCAAAATGGGAAGCACATATCGGCATCATTGCTGCTGTAAAGCGATGGATCCAATTTTGAAATTTGTCTCCTCCCCCACCCCCCGCTAATGTTTGAACTGCGCGCCCCTCCACCCTTATGTTTGATGTTAGGCCATCACCACATCACATTCACATGGTTGGGTTTTGGGGTTGCTTATTGGGCTACAGGAGAAAGCTTTTGACAAAAGCAGAATGAAAAAGATCTCCACCATCTTTTGTCCCCATTTTTGTTGTATTTATATATATGTATATATATGTGGCTTTATAGAATTTAGAATTCAGAGGTACCTTTTTTTTTGTGCAGTAGTTACTGACGCGAAGCGTTATTCAGGTTTTTATGCAGGGATAAAACCAAAAAGTTTAGAAGCAGCTACTTCTATTTTTGTGGCTCTAATACCTTCCCCATTCCCAAGGGAACTTCTCATTCTTCCAATCGTATTTCTTGTTGTCAAGTTGGGCTTCGGTTTGTGAAGGGAGCGAGCGCAAAACCATCTCAAGGGGAAATAAGCGGCCATTATTACCGATGGAGGTGGATTTTACTTGACAAATAACTAATTCATTGACCCGAGTGAGGAGCTTACGTCAGTGAGTCTTCTAGGCCTTCTTAAGTTGTAGGACCCGTAAATACCGTGTAAAGGATGCTCCGATATGAAAAATTTTAATATTCAAATAAAAAAGAATGAAGATAAATGAATGAGAAAAAAATTAAATAAAACCGTAGAGTAATCCTATGTTATCTCCGTATGATAAATGTAAAGTGTAACAACTATCGATAGTGATATAATAGTTAATCGTTTTAATAATTTTAATAGTTAGTTTTATTAGTCATAAAGTTAGTGGTTATAAACTTAATAGTTGAGCAGTTGAATAATTAGAAAAATAATATAAATAAATGGTACAAGAAATGTATTGAATATATAATAGATGAATTGATTTCTAGTTGCTCTCTTTTCCCTTTTCTCTTTGTACTTCTCTCTCTAGCTCTCTCTTTTTATCTCTCTTCACTATCTCTCTTTTCCTAATTTCTCTCTCTATCCTTTTGTCACATTTTAGAGTTGAATTATTATAAATTGATATTAGAATCCACGATTCTTGGCAAGATGATTAGAAAATGGCAGAGGAAGTCTGGCTCGAAGAACAACTTGAGAAATTAGATGTAAAAATTGACGAATTGCAACTGCATATCGATAAAAGGTTTGATGAACAAAATAAAAAGATGGAAACTTTTATGACCAATTTTGAAGTAAAATTTGATACCTTTTTTAAGATGATGAATAAAGACAAGTATTAAAAAAATGTATTACACTTTTTGAGTCTTTCATTCTATCTATTTCCGGTGAAAAAATTTTGAAGTAGAAGAAGAGTCGTAAATAATAAAAAAAACACCTATTAATGATGATTTCTTACTAAATTTTTTAAATATTGAAATTTCAAGGTTCATTGAGAAAAATTTTTTGCTAGAAGTAGAATCTCAATTATCCAAAAAAGAAATTATTGATGATGGATTCTTGCCAAACACTCAAACAATTTAACTTTCAGTGTTCACTAGGAAAAATCTTTCACTAAGAAGAACTTTAAGAAAAGACTCTATTAAGTTCCATTGTCTCTACTTCTCTTCTACCACTCTCTCCGTAACTCAAGTTATATCTGTTGTTCGTCTCCATCATCTTATCTTTCAACACAAATACAAGTTTTAGTGCAAGATTTATGGATTTTATAAAATCTCAATTTTTGATTTTTCTATCCTTGAAGATAATGATATTTTCAAGTGAGGAAAAATTATAACAACTATTGATAGTGATGTAATAGTTAGTAGTTTTAGTAGTTTTAATGATTTTAATAGTTAAGAAATTAATAGTTAGGAGATCAGTAATCGAATGGTTGAATGGTTAAAGAAACAATATAAATAAATGGTGTAAAAAATGAATTGGATATGGAATAAATGTTTTGATTTCTAATTGCCCTCTCCCCTTTTCTCTCTCTATCTCTCTTTCTATCTTTTTCTTCCCAATCTCTCTCTCTCTCTCTCTCTCTCTCTCTCTCTCTCTCTCTCTCTCTATTTTTGGCCTCTTTTTGGAGTTGGATTATTATATAAAGTTAGTGGACGAACCTGACTGGTTATCTATGTTAAATATATATAGCATGCATGTATGACAAGTTTCATATGCTTTTAGGGATGTAAAAACCCTAGTTTCCTATGAAGAGATTATTGAAAATCTTCCAAAATTATAAAAACTGTGGTAACAAATCTTTAAAAAATTTAGAATCTTACTAATTAAGGGAATTTCAAATTGTCACAAAAACCTCCTATCTTATCGGGAGTGATTATAGAGATCTGCTTTCTTATTGAGAAAGGATTTTATGAAACTAAGGGAGATTCGTATTTGATTAAAAAAAGTTTAAATTTGTTAAAAATTTTCTTTCTTATTGGATGATTACATGCAGAACTTACTCACGTCTACCCATCTAGGAGATATATCATTTATTGACAACAAATTACGTTCGGTAGAACATTCAATTGAGAGAGAGAAATCCAATGAAAGGATGGGTCATGTCTACCCATTTGGGAGATACATATCTTACTCACGACACGTCATTCAAAGCGAGAGGATGAACTGTATCTACCCGTTTGGGAAATACATCCCTTATTGACAATACGTTACATTCGGTAGGACACTCAATCGAGAGAGAAAAAAATCAATAAGAAAATAGGTCGTGTCTATCCATATGAGAGATACATCCCTTATTGATGACACATTACATTCGGTAAGACATTCGAGAGAGAAATTCAACAAGAGAATGGGTCATGTCTATCCATCTAGGAGATACATTTCTTATTGATAACACACTATGTTCGGTATATATATAACAACAGATCAGTCGATAGATAAACTAAAGGAGCACAGTAGTTTTACCTTTTTGTTCGGTTGGAACTAAGCGATTTTCCACGAGAATGTGACGATCATTATTGATAGTAGATGCGCAAGTTGTCGGAGTTCTATGTCCTCACCAAAAACGGGTCATCTAGATGATTGAGACGATATGTCCCCCGTCGAATATCTGACGTATCTGATAAGGTCCCTCCTAATTGGGTGCTAGCTTTCCACTTGATTGAGATTGTCTGGTTGCCGCTACTTTCCTTAATATCAGATCGCCAAACTTGAATGTTTTAGCTTTGACCCATCTGTTATAGTATCGTGCTATTTGCTACCGATAAATTGCCATTCGGATGGACATGGTTTCTCTAGCTCAAGGAACAAGTCTAGTTGTTTAAGCAATGCTAGTTCGTTTTGCCTTAGCCCATATTGATCTACTCAGAACGAGTGGATGCCAATTTTCACTGATATTACTGCTTTGCAGCCGTAAGTCAGGCTAAATGGTGTCTCTCTTGTCGCCCATCGAGGTGTTGTCTTATAG
Source organism: Dillenia suffruticosa (assembly GCA_033439265.1). Lineage (NCBI taxonomy): Eukaryota > Viridiplantae > Streptophyta > Magnoliopsida > Dilleniales > Dilleniaceae > Dillenia > Dillenia suffruticosa. The sequence continues at coordinate 7,840,060 of JAVTVX010000005.1, forward strand.
GCCTAGGGGATGTTGTAGAGCTCTTCTACCCAACTGCTTTTGACTACATCTAGTGCGGCCTTCAGTCCTTGCAAAATTGTTCTGTTCATCACTTCAACGAGACCATTAGTCTGTGGGTATGCGACGGAGGTAAAACGATATTGAATTTCCAACCTGCCATAAAAGTATTGAAAACTTTTATTGTCAAACTGTTTTTTATTGTTGGTAATAAGGACGTAGGGGATACCGAATCTCATAATGATGGATGTCCATACGAAGTTTTGCACCTTGCCGGTAATGATCTGTGCTAGCAGTTCAGCTTCTACCCATTTGGTGAAATAGTCGATAGTCATGACTAAAAACTTCTGCTATCTAGTAGCTGGTGGGAATGGCTTAAGGATATCCATCCCCTATTGTGCAAACGACCATGGACTTGCTATTGGATTGAGTTCAGTGGAGGGCTGGTGAGGTACTGATGAGAAGCATTGATATTTGTCGCACTTTTTGACATAGTCATCTGCATCAATATTCATGGTAGGCTAATAATATCCTTGTCAAAGAGTTTTTTTCGCCAAGTTTCATGCGCCTAGATGATTGCCACATATTCTCTCATGGATTTTTCTAAGCACATAGTTTCCTTCCTTAGGCATTAAGCATTTTAGGCACGGATGAGTATCAGATTTCCTATAGAGGTCCTCATTAATCATGGCATAGTGGACTGCCTTATGCTTTAGCTTGGTGGCTTTGGTTGGGGAGCTTGATAGTCATTCGTGCTTCAAATAGACCTCTATTGGATCTTTCCAGCTTGGTGCACTATCCCTAGATAGGATCTATTCAGACTCGTTGATGCTTGGGGGATCTATTGTATGTCATACATTTTTCGAGAGGGGGATCTACTATATGTCCACTTTGTCGAACATGCCCACTACCTTTTGTAGCTTGGTTATACTCTTTGCCATTGTCGGATCCTTAGTCTCGCAGATTTTTTTAATCTGTTTGACAAGTAGCTAACTGTCGGTGAAGACCTGTACATTTTGTCTACCAGTGATACTGCTATTCGAAATCCGATTAGAAGGGTTTCGTACTCGATCTAATTGTTTATTACACGGAAATCAAACAGAGGGCGTATATAGCCTTGAAATTCTCTAGTTCTACGAGAATAAATCCGACTCTGCTTCCTGAGGAGTTTGATCATCCGTTTACATGAAAGGTCCATTCGAGTAATGAGCATTCTTCTTGGTTGTCGATGAGGATCTACTTGGTGAATGGTATGAGTGTGCACTCGAGGATGCAGGCGACGAGGGATTGGCCTTTAACTACTAGCCTTGGTTGGTATTTGATGTTGAATTCACCTATTTTGACACTCCACTTGACGAGTTGGGCCGAGGTATCTCTCTTTTGTCATATCCGCCTCAGGGGCTGGTTAGTCAACACTACAATAGTATAGGCTTGGAAGTTGGCTAGAGGTATCAAGCGATCATGACTAGGGCGAAGGCCATCTTCTTGATAGGTTGATAATTGATCTCGGCTTCTTGGAGGATGCGGTTTACGTAGTATACTAGTTTTTGCGCAGTAGATTCATGCCTCACAAGAATAGAGCAGAGTGCTTGGTTAGAATTTCTCCCTTACTTTTGACTTGAATTGGTTGAGGGCCGCAATTATCCTCATGAGACATTGCATTTCCTTTACTATCTTTAGTGGTGTCATGTCTAAAATAGTTTGTATTTTTTCTGAATTCGTTTCAATCCCCTGATTGATAATCAGGAAGTCTAAAAACTTTTCAGAAATGATTCTAAAGGTGCACTTTGCTGGTCGAGAGAGTGGATCATGTCTACCCGGTTAGGAGTTACATCTCGTATTGACGATGCGTTTTGAGACATAAAGGCAAGAGAGTGGATCGCGTCTACCCAACCAAGAGTTACATCCGTATTGACGACGCGTTTCAAGGCGTAAAGCCGAAAGAGTTTGGGCTACCTATATTTGACCGGGAGTTATATTACATATTGATGACGCGTTTCGAGACGTAGAATCGAGTGAATGGACCGCGTCTACCTAGTCAAGAGTTACATCCTGTGTTGATGATACGTTTCGAGGCGTAGAGTCGAAAGAGTGTAAGCTTGCAAAAGAGAAATGATAAACTAAGAGCTTATAAGCGCAAGGGTCTAAGCTGCTTGTTATTCCACTAGATAGATAATAGCATACAAAGAGGAATAATGTTGTTGTTCGACAGGTTAAAAGATGACAAGTATTAGTACTAGTAAAAGTGATAAAAATTACTGATAGTAGATATGTAGGTTATCGACATTCCATGTTCTAGGTACAATATAACTGTCTAAATAATTAAGACGATACTTCTCGGGGCGAACTAGTGAGCGGACTTGATAGAGGTCTTCCTAGTTCGACTCAAATTTGTCATCCTATAGCCTCCACTTTTCGGAGAACTAGTTTCCGATTGTAGTATTGGACAATTTGTTACTGATAGGCTGCCATTCAAGCAAATGCAATGTCTCACAGTTCTGGGGGAGATCCAATCGTTCAAGTAATGTAGACTCAATTGATTTTGGTTAACATTGGTCTACATGTAATGAATGGATTCCTTTTTCCACTCAGATGACGACTTCATATACATAAGGATGAATGGAGTCTCCCTGGTGGCTTTGTAGGGTGTGATTCAATAGATCCAAAGAATACCATAGAGTTCGTTTACCCAAAAGTCCTTTGCTTCTTCTATTGCCGTTTTGAACCTTGTAGGATTGTTCGATTAATCATCTTGGCAAGATAGTTTTCTTGTGGGTAAGCGACAAAGATAAAATGATGCTGGATCTTGAGTTGGTTACAGAATTTTCAAAAACTCTTGTTGTCGAACTGTTTACCGTTGTCAATTAAGAATATGGAACAGGCCGAACAGGCCAAACCAAAATGGTTATGAACATCCACATGAGAGGGTTTGTTAGATTAAGAAAGGTTTTGATTTATTAAATATTTCATTTCTTATTGGATGATTACATGTTGGACTAATTGAGTAATAAAAATAATTTTCATATTGATGGAAAGTATCCAACAAGGAGTTGGGACAACCAAGAGGTCCGAAAGCTGAAAGCTAGAATAGTCGAGAGTTGAAGGGACCAAGAGGCCACATGGTAGCTTTTCGAAAGGGTAAAACCGAGAGTCAAAGGACATAAACGAAAGCGCTTGACCAAGAGAGCACTTAATTGAGGAGACATGTACCGAAATGATCCAGAAAAAAATTTTAAAACAACCCGAATCGAAAAAAATTTCCCCAAATAACCCAAATTTGTCGGGAGTTGAAGACACGACACACTGTATTTCGTTTTCAACCCGCGACAAAGTCCAGAGAGAGACAGAGAGAGAGAGAGGAGTCTGGGGGGAGGGAGAGAGGAGAACGGCGGGGGGCGGGGGGCAGAGGGGGAGGGAGGAGCGCAGCGGGGGGGGCGGCGACGGGAAGGAGAGAGAGAGGAGGACCGCGGTGGGGGCGGAGGGGGGAAGGAGAGAGAGAGGGGAGGGGCGCGGCGCGGTGCGGAGGGAGGAGGGAGAGAGAGAGGGAGGGCCGCGGGGGGCGGAGGGGGGGAGGAGAGAGACATAGCGGGGGCTGAGGGGGGGAGGGAGAGAGAGGGAGGAGGGGGGAGGAGAGAGACACAGCGGCTCTCCTCCCCCCTCCGCACCCTGCCACACCCCGCCGCACTCCTCCCCTCTCTCTCTCCTTCCCCCCTCCGCCGCCCGCTGCCAACCCCCTCCCCTCTTTCTCTCTCCCTCCCCCGACGGACCCCCCGCCGCCCTCCCCTCTTTCTCTCCCTCCCTCCCCCCCTCTCTCTCTCCCTCCCTCCCCCCTCCGCACACCGCCGCGGTCCTCCCCTCTCTCTCCTTCCCCCCGACACCCCCCGCCGCGCTCCTCCCTCCCCCGTCGCCCGCCGACCCCCACCGTGCTCCTCCCTCCCCCTCCGCCCCCCGCCACTCTCCTCCCCTCTCCCTCCCCCCCGCGGACTCCTCTCTCTCTCTCTCTCTTGATTTTGTCGCTGATTGAAGACGCGATACAGTGTGTCGCGTCTCCAACTCTGGACAAATTCGGGTTATTTGAGAAAATATTTTTCGGTTCGGGTTGTTTTAAAAAAAATATTTTTTTCCGGATTATTTCGGTACATGTCTCCTTAATTGAGAGACTAAGAGATAGGGCTCAGGGCTCAGGGCTCATTAATTCTCGAATTTTGTGGTAATGGGCCGTTAGACCATGGATCATCAAGGACGATAGAGATGAAGAAGTAGAGACTGAGCCGGAGAAAACAAGGTGATGAAGAATGGTAGGGATAGTTCGAAATCAGCAACGAAGGCAAGCAATCAATGACAAATCAGTGACGATCAATCGAACGGGGATAGAAATTTGAGATGAACAGGCAATTGAAAGGCAAATACAGATGCTGATTCCATCGTCCTACAGGCGGTGCCGGACGAAACTCGACCAGTGGCTTGCGAATCCACTCCGAAGCAATTGAAGTTGCAGAGGAGATGATGGAGATAGGACAGCAATGGAAGATGAAGTGACAGCACAGACGGAAACTCAATTAACGGCCGAAATAGGGACAAAGGCCAACAAAATCGAATTGTGAAGAGGCACAGACGATGGTGAAGATGCCCTCTCAAAATTTCTTCACAGTGGATTCCAACTTTTCCAACTCTTTGGCGTCGGCTTCGAGAAATGGCAACGTCAGATTTGAGGAGCGGACGAGCAAAGGAGGGTGGGCGTTGCTGGAGATGAGAGATATTGGGGAAGACATAAAGATAAAAACGAGATTTGGGTATGATGTGGTTTCGAGTTGCAATTGGGTAATTGCTCATATGATTTTTTTTAAAGGTTTGGTGGGTCTAAATTGTGATGTGGCATCCTACGTGGATGCCACATAGAATTTAAAAAATTAATATATTTATGTAAAATGTATTTTAATAGGAAAATGGTTTGTAGTGAGGAAATTGATATGAGGTGCAAAATGGTCGGTGTTTGAAAATTAATAAAAAATCTGGTGATTTGGGGGGTGATTTTTTCTATTTAATTGATAAAACTAGTATACATAATGCCTTTTTGTGAATTGAATTTTCTTAATTAGATATTTATAGTTAAAAAATAATTCTATCAATTATGATGGTAACCAATTGAAGAATTGGCGTTCATAAACAATTAAAGAAAAAAATTAATAAAGTAATCAAGAATTAAAAAACAAAGTATGGCAGAGAGGGGTGCGTTAGGTTTAGATGGGTGGGACCCACGGTAGGAGGGAGAGAAGACCAGAAGGTCGCAAGGAAGAATAAGAAAGAACGAAGAGGCCCTTCTTTTTCACCCGTCTATATTTGGGTTATGCCGAATAACTCAACTCGAACATTGTGAGATCGATTGTAGGATTAATTCCTTTAAATCTTTTTCCTTTAGTTATAGGATTGAAACTCACGATCTTTGATTAAGTAAACTTATGATATATTTGGTTTTCAAGTATTTGCCAAATGAAAAATTTTACTAACAAATAATATTTATTTTTTGAAAAATATTAGAGGATAAATTTATTTTTTTAACTTTTGAAGGGTGAATTATATATATATATATATATATATATATATATATATATATAAAGAATATCTTTTAAGATCATAATTTTTGTAATTTCACATGAGAAGAAGTTTTTATTCCCAATAGGCTTTAAACTCCTCTAGAATTTATAAACAAAGAAAATGTTACCATACTAGGGTGAAACAACACTGTTTTAAGTCACGCATATTTGTACAAAGCATGCATGATTTATACTACCATAAAATGCACATAAAGAAGTTGGTTCAAAGTGATTTACCCACGCCCCATATCCTTTCACTTTGAACATGAATTAAGCTGATTATGATCACCCAAGAAATCAGAATAAAATTGGAATAAGAAATAGAGACACACCCGATAGGCAGCAGCATTAACACCTCCTCCCAGCTTTTAATATCCTTAGATTACGCGGGGCGTTCCGCAGCTCCATGATTTTCAGCATCAGGTTTAAGAAAGCTTTTCGACAAGGATCATCTGCACATTAACAAACCAATGACCAATAACTATGACTAAAGAAATTGCAATGGTATTATGTCAAAAACCGATGTCCATTCTAAATGAAATTAGAAGATATCCCACAAGCCGCAACACTTCCACCTAAGCTCTATCCATCTCAAACTCCCTCCAAGCTAATCACTCTGCGCGTTATACATGTACTCTTCAGTGAGGATCAGGTAGCTTCAGCAAGTAGTAAATTTCTGCAATGAATTTAACCTTCTGGGAGGGAAAAAAGAAAAAAAGAAAAACACAGAGGAATCCAAGGCACAATTTGGAGAACATTTTTTTTTCCTTTTCCTTGGGCACGGTAGCTGCAAAAGATTCTTGCCAGTATAACAAGAAGCAGGATCAAATACTTACTCCGCATCTTACTGCTTATATACAAGCAGCAGGAGCTGCAAGAACCGGCTGGATGCCAATGGGCATATAAGCACTAAATTATCTTGGAGCTTAACCTTGTATCACCCATGTTATCATCTTCACGTAGCTCCTAAGTTTCTACTTGGCCATGTGCAACACCTACATTTTAGATCATCGGTAAACTCAACTAACCATGGATATTAGTTGAGACGGACACAAAAGAATAAGAGAGAGAGAGAGAGAGAGAGAGAGAGAGATTAAGATTAAAGATTAGCTTGAAGGTTATTAAATCATCAATAATATCTTCCTTGTGAACGTTGCTAGTGAACAACAATAGAGAAATTAACAGCCGTTACAAAGAAGGGGCCAGATAAATCATTAAAGCTGAAGGAGAGAATTTGTTAGATATACTTCCTAGACATGTTTTCAATTCTTTATGACAACCACCAAAAGGAATATAACATCCACACACACTTCAAAAATTCAAAAAGAAACTCAACTTTGAAATGAGATCACGAGAGAAGAGTTGTCCGGGAGCAGATACACGAACAAGAGGCTACTGCTTAAAGTATAACAACCTTTTTGCATACTGACCCTCTGGTCTGTCCACACAAGTTTATGTGTGTGTGCATGACACATCTTCTAACCTGTGAAAAAAATATTTTAAATTCAAAAGAATGCTAGACCCTGGAAACCAAACAAATCCATCTACTATGACAGGGTCTGGCAGAAGCCTCCCAAAATAGAATACCAGATCAACGGGGCTTCTGCTCCCATGTCAAATTTAGTAATTTACCAAAATCGAAAGGTCTATCGCTCAGTATGCAGCGACTTTGTTCAGAAGTCTAGGGCTTCCAACAATCCCCTAACTTCCCATATACTGCACATGCTCACAATAACCAATGAGAAGCGAGTGCAGAAACCGATTCACAAGATACGAGTTACAATCGATATCCAATATGGAGTTTGCTCAAACAGGATGAAATGAATAAGTAACATGCCATTTAAGGGTTTCTTGCAACTCAAGAATTATTTCTGCCAACTATGCCATTCTTTTTACATTTCTTGATATGAGCAAATGTGCTCACAATTTTACTTTATTTGTAACTGTGACCGCAAAGTTTCTACATTTTTTTAGACTTTATTGGGGGCATTTTAGCAAATTGGACCAACTGTTATGATTGGATGAATATCTTATTTGTTTCTAAAATTTGCCATGACAGCTTGCCCCCATTGGACACTCCATTGTCCCCTGCAACCCGAAGAGTGAACCTATGAATGGCTCCAGGAACTTAACACCAGAACTGTATTCACAGCATGAAAACCAACTAAATATTTCCCTTCATCTTATTCTATGATTCTATCATATGGATCTGTCTAACCAATGAACATAACCTTCACAAGCCCTACTTGCCAACAACGATCTTGCAATTTAAGCATCAGTCCCCCCATAGTAGGAGTGGACAACTTTTTCCAGTTTCTAGTGTCCCTACTCACCAGCAACAAGAACAAGATATTGAATTATAAAAACTTTAAGTCAAGTAAATTGCAAGCTCCATGGAAAAAAAAAAAAAAAAATCCATCTACCTCCCATGACACAAAGAAAATAGCTTGTAGGTAATATGAAGTGTACACATGCAGATTTGTTGCTTCCTACTCCAGGAGCACAAAAGTGGAAAGGATCTTAAGTAGCATTACTTACCAATGGCTCTTTACTTACGTCGATAAACCTCCATAAAGAAAATAGATCAATTTGGATCTCAGATCAGGAAATTAGTTGGTTAGAACTTGAGAACTCATAAGAGATGCTTCACACCCCAAACATGTATATTTATTTTTTTTTCCCAAACAACATGTATAGTTATTTTTTTTTTCTCACCAACTGTTCACCAAAATCTGCTGTCTGTTCAGAATAGGAAACTACTTCAAAACTTGGTTTTTTACCTCGAGTCCCTTATTCACTAGTTCTTTAAATTACTTTCTCAATGGTAAGGAAAGTCAAGTAAGTCACTTTTCAAAGGGATGCATAAGGAATGAAAATATTGCATATTTCTAAAACAATGAATTGTGGAGTAATAACATGAAGTTTTTTGCTATTGTTAATCGATAAAGGATATTGCGTGTAAAATCAATAGAATCAGCTATCCTTTATGAACACAATTGGTACAAAGTACAACATAATAAAACCAAATGTAACAGAAATGAAAATTGAAATGGATAAATTGTTTCCAAGAAGATACATCGACTTCAAAACTCTTAACAATTGGCCTCGAACAGAGAATGGAATGGCAGTGGGAAAAGGGCCAGATAATTGTTGCTAAAGATCTAAGATTATTGAGCATAGAGCCATTGACCCCCGCAAAAAAAAAAGAAGAAAATAAATAAAATGTGTATAAGAAACAATTCCTAAACATGACAGAAGATCGAATAGCACTTCTAAGTTAGGTAGAGAAAGAAACAAAACATTCTTATAAAAACAAAGCAAATTGCTACTGCAATAATTTTTTTTTTTTTTTGATAGCAAAAGTAATTGTATTAGATGTTCTAAGGAATATACAAAAACTCCCAAGGGAGAGAAACCCCAAGGTAAGAAAAAGAACAAGACATAAACTAATAAAGAACTGCTCTCTAATCCCTCTTCAACTCATCTCTAGGTAATCTTTATAATCCATGAAATATTAAAACGATCTTATCCTATAGAATACAAGAATAGAGCTTAACAACAAACATTCAGTTAAGAACAAAGAAAATCAGTACTGTAATCAAGATTAAAGGAGCTCAACAATAGCTTGCTAACTCTTGACTTGGAAGACCCAGTAAGCTCCAGGGCAAGAGAAAGCTTGGCCTAACTAGCAGGAAGCAAATACCAACACAAAGCATAAATTGCGAGTCTTGTTAATTGAATGCCCTACGAATACTACAAATGAGTAGTGCATATTCCTGCTAAAGAATAGACGAGACAAAGTTTGGCAGATCAAAAATAAGACCAAGCAGGCTTTGTTTGACATGAAATGATCATATATAAGATCAAAACAGGATTTCACAATGTCAAGTTATATACCACAGGTTGACTAGGAGAAAACCTGCAATTGAAAGAAGTGCAGCCAAAAGTTTGATAACTTGTGGGTTTTGTCATCAAGGTCACTTAGGCCTCCATGAAAAAGGGTTGTCCAGCTTATAGGGTCCAAGGAGAAATATATAAAACCTATTGTAATCGTTAATATTTTGGGTAGTAGAATGAGAATGGAGATAACAAGGAAAGAAAATAAAAAAAATAAAAAAAAAAAAAAAAAAAGAGGAAGGGAACAAAGAAGAGAACTCTTAATCCACTCAGGATCTACATTATAATAATAGCCACCATAAGCAGGGAAGAATCTACATTATAATATAGGATGATTACCTGACAGTGCTTACAGACCTCTTGAACACTAAAGATAATCCACGCAGGATCCCCAAATGATTTTATGGCCTTATACTACCATAAATGCCGTCCATATTTTTCCTAGGTTGGAATGGTTGCATCAACACCTATTACCTTTGCCCGTCACAGAAAAAGAGCTGCTAAAAATGAAAAAAGCTCACACATACTTGAAGCTTTTTTTTACATGTATTCCTCATTTTTTTTTTCAGTATTTATTACGTCAAAAAGAGCTCCTAATCTTTATAAATTTTGCAAGGATACTTTTATCTTGGTCATGATATAAAAGGCACAATAATAGGGTTGTTAATGAAGAGACAAAAAATTTTTTGTGGAGACAAACAATTTGCCTAGTTTAGTTGATAAACAATTTGCTGTACATGACATGGGCTTGAATTGATTTAGAATCATGGGTTTGAATTGGTATGGGCTCCTGTACAAGACATGGATGTCTAGGATGCTCTATCTAGCTAAATTTTTAATTGGAATCGGAGAGAATGTAACAGTAGGAAATTTGAGGCAGTTAAAGAAGTTTTTGTCTAGTTTAGTTGATAGTTTCATGAAGAGCCTTTTCTCTTGTTTGGCTTTTTAAGTGTTCTCCTCCGATGTAAATGATATAGATTTTGTTGATTCCTTACTATTCTAGTTCTTCCCACAGGCATTGTCTCAAGATAGAAATGTTCCATCAAAAGAAAGAGAATTAAACATCATTGCAAGAAACATGCAACCAAAAAAGCAAAAAAAAAATAAATAAATAAATAAATAAATAAATTTCAGTTTGACGGACACAACAAACAAGCAAAATAAATATGGCTTTGCAATTGCTTTCAACCACATCAACCTTATTTTTATTTGGTTACAAAGGAGCAGGAAACTAACTTCTAAAACAAGTAAGCCCCCGAATATCATGAAGTAACACACGACAGACCTGACTAGAAGGGGACCATAACTAATGAATTCCCGAAAGAATCACCCACATCAATTGAGGAGATTCCTTTTGACAAAAGAATAACACATAAGGAAAGGTAATTGGATCATATCGGTAATAAAACACATATCCCCAGTGAAGTAACGCTCTATTTTGGGTCCTACATGATGTTTCTGTAAATGCTATTAATGGTCTATCTTGATTGTCATTACTGAATGACCATTATAACCTCACTTTATGTGCAAAATGATTTCAATTTATATTCAGTTGGTAGAAAGCAGAATCAGACTGAAAGCACAAAAAATTCATTTAAAAATTTTTTTACAAAAATATTTGAGATATAGGTTATTTGGTACAAGTACGTAGGTGGGGAGTCGGGAGTTGGGAGTAAAACAAAGGGCTAGCTTAGTGAACATCCAGATACAAACCAACCAATCACATGCAAAGAGAGGAGGCAAGTGCGATCTAGTCCAAAGTTATGAATGATAGCAAATGCAAACAAAGATGGAAATTCTTGATTATCAAGCATGAAGTGAAAGACAACAGATTGAACACCAATGTGAATAAAAACTAAGAATAAGAAGCAAACTGAAAACTAATGAATGTGGGGAGTTGGTTGATAATGAATTGGAGAAGTGAGAAGACCAGATCAAGAACATGTTGGCCCAGATTGATACAAAAAGAGAGCAGATCAAAAAATAGCAAACTAAACTACAGAAAGGGAGGCAGATATATCATAACAATAATAAGAAAATGGAAGCAGAGAGAGAGAGAGAGAGAGATCTGGAGGGAAGGATAGGGGGATGAGACACATCCAATCCAAAGGGAGCATCCAGCATCTATCCTCTGCAGGTTTTGCTAGTAACCACTGGCATTGAAGTTAGATACGGTCTCTGATTCACTTGATGCATGACAGGAAGTCAGATGCTCTATCCCCCACCCCACAGTATTTTGTTCTATTGGGATACACCTAGGGGGAACATTTCAAAACAAGATGATCTTCAGGTGTTGTATCCATAAATAGATGTGTTTTGCGCGAAAGTGAACTCATGGGTGTGAACCGTTTCATTTTCCGTGGGACTCAAGTGATACCAGGGAAGGTTTCATCCTTGTTTGCATCTCTACTGGCCGGCATCATGCACCGTGCAAAGTGAACTATGGGCTTGAATTGGCTTGAGCAACCGTATAAGACAGATATGCAGGATTCTCCCCCAAGGTAAACTTTTATTTTGTATAGGGGAGAATGTGAAAGTATGATATTTGAGGGAGTTAAAGAAGTATTTCTCTAGTTTAGTTGATATTTTTGTTGCATGGCCTTTTTAATTGTTCTCTTCCTTTGTAGATGATGAAGATTTTGGTGGTTTGTAACTACTGCAGTTCTTCTCGCATGCTTTGTCTCAAGATCAAAATGTTCCAAAGAAAGAGGATGAATATGGCTCTTCCATTGCTATCAACACCAACAACAGAGGTCATTCGCTTTAATAAAAGAGTAACACAAGCAAAAGCAATCAGCTCACGACGGTAACAAAAATACTTATCAGCAAGGAATCAACGGTCTATTCTGGGTCCTGCATGATTTTTCGGTTATTGGATGACCATTGCAACTTCTTTTTACGTGTGAATTCAATTCAATTCGGTTGGTGGAAAGTACAATCCAACGGGAAAAAATTAAAAAAATAATAATAATAAATTGTTTCCAGATTTTTGCACATACATTTGAGATATAGGTTACTTGGGTACGATTTATTTGTAAGCGGGGAGTGGCACAGAGGGCTAGCTTACCGGAAATCCAGATCCAAATCAAACAATCACATACAAAGAGAAGAGGCAATTGCGATCTAGGCTAACTATGTGCGATGTCAGTGAGTGCAAACAAATAAAGGAAATTCTTTATTATTAAACATGCAGTCAAATGCAACACATCGAACAGTAAAACAAATAAAAACTAGGGAGTGTTTGATTAAAGGAAAGGAAGATCAAGAATCGGATCGAAACCTACATGAGTTGTCTGGATCAATGGAATGAGAACAGAGTTATAGGAATAATGGAATGAGAACAGAGTTTAGGAATGAAACCCCAAAATAAGTGGTTTGTGAAACCAAGTAAAATATGACTATGTGGAACCATACCAAGTTCTCTGATTCCGAATCCAATTCGGAATCGGAATGCGAACCAAACACCCCCTGAGAATAATAAGTTAATTGAGAATTCGTGAATGGGGATCAGATCAACAACATATTGTCCCAGATTGATAGGCGCAATTAACAAACAAGGTGAAACTGCAAGCAGGGAGGCAGATATGCATCATAAATATAATAACAACAATAAAGGGAAGCAGAGAGAGAGAGAGAGGGAGATCTGGAGGGAGAGGGAGAAAATACCATAAGCCGGGCAAGGTTGAGGGAGAAGGAGATGAGCAACATCCGATCCCAAGAGAGCATCTTGGCATCCGTCATCTGATGGTATTGACAAGTTACATGCGGGCTCCGATTCAGTTGATGCAAGGCGGGAACTCACATGCTCCGCTCCCCACCCCCCGGAGAGTGAGAGGTGACGAATCCAGGGCATTCCCGACCTGCACCAAGCGAATTAGGGACCACCGTAATTGGGACAACTCCACAATCACACAAAATAAAGCCATCTCTTTGATTTATAATTTATAGATCGCAATTTGATCTGTCAGATCTGATCAGATCAGATCTCAACTCAACAAGATCGACCCCTGCCCTGTAGAGAGAAAAGACGAGGGGAAGGGGGGGAGAGAGAGAAGGATACGCTTACAGGAAAGTGAGCGTCATCATCTTATGAGATAGAGAGACAACCCTATCCCTCCCTATCTGCTATTCCTATATTGTTCCTACCATGACCATGACCATGACCATGACAGTAAGAAGAAAGAAGATCTCTCTCTCCCTCTAATTTTTTTACTTATAATATAACTGAGACAATGTGAGGTCCACCGTGAAGGCACAAAAACCCACAAATGACGGACAGGGAGAGATAGAGAGGGAGAGAGAGAGAGAGAGAGGTGGGATCAGGGTGGGGTGTCAAGGTTGAGGTTAAGGTTATTTATAACAGAGAGAGAGAGAGAGAGGCCAACTGCATCCTCACCATGTATCTCGCTTAGCCCCACTTTTAGTAATTAAAATTCGATAGAATCGAAAACCACACCGCCCAACCCAAAACCTGATTTTGCCATTTATCCTCTCTCTCTCTCTCTCTCTCTCTCTCTCTCTCTCTCTCTTCTGGAAGTAGCTAACCATCATAAACTCTTACCAACCTACCAGATCGTCAATATCACTAAAACATGCTTTTAAAAAAGTTTAAGCAAAATGCATATACAATCATAAATAAGACAAGTAGATTTGGTTGAAATCCACAACCCACCAAAATATCAACGAGTTGCAAAAATTTTAACCATCGCAAATTAAATAATAGCATAAAATGTTTGGTTGCTTGTGACTTGGATTTTTATGAATTTGTACTTACCTCTAATTATTATATTAAAAATATAACAAGATTCTAGAGTCAAAATTCATAGAAAACGGACATTCTCTTAGCAATAACAAGTATCGATTTTTTTTTTTTTTGGTGAAAATAACAAGTATCGATACCAAACTCTTATGGTATAATAATAAGATAATTATATCCTTAATTATAAATTTTGGTTTCAAATCATATAAATAAAGAAATAAAATAATTAATATCTTAATGAATTTAAAATATCCAGATGAAATTAACCAAATAAAATTCAAACATCAATTAATAAAATAATAATAATAATGATGATAATGAGCATTGATACAGGATAATGTGTTGTCAAAATAGATCGAAAAAAGTGATTGTAATTACGGTGAAAAATGTCAAAGAGATGTGACAGAAAAAAGTAGTACAAGAATAAGCATAATTAAGGTGATTGCATACTCAACATAATTTCTTTATCGAAATAGATTTCAATTATTTAATGATTAGATAGTAGAGAGATATCCCTATCTCATAAGATATGGATCTCTAATGAACCAAAAACAAAAGGGTAGTATTTGGGATTGGTCTAATGATGTTTAATCAGGTAGTTATTAATTGAAAGTTATTAAAAACTAAATTCTAAAATTTTGAATTACATCGACTTTTTGAAATTTCTCCTTATATTATTTGATTAAATGATTTTGTAAAATATTTTGATAATGTGAATTTGTAGTAATTTTTAAATACCAATTCGTGTATTGTATATTTCAGAGATATAAACATGATCATTCTATTAAACTTTTGATTTTTGAAAAATTTTAGATGACTAGGATTTGATCCTATTCATGATGGCCGGGATACATATACCTTTTTATGTCTATATACTATATCTGTATACATCAATTTTAAGCGATTGTTGGACGAATTAGGATCACATTCAGGTCAATTTTTCAAGCAAAATTTAATTGTATTTAATTGAATGGCAACAATTCTGTAAATACTGATATTACTTTATAAACATAAAGTAAGAAAAATGTTAAAAAAGTGGCAATTAGGAGGCGCGAAGTCCTACGTGGTTTTTATGTCTTTGTGTTGGAAGTCTGCGCGTTGGGGTCAATATTGGTCGGCGTCCAAGATTGGTCACGTCGACCAACCGATCCGTTTCATTCTCCATTGCTCAAGAGGTTTTCAAAGGAAGCCTGGAGGAGCTTTTAAAGAAAACCTCAAGAAACTTTCAAAGGAAGCCTCAGGAAAATGTATTTAAACGCGCGGCTGAGAGGAGGTAACGAGATTAGAGTTGTAACCGGGTCGGGCCCGGTCCGGTTCAAGGGCTGTTTCTGGAACCGCAGGCCTGGCTAACTGCGGTTCCTAGTCCAGTCCAGGCCGGTTCCAATTTTTTTAAGTTGAACCGGCCCGGTCTGCTGAACCGGAATTGGCGGGCCGGTTCACACCTAGCCGCAAACATGGAACATGGTTGGGCCGGGCCGGTTCCGATCCTGTTCCAGGCCGGTTCCCGAAACCGTGGGCCGGACTAGCTGCGGTTCCTAGGCCATTCTGGACCGGGCCGGTTCCAAATTTTATGTAAATTTGAACCGGCCCGGCCCGATAAACCGGAACCGCCGGACCGGTTCACACGGGGTCGGGCCCGGTTCGGCCCGGTTTTTTTAAAACCTTTTTTAACTCTATTTTTAAATTTTATTTTATTTTTGTAACTCCTTTTTTTTAATTTAGTTGTTGTTTTGTTTTTTATTTTCTTGTAATGATTTATTTATTAATTTTGTCTTTTTTAATTCATATTTTATAAAAAATAAATAAATTAAAAATTAGAAACACAAAATTTTTAGAGTGGTTCCACCGAATTCGGTGTACGTCCACTACCAATCTTATCACTTGGATTTTAGAATCCATTAATATTTTTTTTTACATTATTTTGATTTTTAAATCATTTTGATTTTTTTGTTACATTATTATTATTATTATTCTTTTTCTTCTTTTACTTCTTATTCATCATTTTCCGAGACCTTCATGATTCCTTGCATTCTTTTTTTCTGCATTCTTCCAATTTTTAATGCAAATTAAGGTTTCTAAAGTATTGTTCGCTAAACTTGTACGTTTCTCGGTTAACACTCGACCACCTGCACTAAAAACACTTTCCAATAATACTGTGGATACTGGAGGGGTTAGTTTATCTTTAGCCACTTAGGCCAAAATTGGATAATGCGATATATTATTTTTCCACCAACCTAATATATCATATAAATCAGTACCATCAAAATCTTCTAATTTAGATATTTGTTTATATAAAAGTAATTCATTAAATGATAATGAAATTTTTTATTTTTTTCCTAATATATGTAAGGGATTAAATGAAAATGAAGATAATTGAGTGGTATTACTATTACTACTACCTATATTATTAGTATTTAAATTATTATTTTTTTTCTTTTCATATAGTTCAAATATTGTTTGTAAAGTAAAAAATGTTTGTTATTTTAAAAAATGTGGATTAATAGATACTTCTGATGGAAAAGTTTGTGCAAAACAATCAATTAACATTTCAACACCTTCAACTTTAACACGTGGATCTAATGCACTTGCAACTAAATATAAAATTGGAATTTTTTCATAATATTTTAAAATTTTTATTTTCATAGAAAAAACAATTTTACCAAATATTTCTTCATTTTCAAATTCATTAAATACATAAATAATTTTACAAAGATTTGGTAACATTAAATGAGTAGTTGGATAATAATATCCGGATAATAAATTTGTACATAAATAAAAAAATTTCAATAATTTAGTAAGTGTAGATACAAAATTGAAAGCGTTATTATCGATAAAACCATATTCGTAATTTGAATTTGCAAATTCAATTAAAATATTTTGAAAAGTAAGTACACCTTGTAACATGTCATATGTTGAATTCTGGCTAATGTCACATTCCATTTTAAATTTTTTATATTTTTATTATGTAACAAACATAATTGTCTAATTTTTTGAGTTTTTGCAGAAAAATTTCTTATTTGATGAATTAAATCCCGAATAGGTTTTAAAAATAATTCTCCCATTGCTAAACCATCTTTAACACATAAATTAATTATATGGCATGCACATCTAACATGAAAAAAAGTTTCATTTAAAATTGTATTTAAAGAATTTTTTAAACTATTAATTGCAGTTGTATTAACCGAAATATTATCAAATGAAATAGAAAAAATTCTATCACTTATTCCATAATTATAAACAACATTTGAAATTATTCTAATTATATGTGTACCGGAATATAGAAATTCTCAACGTTGAAAAGCTATATTTTTTTTTCTAAACACTTTGAATTATTTATCCAATGATATGTTATTATAATATAATATTCTTTTTTATGTTCATTTTTCCAACTATCAGAAATTAATGAAAATTTACAATCACTATTCATAAATTGTGTAATTATATCATTTTTTAATTCTTGATATCTATCTAATAATTTTCTCCTACCGAATCTTCTACTACTTTTTTTATAATCAGGTTGTAAATATTTTTGTATATATTCTTCAAATACGGGACATGCAACTATGTTAAGTGGTAATTCTTTTTTTCCTAGCCATTCTATTTGTCCAATTTTTTTTATCCGAATTATATTTAAATGTATTAGTTATATTATCTTCCCCTATACCAATTTGTGTTTGTTTTGTTTGTGGTAATTTATCTGGATATTTATTAACTAAGTGTGTTCTAAGTGTACCTATCCCCCAACTCTTCAAAAATTTATATTTTTTATTACAAATTTTACAAATTGTTTTTTGTTTTTCATGTTTTTTCTCAAAAAATATCCATATATTAATATCATCTTTTTTAGTCCGTGTTGTATTAGATTTTGTATTACTAGGTTCAATTTCTTCGAAAAAAGTTTCAATATCTATGTTATTAAAAATTTCATTTTGAAAAAAAAAATGGAGGCATAGGAGATTGTTGAGAAAATTGTGAAGAGTGTGTTTCGACCATTTTATTAAAAATTTAAGAATAAATTTTTAAAATTAAATATACGATTAAATTTTTAAAATGAAATTTAAGATTAAATTTTTAAAAAAACTTTTAAAATTTAATTTTTTTTTAAAAAAGTAATGCAAATGTAATGCAAATTTAAGAAAATAAAGATGTAAAAAAAATTAAATGTACCAACTTGACGGATATCGCAATTGTTTTTTACAAAATTTTGAATCTGAGCTCTCAAACTTGAAATTTTGCCTAAATCTTGATCAATGTTGAAGGTCGTGAAAAATTTGTAATCCTCTCTTCTCCATCCAGACCGTTTTGTAGCAAGAGCACTAGGAAAGTTCCCAGATAAGAGGTGGATCTCGTCTGTTCTCGCTTAAATACCTCTTTCCTTCAATAATTAATTGCCCCCAGACAGAACTTTTCTAAACATGTTATGCCGTTGCATACTGAGTCAATGAGTTTCACAAAAGTTTAGAATAAAAAATGGTGAAAAGGATAATAAAAATTATAATGGTAGAAATGATAATGGAAATGGTGTAGAAATTGATAGGAAAATGGTATTGAGAATTTAAACAATGGTGAAAAGGAAATGATAATGTGTTTAATAAAAATAATGGTAGAAATAATAATAGAAATGGTATAGAAATTGATAGAAATGGTGTATAAATTGGTGGAAATGGTATAAAAAATGGTATAAAGAATTTAAAAAATGGTGAAAAGGAAATGATAATGGAAATAGTAATGAAAATTGAGAAAATGTAATAATATTGAGAGAATATAGATGTGAGAGAGAGAGAGATATTTTGTTGTGAAATTTTTGGAAATGGGGTGTAAGGTATTTATAGAAAAAAATTTTGACCTTATGGATCAAAATAACCTCAAAACTAGTCATTTTATAACTGTTGGAAGGGGTAAAATTGGAAAAAATTCAAAAAAAAATGGGGTATAGCCGTTGGAACCGCCGGGCTGGTTCCGGTTCTGGGCCGGTTCACGGTTCCAAAAAGCCCTGAATCGGCCCGGTTGCTACAGTAACCGGTTTGGCCCGGTTCGGGTTACTGTAGTATCAGGCCAGTTCGCAGGCCGGGCTTTCGGGTCAGCAGGGCCGGTTTTCGGGCCCAAACCGGCCCAGGCTCATGTCTACCTAGCCGGGCCGGTTTGGCCCGAAATTTTTTTTCTTTATTACCTCTTTTTAATTATCTTTTTTTTGTAACTCTATTTTTTATTTCTATTTTAATTTTATAATTTCATTTTTTTTAAGTTTTTTTTTTTTTTACTTTCTTGTAATAATTTATTTTTTCATTTTATTTTTTTTAATTCACTTTTTATAAAAAAATAAGTTAAAAATTAGAGACACAAAATTTTCAGAACGATTTCACCGAATTCGGTGTACGTTCACTGCCAAATTCATCACTTGAATTTTAAAATCTACTAATTTATTTTTGTTACATTATTTTGATTTTTACAACATTTTGATTTTTTTTCTATTTACAATAATTTTTAAAATCCACTTCTACTATTTTTTTTATAATCGGATTGTAAATATTTTTGTACATATTTTTCAAATATAAAATATGCAATTATGTTAAGTGGTAATTATTTTTTTGTTAGTCATTCTATTTGTCTAATTTTTTTTTTATTTGAATTATATTTAAATGTATCAGTTATATTACCTTTCTCATTTGTGTTTGTCATGTAAATGGGGTGTAAGGTATTTATAGGAAAATTTTTTGATCTTATAGACCAAAATAATCTCAAAACTAGCCGTTTTATAACTGTTGCAAAGAATAAAATTGAAAAAAAAATTCAAAGAAAAAGAGGGATAAGGAGCCGTTGGAACCGGCCAGGCCGGGCAGGTTCAATGCCCGGGCTGGTTCCATGTTCCAAAATCAGTTGAATCGGCTCAGACCGTTACAGTACCCGATTCGGACAAGACCGGGTTATTGTAGCTCTAATCGGTCCACGGGCCCACTGTTTTCGGACCAGCGGGGCAGGTTTTCGGGTCTAAATTGACCCGGACACACCTCTAAATCAGATGAGAAAAAAAGACAAACGTCTGTGTTGGATTTTTAGCATTCTCATGCAGCGGAAGCATACAATAATTTTCGGAAAATAAAATAGATCGGGTTTAGGGTACCTCAATTCGTATAATCTTCAAGTGGCACGTTCCTTGATCCGATTTCGCAGTCGGGATAGTGATCACGAGATTAGTCGAATCACCACCATAGTGTCACAACGCCTCAACCCTCATGTCCGATGAATCGTTTGACGTTGGGAGATTTTCCTACGCGAAAATCTCCATCCCTCACTCTATTTTCTCTCTCTAGAGTATTGTGCAAAACCCTAGCCACCTTCATGGTTGCCCATGGCTGCTATCCACTCACAAGGAAAGAGAGATACCTTCTCTATTGTTGCCTTCTCTCAGAAGGAAGAAAAGGCCTATTTTCTTTATTGGTGGGGGGGATTACCAAATTATGGTTAATGGTAATTAAGGATGGGAGTTACCCCATTCCTTAATTACCCAAATGCCCATAATGGGTATAAATAACCAACATCTCCCACTTGCACATTAGGGCATTTCACTTCCATCAATCACAAGATCGCAACTCATGCGATCTATCACATCACCCTACTGGACCTTCATACTGGATTGGGCGTCGTGCGACCGGCTACTTCTATCGAGCCACTTTCCTCATCGAAAGTGATCCCCAATTAATTTGCTCGACTATGTATTCATTATTATGTTTGAATCCAAACATGGATTAACACAATAGGTCAACCTATGAATACATGACAATGATGTAATGTCTATTAGCCTTCCTTTTCCCAAACTCGAATCTATCGGTCTTAATTCAGCTGCTTTCCTAGACCTGCCCCTTAGACCTCAATTTATCTTCCGGACCATAGGTAAACAGACTAAAGTAGTAACATTGAACCAAAACTTCTAGAGACAGCCGAAAGTAATAAGGGTATAAGAGATCCCACCCAATGGATCTCAGGTCTCACACAGTGGGAACGGGGATCAAGATCAAACTATCGTCTAAAATAATAGCTCCCACTGTCCCATGGTCGTCTCATCACACGTGGTATGAAACACGTGCCACAGTGTTATTCCCCCATCTCTCAAAGGGCATATGTCAGATTTCTCTAACACTGTACAGGTACGGGACTCAGTCTACACATAAAACTTTACCCAGAGATCTCAGAGAGAGCATCTCAAAGACAATATCACAAATCGCAGGTGATATCTGAGATCTCAAATTTGGCTACTTACAGGCAACATGGATGTGGGTATTTCCATGTCGGTCGTATCGCATATGACCTCATCTTGAACACATATCAGGGCGACTTATGTTCTAGTAGGGCTACTCTCAAAGCCTCTTACAACTAGAATCCGTTTCATCTCCGCTCACTCAGAGTCGGAGGTAGTCACTCGTGTGAGAGAGTCGACCACGCCTGCCTGACACATCTTTTATCACAAGATCACAATATATGACAATAAATAGTGCATGAAATACATATGTGACCCAATAGTGCATGCATGTCATATATTAAAATAAGCATCTAAAATAGTATATAAGAAGAAATGTTAAAGTACACTAAACCCAATGATTTCTTATCTCACAAAGGAATCTCTCACAACGGGTTTTCGGAAAAGATCAGCTCTCATGCTGTATTTCAAGGTGTACTTAGATGTCACAATACCCTTCTCGGTAATATCTCTTATAAAGTGGTCTTCGGTATCAATGTGTTTGACTTTACTATTATACTTAGGGTCTCATTTGTTGACAGTGTCAGTCTGATTATCACAATAATCATCACTGACCTCCCACTATCTGTCAAGATCCCTAAGTCTTCCAGAAAATTTCTGAATCCAACCATTCTTATGAACTGCAATTGAGCATACTACAAGCTCAGTCTCTATCGTAAATAGAGATATACAGGTTCTCTTCTTACTGCTCTAAGAAGATAAAACCTTTTGCGTTTATTCAGATCATCCCAGACGCAAATTACCTCATCCGTAACACATGGAGAGGTCCGCAGTTCAAATGAGATATTTCAGAATCCTTTTTCACTGCTCTACAGTGATCCCTTCCAGGATTCTATTAATACCTACTCACCAGATCAACCATAAAATAAACGTCTGGTCATGTATGCCTCATCGCATGCATCAAACTGTATATCGCACGTGTATACCTTATCGCACACACTAGAAATGTATTTTGCACTGGAATAAGGGATTCTGCTCATCTCCCTTATTTCTTTATAAATTCTAGGGTATGTGTCAAGATTCAGGTCTTTTTACCTTTAGCGATTAGAGTATCTTTTAGGTTGTGTTCGTTATTCTCAAAATGCTCAAGAATCTACCTAATGTAAAACTCTTGTTAAAGAGTCAACACCATTCTCAAGCGATCCCTATGGATCAAAAATCTGAAAATGAACTAAAATCTCATAACCATGTTACAATGGTCATTGGATACTCTCTGTTGTTCCCGGCCAACAGTATGTCACCTACATATGAGAACAAGGAGTCATCTGGACGTATCAGATAGCTGCAATGATCCTACTCGATCATTACAAAACCATAAGATATCACATTCTCGTGAAATCTCAAGCGCCGTTGTCTAGATGATGGCTTAAGATCGTATTTTGATTTCTAAAATCAATAGACCTTATCCACCTGATCTACTAGAACGAACCCAGAGGGATGCTCCATGTAGATCGCCTCATCTAGACTTCCACTACGAAAGCGGTCTTTACGTACTTGTGATATGACTCTTGATTCATGTTCGTGACAATCGCTGAAAGATAAATGGATTGAGATAAATTGAACTATGACTCATCGATAGTCCACCTCTCAGTTTAAGTGTAACCCTTGGTTACTAGATGAATTATTTACCTCTTCATCAATCCGTTGACCTTTATCTTGATTTTGAGAACCTACTTGTTCCCAATAGTCCTTCCGCCCTTAGGCTAATCAACTAGGTACCAGACCCCGTTGATTCTCATCAACTCTTTCTCTTCATTTATGGCTTTTAATAAACGATCTTTTGCATTTTTTGCAGAACTCTCGAGAGTCTTTTGGACCATTTTAGATTTTTCATCATCCTCTAGAGTCGCAATGAGGGTCTCACCCTCAATCGAGAAAACAACGTTTAAATACGCATGCTCGATGCTCTTAGGAGGAGAGAAAAATCTTTACCTCTTAATGGATCGCTCCCACTGAGATCAAGATCTATAGTGGATTCTTGTATTCCGCCGCTGGGCTCCCCGAGCCAGTAGTGGATTCTTGTATCCCGCCGCTGGGCTCCCTGAGCTACTAGGCTCATCCATCGCATAAAGGGTAAGGTCCAAATTGATTTCACCTCTCTTTGGGAAATCATTCTCAAGAAATATAGTATTACGAGACTCAATCTCGATTATAGTGCTGTTCGTATTCGCCTATGAACACGTATTTTCTTGCGGGCCTAACTCACCGTGTGAATGCGAGAAATCGTGGCACAACCCCATAACCTCAAGTGGCTAAGGTCAGGCTGCCTCCCTGTCCAAAGCTCAAATGGGGAACTGACTAATAGTCAGTAGTTTCGTAAAACTCTTCTCGAAATGGAGCCCCATGTGTAGTTTAGACGAATACTTACGTTCTCGCTCGGTTCTGAGAGTCTTTACTCTCAAATCTAACTGATTTTCTATCTCGCTTATGAACCTCCTGAAGTAGTCTAATGCCTCAGACTTATGCGAGATCAGATAGATGAACCGAAACGCACGTAAGCATCTATAATTATCTACACAACTCCATTTCCGGCTCTCATGCTCATAAGACCACTAGAAAAAGAAGACACAATGGTCGAATTGCAATAAAGTCCCAGCTCTCATTGCATTGCCAAATGGTTTTCTCGTCATTTTGCCAGCCAGACAAAACTCACATACGGGTAACTCGAATCTGGTTAGCGGGTCCAATAAACCTCTCGTTACTAACCGATTCATCATCTCTTACCCCATGTATCTAAGTCTACTATGTCATTCATTTACATCATCATCTACGCAATCAGATGTAAAGTCAATAATAGAACTACAAAAAACCATTAAAAGGAGCAGTACCCAGTGCATACAATTCATCATTGATTAAAACCAGAATAATTTAGAAAATTGTTGTATTAAAAGAAAGGAATAATTTCACGCATATCCTAGTCAATTTTAGACAAGGTATTAATTGTAGATCCGTCGAATGCCTACAGTATTAAGAACGTCATGGCAAGTGTTGTTCCCTCTGACAACGACAAATGCTCTGTCCTTAACGTAAATCCTCCAAGCTTAAGGATTCATTTGACGGATTACGCACTCCTATCTCGAGTTACGTGGTCGGTTGCTCCTGATTTCAAAGAAAAAAAATCAGCGAGCATTATTGTAATTGAGACAAATCTCAAACCACGTAAAGAAAAAGGATATTAATTTCTGCTCGTCACACTCACGAGCGAAATGACCAAATCTACCTCAAACCTAGCAATTTACTTTGGTCTAATCAAATTCCTTCTTCTTGCGTTATTGTACCTCATTGTCGGTTTCATAAGATGATTTTTATTACCTAGATCTCGAGTCTCGTTCGCATGCTTATGCTATTGGCTTAGCGCCGGGGAAGTCCTTACTCGACTCCTCTGAATAAGCATGACTCGAGTGTGGCTTACTCGCCTCTAGGTGCTCCTCATCGAGCTCACAATACGTATTTACATCAACGAAAGTACGAATACTTTCGTCAAATGTGAGATAGGATTTCACGGTTTCCCATGAATAAGGTAAAAACTGGATCACATCTAGTACCTAAATTCCATCCGAAATTTGCTCGTCCATATATTTTAACTCGGTGATCATACTCGACATTTGCTTCATTGTATGATTAACCATTTTCTTCTGCATTCTCACCTAGGAGCCGAAGAGAGCAACACTATGCTCTTATGGGACAAGACAAACCGACATTTCCATAGGATATGTCTCGTAGAACGAGATTTAGTAATCGTGCATGCCACTGATAAGCATTGCCCTAACTTGACAATTATTTTCTATCATGCACGATAAATCTCTTCATCTCGTATATCCTGAGGCGCGGTGCCTACCCTAGGGCCCATCATCTCGTGCTTCAGATTTTCGTTATATTTTGCTTCTCGAGAATAAACTAAATATACTGATAAAATCTCACAAATCACATCATTCAGTTTACTCTTCTTGCAAAAATTTAATACGACAGTTCTTAACGCATTAAGAGAAATATTTGTGACTTGAAGATACTTATTATCACATTTTTGTATGCCTTACGAATCATCAAGACCAAAATGACTTGAGTACGACCCCAAAGCGAACGTATGAGTTAACGGACACCATAAACCACAACTTGGAATCGTATCTTACCATTTAGACTATGATTCGGCACACAAAAACTCACAAAAAGTCACATTTATTGATTTAGGACCCCTAAAAAATTGAAAAAATTCAATTTTAAGCGACTTTACGCGCCGCCCGGGGCTCACACGCGCCGCCGCTCGCCGGCGGCGCTATCCACGCGCCTCCACGCGCCGGCGGCGGCCTACAGCACGCGCCAGACGCGCGACGCGCCTCACATGCGCCGCCACGCGCATGGAGCGGCTCGGCTCACGCGCGCCCAGTAGCGCCGCCGGCTCTCGTGCCGCGCGGCTCTCGCGCCTTCACGCGCTGAGCCGTGTTGAGCCGGGGTCTAACCGGGTTGGTCAACGGGTCAGGGTTGACCCGACTGACCCGGTCAACGGGTTCGGTCCGACCCGGTCAACGGTCAGGGTCCGACCCGGTCGGGTCGGTTGCGGGTCGGTCCGGGTCATGGTCCGACCCGACCGCTACCTTCCCCCGCTCCACGCGCCTGTGTGGCGCGTGAACTACACACGCCTAGCAGACGCGCCTCCTGGCGGGTGCGTTTCAAGCACCCGCGGGTCTGGGCCGGTTCTTCTTCGCCCGACGGGTCCTGCAACGGGTTTTTCGACCAGTTTTCTGGAAAGTATGAATCCGACAGTTTTTTCTTGCTTTTTTCGACTGGGAAAAATTTGTGGGCATCCTCCAAACATCCTACACTCGATTTTAGGAGAATTCAAGCCCAAAAATGGTGGGACTCAACCAACCCAGTCGCGGTCCTCCGCGGCCATTCGGAAATTCCAGTTTCCAGCATCCAAATCACACAATAAAATATATAAAACCGTAGATCTAGATGCAAGGAACTCATTTATAATTTTTTCATGCCTCGATCCGCCCTCTAAAGCCACAGATCTAAGGGTTTTATGTCCGTAGGGTCGCAAACTTCGACTGGACTTTTCATGGCCCAACCATGCTTCGAAAATTAAACAAAAAATATATTTGAAATCGTTGGGTCATGGGTATTCCTACGGTGTTCTCGGATTCACGAAACTCATCCGTGATCCGGACCCCAAATTTTATACCCTATATTTTATACCCGAAAAAATCCGAAAATTATTTTTAAATTAAATCCAACCCGCTCTGATACCAATGTTGGATTTTTAGGATTCTCATGCAGCGGAAGCATACAATAATTTTCGGAAAATAAAATAGATCGGTTTTAGGATACCTTAATTCGTAGAATCTTCAAGTGGCACGTTTCTTGATCCGATTTCGCAGTCGGGATGGTGATCACGAGGTTAGTCGAATCACCACCACAGTGTCACAACGCCTCAACCCTCATGTCCGGTGAATTGTTTGACGTTGAGAGATTTTCCTACGCGAAAATCTCCATCCCTCACTCTATTTTCTCTCTCTAGAGTATTGTGCAAAACCCTAGCCACCTTCATGGTTGCCCATGACTGCTATCCACTCACAAAGAAAGAGAGATATCTTCTCTATTATTGCCTTCTCTCAGAAGGAAGGAAATGCCTATTTTCTTTATTGGTGGGGGGTTACCAAATTATAGTTAATGATAATTAAGGATGGGAGTTACCCCATTCCTTAATTACCCAAATACCCATATTGGGCATAAATAACCAACAGTCTGTGAGAAGGAACTCGAGCTTCACAGAGAGCCCACAAGTCCCTATTTCGGCACGGCACACATAAACTAATCTTTGTATATTTTGGAAAAGCTCCGTAAAAGAAAATCGTCAGAAGATTTGGATTATGAATAGAGCGTTGTTTTAATTTTGTGATTTTACATCAATCTGAAGCACGTAATTCAATTTTTCGATCAGATTCCGCCGTGTAATCGGATATCGGGTAAGAGATAATTTTTTTTCTTTTATATTGAACTCCTACTGTGATGTCATGCCCCCCCTTCGCTTTGTTCTCTCTGCATTGATTATTTTAATTTTCACGTGAGAAAAATAAAGTTGTGTATTGCTTTGTTCTCTCCGCGTTGATTATTTTAATTTTCACGTGAGAAAAATAAAGTTGTGTATTGCATAGTTGAGTTCAACTTTCATTCGCAACACTTTCTTAAGATAACCATAATGATATTTTAATAACGCATTATGCCGAAGAGAAAAGACGCATTAGGAAAACAAAAAAGGTAATGAAAATGGAAATGGAAAAAGTCCAAAAAGTCGGAAAGTTAAGAGCGGCAAAGCCCTTTTATCGTTGGATTTTGGAATCCAGTGCGTCTTGCCTCATCACACTACCCCACCCCCTCGCCTGCCTTTCCCTTCCACCATCGCCTTCCTATTTTTCTTCTCCATCATTTTTCACGCACAAAAATTACATATAAATCATAAGATCGTTCCATCGATCACGACCGAGTCTAATTTTTTTAAGGGCTAACCTAGTCTCATGTGACCAACCAATGATCAAGCTTTATTTATTTATTTATATATATATTTTTTAAAAGAGGGCATGGTTCTCAAATACAAACGGAACGTAAAATGAACAATCTAACATAAACCACTGTACGATTTAACCTTCGGAAAATCTCACTTCCCATCGAAGCCTTCTCATTCTTCTGCTCACATTGCTGAAGCACCCACTATGATCGCCACAAATGAACTCTTTTGCGACACCCGCTGGTGATATAGACTAGACAAGGGGAAGGAAGGGGAGAGAGAGAGAGTAAAGAATGAGGTGATAGTGAAAAGTTTGCTCTCGGCTCATGTCGTTAAATGAGCGCAAGAGAGAAAACACCCTCAAAACTTGTTCCATAATGATTAAGCCTTCATATAGTAATTTGTGTACGTGTGTGCATACATACATATATATAAATTGCCTAAGCGGGAGTTATATTAAATATCACGTTTTCATTAACAAATTATAGGACTAAATTTCAAAGTTAATTTAAACTAAAATTTAGTTTCATGGTTTAGTAGAGTTTTACAGTTAAATAAATTAAAATCTCATGGTCTCATGGGAGTCGATCTATAGGGTTATTAGCGACAAATTTTTAATTTTCATCACTAAATTTTTGCGACGTGTTATTAGCGACGAAAAATTTTTCTTCACTAATTTTGTAGTTAACGTTTTTAACGATGAAATTTTATTAATTTTCATCGTTAAATTGTGGTTAAAAGTTTATTTTTTTATAGTGATTTATTGAGAGAGGTTTGTGGGCTCTATGATCCAAGTGTGTTGAGACTCTATGATAATGGATCGTCATACCATGTATTATCATATTCTAACATAAACCAAGTCATTGGGTTCTATAAGACAATGTAAATCACAAGATTCGATATATCAATGAGTGAGCGCTAGATTGACTCTCTAATCAACTCGATTAAATCTCATAGTCCATATTAGACCATTTGACTCCCTCCAATATGTCCATACATACATCTACTTGAGTGGACTCCCATATTTTGGCCTTAGTCATATATTCCCCGAAGTTACCCGGTATTACAACCAAAGAAAAAATTTGTTAGTATTGCAGATTTGAAAGTCGTTCGGGTTCGACTCGACCATCTAAAAAATAAAAAGATGTGGATGGGACAGTATGCAGTGGGGCGTAGGGAATAGCTTCAGACAACAGCAAAAATATCCAAGAAAGACTTTGGGGGACAAAAAAAAGGAGTGGGAGTAAAGTAGGCTACTTTTACCTGGAATGGAATCGCATTTTTATTTATTTATTTTATCGAGTCCAGTCTCATTCACCAAAAAAGGAAGGACCACTCCTATTAAAGAACTTGGATTTTGGAGGTCATACGTATTCGTCATAGCTTATGGGCCAGGATAGATATAAAACAAAACAGAAGAAAGACAAGACGCAACTCAGAGACCAATCACCTTTTCCAAGAGGCAAGAGGAGAGGACAAGACCTTTTTTCCCAAAGCAAACAAGAGGAGCGATGGCAGGCCTAACCCTGAGAACGAAGGTTGATGATAGAATTTCGAGGGCGGAGAAGATTAAAACAGAAGGCCTTTCTAGATGTAAGAATTTAAGTAGCGGTACAGGGCAGTGTGGTATAAAGATAAACCCTCTCTGCCACTAGTACCACTACGTGTCACGTCAGCTTCACCTTGTTTTTTGACTTTTTGTTCAGCGACGAGAGAAGGGCCAAATGCATCTTGCAAATCAGTGATAAAAAACGACAGCTATCCATCCTACATCCTCTCTCTCTCTCTCTCCCCATCCAAACCCATTCGCCTTGTGATGGGATCATTGGTGTTTTAAATTGACCAACTATAACAAATATCATATTATAAATTAGTCAAAAAGATACACGGAATTCAAAACCATAAACCGGCCGCATTAACTCCTTGAGACAATCAAATATTCAATCTCCCAACTGCCAAAAACTTGACAATAGACCACCGACTTTGTTTGAATAATTTGTTTTTTTTGTTGCGGCATGGCGCATGTGTGGAGCATGGACACGGGCATAAATTTTCAACCCAGTTGAGCAGACGGCAGGGTGGAGCAGACTAGACGGTGGAGCGGTGCTCTACTTGCAAATCCTCTTTAAGAATATGCCTATTCCATATTCCCCGACAAAAAGTCGATCACATTCACAGAGTGGACAGCAAAGTGGTCTATTATTCTTTAGGGACCTGAATGCAACTGTTTCATGACCTTAAGAGAAGCCCCTCCTATCCACCTGCGCAGTTGAAATTAAGGGAGGGGGTGTGTTCATCCAGCCGTACGTCTGAGGGATGGCCTGGGCATCAAACCAGAAATAAAGACAAAAAAGGGAGAAAGATTTAGATCGATTAATCATGGCAAATAATTACATCACATCCTAAGGGATGATAAAAGTAAATTAATTTAATAATGGTTTATTATTGGTGGGCAGTTATACTTTTAATGGTCTATTAAATATAAATCCTTATAAGGGTTTATCATCACCTATAAATAATTTCATGATTTCATTATGTTATAAGATTAATATTTTTCCTTAACATTTGCTTAATTTTGCTCCCTGGATTTTAATAATCTGCTGAATTGGCCAAGCTATAAAACTTTTTGATTTTTTTTAATACATTTCAGTAATTTATAATTTTTTAAATACTATCTAATTAAATGGGAACTGAGATAAACTTATGAAACATAACATAATCTTAAAATAATCTGTAAAGTACTATAAGTGCATAGTTATTTTTCTCATATAAATTAATCTAAATAAAATTTCAATAACAAAACAAAGGCCGATATGTATCTTGCACGTGTGGCCGTAGGTGGCAGTGGGGTAGGGTGGTGGGGGAGGGTTTTTTTTTTTTTTTTTTTTTTATGGCTTGGGAGGCGCGCCTGGGGGGGGGGTTAATAATAATGATAAGAGTTTTTGATAAAAGAAGAGATATAAATTAAGCATTACATTTTGAGTCTAACCAGAGGTGTGTCCAACCAGAGGTATGAGACATGGGGAGATTGAACATAAACAGCAGACGCTGACCTGTTCTCACTTGGCAGTAACTTTCTTCATACGATCCCAGCCCAGACCTGACCTGTAGGAAGAGAACACATCGTTTACTTGTTTCTTGGAAAAGGAGTAAGAGTAGCTAATAAAAAACGAAATACATGAGAGACTCCTCTGCTGATCATGCTTAATGAATCATGATGGTAACTGTCTCCAAAACATAATACTCGATAATTTACACCGATCCGACATGCAACTCCGAAGCGTAACAACAGTCTCAACATTCCCGTGGACAGGGAATTCAGACCTCCAATCGCCAAACCACATACTTAACCCACCCCTATTCTTCCCCTTCCCCTTCCCCTCGCACAAACTAACCAAAAAAGAAGGAAGAAGACCCAAAAAAAAAAAAAAAAAAAATGGAAGAAAGAAACTTTAAAAAAAGGGGGTCCAAAACATAATCCCAATCACATATAAAAGAAACCTCAAAAATATCTCGGAGCAAACTATAACATACATTAACTATGTGATCTGCACCTGTACTTCTCCAAAATATAATACTCGCCCAATGCCATGGAGGGATAAGCGCAGTCAACCGAACACTTACCTAAATTGTTGGTAGTCTCAACCTTTTAGCAGTGAATGGAAGCAATTTCAGCATGGCCATCAAGCGTCTGTTTAAACACCTGGAACCAAACCAAATGACTCTGCTATGATTTATTCAGAAGCAAAAGGAAACGTGCGGAGAAAACTGAGGAACAAAGCCACCTGAATGTTGATATTGGATCTTGGAGCAACAAGAAGGTTGCACCAATGCAAGCCCGGAGGATGCAAAAATACCTCTCCGTTTGCAAAGAGAAGGATGCCCTCCCCAGATTCCGCGATTGCGGATTACACTCTGAAACACTGGGCTTTCCTTTAACCATGACAATACTTAAATATAAATAAGCAAGCAACTGCTCCACCAGATAAATACGATTGAAGAACTAAGACAAGCTTGCAAGTAAAAAATGGTTCACCTCAATGTTCCTGGCAAAAACTAACCGAAATCATGAAATCAGGCCAGTCAAAAGAATTCAACTGTGCCAACACATATCTTTGGCTAGTTTTAGAACCAACAGTAAGCTGAAACAGTTAAAGCAAATGATTGAAGGAAGAATCACAGAAAGCTGAAACAGCAAAACCTAAAGCTTAAAATAACTTAATAGTAACAATGAAAGCATTGGGACCATTATGTCTATCCTCTCAAATTTAACAAAATGAAACTTGTACGAACAAGACTCTGGAAAACCTAATGTCATGTCCTGCTTCTCATGTTTCTCTTTCTTCAACATTAAATTGACATTCTACACCTCGCCAGAGTAAAGGAAGCCAAAACTCTTCTATCTCATCTCTTAGTAAATCAAAGGCCATAATGCTTAGTTGTGAACTTTACCATTCTTTCAAATTCATTTTGTTTCCTGTTGGTGAGACTTGAGATTGAAGGTCTATGAGTCATTTTAGCCTTGACAATGGCAAGGAAGCATTTAAAAGGGCATTCCCTCGCAAAAGGTTCCCACCATAATAGGTATGAAGGGTAGCATGCGGCCTTCCCATATCCACACAAAGAAACATCTTACTTCCAAATATTTAATAGAAAAAGAAGATGAAAATGTAAACAGCCTCAAAGTCTCTATGCATATGGGTGCCTCGAAATCATCATCAAATCCCAAATTCTAGATCAAACATGTTTTTGATCCGCTACTGAAATGGAACTCTCCACCGGCCCTCCACTACTAGAAAATATGCTATCAGCGACGATCAATTACCGACAGAAAAAATCTGTCGATAATAGCAACGGATTAATATCGGATTAAATTAGTGACGGAAATATTTCCGTCGCTAATGTGGTAAACAAAAAAAAAGAAAAAAAATTGTACAGTTATCAGTAACGGATTACCGATGAAAATTTTAGCGACAGATTACTAACAGATTTATTTATTTTTATTTAAAAATTCTTTTTCTTTTTCTTGTTATTTTATTTTGTCAAAAAATAATATAATTTTTTTTAATAAAAATTGTTATTTTATTTTAAACTAATTATTTATTAATTTATTATTTTATAATAAACTATCATTTTATATTATTTTATTAGTATTAAAATAATTGTGATCTTAAGATAACAAATAATAATAAAAAAAACAATATAAGCAAGAGTGTAGGTGTGGTATGATGGTGGTAAGGTTGTTCATCTTTTTCCCATGCGCTTCTTTCGAAACCACACGAAAGCGCAGGAGAAGGTATTTTCACAAGTTAATGGAGACAGCACACGGGTAGGCCGGAGCGAGCAGTGGCGCGGGGCGGGGGCGTGTAGGTCAGTGATAGCGATATTTTTATACATTTGAATTTATTTTATTTTATTTTATTTCAGACTTTATTTATGATTTTTAGAACTATTTTTAGATTTTATTTCATAATTTTATATTGATTATTTTCGTGGGTTTTATTTTAGAATTATTGGGCTTATTTACAGATATTGGACTGCACAAACAGTTGTTAGTATTTTGAGCATAACTTTCTGTTCCGATATCCGATTGACCTGATTCTTGTTGGGTTGGAAAGAAGACTTCAATGCCTACAAATCTTATGAAGACCTCAGAGGCTGAGTCAGATAAGAAGATATTTGAAATTTGAGTCGAAATTACTACAGTACTAGAAATCAAGGCCCATGAGTTCTAAAAGTCCAAGTTCAAGTGAAATATCAAATTATTATGAATACCCATAAATTTTTAGTCATTTAGGATTCTTAGGAATTATATTATAAGGAGACACCCTTTACACTTGAAAAAAGGGGAGGAGAAACCTTAGCAGCCGCCTCCTTGGTTTTCTTAGACAGGATTCTTCGATTTTAGTTGGGGTTGAAGGGATTGTAATGTTTTGTTTACTTTTCTTATATTTCTTTATCACGTCTACTTAGATTTTTTGATCTTAAAACTTGATGAATTCTGTTATTTGATTAATAGCATGGTTGATTCGTTGTTTTTTCCCTAAATTTTTATTGGTATGTTCTTTCTTTGATGAAATTTCATTATTGAACTTAATGCTTCATTCGTAAAAGACTCTACGATTTAATGATTTGCGATTACATGCATGAGATCGAGAGAAGATTGCATGAAATCTGACCAGTATAATAAAATCCATATAAGGTTATGAGATCGATGGATGATTAACTTTGTATGGGGATTTTAGGAGAAACTCTAGATTACAAATATTCCATAGATTTTAATACAGTTTAATCTAATCAAAATTGTATGACCATTGGGTTTTGGTTAGTCGAATTAGGGTTTCATTGCATGACCATTGAGTGACTCGGGAATTTGCCATCATTAAGAATGAATTTTTAGTCAATAAACTTTAAGGGATTTGAAAGAATTCAGTCGTGTGAAAAAATTGAAAATAAATAAAATCGATATTCTGGGGTTTTATAAAACTAGAGTTTTTGTTTATCAATATTTTTATTTTTAATATTTTCGTAATTTTAATATTTTTACTATCTTGATTCGTTCTGTCTAACTTAAATATGGTATTTTATAATTGGTAATACATAATTTACTCATGGGATCGACACTTGTTCTGCACTATACACAACACTCGACTAGGGTTACTTGACCGAAATCATGATATACCTAAATCGCGTAACAAGTTTTTGGCGCCGTTGCCGAGGATATTTAAGTATATCAATAAAAATCATTTTGTTTGAAATTGGATATTATTATTTTTTTATTTCTTGTTTCTTTCTTGTTCTTGGTAAATAGAGTATATAGATTTTAGGGTTTTTCATATATTTCTTACTCATTCCATATAAAATCAGTTTTTTTTTTTTTTTTTTTTTTTTTTTTTCGGTTATTTGAAAATGGATTAAGAAAATTGGTCAAACAACCACTTGTTTTGAAAGATTTCGGCCTGCGGAATAAAATCGCGGAACAAAACCCATAGCTTTAGCTATGGGCACCGACCTATTTTTATCAAATTCCGTCATTTTCATAAACTTTTCTCTTTGTTTTTTATTTTTTGTGAATTTTTTGATTGTCTTCTTGGGTATTTTTTTTGCATTATTTTACTGTGTTTTTGTAATTTCTACATTTATATAGTCATTATAGATTTTCTTGAGTGGTTCTTGCAATTGGTTTTGAAGTTTGAATTTTGTGCTATTTTTAGGTTCCGTATAGTGCCTGCTGCGATTTAAGAGCCTTAACATAGTTGATTTTGATCATGAAATTGAAAAAACATTACAAACCATTCGTTGACAAATCAAGGAAATTAAGGAGGAAGAAACAATGGCTCATGAGAACAGAGCAATGAAAGAGTACTCGATGCCCAGACTTCAGGACATTCAGACTAGTATCGCACGGCCAAATGTGGAGGCAAACAATTTCGAGCTCAAGCCGAGTTTGATCGGGATGGTACAAGCAGATCAATTTGGTGGTGAAACATTCGAAAATCCAAATAGCCACTTGAAAAATTTTCTAGAGATCAGCGACACATCAAGCTAAATAAAGTCAGCGTAGATGCCATCAAGTTAAGGTTATTCCCATTCTCTTTTAAGGGAAAGACAAAGATATGACTGAACTCATTCCCTGCTAATCATTTTATATGAGTTGGCAGATTATTTTTCAGGCATTTTTAGCTAAATATTTTTTACCTGTTAAGATAGTTAAACTACGTAATGACATTACTAGATTTAGGTAATTTGAGGGTGAGTCTCTGTATAATGCATGGGAACAGTTTAAGGATTTGATTGAAGGTGCCCATATCATGGTATTCATGACTGGTTGATTTTACAAATATTTTACGGTGATCTTTTAAATTTTGTGAAAATTACCATTGATGTTGCAGTTTGGGATGCCTTTATGAGCAAGTTATATAATGAGGCATGGTCATTATTGGATGATATGGTTTCTAACTAATATAATTGGTATAATGAGAGTAAGATTCCTAGGCAAAGGGTTGGTGTGCATGATATTGATAGTTTTAGCATACTTAATGCAAAAATTAACTCTTTGATTAACTGCATGAAAACTAATCAACTTAATGTTGTGTCTAACCAGGCCTTATATTGTGATTATTGTGGTAATTCTACTCACGTATCTTCTGAGTGTCCACAGGTGCAGCAAGCAAACTACATTTCCAACTTTGGCAAACCTCAGTGTAACCCTTACTCCAACACGTATAACTCTAGATGGAGGAATCATATCAATTTTTCATACAACCAAGGAGAACCACAGAGAATGAATCCACTAGATTTTTATTCAGGGAATCCACAATCAAGAGAGAGTAAGGCATCGTGGGAGTTGGCAATTGAACGTTTGGTAACTGCAACAAATGAAAGGTTTGAGAGGCTTGAAAATAAAATTGATCAATTAATTTATACCTTTCATTCTTATGTGCCAGATAGATTGTCAAGTGACATTAAGAAAAACTCCAGAGAGAAGGTTAATGCAATCTCATTGATAAGAGAGAAAGAATTGCAAGAAGTACCGGATTTATCCAAGGATGAAGAGGATAAACAAGAGACAAAGGAAGAGATCCAAAAGTCTACAAACGTGGAGGCTGAGGCACCAGATTCTAAATAGGGAAGTGTTTTATGTTTTAATGATTCTAAACCCCATGTTCGTGTTCTTGGACACACGTTACATGCAAAAGTACCATTTGAAAATTTTTTAAAAATACATATTAATATTCCTCTTTTAGTTGTCATTAAACAAGTGCCGAGATACGAGAAATTTTTCAAGAAAGAGATACTAACAAGAGGAAACTTGATAAAATTTCAAAGGTCAAGCTTACATATGAAAATACGATAATTGACAAGAGAAGGACAAAGGTATGGCATGATGCAATAAATGGACATACTGTAAAGATTTATGAGAAGAGAAGAAATTGCTAAAGAGGAAGTTGCAAGTTCATTGACTTAATCAGGGGAGTCTTTCTGTTATCTTATCTGGATTTTAGATTGAATTGCATTACAGACAATATTTGGATTAAGTGTGGGGGGATGCATTGCATTTTGATTTTTAAGTGTTTTATTTATTTCATTTTGATTTTTAGAACATTTTTATTTAGAAATCTTGATTTTTGCTGAATTTCTTTAACTTTGAAAATTTTTTTTATGCCAACTAGATTTTCTCGAGTTTTCTAGTCCTTGTATGTTATTTGTCTTGAATTGAATTGCATGACAGACGATTGATATTAGTAGTTATTTGGTACATGAGTGACTATTCATCTTTTTATAATTGATTTGAAAGATAGACATGTAAGATTTAATACCGAATTTACCTTAGTGAGGATTTGATCCTTAAAGAACAATTTTTTTACTTCATTACTTTTCTTACTGAGCGTATATCACACATAATTTAGTCATTCTAAAATTTGCTTTGTTATGCATTTTGAGACCATATTCATGATTTTCATACATCCAAATAATTAAGACACTTAGAATTACATATGTTTGGCTTCTGAAAAATACCATCCCAATTATTTTTTGCCCTTTAGTTAACCAATTTGAGTCTAAACCTTTTCTTTCATATGTTACCCACATAATTTATCTTATGACATGTCTTTCTCTAACTCTAGAATTTGAACCCGAATTCACTAATATACTTATAGTTGATGATATGGCATTATGTATTTAGATATTATTTTTTTTCGAGTTTTATATATGCTTTTAGTCATTGTCATGTTGAGTGAGTTATGAAAGACAAAAAAAAGAATGAAGAGTGAAAAAAAAAGAAAAAAAAAGAATGAAAAAAAGGGAAGAAAAAAAAAAGAAAGCAAATTCATTCTTGATATTGTTCACTCTTATAGTGAAGTCATTGTTCTTTGAATAAGTGATATATTACATTACATGTGCGTAGTTGGAGTTAGTATTTTCTTTGTTTTAATGTAATAATGTCATGCCTTGATGCTTAAGTATATTTAGTGAATCACTTTAACCCTATATCTTACCCATTATTCTATCTCTTACCTTAACCCCATTATAATCAAATAAAAGATCTTTTGATTGGTGTGTAGATTTCATATATAAGTTGTGGAGATTTGATATATGAGCAAACTTATGTAATGCTATCTCATTGTATTGATTTGAGTGATACACGTACCTTTACATAAAATGAGTACTTTGAGTAGTTTGTTAGTATTTTCGTTCATTTTATTGAGTAAATCAATTGTGAGAGTGGTTGAGTTTTGCATTTTTCTTTATTTTGATGAGACTATATGAGTTGCAATTGTTTTTCTAGTGCTGGATACTGCGAAGTATTGATTGTTATGATTGTAATTCCGATTTGAACTTGTTATATATATGGTTAGGGACTTGGGATGTTGAGTTGGTTTTGGAGAAATTTATTCTTGCTTGAGGACAAGTAAACATTCAAGTGTGGGGGTATTTGATAGTGATATTTTTATACATTTGAATTTACTTTATTTTATTTTATTTCAGGCTTTATTTATGACTTTTAGAACTATTTTTAGGTTTTATTTCATAATTTTATATTGATTATTTTTGTGGATTTTATTTTAAGATTATTGAGCTTATTTAAAGATATTGGACTACACAGACAGTTGTTAGTATTTTGGACATAACTTTTCTGCTCCGATATCCGATTGATCGGATTTTTGTTGGGTTGGAAAGAAAACTGCAAGGCCTACAAATCTTATAAGACCTTAGAGGCTGGGTCATACCAGAAAATATTCGAAATTTGAGTCAAAATTACTGTAATGCTAGCAATCAAGACCCATGAGTTCTAATTTGACCTCAGAGGCTGCGGGTCGGAGAGGGCAGTGGCACGGGGCAGGGGCGGGTAGGTCAGCGTGCAAGCAGGGCGGGCGTGGAGCCGCGTGCATTCTTCTTCACTCTTCTCATAACTCAGTGACGAATCTGTCGTTTTTTTTTATCAGCGATAAATTTTTTCCGTTGCTAATTATCAGCGATGGATTTTTTCGGTCACCAATCCGTTACTGATTTTATTGACGGATAGTATTCCGTCGCTAATATTTAGTGGGGTGGCTTTTAGCGATGGATTTTTTTCTGTCGCTAATTCATCGTTGAATGGTATTAGCGACGGATTTCTTACTTTCAACGATGAATTTTTCTGTCACTGAAAACATGCTTTCTAATAGTGCTATGAAAACATTTGTCTGAGCATTCTATCTAGCATTTTATTTCCCAAAAGAAAAAAGTCATTGCGTTGATTTAAGAAATGACTGAGAAGACTTCATGAATAGGGACATGTTACACCTGGTAACAGACTTCCATTATTGTCCATATTTCAACGATATAGACCACATGGGTCACGACTTTTGGTGTTATGTCTTCCACTCTTTAGATGTACATACAAAGCATGCAATAGGCTCTTTTACATGGGCACCAAACCTTGCACATTCAAGGAACTGGCAACTTGAGCACATAAAATGTAACCAAGTATATCCTAATCTCACTCTTACATTTCTCACAACAAAGGGGAAAACGTCATGAAAAAAACAAAGAAAACTGTTGGAGGTGGGTTTTGCTTCATAAATAGTAACTCTGCTGACTCAAATAGGGTGAATAATTCTTGGACCATCTGATTGATGGGATCTACAAAAAACTATCGGAGGGTGATTCAGCGGGAGAGATTTCAACACTCAAGTTAGAGAACGATTTTGAAGATATAAACAGACTGAAAGAGAGTGAGAACTCTGTAATACCTGTTGTGTGCTAGGTGAAGAGTCCAAAGGTCGTACCTGGTCGAGAGCCTGCACGAGTCCTAAGATTATGGGATTCTTAGTGAAAAAGTTTTAAGAGATTGAAAATCCCACTAGTCGGGAAAGTCTAAATTGACAAGAGATTTATTTCTTTATCGATAAGAAATAAAGATATCATCTCTAATTGCGGGATGTTGTTTTCGCAATTTAAGGAAAAGTGAGTATTAGCTTAGTTGATCAAATAACAATATCAAGCACCGAAGAGCTGCTGGGCCAATCTGTCGACTACCTGAGAAGGGTCTGGTCGATAGATACCGAGAAGGTGAACTATATTTACCTGACCCAGAGATACATCCCGTATGGATAACACATCTTGGCACATTTTGACTTGTTGGATTATGGGTTTAAAGGATTTCAAAACTTATGATAATGGGCATTTGGACCATGTTCCCTTACTTGTCCTCCACTCTTGGCGTCATTTCGGGATTTAGGAATAGTTTTAAATGGATAAGAATTTGAAAGGATGCTAATGCAATGTATTAAATGCAAAATTGCCGGTATCATCAATTAGCCTTAGGGATATAAGTAAATGCAACTGTAAGTAAGGAAACGAAAAGGGCACAAAGTGTTGTAGGTGAGTGAAAAAGACGCAATGGGAAGCATTAGTGGCTAGATGTGTTCATTAAATGCAGAACGTTTTTTCCAATTTTTAGGAGATTCGGCGATACGGATACGGTTCCCATCTTTGAACTATATATATACATATGGCAGTTTAAGGTTGGACGTAGTAGGGTCGTTTGTGAGAAAGGGCGAAAAAAGGATTGTGTTTTCTAGAGGGGTTCAAGGTCGGAAGGGAATTGTTCTTCTCTGTGGGTTTGGCTTCCAAAACAGTGTTGGTGGCGAAAGCCGCAAGTACAAGGCTCCATCAATAAAGGAAGCGCGGATGTAAGGTTTCGTCATGATGGTAGGAAAGTATAGCCTGCAGTTATGGTAGTCTTGCTCCGTCGTGTTCTGCTAGGCTTCCTGCAACTTATCATTGCTCTTACGTTTTTTTGTTATTGGGGCTTGAGAGTAAC
Organism: Dillenia suffruticosa; assembly: GCA_033439265.1. NCBI lineage: Eukaryota > Viridiplantae > Streptophyta > Magnoliopsida > Dilleniales > Dilleniaceae > Dillenia > Dillenia suffruticosa. The sequence goes on from JAVTVX010000005.1 coordinate 7,880,875, forward strand.
TTGATGGGCTATAAAGTTCTTTTCGGTTTCTATTTAACATTTAACTGCTTTTATAGTTTAATATCTTACTGAGTGCTACAAAGGGGTTGTGAAATTCAAAGAGTTCATTTATGATTTTGTTCAACAAGGCGTCGGACACTTTGTCGAGAAGAAGTCGTCTAGATTTAAAAAGCGAATTCATTTTGGAGGACAAAGATACTCATTGGCACATTCTTTTAGGTTTTCTTTTTGGTATAATCTATCCTGACTTATGAATATGTAAACTTTCTACTTTGTTGTACCCAGTTATGTAGTTCGATGCATGATTATTGCTTTTGAATAAGAAAGAAAAAGAAAATATTTACATGACAATCTTGACATGGTCAAGAGAAGACTGTCTTATCCATTCCTAGTTTTAGAACATCGATGTGAGAGGTATAATATTGAGTAAGTAACTTGACTGGTGAGGTAGTAGTGGGTTAGTTGACTTGCTTAGTTGCCGGGTGTAGCACCTTATTGTTTTCAATATGCTTTGATGTATTTAACCAAACGAGTAGGTCGTGTTTGCCCGAACAAGGTGTTCTTTTATTGATGACATGTTTCAAGGTGTATAACTAAGAGAGTGGCGCATGTCTGCCTGAAAAGGGGTGGTTCCCTTATTGACGACACGTTTCGATATGTATAACCGAGAGATAGGCTGTGTCTACCCAAATAGGGGTGCTTCCCTTATTGACGACACGATTGGTGTTGCAGAGGAAGAAAAATAAACTGGGATTTGTCAGGTGCGAAGGCTTAACCTACTCGTTAGCTTAATAGTTGGTTAGCAGTATGCAAAGGAAATAGTATTTTTATTGATAAACTAATAGTAACAAATATCAAGGCCATTGAGAGTAATAAATATTACTGATGGTAGATATGCAATTTCTTTGAGTTCCATGTTCTCAATGTGGCTGAATTGTCTAGATGATTGAGTCTATATGTCTTTGGGAGAGTCACCGAGCATATTTGACAGGGGCCCTCCCAATTTGGCGTGCGTTTACCCCCTGGTTGGGGTTGATCGATAGCTTCTACTTGGTAGAGAACCAACTCTCTTGGCTTAAACATTTTAGTTTTGACTCGCCTATTGTAGTATTGCACCATCAGTTGCTGACAAGCAGCCATTCTAGCAGATACAGTCTTCTGTAGTTCTGGGAGCAGGTCCAGCTTTTCACATAATGTGGCCTCATTCTATCCATGCTCATATTGAGCTACCCAAAGTGAATGAATTCCAATCTCCACTAGTATTATCGCTTCGCAACCGTAGGTTAGACTGAATAGTATTTTTCATGTTGCCCTTCATGGCGTTGTTTGGTAGGCCTAAAGGATATCGTAGAGCTCATCTACCTAGCGAAATTTGAGTTTGTCTAGTGCAACTTTGAGTCCTTGTAGTATTGTTCATTTTGTTACTATCGCAAGGCCATTAGGTTGTGGATGAGGTGAATTGACGCTAGATTTCCAGTTTATTGCAAAAGTCTTGAAAACTCTTATTGTTAAACTCTTTACCATTGTTGGTGATTAAAATGTGTGGCATGCTGAATCTAGTGAAGATACGAAAGTTTGTATCTTGCCGGTGGTGGTTTGGGCCAACGGTTCTTCCGCCCACTTAGTGAAATAGTCGATAGCAAAACTATAAATTTTTGCTGTTCGGTAGCTAGTAGGAACAGTCTAAGGATGTCCATTCCCCATTGTGCCAATGGCCAAGGGCTCGCTATTGAGCAGAGGTCAGTGGAGAGCTGGCGTGGTATCGAAGAGAAGTGTTGGCATTTGTCACACTTTTTTACATAATTATCTAAATAGTATTTTTCCTGTTGCTCTTCATGGTGTTGTTTGGTAGGCTTAAAGGATATTGTAGAGCTCATCTCCCTAGCGAAATTTGACGTCTTCTATTGCAACTTTGAGTCCTTGTAGTATCGTTCATTTTGTTACTTTCGCAAGGCCATTAGCTTGTGGGTATGTGATGGAGGTGAATTGATGTTGGATTTGCAGTTTATTGCTAAAGTCTCGAAAACTCTTATTGTTAAACTCTTTACCATTGTTGGTGATTAAAATGTGAGGCATGCCGAATCTAGCGATGATACGAAAGTTTGTATCTTGCTGGTGGTGGTTTGGGCCAATGGTTTAGCTTCCGCCCACTTAGTGAAATAGTCGATAGCCATGACTAGCAATTTTTGCTGTTCGGTAACTAGTGGGAATAGTCTAAGGATGTCCATTCCCCATTGTACCAAAGGCCAAGGGCTCGCTATCAAGCAGAGCTCAGTGGAGAGCTGGCGTGGTACCGAAGAGAAGTATTGGCATTTGTCACACTTTCTGATATAATCATCTACATTGGCTTTCATGGTCAACAGAAAGCATCCTTGCCGTAGGGCTTTATTGGCTAGGTTTTGAGTGCCTAAATGGTTGCTACATATCCTTTCATGGATTTCCATGAATACGTAATTTCCTTCCTAGGGTATTAGACATTTTAGGTATAGATGAGTGAAAAACTTCTTATAGAGGTCTTTATTGATAATTGTGTAGTAAGTGGCATTACGTCTTAGCTTAGTTGCCTCTGAAGGTGGGGTTAGTAGTTGCCTGTGTCTTCGATAGGTCTCTATAGGATCCTTCCAGTTTGGTGAATCACTTTCCAATAAGATCTGCTCAGGCTCATCAATGCTTGGGTATGGCAAGCTTTCAATGTAGATCGTTTGGTTGGTTGTGACTGAGTCAGAACTGACTAACTTTGAGAGTGTGTCAGCTCGCGCATTCTCTAATCAAGGAATATACTGTATATCCACCTTATTGAACTTGTTTATCACCTATCGTAACTTGAATAAGTACTTTACCATTGTCGGCACCTTAGTTTCATAAACTCCTTTAATTTGCTTGACAACCAGTTGGTTGTTAGTGAAGACCCATATGTTTTGGACTCTTAGTGATGCTGCGATTTGCAATTCGATCAATTGTATTCGGCTTGGTTATTAATTGCTTGAAAATCAGAATGAAATGCGTATTCAACCTTGAAATCGTTCGGACCGACAAGTATGAGCACGACACCACTTGTTGAGGAGTTTGATGATTCGTCCACATGGGGTGTCCACTCCGGTAGCAAGCATTCTTCTCGGTCATCAATAGGGTCTCGTTCAGAGGAGGTCGGGAATGTACATTCGAGGATGAAATCAGTGAGGGTTTGGCTTTTAATCGTTGGTCTCAGTTGATATTTAATATCAAATTCGCCTAACTCAATACTACACTTAATAAGCCCACATGAGGTTTTCTTTTCTGTAAAATCTATTTCAGAGGCTGGTTGGTCAATACTACAAGGGTATAGGCTTGGAAGTAAGGTCGAAGATGCCTGGTAGTAATGACTAGGGCAAACACCATTTTCTCGATAGGTCAGTAGTTAACTTCTGACTCTTGAAATATATGACTGACGTAATACACCGGCTTTTCTGTGATGGATTCCTACCACACAAGAATAGAGCAGAGTGCTCAGTTAGAAATGGAGAGATACAGATAGAGTTTGTTACCAGGAATGGACTGAGAAAATAGTTGGGGGTGACGCGAGATATTTTTTTAGCTATTCAAATACTGTTTGACACTTTGGTGTCCATGTAAATCTTTGGGACTTTTCAGAGTATCGTAGAAGGGTTTATATTTCTCACCTACTTTTGATATGAACCGATTTAAAGCTACAATCTTCCCCATGAGGCGTTGCATTTCCTTTAGTATCCTCGATAGTGCCATATCTAGTATGGCTTATATCTTCTCTGGATTTGGCTAGATCCCCCTGTTGGTAATTAAGAAACCTAAAAATTTTCTTGATATGATCCCTATGTGCACTTTATTGGATTCAGTCTCATGTTATATTGCTCCAGCGTTTAAAATGTTTCTTCCAAGTCTACGACATGATCTTCAGCACTAGCACTCTTGACAAGCATGTCTTGATATAAGCTTCTATGTTTCTGCCAAGTTGTCCACTAAAAACCTTGTTAATCAATCAGTGAAAAGTCGTCTCTATGTTTTTTAAGCCAAAAGGCATGACCATATAGCAATAAGTGTTGAATTCCATTATGAAACTGATCTTTACCTCGTCTTGTAGGGCTATGCGTATTTGATTTAACCAAAGTAAGCATCCATGAAACTCAAGAGTCAGTGGTCTGAGAAGTTATTCACCAATTTGTCGATATTAAGAAGTGGATAACTATCATTCGGGTATATTTTATTGAGATCGATAAAGTTTACGCACATTCTCCAATTGCTGTTAGCTTTTTTCACTATGATCACATTGGCTAACCATTTGGGATATTCTGTCTCTCAAATAAATTCTATTATTAGGAGTTTTTGGACCTCCTCTTGTATTATGCATTGGCATACCCTCTTTTTCTACTTCACAGGCTTACCGCTTGCATCTACAATTTGTTTGTAGACTACAACTAAAGGGTGGATATCTAACATGCTTTCGGAGACCATGTAAAGACTTTAGAATGTCGCTGAAAATAGTCTACAATTGCTTTCTGGAGGGATGCGGTAGGTGGGCTCCAACTTGGATTTCCTGTCCGGGTACATTCGTGATAGGAACTTCTACCACTTCCTCTCTGGGATGGGGCTTGGACAATTGCTCAACATCATCTCTAAGTTCCAACGTTTCTATTGAAAGAATTTCTCTTTCTTTTTCTGCCAGGGGGATGGTCAGTGGGTCGGGGTCACCGTGAAGTGTCGCGACCCCAAAAGATGTTCTAAAGTTGATTTTCATATATTTGTGCTTGGTAATGATTCTAGACTATTCAAACTAGGATGGCTTAAAATGACTTTGTAAGGAGATGAGAGTTTAACTATATGAAAAGTGATTCTAGTAGTAGCATGTTAGGGAGATATTCCAAAGGTTATAGCAAGCAAAATAGTACTTTCTAGAAGTATGCACTCATCGGCAAGTGATGTACCTTCTTAGTCGAATATTGTGTATAATAATGAGATCAAGTATCATTCTCATGAAAATATTTTGTATCACCAATTATGAACTGCTCTAATCTAAGTTGGACAAATCTAACCAAGATTGCAAAGATATTAAAAAAACTAAAATCAAACGATAAAAATTCTAATAAATAGAAATGTTAAAATATCGATTTCATTTATTTTTAATATTTTACATAGTTGAATCTTTCAAAACCCCTTACGTTTATTGGTTAATAAATAATTATTGATGATAACAGATTCTTCTTAAAGTAGATTCACCCAACGATCATGCAATGAAACCTTAATTTAACTAACAAAAACTTAATTTTTATACAATTTTGATTAAGTCAAACTTATTAAGTTTTATGAAAAATCTGTATTCTAGGTTTCCTAAATCTCCACATATAAAATTAATCAAATGGTCATACTCATAATCTCATATGGATTTTATTGTTCAGATTAATGTCGTGTAATTATATTTGTCATGTATACATTTAATCTCAAATCATACAAACACGGGATCCTATACATTTAAAATATTAAGATCAACAATAAAATTTTATCAAACAATAATCACATCAACAAATCTTAAGCGAAAGAAATAAATCAAACTATATAATTATTCAAAAAATAAAATTCATTGAGTATTAGGAACAAAAGAAATTAGTTAGATATTGAAAAGAAAAACGAAAATAAAATAAAAGTCATTACAACTCTTTTTGCACAAGAATGGATGGGGAGATCATGTGGTATGAAGGCGGCTGTTAGGGTTTGCAAAGTGGTGGTGGGAGTAGTGAATAAGAGAAGTCATGAATTAATGAATGCTGTCAACCCTAATACTATATTAATAGAACTAAAAACCTTAGAAAATGTGGAAACTTGGTGTTTGACTTTGATATGGAAACTTGTTGTTTTTTTTAGTGATAAGGATGTCTAACTTTCTCAAAACTTGGAAACTTCCTCTTTTTTGAATTTGGAGACTTTTGAAATTTTTAGCAACTGGATTCTAAAAATATCTTACTAATATGAGCTAAATGGTTTCATTTTTCAGCATGGATTCTTTTTTCAGCATTGTAGTAATTTCGGCCCAATTTGTGAATATGCACCTGTCTGAATCACTCTCTAAACTCTTCACAAGATTTGTAGGCTTTGAATTCTTTTTTCCAACGTAGCAAAAATCATCTCAATTGGACATCGTAGCAGAAAATTATGCTTAAAATACTAACAGATGTTTATGCAGCTCGAATTTAGAAAATAAACCCAATGTTTCCTAAATCATTAATAACGAAATTAAATCAGTATAAAATTATAAAATAAAATTTAGAATAACCCTAAAATTCATAACTAAAGCTTAAAATAATATAATTTAATTGTATAAAAATTATTATTATCAAATACCCCAATACTTGAAATTTGCTTGTTCTTGAGTAAGACAAAGAACAAAACATTTTTTTTTTCAAAACCAATTCAATTTTTCCAAATCTCTAACCATATGTACGACAAATTCAAACCGGAAATGCAATCAAAATAACCTATATTTCGTAGTATTCAATACTAGAACAATTATTATATCTTCTATAGTTTCCTTGAAATCAAGAACAATATAAAATTGAAACACCTTCGCACTTGGTTCACTCAATGCAAAGAGAAATACGATAAAAAAAAGATTCGACTATTCTATGCACTCAATTTTATGGAAATATAACTTGTTAATCCCAAATCAATTGTATAAAGTATGTCATATCAAACAATGTTAATCCCAAATTTAACAATATAACTTGCGCAGTTATAGAAAAACTATCATAACGTTTTCTGCAAATATCGGATTGAGATGATTCTAATAGCCATGTAAAGACAAGACATAGGGCTACAATGTTTATGTTCAGAGATTATGCTAATTTAGCCTAGAAGGCAGCCAACAATCAAGGAAAAATTCAACATAGAAACAGACTGAAACAGGGTTTTCTACAGAAAACGTGGCACTTTAAAAATTCACCAAAACTTTATTTCTTAATGAAACCTTTCGAACTATATGTCATTTTAAAGCTATAGAAGTCTAGTTTCTTACAAAGAAAAACTCAGTCGATTTGTAGCTCTACAGAGAATTATATTTAACAAGGAATGGAGCATGGTCATACTGTAAATAGAATAGTCTTTCTGCAACAATCATGCTACTTTAAAAGTTCCCCAAAAATCCAATTCTCATTTTAAAGCTACAGAAGTCTAGTTTTCTCCGCTATTCAATTTGGAGTTATGCAGAGAAAGATATTTAGTAAAGAATAGGGCATGGTCAGGTTGTCCAGCATACCAATTTCTAGGGTTTCATCCAAGGATGAGATTCTTTTTTTCCCTAATTCATTTTCTCCAAATTATAGCAATAAAATTATATCAAAAATATGTTCTATAATATTATTAGACATCAATTTAGCAAAAACATACAAGATATTTGTCTCAAAGTTGCAATCTTTTCTTTTGATTTTCCTTCATTTCCTCTCCAAACTTTTTTTTGAATTTCTAGTTTGTTCTCTAAGTATTTTGCACTTTCTTTTACTTCTCAAAGGCTAGGGTTACCATATACATGGATAGAGGTGTGTTATTTCAAGTTTAATGGGTAGTTTTAATAGAGGTTGGGGTGAGTTTTTGGAGGAGGAAGATGGAATCCGAAAATTAAAATTTGGAAAAAGAAAGTTTAGTTTTTGAATTCTTTCTCCATCCTTACCTCTCTATCTAAGTTGAATGTAGGGTCCAAGCATGGTGATGTATCAAAGTTGAGGTTGCCATGTTAGTAATGAACTGTCACGCCCCGACCCACAGGTCGAGTACGCAAACAGACCGCCGCAACTCCTCGAGGCACGGGTATACCCTACTCGCACATTGAGGCGACGCAAGGCTAAGTATTTAACCAATATTAAGACCCTGCTTGATATCCTAAGTCAATCATATAGTGGAAGATTTGAAGAAAAAAATTTTTGGAAACTTTTTTTAAAATATTTACTGCCAATTTACATATAATATTTATATACACGGTCCAATCATAAATAAAGATGGGCATGAATACTTACCTAGTAGCGTCTCTTAGTAAAACTCGTAGATTAGTACCCCAAAGTAAATCAAGTGCAGTATAAGCTGAAAATTTCAAATATGAAAGGGGTGAGTAAAATCCTCATATTCAGTGAGTGAGGTGCAAGAACTATATAATGACAATAAATGAATTTGTGAGTGTGACAAGTCAAATAGTCGTTTTCAAATTTATATTCATTTGTAATATATCGTATCATTCAAAATTCTTATCATAATCATATATCATGAGGTGTCAATCGGTCATAAAACACATTCTATCCATAGTTTGGCCTAATTAGGGTAAAATCCACAAAGTGGTCACCACAATATCATAAAAATGAACACATATATTTTTCTTTTAACCCCCTTCCCACGGTGTTGACATGGTCATCATGGGTGCTCATCTATTGGATCTGTTAGCCAGAGTCAGGGGGCTCAAACCCCTACTCTCGTGTTACCCCATCACGTTATCTCGTCGAGTAAATGCTCAATACCGTGGTAGAGAATGTGCTATAGCCACTATGCATCATCCCATAATCATACACACGTACCATATATCATCATTTATAAATCTTTACTTGTAAAAGAAAAATATGACACTATCAATCATCATAATATCGGGATGCAAATTTTTATAGAATATCATCATTTCAAGACATGCCATAAACACTGAAATAATTTTAGATCACATTTCAAAATTTATTTATAAAATCATGTTCAAACTATTTTTCATTTAAAATCAGAAATAGTTCATCCCACTCATCCTGACTGGGAAGGGTATGCTACTCCCGCTAACTATCCTTGTTTCTCGAACGAGTCACCCCTTGTACGGAAACGTAGCCCTATACTTAAGTTAAATAATATGTATCATTCATCAATTCAATTACTTTGACAATATCATATCGTCGGATTACAAGATATATATAGAAATATTCTTTTTTATAAGGTTAAATCTCAAATTCCATACTTAGATAAAAATTTCTACGAAAGCTATCACGCCCAGGTTTAGTAAAATTATAATATCTTCTATAATCTTGATCGGATTCAAATGATTCAAATTTTCTCTTTAAGCTAAGACATATATCTCCAACTTTTATGTTTCAAACCAACTTCAAATTTTGAAAATTTTATAACTTTTTCAGTCTAAATTCCTAAAATCAAATCTGTATAGTTTTGGGAGAATTTCCATATCTTCTTGTGTATTTCTCCAATTTAAGTGATTCGTATCTCACAATGAAGATAAGATATAGATCTAAAACTTTCTAGTTTATACCATTTTCAGATTTTAAATGTATAATTTTATAAAATTCCATTTTCATCTCAATTTCAGTTTTAAAACTACTTCTGAATAGTTTTAGTAAAAACACCATAACTTTCTGCATATAACTCTAATTTAATTGATCTTTATCTTAATTTAAAGATAAGACAGAGAACTAAAACCTTCATGTTTAAAGTTACTCCAAATTCCATACAGAAGATATCTAAACAATTTACACAATGTACTGGTCATACATAGAATATGAAACAAAGTTGGGGAAACATCCTAAACTTCCAAAAATCACCAAAAATCGATTTCTTTATGAAATATTTCACATAATATATCATTTTAAATTTTAGAAAGTCTAGTTTATAAGATATTATAAGAATACTATACAAAACGCAATCTAGAAATCATTATCAATATGCTTGTATGGATACTATTGTAACTACTCATCAAGTAATCAAATCTTTATACAAGTTAAGACATGTTACATTCTTTGTAAGATCTCTTATTAACAATAAACACCAGCACTCCCTTTGAATCCTTGAATTTTTTTATCATCTTAGCAAAATCAAATCACCATAAACATGAATTTCTATACAACACTTCTAAGTGTGTAGACATTTTCTTAATCATTTTTGACTTCTTTAGGCCTTACTAGCGCTTGTCGAGAGATTTTCGGCTTACCGATAAAATTTTCGGTTTTAGCGATTTTGAGAAAAAATCTCAAAATAAATAAATAGATAATTAAAATTTCATTTTACATGTACCAAAAGGATATTAATATATATAGAATCGTGAGAAGTGATACATGATATACAGTCACCGAAAATCGGTGTTACTTGAAATGTCATGGTGTCCCCAAATTATGTTTGTTTTATTTTATTTTTATGTTTCTTTATTTTTCTTTTCCTTTTTCTTTTTCTTTTTCTTTTCTTTTTGTGGGTCCCACACCAAACCCTTATTTAGTTCTCTTGTGACATTATTTCAATCATTTTCATCTGTCATTATGTCCCACAGTCAATACTAAATTTAATATGTCTGACATCTACTTAAAATTTTAAATACATAAATCAAAACATGCATCGTAAATACATCTAAAATCACAGCGTATCCAATTTTATCACAATACGATATAAAAGAATTTGAGTGTGTTAAAAAAACAAAAATACAAATGCAAGCGCATATTTTAATATTTTCTCGAAACAGGATCTTACACGGAGTCGCCCCTACTGAAACACTCTCTGATAGTATTTGCAGGTCCCATCATTCATGAAAGCCCAGAAGACTCCTTGACATTAGTTTCTTACCCGGGTTAGATTGACACAAAACTTATGGAGTAGACTACCTCTATCAGATTGGAGCCATCCACAGGAGTAAACTAACTCCTTTGCCAAACGTATTTCATGTCTTGTCTCCATCTATTTTTTTATCAATCATGTTGCCAAAGAGAAAGAGACCTCCTATCGGTTTTGATGATGGAGATTTTGTGGGAATTAACCCGAACCGGCATGACATGCTAGTCATTACCACCAAGATAGGCCAATATCTTGTGAAGAGAGTTTTCATCGATCAAGGGATAGGCTGTGACCTTCTTTATTGGGATGCCTTTCAACGAATGGGCCTCACATCGTCACATCTCCAGCCTTGTAGTGGACCCATGAAGGGATTTTCTAATGAATGGTTGTTCCATAAAGCGTTGTTTCACTCTCCATGACCTTAAGAACACCCCCTAATCATGCTACCACCACAACTATCTTCAACATAGTTAAACTTTCATCTATCTATAATGCCATCTTGGGTTGGGTCGTCCTAGTTTGGATGGTCTAGAAGTTTTACCAAGCACAAAGCACAAGAAAACCAAATTCAGAATTTCTCACGGTATTGTGACTCTTAACTGCAATCCCAATCCCCAATCATCCCTGTATTGGAAGAAGTAAAAAGCAATCTTTCGATGGACACCATGGAATTCAAAGACGACGTCGGATAGGTCGCTAAACCCGAACCATCTAAAGAGGTGATCACAATTCCCATCATAGATACACCCAATCAGACTATCCAAATTGGAGCCCGCCTGCTGACTACTCTCCATGATGCTATCATCGACTGTCTATGCGGACATTCCAAGGTCTTCGCATGGTTTCCCAAAGATATGCTCAGAATTCAGACATCGATGATTGTTCATAAATTGATGGTGGATCTAAATCACAATTTGGTGAAATAAAAGGAAATAGTTTTCGTATTAGAATGACAACGTACAATACATGAGGAAGTCTGGAAACTCCCGGTGTCAAATTTCATCAAAAAAGTGAAATTTTCTAAATGGTTAGCAAATATAGTGATGGTGAAAAAGGCGAATGACAAGTGAAGAATGTGTATCGATTTTACAAATCTCAACAAGGCATGCCCAAATGATAGCTATTCGCTTCCTAACATTGATAAACTTGTAAACAATTCATCGGGCTATCAGTTTCTAAATTTCATGGATGCATATTTTGATTACAATCTGGTACGCCGACTCCAAAAAATGAAGAAAAGACTAGTTTCATTATAGAGTTTGACATCTACTGTTATAAAGTCATGCTCTTCAGCTTGAAGAACAAAGGAACAACCTTCCAATGACTAGTCAACAAGGTCTTTATTGAGGAGCTCGGGAGAAATGTTGAGACCTACGTAGATGACATGCTAGTCAAGCGTATTAATCCTGAGAACCATGTAGTAGATCTTGAATAGACGTTCCAAATATTGGAGCATTATAACATGAAGCTAAACCCATCCAAGTGTACTTTCGGAATCACGTTAGGCAAATTTCTAGGGTTCACGATCACCCATTGGGAAATTCAGGCCAATCCAGAGAAGATCTAAACCATCTTAGACATGGTGCCACCTAAGATATCGAAAGATGTGCAATGCCTCATGGGACGGATTGTGGCTTTGAACCGATTCATGTCAAAAGTGGGGAAAAAATACAAGCCCTTCTTTGATGCTTTAAAGAAGTTTCAAAAGTTCTCATGGATGCCAGAATGTCAGGCCGCATTTGACCAGTTCAAGGAATACCTCTTGTCATCTCCCTTACTCTCTCGACCTGTCTCCGGTGAGAAACTCTCTTTACTTGTCTAATTTTGACCAAGCCATTTGTTCTATACTCGTAAAATAGGATGTCAAAATGTAAAATCCAATATACTACATTAGTCGGATACTCCATGAAGCAAAAATTAGCTACAAGCCTATAAAGGAGGTGGTATTTGTTCTTGTCATAATCGCCCGACACCTCAGACCATATTTCTAGGCATACACTATTGTGGTGCTGACAAACCAACCCCCTAAGGCAGATCCTATAGAAAAGAGACACCTCAGACTACCTCATCAAATGGAGTGTGAGACTTGGTGAATTTGACATTGAGTACCAACCGAGACCCACCATCAAGGGTCAGACCCTAGCCGACTTCATTCTTGACTACACCTTCCCAAGTCCTGCTCAGTAAGCCACCAACGACCATTCGAAAGTGTGCTTCCCATCATCCTAGAACTTGTACATAGATAGGTCCTCCAATTCATTAAGAAGCAGTGCTGCCCTCATCTTAATAGGTCCTGACAACTTCAAAATGGAATATATACTCCTTTTTGATTTTCAAAGCAGATTAAGCACTCCGTTTCGATTTCCAAACCACCATCAATTAGACTGAATATGAAACACTTTTGACAGGATTGTGAATTGTGGAGTCATTGGGAGCCAAAGATGTTTTGGTCTTCACCGAAAGCTAACTTGTAGTCAAACAAATTGAGGAGACATGTGAGACCAAGAAGAAAATTTAGTGAAATACCTCTCCAAACTTCAAGACGAGATGAACAAGTTCAACAAAGTCCACGTACAACAGATTCCCAGATTTGAAAATGTAAGAGCTGATATGCTCTCTAAGCTTGCTAGCTTTAACTCGAAAGCGACTAGTCAGACAGTCTATGTTAAGAGCCTTTCATATTTAAGCATTGATGAACTAGAGCCGATCTTGATAGCTAATAACATACCAAGCTAGAAAGATCCCATCTAGAACTACTTGAGGAGCAATTAATTAATGGAATTGCCACAAGAATGGCAAAGATCAGACACTGACAGCGCATTACGCCATCATCAATGGGTTCCTTTACAAAAAATCTTTCACGTACCCATACCTCAAGTACTTAATGCCAGAGGAGGATAATTATGTCTTAAGAGAAATCTATGAAGAGATATGTTGCCAATCATGTAAGCGCTCAAAATTTCACTAACAAAGCATTACGTTAGGTATTCTTCTAGTCTACTATGAAATCTAACGCAGAGGTTTACGTCAAGAAGTGTGACAAGTGTCAACAATTCTCCTCGGTACCACACCGCCCTTCTTCTAAGTTCGTCCCATCACAAGTACATGGCCATTTGCACAATGAGGGATAGACATTTTGGGACCATTCCCACAAACTACTGGACAACGAAAGTTTCTCATAGTAGCCATTGACTACTTCATTAAGTTGGTAGAAACCGAATCATTAGCACAAATCACAACCCGCAAGCAGTTTGATAACAAACGTTTCCAGAAATTTTGTGGCAAACTTGAGATACAATATCGTATTACCTCTATCAGCTACTCATAAGCCAACAGACTTGTTGAGGTTACCAACCAAATGATCCTTCAAGGGCTCAAAACTATGCCAGAGGAAGCAAAAAGCCTATACATAGAAGAACTCTACAGCATTCTTTAGGCCTATCAGACTACATCTCACAAAGCTACTCGGGATACTCTATTTAGCCTTACTTATGGATGTGAAACTATCATCCCAGTGGAAATCAGAATCCACTTATTACATGTAGATCAATACCAGTCATAATTAAATGAGTCATTGCTATGGGAACAACTAGATCTCCTTTCAGAACTACGAGACGTAACGTCCAATAGCAAATGGCCCGATACTACAACAGGAGAGCCAAAACTAGAATGTTCAAACTGGGAGACTTGGTTCTCCAAAGAATAGAAGCCATGGGTGATCCCCAACCAAGGGCAAACTTGGTTCGCCCATGAGCATATCGTCTCAATTACTTAGATAGCTCTGCTGTGCTCCGAGCATAGAATGCCAAGAATTTATGAATCTATTGTCAGTAATCTTTATTGCTCTCATTAGCACAAATAATTGTTTTCTTTTAATCTATCAAACCACAACATTGTTGTTTTTGTATGTTACCATCTATCTAATGCAATAACAAGTAGTTTGGGCCCTTGGGCTTATAAGCTTCTGGTCTATCGCCTCTTTTTTGCAAATTCAGACTTTCTCAACTTTATACCTCTAAGCATGCCGTCAATACGGGAAACAATACTTGACCAAGCAAACATGGCTTCATCTCTCGGTGCAATGCCATCAAATTGCCTCTTGGCGTAATGCCAACGAGCACTCTTAGCGCAATGCTGTTAAATTCTTTCTTGGCGCAATGCCAAAGAGCACTCTTGGCGTAATGCCATTAAACTTTCTCTTGGCATAACACCAATGAAAGTACTCTTGGCACAATGCCATCAAATTCTCTCTTGGCGTAATGCCAAAGAGCACTCTCAGTGTAATGCTATCAAACTTTCTCTTGGCGTAATGCCGATGAGCAATGCCATCAAATTCTCTCTTTGCGCAATGCCAAAGAGCACTCTTTGCGCAATGCCAAAGAGCACTCTTTGCGCAATGCCATCAAACTTTGCCTTGGTACAATGCCAATAAGCACTCTTTTGGCACAATGCCATCAAATGCTCCTTAGATGCAATACCAAAGAGCACTCCGGTACAATACCATCAAATCCTCTCTTGGCACAACACCAACGAGCCCTCTCAATACCATGCCATCAAACTCTCTCTCGACGTCATGCCCTCGAGTAGTTCGGTTCCTTATCCTCATTCTTTTGACTTAATACCTCAAATAGGTTCCCTGCCCTCTCTCTTACTCTACCGATTATACACCCTGAAAGGGTTTTACACTTTCACTCTCAATTCAATGCCTTATAACTACAATAGCTAGGCATCATTCTAGCCTGCCGGCACATAAGCCATTGTGCAAGCTAAGCTTGCTTTCTGATACCTCAATTCAGGCATCTCAGAAAAGGTTCAAACACTCCATCTCCCAATTACGAGGCTATTATAGACAACTTAATAAATAGTTTCAACATACTATGAAAAATCAATTATGACAAAGTTTATACAACAAGAAATCAAGGAGTTGGACATCCAAGTCTATTAGCGGAATAAAGCAACAAAAACATCAGGTGCAAGAAAACAACATTTTTATTTATCCATAAGATTTTTATAGAGTAAATCAAAATTCATACAAGTGGAAATAGAAACAGCATAATGCTTACATATTAAGATTATAGAAGTTGGGAAGTGGGAAATATAAGGGGAACAAAATATATTGGCAAGAAGTTGCGGAGAAAAAGAAGGTACTCATTCATGTTTGGTCTTTTTCTTGAATCATAACCTCACAGAGCAGATTTATTCTCCTAACTCCACCTTTATATATTTAGTTCTCCCATCCTCTCTACTCCTCCTAGGAAATGTCGACACTAAGTCACATGTTGCACCTAGTACTCGGCCGTCTCCATTAGACCTTACAAGGAGCACCTCTACCTTTCGATTTGAAATACAAAAAAGAAGGGGAAATGTTTCCATCTACTACAAGGTCCCTTGAAACCACCGATGCAGGCCACTAAGGCATTAGGTTTCCAAATGTTGTGATAGAACCTCGCATTGGCAGTTTTCCTATTGATAGAACCTCATATCGACGGTACATACACCCTCTCCAAAACATCCTGTTAACGATGGGATGTAGAAGAGCCACCATACAAAACTCCTTATTTTTGAACTCGCAAATACTAAAGTATTGTTGTGTTGAACAACCCCTTACAATCTTTATTTTTCACACACTTCGTCACCTATGAACCAACACTCAAGCTTGTAACCTCACCTCATCCAATGAACCGAAGAAACTCCACCACTGCCCTCTACCATTTATAGCAACAGCCAATGTCTTGAATATGACTCCCAAAGAATGAAGCGGTATGCTTCAGAACTGAAACAATCAATTCCCCATTTAATGCCACTTACACACAACCATCCTACTTCCACCTCCTTTCTATTTCATTAACACACAGTATATTTTTAAGTCCTTTTCGTTCCGTAACTTTTCAAAACAATCTTCCACATTTAATGCTCCACCTTTGCCCCCATTCCATTTACCTAAAACTAGTTGTGTAGTTTCAAATTACTCAACACTCATTATCTTGACTATACTCCTAATGCTACCTCTTTGAACTAGCATTATGAGTGGGGAGTAAATGATGGTACATGTCCAACAGCCTGTTGCTACAAGACTAGAATTGCCTGAAACCCATTAGATCATAAAGCCCATGAACAATTGAATATACCCTTAGTCTCTTAGTCAAGCACTCTGGGTTATGCCTTTCGATCTGCTTGGTCTTACTCTCTCAAGAAGCCAATTATTCCCAAACCTCTTGATCATCCTAGCTCTCAGCACCGGGACCTCTCGGCTATCCTAGTGCTCAGTAGTTATGTTTCATTAACACAGAATTAACTCCATTACGCGATAAGTATAATTTGAGATCACCTAGTAAGAAAGTAAATCTTTAACAATTTCAAACTTTTCTTATTCGAATATGAATCTCCTCTGGTCCCGAGGAAGTCTTTCTCAATGAGGGAATAGACCTCAATAGCTACTCCTGACAAAGTAAGAAATGTCTGCGACAACTTGAACTTTACTTAACTGGTGGAATTCTAAATCTTTTAAAAATCTTTGATTATAATTCCTGTAATTTTAGAAAATTCTCAGTAATCTCTCTATAAGGAAACTAGAGTTTTTACATCCCTAAACACATACGAGACTTGACATACATACATGCTATATATTCGACACAAATGACTAGTCAGGTATGTTCATTAACTCTATACTTTCTATACAAAGACAACACAATGCTACTCTATGGCTTTTCTCCATCTGTTTCATATTCTTTCATAATCGCTTTTTCTGACTTAAGTATCAAAATCTCCCTTGCCGAAGTATCCTCTTATGGTATTTGTAGATCCCATCATTTAAGAAAACTCGGAAAACTCCTTGGCACCAGTTTCTTAATTGGGTCAGTGGAGTAGCTATTTGTGGAACAAAATCCACCTCCATCAAGTTCAAATAAGTCTTTTGAGAAACATTATTATTATTATCATTATTATGATTGTCGTTGTCGTCGTCAAACTTGATGGGTTTATTGGTAACATTGAATTGAGTTACTACACAACCGTGCCTCGTATCTTCTCAACAAAACTCAAAAATATATATATATTTTTTTGCTAAACTACGACAATAACAATTTCCACCAAATCCTTCCCAATATCCAGCTAAAACTAGGGGGTGTTCATTCATGCGGGTATTTGATCTTTTGGGTTATTTGGGTTTTGAATTTAAAAAAATTCAACCGAAAACTGAACCGAATTTAATGAAACCAAGCCAATTTCTGGTTTGGATTTCATTTACCTAAACCAATTCTACAAAACATGAAAATGCTCATATCAATAAGGTTGGAAAACCTGTTTAACTTTAAAATAACAATTTGCTTAAATAGTACACAAAATTATATAAACATTACTAATAAGGTTGCTAAGAAATGTTCAGTAGAAATGTTCAATAGACAACAAGTCGTATTAAAAAAAGAATAGAATGCCACAATTTTTCTTCATTTTTTGCACCATAAATGTTCAACAAACATCAGAATAGAAAGGGTAGAAATTTTCTGTATCAGAATATCTTCCTATCATTAGTCGCAGCATCAGAAACATTCAACTGCTCTATATATTTTTTGTATTAGAAAGATACATCAGGAAGCTACAATCATGATGCCTCCGTACTTATATTAGAGGCATCTATCCCTAGTTTTGCCATTGAATAGAAAAATAAAAATAAACAATTGTAACTATCAAGAAAGGTAAAAAAGGTAACTAAAAATATTAACAAATTTCAAGAAATTACAACCTTCTTCAATTTTTTGAAATTCCTCCCAAATTTCTTCAACCTCTATTGGGGTAGAATTTGCACAAAGCCAATCTTGAGTACAAATTAATGCTTGAACTATTTTAAAAGTTAAAGAAATCCTAAATGCATCAAAACCCTTTTACTTGTGCTAAAAACAATTTCGTAAGGCACTGTGGAGATTGGAATCACCAAAACATCATGAGCCATTAAAGATAAAATGAAATATTATGCTATTTACTTTCCACAAGGTCAAAATCTCAAATTGAGCAGAATCATTATCAACCTCCCCATTCAAATACTTATCTAAATCAGATTTAAAGTCTCTCATAACACTCTCAATTTTCCTTCTTTTCATCTTCGTTTTGAACTTTTCTTTTAATATTTTTACAGGCTATATATCTACCCATGTAGCCCTTTTCCCCAATGATGAGAGAGAAGAAAAGGGCATGCAAGTAGAGGAAGAGTGAATTCCCATATTGTCATCATATAAATCATATATTGAATCTTTGACTAATTTAGCCATTGATGACCTATCTACTTTCCCATTCATGTCACAAAGTAAAATCTCAAAAAGCTCAAATTTAATTATAGGATCAAGCACAAAAGGAATTTTTCAATTTTTACATAACACTTGTCAAATTTAGCCTTCATCAGTATTGCCATGTCTACAAAGCCAAAATCATTAGTTTCATCTAGACGTTTTTTTAGAACCATATCAACACAAGTTGTGTCATCTAAAAAAGTATGAGTAGTCGCATATTTCGTCTCTGATACTTTCAAAGTAAGTGGTCGGATTGTTGAAACCCTCAAATTAATACTGATTCCCCCAATGCAACAGACTGTAGCAATAGTGGTTACCAGGTCGAATTCCAAGGGAACTATGTTAACTTAACTTCTTAGTAAATGCCAAAATAAAATAGGAAGTTTATAAAAGAAATTCCTAAACCAAAATTAAATAGCTAAAATTAAAAAACAAATCAAATATGCAAAAATACTAAAATTTAAAGAAGAAATTCAATTCACCAAACTCCGATCCAAGGGTTCATATATTCGATTATCTTATTGATCATTGGTTGAAAATATTATTCTTGCAATTCAAGCATTTAACCTTAGATCTATTAGGATAGCCATAATAAATCTTGTGTTTTCCTAAAATAATTGACCAAACCCAGCATCCAGTCAAAACTTATCGTTAATCGACTGGACACGATAGCGTTCCATATAAAATAATGATAGCATTAAGTTCTGTGAAAACAGTTAAACCAAAATGCAAATAATCAGGATAGCCGTACAATTATTCGATTTTGTTTCATCGATTCCTTAGATTAAAATGAATATCGGCAAACGACCCATAAACATACATAACCTATTTGCTACTCGTACCATTCATTCATGACAATTACGGATCACTGAAATCCTGGATGTAGTAGAAAAATTGATATTGAATTAAATTGTCAGATTAACCAATACCAATCTTTCATAAAAATAAACAAAGAATCGATGAATACTTGAATTAAAATGCAAAAAATGAAATAAAATATATAACCTCACAATGAAGAACAATCGATTAAAATTCCCCTTGAATCAGAATAAACGAACTAGCCACTCATGGTGGTAAGTATCAACAAAAATTAAAGAAAACTAAATGTTTCTAAGAAAGAAATAAAACCCTAATGGAGAATGACTTCTCTCTCTTCCCGAAAAAAAATACAGCCGCCTCCCTTGGAGTATTTTTGTTTCTCTGTAGCAGCCCTCTTTTTATTGGAGAGTATATGTGTAGTGGTTGAATGCAACTTCTTGTGTAAATATATATATAAGGGCAGCCGGTTCTTTTTTTTGGAATGAAATTGAGAGAATGATTGCTTTCCTTCCATGTAGACTTCTAAATCAACTAGGAGATCTAAAATTAGGTAAATTATAAAACTTTTCTCCCACTAAAATATTTTTACTAAAAGTAAAAATATTACTAAAATGTTAAAATTAGAAGTCAAGCTCCACTTCTTCAAAGCCCAATAAGATGTCTTGACCCAATTAGTTCTAATATTGCCTCATTAAGCCCAATTTGCTCCAAGTCTTCAATTTCAATCTCCTAAAAATAAAATTCAATAAACACAACCATTAGGGCATTAAACAATCCAAAATCAAACCATGATAACAATAATAAATATGACAATTTGTGCATTATCAAATTCCCCCACATCAAACCAATGCTTGTCCTCAAGCATTCACTAGATTAATGTCACACAAGTATTTTCTTCTTCACTCCTTCCCTTCC
This sequence comes from Dillenia suffruticosa, assembly GCA_033439265.1. NCBI lineage: Eukaryota > Viridiplantae > Streptophyta > Magnoliopsida > Dilleniales > Dilleniaceae > Dillenia > Dillenia suffruticosa. The sequence continues at coordinate 7,901,460 of JAVTVX010000005.1, forward strand.
TTCAATTCACCTTCAAATAATTTCAAGCAGCACATATCGAAAAATTCAAGCAAAAATAACAATCCAGAGAGCAAGTGATCATAGTTTTAAAACTTTAAAAGAAAATATAAGTATCCCATCAAACTCGATAATCTCATCAAAATTCAATGCATCAAGATTCAATATTCTCACAAGGATTTCACTCTATATACTCAAAGTGTTTAAGGGAATTTATCAATAACTCTCAAATCAAATCAAAATATGTTATTACCATAAGTTTGTTTATTTATCAAATCTCCACCACCATTTATATGAATTCAAAACAAAAATCCGGGGGTCTTTATAAGGATTGTAACGTGGCTTGGGTAAAGGTAGGGTAAAAGGATAAATGTATCGTGTAATAAATATATCAAAGAAGCATGTCAAGAGCATATCCCCTATATCTCATATCATGAAATACAATCAAGCCAAAAGAAAGATACACCCATCAAGATCATTATCATCTCTCAATCAAATTTTTTTACATTTTCTCTTCAAATTTCCCAATTTCAACTTTTGGGAATTTCTTCTTTTTCTTTTTTTTTTCTCTTTTTTTTTTCTTTTTTTTTTTGAATAAGGAAACTAAATGAGGATCAATGAAAATACCGCGCATATACAATCCACTCCAATTGTATAATCGACTTCCCAAAATAAATTCCACAATAGAAGTAATTCATTCCCTTTGCAAATAACCACTCAATATATGCTCAAATCACATGCTTCTTTAATATAAAGACTAAAAAGAAGGTAAAGCGTAAAAAGAAGGTTATGTGTTAATTAATGAGGTTAAAGCAAAGAAATGGGATATAAGCTCAAAGGGTTTCACTAAGGGAAATATTATGCACAGGAAGATTTGTTTTCGAGAGCTAAAATGGGTAAACCTAAATGCCCCCATCATATTAATGTATGAACTCATTGATGTGGTCTCAAAAAGTATAGCAAAACAAGTTCTAGAATAAGTATACTATGATTGATAAACACTCATGAAGAAAGATTATAGCAAATTTGATGGCATGCTCATAAGGCTCAAATTCTCACAAAATGTGTTTAATTTGTATCGAATCTATTACATTTTCAAATGACTCAATCATCAAGATCAATGGGACACTTTAAAACAATTTATCCAAAAAGTAACTAATCACACTTGTCTATTTCATACATTTCAAACTCAAATCAATAATGTATACTAACTCAAAATTATTATCCGACAAAATCCAGAGAGTACGAAATTCCAAAGAAAAATAGAAGAAATGACATTGGCATGAAAATCCTCCCCCACACCTAAATACTACATTGTCCTCAATGTATGCAAAAGATGAGAAATTTAGACACAATGCTAAAAACCAGCACAATTGAAAACTAATCTCAGAAATGAAAGATGTTAGGTAATGAAAGAGGATAATGAAAAGGAAGATAAAAACGAGAGTACTCCCCTAAGGTGATGGCGAGAATGGGAGTTGAAATCCCACAAAAGTAGTGGGTGCCTGGATGTTCTGCTCCAACTGAGTGATGTGTTTCTGCCCAAAAATTTAACTGGGTTGTGGAAACCACGTGATCACGCCCTAATGCCAAGATTGCTTCTGTCCGAAAGCTGACTGTCATTCTATTTGTGTCGTGGCTTGAGAAAATTGCTGAACACATGCAAAAAATTAAGAGAAGGGATAAATAACACTAATAAAACATTTAAAATTGAAAAGAAAAAAAATTAAATAACTAAAAATTAAATCAAACTCTAAAAAAAAATTGGGTTGCCTCCCAACAAACGCAAGTATTTAACGTTGTTATGCTCGACGGTCTTCGTGTTGGATTCAGCCGGGGGAATAATTTAGAGGCATCATCAATGTAATGTCCAACATTGTAGAAATCTCCATATCATCGTGAAATAACTTCAACCTATGCCCATTCACTTTGAAACTCTTGTTTGTGTCAAGGCTTTTGATTTCCACTGCACCATGAGAAAATACATTAGTGACAACAAATGGACCAACCCAACGAGAACGCAACTTACCCGGCATGAGTTTGAGTCGAGAATTGTATAGAAGCACTTTCTGTCAGATCGCAAATTGTTTCCTTAAGAGCATACCATCGTGAAACAACTTGGTTTTCTCTTTATAAATTCTCGAGTTCTCATAAGAGTCCAATCTCAACTCTTCAAGTCTTGCAATTGCAATTTCCTTGACTCATCGACTTCATCCATATTCATATTGCAACGTTTGATCGCCCAATACGCCCTATGTTCAACCTCCACTAGTAAATGACAAGATTTTCCAAAGACTAATCTATAAGGAGACATCCCTATTGGTGTTTTGAAAGCTGTCCGGTAAGCCCAAAGTGCATCATCTAAACGTAAACTCCAATCCTTTCGTCCTAGGTTGACCGTTTTCTCTAAAATAGATTTAACTTCACGGTTGGAAACTTCGGCTTGTCCATTTGTCTGAGGATGGTATGCCGTAGCAACTCGGTGATGCACTCCATATTTCTTCATCAATGCTTCGACTGCTCGATTGCAAAAATGGCTTCCTTGATCACTTATGATGGCTCTAGGGATCCCAAACCTGCTGAAAATGTTAGTCTTGATAAAACCTACAACAAACTTAGAATCGTCAGTCCTGGTGGCTTTTGCTTCCACCCATTTTGATATATAATCAACAGCCAAAAGAATGTAAGTATATCCACAAGACGAGGGGAATGGACCCATAAAATCAATACCCCATATATCAAATATTTCACAAACAAGAATGGGAGTTTGGGGTATCTCATTTCTATGGGACAAGGATCCTGTTCTCTGACATCTATCACAACTTTTACAAAATAAGTAAGCATCTTTAAACAAGGTCTCCCAATATAACCCACTATCTAAAACCTTCCTTGCAGTTCTCTTCGGCCCAAAATGTCCTCCACAAGCATAACTATGACAAAATGCTAAAATAGATTTATGTTCATTTTCTGGGACACTTCCCCTAATTATTTGGTCAGAGCAAAATTTTCACAAGTAAGGTTCATCCCACACATAATATTTCGCCTTACATCGAATTTTTTCCTTTCTTCACTTACTAAGATCACTGGGTAAGATGTGTGTGACCAAATAATTCACAATATCTGCATACCAAGGAGTAATACATTTCAAGTGAAATAATTGCTCATCAGGAAAAGATTCAGAAATAGGTAGTAGATTTTCCTTCTTCACTAACCTGCTTAAATGATTAACTACCAAGTTCTCAGCTCCACTTCGATCCTTGATGTTCAAATCAAATTCTTGCAACAAGAGAATCCACCGTATCAACCAGGGTTTCGACTCCTTTTTCGCCATTAGATATTTCAAAACTGCATGATCAGAATACACAATTACCTTGGAACCAAGTAAATATGATCTGAATTTATCTAAAGCAAAAACACTGGCTAAAAGCTCTTTTTTGGTGGTGGTGTAGTTGCATTGAGGAGTGTTCAATGTCCTTGAAGCGTAGTAAATGACGTGACTCTTCTTATCAATCCGTTGGTCAAGAACTGCCCCCACAGCAAAATTGCTTGCATCGCACATGATCTCAAAAGGTAAATTCCAATCAGGTGGTTGAATGATTGGTGCAGTAATTAACAGGTTTTTGAGCTTGTCGAAGGCTTCCTTGCATTTTTCTCTGAACTCGAAAGGTATATCTTTCTGAAGAAACTTGAATAATAGTAAGGCAATTTTTGAGAAATCTTGAATAAACCTGTGATAAAAACCTGCATGTCCAAGAAAACCACGTATTTCCCTAACATTTGTAGGGTAAGGTAAACTCTTGATCAAATCAACCTTCGCCTTATCTACTTCAATACCCCTATGAGAAATTGGTCGGGTTGTCGAAACCCTCAAATTAATACTGATTCCCCCAATGCAACAAACTGTAGCAATAGTGGTTATCAGGTCGAATCCCAAGGGAACTAGTTAACTTAACTCCTTAGTAAATGCCAAAATAAAATAGAGGGTTTATAAAATAAATTCCTAAATCAAAATTAAATAAATAAAATTAAAAGATAAATCAAATATGCAAAAATACTAAAATTTAAAGAAGAAATTCAATTCACCAAACTCTGATCCAAGGGTTCATATATTCGATTGTCTTATTGATCATTGGTTGAAAATATTATTCTTACAATTCAAGCATTTAATCTTAGATCTATTAGGATAGCCATAATAAATCTTATGTTTTCCTAAAATAATTGACCAAACCCAACATCCAGTCAAAACTTATCATTAATCGACTAGACACGATAGCGTTCCATATCAAATAATGACAGTATTAAGTTCTGTGAAAACAATTAAACCAAAATACAAATAACCAGGATAGCCGTACAATTATTCGATTTTGTTCCATCGATTTCTTAGGTTAAAATGAATATCGGCAACGATCCATAAATATAAATAACCTATATGCTACTTGTACCATTCATTCATGATAATTACGGATCACTGAATTCCTGGATAGCAGTAGGAAGACTAATATTGAATTCAATTGTCAGATTAACCAATATTAGGTTTCCTTAAAAATAAATCAAGAATCAACGAATACTTGAATAAAAGGGCAAGAAATTAAATTAAGAACATAACCTCACAATGAAGAACAATCGATAAAATTCCCCTTGAATCAGAATAAAACTATCCACTCATGGTGACCATATTCTTAAGAATAAACAAAAAAAGTGTTCTTCAAAGAAAAAGAAAGAAAAAAAAAATAAAACCTAAAACCTAAAGAGAGATTCATGTAGCCGCCACAGCACTTGTGAATATATATATGAATAGTGCCGTGAACAGTAACATGAATAGTGCCTTCTAGGGTTAATGAGGAGAGTCCTTCTTTTAATACTCTAGGTCTCCAAGATTCTTCCAAAATAATAGGAAAAAGATCCACAAAAATAGGAAAATTTAGAAATTTTACTTCTAACAACAATTTTTACTTAAAGTAAAAATTTCTAAAATAAAATCTTCCACTTTTTGATATTTTTTCCTTTCCTTTGTAGGCCCAATTGATATCTTGAATCATTTAGTTCCAAAAATGTCTCCTTAAACCCAATTTGATCCAATCTCCATTTTTGATCCCTAAAAATAAAAATGCCATAAAAACAATTATTAGGGCACTAACCAATTCAAAATCAAACCATAATATCAACAATAAAAATGACAATTTGTGCATTATCAAATTCCCCCACACCAAACCAATACTTGTCCTCAAGCATTCACTAGATTAATGTCACACAAGTATTCTCTTCTTCACTCCTTCCCCTCCTTCAATTCATCTTCAAATAATTTCAAAACAGTACACATCGAAAAATTCAAACAAAAATAACAATCCAGAGAGCAAGTGATCATAGTTTTATAACTTTAAAAGAAAATATAAGCTTCCCATCAAACTCGATAATCTCATCAAATTCAATGTATCAAGATTCAATACCCTCACAAGGATTTCACTCTATACACTCAAAGTGTTTAAGAAAATTTATCAATAACTCTCAAATCAAATCAAAATATGTTATTACCATAAGCTTGCTTATTTATCAAATCTCCACCACCACTTATATGAATTCAAAACAAAAATCTGGGAGTCTTTGTAAGGGTTGTAACGTGGTTTGGGTAAAGGTAGGGTAAAAGGATAAGTGTATCGTGTAATAATATATCAAAGAAGCATGTCAAGAACATATCTCCTATATCCCATATCATGAAATACATCAAACCAAAAGAAAAATACTCCAATCAAAAGCATTATCATTTCTCATTCAAACTTTTTACATTTTCTCTTCAAATTCCCCAATATCAACTTTTGGGAATTTCTTCTTTTTTTTTTCTTTTTTTTTTCTCTTTTTTTTTTTTCCTTTTTCTCCCCTTTTTGTTTGTTGAATAAGGAAACTAAATGAAAATCAATGAAAATGCCGCACATATTCAATCCACCCCAAGTATATAATCGACTTCCCGAAAATAAATCTCACAATAGAAGTATCTCATTCCCTTTGCAAATAATCACTCAATATATGCTCAAATCACATGCTTTTTTGATATAAGGACCAAAAAGAAGGTGAAGCGTAAAAAAAAGGCTATGTGTTAATTAATGAGGTTAAAGCAAAGAAAAGGGATATAAGCTCAAAGGGTTTCACTAAGGGAAATATTATGCACAGGAAGGTTTGTTTTCGAGAGCTAAAATGGGTAAATCTAAATGCCCCCATCATATTAATGTATGAACTCATTGATGTGGTTTCAAAAAGTATAGCAAAGCAAGTTCTAGAATAAGCATACTATGATTGATAAACACTCATAAAAAAAATTTAGAGCAAGATGATGAATGCTCTTCAGGCTCAAAAGCTCACAAAAATTGTTTAATTTGTATCAAATATATCACATTTTCATTTGATTCAATCATCAAGATCAATGGGATATTTTAAAATAATTTATCCAAAAAAAAAACTAATCACACTTGTCTCTTTCATCCATTTCAAACTCAAATCAACAATGTATACTAACTCAAAATTATTATCCGACAAAATTAAGAGAGTACGTAGTTCCAAAGAAAAATAGAAGAAATAACATTTGCATGAAAATCCTCCCCCATGCCTAAATACTACATTGTCCTCAATGTATACAAAAGATGAGAATTTAGATACAATACTAAAGAAATTCACAGTTAGCACAAGTGAAAACGAATCTCAGAAAAGAAAGACGCTAGGTAAGAAAAGAGAACAATGACAAGGAAGATAAAAACGAGAGAACTCCCCTAAGGTGATGGCGGGAATGGGAGTTGAAATCCCACAAAAGTCGCGAGCGCTTGGATGTTCTGCTCTAACTGAGAGATGTGTTTCTGCAAGTCGTCGACCATTTGAGCTAAGGAAGGAGAGTGAGACAAACGTGCAGCATCGGAGGGACTTACAAAAGAAGAGGGAACTCTCGACCGAATATCATCCGGCGAGGTAAAATGATAAACACCATCCTTCATAGAAACAATACCCATTCGCATCAAGCATGCAAAATCCAAAGGTTCGGCGGAACAAGCAATATTCAATGTGTGATTTGCCAAGTCTAAAACTTTCAAATTGACAGCCAAATGTGTGATTAAAGAGCCAAGAATCAGTGGTCTAGCAGAAGAATTCACAACATTCCGAAATTGAGTAGCAAGCAAATAACCAAAATTAACCTTTTGACCTTGAGTCATGGACCATAAGAAAAACAGTTTGGGCTTTGTGCAAATAGCAGAACTAGCATTTCTCCCAAAAAAACTAAAGGCTAAAAATCGTTGTATGACTTGCAATGCATGATCCTTAAGATAATAACTCTTGGAATGGCTTGGATCGAAGCTAAGAGGATCAGTTGTCAATTCAGACCAAATACTAGAGCAATAGGAGTTAAAATGAGACGTGTAATCACAAATAGGAGAACAAGCAGATGTGCTGGAGCTGGAAATGTCTAGAAACCCTAAAGCTTCATTAAATTGTGTCAAAGAAAAGTGAAATGCTCGGTTCATCAATCAGAATTCAATGAAACCTGGGGTGTCTACAGCCAATTGGGAAGAGGTGTCAAAACGAAATGTTGTGTAAAATTCACATGTGAATTCCTTAAATGCAGGGAATGACACATTCATATAGTTGCTCCAGCCAATTGCAGATAAAAAACCTATGATTCTATCAAGTAATCCAAGAGATTCAAGTGTGGGAACATGAAAATGTTTGCAGGGAATTATGGCTCTGGTGGAGATGTCGAAATACCTGCGTTTGTACTCAGCAGAAGTGAATTTGAGGTAGCCTCCCAATTTCGCAGGTTGTGGGGGGATGATTGCTTTCCCTTTGGCAATTCGAGATCGCGATTTGGACCTTCGGGAAGAAGAAGGCTGTTGTTGCTCTGTGGAAGTGGGGGAGGCATGTTGTGCAGGGTCCATCGAAGGGGAAGGTGCTTTAGGGTCTGCAGTGTTAGAGGTGGCACTCGAAAAGGTTGTAGTCGATCGTGGAAGCAGCATGCGAGGCCTTCGCAGTGAAGCCTTCGGTTTGGGCAATCGCACCCGAGGCTCTACAGGTGATGCTGGACGCTGAAGAGATGCCGCAGGTGATCGCGGAGATGATTGTGAGGAAGAAGTTGCTGAAGGCGACGGTTGATTGTTTGAAGAGAGGGAGATCAGGTCGTCGCTAGGGTTTGTGGCTCTTGTACGTTTGGATGAGGCATCGCGTGAAGAAGATGCACCCTGGCGATCGTGAAGCCCATATCGATGTTGGGGAGTTCGCTTCTGTCCCATGCTGGAGTGAATGCAGTGGTTGTGGTTTTCGGAGGCGAACCGAGTGATGAAGAGACACGGTACGAAGCCTCGATGACGTCCTTGAAACCGGATGGTGCTGCGGTAGAGTCACAGAATGAAGCGTAGGGTTTGATCGACGAGATGGTGGTGATCAATTGGCGGACAAACGAAGCGAGCTCTCGGAATGGTGATGCGTGATGAAGCAAGTTAGGGTTTTGGTTTGGGGTCAAATTGGGAATGACTGTGTCGGAGAACCGCAATTTGGGTATTTCTTCAGAACCGTCTCTCCCCCCCCCCCTTTTGTTTTTTTTTTTTTTATTATTTTTATTATTTTTTATTTTTTATGAGGCCGGAAATCGCGTGATCACGCTTTTTGAAGATGACTGCTTCTGTCCAGTTTGTTGTTTTACTGATATCGGAAAACCGCGTGATCATCTGTTAATGACGAGAGTGCTTCTGCCCAAAACTTTTATTTGGCTGTGAAACCTGCGTGATCACGCCCTAATGCCAAGACTGCTTCTGTCCGAAATCTGACTGTCACTCTATTTGTGACTTGGCTTGAGAAAATTGCTGGACACATGCAAAAAATTAAGAGAAGGGATAAATAACACTAATAAAAAATTTAAACTTGAAAAAAAATGAAATAACTAAAAATTAAATCAAACTCTAAAAGTTTTAGGTTGCCTCCCAACAAACGCAAGTATTTAACATCGTTGTGCTCGACGGTCTTCATTTGTTTCTCTTCAAGGAGGCTTCAACTTTACTTTGTGAGGCTTATATGACTTTCCTTCCATATCTAATTGTGCATTCAATTCAAAATCAATTTCTCATTTTTCTTCACAAATTTCCTGCACAATTAAATAAAATATATCAACAGAACAAAGTGATTGACACTCATTTGAGTACTTCATAGGATCAAAAATAATAAATTGCACAATCTCACTGTTGAACTCGACGGATAGAGTACGCTCATCCACATCTATTTTGGTTTTTGCTGTCTTCATGAATGGTTGTCCTAATAGAAGTGGAGCTGAATTTGTGATAGTGTTTCCTTCCATTTTCAAGATGTAAAAATCAGTTGGAAAAATTAATTTGTTAACCTATACCAAAATATCTTCAACAATCCCCTCTGGATAAACGTAAGAATGGTCAGCTAACTAAATAACAACTCCAGTTTCTTTTAAAGGACCCAATTTTAGAGCACTATAAATTGAATAAGGCATGATATTAACAGGTGCTCCTAAATCTAACATGGCATGCTCCATTTTTCTCTTACCAATAATACAAGATAGAGTGAACATACCTGGATCAGCACATTTTTCAGGTAGAATTCTTTTGTTGATATCACATACATTGTTACCCATCTCATCACCTCTTAGTTTCCTAACTTCCTTCTCGTATTCTTCCATCTTGGATTCCTCAAACTTGTATTCATCTTCCTTGTTCATATTCTTCCCTTCATCCACATTCTTAGATGGAGTAAAAGTCAAACGAGGTTCGTTCTCACTTCTCAACGTTATTGCGCTAACGTTCTCTTTAGGGTTTACTATCGTTTGTGAAGATAGTTTCCCTGAGGTTCGAGCTTCCAAGTTACTAAGTGAGGTTGCCAGTTAAGTGATTTGATTCCCCAAATTCCGTATACTCGCTCTCGTTTTCTGTTGAAATTGTTGAGTGTTAGTCGCAAGAGCTTTAACTATATCCTCTAAAGACATACCAGAATTTGAGGGTTGTGCAGGTGCGGGTGTTGTTCTGTTGAAGTGTTGCCATCTCGTCTGTCCTCCTTGGTGTCCATAGCTCAAGTTTGGCTGATCCCTCAATTCAGGATTATAATAATGGGAGAAAAGATCATACGTACATTGAGGTTGATCAGGGAATCCTCCTACCATATTTACTTGTTGAATGAAATCTTCTTGTAAGGATGGACACATATCTGTCGGATGTCTGGGAACTGAGCATATGTCACAAACCTTGATTGCCTTTATTTGCCCTACAGCCAACTGATGAACCAAAGCAGTCAGTTCAGAAATTTGATTTTCAAGATTTGAGTGATTACCTCAACAGTTGGGTATTTGATGCATAAGGGTTGTTGGTTCAAAATTGGTGCAGTTAACTCTTTCAGAGTTCTTTCACGATTTTCCATCTTTTCCTCTCCAAAAATCAATAAACAAGCGAAACCACAAACTAAGAAATTAAAATAGTTCCCCGGCAACGGCGCCAAAATTTGGTCGGGTTGTCAAACCCCTCAAATTAATACTGATTCCCATAATACAACAAACTGTAGCAATAGTGGTTACCAGGTCGAATCCCAAGGGAACTATGTTAACTTAACTCCTTAGTAAATGCCAAAATAAAATAGGGGGTTTATAAAATAAATTCCTAAATCAAAATTAAATAACTAAAATTAAAAAATAAATCAAATATGCAAAAATATTAAAATTTAAAGAAGAAATTCAATTCACCAAATTCTGATCCAATGGTTTATATATTTGATTGTCTTATTGATCATTGGTTGAAAATATTATTCTTACAATTCAAGCATTTAACCTTAGATCTATTAGGATAGCCATAATAAATTTTGTGTTTTTCTAAAATAATTGACCAAACCCAGTATCCAGTCAAAACTTATCATTAATCGATTGGGCACGATAGCGTTCCATATCAAATAATAATAGTATTAAGTTCTGTGAAAATAGTTAAACCAAAATACAAATAACCAAGATAGCCGTACAATTATTCGATTTTGTTCCGTCGATTCCTTAGATTAAAATGAATATCGGCAACGACCCATAAACATAAATAACCTATTTGCTACTTGTACCATTCATTCATGACAATTACGGATCACTGAATTCCTGGATAGCAATAGGAAGACTAATGTTGAATTAAATTGTCAGATTAACCAATATTAGGTTTCCTTAAAAATAAATCAAGAATCAATGAATACTTGAATAAAAGGGCAAGAAATTAAATTAAGAACATAACCTCACAATGAAGAACAATCGATAAAATTCCCCTTGAATCAGAATAAAACTAGCCACTCATGGTGACCATGTTCTTGAGAATAAACAAAAAAAGTGTTCTTCAAAGAAAAAGAAAGAAAAAAAGAATAAAACCTAAAATCTAAAGAGAGATTCATGTAGCCGCCACAGCACTTGTGAATATATATATAAATAGTGCCGTGAACAGTAACATGAATAGTGCCTTCTAGGGTTAATGAGGAGAGTTCTTCTTTTAATACTCTAGGTCTCCAAGATTCTTCCAAAATAATAGGAAAAAGATCCACAAAAATATGAAAATTTAGAAATTTTACTTCTAACAATAATTTTTACTTAAAGTAAAAATTTCTAAAATAAAATCTTCCACTTTTTGATACTTCTTCCTTTCCTTTGTAGGCCCAATTGATATCTTGAATCATTTAGTTCCAAAAATGTCTCCTTAAGCCCAATTTGATCCAATCCCCATTTTTTATCCCTAAAAATAAAAATGCCATAAAAACAATTATTAGGACACTAACCAATCCAAAATCAAACCATAATATCAACAATAAAAAAGACAATTTGTGCATTTTCAGAAATCACATACCCTAACACTATGCCTTCTTTCACCATGAAATGACATTTTTCATAGTTCAAAACCAAGTTCGTTTCCATGCATCTTTTCAAAATTTTGATCAAATGCCCTAGACAACTATCAAACGAATCACCGTAAACAGTGAAATCATCCATAAATACCTCAATACAATTTTCAATATATTCAAAAAAAATGCTCAGCATACATTTTTTGGAATGTACCTGGGGCATTACATAGACCGAAAGGCATCCTTCTATAAGCAAATGTTCCAAATGAACATGTGAATGTAGTCTTTTCTTGATCTTCCTGTGCAATCACGATTTGGTAATAACCTAAAAAACCATCAAGAAAACAAAAGAATGATTTTCCGGCTAATCTCTCTAACATTTGATCAATAAAGGGTAAAGGGAAGTGGTCCTTTCGAGTAGCTAAATTTAGCTTTCTAAAATCAATGACCATTCGCCAACCATTTTGCACTCGTATAGGTACAAACTCATTGTCTTGATTTCTTACCACCGTGATTCATGTTTTCTTTGGTAGCACATGAATTGGGTTAACCCACTTGCTGTCGGAAATTAGATAAATTATGCTTTCGTCCAAAAGTTTGAGAATCTCCTTCATCACCACTTCTTTCATGATTGGATTCATCTTTCTTTGCGATTCCCTCATTGATTTAGTGTCCTCTTCTAAAAGGATTCGATGCATACAAATTGAGGGACTAATACCCTTTATATCGGCTAAAATCCAACCAATTGCTGTCTTGTGCTCTTTTAGAACTTGGAGTAGCCTATTTTCTTGTTCTTCTGTCAACTCTCTTGCTATGATAACGGGTAAGGTCTCTTCGTCACCTAAGTATACATATTTGAGATGATCCGGCAAAGTTTTCAATTCCAATGTTGGAGCCTGCAAAACGGAAGGTAACATTTTCTTGTGAGAAACAGGAGATGTGGTGCTCGAATTTAAAGATCTTGATTGTTGTTCCAATATTGATTCTGAAATTTCACAAGTTTCGATCATCTCTTCTTTAATGTTCAATTGCGTATCCAATTCAAAACTTGTGTCATTTTCTTTTTCAAAGATTTCCTGCACAATTGAATCAATGACATTAGCGGAACAAATCGAATGACACTCATTCGGGTATCTCATGGCTTCAAAAATATTGAATTTAACAATTTCGCCGTCGAATTCGACGGAGAGTGTACCATCATCCACGTCTATTTTAGTTTTTGCCGTTTTCATGAACGGTCTCCCCAATAGTAGCGGTACTAAATTTGTAACGGTGTCTTCATCCATTTTCAAGATATAAAAATCTACTAGAAAAATTAACTCATTAACCCGCACCAAAACATCTTCAACAATCCCTTCTGGATACACGACAGAACGGTCAGCCAATTGAATAATCACTTGAGTTTCCTTTAGGGGGTCTAGATTTAGAGCAATATAAATAGAATATGGCATGACATTGATTGATGCTCCTAAATCTAGCATAGCACGTTCAAATTTCTTCATCCTAATAACATAGAGTAAAGTGAACATATCTGGATCCGAATATTTCTTGGATAGAGATCTTTTGATAACAGCAGACACGTTCTCGGCGACCCTTATTTTCTCATCACCTCTCATCTTTCTCTTGTTTGTGCACAACTCCTTCAAAAACTTTACATATTTGGGTATTTGCTTGATGACATCTAACAAAGGTATATTTATTTTCACCTTCTTGAAAGTTTCCCAAACATCCTTTTCGTAGTCTTCCTTTTTGGATCTTTCAAGCCTGCTAGGAAAAGGTGGTACAACTATGTTATGACTCGTAGGTAAAAGAGAATCGGAATTTACCTTGTTTGGATTTTCATTGGCAACTTCGGCTTCTTCCTCTTCATCTTTCTTCGCATTTCTCTTTTTGGGTGATGGTGGTTTTGATTGCACTTCATTCCCACTCCTCAATACCATTGTACTAGCATTTTCCTTAGGGTTTATTACCGTTTGTGAAGGTAATTTCCCTGCATTTTGACGCTCCAAATTGCTAACTGAAGTGGCTAGCTAAGTGATTTGATTTCCCAAGTTTTGAATGCTAGCTCTTGTTTCCTGTTGAAATTGTTGAGTGTTAGTCGTGAGAGCTTTCACAATATCTTCTAGGGACATACATGAATTAGACGATTGTGTCGGTACATGTGTTGGCCTATTGAATTGCTGAGGAGGATATCTTGTTTGTCCTCCTTGATTCCCGTAACTCAGATTTGGATGCTCTCTCCATCCAGGGTTATGATGAGTAGAGTAGGGATCGTATTTCTTCTGAGGTTGGCCAGGAAATCCTTCTACGGCATTTGCTTGATGAGTAGAATCTTCTTGCAGAGATAGACACATATCCGTAGGATATCCGGGTATTGAGCATATACCGCAAACTTTGGTTGCATGTATTTGCCCTACAGCCATCTGACGAACCAAATCAGTCAATTCAGAAATTTGATTTTCATCATTCGAATGACTTAACTCATTGACACGTTTTATAACTCCATCCGTTCTCAATCCAAATTATTGAGAATTTTCTGTCATGTTGATGATCAATTGTCTGGCTTTTTCAGGTGTTTTATTTACCAAGGCTCCTCCGCTGGCCGCATCTACCATACTTCTATCCATGGATAGAAGTTCTTTATAGAAATACTGAATCAAGAGCTGTTCCGGTATTTGATGATGTGGACAGCTGGCACAGAGCTGTTTGAACCTTTCAAAGTACTCATATAGCGTCTCTCCGCTAATCTGTTTGATCTCACATATCTCCTTTCGAATGTTGGCAACTCTAGATGCAGGGAAAAATTTTTTTAAAAATAATCTCCCATGTATTTATTGAACCTGGAGGTAGGTAGTACAACCAATCTTTTGCCTTATCTTTCAGGGAAAAGGAAAAGGCTCTCAACTTAATCTGTTCCTCAGTCACTCCTTGAGGTTTCATACTTGAACAGACAACATGAAATTCCTTTAAATGTTTATGTGGATCCTCACCTGGGAGACCACAAAAAGTAGGCAGTAAGTGAATCAAACCAGATTTAATTTCAAATGCTATCTCGAGAGTTGGGTATTCAATGCACAAGGGTTGTTGATTCAGATTGGGTGCAGCCAATTCCTTCAAGGTTCTCTCACGATCAGCCATCTTTTCCTTTTTTTTCTTCAAAAATAGACCTGTCACAATTTGTCAAATCAATGTCAAAAATTGGTTTTCGGCGTAACTTATCTTTCCTCTGTCTGGCCTCCTTTCTCAATCAGCGAGCAGTTTTATCAATTTCAGTAATATATTCCAATTTACTTCCTTGAGAAGAACTGGTCAAAAAATAAAAGAGGTCAGTAAAACAAATAATAATGGTAATACAACTAAGAAATCAAAATAGTTCCCCGGCAACGGTGCCAAAATTTGGTCAGGTTGTCGAATCCCTCAAATTAATACTGATTCCCCCAATGCAACAAACTGTAGCAATAGTGGTTACGAGGTCGAATCCCAAGAGAACTATGTTAACTTAACTTTTTAGTAAATGTCAAAATAAAATAGGGGGTTTATAAAAGAAATTCCTAAACTAAAATTAAATATCTAAAATTAAAAGACAAATCAAATATGCAAAAATACTAAAATTTAAAGAAGAAATTCAATTCACCAAACTCCGATCCAAGGGTTCATATATTCAATTATCTTATTGATCATTGGTTGAAAATATTATTCTTACAATTCAAGCATTTAATCTTAAATCTATTAGGATAGCCATAATAAATCTTGTGTTTTCCTAAAATAATTGACCAAACCCAGCATCCAGTCAAAACTTATCATTAATCGACTGGGCACGATAGCATTCCATATCAAATAATGACAGCATTAAGTTCTGTGAAAACAGTTAAACCAAAATGCAAATAACCAGGATAGCCGTACAATTATTCGATTTTGTTTTATCGATTTCTTAGATTAAAATGAATATCGACAAACGACTCATAAACATATATAACCTATTTGCTACTCGTACTATTCATTCATGACAATTAAGAATCACTAAAATCCTGGATGCAGTAAAAAAATTGATATTGAATTAAATTGTCAGATTAACCAATACCAATCTTTCATAAAAATAAACCAAGAATCGATAAATACTTGAATTAAAATGTAAGAAATTAAATAAAATACATAACCTCACAATGAAAAACAATCGATTAAAATTCTCATTCAATCAGAATAAACGAACTAGCCACTCATGGTGGTAAGTATCAACAAAAATTAAAGAAAACTAAATGTTTCTAAGAAAGAAATAAAAACATAATGGAGAATGACTTCTCTCTCTTCCAGAAAGAAAATACAGCCGCCTCCCTTGGAGTATTTTTTGTTTCTCTGCAGCAGCCCTCTTTTTATTGGAGAGTATATGTGTAGTGGTTGAATGCAACTTCTTGTGTAAATATATATATATAAGGGCAGCCGGTTCTTTTTTTTGGAATGAAATTGAGAGAATGATTGCTTTCCTTCCATGTAGACTTCTAAATCAACTAGGAGATTTAAAATTAGGTAAATAACAAAACTTTTCTCCCACTAAAATATTTTTACTAAAAGTAAAAATATTACTAAAATGTTAAAATTAGAAGTCAAGCTCCATTTCTTCTAAGCCCAATAAGATGTCTTGACCCAATTAGTTCCAAAATTACCTCATTAAGCCCAATTTGCTCCAAGTCTTCAATTTCAATCTCCTAAAAATAAAATTCAATAAACACAATCATTAGGGCATTAAACAATCCAAAATCAAACCATGATAACAATAATAAATATGACAATTTGTGCATTATCAGTAAGCTCATAGAAATGCTAAAGAAAACCTACAAATCTCCTAACGTTTGTCGATCCAATGAACTAGGTACCCATGTCTTTTCAAGATCCTCCCTAAAATGTTGGTCCTCAACATCCAACCTATTAAATACTCTTTCATAAGCTTGTGCTATCTCCAACATCAAATGGGTGGAATTCCACCTCATTGAGACATCCAGGACTAGGTTCTTAGTGTTAGGACATTTCTTAATCTCAGCAAAACTTTTAAATTTTGTTATTCTTGCAAGGAAATAACTAACTATAGCCCTAATACAATCAACAGAATCCCAATGTGGTCTAAGCCATCTTAAACAATTAAATTCATGATGTGGATAACACACCGAATATGAGCCCATTTCCCTCCCAAAAGATACTATTCCCAATTAACAAACTTTGTTTTCAAATATGCAATAGCCACATCATTTGCACTACCATTATCAACTGTTATTGTGAAAATATTGTCAATATCTCATTCAAGTAAACACATCTCCATAGTTTTCCCAATGTCATTTCCTCTATGGCCTGACACATAAGAAAAGCTTAACATTGTCTTTTGTAATCTCCAATCAAGCCGTGACACACATATCTTTGACTTTTTGCAAAGAAGTCCAAGTGTCTGTAGTTAAACAAACCCAGCCAACATTTCCTTTAATTTGGGCCCTAACTTTTTTCTTTTTGTCCAAATACAAATGGTAACAATTCCTAGCCACAGTAATTCTAGATAGAATCTGATATGAAGGTTGACAAATATTTATATAATGTTTAAATGCTTTTTCCTTTACATACTTAAAAGGAGGTTTATCTACAATAATCATGTGACATAATGTCTTCCTAATTGCTTGTTGAACAAATTTCCAAACAATTAAATTAACCTTTTTGTCATCAACATCTCCACTTTGGAAAGTTAATTCAGTCTAACCAAAGGGCTTATTTAGAGGATATAAAGTACATACTTTCAAATGACCCAATATAGTACTGCTTCATATATTCTAGTTGAAGAAAAGTACTCTTTTCTACAATATCTTCAAGTGCTTTTGTTCTTACCTTTCTCATTTATAAAAGATTCAAAGTGATCCCAAATCTTACACATTTTGTGAGCTGCTCTATGTTTCTTTGGTTGTTCCTCTTTTTCAGTTTTCAAGTCCACCACCATCCCTTCTATTATTCAACTAAAGGGGAGAGATGAATAGTTGAATATGGATTTTTTATGACTTTTTGAAAATTTAAAACAAGATGGCAGTGAATAAAAATTTAATGAAAGAAGACACAATAAATTTTTATAGTGGTTCTAACAAACTGGGTGTACGTCCACTCCCAGGCTCCCCCTAAATTTTTTACTAATTGCTTAGATTACAAACTTGATTACAGATTCAAGTTCAATCATATTGACACTAAATATAATAATCTAGAGGGGGTGAATAGGTTATTTACAAATTTTGATTAATTACAGGGATTTAAAACTTGATTTACACAAATAAACACAGGAGAAAGCAAATAAAGATCGACACACACAAATTATAGTGTTTTCACTTTCTTGGTGTATGTCCACTTCTAGGCTTTACCTGAATTTTCAAATCTATTATTCTATTCAAGAAATTATAAACTAGCTCTTAGTGGTGCTAGTAAACCATATAAGTATTTTTCAAATACTTCAACTTGATTTTTCACAAGATCAATCAAAAACCTAATCTAATACCTCCATTTATCTCTTTTACACAAATTCATAATGTCACGATTCTGATTTACACAAGTAGAGAGAAAGTAAAAGGCAAAATGAAATTGTTGCTCTTCGGAATGCTCGTTATAGTACTGATAAAGAATAAGATCTGTAAACAATATTCAGAGTGTTGTTCAAGCAATTTTCTCTACACCCTTTTTCTGTGTTCTTTAACTAACTTTATATTCAAGGAACAATGTGTAGCCGTTGGATACCATTGAATGCATTTCAGTGTTTGGTGAGATAGGTGAATAGTGTAATAAATTCGCACTAGTTTTTTCAAAAAAATGAACGTCAGACATAATAGGTCGATCTATCGAGACTACAAGTAGACTTATCTTTACAATTTGAATTCATGAGTCACCTTGATAGATGTATAAGTCTACTTGTCAAGATTTTGAATGTGAGAGACAAGGGGACTTGCATAGACTATGAGTAGGCTTGTAAAACTATAGGTCATCTTATCCTTTACTCAAGTTGCCTTATCATAATTGTAAGAGGACTTACTTAGCCTTGGGTTAGCTTGACAACTATACAAGTCTATTTGTTAAGATTTTAAAAGTGAGAGATAAGGGAACTTGTCTTTACCATGAGTGGCTTTGTCAAGACATAAGCCTTCTTATAGAAATAATGAGTCGGCTCAACATTGACTTTCATTTTACAAGGCGACTTACATTTATGGGTAAGACGACTTATAAACTAAAAACTTTGGTTAGATCATCTTGTGTTCATAGTTAGGTTGCCTCATTTGTTGTGCAAACTATTTTTTCTAAGGCATGAATAAGTCAGGTCGTTCTGTGCATGACCTTGAGTCGTCTTATAAGTATACATACTATTACTTCTGTGACATGTCTTCCTTAGGTCATCTTGTCCATTTTATGAAGGCGACTTGTGCTTTTGTTTTTCTATTCAGGTCACCTTGTGTTTATATTTGGGTCGTTCTATGAGTGATTAGGTCATTTTGAACTTAAGGTTAAGTCGCCTTTGAGTACTGCAGAATCAAACTTCTGAGGATCAATTATGTCAGGTTGTCTTGTCTCGAATGCCAGGTCGCCTTAGGTTTTGTGCAGACATAGTCTTCTGAGGCTTAACCACCTCAGGTCGTTTCATGTCAAATGTCAGGTCGCCTTATGTGTTCTGCAAACTTAGACTTCTAAGGCTTGCTTTTCTCAGGTCGTCTCATGCTATGACTCAGGTCACCTTAGGTTCTATGGTACAGACAACAGGTCATCTTATGTCAAATCTCTGGTCGTCTTGACCATTTTGACTTAGTCACATTTCACTCAAACATGGTCATAGGTCGTCTTGTACATATGAGTGAGGTAACTTAGTTATCTAGAATCAATTTTAGCAATTATTCTAATTTGATTTAAATTTAAATTAATTACATAAAATCAACCTTTATTACTCCTAATTATCATCAAAACTTATTTTGTTCAACAAATCATATACAATATTTCGTCAGAACACTTCAAATCAATCTCACTTGGATTGAATTTGACTTTTCTAGACTTATGGTAGTGACACTCACTCCTTAATCTTTGACACTTATATTAATATAAGAAATAAATGTCAAGAATTGAGACTCTATTTCTTCATATTTAACAGTATGAGAATTAACAGAAACACTTAAAACAGTTGAGAAATTTCAAAATGCACAATGGAGATTTTATAGAATGTTCAATAGCGCATTCCTCATAACCCCCTCTATTTTCTACTCCTCAATATTTATTGAGATATTGAATAGATCCGTTGAAGGTTGATGGTGATTGTTGCATCCGAACATTGAGCATTTAATATTTGCCATTAATACTTTACAACAATTTCTTCCTTCGCACTAAATCTCCATTCCTTTAGCTGTGTCTCTTTTAAATAAGCCAATCAGAGCATGCTTGCACTGCATTTGAACGTTAGTTTTGATAGAAAAGGAAACATTACATAAATCGAAGAAACGAGATGTCCGTTAGGTTCAATTTTTTAAACAGATCTGGTTTCGGATACACGCAGGTCGACAACTCTAAGGTAGACATCGACCTGAATTCAAACATTTCATAGTGTAATTTTGTTGCAACAGGTCGACAAAATGCCATCTTAGGTCGACAAGACACTGTGAAAAAATACAATATGTGGACACATGTTTTTGAATTGGTCGATGTGTACATGTATGTCAACAAGTTTTCAACCATGTCGATGTGTGATACTCAAGACTTAATAAAGGTTAGGTTGACAAGTCATTTTACTGCATCGACATGTTCCTATTCCGGTAGAAAGTTGGTCGACGTGTGCTAATTAATTGGTCGTTGTGTATATTGTAAGTCGACAGACAAAGAGCAGGTCGATGTGAGATTTAATGAGTAAATAATCATCAGGTCAACAGGTCTTATAGCATATATCGACATATTATCGACATATCACTATGTATATAAAAATTGGTAGATCTAGACAAATTAATAGGTCGATGTGTTTCTATAGGTCGACAAGTGTTTTGAAGGATCTATGTGCGTATTTTAGAAACAACAATGGATAGGTCGACATAACCTTTTTCATGGGTTGATGTGTCACTATTCACCAGTTGAATTGGTTGTCCTGATGAAATAAATTGGTCGACAAGTTTCATTAGGTCGGCAATAATTTTGATATGTCGAAGTATATTTTTTAGAAACAAACATCAACAGGTCGACATGTGTTAATTCTAGGTTGATATGTCACTATTCATCGGTTAAATTGGTTGACTTGAAGAACAAATTTGTTGATATGTTTTCAAGTAGGTCGACAAGTGTGATAGTGGGTTAATGTGTCTTGGTCTAACAGATTAATGTATGTAATGAATGGGTTGATGTGTTACTATTTAAAGGTGAAATTGGTTGATGCGTTAAGGTGAATTGGTTTTTGTGTCATTATTCATATTGTTTCAGGTCGACATGGTTTGTGCTTAGGTCGATGTGTTGGAATGTCTTATCTATAAGACCTTTAAGTTCATGTCGATGTATCTTTTCTATACATCGACATGTTTCTATTCAAATTAAAAATCGGTCGACACATTACTCTAAATTTGTCTACTTGACACTGTTTAGGTTGATATATGCTTGTGTAGGTTGAAGTGTTCAGGCATGTGTTTCTATAAGAGTTCTATGCTTTAGGTCAATAGGAGCAATCAACAGGTCGATGTGTATGTGAATAAGATGAATCGGTCGAACTGTGCTTGCAATTGGTGGACCTCGTATACAGGTCGATGTATTCCTTAGTCAGGTCGACATAAATTGCAGATTTCTGAAATTTTTGTCATTTTTCTGATTTTCCTTAGATTTACTTTCTTTCATTTTATCATCATCAAAACTCTATTATTTCAACATTTCCCCCCTTTTTGATGATGACGAAACTCTTAATGCTTAACCTATAGCTTTAATCCATTTGAATCCAATCTACAATCAACATTTGCATTTAAGCACTCTTCACACACCTAACATACTTCACACAGACTCTGCATACTCATTACACACCATGCATTTTAGTACATTCTATACTCAGACATTCAGCACTCTAGCATATATGCACACAACAGCACACAACATATATGCATTACTCATACGCTTTTACATTTCTCAACATACTCAACATTCATTACTTAACTCTATCATCAGACTTATCATACACATTGCTTTTTCTTCCCCTTTTTGTCATCAACAAAAAGCTGTTTATCTTTATACTATAGTACACTCATTATAGAAATATAGACTCATTTTCAGCATATACTTTATTTACAGTACACTCATTATAGCAGTAGTCAGGCATAACCACATTTTACTGCACACTCATTCTCATCATGCTTAACACTTTACACATGTCTTCTGCACACTAAATCACATATTCAGATATTGTAAATCAGTCAAGCTCAATAATAAAAAAAATAGATAAGCAAGCATTTGAAGTATTATAGTATGTAAAGGAGGTTTGAACATAACTAGAGTTAGAAAACATAACCAGAAGAGAAAACAAACATAGTTTGAAAGTTAGAAGACATAGTCAGAATAGACTCCCATGCTAAAAGAACTTTGATGGTTTGGGATCCTTCTGTGGCTTGCGTTTCTCTTTTAACAAAGCATCCAATTTTTCTTAGATACTGTAGAGTTTCATTTTCACAAAACAACTCATTTAACTAATCATAGTTTGTCTTCTGTCAATGTGCACCAACTTATCCTAAATCATTTGAAGAGTAATTGGTTGAATGCCAGATGATTCTCCTTCATCAGTTCTCTTTTCTTTTCTCGGAGCATTCTCAGTTTCTTCATTAGCCTCTTCATCAATTTCCTCAACTTGTCTCTTGCTTGCTCCCCCTTCTTTTCTTACCCATTATCCCTTACTGTTGCTCATCCATCTAACCCTTAACATTGAGGATGCATTGATTGAATTCTTGTCACTTCGTTCAACAATTGAATCCTTTTCCATCTCCACTTTATTTTTTTGAGAAAATATCAGTTATCATACTAGTATAAGGCAATAGAGAGGTCTCAAATCTGTGTGCAGAAATCATAAAGTGAGGGACAATATAATGCAATTCGGGGTTCTTCCTACTTATAATACAGGCAATTAACCAAAAATTATCCTTTGAAATGGTAGTATAGTTTCCTTCTCTAGATCTTAATACGTGAGTGACTATTAAATGTAGAATTCTCTCATGAAAACCAAGTTTGGTAGTACTAGTATTCACCATAGTTAGATTCTCATCATCGTAGATAACCCTAACATTATCCAGATAACTTGTTTTCGTATAGGGTTCACACTTTTCATTAGAGATCCATATAATACCATTGTCCTCACATATTTTCCTAGGTGTTACTTTAAATTCCTTTTCATTCACAAAAGTCCTGAATGCACATGAGACAAAATGGTCATCTAAAGTAATTCGCATCTCATCAGTAAGTTCTTCACAAATAACATATGGATTGTTGTAGAACAGCTTGACTTCTTTTTCATGAACATACTTGTTGGGGTTTAAAAGAGAGGTTGGGCATACATCTATTAAGTGTTCTTCGTATTTAAAGTTCACCTTCTTCAAGAACACCCAATCAATTAGCCTTCCGTGATTCACTTTCCTTTTTGAAAATACCCTTTCATACATTTCATTCTACTCCATCGATTGAAATTCATAGACATTAAACTGAGGGATTGGTTGCGGTGGAGGAGAAGGTGGTCTCGCAGTTTGCACTGAGGAGGAAGATCCCTTACCCGTAGGTTTCATAGATCGTTTTGAGGGTTCCGCCGATTTCTTGATAGGCATCTTCATCTTAGGAGCTATTTATGTTTGATTCTTGTAAAGATTTGGTAGATTATGGTTTCGATTAGGAATTAGGGTTACGAATGTGGGAGGTTAGGGTTTTGAAAGAAAAAGGGAAAGTTTGAAATTTGGAGATTATGGTTAGATAGGTCAATGTGTCGATTGTTCGTATTCTATTCGATATATCACAAGTCGACACAATTAAGTACACATCGACATGTTTTGGTGGTTTCTACATAATCGGGTCAACATAATAATAAAGGCATCGACCTGTCTTCTTACTGCTACTCAGGTCAACATCATTAAAGTTGGGTCGATGTGTCATCTTTTGAGTTTTGTTCTAAGTATTGGTTTGAGATCAGGTCGACATGGTTTTTCAATCTAATATTCATCAGGTCGACATAACTCTGTACACTTTCAATTTGTCGACACATTTTGATAAATAGGTCGATTGAAGACTATTACTTAGAAAAGTAATACTCTGTTTTTTATTCTAGTTTGTCTATTTCTTCATTTCTATCATTCTCAATCTCTTCTTAATTCATAAAATCTATTTTTATCTAAAGGTTTAGTGAGGATATCAGTAATTTGTTTTTGAGTGTCAATGTACTCAAGAACAATCTTATTCTTCAGAACATGGTCTCGAATGAAATGATGCCTCACTTCTATGTTTTGGTTCATAAGTGATGCATTGGGTTTTTTCTGAAATTTATTGTACTTGTGTTATCACATTTGATTGGAATGCAATTAAAGTTTAACCCATAATCTTTCATTTGATATTTGATCCAAAAGATTTGTGCAGTACATTATCCAGTTGAAACATACTCAGCTTTTATCATTGACAATGTCATACTACTTTGCTTTTTGGAATGCTATGACACCAACATGCTTCCACAGAATTGGCAAGTGCCACTTGTAGTTTTTCTATCTACTTTGCATCCGGCAAAGTCTGCGTCACATAATACATGCAATTAAAAACTCGAGTTTCTGTCAAACGAAAATCCTAAGTGAGTGGTTTCCTTTAAGTATCTGAAAATTCTTTTGACTGCAACTAAGTAAGATTATTTTAGATTTGATTAAAATCTTGTACAAAGACATACATTAAATTATATGTCAGGTCTTGAAGCAGTAAGATAAAGCAAAAACTCAATTATGTTTCTGTAAAGTTTTTGGCATATTGATTTACTTTCTTCGTCTTTGTGTAGCTTTATGTTTGTACTCATTGGAATTACATTTCTCTTACAATCATTAAACCCAAATCTTTTAATTAAATCATTTGCATATTTTGATTGGTTTATAAAAATTCCATTTTCTAATTGTTTGATTTGTAGTATAAAGAAGTAATTCAACTGTCTCATCATACTCATTTCAAATTCTCCCTACATTTTGGTTGCGAATTCCTCACATATGTATATCTGTATAATCAAGAAATTGTCATCTTTCCTTTTTATAAAGAGTGTTGTGTCTATCTTTCCTCGTTCAAAGTTATTTCAATCAAAAAGTTGCTTAATCTATCATACCAAGCTCTAGGAGATTGCTTCATACCATATAAAGTTTTGGTTAATTTGTAAACATATTCATAATACTTTGAATTTTCAAATCCAGAAGGTTGTTCAACATATAATGTCTCGTTGAAATAACTATTCAGAAATGCACTTTTGATATCCATTTAGTAAAGTTTGAAATTCATGAAACAAGAGAAGGAAAGCAGCATTCTTATTATTTTTTTGCATAAGTCTTATCATAATCAATTTTTTCCTCTTGACTATAACCTTTGGCCACTAATCTTACTTTGTTTCTTGTATTTGTGTCAAATTCATCAAGTTTATTTCTGAAAACCCATTTGGCTCCAATCACTGATTGATTTGTAGGTTTAGAAACTAGATTCTATACTTTGTTTCTCTTAAACTGATTTAACTCATCATACATTGTCATTATCTAATTTTCATCTCCTAAGTCTTCATCCATATTTTTAGGTTCATTTTAAGAGATAAAAGATACATACTCACATTGATTTTGGAGTGCAAATCTAGTTCTAACTCCTAAACTAATGTTGCCAATTATGTTATCTAGATTTACATCTTTTCTAATCTAAGGATATTTGATCTCTTGCTCCTACTGAGTTTCATTTCTTTCCTCCTGCACTGTGAGTTCATTTGATTCTTCTTTTTAATGGTTTGCTTCATCAGAAAGGTTTATTTCATTTAATCTCTCAAACATCTTTTCATCATCCAACTTTCTTTGATTGGATTTATTTTCTTCATCAAACTCCATGTGAATTGACTCATCTACTATCATGATTCTTTTATTGTAAACTCTATAAGCTTTACTTGTCAAGGAATAACCTAAAAAAATTCCTTATCACTTTTGGTATCAAATTTTTCTAATACTTCTTTCCCATTATTTAAGACAAAATATTTACATCCAAATATTTTAAAGTATGCTATATTTGGTTTTCTTTCTTTATAAAGTTCATAGGGAGTTTTCTTTAATATTGACCTTACTTGTACTCTATTCAAAATATAACAAGCAAAGTTTACAGCTTCTGCCTAAAAGAATTTTGGCAAGTTATTTTCGCAAAGTATTGTTCTAGCCATTTCTTGAAAGGTTCTATTTTTCCTTTCTATCATCTCATTTTGTTGATATGTCTTAGGAGCTGAGAAATTATAGTCAATACCATAATAATTATAGAAGTTTTTCATAATTTTATTTTCAAATTTATTACCATGATCACTTTTAATACTCTTAATAAACATTCATTTCTCATTTTGAACTTTTTTACACAGTTTGATAATGCCTCATTAGCTTCTTTCTTTTTGGCAAGAAATAAAACCCATGTGAATCTAGAGTAATCATCAATAATTATAAACCCATAATGTTTTCTACCTAAGTTTTGTGTTCTAGTTGGCCCAAACAAGTCAATGTGAAGAAGTTCTAATGGGTTGCTGGTTGATACATAATTTTTTGATTTAAAGGAAGTTTTAGTTTATTTTCCCTTAATATAAGTATCACATAATCTGTCTTTTTCAAATTTCAACTTAGGTAGACCTTCTACAATATCTTTCCTAACTAGTTTTGAAATTGTGTCCATGCTTGCATGTCCTAATCTTTTGTACCATAACCATGATGAGTTTTTACTTACAGTAACTAAGTATGATTCATTTAAGATGTCAAAGTGATCTAAATCAATTACATAAATATTTCCTTTTCTCTAGCTAGTAAATTTCACAAAATTAGATGATTTGTCAACAATGAAGCATGTATCGAATTCAAAAGTGACTGTATAATCTTTATCACATAATTGACTAACACTTAATAGACTAAATTTCAGTTCAGAAACCAGCAGTACATTTTAAATGTGAGATTCAAATAACTTACCTCCTATGTTGCCTCTTTCTTCTTTGCAGGCTCCTTCACATTCAGTTTCATCTTATAGATTATCAAAGCACCCACGAGCTCATCCATCGTCAAAGTCTCAAGATTTTTAGATTCCTCAATTGCTGTAATCTTGGGCTCTCATGACTTTGATAGACTTTTCAGCATTTTATCTACTATATCTTCTTGAGGAATTCATTTTCTAAGTAATTTGAACTCATTAGTTATCTTGTTAAATCTTGTGATCATCTCACTGATTGTTTCTTTATCTTTCATTTTGAAAATTTCGTATCCTTGTTTCAGTAGTCTGATCTTGCTCTTGCAAACTTGATCAGTCCCTTCGTAAGTAGTTTCGAGTCTTTTCCAAATTTCCTTTGTTGTTATACATAAAGAGACTCGATTGTATTCGTTAACGCTCAGTGCAATGTAAAGAAGATTAATGGCTTTGTAGTTGATTTGATAGGCTTTCTTCTACTCCACAATCATTTTCTTCAATTTGGTCGACATACGTACTCCATCTATTTCTTTAGTAGGGAATTCAACTCCTTCTTTGCTTATTTCCAATGCATTCAGGTCTTGTGCAATTATAAAATTGCACATCCTTTGCTTCCATTGAAGAATGATGCATGATTTGTAGAGCATGCTTCAACTAGTATGTTGTCTCCATTGATTGTCATTTGGATTTTTGGTATTAAGCTGTTAAACTTCTTGATAACACATCCACTCTGATATCAATTATTATTTAACTAAACGGGAGGGATAAATAGTTGAATATAGATTTTTTGTGATTTTTTGAAAATTTAAAACAAGATGATAGTGAATAAAAATTTAAGGAAAGAAGACCATAAAAAATTTTTATAGTGGTTCTACCAAACTAAGTGTACGTCTACTCTCAAGCTTCCCATGAATTTTTTACCAATTGCTTAGATTACAAATTTAATTACGGAGTGTTCCTATTCTAGTAGACACTCACTCAGATTGCCATTTTGTCAGAAAACTTCAGATCAATCTCACTCAAATTGAATTTGACTTTTCTAGATCTAAGACAGTGACATTCACTCTTTAATTTTTGACACTCGTTTTAATTTAAGAAATAAATGTCAAGAAAAAAACACTTAAGACAATTGAGAAATTTCAAAATGCATAGTGGAGATTTTATAGAGTGTTCATAGCGTATTCAATTCTCGTAACCCCTTCTATTTTCTGCTCCTCAATATTTACTGAGATATTGAATAGATCCGTTGAGGGTTGGTGGTGATTTTTGCATCTGAACGTTGAGCATTTAATCTTTGCCATTAATGCTCTGCAACAATTCATTCCTTCGAGTTGAATCTTCATTTCTTTAATTGGCGCCTCTTTTAATATGCCAATCAGAATATGTTTGCGCTACATTTGAACGTTAATTTTGATAGAAAATGAAACATTACAGAAATTGAAGAAGATCTGGTTTCTAACACATACAAGTCGACAACTTTAATGTGGATATTGACATGAATTCAAACATTTCATAGTGTATTTTTGTTACAACAGGTAGACAAGATGCCATCTTAGGTCGACAAGACACTGTGCAAAATACAATAGCTAGACACATCTTTTTGAATTGGTCGATGTGTACATATGTGTCGATAAGTTTTCAACCATGTCGATGTGTGATGCTCAAGACTTAATTAAGGTTAGGTCGACAAGTCATTTTACTGTATCGACATGTTCCTATTCTAGTAGAAAATTGGTCGATATGTACTAGTTAATTAGTCATTGTGTATATACTATGTCGACAGACAGAGAGTAGGTCGATGTGAGTTTAATGAGTAAACAATCATCAGGTCGACAGGTCTTATAGCATAACTCGACATATCACTGTGCAAATAAAAATTGATAGACCTGAACAAATTAATTGGTCGATATGTTTCTATAGGTCGACTAGTGTTTTGATGGGTCTATATGCGTATTTCAGAAACAACAATGGATAGGTCAACATAAACTTTTTCATGGGTTGATGTGTTATTATTCACCAGTTGAATTGGTTGTCCTGATGAAATAAATTGATCGACGTGTTTCTTCAGGTCGATAATAATTTTGATGTGTCGAAGTGTATTTTCCAGAAACAAGCACCAACAGGTCGACATGTGCTAATACTAGGTTGATGTGTCATTATTTATTGTTTAAATTGGTTAACCTGAAGAACAAATTTGTTGATATGTTTTCAGGTAGATCGACAAGTATGATAGTTAGTTGATATGTGTAATGAATAGATTGATGTGTTACTATTTAAAGGTGAAATTGGTTTTTGTGTTAAGGTAAATTGGTTGATGTGTCACTATTCATATTATTTCAGGTAAACATAGTTTGTATTTAGGTCGATATGTTGGAATGTCTTATCTATAAGATATTTAAGTTTAGGTCAATGGATCTTTTCTATATATCGACATGTTTCTATTCAAATTAAAAATTGGTCTACACATCACTCTAAATTTGTCCTCCTGACACTATTCAAGTTGATGTGTAGTTGTGTGGGTCAAAGTGTTCAGACATGTGTTTCTATAAGAGTTCTAAACTTCAAGTCGATAGAAGCAATCAATAGGTTGTTACCAAAAAAAAAAAAAAAAGAAGCAATCAATAGGTTAATGTGTGCGTAAATAAGATGAATTGGTCGATACAGTGCTTGCAATTGGTGGACCTGCTATGCAGGTCGATGTGTTCCTTAGTCAGGTTGATATAAATTGCAGATCTTTGAAATTTTTATCATTTTTCTGATTTTTCTTAAGTTTTCTTTCTTTCATTTTATCATTATCAAAACTCTATTATGTCAACACTTTCATTACTTGTAGTTTAGCCCTCGAGTTGAGATATTTGAAACAAATTTATAGCATAGTTAAAAATTGGATCAACAGATTCAAGAGAGAGAGAGAGAGAAACAGAGAGAGTTCATAAATTTAGTAAAAGAAATTAATAAAACTTAGAAACCAGATCTAAGAAAAAAAATTCTGTAGCAAGATTAACAATTGGATTAACAGAGTTAAAAAAGAAAAAAAAAAGACGGTTCATAAATTTAGTAAAAGGACAAACCTTATTTCCTCTCTCTCTCTCTCTCTCTCTCTCTCTCTCTCTCTCTCTCTCTCTCTCTCTCTCTCTCTCTCTCTCTCTCTCTCAATTCAAGCAATAATCATAATAAAGAGGAAGGATGAGTGATGCGAATGAAAGGAGAAGCGGTGTGTGCGAAGGAAGGAAAGATAGGAAAGTGAAACCCTAGCAGCTATTTTATGTTTTATTCTAACTAAAGTTCACAGTGAAAATTCTAGACTAGTGGGCCAAATCATATGCCATAGCTTTGTTAATAGGGTTTCGAGCAGTTGCCAAATGAAATTTTTTATGTTTTTTAGACCAAATCATTAATCTAAATTTTTAATCGGATGAAATTATTTAACAAACTTGACTTTTATTAATACGAACTCAATAATCCAATTTTTTAATGGTTTAGGCGGGTGAATAATTTGACCCGAACAATGAATACTCCTAACTAAAACTGCTCAGCAGTGTCTAAGAGTTGAGGCCTCAACTATTAATAGATAACACAACTTCGTATTTTTTGAAAAAAAAATAATTTAGTTTAGATAGATTATTTAATTAAACAAATACTGATTTTAACTTAAACCAGAAAATTTTGATATTCATAAATTTTACTTAAAATATTTTATTTTAATTGATTGATTAAAATAAAATATAGATAAATAAGAGCTAAATTGAAACACATGGGAATCAGGAGATGGACCCCCGAAAACTGGCTGAGAAAATGATTTGGGTAATATGAAGCTTGTCATTTGTGGCATCCCATTTTCATCCTCGACTTGGTTACACGACCCCGTGGGGTGGACTCATTTGATTTAGAAGGAAAAGTAAAGGAAAAGAAGAAAACAGAGAGAGAGAGAGAGAGAGAGGGAAACAAGGCAGAAACCTTCAAAAACCAAGTTGAGATTGCGCGTTTCTCTGTATTCTGCATTTTTGCACTGATATTTAGCCCAAACCCCCCACTTTTGACTTGTACTTTTCCGATGCCAAAACTGTCTCAACCTCACCATCGTCACTTAAAAATGACTCCTTCTTCGTCTTCTATAATTTCAAGCCTGGGATTGGGAGTGTCAATGAAACCCAAACCCAATCCCTATCGAGTACAGGTACCAGTAGCCACCAAATTGACAAGTTGCAGTGGGTGCGTGGCTCTGTCGTTGAATTCTAAAAGGATGGTCGGCTTTCCAATTTCATCTTTTTCTTCTTCTTCGTCTTCCCATACCCCCTCCTCCAGCTCCACCAAGCTCCCCGATTCCAGGACTGCCACTCTTCAGACCATTGAGGACAATATTGAGAAGGTTCATTTTCTTCATTATCCGCTATTAATAATACGTCTATTTTCTGATTTGAAAAAATTTGTGACTGGCAGACCATATATCGTTGTCGGTTCTTGACTTTGCTTGGAGTCTGGGGATCTTTAGTTGGTTCACTTCTATGTTTCGTCAAGGTACCCGTTTTTCCCACCTCTTCATTTCATTTAATCTTTTCTTGTTGTTCCTTAATATATATACGCATATGATCTCTTCCTTGTCTGCTTTATTGAAAAGAATTTAAAAAAGAAAATAAAAAGAAAACCTCTAGACGTGACTGTTGCAATCCCAGCTGCAGTCCAGAGTGTGTTATTACCCGATTATTATATATTAGCGGATTGATATTTTTTGGGTGGATGTTGCAGGGTTCCACTTTTATTGTGGCCTCTTTCTTCGAATATTTTGTGAACCGGGCCAAGGTCATTATGTTGCTCGTTGATGCCATTGGTCAGTTCCCATCCATTTTCTGAGAATTTCCTTTTTGCCTCAATCTAAATCTAAATAAATATATTTGCAAAATTGACTGTTTTGTTGGTTCCTCAGACGTATATCTTTTAGGAACAGTGATGTTGGTGTTTGGAATGGGACTTTATGAGCTCTTCGTTAGCAATCTTGACATTGCAAAGTCTTTCCCCAAGGACAACATTCCCTACAGATCTAACCTCTTTGGCCTATTCACTTTATTGGTAAGTTCTGCTTTCGCAGATGTTTTACTTCTCATAGGACTTTTGACCTTGGAAAATCAAACTATTATAATTTATAACCTTGGCTACAATGGCATCAGATGATTTTCCGGCATTCCTCAGCATCCTGTTTTCAACTACATTCCAACTTCCTCATTCTCATTATGTTACGCAAAATGAAATGAGCCTTTTTTGGCCCAAAATATATTGGCTCTTCATGGAAACAAAATCCAAAATATGGTCTCCGATACCCTACAGGTAAACTTGTCATCCACCAAGAAGGTCAGGAACCTTGTCAACGTGTGTTGTATTTAACTCTGGTCAGTAATAATTCATTGTCACCCATCAGAATGTGCTCTTTTTTTTTCCCCTCATGGAATTATGTCAACTGTTTTTTTTTTCTCCCTTGGAAAGGGAAGTCCAAAGCTGACTAAGACACGCAACAAAATGTGCTTTCCTACCTGTAAATCCCCCCCCCCCCCGAAACCTGGTTCAAGTGGGAATTAATTCTAGGTTCTTCTAGTGCCAACTAAATTTTTTATCAACTGAATTAATTCACATGTTTTCTCTGTTCTATTTGTTTTACAGGAACGGCCAAAATGGTTGGAGATAAAATCAGTCAATGAGCTCAAAACCAAGGTTGGCCATGTAATTGTGATGCTTCTTCTGATTGGCCTGTTTGACAAGAGTAAGAAGGCAGCTATAAACACTCCTGTTGATTTGCTTTGTTTCTCAGCTTCTGTACTTTTATCCTCTGGTTGCCTCTATCTCCTCTCAAAACTGAATGGCTCAAAATGATAATTTACAGTTATAGTTGACAGTGAAATATATTAATATTGAGCTAAAATGTGAAATATGTCTATATGCAGCAGCTATATGCTTATTTTATTATTAAATGATGCGGAATCTGTGTAATTGGCATAGTTTGATTGTAGTTCCCTTATATCCTTAAAATTTACTACTTATTCAAACCTTTCTTAATGAGCATCTTGACTGAGCGACAAATATCATGCGTCTCTAATGCAACTATTTTTGTGCGTGAGATTCCCCATATTTCTTTTCTATTCGTCTCTCTGCCTATTGGTTTGTTTGGTTAGTTGGCTGCTTGGATTTTGTTTTTTCCTTTTCTAGCATGTAAATCGTGGAATCTATTAAGTTGCATATTTAAAAGGAAGAAAGAGGTAAAAAATTGCCTTGCCTGTAGACCTTAGGCCTAGGAAACTGATAAACAATACAACTTTGCAGTTTATCATAGGAAAAGAGGGAAGATTGAAGATACTTTAGCAGTTCTGCTTTTTGGTTTCAATTTTAAAGATCTAGTTTCATGGGTAATTACTGGTAAGTGCAGATTACTTCTTAAGATATTGCAACCAACTATCGTCATTCTCTTGGAAAGCAGCTTCTGCAGGTTTGAGTAGAAAAAAATTGTAATTTGCATGTGAACCGCCTTAATTGAATCTTCGACCTAAGGCATTTTCAGAGTTGAGAATTGCCAAGTTTGCTAAATAGCATGAAACAGCATAGGATCAAGGATCAAGGAAGATACACGTAAGTGTGAAAATTTGGAATTGCCATCATGGTTTAATACAATTTGAATGCTTATTTTTGTCAAATAAATATTTTTGAAAACTTAAATTCTGAGATAACGAATTACAACTTCTAAATTCTTTAAACTAGTCAGATTTCAAGCAAGAGGTTCAATTATGACAGGATAAAATGTTAAACATTTGAAGATCATTTTTCACTGAAGAATGATTGATTTAATATTGCCAGAAACAAGCATACACAGGTTTGCATCATAAACGTGTGACTCATGTTTACCTGCTGATGTAGGACAGCTAGGATGGTGGTGAAAGGCTAAGAAAGTGTTGTAGCAGAAGAAATCATGAGAAAAACTTAGGGTTTGTGGTTGAAAATTGTAAAGAAGAATTAATTGTCCAAAAATTAGAAATAATTTTGATCAACAAATGTGAGAGAAGAACAAGACTAAGATAGCAAGAAGAGGAATAAGATAGAAAGGAGAAGAAAACCTAGACATTCATGGCTTTAACAAAAATAACTAAACAATAAACTTATTCATCAAAACCTAGACATGCATGCATTCAACACAAATAACTACATAATAAACTTATTCATCAATTCATTCAATCTATTCAGGTTTTACATCACTGAAGAATATTTGTAAATGCTAAAACAACCTATTGACACTCCTAAACCTTTTTAAAAAATGCATCAATCAATGTAGAAACATGATAGAAAGTTTCTAAGACCTTATAACTCCAAAAATAAAACACTAACTTGATATTGACTAGAATTTAAAATATTTAGAAAGTTCAAAGTGGCTGAAGATATATTAAGAAAATAGAGAATTTTATAATAATAAAATTCCAACAACTTATTTTTAGACCTCTGGATTAACAAAAATTTAAAACCGTAATAAGACACTTCTTATTGCACCAAAAAGACATTGTCTTTGCGATTCAACAATTGCCCTTTACCCAGGCTTCTGAAGATCATATTTTTTTGGGACCAGTTATGGCTGCACCATCACGTGCATTTTGAAAATTTGTTGGGTGGTAGATCTCCAAAGGGGCAGTTAAGTGCAAAAGGCTCTTGCTACCATGGGGCTGAAGGGGTTTCTAGTAGGCAAACGAGGCATTCAAATGGTTTCAAAATCATTTGCCTGCATTGCTGTTTGGGGTGCAGACTTTAGATCACTTCCAGTTTTGTTCTTGCTCCTAACTCTGTTTTTCGTTTCTTGCAACTGTCAAGTGATATAGCTACATTTAGCTAATCCTCTGCAGAGTCTAAAAGTTGATCCATTGGAGTCTTAGGCCTTAGAATGGCGAGTGCAAAGGATTTAACTTTGTTTTGTTCAAAGTGAGGTCAAATCGAAGTAAAGGACGGGAAAACAAAATAAAATAAAAACTGCATGGTTACATATCATGCAGACAAAAGCAGCCTCCACTGCAAAGCTATAACTAAAATCATTCCTCGAGGATTTTGGATATGGTTCCCAGTGGAACCCAAGGACTCTTTACCTGTTCATGGGTCAACTTTACACACATAAAGCGGCTCCTACTGAACACCAGTACAAGAAAATAATTCCAAATACCAATTCAAGTTAATCAACATCATAATTTGGACTGCATAATCTTATAAAGTTATGTGTGCGGTTTATGTGCCACTGGACCGAGGCCCACTCCACTACTGTAGGCAAATCTTCATGTTGTCTGGTTAAAATTGTCTAAGATTGCCTTCTATGATGCTTTTATTCCTCCTTTGTAAATATAGTCTGGTTATAGGGCCCTGGTTCTTTTTTTTATTTTTTATTCTTTTTTCTATATAGAATAGTTAATTAAGGCAAATCGTCACTCTCTTTTTGCCAAATTAATAAGCAGTGCAAAGTCATGGGACATTGAGGAGTAAAGAGTTGAAGAATGAGACCTGTGATGAGTTAAATTTGGCCCCTGCAAATAATGTGCTATTTTATTTGTTTGTAATGCAAGAGGCACTTCTTGAGGACATGAGACTTGAAAGATGAAAGGATGAAATTAGGAGAGAAAGGTTACTACTAACATGAAAAAGAAACCAAAGTTTTTGTTAGAGTGATATTTGCCTGGTCAGGTTTGGTCAATTTGCAGAACTAGAGAGTTTACCTTGCTGGTACTATGCTATCCAACCTCTATTTAAGTCACGGTTCAACAGTTTACTATGCTTTAAGAGCTAAGCTTTGGTCAGTTTTTGGCTACCATATGCCAGAAACAAATGAAACCCTTTCTCAGCAGTTGTATTTACGTGGCAAGTCTTTGATATGAAGAATATTCTCAATCCCTTGTGTGCTTAGGATTGAATTTGAATCATTCGCAATTTCATTCATGGGTACATGCACACTCATACCGCAGAGAACCCTAAGCTTTGTAAATCACGGGATGAGTATAGGAGCGCCACTTCTTAAGATACTTGTTAGACTAGACTTCATAGCCACCAGACTGGCCTTTTTGTGTTAATGCTCTACAACAGGGAGAGTAGCATCTTTTCTAAATTAGTTGTGAATTTCTAGGGTTAAGGTTAGGACTAGCTTTTCTTAAAATATGTTTGAACATTTGATCATGGTGATGTGACATGTATTCCTTTTTAGGTTCTTTGAGATTGGCTGAGAATGAGAAAACAATTTACAGGAAAGAGTTTATAAAAGCATGGTGGACACATTTGTCTGCAAGAATTGTGTGCATGTGCGCTTTTGTGCAGTCTACAACTGCACAGGACCCAAGCATGGTACTGACACATTTTATATATGTGTTTATCTACATGGTGGACTTATTAATATCATATTTTATTTTATGTTGGTCATTTGGGGCTCTAGTCTGCTAAGTCATTTTACAGGTCATTTGTACTCCCTTGAGAAGTTATAGGGAGAGTTATAAAGGAGAGAAGCTCCTCCATTACTGGACTTTCTTCCATATGATAATGAGGGAAATCCTGAGCCCTCTGTTTGCTGTTGGCCTGCAACTCAAATGGCATTTATGATTAGTATAACAACACGCTGAAGAGAGGGGGGGGGAGAGAGTGTGTGTTGAAGACCACTAAGGTCTTTTGATCTTTATTCCCTGGATTGAATATTTTAATGATCTTACGTCAATTTTTCCCCCTTTTTGAACTTACAATTTCTGGTCATGGTTCACCTTATCACCTAGACTATGCCAAGTATCCCCCCTCCCAACAGTGCTTGTGTACGTGCGCATGCAAACATGAAAAGATGAAAAGTTGATGTTAAGAGAATAAATTCTGCAGGCTGCCCTTTTGTACCTGTCTACAACTGTGACCATAAGGCTTTGATAGATTGGTGATGCATTGGGTTCAAGCCTGATCTTTCCTATTTAAGTAGCGAGTGCCCTACAGAGGTTTTCAGACCTGTGGAACTTCTGCTTCACCAAAGCCAGAGTGGAGAATATTGTTTTATGAATATAAAAGGCGTTCTCTTGGCAAATCCTTAATTAGCCTAGTGGAGGAAGCATTTTCCTTATTAAGAAAATCTAATTAGATGGATCCTAATCTGGGCCCGCCTCTCTCTCTCTCTCTCACCCTGTGTCAAAACCGGTTATTATAAGCATGTTCAAAGCAAATTATGCTGTGTTGCCTATCAAAATCTATGCTTCCAGCATATAGGATCTTGACTCCAGAATCAAGGAATATTGCTATCCTTACTAACCGAAGAAAATATTCCCATGCGCTTTTTCTCCCTCTTCAGTATTGCATTAGTATCCGTTGAAACCCTACCATCTGCAGCAACCTCATATTTTATGATCTTATAGTTCGAAATTAATAAGGAGGCACGTGGGGCCATGTCCATTCTCTTAAATACCAGTAAGATGATGCACAAGCATCAAATAACATCTGTAGCTGGAGTAGGTTTTAAAGTCGGCCATTCAAGAAGGCCAGATCTATATCTTCCTTTTTTTCCTTGCAGCAGACTCATTTCTTTGGGCGGGTGGGTTGCAGGGAAAAAACAGTAGGAACCTCTCCCTTTTGTACTACAACATTTCCTTCATGGCCTGTAATA
This sequence comes from Dillenia suffruticosa, assembly GCA_033439265.1. NCBI lineage: Eukaryota > Viridiplantae > Streptophyta > Magnoliopsida > Dilleniales > Dilleniaceae > Dillenia > Dillenia suffruticosa. The sequence goes on from JAVTVX010000005.1 coordinate 7,939,105, forward strand.
CTAAAACTGCTACACTGACTTTGTTTCTGTTTGTCGTCCTCCTGATGCAACAATATTTTGGCTTGACTGCTGCATCACGCCTAAGGGAACTGCATGCACAAGTGATGACTGCATCTTCTTTGGTGATGCCAAAACCACCATCTGTTAGTGTGGCAATCAGTTTCACTGTAAACCCCTACAAAAGGATGGAGGGAGATGCCTTTCGGCCAACCAGCCCCGGCCCCAGCCCCGGTGTTGGCCATTATGCACCACCCGAGGTTCCATAATCCTCATCTGCCGGACCTACATGTATGGGGAGTGCTGCTACATTTCTCAAGCAGGTTTGGAAAGGATGCCATGCCCAATATGATTTGCTAGCGCTTGTTGATGCTAAAGGATTTGTTATTTTTTGTGATCGCAGATTGATGTTGTATCTTTTGGAGGTTCTTGTAGGATGAATTATGGTTTCCTAATAGTAGTAGTCGGAGGAGGAAGAGAAGCAAAGGTATTTCTGTTAGGAAAGCTGCAGATTGAAAGGTGGTCATGCTTGCACTTTGCTGTTTTTGTTCTTGTAAAGTGTTGGATTTTCGTTATTGTTTTTCAACCTATAGTTAATACAGGTTCCCAATCCAGTCCCTTCCAGGTTTCGAACCCGATCCGTGAAGGCATATTATTAAAAAGCCGAAGTGATCATATATCCGCTGTTATCCTAAGGTTACTTCACATGCATGAGGTCTTACATGGTACAGAGAGAGAGGAGGGGGTGGGGAACATTTTTATCATCCGGATGAAACCACGGGTGCAAAAAATTGGCCTGCCGGATTGGCCGGTCCCCCTTGTTCTTGGAGCGCCATCTCACCACATGAATTAATCTGATTGCGCAGTTACTCCAGTGTATTATGCCCCTTTTTATTTAATTTTTATTATTTAAAAATTATGAAAATTATGAAAATTATGAAAATATATATGATCATTAAAATATGAATACTAAATTTCGTGAAAAAGATATTTGAATTAAAACTCATGATAACTTGAATGCACATGGCCCCTTTTATTGTTTATGAATCAGGTGGTTGTGTGGAGCCCCTCATCATAATGCCATCCCTATTTAAATAAGTTCATTTCAGGGGCACAGATTCGGATAGCTATCCAAAAGATTGCGCGCACTCTCTCTCTCTAACACGCGCGCGCGCACATGGATGCAGGCACGCACACTTTAGACACCATCCCCGCACACACTCTTTCTAACAGGGACCAAGTGACCACTCTAATGCTTTTTAATGAGATTTTCTTTCCACCAATTATTATGCATGGCTAAGACACAATATTTCAGCTTCATTTTCACAAGAGCATAAACTTGAATAATGCGGGGGATGGAGGAAATTTAACCAAAAGGGAGCCAAAGACGACAACAGAATAGCTCCTATCAATAAAACTTGAACTAAGTACAACTGAATACACTTGTGTGAAGATGTAATAATATTTAAGAATCTGATCAAGTCTTGTAAAAGAAATATCTAAGAGTTTGGATTTCCGCCACTTGCGACTAAATATACGCAACTTGTAAAATTATAATGACTAGCGATTTAGTTTGAGAAGGATGATTAAATCGACTAACTTTAATTTTGTGATTTATATTACTTGATTATTTTTTAACTAAGTTAAAAAAACATAATTCTTTATGATTAAAAATCAAATATTTGCATAGGAGTTAAAATTATTATGGCGTTAATAATTTTTTTTTTAATTCAGAGTATTATATAAATCTCAATTTAGAGTAGTCTCTAGGGGTGGCTTATACACTAGTTTATAGCTGTGCGCTAAAGGATGTTAAAGGTTACTAAGCAGCCTGAGAGGGTCTTGTACCATGACATGGTAAGCATGTAGTGCGTATGTGTGTGTCCTGAAGTGTCGCTATCGGTGGTGGGGGAGTCTACTAGGTACTGTTTGTTTTTTCTCCAATTTTCGTCGACGCAATTTTTTTTTTTTTTTTAGTGGATGTCAAATTCACAATTTTTTTTAAGATCAAAGCGAAACAATTAAAATCTATAACATTAAATAACTAATCTCACCTCTACAGTCTATATCCCTAGCTTTGTCAGTTTAATTTTTGCCCTTTTTACTGGGCACGGCACCACTTCAATGCCCCAAGATGTTAGTCTTTCTGAATTCAATTAATATTGAAAATTAATTACCTCATGAAATGAATGATATTGCTTTTCTTTTTTTTTTTTTTTGTTTTCTCTTTTGGGCCCATGTACTGTTGCAGAAATAAGGGAAGCGACATCTTTATCCCGGAAGAAGCTACAGCAGCACCTGACAAGCTTCTTCTCCCCGTGGAGCACCAGATTGGCTGTGGAAGGGAGGGGGGATAGGTCCCGGTTTGAGTTTGAGGTTCTCCCCTTTCTAGCTGGGTTGTTAGTGTGTGGATTTTCAATGATATGTACTCCAAAAATAAGAACAAGAGAAATTCAAAATTTTTCAAAGAGTGTGAGCAACAAATATAACTCTTTGTAGATAACTACTTTGGCTCCTTTTATGAAGAAATCAATACATGCACTTTGGCTCCACCACGTGATGTCCCCCTCCCCTAGCATAGATTACATACTTGATGGAGATGAAGCAAGCAAAACAGGCTAATGCTGCTTAATGCTTACATTTATTGTATAAATTATTCAAATTTTAATTTCACATCCTAAATATCAATTTTATGATTTCTTGGGTAATGATGGTACATAAATCGAAAGCCTATTACCTACGATCCATATACCATCAAAGGAGGGTCTTTCGTTCGAATCCTATCAACACTACTCTCTTGGTTTTACGACCCCTCAGTCGCTCTACCTCCTTATCGAGCCTTTTTAGTAGAACCCTCCGGGCTAAGTCATTTGCTTGCCTCTCGATCAAATACTCTCTCGGTCATTGCTAGTCTCTCGGCTATTAACGCTTCGAGATCAAGATAACAATCATTCAAAATTTGAATCCCCCAGATTAGAAAGGAAATTTTCATAATCACTTCCGATTAAGAAGAAAACTTTCATAACAATTTAGATTTTTCATAACTGCAAGAATTCTGAATCTTTTAGGAAATCTTTGATCACGGTCCTCGATAATCTCGAGAGACCTTTATAAGAAAATTAGAATTTCTATACCTTATAACAAGACTTGTTCAATCTCTCTACATAAGACACACAAGGGTTATACAGAGCTATTCAGAGTTGTAGAATCTACAACTCTCTTCAGTCTGTTTCTCTCTCTCAAAACTGCTATTTCTGATTTGAGTGTCGGACTTTTCTCTACCGGAACCACCTCCGACCGAATTTTTGCATGTCTCACCATCCATTAAACATAATATTGCCAGTTCCCCGTTCGAGCAAAAAATACGGCTTACTATAGAGTCAAATTTGATTTTAACAAATTAACACTGTCCATGGGAACACAGACTGATTTACCGGCAAAACTCATTTCACGCCATGTCTTACTGTCTTCTCAGCGTTCATGCCTCCAAAATGAGAAAATGGAAACACCTCAAAGGTTGTGTCCGCGACGAAAGGACAAACACCCAACCCTGCGGACCTTATTCAACTAACAATCCCAGTCAATCAAGCGGACACTTCCATCATCCACTCTCAACATCCAATGGGTGCATACCTCAAGGAGAACCCTAACCGCATGCCATTCAATCTCAAAACCAACCGACTCCACCCCTAGTCCCGTCTCTCCCAACAAAGTCTACTGCTTAGAGATGGAAAGCTCAAGTCAAAGATATAGAGAATGAGCAAACAATTGAAAGAGTTTAGCCGTGCTTGCTAACAAGAAGGTTCGTCCTCCCCCCCAAGAGTTGGAGCAATCACGTTTGCACAACTCCAACCTTGGAGGCACTGAGAGCCTTCGGTTACCTCCCAACATGATCTGAATGATCTAAGAAAATAGATTAAGGACCTTATGGCTGCAAAATTGAAGTGTGTTAGTACAACAAGTGATGAGGCTGCTCAATACGCCCTTAGTTTCTCACCTTTCGATCCCAAAATCTTTACTGAGCTGATACTACAGGATATACTCCTCCCTCCTATGGAGAGATACAATGGCACTACTAATCCTTAAGACCATGCTACCTACTTCTTGACGGTGATAATTTCAAGAGGCATGTCTAACGCAACCATGTGTAAACATTTCTCCATGACCCTAAAGGGCAATACTTTGACGTGGTTCAACTCTCTACGTCCATTTAGTATTAGAAGTTTCTTGTAACTAAGTCAATTGTTTGAGACCCACTTCGTAATCAGTTGAGAGCCCAAAAGGAAATCTACTTCTCTCTTATCACTGTGACAAAGGAGCGACGAGCACTTGAAAGATTTTCTCGAAAATTTTAAGACATAGATTATGAAAGTTTCATGTCTCGACCACTCTATCACTCTGGAGGCACTGCTTACCGGATTGCGGCCTTCAGAAATGAAGACCTCGACTATGAAGAGCACCATAGCTACTATTCAGGAATTATACTTGCAGGCTAAGAAATATATCGCCACAGAAGAAGTAAAGGCGTTTGATAGGCCTTGAAGTAAAGCCGAAATGAATGAGCGTAGTCGTTCCCCTCGCCAATCCTCTCCCAAGAGGAGTCAGCCAGCAACTCCCCCTTACTGTAAGTTTAATCAATATACTCCACTGAACGAAAACACTCACCCAGATCCTACTAAAAATCAGAAACAAATCTTACATTTGGTGGTCCCCACGTCTTCGACTCTATGAAGGACAAGTCTTAGTATTGCCACTTTCACAAAGATTACGGCCACTTGACGAACGATTGTAGGAAATTGAAGGATGAACTCGAGGCGTCGATTTAAGACGACAGGCACCATCCATACCTACCAAGGAGATCACCTTCCCCAAGAACTACATGACATGGGCAGAACAGATGAACCCCATGAGCAACAGCCTACAAGAGTCGCCAGAAGCACAACGGATAAAGTGATTCTCAACATATAAAGAGGACATTCTCATTCAGTACCTCTCACCTCCAACAACACTCTTCCTACATAGGACTTAGGTGACCCAAGGGATCATGCCCATACCTGATCGAGCAGATTGTTGCACTGATCTTCCAAATGACCGAAACATCCACTTCTAAGGAAGTCTTCTAAGCTCACATCGAGAAAGGACAAAAACAAAAGAGACCAATGATTGGGTTTAATGATGATGACGTTGTAGGAATTGATTCGAGCCACAAAGATCCATTGGTCATCACAACCATAATCGGCCAATATGAGGTGAAAAGAATATTTGTCGACCAAGGAGCATATTGTGATCTCTTTTACTGGAACGCTTTCTGGCGAATGAATTTTAGTTACACACATCTTTAACCTCATGTCGGACTTGTGAAAGGACTATCGAGTGAGTGGTTCTATCATGAAGGTACCATCTCCCTTCTAGTAACTCTGGGAATGTCACCCAACCACTCTACTACTATTGCCACGTTCAATATGGTCAAGTTTCCATCACTCTATAATGTTATCTTGGGTTGTCCAAATCTGAATGTTCTAGAGGCACTGTTGAGCACCAAACACATGAAAATCAAGTTTAGAACGCCTCTCGGTATCGGCACACTCAGCAGCAACTAGGACCCTTCGACCGTACCGGTCTAGTAACCTCTATTTATCACTTTCTGCTATTTTATTAGCGACATTGTGTCATTAACTAGATACTTTAATTTGAAGTTTCCATTCTTTACTTATTACGATAATAATATCTTTATTTTCCATACTCTATTATGTTTGCATAACGTCCTGAACAATCGCGAATAGTTACAAGCAACGTATAGACACTAAACTCATCCAGGCACAATGCCTCCATACTCTTGTTTAACGCAATGCCAGCAACCCCTTCAGGCACAATGCCTCCAACTCTCATATGGCGCAACGCCAATATTGAGGTGCAATGCCAATGAGGCCATCCAGTCACAACGCCTCCAACTCTCATCTGGCGCAATGCCAACGAGCCCATCCGGGTGCAATGCTCCTTACTTCCCATTCAGTACAACGCCAATGAACCCCAAATGCAACACCTCCAACTTCTCGTTTGATGCAATGCCAACGAGTCCTCTAGATGCAACACAATCATAATTTTCTCAATGCAACGCCTCAAAATGTAAGCTCAATGCAAAGCATAACTCCCGATCGAATAGATATGACTCGTTCTCCTGGTTCTACATATTTAAGGGGGCTCAGTACCTATCTTCTTTGTATTGGCCCTAAATGTCACTTTGTCATTCTTTTTATGGCATATTCTTCATGGATAAAGAACTACAACTGAATGAGATTCCTGCTTCTATATCTTATAACTCTTGAGAGCCTCAGTACAAGGACACAAGGAAAACGAAAAAGCAAGGATGACTTAATCTGCTGCAATATTCAAGCAACAAAGGAGACAAAACAAAGCCAATGAGGTTTTATCATTTCTTTGCAAACAACATATACACAAAAAAGCCAAAGAGAAAGAATCATAAGAGACAAAAATTATAACAAAGGAGGACGAGGAGGCCTTTGCTAAAAGCAAGTGAACCTTCTTGAAAAGCGATAACACGAGAATCTACATCAACAACTTTTTGAGAAATAACAACAACAAGAACACCGACTAAGGTTTGACCCAATCTTTTGAGATCACCACCGCCAGCACCATCAGCTAAACCTTCCTCCAACCTGGCTCCACGGATGACGTTCTCCACTCGTCGCAATCTTTTAGAAAGCTCTTTAATGATGGCATTCGTAGTCCTCCTGAATCTCCGCAACCCATCTCTCCAAGGTTGCAGGTGCTTGGCCTCTTTCCTCTACCAATGTTACAACAGCCTCCCGCTCTACCTCACTTTTCTTTGGGAGAGCCTCCAACGTTTCGTACTTCACGATTGTAGCATCGGTATATTGATACGAACTATTCAGATCAACTTGCAACTATTCTATCTCTTTTTCCTTCTTGCGTAAGGCAACATTAGCTACCTCCTCTTTTTTAGCTTCCCTCTGGGCCAGCCTAGCTTAAAGCTGAGCAAGCTCTTTTGAGCATTGACCCAACGTGTTTTGTAAGTGGTCCACTAACTGCTTCTTAGCCTTTGGAATTCAGTCATAGCAGAGTTTGCACAAAAGATAAATTATTTTCTCTATAACAAATACATTAGATCTAACCGAATTTCGAAAAAACAAACCCAAATCCCGAATGTTGTCACGGCCTTATCGCCTTACTCCACCGATAAACCATTGATCTCCTACTCGGCTCGGTCAAAATCCAATCTGTTGGTGAACCTTTTCACTTCGACGATATCTAAGTAGCAAAAATTGTTATTTTTGCAACTTATTGTCAAAGTCTCACTCTCTTTCAGATCCTTCAAACGATCAAAGGATCTAACAAAAATGGGGGGGAAGAAGGGTCATTTGCTTGGGCATGATCCCTTTGCCCTTTTGGATGTACAATACTCTAGAAAGGCACTTAAGGATCCAGTTTAGCGCTCAGTCCCCCCCTCTCGACCAATGTCTAGAGCTCTCAAAAAAGTATCCTCTTCTTCAAAATCGGGAGCTCCAACCTCAACATTCGCTATCTTAGGACCTTCAACAGTCAAGGGGGGAATTGAAGGTACCTCTTTAATAGTTCCTACCTCCTCGATGCTAGAAGTAAAAGCCACAAACTTACTTCTCTTCCCTTGGGGAGCAAGGGTAGCAATCGGGCACACATCGTTTGCCGCCTCACCCGATACACTACCCCCTCCCTTGGGACTCTTCTTAGAATGGAGCCTCATTTGCTTCTTGGTGGTGATCTCAACTAAATCCCCCTCATTAGACGGAACCGTGTCCTTAAGTCTTGTTCTCACTTCTTTACCAAAATAGGCCTATTGATTTTTTCCTTCTCTCCCAATAAGAGACCAATTAATGACATCATTTGCTCATCCAAAAGAGTCTCAACGCAAATGCACCTTTTCATTCGAATAATAACCCCCCACCAAGTGGACGAACCTTAAGTGTCGAGAAGGTTTCGAGGCCTTCATACTAGTCACAAGCTCTCCGTTAGCTTCCGACAATACGGGTAACAATTCTTTATTTACAAAGTTTAAGAAGAAAATTTTCTCCATCCAACCTTTATCTATAGTCTCCTTATAATAAAACTTCCAATTAGAATTTTGACTCATTTGGAGGCAAAAGCAACCATCCATAGAACCCTTGGAGGGACACCTCCTCAAAGTAAAAATTGCAAATAGGATCTCAAAATTGAAAGTTAAGCGACAGTAGCTTAACAAACTCACCACAGCTATTACCAAACACCATGCACTCGGATAAGTAGAGTGCGAAAAATATTCCAACCCTTTAACACAACGGCAAGGGGACCTATGTATAGCACCCGTATGTCATGCCGCACATACTCCTTGTACATAGGGACATAACCCTCCACCGGCTTATTTGCCTTGTCGTCCTCTATAGCAAAAGCCAAAATATAATCATCACCCAATACCATCTCATCCCACAACCCTTGTAACTCTTTTTTGGTAAGCGTGCTCCTAATATCGTCGATCAAGCAATGACTATAAGATCAGGAACCTTTCGCCATTTCAGAAACGTCATAAACCCTAAACTGCTGAATTCTTTTTCTCTCAAAAGGTAACTATCTAAATTGAAAACACCACATTGCCTGTAACCAATTACATGACAAGTAATAAAAAACATTTTAATAAAAACTCATGAAAAACAAAAAGGCATGTACCACATTTAATGCACCATTTTTGCACGCATTTGGTCTACCTAAAACCCTCTTCATTCTCATGACTTTTCACTACTTCTAAAGTTGTTTCTTTGTAATGATATTAGAAGTCGAGAACAAATGATGGTATATGGACCGAAAGTCCATTACCATACAGCCCATATACTATCAAAGGTGGGGTTTCTCGTTTGAATCCCCTCAATACTACTCTCTGACCCCTCCGTCACTCTACCTCCTTATCGAGCCTTTTCATTACAACCCTCCAGGCTAAGTCACTTGCTTGCCTCCCGACCAAATGCTCTCTCGATCATTACAAGCCTCTTGGCTAATGATGTTTTGGGATCAAAATAACAATTATCCAATGTTTGACCTTCCCTAGAGTAGGAAAGAAATCTTTATAATCACTTCCAAATAAGAAGAAAACTTTTGTGACAACTTAGATTTCCCTTAACTATAAGGATTCTGAATCTCTTAAGAAATCTTTGACAAGACAATCTCGGAGATTTTCATAAGAAAAATAAGATTTCTATACCCTACAACAAGACTAGTCAAGTAGGTAAATGCTATATGCTAAGCAAAGACAACAATCCAGATATGCTCGATCTCTATACACAAGAGACACAAGGATTATACATGAATATTCTATAGCTCTCTTTAATCTATATCTCTTTCTCAAAATCACTTTCTGATTTGAGTATCAAACTTCCTCAACCAAAACCATTCTCGACTGATTTTTTGTAGGTCTCAGCGTCCATTAAACGCAGTATCACTGGTTTTCCATCCGAGCCAAGAAGACGGCTTATTGTGGAGTTGAATTTGGCTGCAACAGGTAAAATGACCATAATGAACATACGATAGAATTTCTGGGTGGGAGTGATGTATTAAATTGTCTGTTCAAAAAGAGATTGTCTGTCATAATCTCAACTGGGGCGGGAGGGAGCGGAGGTTTGTCGCTCTTCCAATTCCAAACCGTCAACCCATTGGCGGGGCGGCATCCATCTCGTTGAACTTGAAGCCCTAGCCCTAGCACTGGCAATAGTATCAGAAACGAAGGTAAGTGGGGGTTGGGTCGTCTCCCTCCCATTCCCACCTCCTCTCCTTATTTTTGTGCTTCCTATTTCCGGTTGAGATTTTGAATTTTGAATTTTGATTTCAGAGGAGATGGGACGCCCTCCGAGCACCGGTGGTCCCGCCTTTCGCTTCACTCCCTCTGAGGTATAACCCTAATTTCCTAATGTATGTATGAAGTTTTGAGTCCGAGGCCCTATCCATATACTGGTTGTGCCCAACTGAATTTAGGGTTTCTTTTGTTACCGCCATTATCGTATTTTTTTAGGGTTAGGGTTTATGTTATTAATACATACATGATCGATATTTTGATTTCTCCGTTAAAAAGGTTGTGGAAATGGAATCTTGTCTGCAAGAACACCATAATACAATGCCTGCTCGCGAAGTTCTTGTTGCTCTTGCTGATAAGTTTAGGTATAATGCTACCGCTCTCTCACCTGCCTTTTGCCTTTGCCTCTTCACTCTTCCATTCCCACCGCAAAAATCAATGTCATTTGACATTATCTTTTTTTTTTTTTGGCAGTAATTCTGCAGACCGCTCTGGAAAGATTGTCGTCCAAATGAAGCAGGTTTTCCATGTTCCCTTCAATGTTAGGTTTGTTGTTTGTTGTGGGGTTTAATTGCCTCAGCTTCAATTTTTTCCCCTTCAACATTAGGTCTGGAACTGGTTTCAGAACAGAAGGTATGCCCTTAGGGCCAAAATGGTCAAGGCTTCTGGGAAATTAAGTGTCTCACCTATGCCTCGTGATGATTCTGCGCCACTCAGAACCATCCCTCAGCCTCTGCCAGCTCCTTCAGCCTCAGGTAGGTATTTTTATCTGCTACAACTATCACTGCTTTTTGTAACCTTGGGGGTTCAACATCTCGATCAAGTATTACTTTCTGTTGACTGTGTAACTTTTGCTTGATAGGCATAAGTTGTATAGACTTTGCCCTGTCAACTTTTTATGTGCACTAACATGACAGGGGAGACAAAATTGACAAGTGAGAAGTTTGTGTCATATCATAATGATAATATCCAATTTTCCATAATGGACCAAAAACTGAGCCTAATATTGACTGAATGGAACTTTTCCATAAAAGCCAATTCAGAGAAACATTTCAAGTAGAACCAAAGGGAACATGAGGCGTTATACCAAGTATAACTGTCAAGTGGCTACATAATTTGGTCAAATAAGATAAGGAACTTTGGAGCACCATTCTGCAGGATGTCCTAGCCATTGTATTTGCAGCAGTCCTTGATAGAGCTTGATTAAATCCGAGATGCTGCATTAGTGAATCAGCAACTATCCCTTTTCTTTCGATTCTTATTTTTTAATCCATATTGCTCTCTCTCTCTCTCTCTCTCTCTCTCTCTCTCACTCTCTCTCTCTCTCTCTCATACACACACATGCACACACGTGTTTGTGTGTCTGTCTATCTGTCTGTGCTTTTTCCTTTTTAATGGGAAGGAAAAATCTGACTAGGAGATCTGTAATAAAAGCTGGAATTACTTATGTAGTTTTGAAACAAATCAAATAAAGTGTAAGAGAAATGAAATTTGACATGCATGAAAATGCAAGCTGTATTACAATGGATAAACAAGACAGAAGAAATATTTAGGAGCTAAATTTATTGTGTTGAAAGAGAAAGGTATTGTATCTGGAAGACTGCTAATAATGTTGCAGTTATTTGGATAATTATTGTAAATGGGGGCATATTGACAAATCTATATATCATCATTTACCATTTAGCGTAAGCTGGTTTTGGTATATCTTGATGTGATGGATGAAGACTCGCAAGGAAAAAAAGAGGAGCTATACTGATTGATGTGGATGTTCATTTTCTGCTCTACCCTTTCCATGACATAGTTTCCGGCCATAAAATGGTTTGAACCTCCTCTTTTCGTCTGGAAGATATCTGGTTTTTAGGAGCATAAAGAAGTTGTAAGCTACTTTTCAGCTGATGGAATTGCACTTTTTATATGTTATGCTTCTCTTTCTTTGACACATGATAGAATTGCACTTCTGTTTTCAGCATTTAGTGGCTTTTGGTTCTAGCCACTAAATAAAATGTGACTGCATGAATTCTTCGTTTTCTCCTTCCTATCCATTTCAATTGTACTTGATTTTTTTGTCCTAAGCTTGTCCTTGCCTGCTTATGAGTGCAGGGCGGAGTACTCCAGAAAATTCTCAAATGGAGTTTGAAGCTAAATCTGCTAGAGATGGGGCATGGTGAGAGTATTATCAATCAGTGGGTGTTAGAATGGCCCATGCTGACATTGATGTTTCTAATTACGATGCTTGTAAATGACTAGATATATACTGTTTCTTTTTTTCAGGTACGATGTTGCAACTTTTCTCTCCCATCGGCATTTAGAGACAGGTGATCCGGTAAACTTCTAAGCATCTGATTCATGAATTATTTATGGATGTTTAGCAATTATATATGTAACATAATATTTGATGTCAAACCTTTTGGTTATATCATGTACATCCTATTAATCTTACTTTTGTTTTATTTTCCTCTAGTAGCAGTGAATTTCCATTTTCTGGATATATCTGATGGATAATTTCTTTGGTTATAATTCTGTTTGCATAACCGTTTAAAAAGTAGTTTTCCTTATTGCAGTAAATTCACCATCAGTTATCATCCATTGTTAAATTGCATATCCAGATCTTTTGTAAGGTGGGGTGGGGAGGTAGATGTATTACATATCCCGTGCACTAGTGGAGCATTTAGTACCTAGTGAATCATAGAGCTAGATATGATACTCTTCAGCCAATTGCTATTTTGCTTTCTTTCTTTTTTTTTTTAATGTATCTGTGGGTCTTATTTCAGGAAGTTTTGATTCGGTTCGCTGGATTTGGTCCTGAGGAGGATGAATGGGTTAATGTTCGCAGGCATGTTAGACAACGTTCTCTTCCATGTGAGTCATCAGAATGCGTTGCAGTTATTCCTGGAGATCTCATACTCTGTTTTCAGGTTGGAGGTTTATATTAAAAACCTAAAACATTATATTAGTTGTCCTTCTCAAAAATTAATGTACTACTTTGACATGGTATATTTATTGTGGAAATTCATCCGCAATGCTTAAAAACTTCTGTAGGAAGGTAAAGAGCAGGCTCTTTATTTTGATGCCCATGTTCTTGATGCACAAAGGAGGAGGCATGATGTAAGAGGGTGCCGATGTAGGTTTTTGGTGCGTTATGATCATGATCAGTCTGAGGTATCGCTGCACCAATAGTCTACAATTTAATGCTATCTTTCTAGCTCAGTTCTCATTTTTTTCCCCATATCTCTATTTGCTTGCTGAACTCCTGGGTTTTACCAGCAGTCTTAGAGTTGGAATTTCCTTATGCTTATTTTACCTTTTTTGTTTTAGGAGCCAATTTTTAATTTCATTCCAACTTCTAAAAAGGTTTACCTCGTAATTTGGGTTACCTATTTTTAGCCTGTTGAAAATAAAAAGAGCTTTTTCATTCTTCTCCAGATTAGTTTAGCTGTCTTTTGATCTGGAAGAATAGTGCTGACAATTTATAATGGTTTCTCTATCCTCCGTGTCTAATGTCAGATCTGTTTCTATTATTGCTGGAAACTGCTGTTCTGTTCTTTTATACGTTCTTGATTTTCCGGTGAAAATTTTACATCAGAAAGTGCCTCAAACTTTTGCAGCTATGGATCTCTTAATAATTCTCTGTAACCGTCTACCTTTCAGCTAATGTTACAATTTCAAAAAGAGTCTGCACAAAAGAACATTGTTGGCAGGATACTGTTGTCTTTTTCTTTTATTATTATTGAAGAGAGAGAGGGAGGGAGAGAGTTAGTATGCTTTTCTGAGGTCATATTTCTGTAACCCGAATAAACTGGAATGTGTTCTATTCCTTGTATTATCTGAAAACAAAGTATTGATGTGGTTTTATTTGTAAGCGTTGAATGCTGGTTGTTGTGATTTTTCCAGGAAATAGTTCCATTGAGAAAGGTTTGCCGCAGACCAGAAACTGACTACAGGTTGCAACAGCTACATGCTATGACTGATGCTGCATCAGCTGGCCAGCACAACTCAGCTTCTGAACGGTCTATGCTTGGCGCTTCAAAGGCTACAGCTTCTGCAGCAGAAATACCTCAAAAGCATTATAAACCGGAGGAAAACACCACTAGTGGAAGGGTGAATCCTGCTCCTCCGATTAATAATGTAACTGTAGCCTCGGAACCCTCTATTGTGGGACAAACAAATGCTGCAAGTGATGCTGCTAACGCAAGTGGAAATTCAGATGCTTCAATGGGTGACATGGCATAGAGGTAGCGGTACAATGGTTACAGCCCAAGGAATACCTAATGAGAATTTGCCTCAATGAGAAGTTTGGATTTAGTTTTGTTCAGTTGGGCTTCTGTAGTGAGACTTAGAGCCCTTCGAAAGAAATTTATTGTATTATCTTAGTTGTATATGGAAGATGATAAACTTGACCCATCCTGTGCTTCTGAATGGGATTATTTTTGGGCCTGCTTACTTCCAGTTTTGAATTTGATATTGAGCAGTTTCTCTCTCTCTCTCTCTCTCTCGGGAGGGAGTGAATGGTATTACAGGTGCTGTCGCGGCTTAATCTGTAATGCCATGAGTAACAACTATGTATTGTTGAATTTTTCATAAGTGCCCTCTTATTCTAAAAGGGCTTCGCCGAAAAATTAAGGTTTTGTTTACTTCGGGTTTTAATATAATAAATTATTGACAACAATGATGATAATGTTAACAAAGTCTGGTTGGGGTTGGTAGGATGTTAGGTACGTCGGTTCGAAACAAGCGGGAGGAAACCTGAATAAAAACGGAGGGATAACGTTGTCTGGATGCGTTAGTTTCATTAGATTAGATCCCCACTTCTCCAAGCTCTACTGTTTAACTTTTCAACTCTTTCCACGGTTGGGTTGGGAAGGGTCATTTCCATCCCCCCCACCCTCCCCCTCAGTGTGCGTGCACGAATTAATATGGTCGACTTGATGCCATGATCTAGACTCCAGTTCAGGGGACTCGATTGTAGAACCTTAACCAATACTGTATTATGGTATGAAGGACAGTCAAAGTTATCACGGTTGGAGATGTACGAATTCATGTTTCATTTTTCATTTAATTTACAGTTTGCTCCGGTCTGCCATATAATAGCCCTGTCAAACCACAGAAAGAAGTGGTTCAAGCCAAATACCTGTGGTTTTAACTGACATTAAGTTCCAAAAACAGAAAAAGAAAAAAGAAAAACAACTTGTGAATATTGTCCTTATAATTCTTGTTGGGTTCTTCGGACAATCAAAACATATGTAGAAAGTCATAGAAACTGCCATTCCAAGCTGTGCAGTGACGCAGTAAGGAGCATCCTGCTATATAACAAGTGCATAAGAGTTCTCGGTTTTGTTGGACACTAGAATGAAGGATCACCTCAAAACGGTTTTTATCTCTCGCTCCAACCTTTTTGAAGTCTTGAACATGCAAATGCATTATTATGTCGTACTAAAATCTTTTAGCTGAAAATAATGTGTGCATAATGATTTAGCCCTATCCAATATAAGACAAATCAAACTGATATAATGGTGTCCAAAGTAGAAATGAGTTCCTTGGTCTAGGTCACAGAGGTTGTTTAGACCAGTGAGTTGTCGCAAGTCTGACCAGCTTAAGGAGCTAGACAAGAAAAGATTTTCAGTTGGAAGCTTACCCTAATGAAGTTGATATCTTTTGTCCAGCCTAGCATAGTGGCACTGCCCATTTGAATTATTATGGAAAAGAGATAACCCATTTGAGTACTCCTATCCAAACACAGTTCGCTTATACGAATTAGGAGAAGATTAGTAAGAAGAGAATGAATTTGGTCAACTTGAAAGAATAAAAAGGAAAACATACTAGATGCACAAAGGCGTTTAGACGTAGGAAGAGCTATTTCAAGTCAAATCCTTTGAAATCATCATAGATAGCAGGTGGAGCAAGAAGGAGCGATCAAATTAGTCTCGCTTTGAATGCAGCAAATAAGTGTGATTGTGATGGTGAATGGAAATTGCAAGGAGTGATTGAAGTTGGACCAGAGCCGGATGCCACGTCAGTACAGAAATGGAGGGAGTGAGGGGGGAGAGGTGTACCCAAGTAATTAGTATTTGATTATTGAAGATCCAAAGTCAACTGTGTTGCAATCAAAATCAATAATAACAGGTACCATGGGAATATCCAAAGACATGGGTACAATTTCAGCCTCTACCTCCATGTCCATATACGCCCAAGACAGGTGTGCTTAAATTACAGGAAGTAGACATGTATTCAAGTCATATATTTGGCCAAGGTCTACAGTTTTGACAAAGTCATGAAGAAGGCGAGGCTATCTCTCATTGGTAGGACCAATTCATTTGAACTCGGGAACATGTTGTGTAATTTCAGTACCCTTTGGATTTTCTAACTTTGTTATCATCTAGATATCTGGCCGTAAACTTTGATTAATTCCAGAATCGGGGCAACGAAGGTAACAGTGTGTTGAACTTGAATCCAACACACTGCACTGCAATCATCATATTCGATAAGATTCAAGACTCGAATTTTAAACACGTGAGCTGTTGCCAAAATAATTTGAAGAGGTCAACTTTTCACAAATATTATTATCTGATTCTTGTTTAGTTTATATATATAGATATAGATATATATATATATATATATATATATATATATATATATATATATATATTCCTTAATGAAATTGGCCTGCGCTGATGATTTAATGTCCATGGTCTTTCACCGGACCGAATCCAAAATTTAGGATTAAAATCCAGGTTTTTGTTATTGTTGTTGATCTTTCACTAGATCCCTATTGCTAATTGGATCAAAATTTAGGTTTCTGAACTAGGTGAAGTCAACATAATCCGAAAGACACACTCCATTAAATTTCACAATCTACTTTGAAGCAGTGCAAGATTCATGCCGTAGACAAATATAAGTGTCGCAGAAGTATACCAATGTGAGCAGCAAGTCAGTGATTAGATACTCTCTATAAGACAGCAATTTTTTTTTTTCCTTTTTGCCTGAGCGGATGAAACAATCCTGGTGAACTGGTACAGGTACAATAAATATTGTTATTATATTAACAAAAAGGAAGGAAAGTAGGTAAACACTTGGGATGGTTTGGATCCTGCAAAATGATAGCATAAGATCTCTTTGTGAAATGAAAAGGTTCGGATTTTTTTTCCTCTTGATTTGATTGTCCTTTCGGTACTTTACAATTATTTTCCTTAAAAAATTAAAAATGAAAAAGAAACATATATGATACAATTTCAAAGTGGGATGGAGTGAAAAGGGAACAAAATTTTAGAAATTTTGAGTAGGTTACATCAAATTCTAGTATTCTTCCTCTACAGTACTACATTCGGTGCACACATTTTGAGTTTGGCGTTGTTGGTACTTGGTGATATTAGTTGATTATATGGGTGCTTGAAGCCTTTTGTATGTACAAATGGGTAGACAACTCCTCCTCGCATCTTTTATCTTCCAGAGTCTGTTCTGGCGGTGGGGGTACCTCTTGGATTGGCGTGACTTGGCTTGTCTTGCTTCCCCACGAGACAAGTATTCTCTGAATGAAAACTCTGCTTCTTCAGTTCCCACACTTTTCAATATATATATTTTTGTCCAGGACGATGGAATGTCAGTCAGTGGGAGAGCGAGGAGGGCGGTGTTCTTTCTATAATTTGAAAGACCACGATCAGAGGGGGGAAGGGGGAGTTCCGCTGCATCATGTCTTGACTTTGAGAGATAATTTGATTGGCAAACCGTTCTGGGGGAGAGGAAATGGACCGTACTGAATTTCTGTTTGTGGGCCCACCATAGACCATCTGCAGCATATATTACACTATCACTTGAATTGCACAAAAAAGATAAACATCATAAAAAACTTAGGGACGTTCTGACTTAGAAACTGGCTTCCCTCTACCAAACCGGAAAGGTCCCAAAAAAAAGGGTGGATTGGGTAAAGAGAGGGTCTAAACTAAATCCATTCCAACATTATTACCCACCTGTACTTTGTGGTCAGATGGTGGAGCAGGACCAAAATCTCCAGCTTGGCTAATTCATTTCCGGGGCATGAGTGGGTCCCGTTGCCAAATGGCATGTATGTGTTTGGTTTCGGAGCAACCTGTCTCCATTAGAAAAGGAAAAAAGGATTAATACTCCAATATGGTACAATAATTTATAAATCAGATAATCAGAGTAATCATTATTTTTTTTTTCTCTTTTTTGTTGATTTTTACCTCAAATCTTGAAGGATCAAACTTTTCAGGCTCGGGAAAATTGTCTGGGCTGTGATGAATGTTTCGGAACAATGGCAATACTTTCCAGCCTTTGGGTATCAGATATCCTGCTCGAGGGAAAGAGGGGAGGGCCAAAATTTTAAGCACCGAAGTAAGAGAAACAATGAAAGCGGGGGGAAGGGAAGATAAAAAGATAGTGAAGGAGAGATTTGACAGACCTTCAAATTCAACATCTTCAACGGCTTCTCTGAAAGTAAAAGATAGAATCGAAGCAACTCTGAGGGTCTCTTGAATGACCCTGCAAGTTATGGGCATCTTCTTGGTATCTGCCCAACTCAGAGTTTTCCCTTCCCCACATTTTTCCTTGCTTCTCACGATGCCTTCTTGCTCTTCCTGTAATATTTAAATTATAATTAATCCTCCGCCTCCACACCCGCTAGTTGTAAATGTAAAGTTATTAAGAAAAAAATAAAAAATAAAAGAAAATGACGCCGAGGAAGACAAGACTCACAGTGACAGCTTGAAGGACAGGGGGGTTTTCAGCGAGGTACTTAAAAATCCAGGTAATAACACTTGAGGTGGTGTCACGGGCAGCGAATATGACCCCAATAATGTTGTCGGCAATCTGTTCGTCAGTGAGAACTAGGCCATCGGTATCTGCCATGAATGATCCCAGCAGATCGTTCCTGTTGTCCTCCTTCATCTGCCTCCTCGTCCACAGTATCTGGGCCAAGATCTGACCCAGCTTTTTCCTCGCCTTCATCGACTTGTGGAACCCTGTCCCCGGAAAGTCAATGGGCATCGAATTGTAACCCTTCTCCAGCACGTAGTAGCACCTTTTCAGGTCTTCTCTGTATAGGATTTCGTCCTTTCCGAATATTGAGAGCAGCGCCACATTGAACGTGTACTGCAATTCCAAAACAAAAAAAACATTTTAGTCCCTTCTTTTAGTTCTTCCATTGTAATTGAAAAGGGAGAGTTTCCTGATCCTTTTTCTTTGGCTCTGTTTTCATGAGAAACTGAATAGAGTAGCTTACTAAAAGTACCCTTTTGGGGTAACTTACGGTCTTCATTTCTTGGTAGGTGTTGATGAAGCGGTCTTGCCAGCTGGCGAGGGAGTGGGAGGCGATGGAGTCGATGTCGGAGACGATGGACTTGATGGATTCAGGGGAGAAGGCACGGAGAACGAGCCTGCGGAGCTTGGCGTGGTAGTCGCCCTGGTGGAAGAAGATGGCCTGCTTGCCCAGCATCCGCTCCTTGCTGGCCGGGTAGGTGGGCTTGAACAGATGCGCCATCGTCACGAGCACCAACTTTGCCGCTGCTGGGCTCGCTATCATCACGCATGGGCATCCCAGTATGTGAGTTTTGAATATTGATCCATACCTGCATACACCCCCGTCAGATTAATCACTGCCGACTTTTTACTCATAAAATTGCACAGAAAAAAGAAAAAATCAAAATTGATCTTTGTTTTTCAAAAATTCAGGTGGAAACCGAAACCTTTTAACTTTGGAGGCGAAGAAGAGATTTGGGTTCTGCGAGTAGAGCTGAAAGGTTTCCCCAACATAGGGCCAGCCCAATGAGCCCGGTGGAAGTGGCAATTTGCTACTGCCAGCAGCACCACCACATCGGGAAACCAATGTTTTAATTGTGAGGGAGAGGAGGAAGACAATTAAGAAGAGAGAAACAACAAACATGATAGCGGAGAAATCCATATATGATATATGATACTGTGGTCGTAGGCCACTTGTGCTGTAAACTGCTGTGGGGTTGATGGTTCAAGGTGGAATTCGGTTGAAGTTTGAAGAAAGGGGGCGGAAATTGGGGAGCTATATATAGGGGGCCGGGGGTGGGGGAGTACACAGAGAGAGAGAGAGAGAGAGTGAGGTGCTTTCGGATACAGCTCGAATCCCACACACTGAATCTGCCCTCTGCCCCAGGCCCAGGCCTGTCCAATCCAGCTCATGTTTTTTGTTTCGGGGATGAGCACGTGTCAGTTACAAAAGAAAAAAGATGCAAAAAGAGCGTTTTGCCTCTGTCCTCCGGAAGGTTAGAAATAAGATAGATGTGACTGTCTCCGAGCGCGGGCAAGGGAGTGAGTTGAGTGAGCCGGATGTTAGGTTGATCTTTGACCACCCAAACCCCGACCAAGCGTTGATTGCTACCGATAAATAGAGTTAGAGGAGACGCCGTGCCTGTTTGGAAACCTCGTAATTTAGTTTAACTTAATTTAATTTAAAATATTTTTAATTGAAACAAATTATTTTTAAATAGAAATGATAAAATTTCATAAGCAAATATTAAAGTTTTTATAAAATAAATTAAAATTAATCTATATTAAAAATTTTCATATAAAATTTTTTTCCTAATTTCAGATAAATCTATTTATAATTTTTCTGTCAGATTGCTATTGTTACATCTTTATTATTTTTATTAAAATCACAATACTAATAATTTGGTCGACAGGCAGGACCATAACTGGGTCAAAAACCTCTCTCTACCTCTCTCTGTCAAATTCAAATGCAAAGACTCTGAAACTATAGTCATGGTGACGAAACTCTAATTTGGTTTTTCCGTCTGTACACGCCTTTGCATTATTTACGCGCTCTCTCTCCTTTCCCTCTTTCCCTCTCTCCCTCATGGATTGCACATAAGGTGCAAACAAAATACCAAAAATCACCAAAATCGGTCGAGTCGGATGGAATCGAGACCATTTTAAGTTAGTTGGGTCTAATTCCGATCAATACATGCACTATCAGAAAATACGATATCAATCGCTGAAATTTTTGTCACTGAAAATCCAAAATCTATCGTTAAAAAATATTAACGATAAAAAAAATCTATCACAAAAAATGATCACGCTAATTTTTATCAACAAAATTCTATCCGTCACTAATATCAGCGACGAAAATTTTTTATTCCAAAAAATATCCGTTACTAATTTCTGTCGTTAATAAAAAAATTTTAATTAAAAAAAATCAACGACAAAAAAATTTTATGTTGATAATGAATTATTAGTGACGGATATTTTATCCGTCGCTAATTTTTGAACCCTCCAAAAAGAACATGCATCGGCACACACGCTCCCAACTCCCACCTGACCTACCCAGATGAGCCCACCCACAGGCCCACACGTGCCCAACCCGCTTGCCCGCTTGCTTTAATCTGTAAAATCCTTTTAATATGTCTCTGCCTTGGATTGAACCTGAGACACGTGAAATACAATAAGAAACAAAACTACCAGACCAATCTTACATTTATATTTATAGTCTTTTTTTATTTATTATATTTACTTCATATTTTTTATTAATAATAAAATAATATAAAAAGATAATTTATTATAAAATAATAAATAATAAGGTTTAAGCTTAAAATAAAATAATAAAAAATTTTAAAAATAAAATAATATTATTTCTCGACAAAATAAAATAAAATAAAAAGAATTAATAAAAAAATAAAAAATTATAAAAAATTATAATTTTTAATAAAATAATGAAATAATTTTATTTTAGCTTAAAATAAAATAATAAAAAATTTTTAAAAATAAAATAATATTATCCTTCTATAAAATAAAATAAAAATAAAAATAATTATATTAAATAAAAATTAAAAAAATTAAAAAATTAAAAAAAATCTATTAGTAATCCGATGCTAAATTTTCCGTTAGTAATCCGTCACTAATTTTTCCATCGGTAATCCGTCGTTAAAGGCTGTACATATATTTTTTTAATTTTTTTTCCTTTAATTCATCGACGGAAATATTTCGTCGCTAATCTTTCGTTGATAATTTTATAATTTTTATTTTATTTTTTTAAGGGTTTAGCAACAGAAATATTTTCGTCACTAATTTGTCAGTATTCTGTCCGACGACGATTCGTCGCTATTAGCAATGAATTTTTATCCATAAGTAATATTTCGTCACTGTTGTCATGTTTTCTAATAGTGATGGCTTTGTACGTCTATATGGAGCCTTCAAATAGTGAGTCAGAATATCACCACTCTTTGCCTTTTTATTTTGCTAATTTGATTTTTAAAACTGTTATTATAACACATTTTCATTACACCAAGTATATATTATTAGATAAATATAAACCTAAAGTAAAATTAAGTTTATATTGAAAGAGCCATTGCCAAAACGTAATTTTCTAAATATTGAAAAAATTTGTTCCGCTTCTCAATTTTTTTTAGATGGTGTATCGCTTTATGGAACACTCATAATTAATATACTATATTAAATGCATTATTATTACTTCAATTATTTAATTTTAATGGTTTTTTTTGTTGAAAAAAGAATATTTAAAAATATTTATTTTGTCTTGTATTGATTGATGGTAATAGATAAGTCCAAAAACATCTGACACTATTCAGTCTTATCTATATATTTCCGTTTCATAGTATGTTTATGGAAATCACCCTACATTTGTTATTCAATGTTAGCTGCTTGTACTAATTTCTATTAAATCTAGATCTATTTGATAAACAAGGTAAATCATTTCCAACTAATAAAAAACTCAAGTCATACGTGATAAAGTGTTTGGTTTTATTAATCAATTATAAATTTTTACTTTTAACTGATTTATAATTTCTATATATAACATTAATTTGATCACAAACACAAATTATTTGCGAATCATCATTATACATGCATACAAATAATATAGAATCAAATTTATCTAATTAAAAGAAAATATAAATATATATAAATAAAAATATCCCAAGTCATATAATATTTGAAGTATGCAAAAAAAAAAAAATCCCAAAAGTTAATATGTAAACAACTTCAGCATTTTTTTCGAGCTGGGAGGATGGTGCATTTTCGGTTGGGTAAGCATATTTTTCTTCCAGATTTGTAATTACTATTGCAAATTTATTATGTCATGATGTGTACTTTGATTGGATGGTCTTTTTGAAGCCATGCTTATATTTGGAAGCCTTATTTTTTTTCTTCAAGAATTGAATAGACTATTTTTATCATTTTTTCCATATATTTTACATGAAAATATGAATAATTATAGAACTTTTTTCATGTTTCAGTGTCGTTTTCAATAGATGTTGACATATTTTTTTTAATGTATTTCAAAACAATCAAATAAGGAAAAAATATTTAATAAGTCTGTGGGATATTTAGGATTTTGTAGGTTTTTTTTTTTTTTTTTTTTTTTGAAGAAAAAGGAAGATGAAGCAAAAGCTTTTAGAATTTCATATAACGAAGAGGGGTTGATTTGGTTCATGGGCTAGGAGGGGGAAACATTCCGCGTTTGAGATTGAGAGTTTCAGCTCAGTTGATGGGGCGGGATCCAAGAGGAAAGCATGATTATTATTATTATTATTTTTTTTGGTGATCAATTGTTTAATTAATTTAATCAAAGTATTACGAGACTTTTTATAAAAGGGTCGAGTTTCATAAATTCTATTCCTTTATTTTTATAGATCGACGTCAAAATCTATAATTTCAAAAGTGTAATGTTTGATTGCTGCACCGAGGAGTTTGTTGCATGATTGATGAAACGAGGGCGCAGCATAATAGGACAAGAAACTACCTTTACAGCCGCAGTCCAATTAATGATGGATGGCCTCTCTGCCTTTCTTCGCTTGGATCCAGTTATGTGGGACCCTCCCTCTTTTCCATGCCCTTTCCTTGCTGTTGCTGTGCAAGTTACATCATACATAAGTCCAACATTCACAGCTCTCAAGCATTTGGGCGCTTTTTTTTAGGTGGAAAGAAAAGAAAAAAGTAATTCGAATCGATTGAGGTACATTTGTAACACTTGAATGCTAAATTTAAGTTGGGGAATGGAGTCGGAATTAAACTATATTTGACTTGAACTGAATAAATAATTAAAACATAATTCACTCACTAAATTAATTCTGTAAACTCATGTAAAATTTTCCTTTAAAATGGGTAAGATGGTCTTATATGTAATTTTTAATTAGATACGTGGTTTTTATTATCCCAAATAAACTGGGATAAACCCTTAAGTTAAATTGACTTAAGTTGTAGTTTCTCTATGGAATTGGCCGGTGCTAACACAATTTATTTATTTTTAATTATTACATAAGAAAAGAGTTTAGTACAATCAAACATCACAAGAAAAGACACCTACACACTCGTGGTGGGTGGAGTGCTCTGCTGACTCTCACTCACTCCCATGAATAAAGAAATGGAGTAATTCTGATGGGGCCATTGGGGGGGGGGGTTTGCGACTCTCTGCGTTTGTTGTGGTGACTGTCAATTGAAGTGAAGAGCCAAAGAAAAAGAGGATGAAAAGGGAAAGATAAAACATCCACCGGCGCTACCAACTTTCTCCCCGACGGCAAAAGTATATATATAATAAATATAAGAAAGACAACTAGGGAAACGAAAAGCCCCTTTAGATCTCCCAGGTGCATGAACGTACAGTTACGCATACTCGTCATCAAAATTTTTCTTTTTCTCCTTTTCCGTTGGGACCCACGCGGGTTTGTTTTTTGTCTTTTGATTCCCTTTTTTATGTTTGAGTATGTATCCACTTTTAAATTTCGTTTTATTGATTTAATATAAATATTATAAAATTTATTAATTTTTTTTTAAAATTTTATTCCTCTATTTTTATAAACAAAATCCAAGATGTATAATAACAAAATATGACATCTTGTGATTACAGCCATAAAAATTTGGTCTCTCGTTTTCTCTCCAACTGTTGTTGATGTCGTCGATGTTGTTGGGTTGGGTACTCCTCATTTTGGTTCTGTTTCTCCCCGCAGTCACATCACCATCTTGTAATGCTCCCAAGAAGGTTAGTAGTTACTACAGAAAGAAGCCCAAAGAAGTTAGCAGTTGTTGCAGAAGGATGGAGCTTAGAAGTTAATTTCAAGTTAGTTTCAATTTGGAAGGAGCTTATAGAAGTTAGTTTTAGAAGTAGTTAGTTAGTTTCAAAAGTGATTAAGAGTGGTTAGTTAGTTAGAGTAGTTGGAGGGAAAAGCAAGTATAAAAGGATGTAGGAAGACGATTAAGGCATAAGAATACAAACTTGAATTCTCTTCTCTTCGCCCTGTTTTCTATTCTCTTAATCTCCCTATGTCTCTATCCTCTACCTTCGTTCTCTCCTCTCCCTAAAACACTCTCTTCCCTACTCTCTCTGCAGTCCTTTCCTGCCATAGCTATGTGTTACTGTAGTCCCTTGAAGTCTTAAGTTGCTCAGACTTGAGTTGTGAAAATCCTGACACTTTGCTCAGACTACTTCCATTACAAGTGGTATCAGAGCAGCAGTTCCTTGGCAAACAAAGTTCCATGACAGACAGCACTCGATACAAAACTATGGAGGAACAGATCAGGAAACAGGAAAGTAAAATGCAGGAGCTCACAAATGAGTTTCAAGAACACAAATTGACCACCTAAAGGAAGCTCGATAGTATCGAAAAGAAATTAGAAGGTATGTTCCAACAACTAGATAAACAAAACCAGAGATTTGAAGCTATAATGACTAGTATGGATGCTAGAATCTATTCTCTCTATAAGAAGGAAAATCAAGATAAGACGGGAGAAAACGAATTGACAGAAATTCTAAGTCTCCCATACTGCCTACACCTACAGAAGGCAGAATAAGAACGGATTATGGACCTCAAACACTGAAGAAAGATCCACTGAACCGCAGTTTTGTTCCTAATCCTCCTAGGATTGAGCTTCCATTATTTGCAGGGGAGAATCCTAGAATATGGCTAAGAAAATGTCATAAGTTTTTTCATGTATATCAGATTCCTATGCCTGAATGGCTGGATACTGTCGAGATGTATCTTGAAGGGAAGGCTGAAAATTGGTTTCAAGGCTTTAAGTTGGTTAAAAAAGGACTCAATTGGGAGGAATTTTCAAAACAACTATGTTTCAGGTTTGAAACCAAGGGATATCAAAATGAAATTGAAGAGTTCAATAAGCTGCAACAGAATGGAACTTTGTCTGACTACTTGGAGAGGTTTGAAGAACTATGGACTGTCATGTTGCAGCACAATCCTAAGTTGACTGAGTCCTATTTCATCTCTGGTTTTATCAGTGGCTTAAGGGAGGATATTAAGCCTATGATAAGAATGATGAAACCTCAAACTCTTATTCAAGCTTTTGAAATAGCTAGTCTACAAGACCAGTCATTAGAATTAGCAAAGAAGCAGAGGACAGGGACCTACAAATCAAGCATAATAAGAGAAACTCAAGTTGGAAATAAAAGTCATGGAACATTCAACTCTCCATTCCTATCCAAAGTTAATTCAACTAGAAATGTACAAGAAGTACAGTCCCAAGGAAACCTCTGGCCAAAGTTGTCACCACAAGAAGTGCAAAACAGGAGGCAAAACAACTTGTGTTTTAAATGCGGTGAGAAGTTTATTCCAGGCCATAGGTGTAAATTTAAAAATCTCAATGTTATGATGACAACAGAAGATCAAGAAGAAGATGAAGTTGCTGAACCTGCCATAGAAGAAGATCATCTTCTGCAAAATAACTCAAAAGAAGGAGTTCAAGTGTCACTTTGTGCTCTATCCAATTTCCTTCAAAGAAAAACTATAGCTTTACACGGGATCTTACATGGAATGAGCATCACTATATTGGTGGATACAGGGAGTTCAAACAGTTACCTGCATACGAGAATTGCTGACCAATTGGGATTAAAGACTGAGCCTACAGATACAATACAAGCTGAAATCGTAGATGGGAGTATGATTAGCAGCTCTACCAAGGTAACCTAAAGGGGGTTATCCAAAAGTATACTTTTACCTTTGATTTAAGAGTCATTCCACTCAGTAGATGGGACGTGATACTTGGTATAGATTGGATGTATCATTATAGTCTCATTATATTTGATTTTAAGAAACTGTAAGTTAAGCTCTTCAATGAAGAGAATGAAGTGATTTTAGAAGGCAGGGTGGATCATCCTTCGCTTAAACTGGTACGAGGCAAGGACACTAAGCCATTCAGAAGACAACAATTACAGAATTGCTTAACCTTAACTATTATGAATGGACAACTAGACTGCCAAATTCCTGAATCTATATCTGCAATATTGATTAATTTTGAAGAAGTCTTTGCAGCATCTAATACTCTTCCACCTGAAAGAAGCAATGATCACTCAATTCCTCTCAAACCCAACTCACAACCATTCAATCTTAAGCCCTACAAATATCCACATTCCCAAAAGTCTGAAATTGAAAACCAAGTACATGATATGCTCAACAAAGGCATAGTCAGGCATAGTACCAGTCTGTTTGCTTCCCTAGTCCTATTGGTTAGGAAGAAGGATGATACTTGGAGGTTCTGTGTGGACTACAGGCTATTGAATCAATTAACCATCAAGGATAGATATCCCATACCCAACATTGATGAATTGTTGGATGAACTCCATGGATCTAAAGTCTTTTCTAAGATAGATTTGAGGGCTGACTATCACCAAATCAGAGTTAAACCCTCTGACATTGAGAAGACAGCTTTTCAGACACATCATGGTCATTTTAAGTTTTTACTCTTGCCTTTTGGACTCACCAACGCCCCTGCTACATTCCATGCTTTAATGAATTACATATTTCAACCATATTTGAGGAAATTTGTCTTGGTTTTCTTTGATGATATCCTCATTTACAGCTCAGACATTGGTGCCCATGCCCAAGATTTCAGAACCGTCCTCAGCTTACTTCGGAAACACCAGCCTTTTGCTAAGCTTTCTAAATGCTCCTTTGCCCAAAGTCAAGTTGAATACCTGGGACATGTGATTACTGCATAGGGTGTTGAAATAGACCAGCAAAAAGTGGATTCAATCTCTTCATGGCCAACTCCAAATTCTGTCAAATCCTTAAGAGGATTTCTGGGGTTAGCTGGTTACTACAGGAGGTTTGTCAAGGATTTTGGCACCATTGCAAGACCTTTGAATGATCTTTTAAGGAAGGACAATTTTCGGTGGAGTAAGAATGCTGAAAAGACTTTTATTCAGCTTAAGACACTAATGGTTACTTTCCCAGTAATGAGGTTACCTGATTTTAGTAAACCTTTTGTTGTGGAGATTGATACCTCATCAAATGGTCTAGGAGCTATGTTGATACAGGAAGGTCATCCCATAGCTTACTTGAGTAAGGCGTTGGGACCAAGAAACAAAGGACTGTCCATCTATGAAAAAGAGCTATTGGCGGTGGTAATGGCAGTCACCAAATGGAGACACTACCTACAAGGGTATCATTTCATCGTCAAGACTGATCAACAGAGCCTCAAATATTTGTGGAGTAAAAACTGACTACCTCTTTGCAGTACAAATGGTTGGCCAAATTAGTAGGGTTAGATTATAAAATCCAGTATAAAAAAGGAGCTGAAAATAGAGCTGCTGATGCTCTATCAAGGAGGGAATTTCAAGAGGAAGAAGAGAAGGATCATTGCATAGCAGCAGTTTCATTCATTCAGCCTAGTTGGAATCAGGAGGTACTTCAGAGCTATAAGCAAGACGTTTATTGTCAGAATCTCTTGGCCCAATTAGGTCTTCAACCTGACTGCAATCCTGATTTTCAAGATCATGGTGGGCTTTTGAAGTACATGAAAAAGATCATAGTGGGAGATTGGACTCATCTCAGAGAAAAAATAGTTAAAAACCTTCATGAATCTGCCTTAGGAGGATACTCAGGTCAATTAGGAACACTATAGAGAGTTAAAGCAATCTTCTATTGGCCTCTGTTGAAACAAACTGTGAACAAGGTAGTACAAGAGTGTGATATTTGCCAGAGGAGTAAACATGAAAATACTCCTTACCCAGGATTGTTGCAGCCCCTGCCTATTCCTACTCAAGCTTAGGCATAAGTAAGTATGGATTTCATTGAAAGCTTGGCTGAGTCTCACGCCAAAAATACCATTTTGGTAGTTATTGACAGACTAACTAAGTTTGGTCACTTTATGGCATTGCAACATCCTTTTTCTGTTGCTGCAGTGGCTCAATTATTTTTAGACAATATCTTCAGACTACATGGTTTACCTGACTCTATTGTCTCAGATAGGGATAAAATCTTTACTAGTCTCTTCTGGCAAGAACTGTTTAGGCTTCTGGGAATTAAGTTGAAGTTGAGTAGCTCTTATCATCCGTAAACAGATGGGCAGAGTGAAAGAGTGAACCAGTGTTTGGAGTGTTATCTGAGGTGTATGACCTCAGACAGACCTGCATAATGGCTGAATTGGTTAAGTTTGGCGGAGTGGTGGTACAACACCAATTTCCATAGCAGCATACGCATGACTCCATTTGAGGCTTTATATGGGTATCAGCCTAGGCATATCCCTATAGGTCCTTATGAAGAAACAGTCATACCTATTGCAAAGGAATTTATCAGGGGCAGGCAGGATATGCTCCAAATCATGCGGGATCATTTGTGGAAAGTCCAGAGTCGAATGAAACTGTATGCTGACCAGAAGAGATCAGAACATGCATTTCAAATTGGCGATATGGTTTATTTGAAGTTGCAGCCTTACCGCCAGCAGTCGGTAGAAGTAAGGAGGCAGCTCAAGTTGTCTTCAAAATTTTATGGGCCTTTTCGCATCATAGCAAAGATTGGTGAAGTAGCTTATAAGTTGCTGTTACCCCGAGGTTCGAAAGTCCATCCTATCTTCCATATGTCTCTGCTGAAGAGGAAGCTAGGTTCAGGCCAGTCTCCAATGCCTACACTGCCATTACTTGGTACAGACAAGCAAGCCATTGTAGAACTAGAGGTTGTTCTTAAGAGGCATGCCATCTGGAGAAATCATCAATCCGTCTTACAAGTCCTGATTAAATGGGTCAATCTCAGCTATGAAGAAGCAACATGGAAAGATTTGGATTTTATTCGTGCTCAATTTTCAATATTTAATCCTTGAGGACAAGGGTGGGTTGAAGGGGAGGAATGTTGTAATGCTCCCAAGAAGGTTAGTAGTTACTACAGAAGGAAGTCCAAGGAAGTTAGCAGTTGCTGTAGAAGGATGGAGCTTAGAAGTTAGTTTCAAGTTAGTTTCAATTTGGAAGGAGCTTATAGAAGTTAGTTTTAGAAGTAGTTAGTTAGTTTCAGAAGTGGTTAATTAGTTTCAGAAGTGGTTAAGAGTGGTTAGTTAGTTAGAGTAGTTGGAGGGAAAAGCAAGTATAAAAGGATGTAGGAAGACAATTAAGGCATAAGAATACAGACTTGAATTCTCTTCTCTTCGCCCTGCTCTCTATTCTCTTAATCTCCTTATGTCTCTATCCTCTACCTTCGTTCTCTCCTCTCCCTAAAACACTCTCTTCCCTACTCTTTTTGTAGTCCTTTCCTGCCATAGCTATGTGTTACTGTAGTCCCTTGAAGTCTTAAGTTGCTCAGACTTGAGCTGTAATAATCCTGACACTTTGCTCAGCTACTTCCATTACACATCTCACTCCCCCTCTCCGCACTCTAGGGGATTGGCCCAGCCGCACCAACCTTAGGCCGGTCCCTCATCCTCATTTTATTTTTCTCAATCAATAATCAAAGTCAACTTACTTTTAAATTTCTTTCTATTTTTATTCGACATTTTCAAAATACTAAGTTGTAGTATTAAAAATCATTTAACATATAAAAGTTTCACAAACATTTAAATATTTAGCAAAGGATTGATCCATATTGCAATGATTTAAAAATTTCACATTGAAATTCCAAGAAAAAAAAATTTAAATTTTTGTATATTTTTCAAAATTCATAATTGAGCATTTCAATGTGCATACCAGTTTCCTTTTAAAAGCATGTTATTTGTTAGATGTATAATTTAAAAATAAAATAAAATAAAATAAACAAGTTAGAAGAGACAAAAATGAAGACTATACCAAAATAATTTATGATGCATAGAAATGGAAACGAAGCCGATGAGCTTTAGCTCTAATGGCATCAATCTCCCACTCTTTGTAATAGATTCGGGTTCGAGTCTCATTATTAATAAAAAAAATAGAAATGGAAACGAGCAAACAAAAATGAATACAAAATAATATGGTGGAATGGTATTTTGTAAAAATATCGAAAACAGAAATTTGGACAAATATGTAAATATAAAAAATATAAAGATTTTTATATAAATATTATTTTTTTTAAATAAAAGAATAGTTATATTTTATAAAAAAAAAATTAAAATGACCAAATATGTAATATTAATTATAAGACAATTAATATTAAAATAAAAATTATAATTAAATAATTAAATAATTTATTAAATATGAAAAAATATCTTTTAAGTAAATATAAATTAATTTAATATATTGAAACGTTTCGAAAATGAGTAATATTTTCAAAATAAGAAAATGTTAGTATTATGAAATTTCGATATATCATAACTAAAAGTCACAAATTTAGTTATATTTTCAAAACAAAATATTTTTTTTTTCTTTTTTGTTTTGAAATCAGAAGAGCACAGGTTAAAAAGGGAAAATTCATTTCCTATTTATCTCTCCAATAATTTTTCTCTTCTATTAAAACAAAGTGACCTTAATAATAACTATTATAACTAAAATATCACTTTCCCTCCTATGACTTTCTCAGCCTCTTTCCTAATTAAATTTCTTAATCTTCCCCCACAATTGTTAATCTTTCCTAGATCCAAATAAATAATAAATCTCATTATGTGAGTTTTATTGATCATAAAAATATGCATAAATGAACTTAAAGTACAATAATCGGTCACATACACCGGAACTAACAATTGTGAGGTAAGAATAAGATTGTCATCAATAAATGCTATTTCTTAAAAGTTGTACTATCTTAGATAGAAGCTTCCCAAAAAAAACAAATAAGAAATTCCTTTTAATTTTTAATCAAATGGCTTTAGAGCTCTTATTTCGAAACCGTTAAAACTCTAACAGTAAGTTTGATTAAAGTATAAAATAGAGGGAAAAAAAAAGTAAAGTGAATGTGGGGTGAATTAAGACAACACCCTCGTTTGGCTCGCAGTGGAAAGAGAATGAAGGAAAAAAATAAAAACGGGTGAACTAGCATCTTTATATTAGAAAAATGAAGGGACTACAATAAAAAATTTATGAATAAAATTATTTTTTTTAATTTTATATAATTTAGGAAAAATAACATCCATTCTCTTGTCCCTTCCTTTACTTTTCACTCCAACCAACCTTTACTTTTCACTCCAACCAAATAAAAGACATTAATACTCATTTCTTCTCGTTTCATTTCCATCAAACAAAATAGCCACCAAGTAAAGTAAATCTCCCCCTTTCCTTTTCTTTTCCCCTCCTCCTCCACAAACCAAACTTACCCTCTCAAAGTTTAACAATAAAACAACCCTAAAAAACCATCCCACCATACTCAAATGAAACACGTAAAACCTACTATCTCAACCATCCAAAATGACAAGTCTATCCACCACCAAAAAAAAAAAAGCTAATAGCTAAGGAAAAAAAAAATGAAAAGTTGTAACCCAAAATTTTAACCACAACATCTACAAAAAGCATAAAACCATCATAAAAGGCCCCACTGCAAAACTTGGTCATTGCTTAGTAGCAACAAACAAGAAAAATGTAGCTAAATTCATCACTAACCAGTGATTGTGCCTAACAATTGCTCAATCATAGTTGAGAATGAAAATACGTGTTCACAAAATCCATCGCTCGCTAATCTCAATTGCAATCGTGTTTTTCTAAATCGATTGCATGTACTCTTTCTATTTCTTTTGGAATGAATGATTTGGGGCAGGGGGAATTGTTTGCGGCAATCAAAGTAGCAAGCTTTCTTTTCATGTAATAGCCTAAAGGACTTTGACATCTTCATATATATTGGACATCCCCATATTACATTTATAATCGATCCAGATAAAATCTCCTATCTAAAGAAGTCATTTATTGCTCAAAGGAAAGCAATTGTCATTACAAATATTTGGTCGGTAGAAATATCATGTGTTCAAGTACCTTCGTACACAATTGTTATAACTCTTCTATCAGTGGTTACATTATAAAAAGTGATCCTTTTTTGGGATTTTGTGGACCAGGTACAGTCAATGTCAAGAACATGTAAATTGTTTTCATGTAAATACCAGGCTTGATGTTGTATGGAATTGGATAACTTATTAACAAGAATAAGTTTTTCCAAACTTACAGATGGTACATGGTTGGTCAGCCCATTACCACAAAATCCCCACAGACCCATAATCATGAAACCTATAAACCATTAAGCAGTCTCTCACCAAACATTCTTACACTTGCGATTTCTATTCAGTCAAAATCTAATTCTTTCGATGTAGCACTCTCTCGATCATTGTCCATCTGGGCCACCGCTTGGTGAAACCCTCTCAGTTATTACCTTACTTCTCTCCACGTATTACTCGATCATTATCTCTCGACCTTCCAACCTCTCAATCCCTTCAGCCTCTATAGAGATAATTCCTATTATGAAACAGATCTTAGTCGTGATTATCCGAAAAGAAAAGAAATCTTTAACAAATTTATATATTTCTTAATCTGATACGACTCTGTTATGATCTCTCTTGATAATAAAGTAAATCACCGAACAACAGAAACTTTTGGATCTCAATGATAACAACATAAACTTTCTTATCCTAGAAGATTCCAAATTAACAGAAAATCTATGACTATAATTCCTACAATTTCAAAAGATCTCCCGCAATCTTTCCACAAGTTAAATAGGATTTCTATACCCCTTAATGCATATAAGAGTCACTAAGGATACTAAATATATTATGCAAAGACAACCTGTTAGGTACACACTTTTTATTATACATATAGCACACATAACTATACAAAATTCATACTTTTTCTGTCTTTCATTCCTCATTACCACTCTTTTTGACTTGAATGTCAGAGTCTCCTTCGCCAGAGCCATCTTTGGCGAGTTTTTGCAGGTCTATTCCTTGAAAACAACCCAACAAGTATGACTTCACCAGTTCCCTATTCGAGCTAAAAGGACGATTTATTGTGGAGTCAAATTTGGTTTCAATAGATTGGTATTGTTCGTGAGAATGACGGACTGATTAGCTTAAAGTAATTCAATAGAAGGTCGACTGGTTTTGACGACGATGACTTAGAAGAGATCAACCAAAGTCGACTCGACTCTTTGGTCATCATCGCCAAAATAAGCCACTACATCATGAAGTGTAGACTGCAATCTCCTCTATTGGGATGCTTTCTGTCAAATGAGCCTCCATCGAGTGCATGTTTAGCCTTCCATCGGTCCTTTGAAAGGACTTTTGAAGGAGTGGTTATCCTCTTAAGATACTTTCTGGCTCTATATAACCTTGCAAACACCATCCAACCATGTTACCACCATGATTGCCTTCAGTGTGGTCAAACTGCCATATCTATATAATGCTATCTTGGGCTGACCCGGTCTAAATGATTCGGAAGTCTTGCCGAGTATAAAACTTATGAAGGTCAAATTCACAACGCCTCTAGACGTTGTGATACTCACCTACGATCTAGTATCAAAGTAGGAAAGGAAGAATCTCACCACAAACACCATGGAATTCGGAGACGGCATCGAGTAGTTTGCTAAACCTAAGCCTGGTAAAGAGGTGTTCGGGATCTAGATCATAGATACTTCTGGACAAATACTTTAAATCGGAGCTCATCTGCCAACCCCTATTTGAGACGCCATAATTGAGTAATACACCCCTTGGTAATTATACACAAATTGATAGTAGATCCCAGCCACAAACCTGTAAAACAAAAGAAAAAGGTGTTCGTACTTGAACGCCAACAAGTAATACAAGAAAATGTGCAAAAACTATTAGCGGCGAATTTTATTAGAGCAATGAAATATTTTAAATGGGTAACAAATGTAGTCATGATAAAAAAAGTGAATGACAAGTGGAGAATATGTATCAACTTAATCGACTCAATCGACTCAATTAGGCATACCCAAAGGATAGTTATCCACTTCTGAATATCAACAAACTCATAGACAACTCATCAGGATATCGGCTCCTAAGTTTTATGGATGAGTATTCGAACTACAATCAGGTTCGAATGGCCCTAAAAGATGAAGAAAAAATTAGTTTCATTACAGAATTGAACACTTATTGTTACAAAGTCATGCTATTTGATCTTAAGAATACAGGAGCAACCTTTAAATGCTTGGTCAACAAAGTATTAGTGAACAACTCAGCAAGAGCGTTGAGGTTTATGTAGATGACATGTCTGTCAAGAGCACCATTCTAGAGAATCATGTTGCAGATCTTAAGGAAATGCTTTAGACACTAAAATGCTATAATATGAAGTTAAATCCAACCAAATGCACATTCGGAATTACTTCAAGCAAGTTCCTCAGCTTCTTGATCACCAACCAAGCTATAGACACCAATCCAAAAAAGATTCAAGAAATTTTAAACATGGTCCTGCCAAGAACATTAAAGGAGATGCAACAACTCACCGAACAGATTGCAACCCTAAGCCTATTTATGTTAAAGGTGGGAGAAAGATACAAACCTTTCT
Source organism: Dillenia suffruticosa (assembly GCA_033439265.1). Taxonomy (NCBI): domain Eukaryota; kingdom Viridiplantae; phylum Streptophyta; class Magnoliopsida; order Dilleniales; family Dilleniaceae; genus Dillenia; species Dillenia suffruticosa. Next base: position 7,974,543 of record JAVTVX010000005.1, read on the forward strand.
TCGACACCCTAAAAAAGTCCAAGAAATTTGTGTGAACACCTGAGTGTTAGGCAACCTATGACAAACTCAAGGAGTATCTTTTGTCACCACCTTTCCTTTCTCAGCTGGTCTCTAATGAAAAACTCTATCTTTATTTGTTTGTATATGACTGAGCTCTCAGCTTTGTACTTGTGAGACAGAATGCCTCTGTACAAAGTCCCATGTATTACTTCATACATGTACTCCAAGAATTGGAAATCAATTACAGGCTTATCGGGAAAGTGGCATTCGCTCTCATTGTAACTACCCGTTGTCTCTATCCCTACTTCTAGGCATACACGATCGTGGTGCTGATAGACCAACTTTTGAAGCCAATCCTATAGAAGAGAGACACCTCAAGGCATCTTATCAAGTAGAGTATCGAGCTTGAAAAGTTCGACATTGACTACCAACAATGGCCCGCCGTCAAAAGTCAAACCCTAACTGACTTCATTCTCGAGTGTACCTTCCAAAATCCTATCGAGTCAATTGTCGATGGCCTCTAGAAGGATGGTTGATTCTACCACGCACCTTCCACGTAGACACAGTTCCTCCAACTCACCATGGAGTAGAGCTTGTCTCATCCTAGTGGGTTCCAAGGACTTCAAAGGGGAACACATACTCTACTTCGACATTGAATACTCTATTTGGGCCACATCATTTCAAAACATGGAGTGGCTATAGACCCAACCAAAATACAAGCTGTTCTTGAATGGCCAATTCCGACGACAACAAGGGAATTGTGTGGGTTTCTCAAGTTGGCTGAGTACTATCGCAAATTCATCCGCCACTTCGGATGTCTAGCAGCTCCATTAAATCAGCTTTTGTCTAAGGAAGGATTTAAATGGAGTAAGGAAGCCGATCTAGCCTTTAATAAGTTAAAGGAAGCACTAACGTCGCCACCAATCCTATGTCTTCCTGATTTTTCTCAACAATTTATGATTGAATGTAATGCTAGTGGGGTCGGAATTGGAGTTGTACTTTCTCAGAATGATTGGCCAATAGCTTATTTTAGTGAAACTTTAAAAGGATCAGCTTTGCTGTTGTCCACTTTATGAAAAAGAAATGTTGGCCATTGTTAAGTCAATTCGAAGATGGCGTCCATATCTCCTTGGCAAGCCATTTATAGTCCACACCGACCAAAAGAGCCTTAAGTATTTACTAGAGCAGCGGATTACCACTCCTGCACAAACTTGATGGTTCCAAAGATCCTTGGACATGATTATGTGGTTGAGTACAAGCGTGGGTCGGAAAATCAAGCTGTGGACTCCCTTTCTCGTGTGGTTGAATTTCAGTTACATCCATCTCAATGCCACATGCAGATTGGTGGCAAAAATTGCTAGAGGAAGTGCAACAAGACCCTTTCTATAAGAAGTTGAGTCATACACAATCACTCCAACATCTAGCGCAACGTGGAGTTTGGTTCAAAAATGACAAAATCTACTTGAGTCCCACTTCAACTTTAATCCAGCAAATCATTGCAGACTGTCACTCATCTCCAATCGGCAGGCATTTTGGATTCCATAAAACTCTTTCATATATCAAACTCAGTTTTTGTTGGCCTAACATGCGCCAAATAGTGAAGGAATTTCTACAGCAATGTGACACATGTCAGAGGTACAAAACTGATTACATGAAACCAACCGGCTTACTTCAACCATTACCCATTCCAACCCAGATGTGGATTGAGGTGTCAGTGGATTTTATCGAAAGACTATCGCTGTCAAATGGTTATTCAATTATCATGGTGGTGGTTGATCGCTTAACAAAATATGCCCATTTTGTTATTTTAAAGCACCCATACACTGCGATTATAGTGGCTAAAGCATTTATTGCCAACATCGTCCGCCTCCACAGCATCCCAATATCCATTGTCAGTGATCGAGATAAGGTATTTATCAGTTCTTTTTGGCAAATACTATTCCAATTACATGGAACTAAGCTGTGCATGAGTTCAAGTTACCACCCCCAAACTGACGGCCAAACCGAGGTAGTGAACCGCATTTTGGAACAATACTTGTGATGTTTTGTAGGTGATCAACCCCGAAAGTGGTCCGAATGGATTCCTTGGGCTGAGTTCAGCTACAATACATCCATCCATTCATCCACCAAAATGACGTCGTATGAAGCTATCTATGACATTCCACCCCCACATCTGCTAACTTACATTCCAGGCACCTCCCGCATTCAAGCAGTTGATGAGTACTTGCGTGATCGTGACACCATTCTACATGAGCTCCGTCACAACCTTTCAATGGCCGGTCAAAGAATGAAATGTCAAGTAGATCAAAAACGACGGGAAATCTCTTTCGATATTAACGACTATGTGTATCTCAAGCTCCAACCCTATCGTCAAACTTCTGTGGCCTTTCAAGCTTCAATGAAACTGGCTCCTCGTTTTTATGGTCCTTATCAGATAATTGAAAAGGTGAGTACAGTGGCATATCAGTTAGCTCTTCCACCATATTCTCAAATTCATAATGTGTTTCATGTTAGCATGCTACGCAAACATTTGGGTCCTCTACACTCCCCAATTTCGAGTCAACCTCCACTAGTGTCTGATGATTCAATTTGCTTCCGCAACCTGAAGCTGTACTTGATCGACGAGTTGTTCAAAAAGGAAAATATCGTCCAAAGTCCAAAGTTTTAATCAAGTGGAAAGGAGCTCCTAAGGAAGATGCAACTTGGGAAAATAAATGACGCTTTACCAAGTCCTATCCAGATTTTATCCTTAGGGACAAGGATCCTTAAGGGGGGAGGAATGATACGTGGCCTTGCTTGCTCTCAGTAAGACTTGATCAGTAGTTTGTTACTGATTGTTCCGTTTAATACGCTAGTCAGAATTAGTCTTTAGCATGTTTTGTTTTAGTGCATACGTGTCAGAAGAAATGACCTTAGTTTTATCCTAATTTATTGCATTGTGGTCTTAGTTTTATCCTAATTTATAGCTTTATTTGTTAAGTTTCAACCGCAAGATTATTATACATAGTCAATCTTGAGCGGAGGAAAAACACAGTACCGATATCTATCTCGTCTTCTCGTCTCTCTCCTGATTTCTTCTCTTATCATCCGGTCTTAAGATGATGATGTATACATCATCATAAATTTTAAGTATTTATTTAGATTGACGAACATTATGTTTATGTGATATGAATATGAATGTCAAATCAAACACCAGTCCTTGAAACTCGAGTGTTGAAATCCCTGGGTGGGTTGACATTTTAAACGGGGTCAACTCCGTCCAAATGCAATTAACACACATGGGGGTAGGGGGCAGGTACACAATTAAAGTACTGCCTGTGCCTACAACTCAGCTGTTGCTGATTGAGTTGCAATGTGACTAAACCCAAACGAACCCGACCTTTATTTATGGCCCCACCCCTCAGCACACGTAATTACAATGGGACGTAGCACAGCCGGAGAAGATAAGATTTTCTTTTGTATTTTTCTTATTCTCCCCCGTCCCCCCCACCCACCCCGGGACTACAAAATTTTAAAGCAAAGAAGAACAAAATTGGGTGACGTGAAAGGTGAGATAGAGAGCGGGTTAAGCTGGGGAGGGGCGGATGCCGATACCATTACGTGGCTTCTCACGAATGGTGGATGCATGAAATGGGTATAGCGGCTCTTTCCCTTTGTAATAATAATAATAATTTATTAATGGTTATGCCTCTTTGCTTTCCCAGTTAGATGTTTCAAGGGCGTTGTGTATTATTAGATGGGATTTTACGGCACCCACATAAAGAATTATTTTAAAATAATATTTTAAAAAAATTACGTTTTATCATAAATGATATATATATATATATATATATATGCACAGTTAAAATCTTTTAAATACAAAATACATAAAGAATTAATAATCTATTTTATTATTCTTAAGCAAGACTAAAAACTCAGGGTTTTGCTCACTGGTTCAACAAGATGTGGGAAAATGAACAATATTGTGGAAGTAACATTTTATTTCTTACTATTACAATTTTCCTTCTATTACGCATGTCGTAAATAACATAAAATTCAGTTCCCAAATCAAACTTGAATGGAAAATTTAGTCCTAAAAATTGGTAGGGTGTGTTAAAACATTAGGACAAAATTTGTTATCAAGTGTTAAAATGTTGCCCGAGAGACCTTCACTTCCCTTAATTTTATTATTTCTTTTTTATTTTATGTAACTAAATTTTAGCCTCAACTTGTTTTAAATAGGATTCTTGTTTCAATATGCAAATGTTCTCTGATTATAAAAAATCCCAAACTGGTAAACCAAGAGCATTGATGTGATTAAGATTTAAGCACCATATAGAGGCTTATTAAAAAAAATCTTTATTTTAATTTATGTTATCTTTCTTTTATTTTATTTTAATTATAATATATTTTAACTAAAATAAAAAATACGAAATTTTGAGTAGAAACCAAACTTTTTTAAAGAAAAGTCATTAAAATTATAACTACATCAATAAATTTTACACATGGAATTCCCACTTAACCTCAACTGAGCATGGTCTCCACTTTGGCAAGTCTATTGCAGAAAACTTTTCAATGTTAGTATTTTTTATTTCAAAAATGTTTACTATTTTTAAAATATTTTAACATATTAAATTAATTTATATTTACATAAAAATTCTTATAATTTTTATCATGACATATTTTTTATATTTAATGAATTATTTATTTAATTATAATTTTTATTTTTATATTAATTTTCCCATAATTAATAATTATATATTTGATCAATTTAGATTTTTGTTATAAAATATGACTATTTTATTATTTTTATAAAATAATTAATATTTATATAAAAATCTTTATATTTTTTATATTTATATATTTATTAATGTTTTCTTTTCTTATATTCTTATAAAATACTGTTTTGTCATATTATTCGCAATAGTGTTTTCACGCAATATCGTTGCAAATAGCACGTGGGAACTTGCTAATAAGGACAAAGGCTTTTTGATAATTAAAATTACATTATTTTAAATTGCTTGATTTATTTTGCTATCTTATCTTGTAATAATGGTAAAAGTTGAATTTGTTGACTTCATTGATCTCGACGAGTAATATAGTGTGTTCCACTAGGCAGATCGGACGTGACAGTAAGAACTTTAGGAGATACGATGAACCCCCCACTCAGATCCGAATTACTTTGCAACGTTCTTTTACCATTATTCATCTGCAAAGTAAATATTATTCGTTTTAATTTACTTTGCAATATCATGATCAATGACCTTTTAGGCAGATCGGATGTGACAGTAATATATTCTCCACAACGTGGAGAATCATCTGGATATTACTTTGCCCAAAAAAAAAAGGTACAGCATTTGCATTTTTTTTCTAATGCCGTGAAAAGAAAACAGGCCCCACCCTGACAATCTGTTGTGGGGCGTCCTGTCCCTTGAGATGCTATACGGATTAAATATCACGAATTTGTATTTTTTTAATTATAAATTTTAAATTCAAATCATAAAAATAAAAATTAAAAAAAAAAAAACTTGAAAGATTTAATTTTATCCATAAAAATAAAAAAAAAAAAAAAAAGAAAAAAGGCTACAGAGATTCTCTTCCTCGGTCTAAACTCAAAGCTTCCGCCCCGTGCTGTGGTTGAGATTAATCGACTGCCTCAAGCCCCCTGCCAGTGGGAGGGGTTAAACGTGGACAGCCGTGCTCTTTAAAATTTGGAAATATGTGTATATTTTTACAGAATATTAAATATAAATTGTTAAAAACTTTTAAAATATCATTAAAAATCATAAATTTATCATTAAAAATTTTAAAAATATCATTAAAACCCTCTATAATATTGATTATCTTCAAAAATAAAATTTACTTTTATTCGCGACATATTATATTTCACCCACACGAAATGATTTTCTAGCTTCACTGCTGCCCCCACCGGTTTTCATCATCTGTTCATACCCCCTTATACTTTCTGTTCTTCCCCCCCCCCAAAAAAAAAAAAGAAAAAAAAGGTGACCTGATATTTGGCCTAAAACAATATTTTTTTTTTATAAAAATTAAAATATATATATATTCATTCTTCAAAGATAAAAAGGGTTCATTTCCCATACGAGTACAGGCATACGAAGATGGGACTTCAATCTTTTGTAATCGCAAAAAGGAAGATTTGGCATTTGGGGGGGGGAGCAAAATTTCCTTTTTCAACTAAATTCGAAGGAGGGAAATGAAAAGGCACCATACGATGACCTCATTGATTTTGCAATATTCCTTTTCTTATTTTTTTAGATATTAATTTAACAATATTGGAATTTGGAAGGAACTGCCTGTGACAACAAGTCAACCATTCTGGTTTTGTGAAACAAAACCATGGGGAGCCCAGCCCAGCCCAGCCCAACCCCACCAGCTGGTTACCTAAGCCCAAGGTACATGACAAGCGTGACTTTAATTATTGAATCCCATGGGCAGGGTAGAAACAAAACCGTTGTCTTGCCCAGGCAAGTGTAATACCGCTCTCCCACTCGTATCATTATATTATAAAATAATGCCATGCTGCAAAGTGCAATGGTTGGATTCTTTCAAAATGATTTTCAGAGTCAGAATCGCCGTGTCTTTTTCATCCACGCGACCATCCCTCATTTTTTCCTTGTGATCACATCAATCTTGATTACCATGAATATTATTATTCAGAAAATTTTTAATATCCTCAAAAGGCTTCGGCAACATATGCTAAAGGCTCGACTACCGAGCAGTTTTGGTGCTTTAGTCCCACACGAAAATTTTCGCTTAAAAACCCATATACATTATCATTATAGAATTTTCCTTATCTGTTCCACAATCTTTACTGACCTCTTGAGGTTATATCCCAAAGTAAAATATATTAGGATTCTATACAAAATTTTTATCATGATTAAGAAATATATTGTAATATTGGTGACATTGTGAGTAATTTAAAACATAATATAATAGAGGAAAATTAATTAGATATGGTGTGGACACATAATATATTATAATATTTATTTTCAAACTCAATGTCATATAATGAAAATTATTTTATTTTAAAAGAGTATTTAGATAGAAAACCTAAAAATCCTATAAGTTTATTTCAAAATGGATTAGAGACTTTTAGAGATGTGTGTCTGCAAACGTATGAATGATTGACTTGAACTCTGATTGTAACTTATATCAAAGATAGTTGAACATAATCCTAATGCTAACTTTGATTCTTGTTGTTATTCTGACTCTAACCTAATGTTGATACTAAAATTAAAATAATTAATTTGATTTTAATATATAATATTCTAACATAATTCATTCATATAATTTTCATATTTGACATTAAGATATTAAGATGCAAAGTTGCTGATTGTTGCATGTGAGAGAGAGCAAGCGAATCATTCGAAGGAGACACATGGTAAGATTTAAAATTGGAAGCGTTAAGAGTTCCCAAAACACGCTTGAAACTCCTCCCGGTGGATGCACAAAAACTGTTAGAAAAATATTAACGAATTGTTTTAAAATTTTAAAATTAATCAAAATATAGATACTATTCTGTATCTTAAAAAATTGACCCCATTCACCAAAATCATGGAAGAGAATAGTTTCCTAAGTGCTACGCTAGAAGAAATTATTTGTGGATCCAATCTTGATAATAGATAAATAATAATGCATTGCATCCGATTATTATTATTATTTCTAAAGTCCACATTATTTCCTAAAAAGAGTTTGCACGCGTTTCCAACAACTTATTATAGGACTTGATGATATCTAATCTAACAGCCCATCATTAAGAAATTGAGCAAACCCTCAAGTAACCTCACGGTCTTCCAACCTTTCGATTCCAAGACCTCCCAGTCTCGACCTCCATTGGTCCTCACAAACTTGATTTCTTCCGTGCTAAATCTTAGTCAAAATCACCTCATAAGAAAGAAAATTTACAACAAATTTAAATATTTATTATTTCAGTACGAGTTTATTACGATATTTTTAAATTAAAAAGTAAATTTCTTAATAATTCAAAATTTCACAAGTTTTGATGATACTCAAGAAAATTTTTCTATCTTAAAAAACTCTTAATCTATAAAAACTATTAAAAAAAAATATCATACGATCTCTCTGCAAAACAAATAAGATTTTGATACCACCAAGCATATACGGCAATACCATATATGCCACAAACATATATATATTATAAACAGAGACAATACGTTAGATATGTATTTTTTGTTCTATATACTACACATATAGATTATATAAGGTATAAACTCTTTCGATTTTTTCTTTTAAAATCGTTATTTTTTATTTGAGTATCGGAGTTTATTTTGTCGTAACCTTTTTCGTCTTTTTTTTAACGGTTAAATTAAATGAGTGGGTGTTTACGATGAGTATAGGCTATATACCATACAGGGTATATAGTGTGTATCTCTATATACTACACATGTAGACTATATAGTGTACGGACTATATATCCGCGGATTTCTTGTTCGAGATAGAATGACTATGGGTTGAAGACACTTTTTGTCATCGACAGGGCTTTACAGTTGAATTAAAGGAGTGGGTGTTTACGATGAATTCTCGGTATGAGGGCACGTACTTTTGATAATTAAATGAGCCATGCATCGCTCGAGCCCCGTTTACTTTTAAGTTCAGTAAAGAAGTCTCGACCTAATCGAATTTATGTAAAATTTTTTGGTATAAAAAATTATTAATATAATAATTATTTTTAAGTTAAAGCATATTATAAATTTAATAAAATGAAACAAATGAACAAAGTTGAACACTCCCAAAGGGAGTTCATGCAATGTTTTTGTTCAACTCAGCCTGCACTTGTGCTGAATTAAATAATCATTAATTACACATCTATCTCAAATAATATATGTTCCGTTATGCCCACCATGTCCCCGTGCCCGTGGCTCTTGGTTTCAACAGTCTCATATAATTTAAAGCCGATGATACATGGTCAAAATGACTCGAGATGCATTGGGCTCAAAATAGCATAGGACAACCCGCTGTATTCCTATTGCTCGCTCAGTCTATAATCACCTGATCGATCAATTATTTAGTTTGTAGACTGATCGTCATTATGAGGCTTAACACCGTCCGAATCTCTAGCCCAAGGGACACATATACTGAAACATATTATCAATATAAGATTTATCTCCTGGATGGATAAACATGATTCATACCCACTCGATTTTTATCAATCAAGTTCTGATTGGTAGACAATTGCTCGATCACAATGCCCCGTTTGGTACTCAGTTATTATCATACGGTCTTACAAGATAAATATTCACTTCTTCTGAAAATACAGATAGAACATCCTGTAAACGAAAAAAAGACTTCAAATTATGGAAGAAAATCTTTACGGTAATCAAAACTTTCTTAATCAATAGTATTTAAAAATTTTTAGAATCCTTTCGTTGTTATCCTAATAATTTCGGGATCTGTCATAAGGATATTAGGGTTTCTATATCTCGCACGCATACGTTTCTCCCATTAGGCATATATATATATATATATATATCATTAAGTCATTGAAGGAGGTATGCAGATCTTTGGTTCATACTTTTACGCTCTCTTGCTCACGACACGATAGGAGCTTTCTTTCTGTCTGTTTTCTCATTTAAAAATCGTTCTCTAATTTGAACATTGAAATCTTCCTCATCAAAGGATCCTCTGATAGTCTTTTTGCATATCTCATTGCTTGAGATTACTTCGTGATCGAGTTATCTCGTTTAAATTAACAAAATTATCACTTGTGGAGCCAAATGCACATCCAAAGTAAACAAATGACAGATACCCACCCGAACATTAGTTCATAAAATCAAGACCCATAAAATAGTTCAATATTGAAAAGGGTTTGTCTTGAATAGTGACCAGTGACCAGTGACCAGTGAGAGTGAGCAGTAAACCTGCCCCACCACACTACTAAGATTTATTTAGTTATGCAAAGCGAAGCACCCTCCATCAAACTTGCGAAGACATGTGCCCTTTGGATCACCATTTTCTGTCTCTGCACTAATGCTCAAGTACACTCATTTTTGTACGTACGACACACCAAAACACCATGCATACAACCTCACATGATATAATTCTTAATTGCACGCCACGCATATTGAATTAATATTAGTTGAAATTGCAGACTGGCACTTCCCTCCACTTGGCTTCGGGTGCGTAATTATATTGTATGTATGAAGCTTAATTCGTGGGATGCTTCCATTCGATTATGTCCCCGTTTACTTTACCCCCCCCCCCCCGGAGTCCCAAGGATTTTGTCGGTCATCTTAGGCCGAGATTTATTTATTTAGGTTGATCATGAGACGATATTAAAATAATAATAGTGATAAAGGTCAAAAGGATCCAGCTAAAAGCCAGTTGGATCTGTTGATCCTCCACGTCATCTAGGATTAATTAACTAAATTTCTTTTCTATGTTCATTATATTAAGCGTGTTAACAGTCAAGTTTGCATACTAATAGGACCGACTTCAAGTATTTTCCACTAATATAATTATTTGAATATTATTGAGAACTCTTGAGATCGAAATTTGTACTAAAATTATGAGAAGAATAGAGAGATTACCACCATTTGTGTGGTTCAGTCATTTTTGGACAATTGAAAATTTTTTTCTTTTTTCTTTTTTTTTTTATCTTATTATTATTTTACTAACATGCTATCTCTTTTTGAGACTTGGAATTGATTTATTTTTTTAATTACACGGAATTTGAATAAGAAATACGGGATTGGGGGGAAGTCATGACAATTAGATTATCCCTTTTGAGACTTAGACTTGGAACTGATTGATAGCAGAGTTTGGGCATTATTAGCAGCTTCGGAATGTACCACTAAGTATATAGTTCCGCTAAAAGTGAACAAGTCAAGATAATAACGGAATTAAGAAAAAAAGGATTCTGGGGTCATGATTGATTTGAACAAACTAACCTTAGCGCACATTATGGATCTTTTTTTGGGTGCAACTTGGTGTGGATATTTATAGCATCAAAGGTTTTTTTTTTTATCATGTCTTAAATACCATCCGCTATTCAGGGTTTTATCCTAACTAATCCGAATCGACCGTTGCAATGACTCTTTTTAAAGAGCAGTTATCGCAACGGAGAACACTCCATACACATGAGAAACTGATACTCCCAACAAGAGTCGAACACCAATCATACTTAAGAATACTTAATTTTACATCCAGTTGAATCAATTCAGGACGATACTGCATCAAAGGCTTTAAATGCCTAACAAAAGCATTTGTGAGCGTTTTGGACATCTCATAAAAGCTCTTTGGGTAACTTTTGAAGGCCCTTTTCGGCCTTTGAATGGTATGGATATGAATACCTTACACTTTGAAATGATTCTTTATATTATTGTTAATTTTTTTACTGAATCAATCGGTATCTATAATTATATTTTAATTAATTTTAACTTTTTGTCGAGTTCTTTTTAAGAAATCTCTCCTAACGTATTTCTTTTTACTTCAAAATTTAAACACAAATTTTAATTAAAAAATCTAATATAGTTTTTACTAAACCAACTATTCATCCCTAACCGGGCATAAATCTTCCCGTGCGTTGCTTTCGTCGATATAGCAGGAGGATGAAATTTCTGCAAGAAAAACAAATGAAGCTAGCGCGGAGTTGAGGGGTAAATTCCTAAATTAATTTGTTTGCGTGTAATTGCACGGGTAATTACTGTAGTTGGGGATTAAAACTCATTAAAATATTATTTGTTATAGACTATAAATGTACGGCCTTACTGAAAAAATAACAAAACGTAAGTATTAATGGTGAGTAGGATGAAGAGTTCATTTGTTAAAGTAGTGGTGGACTGGATGTAAGACGACATAATGATTCACTATTTTAATAATAATGAAATATTTATACAAGACTTAATATTATAAATATGAAAAGACAAAATAAAAAAGTTAAATACTCAATCAACTTACCAATTTATTTAAATACACAATATTTTTTAATAAATCTAATGATATGAGTTCCTAACAGTGTGTATACCATTTTCTTGAGGCAAAGGCTAAATTTGTAGGTAGAGTAATTAGTCGGAGTTTGCCATTATACAGAAAAGTGGTTGGGCTATTGGTTTCCTACGGGAATAGAAATGGAAGTGTGATCGTTTGCATATAAATTATTGAGGGGGAAGGGGATTGAGGCGGGTTAGGGTTAAGAGTTACGAGATGAGACAATAGGAAAGGAAGTGAAGAGTGGGGGTCATGTCTGGCTACAGTGTCATCAAGCAGAGCAGTATTGGCGAGGTTGATCAGCACCCGCAACTGATACAGATCTGCGAGTCCATTGAGCGTCGGGTCAAGCATTCCCACCAGCTCCTTCCATGTCCTCATTTCTCCGGCTGTTGGCTGTCCACTCGGCAAGTGTCATCGAGCCTTGCATGGACTTGAGTCCCGTGACGAGCTCCGGTATGAGCCCCCCAAAACTGTACACATTGCTCCCGGCCGACAAATACCCAGCGTTCTGGTAATGGAAGTATTTTTTTTTTTTATACCGGATTAATCGGTATAAGAATTTCACTTGACTAATTTGATCGATCCGAATATCATGGGATCCATTAAGGAATTGATTCTTTCAAATCATTTTTTTTCATTTACAAGATTTAAATTTGAGATTTTGATTAAAAAAATAGAATATTCGATCACTCAATTCAAAAGAATTTGATACGGTGGAAGTCTATGTACCCAAGTGAGGCAGCTTTCACTACCGCACTCGATCTAGAACCATGGCCCAACTTGCAAAGCCCAAAGTCAGCTAGTTTGGCATGGTCATGGTCCATCAGCGGAACATTTTGAGGACTTAACGTCTCTGTGGATGATGGGAAGGTCAACCTTGGAATGCTGATATTCTAGAGCTCGCACCATGTTCAATGCTATTGTCAAGTGGTTTGACCATGCTGGTACACCCAAACGATGTCCATGCTACGCATGCATTCTTTGAATCGGACTCCTCTTTGGTCTGTGATGTTGTATGACCAAGAAGGTCTACTAAACCCCATTGGGCTCAAGACTGGCCTAGAATGACTCCAAATATGTCCATTGCCTGCTCAGTCGGTAGTTACGTGATTGATCAATCATTTAGTTTGAAAATCTATCGTTATTACAAGACTTGATGCCCTTCAAACCTTTAGCCCAAGAGACACATCTATTGAAACGTGTCGTCAATACGAGATTTATCTCTTAAATTGATAGACACGACTCATACTCACTCGGTATTCATCGAACATGTTTTGATCGGTAGATTGTTGCTCGGTCATTACACCTCCTTAGTGTTTGGTGGTCGTCATTTGGCCCTATAAGATAAATATTCACTTCTCTTAAAAATTCATATAGAATCTTCTGTAAACAGAAAGGAGGATTCAAATCATGGAAAGAAATTTCTACGTCATAACTTTCATAACTTTCTAAAATTCTTTTATCATGATCCCAATAATCTTTGGAATTTTCCATAAGAAAACTAGACTTTTAACGCCCTGCATGCATGCATCTTTCACACGAGATAATTATATATATCCGATTAAGTCAATCAGTAAAATACGCAACTCTAATGTTGACACTTATGCATTCTTTTGTTTCTTGCACAATGAGAGTTCTTTCAATCTGTTTCTTCCCTTTCGAAATTTGCTCTTTAACTTAAGCATCGGAGTTTCCTCTACCAAAACACTCTTTGACATCTTTTTTCAGGTCCCACCGATCAAGATCACCAGATGGCCAAACTATCCCATTCGAGTTAGTAGAGTCATTATCTATAGAACCAAACCTACCTCCAACAGTCTGCATTCTAATAGCAATAGTTGCTTTCCCGTGTCAACTGCATTCTTTTTTTGTTCACTTTCCTAATACAAAATATATATTCATGCGTGTGTGTGTGTGGGTGATTAACATGTAATAATGTATGCTAGACCTAGACTACATCTTCAATTAGATCACCTGAACAAATAAAAATCATAAATTGCAAGTGCATGGGTGGGAGCACGTGCACACAACACACATACTATAGAAGGGTGAATGAGGCTTAAAAACCTTTGTCAAAGCAAAAGCCTAGAGGGTCCACCAAACTGGGGTGTGAAATTCTAAGAACTGAAACTTCATGGTAGAACATGTTGTTGTTATTGGACCTAGTGTCAACTGATATGTCTTGATAAGCCATATAATTCAGCCCCATGTACTTGTGATGGAGTATGGCCCAAAAGCCTATTATCATAAAACTTGAGACCATAGTCCAATAGACAAAATGCATCGAGATGTGTTGTCAATATGGGTTATATCTTTCATTCAGGTAGACAAGGTCCGCTCTCAGTACCTATCGACAGGCTCCTTCTTGGTTAGTCGATTGATCAGCTCCAATACTCGCTCAATATTCAGTATTGTTATTTGGTCAACCAAGGTAATAATCACATTTCCCTAAATCGCAAAAGCAACCTTCCGTAATTAGGAAGGATGGCTTTAACACCCCCTCGATACTCAATATTGCTTGGTCAACCAAGGTAATATTCACCTTTCTCTAAATCGCAAATGTAACTTTTCATAATTAGGAAAGAAATCTTTAACTGTTATCGATAAGGAAAATAATCTCTTAACAATCTAGACTTTCCTAACTAATAGAATTTTAAATTTCTTGGGAATCATTCACAACAATCCTCGTAATCTTAGAATATTTTTATAAGAAAACTAGAGTTTCTACACCTCGGAGGCATATGTAACTGATAGGGCCTGCAGGCTATATATATACATTGTGAAAGCTGCTAGTTAAATACGTTCTCTTGATTTTACATGTAGCACACAAAAGGCATTATAGAGTTCTCTCTCTTTCTCAGTCTATTTCTATTCTCAAAACTACTCTCTGACTTGAAAATCAGGTTCCATCAATTAGACGGTCTAACTAGCAGAGCTACTATCTATAGAGTGAAACCCAACCCTATCAAATTGATACCGTCTGTGGGAATAAATTAGAAAGAAAATTGTTTTGCGCTCTCATGCCTCCAAAGAGAAAGACTAGAACTGCTTCCAAAGTCGTGTCTGTGGAAGAAGGACACACTACCATTCCAACATATGCTATTCAGTCCACAGCCCTAAACAATCCTACTGGCATTCCTGCCGTTACCCATCAACTCCCAACAACACCACCTCATCAAACAAAGGCCCTATTGCTAGTTATACAATAGAATCTACCGATTCCATTCCCTACTCTAGTCCCTTCAGAAAGGGCCATTCAACCCCAGATGGAAAGGTTTGGATCCAAGATACAAGGTATGAGCAAAAAATTGGAGGAGCTAGCGGCAGTACAATCCTCTTCCCATGGGTTGGGTCATATATGCTCATGAAGGCTCGAACCCAAAGCACACCAAGAGCCTTTGGTAACTTCCTTACATAATTCTGATGATCTAATAAACCAAGTCGAATAAGTCATAGCAAATAAGACTCACAAATGCGGGAAAAGACGAAGTTACTAAATATGCCATTAGTCTACACCGTTCGATCTCAAAGTTTTCACAGAGCCGATGCCTCGAGATGTGCTCCTTCCTCTTGGAAAGATATGATGGCACCATTGACCCCTAGGCCTACATAGATCACTTTATAACCGTGATGATCTCGAGGGACATGTTAGATGTGACCATGTGTAAGCACTTTCTTATGACTTTAAAGGGGCAATGCATTGACATGGTTTAACTTATTCCGGTCATATAGCATCAAGAGTTTCTTCCAACTTCGACAGTAGTTCAAGACTCACTTTGTAATCAGCAGAGGAGTTAAAACGAAATCCACATCCCTCCTCTCCTTGCAAGAGAGGGATGATGAGCCATTGATAAATTTTTTTGACAAATTCAAAACTAAGATGATGAATGTCTTGGGTTTGGACCATTCCATCGCATTGGCGGTACCACTTACTGAATTGCAACCATCGGGAATGAATACACCTATAACAAAAAATCCTCCATCTTCCATCCAGGAATTTTATTCCTGTGTAGAAAAGTACATCACTATGAAAGACGTTGAAGCATTCGATAAGTGATGAAATCGACTAGGTAGAAGTGAACGCAATCGGTCATCTCGACAACCCTCGCCTAAAAGGGCCCGACAAAGGCCCCTACTACACTGAAGGTTCACTAGCTATACTTCTTTGAACAAAGCACCTAGCCAAGTCTTGCGTCAAATCAGGACATCAGATGGCCACATTGCTTTACAGAAGATTACTCGAAGAAATATAAAATACGGAGCTGTCACTTTCATCGGGATTACGACTACTTGAAAGATGAATGCAAAAAGTTAAATGATGAACTTGAGTCCCTAGTTTGAGCTGGCCGGCTTCAAAGGTTTATAGGTATAGATATAGGAGGTCCCCCCCTCAAAACTAGCATGTTGCAGGTCCAGAGAATGAGCTGAATGAGTAGCCAATTCTAGGCCCCGCTCGCAAGTAACCATATGGGGTGATTTTTCATGTACAAAACGGGCATCCCTCCTCCGTGCCTTTCCTCCCAACTCATATCCTCATGTTACAACACCGAGCTAGCCAAATAGACATGTAGCATAATGGAACAGAACGAATGGTGGCTCCAATCTTTTAGATAACCGAGGTGTCCGTCTCTACCTCCAATGAGTTCTTATTACTTGTGTTTAGTGATCGGTTTTGATAATGTGTAATGTTAAAATTTATTATTGATATTATGGTTTGATTTTAAATTGGTTAGTGCTCTAATAGATGGTTTTTATGACTTTTTATGTTTAGGGAATCGAAATTGGAAAATTGGATCTAAGTGGGCTTAATGAGGCATTTTGGAGCTACATGGTTCAAGATTTCATTTGGGTCTACAAAGAAAAGAAGAAACATCAAAGAGTGGAAGATTTATTTGTAATAGAAATTTTACTTTAAGTAAATTATTTTTTTTAGGAGTTAATTGTTTCCTTATTTTTTAGGGGTTATCCTAATCCTTAGAGTGGAGGAATCTTTTTAAATCTAAATCACAACAAGAGAAGACTCCTAATTCACCTTGAGAGTCTTACGGCTATATATATACCTCTCCAATGTAGGCGGCGGCTACACACATTACACAACATTAATTTTCTTTTCTAGGTTTTAGTTTTTTTTTTTTTTCATTCAAGTATATTTTTTTATTGACTCAAAAAATGATTACCACCATGAGTGACTAATTTCTTTTATTCTAATTTAAGGAGAATTTTCATTTGATTATTTTCACTGTGAGATTATGTGTTTCATTTAATTTTTTACCTTTTAATTTAAGTATTTATCGATTTTTGATTTATTTATATAAGAGATTGGTATTGATTAATTTGATAATTTAATTCAATATTAATTTTTTTATTACTATCTAGAATTTCAGCGATCCGTAATTATCATAAATGAATGGTACAAGTAGCAATTAGCTTATTCATGTTTATGAGTTTTTTTACCAATATTTATGTTTAAACTAAGGAATCGATTAAATAAAATTAAATAATTGCAATTATCTCGATTATTTGTATTTTTGTTTAACTGTTTTCACAGAACTTAATACTATCATTATATTGATATGAAACGCTATTATGTCCAGTCAATTTATGATAAATTTTGATTAGATATTGGGTTTGATAAATTAATTTAGAAAAACACAAGATTTATTACGATTATCCTGATAAATTTAAAGTTAAATGCATGAATTGCAAGAATAATAATTTTCTAACTCATAATCAGTGAAATAATCGAATGTGTGAACTTTTGGATCAGAAATTGGTAAATTGAATTTCTTTTCTAATTTTTAGTATTTTTGCGTCGTTAATTTGTTTCTTAATTTTAGGTTATTTATTTTTGAGTAGAAATTTATTTGATAAATCCCCCCATTTTATTTTTGGCAATCACTAAGAAGTTAAGTTAATTTAGATCTTGTGAGATTCAAACTGATACCACTATTGTTATAAGTTTGTTTGCATTGGAGGAATTATTATTAATTTGAGAGTTTCAACAAATCCGTCTCAATTTTGGCACCGTTATTGGGGAGCTATTTTAATTTCTTAGTTTGCTTTTTTTTACTTGTGTTGCTGACCTCTTTATTTTATGACTCCTTCCTCTCAATAAGGTGAATTGGTATATATTCCCGAAATTGAGAAAACTGCTTGTTGTTTGAGAAAGGAGGCTAGCAGAGGAAAGGTAAGCTACGTCAAAGGGTAAATTTAGAGATTGATCTGACAATTTGTGATAGGTCTATTTTTGAAGAAGAAGAGAAAAGATGGGAGATCATGAAAGGACTCTATGGAGTTGGCTATACTAAATCTAAATCAACAACCCTTGTGCATCGAATACCCAGCTCTTGAGATAGTTTTCGAACTCAAATCTGGTTTGATTCATTTAATTTCTAATTTTTGTGGTCTTCTAGGGGAGAATCCACATAAACACTTGAAGGAATTTCACGTTGTCTGTTCGAGTATGAAGCACCAAGGTGTGATCGAGGAACAAATCAAATTGAAGGTCTTTTCCTTTTCCATAAAAGATAAGGCAAATGACTGATTATATTACATACCTCCTGATTCGATAAATACATGGAATAGAATGCATACATTATTTTTAGAGAAATTTTTTCCTATATCTAGGGCTACCAACATCAGAAAGGAAATATGTAGGATCTGATAGATTAACGGAGAGACACTGTATGAATATTTTGAGATGTTCAAACAACTTTGTGCTAGTTGCCTACATCATCAAATACCGGATTAGCTCTTGATATAATAATTTTGTGAAGAACTTCTACCCATGGATAGAAGTATGGTAAATGCAACTAGTGGATGAGCCTTGGTAAATAAAACCCTTGAAGAAGCTAGATAGTTAATCTCAAATGTGACAGAAAATTCTCAACAATTTGGGATCAGAGTAGATGGAGCTACAAAATGTGTCAATGAGGTAAATCACTCAAACATTGAAAATCAAATTTCTGAACTGATTGCTTTGGTTCGTCAATTGGCTATAGGGCAAATGCAGGCAACCAAGGTTTATGGCATATGCTCGATTCCTGGACATCCTATGGATATGTGTCTATCCGTACAAGAAGATCCCACTCATTAAGCAAATGTCATAGGAGGATTTCTTGGTCAGCCTTAAAGGAAGTACGATTCCAACTCCACTCATTACAACCCCTGGATGGAGAGATCATCTAAATCTGAGCTATGGAAACCAAGGAGGACAGACAAGATATCCACCTCAGTATTTTAGCAGACCAACACCCGCACTTGTACAACCCTCAAATTTTAGTATGTCTTTAGAGGATTGGTAAAAACTCTCGCAACTAACACTCAACAATTTTAACAGGAAATGAGAGCGAGTATACATAATTTGGAGCACTAGATTTCCCAACTAGCGACTTCAATTAGCAAGTTAGAGATACAAAATTTTGAAAAATTACCCTTACAAATGGAGGTAAATTCCAAAGAGAACATTAGTGCAATAACATTGAAAAGTGAGAAGGAACTTCATTTGAGATTCATTCTATCTAAAAAAGAGGATGAAGGGAAGGATATGGACAAGGAAGATGAATGCAAGTATGAAAATTGAATCAAGGTAACATCCAAGTCTTCTTTGCTTAATACTTTTAGTATAATTGTACCACCATTTCCTTATAAGTTTGAGGAATCCAAAACGGAAGAATACGATAAGAAAGTAGGGAAGATAAGAAGTGATGAGATAGATGAGAATGTGTTTGATATCATCAATAAAACTCTACCCGAAAAATGTGTGGATCCATATATGTTCACTCTATCTTGTGTTATTGGTACAAAAAAAATGGAGCATGTCATGCTAGATTTAAGAGCACCTATTAATATCATGCCTTAGTCAGTTTATAATGCTATAAAATTGGGTCCCTTAAAACAAGCTGAGCTTGTTATTCAGTTAGCTGACTATTCTTATACTTATCCGAAGGGGATTGTTGAAGACAATAACCTTAGTTATGACGACAAAGACTAAAATAGATATAGATGTGGGTACTCTCTCCGTCGAGTTTGACATCGAAATTGTTAAATTTATCATTTTTGATCCTATGAAATACCCAAATGAGTGTCAATCAATTTGTTCTGCTGATATATTTGATTTAATTGTGCAAGAAATTTGTAAAGAAAAATACGATATTGATTTTGAATTGAATGCATAATTATATATGAAGGGAGAGTTATATGAGTCTTCTAAATAAAGTTGAAGCCTCTTTGAAGAAAAACAAGTAGAGAACGTCGAGCATAAAAGAAACTGAGATTGTTATTCAGTTACCTGACCATTCTTATGTTTATTCGGAGGGGATTGTTGAAAATATTTTGGTGTATGTTAACGAACTTATTTTTCCAACTGATTTTTATATCTTGAAAATGTAATGAGACACTATCATAGATTCAACTCCACTTCTATTAGGATGACCATTCATGAAGACAACAAAAACTAAAATAGATATGGATGAAGGTACTCACTCCGTCGAGTTCGACGACGAGATTGCTTAATTTATTATTTTTGATCCGATGAAGTACCCAAATAAGTGTCAATCAATATGTTCTGCTGATATTTTTGATTTAATTGTACAGAAAATTCGTGAAGAAAAATATGATATTACTTTTGAATTGAATACACAATTAGATATGAAGGGAGAGTTATATGAGCCTCTCAAAGTAAAGTTGAAGTCTCATTGAAGAGAAATTAAATGGAGAACGTCGAGCATAAAAATATTAAACAATTGCGCTTGTTGGGAGGCAACCCAAACATTTTCTAAGAGTTGTTTCAGTTGATTATAGATTTCTTATTTAATTTGGGTATTGTCTAGTGTTATTTGTTCTTTTTATTTATTTATTTATTGGTTTATTCTTATTTTTCTTGGTGTCAAGATGGAGAATTTTAAGAGTTACCTGTATCCAAGCAAAGAGAAGGACAGAGCAATTGAGTCAAAGCAAAAGCAGTCTTCCATTTAGGGCGTGATCACATAGTTTTCAGAAGTGGAGTTCAAAATTGGGCAGAGACAGTTTTCCGTTTAAAGCATGATCATGTGGTTTTAGGCAAAAAAAAAGAGGGGGTTTGAAAGGCTTTCCATTGCTTTGTCCTTTTTTTTTTTTTTTCGATTTCCACCCATCGATCCCTAATCGCAAACCTTGTTTCCATCTCCATCCATCATCAACCATCATCTCTCCATCCATCGATCATCACCATCATCAATCGAAGGTTTTCCCATTCACAATCACCTTGTGTCTCCATCATCGCAGTCCCTAATCGATCGAAGGTCTGTACCCACATTCCCAATTTGCTAAGACTTAGATGGGAAAGAAAAGGGTTGCTAAACACAGGTATGAACTTCAAGATCGACAGCTTGTTTCTTCATCACACGAAGTCTCACCCTAACGAGTACGAATCGCGAACCTCTGCAGAGAGCCAATTTCACTTTCCTCTGATGATCAACCTTCTCCATCCGCAACTTCCTCCATGCAATCATTCCTACAAACCCCTGTGGCCCCTTTACAGCAACTAGAATCACACATTGGGCCTCGGGTGCGAATGCCCAAACCGAAGGATCCATAGAGGAAGCCTTGCATGTTACTCCCATGGTCGATTATAGTCTCCTCTAGTGCCAACATTGTAGACGAGCCTCTTTCCCCTTCAATGGAACCTGAAGAGTCACCCTTCATAGACTAGCAGCAGCCATCTTCTTCAAGAATACCTAAGTCGTGGTCTCAAGTTGCAAAGGGTAAGGCAATCATTCCCCCACCCCATTGAAGTTAGGAGGCTATCTCAAGTTCAACTCTACAGAGCACAAGTGTAGGTATTCTTATATCTCTACTAAGCTTGTTATTTCTTGCAATTATTTTCATGTTCCTATGCTAGACTTGAATTTGTCATATCCTACTTTTGGAGAACTCACATGTGAATTCTACACTACATTTAGGTTTGATACCACTTCACATTTGATAGTAGACACTCCAGGAATCATTGAATTCAAACTGGTGAACCGTGCATTTCATTTCTCTTTGACACAATTTAATGAGGCTTTAGAGTTTGAGGATACACTTGTTTCTAGAACTTATGCTTGTTCTTCTGTTTGCGATTACACACCTCATTTCAATTCATATTGCTCAAATATTTGATCAGAGATGACAAATGACCCTATCCATTTCGATCCTAGTCATTCAAAGAGTCAATATCTTATGGATCATGTATTGCAAATTATACAAAGATTTTTAGTTTTTAGTTTTTCTGGGAGAAAAGCCAGCTCTGCCGTTTGTACTAAAGTAAGATTGTTTTTCTTATGGTCTATGACCCAAAATCAAAAGTTTAATCTTGGTTACTAGCTTGCTACCTAAATTCGAAGTGTTGTGAACTCTTTTGCTAAACCATTAATTCTTGGATCATTAATCACACACTTGGCTATAAATTTGAAGATTTTAGACTTGACACATCATAACATGAATATTGCTTATTCGGCTGAACCATTGGAGTTTGAGTGCTTGTCGAGAATGGGTGTTATTTCTATGAAGGATGGTGTTTATCATTTTACCACACCAGGTGACATCCGATCAAGAGTTCATTCTAGTTTTGCAGGTCCTTCTGATACTTTGAGATCATTGCCTTTTACATCTCTTGCTCAAACTGTGCACGACATACAACAACATCTCTCGCAATTGGAAAGGAACATTCAAACACTCGCCGACTTTGTAGGTTTTTAACTTCCATTCACTTCTAAAAAGTAAAGTATCAGTGACGGAAATTTTTATTACTGAAAGTAAAAAATCTGTCGCTAAAAGATACTAGCGATGGATTTTTAGCGACAGATTTTTTCTGTCGCTAAATCCGTCGCTGAAAACTATCCCTCTAATTTTTACCGATGGAATATTATCCGTCACTAATATCTGCTATGGAAAATTTCTGTCGCTAATCCGTAGTTGATAAAATAAAATATGTAAAATAATCAGCGACGGAATTTTTTTGTTGCTAATTATTACATCGATGATAATTCACTATTAGCGACGGATTATTTCCGTCCCCAATTTTGGAACCCACACGTGCGCACGCCCAAATGCGCTCCCCACCTGCGCCTCACCCGCCCACGAGCCCACACGTGTGCACCCACCCTCCAGCCCGCCCTGCCCCGCCCGCTCAGCAGCCCGTCCGCCCTCCCGCCGGCTTCCTTTAATTTGTGAACCTTGCATCTCCAAAGAGTTTCGAATACCGGCACAAAGAGCTTCAAACCCTGGTACAGGTAAAACAAGCAAAGCAATACAACCACCATACCACATTAGTCATCTACTCATATTTTTATTTATTTATTATCTTTATCTCATAATTTTTAATAATAATAAAATAATATAAAATGATAATTTATTATAAAATAATAAAATAATAAAATTTGAGCTTAAAATAAAATAATAAAAAATTTATAAAAATAAAATAATATTATTTTTCTACAAAATAAAATAAAAAATAAAAATAAAAATAATTATTAAATAAAAAATAATAAAATAATAAAATTTTAGCTTAAAATAAAATAAAAAATTTTAAAAATAAAATAATATTATTCTTCTACAAAAAAAATAAAAATAAAAATAAAAAGAATTATTAAATAAAAAATTAAAATAAATTAAAATTAAAATAAAATTAAAATTAAAATTAAAATTAAAATTAAATTAAAATAAAATAAAAATAAAATAAAAATAAAATAAAAATAAAAATAATAAAAATAATAAAAAAATTTATCGCTAATCTGTCGCTAAATTTTTTGTTACTAATATTTCCGTCACTAATCCGTCCTTAATCCGTCGCTAAATTTTTTGTCGCTTATATATATATATATATATATATATATATTTTTTTTTTTCCCGTTCACCAATACACTGACGGATTAGCAACGAAAAATTTTTTTTCGCTAAAAATTATGTCGTTAATCCGTCGTAAATCTCTTGATATTCTGTTCGACGGTAATCCATCGCTATTAGCGAGAGATTTTTTTCCGTCGCTGAAAGTGTGTTTTCTTGTAGTGATTCCCGTTATCACTTTAGGGGAGTCCACTCGTTCTATATCATCTTTTCATTGTCCTATTTCATAGATTAGCATTTTTTATTTTTCTTTTTTTTCCTATCTTATTATGTTAGGTGCTTTTCTGAGACTGATTTAAAATTGTGCTGGTTATGAGTTGTTTTAGTTTTGTGGCTATATTTCTTATATTTTACATACATTGAGAACAATATAGTATTTAGGTGTGGGGGAGGATTTTCATGCCAATATCATTTCTTCTATTTTTTTTGGAATTTCGTACTCTTTTAATTTTTGTCTGATAATAATTTTGAATTAGTATGCATTCTTAATTTGAGTTGAAATGTTTCAAAGAGACAAATGTGATTAGTTGTTTTTGGATAAAATTGTTTTGAGTGTCCTATTGGTCTTGATGATCGCATCAAATGAAGATGTGATAAATTTGGTACAAAATTAAACATTTCTGTAAGCTTTTGAGTCTTAAGAGTATATTATCATCTTTGCTTTAAATTTCCTTTGATGAGTGTTTATCAATCATAGTATGTTTTTTCTAAAACTTGTTTTGCTATATTTTTTTAGACCATATCTATGAGTTCATGCATTAATATGATAGGGTACTTAGGTTTACCCCTTTTAGCTCTCAAAAAAAGATCTTTCCTGTATAATATTCCCCCTAGTGAACCCATTTGAGCTTATACCTATTTTCTTTTGTTTATAAACTCATTAATTGACACATAACTTTCTTTTCACGCTTAACTTTCTTTTTTATTCTTATATCAAAGAAGCATGTGATTAAAATATGATTGAGTGGTTATTTGTAAAAGGGAATGGGTAGCTTTATTGTGGAATTGTTTTTAGAGATTTAATCATACGATTGGGGTGGTTTGTATATGCTTCATATTTCTATTCAACCTCAAGTCTGTTATCTTCAAAAAAATGAAAAAAAAAGAAAAAAAAAAGAGAAGAAGAAAACTGAAAAAAAAAATTCCCAAAAGTTGAAATTAAGGAATTTGGAAAAATTCAAAAGTTTTGATTGAGAAATGAGATGGTCTTGTTGGGGTATCTTTCTTTTGGGTTGATTGTATTTCAAGATATGAGATATATTTGACGGGGAAAATGACCTTGTGATTCTTGACATACTTCTTTTGATATATACATTACACATCACTTTTATCCCTTTATCCTACCTTTACCTGAACCCAGTTACAACCCTTGTAAAGATACCCGAATTTTTGTTTTGAATTCATATAATTAGTGGTGGAGATTTGATAAATAAGCAAACTTATGGTAATGACATGTTATGTTTTGATTTTAAGAGTTATTGATAAATTCTCTTAAATACTTTGAGTGTAAGAGTGAATTTCTTGTGAGAGTATTGGATCTTGATATATTGAATTTTGATGAGATTATTGAGTTTGATAAGATGCTTGTGTTTTCTTTTAAAGTTATGATACTATGATTATTCACTCTCTAGACTGTTCTTTTGACTTGGATTTTTCGATATGTGCTGATTTGGGATTGTTTGAAGATGAATTGAAGGAGGGGAATGAGTGAAAAAGAGAATGGTTATATATCATTAATCTAGTGAATGCTTGAGAACAAATATTGTATTGGTATGGGGGAATTTGATAATGTACAATTGTTAAAATTTATTTTTGATATTATGCTTTGATTTTGGATTGGTTGGTGCTCTGATGGATAATTTTTATGACTTTTTATTTTTAGGGGATCGAAATTGAAAAATTAGATCAAAATGGGTTTAAGGAGATATTTTGGAGTTAAATGTTTCAAGATATCATTTAAGCCTACAAAAAAAGGAAAAAGTATTAAAAAGTGGAAGATTTATTTTTAATAGAAATTTTACTTCAAGTAAATTGTTTTTTTTAGGAGTTAATTGTTTCCCTATTTTTGAGGGGTTATCTTAATCCTTAGAGTGGAGGAATTTTTTTAGATCAAGATCACAACAAGAGAAGACTCCTAATTCACCTTGGGAGTCTCACGGTTATATATATACCTCTCCAATGTGAGTGGCGGCTACACACATCACACAACATTAATTTTCTTTTCTAGGTTTTAGTTTTTTTTTTTTTTTTTTCATTTAAGTACATTTTTCCTTTGTTGACTCAAGAACATGATTACCGCCATGAATGGCTAATTTCTTTTCTTCTGATTTAAGGGAATTTTCATTTAATTATTTTCACTGTGAAATTATGTGTTTCATTTAATTTACTCTTTTAATTCAAGTATTTATCGATTCTTGATTTATTTATATGAGATATTGATATTGGTTAATATGACAATTTAATTCAATATTAATTTTTCTATTGCTATTCAGGATTTTAATGATATGTAATTATCATGAATGAATGGTACAACTAACAATTAGCTTATTTATGTTATGAGTCTTTTATCAATATTCATGTTTAATTTAAGAAATCGATAGAACAAAATTAAATAATTACGGTTATCCCGATTATTTGTATTTTGATTTAACTGTTTTCATAAAATTTAATACTATCATTATATTGATGTGGAACGCTATCGCGCCCAGTCAATTAATAATAAATTTTGATTGAATGTTGGGTTTGCTCAATTAATTTAGAAAAATACAAGATTTATAATGGGTATCCTGATAAATGTAAGGTTAAATGCATGAATTGTAAGAATAATATTTTTTAACCCATGATGAGTGAAACAATCGAATGTATGGATTTTTGTATTAAAATTAGGTAAATTAAATTTCTTTTCTAATTTTCAGTATTTTTGCGTTATTGATTTGTCTCTTAATTTTAGATTATTTATTTTTGAATAGAAATTTATTTTATAAATCCACATTTTATTTTTGGCAATCACTAAAAAGTTAAGTTAATTTAGTTCCCGTGAGATTCAACCTTCTACCACTATTGTTACAAGTTTGTTTGTATTGGGAAAATTGATATTAATTTGAGAGTTTAAACAAACCCGTCCAAGTTTCAATGATGACAACTTGATAGGAGTTGATCCAGACCGGTATAATCTTCTCATCGTTACTTCCAGGTCATACAGTATGAGGCGAGAAAAATTTTTGTTGAGCAAGGGACAGGCTGTAATCTTGTGTATTGGGAAGCCTTCCAATAGATGGGTTTTCAAGTGACTTGAATGTCAAGCCAAGCCAATCAAGGGACTTTCAAGTGAATGAATGTATCCCGAAGGCACCATCTGTCTTCTGGTTAATCTTGGGACGCCACCTAATCATGAAACCACTATAACGACATTCAACGTAATTAAGTTGTCATAGCTCTACAACGTCATTCTGGGCTATCCTGACTTGAACACCTTGGAGAAATTACTTAGCATGAAACATATGAAGATCAAGTTTAGGATATCCACCGGCATTAGGAAGTTATCTAGTGACCTGAAATCCTTATCATTCTCTCTTAAGTAATCTTAAACCCTTT
Organism: Dillenia suffruticosa; assembly: GCA_033439265.1. Lineage (NCBI taxonomy): Eukaryota > Viridiplantae > Streptophyta > Magnoliopsida > Dilleniales > Dilleniaceae > Dillenia > Dillenia suffruticosa. The sequence goes on from JAVTVX010000005.1 coordinate 8,001,954, forward strand.
CGTATTACTATTGTATCTGCATCTTAAGCTACCCACTAGATACTTTAGCATGAGCTTTTCGCACTACAATTATCTTTTCAATAATACTTTGCTTTATTACATTTCCGCAACAAGTTGATCATATCAAATGCATGCAACCGAGCCCCACTCTCTCAACCGAATAAGCATGTCGTCAATGAGGGATATATCTCCTAGACAAGTAAACACGACCGATTCTCTGGACCAAATAAATGTGTTGTCAATAAGGGTAATATCTCCTAGATGGCTATATAGGCCCACTCTCTTGACCAAACAAACATACTGTTAACAAGCGATATATCTCCTAGATGGGTAGACATAGCCCATTCTCTCAACCGAATGAATATATTGTCAATAAGGGATATATTTTCTAGAAGGGTAGACATGACCCACTTTATCGGCTATATGCAACAGAATACACTACAATACTTGATACTTAAATGAGTATTATGGTTAACACTCGAGAAGTTCATTGAATAAGTAACCAAAAGTATTCGTCGATTCGACCAAGCAAGAAAAAAAACAAAGAGGATCCCCTTATGAACAAGAAAAGGGCCAGAACACAAGCAAACAGGGGACAAAATCAAAGGTCATGATCAAGGAGGAATCGAAGTTGGGAGACCTGAATTGAACCAATGGCAACACCTTCAACAGGAACACATCCATATGAGTAATAGCAAGGCTTGAGTTTGGCATCTCAAAATTGGTCTCCTCGCCATTGGGAGGCAGCACATCCATCAATCCCGCTCGATGAATGATCTCCACAATGCACTGCAACCTTTTGGATGATCGATACTGGATAGGCCAGTATTCATCGATAGTGTTCGTGATAATCTCTCCTAGCTCGACTTCAATTCGACAGCCAGAAGAGATCACTTGAATACCTCAGCCAGTTTCTCTACAACCCATAATCACATCTCGTACACCTTAGCCTCCACTACCAGCTCCTCATATTTCTTTAAAACTACCTCGTACTATTGAAGCGTCGTGTTCAAATCAGTCCTCAGACACTCCAATTCATCATTTCAACTGTTTAAAATGGCCTCAAATACTCTCTTGTCCTCGATCTCCTTCTCCCTTTGTACAGGAACACCTTGCAGTCAAGAAACCTCATCACCCATTTGGTTTACTCAGTGCTTTAGATTATTAATTTTCTACTTCTTTCTTGATTTTTTAAATTCTATTCAGATAATGGTTTGCACAAAACAAATAGTGATGATTTTCAAGAGCTGGAAACACAAGCAAGTACAGAACTCTAATAAGCATACTGAGAGCCTAAGAGACAAGACAACCTCATCGCCTTTTTCTAAGGATGACTCATTCAGTTCCAGCTCAAAATGTTGAAAATCCACTGATCCGCTATTCACCTGGCCTCGCTACTGTCGACATAACTGTAACAGTGATCACCCGCACTGATCGCTACGGTCCCCATTTCCCTTTGTCCCTTACGACTATCATAAGACCGAATAGGAATGGAGGAGGGAAGAGTAGTCCCTCGGGTGGTTTTTGCTTACCCTTCCTTGGGGTTAAAGGAATAGTGGAAGAAAGTCCTATACTGATCACCTCCATTGGGCCTAGATGAGCACTTTCAGGGGGTCCTAAAGGCATGTTTATCAGTTTCCTCCTATTTTTCTCTCCTCATTCCAATCTTAGCACTCTCAGTATCCTCTTCTCTCTCTACGATGCCTACACTCCCTGCCTCAATATTCCCCAGTCCTCCTATTTTATCACCACCATCTCTCCCTATCCCATTTGTAAGAACCAACATAGAAGGAAGAGGACAATGCCTCTTAGACCCACATTCATCGACAATCTCTATCCATATTCTCTCTTGCTTCTTCACCTAACAAATTCGATAGTTGAACTTTTCTTCCCTTTCACATTAATGACGAAATGGGAACAATATTGACTAATAGAGCACAGTGTCTAACATACTTTCCACCTCTGTCGCCTCCCTCTTTGACCTTGGCCTCATATGCTTATCCATGGTTATCTCTTCGAGATCCTTTTCCTCAGGGACGGAATTTGAATTCAAATTGAAAACCAAATTTGAATGCAGTTCGGATGGAATTCGAATTTAATCGAATTCGAATTTAATCAAAATTTGTTCCATATTGGATTGATAAAACCAAATTCGAATGAAATTTTTTTATACTACTATTTTATTGTTGGCTTGAAAAGCAAAAGTATTTGGTGCAAGAGGTGCATCATTTGGACCTACAAAAGAAAGGCTCATATATCAAACCACAAAATAAACTTTATGCATTTCACATAAAAGGTGAAGTGCAGGCATCTTTTTTTTTTTTGGTTCAATAAGCTATATCAACTAGTTTCCTGTGAACTCCTCTTCTAGCAATTTTTTCTTAATTTCTTTAAAACTGAATAAAAAAGAAAACTCCTGGGATACAATATGATATAAGGATAGATATAATCTCTTCTTTACCAACCAACAAATGTCTTACATTTGATTTATCATATTCCCCCACCCCACCCCCAATAAAAATGAAAAGGAAATGCATCAAAGAGTACCAATGGGACTCCCAATACAACTAGGAAATAAAGAATCTACAAAAGTACCTGCACCCTTGGCAGATGAAGAGAGAGAGAGAGAGAGGAAAGCCACAGATTTTCAAAGCTAGAGAGAACTGACCTTAAACCTTGATATGGTCATTCTTTACCCCCACTTTGTAGGGCTACAACACTTAACTACACTTTCAACATAACTAGAAAAACATATAAAATAAGTTGGCACTCTTTAAAGCCAAACAAATAATGTAAACCGCAATTAATGGTAAATTGAAAATTAAAAAAAAAAAATTTATGGGCTACCTTTGCAAATTTCCTGGTAAAGACAGAGAGGGGTACTTTCCAAAAGGCTAGCACATGATAAGTAAGTATAGTAGTTAGCCTGTGGATATACCTCCTTCTATGAACATCAACTTCTTTATCACTTAAGTCTGCAGGTTGTGAATTAACCAGCAAACTTGTTGGAGACAGGTCAACATCTAAAGAAAGTTAAAGTGAAATCCTTCAAATGCATAAATAAAGTTATTAAACATTTAGAAAAAAAATTTAATAAATGAAATTAAACAAGAGAGAATGAGAGATTTTCTTGTTTAAACTTTTCAAGATTCTCAATGTTTTCTTCCACATTAACTAGAGATTCACCTGAATGGAGCCAATCTTGAATAATGTTTATACAATTTTAGGAGTTAAAGAACTCTTAAAAGAATCAAGAACTCTTCCTCCAGTACTAAAAAAAAATTTAGAAGCAACCGTGGAAATTGGAATGACTAAAACATCACTAGCAAGCAAAGGCAATATAAGAAATACTAGACCTTTTTTCTTCATCATCCTCAGTCAAATATCTATCCAACTCTGACTTAGAGTCCCTAATAGAACCATAATCTGCCTTTCTCCATTTCAATTCAACCATGTGTTTTTCTTTTATTCTTTGCATAGGAACACTATCGCTAGCATTAGTGCACCAATGTGTATCTACTGAAATTGGACCTAAGGAAGTGGAAGACGAAGAGGATGAAGATGAAAATACAATACTCCTAAAAGAATGATCCGAATGGATTCTCTTATATTTATTAAACAACTCATATGATGCACCCTTTACTTTTTCAGCCAATTTTCTCCCATCTTCATCACCATACTTATTACAAAGTACAATATCTCAATAATGAAATTTGCACCTAGGATCAAGTATACAAACAATGAAAACCAGCAAATTAAACTTTTCAATAATGAAAGACATTCTTTCAAAATCCCATAAATGCAACTAATGTCATTTAAATAAGAGTTTACAGTAATAGATTTTGTACCAAAAACTCTTAAAGTGAGAACATAAAAATGCTAAAGGAAGACAGCCAATATCTTGACATTCTCTTAATCCCAAGAAGTTGCTAGGTTTAGAGCCATGATTTTCAAGATCCTCTTGGAAAGAAAATCATCCATATCTAACCTATCAAATGCTCCCCATACATCTAGGCCACACTCAATATCAAATAAGTGGAGTTCCATCTTGTTGCAACATCAAAACACAAAGATTTATTGCAATCACATTTTTCTAAATCAGCAAACCCCATTAACTTTTTCATCCTAACAGGTGATTGCCTAACATACCTAACTACCACCCTAATAATTTTAACTGACCCGCCAAGGTCTCTTAGGCCATCTTGAACAATAAGTTCATAATGTAAGCTATATACCTAACATGCATCCATTTGCCTTGTAAAACACATAGTACTCCCCTATTGACACATTTTTTTTTAAGATATTCAAGTGCTACGTCATTAGAACTTGCATTGTCAATTGTAATAGTGAAAACATTTTGCAAACCACAATCAATCAAACACATTTCAATAACCTTTTCAATGTTTTAATCCTTATGACTTGATATCGGACAAAAATTTAACACATTTTTTTTTTTGGAAATTCTAGTCACTATCAATGAAATAAGCAGTGAGGCAAATATATTTAATTCTTTGCAAAGATATCCAAGTATCAATGGTTAAACAAACCCTGGGAGCTATATGTTTGATTTGAGTCTTAAGTTTTGCTTTTTCCTCAAGAAACAATTGATAATAATCCTTTGTCACTATACAAGCACAAGTGTCGGCTATAGTGCTTTCAAACAATGCCTAAAACCAACATTTTGTACAAAATTAAATAGAAGTTCATTAACAATAATCATTTCAGCCATAGCTCTCCTAGCAACTTGTTAATCAAATTTTCATGCCATTAAATTAACCTTTGCCTCCCTAATATCTTCATTTGTCGAAGTATTATGGGACAATTGATTTTGGTTTGAAGACTGATTGGTGGGTTGAGGTGCAAAATTCTCATGTAATTCAACAAAATAGAAGTGCCACATGACTTGGATGCACAATTATACTCTCTACCACAATAATTACATTTCTACTTTTTTCTAACCCTCAACATATACAAATTCAGTGAAATACTGCCAAACGACTGGCCTCTTATTATATTCTTTTCGTTTTCCAGCACCCTTTAGTATAGCATTGCTTCCTTTAGACCCTTGGCTTTCACCCTTGGTGCTTCTGCTTTGGCGTGTTTGAAACATAGGATGACCTCATTTGATTGAGACATCTTGCCACCACCTCTACAATACTTGAAAAATAATGTTATCAGTTGAATATAAAAGATTTTTTATTTCACATTTTATAAAATTTTCACCCTCCAAAGAAAGAATATCACTTAATTCATTTATAGTTACCTATATACCACCACTTTGGCTTTCTCATTTTACTTTGGTTTGCAATGACGGAAACTGGTTGGGTATGGTAGTGTATTGGCAGCAAAGAACCTGGGTGATATGTCTTACAATATAACTTCCTAGACCATACTTTCCTTGGGGACCATAAAACCACCATTCGTGAGTATTTGGCAACTGCTGGCTCAGGGATCATGGGAGATGAGCCTTCAGAATCTATCAAGAGCCATTATGAGGGATGAATTGGTTGACAGGAGGCCTATATCAAAAATTAAAAAATCAAAATAAAAAATCAACACAGTTATGAGGGATTTGTCTAGTGAATCAAAAATCAAAAGTCAACACAAATTTTAAAGGCATATATCAAAAATCAAAAATCCGTCAAGAGCCAAGAGAGGGAGATGATGTCGATCATTGAAACAAGAAAAACAAAGAGAGAGAAATCATACCTGATAGTTGAGCTCAAGTGAAGCCTCTTTAATTAATCGATTGATATGAGAGATTGAGAGAGCAGAGTATAGAGATATGAAGAGGGAGAACAGGAGAGTAAACACATAGTGAAATGGCTCTTAGGGTTTGTGAAGTGAAGTAGCTCTTAGGGTTTGATATTGATAAGATTATATTCAATGAGTTTTTTTCTTTAATATCATATATTAAAAAGACTTATATGCCCTTTAACATAAAACTTAATGACTTAATTTATGAGGGTTTCTTTTGTACTTTCGTAGGTGAAGAAAGAAACCTTAATTCAAATTTGAATTCGGTTTGGTTTGGTATCCAAAAATTGTATTCGAATTTGAATTTGACTCTCGGTTTGAATTCGTATTAAAATCCAAAATTTGAAACTAGAACCGAAAACTAATTCATAATTCAAAAATCGAATTTGAATTTGTAAATTCGGATTCGGTTGAACACGATTTGGTCAGCTATTCAATTATAACAAAAAATTGCATACCCCCTACTTTTGATATCATTGATACTTCGGTGAACACACGACGATGAAATCTTAGCCATATCTTATTTGTCTGAGTATTCCTCACAAATTTTGCAAGACCTCTCACTACACAAAAGGTGAAACTATCGAAAGGTAAACACAATAGCATACCAACCAATCAAATGTCATGCCATTTAAAGTGTATTAAAGATGATTTGTTGAAGCCAAAGCAGTACATGCCGCATTTAATACACCGTACTAACATCTTTTTGAATACTTGTCCATCTAAAACTACTCCTGAAACCCTTTATATGGAACGAAACTAGGAGTGGAGGCAAGTGATGGAGCATGGACCAAAGGCCCATTATCATAAGATTTATACCCATAGTCCAATAAACATAATGCACCAAAACGTGTTATCAATATGATATGTATCTCCCGCTGGGTAGACATGGTCCATATCGGTACCTATCGACATGCTCCTTCTTGGTTAGTCGGTTATGCTCAGTATTGTTATCTGGTTAACCAAGGTAATATTAACATTTTCCTAAATCGCGGAAGCAACCTTCTATAATTATGAAAGAGATCATTAACTATTATCGATAAGGAATTTCTTGACAACCTAGACTTTCCTAACTAGGATAATTCTAAATCTATTGTAAATTCTTCACTACGATTCTCGTAATCTCAGGACGTTTTCATAAGAAAATTAGAATTTTTACACCTCGGATGCATATAATTGATGGGCCACGTAGGCTATTTATATATTATGAAGGCCAGTGACTAGGTACGCTCTCTTGATTCTACACATAGCACAAAAAATACATTACAGAGTTTTCTCTCTCTCTCATTCTGTTTCTATTCTCAAAACCGTTCTCTGATTTAAGTATTAGAGTTTTCCACATCGGAGCACCTTCCGAAGGCTTTTTGTAGGTTCCATCAATCAGACGATCTAACAACCACTCTTCCTATTTGAGTCAGTAAAGCTACTATCTGTAAAGCGAAATCCAACTTCAACAACTTTACCGCAGCAAAGCTTTGCTAGATAAACCTAAGAAGTAGCTCCAACTCCAATCCTTATTCTAAAATCCTTGGTTCCTATTTCCAAATCCAACAATGCGTACGTCCTGATTAATTTCTAGGTTCTACTCCTTAAGTTTCTCATCGCCACAACCACTGATCTTTTGTTCTTTCATTCCAGTTTCTCACCATTACTAGCCTGCTTCTTTAATACTATGATCGTACTGCTGAGACAAAATAATTGGTAGAAGTAATAGTACGAAACTATCCACAAGTTTTTTTGGCTTCGATCCTCTTATTAACATCATTATCCCCCACCCCCTCCTATACTTCTTTCTTGGGTTAGGTTTCTCTTGCTCCCTTCACCTATGACTGATCTTCTTTTATTTCTTGCCTTATTACTACTTAATTTATGATTAATAAACTTGTAGGATTGAAGAAGGAGATTAACCAATTTGGAATTTTTTTGGTCAATATTTTTTATCTTCAACTCTTGAGAGGTCAAGAAGGATCTTATATATGATTCCTTTGTTTTGCCCTCCTCTTCATCTAGCAACACCAACACAATGGTGGAATTGACCCCACTTATGTCAATTTGGGAAGGAATTCCCCTAAGAAAGCAAAAAAGAAACATTGCATGCATACAGGCAACAACACAAACTCTGTGCCCCTATCCAAGATTTTATTCTTTTCTAAAAAGTTTTGATGGTACATAATTCAATAACTCATTACCATAAAAACTAGAGACTTCCAAATCCATTGGGGCCAACTCTTGCTTAGCCCTCTCGGCCATGTTGGTTAAACCCTCTCAGGTAGGCCACTTGCTCACTTCTCAATCGAATGTTCTTTTGGCTATTACTAATCTACTGGTGAATAACCTTCCTCATGGAAAATTAAGATCATGATCACTTACAATTTAAAATTCCTCAAATCTCGGGAGTAATTTTTTTTTAATAAATAAGGAAATTTTCATAATCCCTCCCAATAAGTTAGGGAATTTTTATGATAATTTAAACTACCCTTATTCTATAAAATTCTAAATTTTATAAAAATCTTTGACTACAATTCTTGTAATCTCGAAAGATCTCCAATAATCTCTTCATAAAGAAACTAGAGTTTCTACACTCTCAAACAAGAGACTTACAATCCATGTATATGCTATTTATATTAAATACAAGTGACCTGCCAGGTATGCTGTTTATGTTCAATAACTCTATACTTATCACTCAAAGATGACACAAGATTATTTTACAGCTCTCTTTAGTTTATTCTTTTTCTTTTATTATCACTCTTTCTGACTTGAGTGTCAAAATTTTCTCTGTCAAAGCCATCTATGGCGGTATTTACATGTCTTATTATCTACAAAGATCTAGAAGATTCATCATCACCTGTTCCCTGCTCAGGTTACTAGAACAATTATCTATGAAGCAAAATTTATCTCCAACAGATTGGCACCGTTTGTAAGAACAGACTGACTTTTTAGCCAAACACACTTTACGCCCTGCTTATTACCTCTCCATCATCATGTCACTGAAGAGAAAAAACCAATGATTGGTTTCGATGATAACGATCTGGTAGGGATCGACCTAAACTGACATGACCCATTGGTCATCACCATCGAGATTTGCTAACATCTCGTGAAAAGAGTTTTTGCCAATCAAGGCATGAATTACGATATCCTCTATTGGACGCTTCTAATGGATGTGTTTTGGCTGAACAATTTTCAACCCCATGATGGACCTCTAAAGGGACTCTTTAATGAGTGGTTATACCCTAAAAGTATTATCTCGATTCCAGTCACCGTAGGAACACCCCCTAACATGCTACCACCATAATCACTTTTAGCATGGTAAAATTTATGTCCCTCTACAACACCATTCTGGGGCTACCAAAATATAGATGGCTTATGAAAGGTCCCATTTCGAGAAAATATTAAAATATGTATTTGCATTTGCATTTTATTAAATACACTTAACGACTATTCCCTTTCTCTCTTCGGAGAAAGGTGAAGGTGTGGCTAAACTCATTCCCATCAAATCATTTTACAAATTGAGAAAGTTTGTCTCGATCATTTTTGGTTCAATATTTTCACCTAATAAGACTGCTAAACTACATAATGACATTATTAGTTTTAGGCAATTTGATGATGAGTTTTTATATAATGGTTGGAAATATTTTAAAATTTTGATTAGGTGATACCCACATCATGGTATATCTGATTGTTTCATTTTGTAAACTTTTTATGACAGTCTTTTAATTTCTATTAAAATTACCATTGATACTACAATTGGGGATATGTATTCATGAGCAAGTCATATAATGAATGATATAGCTTCAAATTAGTATGATTGATCTAATGAGCGTGAGATTCTTAGGCAAAGAGTTAGTGTGTATGAGATTGATAGTTTTACTATACTCAATACAAAAATTAAATCATTGATTAATATTATTAAATCTAATCAACTTAATACTGTAATTAACAAGGTTTTGTATTGTGATTATTGTGGCAATTCTACTGATATGGTTTTTGAGTACCTGTAGGTACAACAAATAAACTACATTTTTAACTTTGGTAGGTCTCAAGACAACTCTTACTCCAACATGTATAACCCTAGGTAGAGGAACCATCTCAATTTTTCATGGAGTCAAAGAGCACCATAGAGAGTGAATCCACTAGATTTTAATTCAGAGAATCCACAACCAAGAGAGATCAAGACATCATGGGAATTGGTAATTGAATGATTAGCAATATCAACTAATGATAGGTTTGAAAAGATTGAAAATAAAATTGATAAATTAGCTAACGTCTTTCATTCTCGTGTACTAGTAGACTATCGAGTGACACTAAGAAGAACCCTAGAGTACAGATAAATGTAATCTTGTTAAGAAATAGGAAAGAACTGCAAAAGGTTTCAGATCTGTTAGAGGATGAAAAGGAAAAACAAGAGGCCAAGGAAGAAATCTACTAGCCTACAAATAAGAAGTCCAAGGTATCAGATTCTAAACAGGGACATACTTTATGTTTGAGTAAATATAAATTCCCTATTCCTTTTCTTAGACGTCTTTTATGTGCAAAGGTGAAATTTGAAAAAAAATTTGAAAATTTTAAAAAATTGTATATTAATATTCCCCTTTTGAATGTCATTAGATAGGTGTTAGGCTACTGGGGATTCCTCAAAGATGTGATTAATAAGAAGAGGAAGCTGGATGAAGTTTCTAAGATTAAACTTAGGGAGGAGTATTTTGCAATCTTAAAAAGAAAGTTGCCACTGAAACTAAAGAATTCAGAGAGTTTTTCTATCTCTTGTACAATTGTCTTTTCTGATTTTTCTAATGTTTTATATTATCTAGGTTTTTGTATCAATCTCATACCATATTCTATGTTTTTGAAGTTATAGTTAACAGAATGTCAACCTATTGATATTTCTTTACAATTAATTGATAAAAGTATAAAGTATTTGAGAGGTATAATTGAGGATATATTGGTTAAAGTTAATAAATTTATTTTCCCTATCGATTTTGTTGGCTTGAATATGGAGGTAGATGAGGACACTTCTGTGATTTTAAGCCGACCTTTCCTTGCCACTGCATAAACACTTATTGATGTTTCTTGTGGGAAGTTGATTTTGAGAATGAATGATGAAAAAATTGAGTTTAATATTTTTCATTCCATGAAAAAATTTGATAAACAATAAGTTTTTAAAATTGATTACATTGAGATGATTGCTGAGCATGATTTGAATGTCATTTATTTAAAAGATACTCTTGAAAATTGCATTGTTAGCTCGTTGCATGTGAAGTATGATTTTCTAGATAATGAACATATTGATACATGTGTTGTTTTGGATGCAAATCTAGGTATTTTTCCTACAAGATATGAGAGGTTGCAAGAATCTTTCGGTGTTGAGAAAAGTCTCAAACCGAAGCAAGCCATGGTTAGCCAAAATGTTTGTCAATTTGATTCAAGATTAAAGTTTATGCCTGGTAACTTGAAATCTAGATGGACCAGACCAATATATGAGACAGGTTGAAGTAAAGTGACTATGCCTAGCTAAAAACAATAAAGAAAGACATTTATTGGGAGGCAACCCAATATTTTTATGATTTTCTTTAATATTTGTTTTTGTTGATTTAATTTTGTTTAAGTTTTGATAGGTGAATTAAAAAAAAAAACCCTTTGCACGAGAGAAGGAAATCGTTGCTAAAGATAAAGCTATAGGTTTCATGAAAGTTTTCTATTCTCTTTCCTTTTATTTTATTTACATTGCACATTGAGGACAATTTTTAGTTTAAGTGTGGGGGAAGTATATATATGACTGATTTATTTGTTTTTTTTTTTAAGAATTTAGGAAATTTGAGTGATGAATTTTTGTTTGGATCTCAAGAGTTTAGTTAATTTTTTTATTCTTTCCATGCCAACACAATTTTTTTTTGAGTTTTCTAGTCCTTATATGTTACTTGTTTTGAATTTGTTTGTATGAAGGTCGACTGATATTAGTAGTTGTTAGTTATATGCTGATTATTAATCTTTTTATGGTTGAATTGAAAAATAAAAATATAAGATTTAATATCAAATTTACTGAAATGAGAAATTGAGACTTAAAAAACAATTTGTTATACTTTCATTTTTTTTTGGTTGAATGTATATCACATATGAAATGAACAATTTAGAATTTATTTTGTTATATATTTTGAAACCACATTTTTTATTTTCATGTACCAAAATAATTAAGTCACATTCTTTGTCTTAATATAAAGAATGTCATACCTTAATATTTGAGTATTTTTAATAAATTATTTTCACTCAATATTTTTTACCTATTATCATATCTTTTACTATAACCCTATTACAACCATATTAAGATTTTTTTATTGGTGCATAAATTTCATATATATGAGTTGTGAAAATTTGATATATTAGTAAGGCTATGGTAATACCATCCTATTATATTGATTTGAGTGATTCACTTAATTTTATATAAAATTGAGTGCATTGAGTAGTTGAAAAATATTTTCCTTGATTCTATTGAGTGATACATTGTAAGGGTGTAATTTCATATTGTTCTTGATTTCAATAAGATTATAAGGGATGCAATTTTTTTTAATGCCAAACACTATGAAGTATTGGTTATCTTGATTACAATTATAATTTAAATTCATTATACGTATGGCTAGGGTTTTGGAAAAATGAATTGGTTTTGAAGGAAATCATTTTTGCTTGAGGACAAACAAATATTCAAGTGTGAGAGTATTTGATAACAATATTTTTTATATACTTGAATTATATTATTTTAGACTTTATTTATGAGTTTTAGAATTGTTTTAAACCTTATTTTATAATTTTGTACTGATTTAATTTTGTGAATAATAATTTAAGAAACTTTGGGTTTACTTGCTATTTTTGGATTAAACCAGCAGCTGTTAATATTTTGGGAATAACTTTCTACTCCGAGATCCAATTAAAGTGATTCTTATGGCATTGGAAAGAAGACTTCAGCTCTACAAAACTTGTGAAGACCTCAGGGGCTAATTCAAACATGAGCTTATCCAAAATTTGGGTCTAAATTAATGCATATCGAAAAATGAGTCTATATCGAGAAAGGAAACTACTAAGCACATTTTAAGGAGATATTTTTGGAATTCAGTTGTAATCTCAGGACTCTCCAAATTCAAGGAAAAGAAAATTTTCATGTTTTGAGAAAACTAGAGATCATCATCACGGAGCAAGAAGAAGTTTTCAAATCAAAAACAAAAACCAAGTTTAAACTCAAGTTTCCGAATTTCTCTAGTGTTGTAGTTCTATATATATATCATTGCTTGGACAGTATGGGAGATTCATGTTTTTCCCTTTATTTCTCTCATTCCTCCACCATTTTACAAACTCTAGCAACTGCATCCTCATGTCTTCCACATCCACACTCGTGCAAATAAGGGTTGTAATGTTTCTTATTATTTTTTCATTTTTCTTTTCAATGTCTAGCTAATTTTATTATTCCTATAACTCGATAAATTCTATTTTTAATTAATTACATGGTATGATTTAATTATTTGTCTTAAATTTTATTGGTATGATTATTAATTAATAAGATTTTATTATTGAATTTAATATTTTGAAATGTTTAGGCTTGCATTTTGCATGATTTGAGATCAAGTGCATTATGACCCATATAATTATATAAGATTAGTCTAAACAATAAAATTTATATAAGATTATGAGTACAACCATTGGATTAACTTCATGTGTAAAAATTTAGTGAAAATCTTAAATTACAATTTTTTGCAGAATTTAAAACAATTCAATTAATCAAAATTGTATGACCATTGGATTTTAATTAGTCACATTAGGGATTCTTTACATGACTATCAGGTAAATCTAATTTTGAAAATTTTGTTTTCATCATCAATAATTCATTAGCTAATAAACTTATAGATTTGAAGAGATTCGACTATATAAGAAATTGAAATAGATGAAACTGATGTCCTAAAGTTTTCATCATATTAGGGTTTCCATCACATTAAGATTTTGTATCTCAAATTTTGTTTTTAATAATTTCTAATAACTTCACATCTCTAATTCAATTTATCCAACTTAAATTAGATTTATTCATATTTAGTAATACAACATATTCTCGTGGGAACGACACTTGTTTTGTATTATACACAACATTCGACTCGCATATACTTACCCGAATTCATGGCCTCAAAATTGTATACCAGAAACGCATCGTCATATAGGACCCAACCAGGTAGACTCGACCCATTCTCTCAGCTCCATGCCTCAAACAGGTTATGCACTCGTACTCTTGGCTTCGTGCTATGCAAGGCTTCCATACCCTCTCTCTGCTTTATGCCTCTCACACTACTTATACAGGCTCAGCACGGCTCAACACCAACATTCAACTTTATACCTTATGCAGGTCCTAGCAAGATACAATGCTTATTCTCTTGACTATACACCTCACATGGATCTCAGCACATGTTTAGAATTCAACCCTGATTTTTTTTATCTCAACATCCAAAAAGTGTTCTAACAACCCTCTTAGTTATAATAAAATCAGAGACAACTCAGAGCCCAAGTCCTTTTATTCCAACACATGATCAACAAAATAGCGAGAACATGATCATGTCAAAGAAGAAGATTCTCTACTCATTTATTCATCCAAGTTTTCATACATATGAGAGGCAAGGTTTGGAGAACTCAATATTCAAGTCTCTTAGCATGTCTTAATAAGGCAACAAGAACACCACAGTCTCAAATAAAGCAAGCTCTATATTTATTCATCTAAATATCTACACAGTGGGTCAGAATCTATGCAAGCAGAAGTAGAGGAACAGTAATAGCAAGGGAATTTCATTTCAACAAATTGATTCAAATTTTCATACGTTACACATGTGAAGGGGACAAAGTTCATTCAAACCGGAATAGAGTACAAGATCTATAGACAACAAAGTACATAAATGAGACGATTACAAGGAAAGGGAAGGACTGTCCTATAGCCGAAAAATAATTTGGAACTCAATGCCACTATTCTTTATCTTGCCGACCAGATTTGTTCTCCAAATCCCATCCTCGTATATTTCATCTCCCCACTCATCTCACCTACGAGCCGTTTGCCCTATTTATGTAGCCCAAGGAACACCAGAAAACTCTCGTAAAAGAATTATTAGCCTCTTATTGCTAGGCTACCTCCTTGTGGTGCAGTGGGGAAACACCCTTACCTTCCAAAGGACTCTCCAAAAAGGGATTGGAGATGCCTTCATCTAATGCAATACCACTGAAATATCGATACTGAACTATCATGACATTGGGTTTCTAAATGCCATGATGAAATCTTATATCGATAATTTCCCTACTGATGGACTCTTGTATCGATAATTCTACCACGATATTCTAAAATCATCTCTATTCTTTCATTCGCAACTTTTATATTCCATAGCTAACTGATTCTTGTAGCTACCCCATGCCAATGACTCAGAATCCCTCACCATCTTTTATTTATTTTTTTATTTTTTACAAATCTCATGACTTATGAACTAAAATATGGATGCCAGAATCTCATCTCACTAAATAATGTGACAAGACTTCACCAAATACCTTTTACTATTTATGACAACTGAAAGCGTGTTGAGTATGATTCTTAGCGATCGAAGTGGCATGATTCGCAATTGAAATTGTAGCTTTCATGTTTAACACTCCACTATTGTATCTTTTCCACTTATCCAAAAATGCTTCACTTTCACACCCTTCCAAACTTCCCAATTCCTAGCACTTTAACTTTACTACTTGTGCCATTTCTTCAAACCAACATTAGGAGTGGGGGCAAATGATGGTACATAGTCCAACAACTCATTACCATAAAGATCGGAGACTACCAAACCTATCGGGGCCATAATTATAAAGTGTATAGACCATTAAGGGGATCTCTACACCAAACACCTTCTCTATCTCTAGACCTCTCGACTATCTTGGTTAAACCCTCTCGGGTAAACCATTTGTTCACCTCTCGATCAATATTCTTTTGGCTAACCTCTCCTAATTTCGGGAGTAATCTTTTTCAATAAAGAAGAAAATCTCCATAATCTCTCCCAATAAGATAAGGAATATCCGTGACAACTTGAACATCCCTTATTCTGTAGGATTCTAAATTTTCTAAAAATCTTTAACTACAATATCTGTAATCTCGAAAAATCTCAATGATCTCTCCACAAGAAAACTAGGGTTTTTATACTTTCAAACAAGAGATTTACTATGCATACACATGTTAGATATATTAAAAACAAACGGCTCAGTAGGTATGTTCTTTATATTCAATAACTCTACACTTATCACACAGATGCAATACAGAGTAATTTTATGGCTCTACTCAATTTATTATTTTTCTTTCATTACCTCTCTTTCTGACTTGAATGTCAAAACTTGCTCTGCCGAAGCCACCTCTAACAATATTTGCATGTCTCATCATTTACAAAGATTCAGAAGACTCATCACCACCAGTTCCCGGATCGAGTCAGTAGAGTAGTTATGAGTAAAACCAACCTCCAACAAGTTTTTCCGTCCTTGCTATTTTCATGGCTTATATAGCTATTGCCTATTGGATCCATCCATAGCCAACCCTTGTCTTATCTTTATCTTGATAATAAAATAATGCCACCCTTTCCTTTCATTTTTCCTATTCTCACCCATCAAGTTAGCCTACTTGACTGAATCTTCAATCAACTCATTTCATTTCACTAGGGATGGGAAAAGGCCGATATGGTGCGAGTTTTGCTAATACCATATCCACACAAAAATCTTGACCTATAATCGATATCCGACTCATAAAAATCATATCCAACTCTATAGATTTCACACACAAAAAAAAACGAACCTCGCTAAGTTGTCACTTTTTTTTTTACTCTTGATGAAAAACAAATTATAAAATCATGAGAATTTTGGTAATATATCATATTTACCTAAATCTAGTTTAAAAATCAAAACATGTAAATAAATAACAAAAATAAGTATAATGCATGGAAAAAAAAACTCAAGAATGAAGAGCAGATAGCAAGAAAGAAAACCTAAAATAAGAATAAATGGCAAAAGCATGAGCAACACACATTGGAATAAAAAAAATAGTAACAAAAATTTTCTAGGAAAAACCTAAATTTGAACCGTTAAGAAAATTGTTATCGAATTCTAATATTTTGATAATAATAAAACTTTACATATATTTTTAATCAATTTATCAAGTGTGTAGATTTTTTAAGTTGAGATTCTGTTAAAAAATTCGTGAAAACAATAGCTGTATAGAAACTGTTACCATAGAAGTATCAAGATTCTATAGAAAAAGTCATAAATTATCCCGAACCTGTAGAATCTGGGTAAGTTTTGAAGAAATATAATTTTATCTCAAATCAAAACCCAACTCAACAAATTAAGTATAGATTGAATACTGCACTTAATCTAAAAACACACCTAAATATATCATCAGAAAGTTCAAGCGATAGAAGATTTAAATTTAAATTATTTATTGAATTAAAAGCAAGTTTTTAGAAACAAGAAACTAATTTTTCAGGAATGTTTTGTCATCTATTACTTCTTCAACAACCCAATATTTTTCAAATTTGAAATTATCAAGTTAAAGAGAGGTTATTGATGTTTAAATTCAAACATTTATAGTGGTAAAAATCAAAAGATATGGTGGAGAAAATCAAACACAAATTCATCACCTTAACCAAATTTTTATAGCGGTAAAAGTTGCTGGAATGCCAATTCTATAGTCTTATATTTTCACGATGGTGACTAGTTTTGTAAGGACACTTCCTGTAATTTAAAGTTCAATATGTAGAGAATATGTAGCATCTTTTACAGAGTGATTTTGATACTTTGGGAGTGATATATTAGTTTTGAAAATAGGCTATGTAATTAGTCTATGTTGTTTGTTTTGTAGAGATTGTTTGCTTGTACGCATTGTTAAACTTTAGAAAGTTTAAAGAGAGTGTAAGGAACATTTTGTTGAGTAGATATACTAATTAAGTGAGACTTAAAGTGGAGTGTTTGTTGGACTAACTCAAGGTTGAGGTGTAGATTGTTAACAAAAGTGGATAAACTTGTAACTCTTATAAATAGTAGAAACTAACAATTACTAGACCATGAACCAGAAAAATAGACATAAACATAACACCGTATCACTATAAATAGTCTTTTTTTTCCTTAGTCACTTTTATTTTTTCAACACATTTACATGAATTTTTGGCTTTAGGATTATTTAAATTAATCAGACTAATCTAAGTATTTTTAGTAACAATCAATTCAATCGTCTTCTTGATTGTCATAAGAACCAACACAAACAATTTGGATGACTTATCTGGCAAGAAAGAACTATAAAAAGTGATTTTGGAGTTACCATAGATTTGGTTGATGAGCAAAGAAAGAGGGAAAAAAGAGAGATTTGTGATGTAAGAGAAAGCAAATCACCTTCCTGCTTCACCCCATCAGGAATTATCGACTCAATAGCATGGTGGAAAGGAAAAGCAACAAAGAAGATATAGGGAAGAAGACGAGGGAAATAAAGTAGGCAATGTGTTGGCAGCAATTCAAGGAAAAAAGAATCCAAAGCAGCACCAAAACAATGCCAATGACGCATATGATCAACACCTCTTTGATAACTATCTTCTCGCTCATTGTCAGCAGTATGGGTGGTCAAGTGAAGGGATGAAGGTGAAGGGCGAAGTAAAGGGGCGACTTTAATGAAAACCTAATTTTAATCGATTCAGCCTGAGTTCGATTTTCAAGATATATATCTGTATCTGAATTGACCATGATCCATTTTTCCCCAAAAAAAAAAACAAAAAAAAAACTCTGTTCCCTTGGGTTAGATTGATAAGGGATCCATTGGATGAGATCGGATACTTTCTCACTAAAAAAAATTATTATTTTAAATTTTATCTCTTCAAATACCTTGAGTTTTAATTATATCTTTTTACAAAAATTAATTTCAAATTTTCTCACTTTAAAAATAAACATATTAATTTTAATTCTCTAGAAAATTAATTTAATTTATATTTCCTCTTTCACTTTAAACTTTCATCTAAAAAAAATTAAAATTTATTTTCTCTTTGTAAAACTAAATGTTTTTATTTTCAACTCGCTCAAAAGTTAATAGATTGAAATTTCTCTTTTTAAACATATTTATTTTTTCCCTTTAAAAATACAAAAATTAGTTTTCTTTCTTTAAAAATATATATTAATTTTTTACTTTCTAAAATATTAGAATTTTATCTCTAAATACATTAGTTTCTGTATAAAAAATGTAAACTATAAAAATCAATTTAATTTAAAATTTCTCTTTTTAAATACATTATTTCAAGTTTTCTATAGGTAAAAATATAAATTTAGTTTTCACATTCTAAAATAAGACACATTAATTTAATTTACTATTTGTTTTATTTTAGAAGGAGGTAATGCTTTTAAACGCTTTAAATATGAGTATACTTTTATTCCCTATTGAAGAACTATTTTTTTTTTACCTCTCCATAGTATATCTAAATTGAATTTTGTATACCAAATATGAAAAAAAAAGAGCTAAACTTTCTTTTGAATATGTTTTATCCTATATCAAACGCAACAATGGAGAGATACATAAATAAATTTTCCAAATTTTGATACTAAATCAATGAAACTTTTCCAAATTTAGATGCTAAATCTATATATTAAATAATAAAAGTATTTTTTTTTGGCGCTGATGAAAAGAAGTACTCAAATATAAATGTCCTTCGTCGAAATACACAATGTCCTCCGGTTAAATGATGCCATTTGATCTTGAATAAAATATTACATAGTAATCAATTACAAGTAAAATTTAATACTAAAATTATTTAGCCAAAAAAATTTGAGTTAAATGATCATTCTAACAATTAAAAAAATTATTAAACAAAAAAAGAGAAAAGTTTGTGTTTTATATTATTCTGCCCCGATGCATAATTAACTTTACAAAAAGAAGGAATTAATTTTTATATTTTAGATTTATGGGTTTGAACATTTTTTTAATAGGCTTGTTTGGTCCGCATGACTGGAAAAGAAATGGAAAGGTTTGCACGTGACTTTGTCTAAGGAATTTTAATTTTTTTTATTATTATCAAAAATTTTGAATATAAAAATATACAACATTTCAATTAAATTATTATAATAAAATAAATATTTATAGAATACTCTTATTCATTACTATAAATAAAAAAATATAATAATTAAAAAGTTAAATATCCAATCAAATCAATAATAATCTATTTAAATATTTAATATTTCTAAATATATTTTTTAAGATTAAATTTTCAAATAAGCGGATATTGCAATTTGATATACGTTTCCTATTCGGGAAAAGGAAAAAGAAAATGTTGAGAAGAGGAAGAGGAGTATTGAGAGTTTTTAAAATATATATCGGGGTTGGAGGGCGCATTTTGTAATTTCAGGAGGAGGGGAGTGGGTGTGGGGAGGAGGGTTGACCTTGGCCCCCGCTGAGAGATCTGATCAATGATCACAATTCACGAGAGAGAGAGAGAGAGAGAGAGAGAGAGAGAGAGATAATTGATTGCATAGAATTGAACCCCTGCTGAGTCCTCAATCGTATTCGACCTGTCATCTCTACTAATTTATAGAATTAAATTACAATTCTGAGGGAGCGGGGAGTCTTCTTCAAATCGTTCAATGCAAATTGAAGTGGAAGAGTAGTAGTAGAAGGAATTCGGGGAAATATTGAAGAAGAAGAAATGGGGTGGTGGAGGAACTCATTCCAAGAAGTGGGGACGACGAAGCCAGTGTTCATAACCATCTACATAACACTCCTCGTAGGCATCATCTTCTCTGCTTTCTATGTCTTCTCCGCCATTTACTCCCCAATTTCCACCTCCAACTCCTCCTCCCGCTTATTTTCTTTTTCCTCCTCTTGTAAGTCTATTTCTTCCTTTTAATTCATTCCTTCATCGTTTCTCCTATGAATACACATTTCCATATGTTAAAATTTTGAATTGTATTCAACGCGATTTCTGATTTCAGCGTTTCTTTGTTTTTGCTGCAGACCTTTCAAACTCAAGCCAAGCTTCAAATCGATCCCACTCCCATGCCTCAGTTGTTCCTGCAATAACACCACCTCCTCCAGCACAACTTGGAAGCAAGCAAGTGAGACCTATATGGGAGGTTCCACCTCCCGGAGCAAAGATGCCTCCTACAAAGGCCTTTCGGCTGACAAAAGAACTGGTGCAGCAAAGAGCAATAGATAACATTATTATTGTCACCTTTGGTAACTATGCCTTTATGGATTTTATCCTCACTTGGGTAAAGCACCTTACTGATCTTGGCCTTTTCAATCTTCTTGTTGGTATGTTCCCTATTACTTCATCGCCGTGGCTTTGTTACCGATTCAGTAACTTAAGTTGAAGCCATCCTGGATTAACACTAACTCTTTTCCGTATCATGATGTAAAATTGATGCTACAGGCGCAATGGACACTAAATTGTTGGAGGCTTTGTACTGGAGGGGCATACCAGTTTTTGACATGGGCAGCCATATGAGCACTGCAGATGTCGGATGGGGCTCACCTACATTTCATAAAATGGGAAGGGAAAAAGTTTTCCTGATTGACGCCATTTTGCCTTTTGGCCTTGAGATATTGATGTGTGATACAGACATGGTTTGGCTGAAGGTAACCTTTTCTCCTATTATGCCCCCTCCTTTTTTTTCCCAGTCATTATTCTTTAAAGAGTAAGTCTCCTATTTTATGGATGCTAAATCGGAAATAAAGTTGCTGTAATTCCCCCATTAACTTTTGGTGAGCTTCAAGACTGTTGAGGGTTTCCATAGGAAGTTTGTGGAACAATTGATTTGTCTTTCAATGTGCAAAAGGGAACTAGAATGCCAAAATGCCTTCTGCTTTGTAGCCCTTTATTTTCTGATGAGCCTTGTACCCAAAATAGCTTTTTTTCAGCCTTTGTTAATTCTGTTCCTTGTCTTTAATATTCTTGTTCCATGGGCATCCTGAATAAATCTCCTTCATCCCCCCTGTGAAAGAAAGTTTAAATCTAGCCGTTGGTGGAATCCCAATGGAGATTTGCGTAAAACAAAAAATAAGTTGATACTTGTAGATAACTATGTTTTGTTTTGTTTGCCTTGAATTTTATTGTAACCGCAACCCAATTGAGAGAGAAAATGAGAGATCTGTTGGGGCTGACCTGCTTCAGATTTTAGTGTCGTAGATTTATTGTGTCTTCTTGGGGCATTGAGCGACTGTTTTCTTTTTCACATCAGGTGTATTGGATTGGGTTTTTCAGTGTCTAACTTTGAACTTTGTCTCTGCAATTTAGTAACTTTTTTCAAAGGGGTTGCAAGTGCTAACCAACAGTCATTTGTTCATGCATCTCAACTTATTCCTCTCTCTCTCACATTTTTATTTATTTATTTATTTTGCCTTGCCTACTGCCCCTGGAACAGAACCCACTCCCCTACTTTGCCCGTTTTCCTGGAGCAGATGTGCTAACGTCAAGTGATCAAGTAATACCTACAGTTGTTGATGATGGGTTGGACATTTGGCAGAAAGGTGAGGATAGTCTTTTTATGCTTTTTAATGCCATGATAATCTTCCATGATTTAAATTTTGCCAAGGCCCACCATTTTCAAAACTCTTTTGTAAGGTGAAAGGCAGGAATGTTCAGCAACTGCAGTTTTCTTTATCTAACTAATAGACTTAATGGGCACATGCGTAGCGTGTGCAATGTATTACAATTTGCCGATAATTTATCACATTAACAGATGATCTTTTTGATTATTTTAGTATTAATAAAAAAATAGAATACTGAAAGTATGGGCAGAAACAAAAACACAAAAAAGAAAAGTGAAACAAAAACCACCAAAAAAGAAAAAAAAATTCACAAATTGAATTGATGTTATTTTATGTGGGTTTCCTAAATTCAAGTCCGAAAGCATGAAAGGCCCATTGTTCCACTTTGCTTTTTGCCAGAACCTTTTACTTGCTCAGATTGCAAAACCTAAAATGAGATAAACCACATTGACTTGTGTCCCATAGAAACAGTTGAAGATAGACGGATTGTTGGTTATCTTGAGACAGAGAGATGGATAGCATAAGATGTGAGATGTGGAGAACCTTTTCAGTTAAGTTCACTTTAACAACCTAACACTTGACCAGATTCACATTTATGAGGTACTTTTGTCACAAACATGTGAAAGCTTCATTTTAGAAACTGAAGGTAAGTTCTACAATATTAGATGATATAGTTGAGTCTGATTTTGAGTCTGATCTTCTTCAACCTCATCCAAAAGGTTGCAGTTAGGATTTCCTGCAATGGATACTTTTGATATACTTCTAGTTCAATAGATGCTGCTTGCATAAGGAGATTATCAGTTTCCTGGAACAGTGTGGATTCAAGTCTATTTACAGGATAATATATTTTGCATTTTACGTTAACGAGTTAAATTTGGCATAGGCCCTGGTTAATGTAAGAAAGGAAAGGGTAAACAGTTGAAAGAGATTGGAGATTAGAGATTAGAGATTTTTGTGTAGGAAAGGTAATTGAAAGGAGGCTGTCGGGTAACTGATGAAGACTGTTAGCTCTAATATTAAAGATTTAGTGAATGAAGCAATCAAAATTTAAGGAGAACATCCTTGTATTCTCCATTGCTTTTTAACATACCAGCAATCGAACTTGAAATTGTAGATGTAGTTTGGTTAGAAGTATTTAGAAGTCATGGTTTAAGGACAGGAACACATGCCTCCAAAAGGGTCTCCATGGCTCTTCTACCCTTTCTGTCCTGCTCCCTTTCAAGGGAGGACATTGTTGGTTCGCTTCTTTATGGTCCATCCATATTAACATATAGTTCTACTTCATGTGAGGAGCTCTATTATGTCTATGGTTTATGTTCCCTTAGGTGATGTTTAGGAAGTGGTTTAATGTGATCTGATTTCCTATCAGAAAGGATTCCGAGATCAGCATGATAATGAGAATATGCTCTCTTGGGAAGATCTAGTTGAAATAGACCAAAACGTGCCGGATGGGAGAAGTTATCAATGAGAGGGGATTTAAATGGTTTATGTGGGTAAGGATGTGGCTAAATGTGATAGAATACATGGTGGATATGGCTAAGTAGTACCATTCATACTTTGTTCGAAAAGAGACACTCAATAATGTTTAAGGGTGGTCTAACTGCTAGTCCAATAGATTATTTTCTTATGAGAGAACTAAATAAGGGAATTTGCAAAGATTCTGATGCAATACCTGAAGTTTAACAGCTCAACATAGAATAATAGTACTATGTATACCTCGTAGGAAATGGAAAAAAGTTGGTTGTAGGAACCATAAACCTACATTCTACTGAGGAATTTACATGGTGTAAGGAAATTGGGGTTTCGACATGGAAACTAGCATTATGTGGAGTGAAATGTAAGTGTATTCTTAAAGTTGCAAAAGCAGTGCTTAAAGAATCAAACAGAATGGATATTTTGGAATGGAGGGTTGGTGGTGGGGGCAAAATGACAGTCTAGACAGGCTGTTAAAACAAAGAGAATTTGCTATAAAAGAACTTTTATGTCCATTGTGCTTTTCTCCAAATGTTTCCATATTGAATTTAAAATTTACACCCACCTTTCCTTCAAATGTTTTATCCAGGAAAACTGTTGATATTGTGAATATTTTCTTTTAGTCACATAGATGATGTCCAAAGTTTTGTAATATTGCATCCTTTATACATCAAGGTTCATTATCTCATGCATGGCACATTCTTTGGACAGTTGGTGCTGCCTACAACATTGGGATCTTCCACTGGCGGCCTTCAGATTCTTCAAAAAAAATGGCAAAAGAATGGAAAGATCTTCTTTTAGCTGATGAAAAGATATGGGATCAGAATGGTTTCAATGACCTCATGCGCAGGCAGTTAGGACCATCTGTTGATGAAGAGAGTGGCCTTGTATTTGCTTTTGATGGAAACCTTAAACTAGGAATTTTGCCGGCAAGTATATTTTGTAGCGGGCATACTTATTTTGTCCAGGTATGTCTTTTTTTTTTTTTTGAATCACGATTGATCGATATTCATTTCTCATTTTGCCATGTCTACATAGTATATTGCCAATTTTCTATTATTTTCCTACCCGATGCAATAGGACCTTGAATAATGTTTGACGCAGTGGAAGTGTGGTGATGTAGTTTGTTAAAATACAAACCTTAAAACTATGCAAGTTTGGTGAGTCCAACCACTAAGGCTTTGCAATAGAAAGTCCACCCACCGAGAAAGAAACTACATTCCTCTATTAAAAATATATCTATTTGAATTACAATAAAAAAAAAAAATGTTTGCATAAACTTAGGCTAGAATAGGCTATAAGAAATAACCAAATACAGCTTGACTAAAATAAGGAAATTCATAAGTGTAATGCAACTTTTGAAGTTCTAGAAACCCTAGTTGAGAAAATAAAATGAGGAAACTAAATATTAAATAAAAGAAAGAATAAAAATAAAGTCTTCATGTCTGGGCTGGGTTGGTGGTCACGGCTGCACGTCCGGGTGCAGTGTGCCAGATGCAGATTTGCCCATGGGGCACTGGTGCACCCAAAGGGGCTGCGTCCAGCCTTGTGCTCAGGGGTGCCTGAGGCCCAGTTTCTACTCTTGTTATGCTGGAGTGCAGCTGTCCCTCATCCGGCTGGAATAGCTTCTTGTTCTATTTCCATGCATCAACTGCCTCCGTTTGAATGGTAAAGTTGACCCTGATATTGGCCTTTTAGTTTGATGACTTCATCCTCAATTTTGGAGGACTCTTGTCCTTTGTCAATGTTAGTGTCTCTATATTTTGCAGTAGGCATATGCATTTTGCACTTTTTCCATTCTTTGCAATTTTCTCACTCTCTATTTTACCTTGCATTGGCAGTCAATGTATCAACAACTTAGACTGGAGCCATATGCAGTACATACCACATTTCAGTATGCAGGCACAGAAGGAAAACGTCATCGACTACGGGAAGCAAAGCTTTTCTTTGATCCTCCCGATTATTATGATTCTCCAGGTGAAATTTGCGACCTCTGCTGCGGGGTAACTTATTTGACCTTTGTCAGCTTTTATAATCAGACAATCTGATGCTTCTATTAGCATCAATAGATATAAGTTGTTTTTTCTTTTTTAAATAAGAAAGCACTAAGTTATGCACCATTTGTGACCTAGACTAGAAGAAAGGAGTCTGCAGAAAGAACTATATCCCATCGAGCACAAACAACTTTAGGACGAAGATGAAGAGTTCTCAACTCTTGATTGTGATTCCATTATCTGCTTTTTCCTTTGCAATGTCACTATCTTTCCCCAAGGAATGTACAATAACAGATGTGGACCTTCAGTCATTTTATATACTTCCCAATCAGCATCAAGTCTTTGATTTCTTTGAAAATAAAAAATAAAAAACTGTTATCTAGTAATCTTAGAATTCAGTAAATTGCATTTAAGTGGAATGATGGTGCAGGTTGGAGGTTGAGTTAGATCTATCATAGGATCAAATTGCTAGTGGTGATGGTTTCAAAATGGATTAGTGAGGGACAATACTAGTTTCTCTTAAGATTACTAGAAAAGGAAATAGCTCATCAGATGGCAGTGCTAGAAATCTCGATATAATTACTGAGGCAATTTCTCGTTTCATTTAAACACATTTACATGAAAAGAGGATAAGTGGGTGGTAACAATGGATGACTTTGGTTTGGTAGATGGCTTCTTAGCCATAAGCAGTCTGAGAGGAAGTTAAGAGGTATTATATTTATTATTTGTTTTTTCTTTTAAAGAGATAAATCCCTAGGTTTGTGATATTTAAGACCTCTATACAGTCGGTTGGGACTGGAAAGAATGCTGGCAACAAAGGGTTTGGAGTTGAGGTGGAAATGAAGTTGAGGTTGCCTTTCTACTACTGCTTTTCTTACAACTTCGAATGTGGAGCCCAATTATAGGGAAATAATGAAATTTTATTAATAGCTAGTGCTTAGCACTTCCATTTTCCATGACTGAGCTATGTCTTTCATAATTTTTGTGAATTTTCTTCCAGTTTCTTGATCTTCAATCAAAATTTTAAGCTTTCTAGCACTTTTTCTGACTTTCTCTATATTCCGAAAGTCAGAGTCATTTATGATTTTTCAACAACAGATCCATTTATACTGAGTTTTGAAGACAATTTCTCCATACATGTCTGCATTTAACTGCTGCTTGGAAACTTAGCTAAACTCTGAATACCAGTCTTTTTGAAAAACACTGCTAGAATGTAACTTCTTATCTGTTACTAAAGCAGGTGGTTTTTTGTCATTTAAAACCTTGATTCCAAAGAGCTTGTTACTGGATGGTGAGCATACAATTGACTCACACTTTTCTTTGGTTAATCACCAGGTATGCATGTACCAACCTATTCTCACTAGATTGTGCTGCAGAGGTTTCAACTGTACCTCGTTTCATTCTGTTTATATCATTATAAATTGCCTTTTCAGATCAAACAAATAAGGACTGCTCTTGCTGTTGCTTCACTTCTAAATCGTACACTGGTAAGGTGCAGAAGATGGAGTAAGCTTTTCCTTTTAGCTACACAATTCTAAAATATTGGATTTGTGGTAGAAGCCTATATCATGTTAACTGAAAAAGGATACCAAGTGGTTCTGCCTCTTCCTCTTCATTAGTTTTGGGTTTTATCTAGATCTTTCGTGTTACTTGCAAGACTTTTTATTATGTTCTTACAGTGGTTCAATCCAACAGAAAGGAACATAAATACAATGAGCATAAATGTTTTAGATTCTTGATAGAATTGTTGTAGTCAAAATGTCAACCCTTTTGAGGTTGCTCTATAACTATTAATACAAAATGCTTTAGCACTTTAAATACTTACGAGAGAAGATTGAGGCTTTCTCATTTATTTGCCTTAAGTGGCCACAAGGAGTTTTCATTTTTTACAATTTTCCCAAGGAAAAACTACAGTTTTGCTTCCTGAACTTGGCCAAAAGTCTTCTTTCTCATTGAATGTCAATTTGGTCAATTTGCTCGTTTTACTCTTGAGTTTTTGATCAAGATGAGCTTTCTGTTAAATGGAGACTTAACAGTGTTGATGCGGTGGTTTGTGTTGAGTGATGTGTCAATGCTATGCTCAAACTTGTATATATTTTATTTTTGCTTATAAAGTTAATGATATGGTTTAGTTGTTTAAGTTTTACAACTAATGAATAAAAAAAAAAGAAAGCAAAAAGAAAATCTGTTAAAAATCTGTTATTTTATGTTATTTTACTTTTTCATTGACTTTCTTTTGGTTTAAAACAAATGCTAATAATTAATAAGCCATTTGCTTGAAAATTACTACAATATGAAAACGACACAAGTTTTAGATTGGTTGGGCATTTAACTCAGAGTATGCTCCATGCAAGTAAGCAATCCCAGTTGCAAATTGAGCCCATAAAGGCAAATAGCATTGATACCCTAGCATCTTTAGAAAACCAACAAGTGTATTAATATTGCCAACAATTATAGCCTGAACACAGTTAAACACAAAAGGCAGAATGTTGAGAGAGAGAGAGAGAGAGATTTGCTATTTGTTCTTTTTTTTTTTTTCCTTTCTTTGCTGCATCTCATACATTTCTTTTAGCACGTGAGGAAGTAAACCACCATGTTATTTAGTTTAAACTCAATAATTCTGCACGGCAACCACATAGGCACTGCGTAGGCAAGTAGAATTCCAGGTTCTAATATCAATCTTTTATGTTCTTAATTGTGTTATATAGGTCATTCCCCCAATATGGTGCAGGTTGGATAGACTATGGTTTCCACATCCTGGGATTTTGGTGGGTTCTATGACGAGACAACCTTTTCTCTGCCCTCTTGACCATGTCTTTGAGGTACATATTGAAATGCTTGTTACATAAACTGCTTATTTAACTCTTGCGTATATGAGTAAGTGCTATTTATGTCTCTCTTCCTGCAGCTTTTTCATGGTAATGCGTAGCTCTCTTTTGCATATGCCGCATGGTCATAAAAACAGGGTTGCATAGACATGCCTGTGTCTTTAGTACTTGTTTGTACATATATGGGGATAAATCTTTCAATTTTCCTTTAATCATTCCTCCTCTCTTTTGTTTCTCTGCTCTTTCTGGAGAAAGACCCTGGCTAATTTGCAACTCAAGGCTTATCTCCATGCATTGTAGTCAAATCCTTTTTCTGTTATAACCTGGTTTTCTTGTTGCTTTCTTTTTTATTTCTTCTCATAAATCGTCTTCTTCTAGATTTGTTAGATTGTACAAAGTTTATTCTATGTTTATCTCATGAAAGTAATGTCTCTCTCCAAATATTTCATGATTTATGGTTCTTTGTTTGTTTATTTTATACTACTTTTCAAAACTCGGATATGTATGGTTTTGTAGTACTTCCAACAAGTTCTATTATTGTAATTAGCTCTCAATTCCTCCTGGCATGATGATTTACATAGAGGGCTCTATTTTCTGTCATAGCTTCCTTAGTGAGTAAATGCAGTTGACATCTGCATACAAAAACATCACACATACAAAAACACAGAAGTTTGGATATCTAGACTGACTGTGGCTGCATTACCCACGCCTTCACTGTAGCAGCCTGTTCATAGGGCTGGTTCTCAGGCCCTGATCTCAGTCATGCTTTTGATCTTCAAGATGATCAACATTTAAAAGATAAGATTTCACATTTTTGAGGAGCTAGTAATGAACCTCAACCTGTGTATGTTAAATCATTTACTTGAGGTTCCAGTTGCTCAAAAAGTTAGTTTATTTATGTTATTTTATTTTTAAGGTGCAATTGCAGTTGCACAAATAGTTTGTTGCAAGTTTCATGTTCAATGCCATCTTGACTGACATATCAAATTCAAGTTTCCCCCTTTTCCATGGGTTGATATTGCAAATGTTGTTACAATTTTGAATTCTGAATGTTATGTGCAGGTGAATATCATGTTAAAAGAACTGCCCGAAGAGGAATATGGTCCAGGAATTGGCATTAGAGAGTACACTTTCTTTGAAAATCCCTCTCTGCCCAAGCAGGTGAATCGACTTCATGCATGTTGAGATTGATGCCTCACAATTCTTCATTTGTTACAAAACTGCTGATATTTGCAGGTGAGAGAATCATGGCTTGATGTTCAACTTTGTGAAGGATCCCAAGATTGCCATGTATCAAACAACATGACTCCACAAAGGATGCTTAGATTTCCAAAACGAAGCAGTGAAGAAATGGTATTTCTTATTTTCTTTACAAGATGGGCATACCTTGAGATGGTGCATGCAAATCTTCAGTACCCCTCTTTCATAGTGGATTTTCTATTTATAGAAAAAGAAAATTGATTGGACCATAGAGAAAATAGATTACAACGCACACAAGGTGTTCTCCTTATATAAATAGCAAAAAATGTGAAATAAAGAGGGCACTACTACAACTCCGTCATTGTAAGTCCTGAGGTGTTTACCAGGCTCGTTTCATGTCCGCGAAGAGTAACATACTTACTGTTAAAGGACTTTCGAGTTGAGGGTGATAGAGTTATGCTTATGCTCTCAAGTGGCAGGGTATCCAATAAAGATACATGAGAGAACCCTTGTATTAATTTGCTGTCCAGTGCATCTGAGCAAAACTTACACATCTGAACACTATAGGAGCAGGTGTATAGGGAGTATATTAAATAATCTATGAAGTGGTCCTAGGATTAATATGGCCAAGTGTGAGCTTCTTGGTACAAATGGCCTGGGGAAACTCTTGATGAGTAGGCAACCCCTCTTTAGTTGTGAGAAGAGGGAATGGCCCATTCCTTGCTTAGGAGTTCATTTAAGGTGCAACTAAAGAGTATTTGTTTCCGGAGCTTGTTGTGTCTAAAGTTAGTTAGAGGTTGGATGGGTGGAGGCTGCTTTTCTCTCTCTAGGTGGATGTATTACCCTTATCCCTGCGTGTCTCTCTAGTGTTCTCCTTTATTTTCTTTCCCTTCTGAAGATTCATGTAGGGGTGGAGGAGAAGATTGAGAAGTTGACAAGAGACTTCCTATGGTCGGGGAGTGGTTTGGCTATGAGGGATCATTTGTCAAGTTGGGAGTCGGTTTCTAAACCGAAATATAGAGGTGGCTTGGGCCTCAGTAACTTGGTGTCCAAAAACATTTCCTCATAAAGTAAGTGGCTATGGAGAGTTGTTTAGAATCCAATTCTTTATGGCATAAAGTAAGGAAGAGCAAAATGGATGAGATACCTATGCTAGAGAGTGAGTCTCTCATTGTAGCACTTAAAAGTCCATCTCTCAGTTATATTACATCTTTCTTCCTCAAGGATCATTCAAAGTGGGAGATGGCTCTCGTGTTCCCTTTTGGAGGAATTATTGGGTTGGGCATTCTTCCCTTTCCATCACTTTTTATTGACTCTATTACTTGTTTATGCTTCATTTGATCCCTATCATAGATTTTTCTAAGCAGGAAGATCATTCTGTTTCTTAAAATTTTCATCTCTTTGAGAAATTTTGATGATAGGGCAGCTAAAGAGGTTTCCTCAATTCCCTTGCTTCAAGGAAATGAACCTTCTCCTAATGCATCCAATACTAGAGTTTGGAGCCTTGATACTTTCTGGTACTTCCATCTTGCAAATTCTTTTTTCATTGTCACATTTGCTTTCCACATGTCCCTTTTTTTACTTGTTTTTTGGTGTCCAATGAGATCAATACAAATGTTTTGCCAAAAAAGAGACCTTCAAAGTTCTCTTTGGATGCTTTTGTTATGTGTGACAAGGTTTCTGGAGCTTGACATGACCTGTTTGTGCATTCTTATATTATGCAAGAGATGTGGAACTGCAGTTTTGCTTTATGTGATTACCGGTGTGTTTGTACAAGAAAGCCTCTCTAAATTACTTCTGACAAGGTTTAGAGATTTTGGATGGCGTAAAAATAATTTTTCTTTTTGGAGATATGCTGTTATGACTATTCTTTGGTGTTTTTGGAGGGAGTGGAATACTAAGAATACTAGGATTTTCTCTTCGGTGTATTTGGAGATATACTCTAAAACCCTAAACTTCTGACAAAGTTTAGAGTTTTTGGACATCTGAAATATGCTTTTTTCTTTATGGAAATATGCTGCTATGGCTATTCGTTGGCATATATAGGAGCAGAATACTAGGAATTTTAGGAATTAGAATATTTGTTCTTCCCTCTGTTGTGATGACATTATTTTTATACGAATCTGTTGGGTCATGTTTCATGTGCATATACCAACTATAGTTTAGAGGAGTTGAAGAGGGATTAGAGAGTGGTCCATGTTTTGGCTCTTTGTTTTTTGTTGCTTCTGGGAATTCCTTATCCTTATAGTTCTTTGGGTAGTTTGTCCACCTTCAAAATGAAGGTTTCTAAGATCTATTGATCAGATGCAGTATTCAAGCGTATTTCAACCACTGAATGCCCTTCACAGATTTCTTTTTTCTTTTATTTTTTTTTTTGTTTTTTTTTTCTTACTGCAACTCATTGTTAGCTTTTAAAAACCTTAATTTTGAGCTTAAACAGCCTATCCAACTCTAGCAGATAAAAGCTCTTCCTTCCAAATGGTCCAATTTGGACATTGGTCCAGGAATCACCAAGCTACTTACTGGTTATCCCTAAATGCAGTGTACTCATAGTCAGCTAATTCACCAAGCAGATCCTATGAAGCAAAAACAGATAGAAATGTGAGAGAGAGAGTCAATTTTACTCCGCTATTGCTGAAACACCATATGCTTGGGTAAAATGTCTACCATGTAATAATTACATTCAACTCTTTAGTGTAGTCAAATAGTATCATAGCAGATTCTCATTTTGCCCGAATTCTTTGCTTCACATCTTATGCATCTTTGTTATCTCTTTCCCCTTTGGAGGTTAGTTGGAGTGAAAATGGAACTTACTGATGGTGACATGATTTTTTACAATCGATTTGAATTTAAAGGTCAAATCATCCTAAACTTGTCCTTGCATGCTCAGACTACCTTGTAAGTGCAGCCCCCCAAAGGGGCCAAATAATTGATCTTATCATAGCTGGCTCAGGAAGCATGTACATTTACTTGGGAAGAGCTCATCTAAGTATCCTGTAACTCCAAATCAGAACTGTTGTTGCAGCATGTTTCCCTGTGGGCCTTGCTTATATATTTTCTTTTCTTTTTTTTTTTGGTACATTTGCTTATTATGTTTTTGTTCTCCGAAACAGATCAAAACTGCGTTTTCTGCTTTTAAGGATGTGAAAGTTATTCACTTCTCATCAATACAAGATGCTTTCTTGGGTTTCACCGATAAGGCAAGTGTATTTTCATTTTATTAAATTGTGGTTTTAATTGTCTTGATGACGAATCTAAATTGTTCTCTTTTGTTTGGTGCAAGCAGAAAAGGGAGGAGAAATTCAGGAGAAGGGTAAAACGATATGTTGGGATATGGTGTTGTGTGGAGAATCACAGCCCCGGGCACATATATTATGACATGTACTGGGATGAAAAGCCTGAGTGGAAGCCCGTTCCCCCACAAACACCTCAGGATGATCATCCGCCCTGGTAGTATAATCTGTCACATCTGTGTATACAGGCTGAGGAAAATGCAGAACGCAATATGGAAACCCTGTAGATCCCTCCCTCCCAGAGAAAAGAAATGAAATGAAAGGGATAGAACTGTAATGATTACTGTACACCATGGTAGTAAGAGAAATTTTGACGTTATTTTATCATTTTATTTCCTTTTTTGAAAATTTGGAAATCTTGGGTTGGGAAAGAGAATGTGTGGGATTCTATCTTGGGTTGAAAATTTGAAAATCTTGGGTTGGCAAAGGAGAAAACTAAATCTCATAATATACTGTTCACCCAAAAAAAATCTCAGAATATACACAAGTTGCTATACTTAACAATTCTCGTTTCCTCCATGCTATGAAACTTGTCAATGGATAGGATTCTATCTTTATATATTTCAGCAAAATGTTTGGGTTTACGAGCTTGATCAACTTTTATGAAGATTAGGCAAAAGCCTATTGGCTTTGATATTTGGCGGAAATTTTGGTCCTCTACTTTTTATCCTCATTAAAGAATGGAGAAAGATTAGGCATGCATTTGATGGTATGACATCCATATGATTATAAGGATTTTTTGGTTGTTGATCATCTCGGCTAGAAATAATGAAATTAAGAAATTCTTCTCGTGATAAGTTTAGGGTTTAGGGTGAACATAGAGTCGGTGTAAATCCACGTTTGCTTGCTCCCACATTGAGGTCTTACAAGTAAGAGACCAAACCTGTCAAAGAAATGTATTACTCTCTCTGGAATATAAATAAATCGTAGAAATACACTTTTAAACTTTAGGCAGCCTATTGACACACTATTTTTTTTTGTTACATAAGGATTCAAACTATGAATTTCAGGGTTGAGAGAGAGGGATTATGATCACTAACCTTAGATCTTAGAATTAGAAGAGGGTGATTATGATCACTAGGCTGTCTGGACGTGGATACACTATTTAAACTTACACTGATTTTTCATCCTAGATCCCATTTAATTATCCATATAAAAAGTGCTGAAATGACGCTTATGATCATTACCCAAAAGAAAATTTTGTCAGAAATTTATTCAAATTTCAACATCAACAATGTAATTCTAAATTTTAAATACAAACCAGTTAGATTTCCTTCAAAGTGACTATGTTTAATATTGGCATACAAATATTGGCAATGGTATATTTTTATCATTTCTTAAAAGCTTAAGTTTTTTTTTTTTGTATATTAACCGGTATTTGAAGTCATATTCCGATTAATCCAATTCGAAACTTATATTGACCCATTTAAAAGAACTATCCTCCCAATGTAGTTTTTTCCGTTTCTTAAAAGCTTAAGTTGTCAAAGTGATAAATGAAATGATTTGCAACTGAACTAATTCCTTATGGTTTGTTGGCAAAAAGAAATTACACAAAGACGAGGTATTTGCACTTCCGTAAAAATACAGCCTGTACGAGTATTTTTACATTTTTAACTGAACCATGGGAATTACCAAAGACGTTATTCATTTTGTTCCAAACTGTTAGGCTAAATTTATATTTGCAGCAAAACTTTAAATTTCACAGCTACCTCTAAATTTTATTGGCCTGCATGCGTATTAATATTAACCAAAAAAAGGCATTACACCTAGTGGTGAAATCTTAGATGCATTAGGACGAATACACTATCTTTGCCTACTCAAATTGTATCCACACAAGTAAACTGAAACAGGATCCATGGCATGAAAGAAATGCAAATCGAAACAAACAAGTGAACTTAGAGCAACAATACAGTCAGATATACACGCAACCTTATTCCTCAACCCCCATTTCCCAAAAGAACAAATGAAAACAAGTCATCATATATGATTTGTCCTTTATCAGTAACGACATTTTGATCAACTTCGTTAATTGACAACAATCACTTCCATTTCTTGAACTTGCCTCCGAACATTCCATGCTTCCCAGGCTTGCCAAACTTGCCATGCTTAAACTTGCCATGATGCTTAAACTTTCCATGATGCTTATGTGAACCATATCCAACATGAGCGCCATGAGAGACATGATGACCCCCATGTGGTATGTGGTGTGCTCCGTATGCTGCAGCTGCAGCAGCAGCACCCCCAGCTATCATTGCCCCCATGCTACTTCCATGTCCTGAAAATGGATTCTAGGGCTTCAGCAATTTTGGATTAAAATGATACAAACAAGCCTCATTTCATTGTAAGTTATGCTTTTCAACTATTACAACACCACCGGTGTTTTTAATTTCTGAAAAACAATCACCACTTGCATGTTTACCCAATTCAACTATGCCAATGACTTTCTCATTCCAAAGAATACCAAATGGAATCAGCTGAATATTCAGTATTCTAAATGTCAAGCTCAGCAAGATCCGCTTTCTCGAACAGGCCTTCTAGACTTACATTGCAAGCTTACCTGAATGATGTGGGGCAGATGGACCAGGATAACCAGCTGGTGGGTATGCATTAGGGGGGTATCCAGCAGGAGGATGTCCTTGTGGAGGGTAGACTTGTGGAGGATATCCTTGGGGTGGATACCCTTGGGGAGGATAAGCCCCGGGTGGGGGAGGATATTGTCCTGGAGGATGGCCAGCAGCACCATGAGCAAGGTGAGAAAAGAGGCCTTTGTCAGCTGATTCATCGTGCTTGTCCTTTCCACCTCCCATTTTATTTTCTTTTCAATTTTTTAACTTCAAGATGACTGTATAGGTAGCGAATACAACAAGAAAATCTCAGTTTCATATCAACCAATAGATGCGTCCCCATGAAGTGATAAACTAGCATCGCATAAAACACTAACAACATCTCACACTAACCATTGTCAACCATGAAAAAGTAACCAAAACGGAATGGGGCATTTCTTGTGGACAATTTACTCGAGCAAATAGGATCATCACACATTCTAACACATCATTGAGCATATTGCAAGAGCCTCCAGTCTTTCTAAAAACCATCATTTCTCTCCCCCGTTGTGGAACTATTTCTTATTAGCCTTTGCCCCACCATTCATTCACATATCAAAATGCGCCTACAAGATCTGAGATTTTTTTCATTTTCTTTTTAATTGACACACAAATGATAGAAACGATTCCAGCTACGTCATCAGTCTATAAGCTCGGTCAAGAGTCTTTGATGAACAAAACAATACTTAATGAATGACATTTGAGTTTGGCATGGTATGTTTTGTGGTGGGGGACAGAGCCCGGGCCTGGAGTCCCCTTGGCGACAGGCAGTTTCAAGATACGTAATTCCAAAAGGATGATGCAAATGCTGTATGTTGCACAAGAAAATCCATATATACACCCAGGGTGTCAGAGGTGGTCGGATTAAATGTCTCTATTGGGAACATCAATACCTAATTGTGGGTACCATCAATTGATCGAATAATTTTCCAAGGAAACATTGAGAAAGGTTTTTTCCAAAACAATATAATACTACACAGGTGCTCGAAAAGATTCCTTCAAACTCTAGCACATTATCTGGAAAACTTAACTGAGCGAACTAGAGGACTCATCTATGTCAAAGGAGAAAGTGACATCAATCTCAGCCTTTTCTTATCATGGGAGTCTGCATCGTTTCCAAAGCTTGAGACTACTACTGCGACTGTTTAGTGGGCTAGCTCTTGTCTTAATTCCAACCTTGGATTGGACATTGTGTCACAAAACAGAAAAATACAAATCACGCATAACAAAAACCATAATTTCAGAGGACAAAATCAAGAATTTAGAAACCCCCGCCCTTAAAACATGAGAAGAGCAAACCAGAGACGTACCAAAACACATTAAAGCATAGACTTGCACTCAATCAGATAACCGAAGGGCAAGATCCCCCCACCCCCCCCCCCCCCCAAAAGAATCTACGACTTCACAGGGACTCAAAAATCCAGATCGCAATCGAAATCAATTCAGCGTCAGATCAATCAAGTATAATATGTATGATATACATAAATGAACAAAGTCCTAGAACCTAGAGAGAGAGAGAGAGAGAGAGAGGAAGGAGCTTACACCTTTAAAGACCAATACAACAGCAACAAGCGAGCACGTAGAAGATGTGGATCAGAAAAAGAAACCCAGCGGGCGAAATTCAATTATCAATAGAGCATTCGAAGGGAAATGGAAGCAGCAAAATTCCACAAGCCATACAGTAGAGGAATTTTCCTTCCATTTACGCGTCGAGACTACGCGTGGGCGTAGCGTTTATGACGCGTCAAAGGAAGCGCATCTGTTAAAATTTGAATTTGAAAATTTTTTAAATATTTCTAAATAATTTTTAATATCCTTAAATTAATTAGAAAATTAAATTTCAATATTTAGAATTCTTAATTTTGTGAAATTTGTTAAATTTTTATATTCCTTTCAGTTTATAAACAGGAACTCTTTGTATGCAAATTCTAAGAGAGCCTTTAATAAATTCTGCTTTCATGGTATCAGAGCTTTAAAAGAATCTTAAAGGACCCGTGAGTGACCAAGTGAGAATACCAGCAACGCTTCCTCTCCAAAAAAAAAAAAAAAGGCTCAAACTTTAGTCCCTCATGGCTTCTAGCAATACACCAGCTCTTTCACCCCCAGCTTTCAATGGTGAAAACTATCAAGTTTGGGCTGTCAAGATGAAAGCTCATTTGAGAGGTCTTGGTTTGTGGCAGTGGGTTGAAACTGATAGGGAAATATCCCCTTTGGGAAACAATCCAACTCTCAATCAAATCAGGGCTCATGAAGAAGAAACTAAAGCTCCAAGAGCTTTATCTTACATTCACGCTGCTGTCTCAGATTCAATTTTCACAAGAATTATGGCTTGTGAAACTCCAAAGGAGGCTTGGGACAAGCTCAAGGAGATGTATGTGGGGAGTGACAGAACCAGGCAAATGCAAATTCTGAACTTGAAGATGGAATTTGAAGTTTTGAGGATGAAAGATAGCGAGTCTATCAAAGAATATGCAGATAGGCTCATGGAAGTTGTCAAGAAGATCCGGCTACTTGGTGAGGATCTAACAGATCAAAGGGTTGTAGAGAAAGTTTTAGTGAGTCTTCCTGAAAGGTTTGAGTCGAAGATCTCGTCTCTTGAAGACTCAAAGGATTTAACCAAGATTTCCTTGGCTGAGCTTGTTTATGCTTTTCATACTCAAGAACAAAGGAGGTCAATGAGACAGGAAGATGTCAATGAGGGGGTTTTCCTTGCAAAGCTAAAAGGAAAAGCACTTCAAGGTGGAGAGAAGAAGTAATCTAGTGAGAAGAAAGATAAGGACAAGAATGAGGGCCAAGGAAGTAAAAGTGGTGGCAAGAGAAGATATCCTCCATGTCCTTACTGCAAAAAGAAGAGCCATTCAGAAAATTATTGCTGGTTTAGGCCAAATGTGCAATGCAGATCGTGCAAACAATTTGGGCATATAGAGAATGTTTGCAAGAATAAAGATATTCAGCAAGGACAGCAAGTACGAATGGCTAAAAATCAGCAGCAACCAGAGCAGCTATTTATGGTTGCTGGTCAAGCAACTAGCAGCAGTACAGAATCTTGGCTTATTGATAGTGGTTGTACAAACCACATGACCCCTGAATTGAACTATTTCAGGGAGCTGGATCAGTCATATGAATCCAAAGTGAAGATTGGGAATGAAGAGTTGGTTGATGTCAAAGGTAAGGGAGTTGTTGCTGTTGAGACTCCTACAAGTATTAAATTTATCTCAGATGTGTTATTTGTGTCTGAAATTAGCCAAAGTTTATTAAGTGTGGGTCAAATGCTAGAGAAGAATTATTCTTTGCATTTTCAAAATAAGTCCTGCATCATTGTTGATAGTGTTGGTTGTAAGCTGATAACTATAAAAATGAGAGACAAAAGCTTTCAAATTAAGTTGATAGAGACAAACTTGCATGCTTATACCATTGCTGTTGATGAGTCAATGTTATGGCACAAGAGGTTTGGCCATTTTCATTATGCTGCACTTAAACACTTGCACCACAAAGGTTTAATTCAAGGCCTACCAGTCATTTGTGATAAAAAGAATGTGTGTCAAGTTTATCAATTTGGAAAGCAAAGTAGGTTGCCTTTTCCTACCAACAAGGCCTGGAGAGCTATTGAAAGGCTGCAGTTAGTCCATACTAATGTGTGTGGACCAATGAAGACACCATCGATGAATGGAAACAAATATTTCATCTTGTTCATAGATGATTATACAAGGATGTGTTGGGTTTATTTCATGAAACAAAAGTTGGAGGTGGCTGGTGTGTTTGAAAAATTCAAGGCCTTGGTGGAAAATCAAGCAAATTGTAGTATCAAAGTGATAAGATCGGATAATGGGTCTGAATATACATCAAACAAGTTTAACAGCTTTTGTTCTGAAGCTCGAATTGAACATCAGCTGACTGTCATTTACTCTCCTCAACAAAATGGAGTAAGTGAGAGAAAGAATAGAACTGTTATGGAAATGGCAAGGTGTTTGCTATTTGAAAGCTAAGAATTTTTGGGCTGATACTGTTAACACAGCTGTATATTTGCTGAACAGGCTTCCGACTAAGGCTGTGAAAGATAAACTCCATTTGAGGCATAGTATGGAATTAAACCAGCTGTGGAGCACATCAAAGTATTTGGGAGTTTATGCTACTCCCATGTACCACATGTGAAAAGAGACAAGTTGGATTACAAAGCTGAGATGAGAATCTTCCTGGGATATAGCTCTACCTCCAAGGGCTATAGAGTTTTCAATTTGAAAACAAAAAAAATTAATGGTTAGTAGGGACATAAAATTTGATGATGCAGCAGTATGGAATTGGGATAGAAACGAAATAGAAACTGCTGATGTTGATCAAATTGGGGTAACTATTCCCCAAGTCCCAGAAGAAACAGAAAATGGAGTTGGTGCTAATAATTTTGATGATGTTCCGATGAGAGGAACAAGGTCACTTGATGAAATCTATGAAAGGTGTTATGTAGCTTTACAGGAGTCTACATGTTATGATGAAACTATTAAAGAAAATGGGTGGAGAGTTGCAATAGAGGAGGAGCTGAAAATGATAAATAAGAGTGGAACTTGGGAATTGATAGATAAGCCTGAAAATCAAAAGACAATTGGTGTTAAGTGGGTTTTCAGAATCAAATATAATCCAAATGGTTCTGTAAACAAATTTAAGGTCAGATTGGTTGTAAAGGGCTATTTTCAAGAGTATGGTGTTGATTTTTCAAACACTTTTGCTCCAGTGGCCAGGCATGATACTATAAGACTTCTAGTAGATTTAGCATCAAAGATGGGGTGGAAAATTCATCATCTGGATGTGAAGTCTGCTTTTCTAAATGGTGTGCTTGATGAAGTAATTTATGTTGAGCAGCCAGAAGGTTTTCAGATTTCAGGCTGTGAAAACAAAGTTTACAAGCTCCACAAAGCTCTTTATGGCTTGAAACAAGCACCAAGAGCTTGGTACAGTAGAATTGATGCTTTTTTAATCCAGCAAGGATTTAAAAGAAGTGAAAGTGAAGCTACTCTATATGTGTTGAAGGTTCAAGAAGAAGTTCAGCTTATTGTGTCTTTGTATGTAGATGACTTGTTGGTTACATGTTGCAATTCAAAAATCTTGAAACAATTTGCATTGCTGATGGAAAGTGAATTTGAAATGTCCAATTTGGGAGAGATGAAATATTTTTTGGGCATGGAAATTCCTCAATGTGAGGCTGGAATCTTCATCTCACAACAAAAGTATGCCTTGGAGATTTTGAAGAAGTTTCATATGGAAAGATCCAAACCAGTGGCGACTCCTTTGGTTGTGAATGAAAAGTTGTCAAAGGATGAAGCTGACAGCAAAGCAGATGCTTCAGTTTATAGAAGCCTAATCGGTAGCCTACTCTACCTATCTGCTACAAGGCCTGACTTAATGTTCTCTGCAAGTCTGCTGTCAAGGTTTATGCACTTACCTAGCCAGATTCATTTTGGCGCAGCCAAGAGAGTTTTGAGGTATATCAGAGGAACTTATGATTATGGTTTGTGGTTTGTTAAGAAAGAAAGTGTAGAACTCCAAGGATATGCAGATAATGACTGGGTAGGTAGTATAGATGACTGCAAAAGCACTTCTGGTTATGTTTTCTCATTTGAAAGTGGAGTTTTTTCATGGAATTCAAGAAAGCAAGAGGTGGTGGCCCAATCTTCAGCAGAAGCTGAGTATATTTTTGCTACTGCTGCTGCAAATCAGACAATTTGGTTAAGAAACTGTTGGCAGACTTGGGGCAAATACAAGCAAATGCTACTGTAATTTGGGTTGACAACAAATCAGCCATTGCTATTGCAAAGAACCCTGTACAGCATGGAAGAACTAAACACATAAATGTGAAATTTCATGCAATCAGAGAAGCTGAGAAGAATCATGAAGTCAATTTGCTTCATTGTTGCTCAGAAAATCAGCTAGCTGACATATTAATAAAGGTACTTTCCAAAGCCAAGTTCGAAGATTTAAGATCAAAGTTTGGAGTCTCTAAGAAAATTCTCAAGGAGGAGTGTTAGAATTTGAATTTGAAAATTTTCTAGATATTTCTAAGTAGTTTTTAATATCCTTTAGTTAATTAGAGGATTAGATTTCAACATTTGAAATTCCTGATTTTGTGGAATTTGTTAGATTTTTATGTTCCTTTCAGCTTATAAACAGGAATTCTTTGTATGCAAACTCTAAGAGAGCCTTTAATGAATTCTGTTTTTAGCATCTTAAGTTCTGACGTGTGCACGAATACAAAAGGTAAACCTTATCGCATTCCAACATTTTTGTCTTGTCAAAGCCAAATGGAAGGCTGAATTTTGGTGCCCATCTCTAAGCCTGCGCTCCCAACCGAATGCAAATGCGTTTACCTTTTACACTTTGACATTCGACATTCGACATTCGACATTTAATCCAAGTAATAAGACTCAAAAAATTCCGTTTTTTTTTTCTCTCCCTAAATAACTATAGATTATAATTAAAGATGGCATCCGCAATCGACCGATGAGACAGCCCGCCAAGGAGACTTATATTACGATTGAACTCCATTTTACTCGGGTTTAAATATCTCGCCGGCATGTAATTTGATTTTTTAAGATAAATTTTCATTATCATATTCCATTTTTTTTTGTACCATGACCACCAATTCAGTATTTGGGGTTCGTCTCGATTAATTTGGGTCGACTATTTACAAGACTCAATTGAGAGGACAGGTCTCTCAGCGTTGATTTTTCCATTCTTATGGGATTAAACTCCCGACCATGATTAAGAGATGTCAATTTTTTGAATCAGTTAAGTCATAAGAGGTTGGTATCATATTTCATGTTTGGTGGGGGATAATAATGCTTTCGACTACTCAATCCGTTTAGAAGCATCTTTTGTTGATCATTTGAATTGTATTCCAACTCTAATCCAAACCACCCCCGGTGCGTGCCCCGGCCAAACCCCGAGGCTTAAATCAATGTCTTATATGTACCAACAACCGACCATCCTAATTTTTGGGTTCAGTCAAAACATTTTTTTTGTAAAATTCCTAATAGTGATTAGTAATTCCAATCTTTGGCTAATTTTGAAAGCCTTTCATTTTCTGATATTAAGAAAAAATATATATTTTTTTATTAAAATAGGTGGTTTTAGATTTGAATTTTTGTATAACAAAAAAACAAAAATATCATCTATGTTGGTTTACTCTTCGTTCCGGTATATAAAATGAATGACCCTTTTCTCACAATTATTCCAATTCTAACAAAATGACTAGAATTCAGCCCGTGAAATCTTAAAACAATTGCCGGTTCTTATCAAATCCCAATATTATTTCTTCTTTACCTACGAATATTTTCGACAATTTATAATAATTGAAACTCGTTATATTGGTACAGCTGATAAATTTTCTTTTAATTGAACAAATTTAATTCTAAATTACCCGTTATTTATTTAGCAGGATGAAGAGTATTATTTTATAGTTCAATACCACAAATATCCTATTTAACCAAAAAAAAAAGGTCTCCTATG
This sequence comes from Dillenia suffruticosa, assembly GCA_033439265.1. Classification (NCBI taxonomy): domain Eukaryota; kingdom Viridiplantae; phylum Streptophyta; class Magnoliopsida; order Dilleniales; family Dilleniaceae; genus Dillenia; species Dillenia suffruticosa. The sequence goes on from JAVTVX010000005.1 coordinate 8,045,145, forward strand.
GGCGTTTTGATCTTGCCAATTTGGCACGCAACCACAGTTCAACTTTAAGACCCGCAAAACAAATTGACGAACTTAACTATTTGACAATCATATTAGTGATAGGATTAGAGTGAAGCTTAGTGTCAGAAAGAAATGAATAGATCTCCAAGGAAATAGGTTAGTGGTATAAATCTCTTTTTCTTAATCTGATAATTCCAGATTTAAATTATTATATAATAAAAAAAAAAAGAAATGAATAGAGAGTAACAGGGATCTCCAAGAAGCCCAAGCTCGCCTCTTTTTCAGCCGCCAACCTCCCTAAAGGGGGAGAGAGCTATCCTTTTGCCCCTTCTTCCTTCATTTATTCATTTATTTTTTTAGTCCACCGGTAATCTCTTTTTTTTAGGGATATCATTTATTCAATTATTCATATGACGTGTTTGCCCTAGAGGAAAATAGCCCATGGGCCCTGGTGCCCTAGGTGGTTCAAGTTGTACATCATTTGAATTCTGGGATGCCTGGGCCGAGAATCGTAAAACGTGTCACTCGTATGGATTCTGTTCTCTGAGCGTGAGAAAGAGGGTGAAGATGAAACTGGTAAATTTTTTGCATGGTTAACAAAGGCCTTGGACACAGCTTTTATCATTTTTAAGCACAAAAGCAATTTCATCAAAATTTAACGTAGCTGAAAAGAAAGCCAAGACTCAGATACATTGAATTGGTAATATTAATGCTGAAAATCGAAGGAGAAACAGGCTACACAACAAGAAGAAAGTAGGGATCTGGATCTGGATCTGGATCTGGAGTTTAGGAGACTAAAGTTAACAGTGTTCCTTGCATAGACTCAATCCTTCGCGTTTACAAAAATAAAAAATTTACAAGTCTGAAAGCTTGCGACCAACTTCTGGGTCCGTAAGATATCCACACAAATAATTGCCGCAAGATAGAATTGAAATCACTAATTGACATCAGCACCGTAAATAGGCAAGCAATTAAATTAAGTAGCATTGAGCACTTTCAGGAATTTATACACTGAAGCAGATATTGTAAAAATAAAAGTCATCTACTTGCAAAATCACGGAAATGTGTTCAACTGAGATCAGCAGAATCTTAAGGCAGCTTCCAGCTCCCTCTCATCAGCGCAATTATATCCCAGCAGATAAGCTCTCGCTGCCACATACATCGGAAGACACAAATGAGTACCTCGTGATTCCAAAAGAACAATAGACTAGGACAACAATTAACACCAATACATACCAAAGCGGCCAGAACCCATGAATGGCTCTGCTTCATCTGTAACCCCACCTTGTTGCTGTTCCTGAAATTTATAAAAAGAATTGGAACCCAATGCAAATAGGTAAAAGTTTGTCATGATGGCTATTAATCTAAAAGGCTGCTGTATAGATACATATCAAGGGCCGAACAGGCCTTTGATAAGGTGACTGTGATGCTATTTAAAGGAAATGCAAGAGTGCAACAGACTGGATATCAAATGTTTTTGGCTAATTAATTTACTTGGGAGTTGGGATCACTTTGAAATCACTGGCGTCCAATTTCACTGCTGTTGAAGGCTTATTTGTATTTACCTGTGGTTTCTTTTTTTTTTTTTGGTTAAACGAAGTGCAGTGTCCATACCACATACCTGTACGTATCCCAGTGTTTGTGTCCCATAGGTTGCAACTTTTTTTTGAAGTTCCATCAAGGGAATTGTAAAGTATGATTATTCAGGTGACCTAGAGATGTACAACAAAAACATAACCAACTGATGATGTGAATTTTAAATCATGCCAGAAGTGCACCAAAAGAATCCTTCCCCAGAAGGAAAGAAATTACCCTAGAGAACACATCCAATCCCCTCGTAGCTTCCTCACTCGTCCACATGTTTCCATCCATCTCATGCTTAGCCATGATAACTTCTCTCGACAATTATCCTTGTCAGCCATGAACCTTCGCAATCACCTCCTCAAAAGTGCCTTTATGAACACAACAAAAGATCAAATAACCCAACCCAAGCCAAAAAGGCTTCTCCAATATTCTCCAACTTAACAAGACTACTACTTAAGCAAGCCATTCTCCCGGTTACCCCCACAAAATCCTCCTCTGAATATCCTTGATCCTCTTCGCCACTGCACAAGTGATAGGAATTAACAAGATGAAACAAATTGGGACATTAGAAAAGCATTAATTAATCAGCATAGTTGCACCTTTTGGCAGATAGCCCCTTTTCCAACTAGGTAAGTTCCTTTCAAACGTGTCTACAATCTCTTCCAACACTGACTTGTCCTTAAACTTGGCCTCTATGAAAGCCCAAAAACATGAATATTATATAGCTCAACCCTATACCTTGACAAACTAGCCAGACTATTATCATCAGTAAAAACACCAATCGGAATGATCTCATTCTTTTCAAATTAACCTTGAAGCTGGTACGCCCTCAAAACATCCTAACAAGCATCTAAGATATAAATCTCCTCAATCCTATAAGGTGAGAAATCTGTATGGGAGGGATACCACTGCTATCCATGGTAAAAGTAAGCAACCAACCCCAATCAGTCCCCACCACATTTAATTGATACAGCCTATCTATATGTGGAAAATGATAGTCCTTCCTTTTCTTTCTCTTGCCATGATATAATTTGAGGCTATTGGGCTCTCTCTCCCTCTCTCTTTTCTTTTTTACTAAACTAAAATATCTTTATTCCCAGCCATATCAACACGGAATAGTCCTTCCTTTTCTATCTCTTGCCATGATATAATTCAAGGCTATTGATTATACACACACACACACTCTCTCTCTCTCTCTCTCTCTCTCTCTCTCTCTCTCTCTCTCCCTTTTCTTTTTCACTGAACTAAAATATCTTTGAGCCAGCCATACCAACACGGGACAATCATCTATTGAGAATCTCCATGACGAAGATAAACAAAAGTACAGACTATGAATCTCCTTGTCTTAACCCTCTAGAGGACTTGAAAGATCTCATTCACTAAGATAAGAAAGAAAGGACCATCCTTATGCAAACTCTCCACCCACCCCTAGCCTCATTCTCTCCTTGACATGAAAGAGAAACTCCCAACTCACATGGTTGCAAGCTTGACATCCACCATCTCATAAGCTTTCTCCGTGTCAAGTTTACAAAACAAAATCACCCTCTCCATCCTTGAGCTTGGCATCAACCATCTCATAGGCCATGAGAGTGGTGTCCACCCTGTGTCTCCCTTCTACATAACATGTTGATAGACCCACCATCATCTCTCTCTCCTTCGCAAACCCATCGTCCTCTCTCTCTCTCTCTCTCTCTCTCTTCCCCTCAAACCCATCATCATCTCTCTCTCTCAAACCCCTCCATTCAACTCTCTCAAACCCATCTCTCTCTCTCTCTCTCTCTCTCTCTCTCTCTCTCTCTCTCTCTCTCTCTCTCTCTCTCTCTCTCTCTCTCTCTCTCCTGCCAATCATCAACTTCACCTGCTCCTTCGCCAAATCGTGCATCACCCTCTCTCTAATCTCCCATTTTTTTCTGCTTTCTTTGATTTCACCCTCAAACAACATCTTAACAACATAAAAAACCTGTAACTGTCCTTGATTTCAAGCTTCCTTGCTGGTGTCCACCATAGCTACAAGCCCCAAAGCTTTTCCATCAACCGTAAGTTGAAATTATAGCTCACAAACTATTTTTCTATGATCTTTGAAGATGATTAAAGCTTTATTCTTCCTAATCGAGTCCCAAACCGTGAAATTTTTGGGTTTTTGTTATGGTCTTCCTTTGTCCGCTATTTATTTTTGACGAAGAGCTTCGTCGACCATTGTTCGCATAAGATGATGCACATGAGACAAGTCTTTTGCTGGCAAAAAGAAAATCAATTTGCTGCAACAAGGACTTTACAGTGGTGCAGTGAGTTATTAACTGAATTACTTCTTCGACTAGAGTCCTCTCAATCTGATTGAACAATTTTGCATCTTCGAACAACCGCTTCTTTCTTGCCTCTGTCCTAACTGGGTCCTTGGATTCTTTTGGAGGATCTTTGGTGAGAAGGGAAGAAAGCGGACCCAAATCATCAAAGCAAGAGATTCCAAATAATTAATTAAACCTGGGCAGAATTGAAACCTTATTCAGTGCACCAGTTAGCACAATATTACCCTTATGCAAATCTGCCCAGCAACCAGACCGTCTACATAACACCTAGCAGTATCCAGAGCCCCAAATAGCGCCTTCTCGATGTAAGACAATCCCGGTTCTCACATAGAACAACAGCGATCACACTCGGGATGCTGCACTTCATTAACCTGCAACCAATTCTTAGGTTGCATGCTGCCACAGAGAAGAGGGAGAAGGAAATATTGGCCTGAATCAATCGGCCCTGGAGCAAAGTATACCCATGCACTTAATTGACATAAAATCCTCCACTCCATCCCCATACAAGCGGATACCCATGAGCACCTGCCCGTCCCTAGCCCTATGCATTGTATGGCTTCAATAATAGCGAGAGAGGGAGAGAGAGAGAGAGAGAGAGATGATGGGTTTGAGAGAGTTGAATGGAGGGGTTTGAGAGAGAGAGATGATGATGGGTTTGAGGGGAAGAGAGAGAGAGAGAGAGAGAGAGGACGATGGGTTTGTGAAGGAGAGAGAGATGATGGGTTTGAGAGATGAGTTTCGGCCAAAACCCATCATTTTACTTGGGTTTAACAAAACTCATACCTTAAAGGTTTTATTTGTATACCTTCATTCTCATTTCATTAATCCAAACAACTAATATGGATTTTATTCCCATTCCTGAAAGCCATACCCTTTAACCAAATACCCCCTCAGTGTTTCTTGGCAAGCGTAGGGCCAAGTATGATGTTATGTGCACCAAATTTAGTGACTGAGGTTGGCGAAGGGACAATGGTACGAGCATTATTTGTCATCTTTTGTTTGCTGATGATAGGAATATTTTTGCAAGGCTAGAGTGAGCCAAATGTCTTCCTTAGAAGTGTTTTCTCTGCTTTGAACCAGTATCATGGTTAAAATTAGGCTATCTCATCATACTTTGTCCACTGAAGATGGTAGGGTTTTGGCTTCCCTCTTTTTTTTTTTGGGGGGGGGGTAAATTGACAACACACATTTTTGGTATCTAGCACCGACGCTGGTGCAAAGCATAAAGAAAAGTTATTTCGAAGGGATGTAGACAGAATAAGCCAAAGGGACTCTAAAGATAGCATTGACACTGAAGCAAGTAGACATGTTACTTACAGCATCTAGTTCCATCTCAGATGGTGACAGCAATCTATCAAAACAATGCCCAGATATTGTACAAACCAAATGCCCATTTGCAGGGTCGAAAACAACTTCTCTGCATGTGTCATCACAAACTGCATAAACAACAAAGAAAGCAAGTCCATAAGCACCATATCCCATGTAAAAGATTTGTTTCATGTTTGTCAAGAAATTCGAAGCCAAAAGCAAAACCACGACAGTGTTCCCACCATGAACATGACCTGTCTTCTCACACACAAAAACATCTCCAATTTGGTAGTAAGAACATGTTTCTCCAGAACAAGCATGGTCAGCAACCACCTTATCCGATAGGCCTCGACTGATTTTCCACATAGAAACTTGATCTGAAACTGTCTTGTCCAATAATTTCTGGTCATCATTCACCTATACAAGGGATTGCCATGATCCTCAGACTCAAAATTTAATGAAAATGCCAGCAACAGAAATGATGGTAACAATTCTAATCATTAGGATTTGTCATAGATATTCGGAAAGTAAATTCTTCCTTGTACACAGAAACCACCTTATCAAAGGGTAATCTAATTCCACATGTAAAATTAAATGAGGAACCTTTCACGTTTGTGTAGGATCCAAATAATAGAATCTTAATTTATGTAACCATAGAGCTGCATAAAAAGAAAAGAAAAACAAAACTATCTAAAACCTACCATTCACCCTGATCATAATCTATGATTCAAATTGGAACTCAATATTGAACTAACCTCTAAAGTTTAAAACATAGGATTTTTCATGGAAAGGTGAAGCATCTCCACAGTTGTTCAAGTTTCAAACACAAGAATGGAAGTATAGTCTCATACCCCAACAAAAGTATACATTTTTTAAAAAATCCACTAAAGGCTGAGTCATGCTCACTTGTGAAGGAAGAGGGGCTTGGCTTCTCTTAGCAGCCTGCATTTGTATGTAGTACTCTTTAAACTCAGATGGGCAATTCCTAATGCATTCAACCATGTCCTCTTCATCACGCTGCAGGAAAAAGCATAAATAAAAACTCAACTTAAAAAAAGAAAAGCATGAAAAGTTAATACCAAATGAAAAGAAGAAAGAAATTAAAGAGAAAATTGAAAAGGTAAGGGCAAAGGCAAACAGGAAGGGAATCCAGATGAATTGAGATCACCACCATCAACCAAGAATCTCAAGCACAATGAGAATGTTCCAGCCAGGTTAGAGAACACAAATGCCATGTCACATACTCAACATTAAAAAGGAAGAGAGAGAGAGAGAGAGGAAAAAAAAAAAAAAAAAGCACACCATTGAGGATACCTGAATGTAAAGCTTTTTCCAAGCAAACTCCCGCAATTTTCTTGTAGGAGGCAACAACCCCCACCGCATATAATAGCTACACAATAATAAGAGATAATTATCAAGACAAGCATGATTGTCTACAAACAACAACAACAACAACAACAACAACAAACTGCGCCTTAATCCCAATAGTTGGGGTCGGCCATTTGAGAGACAAACTTGAAAAGGAGAGAAAAATAAAATAAAAATAAAGATAAAATAAAATAAAAATAAAGATAAAATAAAATTAAAATAAAATAAAAATAAAATAAAATAAAATAAATACAATGAAAAATAGATAAATAAATCTTCTTTAAAAGCATTACAAGTGGCTAGATCCATCTGTAAAAGAGTCAATTACTGTATCATTATTTTGAGTTTGATCCTGTGCAAGCAATTAAACATAGGAACCCATAATTCAGTGTTATCTCACATTAGCTTAATCATCTCATATATACAATTGAAAATCTCCCAATAAATTGGTTCCATGGTTAAAACTCATCTCAGCAAATGGTACCAAATGTCATGATCATAAAACCTATCTTTACTTTTGTATAAGCAGTATAAAAACCACAGTAAGCAGCGCAATCTAGGAATCTCAGATACTACATAATTATGGTCCCTTACCACTATAGCACATGGATATGCAAGGATGTGTTGCTAAACCACATAGAATATCATAATATGCTACTTTTTGAAGTACAGAACACAGCCAGAATACGCAATGGACAAGGCAAAGATACACTCAAGATATGGATGAATCTTCTTTAAAACACGCATGGGTCAATAAGAAATTATAATACCTTTGGTGGTCAAAATGAAAAGGGCATATATAGACTCTTAAAATCACTTGAAAGCTCCTTTCAAATCCAGAAGCACAAACAACAATTGTTTGAATTCGCTGGATTTTCTAAACAAAATTTATTGGACCTTTCAAAATCCCTAAATCTATGGCTTAGATCTGAGAGAAGATGGAGCAATCAATTGTAGTACATGAGAGAGAAGCAGATTGGAGCAGCACTCAATCAGGAATAGGTAGAGAGAGAGAGAGAGAGAGAGAGAGAGAGAGCCGGGGGGGGGGGGGGGGAGTTGAAGAGAGCCATCAATTTTTTCTTAGAGGAGTCTATCTGGAAGAAGGCTTTGATCTTGCTATAGTGGAGTAAGATCATTAAGGTTACTCTTGCTTTTTGCAACTTTTTCACTTCTCTAATTCCTGTGATTTCTTCTCTTCTCCATTAAATTCTACTTCTATTCCCGTATTTCTCTACCCTCTTATTCGTATTCTAGGGTGAGGGAGGTATAGACCAGACAACATTCTTTATAAACATTATTCCATTTTTTCTAATCAAGTTTATAATGTTATCAAAATTGATTTCTTTTGTTAATAAGTAGGTTTTATGATCACTTGCATTCAATTAGATAATAGTTGTTGTTAGTAACATTTGAATTTGATGTATTTCATATTTCTTAGGCTTGATATAAGGCCTCGTGTGGATTCTGCACTCCAGAATCAACAAATGGAAACAAAACCAAATCCATGCTAATTCCAATCTTGTGGGCGTCACATATTACTTGGGATTGGGTATCGGTGGGATTCACAAGAAAGGCAACTTCACAAAAACCAAAGGAGGATTGGGAATGAGAAGGAATAAAACATTAGGAATCGTATAAAAGTAATAAAAAACTATAAAGAAGAACATTGGGGAACAGTCTTATTTTAGATAAAACATCACTTGGAACATGTTTAAGACCTAAAAATCATCTCCCATTTCCCTACATCAACTCTTCCGGTCACCACCTTTTATAATCGACTCGCTAAGAGCAGAGTGAAAAAGAAACAGCTTCAGAGCAATGCATGCGGCAGACCATTCTTTGTGGTTAGAAAAAAATGGATTTGGTGAATGCAAAGGTATTAAAATGCTTAAGTTACAGGGGGCAACTTTGTAAGTTCTTTTCCAACAAGAAAGATATAAAGTGAGGAGAATGCCAGAGAACTTTTGGATTGGACCAATCCTCGTGTAAAGTCAAGTCATGTGGTCAAATTTCAAGAAAAACCCTCTCTGTTGGCATCAGATAAATTCTTCATCTCACTGGATCCAGAGGAGCATTTGACCCGTCGCACCATTTTTTGTTGAGATGGAGGAAAATAAAAATGAGAACTTTTAGGCGATTGAGAAACCCCTCGTTGTTGTTGTGGATAGTTAGATATTTAGCATTTCAGTTGTCAGTGAGATCCTTTTCGGACAATTTGTCATTTTGCATAGACCTTTTTCTCCATCTTTTAGGTTGAATAGGCTTTTCACCACCTTGCCTTGGTGCTTTTATAATTAAATACCAGTTGGTAGGACACAAGCAGCTCTAGAAGTAATAAGCAGAAAGGTGGCAACTGTACAACTAGATGTAACAATGGCATCATATACCAGCCAAAAGGCAAGAATACTTGCAGATATTGCAAATATAATAAGAGGTAAAGGAGAAGCCATCATATAAACAATGTCAGCTCTATCTAGTAACCTGAAGACAAAAATACTCACAGGCGGCACCACAATGACTCATCAGATGCTGCATAATTTAGAAAGCTACATACCAGCGAGCAGGCCACCAGATCCTTCAAAGGCAAATATGAGCATAAGAACAAAGAAAGAAATGCCAGAAAAAGTCATAAAAGTAAAGAGAGAGAGAGAGAGAGAAGGCAGGAACACTCGGAGATTAAAAGCACAAGATAGATGAGAAGGAAAGACGGTAATGGAACCTCGGAAGAGAGGAATTTAAGGATGTGGTGGAAGAGCTCCGGGGGGATTTTGCTGAAAATTCCGCTCTCAATCCGCCTGGGACTGCAGCTGTTAGATTGTCCTAGCGATAGCGACAATGGAGACAGTGATGATGATGATGATGATGTCCGATTACCGTTAGAGTCCAGAAGACGGGGTCGCTTGGTTGGAGGAGCAGATTCACCCCCCGTGGTCGTCGGTACTTGCTTTTTATCAAACCAAAAGGAGCATACAATTTCACATAAAAAAGATGAGGCATTCCATATAAATTAAATTAAATTCCCGACACAGCGGATACAAACAAAGAAGCAAAAACCCTAGGGCTAATTTCATCTCGTAGATCGCAGGGGGCACAGGGACACAAAAAGATTGCATAAAGATAATAAAATACCAAGTAGTGGAGAAGAATTAGAAGAAGACCTCGTGATGTTCATCCCTTTCACTGTCGGAGAGAAGTGAAAGGACCTCGGACTCGAGGAAATGAGCCAAATTCTGTTCGTCTTCGTCCTCTGACAAAGTCATTTTGCCTTCCGGTTCCACTTCCGTCCAAGAGCTCCTCCTATCCTGTCCTTTCCAGGGTTATCCTTCAAATTTTCCGTCCTACATAAATAACCAATACCAATTACCAGGGTTAAGAGGAAGAAGTTTCATCAATACATAGAATTCGTCTCCATTTCATACCGTCGATCTCCCATTTCCAAAGCCACATGGCCAGAGGTTGATGTGACCGAGTACGCGAGGCCCATGTACAATCAAGCTCGAGCGTCAAGGTCCAGGTCTATCACTAAAGCCCAAGCCCAAATAAATTCAACTTGACTCGACCCTAAAGCTAAGGGTCCTTTTATGTTTTTTTTGGTACCGAAAGCTACGGGTCCTAATTGGTTACAAACAACATACGATGGTAATTTGGGAAAATTTTTAAATGCTCCATGAACTTTCACATTTTAACAAATTACACCTATTTCCCTCTCGATGAACAAACTGAACCCAACTCACTAAAGTTTGACGCATAAGAACATGACATTCCCAGATGATGTGAAAACTAGGATGCACAGGGATTGCCTCAGAAGAAAGAGCTTCCACAATCTCTGTCGAATCTACCTCCAAAATAGTTGAAAATAGCTTGGCGAGAGCCAAAAGAGTCGGACCCTTTCGGACATCACACAACTCAGCAAAAGGGTCGGTCACACCTAAATTGACCATAAAGCCATGAATCCATTAAACCAAATTCATCACGGATAATTTCTCATTACTCGCAAACGAAAAGGAAAGTTTGAACAGCCATCCGTATTCATCCCCCAAGTTTTTAATTTTTATAATATTCTTCCTTGAGCTTCCAACTTTGGCAAAATTACTTCATTCTTTTAACTTAATCGCTTGTAATTCAAAGGATGAATCCATCCCCGGGCAAGATGACATATTTGCCCCTATCATTCCCTCTTGTTTTTCCTTCCTCGTCTCTTCCATTCCATCATTTAATTGAAAAACTAACTTTACTATTAAAAGAATAAGTATTATAAATTAATAAATTTTTCTGTCCCTTTGTAATAATAATAATAACTACAACAAACTGAATTTTAATTTCAATAATTTGAAATCGGTTATTTGAGAGACAAATTATGATTAAAAAATAAATAAATAAATAAATTGAAATAAATATAGAAGAGAATAAAATAATAATAATAATAAAAAGTAAATATATATATATATATATATCTAAAATATATTAGTTTAATTTGTGCGGATTTTTCTACGCCGCTCATTTTTATCCAATGACATATTTTCGTCTAAACCATTAACTATTATATCTTTACTAATAACTTGCATCCAAGTTTTCAGCGATTTACCTCTATATTTTATTAAATCTCCCATATTTAAGTTTTCGATTTTCATAACTGGTACGTTCTTAAATCTTCTTTGTACATATCCAAACCATTTCAAACGACACTCACATTTTATTCACAATTGAATTAACTCTCAACTCGTTATGAATCTCTTCATTTCTAATTTTATCTCTTCTACTTTTCACACACATCCATCTAAACATTCTCATTTCTGTTACGGTCATTTTTTATTCTTATTGTTATTTAAAAGGTCAACACTCAGTACTATACAATAATCTGTGATTTTATAGAACTTTCCCTTCAAATGCATTGGTATCGTGCGATCACAAAAAATTCCGAATGATTTTCTCTATTTCATCTAGTCTGCTTGAATCTTATTATTCACATCTCCATCTATATTGTCATCATTTTGAATGATAGAACCTAAATCCCTAAATCGTTCATTTTTTAGTACGTCTTGTCCATCTACTAATCGCTTTTTCATCATTTCGATAATTGTTGCTAAACCTACACCTCATACACTCAGTTTTCGATCTATTCAATCGAAACCCTCTGGATTTTAGCGTAATCCTCCATAACTCTAATTTAGTATGAATATCCTCCATAGTTTCATCAACTAAAACTATATCATCTACAAAAAATATACACAATGGTATTTCATCTTAAATGTTTTTTGTAATTTCGTCTATTACTATTATAAAGAGGAGGGAACTTAATACTGAATCTTGATAGAGTCCAATATTAATGGAAAAACTATCGCTCAAACTTCTGTGAGTTCTTACATTAGTTACCCTCATACATATATCTAATGAGATTAATATATTTCAAAAAGATCCATTTTTTTATCAGCGTCCACCATAATACGTTTTTAGAAACCCTATCATATACTTTTTCTAGATCAATAAATATCATATGTAAGTCTCTCTTATGTGCTCTATATGTCTCCATCAAATGCCTTAACAAGTGAATTACTTCCGTAATAGATCTCGCAGACATAAAACCAAATTGATTTTGAAAAATATTTATCTCAAATCTCAATTTATGTTCTTTCACTCACTCATAGTTTCATGATATGACTCATAAGTTTAATTTCTCTATAGTTGAAACAATCTTGTATGTCTCATTTATTCTTATATAGCAATACAATTATACTCTTGCTACATATTTGGAGCATTCTCTTAATTTATCAAATTTTGTTAAAAATCTCCGTTAACATTATTATACCAAATTCACCTAAATATTTCCATACTTTTATAAGGATATCATCAGGTCCTGTGGTTTTATTATTCTTCGATAATAAGAAAAATATAATAAAGATAGAAAAATATGCTAATAATTTCTAAAAATCACTGAAATATGCTTTCCATGTATCCTTTCAAGAGAGAAAAACTACAAGAAATTTATTGATACTTTGTCTTATCTATCTCAATTTAATTTGTCTAGTTCTATATCCAAGCCAATAGCACAAAATAAATCATGATTTTTTCAAGTGAAATTACGTTCAAAGTTTAATGTGAGCACTTTGAAACATGCCAACCTCAAATTCAAAGAATTTGCAGAAAAGGGTTAAGAAACTTCTTATGGATTCTACTTGGAAGATTTCAAATGTGTACATACCACCAACATCCGACGAAAATCAAATACAAAGGATTCAAAAAAATTCCGATTAAGATATTTTGTGCACAATTGGAGACTTATTTCTATGCAATTATTCAACCACAAGAGCAATATTGAATCAAAGCTAGAAATAAAAGAAGCATAATACTGCTCGTTTATTAATGAACCCAACAAATGGTCAAAGAAACAGTCCACCACATGCATTTTCTGCAACACCTTTCCTCCGGGAAAAAGTGTATCAATTTTACAAACAAACTCCACACAAACTCAAACTCCAGCCTACTATCCAAATGCCAGAAGTTGAATCCTTTCTTGCTATTAAATCACAACTCAAAACTCCAAGATAATCTATTTCACAACTATTGGAACAAGAAATATTTACAAGGGCATTAGCGCACACATCACCCCAAGGATGCCAAAATCCAGGCTTTGGAACAAGTTGTCAATGTAAAGTAACTCCTGAAATTGAGAGTATTCTAAATCAGAAGAATGGGAGGCCAAGTTGCAATGAACCACTATCCCGCACATCCATAATTTTTCCAACTAAATTTCATGTATGACGACAGTTCCAATCTAAAATCAGTTTCCCTCCAGAGCTAGATTTTATACCCAAGCTCACAACTATGTAGATGGACTAGTTGCACATCTCGACTCACCTTTTAGTAGAGATACATGCTTAAGTGAGGCATGAGACTTAGATAAGCATCAATAACAACTCCTTCAGCAAGCACAAGTCCTGTTTTCAATATCATTTCCACATAATGTATTTTAACAGGATTATCATTAACCTGGATCATATGTAGAACCACCAAAAAGACAACAGTAATAGCGCCACCAGTTGATCCACCACCTAGATAAGCATTAACCAAAAGTAGAGATTTCATAGCCAATCTTCACACATCAATAATGCCATAGCACAAGGTTCTATCTAGCCATAAAAGCAACCATTGTTAGTACAACAAGAAAGAAAGAAAAAGATACAAATTCAATGACACACAGAAAAGAACCTGGGAAAGATGCTAAGCATTTGAAAGAGCCCAGGAAAAGTATCAAGTAGTTTTCACGAAATGTTGAGAGAGCAATCTTGCAACCTCCAGGAAACCAATAGTATTTTTTCCATCAAATATGGTTTTCAACTTCTCATCACAACGTATCTCCTTTTTGTTTGCTGGGTGTTGCAAAGCATTATAACAAAGTTATCAGAATATGGGGGAAGCTGCACTCAGCTCAAAAAAGGGGGAACAATAGCCTATCATAAGATTAACCATGGTATGTGGGGTGGCTAGCATTTAGGGCATCTATTCTTCCTCTACTCTCTTGCTATTATTAATCCATTTTACTTCTCTATAAAGTTTTCTCACTATAAAGTTTTCTCACAGATGAATTCTTCCTTCATATAAAAGGAATAGAACCCCTCCCCCCCAAAAAAATAACACAGAGAAAAAGGCTGGACCCAAGCAAGGAGAAGACAAAAGCACAAAATAAAGGAAAAAGCACAGAACAGCCAGATGCTACACATGACAAGATAGATCAAAAGTGCCTATCCAATGAAATAAGTAAACAAAAATCCAAGAGCACAAGAACATCCTACAACAGAGATTACCACATCCAGCAAATTAATGACTCCTTTGCAAGTAGCCTGGTTGTTAATATAAACCACAGATATCAACTTAAGGCCAAAAATGCCTCTGGCCACTTTTCTTCTTTTCTTTTCTTTTCAGAAAGGGGAGGGACGAAAGTAGATGGAGGCTATTTTATGGTATACACGTGCACTTGAGAATAAAACTTAGGCATCAATACCCGGTCACAGATATAAATTTCATATTTACGTTCTTGAAAACCAAAAGAGAAAAGGGCTGCCAAAATATGCTTGTATCTCCCTCGCTTTTTCACTATTCTTTTAGTTGGCTATTGTGTGCAGTTTTGCTTCATTTGTTTTCATTCAATATCATAAACTTTAATACCATGTTGAATTTGTTATTTACAAGTTTATAAAAAGAACACCTCTTGGCAATTTTGGAAGCTCCGCCCCTTACACCAGTTTATCCAAAACTACCACTAGAGTAAATACCATCAATATCAGGTACTTTTCCATGAGTTTAAAATAGAGTGATGCCCAAGTGATAACAAAAATAGAAATAGGATTGGTAACGATTTTAAAGATATTGAATTTGAAGAGACAGAAGATAAGATAGTTTCATTTCACCATTCATAACCTGCATACAAGTTTTAGCAGCATATAAAAAGAGGGATTAACACTACCTAACCCTTAAAAGCCGGCAAACATTATAAGATGTTTGTCTTATAAATGTAGAGGAAAGGATCATTTAATTTAACCCCCCCCCCCCGACATTTGTCTTATAAATATTCGCAACCTGCATCAGTACAATGTAAGTATAAGTAGCCTGCATGTACAGATGTAAGGTTTGTCTTCAACCTCTCAGATTCCAAGTTAACTACCCTCAAATTACACATCAGTACAATAAAATCCCACTTGTCCTCCCACCACCGCACTGACACATCCCCCCTTTCTTTACTCTCATAGTTCATCCCCCACTCTAAAGTAAAGCGTTTGGTTTGTATTTCGTAAGTGAAAAGTAGCGTGTAATTAGAGTAGAAAGAAATGAACTTATTACTTAATCGAGCAAGATATAGATAAGAAGAATACCTGGAGATTGTGTAGTTTGATGTACTCCTAGACTTTCTTAACGACATCAGTGCAAGAAGCTTCGTCAGCACCCAAGAACTTGACTAGAGCAGGCGATACAGGAATCTCCTTCAAAATGCCATTAGGATGAACTTTGCACAACATCCTCGTCGCTTTTGCAGCTGCCGCCGTTGGTGCCTTCGCTTTGGCTTTAGCGGCTGCCATCACAACCCTACTCCCTCCTAGAACCCTAGATGCCATTCCTCCAGCACCGGCACCGACTTGTCTATTGGCGTTTGAGATTTGATACTCTCTTTCTTACGGATACTAGACACTGCATTGATTTGTGTCTAGAGGGAGAAGTGTCGTCGTAGTCATAGCCCTAAATTCGGAGGCTGAGTGAGGGACCTTTTTTATTTCCTTTCCACCGTTCGATTTTCATTTAGGCCAAATTACGCTTACGGTCCTTGAACTATGGGCCATATTTCAATTAATATCCTAAACATTAATTAGAACGTTTAATTTATTATTTTATTTTTTTTGAAGTGAAAAACGTAATTTTGAAATTGCCAATTAGAAGACCGAATGAAAATTGCTAATGTTAATATGTCGCCGTGTGCACGTGAATCGCCATTTCCTTGCCAAGTCATTTCCATCCTCTCTCTCATTCCCTCCGAAACTTCTCTCTCTCTCATTCAGTCGCCGCCACCACCTAACCGTGGAAAATGAGGCAAATTCAGTGATCGCCGTCACCTATAATAATCAAAATTCGGAAGGGTAATTGAATTTGCTTTGTTGGTTTCCTTCTCTCCTCTGACGAATTTTTAGTTACTGATGGCAAAGAAGAAGTAATTTCCGTTTAAGATGGAAAAAATTTAATTCCCATTGCCAAAGGAGAAAAGAAAAATCCGATAACGTGAATTCAATTACTTCACCTAAAAATCTTACAAGCAAATTGTAGTTCATGACCCAACTTTTGAATTCAAATTCAAAACATTTGGTGTTGAATTCGTTATTGTTGTCGTAGATCGATATTATCGATTAGGGCCATTGAATTTCATCCCAATTTGTTTAGTGGAGCTATTGAATTCATCGTCTAAATCTAAATCCTAGTTTTTCAATTAGGACTATCAAATTTCTCAAAAAATCTTCCCAATTTCATCCCCAAATGAACAACCTCTACATCTTTGTTGACAGCCCTGCTACTCTTAGCAATATTAATGATCAACATACATGATCCTCCCCCCTCCCAAATCGAGAAACTTAAAGTAATTAAGAAATTTGATGTCAACAGCGGTGACAAATTTGCGGTGCATAAACGCAATGCCCTAATGAAATTCTTGGAATGTAATTGTGGTATGGAGGAGATTGCTTTCATGCCATGTTTGGATTTTTGTAGTTAGAATTTAAAAGGTTGGGGAAACTTATTTTTGTTAAATAAAACTCAAGAGTGTTTGAAAAAACATTTAGAAATTTGAAACAATAAAATGAGACAAAAGGTTAAAATGAAATGTCTCAAAGGGTTTATAAATAATCAAAAAATATTTACAAATAGGGTTGAGACTATGCTCAAATGATTTTAGAAAGATAATAAGAGATAATACTCTAACATTGAGACATTGCTCCTAAATGACAAGAGACTTTATCATAATTTTTTATGATTTTCTACATTGTCGAAATCATCTTTTTCTCTAACACTTTGCCCACAATTTATAGAGCAAGAGAGGAGTGTAAAATGAGACAAAAGAACGAGGGTGAGAGGGCTTAAGAGCCCTTTCTCCAACAGCTAGATATTTCTAGCCTTTAAGTCATCCAACAGCCATATTTTCTAGCTGTTGGAGGCCTTTCTTTGGGCCCTTTTGAGGGCTAAACTATATCTAATTTAATGGGTTTAAATTCCCTCAATTGTTGAATTCTGAAATTGTTTTGAAATGGACTTGGACAAACATGGAATGGGCCTTGAGTAGTAACCTTTTTGGACAACATCATGGGCCAACCTTTGGAGTTTGATTTTGTTGATTTAGTAGAGTTTTGATAATGAAAGATTAAAAACTAAATAGTTCAAGAAAATAAAAAAAAATATATTTAAAAATTCAGAAGTTTACAGCACAAATCGACCTAGTTAGAAAAATCATTGACCTGTGACATTCATATACACACATCGACCCGTTTAATGTTCTTGTCGACCTAAGCCAAACGATTTCTATAAAAACATATGTCTGAATATTTCGACTCACACAAACACACATCGACTTGTATGCTGTCAGATGGACCAATATAAAATTACATATAGACCAATTACTGAAACACATCGACCTGCACAAATCATACATCGACACAAAAAATAGAAAACACATTAAAACATCAATGTCTGCATAAATTTTGTCGATATGAAACTATAGGAATAGTAATATATTGACCAATTCATTCTAACAAACACATCAATCAATTTCATCCATGAATAGTGATACATCAACCTGTACTCCATACGCATCAACCTGTTTTTTTAAAAACACATCAATCTGATTTACAACACATCAATATGAATAGTTCTATATGGACCAATTTCATACACTATGTTGACCAATTTAACTTCTCAATAGGAACACATCAACTTGAGTGATTAGTATATCAATCTGTTAGTTCTTGACTCTGAAACACACACATCAACCTGTCACCGTGCTTGTTGACGTGTAGAAACACATCGACCAATTAAATTTCTTAGATCCACCAATCAAAAATCACACAGTAACATATCGATGTATATTATCAGATGTGTCAACCTAATGCACTTATTAAAACACGCGTCGACTCATTATCATCTTATCGACACAACATATGCACATCGACCAATTGAATTACATACGTCGACTAATTTATTATCTAAATAGGATCATGTCGATACTTTAAAATGACTTATCGACCTGCTCTTCACAAAATCTGAAACATTACACTGAAAACTTTATCAACACATATGAACACATCAACGAATTAAAAATCACATATCCACCAATTTTATTTAGTACAATTTTTTGTCGATCCAGAATAGTCTCTTGTCGACCTGTTCTCATAAAAATATATTAGAAATGTTTCAAATTCAGGTCGATATCCACGTTAAACTTGTCGAGCTGCGTGTATCAGAAATTAGATCTGAAAAATAATTTTGAATCTAACGAACTCATTATTTTCTTCGATTTCTGAAATTTTTCTTTTCTATCAAAGTTAACATTCAAATGCAGTACAAATAAATTCTAATTAGCTTATTTAAAAGAGGTGCCAATAAAAGAAACGAAGATTTAGTGCGAACAAAGGAACAGTTACAGAAAATTTAATGGTAGAAATAAAATACCCAACATTCGGATACAACAATTGATGTGAACCCGTTAGGTATAAAAACCCTAGAACCCACGAACAAGTTAATTTAGCCCAAAAAATCGTTCCAACGAATTATTTGAACCGGTAGAATTAAAAATCTCAACAATTGCCCTAAATGAGGAAGAACCTAAGATATATGACCTTAAACCCGTTTCTCACTAGATCAAGAATTTTGGTATAAAGATGAAATGAATGACGTCACAATCTAGATGGTTCGAAATCTAGATTGATAAGTCAAAAAACTAAACAAAACTCCTATCTTGAATAAATTCAAAGTTCTCAAAAGAACAAAATCGGTGTGAAGAATTCTCACAATTTTATTAATTCTCTCCAAAGTGTTGTTTTTTATACAATGTATAATGGCCTATTTATAGCCTAAACGTCAAAACTTAATTAGTAACTAAAAATTTAGTAACTCCCTAAATAATAAAAAATCAGAAAACTAAAATATAAGTTACAAAAAATAAAAATTAGGAAACTAAATAAATCAAACTATTTTGACCAAGTCTTGCTGCTATTTTTCTTTATTTTCGTCTTCCCTTGATTTTGGGTAATTTTGGGTCTGTTCTTTATTTATTTGGATTCCAATTTCTTGTTATAAAACCCCTTGAATTAAGTTATTCAGTATTTTTTGAATCTTTTAACTCACGCCTTTGTCACCGGCCCAACTGGGACTTGAGTTGGATCTCGTGAATTTCTTGCAATCTTGATGATTTCATCATTCCCTTCCTCTTGATAAGGATTTGTCCTCAAATCGTCACCTACATCAAAAGGACTCAAGTCAGTAATATTGAAAGTAGTACTAATATGATACTCACATGATAAATCAAGTCTGTAAGTATTGTTGTTGATTCGTTCTAGCACTTGAAAAGGACCATCTCCTCGGGGCAACAACTTGGAACGTCTCTGTGCCGGAAATCTTTCCTTCCGCATGTGTAATCAAACCCAATCACCGAGTTCAAAAATCAACTTGTGACGTCCCTTGTTAGCTTGCTTGATGTATTGTTCGGTTCTCCTCTCTATATTGAACCGTACTTTCTCGTGAAATTGTTTCACAAATTCTGCTTTTTTCTTACCATCTAAATTCACTTGCTCAGAAATTGGTAAAAGTAAGAAATCCAAAGGAGTTAAAGGATTGAAACCATAAACAATTTCAAAAGGTGAGAATTTAGTAGTAAAATGAACAACACGATTATATGCAAACTCAACATGTGACAAACATTCTTCCCAAGTTTTAATATTTTTACTAATGACAGCTCTCAACAAAGTGGATAAAGTTCTGTTGACTACTTCTGTTTGACCATCAGTTTGAGGATGACAAGTTGTTGAAAATAAAAGTTTCGTTCCTAACTTTCCTCATAATGTCTTCCAAAAGTAACTCAGGAGCTTAGTATCCCGATCTGAAACGATTGTTCTAGGCATCCCATGTAACCTCACAATCTCCCTAAAGAATAATTCCGCAATATGAGAAGTATTGTCAGATTTATGACAAGAAATAAAATGAGTCATCTTAGAAAATGATCTACAACTACAAAGATCGAATCTCGTCCATATTTATTCTTAGGTAAACCCAAAACAAAATCCATTGAAATGTCAATTCAAGGTGAACTAGAAATAGGTAGGGGTGTGTAAAGACCATTAGGTTGAACCTTAGATTTAACTTGCCTACAGGTAATATATCTACCACAAAATCTTTCAATGTCTCGCTTCATGTGTAGCCAATAAAAGTGTTCTTGTAAAATTGCCAAGGTTTTGGCAACTCCAAAATATCCCATTAACCCTCCGCTATGATATTCTCAAACTAACAACTCTCTCAATGAACAATTTGGCATGCACAACTTATTTTCTCTAAACAAAAAGTTCTCATGCCTATAGAATTTGCCCTCTGCAGATTTTTCACATGCACTATAAATTTCTCCAAAATCATGGTCATCATGATAAAGTTCTTTAATATGATCAAAATCAAGAAATTTAGCATCAAGAGTAGAGATTAAGGCATATCTGCGTGAAAGTGCATTCGTAACTACATTCTCCTTACCTTGTTTATATCGAATGACATAAGAAAAAGTTTCGATGAATTTCATCCGTCGAGCATGTCTCTTATTTAGTTTATGTTGACTTTTCAAATGTTTCAAAGAATCATGATCCGTACGAATAACAAATTCTTTCGGGCACAAATAGTGTTGCCATGTCTCCAAAGCTCGAACCAAGGCATACAATTCTTTGTCATAGGTAGGATAGTTAAGTGTAGCCCCGCTTAACTTCTCGCTAAAGTATGCAAGTGGTCTGTCATCCTATATAAGAACAGCGCCTATACCTACACCAGAAGCATCACATTCAATTTCAAATGTTTTAGAAAAGTTCGGTAAAGCAAGTAAAGGTGCATGAGTAAGTTTATGTCTAATAAGTTAAAACGCCTTCTCTTGCTCTTTATTCCATTGAAATGCAACGTTTTTCTTGATAACTTGTGTAAGCGGTGCAGCGATAGTGCTAAAATCTTTCGCGAACCTCCTGTAAAAACTAGCAAGACCATGAAAACTTCTAACATTACCTATATTGGAGGGGGTTGGCCATTCTTGAATGGCTTTGATCTTCTCTTCATCCACCTCGATACCTTTAGCACTCACAACAAAACCTAAAAAAACAAGCTTGTCGGTGCAGAAGGTATACTTTTTGAGGTTAGCATATAAATTTTCTATTCTAAGTACATCAAAAACCGAATGTAAATGTGAGATATGATCATGTAAACTTTTGCTATATATCAAAATATCATCAAAATAAACAACTACGAATTTACCAATAAAAGCACGCAAAACATGATTTATTAAGCGTATGAATGTAGTAGGAGTATTGGTTAATCCAAAGAGTATAACTAACTACTCATACAACCCATATTTAGTTTTAAAAACTGTTTTCCATTCATCTCCTTCTTTCATTCGTATTTGATGATATTCACTCTTAAGATCAATTTTAGAAAACACACAAGTACCATGCAACTCATCTAACATGTCATCTAAACGAGAAATAGGGTGTCGATATCTTACCGTTATGTTGTTGATGGCTCGGCAGTCAACACACATCCTCTATGTTCCATCTTTCTTAGATACCAAAATCACCGGAACTGCACATGGACTTATACTTTCTCTCACATGCCCATTTTCCATCAACTCTTTGACTTGTCTTTGAAACTCCTTCGCCTCTTCTGGATTGCTTCTATATGCTGGACGATTTGGAATTGATGCACCGGGTATGAAATCAATTTGATATTCAATCTCTCGGATAAGTGGCAAACCTTGGGGTAGATCTTCAGGAAACACATCTTTGAATTCCTGCAAAAGAAAAACAATAACACTCGGCAAAGAAGGGTTAAGTTGGTCAGTGTTTAAAAGGAATTCCTTGTACATAAGTACAATCATTGGCCGTCTTGAGAGCATCGCTCGCTTAACCTCACTTATTTTGGCATAAAAATTCTTTTGTTTTCTCTCGGATTTTATCTCATTGGCTGAACTTTTCTCTTTTTTCTCTTTCTCATCATATTCGGCCTTTCTCTCTTCTTTTCTCTCTTTTTTCTCTTCTCTCAACCCATTTTGATCTTTTTGTTTTTATTGCTCACTCAATTTTTGCAACCTCACTCGGTTTTCATAGACTTACTTTGGTGTCATCGGAATTAGAGTGATTTTTCATTAGTTGAACATGAATGAATATTTGTTGGTGAAGCCGTCATGTTGCACATGTCGATCAAATTGCCAATGCCTTCCTAACAAAATATGCCCAGCCTGCATTGTCACCACATCACATAACACCTCATCTTCATATTTTCCACTCTGGAATGGTACAACAACTTGTTTTGTAACCCTCACTTCTCCACTATCATTCAACCATTGTAGCTTGTATGGTTGAGTATGTTTAGTGGTTGACAAGTTCAGCTTTTCCACTAAAGTCTTACTCGCAACATTAGTAAAACTACCACCGTCAATGATCAAAATGCATACCTTGTCTTTCACATGGCAACGATTATGAAAGATATTCTCCTGTTGTACTTCTTCTTCATCTCCTCTGGCTTGTAAGCTTAAGGCTCGACATGTTACTAGCGTTAACATCTCACCATGTTCAGCCCCATACTCCTCAACTCCGATGGGGATGTCTTCCAATGGGGGCAAACAATCAATGTCACCTTCATCTTCAGACTCGATTGTACCATTTTCCCGAATCGCCATAACTCGTTTGTTTGGACATTGGCTAGCTATATGTCCTCTTCCCTGACACCTGAAGCATTTAATCTCACTAGATCGAGTTAAAGTAGGGGTTGACTTACTTTGAGAAGTCATGGTGGAGATAGCTGGTTTATGTTCAGGCTTAACTCTGGAGATGACTGAATTTTCTTCTTTCTTCGGATAGCTCATTTTCAGAGATGTTGCATTCGGAATCTGTGGTGTTGGTTTTGGTCGTGTGTTACCTCTCTTGAGCTGTCTTTCAACCTTGATTGCCATATGTACTAAATTCTCCAACTCCACATAATGATGAAGCTCGATTGTGTTGGCAATTTCTCGATTTAAACCATTCAAAAATCTAGCCATCATCGCCTCTCTATCTTCTTCTACATTAGCTCGAATTATAGTCATTTCCATCTCTTTGTAACACTCATTTACGCTTCGATTACCTTGGTGGAGACTTTGCAACTTGAGATATAAATCCCTATAGTAATGACTCGGCACAAATCATCGTCTCATCACCCTCTTCATCTCACCCCAAGTTTCAATGGGTTGATCCCCATTCCGTCGTCTATTAATGCACAACTGATCCCACCATACAATTGCATAATCAGTAAACTCAATAACAACAAGTTTAACCTTTTTTAATTTAGAATAGCTGTGACAATAAAAAACTAACTCAATCTTCTTTTCCCACTCAAGATATGCTTCGGGATCACTTTTACCTTGAAACGACGGAATTTTCATCTTGATACTACCTAAGTTGTTGTCTACCCAATTATTAACTTCTCTATTTCGACCAAGTCTCCTATGACTACCCACTGACAACCTATCAAACTCCTCTTCTAACCCATCCCCTTGAAACTCATCCATAACTTCAATTTCTCTTTGATGAAACTTATTCCTCCTGGAGGGGGCTGGCACTATTGATGGTTGCCCCCTTTGCGACCCCTCTTCCACCTTATCCAACATTTCATGTATAAGATCTAACTCCCTCTTCATCATCCGTCTCATCTCCCCCATAAATGCTTGTAGTTGTAGATTCGACCCAACCTGTGGTTGAAACTCCTCACTTATGTTATATTTTTGATTTTGAGTCATGATTGGAATCTGCAAGACAATATTAGAATAAAATAGGAAAGAAACTCACCACACTCCCTCACGTATTTCACTCAAAAATAATGATTTAATCAAATCCACTCGTGTTTCACTCTATGTATTTGGCTTTTATTTTTAATGAATTCTCTTTTGCCTTTTACCACTCTACTTTACTTAGTCAAGTTCTTTATTGAACTCAAGAACTTAACTAAAAAATAATTGTCTTATGAAATTCAATGACTTATGTAGAAGAAAGTATAACAAGAAAAGTAAGAAGGAAAGAGAAAAATAAGGAATAAGAAAAGTAGTAAATTTAAAAAGAAATTTCTAAATTAGAAAGGAAATAGCCAAAAAATGAGATAAATAAGGAAGGTGAACAAATAAGGAAGTAGTTTATGAAAGGAGAACAAATATAGAAGGTTTGAATTTGGGTAAGTGTACAAATAAGAAAATATTTCAAACCTAACTAAAAAAATTTAGAAAATTCTAATTCAAATTTGGTAATAACACTTTAAAATTTGCCAAATTTAAACAAAATCACAAAATGGTGAATTATCAATTTTGCAAAATTTGAAAACTGCTCCCTTTTTTTTTTCACGGCCTCTTCTCTTTTTTTTTTGTGGGTCTTTTTTTTTCTCCCTTTTTTTTTGCCCTTTTTTTTTTGGGAATATGACAGCACAAAAATAAAGAATAAGTACACCAAAAATAAGAAATAAACCAACGAATGAAGAGTTTTCAGACACAAAAAAGGAAAAAAAGATTAAATAAGAATAATTCGAAGGAAAAAAAAATCTAGATTGGCTCTGATACCAACGATGTGAACTCATTGGGTATAAAAACCCTAAAACCCACGAACAAGTTAATTTAGCCCAAAAATCATTCCAACGAATTATTTGAACCGGTGGAATTAAAGATCTTAACTCTTACCCTAAATGAGGAAAAACCTAAGATATATGACCTTAGACCCGTTTCTCATTAGATCAAGAATTTTGGTATAAAGATGGAATGAATGACGCCACAATCTAGATGATTCGAAATCTAGATTGATAAGTCAAAGAACTAAACAAGACTCTTATCTTGAATAAGTTCAAAGTTCTCAAAAAAACAAAACTTGTGTGAAGAATGCTCACAATTTTATTAATTTTCTCCAAAATGTTGTCTTTTACACAATGTATAATGACCTATTTATAGTTTAAAGGTCAAAACTTAATTGACAATTAAAAATTTAATAACTCGCTAAATTATAAAAAATCAGGAAACTAAAATATAATTTACAAAAAATAAAAATTAGGAAATTAAATAAATCAAACTATTTTGATCAAATCTTGCTGCTATTTTTCTTTATTTTCGTCCTCCCTTGGTTTTGGGTAGTTTTGGATCTTTTATTCTTCCAACTGGACTTGAGTTGACTCTCATGAATTCCTTGCAATCTTGATGATCTCATCAACAACCACTATCAACGCTCAACAGATCTATTCAATATCTCAATAAATACCGAAAAACAAAAAATAAAGAGGGTTATGAGACACAACAACACGAAATGAGACGAGAATTGAATACTCTGAAGGTTATTCACTATGCACTTGAAAATTTTCCAACCATCTTAATTGTCTCTGTTAATTCTCACACTATCAAATCTGAGGAAAACAAGTTTCAATTTTTGATATTCATTTATAGATTAATTTGAGTGTCATAAACTAAGGAATGAATGTCACTACCTTAAGTCTATAAAAGCAAAATTCAGTCTGAAGTGATTGAATTGACGTGTTCGAACAAAACACTATATGAGGTTGAATTTGAACCTGTAATCAAGTTTGTAAACTAACCATTTAGTGAAAAATTCAAGGAGAGTTTAGGAGTGGACATACACTGGATTTGATGGAACCACTATAAAAATTCTCTGTGTTCTCTTTATTTGTTTTTCACTTACTGTTATATTGTTTTAATTTTCAAAAAGTCATAAAAAAATCCATATTCCACTACACCCCTCCTCTCTAGTTGAATAACAATTGGTCTCAGAGCGGGTGTGTTGTCAAGAGACTTAACAGTCTGACACCAAAGATCCAAATGACAATCAATAGAGACAACGTACCGGTTGAAACTTGCTCAACAAACCTACACCATTCTTCAATGGAAACAATTTCAGCTATTGGAAGCAAAGGATGCGCAACTTCATAATTGCACATGACCTAAATGCATGGGAAATTATCGAAGAATGAGTTGATTTCCCCACTGAAGAGGTAGATGGAGTACGTGTGCCGATCAAATTGAAAAATATGATTGTGGAATAGAAAAAAGCCTATCAAGCAAACTGCAACGCCATCAACCTTCTTCACCTTGCACTAAGTATTAATGAATACAATCGACTCTCATCATACATATTAGCATAAGAAATTTGGGAAAGACTCGAAACAACCTATGAAAGCACTGATCAAGTTTGCAAGAATATGAAATTTTCAGGATGAATGATGGAGAAACTATTAGTGAGATGATTATAAGATTCAACAAAATAACAAATGAGCTCAGACTACTTGGAAAAGGAATTTCTCACGAAGATATGGTGGACAAAATTTTGAGAAGTCTACCAAAATCATGGGAGTCCAAGGTTACTGTAACATCGACACTCAGTGTACTATATAATGTACTCTTTATTATCTCATATATGATTTATTTTCACTTTCATATAGAGAAAAGTTACTCAGAACTTTTTCCGATTTATAATGCTCTTGAAAAATTTTGGCAAGATTGCCGGGAGCTAAAAATAAAATTTTCCCTTCGTGCCATTTTAAAACTTACGCGTGCAATTTCGACCCCGATGAAATTACCCAAACTAAATTAACTTAAAAAGTTAATGAAACTTGATTTCGGGCAATTCTTAATCGTTTGCGAAAAAACGCCCGGTAGTTAATCGCCGGAGATGAAAATTTATTCTCACCAGCGAAATTTAATTCTACCTATGCAAAACTGCTAACATTTTGCTAGGAAGTCTAAATTAGGCTAAACTTATGTTTTATCAATAAACGGCAATTTCACAAAATTGTCAAAATTGCCCGAAATGAAGGGAAATTGACCTTACTATGTCAAAATGACAACCACACGTGCAAATTTGATGCCGTGAGAAATATATATGCTAAATTCACTTTAAAAGTGAAAGGTCAAAGAACAAAACTGAAATTTAAGTCATAACACAAAAATGCTCGGTACTCTAACATTTTTTGCCCGAGAAACCCTAATTTTTGACAGAATTGAAATTTATTTGAGCAAACGGTTCCGTTTCCACCCCCAAACCTATATTTTTTAAATCTATGTGTAAAATGGAGTCCTTATTGTGATTTTACGTATTTCGAGATCAAGGTCAAATTTTGACCGATCGAGGATTTCGTTCCGTCCGAGAGAGGTTTGGGCTATCAAACGATCTCAGATTAATGCGAGACCAACTCTATTTGATTCAGTATGAAAAACTGAACCAAATGGATAAATTTGAATTTCTCAGATTTCAGGTCGAATATTGATCCCGCCGTGCGTTACACGAAAATTGAGGATGAAATTTCCACGCAAATCTAAGAAGGACCTTTTATGCAATTTAGAAAAAGGGGGTTGGAGACAATAAATGACCAAGGGAAGTGTGCCAATGAGGTGGAAGGTTAGGATTTGTTTGAAATTTGAGGAATCAATGTGAGCCATTTGATTGGGATGTTGGGAGACAAACATTAATAAAGCATTTAATTAGGCTCGACTTGTGGGACTTGAGAAAGAGTGTGCTTGTGTGTAAGAGGAGTCAAAACCGTAAGAGAGAGAGAGAGAGAGAGAGAGAGAGAGAGAGAGAGTGCTTGTGGAGAGAGAATAAACTCTTGTGTGACACAAAAATCCAATGGCTAGGAATTTATCTTGGAAAAATATGGATGGCTTGGATTAAATGGGGCAAGTGTTATAAAACAAACACTTATTCTTTCCTTCCCAAAAACCTTGAGTGTGTTCAAGCCAAAGGAAAGCAAGCTCTCTCATTTTCTCCCAAGAGCCGTGAGCTTCAAGGTGAGGAATCCAAAAATTTTTCTACAACAACACTCAAATATTTTTATATAGATCACTTCCTCTCAAACACAACAACAACATATCCAAAAATTGGAGCAAAAGGAGAAGTTTTGCTTGGTGAAGAACAAGAGGAGCCATAAGCTTCACCATTGAAGGAAGGTAGGATTTTCTTCAAACATTTCTTTGAAATTTCTGCAAAGATGATATTCTGACCATGCTGTGAAATTTTGGTCATAACATTTTCTGCACAATGGCAAACTGAGTTAGGTTAATTTCAAGTGAAACTAGACTCACAGAGCTTTAAAATGAGATATGATTCATTGCATTCTGATGAGAATTGGATTTATTATGATTTTTCAAAATTAAGTATTCTGCACAGAAATTTTTGTTCTGTCCTGCTTTAACTCTGTTTCTATTCGTGACTTAGCCTCTATTTCAAGGTGTCTTATGGACTGAATTAGCAAATGCCCCAGTTATGTAATATGTAGATCTAGCTCGTATCTTTCCAACAAGATAAGAATTACCTTAATCCGATTCCTGTATCAAAAGTTATAGCAATTTTCCTGAAACTCAACAGTAGGTTGTCCTGTTTTGAACCCTAAGAACAGTGTATAAAAATGACCCTCTTCCAGTCCTAGTTTGGGCAAGCTCAAACAATAAAAGTTGTAGATACTCCTCTTATCTACAACATGTTTAAAGTTCAGCCAATTCACATGAGGGAATCAAATGTTATGCCCATTTTACTAAAGGGGTGTCGATAGAAATTCTGTTTTCCAACTGAAACCTGCCTGTTCTGATCATGATCCATTTCAATCCCATTCTAAGCACAATTGAGAGAAACTCAGAACATGAAAGTGATAGGCCTATGTCTTGGGTATAACATGTTAAAATGTCATTACGTTTGGATAGGTATAGTGAAAGTTATAGTTTTTGAACTGAAATGGGACAGAATCTGAATTTAGAATGCAATTGAATCAAAATGAGGATTTCTTGGAATTTTGTGATATGATTTTGAGAATGTGTATAACATGAAAGTTGTAGGTCGTGAAGTTATCTACAACATATCAAAATTTCGACTAATGTAGACTTACATATAAAAAGTTATGCAAATTTTCGTAGGACTGTACAAAGTGGCACCAAATGGAGAACTATGAGTGAACTTGTTGGATAACTTTTGCCCAAGCCGTTAAAGGGAGCTCGATACATCGTAATTGTGGTTCATTTGGGAGTGCTATACCCTCCCTATTATAGTGAGTGGGATTTATTATATTATATGTCTGATACATAATATCATATCTTAAAATATTTTCTGATGCAAATATGATTTAATGAATATGTGATGTGAAATTTTCAATGAATTATGAAATGATTTTGTGAATTCATGGAGTATCCCCAAACATGTTTATACGTGTTATATATGCATCCAAACGAGTTTTAATATACGAAACCGTGCCATCGTATTTGATTTATACATGTTTTATGAAATCATCATTGTAGAAATGATTGACATTACTTGAGAAATGTGGCATGATATGTGATTGATTTGATAATGATATTTTACATGGGCTAATAGCCCTAGCATGTGTAGGGTGATCCATACTTGCACCCGATACGCTTCTGCGGAAGGTATCCCACATGATATTGGAAAATGGTAAATGTATTGTGATTCGACACGGTACTGGTCAGGTTGAACCCATAAGGGGGAGGGCTATGGTGCGTCATAGTTTAGCACCTGATGAGATCCGTTGCCAACGTCGGGGTAGAGAGTTTTTCTAACCTGTTGCATATAAAATCCCCAATGCGCTTGTTATTGGTCGCGGTTGACCCTTGCTAGAACTGATTTTGACGCGCTCTATTTTAGCATGATTTGATGACATAGATGCATATATGTTTGAAATGTATGTGAAAAGAATAATTTATGATAAATTGAACATTTTACATAATTTCCTACAATATGTGGTATTATTAAGAACTTTGATACTCCAATTTTCACCGACTCATTGAACACATGATATATACCCTCTCACTCATTGGGTATCTTCCTTGATACTCACCCCTCATTTCCTATTGTGTACAGAGATAGCTATAGTGGGACGCATTGAGACTTATCAGTGCACGAGACTTTTGATTGGAGATCGAGGCTATTGATTAGGTACTCAATACGATATTTAGAAAGATTTGCCAATGAAAGTGTATATTAGTTTATTGAGATTGTAGATAGACCATTGTGTACAAAAAAGGATGACTGTATGGAAACTTTTGTACATCTTATTGAAACTCTCAATTCTATTTTATTGCATTGACGCATGAAATATATTATTGTGTACGTTTATTTTGGGAAATGTGTCATATTTAGAAGTGTCCTTTAGATTCGTTCAGTGCCTCTCTAAATCACAGGTGGGGCCACTGGCGACTGTCCATGCCTTTGATGGTGGCATGGCAGTAGAGACTTGTGGCTAAAACTGATAATATTTTATAATAGCCTTACATTGTCCTGGTTTGTATGGTGTAGATTGTTTGGTATTATATGAATGTGGTTGAATTGTTGTGAGGCCGTGTTGGCCTATTTATTCAAGTGGTTGGATGATTATTTGATATATAAGTTGATTTATACATGGGAGACCTCCAAAATATATGAAGATTCTGCCCGTTTTTTTCAGCACCCAGGGCAACGGGCGGCTGCTCATGATCTCGGTTCGGGGTGTGACAGTTACTACAATTGAGGAGTTTAAAAATCTTGAGACTCTGACAATGGATGAGCTCGTGGGATCTTTAATAACCCATGAGACAAAGTTGAACGTGAAAAAGCCTGCAAAAAAAGAAAGGCAAAGGAATAGCATTAAAGGCTAACAATGAGGAAAGCATGTCTAGCTTAGAAAAAGAAGCTGATGAAGATGATGAAACTCTTCTGGTGAGAAAATTCAGGAACTTCATGATGAGCAAGAGGAACAAGAACAAGTCCTTCTTCAAAAATCCAAAAAAGAAGAAAGAAATTAGATGTTTTGAATGTAAAAAAGTTTGGCCATATAAAGGCTGACTGCCCTTCTCTAAAAAAGGATGAAAAAAAGCACATAAAGGATAGAAAAGAGAAGAAAAAGAAAAAGACACTTGATGCATGGAGTGATAAAAACTCAAACTCAGGTGATGAAGAGCAAAATGAGGAATAAGCCAACGTCTGTTTTATGGCAAATGAAAAAATCTCAGACAATGAGGTAAACTCTACATCATATTTATCTTGTTCTGACTCTTCTGATTCTGAAAATGATTTTACCATCAAAGATTACATGAAGTATTGCTAGAAACACTAAAGGAATTAAAGAAATCAAAAATAAAAATAATTCATTAAAGAAAGATATAACTGAAAATGTTAAAATTCTAGAAAAATCAAGAACTAAAATAGAAACACTGAGAAGAAAAGTGCTAAGCAGGAACATAAAATCGAAGTTGAAGAAAAACTGAAAAATAAACATCTAATTGAGAATAGCAAGAAGTTAACGAATGTAAATACAATTTTAAGAAAAGAATTAGATGAATTGAAAGAAAAGAACAGAAGGCTAAATACTATACTAATGAAATTCATTTCAGGTCAAGAAAAGTTAGATGTCATGCTAGGAGTCCAAAGAGTTATTTGAGAAGGCATGATTGGGATTCAACCCTAACCAACCACAGAAAAAGCTATATAGATTTTTTGTGTCAAGTTTTGAAAATACTAAACTAGAAAGATATCACACGTATATGAAAGTTGGGCACAAATATGCAATTTGTAAATTTAAAATCATAATTTCAAACAATACTAACAAATCAAGGGTACTTAATAGACATTGTACTTACTGCAAAAAGAATGGATATTCAATTTATGACTATTGGTTTTTAAACTCCTCAAGAACAACCTTAAAATGGATAATCTAAAGATAATTTCAAAGCAAACTCGCCGGATCCAAAAAGATATGGGTACTAAAGGTATATGTGTGATTGTTCTTCGTTGCAGGTACATTTATCAAGAGAATCTTCCGACAGTGTGGTGCATAGATAGCGATTGTTCAAAACACATGACTAGAGATGTATCGAAATTCTCTTACCTTGAAAGCAAGAAAGGAGGAAATGTTGCATTTGGAGACAATTCAAAAGGAAAAGTTTTCGGCATAGGCAACATAGGAGAGTAAGTCATTTGAATCTCAAATTCAAAATGTATTGCTTGTTTCTGGACTAAAATTTAGTTTATTGAGTGTTAGCCAACTGTGTGACAAAAGCTATTCTATATTATTTGAGGCTGATGCATGCTCCATTATTGATAAATTCTCTAAATCTATAAAATTTATTGGTCACAGAAGAGGAAATATATATGCAATTGATTAAATCATTTACAAATTTCAAATAAATCATCTTTAGTTCCTGTAAACAAGAATTCATTATGCATGAGGTACAGAAGATTAGGACACGCTAGTATGGACACAATTTCAAAATTAGTTAGAAAAGATATTATAAAAGATTTACCAAAACTGAAATTTGAAAAAGATAGATTGTGTGATATATGTATGAAAGGAAAACAAGTCAAAACTTCTTTTAAATCAAAAAATTGTATGTCAACAGTAAATCTATTAGAATTTCTTCATATTGACTTGTTTGGACTAATTATAACACAAAATTTAGGCGAAAAACATTATGAGTTTGTAATCATTGATGATTACTCTAAATTCACATGGATTTTGTTTCTTACCAAAAAGGAAGAAACTAGTGAGACATTCATAAAATTGTACAAGAAAATTCAAAATGAGAAAGGAATATCTATTAAGAAAATTCATAAAGGCATTCATAAAATAAGTGATCATGGTAAGGAGTTCAAAAACAAAACTATTGATGACTTCTGCAGTCATTTTGGGATTGACCATAATTTTTTCAGCTTCTAGGACATCTCAACAAAATATGGTTATAGAAAGGAAAAATAGAACCCTCCAAAAAATTGTTAGGACAATACTTTATGAAAATAACATACCTAAGTTCGTTTGGGTAGAACTTGTGGACACTGCATGCTATATTTTGAATAGAGTACAAGTAAAACCAATCCTAAAGAAAATTTCTTATGAAATCTATAAAGGAAGGAAACCAAATATAGGATACCTTAAAGTGTTTAGATGCAAATGTTTTGTCTTAAATAAGGGAAAAGAAACACTAAGTAAATTTGATATCAAAAGTGATGAAAAAATTTTCTTAAACCATTTCTTAGTAAGCAAAGCTTATAAAATCTATAATAAAAGAATCAAGATAATGAAGGAGTCAATATACGTAGAGTTTGATGAAGAAAATGATTCCAATCAAAGAACGATGGATGATGCGAAGTATCTGAAAGGCTAAATGAAATAAGTTTGTCTAATAAAATAAATAATTAGAAAGAAGAGTCAAATGATCTCATGGTGTAGGAGGAAAGTAATGAAACACAACAGGAGCAAGAGATCAAATATCTTCAGATTAGGAAAGATGTAAATCCAAAGAATATAATTGGGAGCATTAATTCAGGAGTTAGAACCAGATCTGCACTCCAAAACCAATGTGAGTATGTAGATTTTATTTCTCAAAATGAACCAAAAAATGTAAATGAAACTTTAGGAGATGAACATTGGATAATGTCAATACAAGATGAGTTAAATCAATTTGAGAGAAACAAGGTATGGAATCTATTTCCTAGACCTACGGATCAATCAATGATTGGAATCACATGGGTTTTCAGAAACAAACTTGATGAATTTGGCACAATCACAAGAAACAAAACAAGATTAGTGGCCAAAGGTAATAGTCAAGAGAAGGAAATTGATTACGATGAAATTTATACGCCGGTAGCAAGATTAGAAACCATAAGAATGCTGCTTGCCTTATCTTGTTTTATGAATTTTAAGTTTTACCAAATTGATATAAAAAATGTTTTTCTAAATGGTTATTTGAATGAGACAGTATATGTTGAACAACCTCCTGGATTTGAAGATCCTAAGTGTTCTGAATATGTTTACAAATTAACCAAAATTTTGTATGGTTTGAAACAATCTCCTAAAGCTTGGTATGAAAGATTAAGCAAGTTTTTGATAGAAAATGACTTTGACCGAGAAAAGATAGACACCACCTTATTTATCAAAAAAGAAAATGATAATTTCTTGATCATACAAATATATGTAGATGATATAATTTCTAGAGGAACTAACACAAGAATGTGTAAAGAATTTGTAGCCAAAATGTAAGGAAAATTTGAAATGAGTATGATAGAAGAGTTAAATTACTTTCTTGGACTGCAAATTAAACAATCAGAAAATGGAATCTTTATAAAGTAATCAAAATATACAAATGATTTAATTAAAATATTTGGGTTCAATGACTGCAAAGGAAATGCAACACCATTGAGCATAAACATTAAATTAGACAAAAATGAAAATGGTAAATCAATTTGTCAAAAACTTTATGAAAATATGATTGAGTTTTTACTCTACCTTACTGCTTCAAGATCTGACATATAATTCAGTGTATGTCTTTGGGTTAGATTTCATTCATATTCTAAACAATCCTACTTGGTTGTAGTCAAGAGAATCTTCAGATACTTAAAGGAAACAACTCACTTAAGATTTTGGTATGACTGAAACTCAAGTTTTCAATTGTATGGCTTTTGTGATGCTGACTTTGCTGGATACAAAGTAAATAGAAAAAGCACAAGTGGCACTTGTCAATTTTTTGGAAGTATGTTGGTATCATGGTCTTCCAAAAAGTAAAGTAGTTTGGCTTTATCAACGACAAAAGCTGAATATGTTTCAACAGGATAATGAACAGCACGGATTCTTTGAATCAAATATCAAATGAAAGATTATGGATTAAATTTTGATTACATTCCAATCAAATGTGATAACACAAATGCAATAAATTTCATAAAAACCAAGTGCATCACTCACAAACCAAACATATAGAAGTAAGGCATCATTTTATTCGAGATCACGTTCTGAAGAATGACATTGTTCTTGAGTACATTGACACTCAAAAACAAATTGCTGATTTTCTCACCAAACCCTTAGATAAAGTAGATTTTGTGAATTAAGAAGTGATTTGAGAATAATAGAAATGAAGAAATAGAGAAGACGAAACGAAAAACAGAGAATTACTTTTCTGAGCAATAGTCTTCAGCTTAACCTATTTATCAAAATATGTCGATAAATTTGAAAGTGTACAAAGGCATGTCGACCTGATGAAATGTTAGAATTATGAATTGTGTCTACCTGACCACGAATCCATACTCAGAACTAAATTCAGGAGATGACATATCGACCTGTCTTTAACGATATCATCTTGAGTAGCAATAAGAAGGTAGGTCGATGCCTTTCTTAGTATGTCAACCCGATAACTCTAAACTACAAAATAGGTTGTTGTGTATTTAAGGAAGTTGACCTGAGTATCATCTAATAGAAACCCATCGGAACCCTCGAAACGACCTACCAAACCGACGGAAAAGGGCACTTCCTCTTCTGCGCAATCCACAAAACCAACAGCCCCTCTACCGCAACCATTCCCTTAGTTCAGCACCTATGAGTTTTAGACGATTAAATAGAGTGAATTATACTATATGGTGTTTTCAAAAAGAAAGGTAAATCTCGGTCGATTAATCGATTAGGAGTTCTTGAAAAGAATTGGTTTCAAGTATGAAGAATATCTAATAGAGGTATACCCTACTTCTCTTTTGAATCTTAACAAGTATATCCATGAGAAAGAGGTCAAATTATTTTACAATAACCTAGTAGTCATCTGTAAAGAACCCATGAATGAGATGTAAATCACTATGGATGATCATTATGTATCTTGTGCATTCAAAACCTTTGTGATTGGAAAGAAATTCAAAGTGACACTTAGGAAAATATGTGAGAACAATAGAATTTTCTAAATCTCTTATGAAAAATGTGAACCATACATGAAATCGAACTATCTAGACAATGCTAGGATTGTGTGTGATGATCAGAACCTAACGGTGGTGAACACTAGTGCTACTAAACTTGGCTTTCATGAAAGAATTTTGCATTTGATAGTCAGTCATGTGTTGAGACCTAGAGGAGGCAACTATACTATAATTTCAAATGAAGACTTACGGTTAATAGCTTGTATTATTAGTAAAAAGAATCTCGACTTCCATTATATAGTTTCTCATTTTATGATCTCCGCATATAGATCCGAGAGCTCTCTCCTACCCTATGCTAGTATGATAACTGATATATTATCTAAGAATAGAGTGGAATTAGAAAATGATCCAATTGTTGAATTGAGTGATAAGAATTCAATCAATGCATCCTCAACGCTAAGGGCAAGATAGATGAGCAATGATGAGGGAGAATGGGTAAGAAAAAAAGGAGGAATAGGGAAGAGATAGGTTGAGGAGTCTGAGGCTGAGCCTGATGAAAAAACTGAAAATGTTCCAAGAAAGGAAAGGAGGACTAAGGAAGGTGAATTATTGAGCATCTAACTAATCACTTTTCAAATGATTTGGGAAAAACTGTAGAATATTGAGAGATAACAAACCATGATTGGTCAAATATGTTATTTTAATAGAATGGATCTTTCCAACATACAAGAAAAATTGGATGCTTTACTGAAAGAAAAGGGTAAACCAAAGAAGGATCCAAAACCATCAAAATCAGTCTAGTCTAGGAGTCTATTTCTTACTTTGTTTTTACACCCTCTAAACTCTGATATTTGTTTTGTTCAATGCATTTTCTAGTTCTTTATCTTTTGCAAATGGACTAGAGTATGGACCTTCTATGATGAATGTACGTACTGATAAGTATGGCTAGTGAATTGAATGACTGTTCTTGTTGCTGAAATTTGCATGCTGAATATGGTTACGCTACTAAAGGGTTTTGTTACTGAACCTAAAATGTATGTCTTGTGACTTGATGTGTATGCTAACTTTGAGGTGCATGAGTACTATAATATGGACATAATCCTGTTTTGTTGATGACAAAAAGGGGGTGAAGTATGTAAAGTGTGTATTGTGTTCTGACATGTATATATGTTGAAATGAGGTGTATATGTATGTGTTGTCTGCTATTTGCTGAATAGGAACATGTATGTGTGCTGCAATGACATAGGTGTGTGTCTGGTAGTATGACAAGTATACTATGTCCAAGATATACATCCATTGTTGTTTGAAAAGTATGACATGTACACTAAAATACTGAAAGTTTGTGTATGTGCTGAAACATATGAAGGAAGTGTGCATACGAGTGTGTTGTGTGCTTGATAGATACGTGTGCAGCACATGTATGCTAAACTAAGTCATCCAAGTATGAATATAGCATGTATTGATGCATATGTAGTGCTATTACACAAGTATATGTGAATGTACTGAATGTCTGAAGTTTTGTAGAAATTGTATATTAAATGTGAAACATATATCAAAAATTGGAGTTTCAATTGACTAAATATTATAGATTAAACACTAAAAGTTTTGTCATCATAAAAAAGGGGGAGAATGTTGACCTAATAGAGTTTTGATAATGAAATATCAAAAGAAAAATAGTTCAAGAAAATAAGAAAAATACTTAGAAAATTCAGAAGTTTACAGTACAGGTCGACATTGTTAGAAAACACATCGACTTATGACATTCACGCTCACACATCGACCCATTTGTTGTTATTGTTGACCTGATCCAAATGATTTCTATAAAAACATAAATCTGAACACTTCGACCCACACAATCACACATCGACTTG
Source organism: Dillenia suffruticosa (assembly GCA_033439265.1). Classification (NCBI taxonomy): domain Eukaryota; kingdom Viridiplantae; phylum Streptophyta; class Magnoliopsida; order Dilleniales; family Dilleniaceae; genus Dillenia; species Dillenia suffruticosa. The sequence continues at coordinate 8,083,002 of JAVTVX010000005.1, forward strand.
TAGGCTGTCAAGTGGACCAATATAAAATTACACATCAACCAATTAGTGAAGCACATCGACCTACACAAATCACACATCGACACAAAAAATGGAAAACACATTAGGACATCGATATCTGCACAAATCTTGTCGACATGAAACAATAGGAACAATGACACATCAACCAATTCATTCTAACACATTAACCAATTTCATCGATGAACAGTAACACATCAACATGTTCTCCATACACATCAACCTGTTTTTCTAAAAACATATCAACCTGATTTACAATACATCAACTTGAACAGTGATATGTTGACCAATTTCATATACTATGTTGACCAATTTAACTTTTTAATAGGAACATATCAATCTGAGTGGTTAGCACATCAATCTGAGTGGTTAGCACATCAACCTGTTAGTCATTGACTTTGAAACACACACATCAATCCGTCACTATCTTGTCGACTTGGCCAAAAAATACATCGACCAATTTAATAAATGAATAGTGACACATCAACCCTCGATGAGCATATGTCGACCCTTCTATTATGTTTCTGAAATAAACACACATGGACACAGTAAAAGTCTTGTTGACCTGTAGAAACACATCGACCAATTAAATTACTCAGATCTATTGATAAAAAATTACATAGTAGCATGTCGATATATATTATCAGATATGTCAATCTAGTGAGTGTTTACTCATTAAAACATACGTCAACCCGTTATCATCTTGTCGACACAACATATGCATATCGACTAATTGAGTTACACACGTTGACCAATTTATTATTTGAATAGGAACATGTCAATGCTTTAAAATTACTTATCGATCTACTCTTCACAAATTCTGAAATATTATACATCGACATGGCTAAAAACTTACCGACACATAACATATTGACCAATTAAAAATCACATGTCCACCAATTTATTTAGCACAATTCCTTGTTGACCTAGAATAGCCTCTTGTCGACCTATTCTTATAGAAATATACTAGAAATGTTTTAAATTCAGGTCGATGTCCACGTTAAGCTTGTCGACCTGCGTGTATCACAAATCAGATTTATGAAACAATTTTGAGCCTAACGGACTTCTTATTTTTTCGATTTATGAAATGTTTCATTTTCTATCAAAACTAATGTTTAAATACAACGCAAACAAGTTCTAATTAGCATATTTAAAAGAGACACCAGTAAAGGAACGAAGATTCAGTGCGAGCAAAGAAACAGTTACAGAAACTTTAATGGCAGACATTAAATGCCCAACATTCGGATGCAATAATCACTATCAACTCTCAATAGATCTATTCAATGTCTCAATAAATACCAAGAAATAGAAAATAGAGAGGGTTATGAGACACAACAACACGAAATGAGGCGAGAATTGAATACTCTGAAAATTCTTCACTATGCATTTGAAAATTTTTCAACCGTTTTAATTGTCTTTCTTAATTCTCACACTGTCAAATTCGAAAAAAGCAAGCCTCAATCTTGACATTCATTTATAAATTAATTCGAGTGTCGTAAATTAAGGAGTGAGTGTCACTATCTTAAATCTATAAAAACAAAATTCAGTCCGAGAATGATTGAATTGACGTGTTCAGACAAAACACTGTATGAGATTGAATTTGAATCTGTAATCAAGTTTGTAAACTAAACATTTACTGAAAAATTCAGGAGGAGTCTGGGAGTGGACGTACACCAAGTTTGGTGAAATCACTATAAAAATTCTCTGTGTTCTCTTTATTTATTTTTCACTTATTGTTATATTGTTTTAATTTTCAAAAAGTGATAAAAAATCCATATTCAACTATTCACTCCTCCCCTCTAGTTGAATAACAGATTTTGATCTCCAGTTCAGTCTTTCTCAGCTTGATTTAGGGCTTCTTTTTATACCCTTGAAGTCACATTTCAATGGGCCTAAGATGGGCTACAACTTTATGGAAGATTGAAGATGGGTCAGGCCAAATTGGGCATTACTCTTGGGCATTCTGCTTTTAATTTCTTTTGGGCAGTTTGCTTTGAGCTGTTTTGGTTCCACCTTCTTCTTCTTTGGCTTGGACTTGAGCATGGTTAGTTAATGCTTCTTTTGTGTCCAAGATGGACATCTTTTGGGCCTCTTTTTCTTAAGTTTCAGTGAGTTTTCCTCTACCTTCTTTCTCTTCTTTTGAGCATAGTTTTTTCATACTTTTTGTCCTTGGATGGCGAGCATTTCTCAAGTATTTGGTCCATTCTTTCAATACTCTCTCTCAAGTCCAGCGAATGGTCATCCATGGAGTCGTAACTTGCCAATGGTGAGATGTTGTTGAAGATGTCTCCCCCTCAAGTCTTTACATTTCCTCTTCATTTGATTGACATGGAGATGATCGGAAAACCTGCATTTTAGCAAGGAAATCCTACTTTTTCTAGTTGATGTCACATTATTTGATGTGCATCATTTGTTATTCATAAAATGAAAAACATTTTTCTAAAAAATTCATGAAAAACAAATTATATTTTCTGAGAAATTTTTAGAACAAGATTTAAACTTGGATTGTAAGCCGAATCTTCATATTTTGGACTACTATGGAACATCCTTCAAGTACCTCCTTGCTTTGAATGCCTCTTAGAATCATGCAAGATTAGGCAGTCCATTTGGAGCTTGACATTGCTGGTTGCCTCAAAAGAAGTATGACTTTGTTGCAATCATTTGCTACTTGGAAGATTTTTGAAGAGGGGTTGAATCCCATTTTTCTTGTAATCATTGGTAGTAAGTAGAAGCCTTTACTATCACCAAATTCTTCTTGCAAAATTTTTGAGACAAGGCTTGATCCTTGATTCTTTGGATATGCTTTTGTCACTTTTTGAGCTACCATGGATCACTTTTCATGAAGGTTGCCAATCTCGAAGGTTTGGACAGCAAGAGGATGCTCCGGTTGATAGTTTCTTGCTTTTGCACTTCTCGGCCAGACGGTAGGAAATATTGTCCTCCAAATTTTACTCGCCAATGGTGCTTGCTTTCCTTGCCACCGGATGCTCCTTAGGAGGATTTGGAAGGGATTGAATCTCCCTTTTTGTTGAAGATTTTGTGCAGCAGGAAAGAGATTTTTTGGGCATCACATTTCTCTGCTAGATGGAAACATTGTTCCAAGGATTCATTCACCAATTGTGCTTGTCCTTGTTGCCACCATTCGCTCCTTGGAAGAATGGATCTTGCCGCTATGATACTATGTTGAAATTCTTGGCATGTGATAGTGGTGTGGAGGCTCTCATACCATGTTTGGATTTTTGTGGTTAGAATTTATAGGGTTGGGGAAGCTTATTTTGGTGAGATAAAATTCAAGAGTGTTTGAAAAAACATTTGAAATTTTGAATCAATAAAATGAGACACAAGGTTAAAATGAAATACCTCCAAAGGGTTTATAAATAATCAAAGAATCTTTACAAATGGGATTGAGACTATACTCAAATGATTTTAGAAAGATGATAAGAGACAAAGCTCTAACAATGAGACATTGCTCCTAAATGACAAGAGACTTTGTCCTAATTTTTTATGATTTTCTACATGGTTGAAATCATCTTTTTCTCCAACACTTTGCTCACTATTTATAGAGTGAAAGAGGAGTGTAAAATAAGACAAGAGAATGAGGGTGAGAGGGCTTAATGGCCCTCTCTCAAATGGCTAGAAAATATAACCGTTGGGTTCTCCAACAGTAGCCACTGGGTCCTCCAATAGCTAGATTTTCTAGCTGTTGGAGGCTCTTCTTTGGCTCCTTTTGAGGGCCGAAGTATACTCAATTTGATGGGGTTAAATTACTTCAATTGTTGGACCCTAAATCTGTTTTGAAATGGATTTGGACAAACCTTGAAATGGATCTTGAGTAGTGACCTTTCTGGATAGTATCATGGGCCAACTTTGGGGTTTGATTTTGATCTCCAAAGCAGCCTCTCTTGACTTGATTTACGAATTCTTTTTATACTCTTGAAGTCACCTTTGAAGTCACCCTTCAACAGGCCTAAGATGGGTTGCAACATTATGGAAGATTGAAGATGGGTTGGGCCGAATTGGGCTTTACTCTTGGGCATTCTACTCTCAATTTCTTTGGGGCAATTTACTTTGAGCTGTTTTGGTTCCACATTTTTCTTCTTTTGCTTGGACTTGAGTATGGTTAGTTCATGTTTCTTATATGTCCAAGATGGACCTCTTCGGGCAGGTTCGGTGAGTTTTTCTCAACCTTCTTTATCTTCTTTTGACTATCGTTTTTTCATGCTTTGGCTTTGGATGCCAAGCATTTCTCAAGTATTTACTCCATTCTTTCAACACCAACCTTGGACCAACAAATAACGCATCAAGATAATCAAGAAAGTCAACGCTACCCTCTATGATTATATTGTTCTTGACAAGTTCCTCGAACTCAACATCTCAATTCCTTTCAAAATTTTGAACAATTTGAGGATGCATTCTCATTGTTTGGTATTGACAAAAGCAGCCATCCCAACGGAGGAAATGCAGAATGTGATGAATAGTTTGGAAGAGGACTGTACAATCACGACTATTCATGGAAGGTTGGGGAATCGGTGACGGCGGCAGCCGGTGAGGAGACGGTGAGAGTAGTGTTTTAGGAAAAGGGTTGGGTGAAAAATGATCTGGCACGCAGGAAGAGAGAAAAATCACGTCTTGTGACGTGTGATTTCAACAATTTTTGTCCAAATTTGTAACATTTGTATCCTTTCATTGTTATAAAATTTTAAATTAAATGATCTTGGTGATTCAAATTGATTACAGAGATTTAATTGAAATTTGACCCATAATTAGTTTGGGCATGTAATTTGGTCCTACATTCTTTATGATGTCTAGACTTTCACCTTGCCAAATTTCTAACATTTCTTTTTTTTTTTTTTTGGTAACCATGCATGGGAGATTCTGTATCACACTTTTGTCTTATTTCACTCATATTTACAGCATTTTTAAATCAAAATAAAAAATTTTAATATAAAGAATTTAAAAAAATCATAAATTTTTTTCATGAGCAAGTGTAAATATTAAATTTTGACATTATATGCCAATTTTCTGCCTTTATTGAATCCAAAAGGGACAAACTATTTCTTTTTGGTGGAAGCATTAATTAGTGATAAGGTTGAGCGTATTCTCTATGGAAAATACCTCAAATATATTATTCAAGAAAATAAAATTCTTTTCGAGATGTCTTACATATTTGAAATTGCTTATTATTATTATTATTATTATTTTGAAAAAGCCTCTTGATTATTATCAAAATTTTAACTTTTTTCTTTTCTTTTCTTTTCTTTTATCTAAGAGTTAACTGGATTCCATTTTGAAAATACTTTTTGAAAAAATTTCAAGGACAAACAAACAAACAAAATTATTTTTATCAATTTCTTTTCAAGATTATTCAAAAAAGCAGACAGTGGTGAATATATATTGATTTTGGAATCAATATATTTTGTGTTAATTGCGTTGTTTTGAGAAAAAAAAAATTCTTATATCAAATTTGAAGCGCTATGCTATTATCATTTGATATTCATATTCTAACTTTATAAAACAAATTTAGTTGACAGTTAATCCAAAATTTAATAGTCAATCACTAAAATTTTTATCTTTCTTAGGAGGAAAAAATACAAATTTCAATATTCAATCGAGAAAATTTTGAAAATAGAGTGAAAGGTCACAAAAAAGAGAATTATAAAAAGATTAATAAATTTTTATGTTCACACTAAATCCTCTTTTGCCGATTTTACTTTTGCATCTTTTCAACTCTTGAGCGTGCATTGTACAGGAAGACAACAAAAGGAAAGGAAGGAAAGCATGAAAATAACTTTTCAATTTCAAAAAGTGCTGTTAAAATTAGAAACCATGACAAATTTCTGAATAATTGAAATACTATCGGAGGGTGAAAGGATCATTGTTAAAATGCGTGCAATTGGTCTAGCATAGCACACAAAGGAAAAGAAGGAATACAGTATAACATAAAAATAAGATCTGGTCTCATTTAAACTGATGGACTAGAGCGATGGCGGTGGCGTTGACGGTGAGTTTTAACATGCTGTCCACCTCTATGTGAGAAACTATCAGGCTCAGAATTGTTAGGTAACCTCAAAGGAGATCGTTTAAATCTTCTTTTCTGATGGTTATCAGAATCCGAGTGGTCAGATGAACTTGAGTAATGGGACTTCGGTCTTCTTTTGGTGTACCTATCAGTGGACGCTTGCTTCATCTTCTTCTTCCTGTTCCTTTTTTCCTTCCTTCTAGACCTCTGGAATTCATGTTCCGAAGAAGACCAATCTTCTTGCCGAGCCTCTAACTCAGTAGAGTGCACCAACTTCTTTTGCTTGTTCTTATCTTTGGAAGTTGCCTTCTTTGGCTTGCTTGATGAGAAGTTTGTTAGCAACTCAGGGATGGTCCCGCCAGTGAGAAACCCTAAAATTAAACTTCCAGTTATAATCAAATCAATCACACAAAATTGATGAAGAAACGGGAAGCAGGGCGGCAGGTGGAGCTGTGGCCCCTTCGGGTGGGGGGGGGGAGAGGGGTTGTGCTCAATGCACTTTACCTCCATACTCATCAAAAATGTCCTCGGCAATTATCTGTTGGTTTGGATCATCGGGTTTAAAACCGCCCCTAGGAGGACTGATTCCAGGCTTTTGCTTCAGCTCCCACTTTGAAGGCTGCAAGGTGATGAAGAATACATCAAATATATTGCATATAAAGTGTGCAGGGTGGCAAAAATACATCAACTATATTGCAGATGATAGAATAAGCCAGGACAAAGGACAAAGGGAACCAAATAAAAGAAGCTCGGGAAGGTCTTACACACAGTTTTCACTCAACAAAGACCCAGGGAGTTGGTGCTATAACCTATGATGTTAGCAAGACCTCTCTCTCCTTCCATGAACAGGTGAAAGTTTCATGTTAGAGAATCAGAACAATAAGGAAGGATCACAAAATACGTATCCTTTGCCAAGGCATAATCCTCCCCAAAGCACAAATCTATAGTAGTTACTCAAGGTGAGACTTTTTGGGAAGCAGAAGTAATAACCAGCGCATTTCCATACTTAAAACTTGTGGCTAAGCAAAACAAGTGCCTATATTTCTTGTTCGGAAGCAGAAGTAATAACCAGCACATTTCCATACTTGTGGCTAAGCAAAACAAGTGCCTATATTTCTTGTTCCCCTGGGGGGGATTGAAGTGTCTCTTCATCTTTCTACAAGATGGATCCAAAGTAAACTGACTTATCCTTTTGTAGGCACTTCTTACGCTTTAATTTTCACAATATGTATATCTAGATCATTGCTTAAAAATGATGTTTAATTCCATAAATTTATTTCCAATAAAAAAATGCATTCAGTGATATCTTTCCATTTTTTTTCTAATTGCTTATTCACCCATGCTTGTGCTTGTTGATCAATACATCATTTGATTAAAAAAGAAAAAGAAAAAAAAAGCATGCACCAAGTGATTTCACCCTAAATATCACTAATACTAATGGAACCAGATAGAGACGTTAATCATTGGTGAAGAAACCTATGGAAGTTAAAAATTCTTTAGTTTCATCATCTCTTCCATAATTTCAAAGGAGTGACCCCATAGAGGAGTATAAAAAATATTTTTTTTCATCATAAACGAGAAGTTTCAATGCTTTGATTGTGTAAAATTTTGGTATCCTGCTATCTTCAAATAAACCATAGGATGATAAAAATGCACATTTCCACAACAATCGAGCATCATTCTTCCCTTCAACAGGCTCTAAATTTCGTGAGGAACAAATTAGAGAATCTCCTAGGGCAAACCAATCATTATCATGCACGGCAGAGAGGTGCCTCTACTTCTTGCTCGTAATAGAGCAACGTAAAAATAAATTAACTCTAGTTTCAGAATTGGTGTAGCAAGGGACACATATATCCAGAGACATAGTTTTACAAGGTCTCCTCATTTGAAGATCATTTGTATTAATTTTATTAAGGACCATGGACCAAATCAAAGCCTTAAACTGGTAGAGCAACGTAAAAATAAATTAACTCTAGTTTCAGAATTGGTGTAGCAAGGGACACATATATCCAGAGACATAGTTTTACAAGGTCTCCTCATTTGAAGATCATTTGTATTAATTTTATTGAGTACCATGGACCAAATCAAAGCCTTAAACTGGTAGGAACCTTTGTCTTCGAAATAAAATTTTTTAATTGAAAGGAAGAATTTGAGAAAAACTAATTAGATGATAAAAAAGATTTACATGCAAACCCCCCAGGGGCAGGGAAGAATCAAGACTAACTATAGTTTTAGGAACAAGAAAAAAAAAAGCACAGAAATTAAGGAAAAAGATTTCTTAAGAAATGAAAAATCCCAATAAGAAATTTTTAATCGGAGCTGAATGAATTCCGAATAGCCTACAAATACGATGAAAAGAAATAGAAGGGCGAATCCCCAATCTATGAATCCTCCCAAAATAACACACAAGAGCTATCACCTACATTAAACAACACCAAAGGAAGAAATTTACTATATAACTGGAAAAAAAAAATTCAAGGATTGCAATGATAAACTCTCGCTTCAAAATTGGCATCCCATCCATTATGATGAAAACCATACTTAGAGAATTGGGTTTCAGGGGGAACCTCCAAAGTCAATATTTTGCCAAAAGAGATGTTCTTGGGTATCACCCTATTGAGAGCAACCCACACTTAGATTTAGTTGTAGACATCTATTTCAACTAACAGGATTTCTTTTAAACCACCCACTAACAGATCAATGAAAGTCTCATGTCAACTTTTCAACCTTATTCAGAGAATCCTAAAAAGAAAGACAATATAAGGGAATACTAGCAAGACAAGCAAGAATAAGGGTTGTACACCCCCCAAAGTAAAGAGAGCTCACTTCCAGCCATTTAGTCTCCTGCAGATTCTACACTCCCAAAAGTGATGTGTGGACCCTTCAGCCACAGTTTCATGAGTCCCAATAACATCATTTCTAAACATTTATTAGGTGTTACTAAGAAATCCATTTACCAAGACTCTTTAGCAAGGATTGTCCTTATGAAGAGGGAAATCCTTGTCATAACACCTCCCCCATGTCAGCCTATTATAACGCATCCCAATACTACTTCTAATGTCCATCAGACTGATATTTAAACCCTAGTAACACCGTTTGTGTTGAAGATTTAAAGTAGCAAGCAATGAGTAAGGAATGAAAACTTCAAGAGTTTTATTGATCTTTCAAGAGAAATGTACAAGAATTGAAGACATTTTTTCATGCCTTCAAAGAACAACAAGAGCCTCCTTAAATAGAGAAAGAGGGAAGAAAACTAAAGAGAGAGATAAAGAGGGAAAATAGAGAGGAGAGGGCACTTCTGGCTGTTGGGCCTGTCCCCAACGGCTAGTTTTACTAGCCGTTGGGACAGCTCCAGCGGCTCTTTAAAAGAGCAGTTGGGGCCCCTTTTTGGGACCCTTTGAGAGAGGCAAACCTGGGCCTTAAAGGGCCCAGCAGATGCATACAGAAAGGGCTTATTTAGTGCCTGATTTGGGTCCCTAAATGGGCTGGAAGGACTGAACAAAGACAGGAGAAAACCGTCCTTCTGAAATCTTACAAATGAGATTCCTAATTTATCTTCATTTCAACACTCCCCCTCAAGTTGGGTGTGTATATATCTATAACATCTAACTTGTCCATATTTTTGAGGATGTGCTTTGTGGTTCCCGGCTTGATGAGAATATCAACAACTTGATGATCACTCTTTGTAAAGCTAGGAGTGATGAGCTTCCCTTCAATCTTTTGTCTAACAAAGTGACAATCGACTTCGATGTGCTTTGTTCTTTCATGGAAAATCGGGTTTGATACTATGTGAATTGCCGATTGATTATCGCAATGAAGATGAATAGGGGTTGGGACGGAGAATCCAAGTTCTTCAATAAGAACCTTCAATCAAACTATTTTGCTTGTTCCGGCCGCCATAGCTCTATATTCTGCCTCAGCACTTGACCTTGAAACTGCATGTTGTTTTTTGCTCCATGCTATTAGGTTTCCTCCAACAAACATGCAATACCCTAAGGTAGATCGCCTATCTTCCGAGTCTCCGGCCCAATCCGCATCACAATAACCCATGATTTCTGAGCTGCCGTTTTCCTTCATACAAATTCCCATGCCTGGAGTGCCTTTTAGGTAATGGAGAATCCTTGCCGTAGCTCGCCAATGCTTTTTTTTTGGCTTGTGCATGTGTTGGCTTACTTGACTCACGGCGAATGAGATATCTGGTCTGGTTATGGTAAGATAGATCAATCTCCCTACAAGCCTTTGATATCCTTGCTCATCCTCATACTCTTCATCATCATCCTTGAGACCATAGGAAGAGCTGATGGGACTACATGCGGGCTTAGCACCTAACTTCCCTGTTTCCTGTAAAAGATCCAGCACATACTTTCTTTGTGATAAAATAAGCCCATTTGGACAATAGGCAAGTTCTATCCCTAAAAAATACTTTAGTTTCCCTAAGTCTTTAATATCAAATTTAGTTTGAAGAAATTTCCTAATTTGGTTGATTAAATTTAAATCATTTCCAGTTATGATTATGTCATCTACATAAACTAACACTGCTATGATTTTTCCATTTTGATTTTTAACAAAGAGAGATGTATCACTATTGCATTTCCTAAAATCATGATTAAGAAGAGTAGAGCTAAGTTTTGCGTACCAAGCTCTCGGAGATTGTTTGAGGCCGTAGATTGCTTTCTTTAGTTTGCAAACTTTATTGCTATGATGAGCAAACCCCGGAGAAATTTCCATATATACTTCTTCTTCTAGGTCCCCTTGGAAAAATGCGTTTGCTACATCCATTTGAAGCATTGGCTAAGAGTGATTAATTGCAAGAGACAATAAGACCCGAATTGTGTTCATCTTGGCCACCGGTGTATAAGTCTCTTTGTAATCTACTCTATATGCTTGAGTGAAGCCCTTTGCCACAAATCTTGCCTTGTACTTATGAATACTTCCATCACTCTTATATTTGATCTTATAGACCCATTTGCATCCCACAGCCCTTTTTCCTTTTGGAAGCAGAGATATTTCACATGTCTCATTCTTAGCCAAGGCATCTAGCTCATTCTTCATGGCTTGGACCCATTAAGGATGATTTTTGGCTTCTTCAAAGGTTCTAGGTTCTTGATGTTGGTCTATGTTTCTTATGAAGGCTTGGTGACTGAAGGAAACATGTGAGGTGGTATAATAATCACAAATTGGGTATCTTCGACTCATCCATTCCGATGGAGGAAATCTAAGTCTAGTTGATCTTCGAAGAGAAGGAGAATCATTTTGTTCTTCTTGCCCGTGTTCCAAGTTGGCTCCCCCTTCCTCTTGGTCTGTTTCATGATCCATACGAGAAGAGGCCAATTCTTCTTGGGATGGATGATCATCTTCCCTTTGAATTGGTTCGTCTTCTTCATTTATTTGAGGTAGATCTTTGATGGTAAGAAGTACTACATTCCAATGATCTTGGTCACTTTTCTCCCTTGAGTGTTCTAAGTTCTTCATTTCTACAAAATAAGATTCATTTTCCACAAATATCACATTCTTAGATGTGTATAGTTTGTTAGTCAAAGGATCATAGCATTTATATCCTTTCTCAAATGTGTAATAGCCTAAAAATACACATTTTCTTGCTTTTTCATCTAGTTTATTTTGAAAATGTGTTGAAACATGTACATAGCAAGAGCATCCAAAAACCTTTAAATGAGAGATATTAGGTTTCCTATTAAGAAGAAGCTCTAAGGGGGACTTTCCTCCTAGGATATTTGAGGGCATAAGACTTATAAGGTGAGCTGCTATTTTTATGGTTTCACTCCAATATTCCTTAAGGACATTTGAATGGAACATCATGACCCTAGCCATTTCTAGTAAGTGTCTATTTTTTCTTTCGGCAACTCCATTTTGTTGTGGAGTATATACACATGATTTTTTATGGATGATTCCTTTCTCCTCTAAGAAATTCTCAAATGCATGACTAGTGTATTCTCTTCCATGATCTGATCTAAGAATTTTGATATTGGCATCAAATTGCCTAATTACATATCTATAATAACTCTTGAGTGCCTCAAAAACTTCAGATTTGGTCGTCAAAAGGTATACCCAAGTGTATCTAGTTTTATGATCAATGAATGTTACAAAGTATTTAAAACCATTTTGGGATACTATGGGTGAAGTCCACACATCAGAATGAATGAGCTCAAAAGCATTTTTATATATTGTGTTTGAAATTGGATAGTACATCGTAGTTTGTTTTCCAAGAACACAAGCTTTGCAATGCCTATCTTCTATCTCTATGTTTGGAAATAGGCGTTTCAAAGCTAAGTCACCCAGATATCCTAAACGAGCATGCCATATCGAAGGATCTTCACTCTGGACAGCAAAAACTTGATTTTCTCCATCCAAGTAATACAGGTTGTTCTTTCTAGACCCCTTGCTAATCAAGAGATTCGACTTGAGATCCTGAAATACAACTTGGTTATGATCAAAAATAGCTTTACATTCTCGTTCTTTGGTTATTTTGCCGATGGACATGAGGTTGGAGTTGAACTTTGGCACATATAGTGCTTTAGTTTTCTTGCCAAGAAGTTCAACTTCACCTAAGTAATCAACTCTCAATTTTTGACTATTGGCAACTTTGACAATCTTATGGTCTGAAAGAGAAATAAGTTTCTTAATTTTGTTTCTATCTTTGACCATATGATTGTCATAACCGGAATCAATAAGCCATTTATCAAAATGAGAAGAGCTTAGATCATTACCAGAATGTGGAGCCATTTGATCGATGAGCCTTTTCATTTCTTTATGCATTTTCTCCATCTTAGATTCAAGGGCAGCCACTTGAGAGACTTGTTGAGCATGTGCAGGTGAATCTACCTCCCTTTTATTGTTCTTTGGCCTCAAGTGTGGATAAAGAAACGAGCACTTTTCCCTTTTGTGGCCTAGTTTTTTGCGGTTGGTGCACACATCATTTTTCATGAAGTTCTGACTTTTGTTGGCCATATGTTGTTCCTGGACAGATTTGAAGGCTTGGGCTTCGGATTTCAGATTGTTGGATTCTTCTAGCCTCATGCTTGTTTCGACCCTTTAAATCATAAATTGGACTTCTTGGAATGAAGGAAATATCTTCATTCTAAGAATTTCTTGGCGAATTGAAGTATATTTTTCTCCAAGGCCCATAAGAAGACCAAAAGTCATATCTTCATCATTTCTTTGAAGAAGAGTTTTGAAATTGGAGGTAGGAGGCCTTAGAAGATTGAACGCATTCCATAGATCCCTATATTTCCCAAAGTATTCGGGTAGGGATTTACCTTCTTTTTGGATCTTAGAGATCTTCTTTTTCAACTCAAAAATTCTGTCGGTGTTTGTTTCTTGACCATATAGAGTATGCATTTGATCCCACAAGATCTTTGCATTTGGAATGCAAGTGACCATTGCTTTGTTGGTCTTGTCAAGAGACATTTGTAAAAGCACCACCACTTGATCATCTATTTTCTTCCATGCTTTGAATGATGGATCAGCATCATCAAGAGGATCTTCAAATATGTGATTTTCAAGATTGAAGAAGTTCAAAAATCTCTTGATGGTATATTGCCAAGTATTGTAATTTGATGAATCCAAAAGAATGGAATTGAACATGGAAGTGCTAATTTGTGGTGGTGGATCACCAAGGATGGACGAAGAAGGAATTGAAACCTGCTCTGATACCATGTTGAAGATTTAAAGTAGTAAGCAATGAGTAAGGAATGAAAACTTCAAGAGTTTTATTGATCTTTCAAGAGAAATGTACAAGAATTAAAGACATTTTTTTATGCCTTCAAAGAACAACTAGAGCCTCCTTAAATAGAGAAACAACAACAACAACAACAACAACAAACTGCGCCTTAATCCCAATAGTTGGGGTCGGCCATTTGAGAGACAAACTTGAAAAGGAGAGAAAAATAAAATAAAAATAAAGATAAAATAAAATAAAAATAAAATAAAAATAAAATAAAATAAAATAAATACAATGAAAAATAGATAAATAAATCAATAGATAAATATTTGAAAACAGATTGGTTTAATTTGTGCGGATTCTACTACGCCATCCATTCCTATCCAAAACCATTTCCTCTTCTAAACCCTTAATCTTCAAATCTTTGCGGATAACTTGCATCCAAGTTTTCAGCGGTCTACCTCTACGTTTTACTAAACTGTCTAGATTTAAGTTCTCGGTTCTCCTAACAGGCGCATCATTGGGTCTTCGTTGCACATGTCCGAACCACCTCAGACGGCACTCTCGCATCTTATCCACAATTGAACTAACCCCCAACTTATTTCGGATCTCTTCATTTCTTATTCTATCTCTTCTAGTTTTTCCACACATCCACCTAAGCATCCTCATTTCTGCTACAGACATCTTTTGTTCTTGTTGTTGTTTAACAGCCCAACACTCAGTACCATATAATAATGTAGGTCTAACCACGCTTCTATAAAACTTTCCCTTTAAGTGCAATGGCATCGTGTGATCGCAAAGAATTCCGGAGGCCCTTCTCCATTTCATCCAACCCGCTTGAATTCTATGGTTCACATCTCCATCGATGTTACCATCATTTTGAATGATAGATCCTAAGTATCTAAATCGTTCACTTTTGGGTACCTCTTGCCCATCTAACCTAATCGTTTCTTCATCATTCCGGGGTCTGTCACTAAACCCACATCTCATATATTCTGTTTTTGATCTACTCAGTCTAAACCCGCTAGTTTCTAGTGTAAATCTCCATAACTCGAGTTTAACACTAACACTCTCTATAGTTTCATCAACTAACACTATATCATCTGCGAAAAGCATACACCATGGTATTTCATCTTGGATATTTTTGGTAATTTCGTCTATCACTACTGCAAAGAGGAGGGGGCTTAATGCCGAACCTTGGAGTCCAATGTTAATGGGAAAACTATCACTCAAACCCCCACGAGTGCTTACGCCGGTTATAGCTCCCTCATACATATCTCTAATTAGGTTAATATACCTCAAGGATATCCCTTTCTTCATCAGCGCCCACCACAATAAGTCTCTAGGAACTCTATCATATGCTTTTTCCAGATCAATGAATACCATATGTAGGTCTCTCTTCTGTGCTCTATATTTCTCCATTAAATGTCTTAGCAAGTGAATCGCTTCCGTGGTGGATCTGCCTGGCATAAATCCAAATTGATTTTGAGATATACTTATCTCCAATCTCAATCGATGCTCTATTACTCTCTCCCATAATTTCATAGTATGACTCATAAGCTTAATCCCTCTATAGTTAGAGCAATCCTGTATATCTCCTTTATTCTTATAGAGCGGTACAATTACACTCTTCCTCCATATCTGAGGCATTCTCCTAGTTTCCCAAATTTTATTGAAAATATCCGTTAATATTTTTATACCAAATTCACCCAAACATTTCCACACTTCTATAGGAATGCCATCAGGTCCTATGGCCTTATTATTCTTCATTCTCTTTAAAGCCTCCTTCACTTCAAGAGGACGGATCTTGCGTTTAAAATCTCTATTGATCTCTTCTATAGGTATTTCGATATTCCCTATAACTCCCGTATTCTTAACATTAAAGAGATCGTCAAAATAATCACGCCAACGTTTTCTTATGTCCTCATCCTTTACAAGTATAGTATTGGTTCCACTCTTAATGCACCTAATACCATTTAAATCTTTACTCTTTCGCTCCCTTAGTTTGGCAATTTTGTAGATCTCTTTCTCTCCGTCTTTAGTATCCAATTTCTTGTATATTTCATTATACACCTTACTTTTTGACTTTAGGATAAACTTTTTCACATCCTTTTTTGCTTTCTTGTATTTGTCATACGCATCACTACCGCTATTACCTTTAAGGTTCCTATAACACTCTCGTTTGGTGTGGATAGCCGTTTGAATTTCTTCGTTCCACCACCATGATTCTTTGCCTATAGGGACCTGACCCTTCGATACACCAAGAACTTCCTTACCTGTGCTCATAATAGTATTAGATATCTCATTCCACATTGTGTCTGAATCGTCCATAATAGACCAATTTGCCACTTGATATAATTTATCTCTAAAGGTCGTCAACTTTTCTCCTTTTAAATTCCACCACTTAATTCTTGGATCCACAAATAGACGATGTCTCTTTTGCCTTTTAGACACCCGTATAAAGAGGGAAGAAAGCTAAAAAGATAGAGAAAGAGGGAAGAAAGCTAAAGAGAGAGATAAAGAGGGAAAACAGAGAGGAGAGGGCACTGCCCTCTCCTCTTATGGCCGTTGGGGTACTAGCCGTTGGGGACAGCCCCAACGGCTCTTTAAAAGAGCAGTTGGGGCCTCCTTTTGGGCCCGTTTGAGAGAGGCAAACCTGGGCCCCACAGATGCATACAGAAAGATCGTATTTAGTGCCTGATTTGGGTCCCTAAATGAGCTGGAAGTACTGAACAAAGACAGGAGAAAACTGTCCTTCTGAAATCTTACAAATGGGATTCCTAATTTATCTTCGTTTCAGCAATTTGCTCCTCAAATTCTCTTAAACCAAACCCCTAGCCCATATAATTTCTTTTCATGCTGCAACCATCAAGAACTCAATTACCTTATTCTTAAACCTCTATGCTCACTTATCAATTATTACAAGCATGGTTTTCCCACATGATGCCACTGGTAGGTTTCTTTTAGCAGCCATATATTTTGAAAAAACACAATTTTATTTTAGCAAGTGATGGTAGGATTAGTATAGGAATTGTTCATTGTCAAACTCAAAAATAAATATAAAAAGGTCTACTTGGAGCGCTGGAAGGGGACTGTTAAGGAGAAGCCCAATAATCCCTTATTGCATAATCCAAAATAATTTGTGTATGTGTTTGAAATCAGTGATTTAAATGATGTGACAAAATACATCATGTTTCTTTAGCCACAAAAATGATAATTGAAACATATACAAAATATAGTTAATTCGCCCCTTTTGGGGTAGAATATAAAAAGATAAAAATCTTTAAAAAAAAAAAAAACCCCACAAAGTGTCAATAATTTTTTTTAATTGGAATTTTTTTAAGAAAAGAAAAGATATATTTTCATTTATATTAATGGAAAAAGAACACCTGCCCTAACCTTTGCAAAGCCTGACCACTTAATAAATGCTGCACAGACAATAGAGAGAGAGTTGGGGGGGGGCAAAACAAAAGATCTAAGGAGTAAAATTGATAACGAGGTGAAAACGTGTAAGGTTTCTTATTTTGACAAAATGGGGCAAAACTGTACTGTTGTTATAAATTGGCATAATATAAGGTTGAAGTTATTAAGAAATCAGTTGATCTGCGATCCATCACATCAATAACAAACAATCATGAAAACTCGAGTATGAAGAAAACTGACCTCATTTGAATCTGTATGGACAAGGATAGCTGTCAACGGGTCATCTCTTTTCAATCGATTCTCTTCATTTGGCATAATAACATCCTTCAATGGACATTCACGATCACCACTTTGATGACCATAGTTTCCACATCTAACACATCTCACGTTCCGCACTTCAACTCCAAATGGTTTTACCCTGGCTGGAATACCTGTTTCCAGCCTGAAATATTTCAAAATAAAATGCTTAGAAGGTTCAAAATTTTGCTTGTAGCACCACCAAGGGAAAGATATTAGGGATATGAAAATTCCATATTATCATAGTTTCATTAAGAATGAGTAAATAATATCCAAATTATAGCCCGGTGTGTCACCATGAAATGGCAGGATACAACAAATGTGATTTTCAGCTCTATTAGTCTATGATTTTCAACAGCACCAATAATAAATGCTCCATCACAGAAGATAGGACCTTTTGAAAGTCCCCAACCACATATTTGTGTCGTGCACCACATTCATAATGACTTCAAACATTGTTTACTTTTGCAGTGTTCTGTTTCTTAGGCTATGTGGAACAGACTCTTCAACACTTGTGGTGAATAATGGGTGTGACCAAATAATGTGGATGATATTTTAAAACAAGATTAAGGGTTTGAACGTGACAAAGATGCCAAAATCCTACTATTGCACTCTAAAGTTGATCCTTTAGTTCATCTGGAGAGCAACATCACAATATTAAAAAACCAATTAAGATTCGCTTTTATTTTAATGTTTAATTTTGGTTGTAAGTGTCAATGTAGTGGGGCCAATTGTCTATGAAGAATAAACAAAATTAGAGAATGTTGATAGTTTCATGTAACCATTTTTCTTTTTATTCTTCCAAATAAGATATCTAGGGTAAGGGCATTGTAGTATTTCACCAAATTTCCCATTTTGACGTTTTATATAAACAAAATACAAAATCATTGTTTAGTAATTTCCTTTTGGGATTTGCATTTTTGAATTGAACCTAGACTAAGGAAATTAGTCAGAAATGACTTTGTAATTCTTTTAGACAATTTCAAACTTGTTCCATCAAATTAGGATACATGACCGGTTCCTTGAGATGTGTGTTTCGTAGTGCCTTTTTTAGTTTCTATAGCATAACTTATATTCTTTAATTCTAATTATGGTAGATGCCAATTGACTATATTTTGATCGTGTTTTAATCATCACTTTTTTAGATAAAAAACTGTGCTATGATGCCAAATTATCTAACCAATAAATTCCAAAGAAATTTCAATATGAAAGATGCTACTCTTCTTTCTAAGAGAAACCATTTGAAGATAGTTCAATTCTCAAGACTGCCAAAATCTTCATTTTACGAGTCAAAATAATAAAACTCTCAAATACAATCTGTTTTTTTTTTTCTTCCCAACATTTTCCACCTCTTAGATCTAAAGAAATGACATATTATATTAAACAGAAATGACATATTATATTAAACGCTCTTCCTCCGTGCAAAACTATTCTACAAGAATAGTATTTGTGCAGAGAACATAGCAAAACAGGCAGCCTGGTGGCAATGTGCAAATATCGGTATCTTAAGGCACGATTCTTATTGTCTTCCAGAGGGTTTCAGAGCATGAGATGACAGAATATATCATCAGAATTTGCAATCTTAAGCAGAATGAAGGTGCAGGAACAATAATATGGCCCTAAGGAACATCCAACAATGCTCCAGAGATCTTCCCAAAAACAAAAGAAAAAAGGAAATCAATCCATGCACCATGAAGGATTTTGATTCAGTAGCTGATGGTAATGACAACAGAAGGGAGGTTTGTTATCTTGGTTGGAATTAAAATCACGAGCTACGGTGACTAAACTTTAGTGTGCTTCTACAAGATTACTTTTATTTAAGCATTTCAGTTTTTAGTGCTCTACTCAACTGGAGGAAAACATTGTATGCTTCTATGCACCATAAAGAGTGATCAGCACGTTGATTAGAGGCTGACAGAAAAAGATTTGATTTCAAATAGCAAGTCATAATTATCAAGCAGGTTATGCTAAGACCTTCCAAACTTGGACTTCAGTATTTAGTGGATGGTACTCCTGAATTGGGCTAAAAATTATGTAGAGGGTATCCTAAATTGATTGAATCTGCACCAAATCTCTTACTTCCACCTCTAAGTGCTACCCTTTGCACCGTTCCATATAACCCTGTCTGTGCCTTATGTTGCTCCTCCATACTGCGAAACACCTCAAAGAAAGTTGGAAATATTTAAGCTCTGGATAAGGGGCATTATTCAAGAAAGAACCATTTCAACTCACTCTTTAACAAAAGAGTGCGCTATGAGTTCATATAAAATTGATAGGGGAAAAGTTCATATAAATGAGAGCACTATTCCAGAGTTTACAACCATACCAACCTAAAAACCTGCAGCATAAAAAAAAAGTAACATTTGATAGATAGTGTATTGCCACAATTTAAAAAAAAAAAGAAAAAAGAAAAAAAAAATCAACTGTATCCATTTTACAAGCCGAATTTATGATCATGTTTCCTTTCATTGAAATGCCAGAAAGGAATATCTCTAGATGTCCCCCGTTCTGACTTGTAACATCAGAAGTAAATCTCTCTGGATGTCGTCTAACCTTTTAGCCAAGTAGCTCAAAAAGGAAATATGACATAGCAAACCAGGGGGTTAATAAAGTGCGCTCTTTACAAGATTAAGTCCCCGCTTTTTCTTGACAGATAACATTTTTTCATCCAACCAACTTCTTTTCTAATCTCTCAACTGTCCATCCTAGAAAATATTCTAACATATGACCCTTATATATCTCTAATTTCATGGTTTTGGGAACCCTTACATACAACAAAAGAATCAAGAAATCTGCAAAAAAGACTCTATCCTCTTCAGTCACAAATATGTTAGGAACCCAAAAGTTCAAATCTTAAGCAAAAAATGATAAAAAAAAAAAGAAAGGGGGCTTTCTAATTCCTAGAAATTCTCAAACTGCAGTTCATCCAATTTGAAACCCCACCCACAAAAAAAAAAAGAAAAAAAAGGACTAGAGGTGTTAGAGAAAAGCCGTAGCACCATTAAGATAGTTAACAAAATATCAACTCCAGTGAGCTTTTTGAGTTATCTTCCTTGATTTGCCTACCTCATTCATGTAGTATATTTATATAATATATGCAAGCAATAAAATTAGAATCTGTAATATAATTATGAAAAAAGTCTAGAAAAAAAAGGCTTGGGATCATCACGCATCTAAATCTGCTGTTCACACGAGAGGGAACAAGTGTATTGCTAAGATTCATATATTATTCTAGTAACTCATATTCGAGAATTCATTACCTTCAAAATTCTAAGTTCTCCCCAAACCTTTTTGGATCATCTCACCCAAAACTCAAATGATCCTTAACTACCCTCCCGTATGTTTTACATTTCTTAGATGGAAGGACAAAGATACTGTTATATTAAAGTTTTCATGTGGTCTCCAGTTGGTCATAAGAGGGGACTGACGAAAAGTAATTAGTTATAGATGAAGCAACCAAATGAGGTTCTATATCCACATTAAATGCAACGCAAGTAGTGAGTCTACAAAATCACTTGTTCCCTCATTGCTTTAATTGCTTGGGCTCTTTGATGCAAACTTCTTTCATATAAGTTAAAGAGGGTTGCTTATGTCATAAATAGGACTTTCAGGTTCCCATCATGGTTAAGACTCAATTCACTTCACATACATTTTAAATTTAAAAACCTTGCGAAGAATACAGGTACATAACTCTCCTCATTAGTGAAGAGGAATGATTGATAAGGGAGATAACCCTTTGCTTCCCACACACAAGCCAAGTATATTGGACGTTGGATAATAGAATATCTTGCAACTCAATCCCTAATAGAGGGATTAAAGGACGTCATACTATTGGCAATCTAATACCTATTAAGCTTCTCCGATGGGAATCTAACAACATTCAAATCCGCACCAAAAAACAATTGGGATCACAAACAAAAAATCCCGTAACATGAAGACCCATAGCATGAAGTAGAACAAAAAGAGAAAAAGGATCCAAAAGGCTCTCAAGACGGTGTAGGGTTCTAACATCCCAAATTGTAATGATCCCACCGAAAAACCACCAGAGGGAGAAACTCCCAACCCTTACACCTTGAATCCCAAATGAAATTAACTAGATTAGCAGCAACCAACTCTAACTTGATTCTTCAATAAAGACAACATCAAGACATATCTAAGAATTTTTTTTTTTTTTTTTTTGGCTGAACTTTCTCCTTTCCTCCATATCACCTAAACGCTTGACATTCCAACTAAGCACTTTCTTTTGACACCTCATATTTCCTCTGACATTCTAAAATCCCCTCTTCCTACCACTTTTCTAGGTCTCTTTCTCTTACCTCTTAGTTATAAAAAGAAGAAAGCTGGATTGTTTTCATGTGTTAACACTAGGCTCAGACAACCTGAAATCTAGTCTGTCAGGGATGGATTATTCTTGGCCATCCCTCTCACCTTCTAGACCAATAACTGTGTGTGGATTACCCAAAGAACTAAAATTTTGTTATGGCATTGAGGTTACCGGAACAAATATGGTGGCCAATATAATATGTGTACAATGCAGAGATTGATCGATTACTTTCATCATAATCACGTGCCCAACAACACAAAATTGGAAAGCTCCCAATTTTAATTATATCATAAGTTGCGGTGGTAAAGAAATGTGAGAGAGATTTTCTGCCCACTCTAAGGCCTAAAGGATGTTCCATGGCGCTCAAACCGTCAATACCCATGCCTTGTTGGTCCCTTCTAGAGCTATCACTTTGATATGAAGCTCAATCTCTCTGAAGCTCATGAAACAAGGTTGGCTCTTTTAAATACAACATTTTCATTCACAACCTCTACATCCGATTCGCTAATTTCTCATCCACATGATTTATGATTTCCTCCAGCGACAACCCATCATCAGAACCTACAAAATCCAACACATTATCCTGCAAGTCCTTATCAACCCCATCACAGCAGAATCCTTCATTTACCAACTCCATTTAGAGAACCCACTATCAATGGCCTGTATTGCAACTAAGTGTCAACTTGCATATCTGGAACCACTTGTAGAACTGAAATGCTTAGAACAGACAATACTTGAACAGGATCTGTTCTCCTTTGTATCCTATAGTAGAAAGGAGATAGGAATCAATTTTTAGTGGATGAATCTTCCTCACTAGAAACACTTTAAACCATTTACTTATTCTTTTAGAGTCCAATCATATCACTTTGGGTGTCCTACACTTTTAAGGTTCGAGAAATACTGCTGTCACTTGGAGGTCTTCGGTGAAGTTAAAGAGAAGAAAAGTGATCATCTTTGTGAGATTGATGAAAGAGATAGGCTGGATGACAAAAGAGGTTTGTCAAAGAATCTCTTTACCGATAGAGAGAATCTTATGAATAATATTGAGGGTTTTTTTTTTTTTTTGAGGAGACTAGTTGGCATCACAAGACTCAGGTGAAGTGGGTTAGAAAGGGTGATTGTAACACTAGGTTTTTCCATCAGGTCACGGATGGTAGGAGGCAAAGGAGAGAAGTAGAGGATAACATGGGAAATTTCATAATGAATCTTGTCTCTATTAAGGATTCCATTACCAGTTTTTATAAAAATCTGTATACCCAAGAAAGATAAGTGTTTGTCCTATAGCTGAAGGTCTTGATTGGAATCCAACAGAATTGCCCAGAAAGACCCTTTGAAAAAGATAAGACTCATGGAGCACCCTTCGGTTATGATAGGGGTAAAGACCGTGGTCTTGATGGTTTTACCGGGGCTTTTTTTTTCAAGATTTTTAGAATGTCATCTGTGAAGATTTGTTTAAAGTCTTCAATGAGTTTACACCAATAAGGGGGTCAGTAAGAACATGACATCTACTTTTATAACCCTTATTCGTTAAAAAATTTGCACCTTCAAAGTGAAAAATTTTAAACCTATTAGTCTTATCATTAGTTTTTATCGTTTTAATTATACCCTCCCTTGAAATCGTAGTACTTTCATGGAGGAAGAGACATTCTCGATGCAACCATGCTAGCTAATGAGATAGTTGACAATATCAACAAGTATGATATGAGTATAGTTTTGAGGTTATCTTTTGAAAAGGCTATCATAGGGTTAGTTAAAGTTTCTAGGTTAATGCAGTGTGAAGGATTTAGAATTCGATGGAGAAGTTTGATAGGAGGTTCTTTGAGTTCAGCTACCATTTGTGTCATTCTTAATGGAGTGTCTAAATGTTGATTTTTGCCTTCTCAAGGGTTAACCCACGAGTCCCTCTTTAATTTTCCTCTTTACTCTTGTGGTGGACCCATTGAGCACATTGTTTGAAAGAGGGGTTAAAGCCAATATTTTTCGTGATCTTAGGGTGGCAACCAAAGGAAGTTTGTGTTTCTAATCTTCAATTTGCGGATGATACTCTCCTTTTCTCAAAGGACACCGATGATTTTGGGAAATGATGACTGTGAAAGTCTCAGGCCTTAAGATTAATATTGACCAACGGTGAACTTTCGGCATAAATGTATCTAATGAGATTCTTCAATTTTGGCATGAACCACATAGTGCCCCTAGTAGGAGCATACAAGTCGAAGGTGCTCCAACTAGAGGCCAACCTAAGCCCATGTCAGAAGAATTAATGGCATATAAGTTGACGGTGCTCCAACTAGAGAAAGAATGTAAGAAAATTTCAAAGAAGCAGTAAAACACAATATGTCAATGTTTAACTCTAGAAAAAGTGAATTCATATACCCAACACTAACAAAATAGCAATAAAAACTTAGTTGATTTGAGTTTTTGGGAATTATTCTTAGCTGCACACCAAAAGGGCTTTTCAAGAGGCCACAAATATACATATCTTGAATGAGATGAGAACAGCAATTATATTTCAAGATACCTTGGGGCGTTTTTAAGGACTTCAAATTCTTCTTCAGTTGGCAAAGGTCGACCAAAGACGTCTTTGGGCCTCGGTTTCTTCCTTTCGTCTCTGCCAGCAGACTGCGAGGACCTAGAATATGAGTGTGAGAGAGAATGCGAATAATTATTGTAACTTCCTAGTTGTAAGAGTAAGGAAAAAAATAAACTATAAATCCAGAGAAAGGGGGTTCGTCGACTATGTACATGGAAGAAGCAGAAGGAACATCAGCGGCAGAAAGTGGATGTTGAGAGGAATCAGAGAGGTCAAGTCGAGTCTTCTCATCAGCAAGCTCGGCAGCTTTGGCACTTTCGGGGTTATAGCCAGGAGGGCGAACATACATGAAGCTAACAGCTTTCATCATCTCAACCTTTTCCTTCTCCTTCTTTGAGATGAGAGCGGTCTGCCTAAAGAATTCCTGCTCTTGGGCAAACTGCGTTTGAAAAACCACATAGACAACTTTCAATTGGAAAAGATAAAAGCAGTGGAACTTAATATCAAAAACCAAATCAAGATCCACTGCAAGAAAGATTTTAGATAAAATAAAAGAAATTGATTTTAGATTTGAAACTGAGGGGGTAAACCTCTCGGGCGACTTCCTCGGCACGGCGCTGACGCTGAGCGTGAGTCTGTTCAGCTATCCACTTGCGGCGTTGATTGGGATAAGAGAGAGGATGCCAAGGCTTCTGGTTGAGGTACGAATGGCTCCATGCGGTTCCGGCCTTGGTCTTGTAATCCACTTCTCCCTTTTCCGTCGACCTCTTTTTCCCTAGACGTATTCCTCCTGTTCCTTCTTCTTCCATTACCTTCACCCCCAATCTCTATCCCTCAGCCCCTGAGCTGTGTGCGCCTTCCCTCTTACTCGATACTCAGAAAATGATTATTTAGTCTAAAAATCAATCTAAATCTAAATCTAAACAACTGCGCAACAAGCCTGCTTGGCAACAGAAGTAGGAATACCCAGGCGACGGCAGGGGAGGGGAAGGTTTTGCTTCCCTTTCTCCGTTCTTTCTTCCCTGCCCTACGGCCCTCGTCCGATTTGTTACTTAATCGGGCCCAACTGTTGAGAAAAGTCTACCGACTAATAGCACGTACTTGCACCGTATTTTTCTTCGACGGGTGATTACTTAGTTTTCAAAATTTCGTCCGCACTAATCTGGATCAATCATCGTAAAATTCACTTTGTGTGAAGAGATCTCTTAATATTATTTTTTTCGTATTTAGAGAAGTCAAACTCTTAACATAGTTAAGAAACAAAAATAGTGCTCTCACTTACGTCAACAAATATTAATTCTTTTATTTGTATTTAACAAATATATTTTTAAGATAATTATATTTTTTAATTTGGTTTTAAATCTCAAATCGAAACTTTTTAATTTTTCAATATTAATTTTATTAAATACTAAATGTATCATATGATAATAGTTTATCATGGAACATCACCTAAATTCCTATTATTGCAAAACTTAAAGTACTTCAATTTTGTGGCCCAATAAACATGACACATCAAAGCATGCCGTTTATATGAGATTTATCTATGCATAAAATATATATATATATGAGAGTTATCTTTCAAATGGGTAGATACAGTCCACTCTTTTAGTACTTATCGACCTAACCCTTCTCGATAGCTATTTGATCGACTCTCAAATCTTCTCGGTACTCAGTATCACTATTTAACTAAAGGCAATATTTACTTTCTTTTAAAATACAGAGACAATTTTCTGTAATCAGAAAAGAAATCTTTGACTATTGTCAATAAGGAAATGAATTTTTGATAATTTGAATTTCTTTGTATAATAGCATTTTAAAATTTGAGAATCTTTCACTATGATTTCCATAATCTTAATACGCCTTCGTAAAAAAATTAGGGTTCAAACGCTTTGAATGCAAACAGAACTCATACATACGAAGTATATATATATATATCACTAAACCTACCGGTAATGTACGTTTTCTTAACTTAGAGCTCTCATATAGTTTATTTCTCTTTTTGAAAACCGTTCTTTGATTTAAACGTCAGAATCTCTCCCATCGGAGTACCCTCCTGTGGCCTTTTGCAAATTTCACCGATCAAGATTGATAGATAGCCAGTCATCTCATTCAAGTCAGTAAAGCCGTCATCTGTAGAGTTAAATCTACTTCCAACGAATTGATACCATCTGTAGGAACAAAATAGAAAGGAGCTTGCTTTGCATTCAGTTCTATCGAAGATCATGCCTCCCAAGAGAAGGGATAGAACCACGTCCAAGACTACAACCAGAATAGAAGGATATACTACCATCTCGACGAACACTACTCAACCAACAGTGCTATACAATCTTACTAAAATTCCCACCACTATTAACTAGCTTGAAACCCAACCACTGGTCATACAACAAAATCAATCAATTCCTCCACCTACTCCAGCATTCCTAGAAAGAGCCACTTGACCTGAGATGGCGAGACTCAAATCCAAGTTGTAATGCATGAGCAAACAGTTGGAGGAGTTTAGCCGTGTCCTCATACCAGAAGTACAATCCTTCTCGCTTGGATCAGGTCACATGTGCCAACGAAGGCTCGAGCCTAGAGAGCACCTAGAATTATCGATGACTTTCCAACATAACCCTGATGATCTGAAGAAACAGGTTGAGGAACCCATGACAGATGAACTCAGATGTGCCAACGTGAGAAGAGACAAACTCGCTCAACATGTTATCGATTTCTCACTATTCAACTCCAATATTTCTATAAGATCAATACCTCGTGATGTGCTTCTCCCTCCTATGGAGAGGTACAATAGCACTATCGACTCTCGGGATCATGCGGCTCGCTTCGTGACTATAATGGTCTCGAGAGACATATCAAATGCGACTATGTGTAAACACTTTTCTACGACCATAAAGGGCAATACGCTAACATGGTTCAATTCGCTTCCCCCATTTAGTATCAAGAGTTTTTCTCAATTTTGACAACAGTTTGAGATGCATTTCGTGATTAGTAGAGAGGTGAAAAGGAAGTCCACATCCCTCCTCACATTGCAACAGAGGGACGATAAGCCGTTGAGAGACTTTCTCAACAAATTCAAAACTGAGATGATGAAAATCTTGAGTTTAGACCACTCCATCACATTAGTGGCATTGCTCACTAGGTTGAGGCCATCAGAATGAAAACATCTATCATGAAGATCCTCCGTCTACCACTAGGAACTTTTACACTTGTGCTGAAAAGTACATCACCGCAGAGGATGCTTAAGCATTTGACAAATAATAAAACCGACCATTTCGGAATGAACGCGGCTGATTGTCTCAGTAACCCTTGCCTAAGAGAGCGTGACAAGGTCCTCCTTAATGGTGAAAATTCTTGAGTTACACTCCTTTGAATGAGACACCAAATCAACTTCTACTCCAGATCTAGAACAAACCTTATGTCATATGGCCCCCTCATTCCATAAAAGACGATTCAAAAAGATATAAAACATGATACTGTACTGAGATTACGGCCACCTAACAGACGAATGCAAAAAACTCGAGTTTCATGTTCGAAACGGTTGACTCTAGAGATTCATAAGCACAGAAAGGGAAGGCCTCCCTCCTTAAGGCTCGCATACTGTAAGGCAAGAGAATAAGCAAAGTGAATAGCCAACTCTAGGAGACGCCCGTAATTGACCAGATTGAGTGATTTTCCAAGTACATAACGAGTATGACCCCTCGAACCCTTATCTTGTGATTTACATTTTAATGGTATTACACGATCAAGGATGCACACGACTGAATAAGACTGGGGTAAACAGTGGCCCCAATCTTTCACAAGGCCGAGCAATCAGGCTTTACATTTAAGAATGTCCTTGCCATACGTGCCGATAAGCAGTGTAAGAAGAAGAAACCAATGATTGGTTTCAGCGAAAATGATCTGGTAGGGATCGATCTAGACCGACATGATTCTTTTGTCATCATTGCAAAGTTTAGACAATGCAAAGTAAAGAGAATCTTCATAGACCAAGGGACTAGCTGTAGGCTCCTCTATTGAAATGCTTTTCAGCAAATAGGTTTCACTCAAATGCATCTACAACCTCATGCCGGACCAATTAAAGGACTCTGGGACAAATGGATATACCCTAAAAGTATCATTTCACTTCTCGTCACTCTCCGGACTTCATCCGACCATGCAACAGCTACAATGATGTTCAACATGGTCAAGCAGCGCTTGCTTTATAATGCCATCCTGGGTCAACCCTGGCTCGAACACCTTGGAGGCACTACTGATGAAATATATGAAAAGTCAAGTTTAGAACCTTAATTGGTATTAGAACGTTGTCTTGCGATTTGGAATCCTCAGTGAACCCTCTCAAGTAATCCAAAACCTCTCTCTATTATGATTACTACCAAGAACTGCTGGCTGGATATCTTAAAATGCCTAGTTTTTCTACTTGTTCTACTAATTACATTAGGACTATCTCACTTTTAATGATTTGCTTTATTAATCTCTCGTAATGAACCGATCACACTAAGTTTTCGTCACCGAATACTCTCTATCAAATGAACATACCGACAATAAGAGATGTATTTTCCTGATGGATAGGTATGATACATTCTATTGAATGAACGTACTCAAGACAATGGATGTATTTCCTTGATGGGGAGATATGAGCCACTCTATCAAATGAACGTATCGAGAATAAGAGATGTATCTCCCCGATAGATAGATATGGTTTACTCTATCGAACGAACATATTGATAGCAAGGGATGTATCTCCCTATGAGTAAGTATTGCCTATTCTATCGAATGAACGTACTGATAACAATGGATGTATCTCCCAAATGGGTAGGAACGACCCACTCTATCAAGTGAACGTATCAATACCAAGGGATATATCTCCTCAAAGGGTAGGTACAATCCACTTTATCGAACGAATCTACTGATACCAAAGGATGTATCTTCCTTATGGGTAGATATGGCCTACTCTATCGAACGAACATACCGACAACAATTCCCCGATGGGCAAGTATGGTCTATTTTATAGAACGAATATACCAACAATAAGGGATGTATCTCCCTGACGGGTATATACGGCCCACTCTATTGAACAAACGTAATCGCAACAAGTGATATATCTCCCCGTTGAATAGCCACGGCCCACTCTCTCCCAAACGAGTGAATTGTCAACTAGGGATGATTCTCCCTGATCGTAAACACGACAGAACGCACTATAAACATAAAATTCTAAACACTTGCTCATGATGAAACAATTGAACTTTTCATTAATCTTCTCATGCCAAAAGCGTACAAAAGAAAAAGCAAAGTTAGAAGAGAATAGAGACTACATTTAAAGAGGGGTAGAAGATGGAAGAGTCTAGGACTACAATTAACCTCTCAAGCTAAGTTAGGTTTAATATGGTACAAAGGTCGGAAACGTTGTGGAAAGTAGCACTGTTACGACACCTGAGTCGAGCTCGGGTGTCACAATACCCGAGCTCGGCTCGAGTCTTCGATAGGTGAGCTCGAGCTCGTCGAGCCAGTCATTCTAGAGCCCGAGCTTGACTCGAGGTGTCATTGAGGAACTCGAGCTCGAGTGTTGTAGGCCTCGTGGGTAACACCTAAACCCAAATCCAAACCCGCGCCCGCTACAACACCCAAACCTGCGCTCGAAACTAAAATCAAGATTCGGGCAGAGCAAAGGTAACTCAAGAGAAACAGAGAGAGAGAGATAGAGAGTTTACCTTGATTCAAGGAGACGGAAGGCGAGAGCTAAACGGATCTCGATGGTGAGAGGAGAATGAGACCAAGACCAAAATCGAGATTCGGGCAGAGCAGAAGGCATCTCAAAAACCTTAGAGAGAGAGCGAGAGAGAGCGAGAACTTACCTTTGATTCGGAGTCGGAAGGCGGATCGTCGCACACAGTAGTCGATGGCAATGGTGAGCAGAGGAGGAGGAGATCATCGTGCGATGGTCAAAGGAGGAGGAGACCATCACGCAAGGAGGCAATCACGAGGGCGAGAGAGAGTAGAGACTTTCGATCGCCCTTCGATGGTGAGAAAGAAGAGCTTCGATTGCGATGGTGAGAGAACAGACCTTCGATCACCATCGCGGACCTTCGATCGCCCTTCGTCTTTCATCCTTCGATCGCCCTTCGAGTGGAGACGGGTGTGCGGTTGGGAAATGATAGGAAGGGTAGGGGTTATGTTTTGAGAGGGTATCGAGTAGCTTGACGAGTTTCAAGTTTGAAGGAATATGGGCTCGAGGTCAAGCTCAAGATAGGAATTGCTAAGCTCGAGCTTGACCCAAGCTCAAGTTGACAGAGCTCGAGCTCGAGTTGACCGAGCACGAGTTCGAGTTTTGACAGGGTAGTATCATAACAAGTCTAGTGGG
Organism: Dillenia suffruticosa; assembly: GCA_033439265.1. NCBI lineage: Eukaryota > Viridiplantae > Streptophyta > Magnoliopsida > Dilleniales > Dilleniaceae > Dillenia > Dillenia suffruticosa. The sequence goes on from JAVTVX010000005.1 coordinate 8,113,643, forward strand.
AAGAGGAGAGGCCAAGGAACCTCGGTGGAAGTGGAGCGATTAAACTCACCTCCATCTTCACTCCGATTTCTGAGGGACTTTGTGTTGGCGAACAAACCCTGCATCATCTCCTACACAACACTACACTGGCCAGCAATCTCTCTATAGTTCGATGACGAGTACCTTCGTGGAGCCCTCTCCGGCTCCACCGTCTCCGTCCACTTGACCCCCGACGGTCAAGCTGACGCCCTCGCTCCGCATCCAGAGGACTCTTCCCTCTGCTTCGCTTCCGCCCACGTCTGTCGGATGCCCTTCTTCGAGGCTCTGGACCTGATTTCTTCGGACAAGGGCAAGGGCAAGGGCAAGGGCAAGGGCAAGGGCGTAGTGGCCTACTATCAGGTGCAGAATGACTGCTTCAGGAATGAGTATTCGGTGCTGGCAGGGGATTGCGACGCTCATATCCCTTGGGCCACCGAAGCCCTTGGCTGCCTTCCCGAAGCCGTCAACCCATGGATTGGCAACTCCCACTCGCACACTTCCTTCCACAAGGACCATTATGAAAATCTCTATGTTGTTGTTTCTGGGCTCAAGCATTTCCTCCTCCTGCCTCCCACCGACGTCCACCGCCTGTATATCCACCATTAACCTGCTGCTTCCTACTCCTACTCTCCGGTTAGCCTTCTTAGTCTCTCTCTCTCTCTCACTCTCTCACTCTCTCTCTCTCTCGCAGTCTTGATCGTTGTCCGTACTGTTCCTTATTATCTGCAACGTTCCTTGTGATAATATTTAGGATACTCGGGAGTTGCTAGGAACTTGAAAAACCACGAAGATACGTGCCTTGGTGCAGTGTGGTTCCTTATCCTTCCCCAGACTCCGTACATCATGAAATGTCAAAGTACCCTTTGTATTTTAGCGGGCCCAAACCATTTGAGTGCACGTTCAGGCCTGGGGAGATTCTCTACTTGTAAGGTTTTTCACCTTGGTTCCTTCATTCCTAATGTCTGCTGTCTTCATTAAGAATAGTCCGTTTTTGAATATATTTAGTTTTTATACAACAGCCAAATTCTGTTTTTGCCCTTGTATATTGAATTGTGTCAATGAACTTCAATACGTTCTTTCTTATTTTATTTTATTTTATTTGATTAATTAACTAATTAATTGATTAACGTTTTCCTTTCAATGGTGAAAAGATTCTAGTTTAATTAAGGAACTTTAGATGTTACATTCATTTGTGGTCTGCCAAAAAGCACTATGGAAGCTTTATAGAATAATCGATAAGCCTTAAGTATTTAAAAGGCCGTTTCTTGATTATTCGAAACAACACAGCTAACAAAATCGAGTACTTTGTGGTCATCTTTCTTGTTGTTCTGTACTTTAGAATTGACATATAAACAATTAAATATCTATTGAGTTTTCCCTTTTGTATTTGTGGTGGTGAGGATTCAGTTCATATTACAATTGGGTTTTATTCTATGGAAAGATTTGTGACAGCTAGGTATTTAAAACTTGAAAATTACTTCAAATTTTATGTCATGTGCTTATGACAGTTAGAATTAGTTTACCATATGGATTGGTCCTTATGGCCTAGGGAGGCATTTTAGACTATCTCCTTATAATTGCACCATTTTCGTTTACAATGAATAGCTGCTTTGGTTGCCCACTTCAAATAACTTGAAAATATCTGTTCTGTTTTCAAATCCTGAACATCATCTAAAGTGGTCCCGAAATGCAATTTATCCTTATTTGTTGGAAATAGGCTCCTCTGCACTTCGTAACTTCTATCTATCAGGGAAAATACCCCTGTTGGATTTGCATTATTGAAATGGATTATTCAGCAAAATCATTGTTTTCCATAGCTAGTTCTTACTTCACCTTAGCTGCTTAGACATGCTCCCAGTACTAATGATACAGTAGGGGTACCTTCTTTTTCTCCAAGCCAGGGTGCCTTTGGGGAACATAATGCTGCATTTTTTGTCTATACCCTATATTATTCTGCTATTTTTGCTTTGGCATGCAATTCTAATTACACGAGTGAATTCACTGAGATAATACATATATAATTTTTTTTTTCTTTTTGGTTTTTAAGGGCACTGATTGATGTATTCTTGTGTTGTTTTTATATGTTGCAAGACAAGGTGTCATTGCAAACATATCCCATTTAACCTCATTCTGGCCTGAACCATGTGTTAGATGTTCGGTCTTGTCTAAACCATAATGCGTGGATTTTAAGTAGAACATGCCACAAGTACATCTGGGGTGTATACCTACTTTAGTCTTGACTTGGAGATAACTTGCAATTTTTCCAAGTCTGAATAGTTATCTGATGCTGTTGCAAATGTTAGAGGGAGAACTGTCTGGATTTTCACTAGGAATGACTGTGGTTCTCGTTTGTGCATGGAAAAATTTAACTAAGTTATTAGTTTGGACGAAAACTATAGGAGGAAATAAGGATCTAAAAGACGGAAAAGAAATTACTCAACTTGGTATTCTCTACTCTGATGTAACTCGTAAGGCTGGTTTGCTGGAGATGATGATGCAGGCCTAGCATGTGGTTTCATCATGTCAGCTAAAGTCCAGATTGCAGAGGACGCACGATTGCAGGGTATGATATGCAGTTTGATATCAAATATGCTTACTTAAAATTTGTGCGGTCAATCTATCACCCACTGTGTGGGCCAACATTGTCTCAATCAGAGGACAAGGATCCGCTCTTTGTTTTGTCCTGCAGTGCAAGAAATGACCGGAGTAATACTGCTTCTACAGCATATGAAGTAAAGGAAAAAGATTCTAAAGAAGCTTAAGGGCATTGGGAGAGGTGGCAGATAATTTTAACAAGCATATGTTGCACAAGTTGATAAAAATTTCATCCTGACATGATGATTTACAATGATGTTGCTCTTTGCTGCAAGAAAATTATGGTGATTTAGTGGGTTCCCTTGAGCTACTTTATTCTCTTGTTTTTAGTCGAGACACTGATTTTGGTGGGCGACCCATGATAGAAGAGAATTGCCTTTTCATGGGTCACTTTAGATTTTGGAAATGAGGAGTGCACCGGATATCGCCCCCCCTTTTTTCCCCTCTTCTTTGTCATTGTATACATGAGTGGTTTTCTTGATAATTATTACCTCAATTTAGGCTAGTTTTATCACCAATGCATTGAGGTTTATAACCTCCGTTGCAAACTTGTATCCTAAGGTTTGAGGTCAGCGGTGAGAAGGTTGGGACGAGAAAGTGGTATGGTAAATATATGGTAGATATGGTATATGACAAATTGCGGCCGCCTTCATAAACACTTTGGAGTGCGGTGGTTGTTGCTTGGCATTCTAGCTAGTATTGATCTTCATTGTCTTCCTTTCATGAAACAACTTGTAAGTGGTGACCTCTGATCCCTGGTGTAATCCATTTTTTTTCTCTTTACTTGCCTCTTAGGTGGTATTACTTTGAAAGGTTAAAAACAGTTGATGGAGATAACACTTTGGGAGATGTGCTGGTGGGTTCAATGCATGAGATCAAATACTTACCTCCCTCAGGGAAACAAGAATGACACACATGATCTCATTCGTGGGAATCTTCTAGTCTCACTTGTGAATTATTACTTGAATTGGAGCTTGCGTCGTTTGCATTGTGTGTGTTTTCAAGGGGGATGAATTATTTGTATGGATGTCAAATGACTTGACCCTGTATAATAGAGTTTCTTAATTGCAATATCGTCATTAGTCATCGGGAATAGCTTTTGAGCGCAAAAGACTATATATATGAGTGCCTCTCTTTCAGGGCCAGAAGAGCACCAGAATGGACCTAGCGCTGCCTTCTTGGTGCTAGGAGTGCTTCTCCAGAGCAAAAGTGTTTTTAGGACTGAATAGAAGATAAGCAATGTAACCTTTACTGGAAAAGCTAAGAGTAGTTCTGCGAACTAGTACCCATGAGTAGTTTAGCAAACTAGTAGGTTCCCGAATGAGATGACATTCGGGTTTTGCAATATGTCCTGGATTTTTTTTACCATCCTCATCAATAGTGATATCCATAAACTCAAATACCTTTCAAGGACGGAAAAAAAATTCTTTCTATTCTAATACGATCACCTTTCTATTATAAGAAAATAAGATGATTGGAGGGCCGTTGGTAAGTTTAATCAAACAATTGGATTCTATACATGCCGTTCAATTTTGGGTGGCAACCTATAGAAAGTAGTACATTCATTTTGGGGCCTTGGGTTGGGACTTAGAGTCTGATAAGATCAGCTTCCCTGACAAAGAGACCGTGAAAGCCATAAGGCACCCGACGCGGCAGTTTGACAGCTGCGACAATGTCAAGGGAAGGCGATTTGGCATCCATCACCAAGAACTTCGACTCTCCTGCACGTTCATCATGGATGTAGGACACCAGGTACCCGTCGTCCTCATCGGCTTTGGGGTTGTCCATATCCCTCGGTACAAAGAAAGGCTCTCCGCCGTAGCACTCCTTCCCATACATCCTGCAGCCAACAGTGCACTCGCTGCGGCGGTCACTAAGTGAGAGGTCCAGCTTTGCCACTCCAGATATCCTGGGCATGGGGTCTCCAACCCCGGCGTATACGTAGCGATTCTTCTTTCCCATGTAGGCCCCGTTTATGACTGCAAAGTCCAAGTTCCTTACGGACAGTGGATGCCTCACTACCATCCCCGTCCTCAAGTCTATCCTCACCATCTCCACGCACGCATGTATCAGGTCCATTCTCTCCAGCGTGTGCTCTACCGACAGTATGTTGGGTGCCACCATCACTATTGCGTCTCCACCCTCTTCATCCCACGCATTGATTGCGTGAATGATGTTGAGCCCCGGAACTTCAAACCACCTCATCTCGGTCTCGTTCTTGGCGTATCTTGGGATTACTCCCAGTCTCGACACTTTAGTAGGATCGGTTCCCACGGGAGAACCCCCTCCCACTATCATTTTCATCGGATTCATCCCTATCTGGATGTCTGCAAACACAGCGTACCTCATGGTGATGGCAAAGTCGTGGACAAATGACGGCCGTAGCATTGAGAAGATGGGCACATCCGGTTGTTTGTTTCCGGCCTTGTCGAACCAGAAATAGGTCAGAAACGGGGGCACAGGCCCGTAACGGAAGGCGAAGGTCTCGCCGGTTTTCGGGTCTGTTTTGGGGTGAGCAGTCATGCTCATGAAAAGCCTGCCCCCAAAGTCGTGCCGACCCAGAGTCTCAATGTCTCCGTCCGACGTCAATCTCACCACGTATGGGAGGTCAGATTCTCCCAGAGCGTAGAGCTGGCCTCCGAAGAGTGCCAGGCTAGTGTTGGCCAGGCCAATGCCGTTTATCGGATTGAATTGTCCCATCAGGATTCGACCAGCTGACAAGGCGCCGCGAGCAGCTGATGCGGTAAGTCCGTGGAAGCCTGAAAAGACGAGGGGCAGGAACGAGTAGCCAGCGTACCGCTCAGCGGAGTATTTGTGGGTCTTGACGTAGCGGCTGCAAAGCGAAGCGCGGCCGCGGGAGATCCTGATTGCGTGGAGCATGCCGTCTCCGTCGAAGAGGTGGTAAGGGCCTCGGGGGAGGAATTGCGGGTTTGGTCCATTGCGGATGTAAGCACCGTCGAGGCTCGGCGGAAGGAAGCCCTGTACCACTTTGCACTCTGTTGGCGGAATCTCATCCGCCACGGGCGCGAAGTTGTTGGAAAGAACGTACCTGGGATTGACCGACGGTCGGAGCGGAGGATCTATGAAATTGTTAATGATATCGTCCAGTGCGTTGAATACTGTAACCGGAAATGGTGGCTCTGTCGATGTACTGGAACCAGGAAGAGTTGCTGATTTTGGTTTGACTGGAGATGGAGAAGCTGCACCTTTTTTGGCCGAGTAGGAGGAAGAGGATGGGTTTCTTACTGACGTTGGTGAAGATGTCGATTTGTTGGTAGTGGTGCCCTCCGTGTGGGATGGCTTTTCTTCGATTCTGACACAAGAGATTTTTTGGTGTCCGGGAGTTCGTGTTAACGATGACTGTGCTACTGTCCCCGTAGCGGGGAATCTGGTTAAGTTAATGGGATTGGTTCCATTGTAGGGAGGAAGAGGTGGATCACGCGAAGTGAAGCAAGAGGAAGTTAAAGAATTCATGATGTTTGTATATATTTTCTATTTCAATTTAATTAATGTTTTTCTCTCTGGGAGGAATCTCTCTATCCGTCCGCTCAGGCTACTACTGGCCGGCCAATTATGGGGAAACAAAGAAGATGGGATAAAACTAGGGGTGTCGGGGTAGTCTACTTGTAAGGGAATGTACTGCATTAATCGGATAAAACCATTATTGCGTTGGGAATTTTCTCCTGGTCCTAATTTAGTGGCGCCACAGAATTTAATCACGGATGCCGAGTTGTTGGCATCTTCTTTCCTGATAATTTCTTGTACGAGTGGACTAGATAATATCTGCATCTCTTTCTCTGGATAAAAATCTTGAATCCCAGATCCGCCAAAAATGTGTTTTCCCCCCTTCATTTGGCAACTCACCTGCTAACATAAAGTATATATTAGTTGAATGAGTGCTGCTTATATTGAGTTTAAACTTCAGAGACAATGAAACATGACTAAAAAACCCATTATAAATTCTTTGAATCCATAACCCAATGAACATAACGTATTATCAATATAAGATTTATCTCCCAAATAGATAATCACGGTTCACTCTCTCAGTATCTATCGACCAAACTCTTCTCGGTAGTTGTCTGATCGGCTCTCGAATTTCCTCGATATTCGATCAATTCAAAATAATATTCATCTTTCCATAAAATACGGGAATGACATCTCATAGTAAGAAATGAAATCTTTAAATCCTAATCGATAAGAAAAAAAGACTTTCGATAAGTAAAACTTTTTTAATTAAAAGAATCCTATATCTCAGGAGAATCTTCCCTTAATGGTCCTACCATCTTGGGAGTACTTTTGCATGGGAACTAAGGTTTCAACACCCCGAATGTATACAAAACTCATAAGCGTGGACTATATATATATCGTTAATCCCACAGGTCGGGTAAGTCCTCACACTCTCTGAAGTTACACATAGCATACAACTGCATAACAAAACTCTCTTTCAGTTTGTTTCTTTTATCGAAACTGCTCTCTGATTTGAATATTGGAGTCTTATTGTCAGAGCACCCTCTGGTGCTCTTTTACGGGTCTCATTGATCGAGATCAACAAGCAACATGTTCGAGTTAGCCAAGCTATTATCTATAAAGCCAAACCCATTTCCAACATATTGACGTCGTCTGTGGGAACAAACTAATTTCTTGAGTTTCTACTATCATTCTTTTTTCTATTGTCATGACATCAACCAAAAGAAAAAGACGATCTTTCAGTTTCGATGACAATGTTCTAATAGGAGTCGACACGGATCGGAACGACCTGTTGATCATTGCTACTAGGATAGGGTCCTACCTCATTAAAAAGACTTTCGTTAATCAAGAAACAAATCGAAACCTTTTCTTTTGGGACCCTTTCTAGTGGATGAGGTTTAACCCATCTCATTTTCAACCCTCTAATGGACTCATAAAAGGATTCGTTGACGAGTGTATACATCTAGGGGGTATCATTTTGTTATCATAACTAAGGAACGTCTCCTTACCATAGTACTACCAAAACCACTTTTCACATAGTGAAATTCTTGTCCCCCTACAATGCCATCCTCGGTCATCCTGGTTTAGATAGTCTCAAAACGCTACCTAGCACAAAACACATAAAGATGAAATTCAGGACATCTTTAGGGGTCGAGGTGCTTCATGATGACGTCGACCCATTGACTATTCCCTTATTGGAATAGAGGAAGAAATTTTCTCAGTAGAAACATTGGAATTTAGAGATGATGCCGAACATCGATCCAAGGCTCAACCTAGAGATGAAGTAATTGAAATTCTCATCACAAATGTACCCGACCAAACGATTCAAATTGGCCCACCGACCAATTCCTCTCCGGAATGCAATCGTGGACTGTATTCGATGATACTCAAAAGTTTTTTCACGTCTCCAGAAAACATGCATTCACCAGTCGGTCATAGTTCACAAGTTAGCCGTAGCTGCTAGTCGCAAGTTTGTCAAGCAAAAGAAAAGGATATTTGCATTGGAAACTCAGTGGGCAATATAGGAAGAAGTCTGAAAACTCCTAGCGACATAATTCATCCCAAAGGTAAAATACATTGAGTAGTTAGTCAATGTGGTTATAGTAAAAAAAGTCAATAGCAAGTGGATGATATGTGTAGACTTCATTGACTTCAATAAGGGTGTCTGAAAAACAGTTACCTGCTCCCCAATATCGACAGATTGGTGGACAATTCATCGAGTCACCAACTTTTGAATTTCATGGATGCATAATTTAATTACAACCAAATATGTATGGCCCCCCAAAACGAATAAAAAACCAGTTTCATCACAGAGTTCAACACTTACTTCTACAAGGTGATGCCGTTTGGCTTAAAAATTGCTAGAACAACCTTCTAGCGGTTGGTCAATAAGGTTTTTTGTGAATAGCTCAGCAGAAACGTGGAGGTATATGTTGACGACATGCTTGTGAAGAGCACTAAAGCTGAAGATCATGTCGTAGATTTGGAAGAGTCATTCCGAATGCTAGAGCATTATAACATAAAATTGAATCTAACAAAATGCACCATTGGAATCATTCGCGGAAAGTTTATTGGCTTCCTTATTATCAATCGGGGGATTAAAATAAATCAGAAGAAGATACAAGTCATACTGGACATAACACCATTGAGGATAGTAAAAGAGGTGCAGCACTTATCTGGAGGATTGCAACTTTAAATTGGTTCATGTTAAAAGTAAGGGAGAAATATAAACCCTTTTATGATACTCTGTAGAAGTATCAGAAATTCACATGGATGTCAGTGTCAAATAGCGTTTGAACGGCTCAAAGAGTATCTCATGTAGCCCCTGCTCCTCTCTCAACCTATTCTTGGTGAGAAACTATCTTTACCTCTCCATCTCTGATCGGACACTTTGCTTTGTTCTTGTGAGGTAGGACTCCACCGTATAGAGGCCGGTATACTATGTCAACTAAATACTCCAAGAGTTTGAAGTCAATTATCGACTTATCAAAAAGGTGGCCTACCCTAGTCCCAACCACTAGATGCCTCCTACCGTACTTCCAAACCCATGCCATTGTGGTATTGATCAATTAATCTCTAAATCAGATTCTACAGAAAAATGATACTTTAGGTTGACTTATCCGGTGGAGTATCGAGTTAGACAAATTCGACATCAAATACTAATCGAGGTCAGTAATCAAGGGTCAAGCTCTCGCCAACTTCATTCTTGAACGTATATTTTTGCTCTCACCGATGATCAAGAAGAACGCTTGTTGTCCGAATGGACCCTTCATGTAGACAAGTCATCGAACTCCTCAGGAAGTGGAGCCAGACTCATCCTTGTGAGAGCGAATGATTTCAAGGATGAATACGCTTTTTGTTTTGACTTTTGAGCAACGAATAATTAGATCGAATACGAAACCTTTCTAACTAGATTGCGAATAATAGCATCATTGGAAGTCCAAAACATACAGGTTTTCATGGACAGTCAGTTAGCTATCAACCAAATTAAAGAGGTCTATGAGACTAAAGATTCGACAATAGTAGAGTATTTAACCAAACTACGAGAAGTGGTGAAAAAATTTGACAAAGTAGATATATAACAATACCAATAAGAAAAAGCATGAGTCAACACCCTCTCAAAACTAGCTAACTCCAACTAAGTAGCAACCAGTTGAACGGTCTATATAGAGAATCTACCTTACCCGAGCATCGATGAGTTTGAACAGATCCTGTCAGTCGGCAAATCCCCAAATTGGGAGGATCCTATAGAGGCCTATCTGAAACATGAACAACTACAGAGCTTAACCATCGAAACCGCTAAGCTAAAGTGTAAGGTTGTATACTATGCAATTATCAATGGAGATCTCTACAAAAAGTCGTATACATACCCATACCTAAAATGTCTAACACCCGAAGAAGGAAATTACGTGCTTAGAGAAATTCATGAGGGAATATATGACAATCACCTAGGCACTCGGAACTTATCAAACAAGGCTCTTTGGCAAGGATACTATTTGCCCACTATGAAGGTCGATGCAGATAGCTACGTCAAAAGATACAATGATGTGAACTCGTTGGGTATAAAAACCCTAAAACCCACGAACAAGTTAATTTAGCCCAAAAATCGTCCAAACGAATTATTTGAACCGGTGGAATTAAAGACCTCGACCATTGCCCTAAAGGAGGAAGAACCTAAGGTATATGATCTTAGACCCGTTTCTCACTAGATCAAGAACCTTGGTATAAAGATGGAATGAATGATGCCACAATCTAGATGGTTCGAAACCTAGTTTGATAAGTCAAAGAACTAAACAAAACTCATATCTTGAATAAGTTCAAAGTTCTCAAAAGAACAAAACCTATGTGAAGAATCCTCACAATTTTATTAATTCTCTCCAAAATATTTTTTTTTACACAATGTATAATGGCCTATTTATAGTTTAAAGGTAGAAACATAATTGATAACTAAAAATTTAGTAACTCTCTAAATAATAAAGAATTAGGAAACTAAACATAAGTTACAAAAAATAAAAAATTAGGAAACTAAATAAATCAAACTATTTTGACTAAGTTTTGCTGCTATTTTTCTTCATTTTTGTCCTCCCTTGGTTTTGGATAATTTTGGGCATTTTATTCTTCCAACTGGGTTTGTATAAGCATAATTAAGACCCCTTTTGGTTCTATATTTATTTGGACTCCAATTTCTTATTGTAAAGCCCCATGAATTAAGTTATTCAGTACTTTTTTGAATCTTTTAACTCGGGCCCTTGTCACCGGCCCAACTGGAACTTGAGTTGGATCTCGTGAATTCCTTGTAATTTTGATGATTTCATCATTCCCCTCCTCTTGAGAAGGATTTGTCCTCAAATCGTCACCTGCATCAAAAGGACTCAAGTCAGTAATATTGAAAGTAGCACTAACATGATACTCACCTGATAAATCAAGTCTGTAAGTATTGTCGTTGATCCGTTCTAGCACTTGAAAAGGACCATCTCCTCGGGGCAACAACTTGGAACGTCTCTGTGCCGGAAATCTTTCCTTCCGCATGTGTAACCAAACCCAATCACCGAGTTCAAAAATCAACTTGTGACGTCCCTTGTTAGCTTGCTTAATGTATTGTTCGGTTCTCCTCTCTATATTGAACCGTCCTTTCTCGTGAAGTTGTTTCACAAATTCTGCTTTTTCCTTACTATCTAAATTCACTTACTCAGAAATAGGTAAAGGTAAGAAATCCAAAGGAGTTAAAGGATTAAAACTATAAACAATTTCAAATGGTGAGAATTTAGTAGTAGAGTGAACAACACGATTATATGCAAACTCAACATGTGGCAAACATTCTTCTCAAATTTTAATATTTTTACCAATGACAGCCCTCAACAAAGTGGATAAAGTTCTGTTGACTACTTCTGTTTGACCATCAGTTTGAGGATGACAAGTTATTGAAAATAAAAGTTTCGTTACTAATTTTTCCCATAATGTTTTCCAAAAGTAACTCAGAAACTTAGTATCCTGATCTGAAACGATTGTTCTAGGCATCCCATGTAACCTCACAATTTCCCTAAAGAATAATTCCGCAATATGAGAAGTATTGTCAGATTTATGACAAGGAATAAAATGAGCCATCTTGACAATCGATCTCCAACTACAAAGATCGAATCTCGTCCAGATTTATTCTTAGGTAAACCCAAAACAAAATCCATTGAACTGTCAATTCAAGGTGAACTAGGAATAGGTAGGGGTGTGTAAAGACCATTAGGTTGAACCTTGATTTAGCTTGCCTACAGGTAATACATCTACCACAAAATCTCTCAATGTCTCGCTTCATGTGTGGTCAATAAAAGTGCTTTTGTAAAATTGCCAAGGTTTTAGCAACTCCAAAATGTCCCATTAACCCTTCGCTATGAGATTCTTGAACTAACAACTCTCTCGATGAACAATTTGGCATACATAACTTATTTTCTCTAAACAAAAAGCTCTCATGCCTATAGAATTTGCCCTCTGCAGACTTTTCACATGCACTATAAATTTCTCCAAAATCATGGTCATCATGATAAAGTTCTTTAATATGCTCAAAACCAAGAAATTTAGCATCAAGAGTAGAGATTAAGGCATATCTGCATGAAAATGCATCCGCAACTACATTCTCCTTACCTTGTTTATATCGAATGACATAAGGAAAAGTTTCGATCAATTCCATCCATCGAGTATGTCTCTTATTCAGCTTATGTTGACTTTTCAAATGTTTCAAGGATTCATGATCCATACGAATCACAAATTCTTTCGTCCACAAATAGTGTTGCCATGTCTCCAAAGCTCGAACCAAGGCGTACTTGAGTAAGTGTTGCCATGTTAAGTGCAGCCCCGCTTAACTTCTCGCTAAAGTATGCAAGTGGTCTTTCATCCTGTATAAGAACAGCGCCTATACCTACACCAAAAGTATCACATTCAATTTCAAATGTTTTAGAAAAGTTCGGTAAAGCAAGTAAAGGTGCATGAGTAAGTTTATATTTAATAAGTTGAAACGCTTTCTCTTGCTCTTCACTCCATTGAAAGGCAACGTTTTTCTTGATGACTTGTGTAAGCGGTGCAGCGATAGTGCTAAAATCTTTCACGAACCTCCTGTAAAAACTAGTAAGACCATGAAAACTTCTAACATTACTTATATTGGAGGGGGTTGACCATTCTTGGATGGCTTTGATCTTCTCTTCATCTACCTCGATGCCTTTAGCACTCACAACAAAACCCAGAAAAACAAGCTTGTCGGTGCAGAAGGTATACTTTTTGAGGTTAGCATATAAATTTTCTTTTCTAAGTACATCCAAAACCGAATGCAAATGTGAGACATGATCATGCAAACTTTTGCTATATATCAAAATATCATCAAAACAAACAACAACGAATTTACCAATAAAAGTACGCAAAACATGATTCATTAAGCGCATGAATGTACTAGGAGCATTGGTTAATTCAAAGGGCATAACTAACCACTCATACAACCCATATTTAGTTTTAAAAGCTGTTTTCCATTCATCTCCTTCTTTCATTCGTATTTGATGATATCCACTCTTAAGATCAATTTTAGAAAACACACAAGCACCATGCAACTCATCTAACATGTCATATAAACGAGGAATAGGGTGTCGATATCTTACCGTTATGTTGTTGATGGTAGTCAACACACATCCTCTATGTTCCATCTTTTTTAGGTACCAAAATCACCGGAACTGCACATGGACTCATACTTTCTCTCACATGCCCCTTTTCCATCAACTCTTCGACTTGTCTTTGAAACTCCTTTGCCTCTTCTGGATTGCTTCTATATGCTGGACGATTTGGAATTGATGCACCGGGTATGAAATCAATTTGATGTTCAATACCCCGGATAGGTGGCAAACCTTGGGGTAGCTCTTCAGGAAACATATCTTCGAATTCCTGCAAAAGAGAAACAATAACACTCGGCAAAGAAGGTTTAAGTAGGTCAGTGTTTAAAAGGAATTCCTTGTACATAAGTACAATCATTGGCCGTCTTGAGAGTATCGCTCGCTTAACCTCACTTGTTTTGGCATAAAAATTCTGTTGTTTTCTCTCGGATTTTACCTCATTGGCCGAACTTTTCTCTCTTTTCTCTTTCTCATCAAATTCGGTATTTCTCTCTTCTTTTCTCTCTTTTTTCTCTTCTCTCAACCCATTTTGATCTTTTTGTTTCTGTTGCTCACTCAATTTTTGCAACCTTACTCGGTCTTCATAGACTTGCTTTGGTGTCATCGGAATTAGAGTGATTTTTCGTTGGTTGAACATAAATGAATATTTGTTGGTGAAGCCGTCATGTTGCACATGTCGATCAAATTGCCAAGGCCTTCCTAACAAAATATGCCCAGCCTGCATTGGCACCACATCACATAACACCTCATCTTCATATTTCCCAATCCGGAATGGTACAACAACTTATTTTGTAACCCTCACTTCTCCACTATCATTCAACCATTGTAGCTTGTATGATTGAAAATGTTTAGTGGTTGTCAAATTCAGCTTTTCTACTAAAGTCTTACTCGCAACATTAGTAAAACTACCACCGTCAATAATCAAAATGCATACATTGTCTTTCACATGGCAACGAGTGTAAAAGATATTTTCCCGTTGTACTTTTTCTTCATCTCCTTTTGCTTGTAAGCTTAAGGCTCGACATATTACTAGCGTTAACATCTCACCATGTTCAGCCCCATACTCCTCAGCTCCGATGGGGACGTCTTCCAATGGAGGCAAACAATCAATGTCACCTTCATCTTCAGACTCGATTGCACCATTTTCCCGAATCACCATAACTCGCTTGTTTGGACATTGGTTAGCTATATGTTCTCTTCCCTGACACCTGAAGCATTTAATCTCACTAGATCGAGTTAAAGTAGGGGTTGACTTACTTTGAGAAGTCGTGGTGGAGATAACATGTTTATGTTCAGGCTTAACTCTGGAGATGGCTGAATTTTCTTCTTTCTTCGGGTAGCTCATTCTCCAAGATGTTGCATTCGGATTCTGTGGTGTTGGTTTTGGTCGTGTGTTACCTCTTTTGAGTTGCCTTTCAACCTTGATTGCCATATGTACTAAATCCTCCAACTCCACATAATGGTGAAACTCGATCGTGTTGGCAATATCTTGATTTAAACCATTCAAAAATCTAGCCATCGTCGCCTCTCTATATTCTTCCACATTAGCTAGAATCATAGTCATCTCCATCTCTTTGTAATACTCATCTATGCTTCGATTACCTTGGTGGAGACTCTGTAACTTGAGATATAAATCCCTATAGTAATGACTCGGCACAAATCGTTGTCTCATTACCTTGTTCATCTCACCCTAAGTTTCAATGGGTCGATCCCCATTCCGCCGTCTATTGATGCACATCTGATCCTACCATACAATTGCATAATCAGTAAACTCAATAACAACAAATTTAACCTTTTTTAATTCAGAATAACTGTGACAATAAAAAACTAACTCAATCTTCTTTTCCCACTCAAGATATGCTTCGGGATCACTTTTACCTTGAAATGACTGAATTTTCATCTTGATACTACCTAAGTTGTTGTCTACCCGATTATTAACTTCTTTATTTCGACTAAGTCTCCTATGACTATCCACTGACAACCTATCAAACTCCTCTTCTAACCCATCCCCTTCAAACTCATCAACAACTTCAGTTTCTCTTTGATGAATCCTGTTTCTCCTGGAGGGGTTGGCACTATTGATGGTTGTCCCTTTTGCGACCCCTCTTCCACCTTATCCAACCTTTCATGTATAAGATCTAACTTCCTCTTCATCATCCGTCTCATCTCCCCCATAAATGCTTGTAGTTGTAGATTCGACCCAACTTGTGGTTGAAACTCCTCACTTATGTTATCTTTTTGATTTTGAGTCATGATTGAAATCTGCAAGACAATGTTAGAATACAATAGGAAAGAAACTCACCACACTCCCTCACGTATTTCACTCAAAAATAATGATTCACTCAAATCCACTCGTGTTTCACTCTATGTATTTGGTTTTTATTTTTAATGAATTCTCTCTTGCCTTTTACTACTCTACTTCACTTAGTCAAGTTCTTTATTGAACTCGAGAACTCAACTCAAAAATAATTGTCTTGTGAAATTCAATGACTTATATAGAAGAAAGTATAACAAGAAAAGTAAGAAGGAAAGAGAAAAATAAGGAATAAGAAAAGTAGTAAATTTAAAAAGAAATTTCTAAATTAGAAAGGAAACAACCAAAGAATGAGATAAATAAGGAAGGTGAACAAATAAGGAAGTAGTTCATGAAAGGATAACAAATATGGAATATTTGAATTTGGGTAAGTGTACAAATAAGGAAATATTTCAAACCCAACCAAAAAAAATTTAGAAAATTCTAATTCAAATTTGGTAATAACACTTTAAAATTTGTCAAATTTAAACAAAATCACAAAATGGAGAATTATCAATTTTGCAAAATTTGAAAACTGCCCTCTTTTTTTTTTGTTGGTCTTTTTTTTTCCTTTTTTTGGCCCTTCTTTTTTTTTTCTTTTTTTTTTCACCGCCTCTTTTTTTGGTGGGTCCTTTTTTTTTGCCTTTTTTTTTGGGAATATGACAGTTCAAAAATAAAGAATAAGTATATAAAAAATAAGAAATAAATCAACGAATGAAGAGTTTTCAGACAAAAAAGAAAAAAAAATTAAATAAGAATAATTCGAAGGAAGAAAAAAAAAACCTGGATTGGCTTTGATACCAACTGATGTGAACCCGTTGGGTATAAAAACCCTAGAACCCACGAACAAGTTAATTTAACCCAAAAATCGTCCCAACGAATTATTTGAACCGGTGGAATTAAAAACCTCAACTCTTGCCCTAAAGGAGGAAGAATCTAAGGTATATGACCTTAAACCCATTTCTCACTAGATCAAGAATTTTGGTATAAAGATGGAATGAATGATACCACAATTTAGATGGTTCGAAACCTAGATTGATAAGTCAAAAAACTAAACAAGACTCATATCTTGAATAAGTTCAAAATTCTCAAAAGAACAAAACCTATATGAAAAATCCTCACAATTTTATTAATTCTCTCCAAAGTGTTTTTTTATACAATGTATAATGGCCTATTTATAGCCTAAAGGTAGAAATATAATTGACAACTAAAAATTTAGTAACTCTCTAAACAATAAAGAATTAGGAAACTAAACATAAATTACAAAAAATAAAAAATTAGAAAACTAAATAAATCAAACTACTTTGACCAAGTCTTGCTGCTATTTTTCTTCATTTTCGTCCTCCCTTGGTCTTGGATAATTTTGGGCCTTTTATTCTTCCAACTGGGCTTGTATAAGTATAATTAAGACCCCTTTTGGTTCTATATTTATTTGGACTCCAATTTCTTGTTGTAAAGCCCCATGAATTAAGTTATTCAGTGTTTCTTTGAATCTTTTAACTCGGGCCCTTGTCACCGGCCCAACTGGAACTTGAGTTGATCTCGTGAATTCCTTGCAATCTTGATGATCTCATCATACAACAAGTGTCAGCATGTCTCATTGGTACCTCGCCAACCCCTCCACCAAGCTCAACTTGATAGCTAACCCTTGGTCGTTGGCGTAATAGGGGGTAGACATTCTTGGGCCATTCCCACCAACTACCGGACAGCAGAAGTTTCTAACCGTGTCCATTGACTAGTTCACCAAATGGGTAGAAGCGGAAGCGTTGGCCCAAATTACTACCGGCAAGATACAAAACTTCATATGTACATCCAGCATCACAAGATTTGACGTGCTCCACATTCTGATTACTGACAGTGGTAAACAATTTAATAATGAGAGTTTCCAAAACTTTTGAAGTAGGTTGGAGATCAACATCGTTTCACATAACATCGTTTCACATTCGTCGTATATCCTTAGATTAATGGCTCACCAAAGTAACGAGCTGAACGATCTTGTAAGAATTGAAAACTGCACTAGATGAAGTTAAAGGTGACTGGGTAGACGAGCTCTATAGTATTCTTTGGGTCTATTGAACAACACCCTGAAAGGCAACAGAAAAATCTCGTTCAATTTGACTTATGGTTGCGAGGCAGTGATACCAGTGGAGATCGGTATCCATACACTCCAAGTAGATCAATATAAACATGGGTAGAACAACCCGCATTATGTGAACAATTGGACTTGCTTCCTGAACTATGAGAAACTTCGTCTGTTCAAATGACAGCTTATCAACAACAGATGGTGCAATACCACAACAGGGGGTCAGGACCAAAACCTTTATGCTTGGCAATCTGGTGTTAAGGAAAGTAAAGGCTATCGGACAGCCTCAACTAGGAGGGAAGTTAGCACCCAATTGGGAAGAGTCTTATCGAGTATGCTTAGAAGTTTGACCAGGGACATATTGTCTTGATTGCCTAGACGGCTCGACCATACTTAGGACTTGGAACTTTGAGAACTTGCACATCTACTATCAATGATGATTGACACTCTCTCAAGGAAAAACGCTCCAATCCATATCTAGTCAAATAGTCAGGTAAGACCTCTGTGGTCCTCCACCTTACTATACTGATCTATCTATCAACTGATCTATTTCTATACCTATGTCGAACGTAGCGTGTTGTCAATAAGAGATATAACTCAGAGACGGGTAGACATAGGCCATCCTCTTGTTTGAATTCTCTCTTTCTATTGAATGTCCTGCCGAATGTAGTATATCGTTAATAAAGGATGTAACTCCCAGATTGGTCGACACAACCCATTCTCTCATTTGAACCCTCTCTCTTTCAATTGAATATCTTACCGAATATACCATGTCGTCAATAAGAGATATAATTCTCAAACAGGTAAATACGGCCTATCCTTTTGTTTAAATTCTCTCTTCGATTGAATATCTTACCGAACATAGCATGTCATCATAAGGGATGCAACTCCTAGTTAGGTAAACACGATCCATCCTCTCATTTGAACTCTCTCTCGATTGAATGTCCTACCAAATATGGCGTATCGTTAATAAGCAATGTAGCTCCCCAAAGAGCAGACATGACCCATGTTTTTTATTAAAATTTCTAACAAGTTGGCAAACGTTAAACACACGAAAGGAAAGGCTAGTTGAATGATTCAAATACGCCGAGAAGTATTATTATTTTTCACATAGCAGGTACAAGACAAACATGAGATATGATTTTCAAGAAGGAAAGACTAGAAGTTCATTCGTCGATAGTATTACAAGACTGAGTAGATAAAGCGAAATGAGAAATGCAAAAGCCCATATGGTCATACAATTAGAAGAAAAATTACAAAATTCAAGGACTTTGTAGGAGGTATGATTGGCCAAAAAGAGACAAAAAAGATGTGTTAAGCTTTGTGCCTTCTCCATCGTTTGACCTCTTTCGATCCCCCAACTCCTCTCATCGCTTAACTCGAAAAGGGTTGAAGAAGAATCCTTAGCCAGTTGTTACACCAAGGGGGATAGATGATGATTCTGATCTTGAGAAGAGAGTTTCCACTACAAACAAAAATCTTTCCTATCTGAGATAAGATCTCTTTGTACCCAAATCCAGCATCCTCGAGAAATTCCAACAGATTCCACCATAATGCCGGGATCCCGAATGTCATGATGGCACCTTGTATCGGTGGCCCCATTCTTGATGGAATCTTGTTTCGGCAGAAGTCTTCTAAACCACCGGGTTCTCTGGTTCTGAATTTTTGAGAATGCTCAATTTTGATGTTGATAAAATAATTTAAAGAAGGAAAATAAAGTTGAAAAGAAAAACAAAATCTCATAACTGGAAATTATGTTGACCTATTTTTAATCCTTATCAACCTGTCCATCCCGATCAACCAATTTTAAGAGATATATTGACTAATTTAATAATATCATGAACATGTCAACTTGTTAATACTCCTTGTCGACCTGATCAATACTAAAGAGCACAAATTGTTTAAGTAAAACTTTGTCGACACCCTCGAAAACATGTCGACTCGAGAAATTCTTATCCTCACCTCGTCGGCCTGAGTAAAAGCTTGTCCACTTGTTCTCAAAATTGGTCCACCTGATCCATTAAATTGGTCAACCTGTCTTCCATGTTGACAAGACTAACTTGGTATGTCAACCCAATCACGTCATGTGGACCTATTTAAGTTCACAGGTCCACCAATTTATGTACAGGTAAACCCATTAATCTACATATCGACAAGAACCTTAATTAAAATATAAAGTAGGTTGACACACCCGACAATTTGTCGATATGTTCTATTTTTCCTTTGGAATCACACAATGACATCTACTCAAAATTGGTGAACCTACTAGATACATCGATTAATTTAAGTGTCAGATCCACCAATTTGTTCTAAAATAGGATCATGTCAACCTGAAATCACTAATATGTCGACAAAGCCTTTCAGTTCTCAAATATAAAGATGTCAATATCTCACTACAATCATGTCGACACACTAAAATATGTCGACCAATATAAACTCCCATGTCCATCAATTAATTTTGGAATAGAAAGGCTTAAAATTTGATTCGAACTGTTCAATTTGATTAGGAATATAAAATTGGTCAACATATCAATATAAATTTGTTGACAAACCAAACTTGTCAACTTGATATATTAATACATTGATTTGACCTAATACATATACAGCACAAAAATTCGAATCTAGATCGATATGTTGTTTAAACTTGTCGACCTGAAAAATGTCAGAATCTATATTTCGAAAATAGTATGAACAGAGCGTTCATCTTTTCCTGATTTATTTGTTTATTTTTCTTTTAATAAAAAATTAATATTTAAATGCTATAAGTTTGTCTGTCAATTGGTTAAAAAAAAGTGTCGTTAGTGGAAAAAATGAAATTTCAGCACAAAATGAGGAACGAATGCAAAACATTTAAGGATGAACATTAAAGAGCAACGTTCGAACTCAATTACCATACAACAGCTATCTTCAATACTATAATAAATATCAGAGAGATGGAAGATGAAGTAGTTAATACTCTATTGAAGCTCTGAACCACCATGAACTTATCATTACTATATTTTAATATTCATACACTTTGTTTTTACTTTCATTCAATCTTGATTAAGTGTAACTCCATGCAAAAGCCAAGTTTGTCTAGCATGAGAATTCAATCTTACACCTCTTCTTTTTACTTATACTGAATTCTCAAAAAATCAGTGAGTGTGTATGGTTTTGGGTTTAGAGAGAGAATTAACCTGTGTAGGGTTGTGAATTAGTGTTTGAGAGAAATACCATAAATATTTAACTTGAACCTGTAATCAATTTTGTATTAATGAATTGATAGTGAAAAATCCAAGTTATGTCTAGGAGTGAACATATATCAAGTTTGATGGAACTATTATAAAACCTCTTGTGTGTACTTTGTTTTAAGCCACAAGATACTCCTTGTCAATTCTATTTTAAAATACTTAAACAGATAAAAATCTTCAAAAATATTTCTATTTAACTATTCACTCCCTTTAGTTGAATAACAAGAATCCACCTTACTGTCTCTTGGAAGCATGGACTCTCAATAAAAGAATCTCACGAGACCAATTTCTAATCACTCAAGATTACTTCACGATTGCCCTGAGACATCCTCTCTTATTTATAATCATAAAGATGTGATCTCTATGATTTCGGGGAACTTGAATGCTCTAATGAAAGACGTGCGCAATGAATGAGGAATTCAAACTCTTCAACTTCCCACGTATCATTTATTTTCGGGTTATTTATTTGGTGGCTATCTTCTTTAATATCTCCACAACCTTTCAGGTAAAAACTTTTAAATTTACTCTTTATGTCATCTTCAAAACGATAAAAGGAGTGGAGGGCAAATGATAGAACATGACCCAAAAGTCTATTATCGTGAAACTTAAAACTTTTCGAATCTATAGCCCAATGAACGTAACATACCCTCAATACGGGATTTATCTCTTAAATGGACAGGCACGGCCCACCCTCTTAGTATCTGCCGATTAGATCCTCCTCGATAGCTATCTAATCGGCTCTTAAATTTTCTCAGTATTCAATATTCGGTCAATTTAGAGTATTATTCATCTTTATGTAAAATATAGAAATAACATCTTGTAATAAGAAAGAAAATTTTTAAATCTTAAATCGATAAGGAAAGAAGACCTTCTGTAAGTGTAACTTCTTTAGTTAGATGAATTCTAGATCTCAGGGAATCATCCCTCAATGGTTCTACTGCCGCTGCTTTCCTTTAAAGTGGCCGAATCATTTTGCTGCTACTTGGACCCTCCAACTACTTTTGACACGATGCCACCACAAAAAAAAAAAATCTCAAAATTAATCATAAGAATTATCATATTACAGAATATTGATTGTTTAAATAAATTAGTACTAATTTAATTGAATAATTTGATTATATATTTATTTTTTATTTTTACATTCCCAAAGTTGTAATATTGGGTATTTTAAAATTATCCACAGTACTGTAGTAGTTTAATGAAGTTTATATATATATTTTTTATTGTTTGCATTCTTTTGATATGATATCAAAGTGTCAATTTTTTGTTATTTTTCTATCATGCTCTTTCTATAGTTGCTCTTATTAGTATTACTTTTATTTTTCTACTGTGTCATAAATATGTTATTGAGAGATTTTAACATTCTCAATCTTCACTTCTTTTGTGTGACTTTTGCATTATTTCCATATGCGTTATTCGACAAATTTACATAAATCTAGTGTTTAAGGATTTGATTTCTATTGTTAGATTTTATTTTATTTTTTAAATTCAATCTTTTTTTTTAAAAAATTCAGTATCACTGCATGGTATTATTTTATTGCGAGAGATCTCAGTTTGTGTCTAAATAATCCCCTTTGCCCTTCTCGTTTTCTTTTGTCAATATGTTCAAACTCATGAATTTGAGACTTAGGTTGCGTATATTTATAGGTTTATGCAAGGGTCGATGGTTTCCTGTTGACTTCGAAGCGGACTTATTGAAGTAGCAAAAACTATTTTTATTTTAAATTTTAAGTAATTTTCATGATGCTATATTAAATTCGATAGAAATATTAAAAAAATAATAGATATCTGAATAAATTAGTAATAATTTGATTATAATGACAGATTGATATTTATTTATTTTTTATATTTTTATATTCTGATAATTAGGAATTCTATAAATACTCAATCTATTATAATATTTTAATAAAATAATGAATCACTGACATTTATAGTTTTTGTATGACTTTTATGCTAGATTTCTCTATCAATAAGAATTGTTTTTATGAGCTTCAATAATGCAAACATATATATATATATATATATATATATATATATATATTTTTTTTTTTTATGTTTAATTAATCCATATTTGAGTTATTTGAGTAATCCATTCGAGTAATCCATTCGAGCAGCATAACAGTTTTCCTAATAACTGCTGTGTCGTCCACTTGTTAATTTAGGCTCCACAACAAATATCTTCCTCGGTTCTTCTCCAGCCACACCCTTAAAAAAATCTTAGGAGGGGAGGACCAATGGCCCATCTATAATCCACCCATCTTTCACGATAACTTTTAGGCTCCACAATATATATCTTCCTCGGCTCTTCTCCAGCCACACCCTAAAAAAATCTTAGGATGGAAACTATGGCCCATCCATAATGCATCCATCTTTCACAGTAACTTCGGAGTGGAGTTCCTCTCAAGTGGAAACACTTGAATATGACATTTATTTCTTTTTAATTTTGCTAGAAATTATCCATAGAAATTACATGATTTTATTCTTCTATTCCACTGAAATAATGTTTATGCACCAACTTACGAGGAAGATCACGTCTATCATGAGAAATTTTGTACGGATATAACCTTATGTTTTTAAAATAATACCATTTAAAGAATATTTTTAAATCTAACATTACATATTATGAGTTAAAGTCACGACATAATACTGTTTATCACAGTTTCATGTCGTGACTTCAAGTTACGACATGGTACTGTACACATCGTGACTTGAAATTACGCCATATCGACAGATTTGAAAATATTTTTTGAACAGTGTTATTTTAATTTTTTTTTTTTTTAGGTTAGTTCCGAACAAAACTTCTATCATGAGTAGTTTAGTGCAAACCAATGCAGTTCATTAAAAACAATTCGGATCCCGTCTTATGCAGAGAGAAACTTGCATTGTGGATGCTGATGTTTACCTGGTACCCATGTGTTCTCTTTTTAGATGTAGATAAGGACAAAATTTAATTTCATGTGAATTCTATTTTGAATTTTGATGGTTTGTTTGAATGGCATCTAAGGGAGGCTAAGAAAACCATTTTAGCTTTTGTTGTCTTCAAATTTTTTCGTTTACCCTTTAATACCAAATTCGTATCCGGGTGATCGTCTTATCGCTGTCCTTTTTCTGTCGCTCTTTCTTCCTCCATCTCAACTTTCTATCGCTCTTATTTCCTCCATCTCTAGTGATCAGTCGATTTCATCGGCTCTCAACCACCAAAGGGTCGTCATCATATTTGTTAATACCAACTCTGTTTGACAACATTAACCACCAATCGAATGCTGTACCAGCGGCTCAGCCTCTTAATATTTCACGATAGCAACACCCTAGCATACCATCAATTTTCCATTTTTTTGCTGAGCTTCTTGTGATCCTTTTTCCTCTTGCTCAAAGGCGTTGGTTTTTTTACAGCTATTTGAATCAGGCCTAGGTTCTGACAAAATGTGATCTTTAATTGCTTGAAATCAGATTAATAAGATTTGAATCAAAAACTAGTCGTAGTCATCATGACTAATTTTTAACTTCAGAAAAAAGGGGGAAAAAATCTTCAGCGTTACATTGATATCACCAATTAAGCCAATTTAATATTACACTTTTAATCCTAATCAAATGAGACCACACTTGTTTTCCTACCGCATTGAGAGGAGCTCAGTTTGACATCTCGGGAGGAAAAGGGGTAAATCTCCCATTAGCAAATTGACGCAAAGGAGCCTAACCCCCGGGGGGCAGAAAAAAAGAAAGAAATTACTTGATCGCTAAAATCCATTTTTATTAGTTGTAAAGATTAAAACTTGAATCTCAACTAGTAATAAATAAGGGTACACAAGAGGAACGAAGGACTTGCAATTAATGACAATGAAAATAGCCATTTTTCTTTTTATTTGCTTTTACATGGGGCCCATCAAAATGTTACACATTTAAGGTCAAAAAAACCTTGCACGATTGAGTTGCCCCTTCTATGATTAATATCTCGAGTAACACCTTAATCCACGAGCTTCGTCACTGAGGGGGACGGACCCGAGAATATGTCCCATCTGGTAAGAAATCTTGTTAAGGGAAGAATCTTTGTGTATGAGTGGTTCGGATGGCCGAGACACAAGTGGTGTTATCCCCGCAGTTGCTGGTCTTTCTCTATGCGAAGCCCAGTGACCATATGGAGGCCAGCAATAATTAGTGCACCCCCTAAAACACTGTCATTGAGAGCGAAATTGGGTAAGTGCTTCAGTTCTCCATTGGGGGGTGGGGGGGAGGAAGAAGGGCCACCCTAGCATCTCTCGAGGATACGCTCTGTCAATTAATGTGAAATTTCAAGTGTCCCACTTACTGTCAGATGATTACAAGTATAACCCCAACAAGAGAAATAGAAAGACACTATTACTTGTCACTTTTGAAGGGGTTGAAACTTGCAAATTTCCTGCAGGTCAGTTGTTTTGGGGATAAAACATACACATACAGATGTCAAGACTCATAGAAAGGAATTCTAGCCAACAAAGAAGTACCATTACACCATAAACCATTCGAGTAAATCCCTCCAAATTATGTGCTGAATGCTCATTCTAAGGAGACGGTATAACTGAGAGCTTTTTAGATATGCAAAGCATTCTATTAGGCAACGTTCTAAAGATTGAAGTTAATAGATGAAATTAAGGGATAGTTGAGTCGAATCTTTCAAACTAAACTATCTTAAGGAGTGGAATAATAATTTGACTAGAGAATAGAAGATCCATGTTTGAAAGCTTTGACTCTGGGGTGTGATCAGCAAATCAAATGATATTATCCTCAATTGGGAAAACTATTTTTTTTTATTTTTTTGATTTTTTTTGGGGTGGGGGACAAGAAAATAACCAAGAAAGAGTGGTGATGGAGGTAGGTTTGATTCTATAGATATTTGTTCCATTGACTCAAGTATGAGACTGTTGTTGAGGAGTTTTCTGAGCCTTCGTGACGGAACTTACAAATACTACCGGAGTGTGCTCCGACAAGGAAAATTTCGACACTTAGTTCAGAAAGAACGGTTTTAAAAAAATAAGAAATAGACTGAAAGAGCCAAGTGGTAGCCCTATGTGAGAAGTGTAGAGTTCCTGAGAATATATTGGTAGGCTATTTGTGCCGAGTGTATATAGCATGTTTGTGTATATAGCATGTTTGTGTTGAAAACAACCAACTCTTGGTTCATCTATCATCCTCACACAACAAGCCATCTCATTAGGTCTTAGAGTCTTTCTTCACTCGGTCAAAAGCATCTAACAAAGCTTCACAAAACTCATTGAAGGACTTCAAAACCCAGCGGCCAGAACCGGGCCAGAATTCTGGGAAAAAATTTGACCAGAACCGGGCACATTTGGCCTGGTTCTGGTGTGCTAGTTGGAGCTGCCCAACC
The DNA here is from genome assembly GCA_033439265.1 of Dillenia suffruticosa. NCBI lineage: Eukaryota > Viridiplantae > Streptophyta > Magnoliopsida > Dilleniales > Dilleniaceae > Dillenia > Dillenia suffruticosa. The sequence goes on from JAVTVX010000005.1 coordinate 8,139,834, forward strand.
CTAGCCCAAAAGGGCTTCCAAAAGCCCAAGGGGAGGGGGCCAAAGAACATCCCCCAACGGTTAGATTTTCAAGCCGTTGGGGGAGCTTCCTTCCCCCTTTTATGCTTTCTCATTTCTTCCTTAAGACCTTCAGTGTAAATAGGTCTTCTCATCTTCTTTAATGTCTTGTGATGGAGCATTTACTTTTCTAAACAAACCTCTTCCTTTGTACATTAAATTTTGAATTTATTTCCAGCATACTCTTGCCATCTTATTTTAGCGATCAACGTAGTATCAGAGCAGAAAAGGAGCTAATGGGACTACAACGTAGTATCACAGCACACGGGGCATGGGAGTTTGGATGAAGAAGAACAACAACTCACGAATCGTAGGATATTGTAATGCGAATTGGGTAGGAGACATAGAAGATAGACGATCGACTACAGGATATTGCATGTTTGTTGGAGGAAATCTAATATCTTAGAAAAGCAAAAAATAACATGTGGTGTCAAGATCAAGTACTGAAGCTGAATATAGAGCCATGGCAGTCACATCAAATGAGATAGTTTGGTTAAAGGCTCTAATTGAAGAACTAGGGTTCTCTGTTCCTACTCCAATCATTCTTCATTGTGACAATCAATTGGCTATTCACATTGCCTCAAATCCAGTTTTTCATGAAAGAACAAAACACATTGAGGTAGATTGTCACTTTGTGAGACAAAAGTTTGAAGAAATACTCATCACTCCTAGCTTTACACGAAGTGATGATCAAGTAACGGATATTTTCACCAAGCCGGGAACCGCCAATCACATACATAAAAATATGGTCAAGTTCGGTATTATAGATACATACACACCCAATGTGTTTTGTACTCAAGCAAATGGGGGGCCAAAAGGTCCCCAACGGCTAGCAAAAAATAACCATTGGGGCTGTCCCCAATGGCTAGTAGCCCCAATGGCTACTAAAACTAGACGTTGGGGATGTTGAAAGATCAAAATAAGAACACAAGAGAACTTTGAAATGAAATTCTGAAGTTTATTGATAATGTAAACAAATAACATTCATAGTTTTGAACTTTTGTTCATACCTTTGCTTGAGTACATAGAAGCCTATTTATAGAAGAAGAAGATGGAGAGAATTTAGAGAGCAAAAGAGAGAACAAGAGAGGGGTTAAGACCCCTCTCTACTAGCCGTTGGAGGCTGTCTCCAACGGCTAGATTTGCCTAGCCGTTGGGGCCCAATTGGGCCCCCTTTGTGGGCCTTTTAGAAATGTGATGATAAGTTGATTAATTTCTCTTTTCAACACTCTCCCTCAAGTTGGGTGCGTAGATATTAATAGTACCCAACTTGCCCATCATTTCTTATAAGTGAGCTGCTGTTCCTCCCTTAGTGAAAATATCCGCTAGTTGATCTTTTCCCTTAATATGAGGAGTCACAATGAGTTTTTCTTCTACCTTTTGACGAATAAAATGACAATCAACCTCTATGTGTTTGGTGCGTTCATGGAAGACCGGATTGGTGGCAATGTGAATTACGGATTGATTGTCACAATGGAGCTTGATTGAAGTAGAGACCGGGAACCCTAGTTCTTATACTAAAGTCTTCAGCCATACTATCTCACTTGCACTAGCTGCCATGGCCCTATACTCGGCCTCCGCACTTGATCTAGATACAACCCGCTGTTTTTTACTCTTCCAAGCTACCAAGTTTCCTCGGACAAACATACAATATCCAGTGGTAGACTTTCTATCAGTGGGATCCCCTGCCCAATCAGCATCACAGTACCCTCAATGTCTGATATTCCATTGTTCTTCATCCAAATCCCTAGCCCGGATGATCTTTTGATGTAATGAAGAATCCTCTCTGCTGCTCTCCAATGACCTTTTGTTGGAGAATGCATGAACTGACTTATATAGCTCACAGCATATACTATGTCTGGCCTTGTGATGGTGAGATAAATAAGCTTCCCAACCAGCCTCTGAAATCTCTCAATGTCTTCTAGAGGATCATTGTCATCGCCTAACGGACTGGAAGAGGAAACTGGACTGCAAGCCGGTTTTGCTCCAAACTTTCTCGTTTCCTGCAAAAGGTCAAGAGCATATTTTCTTTGAGAGAGAATTAGTCCATTGGTACAATAGGCTAACACAATACCTAGAAAATACTTTGGTTTCCCTAGATTTTTAATTTCAAATCTAGATTTTAAGAAATTCCTAACTAGGTCTATTTGATGTAAATCACTACCTGTGATGAAAATGTCATCTACATATACTAGTGCAATTGTGATATGATCATTAGTCCTTCTAAGAAAGAGAGATAAATCACTATTGCATTTATGAAATCCATTACTAAGGAAAGCATGGCTTAACTTTGCATACCAAACTCTTGGAGATTGCTTGAGACCATAAATTGCCTTATGAAGTTTGCATGCATTTCCTCCTTGTGATGGAAGGCCCTTCGGTATTTGCATGTAGACTTCTTCTTCCAAATCTCCTTGAAGGAAAGCATTGGCTACATCCATTTGAAATAGGCTCCATCCATGATTCACCGCAAGAGACAAGATGACTCTAATTGTGTTCATTTTTGCAACCAGAGCATAGGTCTCCTTATAATCAATCCCATATGCTTGAGTATATCCTTTAGCCACTAGTCTTACTTTGAATCGCTCAATTGATCCATCGCTTTTGTGCTTGATTTTGTAAACCCATTTATATCCTACAGCTTTCTTCCCCTTTGGTAAAGATGTGACTTCCCATGTCCCGTTTTTTGATAGAGCTTCTAGTTCTTCCTCCATAGCTCTTCTCCATCTTGGATCCTTTGATGCCTCCTCAAATGATATTGGTTCCACATCTTTATCTAGTTTACTCAAGAAGGCTTGGTGGTCCAAGGAAATATGTGAAGTAGTATAATAATCATGAATAGGATGGGAGGTTACCCTAGAGTTATAGAACACCCTATGGTTGATCCATTCGGATGGTGGAAGCCTAAATCTTGTTGATCTTCTTAGCTGAGGTGGAGGTTGATCCGGTTCCTCTTCAATCTCAAAGGATTCTTCTTCATTTGTATTTTCTTCATTCGTATCACTTTCTCACCCAGAAGCAATTGGTTGTTCACCTTCTAAAGGTTCTGAATTTTCATTTTGAGAGTTGTGGCTTGCGTCTGAGGTGGATTCAGCTTCTTGAGGAGGAGATATGAGAAAGTCCCAAGAGCTAGGAGGAATTTCAGTCTTTGGCATTTCCTTTGTTTCTTCATTTCCTGCAAAATAGAAGTCATCCTCCAAAAATATCACATCTTTAGATGTGTATGTTGGTTAGTAGTAGGATCATAGCACCTATAACCTTTTTCAAAGGCTGCATATCTGAGAAATACACACCTTCTTCCTCTATGTTCTAATTTGTTCCTTAAATGTGCTGGAATATAAATATAGCATGTGCAACCAAATATCCTAAGGTAAGAGATTTTAGGCTTTCTTCCCAGAAGAGCCTCTAGAGGCGATTGCCCTTTTACAATTTTAGTGGGCATAAGGTTGATAACATGAACCGCGGTTTTAACCGCATCATACCAGAATTTTTTAGGCATGTTTGCATAGAACATCATTGCCCTAGATGTTTCAAGTATGTGTCTATTCTTTCTTTTAGCTACCCCATTTTGTTGGGGTGTAAACACATGACATTTGATGTATAATGCTATTGTCCTTAAGGTAGTTTTCAAAATTGAGGTTTGTAAATTCACCACTATGATCTGATCGTAGAACTTTTATATTGACATTGTATAGTTTGGTCACATACATCACATAGCTCTTGAGAGATTCAAGAGTTTGGTCTTTGGTGTTGAAATATCAAAAAATAGAGCACAAGAAATGAAGAATACTTCTGAATTTTATTCAAGAAGAATGAGAGCATATATGACAGATTTGAGAGCATTTTTCTTATGGTTGTTGGAGATACAATGAAGCTCTATTTATAGAGAAAAGGAAAAAATAGCCAGTAGATAGTGATTCAAAAGTAATATTCCCGTTGGAGCTCAAATCCCAAGGAATTCCAACAGCTAGTTTTTTGACTATTGAAATATATACTACCCAAACTGCCCATAACTATTTGGGTTTGCTTTCTAGACTTTTCTCCAAACTTTTGGGCTTACTTGGGTCTATTTTTGAATGTATTTTGGGTTGGTTTTGGCTGCCCAAATGGGCCATGCTTGCTGGACAAAACAGGCTGATTTTTGGGCTTCTAAGTAGATGCACTTGGTTGATGATGAAGATGGGTTGAGTTATCCTTATTTTCAACACTAAACAAAACTCCTATCTTGAATAAGTTCAAAGTTCTCAAAAGAACAAGACCTGTGTGAAGAACTGATGTGAACCCGTTGGGTATAAAAACCCTAAAACCCACGAACAAGTTAATTTAGCCCAAAAATTGTCCTAACGAATTATTTGAACCGGTGGAATTTAAAACCTCAACCTTTGCCCTAAAGGAGGAAGAACCTAAGGTATATGACCTTAGACCCGTTTCTCACTAGATCAAGAACCTTGATATAAAGATGGAATGAATGACACCACAATCTAGATGGTTCAAAATTTAGATTGATAAGTCAAAGAACTAAACAAGACTCATATTTTGAATAAGTTCCAAGTTCTCAAAAGAATAAAACTTGTGTGAAGAATTTTCACAATTTTATTAATTTTTTCCAAAGTGTTGTTTTTTACACAATGTATAATGGCCTATTTATAGCCTAAAAGTAAAATATAATTGGCAACTAAAAATTTAGTAACTCCCTAAACAATAAAAAATTAGGAAACTAAACATAAGTTACAAAAAAATTAGGAAACTAAATAATTCAAACTATTTTGACCAAGTCTTACTGTTATATTTTTTCATTTTCGTCCTCCCTTGATTTTGGGTAGTTTTGGGCCTTTTATTCTTCCAACTGGACTTGTATAAGCATAATTAAGGCCCCTTTTGATTCTTTATTTATTTGGGCTCCAATTTCTTATCGTAAAGCCCCCTGAATTAAGTTATTCAGTGTTTTTTTGAATCTTTTAACTCGGGCCCTTGTCACCGGCCCAACTGGGACTTGAGTTGGATCTCGTGAATTCCTTGCAATCTTGATAATCTCATTATTCCCCTCCTCTTGAAAAGGATTTGTCCTCAAATCGTCACCTACATCAAAAGGACTCAAGTCAGTAATATTGAAAGTAGCACTAACATGATACTCACCTGGTAAATCAAGTCCGTAGTCTTCCAAAAGTAACTCAGGAACTTAGTATCCCGATCTGAAACGATTGTTCTAGGCATCCCATGTAACCTCACAATTTCCCTAAAGAATAATTCCGCAATATGAGAAGCATTGTCAGATTTATGACAAGAAATAAAATGAGCCATCTTAAAAAATCGATCTACAACTACAAAGATTGAATCTCGTCCATATTTATTCTTAGGTAAACCCAAAACAAAATCCATTGAAATATCAATTCAAGGTGAACTAGGAATAGGTAGGGGTGTGTAAAGACCATTAGGTTGAACCTTAAATTTAGCTTGCCTACAGGTAATACATCTACCACAAAATCTCTCAATGTCTCGCTTCATGTATGGCCAATAAAAGTGCTCTTGTAAAATTGCCAAGGTTTTGGCAACTCCAAAATGTCCCATTAACCCTCCGCTATGAGATTCTCGAACTAACAACTCTCTCAATGAACAATTTGACATGCACAACTTATTTTCTCTAAACAAAAAGTTCTCATGCCTATAGAATTTACCCTCTGTAGATTTTTCACATGCACTATAAATTTCTTCAAAATCATGGTCATCATGATAAAGTTCTTTAATATGCTCAAAACCAAGAAATTTAGCATCAAGAGTAGAGATTAAGACATACCTGCGTGAAAGTGCATAACCCCCTCCAATATAGGTAATGTTAGAAGTTTTCATGGTCTTGCTAGTTTTTACAAGAGGTTCATGAAAGATTTTAGCACTATCGCTGCACCGCTTACACAAGTCTTGTTCTTTTGAGAACTTTGAACTTATTCAAGATATGAGTCTTGTTTAGTTCTTTGACTTATCAATCTAGGTTTTGAACCATCTAGATTGTGGCGTCATTCATTCCATCTTTATACCAAGATTCTTGATCTAGTGAGAAACGGGTCTAAGGTCATATACCTTAGGTTCTGTTGAGATTTCAAGCTATCAAACAACTAGAATTGAATGAAAACTTAAAGATCTTTATTTGAAGAAAGAGTGCACAATGAGAGCATTGTTTTTTCATAGATTGAACAACCCATACAAGCTACTATTTATAGAGATTATTACATGAGAAAGAGAGGGAAAAGGACCCCAAATACTCAAGGATCCGTTGGGGGACATTGGGGACAGATTTCTGTCCCCAAAATCACTGTATAACAGCCATTTTTATGGCTGTTATACAGTGCAACGGCTAGTTCAAAAGAACTAGCCGTTTTGCCCTTTTTAGGGCCCATTTTGGGCTTCTTTTAGGGGCTTAACAATGCCTTTTTTGAGGACTAAAAAACTCATAAGGAACGGGCCAAATACATCTCATGGATGGGCTTAAACTTGGCTTGAAATGGGGCCTATGCTAACCACACTTAGTTCTCTTTTATTTCAACACTCCCCCTCAAGTTGGGTGTGTATGTATCTATAACACCTAACTTAACCAGGTTTCTTTGTATATGATTGGCGGTCCCAGGCTTGGTGAGGATGTCGGCAATTTGATCATCGCTTTTAGTGAATCTTGGAGTGATGAGCTTCTCCTCAACCTTTTGCCTCACAAAGTGACAATCCACCTCAATGTGCTTTGTCCTTTCATGAAAAACCGGGTTTGAGGCGATGTGAATGGCTGATTGGTTATCACAATGTAGGGAGATTGGAGTAGGGACTATGAACCCTAATTCTTCAATCAAGGCTTTCAACCACACGACTTCACTTGTAGCGGTTGCCATGGCTCTATATTCCGCTTCCGCACTTGATCTTGATACCACATGCTGTTTTTTGCTTTTCCAAGCAACAAGATTCCCTCCAACAAACATGCAATACCCTGAAGTCGATCTCCTATCTTCTGAATCACCAGCCCAATCTGCATCACAGAACCCTATGATATGAGAAGATTCGTTCTTCTTCATTTGAATTCCCATTCCTGGAGTTCCCTTTAGGTAGAGAAGAATTCTTTCAATGGCCCTCCAATGCTTCTTCTTGGGTTGATGCATGTGCTGGCTAACTTGCCCAACGGCATAAGAGATGTCCGGTCTAGTGATGGTTAGGTAGATCAATCTTCCAACAAGTCTTTGATATCGTTGCTTATCTTCATAAATCTTCTCATCATCTTTGTAACTTAAGGATGTGCTTACCGGACTACAAGCTGGTTTGGCACCTAGTTTTCCCGTCTCCTGCAAAAGGTCAAGAGCATACTTTCTTTGTGATAGAACAAGTCCATTGGAACAATAGGCAAGTTCTATCCCTAGGAAGTATTTTAGTTTCCCTAGATCCTTGATGTCAAACTTAGTTTGAAGAAAAGTTCTAACTTTGTTAATGAGATTCATATCATTTCCTGTTATAATTATATCATCTACATAAACAAGAATGATAATGGTATTTTCTCCTAGGTTCTTGACAAATAAGGATGAATCACTAACGCATTTCTTAAAACCATGTTCAAGGAGAGTAGTGCTAAGTTTTCCATACCATGCTCTAGGTGATTGCTTGAGGCCATATATTGCCTTCTTTAGTTTGCAAACTTTGTTGTCACGATGGGAGAAACCAGGGGGCAGTTCCATGTACACCTCTTCTTCCAGATCTCCTTGTAAAAAGGCGTTTGCAACATCCATTTGAAATAATGGCCATGAGTGATTTATAGCAAGAGAGAGAAGGACACGGATGGTGTTCATCTTGGCCACAGGTGCAAACGTTTCCTTGTAGTCTATGCCATATGATTGAGTGAAGCCCTTGGCCACCAATCTTGCCTTGAATCTATCTATGCTTCCATCACTCTTGTGTTTGATCTTGAATATCCATTTGCATCCCACAGCTCTTTTTCCCTTTGGTAGAGAGGTCACTTCCCAAGTGTTATTTTTAGCCAAAGCATCCAACTCATTCTTCATTGCTTGAACCCAATGAGGTTGATCCTTTGCCTCCTCAAAAGTTCTAGGCTCTTGGTGAAGGTCTATGTTCTTGATGAATCTTTGATGACTGCAAGACATGTTAGATATTGAGTCGTATTGAGAAATTGGATGAGTAGTCACCTTGGAGTTAAAATAGACCCTTCTATTGATCCATTCCGATGGAGAAAGTCTAAGTCTTGTAGATCTTCGAAGAGGAGGAGGGGGTTCATCCATAGACTGCTCCTCATGCTCTTCGGCAGTATCAAGAGCTCCCCCTGAGTCTGAGTGTCCTTCCTCTTGTTCTTCTTCTATTTCATGATCTGAATGAGAGGGTGATGGGTTCCCTTGAGTTGGATCATTTTGGTGAGTTTCTTCATTGCTTTCGGCAAGAACTTCATTGATTTTTGGCAGAATCACATTCCATTGTTCTTGCTGGTAGTTTTCTTTGGTTTGATCTTCTCTTCTTTGACCTGCAAAATAAGGCTCATTTTCCACAAATATCACATCCTTGGATGTGTATAGTTTATTGGTTAGAGGATCATAACATTTATAGCCTTTTTCAAAAGAGGAATATCCTAGAAAGATGCATTTTCTTCCCTTGGCATCTAGTTTGCTCCTAAGATGACTAGGAATGTGGACATAGCAAACACAACCAAAAACTCTTAAATGATCAATGCTAGGTTTCTTTCCAAGGAGTAGTTCTAGGGGTGACTTTCCTCCTAGGATTTGGGATGGCATGAGGTTTATAAGGTGAGCAGCGGTCTTAATGGCCTCATTCCAATATTCCTTAGGTAAGTTTGAGTGAAACATCATAGATCTAGCTGTCTCCAAGAGATGCTTATTCTTTCTCTCGGCTATTCCATTTTGTTGAGGAGTGTACACACAAGACTTTTGATGAATGATCCCTTTTTCCTCTAGAAATTTTTCAAACTCAAGGCTAGTGAACTCCCCTCCATGATCTGACCTAAACATCTTTAGGTTAGCATTAAATTGCTTTGTTATGTATCTATAGTAGCTCTTGAATGCCTCAAATACTTCAGATTTGTTAACTAAGAGATAAACCCAAGTGTATCTAGTTTTGTGATCTATGAATGTTACAAAGTATCTAAAACCATTATGGGAGACTAAAGGAGAGGTCCAAACATCTGAATGAACTAATTCAAAAGCCTCTTTATATATTGTTTCAGAAATGGGATAATACACTTTGGTTTGTTTTCCAAGTACACAAGCTTTGCAATGCCTATCTTCTAATTCACTATTCGGAAATAGGCGTTTCAAAGCTAGGTTTCCTGGATGCCCTAGACGTTCATGCCATAGAGAGGAGGATATGTTTCGGACAGCAAAAGCTTGGTTCTCTTGATCCAAGTAATAGAGGTTGTTCCTCCTAGTTCCCTTGCCAATCAAATTGTTCGTTTTGCGATCCTGAAATATTATTTGGTTAGGATCAAAAATAGCTTTGCAATCTTACTCTTTGGTTATCTTGCTAATAGAAAGTAAGTTTGAATTGAACTTTGGAACATATAAAGCTTTAGTCTTTCTCCCAAATAGTTCAATTTCTCCTAAGTGATCAACTTTTAAATTATGACCATTAGCTACTTTAACTAATTTATGATTGGTCAAGGGAATAAACTTGTTGATTTTGTTTTTATCTTTTACCATATGATCGTCACATCCGGAATCTATGAGCCAAGAATTGGAAATAGATGAAGATAAGGAATTACCAGAATGGTGACTAATCTGCCCAACAAGTCGTTTGAATTCCTTATGCATCTCCTCCATCTTGGATTCGAGTGCTGCCACTTGAGACACTTGTTGAGCATTTGAAGATGATTCTGGATTTTCCTAGCATATTTCGGCCTCAAATGTGGGTGTAGGAACCAGCATTTTTCTTTCTTATGGCTGGACTTCTTGCAATGTGGGCAAATGTCTCTTTTTGCAAAGTTTTGAGTGTTGTTGGTCGGATGCTCTTCATGGACAGCTTGGAAGGCTTGAGAGTCGGATTTAAGCTTGGTAGATTCTTCAAGCCTTAAGCTAGTCTCGGTTCTTTGCACCATGAATTGGACTTCTTGAAATGAAGGAAAGACCTTCATTCGAAGAATCTCTTGACGAATTGGAGCAAATTCATCTCCAAGACCCATGAGTAGACCAAAGGTCATATCTTCATCGTTCCTTTGAAGAATGGTCTTGAGATTTATAGTAGGAGGTCTTAAGAGATTGAGTTCATTCCATAGATCCCTATATTCCCCAAAGTATTCGGGTAAGGATTTACCTCCTTTTTGAATTTTGAAGATCTTCTTTTTCAGCTCAAAGATTCTTCCGGTGTTGGATTCTTGACCATATAACGATTGCATTTGCTCCCATAATGCTCTTGCGTTTGGAATACATGTGACCATAGCCTTGTGAGTTTTGTCAAGAGACATTTGAAGGAGCACCACCACTTGATCGTCTTTCTTCTTCCATACTCTGAATAATGGATTGGCTTCATCAAGAGGTTCTTCAAAGATATGATTTTCAAGGTTGAAGAAGTTTAGGGACCTCTTGATGGTATCTTGCCAAGCATTGTAGTTTGTGGAATCTAGAAGTAAGGAGGTGAACATTGAGGTGCTAATTTGTGGTGGAGGGTCATTAAGACCGGAAGAGGAAGGTATCGTTGCCTGCTCTGATACCATGTTGAAAATATGGGAGAAGATGAAGATAAGTCTCAAGGTATTCAACTTGAAAATATGATAATGTCATAAACATTGGGCCTTTTATTTTTTAATGTTCAGAATTTGGCAACATATTTATGACCCAAAATACATTCAAAAACAAGCCCAATGAAGCCCAAAAATATGGAGAAAAGTCTAAGAGGTAAACCCAAATAGCTAGGGGCAGTTTGGGCAATGTATATTCCAACAGTCCAAAAACTAGCTGTTGGAATTCCTTGGGGTTTGAGCCCCAACGGGAATATTGACTTTGTTCTCTCTCTACTGGCTATTTTTCTCTCTTTGCCTATAAATAGAGCTATTGCTCTCCTTGTAAAATTAAGAGGAAGATAATCTCTCTTCCTTTGTATCATTCTACTACATCAATAAAAACCAGAAGTTTATTAGATTTCTCTCTCTTCTTAGTCAAAAATCCAACATGGTATCAGAGCAAACATCGACTCCGGGGTTGGGAAATTCTCTTCCTCAAATCTCTTCCTTTCAAATCCAACTTTTCTCCCAAATTATTCTAAGCTCAATCAATTACTTCCAATGGGCTAGTCATATCAGAAGATCTCTCAATGGAGCAAAACTTCTGTCTTTCATTACAAAAGATCCTATGGATCGGCTAGACCCACGATTTGATGAATGGAAGGAGCTGGATGATCAAGTGTTCCTATTGCTAACAAGCTCCATGGATCAAGCACACAAAAATATGGTAATGTGCTGTCCGAGTTCCAAATCCTTATGGAAGCAAATGTATGGGTTATATGGTCAGGAATCAAACTTGAGCAGAATATTTGAAATACAAAAAAGGATTGCGACCATCCAAATGGAGGAGAAATCAATTACACAATTGTTCGGAGAACACGAGGACTTGTGGAATGAGCTCAACACATTGAGACCTCTCACAAGTGATATAAAAGTGCTGCAAAAGAGACAAGATGAAGACAAGGTGTTTTCATTGCTCTCATCACTCAATGAGTCATTTGTACAACTTCGACAGGAAATTCTTCGAATGAAAGAATTTCCATCATACCAAGAGACTCGATTTATGATTCAAAGAGCTGCAGCTTCTCAAAGGCTTGAGGAAAGCAATCAGTCCAAAAGTGAAGTTCATGGGTTCTCCACAAAGCAGAATGAGCAAGCTGTAAATAAGGCTCATTAGGGAATAAAAAAGGTGTGTTCTCATTGCAAAAAGTTGGGACATACCAAGGATGGTTGCTGGTTTCTTCATCCTAACCTTAAACCTGAGTTCATCAAGAAAAAAGAGCAAGAGAGGAGGGAGCAAAATGCTCAACCAGCTGCAAACAAAGCAAATCTGACATCTCAAAAATTAGAAAAATCCTCCTCAGGTACTTGCTCTAACTCATCTGTTACTTCTTCAAAATGGTTGATAGATTCAGGTTGTGATCACCATATGGTCAAAGATAAGCAAAATTTTCAGAATCTTGAACCTCTCCTAGAACCTAAAATGGTTAAAGTTGCGAATGGACATAATTTCAAAATTAAGCAAATTGGGGATGTTGAAATATTTGGAAGAAAATCAAAGGCCTTATATGTTCCTCAATATACCTCTAATCTTATGTCCATTGGACAAGTCACTAAGGACTTAAATTGCAAAGCTATTTTTGACCCTCATTCTGTTGTTTTTCAGAATTTGGAGACGAATCAAGTGATTGGTAGTGGTTCTATGCAAGATAACTTGTATTTTTGGAAACAAGATAGTTTTGTATTTTCCGCAATCCGAGAGGAAAGTTACCTCCTTTGGCATGCAAGATTAGGTCATCCTTCTATGCAAGCTTTGAAATGCCTATTCCCATCAAAAAATTGTAGTGATAGACATTGTGAAGCATGCATTTTTGGAAAGGAAACCCGAATGTATTATCCTATTTCTGAAACTCAATATAAAAAGCCTTTTGATCTTGTTCACTCGGATGTATGGACTTCACCTATGATATCTAGAAGGGGATTTAAGTATTTTATCTCATTTATAGATCATAAGTCTAGGTATACATGGGTGTATATGCTAAGATCAAAAGACCAAGTTTATGAAGCCTTCAAGTCCTTTTACAAGTATATTATAAAACAATATGAGGCCAACATTAAAATTCTTAGGACAGATAATGGTGGGGAATATATGAGCACTAATTTCAAAAATTTCATTGAGGAGAATGGAATTATTCATCAAACTCTGTCCCTACACTCCCCAACAAAATGGAGTTGCCGAACGCAAAAATAGACATCTCCTAGAAATAGCTAGAACTATCATGTTCTTTGCTAATATGCCTAAGCGTTTTTGGAGTGATGCGGTTAGTACCGCAGCTCATTTAATAAATCGTCTTCCAACTAGAGTTCTCCATGGAAAATCTCCATTAGAGTTGCTTAGAAAAGACAAACCAAACCTCTCTCACCTTAGAGTTTTTGGGTGTATTTGTTATGTTCATATTCCTAGGCAGTTTAGAGATAAGTTAGATATCAAAGGAAGGAAATGTGTTTTTATTGGGTACGCTTCATTCCAAAAAGGATATATTTGTTTTGAACCTGACTTTAACAAGGTATACACATCGAAAGATGTGATATTTATAGAAAATGAATTCTTTTTTGCAGGAGAAAAAAATGAAGAAAATTCATCAAGCAATGACTTGCGAATCTTCTGCGATGTTCCCATAAATCCTCCTCTGGTTCCTCAAGAATCCAATGAAGAGAATTCACTTTCAGGGGGAGAAAACGAAGAGGGAGGAGTGGATGAGTCTGAAAATGAAGAGAACTCTTCCGAAGAAAGAGAAGAAGGCGAGGGATTACCTACCTTAGGAGAATCCGGAGACGAAACTAGACTGCCCTCTCCGCTGGCTCCTCCACTTCGACGTTCCACCAGATTGAGGCTTCCTCCCTCAGAGTGGATCAACAGAAGAGTTTATTACAATTCTAAGGTAACTCACTATCCTATTTCAAATTACTATTGTGTATCTAACACTTCCTCAAGCCATCAAGGGTTCTTGAGTGGCATTGACTCATCACAGGAACCTAAGGCTTTTGATGAGGCAAATACCAAACCCGAATGGAGACAAGCTATGCTTGAAGAACTAGATGCATTGAATAAAAATGGGACGTGGGAGATTACTACTCTCCCTAAGGGAAGAAAGGTTGTCGGGTGTAAATGGGTGTTCAAAATCAAGTATAAAAGTGATGGATCCATTGAACGCTACAAGGCAAGACTTGTAGCCAAAGGATTCACACAAACTTATGGAGAAGACTACACTGAGACTTTTGCCCCTGTTGCCAAAATGAAAACGATAAGGGTTTTGATGTCAATTGCAACCAATGGAGAATGGCCAATGTATCAAATGGACGTGAAGAATGCTTTCCTTCAAGGGGACTTAGACGAAGAAATCTACATGCAAATTTCCCAAGGGCTAGATGAGGATTCAAACATCAAGGTGTGTCGTCTTAAAAAAGCAATCTATGGGTTAAAACAATCTCCTCGTGCCTGGTATGCAAAATTAAGTTCAGCACTTCTTGGTAATAACTTTAAGAAATCCATTAGTGATTCCTCCATGTTTACTAAAGTTAACAATGAAGAAATCACTATTGTTCTTATTTATGTAGATGATATAGTTATTACAGGAAGTGATATGAATGGTATTGATCAAGTTAGAAATTTCCTTAAATCTACTTTTGAGATTAAAGATTTGGGAAAACTAAAGTATTTCTTAGGAATAGAGCTTGCCTATTCTCATAAGGGGCTAGTTCTATGCCAAAGGAAATATGTACTTGACCTTTTGCAGGAAACTGGAAAGGTAGGAGCTAAACCAGCAGCAACTCCTATATCCATAGCAGAACGAGCACAAGGTGATGAAGAAATGTTCCAGGATATTCCTAGATATCAAAGACTTGTGGGGAGGCTCATCTACCTCACCATTATAAGACCAGATATCACCTATGCCGTCAGCTTAATCAGTCAACGGATGCATGCTCCAAGGATTCAAGATTGGAAGGCAGCAGAAAGAATTCTCAAGTATTTAAAAAGCTCACCAGGAAGGGGAATTCTTATGAAAAACAACCACAGCATGGAGATTTATGGCTACTGTGATGCAGATTGGGCTGGGGATGTCACGGACAGGAGATCCACCACCGGCTACTGCATGTTCGTGGGAGGAAATCTTGTAACATGGAAAAGCAAGAAACAATCTGTTGTATCCAGATCAAGCGCTGAGGCTGAATACAGAGCAATGGCAGCGGCTACAAGCGAAATAGTTTGGCTAAAGGCATTACTTGAGGAGATGGGATTTCCTACTATCGCTCCTATTCTTCTACATTGCGATAATCAAGCAGCTCTTCATATCGCTGCCAATCCAGTATTTCATGAAAGAACGAAGCACATTGAGGTTGATTGTCATTTTGTTCGAGAAAAATTAGAAAACAAGACAATTTCAACCTCATATGTTAGAAGTGAAGACCAGCTAGCTGACATTTTCACTAAGGCAACAACTGAGAAACATCTTCGGCACATCCTTAGCAAGTTAGGGTCCATAGACATCTATGCACCTAACTTGAGGGGGAGTGTTAAAAATAAGGGAGAAGATGAAGATAAGTCTCAAGGTATTCAACTTGAAAATATGATAATGTCATAAACATTGGGCCTTTTATTTTTTAATGTTCAGAATTTGGCAACATATTTATGACCCAAAATACATTCAAAAACAAGCCCAATGAAGCCCAAAAATATGGAGAAAAGTCTAAGAGGTAAACCCAAATAGCTAGGGGCAGTTTGGGCAATGTATATTCCAACAGTCCAAAAACTAGCTGTTGGAATTCCTTGGGGTTTGAGCTCCAACGGGAATATTGACTTTGTTCTCTCTCTACTGGCTATTTTTCTCTCTTTGCCTATAAATAGAGCTATTGCTCTCCTTGTAAAATTAAGAGGAAGATAATCTCTCTTCCTTTGTATCATTCTACTACATCAATAAAAACCAGAAGTTTATTAGATTTCTCTCTCTTCTTAGTCAAAAATCCAACACACTTGATCGTCTTTCTTCTTCCATACTCTGAATAATGGATTGGCTTCATCAAGAGGTTCTTCAAAGATATGATTTTCAAGGTTGAAGAAGTTTAGGGACCTCTTGATGGTATCTTGCCAAGCATTGTAGTTTGTGGAATCTAGAAGTAAGGAGGTGAACATTGAGGTGCTAATTTGTGGTGGAGGGTCATTAAGACCGGAAGAGGAAGGTATCGTTGCCTGCTCTGATACCATGTTGAGATTTCAAGCTATCAAACAACTAGAATTGAATGAAAACTTAAAGATCTTTATTTGAAGAAAGAGTGCACAATGAGAGCATTGTTTTTTCATAGATTGAACAACCCATACAAGCTCCTATTTATAGAGATTATTACATGAGAAAGAGAGGGAAAAGGACCCCAAATACTCAAGGATCCGTTGGGAGACATTGGGGACAGATTTCTATCCCCAAAATCACTGTATAACAGCCATTTTTATGGCTGTTATACAGTGCAACGGCTAGTTCAAAAGAACTAGCCGTTTTGCCCTTTTTAGGGCCCATTTTGGGCTTCTTTTAGGGGCTTAACAATGCCTTTTTTGAGGACTAAAAAACTCATAAGGAACGGGCCAAATACATCTCATGGATGGGCTTAAACTTGGCTTGAAATGGGGCCTATGCTAACCACACTTAGTTCTCTTTTATTTCAACAGGTTCTTCTTCCTTTAGGGCAAGGGTTGAGGTTTTAAATTCCACCGGTTCAAATAATTCGTTAGGACGATTTTTGGGCTAAATTAACTTGTTCGTGGGTTCTAGGGTTTTTATACCCAACGGGTTCACATCAGTTGGTATCAGAGCCAATCCAGGTTTTTTTTTCCTTCGAATTATTCTTATTTAATTTTTTTTTCTTCTTTTTGTGTCTGAAAAAAAAAAACTCTTCATTCGTTGGTTTATTTCTTATTTTGGGTGTACTTATTCTTTATTTTGTGCTTTCATATTCCCAAAAAAAAAGAAGAGAAGGGCAAAAAAAAAAAAAGACCCACAACAAAAAAAAGGGGCCATGAAAAAAAAAAGGCCAAAAAAAAAGGGGAGAAAAAAAAAAGAAAAAGACCCACGAAAAAAAAGAGAGAAGAGGCCTTGAAAAAAAAAAAGGGCAGTTTTCAAATTTTGCAAAATTGATAAGTCTCCATTTTGTGATTTGACAGTGTTATTACCTTTTGGTTGGGTTTGAAATATTTCATTATTTGTACACTTTCCCAAATTCAAACTTTCCATATTTGTTTTCCTTTTATGGACTATTTCTTTTTTTGTTCACCTTCCTTATTTATCTCATTCCTTGACTGTTTCCTTTCTAATTTAGCAATTTCTTTTTAAATTTATTACTTTTCTTATTCCTTATTTTTCTCTTTCCTTCTTATTTTTCTTGTTATGCTTTCTTCTATATAAGTCATTGAATTTCACAGGGCAATTATTTTTGAGTTGAGTTCTCGAGTTCAATAAAGAACTTGACTAAGTGAAGTAGAGTGGTAAAAGGCAAGAGAGAATTCATTAAAAATAAAAGCCAAATACATAGAGTGAAACACGAGTGGATTTGAGTATTTTTGAGTGAAATACGTGAGGGAGTGTGGTGAGTTTCTTTCCTATTTTATTCTAACATTGTCTTGCAGATTTCAATCATGACTAAAAATCAAAAAGATAACATAAATGAGGAGGTTCAATCACATGTTGAGCCGAATCTACAACTACAAGCATTTATGGGGGAGATGAGACGGATGATGAAGAGGGAGCTAGATCTTATACATGAAAGGTTGGATAAAGTGGAACAAGGGTCGCAAAGGGGACAACCATCAATAGTGCCAACCCCCTCCGGGAGGAATAGGTTTCATCAAAGAGAAACTGAAGTTGTGGATGAGTTTGAAGGAGATGGGTTAGAAGAGGAGTTTGATAGGTTGTCAGTGGGTAGTCATAGGAGACTTGGTCGAAATAGAGAAGTTAATAATCGGGTCGACAACAATTTAGGTAGTATCAAAATGAAAATTCCATCGTTTCAAGGTAAAAGCGATCCCGAAACATATCTTGAGTGGGAAAAGAAGATTGAGTTAGTTTTTTATTGTCATAGCTATTCTGAATTAAAGAAGGTTAAACTTGCCGTTATTGAGTTTACTGATTATGCAATTGTATGATGGGATCAGTTGTGCATCAATAGACGATGGAATGGGGATCGACCCATTGAAACTTGGGGTGAGATGAAAAGGGTAATGAGACGACGATTTGTGCCGAGTCATTACTATAGGGATTTATATCTCAAGTTGCAAAGTCTCCACCAAGGTAATCGAAACGTAGATGAGTATTACAAAGAGATGGAGATGACTATGACTCGAGCTAATGTGGAAGAAGATAGAGAGGCGACGATGGCTAGATTTTTGAATGGTTTAAATCGAGAGATTGCCAACACGATCGAGCTTCACCATTATGTGGAGTTGGAGGATTTGGTACATATGACAATCAAGGTTGAAAGGCAGCTCAAAAGAGGTAACACATGACCAAAACCAACACCACAGATTTTGAATGCAACATGTTGGAGAATGAGCTACCCGAAGAAAGAAGAAAATTCAGCCATCTCCAGAGTTAAGCCTGAACATAAACCAGCTATCTCCAACACGACTTCTCAAAGTAAGTCAAGCCCTACTTTAACTCGATCTAGTGAGATTAAATGCTTCAGGTGTCAGGGAAGAGGACATATAGCTAGCCAATGTCCAAACAAGCGAGTTATGGTGATTCGGGAAAATGGTGCAATCGAGTCTGAAGATGAAGGTGACATTGATTGTTTGCCTCCATTGGAAGACGTCCCCATCGGAGCTGAGGAGTATGGGGTTGAACATGGCGAGATGTTAACGCTAGTAACATGTCGAGCCTTAAGCTTACAAGCCAGAGGAGATGAAGAAGAAGTACAACAGGAGAATATCTTTCATACTCGTTGCCATGTGAAAGACAAGGTATGCATTTTGATCATTGACGGTGGTAGTTTTACTAATGTTGCGAGTAAGACTTTAGTGGAAAAGCTCAATTTGTCAACCCCTAAACATTCTCAACCATACAAGCTACAATGGTTGAATGATAGTGGAGAAGTGAGGGTTACAAAACAAGTTGTTGTACCATTCCAGATTGGGAAATATGAAGATGAGGTGATATGTGATGTGGTGCCAATGCAGGCTGGGCATATTTTGTTAGGAAGGTCTTGGCAATTTGATCGACATGTGCAACGTGACAGCTTCACCAACAAATATTCATTCATGTTCAACCAACGAAAAATCACTTTAATTCCAATGACACCAAAGCAAGTCTATGAAGACCGAGTGAGGTTGCAAAAATTGAGTGAGCAACAGAAACAAAAAGATCAAAATGGGTTGAGAGAAGAAAAAAAAGAGAGAAAAGAAGAGAGAAAGGCCGAATTTGATGAGAAAGAGAAAAGAGAGGAAAGTTCGGCCGAAGAGGTAAAATCCGAGAGAAAACAAAAGAATTTTTATGCCAAAACAAGTGAGGTTAAGCGAGCGATACTCTCAAGACGGCCAATGATTGTACTTATGTACAAGGAATTCCTTTTAAACACTGACCAATTTAACCATTCTTTGCCGAGTGTTATTGTGTCTCTTTTGCAGGAATTCGAAGATGTGTTTCCTGAAGAGCTACCCCAAGGTTTGCCACCTATCCGAGGGATTGAACATCAAATTGATTTCATACCCGGTGCATCAATTCCAAATTGCCCAGTATATAGAAGCAATCCAGAAGAGGCGAAGGAGCTTCAAAGACAAGTCGAAGAGTTGATGGAAAAGGGGCATGTGAGAGAAAGTATGAGTCCATGTGCAGTTCCAGTGATTTTGGTACCTAAGAAAGATGGAACATGGAGGATGTGTGTTGACTGCGGAGCCATTAACAACATAATGGTAAGATATCGACACCCTATTACTCGTTTAGATGACATGTTAGATGAGTTGCATGGTGCTTGTGTGTTTTCTAAAATTGATCTTAAGAGTGGATATCATCAAATACGAATGAAAGAAGGAGATGGATGGAAAACAGCTTTTAAAACTAAATATGGGTTGTATGAGTGGTTAGTTATGCCTTTTGGATTAACCAATGCTCCTTGTACATTCATGCGCTTAATGAATCATGTTTTGCGTGCTTTTATTGGTAAATTCGTTATTGTTTATTTTGATGATATTTTGATATATAGCAAAAGTTTGCATGATCATGTCTTACATTTGCATTCGGTTTTGGATGTACTTAGAAAAGAAAATTTATATGCTAACCTCAAAAAGTGTACCTTCTGCACCGACAAGCTTGTTTTTCTGGGTTTTGTTGTGAGTGCAAAAGGCATCGAGGTGGATGAAGAGAAGATCAAAGCCATCCAAGAATGGCCAACCCCCTCCAATATAGGTAATGTTAGAAGTTTTCATGGTCTTGCTAGTTTTTACAGGAGGTTCGTGAAAGATTTTAGCACTATCGCTGCACCGCTTACACAAGTCTTGTTCTTTTGAGAACTTTGAACTTATTCAAGATATGAGTCTTGTTTAGTTCTTTGACTTATCAATCTAGGTTTTGAACCATCTAGATTGTGGCGTCATTCATTCCATCTTTATACCAAAGTTCTTGATCTAGTCAGAAACGGGTCTAAAGTCATATACCTTAGGTTCTTCCTCCTTTAGGGCAAGGGTTGAGGTTTTAAATTCCACCGGTTCAAATAATTCGTTGGGACGATTTTTGGGCTAAATTAACTTATTCGTGGGTTCTAGGGTTTTTATACCCAACGGGTTCACATCAAAAACCCTCACAATTTTATTAATTCTCTACAAAAGTGTTCATTGTACACAATGTATAATGGTCTATTTATATCTTAAATGTAAAGACTTAATTAACAACTAAAAATTTAGTAACTCCCTAAACAATAAAGAAGTAGGAAACTAAAACATAAATTACAAAAAAAATAAAAATTAGAAAACTAACTAAACCAAGCTACCAAATCTTGCTACTATTTTTCTTTATTTTCGTCCTCCCTTTGTCTTGGATAGTTTTGGACATTTTATTCTTCAAACTGGGCTTGTATGAGCATAATTAAGGCCACTTTTTGTTCTTCATTCATTTGGGCTTCAATTTCTTATTGTAAAACCCTCTAAATTAATTTATTCAGTACTTTTTTGAACCTTTTAACTCGAACTTTTGTAACCGGCACAAATGGAACTTGAGTTGAATCTTGTAAATTTCTTGCAGTCTTGATGATCACATCATTCCCCCCTTCTTGACAACAATTGGTTCCCAAATTGTCACCTGTGTTAAAATGCATCCGCAACCGCATTTTGCTTGGGAAAAGTCTCAATGAATTCAGTCCATCAAACATGTTTCTTACCATCTTAATGAATTAACAACTAAAGAGAGATGAATCACTATTGCATTTGTGAAATCCATGACTAAGGAAAGTATGACTTAATTTTGCATACCAAGCTCTTGGAGATTGTTTGAGACCATAAATTGCCTTATGAAGTTTGCATGCATTTCCTCCTTGAGATTGAAGACCCATTGGTATTTGCATGTAGACTTTTTCTTCTAGATCTCCTTGGAGAAAAGCATTTGCTACATCTATTTGAAATAAGCGCCAACCGTGATTCACCGCAAGGGATAAAAGGACTCTAATAGTATTCATTTTTACAATTGGAGCATAGGTCTCCTTATAATCAATCCCATATGCTTGAGTATACCCTTTGGCTACTAGTCTTGCTTTGAATCGCTCAATTGATCCATCGCTTTTGTGTTTAATTTTGTATACCCATTTACATCCTACGGCTTTCTTCCCTTTTGGTAGTGAAGTGATTTCCCTGTCCCATTCTTTGATAGAGCTTTTAGTTCCTCCTCCATTGCTTTTTTCCATCTTGGATCCTTTGATGCCTCCTCAAATGACGTTGGTTCCACTTCTTTATCTAGATTACTCAAGAAAGCTTGGTGGTCCAAGGAAACATGTGAGGTGGTATAATAATCATAAATAGGATGGGAGGTTACCTTAGAGTTATAGAATACCCTTCGATTGATCCATTCGGATGGAGGAAGTCTAAGCCTTGTTGATCTTCTTAGTTAAGATGGTGGTTCATCCAGTTCCTCCATGATTTCAAGAGATTCCTCCTCGTTTGTATTCTCCTCATTTGTATCACTTTCTCCCCCTGAAACAATTGGTTGTTCAGCCTCTAAAGCTTCTGAATTATCATCTTGAGAGTTATGGCTTGTTTCAGAGGCTGCATCCAAGAAATATACACTTTTTCCCTCTATGTTCTAGTTTATTCCTTAGGTGCGTAGGAATGTGAATGTAACATGTGCAACCAAATATCCTAAGATGGGAAATATTTGGTTTCCTTCCTAGGAGAACCTCAAGGGGAGATTGCCCTTTTAAAAATTCGGTGGGCATTAGATTGATCATATATACCGCGGTTTTAACCACATCACACCAAAATTTCTTAGGCATGTTTGCATTGAACATCATAGCTCTAGATATTTCAAGTATGTGTTTATTCTTCCTTTCCGCTACCCCATTTTGTTGGGGTGTGTAAACACATGACATTTGGTGTATAATGCTATTGTCCTTAAGGTAATTTTCGAAATTAAGACTTGTAAATTCACCACTATGTGTTGAGATTTCAAGCTATCAAGCAACTAGGATTGAATGAAAACTTAAAGATCTTTATTTGAAGAGAGAGTGCACAATGAGAGCATTGTTTTTTCATCGATAGAACATCCCATACAAGCTCCTATTTATAGAGATTATTACATGAGAAAGAGAGGGAAAAAGACCCCAAACACTCAAGGATCCGTTGGGGAACATTGGGGACAGATTTCTGTCCCCAAAATCACTGTATAACAGCCATTTTTATGGCTGTTATACAGTGCAACGGCTAGTTCAAAAGAACTAGCCGTTTTGCCCTTTTTAGGGCCCATTTTGGGCTTCTTTTAGGGGCTTAACAATGCCCTTTTTGAGGACTAAAAAACTCATAAGGAACGGGCCAAATACATCTCATGGATGGGCTTAAACTTGGCTTGAAATGGGGCCTATGCTAACTACACTTAATTCTCTTTTATTTCAACACTCCCCCTCAAGTTGGGTGTGTATGTATCTAAAACACCTAACTTGACCAGGTTTTTTTGAATATGATTGGCGGTCCCAGGCTTGGTGAGGATGTCGGCAATTTGATCATTGCTTTTAGTGAATCTTGGAGTGATGAGCTTCTCCTCAACCTTTTGCCTCACAAAGTGACAATCCACCTCAATGTGCTTTGTCCTTTCATGAAAAACCGGGTTTGAGGCGATGTGAATGGCTGATTGGTTATCACAGTGTAGGGAGATTGGAGTAGGGACTATGAACCCTAATTCTTCAATCAAGGCTTTCAACCACACGACTTCACTTGTAGCGGTTGCCATTGCTCTATATTCCGCTTCCGCACTTGATCTTGATACCACATGCTGTTTTTTGCTTTTCCAAGCAACAAGATTCCCTCCAACAAACATGCAATACCCTGAGGTCGATCTCCTATCTTCTGAATCACCTGCCCAATCTGCATCACAGAACCCTATGATTTGAGAAGATTCGTTCTTCTTCATTTGAATTCCCATTCCTGGAGTTCCCTTTAGGTAGAGAAGAATTCTTTCAATGGCCCTCCAATGCTTCTTCTTGGGTTGATGCATGTGCTGGCTAACTTGCCCAACGGCATAAGAGATGTCCGGTCTAGTGATGGTTAGATAGATCAATCTTCCAACAAGTCTTTGATATCGTTGCTTATCTTCATAAATCTCCTCATCATCTTTGTGACTTAAGGATGTGCTTACCGGACTACAAGCTGGTTTGGCACCTAGTTTTCCCGTCTCCTGCAAAAGGTCAAGAGCATACTTTCTTTGTGATAGAACAAGTCCATTGGAACAATAGGCAAGTTCTATCCCTAGGAAGTATTTTAGTTTCCCTAGATCCTTGATGTCAAACTTAGTTTGAAGAAAAGTTCTAACTTTGTTAATGTGATTCATATCATTTCCTGTTATAATTATATCATCTACATAAACAAGAATGATAATGGTATTTTCTCCTAGGTTCTTAACAAATAAGGATGAATCACTAACGCATTTCTTAAAACCATGTTCAAGGAGAGTAGTGCTAAGTTTTCCATACCATGCTCTAGGTGATTGCTTGAGGCCATATATTGCCTTCTTTAGTTTGCAAACTTTGTTGTCACGATGGGAGAAACCAGGGGGCACTTCCATGTACACCTCTTCTTCCAGATCTCCTTGTAAAAAGGCGTTTGCAACATCCATTTGAAATAATGGCCATGAGTGATTTATAGCAAGAGAGAGAAGGACACGGATGGTGTTCATCTTGGCCACGGGTGCAAACGTTTCCTTGTAATCTATGCCATATGATTGGGTGAAGCCCTTGGCCACCAATCTTGCCTTGAATCTATCTATGCTTCCATCACTCTTGTGTTTGATCTTGAATATCCATTTGCATCCCACAGCTCTTTTTCCTTTTGGTAGAGATGTCACTTCCCAAGTGTTATTTTTAGCCAAAGCATCCAACTCATTCTTCATTGCTTGAACCCAATGAGGTTGATCCTTTGCCTCCTCAAATGTTCTAGGCTCTTGGTGAAGGTCTATGTTCTTGATGAATCTTTGGTGACTGCAAGACATGTTAGATATTGAGTAGTATTGAGAAATTGGATGAGTAGTCACCTTGGAGTTAAAATAGACCCTTCTATTGATCCATTCCGAGGGAGGAAGTCTAAGTCTTGTAGATCTTCGAAGAGGAGGAGGGGGTTCATCCATAGACTGCTCCTCATGCTCTTCGGCCATATCAAGAGCTCCCCCTGAGTCTGAGTGTCCTTCCTCTTGATCTTCTTCTATTTCATGATCTGAATGAGAGGGTGATGGGTCCCCTTGAGTTGGATCATTTTGGTGAGTTTCTTCATTGCTTTCGGCAGGAACTTCATTGATTTTTGGTAGAATCACATTCCATTGTTCTTGCTGGTAGATTTCTTTGGTTTGATCTTCTCTTCTTTGACCTGCAAAGTAAGGCTCATTTTCCACAAATATCACATCCTTGGATGTGTATAGTTTCTTGGTTAGAGGATCATAACATTTATAGCCTTTTTCAAACGAGGAATATCCTAAAAAGATGCATTTTCTTCCCTTGGCATCTAGTTTGCTCCTAAGATGACTAGGAATGTGGACATAGCAAACACAACCAAAAACTCTTAAATGATCAATGCTAGGTTTCTTTCCAAGGAGTAGCTCTAGGGGTGACTTTCCTCCTAGGATTTGGGATGGCATGAGGTTTATAAGGTGAGCAGCGGTCTTAATGGCCTCATTCCAATATTCCTTAGGTAAGTTTGAGTGAAACATCATAGATCTAGCTGTCTCCAAGAGATGCCTATTCTTTCTCTCGGCTATTCCATTTTTGTTGAGGAGTGTACACACAAGACTTTTGATGAATGATCCCTTTTTCATCTAGAAATTTTTCAAACTCAAGGCTAGTGAACTCCCCTCCATGATCTGACCTAAACATCTTTAGGTTAGCATTAAATTGCTTTGTTATATATCTATAGTAGCTCTTGAATGCCTCAAATACTTCAGATTTGTTAACTAAGAGATAAACCCAAGTGTATCTAGTTTTGTGATCTATGAATGTCACAAAGTATCTAAAACCATTATGGGAGACTAAAGGAGAGGTCCAAACATCTGAATGAACTAATTCAAAAGCCTCTTTATATATTGTTTCAGAAATGGGATAATACACTTTGGTTTGTTTTCCAAGTACACAAGCTTTGCAATGCCTATCTTCTAATTCACTATTCGGAAATAGGCGTTTCAAAGCTAGGTTTCCTGGATGCCCTAGACGTTCATGCCATAGAGAGGAGGATATGTTTCGGACAGCAAAAGCTTGGTTCTCTTGATCCAAGTAATAGAGGTTGTTCCTCCTAGTTCCCTTGCCAATCAAATTGTTCGTTTTGCGATCCTGAAAAATTACTTGGTTAGGATCAAAAATAGCTTTGCAATCTTGCTCTTTGGTTATCTTGCTAATAGAAAGTAAGTTTGAATTGAACTTTGGAACATATAAAGCTTTAGTCTTTCTCCCAAATAGTTCAATTTCTCCTAAGTGCTCAACTTTTAACTTATGACCATTAGCTACTTTAACTAATTTATGATTGGTCAAGGGAATAAACTTGTTGATTTTCTTTTTATCTTTTACCATATGATCGTCACATCCGGAATCTATGAGCCAAGAATTGGAAATAGATGAAGATAAGGAATTACCAGAATGGTGACTAATCTGCCCAACAAGTCGTTTGAATTCCTTATGCATCTCCTCCATCTTGGTTGTTCAGCCTCTAAAGCTTCTGAATTATCATCTTGAGAGTTATGGCTTGTTTCAGAGGCTGCATCCAAGAAATATACACTTTTTCCCTCTATGTTCTAGTTTATTCCTTAGGTGCGTAGGAATGTGAATGTAACATGTGCAACCAAATATCCTAAGATGGGAAATATTTGGTTTCCTTCCTAGGAGAACCTCAAGGGGAGATTGCCCTTTTAAAAATTCGGTGGGCATTAGATTGATCATATATACCGCGGTTTTAACCACATCACACCAAAATTTCTTAGGCATGTTTGCATTGAACATCATAGCTCTAGATATTTCAAGTATGTGTTTATTCTTCCTTTCCGCTACCCCATTTTGTTGGGGTGTGTAAACACATGACATTTGGTGTATAATGCTATTGTCCTTAAGGTAATTTTCGAAATTAAGACTTGTAAATTCACCACTATG
Organism: Dillenia suffruticosa; assembly: GCA_033439265.1. NCBI lineage: Eukaryota > Viridiplantae > Streptophyta > Magnoliopsida > Dilleniales > Dilleniaceae > Dillenia > Dillenia suffruticosa. The sequence goes on from JAVTVX010000005.1 coordinate 8,166,445, forward strand.
TGTTGAGATTTCAAGCTATCAAGCAACTAGGATTGAATGAAAACTTAAAGATCTTTATTTGAAGAGAGAGTGCACAATGAGAGCATTGTTTTTTCATCGATAGAACATCCCATACAAGCTCCTATTTATAGAGATTATTACATGAGAAAGAGAGGGAAAAAGACCCCAAACACTCAAGGATCCGTTGGGGAACATTGGGGACAGATTTCTGTCCCCAAAATCACTGTATAACAGCCATTTTTATGGCTGTTATACAGTGCAACGGCTAGTTCAAAAGAACTAGCCGTTTTGCCCTTTTTAGGGCCCATTTTGGGCTTCTTTTAGGGGCTTAATAATGCCCTTTTTGAGGACTAAAAAACTCATAAGGAACGGGCCAAATACATCTCATGGATGGGCTTAAACTTGGCTTGAAATGGGGCCTATGCTAACTACACTTAATTCTCTTTTATTTCAACACTATGATCTGACCTCAGGACTTTTATATTGGCATTATATAGTTTGTTTACATACTTCACATAGCTCTTGAGTGCTTCAAGAGCTTGGACTTTGGTATTTAGAAGATACACCCATGTGTGCCTTGTTTTGTGATCAATGAAAGTAATGAAGTATTTGTAACCTAAGTGGGACATGATGGGTGAAGTCCAAACATCGGAATGAACTAAATCAAAAGGATTTTCATATATTGTTTCTGAAATAGGATATATTGTTCGGGTTTCTTTTACCAAAATACAAGTTTTACAATGTTTATTTTCAAAATTTAAAGCTGGGAATAGACGTTTTAAAGCTCGATCACTAAGATGTCCTAAGCGTCTATGCCAAAGAGATTGATCCTCCTTAACATGAGCTACATGTGCATTTTGTTCTTGATCCAAGTAATAAAGTCCTCCTCTTCTAGAACCCTTACCAATCAATTGATTCGACTTGAGGTTCTGAAAAGAGACATTATTGGGGTAAAAAACAACTCTACACTTTTGATCCTTGGTGATCTTGTTAATGGACAGTAGATTTGAGGTAAGTTTGGGGACATATAAAGCCTTGGTTGGTTTTCCAAAAATGTCAACTTCCCCAACTTGATTTACTCTCAAATCTTGTCCATTTGCAACTCGAATAGTCATATGGTTTGAAAGGTTTTCAAATCTCTTTATTTTTACTTTATCCTTAACCATATGACATTCGGTTCCTGAATCAATGAGAAAATTTTCAGAATTTAAATATGAGAAAGGTTCTTGATTTTTACCGGATGAAGGAGCTATTTGTTGAAGCTTTTGCGCAACCTCATTTAGTTGAGTTTGGAGTGCAGCAAAGTCAGCCAAGGATGGTGCTTGAACCTTTACGAATTGGGCAGCAGCTTGCTGTCCTGAACCGAATCCGTTTGGAGCTCCTTGCTGGTCCCTTTGCCTGAATACTTTGGGCTTTAGTTGGGAATGCAAGAGCCAGCATTTATCCTTTGAATGGCCTCTTTTCTCACAATGAGAACATATCTCATTTCTCCTTTGAGTTTGATTCACTTTGGCAGCAACTACTTCATTTGTAGAGGCAATGAATGCTTGAGCTTCCAATTTTTGCTTAGAGCTTTCTTCCAATCTAATGCTCACTTCAGCCCTTTGAATCATATTTTGGACTTCCCCAAATGATGGAAAGTCCTTCATTCGAAGAATTTCTTGCCTTAGATGAGAATATGAATCATCTAGACCCATGAGAAAACCAAATATTTTATCTTCTTCTCTTCTTTTTCGAATGACCTTGAGGTCTATGGAATCTGGCCGTAAAGTAATCAGCTCATTCCAAGCATCTGAATACTCCCCAAAGTATTGAGGAAGAGATTTACCTTCCTTTTTGATGGAAGCAATTTGTCTCTTAAGCTCAAAGATTCTCCCAAGGTTGGATTCCAAGCCATAGAGAGAGAACATTTCATCCCACAAAGTTTTTGCATTTGGGGCGCATGACACCATTGCTTTGTGAGTTTCATCTAGAGAGTTAAGGAGAAGAATAAACACATGATCATCCCTTTTTTTCCATTCTCGAAAGGATGGATCTGTTTCTTCAAGTGGATGATCAAGAACATGGCTCTCTAGGTTGTGAAGTTTGAGTGCCCTCTTCATTACATTTGCCCATTGATAGTAATTCCCCCCTTTCAATTAGATAGAGGATATATTTTGTATTTGGGAAAATAATATGGAAGGAGGAGGGTCACCCAACCTTGAAAAGGATAGGATCGTTTGCTCTGATACCATGTTGAAAGATCAAAGAAAGAACTCAAGAGATCTTGAAATATAACTCTGAATTTTATTGAAATAGAAAGCAAATAACATTCATAGCTTTGAACTTTTGTTTATGCCTTTGCTTGAATACATAGAAGCCTATTTATAGAAAAAGATGAGGGAGAGAATTAGAGAGCAAAAAGAGAGAACAAGAGAGGGGTTAAGACCCCTTTCCACTAGACGTTGGAGGCTGTCTCCAACGGCTAGAATTACTAGCCGTTGGACAGCCTCCAACGGCTAGATTTGCCTAGCCGTTGGGGCCCAATTGGGCCCCCTTTTCTGGGCCAAAAAGGGCCCTTTTGCTGGCCCGGTCTGGGCCAGAATTCTGCGGGCCAGCCCAATTTAAGGCTCCATCCTTGAGAAGAACTTGCTGGACTCTTGGGAATGCCCTTTTTAGAAATGTGATGATAGGTTGATCAATTCCTCTTTTCAACAAAGGAGAAAAGAAAAGAGAGTGAGGAGAGGGCATTGTGCCCTCTCCAATTTTGGCCGTTGGGGCTGTCCCCAACCGCTGTTTTTGCTAGCCGTTGGGGGATCTTTTGGTCCCCCATTTGTGGCCCGGCCTGGGCCCATTTAGGGCCCAACTTAGAAACCTTAAAGGGATTACAATGAGAATGGAAAATCTACCTAAATTAAAGCTATACATTTAGACTTCATTCCCTTAGGACATAAACCCTAATTGTCCTTTATTTCAACACTCCCCCTCAAGTTGGGTGTGTATGTATCTATTACACCCAGCTTGACCATATTTTTATGTATGTGATTGGCGGTTCCTAACTTGGTGAAGATATCCGCTACTTGATCATCACTTCGTGTAAAGCTTGGAGTGATGAGTTTTTCTTCAAACTTTTGTCTCACAAAGTGGCAATCCACCTCGATGTGCTTTGTTCTTTCATGAAAAACCGGATTTGAGGCTATGTGAATTGCCGATTGATTGTCACAATGGAGTCGGATTGGAGTAGGAACAAAGAACCCTAGTTCTTCAATTAGAGCCTTTAACCAAACCATCTCACTTGATGCAGCTACCATTGCTCTATATTCAGATTCGGCACTTGATCTTGACACCACATGTTGTTTTTTGCTTTTCCAAGATACTAGATCTCCTCCAACAAACATGCAATATCCTGTGGTTGATCGTCTATCTTCTGAGTCTCCAGCCCAATCTGCATCACAATATCCTACAATTTGTGAGTTGTTGTTCTTTTTTATCCAAACTCCCATGCCTGGTGTACCCTTTAGATAATGGAGGATTCTTTCGGTGGCTCTCCAATGTTTTCTTTTTGGCTTGTGCATATGTTGGCTAACTTGACTCACCTCAAAGGAGACGTCCGGCCTTGTTATGGTGAGGTAGATTAATTTCCCTACAAGTCCTTGATATCTTAGTTCATCCTCATAATCTTCATCATCATCCTTGAGGCCACATGAGGAGCTATTGGGACTACAAGCGGTCTTGGCACCTGACTTCCCGGTTTCCTGCAAGAGATCAAGCATATACTTCCTTTGTGATAGAACAAGCCCATTTGGACAATAGGCGAGTTCTATCCCTAAGAAGTACTTTAGTTTCCCTAAGTCCTTAATATCAAATTTTGTTTGTAAGAAACCTCTTACTTGGTTGATTAAATCTAAATCATTACCGGTTATGATTATATCATCTACATAAACTAATACTATAATGATTTTTCCATCTAGTTTCTTAACGAAGAGAGAAGTGTCGCTATTGCATTTTTTGAAATCATGATCAAAAAGAGTTGAGCTAAGTTTGGTATACCAAGCTCTTGGAGATTGTTTGAGACCGTAGATTGCTTTCTTAAGTTTGCAAACTTTGTTGAGTTGGTGAGAAAAGCCCGGTGGAATCTCCTTGTACACTTCCTCATCTAGATCACCTTGAAGGAAAGCATTGGCTACGTCCAATTGAAACATTGGCCAAGAGTGATTGATTGCAAGGGACATCAAGACTCGAATTGTATTCATCTTGGCCACTGGAGCATACGTTTCCTGGTAGTCTACTCCATAAGCTTGAGTGAAGCCCTTTGCTTCTAATCTTGCTTTGTATCTATCAATGCTTCCATCACTTTTGTGCTTGATCTTATAGACCCATTTACATCCTACCGCCCTTTTTCCTTTAGGAAGAGATGATAACTCCCAAGTTCCGTTTCTTTGTAAGGCTTCTAGCTCATCCTTCATGGCTTGGATCCATTGGGGATGTTGTTTTGCTTCTTCAAAGTTTCTAGGCTCTTGATGAAGGTCTAAGTTCTTGATGAATTTTTTATACCTACTAGACATATTAGCAACCGAATAATATTGGGAAATGGGGTGAGAAGTCACCTTTGAGTTATAGAAAACTCTTTTGTTAATCCCTTGATCTAAGTTGTCTCCCCCTTCCTCTTGGATGGATTCATGATCAGAATGAGATGAGGTTGATTGTTCTTGAGTTGGATCATTTTTAGCTTGGATTGGCTGTTCTTCTTCTTCATTTTGATGAGAGGCATCTTTGATCGAGGGAATGACTACATTCCAATGATCTTGTGCTTCTCTTTCCTTTGATTGCTCTTGATCCTCTTTTCCTGGAAAATAAGGTTCTTTTTCTACAAATATCACATCCTTGGATGTGTATAGCTTTTTGTTTAGAGGATCATAACGTTTATATCCTTTTTCAAATGTAGAGTATCCTAAAAATACACATATTCTCCCCCTTTCATCTAGTTTATTTCTAAAGTTTTCTGGTACATGCATGTAACAAATGCACCCAAAAACTCTTAAGTGTGAGATACTAGGTTTTCTTCCTAGGAGTAGTTCTTGTTGAAATATCAAAAAAATAGAACACAAGAAATGAAGAATACTTCTGAATTTTATTGAAGAAGAATGAGAGCATACATGGACAGATTTGAGAGCATTTTTCTCATAGAGTTTTGGAGATACAATGAGGCTCTATTTATAGAGAAAAGGAAAAAATAGTCAGTAGACAGTGATTCAAAAGTAATATTCCCGTTGGAGCTCAAACCCTAAGGAATTCCAACAGCTAGTTTTTTGACTGTTGAAATATATACTACCCAAACTGCCCCTAGCTATTTGGGTTTGCTTCCTAGACTTTTCTCCAAACTTTTGGGCTTCCTTGGGCCTATTTTTGAATGTATTTTGGGTTGGTTAAGGCTGCCCAAATGTGTCATGCTTGCTGGACAATGCAGGCTGATTTTTGGGCTTCTAAGTAGATGCACTTGGTTGGTGATGAAGATGGGTTGAGTTATCCTTCTTTTCAACACTCCCCCTCAAGTTGGGTGCGTAGATATCGATAGTGCCCAACTTGTTCATGATTTCTTGAAGATGCATTGCAGTTCCCCCTTTTGTGAAGATATCAGCTAGTTGCTCTTTTCCTTTGATGTAGAGAGTGGCTATAAGCTTTTCTTCCACCTTTTGTCGAATGAAGTGACAATCAACTTCTATGTGTTTAGTCCTTTCATGGAAGACCGGATTGGATGCAATATGAATCGCTGATTGATTGTCACAATGCAAGTTGATTGGTGTAGAAACATTGAACCCTAATTCCTCTACTAGAGCCTTCAACCATACAATCTCACTGGCCGCTGACGCCATTGCCCTATACTCAGCCTCTGCACTCGATCTTGACACCACATGCTGTTTTTTGCTCTTCCATGCTACCAAGTTGCCTCCTACGAACATGCAGCACCCGGTGGTAGATCTTCTATCCTTTGAATCGCTCGCCCAATCTGCATCGCAAAAGCCTTCAATTTGGGAGCTTCCACTGTTCTTCATCCAAATACCTAGTCCGGGTGATTTCTTGATGTAGTGAAGGATGGGCTCAACTGCTCTCCAATGACCCTTCTTTGGAGAATGCATATGTTGACTAATTTGGCTCACGGAAAAGGCTATGTCTGGCCTAGTGATGGTGAGGTAGATCAGTCGTCCTACAAGTCTCTGATATCTCTCTATGTCCTCAAATGGCTCCTCATCATCTACTAGAGGTCCAGGGGTGACAATAGGGCTACAAGCTGGCTTTCCTCCTAGCTTTCCTGTTTCCTACAAAAGATCAAGAGCATATTTCCATTGGGATAGAATTAACCCATTATTACAATAGGCCAACTCAATTCCTAGGAAATACTTTAGTTTCCCTAAATCTTTAATTTCAAACCTAGAACTCAAGAAATTTCTAACTATATCTATTAAATGCATGTCATTTCCTGTAATGATGATATCATCTACGTAAATTAAGGCTATCACAATTTTATCATTGTTTTTTCTAATGAAAACAGATGAGTCGCTATGGCATTTAACAAATCCACTACTAAGGAAAGCATGGCTTAATTTTGCATACCATGCCCTTGGGGATTGCTTCAGCCCGTAGATAGCCTTGCGTAGTTTGCACACATTTCCTCCTGGTTGTTGGAACCCTTGAGGAAGCTGCATGTACACTTCTTCTTCGAGATCTCCTTGAAGGAACGCGTTTGCTACATCCATTTGAAACATGCTCCATCCATGGTTCACTGCAAGAGACATCAAGACCCTAATTGTGTTCATTTTGGCAATGGGTGCATATGTCTCTTTGTAATCTATCCCATATGCTTGAGTGAATCCTTTAGCCACAAGTCTTGCCTTAAACCTTTCAATTGATCCATCACTTTTATATTTGATTTTGTATACCCATTTGCATCCGACGGCCCGCTTGCCCTTTGGAAGAGAGGTGACTTCCCATGTACCGTTCTTAGTCAATGCATCTAGCTCTTCCTTCATTGCCTTTCTCCACCTTGGGTCCTTGGATGCTTCATCATATGTCCTAGGCTCCTGTTCTTTATCTATGCCACTCAAAAAATTTTGGTGGCTCAAAGAAACATGTGAGATGGTATAATAATCAGAAATCGGATGTGATGTTGCCTTGGAGTTATAGTAAACTCTACGGTTAATCCATTCCGAACGGGGAACCCTAAGCCTCATGGATCGCCTAAGGTGAGGAGGTGGTGCATCCAAATCTCCCTCTACATGCTCAGATTCTTCCTCTTCGGTTTCTTGATCTCCCCCTGAAGTGTGGGCTGCCTCCTCTTCTATGGAGTTTGATCCTTCTTCTTCATTATTTTGAGATTGCTCATTAATCTCTTGGGAGGTTCCTTCTGCAATTGGTGGAGATGATTGATTCGGGAGAAGTAAGAAATTCCACGTGCTTGGAGTGTTCTCTTCTTTTGATGATTGATGTTCTTCATTATCTACAAAAAAGGTCTCATTCTCCACAAATATCACATCCTTAGATGTGTATGTTTGGTCAGTCTTAGGGTCATAACATCTATATCCCTTTTCAAAGGAAGCATACCCCAAAAATATGCACTTTCTACCCTTGTGATCTAACTTATCCCTCATGTGTGCTGGAATATGAATGTAACATACACAACCGAATGTTCTAAGATGAGATATCTTAGGTTTTCTATCTAGTAGGACTTCTAAGGGTGACTTGCCATCTAGGACTTGAGATGGGATAAGGTTTATTAGGTGGACAGCGGTTTTTATTCCATCACACCAAAATTTCTTAGGCACATTTGCATGAAACATCATAGCTCTAGTTATTTCTAATATGTGCCTATTTTTCCTTTCGGCCACCCCAATTTGTTGAGGTGTGTACACACAAGACATTTGATGTACAATGCCATTCTCTCTAAGGTAGTTTTCAAATTTCAAACTAGTGAATTCCCCACCATGGTCCGTCCTTAGAATTTTAATGTTAGCATTGTAAAGTTTTGTCACATATCTCTCATAGCTTTTAAAGGCTTCAAAAGCTTGATCTTTGGTATTCAAAAGGTAGACCCAAGTGTACCTAGTTTTTTGGTCTACAAAAGTAATGAAATACTTGTAGCCTAAATGAGATTTGATGGGTGAAGTCCACAAATCCGAATGAACTAAATCAAAAACATCTTTATAAATTGTTTTTGAATTGGGATACATTGATCGAGTTTCTTTTCCCAGAATACAAGCTTTACAATGTCTATCTTCAATATTAATACTTGGAAATAGACGCTTTAAAGCTTGGTAACTAGGATGCCCAAAACGTTTATGCCAAAGAGATCCATCTTCTTTGACATGAGCTACGAGTGCATGATGCTTTTGATCCAAAAAATATAGATCCCCTCTTCTAGAACCCTTGCCAATCAATTGATTCGACTTGAGGTCCTGAAAAGTAACAGTGTTCGGGTCAAAAACAACTCTACACCCTTGATCGTTAGTGACTTTGCTAATGGACAAAAGATTTGAAGTGAGTTGGGGAACAAATAAAGCATTTGATGTTTTTCCAAAAAGTTCAATTTCCCCAATTTGCTCAACTTTCAAATCTTGCCCATTGGCAACACGGACTATCTTATGGTTAGGGAGTTTTTTAAAACGCTTGATTTTTCTTCTATCCCTTACCATATGATGGTCCGTTCCCGAATCAATGAGAAAATCTTCAAAATTGAAAGAGGATAAAGTGCTTTGATTTTTACCATTGGAGGGAGCAAGTTGTTGAAACTTCTTGGAGATGTCATTGAGTTGACTTTGAAGAGCAGCAAAATCAGCCATGGTAGGTCCTTGAAGCTTGGCGTGAAGTGCATTATGCTGCTCGGAAAGTTGCTCCCTTGGTTTGAAGGTCTTGGGCTATAAATGAGGATGAAGGTTCCAACACTTCTCCTTTGTATGTCCTCTTTTCTTGCAATGGGTGCATACATCAATTTTCTTTGGAACTTGATGTGCTTTGGCAGCCATGTGCTCTTCAACGGTAGCCATGTGACCTTGAGCTTCAAGTCTAAGTTTGGAATTTTCTTCCAAACGCATGCTAACTTCCGTTCGTTGGATCATATTTTGCACTTCTCCAAATGAAGGAAATTCATTCATTCGGAGAATTTCTTGTCTAAGAAGAGAGTAGGAATCATCTAGACCCATGAGAAGACTAAAGATTTTATCTTCTTCTTTTCTCTTGTGGAGGACTTTGAGATCTATGGAATCTGGGCGGAGAGTGGAGAGCTCATTCCAAGTATCAGTATATTCCCCAAAGTATTGAGGAAGTGATTTCCCTTCCTTTTTGATGTTTGAAATTTATCGTTTGAGCTCAAAAATTCTGCCAAGGTTAGATTCTTGGCCATAAAGAGAAAACATTGTGTCCCATATTAGTTTTGCATTGGGAGCACAAGTCACCATGGCTTTGTGTGTTTCATCCATGGAATTGAGTAGAAGAAAAAACACATGATTGTCCCTCTTCTTCCATTCTCTGAAGGAAGAATCCAGCTCTTCAAGTGGTTGATCAAGTATGTGACCCTCCAAGTTGTGAAGTTCCAGCGCTCTTCTCATCAAGGCTGCCCATTGATAATAATTTCCTCCTCTTAATTGAATGGAGGATATATTTTGAAATTGGGTAATGTTGATGGAAGGTGGAAGGTCACCCAACCTTGAAGAGGAAGGGATCGAAATTTGCTCTGATACCATGTTGAAATATCAAAAAAATAGAACACAAGAAATGAAGAATACTTCTGAATTTTATTGAAGAAGAATGAGAGCATACATGGACAGATTTGAGAGCATTTTTCTCATAGAGTTTTGGAGATACAATGAGGCTCTATTTATAGAGAAAAGGAAAAAATAGCCAGTAGACAGTGATTCAAAAGTAATATTCCCGTTGGAGCTCAAACCCCAAGGAATTCCAACAGCTAGTTTTTTGACTGTTGAAATATATACTACCCAAACTGCCCCTAGCTATTTGGGTTTGCTTCCTAGACTTTTCTCCAAACTTTTGGGCTTCCTTGGGCCTATTTTTGAATGTGTTTTGGGTTGGTTAAGGCTGCCCAAATGTGTCATGCTTGCTGGACAATGTGTCATGCTTGCCAATTAAGTGATTTGTTTTGAGATCCTGAAAGATAACTTGGTTAGGATCAAAAGTGGCTTTGCAATTATGGTCTTTGGTAATTTTGCTAATGGACATGAGGTTAGAGTTGAATTTTGGTACATATAAAGCTTTAGTTTTCTTTTCTAGGAGTTCAACTTCACCTAGATGATCAACTTTTAGTTTTTGACCATTAGCAACCTTGACAATCTTATAACTAGATAGAGGAATGAATTTCCTAACTTTGTCTTTATCTTTTACCATGTGATTGTCACTGCCCGAATCAATCAACCATTTATTTAAATGAGATGAGTTCAAGTTGTTAACGGAATGAAGGGCAACTTGGCTAAGGAGCTTTTTCATATCTTTTTGCATCTCCTCCATCTTGGATTCGAGTGCAGCTACTTGGTGATGAAATTTAAATATAGCAAGCTAAGAATGAAGAAAGAAATTTCAAGAATTTAATTAAGAAATCAAAGAGAGTTTACATGCAATGAAGGCATATTTTTCATACCTTCCAAATGAACAACTAAGCCCTATTTATAGAGAACAAGAGGAGAGGGAAAGAAATGAGAAAAGAGAAGGAGGAGAGGGCAATGCCCTCTCCATTTCTAGCCGTTGGGGACAGCCCCAACGGCTATCTTTTGCTAGCTGTTGGGGGACCTTTTGGTCCCCCATTTGCTGGCCCGGGCTGGGCCCGGGGCCCAGCCCGAATTCTGCTGGCAAGGCCCATTTAGGGTCCAAATTGGAACCCTAAAAGGGAATTACAGTTATAACAAAAGAAAGGGAAAATTCTACCTAAATTAGAGTTATACATTTAGACTTCATTCCCTTAGGATATAAACCCTAATTATCCTTTATTTCAACACTCCCCCTCAAGTTGGGTGTGTATGTATCTATAACACCCAACTTGACCATATTTTTATGTATGTGATTGGCGGTTCCCGACTTGGTAAAGATATCCGCTACTTGATCCTCACTTCGTGTAAAGCTTGGAGTGATGAGTTTTTCTTTAAACTTTTGTCTCACAAAGTGACAATCCACCTCAATATGTTTTGTTCTTTCATGAAAAACCGGATTTGAGACTATGTGAATAGCCGATTGATTGTCACAATGGAGAGGGATTGGAGTAGGAACGGAGAACCCTAGTTCTTCAATTAGAGCTTTTAACCAAACTATCTCACTTGATGCGGCTGCCATGGCTCTATATTCCGCTTCAGCACTTGATCTTGAGACCACATGTTGTTTTTTGCTTTTCCAAGAAACTAGATTTCCTCCAACAAACATATAATATCCTGTGGTTGATCGTCTATCTTCTGAATCTCTGACCCAATCCGCATCACAATATCCTACGATTTGTGAGTTGTTGTTCTTCTTCATCCAAACTCCCATGCCCGGTGTGCCTTTTAGATAATGGAGGATTCTTTCGGTGGCTCTCCAATGCTTTCTTTTTGGCTTGTGCATATGTTGGCTAACTTGACTCACGGCAAAGGAGATGTCCGGTCTCGTTATGGTGAGGTAGATCAATTTCCCTACGAGCCTTTGATATCTTGCTTCATCCTCATAATCTTCATCATCATCCTTGAGGCCACAAGAGGAGCTAATGGGACTGCAAGCGGGCTTGGCACCTAACTTTCCGGTTTCCTGCAAGAGATCAAGCACATACTTCCTTTGTGATAGAACAAGCCCATTTGGACAATAGGCGAGTTCTATCCCTAAGAAGTACTTTAGTTTTCCTAAGTCTTTAATATCAAATTTTGTTTGTAAGAAACTTCTTACTTGGTTGATTAAATCTAAATCATTACCGGTTATGATTATATCATCTACATAAACTAACACTATAATGATTTTTCCATCTAGTTTCTTAATGAAGAGAGAAGTGTCACTATTGCTTTTTTTGAAATCATGATAAAAAAGAGTTGAGCTAAGTTTGGCATACTAAGCTCTTGGAGATTGTTTGAGACCGTAGATTGCTTTCCTAAGTTTGCAAACCTTGTTGAGTTGGTGAGAGAAGCTCGGTGGAATCTCCATGTACACTTCCTCTTCTAGATCCCCTTGAAGGAATGCATTGGCTACGTCCATTTGAAACATTGGCCAAGAGTGATTGATTGCAAGGGACATCAAGACTCGAATTGTGTTCATCTTGGCCACCGGGGCATAAGTTTCCTTGTAGTCTACTCCATAAGCTTGAGTGAAACCCTTTGCAACTAATCTTGCTTTGTATCTATCAATACTTCCATCACTCTTGTGCTTGATTTTATAGACTCATTTACATCCTACCGCCCTTTTTCCTTTAGGAAGAGATGATAACTCCCAAGTTCCGTTTCTTTCTAAGGCTTCTAGCTCATCTTTCATTGCTTGGATCCATTGAGGAAGTTGTTTTGCTTCTTCAAAGTTTCTAGGCTCTTGATGATGGTCTAAGTTCTTGATGAATTTTTGATGGCTACAAGACATGTTAGCAATCGAATAATATTGGGAAATCGGGTGAGATGTTACCTTTGAGTTATAGAAAACTCTTTTGTTGATCCATTCCGAAGGAGGGAGCCTAAGCCTTGTTGATCTTCGAAGAGGAAGAGGAGGCGGCTGCTCAATGCTTTGTTCTTCTTCCTCTATAACTTGCCCTTGATCTAAGTTGTCTCCCCCTTCCTCTTGGATGGATTCATGATCAGAATGAGATGAGGTTGATTCTTCTTGAGTTGGATCATTTTCGGCTTGGATTGGTTGTTCTTCTTCTTCATTTTGATGAGAAGGTTCTTTGATTGAGGGAAGGACTATATTCCAATGGTCTTGAGCTCCTCTTTCCTTTGATTGCTCTTGATCCTCTTTTCCTACAAAATAAGGTTCTCTTTCTACAAATATCACATCCTTGGATGTGTATAGCTTTTTGGTTAGGGGATCATAACATTTATATCCTTTTTCAAAGGTAGAGTATCCTAAAAATATACATTTTCTCCCTCTTTCATCTAGTTTATTTCTAAAGTTTTCTGGTACATGCACATAACAAATGCACCCAAAAACTTTTAAGTGTGAGATACTAGGTTTTCTTCCTAGGAGTAGTTCTAAAGGGGACTTTCTTTCTAGCACTTGAGAGGGCATAAGGTTATAAGGTGGGCAGCGGTTTTAATGGCTTCACTCCAAAACTTTTTAGGTACATTGGAGTGAAACATCATAGCCCTAGCCGTTTTTAGTAAATGTCTATTTTTCCTTTCGGCAACTCCATTTTGTTGAGGAGTGTACACACAAGACTTTTGATGAATAATTCCTTTTTCTTCTAGAAAATTTTCAAGTGCATGGCTCGTATATTCTGTTAAAAATAAGGGAGAAGATGAAGATAAGTCTCAAGGTATTCAACTTGAAAATATGATAATGTCATAAACATTGGGCTTTTTATTTTTTAATGTTCAGAATTTGGCAACATATTTATGACCCAAAATACATTCAAAAACAAGCCCAATGAAGCCCAAAAGTATGGAGAAAAGTCTAAGAGGTAAACCCAAATAGCTAGGGGCAGTTTGGGCAATGTATATTCCAACAGTCCAAAAACTAGCTGTTGGAATTCCTTGGGATTTGAGCCCCAACGGGAATATTGACTTTGTTCTCTCTCTACTGGCTATTTTTCTCCCTTTGCCTATAAATAGAGCTATTGCTCTCCTTGTAAAATTAAGAGGAAGATAATCTCTCTTCCTTTGTATCATTCTACTACATCAATAAAAACCAGAAGTTTATTAGATTTCTCTCTCTTCTTAGTCAAAAATCCAACATGGTATCAGAGCAAACATCGACTCCGGGGTTGGGAAATTCTCTTCCTCAAATCTCTTCCTTTCAAATCCAACTTTTCTCCCAAGTTATTCTAAGCTCAACCAATTACTTCCAATGGGCTAGTCATATCAGAAGATCTCTCAATGGAGCAAAACTTCTGTCTTTCATTACAAAAGATCCTATGGATCGGCTAGACCCACGATTTGATGAATGGAAGGAGGTGGATGATCAAGTGTTCCTATTGCTAACAAGCTCCATGGATCAAGCACACAAAAATATGGTAATGTGCTGTCCGAGTTCCAAATCCTTATGGGAGCAAATGTATGGGTTATATGGTCAGGAATCAAACTTGAGCAGAATATTTGAAATACAAAAAAGGATTGCGGCCATCCAAATGGAGGAGAAATCAATTACACAATTGTTCGGAGAACACGAGGACTTGTGGAATGAGCTTAACACATTGAGACCTCTCACAAGTGATATAAAAGTGCTGCAAAAGAGACAAGATGAAGACAAGGTGTTTTCATTGCTCTCATCACTCAATGAGTCATTTGTACAACTTCGACAGGAAATTCTTCGAATGAAAGAATTTCCATCATACCAAGAGACTCGATTTATGATTCAAAGAGCTGCAGCTTCTCAAAGGCTTGAAGAAAGCAATCAGTCCAAAAGTGAAGTTCATGGGTTCTCCACAAAGCAGAATGAGCAAGCTGCAAATAAGGCTCATCAGGGAATAAAAAAGGTGTGTTCTCATTGCAAAAAGTTGGGACATACCAAGGATGGTTGCTGGTTTCTTCTGTTGGATTTTTGACTAAGAAGAGAGAGAAATCTAATAAACTTCTGGTTTTTATTGATGTAGTAGAATGATACAAAGGAAGAGAGATTATCTTCCTCTTCATTTTACAAGGAGAGCAATAGCTCTATTTATAGGCAAAGGGAGAAAAATAGCCAGTAGAGAGAGAACAAAGTCAATATTCCCGTTGGGGCTCAAACCCCAAGGAATTCCAACAGCTAGTTTTTGGACTGTTGGAATATACATTGCCCAAACTGCCCCTAGCTATTTGGGTTTACCTCTTAGACTTTTCTCCATATTTTTGGGCTTCATTGGGCTTGTTTTTGAATGTATTTTGGGTCATAAATATGTTGTCAAATTCTGAACATTAAAAAATAAAAGGCCCAATGTTTATGACATTATCATATTTTCAAGTTGAATACCTTGAGACTTATCTTCATCTTCTCCCTTATTTTTAACACTCCCCCTCAAGTTAGGTGCATAGATGTCTATAGACCCTAACTTGCTAAGGATGTGCTGAAGATGTTTCTCAGTTGTTGCCTTAGTGAAAATGTCAGCTAGCTGGTCTTCACTTCTAACATATGAGGTTGAAATTGTCTTGTTTTCTAATTTTTCTCGAACAAAATGACAATCAACCTCAATGTGCTTCGTTCTTTCATGAAATACTGGATTGGCAGCGATATGAAGAGCTGCTTGATTATCGCAATGTAAAAGAATAGGAGCGATAGTAGGAAATCCCATCTCCTCAAGTAATGCCTTTAGCCAAACTATTTCGCTTGTAGCCGCTGCCATTGCTCTGTATTCAGCCTCAGCGCTTGATCTGGATACAACAGATTGTTTCTTGCTTTTCCATGTTACAAGATTTCCTCCCACGAACATGCAGTAGCCGGTGGTGGATCTCCTGTCCGTGACATCCCCAGCCCAATCTGCATCACAGTAGCCATAAATCTCCATGCTGTGGTTGTTTTTCATAAGAATTCCCCTTCCTGGTGAGCTTTTTAAATACTTGAGAATTCTTTCTGCTGCCTTCCAATCTTGAATCCTTGGAGCATGCATCCGTTGGCTGATTAAGCTGACGCCATAAGTGATATCTGGTCTTGTAATGGTGAGGTAGATGAGCCTCCCCACAAGTCTTTGATATCTAGGAATATCCTGAAACATTTCTTCATCACCTTGTGCTCGTTCTGCTATGGATATAGGAGTTGCTGCTGGTTTAGCTCCTACCTTTCCAGTTTCCTGCAAAAGGTCAAGTACATATTTCCTTTGGCATAGAACTAGCCCCTTATGAGAATAGGCAAGCTCTATTCCTAAGAAATACTTTAGTTTTCCCAAATCTTTAATCTCAAAAGTAGATTTAAGAAAATTTCTAACTTGATCAATACCATTCATATCACTTCCTGTAATAACTATATCATCTACGTAGATAAGAACAATAGTGATTTCTTTATTGTTAACTTTAGTAAACATGGAGGAATCACTAATGGATTTCTTAAAGTTATTACCAAGAAGTGCTGAACTTAATTTTGCATACCAGGCACGAGGAGATTGTTTTAACCCATAGATTGCTTTTTTAAGACGACACACCTTGATGTTTGAATCCTCATCTAGCCCTTGGGGAATTTGCATGTAGATTTCTTCGTCTAAGTCCCCTTGAAGGAAAGCATTCTTCACGTCCATTTGATACATTGGCCATTCTCCATTGGTTGCAATTGATATCAAAACCCTTATCGTTTTCATTTTGGCAACAGGGGCAAAAGTCTCAGTGTAGTCTTCTCCATAAGTTTGTGTGAATCCTTTGGCTACAAGTCTTGCCTTGTAGCGTTCAATGGATCCATCACTTTTATACTTGATTTTGAACACCCATTTACACCCGACAACCTTTCTTCCCTTAGGGAGAGTAGTAATCTCCCACGTCCCATTTTTATTCAATGCATCTAGTTCTTCAAGCATAGCTTGTCTCCATTCGGGTTTGGTATTTGCCTCATCAAAAGCCTTAGGTTCCTGTGATGAGTCAATGCCACTCAAGAACCCTTGATGGCTTGAGGAAGTGTTAGATACACAATAGTAATTTGAAATAGGATAGTGAGTTACCTTAGAATTGTAATAGACTCTTCTGTTGATCCACTCTGAGGGAGGAAGCCTCAATCTGGTGGAACGTCGAAGTGGAGGAGCCAGCGGAGAGGACAGTCTAGTTTCGTCTCCGGATTCTCCTAAGGTAGGTAATCCCTCGCCTTCTTCTCTTTCTTCGGAAGAGTTCTCTTCATTTTCAGACTCATCCACTCCTCCCTCTTCGTTTTCTCCCCCTGAAAGTGAATTCCCTTCATTGGATTCTTGAGGAACCAGAGGAGGATTTATGGGAACATCGCAGAAGATTCGCAAGTCATTGCTTGATGAATTTTCTTCATTTTTTTCTCCTGCAAAAAAGAATTCATTTTCTACAAATATCACATCTTTCGATGTGTATACCTTGTTAGAGTCAGGTTCAAAACAAATATATCCTTTTTGGAATGAAGCGTACCTAATAAAAACACATTTCCTTCCTTTGATATCTAACTTATCTCTAAACTGCCTAGGAATATGAACATAACAAATACACCCAAAAACTCTAAGGTGAGAGAGGTTTTGGTTTGTCTTTTCTAAGCAACTCTAATGGAGATTTTCCATGGAGAACTCTAGTTGGAAGACGATTTATTAAATGAGCTGCGGTACTAACCGCATCACTCCAAAAACGCTTAGGCATATTAGCAAAGAACATGATAGTTCTAGCTATTTCTAGGAGATGTCTATTTTTGCGTTCGGCAACTCCATTTTGTTGGGGAGTGTAGGGACAACTAGTTTGATGAATAATTCCATTCTCCTCAATGAAATTTTTGAAATTAGTGCTCATATATTCCCCACCATTATCTGTCCTAAGAATTTTAATGTTGGCCTCATATTGTTTTATAATATACTTGTAAAAGGACTTGAAGGCTTCATAAACTTGGTCTTTTGATCTTAGCATATACACCCATGTATACCTAGACTTATGATCTATAAATGAGATAAAATACTTAAATCCCCTTCTAGATATCATAGGTGAAGTCCATACATCCGAGTGAACAAGATCAAAAGGCTTTTTATATTGAGTTTCAGAAATAGGATAATACATTCGGGTTTCCTTTCCAAAAATGCATGCTTCACAATGTCTATCACTACAATTTTTTGATGGGAATAGGCATTTCAAAGCTTGCATAGAAGGATGACCTAATCTAGCATGCCAAAGGAGGTAACTTTCCTCTCGGATTGCAGAAAATACAAAACTATCTTGTTTCCAAAAATACAAGTTATCTTGCATAGAACCACTACCAATCACTTGATTCGTCTCCAAATTCTGAAAAACAACAGAATGAGGGTCAAAAATAGCTTTGCAATTTAAGTCCTTAGTGACTTGTCCAATGGACATAAGATTAGAGGTAAATTGAGGAACATATAAGGCCTTTGATTTTCTTCCAAATATTTCAACATCCCCAATTTGCTTAATTTTGAAATTATGTCCATTCGCAACTTTAACCATTTTAGGTTCTAGGAGAGGTTCAAGATTCTGAAAATTTTGCTTATCTTTGACCATATGGTGATCACAACCTGAATCTATCAACCATTTTGAAGAAGTAACAGATGAGTTAGAGCAAGTACCTGAGGAGGATTTTCCTAATTTTTGAGATGTCAGATTTGCTTTGTTTGCAGCTGGTTGAGCATTTTGCTCCCTCCTCTCTTGCTCTTTTTTCTTGATGAACTCAGGTTTAAGGTTAGGATGAAGAAACCAGCAACCATCCTTGGTATGTCCCAACTTTTTGCAATGAGAACACACCTTTTTTATTCCCTGATGAGCCTTATTTGCAGCTTGCTCATTCTGCTTTGTGGAGAACCCATGAACTTCACTTTTGGACTGATTGCTTTCCTCAAGCCTTTGAGAAGCTGCAGCTCTTTGAATCATAAATCGAGTCTCTTGGTATGATGGAAATTCTTTCATTCGAAGAATTTCCTGTCGAAGTTGTACAAATGACTCATTGAGTGATGAGAGCAATGAAAACACCTTGTCTTCATCTTGTCTCTTTTGCAGCACTTTTATATCACTTGTGAGAGGTCTCAATGTGTTGAGCTCATTCCATAAGTCCTCGTGTTCTCCGAACAATTGTGTAATTGATTTCTCCTCCATTTGGATGGTCGCAATCCTTTTTTGTATTTCAAATATTCTGCTCAAGTTTGATTCCTGACCATATAACCCATACATTTGCTCCCATAAGGATTTGGAACTCGGACAGCACATTACCATATTTTTGTGTGCTTGATCCATGGAGCTTGTTAGCAATAGGAACACTTGATCATCCAGCTCCTTCCATTCATCAAATCGTGGGTCTAGCTGATCCATAGGATCTTTTGTAATGAAAGACAGAAGTTTTGCTCCATTGAGAGATCTTCTGATATGACTAGCCCATTGGAAGTAATTGGTTGAGCTTAGAATAATTTGGGAGAAAAGTTGGATTTGAAAGGAAGAGATTTGAGGAAGAGAATTTCCCAACCCCGGAGTCGATGTTTGCTCTGATACCATGTTGGATTTTTGACTAAGAAGAGAGAGAAATCTAATAAACTTCTGGTTTTTATTGATGTAGTAGAATGATACAAAGGAAGAGAGATTATCTTCCTCTTCATTTTACAAGGAGAGCAATAGCTCTATTTATAGGCAAAGGGAGAAAAATAGCCAGTAGAGAGAGAACAAAGTCAATATTCCCGTTGGGGCTCAAACCCCAAGGAATTCCAACAGCTAGTTTTTGGACTGTTGGAATATACATTGCCCAAACTGCCCCTAGCTATTTGGGTTTACCTCTTAGACTTTTCTCCATATTTTTGGGCTTCATTGGGCTTGTTTTTGAATGTATTTTGGGTCATAAATATGTTGTCAAATTCTGAACATTAAAAAATAAAAGGCCCAATGTTTATGACATTATCATATTTTCAAGTTGAATACCTTGAGACTTATCTTCATCTTCTCCCTTATTTTTAACATCTTCATCCTAACCTTAAACCTGAGTTCATCAAGAAAAAAGAGCAAGAGAGGAGGGAGCAAAATGCTCAACCAGCTGCAAACAAAGCAAATCTGACATCTCAAAAATTAGAAAAATCCTCCTCAGGTACTTGCTCTAACTCATCTGTTACTTCTTCAAAATGGTTGATAGATTCAGGTTGTGATCACCATATGGTCAAAGATAAGCAAAATTTTCAGAATCTTGAACCTCTCCTAGAACCTAAAATGGTTAAAGTTGCGAATGGACATAATTTCAAAATTAAGCAAATTGGGGATGTTGAAATATTTGGAAGAAAATCAAAGGCCTTATATGTTCCTCAATTTACCTCTAATCTTATGTCCATTGGACAAGTCACTAAGGACTTAAATTGCAAAGCTATTTTTGACCCTCATTCTGTTGTTTTTCAGAATTTGGAGACGAATCAAGTGATTGGTAGTGGTTCTATGCAAGATAACTTGTATTTTTGGAAACAAGATAGTTTTGTATTTTCCGCAATCCGAGAGGAAAGTTACCTCCTTTGGCATGCTAGATTAGGTCATCCTTCTATGCAAGCTCTGAAATGCCTATTCCCATCAAAAAATTGTAGTGATAGACATTGTGAAGCATGCATTTTTGGAAAGGAAACCCGAATGTATTATCCTATTTCTGAAACTCAATATAAAAAGCCTTTTGATCTTGTTCACTCGGATGTATGGACTTCACCTATGATATCTAGAAGGGGATTTAAGTATTTTATCTCATTTATAGATCATAAGTCTAGGTATACATGGGTGTATATGCTAAGATCAAAAGACCAAGTTTACGAAGCCTTCAAGTCCTTTTACAAGTATATTATAAAACAATATGAGGCCAACATTAAAATTCTTAGGACAGATAATGGTGGGGAATATATGAGCACCAATTTCAAAAATTTCATTGAGGAGAATGGAATTATTCATCAAACTAGTTGTCCCTACACTCCCCAACAAAATGGAGTTGCCGAACGCAAAAATAGACATCTCCTAGAAATAGCTAGAACTATCATGTTCTTTGCTAATATGCCTAAGCGTTTTTGGAGTGATGCGGTTAGTACCGCAGCTCATTTAATAAATCGTCTTCCAACTAGAGTTCTCCATGGAAAATCTCCATTAGAGTTGCTTAGAAAAGACAAACCAAACCTCTCTCACCTTAGAGTTTTTGGGTGTATTTGTTATGTTCATATTCCTAGGCAGTTTAGAGATAAGTTAGATATCAAAGGAAGGAAATGTGTTTTTATTGGGTACGCTTCATTCCAAAAAGGATATATTTGTTTTGAACCTGACTCTAACAAGGTATACACATCGAAAGATGTGATATTTGTAGAAAATGAATTCTTTTTTGCAGGAGAAAAAAATGAAGAAAATTCATCAAGCAATGACTTGCGAATCTTCTGCGATGTTCCCATAAATCCTCCTCTGGTTCCTCAAGAATCCAATGAAGAGAATTCACTTTCAGGGGGAGAAAACGAAGAGGGAGGAGTGGATGAGTCTGAAAATGAAGAGAACTCTTCCGAAGAAAGAGAAGAAGGCGAGGGATTACCTACCTTAGGAGAATCCGGAGACGAAACTAGACTGCCCTCTCCGCTGGCTCCTCCACTTCGACGTTCCACCAGATTGAGGCTTCCTCCCTCAGAGTGGATCAACAGAAGAGTTTATTACAATTCTAAGGTAACTCACTATCCTATTTCAAATTACTATTGTGTATCTAATACTTCCTCAAGCCATCAAGGGTTCTTGAGTGGCATTGACTCATCACAGGAACCTAAGGATTTTGATGAGGCAAATACCAAACCCGAATGGAGACAAGCTATGCTTGAAGAACTAGATGCATTGAATAAAAATGGGACGTGGGAGATTACTACTCTCCCTAAGGGAAGAAATGCTGTCGGGTGTAAATGGGTGTTCAAAATCAAGTATAAAAGTGATGGATCCATTGAACGCTACAAGGCAAGACTTGTAGCCAAAGGATTCACACAAACTTATGGAGAAGACTACACTGAGACTTTTGCCCCTGTTGCCAAAATGAAAACGATAAGGGTTTTGATGTCAATTGCAACCAATGGAGAATGGCCAATGTATCAAATGGACGTGAAGAATGCTTTCCTTCAAGGGGACTTAGACGAAGAAATCTACATGCAAATTCCCCAAGGGCTAGATGAGGATTCAAACATCAAGGTGTGTCGTCTTAAAAAAGCAATCTATGGGTTAAAACAATCTCCTCGTGCCTGGTATGCAAAATTAAGTTCAGCACTTCTTGGTAATAACTTTAAGAAATCCATTAGTGATTCCTCCATGTTTACTAAAGTTAACAATGAAGAAATCACTATTGTTCTTATTTATGTAGATGATATAGTTATTACAGGAAGTGATATGAATGGTATTGATCAAGTTAGAAATTTCCTTAAATCTACTTTTGAGATTAAAGATTTGGGAAAACTAAAGTATTTCTTAGGAATAGAGCTTGCCTATTCTCATAAGGGGCTAGTTCTATGCCAAAGGAAATATGTACTTGACCTTTTGCAGGAAACTGGAAAGGTAGGAGCTAAACCAGCAGCAACTCCTATATCCATAGCAGAACGAGCACAAGGTGATGAAGAAATGTTCCAGGATATTCCTAGATATCAAAGACTTGTGGGGAGGCTCATCTACCTCACCATTACAAGACCAGATATCACCTATGCCGTCAGCTTAATCAGTCAACGGATGCATGCTCCAAGGATTCAAGATTGGAAGGCAGCAGAAAGAATTCTCAAGTATTTAAAAAGCTCACCAGGAAGGGGAATTCTTATGAAAAACAACCACAGCATGGAGATTTATGGCTACTGTGATGCAGATTGGGCTGGGGATGTCACGGACAGGAGATCCACCACCGGCTACTGCATGTTCGTGGGAGGAAATCTTGTAACATGGAAAAGCAAGAAACAATCTGTTGTATCCAGATCAAGCGCTGAGGCTGAATACAGAGCAATGGCAGCGGCTACAAGCGAAATAGTTTGGCTAAAGGCATTACTTGAGGAGATGGGATTTCCTACTATCGCTCCTATTCTTCTACATTGCGATAATCAAGCAGCTCTTCATATCGCTGCCAATCCAGTATTTCATGAAAGAACGAAGCACATTGAGGTTGATTGTCATTTTGTTCGAGAAAAATTAGAAAACAAGACAATTTCAACCTCATATGTTAGAAGTGAAGACCAGCTAGCTGACATTTTCACTAAGGCAACAACTGAGAAACATCTTCAGCACATCCTTAGCAAGTTAGGGTCCATAGACATCTATGCACCTAACTTGAGGGGGAGTGTTAAAAATAAGGGAGAAGATGAAGATAAGTCTCAAGGTATTCAACTTGAAAATATGATAATGTCATAAACATTGGGCCTTTTATTTTTTAATGTTCAGAATTTGGCAACATATTTATGACCCAAAATACATTCAAAAACAAGCCCAATGAAGCCCAAAAGTATGGAGAAAAGTCTAAGAGGTAAACCCAAATAGCTAGGGGCAGTTTGGGCAATGTATATTCCAACAGTCCAAAAACTAGCTGTTGGAATTCCTTGGGGTTTGAGCCCCAACGGGAATATTGACTTTGTTCTCTCTCTACTGGCTATTTTTCTCCCTTTGCCTATAAATAGAGCTATTGCTCTCCTTGTAAAATTAAGAGGAAGATAATCTCTCTTCCTTTGTATCATTCTACTACATCAATAAAAACCAGAAGTTTATTAGATTTCTCTCTCTTCTTAGTCAAAAATCCAACATAAACTTGTTGATTTTCTTTTTATCTTTTACCATATGATCGTCACATCCAGAATCTATGAGCCAAGAATTGGAAATAGATGAAGATAAGGAATTACCAGAATGGTGACTAATCTGCCCAACAAGTCGTTTGAATTCCTTATGCATCTCCTCCATCTTGGATTCGAGTGCTGCCACTTGAGACACTTGTTGAGCATTTGAAGATGATTCCGGATTTTTCCTAGCATATTTCGGCCTCAAATGTGGGTGTAGGAACCAGCATTTTTCTTTCTTATGGCCGGACTTCTTGCAAAGTGGGCAGATGTCTCTTTTTGCAAAGTTTTGAGTGTTGTTGGCCGGATGCTCTTCATGGACAGCTTGGAAGGCTTGAGAGTCGGATTTAAGCTTGGTAGATTCTTCAAGCCTTAAGCTAGTCTCGGTTCTTTGCACCAAGAATTGGACTTCTTGAAATGAAGGAAAGACCTTCATTCGAAGAATCTCTTGTCGAATTGGAGCATATTCATCTCCAAGACCCATGAGTAGACCAAAGGTCATATCTTCATCGTTCATTTGAAGAATGGTCTTGAGATTTATAGTAGGAGGCCTTAAGAGATTGAGTTCATTCCATAGATCCCTATATTCCCCAAAGTATTCGGGTAAGGATTTACCTCCTTTTTGAATTTTGAAGATCTTCTTTTTCAGCTCAAAGATTCTTCCGGTGTTGGATTCTTGACCATATAATGATTGCATTTGCTCCCATAATGCTCTTGCGTTTGGAATACATGTGACCATAGCCTTGTGAGTTTTGTCAAGAGACATTTGAAGGAGCACCACCACTTGATCGTCTTTCTTCTTCCATACTCTGAATAATGGATTGGCTTCATCAAGAGGTTCTTCAAAGATGTGATTTTCAAGGTTGTAGAAGTTTAGGGACCTCTTGATGGTGTCTTGCCAAGCATTGTAGTTTGTTGAATCTAGAAGTAAGGAGGTGAACATTGAGGTGCTAATTTTGTTGAAATGAAGAACACTTAGGGTACTCAATTAACCCTAAATTGATTGTATTTTTCCTTACTTATTTGAGGCCTAAAGGAAACCTAAGCATAGAGGCAAATTAATGCCTCTCTTATCTAGATTTCTTGGCCCAATTTAGGGTCCCTTTATGGGTCAGACCCGCGGGCTTTGGGCTGGGCCCTTCGGGCCCAGCCCGGGCCAGCAAATGGGGGACCATTTGGTCCCCCAGCAGCTAGCAAGAGCTAGCCGTTGGAGGCCCCAACGGCTAGTTCCTAAACTAGCCGTTGGAAGCCTCCAACGGCTAGCTAGAGGAGAGAGCATTATGCTCTCTCCTCTCTTCCATTCTCCCATTCTTTTCTTCCTCTCTTTTTCTCTATAAATAGGGATTCACTTCCCCTTTGTAATCTATGAAAAAGTTCTCTTATTATGTACAAGAATTGCTCTCAAATTCAATGAAGTTCTAAATTTTAGTTTGTTCTTCTTACTTTGAATTTCAACAAATTTGTGGTGGAGGGTCATTAAGACCGGAAGAGGAAGGTATCGTTGCCTGCTCTGTTACCATGTTGAGATTTCAAGCTATCAAGCAACTAGGATTGAATGAAAACTTAAAGATCTTTATTTGAAGAAAGAGTGCACAATGAGAGCATTGTTTTTTCATGGATAGAACATCCCATAAAACTTAAATTTTAGCCATTTTTATGGCTGTTATACAGTGCAACGGCTAGTTCAAAAGAACTAGCCGTTTTGCCCTTTTTAGGGCCCATTTTGGGCTTCTTTTAGGGGCTTAACAATGCCATTTTTTAGGACTAAAAAACTCATAAGGAACGGGCCAAATACATCTCATGGATGGGCTTAAACTTGGCTTGAAATGGGGCCTATGCTAACTACACTTAATTCTCTTTTATTTCAACAGGAGCATGTTTCAAATGGATGTAGCAAACGCGTTCCTTCAAGGAGATCTCGAAGAAGAAGTGTACATGCAACTTCCTCAAGGGTTCCAACAACAAGGAGGAAACGTGTGCAAACTACGCAAGGCTATCTACAGGCTGAAGCAATCCCCAAGGGCATGGTATGCAAAATTAAGCCATGCTTTCCTTAGTAGTGGATTTGTTAAATGCCATAGCGACTCTTCTGTTTTCATTAGAAAAAACAATGATAAAATAGTGATAGCCTTAGTTTACGTAGATGATATCATCATTACTGGAAATGACATGTATTTAATAGATATAGTTAGAAATTTCTTGAGTTCTAGGTTTGAAATTAAAGATTTAGGGAGACTAAAGTATTTCCTAGGAATTGAGTTAGCCTATTGTAATAATGGGTTGATTCTATCCCAAAGGAAATATGCACTTGATCTTTTGCAGGAAACAGGAAAGCTAGGAGGAAAGCCAGCTTGTAGCCCTATTGTCACCACTGGACCTCTAGTAGATGATGAGGAGCCACTTGAGGACATAGAGAGATATCAAAGACTTGTAGGACGACTGATCTACCTCACCATCACTAGGCCAGACATAGCCTTTGCCGTGAGCCAAATTAGTCAACATATGCATTCTCCAAAGATGGGTCATTGGAGAGCAGTTGAGCGCATCCTTCACTACATCAAGAAATCACCAGGACTAGGT
This sequence comes from Dillenia suffruticosa, assembly GCA_033439265.1. Lineage (NCBI taxonomy): Eukaryota > Viridiplantae > Streptophyta > Magnoliopsida > Dilleniales > Dilleniaceae > Dillenia > Dillenia suffruticosa. Next base: position 8,192,549 of record JAVTVX010000005.1, read on the forward strand.
ATTTGGATGAAGAACAATGGAAGCTCCCAAATTGAAGGCTTTTGCGATGCAGATTGGGCGAGCGATTCAAAGGATAGAAGATCTACCACCGGGTACTGCATGTTCATAGGAGGCAACTTGGTAGCATGGAAGAGCAAAAAACAACATGTGGTGTCAAGATCGAGTGCAGAGGCTGAGTATAGAGCAATGGCGTCAGCAGCCAGTGAGATTGTATGGTTGAAGGCTCTAGTAGAGGAATTAGGGTTCAATGTTTCTATACCAATCAACTTGCATTGTGACAATCAATCGGCAATTCATATTACATCCAATCCGGTCTTCCATGAAAGGACTAAACACATAGAAGTTGATTGTCACTTCATTCGACAAAAGGTGGAAGAAAAGCTTATAGCCACTCCCTACATCAAAGGAAAAGAGCAACTAGCTGATATCTTCACAAAAGGGGGAACTGCAATGCATCTTCAAGAAATCATGAACAAGTTGGGCACTATCGATATCTACGCACCCAACTTGAGGGGGAGTGTTGAAAAGAATGATAACTTAACCCATCTTCATCACCAACCAAGTGCATCTACTTAGAAGTCCAAAAATCAGCATGCATTGTCCAGCAAGCATGGCCCATTTGGGCAGCCTAAACCAACCCAAAATACATTCAAAAATAGGCCCAAGGAAGCCCAAAAGTTTGGAGAAAAGTCTAGGAAGCAAACCCAAATAGCTAGGGGCAGTTTGGGCAGCATATATTTCAACAGTCAAAAAACTAGCTGTTGGAATTCCTTGGGTTTGAGCTCCAACGGGAATATCACTTTCTACTGGCTATTTTTCGCTTTTCTCTATAAATAGAGCCTCATTGTATCTCCAAAATCTATGAGAAAAATGCTCTCAAATCTGTCCATGTATGCTCTCATTCTTCTTCAATAAAATTCAGAAGTATTCTTCATTTCTTGTGCTCTATTTTTTTATATTTCAACAAAGCGATGATCAAATTGCCGACATCCTCACCAAGCCTGGGACCGCCAATCATATTCAAAAAAACCTGGTCAAGTTAGGTGTTTTAGATACATACACACCCAACTTGAGGAGGAGTGTTGAAATAAAAGAGAATTAAGTGTAGTTAGCATAGGCCCCATTTCAAGCCAAGTTTAAGCCCATCCATGAGATGTATTTGGCCCGTTCCTTATGAGTTTTTTAGTCCTCAAAAAGGGCATTGTTAAGCCCCTAAAAGAAGCCCAAAATGGGCCCTAAAAAGGGCAAAACGGCTAGTTCTTTTGAACTAGCCGTTGCACTGTATAACAGCCATAAAAATGGCTGTTATACAGTGATTTTGGGGACAGAAATCTGTCCCCCAATGTTCCCCAACGGATCCTTGAGTGTTTGGGGTCTTTTTCCCTCTCTTTCTCATGTAATAATCTCTATAAATAGGAACTTGTATGGGATGTTCTATCCATGAAAAAACAATGCTCTCATTGTGCACTCTTTCTTCAAATAAAGATCTTTAAGTTTTCATTCAATCCTAGTTGCTTGATAGCTTGAAATCTCAACAAGGAGGACTTTATTACTTGGATCAAGAACAAAATGCACATGTAGCTCATGTTAAGGAGGATCAATCTCTTTGGCATAGACGCTTAGGACATCCTAGTGATCGAGTTTTAAAACGTCTATTCCTAACTTTAAATTTTGAGAATAGACATTGTAAAGCTTGTATTTTGGCAAAGGAAACCCGAACAATGTATCCTATTTCAGAAACAATATATGAAAATCCTTTTGATTTAGTTCATTCCGATGTTTGGACTTCACCCATCATGTCCCACTTAGGTTACAAATACTTCATTACTTTCATTGATCACAAAACAAGGCACACATGGGTGTATCTTCTAAATACCAAAGACCAAGCTCTTAAAGCACTCAAGAGCTATGTGAAGTATGTAACCAAACTATATAATGCCAATATAAAAGTCCTAAGGTCAGATCATGGTGGTGAATTTACAAGTCTTAATTTCGAAAATTACCTTAAAGACAATATAGCATTATACACCAAATGTCATGTGTTTACACACCCCAACAAAATGGGGTAGCGGAAGGGAAGAATAGACACATACTTAAAATATCTAGAGCTATGATGTTCTATGCAAACATGCCTAAGAAATTTTGGTGTGATGCGGTTAAAACCGCGGTACATGTGATCAATCTTATGCCCACCGAAGTTTTAAAAGGGCAATCTCCCCTTGAGGTTCTCCTAGGAAGGAAACCAAATATTTCCCACCTTAGGATATTTGGTTGCACATGTTACATTCAGATTCCTACGCACCTAAGGAATAAACTAGATCATAGAGGGAAAAAGTGTATATTTCTTGGATATGCAGCCTTTGAAAAGGGCTATAGGTGCTATGATCCTACCACTAACCGAACATATACATCAAAAGATGTGATATTTTTAGAAAGTGAGATCTACTTCGCAGGAAATGAAGATATAAAGGAAGCTCCAAAGACTGAAATTCCTGTTGAAATTCAAAGTAAGAAGAACAAACTAAAATTTAGAACTTCATTGAATTTGAGAGCAATTCTTGTACATAATAAGAGAACTTTTTTCATAGATTACAAAGGGGAAGAGAATCCCTATTTATAGAGAAAAAGAGAGGAAGAAAAGAATGGGAGAATGGAAGAGAGGAGAGAGCATAAAGCTCTCTCCTCTAGCTAGCCGTTGGAGGCTTCCAACGGCTAGTTTAGGAACTAGCCGTTGGGGCCTCCAACGGCTAGCTCTTGCTAGCTGCTGGGGGACCAAATGGTCCCCCATTTGCTGGCCCGCGGGTCTGACCCATAAAGGGACCCTAAATTGGGCCAAGAAATCTAGATAAGAGAGGCATTAATTTGCCTCTATGCTTAGGTTTCCTTTAGGCCTTAAATAGGTAAGGAAAAATACAATCAATTTAGGGTTAATTGAGTACCCTAAGTGTTCTTCATTTCAACAATTCCTCCTAGCACTTGGGACTTCCTCATATCGCCTCCTCAAGAAGCTGAACAAACCGAAGGAAACTCCACCTCTGAAACAAGCCATAACTCTCAATATGATAATTCAGAAGCTTTAGAGGCTGAACAACCAATTGTTTCAGGGGGAGAAAGTTATACAAATGAGAAGAATACAAACGAGGAGGAATCTCTTGAAATCGAGGAGGAACCGGAAGAACCACCACCTCAACTAAGAAGATCAACAAGGCTTAGACTTCATCCGAATGGATCAATCGAAGGGTATTCTATAACTCTAAGGTAACCTCCCATCCTATTTATGATTATTATACCACCTCACATGTTTCCTTGGACCACCAAGCTTTCTTGAGTAATCTAGATAAAGAAGTGGAACCAACGTCATTTGAGGAGGCATCAAAGGATCCAAGATGGAGAAAAGCAATGGAGGAGGAACTAAAAGCTCTATCAAAGAATGGGACATGGGAAATCACTTCACTACCAAAAGGGAAGAAAGCCATGGATGTAAATGGGTATACAAAATCAAGCACAAAAGCGATAGATCAATTGAGCGATTCAAAGCAAGACTAGTAGCCAAAGGGTATACTCAAGCATATGGGATTGATTATAAGGAGACCTATGCTCCAGTTGCAAAAATGAATACTATTAGAGTCCTTTTATCCCTTGCGGTGAATCACGGTTGGAGCCTATTTCAAATGGATGTAGCAAATGCTTTTCTCCAAGGAGATCTAGAAGAAGAAGTCTACATGCAAATGCCAATGGGTCTTCAATCTCGAGGAAATGCATGCAAACTTCATAAGGCAATTTATGGTCTCAAACAATCTCCAAGAGCTTGGTATGCAAAATTAAGTCATACTTTCCTTAGTCATGGATTTCATAAATGCAATAGTGATTCATCTCTCTTTATTAAAAAAACTAATGATTATATCACAATAGCACTAGTTTATGTAGATGACATTATCATCACAGGTAGTGATTTGCATCAAATAAACCTAGTTAGAAATTTTTTAAAGTCTAGATTTGAAATTAAAGATCTAGAAAAACTAAAGTATTTTCTAAGAATTGAGTTAGCCTATTGTCCCAATGGGCTAATTCTCTCCCAAAGAAAATATACTCTTGACCTTTTACAGGAAACAGGAAAGCTTGGAGCAAGACCAGTTTGCAGTCCAGTTTCCTCTTCCGGTCCTTTAGCCGATGATAATGATCCTCTAGAAGACATTGAAAGATATCAAAGGTTGGTTGGGAGACTTATCTACGTCACCATCACAAGACCAGACATAGCATATGCCGTTAGCCATGTAAGTCAATTCATGCACTCTCCAACAAAAGGCCATTAGAGAGCAGCTGAAAGGATCCTTCATTATATCAAAGGATCCCCGAGGCTAGGCATATGGATGAATAACAATGGAAGTTCAAACATTGAAGGGTATTGTGACGCTGATTGGGCGGGTGACTCCACCGATAGAAAGTCTACCACTGGGTATTGCATATTTGTAGGAGGCAACTTGGTAGCTTGGAAGAGCAAAAAAAAGCGGGTTGTGTCTAGATCAAGTGCGGAGGCCGAGTATAGGGCCATGGCAGCTAGTGCAAGCGAGATAATATGGTTGAAGGCTTTAGTAGAAGAGCTAGGGTTCACAGTCTCCACTCCAATCAAGCTCCATTGTGACAATCAATCAGCAATTCACATTGCCACTAATCCGGTCTTCCATGAACGCACCAAGCACATAGAAGTTGACTGTCATTTTATTCGTCAAAAGGTAGAAGAAAAACTCATTGTGACTCCTCATATCAAAGGAGAAGATCAGCTAGCGGATATCTTCACAAAAGGAGAAACAGCAGCTCACCTACAAGAAATGATGGGCAAATTGGGTACTATAAATATCTACGCACCCAACTTGAGGGGGAGTGTTGAAAAGAGGAATTAATCAACCTATCATCACATTTCTAAAAAGGGTCTTCCCAAGAGTCCAACAAGTTCTTCTCAAGGATGGAGCCTTAAATTGGGCTGGCCCGCAGAATTCGGGCTGGGCCCAGCCCGGGCCAGCAAAAGGGCCCCTTTTGGCCCAACAAAGGGGGCCCAATTGGGCCCCAACGGCTAGTAGAAAGGGGTCTTAACCCCTCTCTTGTTCTCTCTTTTTGCTCTCTAATTCTCTCCCTCATCTTCTTCTATAAATAGGCTTCTATGTATTCAAGCAAAGGCATGAACAAAAGTTCAAAGCTATGAATGTTATTTGCTTTCTATTTCAATAAAATTCAAAGTTATATTTCAAGATCTCTTGAATTCTTTCTTTGATCTTTCAACAAGATGAAGAGAATGATGAGACGACGATTTGTGCCGAGTCATTACTATAGGGATTTATATCTCAAGTTACAGAGTCTCCACCAAGATAATCGAAGCATAGATGAGTATTACAAAGAGATGAAGATGACTATGATTCGAGCTAATGTGGAAGAAGATAAAGAGGTGACGATGGCTAGATTTTTGAATGGTTTAAATCGAGATATTGCCAACACGATCGAGCTTCACCATTATGTGGAGTTGGAGGATTTAGTACATATGGCAATCAAGGTTGAAAGGCAGCTCAAAAGAGGTAACACACAACCAAAACCAACACCACAGAATCCAAATGCAACATCTTGGAGAATGAGCTACCCGAAGAAAGAAGAAAATTCAGCCATCTCCAGAGTTAAACCTGAACATAAACCTGTTATATCCACCACGACTTCTCAAAGTAAGTCAACCCCTACTTTAACTCGATCTAGTGAGATTAAATGCTTCAGGTGCCAGGGAAGAGGACATATAGCTAGCCAATGTCCAAACAAGCGAGTTATGGTGATTCGGGAAAATGGTGCAATCGACTCTGAAGATGAAAGTGACATTGATTGTTTGCCTCCATTGGAAGACGTCCCCATCGGAGCTGAGGAGTATGGGACTGAACATGGTGAGATGTTAACGCTAGTAACTTATCGAGCCTTAAGCTTACAAGAGATGAAGAAGAAGTACAACGGGAGAATATCTTTCACACTCGTTGCCATGTGAAAGACAAGGTATACATTTTGATCATTGACGGTGGTAGTTTTACTAATGTTGCGAGTAAGACTTTAGTAGAAAAGCTGAATTTGACAACCACTAAACATTCTCAGCCATACAAGCTACAATGGTTGAATGATAGTGGAGAAGTGAGGGTTACAAAACAAGTTGTTGTACCATTCCGGATTGGGAAATATGAAGATGAGGTGTTATGTGATGTGGTGCCAATGCAGGCTGGGCATATTTTGTTAGGAAGGCCTTGGCAATTTGATCGACATGTGCAACATGACGGCTTCACCAACAAATATTCATTTATGTTCAACCAATGAAAAATCACTCTAATTCTGATGACACCAAAACAAGTCTATGAAGACCGAGTGAGGTTGCAAAAATTGAGTGAGCAACAGAAACAAAAAGATCAAAATGGGTTGAAAGAAGAGAAAAAAGAGAGAAAAGAAGAGAGAAATACCGAATTTGATGAGAAAGAGAAAAGAGAGAAAAGTTCGGCCAATGAGGTAAAATCCGAGAGAAAACAACAGAATTTTTATGCCAAAACAAGTGAGGTTAAGCGAGCGATGCTCTCAAGACGGCCAATTAACCCTTCTTTGCCGAGTGTTATTGTTTCTCTTTTGCAAGAATTTGAAGATGTGTTTCCTTAAGAGCTACCCCAAGGTTTGCCACCTATCCGGGGTATTGAACATCAAATTGATTTCATACCCGGTGCATCAATTCCAAATCGTCCAGCATATAGAAGCAATCCAGAAGAGGCGAAAGAGCTTCAAAGACAAGTCAAAGAGTTGATGGAAAAGGGGCATGTGAGAGAAAGTATGAGTCCATGTGCAGTTCCGGTGATTTTGGTACCTAAGAAAGATGGAATATGAAGGATGTGTGTTGATTGCCGAGCCATCAATAACATAACGGTAAGATATCGACACCCTATTCCTCGTTTAGATGACATGTTAGATGAGTTGCATGGTGCTTGTGTGTTTTTTAAAATTGATCTTAAGAGTGGATATCATCAAATATGAATGAAAGAAGGAAATGAATGGAAAACAGCTTTTAAAACTAAATATGGGTTGTATGAGTAGTTAGTTATACCCTTTGGATTAACCAATGCTCCTAGTACATTCATGCGCTTAATGAATCATGTTTTGCGTGCTTTTATTGGTAAATTCGTTGTTGTTTATTTTGATGATATTTTGATATATAGCAAAAGTTTGCATGATCATGTCTCACATTTGCATTCGGTTTTGGATGTATTTAGAAAAGAAAATTTATATGCTAACCTCAAAAAGTGTACCTTCTGCACCGACAAGCTTGTTTTTGTTGAAATGAAGAACACTTAGGGTACTCAATTAACCCTAAATTGATTGTATTTTTCCTTGCTTATTTGAGGCCTAAAGGAAACCTAAGCATAGAGGCAAATTAATGCCCCTCTTGTCTAGATTTCTTGGCCCAAATTAGGGTCCCAATATGGGACAGGCCCACGGGCTTTGGGCTGGGCCCTTCGGGCCCAGCCCAGGCCAACAAATGGGGGACCAAATGGTCCCCCAACAGCTAGCAAGAACTAGCCGTTGGAAGCCTCCAACGGCTAGCTAGAGGAGAGAGCATTATGCTCTCTCCACTCTTCCATTCTACCATTCTTTCTCCCTCTCCTTTTCTCTATAAATAGAGATTGACCTCCCCTTGTAAACTATGAAAAAATTCTTACAAGAATTGCTCTCAAATTCAATTCTAAATTTTAGTTTGTTCTTCTTACTTTGAATTTCAACAGTTTTTCTTGGTTTTGTTGTGAGTGCTAAAAGCATCGAGGTAGATGAAGAGAAGATCAAAGCCATCCAAGAATGGCCAACCCCCTCCAACATAGGTAATGTTAGAAGTTTTCATGGTCTTGGTAGTTTTTACAAGAGATTCGTGAAAGATTTTAGCACTATCGCTGCACCGCTTACACAAGTCATCAAGAAAAACGTTGCCTTTCAATGGAGTGAAGAGCAAGAGAAAGCGTTTCAACTTATTAAATATAAGCTTACTCATGCACCTTTACTTGCTTTACCGAACTTTTCTAAAACATTTGAAATTGAATGTGATGCTTCTGGTGTAGGTATAGGCGCTGTTTTTATGCAGTATGAAAGACTACTTGCATACTTTAGCGAGAAGTTAAGCGGGGCTGCACTTAAATATCCTACCTATGACAAAGAATTGTACACCTTGGTTCGAGCTTTGGAGACATGGCAACACTATTTGTGGCCGAAAGAATTTGTGATTCGTACGGATTATGAATCCTTGAAACATTTGAAAAGTCAACATAAGCTGAATAAGAGACATGCTTGATGGATGGAATTCATCGAAACTTTTCCTTATGTCATTCGATATAAACAAGGTAAGGAGAATGTAGTTGCGGATGCACTTTCACGCAGGTATGCCTTAATCTCTACTCTTGATACTAAATTTCTTGGTTTTGAGCATATTAAAGAACTTTATCATGATGACCATGATTTTGGAGAAATTTATAGTGCATGTGAAAAGTCTGCAGATGGCAAATTCTATAGACATGAGAACTTTTTGTTTAGAAAAAATAAGTTATGCATGTCAAATTGTTCATTGAGAGAGTTGCTAGTTCGATAATCTCATAGCGGAGGGTTAATGGGACATTTTGGAGTTGCTAAAATCTTGGCAATTTTACAAGAGCACTTTTATTGGCCACACATGAAGCGAGACATTGAGAGATTTTGTGGTAGATGTATTACCTGTAGGCAAGCTAAATCTAAGATTCAACCTAATGGTCTTTACACACCCCTACCTATTCCTAATTCACCTTGGATTGACATTTCAATGGATTTTGTTTTAGGTTTACCTAAAAATAAATATGGACGAGATTCGATTTTTGTAATTGTATATCGATTTTCTAAGATGACTCATTTTATTCTTTGTCATAAATCTGACAATATTTCTCATATTGCGGAATTATTCTTTAGGGAAATTGTGAGGTTACATGGGATGCCTAGAACAATCGTTTCAGATCGGGATACTAAGTTCCTGATTTACTTTTGGAAGACATTATCGGGAAAGTTAGGAACGAAACTTTTATTTTCAACAACTTGTCATTCTCAAACTGATGGTCAAACAGAAGTAGTCAACAGAACTTTATCCACTTTGTTGAGGGCTGTCATTGGTAAAAATATTAAAACTTAGGAAGAATGTTTGCCACATGTTGAGTTTGCATATAATCGTGATGTTCACTCTATTATTAAATTCTCACCATTTGAAATTGTTTATGGTTTTAATCCTTTAACTCCTTTGGATTTCTTACCTTTACCTATTTCTGAGCAAGTAAATTTAGATGATAAGAAAAAAGCAGAATTTGTGAAGCAACTTCACGAGAAAGTACGGTTCAATATAGAGAGGAGAACCGAACAATACATTAAACAAGCTAACAAGGGACGTCACAAGTTGATTTTTGAACCCGGTGATTCGGTTTGGTTACACATGCGGAAGGAAAGATTTACGGCACAAAGACGTTCCAAGTTGTTGCCCCGAGGAGATGGTCCTTTTCAAGTGCTAGAACGGATCAACGATAATGCTTACAGACTTGATTTACCAGGTGAGTATCATGTTAGTGCTACTTTCAATATTACTAACTTGAGTCCTTTTGATGCAGGTGACGATTTGAGGACAAATCCTTCTCAAGAGGAGGGGAATGATGAGATCATCAAGATTGCAAGAAATTCACGAAATCCAACTCAAGTTCCAGTTGGGCCGGTGACAAGGGCCCGAATTAAAAGATTCAAAGAAGTACTGAAAAACTTAATTCATGGGGCTTTACAACAAGAAATTGGAGCCCAAATAAATATAGAACCAAAAGGGGTCTTAATTATGCTTATACAAGCCCAGTTTGAAGAATAAAAGGCTCAAAACTACCCATATTTTTCTTTTCTTTTATTGTTTCTTCTTTATTTCTTCTTTTTTCCTTATTTGTTCATCTTCTTTATTTTCTTCCTTTATTCACCTTTCTTATTTAATTCATTCCATATTTGTTTCTTTCTTAATTTGGAATTTTTTCAAATTTGCGACTTCCTTATTTCTCATTTATTTTCCTTCTTTCTTTTTCTTGTTATTCTTTATGTGAATTTCACAACACAATTATTTTTGATTTAAATTCAAAGGGTTGTTAATTCATTAAGATGATAACAGACATGTTCGATGGATTGAATTCGTTGAGACTTTTTCCAAGCAAAAGTGCGGCTGCGGATGCATTTCCAGACAGGTGACGATTTGGGGACAAATCGTTGTCAAGACGGAGGGAATGATGTGATCATCAAGACTGCAAGAAATTTACAAGATTCAACTCAAGTTCCAGTTGGGCCAGTAACAAAAGTTCGGGTTAAAAGGTCCAAAAAAATATTGAATAACTTAATTTAGAGGGTTTTACAATAAGAAATTGAAACCCAAATGAATGAAGAACCAAAAGGAGCCTCAATTATACTCATGCAAGTCCAGTGGGAAGAATAAAAGCCCAAGTCCAGTGGGAAGAATAAAAGCCCCAAAACTACCCAACACCAAGGGAGGACGAAAATAAAGAAAAATAGCAGCAAGATTTGGTCAAAATAGTTTGATTTATTTAGTTTCCTAATTTTTATTTTTTGTAATTTATGTTTAGTTTCCTAATTCTTTATTGTTTAGAAAGTCACCAAATTTTTAGTTGTCAATTATGTTTTTATCTTTAAACTATAAATAAGCCATTATATATTGTGTAAAAAAACAACACTTTGGAGAGAATTAATAAAATTGTGAGAATTTTTCACACAGATTTTGTTGTTTTGAAAACTTTGAACTTATTCAAGATATGAGTCTTGTTTAGTTTTTTAACTTATCAATCAAGATTTTGAACCGTCTAGATTTGGCGTCATTCATTCCATCTTTATAACAAAGTTCTTGATCTAGTGAGAAACGGGTCTAAGGTCATATATCTTAGGTTCTTCCTCCTTTATGGCAAGAGTTGAGGTCTTTAATTCCACCGGTTCAAATAATTCGTTGGGATGATTTTTGGGCTAAATTAAATTATTCGTGGGTTCTAGGGTTTTTATACCCAACGGGTTCATATCAGTTGGTATCAGAGCAATTTCGGGTTCCCTTCGAGTTGTTCATATTTGTCTATAATTGTTCATATTTGTTTATAATTTTTCATAAAACAAAGGCAGCTTCCAATTTTTTTCTTTTCTTTCATTGTTTCTTCTTTATTTCTTCTTTTTTTCCTTATTTGTTCACCTTCTTTATTTTCTTCCTTTATTCACTTTTCTTATTTAATTCATTCCATATTTGTTTCTTTCTTAATTTGAAATTTTTCCAAATTTGCAACTTACTTATTTCTCACTTATTTTCCTTCTTTATTTTTCTTGTTATTCTTTTTGTGAATTTCACAACACAATTATTTTTGAGTTAAATTCAAAAAGTTGTTAATTCATTAAGATGGTAAGAGACATGTTTGATGGATTGAATTCGTTGAGACTTTTTTCAAGCAAAATGTGGCTGCAGATGCATTTTCACACAGGTGACGATTTGGGGACAAATCATTGTCAAGAAGGAGGGAATGATGTGATCATCAAGACTGCAAAAAATTTACAAAATTTAACTCAAGTTCCAGTTTGACCAATAACAAAAGTTCGAGTTAAAAGATCCAAAAAAATACTGAATAACTTAATTCAGAGGGTTTTACAATAAAAAATTGAAGTCCAAATGAATGAAGAACCAAAAGGAGCCTCAATTATGCTCATGCAAGCCCAGTGGGAAGAATAAAAGGCACAAAACTTCCCAACACTAAGGGAGGACGAAAATAAAGAAAAATAGCAACAAGACTTGGTCAAAATAGTTTGATTTATTTAGTTTCCTAATTTTTATTTTTTTGTAATTTATGTTTAGTTTCCTAATTTTTTATTGTTTAGAAAGTTACTAAATTTTTAGTTGTCAATTATGTTTTTAACTTTAAACTATAAATAGGCCATTATACATTGTGTAAAAAACAATACTTTCGAGAGTATTAAAAAAATTGTGAGGAATCTTCACACAGGTCTTGTTCTTTTGAGAACTTTGAACTTATTCAAGATATGAGTCTTGTTTAGTTCTTTGACTTATCAATCTAGGTTTTGAACTATCTATATTGGGGCGTCATTCATTCTATCTTTATACCAAAATTCTTGATCTAGCGAGAAACGGGTATAAGGTCATATACCTTAGGTTCTTCCTCCTTTAGGGCAAGAGTTGAAGTCTTTAATTCAACCGATTCAAATAATTCGTTGGGATGATTTTTGGACTAAATTAAATTGTTTGTGGGTTCTACGGTTTTTATACCCAACGGGTTCACATCAGTTGGTATAAGAGCAATTTCGGGTTCCTTTCGAGTTGTTCATATTTGTCTATAATTTTTCATATTTGTCTATAATTTTTCATAAAACAAAGGCATCTTCCAATTTTTTTCTTTTCTTTTATTGTTTCTTCTTTATTTATTCTTTTTTCCTTATTTGTTCACCTTCTTTATTTTCTTCCTTTATTCACCTTTCTTATTTAATTCATTCCATATTTGTTTCTTTCTTAATTTGGAATTTTTCCAAATTTGCGACTTATTTATTTCTCACTTATTTTCCTTCTTTATTTTTCTTGTTATTCTTTATGTGAATTTCACAACACAATTATTTTTGAGTTAAATTCAAAGAGTTGTTAATTCATTAAGATGGTAAGAGACATGTTCGATGGATTGAATTCGTTGAGACTTTTTCCAAGCAAAATGCGGCTGCGGATGCATTTTCACACATGTGACGATTTGGGGACAAATCGTTGTCAATAAGGAGGGAATGATGTGATCATCATGACTGCAAAAAATTTACAAGATTTAACTGAAGTTCCAGTTGGACCAGTAACAAAAGTTCGAGTTAAAAGGTCCAAAAAAATACTGAATAAATTAATTTAGAGGGTTTTACAATAAGAAATTGAAGCCCAAATGAATGAAGAACCAAAAAGAGCCTCAATTATGCTCATGCAAGCCCAGTGGGAAGAATAAAAGGCCCAAAACTACCCAACACCAAGGGAGGACGAAAATAAAGAAAAATAACAACAAAACTTTGTCAAAATAATTTGATTTATTTAGTTTCCTAATTTTTATTTTTTTGTAATTTATGTTTAGTTTCCTAATTCTTTATTGTTTAGGAAGTTACTAAATTTTTAGTTGCCAATTATATTTTTAACTTTAAACTATAAATAGATCATTATATATTGTGTAAAAAAACAACACTTTGGAGAGAATTAAAAAAATTGTGAGGATTTTTCACACAGGTCTTGTTTTTTTGAGAACTTTGAATTTATTCAAGATATGAGTCTTGTTTAGTTCTTTGACTTATCAATCTAGGTTTTGAACTATCTATATTGTGGCGTCATTCATTCTATCTTTATACCAAGATTTTAGATCTAGTGAGAAATGGGTCTAAGGTCATATACTTTAGGTGCTTCCTCCTTTAGGGCAAGGGTTGAGGTCTTTAATTCAACCGGTTCAAATAATTCGTTGGGATGATTTTTGGGCTAAATTAAATTGTTCGTGGGTTCTAGGGTTTTTATACCCAACGGGTTCACATCAGTTGGTATCAGAGCAATTTCGGGTTCCCTTCGAGTTGTTCATAATTGTCTATAATTGTTCATATTTGTCTATAATTTTTCATAAAACAAAGGCATCATCTAATTTTTTTTTCTTTTCTTTTATTGTTTTTTCTTTATTTCTTCTTTTTTCCTTATTTGTTCACCTTCTTTATTTTCTTCCTTTATTCACCTTTCTTATTTAATTCATTCCATATTTGTTTCTTTCTTAATTTGGAATTTTTTCAAATTTGCGACATCCTTATTTTTCACTTATTTTCCTTCTTTATTTTTCTTGTTATTCTTTCTGTGAATTTCACAACACAATTATTTTTGAGTTAAATTCAAAGAGTTGTTAATTCATTAAGATGGTAAGAAACTTGTTCGATGGATTGAATTCGTTGAGACTTTTTTCAAGTAAAATGCGGTTGCGGATGCATTTTCACACAGGTGACGATTTGGGGACAAATCGTTGTCAAGAAGAAGGGAATGATGTGATCATCAAGACTGTAAGAAATTTACAAGATTCAACTCAACTTCTAGTTGGGCCAGTAACAAAAGTTCAAGTTAAAAGGTTTAAAAAAATACTGAATAACTTAATTCAGAGGGTTTTACAATAAGAAATTGAAATCCAAATGAATGAAGAACCAAAAGGAGCCTCAATTATGCTCATGCAAGCCCAGTGGGAAGAATAAAAGGCCCAAAACTAACCAACACAAAGGGAAGACGAAAATAAAGAAAAATAGCAGCAAGACTTGGTCAAAATAGTTTGATTTATTTAGTTTCCTAATTTTTATTTTTTTGTAATTTATGTTTAGTTTCCTAATTTTTTATTGTTTAGAAAGTTACTAAATTTTTAGTTGCCAATTATATTTTTATTTTTAAACTATAAATAAGCCATTATATATTGTGTAAAAAAACAACACTTTGGAGAGAATTAATAAAATTGTGAGAATTTTTCATACAGGTTTTGTTCTTTTGAGAACTTTGAACTTATTCAAGATATGAGTTTTGTTTAGTTCTTTGACTTATCAATCTAGGTTTTGAACCATCTAAATTGTGGCGTCATTCATTCCATCTTTATACCAAGGTTATTGATCTAGTGAGAAACGGGTCTAAGGTCATATAACTTAGGTTCTTCCTCCTTTTGGGCAAGGGTTGAGGTCTTTAATTCCACCGGTTCAAATAATTCGTTGGGATGATATTTGGGCCAAATTAAATTGTTCGTGGGTTCTAGGGTTTTTATACCCAACGGGTTCACATCAGTTGGTATCAGAGCAATTTCGGGTTCCCTTCGAGTTGTTCATACTTGTCTATAATTGTTCATATTTGTCTATAATTTTTCATAAAACAAAGGCATCTTCTAATTTTTTTCTTTTCTTTTATTGTTTCTTCTTTATTTCTTCTTTTTTCCTTATTTGTTCATCTTCTTTATTTTCTTCCTTTATTCACCTTTCTTATTTAATTCATTCCATATTTGTTTCTTTCTTAATTTGGAATTTTTCCAAATTTGCGAATTCCTTATTTCTCACTTATTTTCCTTCTTTATTTTTCTTGTTATTCTTTCTGTGAATTTCACAACACAATTATTTTTGAGTTAAATTCAAAGAGTTGTTAATTCATTAAGATGGTAAGAAACATGTTCGATAGATTGAATTCGTTGAGACTTTTTCTAAACAAAATGCGGCTGCGGATGCATTTTCACACAGGTGATGATTTGGGGACAAATCATTGTCAAGAAGGAGGGAATGATGTGATCATCAAAACTGCAAGAAATTTACAAGATTCAACTCAAGTTCCAGTTGAGCCAGTAACAAAAGTTCGAGTTAAAAGATCCAAAAAAATACTTAATAACTTAATTCAGAGGGTTTTACAATAAAAAATTAAAACCCAAATGAATGAAGAACCAAAAGGAGCCTCAATTATGCTCATTCTCCAAGATGTTGCATTCGGAATTTGTGGTGTTGGTTTTGGTCGTGTGTTATCTCTTTTGAGTTGCCTTTCAACCTTGATTGCCATATGTACCAAATCCTCCAACTCCATATAATGGTGAAGCTCGATCGTGTTGGCAATCTCTCGATTTAAACCATTCAAAAATCTAGGCATCGTCGCCTCTCTATCTTCTTCCACATTAACTGAAATCATAGTTATCTCTATCTTTTTGTAATACTCATCTACGCTTCGATTACCTTGGTGGAGACTCTGCAACTTGAGATATAAATCCCTATAGTAATGACTCGTCACAAATCGTCGTCTCATCACCCTCTTCATCTCACCCCAAGTTTCAATGGGTCGATCCCCATTCCATCGTCTATTGATGCACAACTGATCCCACCATACAATTGCATAATCAGTAAACTCAATAACAGCAAGTTTAACCTTCTTTAATTCAGAATAGCTGTGACAATAAAAAACTAACTCAATTTTCTTTTCCCACTCAAGATATGTTTCGGGATCACTTTTACCTTAAAACGATGGAATTTTCATCTTGATACTACCTAAGTTATTGTCTACCCGATTATTAACTTCTCTATTTCGACCAAGTCTCCTATGACTACCCATTGACAAACTATCAAACTCCTCTTCTAACCCATCCCCTTCAAACTCATCCACAACTTCAGTTTCTCGTTGATGAATCCTATTCCTCCTGGAGGGGGTTGGCACTATTGATGGTTGTCCCCTTTGTAACCCCTCTTCCACCTTATCCAACCTTTCATGTATAAGATCTAACTCCTTCTTCATCATCCGTCTCATCTCCCCCATAAATGCTTGTAGCTATAGATTCGACTCAACTTGTGGTTGAACCTACTCACTTATGTTATCTTTTTTATTTTGAGTCATGATTGAAATCTGCAAGACAATTTTAGAATAAAATAGGAAAGAAACTCATCACACTCCCTCACGTATTTCACTCAAAAATAATGATTCACTCAAATCCACTCGTGTTTCACTCTATGTATTTGGCTTTTATTTTTAATAAATTTTCTCTTGCCTTTTACCACTCTACTTCACTTAGTCAAGTTCTTTATTGAACTCGAGAACTCAACTCAAAAATAATTGTCTTGTGAAATTCATAAACTTATATAGAAGAAAGTATAACAAGAAAAGTAAGAAGGAAGGAGAAAAATAAGGAATAAGAAAAGTAGGAAATTTAAAAAGAAATTTCTAAATTAGAAAGGAAACAACCAAGGAATGAGATAAATAAGGAAGGTGAACAAATAAGGAAGTAGTTCATGAAAGGATAACAAATATGGAAGGTTTGAATTTGGGTAAATATACAAATAAGGAAATATTTCAAACCCAACCAAAAAAATTTAGAAAATTCTAATTTAAATTTGGTAATAACTCTTTAAAATTTTAAACAAAATCACAAAATGGAGAATTATCAATTTTGCAAAATTTGAAAACTGCCCCTTTTATTTTTCACGGCCTCTTCTCTTTTTTTTTTAGGGTTTTTTTTTCTTTTTTTTTTTTTGCCCTTCTTTTGTTTTTCTTTTTTTTTTTGCCCTTCTTTTTTTTTGGGGGGGAATATGACAGTACAAAAATAAAGAATAAGTATACCAAAAATAAGAAATAAACCAACGAATGAAGAGTTTTCAGACAAAAAAGAAAAAAAAAATTAAAAAAAGAATAATTCGAAGGAAGAAAAAAAAACCTGGATTGGCTTTGATAACTTAATTCAGGGGGCTTTACAACAAGAAATTGGAGTCCAAATAAATATAGAACCAAAAGGGGTATTAATTATGCTTATACAAGTCCAGTTGGAAGAATAAAAGGCCCAAAACTATCCAAAACCAAGGGAGGACGAAAATGAAGAAAAATAGCAGCAAGACTTAGTCAAAATAGTTTGATTTATTTAGTTTCCTAATTTTTTATTTTTTGTAACTTATGTTTAGTTTCCTAATTCTTTATTGTTTAGAGAGTTATTAAATTTTTAGTTGCCAATTATGTTTCTACCTTTTGGCTATAAATAGGCCATTATATATTGTGTAAAAAAAAACACTTTGGAGAGAATTAATAAAATTGTGAGAATTCTTCACACAGGTCTTGTTCTTTTGAGAACTTTGAATTTATTCAAAATATGAGTCTTGTTTAGTTCTTTGACTTATCAATCTAGGTTTTGAACCATCTAGATTGTGACGTCATTCATTCCATCTTTATACCAAGGTTCTTGATCTAGTGAGAAACAGGTATAGGTCATATACCTTAGGTTTTTCCTCCTTTAGGGTAAGGGTTGAGGTCTTTAATTCCACCGGTTTACATAATTCGTTGGGATGATTTTTGGGTTAAATTAATTTGTTCGTGGGTTCTAGGGTTTTTATACCCAATGAGTTCACATCAAAACACAAGAGTGATGGAAGCATAGATAGATTCAAGGCAAGATTGGTGGCCAAGGGCTTCACTCAATCATATGGCATAGACCACAAGAAAACGTTTGCACCCGTGGCCAAGATGAACACCATCCGTGTTCTCTCTCTTGCTATAAATCACTCATGGCCATTATTTCAAATGGATGTTGCAAACGCCTTTATACAAGGAGATTTGGAAGAAGAGGTGTACATGGAAGTGTCCCCTGGTTTCTCCCATCGTGACAACAAAGTTTGCAAACTAAAGAAGGCAATATATGGCCTCAAGCAATCACCTAGAGCATGGTATGGAAAACTTAGCACTACTCTCCTTGAACACGGTTTTAAGAAATGCGTTAGTGATTCATCTTTATTTGTCAAGAACCTAGGAGAAAATACCATTATCATTCTTGTTTATGTAGATTATATAATTATAACAGGAAATTATATGAATCTCATTAACAAAGTTATAACTTTTCTTCAAACTAAGTTTGACATCAAGGATCTAGGGAAACTAAAATACTTCCTAGGGATAGAACTTGCCTATTGTTCCAATGGGCTTGTTCTATCACAAAGAAAGTATGCTCTTGACCTTTTGCAGGAGACGGGAAAACTAGGGGCCAAACCAGCTTGTAGTCCGGGAAGCACATCCTTAAGTCACAAAGATGAAGAGGAGATTTATGAAGATAAGCAACGATATCAAAGACTTGTTGGAAGATTGATCTATCTAACCATCACTAGACCGGACATCTCTTATGCCATTGGGCAAGTTAGCCAGCACATGCATCAACCTAAGAAGAAGCATTGGAGGGCCATTGAAATAATTCTTCTCTACCTAAAGGGAACTCCAGGAATGGGAATTCAAATGAAGAAGAACGAATCTTCTCAAATCATAGGGTTCTGTGATACAGATTGGGCTGGTGATTCAGAAGATAGGAGATCGACTTCAGGGTATTGCATGTTTGTTGGAGGGAATCTTGTTGCTTGGAAAAGCAAAAAACAGCATGTGGTATCAAGATCAAGTGCGGAAGCGGAATATAGAGCCATGGCAACCGCTACAAGTGAAGTCGTGTGGTTGAAAGCCTTGATTGAAGAATTAGGGTTCATAGTCCCTACTCCAATCTCCCTACATTGTGATAACCAATCAGCCATTCACATCGCCTCAAACCCAATTTTTCATGAAATGACAAAGCACATTGAGGTGGATTGTCACTTTGTGAGGCAAAAGGTTGAAGAGAAGCTCATCACTCCAAGATTCACTAAAAGCGATGATCAAATTGCCGACATCCTCACCAAGCCTGGGACCGCCAATCATATACAAAGAACCTGGTCAAGTTAGGTGTTATAGATACATACACACCCAACTTGAGGTGGAGTGTTGAAATAAAAGAGAACTAAGTGTGGATAGCATAAGCCCCATTTCAAGCCAAGTTTAAGCCCATCCATAAGATGTATTTGGCCCGTTCCTTATGGGTTTTTTAGTCCTCAAAAAGAGCATTGTTAAGCCCCCTAAAAGAAGCCCAAAATGGGCTCTAAAATGGGCAAAATGGCTAGTTCTTTTGAACTAGCCGTTGCACTGTATAACTGCCATAAAAATGACTGTTATACTGTAATTTTGGGGACAGAAATCTGTCTCCAATGTCCCCCAACGGCTCCTTGAGACTTTGGGGTCTTTTTCCCTCTCTTTCACAAGTAATAATCTCTATAAATAGGAGTTTGTATGAGATGTTCTATCTATGAAAAAACAATGTTCTCATGGTGCACTCTTTCTTCAAATAAAGTTATTTAAGTTTTCATTCAATTCTAGTTACATCCTACAGCTCGCTTGCCTTTGGGTAGAGAGGTGATTTCCCAAGTACCATTCTTGGTCAAGGCATCTAGCTCCTCCTTCATTGCCCTTCTCCACCTTGGATCCTTAGATGCTTCGTCAAATGTTCTAGGCTCATGTTCTTTATCTATGCCACTCAAGAAGCCTTGGTGGCTCAAAGAAATGTGTGAGGTAGTATAGTAATCGGAAATGGGATGTGATGTTACCTTTGAGTTATAATAAACCCTTCGGTTGATCCATTCCGATGGAGGGACCCTAAGTCTCGTGGATCACCTAAGTTGGGGAGGTGGCGCATCTGGCTCAACGGATTCATCCACAATTTGTTCTGAAGGCTCCTCTTGTTCCGTTTCTTGCTCTCCCCCTTAAGTGTGAGCTGCCTCCTCTTCTATGGAGTTTGATCCTTCTTCAATACTTTGAGAGTGATCACTAGTCTCTTGGGAGGTGCCTTCTTCAATCGATGGAGATGGTTGATATGAAGGGAGCAAAAAATTCCATGTGCTAGGAGAATCTTCTTTGCTTGATGCTTTGGGTGTTTCTTCTCCTACAAAAAAGAGTTCTTTCTCTAAAAATATCACATCATTGGATGTGTATGTTCGATTAGTACTTGGATCATAACACCTATATCCTTTTTCAAAAGAAGCATAACCTAGGAATAGGCATTTTCTACCCTTGTGATCTAACTTATCTCTCATATGAGATGGTATATGAATATAACACACACAACCAAATGTCCTAAGGTGTGTTACCTTAGGTTTCCTTTCTAAAAGCATTTCTAGAGGTGACATGCCCTTTAATGCTTCTAAGGGCATTAGATTTATAACATAGACAGCCGTTTTGACTGCATCGCACCAAAACTTTTTGGGTATGTTTGCATAGAACATCATGGCTCTAGCGGTTTCCAAAATGTGCCAATTTTTCCTCTCGGCTACCCCATTTTGTTGGGGTGTGTAGACACAAGACATTTGATGAATAATGCTATGATCTTTTACAAAGTTCTTGAAGTTGTGGCTTGTGTACTCTCCCCCATGATCTGATCTAAGGACCTTTATGTTGGCATTATAAAGCTTGGTTACATATTTTACATAGCTCTTGAGAGCTTCAAGAGCTTGGTCCTTGCTGTTCAAAAGGTAAATCCAAGTCTATCTAGTCTTATGGTTAATGAAGTAATGAAGTATTTGTATCCTAAGTGTGAGAAGATAGGAGAAGTCCAAACATCAGAATGTACTAAATCAAATGCATTTTCATATATTGTTTCAAAATTTGGGTACATTATTCGGTTTTGTTTTGCCAAAATACAAGCTTTACAATGTCTATTCTCAAAATTTAAAGTTAGAAAACAAGATAATTTCAACCTCATATGTTAGAAGTGAAAACCAGCTAGCTGACATTTTCACTAAGGCAACAACTGAGAAACACCTTCAACACATCCTTAGCAAGTTAGGGTCCATAAACATCTATGCACCCAATTTGAGGGGGAGTGTTAAAAATAAGGGAGAAGATGAAGATAAGTCTCAAGGTATTCAACTTGAAAATATGATAATGTCATAAATATTGGGCATTTTATTTTTTAATGTTCAGAATGTTGAAATAAAAGAGAATTAAGTGTAGTTAGCATAGGCCCCATTTCAAGCCAAGTTTAAGCCCATCCATGAGATGTATTTGGCCCGTTCCTTATGAGTTTTTTAGTCCTCAAAAATGGCATTGTTAAGCCCCTAAAAGAAGCCCAAAATGGGCCCTAAAAAGGGCAAAACGGCTAGTTCTTTTGAACTAGCCGTTGCACTGTATAACAGCCATAAAAATGGCTGTTATACAGTGATTTTGGGGACAGAAATCTGTCTCCAATGTTCCCCAACGGATCCTTGAGTGTTTGGGGTCTTTTTCCCTCTCTTTCTCATGTAATAATCTCTATAAATAGGAGCTTGTATGGGATGTTCTATCCATGAAAAAACAATGCTCTCATTGTGCACTCTTTCTTCAAATAAAGATCTTTAAGTTTTCATTCAATCCTAGTTGCTTGATAGCTTGAAATCTCAACATGGTATCAGAGCAGGCAACGATACCTTCCTCTTCCGGTCTTAATGACCCTCCACCACAAATTAGCACCTCAATGTTCACCTCCTTACTTCTAGATTCAACAAACTACAATGCTTGGCAAGATACCATCAAGAGGTCCCTAAACTTCTACAACCTTGAAAATCACATCTTTGAAGAACCTCTTGATGAAGCCAATCCATTATTCAGAGTATGGAAGAAGAAAGACGATCAAGTGGTGGTGCTCCTTCAAATGTCTCTTGACAAAACTCACAAGGCTATGGTCACATGTATTCCAAACGCAAGAGCATTATGGGAGCAAATGCAATCATTATATGGTCAAGAATCCAACACCGGAAGAATCTTTGAGCTGAAAAAGAAGATCTTCAAAATTCAAAAAGGAGGTAAATCCTTACCCGAATGCTTTGGGGAATATAGGGATCTATGGAATGAACTCAATCTCTTAAGGCCTCCTACTATAAATCTCAAGACCATTCTTCAAAGGAACGATGAAGATATGACCTTTGGTCTACTCATGGGTCTTGGAGATGAATATGCTCCAATTCGACAAGAGATTCTTCGAATGAAGGTCTTTCCTTCATTTCAAGAAGTCCAATTCATGGTGCAAAGAACCGAGACTAGCTTAAGGCTTGAAGAATCTACCAAGCTTAAATCCGACTCTCAAGCCTTCCAAGCTGTCCATGAAGAGCATCCGGCCAACAACACTCAAAACTTTGCAAAAAGAGACATCTGCCCACATTGCAAGAAGTCCGGCCATAAGAAAGAAAAATGCTGGTTCCTACACCCACATTTGAGGCCGAAATATGCTAGGAAAAATCAGGAATCATCTTCAAATGCTCAACAAGTGTCTCAAGTGGCAGCACTCGAATCCAAGATGGAGGAGATGCATAAGGAATTCAAACGACTTGTTGGGCAGATTAGTCACCATTCTGGTAATTCCTTATCTTCATCTATTTCCAATTCTTGGCTCATAGATTCCGGATGTGACGATCATATGGTAAAAGATAAAAAGAAAATCAACAAGTTTATTCCCTTGACCAATCATAAATTAGTTAAAGTAGCTAATGGTCATAAGTTAAAAGTTGAGCACTTAGGAGAAATTGAACTATTTGGGAGAAAGACTAAAGCTTTATATGTTCCAAAGTTCAATTCAAACTTACTTTCTATTAGCAAGATAACCAAAGAGCAAGATTGCAAAGCTATTTTTGATCCTAACCAAGTAATTTTTCAGGATCGCAAAACGAACAATTTGATTGGCAAGGGAACTAGGAGGAACAGCCTCTATTACTTGGATCAAGAGAACCAAGCTTTTGCTGTCCGAAACATATCCTCCTCTCTATGGCATGAACGTCTAGGGCATCCAGGAAACCTAGCTTTGAAACGCCTATTTCCGAATAGTGAATTAGAAGATAGGCATTGCAAAGCTTGTGTACTTGGAAAACAAACCAAAGTGTATTATCCCATTTCTGAAACAATATATAAATAGGCTTTTGAATTAGTTCATTCAGATGTTTGGACCTCTCCTTTAGTCTCCCATAATGGTTTTAGATACTTTGTGACATTTATAGATCACAAAACTAGATACACTTGGGTTTATCTCTTAGTAAACAAATCTGAAGTATTTGAGGCATTCAAGAGCTACTATAGATATATAACAAAGCAATTTAATGCTAACCTAAAGATGTTTAGGTCAGATCATGGAGGGGAGTTCACTAGCCTTGAGTTTGAAAAATTTCTAGATGAAAAAGGGATCATTCATCAAAAGTCTTGTGTGTACACTCCTCAACAAAATGGAATAGCCGAGAGAAAGAATAGGCATCTCTTGGAGACAGCTAGATCTATGATGTTTCACTCAAACTTACCTAAGGAATATTGGAATGAGGCCATTAAGACCGCTGCTCACCTTATAAACCTCATGCCATCCCAAATCCTAGGAGGAAAGTCACCCCTAGAGCTACTCCTTGGAAAGAAACCTAGCATTGATCATTTAAGAGTTTTTGGTTGTGTTTGCTATGTCCACATTCCTAGTCATCTTAGGAGCAAACTAGATACCAAGGGAAGAAAATGCATCTTTTTAGGATATTCCTCGTTTGAAAAAGGCTATAAATGTTATGATCCTCTAACCAAGAAACTATACACATCCAAGGATGTGATATTTGTGGAAAATGAGCCTTACTTTGCAGGTCAAAGAAGAGAAGATCAAACCAAAGAAATCTACCAGCAAAACAATGGAATGTGATTCTACCAAAAATCAATGAAGTTCCTGCCGAAAGCAATGAAGAAACTCACCAAAATGATCCAACTCAAGGGGACCCATCACCCTCTCATTCAGATCATGAAATAGAAGAAGATCAAGAGGAAGGACACTCAGACTCAGGGGGAGCTCTTGATATGGCCGAAGAGCATGAGGAGCAGTCTATGGATGAACCCCCTCCTCCTCTTCGAAGATCTACAAGACTTAGACTTCCTCCCTCGGAATGGATCAATAGAAGGGTCTATTTTAACTCCAAGGTGACTACTCATCCAATTTCTCAATACTACTCAATATCTAACATGTCTTGTAGTCACCAAAGATTCATCAAGAACATAGACCTTCACCAAGAGCCTAGAACATTTGAGGAGGCAAAGGATCAACCTCATTGGGTTCAAGCAATGAAGAATGAGTTGGATGCTTTGGCTAAAAATAACACTTGGGAAGTGACATCTCTATCAAAAGGAAAAAGAGCTGTGGGATGCAAATGGATATTCAAGATCAAACACAAGAGTGATGGAAGCATAGATAGATTCAAGGCAAGATTGGTGGCCAAGGGCTTCACTCAATCATATGGCATAGACTACAAGGAAACGTTTGCACCCGTGGCCAAGATGAACACCATCCGTGTCCTTCTCTCTCTTGCTATAAATCACTCATGGCCATTATTTCAAATGGATGTTGCAAACGCCTTTTTACAAGGAGATCTGGAAGAAGAGGTGTACATGGAAGTGCCCCCTGGTTTCTCCCATCGTGACAACAAAGTTTGCAAACTAAAGAAGGCAATATATGGCCTCAAGCAATCACCTAGAGCATGGTATGGAAAACTTAGCTCTACTCTCCTTGAACATGGTTTTAAGAAATGCGTTAGTGATTCATCCTTATTTGTTAAGAACCTAGGAGAAAATACCATTATCATTCTTGTTTATGTAGATGATATAATTATAACAGGAAATGATATGAATCACATTAACAAAGTTAGAACTTTTCTTCAAACTAAGTTTGACATCAAGGATCTAGGGAAACTAAAATACTTCCTAGGGATAGAACTTGCCTATTGTTCCAATGGACTTGTTCTATCACAAAGAAAGTATGCTCTTGACCTTTTGCAGGAGACGGGAAAACTAGGTGCCAAACCAGCTTGTAGTCCGGTAAGCACATCCTTAAGTCACAAAGATGATGAGGAGATTTATGAAGATAAGCAACGATATCAAAGACTTGTTGGAAGATTGATCTACCTAACCATCACTAGACCGGACATCTCTTATGCCGTTGGGCAAGTTAGCCAGCACATGCATCAACCCAAGAAGAAGCATTGGAGGGCCATTGAAAGAATTCTTCTCTACCTAAAGGGAACTCCAGGAATGGGAATTCAAATGAAGAAGAACGAATCTTCTCAAATCATAGGGTTCTGTGATGCAGATTGGGCAGGTGATTCAGAAGATAGGAGATCGACCTCAGGGTATTGCATGTTTGTTGGAGGGAATCTTGTTGCTTGGAAAAGCAAAAAACAGCATGTGGTATCAAGATCAAGTGCGGAAGCGGAATATAGAGCCATGGCAACCGCTACAAGTGAAGTCGTGTGGTTGAAAGCCTTGATTGAAGAATTAGGGTTCATAGTCCCTACTCCAATCTCCCTACACTGTGATAACCAATCAGCCATTCACATCGCCTCAAACCCGGTTTTTCATGAAAGGACAAAGCACATTGAGGTGGATTGTCACTTTGTGAGGCAAAAGGTTGAGGAGAAGCTCATCACTCCAAGATTCACTAAAAGCGATGATCAAATTGCCGACATCCTCACCAAGCCTGGGACCGCCAATCATATTCAAAAAAACCTGGTCAAGTTAGGTGTTTTAGATACATACACACCCAACTTGAGGGGGAGTGTTGAAATAAAAGAGAATTAAGTGTAGTTAGCATAGACCCCATTTCAAGCCAAGTTTAAGCCCATCCATGAGATGTATTTGGCCCGTTCCTTATGAGTTTTTTAGTCCTCAAAAATGGCATTGTTAAGCCCCTAAAAGAAGCCCAAAATGGGCCCTAAAAAGGGCAAAACGGCTAGTTCTTTTGAACTAGCCGTTGCACTGTATAACAGCCATAAAAATGGCTGTTATACAGTGATTTTGGGGACAGAAATCTGTCCCCAATGTTCCCCAACGGATCCTTGAGTGTTTGGGGTCTTTTTCCCTCTCTTTCTCATGTAATAATCTCTATAAATAGGAGCTTGTATGGGATGTTCTATCCATGAAAAAACAATGCTCTCATTGTGCACTCTTTCTTCAAATAAAGATCTTTAAGTTTTGATTCAATCCTAGTTGCTTGATAGCTTGAAATCTCAACACAGAATCTTGCAACATATTTATGACCCAAAATACATTAAAAAACAAACCCAATGAAGCCCAAAAGTATGAAGGAAAGTCTAAGAGGTAAACCCAAATAGCTAGGGGCAGTTTGGGCAATGTATATTCCAACAGTCCAAAAACTGGCTGTTAGAATTCCTTGGGGTTTGAGCCCCAACGGGAATATTGTCTTTGTTCTCTCTCTACTGGCTATTTTTCTCCCTTTGCCTATAAATAGAGCTATTGCTCTCCTTGTAAAATTAAGAGAGGAAGATAATCTCTCTTTCTTTGTATCATTCTACTACATCAATAAAAACCAGAAGTTTATTAGATTTCTCTACTCTTCTTAGTCAAAAATCCAACATGATCAACCACTTGAAGAGGTGGATTCTTCCTTCAGAGAATAGAAGAAGAGAGACAATCATGTGTTTTTTCTTCTACTCAATTCCATGGATGAAACACACAAAGCCATTGTGACTTGTGCTCCCAATGCAAAACTAATATGGGACACAATGTTTTCTCTTTATGGCCAAGAATCTAACATTGGCAGAATTTTTGAGCTCAAACGACAAATTTCAAACATCAAAAAGGAAGGGAAATCACTTTCTCAATACTTTGGGGAATATATGGATACTTGGAATGAGCTCTCCACTCTCCGCCCGGATTCCATAGATCTCAAAGTCCTCCAAAAGAGGAAAGAAGAAGATTTTTTGGTCTTCTCATGGGTCTAGACGATTCCTACTCTTTTCTTAGACAAGAAATTCTCCGAATGAAGGAATTTCCTTCATTTGGAGAAGTGCAAAATATGATCCAACGAACGGAAGTTAGCATGCGTTTGGAAGAAAATTCCAAACTTAGACTTGAAGCTCAAGGTCACATAGCTACCGTTGAAGAGCACATGGCTGCCAAAGCACATCAAGTTCCAAAGAAAATTGATGTATGCACCCATTGCAAGAAAAGAGGACATACGAAGGAGAAGTGTTGGAACCTTCATCCTCATTTAAAGCCCAAGACCTTCAAACCAAGGGAGCAACTTTCCGAGCAGCATAATGCACTTCACGCCAAGCTTCAAGGACCTACCATGGCTGATTTTGCTGCTCTTCAAAGTCAACTCAATGACATCTCCAAGAAGTTTCAACAACTTGCTCCCTCCAATGGTAAAAATCAAAGCACTTTACCCTCTTTCAATTTCGAAGATTTTCTCATTGATTCGGGAACGGACCATCATATGGTAAGGGATAGAAGAAAAATCAAGCGTTTTAAAAAACTCCCGAACCATAAGATAGTCCGTGTTACCAATGGGCAAGATTTGAAAGTTAAGCAAATTGGGGATATTGAACTTTTTGGAAAAACATCAAATGCTTTATTTGTTCCCCAACTCACTTCAAATCTTTTGTCCATTAGCAAAGTCACTAACGATCAAGGGTGTAGAGTTATTTTTGACCCGAACACTGTTACTTTTCAGGACCTCAAGTCGAATCAATTGATTGGCAAGGGTTCTAGAAGAGGGGATCTATATTTTTTGGATCAAAACCATCATGCACTCGTTGCTCATGTCAAAGAAGATGCATCTCTTTGGCATAAACGTTTTGGGCATCCTAGTGACCAAGCTTTAAAGTGTCTATTCCCAAGTATTAATATTGAAGATAGACATTGTAAAGCTTGTATTCTGGGAAAAGAAACCTGATCAATGTATCCCAATTCAAAAACAATTTATAAAGATGCTTTTGATTTAGTTCATTCGGATTTGTGGACTTCACCCATCAAATCTCATTTAGGCTACATGTATTTCATTACTTTTGTAGACCAAAAAATTAGGTACACTTGGGTCTACCTTTTGAATACAAAAGATCAAGCTTTTGAAGCCTTTAAAAGCTATGAGAGATATGTGACCAAACTTTACAATGCTAACATTAAAATTCTAAGGACGGACCATGGTGGAGAATTCACTAGTTTGAAATTTAAAAACTACCTTAGAGAGAATGACATTGTACATCAAGTGTCTTGTGTGTACACACCTCAACAAAATGGGGTGGCCGAAAGGAAAAATAGGCACATATTAGAAATAACTAGAGCTATGATGTTTCATGCAAATATACCTAAGAAATTTTGGTGTGATGGAATAAAAACCGCTGTCCACCTAATAAACCTTATCCCATCTCAAGTCCTAGATGGCAAGTTACCGTTAGAAGTCCTACTAGATAGAAAACCTAAGATATCTCATCTTAGAACATTCAGTTGTGTATGTTACATTCATATTCCAGCACACATGAGGGATAAGTTAGATCACAAGGGTAGAAAGTGCATATTTTTGGGGTATGTTTCCTTTGAAAAGGGGTATAGATGTTATGACCCTAAGACTGACCAAACATACACATCTAAGGATGTGATATTTGTGGAGAATGAAACCTTTTTTGTAGATAATGAAGAACATCAATCATCCAAAGAAGAGAGCACTCCAAGCACGTGGAATTTCTTACTTCTCCCGAATCAATCATCTCCACCAATTGCAGAAGGAACCTCCCAAGAGATTAATGAGCAATTTCAAAATAATGAAGAAGAATGATCAAACTCCATAGAAGAGGAGGCAGCCCACACTTCAGGGAGAGATCAAGTAACCGAAGAGGAAGAATCTGAACATGCAGAGGGAGATTTGGATGCACCACCTCCTCACCTTAGGCGATCCACGAGGCTTAGGGTTCCCCATTCGGAATGGATTAACCGTAGAGTTTACTATAACTCGAAGGTAACATCACATCCGATTTCTGATTATTATACCATCTCACATGTTTCTTTGAGCCACCAAAATTTTTTGAGTGGCATAGATAAAGAACAGGAGCCTAGGACATATGATGAAGCATCCAAGGACCCAAGGTGGAGAAAGGCAATGAAGGAAGAGCTAGATTTGACTAAGAATGGAACATGGGAAGTCACCTCTCTTCCAAAGGGCAAGCGGGCCGTCGGATGCAAATGGGTATACAAAATCAAATATAAAAGTGATGGATCAATTGAAAGGTTTAAGGCAAGACTTGTGGCTAAAGGATTCACTCAAGCATATGGGATAGATTACAAAGAGACATACGCACCCGTTGCCAAAATGAACACAATTAGGGTCTTGATGTCTCTTGCGGTGAACCATGGATGGAGCATGTTTCAAATGGATGTAGCAAACGCGTTCCTTCAAGGAGATCTCGAAGAAGAAGTGTACATGCAACTTCCTCAAGGGTTCCAACAACAAGGAGGAAACGTGTACAAACTACGCAAGGCTATCTATGGGCTAAAGCAATCCCCAAGGGCATGGTATGCAAAATTAAGCCATGCTTTCCTTAGTAGTGGATTTGTTAAATGCCATAGCGACTCATTTGTTTTCATTAGAAAAAACAATGATAAAATAGTGATAGCCTTAGTTTACGTTGATGATATCATCATTACAAGAAATGACATGCATTTAATAGATATAGTTAGAAATTTCTTGAGTTCTAGGTTTGAAATTAAAGATTTAGGGAAACTAAAGTATTTCCTAGGAATTGAGTTAGCCTATTGTAATAATGGGTTAATTCTATCCCAAAGGAAATATGCTCTTGATCTTTTGCAGAAAACAGGAAAGTTAGGAGGAAAGCCAGCTTGTAGCCCTATTGTCACCACTGGACCTCTAGTAGATGAGGAGCCATTTGAGGACATAGAGAGATATCAGAGACTTGTAGGACGACTGATCTACCTCACCATCACTAGGCCAGACATAGCCTTTGCCGTGAGCCAAATTAGTCAACATATACATTCTCCTAAGATGGGTCATTGGAGAGCAGTTGAGCGCATCCTTCACTATATCAAGAAATCACCCGGACTAGGTATTTGGATGAAGAACAATGGAAGCTCCCAAATTGAAGGCTTTTGCGATGCAGATTGGGCGAGCGATTCAAAGGATAGAAGATCTACCACCGGGTAATGCATGTTTGTAGGAGGCAACTTGGTAGCATGGAAGAGCAAAAAACAGCATGTGGTGTCAAGATCGAATGCAGAGGCTGAGTATAGGGCAATGGCGTCAGCGGCCAGTGAGATTGTATGGTTGAAGGCTCTAGTAGAGGAATTAGGGTTCAATGTTTCTACACCAATCAACTTGCATTGTGACAATCAATCGGCAATTCATATTGCATCCAATCCGGTCTTCCATGAAAGGACTAAACACATAGAAGTTGATTGTCACTTCATTCGACAAAAGGTGGAAGAAAAGCTTATAGCCACTCCTTACATCAAAGGAAAAGAGCAACTAGATGATATCTTCACAAAAGGGGAAACTGCAATGCATCTTCAAGAAATCATGAAGCATCCAACTTGAGGGGGAGTGTTGAAAAGAAAGATAACTCAACCCATCTTCATCACCAACCAAGTGCATCTACTTAGAAGCCAAAATATCAGCCTGCATTGTCCAGCAAGCATGGCCCATTTGGGCAGCCTAAACCAATCCAAAATACATTCTAAAATAGGCCCAAGGAAGCCCAAAAGTTTGGAGAAAAGTCTAGGAAGCAAACTCAAATAGCTAGGGGTAGTTTGGGTAGTATATATTTCAACAGTAAAAAAACTAGCTGTTGGAATTCCTTGGGGTTTGAGCTCCAACGGGATTATTACTTTTGAATCTCTATCTACTGGCTATTTTTTCCTTTTCTCTATAAATAGAGTCTCATTGTATCTCCAAAAACCATGAGAAAAATGCTCTCAATTCTGTCCATGTATGCTCTCATTCTTTTTCAATAAAATTCAGAAGTATTTTTCATTTCTTCTGCTCTATTTTTTTATTTCAACATTGCCTACCTTAGGAGAATCCGAAGATGAAACCAGACTGCCCTCTCCGCTGGCTCCTCAACTTCAACGTTCCACCAGATTGAGGCTTCCTCCCTCAGAGTGGATCAACAAAAAAGTTTATTACAATTCTAAGGTAACTCACTATCCTATTTCAAATTACTATTGTGTATCTAATACTTCCTCAAGCCATCAAGGGTTCTTGAGTGGCATTGACTCATCACAGGAACCTAAGACTTTTGATGAGGCAAATACCAAACCCGAATGGAGATAAGCTATGCTTGAAGAACTAGATGCATTGAATAAAAATAGGACGTGGGAGATTACCACTCTCCCTAAGGGAAGAAAGGTTGTCGGGTGTAAATGGGTGTTTAAAATCAAGTATAAAAGTGATGATCCATTGAACGCTACAAGGCAAGACTTATAGCCAAAGGATTCACACAAACTTATGGAGAAAACTACACTGAGACTTTTGCCCCTGTTGCCAAAATGAAAATGATATGAGTTTTGATGTCAATGACAACCAATGAAGAATGGCCGATGTATCAAATGGACGTGAAGAATGCTTTCCTTCAAAATCTACATGCGAATTCCCCAAGGGCTAGATGAGGATTCAAACATCAATGTGTGTCGTCTCAGAAAAGCAATCTATGGGTTAAAACAATCTCCTCATGCCTGGTATGCAAAATTAAATTCAGCACTTCTTGGTAATAACTTTAAGAAATGTATTAGTGATTCCTCCATATTTACTAAAGTTAACAATGAAGAAATCACTATTGTTCTTATTTATGTAGATGATATAGTTATTACAGGAAGTGATATGAATGATATTGATCAAGCTAGAAGTTTCCTTAAATCTACTTTTGAGATTAAAGATTTGGGAAAACTAAAATATTTCTTAGGAATAGAGATTGCCTATTCTCATAAATGGTTAGTTCTATGTCAAAGGAAATATATACTTGACCTTTTGTAGGAAACTGGAAAGGTATGAGCAAAACCAATAGCAACTCCTATATCCACAACAGAACGAGCAAAAGGTGATGACGAAATGTTTCAGGATATTCCTAGATATCAAAGACTTGTTGGGAGGCTCATCTACCTCACCATTACAAAACCAGATATCACCTATGCCGTCAGCTTAATCAGTCAACGGATGCATACTCCAAGGATTCAAGATTGGAAGGCAGCGGAAAGAATTCTCAAGTATTTAAAGAGCTCACCAGGAAGGAGAATTCTTATGAAAAACAACCACAGCATGGAGATTTATGGCTACTGTGATGCAGATTGGGCTAGGGATGTCACGGACAAGAGATCCACCACCGGCTACTGCATGTTCATGGGAGGAAATCTTGTAACATGGAAAAGCAAGAAACAATCTGTTGTATCCAGTCAAGCGTTGAGGCTGAATACAGAGCAATGGCAGCGGCTACAAGTGAAATAGTTTGGCTAAAGGCATTACTTGAGTAGATGGGATTTTCTACCATCGCTCCTATTTTTCTACATTGCGATAATCAAGCAGCTCTTCATACCACTGCCAATCCGGTATTTCACGAAAAAACAAAACACATTGAGGTTGATTGTCATTATGTTCGAGAAAAATTAGAAAATAAGACAATTTCAACCTCATATGTTAGAAGTGAAGACGTCTAGCTGACATTTTCACTAAGGCAACAACTGAGAAACACCTTCAGTACATTCTTAGCAAGTTAGGGTCCATAGACATCTATGCACCCAACTTGAGGGGTAGTGTTAAAAATAAGGGAGAATATGAAGATAAGTCTCAAAGTATTCAACTTGAAAATATGATAATGTCATAAACATCGGGCCTTTTATTTTTTAATGTCCAGAATTTTACAACATATTTATAACCAAAAATATATTCAAAAACAAGCCTAATGCATCCCAAAAGTATGGAGGAAAGTTTAAGAGGTAGACCCAAATAGCTAGGGGCAGTTTGGGCAATATATATTCCAACAGTCCAAAAACTAGCTGTTGGAATTCCTTGGGGTTTGAGCCCCAACGGGAATATTATCTTTGTTCTCTCTCTACTGGCTATTTTTCTCCCTTTGCCTATAAATAGAGCTATTGCTCTCCTTGTAAAATTAAGAGGAAGATAATCTCTCTTCCTTTGTATCATTCTGCCACATCAATAAAAACCAGAAATTTATTAGATTTCTCTACTCTTTTTAGTCAAAAATCCAATAGAAAGTAGTTTGATAAATAGAATACATTGAGTTTGGGATACAACGAGTTTCTTATACTAATGTTGGCTTCTCGATCCCCTTAACTAGTGTATTGAAAAGTCTTTATTTGCATGTGTACTCACTGGTTGCACAACACATGATTCTATATGAAAAATCCATAGGAGTGATGTCTAATATCACATGAGTTGTGATTGTATGGTAGACTTAAAATGCCCATTATGTGCAAGTGAGAGATAAAGGTAGTTATGCCCACAAGAACATTTGGAATTTAAATTATAAAGAGATTAAAGGGAATGGTTAAGTGAAGTTATCCATTCCCCCTTCCTTCTCCCAATTTTTCCCTGTGGAAAAATAATGAATACGAGAGAATACAAGCAGGTGTGACATCTCTCTTAGAGAATAAAATACGTGAGAAAACACAATTGTGAGAGTTCTCTATTTTTGAGAGACACGAAAAACAGTTTGGATATTGAATAACTCATATTTGGAGCCTCATGTTGTGCAAAAAGTATTGGCTTGACTTGCTCGTGATTAATAATGCGATTGGCTTGAAAAGGACAATGAGGATCAACAATAGGAAAAATTCAAATGAAAATACACCTTTAGAGGTATGATTTCTTTTTTTTATGCTTCCGTACTTATTTTTAGAAGAATAAATCCGACAAAAATATTGAGCAATTGATTTTTAATATTTTCATTAATTTCTAATTCATTAATTTTTTTTTTTTTTTGTCTGACTTTGCATTGAATTTTATAATGACCTTTTTACCACATTTAAAGCAAACAAGAGGCTTAGTTGGTTTTGATTTTTTAATGAAATTTTTATGTTTTGTAGGAGAGGACTTTTTTTTTTTTTTTAATAAGATTTCTTATAATCTCTTTTATAAGATTTAGAATATTTATGCTTTTTTCTTGAAGTTGGAGCTATTTTTTTTTCATACGAAACTTGATAACAGAAGCTTTCTAATTCTTTTCTATTTTGTTTCATATCTCCTTTTTAATTTTCTTTCTAATTTTAAAAAATTATACAAAGTTAGTCCTTCATTTGTAATGTGATTATTGATTTTTCCATATGTTAGATTATCATAATTTAAAACTTCATTATTTCTACATCTAATTCTTTCATGAACTCTTTAAGCAAAAGGTTTAGGTAGACCAGAAAAAAAATTTATCTTTCCAAAATAATTGAAAAGAGTCTTTTTTTTTTTAAAAAAAAAAGAAGTTTAATCAAAAAGTTATTTTTGTACGATCGAAAATCAACTAATGTAGGACATGTTTGTTCACGAGACTTTTTTTTGATAGCTAGCAGGTTAATAAAGTATTTACTAATTGTAAAAATTGATGTTAAAATCGTATCATCAATATTTGTTTGAACTTTTTGTTCTAATCCTTTTTTATTTTTTATAATAGTTAAAATAGTTTTCTTAGCATTTAGTATAAAAAAATTTTCTTGTTCATTAGTACTTTAATTGAACTGTAAATTCAGATATCAACATTCTAAAAATTTGAGTATTAGAATTATTATGAATTTCATAAACACCAGAGGCTATTACCATTTCATTTAGGAGATTAAGAATTTCATAGTCACTCGATTCATTTATATTCCATTTATATATGTTGTTTACACTATAGCAAGATTGAGTAAATTGATTTTTAAAGTAGGACTCCTGTAGAAATTCTCAGTCGAAAACATGATTTCGAAGTTTTAGAAATTTTTTGAATTATGTTCTCTTCTTTAAAATTTTCTAATCAAACTTATCTATAATTCTTATTTGAGATGTAGATTATCGATAGAAATTAAGTTTTTTTTAGTTTTGATATAATTATATCTAAAAGTTTTTTTATTAAAACTACCGAGATGAATGATATTTTAGTGTTTAATTCAAATGGCTTAAAAACCAGTTTAAAAAATTCTGTGTTTAATCATATTATTAGAAGTTTTTTTTTTTTAACGTTAATGAACAGTTAATCTGGTGAGAATGACGTTAGAACTCTTAATCAAAATTCAGATTCGAATCTTAAGAATATAAATAATTACGTTATGAACACTCCCCTGAAAAGGAAAAAAAAAAAGGAAGAAAATATTTTTATTTGGAATTCTATTTGTATTAAATGATCACTTATGGTAATACAAAATTTGATTAGTGTGATTAGCTTGTAATTAAATATTTCTAATATGGTGTAATGTAACAGCCTTCTTATGTATTTAAAAATTTGAAAGGGAGGTAATTATTTTATTATTTTTATAATTAATAACAACTTCATTTAAAAGAGGATGTATGAAAACTTCATGATGATGATCTCATCATCATCATCATCATCATAATAGGAAAGATCATAGATCCCAAACACAACACGCCAGCCTTTATCTACAGATGAAATTTATTACTGTTCAGTTTCTAAATTTTATAATCCTCTGGTTTCTCAGTATCCATTTTTTTACATGAAATATCTATTGTGAACATCAAGCAGAATCGGTTACCATTACATTGCTTTTTATGAGAAGGTAAAAGTCTGCTACGTTTCGCTTATCGAAATCCATCATCTGCAAGCACCAGAAGATCAAAAGAATGCCAGCCACTAGCCAAAACCAATTTTCACTCTGCTGAGAAAGACAGAGAGACAGCGGACAGAGAGAGGCATAAATGCTTTCAACGTGGAACAAAGCTATTGAATGGCTTTCCCCTAATCGCAGCTCCTCCAGCACAGGCTAGCCCAGTGGCCATGGTTGACAAGGTCAAAGCCCAACTGCTAAAATCTAATGCCACGCAACTCCTTGCCCACTTGCTCTAGCTCGAGCCTCCGTCAGTGAAACTGCCATGGCCAGCATCATCTGCTCATCAAAGCTCTCAGGAATAATGGGTCCTGTTCCAGAACTAAAACTATTCAATTCCGCCGGTGGCAATGCAGAAGCATCATTAGTGTCCTCTGTAGCACTAAAACTTGCATAGCTGGTCCCTGCTTGAGAAGCCTCTGATCTACAACACATTCTCCAGTCATTATTGTCATCCCTTGTAACAGTCAACTGATTGCTGGGTGAAGTTGCTGTGGAGTCCTCATTAATCTGATGATAATTGTCTGACACACGTTCATCTCTATTTACAACCCCACCACAACCAGGATGGATGCCGAATGTTGACAAACTCCCATTGTTATCACAAGCAGATGATTCTCCATCCATCTGCTGACGCTCTGCAAGGGCAGCTATTGCGCAAGCAAGGCCACCTGAAGGTGAAGACGATGATTCAGCCAGTTGGACCGGGGCGGATGAACCAACGCAGTCTTCGATGGCATATTGTTCTGCTAGAGCTGCTTCACCAACTCCTGGATTTCGTTGCCTGCCATTTTCCTGGAATTAATTTTTCAAAGCAGCACTAGTAAGAGCTTAATAGTTCCATGTGTGTGCACAGACAAAGGTAGTATTTTTTTTTCTTTTTCAATAAATTAGCAAAAGAGCGAGTTAATGGTTGACTTTAATTAAAAGACTTGCTTTGCCAAATAAAAAAAGTAAACATACCACATGGAGCAAGGTCTACAATTACTATCAACATTAACCTGACTTGGCAAAAATAAAATTCTGCTCAGTAAAAGATAGTTTATACAACTGGTAACCAGTTATATATCGATAACCATCTTCTGATTTAGATTATCATGACAATCAGAAATTATCAAATGGGCCACCTGCATGCTCATCATTTCTCCAGATGGCTCGCAAGCACATACTTGAAACAAAATTAAATTACATCCCAATGTAGAACCAATTGCAACTTGGCTTCACAGATGACTAGCTTGAGGAATGACATACCCTCACTAACATGACCATGCCAAGCTATGGATGACTAGCTTACATCTGGGCTTGGATTGGAAGCATCATAATGGTATCATCTTTGAGATGGCACCACAATTTATTATTTATTTATTTATTTATTATTTTTATTTTTTGGGGGGTGGGGGGTGTTTCAAGAGTGGTGAGTGTCTATGTATGCATTGAGGCAATCATTTGTTGAAGACCAATTAATTGCACAACAATTACTTACGGGTGGAAATGATGAAGACAACAAAAACTCAAACACCTTGGTATCAAGGCAAGTTCTAGCGGAAAATAGGACAAATAATTAAGTTTATAGATCAATTAAATATCTCCTACAAATAATTGGGGAAGACTACACACATCTAATGGGAGAGCAATTTGGACAAGACAACAAATGTTTACAAAACAATGAAAAATCTGTTATTTTCAATCTAAGTACAAAAATCAACAATTCCATGTTCCTTTTTATATTATTCATAAGTGTCAACTTTTGAAGTTTACATGCAGAAATTAGTATCATGTGGAACACCACGAAAGAGTTTATCATAGGATTAGCAAAGAAGGTGCTTGGAGAATGTAAAGAGAACGGACACTTTTGGTCCTCAAACTTGGGGAGACTTGAGACTTGAACCTCCATTCTATTATTCGAAGGGGAAACCCAGGTAATACTACCAAAAAGGGTATGCGGCAAAAAGTTAATATATTGGAAAACAGAGAGTGGTGGAACAAAAGCATATAACTAGTTGAAGCAAAGAGATTTACTTAAAAGAAACTCATATATGTTCAGAAGTGAAGATAATTTTTGGCCAAGAAAGAACTGAAAAGCTTGTAACAAGAGCTAAACATAAGTACATTTGGTAAAAAAGCTAGGAAATACGTAAATATGCTAACGACAATAAGAAAGAAAGAGAGTTTCAGAAAAGGAAAGGAAAAAAAAAAGCCCTACAATAAGAAAGAGAAAAATGATACCATAACTATGTGAAATGCATTACCGATGAGGATCAAAATGTTTTTTTACAAGGTGAGAATATTAAACAAAGTTTGAGAAGTTATTTTGACAAGTTGTTCAATCAAAATTATAGAAAATTTATACAGGAACCTTATCCAACTAGAGCAAGCCAAAATCATAGGGTATAAAAGGAAAAATCAAAGGTTCTAAGATGAAGCTGTGAGAAAGATGCAAATGGATAAAAGTACTGAACTGCATAGTATCTTGATCGAAGTTTGAATATTTTTAGGTGATAATTCAGCAGTATAGGTGACTAAATTATGAACCAGATAATTAAGATTAATAAAAATGTCAAATGAGTAGAGACAAGGTACATGGATATTAATATATAAAGCTAATGTATGTTTAAAAATGAAGATCATTTTTGGCTTAAAAAACAAAAACAAGAACAAGATGGAAATAAAATAAAATAAAATAAAATAAGCTAACCAGCTTGTAACACGAGCTAATAATTAAGCATATTGGGAATAAATGGGGAAAGACATATAAGCTAGAATAAGAAAGAGAAAAATGAGACCTTAATTATGTTAAATGCATCAAAGATGAGAATTAAAATCTTTTAGCAAAGGATGAGAAGATTAATAAGCAATTGAGACATCTTTGAAAAGTCATTTAGTGAAAATCCTACAAAATTTATTAAGGAACCTAATACAACAGCTGCACCAAAAATGATAGGCATACAAGGAAATCTCAAAAGTTTCCAGGCAAAAGAAGCTTTAAAGGAGATAGAAATGGGTAAAGCTAATCCGGATGGTATCATGATTAACTTTTGATTTGTTCAGGTGATATAGGAATATCATAGTTGACAAAATTTATGTACTAAGACATTAGTTGGGTCTTTCATGCTTTGCATGGGGTTGAATTAGATTATTCTTTCTTTTTCTTTTATGTGCACTTTGGTTAAATTCTTTAAATATATTTCAACAATTAATAGTATTTTTCTAGTATTTCTCTCTCTCTATTTTCTTTTTCTGTAAATAAACCCCCATCCAAAATGTTGACCATATTTATATATAATCCTCAAAATATTTACAATATGTTTAATAACACAAAGTTAGGATTGCCAAACAGTGGACTTCTAAGAAACCCATAAAGCCTCAAGTTGTGGTAGCAAATATT
The DNA here is from genome assembly GCA_033439265.1 of Dillenia suffruticosa. NCBI lineage: Eukaryota > Viridiplantae > Streptophyta > Magnoliopsida > Dilleniales > Dilleniaceae > Dillenia > Dillenia suffruticosa. The sequence continues at coordinate 8,231,932 of JAVTVX010000005.1, forward strand.
AATAAATTCTTTAGCAAGACACAAAAGAGAGCAAATTACGATGCAGGAAATACTTTTAATCAAGATCATGTCACGCTATTTTTTGCAAGAAGAATTGTAATGGTCATTTTTCAAATTTCAAGTTTCTTTTTATTTAATGATGAAACCAATTAGGATAAGTAATTTGTGGCATTAGATCCAAAATCAAGGAATATGACTATCATGAATAACATATCCCTTGCAATGAATTAAAAATAAAAAGACAAGTAATATTTTGCACGTTAATATTTACCCTAATCGGATTTAAACCGAAAATTTATGATCTAAAAACTAAATAAAGAAAAGTCAGAATTTGAGAAAACCAATAGAAACAACATAAAAAATACATCGCACATAAACACGATTGATATTATCTATATGTTTTTGGAGTATTGTGAACCCATGGAGATGGACGCATTGAGAATATTAGGGATTTTCAAACGTTCAAACAATTGTTTGACACTACCATTCTTATGTGATAGAATTGAATCTAGTAAAAATGTCCAATAAATGGAGCAAAATTACGGGTGAAATTCAAAATTATTCAAACTATAGAGGCATTAAACTAAGCATGATACTATGGAACCATGCGACGAAATAATAGAATCAAGGTGATGAAAAGAGACAAAAGTTTCAAAAAACTATATTATTTCAGAATTAGTAGAAGAAACACACGACACAATGACAATTAATCATTGAGATGAAGATGTAGTAAAAATTGAAGTGCAACCTGTACCTTAAAGGCTTAATTTATAATTGTCAGAAGCTACCATTCAGAAAAATAAAAATTGTTTGACAACAACTAAATCTTTATCTTACCAAATGGGGTCAGCTATATGGATAATACTACGCCATTGTACTTTATTTTATACCACATACTCACTTATATGATTTTTTGTTTTATACAATAACCATAATCACACTTTTATTCCACTAAATAGTTGACAATACACATACTTGTACGTCATTGTACTATAGTATCATATGTTCATCCATATTTAGATAATTTATTTTATATTTTATTATCGTTATCCAAATTTTCTTAAATCTCCCTCTTCTTTGATTAATATGAATTATTGGCATAATCTTGTACCGCCTAACTGGAGCCCCTATCGATTGCTTATATATGTATTGATACCATCTTAATCATGTTTCTGTCAATTTTTCTCAATAAACCCAATTTCAACTTTCTTTCCAATACACTTATTTCTTATCCTTCTCATGAAATAAGAGAAGCCTCAAAGAAAATAAAAAATAATAAAGTCATAAGACCCGATGACATCCTTATTGAAGTGTGGAAGCGTTTGGATGATGAGGGAATAGAAAAATCCAAATCAATTGAATTATTATTATTTTAAATTTCTATAGATAGTTCATTTTTATTTTTTTGTTATTATTATTATGTAGTTTTATTTTCTCTATTTTTTGTTTCAAATTTTAATTTTATATTTTTTCCCTTTCTTACATTGGTCGTCCAATCTCAAAATTTGGAATTAAAACTCAATTTTTTATTATTGTTGCTGTTGTTGTTGTATACTCGTTTCTTATCTTGTTCATCCTTGTATGTCCGCACATCTATTTTAATATCATCATCTCTGCAACTCGCATATTATGCTCGTACTTTTGGTTTATCACCCAACATTCAAATCCATACAACAAATAAGATCTAATCGCTATCCTGTAAAACTTCCCTTTAAATTTTAGAGATACCTTTCAATCACATAGAATACCCGATATACCTCTCCATTTCGACCATGTTGCTTGTATTCCATATGATATATCGCCATTAATTTATTCATCTTTTTGTAAAATTGATCTTAGGTACTTAGAGTTTTCGCAGATAATTCATCATATCCTATCTTAAACATTGTTTTATTAACGCTACAATAACAACAAATTGAATCTTGATCTTAAATTTTGGGGTCGACTGTTTTAAAAACCAACATAAGATAGAGGAGAGAGAAAAAATAATAAAATAATATAAAATTAAAATTTGAAAACAAAAATAAAGAAATTAAAACTAAAAAGATACAAATAATGAAAGGAAAGAAATAAAAATTAACTATCTATAAAAATTTAAAATAATAATAATAATAATAGTAAATTGTTCAGATTCTCTTACACCACACATTTTTATCTAAAATCATCTCCTCGATTAAATTCTTGACATTCGTATCATTATGGATAATTTACATTCACGTTTTTAATAGAATACTCCAACATTTTACTAAATCTCCTACATTTAAGATCTCGCTCGTTCTAACTGGTGCGTCTTTCGATTTTCGTTGCATATGTCCAAAACCACCTTAAGTGATATTCTCTTACCTTATCTGCAATTAAATTCGCTCCCAATTTAATACGTATATTTTCATTTCTAATTCTATCTTTTCTTATCTTACCATATATTCATTTAAATATTTTCATTTTAGTTACAACAATTTTATACTTTTGTTATTATTTAATGTTCCAACACTTGATGTCATACAATAATGCATACAATAATGCAGGTCTTCTTCCTCTTCAACTACAATAGTATCGTACGATCGCTAAGAACTCCAAATGCACTTCTCCATTTCATCCAACCCGCTTGCATCCTATGATTTAGATCCTTATTTATATTATTATCGTTTTGAATGATAGATTCAAAATATCTTAAACGTTCACTCTTTGACACGCCGTGTCCTTCAAATTAATCGTTGTTTCATCATTCTTATGATTGCCACCAAACATATATCTCATATAATCAGTTTTTTATCGACTCATATTATGAGTCTAAATCATTTAGATTATTGTAGTGTCCCTATATAACTCCAATTTAATACTAATACCCTCCTTAATTTCATCAATCGACATTACATATCATTTATAAAAAACACACCATGGTACTTCATATTGAATACTATTCGTTATTTCATCTATCAATATATCTCACGCTAATATTACTAAATTTAAATTTTATATATTTTGTCTTTGCCTTACTAAGTCTAAAACTTTTCACTTCTAATGTTTCTCCCAAGATTCGAGTTTAGCACTTACTCCTTCACGTGTCTCATCCACTAAGACAATGTCATCTACAAATAATATGCACCATGATACCATGTCTTGGATATATCTGGTGAACTCATCCATAACTAGTGTAAAAAGATAGGGATTTAATGCTTACCCTTGAAGAACACCTACTCATGTCCTTACTTTTGTCACCACGTCCTTGTTCATGTCCATTATCGCTTCAATATATGCTACTCTTGCACCCTCTTTTCTAAAATCCTCCATATAATTTTTCTACACACTGTTATACGTCTTTTCTAGATCGATGAGCACCATGTGTAGTCCTGCTTCTTTCTCCCCATACTTCTCGACTAATTATATGAGGAAGTGTATCGCTTCGGTTGTTGAACTTTCAGGCATAAATTTAAATTGATTTTCAGTCACCTTTATCTCATTCTGTAGTCTTCTTTTAATTATTTTTTCTCAAAATATCATAGTATGGTTTATTAGTTTAATACCCCTATAATTTGCACAATTTTGTATATCGCACTTGTTTTTAAATAAGGGTATTAAAACTCTCTCCACTGATTAGGCATATTTTTCGTCCTCAATATCATGTTAAATAACGTCATAAACCATCCAATACCCTGCTTCCTAGGGACTTCCATCTATCAGGATATTATCGGGTCCAACTGTTTTTCCATTTTTCATACTTCTTAAAATCTCTTCAACTTTTGAGAATTCTCCGATAATAGTTCATATTTGTTTACTCCTCATATTTGTATACTCCTCAGATCTATTTAGTTCATCCAAACTAACTTGATCATGCTGGTCTTCATTAAACAATTTATAAAAATATATTTTCTATCACTCTTTTATTTCTCCGTTATTCATTAACACCTCATTTAATTCATTGTTAATACATCTTATTTGTATAGGATCTCTTCTTTTCATCTCTCCTACTTCAACTATTTTATGATGTCTCTTTCTCCTTTTGTATCAAGCCGTCGATAAAGGTTTTTGAAAGCTTCATTCTTGGTTTCACTCACTGCTCTTTTCACTTATTTCTTGACAACTACGTACTTCTCTAAGTTTTCCTCGTTCTTACTAATGTAGACTAATTTATAGACACTTTTTTTCACCTTTACTTTCTCTTGTACTTCCTTTTTTCACCACCAAGATTCTTTATTTAAAGGTACATGTTCTTTTGGCCCATCAAGTACACTCTAAGCCATTGTTTTCACATTAAGTGTCATCTTCTCCTATACCATATTAGGGTCACTATGAATTTCTTCTAAAACTTGTTCTCCCACTCTCCTTAAAATTATTTCATTTATCATCCTCTAAATTCCACCACTTAATCCTAGTAATTATATACACTTTCCTTCTATAAATGCTACTTGATATGCATATCCAACACCACTAACCTATGTTAAGTGATTAAGCTCTCTCCCGAAATAACCTTACAATCCTTATAAATTTTTCTATCTATCTTCCTAACTATAAGAAAGTCAATTTGCGATTTATTGTTCTCACTTTTAAAAATAACCAAATGTTCTCTTTTTGAAACACGTGTTGGCTTTGATTAGCTTATATGCTGTCACAAAATCCAAAATGGCCTTTTCACCTTCATTTCTTCCTCCAAGACCATAACCCCATGTATCCTTCTATACTCCTCTTCTCTCCTACATGCCCTTTAGGTCTTCTCCTGTTAAATCCTCACTTTGAGGAATTTCTTGTACTACCTCGTCTAGTTCTTCCCAAAACTTTTGTTTAGTAGTTTCTTCTAATCCTACTGGAGATGCATATATAGTAAGTACATTAATAGTTTCTTTCGCTATCACTTAGCGTATATGCACCTTAATATCCTCATCTCCGCAACTCTCATCTTCTGCTTGTATTTTTTATTCATTGCTCAATATTTAGATCCATATAATAAAACAGATCCAATCGCTATCCTGTAAAATTTCCCTTTTAAGTTTTAGAAATACCTTTCGATCATATAGAATTCCCGATACACTTCTCCATTTCGACCATCTTGCTTGTATTCTATATAATACATATCTATCAATCCGTCTTTTTTGTAAAATTAAGTCTAGAGATTTAAAACTCTAATTTACAAATAATTCATTATCTTTTATTTTAACCATTGCCTCTATAACGCTAGTATTACTAAACTTCCAATATTTCCATCCAAGATTTAAGCTTAACATTTACTCTTTCACGTGTCTCATCTACCAAGACAACGTCATTTGCAAACAACATGCACAATGGTACCATATCATGGAAGAATTAATAAGTGCGAGTGAACTAAACACGTGAGTCCACAATGTCGTGTGACGCTAAGATTCTAACTGAATAAAAAGGAAAGGTTACAGAATTCAAAAAAAAAAAAAAAAAGCCCATAGACATGAGCATTGGATTAATGAGCTCATCTTAACATGATGATGAGTCATGATACATCAAACAAGGACCTAATGGACCAATGTAACAATTTAATCAATTAAACCCAAGTATAAAACCAAAATCCAAGCTTTCTAAGAAAGACCTATAAATAGCAAAAACCCAAGAAGAGTACAGCAGATAACTGGGTCTAAAATAGCTCCTTCAACGGTGAGAAAAACAAACCATCCTGATGGCACTGTGTCAACAATCATACCCAGGCAGCCATGTCAGTTATAGGTCAGATCTAGTCAGATTAGGTTGGAACAAGTAGCTAGACAATAGACTAGACCACAGATCAGTGTCATCAGCATCACTACCCCCCTACAGATCACAGTCCTGAACAAGTGCTCTGAATCGTGGTGTGATCATGATCTGGATTGCCAAAATCACTGACCCTAATTGAAAACTTGCTAGATGCTTTTCTAGAGCAAAACCATTTAATAAATCTAAAATTTGCTTGATTTTAACAAAAGCAAAAGGTCTTTTAAAGCATCTGCACTTTAGTCTTCTCTCCGGTCAAATTTTTAAAGATCTAAAGCAAACGCCAGCCAATTCAGTAAAGGAAGGGCAGATTTTAGAATCTATCCTGTGGCGAGATGAAGATGGCCCATCGATTCAATTTGCTGTACAGGAGATTTTTTTTCTTCTTTTTTCTTCTAAGAGGTGGTCAAGATACGAAGAAACAGATCTTTTTGTGAAGGCAAAACAGGTTTCAAAGATACAAGTATTCAGCAAAGCTGAAGCGTGAGAGAGAAGACAATGCCAGGTTCACCCTTTACCAATTTTGAAAAGAGTGTCACGTGAGAGGCGAAGAGGCAATGTTAAAAACGAACTGAATACCTTTATTTATTTTTTTATTTTCTATATTTTTCCTTTCTGGATATGAAAAGCTTTCATTAATTTTGGAAGAGGAGTCAAACTAGGAATGTGAGTCTACAATTCTTTTTCTTATAAAAAAACTCAATATTCACTGCATGAGACTTGTATGGCTAGACTTAAATAAGAAAAAATATGACGATCCATTGGAATCACCTAAATGTAAAAATATATAAAACAACTCACCATTCACTGCCAGGACATGTATGGCAGGACTTAATCAAATGAGAAAATATCACATGATCACAAATTGCATTCCTTAAAACCAACACCAAATCGATCACAATGGTGTTCTAGAAAAGAGAAGAGAAGAGCAAGAACATTTTTCTCAAAAGAAAAACATGATTATCAATATTCATCCCCAATAGTCCAACCCCAACCACAAGAAATCCCTCAATTCTTTATAAACTCTAACTAATAGATAGTAGAAGGGAATTCTTGCAGTTGAATGAGGATTATACAACCCTCTTAAGCTAAACAAAGCCTCCCAAGGTTCAAATTACTTAGAAATCCTGCCAATCACAAGGTTCTAAAATAGTACCTATGCTAATAACAATATAAATATTTACATGTCCCTGCGGTGTCCCGTTACATTCAACTTTCTTGTGTGTCAAGTGTTAAGTGACTGTATCTTTGAAATGCCAAGTACAAAATTGTTATCAGATTTTTGAGAACATCTGATAAATCTCAGGACTTCCAAGGTTGCCATCATTCGTTTAAGCAAGCATACCTTTTTAATACAAGTTATTAGGCTTCCAAGGTTTCCAAGAAATCAAATGCATGTTATGTCTTTGGTACGGCTAGTAATGGCTTCATATCCTTTGGGAGAGGAAAAAAAAAAGAAACTAATCACAGTAATTCATGATGCTTTCGACTTAAAGGATAATAGGTTCTAAATTTCTTGGATGCTTTAAATGAGGATTACAATTTTCAATTCCCAAGCCTAGCCAAAAAGTAGAGACAATAACAAATAGATGATAATCCACAAATAAGAGACTTGATTTCCATGTTCTCAAGAAATAGTGACAGAAAATCTTATACTTTAAAGCTTAGAGGTTTTCATTCTAAGGATCTACCTGAATAGAGAGCCAGATAGCTTCCATAACCATAATATCTTCCAGATCCAGGTCAAATTCATCATCCCTGCATTTATAATATCAACTCAATAGCTGGCATAGATGTGACTGATACATTCATCCCAAAAAATAAAGATTGCATTCCTAGTAAAGGTAGTGCCATCAGGAACCGCAAGAGAAAAAGAAAGAGCAGAAAGAAAAGAATCGAGAGAAACATTACAAAATAAACATAGATCTTAGACAGATTGAAAAGAAATGAAAGCAGCAAGTCCAATCTGTCCTCTTTTTTTTTTTTCTTGGAAAGGTGGGAGAACTAGACATAATTTATAGAATAGAAAAGGCATACCAAGGGGTACTAGGACCTGATTTAGTATTCATTCACCTAAATTTTTGCCTGTATAATAAGAATCAAAAACTCCCAAACATAAGGAAACCAAAATCAAAGTCTTAAGGAACACAACGCATGAACAAGACTTGAACCTTACACAAGTTTCGTTTGTTTGGATTTGACTTATACATGTCTAGGTCAAAAGTGTGTAAACCCAATTATCACCTGAAAAAATGGTGTTTGATAACAAGTTAACCCCGCTAACCTAGAAATAACCCACCATAAATTTGACTTCTGTTAAGATGGTTAATGTTCCACACAAGTAAAACCTAATTATTGTCTGATTAGCTTTGACCTACTAGCTTGCGGAAAGTTGAATTTTTTAAAATGCAGAACTGAAAATAGTTAAAAAAAAAAAAAAAAAACCAAAATTGATCATTAATGGTAATTTCATCGGAAAATGGAGAATTTGCCAAACTATTCATTTGTACTTTACATACTCTTCTCTACATTATGTTGGTAATTTGGATTATTTTTTCACTTAAATCTGTGTCCTTTTTTTGTGTTGCACATACATTATGTTCAGGTTTAAGTTTCAAACTCAATTCATTTGATGGGTCATGTTGGCATACAGATGGTTGTCATCCCACAAATTAAAACCCCTATCTAGTTAAATGAACATGTCTAAGGGCACACAAAACAAGCATTACCACATCTCTACGTAATCCTCACAACACATGAGATAGATAACATAAAGGTAAGACCTAACGTAACTACGCCAACCACAAGCATGAAACATTATGTATAGTATGTTCAAGAAAGACGCTTGGGAATGAGACCAGGGTGCAGAGATATAGAAAGAATTACAAAAGATGAGTGCTTTTTATCCTTCTCTTATTCTTATTCAATTTGCAAATATTTGCCTGTTTTCCAATAAGCTTACACTCTTTCTCACAGGGCGGAACAATTTCTTTTCGGGGACAATCCTTTTTCGATCATGTTGCAGTTTCAACATAATGTTTGATGAAGTGAACATCAATACTATAATTCTTATTAAGTTCATGCTGGTGACTCTTGGGAATTAGTAGGTATTAATACCTTTACCAGAAGGGACATAGCTTCATAAAGGAGTTATGAGAGCATTCAACCAATAATCACTTTGTTACAACGATTTTAACTCTCATAAATAAGGGAATTGGGGAAGAAGATGACAGATCATTTTGTATTGAACTTCTTTGACAAGAATTTAGGTTGATTTGTGCTCCCTTCCCTTATTTCTCAGTGATTGTTACTGTTTTCTGGTTTTTGTCCTCAGTAGCAGCATTATGTGGTATTGGTAAACACTCTTGGTCTAAGCTTTCCTTGTTGTTGTCCAATGGTGACAAGGAGAGGTGGAGTCTGCCGAGGAAAACAAATGAAAGATGGACAAAGAGATGAAATAGATGAAATTCAAGCACTTCAAAGGCAAGTTAAAACAACTCACTCAGCAACTAAATCAACTAGAAGTTTGCAGTGAGCGTGGTTCAACTTATAGGTATCTCAGTGATGATTTCAACAATGTAAATCATTTTGCAGATCCGCAGCATGTGAAGAGATGATTTTCCAAAATTGGGATGGCATTAAAATGAAGTTGCCAGAATTCTATGGTCGTCTTCCACCAAAAGAATTTCCTGATAGGCTTAGTGCCATTGAGAAGCTTTTTGATTATCAAGATACTCCTGAAAATATGAAGGAGAAATTGGGGGCAACAAGGTTGCATTGTGATGCTTACACATGGTGGAATAAGTTTCAAGAATTGTGACTTTGCAAGGGCAAAGCCAGTTTTTCAGGTTGAGAGAATATAAAATCTTGACTTAGAGAAAATTCTCTCTCCCAAACTTTGCCAAAAGTACCTTATTATTTAACAACCTTCGTCAAGAGGAAAAAAGTGCGACAAGCAATATGCTTCAAACCACAGGCTGCACCAAAGATGATGCTAAAAAGAGATCCACTCCTTATTCTTCACTTATTTGCTGCACAAATGTATCTCATACCCTTCTTTTTCATAGAAAAAGAATTGTATCAGATATAATAAAAAATATAAAAAAGTTCTGAGAATGAGAAAATCTCATAAGTAATCGAAAACAAGAAACACTTGGACCAGTAGACAACTGCTCAGCAATCCCCTTTAACTCCTTTAGTAAACACCTGAGGCATGAACCCGTGTAGATGAATAAAAGATGACCTTATCCCAAAGGAAGGAGAATATCACCAGGGCAAATTATCCATTAGATTTTTCACCCCTAGTGATGCAAACCAGCACTCTACTGGTTTCAGCATGTCTTCCTTTGTTTTTCTCACCACACAATAGTACTTTGGAGGCTAATGGAAAACACGCACACAATTACACGAAAAACACTTCCCAACCATGTATTGCACCAACAATGTTACAAGGATGGATGGGATTACAATCTCTCCCCAAAATTTTCGCTAGTACAGCCTTTTGACACTTAACCAATTTATATGTCTTCGCAGTTGACACACCCAACTACCAATGGTGCCTAGGCATAACCGATTTCCTAACACATGTCTAACACAGTTTATTACATTTAAATTATATTCAAACATTACTGCCAAGTGTGCCAAGAAAAGTCTCAATCGCCTGCAGATGTGCCAAGATAGTTTTAACCACCTGCTCTCTGTCTCGCCAACAGCTAGATCTGCTTCATTCCTTCTTTGAATGATGCCAACAGCTTTGACCACAAGTGTCATGCGCCAACATCTTAGTGAGGACAACGAACTACCAAGCCCAACTACCACCCTTGGCATAACTGTCAACCGTCGACATGATTGCGCGCCACAGCCAGCATGCTTCAGTAGTATGATCTGGCCACCACCCAACCAGATCCGAGCTCATCACCACCCATAACCAACTCCGCTTGCCCCATTTTGTTTGCCATAACCATGTCATGCCAAGTTGCCACCTGCCCCTTGGCCTTGGTGTGCAGTGATTTGGGGGTGCCAGCGCACACCAAGGGTTGAGGGTATGACAAACCACCCCCACCAAAAGAGCCCAACGTCTTCATCGGATACTGCTCCTAGTACTCCTTAATTTCTTTCTCAAATTGCCACAGCATTGTGTAACACTCCCAAGTAGCCTCCTCATTTGGCTTTGTTTTCCATGCAACCAGTTGATCCACCCTTTTGCTCCTTTTCCCATACCCGATCACCTAGTAATCCAGGATCTGTTCAACTTCCTTGTTAAACTATTCTCAAACAATGGGCGGAGCTCTATGGCACTTAAGATGTACTTTCATCCAAAACATCACCACAAAATGGCTTTAAGAAGCTCACATGAAAAGTTGGATGAACCTTAATCCGATTAGGCAATTTGAGGCTGTAGGCAACATTCCCTATGCACTGCAGCACTTCAAATGGGCCATCATACCTCAAAATCAAACCCTTATGTTCCGATTTTGAAGTAATATTTTTCCAAATATGAGGACTTGGCTTCAATAGAACTATATCACCCATATTAAATCCCAAGGGTCTTCTCTTTCTGTTTGAAAATTTTTGCATCCTTCTAGCAGCTTTAGCAGGGATGTCACAGGCTTCTTCCATCATGTCTTGCCTTGTTTGAGCGTACTTAAGGGCTGTAGGGCACTTCACATTTGCCTTAACAATCTCATGGTGTGCGAGGGGCTAATAACCTAATACCAATTCAAAAGAACTCTTTCTGGTGCTTGAATTTTGGTGCAGGTTGAATGCAAGCTATGCTATGTCAAGCAATTCAACCCAGTTTCTCTGGCTGGCATTGGCATAGTGCCTCAGACATTCCTCCAACACGACATTGACCCTCTTGGTATGCCTATCTATCTGCGGATGGTTCGCTATAGAGAATTTCAATTCGAATACCAACAATTCAAACAAGGTAGTCCAGATCTGCTCTCTATCACTCACAATATCTTTTGGCAATCCCCACTATTTGGCATATAAAAGAGACTTACACATGGTATTTATTGATTTAGAAAAAGCATCAAACAGTGTTCCTAGATACGTATTGTAGTGGGCGTTGATGAATAAAGAGATCTTCTTGAGATACATTAAACTCATTAAAGATATGTATGACAAAACTATTACCAATGTAAGAACAAGCGGGGGTTTAACTGATAACTTTCCAATTAATATTGGACTCCATCAAGATTCGGCATTAAATGAGGAAATTGTTACCAATATAAGAACATATGAGGGTTTAAATGATAACTTTCCAATTAATATCGAACGCCATCAAGATTCAGAATTAAGTCTCATTCTCTTTGAAATAGTGATAGATAAAATCATAAAAAACATTCAAGATGAAATACTTCGGTATATGTTTTTTTACAGATGATATAATGTTGGTAAATAAAATGAGAGAGGGTATTAGTATTAAAATGGAGTTATAAAAGGCCACACTAAAATCAAAAGATTTAGATTGAGTCGATCAAAAACTAAGTATATGAGATGTGCGTTTAATAGCAATTATTAGAATGATAAAAAAACGATTAAATTAGAAAAAAATAACATACAAAAAAGTAAATGTTTTACATATCTTGTTTTTATCATTCAAAACAATGACAATATAGATGAAAATATAATTCATAGGATTTAAGTGGGTTGGATGAAATAGAAAAAGACATCTGGAGTTCTTTGTGATCGCACGATACCAATACATTTGAAAGGAAAGTTTTATGAAATCGCAATAAAATCTACACTATTGTATGACACCAAGTGTTGGACCATTAAACATGTTAAAACAAAAAAAATAGAATTAAAAATAAAAAGATATGTACTAACTTGGGAGTGACTTCAATTGTGGCTAAGATGCAAGGGTATCATCTAAGATAATTTGGACGTGCAACTAAAACTAAAAAACGCACCAATTAGGGGGACCAAGAACTTAAATATATGAGAACGTAAAAGTAAACCGTTAAAAAATTGGATACAAGTTATCTGTAAAATATGATATCTCAGACTTTAGTTGAGCAGATAGCTTTAGATAAGAATGAGTAGCGTAAGAGAATTCGAATAAATTAAATCACCTCTCTTATCATTTTAAGTTTTAAAAAAAAAATTATTTTTTATTTTTATTTTTTTATTTTTTACTTTTTTTATTTGTCGTCTCTTCTATTTTTTTTCTCTCAAATAACTGACCCCAAAATATAGGATTAAGATCCAGATTGTTATAGTTGTTATAACATATCAGGGACACATCTAGGTCAAATTTACCCATTATCGCACCAAATAAAGGGGCAATTCCATATCTCGCGTAATAGAATAGTACAAAAATATTTGGTCTAGTTTTAGAAGTTTTGCAATACATGATACGATTATCCGACGAGCTAGCTTTTAAAGGTTTTTTGCTGTTATAAATCATTTGCATTGCCCTTATTAAGCACCACCATAGGCCAAGCAAAAGTTTTGACATTGGCAAAAAACCGTTGTCTTCCAAATGAAATTGGTTAAGAGGAAAGGAAGGGAGTAAGAAAGGCAAATAAGATGATATTAAAAAAAAATGTTGCAATAAAAAATGTCAGCAGTATCAATGCTATCCCAAAAAAAAAAAAAAGCAGATGACCGAACTCTTAAGGTTCGAAACTCTAGTATCAGAAGCATTGCTAGAACATTTATCTACCTTGTAGCAAGGTAGTTAGAAAGGAAAACACAATAACTTCTCTATCATTAAGATTTCTTAAGAAACAAAAATTCCAAAAGATCAAGTGCCCATCCCGATTATAGAAATCAATGATGGAAGCCAAATAAAGCATAGGCTACTGATAAAGCAGAGAGAAAGTGATGAATATGGGACAGCCCTCTATGTCAAAATCTTTCCTTCCCAAACGAGAATATGAGAACTATCACCCACTTTAAGAGATAGTAGAGAGAAAGATTTGACATAATTTAGTTATGAACTTCCAAGGGCTATAATGAGAATTCTCAATCTAACATTGGCATCCCATGGCAACCAAGGAAATGTTTTTCGCCTCCAAATTATCGATAACCAAACCATCATCAGATTTAGATTTACAAATATGTTCCCAACTTACCAAATGACCCACCCCTCTCAGACATACCACTTCCCGACCAAAGGAAATCTCTTGTCAACTTCTCAATCTTCTATGCTATCCCAATTGGAATCTTAAAAATGATAGAAAATAAAGTGAAATATTACATAAACATAGAAGGATAGTAATATGCCTATTTAAAGAGAAAAATACATCATTCCTCCAATCTAACCTCATAATCCAACCCACGACAAGATCCCAAAAATGAAAATTTCTCAGATTTCCTTCCAAAGGAATTCCAAAATAAGAAATAGCCCACTCTATTTTCTCACGATTGCTACAAAATTGTCAAGCTTCTCATCTCATGCATTTATGTCAAGAAACTCACTCTATCTTATTAATCTTAAAACCATATTAAAATCTTGAAACCTGAGAATTATTCAACGATGTTTAGAAGGTTAATTATATCACTAAACCCATCAATGTCTTCTTTGAGAAGAAGGATAATGTCATTCCTAAACTAAAGATGAAAAATGCAAACTTCGTCACTTCCCACCCTAAGACCAAAAAATATTGGCTCAACGATGCCCACTCCCATTTAATCGACTTAATAAGTCCACCACAAGAGCAGTGAAAAGGAAAGGAAACAGAGGATCTCATTGTTTAATCCATGAGAAGACCAAAACCAATTTAATGATGAAAAATGTGACCAGATGAAAGATTAATATTATATGTCTCCAAAAAACTAAATAAGTGGGACAAAAAGTTAGAGAAGTAGAATCTTATGACCATAAACTTTGGTATACAAGTAAGAATAAAACTAAAAACGAGAAAGAAACAATTGTCCATAAGAATTTAGGAGAGGATGTAGTGGAGATCGGAAGAAAAGAAGATATAATCTTGCTTGTCAAGCTAGTTAGCGGAAAAATGTAACTAACATAGTCAGTGTTTATAGACTTCAAATAAGTGTAGATGTAACTAATAAAAAACAATTATAAGATCTAAATGAATTTATACAAACCATACCTAGTAGGGAGAAATTATTTATCGAAGGAAATTTAAATGGACATGGATGAGAATAATGAGAGACTTGAAGTCGTACATATAAACTTTAACTTCGGTAGTAGGAATGAGGCGGGGTTACTGTTTTAGACTTTGCCGCAATATTTGATTTGATACTCGTAAACACTTTTTTTGAGGAAAAAAAAAGTCGCATATACACATACAGGAGTAGGTCGAATGCCAACCAAATAGATTTCTTAGGCAACAAAATTATCTGAACGGATTGCAAGGTTATATCATGCGAGAGTGTAACAACTCAATATAAACTTTAATTTTAAATGTGCTTGTGCCTAAAAGACAAAAGAAAATTTGTCAATTAATGGAGACATGAATTAAATGGTAGAATATGAAAGAGGGAAAGGTGACGACTTTTAGAGACAAACTAATTCAAAAAACTATCTGATCTACTAATGATGATTCGAAAATCATATGAATAGAAATGTCTACTAATATTAAAAAATTAGGTAAAGGATGTTCTTGTCGTATCAAAGGGTCGAGCGTCAATAGGCAAAGAGTCATGGTGGTGAAACGAGAAAATCTAAACTGCTATACAAACCAAAAAAGAGTGTTATATGAATTTTAAAAGTAAGAGAGATAGCGATACGTTTGAGAAACACAAGATTACAAAAAAAAAAAAAAAGTGAAAAAGATTATTCACGAATCAAAGAGGAAGGCATATAACGAATTATATAAGAACTAGGAACTAAGGATAGACAAAAAAGCTTTTATAGAATTGCCAAACTAAGGAACAAAAAGGGAAAAGAAATAAAGTGTTAGTGTATAAGAGTGAAACCAATAGTGTGCTTGTAAGGAATGATGTCATAACAAAGCGTTAAAGATACTATTTTGATAACTTCTTTAATGTTAAGAGTACAAAAAATATCGGTGATATTGTATTACCTATAAAGGAAATCAACAGAAATTTTAAATGCAAGATTCGTTCTCATGAAATAAGGAAAACCTTAAGAAAATGAAGAATAAAAAGGCTATAGGATCTAATCACATCCATATTGAGATGTGGAAGTGTTTGAATGAAATGAGAATAAAAATGTTGATGGATCTTTTTAACAAAATTTAACAAATTAAGAAAATATCCGATTATTGAGAGAGCATATTTGTACCATCATATAAGAATAAATGTGAAATACAAAATTCCAATTATAAGGAATTAAACTTATTAGTCATATTATGAAATCATAGAAGAGAGTAATGAAACATAAACTGAAATCAGAGGTAAGTATATTTCAGAATCAATTTAATTTCATGTCAAAACAATCTATCATTGAAACCATTCAATTATTTAGACAATTGATGGATATATTTACAATATAAAAAAAAGACTCGCATATAGCATTTATTAATCTAGCAAAAACATATGATAGGTTCCCAGAGTCATACTATAGTCGACATTGATGAATAGGAGATCTCCTTGAAGTACATTGATCTCATCAAAGTGTTGAAAATAAATATCACCTAAAGCCCAGAATTTCTCGGCCCTTGTATCAAATCCTGCAGCCCACTCTAAGTACATTTGGTGAAACAATTCAGCCCAAGAAGAAGTCTCATCAGGCCCAAGAAAGGGCACTCTTCCAGCCCAAGAAGGGAGGGCCTAAAAGCCCTTCCCAACAGCCAGCAGACTAGCCGTTGGAAAGGATTCAAACGACTAGTTCTGCCAGCCGTTGGAGGCCCTCCAACGGCTAGATGTCTGGCTGTTGGAGGGCCATCATTTGTCCCCTCTAACTCTCTCTTTTTCTCCTATAAATACCTGTCACGCTTCTCTTTGTAACCTATGAACAAGTGTTCAAAATCTCAATGAATTCTCTCCTTGAAATGCAATTAAGTTTCTATTAGTTTTATGCTTTCTTTTTATTCAATTTCTTTCATAGTTTCAACATGATATTCGAGACTTAAACGATCCCATCCTCTTTAAGGTCGGGTGACCCTCTTCCTTCCATAAAGTTCACCCAAATTCAAAACATTTCCTCTATTCAATTAAAATGAGCAAATTACTATCAATGGGTAAGTATCATGAAGAGAACACTCAATCTTCAAAATTTAGAGGAGCATATTCTTGATGATCCTCTTGATGAGAGCAATCCCCCATATAGGGAATGGAAGAAAAGAGATGATCATGTTTTTATCATTTTACTAAATTCTTTAAATGAAACTCATAAAGCCATAGTGACTTGTGCTCCCAATGCCAAATTGGTGTGGGACACAATATTCTCCCTATATGGCCAAGAGTCTGATCTAAGGAGGATCTTTGAGTTGAAACAAATTGCTAGCATCAAGGAGGAAAAGTCTCTTCTTCTATACTTTGGTGAGCTCACCGACTTATGAAACGAACTAATGACTCTCCGACCGGATTCAATTGATATTAGAGTCATCCAAAAGAGAAGAGAGGAGGACAAAACGTTTGCACTTCTAATGGGGTTGGATGACTTCTTCACTCATCTCTGACAAGAAATTCTACGCATGAAGGAATTTCCTACATTCGGAGAACTGCAAAACATGGTACAAAGGCCAAAGTAAGCATGAGAATTAAGGAAAGCTCCAAGCTAATGATGGAAGCTCACGGATTCATGGCTTCTCAAGACCTCACGGCTGTCAAGATCATCAAAAGGGAGGTATGCTTTCATTTTAAAAAGAAAGGGCATACAAGGGATAAATGTTGGTTCTTACATCCTCACCTAAGACCAAAGAATTTCAAGTCCAAAGACCAACAAGGAGGCCCAAGTTTTGGAGCTCAAGCTACTGCCCAACAAGCAACTTCTCATGATCCAACAATGGCCGAGCTTGCTGCCCTCAAAACCACTCTTGAGAGTGTCACAAGAAGACTTCAACAAATCTCTACTCTTGAAGGTACAATTCAAAAATCACTCACTAATTGGCATTCAGAAAATGTTCTCATAGATTCTAGCACCGACTACCATATGGTTAGGGATATTTCAAAAGTTAAGATATTTAAAAACCTCCCTAACCATAAGATAGTACGAGTTGCTAATGGACAAGATTTGAAAGTAAATCAAATTAGGGAAATTGATATTTTTTGAAAAACTACAAATGTTTTATATATTCCCAAACTTACATCAAATCTATTGTCTATAAGCAAAATCACTAAGAATCAAGGGTGTAGAGTTGTTTTTTATCCAAATTCCGTTTCTTTTCGGGACCTCAAGTCGAATCGATTGATTGGCAAGAGTTCTAGAAAAGGACTTTACTTTTTGAATCAAGAACATGCACTTACGGCATATATCAAGGAAAATTCATCTTTGGCATGGGCGGTTAGAGCATCCTAGTGACCGAGTTTTAAAATGTCTATTCCCAAACTTAAACTATGAGAATAGATATTGTAAAATTTGTATTTTGTCTAAAGAAACCTGAACTATGTATCTTATTTTTGAAACAATATATGAAAATGCATTTGATTTGGTTCATACGGATGTTTGGATTTCTCCTATTATTTCACATTTAGGATACAAATATTTCATCACATTAATTGACCATAAGGCTAGGTATACATGGGTGTATCTTTTAAACACCAAAGACCAAACTCTTGAAGCTCTCAAGAATTACGTGAAATATGTGACCAAACTTTATAATGCCAATATTAAAGTCCTAAGATTCGACCATGGTGGTAAATTTACAAGCCACAATTTTGAAAATTACCTTAAGGACAATGGCATTATCCATCAACTATCATGTGTCTACACACCCCAACAAAATGGGGTAGCTGAACGTAAGAATAGGCATATACTAGAAATTGCTAGAGTTATGATGTTTCATGCAAACACTCCTAAGAAATTTTGGTGTGACGACGTTAAAACCGCGGTTCATGTAATCAACTCATGCTATCCGATATTTTGAAAGGCCAATCTCCCTTAGAACTCCTTTTAGGAAGAAAACCAAAACTTTCTCACATTAGAACATTTGGTTGCACATGCTATGTTCATGTTCCTACGCATTTAAAAAACAAATTAGAGCATAGAGGAAGAAAGTGTGTATTTCTTGAGTATGCATCCTTTGAAAAAGGTTATAGATGCTATGATTGTTCTACTAACCGCACATACACATCGAAAGATGTGATATTCTTGGAGAATGAGTTTTACTTTTCAGGAGAAGAAGTAAACAAAATTCCAAAGGAAAGTTCTCAAACAACCACTTGGGATTTTCTAGTGACTCCCAATGCTGCTCAAGAAGTTGAAAATCCAATCAATCCTCAAATAGCCGAAGGAAGTTCTCAAAATGAGGAAGAAGGATCAAACCCTACGGATGAAGACTCACCACTTGATTCAAAAGGAGATCAAAGAACAAGTAATGATGAAAACTCTCCACCAAGTTCAGAAGAGCCGAGTGACCCTCCCGTCCAACTTAGGAGATCAACAAGATTTAGGCTTCCTCTATCATAATGGGTTGATATGAACCCGTTGGGTATAAAAACCCTAGAACCCACGAACAAGTTAATTTAGCCCAAAAATCGTCCAAACGAATTATTTGAACCGGTGGAATTAAAGACCTCAACCCTTGCCCTAAAGGAGGAAGAACCTAAGGTATATGACCTTAAACCCGTTTCTCACTAGATCAAGAACCTTGGTATAAAGATGGAATGAATGACGCCACAATCTAGATGGTTCGAAACCTAGATTGATAAGTCAAAGAACTAAACAAGACTCATATCTTGAATAAGTTCAAAGTTCTCAAAAGAACAAGACCTGTGTGAAGAATCCTCACAATTTTATTAATTCTCTCCAAAGTGTTATTTTACACAATATATAATGGCCTATTTATAGCCTAAAGGTAAAAACATAATTGGCAACTAAAAATTTAGAAACTCTCTAAACAATAAAGAATTAGGAAACTAAACATAAGTTACAAAATAAAAATAAAAATTAGGAAACTAAATAAATCAAACTATTTTGACCAAGTCTTGCTGCTATTTTTCTTCATTTTCGTCCTCCCTTGGTCTTGGATAGTTTTGGGTCTTTTACTCTTCTAACTGGGCTTGCATGAGCATAAGTGAGACCCCTTTTGGTTCTTCATTCATTTGGGCTCTAATTTCTTATTGTAAAACCCTCTGAATTAAGTTATTCAGTACTTTTTTGGACCTTGTAACTGGAACTTTTGTTACTGGCCCAACTGGAACTTGAGTTGAATGTTGTAAATTTCTTGCAGTCTTGATAATCACATCATTCCCCCCTTCTTGAGAACGATTTGTCCCCAAATCGTCACCTGTATGAATATGCATCCGCAACCGCATTTTGCTTGGAAAAAGTCTCGATGAATTCAATCTCTCGAACATGTCTCTTACCATGTTAATGAATCAGCAACTCTTTGAATTTAACTTACAAATAATTGTCTTGTGAAATTCAAAAAAAGAATAACAAGAAAAATAAATAAGAAAAATAAGTGAGAAATAAGAAAGTCGCAAATTTGGAAAAATTCCAAATTAAGAAAGAAACAAAAATGGAATGAATTGAATAAGAAAAGTGAATAAAGGAAGAAAATAAAGAATGTGAACAAATAAGAAATAAATAAGAAACAATAAAAAAAAAAATTGGAAACTGCCTTTGTTTTATGAAAAATTATAGACAAATATGAAAAATTATAGACAAATATGAACAACTCGAAGGGTAACCCGAAATTGCTCTGATACCAACTGATGTGAACCCGTTGGGTATAAAAACCCTAGAACCCACGAACAAGTTAATTTAACCCAAAAATCGTCCAAACGAATTATTTGAACCGGTGGAATTAAAGACCTCAACCCTTGCCCTAAAGGAGGAAGAACCTAAGGTATATGACCTTAGACCCGTTTCTCACTAGATTAAGAACCTTAGTATAAAGATTGAATGAATGACGCCACAATCTAGATGGTTCGAAACCTAGATTGATAAGTCAAAGAACTAAACAAGACTCATATCTTGAATAAGTTCAAAGTTCTCAAAAGAACAAGACCTGTGTGAAGAATCCTCACAATTTTATTAATTCTCTCCAAAGTGTTATTTTACACAATATATAATGGTCTATTTATAGTCTAAAGGTAAAAACATAATTGGTAACTAAAAATTTAGAAACTCTCTAAACAATAAAGAATTAGGAAACTAAATATAAGTTACAAAAAAAAATAAAAATTAGGAAACTAAATAAATCAAACTATTTTGACCAAGTCTTGCTGCTATTTTTCTTCATTTTCGTCCTCCCTTAGTCTTGGATAGTTTTGAGCCTTTTACTCTTCTAACTGGGCTTGCATGAGCATAAGTGAGACTCCTTTTGGTTCTTCATTCATTTGGGCTCCAATTTCTTATTGTAAAACCCTCTGAATTAAGTTATTTAGTACTTTTTTGGACCTTGTAACTGGAACTTTTGTTACTGGCCCAACTGGAACTTGAGTTGAATGTTGTAAATTTCTTGCAGTCTTGATAATCACATCATGGGTCAACCAGAGATACCCCATTTATGATTACTACACTACCTCTCACATTTCTTTGAGGCATCAAGCTTTTTTGAGTGGCATACATAAGGAATTAAAGCCAAGAACGTTCGAAGAAGCTATCAAAGATCCTAGATGGAAGGAAGCAATGAACAAAGAATTAGAATCTCTAATTAAGAATGGCACTTGGGAGATCACCCCTCTACCAAAAGGAAAGAAGGCCATAGGATGCAAGTGGGTATTCAAAATCAAATATAAAAGTGATGATTCTATCGAAAGATACAAAACAAGGCTAGCAAAGCAAAGGGGTACACTCAAGCATATGGGGTTGATTACAAGGAAACTTTCGCACTGGTTGCTAAGATGAACACCGTTCGAGTATTACTTTCACTTGCAGTTAATCATGGATGGAATATATTCCAAATGGATGTAACAAACACATCCCTTGGAGATTTAGAAGAAGAAGTGTATATGCAACTTCCTCAAGGCCTCCAACATCAAGAAGGAAATGTATGCAGGCTACATAAATCAATTTATGGGCTTAAGCAATCTCCAAGAGTATGGTACGCAAAACTAAGGCTTGCTCTTTTTAGTAACGGTTTCACAAAATACAACAGCGATTCAACCTTGTTTATTAGAAAAAACAATGATAAAATAGTAATTGTCTTAGTTTACGTAAATGACATTATAATAACAGGCAATGACATGCATCTTATTGATATTGTTAGAAATTTTCTAAAATCTAGGTTTGAAATTAAAGATCTAGGGAAACTAAAGTATTTTTTAGGAATTGATCTAGCCTATTGCCACAATGAGCTAGTTCTATTCCAAAGAAAATATACTCTTGACTTATTGCAGGAAACAGGAAAGTTAGGAGCTAAACCGGCTTGTAGTCCCGTCTCCACCTCCGGACCCTTAGAAGATGATGAGGAACCCTACGAGAATGTTGAGAGATACCAGCGGCTTGTAGAAAGGTTGATCTACCTAACTATCACTAGACCGGACATAGCCTATGTCGTGAGTCAAATAAGCCGATACATGCATGCTCCTAAGAAGGGACATTGGAGAGCAGCTGAAAGAATCCTCCACTACATCAAAGATTCTCCCGGATTAGGAATTTGGATGAAGAAAAATAGAATCTCAGAAATTGAAGGATATTGTGATGCAAACTGGGCAGGTGATTCTAAGGATAGAAGTTCCACCACTGGGTTTTACATGTTCGTAGGAGGAAATCTTGTTGCTTGGAAAAGCAAGAAACAGAGGATTGTGTCTAGATCAAGTGCAGAAGCCGAATATAGGGCCATGGCAGCAGGCGCTTGTGAGATAGTATGATTGAAGGCCCTAGTAGAAGAACTAGGATTCAGAGTCACAACTCCCATCAAACTTCATTGTGACAATCAATCCGCTATTCATATTGTCTCCAATCCAGTCTTCATGAACATACCAAGCACATAGAAGTTGATTGTCATTTTATCCGACAAAAAGTGGAAGAGAAACTCATTATTACACCTCACGTCAAAAGAAAAAATCAACTGGCATATCTTCACAAAAAGAGGAACCGTAGCTCACTTACAAGAAATGTTGGGCAAGTTGGGTACTATCAACATCTTCGCACTCAACTTGAGGGGGAGTGTTGAAAATAAATATCATCTAAAGCCCAAAATTTCTCAGCCCTTGTATCAAATCCTGTAGCCCACTCTCTAAGCACATTTGGTGAAACAATTCAGCCCAAGAAGAAGTCTCATTAGGCCCAAGAAAGGGCACTCTTCCAGCCCAAGAAGGGAGGGCCTAAAAGCCCTTCCCAACAGCCAGCAGACTAGCCGTTGGAAAGGATTCCAACGGCTAGTTCTGCCAGCCGTTGGAGGGAGGCCCTCCAACAGCCAGATTTCTGGCTGTTGGAGGGCCTTCATTTGTCCCCTCTAACTCTCTCTTTTTCTCCTATAAATACCAGTCAACCTTCTATTTGTAACCTATGAACAAGTGCTCAAAATCTCTATGAATTCTCTCCTTGAAATGCAATCAAGTTTCTATTAGTTTTATACTTTCTTTTTATTCAATTTCTTTCATAGTTTCAACACAAAGCAATGTATAAGGAAGTTGTTACCAATACAAGAACCTGTGAGGGTTTAAGAGATAACTTCCTAATCAGCATTGGATTTCATCGAAATTCCATATTAAGCACCCTCCTTTTTATAATAGTGATAGATGAAATAACAACTGGTATCCAAGATGAAGAAACATGGCATGTGCTTTTTGTTGATGATATAGTGTTTAATCGATGAAACTATAGAGAGTATTAGCACCAAATTGGAATTTGACACTAGAATTCTGAAAATTTAGATTGAGTTGGTCAAAAACTAAATATACGAGATGTAGATTTAATAACAATTATCAGAATGATGAAAAAACAATCAAATGAGCATGATAAACCAAAGAGTAAACGTTTTAGATAACTCGAGTCGATCATTCAAAACACTGGCAATATAGATACAGAAGTGAATCATATGATCTAAGTAGGTTAGATAAAATATAGAAGTGCAACTATAGATTTTTGTGATCGCATGATGTCTTTGTAGTTGAAGGGAAGGTTTTATAGACTTGCAGTAAGAACTCTATTATTGTATGACACTGAATATTTGGGCTATTAAACAATAATAAGAGCATAAAATGGTTTTACTTAAAATGAAAATATTCAAATGAATATTAGATAAAACTAGAAAATATAAAATTAAAAATAAAAGGATATGTACTAAATTGAAAGTGAGTTCAATTATAGATAATACAAGAGAATATCGCCCAGAATGGTTTGAACATGAACAATGAAAACCTAAAATACACCATTAGGAGCGAGATCTTAAATGTAGAAAATTTAGTAAATTATCGGGATAGACTATTAAAAATGTAGATTATCCATAAAAATATGAGTGTCAAGAGTTTATTTAAGTAAATGATTTTAGATAAGAATGAGTGACGTAAGAGAATCCGAACTAGTTAAATATCATCATTATCATCATCATCAAGTTTCTATAGATAGTTTTTTCCTTTCCTTTCTCTTGTATTGCTATCAAACGGCTGATCGCAAAATTTAGAGCTGTCTCAGTTTGTTATTTTTATTTTGGAAAGTTTTAAGTAATTCGAAAGTTTTAAATCTAGAATTAGGATGTGTCTTACTAGTACAAAAGGGCAATAGCAGTCATTTTGCAATGATATTATTATACTCTCTCTCAATAAAGAAATTTATTTGGTTTTCTTTAAACTTAACAATTATTCCAACTACAAACACCCTATTTTATCATTAATTGTTAAGTTGCCCAAAACCATTTACCTGCATCATGTTTCTCACAAAATTGAGGTTTTGGAGATCGAAAGCATGCCCGTTCACTTTGGTTCAACCAATAGAAAAAGCTTAAGGCTTGTGTTCAACCAATAGAAAAAGCTTAAGGCTTGTGTTCAACCAACACAAAATCTCTGATCTGGTTTTGCTCCAGATTATTCAAATAGAAACTAAATGAAACAGAACCTCCCAACTTAATTTGACTATGATTAGGTAGTGTAAAATGCTGTTTCCCAATCCTTTTTAGAGTTATTTCTCAATAGCTACAAGCCACCACCTTGTGGAGACAGCTACCTATGATCTCAGTCTTCTTCCACTATGGATGTGCTCATCCAAGATAGCACAATTAAAATTACCATTGGTGATCGGTGGGTGCTTAGTCGCTGTGTCCGGGTTCCATTATCATTGCCTTCATCTTTTTGATGAGCAGGTGTTGAAGAAAGATTACCTTCAAAACTAGTACATTTTTCTTTTGCTAGATTTGTCATTAAACAGTGTCTTTCCATCTATTGTGATGACTGTTGTTTCGTTTGGAGATGCAATTTTCTGAGTACCAGTGCTGAACTGGTAACTGTGTCTTTCCATCTATTGTGATGACTGCTGTTTCGTTTGGAGATTGCAATTTTCTGAGTACCAGTGCTGAACTGGTATGACTCATAAATTGAGCAAACAGTGTTATCTTGTAAAACCAGCTGGTTTGGCTCAATAGAATTTGTCGAACAAAACCAGCTGATGTCCACCACCAGATACCAGTTTTATACATAGCACTGAATGATTAGGCATGTCAGACAACATCATACAACTAAACTTCACTTCTTTGCCATGCTAAGAGATTTGCTACTTTGTGTTCAATTTTAGATTCCTTAGTTGGGAAAAACAAAAAAAATGTAAAAAAAAAAAAAAAAAAAAAGCATAAGAACATAAGAACATTAAAAAAAAAAAGATACACTGGAACAATTAGTATGCCAATTCAAGGAAGTCTCTTAAGACCACCTTACATGAACGACTAAAGGGGCACCAGTATTTTTAAGCCTTATTTCCGGTTTCTCCATTTTTCTCACTCAAGACATGAAACAAACCTGAATAATTTTTTTGACCATATAAGATGAATCAAGTTAATGATACTTCCTAAAACTTAATTCTCGAAGAGGAATTGTAAAACTATTGGAGCATAAATACACTCAATCTTATCTTTTCAGTAGCAATTTCCATCCTCAATTCCCAAAAAAAAATAATAATAATAATAATAATAATAATAATAATAATAATAAAATAACTTAAGGAAGCTCGAGTCATTCCAAGATGATTTTCATTTTGTAACTAAAGTATTGGCAACATTCATTTATGATCAACCCATTAGCCAAAGTCTGGCTGCAGGAACTTTCGTTCAATGCAAAAAGACTAGCCATTGAACATAGCATTTTTTTAGAACTTCCCACAAAGCGAAAGTAGTTTTTTAATAGAAAACATCAATATTTGCTCTGTAAGAACAGTTAGCTACTTATTACAATAAATAGATCAAAATGATAAATAAATCGCAGTCAAATTTGCAAGTTTTCTATGATTTGGATACAAAATAAAGAAACTCAATTTCAAAAAGTATCGTGTAGATTTTATATGCAACTTTTCTGGGTGACATGGAAATATATTCCATACTTTCTATGGGGGAAAATTGTATCTGATTCTCACTTTGGATACAAGAGGGAGTTGCATACCTATTTTGCCTTGAGAGTAAGAGCTGCCTACTCAGAGGCGTAGCACATAACTCTTGAGAACAAGATATCTCTTCACCTTCTGCATGAGAACTAAAAGATGGCACTGCAGAAGAAGCAAATCACACAAACACATCCAAAAGTATGACCCCCAAAGGGGAAAAAATGAGAAAAATGAATATTGATGAACCTATGATATAATTTTACCTGCTATGGAGCTACATTCCACATGGTCATGTGTCATGATCATGCTAGAACTTACTTCCTGTCTTTTCTGCATCCTCTCTTCTTCATCCAAGAGTTCTTGCTGCCGCATCCTAATTTTTGCTTCTATAACTCGCTGTTCTTCCTGTATAGTGACAATTTTAGAGAACTCTTTAGTAATGATCACAGAGAGCTTTAAGCAATATCAACAAAAACTTAAGTCCAAAAGTCGGCAACAATAATCTTACAATTTGCTCTATGCCCTTCTCCTCCTTTGACCTCACACCTCTATATTCCACAGCATAATTTGCTGTTTTGCAAAATGGACACCTACAACTGTTAAGAAAACATGATTTGTAGAGAACTAATCATTTGCTCCAGTAAAAATATGGTTAATACAAGCAAGGATACTGTGTAGGACGGGTTGAATTGGGAGCCTTCATCTGTAAAAAGCACTCTGACATAAAGAGGGAATAAATTAGGTCACGTTCAAATGCAAACTCTTTGGAATCACAGTGAAAGTAATCTCCATATGTACCTGTACAAATCCCTTTCATGCAACATTGGGAGCGATTGAGACTTGGATAATACTAAAGAAACAAAATTGCAAAACCATAACTATTAGAGACAGACCCCATTTGGTACCTTTACTTATACATGCTTTTCTTAGATCAATATAACTACAGAACACTACTGACCAGAAAGCATATAGGGCACTCTTCAAGGTCAACATTGCACTCCTCATCCCCGGGATAACATGGTGCAAGCTTAGAGTCAAGTATGAGCTTTCTAAGCTTCTTGTGATCCACATCCTTGTGCTGGTATAAACCCTGCGGCCTCGTATATCTATCGTCTACCGCATGACGCCTCCTCGCTAGCTTATTCCCCATTACAAGGACTACTCTGCCAGTAACAAAATCACCTACCATACATAGTAAATGGTATCAACCACTTATCTAAGTCTCCCAACCAAACCAAAACTCGAACTATACTGGGCAAGGCAAAAACCTAATTCAGAAAATAAGAAGCCCTGCAGCTTGTGCTTGGTGTCCTGGTGAAGCAATCGTAATCATCCTACACAAATTGTAACATTAAAAATCAATTCAAAAATTTCCAAAGGGGACGGACCTAAATGATGACAAAACCCTAATTCAAAGCAACAGTACCAAATGCCCTAACCGAGAACTCATTCATAATTCTTAATACAAATTAGAGAGACTTAAGCAATCGCGCTAGAAGCTTAATAATTCTAGAGGCAGTGCAGTTTCATCCAAAATAAATGACAAGAAACAAATTCAAGAATGAGCAAAATTCGAAGACATGTATGTACCTGAATGTGAGCAGATTGAGAGAGAGAGAGAGAGAGAGAGAGAGAGAGAGAGAGAGGTATTATTTCTGGTAATTGTTCTGTTTTGCTTCTTTCCTCCGCTGCCGATGGAAACTTTGAATCACGATTTGACGATGTACGTAAGGAAGCAAAGCACGAACGGTAGAGTAGGCGTCCAGGAAAGAATCCGTGTGGGATTGAATTGCGCACGCACTCTTCCAGCACGCATTCCTCTTCATGTCCCGTCCACCAGGATATAACCATTAAGTCATTTTCCCCTCATTTTGCATCACATGCGTCACGCTCCCACTTCTTCCCCCAAGTGATCAACACGAACTTTAGGGGCAAATTTGAGCCGAGACGAGGAAGTTGGAATTAATTTTATGAAGTTTCTTTTAATATATTTTACATTAAGATAGCCCTAGAAAAAAAATTTATTTTGGATAGTTGAAATTTTAGATCAAATAATAAATATCTTTTATTAATCGATATAAGCGTGATCGACTTCTTATCATCTCATTTTTTGTTATTCTCCGGTTGGCGGAGAGTGATTCATCGTTTGTTAGATGGTTGTGTGATTTGTCATCGGTGGCATTCAGTTAGATACACACTCTCTCTAACATTTGATATAAATATACACATTTTAAAAATGATCTCACAATTCCATCACTATGTGTCATATTTCTCTCTCTCTATTGTCACATATCAACATATTTCTCTCTCTCTATTGTCACATATCAACTTGTGTCTTCTAATATTGTTAGTACACATACTCTCACTCTAAAATATTTTCATTCTGAGACATTCATGTGACACATTTTCTCTAACTTCTCACATTTAATATTCGCACTATCCTCTCTCATTATTTATCCATTTGCCATTTGGTGAGTTAGAGTATGTTGAACCAGAATACTGTAATGATCTTTCTCTCTCTCTTTATTCCAAGGACCATAAAGCCGGAGACCTGTATTTCTCTTTCTCTAAGTGGGGTAAATGGATATGCAATTCCAGTTATAGAGTAGTTGAGAAAAATAGTGTACCACGATCTTGATGATCATGGTATATAGAAACCATTACTCTAAATTCTCCTTTTCTTTTGTTTCTCTCTCTCTCTCTCTTTCTCTATATAAGAGTGACAAATCTATCGAATAGTAAAGTACCAATACTTTATGACCCAGCCTACGGACCACCAAATAGCAAAGTACTAGTACTTTGTAACTCAGGGGACGGATCACCAAAAAGCAAAATACAAGTACCTTGTGACTGAAGCAACCGAACACCGAATTACAAAGAACCAATACCTTGTGACTAAGGCGACAAGTACGAATACTTTGTAATTCAGACAACCGGACACTGAATAGCAAAATATTAGTACTTTATGACTCAGACGACCTAACAAATTTCAATCTTCTGATTTATATTAATTTAACTCTCCATTCGTAACAACGTTGTGATTATGTTTTTACACTTGTTTTCAATGGGCAAAATAGTTCTAATATTTCAGACAAAATTCAAACATTACAACATGAACACGTGCAAAGTACCAATACCTTGTGACTCAGGCGATGAACCACTAAATAGCAAAGTACCAATACTTTGTGACTGAGACAACTAAACACCGATCAATTCTCAAAACTCTTACAGTCGCACAGCATCAGTATATTGTGACTCAGGTGACTGAACACTAAATCGCAAAGTACCAGTACTTTGTGACTGAGGTAACTGAATGCCGACCAATTCTCAAAATTACCAAGTATTAAACTAACTGTATTTTGTGACTCAAGCAACTAAATATCGAAGAGCAAAATACCATTATTTTGTGGTTTAGGTGACAGACCACAAAAAAGTAGAGTACCAGTACTTTGTGACTGAGGGGCAAACATACACCGAATAGCAAAGTATCAGTATTCTGTGACTAAGGCGACTGAATACTGACCAATTCTCAAAACTCTTGTAATCGTAGAATACCGGTACTTTATGACTCAGGGGACTGAACACCGAATAGCAAAGTACCAATACTTTGTGAATTAGGGGACTAAACACCAAATAACAAAATAACAAAATACCAATACTTTGTGACTCAGGCGACTGACTGTCGAATAACAAAGTGCCAATACTTTGTGACCGAGAAGACTGAGCATCGACCAATCCTTAAAACTCTTGCAGTTGTACAGCATCAATACTTTGTGACTCAAGCTACTGAATACCGAATTGCAAAGCATCAATACTCTGTGACTAAGGTGAACGAACATAGACCAATTCTCAAAGCTACCGAATAGTAAACTACCGGTACTTTGTGACTCAGGCGACCAAACACTGAAGAGCAAAGAACCAGTACTTTGTGACCGAGGCGATGGACCAGCAAAGAGCAAGGTACTAGTACTTTGTGACTGAAAGGGAACCGAACACCGAATAGCAAAGTTCTAGTACTTTGTGACTAAGGCAACTGAAAACTGACCAATCCTCAAAGCTCTTGTAGTGATAGAGTATCAATACTTTATGACACAAGGTGGCGAACACTAAATAGCAAAATACCTGTATTTTGTGACTCAGTCGACTGAACACCGAATTGTAGAGTAGCAATACTTTGTGACTAAGATAACTGAATACTGGCCAATTTTCAAAGCTAGCGAAGAGCAAAGTACCAATATTTTGTGACTCAGGTGACAAACCACCAAATAGCAGAGTACCAATACTTTGTGACTCAAAGGACGGACCACCGAAAAGCAAAGTATCAGTACTTTGTGATTGAGATGACTGAACCCAAATAGCAAAGTACCAATACTTTGTGAACGAGGCAATCGAACATCGAATAACAAATACCAATACTTTGTGATTCAGGTGACTGAAAACCGACTAATCCTCAAAGCTCTTGTAGTAATAGAGTACCAGTAGTTTGTGACTCAAAATAACATGACTTACTCTTTGATTGTTTAATTTGTTTCTAATTGATATCAATCAACAATAGCTCTCTTATTAATGTATTTTTTAGTCATCATTTTAAATCTTTATAATTATTAATTGTATTAATTAGTGAAATATTTGTCATTTTTCTAACAAATTTCAATCTTCTGATTTATATTACTCTCCATAAATTTTTTCGTAACAACATTGCGATTATTTTTTTTACACTTATTTCCAATTTATATTAATCCCAATATCTCAGATAAAATTTAAACTCCGTCATGTGCACATGCGTGAAGTACCGGTACCTTGTGACTTAGGCAATGGACTACCGAATAGCAAAGTACCAATACTTTGTAACTAAGGGGAACGAACATCGACCAATGCTCAAAACTTTTGCAGTCGCACAGCATAATTACGTTGTGACTTAGGCAACCAAACACCGAATCGCAAAGTACTAGTACTTTGTGACTGAGGCAATCAACTAACCAATTCTCAAAACTACCAAATAGCAAAATACTAATACTCTGTGACTCAGGTGATCTATCACCAAAAAATAAAGAACCAATATTTTGTAACTTAGGCGATGGACCACCGAAGAGCACAATACCAATACTTTATGACTAAAGCAAAGGACCACTGAAGAGCTAAGTACCAACACTGAAGAGCAAAGTACCAATACTTTGTGACTGAGGGACGACCGAAAACCAAATGGCAAAGTATTGGTACTTTGTGACTAAGATGACCAAACACTGACCAATCCTCAAAACTCTTGCAGTCACATGGTACTTTGTGACTCAGGGGATCGAACACCGAATAGCAAAGTATCAAATACTTTGTGACTCAAGTGACCGAATACCGAATTGCAAAATACCAATACTTCACTGAGGTGACAGAGCACCGGCCAATTTTCAAAGCTATTGAAGAGCAAAGTATCAGTATTGACCATCGAATAGCAAATACCAGTACTTTGTAACTAAGGGGATGGACTACCGAAGAGCAAAGTACCAATACTTTGTGACTGAGATGACCGAACACTGAATAGTAATATACCAATACTTTGTGACTAAGGCAACCGAACATCAAATAGCAAAATACCAATACTTTGTGACTCAAGTGACGAACTACAAAAATAGCAAAGTACCAGTACTTTGTGACTTAGGCAATCGAACACAAAAGAGCAAAGTACCTGTACTTTGTAACTCAAGAGATGAACTACCGAAGAGTAAAATACCAGTACTTTGTGATTAAGGTGACTGAACACGAACCAATTCTCAAAGCTACCGAATAGCAAAGTACTAGTATTTTGTGATTTAGGCGACCGAATACTGAAGAGCAAACTATCAGTACTTTGTGACTTAGGTGATGGACCACCAAAAAGCAAAATACCAGTACTTTGTGACTAAAGGGTGACTGAACACAGAATAGCAAAATACTAGTACTTTGTAATTGACGTAACCGAACACTAACCAATACTCCAAACTCTTGCAGTCGCAAAGTACCACACTTTGTGACTCAAGAGACTAAACACCGAATAACAAAGTATTAGTATTTTGTGACTTGAGATCGAATGTTGATAATAAAGTACTAATACTTTGTGATTGAAGTGACTGAACACCAACCAATTCTCAAAACTCTTGCAATCATAGAGTACTAGTACTTTGTGAATCAAGTGATCGAACACCGAATAGCTAAGTACTAGTATTTTGTGAATCAGGCAATTGTACAACAAAAAGCAAAGTACCGGTATTTGTGGCTCAGGCGACAGACCACCGAATAGCAAAGTACCAGTACTTTGTGACTAAGATGACCGAACACCAACCGAAGGTCAAAACTCTTACAATCACAGGGTACTAGTACTTTGTGACTCAAAATATCATGACTTACTCTTTGATTATTTAATTTGTTTCTAACTGATATGAATCAATCGTAGCTCTCTTATTAATATATTTTTTAGTCATCATTTAAAATTTTTATGATTATTAATTGTATTATGTAACGAAATATTTGTCATTTTTATAACAAAAATATCAATTTTCTAATTTATATAACTCTCCATAAATTTTTTCATAACAACGTTACGAATTTTTACACTTATTTCCAATAGAGATATAATCACAATATTTCAAATAAAATTCAAACTCTACACCGCCATGCGCGGTGTACTCCTAATTAAAATAAAATGAAACTCCCTTCTCCCCCTTTTACTACAAGACTAGAACAAAACGTTATTAATAACATGGAAAAGCTCCTCTTTCTCTCTCTCTCTCTCTCTCTCTCTCTCTCTCTCTCTCTCTCTCTCTCTCTCTCTCTCTCTCCCCCCCTTTTCTATGAGCATGTTTAATAAACTTTTTTCTCTTTATTTTCTCCTTTTAATGAGAAATAGAAATTAATTTGTTTTTAAATAAAATTAAAAATTGTTTGATATTTTTACTTTTAAAAACTATTTTTATACTCCTTTTTGTAAATAAACTGTTTGAAAAAAATATTTTTTATAAATTCTATTTTTAATGAAATTATCATACAAGGTATACACATAAAATACAACTTTTTTTTTCTCACAATCAATTGATTAAAATACATATGTCTACATTTTTAAAATAAAAGATATAAATACTAATAATTAAAATAAAAATAAATAAATTATTTTTCTAAACTATTTAAATAAAATATTTATAAATATAAAATCATTTTTATATAAGATAAATAATTAAAAAAATTTTGAAATAACATAAGTCGTATATTTATGAACACTCAAGTTATATAAATAGAAGAAAAAATTATTTATGAACATATTTTGAAATTTATAAAAAAATATTTAAATCCACCCAAATTATAACATTTATGATATGAATATATTTAAAATTTCATATCATTTAAGTGAAAATATAAATGGAATAAAAAATATAGTTTTGAAAAAGTTAGAATATTAAAAAAAGGAGAAGAAAAAACCCATCTCAAGAGTTTTGTCTTTAAAACTATTTTTTTTATTAAAAAAACTACTTTTAAGGAAAAGAAATTTTGTTTGACAAAACTTCTCCTTATAAGGAGAAAAGAAGCTTAAAAAACTCTGCCAAACGGACACTATAATCTTCGGTTGCTACTCATCTACTTTTGCTTCAAACCCTTTATTCAGTGTGGAGTCATTTAATTCATATGCTTTAGTAACAAGCATCACCAATGCCCCTTAATTCCCAATACCCCATAACATGAAAAAAAATACCATAAATATAGAAAGACATGGATGTGGAGAAAAAAAAGTATCTAAAATATTACAAGACTAAATAAATACTAAAATAGATTAGTGGCCCGATATAAATAGAGATGGAAGAAGACATTAGGGAACTTTCGAGATAGCTAGACCTACCGAGTCAGTGAATTATGGAAGGAGATGAAGGAGATGATTGTGAACAGAAACATATTTCCCTTTTAGCCAAACACAATGTTTGCATTGCCTTTGTCGTATTTGTTTTGGGGGGGGGGGAACACCACATACAATTGGCAACTTATTGCTTGCATTTGACAACGACTTCATGCTCCTTAGTAATTTGGGAGCCTCTCTCTTTCCCTCTCTCTCTCTCCTCCATTCTTGTTGAAGTTGGTTTTGATTCCACAGGTAAATTGATCCTTTGACTTGAGTGGGAATCCGATACCGATGTGTTTGTTGGCTTTTCTTAAGTAGGAGATCTACGAAGAACCCACCGAAGGTGGCTTCGATAGAGGTGGCTTCGATACTCAAGTCAAAAAGAGTACTTAGTAAATGAAAGACCGAGAAAGCTTGAATTATAGCCTTGTGTAACCTTAGTGTAATGAGTATAGAGTTGAGTACATTGCATACTTTTCATAGGTTGCCTCTCCTCAGTATATGTACGTGTTTACATGGCAAGAGGTTTGAAAACTGTACTTATCTTGTAGCGAGACTATTGAAAATCTTTCCTAATTATAGGGATCGTAGTTGGGAACTTTCAGTGGGTTTAGAGCTCTTTGAGACTGAGAAAAATCCAAACCATCATAGAGATTCCTTCTATATCAGGTGACATTATAAGAGATTCGTATCGAATTAAGAAATGTTTGAATTTGTTAGAGATTTCATTTCTTATTAGACTCGTGAGCTAGATTCGTTTTAGGGAAGACGTTGTGTAATGGGAGATTACTTCTGTAGTAACCGAGATACCTAACTGAGAGAGCTCTGTAAAGAGATAAAGTGTCCAAGAGGTCAAAAGTCTGATAAATCGAATGACCACGAGGAAGGTCGAGTGAGCAAAGTATATCAAGAGAGGATGGCCTCGCCAGGTGTAGGAGTGACCGAGAAGTCGAGCGAGCAAAGTATATCGAGAGGTAACTTGACGATTTGTTGGCTTCGTGGTTATGGGCTATTGGACCCTATAACATCATTTGTCCCCCATTTCTAGTGGTATTTTGATAAAATGGTATTAAAAGTAGAGTAAATGTGATCAGAAGAGATGCGAAAGTAGAGCTTTAAATGCAGAAGGTGCCGATTAGATTGTAGTGTCCTATTTAAGTGGTTTTTGTAGTGGGCAAATTGTGCTTAATACGTTTTCTACCATTTGCTTGGCAATTTGTTTGAGAGATAATTTGTGTTTTAGGGTTGGAGAGAATTGTGAAAAAGTAGAGATGACAAAAACTAGCAAGATTAAGAGTGTAATGATTACCAAGGAATTGGAGGAAATTGTGAGGGTAATGGAGCCGGGCGATAATTTTTTGCTACAATTGCCTGTAGAAGATGAGAGGGCAAATGGGATACTGGAGGGTTGAGTCCCTATGTATAAGGAGTATATGAGTTATGGGTTTCGAGTGCCTTATTTGGGTATTCTTGTTGTGGTTTTGATGTGTTGGAACATATTTCTGACCTTATTGATTTTGAGTGCTTGATGACTAGTCTTGGTGGTGGTGAGTTTGTTACGTTTCTGCCGTTTAAACTTCGATTTTGAACTTCTTTCTTTCATTTTTTATTTTGAGAAGATGTGCTGGTAGGGGTTTTACCATGGTTTGGTTTTGTCTACAGATATTTGTATCTCTTCTCTCTACGAGGGTGGAATTAAAAGAGAGTGAATGTTTTAGATATCTAACCTAAAAAGACATAAATTTCATTTAGCAATACCAAATTTTGGTTTGCTCTTTCGGACTCTCATACACTAATTTGGTTCAATTTTCTACATCTTTCTTTAATTATTAAGTGAAATAAAACAATGAATATAAGAAAGAATAATAACTTCATAAGTGACTATCATATTCATTTTCTTGAGAATGTTGGTGATAATATGCATCTTTGGTACTGTTTGCAAACTTGTATTACTATATGATAATGTTGATATCCAGGTACCTATTTTTTTACTATGCATGCTATTGGATCCCCGCATACTTGCTTAGTTTATACTGATGCAGATATCCTTGTTTTCAGGTGATTAGGGAGACGAGAGGGATTCGTTGGGTAGAGGCTTTTGAGCCAAGAGATTTTGATCCTTACTCATTTCTGACCCGCTTATATTGTTAAGGCATATAGTTCTTGTGATACTTTTGGATTTGTATGAATTACCTGTTATATGTAAATGAATAGTTGGAGCCCAAGGAGAGCCTTATATATATAGTTTTGTCTATATTGAGACTATAGTCTATAGTATGTTATCCAATGGGCATGAGAGCCATTAATACCGTTTGTTTAATATTATAAGTGATTTGTGTGTTTTATCAGGTCATATACTAACCCTAAGTGGCTAAATAATTACTAAATAGGGGAAACTCTACCGTTATTTTATTTAAAAAGAGCAAACAATTTATTTTCTTTTAATATAAATCTCATTCTGTGTTATCATACATGAGGAGTGCAACTATCGTGAGTCCTGACATCACATTTTAAATATGTTGGTTGCTTCAGCATTTACATGTATATTCCCTTTTGATAGGAGGTGTGATGCCTGAATAGCAGATCGTTGTTGGATTTTTGACTAAGAAGAATAGAGAAATCTAATAAACTTCTGGCTTTTATTGATGTAGTAGAATGATACAAAGGAAGAGAGATTATCTTCCTTTCTTAATTTTACAAAGAGAGCAATAGCTCTATTTATAGGCAAAGGGAGAAAAATAGCCAGTAGAGAGAGAATAAAGACAATATTCCCGTTGGGGCTCAAACCCCAAGGAATTCCAACAGCTAGTTTTTGGACTGTTGGAATATACATTGCCCAAACTGCCCCTAGTTATTTGGGTTTTCCTCTTAGACTTTCCTTCATACTTTTGGGCTTCATTGGCCTTGTTTTTGAATGTATTTTGGGTCATAAATATGTTGCAAAATTCTGAACATTAAAAAATAAAAGGCCCAATGTTTATGACATTATCATATTTTCAAGTTGAATACCTTGATACTTATCTTCATCTTCTCCCTTGTTGAAATAAAAGAGAACTAAGTGTGGATAGCATAGGCCCCATTTCAAGCCAAGTTTAAGCCCATCCATGAGATGTATTTGGCCCGTTCCTTATGGGTTTTTAGTCATCAAAAAGGGCATTGTTAAGCCCCTAAAAGAAGCCCAAAATGGGCTCTAAAAAGGGCAAAACGGCTAGTTCTTTTGAACTAGCTGTTGCACTGTATAACTGCCATAAAAATGACTGTTATACAGTGATTTTGGGGACAAAAATCTGTCCCCAATGTCCCCCAACGGCTCCTTGAGATTTGGAGTCTTTTTCCCTCTCTTTCACAAGTAATAATCTTTATAAATAGGAGCTTGTATGTGTTGAAAAGAAGGATAACTTAACCCATCTTCATCACCAACCAAGTGCATCTACTTAGAAGTCCAAAAATCAGCATGCATTGTCCAGCAAGCATGGCCCATTTGGGCAGCCTAAACCAACCCAAAATACATTCAAAAATAGGCCCAAGGAAGCCCAAAAGTTTGGAGAAAAGTCTAGGAAGCAAACCCAAATAGCTAGGGGCAGTTTGGGCAGCATATATTTCAACAGTCAAAAAACTAGCTGTTGGAATTCCTTGGGGTTTGAGCTCCAACGGGAATATCACTTTCTACTGGCTATTTTTCCCTTTTCTCTATAAATAGAGCCTCATTGTATCTCCAAAAACTATGAGAAAAATGCTCTCAAATCTGTCCATGTATGCTCTCATTCTTCTTCAATAAAATTCAGAAGTATTCTTCATTTCTTGTGCTCTATTTTTTGATATTTCAACATGGTATCAGAGCAAACTTCGATCCCTTCCTCTTCAAGGTTGGGTGACCTTCCACCTTCCATCAACCTTACCCAATTTCAAAATATATCCTCCATTCAATTAAGAGGAGGAAATTATTATCAATGGGCAGCCTTGATGAGAAGGGTGCTGGAACTTCACAACTTGGAGGGTCACATACTTGATCAACCACTTGAAGAGGTGGATTCTTCCTACAGAGAATGGAAGAAGAGGGACAATCATGTGTTTTTTCTTCTACTCAATTCCATGGATGAAACACACAAAGCTATGGTGACTTGTGCTCCCAATGCAAAACTAATATGGGACACAATGTTTTCTCTTTATGGCCAAGAATCTAACCTTGGCAGAATTTTTGAGCTCAAACGACAAATTTCAAACATCAAAAAGGAAGGGAAATCACTTCCTCAATATTTTGGGGAATATACGGATACTTGGAATGAGCTCTCCACTCTCCGTCCGGATTCCATAGATCTCAAAGTCCTCCAAAAGAGGAAAGAAGAAGATAAAATCTTTGGTCTTCTCATGGGTCTAGATGATTCCTACTCTCTTCTTAGACAAGAAATTCTCCGAATGAAGGAATTTCCTTCATTTGGAGAAGTGCAAAATATGATCCAACGAACGGAAGTTAGCATGCGTTTGGAAGAAAATTCCAAACTTAGACTTGAAGCTCAAGGTCACATGGCTACCGTTGAAGAGCACATGGCTGCCAAAGCACATCAAGTTCCAAAGAAAATTGATGAACGCAGCCATTGCAAGAAAAGAGGACATACGAAGGAGAAGTGTTGGAACCTTCATCCTCATTTAAAGCCCAAGACCTTCAAACCAAGGGAGCAACTTTCCGAGCAGCATAATGTACTTCACACCAAGCTTCAAGGACCTACCATGGCTGATTTTGCTGCTCTTCAAAGTCAACTCAATGACATCTCCAAGAAGTTTCAACAACTTGCTCCCTCCAATGGTAAAAATCAAAACACTTTATCCTCTTTCAATTTCGGAGATTTTCTCATTGATTCGGGAACGGACCATCATATGGTAAGGGATAGAAGAAAAATCAAGCATTTTAAAAAACTCCCTAACCATAAGATAGTCCGTGTTGCCAATGGGCAAGATTTGAAAGTTGAGCAAATTGGGGAAATTGAATTTTTTGGAAAAACATCAAATGCTTTATTTGTTCCCCAACTCACTTCAAATCTTTTGTCCATTAGCAAAGTCACTAAGGATCAAGGGTGTAGAGTTGTTTTTGACCCAAACACTGTTACGTTTCAGGACCTCAAGTCGAATCAATTGATTGGCAAGGGTTCTAGAAGAGGGGATCTATATTTTTTGGATCAAAAGCATCATGCACTCGTAGCTCATATCAAAGAAGATGCATCTCTTTGGCATAAACGTTTTGGGCATCCTAGTGACCAAGCTTTAAAGCGTCTATTTCCAAGTATTAATATTGAAAATAGACATTGTGAAGCTTGTATTCTGGGAAAGGAAACCCGATCAATGTATCCCAATTCAAAAACAATTTATAAAGATGCTTTTGATTTAGTTCATTCGGATTTGTGGACTTCACCTATCAAATCTCATTTAGGCTACAAGTATTTCATTACTTTTGTAGACCAAAAAACTAGGTACACTTGGGTCTACCATTTGAATACCAAAGATCAAGCTTTTGAAGCCTTTAAAAGCTATGAGAGATATGTGACCAAACTTTACAATGCTAACATTAAAATTCTAAGGACGGACCATGGTGGAGAATTCACTAGTTTGACATTTGAAAACTACCTTAGAGAGAATGGCATTATACATCAAATGTCTTGTGTGTACACACCTCAACAAAATGGGGTGGCCGAAAGGAAAAATAGGCACATATTAGAAATAACTAGAGCTATGATGTTTCATGCAAATGTGCCTAAGAAATTTTGGTGTGATGGAATAAAAACCGCTGTCCACCTAATAAACCTTATCCCATCTCAAGTCCTGGATGGCAAGTCACCCTTAGAAGCCCTACTAGATAGAAAACCTAAGATATCTCATCTTAGAACATTCGGTTGTGTATGTTACATTCATATTCCAGCACACATGAGGGATAAGTTAGATCATAAGGGTAGAAAGTGCATATTTTTGGGGTATGCTTCCTTTGAAAAGGGGTATAGATGTTATGACCCTAAAACTAACCAAACATACACATCTAAGGATGTGATATTTGTGGAGAATGAGTCCTTTTTTGTAGATAATGAAGAACATCAATCATCAGAAGAAGAGAGCACTCCAAGCACGTGGAATTTCTTACTTCTCCCGAATCAATCATCTCCACCAATTGCAGAAGGAATCTCCCAAGAGACTAATGAGCAATCTCAAAATAATGAAGAAGAAGGATCAAACTCCATAGAAGAGGAGGCAGCCCACACTTCAGGGGGAGATCAAGAAACCGAAGAGGAAGAATCCGAGCATGTAGAGGGAGATTTGGATGCACCACCTCCTCACCTTAGGCGATCCACGAGGCTTAGGGTTCCCCGTTCGGAATGGATTAACCGTAGAGTTTACTATAACTCCAAGGTAACATCTCATCCGATTTCTAATTATTATACCATCTCACATGTTTCTTTGAGCCACCAAAATTTTTTGAGTGGCATAGATAAAGAACAGGAGCCTAGGACATATGATGAAGCATCCAAGGATCCAAGGTGGAGAAAGGCAATGAAGGAAGAACTAGATGCATTGACCAAGAACGGTACATGGGAAGTCACCTCTCTTCCAAAGAGCAAGCGAGCCGTCGGATGCAAATGGGTATACAAAATCAAATATAAAAGTGATGGATCAATTGAAATGTTTAAGGCAAGACTTGTGGCTAAAGGATTCACTCAAGCATATGGGATAGATTACAAAGAGACATACGCACCCGTTGCCAAAATGAATACAATTAGGGTCTTGATGTCTCTTGCGGTGAACCATGGATGGAGCATGTTTCAAATGGATGTAGCAAACGCGTTCCTTCAAGGAGATCTCGAAGAAGAAGTGTACATGCAACTTCCTCAAGGGTTTCAACAACAAGGAGGAAACGTGTGCAAACTACGCAAGGCTATCTACGGGCTGAAGCAATCCCCAAGGGCATGGTATGCAAAATTAAGCCATGCTTTCCTTAGTAGTGGATTTGTTAAATGCCATAGCGACTCTTCTGTTTTCATTAGAAAAAACAATGATAAAATAGTGATAGCCTTAGTTTACGTAGATGATATCATCATTACTGGAAATGACATGCATTTAATAGATATAGTTAGAAATTTCTTGATTTCTAGGTTTGAAATTAAAGATTTAGGGAGACTAAAGTATTTCCTAGGAATTGAGTTAGCCTATTGTAATAATGGGTTAATTCTATCCCAAAGGAAATATGCACTTGATCTTTTGCAGGAAACAGGAA
This sequence comes from Dillenia suffruticosa, assembly GCA_033439265.1. Taxonomy (NCBI): domain Eukaryota; kingdom Viridiplantae; phylum Streptophyta; class Magnoliopsida; order Dilleniales; family Dilleniaceae; genus Dillenia; species Dillenia suffruticosa. The sequence continues at coordinate 8,273,278 of JAVTVX010000005.1, forward strand.
AGCTAGGAGGAAAGCCAGCTTGTAGCCCTATTGTCACCACTGGACCTCTAGTAGATGATGAGGAGCCACTTGAGGACATAGAGAGATATCAAAGACTTGTAGGACGACTGATCTACCTCACCATCACTAGGCCAGACATAGCCTTTGCCGTGAGCCAAATTAGTCAACATATGCATTCTCCGAAGATGGGTCATTGGAGAGCAGTTGAGCGCATCCTTCACTACATCAAGAAATCACCAGGACTAGGTATTTGGATGAAGAACAATGGAAGCTCCCAAATTGAAGGCTTTTGCGATGCAGATTGGGCGAGCGATTCAAAGGATAGAAGATCTACCACCGGGTACTGCATGTTCGTAGGAGGCAACTTGGTAGCATGGAAGAGCAAAAAACAACATGTGGTGTCAAGATCGAGTGCAGAGGCTGAGTATAGAGCAATGGCGTCAGCAGCCAGTGAGATTGTATGGTTGAAGGCTCTAGTAGAGGAATTAGGGTTCAATGTTTCTACACCAATCAACTTGCATTGTGACAATCAATCGGCAATTCATATTGCATCCAATCCAGTCTTCCATGAAAGGACTAAACACATAGAAGTTGATTGTCACTTCATTCGACAAAAGGTGGAAGAAAAGCTTATAGCCACTCCCTACATCAAAGGAAAAGAGCAACTAGCTGATATCTTCACAAAAGGGGGAACTGCAATGCATCTTCAAGAAATCATGAACAAGTTGGGCACTATCGATATCTACGCACCCAACTTGAGGGGGAGTGTTGAAAAGAAGGATAACTTAACCCATCTTCATCACCAACCAAGTGCATCTACTTAGAAGTCCAAAAATCAGCATGCATTGTCCAGCAAGCATGGCCCATTTGGGCAGCCTAAACCAACCCAAAATACATTCAAAAATAGGCCCAAGGAAGCCCAAAAGTTTGGAGAAAAGTCTAGGAAGCAAACCCAAATAGCTAGGGGCAGTTTGGGCAGCATATATTTCAACAGTCAAAAAACTAGCTGTTGGAATTCCTTGGGGTTTGAGTTCCAACGGGAATATCACTTTCTACTGGCTATTTTTCCCTTTTCTCTATAAATAGAGCCTCATTGTATCTCCAAAAACTATGAGAAAAATGCTCTCAAATCTGTCCATGTATGCTCTCATTCTTCTTCAATAAAATTCAGAAGTATTCTTCATTTCTTGTGCTCTATTTTTTGATATTTCAACAGTATGAGATGTTCTGTCTATGAAATAAACAATGCTCTCATGGTGCACTCTTTCTTCAAATAAAGTTCTTTAAGTTTTCATTCAATTCTAGTTGCTTGATAACTTGAAATCTCAACATAGTATCAGAGTAGGCAACGATACCTTCCTCTTCCGGTCTTAATGACCCTCCACCACAAATTAGCACCTCAATGTTCACCTCCTTACTTCTAGATTCCACAAACTACAATGTTTGGCAAGATACCATCAAGAGGTCCCTAAACTTCTTCAACCTTGAAAATCATATCTTCGAAGAACCTCTTGAGCCAATCCATTATTCAGAGTATGGAAGAAGAAAGATGATCAAGTGGTGGTGCTCTTTCAAATGTCTCTCGACAAAACTCACAAGGCTATGGTCACATGTATTCCAAACGCAAGAGCATTATGTTGAAATAAAAGAGAACTAAGTGTGGTTAGCATAGGCCCCATTTCAAGCCAAGTTTATGTTGGATTTTTGACTAAGAAGAGAGAGAAATCTAATAAACTTCTGGTTTTTATTGATGTAGTAGAATGATACAAAGGAAGAGAGATTATCTTCCTCTTAATTTTACAAGGAGAGCAATAGCTCTATTTATAGGCAAAGGGAGAAAAATAGCCAGTAGAGAGAGAACAAAGTCAATATTCCCGTTGGGGCTCAAACCCCAAGGAATTCCAACAGCTAGTTTTTGGACTGTTGGAATATACATTGCCCAAACTGCCCCTAACTATTTGGGTTTACCTCTTAGACTTTTCTCCATACTTTTGGGCTTCATTGGGCTTGTTTTTGAATGTATTTTGGGTCATAAATATGTTGCAAAATTCTGAACATTAAAAAATAAAAGGCCCAATGTTTATGACATTATCATATTTTCAAGTTGAATACCTTGAGACTTATCTTCATCTTCTCCCTTATTTTTAACACTCCCCCTCAAGTTAGGTGCATAGATGTCTATGGACCCTAACTTGCTAAGGATGTGCTGAAGATGTTTCTCAGTTGTTGCCTTAGTGAAAATGTCAGCTAGCTGGTCTTCACTTCTAACATATGAGGTTGAAATTGTCTTGTTTTCTAATTTTTCTCGAACAAAATGACAATCAACCTCAATGTGCTTCGTTCTTTCATGAAATACTGGATTGGCAGCGATATGAAGAGCTGCTTGATTATCGCAATGTAGAAGAATAGGAGCGATAGTAGGAAATCCCATCTCCTCAAGTAATGCCTTTAGCCAAACTATTTCGCTTGTAGCCGCTGCCATTGCTCTGTATTCAGCCTCAGCGCTTGATCTGGATACAACAGATTGTTTCTTGCTTTTCCATGTTACAAGATTTCCTCCCACGAACATGCAGTAGCCGGTGGTGGATCTCCTGTCCGTGACATCCCCAGCCCAATCTGCATCACAGTAGCCATAAATCTCCATGCTGTGGTTGTTTTTCATAAGAATTCCCCTTCCTGGTGAGCTTTTTAAATACTTGAGAATTCTTTCTGCTGCCTTCCAATCTTGAATCCTTGGAGCATGCATCCGTTGACTGATTAAGCTGACGGCATAGGTGATATCTGGTCTTATAATGGTGAGGTAGATGAGCCTCCCCACAAGTCTTTGATATCTAGGAATATCCTGGAACATTTCTTCATCACCTTGTGCTCGTTCTGCTATGGATATAGGAGTTGCTGCTGGTTTAGCTCCTACCTTTCCAGTTTCCTGCAAAAGGTCAAGTACATATTTCCTTTGGCATAGAACTAGCCCCTTATGAGAATAGGCAAGCTCTATTCCTAAGAAATACTTTAGTTTTCCCAAATCTTTAATCTCAAAAGTAGATTTAAGGAAATTTCTAACTTGATCAATACCATTCATATCACTTCCTGTAATAACTATATCATCTACATAAATAAGAACAATAGTGATTTCTTCATTGTTAACTTTAGTAAACATGGAGGAATCACTAATGGATTTCTTAAAGTTATTACCAAGAAGTGCTGAACTTAATTTTGCATACCAGGCACGAGGAGATTGTTTTAACCCATAGATTGCTTTTTTAAGACGACATACCTTGATGTTTGAATCCTCATCTAGCCCTTGGGGAATTTGCATGTAGATTTCTTCGTCTAAGTCCCCTTGAAGGAAAGCATTCTTCACGTCCATTTGATACATTGGCCATTCTCCATTGGTTGCAATTGACATCAAAACCCTTATCGTTTTCATTTTGGCAACAGGGGCAAAAGTCTCAGTGTAGTCTTCTCCATAAGTTTGTGTGAATCCTTTGGCTACAAGTCTTGCCTTGTAGCGTTCAATGGATCCATCACTTTTATACTTGATTTTGAACACCCATTTACACCCGACAGCCTTTCTTCCCTTAGGGAGAGTAGTAATCTCCCACGTCCCATTTTTATTCAATGCATCTAGTTCTTCAAGCATAGCTTGTCTCCATTCGGGTTTGGTATTTGCCTCATCAAAATCCTTAGGTTCCTGTGATGAGTCAATGCCACTCAAGAACCCTTGATGGCTTGAGGAAGTATTAGATACACAATAGTAATTTGAAATAGGATAGTGAGTTACCTTAGAATTGTAATAAACTCTTCTGTTGATCCACTCTGAGGGAGGAAGCCTCAATCTGGTGGAACGTCGAAGTGGAGGAGCCAGCGGAGAGGGCAGTCTAGTTTCGTCTCCGGATTCTCCTAAGGTAGGTAATCCCTCGCCTTCTTCTCTTTCTTCGGAAGAGTTCTCTTCATTTTCAGACTTATCCACTCCTCCCTCTTCGTTTTCTCCCCCTGAAAGTGAATTCTCTTCATTGGATTCTTGAGGAACCAGAGGAGGATTTATGGGAACATCGCAGAAGATTCGCAAGTCATTGCTTGATGAATTTTCTTCATTTTTTTCTCCTGCAAAAAAGAATTCATTTTCTACAAATATCACATCTTTCGATGTGTATACCTTGTTAGAGTCAGGTTCAAAACAAATATATCCTTTTTGGAATGAAGCGTACCCAATAAAAACACATTTCCTTCCTTTGATATCTAACTTATCTCTAAACTGCCTAGGAATATGAACATAACAAATACACCCAAAAACTCTAAGGTGAGAGAGGTTTGGTTTGTCTTTTCTAAGCAACTCTAATGGAGATTTTCCATGGAGAACTCTAGTTGGAAGACGATTTATTAAATGAGCTGCGGTACTAACCGCATCACTCCAAAAACGCTTAGGCATATTAGCAAAGAACATGATAGTTCTAGCTATTTCTAGGAGATGTCTATTTTTGCGTTCGGCAACTCCATTTTGTTGGGGAGTGTAGGGACAACTAGTTTGATGAATAATTCCATTCTCCTCAATGAAATTTTTGAAATTGGTGCTCATATATTCCCCACCATTATCTGTCCTAAGAATTTTAATGTTGGCCTCATATTGTTTTATAATATACTTGTAAAAGGACTTGAAGGCTTCATAAACTTGGTCTTTTGATCTTAGCATATACACCCATGTATACCTAGACTTATGATCTATAAATGAGATAAAATACTTAAATCCCCTTCTAGATATCATAGGTGAAGTCCATACATCCGAGTGAACAAGATCAAAAGGCTTTTTATATTGAGTTTCAGAAATAGGATAATACATTCGGGTTTCCTTTCCAAAAATGCATGCTTCACAATGTCTATCACTACAATTTTTTGATGGGAATAGGCATTTCAGAGCTTGCATAGAAGGATGACCTAATCTAGCATGCCAAAGGAGGTAACTTTCCTCTCGGATTGCGGAAAATACAAAACTATCTTGTTTCCAAAAATACAAGTTATCTTGCATAGAACCACTACCAATCACTTGATTCGTCTCCAAATTCTGAAAAACAACAGAATGAGGGTCAAAAATAGCTTTGCAATTTAAGTCCTTAGTGACTTGTCCAATGGACATAAGATTAGAGGTAAATTGAGGAACATATAAGGCCTTTGATTTGCTTCCAAATATTTCAACATCCCCAATTTGCTTAATTTTGAAATTATGTCCATTCGCAACTTTAACCATTTTAGGTTCTAGGAGAGGTTCAAGATTCTGAAAATTTTGCTTATCTTTGACCATATGGTGATCACAACCTGAATCTATCAACCATTTTGAAGAAGTAACAGATGAGTTAGAGCAAGTACCTGAGGAGGATTTTCCTAATTTTTGAGATGTCAGATTTGCTTTGTTTGCAGCTGGTTGAGCATTTTGCTCCCTCCTCTCTTGCTCTTTTTTCTTGATGAACTCAGGTTTAAGGTTAGGATGAAGAAACCAGCAACCATCCTTGGTATGTCCCAACTTTTTGCAATGAGAACACACCTTTTTTATTCCCTGATGAGCCTTATTTGCAGCTTGCTCATTCTGCTTTGTGGAGAACCCATGAACTTCACTTTTGGACTGATTGCTTTCTTCAAGCCTTTGAGAAGCTGCAGCTCTTTGAATCATAAATCGAGTCTCTTGGTATGATGGAAATTCTTTCATTCGAAGAATTTCCTGTCGAAGTTGTACAAATGACTCATTGAGTGATGAGAGCAATGAAAACACCTTGTCTTCATCTTGTCTCTTTTGCAGCACTTTTATATCACTTGTGAGAGGTCTCAATGTGTTAAGCTCATTCCACAAGTCCTCGTGTTCTCCGAACAATTGTGTAATTGATTTCTCCTCCATTTGGATGGCCGCAATCCTTTTTTGTATTTCAAATATTCTGCTCAAGTTTGATTCCTGACCATATAACCCATATATTTGCTCCCATAAGGATTTGGAACTCGGACAGCACATTACCATATTTTTGTGTGCTTGATCCATGGAGCTTGTTAGCAATAGGAACACTTGATCATCCAGCTCCTTCCATTCATCAAATCGTGGGTCTAGCCGATCCATAGGATCTTTTGTAATGAAAGACAGAAGTTTTGCTCCATTGAGAGATCTTCTGATATGACTAGCCCATTGGAAGTAATTGGTTGAGCTTAGAATAATTTGGGAGAAAAGTTGGATTTGAAAGGAAGAGATTTGAGGAAGAGAATTTCCCAACCCCGGAGTCGATGTTTGCTCTGATACCATGTTGGATTTTTGACTAAGAAGAGAGAGAAATCTAATAAACTTCTGGTTTTTATTGATGTAGTAGAATGATACAAAGGAAGAGAGATTATCTTCCTCTTAATTTTACAAGGAGAGCAATAGCTCTATTTATAGGCAAAGGGAGAAAAATAGCCAGTAGAGAGAGAACAAAGTCAATATTCCCGTTGGGGCTCAAACCCCAAGGAATTCCAACAGCTAGTTTTTGGACTGTTGGAATATACATTGCCCAAACTGCCCCTAGCTATTTGGGTTTACCTCTTAGACTTTTCTCCATACTTTTGGGCTTCATTGGGCTTGTTTTTGAATGTATTTTGGGTCATAAATATGTTGCCAAATTCTGAACATTAAAAAATAAAAGGCCCAATGTTTATGACATTATCATATTTTCAAGTTGAATACCTTGAGACTTATCTTCATCTTCTCCCTTATTTTTAACAGTTTAAGCCCATCCATGAGATGTATTTGGCCCGTTCTGTTGAAATAAAAGAGAATTAAGTGTAGTTAGCATAGGTCCCATTTCAAGCCAAGTTTAAGCCCATCCATGAGATGTATTTGGCCCGTTCCTTATGATTTTTTTAGTCCTAAAAAATGGCATTGTTAAGCCCCTAAAAGAAGCCCAAAATGGGCCCTAAAAAGGGCAAAACGGCTAGTTCTTTTGAACTAGCCGTTGCACTGTATAACAGCCATAAAAATGGCTATTATACAGTGATTTTGGGGACAGAAATCTGTCCCCAATGTTCCCCAACGGATCCTTGAGTGTTTGGGGTCTTTTTCCCTCTCTTTCTCATGTAATAATATCTATAAATAGGAGCTTGTATGGGATGTTCTATCCATGAAAAAACAATGCTCTCATTGTGCACTCTTTCTTCAAATAAAGATCTTTAAGTTTTCATTCAATCCTAGTTCCTGCCGAAAATCTACCAGCAAGAAAAATGGAATGTGATTCTACCAAAAATCAATGAAGTTCCTGCCGAAAGCAATGAAGAAACTCACCAAAATGATTCAACTCAAGGGGACCCATCACCCTCTCATTCAGATCATGAAATAGAAGAAGATCAAGAGGAAGGACACTCAGACTCAAGGGGAGCTCTTGATATGGCCGAAGAGCATGAGGAGCAGTCTATGGATGAACCCCCTCCTCCTCTTCGAAGATCTACAAGACTTAGACTTCCTCCCTCGGAATTGATCAATAGAAGGGTCTATTTTAACTCCAAGGTGACTACTCATCCAATTTCTCAATACTACTCAATATCTAACATGTCTTGCAGTCACCAAAGATTCATCAAGAACATAGACCTTCACCAAGAGCCTAGAACATTTGAGGAGGCAAAGGATCAACCTCATTGGGTTCAAGCAATGAAGAATGAGTTGGATGCTTTGGCTAAAAATAACACTTGGGAATTGACATCTCTACCAAAAGGAAAAAGAGCTGTGGGATGCAAATGGATATTCAAGATCAAACACAAGAGTGATGGAAGCATAGATAGATTCAAGGCAAGATTGGTGGCCAAGGGCTTCACTCAATCATATGGCATAGACTACAAGGAAACGTTTGCACCCGTGGCCAAGATGAACACCATCCGTGTCCTTCTCTCTCTTGCTATAAATCACTCATGGCCATTATTTCAAATGGATGTTGCAAACGCCTTTTTACAAGGAGATCTGGAAGAAGAGGTGTACATGGAAGTGCCCCCTGGTTTCTCCCATCGTGACAACAAAGTTTGCAAACTAAAGAAGGCAATATATGGCCTCAAGCAATCACCTAGAGCATGGTATGGAAAACTTAGCTCTACTCTCCTTGAACATGGTTTTAAGAAATGCGTTAGTGATTCATCCTTATTTGTCAAGAACCTAGGAGAAAATACCATTATCATTCTTGTTTATGTAGATGATATAATTATAACAGGAAATGATATGAATCACATTAACAAAGTTAGAACTTTTCTTCAAACTAAGTTTGACATCAAGGATCTAGGGAAACTAAAATACTTCCTAGGGATAGAACTTGTCTATTGTTCCAATGGACTTGTTCTATCACAAAGAAAGTATGCTCTTGACCTTTTGCAGGAGACGGGAAAACTAGGTGCCAAACCAGCTTGTAGTCCGGTAAGCACATCCTTAAGTCACAAAGATGATGAGGAGATTTATGAAGATAAGCAACGATATCAAAGACTTGTTGGAAGATTGATCTACCTAACCATCACTAGACTGGACATCTCTTATGCCGTTGGGCAAGTTAGCCAGCACATGCATCAACCCAAGAAGAAGCATTGGAGGGCCATTGAAAGAATTCTTCTCTACCTAAAGGGAACTCCAGGAATGGGAATTCAAATGAAGAAGAACGAATCTTCTCAAATCATAGGGTTCTGTGATGCAGATTGGGCAGGTGATTCAGAAGATAGGAGATCGACCTCAGGGTATTGCATGTTTGTTGGAGGGAATCTTGTTGCTTGGAAAAGCAAAACACAGCATGTGGTATCAAGATCAAGTGCGGAAGCGGAATATAGAGCCATGGCAACCGCTACAAGTGAAGTCGTGTGGTTGAAAGCCTTGATTGAAGAATTAGGGTTCATAGTCCCTACTCCAATCTCCCTACTCTGTGATAACCAATCAGCCATTCACATCGCCTCAAACCCGGTTTTTCATGAAAGGACAAAGCACATTGAGGTGGATTGTCACTTTGTGAGGCAAAAGGTTGAGGAGAAGCTCATCACTCCAAGATTCACTAAAAGCGATGATCAAATTGCCGACATCCTCACCAAGCCTGGGACCGCCAATCATATTCAAAAAAACCTGGTCAAGTTAGGTGTTTTAGATACATACACACCCAACTTGAGGGGAGTGTTGAAATAAAAGAGAATTAAGTGTAGTTAGCATAGGCCCCATTTCAAGCCAAGTTTAAGCCCATCCATGAGATGTATTTGGCCCGTTCCTTATGAGTTTTTTAGTCCTAAAAAATGGCATTGTTAACCCCCTAAAAGAAGCCCAAAATGGGCCCTAAAAAGGGCAAAACGGCTAGTTCTTTTGAACTAGCCGTTGCACTGTATAACAGCCATAAAAATGGCTGTTATACAGTGATTTTGGGGACAGAAATCTGTCCCCAATGTTCCCCAACGGATCCTTGAGTGTTTGAGATCTTTTTCCCTCTCTTTCTCATGTAATAATCTCTATAAATAGGAGCTTGTATGGGATGTTCTATCCATGAAAAAACAATGCTCTCATTGTGCACTCTTTCTTCAAATAAAGATCTTTAAGTTTTCATTCAATCCTAGTTGCTTGATAGCTTGAAATCTCAACACTTTTTGGTAAAGGTTGGTGAGTATTAGTTGGTTGTGCTCATTCCTCTTTTGTCTATTTCGGTGTCTATTAAATGCCTTTGCTTTAGCTTCTTCCGCAGTGGTATACTTTTTGGTCTTGGCATAGAATTCTTGAATAGAGTCCAAAGAATTATTCGTGATTGAGGTTTTTGTTTTTGAAAGTTGCAATCTAGTAAGTAGTGCTGCCAAAGCAATGGAATGGTCTAGACCTGAGACCTTCATCATCTTGGTCTTGAATTTGTCGAAGAAATCCTTCAAAGGCTCATTATCTCTCTATTGTAGGGATAAGAGGGAGATAGACTTTGCCTTAGGTCTCAGCTGATGACAAAATGGGTTTTGAACCACTGCCTGAGTTACTAAAAACCTTTAATGCTAAAGGGCGAAAGTGAATTAAACCATATTAATGCGTTACACTTTAGGGTTGTAGGGAAGAGTTTGCACTTGACAACATCTAACATGTCCCTTGAAATCATGATTGTTACAAAATAGGTTGCGTAATCTCGAGAATCAGTGGTGTCGTCGTACATCTCCATAGGGAAAGGAGAACATCCCACGACATTGGCTTGGCGGTAATCTTAGGATCAAATGGTGATAGATTGGAGATGTATTGGTTGACGTCATGCCATCCTGTACTAGCCTGCTTAAGTTTGGTAGCTACGAGCTCTTTAATTTGCATTTTCAAATCCCCTAGTTCTCGTCGATAGGTCACTGAGGGCTCTAGGCATTTACGAGACTGGAGCCTGCGTAGACATGAGTGCTCTGACTTTCTGGGAGAGGATGAAACTTCTTATCTGGGCCTGTGGCTGATTTCTTCTAGTTGCTTACTCATCTCCTGTATTCGAGACTCTAGTTTTTCCATTTGAGAATGGTGGATCTGGTTGGGAGAGGCTGGAATAGGGGGCGTGTTGAAAAGAAGGATAACTTAACCCATCTTCATCACCAACCAAGTGCATCTACTTAGAAGTCCAAAAATCAGCATGCATTGTCCAGCAAGCATGGCCCATTTGGGCAGCCTAAACCAACCCAAAATACATTCAAAAATAGGCCCAAGGAAGCCCAAAAGTTTGGAGAAAAGTCTAGGAAGCAAACCCAAATAGCTAGGGGCAGTTTGGGCAGCATATATTTCAACAGTAAAAAAACTAGCTGTTGGAATTCCTTGGGGTTTGAGCTCCAACGGGAATATCACTTTCTACAGGCTATTTTTCCCTTTCTCTATAAATAGAGCCTCATTGTATCTCCAAAAACTATGAGAAAAATGCTCTCAAATCTGTCCATGTATGCTCTCATTTTTCTTTAATAAAATTCAGAAGTATTCTTCATTTCTTGTGCTCTATTTTTTTATATTTCAACATGGTATCAGAGCAAATTTCGATCCCTTCCTCTTCAAGGTTGGGTGACCTTCCACCTTCCATCAACCTTACCCAATTTCAAAATATATCCTCCATTCAATTAAGAGGAGGAAATTATTATCAATGGGCAGCCTTGATGAGAAGGGTGCTGGAACTTCACAACTTGGAGGGTCACATACTTGATCAACCACTTGAAGAGGTGGTTTCTTCCTACAGAGAATGGAAGAAGAGGGACAATCATGTGTTTTTTCTTCTACTCAATTCCATGGATGAAACACACAAAGCTATGGTGACTTGTGCTCCCAATGCAAAACTAATATGGGACACAATGTTTTCTCTTTATGGCCAAGAATCTAACCTTGGCAGAATTTTTGAGCTCAAACGACAAATTTCAAATATCAAAAAGGAAGGGAAATCACTTCCTCAATATTTTGGGGAATATACGGATACTTGGAATGAGCTCTCCACTCTCCGTCCGGATTCCATAGATCTCAAAGTCCTCCAAAAGAGGAAAGAAGAAGATAAAATCTTTGGTCTTCTCATGGGTCTAGATGATTCCTACTCTCTTCTTAGACAAGAAATTCTCCGAATGAAGGAATTTCCTTCATTTGGAGAAGTGCAAAATATGATCCAACGAACGGAAGTTAGCATGCGTTTGGAAGAAAATTCCAAACTTAGACTTGAAGCTCAAGGTCACATGGCTACCGTTGAAGACCACATGGCTGCCAAAGCACATCAAGTTCCAAAGAAAATTGATGTATGCACCCATTGCAAGAAAAGAGGACATACGAAGGAGAAGTGTTGGAACCTTCATCCTCATTTAAAGCCCAAGACCTTCAAACCAAGGGAGCAACTTTCCGAGCAGCATAATGTACTTCACACCAAGCTTCAAGGACCTACCATGGCTGATTTTGCTGCTCTTCAAAGTCAACTCAATGACATCTCCAAGAAGTTTCAACAACTTGCTCCCTCCAATGGTAAAAATCAAAACACTTTATCCTCTTTCAATTTCGAAGATTTTCTCATTGATTCGGGAACGGACCATCATATGGTAAGGGATAGAAGAAAAATCAAGCATTTTAAAAAACTCCCTAACCATAAGATAGTCCGTGTTGCCAATGGGCAAGATTTGAAAGTTGAACAAATTGGGGAAATTGAACTTTTTGAAAAAACATCAAATGCTTTATTTGTTCCCCAACTCACTTCAAATCTTTTGTCCATTAGCAAAGTCACTAAGGATCAAGGGTGTAGAGTTGTTTTTGACCCAAACACTGTTACTTTTCAGGACCTCAAGTCGAATCAATTGATTGGCAAGGGTTCTAGAAGAGGGGATCTATATTTTTTGGATCAAAAGCATCATGCACTCGTAGCTCATATCAAAGAAGATGCATCTCTTTGGCATAAACGTTTTGGGCATCCTAGTGACCAAGCTTTAAAGCGTCTATTTCCAAGTATTAATATTGAAGATAGACATTGTGAAGCTTGTATTCTGGGAAAGGAAACCCGATCAATGTATCCCAATTCAAAAACAATTTATAAAGATGCTTTTGATTTAGTTCATTCGGATTTGTGGACTTCACCTATCAAATCTCATTTAGGCTACAAGTATTTCATTACTTTTGTAGACCAAAAAACTAGGTACACTTGGGTCTACCTTTTGAATACCAAAGATCAAGCTTTTGAAGCCTTTAAAAGCTATGAGAGATATGTGACCAAACTTTACAATGCTAACATTAAAATTCTAAGGACGGACCATGGTGGAGAATTCACTAGTTTGACATTTGAAAACTACCTTAGAGAGAATGGCATTATACATCAAATGTCTTGTGTGTACACACCTCAACAAAATGGGGTGGCCGAAAGGAAAAATAGACACATATTAGAAATAACTAGAGCTATGATGTTTCATGCAAATGTGCCTAAGAAATTTTGGTGTGATGGAATAAAAACCGCTGTCCACCTAATAAACCTTATCCCATCTCAAGTCCTGGATGACAAGTCACCCTTAGAAGCCCTAGTAGATAGAAAACCTAAGATATCTCATCTTAGAACATTCGGTTGTGTATGTTACATTCATATTCCAGCACACATGAGGGATAAGTTAGATCATAAGGGCAGAAAGTGTATATTTTTGGGGTATGCTTCCTTTGAAAAGGGGTATAGATGTTATGACCCTAAAACTAACCAAACATACACATCTAAGGATGTGATATTTGTGGAGAATGAGTCCTTTTTTGTAGATAATGAAGAACATCAATCATCAGAAGAAGAGAGCACTCCAAGCACGTGGAATTTCTTACTTCTCCCGAATCAATCATCTCCACCAATTGCAGAAGGAATCTCCCAAGAGACTAATGAGCAATCTCAAAATAATGAAGAAGAAGGATCAAACTCCATAGAAGAGGAGGCAACCCACACTTCAGGGGGAGATCAAGAAACCGAAGAGGAAGAATCCGAGCATGTAGAGGGAGATTTGGATGCACCACCTCCTCACCTTAGGCGATCCACGAGGCTTAGGGTTCCCCGTTCAGAATGGATTAACCGTAGAGTTTACTATAACTCCAAGGTAACATCACATCCGATTTCTAATTATTATACCATCTCACATGTTTCTTTGAGCCACCAAAATTTTTTGAGTGGCATAGATAAAGAACAGGAGCCTAGGACATATGATGAAGCATCCAAGGACCCAAGGTGGAGAAAGGCAATGAAGGAAGAGCTAGATGCATTGACCAAGAACGGTACATGGGAAGTCACCTCTCTTCCAAAGAGCAAGCGAGCCGTCGGATGCAAATGGGTATACAAAATCAAATATAAAAGTGATGGATCAATTGAAAGGTTTAAGGCAAGACTTGTGGCTAAAGGATTCACTCAAGCATATGGGATAGATTACAAAGAGACATACGCACCCGTTGCCAAAATGAATACAATTAGGGTCTTGATGTCTCTTGCGGTGAACCATGGATGGAGCATGTTTCAAATGGATGTAGCAAACGCGTTCCTTCAAGGAGATCTCGAAGAAGAAGTGTACATGCAACTTCCTCAAGGGTTCCAACAACAAGGAGGAAACGTGTGCAAACTACGCAAGGCTATCTACGGGCTGAAGCAATCCCCAAGGACATGGTATGCAAAATTAAGTCATGCTTTCCTTAGTAGTGGATTTGTTAAATGCCATAGCGACTCTTCTGTTTTCATTAGAAAAAACAATGATAAAATAGTGATAGCCTTAGTTTACGTAGATGATATCATCATTACTGGAAATTGTTGAGATTTCAAGCTATCAAGCAACTAGGATTGAATGAAAACTTAAAGATCTTTATTTGAAGAGAGAGTGCACAATGAGAGCATTGTTTTTTCATGGATAGAACATCCCATACAAGCTCCTATTAATAGAGATTATTACATGAGAAAGAGAGGGAAAAAGACCCCAAACACTCAAGGATCCGTTGGGGAACATTGGGGACAGATTTCTGTCCCCAAAATCACTGTATAACAGCCATTTTTATGGCTGTTATACAGTGCAACGGCTAGTTCAAAAGAACTAGCCGTTTTGCCCTTTTTAGGGCCCATTTTGGGCTTCTTTTAGGGGCTTAACAATGCCCTTTTTGAGGACTAAAAATCTCATAAGGAACGGGCCAAATACATCTCATGGATGGGCTTAAACTTGGCTTGAAATGGGGCCTATGCTAACTACACTTAATTCTCTTTTATTTCAACACTCCCCCTCAAGTTGGGTGTGTATGTATCTAAAACACCTAACTTGACCAGGTTTTTTTGAATATGATTGGCGGTCCCAGGCTTGGTGAGGATGTCGGCAATTTGATCATCGTTTTTAGTGAATCTTGGAGTGATGAGCTTCTCCTCAACCTTTTGCCTCACAAAGTGACAATCCACCTCAATGTGCTTTGTCCTTTCATGAAAAACCGGGTTTGAGGCGATGTGAATGGCTGATTGGTTATCACAGTGTAGGGAGATTGGAGTAGGGACTATGAACCCTAATTCTTCAATCAAGGCTTTCAACCACACGACTTCACTTGTAGCGGTTGCCATTGCTCTATATTCCGCTTCCGCACTTGATCTTGATACCACATGCTGTTTTTTGCTTTTCCAAGCAACAAGATTCCCTCCAACAAACATGCAATACCCTGAGGTCGATCTCCTATCTTCTGAATCACCTGCCCAATCTGCATCACAGAACCCTATGATTTGAGAAGATTCGTTCTTCTTCATTTGAATTCCCATTCCTGGAGTTCCCTTTAGGTAGAGAAGAATTCTTTCAATGGCCCTCCAATGCTTCTTCTTGGGTTGATGCATGTGCTGGCTAACTTGCCCAACGGCATAAGAGATGTCCGGTCTAGTGATGGTTAGGTAGATCAATCTTCCAACAAGTCTTTGATATCGTTGCTTATCTTCATAAATCTCCTCATCATCTTTGTGACTTAAGGATGTGCTTACCGGACTACAAGCTGGTTTGGCACCTAGTTTTCCCGTCTCCTGCAAAAGGTCAAGAGCATACTTTCTTTGTGATAGAACAAGTCCATTGGAACAATAGGCAAGTTCTATCCCTAGGAAGTATTTTAGTTTCCCTAGATCCTTGATGTCAAACTTAGTTTGAAGAAAAGTTCTAACTTTGTTAATGTGATTCATATCATTTCCTGTTATAATTATATCATCTACATAAACAAGAATGATAATGGTATTTTCTCCTAGATTCTTAACAAATAAGGATGAATCACTAACGCATTTCTTAAAACCATGTTCAAGGAGAGTAGTGCTAAGTTTTCCATACCATGCTCTAGGTGATTGCTTGAGGCCATATATTGCCTTCTTTAGTTTGCAAACTTTGTTGTCACGATGGGAGAAACCAGGGGGCACTTCCATGTACACCTCTTCTTCCAGATCTCCTTGTAAAAAGGCGTTTGCAACATCCATTTGAAATAATGGCCATGAGTGATTTATAGCAAGAGAGAGAAGGACACGGATGGTGTTCATCTTGGCCACGGGTGCAAACGTTTCCTTGTAGTCTATGCCATATGATTGGGTGAAGCCCTTGGCCACCAATCTTGCCTTGAATCTATCTATGCTTCCATCACTCTTGTGTTTGATCTTGAATATCCATTTGCATCCCACAGCTCTTTTTCCTTTTGGTAGAGATGTCACTTCCCAAGTGTTATTTTTAGCCAAAGCATCCAACTCATTCTTCATTGCTTGAACCCAATGAGGTTGATCCTTTGCCTCCTCAAATGTTCTAGGCTCTTGGTGAAGGTCTATGTTCTTGATGAATCTTTGGTGACTGCAAGACATGTTAGATATTGAGTAGTATTGAGAAATTGGATGAGTAGTCACCTTGGAGTTAAAATAGACCCTTCTATTGATCCATTCCGAGGGAGGAAGTCTAAGTCTTGTAGATCTTCGAAGAGGAGGAGGGGGTTCATCCATAGACTGCTCCTCATGCTCTTCGGCCATATCAAGAGCTCCCCCTGAGTCTGAGTGTCCTTCCTCTTGATCTTCCTCTATTTCATGATCTGAATGAGAGGGTGATGGGTCCCCTTGAGTTGGATCATTTTGGTGAGTTTCTTCATTGCTTTCGGCAGGAACTTCATTGATTTTTGGTAGAATCACATTCCATTGTTCTTGCTGGTAGATTTCTTTGGTTTGATCTTCTCTTCTTTGACCTGCAAAGTAAGGCTCATTTTCCACAAATATCACATCCTTGGATGTGTATAGTTTCTTGGTTAGAGGATCATAACATTTATAACCTTTTTCAAACGAGGAATATCCTAAAAAGATGCATTTTCTTCCCTTGGCATCTAGTTTGCTCCTAAGATGACTAGGAATGTGGACATAGCAAACACAACCAAAAACTCTTAAATGATCAATGCTAGGTTTCTTTCCAAGGAGTAGCTCTAGGGGTGACTTTCCTCCTAGGATTTGGGATGGCATGAGGTTTATAAGGTGAGCAGCGGTCTTAATGGCCTCATTCCAATATTCCTTAGGTAAGTTTGAGTGAAACATCATAGATCTAGCTGTCTCCAAGAGATGCCTATTCTTTCTCTCGGCTATTCCATTTTGTTGAGGAGTGTACACACAAGACTTTTGATGAATGATCCCTTTTTCATCTAGAAAATTTTCAAACTCAAGGCTAGTGAACTCCCCTCCATGATCTGACCTAAACATCTTTAGGTTAGCATTAAATTGCTTTGTTATATATCTATAGTAGCTCTTGAATGCCTCAAATACTTCAGATTTGTTAACTAAGAGATAAACCCAAGTGTATCTAGTTTTGTGATCTATGAATGTCACAAAGTATCTAAAACCATTATGGGAGACTAAAGGAGAGGTCCAAACATCTGAATGAACTAATTCAAAAGCCTCTTTATATATTGTTTCAGAAATGGGATAATACACTTTGGTTTGTTTTCCAAGTACACAAGCTTTGCAATGCCTATCTTCTAATTCACTATTCGGAAATAGGCGTTTCAAAGCTAGGTTTCCTGGATGCCCTAGACGTTCATGCCATAGAGAGGAGGATATGTTTCGGACAGCAAAAGCTTGGTTCTCTTGATCCAAGTAATAGAGGTTGTTCCTCCTAGTTCCCTTGCCAATCAAATTGTTCGTTTTGCGATCCTGAAAAATTACTTGGTTAGGATCAAAAATAGCTTTGCAATCTTGCTCTTTGGTTATCTTGCTAATAGAAAGTAAGTTTGAATTGAACTTTGGAACATATAAAGCTTTAGTCTTTCTCCCAAATAGTTCAATTTCTCCTAAGTGCTCAACTTTTAACTTATGACCATTAGCTACTTTAACTAATTTATGATTGGTCAAGGGAATAAACTTGTTGATTTTCTTTTTATCTTTTACCATATGATCGTCACATCCGGAATCTATGAGCCAAGAATTGGAAATAGATGAAGATAAGGAATTACCAGAATGGTGACTAATCTGCCCAACAAGTCGTTTGAATTCCTTATGCATCTCCTCCATCTTGGATTCGAGTGCTGCCACTTGAGACACTTGTTGAGCATTTGAAGATGATTCCGGATTTTTCCTAGCATATTTCGGCCTCAAATGTGGGTGTAGGAACCAGCATTTTTCTTTCTTATGGCCGGACTTCTTGCAATGTGGGCAGATGTCTCTTTTTGCAAAGTTTTGAGTGTTGTTGGCCGGATGCTCTTCATGGACAGCTTGGAAGGCTTGAGAGTCGGATTTAAGCTTGGTAGATTCTTCAAGCCTTAAGCTAGTCTCGGTTCTTTGCACCATGAATTGGACTTCTTGAAATGAAGGAAAGACCTTCATTCGAAGAATCTCTTGTCGAATTGGAGCATATTCATCTCCAAGACCCATGAGTAGACCAAAGGTCATATCTTCATCGTTCCTTTGAAGAATGGTCTTGAGATTTATAGTAGGAGGCCTTAAGAGATTGAATTCATTCCATAGATCCCTATATTCCCCAAAGTATTCGGGTAAGGATTTACCTCCTTTTTGAATTTTGAAGATCTTCTTTTTCAGCTCAAAGATTCTTCCGGTGTTGGATTCTTGACCATATAATGATTGCATTTGCTCCCATAATGCTCTTGCGTTTGGAATACATGTGACCATAGCCTTGTGAGTTTTGTCAAGAGACATTTGAAGGAGCACCACCACATGATCGTCTTTCTTCTTCCATACTCTGAATAATGGATTGGCTTCATCAAAAGGTTCTTCAAAGATGTGATTTTCAAGGTTGTAGAAGTTTAGGGACCTCTTGATGGTATCTTGCCAAGCATTGTAGTTTGTTGAATCTAGAAGTAAGGAGGTGAACATTGAGGTGCTAATTTGTGGTGGAGGGTCATTAAGACCGGAAGAGGAAGGTATCGTTGCCTGCTCTGATACCATGTTGAGATTTCAAGCTATCAAGCAACTAGGATTGAATGAAAACTTAAAGATCTTTATTTGAAGAGAGAGTGCACAATGAGAGCATTGTTTTTTCATGGATAGAACATCCCATACAAGCTCCTATTTATAGAGATTATTACATGAGAAAGAGAGGGAAAAAGACCCCAATGAGGCTTTTGAGAGCATTTTTCTCATGGTTTTTGGAGATACAATGAGGCTCTATTTATAGAGAAAAGGGAAAAATAGCCAATAGAAAGTGATTCAAAAGTAATATTCCCGTTGGAGCTCAAACCCCAAGGAATTCCAACAGCTAGTTTTTTGACTGTTGAAATATATGCTGCCCAAACTGCCCCTAGCTATTTGGGTTTGCTTCCTAGACTTTTCTCCAAACTTTTGGACTTCCTTGGGCCTATTTTTGAATGTATTTTGGGTTGGTTTAGGCTGCCCAAATGGGCCATGCTTGCTGGACAATGCATGCTGATTTTTGGACTTCTAAGTAGATGCACTTGGTTGGTGATGAAGATGGGTTAAGTTATCCTTCTTTTCAACACTCCCCCTCAAGTTGGGTGCGTAGATATCGATAGTGCCCAACTTGTTCATGATTTCTTGAAGATGCATTGCAGTTCCCCCTTTTGTGAAGATATCAGCTAGTTGCTCTTTTCCTTTGATGTAGGGAGTGGCTATAAGCTTTTCTTCCACCTTTTGTCGAATGAAGTGACAATCAACTTCTATGTGTTTAGTCCTTTCATGGAAGACCGGATTGGATGCAATATGAATTGCCGATTGATTGTCACAATGCAAGTTGATTGGTGTAGAAACATTGAACCCTAATTCCTCTACTAGAGCCTTCAACCATACAATCTCACTGGCTGTTGACGCCATTGCTCTATACTCAGCCTCTGCACTCGATCTTGACACCGCATGTTGTTTTTTGCTCTTCCATGCTACCAAGTTGCCTCCTACGAACATGCAGTACCCGGTGGTAGATCTTCTATCCTTTGAATCGCTCGCCCAATCTGCATCGCAAAAGCCTTCAATTTGGGAGCTTCCATTGTTCTTCATCCAAATACCTAGTCCTGGTGATTTCTTGATGTAGTGAAGGATGCGCTCAACTGCTCTCCAATGACCCATCTTTGGAGAATGCATATGTTGACTAATTTGGCTCACGGCAAAGGCTATGTCTGGCCTAGTGATGGTGAGGTAGATCAGTCGTCCTACAAGTCTTTGATATCTCTCTATGTCCTCAAGTGGCTCCTCATCATCTACTAGAGGTCCAGTGGTGACAATAGGGCTACAAGCTGGCTTTCCTCCTAGCTTTCCTGTTTCCTGCAAAAGATCAAGTGCATATTTCCTTTGGGATAGAATTAACCCATTATTACAATAGGCTAACTCAATTCCTAGGAAATACTTTAGTCTCCCTAAATCTTTAATTTCAAACCTAGAACTCAAGAAATTTCTAACTATATCTATTAAATGCATGTCATTTCCTGTAATGATGATATCATCTACGTAAACTAAGGCTATCACTATTTTATCATTGTTTTTTCTAATGAAAACAGAAGAGTCGCTATGGCATTTAACAAATCCACTACTAAGGAAAGCATGGCTTAATTTTGCATACCATGCCCTTGGGAATTGCTTCAGCCCATAGATAGCCTTGCGTAGTTTGCACACGTTTCCTCCTTGTTGTTGGAACCCTTGAGGAAGTTGCATGTACACTTCTTCTTCGAGATCTCCTTGAAGGAACGCGTTTGCTACATCCATTTGAAACATGCTCCATCCATGGTTCACCCCAAGAGACATCAAGACCCTAATTGTATTCATTTTGGCAACGGGTGCGTATGTCTCTTTGTAATCTATCCTATATGTTTGAGTGAATCCTTTAGCCACAAGTCTTGCCTTAAACCTTTCTGTTGATCCATCACTTTTATATTTGATTTTGTATACCCATTTGCATCCGACGGCTCGCTTGCTCTTTGGAAGAGAGGTGACTTCCCATGTACCATTCTTGGTCAATGCATCTAACTCTTCCTTCATTGCCTTTCTCCACCTTGGGTCCTTGGATGCTTCATCATGTCTTAGGCTCCTGTTCTTTATCTATGCCACTCAAAAAATTTTGGTGGCTCAAAGAAACATGTGAGATGGTATAATAATTAGAAATCGGATGTGATGTTACCTTGGAGTTATAGTAAACTCTACGGTTAATCCATTCCGAACGGGGAACCCTAAGCCTCATGGATCGCCTAAGGTGAGGAGGTGGTGCATCCAAATCTCCCTCTACATACTCGGATTCTTCCTCTTCGGTTTCTTGATCTCCCCCTGAAGTGTGGGCTGCCTCCTCTTCTATGGAGTTTGATCCTTCTTCTTCATTATTTTGAGATTGCTCATTAGTCTCTTGGGAGATTCCTTCTGCAATTGGTGGAGATGATTGATTCGGAAGAAGTAAGAAATTCCACGTGCTTGGAGTGCTCTCTTCTTCTGATGATTTATGTTCTTCATTATCTACAAAAAAGGACTCATTCTCCACAAATATCACATCCTTAGATGTGTATGTTTGGTTAGTTTTAGGGTCATAACATCTATACCCCTTTTCAAAGGAAGCATACCCCAAAAATATGCACTTTCTACCCTTATGATCTAACTTATCCCTCATGTGTGCTGGAATATGAATATAACATACACAACCGAATGTTCTAAGATGAGATATCTTAGGTTTTCTATCTAGTAGGGCTTCTAAGGGTGACTTGCCATCCAGGACTTGAGATGGGATAAGGTTTATTAGGTGGACAGCGGTTTTTATTCCATCACACCAAAATTTCTTAGGCACATTTGCATGAAACATCATAGCTCTAGTTATTTCTAATATGTGCCTATTTTTCCTTTCGGCCACCCCATTTTGTTGAGGTGTGTACACACAAGACATTTGATGTACAATGCCATTCTCTCTAAGGTAGTTTTCAAATATCAAACTAGTGAATTCTCCACCATGGTCCGTCCTTAGAATTTTAATGTTAGCATTGTAAAGTTTGGTCACATATCTCTCATAGCTTTTAAAGGCTTCAAAAGCTTGATCTTTGGTATTCAAAAGGTAGACCCAAGTGTACCTAGTTTTTTGGTCTTCAAAAGTAATGAAATACTTGTAGCCTAAATGAGATTTGATAGGTGAAGTCCACAAATCCAAATGAACTAAATCAAAAGCATCTTTATAAATTGTTTTTGAATTGGGATACATTGATCGGGTTTCCTTTCCCAGAATACAAGCTTCACAATGTCTATCTTCAATATTAATACTTGGAAATAGACGCTTTAAAGTTTGGTCACTAGGATGCCCAAAACGTTTATGCCAAAGAGATGCATCTTCTTTGATATGAGCTACGAGTGCATGATGCTTTTGATCCAAAAAATATAGATCCCCTCTTCTAGAACCCTTGCCAATCAATTGATTCGACTTGAGGTCCTGAAAAGTAACAGTGTTTGGGTCAAAAACAACTCTACACCCTTGATCCTCAGTGACTTTGCTAATGGACAAAAGATTTGAAGTAAGTTGAGGAACAAATAAAGCATTCGATGTTTTTCCAAAAAGTTCAATTTCCCCAATTTGCTCAACTTTCAAATCTTGCTCATTGACAACACGGATTATCTTATGGTTAGGGAGTTTTTTAAAACGCTTGATTTTTCTTCTATCCCTTACCATATGATGGTCCGTTCCCGAATCAATGAGAAAATCTTCGAAATTGAATGAGGATAAAGTGTTTTGATTTTTACCATTGGAGGGAGCAAGTTGTTGAAACTTCTTGGAGATGTCATTGACTTGACTTTGAAGAGCAGCAAAATCAGCCATGGTAGGTCCTTGAAGCTTGGTGTGAAGTACATTATGCTGCTTAGAAAGTTGCTCCCTTGGTTTGAAGGTCTTGGGCTTTAAATGAGGATGAAGGTTCCAACACTTCTCCGTCGTATGTCCTCTTTTCTTACAATGGGTGCATACATCAATTTTCTTTGGAACTTGATGTGCTTTGGCAGCCATGTGCTCTTCAACGGTAGCCATGTGACCTTGAGCTTCAAGTCTAAGTTTGGAATTTTCTTCCAAACGCATGCTAAATTCCGTTCGTTGGATCATATTTTGCACTTCTCCAAATGAAGGAAATTCCTTCATTCGGAGAATTTCTTGTCTAAGAAGAGAGTAGGAATCATCTAGACCCATGAGAAGACCAACGATTTTATCTTCTTCTTTCCTCTTTTGGAGGACTTTGAGATCTATGGAATCCGGGCGGAGAGTGGAGAGCTCATTCCAAATATCAGTATATTCCCCAAAGTATTGAGGAAGTGATTTCCCTTCCTTTTTGATGTTTGAAATTTGTCGTTTGAGCTCAAAAATTCTGCCAAGGTTAGATTCTTGGCCATAAAGAGAAAATATTGTGTCCCATATTAGTTTTGCATTGGGAGCACAAGTCACCATAGCTTTGTGTGTTTCATCCATGGAATTGAGTAGAAGAAAAAACACATGATTGTCCCTCTTCTTCCATTCTCTGAAGGAAGAATCCACCTCTTCAAGTGGTTGATCAAGTATGTGACACTCCAAGTTGTGAAGTTCCAGTGCCCTTCTCATCAAGGCTGCCCATTGATAATAATTTCCTCCTCTTAATTGAATGGAGGATTTATTTTGAAATTGGGTAAGGTTGATGGAAGGTGGAAGGTCACCCGACCTTGAAGAGGAAGGGATCAAAGTTTGCTCTGATACCATGTTGAAATATCAAAAAATAAAGCACAAGAAATGAAGAATACTTCTGAATTTTATTGAAGAAGAATGAGAGCATACATGGACAGATTTGAGAGCATTTTTCTCATGGTTTTTGGAGATACAATGAGGCTCTATTTATAGAGAAAAGGGAAAAATAGCCAGTAGAAAGTGATTCAAAAGTAATATTCCCGTTGGAGCTCAAACCCCAAGGAATTCCAATAGCTAGTTTTTTTTACTGTTGAAATATATGCTGCCCAAACTGCCCCTAGCTATTTGGGTTTGCTTCCTAGACTTTTCTCCAAACTTTTGGGCTTCCTTGGGCCTATTTTTGAATGTATTTTGGGTTGGTTTAGGCTGTCCAAATGGGCCATGCTTGCTGGACAATGCATGCTGATTTTTGGACTTCTAAGTAGATGCACTTGGTTGGTGATGAAGATGGGTTAAGTTATTCTTCTTTTCAACAGAGAGAAGTGTCACTATTGCATTTTTTGAAATCATGATAAAAAAGAGTTGAGCTAAGTTTGGCATACCAAGCTCTTGGAGATTGTTTGAGACCGTAGATTGCTTTCCTAAATTTGCAAACTTTGTTGAGTTGGTGAGAGAAGCCCGGTGGAATCTCCATGTACACTTCCTCTTCTAGATCACCTTGAAGGAATGCATTGGCTATGTCCATTTGAAACATTGGCCAAGAGTGATTGGTTGCAAGGGACATCAAGACTCGAATTGTGTTCATCTTGGCCACCGGAGCATAAGTTTTATTGTAGTCTACTCCATAAGCTTGAGTGAAACCCTTTGCAACTAATCTTGCTATGTATCTATCAATACTTCCATCACTCTTGTGCTTGATTTTATAGACCCATTTACATCCTACCGCCCTTTTTCCTTTAGGAAGAGATGATAACTCCCAAGTTCTGTTTCTTTTTGAGGCTTCTAGCTTATCTTTCATTGCTTGGATCCATTGAGGAAGTTGTTTTGCTTCTTCAAAGTTTCTAGACTCTTGATGAATGTCTAAGTTCTTGATGAATTTTTTATGGCTACAAGACATGTTAGCAATCGAATAATATTGGGAAATGGGGTGAGATGTTACCTTTGAGTTATAGAAAACTCTTTTGTTGATCCATTCCAAAGGAGGGAGCCTAAGCCTTGTTGATCTTCAAAGAGGAGGAGGAGAGGAGGAGGAGGTGGCTGCTCAATGCTTTGTTCTTCTTCCCCTATAACTTGCCCTTGATCTAAGTTGTCTCCCCTGTTGAGATTTCAAGCTATCAAGCAACTAGAATTGAATGAAAACTTAAAGATCTTTATTTGAAGAAAGAGTGCACAATGAGAGCATTGTTTTCTCATAGATTGAACAACCCATACAAGCTCCTATTTATAGAGATTATTACATGAGAAAGAGAGGGAAAAGGACCCCAAATACTCAAGGATCCGTTGGGGGACATTGGGGACAGATTTCTGTCCCCAAAATCACTGTATAACAGCCATTTTTATGGCTGTAATACAGTGCAACGGCTAGTTCAAAAGAACTAGCCGTTTTGCCCTTTTTAGGGCCCATTTTGGGCTTCTTTTAGGGGCTTAACAATGTCTTTTTGAGGACTAAAAAACTCATAAGGAACGGGCCAAATACATCTCATGGATGGGCTTAAACTTGGCTTGAAACGAGGCCTATGCTAACCACACTTAGTTCTCTTTTATTTCAACACTCCCCCTCAAGTTGGGTGTGTATGTATCTATAACACCTAACTTGACCAGGTTTCTTTGTATATGATTGGCGGTCCCAGGCTTGGTGAGGATGTCGGCAATTTGATCATCGCTTTTTGTGAATCTTGGAGTGATGAGCTTCTCCTCAACCTTTTGCCTCACAAAGTGACAATCCACCTCAATGTGCTTTGTCCTTTCATGAAAAACCGGGTTTGAGGCGATGTGAATGGCTGATTGGTTATCACAATGTAGGGAGATTGGAGTAGGGACTATGAACCCTAATTCTTCAATCAAGGCTTTCAACCACACGACTTCACTTGTAGCGGTTGCCATGGCTCTATATTCCGCTTCCGCACTTGATCTTGATACCACATGTTGTTTTTTGCTTTTCCAAGCAACAAGATTCCCTCCAACAAACATGCAATACCCTGAAGTCGATCTCCTATCTTCTGAATCACCAGCCCAATCTGCATCACAGAACCCTATGATATGAGAAGATTCGTTCTTCTTCATTTGAATTCCCATTCCAGGAGTTCCCTTTAGGTAGAGAAGAATTCTTTCAATGGCCCTCCAATGCTTCTTCTTGGGTTGATGCATGTGCTGGCTAACTTGCCCAACGGCATAAGAGATGTCCGGTCTAGTGATGGTTAGGTAGATCAATCTTCCAACAATTCTTTGATATCGTTGCTTATCTTCATAAATCTTCTCATCATCTTTGTGACTTAAGGATGTGCTTACCGGACTACAAGCTGGTTTGGCACCTAGTTTTCCCGTCTCCTGCAAAAGGTCAAGAGCATACTTTCTTTGTGATAGAACAAGTCCATTGGAACAATAGGCAAGTTCTATCTCTAGGAAGTATTTTAGTTTCCCTAGTGATGAAATTCCAAAGAAGCAAGCAATGAGAAATGAATAAGAACTTCAAGTACTTTATTGATGTTTCAAAGAGAGCATACAAGAGGTTGAAGGCATTTTTTTTCATACCTTTTAAAAGCAACTAGCTGCCCTATTTATAGAAGAAGAGAAAGAGAGTTGAGAGAGGAGAAAATGAGAGGGGGAGAGAGGGCATTGCCCTCTCTATCCGTTGGACCCAACGGCTAGTAAGAACTAGCCGTTGGGCAGTCCCCAACGGCTAGTTCTTTTACTAGCCGTTGGGGGCCTTTGGCCCCCAATTCTGCTGGCCCGGGCTGGGCCCGAAGGGCCCAGCCCGAAACCAGTGGGCTAGATCCATTTAGGGCCCATTACATTGCCTCCCTTTTTACTTTACATTTGGGTCTTGTTCTAAGAGCACAAAGTTTACTGGATTGGGACAACCATATGCCCTAATTGTGCTTTATTTCAACACTCCCCCTCAAGTTGGGTGTGTATATGTCTATAACACCTAACTTGCCCATATTCTTGTGAATGTGATTGGCGGTTCCCGGTTTTGTAAAGATGTCAGCAACTTGAAGATCACTTCTTGTAAAGCTAGGAATGATGAGCTTGTCTTCAATCTTTTGTCTCACAAAGTGACAATCTACCTCAATATGTTTTGTTCTTTCATGAAACACCGGATTTGAGGCTATATGAATTGCCGATTGGTTGTCACAATAGAGTTGAATTGGAGTTGGAACTATGAACCCTAGCTCTTCAATTAGAGCCCTTAACCAAACTATTTCACTTGTTGCGGCTGCCATTGCTCTATACTCCGCTTCAGCACTTGATCTTGACACCACATGTTGTTTTTTGCTTTTCCAAGCTACTAGATTTCCTCCAACAAACATGCAATATCCTGTAGTTGATCTTCTATCTTCAGAATCTCCGGCCCAATCCGCATCACAATACCCTATGATTTGTGAGCTGCAATTTTTCTTCATCCAAATTCCCATGCCGGGTGTGCCCTTTAGGTAGTGAAGTATTCTTTCGGTGGCTCTCCAATGCTTTCTTTTTGGCTTGTGCATATGTTGGCTAACTTGTCCCACAGCAAAGGAGATATCGGGCCTTGTTATAGTGAGATAGATTAGTCTCCCTACAAGCCTTTGGTATCTCTGTTCATCCTCAAACTCTTCGTCTTCATCTTTAAGGCCACAAGAAGTGCTGATCGGACTACATGCGGGCTTGACACCTAACTTTCCAGTTTCCTGCAAAAGATCAAGCACATACTTTCTTTGTGATAGAACAAACCCATTTGGACAATAGGCAAGTTCTATCCCTAGAAAGTACTTTAGTTTCCCTAAGTCCTTAATCTCAAACTTTGTTTGGAGAAATTTCCTAACTTGATTAATTAAGTTCAAGTCATTTCCGGTTATGATTATATCATCTACATATACTAGGACTATAATGAATTTATCTTTTAGTTTCTTAACAAAAAGAGCTGAGTCACTAGTGCATTTCTTAAAGTCATGATCAAGAAGAGTAGAACTAAGTTTGGCATACCAAGCTCTTGGTGATTGTTTAAGTCCATAGATGGCTTTCTTTAATTTGCAAACTTTGTTGTCTTGATGAGAGAAACCCGGAGGAACCTCCATATACACCTCTTCTTCTAAGTCCCCTTGAAGAAAGGCATTTGCAACATCCATTTGAAATAGAGGTAGAGAGTAGTTGGCAGCAAGGGATAAGAGTACACGAATGGTATTCATTTTTGCCACGGGAGCAAATGTTTCCTTGTAGTCTACTCCATAAGCTTGAGTAAAACCCTTGGCAACTAATCTTGCCTTGTATTTGTCAAGACTCCCATCACTTTTGTGTTTGATTTTGTAGACCCACTTGCACCCTACGGCTTTTTTCCCTTTTGGAAGTGATGTTATTTCCCATGTTCCATTTTTTGCTAAAGCTTCCAACTCATCCTTCATAGCTTGCACCCACTGAGGTTGGTTTTTAGCTTCTTCAAAAGATCTTGGCTCTTCATGAAGATCTATGTTCCGAATGAATCTTTGATGGCTGCAAGAAGTATTAGCAATTGAATAATATTTGGAAATGGGATGAGAAGTTACTTTAGAGTTATAGAAGACTCTTTTGTTGATCCATTCGGAGGGAGGAAGCCTAAGCCTTGTTGATCTACGAAGAGGAAGAGGTGGTTCATCTATGATTTGTTCCTCTTGTTCTATGGCCAGCTCTTGCTCCGAATCATCTCCCCCTTGTTCTTGAATGGTTTCTTGATCAGAATGAGATGGTGAGGGATCTTCTTGAGCCGGATCTTCATGAACATTAGGAGCTGGTTCTTGTTCAATATTCGGATGAGAGGGATGATTGATACTTGGGAGAATAATGTTCCATAGATCTTGAGCTTCTCCTTTTCCATCTTGATCTTGATCTTCTTTTCCTGAAAAATAAGATTCTCTTTCTACAAATATCACATCCTTGGATGTGTATAGTTTTTTGGTTAGTGGATCATAACATTTATATCCTTTTTCAAATGTTGAGTATCCTAAGAACACACATTTTCTCCCCCTTTCCTCTAACTTGTTTCTGAAATTTTCAGGTACATGGACATAGCATAAGCATCCAAAGACTCTAAGATGAGAGATATTAGGTTTTCTTCCTAAGAGTAGCTCTAATGGGGATTTACCTCCTAGAACTTGAGTGGGCAT
This sequence comes from Dillenia suffruticosa, assembly GCA_033439265.1. Lineage (NCBI taxonomy): Eukaryota > Viridiplantae > Streptophyta > Magnoliopsida > Dilleniales > Dilleniaceae > Dillenia > Dillenia suffruticosa. The sequence continues at coordinate 8,302,116 of JAVTVX010000005.1, forward strand.
AAGATTAATGAGATGGGTAGCGGTTTTTATTGCCTCACTCCAAAATTTTTTAGGCACATTAGAATGAAACATCATGGCCCTAGCTGTTTCTAACAAGTGCCTATTTTTCCTTTCAGCAACTCCATTTTGTTGTGGAGTGTAGACACATGATTTTTGGTGCATGATCCCCTTTTCATCTAAGAAGTTTTCGAATGCATGACTAGTATACTCCCCCCCATGGTCAGACCTAATGATTTTGATGTTGGCATTGAATTGTTTGGTGACATATCTATAATAGCTCTTAAGGGCTTCAAAAACCTCAGATTTGGTTACCAATAGGTATACCCAAGTATATCTAGTTTTGTGATCAATAAATGTCACAAAGTATTTAAAACCATTATGAGATGCTATGGGTGAGGTCCAAACATCAGAATGAACAAGTTCAAATGCATTCTCATATATAGTATTTGAAATGGGATAATACACTCTAGTTTGTTTTCCAAGAACACAAGCTTTGCAATGCCTATTTTCTACTACTAGATTTGAAAATAGACGTTTCAAAGCTAAGTCCCCAAGATGACCTAGACGAGCATGCCATAATGAATGCATTTGACTTTGGGCAGCAAAAGCTCCGTTTTCTTGATCCAAGTAGTATAGGTTGTGCCTCCTAGACCCCTTGCCAATCAAATGATTCGTTTTGAGGTCCTGAAAAACAACTTCATTAGGATCAAATGTAACTTTGCAATTTTGTTCTTTGGTTATCTTTCCAATGGATAAAAGATTAGAATTAAATTTAGGCACATATAGAGCTTTAGTTTTCTTGCCAAATAACTCAATTTCACCTAGATGATCAACTCTTAATTTCTCACCATTAGCTACCTTAACAATCCTAGAATCAGTGAGAGGAATGAGTCTTTTAATTTTGCTCTTATCTTTTACCATATGATTATCACAACCAGAATCAATAAGCCATGAATGAGATGTATTTAAGAGATTACCAGAATGCAAAGTAATCTGGCCAACGAGCTTTTTCATCTCCTTTTGCATTTCCTCCATTCTGCTTTCTAGGGCAGCAACTTGAGAAACATGTTGGACATTTGCCATTTGGTCACCTTCCCTTTTGTTGTATTTTGGCCGCAAATGGGGATGGAGATGCCAACATTTCTCCTTTCTATGACCAGGTTTCTTACAATGGGAGCAAAAATCTCTTTTGGTGAAATTTTGAGCTTTGTTGGCTGGATGCTCTTCTTGGACAGATTTGAATGCTTGAGCTTCGGTTTTGGGCTTGGATGATTCTTCAAGCTTCATGCTTGTTTCAGCTCTTTGCACCATGAATTGAACTTCTTGGAATGAAGGAAAAATCTTCATTCTAAGAATTTCTTGACGTATAGGTGCATACTCTTCTCCAAGACCCATTAGGAGACCAAAGGTCATGTCTTCATCATTCCTTTGAAGGATGGTTTTGAGATTTGAGGTTGGAGGCCTCAAAACATTAAGCTCATTCCAAAGATCCCTATATTCCCCAAAATATTCGGGTAGGGTCTTTCCTCCTTTTTGAATGTAGAAGATTTTCTTTTTCAATTCGAATACTCTACCGGTGTTGGTTTCTTGAGCATAAAGAGCATGCATTTGATCCCACAAAGTTTTGGCATTGGGAATACAAGTGACCATTGCTTTGTGGGTTTTGTCTAAAGACATTTGTAAGAGCACCACCACTTGATCATCTCTCTTTTTCCATGCTTTGTAAGACGGATCAGCATCATCAAGAGGGTCTTCAAATATGTGGTTTTCGAGATTGAAGAAGTTTAGAGACCTCTTGATGGTGTCTTGCCATGCGTTGTAATTTGAAGCATCTAAAAGAGTGGAAGTGAACATTGAGGTGCTAATTTGTGGTGGTGGATTACCAAGGTTAGATGAGGAAGGAATGAATGCCTGCTCTGATACCATGATGAAATTCCAAAGAAGCAAGCAATGAGAAATGAATAAGAACTTCAAGTACTTTATTGATGTTTCAAAGAGAGCATACAAGAGGTTGAAGGCATTTTTTTTCATACCTTTTAAAAGCAACTAGCTGCCCTATTTATAGAAGAAGAGAAAGAGAGTTGAGAGAGGAGAAAATGAGAGGGGGAGAGAGGGCATTGCCCTCTCTATCCGTTGGACCCAACGGCTAGTAAGAACTAGCCGTTGGGCAGTCCCCAACGGCTAGTTCTTTTACTAGCCGTTGGGGGCCTTTGGCCCCCAATTCTGCTGGCCCGGGCTGGGCCCGAAGGGCCCAGCCCGAAACCCGTGGGCTAGATCCATTTAGGGCCCATTACATTGCCTCCCTTTTTACTTTACATTTGGGTCTTGTTCTAAGAGCACAAAGTTTACTGGATTGGGACAACCATATGCCCTAATTGTGCTTTATTTCAACACCTAGATCCTTGATATCAAACTTAGTTTGAAGAAAAGTTCTAACTTTGTTAATGAGATTCATATCATTTCCTGTTATAATTATATCATCTACATAAACAAGAATGATAATGGTATTTTCTCCTAGGTTTTTGACAAATAAGGATGAATCACTAACGCATTTCTTAAAACCATGTTCAAGGAGAGTAGTGCTAAGTTTTCCATACCATACTCTAGGTGATTGCTTGAGGCCATATATTGCCTTCTTTAGTTTGCAAACTTTGTTGTCACGATGGGAGAAACCAGGGGGCACTTCCATGTACACCTCTTCTTCCAGATCTCCTTGTAAAAAGGCGTTTGCAACATCCATTTGAAATAATGGCCATGAGTGATTTATAGCAAGAGGGAGAAGGACACGGATGGTGTTCATCTTGGCCACAGGTGCAAACGTTTCCTTGTAGTCTATGCCATATGATTGAGTGAAGCCCTTGGCCACCAATCTTGCCTTGAATCTATCTATGCTTCCATCACTCTTGTGTTTGATCTTGAATATCCATTTGCATCCCACAGCTCTTTTTCCCTTTGGTAGAGAGGTCACTTCCCAAGTGTTATTTTTAGCCAAAGCATCCAACTCATTCTTCATTGCTTGAACCCAATGAGGTTGATCCTTTGCCTCCTCAAAAGTTCTAGGCTCTTGGTGAAGGTCTATGTTCTTGATGAATCTTTGATGACTGCAAGACATGTTAGATATTGAGTAGTATTGAGAAATTGGATGAGTAGTCACCTTGGAGTTAAAATAGACCCTTCTATTGATCCATTCCGATGGAGGAAGTCTAAGTCTTGTAGATCTTCGAAGAGGAGGAGGGGGTTCATCCATAGACTGCTCCTCATGCTCTTCGGCAGTACAAGAGCTCCCCCTGAGTCTGAGTGTCCTTCCTCTTGTTCTTCTTCTATTTCATGATCTGAATGAGAGGGTGATGGGTTCCCTTGAGTTGGATCATTTTGGTGAGTTTCTTCATTGCTTTCGGCAAGAACTTCATTGATTTTTGGCAGAATCACATTCCATTGTTCTTGCTGGTAGTTTTCTTTGGTTTGATCTTCTCTTCTTTGACCTGCAAAATAAGGCTCATTTTCCACAAATATCACATCCTTGGATGTGTATAGTTTATTGGTTAGAGGATCATAACATTTATAGCCTTTTTCAAAAGAGGAATATCCTAGAAAGATGCATTTTCTTCCCTTGGCATCTAGTTTGCTCCTAAGATGACTAGGAATGTGGACATAGCAAACACAACCAAAAACTCTTAAATGATCAATGCTAGGTTTCTTTCCAAGGAGTAGTTCAGGGGTGACTTTCCTCCTAGGATTTGGGATGGCATGAGGTTTATAAGGTGAGCAGCGGTCTTAATGGCCTCATTCCAATATTCCTTAGGTAAGTTTGAGTGAAACATCATAGATCTAGCTGTCTCCAAGAGATGCCTATTCTTTCTCTCGGCTATTCCATTTTGTTGAGGAGTGTACACACAAGACTTTTGATGAATGATCCCTTTTTCCTCTAGAAATTTTTCAAACTCAAGGCTAGTGAACTCCCCTCCATGATCTGACCTAAACATCTTTAGGTTAGCATTAAATTGCTTTGTTATGTATCTATAGTAGCTCTTGAATGCCTCAAATACTTAAGATTTGTTAATTAAGAGATAAACCCAAGTGTATCTAGTTTTGTGATCTATGAATGTTACAAAGTATCTAAAACCATTATGGGAGACTAAAGGAGAGGTCCAAACATCTGAATAAACTAATTCAAAAGCCTCTTTATATATTGTTTCAGAAATGGGATAATACACTTTGGTTTGTTTTCCAAGTACACAAGCTTTGCAATACCTATCTTCTAATTCACTATTCGGAAATAGGCGTTTCAAAGCTAGGTTTCCTGGATGCCCTAGACGTTCATGCCATAGAGAGGAGGATATGTTTCGGACAGCAAAAGCTTGGTTCTCTTGATCCAAGTAATAGAGGTTGTTCCTCCTAGTTCCCTTGCCAATCAAATTGTTCGTTTTGCGATCCTGAAATATTACTTGGTTAGGATAAAAAATAGCTTTGCAATCTTGCTCTTTGGTTATCTTGCTAATAGAAAGTAAGTTTGAATTGAACTTTGGAACATATAAAGCTTTAGTCTTTCTCCCAAATATTTCAATTTCTCCTAAGTGATCAACTTTTAACTTATGACCATTAGCTACTTTAACTAATTTATGATTGGTCAAGGGAATAAACTTGTTGATTTTGTTTTTATCTTTTACCATATGATCGTCACATCCGGAATCTATGAGCCAAGAATTGGAAATAGATGAAGATAAGGAATTACCAGAATGGTGACTAACTAATCTGCCCAACAAGTCGTTTGAATTCCTTATGCATCTCCTCCATCTTGGATTCGAGTGCTGCCACTTGAGACACTTGTTGAGCATTTGAAGATGATTCTGGATTTTTCCTAGCATATTTCGGCCTCAAATGTGGGTGTAGGAACCAGCATTTTTCTTTCTTATAGCCGGACTTCTTGCAATGTGGGCAAATGTCTCTTTTTGCAAAGTTTTGAGTGTTGTTGGTCGGATGCTCTTCATGGACAGCTTGGAAGGCTTGAGAGTCGGATTTAAGCTTGGTAGATTCTTCAAGCCTTAAGCTAGTCTCGGTTCTTTGCACCATGAATTGGACTTCTTGAAATGAAGGAAAGACCTTCATTCGAAGAATCTCTTGACGAATTGGAGCAAATTCATCTCCAAGACCCATGAGTAGACCAAAGGTCATATCTTCATCGTTCCTTTGAAGAATGGTCTTGAGATTTATAGTAGGAGGCCTTAAGAGATTGAGTTCATTCCATAGATCCCTATATTCCCCAAAGTATTCGGGTAAGGATTTACCTCCTTTTTGAATTTTGAAGATCTTCTTTTTCAGCTCAAAGATTCTTCCGGTTTGGATTCTTGACCATATAACGATTGCATTTGCTCCCATAATGCTCTTGTGTTTGGAATACATGTGACCATAGCCTTGTGAGTTTTGTCAAGAGACATTTGAAGGAGCACCACCACTTGATCGTCTTTCTTCTTCCATACTCTGAATAATGGATTGGCTTCATCAAGAGGTTCTTCAAAGATATGATTTTCAAGGTTGAAGAAGTTTAGGGACCTCTTGATGGTATCTTGCCAAGCATTGTAGTTTGTGGAATCTAGAAGTAAGGAGGTGAACATTGAGGTGCTAATTTGTGGTGGAGGGTCATTAAGACCGGAAGAGGAAGGTATCGTTGCCTGCTCTGATACCATGTTGAGATTTCAAGCTATCAAGCAACTAGAATTGAATGAAAACTTAGAAATCTTTATTTGAAGAAAGAGTGCACAATGAGAGCATTGTTTTTTCATAGATTGAACAACCCATACAAGCTCCTATTTATAGAGATTATTACATGAGAAAGAGAGGGAAAAGGACCCCAAATACTCAAGGATCCGTTGGGGGACATTGGGGACAGATTTCTGTCCCCAAAATCACTGTATAACAGCTATTTTTATGGCTGTTATACAGTGCAACGGCTAGTTCAAAAGAACTAGCCGTTTTGCCCTTTTTAGGGCCCATTTTGGGCTTCTTTTAGGGGCTTAACAATGCCTTTTTGAGGACTAAAAAACTCATAAGGAACGGGCCAAATACATCTCATGGATGGGCTTAAACTTGGCTTGAAATGAGGCCTATGCTAACCACACTTAGTTCTCTTTTATTTCAACATCCCCCTTCCTCTTGGATGGATTCATGATCAGAATGAGATGATGTTGAAATGAAGAACACTTAGGGTACTCAATTAACCCTAAATTGATTGTATTTTTCCTTACTTATTTGAGGACTAAAGGAAACCTAAGCATAGAGGCAAATTAATGCCCCTCTTGTCTAAGATTTCTTGACCCAAATTAGGGTCCCAATATGGGACAGGCCCACGGGCAGCAAATGGGGGACCAAATGGTCCCCCAACAGCTAGCAAGAACTAGTCATTGGAGGCCCCAATGGCCAGTTCTTAAACTAGCCGTTGGAAGCCTCCAACGGCTAGCTAGAGGAGAGAGCATTATGCTCTCTCCACTCTTCCATTCTACCATTCTTTCTCTCTCTCCTTTTCTCTATAAATAGAGATTGACCTCCCCTTGTAAACTATGAAAAAAAAATTCTCTTATTATGTACAAGAATTGCTCTCAAATTCAATAAAGTTCTAAATTTTAGTTTGTTCTTCTTACTTTGAATTTCAACATGGTATCAGAGCGGGTTCACGATCCGTCTCTCAACTTCAAAGATGATCCAAAGTGGGTTCTTTTGATGCAAGGTATGCTGAATATTTGTGAGGAACTAAACCTCATTTTTAAAGAGCCATTTGGATCCTATAAATTCAAAGGGCTGTGGAAGACTTTGCAACAATGTATCTCCAATACAAGAGCTCTTCCATCCTATGAAGAAGTGAAACGTAAAAGGGAAGAAATGAGCTGAATAAAGGGTCAACAAATTTGTAAAAAGTTCCTCAGATTCGGCCCCCAAGGAGATGAAAAAGCAGCCCCACTCTTGGACAAAGTTGATCACAAAGAGGCTGTCCATCCAAGTCTAAACTCCGCCAATTTCGGCCTTCAAGAAGCTATCCAACAAAGAAGATCTTATGCTTCCGTAGTGGCCGGATGTGTTGCCCAATGTGAAACCCTTCAAGATAAATTGGATATTCACTTGAAGAGGTCTCTACATTCGGCACACATGGATGGTAATAAACAAAACTCTACTTCTTATTCTGAAAAATTTCTTGGAGATTCCGGCACAGATCACCACATGGTTAGGGATAGGAAGAAACTTAAATGCTTTAAAAATCTCCCAAATCGAAAGATAGTGAGAGTTGCTAATGGGCAAGATTTAGAAGTAAAGCAAATGGGAGAAGTTGAAATTTTTGGAAAATCCTCAAGTGCCCTGTATGTTCCCCAACTTACTTCTGATCTTTTGTCCATTAGTAAAACCACAAAAGACCTAGGGTGTAGAGCCATTTTTGATCCAGACATAGTCACATTCCATGACTTAAACACTAACCAAATGATTGGAAAAGGGTCTCAAAGGGGGGGCCTATATTACTTGGACGAAGGGCAACATGCATTCACTACTCACATCAATAATGATGCCTCCCTTTGGCATGCTCGATTAGGGCATCTAAACAACAAGGCATTAAATCATCTTCTCCCAAATTTGAATATAGAAAACAAATCTTGTGAAGCATGCATCTTAGGGAAAGAAACAAGAACTACATACCCTAGTTCAGAAAGTCAATATATCACACCATTTGAATTAGTTCACTCGGACATTTGGACTTCTCCTATCGTATCACACCTAGGGTATAAATACTTCATCACATTTATTGATCAAAAGACTAGATACACTTGGGTATACCTTTTGCATTCTAAAGATCAAGCTTTTGAAGCACTCAAAAGCTATTTTAAGTATGTGACCAACCTTTACAATGCTAAAATCAAAGCTCTTAGATCTGATCATGGTGGGGAATACACAAGCCATAAATTTGAAAACTTTCTAAATGAGAATGGCATTCTTCATAAAAAATCATGTGTTTACACACCCCAACAAAATGGGGTAGCTGAAAGAAAGAATAGGCATATATTGGAAACCGCAAGAGCCATGATGATCCATGCTAATGTGCCCAAGAAATTTTGGTGTGATGTGGTTAAAACCGCAGTCCATGTGATAAACTTAATGCCTTCCGAGATTCTAAAAGGCAAATCACCTTTAGAGGTGCTCCTAGGAAGAAAAACAAAGATTTCCCATCTTAGAATTTTTGGTTGTGTATGCTATATCCACATTCCCTCACAATTCAGAGACAAATTAGACCATAAAGGAAGGAAATGCCTATTCCTAGGTTATGCAATATTTGAAAAAGGATATAAATGTTATGATCCTAAAACTAACAAAACATACACATCTAAAGATGTGATATTTGTGGAAAAAGAATCCTTTTTTTCAGGAAAAGAAGAACATGAAGTACCAAGGCAAAATACTCCAACAAGTTCTTTGGATTTCCTAGTTCTTCCATACCAGCCTTTAGCAAATGAAATCCAAAATAATCCTCAAATGGAAGGAGAGAATACTCAAGGCAATGAAGATTCTACCTCTTCAGAAGAAGACCCCTCAAATGATTCAGGGGGAGCTCAAAATTCAGAACAAACCGAGGATCCCAATTCTGAAAATTCAGATGAAGCACCTCCTTCTCCACCACCCCCTCTTAGAAGATCAACAAGACTAAGACTTCCTCCATCCGAATGGATCAACCAAAGAGCGTTTTACAACTCTGAAGTGACTTTGCATCCCATTTCTGATTACTACACTACCTCACATGTCTCCACAAAACACCAAGCATACTTAAACAAGATTGACAAAGAGGTGGAACCTAGATTTTTTGAAGAAGCAAAACAAGATCCTAGGTGGGTGCAAGCCATGAAAGAAGAGATAGATGCTCTTACCAAAAATGGAACTTGAGAGATTATTCATTTGCCCAAAAACAAGAAGGCCGTAGGATGCAAATGGGTATATAAAATCAAGCATAAAAGTGATAGATCAATCGATCGCTTCAAGACAAGATTAGTGGCAAAAGGATTTACTCATGCATACGGAATAGACTACAAGGAAACCTATGCTCCGGTAGCAAAAATGAACTCCATTAGAGTACTTATGTCCTTGGCCATGAATCATGAATGGAACATGTATCAAATGGATGTTGCTAATGCATTCCTTCAAGGAAATCTAGAAGAAGAAGTCTATATGCAACCACCTCAAGGGTTCCAACATCATGAAGGAAAAGTATGCAAACTCCACAAGGCTATCTATGGATTGAAACAATTTCCTAGAGCATGGTATGCCAAACTAAGCCAAGCCTTCCTTAGTTATGGTTTCTTAAAATGCAATAGTGATTCATCTCTCTTTGTTAAAAAAGAAAATGGAAAAACAACTATTGCTCTAGTATATGTAGATGATATTATCATCACAGGAAATGACACACACCATATAGAACTAGTTAGAAATTTCTTGAAAAATATGTTTGAAATTAAGGATTTAGGGAAACTAAAGTATTTCTTAGGAATTGAACTAGCCTATTGTCCCAATGGGCTAGTCCTCTCCCAAAGAAAGTATGCTCTTGACTTGTTGCAGGAAACAGGGAAGCTAGGAGCAAAACCAGCATGCAGTCTCGTCTCTACATCAGGACCTCTGATAGATGATGAAGAACCCATTATGGACATAGAGAGATATCAGAGGCTCGTAGGACGATTGATTTATCTCTCCATCACTAGGCCTGATATTTCCTTTGCCGTTAGCCAAGTGAGTCAACATATGCATGCTCCAAAGAAAGGTCATTGGAGAGCAGCTGAAAGGATCCTTCATTACATTAAAGGATCACCTGGGCTAGGCATTTGGATGAAAAATAACAAAAATTCAGAAATTGAAGGATATTGTGATACGGATTGGGCCGGAGATATCAAGGATAGGAGATCAACATCCGGATATTGCATGTTTGTAGGAGGCAATTTCGTTGCATGGAAGAGCAAAAAGCAACATGTGGTGTCTAGGTCAAGTTCGGAAGCCGAATATAGGGCAATGGCATCAGCTGCAAGTGAGATCGTATGGCTTAAAGCCTTGGTAGAAGAACTTGGGTTTAGAGTTACAACTCCAATCAATCTTCATTGTGACAATCAATCCGCAATTCATATCGCATCAAATCCGGTCTTCCATGAAAGGACCAAACACATAGAGGTCGATTGTCACTTTATTCGGCAAAAGGTAGAAGAAAGACTTATTACTACTCCTCACATCAAAGGAAAAAATCAACTTGCGGACATCTTCACTAAGGGAGGAACGGCCGCTCATCTTCAAGATATCTTGGGCAAGTTGGGCACTATTGACATATATGCACCCAACTTGAGGGGGAGTGTTGAAATGAAGAATACTTAGGGTACTCAATTAACCCTAAATTGATTGTATTTTTCCTTACTTATTTGAGGCCTAAAGGAAACCTAAGCATAGAGGCAAATTAATGCCCCTCTTGTCTAAGATTTCTTGGCCCAAATTAGGGTCCCAATATGGGACCGGCCCACGGGCAGCAAATGGGGGACCAAATGGTCCCCCAACAGCTAGCAAGAACTAGTCCTTGGAGGCCCCAACGGCCGGTTCTTAAACTAGCCGTTGGAAGCCTCCAACGGCTAGCTAGAGGAGAGAGCATTACTCCACTCTTCCATTCTACCATTCTTTCTCCCTCTCCTTTTCTCTATAAATAGGGATTGACCTCCCCTTGTAAACTATGAAAAAAAATTCTCTTATTATGTACAAGAATTGCTTTCAAATTCAATAAAGTTCTAAATTTTAGTTTGTTCTTCTTACTTTGAATTTCAACAGATGGGGTTGATTCTTCTTGAGTTGGATCATTTTCGGTTTGGATTGGTTCTTCTTCTTCTTCATTTTGATGAGAAGGTTCTTTGATTGAGGGAAGGACTATATTCCAATGGTCTTGAGTTCCTCTTTCCTTTGATTGCTCTTGATCCTCTTTTCCTGCAAAATAAGGTTCTCTTTCTACAAATATCACATCCTTGGATGTGTATAACTTTTTGGTTAAGGGATCATAACATTTATATCCTTTTTCAAAGATAGAGTATCCTAAAAAAACACATTTTCTCCCTCTTTCATCTAGTTTATTTCTAAAGTTTTCCAGTAGATGCACATATCAAATGCACCCAAAAACTCTTAAGTGTGAGATATTAGGTTTTCTTCCTAGAAGTAGTTCTAAAGGGGATTTTCCTTCTAGCACTTGAGAGGGCATAAGGTTTATAAGGTGGGCAGCGGTTTTAATGACTTCACTCCAAAACTTTTTAGGTACATTGGAGTGAAAGATCATAGCTCTAGCCGTTTCTAGTAAATGTCTATTTTTTCTTTCGGCAACTCCATTTTGTTGAGGAGTGTACACACAAGACTTTTGATGAATAATTTCTTTTTCTTCTAGAAAATTTTCAAGTGCATGGCTAGTATATTCTCCCCCATGATCCGATCTAAGGATTTTGATGTTTGCATTGAATTGCTTGGTCACATATCTATAATAGCTCTTAAGTGCTTCAAATACTTCAGATTTAGTTACTAATAAGTACACCCATGTGTATCTGTTGAGATTTCAAGCTATCAAGCAACTAGGATTGAATGAAAACTTAAAGATCTTTATTTGAAGAAAGAGTGCACAATGAGAGCATTGTTTTTTCATTGATAGAACATCCCATACAAGCTCCTATTTATAGAGATTATTACATGAGAAAGAGAGGGAAAAAGACCCCAAACACTCAAGGATCCGTTGGGGAACATTGGGGACAGATTTCTGTCCCCAAAATCACTGTCTAACAGCCATTTTTATGGCTGTTATACAGTGCAACGGCTAGTTCAAAAGAACTAGCCGTTTTGCCCTTTTTAGGGCCCATTTTGGGCTTCTTTTAGGGGCTTAACAATGCCATTTTTGAGGACTAAAAAACTCATAAGGAACGGGCCAAATACATCTCATGGATGGGCTTAAACTTGGCTTGAAATGGGGCCTATGCTAACTACACTTAATTCTCTTTTATTTCAACACTCCCCCTCAAGTTGGGTGTGTATGTATCTAAAACACCTAACTTGACCAGGTTTTTTTGAATATGATTGGCGGTCCCAGGCTTGGTGAGGATGTCGGCAATTTGATCATCGCTTTTAGTGAATCTTGGAGTGATGAGCTTCTCCTCAACCTTTTGCCTCACAAAGTGACAATCCACCTCAATGTGCTTTGTCCTTTCATGAAAAACCGGGTTTGAGGCGATGTGAATGGCTGATTGGTTATCACAGTGTAGGGAGATTGGAGTAGGGACTATGAACCCTAATTCTTCAATCAAGGCTTTCAACCACACGACTTCACTTGTAGCGGTTGCCATGGCTCTATATTCCGCTTCCGCACTTGATCTTGATACCACATGCTGTTTTTTGCTTTTCCAAGCAACAAGATTCCCTCCAACAAACATGCAATACCCTGAGGTCGATCTCCTATCTTCTGAATCACCTGCCCAATCTGCATCACAGAACCCTATGATTTGAGAAGATTCGTTCTTCTTCATTTGAATTCCCATTCCTGGAGTTCCCTTTAGGTAGAGAAGAATTCTTTCAATGGCCCTCCAATGCTTCTTCTTGGGTTGATGCATGTGCTGGCTAACTTGCCCAACGGCATAAGAGATGTCCGGTCTAGTGATGGTTAGGTAGATCAATCTTCCAACAAGTCTTTGATATCGTTGCTTATCTTCATAAATCTCCTCATCATCTTTGTGACTTAAGGATGTGCTTACCGGACTACAAGCTGGTTTGGCACCTAGTTTTCCTGTCTCCTGCAAAAGGTCAAGAGCATACTTTCTTTGTGATAAAACAAGTCCATTGGAACAATAGGCAAGTTCTATCCCTAGGAAGTATTTTAGTTTCCCTAGATCCTTGATGTCAAACTTAGTTTGAAGAAAAGTTCTAACTTTGTTAATGTGATTCATATCATTTCCTGTTATAATTATATCATCTACATAAACAAGAATGATAATGGTATTTTCTCCTAGGTTCTTGACAAATAAGGATGAATCACTAACGCATTTCTTAAAACCATGTTCAAGGAGAGTAGAGCTAAGTTTTCCATACCATGCTCTAGGTGATTGCTTGAGGCCATATATTGCCTTCTTTAGTTTGCAAACTTTGTTGTCACGATGGGAGAAACCAGGGGGCACTTCCATGTACACCTCTTCTTCCAGATCTCCTTGTAAAAAGGCATTTGCAACATCCATTTGAAATAATGGCCATGAGTGATTTATAGCAAGAGAGAGAAGGACACGGATGGTGTTCATCTTGGCCACGGGTGCAAACGTTTCCTTGTAGTCTATGCCATATGATTGAGTGAAGCCCTTGGCCACCAATCTTGCCTTGAATCTATCTATGCTTCCATCACTCTTGTGTTTGATCTTGAATATCCATTTGCATCCCACAGCTCTTTTTCCTTTTGGTAGAGATGTCACTTCCCAAGTGTTATTTTTAGCCAAAGCATCCAACTCATTCTTCATTGCTTGAACCCAATGAGGTTGATCCTTTGCCTCCTCAAATGTTCTAGGCTCTTGGTGAAGGTCTATGTTCTTGATGAATCTTTGGTGACTGCAAGACATGTTAGATATTGAGTAGTATTGAGAAATTGGATGAGTAGTCACCTTGGAGTTAAAGTAGACCCTTCTATTGATCCATTCCGAGGGAGGAAGTCTAAGTCTTGTAGATCTTCGAAGAGGAGGAGGGGGTTCATCCATAGACTGCTCCTCATGCTCTTCGGCCATATCAAGAGCTCCCCCTGAGTCTGAGTGTCCTTCCTCTTGATCTTCTTCTATTTCATGATCTGAATGAGAGGGTGATGGGTCCCCTTGAGTTGGATCATTTTGGTGAGTTTCTTCATTGCTTTCGGCAGGAACTTCATTGATTTTTGGTAGAATCACATTCCATTGTTCTTGCTGGTAGATTTCTTTGGTTTGATCTTCTCTTCTTTGACCTGCAAAGTAAGGCTCATTTTCAACAAATATCACATCCTTGGATGTGTATAGTTTCTTGGTAAGAGGATCATAACATTTATAGCCTTTTTCAAACGAGGAATATCCTAAAAAGATGCATTTTCTTCCCTTGGCATCTAGTTTGCTCCTAAGATGACTAGGAATGTGGACATAGCAAACACAACCAAAAACTCTTAAATGATCAATGCTAGGTTTCTTTCCAAGGAGTAGCTCTAGGGGTGACTTTCCTCCTAGGATTTGGGATGGCATGAGGTTTATAAGGTGAGCAGCGGTCTTAATGGCCTCATTCCAATATTCCTTAGGTAAGTTTGAGTGAAACATCATAGATCTAGCTGTCTCCAAGAGATGCCTATTCTTTCTCTCGGCTATTCCATTTTGTTGAGGAGTGTACACACAAGACTTTTGATGAATGATCCCTTTTTCATCTAGAAATTTTTCAAACTCAAGGCTAGTGAACTCCCCTCCATGGTCTGATCTAAACATCTTTAGGTTAGCATTAAATTGCTTTGTTATATATCTATAGTAGCTCTTGAATGCCTCAAATACTTCAGATTTGTTTACTAAGAGATAAACCCAAGTGTATCTAGTTTTGTGATCTATGAATGTCACAAAGTATCTAAAACCATTATGGGAGACTAAAGGAGAGGTCCAAACATCTGAATGAACTAATTCAAAAGCCTCTTTATATATTGTTTCAGAAATGGGATAATACATTTTGGTTTGTTTTCCAAGTACACAAGCTTTGCAATGCCTATCTTCTAATTCACTATTCGGAAATAGGCGTTTCAAAGCTAGGTTTCCTGGATGCCCTAGACGTTCATGCCATAGAGAGGAGGATATGTTTCGGACAGCAAAAGCTTGGTTCTCTTGATCCAAGTAATAGAGGTTGTTCCTCCTAGTTCCCTTGCCAATCAAATTGTTCGTTTTGCGATCCTGAAAAATTACTTGGTTAGGATCAAAAATAGCTTTGCAATCTTGCTCTTTGGTTATCTTGCTAATAGAAAGTAAGTTTGAATTGAACTTTGGAACATATAAAGCTTTAGTCTTTCTCCCAAATAGTTCAATTTCTCCTAAGTGCTCAACTTTTAACTTATGACCATTAGCTACTTTAACTAATTTATGATTGGTCAAGGGAATAAACTTGTTGATTTTCTTTTTATCTTTTACCATATGATCGTCACATCCGGAATCTATGAGCCAAGAATTGGAAATAGATGAAGATAAGGAATTACCAGAATGGTGACTAATCTGCCCAACAAGTCGTTTGAATTCCTTATGCATCTCCTCCATCTTGGATTCGAGTGCTGCCACTTGAGACACTTGTTGAGCATTTGAAGATGATTCCGGATTTTTCCTAGCATATTTCGGCCTCAAATGTGGGTGTAGGAACCAGCATTTTTCTTTCTTATGGCCGGACTTCTTGCAATGTGGGCAGATGTCTCTTTTTGCAAAGTTTTGAGTGTTGTTGGCCGGATGCTCTTCATGGACAGCTTGGAAGGCTTGAGAGTCGGATTTAAGCTTGGTAGATTCTTCAAGCCTTAAGCTAGTCTCGGTTCTTTGCACCATGAATTGGACTTCTTGAAATGAAGGAAAGACCTTCATTCGAAGAATCTCTTGTCGAATTGGAGCATATTCATCTCCAAGACCCATGAGTAGACCAAAGGTCATATCTTCATCGTTCCTTTGAAGAATGGTCTTGAGATTTATAGTAGGAGGCCTTAAGAGATTGAGTTCATTCCATAGATCCCTATATTCCCCAAAGTATTCGGGTAAGGATTTACCTCCTTTTTGAATTTTGAAGATCTTCTTTTTCAGCTCAAAGATTCTTCCGGTGTTGGATTCTTGACCATATAATGATTGCATTTGCTCCCATAATGCTCTTGCGTTTGGAATACATGTGACCATAGCCTTGTGAGTTTTGTCAAGAGACATTTGAAGGAGCACCACCACTTGATCGTCTTTCTTCTTCCATACTCTGAATAATGGATTGGCTTCATCAAGAGGTTCTTCAAAGATGTGATTTTCAAGGTTGTAGAAGTTTAGGGACCTCTTGATGGTATCTTGCCAAGCATTGTAGTTTGTTGAATCTAGAAGTAAGGAGGTGAACATTGAGGTGCTAATTTGTGGTGGAGGGTCATTAAGACCGGAAGAGGAAGGTATCGTTGCCTGCTCTGATACCATGTTGAGATTTCAAGCTATCAAGCAACTAGGATTGAATGAAAACTTAAAGATCTTTATTTGAAGAAAGAGTGCACAATGAGAGCATTGTTTTTTCATTGATAGAACATCCCATACAAGCTCCTATTTATAGAGATTATTACATGAGAAAGAGAGGGAAAAAGACCCCAAACACTCAAGGATCCGTTGGGGAACATTGGGGACAGATTTCTGTCCCCAAAATCACTGTATAACAGCCATTTTTATGGCTGTTATACAGTGCAACGGCTAGTTCAAAAGAACTAGCCGTTTTGCCCTTTTTAGGGCCCATTTTGGGCTTCTTTTAGGGGCTTAACAATGCCATTTTTGAGGACTAAAAAACTCATAAGGAACGGGCCAAATACATCTCATGGATGGGCTTAAACTTGGCTTGAAATGGGGCCTATGCTAACTACACTTAATTCTCTTTTATTTCAACAGTATCTAGTTTTGTGATCAATGAAGGTAACAAAGTATTTGAAGCCATTATGAAATTCTATTGGTGAAGTCCACACATCGGTATGAATGAATTCAAAGGCATTTTCATATATTGTGTTTGAGATTGGATAGTACACTTTAGTTTGTTTTCCAAGAATACAAGCTTTGCAATGCCTATTTTCTACTCTTTGACTTGGAAATAGGCGTTTCAAAGCTAAATCTCCCGGGTGACCTAGTCGGGCATGCCATATAGAAAACGCTTAACTTTGAACTCCAAAAGCTTGATTTTCTTGGTCCAAGAAATATAGGTTATTCCTCCTAGATCCCTTGCCAATCAAGTGATTCGTTTTGAGATCCTGAAAAATAACTTGGTTAGGATCAAAAGTGGCTTTGCAATTATGGTCTTTGGTAATTTTACTAATGGACATGAGGTTAGAGTTGAATTTTGGCACATATAAAACTTTAGTTTTCTTGCCTAGAAGTTCAACTTCACCTAGATGATCAACTTTTAGTTTTTGACCATTAGCAACCTTGACAATCTTATAACTAGATAGAGGAATGAATTTCCTAACTTTGTTTTTATCTTTTACCATGTGATTGTCACAGCCCGAATCAATAAGCCATTTATTTAAATGAGATGAGTTCAAGTTGTTACCGGAATGAGGGGCAACTTGGCTAAGGAGCTTTTTCATCTCTTTTTGCATCTCCTCCATCTTAGATTCGAGTGCAGCCACTTGGGAGACTTGTTGAGCATGAGCTGGTTGTTCCACCTCCTTCTTGTTGTTCTTTGGGCGCAAATTTGGGTAGAGAAACCAGCACCTTTCCCTTTTGTGGCCGGGTTTCTTGCAATTTGTGCAAACATCCTTTTTAAAGAAATTTTGAGCTTTGTTGACCATATCATTATCTTGGACAGCTTTGAAGGCTTGAGCTTCGGATTTGAACTTGGTAGACTCCTCTAGCCTCATGCTAGTCTCGACCCTTTGAATCATAAATTGAAATTCTTGGAATGAAGGGAATATCTTCATTCTAAGGATTTCTTGACGAATTGGAGCATATTCATTTTCAAGACCCATAAGAAAACCAAAGGTCATGTCTTCATCATTTCTTTGAAGAATGATCTTGAGATTAGAAATTGGAGGCCTAAGAAGATTAAGCTCATTCCAAAGATCCCTATATTCCCCAAAATATTCGGGTAGGGTTTTACCTCCTTTTTGAATTTTGAAGACTTTTCTTTTGAGCTCAAGATTCCCCAAATCCTGTATACTTACTCTCGTTTCCTGTTGAAATTGTTAAGTGTTAGTCGCGAGAGATTTTACAATATTTTCTAAAAACATACCCGAATTAGAAGATTGTGAAAGTGCTGGTGGTAATCTGTCTAATAATTGGGCGCATATCTTGGCTGTCCTCCTTGATTTCCATAGCTCAGATTTGGATGATCCGTCCATTCAAGATTATAATAGTTGGAGAAAGGGTCATACATACGTTGAGATTGATCAAGAAATTCTGCTACGATATTTACTTGTTGAGTGGAATCTTCTTTTAAAGATGGACAGATATCCGTAAGATGCCCCGAAATTGAATATATGCCACAAACCTTAGCTACCTGCAATTGCCCTATGGCTAACTGACGAACCAAAGCAGTTAGTTCAGAAATTTGATTTTCAAGATTTGAGTACCTTACCTCAAAAGCTGGGTACTCGATGCACAGTAGTTGTTGATTCAGATCTGGTGCAGCCAACTCTTTCAGAGTCCTTTCACGATTTTCCATCTTTTCCTCTTCTTCTTCAAAAATCAGTAAATAAGTGAAAAATACAAAGTAAGAAATTAAAATAATTCCCCGACACCAGCGCCAAAATTTGGTCGGGTTGTTGAATTTCTCAAATTAATACTGATTTCCCAAATACAACAAATTGTAGCAATAGTGATTATCAGGTCGAATCACAAGAGAACTAGTTAATTCAATCTATTAGTTAATGTAAAAAAATTAAGTTTGGGGTTTTCAAACAATTTGCTAAAATAAAATTTGCCGAATAAAAATTAATAACATAAAAATAAGAAACAAATCAACAATTCAAAATACTAAAATTTAATGAAGAAACTCAATTTACCAAACTCCGATCCAAGAGTTCATATATTCGATTGTCTTATTAATCATTGATTGAAAATATTATTCTTACAATTCAAGCATTTAACCTTAAATCTATTAGGATAGCCATAATAAATCATGCGTTTTTCTAAAATAATTGAACAAACTCAGCATCCAATCAAAATTTATCATTAATCGATTGGTCACGATAACATTCCATATCAAATAATGACAGCATTAAGTTATTTGAAAACAGTTAAACTAAAATACAAATAACCAAAATAGCCGTACAATTATTTGATTTTGTTCCATCGATTCTTTAGATTAAAATGAATATCGGCAACAACCCATAATTATAAATAACCTATTTACTACTGTACCATTCATTCATAACAATTACGGATCACTGAATTCCTGGATAACAATAGGAAAACTAATATTGAATTAAATTGTCAGATTAACCAATATTAGATTTCGCTAAAAATAAATCAAGAATCAACGAATACTTGAATAAAAGGGCAAGAAATTAAATTAAGAATATAACCTCACAATGAAGAACAATCGATTATAATTCCCTTTGAATCAGAATAAAACTAGCCACTCATGATATTAATCATGTTATTGAGAATAAACAAAAAAAAAGTGTTCTTCAAAGAGAAAGAAAGAAAAATAAATAAATAAAGCCTAAAATCTAAAGAGAGGAATGAGAATGTGCAGCCGCCACCTCCTTTTATAGTTGGATGAACAATACCGTGAATAGTAGACGTGAATAGTGTCATCTAGGGTTAATAAGAAGAGTCATTCTTTTAGTACTCTAGGTCTCCAAGATTCTTCCAACCAAAAAATAAGGAAAAAATCCACCAAAATAGGAAAGTAAAAAATTTTACTCCTAACAACAATTTTTACTTAAAATAAAAATTTTTAAAATAAAATATTTTACTGTTTGGTACTTTTTTCTTTTCCTTTGTAGGTCCAAATGATATCTTGAACCATTAAACTTCCAAAATTGCCTCCTTAATCCTATTTTGATCCAATCTCTATTTTTGATCCCTAAAAATAAAAATGTCATAAAAACATTTATTAGAATATTAATCAATTCAAAATCAAACCATGATATCAATAATAAAATAGACAATTTACGCATTATCAACTATGAAGAAAGAAGCAATCGACTAACTTATGAAGGAATACAAGCAAAATTGAAATTGTAGTTGACTAGATACATAGTCAACTAACACATGAGTAGCAGCTAGTTTCCAGAAAAGCCATTCAAGGAGTTAATGTCTCTCAACCAATTCTGAATGGCTAGTTTCAATATTAAATAAGCTCCAATGGTCAAGACATCTTGAGAGGCTATATATACAATCACTATTGAAGACCAGATAATCTTTTGAAAATATTGAATACATTTATTGTTAAAAATAAGGGAGAAGATGAAGATAAGTCTCAAGGTATTCAACTTGAAAATATGATAATGTCATAAACATTGGGCCTTTTATTTTTTAATGTTCAGAATTTGACAACATATTTATGACCCAAAATACATTCAAAAACAAGCCCAATGAAGCCCAAAAATATGGAGAAAAGTCTAAGAGGTAAACCCAAATAGCTAGGGGCAGTTTGGGCAATGTATATTCCAACAGTCCAAAAACTAGCTGTTGGAATTCCTTGGGGTTTGAGCCCCAACGGGAATATTGACTTTGTTCTCTCTCTACTGGCTATTTTTCTCCCTTTGCCTATAAATAGAGCTATTGCTCTCCTTGTAAAATTAAGAGGAAGATAATCTCTCTTCCTTTGTATCATTCTACTACATCAATAAAAACCAGAAATTTATTAGATTTCTTTCTCTTCTTAGTCAAAAATCCAACATGGTATCAGAGCAAACATCGACTCCGGGGTTGGGAAATTCTCTTCCTCAAATCTCTTCCTTTCAAATCCAACTTTTCTCCCAAATTATTCTAAGCTCAACCAATTACTTCCAATGGGCTAGTCATATCAGAAGATCTCTCAATGGAGCAAAACTTCTGTCTTTCATTACAAAAGATCCTATGGATCGGCTAGACCCACGATTTGATGAATGGAAGGAGCTGGATGATCAAGTGTTCCTATTGCTAACAAGCTCCATGGATCAAGCACACAAAAATATGGTAATGTGCTGTCCGAGTTCCAAATCCTTATGGGAGCAAATGTATGGGTTATATGGTCAGGAATCAAACTTGAGCAGAATATTTGAAATACAAAAAAGGATTGCGACCATCCAAATGGAGGAGAAATCAATTACACAATTGTTCGGAGAACACGAGGACTTATGGAATGAGCTCAACACATTGAGACCTCTCACAAGTGATATAAAAGTGCTGCAAAAGAGACAAGATGAAGACAAGGTGTTTTCATTGCTCTCATCACTCAATGAGTCATGTGTACAACTTCGACAGGAAATTCTTCGAATGAAAGAATTTCCATCATACCAAGAGACTCGATTTATGATTCAAAGAGCTGCAGCTTCTCAAAGGCTTGAAGAAAGCAATCAGTCCAAAAGTGAAGTTCATGGGTTCTCCACAAAGCAGAATGAGCAAGCTGCAAATAAGGCTCATCAGGGAATAAAAAAGGTGTGTTCTCATTGCAAAAAGTTGGGACATACCAAGGATGGTTGCTGGTTTCTTCATCCTAACCTTAAACCTGAGTTCATCAAGAAAAAAGAGCAAGAGAGGAGGGAGCAAAATGCTCAACCAGCTGCAAACAAAGCAAATCTGACATCTCAAAAATTAGGAAAATCCTCCTCAGGTACTTGCTCTAACTCATCTGTTACTTCTTCAAAATGGTTGATAGATTCAGGTTGTGATCACCATATGGTCAAAGATAAGCAAAATTTTCAGAATCTTGAACCTCTCCTAGAACCTAAAATGGTTAAAGTTGCGAATGGACATAATTTCAAAATTAAGCAAATTGGGGATGTTGAAATATTTGGAAGAAAATCAAAGGCCTTATATGTTCCTCAATTTACCTTTAATCTTATGTCCATTGGACAAGTCACTAAGGACTTAAATTGCAAAGCTATTTTTGACCCTCATTCTGTTGTTTTTCAGAATTTGGAGACGAATCAAGTGATTGGTAGTGGTTCTATGCAAGATAACTTGTATTTTTGGAAACAAGATAGTTTTGTATTTTCTGCAATCCGAGAGGAAAGTTACCTCCTTTGGCATGCTAGATTAGGTCATCCTTCTATGCAAGCTTTGAAATGCCTATTCCCATCAAAAAATTGTAGTGATAGACATTGTGAAGCATGCATTTTTGGAAAGGAAACCCGAATGTATTATCCTATTTCTGAAACTCAATATAAAAAGCCTTTTGATCTTGTTCACTCGGATGTATGGACTTCACCTATGATATCTAGAAGGGGATTTAAGTATTTTATCTCATTTATAGATCATAAGTCTAGGTATACATGGGTGTATATGCTAAGATCAAAAGACCAAGTTTATGAAGCCTTCAAGTCCTTTTACAAGTATATTATAAAACAATATGAGGCCAACATTAAAATTCTTAGGACAGATAATGGTGGGGAATATATGAGCACTAATTTCAAAAATTTCATTGAGGAGAATGGAATTATTCATCAAACTAGTTGTCCCTACACTCCCCAACAAAATGGAGTTGCCGAACGCAAAAATAGACATCTCCTAGAAATAGCTAGAACTATCATGTTCTTTGCTAATATGCCTAAGCGTTTTTGGAGTGATGCGGTTAGTACCGCAGCTCATTTAATAAATCGTCTTCCAACTAGAGTTCTCCATGGAAAATCTCCATTAGAGTTGCTTAGAAAAGACAAACCAAACCTCTCTCACCTTAGAGTTTTTGGGTGTATTTGTTATGTTCATATTCCTAGGCAGTTTAGAGATAAGTTAGATATCAAAGGAAGGAAATGTGTTTTTATTGGGTACGCTTCATTCCAAAAAGGATATATTTGTTTTGAACCTGACTCTAACAAGGTATACACATCGAAAGATGTGATATTTGTAGAAAATGAATTCTTTTTTGTAGGAGAAAAAAATGAAGAAAATTCATCAAGCAATGACTTGCGAATCTTCTGCGATGTTCCCATAAATCCTCCTCTGGTTCCTCAAGAATCCAATGAAGGGAATTCACTTTCAGGGGGAGAAAACGAAGAGGGAGGAGTGGATGAGTCTGAAAATGAAGAGAACTCTTCCGAAGAAAGAGAAGAAGGCGAGGGATTACCTACCTTAGGAGAATCCGGAGACGAAACTAGACTGTCCTCTCCGCTGGCTCCTCCACTTCGACGTTCCACCAGATTGAGGCTTCCTCCCTCAGAGTGGATCAACAGAAGAGTTTATTACAATTCTAAGGTAACTCACTATCCTATTTCAAATTACTATTGTGTATCTAACACTTCCTCAAGCCATCAAGGGTTCTTGAGTGGCATTGACTCATCACAGGAACCTAAGGCTTTTGATGAGGCAAATACCAAACCCGAATGGAGACAAGCTATGCTTGAAGAACTAGATGCATTGAATAAAAATGGGACGTGGGAGATTACTACTCTCCCTAAGGGAAGAAAGGCTGTCGGGTGTAAATGGGTGTTCAAAATCAAGTATAAAAGTGATGGATCCATTGAACGCTACAAGGCAAGACTTGTAGCCAAAGGATTCACACAAACTTATGGAGAAGACTACACTGAGACTTTTGCCCCTGTTGCCAAAATGAAAACGATAAGGGTTTTGATGTCAATTGCAACCAATGGAGAATGGCCAATGTATCAAATGGACGTGAAGAATGCTTTCCTTCAAGGGGACTTAGACGAAGAAATCTACATGCAAATTCCCCAAGGGCTAGATGAGGATTCAAACATCAAGGTGTGTCGTCTTAAAAAAGCAATCTATGGGTCAAAACAATCTCCTCGTGCCTGGTATGCAAAATTAAGTTCAGCACTTCTTGGTAATAACTTTAAGAAATCCATTAGTGATTCCTCCATGTTTACTAAAGTTAACAATAAAGAAATCACTATTGTTCTTATTTACGTAGATGATATAGTTATTACAGGAAGTGATATGAATGGTATTGATCAAGTTAGAAATTTTCTTAAATCTACTTTTGAGATTAAAGATTTGGGAAAACTAAAGTATTTCTTAGGAATAGAGCTTGCCTATTCTCATAAGGGGCTAGTTCTATGCCAAAGGAAATATGTACTTGACCTTTTGCAGGAAACTGGAAAGGTAGGAGCTAAACCAGCAGCAACTCCTATATCCATAGCAGAACGAGCACAAGGTGATGAAGAAATGTTCCAGGATATTCCTAGATATCAAAGACTTGTGGGGAGGCTCATCTACCTCACCATTACAAGACCAGATATCACTTATGCCGTCAGCTTAATCAGCCAACGGATGCATGCTCCAAGGATTCAAGATTGGAAGGCAGCAGAAAGAATTCTCAAGTATTTAAAAAGCTCACCAGGAAGGGGAATTCTTATGAAAAACAACCACAGCATGGAGATTTATGGCTACTGTGATGCAGATTGGGCTGGGGATGTCACGGACAGGAGATCCACCACCGGCTACTGCATGTTCGTGGGAGGAAATCTTGTAACATGGAAAAGCAAGAAACAATCTGTTGTATCCAGATCAAGCGCTGAGGCTGAATACAGAGCAATGGCAGCGGCTACAAGCGAAATAGTTTGGCTAAAGGCATTACTTGAGGAGATGGGATTTCCTACTATCGCTCCTATTCTTTTACATTGCGATAATCAAGCAGCTCTTCATATCGCTGCCAATCCAGTATTTCATGAAAGAACGAAGCACATTGAGGTTGATTGTCATTTTGTTCGAGAAAAATTAGAAAACAAGACAATTTCAACCTCATATGTTAGAAGTGAAGACCAGCTAGCTGACATTTTCACTAAGGCAACAACTGAGAAACATCTTCAGCACATCCTTAGCAAGTTAGGGTCCATAGACATCTATGCACCTAACTTGAGGGGGAGTGTTAAAAATAAGGGAGAAGATGAAGATAAGTCTCAAGGTATTCAACTTGAAAATATGATAATGTCATAAACATTGGGCCTTTTATTTTTTAATGTTCAGAATTTGACAACATATTTATGACCCAAAATACATTCAAAAACAAGCCCAATGAAGCCCAAAAATATGGAGAAAAGTCTAAGAGGTAAACCCAAATAGCTAGGGGCAGTTTGGGCAATGTATATTCTAACAGTCCAAAAACTAGCTGTTGGAATTCCTTGGGGTTTGAGCCCCAACGGGAATATTGACTTTGTTCTCTCTCTACTGGCTATTTTTCTCCCTTTGCCTATAAATAGAGCTATTGCTCTCCTTGTAAAATTAAGAGGAAGATAATCTCTCTTCCTTTGTATCATTCTACTACATCAATAAAAACCAGAAATTTATTAGATTTCTCTCTCTTCTTAGTCAAAAATCCAACATTTATTATTCATTAACAATCCCGGTCTTCTCTGTTCTTCGTTGTTTTAATGTTGTATTTATTCTGACTGATAAGTCATCATCTGAGCACTAAGGCTCAAGGTTTTAACCTTTGCTTTTGTCTCATAATGTTGTAAGAGTATGTCTTCTTGATTTGGGATTCAATTGTTCGTGAGAGACAAGTTAGGATTTGCTAGAGCCATGAAGTCTAGTGTAAGTGTTTTGGAGTAACACTTGTAAAGGTTTGACTAAGACCTGTGAATGTAGTTGGTTGTACTATTTGGGAGACAAATAATGGATTAAAAACTCCAGGGCGAGCTTGAGAGTGGATATTCACCGGGAAGGTGAAACCACTATAAATCTTTGTGTCGATCATTCTTCTCTATCTCTGTGTTCTCTATTTTTGTAGCCAAAAGATTTAAAAACTCAAAAAGTGTCAACAACCTATTCACCCCTTAGGTTATTTAGCCTTAGTTATTCAATTGGTATAAGAGTGAGTGTGTTGGATGGAGCCTAACAGTTTCAACACCAAAACCCCAACATTGCACTAGATGGAGATATTGTCCCTCTTGGGGCTTGCTCTACAAACAAAGCATCTTTCTTAATTGGAAGCAACTATAGCTTCTAGAAGCAAAGGATACAGAATTTTATCTACAAACAGAGCATCTTTCTTCTCTGTATCTGTACAAGTGAAAAGAGTAAGAACATGCTGTTAAAAATAAGGGAGAAGATGAAGATAAGTCTCAAGGTATTCAACTTGAAAATATGATAATGTCATAAACATTGGGCCTTTTATTTTTTAATGTTCAGAATTTGGCAACATATTTATGACCCAAAATACATTCAAAAACAAGCCCAATGAAGCCCAAAAGTATGGAGAAAAGTCTAAAAGGTAAACCCAAATAGCTAGGGGCAGTTTGGGCAATGTATATTCCAACAGTCCAAAAACTAGCTGTTGGAATTCCTTGGGGTTTGAGCCCCAACGGGAATATTGACTTTGTTCTCTCTCTACTGGCTATTTTTCTCCCTTTGCCTATAAATAGAGCTATTTCTCTCCTTGTAAAATTAAGAGGAAGATAATCTCTCTTCCTTTGTATCATTCTACTACATCAATAAAAACCAGAAGTTTATTAGATTTCTCTCTCTTCTTAGTCAAAAATCCAACATGGTATCAGAGCAAACATCGACTCCGGGGTTGGGAAATTCTCTTCCTCAAATCTCTTCCTTTCAAATCCAACTTTTCTCCCAAATTATTCTAAGCTCAACCAATTACTTCCAATGGGCTAGTCATATCAGAAGATCTCTCAATGGAGCAAAACTTCTGTCTTTCATTACAAAAGATCCTATGGATCGGCTAGACCCACGATTTGATGAATGGAAGGAGCTGGATGATCAAGTGTTCCTATTGCTAACAAGCTCCATGGATCAAGCACACAAAAATATGGTA
This sequence comes from Dillenia suffruticosa, assembly GCA_033439265.1. Classification (NCBI taxonomy): domain Eukaryota; kingdom Viridiplantae; phylum Streptophyta; class Magnoliopsida; order Dilleniales; family Dilleniaceae; genus Dillenia; species Dillenia suffruticosa. Next base: position 8,328,741 of record JAVTVX010000005.1, read on the forward strand.
ATGTGCTGTCCGAGTTCCAAATCCTTATGGGAGCAAATGTATGGGTTATATGGTCAGGAATCAAACTTGAGCAGAATATTTGAAATACAAAAAAGGATTGCGGCCATCCAAATGGAGGAGAAATCAATTACACAATTGTTCGGAGAACACGAGGACTTGTGGAATGAGCTTAACACATTGAGACCTCTCACAAGTGATATAAAAGTGCTGCAAAAGAGACAAGATGAAGACAAGGTGTTTTCATAGCTCTCATCACTCAATGAGTCATTTGTACAACTTCGACAGGAAATTCTTCGAATGAAAGAATTTCCATCATACCAAGAGACTCGATTTATGATTCAAAGAGCTGCAGCTTCTCAAAGGCTTGAAGAAAGCAATCAGTCCAAAAGTGAAGTTCAGGGGTTCTCCACAAAGCAGAATGAGCAAGCTGCAAATAAGACTCATCAGGGAATAAAAAAGGTGTGTTCTCATTGCAAAAAGTTGGGACATACCAAGGATGGTTGCTGGTTTCTTCATCCTAACCTTAAACCTGAGTTCATCAAGAAAAAAGAGCAAGAGAGGAGGGAGCAAAATGCTCAACCAGCTGCAAACAAAGCAAATCTGACATCTCAAAAATTAGGAAAATCCTCCTCAGGTACTTGCTCTAACTCATCTGTTACTTCTTCAAAATGGTTGATAGATTCAGGTTGTGATCACCATATGGTCAAAGATAAGCAAAATTTTCAGAATCTTGAACCTCTCCTAGAACCTAAAATGGTTAAAGTTGCGAATGGACATAATTTCAAAATTAAGCAAATTGGGGATGTTGAAATATTTGGAAGAAAATCAAAGGCCTTATATGTTCCTCAATTTACCTCTAATCTTATGTCCATTGGACAAGTCACTAAGGACTTAAATTGCAAAGCTATTTTTGACCCTCATTCTGTTGTTTTTCAGAATTTGGAGACGAATCAAGTGATTGGTAGTGGTTCTATGCAAGATAACTTGTATTTTTGGAAACAAGATAGTTTTGTATTTTCCGCAATCCGAGAGGAAAGTTACCTCCTTTGGCATGCTAGATTAGGTCATCCTTCTATGCAAGCTCTGAAATGCCTATTCCCATCAAAAAATTGTAGTGATAGACATTGTGAAGCATGCATTTTTGGAAAGGAAACCCGAATGTATTATCCTATTTCTGAAACTCAATATAAACAGCCTTTTGATCTTGTTCACTCGGATGTATGGACTTCACCTATGATATCTAGAAGGGGATTTAAGTATTTTATCTCATTTATAGATCATAAATCTAGGTATACATGGGTGTATATGCTAAGATCAAAAGACCAAGTTTATGAAGCCTTCAAGTCCTTTTACAAGTATATTATAAAACAATATGAGGCCAACATTAAAATTCTTAGGACAGATAATGGTGGGGAATATATGAGCACCAATTTCAAAAATTTCATTGAGGAGAATGGAATTATTCATCAACACTCCCCAACAAAATGGAGTTGCCGAACGCAAAAATAGACATCTCCTAGAAATAGCTAGAACTATCATGTTCTTTGCTAATATGCCTAAGCGTTTTTGGAGTGATGCGGTTAGTACCGCAGCTCATTTAATAAATCGTCTTCCAACTAGAGTTCTCCATGGAAAATCTCCATTAGAGTTGCTTAGAAAAGACAAACCAAACCTCTCTCACCTTAGAGTTTTTGGGTGTATTTGTTATGTTCATATTCCTAGACAGTTTAGAGATAAGTTAGATATCAAAGGAAGGAAATGTGTTTTTATTGGGTACGCTTCATTCCAAAAAGGATATATTTGTTTTGAACCTGACTCTAACAAGGTATACACATCGAAAGATGTGATATTTGTAGAAAATGAATTCTTTTTTGCAGGAGAAAAAAATGAAGAAAATTCATCAAGCAATGACTTGCGAATCTTCTGCGATGTTCCCATAAATCCTCCTCTGGTTCCTCAAGAATCCAATGAAGAGAATTCACTTTCAGGGGGAGAAAACGAAGAGGGAGGAGTGGATGAGTCTGAAAATGAAGAGAACTCTTCCGAAGAAAGAGAAGAAGGCGAGGGATTACCTACCTTAGGAGAATCCGGAGACGAAACTAGACTGCCCTCTCCGCTGGCTCCTCCACTTCGACGTTCCACCAGATTGAGGCTTCCTCCCTCAGAGTGGATCAACAGAAGAGTTTATTACAATTCTAAGGTAACTCACTATCCTATTTCAAATTACTATTGTGTATCTAATACTTCCTCAAGCCATCAAGGGTTCTTGAGTGGCATTGACTCATCACAGGAACCTAAGGATTTTGATGAGGCAAATACCAAACCCGAATGGAGACAAGCTATGCTTGAAGAACTAGATGCATTGAATAAAAATGGGACGTGGGGGATTACTACTCTCCCTAAGGGAAGAAAGGCTGTCGGGTGTAAATGGGTGTTCAAAATCAAGTATAAAAGTGATGGATCCATTGAACGCTACAAGGCAAGACTTGTAGCCAAAGGATTCACACAAACTTATGGAGAAGACTACACTGAGGCTTTTGCCCCTGTTGCCAAAATGAAAACGATGAGGGTTTTGATGTCAATTGCAACCAATGGAGAATGGCCAATGTATCAAATGGACGTGAAGAATGCTTTCCTTCAAGGGGACTTAGACGAAGAAATCTACATGCAAATTCCCCAAGGGCTAGATGAGGATTCAAACATCAAGGTGTGTCGTCTTAAAAAAGCAATCTATGGGTTAAAACAATCTCCTCGTGCCTGGTATGCAAAATTAAGTTCAGCACTTCTTGGTAATAACTTTAAGAAATCCATTAGTGATTCCTCCATGTTTACTAAAGTTAACAATGAAGAAATCACTATTGTTCTTATTTACGTAGATGATATAGTTATTACAGGAAGTGATATGAATGGTATTGATCAAGTTAGAAATTTCCTTAAATCTACTTTTGAGATTAAAGATTTGGGAAAACTAAAGTATTTCTTAGGAATAGAGCTTGCCTATTCTCATAAGGGGCTAGTTCTATGCCAAAGGAAATATGTACTTGACCTTTTGCAGGAAACTGGAAAGGTAGGAGCTAAACCAGCAGCAACTCCTATATCCATAGCAGAACGAGCACAAGGTGATGAAGAAATGTTCCAGGATATTCCTAGATATCAAAGACTTGTGGGGAGGCTCATCTACCTCACCATTACAAGACCAGATATCACCTATGCCGTCAGCTTAATCAGTCAACGGATGCATGCTCCAAGGATTCAAGATTGGAAGGCAGCAGAAAGAATTCTCAAGTATTTAAAAAGCTCACCAGGAAGGGGAATTCTTATGAAAAACAACCACAGCATGGAGATTTATGGCTACTGTGATGCAGATTGGGCTGGGGATGTCACGGACAGGAAATCCACCACCGGCTACTGCATGTTCGTGGGAGGAAATCTTGTAACATGGAAAAGCAAGAAACAATCTGTTGTATCCAGATCAAGCGCTGAGGCTGAATACAGAGCAATGGCAGCGGCTACAAGCGAAATAGTTTGGCTAAAGGCATTACTTGAGGAGATGGGATTTCCTACTATCGCTCCTATTCTTCTACATTGCGATAATCAAGCAGCTCTTCATATCGCTGCCAATCCAGTATTTCATGAAAGAACGAAGCACATTGAGGTTGATTGTCATTTTGTTCGAGAAAAATTAGAAAACAAGACAATTTCAACCTCATATGTTAGAAGTGAAGACCAGCTAGCTGACATTTTCACTAAGGCAACAACTGAGAAACATCTTCAGCACATCCTTAGCAAGTTAGGGTCCATAGACATCTATGCACCTAACTTGAGGGGGAGTGTTAAAAATAAGGGAGAAGATGAAGATAAGTCTCAAGGTATTCAACTTGAAAATATGATAATGTCATAAACATTGGGCCTTTTATTTTTTAATGTTCAGAATTTGGCAACATATTTATGACCCAAAATACATTCAAAAACAAGCCCAATGAAGCCCAAAAGTATGGAGAAAAGTCTAAAAGGTAAACCCAAATAGCTAGGGGCAGTTTGGGCAATGTATATTCCAACAGTCCAAAAACTAGCTGTTGGAATTCCTTGGGGTTTGAGCCCCAACGGGAATATTGACTTTGTTCTCTCTCTACTGGCTATTTTTCTCCCTTTGCCTATAAATAGAGCTATTTCTCTCCTTGTAAAATTAAGAGGAAGATAATCTCTCTTCCTTTGTATCATTCTACTACATCAATAAAAACCAGAAGTTTATTAGATTTCTCTCTCTTCTTAGTCAAAAATCCAACACATGCTTATACATATTACTGACAGAAATCTAATAATCAAGCAACATATCAGAAAACCAACCAGACAAACTGCTTTCTTTCTACATACTCCAATCAATTTCCATTTTTTCGATAATTTTCATGGTAAATAACTTTATGCGTTACAATCTGGGACCTTATAGTTGCTCAAAGCAGTGCTCTATGCTGATAAACTCAGCTAAAAGCCATGTAAAGCAGCTTCATTTGAGAAAATCATCACCATCTATTCACACAAAGCAGACCACTGTAACAAAAAATAAGTGTCCAAGTCTGAAGTCCATCAAACATTGGATTGGATCTAATTTAATGCCTGTGAATCTGAAGCTTCTTCAGTTGCCTCCCTGATCTCCATTATCCGAAAATTACACCCAAAATTTAAAACAAAATTTCAGTATCACTTACAATAGTCAAAGAAAAGTACTAAGCTATATGCATCTTGCTTTTATACATCTCACAATTTTCCTTTTTTCTCTTTTTTAGAATTTTCCCATGTCCTGCATGACAGATCATCTGCTTTTATACATCTCAGAGCGTAAAAATGGTATCAGAAGAGAAAATGGCACGAAAAGCTATCTGCGAAACAAGTATATTGCCAAGATTTAATAGTCATGCTTGTGCAATATACTCCGGACATCGATAATACATCCATGTAAGCCCTTCAAAATAATGTGAGCAAGCACCACAGGAAGAAAGTTCTTTCAAATAAAAGGATCATTAGAATGGTGATTTCAAATAATCAAAGTAAACAAGCTGTTACCTCCATTAAAAATTCAGATTCTGTAATTGTTTTCTCTTCATCCACATTTATGCCTTCAAGCCTCATCTGCCAAAAACAATGGAACACCAAAGCAATAATTCACTTATGCCCTAGCAGTTTTGAAGCATAAAAAGTATCTTTATACGAGTGCCTAATAATAATGAGAAGCATCCAAAGTTCATATTACTAAAATATCAAACTGCATTTCTTCAATGATATCTCAAACTGATGCTCTAGATCTCGTTGACAAAGTCCAATCTAACATCATTATTTCTCCCAACTACTATCCTTGACTAAAAACTGATTTGTGGCCAAAACTATTGCACAACAATAAAAAGAACTATAATTGGAAGAATTCTTTAGAAACTATACTATATTCCGTCCAACATCCCAAAAGAAAAGAAAAAAATCCGTTGCTGACAGTTATGAAACATAGACACAAACATGGAACATAATGTGACAAATGATTGGATACCATATGTCAAAATATAGTGCCACATAATCTAGAACATCAACTAATACATTCAAATATATTGATGAATGTGATATTGCATACATATTAGTAACTATAATCTCTATAAAACTTTTGCATTCGTTTTATGGACAAAATAGCTTTGTTTTAAGTTTCATAGTACCCTAGTAATTTTTAGTTTATAAGTTTTCAAATAAATAGAAAATTGCATTCATTAAGTGGTTTTTATGTGCTAGAGATTGCCATAAGAGCATTAGATGGAAATAGATGGTGCCCTTGAAGTGTGTTATTGAGTGTCATGTTTGAAAAAGTATCCCTGGTGGACATTACTAATTTTTAGAGGAATCATCACAACTCAGATCAACCTCAGATTTGGTATGAACAACATCAGGATGAAGTTTCTTTTGCCAGTTCTTATATTTCCCCTCCAGATTCTCCTCAATTTCATACTTTCTTTCCCTAATTAATATTCCATTAAGCAAAAAATAAATCAAACTAAAACATTAAAAAAAGCTAAAAAAGAGTTACAACTAAATAGATGGGAAAGACTCACGATCCAAAAATCTGGAAGTAATCAAGAGAGGAATCAACAGGTTGAATAGACATGCAAGCCTCACAAATAAGAAAGGGACTCGTATCGGCTACTTTGTCACGGATAACATCTAAGGATGTCATTGTTAGTTGCTTGAGACCAGAGAAATCTTTTCAAGGAAAACCGTGTGTTCTGGAGAAACAGGGAGGTATAATTGTTAGTCAAGAAAGTGGATGAGAGAGAATGTTGGGGAGGAGTTGAAGAAGAGAGAAAATTGAGGAGGAGAAAGACAGGAAGAGATAAAATTAAGGTTTGAATGGTGAAGGAGAGTAGAGAGAGGGATGCGAACAAGGTTTCTCTTCTTCAACATTTTCTGAATTGAATTTCTAGAGTTTTTGACAGGTATTGAGATTTTGGGTTCAATTACCGACCCACTTAGAAGCAGTTTCTGAAAATCAAAATGAGACAAAGAAACCCTCATAGAAAAACTTAATCACAGTGAAATCTAGCCACCAAATCAAACAAACAAGTAAAAGTAGATCCTTGGAGGAGCATTGAAGAACAAACACATGTGAAACCCCAAAAAAGAAACCCAACAACATCAAGTAGATTCGACAGTCGAAGAGAGAGACACGAAACCAACGTTCGACGATGATAGACCTGAAACCTAGCCCAAAGATCTGAGGTCGATCTTCGACAATGAAGAGAGAGATCGTCACTGTCACCGTTGCTCGGTCATCTTCGACGGGATGAGAAAGGAGAAATGCAAAGAGAGAGAGAGAGAAGGGAGCTCTGTGGAGTTTTCTACCGAAATATACCCGTTAAAAAAAATTTTAAATGACCCTAAGATAAAAAAAAATATAGGTCTAACCCTTATTTGTTACGGATTCAACCTGCAACAGGATCTATCATGAGTTAAACTCGCGACAAAACTACATGGTAGCATTAGTCAACTGTCGGTCACGGGCAATACCCGTATCGTGTATTGGAGACATGACATAATGTATCGCGTTTTCAAAACGCAACAAACCTTGTCACGTCTTCAAGACGCTACAAGTTTTGCCGCGTCTTTCACGTCTTCAAGACGTAACATCACGTGTCGCGCTCCAAAGGCGTGACAACATATGTTGCGAGTTGGACCGCATCATATGCCCCAAAAGCAGCCCAACCCCCTTTCCCTTTCCCTTTCCCTTTCCCTATCCCTATTTTCTCTTCTCTCTTTCCCCTTTCCCCTTTCCCCTTTCCCCTCTTCTTCTCTCCCACGGCAAAAGCACAACCCCAACTCCCCCTCCCCAAAATCCACCTAGATCAATCCATTCTGAAGGAGAAAGAAAGGTGCTGTAGCATTATTTCACAACTTCCAACATTCTGCGACGATTTTTTCAACATTTTATAACGATTTTTCAAAAAAATCCGAACATATAAATTTCTTCTTTTCTCAATTTATTTTATTTGAGTTGCATAATTTGATGAGGAATGAGTCTTTGTGAATGGAATTTGTCTTTTATACCGAATAGATTTATTTGAATTTTTTTATTAATTTTGAATTAATGAATTTTTTAATTAGGGTTTAGGGTGATTAATGAATTTAATAATTATTAAATATTTAGTTAATGTAGATTAATATAAAATTAGTATTTTTATTATAAATTTAGTTAATATTTAGTATTTTTATTGTAAATATTAAATTTAATATAGATTAATATAAATTTAATGTAGGTATAAATTTAATTAATGTACATTAATATAAATTTTAAATTAATAATTATATAATACAAGAATTTTCATATACCGATATAATGTAGTTAAAAATTCTAGTACTAATAAACTTTTTATTGGGATTTTTAAATAAAAATAGTAATAATTATATTAAACTATTAATAATTATACACTTGAGACTTGACCATATTTTAAATGACCATATTTAAATATTTTTAAGTGACAATATTTTAAATACTAAAATATATTAAATAGTTATATTAAATATTAATATCGATATTTAAATATATTTACATTAAAATATTATAAATTAAATGACCATATTTAAATTTAGTAAGTATTAATGTGTAAATATATTTATAGTTATAATAAATATAGTTATAAAATATATTATAAAATAACATGTGTAAATATATGAATACTTTTATTTTAATATAAAAGTATCGGTAAGTATTTAGAACATATAACATTTTTATAAATATATTTTAATATTTTATTGTAAAATTAGTTAATATAATAAATTTATTTAATATTTAGTATTTTTATTGTAAATATTAAATTTAATGTAGATTAATATAAATTTAATATAGGTATAAATTTAGTTAGTGTAGATTTGTAATATAGTATTTTATTGTAATAAATTTTTTTAGTAATATAATTTGTTAATTAATATAGTATTTATGGTTTTATTAATTGATTTATTTTTAAATTGTTAAATTATTTTGTATGTTTGTTGAATATTTATAGAATGTTTAAAATTGTATTTTTTTTATATATAGAATAATGGTGAAAATAGTAAGATTCCTATGATATAGCAATGGGGAAATTGTGACGGGGGGATAGAATTCATTACGACCGTGATTCAACAAAGTTGATTAGATGCGGAGGAATTGTAATTTTAATAAGTTGCTGAATGTAGTATGTAAGGATATTTGAATAAATCTCTTGAGATAATATGTGGAGATTTTTCATCATTTTCCCATGGCGTACATGGGAGGTGATAATGTATGATTTGATTTGGTTCCGATAAGTAATGATGATGATGTTTTAATTTGATGGAGTTTGCAATGAGTTGAGAGTGGGTGGTACTATTAAGTTGTATATAAAATCATATGATGGTGGAATGTTTGTGAAACAAGATTGTGATTATACAGAAAATTATCCACATATCAAATATCGAGTGGATATTACTTTTGCAGAGGTGGATAATGATGTTGAAGAGGAGGAAATGGCAGAAGAAGAGGTAGAAGAACATAGTGATGATGAAGAGGGAGATGATGAAGTTCGGGGTCGGAGTGGTGGTGGTGGTGGTGCTAACCAGTTAATGGTCAGGGCTTCGTCAGTCTCAAGATATGGGGGTGGGGTAATAGACGAATCCATTCCATTCATGAGGATTGCACCGGGGGTCATGGTTATGTGACATTTGAGGAAGAACACAGATTGACAACCGATAGTTGAAGTTTCAGTGACGAATTGAAAAAGGGGATGAGATTTGAGTTGAATGAACAACTTATTCATGCTGTTAAAATGCATCATATTGAGCATCACTATCAATTTAGGGTTGGTAAATTAACTCCTGAACTTTGAACAGAAATTTATATGCAAAGGGATGAAAGCTGTAGATGGAGTTGCGTGCTCATAGACCGCGACTAGCTGGTGCATTTGTGATTACTGTGGTTGAGAGACCCCACATATGTGTGAACGTTAGTTTGTTGCAGGATCATAGACAGTTGGATTCAAATTTGATGGCTCAACATTTGCTTAATTATGTAAGGAAAGATCCTAATGTCAAAATTTCTTTTTTTCGAACTATTATAACCGAGAGAACTACATATGTAGTTTCTCGTAAAAGAGTTTGGACAGTAAAGAGAAAAGCTATAGAGATGGTATACGGGGATTGAGATGACTCTTACAAACAACTATCTCGATTATTAGATGCAATAGTGCAAAAAAATCCGGAGACACAAATAAGTTGGAAGTTGGGTCTGCCTAACACAAGATGTGAAAGGGTATTTGAGGCTTTATTTTGGACATTTGGTCCCAGTATCATGGCTTTTAGGAGTTGTAGGCCATTGATAAGTATAGATGAGACTTACCTTTACGGGAAATACAATCACAAATTGTTGATTGCATGCAGATATATGAAGCGAATCATATTGTCCAGTTGGCATTCGAGTTGGCATATGGAGAGTCACTTGCTGTTTGGTCATGGTTTTTGAGGTTTGTGCGAGAGTATGTTGTTGGAGATAAGGGCAACAGTTGTTCATCTAGAGTTTGAAAGGTCACCTCCCAATGCTGTATGGCGATTTTGCATGCACCATGTCTCTAGTAATTTCAACACGCACAACAAAAGTCAAACTTGTAAAAAAGTTACTGTCATTGCCGTATTACAACCACAGCGGAAGAAATCTGACTTATATATGACAACGGTTGTTCATAAATATCAGTGAAAGTTTTAATGTCGTGTTAAAGGGGACAACAAATTTATCATTTTTTGCTTTGGTATTTAAAACTTTTTATAATTCTGTTAACTATTTTGAGACTCGATTAGGTGAGGCAAAAGCGAGAATTAGAAAAGGTGAGCGGTACACTAAATATGCCTTTGCCATGCTATGGAGATAGATGAACACGGCTAACCATCATATGGTTGTTTCTTTCAGTAGGGAGCATGGGATTTTTGAACTCGAAACCGACAACAGACAGACACGGTATGGCCACAAGGGAGACAATAAACAGATTGTGAATGTGCGAGACAAACATTGCACATGCAGCAAATGGCAAACCTATAGAATTCCTTGCTCTCATATAATTGCTGCATTATCACGGACGATGATTGATTTGCATATGATTGTCGGCAAATGGTTTATATGGGAACATCAATTTAGGGTATACGAGCAAAATTTTTTCCCGCTTGGAGACCATTCGGCATGACCCATGGATTCGTACCCAACAATCATTCCCAATGTATCCCCCAGACGTGAGAAAGGAAGACCTAAATCATCTTGATATCACAACTAGATGGATCTTCGAGAATCATCCATACGGACATCATGCGGTAGTTGTAGTGCAGAGGGTCATAATAGGAGGAGATGTCCAAGACAATTGATGTGCGAACTTTGTGGTAGATAGGGTCACGATTGAAGACATTGTCTAACAACAAATTTATGATATTTTATCGTATTTTTATAAATTTGTAATTATTGTATTTTTTAATGAATACTATATTTTGAAAACTATAACGTGTTTATGTATTTTTCTTATTGTGCAATTCATAATGTGCCGATATATTTCCTACATCTCTTATTTTCTTATTGTGCATTTCATAATGTGTTGATATATTTTTAATTCTTAATGCATATTTATATATGTTAATTGTTATACATTTTTATGTTTTAGATGGATCCCAGACCTACTGATCCAAGTCTTCTACGTTTGCAGCGAGAACACCGTTATACTAGAATTTAGGATGGAGATGATAGTACCTGACTTGTATGCTATAGATGTGAGAAAGTATTACGGTATTTGGGGCATGGTTATATCAACGAGAGAGTACTTCCGCTCGTACAGGAGTCGGGTTTTTTGGGGGTCGCTCGATTTCGTTTCATTTAGTTGGATTGGTATTTTATCACTGCCCTAGTCGAGAGATGGAGGCAGAAGACATACACATTTCATATGCTCCACGGTGAACTTACTATTACCCTACAAGATGTAAAGGTTATTTTAGATTTACCTGTAAATGGGATACCCGTAATAGATAGGACGATGAGTTTCTCGTGGGTTGCTCTCTGTGAGAGGTTATTAGGTGTTAGACCCCCATGCACTATTTTTAGGGGTTATAAATTGAGTATGTCTTGGTTGTCAGATTTCATTGGTGAGTTGCCCGATTATACAGATAATGTTCATATTTTGCGATGGATATGGACGTATATCTTACTATTAATAGGGGTGTTTTGTTTTCTGATAAGAGTAATTATTGTATACATTTATAGTATTTATTAATATTAGAGAATCTAGATTACTCTAGTGATCGTAGTTGGGGTTCTGCTTGTTTGGCTTAATTGTATAGATAACTTTGTATAGTCTCATACATAGACTCACATGAGATCGAGGGACTCTGATTATTTTACAGATTTGGGTATGGGAAAAATTCTTATTCATAACTCTTATTAGGCGATCTTTATACGTAGAGGGGGATAAGTTATTACCTTTGCGGTGGCAGACAGATTTTGATATCACTTCTCTTCCTATACACGTCATGACAATGTATAGGGAAGCATTCGATAGACTGACGATTGCTGACGTCGTGTGACTGTCTTATACTGAGAACGTATTGTCTCCCTCCCCAACTATTGTCATGAGGGCAGGGATATTTAGCATACTCGCGTACCACTTATTTGTTTTTCTATTGTGGAGTGGCACTTTCCAGATCAAGTGATCCGTCAGTACGGAGGATTTCAGTTTATTCCGAATCACTACGATTCTGAGGATCAACCGCACGACATTAGCTCGCGTGGTTCACAGGAGACAGTTGGTTGGTCGAGTATGCCCGTTACGTCGATATTTGGACTCACCGACACGATCACCTAATCCCAGTTGACACGTCATTTGGACCCACTATCGATTTTTCTTACACCGCAAAGTATTGTACTATCTCTCGTATATTTATTGGTCGGGGGGAGTTTGTTTGGGATATGTGGTAAGTGTATAATTTAATTGTTTCTATTTACATCACTTATTTTATTTTCTTTCGTTAACTAACGTGTATCGAGGTTTGTAATGGAATTCGTTGCATCAGATTCGAGACTCTAAGGATGTTCACGTCCATGGACTGGCGTATACAACTATTTCAACTTTGAGTGATAATATGACATATCTCTTGAGAACTACACCGCCTAGTGGTCATGATGACGAAGGTGACAAGGAGTAGTGACGTCACCGTTGCCATCTAAGCATCCAGAGGACGTTGGACCTGCAGTATGTATGTAGACTCCTCTTCCTTCTACACACCTGTGTTTGATTTCTCTCATTTCTCTACGCCTGACGTCTTACAGAGGGGAGTTCGTATAGTTGAGGGATAGACATAGTTTTAGAAAGATGATGCACGAGCGATGTACTATGTGTCTTCTCCATATTTTAGTAATGTAGGCCCTCTCAAATCATATAGATAGATGATCTGAATTTACTATCTTATGACGACACTATAAATATAAGAATAGATTTAGGTGTTAGATGCTATGATAGAAAAAGACGATGACGTTAGTTAGGTATTATGTACTTTGTATCCTATATTATATTAATGATAATTCCATTCGCTTATATATATTCATTTCTCTTATCTAATTTGTTTGGTTTCCTGTTTATGTTCTATTTTTGAGAAGTTAATTCACGAATTCTTCAGAAGTTCGGATGTGATATTTCATGTAGTTTTTGGTCCGAAAATGTTGTCTTTATTGAATTGTTCAGAGATTGTACTTATATGATATTCAGAATATATTGTTCGAATTCCATGTCGAATGTAATTTTGTTTTTTTCATACAAAAAGGTAGGGTGAGAATGTATTGTTCTATATTTGTACTTATACATTATTGAGAATGTACTGCCCAACACAGATAGGAATGGTAGGGTAGGGCCCACTGTGTCACGAGTTTGGTTTGTTGGGCCTGTGGATTTTTCTTGCGGGTTCGACCCGCGGCATGCTTAGAAAGTTGGATTTTGGTATTGCAGAACATAGAGATAGATAATAGGGTAGGGCCCACTAAGTCACGGGTTAGGCTTGTTGGGTCCGAGGGTCTTTGTTGTAGGTTGGGTCCATTGTGCCCGCGGACCTCTATCGTGGGTTCGAGTCGCGGCATGCTTAGGAAGCCGGATTTTGGAATAGCCGAATATAGATATAGATGATAGGGTGGGGCCCACTGAGTCACAGGTTGGGTCCGTTGGGCCCGAGGGTCTTTGTCGCGAGTTGGACCCGTTGTGCCAGCGGGCCTCAGTCAGGGGTTCGAGCCGCAGCATACTTAGGAAGTTGGATTTTGGTACTGCCTAACACATATATCGATAATAGCGTGGGACCCACTGAGTCACGTATTAGGCCCATTGGCCCGCGAGTCGGTCGGTTGGCCCGCGGGCTGGGTCGGCCTTGTTGTGGGTTGAAGACGCGACACCATCCAGAGGCCGCCACGTGGTTTTGTCGCGAGTTCAACCCACAACAAATGAGGGTTAGACCCGAAATTTTTTTGATCTGAGGGTCATTTAAATTTTTTTTAATGGATTTATTTCGGTACAAAATTAAGCTCCGTGTGTGAAGAGTTATTGTGTTTTCATCCTAAGACTCATTGTGTTTTTTTTTTGGAAGGGAATTTAGCGACGGGCACGGAGTCCGTTACTGATTTAGTGATGGAAGTCTCATTGGGTTTTTTTTTGAAAGGAACTTAGCAACAAATGAAGAGTCTGTCACTAAAATTAATGACGAACAGCTGATCTATCGCTGAAATTAGCGACGAAATGTTTGTCCGTCGCTAATATTAGCCACGAACAAAAATTTCACCGCTAATTAGCGACGAAAACATCAATTCTGTTGCTAAATTAGTAACAAAACACATGTTATCGCTACGAAAGTGATTATTCATCGCTAATTAGTGATAAATTTTGCTACAAAATCTAATTTTATCCATTTCTTATAATAAATTTAGAAACAAATTAGTTGTTTGCGATAAAATTAACAATGAAAATATAGTTTTTAGAAATTTACAACAAAATTAGAGATAAAAAAATATTTATCGTGTGATTTCATCGATAAAAGGAACTTAATTTTCATACTTTTATAATGATTAGATTAGTTAAACAAATTTATAATTTCTCTTAGATTATGATTGATAAAAGAATTATAATTTCTGTAGAATTATTCTATATCTAATCTCAACAATAAATAATTCAACTAATCTCTAGCGAAATATTCGTATTTTACTTATATAAGCATATATTTTATGTTTTAGAGATCATGTAATAAACAATTCTAAAGAAGTTACAATTCTTTTATCAATCACAACCTTAAGAGAAGTTACGAATTTGTTTAAATAATCTAGTTATTATGAAAGTATAAAAACCAAATTCCTTTTTTCAATAAACCAAACAACAAATATTTTTTCGTCTCTAGTTTTGTTATAAATTTACGAAAACTATTTTTTTGTTGTTAATTTCATCGAAAATAGCTATTTTGTTATTAAATTTGTTATAAAAAGTGGATAAATTTATATTTCATTGCAAAATTTATCACTAATTAGTGACGAATAATAACTTTCGTCACTAAAATTAGCGATGATGAAATGTGTTTTCATCACTAATTTAGTAAAGGAAGAGATGTTTTCATCGCTAATTTTAGCGATTGACACCTTTTTTGTAGCTAATTTCACGACGGAAGTATTTTCGTCACTAATTAACCAAGAATTTGGTTACGAAATTATTTTTATCACTAATTAAGCATGAAATTTGCTATGAATTTTTTTTTCATTGTTAATTAGTTACAAAATATTTTTTGTTGCTAATTAGTCATAAAATTTTTTTCGTTACTAATTAGTTACGAATTTAGTCATAAATTACTTATTCGTTGTTAATTTTACCACGAATAATTTTTCGTCACTAATTTCATTGCAAAATAGTGACAAAATATGTTTTCATCTCTAATTTTGTTGCTATTTAGCGATAAACATTGTTCATCGCTAAGTCCGTGTTTTTTTTAGTACCATGAAAATCACAATCTAAGCTTCAAATAAACTACTTTCATCTATATATATACTAATCATAGCCTTGGGAAGCACAAAGGTCTTTAGAAAACATAAAAAACAATATAGAAATCCAAAGAAAGTTCATAAAAGAAAAGCAAAAACTAAAGGAATAATTAATAAATTTGAGATAAGTATTTTACATATATTTGTTAAATTGATACTTAATAACCCTGTTGAATATGTTTTTACATGTGATTATGCTGTTAGAACACAGATGAAATGGATTAGGGAAGAGAGAAACATGTCATTGAATCAAAACCTAGGAATTAGCATGCTAGATATTTTCATCATGTCTTAGTTTTTGACTTATAACTTTTTCTATGCTACTGCAAATTAAATGAGGTTTTCTTTTGATGAAAATAGACTTTCGTAGTTTTAACATGGCATATGACTAAAAGGCTTTCATCAAGAATTGAATGTTTTGTGAATTTTCAAATTAGCATGATTATTATAGGATATTGCTATGTTTTTGCTCAATTTCATGTCTAAAATTTACTATAGTTTTAAATTATTTTATGCGATAAAGTTGTAAAACTATGTCTTTTCTTCAAAAGGCTGCTTGAATTGTTTCAATCGAATATGTGTGGTGAAAATTATGTTAATTTACTATCACTATTTATATTGTGTTGAGAATTTTAGATTGTAACAATGATTGATTTGCGTATCGTTGTGTGATTGAAATTGAATTTAGCCATAAACATAAAACTTATAGATTGATATCTTAATTTAAATAGTAATTGGAATCACCTCAATCCGATGACTATAGTTAAAGTTACAGTATTTTTACTGAAACTCATTATACTAAAAATTTGCTGAGATAGGTCTTTAGTCTACTACTTGTTGCTAAACTACATAACATGCATTATTATGGTATTTGGTTATGATTCTTGTATAATCCTTGTAATAAATTGTGGTCATGTGGTAATTATATTATATGAATCATAAAAGAATGTAAAGAAAAAGTGATAACATAAAAAATACTTCCGAAAATTTGTGTGAAACCTGTAGGCTAAATTTGAGGATTATCGTTTGCACATGGAGTTCCAAAAGCTTGTGCGAAACTTACAGGTGAAACTTAAGGAACTATGGATGGATTTATTCTCTCTATGAGGGTATAATGGAAAACAAGTAAAGTGTTTGAGAGTCTAACATAAAAATGACAGATTCATTTAGAAATCCCAAATTTTAGCTTGTTATCCAGACCATTATACACTAATTTGGTTCGACATTCTATTCATTTTTTAATTACTAAGTTAATTGAGAATAATAAAGAAAGAAAATGATAATGATTCTAAAGGTAACAATCGTAATTGTTTTCTTGAGATAATGTGTATGTTTTGTATGCTCTACTATGTTTACGTTATTTACATGATGATAATGATATTATCATGTTTGCTTGCTTGCTATGAATGCTATTGGTTCTCCACATACTTGTTTAACTTATGGTAACCCCGTTATTCTCGTTTTCAGGTAATCAGGGAGACGATAGAAAATCACATGATAGAGTCCTTTGAGTCAAGGAATTTAGATCCTTACTTATCTTTGACCACTTATTTGTTTAAAGCATGTAATCTTTGTATTTATTTTAGAATTATGTGAGTTATGTTTTATATGTAAATTTATAGTTGATGACCAATAAGAGGCCTATATATATAGTTGTGTTTATATTATGATTATATACTATGGTATGTTATGTTGGATGGCTGGGAGAGCTATTGATACCAATTTGTTTGATATTAAAAGTATTTTGTTAATTTTACTAGATTTTATACTAATCTCGGGTGGCTAAATGATCATTAAATAGGAGAAACTCTACTAGTTTTTCTTTTGGAAAGAAGAAGTAGTTTGTTTTCTTTTAATTTAAATCTTCTTCCGTGTTATCACACACGGAAAGTGTTACTGTCACGAGTCTAGATGTCTTATCTTAATCGTGTTGGAGTTTCTACATTTGCATGCTTGTCTTCTTTTACTAGGGGGTGCGATGTCTGAATAGTGGGTTGTCACACATTAACCTTTCATGGTAGATACAAAGGGATATATGTCTTTGCAAAAACTATTGTTTTACCATGAATAAGCTTTTACAACTGCATCCATCCACTACACTAGGATTGGTTGCTACCTGCAAAAGAAACTAGGGAATTAGCCCAATAATAGCAATTACACAGACAACAACAAGAGGCTAAACAATGTTATCAAAATATTATATAATATACATTGCAATTTGCAACATAACCCTATAAGAATACAGTCCATCAGTAATGAAAAATTATCAATGGAAAAAATCCGTTGATAATTACGACGGATTTACAACGGATTAACGTGAGACAAAAGGAAAAACTAAGTTATAAATTTTCAACAGATCAGTGACGAATTTATCGACGGAATTTGTAACGAATAAATCGGTAAAATTGACAAAAATATAGACGCGACGGACTGATTTATCTTCCGCAAATTTTATTTTCGAGAGAATAGTGATGGATGAGTGAGGGAACCGAAGAAAGATTAAATTCCATCGAAAATCCATCGTAAGTCTAAATTTTAGTTATAATTAACGAGGGATTACTGACTAAAAAATACCGAAGGAATATTTCCTTTGTAATCCGTCAGTGAAAGGGGAAAACAATTCATGGTGGTAGATGATTAATCTTCGCTCGTGTCTCTCTCTCTCTCTCTCTCTCTCTCTTTCTCTCTTTCTCTCTCTCTTTCACTCTCTGTATCTCTGTGCCCTCACTCTACAATTCATGGTGGTAGACGATCGTCACCGCGTCTTGTCAGAGACGAAACAGAAGAAGTGGAATTTAAGTCGCCGTCGCCGTCGCCGTCGTTCGTCCTTTCAGGTTCGTCTCTCTATTTGTCTCTCTCTTTCTTTCATACTTTAGGGTTTGTTCATAGAACATAGGAATGTTTCTTGTGCAAACATCATAATAATCTGCATATTGCGATTCGTTGTACTTTACTTGGCTGAAATTGTGGGAAGCAATTGCACTTTATGAATCCACTATGAACATTGAACCTTCTAGTTATGCGCAAGCATTGTACTTGTTGCAATCTGGCAGAGACCTTTTTTCTGACTACTAATTTGTAATTAAATCTTTTCTCAGCATTGAAAGGACAATGTGAAGAGACAGAGAATAGGATTAAATGGAAATTAACAATTTTATTATGTCAATGAATTGAGTTGGAAAGAACTGAGAAAACTTCTATCGATGAAATCGGAGGATAAAGCTTCGTTTACAATTGAAACAGTTAATATTTCTGAAAGAGAGCACAAATAGTGGTTATAATCCTATTAGGTACAAATGAATGTTGAAATTTGGTAGGAGGAAACTCTAACCTAGATATAGAAGTTCCATGCTTTCCTCTGGTCCGCAGATACCGGAACTTTGGATAATTACAAAATTAATAAAATGAGTTTTGGGTGTTGTCCAAGTTGGGTAAAAATAAAGAGTAGTATTGTACATGCAGGATGTTGTTATTGATTAGGATATTGAAGGGGGGATTTGTATTATTTTTGAAGTGGAAATATTTATTAATTAATTATAAAATATTTGAATTTGAGAGTTTTTAGAAAAAAGGTGCCAACCACTTTAGTTAACAATGGTTTCTCATGTTTTTATAGTGTAAATTATTATTCAGTTTTAGTTTATTATTCAGTTTTTGTAAGAATTTCCGATTTGTATTACTTTCTTATATCAACAATTAAGAAGCTGATGATGCAAATTACAATAATTTCTTTACTGTCGGCAGTCATGGCATATTTGAATGAATCAAATTTTATAGTGTAAGTGAAAACAAATTTTACAGACTTGAAACAGGGAGTAGAAAATGTCTAGGTAATCCAATTCTGCACAAACAAGTAAATGGGACACTAAAATAAGTGTTTGGGATAATGAATTTAGTTGGAAAGGATAGGGAGAATTTGTTGGTCTAGTCAAATAATTAGATGGGGAGAGATAGAGAGAAGAAAATAAGAGAGAATCACAACGGCATCAGAATGTAACAGAGAATCACAACCGCATTGGATACCCATAATAAAAATGTTTGGGATAGTGAGAAATTAGTGTGGTAGTGGATTTGTTGAGAGTAATAAAAGTATTGGGATAGGAAGACATTAGTTGGGGAGGGATAGAGAATTTGTTGGGATGCTTAAACCCCTTCAAAAAAAATTGCAACCGTGTTAATTTTGTAGTAAAAATCTTTACTTGAACAGATGTCTACAACTTAGCCCAAAACTCATTTTATTTAATTAACTAAATCTTTTTGTTGGTCAATCGATGAAGACGCAAACAGTCCACATAAATTGGATAACTCTATAAGCTACCCTCCGATTCGTTCACTCAGTTCTCTTCACTTTCATTTCTTGCAACTTAGACCATGTACTTCGAATTTCAAATTTGCGACCTTGTTTTATCAAACTCCATCCTTTGCATCACTTGTTTTCATATACGAAATATATTTCTTTTATTAATTTTTATATATTACATAGATTATTTGTTATACAGTGTGTACTTTGAAAATGGGATCCATTGATCGTAGTTGGATGTATCGTCACTTAACTAATAAATACTTGATAGATGAATTTGTTGAGGGTGTTAATGAATTTTTGGATTTTACCTGTTCTCAACATAAGTTCATAGATGGATTCAATATTAGATATCCTTACCATAAGTGTCGCAACCATAAATTATATAGTTGAGATGATGTCGTAGTGCACTTATATTCTAGAGAGTTTGTTCATGGTTACACTATATGGGTTTCACCGGAAGAAGTGAGAAACACAAAATGGTTTGAAGGATAATTATCTAGATGTAGAAAGGATGTTGAGACTCCATATAGATCCATTGTTGTCGATGCATTAGGCCCTCAATATGATTGGAATTGCAATTATGATGAAATCAATGCAGACAATACTAACCTATCTAATCCGGTGGCAGCATTGTTTTATGAGTAGTTGAAAACTACTGAAGAACCATTATGGAATTGGTGTAAAATGCAGACAACATTGTCAGTTGTATCACAGTTATTAAATTGTATGTCCGAGTTTAACATGAGTAGAGCATGTTATGATCACTTAAATGGGATTATTCAAGCCATGTTACCCGAAAATTCAAAGTTGCCAACAAATTTCAATAGAACAAAGAAACTTTTGAAAAAACTTGGACTTAGGTACGAGAAAATTGATATTTGTGAAAATTATTTCATATTATATTATCAACAAAATCGGGATAAGTTGAAGTTTGTTGTATGCGGTCATTTTCGATATAAAATAAGAAATGTTGCTAGAGGAAGATGAAAGATGGTGCCAAACAAGGTGTTACAATACTTGCCTCTTACACCAAGACTTTAAAAGGCTTTACATATCAAGAGTTACATCAGAGCACATGACATGACATGATAGAAATGAATGTAGTGACAATGAAGTTGTTACACACCCGACCCATAGTGAAGCGTGGAAACATTTTGATTATAATTATCCATCCTTCGCCTCTAAATCTAAAAAATGTTCACTCAGGGTTATGCACAGATGGATTTAATTCTTTTGGTCAGTCAACCATTCCATACTCTTGTTGACCAGTATTTATAACTATATACAATTTGCCTCCTATGTGTATAAAGTAGCCCTTCATTTTCCTAGTCTCATTATTCTAGGCCCAAGAAATCTAATAAAATATATTGATGTATTTTTGAAACTTTTGATTGAAGAATTGAAAATGTTATGAACCGAAGGTGTAAACGTTTATGATATTTCAAGAAAATAAAACTTCTATATGAGGGCAGCATTTTTATAGACAATAAGTGACTTTCCTGGTTATGCGATATTGTCCGGATGGAGCACTCATGGAAAGTTAGTCTGTCCTTATTGAATGGAGCATATAAAGTCTTTTGTTCTTGCGAATGATCGAAAGACATCATTTTTTTTTATTTTTATCGCCAATTTCTTTCATTGATCATCCATATCGAAAACAGAGGGATAAATTTCGAAAAGGAAAAGTTGAGAATGCTAAGCTGCCTCCTAGACTATTGGGTGAGGAGATGATTTATCGTGTATCTTCTCTTTCGGATATTATATTTGGCACAAAATGTAGTAAGCAGACTATTTAAGACTTTGGGGTCGAACACAACTGGGTGAAAAAATGTATATTTTGGGAATTGTTTTATTGGAAAACACTTTTTATTCGTCAAACTTGGATGTGATGCATATTGAGAAAAATGTGTTCGGGAATATGTTTAACACTGTTATGGATATTAAAGGAAAGACGAAGGACAACGTTAATGCAAGACTGGATTTGTGGTTGTATTACAAACGGCTAGAATTAGAATTGAAGGAAATTAATGGGAGGACTTGGAAGCCAAAAGGTTCATACACATTAAATAAAGATCAAATATTTGATGTATGTCGCTGGGTAAAAAATTTGAAGTTCCCTAGTGGATATGCTTTAAACTTAGCTTGATGTGTGAGCTTGGAGGAAGGCAAGTTTTATGGGATGAAGAGTTATGACTGTCACATTTTCATGCAAAGATTAATCCCTATAGCCTTTCGTGACCTTGTGCCTATCGTTGTTCGGGATGCATTAACAGAACTCAGTAATTTTTTTAGAGAGTTATGTGCCACTGAGTTGCATATTAAGTATATGGAGTTATTAGAGAGTAATATAGTTGAGATACTATGCAAACTTAAGAGAATCTTCTCCCTACCATTCATTGATAGTAGGGAGCATTTGCCTGTTCACTTAGCTTATGAAGCCAAGGTAGGAGGATTCGTTCAATACAGATGGATTCATTTCAAAGGTAATGTGTACAATAGTCAATTTACATTATATATTAAGTTTCTAATTAGAGTGAAATAATATTTTAGTGTATGTTTCGTTTAAAGAAGAAAGTGCGAACCGAGTATGCGTTGAACTGTTTAATAGTAATTATTTTACATTGGAATTTACAAGGTAATGATGTGTTATATCGTTGTTTTGAGTAAGATGTTTGATGATGTCGGTAGAGAAGAAAATGCCTTCATCATAGACTGCAACCAGAGAAAAGACGTGAAGACGACTTTGATAGTTGGTTGAGGTAATTTGTAGGTAGATCATTTTTATTCCAAGTATTAACTCATTTCAAAGTATATGTATATCGTTAATTTATCTAACTATTTTCTATTTATTGATTTTATTAATAGGTAATAGATGATAAAAATTTCGTATCTAAAAATATGAGGAATATAGCACAAGGGTCGTCACGTTTAGTGAAATGTTACAAGGGATATTTGTTTACGGTTTCAAGTTTCACACACGACTATAGTGTAGGCAAATCCACAATGAATAACGGTATATGTATGAAAGGGAGTTGTTACAATGATTTTGAGCGTGACTTCTATGGTATGTTGCTTGAGCTTATAGAGTTGGAATACTTTGGAGTTGGCAATAGGGTGGTGTTATTTAAATGCATTTTGTATGATACTGAAAGAGAAGTTAGGGTGCACCCTTATCATGGTCTTGTTGAAGTTAATCATAAATCAAGATATCATTCGAATTAGCCTTTTGTGTTGGCAGCACAAACACAACAAAGTTACTACATTTCCTATCCTTCTAAGAAGAGAGAGAGAACTGACTGGTGGGTTATATGAAAAACTAAGACTCGAGGGTGTGCTAATGATGGACTTACAGCATTGATTGTAACTAAAAGCTTTTATCAAGAAGATAAATTATCAATTCCTCTTGTTGGTCGTACAACTAAACTTAATGATTCAAGGATTTTAATTGGAGGTCATATGGAAGAGGTAAATACAACGGAACTTCCACAAGATGAACATAACTACTTTGATTTATTAGCGGATTTTGAAGAAGAAGAAGAAGAAGAGTTGTCTTCTTTTGAAACTGAGCACAATGAAGAAACTGAGCACAATTAAGAAAATGATTTTGATGCGGTGATGATGACATGGAATGATTAAACCTGTAACGATTAAATTCTATTCGGTAGATGTAGTTTCATGGCACAATTAATAGGATGCTCAAATTTTTAAGGAAATTTTGTCGACGTGCAAACATAGTTTTACTCCACAATTTCTTAAGATGTTCGCTGGTATGTCATTATCATGTTCTATGTGGAAAATACAATATTCCAAGCAATGTCATCTTCTTCCCACCACCATGATTTATACTTCTCCAATGTTATAGCATTTCTTTCGAAGACCCCCCTTCCCCCAAAAAAAAAAATTCAGCTTTAAAAACCCCACCATTTTAAACATTCCATCCATACCAAAGATATTCATTTCGCCACCAATATGGAAACAACACTCGTAGAGAGGATTTTGAAATTCCAGAATTTTTAAGCCAGAGTCAAATTTTCCTCAATATCAGGTTCGTGAAATAAATCCGTCACGTCCTTCGCATTATAAGATTCGTAAAATGCTATTCCAACAAATGTCGAAGAAAGCCAATCCTAGAATAACAGGCTGACATGATCTGATAAAAGAAGATTTGTATGTGTCACAAATCTCTTATTCCAAAACTTCAGTTGCTTAAATAATATGTTCATGTGAGAGAACAAATAGAACAACAATTTAAAGACGATGCAAATTTAATTAACATTGCATGCCATACCGGGAATTTTTGTACTGTTTTATTTTCAGCCTTAGCAAGGGTATGACAGTGATGGAAGATCCTTTATATCCATGAAGTTACATACATGTTTACCTCCCAAACGCACGAACATGGACTCCCCCATCTATGTAAAGATTATTCATAGTCCTGTAATTTCAATATATATGATAGCATTATCACGTTCTATGTGTAACCAAGAAGTAATAATGGACTTCCCTTGGGTACACTTCTAGGTAAGCAAGAAGTCATAATGTAAACACTAACAATTTCTTTTTGTTTGTTATGCATCATTATAATGGTATGAACCCGCTCCTCCTGTTCCTTAGAGGTTTCATTTCATATTTATACAATTGCAATTAACTTAACTCATTGCTCTATATTTTCGCAGGAAGTGCGACATCATTTGTTTCTCATCTTGCAGGCTGCATAAGGTATTTTTCTGTTCCTTGGAGGTTCAAAATGTGGTTCATCATCTACTTGCAATATTCATGGTTACATATGGTGTTTTTACTAACTCTACTAAGTGCCGAGTGTAGACACAACTTTAGTTTCCTGATCTTTGTTCCTTCCATTCCATTCACGCAAATGAGGTCCCTGAAAATTAACAAAATGCATGGCATTGGTTCTCAGTTAGTAAGTATGCTTTTGTCCTATGCATAATTTTTTTGCATACCACGTAGGAGGCAAAAGGGGTATGGTATAAATGGCACATACATGTTCACTGCGCATATCCAAACACTATAGCTGTGACAAAGTAGCATGAGAAACAACCTAAATGGAGCTACGTCAGTGACTTTAGCTTTATGTCTCTACTGCTCAGTAATAAAAGATACAAGCCTGACAATCATATGCTATAAATTGGTGTATGAGGAAATGTACTGTTATTTTTTTCCTTCATTTCGCGTCATTTCTCTACTTTATTTCCTTCAATTTTTGTTGCTGTATTTGGAAAGCTGTTTAAGATTGCTTCACATGCTCTAAATTGGTTCTGGGGAAATGTTTTTGTGGGAAGTATGCCATCTACTTGCTGAAGATACAGCTGTTCTGATTTCTTGTTTTAGGCTATCTATTTTTGTTCGGCATGCATGTTTGCAGCTGTATGATGGGTGAGACTTTAGGAGTGTTCTTTATTTTATTAGCAAATATAAGGAGAAGTAATAAATGGAGTACATTCATTGAAAAAACCTAACATCGGAAGCCTATAATTCCATACCACTTCGGTACTGATTTCTGTCTTCTCTTCCTCACGCACTAAAGTATTCATTTCTCATTGCTGTTCTGCAGCATTCATTTCAGCTCCTGCTACCTTTGCATGCTCATCCTTGATTTCAGTGGCATCCTAGTTATGTGTCTCTTTTATGAATTATGATGATATTGGTATTTCTTTAAATTTCTTTCATTCATACGGTGTTTTAAAAATGTTAACTTTATTTCAACACTTTTGATCAGTTTTTGTATATACAAATCAATTTCAACTAAACAAATATAGTACGAGACAGAGGATCTATCTCTAGAGGAAGCTCTAGAAGAGACAGTGAGAGCAGTAGAGGGTCATTACATATAAGTAATATCCCGGTCACCATTGTTCAACCCGAAGAGTCAATAGCTGAGGATGAGGGTAATGTCGGTTCCTCTTCCGCTCAAGGTAGAGGGCCAAACAGTGGGACTGAGGTGCCACTCAATCGGAGGGTAGAACCCTCATTGAAGCGGCAAATCATACGTAAGACAAATATTTCTTCATTTTTATATTAACGTGTGAATGATATTTTATGTGTATAATGAATAATAATTGAATAATTTTTTGGTCAATAACTTTTTTAATTTTAAAATTGTTAGTTCAGAATATTAAGGGATGTATTAGTGGCGCATGGCCTACTTGGCCATGGTGCCTAAGGATATCAAAGATGAGATTTGGGAAAATTTTCATGTAACAATTTATTTGAAACAAAGTTTGTTCATTTTTACTCATCGACTATTAGCACATTTGGAGATGTTTAACGTAATTTTCTACTCTTCTTCGGTATCTCTAGATATTTGGATTTGAATTTGCTAAGGCATTATTGGATTTTATTATTATTTTTACAGTGGTTTTTTTTTCTGCTTTTTCTTGGACTGTCTACATCATGCCCCGTACGACCATGACACAAAATCAACCTTGCTATAGTCACCCATTTAATATGCAAGTTCTAGCGAAGAACCCTAATTATAAAATAGCTTACGTTCGACTGTTACCCCATTTTTGTGTCTTTTTTCTCGACCAAAGTCAACAATTTGATCCAAAATAATCTTTCATCCGTTGGCTTAGCACTAATCTACGAATCATGTTTTTCTTAATGTCGAAGTTTGATAAACCAACTCCAAAAATAACAAAATTTTCAAGCATCCTAGATTCCTCCATTCATCGATGATTTCTTCTCCTCTTTTTTTCCCCCCTGATTTGTCTTTGACATGGGCTACTTTAATAAATAAAAAAAATTAATTTTACAAGTACATGGTTGGTGAAAATGCAGCAGACACAGAAGGAGGAACTGCATTTGTTAGTCTTATTTTCTTCTAGCTCCTTCACAGTGCCCCTAAATTGGTTACCTTCTGCAGTCTCAAATGACTGATCTTTAAAAGATCTGAACAGTTGTGAAGAAAAGGTATTGTTCTGGAACTGATTTGAGCTTAGTACGTTCTGTCCAGCAATATAATCAAATTCATCACTTGATTTCTATGGGTACAGCCCCATATTTTATGTTCCATACCCGTGTTTTGGCTGAGACACCCATATACTTCCTCCATAGTGACCATTTGCACTTCGCTGATAACCTCCAACATACTATCCATGATACCCACTTGGGGACTGCTGATATCCACTGTGGCTTCCCATTCTATAATCAATCAGAGTTGGCCAAGACTGCCCAACTCATTGCTAAAGTTTCCATTTACTCCTAAACTATACTCTGAGAAACTCGACTGTTGGGACCCTGTTGGCCAAATCTTTTGAACCCCATTACCATTACACACGAATTGGTTCCTTACATTCTCATTCTGTCTGAGAAACCCATTAGGGTTTCGCTGAAGATGCATTGAATTAGCTTATTTCACAAGTCCTTGGTTTCATGTGAATCTTTACTAGTGTCTTTAATGGGGGGTTTTGTTTTCAGTTTGTTTTTAGTGATGCAAAATTAGCTTAAAATTGCTGTTTGTAGGATGATTTTGGTGGTGGTGGTGTCAAGTGTACTTGTTGGTGTATCTTTCCTTATTTTTATGGCAGGAAAAATGTATGTTCCCTGTTGGCTTCAATGTGGATAGCCTGCGCAGATCTTAGGCTTGCATGACAATTGACAAAGTTCCTATGTTGTGCACTCATATGTTCATGCGTCCCTATAGAACTTGTAATGGCTTGGTAGCTAGGATGGGCTCTATATGATTGTCATAACTTCAATCTGCGATAACTGCATTCTTGCTAAGTTTCCATGATCTTTTCCAACTGAATGAGGTTTGCAAATCATGCGCTTTGCATACCAGCAGATCTATTGCAAACATTGTTTCTGAATGTCTGCATATAAAACAATAATTTGTACATGACAATGACTGAACCAATGTCTGCAAATGAATGTGCACTTCACTGGTGTCTACCAATTACCTGTATGCTGTTTTTCAAGGAAGTACTGCCAGGGGATAAAGTCCATCCTTGAGAAGACATCTAACTAATTGCTGCTGTTGATTTATCCAAGTTCTTCAGCTTACAGTGAGGGATTTATGTTTCCCTTCATATGCTAAGCTGTTATTCAGTTTCGATACTCACAATATTGATCAGTTATCTACTTATGCGTAGCAAAAATTCGCATGGCCAGACGAAAATTCACCTTCAATATATCAAGCATGGAAAAAGCTTCATGCAAAAGGAGATCAGATATGCTTGGCGCAGCAAGGAAGCAGCAATGCAAGAAGTTGGTACAACAAAGATAGCCGAAACAAAATGTCATCCACCTATGTTTTTGACATCGGCTGTATGGGATGAATTGATTGATAAACATTGGAGCACACCAAAGTGGAAATAGAAGTCAAATGCGGCAAAACAAAACCGAAATACAAAGAAAGAAGGGGAGATTACGAAGCACACAGTTGGTTCAATCCCGTTTGCCACCTACATAAAGAGAATGGTATCTTTTTATTTCTTCTTTTAAATGTGTGTTCATAATTTATATCTTCATAAAATTAGTAATGATAATTTTTTTTATAGGCTGAAGAAACGCACCACTCGGTTTCCCATCTCGACCTCTTTAATCGCACTCACAGGCGAGATAAGAAAAAATGAGAGTATGTTGACAAGAAATCTGAAACAATAAGTGTAAGACAATTATATTATTAATTTTATATAACAGTTAAACATTATTAATTTCGCAGATGTAATTATATATGCTTATTGTAAGACAAATACAAATAAAAGATCGAGGAAAATTTTGGCTTAGATAGTACTTCTCAGCCAGGGTTTGATGTTGACTCATGATGTGAGGTAACTGAGGGTCCCATGAAGGGACGTTTATATGGTTTTGGAGAGAGAGGTGATGACGTATTGACGATTACTTCATTTGGTGTCACTTTATCTCTATGCATGCGTTCATCTCAGATGTATACTAAAGAAGAGGTAGATAGAATGATCGACGAAATGAAAAGTCAAATGATCGAAAACATATAGAGCCAAAATTTGGAACAAGTGCAAAGTCAAGTACGGCCGGAAACAAAGGCACAAGTTCATGACATTCTTACACAAATTCGTTTCCAACAAACACCACTGGGCCTAAATAGCACTGAGTCACCAGATTCTGATCACTTAACACCGTGAGATTGATGATATGATTTTCTGTACTTGAATTTTATTAATTTAGATGGATTGTACTTCATTTTATACAGTTCTGGTGTGTCGTCAAACAACCAAAAATAAAATAGCTACTTCAAACAATATGAATATAGCGCGAGCAGGGTTGTATTCACAGAGAACGGCGGATTTATCTCTTTCAAGGAAAATGAAAATATGGGGGATTTTGATGAAATAATCTAAAATAATTAAGCAAACAAATTAATGAAAATTACTACAATAAAATGATGAGAAAATATCAATTAAAGGAAAAGTTATCAATTAAGAGAAAATCTAGCCAAAGGAGTTATTTCCGCCTTGATATGTTTGATGATTACAAAAATTACTCGATATTATGCGAATAAATTGGTTATAGCCGCTAAGTAATACGAAGCGACCAATCTCTCCTTACTTTTTCGGTAATCAAGATATCATCGTTAATTACTTCCCTAATCGAAAGACAACCCAAGAGACCCTCGTTGGATTTAATATTCCGACAGCATTAAGATTTAGAGAGACCCAATTCTAATCAGTAAATTCCAACCTGGATTTATTTAAATTAGATTACCTAATCTCTTGACATAAATCCTACCGCTTGCGAGACCATAAAATTATGTCAATTACCACTCCATTAAAAACATACAAACCTTACTATTTTTAAATGGTTGTAGACTATTCTAGAGTTATTAAACATAGGTCTCTATTTAACAATCTCAAAACACTCATAAACACTAAGCATATAGATTAAATAAATACTCACAAATATCAAGCAAATAAGATCATTTAAATCTCACAATCATTATTCATCAAGACTTCAATAATCTTTTGACTAGAAAAATAAATTAAAAACAAAGCATAATAAAAAGAAAACTCATAAAAAATGAATATTGCTTCTAAGAAATAAAGAAAAGAACAAAGAGTTTCTCTCCCGGCTGAAGGCTGCTACTGTAGACGTGAATAGTGCTGCCCCCAAGGGGCTGCCTGGCTGCCTCCTCCAAGGTTCTCTTAAAGGTATGGAATACTCCTATATATATAGGAGTAGAAAACCCTAAAGAAAATAGAATTTTTCCTATTTGTAAAAAGTAAATATTTCTAACCCTAATAACTATTAAATAAAAAGAAAATAAAAAGTAAAATTCCTAAAACATAATATCTAACAAATTTACATCTTTAAAATTTTTTTTTTCCTAAATATTAGGAATGGAATAAAATTCTTCAATATTTTCAATTCCATCCCAACTTCCTCTTGAATGTGTAACTAGGAAAGGAAGTTTTTACTGCAGTAAATCTTCAAAACCTCTTGCTTGCCTCTTGAAATCCACGTGCCCACGTGCTAATGAAAGAGCATTGCTGTCCAATTTTCCATACTTTACAAAATTGCTCCAATTTAACTCATTTTTCTTCATTTTCCAAAATAAGTCTCATCCTAAATCAAATGTCACAAAATATAAATATTAGTGTAATATTTATTCAAAAATAATACAAAATCAATCGTAAATATTACACTTATTTAAGCCCTATCAAGTTCTTTGAGAATTTATGTAACTTTGGAATTTATGTATTATGTGTTACAACTATACTTGGTTTTTATATTAATGAAATGGAATTATTCATAATATAGTTCGTAATATTATAATTGAGATGAAACAAATTGATTGGAAAACAGGTTAATAGGTAGATCAAATAGATTTGGGTGCAATAGGGTAGGAAAATGTATCATACCGACGGATAAATTCCGTCCCTGAATAATCCATCGGTAATCCGCTGGTGTATTATAAAAAATCTTTGCATATATCAACGACGGAATACCAAGAGATATAATCTGTCGCTAACAAATTCGTCATTATTCCGTCCGTGATCTGAATACTGTGCTTGGTCTTTTAGTAACGGATTCCAGATGGAATAAATCTATCGCTGATTTGTCCATCGGTAATCCGTCGCAAATAGTCTTGCAATATGTGTTAGATAATCGACGGTTTAGCAACGGATACAATCCGTCTCAAATCCATCGATGAAGGATAAACGAGGCTAATGATATCACTGGCGGATTAATGAGCACTTATATTAGCGACGGAAATAAACCTCGCAAATCCATCAGAAATTTTAGTGACGGAAAAAATTTCGTCGTTAAAAATTAGCGAGGTTGTTTTCATCAACGGAATTAGCAATAGAAATTTCTGTCAATAATTTTTTTTAATGATAGAAATTTTTCTTTCACCAACGAAAATTTTTGCCGTTGAAAACTCCATTTTTAATAGTGTAAGTAAAGTCATAAAATATGATTCCTGTACAGCACCATCCTTCCTTCCTTTCGGTTTTTTCGCATTTTTCCCTCCCTTTACACAAGAAAATTAAGAAAATGATTAAAAATGTGATATTTGTAAATATGACAGAATAATTGTAGGAAAGTTCTCGATTAACAGATGCCAAATGAAATTAATGTTTAGTATAATACAATCATTACAACCCAAGAAGCAATTCGAAGCCATATTCATATTGATCTCAAACATGTCAGACATGACAAATTGAACCCTTGACAGACACTTGGAGGATGTTGCCACATGATATGTTCAATATTCAGTGTTCTTATAAATATTAAACACTTCTTACTCTTACACATCCCTTGAACATTTATGGAACCATTATTAGAACACTTGATAGATAGTCTGTATAATCATTCATTAGTAATACAATTATAATGCTTATATTATTCGATATATTTAGATAAACCCCTCATCGGTAGTAAAGTACAATAGTAGTGATTTTTCAAGTATATAAATTACTTATTTTGCCAGTTTGCTATACATATAGGCAAAATCTATTAAGAGATTAGTTATTGCATAGCATATTTGGAGGTAACAAAATGTTAATATTTATTTTTTAAATATCGTGTCCATGTTGTGTCCTATTTTCCAAAACTTGAGGTATGAACTTGATCACGATTGCCATGTGTCTTGTTTTTGTGTCCATGCTTAGGACAAAGAAATATAGATTACCCTACTAGAAGAGTTATCTGAGTTTGACCACCAGAAGAGTTTGTAGAAATTGAGCCCCATAATTAATTGACCAAAATGACAAAATCTTGCTACTTTATATGCATCGGTTATAACTATGTTTGTTTAATTCATTATGTATTTATAATTTACTTTTCTAAAACATTTTATTTATTTATTACAATAAATATAAACATTATAAAAAGGATAAGTTTTTCACAATTCTCACAATGTTCATCGGTTATCATTGTTTTTATTTATCATGATAAAATATATTTATCTATAATCATTTTACGGAGTCAATGTGATAAATTGATTTACATAAATTTTCTTAAATATTAAAGAGTAATATATTGGTTTATATAGATTGATTACGGTCACTTTTATTCTCATTTGCTCTGTTTTATTTATTCATTCTTGATTTTTCATTCGATAATTTCCATATTTATTTATTGAAAATTATTTATGAAAATAATTAAAAAAAAATTATTTATCTCCGTAATATTTTCTCTCTTATTTTAGTTGTTATAAATAAATCACTGTCTCTTGTTGCAAGCTGCTTCGTGTCTAGCATTGTTAAAAGATAAAAGATTCAAAATCTTTGTGCGAGAAGAGCTTTCAGATCCCGAGTCCCGACTGATTCTTATGGTGGGACCCACTAACTAACATCGGCTACTTGGGTTTCACCAACTAAGCTGGGGCGTTTAATTTGTGGGCCAGGGTGATAAGGCCCAAGCCCAGATTTTATTCTCTATCAAATTGGATAAAACACGTGCGAGATGGTAAGTATAGAGTATCCGAAACTGCAGTTCCTGCGGTCCCTTCTCCTTTCCGTGGAAGCCCATATAGCTTTTTTTTTTTTTTTTTTTGGTATGAGGGAGAGAGAGAGAGATACTACAAGCCCAGATTTTATTCTCTATCAAATTGGATAAAACACGTGCGAGATGGTATGTATAATGTATCCGAAACTGCAGTTCCTGTAGTCCCTTCTCCTTTGTGTGGAAGCCCATATAGCCTTTTTTTTTATTGGTACGAGGAAGAGAGAGAGAGAAATACCAATCAGCAGTTGATCTAGGAAAATATGGTACTACATCTTTAAATCAAGATTCTGAGTTTGACTCATGATTTAGGTATGGAACAGACTACGTTAAGAGGGTAGTTTTCTAGATGGGCTACTGCAAGTTCCGGATCGAATTAGTCAGATCATCATTCCAGATTTGGTATAGCAAGAGAGAGAGAGAGAGAGAGATCTAGCATTTTCTCTCTCTGGAAGATCGAGGTATGCGCGTGCCCATAGAGCTTTATTCCCACCTCCCAGTGCATAAATTGGTTTTAATTCACATTCTGAAGTTCGTTCTCCTCGTTCAAGATGCTAAAGCCTCTAGATCATGGCAGCACCAACATTTGTCATTGGATCTGCAATGCATGCACCTAAATACTCAACTTTTCCCTGTATCAATATGTGATCTCCATCCATCTGCTGTCCATTCATTAGATATTGAGTTATGTTAAATCCCTTAGCAAGGTGCAGTGGCAGAGTCAAGAATTTTTTATAATGGGGCAAAGAAAAATTCTTAGCATTTTTAAACCTTTTCTTTGGTAAATATATTTGTTTTATGTGTCTAAATGCGTTTTCGTGCCACAGGTTATCTCTAATATATTCTTTTTAACAAATATGTCCATGTTACAAATATAAAATAGTCATAAGTTTGAGAAAAAAAAAGGAAGGGGAAAAAGGAGAATCGAAAAATAGGGATCAAATAAAAAAAATTAATGATGATATATTAGCTAAATAATTTTTATTTGTTGATAATCGAAGGACTACAAATTATAATGAGTTAATAAAAATTGGTATTTAAATAATTTTCAAATTTATAATCCTAAAACCCTTTGTAGTGCTAATGGCATAGTATTCCTAGTTTTTTATCTTCAACAATGTAACAAATGAAACAACTAGATTAGGAATCTACATGTAAGAATAGTGGAACGAAAAGATATGGAAACAAAAACAAAAAAAAAAAAGCACAAATCATATGTTCAAAATCTATATCATTTATTTCAAACATTCCAAAATAATAATTCTATGACATGTGTTATTGAAATAAAATGAGATTTATTGAAATTTAGAGGATGCAACTCTCCTTATAGTAGACAACAAAACAAAAAATATCATGTTATTAAAATAAAATTTCCGTCACCCTCTCCCCCACCCCTCGCTCCGCCTTTGGCTTCGGCTTTGGCTTCGGCTTTTTTTTTTTGTTACAAATTTTTAATTTACAAAACTGACGCTCTACCACTGAGCTATAGGGGCTCTTGCCAATGTGATACAACACCAATCATACTTGTAACAATAAAGATTGAAGTTCATCCCCAAAGGGAGAGTCTAATGATTACAAGCCACTTCTCCCAACTTGGAGATTTCAAATTCAATCTATGTGTAATCCAATAAATAAAAAAATAAATAAAGAATGAAGTTCATCTAATATACATGAATGGTAAAAATTTAAAGGACATTTTATTACACTAAATATCATTTCTTATGGAAGATTAATTCATCTCCAAAAGCCAAGGGAAGATTAATTCATCTAATTTTTCATGAGATGAGATGATAGAATGATCGTTAGCCTGTTACTCTGGAGGTTACAAATTTTGAAGATATCAATAATTGTGAAAATAGCAGAAAATTCTCTGATTAATAAAATTTTTTAACCTCTTCTATTTACTAAGAGAAGCAATTGAAACAAACTTTTCCTTATTTTGACAAACTATAAATTTTCTATGGAATGTTTATAATATGTCATCATGCCAAATTATTCAATATACGTAAGTTTTAAGATAATTCCATTAGAAAATTAATTATAATAAAACACACCCTCTCTGAATCCTAAAAATGACAGTAAATATCAGACCAAGACATTGTACGAAAAATTGTTTGAATGTATTGTAGTGTCTGCAAAGAACAAAGGAACAAGATGAAGATCACAAAGTTGCATTGAGAAAAAGGGTTCTGAAAATCCAAAGAGATTTGATAGAGAGAGAGAGAGGGAGAGAGAGAGAGAGATTACATAAATATAACATATTAGCAAAAATTATATTGAGAAAAAAAAAGAAAAGAAAACTTGCCGTTGAAAAAATGGGGTGGGTCCGCCCATGAGGGTAAATCCGAACCAATCTCCTTTTCTTATGATTTTGAATTTAAAAGATAAGGTTGGAGGTGGTTTTTGGTAACCAGCCCTCCACCTCCCAACTTTCCTCCCTTCAAAAGTTCCAAAAAGGAACCTCTTCTCTAGTATGTAAAAAGGAGTAACGTGAATAAAAAAGGAGGGATTGAAGGCATTCTCTTATGGTGGTGAGAATGCATTGTGTGTGAAAAAGAGAAAAAATTTTTTCACATTGGATCGAGAGGTAAATATAGAGAGAGTTTGAAAAATATCGATCGTTGATTTTGCCGTGGCATTTTGGGTCGAAAGGTAGAAAATTGCATGCATTGTGTAAGAAGATGAACAGTTTCACGAGACCATTCCCACTCTTAGCTGTGACAAGTGAAATCTACCCCCTACGCTAGAGACCTCCGATTGAAAATCCGAAAACACCGTTAAACTCAGAGATATTGATAATTTGAGGGTAGCCAAAATTTCAGAGCCATCTGCCTCTGGGAAGGCGGCACGTGACATGCTCGCGCCACCCAAGAAGAGTGGCGCGTGTCCAATATAGACAGCCCACTCCGGTGGCGTGTGGAGGCATGTGAAAGTCCCATTTCGACTGGAATTTTCAACGAAATAATTTTTCGTCCCGTCGGATTTTTTCTGTAATTTTTAATTTATTTTTCAGAGTTTAAAAATAATTTTTATTAGTTTTTATACTTAGAAATTGTTTAAAATTATAGAAAAATTATTTTCAGTACACAAAAAATTTTGAAAATGTTTATATGTATTGAGAAAATTATTATCTTAATTTTAGCTATCCAAATGAAGATTTGTTTTTGACTATCAATTGTTTTGAATTTTTGCTCATTTATTTATATTCGAAAATTAGTTTTTCTAATATATAATTATTTGGAATTTGAGCAAATATCTTTAAAATAAATATTTTGAAATTTATTATAACATTATGGATGACTGTGTGTGTAATATAATATTATTCTCATTTTCAAGAGTAATGATGATGCTCGAACGAAATACGGAAGTTCTCTAGGTAAGAATTAGAGTATTGAGAAGTTCAAAAGTGTACGATGATGTTGAATCCAATATTGATTTATAAGATGGACCCATCTCATATTTACTCATATGAAATTTCTTAAATTAGGTCATCTTTTTTCAGAGAATGATGTATATATTTTAAGAAATTTTATAATTTTATATTCAATTAGCGTAATTTATAAGATGAATGCCGAGAGATGAAATATGATTTTTAATAATATGAAATTCATATTAATAGAAATGTGGAGGGTCAAGAATCTAGATATCCAGATAAAGGAAAAACTATCTCATAGTATAAAGAGAACTAGTCCACGTGCTATAAGAAGATTTTCCTCCCAGGAATACACAATACAAGAGGATGGTGAATGTGATTACTAAAATAGATATATTGTGAATTGAAATAATAAATTTGCATGTTTTCTTTTACACACGGTAGTTATTTGTTTGAAATATGATCATAAATTAGAAACTTTTAACCTTTTTTTAATATAAAGTTTCTATTGAGGATATAATTAAAAATATTTGTTATTTTTCATATGATCATACATATAAAAAAAAACTAGAATATTTAAATACTTTGTGTATTTAAATGAAAGTTTTGGATCGTTAGAATTTGAGTAATTTTCATCCAAAATTGTAACATTATTAAGTGAAACGTTTTTTGTCGAAAGAATTCGAGTAATTCTTACCTAAAAATCAATTGAATTTTATAATTTTAAATTAAATTTGTGATGGTGATACATTAGAACCATAGATGATAATTGGAAATTTAGTGAATTTTCGATTCTATACTTAATGTTGATCGGTCATGAATGTTAATTTTAAAGTATAAAATTATGTGTGTGATATGAGTATTACTGTTAGTGTCCATCCTCTTAAAAACCTAAATAGTATCAAAGTCTATTATTATGGGCTTAAATACAAGTGACAAATTGAATGGCGATAATCATGGAATATGTTACCATAAAATGCTCTAGTGTTGAAAGAACAATATATCTTGGAAGGTATCAAGTATGTTATGTAAGATCTTAGTGCGGACAATGTTGCTCCGCAGCGGAGAGAACAAGATGCTTTCTAGGCATGAAAAATAATAGATTCCACTATTTATGTGATCCTGGTTAACTCTGTGATTGATGGTATGATTCTTGAGTATGAGTAATATGCGACTGCTCATGACATCAGTGTATACCTCAGAAAAAAACATAGAGGTACCGGTGACTCATTTTAGACAAATGACTATAAAGTTTGATACTGAATAAAAGCTAAACGATCATAGTATCAAATAATAATTAAGAGTTATGTCTATCATAATTAGCGAAATAATAGTCAACTGGTCATATCCTCTTTGATAAATAGAAAGTTCAAACCTGGATCTGATTCTTTCCTGCCATGTGGGAATACTTAAAAGTCAATTTGACTCACAATGATAGTGTTAAAACTTTCTCAGATATTACTTGTCACGTTAAGATTGAGGATAAGTAACTTAGTGCTGTAAGATTCACAACTGATACTTTTGTTGCAGAGTTTAGTTCCAAGGAGAGTTTCGGACTCTAAGTGGAAATGGATTAGAATGGAAACAAGAAAGGAAATGAGAATGAAGATGGATCACAATAGAATAACTCTAAATATGAGAATAGACTAAGAGATATTTGTTAATTTTTCGTCGAATGCCATTTGGTAGGAGATTGAGATATATGAGGAACAATGCAAGAATAGAGGTTACAAGAATTGGTATTTGTAAATTGAAATTACAAAGTGACCAAACTCTCATTGTGCATGATGTTTCCACATACTAGAAATTCAACGAAATTTAATATTTGTTCTTTTTTTTTCAATATGACTATATTTTGAAATTTCAGAAAAATAAGGTGAATTTGTATTTGAATGACATGTGTTGGTTCTAGATAGTTTTGTAAATGATTTTATAATTTTGTGATGTGATGGATGAATATTTAATTATTAAATTGAATATTGTCATATCTGTAAAATGATGAAAAAACCATTTGAAAATGTCATTTGGACAGAATTCTATTGCTCTTAGTCCATTCGGACAATTGTGGCTAATGAGTATGAAAACAAAAAGACATGGAATTTTGTATTTTATTACGTTCATAGATGATTTCACGCTATTTGGTCATATCTATTTGATTTTTTACAAATTTGAAACACTTGAATGTCTTAGACGCTATATGAGCGAACTAAAAAATCGAATGAATAGATAGCGTAAATATTTATCAGATCGAATTA
This sequence comes from Dillenia suffruticosa, assembly GCA_033439265.1. Classification (NCBI taxonomy): domain Eukaryota; kingdom Viridiplantae; phylum Streptophyta; class Magnoliopsida; order Dilleniales; family Dilleniaceae; genus Dillenia; species Dillenia suffruticosa. The sequence goes on from JAVTVX010000005.1 coordinate 8,367,182, forward strand.
ATGATCTGTGTAATGAAAAAGACAATAATTCAACATTTAACCATTTCTTATACATCTCAGTAAAGTGGTATTGTAATAAAAAAGAGTAAGATATTGTTGGATATGATAAGATCCATGATGGTACAGATTAAATTATCGATTTTCTTTTGGGGAAATGTCTTGTTAACTACGAGTTATATTTTGAACAAAATGTCTTCAAAATTAGTACCATTAATATTATCTGAAGTTTGGACTGATAAAAAGCCGAGTCTAAGTAATCTCAAACATTAGGGATTAGCTGTTTGTATTTAAGATTTCCAATAAGTTTTAAAAAAATGAGTCCCCGTAAAAGTGGGGTTTTTTTATAGGATACTCCAACCAGTCTAAAAGTTAAGTGTTCGTTGGTAAACAAGAAGATGGTACTGTAACAGAGATTGAATTATGGATGTCACATTTCTAGATAATGAATTTCCTAATAGAAGTGATATGAAAGATATAGAGTCTTTATTTGAATTAGTTAATTCAAAAATTAGCTCTATTTATGATGGATCATTAGAATGATATTGATTCCAGTTGGAGAAATTTAAATTCTAACGATCTAACTAACTTACAAACTCAGAAAAGTATTAAGAAAAATGTGATCAATCGTTATTTTGAGATTAAAGGACACATATTTATTGTTATTCCAGAAGATGAAGAAGAGCTTAAAACATAGATGAGACTCTATTTAACTTGTCGAGAATGAAAGGAAAAGGTAATGGAAGAAAAATTGAAGTCAATGAAATTCAACCATATTTAAGGAATTGGTTGAATTTCTACTGTAGTGCTAAATTCCACAGATGTATGATCTTTTACGATTTCGTTATGATGAACAAAAACTATTGTATCTATGTTGGGAAGTTCGATAACAAGTTTATAATTCTATTCATATATGTCAAAGATATATTGTTAGTCGCGATTGATAAAAAGTATATCATTCAAATATTGAAATGATTGTCTTTCAATTTTAAGTTAAAAGATATGAGTTGAGATAAATTAGAAATTAAAACCTATAGAGATTGTTCTAAAAGATTATTGAGATTATTTCAAGAGTTTTAGAATATAAAGACTCAGCAATGATACAAAATTGAAAATTACAAACCCATTAATAATTCTGTGGTTAAAAGCGATGATTCAAGCGATGCGAAATGCCCTAAACCTCTTGATGAATAAATGAAATGTCCAAAGTACAGCATTTTAGTATATGTTGACCTAGCAGAGTTTTGATGATAGAAAATTGAAAGAAAGAAAATCAGAAAATTCAGAAGTCTGACATTCGTGTCGACCTAGTTCATTAACACATTGACCTACATGGCAGGTCCACTAATTGCAAGTATTGTGTCGATCAATTCATGATATTCACACATACACATTGACCCGTTTGTTGTTTTTGTTGACCTGAGTTAAATGATTCTATATAAACAAGTGTCTGAACACTTCGACCTACATAGACACACATCGTCCTGAATAATGAATGTCTTATGAATCTGACATTCCAACACATTGACCTGAGCATAAGTCCTGTCGACATGAAACTATAGGAATAGTAACACATCAACCTGTTCTCCATACACATAAACCTGTTTTCCAAAAACACATCAACTTGATTTGTAACACATCAACCTGAACAGTACTAGGTGGACCAATTTCATACACTATGTCGACTAATTTAACCGCGCAACAGGAACACATCAACTTAAGTGTTTAGCACATCAATCTGTTAGTTCTTGACTCTGAAATACACACATCAACCCGTCACTGTACTTGTTGACCTGGCAAAAAATACATAGACCAATTCACCTAGATACGTTGACCAATTCAATAAATAAATAGTAATACATCAACCCTTGATGAGCATATGTCGACCCGTCCATTATGTTTCTGAAATAAACACACATCGACATAGTTGAAAGTCTTGTCAACCTGTAGAAACACATCGACAAATTAAATTACTTAAGTCCACCAATCAAAAATTATATAGTAGCATGTTGATATATATTATCAGATATGTCGACCTAATGAGTATTTGCTCATTAAGACACACGTCGACCCGTTATTATCTTCTCGACACAAGATATACACATCGACCAATTGAGCTACTTACGTCGACCAATTGAGCTACTTACGTCGACCAATTTATTACCTGAATAGGAACGTGTCGATACTTTAAAATGACTTGTCAACCTCTTCATAAAGTCTGAAGCATTACACATTGACATGGTTGAAAACTTGTCAATACATATAAACATATCGACTAATTAAAAATCACATGTCTACCAATTTTATTTAGCACAGTTTCTTGTCGACCTGTTCTCATAGAAATATACTAGAAATGTTTCAAATTCAAGTCGATATCCATGTTAAGCTTGTTGACCTGCGTATATCAAAAATCAGATCTGGGAAATAATTTTGAAACTAATGGACTCCTTCTTTTTTCGATTTCTGAAATGTTTCATTTTCTATCAAAACTAACGTTCAAATGTAGAGCAAACAAGTTCTGATTGGCTTATTTAAAAGAGGTGCCAGTAAAAGGAATGAAGACTCAGCGCGAACAAAGGAACAGTAGTAGAAACTTTAATGGCAGGAATTAAATGCCCAACGTTCGGTTGCAATAACTACCACCAACTTTTAACGTATTTATTCAATGTCTTAATAAATATTGAGAAGCAAAAGACGGAGATGGTTACGATGAGACACAACGACTTGAATTAAAAACTCTATTGAATACTGCAAAATCTCTATGCACTTTGCCTTCAAATTGTATTGTCTCGAGAATTTTCACACTGTCAAATTTGAAGAAAACAAACCTCAATTTTTGACATTTATTTCATAGATTAAGTCAAGTGTTAAAGACTAAGAAGTGTATAACATTACCCTAAGTCTAGAAAAGTCAAAATTCAGTCTGAGTAAGATTGAATTATAGTGTTCAGACGTAATATTGTATGAGGTTGAACTTGAACATGTAATCAAGTTTGTAAACTAAACATTTAATGAAAATTCCAGGGGGAATCTAGGAATAGACATACACCGGATTTGGTGGAACCACTATAAAATTTTTCTGTGTTTTCTTTATTTGTTTTTCACTTATTGTCACATAATTTTTAAATTCACAAAAGTTTCAAAAAGTCCATATTCAACTATTTACCCCTCCTCTCTAGTTGAATAATAGTATAGTTGGGAGGTTGAAGTACGCTATGATGTGTACTTCTCTAAACATTTGTCATATTGTGAGTTTAGTCAGCAGATATCTGTCCAATCTAGCGAAAAGTGATTGAATTGATGTGAATAGAATATTGAGATATCTGAAATAAATTGTAAATTATTTTCTTTGTTATTAAAGAAATGATCTAGTATTGAAATGATACACAGATAGTAATTGAGGAGGTGTTTTAGATGAGAGAAAATCTATTTCCGTTATATTTTCTTATTCAATGATAGCGTTATCTCATGGAATAATAAGAAACAAATCTGTATATTTCTTTATATGATAGAAGTAGACTTTGTGATCTGTATTTCTATAATTCAGAGAAAAGTTTGGTTGTGCAGATTTTGCAATATTTGGGAGTAGTAAACAATTTAGTGGGAGTCATGACTTTACAACAATGAGTCAGCTATTGGTTATACTAGAGACTCCAAATATGATAGCAAAAACCAAACATATAGACACAAAATTCAATTTTGTTAAAAACATAATTGAAATGAGGGAAATGACATTGAATTATATGCCTATGTATTTGATGGAGCTTGGTTATTTTACGATACCAATACCTAAAGACATGTTTGTGAGATATGTTTGAATACTTGGGTTACATAGGATGTGACAGTATTTGTGATTGTAATTATAATTGTAATCATATACAGAATATATATTATGTAATGCTCATATTTATTGATATTTGATTTTTTTTGTCCAAAATTCTTATATCTGTGGTTAAAGGTATTTCGAATAAGTTTTGAAATTGAGTCTCTCACACGCGTAATCGTTTCTAATGTCTGTATGTTATGTAGAGATGAGATAATATTAATTTATAGTAGATTAACATATATATGCCGCTTTAGTTAAGTACTAAGATGAGATTACCGATCTTACATATATATATGGTAATCGAGATAGATTCCCATAATCCATCGAACTTGTCTAAGAACCAAGTATAAGTTTTTTTATTGATGTTGTCAGTTTTGAGAACTTGTAAGAAAGAAAACTCATATCAAGTGTTGTGTATATTTGGATTAAAACCTGTATGATGCATTAATTTTAGAAAAGAAGACATACGCTTTCAAGTGGGAAGAAAAAATGTCATAACATGTGTTTCATATCACGTGGGCTTACGTGACATATGGATAATGAGATGGTGCATCCCTCTTTATCTCATTGCGTGAGACTTGGAGGTTCATATTTAACATTCATACCTTTAGGACTTTCGTTTGTCTTGTGAGATTTTATTATAACCCTAGAGCTCATAATATTTTCGCGAGTTACACGATCCACTTGCCTGTATGAAGTTAGTGATTTTCGATTATAATGATCATGCTATGTACGAGTGTAGCCCTCATGTACGAGTGAGAGATGTTAAAAAAATGGGGCGGGTCTACCCATGAGGGTAAACCCGACCCAATCTCATTTTCTTATGATTTTGAATTTAAAAGAGAAGGGTAGGGTGGTTTTTGGTAACCACCCCTCAACCTTCCATCTTCCCTCCCTACATATGTTCCAAAAAGGAACCTTTTCTCTGGTGTAAAAAGGAGTGACATGAATAAAAAGGGAGAGATAGAAGACATTCTCTTATGGTGGTGAGAATGCATTGTGTGTGAAAAAGAGAGGAATGTTCATCCAAAAAAAAAAAAAAAAAAAAGAGAGGAAATTTTTTCTCATTGGATCGAGACATAAATATAGAGTGGGTTTGAAGAATATTGATCGTTGATTTCACTAAGATATTTAAATTGTGGAATATAGAAGGTGATCTGATTTTGTGATATCCTTTCGATTTAGAATACCAAACCGTAAAAAAAGATAAGTGATTTTAATCCATTTTATATCCGAGAATTTTCGCATATAAAAAATTATTTGTTGATTTGTTTAAAAATCTTCGTTTGCATTTACAAACACGGCAATAAAGAAAAAAGATATATTTAGAAATGACATTTCGTGTAGAAATCTCTTCTAAAACTCTTACAAACTCTCACACCACATCTCCAAGAATCATCAGTGTGGCATCCCTCGTCGAAAGTCTTGGAATAATTAATGGCATCATAGTTTAACGTCAAAGGTTTGATCCATATATATAACCTCTTGCTTTCTCTTGCAATCCTCTTTACTGGTTTTCTCCAAAATAACCTGCTTTTGGTTGTGCTGCTATTTTTTGTTACTACGCACATAAATGCAAGAATACTCTTCGATGTGACTTGGAAAGCATGTTTTTGGAGAAGCTAAGCAATTTGGAAAGCACGAGGATCGTAGAGGCCAGTTAGATCAATATCAACAGCAATATATCTGTTCATTTGAGAAGAGAAAGAGAGAGAGTTTGGTTGATTTGATTTTATGTTTGGAGGTTCAAATGGGATTGCTTTTAGAATTCTGTGTTTGAGAGAGAGAGAGAGAGAGAGAGAGAGAGAGAGGTTGAGGATGGGATTTGGATTTCACAACAAATATGATGACCACTAGAGCTGGGAGTACCATGTGAGTAGGATAGTTTTTGTTTTCTTTGAACAACTTTTGTGAGCCTTTTCCCATAGTTTTTTTGCTTATTCCATCGTTTAAATAAATTTAAATATTAAAAATAGATGAATATAATTATAATACCCTTAAAAATATTAAATTGATATAAAAATATTAAGTCTAACACTCAATTACTTCATTAAAATATTTTAATATATTGGTTTTATATGAAAAAACTAATTGTTACAAATATAAAAATAATTATTACAAATATGAAAACAAATAGAATCAAATGTTTTCAAAATGAAACCAATAATTGATTTTATTTCGATATATAATATATTTCCTAACATTCTCTCAAATTTAATATATATAATAAAAACCAATTGAGTTTGAAAGGGAATTTGGATAGAGAAGCTTGGCTCGGACTCGATCTGATCTGGCTTGGCTCAAGTTCTAGCCTCTAACTCCTGGCTCCATCTCGGCTTTTGACTCTAGATCTAGATTTGGCTCCTGGCTTCGGGTTCAGCCTCTGGCTCTTGGTTTAGGCTCTTGATAGGGTGTTATGGATACGTGGATAACCCTTTTTGCAAAGAAAATTTTAATACCACATATGAAGAAATTTAAACAAAAAAATAGTAAATATGACTATGATATTATGTTAAAAATATTGAAAATAATATAAAAATATTAAATCTAATACTCCATTGAAATATTATAATATATTGGGTTTATGTAAAAAAAAATATATTTTTACAAATATGGAAATAATTATTACAAATATAAAATTGAATAAAGTTAAATATTCTCATAATCAAATCTTGATTTAAATTTCATACATAATATATTTTCAAATAATTTCATCTAATGTGATATGATTTGGATGGACAAACAAATTCAATTCATCATATTATCACCACTTGTTTTATGCTTTTAGTGTAAATAATTATGATTATTGATTCATAGATTTTTTTTTTCTTTTATTTACTTGAAGGACGAAAATTTAATACAAGACTCTGATTTCTCCAAATCATCTTTAAGAAATCATCGAATAGCTATAATAATTTATAGATGGTGTCCACAAGATGTGGATTGTATTTTTTTACTGTATAAATATTTATTAAATTTATAATTAACTTAATATCTGAACTAAATTATTATCAAAACCAATGAAAACAGAAGAAAAGGAAAGCCTAACCACTGGAGTCTTAGAAAAGACCAATGAATGAAATAAAATAGGATAATAAGTGGAGTAAAAAGATAATAGAAATAAAGGGATGACGATCTGTGGAACCCAAAAAAGGGAAAAACTTATATTAAAAAAGCGAATGACTCAAGAGAAAAAAAGAGTAAAAATAAAAATAAAAAAAGGACTTGAACGGAAAAAAAATGAAAAATTATGATTTAAAAATAAAGGGATGACCATTCATAGGGTAAAAAAAGAAAAAAAACCTTTGTTTAAAAAAGATGAAAGACTAAGATGAAAAAAAAAGAGTAAAAAAAAAAAGAACTTGAATGAACAAGTGGGACAAAAAAAGGGGGGAAAAACTTACGTCTAAAAAAAATGAATGACCTAAGAAAAAAAAAAGGGATTTAAAAAAAGAGTAAGGACCTAAACAAAAAAATAAAAAATGATAGTCTAAAAATAAAGGAACGACCATCCGTGAGGCTAAAAAAAGTGGGAAAAAATCTATATCCCCAAAAAATAAAGGACTTAAGTGAAAAAGAAAAGGCCGGTTAAAAAAATAAAAAGAGTAAAAATTTGAATAAAAAAATTAACGTCTAAAAATAAACCATTTTAGGGAAAAAAACAAGTGAAAAACTTATATCCCAGAACAAACAAAAAAAGGGTCAAAAGAAGTGGAAGGACTTAAATGAAAAAAATAGAGGTGAATACAAAAAGATGAAAGATGAAAGGGGAAAAAATGGTCCAAAAAAGGCAGAAGGACTTGAACGAAAAAAAATATGATCCTAAAAAGATGAAGGAACATAAAGACTTAAGAGGGAAAAAAATAGACAGGTAACCGGGCCGGTTTGGGCCCGAAAACCGGCCCGGCTGGCCCGGGTAAAGCTCGGACCCGGAACCGGCCCACTGCTATAGTAAACCGGCCCGGTCCAGAACCGTTTACTATAGCGGGCCGGACTGGTTCAAAAAAAATTTGAACCGTGAACTGGCCCGGAACCGGCCCGGGCCTGAACCGGCCCGGAACTGGCATGGAACCGGCCCGGAACGGGCACGGAACCGGTCCGGCCTGGCCTGTTCCGGTTCAAAATTTTCCCATTTTTTTTGAATTTTGAAATTTTTTCAATTTTACCCCTCCCAACAGTTATAAAACGGTTACTTTTGAGGTTATTTTGGTCCATAGGGTCAAAAGTGAAATTAAAAAAAAAAAGTATTTTTGAAATTAAAAAAGTACTTTTGAAATTATCAAAAGTGATTTAAAAAAAATGAAATTAAAAAAAATAGAGCTATAAAATTAAAATGGAATTAAAAAATAGAGTTACAAAAAAAATTTAGAAAAATGCAATAGAGAAGAAAAAAAAAAAGGGCCGAACCGGGCCCGACCCGGAACCGCCGGTTCCGGTTCAACGGGTCGGGCTGGTTCCACAAGAAAAAAAAATGGAACCGGTCTGGCACGGAACCGGAGTGGCCTAGGAACCGCTGCCGGCCCGGCCCGCGGTTCCTAGAACCGCACTTGAACCGGCCCGGGCCCGGCCCGGTTACTTGTCTAGAAAAAAATTAGGTTCAAAAATAAAAAGAGTAAGAAACTAAACTAAAAATATAGAAAACCGTGATCTAAAAACAAAGGCTGACAATCCGTAAAACCAAAAAAGCAAAAGGGAAAAATCCTATTCTCTAAAAAATGAATGAAAAAGAATAAGGATTTGAATGAAAAATAAAAATGTGGTCTAAAAATAAGGGGACAACCATCTTTAGAGCAAAAAAAAAAAGGAAAAATCTATGTCCCAAAATGACGAATGATTTAAGTGGAAAAAAAAGTAGAAAAAAAGGAAGGATTTGAATGAGAAAAAAAAAGTTGTGATCCCATAAATACAAAGGACCAAAGTTGAAAAAAGGGTCCAAAAAAACGCAAAGACCTGAACGAAACAAAAGAACAAAGTGTGGTCTAAAAAAGACGGACCAAAACGAAAAAAATGTACTAACTTGACTGAAGAAAAACAAAAAAAACCGCAGGATACCAAAAATCTAGGACGATCAAACAGGGACATCCAACCAAAACAGGATGCGAACATTAAAAAAAAAAAAAGGTAGCTGCATGAGAAAAAGGGGACAACTATCTTTGGGGCCTAAAAAACAAATGGAGAAATAACATGTCTCAAAATACGAAAGATTTAAGCAGAAAAAAAATGTAAAAAAAAGTGAAAGGACTTGAACGGAAAAAAAGAAGTATGTCTTGTAAAAATGAAGAGCTAAAAGTGGAAAAAAAAAGGGTCAAAAAAGCAAAAGAACTCAATCTTGAAAAAAAAACACGAAAAAAGGGAACAACAGTCTTTGGAGTCAAAAAAAAATAAAAGAGAAAAAACCTATATCCCAAAATGACAAAAGATTTAAGCCAAAGAAAACCAGAAAAAAAAAATGAAATGGCCTAAATTAAAAAAAAGATGGTCTCATGAAGGCGAAGGATCTAAGTTGGAAAAAAGGTTTTAAAAAAAGTGCAATGGGTTGAATGAAACAACAAAAAGAGTGTGATTCCAAAAATTCGAGGGACCCAAGCAAAAATAAAAGACCAATTAAAAACGAAAATTACAAGGATTTGAATGATAAAGATGCAGGATGCAAAAAATATGGGATGACTAAGCAGGGATATTCCACCTAAAAAAGATGCGAACTTAAAAAAAAAAAACAAAGAAAGTACAAAAAAAAGGACTTGAATGCAAAAAGGAAAAAAGGAAGGTGTGGCCCAAAATAGTGTACGACCGCTTAGAGGTGTCCGAATTCGTGCGGAACAGTAGCCGCCTTCAGCACTTTAGTGATATGGTAATCCTTTTATTTGTACTTGTCCATAAAAGCGAAGACCTTGCCAAATCTATGGATGGAAATAGATCAAAGAAAATACCGAATTTTGTAGTCATTAAAACTATTAACTTATTAGTTTTAAAAATGAAAATAAATTAAATTTGAGATATTATAAAACTAAAAAAGTGTGAATTTCATTTATAAAATTCACATTTTTTTGATATATTTCTAATTTTGAGAGTCTCAATGTCCCCATATACTCCTATTTAAAACAGACAAAACAATATAATTATATTCAAAAGATTCGTGCCATAGAAGGATATTGAGATTAAATTATATTTTTATAATAATATAATGTTGGATTTAGAGAATGGTTATAAAACAAATTGAATATTTTATAATAAATAATGATTTTATAATAAGACTCAAAACTCTTACATTCTTCTATTTAAAAAAAAATTAAAACAAAAAAATACAGGTTGAGACTCCCTTTAAGCATGTGCTATTGCTAGAACCAAACAAAGACCTCCACACCCACCGAGGCATTAAGGGGACTAGTTTCTTGGCACCTTTCTCTAATTTTCTAAAATGGAATTTGGAAAGCAAGGGTGTACTCTGTCAAATAAAAACATTTCACCCACTGAATTATTCCCATGTCTCCAACCTCCCTCCCGCATATTCTTGTTCAATGTGTTCTCTCTGCCTCTGCCTCTGCCTCTGCATTGCCGTGGATTTCCTTTGGCCCGAACTTCATTTTTTAGGCTGATCAGGATTTTCTATTATATTGATTGATTTTTTCTTTTCCTTTTTTTTTAAAAGTTAATCATAAATATCTGAAAACTTGACTAATTCAATTCAGACGTTGATTCTCCTATCGTCTATTTTTTATTTTTAAAATTTAAATTTAAGATTTAAATTAACAAAATTTAATGTCATATTACTATGAATTCGAGGCCCACATTTGTTTCACTTCATTGTTCTTCTATCGTCTGTTTTTATTTCAAAATTTAAATTGTAAATTTTGATAAACAAAATTTAATATCATACCGAATAATGGCCCTTACTTGTTTCACTTTCATTGTCCCCACAAATGGAGTCAAAAAAGAGGCATAAAAAGGGGATTTAATATGGTGACGTGGTCACACTCTCATATTTTATTACAAGGTAAAAAAGAAGATAAAGTGAGAAGGTTTTTGGCTTTTTTTTTGCAATAAGTTAGGAATGATATCAAGTGGGCCTAAATCTTGAGGTATCCCCCACTACATTCCAATCATCCAATCATTATTAGAAGTAGCAAAGATTTCATGAGAAAAATATAACAGAAATGAATAATTCAAAGTGTTGGAGGTGGATTTTGCTTCACAAATGATGACTATGTTGATTTGAATGGGATGACTAACCATCTATTAATCTTGATTAATGAGACTTGCAAAAGTTCGTGTGGAGTGTGTTCCGACGGGAAGATTTCGATACTCAAATCAAAAAACAGTTTTCGAAAGAAGAAGTAAACTAAAAGTGAGTTTCGTAATGCATTTGTATGCTAAGTGTGAGGTTAAAGGACTTACCTAGCCAGTCTACTTAATGATGTATATATAGGCCGTGTGTGTGAGTTTTGTATGCATTCGAGATGTTGAAACCTTAGTTTCCATATAAAAGTGTCTCTGAGATTGTAGGACCCTTGAAAAAAGATTTCCATGAGATCCAAAATCCTTTTAACCAAGAAAGTTCTAAGCACTGAAGAATTTCTTTTTTTATCGATTAGGATTCAAAATTTCTTTACTAATTACGAAATATCACTTCTGTGATTTTGGAAAAGTCAAATATTGCCTTGAGTTGACTGGATGCCGAGCATCGAGGGGATCTTGAGGCTCGCCTTCTATAGAGTAGACTCTAATCGATGAACATCAAGAGGACAACCCATGCCTACCCGCTAGGTGTCATGTTCTAACACCTTTCGTCTATTGGGACTTGGGCCTCTGCTTTACAACAATGGACTTTCAGCCTATGTATCATCACTTGCCCCTTACTTCTTATGTCATTTTAGATAAAACAACATAATGAGTAAGTTTAAACATCACTACCTGATAGGTCAAGAGATATTAATGGAGATAACCACAAAATAAATAATTTCAAAATAAATGCTATGTGGGAAGTTGAAGAGTTTGAATTCTTTATTTATTACGAACATCTTTCATTGGGGCATTTTGGTCATCTGGAATATTGTAAAGATCATGCCTTCATGACTTTAAAATAGGAGAAAGGGCTTCAACACTGCTTTGAAGTGACTTCGAGTACTCTAAAAATGACTCCACATGTTTCCCCTATTGAGAACCAATGCTTTTGAATGACAACTTGAATATAGGTTTTGATCCACAAAACTTGGCGATTTAGAATACTTTTGCCAATACAAGACTCCATCAAGAATTGGACTGTCGATACAAGGTCTCATCATGATGTTCGGGATCCTGGCATTATGGTGGAATCCGTCAAGATTTCTCGAGGATGTTAACTTTGGGTACAGAGAGATCTTAACTCAGAACGGAGAGATTTTTGTTCGTAAAGGAAACTCTCTTCTCAAGGTAAAAATCATCGTCCAGCCCCTTGGTGCAACAGGTGACTGAGGATTCTTCTTCAACCCTTTTCAGGTCAGGCAATAAGAGGAGTTGGGATATCGATAGAGAATGTGTGAAATTTGATGCATCTTTTCTATCTCTTTTTTGGCCATCTCTACTTTTCAAAGTACTTCCTAGCTTCTCTAGTAAAAATTCTGTAATTTTTCTCTGGTTGTATGATGTCTCTTTTGCCTCGTAGGAAACTTTTATATTTCTCATTTCATCTGTAACTATTTTGTCTTGTAACGATATTGATACATGAACTTATTGTCTCTTCTTCCTAGAAATTGTACTGTACGTCTATCCTGTATCTGTAATGTAAAGTATAATAATAATTCTCGATACATTTGAATCATACAACTAATGTTTTTCTTAGTAGATTACATGTGTTTAATCGTCGTTAACTCATTTTAAGAGTCAATTAAAAGTATGGGTCATGTCTACCCATCGAAGAGATGCATCACCCCTTATTAACGATATGGTGGGTTCGGTAGGACATTTGACTGAGAGGTTCAAACAATAGGATAAGCCATATCTACTTGACAGGGAGATACATCCCTTATTGACGACACGCTATGTTCGGTAGGACATTTAGTCAAGAAGGTTCAAACGATAGGATGAGCCATATTTTCCCGGACAAGGGGATACATCCCTTATTGATGACACATTATGTTCAGTAGAACATTTAATCAAGATGGTTCAAATGATAGGATGGACCATGATAGGGAGTTTCCCTTATTGATGTCATAGCTATAGAATTAGATCAGTTGGTGGATAGGTCAGTATAGTAGGGCAGAGGACCTTAGAGGTCTTACATGACTGTTTGGTTAGTTACGAAATAGAGCATTTTCTCTCGAGAGATTGACAATCATCATTGATAATAGATATGCGGGTTTTCAGAGTTCTAAGTTCTGGGCACGATTGAACTATTTAGCTGGTTGAGACGATATGTTCTCAAGCATACTTCCAATGCACTGGTAAGAATCTTCCCAATTGAGTACTAGTTTTCCCCAGGTTGAGGTTGATCGGTTACCTCCACCTTCCTTAACATCGTATCTCCTAGTTTGAACGTTCTAGTCCTGACTCGTCTGTTGTAGTATCGTGCCATCTATTGTTGATAAGTGGTCAGTCGAACGAATACAATTTCTCACAATTTGGAGAGTAAATCTAATCATTCATGTAATATGAGTTCGTTCTGCCCATGTTCGTATTGGTCTGCCAATCTCCACTGGTATCACTGCTTCACAGCCATAAGTTAAACTGAACAGACTTTTTCCTATTGCCTTTCGAGGTGTCATTTGGTAGGCCCAAAGAATGCCGTACAACTCATTTACCCGGCAACCTTTGAGTTTGCCCAGTGTAGCCTTTTAGTCCTTGTAGGATGGTTTGGTTCGTTATCTCAGCGAGGTCGTTAGTTTGTAGATATGCAGCAAAGGTGAAGCGATGCTGGATTTCTAATATGCTGCAAAAATCTTAAAAATTTTTGTTATCGAACTGTTTGCCATTGTCAGTAATCAGGACGTGAGGTATTCCGAATCGGATAATGATTTGCATCTTTTCGTAGGTGATCTAGGCCAATATTTCGGCTTCTACCTACTTGGTGATATAATTGATGGCCACGATTAGGGACTTCCACTGTTTGGTAACTATAAGGAATTGACCTAGGATGTCCATCCCCCATTGTGCTTACGGTCGTGGCTTGCTATTGGGTAGAGTTCAATAGAGATCTGACGGGGTACCAATATGAAGTATTAATATTTGTCACATCTTTTAATGTAACCGTCCATACTAGATTTCATGGTAGGCTAATAATACTCCTATTGGAGAGCTTTATTCGCCAAATTCCATGTACTTAGGTGATAGCAATAATTTTATATATTTGAATTATATATTTTAGGTTTTGTTTATGATATTTAGAACTATCTTAGACCTTATTTTATGATATTGCATTACTTAATTTCGTGGATTAAATTTTAGGAAACTTTGGACTTATTTAAGGAAATTTGGATTGCACAGACAACTATTAGTATTTTGGACATATTTTTTGTTTTGATATCCGATTGACTTGATTTTTGTGGCGTTGAAAAGAAAACTTCAAAACTTACAAATCTTGTGAAGAGTGCAAAAGTTGATTCAAGCCAGAAGCTATCTAAAAATTGGAAACAAGTTATTACATTGCTGAAATTCAAGAAAGAGAAGTACTTGTTAAAGTGGAAAACCACTTGAATTTATCTAATAAAAGATTTTTGAGATAAAATTGTTAATAATTCCAAGAATCTTTAAAATCAAGGATAAGGATGAAGTTTTCAAAACTTGGAGAAGAAAGAAGATAATGTTTATCAGAAGAAAAACAAGTATTCAAATCAAACAATACCAAGTTTTCAAGATTCAACTTTTTAGAGTTTTAGTCCTATAAATATAGCACACCCTAAACTTGAAAATAACATTTCTCACACATAGACAAATTTTAGAGTTTTACTTTTCTTGTTTTTCTTTATAATATCTAGCTAATTTCTTTTATTTTTGGTACTCAATGAATTCTATTTTTTAATTAATATTATGAATTGATTTATTTCTTTCCTTTAAATATTTAGTGGTATGATTATTGTTTGATGAGATTTTATTATTGATTATGTTTAGACATGCATTTTTTATGATTTAAAATTGAATGTATGCATGACCAATATAATTATAAGAGATTAGTCAAATATAATAAAATCCGCATGGTGTTAAGAGATCGACGGATGATTCATTCTGTGTGTGGGAATTTTAGGAGAAACTATAAATTATAGATTTTTCATAAATCTTAATGCATTTCGACTTAATCAAAATTGTATGAGCATTAGGTTTTTATTAATCGAATTAGAGTTTTATTACATGACCATTGGATGAATTTAATTTAGAGAAAATCTGTCATCATCAACAATAATTTTGTAGTCAATAAACTTTAATGGATTTGAAAGAATTCAACCATGTAAAAAATTAAAAACAGATGAAATCGATATTATAGGGTTTTATAAAATTAGAGTTTCTATCTATTGATTTAAGTTTTTTTAATATTTTCGTTGTTTTTGATATTTTCATGATTGTAATTTATTTTGTCCAATTTAGATAGATTAGTTTATAATTGGTAATATAAAATATTTTTATGGGAACAATACTTACTCGCACTATACATAACACTTAACTATGATATATTTGCCCGAAATCATGATATCAAAATCGTATAATAAGTTTTTGATACCGTTGGGGATATTCTTATATATCCACCCGAATAGTTGTGTTTGAATTAGACACTATTTTGTATATTTCTTGATACTTTTTTTCTCATATTGCTTGGTATTTAGTTTTTTAGGGTTATACAATTACTATTTAGCATTTATATTAGAGAGAACTCAAGTTGCCAATGAGGGCTGAAAATTCATTGCTCCAAAAACTAGGGTTACAATAGTGCCTCCTTAAGTATATATAATATTAGGGCTTTTTAGGGTTTAAGGAGTGAATTCTCCACTCTACTAATCCAGAACTAGAACTGGACTTTATTGCTATCAAGCAAGGCTAAAGCTACTAACAAAAGAAAGGAACTAAAATCATAATGATTAGGGTTGGCACTAAGCCGAATTGGATCCCTCTCGAGCCGGATCTTCTTGGGCCGGGTCACAGGCCATGGTTTGGGTCTCGACCCATCTCTTTAGTGGGCTCTAATACTTCCTCACTCTCCTTCAAGAGCCATAATTGGTGTAGGTTTCTTGTGCTACTACATACTAGCTTTCTGTTACTTGGCTACTCACTAGAGGCTCGCGGTTGGTGCTCCCCTTCTCCTTCGGGCTCGGACCCATTTTGCTTGAACTCGTTTTGCTTCCCCTCAACCTTGAAGCTCTATAGGACTCCTTGGGGCTCTAGATCAACCATCCTTATGCCCTCCTTGTTGTTGGACTACATCTGCCCCTCTTCCATGCCACTCGCGTGTGGCTGATGTGCACTTGGCTTGATTGCACACTCAATGGCCTCCAAGGGTTGTTTCCTTGCTTCAGCATGCTTAGATCTGAGCCTATCATTTCTCATGGTCCTTCTTAGATCTACAACACATATACTTGGGGGCATGTTATTTTACAATATGCTTCAACAACCTAAGATCATTTTACTCTCAAGATTGTGTAACTTATGTTGCCTCTACAACAAAAGTTTCTTTTTATACAACCTTAGTGAAGGATCAAGGTTTAATCTCTTCTTATGATGAGTAATATATGTTATCTCTGCAACATAGTTATATCATATTAGATGTTCTTAAAATTTTTCTAACACAATTGAATTATATTAGACAAGTTAAATATTCTAGAACATGCTCTTTTTGGATAAATGACTCAATGGATAAAAGACTCTATGGTATACCCAAGTCGGTACAAGATGACGTAAAGTCATCCATAGATAATAGCCTTCCAAATGCAGATGCCATATAACTCAACCCCTGCCTATCACACAGCATCATAGACACATTATGCAGTTTAACCCAAACAGCAATTGTCCTAGGCTCAAACTCGATGGCAGACACACCCATGTTAAACCTACGCAACATAAATGGGACTTGGCATGGATTCTTATCAAAGGTCTACTGAAAATGTTGATTTGAATTGAATCTCAATAAAAATACTCATGGCCCAAGTATGACAACCTCAATGAGCCCCAACCTACTCCACAATAATGATGCAATCCTATTTACCTCTTTAAATAGCAATCGCCATCCAATGGGGTTTCCAATCAAGGTAAACTCATATGCCTTAGCACCTTTCTTAACCAAGGATTCAAGGACAACAAATATACCTCCCTCTGTGCCAGATAAAACCTTCTCATAAGTAAGAGAAACCCCTTTCACATGTTTCCTCTTACTGTCCATGGGGTCGTTTCCAGGCCTAACTCCCAATGCAGCTGCATAATTCATCGTCTCTTTTGGTGACAAGAGTTGGCCCTCATCAACCACACTATGAACCATCTCCAAAGGAACCAATTTTTTTTTGTTCTGGTTCTAGTGTGAACGCAAAACCTTTTCAGGTTCTAGTGTGAACACAAACCCTAGAACCTTCCTTTGTTGGTTATAGTGTGAACACAGAACCTTTTTGGGTTCTAGCATGAACGCAGAAATTCTTCTTCTTCTTTTTTGGTGCAACAATCAACTTCCACTACTCGCTATCAAAACAGTCATCAGAGACCAAAAGCCGATGTTGGGGAAGAAAAATCTAAAGGTGCTGATGATGGATCCGGTAGTCAATTGGCTTAATTGCTTCTATAAACAATCAATTGATGGAAATACTGTCACGCCCCGACCCACTCCCGAGCCTGGCACGCAACCAGCCGGCCGCGGCACCCAGATGCACGGGCACCATGTCCCGCACATCGAAGCACCGTAAGGCTGTTGACATTCACATAATCCAAGTTTCCAAATCACATAGAGCTCCAAGTGATAAAAATAATACATGTATGCCTCAATATAAATTAAAACAAGTGAGAGTTATCCTTATACAGACCAGAAGAATTATAAATACAGTCATCTCAATTTAAACAAATACAATGGTCATCCTAACTTTCTCAAGATGAAACAATAACCTCAATATATAGCGGAAGATCGGGTAGTCATACCTTGGCCCAGTAGTCTCCAAAGAATATCCAATACAACAATGCGCACAAATCTCTCAGTCCGAGTCTACCTCTGTAGGAGAGAAATGTGAGGGGTGAGTACCGTAGAGAGGGGGGTTGGTACTTAGCAAGTCGGGGGGATGACATGCTACAATTAATTTTTGGGTGAATTAGGAGTGCCAAAGTTATATCCCAATAAATCCATAGTATGCAAAAAAAAAATATTATGACATCTCAATAAATCATTCACGACATACGTATCAAATCAAATATGCATCCAGTATGCATGTCCGTTATATCATGTAGAGTCGGCAAAAAATATCCCGGCAAGGGCCAACCATGGCCAAGGACAGACAACGTTGGGGGCTTTCACAGTGCAAGTAACAAAATAAGGATCTCTATCCCAACGTTGGCCACAGACTACTCCAACTAGCCTGTATATATATATCGTACACGTATCAAGGATCAAGCGTGTATGGAAGTCCGCCGGTGCTAGACCTACCAAGGTCCTCCCCGGAGTAGTTCAACCGATAACTGTCCGTACAATATGTATGACAATCTGGCAGATACCCCCTGCAGAGGCGTATCCGGGCACAACAAGTGCCTCTACCAAATATCCTTCGTAGCTACGGAATGCCATAGGAAGCACATCATCATCATCACAGTATCCACAGGGGCATCCAGCCCAAATCACATATCTCAAGCCAAATTATCAAGCCCTATCATATCAAAAGCATGTGCCAATATGCAATGGAAGCATAAAATCATGTGGATATATCAAAGTGTGGCACAATCATCAAGTATCAAAATCATGGATGCATATCGATATAAACAAGTTGGGACACTCCATATATCACAAAACATTTTCATAAATCCAGGAGAATAGGTCAATCATACCATTTTAAATCATGCTTTTGAAAGCTTTTTAAAACACGGTATCAATTAAAAGTAGATGTCAAGTCCCACTCACAGTTAGGGGAGGATAACGCACTCTCTAATATCTCCACAAAGCGTAAATCAAGTGTTCCCTCTGTTCAACTCAAATAACTCTTAGGGAGACAAACAATCTATAGATTTTTAACCTGCGCAGTCATGGAAAACAGACTATAACTTTGGCTATACAAATCCAAATCAGATGATTCTTATCTCATTTTAAAGCTAAGGGATAGCACTATAACTTTCATTTTTCACACTTCCTCAGATTCAAATCACAGAATTCCCGGTAAGCCTCATTTTGTTACAGCCATATTTAAGTTTCAGATTCTGTCCGATTTTTGTGTAGAAGCTATAACTTTTATCCTACTCCCCAAAGTCTAATGAAATTTTAACATGTTATAGCTAAGATGTAGATCTACAACTTTTGTTTTTGAGTTTTATCCAAATATGTCTGGAAGGGGTTGAACAAAATTCATGAACAGGACAGATACGTTTTAGTGAAACATACAGTTTCTGTCAACACAGTTTTAAGGAAAATTGTATAACTTTAATTTCCTCATGCAAAATGGTTGAAATTGTTTATATGTTATAGGCAAGGAGTATATATATAACTTTCATGTTTTGTATTTCTTCAAACTAAGACTGGAGAGGGGTCGTTTTTACTCACTACTGTCAAGGTTCGAAACAGGATGCTTCTATGTCGAGTTTCAGGAAAAGTGCCATAACCTTTGGCACAGGTATCAGATTTTGGTGATTCTTACCTCGTTGGAAAGATAAGACTTAGATCTACAATTCATATAACTAGCACATTTTCAAATTCTAGCTCTAAGATGCCTTAAAACAGAGATGACATCATGGACAGAAATAAAATTTAAAGTGAGACATGTTAAAATTTCTTACCTCACTTTCTTTGTCTTCCTCTCTTGCTTCTCTCCTTGTTCTCACGAATTTGGGAAGAATGAACAAGCATTCTAAGGCCTTCTTCTTTTATTATTGTGTTAATAACTCACCACCCTAGGATCAAATCTCTAATTAATCTAAACTATAGAATCATTTTGACTATTGCATGTGTTTTGAATAGTTTTTTTTTTCATGTGCATGTGTTCTCATTGGCCCACCTTGCCTTTCTTATCTCCATTTGGCCAACACCTGTCCTCCTCACTATAACACTTGTTCAATACAAGAATACACTTGTCACATTTCATTTAAGTTTTGTTAATTGCTAACAAGTCCTTTGACTTAACAAAATTCTAATTTGACCCCTAAAATTTTCATAATTACACACTAGGCCCAAAATCTTATATTAGACCTAATTAAATTTATTTAATGTGAAATTAAGGTTTTGAATCTCTTTGAGTCAAAATTGATCTAATTTGTATTTTACCGTCAAATATCATTTTTTTTTTGTGAAAATTCATGAACGTAGTAGTAGAAATATCATATATATATATATATATGAAATGGAATTCACTATAGAATACACTGAGGGTCGGTGTTACATTTTCCTAACCCCATAAAAACAAGTTTCGTCCCCAAAACTAAAATAAAACCATATAGGGAAAGGAAAATTACTCAGTAAATAGATGAGGGTACTGTCCCCTCATAGTCTCCTCGAGCTCCCAAGTCTCCTCCTCGACCTGGTCGTTACGCCACAAAATATGTACCAGCGGGACATCCTTGCTTCGCAGTCTACGGATTTGCTGGTCAAGGACTGTTACGGGCTGTACAGGTAAACTCAGTTCCTCCCGTACTCAACTGGTGGAGGTTCTAAAACATGAGAAGGGTCAGGCATATATCTCCTAAGTACCGAGACATGGAACACATCGTGAATACGTGCCAACTCCTTTGGTAGGTCTAATCTATATGCCACACTTCCGATTCTCTCAAGAATACGGAAGGGCCCAATATACTTGGGGCTCAGTTTGCCCCACTTCCTGAAATGGATCACCCCTTTCCAGGGTGAGATCCTCAAAAATACCATGTCTCCCTCTTGAAACTCTAGTTGTCGCCGCCTACAGTCTGCATACACCCTCTGTCGATCTTGGGCGGCTCTCATCCTCTGTCGGATGATCTTGACCTTCTCCCTCGTCTCCTCAACAAGCTCCATACTGCTGAGATGCCTCCCACCGACCTCATTCCAGCATAAAGGTGTGCGGCATCGCCTCCCATACAATGCCTCGTATGGAGGCATCCCGATACTCGTCTGGTAGCTGTTATTATATACAAACTCTACAAGTGGTAAATGCCGATCCCAGTTACCATGAAAATCAATAACACAAACCCGAAGCATATCCTCAAGTGTCTTAATCGTACGCTTTGACTGGCCATCTGTTTGAGGATGATAGGCTGTGCTAAAGTTCAGTCTACCCAATGCCTCCTGCAACTGGGCCAGAACCTAGACATGAACCTGGGGTCCCTGTTTGAAACAATCGACACAGGCACCCTGTGAAGTCGTACTATGGTGTCCATATAGAGACGTGCTAGTACCTCCAAGGAGTAGTCACCACGGGTGGGGATAAAGTGTGCAGATTTGGTGAGTCGATCGACAATCACCCAAATCGCATTATGCTGCGTGAAGGTCCTCGGTAACCCCATCACGAAATCCATGGTAATATGTTCTCACTTCCACTCAGGAATGGGAAGTGGCTGTAAAATACCTGTTGGTTTTTGGTGTTTAGCCTTCACCTGCTTGCACACCAAGCACCGTGCTACAAACTCTGCTATCTCCCGCTTTATGCCCGACCACCAATAACTGCCTCTGATGGTGCAGTACATCTTTGTATACCTCCGGACGTTCAAGTTGAGACCATCCTCAAACTTGAACCTCAACTTACTGGGTGTAGCTAAGTCCAGAACAAAAGTGGCTAGTCTCCTCAACTCGACCTCATACTCGGTCACAGTCCGAGTCCCCTGCCGCAGGTGGTAGAACTCCGTCCTCTTCCTGTTCTGCTGGAACGCTAAAAAATATCTACGGTTGAACTCCCGCAGAAAGTCCTCCCAACTTCTGGGCTCCGCTGCATCATCACAAACTGCCTCCCACCACGAGAGGGCATCTCCATCCAATAATCTGTCGGCCACTCGGAGTCTGAACTCCTCACTCAAGCCAAGGTCTGTCAACACTCGGCGGGTGCGGTTGATCCAGTGTTTCGCAGTAGTGGAATCACCTACCCAAGAGAACTCGGTATAGCCTAGCTTCTCGCCTCCTTTACGAGCTGGGTAAGCTCGTGAATCCTTCTCAACGTCGAAGAAGTACCGTCGCTAGGTCTAGAAACTACAGATGGACCAACAACCGGTGGAGGCTCTGGGCGACTAGTCATGGCACGGCCGTAGGGGTTGGCTCGACCATTGGTGGTGGTGGTGGTGGTGTCATTTGAATGCCGTGGGCAGCATACCACTCGAACACCTGTCGGTAGGCATCCAGCGGTGGCGGTGGTGGTAGATTTGCGACCGTGGTGGCCGGTGGTGTAGGCACTAAAGGAGAATCGTGTGAGGAAGACACGTCTTCCGGTACACTGGGGGGCTCAGTAGGTAAGAAGTGGGTACCTCGTCTAGTCGTCATATTTCTGCAAGAAAAAATGCATTAATTAGGCAGATATATAAGAATTAGGGTTAGTTATGGAATAACTAACCCCCTAAAAGAAATCAACTTGGCATCGGAACCAATGGATAAGGTATGCTAGGTTAGATATGACCCGTATCCAACCCCCTAAAAATGGATGAACTCATCTGCCTATGACCATGTACTGGGATTTCATGACTGTACAGTAACTCTCACATGCATTGAGGACTTTCAAAATCAGATTTACCTGGGGATATTTTTTTTTTTGAAATCAGTTTCTCAACTTAGCTCTAACCAAGAGTTCTGATACCAACCGAGGCCTGTCACGCCCCGACCCACTCCCGAGTTGGGCACCCAACCAGCCCGCCGCGGCACCCAGATGCACGAGCACCATGTCCCGCACATCGAAGCACCGTAAGTCTGTCGACATTCACATAATCCAAGTTTCCAAATTACAGAGATCCCCAAGTGATAAAAATAGTACATGTATGCCTCAATATAAATTAAAATAAGAGAGAGTTAATCTTATATAGACCAGAAGAATTATAAATACAGTCATCCTAATTTAAACAAATACAATGGTCATCCTAACTTTCTCAAGATGAAACAATAACCTCAATATATAGCGGAAGAGCGGGTAGTCATACCCCGACCCAGTAGTCTCCAAAGAATATTAATACAACAATGCGCACAAATCTCTCAGTCCGAGTCTACCCCTGTAGGAGAGAAATGTGAGGGGTGAGTACCGTAGAGAGGCGGTTGGTACTCAGCAAGTCGGGGGAATGACATGCTACAATTAATTTTTGGGTGAATTAGGAGTGCCAAAGTTATGTCCCAATAAATCCATAGTATGCAAAAAAAAAATATTATGACATGTCAATAAATCATTCACGGCATACGTATCAAATCAAATATGCATCCAGTATGCATGTCCGTTATATCATGTAGAGTCGGCCGAAAATATCCCGGCAAGGGCCAACCATGGCCAAGGATGGGCAACGCTGGGGGTTTTCACAGTGCAAGTAACAAAATAAGGCTCTCTACCCCAACGTTGGCCACAGACTACTCCAACTAGCCTGTATATATATATCGTACACGTATCAAGGATCAAGCTTGTATAGAAACCCGCCAGTGCTAGACCTACCAAGATCCTCCCCTGAGTGGTTCAACCGATGACTGTCCGTACAATATGTATGACAATTTGGCGGATACCCCCTGCAGAGGTGTATCCGGGCACAACAGGTGCCTCTACCAAATGTCCTTCGTAGTTACGGAATGCCATAGGAAGCATATCATCATCATCACAGTATCACAAGGGCATCCAGCCCAAATCACATATTTTAAGCCAAATCATCAAGCCCTATCATGTCAAAAGCATGTGCCAATATGCAATGGAAGCATAAAATCATGTGGATATATCAAAGTATGACACAATCATCAAGTATCAAAATCATGGATGCATATTGATATAAACAAGTTGGGACACTCCATATATCACAAAACATTTTCATAAGTCCAGGAGAATAGGTCAATCATACCATTTTAAATCATGCTTTTAAAAGTTTTTTAAAACATGGTATTAATTAAAAGTAGATGTCAAGTCCCACTCACAGTTAGGGGAGGATAACACACTCCCTAATATCTCCACAAAGCGTAAATCAAGTGTTCACTCCGTTCAACTCAAATAACTCTTAGGGATAGAAACAGTCTGCAGATTTTTAACCTGCGCACTCATGGAAAACAGACTATAACTTTGGCTATACCAGTCCAAATCAGATAATTCTTATCTCATTTTAAAGTTAAGAGATAGCACTATAACTTTCATTCTGCACACTTCCTCAGATTCAAAACACAGAATTCCCGGTAAGCCTCATTTTGTTACAGCCATATTTAAGTTTCAGATTCTGTCATGTTTTTGTGCAGAAGCTATAACTTTCATCCTACTCCCCAAAGTCTAATGAAATTTTAACATGTTATAGCTAAGATGTAGATCTACAACTTTCGTGTTTGAGTTTTATCCAAATATGTCTAGAAGGGGTTGAACAAAATTCATGAACAGGACAGATACGTTTTAGTGAAACATACAGTTTTTGTCAACACAGTTTTTGCCGCAAGCGAAAACTTAAGGCGGCAAGTCTCTACAATTCAGTGGGGCTTTCAAGGGACATTGCAGTTTGGCGATCTCCGACCACTACTAGAAAAACTAGCATCAGTGACGGATAAATATCGACGGAAAAAATTCCATCGGTAATACCGACGGATTTCCGACGAATTAGCGACCGAAATAATTCCGTCGCTAAACCAAAAAAAATAAAAAATAATAAAATAATAAAATTATCAGCGACGGATTACCGACGAAATATTTAGCGACGAAAATATTCCGTCGGTAATCCATCGGTGAATTGGTGAAGCCAAAAATTTTTTTAAAAAAAATACACAATCATTAGCGACGGATTACCGACGAAAAAATTAGCGACGGATTAGCGACAGATTTTTTTATTTTTTAAATTTTTAAATTTTTTAATAATTTTTATTTTTATTTTATTTTGTAGAACAATAATATTATTTTATTTTTTTTCAATTTTTTTATTATTTTATTTTAATTATAATTTCATATTATTTTATTATTATTAAAAAATATGAGATAAAGATAATAAGTAAATAAAATAAAGATATATGATTAAAAGATAAACTTGGTCTAGTGGTTGGCGCTCTCTCTTCCTCACTCTTCTGCATGGGTTCGATTCCGCCCGGAGGCAATTGGGGGGGCTCTTGAGCTTTCTCTTGTTTTCTTTTCAGAATTAAAAAATCAGCGACAGACACCTGGTCCGTCGTTGATTTTTTTTTTTGGTTTTAGTGACGGTTTTTTTTCATCGCTAATCCGACGTTGATATTTGTGACGGAAAAAAAATCGGTCACTAAAAATTAATGATGTCACTTTTTGCAACGGATTTAGCGACGGATTTTTCCGTCGCTGAAAGTCCGTTTTCTAGTAGTGGACTGTGGTGGACATCGCAACTGCAACCATGGCTCCTTGTTCAAATGGTAAAGCTCAAGTGTGAGCAAAAAGCCTACGGCAGTAATTTTTTTCTCGTTTGACTAGGCTAAGGGGGCCATCACTAATTGGTCTCCTGCCATGGTAGCCCCTATAGCCGTGGCTGCCTCTCTCCTCAGTTAGCGAGACCCTGCTTGTGGCTGAGGGGCCTTTTTTTTGCCCATCGGAGGTCGAAAGAAGACTCCCTGGTTTTTTAGGAGTGATCTATTGCTGCCAAGGGGCTTGACCTCCCACTACAAAAAACCGTGGTTTTAGTGACCGAATTTAGCGGCAAATACTATTCGTCACAAAATTCCAATGAACTTACCGACAAAATCTATATTTATCACATATTTTC
This sequence comes from Dillenia suffruticosa, assembly GCA_033439265.1. Classification (NCBI taxonomy): domain Eukaryota; kingdom Viridiplantae; phylum Streptophyta; class Magnoliopsida; order Dilleniales; family Dilleniaceae; genus Dillenia; species Dillenia suffruticosa. The sequence goes on from JAVTVX010000005.1 coordinate 8,392,965, forward strand.
AACAAATTCTAGAACAAAAAAAATGACGCTAAAATATCACAAAATTCGTGAGAGAGTAGTGACGAACAATAATTTCGTCTCTAATAAGTGACAAAAAAAACATTCGTCGCTAAATCTGCAACAGAAAAGAAAGTTCGTCGCTAATTTAGCGACAAAACATAATTTGGTCGCTAAATTTGCGACCAAAAAATAATTCGAAGCTAATTCAGCAACAGTAATTTTTGTCGCAAAATTTGTCGCTAATTTGCAAAAAAAAAAATTCCTCATCGCTAAATTGGCAACAAATATTAGAATTCGTTATTAATAGTGCAACGAAAAAAAATTGATCGGCATATTTGTCGCTAAATAGCAACAAATACACTTTCCGTTGCAAAATTTTTAAATGTTTGTTGCTAAATTTGTTGCTGATTGACCACAAACGAGATATTTGTTGTTAAATTCGTCGCTAATTTGTTTCATTCTATTGTTCCTATTGTGAATCAATTCATACTTCACTTACTTATGTAACTTTTTCAAGTTGTCCCAATTTTCTAACATTTTTAAAGTAATGAAATCGATTTTCGATACATAATAAATGAGTATTATCTTGTCATAATCACTTTTCATAATAATATTACTTATTTCTTTGTCATTTTATATAAAAAATGTAATTAAGTACTATTGTTTGCGCTAGTAAATTTTATTGATATAAATAAAAGAATTTAATAATGACTGACATTGAAAGCATTATACATTTATGAAGATGTAAAGAATAGCAAGTATAATTAACAAGATAAAAGTATTTTTATCTATAATTTTGTTATTTAATGTTATTAATTTAATAATTAATAACTTGCATCTCATTTAGCAGTTTAATAAAAAAAATTTATAGTGTTTTAGCTAAATTCGTGAAAAAATTTAAATGTTCGTTGCAAACACTGTTACAGATTTGCAACAAATATACTTTTTCGTCGCCGAATTACCAACAAATCAAAGCCTCTCCCACTCTCTCTCACGGATTCAAACGCGAAGGTACTCTCTCTCTCTCACTCGGTCGCTCCGGCGGCAACGCCGCCGAATCTTGGCTGGGGAGGGGCGCTCTGCCCCTCCGTGATCCGGCCGCAGAGGCAACCAGAGGGGGAGGCGCCGCCTCTGCCCCAAGATCCAGCAGCAACGGCGACGAAAAACGCATTCGTCGCTGAACTTCAGCGACGAACAACGAGTTCGTTGATGATTTCAGTGACGAATGAAGAGTTCATCGTTGAATTAAGCAACGAATCCCGAGTTCGTCGCTGATTTCAGCGACGAATAACGATTTCGTCGCTAGTTTTTTTAAAAAACCATCCTCCTTTGCAATTTTCCCCACACTCCCTACACGGTGCCTCTTGCTCTCTCTCTCTCAGGGATTCAAGTGCAAAGGTATTCTCTTTCTCGGTCGCTTCGGCGGCAACGCCGCCGAATCTTGGCGGGGGAAGGGCGCTTTGCCCCTCCGTGATCTGGCCGCAGAGGCGACCAGAGGGGGAGGCGCCTCCTCTGCCCCGAGATCCGGCCGCAATGGCTAGATCTGGGGAGGGCCTCCCCCCCGAGATCCGGCCGCAGTGGCCGAATCTGCGGAGGGCCTCCCCCCGAGATCCGACCGCAGCGGCTAGATCTGGGGAGGGGCCGGTTTCCCCTCCCCGATCCGGCCGCAAGCGGCTTGATCCGGGGAGGGGCCGGCCCCTCCCCTCCCGCCTCGGCGAACAGACGGGGGAGGGTTCCCCCTTGCCCCCGATTCGACGACAGCGTTGCCAGATCTAGGTGGGGGAGGCTCCCTCCCTCACGGGCCTTGGCGAAGGACCTCGTCGAGGCCAACGCGGTCCTCCCCCTGGCCTAATTCGGCGATGCTACCACCAGATCTGGGAAAGGGAGCGTCTCCCTATCCTGCCGCGGGACCTATTTTTTTATATATAATTAACTTTTATTATAAATTTTATATTATATATGTAATTTTATATATTATTTATTATAATATATTATATATTATAATTTTAATAATATTATAACATTATATATTATAAATTTAATATCTAATTTTAACATATATAATTTAATATATTATATATATTATAATGTATTATATATTATATTTTAAACATTATAACATATATGTAAAATTATAATGTTAATGTTCTATATTTAACAATATTATATAATATATAATATATATATAATGTTAATGTAGAATAAATAGTTAATGTTATATAATATATATAATTAATGTTCTATATATTATTATATGTAATGTTATATATATTTAACAATATATATTATGTATAATGTTCTATTATATATATTAAATAGTGGTAATTAAAAAAAATTATATAATGCAGAATTTTATGTTGCATTAAATATTTTTTCTAGTATTAACATTATAATTATATATTTTATTTTATTTTAATTAATGCCAAATATTTTATTATATATTTTAACATTAGATTAATTATAAATAACATTAAAGGTTTTGTGTTGCAGATGTGTTTGCTCTGATTGGACATGTTATTCAAGTAGAGGGGAGAAAAGTAGATATTGAAACGGTTGAGGTATACATTTTTTTATTGCATTTATTCTTTTCTTTTCATTTTTTTTATCCCTTGTTCCTAGTATGCATCTATGTATGTTGTATTTTCATAAATTGCAATAGTTATAAATTATTTGTACATTTTTTTGTGACTCAATAAAAAAAAATTATATTTACTTTTTACTATTTTGCGTAAATAGTATGTGTTAATAATTTCTTTTAATGTTTTTATATTTGTTAAATTATCTTAATATATGTTAATAATTTTTAAATGTTTTGTTATTAGATGTTAATTATTTCTTATTAACGTTTTTTTTTTTCAATATCATCTACATTTTGTTAATACTTTTATTTATTAATATTTTATAAATTTTATTTTTGTAAGCAGTGACAATACAAAACGAAAGCGATTGGATGTATAATAAGAATTTACCTGATCGTCGTGGTTTAATTGATGAGTTTATTTGTGGGGTGGAACAATTCTTGAATTTCGCTACTAGTAAGGTTGAATTTATGGATGAGAATAAGTTAAGGTGTCCGTGTAGAAAGTGTGGTAATTGCAAATTTTATGTATGTGATAAAGTTAGGGAATATCTTTGTAGATTTGGTTTTACTCTAAATTAGTACAATTGGACTTGTCATGGATGAAAAGTATGTTCGAAATATGCATTTTTCAATTAGAGGGGATCACAATTATTATCATCAGTTAAATCCATATCAGCAGATGGTATTTGATGCAGCAGGTCAAAATTTTGTACCCCAATCAAACTATGCAAGTTCTAGTTTTGCACCAACAAATGAAGATGTACATACAAGTTATGCATCACCATTGGAGGGGGTAGAAGTAACATGTGTAGATGAGAATGTACAAGATAAAAATTATTTGTCTACCAATTTCAAGAAATGTTGAGAGCTGCAGATGAACCTTTATGGACTGGTTGTGACACCCGCACTAAGTTGTCATTAACGGCTAGAATGTTGAATGTCAAGACAGAGCATAATTTGTCTGAGAATTGCTTCAATAATATTATTCAAGTAATGGGAGAAGTATTGTCTCGTGATCATATAATGTCGAATGACATTTATAGTATGAAAACGTTGGTGAATGACTTGGGTCTTCCAGTGGAAAGAATTGATGTATGCAGAGATGGTTGCATGTTATTTTGGGGAGCTGATGAAAATATAGAATTTTGTAAATTCTGTAACCAAAGTAGGTACAAGAGTACTAAGAAATCAGGTCGTAATCAGCGACCTAAAACATTCAAGCAAATGTTTTATTTGCCCTTGATTTCTAGATTGCAAAGACTTTATGCATCGAAAGCTACTGTTGAATATATGACTTGGCATGCAAATCATCAAACAGAAGAAAGGTTAATGTATCATCTTCGGATGCAGAGGAATGGAAAAATTTTGATATGACATATCCTGAATATGCAAGAGAGACTCGAAACATTAGGTTAGGTCTTTGTGCCGATGGGTTTGCTCCATTTGGAAAATCAGGAAAAACTTATTCATCTTGGCCAGTGATCTTAACTCCGTATAATATTCCTCTCGGTATGTGTATGAAGACACCCTATATGTTTTTGACATTGGTAATACCTGACCCGCAAAATCCGAAGAAATTGATAGATATTTATATGCAACCATTGATTGCAGAGTTAAAACAACTATGGGATGACGGTGTTCTTACATATGATGTTAACACTGATCAGATGTTTATAATGAAGACTACTCTTATTTGGACGATAAATGACTTTCCAGCTTATGGCATGTTATCAGGATGGAGTACTACTGGGGTTTTAGGATATCCAATATGTATGGAGAGATCAAAGTCGTTCAGATTGAAATATGGTAAGAAGACGAGTTATTTTGATTGTCATAAACAATTTTTGCCACAAAATCATAAATTTAGAAGGAATAAAAAAGAGTTTACGAAGAATAGAGTTGAAAAAACACCTCCTTCGTTGAGATTAACTGGTCAACACATTTTGGAGCGAGTGTCTCACTTTCCATCTGTTATTGAAGATCCACATGGTACAACGTATGGATATGGAAGTGTGCGTAAATGGACGAAACAGAATATATTTTGGGATCTACCATATTGGAAGACCCATCTGATTTATCATAATCTCGATTTGATACATATCGAGAAAAATGTTTTTGATAATGTTATTAATACATTGATGGATGTCTCTGAAAAAATGAAAGATAACTTGAATGCGAGAAAAGATATACGGCTTCCTTGTAATCGACCTACACTTGATGTGGATGGAAGCAGTAAGGGACCAAAACCAAAGGCAATTTATACAATAAATAAGGATCAGAGACGGAAAGTTTGTAAATGGTTGAAATTGTCCAGATTTCCTGATAGTTATGCCTCAAGTCTTGAGAGATGTGTCGATATGAAAGAATGGAAGTTGATTAGTTTGAAAAGTCATGATTGTCACATATTTATGGAAAGATTGATTCCAATTGCTTTTAAGGAACTTTTACTGGATTTTATATGGAGCGTCATTACAGAATTAAGTATTTTTCTACATGATATTTGCTCGACAGTGTTGAAGGAATCACATATGGCGAAATTAGAGAGAGATATCCCTATCATTTTGTGTAATCTAGAAAGGATATTTCCTCCGTCATTTTTTGATTCCACGGAACACCTTTTAGTTCACTTGCCTTATGAGGCCAAAGTTGCAGGTCCCGTCCAATATCGATGGATGTATCCATTTGAAAGGTAAATTTTGTACCTTCTCTTCATAGCAACATTTAGAGTGCATGCCATTTTACTAAATTCATTATATATCATTCTCTGATACACTTTATTTAATTACAATTAGATTTTTATATCATTTGAAGAGAAAAGTAAAAAATAAGACACGGGTTTAATCCTCTATTGTTAATGCATACATTGCGGAGGAAGTGACAACTTTTGCTTCATATTATTTTGAGCCTCATGTCCAATGTAAGAGACGGAGAGTGGGCAGAAATGATGAGGGTCCTATTGATCCTAACTCAAATTCATTCTCTATTTTCAACTATTTCGGTCGACCAAGTGTGTCATGTAAGGTTAGATATTTAACTGTTAAAGAATGACGGGCAGCCTATACATATATTTTACTGAACTGTCCTGAATTTACGCCATATTTCGAGTAAATACTTTTTTTCTAAATAAATGTATTATTTGTGTTGTTAAAATTTTTGACATAAATCGTCTTCTTTAATGGTAGCATTTTTCAACATTCACGGTTTGAACTATCGATGAATGAGTTCAATCGTGTGTGCGATGAAAAATTTGCAGCATAGTTCAAAACATATGTAAGTTTTGAAATTTTATAAATATTTGATTAATAAAAAATTAACACATTTATTTTACTTTAGGTTCAATGTAAACAAGATCAAGTTGAACAAGAATTGTTAATTCATCTGTCATGGGGTCCAAATTCAATGGTACGAACTTGGCCATCATATTTTATAAACGGGTATAATTTTCACACTCAAGAATATGGAACCGGAAAATCTATAATGAATAGTGGTGTTTGTGTTTAGTCATCCAATGATGGAGGTATAAAAGATAATTTTTATGGTTTGTTGGATGAAATTCTTGAGGTAGAGTACCTTGGAGCAGAGTTGCGGGTCGTTTTATTTATGTGCCAATGGTTTGACCCCGTAAAAGGGATGAATGTGCATCCAAAATTTAATTTGGTCGAAATAAATCATAAAAAATTTTATAAAAGATATGAACCATTCGTATTGGTACAACAAGCGATTTAAATGCATTATGCATCATATCTTAGTTTGAAACGTGATAAAATTGATTGGTGGGCTGTTTGTAAAACAAAAACACGAAAAAAAAATTGAAGAACATTGGGAAGATATAGCCAACAAGATGAAGTTGCCAACACGTTTCAAACTGAGGAATATATTATTCCAATATTACGAGATCGACGTGGAGTAGTGACAGATGTGGATCAAACTGAAATTCATGAGGTTGGGGATGAAGAATCTGATTTTGAGACAGATGATGAAGATGAGGATGAATTTGATGTTGAAGAATCTAATAATGAGGATGATGATGACAATGATAACTTTGATTTTTTATCATCGGTGAGTGTTGTTTTTTTAAGATTTATTATAATTGTCTAACACCAGATTAAATTTTATTTAATTATTTGAATGTGAAAATACATTTAGATTTGCACATTTCGTTTCTCAATTTGTATGTTATATTTAATGCCTCATGTTTTATTTTCAAAAAATTATTTGCTAATACGCTGTAATTTTTTTTATAGATTATTTCAGATGACAATTTAAATATAGTATGTTTCTTTATATACTCTATTATATTTTTTATACACATGCAATTTTCATTACTTGCAAAACCAAACTCTTGTGATAATATCGACGTGGAGGGCATAGACGATCTTCTGATGCAAGACCAAACTCTTCAGCATCACCGTCCGCTTTAGCTGCACCTTCCCATGCCCCTTCGCTTTCTCCTGATGCACCTTCACCGTCTCCATCAGTTGCACCTTCGGTTGTACCTTTAATGCAAGATTAACACGTTGAGGGGGAAGATACACGAGAGGTGATATCCCCTTGCGGAGATTCGTAAGTAGTAAATTTTGAAATATTATCACAATAGTTTTTTTATTTATATACCTGATGAGTTTGTTTAACTATTTTTTTACTAACCATTTTTTGTTTCTAATTTATGATAGATTCACAAATTCTGTGTGTGTTATTCATGAGCTGAATAGAATTATTAACAACCATTGGAGATGGGTTTCGATGTCTTACACAAGTACTTCAGATGATATCAAAGAGTTATGGTAGAGAAAATTCAAGATAAATTAGGTCTCTAAGTTTAAATATAAAAATAAGTGTATGATTTAAATATAACTAATTGTATTTTTATTTATTGCAGCGAAAGTTCAATTGGGATGAAACCAATGAGCTTGAAATAAGAAGAATTTTTAAGAACAAATACAGTTATCACATCCGAGGTGTACTTAATCATACAAAGACTAATCGAAAGAAGTCAAACCGCATCACCGAAGATAATTGGCTCAGGATTTTAAACTTATGGGATTCCGATGAGAGCCAACGGAGGAGTGAGTAGAATAAAAAAAATCGATCTTATAATTCTGGGGAATCATCTGCTACTTATGCAGGAGGCTCTATCAATATTAATGAGCATAGAAATAGAATGGTAATTTGGTTAAATTACTATTTTTTTGAATTTAATTTATTTATTTTTTCATGATTTCATTATATCTAACGGTATTTTTTTAGGCCAAGGAAATGAGATTCCAACTATCATTTATAGAGACTTTCGCACGGACTTTCCAGAAAAAAGACAAGACTTGGAGTGGGGAGAGAGCTAGAGTGGTTATGGTATGTAATTTCAAAATTTTTAATTATTTTATAGACACTTTGCAACAAAGATTTTAATATATTATACTGAATATATCATAACAACGTTAGAAGATAAATTTATTAGATTTGTCAATTCTAAATTTTTTTTCACTATTTAAATTGATTTTTTCATTTCTAATTTATACTTTTTTATCATTATTAATTAAAATTAGGGAATACATAATATCAATTTTGTGACGTCATTTCCGAATGGTTGGTTCATTATGTTTCGTACTAGTATAATTTTTTCCTTTATTTGATATGTTATAGTTTCAAACTCTTAATAATAGTTGAATTTTAATTTCAATTAGAACACTCTTCATTATCTAAGTATCATTCTCATGGATAAAGCAACTAAATACATAAATATAAGTATGTTTAATTTCAATTCCATTAGTCTATTAAATTTGTAATATTTGATTCACATATTAATTTTTGTATCTTATTGTTTACTGTCAATCGCTTACTGAAAAATACAATTTTGTATTTTTATTTTCTTTGTTGGATATTTTATTACATTGTTAAACTGTTAATTGACACTTGTATTCCTTTTGTTGGATATTTTATTATATTGTTATTTTATTTTTCTTATAATTTCTCTTATGATAATACAGGAAAAATATTATCAGGTTGTACTGAGAAATTTCAATGGTAGTGATGATGCTGCCACGTCTGAGCCATCTGTTAATAATCTGGCTTTATGGCTCGAGGCTACTGGTGGAGCGAAACAGGGAAGAGTACTTGGGATGGGCTCGTTGAGCAGGACGTGCAGAATCAGTGGTCAATCTTCTTCCACCCAGACACCAGTAAGAAAAGAATTAATGCAAATGAACCAAGAGGTGAGCCACTTGATGGAGCAGTTAGCACAAAAAGACAGTGAACTTCAAGCCATGCGCGCAGAACTCGGGCGAAGAGACAATGAATTTGAAGAGTTTCGCGCACAATAAAGGCTTATAATACAGTATTTTCAGTTAGTCTCCACTTCAAATTCGATTATTCCCCCTTTTCAATCTCCTCCAAATGATGGTGATGATGATTATGACATATTTGGTGATGATGATGGTGCTGGTGACGGTGATGGTGATGGTGATGATGTTTCTTGAGATAATTTTTTATTATTTCATGCTTACATTTAAATATGATTGTTATTATTATTTGGTTCATACTGCTAAATATTTGATATTCTGTTACTTATTTATTACTGTTTATTATTATTTCATGACGATAGTAGTGTTTTACAATTATTATTTGATTGATACTATTAGATGGTTAGTTGTTTGGATGAATAGAGATTGGATAAATTTTATATTATTGGCTGTTGGATGGTACCCTGGATGGTTTGTTGATGATGATGTTGGATGTTTAGTTCATAAACTGGTTGGCTGAGTAGAGAGGAATATGATATATAGGGAAAATTGGTGCAAAAAAAAAAACCAAATTTTTTGTTGCAAATTTTCCAGATTTGTCCCAAAATTCATTGCTGATTCTGATATTCGTCGCAAAATTTGTTGCTAAATTTTCCACACTTCGTTGCAACATTCGTCGCTAAATTCGTTGTCAAATTTGTCGTAGATTAGCGACAAATTGTATGACAAATAAATATTCGTCACACTTATGCAACGATAACAATTTGTCACAAATATCCGACGAAATTATTTTTTGTCGCAAAAGTTGTTACAAAAATTAGCGACAAAAGATTTTTTGTTGAAGATTTGCAACGAAAAAACTCGTCGCCAATTTTGCGACAAATAATTATTTGTCGCTAATTTGTGACAGATAATATTGGTTACAAGATTGCAACAAACAAATTTTTTATGCTAATTTTTTTTACAAATTTAACGACGAATAGATTTGCAACAGATATTTTTTGTCGCAAAATATGTCGAAAATTTGCAACAAAAATATTTTGGTTGCTAATTTTTGCGATGAATTTTGTGACGAAATAGTATTGATCGCTAATTTTGCGACAAATATGATATTTTTTGTTAAAAATATTTGCGATGAGTTATTAGCGACAAATTAGTTTTTGTCGGAAAATTCGTCACAAATTTATTTAGCGACGAAATTTTCTCTGATTTTCGTCGCAAAATTTGTCGCAAAAATACTGTTTTTTTTTTAGTGTCCAGGCTACAAAAGTATTCCGACAGTGGCAACGGTAATGCTGTAGAGTTGTTGAAGTACAATTAAGTCAATAGCCCATGTCGGCTGCTAAGTTAGCACCTTAAAGCTGACTTGCAATTCACGTGGTTTGTTGAGTTGACAGATAAAAGAAGATGTTTAGAAAAGATTGAATATCAATTTTTTTAATATTTAAAATTATATTTTAATTAATTTAATTTAAATTGTTTCAGACTTTTTAAGAAGAACGCTCTCAATATAATTTTTTCTATTCTTAAGATTCAAATCCAAATTTTATTTATGAGATTTAATACCCTTTTTACTAAATTAACTGTGCATTATGCTTAAGATATATTTATTTTTTATTCTTCTTAAAAGTTTATATATATATATATATATATATATATATATATATATATGTATATATGTTAGGACCTTTAATTCTCTTTAATTGGATATGGATTTTTTATTTAAACCTAATTTGATAATAACTTTGTTAAAGGTATTTATCATCAAATAATCAAAATCTAAAAATAAAATTTTAAGTGGAAGAGAAATTTTATTGTAAAATATCACGATTTCTATTTCTTGTTCATATTAAGAATTAATTAACAACCAACTCATGTTAAAATTATTTAATTCAAATTTAGTTGGTTCTTAATTTAAGGCCAATAAAGAGATTAATGGTAGTTAAAACACATTTTGATATCACAATTTTGAGCAAGTATACCCTAATCGAGTATTGTGTATAATGCAAGCAAGTGTCATTTCCACAATAATATTTTGTATTATTAACTATGAACTACCCTATCCAAATTGGACAAATTGAAATATGAATAATAAAATATTAAAAATTATGATAATATTAAAGAACTTAAATTAATAGATAAAACAAATTCTAGGATATCAATTTCATGTTTTAATTTTTCACCCGCCCGAATCTTTTCAAATCCATTAAGTTTATTGACAAAAGTGTTACTGTTAATGATGCTAAATTTTTCTAAGATTAGATTCACTCAATGGTCGTATAATGAAATTCTAATTCGACTATCCAAAATTTAATGGTTATACAATTTTGATTCAATCGAATTGCATATTAAGTTCTGTGAAAAATCTGTAATTTAGAGTTTTCCCTAAAATCACACGCACAGAATTAATCTTTTTCGATTGATATCATAACTCTATATAGATTTTATTATATTTGACAATCTCCTACAATTATATTGGCATGTATGTATTCAATATCAACTTATACAAAACGCAGCACATTTTGAAATATTAAAATCAACAATAAAATTTTATCAAACAATAATCATGCTAATAAATTTTAAGAAAATTAAATAAATTCAAACTATACTATTAATTAAAAAACAAAATTCATTGAGTGCTAAAAACAAAAAAAAATAAATAAATAACTAAACATACTAAAGAAAAATGAAAAAGAAATAAAACCCTAAAATCTGTGTGGAAAAAGTCATGGGAGAGGAATGCTCTCTAATGTTCTAGAAAGTGCTATATTTATAAGACTAAAACCCTAAAAGGAATAGTATTCGTAAACTTTTTGGAAACTAGAGTTTTGCCTTTAATTTGAAAACTTGCTATTGTTGTGATAGATATTTTCTTCTTACTTTCTCAAAATTTGGAAAATTCATCTTCCTTATTTGGAGACTTCTGAAGTAATTATGTATCGAATCCCGAAATTCTTTTCTTAATATGCTCAAGTTTCCTTTTTCATCATGGCATTGACTTTTCAACACTGCAATAGCAATTTTGGTCCAATTTTTGGATAAACTCCTACCTGAATTAATATCTGGATTCTTCATAAGATTTGTAAATCTTGAAGTCTAGTTTCCAATTCAATAAGAATCACCTTAATCAGATGTCAGAACAAAGAGATAAGCCCAAAATACTAACTGCTAGTTGTCTAACCAGAATTTAGAAAGTAAGTTTAATATTTTCTAAATCAAAACTCACAAATTAAATTAGTGTAAAATCATAAAATAAGATTTAAAAAAGTTTTAAAATTCATAAATAAAATTTAAAATAATATAATTCAAGTGTATAAAAATTATTGCTATAAGTTGTGATAACCCATATCAAAGTTTTGACTATAGATTATTTTTTGGGAAAATTAATATCAATCAGCCAACTAACATTGAAGGTTAAGATTAATTTTTCCCTTGGGTCTTATAAGAAAGACTATACACTTGACTCGTTAGGAAGTCAAAGTATGAAATCGATGTCTAAATACTATTAGATAAATATCATATTATCCAAATAATAATATTTATTTAAATGAGATTCTAAATTAATTTATTTACACACAGTCATCCAACAATTGAATATCGTAATAGATAGTTAAGACATCAATACATTATTAATAAGAAATTTTCAAGATTATTTACTTATGATAATAATGTGAAAAGTTTAAATAAATATGATTGATTTTATTTATTTAATTTCATTACACGTTTATATATACATGCATTTAATATATAATGTTTTCTTGATAGTTGAATATGTGTGTACTTGCATTAAGTTAGATGTCATTAGGTCTTTTAGTGCATTGGTAGTTATTGATTATAAGATTTTGGACAAATACTTGTTGTCAATTAGTACAAGTATGTCCAAGATTAATATAATCCCAAAATAATTGCATAAGTACACAAACTAAGTAAAGATGTTGAAAAGCTACGACGGTACGCATATGAGATAATATTTTCTAGATAGTCACGTCCCTGTCTGTAGGTTAATAGTGTGCCCACGTGGGGCATTAAAAAAAAGTAAAAAAAATTAAATTTTTACTTAGAGAATATTGGGCTGTTAAATCCCAATAATCTCTCTCTCTAAAAAACCTCTCCATGTTTTACTCCAACACAACCAACGTGATTGTTATGGGTTATTATTCTTGATTGAGAGCAAGAATAAGGATTTTTTCTAAGAGAGAAAAATGAGAGTATGAACATTGGAGTGGTGAGAGGATTTTTCTTAAAGAGGAAAATTCTCCATTTTTGAGGGTTTTACAAAATTCCAGGAAGGAAATTTTTGGATCATCGGACTAAGAATTGAGACGTCGTGATTCTGCGGTGATAGTTCGTTATACGTAGTTATCATCCCGACTACGAGTGGTTCGTGTTCAGAGTTTACAGTTCTCGAGATTTTCTGTATCACCGATTGAGATATACCGTGAACTTAAATTTTTACAATTCTGAAAAATTATTTATTATTGTTTCCGTTGCGTGATTGAGTCACAAAATCTAAAATTGGTATCAGAGCCACGTTAGATATATTTTTAAATGATTTTTTGGAATTAAATTTGGGTATAAAAATATAGGGTATAAAATTTGGGGTTCGGATCACGGATGAGTTTTGTGAATCCATTTATACCACTGTGTTACCCAACTCACGTAAAATATGAAAATAATTTTTTCGTAATTTTCTAAGTACAATTAGGCTAAGAAAATTCCAGTTGAAACATTCGGCCGTGAACAATGACCGAACCCTTCAACCCCAGATTTGGCGAGTTTTAGATCAAATCAGAGCGTGAAAATGGTAGATCTATACTTGTCTTTGCTAGATCTACATTTTGATATATATATTGCATGTTGTTTATACCAGAATGTGAGGTTTTCGAAAACGGGTCGAAAAAAATGAGTTGCAGACAGATTTGGGCGAAGGCGAAGCCCAAGAGTGGGGCGTGTGCACAACACGCGCGCGGAGGCGCGTTTATGCATAGCGGACACGGCGCGTGTGTCTTACGCGCACGTAGGTGCGTGAGAGGTTCTGGGTCCAGACCGGGTTAGACCGACCCGCATCTGGGATCCGGACCGGGTTTCGGGTTCCAACTTGTGCCCATGTCCGTTGACTCATATATTCGTCTTGGGGTTTGTACTCGAGTCATTTTGGTTTTATTGATTCGTAGGGTATATAAAATTGTGAATTTAAGTATCAATTATCACTAATGTCTCATTTTTTCTGTGTGACAGAGACATGGCTGTAACGAAAACTGTCATTCTAGATCTCGTTAAGGGAGATAAGCTAAATGGTGACAACTATGATATTTGACACGGGAAGGTTTAGTTTGTTTTCGAGGAGCAAGAGCTCGGGGAAGTTCTTAAGAACGAGATGGTGGACCCCGGGGAGAGTACCACGGCATAAGCACGACGGGATCAAGAGGTGTATCGTGCTTAGAAAAATAAGATGGTCAAGCGACGGTGATCCTTCTTAGCAGCATCCACGATGAGCTGATTCCGATCTACGAGCAGTATCCTACTACACAATCGATCTGGCATGATTTGAGAGAGTATTATGGCGCCCCGTCAGCTCCTAAGTTGAGGATGCTAACTTATAAATTCATCACTTACAAGAAGAGACACGATCATACCATGAAACAGCATTTAATGCACATGTCGAGTATGATCGCCTCTTTGAAGAATATGGGGGAGCCTATGTCTAATGAGTTTCAAGTACTGGGTGTGATCCAGTCCTTGCTTGACTCTTGGAATGTGGTTAAAACCTATCTCACGACACTGAGAGTAATTGTACTTTCATGGCTGTGAGTAGGCACTGTGAGCTCGAAGAGGAGCGTCATGAGGTGGCTAGGTCTTCTTTTGCTCATGCTAATATTACAGAGTCGAGTAAGGGCTCCCGGGGTTTAAAGCGCAAGTGGCGCAAGTATGAGAAGAAGGCCAAGGGCCAAGGCAAAAAGAAGCAACCTGCTAAGACCGACGACAAAGGACAGAAGCGTAAGAAGAAAGAGCTCAATAAGAGCAAAGTCCAATGCTATGTTTGTGGCAAGATTGGGCATTTCGCACGCGAGTGTGGTGAGCGAAAGGTATATCATTCTTCTTTACATAGTATGAGTTATGTGTCATCTAGTGTGATACTCACTAACTCTTCTCCTTTGTGGATTGTAGACTCAGGAGCCACGAACCATATAGCTCGGCACATGAGTGCATACGTGGAGTTCTGCCGTTTAAGTCCCCAAGCGAGGAGGCTGTACGTGGGGAATGAAGCATTTGTAGAAGTAAAAGAGATTGGCACTTGTAAGCTATTGCTACGAAGTGACCAAATCTTATATCTTCATGACGTTTTGTATGCTCCTGAGATTAGACAGAATCTTATATCTGTCCGATGTCTGGATTTGCTAGGATATTCTATGTTATTGGTAAACTCTGGAGTTTCCATTACTTATGACAGTTCTTTGATTTATTCTGGTTTGGTCCATGAGGGACTTTATGTACTGAATATGATTTCATTTTATGAGACTTATTCTTCTTCTATTATTGCTTTTGCATTTGATAGTGTAGTGGATGATTTAAATGTATGGCATAGTTGGCTTGGCCACATAGGGCAAGAGAGGATGACCCAGTTAGCTACGAATGGCTTGTTAGGCCCGCTAACCAAGGTCCAGTTGCCCGTATGTGAGTTTTGCCTTGCGGGCCACTAAAAAACATTTGGAAAAGCAATGAGAGCTGGGACTCCATTGCAATTGGTTCATTCCAATATTTATAGACCCATGAATGTGAGAGCCCGAAACGGAGCTACGTATTTTATTACGTTTATAGACGACAACACGCGTTTCGGTTACGTCTACCTGATTTCGCACAAGTCTAAAGCACAAGAGTGCTTCAGGCAGTTTATCAGTGAGGTTGAAAATTAGCTAGATTTGAGGGTGAAAACTCTCATAACTGATCGGGGGCGCGAGTATCTGTCTGAACAATTCAAAGAGCTCTATTCCGATAGAGACATTACGAGACAGTTGACTATTCCTACTACTTCTCAGCAGAACGGAGTAGCCGAGAGAAAGAATAGGACTCTGCTGGAGATGGTGAGGTCGATGATGGCATAGGCCAACCTACCTATCTCCCATTGGGGGGATGCGTTGTTGACTGCGGCCTACGTCTTTAACCGTATTCCGACAAAGTTTGTAGTCAGCACCCTATACGAGCTTTGGACAGGGAGACAGCCTGAGAGGCTATGGGGTTGCACTACGTATGTTCGTGATTCCTCGCATCAGTACGGCAAGTTAGGCCCGCGAGAAAAGAAGTGTGTCTTTATTAGATACTCTGAACACTTTAAAGGATATGTGTTCCTATGAGAATATACAGACGACACTGTCATTGAGATAGAGTCTCGTGATGTCACTTTTCTCGAGAGTGATTTCCCTAAGAGAGGAGAAATCGATCGAGACCTCACCTTCTATGAGATGGATGAGCTTAGTGGTTCAGCCGAACCCAGTGACGGGACTCAAGAGCCGATTATAGATCTTGGTCTTAGTAGGAGTGATCCATCTGAAGGTGTAGAACCTCTCTCTCCTCGAAGGAGTAGTCGAGGACAAGTATCACGTCGCCGTTTCCCAATTGAGGATGAGATCCTCATTGTGACTCCTAAGGACGATGAAGAGCCGAGGACTACACAGGAGGCTCTCGAGGGTTTAGCAAAGGACCGATGGTTACAGGCCATGCACGAGGAAATGGAATCAATGAGAGTCAACGAAATCTGGGAGTTAGTTGACTTACCTGAGGAAAGAAAGACCATTGGGAACAAGTGGGTTCTCAAAATTAAAAGAAAGGTCGACGGATCGATTGAGAGGTACAAGACCCATTTGGTAGCCAAGGGTTACACGCAAACTAAGGGCATTGACTACGAGGAGACTTTCTCCCCAATAGTCAAGTTTATTTCGATCCGTTCACTTTTGGCGATTGTCGCAAGTATGGATTTTGAGTTATACCAGATGGATATTAAGACCGCTTTTCTTAACGGGAGCCTGGATGAGGAGATTTACGTGGAACAGCTCCCTGGGTTCGTTCTGGTAGGTCAAGAGGACAAGGTCTGTCGACTTTAGAAGTCGATATACGACCTAAAACAATCATCCAGGCAGTAGTATCTAAGATTTCACGAGCAGGTGATATCTTACGGTTTTACGATGGTCGAGGAGGATCATTGTGTATATCTGATTCGGTCCGATAACTCTTTTGTGATCCTGTCATTATATGTGGATGACATAATATTGGCCGGAAATGATATTCAGTATTTAATGACCCTCAAAACATGGTTGTCATCCAGCTTCGACATGAAAGACATGGGTGAAACTGAATTTATCCTCGGAGTTAAGATCCAGAGGGATCGTCCGAGAAAGATGCTGGCTCTTTCACAAGAGACATACATCAGGAAAATTCTCGAGCGTTTTAGGATGAGTAATTGTAATCTCATAGATTCTCCGATCGCCAAAGGTGAAGGCCTGAGCCTGGAAATGTGTCCGAAAACTCAGGAAGAACTAAGGGAAATAAGTAAAATACCTTACTCCAGTGCAGTAGGAAGTTTAATGTATGCAATGTTGTGTATTAGACCAGACATTTATTATGCAGTTGGTCTCGTGAGCAGAAATCAGGCAAATTCTGGAAGGGGTCAATGGAGAGCAGTGAAAAGGATTTTCTAATATCTAAAAGAAACTGCAAACTTCTCCTTGTGTTACAGAGGAGGCAATTTGCGCCTTATGGACTATTCGAACGCCGACTGGGGAGGCAATTTGGATAAGCGTAAATCGACATCAGGTTTTGTTTTCTTGCTCAATGGCAGGGCCATCTCATGGAGCAGCAAGAAGCAAACCTGTGTTGCTATATCTACGATGGAGGCTGAGTTTGGACATGCTCAGTTGTAGTTCAGGAGAGTGTTTGGCTCTGGAGACTACTGGATGACTTAGGGATTGTAACGGATAGTGGGAGATCAGTAATGATTTATTGTGATAATTAGGCCGCTATCGTTTACACTCGAGACCCTAAGTTTCATAGTAGGACCAAACACATCGACACCAGATACCATTACGTTAGAGACATCATCGAGAAGGGTGAAGTGACCATCAAGTACATTTCGACACACAATATGGTGGCTGACCCCTTCACCAAACCCATCACTAGAGACTCCTTTTTAGGGCATAAAGAGTCATTGGATTTGAGTATCTTCTGACATTTCTCAGTTTGTACTTATTGATGACATTGATACTTATTGATTTTCTATATATATGATTATAGTACATTATTCAGTCACTTTTGTGTTATATTTTCATTTAATGCACTTACTTTTTATTATCATATATATGTTCTGCGATGTGATAATAGATATGTCAGGCAGTCGAGGTCGACTCTCTCACACGAGTGACCACCTCCAACTCTGAGTGAGTGGGGATGAGACGGTTTCTAACAGTAAGAGATTTTGAGAGTAGCCCTGCTAAAATATAAGTTGCCTTGATACGTGTTCAGGATGAGGTCATATGCGATATGACCGACATGAAAGTACCCACATCCATGTTGTCTGTGAGTAGCCAAATTTGAGATTTCGGATATCACCTACGATTTGTAATATTGTCTATGAGGTACTCTCCCTGAGATCTCTGGGTAAAGTTTTATGTGTAGACTGAGTCCCCACACCTGCACAATGTTAGAGAAATCTGACATATGACATTTTGAAAGATGGGGGAGTAACACTTGACACGTGTTTCATACCACGTGTGAAAAGATGATTTGGGATAGTGGGAGCTATATTACTTGAGACAATAACATAAAATTTATCCACAAACCCCACTGTGTGAGACCCGAGATCCATTGGGTGAGATTTCTTATACGCTTATTACTTTCGACTGTTTTTTGAGGTCATGATTTAGTATTTGCTACTTTAGTCTGTTTACCGATGGCCCAGAAGATAAATTGAGGTCTGAGGGACAAATCTAGGAAAGCAGCTGAATTAAGATCGATAGATTCAAGTTTGGAAAAATGAAAACCAATTGACATTGCATCATTGTGTTATATTCACCGATCGGTCTTTTATGTTCGTCCATATAGGGATTTGAACATAATAGTAGATATATATAGTCGAGCGATATCTGGGGATTACTTTCGATGAGGAAAATAGCTCGATGGATGTAATTAGTTTTGGATCGGGGTATAGCGAGCTTTCTTTTGATACTAACGATGACTTCTCGATCATCCAAACAGGTGTATCGAGAAGTTTTTGCTTGCAGGTGTACTCGCTAATCGCACGACATCCAATTCTGTATGAAAATCCAGTAGGATGATGTAGAAGATCGCATGAGTTGTGATCTCATGACGGATATAGATACTCTCGTGTGCAAGTGGATGATGTAGGTTAATAGTGTGCCCACGTGGGGCATTAAAAAAAAAGTAAAAAAATTTGAATTTTTACTTAGAGAATATTGGGTGGTTAAATCCCAATAATCTCTCTCTCCCAAAAACTTCTCCATGTTTTATACCAACACAACCTACGTGATTATTGTGGGTTATTATTCTTGATTGAGAGCAAGAATAAGGATTTTTTTCTAAGAGAGAAAAATGAGAGTATGAACATTGGAGTGATGAGAGGATTTTTCTTAGAGAGAAAAATATACCATTTTTTAGGGTTTTGCAAAATTCCAAGAAGGGAATTTTCGGATCATCGGACTAAAGATTGAGATGTCGTGATTTTGCGGTGATAGTTCGTTATACGTGACTATCATCCCGACTACGAGTGGTTCGTGTTCAGAGTTTGCGATTTCTGAGATTTTCTGTATCACTGATTGAGATATACTATGAACTTAAAGTTTTACGATTCTGAAAAATTATTTATTATTGTTTTTACTACGTGTTCCAGTCACAAAATCTAACATTGTCCAATGTGCTTTTGGGAAACTATGAGAAATGGGACACTGCTAGAGATATTGTTAGTGACTCATTGAGGAGTTTTGTCGTTAAGGAGCAAGCATACAAAGCAAGTTGCTGTTACGACAACAATAAAAATGGTATTGTTGAAGGTACGTATACATTCAAGATGATCAAATACTTTAGTCAAGCCCAGATCCTATAGGTTGAGGATGATCACTAGAGCTACCTACATGTGGTTCTACAATCTCTGGTAGAAACCCTTAGCCGATAAAGGAGATTTGGGTGACATAAATGATCATGAAACTTCATTGTAGTGTTCATGTGACCCAACAATCCGCACTTGAACACGAAATCGAAAGGTTTTAAGTCCAAGAAGGGAGGTAGGCCTCAGTAGGAAAATCGTTGAGTGAAGAGTAAGCCTCCAATTCTCAGAAAAATAAAAAAAAAAAAAAAATCCTAATGACTATCAGGACAGATTGATGGACAAAAGGCTAGCTTGGTTGCCAATGGTTGTACTCAAAATTCTGGCCTCGATTATGGTGATACTTTTTCTCTGGTGGCAAAGATTGCTTCCATGCTACTATTCGTGTCTTTAGTTGCTACCTTTCATTGGCCCATTCCACGAACTTTGACATAAAGAATTGCCTTTCCACGTGGTGATTTACTGGAAAATGTTTACATGGAGGAACCGCATGAATTTATTGCCTGGAAGAGTGTAGAATTCAAAAGTCATTATATGATGTGAAGAAATCTCCTAGAGCATGTTGTAGATATACTTATGTTATTTTAGACTTTGGATTGACACGGAATGATATTAATCATTCTGTTTTTTGTTGATTTAATTTTGGCAATTATATTTTACTTGTACTTTTATGTGGATAACATTGTTATCATCGGATATGAATATAAAGGGTTTTGCTGAACTCAAAGCTCATATTTATAGGAACCTTCAAGTTAAAGACCTTGACCACTTAAGGTACTCTCTTTGTAATGGAGTTGCTGGATCACCCGAAGATACTTACATTTCATAACGGAAAATATGCTATGGATTTGTTAAGAGGAAATATGAATGTTTGCGGCCGAGCTAGTTGACACATATGATTCCAGATGTCAAATTACCACCGGATGGAGTGAACCTATTTCTTAGACGCTAGAGTATCACAAACAACTGCCTTATAATGACTATACTTGATATATATTTTACAAGTGTCGTAAGCCAGTTCCTTGATTCACGATGTCGGAGTCATTGGGATGTACAGATGTGCATTCTTCGATACATTAAGGGAGCTCCACGTAAAGGCTTGTTGTATCAAGATGATGGACATTCTCAAATAATTGGTTATATAGATGCTAACCGGGAAGAATCCGCTTCTTATGGTTGTGAGCATCTGGTGCTTGACGAACGGATAGTTGGTATAATAAAATATGGCGTTAAATCTCTTAATTAAGTTTCTGAATTTGACTCACGATTTGGATATGGTAAAAACTACGTTGGGAGGGTAGCCCGTAAATGGACTACTGCAAATCCTGAACCGAATTAGTCGAAATATAAATCCGGATACAAATTTGTATAATACAAAAAAAAAAAAAAAAAAAAAAAATTGGTTGGTATAGTACAAAAAAAAAAAAAATAGTTCTTATTATAGGTAACTTGTTCCCAAGGGGATAGTATAGAGATTACATTTCCCCTCCCCCAACTCCACGACTTGTGGTAGCAAGATTGAATAGTGAAGTTGAGCATAGAGATATGACCTTTTACTTGAAGAATTTCGTGCTTCATAGTTTGCACCTATGAAATTAATGTGCAATGGTCAAGTGACCAAATATTGCATCTAAGACACTTCTACTTGAAAAAATGAAACACACTCGGATGAATTGTCATTTTATCAAAAAGAGTTCCCAAGTAGATCGCTACAGTATTTCTTGGTTCACATAATTAATTAGTAGACATGTTTACAAAGTCTTTTGGTGCTCCAAGGTTGATCACGTTTGTAACAAGCCAGCAAAAACTCATAATTTGTATTTACCGTTCATGTATATATATCACCATCTCGAATCACACACAATCTATTCAGTAATTTTGTCTTGGTTTTAGTTTCACAATTAGGATTTTTCTTACCGAATAGAGATTTAGAACAGAAGGATATTAATAGTTCTCTACAAATTTCTTTCAACTTGTCAACTTGGTTTTAGTTTCTGGCAATCGAACATTGCCCACTGCAGACTATGACTATGACTTTGTAGCGCAAATCTTAAACCTATTTAATCTTGGAATTGGAACTCAAGATCGGCCATCACAAATCAAATGATGACAAAAAAGCAAGTTGTCGACCAGCTATACCGCAGGTGTGGTTGTTTATTAAAAGAGAAATTGGGATGACTGCATGAAATCTTACAAAGCCACACGGGCATATGACGATTTCTCTATAACTAGACATACAATTTACCTGTATCAATCACAATAAATCTGCCAAATTTTGTCAATTTTCAGTCAAAGTTTCTACAACAATGCAATACATATGGTACAATGCCGGAGAACATAGCCGACAATGGTGAATACTGAAAAGGTTACTGTGGTGCTATCAACAACTGCTGCTGAATTGATTAACAAATTGATGGTTTCTATCAATCAGCCCAACCACCAGAGGCACGATGCAGAAGCAGGAAAACAGTAGTCTTTCTTGCAGTGATGTCTTTGAGTTCCCTCTGGAGTGAAACACAGATGACAAAATGGCCATTGAAGGTATCTTTCTCCTTCACTTCACTGGCTTCACACCTACATTTCTAACACGAAATCTGTACTGCAGCTGATTCTCATCATCTCCATCATCCTCATCTTCGCTTGAATCATCCTCAACAGTGTCCCATCGTGAATAATCTAGCCTTGAGTGGCCTTTAGGTTTTGCTATTGCTTGCCATCCTCTGGAATTTTCCTCGGACAATCCATTATTGACAATTTGCTTTTGAGGGGCAATAACCACAAAGTCAGTTTTCCCAGTAGACTCAGCTTTCTGTTCCTTTTGAACTGGATCTACTACGTTTTTCTCTTCATAATTTCTTTCTACCACTTTTGTTTTTACTACTTCCTCCTCCTCTGCATTTTTCTCTTCATAATTTCTTTCTACCACTTCTGTTTTTACTTCCTCCTCTTCTTCTTCTTGCTCTGCTTCACATTCTGGTATTGGAGCAAGTGACTTTCCTTGAGCAAATTAAAAAAAAAAAGGAAAATCAAGAAGGATAGTCATGTGTATCACTTCTTCAGAAGATATGCTTACATGCAGTAATAATTGCTTAGAAAATAACAAATACTAATGCAAATTTAAGCTCGTCCAACCAATGATAGCAAAGAATCCATAGTCATGATTGGAAAGCTAAGAACCGAGAGAAAATAGTTATTGCTTATTTTCTGCAGAAAATGTATGGTTATTTATATATATTCATGCAAACACCATTTTGTATGGTTCAATATTTACAAACCCCATCTTTTATGGTTCAATATTCACGAACCCTAAATTTTAACTGATTATGTCCACGGTCAAGAGTAATATGTAAAGGTTTAGTATCATTTAATATCTATTGTAAAATGCATTCACATGACTGGATGAAAATGTCACAACTTCGAGATTAAACCCTTATTGCAAGCCATTTTGCTATGCTCATCAGGTACCTTGGAGAAGTCTCCCATGCACTGATATGTCATGAATACTACATATGATCAATCCTTCTATTGCTAGTTTTCATTTTCATTTTGGATCCAAGGCTATTCTTTTTTACATGTAAATGGAAACCATAAGACAGGCCAAATAGCAAAGCTTACTAGTTGTGTCTTCAGTCTAGCTTCAAGGTTTCTATAAACCTCTGATGATGGATTCAACTCCATCAACCTGTTAACATCAAAGAGGGCTGAGTGATACTCTTTGAGTGTGACCAAAGTCTGAGCACGCAGCATCAATGCTCCCGTGTGATTCCGATCAAGTTCAAGCACTGATGTACATTCTTCTGCGGCCTAATAAGTTAGAGAAATATCATCAGAATTCAACACACAGACCTCAGGTTTATCTTGGACAAAACTCATTGCAACATGAAAAAAGAAACACAGAACTTTATTTAAACATTGGTAGAAGAAAATTCTCATGCTTTCATTAACATGTCAAAATCTATGAATTAATCTCTCATTTTTGTATTCATTATTTGTGAATTTTCCTCAAACTATTTTGAGTTTTCTGTTATCATCATGAGAAGGAAAAACAGTTAGAACTATTATAAGTAATGAAATCATCTATAACTCATAAAATGAGCACAATGCAATCTACTTTGTACAATATCATATGATAAAAATCTAAGCTTTATCATAAAGGGCTCACTCGGTGCACAAAGTGCTCCCCGGCTTATTGCAAGGGTAGAGGGAGGATGGGCGTTTATGTACGCAGCCTTCCTCTTGCATTTTTTGCAAAGAGACTGTTTCCACGCCTCGAACCCATGACCTCGAGCTTTTTTATAGCATCACAATTTTTGTTTCCAAATGAACGAAAAACCACACCATCTTTAAGGACTCAACATCCTTTTTGTTATGTGTACAAATATAGAAGCCTAACATGCTACATAGACAAGACACATGAGATGTTCTTATTCTGTAGGACCCTCAAAAATATGCAGGATAAGGAAATTTTGAGAACCAGAATTCTAGACTGAAGGTTGGTATTAGGTTATTTCTATCTCCCAATTTTGATTTGCTGATGACACTATTCCTTTTTCTTTTAAGGATAGAGAGGCTCCCATTATCATGCTAACTGTTTTTTGAACCCTCGAGAGGATTTTGCTTTTGCTTTAGAATTTAAGTGTCTAATACTGCTAATTGTTATGGATTGTATAATGTGCAGGAGAGTATTTTAAATGATTTGCTTCTCAAGCCAGGACTAAGAAGGAATAGTCAAATTCTTATTTAGCTGTGCCTTTAAGGGTAACCCAGCAAAAATAGTGAGAGGTTACGATGGTGGAAGGGACTTTTATCTCTCTTTACAAGGCCACATTATGCTTATTAAAATTTGTATCTCTAACATTACCTTCCATTTTATATCCTTCTTAAGCAGCAATTTAAGGTAGCAGAGGAGGTTAAGAGATTGGTATCAGATTTACTTTAGTCTTGAGATAAAATTGACAGAAAGAACAATTTGGTAAGTTGAAAGGAGGTCCGTGGGTCTAGGTTTGAAGGGGTTTTGGGTCTAAGCAGCTTAGTATACAGAAATATTGCTTTTATAGAGAATGGGCTGTGAGGCTTTCTTTCAAACTTAAAATATTTTGGAGCTTAGAGTGAGTAGAAGCAACTATGACACCAATCAGAACGGGTAAGATGCCAAGATTGTCATAAGAGTTCTCAAAATGATTGCTGTAGTTGATTTTCTAGATTTATCAGATATGCTTATCCTTATCTCTAGGAAGATGTTTAGCATGGAGCAACCCTTTAATATTGTCTTCCATTGTTTTACTTTCTCTCAATAATGTAGGACAAATTCAATAATTTGGCTCCAAACTTTGATTTTTGGATCTTCCACATCAAAATCTCGTCTCAAGGTTAACTTGGAGTCTTGATAGCACAAGCTATAATCCAACTAATTTGTTCATTTCCAAGAGCTCCTTCTCTACGGGCTACATTGGCATATCTGTGTTCGTTCCAAAGGTAAGGCTTTCACCTATCCCATGGTTCATAATAGGATTAATACTGAATAATTTGTTGCGAAAGGGGAATATCATTCATTAGTCTTCCTATTTGCATTCTATTTGTGTGGCAAATTAGCAACTAATTTGGTGGTGATTTGTTATGGCATTGTCCTATCCTTTGAGCCAGGTAAATAAACTCATGTCTACCGTAAGCATTAAGCCATTAAAAAGTGCAACGGATTTACCAATGACAAAAAGACTAAGTTATTTTGGAGAAGTGCCATAATGCAAACTTTTTTTTGGTCTATATAATCAGCTAGGAGTGATAGTGAAATTCATAAATCAATTCATTCATTGCTCATGGAATAAAATATTTTATATCGTTCTTTCTTGTTATCTTTTTGCATTAGATGTCTTAAAACATCCATGTTTGAATGATATAAAAAGGGAATGGAGCATGGTAACTTCTTTCTTTGTTATGTATTATATTTACAAATATATGTGTATATATATATTTCTTTTATATAGAAAGAGTATTTATATTAGATAAACAAAGGATATACAAACAAAGGACATACAAAAACCTATAGGATGAAAAATCCTCAAAAATAACAAAAAGAAGAAAACATAAACTAAATTAAAATTGCTCTCAGATCAGTTTTCAACTCCTCTAAATTGCTTTCTTTTATGTATCTATGAGGCATAAGCATCGAAGCATAAAAAACAATATAATCCTATAGAATATAAAAATCAATGTTCTGCTTTCTAAAAATTCTAGCATTTTGCTTCCCCAAACACACCAGGAAAATGGTCACAAAAGCACATTTCCAAAGCAAGTGAGCATCCTCGTACCCTCCAAACTTTAAATTTCTTGAGAAACAAACCAAGGAGGCTAGGCAACCTCAATTATTGTCACACAAAACAAAAGGCAGTTTCACATCTCCTTTGCAATGGGACAATGTAAAAATATGTGATCTCTAGAATTAGAATTGTTATAACACATGACACAAACATTCAAAAAGAAGTAAGACACTGACAATAATCTAGTTAAACACTATACACCAAGTAAAAGCCTTAACTTCGACAAAAGTTTTTGCCTTTCAAATAAATTGGTTAAAGGAAAACAAGGGTTTTAGCGAAGGCCAATAAGATGTTAGAAAAGAGTTTTGCAAGTAAAAATACTCAATAGCTTTAACTTTTAGTATCAGGAATGTTATGGGAAGCTTTATTTTCCTATAAAAGAGAAATTAGGGGGGGGGGAAGAAAGAAAGAAAACTCCAAAAGATTGAATGTCCTTTCCCATCACAAAAGTCTTTGATAGGAGTTGAGTGAAACTTACACAACCTATAAAGACGAGGAAAAGAAGTGGACTGGGAAGAGAGTAAAAAAGGGGGGAAAAGACTCAAGATCTATTATCCATTTTAAAAACCATAAAAGGAAGGAAGTCAAATATATCTGAGAGATGAATTTCTAATGACTATAATAAGAAGCTCTTGTTCCAGCATTGACATCGTACTTACTTGAAAATCTAATGCCATAAAGAATTAGGTTCTAAGGGGAGTCTCCAAGACCATTTGCTTACCAGAAAAATTTTCTTAGATACCACATTACCAAGACCAAGACTACCCTCCTATTTGGGTTTGAAACCTGCTCTCAACTTAGCAAATGATCTTTTTCTCCCAACCACTTAATGACCAAGGAAAATCTCTTATCAGCTTCTCAATCTTGCCTGATAACCTAATACGAAAACTAAAAAGGGAAAGGTAATGGAGGAGATTGTTGGATGCACATACAAAGATAAGTGTAATATGCCCACCTAAGGTAAGAAAGGCTGCCCTCCACCCATCTAACCTCCTATAAAAAAGATACTTTTTTGTATTTCTTGAAAGAACTGCTTATTGAGATTATTTTCCTTCTTTTTTGCCCAACTCCTCTCTTTTAACTAGTATTCTTTTATTGTCAAACCAAATACGTCGCAATATACTTATAACAAACCACTGTTCAGGAAGCCTTTTCTCCAGTGTACTCCCTCTTTGTAGCAGTTATCAAGTAGGACAAAACTATTTTACACAGACAGTTTTCAAGGTCATATAACTTTGTTAACAATGAATATAAAGTGGCTCTAGTAAATTTTGGCATTAAATGATTTTTTTTCCCTTCCCTAATGGTATCCACATGGGATCAAAGACTGTATTCAAATAATTTAACAGTCCACTACTTGTTTCAGCAATGACACAAGCATCTTAAGGACTACCATTCATGGGCCTAAAACATTGAAGGCATCTCAAGAAGCACAGTTAATAAGTCACATCCATGTATCTCCTTCGATCTTGCAAATGTTCTATCTTGTTCCACTGCTTCAAAGAAAGTGACTTTCCCTTCCTCTGGGTTGATTGTTGGATAATAATCTCTGAAGTGACTCCAGTCAACATGATACCCAAAAAAGAAGGAAGATAACTTGTAGTATTTAATTTTGTAAGCCATCTCCTATATCTTTATTACTAGCAAATGGACCTCGTTAGAGACCAGTAAATCACCAGAAGCCAGTAATACACAGCCTTTTAGCCAAACAATAAAAAGCACTTTCCAACAAAATGCTTTTGAAAACAAATCCTTAAAAAAGAAAAAGATATACTCGGAGTTTGATTTTGGAAAAACAAAGTTTAACTTCTAATACATTTACAAAAGCATAGGATGATGCAACAAAAGAAAGCAATGCTCAGAAGGCAACTATGCTAATATGAGGCCAGGATAAGGTGCATATGTATTCCTAATTTATTTACCATAATTGTGGTCAAATATAGTATAACAAAATGATTCCAAATGATTCTGATGCATAAAATATGTTTAAAGATGAAAACTGCCACCTAGTGACGAATATAAAACAACATGAGGGAGAATGTTAGGGAGGAGACTGCAGACAACCAGCTGGACAATGATGTGGCAACTACAGCCCAGCTGGATGATGAGGTGGCTGCTTCAGGACAAGTGGCTAAACAATTAGGCTGAAGGTTTTCAATGCAAAAGGGAAGGAGTGTAAAGCCGTTGATGGGCAACAGAATGTGGTTTAAGAATCTGTAGTAGTCAAGGAGAGAATATGCTATATTTAGGCTATAAATAGATGAGAGGAGAGATGAGAAGAAACCAGAGAAGTAGTGTAAAGCTTCGGCTTAGTGAGAGGGCAGTCTTGCTCATGAGAGCAGACTGATTTTCTTTTTCTTTATTTGTAATTTTCCAGCTTTCAATGAAAGGAAGTTCTTAATCTTTCAAGAACTTACGGTCCTCCATTTTTCATCTCTAACAATTGGTCCGACCTGCCACTCTCTTCCCCTCCTCTTTCTTTCTGCTCCATCTCTCTTCCATCTTTTTCTCCACTATCATCCCCATACTTTCCTTCATGCCTAACCCCAGAATGGACACTAAATTGGAATCCTTGGAGAAGAGCATTGCAGAAATTGGGAAGAGTGTCTCGATTCTGATCGAGGAAATGAACAACCATCGCACTAAGTTGGACAAATTGGACTCTCTGGAGGACCTAGTTGCAGCACTGCTGCAATAGAAACATGAAGGCCATGAGGAAGCTAGTTCCTCCGCCTACACCTTTCATGGTACTCAGGGAGGCCCATCCCTTAAAATCGGCTCCATTCCCATCCTAGGAACCAACCACCAACACTACCCACAACCCAAAAACGCATCGCAACAAGACTTACCTTTTGCGCTGCGACGAGTTGATCTTGTTTTGAGGGTCACGATCCTATGGTTTGGGTTGCACGAGCGGAGCAATTTTTCGCCCTAAACCATGTCAGTGACGAATTGAAGGTCGCAATGGCTATGATTTCCATGGATGGCCCTGTGCTCCATTGGGTTTAGTGGTTGTTCGCTCAAAATCCCTCGATCTCTTGGACTGATCTCACTTCTGAGCTTTTCGATCATTTGGAGGCAGTTTATCGGCTAACCCCTTCGAAGCGTTGGCGTCCACGAAACAACGGGGAATCGTCGATGATTACATCGATGAGTTCGTGGCTAGAGCAGCCCTCATCAAAGGTCTGAACCCTTTGATCCATCTCGGTCTTTTTCTCAATGGCCTCAAGGATGAGATTCGCGTGAGAATCTACTCGCATGAAGCCCTCTCCCTCTTTCAGATTTTGAAATTAGCTCAAGAGATTGAACACGAGAATGGGTTTTTTTATGGGTGGGGTTCTTCCGGGTAAAGGTGATGATATCCAACCCACTCACGGGTCACGAAAGTGGAGTGGGTTCAACCCGACCCACGGAGGATCCGATACCCATTTTAACCTGAGACCGGTGACCCGAAACCATTTTTCTTTTAACCCGCCTTCTCCCAACACCTCTCCTCTCCAACTTCATCTTCCCCCTCTTCTCTTCTGCAATCCTCCTCGACAACAAGGGGCTCCCGTCAACTCTCCCACCAAGAGCTCATGGATCTGCGCTCCAAGGGTTTGTGTTTCAAGTGTAAACAACCATACCATCCACTTCACAACTGCCCCAACAAGTCTTCGTACAATCATTTTGGGCGATGATGAAACTCCATCAATTGACGAAGCCAACAGAGTAGAGGTAGCAGACAATTCTGCAGTCCAACCAGACATTTCTTTTGCGGCTCTAGAGCTTCCTTTGTTCTCAGTTGGAGGTATTTCTCACCCTAAAACTATGAAGCTTATAGGAACTACCGTGGGGGGAACTCTAGTAATCATGGTCGATAGTGAGGTTAGTCACAATTTATTTGCTAAAAATACTACCCAACGAATGGGACTATTGGTGCATCCCACGGACCCTTTCTGGGTACGATTGGGTGATGGCCAAAGAATGGTCTCCTCTGGCCTCTGTTGTGGTGTGCAGATCAATTTGGGCTGTCTTACCATTGTAGTCGATTGCTTCTTGTTTCCTTTGGAAGGAGAAGATGTCATTTTGGGCGTTTCTTGGCTGGAAACACCAGGCGAAGTAAGGGTCAATTGGCACTCGATGACTATGAAGTTTCAATGTCAGGGCCAGACTGTTTGCTGAGTTGGAGATCCTGCGCTAGTTCGAATTCCCTATTCCCTTGCTGCATTGAAAAAACTTACGGCAGTAGAGTATGGAGTCGGGTTAGGGGAGCTTAACTTAGATCACACCGTGCATGCCTTGTCTGATCAGAAAAGCTTGAAGTTCTTATTGGACCAAAATATTACAACTCATGCACAGCTCGATTGGGTTTCCAAGCTATTAGGGTACGATTTTCAAGTGCAATGCACACCCGAACGCATAAACCTAGTCACTAATTATCTATCAAGACTAGGTTTCCAAACTAGTAGGATCTTCCAGATTTTAAAAGCCAAATTCCAGGTTACAGCCTTGAGGACAAGGCTGAAGTTTCAGCAGGGGGCAATGTTAGGGAGGAGACTGTAGACAACCAGCTGGACAATGATGTGGCAACTACAGCCCAGCTAGATGATGAGGTGGCTGTACAGGACAAGTGGCTAAACCAATTAGGATGAAGGTTATCAACGCAAAAGGGAAGGAGTGTAAAGCCATTGGATGGGCAACAGAATGTGGTTGAAGAATCTGGAGTAGTTAGGGAGAGAATATGCGATATTTAGGCTATAAATAGATGAGAGGAGAGATGATAAGAAACCAGAGAAATAGTGTAAAGCTTCGGCTTAGTGAGAGAGCAGTCTTGCTCATGAGAGCAGACTGATTTTCTTTTTCTTTATCTGTAATTTTCCAGCTTTCAATGAAAGGAAGTTCTTGATCTTTCAAGAACTTATGGTCCTCCATTTTTCATCTCTAACAGAGAAAAAGAAGAACTTTTTAGCTTGTATGGCATACCAAAATGCTGAGACGATAACTAAAGGGCAATGAAGCACAGGCATTGATTTGGGGCACACAACACATCACATGACAACACCAGACAAATCTTATAAAATAGGACACACGAGATGCACATATATATTGCAAATTTTGAAAGTTTAAAAATATACCAAGCATTAAGTTACAATAAATTGCATAACATATTGTGTGCATTCAATTCACACTTATTTATATAAAAAAAATTAAAAAAATAATTATGCCTCTATTTTATGTGTATAATTTTTATATTTTGCATTAATGTTTCAACTTTACATAATAGTTGATGAAATTAAAAAGTCAAAAAGTGTTTAGCTAAAAAAAAAAATTAGAAAATGTAGATATAACTAAGAAGTGTCCAACACATTTTTAAAGTTTCATACAAGTGTTGCGTTTTTGAACTATAGAGACATAGATGAGGATCATTTTTAAAAGTATGAGTACAACATGGTAAAAAAAACAAAGTTAAAGTCTTAAACAAGAAGATTAAGTTCCAAACAGATTCTTTTGGGCTCGCTGTAATCTCTCTTCACAATGAAATTTGATGTGCCAAAACAAGGGATTGACAATCAAAGCGTTTTTGGCCTGATTGTACAAGTTCCCCTCCTGCTTACGCATGGATTGAAGTTCCTTTATTTCCCAAAACATGCGAAGCAAAGAAACAAAGAATTGGCAATATAAATTGCCCTTCCAAATATATCTCCCAATTTAGCTTCGTTTAAGCCCAAAATAATAGTTAAGCTACAATTTTACGAGTTAAGACATCATTTCCCACTACATATTCAAAATTGTCAAACAAGTACCTTAAGCTGATAGAGAAAATAATGTTTATCATAATATGTCATTAGACTTCCCTCAGGTATGAGTATGAGCCTATGATCACTTACAAAAGGGTCTCAATCAGGTGGAATATTAGATGGGGTTAAAGGGTCCTAGAGAAGTTTCAAACTTAGGAATCTCGTGCTCTACCATCATGTCAGAACAACTAGTTTCTCTAAAAGATAAAATTGAAGGAGAAGTGGTATATCATTATTTAACATCTAACTAAAATTTTCTTAGGCCTTTGTATAGTTTTTAAAGTACCTTCATCTCGTATGCTGTCACTTACTTTTAATTAGTGAATCATAGAGTCCTTTTCCTTGCATTGTTATCAAAAAAAACTCATCATTCACCCTATTTTTCCTAGTCAAACAAGTGATCCATCTTAACTTTTCCAACCCACCAAAACCACTTCTATGATAATTCTCAATTGTCCAACTTTCATCTGAAACGAATTCAAGAATCCCAAAAACCAGAGTTCATGATTATTAAAAAAGCTGGAACTAGGAAACACATCATCAGAACATGGGTATGGGAACATTAAATCATATAAAGGAAACAAACAGTTAATAATGAATCAATTCATAGGATTAGGAATGAGAGGGAACCTTTTTGAAATCATGTAACTTGAGAAAACAGGCGGCTCGGTTACTGTGGAGAGCGATCTTCTGAGGCTTAGACTTGGCCATAGAAAGAGCTTCGGTGTAGAATCCCAAGGCTTCCTCATGTCGTCCGTCCCGATACAGCTGGTGCGCTCTCTCTATTTTGTTCAGAGCCATCCCCTACGATCAAACACCTCCCGATCAGTTTCATCTACAGCATCAACACTTTTCTTGCTCAATGTTTATTCCCTATCCATAATAGAGAGAGAGAGAGAGAGAGAGCAAAGATGTCGGCCCCCGGGCTTCCAACGTTCGTAATTGTTGCATTTGAGTTGTCAGGCCTCTTTCAAAATTGAACCCTTTTCTTTTTCTTTTTATTTTTTATTTTTTGGAAATGACGTTTTTTATTTATTCATTTTAAGAAATGATGAGAACAGTTAAAAAATAAGATATAACAAAAAAAAAAGACCTCAAAATTTCCAGACTCCTCAAGCAGGAGAGCCCACCCTCTCCTTTTTCTTTTGTTTTCTCTTTACAATTTGTTCTCTCATTTTGATTGATCGATTTATAATATAGATATTGTGTTTTCTCTCTCTCTAAACTGATCGTTTATTCTCTTGGACTCTACTTCTACAATAGATCAATCAAACTCAATTGATAGAGAGAAAAAGGATAAGAGGTAGAGAATCGATAGATCAATACAAAATGAGATAGAGAAGAGATTGATATGAAAAGAGAGAAGAAGAACAGCATATGGGAGAGAAGTGAGAGAGCGCGACCACAAGTAGTATGATCATTTTGCAACAAAAATTACCAGACTGTACTTATATGGGAGTCTGAAATTTATGAAATCTTCTACATAGTCTTTCATTTACCTTTTCGTTGGCAGCTTATTGCTATTATGTCTTTTTTTTCTCTTAGAAATTTAGATGGTAATATTCTGGTACGTACGACAACCCTAACCCTAATATATATATTTTTGATATATCGATAAAATAAATTATGGTTTTAGAAAACTTTTAAATTTGTTAAGTTCTGAAAATTTTTTATGTATACACATATATTTTATTATTTAGAAATTAGTAATAAAAATACATCACAATTTTTGAAAATTACAAAACCCTAGCAGGTATTTTTTTTATTTGACCTAGAAATTTTGATCTATGCTATATATTTTTAAAACAAAAATATTATAATTATTATAAATTCTAAACAATCTCGATGATCGATTTGATATAGAAATTCATAATTTCAATTGTAGCCCCCCGTTTGACCTTTCAATCTTCAACTCACACGTCTTGATCTCATCACAGGTGTTTTAATCTTAACCATAAAAGTGTTTTTACCCTAAACTCACACTTGCATTCAACTACAACACTAACTACACAGTTGTGAATTGTTGCCAACACCTGGTACCAGTTTTCATTATTGAGTTGAGTTTGCCATGTATGATCATGGCCACATGAGGAGGTACTCTCCTAACTCTAAACTCACGACAAAGAAGAAGAGCGATGGATTAGAAAGAAAGTGAGGAAGAGAGAGGGAGGAAGAAAGAAAGAGAAGAGGGGCAAAGAGGAAAAAAGGGAGATTTTGTAGAAAAATAGAGAGAAGAAAAAGAGAGGGGAAAGGTCTTCGGAGGGAAAAAAAAATTGAGAGAGACATTCAGAAAAGTCAAGTATTTTTTAAGATTTGATCATAACATCCCCTTTTGAAATTATTATTGCAAAACTAGTTCTTTCTAAAATATTGTTGAAAATCATCTTGTTTTAATAATTATTTTCATAGAAATTTATGAAAAATATGAAATATTATTTTCCCCGGGCATTTTGTAAAATATTTGAAAATCTTTTTGGGCCAAAAGTGCAACATTTGAAAAGTTTAGCAAGAAAGAGAAGGCTTTATGGAACTCTCTCATGTCTTTGAATGTTGACACAGGGAAAAAAAAATGAAGTGTATGGGATGAGACGAAGAATCAAAAGTTCTTTCTCACAACTTCTATGAGATTTTAGAGGCACCTAAGGACCACAAGGTGGGAAGACTCAATGGCTTGGATGCAGAATACTTAGGGGTTAAAGGTATACCGCACAGCTGTCCAAGGAGTGGGCAGTACAGAAGAGGATACTAC
Organism: Dillenia suffruticosa; assembly: GCA_033439265.1. NCBI lineage: Eukaryota > Viridiplantae > Streptophyta > Magnoliopsida > Dilleniales > Dilleniaceae > Dillenia > Dillenia suffruticosa. The sequence goes on from JAVTVX010000005.1 coordinate 8,427,738, forward strand.
TTTTCCTAGGAAAGCTGTTGCGAGGAAGGTTTTTAATTCTTCCTAAAGGTAGCATTCTTTGCTTGAATAGTAGCTCAGGTTAGGAGTTTGACACAAGAAACCTTCAGAAGAGAGGAGATATCCATGTTAATACATGCCCCATGGTTCTTGGAAAAAGTTTAGTAGGGGCTGATGCATTCCACCCTTCATATCCAATAAGCTGGTAAAGTGCAGATAGTGAGGTGTGAAAATGCAAGGTTTTCTTTCTTTCAATACAAAAAATTTGTGTGACAATGGTTATGTTAACTTGAACTATGATCATCGGTAAGAAATCATTCCTCAAACTGTATGACAAAAATAGATTGCCCAGACTTCTTACTCCTCTTTTTTTTTCCTTGATCTCTCCTTACAATTGCATATAATGCACAAATAACACATCATATTCTCCCCTTCTTTTCATTCCTATGGGGAGGGTGTTCTATTTTCATTTGAATTCACAGTGGTTCCATATAAGAAACTATAAAACCAACTTAGTGCAGATTCTCAATGACCCCAACTTCATTTGATGTTTGGCTTTTTTTTTTATTAGCTGAAAAAACCTATGCACCAAAGGTTAGGGACAAGTTCCGGTTCAATTATTTGTTGATTTCATTTCATTCAGTTGTTAGTGTCTGCCAATTAATCAAAATTAACCATATGGGATAGGAAGCAAATATTGAGTCTTTACCCTAATTTATGAAGGACAAAAAGAATTGAGGCAATTACCCTATACCCAAAATCTCCTATCAATTTGTCGATCCCATGAAAACTAAATTTCGAACAGCCAAGTATCTGAACATCTAGGAAAAATCAACAATGTTTACGTTAAAGAAAATAGCAAATTCCTGTCCATTTAAAGACCCAGAAAACAGTATCTCAAACCCTAGCATTGTATAAAAATGAAAACCCAACGCTTTCAAAAAGAATTATCAAACCACCGGTAACTTGACAATCATCATCGAAAATGAAATCGAGAAAAAAAAAGGAAAACATTAAGAGAGAGAGAGAGAACCAACCGGCTGGATCGGATGGACAACAGAAAGATCTGCCTTTCGCTACCTCTCTCTCTCTCTCTCTCTCTCACTCTCTCTCTCTCTGTCTCCCTGTGTGTGGATGTGTATCCGCGTGCGTGTTCGTCGTCTCTCTTCCTCACCGGGGTCTCTCTTCGTTAGTCCCAGTCGACAGGAGCCTACGGTGAGTTGGATCATCGCTTCTCAAATCTAAACCGTTAGATCCACATAATGATGATACGCAAGCAAACAAAACAATAAGACTTCCTTTCCTCCTCGTAAATTAACTTAACCTTAATTCAAAACTACTTAGATTAAGATTATCTATGTATTTGATAGTTTCAATTTATTAAAAAACTAATCAATGAAATATTGAAAAGAAAGGGATGCAATAAAATCATTTCATTGGGATGGTAACATCTTCTCTTTCCTCTCTTTAATTATGTATTAATATTTATTATCAAATTAGAATATACATTTGTAAATTTAGATCTTCAACGACAAAAAGAAAAAATTAAATCATTATGAATAAATATAGACATACTAAAAAAAAGTTGTTAAATAATATCAATGAAGTTAATGATTGTTATATTAGGTCTAATACGTGAATTCATATCTTATAACATTATGCTATGTATTGTAACATTTTTTTATGGCCAATAAATATGTGTCTCATTGCATTTGGTATTTTTGATCTAATTTTTTTTTTTACTATTATTCATATTGTATATACATTTTTTTTTATATATCTAAAAAAATTATAGAAATTAATCTTAATAGTTTGAACGGTCAAAGAAATGTGCTCATTGCATTCATTTGGAAATATTGAAATTAAAATTAGTTGAAATTAAATAAAATTTTTAATAAAAATTGTTGATATAATAATAATTTTAATTCTAGAGAGTTTAATTTCTATAGGTAAAATCATATATTTTATTAAGAATAGTTTATTGAAAATATTTTAAAAAATTTAGAAGTTTTTTTGCTGTACTTGTTTTATTCATAACGTGTCTCGCGGTCTTAATTAGCTATATGCTTGTTATATTAAATTAGTTTTTGAAGAATCCTCTCATCTTTAAAAAAAAAAAAAAAAAAAAAAGAAAAGAAAAGAAAAGAAAAGAAAAGAAAAAGTGTCGTTCTTATTCACCTAGCTACCACCATTCATCTTGTCGGAAAAGTATTGTTACAAGACGTAGAAGCATGTGCTTTTCCGTAAATATTGAATAATTGTATTATTTGAAAATTTTTTCAAATATGACATAATTTTGAAACATATTCCAATATTATGTACTTTTTTATTAATGCCACACGGACATACCCACATGTTAAACATATTGTAGGAAAAATCAAGTCAAGGTTGGTAGGAAGCATGGTTGAATTGTATTTCAAAAAATTTTCCTTTACCAAGTATAATCATATTTAAATTATATATTCAATCATATCTGATTTAATTAATATCATATTCACATGCAATTTTAACCACGTAACAAGTGAAGAGAGATTTAGTATTAATGTAAATATGAAGCGTATGTCATTTCCTCAAAAATTTAAATCAACTCTTAGGCATTTAAATTATGCACACGAGTACTCGTATAAAAATTTGAGAGAACTCTACACCGAATATCCCAAACGAGTTCGATAAAGTCATGCCGAAAACTCCACCTGGATCAAACTCTGTTTTCACTTTTTATATGTGTAACCCATTTCTCACTCACTTGTGACACTGATGTTGTATTATACAATACAATATTCAAAATACAATACGCTTATGTTGGCTCTATGGATATTGACAGTGAGAATAAAAATAAAATACAATACGCTTCAACAGTCTCACATCATCTTACTCTCAAGATTGTGTAACTTATGTTGTCTCTATATCAAAAGTTCTCTCTATAACTTATGTACTAATGTGTATATATATTCAAACATTTTGAAATCTAAGGCAAACTCAGGTGAAAAGTACAATCAGGTTTAGAAATCGAAAACTTTCGTGAAATTCAAAAATTAAGATAAATTCCTCATATAATGATCCACACTATCAGAACATCTCACCCCAACATGGTGGTATATTTAGTATATTTTGACATAATTCAATACAAAACTTACATGTTCTTGAGATAACAGTCCCTGTATCATTATCCACATGAGAGAAGTGAAAACTTCAAACTTTTTATTTTTACTAATATTTTCTAGAAAAATTAGGAAAATTTATTACCTTCCCAAATAGGGAAAATTTAGTCTCAACAAATTGTACACTTTATCATATCACAAATTGTACACTTGTCATATCCATTATTGGCATTCCAAATGGATTGCATTTCCGATGCTTAGCATCAATATTGGAGTTTAGGATAAACAAAACTATATTAAGCATTAAATAATGTCTAAACATACTCAACAGGTATTTGGTTTACACTCAAAAATCAGAATCAGAATCAGAATAAAAAAAATTAAAAAATCGAAATCGAAATTGAAATCAGATACTCTTTGTTTAGTTCAAATTTTGGAATGAATATGATTATCATTATTGATATTTGATTTGTATATCTTTCAGAATAAGAATCAAATATTTTAAAATTAATATTTTTAAAATTTTAATTTATCACTATAGTTATAATTATAAAATTTTATTTTATTTTAAAAAATTTTGTTTTATCTTCAAAAACTAGGATTTGCCATCATTTAACTATTTACTATTGAAAAAAAAAGGGCAACGGAAAATCTGTTTTATTTTTTCAATAAAAGGAAAAAGAGGGAGTAGTGATGTGCAGACATAAGACATTAAGAAGAGACGATATATTGGGTGTACTTCCTAGTACATTCATGTTATATTGCACATGAGAAGAAACCAACGGATTAAATGTTCCTTGTGCACCATGAGATCCCAAAATCGCAAAATTTGAGCGCATTAGCGTTTGAGAAACAGACTAGGCACCTCTTATGGGAGTTGAAGGCCCAGATTGCACCATTTTTGTCACAATGCGAGCTATAAATTCCACTAACTCCCAAACTCTATCAAGAAACTACAAATTCACAAAACCTAAATACCCAGATCAACCTAGTGATCATCTTTCTCTAACCCACGTTGCCATGTTTCAATCAGAAGAGACCCAATTGCATAAACACAACAACAGTAATACTTGTAAGCAAGAACAACAAAACGAATTGGCCTAAAAACAACTTGTTTTTCATAGATTAAACTTCATGCAAAACAACCAATAAACAACCACTTCATAAACTAAACCAAGGAAAAACCATACTCGAGGAATATTCACCATCGAATTCAACAATATACGAACCTTTATAGGCAGAAACAAACAACAAGCACTTTGGAAAACTCATAAAGCAATCAAGCGAAATACACTAGAAATATTTCAAATTCAGGTCGATATCCACATTAAACTTGACAACCTAAGTATGTTAGAAACCAGAGTTGGGAAACAATTTTAAACCTAACGGACTCTTTATTTCTTCAATTTCTGAAATGTTTCCTTTTCCATCAAAACTAACGTTTGAATGCAGCATAAACAAGTTTTGATTAACCTATTTAAAAGAGGCGCTAGAAAAAAGAATGAAAATTCAGCGCGAATGAAGGAATAGTTGCAGAAGCTTTAATGACAAAAATTAAATGCCCAACGTTCGAATGCAATAACCACTACCAACCCTCAACGGATCTATTCAACACCTTAATAAATATTGAGGAGTAGAAAATAGAGAGGGTTACGAGACACAACAACACAAAACGAGACGAAAATTGAATGTTCTGAAAATTCTTCACTGTACACTTAAAAATTTCCAACCGTCTTAATTGTTTCTGTTAATTCTCACACTGTCAAATCCGAGAAAAACAATCCTTAATTCTTGACATTCATTCATAGATTAATTCGAGTGTCATAGATTAAGGAGTGAGTGTTACTGTCTTAAGTCTATAAAAGCAAAATTCAGTCCGAGAGTGATTGAATTGACGTGTTCAGACAAAACACTGTATGAGGTTGAACTTGAACCTATAATCAAGTTTGTAAACTAAGCATTTAGTGAAAAATTCAGGGGGAGTTTGGGAGTAGACGAACACCGGATTTGGTGGAACCACTATAAAAATTTTCTGTGTTCTCTTTATTTGTTTTTCACTTACTATCATATTATTTGAATTTTCAAAAAGTCACAAAAATTCATATTTAACTATTCACCCATTCCCTCTACTTGAATAACAATTATCCTTTTCGAGTGTATTGAATTTATTTCTATCAAATTGAAGCGTTAAACCGTATCATCTTTGACATTGCCTTCTCACTTGTACAGAGTGTTCAAAAGGTCAATGAGTGTATCACTGCTTTGGATATAGTGTGAGTGGAAATCAATCTGTATAAGGTTGGGAAATAGTGTTGAGATGAAATATTGTAAAGATTTAACTTGAATTTGCAATTAAGTTTATATTATTGAGTTGATAGTAAAAAATCCAACGAGAGTCTGGGAGTGGACGTATATCTTGTTTGGTAGAACTACTATAAAAAGTTATATGTGTTCTTTACTTTTCCATTTTGATTTTCAAGCAACTCAGCTGTAATCTTTTTAATTACAAGAAAATCTTTTAAAAATTATCTATATTCAACTATTCACCCCTAGTTAAATATCAATTGGTATCAGAGTGGGTGTGTTGATAGAAACCTTAACAGCTTAACACCAAAGATCCAAATGACTATTAACGGAGACAATATACCAGTAGAAATATGTTCAACAAATTGTGCATCCTTCTTCAATGGAAGAAATTTTAGCTATTGGAAGCAAAGAATACACAATTTCATAATTGCACAATATCTCAATGCCTAACAAATAATCGAAGAAGGTGTTGAATTTCTCACAGAAGAGGTTGATGATATACGTGTGCCAGTCAAGTTAAAGAACATGATAATGGAGCAGAAGAAGACCTATTAATCTAACTACATGACTATATATCTTCTTCACCTTACCCTAAGCGTCAACGAATAGAATCGAGTTTCATCATGCATCACAGCAAAAGAAATTTGGGAAAGACTCGAAACTACTTACGAAAATACTGATCAAGTTTGTAAGAACAAAATTAAACTGTTGAAACAAGAGTACGAAATCTTCAAAATAAAAAAGAAAAGAGAAACTATCAGCAAAATGATAAGAAGGTTCACTAAGGTAACAAATGAATCACTACTACCAAACAGACTTTAAGCGAAGAAAAGATCCGTCACTGAAATCTTTTTTCGTCTCTGAAAGTTAAAAAAAAAAAAAGAAAAGAAGGGAAAAAAATTAGTGACGGATTGAGATCCGTTGTTGATTTTTGATTTCTTAAAAAAACATATCTGCTACTCCAAGGCCCGCCAACCTGCCAGGCTGCCCAACCGACCCGCATCCTTAATTTGTCAAAAAACTTCCACCAAGTTTCGAACTCGAACACAATGAACATGACAAGAACATCTCCACCACTAGACCAAGTTAAGCTTCTTGTCTTATCTTTTTTTTTTTAATTATTATTTTTACCTCATATTTTTTAATAATAAAAAAAAATATAAAATGGTAATTTATTATAAAATAATAAAATAATTTTATTTTAGCTTAAAATAAAATAATAAAAAATTTAAAATAATAAAATAATATTATTTTTCTACAAAATAAAATCAAAATAAAAATAAAAGAATTATTAAATAAAATTTAAAAATTAAAAAATTAAAAAAATTAAAAATTAAAAATTAAAAAATTAAAAAATAAAACAAATCTATCGGTAATCCATCGCTAATTATTTTTATCTCATATTTTTTAATAATAATAAAAATATAAAATTATAATTTATTATAAAATAATAAAATAATTTTATTTTAGCTTAAATTAAAATAATAAAAATTTTAAATAATAAAATAATATTATTCTTCTACAAAATAAAGTAAAAATAAAAATTAAAAAATTATTAAAGAAAAATTAAAAAATTAAAAAATTAAAAAATCAAAAAAATTAAAAAATCCTTCGGTAGTTCGTCGCTAATTTTTTCGTCGATAATCCGTTGCTAATCTATCAGTAATTCGTCGTTGATAGGTTTATAAATTTTTTTTAATTTTTTTTTACTGTTGACCACTATAGAGACTGATTATCGACAGAAATATTTTCATCGCTAATCCGTCACAAATCACTTGGTATTTTGTTCGATGGTATTTCGTTCGAAATTCGTCGTTATTAGTGACGAAATTTTTTCCGTCTGTAATTTTTCATCGCTGAAGATCTGTTTTCTGGTAATGAATTAAGGTTACTTGAAAAGAAAATTTCTCAAGAAAATATGGTAGACAAGATTTTGAGGAACCTATCAAAGTCTTGGACACCTAAAGTTACAACAATAGAAAAGTCTAAGAATCTTGAAACCTTGACCATGGATGAACTCGTAGAGTTCTTAATAACTCATGAGATGAAGTTGAATGTGAAGGAGACAGGAAAAGATGAAATATGTAAAGGAGTGGCTCTCAAAATTGACAGTAATAAAAGTACCTCAAACTCAGAGGAAGAAGACGATGAAAAAATGAAACACTATTGGCTAGAAGATTCAAGAAATTTATGATGCGAAGAAAAAATAAGAAAAAATCATATTTCAAAAGGCCAGAAAAGAAAGAGAAAATTATGTGTTTTGAGTGCAAAATATTGGGATAAATTCTATTTCCTATTTCTCTTGTTTTAACTCAAGTAGAGGAATAAGCAGAGGAACAAGTTAACGTATGCTTCATGGCCAATGAAGAATTCTCCGATAATGAGATAAATTTTATTTCCTATTCCGCTTGTTGTAATTCCGATAAAAACAATTTCACCTTCACTGAACTACATGAAACATTACTAGAATCACTCAAAGAATTAAAAAGATTAAAAATGAAAAATAGTTTTTTAAAAAAAGATGTGACTGAAACTGTTAAGACATTAGAAAAATAAAAAATAGAAGCAAATGAATTAAGAGAGACAAATGCTGAATTAGAATTGAAAATAGCTGAGAACGAAAAGGAATTAGACAATAAATATGTGGATTAACAAAATAAAAAGAATAGTGAAAATCACATGAATGAAAACATAAATTTAAGAAAGGAATTAACTGAGCGAAGGAGAAAAACATTAGGTAAAGTACCGTACTAATGAAACTCATATAGGGTCAAGAAAAACTAGATGTCATTCTAAGAGTACAAAGAACAGTATTTGATATGGTTGAGTTATGATATAATCCTACACAAACCCAAAAAAAGTTATATAAATTCTTTGTACCTAGTTCAGAAAATATCAAATTACAAAGATGTGACACATGAATGAAATTAGAGTACAAGTCAGAAAATTATAAATTTGGAAATAAATTTTTCATCAATATAAGGAACTCGAAAGTGGATAATAATAATGTGCCCACTGCAAAAGACTTGAACACTCTGTTTACACTTGCTGGTTTAAGAAATCATCAACAATGAATCTAAAATGGATTTCCAAGAATCAAATTAAAACTAATTCAACTGAATCCAAGAAAATATGGATACCAAAGGTAAAAATGTAATTAAATCTTATTACAGGTTTGTTTAAAATCAAGAGAATCTCCTAAAAAGTCAGTCTGGTGCATTGATAGTAGTCGTTCAAGATACATGACTAAAGATATCTCAAAATTCTTATCTCTTGAGAAGAAGAAATGAGGAAATGTGGCTTTTGGTGACAATTCAAAAGGAAAAGTCAATGGGATAGGCAACATTGGGGGTAAGTACTCTGACTCTCAAATTCAGAATGTTTTTCTCGTTTCTAGTCTTAAATTTAGTTTATTGAGCCTTAGTCAACTGTGTGATAAAGGTTATACAATCATATTTGAATCTGATACATGCTTTATTATTGACAAAACCTCTGGTAGTGTTAAACTTACCAGTCTTAGAAGATGAAATATCTATGTAATTGATTTAAAACAATTAGAAATTCAAAATGAATCTTTCATAATTGCATTAAGTAAGAACAATTCATGGATATGACACAGGAGATTAAAACACGCAAGAATGGATACAATTTCAAAATTAGTTAAGAAATATATTGTGAAAGGTCTACCTAAGTTAAAATACTAAAAGAATAGGTTGTGTGATGGCTGCATGAAAGGAAAATAAATCAAAACTTTCTTTAAACCCAAAAACTGTGTATCTACTAACACTCCTCTGTAACTCTTACATATAGAGTTATTCGGACCAATGAGAACTTAGAGTTTAGGAGGAAAATATTATGGTTTTGTGATCATCGATGACTACTCTAGATACATTTGGGTGTCATTCCTAGTTAAAAAGGAGGACGCTAGTGAGGTTTTCATCAAATTGTATAAAAAAATTCAAAATGAAAAGGAAATTATAGTTAAGAGTATTAGAAGTGATCATAATAAGAAATTTGAAAACAAAACCACGGAAGAAATCTATGGCAATCATAGTATTGATCACAATTTCTCAACTCTTAGGAACCTCAACAAAATAAGATAGTAGATAAAATAGAACAATGCAAGAAATGGCTAGAACCATACTCTATGAACATAATTTGTCAAAATTCTTCTAGGCAGAAGTAGTAAGTATTGCTTACTATATCTTGAATAGGGCATTAATCAAACCAATTTTAAAGAAAACTCTCTATGACCTTTACAAAGGAAGGAAACATAATATAGGTTATTTTAGAAATTTCGGATGTAAATACTTTGTTTTGAATAATGGAAAAGAAATCTAAGGAAAATTTGATATCAAAGTGATGAAAAAATTTTCTTAAACTATTCAGCAGTAAGTAAAGTATATAGAGTTTATAACTAAAGAACCATAATAGTAGAAGAATCAATACACGTAGAATTTGACAAAAAATGATACTGATAAAAAAAGATCAGATGATGAAGATTTATCTGAAAAGCTTAATGAATTGAATCTTACAGAAAAGATGAATCTATGAAAGAATAAGTTAATGAACTCACTGAACAACAACAAAAGATGAAATTCAATAAAAGTAAGAAATCAAATATGCTCAAATCAGAAAAGATATAAATGTAAAAAATATAATAGGAGATGTAAGTTCATGTATGAGAACTAGATCAGCCCTACAAAATCAATGTGAATATATAGCATTCATCTCTCAGAATGAATTTAAGAATGTGGAGGAAGCATTAGGAGATTAAAATTCGATTATAGCCATGTAAGATAAATTAAACCAATTCGAAAGAAATGAAGTATGGAATCTTATCCCCAGACCATTGGATCAATCTATGATTGGAACTAAATAGGTATTTAGAAATAAATTTGATAAATATGGAACAATCACAAGAAACAAGACAAGATTAGTAGTCAAGGATATAGTCAAGATGAGAGAATTGACTATGTGAAACATATACTCTAGTGGCTAGATTAGAAACAATTAGAATACTTCTAATCTTATCATGTTATATGAATTTCAAGTTATATCAAATAGATGTTAAAAATATTTTTTGAATGTCTATTTAAATGAAATTATATATGTAGAACAATCGCCTTGTTTTGAAAATCCAAAAATTCCAAAACATATCTTCAAACTGACTAAAGCCTTGTATGGTTCAAAACAAACTCATAGAGCTTGATACGAAAGGTTCAATAATTTCTTGATTGAAAATAACTTTGAAAGAGAAAAGATAGACACAACTCTCTTCATAAAAAGAAAAGAAGATGACTTTCTAATAATCCAAATATATATAGATGATATAATTTTTAGAGAAACTAGTGTAAAAATATATGAAGAGTTTGCAAGAAAAATGCAAGCAAAATTTGAAATGAGTATAATGGAAGAGTTAAACTATTTTCTAGAATTTCATATTAAACAATCTGAAAATGAAATATTTATTAATCAATCAAAATATACTAATGATCTAATTAAAATGTTTGGATTTTGTGAATGCAAAGGAAATGCCACGCCTATAAGTACAAATATGAAATTAGATAAAGATGAAAATGACAAGTTAGTTTGCCAAAATTATACAGAAGTATGATTGGATCACTTTAGTATTTCACTGTTTCGAGACCAAACTTACAATTCAGTGTATGTCTTTGTGCAAGATTTCAATCAGATCCAAAAGAGTCTCATTTGGTAGCAGTCAAAAGAATCTTTAGATATTTAAAAGACACCACAATCTAGGCCTTTGGTATGACAAAAATTCAAGTTTTCAGTTACATGAATTTTCTGATACTGACTTTGCAGGATGCAAATTAGATAGAAAAAGTATCAGCGATATTTATCAAGTTTTTTTTAAATATGTTAGTATCATGGTCTTCCAAGAAGTAAAGTAGTGTGACATTGTCAACAACCGAAACTGAATATATTTTTGGTGCGCAATGTGCTGCATTAATCCTTTGGATTAAATATCAAATGAAGGAGTATGGCATGGATTTTGATTGCGTTCCTATTAAATGTGATAACATAAGTATCATAAATCTAACTAAGAATCCAGTTCATCACTCTCGAAGTAAACACAATGAAGTAAGATATCATTTTATTAGAAATCATGTTCTGAAAAACGAAATTGTTTTTAACTATATTGAAATTCAAAAATAAATTGCTGACATTCTAACCAAGCCATTAAATAAAAATAAATTTTATGAAATAAGAAGAGAGTTAAAAATGATTGAAATAGAGAAAAAAAATAAAAATTTGAAAAACAGAGTATAGTTAAAATCCTAAAAACGAACTCAAAGTCAACCTATTCTCAAAGGTGTCGACAAATTAAAAATTATAAGATCTTGTCGACCTACTAGTCATTGAATTAGAAAGATTGTCGACCTATTGATTAAAATGAAGAACAAACGTGAGTTTGTTGACCTAAGTATAAGTGTGTCGACCTGCAGAGTAATAGAAATCAGATCGATGTTCCTAAAAGTATGTCGACTTAACTACTTTTGAACATTCTCAAAATAAGTCAATGTGCACGAAACGTTGTCGACTTGTGATACGCAGAATGAAATATGAATGATTGATATATCGATCTGTCTCACTATTCCTCCCCAAAATTTTGAATCTCGCTCTCTCTCTCTCTCTCTCAAATCCCAGATGATCTTCCTCTGCGAAACCCTAATCCCCAAATGGCTCATAAGGTGAAATTACCTATTTCCAAGCAATCTACATCCTCCAAACCACTTGCTAAACCCACGACTAAATCCTTTTACATCCTCGAAACCCCTTACGACGCCTCCGCAACCAGAACCAATACCACAGTTTAATACTCATGAATTCAAATTGATTGAACAAAGTGAATTGTATGAGAAGGTGTCCTCAAGAAAGAAAGTCAATCAAGGAAGGTTGATCGATTGAGTTTTTCTAAACAAGGCAAACTTCAAGTACAAAGAACATTTGGTTGAGATATGCACTAATTGGTTTATGAGTCCAAGTAAATTCATTCATGAGAAGACGATTAAACTGTTTTAAAACAATATTGAAGTGATTTCTGATAGAAATGAGAATGAATCTTGGATCATCCTAGATGAACACTCTGTTTCTTGCGCATTTAGGACATTTGTGAATGGGAAGGTTATTGAGGTCACCCCTAGGATAATATGCAGAGAAAATGGTCGAGCATAGGTGTCATATGATAAATGTGAGAAATATATGAAGTCTACCTATTTGGAAAATGCTAGAATTGTATTTAGTGATGGAAAATTAACTGTTATGAACACTGGTACCACAAAATTAGGTTTCTATCAATGTTTCTTATACTTAATTGTGGCACATACATTGAGATCTAGAAGAGAAAATTACACAACCATTTCTAGAGAGAATTTCTGGTTGATGACTTGTATCATGAGTGGCAAGAACCCTTGATTGCATTTCATAGTTCCTCATTTCATAATTGCTGCACATAGGTGTGAGAACTTACTTCTATCATGTGCTAGTATGATTTCTGATATCCTATCTTGAAATCTTGTTGAGTTGGATAAGGATATGGTGATTGAATTGAATGAGAAGAATGAAATTAATGCCTTTTCTATGCTTCAAGTAAGATAGATGTTTAACACTGAGGGAAAATGGGTTAGAAAAGAAGGTAGAGAAAACAAAAGGCAGATAGAGAAAATAGGAGAAAAAACTAAGGAAGCAACTGAAAATGTACAGACGGAAGATAAAAGAGTAGAAGAAGGGTAGCCATCTAGCTCTCAACCTGTAACACTTGAGATGATTTGAGAGAAATTTTAGAAAATCAAGAAAAAACATGTTATGCAAGGACAAATGAGCTATGTCTTGAAAATGGAACTTGAAGACATTAAAAATAGACTAGACTCCCTTGAAAAAGGAAGAAGAAAATCATCCAATGTACCCTTCTCATTCATGCTGATATTCGTTGTAATGTTCTTTCCAGTTTCTTACTTGATACTTTATGTCTGGTTTACATGTGATTTCCTTTCTAGTTTCTAACTGATGATTGGTCTTTGATTTGTGTGCAAATTCTTTCTAGTTTCTATTATTGCTTAATGTGTGCAAATTCTGAAATTGGCTATGTGCTTCTTGTCCTCTATCTTAAATTCTGAAATTGGCCTATGATTTGTGTTACTATAAATGAAATTGGTTGTTAGAGTATCCAATTGAGGGGGAGCATTGTACTGATATAGTTAATACTAAATAAGAGAAGTTAGTATTAAAAAAATTAGTTTGGAAGTTATTGATGTGGTCTGTCAATTCAATTGATTTATGATCTGTGGGTGTTAAGTTTAGGTGTTTGATGCCCTTTTTATTAATGACAAAAAGCGGGAGAAAGTTTGAGGGGTATTTTGTCTGTCGAATGGGGTGGTTTGTGAATGGAGTTTGGTCTAATGCTGCTGTTTGGTGATTATTAAAATGATAAAAGTATGTTGATGCTGATGATATTTGGTATGCTGATGATATATAATCAAAGTGTTTCATGGTGATGCTGTAGTAACTGCAATACGTATAAACCAAACTCATCTCGAATGAGACCACACACCCCAATTAAACAGGAATGCAAAAGTGACAAGTACTCAACTTATAAGTTCATGTTGGAGGGGGAGACCAAGAGATCCAACTGCCTACACTGGAGGTCTCGGTGGGGCTCTTCAAAATAGCTATGCCTCCTTCTCGAATATACCTATCAGTAATAGTTGCAACTCTATCCGCGAGAAGGTACTACCTTCGTATACATGACGACAACGGACCTTCCATATAGCCTACAAGGTATAAACAAAACACTAAGACTACAGGGCATCTGAATTGCAAGCATGAAACGGGCAATTCTAGGGCAATCAATTATAAATTGGGAGACGCAACTGCACCAACTTATGTAGGCAAGTGGTACAAATAACTTGGGCACATTTTACTTTGAGGAAATGATGTAAAAAAAATAAAATAGTCCTCAGGAGAGAAGTCCCCCCTTTTCCGTTCTTCCTTTCTTGTGCACATATCTCTCTCATATTTTTGTTTTTTTCCTTCTTTTATTTGATTGCCGGAGATTTTCTTTCCAATTCCTGCATATGTGATGTGAACCCGTTGGTATAAAAACCCTAGAACCCACAAACAAGTTAATTTAGCCTAAAAATCATCCCAACGAATTATTTGAACCGGTGGAATTAAAGACCTCAACCCTTGCCCTAAAGGAGGAAGAACCTAAAGTATATGACCTTAGACCCATTTCTCACTAGATCAAGAATCTTGGTATAAAGATGGAATGAATGACGCCACAATCTAGATGGTTCAAAACCTAGATTGATAAGTCAAAGAACTAAACAAGACTCCTATCCTGAATAAGTTCAAAGTTTTCAAAAGAACATGATCTGTGTGAAGAATCCTCACAATTTTATTAATTCTCTCCAAAGTGTTGTCTTTTACACAATGTATAATGGCCTATTTATAGCCTAAAGGTAAAAACATAATTGACAACTAAAAATTTAGTAATTCCCTAAACAATAAAGAATTAGGAAACTAAAACATAAGTTACAAAAAATAAAAATTAGGAAACTAAATAAATCAAACTACTTTGACCAAGTCTTGCTACTATTTTTCTTTATTTTCGTCATCCCTTGGTTTTGGGTAGTTTTGGACATTTTATTATTCCAATTGGACTTGTATGAGCATAATTAAGGTCCCTTTTGGTTCTTTATTTATTTGGACTCCAATTTCTTGTTGTAAAACCCCCTGAATTAAATTATTTAGTGTTTCTTTGAATCTTTTAACTCGGGCCCTTGTCACCGGCCCAACTGGGATATGAGTTGGATCTCGTGAGATGAAGAGGGTGATGAGACGACGATTTGTGCCGAGTCATTATTATAGGGATTTATATCTCAAGTTGCAGAGTCCCACCAAGGTAATCGAAGCGTAGATGAGTATTACAAAGAGATGGAGATGACTATGATTCGAGCTAATGTGGAAGAAGATAGAGAGGCGACGATGGCTAGATTTTTGAATGGTTTAAATCGAAAAATTGCCAACACGATCGAGCTTCACCATTATGTGGAGTTGAAGGATTTAGTACATATGGCAATCAAGGTTGAAAGGCAGCTCAAGAGAGGTAACACACGACCAAAACCAACACCACAGATTCCGAATGCAACATCTTGGAGAATGAGCTATCCGAAGAAATAAGAAAATTCAACCATCTCCAGAGTTAAGCCTGAACATAAACCAGCTATCTCTACCACGACTTTTCAAAGTAAGTCAACTCCTACTTTAACTCGATCTAGTGAGATTAAATGCTTCAGGTGTCAGGGAAGAGGACATATAGCTAGCCAATGTCCAAACAAGCGAGTTATGGTGATTCAGGAAAATGATGCAATCGAGTCTGAAGATGAAGGTGACATTGATTGTTTGCCTCCATTGGAAGACGTCCCCATCGGAGCTAAGGAGTATGGGGCTGAACATGGTGAGATGTTAACGCTAATAACATGTCGAGCCTTAAGCTTACAAGCCAGAGGAGATGAAGAAGAAGTACAACGGGAGAATATCTTTCACACTCGTTGCCATGTGAAAGACAATGTATGCATTTTGATCATTGACGGTGGTAGTTTTACTAATGTTGTGAGTAAGACTTTAGTGGAAAAGCTGAATTTTTTAACCACTAAACATTCTCAACCATACAAGCTACAATGGTTGAATGATAGTGGAGAAGTGAGGGTTACAAAACAAGTTGTTATACCATTCCGGATTGGGAAATATGAAGATGAGGTGTTATGTGATGTGGTGCCAATACAGGCTGGGCATATTTTGTTAGGAAGGCCTTGGCAATTTGATCGACATGTGCAACATGACGGCTTCACCAACAAATATTCATTCATGTTCAACTAATGAAAAATCACTCTAATTCCGATGACACCAAAGCAAGTCTATGAAGACCGAGTGAGGTTGCAAAAATTGAGTGAGCAACAGAAACAAAAAGATCAAAATGGGTTGAGAGAAGAAAAAAAAGAGAGAAAGGCCGAATTTGGTGAGAAAGAGAAAAGAGAGAAAAGTTCGGCCAATGAGGTAAAATCTAAGAGAAAACAAAAGAATTTCTATGCCAAAACAAGTGAGGTGAAGCGAGTGATGCTCTCAAGACGGCCAATGATTGTACTTATGTACAAGGAATTCCTTTTAAACACTTTGGAGAGAATTAATAAAAATTGTGAGGATTCTTCACACAAGTTTTGTTCTTTTGAGAACTTTAAACTTATTCAAGATAAGAGTCTTGTTTAGTTCTTTGACTTATCAATTTAGGTTTTGAACCATCTAGATTATGGCGTCATTCATTCAATCTTTATACCAAAGTTCTTGATCTAGTGAGAAACGGGTCTAAAATCATATACCTTAGGTTCTTCCTCCTTTAGGGCAAGGGTTGAGGTCTTTAATTCCATCGGTTCAAATAATTCGTTGGGACGATTTTTGGGTTAAATTAACTTGTTCGTGGGTTCTAGGGTTTTGCCACCGGCCCAACTGGGACTTGAGTTGGATCTCGTGAATTCCTTGCAATCTTGATGATCTCATCATTCCTAGCACTAACATGATACTCATCTGGTAAATCAAGTCTGTAAACATTGTCGTTGATCCGTTCTAGCACTTGAAAAGGACCATCTCCTCGGGGCAACAACTTGGAACGTCTCTGTGCCGGAAATCTTTCCTTCCGCATGTGTAACCAAACCCAATCACCGGGTTCAAAAATCAACTTGTGACGTCCCTTGTTAGCTTGCTTGATATATTGTTCGGTCCTCCTCTCTATATTGAACCATTCTTTCTCGTGAAGTTGCTTCACAAATTCTGTTTTTTTTACCATCTAAATTCACTTGCTCAGAAATAGGTAAAGGTAAGAAATCCATAGGAGTTAAAGGATTAAAACCATAAACAATTTCAAACGGTGAGAATTTAGTAGTAGAGTGAACAGTACGATTATATGCAAACTCAATATGTGGCAAACATTCTTCCCAAGTTTTAATATTTTTACTAATGACAGCCCTCAACAAAGTGGATAAAATTCTGTTGACTACTTCTGTTTGACCATCAGTTTGAGGATGACAAGTTGTTGAAAATAAAAGTTTCGTTCCTAACTTTCCCCATAATGTCTTCCAAAAGTAACTCAGGAACTTAGCATCCTGATCTGAAACAATTGTTCTAGGCATCCCATGTAACCTCACAATCTCCCTAAAGAATAATTCCGCAATATGAGAAGCATTGTTAGATTTATGACAAGAAATAAAATGAGCCATCTTAGAAAATCGATCTACAACTACAAAGATCGAATCTCGTCCATATTTATTCTTAGGTAAACCCAAAACAAAATCCATTGAAATGTCAATCCAATGTGAACTAGGAATAGGTAGGGGTGTGTAAAGACCATTAGGTTGAACCTTAAATTTAGCTTGCCTACAGGCAATATATCTACCACAAAATCTCTCAATGTCTCGCTTCATGTATGGCCAATAAAAGTGCTCTTGTAAAATTGCCAAAATTTTGGCAACTCCAAAATGTCCCATTAACCCTCCGCTATGAAATTCTCGAACTAACAACTCTATTAATGAACAATTTGACATGCATAACTTATCTTCTCTAAACAAAAAGTTCTCATGCCTATAGAATTTGCCCTCTACAGATTTTTCACATGTACTATAAATTTCTCCAAAATCATGGTCATCATGATAAAGTTCTTTAATATGCTCAAAACCAAGAAATTTAGCATCAAGAGTAGAGATTAAGGCATACCTGCGTGAAAGTGCATCCGCAACTACATTCTCCTTACCTTGTTTATATCGAATGACATAAGGAAAAGTTTCGATAAATTCCATCTATCGAGCATGTCTCTTATTCAGCTTATATTGACTTTTCAAATGTTTCAAGGATTCATGATCCGTACGAATAACAAATTCTTTCGGTCACAAATAGTGTTGCCATGTCTCCAAAGCTCGAACCAAGGCGTACAATTTTTTGTCATAGGTAGGATAGTTAAGTGCAGCCCCGTTTAACTTCTCGCTAAAGTATGCAAGTGGTTTTTCATCCTACATATGAATAGCGCCTATACCTACACCAGAAGCATCACATTCAATTTAAAATGTTTTAGAAAAGTTTGGTAAAGCAAGTAAAGGTGCATGAGTAAGCTTATGTTTAATAAGTTGAAACGCCTTCTCTTGCTCTTCACTCCATTGAAATGCAACGTTTTTCTTGATAACTTGTGTAAGAGGTGCAGCGATAGTGCTAAAATTTTTCACGAACCTCCTGTAAAAACTAGCAAGACCATGAAAACTTCTAACATTACCTATATTGGAGGGGGTTGGCCATTCTTGGATGGCTTTGATCTTCTCTTCATCCACCTCGATAACTTTAGCACTCACAACAAAACCCAGAAAAACAAGCTTGTCGGTGCAGAAGGTGCACTTTTTGAGTTAGCATATAAATTTTCTTTTCTAGGTACATCCAAAACCAAATGCAAATGTGAGACATGATCATGCAAACTTTTGTTATATATCAAAATATCATCAAAATAAATAACCACGAATTTACCAATAAAAGCACGCAAAACATGATTCATTAAGCGCATGAATGTACTAGGAGCATTGATTAATCCAAAGGGCATAACAAACCACTCATACAACCCATATTTAGTTTTAAAAGCTGTTTTTCATTCATCTCATTTTTTCATTCGTATTTGATGATATCCACTCTTAAGATCAATTTTAGAAAACACACAAGTACCATGCAACTCATCTAACATGTCATCTAAACGAGGAATAGGGTGTCGATATCTTACCATTATGTTGTTGATGGCTCGGCAGTCAACACACATCCTCCATGTTCCATCTTTCTTAGGTACCAAAATCACCGAAACTGCATATGGACTCATACTTTCTCTCACATGCCCCTTTTCCATCAACTCTTCAACTTGTCTTTGAAGCTCCTTCGCCTCTTCTGGATTGCTTCTATATGTTGGACGATTTGGAATTGATGCACCGGGTGTGAAATCAATTTGATGTTCAATCCCTTGGAAAGGTGGCAAACCTTGGGGTAGATCTTCAAGAAACACATCTTCGAATTCCTGCAAAAGAGAAACAATAACACTTGGCAAAGAAGGGTTAAGTTGGTCAGTGTTTAAAAGGAATTCCTTATACATAAGTACAATCATTGGCCGTCTTGAGAGTATCGCTTGCTTCACCTCACTTGTTTTGGCATAGAAATTCTTTTGTTTTCTCTCAGATATTAGCTCATTGGCTGAACTTTTCTCTCTTTTCTCTTTCTCACCAAATTCGGCCTTTCTCTCTTTTTTTTCTTCTCTCAACCCATTTTGATCTTTTTGTTTCTGTTGCTCACTCAATTTTTGCAACCTCACTCGGTCTTCATAGACTTGCTTTGGTGTCATCGGAATTAGAGTGATTTTTCATTAGTTGAACATGAATGAATATTTGTTGGTGAAGCCGTCATGTTGCACATGTCGATCAAATTGCCAAGGTCTTCCTAACAAAATATGCCCAGCCTGTATTGGCACCACATCACATAACACCTCATCTTCATATTTCCCAATCCGGAATGGTATAACAACTTGTTTTGTAACCCTCACTTCTCCACTATCATTCAACCATTGTAGCTTGTATGGTTGAGAATGTTTAGTGGTTAAAAAATTCAGCTTTTCCACTAAAGTCTTACTCGCAACATTAGTAAAACTACCACCGTCAATGATCAAAATGCATACCTTGTCTTTCACATGGCAACGAGTGTGAAAGATATTCTCCTGTTGTACTTTTTCTTCATCTTCTCTGGCTTGTAAGCTTAAGGCTCGATATGTTACTAGCGTTAACATCTCACCATGTTCAGCCCCATACTCCTCAGCTCCGATGGGGACGTCTTCCAATAGAGGCAAACAATCAATGTCACCTTCATCTTTAGACTTGATTGTACCATTTTTCCGAATCACCATAACTCGCTTGTTTGGATATTGGCTAGCTATATGTCCTCTTCCCTGACACCTGAAGCATTTAATCTCACTAGATTGAGTTAAAGTAGGGGTTGACTTACTTTGAGAAGTCGTGGTGGAGATAGCTGGTTTATGTTCAGGCTTAACTCTGGAGATGGTTGAATTTTCTTATTTCTTCGGATAGCTCATTCTCCAAGATGTTGCATTCGGAATCTGTGGTGTTGGTTTTGATCGTGTGTTACCTCTCTTAAGCTGCCTTTCGACCTTGATTGCCATATGTACTAAATCCTCCAACTCCACATAATGGTGAAGCTCGATCGTGTTGGCAATTTTTCGATTTAAACCATTCAAAAATCTAGCCATCGTCGCCTCTCTTTTTTCTTCCACATTAGCTCGAATCATAGTCATCTCTATCTCTTTGCAATACTCATCTACGCTTCGATTACCTTGGTGGAGACTCTACAACTTGAGATATAATGCCTATAATAATGACTCGGCACAAATCGTCGTCTCATCACCCTCTTCATCTCACCCCAAGTTTCAATGGGTCGATCCCCATTCCGTCGTCTATTGATGCACAACTGATCCCACCATACAATTGCATAATCAGTAAACTCAATAACAGCAAGTTTAAGCTTCTTTAATTCATAATAGCTGTGACAATCAAAAACTAACTCAAACTTCTTTTCCCACTCAAGATATGCTTCGGGATCAATTTTACCTTGAAACGACGGAATTTTCATCTTGATACTACCTAAGTTGTTGTCTACCCGATTATTAACTTCTCTATTTCGACCAAGTCTCCTATGACTACCCACTGACAACCTATCAAACTCCTCTTCTAACCTATCCCCTTCAAACTCATCGACAACTTCAGTTTCTCTTTGATGAAACCTATTCCTCCTAGAGGGGACTGGCACTATTGATGGTTGGCCCCTTTGCGACCCCTCTTCTACCTTATCCAACCTTTCATGTATAAGATCTAATTTCCTCTTCATCATCTGTCTCATCTCCCCCATAAATGCTTGTAGTTGTAGATTCGACCCAACCTGTGGTTGAACCTCCTCACTTATGTTATCTTTTTGATTTCGAGTCATGATTGGAATCTGCAAGACAATGTTAGAATAAAATACGAAAGAAACTCACCACACTCCCTCACGTATTTCACTCAAAAATAATGATTCACTCAAATCAACTCATGTTTCACTCTATGTATTTGGCTTTTATTTTTAATAAATTCTCTCTTGCCTTTTACCACTCTACTTCACTTAGTCAAGTTCTTTATTGAACTCGAGAACTCAACTAAAAAATAATTGTCTTGTGAAATTCAATGACTTATATAGAAGAAAGTAGTAAATTTAAAAAAAAAAATTCTAAATTAGAAAGGAAACAGCCAAGGAATGAGATAAATAAGAAAGGTGAACAAATAAAGAAGTAGTTCATGAAAAGAGAACAAATATGGAATGTTTGAATTTGGATAAGTGTACAAATAAGAAAATATTTCAAACACAACCAAAAAAATTTAGAAAATAACAATTTAAATTTGCCAAATTTAAACAAAATCACAAAATGAAAAATTATCAATTTTACAAAATTTGAAAACTGCCATTTTTTTTTCACAGCCTCTTCTCTTTTTTTTGTGGGTCTTTTTTTTTCTCCCTTTTTTTTGCCCTTATTTTTTTTTTGAATATGACAACACAAAAATAAAGAATAAGTACACCAAAAATAAGAAATAAACCAACGAATGAAGAGTTTTCAGACACAAAAAAAGGAAAAAAGATTAAATAAGAATAATTTGAAGGAAAAAAAAACCTGGATTGGCTCTGATACCAACTGATGTGAACCCGTTGGGTATAAAAACCCTAGAAATCACGAACAAGTTAATTTAGCCCAAAAATCGTCCCAACGAATTATTTGAACCAGTGGAATTAAAGACCTCAACTCTTGCCCTAAAGAATGAAGAATCTAAGGTATATGACATTAGACCCGTTTCTCACTAGATCAAGAATCTTGGTATAAAGATGGAATAAATGATACCATAATTTAGATGGTTTGAAACCTAAATTGATAAGTCAAAGAACTAAACAAGACTCCTATTTTGAATAAGTTCAAAGTTCTCAAAAGAACATGACCTGTGTGAAGAATTCTCACAATTTTATTAATTCTTTCCAAAGTGTTGTCTTTTACACAATGTATAATGGCCTATTTATAGTTTAAAAGTAAAAACATAATTGACAACTAAAAATTTAGTAACTCCCTAAATAATAAAGAATTAGGAAACTAAAATATAAGTTACAAAAAATAAAAATTAGGAAACTAAATAAATCAAACTATTTTGACCAAGTCTTACTGTTATTTTTCTTTATTTTCGTCCTCCCTTGGTTTTGGGTAGTTTTGGACCTTTTATTCTTCCAATTGGACTTGTATGAGCATAATTAAGGCCCCTTTTGGTTTTTTATTTATTTGGGCTCCAATTTCTTGTTATAAATCCCCCTGAATTAAATTATTCAGTATTTCTTTGAATCTTTTAACTCGGGCCCTTGTCATCGGCCCAACTGGGACTTGAGTTGGATCTCGTGAATTCCTTGCAATCTTGATGATCTCATCAATATGTACTTCCATTTCTTTAGATTATGGCAAGACTTTTCCTTTGGCTATGCTCTCTTATCGGCACAGAGTTCCCATTGTTCGGTTGATTCCAAGCTTTGGGCTTCTTCACTCTTTCCTTGGGTTGTGTATTGGATTTGGCTTAGGCTTGAACATGGGCTTGAATCTTGAGTTTAACTGACTTGGACTTTTATGTTAAGATCGGACTTGGATTTAAGTGTGTGATGAGCCGTTTTTTTTACTTGATCACCTGTATTCAGAAATTTGACTAATTCGATTCAAGTTGATATGGAGTCCAATTAGGAGTTGACTCTCCCAACACTTCTTTTTTCATTTTCAAAACTTGAATTTGAGATTTTAGTTATGAAAGTTTAGTATATTGTCACTAGATCCACCAATTATTGGTGAACGAATTTGTTTTGATTGGAAAAAAAATGAATAAGCTTATTTCAATTAAATTTTTTTCCTTGCTTTTGGATTCAATTATTGATTTTTTTTTTTGGTACCAAAGAAAGAAGAAGCAAAGAACAAAAGGAAAACACAGGAAACAAAAGAAGAAAGCATCCTTTAACCCAGCTTAAGAGCTACATCTAGCTCCATTAGCCCCTTTGCCCTTCCTCATGAACCTAGTTCCCTCCACGTCCTTTCTGATCAAGTGTCGTAGCTCAGTTGGAGGTTATGATAGCCCTGTTGTTTCCATACTTGCTTCTTGTCCCATGCAAGCCAACTTTTTCGCACAACGGTTGGCTTCCTTATAGACATGTCTTACTGTATTCATATGCAACTCCCTCAATTTTGTTTTACATTCCTCTATCAACACTCTTAAACGGTGATAGTCCTCCACCCCTCTGTTTAGCATATTTACTATCTGTAAGGAATCCATATTCACTACAAACTTCTTTGGATTTCTACCTCTGGCAATTCTCAAGCCTTCTTTGAACCCAAAGCTCCGTCATGTCTACTTTTCCTTTTCCAGTGTTGATCACGTATCCATAGATTCACTCACCTGTACTATCACAAAAAATCCCTCCCACTTGCGTTGATTTCTACTCTAGTTAAAATCTGAAAATATGATTACATTATTTAAGTAAAAAAAATTGATAAATTTAATCAAAAAAAAATATAAAAAGTTTTAAAAATAAGGGCAAAAAATGTATGCGTGAAATGGACTCATTAAGTTGTCCCAAAACCCTTTGTTAGTCGGTTTAGAAGCTTGAACCCATGCGAGATTTGGACAACTAAATAAGTGTTGTTTAAGGTATTTTTTTTAACAGTTTGTGGTTTTTAATGTAACGTGTTAATACCAAATCTTATCTATCAAGTTTATGATTTTGCATTTATAATAATACTATTGGAGCTGGGTTTGGCTCTGCAAATAATGGTCCTACTGACTTGAACGGGATGACTAGCTGTCTATAGGTCTTGGTCAATGGAACCTGTAAAAAGCCACCGGAGGGTACTCCGGTGATGGAGACTACGACACTCAGATCAGAGAGCGATATTCAAAACGTGAGAAACAAACTCAAAGAGAGCACTATTACACCTTTTATGTGCTATGAGTAAGTTCAGAGAACTTACTTAACCGGTTGGCTTAACGATGTATAAATAGCCTACCTATGTGAGTTCTGTATGCATTCGAGATATTAAAACTCTAGTTTTCTTATTGGAAAGTCCTGAGATCACATGAATCATAATGAGAGATTTTTGAAAATTTAAAATGCAATTACTTAGGAGATTTAGTTCACTAAATATTTCTTTCCTTGTGATGATAGTCAAAAGTTTTATTCTTGATTATGGGAAGTTGCCTCCATAATCTAAGGAGAAGTGAATATTACCTTTAGACGAGTGATGACACCAAGCACCGAGGAGATTGGAGAGCTGATTAGATAGGTATCGAGAAGAGTTTGGTTGGCATATGCGAGGGATGGGCTGTATCTGCCTATCGGGAAGATATATCCCATATTGATAATACATCTTAGTACGTTATGTCAAGTGGGATATGGATTTGAAGGGTTTCAAGTGTCGCAACAATGGATTTGTGGGCCATGCCTCATCAATATCGATATTGAATTTATAATTATTTATTATTTTCTTTTATAATAACAAAAACCTCCTCTATAAAATCACAAATTGTATGTTCGAAACTTGTGTTGGATTCATAATTTTCCAATACCGAATTCTCAATCTTATTTGAAAAAAATGCTTCTTTCATGGATTACTTTGCATTTGATTGCTAAATTAGAGGTTATTTTATGATTATAATTATTTCTCATGTAACATTTTAAAGTGGACTAGTTTCAAAATTATTAAATGTGGTTGACATTTTTTGGGGGTGGGAAAAGGTAAATATTTAGTTAATGGCCAAACAAAAGTAGGCTACCAAAAATAAGAGAGAAAATGACTGCGAGAAGAGATAGCCTGTGGCCGAGAAAGGGGAGAGAGGAGGAAGTGAGAAAGAAAGTGGCATAACATAAGACTGCCTAGAGATAAATTCGATATTTCCACAACAAATAGGAGGATCAATGTTGTCATTTCAAAGTTGGGAGGAGGATATTGCAAATATATATAAATATATAATATTTTGAGAACCAATTTCGACGTTAGTCAAAACTTAAAGGATAATTTTGTAACTTTATTTTTATTTTACGGTGCATTCATGTAAAGTGGATTAATTTCAAAATTTTAATTCTCGTTGGCAATTTTTTTTGGGTGGAATAAGGTATGTATGTGGTTGATGGTCCAACTAAGTAGGGTGAATAATTTTGTGCATAGTTACCTGAACTATATAGTCTTGATTTTTGGTATATAGAAAGAAATCTCTAACGATAAAGTGAAGGTATCAATGAGTTCAACTCATTGTGCGGTGTAAGATGAGTTGTAATTCAATTGATACAATCTCCTTATTTTTGAGACTTTTTTCTATATACAAAAAATATATATTATAATAAAAAGATTATATTTAAAATTTAATCGATGGTAGGCAGTTGAGTTGTAACTCAATTTGTATCATCTACTTATCTTTAGAGAGACAACTCATCTTGCATTACACAATGAGTGGTTACAATTCATTGTATGGTGTAAGATGAATTGTAACTCAATTAGTACAATTTCCTTATTTTTAGAGATCTCTTCATATATATACCAATAAAATATTATAATAAACAACACACAGATACACCACCCAACACACAGATAAACGTTTTCAATTAATAAAATAGACCAGCCCTAGTACTTTATAAACCCTACTTATGCCACTAGACTTTCACAACACACAGAAACACCACCCAACAAAAAAGAAAATCGAAAACATATGGCCTATGGTGTCAATCTCTAGTGTGATTCTTGTTTTTGTTGTTCTCACAGCTCAACAACATAACAATTTTCTTGCTGAAGCAGATGAAGGGCCGATAGAAAAAGGATGTCACAATGCAGATGCGCCTGCTACATGCAAGCAGTGTTTGGACTCTGACTCAAGATCTCAACAAGCAAGCACACTAGGTGATATTGCTATGATTCTTTTGGACTGTGTGAACAGCCATTCAACCAACTTGGCTCACAATCTCATCCAGTTGGCTTCTGAGGCCACCGATGAATCCTCCCGATAGAGATACAAAAACTGCACTGGGAATTTCACTGCTGCACAGAGTGAAATGCAAGAGGCAAAAAAGGGGATACAAGGAACTAAGTATGATGATGCTGAAGAGTGGGTGGACATGGCCCTCCAACATGGCATAATGTGCATTACTTCCATCAAGAGTTTACCAACTGTTCCGCAAGAAGTTGTTTTCGAGATTGTACTTTTTGAAGAACTCTATGAGGCTTCAATGAGAGTTTTTGAGAGGCTTTAGAAATTATTGTATGAGTCATCCATATCTACTTCCTCCATCAAGACTATATGGTTCAAGTAGTACTTGATCATAGATACAAATAAAATGAGAGGGAAATATTCTATCTTGATCTATTTTGTTCTTGTTAATAATCTTCCTTAAATTTCAGAAATCAACTTGGCGAAACCTCGTAAAACATTATAATAATATAAATTATCAAAATGAAACAAAGTATAATAGTTGAGATATTTGTTTTTATATTTCTTTATATAATGTTTTTGTATTTTTTAATTAACTGTGTCTATAACCCATCGAATTTGAATGGATAAACAAAACCGAAATAGTGTACATGGTGCAATCTCCCCCACACTCATTTAAATTAATATAAATTTAGCATGTGAATCTAATTTTTTTTAATATAATTATCAAAAGGTTAAATTTTGAAACACATTCGCCATTAATAAAGTTGACATTGATATGTTTCACGCATTCTTTGTTGTTGGTGAGAAATAATGAGAGAAAATTTTATAACTATAGGTAGTAAGTATACCTCAATTACTCTCTTTCACTCTCATCTCTTGTTCATTATTGTGAAACTACACAAATTACACGGTGGAACGTCCCGCATACTCTAATTTTTCTTTTTTCAAGTTTGAAGGAAACCATGGGCTGCCCAATTTAAAAGGTGATGGTAGCAAACCCTATGGCCCATAACCATACAGACCATAATCACAAAACCCAAAGTCTTTCAAGCGACCTCTTGGCAAAATACCCGAGACAAAATCTCTGTTGAGTAAATCAAAATCATGATTATTCAAGATTTTAACCTCCTCTAATCTTAGGAGTAATTTCATTCGATAAGGAAGGAAATCTCCGTAACAATTCGAACTTTCGTTAGTCCCGTAAGATCTTAAATCTCATTATAGTTTCTATAATCTTAGAAAATATCTAGTGATCTCTTTATAAGATAATTAGAGTTTTTACATCTCTAACCAAGAGACTTGCTGTGCATACACATGTTATATATATTGAACGAAGGTGTCCCACCAGATATGTTATTGACGAACTTTTACATTACATACAAATATTATACAAATGATGTTAATCTGTTGGAGGTGGGTTTGCTCTATAGATAAACTGTTCTATCGACTTGAGTGGGGAACTGGCACTGATGCGTCTACAGGATATTCATGGATGGAAGGACTTGCAAGATATCCATTGGAGGTGGTCTAGTAGAGGAAGTTTGAACACTCAAATCAGAAAGAGTAATAATGACAGAGAGAACAGACTGAGAAAAGTCGTAGTATTGACCATGTATTGTCTCTGTATAATACGTGTATTTAGTGCCAAAAGGACATGCCTAGTGGGTGCCAAAATAAAATATAATCTTCCTCTCAAGCTATAGCTCTTTTAAATGAAAATATTATTGTATGAGATAGAATAGTTTCCTTTCATTTTATTTGTATGTATGATCAAATACTACTTGAATCATATAGTCTTGATGCAGGAAGTAGATATGGATGTCTCATACAATAATTTCTAAAGCCTCTCAATGACTCTCATTGAAGCCTTATAGAGTTCTCCAAAAGAGCAATCTCGAAAACAACTTCTTGCAGAACAGTTGGTAAATTCTTGATAGAAGTAATACATATTATGCCATGTTGGAGGGCCATGTCCACGTACTCTTCAGCATCATCATACTTAGTTCCTTGTATCCCCTTTTTTGCCTCTTGCATTTCGCATTGTTTAGTAGTGAAACTTCAAGTGCCATTTTTGCATCTCTGTTGGGAGGATTCATTGGTGGCCTTAGAAGCCAACTGGGTGAGATTATGAGCCAAGTTGGTTGAATGGCTGTTCACACAGACTGAAAGAATCACGACAAGAAAATTGTTGAGATCTTGAGTCAAAGTCCAAGCACTGCTTACATGTTGCAGGCGCAGCTGCATTGTGACATGCATTTTCTATT
This sequence comes from Dillenia suffruticosa, assembly GCA_033439265.1. NCBI lineage: Eukaryota > Viridiplantae > Streptophyta > Magnoliopsida > Dilleniales > Dilleniaceae > Dillenia > Dillenia suffruticosa. Next base: position 8,456,532 of record JAVTVX010000005.1, read on the forward strand.
AGCCCTTCATCTGCTTCAGCAAGAAAATTGTTCTGTTGTTGTGCTGTGAGGACAACAAGAACAAGAATCAAACCGGAGATGACACCATAGGGGAAGCCATACACTACTAGACAAAAGCATATCAGGGACGGATGGTTCCGTCGATGAAAGATAAAATTTCGTTGGTAAAAATGATTACTGACAGATATTTCCGTCGATGAAAACATGATTGCAAAATGTTAGCGACGAATAGGCATCTGTCGCTAAGATTTGCGACGGATTTATGAGAAGATATTCCATTGGTAAAAATTCTGTTGGTGATTTCAGTGATCGTGGTAAATGATTCTGTAATGGAATACCGATAGATAAATGTCCGTCGCTGATTAGTCGTTGATAATCTATCGCTAATTACACATTCTCTTAACTTATCAGTGACGGATGAGTAACGGATACGTGACGACTAAGACTGTATCCGTCGGTAATCCGTCGCAGAAGCATGTAAATTCACCGACGGATTACCGACAGATTTTTACTAACAATAAATGTCATCACAAATCCGTCGCTGATAGTTCGACAGGATTAACGAATTCAACGACAGATTAGTGGCGGAACATTTAGCGAAGTCTATTTTCCATCGGTAATCCGTTGGTAAATGTAATTCCCCTGATTTGTTCTATTGAAATCTGATCGATCAACCTATTCACCTGTAAATCATTCAATTTGTTTCATCACAGTTCTGATATTACGAACTATATTACAAAGAACACCATATCATTGATTGAAAAGGCAAGTACGTATAAGAAATACTTGCATAGAATACATACAATATGAAGTTATAAAGTACGATGTATATATCAAATAACTCTATAAAATGAATGACAAATCCATATCTTGAATGAGTGTTGGATACGAAATAACATCAGTCCATTATAAAAGTAATAAAACTTTCTCCTTCAGCCAAATTTGTAGCTGATAAGAAGCTTGCAGAAGATGCAGCTATGTTAAAGTGATGAGCATGCAGAAAATAATAACTGCAACAGACTGTTTTAATAGCCTATTGTTTAACAATGGCATCAACCCCAACTTTACCTCAATCCACATAATGATCAAAACCAAAAGCACAGGAAAAAAAAAGTCAATCATGAAAATATATTTCCATAATTTACACCCAAACACCATCATACACCAAGTACAGAAAACAAGGCACTTGTATTCGGAAAAACAAGCCTTATCTATGGGGGGAGAGAGACAGGAAGAAAGAAATGCACAGAGATGAAAGATAGAATGAGGAATGTGGTGCAGATCTGGGAGTTACCTGACAGTTGCAGAGCATTATATAAGGTTAGCATGTCTATAAATTTGTGTATGTGAAGAAAAATAAAAAATAAAAATGAAGAACCTCAAATGCTTGATCATAAGGACACATATGATGAATGATCGCAGAAAGCAAAATACCGCAGACATTGCAAAATTTTACACAGGAGGACCAATTTAGTGTAATTTGCAAGAGAAAGAAAAGAGTCTTTTAAGTTGTAGAGTAAAAGATTTGGCACAAGGAGGCTATTTTGGGGGTTGCTTCACTTTTGTGCCTTGGCCACTTTGTTGACTCTGATGACAAATTCTTTTGCAGACTAGGCTTCTTAATTCAAATCCTCCAGCTCGTTTCATCCAAACGAGAGGTGGAGCCTTAAGAACTGAAATTTATGGAATGAGAACCACATCAACGACATGGCAAACGGCTGATGTCCCAGTGTTGGTTGACCTTCTTCGAGATTCTGCAAAGAACGGGTCAATTAGGGAAGCAAAAGCAATTCATTGTTTTGTGCTGAAATCTGATTTTGAAAATGAGGAGCTGTTGATATTGTTAAATCATATAGTTGTTGCCTATTCAAAGTGCTCAGATTTTAGGGCTGCATATGGAGTATTTGACAAGATGGCTCAAAGAAATGTATTCTCTTGGACTATCATGATCACAGGATTAACAGAGAATGGGTTCTATCTTGATGGAATCATGTTGTTTATTAAAATGCGGCATCATGAAATCGTACTTGACAAATTCGTATGCTCTGCAATTATTCAATCCTGTATTGGTCTGGATTGTTTGGAGTTGGGAAAAATGGTGCATGCCCAGATTGTTATATTGGGATATGCATCAGATACTTTTGTGAGTACATCTATCCTTAAGGACTGTGACATGAAAATTTTTGTTATTTGGACTGTGACATGATAGGCCAGAAAATTAATCCTACATTTGTGACAAGAAGCAGTATAGCATTCAACCATCATTTTGGGCTAGCATAGTCCTACGAGCTTAACTACAATTAGAGGCAAAGTAGTTTTGTTAGTTGCTAATAATTTTTGGGAGTAATCTAGCTGTTTTGTGGATGATCTAAAAGATGAGCAAATATGGAACTCTTTAAGGGGAAAGAGATGCAACTCGTGCCTTATTTTGAATGTCTCATCTTTTTCCTCCTTTGTTTGTTGGTGGTAAAGGCCTCTGCCCTTTATGAAATGTCCGTTTTAATTATAGCTACTGCCATTCATGTGAGCTGAGACCTACAAAGATGCCAAGCAGCTGCAAAGGCTAACTCCCTCAGTGTATTTTTGCAAGCTATTTGCATTAATTGGAGTTCAACCCATGGCCTTTGGCCTAAGAAGTGTGGATTCTGTCCACTTGGGCAACCATTTTTGGTCATGCCAACATTTTTTTGTAGCTTTTGTTCAAGTATTAGATTTTGTACCAATCTACTTCTTGCAAGTAGTCTTCTTACACTATAGCTGCTCTTCTTGTACTTGGCCTGCTCCCATTGTTTAACATTGATTGGATTGTCTCTGTTAGCAACCCAAACAAAGGTCTTTTCAGGCATTTTGTTGTACCAAATACCTAAATAGCTTTGAACTGAACTTCCGGGCTTGAAGAAGCCAAAAAGCAAATGTTTTATTCTTCGAAATCATGGTGTCCCCATCTCTGAATACTTGATTAGGTTTGATGATGTCAAGAGAAGAGAAAAGTTGTCCGGAAAGAAGTAACAAAATCAATGATCTCAATGAAAAATCCAGAGAAACCATTTTTGGGCTCTCGTCTGAATTGTGGAAGGAGAGGCTCAAAGTCCACCAACTAATTAGGAGAAACATTATCTTTGATAAGACTGTTATAGTTCAAAGAATCACAAATGTCATTTGTAGACATCTAAAATTGGGAGAAGTCTATTCTTCCTTTTGACTTTTCTTCATCACGTGCGTAGTAAAATTTAACATAAAAATTATAGAAGGGAAAACACTATTTCTTTAGGGTGATATAAATGCTTTAATTTTAATAAGGGGACAAATATGGCTCCCGTTGGATAATAGCGTCCACGTGGGGCATTTACCAATATGGTAAAAATTTAAAATTTAAAATTTAAATTAGAAGATAACGGGTGGTTAAACTCTATTATTCCACTCTCCCTTACTTTTCTCCTAATAACCTACGTTAAAGCATGTTTCCTTCTTCCATTGAGAGAGCTGTAAACATCTTGAACATTGTATGAGAAAACCAAGAGAGAAAAAGCACATAAGAAAAATCTCTAGAGAGAGAATTCATTGAGGGCTTAACAAAATTCTGAGTAGGGAATTTTCCTATCATTTTCATTATCGGATTTGAGGGTTGCGACGTCGTTATATTGTGGTGATAGTTCATTTATGGTGATTATCATCCCGACTGCAAGATCGATGAAGAAACACATCGTGGTTCCCAATTTCTTGTATTTTATTCACCGAAATATACCATATACTTTATTCTTTTTATTATTCTGAAAAATTCTACCATACTTCCGCTTGCATGTATATTAATTCCAACATTGATATCAAAGCGCATGTTAGATTTATTAAATAAATTTTTGAAAATTTTTGGATATAAAAAATATTGAGTTAAAAATTTGGGATTCGGACTACGGATGAGTTTCATGAATCTGATTATACCATAATATTACCCATGTTACGTAGATCACAAATATATTTTTTTGGGATTTTTCGAGAATGTTTTGAACATGAAATTTAAAACCAAAGTTTTCGGCCCTAATGGTGTTTGAAACTTAAAACCCTACATCTGCCCATATAGAGGGATGGTTGATCTATAAAAATGACATATATATGTTCCTTGTGTGATGATCTACGATTTGACGCATGTTTTGTGAATTGCTGTTACCGAAAACTGGGATTTCCGACATGACTGTAGAGGGCCAAAATTTGGACAATTGATTCACTGTGTTTAGGGCTTGAATCTCCCAAAAATGTCGAGAATGGTTTTGGAAAGTCCAAATTTATTTTTCAGTCGAAATTGCCATAAAAAACTGGTCAAAAATGGGTTTTCCGGAAACCGGATCGAAAAATCTGGTTGCAGGCCCATCGGGTGAGGAAGAAGGATCTAAAACCACAGGTGCGTGATCGGCAAGCGCGCGGAGGCACATTAGAGAGTAGTAGGCGGGCGTGTACAATGCACACGGCAAAGAGGCAAATGAGGCCTCTAGCGGTCAGGGTCGATTTGAACCCGGATCAGGACCCGCGCCCGATCCGATCCGCAACCTAGGTGACGCGGATCTGGTGTGTGAAGTGCGCTGCGTGGGCATGCATGTGCCGAGCCATGCTAGGCACGTGGGAGTGTGTGTACGACACACCGCGCCTTTGGCACATGCACTGAGCTGCTCTAGGCACATGGTGGCACGTGTGAGGTGCGCCACGCGTCTGGCACGTGCGCCAAGTGGCTGCTAGCGCGTGGAGGCATGTGGCACCCGTGCAGACGTGTCGCTAGTGCGTGGCGGCGCGTGTGGATCCCAGTGGCCCGTCAGGTCATCCGAAATTAGATTTTTTCAATTTTCTAATGGTCTTATATCTATTTTTGTGACTATTTGTGAGATTTTGTGCGTTGAATCCAAGTCCGGATGGTGAGATAAGATTCTGGGTTGTGGTGTATGGCGTCTATTGACCCATATGCTCGCTTTGGGGTCAATACTTGAACTATTTTGATTTTGTTGATTTGTAAGGTATGCGAAATTGTGATAATAAACATTATTAGTCACTAACATTTCTTTTTCTGTGTGACAGAGACTATGGTTGCAACAAAGAGTGTCGTACTTGATCTCGTGAAGGGAGACAAGCTGAAAGATGACAACTACGACATTTGGTATCGGAAGGTTCAGTTTGTTTTTGAGGAATAGAATCTAGCGGAGGTTCTAAAGCACGAGATGTCGCACCCCGGGGAGGGTACTATGCCTCAAGCTACATGGGATCAAGAGGTGTATCGTGTATAGAAAAGGAAGGACAGCCAAGCTGGGTAATCCTCCTAAGCAGCATGCATAACGACATGATCCCAAGTATGAGTAGTATCCTACTGTAATGTCGGTTGGGTTGCTCTGAGAGAGCACCTTGGCTCCCGGTCAGCTCCTAAGCTGAGGATGCTGACCTATAGGTTCATTACCTATAAGAAGATGCCGGATCATACTATGAAGTAGCATCTGATACACATGTCGAGTATGATTGCTTCTCTGAAGAACATGGGGAGCCGATATCTGATGAGATTCAGGTGTTGGGGTTGATTTAGTCTTTACCTGACTCCTAGGATGTGGTTAAGATATATCTCATACACACTGAGAGTATTCATACTTTTATGGATATGAGTAGGCATTGTGAGCTCAAGGAAAAATGCCAGGAGGTGGCTAGCTCTGTTTCCGGTCTTGCCTATGTGGTGGAGTTGAGTAAGGGCTTCTAGGGCTTCAAGTGGGAGTAGTGCAAGTATGATGGAAAGACCAAAAGCCAGGGCAAGAAGAAGCCATCAACAAAGACCGACAGCAAAGGACAAAAGCGCAGGAAGAAGGAGCTCGATAGGAGTAAGGTCAAGTGTTACGTATGTGACAAGTTTGGGTATTTCGCTCACGAGTGTGGCAAGCAGAAGTTAAGTCCTTCTTCCTTACATGGTTTATGTTATGTTTCATCCACTGTGATACTCATTGACTCCTCTCCTTTGTGGATTATAGACTCAGGAGCAACTGACCATGTAGCTCGTGATAACAATGTGTACGTGGAATTCTGCCGATTGAGTCCCCATGCGAGGAGTCTATATGTGGGGAACGGAGCATTTGTGGCCTTGAGGAAGATTGGTAGATACAAGCTAATGCTGCATAGTAACCAAATCATATATTTACATGATGTATTGTATGCTCCTGAAATTTGACAGAATCTCGTATCTGTTATTTATTTAAATCGCTTAGGATATTCTATTCTTTTTAGAAACTTTAGTGTTTCCATTTCGTACGATGATTCTCTATTATGTACTGGTTTAGTCTATGATGGATTATTTATTCTAGATATGGTTTCCTATAATAACATTTCTGATTTATTTTCTATTGCCTATACATCTGATAGCGTAGTTGATGATATTTCTGTTTAGCATAGTAGACTTGGCCACATAGGGTAAGAGAGAATGAACCGGTTGGCGGCGAGTAGCCTGTTGGACCTACTAACTCGGGTCGAGTTGTACTTATGTGAGTTTTGCCTAACCAATAAAGCGACTAGGAAACTATTTGGAAAGGTAATGAGAGCTGGGACTCCATTGTAATTGATTCACTCGATATTTATGGGCTTATGAATGTGAGAGCCTGAAACAGAGTCATGTATTTCATTATGTTTATGGATGATTACATGCGTTTCGGTTACGTTTATCTGATGTCACACAAGTCTGAGACATTAGATTATTTCAGGAGATTTATCAGCGAGGTGGAAAATCAGTTAAATTTGAGAGTTAAGACTCTTATAACCGATCAGGCGCATGAGTATCTGTCTGAGCTATTTAAAGAGCTCTGTTTCAAAAAGGGCATTATGAGACAGTTACTATTCCTGCTACTCCCTTGTAGAACAGAGTAGCCGAGAGAAGAAACATGACTCTATCGGAGATGGTGAGATCTATGATGGCGCAAACCAATTTGGTTATCTCCTATTGGGGAGATGTATTGTTGACTGCTACCTATGTTTTCAATCGTGTTCCAACTAAGTCTGTATTCAGTACCCCATACGAGCTTTGGACAGGGAGGTAGCCTGACCTTAGCCATTTGAGGCCATGAGGTTGTGCTGCATTCACGATTCCTCGACCCACACGACAAGTTAGGCCTATAAGGAAGAAGTGTATCTTCATAAGATACTCTGAACTTTCCAAGGGACATGTGTTCCAAGGTGAACATACGGACGGTACGGTCTCTAAGATCGAATCAAGTGATAGTGCAACCTTCATGGTAAGAAACCATGGAGAACTAAAATGAAGAAAGCCATAATGGTTGTAGACCATAGACGGCTAAACCAAATCACAATCTTTAATGGATATTATATTCCATAAAAAGATGAGTTATTTCAGAAGACTACTAGACACAAGTGTTTTAGTTAATTTGATTGCAAATCAGGCTTTTGGCAGATAATGCTAAAAGAATGATCTAAACCTTTAACGACATTCAATGCTCCACAAGGACAATACGAGCGGAATGTAATACTATTTGGACTTAAAAATACCCCCCAAATATTCCAAAGAAGAATGGATAAGGCATTAAAAAATATCAAAAACTTCTGTGTAATATACATAGATGATATTTTGATATTCTCAAATAATGAAGAAGAACATAAGGAACATTTGTATAAATTTGTAAATATTTTTTATAATCATAGAATTATCTTAAGCAAGAAAAAAGTTGAGATAAACAAACCTAGAGTTGAATTTCTAGGAACAATCATAGACCACAGAAGAATAGAACTTCAACCTCATATCTGGAAAAAGATAGAAGCTTTCCTAGATAAGTTAGAAAACAAAAAACAAGTGCTAAGTGTCCTAGGAGTATTAAATTACGGAGAACCTTATATAAGGAATTTGAGCAAATTAAGACAACCATTGCAACGGGTGATTAAAGGAGAAACCAAATTTGAATGGGCTCTTGAATTAACAACAATAGTTCAATCAATAAAAAGGCATTGTAAAAAATTACCTAAATTAACCCTGCCCGCAAGGCAAGATGATTTATGTATTTTTGTAGATGCATCAGATCTGGTAACCACAGAAGGTAAAATATGTCGATATACAGGAGGAACATTTAAAGGAGCCGAAATGAATTATTCGGTAAATGAAACAAAGCTCTTGGCGGTCAAAAGATCATTAGAAAAGTTTTATCTATTCATCATAGATAGGCATATAAAAATCTTTACTGATAACACACAGGTTAAGGTGTTTATTCTTAATGAATTGCCCAAATTACATCAATACAGAAGATTAATAAGATAGCAAACTTATTTTGCACATTTTGATTTTGAATTATGCTTTGTTAAAGGCATTAACAACTCTCTTGCAGATTTCTTAAGCAGGGAATATGGAAGAACAATTACCAGAGGTAATACAACCTGAGGATTTCCTCGATAGGCTTGAAATTGTGACTCAAGCTCTTGAAGAAATAATTTAGGAGCAGGAAGAAGTTAAGACTCTTGTTGGGCAACTAACAGAAAAATCAGACCGCATCAGTAAAAATATCAAGATCGTTGCGGAACAGTGTCATTATTTGTTTATAGATTATGGCAAATATATCCAAGAAGAAAAGAAATCTGATTCTTTGGAAATACAAAGTATGGATGAAAGTTCTTTTGAACATAGTCAAGTTCAACCCAAAACCTTAGAGAAATCTGAAGGTCTAAGTTTTAAATAGACTAAAGGTCATACAAACGACTCTCAAATGTCTGAGCATAGTAAAGCTCATGAAAATAAATCTATGGTTGAAAAACCCTCTGGAGATTCTTTAAAAAAAGATGAAGGGGAATCGAGTACCCCAAAGATTACAATTAACAAATCTTTTCTTGCAGCCAGAGTAGCAAAATTGCAAAGAAAGGGATATCTCTTTGACCACAGACCCAAGAAACAAGATCAACTAGTTCTTAGATAGAAAACCTGAGAAATCTAAGGGCAACAATCCCAACCAAAGTCAGAATTATTGAAGACGATGGATTCACGAAGAAATCTAAAAAGAATCTGGTTGTGGAGCCCTTCCACGGGAAAAAGTTCTGGAAGGGATACATAGAGATTCTTGATATCCTTTACAATACCAAAACGGGGACATCCCAAACTTATACGTAACAGGGGAAGGAAAGTACCCTTGATTAACTCTATTACCTGGAGCTGGATCAACCATAGTAGAAAAATGTTTTAATTATGAAGTCATAGATTTACTTTATGTAACTTGAGATTCCATATCAGACTTAGACTTGATTCCAAGAATGGTGCAAGGGGTTGTAATGAAGTTTATGGCATATCATTCAAAGAGCCAGATCTTTTATATAAAATTCTGAGCAGCATTGCCAGATGTGACGGAGCGACAAAACAACAAAGTATATAGCATCATTAGCCTTCAAGCTATCAAGGAGGGAAAGGCATAACTAGAAGTCAAGATTTTCTCTCAAAGGTCTTATCTTCCTCTAGAGCTTAAAGAGGAATGGCTGGACTTCGTACATTATAAAAGAGCCTTGGGACTCTTTGTGATTTATCAATAATTAAGAAGAGTGGTAGGGCAAAATCTCGAGATCTATGCCTAGGATAAAGACAATGTTGTGGTCATCAATTGTAGAGGTGACTAGGTGAAATTTGAACGATTGGCAAACAATGTAGCCAACTTTCAGCCAAAGTCCAGCGAGGCAGCTAAAAAACAATTATGCGGTATGATTCACCCAACCACACTAATAAAATGCCAATACTGTGCAAAGGCCAAGGGGATGTGGAAAATTGACAACTCCATGAAAACATGTTTCCCACTTATGCTAATGGACAAGCAAAAGAAAAGCACGAGGATTATCACGTGAATGTGTAGAAGGAAGTCGTCCTCACCATTCAAAATTGTCGGCCATCTACCTCAATAATGTTCTTACCTAAAAAAGTAGTTGTAATCATGTGACTAGAATAGTATGTGAGAATTGAAGATGTAAGATCTCCTATGATCTATAAATAGGGGAGCCAGAATTGAGAGAGGGTGTCGAGTTTTGAAATGTCTGAAAAACAGTCCTCAAATATCTCTACCCTCAGTCTCTTGTAAAGATCTCTTCAGGGATAAGTCATCTGAAAAAACTGTTTCTACTGGAAAAGTATCCCCTGGTGTAAACCTTCCATTATAAATAAAGTGATGAATTAGCCAGTATTTTTATGTTCATCAGAAAAATTCAAAATTCTTTGATCAGACACGGTCACTGTGAAGAATTTGAAGAGTCATTCGGATCAAAATACTCTTCTAAATCTCAAAAATTGATTGGGCCAACGCTTGCTTTGGACTGCTAAAGAGTAGCCGTGAAAAGAGGCGAAGATAGCGGTTAAGCTGAGAGCGCACCGAGAAGATCGTGGTAGGCCAAAAATTCTTAGGAAATTCATAATTGTCTTGTCACTTGGAAACATACCTTGGGAAATTTAGATTAGCAATAAGTCATGTTCAACCAAGATAAAAGTTGTCTTCTTTCATTATCCCCTTGTTCTTTTTCAAACTAAAATTTTCATTTACTTTCTTTCGTCACCATGCATGAAAAGAAACAAGATTCAGTATTTTTTTCATTTTTTTTTCTATTCATTCTTTTTTATTTTTTTTTGATCAACCACAAAAAATAAAATAGCCAAGAGAATGATCAAATTTTATTCTTCCTTGCACAATCACAAACTTCATTTTCATATCCATGAAAACATTAGAATCAAAATTTTCAATCATCATACCTCTGTTGGGGCGAACAAACAATCAAATTCATGTCATTAATTGCATAGTCCTTTGGTACAAGGGTATAAAAAGAAAGTCAAAATAAGATTAGGTGTTATATTTAGGTGGTTATAAATAAAAAAAGGGATGCAAACTCAATTTGGTTAAGGGGTTATAAAATCAGGGATGGAATTTTAATGAAAGTCAAAAGAGTTAAACTTAGTTTCTTTATCATTTTAATATATGAAATTCAAAAAATATGGTCTCAACAAGCACAACAGAGTAGGTTCTAGAATAACCAATTCAAGTGTGATATTTACTCAACAAAGAAATAATTTCGAGCACATAGAATGAAATTGTTCGTTTTATACTCAAAACATTACTTCTAAGTAGGGTTGGTATCAAATCTTGCATATTTGTCCTTTAAAAACATCATCAAACAGAAACACCAAATACTCCACCCACACTTAAATCATATATTGTCCTCAATGTATGCTAAGTTAAGAAAGCAAAACAAAGATAACCAACCCAAACAAAAACAAAAATAAAAAAGTAAAGTTATAACAAAACTGTCCGAGAGTAACGTGGGGAACAGTAGTTAAAATCCAACGAACTAAAAGAAGAGTTAATACATGCGCATGTCCTAGCCTTAGATAACTTCTGGTCCCTCTTGAAATTGTCTTGTTGAATATTTCCAAACTCATGTGGGCACGTGATAGAAAATGAGTGGTTCTGGCCTTTATTGTCTCTTGACTCTTATTCACCTATAAAATACTATCAAAACTTAAGTTCAAATTAAATCAACAAAAAATGTTAAATAAAAATCATAAAAATATTGAGTTGTTTCTCAATAAACGCCTTTTTTATTGTCTTTAGTTAGACATAGTCTCCGTATTTCACTCTGTCTCATCAATCGATCCATCCATCTAGATTTCAACTTGTTTGGCATAAACTTCAATCTTAAATCGGAGTGAAAGACCTTTTGTGTAACACCGACACCTCGGTGTATTTGTATTGTATTTCTCCTCACATATATATGTAATATTCCTTATTTAAAAATAAAAAATTCACTCATAAATTTTTTTCCAAAAATGAAATTGTTAGTAAATTGATTCAATGGTGAGGATTTGATGAAGATTAAATCAACGGTCAAGGAAGGAAGAAAAGTCCAAATTGACTTCTTTAAACTTGAGACTAATCAAAGGGAGATGAAATTGTTGACTTCGGAGAATTGATCCAAGGGTGGAGATTTATTGGAAGAGAGTAGAGATTAATGTGAACCTTAAGATCAAAATGGTGGGACCTACACATTTAATGAAAATGTAAAATTGGTAGAGAGTAAAAAAATAGTATTAATAAAATGAGAAAGTGAGTGGGAGAGAAAGAGAGAGACTAGTCTTGCTTTAATTAATGAAATTCAAGGGTTATGATTGATTTTGAGACAATGGATGGTCAAGATTAAATGTGAGTTAAGTAAATGAGTTGGAAACCCTAGACTTCTCTCCATTCTTCTAAAAAAAAAAAATTCGTGTGAGCCCAAGAAAGAACCAAGAAAAGCTTCCTTCTTTCTTTCTCCAAAACCGTGACCTATCTCATGAAGGAACGCTTGTTTTCTTCAAACAACCCTTCAATGTTTTTGCATAAACCAAACACTCTTCATCCCTAGACCAACATATTCAAAAATTAGAAGAAGAGGAGAAGATGTGGGCTTCAAGTGTAGAGATCTATGGTTCCTTCAATTTTCCTTCAACGTCTTTAGGTAAGAAAGCTTCCTCTCCATCCCTGGTACAACATATATTGAATTGAAGCCAAAAAGCAAATGTCTAACTTGATGACCCTTTGTTGACCCAAAGTTAAGAAAAGGAGGAAAGGAGCGATCTTTGAAGAGAAGGCTTTGGTTGGTTTTGAGACATCAAATCTAAAGTAAAGGAAAATTCTGCACTTTGTTTGAATTTGAGAACCTTATGTTGGCCTAGAACTTGAATGAGGAACGAGGATGCAAAAATCTGATTTTTTGAAGTTTTGGACATATGACCTTGCTACACTTTTTAAATCATAACTTTATCTACACTGCTGTAAATTGAACTAGGTAAATTTCTACTAACACTAGACTTCAAGAGCTTTAAAATGACATATGATTCACTGAATTCTGATGAGAATCGAAATTTAATGATTTTTCAAAGTGAGGAGCTCTGTAGAATCATGCTCTATTTTGCCCTTTTCTGTTCGTGACTTCTTTGTGGTTTTGAGCTGTCTTCAAGGCCAAATTAGGCTATGCTCTAGTTATGAGAAATGCAGATCTATGTCTTATCTTTAATTTGATATACGAATCAATTAAATCCGATATGTGTAGTGGAAGTTATGGCTGTTTTTCAAAGACTGCGCAAATGTGCATGTATGCAGAAATTCTGAATAATGAGTTATAGGTATATGTGTTAAGGTGATGTGAAGAAAAGTGTAGGAATTGGTGTATGTGTATATGTAATCATTGTAAAATGTGAAACCTTATAAGGAGTGATGGTTAGGGGATAGTACATGTGAACCCTAGGAGCATAAATATGATGCTCTAAACTTTGATCTTAGATGAAGGAATTGTTAACCTAGTTATTCCCAATTTCATGACATATATCATGTGTTGCGTATTGTAGTGTCACGTTGGGAGACATATCAAGCAAGGGGAGCACTTCCGTGTTTATGGTGCTTTCAGGGAGTGACACACCTCCCGTATACTGTGAGTGACACTTTGATGTTATGCTTTCAATTGACAAATTTATGTTTTATGGTTTTTTTTTTAATGACTTGTTTTATGACATGAGTGAAAGCATATGATTTTGACTATGTTTTATAAACGATGGCTTTTGTGATTCATTGGAGTGTCCTAATGATTGATTCGAATGTTATGCATCCATGGTTTGAAATGAAATGATATTGTGCTACTGTTTGAAATCTTGATATGATTTATATGCTACCATTGCATTGGCACAGATTTGAAATGTTTTGATGAAACATATTGGTACATAGTTTTAATATGATTTGATGAGATATGTGGCACGTAATGATGTTCTTTGATGGATTCCGTAGCTACGAAGGACGTTTGTAGAGGCACCCCATGTTACTCAGATACATATCTACTAGAGGTATCCACAAACGTTATATGTATAGTTGCGCTCGGATGAACCAAAATTTGGGGAGGACGTGTGTTACGCCACAATCTAGTTCCGAGTGAGGTACTATACTCGATTTGTTGATTATACGTATAGACACGGGCTAGTCGGTTGAACCAAATGTAGGGAGGACATGTGTTACGTCACTGTCTAGCACTTGGTGAGGTCTGTGGCCAACATTGGGGTAGAGAGCTAATTTTATATACTTGCATATAAAAAAAAACCCCCCAATGCGCCCTTCATTGGTCGGGTAGACTACTGCAGGGAATGTTTTATTAGCAAACTCTATATGATTTTGAAATTGTAAATGGATGCATACTTTGACACTATGATGTGTAATATGTGATCACTTGATCTCTAGAAATGACATGCTTGGTTTTGATATCTTTATGGTTTTGAAATGTACTTTGACACTCCATGCTCACACTTATGATTGAGATCATATTGTCGATCTCCTCACTCACTGAATATTTCCCCATAATTCTCACCCCTCATTTTTTCTTAATTTCAGTTATTTGTCAGAGAGACGTGTCGAGAGAGTTCGACACACTTGATTTATATTTGGAGACCTCGGACTTGGCCATGGTATCGACCATTCTTCCACGGTGATGTATTTGATCATGTTGGATGATATATATGTACATTTAAGGTCTATAGAATGACCATTGTATACATTTATTGGAATGACTATAATTATGTTGTGTAATATAATTGAAACTCTCAGAGGTGTTGCATATTTATGCATTGAGGCAAATGTCTCGCATTTTACATTCTTTACTTGGGAAAATGATATTTTGAGAAAAACAGGTTTTATACAGATATTGTTGTTAGCCTTCGTTGCCTCGGTATGCGTGTCGAGTAGTAGGAGCATACAAGGTGACGGGCTGGCCTCGGATCGAGGATCGGGACGTAACATTTTGGTTTATCATGACTTGCTTTCGGTATTGAAGTTTGTCCTAAAGAAACTTGTCCCATTATGCAACCATATCTGTCAAACTCTAATTAAACACAAAATCCAATTCATCTTGTATAAAATTATTTTTGAAATTATCATATACAATAGAGTTTACCATGCTAACACGAAAAATAGATTCAAAATTATTTGGATATTTCATAATATCAAAAATATTAAAAGTAACAATTTCACTATCAAATTCTAGAGTTAAAATACCCAAGTCAACATCAATTTTTGTTTTGGTTATTTTCATGAATGGTCTACCTAATAATATAAGAGCAGGGTTAAGAGAACATACATTATCCATATCAATAATATAAAAATCAACAGGAAAAATAAATTCATTAATTTTCACTAAAACATCTTCAATCACACCCTGAGGATATAAATTTGATCTATCAACTAATTGAATTATCATTATTATTTGTTTCAAAGATCCTACATTCAAATCCTTATAAATAGATAAGGGCATAACATTTATAGATACTCTTAGGTCAAGCATAGCCTTTTCTGCTTTTTTATTGCCAATCATACAAGGTATAATAAACATACCAAAGTTTTTCAACTTTTGTGGCAATTTCTTTTGGATGACTGTCGAAACATTCTCACCAACTAAGATCTTATCATCATCCTTCAATTTCACTTTCTTAGTGCACAATTTCTTAAAATTTTGGCATATCTTGGCACCTGTCTTATTTTTTCCAACAGTAGAATGTTGATCTCTATCTTTCGAAAAGTTTTCAAGTTCTCTTTCTCTTCTTCTTCTTCCTTTAATTGTGCCAACCTATCACAAAAAGGTGGTGCAATCATTATCTTGGATTTTGAATTAAATTCATTACTTACCTTTTTAGCAAAAGCCTCCAAGATTGTTGATTTTTCTTTAATTTTGGTCTTCTTTTTTGGTGTAGTACCTTGCACTTGCTTTCCACTTCTAAGGATCATGGCACTAACATTTTTCCTCGAATTGATTTCAACTTGAAAGAGCAATTTTCCATGATTAGTTTCAAGTTTGCTCAATATTGTCATCAAATGTGATATTTGAATACCGAGATTTTGAACACTATCTCTTGTTTCTTGTTAGAATTTCTACATCTCATGTATACAACTTTTTCCAAGATCTTCTAGGGGTGGTCCTTGATTTTGTAGGGCGGATTGCACTGGAATGGTGGTCGTCCACAAAGTTGTTACGAAAATCCTTGTGGTTGAGTCTCACAACTTTAATTTGGATGGTCTCTCAATCTTTGGTTGTAGATGTTGGAGAAAGGGTCATATTTTCTTTAGGGCTGACCTAGATATCCTCCTACAACATTGATTTGTTCATTGGGATTATCATGAAGAGTAGGGCACATGTTAGTTAGATGACCTACATTTGAATAAATTTCACAAGTTTTCACCTATTACATTTGCCCTATAACCAATTTCTCCATAAGAGATATTAGTGCATCTAATCTTTTATCAATGGGAGAAATACTTATCTCATTGACCTTCCTTGAAACATTTTACCTTATTCCAAATTGTTATACATTGGCTACCATGTTTGATGTTAAATTCCTTGCTTCGTTGGATGTCTTATTTACCAATACACCTCCACTAATAGTATCAGTCATATTCCTATCTATTGGTAAGAATCTTTCATAAAAATATTGAATTAGTAATTGTTTTAAAATTTGATGTCGGGGATAACTCATAGACAATCATTTGAATCTCTCCCAATACTCGTACAAGGTCTCTCTACTATATTGCCTTACGCCACTATCTCCTTCCTAATCGTGGTTGCATGGGAAGCTGAGAAAAATTTTTTAAAAATAATTTTTTCATGTCATTCCAAGTTGTGATAGAACCATAGGGCAAACATTAAAGGCAATCCTTTGCTTTATCGACTAAAAAAAAAGAAAAAGAAAAAACTTTTAATTTAAGTTGTTTTTCAGTTATCCCTTCTGACCTAATTGTCAAACACATAATATGGAACTCTTATAGATGTTTGTAAGGATTCTCTTTTGCAAAACCATGAAAAGTGGGTAATAATATCAATATGGAATTTAATTTAAGTGGAACCTCAATATTAGAAAAATCAATGCAAATAGATTGTTGATTAACATCAAGGGTAGCTAACACCCTTAAAGTCATTTGAATAGTCATATTTTCTTTCTTAAAGTCCTACTTTTCACTGTCATTGTCGAGTTCCAGCAAGTCTACTGCTAGGTTTTTGTCCCAGAGATGAAGATGACGCTTGATTTGTTTGTTGGTCTCCTTCAACCTTCAGGCTGTCTTCTCGATCTCTGGATCAAAAACTAATTCACATGTACAAAAAGAATGAGGCATAAACTAGAAATAAGGATAAAACCAACTTAAAAGAAATAAATCACCTAACACAATTTCCCGACAATAGCATCAAAATTTTGGTAGGTGTCAATCTAACAAAAATTAAATTTACCTCCTTTACAAAATACTAGTATAGAGTGGGTAGGGTTATCTCCTCAAGGCATGGTGAATTCACTTCCTTTAAAAAAATAAAAATATGGAATTTGATGTTAACTAAACTAATAATCCAAGAAAAATAAATAATTGACAAACAGAAAATAAATAACTCAAAATTTAATAGTATAAAATTCAATGAAAAATAAACTTCTGGCAAAAGAAATTATATCCACCTTGATTCGAATTTATTGGTCATAGATCTATCTAATGAACTCAATAAATTATAAATAAATTGATTATAGTCATTCAATAACCGTCGAACAAACAATCTCTTCTTACTTTATTGATAATTAAGAGAGACTCGTTAAATATTTTTCTAATTGAAAGACAGCCCCAAAGAAATTCATAGGATTTAGTGTTTTGACAATATTAAGATCTAAAAGAACTAATTCTAATTAACAAACACACAAGCGGATTTATTTAAATTAGGTTATTCAATTCCATGACATAGATTATACTATTTGTGAGGCCGTGAAATTATATCATGCACAACTATATTAAAACAAACAAACAATTATGTATTTATCATTTTAATTTGCTGTAAAATATTTTAGAATTATCAAATATAGATCTCTATTCAATAAATTTTAGACAATCATAATCACTAGAGCTTAGGAATTAAACATATACCTATGAAGTGCTGATACAATATACTCAATTAAAATCAAGATTTCAATAACTCTTTAACTAGAAAAAAAAAATTAGAAACAAAGTATGGAAGAAGAAGAAGAAAACAAGAAAATAAATAAATTATGTAGAGAAAATACGACAAAACATGCCTTTCCTTTTGGAGGAGTTTAATCCCTCTTTTATAGGAGTAAGTCTCTTATTTTTAGGGAAAATGTTGCTAAATTTTGATAAATATTAAAAAAAGAGTCTTTTAAAAAGAAAATAACCTAAACAATTTGAAAAAGAGAAATTTTCTAAAAAACTAAAATACTATGAAAGCTGGACTTTAAAAAAATTAACCCTAAATATTACGAATAAGTTAATATGGTGGAAATGTTTGATGTTTCCAAAATAAACTCAAATTTCTTATGTGATCACGTGCGTTGCCTACAGAAAAATCTTTCAATAAATCTTGAAATCCATATGCTCACGCACTAAGATTAGATTATTGTTGTCCATAATTTTCTCCTCCTTTACATCAATACTCCAACTTAACTATTTTTTTTCATTTTGCTCCGTCACTCTTCCCCATCAATTTTAAAATATAAAATATTATAAAATATAGCTATTAGTATAATAATTATCTAAAAATAAAGCAAAATTGACACAAATCATTACACCAATTTACACCCTATCATAGATCCATTACATGCTCTTTATTTATCCCAAGGTTCAAACTTCTAATTCAATTAACAAAGGGTTTTGGAACTACTTGATAACTCCATTTCATGTATACTTTTTTTGCCTAATTTTTAAAACTTTTAATGTATTTTTTGGGTTAAATTTACCAGATTTTTTATTCAAATAATGTAATCATATTTTCATGTTTCAATTAAGGTTATCACACACTTATATCACCAAACTCTCGTAGATGTAGCGGTGGAACATTACACTCTCTTAACCATAAGTTTCGGATTTGAACTGGAATTTAGGAAAGTCAATCTCTTAATGGACCAAACAATACTCTGACCGGATTAGTTGAACGTGATCTGGATATCAGTTGGTAGTAAGAATCCACTTAAAAGAAAAGAACCTTAACTCCAAGTCCAAACCCAACTTAGAAGTCCAAGTTCAAGTCAAGTAAACTTAAGATTCAAGCCCACGTTCAAGCCGAAGCCGAATCCAATACTCAAGCCCAAGGACAGAGTGAAAAAACCCAAAGCTTGGAGTCAACCGAACAATGGGAACTCTGTCCGTGCCCATAGGAGAACACAGCTAAAGGAATGAAGAAGTCTTGCCAAAATCTGAAGAAATGGGAGTAAAATATGAAGGAATTGAAAAGAAAATATCTGGTAATCAAATAAAAGAAGAAAAGGAAACAAAAAATATGAGGGAGATATGTGTGCAAGAAAGGAAGAATGGTAAGGGGGTTCTCTCCTGGGGACTATTTTATTTTCTCTGCATCAATTCCTGGAAGTTAGTTCGAATTTCCCTTTTCAATTGCTATCGTTCTTCAATTTTTTTTTTTGATTGCCATCGATTTCTCGTCAATTTCCTTCTATTCGTCAGTGTTGGTTCATCTCCGCCAATCGTCTCTACATCAATATCTGTCTCATCACTTTTGGAGTTATTCAAGTTCATTGCTTTTGATTTTGGATT
Source organism: Dillenia suffruticosa (assembly GCA_033439265.1). Taxonomy (NCBI): domain Eukaryota; kingdom Viridiplantae; phylum Streptophyta; class Magnoliopsida; order Dilleniales; family Dilleniaceae; genus Dillenia; species Dillenia suffruticosa. Next base: position 8,476,100 of record JAVTVX010000005.1, read on the forward strand.
TCAATCGCCTCGAGCACCGGTCATCAATTCATCCTCTTCAACCTTCCGTTTGACTTCAAGTTTAGTCACTGTTCATCTTAAGTTCCGGTGACTTTGTCATTCAATCGTTGTATGACTATTCAACTTTTTGCCTTCATCGTCAACTTTAGCTCTTCGATCACCAGGATCAGACTTCAGTATCGCCACCTTTGTTCTCAGCTTTGATTCGATTTTGTCTTCACCACCAAAGCCTTCAATTCGCCGGACTACCTCGATCGGCCTTCAAAATTTTGATAATTAATTACAAAATATTTGTCGCTAAATTTAGCAACAAACTCCAAAATTCATAGTTAAATTCATCACTAATTAGTCACAAAAAATATTTGTGACAAAGTTCATCCCTAATTAACCGCTAATAAAATATTCGTAACAAAATTTATCACTAATTTATTATCAAAATTTCAAAATTCATGACTAATTTCCAAACAAAATTTCTTCTATATTCTATTATAAAATATTTTTAACTGTATCTCTCCTTTTAACATATTCTAAATAACGAAATCAAATTAAATACATATTGAATATTACAATTCTCACAAATTTGATAATTTTCAACAATAAATAATTCAACCAATTTGTAATAAATAATTTTCAATTAGTTGCGACTATCGAAATCACCATTCGTTTTTTTTGTCTTCTATATCCATTTGATTCTCTCATATAGTTCAATTGTCTTTGAAAGTTCAGTTGTTCATTCTCATTCGTTATTGTCATCAGCAAGAAACATAATAGATCATACATTCACGTCCAACGATCTATCTCGTTTGGCAAGTAGATCAAACGGTAGTTTTCGGAGGATGGTAGCAATGAGACGAATGACTACTGATAAGCGATTGTCCATTTATCGATATGGTTTCAAAAAAATAAAATAATAAAATAATAAAATAAAAGAAAAAAGAAAAAAATAAAATATAAAATGTTAACTTAATTTTTTTAAATTAACATTTTATATTATATTATATTATATTATATTATATTATATTTTACTTTTTTTAAAAATAATTTTTTTTAATCTTTTTAAAGAATAATATTATTTTATTTTTTAATTAATTTATTATTTTTTAATTACCATTTTATTATTTGATAAAAAATTATTATTTCTTTAATTAATTTGTTATATTTTATTTTTATTTTATCTTTTTAAAGAATAATATTATTTTATTTTTTTAAATCTTTTAATTTTTTTATTTTATACTACCATTTTATTTTATAACAAATTATCATTTTATATTATTTTATTATTTTTAGAAAAATTAGTTAGATAATAAGTAAACAAAAAAATAGTAAGAATAGAGTTAACATATGGACGGGTGGTTGGGTGCTCTTACATTTTCATGCGTACGCAAGTGGCCGGGCGGGTTGGCAGGGACTCGGGTGGGGCAGCAGCGCAGGCACGCGTGCAACACGGCCGGGCAAGTGTGCTGGAGCAAATAGCGCGTTTGGGCGCATGAGCATGGGCCAGCAAGCATGGACTCAGGTGAGGGACAGGGCAGGGCGGGCGGGGCAGGCGGGCACATAAGCCGGAGCAAGAGGGCGCGTCCTGGCGTGTGGGCATGGGCATTCAGAATTTCTTTTATGCATTAATTATTTAGAACTTTAATTTGATAATTGTAATATTATTTTTGAAAAAAAAAGTTCTTAAGATTTTGGATTCACCTAGTATTTTCTTGTAAGTTTTAGATTGCTAGTGATTTTTATTTTTTTTAATCTCATTTTATTAATTTATTTAAGACTAAATCTTAGGATTTAATATTTAATTAGATTTAAGTCATTGATTATATTTTATTTTTTTAACTTTTCAATAGATTTAGATTTAAAAATTCACTTAAAAATTGATTAAAAGGCATTAAAAAATTTAAAATTAATCAAAAAATTCACTAGTTCATTGATTTAAGGTTTGCATTTGATTAAATTTAATTCAATGATTATATTTTGTTTATTTACTTTTTAATAGATTTAGATTTAGAAATTCACTTAAAAATCGGTTAAACATAAATAAAATAAATCAAATATTAATTAGAAAACTCACTAATTCTTGTATGATGAACAACTTTATCCACTAAAAATGCATCACTACTCAATATCTAACATCTCGTCACCTTATATTCTGCCAAAAAAAAAAAAAACAACACATAACAAAAAAAACAAAAAAAAACAAAAAACAAAAGGACTACCTTTAAAAATAAAATAAAAAAATTATTATTGCACCGCCATATCGTAACAACCCAGCTGCAAGAGCATGAAGCAAAAAAAAATATCATAATAATATTATATAATATCGGAGTTAAAGGTCTCACCAGACAGACCATCATCACTTACAAAAGGGTTGACCTAAAGACAATACAAAACTCTAGTTTGACAAAAGTCAAATTTAAGCAACACTATAAATTTTTTTGGTTCAAAAAGCAAGGAAGTATTATATTACTACACAAGAGTTTCTCTGATTAAGTGTGACTAGCTAATAATAATAATAAATTTTGCAAACTCAAAGCCCACTATTACGTCTCCTCACAACTTGTTTTCCATTCATAGCATCAGCATCTCCCCGGGGGATAAAGAAATGGAGAAAGGGATGAGTTCAGAAAACTTAGTAATGCAAACCCACAAGAATTAGATCCTATAAGCCCACGGTCAAGAAGATATGCATACCTCATGAAAGCCAAAATCAGATTTGGATGATCTACTCGAATCCTTGAATATGAAGAATCAAGAACCCAAAGTGTTGAAAACACTACAAACTTGATCAATTTTTGATAAGTTACTAAGAGATAACTCCTCTCAAATCTGATAGGTCAGGTGTATTTTGATTGATGATGCATGATGTTTTTCAATGAAAAAGAATTAGTGTTTAAATACAAATAGGGATAAATGAAAAGCCAAATATGGTTTACAAAACAAAATTAACTCTTAAAACATGAAGCACTAAATTTATAATAAAATTCATGTAACCCACCAAATGAAGAGAAAAACATCATATTCTGCCAAAATTAATGAAGTCCAAACCCTAATAAATCAGCTTATGTATGAATTCCAGCCCAAACTTCTTAATTTATGTGTACTTGGCCTAAACGTGTTCAACAGCCTCATATTTTATTTGAATAACATTGATGGCTTCTAGCGGAATGTTTAAACCCATCTTTGTGTTTGTAGATCCATCTTAAACTTACTTAACCCATCTTGGTTGGCAATATTAGCGTTGTTGTCGTCATTTTTTCAATTACAACGGTTACAATACTATTTTTGACTTTCTTCCAAAATTTTGTAAAATGGGTTTTGATAATTTGAAAATTTCCAAAGTACCCGAATATAATTTGGATTATAAATAAAATAAATTTGGGAATTTCCCGAAATGTCAATTTTTTTCTCGAAATTATCCAAATGCCCATCCTAGTTGGAAGAGCTTCTTTATTTTCTACTTGGTTTTTATGTAAGGCATAGCTACAATATTTTGCAAAAATCTGCTACATGCCATCCAAATGCCTCGCGTGCATATTTTATACCTTATCTGGGGACTAGCCTAGACAAACTACAAAACAAATGACTTATGAGACATGCAAAAGCTGTCCTCTTAATATACTAAAACTGTTAGGCAAAATTTTCTTCAGCAGATAGGGTTTAATCGGCTATACACCAATCAAAATAGATCTATGCTACGGTTTTGATCACCATTGAAGTATGCCCTAAATTTTTACTAACGTTAGAAAAATGTCAATAAAATAACAATTTTTATCATCAATTTCAAAACCATCGATAAAAATGACTATCTTTTATCGTCAGTTAGCATATGTATTAGAAAATGTTACTATTTTTATCGTCGATTATCACAACTGTTAAAAATATTATTATTTTTTAATATCGGTTACTACAAATGTTAAGAAATGTTACTATATTTTATCGTGAGTTGCCACACAACCATTAAGAAATGTTACTACCATTTATGGTCAGTTATCATGTGTTCATATGTTAGAAAATATTATAAAATTTTTTCGTCGGTTACCACAAGTATTAAAAAATATTACTACATTTTATCGTCAGTTACTACAACTGTTAAGAAATATTACTGTCATTTATCAACAGTTACGACATATGTTAGAAAATGTTACTAACTTTTATCGTCAGTTACCACAGACTGTTAAGAAATTTTATTACAATTTATGGTCGGTTAACACATATATTAATATGTTAGGAAATGTTATAACTTTTTATCGTCAATTACCACAAATGTTAATAAATGTTACTATCTTTTATCCTCCGTTACTATAACCGTTAAGAAATGTGTTATGACATATATTAGGAAATGTTATTATCTCTTATCGTCAGTTATCACAAAACTGTTAAGAAATGTTAATAACATTTATGGTCGGTTATCCATATGTTCATATATTAGGAAATGTTATAACTTTTTATCATCTGTTACTATAAGTATTAGGAAATATTACTATCAATTATCATCGCTTACCACATATGTTAGTTCATTAGTTATCACAAGATCATCGTTTACCACAACTGTTGAGAAATATTACTACTTTTTATTCTCGGTTATCACATATTACTACTTTTATTGTGAGTTAGAAAAGAGTTAAAAAAAATTATTAACTTTTATCGTCAATTATTAGTATAAGTTATTATATCATTGGTTACAACAAATATTAAAGAGAATGATGAGGAAATAACTTTTATCATCTGTTACGACATATAAGTTGGTTTGATTAGAAAATGATTAGAAAAACACACCACCACAAGTGTTAGAAAATGTACTGAACTGATTGGAAAGATTACTACCTATTAAAATATTAGAAATGTTAGGAAATGTTAAAAACTATAAAATAAAGAAATTAAAATAATATAACATAATTCTCATATTGATACATTAATAGAATAACAAAAAAAAGATTACACATCCCACAACTGTATATCTTTTCTTTAGCATATCTTCTAAGATGCTCGTGTCAAAAATACTTCACTTCAATTATCAAAAATATTACCAGCACAGTATCAACCTTCATGTCAATCTATTCATAAAAATAAGTAGTGAAATGAATATAATATATGCAGAGATAATCTAAATTCAGAAATTCAGAAAGGTATGGGGTCGTCTCCCATCGGTCGAGGGGGCCATTTGATATAAGACTTATTATTGATCTGCATCAGGATCTAGCTAGTTATGTCATTTAAAGGAGTGTAGTTGTTGAACTTGCGATGGGGCAGAGGTCGCGATCGGCTCCTCTTGGGTGAGGATTCATATTTCGATGAGCGATTATGCTCATTTCTTCCTATTCTGCCTCGACGCCTATCGAACACCTTGTCTTCTTTTTTGACGATATACTTTTCAAATCAGGCATAGAAGTCCTAGATGGCAGTTGGAGGATTTTTCTTAATAGAGTTCTTCATCCCTGAAGGTCGCAATCCAGTGAGTAATACAGCCAAAGCGATGGAATGATCTAAACCCGAGACCTTCATCATTTCAATCTTGAACTTGTCGAGAAAATCCTTCAAGGGCTTGTTATCTCTTTGTTCAAGGATTGAAGGGAGGTAAATTTTCTCTTGACGTCTCGGGTTATCACAAAGTAGGCTTCAAATTGCTACCTCTTAACGTGCCTCATATGGGTCCTTGCACCCAAGTGGGTTAGCATACCCATTCTCTTGGCTTTACGTCTCATATGAATTCTGCACCCATTCTCTCGCCTCTATACCTCATATGGATTCCGTACCCACTCTCTCGGCTCCACACCTCTTAATGTGTCCTATACAGGTCCTTGTACCTAAGCGGTTAGCACACCATCTCTTGGCTCCACGCCTCTCCCTCGGCTCTGCACTTCTAAACATGCCTCATAAGGGTCCTTGCACTCGAGCAAATTGGTATACTCATTCTCTCAGCTCTATACCTTATACGGGTTCCATATCTACTCTCTCGGCTCTACACCTTATATGAGTTCTTCATCCACTCTTTCGGCTCCATGCCACATATAGGTTTCGCACCCAGTCTCTCGGCTTCACACATCTTAACATTCCTCCTATGGTTTGCAACACCCGAGCGGGTTGGCACACCCATTCTTTGGGGTTTACGCCTCATAAGGGTTCTAACACCCTCTCTCGATTATAACGCATCCGAAAACAACTCAATGCTCAAATCATTCTATTTCAAAACAAAATCACTAGAGTAATAGGAACGCAATCCTAATAAGAAGATACAAAGAGATAAAATTGTTACAAACTTTCATTCAAACTTTGATATATTATGTGCATGAGATACATTAGAGGGAGAAAAGGCCCATACAAACTAGGTAGTACATAGAAACAGAGTACATGGGAACAAGAAGGGAATGGATCACAATGAAGGAGGCGGAGGAGGAGGAAGAGTCTTTTGCCGCAAGGATTCGAAACTAGCTTGAAGGGTGGTGATACGGGAGCTCGCATCCGCCACTTCATGAGAAGAGTAACCACACGGAGCACCAACTAAGCTTAGACCTAGCGTCTCGGAGACAGCACTGCCAGCACTTATAGCCACGCTTTGTTCCAACCCCGCTAGGTGAAGAGCTTCTTTAGCTCGTCGTAGCCTTTCAGAAAGTTCATGCTCACTATGCTTGTGGCTCTCAACAGCCTTTATGAGCTTGTTCACTAAGTCCATCGGCTTTTCTCCATGACAAGGAATGACTACCCTCGCTCTTACACCAACCTCTCAGTGGCCTCTAGCTTCGCCTCACTCTCCCTCGCTTCAGCCTCCAACCTTTCGTACGCGGACTCCAGATCAAACCTAGATACTCTACCTCTTTATTTTTGTCGCTCAAGGCAGCACTTGCCACCTTCCCTTCTTTGGCCTCCTTCTCCCTTTGGCCAAAGCAGAGTGCAGATGAGAAATCTCCTTATCCCTTTGGCTCACCATGTGCTCCAGAAGTCCCACCACCCGGTCTCTCTTCAACCTTTGGAATTCAACAAAAATAATTGAAGAATTCTCACAATGCAATCAGAAGGAATGTTGCTGTCTGCATAACAATGGCACCTTCAGCAGCAGGATTCTTTGTGTTTATGCATCTAGTGCTGAACCAGTTATTGTGGATGGATGACACCATGTCTCGAATAAAAGTGAAAACCAGACAGAATATCAGGACACTAATTTCCAATGTATATAACAAAACAAACCACGCTCTAATGACAATAAAGGGAAAAATGTGCAAGAAGAAATATGCAAGACGGCTGTATCTAAATTCAAGGCAAGAAGACTAAAAAAAAAGATGATTTTTGTTAATTAAAAAATGTTACAGATTTTGAAGAGGCCTGAACATATGAAAACATTGTGAATTTTACAAGAAGATAAAAAGCCAAAGTGGCCCAAAAATGAGAAGGATGTATTAGAGACAATGTGGAGTTCATTCAAGAGATATATCTATTGCTTACAGTGAGAGAATGAGTAGAAGCAAAGTACTCTTACACATGGTGACAGAAAAAATAAACCAGTTCAATGATAAGATCTATTGCATTTGCATAATCTAACAGCCTGGATAACTATAGTGTCTGGCTTCCGAGGTGTTCCAAGCACTTGCCCTGGGATTACAATAAAATTTAGAAGAAAAGTTACAAATGTGGCTTTCAACTTTAAGCAAAAGTTCTGTTCACATCTATGCCACTGAGAATACAATAAAATTTAGAAGAAAAGTTACAAATGCATCTCTTGAAGTTTTTCATTGACTCAAAAATTATGCTCAACCACTCACTATCAAACAGGGATTATCCATTTCATTCAGACATTTAGCACCATAAGGAACACGTCAATTTTTTATCATTATTTGAAAAAAAATATATATTTAAAAAATGAATGGGGATGATTCTTGTATAATCTAAACAAGAGAAAAGCAATCTACCAAAAAGGAAAATAAAAAAGGGAGAGCAAAGTAAGCTAAAACTTGAAACTCCTAGACTGAGAATCCACAAAACCAGAGTGGGATGATTCAATCCCCTGGAGATTCTCGCATAATTATCCATCCATGCCAAGCCAAAAAGAAAAAGAGGGGGGGGGGGGGCCTGAGGGGCTGCCAAATGAATAATCTTCCTATTCCCCATACATACCTCAACCTCCTCCTTCTCAGCATCCAAACTTTTAGTAGACATTCCAACTCCACCTTTGACCACCTAGGTTGAATATCCATAATATTAAGAGCTTCCCAGGAGTATGATGGATCTCAATTCGGATACTCAATCAAAATAAGCATCACAAACATGAACTGAACATTGTTTTAATGAGCCAACCATGTTGCTCAAAGCACAATCAGCCGATAGAATTCAAATTAAGGAAAATACTAAAAACTTAACTTGACCAAGACCATCATAAATGCATTTGGAATTTACTTGAGTATGATACATGAGTCAAACTCAAGCTTACAACTAAGCTCTTTTACAAATCAAGCACAAACAACTTTTTAAACGGCAGAACACAATCGACCTCCTATTTTTGGCCAAACAACTTTTTAATCAGCAGAACACATTCACACTCCAATTTGGACCCTTGATTGAAATCCCAGCACACAATTATTATACTAACAGAAGTCATGATTATCACAAAAATGTCTTAGTTTTCTGTTTGTGTATCCTAATAAGTTAAACATTCTCTTGTTTGCTACTAGAAGTATCTCTGTAAACATAAGAATCAAACAATCTCTGTGGGGTTGAGGTGGGAAGCAACAATCTCAATCCCAATTTGAACACTCTTTTAATGAGTAAGAGTTGCAAAGCACTGCCATCCTGAAATCTGAATCAAGGAATAAACAAGAAAACAACCTCAGAATATCCATATTTGTACAGTCATCCCAGAATTATACAATGGTCATCTATAGATCTCAAAATACATATACATCATCAATACAATTTTTAACTCACGAAATTATAGCGAAAATATACAATGACTTCTCAAGTCCAAACCAAATCTCCCAATGACATTAAGCATCCAAAAAGCAACGCTCTTTACCAAATACTATCTCTAAAACAAGAAGGAAAATGAGGGGTGAGTACTCAGGGAAAGAATACTCAGTGAGTGAGTAGGTCAATACAATCATCTAATAAGAATTGTGAAACTGTAGTGTCAAAACGTAAGTATACAAATCGTACTTCAAATCATTATGTTTTTCATTTCAACAATATATCATTTGCACGCATTATCAAGTCAAATATGCATCCAAAGCACTGTAATTAAAATCATAAAGCTGCCAGCTGAAAGTGTCCTGCCAGAGGTCTACCTCGACCAATGACAGGCGCACCGGGGGTGTTATATATAAATTTATTTAAAGTGCTCTCTACTCCGGCATTGGCTACGGACCTCGTCTAGGTGCTAGACTTGGAGAGAGTATCAAAATCCTCCCCCTTTTCGGATTCAATCTGATTAGTATCGTGTCGTTAATAAAATCAAGATAACTCGTGGGATACCCCAGGCCTAGGCATATCCGGACGTCACCTAAGCGCCTTTCACGGTATCCTTCGTAGCTACGGAACAATACATACAAAAGCCCTCAAGGCCAAAATCAATCTCGTACAAAGAATGTGTCGTAATCAGGTTCACAAACCAAATGCAATATATAGCGTAAAATGGCACATTATACATTTCAACCACATGGATGCATAATTTCATAATTCAACCAAATTTTTGGACACTCCAACGGTTCACAAAAAGTCAGTTCCAAAACCAATCAAAATATTTCAAGTACACGACAAATCATGCTCATTTATCAAAATGTTATAAAACATGGTTTACATATTAAACAAAGGCATCGAAGTAAATCTCACTCACAGTATGAGGGAGGGTAGCACACTCCCCAATAATACCATGAAGCGAAAAAAAGTGTTCCCCAATAATACCACGTATGCAAATCAGATAGTTCGAATCCTTTAGAACCCTACCCTAATTCCTCATATTTTGTTCATGCATACATGTTTACAAGACTCAAGTGTTGGTACTCAACCAATCTCGCACAGGGCTCACACCAATCAAATCTCTCACTCGCACCTAAGGGCCAGCACGGCCACAGCCCAACGCTCCTCTGTGCAGCGCGCAGCGCCCATGTGCAGGGCGTACAATGCCGATGTGCATTGTCCATGTGCAGGGCGTGCAGGGCGTGTAGCGCCCTTGTGCAGCACCCAGGGCGTGCAGCGCCTGCACGTCAACCATTTCTCCTCATTTCTCAACTTAACCCTAACATTCATTCAAATAAATCAAATGTGTAAGAAATTTTTTTCACCTAGGGCTTTCTCGGATAACAGACTTTCGTCCGAATATCTTATCGATCACTCCAAAATCTACAATGCTCCCTATCAAGACAAGATTTATTAGTTAGGTCATAAACACTTAGAACAAAATCAAAAAAGTCAGTTACCTATGCAGAGACTCGCGGGCTGTCACGGGCTATCGCGGGCTGCGGGCCGCAGTGGGCTCGCGGCTGCGCGGGCTAGTGGGCTTGCAGGCTCGCATGCTCGCGGGCTGGGAAGTGCTCTCGCGAGCTGGACTGCAGTCGCGCGCTCATGCGCAGGGGCACGCTCGTGCGTAGGTGCGCTCCCGAGCAGGCAAGCTCACGCTGTGGTGCACTCACGTGGGGAAACGCGCGTTGTGGTATGGTCGTGCTCGTGCAGGGAGGATTGCGTTGCGGCACACTCGCGGGAGGGAGGAGCTGCAACGGCTGGGGTGCGCTCGTGGTGGTGGCGGATCGCGGTGGAAGCTCGCGGTGGAGTGCGATTGAGAGGGAGGGAGATTACGAGAGATAGAGAGAGGGTGAGCAGTGGAGAGAGAGAGAAACAGTGAGAGAGAGACCGTGAGTGAGGTAGAGAGAGAAGAAGAAGATGGTGGTGGTGGTGCGGTTGCCTGCGGTGGAGAGAGGTGGTGGGGCGAGCGACCTATCGCGGCGGAAGAAGAAGGCAGCCGCGGGAGGTAAAGAGTCAGGGAGAGAGAGAAAGAGGAAAAGAGAGAGAGAGAGAGAGAGAATAAAATTAGGAATCCAAAACGCAGCATCTCCTCTCTCTCTCCTTTTTTTGTATTTAGATATATATGTCTTCACACCCACACTTCACTAAAATTTAAATTTTTTTGTAAAAAAGTGTTTACTTCGATTCACAAATTCGGCAAATTAAAATATACTAAAAATTTAATTTAAATACCCCAAAATCAAAAATCAATTTAAATAAATAAAATTTCTCTCTATATAATTAAATTACAGATACCGCAGTGTCGGTGTTATAGTACTTGCTTAGCTTATGCTGATCTCGATATCCTCATTTTCGGGTGATCTGGGAGATGAGGCATTTGAGTTGAGGGATTTAAATCTCTATCTATCGTGGACCCCTTTTATTTTGTTTAAGACTTGTAATTATTTGTTTTTTTGTTAGTAGTTTTGGATGTATTCCTATATACATGTATAGTTTTGACACATGAAAACATATTATATATAGTTTTGTGGATATGGTTTTCATATACTATAGTATGTTATGTTGAGTGGCTAGGAGGCCATTGATGCCAATTTGTTTGATAATAGAAATATCATATTAATTTTTATCAGATTACCCCAGATGGCTAAATAGTCACTAAATAGGAGAGATTTTGCCGTGATTTTATTCGGAAAGAATAAATGATTTATTTATTTTTAATATAAATCTCCTTCTGTGTTATCACACACGTGGAGTGCGACTGTCGTAAGTCTAGATGTCACATTTTAATTGGGTTGATTGTTTTCACATTTGCATATTTATCTCCTTTTGCTAGGGGGTGCGATGTCTGGATAGTGGGTCGTCACATTTCTAGTTTCTCTAGAAATTGTTTTGTTGAATATTTCCAAACTCATGTGGGCACGTGATAAAAAAATGAGTGGTTCTGACAATTATTGTCTCCCGACTCTTATTCACCTATAAAATACTATCAAAACTTAAATTCGAATTAAATCAACAAAAAAATATTAAATAAAAATCATAAAAATATTGAGTTGCCTCTCAATAAACACCTTTCTTCATTGTCTTTAGTCAAACATAGTCTCGTTATTTCACCATGTCTCATAGATCGGTCAATCCATCTAGATTTTAACTTGTTTGACATAAACTTCAATCTTGAATTAGAGTGAAAGGCCTTTTGGTTTACCATGAATTACTTTTAGAGTTGAAGTTTGTCCTAAAGAAACTTGTCTCATTGTGCAATCTTATCTGTCAAACTCTAATTAAACACCAAATCCAATTCATCTTATACAAAATTATTTTCGAAATTATCATATACAATAGCGTTCACCATGCTAACATAAAAAACAGATACCAAAGTTAACATCAATTTTTGTTTTGGCTATTTTCATGAGTAGTCTACCTAATAATATAAGAGCAGGGTTAATAGAACATGCATTATCCATATCAATAATATAAAAATCAACAGGAAAATAAATTCATTAATTTTCACTAAAACATCTTCAATCACACCCTTAGGATATGAATTTGATCTATCAACTAATTGAATTATCATTATTGTTTGTTTCAAAGATCCTATATTCAAATCCTTATAAATAGATAAGGGCATAATATTTATAGATGCTCCTAGATCAAGTATAGCCTTTTCTACTTTTTTATTGCCAATCATACAAGGTATAATAAACAACTAGAGTTTTTACACTTTTGTGACAATTGCTTTTGGATGACTGTCGAAACATTCTCACCAACTAAGATCTTATCGTCATCCTTCAATTTCACTTTTTTAGTGCACAATTTCTTAAAAAATTTGGCATATCTTGGTACCTGTCTTATTGTTTCCAAGAGTAGAATGTTGATCTGTATCTTTCGAAAAGTTTCCAAGTTCTCTTTCTCTTCCTCTTCTTTCTTTAATTGTGCCAACCTGTCATGAAAAGGTAGTGGAATCGTTATCTTGGATTTTGAATTAAATTCATTACTTCCCTCTTTAGCAGAGGCCTCCAAGATTGTTGATTTTTCTTCAATTTTGGTCTTCTTTTTTGCTTCCATTTTTGGTATAGTACCTTGCACCTGCTTTCCACTTCTAAGGATCATAGCACTAACACTTTTTCTCGAATTGATTTCAACTTAAAAGGGCAATTTTTCATCACTACAAAAAAACATGGTTTTAGCTACAGATTTTCGCGACGGAAAAAATTCGTCGATATTTTGCGACGAATTTAGCGAAAAAAACTTTTTCGTCGCTAATTTGTCACAAAATTTGCAACGAAAAGGAAGTCGTGGCTAAATTAGCGACGGACACATCATTCGTAGCTAAATTCGTCGCTAATTAGTGACGAAAAAATTTTCGTGACTAAATTCGTCGCTAATTGACGACAAAAAATTCGTTGCAAATTTCATCGCTAAATAGCGACGAATAATAATTTCGTGGCTAAATTTTGCCACGAATTTAAAATCCGTCACAAAATTTAATCTTTTTTAAATAGAATTTTATTTTTTTATTTTTATTTTTATTTTATTAATATGTTATATTTAAGTTAAAAATTAATTTAGTGATGGATTTGTTTTCCGTCTCTAAATTTAGCGACGAAAATCCCAATCCGTCGCTAAGTTTTTTATATATAATTAAATAAAATATAATATTAATATAATATTTAAATTAAAAATTTAATTTAGAAACGACGAAATTTATCCGTTGGTAATTTAGCGACGGATTCCAAATCCGTCGCTGAATTTAATTATTTTTTAATTAGAATTTTATTTTATTTTTATTTTATTTTATTAATTTATATTAACAAATCATATTATTATTTTATAATATTTTAATTCACATTTTATTTTATTATATTATATTTCATTTTTTTAGAAGAATAATATTATTTAATTCTTAAAAAAACCATATATTTTATTTTATTTAAATTATATATATATTTTAATTAATTTATTATTTTTTTTCTTTTTTTGTTTGATTTAATATTTTTTATTATTGTATAGGTAACTTTTATTTTATTTGTATTATTTTATTCAATAATATAAATTTTTTAATTAAATATTAATCCGTCAGACATGCTGGGCGTGAGCCTGCGTGGGTGCCGGCGCATGCACCCACGGGTGCCTGCCTGCCTGGGCGCCCGCGCCCTGCTCGCACCTGCCTGCTTGGGCGCCCGAGCAGGCGTGCTCATACCTATGCGCCCTTGTGTGCCTGCCTGGGCACCCGCGCCCTGCGCGTGCCTGCCTGCCTGTCTGCCTGTCTGCCTGGGCACCTGTGCCTTGCTCTCGCCTACCTGCCTGGGAGCCCGCGCATGCACGCACGCGCCTGCCTGCCTGCCTGGGTGCCTGGGCCTGCCTGCCTGCCTGCCTGCGCATGCACGCACGGGCGCCCACCCTTTGTTGAAGGGATTCGAACCTTAGACCTCGAATTTGAACAGAAAACATATCACCACTACACCACCGCTTAAGGTTGTATGATAATATTTTTTTTTTCTTTCTTCCTCCCCATTTGTTTTCTATTCTCACTTTTTTTTCCTTCCTCTTACTCTCATCTCTATTTTTGGGTTTTTTTTTCTTTCTATTCTCATTATTGAAATTTCTTATATATAATAATTATATTGAAATTTATTATATATTCAAACGAGTAAAAATATTTTGTGATTAAATATATAGATTTTTTAAAATATATTATAATTTATTGATAATTATAATTTTATATTTTTGAGATGCCGTAATCCATTTTTAAACTATGGATTAAAAAATTAAAATAAAAATGAAAAAGAATGAAAAAATAATAAAATAAAAGAAAAAAGAAGAAATCAAAATATATTATTAATATATTTTTTAATTAATTTATTATTTTATTTTAAATTAGTATTTTATTATTTTTTATTTTATTAAAAATTATCATATTTATTATTTTTAATTAATATTATTTTAGGTTGGTGGTTTAAATAAAAAAAGTTATTATATTTATTATTTTAAATTGTTATTATATATTATTTTATTATTATTAGAAAAATGTGAAGAAAAGATAATAAGTAAAACAAAAAAAATTATATCGCATAATATCCTTTGGCTTTGTGGTTTACAGGTTTATGCTTATACGTGTGCGTGCAGGAGCTCGAACCACGGTGGAGGTAGGAGGCAAAGCCGCATTTTCCAGCAATTAAGAGCTGACGCTGGAGCGGGCGCGCTTGCAGGCGGGGGTGCTGGCTCTGGCGGGCCGACAGCTTGCAAGCTGGTGTTGGCTCGGGCGGGCGGGGTCATCCAAGCACGTGCTGGCTCGGGTGGGCAAGGGCTCGTCCAGGCACGTACGTTCCCCGGGCATTTCGACGAATTTGGAAATTTGGAATCAGCGACGGGATTCCAAATCCATCGCTAAATTTAGCAACGGATTTTTTTATTCGTCACTAAATTAGGGACGAATAATTTTTCGACGGACTTTTTTTCCCTAAATTAGCGACGGATTTCAGCGACAAAAATTATCTGTCGCTAAATTTAGCGACGAATTTTAGATTTTCGTCGCTAAATTTAGCAACGGATTTTTTTATATAGCTAATTTAGCGACGGATAATTTTTTGTCGCTAAATTTTGTGACGAATTTTAGAGACAAAATTATTTGTCGCTAAATTTAGCGACGGATTTCAGATTTTCGTCGCTAAATTTAACGACGGATTTCTAATTTTCGTCGCTAAATTTTTGTGACGCGTTATTAGCGACGAAAAATTTTTCGTCGCTAGTATTTTTAGCGACAAATTTTTTTAAAATTTTCGTCGCTAAATTTGTCGCTAAAAGGCTATTTTTTGTAGTGCATGATTAGTTTCAAGTTTGCTCAATGTTATCACCAACTATGATATTTAGTACCAAGATTTTGAACACTATCTCTTGTTTCTTGTTGGAATTTCTACATCTCATATATAAAACTTTTTTCAAGATCTTCTAGGGGTGGTCCTCGATTTTGTAGGGTGGATTGTGGCTGGAATGGTGGTTATCCACAAAATTGTTACAAAAATCCTTGTGGTTGAGTCTGCTAACTTTAATTTGGATGGTCTCCCAATCTTTGGTCGAAGGTGTTGGAGCAAGTCATATTTTCTTTAGGGCTAACCTAGAAATCCTCCTACAGCATTGATTTGTTCATTGGAATTATCTTGAAGAGTAGGGCACGTGTCAGTTAGATGACCTACATTTGAATAAATTTCACAAGTCTTCACCTATTGCATTTGTCTTATAACCAATTTTTCCATAAGAGAAATTAGTGCATCTAATTCAATTAACAAAGGGTTTTGGAACAACTTGATAACTCCATTTCATGTATACTTTTTTTGCCTAATTTTTTAAACTTTTAAGGTATTCAAATAATGTAATCATATTTTCATGTTTCAATTAAGGTTATTACATACTTAAATCACCAAACTCTTATAGATGTAGCGGTAGAATACTATACTTCCTTAATAATTTTCACAAAAAAAAAATAATCCTTTAATAATAGATCTTAAGTTTGAATTGGGATTTAGGATAATTAATCTCTTAATGAATCTTATAATATTTTAATCGAATTAATCAAACATGATCTAAATATCAATCGATAATAAAAAATATTAAAAAAAATCCTTAAATCCAAGTCCAAACCCAACTTAGAAGTCCAAGTTCAAGTCAAGTAAACTTAAACGTTCAAGCTGAAGCCAAATCCAACACTCAAGCCCAAGGACAAAGTTAAAAAGCCCAAAGCTTGGAGTCAACCGAACAATGGGAACTCTGTCCATGCCCATAGTAAAATAAAGTTTTTAAATTGAATTATTAGATGTTCTATCACCTTAACATGAAATCTTGAATTAGAATTTTGGGACGGTGAAAAAGGAATCGAGAGAATCGACCGTGAAAAAAAAAAAGGAATTGAAAAGAAAATATCTGGCAATCGAATAAAAGAAGAAAAAGGAAACAAAAAATATGAGGGAGATATGTGCGCAAGAAAGGAAGAAAGGAAATCTGGATTTAAAATCCATCGCAAAATTTAATCTTTTTAAAATAGAATTTTATTTTATTTTTATTTTATTAATATGTTATATTTAAGTTAAAAATTAATTTAGCGACCGATTTGTTTTCCGTCGCTAAATTTAGCGACGAAAATTCCAATCCGTAACTAAATTTTTTATATATAATAAAATAAAATAAAATATTAATATAATATTTAAATTAAAAAATTAATTTAGCAACGAAAAAATTTATCCGTCGGTAATTTAACGACGGATTTTCAAGTCCGTCACTGAATTTAATCTTTTTTTAATTAGAATTTTATTTTATTTTTTATTTTATTTTATTAATTTATATTAACAAATCATATTATTATTTTACAATATTTTAATTTACATTTTATTTTATTATATTATATTTCTTTTATTTTTAAAGAATAATATTATTTAAATCTTAAAAAAAAACCATACATTTTATTTTATTTAAATTATATATATTTTTTAATTAATTTATTTTTTTTTCTTTTTTTGTTTGATTTAATATTTTTTATTATTATATAGCTACATTTTATTTTATTTGTATTATTTTATTCAATAATACAAATTTTTTAATTAAATATTAATCCGGTGGACATGCTGGGCGCGAGCCTGTGCGGGCGCCAGCGCATGCACACATGGGCGATGGGCATCGGGAGCAGGCAGGTGCACGCCTGCAAGGGCGTGCCTGCGCGGGCGCGCGCCGGTGAGGGCGCCCGCGCATGCACTCATGGGCGCCAGGCGCAGGCAAGCGCGCACCCTGTTGGTGCTCCTACCCGGGCGCGCATGCCTGGGCGCAGGGAGGCGCGCGCGCCTCAGGCGCCCGCCCGAGCAGGCGCAAGCGCCTGCCTGGGCACCCGCCCTTCATTGTTTTAATACTAAAAAAAATGCAAATGCTATTGAACATTTGAACGGAAAACATGTCACCATTGCACCACCGCTTAGTATTGTGATATTATTTTTTTTTCTTTCTTCCTCCTCATTTTTTTTCTATTCTCACTTTTTTTTTCCTTCCTCTTACTCTCAACTCTATTTTTGGGTTTTTTTTTTCTTTATATTCTCGTTATTGAAATTTCTTATATATAATAATTATATTAAAATTTCTTATATATTCAAACGAATAAAAATATTTTGGATTAAATATATAGATTTTTTAAATTATTAATATATTATAATTTATTGATAATTATAATTTTATATTATTAAGATGCCGTAATCCATTTTTAAACTATGGATTAAAAAATAAAATAAAAATGAAAAAAAAATAATAAAATAATAAAATAAAAGAAAAAAGAAGAAAACAAAATATAATATTAATATATTTTTTAATTAATTATTTATTTTATTTTAAATTAGTGTTTTATTATTTTTTATTTTATTAAAAAATATCATATTTATTATTTTTAATTAATATTATTTTAGGTTGGTGGTTTAAATAAAAAAAATTATTATATTTATTATTTTAAATTGTTATTATATATTATTTTATTATTATTAGAAAAATATTTAGGAAAGATAATAAGTAAAAAAAAAATTTATATCACATACTAACATTTGGCTCGGTGGTTTACAAGTTTATGCTTATGCGTGTGCGTGCAGGAGTTCGAACCACGGTAGAGACAAAGCGGCATTTTCCAGCAATTAAGTGAGGAGGGCTAACGCTGGAGCGGGCGCGCTTGCAGGCGGGGGTGTTGGCTTGGGCGGGCAGACAGCTTGCAGGCTGGTGCTGGCTCGGGTGGGTGGGGGTGGGTGGGGCCTGTCCAGGCACGTTGCTTCCAGGCTAGTGCTGGCTCAGGTGGGCGGGGCCATCCAGGCACGTGCTAGCTCGGGTGGGCAAGGGTCCGTCCAGGCACGTTGTGCTCCTTGGGCATTCCGACGAATTTGGAATCAGCGACGGATTCCAAATCTATTACTGATTTAGCGACAGATTTTTTATTCGTCGCTAAATTAAGGACGAATAATTTTTCAATGGACTTTTTTTTTTCCTAAATTAGTGATAGATTTTAGCGACAAAAATTATCTATCACTAAATTTAGTGAATCCTCTCAAGCTACATGTGTTGTCAAGTTTTTTGGAACTCATAACTAACACGTGGTAGAACTAAGCTAACTCCTAAGCTAACTCCTCGATCTATCTCCTCAACCTATGCTATGCACTCAACCCATGTTATGTTATGCATGTGAACAAATTTCTTGTCAAGCTTTTAATTTTTTATTTTTTTACATCTCTTGTGGTTGTTGTCAATTTCTTTTTAATTTTTTTACAAGCTTGTGAATTTGTAACTCATCCATTCTTCATTCCAATTCACAAAAAAAAAGTCTTAACAAAATTAATATATGAGAATATATACATTTCTGTCCTCAATTTTACGCAACAAATATTTTTCATATATAAATTCAAAACATTTAAATTACTAATAATATATTATTTAAATAATTAAATTAATATTGATAAATTATCCATTTTTATTATTATTAATTTTAATAGATTGATATTTGTCACGTATATTAATTTGATATTAGTTATAATTTGGGATTATATGTATTTTTTATATAAATTAAATATAGTATATATTTAGTATTAATAAATTTCCTATTACATATAACTAATGTAATATAATATAATGTAATTTAATATAATTTAATATAATATTGAAGCATTTCATACTTTACAAACAATATTTGAATTATATGAAAAGAAAAAAATAATTTAAATACTAATAATATAGGTAGTAGTAGTAGTAATAGCACTCAATTATCTTCATTTTCATTTAATCCCTTACACATGTTAGGAAAAAAACAAAGAGTTTTGTAATTATCATTTAATGAATTACTTTTATATAAACAAACATTTAGATTAGAAAGTTTTGATAATACTGATTTATATGATATATTAAGTTGGTGGAAAAATAATGTATCGTATTATCCAATTTTGGCCCAAGTGGCTAAACATGTACTAACCCCTTCGGTATCCACAGTGTCATCGAAAAGTGTTTTTAGTGCAAGTGGTCGAGTGTTAACCGAGAAACATACAAATTTAGTGGACGATACTATAAAAACCTTAATTTGCATTAAAAATTGAAAGGATGGAGAAAAAAAGAATGTAAGGGATCATGAAGATTTCGGAAAATGATGAACAAGAAGTAGAATAAAAAGAATAATAATAATAATAATAATGTAAAAAAGAATAATATCCACAGTGCCATCTGGTGCTCTCTGACGCTTCTTTATTTTTATTTGTTAATTTTTATCTGTGACATTTAGTTTATGTTATCTTATAACTTTTTTTTAACTAAAATAAAAAAAATAACATAAAAATATAGTTTAAAAAAATTATAAACTTTCTCCATAAATAAATATAAAATAATTTTAGTATTGAATACCATTTTTTTTTCTTTCAGTAAAGGGGATCTATACTTTTCAGAAATTAGGCTGGTTTATATATATAAAAATTATCGGTATCCGATAATCACATTGAATCCAACTAAATTTGATTTGAGTTAAATTAGATTTTAAGGGACAAAACTCTGTCTGTGTCTGTTTTCTCTATTCATAAATCTTTTATTTCAAAGATATTAGTGTCTAACCACTAAATTAATTAGATTTCAGTATATTTAAAAGGGTAGGTGACAAATCTACCGCAACTACATAGCAACTTAATTGCCAAAGCTTGGCTAGAAATGGCAAATGCAAAGCATCAAAAATTGATTTAATCTAGAAATAAACTCCCAAATAGAACCAATTTATTTTCTTAAACACTAAGTTTTAAATTTATAATAACAAATGAAAATAAGCATATGAAAATTCTACAACCAAGCTATATCTTTCATGTGCCAAAACAATAACTTGCAATGTCTGTCTAGGCCAGTGCCCAGATGAAGTATAAAATATGCATGTGCGTGAGGCATTTGGATGGCATGTAGCACTATTGTAGCTATGCCTTACATAAAAACCAAATAAAAGATAAAGACAAGCTCTTCCAACTAGGATGTATATTTGGATAATTTAGAGAAAAAATTGAAATTTTGGGAAATTCCCAAAATCTTTTTTATTTATAATCCAAATTATATTTCGGGTAATCCAAACCCATTTTAGAATATTTTGTAACGAAGTCAATAGTATTTTCTGTTGCAATTGAGTAAATGACGAAAACCCTAAATTGCCAACCTAGGCTCCCTTAGGGGTGCTTAAAATTTGAAGACAAGACAACACACAAAACTTATCAAGGAGACGAAGGAAAACCCTAAATAAAGATTGATTTCAAGAGAACTCAACGTAAACTTAAAGGTTAATAATTTATATAAGAAAAACCCCAAAATGAAATTAGAAGAAAGAAATACTCTCATAGTAAATTAAGGAATTTATGGCAAAAGATAAAGAGAAATTATCTTGATAGAATTTGGCTCTCAGATATGAATGAAAGCCTAAAGACTTTGGCCTTTGAGGGTGTCTGCCACGGTACGGACTAGGGACTGAGAGACAAAAGAGTGATTTTAATTTGAGATTAGAGTTTACAAATTTGCTTATTTGTGCATTCTGTATAACCAATAAAAATACATATTATATGTAATTGGAAATTTTGAGAGATTCCCATTTTTTTTTCTTTTCCCAAAATTTTCAAAATAATTTTAAGGAATTCTACGAATTATTCTTCGAATTTGTCCAAAATTCCTCACCAGAATTAGTTTTGTGATTCAAGTAATTCAGAAATTTTTTAATAGTTCGTACCCCGACTTACCATTGGTTTTGGGCTTGCTATCAAAAGGCTTTACCCTATTGTGCCACAGTTGAACAGGCTATTAGATTGAAAAACATCCTCACGATTTCTTTGGCCCAACTGCCACGCGAACTGGTCAACAACTACCATTGCACGAGATGCAGCACCGATCGAGCCCTCATACCTGCATCAGATCAATGTTACATAAAAACATGCCATGCAGAAATTTCACCAACACATTTTCAAGATCATAATATTTCTAAGCCTCGTGAGTTATAAGCAGAAGTATTGCCTATGTATAATAATCATTCGTGCATTGTTTCCTTATCATTTTTAAAATGAGATCTGGGTTCATGTCTTTGTTGGCTGCCGGATGACAGAAATTTCATAGAGAGATGAACTTGTAGAAGTCTGAATGCCAGCAGATGAAAATACATTTTGCAAAAAAAATGGACAACTTAAATAAAGGAAGTGTTTTTTGCAATAGATTTTCCATGCAAATACTTAAAATTGAAAAATTCTCACAATGCAATCAGAAGGAATGCTGCTGTCTGCATAACAATGGCACCTTCACCAGCAGGATTCTCTGTGTTTATGCATCTAGCGCTGAACCAGTTATTGTGGATGGATGTCACCATGTCTGGAAGAAAAGTGAAAACCAAACAGAATATCAGGACACTAATTTCCAATGTACATAACAAAACAAACCACGCTGTAATGACAATAAAGGGAAAAATGTGCAAGAAGAAATAAGCAAGACGGCTGTATCTAAATTCAAGGCAAGAAGACTAAAAAAAAGATGATTTCTGTTAATTAAAAAAATGATAACAGGTTTTGAAGAGGCTTGAACATGTGAAAACATTTTGAATTTTACAAGAAGCTAAAAAGCAAAAGTGACCCAAAAACGAGAAGGAAGTTTTAGAGACAATGTGGAGTTCATTCAAGTGATATATCTATTCCTTACGGTGAGAGAATGAGTAGAAGCATAGTACTCTTACACATGGTGACAGAAAAAATAAACCAGTTCAATGATAAGATCTATTGCATTTGCATAATCTAACAGCCTAGATAACTACAGTGTCTGGCTTCCGAGGAACAGGTGTTCCAAGCACTTGCCCTGGACATGGAGGTTGGTCGAGACCTTACAAAATGTGGCTTTCAACTTTAAGCAAAAGTTCTGTTCACATCTATGCCACTGAGAATACAATAAAATTTAGAGGAAAAGTAACAAATGCATCTCTTGAAGTTTTTCATTGACTCAAAAATTATGCTCAACCACTCACTATCAATACAGGGATTATCCATTTCACTCAGACATTTAGCACCATCAGGAACACATCTATTTGTTATCATTATTTGAACAAAAATATATATTAAAAAAACGAATGGGGATGATTCTTGTATAATCTAAACAAGAGAAAAGCAATCTACGAAAAAGGAAAATAAAAAAGGGAGAGCAAAGTAAGCTAAAACTTGAAACTCCTAGACTGAGAGTCCACAAAACCAGAGTGGGATGATTCAATCCACTCAAAGATTCTCACATAATTATCCATCCATGCCAAGCCAAAAAGAAAAAAAGGGGGGGAGTAGACTGAGGGGCTGCCAAATGAATAATCTTCCTATTCCCCATACAGACCTCAACCTCCTCCTTCTCAGCATCCAAACTTTTAGTAGACATTCCAACTCCACCTTTGACCACCTAGGTTGAATATCCATATAATATTAAGAGCTTCCCAGGAGTATGATGGATCTTAATTCGGATACTCAATCAAAATAAGCATCACAAACATGAACTGAACCTTGTTTTAATGAGTCAACCATGTTGCTCAAAGCACAATCAGCCGATAGAATTCAAATTAAGGAAAATACTAAAAACTTAACTTGACCAAGACCATCATAAATGCATTTGGGATTGACTTGTATGACACATGAGTCAAACTCAAGCTTACAACTAAGCTCTTTTACAAATCAAGCGCAAACAACTTTTTAATCAGCAGAACACAATCACACTCCAATTTGGACCCTTGACTGAAATCCCAACACACAATTATTATACTAATAGAAGTCATGATTATCACAAAAATGTCTGAGTTTTCTGTTTATGTATCCTAATAAATTAAATATTCTCTTGTTGGCTACTAGAAGGATCTCTGTAAACGTAAGAATCGAACAATCTCTGTGGGGTTGAGGTGGGAAGCAACAATCTCAATCTCAATTTGAACACTCTTTTAATGAGTAAGAGTTGCAAAGCACTGCCATCCTGAAATCTGAATCAAGGAATAAGCAAGAAACCAACCTGAAGCAGATTAACGTAAGCCCATTTGAGTTTGGCAAGTATGATGAATGAGTCAAACTCAAGGTTATTTTCAATCACAATGCATATTTTCTAAAATCATGATTTGAATAATGCTCTAACCAGCAAAAACAAACTTAATGAGACAAATTTGGTTAGCTATGTTGCATGCATGCTTAATGACCTTGTGTAGAATCAAGGATTCATATACCAGTGCCCAAAAACCAATATAAATGTCAATGATTGGTAAGAAAAATGACAATAAGAAGACACATAAAGCAACATACATTTCTTCATAGGATTGGTATTTAAGATATCCGAATTGAATTTTTTACTCAAATAAGAAACAAAAGAACTTACATTGATTAGTCCCAATGATAAAGGTATCAAACTGAAGATTGTTGCGCTTTACAAAATCAACAACTTGATTCATTTCCATTGGATTTGCTTTCATTCCTTCTTGCTCAATTCTGCAAATGACCAAAATGAAGTTTTAGATTTATGTGAAATTTAAGGAAACAGACAACAAAATAAGAGCAATGTGGACAGATGCGGCCGCTGTTTAACATTTGGAAAAAAAAATGTATTCATTCATAGGAGTTTTGTTCCGAACCAACCTCAAAAAAAAATTTAAAACAACAAACCCGCAAAAATAATTTCAAATCTAACACCCACACGTCGAGTCTTGAATACTCGATATGGAACTATTCATTGCACAGTATTACTGTTCATTGAACACAACCATGTCGATTCTTTGAATAGTAAGACTGTTTAATGAATAATACCCTGTCGAGTTTTTCAAGACCTGATAAGTGTTTGTTAGATTTGAAAATATTTTTTCAATAATTTTATTTTAAATTTTTTTTTAAAAAAACAAAGCTACGTCCGTACAAAGCTCCATTCATAGAGCTTACATGGTAGACAACAAGCGGGAGGGTCCAGTAGGGTCGTAGTTGAGTAGTAAAGCAGCCTTTAGAGGTTCACCTACAAAAAGAATACGCAAGAATTTTTCAAAAAAAGAAAACCCTAATCCCCAATCCAAACCCCCACCCACCCCAGGGAAAAAAGAAAGACAATACAAAATGTGAAATTATAGAAAAGTTATAGAGATGCTGACCGGTAGAACCAATATTGGGAGATGCCCACGTCTCCCAAGCTTTACGCACAAATGCCCAGTCCATGACAGCCGACGAGAGAGAGAGATAGACAGAGACTACTTTACTGGCTATCCCCAGAAAGCAGAGGTTTACTGCTGCTCCGTTCAGTTTACGGAGAGTGAGAGAGATAAATTTGTATGAATTTGAGCTCCTTACGTGAAGGGCCCTCCCGTCCCTCAAAGTGGGCGGGACAAAAAAATTAAGGCCCGTCCCGTCACTGCAAGGGACAAGGGTCAAGGGACGGGACCGTTCCGTCCTTTAAAATAAATAAATAAATAAATAAAAAGACACACATCCCCGAGGAAAGTGAAAGTAGGGAAGAGAAGGAGAGGAGTACAGGGGTGTCTTTCGACGACTGCGAAAAGGTCGACGATGTTTGGTTGATGACAGTCTCCGGCCGCAATCGAAGAGCGACAGCGATGGAGAAGCAGGAATCGGCGATGGAATCTGCAATCGACAGTGGATCGGACAGCAGCGATGACGGCTGAGGTGAATCGAGGCGTGTAGTGGAACAGTGGCGACGAAGACTGGTTCGATTGGCAGCGACCCGAATCTGAGACAGAAAGAACGGCGATTGGTGGAGGAACCAAGTACAGTCGAAGACGAATGCTATGGGCGCCGAGTTCTGGAATATTGAAGACGGATTCGAAGTCGTACAGCGAAGATGGTTAAAGAATGGGGAATCGAACGATGGTGAGAACGGACTGATGAATTCGAAGGGACGAACAGGCAGACATGGTGGTTGCAGTAAACAGAGACGGCGACCGGGGATGTTGGTGAAAGCAGGAGACAGATACGTGGAAATCGAAGACTGAAGGAGAGAAACCCTGCCACCTTTTATTCAGGCCCTCCGGACTGACCCGTCCGACCGAAAAATTCGATTATAGTAGAGCGGAAAGGGGGTTCAATTATGGTACTTTTTTCAAAACCAGGTCGTGTATTCCGTAAAATTATGATTTTGACCGTAAAATGAGCGAAGTTATTCGATATAATTTAGTAAAATTTGTATTAATTTTATTTTTGAAATAGTTATAATTTCTTTTTTAATAACAAAGAAATGAAAAAAAAAGATGGAAAAAAATATTTTAAATATATTCATTTAACATTAAATATATTATATTAATATAAAAAAATATATATTAGAATGAAAACAAAATATGTTATATTTAAATATATTTAGATTTAACTTGTTTATTTAAATACGTCTGTATTTAAATATATATATTAAAAATATAGTATGCGTAGTGTGTGTGTTATATATTAAAAATTATACGTTAACTCCGAAAAAGTGTTTAAAATAGAATTAAATATGCTTTTTTATTGTTTTTCACTTTTTTATCGGTTTTAATTTTTTAAAATAGTTTTGTGCTACTCAGGACGACAACGAAGTTATGCATTTCGCAGATCCACAAGGTGATTCTACGTTTTGGAGAACCAGAAGATGGTTCTACGTTTGGCAAAACTACATGCGATATATTTGAATATGCATGTTTAGATATTTGAGATTGTATTAAAATATTAAATTGAAATAGAATGTGATAATATTAAATAATAAACCAAAACTAAATTATTATTTAATATTTAATGTAATTCAAGTAGAGTTATACACATTTTTATTTAATCTAGAATCGTATAAAAAGAAAAATACGAAAATATTTAATTTAAATAGTTTAATTTTCATTTAATATTAATATATTATATAACAATAAAAAAATATATTAGAATGGGAAAAAACATATATTATATTTAAATATATTTAGATATGAGTTGTTTATTTAAATACGTTTGGATTTAAATTGTATATTAAAAATGTATTGTGCGTGGTGTGCATATAATATATTAAAAGTTATATGTTAAAATAGAATTAATATTATTGGTTAATTTTTTTATGTCTTTAATGTTTTTAATTTTTTAATAGTTCTGCGTTGAGCAGAACTACAAAATAGTTCTGTGGTTTTCGGAACTACAAGATGATTCTGCATTTCGTAAAACCGAAATGTGGTTTTGCACTTAGAAGAACCACAAGGCGTAGAACAAAACGTGGTTCCGCGCAGTGCAGAACTACAAAATATTTGAATAATCATTTAATGATAAATATCTTAAATTATCTATTAAATTATATTTTTTTACTGATTGTATGTATACTATGTACACTATTTAAATATTTAAATAATTATTTAATATTTAGTATTTTAAATCAAAAGGGAAAAAATATCTAGATAATATTAATATTTGTGTAAAAATTAAAATATGTAAATATTAATTTGAAACTATAATATTTAATAATTTTGATCTAAAAAATACATAAATTTTAATGCTTAATTAAAAGTTCGTAAAATATACAAAATATTGAAAATAATTTAGTTATTTAAATATTTAATAGAATAAATTAAATATTTTTATTGGTTGGTATTCAACCATAAAGTTTTTAAATCAAAGTTTGAATGATTTTAAAAATCATCGTTTATGTAGAAGTTTAATGGATTTATTTTTGTCTATTGAAAACGTTTATATATTACAATTTTGAATAAAATATTAATTATAATATAAAATATAAAAATGTTAAATAATAAACCAAAACTAAAACTTATAAATATTAACATATAATTTAAAATTTTATAAAAATAAAAATATTTAAATATTTAATGTAAATATGTACATATTTATTTAATACCATCTAAATTATATATTAAATTAAATAATATTTATTACAAGGTGGTTTTGTATTTCGCATAACTGCAAGGTGGTTTCGTATTTAGAAGAACCATAAGGCGTAGAACGACAAGATGGTTCTGTACTTAACAAAACCACAAGGGGCAGAATCACAATGTTGTTCTGTAGATCGCAGAACGATAAGGTGGTTCTGCATTTCACAGAACGACAATATAGTTTCGTGCAGTGTAAAACTACAAAAATATTTAAATAATCATTTAACAATAAGTATGCTAAATTATCTATTAAATTATTTTTTTTACTGATTGTATGTATACTATACACACTGTTTAAATATTTAAATAATTATTTAACATTAAGTATTCTAAATCAAAAAGAAAAAATTATCTGGATAATATTAATTTTTGTGTGAAAATTAAAATATATAAATATTAATTTGAAACTATAATATTTAATAATTTTGATCTAAAAAATACATAAATTTTAATATTTAATTAAAAGTTCATAAAATATACAAAATATTAAAAATAATTTAGTTATTTAAATATTTAATAAAATAAATTAAGTATTCTATTGGTTGGTATTGAATCACAAAGTTTTTAAATCAAAATTTGAATGATTTTAAGAATCATTGTCTATGTAAAAGCTAAATGGATTTATTTTTTGTATATCGAAAGCCTTTATAAATTATAGTTTTGAATAAAATGTTAATTGTAATATAAAATATAATAATATTAAATAACAAACTAAAACTAAAACTTATAGATACTAACATGTAATTTTAAATCTTAAAAAAGTAAAAGTATTTTAATATTTAATATAAATATGTACATATGTCACGCCCCAACCCGCAGGTCGGGCACGCGAACAGACTGTTGCGACTCCTCGAGGCACGAGTATGCCCTACTCGCACATCGAGGTGACGCAAGGCTAATATTATGACTATACTCGATATCATTAAGTCAAAATCATATAACGGAAGAAAAAAAGATAGTTTTCAATAAAAATTTTCTTTAAAACATATGTCTCCAATTTACATATAATATTTATATGCATGATCCAATCGTAAACAAGAATGGATATGATCACTTACCCGATAGCGTCTCTCAATAAAACTCGTGGGATAATACCTCAATGTATGTCAAATACAGATAAACTGAAAATATTAATATGAGGGGTGAGTATAATCCACATACTCAGTGAGTGAGGTACAAGACTATATAATGACAATAAATGAATTTGTGTGAGTGATAAGTCAAAATATCATTTTCAAATTTATATTTCATTTCTTTACAAATATATCATTTAATTCAAAATAATAGGTATCATTATCATCAATCATGCATCAATGGGGTGTCAAAAACACATTTTACCTATAGTTTGGCCTAATTAGGGTAAAATCCACCAATGGGCCACCAAAATGTCATAAAAACAAAACACATATATTTTCCTCCTTCCCTTGGTGTTGACACGGTGCTCATGTGGTGCTCGTCTATTGGATCCGTTGGACAGAGACAGGGGACTCAAACCCCTGCTCCCGTGTTACCTCACCACGTCATCCTGTCGGGTAAACGCTCAATACCGTGATAGGGAGTGCACTATAACCACTATACACCATCCCATAATCATACACATGTGCCATATGTCATCATTCATAAATCCTTACTCGTAAAAACAAGGCACTATTAAGTAACCATAATATTATGATGCAGATTTTTACCGAATAACATTTCAAGACATGCCACAAATACTAAATCATTTCTAAATCACATTTTAAATTTCATTTATAAAATTATGATCAAAATTATTTCTCATTTAAAGTCAAAAATAGTGCATCCCACTCACCTCCGCTAGGGAGGGTACGCCACTCTCCTTCACTATTCTCGTTTCTCGAACGAGTCATCTCTTAAATCCTAATTCTAAGTTAAACAATATCATTTATTAATTCAATATTATATAGTTGGATTACAACATACATATAAAAATGGTCTCGGTTAAATTTCAATTTTCATATTTAGAGGAATTTCTACAAACATATAACGCGCAGGTTTAGTAAAATCATGATATCTTCAAAAATCTTGATCGGATTCAATTGATTTAAATTTTCTCTTAACAGTAAGACATATATCTCCAACTTTTATGTTCAGACCATCTTCAAATTTGGAATACACGAATTTATAAAAAAAATTATCACTTTTCGTGCTAAGTTCCTAAAACCAATTCCGCACAGTTTTGGGAGAAATTCCATATCTCCCAATATACATCTCCAATTTAAGTGCTTCTTGTCTCAAATTGAAGGTAAGACATAGATCTAAAACTTTCTAGTTTTGACCATCCTCGGATTCTAAATGTATAATTTCATAAAATTTGGTTTTCATCTCGGTTTTAGTTTTAGAACTACTTCTGCACAGTTTTAGTAATATCATCATACCTTTCTGTATACAACTCCGATTCAAGTGATCTTTATCTCAAATTAACGATAAATCAGAGACCTAAAACTTTCATGTTTAATATTTCTCCAAATTCAGAACAGAATATACCTCAAAAATTCCTAAAAGTTACTCGTCGTACACAGGACATGAAACACAATTTGTGAAACATGCTAGATTTCCAAAAATCACCAAAAATTGATTTTTTTCATGAAATGTCTTACATGATATACCATTTTTAAAACTTAGGAAATCTAGTTTATAGAGAAATAAATATCTTAGATTTTTGAATTCTACAGAATGAGATATTCTAAGAAAACTATACAAAACTCAATCTAGAAATCAACATTTAGCATGCTAGTATGGATACCAAAGTAACTACTCATCAAATAATTTAATCTTAGCATAAGTTAGAATATGTTACCTCATTTGTAAGATCTCTTGCTAACAATATATATCACTACCCCCTTGAATCTTTGAATTTTTATCACCTTAGAAAAAAATCAAATCACAATAAACATAAATTCCTATACAATACCTCTATACTTCTAATTGAAATTCAAAAATTCTCAAAAATGTTCTTACCCCTTTGGTTCCATAGTTGAACTCAAAATGGATATAGAACTCTCACAATTTCATCCAAGGTGAGTTTGAATGAAGAAAATAGGTCAAACTCTTCTTAAACAAGTTCTTTTATAAACCTAGTCAAATATACTTAACCATTGGATCATTCCGTGCATTATCTTGACCTTCCGCTTGTCCTAGCACTTAACCCATGCAATTGTTGATTCAAGTAACCTCCATGCACTCCACCAAGTGTTTTTGGACGTCCATGTCAAGGGGGAGAAGTGTCACAATCTAGAACAAGTTATTCTAGTTGGTTTTCATGCAAAAATTTCTACCCAATAAGCTTTCACGTATAAATTTCTATCCAATGAGTTTTCTTGAATGTGGAAAATCCTATATGGCCACTAACCAACCTTATTTCTCTCTTGACCAATCATTTGGCTCCAATTGTCCATCCTTGAGTGGTTTGCAACTTAGTCCCTTAACTTTCCTCAATTACATTTAAACCCCTAACTTTTAACAATTGTATTTTTTGGTCCCTATGAAATTTTGTTTGAAATTTCTTAAATATATTGAATTTCATTTAAATATCTTTATTTAAGTGTGTAGGCCTTCTCTTAGCTATTTTTGACTTCTTTAGGCCTTGCCGACATTTTCCGAGAAATTTTTCGGCTTACCGATAAAATTTTCAGTTTTAGTGATTTTGAGACGAAATCTCAAAATAAATAATAAGATAATTAAATAGATATCTCAAAAGAATACTTATATATTTAGAATCATGAGGAGTAGTACATAATATACAGTCACTAAAAATCGATATTACAACATATTTATTTAATACTATCTAAATTATATATTAAATTAAATATATGTGGAACCAGAAGATGGTTCTGTGCTTAGCAGAACCACAAGGTGGATTTACACTTAGCAGAACCGCAAGGCGCAGAACTACAACGTGATTTTACTGGTCACGGAACGAGAAGATAGTTCTACGCTTAGGAGAACCATAAGGTGCAAAACGCAAAGTGGTTCTGCATTTCGCAGAACGATAACGTGGTTCCACGCAGTGCAGAACTATAAAATATTTAAATAATCATTTAACAATAAGTACTCTAAATTATCTATTAAATTATATTTTTTAGTGATTGTATGTATACTATACATATTATTTAAATATTTAAATAATTATTTAACATTAAGTATTGTAAATCAAAAGGGAAAAAATATCTGAATAATATTAATTTTTGTGTAAAAATTAAAATATATAAATATTAATTCGAAACTATAATATCTAATAATTTTGATATAAAGAATACATATATTTTAATATTTAATTAAAAGTTCATAAAATATAAAAAATATTGAAAATAATTTAGCAATTTAAATATTTAATAGAATAAATCCAGTATGTTTTGGTTGGTAATCAATCGCAAAATTTTTAAATCATATTGGTTGGCAGAACCACCACGCGGTTCTGCGGAGGGAAGAACGAGAGCTTTGTGCAATAAGTTTTGGTATTTTTCAAATTATGGTTTTTATTCCTTATTTTTCTAACATAGATATTTTTTAAATTTTTAAATAATTATTTAAGATTAAGTATACTAAATAATGATGAAAAAATAATGGGATAATATTAATGTTGTGTAAAAATTGAATTATATAAATATTAATAATTTGGAACTATAATATTTAATAATTTAAAATTTTAAAACACACAAAATTTTAATCAAATGTGATAATATTAAATAATAAACTAAAACTAAATTATGATTTAATATCTAATGTAATTTAAGTTGAGGTATAACCGTTTTTATTTAATTTAGAATAACATAAGAATAAAAATATTTAGATATTTAATTTAAATAGTCAGAATTGGATTTAACACTGAATATATTATATTAAAATAGAAAATATGTCAAAATGGGAAAAAATGTATGTTATATTTAAATCTATTTAGATTTAAACTATTTATTTAAATACGTTTGGATTTAAATTTAGATTGTTTTGGTTAGTTTTGTAAAAGAAATATAATTTTTTAAAAATGAAATCTCAATATTTTAATATAATAGAAAATATATAATATTAAAACCATAAAAAATACTTGTATAATGTTATATCCAAACATGTTCATATTTTTTTAAAATTTTTTTTGTCGTTCTGCGTATAAAACCACGTAGTTCTATGGCTCAAGAAATAGTAAAGTGGTTCTGCACTTTGCAGAATCAAAACGTGGTTCTACGATTAGCAAAACAATAATATGGTTCTACGGGTTGCAAAACCACAAGGTGGTTCTGTGTTTTGCCGAACGTCATCATGACTTTGTTTTACTAAAATTTTAAATAATTTTTTAATATTAAGTATCCTAAATAATTGACTAAATTGTAAATTTCATTGATTGTAATAATTATCAAACATTAAGTATTTTATTTTTTAATTCAATCAACTTTAATTTTATTTTGAAAGCATGAGATTTTTTTTTTTTTTGTGTTGTTTTCATGTAAATGATTTTTAAAATTTTATATTGGGTTTGTTTGTGTAAAATAAATATAATATTCTTTTTTCAAAATTTTTTAGAGTTGTGAGAGAGAGTTAGGTATTATTCAAAAATATAATTTGGTAAATAATTTAACCGTTAAAATATTTTGATAACATTAAAAATAAGTTGAACTGTGGCATATTTGTTTATGTAATTCAAGTAGACTTATATAAGTTGACTTGAATTACATTAAAAATTCTGTGGGTTGTAGAACGCAAGGTGGTTCTCTGCTTCTCCAAGTTATTACATGGTTCTACGCAGTGCAGAACCTCTAAATATTTAATAATAAGTATTCTAAATTATTTACTAAATCATAATTTTTACCAAATGCAATTCTACTATACACAGTATTTAAATATTAAAATAATTATTTAGCATTAACTACACTAAATTAATAAGGAAAAAATATTTGGATAATATTAATATTTATGTAAAAACTAAAATAATACTAATATGAAACTATAATATATTAATAAATTAAATCTTGAAAATATTTAAATTTGAACATTTAATTTATGGTTTGTAAAATATACAAAATTTAATACCGAAGGCATGCTCATTGTCGACGAAGGATGCTCCTTTGCCAACGAAAGCATTCTCCATCGTCGACGTAGGAGCAGCCTTCGTCAACAAGCGCATGCTGCTTCGTCGACGAAGGTTCCTTCCTTTGTCGACGTATACAATATTTTTTTTAAATCTGAGATTTGTTAAAAAAAAAAAACCCTTTTGTTGTTTTAAATAAAACTTGTTGTAATTAATTTTTAATTTGTTAATTTTTATTTTTATACAATTTTAAATAATAAAAATACTTATAGTCTATTTAAATAAAAATATTAATAATATTGTTTTGGTTCATCATTTAAGATTGTCATATTTTATGTTACAATTTCATATTTTATTTAAATAAATATCAAATATCCAAAAAAATTATTTTAATATTAAAAAAAAATTAATATTCAAATTATAAAGTGGTATGCGGAATAACATGGTTCTGTTATGTGGAACAACATGATTCTGCTATGCGGAATAATATGGTTCTGCTACGTAGAACTACATGGTTCTGCTACGTAGAATTACATGGTTATGCTATAGTTCTGGTATGCAAAATCATATAATTTTGCTGTGCAGTTCTGCACACCGTCATCGACAAAAGTTCATGCTTTCGTCGAGGAAGGCATGCTCTTTCGTCGACGAAAGTTCCTGCCTTCGTTGATGAACATTAATTCTTTTTTTAAATACGAAAGTTTGTCCAAAAAATAAAAAGCATTTTATATTTTTCTAAATAAAACATGTTCGTGTAATTAATTTTAAATAGTTTGTTTATAAAGAACAAATGAAATTTTTAATTCAACGGAGTTTTATATTCTTTAAAAATATTATACGAAAACTTTTTTTTTTGTTTTGTTTAGGGTTGTGATAATTTAAATGATTTAGAAACTACATGTAAATGATTTTAAAAAATTTAAATTGGATTTATTTATGTAAAATTACTACAGTTTTTCTTTTTTTATATATATAAAATATTTTGATAAAGGGTGAGATATTATTAAAAATCATAATTTAGTAAATAATTTAAATACTAAAATATTTTGATAATATTAAAAGTAAAATAAAATGCAAATGCGAAACTTTGAATGTAGAACAATAAAATGCGCAGAACTATAGAATAGCGCAGAACGTTGTAGTTCTATGTATTACAGATATTTTTATAATTATAATTTTTATAAATTGTATTTTTAAGGTACATAATATTTAAATATTTAAATATTTATTCAACATCAAACATCCAAAATAAAAATGGAAAAAAACATTGGCAAAATATGCATAACATTAATATATGTGTGAAATCTAAAATATATAAATATTAATTTGAAATTAGAAGATTTAATAATTTAAGTCTAAAAAATACATAAATATTAATATTTAATTTAAAGTTTGTATAATACAAAAAATATCAAAAAATAATTTAGTTATTTAAAAATTTCATACAATAAATTAAATATTCTTTTGGTTGGTATTCTATATGAGTTTGCACCAATCAATTTATGTATAAATAATCTAATTTTATAAGTTAAAACTCTCTTTATTCTTTTCCGAGTAATGCATGAATTATCTGGAGTTAAGCACGGAATATTCAAATTAGAATTTTAATCTTTTTAAGAATTATTATCTATCTAAAACTTTTACTCTAATAGTTTTAATTTTTGTCTAACTAAAAAATTTTAAAATTGGAGTTTCAAAAAAAAAATATTAATCGTAAAATAAAATATAAAAATATTAAATAATAAACCAATACTAAAATTTATAAAAATGAATATGGAATTTAAAATTGTATAAGAATAAAAGTTTTTAAATATTTAATTTAAATATGTAGATATTTATTTAAAATTAAATAAATTAGATATTAAATAAATTATATCTGGAAAAAAATTATTAGTGTAACGTTATATAATGTTATGTTTAACTGACAAAATCGTCTTTGAGTTCTTGTATATATATATTTTTTATTTTTTAGGCCATTTTTTTTACATAGAAAGAGGGGTGACAAAACATAGCTTGTATTGTGCGTGGTGTGCATGCTATATATTAAAAATTATATATTTAATTTGTTAATTTTTATTCTTATACAATTTTAAATAATAAAAATATTTAATAGTCTATTTAAATAAAAATATTAATAATATTGTTTTGGTTCATCATTTTATATTATAATTTCATATTTTATTTAAATAAATATCAAATATCCAAATAAAATATTTTTAATATTCTAAAAAATTGAATATTCAAATAATAAAATGATACGCAAAACAACATGATTTTGTTATACAGAACTACAAGGTTCTGCTATGGTTCTACTGGCAGAACTACATGGTTCTGCTATGCAGAACTATATGGTTTTACTAGCATATCTACTAGCAGAACAATATGGTTCAGTTATGCAGAACTACATGGTTCTGTTATAGTTCTGGTATACAAAATTATATAGTTCTGTTGTACAGCTCCGCACGCCTTCGTCAACGAAGGTTCAAACTTTCGTCGACGAAGGCATGCTCTTTTGTTGAGCAAGCTTCCTATCTTCGTTGATGAACATTAATTTTTTTTTTAAAATCCAAAAGGTTGTCCTAAAAATAAAAAAACTTTTTTTTTTTGTTTTTCTAAATAAAACATTTATCTGCTATGCAGAACTACATGGTTCCCCTAGTAGAACAATATGGTGTCACAGCTCAAGTAGTGTGTCGACTTGTGAAGAGAAAGACAGTCGACATCTTTGGATTATGGAGTTATTGACGAGAATACTTCTGAATTTGGGATTATGAAAGGAAGTATTTACGAGTCTGAAATAGAGAAGAAGAGAGAGAGAAAAAGGTAGAGAAAGAAGTAAGGAGACTATAGAAGAGAATATAGGGAGAAAGAAGAAGAGAAGAACATGATGAGAGAAGAGAGAAGTTCATTCCAAATCCTGCTTCTGTTACAAGTGTTATTGCCTTATATACAATACTTGTTTAGTTACAACAACTGTCTAACTAAATTCAGTTGATTGGTAACTTATTCAATTGAATTCCTAACAGCTCTAACCTCCCTGATATTGCTTACTCGCAGACTTCAGTTGGACATTGAAGCTGCACTATAAGCTCCTTTCTTCTGCAGTCTGTTACAAAATGCTGTCCCTTTTAAAAATCCTTGTCTCAAGAATTAAAGTTAGGAAATTGGGCCTTAATGAAATCCAAATCTTCCCAAGTAGATTCTTCTGAATTGAGGTTAACCCATTTGATTAGAACTTGAATTACAGGTCTGTGATTTCTCCAAATAGCTCTTCTCTTAAGAATGAATTCTGGTTCCACGATTGCTTGCTTATCAGTACCAACTAGAGGCAGTGTTGGCATTGTATTCTGATTGGGTCCTAGCTTTTTCTTTAGTAAGGATACATGGAATATATGATGAATTCTTGAGCCTTGTGGTAGCTCCAATTGATAAGCAACTTTTCCTATCCTTGCTACTACTTTGAAAGGCCCATAGAACTTGGATGATAGCTTCAATTGCCTCCTTAGCTCAACAGATTGCTGCCTATAAGGCTGCAACTTTAAGTAAACCATGTCTCCTATCTGAAATTCTCTTTCTATTCTTCTCTGGTCTACATATAATTTCATTTTACTTTGAGTCCTGGACAAATGATCCTTCAGAATCTGAAGCATTTCCCGTCTATTCTTGAGGAATTCCCCAGCAGTAGGTATCCTTGAGTCAACATAAGGACTCAAAGGAATATATCTTGGCTAATACCCATATAGGGCTTCAAATGGTGTCATCTGAATGCTGCTATGAAAGTTGGTGTTATACCACCATTCAGCTAGACTAAGCCATTAGAACTAGTTAGAAGGTCTGTCAACTGTCACACACCTTAGATAACATTCAAGACACTGATTTAATCTCTTACTTAGGCTATCTGTCTGAGGGTGATAAGCACTGTTGAGCCTTAATTTGGTACCCAACATCCTGAACAGCTCTTGCCAAAATAAACTGGTGAAGATCCTGTCTCTGTCTGATATAATGGAGTCAGGTAGGCCATGTAATTTAAAGATATTGTCCAAGAACAACTTAGCTACCTCCATAGCGGTGTAAGGATGTTTTAACCCCATGAAATGGTTAAACTTGGTTAGTTTATCAATGACTACTGTATGGCATTACAGCCTTGTGAGTCAGGTAGACCTTCAATGAAGTCCATTGTTACCTGTGACCATGCTTGAGTTGGAATTGGAAGTGGCTGCAGAAGGCCAGGATAAGGAGTATTCTCATGTTTGTTCCTTTGGCAAACATCACAGTCTTGTACCCATTTGCTAACTGTTTTCTTCAAATAGGGCCAGTAAAAGACTGACTTCACTCTCTGCAAGGTCCCATGTTGTCCTGAGTGTCATGCATTTGCTGTACAATCCTCTCCCTCAATTGCATTCCTTCGCCAACTACTATCTTCCTTTTGGGTTTCAAAATCCCATCTTTATACTGAAATTCTGAGTTACTATCAGGTTGTATAGTGAGTTGAGCAATCAGACTCTTGCAGTACTCATCTTCTTCATAGCTCTTTATAACATCCAAAATCTACTGAGGCTGTATTATTAAGATGGCAGAGAGGATTATTTCTGGCACTTCATCTTCTTGAAACTTCCTTCTCGAAAGAGCATCAGCAACTTTGTTATCAGCTCCTTTTTTATACTGGATCTCATAATCCAGTCCCCATAATTTGGCTAACTACTTGTGCTGTAATGAATTATTGAGCTTCTGATCAAGCAAGCACTTCAGGCTCTGGTGATCAGTTTTAATTATGAAGTGGTATCCCAGCAGGTAGTGTCTCCATTTTGAAACAGCCATCACCACTGCCAAAAGTTCTTTCTCATAGATTGACAGTCCTTTGCTCCTGCTTCCTAAGGCCTTGCTTAAGTAGGCTATTGGTTGATTTTTCTGCATCAATACTGCTTATAAACCTTGAGAGCAAGCATCTGTCTCTACTACAAAAGACTTAGAAAAGTCAGGTAACCTCATTACTGGAGCTGTACTCATGGCATACTTGAGCTGTTGGAAAGCTTTTTCAGCCTCTTCATTCTAGTGGAAACCATCCTTCTTCAGGAGATCATTTAAAGGCCTCGAGATAATCCCATAATTTCTGATGAATCTTCTATAGTAGCCTGTTAAACCCAAGAACCCTCGCAAGGCTTTCACAGAAGATGGTACTGGCCAGGAAATCATACACTCTACATTCTGATTATCCATCTTAACCCCTTCCTCAGTAACTATGTGCCCCAAGTATTCTACCTGATTTTGAGCAAATGTACACTTGGAAAGCTTAGCAAAAAGCTAATGCTGACTGAGTATGGTTAGGATTGTCCTAAGGTCATGAGCATGAGTGTTGATATCTGGAGTGTATATAAGGATATCATCAAAGAAAACCAAAACACACTTCCTAAGATAAGGTTGAAAAATATGATTCATCAAGGCTTGAAAGGTAGCAGGTGCATTAGTCAGCCCAAAAGACATCACTAAGAACTCAAAATGGCCATGGTGTGTTTGGAATGTTGTTTTCTCCACATCAGAGGGCTTCACTCTGATCTGATGGTAGCCTGCTCTCAGATCTATCTTGGAGTAAATCTTAGAGCCATGCAATTCATCCATCAATTCATCTATATTTGGAATGAGATATCTATCCTTAATGGTCAGCTGATTCAATTGTTTGTAATCAACACAGAAGCGCCAGGTTTCATCTTTTTTCTTGACTA
Source organism: Dillenia suffruticosa (assembly GCA_033439265.1). Lineage (NCBI taxonomy): Eukaryota > Viridiplantae > Streptophyta > Magnoliopsida > Dilleniales > Dilleniaceae > Dillenia > Dillenia suffruticosa. The sequence goes on from JAVTVX010000005.1 coordinate 8,515,686, forward strand.
AGAGGACTAGAGAAGCAAAGGGACTGGTGCTTGATCTGATGATGCCAGTACCAAGCATTTCCTGGACCTGTTTCTCTATTTCAGATTTTTGGGAATGGGGATATCTGTAAGGTTTCATTTTGAATGATTGAGCATCTGATCTTAAGGGAATCGAGTGATCTTGCAGTCTTTTTGGAGGTAGGGTGGTTGGGGAAGAGAAGACTTCTTTAAATTCTGCTAGTACTGCAGAAATGATTTCTGGTATAGTGGAAAGTTGTGGGTTGTTGCAAATTTGCATGACATTGGAACTTTGTAACTGCTGTTGCTTGAAAGTTCTAATGTCCTTACCTCTGACCAAACTCATTGAGAGATAATCCACTCTTCCTTCTAAGGTTACCTCATCCCCATTATGACAAAACTTGACCTGCAACTTTTTGAAATCGAAGGTGATAAGACTATAATTATACATCCAATCCACTCCTAGAATCATGTCCCATCTTCCCAATGTAATTATCCTTAGATCAAATGAGAAAGTATACTCTTGAATGCTCCATTTAACATTACTAACTTTGGTGTTGCTAGTAATCATGCTGCCATCAGCTATTTCTGCTCTTAGAGTGGAGGTTGGTTCAGTGGAAAGCTTTAATTGTGCAGCTAATCTTTCATGTAAGAAGCTATTGGAACTCCCTGTGTCTACTAGGATCAGTATTTTTACTCCCTGTAAACTTCCTTGAATAGCTATAGTTTGTCTTTGAAAAGAATTTGATAATGTGCAGAGGGATACCTGTATGCCTTCCTCTTGTTCCTGACATGACGACATTGCTTCTGCAGTTTCTCCATTGCCATTTTCAGTGTCATCTAGTTCTTCAGCTGCTAAGATGAAGTTGAGATGTCTATACCTGCATTTGTGGCCAGGAGTGAAACTTTCTCCACATTTGAAACACAAATTGTTGTTTCTTCTGAATTGCATTTCTTGTGATGAAACCTTAGGTCATTTGTTAACAGGTTTTTCTCTTTCTGATTCAACTCTATTTGAGTTAGTCTGTGGAGGAACATAATTAGCTCTTGGGTTCTTATTCTCCTTTACAACTTCCCAATAATCCATCTGCTTCTATGATCCTATCCTCCCTTTCTTAGTCCACTCCAATGATTGCTCTTGCAATACTGTAATCTCAAATGCTTGAAAGAGTGTATTGGGTTTCATGAGGCTTAACATGGGTTTGATTTCTTCCTTTAATCCACTGATGAAACTTGAAATGAAATACGATTCATCAAGTTTGGGATTTCTTTGTAATATAACTGCCCAAAGTTCTTCAAACTTCTCCTGGTACTCCAAGACTGATCCATGTTGTTGCAACTTATTGAACTCTTCAATCTCATCTTGGAGGCCTTTATCCCCAAATCTTTGATATAGCAGATGTGTAAAGTCCTTCCAATAAATGTTCTGTTTAGCTAACTTCATCCCATGAAACCATATTTCTGCTTTCCCCTCCAAATACATTTCAATGGTGTCCATCCACATACATTCAGGAATCTGATATACACTAAAGAATTTGTTACATTTTCGAAGCCAGATTCTGGGATTCTCACCATTGAATAAAGGCAACTCAATTCTTGGAGGATTGGCCACCATTCCTCGATTGTGAAGATCTTTTCTGAATATTGGAGGTCCATTCTCCTGCCTCGATCTGCTGTCTGGTGGTGTAGGAAGAATAAGAGATCTTGCTGTCCTTACCATTTCAGGTTCTTCTCCTTTCTCCTTGTCCAAGTGTTTGCTGATGGAATATAACCGAGTATCCATCATTGTTATGTAAGCCTCCCATTTCTGACTCTATTCTTCAAGTTTCTGATTCACCACATCTAGATGTGCACGGAGGTCAGTACACCCATTTTCTACTTCTTGAACTTGGTTTTCTAGCTTTTTGTGCTGTTCCTCATGGGTCTTCTGTCGTGTCCCTTCTGCCATTCTTGTTTTCTTAAAGATCTGAAGCCCGCTTTGATACCATTTGTCACAGCTCAAGTAGTGTGTCGACTTGTGAAGAGAAAGACAGTCGACATCTTTGGATTATGGAGTTACTGACAAGAGTACTTATGAATTTGGGATTATGAAAGGAAGTATTTACGAGTCTGAAATAGAGAAGAAAGAGAGAGAAAAAGGTAGAGAGAGAAGTAAGGAGATTACAGAAGAGAATATAGGGAGGAAGAAGAAGAGAAGAACATGATGAGAGAAGAGAGAAGTTCATTCCAAATCCTACTTCTGTTACAAGTGTTATTGCCTTATATACAGTACTTGTTTAGTTACAACAACTGTCTAACTAAATTCAGGTGATTGGTAACTTATTCAACTGAATTCCTAATAGCTCTAACCTCCCTGACATCGCTTACTCGCAGACTTCAGCTGGACATTGAAGCTGTACTATAAGCTCCTTTCTTCTGTAGTCTGTTACATATGGTTCAATTATACGGAACTACATGGTTCTGCTATAGTTATGGTATGCAAAATTATATAGTTCTGCTGTACAGTTCCGCACGCCTTCGTCAACAAAGGTTCAAACTTTCATCGACGAAGGCATGCTCTTTTGTCGAGCAAGCTTCCTGTCTTTGTTGACGAACATTAATTTTTTTTTTAAATCCGAAAGGTTGTCCTAAAAATAAAAAAACTTTTTTTTTTGTTTTTCTAAATAAAACATGTTGGTATAATTAATTTTAAATAGTATGTTTATAAATAACAAATGAACTTTTTAATTCAACGGAGTTTTTTTATTCTTTTAAAATATTATTATTATTTACAAAGCACCTGAAAACATTTTTTTTTGTTTTGTTTAGGGTTGTGATGGTGTAAATGATCTAGAAACTACATCTAAATGATTTTAAAAAAATTAAATTGGATTTGTTTATGTAAAATAACTATAGTTTTACTTCTTTTTTATATAGAATATTTTGATAATGAGTGAGATATTATTTAAAACCATAATTTGATAAATAATTTAAATACTAAAATATTTTGATAATATTAAAATTAAAATGAAATGCAAATATAGAACTATGAATGCAAAACAATGAAATGCACAAAACTATGGAATAGCACAAAACATTATAGTTCTGTGCGTTACAGATATTTTTATAATTATAATTTTGATAAATTGTATTTTTAGGGTACATAATATTTAAATATTTAAATAATTATTTAATATCAAACATCCTAAATAAAAATGGAAAAAATATTAGCAAAATATGCGTAACATTAATATCTATGTGAAATCTAAAATATATAAATATTAATTTGAAATTATAATATTTAATAATTTAATTCTAAAAAATGCATAAATATTAATATTTAATTTAATGTTTGTAAAATACAAAAAATATCAAAAAATAATTTAGTTATTTAAAAATTGCATACAATAAATTAAATATTCTTTTGGTTGGCATTTTATATGAGTTTGCACCGATCAATTTATGTATAAGTAATCTAACTTTATAAGTTAAAGCTCCCTTTATTCTTTTTCGAGTAATGTAGGAATTACCTAGAGTTAACCACGGAATATTCAAATTAGAATTTTTATCTTTTTAAGAATTATTGTCTATTTAAAACCTTTACTCTAATAGTTTTAATTTTTATCTTTCAAAAAGTTTTTAAAATTGGAGTTTCAAATAAAATATTAATCATAAAATAAAATATTAAAATATGAAATAATAAACCAATACTAAAACTTATAAATATAAATATGCAATTTAAAATTGTATAAGAATAAAAATTTTTATATATTTAATTTAAATATCAGATATTTATTTAAAAATAAATAAATTAGATATTAAATAAATTATATCTAAAAAAAATTGTCTGTGTAATGATACATAATGTTATGTTTAACCGACAAAATCGTTCTTGAATTCTTGTATATTCTATTTTTTTTTAATTTTTTAGGCCATTTTTTTACATAGAAAGAGGGGTGACAAAATGTAGCTTGTATTGTGCGTGGTGTGCGTGTTATATATTAAAAATTATATATTTAATTTGTTAATTTTTATTTTTATACAATTTTAAATGATAAAAATATTTAATAGTCTATTTAAATAAAAATATTAACAATATTGTTTTGGTTCATCATTTAATTTTTTCATATTTTATGTTACAATTTTATATTTTATTTAAATAAATATCAAATATCTAAATAAATTATTTTTAATATTCTAAAACATGGAATATTCAAATAATAAAGTAGTACACAGAACGATATGGTTCTGGTTCTACTATGGAGAACGACATGGTTTTGCTATGCAGCACGACATGGTTCTGCTATAGTTCTGGTATGCAAAATTATATAGTGCTATTCAGTTTTGCATGCTTTCGTCGACGAAGCTTCATGCTTAATTTCATATTTTATTTAACTAAATATCAAATATCTAAATAAATTATTTTTAATATTCTAAAAAATTGAATATTCAAATAATAAAGTGTGCGCAGAACGACATGGTTCTGTTATAGTTCTTATATGCAAAATTATATAGTTCTGCTATGCAGTTTTGTAAGCCTTCGTCGACGAAGGTTCATGCTTTCGTCGACGAAGGCATGCTCTTTCGTCGATGAAGGTTTCTGTCTTCGTTGATAAACATTAATTTTTTTTTAAATCCGAAAGGTTGTCCCAAAAATAAAAAACTTTTTTTGTTTTTCTAAACAAAATTTGTTGGAGTAATTAATTTTAAATTGTTTGTTTATAAATAACTAATGAAAATTTTAATCCAATAGAGTTTTTTATTCTTTCATAAGATTATTATTATATATAAAGCACCCGAAAACAATTTTTTTTGTTTTGTTTAGAGTTGTGATGGTATAAATGATCTAGAAACTATATCTAAATGATTTTAAAAAGTTTAAATTGGATTTGTTTATGTAAAATAATTATAGTTTTACTTCTTTTTTATATAGAATATTTTGATAATGAGTGAGATATTATTTAAAACCATAATTTGATAAATAATTTAAATACTAAAATATTTTGATAATATTAAAAGTAAAATGAAATGCAAATGCAGAACTATGAATGCAGAACAATGAAATGAGCAAAACTATGGAATAGCGCAAAACGTTGTAGTTCTGTACATTACACATATTTTTATAATTATAATTTTGATAAATTGTATTTTTAGGGTACATAATATTTAAATATTTAAATAATTATTTAACCTCAAACATCTTAAATAAAAATGGAAAAAACATTGGCAAAATATGCATAACATTAATATTTGTGTGAAATCTAAAATATATAAATATTAATTTGAAATTATAATATTTAATAATTTAAGTCTAAAAATGTATAAATATTAATATTTAATTTAAAGTTTGTAAAATACAAAAAATATCAAAAAATAATTTAGTTTTTTAAATATTTCATACAATAAATTAAATATTCTTTTGGTTAGTATTGTATATGAGTTTACGTCGATCAATTTATGTATAAATTATCTAACTTTATAAGTTAAAACTCTCTTTATTCTTTTTCGAGTAATGTAGGAATTATCTAGAGTTAAGCACGAAATATTCATATTAGAATTTTAATCTTTTAAAGAATTATTGTCTATTTAAAATCTTTACTTTAATAGTTTTAATTTTTGTTTAACTAAATATGAATATGCAATTTAAAATTGTATAAAAATAAAAATATTTAAATATTTAATTTAAATATGTAGATATTTATTTAAAACTAAATAAATAATATATTAAATAAATTATACCTGGAAAAAATTGTTTATGTAACATTACATAATGTTATGTTTAACCAACAAAATCATTCTTGAGTTCTTGTATGTATATATTTTTTTATTTTTTAGGCCATTTTTTTAACATAGAAAGAGGGGTGACAAAATGTAGTTTGAATTGTGTATGGTGTGCGCACTATATATTAAAAATTATATATTTAATTTGTTAATTTTTATTCATATAAATTTTAAATGATAAAAATATTTAATAGTCTATTTAAATAAAAATATTAATAATATTGTTTTAATTCATCATTTAATATTTTCTCATTTTATGTTACAATTTCATATTTTATTTAAATAAATATCAAATATCCAAATAAATTATTTTTAATATTCTAAAAAATTGAATATTCAAATAATAAAGTGGTACGCATAACAATATGATTCTGTTATGCAGAACTACATGGTTCTACTAGCATAACAACATGGTTATGCTATGCAGAACTATATGGTTCTGCTATAGTTTTGGTATGCAAAATTATATAGTTCTACTATGCAGTTCTGTACGCCTTCGTTGATGAACGTTCATGCTTTCGTCGACCAAGGCATGCTCTTTCGTTGACGAAGGTTCCTGCCTTTGTTGACGAACATTAATTTTTTGTTTTAAATATGAAAGGTTGTCCCAAAAATAAAAAACGTTTTTTTTGTTTTTCTAAATAAAATATGTTGGTGTAATTAATTTTAAATAGTTTATTTATAAATAACAAATGAAAATTTTAATTCAACGGAGTTTTTTATTCTTTCAAAATATTATTATTATTTTTAAACCACCCGAAAACAATTTTTTCATTTTGTTTAGGGTTGTGATGGTGTAAATGATTTAGAAACTACATCTAAATGATTTTAAAAAGTTTAAATTGGATTTGTTTATGTAAAATTACTGTAGTTTTTCTTGTTTTAATATAAAATATTTTGACAAAGGGTGAGATATTATTAAAAACCATAATTTGGTAAATAATTTAAATACTAAAATATTTTGATAATATTAAAAGTAAAATGAAATGCAAATGCAGAACTATGAATGCAGAACAATGAAATGAGCAAAACTATGGAATAGTGCAAAACATTGTAGTTCTATGCATTACACATATTTTTATAATTATAATTTTGATAAATTGTATTTTTAGGGTACATAATATTTAAATATTTAAATAATTATTTAACCTCAAACATCCTAAGTAAAAATGAAAAAAACATTGGTAAAATATACATAACATTAATATTAGTGTGAAATCTAAAATATATAAATATTAATTTGAAATTATAATATTTAATAATTTAATTCTAAAAAATACATAAATATTAATATTTAATTTAAAGTTTGTAAAATAGAAAAAACCTCAAAAAATAATTTAGTTATTTAAAAATTTTATACAACAAATTAAATATTCTTGGGTTGGTATTCTATATGAGTTTGCACCGATCAATTTATGTATAAGTAATCCAACTCTATAAGTTAAAACTCTATTTATTCTTTTTCAAGTAATGTAGGAATTACTTAGAGTTAAGCAGGTAGTATTCAAATTAGAATTTTAATTTTTTAAAGAATTATTGTCTATCTAAAACTTTTACTTTAGTAGTTTTATTTTTGTCTAACTAAAAGTTTTTAAAATTGGAGTTTTAAATAAAATGTAAATCGTAAAATAAAATATAAAAATATTAAATAATAAACTAATACTAAAACTTATAAATATGAATATGTAATTTAAAATTGTAAAAGAATAAAAATATTTAAATATTTAATTTAAATATGTAGATATTTATTTAAAACTAAATAAATTAGATATTAAATAAATTATATCTAGAAACAAATTGTCTATGTAAGGTTATATAATGTTATGTGTAACCGACATAATCGTTCTTAAGTTCTTGTATATTCCTTTTTTTTTTAATTTTTTAGGCCATTTTTTCTAAATAGAAAGAGGGGTGACAATACGTGGATTGTATTGTGTGTGGTGTGCGTAATATATATTAAAAATCATATATTGAATTTGTTAATTTTATTTTTATATAATTTTTATATTCTAAAAAATTGAATATTCAAATAATAAAGTGATACACAAAACAACATGATTCTGCTATAGTTCTGGTATTCAAAATTATATAGTTCTGCTATGAAGTTCTGCACACTTTCGTCGACGAAGGCATGCTTTTTTGTCGACAAAGGTTTCTGTCTTCGTTAACGAACATTAATTTTTTTTTTTAAATCCAAAAGGTTGTCCCAAAATTAAAAACTTTTTTTTTCTAAATTAAACATGTTGATGTAATTAAATTTAAATAGTTTGTTTATAAATAACAAATAAAATTTTTAATTCAATGGAGTTTTTTATTCTTTCAAAATATTATTATTATTTTTAAAACACCTGAAAACATTTTTTTTTGTTTTGTTTAGGGTTGTGATGACGTAAATGATCTAGAAACTACATTTAAATGATTTTAAAAAGTTTAAATTGGATTTGTTTATGTAAAATAACTATAGTTTTTCTTTTTTTATATATATAGAATATTTTGACAAAGAGTGAGATATTATTAAAAACCATAATTTGATAAATAATTTAAATATTAAAATATTTTGAAAATATTAAAAGTAAAATGAAATGCAAATGCAGAACTATGAATGCAGAACAATGAAATGCGCAAAACTATGGAATAGCGCAGAGCGTTATTGTTCTGTGCATTACAGATAGTTTTATAATTATAATTTTGATAGATTGTATTTTTAGGGTACATAATATTTAAATATTTAAATAATTATTTAACTTCAAATATCCTAAATTAAAATGAAAAAAACATTGGCAAAATATGCATAACATTAATTTCTGTGTGAAATCTAAAATATATAAATGTTAATTTGAAATTATAATATTTAATAATTTAAGTCTAAAAAACGTATAAATATTAATATTTAATTTAAAGTTTGTAAAATATAAAAAATATAAAAAAATAATTTAGTTATTTAAAAATCTCATACAATAAATTAAATATTCTTTTGGTTGACATTCTATATAAGTTTGCGCCGATCATTTTATGTATAAGTAATCTAATTCTAGAAGTTAAAACTCCCTTTATTTTTTTCGTGTAATCTATGAATTGCCTAGAGTTAACCATGGAGAATTCAAATTAGAATTTTAATCTTTTTAAGAATTATTGTCTATCTAAAACTTTTACTTTAATAGTTTTAATTTTTTGTAGAAATAAAAGCCTTTAAAATTGCAGTTTCAAATAAAATATTAATCGTAAAAGAAAATATAAAAATATTAAATAATAAACCAATATTAAAACTTATAAATAAGAATATGCAATTTAAAATTTTATAAGAATAAAAATATTTAAATATTTAATTTAAATATGTAGACATTTATTTAAAACTAAATAAATAAGATATTAAATAAAATATATGTGGAAATAAAATATCTGTGTAATGTTATAAAATGTTATGTTTAACCGACATAATTGTTCTTGAGTGCTTGTATGTTCTTTTTTTTAGGCCATTTTTCCAGAAATAAATTAATTTAATTTTTTGTCAATTGTAAAACTTTTTAATAGATAAATTTTAGCATTAACATTTTTATATATTAAATATTAATACTTCAGGTTTTAGAATAAAATATTACGTATTTTAAATATTTAATTCTCATAACATTAATATTTTTTTAGTATTAATAATAATTTGTAATATTAAAATTTTAGTTGTTTACTTGTATTATTAAATTAAAAGTATAAAATTAAATTAAATTTAAAAAATTTGTAAAATATTAAATTGAATATTAAATTATCTTGATAGTTCCGCACTTGGCAGAACTATATTGATAGTTCTACACTTCACACGTAGTTCTATCAATTTTGGTATGTCTCTGTATTTTTTAATCTAAAAATATCTGAAAAATATTTTTTACTTTGCATTTTTTAAATTATAATTTTTCTAATATCATAATATTAAATCAAAGTATTTTTATATATGCACTTAAAATTTTGCATAATATTAAAATAAAAATACATATCGTCACTATATTTGGATTTTTTTGAAAATTTAAAAAAATTCATGATTAATATATTTATAATTACCATTTTGAAGTTAAATTTGTCATTCTTCAAAATAATGAGTTTTAGTTAAAAAAAGAAAATATATTTTCTACTTCTGATACAAAAAAGAACTATATTGTTCTACTACTAAAGTTCTGCTACATAGCAGAACGATATAGTTCTACTATGCGGCAGGACCATGTAGTTATGCTACATAGTAGAACTTCACAGTACTACTATGTAACACTGCACGCCTTCTTTGACGAAGACTAAATACCTGAGGGAGATGGTAAACTTGTATTAAAAGCAATCAAATTACTAATCTTAATAATTTTTAAAAGTATAATATTTTAATTTGAATACGAGATTAAAGTTTTATAATTTTTGCTTTCTTTTAATACTTTATCAAATTTACTTTTTTTGAAAATTTTTGCTTTCTTCTTTTTTGATTTTTCGCTAATTGTAAAACTTTTTAATAGATAAATTTTAGCATTAATATTTTAATATATTAAATATTAATATTTCAGGTTTTAGAATAAAATATTACATATTTTAAATAATTAATTCTTAAAAAAACTAATATTTTTTAGTATTAATACTAATTTGTAAAATTAAAATTTTAGTTTATTACTAATAATATTAAATTAAAATTTAAAAATTTATAAAATAGTAAATTGAATATTAAATTATCTCGGTAGTTCCGCACTTGGCAGAGCTACCTTGGTTAGTATTTTTTTAATCTAAAAATATCTGTAAAATATTTTTTAGTTAGTATTTTTAAAATTATAATTTTTCTAATATCATAACATTAAATCAAAATATTTTTATATATGCATTAAAAATTTGGCATAACAATAAAATAAAAATATCAACCATTTTTGAAAATTTTAAAAAATTTATGATTAATATATTTATAATTACCATTTTGAAATTGAATTTGTGCTTCTTCATAATAATGTATTTTAGTTAAAAAAAAATCTATTTTCTAATTCTGCCACAAAGCAGAACTATATTATTCTACTGCTAGTTTTGTAGCATGCAAAACTACCTAGTTTTGCATATCGCAGAACAACCTAGTTCTGTAGTGCAGATGTTGGAAAATGCCTACGAGAGGCATTTTGGTAATTTTGGGATAGTGAGATAACTCTCATTATCCCATTTACCTCCCCATTTAATTCCTACATAAGGACTTGCCTAATGACCCTTGAATGTGCCCACGTGAGTTGAGCTTCTTTCTCTCCCTATTGTGAGTTTGGGGGTTAGAGAGAATGAACATGGCTAGGGTTTGCACATATCTCTAGAGATAGAGATCTATTGAGGGTTAGAGAAAATTCCGAGTAGGGAATTTTCTGTCTGTTCTTCATCACTGGACTTGAGGATCAAGGCGTCGTGGATATGCGGTGGTGGTTTGGATCTCATGATCACCATCCCGGCCGTGCAATTCGTTCAAGAGATTTCGCGACATGGTTGAATTTTTGAAAACCGACCCTATCGAGGTATTTACCCGAAAAATTCTGAATTTATTTACTTACGCTTCCACATATACGATTAAATCCAACATTGGTATCAGAGCGGTTGTTGGATTTAATTAAAAAAAATCAGAATTATTTTTGGGTATAAAAAAATTTTAGGGTCAGAATCACGAATGAGTTTCGTGAATCCGAGTAAACCGTAGGAATACCTATGGCGTAGGGATTACAAAAATGATTTTTGTTGAATTTTTCGAGTATGTTTAGGCCATGAAAAGTCCGATTGAAGTTTGTGACCGTATGGACTTTAAAACCTTAGATCTATGGCTTTGGAGAGCGGATCGATGCATGAAAATGGTTTATGTGTGTTCCTTGCATCTTGATCTACATTTTCATGTATTTTGTTGTGAGTTTCGGCGGTCGGAAACCGGGATTTCCAAATAGGCGCGGAGGGCCGCGACTGGGATGGTTGAATTCCGCCATTTTTTGGGTTGAAATCGTCCTAAAATCGAGTGTAAGATGTTTGGAGGATGCCCAGTAATTTTTTCCAATCGAAAACCGTATGAAAAAGTGGCCAGAAATGAGTTTTCTAGCGATCGGGTAGAAAAACCCGTTGTAGAACCCGTCCAGCAAAGAAGACCCGACCCAGACCCAGGGCGCGTACAGCACACGAGTGAGGAAAGCATGTCTGGTAGTGTGAAGAGGGCGCGTGAAGCAGGTGGGTACACGGATCGGGTCGGACCTAACCCCAGTTCAACCCGCATTTTGACATACCGGGTCGGACCCCCGACCCGTTGATCAGCTGGTCGGGTCAAACCCTGACTCGTTGACTGACCCGGTCGCCCACCCGGGCAACACGGCTCAGCGCATGAAAGCGTGTGAGCTGTGCGCCGCCAATAGGTGCATGTGCACCAAACTATTTCAGGCGCATGCGCCAGGCTGCTGCCAGCACGTGGAGGCGTGCCTTCGGAGTATGGCGGCGTGTGTGGACCCCGACGGCACATTAGGTCGTTCGAAATTGAATTTTTTCAAATTTCTAAGGGTCTTATATCAATAATTGTGACTTTTTCGTGGGTTTTTGTGTGTCGAATCCAAGTTTGAATGATAAGATGCGATTTTGGGTTGTGTTAAATGGTGTCCGTTGACTCATATAGTCGCTTTGAGGTCTATATTTGAATTATTTTGGACTTGTTGATTCGTAGGGTGCACAAAATGTGAGAAATAAGCATCACTAAGTCACTAATTCTCTCTTACTGCATTGAGAACTGTCGTATCAGATTTTTGTGAGGAGAGTAAACTGAATGTTGTGATCTGTGAGATTTCACACGGTAGATTCAGTTTATCCTTGAGAAGCAAAATATGTTTGAGATTTTTAGGTACTAGATGGTGGGCCCCAGGGAGGGTACTGTACCTCAAGATAGACAGGATAAGAAGGTCTATCGTGTGTAGAATAAAAGGACAATCAAGTTAGGGCAATCCTTATCAGTGGCATGTACGATGACTTGATCTCGTTCTATGAGCAATATCCTATAGATATGTCAGTTAGGATCGCCCTAAAAAAGCATTGTGTTGCTCTCTTCAGCTCTTAGTGTGAGGATGCAGAAGAAAAAGGCTGATCATACAATGATTCAACATTTGATTCAAATGTCGAGTATGATCACCGCGTTGAGGAATGAATACGGATGAGCCAATTTCGGATGAGATTCAGGTACTGGGTGTGATTCAGTCTTTTACCTGATTCATGGGAAAATATTAAAACCTATTTCACACGTGATGAGAATATTCATACTTTTGCTAATGTGAGCAGGTATTGTTTGCTTGAGGAGGAGCGCCTAGAGGCGAGTAAATCGCATTCAAGTCATGCTTATGAAGTGGAGTTGATTAAGAACTCCTATGGCATCAAGCCAACAACATAATCATGTGAAGAAAATTCGAGATCTAGGTAATAAAACCATCCAAAAAAACCGACAACAAGGTACAAAAGCGTAGGAAGAATGAGTTTAATAAGACCAATGCAAAGTGCTACGCTGAGGTAAACTTGGTCACTTCGTTTGTGAGTGTGACGAGCAGAAAGAATGCCCTTCTTCTTTACGTGTGTTGATATTGTGATGCTCGCTGATTTCTTTCCCTTATAGATTATAAATTTAGGAGCTACTAACCACGTAACTCGAGACAGAAGCGCGTAAATAAAGTTCAGTCAAGTGAATCCTCAAGTTATGAGGATTTAAATCAGGGATAGAGCATTTGTCGTCGTCAGAAGGATCGACACTTGCTATAACATTCTCTATGCTCCGGGCATTCGACGGAACTTGAATTTAGTACCTTGTCTAATATTGACAAGAATAAGCATAAAATCATCTATTTTAATAAATACGACAATTCTCTGAATTGTTCTGGTTTTGATCCATGATGGATGGAATGCACTGGGTGCTGCTCCTTTTAATGATTTTCTTGTCATTCTTCTATACCTTTACATCTGATTGCCTAGATGATAATATAGATGAGTGGCATAGTAGATTTGGACACATAAGGCGAGAGATGATAAATTGGTTAGCCATGAGTGGTTTGTAAGACCCACTAACCAGATTCGAGTTGTCCGTATATGAGTTTTTTTGCCTAAATGGCAAAATCACAAGAACACCATTTGACAATGCAATGGGAGCTGGGACTCCATTACAGTTAGACCGCTCCGATATTTGTGGTCTTATGAGCATGAGAGCTTGAAATGGAGCTGTGTACGTTATGACGTTTATCACGTTTTGGTTCGTCTATCTGATCTCACACAAGTTTGAGACATTAGAATGTTTCAGGAGGTTTATTAGCGAGATTGAGAATCAGTTAGACTTCAGAATAAAAATTCTTAAAACTGATCGGTGGCACGTGGTGCGAGCATTTGTCAGAACGACACAGAGAGCTCTTTTTCGAAAAGAGTATTACAAGATTAACTAACAATCTTACTGCTTCTCAGTAGAGCAGAGTAGTCGAGATAAGGAATATGACTTTATTGGAAATGGTGAGATTTATGATGGCGCAAATCAATATGTCCATCTCTCATTGGGGAGATATTTTATTGACTGCTACCTACGTTCTCAACTGTCTCTCATTAAGTCCGTACTCAGTACCCTACATGAGTTTTGGACAGGGAGATAGCCTGACCTTAGCTACTGCTGGTTATGGGGTTGTGTCGCGATTTCTCGCATCCAAAAGGTGAGTTAAGCCTGTGAAAAAGTATGCATTCTTAGATGAACACATTGATGACATTATTATCAAGATTGAGTTTTGTTATACCACATTCCTTGAGAATGATTTCCCTAAGAGAGGTGAAATCAATTTGGACCTTACTTCTATGAGACGGATGAGTTTATTAATTCAGGTGACCCCAGCGATGGGATACAAGAATCCATTACGGATCTTGGTCTCAGTGGGAGTGATCCATCAAGAGGTGAAGAGTTTTTTTTTCCTCATAAGAGTATCGAGAATGCGTACTTAAACGCCGCTTCCTGATTGAGGGTGAGGCCTTCATTATAACTCTTGAGGATGATGAGAAATCTCAAACGGTTCAAGAGGCTCTCGAGAGTTTTACGAAAACCCATTTATTGAAAACCATAAATGAAGATGAAGGAGTCGATGAGAATCAACAGGGTCCGGGACCTAGTTGATCTGCCTACGGGTAAAAGGACCATTAGGAACGAGTATGTTCTCAACGTCAAGAGAAAAGTTGATGGATCGATGGAGAAGTATAAGGTCTGTCTAATAACCAAGGGTTACATTTAGACTGAGGGGTTTGGACTACCATGGAGTCATAGTCCAAGTAGTGGTACCTGAGATTTCACGAGGAGGTGATATCTTATGATGTTATAATAATCGAGAAGGATTATTGTATCTATCTGATACATCATGTGACTCTTTTATGATCATGTTCTCATATGCAGGTGACATTCTGTTGGCCGGGAATAATATAGAGTATCCAATGACCATAGCAACATGGTTATTGTTCATGGGAGAGGTTTTAGTTTATTCTTGGAATTTGGATCCAGAGGGATCGCTTGAGAATGGTATTGACTCTTTAATAAGAGTTACATCAGATAGATTCTTGAGTATTTCGAGATGAGTGATAACAACTAAATAGATACTCTATCGCTAAAGGTGAAGACCTGATTCCTAACATATGTCCTCAAATTCAGAAAAAAATAAGGGAGATGAGCAGAATCCCTTATGCCAATGTAATGTGTATTCTAGTGTATGCGATGAGGCATACACGTGCAATATACAGTCTAATGTATGTGATGAGGCATACACGACCAGACGTTTATTTTGTAGTTGATCTGGTAAGTAGGTATCAATCGAATATTGGAAGAGATCACTATAAAGCAGTGAAAATGATTATGAGATATCTCATGAGAGCCGAGAACCTCTCCATGTGTTACGGAGGAGATGATTTGCATTTTTTGTTGGGTATTTAAATGATGACTGGGAGTAGCGATCTGAATGAACGCAAACTGACATAAGGTTTTATCTTCTTAGAGCAGTAAAAAGTAAACATGTATAGCTCTATCTATGATAGAGATTGCGTTTGTTGGATACTCAATAACAGTTCATGAGAGTGTTTGGTTCCAAATATTGCTGAATGACTTAGGTGTTGTGGCAGATAGTGGAAGGTCAGCAATGATTATTGTGATAATCAGACCTTATTACCAACAACTGAGACCGTAAGTATTATAATGAAGCCAAACATATTGATATCTGAGATCACTCTATGATATTGAGTATTATGACAATTAAGTATATCTTGATATACAGTATCGTGGCTGATCCCTTCACAAAACCCATTGTGAGAGATTCCTTTGTGAGATAAGGAATCATTAGATTTTGTGTACTTTGACATTTCTCATCGTGTTTTATTTTTTGATGCTTATTAAAATATATGACATGTATGCATTATTGGGTCACAAGTTTATTTCATGCACTTATTCGTTATTATATCTTCTGTAATATCTTATAATAAAATACGTGTTAAGCAGGCGTGGCCGACTCTCTCACACGAGTGACCACTCCGGCTCTAAGTGAGCGGGGATGAAACGGTTTCTAATTGTAAGAGGATTTGAGAGTGGCTTTGCTCTAATATGTGTTCAGGATGAGATCATGTACGAGATGATCGACATAGAAATACCCATATCAATGTTGCCTGTAAGTAGCCATGTTTGAGATCTCAGTTATCACTTGCGATTAGTGATATTGTCTCTGAGATACTCTCTCTCAGATATCTGGGTAAAGTCATATCTGTAGACTGAATCCTATACTTGCATAGTGTTAGAGAAATCTTACATATGCTCTTTAAGAGATGAGAGAATAATACTATGGCACGTGTTTCATACCACGTATGATGAGATGACCTGAGACAATAGGAACTATTATTTAAAACGATAGTATGATCATGATCCCCGTTCCCACTGTATGAGACCTGAGATCCATTGGGTGGGATCTCGTGCCCTTATTATTTTCAGCTGTTTCTAGAAGTTTTGGTTCAGTGTTGCTATTTAAGTTTGTTTATCTATGGGCTGGAAGATAAATTGAGGTCTAAGAGACAGGTCTAGGAAAGCAGCTGAATTGACACCGATAGATTCGAGTTTGGGAAAAGGAAGACCAATCGCCATTATATCATGATGTTGTATTCACAGGTAACCTATTATGTTAATCCGTGTTGGGATTCAAACATAATAGTAAATACATAGTTAAGCAAACAATTGGGGATCGCTTTCGATGAGAAAAATGACTCAATGGATATAGTTACATTGGATCTGGGGTACAGCGAGTTTTTTTTACACTAACGATGGCTTTTCGGTCATCCTAATAGGTGCATCGAGAAGTCTTTTCTTGCAGGTGTACTCGCCGATCGCAGGACGCCCAATCTTGTAAGAAAGTCCAGTAAGGTGATGTAAATAAATCGCATGAGTTGTAATCTTGTGACAGACGTAAAATGCTCTCTTGTGCAAGTGAGAGATGTTGGAAAATACCCATGAGGGGCATTTTGGTAATTTCGGGATAATGGGGTAACTCCCATTATCCCATTTACCACCCCATTTACCACCCGATTTAATTCCCACATAATGACTTACTTAATGACCCTTGAATGTGCCCATGTGAGTTGAGCTTCTTCCTCTCCCTATTGTGAGTTTGGAGGTTAGAGAGAATGAACATGGCTAGGGTTTGCACATATCTCTAGAGATAGAGATCCATTGAGGGTTAGGAAAAATTTCGAGTAGGAAATTTTCTATATGTTCTTTGTCATCGGACTTGAGGATCGAGGCATCGTGGATATGCGGTGGTGGTTCGGATCTCGTGATCACCATTCTGACCGTGCAATCCGTTTGAAAGATTTCATAACACAGTTGAATTTTTGAAGACCGACTCTATCGAGGTATTTACTTGAAAAATTCTGAATTTATTTACTTACACTTCTGCATGTGCGATTAAATCCAACAGCAAAACTACCTAGTTCTGCACCATGCAGAACTATAATTCTGCAATTTCCTTTTTTTTTTCTTTTTCTTTTCTCACTCCCTATTAATTTTTTCTTTTTTGATATTTTTAAATGATATCATTGAATAATTTTTTATCAATATTAATAAAATTTGAAATTTGAAATTAAGAATTTTACATAGAAAATTATGCGGATAAAAATTAAAAACTTTTGTTAGCAACACTCATATTCGTAACTCTGAGATAATTGAACAATGAAATGAGTACAGGACAAGCACTTGCAACAGAACAGCCACTCTATGATCGAATACCCAATAGTCGAACAGATATACTCCACAGGCACTTGCCGAATAACTCTCATGATCCAACAATAGGTTTTTTCTTTTTATTAGTTAATATATGGATCATGAATTTGATGACTGTTTAACCATAAAAAATATAATAAAAATATTTTATTGCGTGCAATTTTAAAACTGCATGCCAAGAAAAATAGATGAGGGAAAAAAAAAGAAAGTGGTTTCGAACAGCGCATAACTTTATGCAATATATCAATGGAAGGGTGATATAACTACCAAGCAAATTCAGAGGATCCATTTTTTGAACCTATATGTTACACAGCAAGCACTACTGCCATTAATCTCTTTCTCGAGCAGAGCAGACACTAATTATTTTGACATAGAGGAACCAAGTGTAGAGTAAAAAGGATAGAAATTTGAAATCAAAATTTAAAATCAGAATATTAAATAATTTAAGTGTAAAAAATTTATAAATATTAATATTTAATTTAAAATTTTTAAAACATAAAAATAAAAAAAAAATAATTATAAATTTGAATGAATAAATATAAAAATGTATGAAAGAATTGGATTAAAAAATTGAGTAATTTTCAAAAAAAAATCTAAATATAGAAGAGAAGAATATATAGAATAAAAGAAGAGAGAGATTTAAAAGTTTTATAAAATACATTTAATTAATATAGGAGATTCATTTTTTTAATGATGGTAGTATGAAAAAAAAATTTGTTTTGCAGTTGAGAATAATTTTGAGGGTTTTCCACATATCACATATTCTAGAAAAAAAATAGAAAATCAAAGTAAATAATTTAGGTTATTTATATGAGTACAATTGGTTTAAATTTTGATTCAATTCATTCACCAATTTAAAAAAATTAAAATTTTAAATTCATTTACAAATAAATGAACCAGATTTGAAAATAACTGAATTTAAAAATTCATAGACTTGGTTTTTTGCTTAATACTTTTGCAAACTATTTTGTCGATCAAAGTCAGTCCTTCATTCGTTAACCAAAGCCCTTGCTTGGTCGACGATCTCCTTCAGTCCACCAAAAGCTGAGCTTCTATCAACCAAAACCACAACAAAAACACATTAGGCCAACACTGTTTTAATGATTTAATTTAAAATTATAATATTTAATAATTTAACTATAAAAATTCATAAATATTAATATTTGATTTAAAGTTTTTAAAAATAAAAATTTTAAAAATTAATTTAAATATTTATATAACATTAAAGTAATTAGAAAAATTAAACATTAAAAGTAACACTTTATCTGAACTAAATATTAAACGCCAAATCAAATATTGTTTATCTATAAAAATCAGAACAGTTTTTACTTGGTAGAACTATCTTGGTAGTTTTGCACTTTACAGAACTATCTTGGTAGGAGGGAGGAGGGGAGAGAGAGAGAGAATGAGAGGGAGGTAGTATCCTACTGTACAGTCGAAAAAATCGGGCGAAGGAGAAGGCCCAACAGTGCTGCGCGAGCACAACACGCGTGCAGAGGCGCGTCTGTGCAAGAGCTGCTGGCGCGTGGCTCTCATGAGTGTGTAGGCGCGTGAGACTCCGAGTCCAGACATGGTCTGGACCGAACTGAGTCAGACCCGACCCGCGACCGGGTTTCGGTTCCGACCCGCGCCCGCGTCTGGATCCGACCTGGGGACATAGGCTGTACGCGTACAGGCGCGTCGCCCGCTCACCCTCGCATAAGGCGCGTGGTCCAACGCGCAGCGGGCGCTTGCAGGCGCATGCCTGACTTGCTGCGCATCCTGTATACGTCGTCTTGGGGTCTATACTCGAGTCATTTGGTCCAGGCATGTTGTGCTCCTTGGGCATTCCGACGAATTTGGAATCAGCGACGGATTCCAAATCCATCGCTAATTTAGCGACAGATTTTTTATTCGTCGCTAAATTAGGGATGGATAAATTTTCAATGGACTTTTTTTTTTCCTAAATTAGCGATGGATTTTAGCGATAAAAATTATCTATCGCTAAATTTAGTGAATCTCTCAAGCTACATGTGTTGTCAAGTTTTTTGGAACTCATAACTAACACGTGGTAGAACTAAGCTAACTCCTCAATCTATCTCCTCAACCTATGCTATGCACTCAACCCATGTTATGTTATGCATGTGAACAAATTTCTTGTCAAGCTTTTAATTTTTTATTTTTTTACATCTCTTGTGGTTGTTGTCAATTTCTTTTTAATTTTTTTACAAGCTTGTGAATTTGTAACTCATCCATTCTTCATTCCAATTCACAAAAAAAAAAGTCTTAACAAAATTAATATATGAGAATATATACATTTCTGTCCTCAATTTTACACAACTAATATTTTTCATATATAAATTCAAAACATTTAAATTACTAATAATATATTATTTAAATAATTAAATTAATATTGACAAATTATCCATTTTTATTATTATTAATTTTAATAGATTGATATTTCCCACGTATATTAATTTGATATTAGTTATAATTTGGGATTATATGTATTTTTTATATAAATTAAATATAGTATATATTTAGTATTAATAAATTTCCTATTACATATAACTAATGTAATAAAATATAATGTAATTTAATATAATTTAATATAATATTGAAGTGATGTATATAGTAATATAGTAATAAATAGTAATATAGTAATATAATATAGTAATCAAATATAATAATAATGGATATAGATATAGTGTATAATAATTGATATATTGTTATATTATAAAAATATTGGTGTAATTCATCTCGGAGGTCACTCATATATATCTAGTGGTGATCAAATGGTTGAGGTGGGTAATCCAATTTTTTATTGCATGGCTAGGGTTCATTGTTGAGAGTTTCAACTTTGGAACTCTCTATAGTGCAGGCTAATGTCTTTTCAAATACTTATCACCATCATCCGATGACTAAGGGCTGCGAGTTTTAACATTGACATTAATTTTGAGATTTAATCTATTCCTATTCTAATTCCATTGGACTTGGATCTGAATTGAAGTTTAAGAGAGCAAGAGAGTAGAGAAATTTCTAAAATTGAAGGTTAAGAGAGTAAGAGAGCGGAGAAATTTCTAAAGCTGTGTAAGGATTGTGAGGACAGATTTTGAAGATTCTAATTTCAAAAACAAAACCAACAAAACCATCAAAAATGAAAACCACACATCGAACTGGAACTCCAACCACTAAGAGTACCAACGAGGCCAGTAGGGAGAAAGATGTTACAGTTTTCTTGTGAATTATTTAGTTTTAATTAATGACTAGTTTAGCTTTCCACAATTTTTTTTATTCTTAGTACTTTATTTTTTTTACTATATTGTTTGTGATTTTTAATATAAATAAAATTTTATTTTAAATAAATTTTGAATATAAAGAAATTGTTCTTATCTCACAAAATAACATTTTTTCTCACATTTTTTTCATAGAAAGGAAATTTTTTCTTAGAAGAAAGTGAAATCCACCACCGCCTTGCTTGTGATGACGGTGAGTTTATTTTATAGATTATTCAGTGTATATATTTTGATTTGAATAGAATAGAGTACACTGAAGAATGTTATTTTTTTAATAGACCGAAATAAATGAAGATGAAAAGGCAGTCAAACAATTTGCTTGGGTAAGGAGGGTGAGGAGAGCAATGAGTACACTGATTCAAACCAGATGCTCTCCAAAGCAAGTAAGAGAGCTATTTTCTACTCTGACTCACAATATGAAACGTGTAGTTAAACAAATGGGATTCGGAAAACTTTTGAAACTTACCTATGACACACTAAGCTAAAAATTGTGTATAGAATTCGTAATGAGACCCATGGAAAAACGTCTTTCTATCGCTCAAAATCATAATTTTAAGCTGACACCAGAAGAAGTAGGACGAATCTTAGGAATCCCTTACACGGGATGTGATGTTTTGGATTGTTCATCGATTGAATCCTCAGAGATAAAAAAGTATTTCTCGAGCTAAAGTATAGCCAATTAAAATAAGAGATTCAAATGAACACACACCGAAGATGCTTCTTCCCCCAAGTTTAAATGATATTTCTTGTTATTTATCCTTGGATGCATTCTATGTCCAACCACAAATGTTTTCCCTACTTCGAGACACTTTATTGCTACCATTGATGTTGAGAATGCTGACCAATACAATTGGGCTAATTTTGTATTACAATGATTAGCTGACAAGATCTGTCAATTCAAAAGTCAAGAAAGAGAGGAGGAAGAAAAAGAGGACAGGAATTGATGGTTGTTTATTTTTACTTATTGTAAGTTCTCAATTTGAATGCAATTCAATTCAATGTATATAAATATTATAAGTATCGCAATTTACTTTAACAATATTGCCCTGTATATAGGTATTTTATTTTGAGAAGGTGAAAGTTGGTGATTTGGGCGATCAGATAACAAAACTACCCATTCGTTATTGGACCATGGATTAGGTAAATCGAAGAGTTAGATTCAAGTATATAAATGTAAGTTAAGTTTATACTGCATTATGTAAAATAACTCAACTTAAATTTATGCTGTGGAATTTGAATGAATCTGAATAGTAACTTATTCATCTTGTAAAATCTTGTACTATTTATTTGGTTTGTTGTTTGTGAAAAAATCTATTGAAGTGAGTGTTAAAAAAGTGAGTATTAAAGGGAGTGGAGAAAAAAATAAGGTAAACTTACAAGCACTAATTTAAAGCACTTACGAGATATATATGGATATATATGGAGTACTTATACCATCTGTTTTGTAGAGAATGGGCATTAAACACGAATTTAAAATGTTTTTGGAGAAGTCAATTCGAATTCAGTCCAATTTTTTTGTGAATGCACTATGATATGTTACGCAGATTGTGTGATGATGATGATATAGTGGATTCTGATATAGATCAAGAAGAGAAGGATGAAGAGAAGAAGGGAAAAAAGCAAAAGAAGTGGAACGCTAAGGGTAGTGATTTTAGTGAAGACTAGGAGGGGAAGGAGAGTAATTTTATTGAGGCGACCTAACAGGAGACAGAGCAGAAGAGTCGAGAGGTTTTGGAGGAGGGTTTGGAGGACAAAGGGCTCGATGAAAAATGATGGGAAGCTTTCGAGGTTTTCAAGGACAAATGGCAGGAGAGGAGATCAGACGAAGAAGCGAGATCAAATGAACATGAGGAGAGGTCAGATCAAATGAAATGAAGGACAGAAACACAAACACAATTTTTATCTTTCCCTTTGCTAAGCTTAGGACTTTTTCTGATGAAGAGGAAAGTGTTTGACTTTTTTATGGACGAAAAGCCATAAAAAATAATGTAAGTATGTTACAACTTTGTCATTTGTCATTTGTGATTGTGGAATCCAATTTTTATGACATATTACTGAATCTAATTTTTATAATAATTGATAAAACAATTTTATGTAATATTGATGGAAGTTACATGTGCTGGATCGACACCTATGAACTGTTGCCCCCTCATTGGATTGGCACACTGATATGAATTATGAATTTTTTTTATTTATTTTTAAAATTACATTACTAATGAATATGTTTGATAATGTGTGCAGGCTATAGAATGCTACATATGCTTACTCAACATCTTTTTCGATAAGTATTGTTAAACATCTTTCCTCAACATATACTTTCATCTTTCCTCAATACCTACCTATTCATCTTTCATCAATAACTGGCTCCCCAGAATTTTAGTAGACCTTATTAATGCTATTAATGCGTATTTTCAAACATGAATTTATCATATCCATATACATATCATTTTTTCTCACCTTTCTCACCCTCAACAGAGTGCTTTTGTAATAATCTCATAATAGTTTTATCATCTTCTTATTTTCCTCCTTTACTTATTTTATGTTTATTACTTATTTTATGTTTACTAATGTAGATGTTTGTGGTTTTATTTGCTGAAAGCAAGCCTGAAAAAAGCAAGTGAGATATTTTGATCGTTGATAATTGTTTGTCTGCTAAACAATTTGGATTCGACTTTCTATTGTGTAACCTAGTGAATTACTTTACATTAAATACTAATATATATTTCTATTAATATAGTATTGCATTAACATGTATTTATCCCTGTGATTTTCAAACAACATTGATTTTGCTATGCTCTTTGTTTGGATAACCAGATTATGTATGTTCTAGACTCAGATTATTGTTTTAGAGGCCATGGAGACGATGAATTGAAAACTTTGATGGTAATTAATTATCTAATATACATAAATATCAAATTTTCTTCAAATTATCAACTATAATATTTTTATTCATTTTTCTTCTCTTTCTTCTCCTCTCCCAGAAAGATTGTCTTGAGAGAACTTATGGAAATTCCCTCAATATCTATGAAATTGTGCGTGTTGAAATTTCACAACAGTCCTATACGTAAGTTAAATTAATTACTTAATTAACATCAATTCTACATATAATTTTGATAATTTTGATTTTAAGTTAATGTAAATCTAAAATTATTTTTATTTGTATTTTTATATATCATGAATGATTGTGAAATATTTGTTATGATACTTTTGGAGAAATGGGAATATAAGATATTTATAACTCCACTAAGTCAAAAAGTATGTTCTTCATTTCTTTCTCATTTATATTATATTTGTATTCAAAATTACAGATGATTTCATTTTATCACTTCAGGATCTTAATTTTTTAAGAAAATAATATTTTCTCAAAATTTTAATGTCTGAGTATAATACAATCCATGATGATATCATCTCAAAGATGGAGGAAACAAAGAGGAAAAGTTTGAAAGAGTTCAGAGAAAACCAAAATAGCAAAGAAAAAGGAAAATTGAGAGAAAAGCAACGAGAACCAGAAGTGATGTATCATAATGTGATGTATTATAATTGAACAATTCTCTCTACATGTATATAAATAATTTTTTCTTCTAGGACAAGATTATAACATATCACATTTTATCTCACAACAAAAAACTTACCAACTCTTATCACTCTCAAAATTATCACAACTTACCGTCTTACTCACACACACTTACCACCTGTATAATATAACACACTCTCAAAATTAAATTACAACTACCATGCACTCACAACCTTAAAAATTTCAACCACCCTGAACACTATATATACCATTACGACTTCGCATATAAATATTAGGTATGCCTAAAATTAAAAACCCGAGCAATAATAAATCCAATTCAATATATATAAACATATATTTTTATTTTTATAAACAGATGGAGATTTGTGATACGGATAAAAATATAAATATGTAAATGCATGCCAAATTATATTTTGTGCATGTGGCCACGAGCATGCAAGGGCATGCTTGCCTCACCGGCACCTGCGCTGGCATGGTCGGGTGCTTGCGCTGGCGCTTGCATGCGCGCTTGCCCCACATAGGCATGTGTGGTACCACCACGCTTGGCTGCGTGATGGCATGTGCGGGTGCCCGTGCAATGGCATGCACGGGGCGCTTGCATGTGCAGGCATGATCGGTACAACCACGCTTGCCCGAGCAGTGGCATTAGGCATAGCTGGGAGCCAACGCATGCACTTGCCCCGTACGGGCATGCACGCTTGCACCGTGCTTGCATGCGTACTTGCCCCACGCGGGCGTGTGTGGCTGCACGGCACTTGCCCGTGTGGTGGCATGTGCAGGCGCTTGCATGCGCGATTGCCCCGCACAGCATGCGCTAGTACAGTGCTTGCCTGTGGCATGCACGGGCACAGGCATGTGCGCTTGCCCTGCATTGGCATGCGCGCTTGCCCCACACGGGCATGTGTGCCAACATGAAGCTTGCCCGTGCGGTGGCATGTGCAGGTGCCCGCACTAGCATGGGCAACGCCTACGCGGGTGCTTGCATGCGCATCAGCATGGCGCTTGCTTGTAGGATAGCATATGTGAGCGCCCACGCTGGCATGGGCGGGCGCCCACGCTGGCATGGGCGGGCGCCCATGCGGTCGCTTGCATGCGTGCTTGCACCGTGCGGGTATGCATGCCTGCACCGTGCGGGCATGCTTGCCAGCATTGCGTTTGCTCGCACGGTGGCATGCACAGGCACCCTTGCTAGCATGGGTGGGTGCCTACTCAAGCATTTGCCTGCGAGCTTGCCCTGCGTGGGCATGCGCACCAGCAAGGCACTTGCCCACGTGGGCATGTGCGGTACCACCGCACAGGCATTCCCGTGCCGCCCATGCATCCTTCCAATAGAGCCAGCCAGCGGACCGTACACCTTCTGGACCGGGCTGGTCGAACGCATCGGTCCGGTTGAGGATTTAAGGTTTTGTATTTTTTTTTCTTTTCTTTTTCTTTTTTTTTATATATGTAATTATTTAGATGAATATATATTTTTAAAGATGATTTTGTGATTTGGTATTAAATATATAAATTTTTTATATTATTAGATTATCATTTAAATTTATTTATGAAAGTTGCAACTGCACAAATAAATTTTATATAAATTTCCCTAATTTTGCACAAATAAATATCATTCGAAAAACAAAAAATTAGAAAAAAAAATAAATTAAAACAAACAATAATGAGGAGAATTAAATGGAAATGGAAGTAACAGAAATGAAGAAATGATGTAGTAGTTGTGAAGTGTAAATAAATATCTGAAGTTATGTTGCATCATAACTAACGTGATAGGAAGTTATCATGAAATTACCATGATAAGGCAAACTTACCGCAAAGTTACCATAATAACCCGCATCTTATTATCTCTTATCTCTTATCACTCACACAGTACAACCAATAATACTAACCCATCCTTTATCCTACAGGTTAGTTTGAACCATATTTACTCTCTCTCTCTCCTCAAATCTTTAACTACTTTTTTCACTACTCTATTGTTTATTTTTTTTATTTTTATTATTTTGGAGCAAAAAAAAAAGATAGATGAGTAAATGAGTTTTAGTTTCAGAAATGTGGAAAAAAAACTGACAAATGCTGAGCGATTTCTTTGAGGGATTCTGACTGGTGCAAATGGTGAGTGATTCTTGACCGCTGAAGGATTCCTGACCTATTTGACTCCTGACCTAGTTGACTGGTTGATTGGTCCTGAAGATGTTAACTTCATGGCTTTATAAACCCGCCCTCTGCCTATCTTTTTTTCACCCCTAAAACTTCTCCCTTCCTTATTTCTCCCGGCTGCCAAGAACCTCTCCTTTGCTCCCAACTGCCTAACTCTTGACCCTCTCTTATAAAATTCCATCTAGGACATCCATATGTTCCAGAGTTCTAGAGTTGATGAGTAGTCGGTAGTAGTAGGTAATTTTTTTGGTTACATTCATGTTATTTTTTATTTTTTATATTGTTGGACCTTTTTTGGGTCAAGCATTTCTTTGTTTTTTTTTTTTTGGTCGTTTGAATACCAGTTTTGAAATTTTTTTTGTTCAACAAAAGTTCTCTGCCCGAACGATGTCGCATTGAGGAAGCAACGACGATGACAAAAAGATATGTTTCCTTTTCCCCATTCTTTTAGTTAACTAATGTGGCTAAAAGATATTAAAATTATATTGTTATAATAAATTAAATTTCAAATTAAAAATTAATTGTTATAAGAAATTTGAAATATATTGTTAAAAATTAAAATATAGAAAATTTGAAATAATTGATAATATTTTTAAAATTTATAAAATCTAGATACTAAGTAATGTTATATAGTTTTTTAAAACTTTATAAAATAAAAATAAAAGTTAATATATATATATATATATATATATATATATATATATATAATTTTGTACTGTTTAGAGAAATTGAAGTAAATATAATATTTATAAAGAAATGATGTTTTTGGATTTTTTATTTTAAAACTATGAAATCATTATGCTTTTCAAAAATTCTCTTATAGATTTTAAAATTTAATAAAAATGTAAATAAG
This sequence comes from Dillenia suffruticosa, assembly GCA_033439265.1. Taxonomy (NCBI): domain Eukaryota; kingdom Viridiplantae; phylum Streptophyta; class Magnoliopsida; order Dilleniales; family Dilleniaceae; genus Dillenia; species Dillenia suffruticosa. The sequence goes on from JAVTVX010000005.1 coordinate 8,543,522, forward strand.
TTAATATTAAATTAATATAAATAATTAAAATATTTTATAAAAATATTTAATGTATATAAGTTAATCTAAAATTAATGTAAAAAATGTATGTTAATAAATATTAAATAACGTATATTAATAGAAATTATATATAAATATAACACAAAGGAAGTTAGAAGTTGGATCGAGAGCTGTAGATCACTCACTGACAATATTTCTATTTGTTCTTCGCCTTCAGTGTTCTTCCTTCAAGATCCTCATTATGTGAAAGACTATGTGAATATCTAGTTCTATTGAAGGACTATGTCAGTATCACGAAGGAAGTTGGATTAAGATTGAACTACTATGAAGGGAGACTTGTGTCACTTGTTTTAGACCAAGTAATTTTCTATCTTGTTGTTTTGCTCTCACTCCACTTCATTCACCGTGAGTGTTCTTCCTTTAAGATGCTGATCTAGTAGGCACAACGTGAACGAAGTTAGATTGAGAGAAAGTTGGATGAGAGAGAAATATCCTTGTTTTTTTTTTGCTCTCACTCCAGTTTTCCAGACGAAGGACTATAACAGTACTTAAACACAATACAACAAGAAGGAAAACCAATTGACTATATGACGATAACAATCTCATCTTATCCGAAATAATTTTTTAATACATTAGAAATAATATTAATCTATATTAATAATCCTAATAATAATATGGGTGCCAGTTACTGATAACCATATAATTTTCACTCCAATATATAATAATATTACCATTCATCACCAAAATAATGGTTGATAGGCATTTACAAACTCTTTGAATATTGGTCCCCAAACACTTCCATGCCCTAGTTACGGATTACAACTAATAACCGTAAGACAATTTTGCTACCTTTTTACTCATGGTTAATCAAACTTACTACCTTTTTATAGGTGGTAAGTCGAGATAAGTCGTGGTTATCACTATATTATCACTTCTTATCCCAAACTTACCACTAGTTATCACTATATTTCACATGAATAATAATATTACTAGACTACCACTTCTTATCATAAATTTATCACAAGTTATTATAAAATTACCATTTGTGTTATAGCTACAAACCACCTGTTATCACAAATTATCCCTGCTATAGCAACTTATCACTAGTTACTGCAAATAGTTTGATACCTTAACCTTAAGTTTTTAAATTGTCTCTAAATTTAAAACATTAACCTTAAATTTTTAAACCGACTGTAAAGACTATACAGGGTTTGGTAGTGAATGGAAAACTATTTTCAAATAGTCACTAAAGTACCACATCATTGACGAAAACTAATAACATTATGTTGAAATATCAAAAAATAGAGTACAAGAAATGAAAAATACTTCTAAATTTTATTGAAGAAGAATGAGAGCATACATGGACAAATTTGAGAGCTTTTTTCTCATGGTTTTTGGAGATACAATGAGACTCTATTTATAGAGAAAAGGAAAAAATAGCCAGTAGATAGTGATTCAAAAGTAATATTTCTGTTGGAGCTCAAACCCCAAGGAATTCCAACAGCTAATTTTTTTACTGTTGAAATATATACTGCCCAAACTGCCCCTAGCTATTTGGGTTTGCTTCCTAGACTTTTCTCCAAACTTTTGGGCTTCCTTGGGCCTATTTTTGAATGTATTTTGGGTTGGTTTAGGCTGCCCAAATGGGCCATGCTTGCTGGACAATGCAGACTGATTTTTGGGCTTCTAAGTAGATACACTTAGTTGGTGATGAAGATGGGTTGAGTTATCCTTTTTTTCAACACTCCCCCTCAAGTTGGGTGCGTAGATATCGATAGTGCCCAACTTGTTCATGATTTCTTGAAGATGCATTGCAGTTCCCCCTTTTGTGAAGATATCAGCTAGTTGCTCTTTTCCTTTGATGTAGGGAGTGGCTATAAGCTTTTCTTCCACCTTTTGTCGAATGAAGTGACAATCAACTTCTATGTGTTTAGTCCTTTCATGGAAGACCGGATTGGATGCAATATGAATCGCCGATTGATTGTCACAATGCAAATTGATTGGTGTAGAAATATTGAACCCTAATTCCTCTACTAGAGCCTTCAACCATACAATCTCACTGGCCGCTGACGCCATTGCCCTATACTCAGCCTCTGCACTCGATCTTGATACCACATGCTGTTTTTTGCTCTTCCATGCTACCAAGTTGCCTCCTACGAACATGCAGTACCCGGTGGTAGATCTTCTATCCTTTGAATCGCTCGCCCAATCTGCATCGCAAAAGCCTTCAATTTGGGAGCTTCCATTGTTCTTCATCCAAATACCTAGTCCGGGTGATTTCTTGATGTAGTGAAGGATGCGCTCAACTGCTCTCCAATGACCCATCTTTGGAGAATGCATATGTTGACTAATTTGGCTCACGACAAAGGCTATGTCTGGCCTAGTGATGGTGAGGTAGATCAGTCGTCCTACAAGTCTCTAATATCTCTCTATGTCCTCAAATAGCTCCTCATCATCTACTAAAGGTCCAATGGTGACAATAGGGCTACAAGCTGGTTTTCCTCCTAACTTTTCTGTTTCCTGTAAAAGATCAAGAGCATATTTCCTTTGGGATAGAATTAACCCATTATTACAATAGGCTAACTCAATTCCTAGGAAATACTTTAGTCTCCCTAAATCTATAATTTCAAACCTAGAACTCAAGAAATTTCTAACTATATCTATTAAATGCATGTCATTTCCTGTAATGATGATATCATCTACGTAAACTAAGGCTATAATTATTTTATCATTGTTTTCTCTAATGAAAACAGATGAGTCGCTATGGCATTTAACAAATCCACTACTAAGGAAAGCATGGCTTAATTTTGCATACCATGCCCTTGAAGATTGCTTCAGCCCATAGATACCCTTGCGTAGTTTGCACACGTTTCCTCCTTGTTGTTGGAACCCTTGAGAAAGTTGCATGTACACTTCTTCTTCAAGATCTCCTTGAAGGAACGCGTTTACTACATTCATTTGAAACATGCTCCATCCATGGTTCACTGCAAGAGACATCAAGACCCTAATTGTGTTCATTTTGGCAACGGGTGCGTATGTCTCTTTGTAATCTATCTCATATGCTTGAGTGAATCCTTTAGTCACAAGTCTTGCCTTAAACCTTTCAATTGATCAATCACTTTTATATTTGATTTTGTTTACCCATTTGCATCCGACGGCCCGCTTGCCCTTTGGAAGAGAGGTGACTTCCCATGTACCGTTCTTAGTCAATGCATCTAGCTCTTCCTTCATTGCCTTTCTCCACCTTGGGTCCTTGGATGCTTCATCATATATCCTAGGCTCCTGTTCTTTATCTATGCCACTCAAAAAAATTTGGTAGCTCAAAAAAACATGTGAGATGGTATAATAATCAGAAATCGGATGTGATGTTACCTTGGAGTTGTAGTAAACTCTACGGTTAATCCATTCCGAATGGGGAACCCTAAGCCTCGTGGATCGCCTAAGGTGAGGAGGTGGTGCATCCAAATCTCCCTCTACATGCTCGGATTTTTCCTCTTTGGTTTCTTGATCTCCCCCTGAAGTGTGGGCTGCCTCCTTTTCTATGGAGTTTGATCATTCTTCTTCATTATTTTGAGATTGCTCATTAATCTCTTGGGAGGTTCCTTCTGCAATTGGTGGAGATGATTGATTCGGGAGAAGTAAGAAATTCCACGTGCTTGGAGTGCTCTCTTCTTTTGATGATTGATGTTCTTCATTATCTACAAAAAAGATCTCATTCTCCACAAATATCGCATCCTTAGATGTGTATGTTTGGTCAGTTTTAGGGTCATAACATCTATACCCCTTTTCAAAGGAAGCATACCCCAAAAATATGCACTTTCTACCCTTGTGATCTAACTTATCCCTCATGTGTGCTGGAATATGAATGTAACATACACAACCGAATGTTTTAAGATGAGATATCTTAGGTTTTCTATCTAGTAGGACTTCTAAGGGTGACTTGCCATCTAGGACTTGAGATGGGATAAGGTTTATTAGGTGGACAGCGGTTTTTATTCCATCACACCAAAATTTCTTAGGCACATTTGCATGAAACATCATAGTTCTAGTTATTTCTAATATGTGCCTATTTTTCCTTTCGGCCACCCCATTTTGTTGAGGTGTGTACACACAAGACATTTGATGTACAATGCCATTCTCTCTAAGGTAGTTTTCAAATTTCAAACTAGTGAATTCCCCACCATGGTCCGTCCTTAGAATTTTAATGTTAGCATTGTAAAGTTTGGTCACATATCTCTCATAGCTTTTAAAGGCGTCAAAAGCTTGATCTTTGGTATTCAAAAGGTAGACCCAAGTGTACCTAATTTTTTGGTCTACAAAAGTAATGAAATACTTGTAGCCTAAATGAGATTTGATAGGTGAAGTCCACAAATCCGAATGAACTCAATCAAAAGCATCTTTATAAATTGTTTTTGAATTGGGATACATTGATCGGGTTTCTTTTCCCAGAATACAAGCTTTACAATATCTATATTCAATATTAATACTTGGAAATAGACGCTTTAAAGTTTGGTCACTAGGATGCCCAAAACGTTTATGCCAAAGAGATGCATCTTCTTTGACATGAGCTACGAGTGCATGATGCTTTTGATCCAAAAAATATAGATCCCCTCTTCTAAAACCCTTGCCAATCAATTGATTCGACTTGAGGTCCTGAAAAGTAACAGTGTTCGGATCAAAAACAACTCTACACCCTTGATCCTTAGTGACTTTGCTAATGGACAAAAGATTTGAAGTGAGTTGGGGAGCAAATAAAGCATTTGATCTTTTTCCAAAAAGTTCAATTTCCCCAATTTGCTCAACTTTCAAATCTTGCCCATTGGCAACACGGACTATCTTATGGTTCGGGAGTTTTTTAAAACGCTTGATTTTTCTTCTATCCCTTACCTTATGATAGTCCGTTCCCGTATCAATGAGAAAATCTTCAAAATTGAAAGAGGAAAAAGTGCTTTGATTTTTACCATCGGAGGGAGCAAGTTGTTGAAACTTCTTGGAGATGTCATTGAGTTGACTTTGAAGAGCAGCAAAATCAGCCATGGTAGGTCCTTGAAGCTTGGCATGAAGTGCATTATGCTGCTCAGAAAGTTGCTCCCTTGGTTTGAAGGTCTTGGGCTTTAAATGAGGATGAAGGTTCCAACACTTCTCCTTCGTATGTCCTCTTTTCTTGCAATGGGTGCATACATCAATTTTCTTTGGAACTTGATGTGCTTTGGCAGCCATGTGCTCTTCAACGGTAGCCATGTGACCTTGAACTTCAAGTCTAAGTTTGGAATTTTCTTCCAAACGCATGCTAACTTTCGTTCGTTGGATCATATTTTGTACTTCTCCAAATGAAGGAAATTCCTTCATTCGGAGAATTTCTTGTCTAAGAAGAGAGTAGGAATCATCTAGACCCATGAGAAAACCAAAAATTTTATCTTCTTCTTTCCTCTTTTGGAGGACTTTGAGATCTATGGAATCCGGGCGAAGAGTGGAGAGCTCATTCCAAGTATCCGTTTATTCTCCAAAGTATTGAGGAAGTGATTTCCCTTCCTTTTTGATGTTTGAAATTTGTCGTTTGAGCTTAAAAATTCTGTCAATGTTAGATTCTTGGCCATAAAGAGAAAATATTGTGTCCCATATTAGTTTTGCATTGGGAGCACAAGTCACCATGGCTTTGTGTGTTTCATCCATGGAATTGAGTAGAAGAAAAAACACATGATTGTCCCTTTTCTTCCATTCTCTGAAGGAAGAATCCACCTCTTCAAGTGGTTGATCAAGTATGTGACCCTCCAAGTTGTGAAGTTCCAGCGCTCTTCTCATCAAGGTTGCCCATTGATAATAATTTCCTCCTCTTAATTGAATGAAGGATATATTTTGAAAATTGGGTAATGTTGATGGAAGGTGGAAGGTCACCAACCTTGAAGAGGAAGGGATCGAAGTTTGCTCTAATACCATGTTGAAATATCAAAAAATAGAGCACAAGAAATGAAGAATATTTCTGAATTTTATTGAAGAAGAATGAGAGCATACATGGAAAAATTTGAGAGCATTTTTCTTATGGTTTTTGGAGATACAATGAGGCTCTATTTATAGAGAAAAAGAAAAAATAGCCAGTAGATAGTGATTCAAAAGTAATATTCCCGTTGGAACTCAAACCCCAAGGAATTCCAACAGCTAGTTTTTTGACTGTTGAAATATATACTGTCAAAACTGCCCCTAGCTATTTGGGTTTGCTTCCTAGACTTTTCTCCAAACTTTTGGGCTTTCTTGGGCCTATTTTTGAATGTATTTTGGGTTGGTTTAGACTGCCCAAATGGGCCATGCTTGCTGGACAATGCAGGCTGATTTTTGAGTTTCTAAGTAGATGCACTTGGTTGGTGATGAAGATGGGTTGAGTTATCATTCTTTTCAACACATTACAATAGTATATATTATTTACTATGCTATATAGCTATATAGAGAGAGGTTGTTAAAAGCTGATACATTTATTGAGAAAATTGATAATAGTCAGATTTAGGGATTTCATACAGAATAATCTATGGGTTAACATAGTTATATCACTTATGCAGATAGTATGATTCCACAGTTACTAAAGAAGATTAATATAGAGAATGTTTTCAACCTATCCCCAAAAGAGTGCCACATTTACTGAAAACAAATAATAACCGCCCTAATTGAATATCGTTTTTATAGATGGTACAATATATAGTTTAATATAGGTAGAATTTATGCAAACGGTATGGTTAAGTATTTTCAAACCATCGTTAAAGATTGCAACATTTACTAACCACACGTAATAACAGTCATAATTGAACATAGCTTTTAAAGATGATGTAATTTGTGTGCTACCATAGATGAAAATTTTATGTAGATAGTATTGTTAAATAAACAGTAAAAAAAATTTTTTTATAGAGACTGTTTTCAAACCGTGCCAAAAGACTATCAAATTTACTGACCACAGGTGATAACTATCGCAATTCAATATCACTTTTACAGATGGTAGTGCTACCTTTAATGATGGTTAGTAAACTTTTCTTGACAGATAATTTATTCCGTTGGAAAATGCATACATTTCCGAACGGTTTTGTTATGAGGCATCTCTATAGACCATAAAAACCGTCAGTAAAAGTCAATGACAATAAAAGTTACTGTCAACATAGTCCTTTAATTTTGTAGTGAGACATTGCAAGTTATTGTTTTTGCACATGAAAGACATAGCTTGGTTGTAGAATTTTCATACGCTTATTTTCATTTGTTATTATAAATTTAAAACTTAGTGTTTAAGAAATCAAATGTCGTTTAATTTGGGAGTTCATTTCTAGATTAAAACAATTTTTTGTGCTTTGCATTTGCCTTTTTTTGCCAAGCTTTTGGCAATTTAAGTTGTTATGTAGTTGAGGTAGATTTGCCAATTGTCACCTACCCTTTTAAATATATCAAAACCTAATTAATCCAGTGATTAGACACTAATATCTTTTAAATAATATTTCGAATTCGAATTTTATGAATAGAGAAAACAGACACAGAGAGTTTTGTCTCTTAAAATTTAACTCAGCTCAAATTGCATTTAATCAGATTTAATATGATTAGCAGATGCGGATAGTTTATACATTAAAAAAAAAAAACCAACCCTATTTTGGTATAGTAGAGATTCCCTTTACTTAAAGAAAAAAAATGGTATTCAATACTAAAATTATTTTATATTCATTTATGGAGAAATTTTGTAATTTTTTTTACTCCATATTTTTATCTTAATTTTTTTTTATTTTAGTTAAAAAATATTATAAGATAACATAAAATAAATGTCACAAATATAAAAAATAACAAATAAAAATAAAGAAGCGTAGAGAGCACCCAATTTGCTGGTAACTTCATTTTCAATGGCAAAACCCCACCAAGAGATTATGACTTTCACTAACTCGAGAAATAAGAATTATTATCATTATTATTCATATTGAAGAAGCTTAAAGCTGGTGTTGAGTGCTTTATTTCTTTAATTGCTCTACCAATCTTCCATTCTTTAGTGATGTACATTAATGAATGGGTGATCACATGAAACTGATCTATTTGGAGAAAACATCTCTTCTTTTACCATACATTACCTACTCATCTACTGATATTTTATCAATTTAGCATATCTAATGGACTGAATTGTATCCATTTAAAAATGATCATTTCATTAGAATATGAAATGGTGATGAGTTAAGTCTTTATTCTTCAAAATAGTTAGTAATAATAATACTTCAGCAACTACAATATTTGTGTGTGTGCCCGAGAGAGAGAGATGGAGAGTTTGTTTAACATTGTGAATATTGCATAATTATAAAAGTAACATATTGATGGTACAAGGCACAATAGCCCATAACCATACAGTCCATAACCATAACGCACACAAACTACCAGATAAGCATCTAAGACGCCCAACTAGGTGTTCAGTCAAACACTCTCGTTATATCTCTCGACCGCTCGGTAAAACACTCTCGATTATAAAGTAATCTCCTTAAAAAAAAACAGAAAAAGAAATCTCCATGACAAATTAAACTTCCATGATCCCGTAAGATTCTAAATCTCCTTAGAATTCTTGATTACAGTCCTTATAATTGTGAAAGATCTCTAACGATCTCTCCATAAGATAACTATTCCCTATAATCTCCAAAAGATCTCTAACGATCTCTTCATAAGATAAATAGGGTTTTTACAGCCCTAAATAAGGGGCTTGTTATGTATGCACATGCTATATATACTGAATAAAAACGATCCACTATATACGTTCTTTCTGCACTACATACACATATTCACAAAGGTACTATAGAGTAAAAACTAAGCCTTGTCTAAGTCTATTCTCTCTTTTACTATTACTCTTTCTAACTTGAGCGTTGGAACTTCCTCCACCAGATCACTTCCGGTAGGTATTTGCAGGTCCTTCCACCCACAAAGATCCATGGACACATCAACACCGATTCCCCTCTTGGTTCAGTAGAATAGTTTATCTGTGGAGCAAAACTATTTCCAACAAATTGGTATCGTCCATAAGAACAAACTAATTGTTTAACCGAGGAAATTTTATGCCCTATTCTGCTTTACCTCTCATATCGCCATGCCGCCAAAGAGAAAGAATGGAGATAAAACCTCTAAAATGATGCCTAAGGTAGAGGACAAACCTCTGGCCTCCTAGACCCCTCGCTACCATCGTCTTTGGTTCATCAGGGGGAAACTCCCTTAGCACAACGATTTCAAACCGTGCCATCATCACACTGTTGAAAGATCAAAGTAAGAACACAAGAGAACTTTGAAATGAAATTCTGAAATTTATTGATAATGAAAGCAAATAACATTCATAGTTTTGAACTTTTGTTCATACCTTTGCTTGAATACATAGAAGCCTATTTATAGAAGAAGAAGATAGAGAGAATTTAGAGAGCAAATGAGAGAACAAAAGAGGGGTTAAGACCCCTCTCAACTAGCCGTTGGGGCCCGATTGGGCCCCCCTTTGTGGGCCTAAAAAGGGCCCTTTTGCTGGCCCGAGCTGGGCCCGAATTCCGCGGGCTATGCCAATTTAAGGCTTCATCTTTGAGACAAAATATTCATAAAGAATTTATTTGGTTTCGAAGGAGAAGAGCTTGGTGGACTCTTGGGAAGGCCTTTCAGAAATGTGATGATAAGTTGATTAATTTCCCTTTTGAACACTCCCCCTCAAGTTAGGTGCGTAAATATTGATAGTATCCAACTTGCCCATCATTTCTTGTAAGTGAGCTGCTGTCCCTCCCTTTGTGAAAATATCCGCTAGCTGATCTTTTCCCTTGATATGAGGAGTCACAATGAGTTTTTCTTCTACCTTTTGATGAATAAAATGACAATCAACCTCTATATGCTTGGTGCGTTCATGAAAGACCGGATTGGTGGCAATATGAATTACGGATTGATTGTCACAATGGAGCTTGATTGGAGTGGAGACCGTGAACCCTAGTTCTTCTACTAAAGTCTTCAGCCATACTATCTCACTTGCACTAGCTGCCATGGCCCTATACTCGGCCTCCGCACTTGATCTAGATACAACCCGCTGTTTTTTGCTCTTCCAAGCTACCAAGTTTCCTCCGACAAACATACAATATCCAGTGGTAGACTTTCTATCAGTGGGATCCCCTGCCCAATCAGCATCACAATACCCCTCAATGTCTGATCTTCCATTGTTCTTCATCCAAATCCCTAGCCCGAGTGATCCTTTGATGTAATGAAGAATCCTCTCTACAGCTCTCTAATGACCTTTTGTTGGAGAATGCATGAACTGACTTATATAGCTCACAGCATATGCTATGTCTGGCCTTGTGATGGTGAGATAGATAAGCTTCCCAACCAACCTCTGAAATCTCTCAATGTCTTCTAGAGGATCATTGTCATCGCCTAAAGGACTAGAAGAGGAAACTAGATTGCAAGCCGATTTTGCTCCAAGCTTTTCCGTTTCCTACAAAAGGTCAAGAGCATATTTTCTTTGGGAGAGAATTAGCCCATTGGTACAATAGGCCAACTCAATACCTAGAAAATACTTTAGTTTCCTTAGATCTTTAATTTCAAATCTAGACTTTAAGAAATTCCTAACTAGGTCTATTTGATGCAAATCACTACCTGTGATGATAATGTCATCTACATATACTAGTGCAATTGTGATATGATCATTAGTCCTTCTAAGAAAGAGAGATGAATCACTATTGCATTTATGAAATCAATTACTAAGGAAAGCATGGCTTAACTTTGCGTACCAAACTTTTGGAGATTGCTTGAGATCACAAATTGCCTTATGAAGTTTGCATGCATTTCCTCTTTGTGATGGAAGGCCCTTCGGTATTTGCATGTAGACTTCTTCTTTCAAATCTCCTTGAAGGAAAGCATTGGCTACATCCATTTGAAATAGGCTCCATCCATGATTCACTACAAGAGACAAGAGGACTCTAATAGTGTTCATTTTTGCAACCGGAGCATAGGTCTCCTTATAATCAATCCCATATGTTTGAGTATATCCTTTAGCCACTAGTCTTGCTTTGAATCGCTCAATTGATCCATCGCTTTTGTGCTTGATTTTCCAAACACATTTACATCCTATGGCTTTCTTCCCCTTTGGTAGCGATGTGACTTCCCATGTCCCATTTTTTGATAGAGCTTCAAGTTCTTCCTCCATAGCTCTTCTCCATCTTGGATCCTTTGATACCTCCTCAAATGATATTGGTTCCACTTCTTTATATAGTTTACTCAAGAAGGCTTGGTGGTCCAAGGAAACATGTGAACTAGTTAATAATCATGAATAGGATGAGGGGTTACCCTAGAGTTATAGAACACCCTATGGTTGATCCATTCAGATGGTGGAAGCCTAAGCCTTGTTGATCTTCTTAGCTGAGGTGGAGGTTGATCCGGTTCCTCTTCAATCTCAAAGGATTCTTCTTCATTTGTATTTTCTTCATTCATATCACTTTCTCCCCCTGAAGTAATTGGTTGTTCAGCTTCTAAAGGTTCTGAATTTTCATTTTGAGAGTTGTGGCCTGCGTCTGAGGTGGAGTTTCCTTCCGTTTGTTCAGCTTCTTGAGGAGGAGATATGAGAAAGTCCCAAGAGCTAGGAGGAATTTCAGTCTTTGGCATTTCCTTTGTTTCTTCATTTCCTGCAAAATAGAACTCATCCTCCAAAAATATCACATCTTTAGATATGTATGTTCGGTTAGTAGTAGGATCATACCACCTATAACCTTTTTCAAAGGCTGCATATCCGAGAAATACACACCTTCTTCCTCTATGTTCTAATTTGTTTCTTAAGTGTACTGGAATATGAATATAGCATGTGCAACCAAATGTCCTAAGGTGAGAGATTTTAGGCTTTCTTCCCAGAAGAACCTCTAGAGGCGATTGCCCTTTTAAAATTTCAGTGGGCATAAGATTGATAACATGAACCGCGGTTTTAACCGCATTACACCAGAATTTTTGAGACATGTTTGCATAAAACATCATTGCCCTAGACGTTTCAAGTATGTGTCTATTCTTTCTTTCAGCTACCCCATTTTGTTGGGGTGTGTAAACACATGACATCTGATGTATAATGCTTTGTCCTTAAGGTAGTTTTCAAAATTGAGACTTGTAAATTCCCCACCATGATCTGACCTTAGGACTTTTATATTGGCATTGTATAGTTTGGTCACATACTTCACATAGCTCTTGAGAGCTTCAAGAGCTTGGTCTTTGGTATTTAGAAGATACACCCATGTGTACCTCGTTTTGTGATCAATGAAAGTAATGAAGTATTTGTAACCCAAGTGAGACATAATAGGAGAAGTCCAAATATCTGAATGAACCAAATCAAAAGGATTTTCATAAATTGTTTCTGAAATGGGATACATTGTTCGGGTTTCCTTAGCCAAAATACAAGCTTTACAATGTCTATTCTCAAAATTTAATGTTGGGAATAGACGTTTTAAAGCTCGATCACTAGGATGTCCCAAGCGTCCATGCCAAAGAGATTGATCCTCTTTGACGTGAGCTACAAGTGCAGTTTGTTCTTGATCCAAGTAATAAAGTCCTCCTCTCCTAGAACCCTTGCCAATCAATTGATTCGACTTGAGATCCTGAAAAGAGACATTATTGGGGTCAAAGACAACTCTACACTTTTGATCCTTGGTGATTTTGCTAATGGACAGTAGGCTTGAGGTAAGTTTGGGGACATATAAAGCCTTTGTTGGTTTTCCAAAAATGTCAACTTCCCCAACTTGATTTACTCTCAAGTCTTGTCCATTTGCAACACGAACAATCATATCGTTAGGAAGTTTTTCAAATCTCTTTATTTTTGCTTTATCCTTAACCATATGGCGTTCGGTTCCCGAATCAATGAGAAATTTTTCAGAATTTAAACATGAGAAAGGTTCTTGAATTTTACCAGATGAAGGAGCCATTTGTTGAAACCTCTTTGTAACCTCATTTAGTTGAGTCTGGAGTGCAGCAAAATCAGCAATTGATGGAGCTTGGACCTTCACGAATTGGGCAGAAGGCTGCTGTCCAGAACCGAAGGCAGTTGGAGCTCCTTGCTGGTCTCTTTGTTTGAACGTTTTAGGCTTCAAATGAGGATGCAATAGCCAACATTTATCTTTTGAATGGCCTCTTTTCTTGCAATGAGAACAAATCTCATTTCTCCTTTGAGTTTGAGATACTTTGGCAGCAACGAATTCATCTGTTGAGGCAATGAATGCTTGAGCTTCTAATTTTTGTTTGGAGCTTTCTTCCAATCTAATGCTCACTTCAGCTCTTTGTATCATATTTTGAACTTCCCCAAATGATGGAAAGTCCTTCATTCGAAGGATTTCTTGCCTTAGATGAGAATAAGAATCATCTAAGCCCATGAGAAGACCAAATATCTTATCCTCATCTCTTCTCTTTCGAAGAACTTTGAGGTCTATAGAATCTGGTCGTAGAGTAATTAGCTCATTCCAAGCATCTGTGTACTCACCAAAGTATTGAGGAAGAGATTTGCCTTCCTTTTTTATGGAAGCAATTTGCTTCTTCAGCTCAAAGATTCTTCCAAGATTAGATTCCAAGCCATATAAAGAGAACATTTCATCCCACAAAGTTTTTGCATTTGGAGCATGTCACCATTGTCTTGTGAGTTTCATCTAGAGAATTAAGGAGGAGAATGAAGACGTGATCATCCCTTTTCTTCCATTCTCGAAAAGATGGATCTGTTTCCTCAAGAGGATCATCAAGAACGTGGCTTTCTAGATTGTTCAGATTGAGTGCCCTCTTCATCACATTTGCCCATTGGTAGTAATTGCCCCCTTTCAATTGTATGGAGGATAAAATTTGCATTTGGGAAATGTTTATGGAAGGAGGAGGGTCACCCAACCTAGAAGAGGATGGGATCGATTGCTCTGATACCATGTTGAAAGATCAAAGTAAGAACACAAGAGAACTTTGAAATGAAATTCTGAAATTTATTGATAATGAAAGCAAATAACATTCATAGTTTTGAATTTTTGTTCATACCTTTGCTTGAATACATAGAAGCCTATTTATAGAAGAAGAAGATAGAGAGAATTTAGAGAGCAAATGAGAGAGGAAGAGAGGGGTTAAGACCCCTCTCTACTAGCCGTTGGGGCCCGATTGGGCCCCCCTTTTTGGGCCTAAAAAGGGCCCTTTTGCTGGCCCGGGCTGGGCCCGAATTCCGCGGGCTATGCCAATTTAAGGCTTCATCTTTGAGACAAAATATTCATAAAGAATTTATTTGGTTTCGAAGGAGAAGAGCTTGGTGGACTCTTGGGAAGGCCTTTCAGAAATGTGATGATAAGTTGATTAATTTCCCTTTTGAACACACATGTATTCTGGGAGACTGAGACTCTAGCTTCTAGGGAAATTCTCACTGTGCATGTCGAGAAGGGGTAAAAGAAGAAAAGACAAATGATTGGTTTTGACGACTAAGACCTTGTAGGGGTGGACCCTAATTGATAGATCCTGTTGGTCATCACCATCAAGATAGACCATTATATCGTAAAAAAGTCTTCGTCGACCAACGGGCAAGCTATTATCTCCTCTGTTGAGATGTTTTCCGGTAAATGGGTTTCAACTAGGCACACCTTCAACCCCATGCTGAACCTTTGGGGGACTATTTGACAAGTAGCTATACCCCAAGGGCATTATTTTGCTTCCAGTAACCTTGGAAATGCTACCTAACCATGCTAGAATCACAAACATTTTCATTGTGATCAAACTGATATCCACACAACATCCTAGGTCACCTAAGCCTAGACAGTTTGAAAGCCTTGCCGACCTCCAAGCACATGAAGGTTAAATTTAGAACACATCTCGCTATCAAAATGCTAGACTATGATCCCGATGATCCAAACACCTCGACACCAGTATAGGAAAAGAAGAACCTCTCCATAGAAGCCATCAAATTCAGAGATGACACTGAACAAGTCGCTAAACCTAGCCCGGTGAAAAGGTGGTTAAGGTCCCTATCTTGAACACAAATCGAAACCCACCTACTAACATCTTCAGGATGCCATAACCGAGTGCCTATGATGACACTCCAAAGTCTTCGTATGGCCACCCAAAAACATGTCGGGGATCCATCCCTCAATGATTGCCCATAAGCTGACGGTGGACACTAGCCAGAAGCCTATGAAATAGAAGAAGAGGGTGCTCGCATCGAAATGCCAACAAACAATACAAGAAGAAGTACAAAACTCATAACAACAAACTTCATTAGGGAAGTAAAGTATCCTAAGTGGTCCAATAATGTGGTCATGGTGAAAAATATGAACGACAAATGGAGAATGTGCATCGACTTCAACAACGCATTCCCAAAGGATAACTACCTACTCCCCAATATCGACAAACTTGTAGATAACTCTTCTAGCCATCAGCTCCTAAACTTCATGGACTCCTACTCTACCTCTAATCAGGTGCACATGGCCCCTAAGGATGAGGAAAAAACAAGCTTCATTATTGAATTTGGCACCTACTATTATAAAGTCATGCCATTTGGCCTAAAAAATGTGGGAACAACCTTCCAACGACTAGTCAACAAAGTTTTCAGCAAACAATTCAGTAAAAACGTGGAATCTTGTGTGGATGACATACTCGTCAAAAGTACTAGTCTGGAGGGCTACATAGTAGATCTCGAAAAAACATTTCAAACACTAGAACGCTACAATATGAAACTCAACCCAACCAAGTGCAACTTCAAGATCATCTCAGGCAAGTTCTTGGATTTCCTAATTACCAACCAAGAAATCGAGGCCGCCTTGAAGAAAATTCAAGTCATGCTAGACATGGCGCCACCAAGAATGCTTAAGGAGGTACAGTGCCTCACAAGATGGATAGGCTCTGAACAGATTTATGTCGAAGGTAGAAAAAAATAAAAACCCTTTTTCGATACACTAAAAAATTCCCAAAAATTCATATGAATTCCAGAGTGCTAAATGGTTTTCGACAAACTCAAGGAGTACATCTCATCCCCTCCAATGCTTTCTCGGCCTGTCCCTGATGAGAAACTTTATCTCATCTTTGATCGAGCCTATGCTCTGCACTTGTAAGACAGGATTTCACTGTATAAAGACTGGTATATTATGTCAGCCGAGTGCTCCAAGAATCCAAAACAAG
This sequence comes from Dillenia suffruticosa, assembly GCA_033439265.1. NCBI lineage: Eukaryota > Viridiplantae > Streptophyta > Magnoliopsida > Dilleniales > Dilleniaceae > Dillenia > Dillenia suffruticosa. The sequence continues at coordinate 8,559,632 of JAVTVX010000005.1, forward strand.
CAACAGGCCTATTGAGAAGGTAGTCTTCACTCTCGTCACAACCGCTCGGTACCTCCACCCATACTTTCAGGCACACACGATTATAATTCTAACTTATCAGCCCCCAAAGTAGATCCTATCGAAAAAGGACACCACAGGTTGACATATCAAATGGAGTATCGAACTTGAAGAATTTAACCAATAGTATCAATCATGACCCACCATCCTCGATTCTCAAACTCCATTGAACAAGCCACCAACAATCATCCAAAAGGAAGCTCACCGCAAATATGGACCTCGCATGTGGACAATTCTTCTAACTTATTAAGGAGCGATGCTAGTCTCATCCCGATGGGTTTCGACGACTTCAAAGCAAAGTATGCACTCTGCTTCGATTGTCAAGCTATCAATAACCAAGCTAAATACGAAGTACTCTTGATGGAACTGTAGATCACAGTGCTATTGGGAGCTCAAGAGATCCAGATCTTTACCGATGGCCAACTTATGGTCAAACAAGTCGAGAGAACATACGAAACTAAAGATCTAATGATGGCAAAATATCTCGCTAAACTCCGAGAAGTAATGGGTAAGTTCAGGAAGGTTGATATCCAACAAAATCCTAAATCCAGGAATGCGAGAGCCAACACACTCTCCAAGCTTGTCAATTCAGATTCCAAAGCCACCAGCCGAATGGTCTATATCGAAAGCCTCCCATACCTGAGTATTGACAAACCGGGGCAAATCATGATGACTGATGACTCACATAGCCAGAAAGATATAATCCAGGCCTACATGAAGAATAGCCAATTGTCGAACTCTCCACAGGAAGCAATGAAAGTTAAACGCAATGCCGCACACTACGCCATCATTAACAACACTATCTATAAGAAGTCCTTTACTCATCTTGATCTCAAATTCTTAGACACCTAAAGAAGGAAACTATATCTTTAGAGAAATTCATGAAGGGGTATGCGTCAACCACTTAGGTGCTTGAAACCTAGCAAATAAGGCCTTGTGCTATGGATTCTTCTGGTCTACTATAAGAGCCGATGTGGGGGTTTACGTCAAAAGGTGTGATAAATGTTAGCGTTTCTCTTTGATGCCTTACCAACCCTCCTTTGAGCTCTGTCCAATTACAAGTCCATGGCCCTTCACACAGTGGGGGATGAACATATTGGGATCGTCCTTACAAGCTCTCGGATGATGAAAGTTTCTTATTATAGCCATAGACTATTTCACCAAGTGGGTGGAAGCTGAATCGTTAGACTAGATGATAGCTGACAAGATTCAAATGTTCATATGGGTGTCCATCATCACTAGATTTGGCCTACCCAATGTCCTCATCACTGATAATGGTAAACAGTTTGACAACAAAAGATTTAGATAATTCTATCATTAGCTTGAAATCTAGTACCGCTTCACCTTTGTTGTTTACCTGCAAGCCAATGACCTTGCCGAAGCAACCAACCCAATAATCCTTAAAGAGCTCAAAACAACACTCAACGAAGTAAAAAGGGCTCTGGGTAGATAAAGTCTATGGAATTCTCTAAGCCTACCAAACTACACATCGAATGACCACAAGGGAAACACTATTCAGCCGCCTCACTTACAGGTATGAGGCGATTATACTAGTGAAATAGGAATTCACTCATTATGCATAGAACAATACCATCTAAGGTCAAATGAGACTACACCAAGCAAATGGTTGGGCCTCTAGCTAGAGCTATGGGACACAGTATCCACTTATATAGTCTTGATGGAGGAAGTAGATATGGATGTCTCATACAATAATTTCTAAAGCCTCTCAATGACTCTCATTGAAGCCTCACAAAGTTCTTCAAAAAGAGCAATCAACTTCTTATGGAACAATTGGTAAACTCTTGATGGAAATAATGTATATTATGCCATGTTGGAGGGTCACGTCCACGCGCTCTTCAGCATCATCATACTTAGTTTCTTGTATCCCCTTTTTTGCCTCTTGCATTTTGCACTGTGCAGCAGTGAAATTCCAAGGGCAATTTTTGTATCTCTGTTGGGAGGATTCATTGGTGGTCTTAGAAGCCAACTGGGTGAGATTGTGATCCAAGTTGGTTGAATGGCTGTTCACATAGTCCGAAAGAATCACGGCAAGAAAATTGTTGAGATCTTGAGTGAGAGTCTAAACACTGCTTGCATGTTGTAGACGCATCTGTATCATGACATGCTTTTTCTATCAGCCCTTTATCTTCTTCAGTAAGAAAATTGTTCTGTTGTTATGCTGCGAGGACAACAAGAACAAGAATCAGCGCTTTCGATTTTATATCTACACTTACTAAATTATTGAAAATTTTTTATTTATGTACAAATTTATTTTTCGGATATTATTATCCAACTACTCATTTAATATTAGCAAATCTTCGTAAAATTATTTATATATTTAATGAATTTGAAAATGAAGAAAGATTTGGTGAAATTATTCTTTCTATGAAAATAAAATTTTTAAAATATTATGAAAAAATTCAAATTTTATATTTAGTTGTAAGTGTATTAGATCCACGTGTTAAAGTTAAAGATGCTGAAATGTTAATAGATTGTTTTGTACAAACTTTTCCATCAGAAGCGTCTATTAACCCACATTTTTTAAAACAACAAACATTTCATACTTTACAAACAATATTTGAATTATATGAAAAGAAAAAAAATAATTTAAATACTAATAATATAGGTAGTAGTAGTAGTAATAACACTCAATCATCTTCATTTTCATTTAATCCCTTACACATGTTAGGAAAAAAACAAAGAGTTTTGTAATCATCATTTAATGAATTACTTTTATATAAATAAACACTTAGATTAGGAAATTTTGATAATACTGATTTATATGATATATTAGGTTGGTGGAAAAATAATGTATCGTATTATCCAATTTTGGCCCAAGTGACTAAACATGTACTAACCCCTCCGGTATCTACAGTGCCATCAGAAAGTATTTTTAGTGCAAGTGGTCGAGTGTTAACCGAAAAATATACAAATTTAGTGGACGATACTATAAAAACCTTAATTTGCATTAAAAATTGAAAGGATGGAGAAAAAAAGAATGTAAGGGATCATGAAAATTTCAGAAAATGATGAACAAGAAATAGAAGAAAAGGAACAATAATAATAATAATAATGTAACAAAAAGAATAATATCCACAGTGCCATCTGGTGCTCTCTGACGCTTCTTTATTTTTATTTGTTAATTTTTATCTGTGACATTTAGTTTATGTTATCTTATAACTTTTTTTTAACTAAAATAAAAAAAATAACATAAAAATATAGTTTAAAAAAATTATAAACTTTCTCCATAAATAAATATAAAATAATTTTAGTATTGAATACCATTTTTTTTTCTTTCAGTAAAGGGGATCTATACTTTTCAGAAATTAGGCTGGTTTATATATATAAAAATTATCGGTATCCGATAATCACATTGAATTCAACTAAATTTGATTTGAGTTAAATTAGATTTTAAGGGACAAAACTCTGTCTGTGTCTGTTTTCTCTATTCATAAATCTTTTATTTCAAAGATATTAGTGTCTAACCACTAAATTAATTAGATTTCAGTATATTTAAAAGGGTAGGTGACAAATCTACCGCAACTACATAGCAACTTAATTGCCAAAGCTTGGCTAGAAATGGCAAATGCAAAGCATCAAAAATTGATTTAATCTAGAAATAAACTCCCAAATAGAACCAATTTATTTTCTTAAACACTAAGTTTTAAATTTATAATAACAAATGAAAATAAGCATATGAAAATTCTACAACCAAGCTATATCTTTCATGTGCCAAAACAATAACTTGCAATGTCTGTCTAGGCCGGTGCCCAGATGAAGTATAAAATATGCATGTGCGTGAGGCATTTGGATGGCATGTAGCACTATTGTAGCTATGCCTTACATAAAAACCAAATAAAAGATAAAGACAAGCTCTTCCAACTAGGATGTATATTTGGATAATTTTGAGAAAAAATTGAAATTTTGGGAAATTCCCAAAATCTTTTTTATTTATAATCCAAATTATATTTCGGGTAATCCAAACCCATTTTAGAATATTTTGTGACGAAGTCAATAGTATTTTCTGTTGCAATTGAGTAAATGACGAAAACCCTAAATTGCCAACCTAGGCTCCCTTAGGGGTGCTTAAAATTTGAAGACAAGACAACACACAAAACTTATCAAGGAGACGAAGGAAAACCCTAAATAAAGATTGATTTCAAGAGAACTCAACGTAAACTTAAAGGTTAATAATTTATATAAGAAAAACCCCAAAATGAAATTAGAAGAAAGAAATACTCTCATAGTAAATTAAGGAATTTATGGCAAAAGATAAAAAGAAATTATCTTGATAGAATTTGGCTCTCAGATATGAATGAAAGCCTGAAGACTTTGGCCTTTGAGGGTGTCTGCCACGGTACGGATTAGGGACTGAGAGACAAAAGAGTGATTTTAATTTGAGATTAGAGTTTACAAATTTGCTTATTTGTGCATTGTGTATAACCAATAAAAATACATATTATATGTAATTGGAAATTTTGAGAGATTCCCATTTTTTTTTTCTTTTCCCAAAATTTTCAAAATAATTTTAAGGAATTCTATGAATTATTCTTCGAATTTGTCCAAAATTCCTCACCAGAATTAGTTTTGTGATTCAAGTAATTCAGAAATTTTTTAATAGTTCGTACCCCGACTTACCATTGGTTTTGGGCTTGCTATCAAAAGGCTTTACCCTATTGTGCCACAGTTGAACAGGCTATTAGATTGAAAAACATCCTCACGATTTCTCTGGCCCAACTGCCACGCGAACTGGTCAACAACTACCATTGCACGAGATGCAGCACCGATCGAGCCCTCATACCTGCATCAGATCAATGTTACATAAAAACATGCCATGCAGAAATTTCACCAACACATTTTCAAGATCATAATATTTCTAAGCCTCGTGAGTTATAAGCAGAAGTATTGCCTATGTATAATAATCATTCGTGCATTGTTTCCTTATCATTTTTAAAATGAGATCTGGGTTCATGTCTTTGTTGGCTGCCGGATGACGGAAATTTCATAGAGAGATGAACTTGTAGAAGTCTGAATGCCAGCAGATGAAAATACATTTTGCAAAAAAAATAGACAACTTAAATAAAGGAAGTGTTTTTTGCAATAGATTTTCCATGCAAATACTTAAAATTGAAAAATTCTCACAATGCAATCAGAAGGAATGCTGCTGTCTGCATAACAATGGCACCTTCACCAGCAGGATTCTTTGTGTTTATGCATCTAGCGCTGAACCAGTTATTGTGGATGGATGTCACCATGTCTGGAAGAAAAGTGAAAACCAAACAGAATATCAGGACACTAATTTCCAATGTACATAACAAAACAAACCACGCTGTAATGACAATAAAGGGAAAAATGTGCAAGAAGAAATAAGCAAGACGGCTGTATCTAAATTCAAGGCAAGAAGACTAAAAAAAAGATGATTTCTGTTAATTAAAAAAATGTTAACAGGTTTTGAAGAGGCTTGAACATGTGAAAACATTTTGAATTTTACAAGAAGCTAAAAAGCAAAAGTAACCCAAAAATGAGAAGGAAGTTTTAGAGACAATGTGGAGTTCATTCAAGTGATATATCTATTCCTTACGGTGAGAGAATGAGTAGAAGCATAGTACTCTTACACATGGTGACAGAAAAAATAAACCAGTTCAATGATAAGATCTATTGCATTTGCATAATCTAACAGCCTAGATAACTACAGTGTCTGGCTTCCGAGGAACAGGTGTTCCAAGCACTTGCCCTGGACATGGAGGTTGGTCGAGATCTTACAAAATGTGGCTTTCAACTTTAAGCAAAAGTTCTGTTCACATCTATGCTACTGAGAATACAATAAAATTTCGAGGAAAAGTAACAAATGCATCTCTTGAAGTTTTTCATTGACTCAAAAATTATGCTCAACCACTCACTATCAATACAGGGATTATCCATTTCACTCAGACATTTAGCGCCATCAGGAACACATCTATTTGTTATCATTATTTGAAAAAAAAATATATATTAAAAGAACGAATGGGGATGATTCTTGTATAATCTAAACAAGAGAAAAGCAATCTACGAAAAAGGAAAATAAAAAAGGGAGAGCAAAGTAAGCTAAAACTTGAAACTCCTAGACTGAGAGTCCACAAAACCAGAGTGGGATGATTCAATCCACTCAAAGATTCTCACATAATTATCCATCCATGCCAAGCCAAAAAGAAAAAAAGGGGGGGAGTAGACTGAGGGGCTGCCAAATGAATAATCTTCCTATTCCCCATACAGACCTCAACCTCCTCCTTCTCAGCATCCAAACTTTTAGTAGACATTCCAACTCCACCTTTGACCACCTAGGTTGAATATCCATAATATTAAGAGCTTCCCAGGAGTATGATGGATCTTAATTCGGATACTCAATCAAAATAAGCATCACAAACATGAACTGAACCTTGTTTTAATGAGTCAACCATGTTGCTCAAAGCACAATCAGCCGATAGAATTCAAATTAAGGAAAAAACTAAAAACTTAACTTGACCAAGACCATCATAAATGCATTTGGGATTGACTTGTATGACACATGAGTCAAACTCAAGCTTACAACTAAGCTCTTTTACAAATCAAGCGCAAACAACTTTTTAATCAGCAGAACACAATCACACTCCAATTTGGACCCTTGACTGAAATCCCAACACACAATTATTATACTAATAGAAGTCATGATTATCACAAAAATGTCTGAGTTTTCTGTTTATGTATCCTAATAAATTAAATATTCTCTTGTTGGCTACTAGAAGTATCTCTGTAAACGTAAGAATCGAACAATCTCTGTGGGGTTGAGGTGGGAAGCAACAATCTCCATCTCAATTTGAACACTCTTTTAATGAGTAAGAGTTGCAAAGCACTGCCATCCTGAAATCTGAATCAAGGAATAAACAAGAAACCAACCTGAAGCAGATTAACGTAAGCCCATTTGAGTTTGGCAAGTATGATGAATGAGTCAAACTCAAGGTTATTTTCAATCACAATGCATATTTTCTAAAATCATGATTTGAATAATGCTCTAACCAGCAAAAACAAACTTAATGAGACAAATTTGGTTAGCTATGTTGTATGCATGCTTATGGACCTTGTGTAGAATCAAGGATTCATATACCAGTGCCCAAAAACCAATATAAATGCCAATGATTGGTAAGAAAAATGACAATAAGAAGACACATAAAGCAACATACATTTCTTCATAGGATTGGTATTTAAGATATCCGAATTGAATTTTTTACTCAAATAAGAAACAAAAGAACTTACATTGATTAGTCCCAATGATAAAGGTATCAAACTGAAGATTGTTGCGCTTTACAAAATCAACAACTTGATTCATTTCCATTGGATTTGCTTTCATTCCTTCTTGCTCAATTCTGCAAATGACCAAAATGAAGTTTCAGATTTATGTGAAATTTAAGGAAACAGACAACAAAATAAGAGCAATGTGGACAGATGCGGCCGCTGTTTAACAATTGGAAAAAAAAATGTATTCATTCATAGGAGTTTTGTTCCGAACCAACCTCAAAAAAAAAAATTTAAAACAACAAACCCGCAAAAATAATTTCAAATCTAACACTCACACGTCGAGTCTTGAATACTCGATATGGAACTGTTCATTGCACAGTGTTACTGTTCATTGAACACAATGATGTCGATTCTTTGAACAGTAACACTGTTTAATGAACAATAACCTGTCGAGTTTTTCTTCAAGACCTATGTGTTAGATTTGAAAATATTTTTTCAATGATTTTATTTTAAATTTTTTTTAAAAAAACAAAGCTACTTCCGTACAAAGCTCCATTCATAGAGCTTACATGGTAGACAACAAGCGGGAGGGTCCAGTAGGGTCGTAGTTGAGTAGTAAAGCAGCCTTTAGAGGTTCACCTACAAAAAGAATACGCAAGAATTTTTCAAAAAAAGAAAACCCTAATCCCCAATCCAAACCCCCACCCACCCCAGGGAAAAAAGAAAGACAATACAAAATGTGAAATTATAGAAAAGTTATAGAGATGCTGACCGGTAGAACCAATATTGGGAGATGCCCACGTCTCCCAAGCTTTACGCACAAATGCCCAGTCCATGACAGCCGACGAGAGAGAGAGATAGAGAGAGACTACTTTACTGGCTATCCCCAGAAAGCAGAGGTTTACTGCTGCTCCGTTCAGTTTACGGAGAGTGAGAGAGATAAATTTGTATGAATTTGAGCTCCTTACGTGAAGGGCCCTCACGTCCCTCAAAGTGGGCGGGACTAAAAAATTAAGGCCCGTCCCGTCACTGCAAGGGACAAGGGTAAAGGGACGGGACCGTTCCGTCCTTTAAAATAAATAAAAAGACACATCCCCGAGGAAAGTGAAAGTAGGGAAGAGAAGGAGAGGAGTACAGGGGTGTCTTTCGACGACTGCGAAAAGGTCGACGATGTTTGGTTGATGACAGTCTCCGGCCGCAATCGAAGAGCGACAGCGATGGAGAAGCAGGAATCGGCGATGGAATCTGCAATCGACAGTGGATCGGACAGCAGCGATGACGGCTGAGGTGAATCGAGGCGTGTAGTGGAACAGTGGCGACGAAGACTGGTTCGATTGGCAGCGACCCGAATCTGAGACAGAAAGAACGGCGATTGGTGGAGGAACCAAGTACAGTCGAAGACGAATGCTATGGGCGCCGAGTTCTGGAATATTGAAGACGGATTCGAAGTCGTACAGCGAAGACGGTTAAAGAATGGGGAATCAAACGATGGTGAGAACGGACTGATGAATTCGAAGGGACGAACAGGCAGACATGGTGGTTGCAGTAAACAGAGACGGCGACCGGGGATGTTGGTGAAAGCAGGAGACAGATACGTGGAAATCGAAGACTGAAGGAGAGAAACGCTGCCACCTTTTATTCAGGCCCTCCGGACTGACCCGTCCGACCGAAAAATTCGATTAGAGTAGAGCGGAAAGGGGGTTCAATTATGGTACTTTTTTCAAAACCAGGTCGTGTATACCGCGTGCTGTGCTATATAAAATTATGATTTTGACCGTAAAATGAGTGGAGTTATTCGATATAATTTAGTAAAATTCATATTAATTTTATTTTTGAAACGGTTATAATTTCTTTTTCAATAACAAAGAAATGAAACAAAAAAAGATGAAAAAAATATATTTTAAATATATTCATTTAACATTAAATATATTATATTAAAATAAAAAAATATATTAGAATGAAAACAAAATATGTTATATTTAAATATATTTAGATTTAACTTGTTTATTTAAATACATCTGCATTTAAATATATATATTAAAAATATAGTATGCGCAATGTGTGTGTTATATATTAAAAATTATACGTTAACTCTAAAAAAGTGTTTAAAATAGAATTAAATATATTTTTTTATTGTTTTTCACTTTTTTATCGGTTTTAATTTTTTAAAATAGTTCTGCGCTACTCAGGACAACAACGAAGTTATGCATTTCGCAGATCCACAAGGTGATTCTGCGTTTTGGAGAACCAGAAGATGATTCTACGTTTGGCAAAACTATATGCGATATATTTGAATATGCATGTTTAGATATTTGAGATTGTATTAAAATATTAAATTGAAATAGAATGTGATAATATTAAATAATAAACCAAAACTAAATTATTATTTAATATTTAATGTAATTCAAGTAGAGTTATACACATTTTTATCTAATTTAGAATCGTATAAAAAGAAAAATACGAAAATATTTAATTTAAATAGTTAAATTTTCATTTAATATTAATATATTATATAACAATAAAAAAATACATTAGAATGGGAAAAAACGTATATTATATTTAAATATATTTAGATCTAAATTGTTTATTTAAATACGTTTAGATTTAAATTGTATATTAAAAATGTATTGTGCGTGGTGTGCATGTTATATATTAAAAGTTATATGTTAAAACAGAATTAATATTATTGGTTAATTTTTTTATGTCTTTATTGTTTTTAATTTTTTAATAGTTCTGCGTTGAGCAGAACTACAAAATAGTTCTGTGGTTTTCGGAACTACAAGATGATTCTGCATTTCATAAAACCGCAATGTGGTTTTGCACTTAGAAGAACCACAAGGCACAGAACAAAATGTGGTTCCACGCAGTGCAGAACTACAAAATATTTGAATAATCATTTAACGATAAATATTTTAAATTATCTATTAAATTATATTTTTTTACTGATTGTATGTATACTATGTACACTATTTAAATATTTAAATAATTATTTAATATTTAGTATTTTAAATCAAAAGGGAAAAAATATCTGGATAATATTAATATTTGTGTAAAAATTAAAATATGTAAATATTAATTTGAAACTATAATATTTAATAATTTTGATCTAAAAAATACATAAATTTTAATGCTTAATTAAAAGTTCGTAAAATATACAAAATATTGAAAATAATTTAGTTATTTAAATATTTAATAGAATAAATTAAGTATTTTATTGGTTGGTATTCAACCATAAAGTTTTTAAATCAGAGTTTGATTGATTTTAAGAATCATCGTTTATGTAGAAGTTTAATGGATTTATTTTTATCTATTGAAAACGTTTATATATTACAATTTTGAATAAAATGTTAATTGTAATATAAAATATAAAAATGTTAAATAACAAACCAAAACTAAAATTTATAAATATTAACATATAATTTAAAATTTTATAAAAATAAAAATATTTAAATATTAAATGTAAATATGTACATATTTATTTAATACTATCTAAATTATATATTAAATTAAATAATATTTATCACAAGGTGGTTTTGTATTTCGCATAACTGCAAGGTGGTTTTGTATTTAGAAGAACCATAAGGCGTAGAACGACAAGATGGTTCTGTACTTAACAAAACCACAAGGGGCAGAATCACAATGTCGTTCTGTAGATCGCAAAACGACAAGGTGGTTCTACGTTTCGCAGAACGACAATATAGTTTCTTACAGTGTAAAACTACAAAAATATTTAAATAATCATTTAACAATAAGTACGCTAAATTATCTATTAAATTATTTTTTTTACTGATTGTATGTATACTATACACACTGTTTAAATATTTAAATAATTATTTAACATTAAGTATTCTAAATCAAAAAGAAAAAATTATCTGGATAATATTAATTTTTGTGTGAAAATTAACATATATAAATATTAATTTGAAACTATAATATTTAATAATTTTGATCTAAAAAATACATAAATTTTAATATTTAATTAAAAGTTCATAAAATATACAAAATATTAAAAATAATTTAGTTATTTAAATATTTAATAAAATAAATTAAGTATTCTATTGGTTGGTATTGAATCACAAAGTTTTTAAATCAAAATTTGAATGATTTTAAGAATCATTGTCTATGTAAAAACTAAATGGATTTATTTTTTATATATCGAAAGCCTTTATAAATTATAGTTTTGAATAAAATATTAATTGTAATATAAAATATAATAATATTAAATAACAAACAAAAACTAAAACTTATAGATACTAACATGTAATTTTAAATCTTAAAAAAGTAAAAGTATTTTAATATTTAATATAAATATGTACATATGTCACGCCCCAACCCGCAGGTCGGGCATGCGAACAGACCGCCGCGACTCCTCGAGGTACGAGTATGCCCTACTCGCACATCGAGGTGACGCAAGACTAATATTATGACCATACTAGATATCATTAAGTCAAAATCATATAGCGGAAGAAAAAAAATATAGTTTTCAATAAAAATTTTCTTTAAAACATCTGTCTCCAATTTACATACAATATTTATATGCATGATCCAATCGTAAACAAGAATGGATATCATCACTTACCCGATAGCGTCTCTCAATAAAACTCGTGGGATAATACCCCAATGTATGTCAAATACAGATAAACTGAAAATATTAATATGAGGGGTGAGTATAATCCACATACTCAGTGAGTGAGGTACAAGACTATATAATGACAATAAATGAATTTGTGTGAGTGGCAAGTCAAAATATCATTTTCAAATTTATATTTCATTCCTTTACAAATATATCATTTAATTCAAAATAATAGGTATCATTATCATCAATCATGCATCAATGGGGTGTCAAAAACACATTCTACCTATAGTTTGGCCTAATTATGGTAAAATCTACCGATGGGCCACCAAAATGTCATAAGAACAAAACACATATATTTTCCCCCTTCCCTTGGTGTTGACACGGTGCTCACGTGGTGCTCGTCTATTGGATCCGTTGGACAGAGACAGGGGACTCAAACCCCTGCTCCCGTGTTACCTCACCACGTCATCCCGTCGGGTAAACGCTCAATACCGTGGTAGGGAGTGCACTATAGCCACTATACACCATCCCATAATCATACACATGTGCCATATGTCATCATTCATAAATCCTTACTCGTAAAAACAAGGCACTATTAAGTAACCATAATATTATGATGCAAATTTTTACCGAATAACATTTCAAGACATGCCACAAATACTAAATCATTTCTAAATCACATTTCAAATTTCATTTATAAAATTATGATCAAAATTATTTCTCATTTAAAGTAAAAAATAGTGCATCCCACTCATCTCCGCTGGGGAGGGTATGCCACTCTCCTTCACTATTCTCGTTTCTCGAACGAGTCATCTCTTAAATTCTAATTCTAAGTTAAACAATATCATTTATTAATTCAATATTATATAGTTGGATTACAATATACATATAAAAATGGTCTCTTTCATAAGGTTAAATTTCAATTTTCATATTTAGAGGAATTTTTACAAACATATAACGCGTAGGTTTAGTAAAATCATGATATCTTCAAAAATTTTGATCGGATTCAATTAATTTAAATTTTCTCTTAACAGTAAGACATATATCTCCAACTTTTATGCTCAGACCATCTTCAAATTTGGAATACATGAATTTATAAAAAAAAATTATCACTTTTCGTGCTAAGTTCCTAAAACCAATTCCTCACAGTTTTGGGAGAAATTCCATATCTCCCAATATACATCTCCAATTTAAGTGCTTCTTGTCTCAAATTGAAGGTAAGACATAGATCTAAAACTTTCTAGTTTTGACCATCCTCGGATTCTAAATGTATAATTTCATAAAATTTGGTTTTCATCTCGGTTTTAGTTTTAGAACTACTTCTGCACAGTTTTAGTAATATCATCATACCTTTCTGTATACAACTTCGATTTAAGTGATCTTTATCTCAAATTAACGATAAGTCAGAGACCTAAAACTTTCATGTTTAACATTTCTCCAAATTCAGAACAGAATATACCTCAAAAATTCCTAAAAGTTCTGGTCGTACACAGGACATGAAACACAATTTGTGAAACATGCTAGATTTCCAAAAATCACCAAAAATTGATTTTTTCATGAAATGTCTTACATGATATACCATTTTTAAAACTTAGGAAGTCTAGTTTATAGAGAAATAAATATTTTAGATTTTTGAATTCTACAGAATGAGATATTCTAAGAAAGCTATACAAAACTCAATCTAGAAATCAACATTTAGCATGCTAGTATGGATACCAAAGTAACTACTCATCAAATAATTTAATTTTAGCATAAATTAGAATATGTTACCTAATTTGTAAGATCTCTTGCTAACAATATATATCACTACCCCCTTGAATCTTTGAATTTTTATCACCTTAGAAAAAAATCAAATTACAATAAACATAAATTCCTATACAATACCTCTATACTTCTAATTGAAATTCAAAAATTCTCAAAAATGTTCTTACCCCTTTGGCTCCATAGTTGAACTCAAAATGGATATAGAACTCTCACAATTTCATCCAAGGTGAGTTTGAATGAAGAAAATAGGCCAAACTCTTCTTAAACAAGTTCTTTTATAAATCTAGTCAAATATCCTTAACCATTGGATCATTCCATGCATTATCTTGACATTCCACTTGTCCTAGCACTTAACCCATGCAATTGTTGATTCAAGTAACCTCCATGCACTCCACCAAGTGTTTTTGGATGTCCATGTCAAGGGGGAGAAGTGTCACAATCTAGAACAAGTTATTCTAGTTGGTTTTCATGCAAAAATTTCTACCCAATAAGCTTTCATGTATAAATTTCTATCCAATGAGTTTTCTTGAATGTGGAAAATCCTATATGGCCACTAACCAACCTTATTTCTCTCTTGACCAATCATTTGGCTCCAATTGTCCATCCTTGAGTGGTTTGCAACTTAGTCCCTTAACTTTCCTCAATTATATTTAAACCCCTAACTTTTAACAATTGTATTTTTTGGTCCCTATGAAATTTTGTTTGAAATTTCTTAAATATATTGAATTTCATTTAAATATCTTTATTTAAGTGTGTAGGCCTTCTCTTAGCTATTTTTGACTTCTTTAGGCCTTGCCGGCACTTTCCGAGAAATTTTTCAGCTTACCGATAAAATTTTCAGTTTTAGTGATTTTGAGACGAAATCTCAAAATAAATAATAAGATAATTAAATAGATATCTCAAAAGGATACTTATATATTTAGAATCATGAGAAGTAGTACATAATATACAGTCACTAAAAATCGATATTACAACATATTTATTTAATTCTATCTAAATTATATATTAAATTAAATATATGTGGAACCAGAAGATGGTTCTATGCTTAGCAGAACCACAAGGTGGATTTACACTTAACAGAACCGCAAGGCACAGAATTACAACGTGATTTTACTGGTCACAAAACGAGAAGATAGTTCTACGCTTAGGAGAACCATAAGGTGCAAAACGCAAAGTGGTTCTGCATTTCGCAGAACAATAACGTGGTTCCACGCAGTGCAGAACTATAAAATATTTAAATAATCATTTAACAATAAGTACTCTAAATTATCTATTAAATTATATTTTTTAGTGATTGTATGTATACTATACATATTATTTAAATATTTAAATAATTATTTAACATTAAGTATTGTAAATCAAAAGGGAAAAAATATCTGAATAATATTAATTTTTGTGTAAAAATTAAAATACGTAAATATTAATTCGAAACTATAATATCTAATAATTTTGATATAAAGAATACATAAATTTTAATATTTAATTAAAAGTTCATAAAATATAAAAAATATTGAAAATAATTTAGCAATTTAAATATTTAATAGAATAAATCTAGTATGTATTGGTTGGTAATCAATCGCAAAATTTTTAAATCATATTAGTTGGCAGAACCACCACGCGGTTCTGCGGAGGGAAGAACAAGAGCTTTGTGCAATAAGTTTTGGTATTTTTCAAATTATGGTTTTTATTCCTTATTTTTCTACCATAGATATTTTTTAAATTTTTAAATAATTATTTAAGATTAAGTATACTAAATAATGATGAAAAAATAATGGGATAATATTAATGTTGTGTAAAAATTGAATTATATAAATATTAATAATTTGGAACTATAATATTTAATAATTTAAAATTTTAAAACACACAAAATTTTAATCGAATGTGATAATATTAAATAATAAACTAAAACTAAATTATGATTTAATATCTAATGTAATTTAAGTTGAGGTATAACCGTTTTTATTTCATTTAGAATAACATAAGAGTAAAAATATTTAGATATTTAATTTAAATAGTCAGAATTGGATTTAACACTGAATATATTATATTAAAATATAAAATATGTCAAAATGGGAAAAAATGTATGTTATATTTAAATCTATTTAGATTTAAACTATTTATTTAAATACGTTTGGATTTAAATTTAGATTGTTTTGGTTAGTTTTGTAAAAGAAATATAATTTTTTTAAAATGAAATCTCAATATTTTAATATAATAGAAAATATATAATATTAAAACCATAAAAAATACTTGTATAATGTTATATCCAAACATGTTCATATTTTTAAATTTTTTTTTTTGTTGTTCTGCGTATAAAACCACGTAGTTCTATGGCTCAAGGAATAGTAAAGTGGTTTTGTACTTTGCAGAATCACAACGTAGTTCTACGATTAGCAAAACAATAATAAGGTTCTATGGGTTGCAAAACCACAAGGTGGTTCTATGTTTTGCCGAACATCATCATGACTTTATTTTACTAAAAATTTAAATAAATTTTTAATATAAGTATCCTAAATAATTGACTAAATTGTAAATTTCATTGATCGTAATAATTATCAAACATTAAGTATTTTATTTTTTAATTCAATCAACTTTAATTTTATTTTGAAAGCATGAGAATTTTTTTTTTGTGTTGTTTTCATGTAAATGATTTTTAAAATTTTATATTGGGTTTGTTTGTGTAAAATAAATATAATATTCTTTTTTCAAAATTTTTTAGAGTTGTGAGAGAGAGTTAGGTATTATTCAAAAATATAATTTGGTAAATAATTTAACCGTTAAAATATTTTGATAACATTAAAAATAAGTTGAACTGTGGCATATTTGTTTATGTAATTCAAGTAGACTTATATAAGTTGACTTGAATCATTAAAAATTCTGTGGATTGTAGAACGCAAGGTGGTTCTCTGCTTCTCCAAGTTATTACATGGTTCTACGCAGCGCAGAACCTCTAAATATTTAATAATAAGTATTCTAAATTATTTACTAAATCATAATTTTTACCAAATGCAATTCTACTATACACCGTATTTAAATATTAAAATAATTATTTAGCATTAACTACACTAAATTAATAGGGAAAAAATATTTGGATAATATTAATATTTATGTAAAAACTAAAATAATACTAATCTGAAACTATAATATATTAATAAATTAAATCTTGAAAATATTTAAATTTGAACATTTAATTTATGGTTTGTAAAATATACAAAATTTAATACCGAAGGCATGCTCATTGTCGACGAAGGATGCTCCTTTGCCAATGAAAGCATTCTCCATCGTCAACGTAGGAGCAGCCTTCGTCAACAAGCGCATGCTGCTTCATCGACGAAGGTTCCTTCCTTTGTCGACGTATACAATATTTTTTTTAAATCTGAGATTTGTTAAAAAAAAACCCTTTTGTTGTTTTAAATAAAACTTGTTGTAATTAATTTTTAATTTGTTAATTTTTATTTTTATACAATTTTAAATGATAAAAATACTTATAGTCTATTTAAATAAAAATATTAATAATATTGTTTTGGTTCATCATTTAAGATTTTCATATTTTATGTTACAATTTCATATTTTATTTAAATAAATATCAAATATCCAAAAAAATTATTTTAATATTAAAAAAAAATTAATATTCAAATTATAAAGTGGTATGCGGAATAACATGGTTCTGTTATTCGGAACAATATGATTCTGCTATGCGGAATAATATGGTTCTGCTACGTAGAACTATATGGTTCTGCTACGTAGAACTACATGGTTCTGCTATAGTTCTGGTATGCAAAATTATATAGTTTTGCTGTGCAGTTCTGCACACCGTCATCGACAAAAGTTCATGCTTTCGTCGAGGAAGGCATGCTCTTTCGTCGACGAAAGTTCCTGCCTTCGTTGATGAACATTAATTCTTTTTTTAAATACGAAAGTTTGTCCAAAAAATAAAAAGCATTTTATATTTTTCTAAATAAAACATGTTCGTGTAATTAATTTTAAATAGTTTGTTTATAAATAACAAATGAAATTTTTAATTCAACGGAGTTTTATATTCTTTAAAAATATTATACGAAAACTTTTTTTTTTGTTTTGTTTAGGGTTGTGATAATTTAAATGATTTAGAAACTACATGTAAATGATTTTAAAAAATTTAAATTGGATTTGTTTATGTAAAATTACTATAGTTTTTCTTTTTTTATATATATAAAATATTTTGATAAAGGGTGAGATATTATTAAAAACCATAATTTGGTAAATAATTTAAATACTCAAATATTTTGATAATATTAAAAGTAAAATAAAATGCAAATGCGAAACTTTGAATGTAGAACAATAAAATGCGCATAACTATAGAATAGCGCAGAACGTTGTAATTCTGTGTATTACAGATATTTTTATAATTATAATTTTTATAAATTGTATTTTTAAGGTACATAATATTTAAATATTTAAATATTTATTCAACATCAAACATCCAAAATAAAAATGGAAAAAAACATTGGCAAAATATGCATAACATTAATATATGTGTGAAATCTAAAATATATAAATATTAATTTGAAATTAGAAGATTTAATAATTTAAGTCTAAAAAATACATAAATATTAATATTTAATTTAAAGTTTGTATAATACAAAAATTATCAAAAAATAATTTAGTTATTTAAAAATTTCATACAATAAATTAAATATTCTTTTGGTCGGCATTCTATATGAGTTTGCACCAATCAATTTATGTATAAATAATCTAATTTTATAAGTTAAAACTCTCTTTATTCTTTTTCGAGTAATGCATGAATTATTTGGAGTTAAGCACGGAATATTCAAATTAGAATTTTAATCTTTTTAAGAATTATTATCTATCTAAAACTTTTACTCTAGTAGTTTTAATTTTTGTCTAACTAAAAGATTTTAAAATTGGAGTTTCAAAAAAAATATTAATCGTAAAATAAAATATAAAAATATTAAATAATAAACCAATACTAAAATTTATAAAAATGAATATGGAATTTAAAATTGTATAAGAATAAAAATTTTTAAATATTTAATTTAAATATGTAGATATTTATTTAAAATTAAATAAATTAGATATTAAATAAATTATATCTGAAAAAAAATTATTAGTGTAACGTTATATAATGTTATGTTTAACTGACAAAATCGTCCTTGAGTTCTTGTATATATATATTTTTTATTTTTTAGGCCATTTTTTTTACATAGAAAGAGGGGTGACAAAACGTAGCTTGTATTGTGCGTGGTGTGCATGCAATATATTAAAAATTATATATTTAATTTGTTAATTTTTATTCTTATACAATTTTAAATAATAAAAAATAATAGTCTATTTAAATAAAAATATTAATAATATTGTTTTGTTTCATCATTTAATATTTTCACATTTTATATTATAATTTCATATTTTATTTAAATAAATATCAAATATCCAAATAAAATATTTTTAATATTCTAAAAAATTGAATATTCAAATAATAAAATGGTACGCAAAACAACATGATTTTGTTATACAGAACTACAAGGTTCTGCTATGGTTCTACTAGCAGAACAACATGGTTCTGCTATGCAGAACTACATGGTTTTACTGGCATATCTACTAGCAGAACAATATGGTTCTGTTATGCAGAACTACATGGTTCTGCTATAATTCCGGTATGCAAAATTATATAGTTCTGTTGTACAGTTCCCCACGCCTTTGTCAACGAAGGTTCAAACTTTCGTCGACGAAGGCATGCTCTTTTGTTGAGCAAGCTTCCTATCTTCGTTGATGAACATTAATTTTTTTTTAAATCCAAAAGGTTGTCCTAAAAATAAAAAAAACTTTTTTTTTTGTTTTTCTAAATAAAACATGGGTTTGCTATACAGAACTATATGGTTCTGCTATAGTTCTGGTATACAAAATTATATAGTTCTGTTGTACAGTTCCACACGCCTTCGTCAACGAAGTTTCAAACTTTCATCGACGAAGGCATGCTCTTTTGTCGAGCAAGCTTCCTATCTTTGTTGATGAACATTAATTTTTTTTTTAAATCCAAAAGGTTGTCCAAAAAATCAAAAAACTTTTTTTTTTGTTTTTCTAAATAAAACATGGTTCTGCTATGCAGAACTACATGGTTCCCCTAGTAGAACAATATGGTGTCACAGCTCAAGTAGTGTGTCGACTTGTGAAGAGAAAGACAGTCGACATCTTTGGATTATGAAGTTACTGACGAGAATACTTCTGAATTTGGGATTATGAAAAGAAGTATTTACGAGTCTGAAATAGAGAAGAAGAGAGAGAGAAAAAGGTAGAGAGAGAAGTAAGGAGACTACAGAAGAGAATATAGGAAGAAAGAAGAAGAGAGAACATGATGAGAGAAGAGAGAAGTTCATTCCAAATCCTGCTTCTGTTACAAGTGTTATTGCATTATATACAATACTTGTTTAGTTACAACAACTGTCTAACTAAATTCAGTTGATTGGTAACTTATTCAACTGAATTCCTAACAGCTCTAACCTCCCTGACATTGCTTACTCGCAGACTTCAGTTGGACATTGAAGCTGCACTATAAGCTCCTTTCTTCTGCAGTCTGTTACAAAATGCTGTCCCTTTTAAAAATCCTTGTCTCAAGGATTAAAGTTAGGAAATTGGGCCTTAATGAAATCCAAATCTTCCCAAGTAGATTCTTCTGAATTGAGGTTAACCCATTTGATTAGAACCTGAATTACAGGTCTATGATTTCTCCAAATAACTCTTCTCTTAAGAATGAATTCTGGTTCCACGATTACTTGCTTATCAGTACCAACTAGAGGCAGTGTTGGCATGTATTCTGATTGGGTCCTAGCTTTTTCTTTAATAAGGATACATGGAATATAGGATGAATTCTTGAGCCTTGTGGTAGCTCCAATTGATAAGCAACTTTTCCTATCCTTGCTACAACTTTGAAAGGCCCATAGAACTTGGAGGATAGCTTCAATTGCCTCCTTAGCTCAACAGATTGCTGCCTATAAGGCTGCAACTTTAAGTAAACCATGTCTCCTATCTGAAATTCTCTTTTTGTTCTTCTCTGGTCTGCATATAATTTCATTCTACTTTGAGCCCTAGACAAATGATCCTTCAGAATCTGAAGCATTTCCCGTCTATTCTTAAGGAATTCCCCAGCAGCAGGTATCCTTGAGTCAACATAAGGACTCAAAGGAATATATCTTGGCTAATACCCATATAGGGCTTCAAATGGTATCATCTGAATGCTGCTCTGAAAGTTGGTGTTATACCACCATTCAGCTAGACTAAGCCATTAGAACCAGTTAGAAGGTCTGTCAGCTGTCATACACCTTAGATAACATTCAAGACACTGATTTAATCTCTTACTTTGGCTATCTGTCTGAGGGTGATAAGCACTGTTGAGCCTTAATTTGGTACCCAACATCCTGAACAGCTCTTGCCAAAATAAACTGGTGAAGATCATGTCTCTGTCTGATATAATGGAGTCAGGCAGGCCATGTAATTTAAAGATATTGTCCAAGAACAACTTCGCTACCTCCATAGCGGTGTAAGGATGTTTTAACCCCATGAAATGGCTAAACTTGGTCAGTTTATCAATGACTACTAGTATGGCATTACAACCTTGTGAGTCAGGTAGACCTTCAATGAAGTCCATTGTTACCTGTGACCATGCTTGAGTTGGAATTGGAAGTGGCTGCAGAAGACCAGGATAAGGAGTATTCTCATGTTTGTTCCTTTGGCAAACATCATAGTCTTGTACCCATTTGCTAACTGTTTTCTTCAAATAGGGCCAGTAAAAGACTGACTTCACTCTCTGCAAGGTCCCATGTTGTCCTGAGTGTCATGCATTTGCTGTATAATCCTCTCCCTCAACTGCATTCCTTCGCCGACTACTATCTTCCTTTTGGGTTTCAAAATCCCATCTTTATACTGAAATTCTGAGTTACTATCAGGTTGTATAGTGAGTTGAGCAATCAGACTCTTGCAGTACTCATCTTCTTCATAGCTCTTTATAACATCCAAAATCCACTAAGGCTGTATTACTGAGATGACAGAGAGCATTATTTCTGGCACTTTATCTTCTTGAAACTCCCTTCTCGAAAGAGCATCAGTAACTTTGTTATCAGCTCATTTTTTATACTAGATCTCATAATCCAGTCCCCACAATTTGGCTAACCACTTGTGCTGTAATGAATTATTGAGCTTCTGATCAAGCAAGTACTTTAGGCTCTGGTGATCAGTTTTAATTATGAAGTGGTATCCCAGTAGGTAGTGTCTCTATTTTGAAATAGCCATCACCACCGCCAAAAGTTCTTTCTCATAGATTGACAGTCCTTTGCTCCTGCTTCCTAAGGTCTTGTTTAAGTAGGCTATAGGTTGATTTTCCTGCATCAGTACTGCTCCTAAACCTTGAGAGCAAGCATCTGTCTCTACTACAAAAGACTTAGAAAAGTCAGGTAACCTCATTACTGGAGCTGTACTCATGGCATACTTGAGCTGTTGGAAAGCTTTTTCAGCCTCTTCATTCTAGTGGAAACCATCCTTCTTCAGGAGATCATTTAAAGGCCTCAAGATAATCCCATAATTTCTGATGAATCTTCTTTAGTAGCCTGTTAAACCCAAGAACCCTCGCAAAGCTTTCACAGAAGATGGTACTGGCCAGGAAATCATACACTCTACCTTCTGATTATCCATCTTAACCCCTTCCTCAGTAACTATGTGCCCCAAGTATTCTACCTGATTTTGAGTAAATGTACACTTGGAAAGCTTAGCAAAAAGCTGATGCTGACTGAGTATGGTTAGGACTGTCCTAAGGTCATGAGCACGAGTGTTGATATCTGGAGTGTATATAAGGATATCATCAAAGAAAACCAAAACACACTTCCTAAGATAAGGCTGAAAAATATGATTCATCAAGACTTGAAGGTAGCATGTGCATTAGTCTGCCCAAAAGGCATCACTAAGAACTCAAAATGGCCATGGTGTGTTTGGAATGCTGTTTTCTCCACATCAGAGGGCTTCACTCTGATCTGATGGTAGCCTGCTCTCAGATCTATCTTGGAGTAAATCTTAGAGCCATGCAATTCATCTATATTTGGAATGAGATATCTATCCTTAATGGTCAGCTGATTCAATTGTTTGTAATCAACACAGAAGCGCCAGGTATCATCTTTTTTCTTGACTAAGATGACTAGAGAAGCAAAGGAACCGGTGCTTGATCTGATGATGCCAGTACCAAGCATTTCCAGGACCTGTTTCTCTATTTCAGATTTTTGGGAATGGGGATATCTGTAAGGTTTCATTTTGAATGATTGAGCATCTGATCTTAAGGGAATCGAGTGATCTTGCAGTCTTTTTGGAGGTAGGGTGGTTGGGGAAGAGAAGACTTCTTTAAATTCTACTAGTACTGCAGGAATGATTTCTGGTATAGTGGAAAGTTGTGGGTTGTTGCAAATTTGCATGACATTGGAACTTTGTAATTGCTGTTGCTTGAAAGTTCTAATGTCCTTACCTCTAACCAAACTCATTGAGGGATAATCCACTCTTCCTTCTAAGGTTACCTCATCCCCATTATGACAAAACTTGACCTGTAACTTTTTGAAATTGAAGGTGATAGGACTATAATTATACATCCAATCTACTCCTAGAATCATGTCCCATCTTCCCAATGTAATTATCCTTAGATCAAATGAGAAAGTATACTCTTGAATGCTCCATTTAACACTACTAACTTTGGTGTTGCTAGTAATCATGCTGCCATCAGCTATTTCTACTCTTAGAGTGGAGGTTGGTTCAGTGGAAAGCTTTAATTGTGCAGCTAATCTTTTATGTAAGAAGCTATTGGAACTCCCTGTGTCTACTAGGATCAGTATTTTTACTCCCTGTAAACTTCCTTGAATAGCTATAGTTTATCTTTGAAAAGAGTTTGATAATGTGCAGAGGGATACCTGTATGCCTTCCTCTTGTTCCTGACATGATGACATTGCTTCTGCAGTTTCTCCATTGCCATTTTCAGTGTCATCTAGTTCTTCAGCTGCTAAGATGAAGTTAAGATGTCTATACCTGCATTTGTGGCCAGGAGTGAAACTTTCTCCACATTTGAAGCACAAATTGTTGTTTCTTCTGAATTGCGTTTCTTGTGATGAAACCTTAGGCCATTTGTTAACAGGTTTTTCTCTTTCTAATTCAACTCTGTTTGAGTTAGTCTGTGGAGGAACATTATTAGCTCTTGGGTTCTTATTCTCCTTTACAACTTCCCAATAATCCATCTGCTTCTGTGATCTTATCCTCCCTTTCTTAGTCCACTCCAATGATTGCTCTTGCAACACTGTAATCTCAAATGCTTGAAAGAGTGTATTGGGTTTCATGAGCCTTAACATGGGTTTGATTTCTTCCTTTAATCCACTGATGAAACTTGAAATGAAATACGATTCATCAAGTTTGGGATTTCTTTGTAATATAACTACCCAAAGTTCTTCAAACTTCTCCTGGTACTCCAAGACTGATCCATGTTGTTGCAACTTATTGAACTCTTCAATCTCATCTTGGAGGCCTTTATCCCCAAATCTTTGATATAGCAGATGTGTAAAGTCCTTTCAATAAATGTTCTGTTTAGCTAACTTCATCCCATGAAACCATATTTCTGCTTTCCCCTCCAAATACATTTCAATGGTGTCCATCCACATACATTCAGGAATCTGATATACACTAAAGAATTTGTTACATTTTCGAAGCCAGATTCTGGGATTCTCACCATTGAATAAGGGCAACTCAATTCTTGGAGGATTGGGCACCATTCCTCGATTGTGAAGATCTTTTCTAAATATTGGAGGTCCATTCTCCTGCCTCGATCTGTTGTCTGGTGGTGTAGGAAGAATAGGAGATCTTGTTGTTCTTACCATTTCAGGTTCTTCTCCTTTCTCCTTGTCCAAGTGTTTGCTGATGGAATATAACCGAGTATCCATCATTGTCATGTAAGCCTCCCATTTCTGACTCTGTTCTTCAAGTTTCTGATTCACCACATCTAGATGTGTACGGAGGTCAGTACACCCATTTGCTACTTCTTGAACTTGGTTTTCTAGCTTTTTGTGTTGTTCCTCATGGGTCTTCTGTCGTGTCCCTTTTGCCATTCTTGTTTTCTTAAAGATCTGAAGCCCGCTTTGATACCATTTGTCACAGCTCAAGTAGTGTGTCGACTTGTGAAGAGAAAGACAGTCGACATCTTTGGATTATGGAGTTACTGACGAGAATACTTCTGAATTTGGGATTATGAAAGGAAGTATTTACGAGTCTGAAATAGAGAAGAAAGAGAGAGAAAAAGGTAGAGAGAGAAGTAAGGAGATTACAAAAGAGAATATAGGGAGGAAGAAGAAGAGAAGAACATGATGAGAGAAGAGAGAAGTTCATTCCAAATCCTGCTTCTGTTACAAGTGTTATTGCCTTATATACAGTAGTTGTTTAGTTACAACAACTGTCTAACTAAATTCAGTTGATTGGTAACTTATTCATCTGAATTCCTAACAGCTCTAACCTCCCTGACATCGCTTACTCGCAGACTTCAGCTGGACATTGAAGCTGTACTATAAGCTCCTTTCTTCTGCAGTCTGTTACATATGGTTCAATTATACGGAACTACATGGTTCTGCTATAGTTCTGGTATGCAAAATTATATAGTTCTGCTGTACAGTTCCGCACGCCTTCGTCAACGAAGGTTCAAACTTTCATCGACGAAGGCATGCTCTTTTCTCGAGCAAGCTTCCTGTTTTCGTTGACGAACATTAATTTTTTTTTTTAAAATCCGAAAGGTTGTCCTAAAAATAAAAAAACTTTTTTTTTTTGTTTTTCTAAATAAAACATGTTGGTATAATTAATTTTAAATAGTTTGTTTATAAATAACAAATGAACTTTTTAATTCAACGGAGTTTTTTATTCTTTTAAAATATTATTATTATTTACAAAGCACCTGAAAACATTTTTTTTGTTTTGTTTAGGGTTGTGATGGTGTAAATGATCTAGAAACTACATCTAAATGATTTTAAAAAATTTAAATTGGATTTGTTTTTGTAAAATAACTATAGTTTTACTTCTTTTTTATATAGAATATTTTGATAATGAGTGAGATATTATTTAAAACCATAATTTGATAAATAATTTAAATATTAAAATATTTTGATAATATTAAAATTAAAATGAAATGCAAATATAGAACTATGAATGCAAAACAATGAAATGCACAAAACTATGGAATAGCACAAAACGTTATAGTTCTGTGCGTTACAGATATTTTTATAATTATAATTTTGATAAATTGTATTTTTAGGGTACATAATATTTAAATATTTAAATAATTATTTAATATCAAACATCCTAAATAAAAATGGAAAAAACATTGGCAAAATATGCGTAACATTAATATCTATGTGAAATCTAAAATATATAAATATTAATTTGAAATTCTAATATTTAATAATTTAAGTCTAAAAAATGCATAAATATTAATATCTAATTTAAAGTTTGTAAAATACAAAAAATATCAAAAAATAATTCAGTTATTTAAAAATTACATACAATAAATTAAATATTCCTTTGGTTGGCAATCTATATGAGTTTGCACCGATCAATTTATGTATAAGTAATCTAACTTTATAAGTTAAAGCTCCCTTTATTCTTTTTCGAGTAATGTAGGAATTACCTAGAGTTAACCACGGAATATTCAAATTAGAATTTTTATCTTTTTAGGAATTATTGTCTATTTAAAACCTTTACTCTAATAGTTTTAATTTTTATCTTTCAAAGAGTTTTTAAAATTGGAGTTTCAAATAAAATGTTAATCATAAAATAAAATATTAAAATATGAAATAATAAACCAATACTAAAACTTATAAATATAAATATGCAATTTAAAATTGTATAAGAATAAAAATTTTTATATATTTAATTTAAATATCAGATATTTATTTAAAAATAAATAAATTAGATATTAAATAAATTATATCTGAAAAAAATTGTCTATGTAATGTTACATAATGTTATGTTTAACCGACAAAATCGTTCTTGAATTCTTGTATATTCTTTTTTTTTTTAATTTTTTAGGCCATTTTTTTTACATAGAAAGAGGGGTGACAAAATGTAGCTTGTATTTGTGCGTGGTGTGCGTGTTATATATTAAAAATTATATATTTAATTTGTTAATTTTTATTTTTATACAATTTTAAATGATAAAAATATTTAATAGTCTATTTAAATAAAAATATTAACAATATTGTTTTGGTTCATCATTTAATTTTTTCATATTTTATGTTAGAATTTTATATTTTATTTAAATAAATATAAAATATCTAAATAAATTATTTTTAATATTCTAAAATATGGAATATTCAAATAATAAAGTGGTACACAGAACGATATGGTTCTGGTTCTACTACGCAGAACGACATGGTTCTGCTATGCAGAACGACATGGTTCTGCTATGCAGAACGACATGATTCTGCCATAGTTCTGGTATGCAAAATTATATAGTGCTATTCAGTTTTGCATGCTTTCGTCGACGAAGCTTCATCCTTAATTTCATATTTTATTTAAATAAATATCAAATATCTAAATAAATTATTTTTAATATTCTAAAAAATTGAATATTCAAATACTAAAGAGGTGCGCAGAACGACACGGTTCTGCTATAGTTCTTATATGCAAAATTATATAGTTCTGCTATGCAGTTTTGTAAGCCTTCGTCGACGAAGGTTCATGCTTTCGTCGACGAAGGTTCATGCTTTCGTCAACGAAGGCATGCTCTTTCGTCGACGAAGGTTCCTGCCTTCGTTGATAAACATTAATTTTTTTTTGAATCCGAAAGATTGTCCCAAAAATAAAAAACTTTTTTTGTTTTTCTAAACAAAATTTGTTGGTGTAATTAATTTTAAATTGTTTGTTTATAAATAACAAATGAAAATTTTAATCCAATGGAGTTTTTTATTCTTTCATAAGATTATTATTATTTATAAAGTACCCGAAAACATTTTTTTTTGTTTTGTTTAGAGTTGTGATGGTATAAATGATCTAGAAACTATATCTAAATGATTTTAAAAAGTTTAAATTGGATTTGTTTATGTAAAATAATTATAGTTTTTCTTTTTTTTTATATATATAGAATATTTTGACAAAGAGTGAGATATTATTAAAAACCATAATTTGATAAATAATTTAAATACTAAAATATTTTGATAATATTAAAAGTAAAATGAAATGCAAATGCAGAACTATGAATGCAGAACAATGAAATGAGCAAAACTATGGAATAGCGCAAAACGTTGTAGTTCCGTGCATTACACATATTTTTATAATTATAATTTTGATAAATTGTATTTTTAGGGTACATAATATTTAAATATTTAAATAATTATTTAACCTCAAACATCTTAAATAAAAATGGAAAAAACATTGGCAAAATATGCATAACATTAATATTTGTGTGAAATCTAAAATATATAAATATTAATTTGAAATTATAATATTTAATAATTTAAGTCTAAAAATGTATAAATATTAATATTTAATTTAAAGTTTGTAAAATACAAAAAATATCAAAAAATAATTTAGTTTTTTAAAAATTTCATACAATAAATTAAATATTCTTTTGGTTGGTATTGTATATGAGTTTGCGCCAATCAATTTATGTATAAATTATCTAACTTTATAAGTTAAAACTCTCTTTATTCTTTTTCGAGTAATGTAGGAATTATCTAGAGTTAAGCACGAAATATTCATATTAGAATTTTAATCTTTTAAAGAATTATTGTCTATTTAAAATCTTTACTCTAATAGTTTTAATTTTTGTTTAACTAAATATGAATATGCAATTTAAAATTGTATAAAAATAAAAATATTTAAATATTTAATTTAAATATGTAGATATTTATTTAAAACTAAATAAATAATATATTAAATAAATTATACCTGGAAAAAATTGTTTATGTAACGTTACATAATGTTATGTTTAACCAACAAAATCATTCTTGAGTTCTTGTATGTATATATTTTTTTATTTTTTAGGCCATTTTTTAACATAGAAAGAGGGGTGACAAAACGTAGTTTGTATTGTATATGGTGTGCGCGCTATATATTAAAAATTATATATTTAATTTGTTAATTTTTATTCATATAAATTTTAAATGATAAAAATATTTAATAGTCTATTTAAATAAAAATATTAATAATATTGTTTTAATTCATCATTTAATATTTTCTCATTTTATGTTACAATTTCATATTTTATTTAAATAAATATCAAATATTCAAATAAATTATTTTTAATATTCTAAAAAATTGAATATTCAAATAATAAAGTGGTACGTATAACAATATGATTATGTTATGCAGAACTACATGATTCTACTAGCATAACAACATGGTTCTGCTATGCAGAACTATATGGTTCTGCTATAGTTCTAGTATGCAAAATTATATAGTTCTATTGTGCAGTTCTGCAAGCCTTCGTCGATGAACGTTCATGCTTTCATCGACCAAGGCATGCTCTTTCGTTGACGAAGGTTCCTGCCTTTGTTGACGAACATTAATTTTTTGTTTTAAATATGAAAGGTTGTCCCAAAAATAAAAAATGTTTTTTTGTTTTTCTAAATAAAATATGTTGGTATAATTAATTTTAAATAGTTTATTTATAAATAACAAATGAAAATTTTAATTCAACGGAGTTTTTTATTCTTTCAAAATATTATTATTATTTTTAAACCACCTGAAAACAATTTTTTGGTTTTGTTTAGGGTTGTGATGGTGTAAATGATTTAGAAACTACATCTAAATGATTTTAAAAAGTTTAAATTGGATTTATTTATGTAAAATTACTGTAGTTTTTCTTGTTTTTATATAAAATATTTTGACAAAGGGTGAGATATTATTAAAAACCATAATTTGGTAAATAATTTAAATACTAAAATATTTTGATAATATTAAAAGTAAAATGAAATACAAATGCAGAACTATGAATGCAGAACAATGAAATGAGAAAAACTATGGAATAGCGCAAAACATTGTAGTTCTATACATTACATATATTTTTATAATTACAATTTTGATAAATTTTATTTTTAGGGTACATAATGTTTAAATATTTAAATAATTATTTAACCTCAAACATCCTAAGTAAAAATGAAAAAAACATTGGCAAAATATACATAACATTAATATTAGTGTGAAATCTAAAATATATAAATATTAATTTGAAATTATAATATTTAATAATTTAATTCTAAAAAATGCATAGATATGAATATTTAATTTAAAGTTTGTAAAATAGAAAAAACATCAAAAAATAATTTAGTTATTTAAAAATTTTATACAATAAATTAAATATTCTTTGGTTGGCATTCTATATGAGTTTGCGCCGATCAATTTATATATAAGTAATCCAACTCTATAAGTTAAAACTCTATTTATTCTTTTTCAAGTAATTTTGGAATTATTTAGAGTTAAGCACGGAGTATTCAAATTAGAATTTTAATTTTTTAAAGAATTATTGTCTATCTAAAACTTTTACTTTAGTAGTTTTATTTTTATTTAACTAAAAGTTTTTAAAATTGGAGTTTTAGATAAAATGTAAATCGTAAAATAAAATATAAAAATATTAAATAATAAACTAATAATAAAACTTATAAATATGAATATGTAATTTAAAATTGTATAAGAATAAAAATATTTAAATATTTAGTTTAAATATGTAGATATTTATTTAAAACTAAATAAATTAGATATTAAATAAATTATATCTAGAAAAAAATTGTCTATGTAAGGTTATATAATGTTATGTGTAACCGACATAATCGTTCTTAAGTTCTTGTATATTCCTTTTTTTTTAAATTTTTTAGGCCATTTTTTCTACATAGAAAGAGGGGTGACAATACGTGGATTGTATTGTGTGTGGTGTGCGTACTATATATTAAAAATCATATATTGAATTTGTTAATTTTATTTTTATATAATTTTTATATTGTAAAAAATTGAATATTCAAATAATAAAGTGATACACAAAACAACATGATTCTGCTATAGTTCTGGCATTTAAAATTATATAGTTCTGCTATGCAGTTCTGCACACTTTCGTCGACGAAGGCATGCTTTTTTGTCGACAAAGGTTCCTGCCTTCGTTAATGAACATTAATTTTTTTTTAAATCCGAAAAGTTGTCCCAAAATTAAAAACTTTTTTTTTCTAAATTAAACATGTTGATGTAATTAAATTTAAATAGTTTGTTTATAAATAACAAATAAAATTTTTAATTCAACGGAGTTTTTTATTCTTTCAAAATATTATTATTATTTTTAAAGCACCTGAAAACATTTTTTTTTGTTTTGTTTAGGGTTGTTATGGCGTAAATGATCTAGAAACTACATTTAAATGATTTTAAAAAGTTTAAATTGGATTTGTTTATGTAAAATAACTATAGTTTTTCTTTTTTTATATATATAGAATATTTTGACAAAGAGTGAGATATTATTAAAAACCATAATTTGATAAATAATTTAAATATTAAAATATTTTGAAAATATTAAAAGTAAAATGAAATACAAATGCAGAACTATGAATGCGCAAAACTATGGAATAGCGTAGAGCGTTGTTGTTCTGTGCATTACAGATATTTTTATAATTATAATTTTGATAGATTGTATTTTTAGGGTACATAATATTTAAATATTTAAATAATTATTTAACTTCAAATATCCTAAATTAAAATGAAAAAAACATTGGCAAAATATGCATAACATTAATATCCGTGTGAAATCTAAAATATATAAATGTTAATTTGAAATTATAATATTTAATAATTTAAGTCTAAAAAACGTATAAATATTAATATTTAATTTAAAGTTCGTAAAATAGAAAAAATATAAAAAATAAATTTAGTTATTTAAAAATCTCATACAATAAATTAAATATTCTTTTGGTTGACATTCTATATAAGTTTGCGCCGATCAATTTATATATAAGTAATCTAATTCTAGAAGTTAAAACTCCCTTTATTTTTTTCGTGTAATCTATGAATTGCCTAGAGTTAACCATGAAGTATTCAAATTAGAATTTTAATCTTTTTAAGAATTATTGTCTATCTAAAACTTTTATTTTAGTAGTTTTAATTTTTTGAAGAAATAAAAGCTTTTAAAATTACAGTTTCAAATAAAATATTAATCGTAAAAGAAAATATAAAAATATTAAATAATAAACCAATACTAAAACTTATAAATAAGAATATGCAATTTAAAATTTTATAAGAATAAAAATATTTAAATATTTACTTTAAATATGTAGACATTTATTTAAAACTAAATAAATAAGATATTAAATAAAATATATGTGGAAATAAAATATCTGTGTTATGTTATAAAATGTTATGTTTAACCGACATAATTGTTCTTGAGTGCTTGTATGTTCTTTTTTTTAGGCCATTTTTCCAGAAATAAATTAATTTAATTTTTTGTCAATTGCAAAAATTTTTAATAGATAAATTTTAGCATTAACATTTTTATATATTAAATATTAATACTTCAGGTTTTAGAATAAAATATTACATATTTTAAATATTTAATTCTTATAACATTAATATTTTTTTAGTATTAATAATAATTTGTAATATTAAAATTTTAGTTGTTTACTTGTATTATTAAATTTAAAGTATAAAATTAAATTAAATTTAAAAAATTTGTAAAATATTAAATTGAATATTAAATTATCTTGATAGTTCCGCACTTGGCAGAACTATATTGATAGTTCTACACTTCACACGTAGTTCTATCAATTTTGGTGTGTCTCTGTATTTTTTAATCTAAAAATATCTGAAAAATATTTTTTACTTAGCATTTTTTAAATTATAATTTTTCTAATATCATAATATTAAATCAAAGTATTTTTATATATGCACTTAAAATTTTGCATAATATTAAAATAAAAATACAGATCGTCACTATATTTGGATTTTTTTTGAAAATTTTAAAAAATTCATGATAAATATATTTATAATTACCATTTTGAAGTTAAATTTATGCTTCTTCAAAATAATGAGTTTTAGTTAAAAAAAAAAGAAAATCTATTTTCTAGTTTTGATACAAAACAGAACTATATTGTTCTATTACTAAAGTTCTGCTATATAGCAGAACGATATAGTTCTACTATGCGGCAGGACCATGTAGTGATGCTACATAGTAGAACTTCACAGTTCTGCTATGTAACACTGCACACCTTCTTTGACGAAGACTAAATACTTGAGGGAGATGGTAAACTTGTATTAAAAGCAATCAAATTACTAATCTTAATAATTTTTAAAAGTATAATATTTTAATTTGAATACGAGATTAAAGTTTTATAATTTTTGCTTTCTTTTAATACTTTATCAAATTTACTTTTTTTGAAAATTTTTGCTTTCTTTCTTTTTTGATTTTTCGCTAATTGTAAAACTTTTTAATAGATAAATTTTAGCATTAATATTTTAATATATTAAATATTAATATTTCAGGTTTTAGAATAAAATATTACATATTTTAAATAATTAATTCTTAAAACACTAATATTTTTTAGTATTAATACTAATTTGTAAAATTAAAATTTTAGTTGATTACTTATAATATTAAATTAAAATTTAAAAATTTATAAAATAGTAAATTGAATATTAAATTGTCTCGGTAGTCCGCACTTGGCAGAGCTACCTTGGTTAGTATTTTTTTAATCTAAAAATATCTGTAAAATATTTTTTAGTTAGTATTTTTAAAATTATAATTTTTCTAATATCATAACATTAAATCAAAATATTTTTATATATGCATTAAAAATTTGGCATAACAATAAAATAAAAATATCCATCATCACCATACTTGGAATTTTTTGAAAATTTTAAAAAATTTATGATTAATATATTTATAATTACCATTTTGAAATTGAATTTGTGCTTTTTCATAATAATGTATTTTAGTTAAAAAAATCTATTTTCTAATTCTGCCACAAAGCAGAACTACATTATTCTACTGCTAGTACTGTAGCATGCAGAACTACCTAGTTCTGCATATCGCACTCTCATTATCCCATTTACTACCCCATTTAATTCCTACATAATGACTTGCCTAATGACCCTTGAATGTGCCCACGTGAGTTGAGCTTCTTTCTCTCCCTATTGTGAGTTTGGGGGTTAGAGAGAATGAACATGGCTAGGGTTTGTACATATCTCTAGAGATAGAGATCTATTGAGGGTTAGAGAAAATTCCGAGTAGGTAATTTTCTGTCTGTTCTTCATCACTGGACTTGAGGATCAAGGCGTCGTGGATATGCGGTAGTGGTTTGGATCTCATGATCATCATCCCGACCGTGCAATCCGTTCGAGAGATTTCGCGACACAGTTGAATTTTTTAAAACCGACCCTATCGAGGTATTTACCCGAAAATTTCTGAATTTATTTACTTACGCTTCCACATATACAATTAAATCCAACATTGGTATCAGAGCGGTTGTTGGATTTAATTAAAAAAAATCAGAATTATTTTTGGGTATAAAAAAATTTTAGGGTCAGGATCACGAATGAGTTTCGTGAATCCGAGTAAACCGTAGGAATACCCATGGTCTAGGGATTACAAAAATGATTTTTGTTGAATTTTCCGAGTATGTTTAGGCCATGAAAAGTCCGATCGAAGTTTGTGACCGTATGGACTTTAAAACCTTAGATCTATGGCTTTAGAGAGCGGATCGATGCATGAAAATGGTTTTTGTGTGTTCCTTGCATCCTGATCTACATTTTCATGTATTTTGTTGTGAGTTTCGGAGGTCAGAAACCGGGATTTCCTAATAGTCGCGGAGGGCCGCGACTGGGATGGTTGAATTCCGCCCTTTTTTGGGTTGAAATCCTCCTAAAATCAAGTGTAAGATGTTTGGAGGATGCCCGGTAATTTTTTCCAGTCGAAAACCGTATGAAAAAGTGGCCAGAAATGAGTTTTCCAGCGATCGGGTAGAAAAACCCGTTGCAGAACCCGTCCAGCAAAGAAGACCCGACCCAGACCCAAGGCGCATACAACACACGAGTGAGGAACGCACGTCTAGCAGTATGAAGAGGGCGCGTGAAGCAGGTGAGTACACGGATCGGGTCGGACCTAACCCCGGTTCAACCCGCATTCTGACATACCGGGTCAGACCCCGACCAGTTGATCGGCTGGTCGGGTCAAACCCTGACTCCTTGACTGTCCTGGTCACCGACCCGGGCAACATGGCTCAGCACATGAAAGTGTGTGAGCCATGCGCCGCCAATAGGCGCATGTGCACCAAATTATTTCAGGCGCGTGCGCCAGGCTACTGCCAGCACGTGGAGGCATGTGGCAGCGCGTGGAGGCGTGCCGTCGGAGTGTGGCGGCGTGTGTGGACCCCGACGGCGCATTAGGTCGTCCGAAATTGAATTTTTTCAAATTTCTAAGAGTCTTATATCCATAATTGTGACTTTTTCGTGGGTTTTTGTGTGTCGAATCCAAGTCTGAATGATAAGATACGATTTTGTGTTGTATTGAATGGTGTTCGTTGACTCATATACTCACTTTGAGGTCTATATTCGAATTATTTTAGACTTGTTGATTCGTACGGTGCACAAAATGTGAGAAATAAGCATCACTAAGTCACTAATTCTCTCTTACTGTATTGAGAACTGTCGTATCAGATTTTTGTGAGGAGAGTAAACTGAATGTTGTGATCTGCGAGATTTCACACGGTAGATTCAATTTATCCTTGAGAAGCAAAATATGTTTGAGATTTTGAGGTACTAGATGGTGGGTCCCAGGGAGGGTACTGTACCTCAAGATAGACAGGATAAGGAGGTCTATCGTGCGTAGAATAAAAGGACAATCAAGTTAGGGCAATCCTTATCAGTGGCATGTACGCTGACTTGATCTCGTTCTATGAGCAATATCCTATAGATATGTCAGTTAGGATCGCCCTAAAAAAGCATTGTGTTGCTTTCTTCAGCTCTTAGTGTGAGGATGCAGAAGAAAAGGGCTGATCATACAATGATTTAACATTTGATTCAAATGTCGAGTATGATCACCGCATTGAGGAATGAATACGGATGAGCCAATTTCGGATGAGATTCAGGTACTGGGTGTGATTCAGTCTTTTACCTGATTCATGGGAAAATATTAAAACCTATTTCACGCGTGATGAGAGTATTCATACTTTTGTTAATGTGAGCAAGTATTGTGTGCTCGAGGAGGAGCGCCTAGAGGCGAGTAAATCGCACTCAAGTCATGCTTATGAAGTGGAGTTGAGTAAGAACTCCCATGGCATCAAGCCAACAACATAATCATGTGAAGAAAATTCGAGATCTAGGTAATAAAACCATCCAAAAAAACCGACAACAAGGTATAAAAGCGTAGGAAGAATGAGTTTAATAAGACCAATGCAAAGTGCTACGCTGAGGTAAACTTGGTCACTTCGCTCGTGAGTGTGACGAGCAGAAAGAATGCCCTTCTTCTTTACGTGTGTTGATATTGTGATGCTCGCTGATTTCTTTCCCTTATAGATTATAAATTTAGGAGCTACTTACCACGTAACTCGAGACAGAAGCGCGTAAATAAAGTTTAGTCAAGTGAATCCTCAAGTTAGGAGGATTTAAATCAGGGACAGAGCATTTGTCGTCGTCAGAAGGATCGACACTTGCTATGATATTCTCTATGCTCCGGGCATTCGACGGAACTTGAATTTAGTACCTTGTCTAATATTGACTAGAATATGCATAAAATCATCTATTTTAATAAATATGACAATTCTCTGAATTGTTCTGGTTTTGATCCATGATGGATGGAATGCACCGGGTGCTGCTCCTTTTAATGATTTTCTTGTCATTCTTCTATACCTTTACATCTGATTGCCTAGATGATAATATAGATGAGTGGCATAGTAGATTTGGATACATAGGGCGAGAGATGATAAATTGGTTAGCCATGAGTGGTTTGTAAGACCCGCTAACCAGATTCAAGTTGTCCGTATATGAGTTTTTTTGCCTAAATGGCAAAATCACAAGAACACAATTTGACAATGCAATGAGAGCTGGGACTCCATTGTAGTTAGACCGCTCCGATATTTGTAGTCTTATGAGCATGAGAGCTTGAAATGGAGCTGTGTACGTTATGACGTTTATCACGTTTTGGTTCGTCTATCTGATCGCACACAAGTCTGAGACATTAGAATGTTTCAGGAGGTTTATTAGCGAGATTGATAATCAGTTAGACTTCAGAATAAAAACTCTTAAAACTGATCGGTGGCGCGTGGTGCGAGCATTTGTCAGTATGACACAGAGAGCTCTTTTTCGAAAAGAGTATTACGAGATTAACTAACTATTCCTACTGCTTCTCAGTAGAGCAGAGTAGTCGAGATAAGGAATAGAACTTTGTTGGAAATGGTGAGATTTATGATGGCGCAAATCAATATGTCCGTCTCTCATTGGGGAAATGTTTTATTGACTGCTACCTACGTTCTCAACTGTGTCTCATTAAAGTCCGTACTCAGTACCCTACATGAGTTTTGGACAGGGAGATAGCCTGACCTTAGCCACTACTGGTTATGGGGTTGTGTCGCGATTTCTCGTATCCAAAAGGTGAGTTAAGCCTGTGAAAAAGTATGCATTCTTAGATGAACACATTGATGACACTATTATCAAGATTGAGTATTGTTATACCACATTCCTTGAAAATAATTTTCCTAAGAGAGGTGAAATCAATTTGGACCTTACTTCTATGAGATGGATGAGTTTATTAACTCAGGTGACCCCAGCGACGGGATACAAGAATCCATTACGGATCTTGGTCTCAGTGGGAGTGATCCATCAAGAGGTGAAGAGTTTTTTTTTCCTCATAAGAGTATCGAGAATGCGTACTCAAACGCCGCTTCCTGATTGAGGGTGAGGCCTTCGTTATAACTCTTGAGGATGATTAGAAATCTCAAACGGTGCAAGAGGCTCTCGAGAGTTTTACGAAAACCCATTTATTGAAAGCCATAAATGAAGATGAAGGAGTCGATGAGAATCAACAGGGTCCGGGACTTGGTTGATTTGCCTGCGGGTAAAAGGACCATTAGGAACGAGTATGTTCTCAACGTCAAGAGAAAAGTTGATGGATCGATGGAGAAGTATAAGGTCTGTCTAGTAACCAAGGGTTACATTTAGACTGAGGGGCTTGGACTACCAGGGAGTCATAGTCCAATTTACCTCGATCCGTTTAGCGATTATCCTGAACATGGATTAGAGTTATACTAGATAGAC
Organism: Dillenia suffruticosa; assembly: GCA_033439265.1. Classification (NCBI taxonomy): domain Eukaryota; kingdom Viridiplantae; phylum Streptophyta; class Magnoliopsida; order Dilleniales; family Dilleniaceae; genus Dillenia; species Dillenia suffruticosa. The sequence continues at coordinate 8,597,550 of JAVTVX010000005.1, forward strand.
GTATAGACCACTTTTTGTAATGGAAGTCTGGATGAGACGAGCTACATGGAGCATCCCTCTGGGTTCGTTTACGTAAATCAGGTGGGTAAGGTCTGTTGACTTTGGAAATCAACATACGGCCTTAAACACTCAAACAGGTGGTGGTACCTGAGATTTCACGAGAATGTGATATCTTATGATGTTATAATGATCGAGGAGGATCATTGTATCTATCTCATATGTCATGATAACTCTTTGGCCTTAAGCACTCATCCAAGCAGTGGTACTTGAGATTTCACGAGGAGGTGATATCTTATGATGTTATAATAATCGAGAAGGATTATTGTATCTATCTGATACATCATGTGACTCTTTTATGATCATGTTCTCATATGCAGGTGACATTCTGTTGGCCGGGGATACATAGAGTATCCAATGACCATAGCAACATGGTTATTGTTCATGGGAGAGGTTTTAGTTTATTTTTGGAATTTGGATCCAGAGGGATCGCTTGAGAATGGTATTGACTCTTTAATAAGAGTTACATCAGATAGATTCTTGAGTATTTCGAGATGAGTGATAACAACTAAATAGATACTCTATCGCTAAAGGTGAAGACCTGATTCCTAACATATGTCCTCAAATTCAGAAAGAAATAAGGGAGATGAGCAGAATCCCTTATGCCAATGTAATGTGTATTCTAGTGTATGCGATGAGGCATGCACGTGCAATATACAGTCTAATGTATGTGATGAGGCGTACACGACCAGACGTTTATTTCGTAGTTGATCTGGTAAGTAGGTGTCAATCGAATATTGCAAGAGATCACTATAGAGCAGTGAAAATAATTATGAGATATCTCATGAGAACCGAGAACCTCTCCATGTGTTACGGAGGAGGTGATTTGTATTTTTTGTTGGGTATTTAAATGATGACTGGGAGTAGCGATCTGAATGAACGTAAACTGACGTAAGGTTTTATCTTCTTAAAGCAGTAAAAAGTAAACATGTATAGCTCTATCTATGATAGAGACTGCGTTTGTTGGATACTCAATAGCAGTTCATGAGAGTGTTTGGTTTCAAATATTGCTGAATGACTTAGGGTTGTGGCAGATAGTGGAAGGTCAGCAATGATTATTGTGATAATCAGACCTTATTGCCAACAACTGAGACCGTAAGTATTATAATGAAGCCAAACATATTGATATCTGAGATCACTCTATGATATTGAGTATTGTGACAACTAAGTACATCTTGATATATAGCATCGTGGCTGATCCCTTCACAAAACCCATTGTGAGAGATTCCTTTGTGAGATAAGGAATCATTAGATTTTGTGTACTTTGACATTTCTCATCGTGTTTTATTTTTTGATACTTATTAAAATATATGACATGTATGCATTATTGGGTCACAAGTTTATTTCATGCACTTATTCGTTATTATATCTTCTGTAATATCTTATAATAAAATATGTGTTAGGCAGACATGGTCGACTCTCTCACATGAGTGACCACTCCGACTCTGAGTGAGCGGGGATGAAACGGTTTCTAATTGTAAGAGGATTTGAGAGTGGCTTTGCTTTAATATGTGTTCAGGATGTGATCATGTACGAGATGATCGACATAGAAATACCCATATCAATGTTGCCTGTAAGTAGCCATGTTTGAGATCTCAGCTATCACTTGCGATCAGTGATATTGTCTCTGAGATACTCTCTCTCAGATCTCTGGGTAAAGTCATATCTGTAGACTGAATCCTATACTTGCATAGTGTTAGAGAAATCTGACATATGCTCTTTAAGAGATGAGAGAATAATACTATGGCACGTGTTTCATACCACGTATGATGAGATGACCTGAGACAATAGGAACTATTATTTAAAACGATAGTATGATCATGATCCCCGTTCCCACTGTATGAGACCTGAGATCCATTGGGTGGGATCTCGTGCCCTTATTATTTTCAGCTGTTTCTAGAAGTTTTGGTTCAATGTTGCTATTTAAGTTTGTTTATCTATGGGCTGGAAGATAAATTGAGGTCTAAGAGACAGGTTTAGGAAAGCAGCTGAATTGACACCGATAGATTCGAGTTTGGGAAAAGGAAGACCAATCGCCATTATATCATGATGTTGTATTCACAGGTAACCTATTATGTTAATCCGTGTTGGGATTCAAACATAATAGTAATACATAGTTAAGCAAACAATTAGGGATCGCTTTCGATGAGAAAAGTGACTCAATGGATATAGTTACATTGGATCTGGCATACAACGAGTTTTTTTTACACTAACGATGGCTTCTCGGTCATCCTAATAGGTGTATCGAGAAGTCTTTGCTTGCAGGTGTACTCGCCGATCGTACGACGCCCAATCTTGTATGAAAGTCCAGTAGGGTGATGTAAATAAATCGCATGAGTTGTAATCTTGTAATGGACGTAAAATGCTCTCTTGTGCAAGTGAGAGATGTTGGAAAATGGCCATGAGGGGCATTTTGGTAATTTCGGGATAATAGGGTAACTCCCAGTATCCCATTTACCACCCCATTTAATTCCCACATAATGACTTACTTAATGACCCTTGAATGTGCCCACGTGAGTTGAGCTTCTTCCTCTCTCTATTGTGAGTTTGGAGGTTAGAGAGAATGAGCATGGCTAGGGTTTGCACATATCTCTAGAGATAGAGATCTATTGAGGGTTAGGAAAATTTTCGAGTAGGAAATTTTCTATATGTTCTTTGTCGCCGGACTTGAGGATCGAGGCATCGTGGATATGTGGTGGTGGTTCAGATCTCGTGATCACCATTCTGACCGTGCAATCCGTTTGAAAGATTTCATGACACAGTTGAATTTTTGAAGACCGACTCTATTGAGGTATTTACTTGAAAAATTCTGAATTTATTTACTTACACTTCTGCATGTGCGATTAAATCCAACAGCAAAACTACCTAGTTTTGCACCAATCTAGTTATGCACCATGCAGAACTATAATTCTGCAATTTCTTTTTTTTTTCCTTTTCTTTTCTCACTCCCTATTAATTTTTTCTTTTTTGATATTTTTAAATGATATCATTGAATAATTTTTTATCAATATTAATAAAATTTGAAATTTGAAATTAAGAATTTTACATAGAAAATTATGCGGATAAAAATTAAAAACTTTTGTTAGCAACACTCGTATTCGTAACTCTGAGGTAATTGAACAATGAAATGAGTCAGGACAAACACTTGCAACAGAACAGCCACTCTATGATCGAATACCCAATAGTCGAACAGATATACTCCACAAGCACTTGCCGAATAACTCTCATGATCCAACAATAGGTTTTTTCTTTTTATTAGTTAATATATGGATCATGAATTTGATGACTGTTCAACCATAAAAAATATAATAAAAATATTTTATTGCATGCAATTTTAAAACTGCATGCCAAGAAAAATAGATGAGGGAAAAAAAAAGAAAGTGGTTTCGAACAGCGCAGAACTTTATGCAATATATCAATGGAAGGGTGATATAACTACCAAGCAAATTCAGAGGATCCATTTTTTGAACCTATATGTTACACAGCAAGCACTACTGCCATTAATCTCTTTCTCGAGCAGAGCAGACACTAATTATTCTGACATAGAGGAACCAAGTGTAGAGTAAAAAGGATAGAAATTTGAAATCAAGTTAGAAATTTGAAACCAAAATTTAAAATCAAAATATTAAATAATTTAAGTGTAAAAAATTTATAAATATTAATATTTAATTTAAAATTTTTAAAACATAAAAATAAAAAAAAAATAATTATAAATTTGAATGAATAAATATAAAAATGTATGAAAGAATTGGATTAAAAAATTGAGTAATTTTCAAAAAAAAAAATCTAAATATAGAAGAGAAGAATATATAGAATAAAAGAAGAGAGAGATTTAAAAGTTTTATAAAATACATAAAATTAATATAGGAGATTCATTTTTTTAATGATGGTAGTATGAAAAAAAATTTTGTTTTGCAGTTGAGAATAATTTTGAGGGTTTTCCACATATCACAAATTCTAGAAAAAAAATAGAAAATCAAAGTACATAATTTAGGTTATTTATATGAGTACAATTGCTTTAAAGTTTGATTCAATTCATTCACCAATTTAAAAAAAAATAAAATTTTAAATTCATTTACAAATAAATGAACCAGATTTGAAAATAACTGAATTTAAAAATTCATAGATTTGGTTTTTTGCTTAATACTTTTGCAAACTATTTTGTCGATCAAAGTCAGTCCTTCATTCGTTAACCAAAGCCCTTGCTTGGTCGACGATCTCCTTCAGTCCACCAAAAGCTGAGCTTCTATCAACCAAAACCACAACAAAAACACATTAGGCCAACACTGATTTAATGATTTAATTTAAAATTATAATATTTAATAATTTAACTATAAAAATTCATAAATATTAATATTTGATTTAAAGTTTTTAAAAATAAAAATTTTAAAAAATAATTTAAATATTTATATAACATTAAAGTAATTAGAAAAATTAAACATTAAAAGTAACACTTTATCTGAACTAAATATTAAACGCTAAATCAAATATTGTTTATCTATAAAAAATCAGAATAGTTTTTACTTGGTAGAACTATCTTGGTAGTTTTGCACTTCGCAGAACTATCTTGGTAGGAGGGAGGAGGGGAGAGAGAGAGAGAATGAGAGGGAGGTAGTATCCTACTGCACAGTCGAAAGAATCGGGCGAAGGAGAAGGTCCAACAGTGCGGCGCGAGCACAATACGCGTGCAGAGGCGCGTCTGTGCAAGAGCTGTTGGCGCGTGGCTCTCATGCGTGTATAGGCGCGTGAGACTCCAAGTCCAGAAATGGTCTGGACTGAACCGAGTCAGACCCGACCCGCGACCGGGTTCCGGTTTCGACCCGCGCCCGCATCTGGATCCGACCTGGGGACACAGGCTGTACGCGTACAGGCGCGTCGCCCGCTCACCCTCTCGTAAGGCGCGTGGTCCAATGCGCAGCGGGCACTTGCAGGCGCATGCTTGACTCGCTGTGCATCCTGTATACGCTTGTCTTGAGGTCTGTACTCGAGTCATTTTGGTCTTGGTGATTCATATGGTACATAAAATTGTGAATTTAAACATCAATTATCACTAATGTCTCTTTTTCTATGTGACAGAGACATGGTTACAACGAAAACTGTCGTTCTAGATCTCGTTAAAGGAGACAAGCTGATCGGTGACAACTATGATATTTGACACCGAAAGGTTCAGTTTGTTTTCGAGGAACAAGAGCTCGGGGAAGTTCTTAAGAACGAGATAGTGGACTCCAGGGAAGATACCACGGCACAAACACGATGGGATCAAGAGGTGTATCGTGCTTGGAAAAAGAAGGATGGCCAAGCGAGGGTGATCCTTCTTAGTAGCATGCACGATGAGCTGATTCCGATTTACGAACAGTATCCTACTGCACAGTCGATCTCGCATGCTCTGAGAGAGCATTATGGCGTCCCGTTAGCTTCTAAGTTAAGGATGCTGACCTATAAATTCATCACTTACAAGAAGAGGCACGATCATACCATGAAATAGTATTTAATGCACATGTCGAGTACTGAATAATATGAGGGAGCCGATGTCTAATGAGCTTCAGGTACTAGGTGTATCCAGTCCTTGCCTGACTCTTGGGATGTGGTTAAAACCTATCTCACGCACACTGAGAGTATTCATACTTTCATGGACATGAGTAGGCACTGTGAGTTCGAGGAGGAACATCAGGAAGTGGCTAGGTCTTCTTTTGCTCATGCTAATATTGCGGAGTCGAGTACGGGCTCCCGAAGTTTAAAGAGCAAGTGGCGCAAGCATGAGTAGAAGGCCAAGGGCCAAGGCAAGAAGAAGCAACCTACCAAGACCAACGACAAAGGAAAGAAATGCAAGAAGAAGGAGCTCGATAAGAGCAAAGTCCAATGCTATGTTTGTGGCAAGTTTGACATTTCACACGCGAGTGTGGCGAGCGAAAGGTATGTCATTCTTCTTTACATGGTTTGAGTTACGTGTCATCTAGTGTGATGCTCACTAACTTTTCTCCTTTATGGATTGTAGACTCAGCAGTCACAGACCATGTAGCTCGGGACAGGAGCGTATACGTGGAGTTCCGCCGTTTAAATCCCCAAGCGAGGAGGCTGTACGTGGGGAATGGAGCATTTGTAGAAGTAAAAGGGATTGACACTTGCAAGCTATTGCTACGAAGTGACCAACTCTTATATCTTCATGACGTTTTGTATGCTCTTGAGATTAGGCGGAATCTTGTATCTGTCCGATGTTTGGATTTGTTAGGATATTTTGTGTTGTTGGAAAACTCTAGAGTTTCCATTACTTATAACAGTTATTTGATTTGTTCCGGTTTGGTCCATGAGAGACTTTATGTACTGGATATGATTTCATTTTATGAGATTTATTCTTCTTCTACTATTGCTTTTGCATCTGATAGTGTAGTGGATGATGTAAATGTATGGCATAGTAGGCTTAGCCACATAGGGCAAGAGAGGATGGCCCGGTTAGCTACAAGTGGCTTGTTGGGCCCGCTAACCAAGGTCCAGTTGCTCGTATGTGAGTTTTGCCTTGCGGGCAAAACCACTAAAAAACCATTTGGGAAAACAATGAGAGCTGGGACTCCATTGCAATTGGTCAATTCCGATATTTGTGGACCTATGACTGTGAGAGCCTCAAACGGAGTCACGTATTTTATTACGTTTATAAATGATGATCTTGCACAAGTTTGAGGCACTAGAGTGCTTAGGAGATTTATCAGTAAGGTTGAAAATCAGCTAGATTTGAGGGTAAAAACTCTCAGAACCAATCGGGGGTGCGAGTATCTATCTGAGCAATTCAAAGAGCTCTGTTTCGATAAAAGCATTACGAGACAGTTGACTATTCTTGCTACTCCTCAGCAGAACGGAGTAGCCGAGAGAAAGAATAGGACTCTGTTGGAGATGGTGAGATCGATGATGGCATAAACCAACCTACCTATCTCCCATTGGGTGGATGCGTTGTTGACTGCGGCCTACGTCCTTAACCGTGTTTTGACAAAGTCTGCAGTCAACACCCCATACAAGCTTTGGACAGGGAGACAGCCTGACTTTAGCCACTTGAGGCCATGGGGTTACGCTGCGTATGTTCGTGATTCCTTGCATCAATACGGCAATTTAGGCCCGCGAGAAAAGAAGTGTATCTTTATTAGATACCCTGAACGCTCCAAAGGATATGTGTTCCTAGGAGAACATACGGAAAGCACTGTCACTGAGATAGAGTCTCGTGATGTCACTTTTCTTGAAAGTGATTTCCCTAAGAGAAGAGAAATCGATCGAGAACTCATCTTTTATAAGATGGATGAGCCTAGTGGCTCAGCTGAACCCAGTGACGGAACTCAAGAGCCGATTATAGATCTTGGTCTTAGTAGGAGCGATCCATCTGAAGGTGTAGAACCTCTCTCTCCTCGAAAGAGTAGTCGGGGACAAGTACCACGTTGCCGTTTCCCGATTGAGGATGAGATCCTCATTGTGACTCCTGAGGACGATAAAGAGCCGAGGACTATACAGGAGGCTCTCGAGGGTTCAGCAAAGGACCAATGGTTATAGGCCATGCACGAGGAAATGGAATCAATGAGAGTTAACGAAGTCTGGGAGCTAGTTGACTTACCTGAGGAAAGAAAGGCCATTGGGAACAAGTGGGTTCTCAAAATTAGAAAAAAGGCCAACGGATCGATTGAGAGGTACAAGACCCATCTGGTAGTCAAGGGTTACACGCAAACTAAGGACATTGACTACGAGGAGACTTTCTCCCCAGTAATCAAGTTTACTTCGATCCGTTCACTTTTGGTGATTGTCGCTAGTATGGATCTTGAATTACACCAGATGGACGTCAAGGCCACTTTTCTTAACGGGAGCCTGGATGAGGAGATCTACATGGAACAGCCCCTTGGGTTTGTTCTAGTAGGTCAGGAGGACAAGGTCTGTCGACTTCGAAAGTCGATATACGGCCTAAAACAGTCATCTAGGCGGTGGTATCTAAGATTTCACGAGGAAGTGATATCTTACGGTTTTACGATGGTCGAGGAGGATCTTGTGTCTATCTGATTCGGTCCGATAACTCTTTTGTGATCTTGTCGTTGTATGTGGATGACTTAATGTTAGCCGGAAACGACATTCAGTATTTAATGACCCTCAAAGTGTGGTTGTCATCCAGTTTTGATATGAAAGACATGGGTGAAGATGAATTCATCCTAGGAGTTAAGATCCAAAGGGATCGCTCGAAAAATATGTTTGCTCTTTCACAAGAGACATACATTAGGAAAATTCTCAAGTGTTTTGGGATGAGTGATTGTAATCCCATAGATACTCCAATCGCCAAAAGTAAAGGTCTGAGCCTAGAAATGTGCCCAAAAACTCAGGAAAAGGTAAGGGAAATGAGTAAAATATCTTACTCTAGTGTAGTGGGAAGTTTAATGTACGCAATGTCGTGTACTAGACCAGAATTTGTTATGCAGTTGGTCTGGTGAGCAGATCTTAGACAAATCTTGGAAGGGGTCACTAGAAAGCAGTGAAAAAGATTTTTCGATATCTAAAAGGAACTGCAAACTTCTCCTTATATTACGAAGGAGGCGATTTGTGCCTTATGGGCTATTCGGACGCCGACTCGGGAGGCGATTTGGATAAGCGCAAATTGACATCAGGTTTTGCTTTCTTGCTCAATGGTGGGGCCGTCTCATGGAGCAGCAAGAAGCAAACCTGTATTACTCTATCTACAATGGAAGCTGAATTCGTGGCATGCTCAGTTGCAATTCAGGAGAGTGTTTGGCTTTGAGACTACTGGATGACTTAGGGATTGTAGCGGATGGTGGGAGGCCAGTAATGATTTTTTGTGATAATCAGTCCGCTATCGCTTACACTCGAGACCTTAAGTTTCATAGTAGGACCAAACACATCGATACCAAATACCATTATGTTAAAGATATCATCGAGAATGGTGAAGTGACCGTCAAGTACATTTCGACACACAGTATGGTGGCTGACCATTTCACCAAACCCATCACAAGAGACTCCTTTTTAGGGCATAGAGAGTCATTGGGTTTGAGTATCTTTTGACATTTCTCAGTTTGTACTTATAGATGACATTGATGCTTATTGATTTTTTATATATATGATTATAGTGCATTATTCAGTCACTTTTGTGTTATATTTTCATTTAATGCACTTACTTTTTATTATCATATATATGTTCTGTGATGTAATGATATATATGTCAGGCAGGCGAGGTCGACTCTCTCACACGAGTGACCACCTCCAACTCTGAGTGAGTGGGGATGAGACGGTTTCTAGCAGTAAGATGTTTTGAGAGTGGCCCTACTAGAATATAAGTCGTCCTGATACGTGTTCAGGATAAGGTCATATGTGATATACCGACATAGAAGTACCCACATCCATGTTGCCTGTGAGTAGTCAGGTTTGAGATCTCGGAATCACCTGTGATTTGTGATATTGTCTCTTAGTTACTATCTCTGAGATCTCTGGATAAAGTCTTATGTGTAGACTGAGTCTCCATACCTGCACAGTGTTAGAGAAATCTGACATATGCCCTTTTGAGAGATGGGGAGTAACACTATGACACGTGTTTCATACCACATGTGAAAAGACGACTGGAGATAGTGGGAGCTATATTACTTGAGACAATAACTTAAAATTTATCCCCAAGCCCCACTGTGTGAGATCTGAAATCTATTGGGTGGGATCTCTTGTACCCTTATTACTTTTGGCTGTCTCTTGAGGTCATGATTCAGTATTTGCTAGTTTAGTCTGTTTACCGATGGCCCGAAAGATAAATTGAGCTCTGAGGGACATGTCTAGGAAAACAGCTGAACTGAGATCGATAGACTCGAGTTTGGGAAAAGGAAGACCAATTGATATTGCATCATTGTGTTATATTCACCGACCAGTTTTTTATGTTCGTCTACATAAGGATTTGAATATAATAGTGGATACATAGTCGAGCGATATTTGAGGATTATTTTCGATGAGGTAAGTAGTTCGATCGATATAATTAGTCTTGGATTTGGGATACAACGAGCTTTCTTTTGATACTAACGATAACTCATCGATCATCCTAACAGGTGTATCAAAACGTTTTTGCTTGCAGGTGTACTTGCTAGTCACACAACATCCAATCCTGTATGAAAGTCCAGTAGGGTGATGTAAAAGATCGCATGAGTTGTGATCTTGTGATGGATATAGATACCCTCGTGTGCAAGTGGAAGATGTTGGTTAATAGTGTGCACACATGGGGCATTTAACAACAAAATAAAAGAAAAGTAAAAATTTGAATTTTTACTTAGAGAATATTGGGTGGTTAAATCCCAATTATCTCTCTCTCCCAAAAACCTCTCCATGTTTTACTCCAACACAACCTACGTGATTGATGTGGGTTATTCTTCTTGATTGAGAGCAAGAACAAGTAATTTTCTAAGAGAAAAAAATATAGTGAACGTACATTGAAGTGGTGAGAGGATTTTTCTTGGAGAGAAAAATACACCATTTTTTAGGGTTTGCAAAATTCCAACTGAAGGGAATTTTCGGATCATCGAACTAAGGATTGAGACGTCGTGATTCTGTGGTGATAGTTCGTTATACGTGGCTATCATCCCGACCACGAGTGATTGGTGTTCAGAGTTTGTGATTCCTAAGATTTTCTGTATCACCGATTGAGTTATACCGTGAACTTGACATTTTACAATTCTGAAAAAATTATTTGTTATTATTTCTGCTGCGTGATTGAGTCACCATCTCTAACACTTACAGTGAGAGAATGAGTAGAAGCAAAGTACTCTTACACATGGTGATAGAAAAAATAAACCAGTTCAATGATAAGCTCTATTGCATTTGCATAATCTAACAGCCTGGAAAACTATAGTGTCTGGCTTCCGAGGTGTTCCAAGCACTTCCTGACATGGAGGTTGGTCAAGAAAAGTTACAAATGCATCTCTTGAAGTTTTTCATTGACTCAAAAATTATGCTCAACCACTCACTATCAATGCAGGGATTATCCATTTCATTCAGACATTTAGCACCATCAGGAACACATCTATTTGTTATCATTATTTGAATATATATATATATATATATTAAAAAAATGAATGGGGATGATTCTTGTATAATCTAAACAAGAGAAAAGCAATCTACCAAAAAGGAAAATAAAAAAGGGAGAGCAAAGTAAGCTAAAACTTGAAACTCCTAGACTGAGAATCCACAAAACCAGAGTGGGATGATTCAATCCCCTCAAAGATTCTCACATAATTATCCATCCATGCCAAGCCAAAAGGAAAAAAGGGGGGGGGGGGAGTAGCCTGAGGGACTGCCAAATGAATAATCTTCCTATTCCCCATACAGACTTCAACCTCCTCCTTCTCAGCATCCAAACTTTTAGTAGACATTCCAACTCCACCTTTGACCACCTAGGTTGAATATCCATAATATTAAGAGCTTCCCAGGAGTATGATGGATCTTAATTCGGATACTCAATCAAAATAAGCATCACAAACATGAACTGAACCTTGTTTTAATGAGTCAACCATGTTGCTCAAAGCACAATCAGCCGATAGAATTCAAATTAAGGAAAATACTAAAAACTTAACTTGACCAAGACCATCATAAATGCATTTGGGATTGACTTGTATGATACATGAGTCAAACTCAAGCTTACAACTAAGCTCTTTTACAAATCAAGCGCAAACAACTTTTTAATCAGCAGAACACAATCACACTCCAATTTGGACCCTTGATTGAAATCCCAACACACAATTATTATACTAATAGAAGTCATGATTATCACAAGAGTTTTCTGTTTATGTATCCTAATAAGTTAAATATTTTCTTGTTGGCTACTAGAAGTATCTCTGTAAACGTAAGAATCGAACAATCTCTGTGGGGTTGAGGTAGGAAGCAACAATCTCAATCTCAATTTGAACACTCTTTTAATGAGTAAGAGTTGCAAAGCACTGCCATCCTGAAATCTGAATCAAGGAATAAACAGGAAACCAACCTGAAGAAGATTAACGTAAGCCCATTTGAGTTTGGAAAGTATGATGAATGAGTCAAACTCAAGGTTATTTTCAATCACAATGCATATTTTCTAAAATCATGATTTGAATAATGCTCTAACGTGCAAAAACAAACTTAATGAAACAAATTTGGTTAGCTATGTTGCATGCATGCTTATGGACCCTGTGTAGAATCAACACCACTAGAAAACGAACTTTCAGTGACGGAAAATTCCGCCACTGAAAGTCCCTTTTCCGTCACTGAATAGTATCAGCGACGGATTTTTTCCGTCGCTAAATCCGTCACTAATAGTGACCCCGCTAAATATCAACGACAGATTTTTTTCTGTCGCTGATATCCGTCGTTGAAAAAAAAATAAATAAATAAAAATAAAAATAAAATAAATAAATAAAAATAAAAATAAAATAAAATATATAAATAAAAATAGAAAAAATAAAAAATAAAAAAAAATCAGCGACAGACCCAATTTGTCTCTGATTTTAGAGTTCTCAAAAAAATATTGCGATATGCTCCTCGCAACCCGTAGCCCGCCGACGCGCATCCTTTAATTTGTGAAAAACGCTCCAGTCACCTTAAAACCCCGGCACAAGTGAAATTATATGAGCAACAACCACCAAGCCAAGCTACAGATCTAATCATATAACTATTTTTTTTACTTATTATCTTTATCTCATAATTTTTAATAATAATAAAATAATATAAAATTATAATTTATTAAAAAATAATAAAATAATTTTATTTTAGCTTAAAATAAAATAATAAAAAATTTTAAAAAATAAAATAATATTATCCTTCTACAAAATAAAATAAAAATAAAAATAATTATATTAAATAAAATTTAAAAAATTAAAAAATTTTAAAAAATACGTCGCTAATCCATCGATAATCCGTTGCTAGTTTTTCCGTCGGTAATCCATTGCTAATTTTTCCGTCGCTAATCCGTCGATAATCCATTGGTAAAATTTTCGTCGGTAATCTGTCACTGAAAGATTTACAAAAAAATTAAAAAAAAAACTTTAAATTTTAAATTTTAAAAAAATCCGTCGCTAATCTGTCAGTAAAATTTTCGTCGGTAATCCATTGTAATTCCGTCAGTATTACCGACGAAAAAAAATCCATCAGTAATTTTCTATCGCTGAAAATCCATTTTCTAGTAGTGATAGGATTCATATACCAGTGCCCAAAAACCAATATAAATGTCAATGATTGGAAAAAAAAAATGACAACAAGAAGACACATAAAGCAACATACATTTCTTCATAGGATTGGTATTTAAGATATACGAATCGACTTTTTTACTGAAATAAGAAACAAAAAAACTTACATTGATTAGTCCCAATGATAAAGGTATCAAATTGAAGATTGTTGCGCTTTACAAAATCAACAACTTGATTCATTTCCATTGGATTTGCTTTCATTCCTTCTTGCTCAATTCTACAAATGACCAAAATGAAGTTTCAGATTTGTGTGAACTTTAAGGAAACAGACAACAAAATAAGAGCAATGTGGATAGATGCGGCCACTGTTTAAGCAACTCAGCTGTAAGCTTTTTAATTACAAGAAATTTTTTTTAAAATTATCTATATTCAACTATTGACCCCCTTCTAGTTGAATATCAATCGGTATCAGAGTGAATGTGTTGTTAGAAACCCTAACAGCTTAGCACCAAAAATCCAAATGACCATTAACGGAGACAATGTACCAATAGAAGCATGTTCAACAAATCATACACCCTTCTTCAATGAAAGCAATTTCAACTATTAGAAGAAAAGGATACACAATTTCATAATTGCATAGGATCTCAATGCTTGGCAAATAATCGAGGAAGGTTTTGAATTTCCCACAGAAAAGGTTGGTGGTGTACATGTGCTAGTCAAGTTAAAGAACATGACAATCGAGCAAAAGAAGACCTATCAAACTAACTACAAGACTATATATCTCCTTGACTCTGCCCTAAACATTAACGAATACAATTGAGTTTAATCATACATCAAAGCAAAAGAAATCTAGGAAAAACTCGAAACTACTTACGAAAACACTGATCAAGTTTGCAAAAGCAAATCAGACTACTGAAATAAGAGTACAAAGTCTTCAAAATGAAAAAAAAGAGAAACTATCAGCGAAATGATGACAAGGTTCAATAAGATAACAAATGAATTAAGATCACTTGGAAAGGGAATTCCTCAAGAAGATATAGTGGACAAGATTCTAAGGAGCTTGTCAAAGTCTTAGAAACCTAAAGTTATAGCAATAGAAGAGTTTAAGAATCTTGAAACCTTGACCATGGATGAACTCACGGGGTCCTTAATAACCAATGAGATAAAATTGAATGTGAAGGAGTCAGGAAAAGATGAAAGAGGCAAAGGAGTGGCTCTCAAAACCGAGAGTGATGAAAATACCTCAAACCCAGAGGAAGAAGACAATGAAGAAGATGAAGCACTACTAGCCAGAAGATTCAAGAAGTTTATGATGCGAAGAAAAAATAAGAATAAATCATACTTCAAAAGGCCAAAATCAAGTGTTTTGAGTGCAAGAAATTGGGACACATAAAAGCTGATTGTTCCCAACTAAAAAAATGATGAAAAGAAAAATAAGAAAGAAAGAAAGGTGAAGAAAAAGAAGAAGGCACTTGCAGTTTGGAGTGATGAAGACTCTGGCTCAAGTAGAGAAGAACAAGCAAATGAACAAGTTAACTTCTGGTTCATGGCCAATAAAGAATTCTACGATAATGAGATAAATTCTACTTCCTATTTCTCTTATTCTAATTTCGATGAAAACAATTTCACCATCACTGAACCACATGAAACATTACTAAAATCACTCAAAGAATTAAAAAGATTAAAAATGAAAAATAATTTGTTAAAAAAAGACATGACTAAAATTGTTAAGACATTAGAAAAATAAAAAATAGAAGCAAATGAATTAAGAGAGAAAAATGCTAAATTAGAATTGAAAATTGCCAAAATCGAAAAGGAATTAAACAATAAACATCTGAATCAGCAAAATGAAAAAAAAAATAGTGAAAATCACATGAATGAAAATATAGCTTTATGAAAGGAATTAATTGAACAGAAGGAGAAAAACATTAGGTAAAGTACCATACTAATGAAATTCATACAGTGTCAAGAAAAACTAGATATCATTCTAGGAGCACAAAGAGTAGTATTTGATAACATTGAGTTAGGATATAAATCCTATAAAAATCTAGAAAAAGTTATATAAATTCTTCGTACCTAGTTCAGAAAATATCAACACACATGCATGAAATTGGAGTACAAGTCAAAATTATAAATTTAGAAATAATAGCAATTGTATAAATTCATCGATGTAAAGAACTCAAAAATGGATAATAGCAATTGTACCCACTGCAAAAGATTTTAACACTCTATTTACACTTGCTGGTCTAAGAACTAATCAACAATGAACCTAAAATGGATTCCCAATGATCAAATTAAAACTAACTCAATCGGACCCAAGAAAATATAGGTACCAAAGACAAAAATATGATTGAATCTTGTTGCAGATCTGTTTAAAATCAAAGGCCTAAAAGGTCAGTCTGGTATATTGATAGTTGTTGTTCAAGGTATACGACTAAAGATATCTCAAAATTCTCATCTCTTGAGAAGAAAAGGGAGGAAAGGTAGCCTTTGGTAACAACTCGAAAGGGAAAGTCATTGGGATAAACAACATTGAAGGTAAATCCTCTTACTCTCAAATTCAGAATATTCTTCTCGTTTCTAGTCTTAAATTTAGTTTGTTGAGTGTCAGTCAACTATGTGATAAAGGTTATACAGTCATATTTGAATCTGATACATACTCTATTATTGACAAAACCTCTGGTAAAGTTAAATTTACTGGTTTTAGAAGAGAAAATATCTATGTAATTGATTTAAAACAATTAGAAATTCAAAATGAATCTTGCCTAATTGCATTAAGTAAGAACAATTCATGACTATAGCACATAGCACAGGGGATTAGAACACGCAAGCATGGATACAATTTCAAAGTGTATTAGGAAAGACATTGTGAAATGTCTACCCAAGTTAAAAAATGAAAAAAATAAGTTGTGTGATGTTTGTATGAAAGGAAAATAAACCAAAACTTTCTTCAAGCCCAAAAACTGTGTATCTACTAGCACTCCTCTGGAACTCTTGCATATAAAGTTATTCGAACCAACGAGAACTCAGAATTTAGGAGTAAAATATTACGGTTTTGTGATCATCTATAATTACTATAGATACATTTTGGTGTTATTCCTAACCAAAAAGGAGGAAACCAGTGAAATTTTTATCAAATTGTGTAAGAAAATTCAAAATGAAAAGGGAATTATAGTTAAGAGTATTAAAAGTGATCATAGTAAAAAAATTTGAAAACAAAACCATGGAAGAATTTTATAGCAATCATAGTATTGATCACAATTTCTCAACTCCTAGAATACCTAAACAAAATAGGATAGTAGAAAGGAAAAATAAAATATTGCAAGAAATGGCTAGAACCATACTCTATGATCATAATTTGCCAAAATTAATTTGGGCAGAAGTAGTGAATGCTGCTTGTTACATCTTGAATACGGCATTAATCAGACCAATCTTAAAGAAAACTCCATATGACTTTTACAAAGTAAGGAAACCTAATATAATTTATTTTAGAAATTTCGAATGCAAATACTTTGTTTTGAACAATGGAAAAGAAATCTTAGGAAAATTTGATACCAAAGTAATGAAGGAATTCTCTTAAGCTATTCAACAGTAAGTAAAGTATATAGAGTTTAAAACAAAAGAAGCATGACGGTAGAAGAATCAATATGTATGGAATTTGACAAAAAAATGACACTGATAAAAAAAGATCAGATGATGAAGATTTATTTGAAAAGCTTAATGAATTGAATTTTACAGAAAAGATGAATTCTCTGAATGTCACGCCCCGACCCACTCCCGAGCCAGGCACGCAACGAGCCCGCCGCGGCACCCAGATGCACAGGCACCACGTCCCGCACATCAAAACACCGTAAGGCTGTCAACATTCACATAATCCAAGTTTCCAAATCACATAGATCCCCAAGTGATAAAAATAATACATGTATGCCTCAATGTAAATTAAAATGAGTGAGAGTTAACCTTATATAGATCAGAAGAATTATAAATACAGTCATCCCAATTTAAACAAATACAATGGTCCTCCTAACTTCCTCAAGATGAAACAAAAATCTCAATATATAGCGGAAGAGCGGGTAGTCATACCCCGGCCCAGTAGTCTCCAAAGAATATCCAATACAACAATACGCACAAATCTCTCGGTCCGAGTCTACCCCTGTAGGAGGGAAATGTGAGGAGTGAGTACCATAGAGAGGGGGTTGGTACTCAGCAAGTCGGGGGGAATGACATGCTACAATTAATTTTTGGGTGAATTAGGAGTGCCAAAATTATGTCCCAATAAATCCATAGTATGCAAAAAAAAATATTATGACATCTCAATAAATCATTCACAGCATACGTATCAAATCAAATATGCATCCAGTATGTATGTCCATTATATCGTATAGAGCTAGCCGAAAATATCCCGGCAAGGGCCGACCATGGCCAAGGACGGGCAACGTTGGGGGTTTTCACAGTGCAAGTAATAAAATAAGGCTCTCTACCCCAACGTTGGCCACAGACTACTCCAACTAACCTGTATATATATATATCGTACACGTATCAAGGATCAAGCGCGTATGGAAACCCGCCGGTGCTAGACCTACCAAGGTCCTCCCCGGAGTGGTTCAACCGACGACTGTCCATACAATATGTATGACGATCTGACGGATACCCCCTGCAGAGGCGTATCCGGGCACAACAGGTGCCTCTACCAAATGTCCTTCGTAGCTACGGAATGCCATAGGAAGCATATCATCATCATCACAGTATCCACAGGGGCATCCAGCCCAAATCACATATCTCAAGCCAAATCATCAAGCCTTATCGTGTCAAAAGCATGTGCCAATATGCAATGAAAGTATAAAATCATGTGGATATATCAAAGTGTGGCACAATCATCAAGTATCAAAATCATGGATGCATATCGATATAAACAAGTTGGGACACTCCATATATCACAAAACATTTTCATAAATCCAGGAGAATAGATCAATCATACCATTTTAAATCATGCTTTTGAAAGCTTTTTAAAACACGGTATTAATTAAAAGTAGATGTCAAGTCCCACTCAAAGTTAGGGGAGGATAACGCACTCCCCAATATTTCCACAAAGCGTAAATCAAGTGTCCCCTCCGTTCAACTCAAATAACTCTTAGGGAGACAAACAGTCCGCAGATTTTTAACCTGCGCAGTCATGGAAAACAGACTATAACTTTGGCTATACCAATCCAAATCAGATAATTCTTATCTCATTTTAAAGCTAAGGGATAGCACTATAACTTTCATTTTGCACACTTCCTCAGATTCAAATCACAGAATTCCCGGTAAGCCTCATTTTGTTACAACCATATTTAAGTTTCAGATTCTGTCCAGTTTTCGTACAGAAGCTATAACTTTCATCCTACTCATCAAAGTCTAATGAAATTTTAACATGTTATAGCTAAGATGTAGATCTACAACTTTCGTGTTTTGAGTTTTATCTAAATATGTCTGGAAGGGGTTGAAAAAAATTCATGAACAGGACAGATACGTTTTAGTGAAACATACAGTTTCTGTCAACACAGGTTTAAGGAAAATTGTATAACTTTCAATTTCCTCATGCGAAATGGCTGAAAGTTTTATATGTTATAGACAAGGCATATATCTATAACTTTTATGTTTTGTGTTTCTCCAAACTAAGACTGGAGAGGGGTCGTTTTTACTCACTAATGTCAAGGTTCGAAACAGGATGCTTCTATGTCGAGTTTCAGGAAAAGTGCCATAACTTTTGGCGTAGGCATCAGAATTTGGTGATTCTTACCTCGTTGGAAAGATAAGACTTAGATCTACAATTCATATAACTATCACATTTTCAAATTCTGGCTCTAAGATGCCTTAAAATAGAGATGAATCACGGACAGAAATAACATTTAAAGTAAGACAGGATAAAATTTCTTACCTCACTTTCTTTGTCTTCCTCTCTTAGCTTCTCTCCTTGTTCTCACGAATTTGGGAAGAATGAACAAGCATTCTAAGGCCTTCTTCTTTTATTATTGTGTTAATAAGTCACCACCCTTGGATTAAATCTCTAATTAATTTAAACCATAGGATCATTTTGACTATTGCATGTGTTTTGATTGGTTCTTTTTTTTTGTGTGCATGTGTTCTCATTGGTCCACCTTGCCTTTCTCATCTCCATTTGGCCAACACTTGTCCTCCTCACTATAACACTTGTTCAACACAAGAATACACTTGTCACATTTCATTTAAGTTTTGTTAATTGCTAACAAGTCCTTTGACTTATAAAAATTCTAATTTGACCCCTAAAATTTTCATAATTTCATACTAGGCCCAAAATCTTATATTAGACCTAATTTAATTTATTTAATATGAAATTAAGGTTTTGAATCTCTTTGAGTCAAAATTGATCCGATTTGTATTTTACCGTCAAATATTATTTATTTATTTATTTTTGTGAAAATTCATGAACCTGTAGTAATAGAAACAACATATATGTATATATATATGAAATGGAATTCACAATAGAATACACCGAGAGTCGATGTTACACTGAAAGAATAAGTCAACGAACTCATTGAACAACAAGAAAAAGATGAAATTCAATAAGAGTAAGAAATCAAATATGCTTAAATCAGAAAAGTTAAAAATGTAGAAAACATAATAGGAGATGTAAGTTCAGGTGTGAGAACTAGATCAGCCCTACAAAATCAACGTGAATATGTAGTATTCATCTCTCATAATGAATTTAAGAATGTAGAGGAAGTATTAGGAGATTAATATTAGATAATGGCCATGTAAAATGAATTAAACAAATTTGAAAAAAAATAAAGTATGGAATCTTGTCGCCAGACCATCGGATCAATCTATGATTGGAACTAAATAGGTATTTAGAAATAAACTTGATAAATATGGAACAATCACAAGAAACAAGGTAAGATTAGTGGCCAAAGGATATAGCCAAGAGGTAGAAATTGACTACGATGAAACATATGTTCTAGTGGCTAAATTAGAAACAATTAGAATACTTCTATCCTTATCTTATTATATGAATTTCAATTTATATCAAATAGATATTAAAAGTGTTTTTCTAAATAGCTATTTAAATGAAACTGTATACGTATAACAAGCACTTGATTTTGAAAATCCGAAATTTCCAAAACATATCTTCAAACTGACCAAAGCCTTATATGGTTTGAAATAAGCTCCTAGAGCTTGGTACGAGAGATTCAACAACTTGCTAATTGAAAACAACTTTGAAAAAGGAAACATAGACACAACTCTCTTCACCAAAAGAAAAGAATATGACTTTTTGATAATCCAAATATATGTAAATGATATAATTTTTAGAGAAACTAGTATAAAAATGTATGAAGAGTTTGCAAGAAAAATACAAGGGGAATTTGAAATAAATATGATAGGAGAGTTAAAACTATTTCTTAGGATTTCAGATTAAGCAATCTAAAAATGAAATCTTTATTAATCAATCAAAATATACTAATGATCTAATTAAAATGTTTGGATTTAGTAAATACAAAAGAAATACCATAGATAAAGATAAAAATGAAAAGTCAGTTTGTCAAAAATTATATAGAAATATCATTGGATCACTTCTGTATCTCACTGTTGCGAGACCAAACATACAATTTAGTGTATGTCTTTGTGTAAATTTCTAATCAAATCCAAAAGAGTTTCATTTGGTAGCAATCAAAAGAATCTTTAAATATCTAAAAGACACCATAATTTAGACCTTTGGTATGACAGAAATTTAAGTTTTCAACTACATAGATTCTCTAATGTCGACTTTGCAGGATGCAAATTAAATAGAAAAAGTACCAATGATATTTGTCAATTTTTTGGAAATATGTTAGTATCATGGTCTTCCAAAAAGTAAAATAGTGTGGCATTGTCAACAACCGAAACTAAATATGTTTCTAGTGGGCAATGTGCTACATAAATTCTCTATATTAAATATCAAATGAAGGAATATGGCATGGATTTCGACTGTATTCCTATTAAATATGATAACACAAGTGTCATAAATCTAACTAAGAATCCAGTTCATCATTCTCAAACCAAACACATTGAAGTAAGACATCATTTCATAAAAAATCATGTTCTGAAAAATAAAATTGTTTTTGAGTATATTAAGACTCAAAAACAAATTGCTAACATTCTTATCAAACCATTGGATAAGAATAGATTTTGTGAATTAAGAAAAGAGTTAGAAATGATTGAAATAGAGAAATAAAATAAAAATTTGAAAAATGGAGTACAGTT
Organism: Dillenia suffruticosa; assembly: GCA_033439265.1. Classification (NCBI taxonomy): domain Eukaryota; kingdom Viridiplantae; phylum Streptophyta; class Magnoliopsida; order Dilleniales; family Dilleniaceae; genus Dillenia; species Dillenia suffruticosa. The sequence continues at coordinate 8,619,023 of JAVTVX010000005.1, forward strand.
AAAATCCTAAAAATGAACTCAAGGTCGATCTATTTCTGAAAGGTGTCGACAAATTAAAAATTATAAGGTCTTGTCGACCTACTAGTCGTTGAATTAAAAATATTATCGACCTATGGCTTAAAATGAAAAACAAACGTGAGTTTGTCGACTTGAATATAAGTGTGTCGGCCTGCAGAGTAATAGAAGTTAGGTCGATGTCCTTAAAAGTATGTCGACCTAACTACTTTTGAACATTCTCGAAACAAGTCGATGTTTACGAAAAGGTGTCGACCTGTGACATGCAAAATAAAATATGAACGGTTGATATATCGATTTGTCTTACTATTCCTCCCCAAAATTTTGAATTTCTCTCTCTATCAAATCCTAAATGATCTTCCTTTGCGAAACCCTAATCCTCAAATGGCTCCTAAGGTGAAATTACTTGTTTCCAAGCAATCTATATCCTCCAAACCACCTACTAAACCCATGACTAATCCTCTTCATCAAAACCCACGACTACGAAACCTACATCCTCAAAACCCCCTACGTCGCCTCCGTAACCAGAACCAATCCACAGTTTAATACTCATGAATTCAAATCGATTGAACAAAGCGAATTGTATGAGAAGGTGTTCTCAAGAAAGAAAGTCAATCAAGAAAGGTTGATCGATTGGATTTTTCTTAAAAGGACAAACTTCAAGTACAAAGAACATTTGGTTGAGATATGCCCCAATTGGTTTATAAGTCCAAATAAATTCATTCATGAGAAGACGATTAAACTGTTTTATAACAATATTGAAATGATTTCTGATGGAGATAAGAATATATCTCGGATCATTCTAGATGAACACTCTGTTTCATGCGCACTTAGGATATTTGTGAATGGGAAAGTGATTGAGGTCATTCCTAGGATAATATGCAAAGAAATGGTCTAGCATGGGTGTCATATAATAAATGTGAACCATATATGAAGTCTACCTATTTGGAGAATGCTAGAATTGTATTTGATGATGAAAATTTGACTATGAACACTAATGCCACAGAATTAGGTTTCTATGAATGTATCTTATACTTAATTGTGGCACATGTACTAAGAGAGAGAGGAAGAAATTACACAACCATTTCTAGAGAGAATTTCTGGTTTATGGCTTGCATCATGAGTGGCAAGAACCCCGGATTGCGTTTTATAGTTCCTCACTTCATGATTGTTGCACATAGGTGTGAGAACTTACTTCTATCATATGCTAGTATGATTTCTGATATCCTATCTTGAAATCTTGTGGAGTTGGATAAGAATATGGTGATTGAATTGAATGAAAAGAATGAAATCAATGCCTTTTCCATGATTTGAGCAAGATGGATATGTAACACTAAGGGAGAATGGGTTAGAAAAGAAGGTAGAGCAAACAAAAGGCAAATAGAGAAAATAGAAGAAGAAACTGAGGAAGTAACTGAAAATGTACAAAGGGGAGATAGAAAAGCAAAAGAAGGACAACCATCCCCTATAACACTTGAGATGATTTGGGAGAAATTGGAGAAAATCGAGAAAAGACAAGTTATGCAAGGACAAATAAGCTATGCCTTGAAAATAGAACTTGAAGGCATTAAAAATAGGCTAGACTCCCTTGAAAAAGAAAGGAGAAAATCATCCCATTGTATCCAAGCCCTCTCATTCATGTTGATATGCCTTGTAATGTTCTTTCCAGTTTCTTACTTGATACTTTATATTTGGTTTACATGTGATTTCCCTTCTAGTTTCTAACGGATGATTGGTCTATGATTTGTATGCAAATTCTTTCTAGTTTCTATTATTGCGTAATGTATGCAAATTCTGAAATTGGCCATGTGTTTCCTGTGCTCTATTTTAAATTTCGAAATTGATCTATGATCTATGTTATGATAAATGAAATTGGTTGTTAGAGTATCCAATTGATGGGGAGCATTTTACTGATGTAGTTAATACTAAATAAGAGAAGTTAGTATTAAAGAAATTAGTTTGGAAGTTACTAATGTGATCTGTCAATTCAATTGATCTATGACCTGTGGGAGTTTAGTTTAGGTGTTTGATGCCCTTTTTATTCATGACAAAAGGGGATAAAGTTTGATAGGTCTGCTGTCTGTCGAATGGGGTGGTTTGTGAATGGAGTCTATGGTATGGAGTTTGGTCTAATGCTACTGTCTAGTGATTATTAAAATGATAAAAGTGTGTTGATGCTGATGATGTTTGGTGCTAATGATGTATAATCAAAGTGCTACATGGTGATGTTGCAATAACTACAATACGTATAAACTAAACTCATCCCGAATGAGACCACACACACCAGTTAAATGGGAATGCAGAAGTGACAAGTATTCAACTTATAAGTTCATGTTGGAGGGGGAGACCAAGAGACCAAGAAATCCAACTGCCTATACTGGAGGTCTCGGTGGGGCTCTTCAAAATAGCTATGCCTCATTCTCGAATATACCTATCAGTCATAGCTGCAACTCCATCCGCGAGAAGGTACTACCTTCGTATACATGATGGCAACAGACCTTCCATATAGCCCGCAAGTTATAAACAAAGCACAAAGACCATGGGGCATCTGAATTGCAAGCATGAACAGGTAATTCCAAGCCAATCAATTATAAATTGGGAGATGCATCTATACCAACTTATGTAGGCAAGTGGTACGAATAACTTGGGCACATTTTACTTTGAGGAAATGATGTGGAGAAAATAAAATAGTCCTCGGGAGAGAAGTCCCCCTTTTTCCGTTCTTTTCTTGCGCACAAATCTCTCTCATATTTTTGTTTCTTTTTTCTTCTTTTATTCGATTGCTAGAGATTTTCTTTCCAATTCCTTCTTATTTACTACCATTTCTTTAGATTATGGCAAGACTTTTCCTTTGGCTGTGTTCTCCTATCGGCACAAAGTTCCCATTGTTCGGTTGATTCCAAGCTTTGGGCTTCTTCACTCTTTCCTTGGGCTTGCGTATTGGATTTAGCTTAGGCTTGAACGTAGGCTTAAAGCTTGAGTTTAACTGACTTGGACTTTTATGTTGAGATTAGACTTGGATTTAAGTGTGTGAACAAGCTTTTTTTTTTTTTACTTGACCACCTGTATTTAGAAATTTAACTAATTCAATTCAAGCAGATATGGAGTCCAATTAGGAGTTGACTTTCCCAATACTTCTTTTTTCATTTTCAAAACTCGAACTCGAGATTTTGGTTATGAAAGTTTAGTATATTGTCACTAGATCCACCAATTATTGGTGAACAAATTTGTTTCAATTGGAAAAAAAAATGAATGAGCTTATTTAAATTAAATATTTTTCCTTGCTTTTGGATTCAATTATTGATTTTGTTTTTTGGTACCAAAGATAGAAGAAACAAAGAACAAAAGGAAAACAAAGGAAACAAAAGAAGAAAATATCCTCTAACCCAGCCTAAGAGCCATACCTAGCTCCATTAGCCCCTTTGCCCTTCCTCATGAACCTAGTTCCCTCCACATCCTTTCTGATCAAGTGTCGCAGCTCAGTTGGAGGTTATGATAGCTCTGTTGTTTCCATACTTACTTCATGTCCCATGTCGACCAACTTGTCTGCACAACGGTTGGCTTCCCTATAGACATGTCTCACCGTATTCACATGCAACTCCCTCAATTGTGTTTTACGTTCCTCTATCAACACTCTTAAAGGATGATGGTCCTCCACCCCTCTGTTTAGCATATTTACTATCTGTAAAGAATCCATCTTCACTACAAACTTCTTTAGATTTATGCCTCTGGCAATTTTCAAGCCTTCCTTAAACCCAAAGCTCCGTCATGTCCACTTTAACTTTTCCAATGTTGATCATGTATCCATAGATTCACTCTCCTATACTATCACGAAAAATCCCTCCCACACTTGTGTTGACTTCTACTCTAGTTGAAATATGAAAATATGATTATACTATTTAAGTAAAAAAAATGATAAATTTAATCAAAAAATATATAAAAAGTTCTAAAAATAAGGGCAAAAAATGTATACATGAAATGGACTCGTTAAGTTATCCCAAAACCCTTTGTTAGTCCGTTTAAAAGCTTGAACCTTTAGGTTAGGGAGCATGTTAGACTTGACAACTAGATAAGTGTTGTTTGAGGTATTTTTTTAACGATTTGTGGTTTTTAATGTAACATGTTAATACCAAATCTTATCTATTAAGTTTATGATTTTGCATTTATAATAATATTTGTTAGAGATGGGTTTGGTTCCGTAGATAATGGTCCTACTAACTCGAACGGGATGATTGGCCATCTATCGGTCTTGGTTGATGGGACCTATAAAAAACCATTAGAGGGTACTCCGGCGATGGAGATTGTGACGTTCAAATCAGAGAGGAATTTTTTAAAAGTGAGAAACAAACTCAAAGAGAGCACTATTACACCTTTTATATGTTATGTGTAAGTTCAGAGAACTTACCTAACCAATTGGCTTAACAATGTATAAATAGCCACCCGCGTGAGTTTTGTATGCATCCGAGATATTAAAACTCTAGTTTTCTTAATGGAGTGTCCTGAGATCATATGAATCATAATCAGAGATTTTTGAAAATTTAAAATGCAATTACTTAGGAGATTTAGCTCACTAAAGATTTCTTTCCTTATATTGATGATAGTTAAAAGTTTTATTCTTGATTATGGAAAGTTGCCTCCATAATCTAAGGAGAAGTGAATATTACCTTTAGACGATCGATGACACCGTGCACCGAGGAGATTGGAGAGCCGATTAGATAGCTATCGAGAAGAGTTTGGTTGGTATATAGTGAGAGGATGGGTCGTGTCTGCCTATCTGGAAGATACATCCCATGTTGACAATACATCTTAGTACGTTATGTCAAGTGGGCTATGGATTTGAAGGGTTTCAAGTGTCGTAACAATGGGTCTGTAGGCCATGCCCCATCAATATCGATATTGAATTTATAATTATTTATTATTTTCTTTTATAACAACAAAAACCTCCTCTATAAAATCACAAATCGTACGTTCGAAACCTGTATTTGATTCATAATTTTCCAATTCCGAATTCTCAACTTATTTGAAAAAAATGCTTCTTTTTTGGATTACTTTGCATTTAATTGCTAAATTGGAGGTTATTTTATGATTATAATTATTTCTCATGGAACATTTTAAAGTGGATTAGTTTCAAAATTACTAAATATGGTTGACATTTTTTGGGGTGGGACAAGGTAAATATCTGGTTAATGGCCAAACAAAAGTAGGCTACCAAAAATAAGAGAGAAGATGACTATGAGTAGAGATAGCCTATGGCTGAGAAAGGGGAAAGAGAAGGAAGTGAGAAAGAGAATGGCATGAGGTAAGACTGCCTAAAGATAAATTCATCATTTCTACAACAAATAGGAGGATCAATTTCATCATTTCAAAGTTGGGAGGAGGATATTGCAAATATATATAAATATATAATATTTTGAGAACCAGTTTCGACATTAGTCAAAACTTAAAGGATAATTTTGTAATTTTTTTTATTTTACGGTGCATTCATGTAAAGTGGATTAATTTCAAAATTTTAAATCTAGTTGGCATTTTTTTTTTATTTTTTGGGCGGAATAAGGTATGTATGTGGTTGATGGTCAAACTAAGTAGAGTGAATAATTTTGTGCACAGCTACCTTAACCATATAGTCTTGATTTTGGTATATAGAAAGAAATCTCTAACAATAAAGTGAAGGTATCAATTGAGTTCAACTCATTGTGCGGTGTAAGATGAGTTGTAACTCAATTGATACAATTTCCTTATTTTTGAGATTTTTTTTCTATATACAAAAAAATATATATTATAGTAAAAATATTATATTAAAAAATTAATCAATGGTCGTGGATGATGTAATTGAGTTGTAACTCAATTTGTATCATCCACTTATCTTTAGAGATACAACTCATCTTGCATTGCACAATGAGCGGTTACAATTCATTGTATGGTGTAAGATGAATTGTAACTCAATTAGTACCATCCCCTTATTTTTATAGATCTCTTCCTATTTACCAATAAAATATTACAATAAACAACACACAGATACACCAACCAACACACAAATAAAAATTTTCAATTAATAAAGTAGACCAACCCCAGCACTTTATAAACCCTACTGATGTCACTATACTTTCACAACACCCAAATACACCACCCAACAAAAAAGAAAATCAAAAACATATGGCTTCTCCTATGGTGTCAATCTCTAGTCTGATTCTTGTTCTTGTTGTTCTCACAGCTCAACAACAGAACAATTTTCTTGCTGAAGCAAATGAAGGGCTAATAGAAAAGGCATGTCACAATGCAGATGTGCCTACAACATGCAAGCAGTGCTTGAACTCTAACTCAAGATCTCAACAAGCAAGCACACTAGGTGATATTGCTATGATTCTTTTGGACTGTATGAACAGCCGATCAACCAACTTGGCTCACAATCTCACCCGGTTGGCTTCTGAGGCCACCGATGAATCCTCCCGACAGAGATACAAAAATTGCGCTGGGAATTTCACTGCTGCACAGAACGAAATGCAAGAGGCAAAAAAAGGGATACAAGAAACTAAGTATGATGATGCTGAAGAGTGCGTGGACGTGGCCCTCCAACAAGGCATAATGTGCATTACTTCCATCAAGAGTTTACCAACTGTTCCACAAGAAGTTGTTTTCGAGATTGTACTTTTTGAAGAACTCTGTAAGGCTTCAATGAGAGTCTTTGAGAGGCTTTAGAAATTATTGTATGAGTCATCCATATCTACTTCATCCATCAAGACTATATGGTTCAAGTAGTACTTAATCGTACATACAAATAAAATGAGAGGAAAATATTCTATCTTGGTCTCTTCTGTTCTTGTTAATAATTTTCCTTAAATTTTAGAAATCAACTTGGCGAAACCTCATAAAACATTATAATAATATAAATTATCAAAATGAAACAAAGTATAATAGTTGAGATATTTGTTTTTATATTTCTTTATTGAATGTTGTTATACTTTTAATTAACTTTGTCTACAACCCATCGAATTTAAATGGATAAAGAAAACGGAAACAATATACATGGTGCACTCTCCCCCACATTCATTTAAATTAATATAAATTTTGCACGTGAATCTAATTTTTTTTAATATAATTATTAAAATATTAAATTTTGAAACACATTTGCCATTAATTAAGTTGACATTAATATGTTTCGCGCATTCTTTGTTGTTGGTGAGAACTAATAGGAGAAAATTTTATAACTATAGGTAGCAAGGATACCTCAATTACTCTCTTTCACTCTCATCTCTTGTTCATTATTGTGAAACTACACAAAGTACATGGTGCAACATCCCACAAACTCTAAATTTTTCTTTTTTCAAGTTTGAAGGAAACCATTGGCTGCCCAATTTAGAAGGTGATGGTAGCAGACCCTAAGCCCATAACCATACAGACCATAACCACAAAACCCATAGTCTGTCAAGCAACCTCTTGGCAAAATACCCGAGACGACCGAACAAAGGGTCGATCAAACTCTCGATCATGAATTTCGACTACTATCAAATGGTCTCCCACTAAAAACCATCTCTATTGAGTAAATCAAAATCATGATTATTCAATATCTGAATATCCCCTAATCTCATGAGTAATCTCATTCGATAAGGAAGGAAATTTCTATAATAATTCGAACTTTTTTAGTCTTATAAGATCTTAAATCTCTTAAGAATTTTTTATTATAGTTCCTATAATTTTAAAAAATTTCCGATGATCTCTTCATAAGATAATAAGAGTTTTTACATCTCTAAGCAAGAGACTTGCTACACATACACATGCTATATATATTGAATGAAAGTATCTCACCAGGTACATTCTTGACGCACTTTTACATTACATACATACATTATACAGATGACATCAATCTGTTGGACGTGGGTTTGCTCCATAGATAAACTGTTTTTGTCAACTCGAGCGAGGAACTGGCTCTTATGCGTCTGCTAGATATTCGTGGATGGAAGGATCTGCAAAATATTTGTCGGAGGTGGTCCAGTAGAGGAAGTTTTGACACTCAAATTAGAAAGAGTAATAATGAAAGAGAAACAGACTGAGAAGAGTCGTAGTCTTGATCATGTATTGCCTTTGTATAATATGTGTATATAGTGCCAAAAGGACATGCCTAGTGGGTGCCAAAATAAAATATAATCTTCCTTTCAAGCTATAGCTCTTTTAAGATGAAAATATTATTATATAAGATAGAATATTTTCCTCTCATTTTGTTTGTAAGTACAATCAAGTAATACTTGAACCATATAGTCTTGATGGAGGAAGTAGATATGGATGTCTCATACAATAATTTCTAAAGCCTCTCAATGACTCTCATTGAAGCCTCACAAATTTCTTCAAAAAGAGCAATCAACTTCTTATGGAACAGTTGGTAAACTCTTGATGGAAGTAATGCACATTATGCCTTGTTGGAGGGTCACGTCCACGCGCTCTTCAGCATCATCATACTTAGTTCCTTGTATCCCATTTTTTGTCTCTTGCATTTTGCACTGTGCAACAGTGAAATTCCAAGCGCAATTTTTGTATCTCTGTTGGGAGGATTCATTGGTGGCCTTAGAAGCCAACTGGGTGAGATTGTGAGCCAAGTTGGTTGAATGGCTGTTCACATAGTCCGAAAGAATCACGGCAAGAAAATTGTTGAGATCTTGAGTGAGAGTCTAAGCACTGCTTGCATGTTGGAGGCGCATCTGTATCATGACATGCTTTTTCTATCAGCCCTTTATCTTCTTCGGTAAGAAAATTGTTCTGTTGTTATGCTGCGAGGAAAACAAGAACAAGAATCAGCCCTTTCGATTTTGTATCTACACTTATTAAATTATTGAAAATTTTTTATTTATGTACAAATTTATTTTTCGAATATTATTATCCAACTACTCATTTAATATTAACAAATCTTTGTAAAATTATTTATATATTTAATGAATTTGAAAATGAAGAAAGATTTGGTGAAATTATTCTTTCTATAAAAACAAAAATTTTAAAATATTATGAAAAAATTCAAATTTTATATTTAGTTGCAAGTGCATTAAATCCACGTGTTAAAGTTAAAGGTGCTGAAATGTTAATAGATTGTTTTGCACAAAATTTTCCATCAGAAGCGTCTATTAACCCACATTTTTTAAAACAACAAACATTTCATACTTTACAAACAATATTTGAACTATATGAAAAGGAAAAAAATAATTTAAATACTAATAATATAGATAGTAGTAGTAGTAATAGCATTCAATCATCTTCATTTTCATTTAATCCCTTACACATGTTAGGAAAAAAACAAAGAGTTTCGTAATCATCATTTAATGAATTACTTTTATATAAACAAACACTTAGATTAGAAGGTTTTGATAATATTGATTTATATGATATATTAGGTTGGTGGAAAAATAATATATCGTATTATCCAATTTTGGCCCGTGGTTAAACATGTACTAACCCCTCCGGTATCCACAGTGCCATCGGAAAGTGTTTTTAGTGCAGGTGATCGAGTGTTAACCGAAAAACGTACAAATTTAGTGGACGATACTTTAGAAACCTTAATTTGCATTAAAAATTGAAAAGATGCAGAAAAAAAGAATGTAAGGAATCATGAAGGTTTCGAAAAATGATGAACAAGAAATAGAAGAAAAATAATAACAATAATAATGTAACAAAAAGAATAATATCCACAGTGCCATCTGGTGCTCTCTGACGCTTCTTTATTTTTATTTGTTAATTTTTATCTGTGACATTTAGTTTATGTTATCTTATAACTTTTTTTTAACTAAAATAAAAAAAATAATATAAAAATATAGTTTAAAAAAATTATAAACTTTCTCCATAAATAAATATAAAATAATTTTAGTATTGAATACCATTTTTTTTTCTTTTAGTAAAGGGGATCTATACTTTCAGAAATTAGGCTGGTTTATATATATATAAATTATCGATATCCGATAATCACATTGAATCCAACTAAATTTGATTTGAGTTAAATTAGATTTTAAGGGACAAAACTCTGTCTGTGTCTGTTTTCTCTATTCATAAATCTTTTATTTAAAAGATATTAGTGTCTAACCACTAAATTAATTAGATTTCGGTATATTTAAAAGGGTAGGTGACAAATCTACCGCAACTACATAGCAACTTAATTGCCAAAGCTTGGCTAGAAATGGCAAATGCAAAGCATCGAAAATTGATTTAATCTAGAAATAAACTCCCAAATAGAACCAATTTATTTTCTTAAACACTAAGTTTTAAATTTATAAGAACAAATGAAAATAAGCATACGAAAATTCTACAACCAAGCTATATCTTTCATGTGCCAAAACAATAACTTGCAATGTCTGTCTAGGCCAGTCCCCAGATGAAGTATAAAATATGCATGTGCGTGAGGCATTTGGATGGCATGTAGCACTATTGTAGCTATGCCTTACATAAAAACCAAATAAAAGATAAAGACAAGCTCTTCCAACTAGGATATATATTTGGATAATTTTGAGAAAAAATTGAAATTTTGGGAAATTCCCAAAATCTTTTTTATTTATAATCCAAATTATATTTCGGGTAATCCAAACCCATTTTAGAATATTTTGTAACGAAGTCAATAGTATTTTCTGTTGCAATTGAGTAAATGACGAAAACCCTAAATTGCCAACCTAGGCTCCCTTGGGGGTGCTTAAAATTTGAAGACAAGACAACACACAAAACTTATCAAGGAGACGAAGGAAAACCCTAAATAAAGATTGATTTCAAGAGAACTCAACGTAAACTTAAAGGTTAATAATTTATATAAGAAAAACCCCAAAATGAAATTAGAAGAAAGAAATACTCTCATAGTAAATTAAGGAATTTATGGCAAAAGATAAAGAGAAATTATCTTGATAGAATTTGGCTCTCAGATATGAATGAAAGCCTGAAGACTTTGGCCTTTGAGGGTGTCTGCCACGGTACGGACTAGGGACTGAGAGACAAAAGAGTGATTTTAATTTGAGATTAGAGTTTACAAATTTGCTTATTTGTGCATTGTGTATAACCAACAAAAATACATATTATATGTAATTGGAAATTTTGAGAGATTCCCATTTTTTTTTCTTTTCCCAAAATTTTCAAAATAATTTTAAGGAATTCTACGAATTATTCTTTGAATTTGTCCAAAATTCCTCACCAGAATTAGTTTTGTGATTCAAGTAATTCAGAAATTTTTTAATAGTTCGTACCCCGACTTACCATTGGTTTTGGGCTTGCTATCAAAAGGCTTTACCCTATTGTGCCACAGTTGAACAGGCTATTAGATTGAAAAACATCCTCACGATTTCTTTGGCCCAACCGCCACGCGAACTGGTCAACAACTACCATTGCACGAGATGCAGCACCGATCGAGCCCTCATACCTGCATCAGATCAATGTTACATAAAAACATGCCATGCAGAAATTTCACCAACACATTTTCAAGATCATAATATTTCTAAGCCTCGTGAGTTATAAGCAGAAGTATTGCCTATGTATAATAATCATTCGTGCATTGTTTCCTTATCATTTTTAAAATGAGATCTGGGTTCATGTCTTTGTTGGCTGCCGGATGACGGAAATTTCATAGAGAGATGAACTTGTAGAAGTCTGAATGCCAGCAGATGAAAATACATTTTGCAAAAAAAATAGACAACTTAAATAAAGGAAGTGTTTTTTGCAATAGATTTTCCATGCAAATACTTAAAATTGAAAAATTCTCACAATGCAATCAGAAGGAATGCTGCTGTCTGCATAACAATGGCACCTTCACCAGCAGGATTCTTTGTGTTTATGCATCTAGCGCTGAACCAGTTATTGTGGATGGATGTCACCATGTCTGGAAGAAAAGTGAAAACCAAACAGAATATCAGGACACTAATTTCCAATGTACATAACAAAACAAACCACGCTGTAATGACAATAAAGGGAAAAATGTGCAAGAAGAAATAAGCAAGACGGCTGTATCTAAATTCAAGGCAAGAAGACTAAAAAAAAGATGATTTCTGTTAATTAAAAAAATGTTAACAGGTTTTGAAGAGGCTTGAACATGTGAAAACATTTTGAATTTTACAAGAAGCTAAAAAGCAAAAGTGACCCAAAAATGAGAAGTAAGTTTTAGAGACAATGTGGAGTTCATTCAAGTGATATATCTATTCCTTACGGTGAGAGAATGAGTAGAAGCATAGTACTCTTACACATGGTGACAGAAAAAATAAACCAGTTCAATGATAAGATCTATTGCATTTGCATAATCTAACAGCCTAGATAACTACAGTGTCTGGCTTCCGAGGAACAGGTGTTCCAAGCACTTGCCCTGGACATGGAGGTTGGTCGAGACCTTACAAAATGTGGCTTTCAACTTTAAGCAAAAGTTCTGTTCACATCTATGCCACTGAGAATACAATAAAATTTAGAAGAAAAGTAACAAATGCATCTCTTGAAGTTTTTCATTGACTCAAAAATTATGCTCAACCACTCACTATCAATACAGGGATTATCCATTTCACTCAGACATTGAGCACCATCAGGAACACATCTATTTGTTATCATTATTTGAAAAAATATATATATTAAAAAAACGAATGGGGATGATTCTTGTATAATCTAAACAAGAGAAAAGCAATCTACCAAAAAGGAAAATAAAAAAGGGAGAGCAAAGTAAGCTAAAACTTGAAACTCCTAGACTGAGAGTCCACAAAACCAGAGTGGGATGATTCAATCCACTCAAAGATTCTCACATAATTATCCATCCATGCCAAGCCAAAAAGAAAAAAAGGGGGGGAGTAGACTGAGGGGCTGCCAAATGAATAATCTTCCTATTCCCCATACAGACCTCAACCTCCTCCTTCTCAGCATCCAAACTTTTAGTAGACATTCCAACTCCACCTTTGACCACCTAGGTTGAATATCCATATAATATTAAGAGCTTCCCAGGAGTATGATGGATCTTAATTCGGATACTCAATCAAAATAAGCATCACAAACATGAACTGAACCTTGTTTTAATGAGTCAACCATGTTGCTCAAAGCACAATCAGCCGATAGAATTCAAATTAAGGAAAATACTAAAAACTTAACTTGACCAAGACCATCATAAATGCATTTGGGATTGACTTGTACGACACATGAGTCAAACTCAAGCTTACAACTAAGCTCTTTTACAAATCAAGCGCAAACAACTTTTTAATCAGCAGAACACAATCACACTCCAATTTGGACCCTTGACTGAAATCCCAACACACAATTATTATACTAATAGAAGTCATGATTATCACAAAAATGTCTGAGTTTTCTGTTTATGTATCCTAATAAATTAAATATTCTCTTGTTGGCTACTAGAAGTATCTCTGTAAACGTAAGAATCGAACAATCTCTGTGGGGTTGAGGTGGGAAGCAACAATCTCGATCTCAATTTGAACACTCTTTTAATGAGTAAGAGTTGCAAAGCACTGCCATCCTGAAATCTGAATCAAGGAATAAACAAGAAACCAACCTGAAGCAGATTAACGTAAGCCCATTTGAGTTTGGCAAGTATGATGAATGAGTCAAACTCAAGGTTATTTTCAATCACAATACATATTTTCTAAAATCATGATTTGAATAATGCTCTAACCAGCAAAAACAAACTTAATGAGACAAATTTGGTTAGCTATGTTGCATGCATGCTTATGGACCTTGTGTAGAATCAAGGATTCATATACCAGTGCCCAAAAACCAATATAAATGTCAATGATTGGTAAGAAAAATGACAATAAGAAGACACATAAAGCAACATACATTTCTTCATAGGATTGGTATTTAAGATATCCGAATTGAATTTTTTACTCAAATAAGAAACAAAAGAACTTACATTGATTAGTCCCAATGATAAAGGTATCAAACTGAAGATTGTTGCGCTTTACAAAATCAACAACTTGATTTATTTCCATTGGATTTGCTTTCATTCCTTCTTGCTCAATTCTGCAAATGACCAAAATGAAGTTTCAGATTTATGTGAAATTTAAGGAAACGGACAACAAAATAAGAGCAATGTGGACAGATGCGGCCGCTGTTTAACATTTGGAAAAAATAATGTATTCATTCATAGGAGTTTTGTTCCGAACCAACCTCCAAAAAAAAAATTTAAAACAACAAACCCGCGAAAATAATTTCAAATCTAACACCCACACGTCGAGTCTTGAATACTCGATATGAACTGTTTTAAAAAAAACAAAGCTACTTCCGTACAAAGCTCCATTCATAGAGCTTACATGGTAGACAACAAGCGGGAGGGTCCAGTAGGGTCGTAGTTGAGTAGTAAAGCAGCCTTTAGAGGTTCACCTACAAAAAGAATACGCAAGAATTTTTCAAAAAAAGAAAACCCTAATCCCCAATCCAAACCCCCACCCACCCAGGGAAAAAAGAAAGACAATACAAAATGTGAAATTATAGAAAAGTTATAGAGATGCTGACCGGTAGAACCAATATTGGGAGATGCCCACTTCTCCCAAGCTTTACGCACAAATGCCCAGTCCATGACAGCCGACGAGAGAGAGAGATAGAGAGAGACTACTTTAGTGGCTATCCCCCAGAAAGCAGAGGTTTACTGCTGCTCCGTTCAGTTTACGGAGAGTGAGAGAGATAAATTTGTATGAATTTGAGCTCCTTACGTGAAGGGCCCTCCCGTCCCTCAAAGTGGGCGGGACTAAAAAATTAAGGCCCGTCCCGTCACTGCAAGGGACAACGGTCAAGGGACGGGACCGTTCCGTCCTTTAAAATAAATAAATAAATAAAAAGACACACATCCCTGAGGAAAGTAAAAGTAGGGAACAGAAGGAGAGGAGTACAGGGGTGTCTTTCGACGACTGCGAAAAGGTCGACGATGTTTGGTTGATGACAGTCTCCGGCCGCAATCGAAGAGCAACAGCGATGGAGAAGCAGGAATCGGCGATGGAATCTGCAAGGATTGTGAGGACAGATTTTGAAGATTCTAATTTCAAAAACAAAACCAACAAAACCATCAAAAATGAAAACCACACATCGAAGTGGAACTCCAACCACTAAGAGTACCAACGAGGCCAGTAGGGAAAGAGACGTTACAGTTTTCTTGTGAATTATTTAGTTTTAATTAATGACTAGTTTAGCTTTCCACAATTTTTTTTATTCTTAGTACTTTATTTTATTTTACTATATAGTTTGTAATTTTTAATATAAATAAAATTTTATTTTAAATAAATTTTGAATATAAAGAAATTGTTCTTATCTCACAAAATAACATTTTTTCTCACATTTTGTTCATAGAAAGGAAATTTTTTCTTGGGTCTTTCACGCTTATATCTATATGGTTAATGAGTTGAGCTTTATTTTAGTTTAATTGAATAAATTAAATAGAATTTTATCTATAATAGAAATTAATTGAACGTATTTATTTAATTTTTTTAACAAACAAATTTTAAAATTATTATACAACAATAACAAATTGAATTTTAATTTCAAATCTTAAAATTATATTTAAGAGATCAATATTGAAGAGAGAAAAAAGAAAAATAATAATAATATAATATAATATAATATAAAAATAAAGTTTGAAAATTAAATATAGAAAATAAAACTAAAATTAAAAATAATTGTTAAGATGAATAAGTTTTGATAATGATAAATTGGAAAAAATAGATTTAAGCAAATCAGAAAGTCATTAGAAAATAAAAGTCTGCATAGCTTGTCAACCTGCTCTTCACACACATTAATCTGTTTCTTAAATCCACCAATTTTAAACTCTATGTCGATCAATTTTAGTCTCACATTAAACACGTCGACCTGATATGTAACCCTTGTTGACATCAACAAAAGAAATATAATATATTTTGCTGAGTAAATATATATCGACATTTTCGTGAACACATCAACCTATCTCACACAACGATTTGAATTCTAGCACACATCGACCTGTTAATCTCAGGTAGATAAATTTAGAGTAACATGTCAACCAATTTTAGGAACATAATGACCTATCTTTCTCACACATGAACAAATACAAGACAAAAATGTAAAGAGATCGATATATCCGATAATTTGTCGACTTGATTCCTTTGTCTCTTAAAGGGACACAACGACCTGTTTATTGATTGTGTCGATATGAAAAGCACATCAACATGTTTTAGAAAGACATGTCCACCAATTTTATGTTAGCGTAGAAACATGTCGATATGAGTTTAGAACATGTTAACCTGATGTAATATTGCTAAGATATCACACATCGACATATACTTTAACCTTGTCAATATACATAACACGTCGACCAATTTTAAAAGATAGGTTCACCAATTTTTATCAGTATAGTGGTATGTTAATGTATACTTTGAACATGTCGACCAGATGTTAGTTAAGCCTTAGAAATCATATATCGACCTATATTTTAATCTTGTCGACATGCCTAACACATCAACCAATTTCAAGAAACACATCCACCAATTTCCTACAGACACAGGCATGTGTTAATGTGAAAATAGAACTTGTTGACCTAGCTATTGATTTTTAAGTGAAGACATGTCGATGTTCGTGAGAATCATGTCAACATATCAGAACATATCGACCAATTAAAGTTTACATGTTTACCTATTTAATTTGATATATGTCCTTGTTGACCTAGATACTATCTTGTCGCACTAATTAGTCAAGAACACAACACTATTTTTGAATTTAGGTCGATATATTATTTAGTCTTGTTGACCAGAAATTGTTAGAAAACAAATTTTTGAAATAAATTTGTATTCAATGGTTATCTTCTTTTTACAAATCTCTTAATATTTCTATTTCGATCAAAGTTAACATTCAAATACAGTAAAAACAAATTTTGATTGGTTAACAAGAAAGTGGCACCAATAGAAGAATGGATTTTCAATGCGAAAAATGGGTACTGTTGTAGAGCATTAATTGACGAACATTAATGATCAACATTCGGCTTCAACAACTCTTTTACGGATCTCTTCAATGCCACAATAAATACCAATGAAGAGAAATGAAGAATAAAAGAGATGCTTGATTAATTTTTTGAAGAACTTCATTCCTTGCATTGATTGCTCTTTATACTATATTCTTATTTCATTAACCTTTTCGAGTGTATTTAGTTTGAATTCTTTCAAATCTAAGCATTAAACTGTCTCACTTTTGACATTCCCTTCTCACTTGTACTGAGTGTTCAAAAGACCAAAGAGTGTGTCTGCTATGGGTATAGTGTAAGAGAAAATCAATTTATGTAAGGTTAGAAAAATAGTGTTTAGAAGAAACACTGTAAACATTTAACTTGAATCTGCAATCAAGTTTATATCATTGAGTTGATAGTAAAAAATTTAAAGAGAGTCTTGGAGTGGACGTACACCTAATTTGGTGGAACTAGTATAAAAGGTTATATGTGTTCTTTACTTTTCTATTTTGATTTTTAAGCAACTCAGCAGTAAGCTTTTTAATTACAAGAATTTTTTAAAAAAATTATCTATATTCAACTATTCACCTCATTTTAGTTGAATATCAATTGATATTAGAGTGTGCGTGTTGATAGAAATCCTAACAGATTAGCACCAAAAATCCAAATGACCATTAATAGAGACAATATACCAGTAGAAGTATGCTCAACAAATTGTACATCCCTTTTCAACCGAAGCAATTTCAGCTATTGGAAGCAAAGAATACACAATTTTATAATTGTACAGGACCTCAATGCTTGGCAAATAATCGAAGAAGGTCTTGAATTTCCCACAGAAGAGGTTAATGGTGTTCGTGTGCTGATTAAGTTAAAGAACATGACAATAGAGCAAAAGAAGGCCTATCAAACTAACTTCAAGACTATAAATCTCATTCACTTTGCTCTAAGCGTCAATGAATATAATCGAGTTTCATCATGCATCACAGCAAAAGAAATCTGGGAAAGACTCGAAACTACTTACGAAAATATTAATCAAGTTCACAAGAGCAAAATCAGACTGCTAAAACAAGAGTACGAAGTCTTCAAAATGAAAAAAAGAGAAACTATCAGTGAAATGATAAGGTTCAATAAGGTAACAAATGAATTAAGGTTACTTGGAAAGGAAATTTCTCAAGAAAATATGCTGGACAAGATTCTGAGGAGTCTATCAAAGTCTTGGAAACCTAAAGTTATAGCAACAGAAGAGTCCAAGAATTTTTAAACCTTGACTATGGATGAACTCATGGGGTCCTTAATAATCTATGAGATGAAGTTGAATGTGAAGGAGCTAGGAAAAGATGAAAAAGGCAAAAGAGTGGCTCTCAAAACTGATAGTGATGAAAGTACCTCAAACTTAGAGGAAGAAGACGAAAAGAAGATAAAGCACTACTGGCCAGAAGATTCAAGAAGTTTATGATGTGAAGAAAAAATAATAATAAATCATACTTCAAAAGGCCTAAAAAGAATGAGAAAATTAGGTGTTTTGAGTGCAAGAAATTGGGACACATAAAAACTGATTGTTCCTAACTAAAAGAGGATGAAAAGAAATATAATAAAGAAAGAAAGGAGAAGAAAAGGAAGAAGACACTTGCAGTCTGGAGTGATGAAAACTCTGGCTCAAGTAGAGAAATAAGTTAACGTATGCTTCATGGTCAATAAAGAATTCTCCGACAATAAGATAAATTCTACTTCATATTCCTGTTGTTCTAATTCTGATGAAAACAATTTCACGATCACTGAACTACATGAAGCATTACTAGATTCACTCAAAGAATTAAAAAAATTAAAAATGAAAAATAATTTGTTAAAAAAAGACATGACTGAAACTTTTAAGACATTAGAAAAATCAAAAGTAGAAACAAATGAATCAAGAGAGAAAATGTTAAATTGTTAAGATCGAAAAGGAACTAGAGAATAAATATCTAAATTAGCAAAATGAAAAGAATAGTGAAAATCACATGAATGAAATATAGTTTTAAGAAAGGAATTAATTAAACAGAAGGAGAAAAACATTAGATAATGTACCATACTAATGAAATTCATACAGGGTCAAGAAAAACTAGATATCATTCTAGGAGTATGAAGGACAGTATTTGATAAGCTTGAATTAGAATATAATCCTATACAAATCTAGAAAAAGTTATATAAATTCTTCATATCTAGTTCAGAAAATATCAAATTACAGAGATATTACACATGCATGAAATTGGAGTACAAGTCATAAAAGTATAAACTTAGAAATAAAATTTTCATCAATGTAAAGAACTCAAAAGTGGATAATAACAAATGTACCTACTGCAAAAGATTTGAACACTCTGTTTACACTTGTTGGTTTAAGAACACATCAACAATTAACCTAAAATGGATTCCCAAGAATCAAATTAAAACTAACTCAACTGGACCCAAGAAAATATGAGTACCAAAGGCAAAAATGTGATTGAATCTTGTTGTAGGTCTGTTTGAAATCAAGGGAATCTCCTAAAAAGTCAGTCTGGTGCATTGATAGTGATTGTTCAAGATACATGACTAAAGATATCTCAAAATTTTTATCTCTTGAGAAGGAAAAAGGAGGAAATGTGGCTTTTTGGTGATAATTCAAAAGGAAAAGTTGTTGGGATAGGCAACATTGGAGATAAGTCCTTTGACTCTCAAATTCAGAATGTTCTTCTGATCTTAAATTTAGTTTGTTGAATGTCAGTCAACTATGTGATAAAGGTTATACAGTCATATTTGAATCTGATGCATACTCTATTATTGATAAAACCTTCGATAGTTTTAAATTTATTGATCTTAGAAAAGGAAATATCTATATAATTGATTTAGAATAATTAGAAATTCAAAATGAATCTTGCCTAATTGCATTAAGTAAGAACAATTCATGACTATGACATAGGAGATTAGGACACGTAAGTTTGGACACAATTTCAAAGTTAATTAGAAAAGATATTGTGAAAAATATATCTCTAAGTTAAATACGAAAAGAATAGGTTGTATGATACCTGCATTAAAGGAAAATAAACCAAAACTTCTTCCAAGCCTAAAAACTATGTATTTACTAGCACTCCTCTAGAACTCTTACATATAGAGTTATTCTGACCAACGAGAACTCAGAGTTTAGGAGAAAAATATTATGGTTTTGTGAACATCGATAATTACTCTAGATATACTTGGGTGTTATTCCTAGCCAAAAAGGAAGAAGCCAATAGGGTTTTCATCAAATTGTGCAAGAAAATTCAAAATGAAAAAGAGAATTACAGTTAAGAGTATTAGAAATGATCATGGTAAGAAATTTGAAAACAAAACTATGGAAGAATTCTGTGGTAATCACAGTATTGATTACAATTTCTTAACTCCTAGAACATCTCAACAAAATAGAGTAGTAGAAAGGAAAAATAGAATATTGTAAGAAATGGCTAGAACCATACTTTGTGAACATAATTTGCCAAAATTCTTCTGAGCAGAAGTAGTAAATACTGTTTGCTAGATCTTGAGTAGGGTATTAATGATATCAATCTTAAAGAAAACTCTCTATGACCTTTATAAAGGAATAAAACCTAATATAGCTTATTTTAGAAATTTCGGATGCAAATACTTTGTTTTGAACAATAGAAAAGAAATCTTAGAAAAATTTGATACCAAAGCGATGAAGAAATTTTCTTAGGCTATTCAATAGTAAGTAAAACATATAGAGTTTATAACAAAAAAAACCATAGCAGTAGAAGAATCAATACAAGTAGAATTTGATGAAAAAAATGATACTGATAAAAAAAGATCAGATGATGAAGATTTATCTGAAAAACTTAATGAGTTGAATCTTACAGAAAAGATAAATTCTCTGAAAGAATAAATCAATGAACTCACTGAACAACAAGTAAAAGATAAAATTCAATAAGAGCAAGAAATCAAATATGCTCAAATCAGAAAAGATATAAATGTAGAAAACATAATAGAAGATATAAGTTCAGGTATGAGAACTAGATCAGCCCTATAAAATCAATGTGAATATATAGCATTCATCTCTCATAATTAACCTAAAAATGTGGAGGAAATATTAGGAGATTAAAATTGGATAATTGCCATGTAAGATGAATTAAACTAATTCAAAAGAAATAAAGTATGGAATCTTGTCTTCAGACCATCAGATCAATCTATGATTGTAAATAAATAGGTATTTAGAAATAAACTTGATAAATATGGAACAATCACAAGAAATAAGGCAAAATTAGTAACCAAAGAATATAGCCAAGAAGAGGGAATTGACTACAATAAAACTTATACTCTAGTAGCTAGATTAGAAATAATCATAATACTTCTAACATTCTCTTGTTATATGAATTTCAAGTGATATCAAATAGTTGTTAAAAGTGTCTTTTTGAATAGCTATTTCATTGAAACTATATACGTAGAATAATCACTTGGATTTGAAAATGTGAAATTTCCAAAACATATTTTCAAACTTACCAAACCCTTGTTGGTTTGAAACAAGCTCTTAGAGCTTGGTACAAGAGGTTCGGCAATTTCTTAATTGAAAACAATTTTGAAATAGAAAAGATAGATACAATTCTCTTCACCAAAAGAAAAGAAGATGACTTTCTGATAATTCAAATATATGTAGATGATATAATTTTAAGAGAAATTAGTTTAAAAATGTATGAATAGTTTGCAAAAAAAATGCAAGGATAATTTGAAATGAGTATGATAGGAGAGTTAAACTATTTCTTAAAATTTCAAATTAAGCAATCTGAAAATGAAATCTTTATTAATAAATCAAAATACACTAAGAATCTAATTAAAATGTTTGGGTTTAGTGAATGCAAAGGAAATGCCTCACCTATGAGCACAAGTCTGAAATTAGATAAAAAAGAAAATGGCAAGTCAGCTTGTCAAAAATTATACAGAAATATGATTGGATCACTTTTGTATCTCACTATTTCGAGACCAGACGTACAATTAAGTGTATATCTTTATGCAAGATTTCAATAAGATCCAAAAGATTCTCATTTGATAGCAATCAAAAGAATCTTTAGATATCTAAAAGGCACCACAATCTAAGCCTTTGGTATGACAGAAATTCAAGTTTTCAGTTATATGGATTCTCTAATATTGAATTTGCAGGATACAAATTACATAGAAAAAGTATTAGTGATATTTGTTAATTTTTTGGAAGTATGTTAGTATCATGGTCTTCCAAGAAGCAAAACAATATGGCATTGTTAATAACCGAAACTGAATATGTTTCTGGTGGGCAATGTGCTACATAAATCCTCTAGATTAAATATCAAATGAAGAATTATGACATAGATTTTGACTGTGTTCCCATTAAAAGTGATAACACAAATGCCATAAATGTAACTAAGAATTCAGTTCATCACTCTCGAACCAAACACATTGAAGTAAGATATCATTTCATCAAAAATCATGTTTTAAAAAACGAAATTGTTTTTGAGTATATTGAGACTCAAAAACAAATTGTTGACATTCTTACCAAGCCATTGGATAAGAATAGAATTTGTGAACTAAGAAGAGAGTTAGAAATGATTGAAATAGAGAAATAAAATAAAATTTTGAAAAAGAAATTATAGTTAAAATCCTGAAAACGAACTCAAGGTTGACTTATTTCTCAAAGGTGTCGACAAATTAAAAATTATAAGACCTTGTCAACCTACTAGTCATTGAATTAGAAATATTGTTGACCTTAGGCTTAAAATGAAAAACAAATGTGAGTTTGTCGACCTGAGTATAAGTGTATTGACCTACAAAGTAATAGAAGTCAGGTCGATGTTCTTAAAAGTATGTCGACTTGACTACTTTTGAACATTCTTGAAACAGGTCAATGTGTAAGAAAAGGTATCGACCTGTGACATACAGAATAAAATATGAACGGTTGATATATCAAAGTGTCTCACTATTTCTCCCCAAAATTTCAAATTTCCCTTTCTCTCTCTCAAATCCTAGATGATCATCCCCTAATCCCCAAATGGCTCCTAAGGTGAAATTACCTGTTTCCATGCAATCTACATCCTCCAAACCACCAGCTAAACCCACAACTAAATCCGCTTCATCAAAACCTATGACTACGAAACCTACATCCTTGAAAACTTCCGTAACCATAACCAATACCACAATTCAATACTCATGAATTCAAATCGATTGAACGAAGCAAATTGTATGAGAAGGTATTCTTAAGAAAGAAAGTCAATCAAGGAAGGTTGATCGATTGAGTTTTTCTGAAAAGGGCAAATTTCAAATACGAAGAACATTTAGTTGAGATATGTCTTAATTGGTTTATCAATTTAAATAAATTCATTCATGAGAAGATGATTAAACTGTTTTGTAACAAAATTGAAGTGATTTCTAATGGAGAGGAGAATGAATCTCGGATTATCCTAGATGAACACTTTGTTTCATGCGCATTTAGGATATTTGTAAATGGGAAGGTGATTGAGGTCATTCCTAGGATAATATGCAACGAAAATGGTCTAGCATGGGTGTCATATGATAAATGTGAGCCATATATGAAGTCTACCTATTTGGAGAATGACAGAATTGTCTTCGGTGATGAAAATTTGACTGTTGTGAACACTAGTGCCATAGAATTACGTTTCTATGAATGTATCTTATACTTAATTGTGGCACATGTATTAGACCTAGAGGAAGAAATTACACAATCATTTCTAGAGAGGATTTCTGGTTGATGGCTTGCATCATGAGTGGCAAGAACCCCGGATGTTCCTCACTTCATGATTGTTGCACATAGGTGTGAGAACTCACTTCTATCATATGCTAGTATGATTTATGATATCTTATCTTGAAATCTTATGGAGTTGGATAAGGATATGGTGATTGAATTGAATAAGAAGAATCAAATCAAGGCCTCTTTGATGCTTCAAGCAAGATGGATGTGTAACATTGAGGGAGAATAGTTAAAAAAGAAGGTAGAACAAACAAAAGGCAGATAGAGGAAATAGGAAAAGAAACTGAGGAAGCAACAAAAAATGTACAGAGGGAAGAAAGAAAGCAGAAGAAGGGTAGCCATCTAGCTCTCAACCTGTAATACTTGAGATGATTTGGGAGAAATTGGAGAAAATCGAGAAGAGACAAATTATACAAGGACAAATGGCTATGACTTGAAAATGGAACTTGAAGGCATTAAAAATATGCTAGACTCCCTTGAAAAAGGAAGAAGAAATTCATCCCATGTACCCCAAGCCCTCTCATTCATGCTAATATGCCTTGTAATGTTCTTTCTAGTTTCTTACTTGATACTTATGTCTGGTTTATATGTGGTTTCCCTTCTAGTTTCTAACTGATGATTGGTCTATGATTTGTGTGCAAATTCTGAAATTGGCGATGTGTTTCTTTTGCTCTATCTTAAATTCTAAAATTGATCTATGATCTGTTTTATGATAAATGAAATTGGTAGTTAGAGTATCCAATTGAGGGGGAGTATTTTACTGATGTAGTTAATACTAAATAAGAGAAGTTAGTATTAAAGAAATTAGTTTGAAAGTTATTGATGTAGTATGTCAATTCAATTGATCTATGAGCTGTGGGAGTTTAGTTTAGGTATTTGCTGCCCTTTTTATTGATGACAAAAAGGGGGATAAAGTTTGATGAGTCTGTTGTCTGTCGAATGGGGTGTGGTTTGTGAATGGAGTCTATGGTATAGAGTTTGGTCTAATGCTGCTGTTTGGTGATTATTAAAATGATAAAAGTGTGTTGATGTTTATGATGTTTGGTGTGCTGATGATGTATAATCAAAGTGCTGCATGGTGATGCTACAGTAACTGCAACATGTATAAACCAAACTCATCCCAAATGAGACCACACACACTACTTAAACGGGATTGCAAAAGTGATAAGTATTCAACTTATAAGTTCATGTTGGAGGGGGAGACCTAGAGATCCAACTGCCCATACTGGAGGTCTCGGTGGGGTTCTTCAAAATAGCTATGCCTCCTTCTCGAATATACCTATCAATCATAGCTACAACTCCATCCGTGAGCAAGTACCACCTTCATATATATGATGGCAACGAACCTTCTATATAGTCCACAAGGTATAAACAAAGCACAAAGACAATGGGGCCTCTGAATTGCAAGCATGAAACAAGCAATTCCAGGCCAGTCAATTATAAATTGGGACACGTAGTTACACCAACTTATGTAGGCAAGTGGTATGAATAACTTGGGCACAGTTTACTCCGATGAAATGATGTGGAGAAAATAAAATAGTCCTCGGAAGAGAAGTCCCCCCTTTTCCATTTTTCCTCTCTTGTGCATATATCTCTCTCATATTTTTGTTTTTTTTTCCTTCTTTTATTCGATTGCTAGAGATTTTCTTTCCAATTCCTTCATATTTACTTCCATTTCTTTAAATTATGGAAAGACTTTTCCTTTGGCTGTGTTCTCCTAACGGCACAGAGTTCCTATTGTTCGGTTGATTCCAAGATTGGGCTTCTTCACTCTTTCCTTGGGCTTGCGTATTGGATTTGGCTTGAACGTGGGCTTGAATCTTGAGTTTAACTGACTTGGACTTTTATGCTGAGATTGGACTTGGATTTAAGTGTGTAAACAAGCCTTTTTTTTTACTTAACCACCTGTATTCAGAAATCTGACTAATTTTATTCGAACAGATATGGAGTCCAATTAGGAGTTGACTCTTTTAACACTTCTTTTGTAATTTTCAAAAATCGAACTCGAGCTTTTGGTTATGAAAGTTTAGTATATTGTTACTAGATCCACCAATTATTGGTAAACGAATTTGTTTCGATTGGAAAAAAATGAATGAGCTTATTTCAATTAAATTTTTTTCCTAGCTTTTGGATTCAATTATTGATTGTGTTTTTTGGTACCAAAGATAGAAGAAACAAAGAACAAAAGGAAAACAAAGGAAACAAAAGAAGAAAACATCCTCTAACCTAGCCTAAGAGCCACATCTAGCTCCATTAGCCCCTTTGCCCTTCCTCATGAACCTAGTTCCCTCCACGTCCTTTCTGATCAAGTGTCGTAGCTTAGTTAGAGGTTATAATAGCTCTGTTGTTTCCATACTCACTTCCTGTCCCATGTAGGCCAACTTGTTTGCACAATGGTTGGCTTCCCTATAGACATATCTTACTGTATTCACATGCAACTCCCTCAATTTTTTTTTACATCCCTCTATCAACACTTTTAAAGGGTGATGGTCCTCCACCCCTCTATTTAGTATATTTACTATCTGTAAGGAATCCATTTTCACTACAAACTTCTTTGGATTTCTACCTCTGGCAATTCTCAGGCCTTCTTTGAACCCAAAGCTCTGTCATATCCACTTTGCCTTTTCCAATGTTGATAATGTATCCATAGATTCACTCTCCTGTACTATCACGAAAAATCCCTCCCACACTTGCGTTGATTTCTACTCTAGTTGAAATATGAAAATATGATTACATTATTTAAGTAAAAAAAAATTGATAAATTTAATAAAAAAATATATAAAAAGTTTTAAAAATAAGGGCAAAAAATGTATACATGAAATGGACTTATTAAGTTGTCCCAACTACAATGCTCAAATTAGAGAGCGATTTTCGAAAGTTGAGAAACAAACTCAAAGAGAGCACTATTATGCCTTTTATATGCTATGTGTAAGTTCAAAGAACTTACCTAACCGATTGGTTTAACGATGTATAAATAGCCCACCTATGTGAGTTTTGTATGCATCCGAGATATTAAAACTCTAGTTTCCTTATTGGAGTGTCCTGAGATCACATGAATCATAATGAGAGATTTTTGAAATTTTAAAATGCCATTACTGAGGAGATTTAGTTCACTAAAGATTTCTTTCCTTATTGATGATAGTCAAAAGTTTTATTCTTCATTATGGGAAGTTGCCTCCATAATTTAAAGAGAGTGAATATTACCTTTAGACGAGCGATGACTGCGAGCACCCAGGAGATTGGAGAGTCGATTAGATAGCTATCGAGAAGAGTTTGATTGGTATATAGCGAGAGGAAAGCCGTGTCTGCTTATCAGGAAGATACATCCCATATTGATGACGCATCTTGGTACGTTATGTCAAGTGGGCTATGGATTTAAAGGGTTTCAAGTCTCGCAACAATTGGTCTTTGGGCCATGCCCCATCAATATCGATATTGAATTCATAATTATTTATTATTTTCTTTTATAACAACAAAAACCTCCTCTATAAAATCACAAATTGTACGTATGAAACCTATTTTGGATTCATAATTTTTCAATACCGAATTCTCAATCCTATTTGAAAAAATGCTTCTTTTATGGATTACTTTGCATTTGATCGCTAAATTTGAGGTTATTTTATGATTATAATTATCTCTCATGTAACATTTTAAAGTGGATTAGTTTCAAAATTTTTAAATATGGTTGACATTTTTTGGGGTGGGAAAAGGTAAATATTTGGTTAATGGCCAAATAAAAGTAGGCTACCAAAAATAAGAGAGAAGATGACTATGAGTAGAGATAGCCTGTGGTCGAGAAAGGGGAAAGAGGAGGAAGTGAGAAAGAGAGTGGCATGAGGTAAGACTGCCTAGAGACAAATTCGTCATTTCCACAACAAATAGGAGGATCAATTTCATCATTTCAAAGTTGGGAGGAGGATATTGTAAATTTATATAAATATATAATATTTTGAGAACCAGTTTCGACATTAGTCAAAACTCAAAGGATAATTTTGTAATTTTATTTTTATTTTATGATGCATTCATGTAAAGTGGATTAATTTAAAAAATTTTAAATCTAGTTGGCATTTTCTTTTTTTTTTTGGGCGGAATAAGGTATGTATGTGGTTGATGGTCAAACTAAGTAGGGTGAATAATTTTGTGCACAGTTACCTGAACCATATAGTCTTGATTTTTGGTATATAGAAAGAAATCTCTATCGATAAAGTGAAGGTATCAATTGAGTTCAACTCATTATGCGGTATAAGACGAGTTGTAACTCAATTGATATTATCTCCTTATTTTTTGACGATCTCTAAAGAAATCTCGAGCTCGTCTTTCAGATTTCATCATTCATTCGTCAGCTGACCATCGGGCCTTGTCCTTTATGGGGTTGTCTCTCGTCGGTTGAGGGGTCCATTTGATATAAGACTTATTGCAGATCTACATCAGGATCTAGCTAGGTATGTCATTCAGAGGAGTATAGTTATTGAACTTTTGATGGCGTAAAGGTCCCGGTTGGGTCCTCTTGGGTAAGGATTCATGTCTTGGTGAGTGATTGTGCTCATATCTTCATATTCTGCCTCGGCGCCTATCAAATGCCTTGTCTTCTTTTCTAACGAAATACTTTTCAACTCAGGCAAAGAATTCCTAGATGGTAGTTGGAGGATTCTTTTTAATAGAGGTCTTCATCTCTAATGGCCGCAACCCAGTGAGTAATGTTGCGAAAGCGATGGAATGATCTAGACCCGAGACCTTCATCATGTCAATCTTGAACTTGTCGAGAAAATCCTTCAAGAGCTCGTTATCTCTTTGTTGCAGGGATTGAAAGGAGGTGAATTTTCTCTTGGCATCTCGGCTTATTATAAAATAGACTTTAAATTGTTACCTCTTAACGTGCCTCATATGGATCCTTTCACCCAAGTGGGTTAGCATACCCATTCTTTTGGCTCTATGTTTCATACGAATTCTGCACCCATTCTCTCGCCTCTATATCTCATATGCGTTCCGTACCCACTCTTTCAGCTTTACACCTTTTATTGTGCCTTATACAGGTCTTTGCACCTGAGCAGGTTGGCATACCGTCTCTTGGCTCTACGCCTCTCTCTCGGCTCCACGTCTCTCTCTTGGCTCCGCACTTCTAAACGTGCCTTATAGGGATCCTTGGACTCGAGAAGGTTGGTATACTCATTCTCTCGGTTCTACGCCTTATACGGGTCCCATACATATTCTCTCGGCTTTGCACCTAATACGGATTCCTCATCCACTCTCCCAGCTCTACGCCATATATAGGTTTTGCACCCACTTTCTTAACTTCACACCTCTTAACGTGCCTCCTATGGGTTCTAATACCCGAGCGAGTCGGCACACTCATTCTTTTGGGCCTATGCCTCATAAGAGTTCTAACACCCTCTCTCGACTATAATGCATCCGAAGATAACTCAATGCTCAAATCATTCTATTTCAAATCAAAATCACTGGGGCAGCAGGAACACAATCCTAATAATAAAATACGAAGAGATAAAACTATTGCAAACTTTTATTCAAACTTTCATATATTACGTACATGAGATACATCAGAGGGAGCAAAGGCCCATACAAACTAGGCAGTACATAGAAACAGAGTAGATGGGAACAAGAAGGGAACGGATCATAGTGAAAGAGGTGGAGGAGGAGGAAGAGTCTTTTGTCGTAGGGATTCAAAACTAGCTTGAAGGGTGGCGATACGGGAGCTCGCATCCGCTGCTTCATGAGAAGAGTAACCACCTAGAGCACTGACTAGGCTTGGACCTAGCGTCTCGGAGACAGCACTGCCAGCACTTATAGCAACACTTTGTTCTAGCCCCGCTAGGTGGAGAGCTTCTTTAGCTCGTCATACCCTCTCAAAAAGTTCATGCTTACTACGCTTGTGGCTCTCAACAGCCTTTATGAGCTTGTTCACTAAGTCTATCGGCTTTTTCTCCATGAAAAGGAATGACTGCTCTCGCTCTCACACCAACCTCTCAACGGCCTTCAGCTTCACCTCACTCTCCCTCCCTTTGACTTTAACCTTTTGTACTCCATAATGGCAGCATCACACTATCAAAACGCGGACTCCAAATCAAACCCTAGATACTTTATCTCCTTATTTTTGTTGCTTAAGGTAGCACTTTTCACATTCCCTTCTTTGGCCTCCTTCTCCCTTTTGGCCAAAGTAGAGTACAAATGAGAAATCTCCTTATGCCTTTGGCTCACCATGGGCTCTAGAAGTTCCACCATCCGGTCTCTCTTCAACCTCTGGAATTCAACCAAAATAATAGTTTGTACAAAACATATTAGATTACCTCACTACAATAGAGAACTTAAACAAAAAATACCTACAAGAGGAAAGTCCTACTTGAATTCCAATGGCCATGAGGGTATCATCGCCCTATTGCATAGACAAACCATTTAGCTCCAACTCAGAGCGATGGTAATTTATCCAATCGAGGAACTCTCTCCTTAGCAATGTCGACTAGCTGAAGTGATTATTCTTCATGCTAATCGTGACAGTACCATGCTCTTTCAGCTCTTTTCCACTATCAAATGATCTAACAAAGATAGGGGAGGAACAGTTCTCTCTAGCATGATGCCTTTGCCCTCCACATGTACAAGTCCTCTAAAAGGCACAAGATAGCCAGCTACAAATCCTCGAGCCATGTGGTTGGGAGACATATGCACGAGATCACCGAGAGCCCCCTTTCGGTGTGCTCTCTATTGGCTACCTGCTCGAGAGCCAATATAGGCATCTTGGGAAGGGCCACTTCAATCTCATCCTCTTCTTCCCATAGTTGTCCAACTGTTTCCAATGGAGGCACGGTTGGTATGCCTGCCGAGCACCCTTCTCTATCCTCCTCCACTTCCTCATTTTCAGGCTCGGTATCTACACCTTTCTCCTCTTCCTCCTCGAAATCATAGTAGGGAGAGCATCCATCGATGGAGCACACGCTTACCTCTTCCTCAACGTTCTTCTTCAACTTGGCCCTCATTAGCGTATTAGTAGTGATTCCTATGAGGTCATCCCCCTCGGTAAAAGCAATAATATCATAGAGATTCATTGCTCCCTTTTTCACTAGAAGGGATCTCTCGATTCGTACTTTCTCACCCACCAACAGGCCCGCCAGCTTCAACATTTCACCATCCAAAAGGGTTTCCATGTAGATAGCTTTGCTTTTCGCTGAACAAAGGTTTCCAACAAAATGAACAAAACTAGAGAACCGAGAAGATTTTAGCGACCTCAGACTCACAAAAGGATCTGCCTCAACTTTCAACAACACTGGAGTCAACTCCTTATTTTCAAATTCCATAGAAAAGAACTTTTCCATCCATGACTTATCAATAGTCTCCTTGTAAAAGAACTTTTACCTTGACTATCGCCTTATCTAAAGGCAAACCACCCTACGTGGGAACCCTAGATGTACACCTCTGCAAAGAGAAAACCAACGACAAAATCTCAAAATCAAAACTTAAGCAACAGTAGCTCTGCCACAATCAAACATCAAGTGCTGGGGATTAACATAGTTGGGAATATATTCCAACCTTCTAGCACCCCAACCAAAGGAGCCAAATAGGTACCCAAAGTCCATACCTCACATACTCTCATACATGAGGACGCATCCCACTGGTGCTTCATTTGCCCTTTCTTCCTCCATCAGCAGCCATAACTAGTAATCGTCACATAATCTCATCTCATTCAATATCTCTTGTAGTTCTTTCCGTCATAGTACTCTTAATCTCGCTAATATTGCGGTAGCCTTGCGATTCGAAACCCTTTGCCATCTCTGTTTTTTCACAAATTTTGTAAACCATAGACCACCTAAATTCTCTCTCAACAAGCAAAATAATGAAACCATATAAAGTACCCTCAACTATATATCGTAATAAAATGCGTATCACATACGATTTACAAAAGTCGAAGCGGTACATTTCGCATTTAATACTTCATTTTCACACTTTCTCCAATTTCCAAATTTACACACCTTTAAACTCTACTCCTAACGTCACTTTTTTGAAATGATATTACGAGTGGTAGGCAAATGATGGTACTGGACCTAATAGCCCAAAGCCATACAGACCGTAACCACAAAGCCCATAGTTTGTCAAGTGACCTCTCGGCAAAATACCTGAGACAACCAAGCAAGGGCTTGGTCAAACATTCTCAATACACCTAGCTAGGCCATTCTCTCTCGGTTGAACTCTTTCAGACAAGCTTTCTTTGGCACTTAGTGGAACACTCTTGGCCACTATTCGGTCAAATACTCTCGGCCATTGCTCGATCATATTCTTAGTTAAACCTCTCAGCTACAACCAAGCAGCCACCCACTAAGAAATTTTCCGTTAAGCAAATCAAGATCATAATCATCCAAGATTTGAATCTCTCCTAATCTCGGAAGTAATCTCGTCCGATAAGGAAGGAATTTTTCATGCCAACTCGAACTTTTCTTAATCCTATAAGAACTTAAATCTATTAAGAATCTTTGACTACAATTCATGTAATCTTGGAAGATCTTCAGTGATCTCTACATAAGGTAATTAGGGTTTTTACACCCACTAACAAAAGACTTGCCATGCATACACATGCTATATATACTAAACAAAGGTGACCCACCTAGTACGTTCCTTATGCACTTTTTACACTCTACATACACACATTATACAAAGGCTACATAGGACTAATTTAAAGCTCTTTCAGTCTGTTCTTTCTCTTACTTCTCTTTCTGCCTTAAGTATTGGAACTTCCTCCACTGAATCATATTTTGCAGATCTTCCATCCATGGACATCCAACAAATGCATCAGCACTAGTTCCTCACTCGAGTCAGCAGAACAATTTATCTGTAGAGCAAACCCGCCTCCAACAGAAGGGCTTTTTCTTGGCTGCAATTTGAGGTCTATCTTTGATTGAAATCTTTTGACAACTAAGCCTCGGGTGGCTAGCTCAACTATATTAGGGTAAATATTATTGCCATAAGATTTGGCTGTGAAAGAGTAACAGAAAATATAAACAAAAAAAGAGTTAATAATTAAAATTACTTAGAAAATAACTTAAACAATGCTTATCTAGCTATCTAAGGAAAGGATAAATTGGTCAATGTTAATTCAACAAAAATTATATTTATCTACTTCACAAAATATCAGTATAGAGCGAGTAGGGTTTTCTTCTCAGGGAATGGTGGATTTACTTCTTTTAAGAAAATAAAAATATGGGGTTGGATGGTTAACTAATAATTCAAGGAAAAGAGATACTTAACTAAAATAAAATAAATAACTCAAAATTTAAAAGAATAAAATTTAACGAAAAATAAATTTCTAGCCAAATGAATTATATTTATGTTGATTTGGGTTGATTGATCATCAATTTATTTAATGAACTTTTAGTAATTCGACAATGGCCGAACAACCGGTCCCTCTTTAATTAGTCAATAATTAAGAAAAACTTGTTAATTATTTTCCTAATCGAAAGACAACCTTAGAGAAGTTTGTAGGATTTAGCATTTCAATAGCATTAAAATTTAAAGAAACTCAATTTTGATTAACAAACACACAAGTAGATTTATTTAAATTAGATTATTCAATTTCATGATATAGATTAGACTGCTTGTGAGACTGTAAAATTATGTCATGTACCACCATATTAAAACAAATAAACAATTACAAATTTACAGTTTAAACTGGCTGTAGATTATTCTAAAATTATCAAATATAGGCTTCTATTCAATAAAACTTAGATAATCATAAACACTATAGTTTAAGAATTAAATAAATACTTTTGAAGTATTGATATAATATGCTCAATTAGATTTTACAATCATGAATAATCAAAATTTTAATAACCCTTCAACCAAAAAATAAAATTAGAAACAAAATATGGAAGAAGAAGAAACAAGAAAATAAATAAATTCTATAGAGAAAATACTACAAAACGTACCTCCACTTTTGGAGTTGTTTAATCCCTCTTTTACAGTAGTGAGTCTTCTACTTTTAGGAAAAATTATTCTATATCTTGATAACTAATAAAAAAAAGAGTCTTACTAAAAGAAAGTAACCTAATTGATTTGAAAAAGAGAAATTTTCTAAAAGATAAAATATTATGAAAGCTGAACTTTGTAAAAGATTATGCCTAAATATTAGAAATAAGTCAACGTGGTAGGAATCTTTGATGTTTCCAAAATAGATTTAAATTTCCTGTGTAATCAGGTGTAGAGAAAGGAATGCTAATAACTTGGACTCCTGAAAAAATCTTTCAGTGAATCTCAAAATCAATATGCCCACACACTAAGGTGAGAGCGCTGCTATCCACAGTTTTTTCTTCCTATGCATCAATACTCTAAGTCAACTCATTTTTCACTTTTCTTCATAACTTTTCTCCATCAATACTAAAATATCAAATATCATAAAATATAATCATACGTGTAATAATTATACAAAAAATAAAGTAAAATTAACACAAATCATTACACCAATTCACACCCTATCAAATTTCCCCACACCTAAACAATCTTTGTCCCCAAACATTCCCGACATAGACTAAACAAAAATAATTTTGTAAGCCAACCCATTTTTTTTCAAACTCTCAAGCCAATATCATAAAAATCAAATCGGAAATGTAATCAAAACAATAAATATTTTATAGTATTTTACACTAAAACAATCATTGCATCCTCTAACAATTTTTCACACTCAAAATTGTAAGATTCAATAATTCTCTCTAAAGATTCACTCAAATTCACTCAAAATTGGATAAAAAAACATGTATCACTCAAATCAACACAATGTAATGGAATTATCATAAATCTACAAATATATCACATCTCCACCATTCAACAATATGAAATTCATGCACCAATCAAAATGAATGTTTTTTATTTGATTGTAACGGAGTTAAGTTTAAAGGTAGGATAAAATAGATATTTGAGATTAAAAATTCACCAAAGAAAATATATAATCAATTACATAATTCTTTTTAATACCGAATATTTTTGCCCCCAACAAATAGCACACAAGATAAAAATTGTCTTCTTTTATTATCCCCTTGTTCTTTTTCAAACTCAAATTTTCATTCACTTTCTTTTGTCTCCATGCATGAAAAGAAACAAGATTCAACATTTTTTTTCTCTTCTTTCTTTTTTTCTTTTTTTTCGATCAACCGCAAAAAATAAAATAGCCAAGAGAATGATTAGATTTTATTCTTCATTTTTGCATCCATGAAAACATTAGAATCAAGATTTTCAATCATCATACCTCTCTTGGGGCAAACAAACAATCAAATTCATGTCATTAATTACATACTCCTTTGGTACAAGGGTATAAAAAGAAAGTCAAAATAAAAGATTTGGTGTTATATTTAGGTGGTTATAAATAAAGAAAAGGGATGCAAACTCAATTTAGTTAACTAAGGGGTTATAAAATTAGGGATGTAATTTTAATGAAAGCCAAAAGAGTTAAACTTAGGTGTCTTTATCATTTTAATGCATAAAATTCAAAAAATGTGGTCTCAACAAGCACAATAGAGTAGGTTCTAGAATGACCAATTCAAGTGTGATATTCACTCAATAAAGAAATAATTTCAAGTACATAGAATGAACTTGTTCGCTTTATGCTCAAAATCTCACTTTTAAGTAGGGTTGGTATCAAATTTTGCAAATTTATCCTCTAAAAACATCCATTAAAGAAACGAAATGCTATTGGCGTACCAAATAACCATCAATACAAGTTATCACTTATAAATTTTTAGCTCAACCAAATAACACACATCAACTAAAAAGTTCAATTTCTTTTAAAGAAAAAACTTAAACCGACTCTAATAAAGAAAATCAAATACAAACACCAAATACTTCCATCACACCTAAATCATATATTGTCCTCAATGTATACTAAGTTAAGAGAGCAAAACAAAGATAACCAATCCAAAAAAAAAAAAAAAAAAAAAAGTTATAACAAAACTGTCCTAGAGTAGTATGGGGAATGGTAGGTAAAATCCAATGAATTAAAGGAAGAGTTAAGGAATGGGCATGTCCTAGTCTTAGATCACTTATTGTAAGGTCCCGTTCTTAGAAAATACTAAGACATGCATTTTTGTTTGCATTCCTATTTGTCAAAAGTAAACTTTGAAGCTTGGAAAGGCAAGTATCTTGTATATGTTTGTTAAATTGATGCCTAATAATGCTATAGAATATATTTTTGATGTAATTATGTTGCTAGAAATTGGAGGAAATGAATTAGGGAAAAAAAATCCCGTCCTTGAATGAAACCCTAGATATTTTGTAAGATGGACAACCTGATCATGTCCTATTATTTATTCAATATCTTTTTCTGCACAACTCCAAATTGCATACGGTTTTCTCCTAGTAACACTAGACTCCCATACCTTTAAAATGACATAGGATTCAAAGAGTTTTGTAGAGAAATGGGTTTTTGGTGAATTTTTGAAGTAGATAATCTCTGCAGAAAAACTGTTTTGTTTATAGCGTGACCATGCCCTATTTTTTATTAATATCTTTTTCTGCACAATTGCAAATTACATAGCGTTTTCTTCTGCAGAAACTAGACTTCCACAGCTTTAAAATGCATAACATTCGAAGAGTTTCATTGAGGAATGAATTTATAGTGAATTTTCAAAATGTCACATTTTCTACAGAAAACTCTATTTCAGTCTGTTTCTATGTTGAATTTTGCCTTGATTGTTGGCTGCCTTTTAGGATAAACTAGGCTAACCTCTGAACATAAACATTATAGCCTATGTCTTATCTTTAAATGACCATTGGCATCTTAATATGATATTTGCAGAAGAAGTTATGATAGTTGTTTTATGACTGTGCAAATTACATTGTTCAATTTGGGTTTAACATTGTTTGATTTGGCATGCTTTATACAATTGGTACTGAATCTTGTTACGAATCCTATGTGATTCTTGTGATAAATTGGAATCTTTGTGATTATCACTCATGCGAATATGAAGTAATTTGAAGAGAAAGTGATACTACGATGATAACTCCGAAAGCTTTGCGAAGCTTGCGGGTGAAACTTAAGGAGTACAGTTGGTATGTGGAGTTTTGAAAGCTTTGCGAAGCCTGTGGATGAAACTTAAGAAACTATGGATGTATCTTTTCTCCCTACGAGAGTGGAATTAGAAACATATGAAGTGTTTAAGGTGTCTAACCTAAAAAGACCTAGATTTCATTTAGGAATACCAAATTTTTTACTTACTCTTCATACCCTCATACACTAGCTTGGTTCAACACTCCATTCTTTTCTTTAAATATCAAATTAAATTAGAAAATGAAGATGTAAAAAGTATAATGGTATTAAATGTGACAATTGTGATGGTTCTTTTGGGTTAATGTGCATTCTTGATATATTTTGTTATGATTCTGATTCATATATAGTGATGTTAATATTTTTGTGTCTGCTACTTATATTGCTTGCTATTGGTTCCTTATGTACTTGTCACGCCCCGAACCGGGATCCTGAGTAACTGCCCGTTGTCCTGAATGTCGGCTGTATTTTTATAGAAAATCAGGCAGAACCTCCCCACATATCGAAGGTCTCCTATATAACAATCAACCTGCTACCTGTACAATAGGGTCAACCCGGCCTCATAATATATAAATCAAATTCCAACATCAGACCAACACATCCATACCGCACAATTCAAGACAACGCAAGGCTAACAAAACGAATTTTTACAGTTCTAACCACAGACCTCTACTGTCATGCCCCCGTCAAAGGCATTAACAGCCGCCAGTCGCCCCTCCTGTGATTTAGAGGTGGTACCGAGAGGTCCTAAAGTATACTTCTAGGACATGACATATTCCCAAGTAACATACACAATGAATAGAAATTGTCTCAATGCGAGTGTTATGCAATGACATGAGAGTTCCATAATTTAAATATTCATATTTGTACAGTTATCCCAGAATTATACAATGGTCATCTATAGACCTCAAAATACATATACATCATCAATACAATTTTTAACTCACGAAATTATAGCGAAAATATACAATGACTCTTCAAGTCGAGGCCAGATCTCCCAATGATACTAAGCGTCCTAAAAGCAACGCTCCTTGCCAAATACTATCTCTGAAACAAGAAGGGAAATGATGCGTGAGTACTCAAGGAAAGAATACTCAGTGAGTGAGTGGATCAATGCAATCGTCTGATAAGAATTGTGAAAGTGGAGTGTCAAAGCGTAAGTATATAAATCATACTTCAAATCATTATGTTTTTCATTTCAACAATATATCATTTGCACGCATTATCAAGTCAAATATACATCAAAAGTACTGTCATTAAAATCATAGAGCTACCAGTCGAAAGTATCCTGGCAGAGGTCTATCTCGACCAATGATAGGCACACCGGGGGTGTTATATGCAAACCTACCAGCAGTAAATACCTGTCCCAACTACCCCGAAAATTCATGACACAAGCCCGAAGCAAATCTTCTAGCATCTGAATGGTCCTCTCCGACTGACCATCTATCTGTGGGTGATATATTGTGCTAAAACTGAGCCGCATGCCAAAAGCTTCCTGTAGCTTGGGCCAAAATCGATAAATGAACCTCGAATCCCTATCTGAGACTATGGACACGGAAACTCCATGCAGTCTGACTATTTCGTCAATATACAAATGTGTCAATGTCTCCAATAGAGAGTCGCTGCGTATCGGGATGAAATGGGCGGACTTGGTGAGTCGATCGACTACCACCCAAATGGCATCATATATGGCCTCAGTCCGCAGCAATCCCATAACAAAATCCAAAGTCACATGTTTCCACTTCCATACGGGAATGGGAAAAGGCTGTAGTAAATCCGCTGGCCTCTGATGCTTAGCCTTCACCTGCTGACAGACTAAACATCTAGCTACAAACTCTACAATGTCCTTCTTCATACCTGGCCACCAATAGTTGTCCCGAATAGTTCGATACATTTTTGTACTACCCGGGTGCAAGGCATAGGCCAAGGAGTGTGTCTCCTCTAATATGGACATGCAGAGATCCTCATCGACGGGTATAGCCACTCTATCTCGATAAGTCAGAAGTCCGTCACTACAAACTCTGAAATCATCTATATCACCTCTGCAAGCTCTCTCAGTAAGAGCCTAGAGTTCGGTATCAGTGCCCTGAAGCTCCCTAATAAGGTCCAACAGAGTCGGCCTGACCTCAAACCTGGCTAGCAGAGTGCCATGATCATCACTAGCCAATCTGACTCCCAAATCCCGGAGTCCCATCAAACAAGTGAGGTACCGTATCATTCTCCTGAGACGATAAAGTTAATTTTCGGCTCAAGGCATCAGCAACCACATTGGCCTTGCCCTGATGATAATCAATGACAAGATCATAATCTTTGAGAAGTTCCAACCATCTCCTCTGTCTCAGGTTAAGTTCTCGTTGGGTGAATAAATACTTTAGACTTTTGTGATCCGTACACACCCGGTAAGTCACCCCATACAAGTAATGGTGCCATATCTTCAATGCGAAGACTATGGTCGGAAGCTCCAGATCGTGTGTCGGATAATTCACCTCATGTTTCTTCAACTGTCTAGAAGCGTAGGCGATCACCCGACCATTTTGCATTAAAACACAATCCAACCTTTGTCGGCTAGTATCAATGTACACTGTGTACTCCCGACTGCTGGTGGGAAGCGCCAAAATCGGAGCTGTAGTCAACCATTGTTTGAGCTCCTGAAAACTCACCTCACAACGGTTATCCCATACAAACTTGACACCATTTCGCGTTAATCTAGACAATGGTGCAGCTATCCAGGAAAACCCCTCAACAAATCTGCGGTAATACCCGACCAGACCAAGAAAACTCATGATCTCAGTCACTGTCTATGGCTGCTCCCATCTCATAATGGCATTGACCTTCTACGGATCGACAAAAATCCCCTCTGCAGAAACGACATGCCCCAAAAATCCAATCTGTCTTAGCCAAAATTCACATTTTGTGAATTTGGCATACAGTTGCTCATTGCGGAGGATCTGTAAAACGATGCGAAAATGTTGAACATGATCCTTGTTGCTCCACGAATACACCAGTATATCGTCTATGAAAACTATGACAAATTGGTCCAGATAGTCGTGAAAAACTCTGTTCATCAAGTCCATGAACACAACTGGGGTATTAGTCAGCCCAAACGGCATGACAAGGAATTCATAGTGCCCATATAGAGTGCGGAAAGCTGTCTTTGGCACATCTTGAGTCTTAATCCGCAAATGATGATATCTCGATCGAAGATCAATCTTCGAGAAAACTCGGGCACCTTGCAATTGATCAAACAAATCATCTATGCGAGGCAGTGGATATCTGTTCTTCACAGTCACTCTATTAAGCTGCCTATAATCCACACAATCTCAGTGAGCCGTCCCTTTTCTTTACAAACAGTACTGGAGCACCCCAAGGTGATGTGTTAGGACGGATAAACCCCTTATCCAGCAACTCCTGCAGCTGGACCTTGACCTCTCTCAGCTCAGCCGACGCCATTCTGTATGGTGGCATAAAGATAGGGGTAGTCCCCGGAGTTAAATCGATCTCAAAGTCGAACTCCCGAACCGGTGGTAATCCGGGTAGCTACTCGGGAAAAATATCAGTAAACTCCTATACCACTGGAACATCCTCAAGTCTCAGTCCCTGAGCAGTGGTATCTATGATGTGAGCCAGATATGCCGCACACCTGCGGCGAATCATGCGTTTCGCCTCCAAAACTGAAATGACACAGCGGGGTAAAACCCGCCTCTCGCCCTCAAAAATCAACACTGGCTAATCGGGTTTTCGAAACTCCACCCGCTTCTTAAAGCAATCAACTGAAGCCCGATGCACATGTAGCCAATCCATCCCCAAGATGGCATCAAAATTAGTCATGGCGAGAGGGATTAGATCTGCCTTCAGCACTGTATCCCAACTTTGATCTCACATTCACTATACACAGTGCTGCTCACAATCTGCTCACCCAGAGGAGTGATGACCAGTATCTCCTCGTCCAAAGGTGAGAGCGGCCTATCAAAATATCGGGAGAATTGATCGCTCACATACGAATAGTTAGACCCCGTGTCAATAAGGATACGAGTATCTATTCTGAAGATAGGTAGAGTACCTGTCATTGAACAAAATGCATATAGACTTGAATAATTTTAAATTTGATATATATATATATATGTTAAAATAGTTGAGCTTCTAAGGCTTTTACAACTTCAGTATACAAAGATGTCAGAGTAGTATCATGTCGACAAAAGGGTACATAACATAAAATACCTAAACAACTATCATGATACAATGCTGACATCCCCAAAAGAAGTGAAAATATGAATAGAGATCCTATTCTACAGGATCAAAAGGAGGAGTACCCGTGATGATGTCGGGATTCGCCTGGGCATCCTCCTGCGTCATGGCATAAACTCGGGTCTGAGTCCTAGGCTGCCGTCATGCCTGGGTCTGCACTGTGTTACTCCCGGTGGTCACCCTAGGAGTAGAAGATGCTTGCTGAGTAGGCTGCCGCTGCTGACCCATATGAGGAGTACTAGTGCGGCTCTGTGAACTCTGTCATCCGAGTCCTAACTCAGGGCAGAAACTCCTGATGTGCCCCGACTTCCCATAATGGAAGCAAGTGACCGATACTGAATAAGCTCCTATCGAATGGACCTATTGCACCTGCGGCAATAAAGGATGCCGCTGAGTAGTATACTATGCAGGGTGAGTCGGAGCAAACTGTCTGAACCCCTGGGAGTACTGTCCCCATTCCAGATTAGAATATCCATATCTAAATCCGTCTCTGTGTGAACTGGATCCTCTGCCCTTCTTGGAATTCTGCGCAGAATGAGACTTCTCTTTTTTTCTCTTCATCTCTCTGTTCTCTCTTTGTCTAGTCTCGGTATGGACCAAAGCCTCCGCGCGGTGAGCAGAGTCTATCACCTCAGCCAGTGTAAACTGTGAAGTAACAGTCATATATTTCTTTATGCTGAGACTAAGACCGTCTTCGAATTTGAAGCGATATTGAGGTGTGGCCAGATCCGGTACAAATGCGACAAGTCTCCGCATGTCTGCCTCATACTCTGAGACAGATCTGGGCCTCTATGTAAGCCGTCCCAGCTCTAAACTCATCCGATCCTGCTGGTAGAGTGGGAAGAATCTGCGGTCAAACTCCCGAAGGAAGTTGTCCCACCGCAATGGCTCTGTCACCACATTAGTGAGGGCCTCCCACCATAAGAGGGTTTCTCCTTCTAATAATCGTTGTACCACTTTCAGGTGAGCTCCTCTCCAATCCCCAGATCGGTAAAAATCCTACGGGTGCGGTTGATCCAATGCTTGGCTACCGCAGCATCCCCAAGCCCTGTGAAATCAGTACACCCCAGCTGACGGGCCTGCTTAACCAACTGAGTCAACTCATGTACCCGTCTAAGAGTAGCCGATGTGGTTTCACTAGGCTTTGACAAGATAGAAGGACAGACCACCGGCGGTGGAACCGGTGCCGAAGGAACTGGCGCTGCGGCAGGTGCAGGCGCCGCTGTAGGAGGTAGTGGAGGCAGGATCTGGATCCCATGCGAAGTGTACCACTCGTACACCTGTCGAAAGGCGTCGAGTGTGGGTATGGGAGTCTCAGCCTGAGCAGCTGGCTGAGTAGGTGCTGGCGGTGGCACGCGAGTCGAGAAACGATCCTCCGACTCGTCTAATTCCTCTGGTGGGGCAAAACGGGTGCTCCGTCGGGTCGTCATACTTCTACAAGAGAAGGATCCTTATTAGGTATCGTTCAAAGAATAGGCATGCTTCAAGAAATTTGAA
Organism: Dillenia suffruticosa; assembly: GCA_033439265.1. Lineage (NCBI taxonomy): Eukaryota > Viridiplantae > Streptophyta > Magnoliopsida > Dilleniales > Dilleniaceae > Dillenia > Dillenia suffruticosa. Next base: position 8,661,434 of record JAVTVX010000005.1, read on the forward strand.
CTAGTCACATCTTGACTACCCTCACAAAGAGTGAAATCCTAAAAAAAAGCATGTTAGGTTAGATACAACCGTATCTAACCCCCTAAAATGGATGAACTCATATACTTAAGACCATGTATTGGGACTTCATGATTGTATGAAACTCTCATGCATTGAGGACTTAAATACAAACACACTCAGGAATGTTTTCAAAACTCTCTTCCTACATAGCTCTCAACCTAGGCACTGATACCAAGTCAACTGTCATGCCCCGAACCGGGATCGTGAGTAGCCGCCCGTTGTCCTGAATGTCGGCTATATTTATACAGAAAATCGAGCAGAACCTCCCCGCATATCAGAGGTCTCCCATATAGCAATCAACCTGCTACCTGTACAATAGGGCCAACCCGGCCTCACAATACATAAACCAAATCCCAATATCAGACCAACACATCTGTACCGCACAATCCAGGATAACACAAGGCTAACAAAATGAATTTCCACAGTCCTAATCACAGACCTCTACTGCCATGCCCCTGTCAAAGGCATGAACAGCCGCCAGTCGCCTCTCCTGTGATTTAGAGGTGGCACCGAGCGGTCCTAAAGTATATCTTTAGGACACAACACATTCCCAAATAACATACACAATGAATAGAAATTGCCTCAATGCGAGTGTTATGCAATGACATGAAAGTTCCACAATTTAAATATCCATATTTGTACAGTCATCCTAGAATTATACAATGGTCATCTATAGATCTCAAAATACATATACATCATCAATACAATTTTTAACTCACGAAATTATAGTGAAAATATACAATGACTTCTCAAGTCCAAACCAAATCTCCCAATGACACTAAGCATCCAAAAAGCAACGCTCTTTACCAAATACTATCTCTAAAACAAGAAGGAAAATGAGGGGTGAGTACTCAGGGAAAGAATACTCAGTGAGTGAGTAGGTCAATACAATCGTCTAATAAGAATTGTGAAACTGTAGTGTCAAAACGTAAATATACAAATCGTACTTCAAATCATTATGTTTTTCATTTCAACAATATATCATTTGCACACATTATCAAGTCAAATATGCATCCAAAGCACTGTAATTAAAATCATAAAGCTGCCAGCCGAAAGTGTCCTGCCAGAAGTCTACCTCGACCAATGACAGGCGCACCGGGGGTGTTATATATAAATTTATTTAAAGTGCTCTCTACTCCGGCATTGGCTACGGACCTCGTCTAGGTGCTAGACTTGGAGAGAGTATCAAAATCCTCCCCTTTTTCGGATTCAATCTGATTAGTATCGTGTCGTTAATAAAATCAAGATAACTCGTGGGATACCCCAGGCCTAGGCATATCCGGACGTCACCTAAGCGCCTTTCACGGTATCCTTCATAGCTACGAAACAATACATACCAAAGCCCTCAAGGCCAAAATCAATCTCGTACAAAGAATGTGTCGTAATCAGGTTCACAAACCAAATGCAATATATAGCGTAAAATGGCACATTATACATTTCAACCATATGGATGCATAATTTCATAATTCAACCAAATTTTTGGACACTCCAACGGTTCACAAAAAGTCAATTCCAAAACCAATCAAAATATTTCAAGCACACGACAAATCATGCTCATTTATCAAAATGTTATAAAACATGGTTTACATATTAAACAAAGGCATCGAAGTAAATCTCACTCACAGTATGAGGGAGGGTAGCACACTCCCCAATAATACCACGAAGCGAAAAAAAGTGTTCCCCAATAATACCACGTATACAAATCAGATAGTTCGAATCCTTTAAAACCCTACCCTAATTCCTCATATTTTGTTCATGCATACATGTTTACAAGACTCAAGTGTTGATACTCAACCAATCTCGCACAGGGCTCACACCAATCAAATCTCTCACTCGCACCTAAGGGCCAGCACGGCCACAGCCCAACGCTTCTCTGTGCAGCGCGCAGCGCCCATGTGCAGGGCGTACAATGCCGATGTGCATGGTCCATGTGCAGGGCGTGCAGCGCCCATGTGCAGGGCGTGCAGCGCCCTTGTGCAGGGCGTGCAGCGCCCTTGTGCAGCACCCAAGGCGTGCAGCGCTTGCACGTCAACCATTTCTCCTCATTTCTCAACTTAACCCTAACATTCATTCAAATAAATCAAATGTGTAAGAAATTTTTTTCACCTAGGGTTTTCTCGGATCGCAGACTTTCGTCCGAATATCTTATCGATCACTCCAAAATCTACAATGCTCCCTATCAAGACAAGATTTATTAGTTAGGTCATAAACACTTAGAACAAAATCAAAACCCTAAGTCAGTTACCTATGTAGAGACTCGCAGGCTGTCACGGGCTATCGCGGGCTGCGGGCCGCAGTGGGCTCGCGGCTACGCGGGCTAGTGGGCTTGCAGGCTCGCAGGCTCGCAGGCTCGCATGCTCGCGGGCTGGGAAGTGCTCTCGCGAGTTGGACTGCAGTCGCGCGCTCATGCGCAGGGGCACGCTCGTGCGTAGGTGAGCTCCCGAGCAGGCAAGCTCACGTTGTGGTGCGCTCACATGGGGAAACGCGCGTGGTGGTATGGTCGTGCTCGTGCAGGGAGGATCGCGTTGCGGCACACTCGCGGGAGGGAGGAGCTGCAACGGCTGGGGTGCGCTCGTGGTGGTGGCGGATCGCGGTGGAAGCTCGCGGTGGAGTGCGATCGAGAGGGAGGGAGATTACGAGAGATAGAGAGAGGGTGAGCAGTGGAGAGAGAGAGAAACAGTGAGAGAGAGACCGTGAGTGAGGTAGAGAGAGAAGAAGAAGATGGTGGTGGTGGTGCGGTTGCTTGCGGTGGAGAGAGGTGGCGGGGCGAGTGACCTATCGCGGCGGAAGAAAAAGGCAGCCGCGGGAGGTAAAGAGTCAGGGAGAGAGAGAAAGAGGAAAAGAGAGAGCGAGAGAGAGAGAGAGAGAGAGAGAGAGAGAGAATAAAATTAGGAATCCAAAACGCAGCATCTCCTCTCTCTCTCCTTTTTTTGTATTTAGATATATGTCTTCACACCCACACTTCACTAAACTTTAAATTTTTTTGTAAAAAAGTGTTTACTTCGATTCACAGATTCGGCAAATTAAAATATACTAAAAATTTAATTTAAATACCCCAAAATCAAAAATCAATTTAAATAAATAAAATTTCTCTCTATATAATTAAATTACAGACACCGCAGTGTCGGTGTTATAGTACTTGCTTAGCTTATACTGACCTCGATATCCTCATTTTCGGGTGATCTGGGAGATGAGGCATTTGAGTTGAGGGATTTAGATCTCTATCTATCGTGGACCCCTTTTATTTTGTTTAAGACTTGTAATTATTTGTTTTTTTGTTAGTAGTTTTGAATGTATTCCTATATACATGTATTGTTTTGACACATGAAAACATATTATATATAGTTTTGTGGATATGGTTTTCATATACTATAGTATGTTATGTTGAGTGGCTAGGAGGCCATTGATGCCGATTTGTTTGATAATAGAAATATCATATTAATTTTTATCAGATTACCCCAGATGGCTAAATAGTCACTAAATAGGAGAGATTTTGCCGTGATTTTATTTGGAAAGAATAAATGATTTATTTATTTTTAATATAAATCTCCTTCTGTGTTATCACACACGTGAAGTGCGACTGTCGCAAGTCTAGATGTCACATTTTAATTTGGTTGATTGTTTTCACATTTGCATATTTATCTCCTTTTGCTAGGGGGTGCGATGTCTGGATAGTGGGTCGTCACATTTCTAGTTTCTCTAGAAATTGTTTTGTTGAATATTTCCAAACTCATGTGGGCACGTGATAAAAAAATGAGTGGTTCTGACAATTATTGTCTCCCGACTCTTATTCACCTATAAAATATTATCAAAACTTAAATTCGAATTAAATCAACAAAAAAATATTAAATAAAAATCATAAAAATATTGAGTTGCCTCTCAATAAACACCTTTCTTCATTGTCTTTAGTCAAACATAGTCTCGTTATTTCACCATGTCTCATAGATCGGTCAATCCATCTAGATTTTAACTTGTTTGACATAAACTTCAATCTTGAATTAGAGTGAAAGGCCTTTTGGTTTACCATGAATTACTTTCAGAGTTGAAGTTTGTCCTAAAGAAACTTGTCTCATTGTGCAATCTTATCTGTCAAACTCTAATTAAACACCAAATCCAATTCATCTTATACAAAATTATTTTCGAAATTATCATATACAATAGCGTTCACCATGCTAACATAAAAAACAGATACCAAAGTTAACATCAATTTTTGTTTTGGCTATTTTCATGAGTAGTCTACCTAATAATATAAGAGCAGGGTTAATAGAACATGCATTATCCATATCAATAATATAAAAATCAACAGGAAAATAAATTCATTAATTTTCACTAAAACATCTTCAATCACACCCTTAGGATATGAATTTGATCTATCAACTAATTGAATTATCATTATTGTTTGTTTCAAAGATCCTATATTCAAATCCTTATAAATAGATAAGGGCATAATATTTATAGATGCTCCTAGATCAAGTATAGCCTTTTCTACTTTTTTATTGCCAATCATACAAGGTATAATAAACAACTAGAGTTTTTACACTTTTGTGACAATTGCTTTTGGATGACTGTCGAAACATTCTCACCAACTAAGATCTTATCATCATCCTTCAATTTCACTTTTTTAGTGCACAATTTCTTAAAAAATTTGGCATATCTTGGTACCTGTCTTATTGTTTCCAAGAGTAGAATGTTGATCTGTATCTTTCGAAAAGTTTCCAAGTTCTCTTTCTCTTCCTCTTCTTTCTTTAATTGTGCCAACCTGTCATGAAAAGGTAGTGGAATCGTTATCTTGGATTTTGAATTAAATTCATTACTTCCCTCTTTAGCAGAGGCCTCCAAGATTGTTGATTTTTCTTCAATTTTGGTCTTCTTTTTTGCTTCCATTTTTGGTATAGTACCTTGCACCTGCTTTCCACTTCTAAGGATCATAGCACTAACACTTTTTCTCGAATTGATTTCAACTTAAAAGGGCAATTTTTCATCACTACAAAAAAACATGGTTTTAGTTACGAATTTTCACGACGGAAAAAATTCGTCGATATTTTGCGACGAATTTAGCGACAAAAACTTTTTCGTCGCTAATTTGTCACAAAATTTGCAACGAAAAGGAAGTCATGGCTAAATTAGCGACGGACACATCATTCGTAGCTAAATTCGTCGCTAATTAGTGACGAAAAAATTTTCGTGACTAAATTCGTCGCTAATTGACGACAAAAAATTCGTTGCAAATTTCATCGCTAAATAACGACGAATAATAATTTCGTGGCTAAATTTTGCCACGAATTTAAAATCCGTCACAAAATTTAATCTTTTTTAAATAGAATTTTATTTTTTTATTTTTATTTTTATTTTTATTTTATTAATATGTTATATTTAAGTTAAAAATTAATTTAGTGACGGATTTGTTTTCCGTCGCTAAATTTAGCGACGAAAATCTCAATCCGTCGCTAAGTTTTTTATATATAATTAAATAAAATATAATATTAATATAATATTTAAATTAAAAATTTAATTTAGAAACGACGAAATTTATCCGTTGGTAATTTAGCGACGGATTCCAAATCCGTCGCTGAATTTAATCATTTTTTAATTAGAATTTTATTTTATTTTTATTTTATTTTATTAATTTATATTAACAAATCATATTATTATTTTATAATATTTTAATTTACATTTTATTTTATTATATTATATTTCATTTTTTTAGAAGAATAATATTATTTAATTCTTAAAAAAAACCATATATTTTATTTTATTTAAATTATATATATATTTTAATTAATTTATTATTTTTTTTCTTTTTTTGTTTGATTTAATATTTTTTATTATTGTATAGGTAACTTTTATTTTATTTGTATTATTTTATTCAATAATATAAATTTTTTAATTAAATATTAATCCGTCAGACATGTTGGGCGTGAGCCTGTGCGGGTGCCGGCGCATGCACCCACGGGCGCCTGCCTGCCTAGGCGCCCGCGCCCTGCTCGTGCCTGCCTGCTTGGGCGCCCGAGCAGGCGTGCTCCTACCTATGCGCCCTCGTGTGCCTGCCTGGGCGCCCGCGCCCTGCGCGTGCCTGCCTGCCTGTCTGCCTGTCTGCCTGGGCACCCGTGCCTTGCTCTCGCCTACCTGCCTGGGAGCCCGCGCATGCACACACGCGCCTACCTGCCTGGGTGCCCGGGCCTGCCTGCCTACCTGCCTGCCTGCCTGGGTGCCTGCGCATGCACGCACGGGCGCCCACCCTTTGTTGAAGGGATTCGAACCTTAGATCTCGAATTTGAACAGAAAACATATCACCACTACACCACAACTTAGGGTTGTACGATAATATTTTTTTTTCTTTCTTCCTCCCCATTTGTTTTCTATTCTCACTTTTTTTTCCTTCCTCTTACTCTCATCTCTATTTTTGGGTTTTTTTTTCATTTCTATTCTCATTATTGAAATTTCTTATATATAATAATTATATTGAAATTTCTTATATATTCAAACGAGTAAAAATATTTTGTGATTAAATATATAGATTTTTTAAAATATATTATAATTTATTGATAATTATAATTTTATATTTTTGAGATGTCGTAATCCATTTTTAAACTATGGATTAAAAAATTAAAATAAAAATGAAAAAGAATAATAAAATAATAAAATAAAAGAAAAAAGAAGAAATCAAAATATATTATTAATATATTTTTTAATTAATTTATTATTTTATTTTAAATTAGTATTTTATTATTTTTATTTTATTAAAAATTATCATATTTATTATTTTTAATTAATATTATTTTAGGTTGGTGGTTTAAATAAAAAAAGTTATTATATTTATTATTTTAAATTGTTATTATATATTATTTTATTATTATTAGAAAAATATGAAGAAAAGATAATAAGTAAAACAAAAAAAATTATATCGCATAATATCCTTTGGCTTTGTGGTTTACAGGTTTATGCTTATACGTGTGCGTGCAGGAGCTCGAACCACGGTGGAGGCAGGAGGCAAAGCCGCATTTTCCAGCAATTAAGAGCTGACGCTAGAGCGGGTGCGCTTGCAAGCGGGGGTGCTGGCTCTGGCGGGCCGACAGCTTGCAAGCTGGTGTTGGCTCGGGCGGGCGAGGTCATCCAGGCACGTGCTGGCTCGGGTGGGCAAGGGCTCGTCCAGGCACGTACGTTCCCTGGGCATTTCGACGAATTTGGAAATTTGGAATCAGCGACGGGATTCCAAATCCATCGCTAAATTTAGCAACGGATTTTTTTATTCGTCGCTAAATTAGGGACGAATAATTTTTCGACGGACTTTTTTTTCCCTAAATTAGCGACGGATTTCAGCGACAAAAATTATCTGTCGCTAAATTTAGCGACGAATTTTAGATTTTCGTCGCTAAATTTAGCAACGGATTTTTTTATATAGCTAATTTAGCGACGGATAATTTTTTGTCGCTAAATTTTGTGACGAATTTTAGAGACGAAAAATTATTTGTCGCTAAATTTAGCGACGGATTTCAGATTTTCGTCGCTAAATTTAACGATGGATTTCTAATTTTCGTCGCTAAATTTTTGTGACGCGTTATTAGCGACGAAAAATTTTTCGTCGCTAGTGTTTTTAGCGACAAATTTTTTCAAAATTTTCGTCGCTAAATTTGTGGCTAAAAGGCTATTTTTTTGTAGTGCATGATTAGTTTCAAGTTTGCTCAATGTTATCACCAACTATGATATTTAGTACCAAGATTTTGAACACTATCTCTTGTTTCTTGTTGGAATTTCTACATCTCATATATAAAACTTTTTTCAAGATCTTCTAGGGGTGGTCCTCGATTTTGTAGGGTGGATTGTGGCTGGAATGGTGGTTATCCACAAAATTGTTACAAAAATCCTTGTGGTTGAGTCTGCTAACTTTAATTTGGATGGTCTCTCAATCTTTGGTCGAAGGTGTTGGAGCAAGTCATATTTTCTTTAGGGCTAACCTAGAAATCCTCCTACAGCATTGATTTGTTCATTGGGATTATCTTGAAGAGTAGGGCACGTGTCAGTTAGATGACCTACATTTGAATAAATTTCACAAGTCTTCACCTATTGCATTTGTCTTATAACCAATTTTTCCATAAGAGAAATTAGTGCATCTAATTTTTTATCGATGAGAGAAATACTTATATCATTGACTTTCCTTGAAACATTTTGCCTTATTCCAAATTGTTGTGCATTGGCTGCCATATTTGATGTTAAATTCGTTGCTTCATCGGATATCTTATTTACCAATGCACCTCCACTAATAGCATCAATCATATTCCTATCTATAGGTGAGAATCTTTCATAAAAATATTGAATAAGTAATTGTTCTGAAATTTGGTGTTGGGGACAACTCATACACAATTATTTGAATCTCTCCCAATAGTCGTACAAGATCTCTCTACTATATTATCTTATATCACATATTTCCTTCCTAATTGTGGCTGCACAGGAAGCTGAGAAAAATTTTTTAAAAATAACTTTTTCATGTCATTCAAAGTTGGGATAGAACCAGAGGGCAAATATTAAAGGCAATCCTTTGCTTTATCGACTAAACAAAAAGAAAAAGAAAAAACTTTTAATTTAAGTTGTTCTTCAGTTATCCCTTGTGACCTAATTGTCGAACACACAATATGGAACTCTTTTAGATGTTTGTAAGGATACTCTTTTGCAAAACCATGAAAAGTGGGTAATAATATCAATCTAGAATTTAATTTAAGGGGAACCCTAATATTAGAAAAATCAATGCAAATAGATTGTTGATTAACATCAGGGGTATCTAACACCCTTAAAGTTGTTTGGACAACCATATTTTCTTTCTTACAGTCCTACTTTTCACTGTCATTGTCGAGTTCCAACAAGTCTACTTCTAGGTTTTGGTCCTAGAGATGAAGATGATGCTTGATTTGTTTGTTGTGTCCCCTTCAACCTTCCTTCAGGCTGTCTTCTTGATCTCTAGATCAAGATCTCTAGATCAAAAACTAATTCACAAGTACAAAAAGAATGAGGCATGAACTTGAAATAAGGATAAAACCAACTTAAAAAAAATAAATCACTTAATACAATTTCTCGACAATGGCGTCAAAATTTTGGTGGATGTCAATCCAACAAAAATTAAATTTACCTACTTTACAAAATACCAATATAGAGCAAGTAGGTTTGTCTCCTCAGGGAATGGTGGATTCACTTCTTTTTTAAAAAAATAAAAATATGAAATTTGTGTTAACTAAACTAATAATTCAAGAAAAATAAATAATTGACTAAAAGAAAATAAATAACTCAAAATTTAAAAGAATAAAATTCAGTGAAAAATAAACTTTTGGCGAAAGAAATTATATCCACCTTGATTCGAATTAATTGGTCATAGATCTATCTAATGAACTCAATAAATTATAAATAAATTGATTATACTCATTCAATAACCGTCAAACAAACAATCTCTTCTTTCTTCATTGATAATTAAGAAAAACTTGTTAAATATTTTTCTAATTGAAAAACAACCCTAAAGAAACTCATAAATTTAGTGTTTTGACAATATTAAGATCTAAAAAGAACTAATTCTAATTAACAAATATACAAACGGGTTTTTTTAAATTAAGTTATTCAATTCTATGACATAGATTATACTATTTGTGAGACCGTGAAATTATATCATGTGCCACTATATTAAAATAAACAAACAATTACATTTTTGCTATTTTAATTAACTGTTGAATATTTTAGGATTATCAAATATAGGTTTCTATTCAATAAATTTTAGACAATCATAATCACTACAGCTTAGGAATTAAATATATATATCTATGAAGTGTTGATGCAATATACTCAATTAAATTTCACAATTATGAAAAATCAAGATTTCAATAACTTTTTAATTAGAAAAAAAAATTAGAAATAAAATATGGAAGAAGAAGAAGAAAACAAGAAAATAAATAAATTAAGTAGAAAAAATACTACAAAACATGCCTTTCCTTTTGGAGGAGTTTAATCCCTCTTTTATAGGAGTGGGTCTCCTATTTTTAGGAAAAATATTCCTAAATTTTGATAACTAATAAAAAAAGAGTCTTCTAAAAAGAAAATAACCCAAATAATTTGAAAAAGATAAATTTTCCAAAAAAACTAAAATACTATGAAAGTTGGACTTTTAAAAAAAATATCTCTAAATATTAGGAATAAGTTAATATGGTGGGAATGTTTGATGTTTCCAAACCAAGCTCAAATTTCTGATGTGATTACGTGCAAAGAGAGGAACTGATGTGATTACGTGCAAAGAGAGGAATACTACTGAGTTGACCATCAGAAAAATCTTTCGATAAATCTTGAAATCCATATATTTACGCACTAAGATTAGAATATTGTTGTACACAATTTTCTCCTTTACATGAATACTCCAAATTAACTCATTTTTTTTTTCATTTTGCTCCATAACTCTTTCCCATCAATTTTAAAATATAAAATATTATAAAATATAACTATTAGTATAATAATTATCCAAAAATAAAATAAAATTGACATAAATCATTATAGCAATTTATACCCTATCATAAATCCATCACATGCTCTTTATTTATCCTAAAGGTTCAAACTTCTAATTCAATTAACAAAGGGTTTTGGAACAACTTGATAACTCCATTTCATGTATACTTTTTTTGCCTAATTTTTTAAACTTTTAAGGTATTCAAATAATGTAATCATATTTTCATGTTTCAATTAAGGTTATTACATACTTAAATCACCAAACTCTTATAGATGTAGTGGTAGAATACTATACTTCCTTAATAATTTTCACAAAAAAAAAATAATCCTTTAATAATAGATCTTAAGTTTGAATTGGGATTTAGGATAATTAATCTCTTAATGAATCTTATAATATTTTAATCGAATTAATCAAACATGATCTAAATATCAATCGATAATAAAAAATATTAAAAAAATCCTTAAATCCAGGTCCAAACCCAACTTAGAAGTCCAAGTTCAAGTCAAGTAAACTTAAACGTTCAAGCTGAAGCCAAATCCAACACTCAAGCCCAAGGACAAAGTGAAAAAGCCCAAAGCTTGGAGTCAACCGAACAATGGGAACTCTGTCCATGCCCATAGTAAAATAAAGTTTTTAAATTGAATTATTAGATGTTCTATCACCTTAACATGAAATCTTGAATTAGAATTTTGGGACGGTGAAAAAGGAATCGAGAGAATCGACCGTGAAAAAAAAAAAGGAATTGAAAAGAAAATATCTGGCAATCGAATAAAAGAAGAAAAAGGAAACAAAAAATATGAGGGAGATATGTGCGCAAGAAAGGAAGAAAGGAAAGGGGGTTCTCTCCCGAGAACTATTTTATCTTCTCCGCATCAATTCCTGGAAGTTGGTCTGAATTTCCCTTTTCAATTGCAATCGTTCTTCAATCTTTTTTTTGATTGCCGTCGATTTCTCGTCAATTTCCTTCTATTCGTTAGGGTGTTCATCTCCGCCAATCGTCTCTCCATCAATTTCTGTTCTCATCACCTTTGGAGTTATTCGAGTTCATCGCTTTTGATTTCGAATTTCAGTCGCCTCGAGCACCAATCATCAATCAGTCCTCTTCAGCCTTCTGTTCGACTTCAAATTTAGTCACTGTTCGTCTTAATCGCCGTACAACTGTTCGACTTTTTGCCTTCATCGTCGACTTCATCTTCATGGCCATCTAGCATCGCTAACTTCATCTTCAGCTCTTCGATCACCAGGATCAGACTTCAATATCGCCGCCTCTGTTCTCAGCTTTGATTCGATTTTGTCTTCGCCACCGAAGCCTTCAATTCGCCGGACTGCCTCGATTGGCCTTCAATCGCATCCGATTCCTCCGCCAATCCCAATCGCCTTTGCTTCTATTCGTCACCTTCGAGTCTCCAGTCGATCGGTTTTTCATTGCCGCCTCTTCATCACCAAATCCATCTTCGTCGCCATCATCAGCCGAATTGAACTCTCACTTTCTGTTTCCTTTCCTCTTTATTCAACTTTTGAATTAAGGATGCGTTCGGTTTTTTAGTTTTAATTTTTCTGAATTACACTTTTAATTATTCTGGTTTAATTTCAGTAATTATATGTACTTCAGTTTCAGAATTTCTTTTATACATTAATTATTTAGAAAATTATTTTGATAATTGTAATATTATTTTTGAAAAACAAAAAGAAAAAAAGGTCTTCTTAAGATTTTCGATTCACTGAGTATTTTCTTGTAAGTTTTAGATTGTTAGTGATTTTTATTTTTTTTTATCTCATTTTATTAATTTATTTAAGACTAAATCTTAGGATTTAATATTTAATTAGATTTAAGTCATTGATTACATTTTATTTTTTTAACTTTTTAATAGATTTAGATTTAAAAATTGATTAAAACGCATTAAAAAATTTAAAATTAATAAAAAAATTGTTCATTGATTTAAGGTTTGCATTTGATTAAATTTAATTCATTTATTATATTTTGTTTATTTACTTTTTAATAGATTTAGATTTAGAAATTCACTTAAAAATCGGTTAAACATAAATAAAATAAATCAAATATTAATTAGAAAAGTCACTAATTCTTGTATGATGAACAACTTTATTCACTAAAAATACATCACTACTCAATATCTAACATCCCGTCACCTTATATTCAGCCAAAAAAAAAAAACAAAACAGAATAAAAAAAACAAAAAAACAAAAAACAAAAGGACTACCTTTAAAAATAAAATAAAAAAATTATTATTGCACCGCCATATCGTAGCAATCCAGCTGCAAGAGCATGAAGCAATGGATATCACATATAGGGAAAAAAATATCATAATAATATTATATAATATCGGAGTTAAAGGTCTCACGAGACACAGACCATCATCGCTTACAAAAGGGTTGACGTAAAGACAATACAAAACCCTAGTTTGACAAAAGTCAAATTTAAGCAACACTATAAAGTTTTTTGGTTCAAAAAGCAAAGAAGTATTATATTACTACTGCACAAGAGCTTCTCTGATTAAGGGTGACTAGCTAATAATAATAATAAATTTTGCTAGCTCAAAGCCCACTGTTACGTCTCCTCAACTTGTTTTCCATTCATAGCATCGCATCTCCCCGGGGGATAAAGAAATGGAGAAAGGGGTGAGTTCAGAAAACTTAGTAATGCAAACCCACAAGAATTAGATCCTATAAGCCCACGGTCAAGAAGATATGCATACCTCATGAAAGCCAAAATCAGATTTGGATGATCTACTCGAATCCTTGAATATGAAGAATCAAGAACCCAAAGTGTTGAAAACACTACAAACTTGATCAATTTTTGATAAGTTACTAAGAGATAACTCCTCTCAAATCTGATAGGTCAGGTGTATTTTGATTGATGATGCATGATGTTTTTCAATGAAAAAGAATTAGTGTTTAAATACAAATAGGGATAAATGAAAAGCCAAATATGGTTTACAAAACTAAATTAACTCTTAAAACATGAATCACTAAATTTATAATAAAATTCATGTAACCCACCGAATGAAGAGAAAAACATCATATTCTGCCAAAATTAATGAAGTCCAAACCCTAATAAATCAGCTTATGTATGAATTCCAGCCCAAACTTCTTAATTCATGTGTACTTGGCCTAAACGTGTTCAACAGCCTCACCTTGTATTTGAATAACATTGATGGCTTCTTGCGGAATGTTTAAACCCATCTTTGTGTTTGTAGATCCATCTAAAACTTACTTAACCCATCTTGGTTGGCAATATTAGGGTTGTTGTCGTCATTTTTTCAATTACAACGGTTACAATACCATTTTTGACTTTCTTTCAAAATTTTATAAAATGAGTTTTGATAATTTGAAAATTTCCAAAGTACCCAGAATATAATTTGGATTATAAATAAAATAAATTTGGGAATTTCCCGAAATGTCAATTTTTTTCTCGAAATTATCCAAATGCCCATCCTAGTTGGAAGAGCTTCTTTATTTTCTACTTGGTTTTTATGTAAGGCATAGCTACAATATTTTGCAAAAATCTGCTACATGCCATCCAAATGCCTCGCGTGCATATTTTATACCTTATCTGGGGACTAGCCTAGACAAACTACAAAACAAATGACTTATGAGACATGCAAAAGCTGTCCTCTTAATATACTAAAACTGTTAGGCAAAATTTTCTTCAGCAGATAGGGTTTAATCGGCTATACAGCAATCAAAATAGATCTATGCTACGGTTTTGATCACCATTGAAGTATGCCCTAAATTTTTACTAACGTTAGAAAAATGTCAATAAAATAACAATTTTTATCATCAATTTCAAAACCATCGATAAAAATGACTATCTTTTATCGTCAGTTAGCATATGTATTAGAAAATGTTACTATTTTTATCGTCGATTATCACAACTGTTAAAAATATTATTATTTTTTAATATCGGTTACTACAAATGTTAAGAAATGTTACTATATTTTATCGTGAGTTGCCACACAACCATTAAGAAATGTTACTACCATTTATGGTCAGTTATCATATGTGTTCATATGTTAGAAAATATTATAAAATTTTTTCGTCGGTTACCACAAGTGTTAAAAAATATTATTACATTTTATCGTCAGTTACTACAACTGTTAAGAAATATTACTGTCATTTATCAACAGTTACGACATATGTTAGAAAATGTTACTAATTTTTATCGTCAGTTACCACAGACTGTTAAGAAATTTTATTATAATTTATGGTCGGTTAACACATATATTAATATGTTAGGAAATGTTATAACTTTTTATCGTCAATTACCACAAATGTTAATAAATGTTACTATCTTTTATCCTCCGTTACTATAACCGTTAAGAAATGTGTTACGACATATATTAGGAAATGTTATTATCTCTTATCGTCAGTTACCACAAAACTGTTAAAAAATGTTAATAACATTTATGGTCGGTTATCCATATGTTCATATATTAGGAAATGTTATAACTTTTTATCATCTGTTACTATAAGTATTAGGAAATATTACTATCAATTATCATCGCTTACCACATATGTTAGTTCATTAGTTATCACAAGATCATCGGTTACCACAACTGTTGAGAAATATTACTACTTTTTATTCTCGGTTATCACATGTTACTAGTTTTATTGTGAGTTAGAAAAGAGTTAAAAAAAATTATTAACTTTTATCGTCAATTATTAGTATAAGTTATTATATCATTGGTTACAACAAATATCAAAGAGAATGATGAGGAAATAACTTTTATCATCTGTTACGACATATAAGTTGGTTTGATTAGAAAATGATTAGAAAAACACACCACCACAAGTGTTAGAAAATGTACTGAACTGATTGGAAAGATTACTACCTATTAAAATATTAGAAATGTTAGGAAATGTTAAAAACTATAAAATAAAGAAATTAAAATAATATAACATAATTCTCATATTAATGAGAATGATTGATACATTAATAGAATAACAAAAAAAAGATTACACATCCCACAACTGTATATCTTTTCTTTAGCATATCTTCTAAGATGCTCGTGTCAAAAATACTTCACTTCAATTATCAAAAATATTACCAGCACGGTATCAACCTTCATGTCAATCTATTCATAAAAATAAGTAGTGAAATGAATATAATATATGCAGAGATAATCTAAATTCAGAAATTCAGAAAGGTATGGGGTCGTCTCCCATCGGTCGAGGGGGCCATTTGATATAAGACTTATTATTGATCTGCATCAAGATCTAGCTAGTTATGTCATTTAAAGGAGTGTAGTTGTTGAACTTGCGATGGGGCAGAGGTCGAGATCGGCTCCTCTTGGGTGAGGATTCATATTTCGATGAGCGATTATGCTCATTTCTTCCTATTCTGCCTCGACGCCTATCGAACACCTTGTCTTCTTTTTTGACGATATACTTTTCAAATCAGGCATAGAAGTCCTAGATGGCAGTTGGAGGATTTTTCTTAATAGAGTTCTTCATCCCTGAAAGCCGCAATCCAGTGAGTAATATAGCCAAAGCGATGGAATGATCTAAACCCGAGACCTTCATCATTTCAATCTTGAACTTGTCGAGAAAATCCTTCAAGGGCTTGTTATCTCTTTGTTCAAGGATTGAAGGGAGGTAAATTTTCTCTTGACGTCTCGGGTTATCACAAAGTAGGCTTCAAATTGCTACCTCTTAACGTGCCTCATATGGGTCCTTGCACCCAAGTGGGTTAGCATACCCATTCTCTTGGCTTTACGTCTCATATGAATTCTGCACCCATTCTCTCGCCTCTATATCTCATATGGATTCCGTACCCACTCTCTCGGCTCCACACCTCTTAATGTGTCCTATACAGGTCCTTGTACCTAAGCGGTTAGCACACCATCTCTTGGCTCCACGCCTCTCCCTCGGCTCTGCACTTCTAAACATGCCTCATAAGGGTCCTTGCACTCGAGCAAATTGGTATACTCATTCTCTCAGCTCTATACCTTATACGGGTTCCATATCTACTCTCTCGGCTCTACACCTTATATGAGTTCTTCATCCACTCTTTCGGCTCCATGCCACATATAGGTTTCGCACCCAGTCTCTCGGCTTCACACATCTTAACATTCCTCCTATGGGTTGCAACACCCGAGCGGGTTGGCACACCCATTCTTTGGGGTTTACACCTCATAAGGGTTCTAACACCCTCTCTCGATTATAATGCATCCGAAAACAACTCAATGCTCAAATCATTCTATTTCAAAACAAAATCACTAGAGTAATAGGAACGCAATCCTAATAAGAAGATACAAAAGAGATAAAATTGTTACAAACTTTCATTCAAACTTTGATATATTATGTGCATGAGATACATTAGAGGGAGAAAAGGCCCATACAAACTAGGCAGTACATAGAAACAGAGTACATGGGAACAAGAAGGGAATGGATCACAATGAAGGAGGCGGAGGAGGAGGAAGAGTCTTTTGCCGCAAGGATTCGAAACTAGCTTGAAGAGTGGTGATACGGGAGCTCGCATCCGCCACTTCATGAGAAGAGTAACCACACGGAGCACCAACTAAGCTTAGACCTAGCGTCTCGGAGACAGCACTGCCAGCACTTGTAGCCACGCTTTGTTCCAACCCCGCTAGGTGAAGAGCTTCTTTAGCTCATCGTAGCCTTTCAGAAAGTTCATGCTCACTATGCTTGTGGCTCTCAACAGCCTTTATGAGCTTGTTCACTAAGTCCATCGGCTTTTCTCCATGACAAGGAATGACTACCCTCGCTCTTACACCAACCTCTCAGTGGCCTCTAGCTTCGCCTCACTCTCCCTCGCTTCGGCCTCCAACCTTTCGTACGCGGACTCCAGATCAAACCTAGATACTCTACCTCTTTATTTTTGTCGCTCAAGGCAGCACTTGCCACCTTCCCTTCTTTGGCCTCCTTCTCCCTTTGGCCAAAGCAGAGTGCAGATGAGAAATCTCCTTATCCCTTTGGCTCACCATGTGCTCCAGAAGTCCCACCACCCGGTCTCTCTTCAACCTTTGGAATTCAACAAAAATAATTGAAGAATTCTCACAATGCAATCAGAAGGAATGTTGCTGTCTGCATAACAATGGCACCTTCAGCAGCAGGATTCTTTGTGTTTATGCATCTAGTGCTGAACCAGTTATTGTGGATGGATGACACCATGTCTCGAATAAAAGTGAAAACCAGACAGAATATCAGGACACTAATTTCCAATGTATATAACAAAACAAACCACGCTCTAATGACAATAAAGGGAAAAATGTGCAAGAAGAAATATGCAAGACGGCTGTATCTAAATTCAAGGCAAGAAGACTAAAAAAAAAGATGATTTTTGTTAATTAAAAAATGTTACAGATTTTGAAGAGGCCTGAACATATGAAAACATTGTGAATTTTACAAGAAGATAAAAAGCCAAAGTGGCCCAAAAATGAGAAGGATGTATTAGAGACAATGTGGAGTTCATTCAAGAGATATATCTATTGCTTACAGTGAGAGAATGAGTAGAAGCAAAGTACTCTTACACATGGTGACAGAAAAAATAAACCAGTTCAATGATAAGATCTATTGCATTTGCATAATCTAACAGCCTGGATAACTATAGTGTCTGGCTTCCGAGGTGTTCCAAGCACTTGCCCTGGACATGGAGGTTGGTCAAGACCTTACAAAATGCGGCTTTCAACTTTAAGCAAAAGTTCTGTTCACATCTATGCCACTGAGAATACAATAAAATTTAGAAGAAAAGTTACAAATGCATCTCTTGAAGTTTTTCATTGACTCAAAAATTATGCTCAACCACTCACTATCAAACAGGGATTATCCATTTCATTCAGACATTTAGCACCATAAGGAACACGTCAATTTTTTATCATTATTTGAAAAAAAATATATATTTAAAAAATGAATGGGGATGATTCTTGTATAATCTAAACAAGAGAAAAGCAATCTACCAAAAAGGAAAATAAAAAAGGGAGAGCAAAGTAAGCTAAAACTTGAAACTCCTAGACTGAGAATCCACAAAACCAGAGTGGGATGATTCAATCCCCTGGAGATTCTCGCATAATTATCCATCCATGCCAAGCCAAAAAGAAAAAGAGGGGGGGGGGGGAGTAGCCTGAGGGGCTGCCAAATGAATAATCTTCCTATTCCCCATACATACCTCAACCTCCTCCTTCTCAGCATCCAAACTTTTAGTAGACATTCCAACTCCACCTTTGACCACCTAGGTTGAATATCCATAATATTAAGAGCTTCCCAGGAGTATGATGGATCTCAATTCGGATACTCAATCAAAATAAGCATCACAAACATGAACTGAACATTGTTTTAATGAGCCAACCATGTTGCTCAAAGCACAATCAGCCGATAGAATTCAAATTAAGGAAAATACTAAAAACTTAACTTGACCAAGACCATCATAAATGCATTTGGGATTTTACTTGAGTATGATACATGAGTCAAACTCAAGCTTACAACTAAGCTCTTTTACAAATCAAGCACAAACAACTTTTTAAACGGCAGAACACAATCGACCTCCTATTTTTGGCCAAACAACTTTTTAATCAGCAGAACACATTCACACTCCAATTTGGACCCTTGATTGAAATCCCAGCACACAATTATTATACTAACAGAAGTCATGATTATCACAAAAATGTCTTAGTTTTCTGTTTGTGTATCCTAATAAGTTAAACATTCTCTTGTTGGCTACTAGTATCTCTGTAAACATAAGAATCAAACAATCTCTGTGGGGTTGAGGTGGGAAGCAACAATCTCAATCCCAATTTGAACACTCTTTTAATGAGTAAGAGTTGCAAAGCACTGCCATCCCTGAAATCTGAATCAAGGAATAAACAAGAAAACAACCTGAAGCAGATTAACGTAAGCCCATTTGAGTTTTCCAAGTATGAGGAATGAGTCAAACTCAAGGTTATTTTCAATCACAATGCATATTTTCTAAAACATTATTTGAATAACGCTCTAACCAGCAAAAACAAACTTAATGAGACAAATTTGGTTAGCTATGTTGCATGCATGCTTAGGGACCCTGTGTAGAATCAAGGATTCATATACCAGTGCCCAAAAACCAATATAAACGTCTATGATTGGAAAGAAAAATGACAATAAGAAGACACATAAAGCAAAAATAAGATACAACTTGAAAAAGATATCTGAATTGAATTTTTTACTAAAATAAGAAACAAAAAAACTTGCATTGATTAGTCCCAATGCAAAAGATATCAAACTGAAGATTGTTGGGCTTTACAAAATCAACAACTTGACTCATTTCCATTGGATTTGCTTTCATTCCTTCTTGCTCAATGCTGCAAATGACCAAAATGAAGTTTCAGATTTATGTGAATTTGAAGGAAACAGAGAACAAAATAAGAACAATGTGGACAGATGCGGCCACTGTTTAACATTTGGAAAAAAAAATGTATTCATTCATAGAGCTTACATGGCAGACAACAAACTGGAGGGTCCAGTAGGGTCGTAGTTGAGTACTAAAGCAGCCTTTAGAGGTTCACCTTCAAAAATAATACGCAAGAATTTTTCAAAAAAAGAAACTAATCCCCAACCCAAACCCCCACCCACCCCCAGGGAAAAAAGAAAGACAATACAAAATGTGAAACTATAGAAAAGTTATAGAGATGCTAACCGGTAGAACCAATATTGGGAGATGCCCACTTCCCCCAGGCTTTACGCACAAATGCCCAGTCCATGACAGCCGACAAGAGAGAGAGAGATAGAGAGAGACTACTTTACTGGCTTTCCCCAGAAAGCAGAGGTTCACTGCTCCTCCATTCAGTTTACGGAGAGAGAAAGAGAGATAAATTTGCATGAATTTGAGCTCATTACGTGAAGGGCCCCTCCCGTCCCTCAAAGTAGGCGGGACTAAAAAATTAAGGCCCGTCCCGTCACTGCAAGGGACAAGGGTCAAGGGAAGAGAAGGAGAGAGGAGTACAGGGGTGCCTTTCGACGACTGCGATAAGGTCGATGATGTTTGGTAGATGGCAGTCTCCGGCCGCAATCGAAGAGCGACAGCGATGGAGAAGCACGAATCGGCGATGGAATCTGCAATCGACAGTGGATCGGACAGCAGCGATGACGGTTGTGGAGAATCGAGGCGGAGTAGTGGAACAGTGGCGACGAAGACTGGTTCGATTGGCAGCGACCGGAATCTGAGACAGAAAGGACGGCGATTGGTGGAGGAACCAAGTACAGTCGAAGACGAATGCTATGGGCGCCGATTTCTGGAATATTGAAGACGGATTCGAAGTCGAACAGCGAAGGCGGCTAAAGAATGGGGAGTCGAACGATGATGAGAACGGACTGATGAATTCGAAGGGACGAACAGGCGGACATGGTGGTTGCAGTAAACAGAGACGGCGAATGGGAATGTTGGTGACCGTTGGCTGGAAATCGAAGAGTGAAAGCAGGAGACAAATACGTGGCAATCGAAGACCGGAGGAGACCTGATACCTTTTATTCAGGCCCTCCGGAATGATCCGTCCGACCGAAATATTCGATTTGAGTGGAGCGGAAGGGTTTCGATTATCGTACTTCTTTCAAAATGAGTTGAGCTTTATTTTAGTTTAATTGAATAAATTAAATAGAATTTTATCTATAATAGAAATTAATTGAACGTATTTGTTTAATTCTTTTAACAAACAAATTTCAAAATTATTATATAATAATAATAAACTGAATTTTAAAATTATGTTTAAGAGACCAATATAGAAAAAAGAAAAAAAATAATAATATAATATAAAAATAAAGTTTGAAAATTAAAATAGAGAAAATAAAACTAAAATTAAAAATAATTGTTAAGATGAATAAGTTTTGATTATGATAAATTGGAGAAAAAAAAATTTAAACAAATCAAAAAATCATTAGAAAATAGAAGTATGCATAACTTGTCGACCTACTCTTCACACACATCAATTTGTTTCTCGAATCCACCAATTTTAAACTCTATATCGATCAATTTTACTCTCACCTTAAATACGTCGACTTGATATGTAATCTTTATCGATATCAACAAAAGAAACATAATATATTTTGCTGAGTAAATGTATATCGATATCTCCGTGAACACATCGACCTGAATTTTAGCACATATTGACGTGTTAACCTCAGGTAGATAAATTTAGAGTGACATGTCAATTAATTTTAGGAACATAATGACCTATCTTTCTTACACATCGACAAATACAATGCAAAAATCTGAAGAGGTCGATATACCCAATAACTTGTCAAGCTGATTCTTTTGTCTCTTAAACGGAACACAACGACCTGTTTGTTGATTATGTCGACATGAAAAACATATTGACCAGTTCTAAAAAAATATGTCCACTAATTTTATGTTTACACAAAAACATGTCGATGTGATTTTAGAACTTGTCGATGTAAGTTTAGAACATGTCGACCTGATATATTACTTAAATATCACACATCGACAAGTACTTTAACATTACCGACATGCATATCATATCGATCAATTTTAAAAAACAGGTCTATCAATTTTTATCAGTATAGTAGTATGCCGATGTATACTCTAAACATGTCGACCTAATGTTATTTAACCCTTAGAAATAATACATCGACCTGTATTTTAATCTTATCAACATGCCTAACACATCGACCAATTTCAAGATATAGGTCCACCAATTTCCTGTAGACACAGAAATGTGTCGATGTGGAAATAGAACTTATTGACCTAGACTATTGATTTTTAAGTAAAGACATGTCGATGTTCATGAGAATCATGTCGGCACATCAAAATATATCGACCAATTTAAATCTATGTATTCACCTATTTATTTTGGTACATATCCTTATCGATCTAGATACTATCTTATCGAGCTGATTAGTTAAGAACACTACATTAAAATTTTGAATTCAGGTCAATATATTATTTAGTTTTGTCGATCCGAAATTGTCAGAAAATAAATTTTTGAAACAAATTTGAATTCAATGGTTATCTTCTTTTTCTAAACCTCTTAATATTTTTATTTTGATCAAAGTTAACATTCAAATCAGTAAAAACAAATTTTGATTAGTTAACAAGAAAGTGGCGCAAATAGTAGAATGGATCTTTAACGCGAAAAATGGGTACTGTTGCAAAGTATTAATTGACGGACATTAATGATCAACGTATGTTTTTCAATAACCCTTCAACTGATCTCTTAAATGCTACAATAAATACCAATGAAGAGAAATGAAGAATAAAAGAGATGCTTGATTAATTTTTTGAATAACTTCATTCCTTGCATTGATTGCTCTTTATACTATATTCTTATTTCATTAACCTTTTCGAGTATATTTAGTTTGAATTCTTTCAAATCTAAGCATTAAACTGTCTCACTTTTGACATTCCCTTCTCACTTGTACTGAGTGTTCAAAAGACCAAAGAGTGTGTCACTACTATGGGTATAGTGTAAGAGAAAATCAATCTATGTAAGGTTAGAAAAATAGTGTTGAGAAGAAACACTGTAAACATTTAACTTGAATCTGCAATCAATTTTGTATCATTGAGTTGATAGTAAAAAATCTAAAGAGAGTCTGGAAGTGGACGTACACCCAGTTTGGTGGAACTAGTATAAAAGTTTATATGTGTCTTTACTTTTCTATTTTGATTTTCAAGCAATTCAGCTGTAAGCTTTTTAATTACAAGAAAATCTTTTAATAATTATCTACATTCAATTATTCACCCAAATCTAATTAAATATCAATTGGTGTCAGAGTGCGTGTGTTGATAGAACTCTTAGTTCAACACCAAATATCCAAATGACCATTAACGGAGATAATGTACCAGAAGTAACATGTTCAACAAATCGTGCACCATTTTTCAATGGAAGCAATTTCAAATATTGGAAGTAAAGAATACACAATTTCATAATTGCACAGGATCTCAATGTCTGGCAAATAATCGAAAAAGGTGTTGAATTTCTTACAAAAGAGGTTGATGGTGTACATATGCCAGTCAAGTTAAAGAACATAACAATAGAACAGAAAAAGACCTATCAAGGTAACTATAAGACTATAAATCTCATTCACTTTAACACTAAGCGTCAACGAATACAATCAAATTTTATCATACATCATAGTAAAAGAAATCTAGGAAAGACTCGAAACTACTTACGAAAATATTGATCAAATTCGCAAGAGCAAAATCAGACCGCTGAAACAAGAGTAGGAAGTCTTCAAAATAAAAAAAAAAATAAAAAAAAAAAAAGAAACTATCAGTGAAATGATAACAATGTTTAATAAGTTAACATATGAATTAAGGTTATCTGGAAAGGTAATTCCTTAAAAAGATACGGTGGACAAGATTTTGAGGAGCCTATCAAAGTCTTGGAAACTTAAAGTTACAACAATAGAAGAGTTCAAAAATCTTGAAACCTTGACCATGGATGGACTCGTGGGGGCTTTAATAACCCATGAGATGAAATTGAATGTGAAGGAGTTAAGAAAAGATGAAAGAGGCAAAGGAGTGACTCTCAAAACTGATAGCGATGAAAATACCTCAAACTCAGAGGAAGAAGATGATGAAGAAGATGAAGTACTGCTGGCCAAAAGATTCAAGAAATTTTTTATGCGAAGAAAAAAAGAGAATAAATCATACTTCAAAAGGCCAGAAAATAAAGAGGAAATCAGGCGTTTTGAATGCAAGAAATTGGGACGCATAAAAGCTGATTGCTCGCAACTGAAAAAGGATGAAAAGAAAAATAAGAAAGAAAGAAATTAGAAGAAAAAGAATAAGGCACTTGCAGTCTGAAATGATGAAAACTCTAGCTCAAGTAGAGAAAAACAAATAGAGGAACAAGTTTAAGTATGCTTCATGGCTAATGACGAATTCTCCGATAATGAGATATATTATACTTCTTATTTCTCTTGTTCTAATTTGATGAAAACAATTTTACCATCACTGAACTATATGAAACATTACTAGAATCACTCAAAAAATTAAAAATATTAAAAACGAAAAATAATTTATTAAAAAAAGACGTGACTGAAACCGTTAAGACATTAGAAAAATAAAAAAATAGAAGCAAATGAATCAAAAGAGAAAAATGCTAAATTAGAATTGAAAATTGCTAAGATTGAAAAAGAATTAGAGAATAAACATCTGGATCAGTGAAATGAAAAGTATAGTGAAAATCACATGAATGAAAACATAGATTTAAGAAAGGAATTAACTGAAAAGAATGAAAAAAACATTAGGTAAAATACCATAATAATGAAATTCATATAGGGTTAAGAAACACTAGATGTCATTCTAGAAGCACAAAAAGCAGTATTTGATAAGGTTAAGTTAGAATATAATCCTACACAAATCCAAAAAAAGTTATATAGATTTTTCGTACCTAATTCAAAAAATATCAAATTACAAATATATCACACATGCATAAAATTGGAATACCAAAAAATTATAAATTTAGAAATAAATTTTTCATCAATGTAAAGAACTCAAAAGTGGATAATAACAAATGTGCCCACTGCAAAAGATTTGAACACTCTCTTTACACTTGTTGGTTTAAGAACTCATTAACAATGAACCTAAAATGGAATCCCAAAAATCAAATTAAAACTAACTCAGTCGGACCCAAGAAACTATGGGTACTAAAGGTAAAAATGTGATTGACTCTTATTATAGGTCTGTTTGAAATCAAGGAAATCTCCTAAAAAGTCAGTTTGGTACATTGATAGTGGTTGTTCAAGATACATGACTAAAAATATCTCAAAATTCTCATTTCTTGAGAAGAAGAAAGGAGAAATGGTGGCCTTTGGTGATAACTTAAAAGGGAAAGTTATTGAGATAGGCAACATTGGAGGTAAATTCTCTGACTTTCAAATTCAAAATATTTTTCTCATTTCTGTTCTTAAATTTAGTTTGTTGAGCGTCAATCAACTGTGTGATAAAGGTTATACAGTTTTATTTGAATCTGATGCATATTCCATTATTTTTTTTGGTACTATACCAACAGGTATCCGAAAATATACTCCGACTAATCCGGTTTAGGACTTGTAGTGGCTCATTTAAAGGGGCTATCTTCCCAATGTAATTTTTTTCATACCCATGCCGCGAGTCAAACTCGGGAACTTGGTTAAGGGACGTAACACCACATTCCATTAGACCTACTGTCCATTGGTGTATATCTATTATTGACAAAATCTCTAGTAGTGTTAAATTTACTGATTTTAGAAGAGAAAATATATATATAATTGATTTAGAACAATTAGAAATTCAAAATGAATATTGCCTAATTGTATTAAGTAAGAATAATTCATGATTGTGACACAGGAGAGTAGGATACGCAAGTATGGACGCAATTTCAAAATTAGTTAGAAAATACAATATGAAAGATCTACCCAAGTTAAAATATGAAAATAATAGGTAGTGTGATATTTGTATGAAAAGAAAATAAACCAAAACTTCTTTTAACCCTAAAAGCTAAGTATCTACTAGCACTCCTCTGAAACTCTTACATACAGAGTTATTCAAACCAATAAGAACTCAAAGTTTATGAGGAAAATATTATGGTTTTGTGATCATCGATGATTACTTTAGATACACATGAGTGTTATTCCTAGCAAAAAAGGAGGAACCTAGTGAGATTTTCATCAAATTGTATAAGAAAATTCAAAATAAAAAGGGAATTACAGTTAAGAGTATTAGAAGTGATTATGGTAAGAAATTTGAAAACAAAACCATAGAAGAATTTTGTGATGATCACAGTATTGATCACAATTTCTCAACTCATAGAATACCTTATCAAAATAGGATAGTAAAAAGGAAAAATATAATACTGCAAGAAATGGCTAGAACCATATTCTATGAATATAATTTTTCAAAATTTTTTTGGACAGAAGTAGTGAATATTGCTTACTACATCTTGAATAGGGTATTAATCAAACCAATTTTAAAGAAAACTCTCTATGACCTTTACAAAGGAAGGAAACATAATATAGCTTATTTTTAAAATTAAGGATGCAAATATTTTGTTTTGAATAATGGAAAAAAAATCTTAGGAAAATTTAATACTAAAGTGATGAAAGAATTTTCTTAGACTATTCGGAAGTAAGTAAATGATATAGAGTTTATAACAAAAGAACCATGATAATAAAAAAATCAATGCATGTGGAATTGAACGAAAAAAATGACACTGATAAAAAAGATCAGATGATGAAAATTTATCTTAAAAGCTTAATGAATTGAATCTTACAAAAAAGATGAATTCTCTAAAAGAATAAGTCAATGAACTCACTGAATAACAAGAAAAAAATGAAATTTAATAAGAGTAAGAAATTAGATAAAGATGAATGGCTATTTAAATAAAACTATATACATAAAACAACCATCTGGTTTTGAAAATATGAAATTTTCAAAACATATCTTTAAATTGACCAAAACGTTATATGGTTTGAAATAAACTCTTATAGCTTGGTACAAGAGGTTCAGTAATTTTCTAATTGAAAACAATTTTGAAAGAGAAAAGGTAGATACAACTCTTTTCATCAAAAGAAAAGAATATGACTTTCTGATAATCCAAAAATATGTAGATAATATAATTTTTAAAGAAATTAGTGTAAAAATGTATAAAGAGTTTGCAAAAAAAAAAAAATACAATGAGAATTTGAAATGAGTATGATGGGAGAATTAAACTATTTCCTAATATTTCAGATTAAGCAATCTGAAAATAAAATTTTTATTAATCAATCAAAATATACTAATGATCTAATTAAAATTGTTTGGGTTTAGTGAATGCAAAGGAAATACCACGCCTATGAGTACAAGTCTGAAATTAGATAAAAATGAAAATGACAAATCAGTTTATCAAAATAATACAGAAATATGATTGGACCACTTCTGTATCTCATTGTTTTAAAACCAAACATACAATTTAGTATATGTCTTTGTACATGATTCCATTCAAACCCAAAAAAGTCTCATTTGATAGCAATCAAAAGAATCTTTAGATATCTAAAAGACACCACAATCTAGATCTTTGGTATGACAAAAATTCAAGTTTTCAGTTATATGGATTTTCTAATATTGACTTTATAGGATGCAAATTAAATAGAAAAAGTAATAACGATCTTTGTCAATTTTTTGAAAGGATGTTAGTATCGTGGTTTTCCAATAAGCAAAGCAATGTGGCATTGTTAACAACTGAAACTGAATATGTCTATGGTGGGCAATGTGCTGTATAAATCCTCTAGATTGAATATCAAATGGAAGATTATGGCAAGGATTTTGACTGCGTTCCTATTAAATATGATAACACAAGGGCCATAAATCTAACAAAAAATCTAGTTCATTACTTTCAAACCAAACATATTGAAGTGAAATATCATTTTATTAGAGATCATGTTCTGAAAAATGAAATTATTTTTAAATATATTGAAACTTAAAAACAAATTGCTGACATTCTTATCAAACCATTAGATAATAATAGATTTTGTGAATTAAGAAGAAAGTTAGAAATGATTAAAATAGAGGAATAAAATAAAAATTTGAAAAGCAGAGTATAGTTAAAATCCAAAAAATGAACTCAAGATTGACCTATTTCTCAAAGGTGTCGATAAATTAAAAATAAGACCTTGTCAGTCTACTAGTCGTTGAATTAGAAATATTGTAGGCCTATGGCTTAAAATGGAAAACAAACGTGAGTTTGTCGATCTGAGTATAAGTGTGCCAACTTGCAGAGTAATAGAAGTCAGGTTGATATCCTTAAAAGTTTGTCGACCTGATTACTTTTGAACATTCTTGAAACAGGTTGATGTGCACAAAAATGTGTCGACCTATGACATGCAAAATGAAATATGAACAGTTGATATATCAATCTATCTCACATTCCTCCCCAAAATTTCGAATTTTTTTCTCTCTCTCAAATCGTAGATGAACTTTCTCTGCAATAAATGGCTCCTAAGGTGAAATTACCTGTTTCCATGCAATCTATATTCTCCAAACCACCTGCTAAACCCACGACTAAATCCTCTTCATCAGAACCCATGACTATGAAACCTACATTCTCGAAACCCTCTATGCTGCCTCTGCTACTAGATCCAATACCATAGTTCAATACTCATGAATTCAAATCAATTGAACAAAGCGTATAAGAAGGCGTTCTCAAGAAAGAAAGTCAATCAAGTAAGGTTGATAATTGAGTTTTTGTTTTTTTTTGAAAGGGCAAACTTCAAGTACGAAGAACATTTGGTTGAGATATTCCCTAATTGGTTTATGAGTCCAAAAAAATTCATTTATGAGAAGACGATCAAACTATTTTATGACAATATTGAAGTGATTTCTGATGGAGATGAGAATAAATCTTGGATCATTCTATATAAACACTCCGTTTCATGCGCATTTAGAATATTTGTGAATGGGAAGGTGATTGAGGCCATTTCTAGGATAATATACAGAGAAAATGGTCTAGCATGGGTGTCATATGATAAATGTGAGTCATATATGAAGTCTACCTATTTGGAGAATGCTAGAATTGTATTCGGTGATAAAATTTTGACTATTGTGAACACTTGTACTACAGAATTAGGTTTCTATGAATGTATCTTATACTTGATTGTGGCATATATACTGAGATCTAGAAGAGGAAATTATACAACCATTTCTAAAGAGGATTTCTAGTTGATGGTTTACATCATAGTGGCAAGAATCCCAGATTGCATTTCATAGTTCCTCTCTTCATAATTACCGCACATAGCTGTGAGAACTCACTTCTATCATATGTTAGCATGATTTCTAATATCTTATCTCGAAATCTTGTGGAGTTGATAAGCATATGGTGATTGAATTGAATAAGAAGAATGAAATCAATACCTCTTTTTATATTTCGAGTAAGATGGATGTGTAATATTAAGGGCGAATGGGTTAGAAAAGAAGGTGAAGCAAACAAAAGACGAATAGAGAAAATAGGAGAAGAAATTGAGGAAGCAACTGAAAATGTATAGAGGGAAGATAGAAGAGCAGAAGAAGGACAACCATCCAGCTCTCAACCTATAACACTTGAGATGATTTAGGTGAAATTGGAGAAAATCGAGAAAAGACAAGGTATGCATGGAAAAATGAGCTATGCCTTGAAAATGGAACTTGAAGGCATTAAAAATAGGCTAGACTCCCTTGAAAAAAGAAGAAAGAAAATCATCTCATGTATCCAAACCCTCTCATTCATACTGATATGCCTTGTAATGTTCTTTCCAGTTTCTTTCTTGATACTTTATGTCTAGTTTACATGTGATTTCCCTTCTAGTTTCTAACTGATGATTGGTCAATGATTTGTGTGCATATTCTTTCTAGTTTCTATTATTGCTTAATGTGTGCAAATTCTGAAATTGGCTATATGTTTCTTGTGCTCTATCTTAAATTCTGAAATTGGTCTATGATCTGTGTTACTATAAATGAAACTGGTTGTTAGAGTATCCAATTGAGGGGGAGCATTTTATTGATATAGTTAATACTAAATAAGAGAGTTAGTATTAAAGAAATTAGTTTGAAAGTTGCTGATGTGGTCTGTCAATTCAATTGATCTATGATTTATCGGAGTTTAGTTTAGGTGTTTAATGCCCTTTTTATTAATGACAAAAATGGGACGAAAGTTTGATAGGTCTGTTGTCTATCGAATGGGGTGGTTTGTGAATGGAGTCTATGGCATGGAGTTTGGTCTGATGTTGCTGTTTGGTGATTATTAAAATGATAAAAGTGTGTTGATACTGACGATGTTTGGTGTGCTGATGATGTATAATCAAAGTGTGCATGGTGATGTTGCAGTAACTGTAATATGTTGCTAAATGAAGTACTAAAGTGCTGAGTAGTGCAGAATGGTACTTAGGCTAGGTGAAGTGCTGAGCAATGCACAATACAAAGTGTGCAATGCTAAGGATGCCAAGTTAGATGAGTGTAATGTGGTGAGTACAGTACAAGTATAGATATTGAAGTGTGTGTGTGTAGTACATTTCAATATGACTAAGAGAAGTGTGCAGTGCATGCAGAGAGTAGAACTATTTAACAATCAATAGGATCATAGGCTATTTGATAAATATTAAAAAAAAATTCATTATCAAAAGAGGGGAGATTGTTGAGATAAATAAGTTTTGATGATGATAAATTGGAAGAAAATAGGATTAAGCAAATCAAAAAGTCATTAGAAAATAGAAGTTTGCACAATTTGTCGACCTACTCTTCACACACATCGATCTATTTCTCAGATTTATTAATTTTAAGATCTATGTCGATCAATTTTAGTCTCACCTTTAACACGTTGACTTGATATGTAACCCTTGTTGACATGAACAAAAGAAACATGATATATTTGGTTGAGTAAATGTATGTTGACATCCTGTAAACACATCAATCTGTCTCCTACAATGATCTAAATTCTAGCATACATTGACCTGTTAATCTCAGGTGTACAAATTTAGAATGACAGGTCGACCAATTTTAGAAATATGACGACCTTTCTCACATATCAACAAGTACAAGGCAAAAATCTAAAGAGATCGACATGCCCGATAACTTGTCGACCTGATTTCTTTGCCTCTTAAAAGGGACATAACGACCTATCTATTGATTGTGTCGACATAAAGAACATATCGACCAGTTTTAAAAAGACATGTCCACCAATTTTATGCTAATACAGAAACATGTCAATGTGAGTCTAGATCATGTCAACCTGATATAATATTACTTAGATATTACACATCAATATGTACTTTAACCTTGACGACATGCATAATATATTGACCAATTTTAAAAGATAAATCTACCAATTTTAATGTATATAGTAGTATATCGATGTATACTTTCAACATGTCGACCTAATGTTAGTTAACCTTTAGAAATCACACATCTACCTGTATTTTAATCTTGTCGACATGCCTAACACATCGACCAATTTCAAAAGACAGGTCCACCAATTTCTTGTAGACACAGGAATGTGTCGATATGGAAATAGAGTTTTTCAACGTAAGCTATTGATTTTTAAGTAAAGATATATTAATGTTCATGAGAATCATGTCGACACATCAGAACACATCGACACATCAGAACACATCGATCAATTTAAGTTTACATGTCATCCTATTTAATTTGGTACATGTCTTTATTGACCTAAATACTATATTGTCGACCTGATTAGTCAAGAACACAATACTAAATTTTTGAATTCAATTCGATGTGTTATTTAGTTTTGTCGATCCGAAATTGTTAAAAAATAAATTTTTGAAACAAATTTGAAGTTAACAGTTATCTTATTTTTCTAAATCTCTAAATATTTATATTTCGATCAAAGTTAACATTCAAATACAGTAAAAACAAATTTTGATTGGTTAACAAAAAAGTGACACCAGTGAGAGAATGGATCTTTAGCGCGAAAAATTGGTACTATTGTAAAATATTAATTGATGGATATTAATGATCAACGTTTGGCTTCAACCCTTCAACAAATCTATTTAATACCACAATAAATATGAGTGAAGAGAAATGAAGAATGAAAGAGCTCAATTAATTTTTTTAACAATTTCATTACTTGCATTGATTGCTCTTTATACTATGTTCTTATTTCATTATCGTTTTCGAGTGTATTTAGTTTGAATTTAATTTTGTCAAATCTGAGCATTAAACCCTCTCTTCTTTGACATTTCTTTCTCACTTGTGAGTGTTCAAAAGATCAAAAAGTGTGTCATTGTTTTGAGCCTAATGTGAGAGAAAACCAGTTTGTGTAAAGTTGGGAAAGTAGTATTGAGAAGAAATACTGTAAATGTTTAATTTGAATATACAATTAAGTTTGTATCATTGAATTGATAATAAAAAATTCAGGGAGAATTTGGGAGTGAACGTATACCAAGTTTGATGGAGTCACTATAAAAAACTGTGTGTTCTTTACTTTTATGTTTTGATTTTCAAACAATTTAGTTGTAAACTTTTTAATTACAAGAAATTTTTTTTAAAATTATCTATATTCACCCCATTTAATTGAATATCAATAACTAAATGAACTAAGTCAAAATAAATTATAAAGTTAAAATATAATAATAATTCAAATGTTTCAAATTTTTCTATGTTACTCATCCACGTTTCACAAAATCATAGATTTAATATCTCACTTCTCCTAACTGATATGTTTTTAGATTTTCGTTACAAATGTTCAAACAATCTTAAATAAAAATATCTTATTTTTTCCACAAAATTTCAAAATCATTATATATTTACATATTTAAGTCACAAAAAATTAATAATTTTAATAAATACAACAACTTCGTTGATTTATGGTCTTAGCTAACATTTAAATAGTTGAATTATACGATAAATTAAAATTTTGTATGTAAAGTGCATAAACAACATTTTTAAAAATAGGGACAATATGACCGATTTTAAAATTTGAACACCATACTAGAATTAAATAAAAGAATATTATATATAAAAATGAATAAAAAATAATAGCTATGCACCGATATTTCTTTTTCTACCAATGTTATCAGAATTATACCATATATCAATCCGTAAAATTCAAAATTATAATTCAACTGATTCAATCGTGAATCGATATAGTCGAACTGTTGGTCTTTTAATAATAATAAAAATTATATATATAATTAATTTTTAAAATAAATATATATTAATTTTATATTTTCATATAAAAATTTAAAAATAAATTTTTAATAAAATTAAAAAACAAAAAACAAAATATCTCTCTCCTTCCCTCCAATTTAAAAAAAAAAATGATTGAAGTTTGAAAAGCATTAAAAATGACAAATATGGTTAAATGCCCATTCTTTCCTCTCTCTCTCTCTCTCTCTCTCTCTTTAGAGCCGAAGTCGAAGCTGAACCACCATCGCCGCCGCCGCCACCACCACCACCATTGATCTGATGATGCAATTTAATGGCAAGCAGAGCTGAGTCGTCAAAAATTGTCTCAGGAGAAGTTGAGCTCTAAAGGTCTTAGAAAGACATTGTCAATGGGTTTACAACTCTGTTGATGGGATTCATTCTTCCATTTTTAGAGAGAGAGAGAGAGAGAGAAGAGTAGAACAAAAGAGAGAGATTGAGAGGTAATTAGAATAGTTAGGGTTTTGTTTTCACTTGCGTGTCACACGAGTTATGCTTCACCCGCAATTGACCCACGATTTTTTAGGGTTCAAAGTAGAAGCAGCATTATAGTCAGAGCAGCCCCTGATATGTCTAGGTGGCCGGTTAAACCGGGTCAATTGATGAGTTGGTATGATTTTAATAACACTGTATCCTAAACCCCTCCTAAACGTTTGAAACTAATTTACCATTAGATTTTGTGATTTTGTGTCCTCCACCATCGTGAACCAATATGAAAAATGATTTTTTTTTTTTTTTGGTTTATTTTTTATAAGGGAGTCAACAAGCGTATAATCACAATCATTTTAGAAAGTCCCCCAAGAAAATATTTCAATGAATTAGTGTACTACTTGCAAAAGCAAACTACAACCATTTCAATAGTTTATTCTCTTTCTCTAGTCCATCATATAAAGATGATTAAACCTTGTCATTCATAAATCCTTCAGTCTTCCACAAGGGGGTATTCAATTCTGAGCATGTGATAATACCGCACCTAAAGATTCCATTGGCCAAAGGATTAATAGTCCCGCAGCCACATCCTCCAAAAGTGAACTCAATCCATGGGACCACAAGCAACAAAAAGTCCTTTCATCAAATCAACCAAAGTTTCATTCACCTAATAATTAGGATAATTGAGAAGAGGAAATCTGGGTTCCGCAACATTTACACAAGAACCCTAAATATGAACTGATGACTGATTGATAGACGTCATACTAGCAAGTCATTCCGTCAAAAATTAGGATTAAAATACCACTCAAAGTGGAACAAACTGACACCGTAGAAACTCTTTCATACAGGTATTGACCCAGAGAACATTGAGTTAAAAGAGCCAAACCAGAAGATCCTACTCTTGCACAGAGAGAGAGAGAGAGAGAGAGAGAGAGAGAGAGAGAGAGAGTTAAGATGTAGAGAGAGGAATAGGCTTCACAGCACTTTGGATTCGCCTGAATGCAGTCTTCACTCTTTCCTTGAGACCATCATTTTCACTCTCAACATCGCCACTTGCTTTATCAAGATGTGCTATGTTTCCATCAACACTAATAACTACTTTCCCATTTTCTCCATATTTTACATCTCCAAAGAGAGAAACAAGGAGCGCATGAATAACTTTCTCTGCCTTTTTCCCATTTTCTTCTTCACTTTTTGCAGCCTCTGATTCAACTATCACCTTCGGCATCTCCCTGCTGATATTTAAGACCAGAGCAATTATGGAATCTGAAACCATGTCACTAACAGGATCCGAATTCCAATGCAAGGAAATGTGCTTATCTGAATCCTGCTTCACAGTCACCCTTTCATGCACTCGCAAAGTTGGAGTCTCCAACTCTTCATCTGTCGAAGACTCAACACTTTCATAAATCTGTTTGAGCCTGTGCTTTATAACACCAAATGCACCGGAATAAGGTATTGTGATTCTTTGAGTTACATTTGCAGTGGACAGCTGTGAGAAGACATGGAGATCATCAGGTGCCATTATATGATAAGTGAAGCCCTTCTTAACCAGTAAGCCACTGACAGTATCACCAACTTCTGGTGTTCTTTCAGCTAACCTTCCAATAGTTTTTGCCATCTTCTCAGAGTTGAAACACATTTCAACAGACTGGCAATTCTTTGGAGAAATGATTTTGGTGTTGCTGCCCGAGAACTGAGTGATAAGCTTCTGTTTTAGCCTTCCCATCTCATTGGCTTCTCCATGAACAAGGATTATATTTGGGGGCATAAGCTCCTTCAAGAATGTACTCGTCTGTGCAAAATCTGCATGAGCTGAGAAGGAAATGTAGTGAACCTTCATGTTGAGCGGGGCACTAAGACCATTCATGAGGGTGACTTCTTTCGGTTCATTAATGATGGTTTTTGCCGGAGTCCCTTCAACAACATAACCTGGTATGACACAAGCATTTTTCTTATCAGCACACCATTTATCAAATAGCTGTCTTGACAACCCACTCTGAAGTCCACTAGGGCTTGCCATTACCACTGATGGACCTACGTCATCAAAATTATCAATGCTCTTTAACGGTTGTATATGCTTGAAGTCAAAAGGATTAGAGTTGGCAAACTGGTTCCGAATTCTCTCATTCATGGAATTGATGTAGGTTTGATAAACTGCCATGCACCTTTTTGCAAGAGGGGAAGCATAGTATATGGGAATGTTATGCAGCTCTGGATGATTTGACCAGTACTCATCCAGAATCAGGAGAAGTTCTTGGGCACGACCGAGGGCAAATGCAGGAATGAGGACCCGACCCCCTTGAGAAATGGTTGAGTGAATGACATCAGTAAAGCGCTTCTCTCGTATGTGTCTTGGTTGGTGAAGTTGGACACCATAAGTTGATTCAATTATACAAATGTCCGGGGAAAACTGTGGGATTTCAGCAGCACGAAGATGCCTATCTTCTTCACGAGAATAATCCCCAGTATAAAGGACACGAACACCAGCAATGTCAACCATGAACATTGCTGCACCAAGAACATGGCCAGCAGTGTAACACCAGAATCGGATGCCATTTACTTCTAAAGTTTGATGGAAATCAATGACCTACAAAACATGACCTATGATTTTCTTCAAGTGGGGAACTGGAATATGCTGTTCAGAAAGACCTAACTAGCACGAGAGACTATTATTACATTGGATCATTCAGAAGTGTACTTTTAAACGTGCAAATATTTAGCAAGACATTTGTCAGAATAATGGCTCCAGTAGATTGAGAGCAAAACTATTACTCAGAAATTATACATGGAAAAACATTATGTGCAGTGGAAATTAAAGGATTTGCAATTATTTCTCAATAATGAACACAGAAGTGAAAATAGAAGGGTTTGCTTCTTACATTATAAGAAAAAATGAATATTCAGTCACACTATCCATTGTAATGCTAAATCATACTTAACAGAACAGATGTAGAGCAAAATTACAGAGTAGAAGATGAAGTTCAAGTAATTTGTCTGCAACAGTTACCAAGGATCGGAGGACTCACTGAAGGAGGAGAAGTACAAATACATGTGCACCATTGATTTGTAAAAAAGAATTCACAAGTTAAGATGTGAGTATTACAAAGAACAAAGTGTAGGTAAGCGATAACAGTTGCATTTGAGTATGCTGTGTAATACATCAGCTAGTTTGAAAATACTAAGCAAAGAGAAGAAAATTTTTAGCACAATCACTTCATACCAATATTATGCTACTCTTTATTTCACTGATGAAGGGGCTTATACAGGATAACAATTTTACACTGAAAGGACCAGTATGCATGCCCTATCAAAATGCTTTTGAATCAAGAGTATAACTAGATGACAGAAACTTTGATGGCATAAATTGAAATGCTGAAAATGTGAATTGACAAGGGTCAACTTATTCACCATCTTATTTATTGGTAAACAGAATTGGAGAATTTAGGATGTTGCAGCCATCAGATTTGAACGGGGGTGAAGAAGAAAAGAAATTTTCAAGTGCATTGCGTAAATAATGCAGTATACTTTAAGTGGCTATTGTACTCCGTATATTTATAGTTCAAAATATTGGACATTCAAAAAAAAAAAGTAAATTCCGAAAAGTAAACTCTGAAAAATATCTGCACCAGCTAAGACTTAAAATAGCTCCCTGAAAGATAAAACATAGGAAAAAAATAATCAACAACAATTGTTCTGTTCATGTGGTAGGAAAAGTTGGTATCCATTATGAAGAATCAATAGCATTAGTTCTACAAGTGCTAATTAAAACTGATGAAAACCTACAAATACACTAGAAACAAAATATATTGTGGCAACCTTTGCAAGACATATCGTTTTATTTTTCTCTTTTATCTGGACAATTTTCTTGGGGGTTTGGGGGGGGAGGCGTGTCCTGACTCTTATACCCAACCCAATTATGGATCAAACTGTGTAATGTTTCTTGATTATGTTGTAACTAAATCAAGACTTTATTACCTCCTAATGTCCATAGATCTCATCAACATGCCACCATTTTGCTTATAGTCAATACCAAATTGCCAACAAATTAGTTTGGTAAAGCAACAAGATCTACATAAGCATTTAATGAAGAGAATTAGGATGTGTTGGACTAGATCCAAAACCATTAACATCATTTTACGCCATATATGGCACCACACTCCAATCCTCTCCATCCCAACAAGCTTCATGAAAATAGCTAGAACTACCATCTCAGCAGTGACTAGTGATGCAAGCCACTTCAAAAAGAAAGGAGATATATTGTAATTTTCATAAAATTCCAGCCATTGCATTTTTAAGTCAGGGATATCCTGCACACACATGTTTATTTAGAGGTTTAACCACATAAATACAACTTGTGCATCCATATGGAGAAGGAACTACAGAAGCTCTTGCAAAATTAGCATGAATTAATACACATTTCTATAGGATCATCCTTCAAGTGGAAAAAGAACTCCAACTTCCCCAAACCAAATTATTTGCCAATATTTAATTTTCAAACAAAAAAGTATCACAGCCATATTCTGAAGCTTATGGATTAATAAATAAATGCCTTAATTATTTTTTTTAAAGAAAAAGAAAGCCAAAGTTGTGACTGAATCTGGAGAACAAAAGAAAATTGAATTGTGCAAAGATTATAAACATCCAAAAGAGTGTTCGAGAAAAAGCTTTCAACTGTGTTGAAATATAAGACCAACTATTAAAAGGGAAACACTACCTCAATTTTATCCATGGAACGTAGAATGTCTTGTTCATCATAAAGCATATCTTCAACAGAGAACTTGCTAACTTTTACATAATCTGACAAAAGCAACTTGTAAATAGCTTTTGTTGCATGTGTCATAAAAACACGGCCTTTGAATGTGGTCTGAAAAATACATCAAGGAAAAGAAAATAAGTAAATAAGTGAGAAATCTTTCACAAAAGGAGGTTGATATATGTTATGGAAGCAAGATAAATGAAGCAGGGAACCCACCTTCTCCAAAAAATATGGAAGAGAAGCAGCATGATCCAAGTGAAAGCTGCATGCATAGAGCACCTCAACAGAATTACATGACTAATTGAGAAATAACAAACAGGTAAATTTGGGGGGAAAGACCAATACAGATTATTAAAAATTCCACAAATGGTTAAGTCAAAAGGCAGCCTTGAAGGATCGAATAAGCCATCAAAAAACTGACAAATATAGTAACAGATGGTATTACTGGCACCTTGGCCAAGTCATACAAGGAGGCTCTCCCATCCCTCAGCAGTGGTGAGGGCTCGAGTCCCCATAACCCCGATCCCCTGTTAAAGGGCATTGCCCTCCAAGTGGACCAAAAATAGAAGTAACAGACAGTAAAAGAAAATGGCTTTGGATGCACTGATGCCATCTAGCAGGAGCATTTTCTGCTTGATCCCATTGCAAAGTTTAAAAATAAAAAATATGTATATAAAATAAAAAATAAAAAATAAAAAAAAAACATGTGAACTCTAGAAGAATTCTGAAATACTCTGTTGCATGAAGTATTTTTTGAGAGAGAAACAGAAGTAAACAACGAAGGGGAAAACAACTTGAATGTTGACCATTAAAAAAAAATGTACATTCAAAAGGACACATGTTGGTATAGATGCTGCTGCCCTTTGTCAGGAATTCAAATGATTATTGGAGGAACTGCATAATATTTCAGTGAAGAAGATAAAGCCTGTTCTCAGGGACTGCATAAATTCATCTACTCATCCAAAAGGTGCAATCAAAATGCATACTGCTGGAATTGCCATTGCAAGGTAAGGGTAGCAGGGATAATCAAAACGACATTCCATTAATAACAATGACAAACCAGGCAGAAACTATAGAGATATCAGGACCAGTAACAATTGCAGAAATTGGTTCATTTTTTTTTATTAAGCAGAGTAAAAGTAGTTTCATTTAGCATGACATCACTACAAACCGAGGGAAAATTTTCTATTCATGTCAGTACACAATTAAATAACACAGGATAGCAAAAGGGGAAGCTCTAGTGTATGGCTCACACAGGGAGATATCCCTGATCTGGGCAGTAAGATGTTTAACTAGTAAAGCCTCTTGATTGTCACACTAAAGACCTTGCATTTCACCTTGCAAGTTGTAAGGGAAGCCAACCCCCCCCCCCATAAACCACACACACATAACCAAAAAAGTAAAAAGAAAAACTGACCTGCTACCATTCAAGAAAAGGTGCCTCATTTTACGTGCAATATGCTACCATGTCATTTTGTTGAATGCTGAAACCGTAATTATTTAGTTCCTATGCATTAGGATTGAAATTTGGTTCCTCAAATCTTCAGCTCAGCTCTTAAGCAACCTACCAATCTTCTAGGCAATTGCTTTTATTAGCAACAAAATTGGCAGTGGCACAAAATCATCTGTAACCCCTGAGCTCTTGCCTTGGGCCAAAAACATAAAAATCTTAATATAATCATTTAACAGAGGCCTAATACCCTGTTCAACACCTTTATAAGTCTTTTGCCCTCCAAAATTTCGTAAGTACTTAGACTTGATATATACCAAACTATAGGCTGCAAACATTGAAAATGGATAGAAGATATGGGGACCAAATAAACCCAACTTAACTTTCAATCAAGAATCATAAACCTTCCTTTGCATGTTCTTGAAATTTATTTTTGATTAATTTTTAATTCATTAAGATTGTTAAAGAATATATTATATATCAAAATCAAATCAATAATTGATTTTGATTTTGATGCATATTTGACTTTTTATATTTTTATATTTGTAATAATTATTTTTATACTTGTGGTAATGAGTTTTCTATATTAATCCAAGTTATTTTAATAATTTATTAAGACAATTGAGTATTAGATTTTATGTTATTATCTGTTAAATCACAAATGATTTCCTCCTTGCCATCGATGTTGTAGGCTCTTGCTTGTCCGGCCAATTCACTTAAAGGGAGAGATGGAGAGAGGATTGATCCCTATCGTTTTAGCAACCACGCTGATCCTCTTATTGTGAATGAAATTTGTTTGTTGTGAATCAGGTGAATAATTATCATTATAAATATCATAGCTCAAAGATTTATAGGGTAATAAAAAAAATTATGTATTTTGATATATATGAACAACACAAAAAGAAAAAATAAAAAATATATATATTTTGTCATTTTTTGCAACTAGACTGATCCTCTTATTTGTCCAAGCTTCCAAAAAATCTTGACAAAAAGCAACTCCATGAAGCACCTTAGAATGCTCTTCCTCGCCACCATAAACTAGCTTACAAGAACAAAGAAACCATTCTGTTCCCGCTGCCTTGTTCCCTTCACAGACCCATGCAGCATCCCAAACTCCCTCCTTCAATAAATGAGTCTCAAGCGCCCTGGCACTGGTTCCAATAAAGCTCATTTCCAATCTGATCAAAAGACTTAGCCTTCAATCAAGGCCTCCATGCCTTGGCCCTGTGTGATCATCTACAAAAGTTACAATTTGCTTTGCACATTCCATCTCCAATCTGTTCCCAGCCGCCCACACTTTTTAATCTCCTCCACATGGCCAAAAACCTCAGTATTTTACTTCTTAAGAATATCTTCCAAGCCACTTAACATGGGAGCCAAGATATGGCTTCCTCACTGTTCCTCCTCCACACTACCCTACCATGTCCAGCAGCCTTTTGATCCTCCTTCCACATCCAGGTATGTCTTAAATACAACCAAATTTGCTATAAAGTGCTATCTTTCATCTAAACATTACAAAATAAAAAGAAATATGTGCTTGTGATTGTGTATTTAAAATCTCATTAATCCTTCCAAACACTTTGATTAATGCTTCCCTGGAAAATAGAGGAACAGCTAAGATTATTTATGGCAAAATGCTTGTCAAAAGAAAGCAGTACCCAACTAGATACTAAAAACAGCAAGGATACAAAATTGTCATAAGCAGCTTTTGATGTCTTTTCTTCAAAATCTTTTAGAAAATGTTATTTGGTGTGTTTTCAAAATTTTCCAAAAATTACCCATGGCTATCATTAAATAGGAAAATTCGAGAGCCCTCACTGAAAGAAAAAACACCCATTCTATTAATGAAGACCCTACTTTAAGATGCAGTTTGGCAAACACTCCTGTTAAATAATCAATTCCGGTATGAAACTACTAAAGGGCAGACAGGAACATCACATCATGTCTTTAGTTAAACATCCAGGTGACGTCCAACAGACCAATCATTGTGGAAACCCATAACACATTCAGGAATGACTCATCCCATAGATTGTGTCCCAATCAAATGCACCTACAACAAGCTTCAACAATACGTATAGTCGCTCAAACATTTTCAGGTAATCACTTGATCAAAGAAAAAAGACCTAGATTCTGATTAACAGAGCACTGAGAGGAAACAAACTACATATGAAATATACGCAAAGACAAAGGAGATTGGATCAGAAAGAGTTAAGAACAAAAGCAGAGGACATATACATACTGAGTAACAAGAAGGACGTCAATGTTAGAAGGATCAATCTCATCAAAGTAAGGCAAAGCTGCCATGCCTGAATATGCCGGATGAATTCCACAATCAAACTGTTACACAAATATCACACACCCATCCATAAGCATCGTAATCCAATTCGAACAACTGACATTTTTACAAATTAACTTACAAGTACAACACAAACATACCATAACAATTTTGCCTTTGTAAGACATGTAAACGCAAGAACGGCCAACTTCATTGCCAGCGCCTAATGGTGTAATTATCAGCTCATCTCTTTCTCTCGTTCCACTCGATTCTCTTCTCTTCTGCGATTGAACTTGTCCACTTGACGCCATCTCTCTCTCTCTCTCTCTCTCTCTCTCTGTTTCAGTAACAAGAAGAGTGCTTGTTTGGGTCCCGGCTATGGCTGATGAGAGGGAGGGACAGAGGATCCTTTGGCCAGGGTTTTTGAAAATTAGAAAACCCTAGAATGGAAATGGTTCCTGCTCAGTACAAAAAAAAAAAAAAAAAAAAAAAAGAAATGGTTGCGGATCGGACCAGTTTGGTCTAATCCGACCTAATCCAGCCGGGCCTGAACCAAACCTTAATTTTGACATTTTTTTTTTTACAAGAGATGCAACTGATCGAGATTAAATCGGAAAAGGAAAATTGAAATGGAAAGATTTTACGGTTTGAACCGTCCTGACAACCTTAACTTTGACATGGCATTATTAAGTATTCATACACAATTATCACAAAAGTTATGTAATAAAAATTTAAAAAATAATTATAATGCATAC
Organism: Dillenia suffruticosa; assembly: GCA_033439265.1. Lineage (NCBI taxonomy): Eukaryota > Viridiplantae > Streptophyta > Magnoliopsida > Dilleniales > Dilleniaceae > Dillenia > Dillenia suffruticosa. The sequence continues at coordinate 8,704,251 of JAVTVX010000005.1, forward strand.
ATAGTAGAATTGTGTTTATAATGCTTCATTGAAGAAGATGATACTAGCCTAAAAATTGTCAAATACTATATCTATAAATTTTATTGTAAGAAAAATAAAACCATAAACATGATTGCTCGTGAGATTATTAATTATTTTCCTAAATATAATTATGAGTTCAAATGATTAAGGTTTGTGATAAAAAATTGTAAAAATATTATGAAAATATCATTTATAAAAATTTTACTAAAAATGCTATTTTTGTGTGTATTTATTTTTCTATAAATTCAAAAATACTCTTTATATAAAAAATATCTAATTTTGGTTTTTTATCCTATTTCTTTTATTTTATCCTTTTATTTTGTTTTTAAAATATTCAAAGAGAGATTTAGTGGTAGATTCCATGGACCAAATTGTAAACTATACAAACTTTGCCCTTAAAAAATAAAAGAAGCCAAAGACAGAAGCGGGATGAGAATATTACCCACTCAAGTGCATTAATCCAAATTTGATATTGAGTAAAAAAAAAAAAAAAGAAACTATGTGTTATAATAAAAAAAAAAAATCACTCCATCTCTTCTAAAATTCAAATTTCTAACTTTGTTTTTTTTTTTAACGGTGATGAAATAATTAATGTTAAAACTCTCTCCCCTAGTCATCAATTTGAATATTAATCTCAGCATTATTAAATCTTACGGTTTATTAATCCTTCCCTATCTGATTTAAAAACATTTCAGACCGGTCCTAGTTCAGTTTCGAGCTAAACCGGCCCAGTGGGCATGTCTAACGGGTTTGGCGGACTGGGAGTTGTTATGAACAAGAGAAACACACTTGTGTCTGGCCTCTCATATACAAGTATAACCCACCTTTTTTTGTTTTATGGTATCTGATTCTCGATTGGGAGTGTTTGGCCTCAATCATGCATGAAAGAGGATAGCTTGAACTTTGAGCTTTGTCAGCCCAGTGGTCCAACAGGTGTTTGGTATATTAACACTTAACATGTAATAATATCAATTTAGGTTTTACATTTTAAATATAAGAGATTAAAATAAAAGATTATCTATCTAATATTTAAATTTTCTTTTGCTCTGTGTATAATGTAATATAAGTATTTGATGGTATATGATCTAACAGTTTATAACTATAAAATCTAGAAATTGTCAAATCCATTAGACCATAATGTCAAAGTCTACAAATCACCAAAAAAGCCTCTCAATAAACACCCAAAAATGATCAAGCTCCAAAACTCTCTGCCACTGCTTGATCTTCTCGCTTATGTGTCTCACCCACTACTTGATGAAACCCTCTCGATTAAATCTATCTGCTACTACCAAATGATCTCCCACCAAGTAACGTCTCTGTCTAACAAATCAAGATCATGATCACCCAAAATTTAAACATCTCCCTAATCCCAGGAGTAATTTCTCCTGATAAGAAAGAAAATCTTCTTAATCTTTCACGATAAAGTAGAGAATTTCCATAACAATTTGAATTTTCCTTAATTTATAGGATACTAAATTTCCTAAAAATATTTGACAACGGTCCGAGAAAGATCTCCAACGATTTTTCCATAAGGTAACTAAGGTTTCTACATCTCAAAGTAAGAGACTTGTCATCTATGCACATGCTATATATACTAAGCACATGCGAGTCACTAGATACGTTCTACAACTTTATATATACATATAATACAGAAACTACACAGGCTTATTCTAAACCTCTATTCAGTTTGTTCTCTCTCCCTGACTTGAGGGTTGGAGATGCCTCCATCGGGTCACCTCCGATAGGTATTTGCAGGTCTTTCCATTCATGAAGTCCTAGAGGACAAATCGCTACTGGTTCCCCGTTCGAGTTAGAAGAGTATTTTATCTGTGAAGTAAAATTCACTTCAAACAAATTAGCACTGTTCGTAGAATATAGATTGATTTTTCAGCCAAACATACTCCACACCCTCTTCCATTGCCTTTCCAATCGCTATGCCGCCCAAGAGGAAGAACAAAAACACCTCAAAAGCAATGTCTACGGTGGGATGACAAACATCCAACCCCGTAAACCCTTCTTCCCTAACAGCTCTCACTAACCAACTGGATGCTTCGATCATCTATTCACAGCACAAAGTGGAGACACTTTTATTAAAAGATCCCCAATTACTTACTGCCCAACCTCAAGGTGGGCCAACTCCTCCTCTCTAAATTGAGTCAACCACTCCCAGATGGGAAAGTTAGAATCTTAAGTGCAAGACATGAACAAACAAATGGAAGAATTCAGTTGCACACTCAGGCAAGAAGCCTCATCCTCCTCCAAGAGATCAAGACACTCACGTTCTCACAGACTTCAGCCTCAAAGACACCGAGAGCTCTCAATAACCTCTCAACATGATTTAGACGACTTAAAGAGGCAAGTTGAAGAACTTGTGATTGTTGAACTCAAACATGTTAGCACAACACGGGATGATGCCATCCCGCATGCCACCAATCCTTCACTGTTCGATCCAAAAATCTCTACCTAGATGATGCCGTAATATGTACTCCTTCTCTCAATGGAGAGGTACGACGGCACCATTGAACCTCGAGACCACGCAACATACTTTATGATGGTCACGATCTCGAGGGACATGTTAGATGCCATCATGTGTAAGCATTTCTCTACAACTCTGAAGTGCAATGTGCTGATATGGTTTAATTTACTTCTCCTACTCAGCATCAAGAGTTTCTTATAGCTCTAATAGTAGTTCAAAACCCACTTCGTGATCAGTCCAGAGGCCAAAAGGAAGTCTACCTTCCTCTTATCACTGCGATAGAAAGATGACAAGCCCCTAAAGAATTTTCTTGACAAATTTAAGACTAAGATGATAAAGATCTCAGGCCTGGACCGTTTCATTACTTTGGCAGCACTACTTATTGGATCGCGACCCTCGAGAATGAAAACTCGATCACAAAGAACCATTTGGCCACCATCCAGGAATTTTATGCCTAGGCAGAGAAGTACATTGTTTGAGAAGAAGCCAAGGCGATCAATAGACACTGAGACAGAACAGGGAGAAATAAGAGCAGTCGCTCGCCACGACATGAACCCTTGCCTAAGAGGAGCTGACCAAGACCTCCGCCTCATCATTAGTTTAACAATTACACTCCTCTGAATGACACACTCAGCCTGATTTTAATGCATATTAGGAACAAGCCTTACATTAAATGGCCTGCCATCCAATAAGAGATAACTCAAAAAAGGACAAGATATGATATTGTTACTTCCATAGGAATTACGGCCACCGGATAGATGAATGTCAAAAGTTAAAATACGAGCTTAAGGCCTTAGCCCGAGATAGTAGAATTTGGAGATTCATTAACGTGGAATGAGAGAATAATCCCCCTCAGGGACCAAAAGCTAGGGGCGCCGGACACAAGGATCGAACAAGCCGCTGATTGCAGAAACCACCTAGAACCAAGCAAACAGATTAATCCTTCATGTACAGAGCAGGGATCATGATGAAGGAAAGGAGGGCAATTCCTTCACCCACATGACTCAGTTCAATTGGAAAGAGATGTCGTCCAATTTAATAATCTGCTTGCACAACAAATTGGAATCTAAATGAAAGAAGCAAATAGGACCTTAATCATGCTTATTCCAGTTCAATTGGACATTTAAGAGGCCTAAAAAAAATACCCAAATCCAAGGAGAACGTGGAAGAAAGTAAAGAATTTGTCAAGATATACTTTTAGAAGATTTTGTGATACATTTGTGGCAAATTTTCATTAGTTGCATTTTTGTTAGTTTCCTTTTTTAGTCTTGTTGGTTAGGCAAGAAGATCTTTTGTGTTTCATCTTGTTTATTCCTGATTAGTTTTCATTTTAGTTAGACAAGAATATTTGTTTTATTTAGAAAATATATCATTTTGTTTGATGTTAGTTAAGTTGTCTATATTGCAACAAAAAATAAGGCAAGATTTGATCAATTCTAATTGTCATATAGGAATGATTTCTAGCATATAAATATGCCAATACCAACCGTGTAAGAGACATTTCAGCTCTAATTCATTAATAAATCATCGATTGAGTTTTTATTGTGAGTAAATTATCATTCTTTTGTTCTTGTGCGATCTTGCCTTATCAATTTGATGATTCAAATACACAGACACCCCCAATTTATGCCTCAATCCAAGTTTGTTGTTGTGTGATTTGGTTTATCGAGTTTGAGATTATTCGAGTAGCCTAAATAACAGGTCACAATCATTTACCATTGATTGGCTATTTGCATTTGTTTTGATCTCGAACCTATTTATCTCTAATCTATGTTGTAAAAATCATGATAACTCTAGCAAGTGCACATTAGATCCCTCTTCGAAACTCCTCTCTCAATAATTCTCCTTCAACTTATAATTCAATCGATTGTGAGGAGACACGATAACGCTAGATCAAGTAGATAATCACCTCAATATTTCAAATGACAAAGGCATTTGCTTCCAAAGAGGTTCTTACTACTTGTATCAAGAAAGGGTAGAAAAGGAAAATGATTGTTTCGATGATGATGATCTAGTAGGAGTTGATTCAAGTTGGCATGACTTGCTGGTCATCACCACTAAGATAGGCCAATATACACCGAAGAGAATCTTCGTCAACCAGAGAGTAAGCTATGATCTTCTCTATTGGGATACTTTCTAGCAAATGGGTTTCAACCAATCACATCTTCAACCTCATGTCGTGGGCTATATCCCAAGAGTACTATCATGCTCCTAGGAACATTGAGGATGGCACCAACCATGCAACTACCATCACCACCTTTAACGTGGTTAAATTATCGTCTCCTAACAACGCTATCTTGGGTTGACCTAATGTGGATACTTTGGAAGCACTGTCGAACACTAAGCACATGAAGATCAAGTTCAAGATATCTCTTAGCATTAGAGTACTCAACTATGATCTGAGTCCATCAAACACCCCGACCTAGTGATCTCTATCTATCGCCTACTATTACTCTGCTAGTGTTCTAGTATTGCCAACAAGTCATCTTGATTTAGAATTCTGCCTTATAATTATCATTGTAATAATATCTCTATTTTACATACTTAACTGCCTATTGGTAAATTTCTGATCATATCAATCACACAACAATCAAAAGCAATTTGCAGGTGATAGAAACGTGTCATCACTTGGATCCCAGCACCCCCTCTCTTGGCTTTATGTGTCTCAATCGCATCATCATACAGGTCTTAGCACTTGACCAACTCTTTCGACTCTATACCTCATATAGGTCCCAACACCTCCTCTCTTGGCTCTATGCCTCGAATGCGTTTTCATACGGGTCTTAGCGCCCGACCCAGTATATGCGGCCCACTCTGTTGGCTCTGTACCTGGTATAGGTCCCAGCACCCTCTCTTGGCTCAACGCCTCAAATGCATCATCATACAGGTCTTAGCACCCAATCGGGTAGATGCAACCCACACCCTCCATTCTATGCCTGTACAAGTCCCAATGCCCCCTCTTTCGGCTCTATACCTCAAACACATCATCATACGGGTTTTAATTCCTAACCAGGTAGACGCGGCCACTCTCTCGACTTTACGTCTTATATGAGTCCCAATACCCCATCTCTTGACTCTACATCTCACTATCTTGGCTTTAAGCCTTATGTAGGCCCTAACAGGATATAACTTATCACCTCTCGGCTATGCAGATTCTAACATGCAAGTGGAGTCTAACTTTTGTTCTCTTAGCTTTAACACTAAAAAATGTTCTAACACGGTTCTAACACCCTCTCCTAGCTATAACGCCTTGAGAGGCAACTCAATGCTCAAGTCTTCCCACTTTAGCACACAATTGATAAGACAAAGGGAATGCAAGGGTGAATGTAAGGGTGACAAAGAAACACAAGGAGATGAGGCTACTAGAAATCTTCATTCATTCATTCAAATATTATGTATATGAGTAAAGATGAGACCCATGCAAATCGGCGTTGGGTACATAAAAACAAAATATAGTAAAGAAAGAAGGAAAGAGCAAAAACACAGAGAGGTCACGATGAAAGATACGGAGGAGGAAGAAGAGTCTTTTGCTACAAAGATTCAAAATTAGCTTGGAGAGTGGTAGCATGAGAACTTGCATCAGCCACAACACCCCAGCAATCACTACCAAGCTCTCCTCCAACCCCACTCGGTGGAGAGCTTCCTCGGCAAGCTGTAACTTCTCAGAGAGCTTTCACATGTTATGCTGGTAGTTTTTGATAACTTTTGTGTATCGGTCTCCCAACTTGATTATCTTCTACCCCCACTCCTTCACCAGCTTTTCAGTAGCTTGTAGCTTCTCTTCATTCCCCTTTACTATGGCCACGAACCTCTCAACCTCTACGATGGCTATGTCACATTGTTGCAACGTGGACTTCACTTCAGCCTTCAAACGCTCCACCTCCTCATTTTTATTATGCAAGGCAGCTGGCTACCCTCTCTTCTTCAATCTCCTTCTCCCTCTGAGCCAAAGTAATGTACAGCTGGGAGATCTTTTTCTTATCCCTCTCACTTACTAGGTGCTCTCGGTACCCAACCACTCGATCTCTCTTTAATCTCTAGAACTCGACTAAAATAATAGCTTTCACGAAATACATTAAGTTAGCTCATCATAGCCAGAAATTTAATAAAAATCTCCAAAAGAAAATCCTACTAAATTCTAACAGACATAAAGGTTTCATCACCTTACTCCACAGATAAACTCTTTAATTCCAACTCAGAGTGATGATAATCCTGCCAGTCAATGAACTTCCTCGCCTCAGTAATATATACATAACTGTAATGATTGTTACTAGTACTAATCACTACAGTATCCCTTTCCTTTCGGTCCTCTCTACTGTCATAGGATCTAACAAAAACAAGAGGGAGATGAACCATCTTCTCTGGGATGGACCTTTATCTTTTTATACATAAAAGTTCCTTAGAAAGCGTTAGACTCCCAAACTCCAGACTCCCAAACTCCAGACTCCCAAGCCTCATACTTTGGGAGTACACATCCGCTACTGCCAAGAACCCTACTCTGGGTATTCACCCTCTTCTTCCCTTACTTGCTCGATTGCCATCAGCCAAGAAGCCTCAGATGCACCTGTCGAGCCTTCTTCTCTATTCTCTTCCCCTCTTCACTTTTTAGGCTCGGCATTCGTACGCCTCTTCTCTTACTCCTCAAAATCAAAATGGGGAGAGCATCCACTGATGGAATACCTTGTTCCAATGCACTCTCCCCTTCCTCAACATTTTTCTTCAGCCTGCCCTTCATTTGGTTGTCGGTTGTCATTCCCATAAGGTCCCTCTCCACGACAAAAGTGAGAACACCAACAAGCTTCATCGCTCTCTTCTCTACCAAAAGTGACCTCTCAATTTGTGCCTTCTCATCCACCAGAAAGCTCACCAACTTCAACATTTCATCATCCAGGAGGGTTTCCATGCAAATAACCATCCTTCTTGCAGAACAAAAACTCCATATAGAATGCAGTCGAGAAAACTTTGGAGACTTCAACCACATAAAAGGCTTTATCCTAGCCTCCGGTAGCATTGACATCAATTTTGTATTCACAAACTCCATAAAATAAGAACTTCTATATCCAACTCTCGTTGATAGTCTTCTTATAGAAGAACTTCCAACCTGACTCCGGCCTGGTCTAGAGGTAAAACCAATCCTCTGTGGAACACCCAATCGCTCACCTTCTCAAAGAAAAAATCGACACCAAAATTTCAAAATCAAAATTCAAACGATAGTAGTTCAATAAACTTGCTACTGTTACAACCAGACGCTAAGCATTAGGAACCAATATGGTTGGGAAAATATTCCAACCATTCAAAACCATTGCAAAAGGAGCCATATAGTGTGACGACCTGCTATCCAAGCGTCGCACCCCCTAGCAAAAGGAGATAAACATGCAAATGTGGAAGCAATAAACCCAATTAAAATGCGACGTCTGCATTCACGACAGTCACACTCCCCGTGTGTGATAACACGGAAGGAGATTTATATTAAAAGAAAATAAATCGCTTGTTCTTTTCAAATAAAATAACAGCAAAGTCTCATATATTGAGGTTAACATAAAACCTGATATTCAATTCACTTGAAATATCAAACAAATGACATTAATGGCCCTCTTGGCAATCCAATAACACACTACAGAATATAGTTTCAATATAGACCAAAATTATACATATAAAACTCTCCTTGGTCTCTAACTATTCATTTACATATAACAAATACTTATACAAAACCAAAGGAAATACAAAAACAACATGTCTAAGTATTACAAATAGATCCGAAAAGAGTAGGGAATGAAATCCCTTGGTTTAAAGGCTTCTACCATGCATTTCCCTCTCTTCTCCTTGATTACCTAAAAACAAGGATATCGGGGTCAGTATAAGCTGAACAAGTACACGGGGAACTAGCAAGCAACGCATGTAAGCTGGCACAAGGATATTAATAACACTATGTAAGAATTGGAATCATAGCAAAGTATACCAAGGATGCATATTAACTCAAAAGGACAATCTCAATTGCCACACTTAAAACCATTATGCTTTTTCCATATTCATTTTTCCAATTTAATTTGACATTTAAAGAAAAGAATGGAGTGTTGAACGAAGTTAGTGTATGAGCGTTTGAAGAGCAAGCCAAAAATTCGGTATTTCTAAATGAAATATAGGTCTTTTTAGGTTAGACACCTCAAACGCTTCACTGGCTTCTAATTCCATTCTCGTAAGGAGAAGAGATACATCTATAGTTTTTCAAGTTTCGCCCGTAGGCTTTGCAAAGCTTTTGGAATTATCATCGCAGTATCACTTTCTTTTCATATTACTTCATATTCACATGAATGATAATCACAAAAATTCCAATTCATCACAAGGATCACATAGGATTCATAGCAAGATTTAGTATCAATTGTACAAGGCATACCATATCAAATAATGTTAAGCCCAAATCTAACATTATAATTTGCACAGTTATAGAAAAACTATCATAACTTTTTATGCAATATTGGATTAAGGTGATTCTAATGGCCATTTAAAGATAAGACATATGGTTACAATATTTACGTTTAGAGGTTAACCTAATTCAGCCTAAAAGGCAGCCAACAATCAAGACAAAATTCAACATAGAAACAGATTGAAATAGGGTTTTCTACAAAAAATGTGACAATTTAAAAATTCACCAAAAATTCATTTCTTAATAAAACCTTTCAAAATATATGTCATTTTAAAGTTATGGAAGTCTATGTTCTTACAAAGAAAACCCCATTCAATTTGCAATTGCGCTGAAAAAGATATTTGACAAGGAACAGAACATGGTCGTACTATGAATAGAACAGTTTTTCTGTATAGAACATACTATTTCAAAAATTAACCAAAACTTCAATTCTCCTTGAAACTCTTTGCATCCTATGTCATTTTAAAGCTACAACAGTCTAGTTTTATTAGGAGAAAACTCTACTCAATTTGCAGTTGTGCAGAAAATTTTATTTAATAAACAATAGGGCATGGTTAGGTTGTTCAGCATACCAATTTTCTAGGATTTTATGCAAGAACGAGATTCTCTCTTCCCTAATTCATTTCCTCCAATCAAAGTATATTCTACAGGATTATTAAGTATCAATTCAACAAACACATACAAGGTACTTGTCTTTTAGGTTTGAGAATCAACTTGCTCTTTTATGTAGTTCTTCCTCCAAATCCCTAATTTCTTATGTGTTTTTCAACTTGTTTTACAACTTTTCTATACTTCTTTATGTTTGGGACACTAAATATATGGATAGTGGTTGCTAAATTTAAGCTTAAAGGGCTGTTGACATGGAGTTAGGGTTGAGTTCTTAGAAGGAGAAGAAGAAAAATGTGAATTGTGGTGAAGTGAAGAATAATCTCTTCCTTTCCTCTTTTCATTATTATCCTAAGTGGTTTGTGGGTCTCCCAACTCGGTTGATATATCAACATGGTTGTGCTATGTGGTAAGTAATGAGAGATCATAGTATCCCAAATTATTTTTATTTTAATTTAATTTTAATTTTTTTCTAATTTTTTTCTTTTCCTTTGTTTTTCTTTTTCTTTTCTTTTCTTTTTCCTTTCGTGGGTCCTACACCAATCCCTAATTCAGTTCTCTTATTGCATTTTTTTCGATCATTCCACAAGTCAATATGTTTCATAATCTATACTAATTTTAATATCCTAGATCTCTATTTAAAATTATCAACATAAAAATCGAAACATGCATCTAATTTATCACCATGCGACATAATGCGATGCAAACAAATTTAGGCATGATAAGTAAAAATGTAAACAAAAATACATATCATAATATTTTCTAAGAATGAAATCTTATATCATTTTCCCTTAAAAGATCTGGTCCTTTGGATTATAGTTCAGGCTAAAAAAGATATGGATATCGTTTCCTCATTTCTGATTCTAGCTCCCAGGATGCCTCCTTGGAGGTGTGGTGTCTCCATAGAACCTTTACCAACTTAATGGTTTTGTTTCTTAGGTTCTGTTCTTGAGAGTCTAGAATCTGGACTGGTTGCTCAACATAAGTTAGACCTTCTGCAACTTGGAGTGGCTTGTAGCTGATTATATATGAAAGATCATGGATATACTTTCTTAGCATGGAAACATGGAAGGTTAGGTGACTCCCTCCAATGCTAGAGGTAAAGCCAACTCATAAGCAGATAACCAAACTCTCACTAGAATTTCAAAAGGACCAACAAATCTAGAGTTGAACTTTCCCTTTTTCTTCTCAAATCTCACCACTCGTTTGGTAGGAGAGATTTTCAGAAAAACTTTATCCCCTATCTCAAATTCCAAATCTCTACGTCTCTAATCCACATAACTCTTTTGGCGAAATTGAGCTGTTCTAAGCTTTTCTCGAATAGCTCAGACTTTCTCCATGGTTTCTTGTAAATAAGCAGGCCATGTTTCAGACTGAAGTAGCTGCTTCTCACCTACTTCATCCCAATATAAATGAGTCCTACATTTTCTCCCATATAATATTTCAAACGGTACCATACTAATGCTGGAGTGATAGTTGTTGTTATAATCAAATTCCACTAGCATTAAATATTCAGCCCAACTATCACAGAGTTCTAAAATACAGGTTCTTAACATATCCTCTAAAGTCTATTCAGTCTTCTCTAATTGACCATCTATCTGAGAATGATATGCTGTGGAGAAAATAAGTTTAGTTCCCAACCTGGACTGAAAGCTCTGCCAAAATTGAGAAACGAATCTCGGATCTCTATAAAAAATAATTGATACTATTATGCCATGCAACCTCACGATTTCGTCAATGTATAGTTTGACTAACTTCTCCATGGAATGAGTCACCGCAATAGGAAGAAAGTGAGTTGATTTGGTAAGCCTATCCACTATCACCCATATAGCATCAAGTCTCATCAGAGTTTTAGTCAACCCTGAGACAAAATCCATGATGATATGCTCCTATTTCCACTTAGGGATAGGGAGTGGCTCAAGAGTCCACCAGGTCTCTGGTGTTCAGTCTTTACTTGTTGACAAGTCAAGCATTTGTAAACAAATTCTACAATATCCCTCTACATTCTAGGCCACCAAAAGGATTGACGTAAATCCCTATACATCTTGGTGCATCCTGGATGAATAGAAAAGGCTAAGCTATATGCATCCTCCAAAATCAATCTCCGCAATCCCTGAGCTTCCGAAACTATTAACCTATCCTGAAATTTGACTGTTTTATTGGATATATTGAATTCAGGTTTCCCCCTTTAAGAACGTCTTCCCTGAGCTTAACTGTTGTTTCATTAGCTTGTTGAGCCACCTTAATACGATCAAATAGATCTGGTCAGACAATAAACTGAGCCAAAAGAGACCCATAGCTGATTATCACAACATCAATCCTTAATTGCTCAAATTCAACTATCATATGATATTCTCTTACTCGTAGAGTTGCTATTGGAATAGTAGATTTTCTGCTAAGGGCATCTGCTACAACATTTTCTTTGCCGGGTTGATACTGAATAGTAACATCATAATCCTTCAATAGTTCGAGTCATCTACATTGTCTTAGATTTAACCCTTTCTGGTTAAATAAGTATTTGAGACTCTGATGATTAGTGAATATCTCGTAATGCTCACCGTAGAGATAATGTCTCCAAATCTTCAAAGCAAATACAATAGCTGCAACTCCAGATCATCGGTGGGATAATTTGTTTCATGAGGTTTCAACTATTTAGAAGTATAGGCTATCACATTCCGTCCCTACATCAGTACATAACCCAAACCAGTCCTGAATGCATCACTAAAAATCACATATCCCTGTCCACTAATTGCTAATGTTAGTGCTGGAGCCGATACAAGCCTACCTTTTAGAGTCCAAAAATTGGTCTCGCATTGTTCATCCTACCTGAAGGGTGCATTCTTACGAGTCAATCTCGTAAGTGGAGTAGCTATCGAAGAGAAATTCTTAACAAATCTATAGTAATAAGCTGCCAAACCTAGAAAACTACGAAACTCCGTAACTGTATTAGGTGTGACCAGTTAACAATAACTTCAATCTTCTTCGGGTCTACAAAAAGCCCTTTACTGAAGACATTGTGACCCAAGAAAGCTACTTACTCAACCAGAATTCACATTTACTTAGTTTGACATATGTTTCTCAGTCCTCAAAGTCTGTAAAGTTATGCAGAGTTGCTGTTCATGTTGAAACCTATTCTTAGAATACACTAGAATATCATCAATAAACATCACAATAAAATCATCCAAATAGGGTCTGAAAACATGGTTCATCAAATTTATAAAAACTGCTAAAGTATTGGTTAGCCCAAATAACATAACCAAAAACACATAGTGACCATATCGAGTATGGAAAGCTGTCTTTGATATATCTTCCTCTCTGACCCTAATCTGATAATACCTGGATCTCAGATCTAACTTAGAGAAAAATGTAACATCTCTCAACTGATCAAACAGATCATCGATTCTCTGCAAATGGTATTTATTCTTAATAGTCACTTGATTCAATTTACTATAATCAATGCATACCTCAAGGAACCATCCTTCTTCTTTACAAATAAAATTGGTGTACCCCATGGAAAAACATTCGGACAAACAAACCCCTTGTCCACCAGTTCTTGTAACCGAGTTTTCAACTCCTTCAACTCAGCTGGTGTCATTCTATATGGAGCCATAGAAATAGAAATAGGAATAGTATATGGCACCACATCAATAGGGAATTCTATCTCTCTAACTGGTGGTAATCCGAGCAAATCATCTAGAAATACATCTGGGAAATCCTGAACCACTGGTATACCAACCAATTGTGTTTTCTCTTTCTTGTTTTCAATAACATACTCTAAATATCCATGACAATCCTTGGATAGCATCTTAGACGCTTTGATGAAAGATACAACAGGAGCTCTGATAAATCTATCACCAATAAAGAAAATCTGTGGTTATCCTAATGAAAAGAAAACAATCTTCCAGTAATAATCAACTAGTGCATAATTAGCTGATAACCAATCCATACCTAGAATTATATCCAAATCTAATAATTCCAATGGTAGCAAAAACCTCATCCCCAACCCCTATACATCTCAGTAACAAAAACCTCATCCCCAAGCGGGGTAGCAACCCACAACCACTGGTTTAGAGGTTCAGACTCATGAGGCAAGTGCATAATAAATGCAAATGAAATGAATGAATGCGTGGCACCCGGATCAATCAAAACACGAATATCACATGAAAATAATTTCATTCTATCTATAATCATATCGGGTAGTATAAGCCTCCTGTGCAGTGACTACATGAACTCTAGCCTGATCTCCTAGGCTTGGTAGCATACCCTGAAGTCGTCTCTATTATGGCTGCGGTGGTAAAGCTAGTCTAGGTGGTCCCAGCCACAATGGAACTTGAGGGGCTACTGTATACTAAGCTGGTAAAGGTCTTGATGGTAGAACATAATGTAAAGGAGTAGGCTGTGACTGCTCGGGCCTAAGAGGACAACGAGAAGCATAATGACCTGGCTGAAAACATATAAAGCAAAGTCTCATTCCTCCCTCACATGGCTCCGCATGAAGATTTTCACAAATTTGACATGATAGCCTCTTGCGGGAGCTTTCACTTTGCTCAAAATGCCTCTTCTTCTCCTTTTTCTTCTTTATGCTTGAAGTTTGGACTTCTGCTGACCTTTTTCCCTGTAACCTCTCCTATATATCTTTGGTGACCAACTCCAAAGTTTTAGCATTATTTACTAAATCTCAATAAGTGGTAAAAGGCAAAACTACCAGGTACCTCTGGAAAAAGGATCTCAATCCTTTTCTGAACCTCTTGGCTCACTTTTTATCCGTATCAACTAATTCCGAAGCATACACTGATAATTTAGCGAAGCGATCTTCATACTGACCAACAGTCTGACTGCCCAACCTTAAATTCAGAAATTCTAACATTTTCTGATCTCTAATAAATATAGGTACATATCCCTCATGGAAGATCTGAGTGAAATTACCCCAAGTAACATACTGAAGGTCACTATCATATCGAAGCCTCAACTTCAAACTCCACTAGTCATATACAGCTTCCTTCAGATAATGGGTAGCTAGTCTGACCTTATATTCCTCTACAACCATAACTCAGAAAAGAGTCTCTATATCTGTACAATCCATGTCTCTACAACCTAAGGAACATCACTACTCGAAAATGTTATCGACTCCATCTTTCTAAATTCAGTCATTAGTTTCTGGAATCGATGATCCTCCCGTGGCATGCATACATTTCCCTTGTCTTCACGTCCCTCTCCAAACTCGATGGCTCTCTGATCTTTACATGATCTAACTCGATTTGACTCAGAACTAATGGATATCACCGGAGTTGTTGAAACTAACATAACTGAAGAGGTAGGTATGGTATGAGTAGTTGGAGAGACATCCGCAATCTTACTTCCTACCACTGGTTGAGACAGCCTCTCCAGAGTCTACACGGAAGGAAATTTATATTAAAAGAAAATAAATCGATTGTTCTTTCTAAATAAAATAACGACAAAATCCCTCTTATTTAGTGACTATTTAACTACCTGGGGTTAATATAAAACCTGATAACACATTCAATTCACTTGAAATATCAAACAAACGGCATTTATGACACTCTCGGCTATCCAATAACACACTACAAAATATAGTTTCAACATAAACCAAAACTATACATATAAGGCTCTCATTGGTCTCTAACTATTCATTTACATATAACAAGTACTCATACAGATCCAAAGAAAACATAAAAGCAATACGCCTTAGTATTACAAATAGATCCAAAAAAAGTAGGGAATGAAATCCCTTTACTCAAAGGCCTTTATCCTGCGTTTCCCTCTCTTCTTCCTGATCACTTGAAAACAAGGATATCGGGGTCAATATAAGTTGAGCAAGTACACGGGGAACGAATAGCAAGCAACAAACGCAAGCCAGTACAAGGACATTAACAACACTATGTAAGAATAAGATTCATAGCAAAGTATACCAATGAAACACATTAATTCAAAAGGACAATCTCAATTGTCATACTTAAAACTATTATACTTTTTCCATCTTCATTTTTCCAATTTAATTTAACATTTTAAAAAAAGGAATGAAGTATCGAACTAAGCTAATGTATGAGGGTTTGAAGAACAAGCCAAAAATTCGGTATTTCTAAATAAAATCTAGATTTTTTTAGATTAGACACCTTAAACACTTCACTTGTTTCTAATTCCATCATCGTAGGGAGAAAAGATACATCTATAGTTTCTCAAGTTTCGCTTGCAGGCTTCACAAAACTTTCGAAGTTATCATCGCAGTATCACTTTCTCTTCATTTTACTTCATATTCACATGAGTAATGATCACAAAGATTCCAATTCATTACAAGGATCATATAGGATTCAAAGCAAGATTCAGTATCAATTGTACAAATGATGCCTATCAAACAATGTTAATCCCAAATTTAACAATATAACTTGCGTAGTTATAGAAAAACTATCATAACGTTTTTTGCAAATATCGGATTGAGATAATTCCAATGGCTATTTAAAGATAAGACATATGGCTACAATGTTTATGTCAGATGTTTGCCTAATTCAGCCTAGAAGGCAGCCAACAATCAAGGCAAAATTCAATATAGAAACAAACTGAAATAGAGTTTTTTTACAAAAAAATGTGGCATTTTAAAAATTCATCAAAAATTTATTTATCAATGAAACTTTTCGAAATATAAGTCATTTTAAAGCTATGGAAGTCTAGTTTCGTACAAAGAAAACCCCATTCAATATGCAATTATACTGAGAAAGATATTTGATAAGGAGAAGAACAATGAAACTTTTCGAAATATAAGTCATTTTTAGCTTGTTTCACAGCTTTTCTACACTTCTTTATGTTTGGGACACTAAGTATATAGATGGAGGTTGCTAAATTTAAGCTTAAAGGACTATTGTCATGGAGTTAGGGTTGAGTTCTTGAAAGGATAAGAAAAAAAAGGTGAATTGTGGTGAAGTGAAGAACAATCTCTTCCTTTCCTCTTTATGTTTGTTTTTGTTTTGTTTTGTTTTTCCTTTTATGTGTCCCATACCAATTCCTAATTCGGTTCTCTTATTGCACTTTTTTGATCATTTTATAAGTCAATATGTTTCATAATCTATACTAATTTTAATATACTGGATCTTTATTTAAAATCATCAGATCGTTTTATAAGTCAATATATTTCATAATCTATACTAATTTTAATATACTGGATCTCTATTTAAAATCATCAATATAAAAATCGAAACATGCATCTAATTTATCACCATGTGACATAATGCGATTTAAACGAATTTAGGCATGATATGTAAAAATGTAAACAAAAATGTATGTCTTAATATTTTCTAAGAATGAAATCTTACATATAGGGTACTCGGAGTCCATACTTCACATACTGCTTGTATATCGGGATGCCTCAGGCACTTCATTTACCCTTTCATCCTCTGTTGGTGATTGCAAAAAGTAGTCATTGTCCAACCCTATCTCCTTAACCATCTTATGTAATTCCTTTTCTGACATAGTGCTCCTGATTTCACCAACAGTGCATTAAGATTGTGATTCAGAACCTCTTGCCATCTCTAAATTATTACGAATTCTGCAAATCCTAAATCCCTAAATTCTCTCTCTCTTTCTCTTTAAAAAACAATCAAACTAACAAAATTGAAATAAGCACTACAATATTGTAACCAATCACAATTCACACAATAAAAAGTGTGTCGAAGAAGATTCACACAAATTGAGGCAGCACATTTTGCATTTAATGCTACACTCCCATGCCCCCTCCACTTTCCCAAAATACTCCACTTTCATAACACTTCAAATTTCCCAACATCTACCGCTTTAACTCTACTCCTAATGCCATTTTTTCAAAACGACATTAGAATGGGGGCAAATGATGGTACATGACCCAATAACTCATAACCATAAAACTCAGAGACTGCCGGGCCCATTATGCCATAATCACAAAGTCCATGGACCACTAAGGGGCCTCTTGTAAACACCTAAAAATGACCGAGCTCTAACACTCTTGGCCATTGCTTGATCGAACACTCTTGTTTATGTCTCTCACTCACTACTCGATAAAATCCTCTCAGTTAAACTTTTCAACTACTACCGAATGGTTTTTCATCAAATAATGTCTCCGCTTACTAAATCAAGATCATGATCACCTAAAATTTAAATTTTCCCTAATACTGAGAGTAATCTCTCCCGTTAAGGAAAAAAATCTTCATAATTTCTCTCAAAAAGGTCAAGAATTTCCGTAATAACTTGAACTTCCCTTAATCTATAGGATCCTAAATTTTTTAAAAATCTTTAACGACAGTCCTTGTAATTTATGAAGATCTTCGGCGATCTCTTCATAATGTAAATAGGATTTCTAAACTTCTAAATAAGAGACTTGTCATGCATGCACATGCTATATATACTAAATACAAATGACCCGTTAGCTACATTTTATAACTCTACACACATACATTATACAGAGACTACACAGGGTTATTTTAAAACTCTACTCAGTATATTCTCTCTCTTTTACTTCTTTTTCTAACTTGAGTCTCGGAGATTTCTCTGTTGAATCACTTCTAATGGGTATTTATAGATCTTTCCATGAAGGCCTAGAGAACACATTGCTACCGGTTCCCAGTTCAAGTCATAGAGTATTTTATTTGTGGAGTAAAACCTACCACCAAAAGTATTAATTTAGTTTTATGATTTTTAGTTTTTTCGATGCTCAATAATGCATAATATTTATTATAATAATGAATGATAAATAATATTTAAACATAAAGGAAGTCACTATAGAAAGAAAAGTGTGCTTAGGTCAGAGTTAAGAGTGGAGTAGCGTGGCATGCAACAAATCTCTCTTCGAGCCAAATTAAATGTTAGAAACGGTAAATCCAATTGTGTGGCTTAATAGATATAGCATCCCATGGCATGCAATGAAAAACAAGCCTTCTTTCGTGTTAATCCACAACATAAAGTAATCCCTTGTTGTGTCGCATCAACTTTTAGACTTCCGGATTATGATTGGACATATGAAAGCAAAATTCCAAAATTATTGCACCACCATTATATTCCTTTGTCAAAATCAAATTTACTTTTAACACTTCATAATGTGATCTCTCCTAGCTGCTCATGCCCCCAACAACAAATACATTTTCCTTCACTCTATATGATAACATCAATCTCTCTCTCTCTCTCTCTCTCTCTCTCTCTCCCCCCCCTCTGTCTTGGTTCATCCAATTTGAGCATCTGTGTGTCCTATTTAGGGAACAGTTTTCCTAATGTAATTTTTTTTTATACCCAAATTTTAAATCTGAAATTTGATTAAAAAATCTAACACCTCTTTCCACTAATCTGACTATCTGTTAGTTCTCTCTCTAAAATAGAAATAATGCCTTGCACTCAAATTCAACTATCACAAACATTTAATGATGCCAGTAAATTTAAAGATTTTAAGTTATACTAAATTCACGTATTAGAAAGTACTGTTATAATTTTTGAGTGTTTATGTAGATGAAGATAGAGAAAAAGTGTCGGCCATTGATATAGATAAGCCGGTGAATTTTGAATTCAAAATAGATAATATTTTGAATTTAATGTCAAAAGTCATAACGAAATCTAGTTAAATAGAAAAAAATATAACTGAAATGGAATAAATATGGCTTAAAATGAAAGTGTTTTTAAATTGGGAATCCATTTGATCGAAATTTTGTGGGTCATTCAAACCTTGACCACATTCCCATATTTTTCCGTTTTGGATTTATTTAAATTCTTTCCTAATGTGTTTAGCATTAATTTCCGGTGACAATCAAGCGGTTTGAATGTCTGTGATTGTCCACAACTATAAAACCCCCTTCCTAGAGCAAAGGATCTTTAAATCCAAAATTCATAACTTTACACCATTAATTGAGTGAATTTGAGGGTTTAGAAGAATTTCGGCATGTTCAATGATTATTTAAGTGTATTCGTGGTCACCAGAGGTGAAGAAAAACAGTATGGTCGAAGATAATTCAAAATCCCCTTTTCACTCTTGTTTTATTTTTGTCTCATTTTTGCATTAGAAATATGCATTAAGACCATCATGCATTCTAACAGAGACTATATTTCAAGTAAGGAATTTGACAAAATTTTCATAGGAGGGGGAGGTAGCAATATTGAAAGGTATAAATATGGAGGAGCTGAGAGGCATGATTGTAGGGATTATGGGGCGAAGTGGGAGTGGAAAAATGGACCTTGTTAAGGGCATTCAATCGGTTATGGAAACCTCCAGCCGAAACAGTTTTCATGGATGGTAAGGATGTTTGTGAGCTTGATGTCATCAATCTTCGGTGAAAATTGGCATGCTCTTCTGGCTTCCTGTCCTATTTGAAGATATCTTATGCTTAGGTTTGTTCACTTTTGAATATATCGTTATGTCTGTCTATCATCATTGCGTAATTACATTTCATAATATTCCTTTGGAGTACAAATTTAGAACGGAGAGTGATAATATATCTAAAATTTATACATGTTTAGGTTTTGATTCAACCCAATAGAAAGAAATAAGAAATAAGAAATAAAGAAAAAAAGAAAAAAAGAAAAGAAAAAAAAAGGAAAAAATACTATTAGAAAGGAGACGAGAAAAATAACAAGTGCAAATTTTGGGGAAAAATTATTATTTCTATACATAAAGAGTTGTGTGAAGGTTAGAGTATTTCTTGATATTAATATTTTACTAAGATAGAGGGGATTTCTACATGAGAGGTTATCCAAATGATGGGCAGTGTAAATGAGTTTTATATCAATTGTGAGGATCACGATCGATTATTAGATTAGTAACATAAATGAAAAAGAGTATTATGATTTGTGTGGTATTCATTAGAAATTAGTCTCTAAAAAATGGTACTATTAGATTATTTGTGAAGATAATTAATTAATTGTAATAGTTAAATAATATAAAAATGTAAAAATAATTTGTTAATAGATTATATGTAAAAATGTAAAAGATGGCAGCTACCCACAAATTTTTTATTATTATCATATATGCATATTAAAGTGCTTATGTGCAAAAAATCTTTAGTTTCTCTACAAACCTGCCTTGCTCTTTAGGCAATTTAAATAGAGCGAATGGTGTGTTACTTTTCAATTACAATATATATTTCATCTCAAAAATCTCAAACACATTGGTTCAATGTCCTATTTCTAGGTGCATTCATCCTTTGAATATTATTGGAGGTGGGTTTCGACTCCACAGATAATGGCTCAACTGACTCAAGTGGGATGATTGCCATATGTTGATCTTAATTAATAAGACCGATAAAAAACCATTGGAGGGTACTCCGGTGGGGGAGGCTCTACCCTCCAACGGGGGAGGCTCTACCCTCCAGCGAGGGATGCTCTGACGCTAAAGTTAGATAGTGGTTTTTTTTAAAAAAAAGAAAACAGACTAAAGGAGAGCTTTGTATGCCTTTTGTGTACTACGTGTAAGTTTAGAGAGAAAGAGGACTTACTTGGCTGGCAAGATTGATGTGATATATATAGTCTATCCGCATGAGTTCCGTTTGCTTTTGGGGTGTTTAAACCCTAGTTCTCATACGGAGATGTCCCGAGATTACGAAAATCATCATGAGAGATTCCCAAATATTTGAAATACTATTATTCGATGAGTTTCAAATCACAAATGATTTCTTTTCTTATCAACAACAGTCAAATGTTTCGTTTCCTATTACGAGAGGTGGACTCCGTGCTTTCAAGGGAAACATATATTGCCTTTAACTAAATGAGGTCGTGGAGTACCGAATAGATTTGAGAGCTAATCAAGCAATTACTGAGAATGAGCAAGTCGACGTATATTGAGAGAGTAGGCTGTGCCTACCCGTCTGGAGGATAAATGTCATATTAATGACACACTTCTGCTCATGTTGTGTCTAATGGGTCATGGATTCGAAAAGTTTTAAGTCCCATGATAATGGGCCTTTGGTTTATGTTCCATCACTTACCCCCAATTCCTGGTGTCGTTTTGTAGGAAAGGGCTCAGGAGTAGCATTAAACGAATGAGAATTTGAAAAGATGTTAGTGCGCCGCATTAAATATAGCACATACTGTTTTAATTTCCGCTAAACATCTTCAATACGCTTTATAAAACATGGCGTCTAACTGGTTTGCGTACTATCGTGTCTGCTTTTTGACAATTTTTACTTCCAATCAGAAAGGCAATCTATAAGTCACTTTGAAATCCCTAAGTGATACTTAGAGAATCGAGTAGAAAATGATCGGGGATTCATCATCATGGGTTTATCCGAGTATCAATGACATTAGAAGCCTCATGACAAAGGAGGAAATTTAGAGTGTTCAGAATGATATGTTGTTGGGAGTAGGCCTGTTATGACACCCGGGTCAAGCTCGGGCATCACAATACCTGAGCTTGGCTCGAGTCTTTAGTAGGTGAGCTCGAGCTCGTCGAGCTAGTCATTCTAGAGCTCAAGCTCGACTCGAGGTGTCATCGATGAGCTCGAGCTCAAGTGTCACAGGCCTCGCGGGGTAACATCCAAACCCAAACCCCAACCCAAACCCGCGCCTGCACCCGCACCCGTGACAACACCCAAACCCATGCCCGAAACCAAAACCAAGATTAGAGCAAAGCAGAAGGCAACTCAAAAACCCTAGAGAGAAAGAGACAGAGATAGAAATACAAAGATAGAGAGTTACCTTGATTCAAGGAGATGGAAGGCGAGAGCTAGACGGATCGTGATGGTGAGAAGAGAAGGTGATCGAGATCAAAACCGAGATTCGAGTAGAGCGGAAGGCAACTCAAAGATCCTAGAAAGAGAGAGAGAGTGAGACAGAGAGAGAGAGAGAGGGAGAGCTTACCTTTGATTCGGAAACGGAAGGCAGATCGTCGTACATAGTAGCTGATGGTGATGGTGAGCGGAGGAGGAGACCATCGCGCGATGGTCAGAGGAGGAGACCATCACGCGAGGAGGCGATCGCGATGGCGAGAGAGCAGAGACCTTCGATCGCCCTTCGATGGTGAGAGAGCAGACCTTTTATCGCCCTTCGATCGCCTTTCGATTGCAATGATGAGAGAGCAGACCTTCGATCACCATCGCGGACCTTCGATCTCCCTTCGACCTTCGCCCTTCGCCCTTTGAGTGGAGATAGGTGTGCAACTGGGAAATGATAGGAAGGGCAGGGATTAGGTTTTGAGAGGGCACTGGGTAGCTTAACGAGTTTCGAGCTTGAAGGAATATGGGCTCAAGCTCGAGCTCGAGACAGGAATTATTGAGCTCGAGCTCGACCCGAGCTCAAGTTGACCGAGCTAGAGCTCGATCTTTGACCGAGTGTATCACGGGTATCCGTGACACTACCCGGGTATCATAACAAGCCTAGTTGGGAGACGATTACACCCTTTGGTCGACTACGGATGAGGACAGGGCCAATAGGGTGTTGGACACTTGTGTCTCGATGTACAAACAATGGGTCAAGTACAATTTAAAGGTGTCGTATATAGGTGACATAGCCCAGGTCTTGCTTGGTTGGAATATTTTTCCAACGATATTGATTCCGAACTCTTGGCACTTGGTGGTTGCTATGATATCGCTTATGAGTTTCTGTTGTCTTCACGTCGATTTTGAAATTTTATTATTGATGTTCTTTCTTAAGAGATGTGCTTGTGGGGGGCCCACTGAAGGATATTTTTTCTGTAAACTAGGCCAAAATCCAACTTGGAGCTTCTTTACAAAGAGCCATCGACAAGAGTTGGATGCATAAGTACTTTTTTATAGAGTTCTTGAATAAGGACTTAATGCCCATACTCTCAAAGGCCAATGGGGAGCTGCTCGTTAAGTTAAAGACCACTTAGTCTTTTCATCATTCGAGGTTTGTTCATTCGGTTAGAGGTTTCTACAAAGTCAAGAATCCATTTGGGTGGAAGCCTTTTTAGCCAATGAGATGCCAGCTTTGGTGGGTTTATTGCTGGGAGAGAAGAGAAAGATTGAGAGATCTCTCTTGAGGAAGAGGACTTTGAGGGGATTACATTAGGTAAGAGGATAAGGCCCAGGTCGAAGAGAGGGGCCACTGAGGTAGGGAGAATGTCTGATGTTGGGGTCGATAATGTTCCCATTTTGACCATTGTGTAGAAGAAAATGAGGACTCAACGATTAAGTTTGTTAGGTGAGGTCATGAGAGGAAGTGAGGTACAGGGACCTTCGGGAACACTGAGGATTGTCGAGACTGATGATTTCCAGTTCGAGGCTCGAGTAGATATAGAAGTTTGGGAGGAGTGCCCGGGAGGCACTAATGCGGATGATAAGGACGTCGAGGAGAGAGTGGAGGGAGGAGATAGAAGGAATAAGGAAGTTGACGATCGCCTCCCCGAAGACCCTAAGAGGTAAGGGAGGAAGTAAGAGGAGAAGGTAATGGGAACCTGGAGAATGCTCCCTCATGATTGGCTGAGGGGCTCGACACGGGGCCCTTTTTGATAGTTCCTTTGATACCGAGCAAACAAAAATGTCCGGGAGAGTGGCTCTTGAGTCTTTTTTCCCGTTTTGTCCTTCGATGGTTAGCGTGGGCTACGAGAATGTGGGACCATAACTATCAAGGCGTTATAGTTACAATAACGATAATGAGGCAAGGAAGATAGCGGAACAGGCAGATTTTCACCATTCTGATTTGGAGCTAAACAAACTGTCTCTCGCGCAAGGCAACGAGACCATTATGTTCTTAGGTCCCATGGTATGATTGCCTTAGAGTATACTTTATTTGTATCTCTGGTCTTTGCATAGTACCCTTGTTGTTTTGTGCAGACTATTATCTTGGCTGAGTTTCAGAGGTTGAGGAGGGAGCAAACGATTGATTATCTGAAGCATCGAGTTGACGAGATGGGTACAAAAGTATCCTAGTTATGGGATGTTCTATCATAGAAAGAAAAGGAGATCGAGGAAGGGAGAGCATCTGCGGCTGCTTTAAAAGCTTAAGATGAGGAAGTGAAGCGGTTGAAAGTTGAGTAGGACATGGTGCTTTAACAGTGTGAGGCCATCTCCAAGAGGTATCAGGAACTAGAGATGCCAGGGAGCGTGAGATATACCTGCACACCACTAAAGGCTGGCCAAGATGCATGACTGAGCTCTAAAGGCCCCTGAATGGAAGATACTAGAACTAGGGGAGGTCATCACGGGGCTACTGATGAACACATGTGCGCTCAGTGCAGGTGGGGTTAGAACTTGCGGTGTGCCAAGGAGATTATCGACCGTGCGGGGGCATTCTGAGGCATGCCTCCAGACATGGCGAGGGCTAGTCTTGAAGCACCCAATAGCGCCTCAAGCTAATTTAAGGTCCTATGATCTCCTATCTTCATCTCTTCCTTCGTTGTATTTTTTATTTCTTTTTGATTCTTGTATGCTTTCGAAAGGATTAATGAAAGAATTCGATTGTTTCTTTATGATTGGGCATTTAGAAACCTATGTTCATAATTTACTTCATTATATATAAAGTCCTACTGAGGGGTTGCACCCTTTATCGATAATTCGTTCAATCGAGAGAGAAAGAGAGTGGACCATACCTACTTGATGGGGAGATATATCCCTTGTTGTCAGTACGTTTGTTTGATAGAATGGGCCTTACCTACCCTGCAGGTAGACGCATCCCTTACTATCGATACATTCATTTGATAGAATAGGCTGTACCTACCTGCTAGGGAGATGTATTGCTTATTGTCGGTACATTCGTTTGATAAAATGGGCCGTATCTACATAGCAAGGAGAGATATTCCTTATTGTTAGTAGATTCATTCGACAGAGTGTGTGTAACTACCTGGCAGGGAGATGCATCCCTTATTATTGGTATGTTTGTTTGATAGAGTGGGTTGTACCAATCTTGTAGGGATATACATCTCTTATTGTTGGTTTGTTCGTTCGATAAAGTGGGCCGTACTTACTTGACAAGGAGACGTATCCCTTATTATCGATGCATTTGTTCAATAGAGTGCATTCAATGACACGTGTTCAATGCGATCGGTGCATTACGAGAGATTAACAAAGCAAATCGTTACAAATAAAGAAAACATAATGTAATCAATGAGACAAGTAGTAAGATACCATACCAGTAGTTCTACGAGAGTAATCATAAGAGAGGGATTCAAAATTACTTGAGAGAGTTCGTTGGGGATTCCAAGTTACAGGGCAGTGTTCCCATACCTGTTGAGATCCTAAACTTGAATTTCATGTAGTTTGTGCTCGACAATGCCTCTAGGGTGTTTAGGCTGGACCGGCCCAGGATAACGCTATAAAGCGATGGCAGTTTAACCATATTGAACATCATTGTAGTAGTTGCATGATTAGGTAGAATCTCAAGAGTAATAGGAAGTGAAATGGTGCTTTCAGGATATATCTACTAGCTCGAGAGTCCTTCAATGGGACCAACATGAGGCTGTAGGTGCATTTCAATAAAACCAGTTTGCTAAAAAGCATTCAGTAGAGAAGGTTACAGTCGGCTCCCTAATCTATGAAGATTATCTTTACTTCGTATTGCCCGATCTTGATGGTAATGACAAGGGAATCTTGTCAGTTTGGATTGACCCCTACCAGATTATCGTCACTGAAGCCTATCATTAGCCTTTTCTTCTTAGGCTATTTCTCAATGCGGGTAGCAAGGACTTCTTTGGACGGAGAGCTCGATGGTTTTATCTTCTGAAAAATTAAGGCCACTGTCTATCTGATCCTGTTTGGTCCTGCATATCATCGGTTGTGTAACGCCATTAAGAAGTGGGCCAGAAGGTAGGGATCCGAGGGTTCATACTCACTTTGTACTCAGAGTATTATTCTGTTTGGTTGATTGCGAGTGTCTCTTGGAGTTAGCTACTTGCCTTGGTCAGTCTCGCACCTCGTAACCATGAGGAGGGAGGCCTTCCCTCTTCGCACTTATAAATCTCTGGAGCCAATCGCTTCGAATGAGAAACTCGAGTTCATCCTCATGTTTCTTGCACTCATCTATCAAATGGTCATAGTCTCGATAGAAGTGGCAATATCGCGTCTTGTCTTTTTTTGAGTTATCTTTCATGGAGCGAAGGGCCACCTGACGTAAGGCTTGTTCCAAATCTGAAGCATAACTTAACTTCATGTCTCATTTAGAGGAGTATAACTTGTGAATGTTCATTGCTGAAGAGGCCCTTGTCGAGCTCTCTTGAGCGAGGATTGTTGGGGTGATCAGTTGCACTTGTTCCAAGCTAGTCGGTTTCGTCATTTGTCAAACACTTTAGCATCCTCCGTCGCGATATATTTTTCTACGTGGGCATAAAACTCCTGGATAATAAACATGGGGATGCTTCGTGATGGTTGTTTTCATCCTTGACAGTTGCAATCTGGTGAGCAATGTAGCTAAAGCAATGGAATGGTCTAGACCCAAAACTTTCATCATCTCTATTTTGAACTTGTCAAGAAAATCTCTCAATTGCTCATCGTCCCTTTGCCACAGTGAGAGGAGAGATGTAGACTTTCTCTTGACCTATCACAAAATATATCTCGAATTTTTGTCGAAACTGAGAAAAACTCTTGATATTGAAGGGGGAGTGAGTTAAAGCATGTCAGAGCAGTGCCCTTCAAGGTCATGGGGAAGTGTTTATACCTAGTCACATCTGTCATTTCTCTCAAGATCAACACAATCATAAAATGGGCCACGTGGTCCTGGGAATCGGTAGTGCCGTCATATCTCTCCATACGAGGAAGAAATACATTGGAGGCCTCAGTTCTATTAAAACCTTGGAGTCAAATGGCAAGACACCAATGACATGCTTCTCATGTGAGCACATCTGAGTTTGTCTACAACGAGTCTTCCCTAACATATGTGATCCAACTTGTACAAGGAAGATCGTGCTCCTAATCTGATTAAATACCTAAGTTCTTCCAACTGTTTGCTCATGCCTTGCAATTTGGATTTGAGTATTGCCATCTCAGGTTGAGAACCTTTTCCAGAGATGCTGGAGTAGGGGCGGGATCGGGTGGTCCTATCGTGCAACCAGTGGTTGGATTTTAAGCTAGTCAAGAGTAACAAGAATCTCAATGGGGTTATCCTAAGCTACGAGCTGAACAGTGTCTATCAGGGTAACAATGCATCCTTCTATTGTGGTTGTGGCTTTGGATGTGATTCTAGTCCTTCTCTTAGAAGACATGATATTTAGGAGAATAAAGTGTGAAGTGAGTTTCTTTCTAATCTGTTCCCATAGATGGCGCTAATCTTTTGGAGGTGGATTTTACCTCCACAGATGATGGCTTTGCTTACTCAAATAGGATGACTACCATCTATCGATCTTGATCGATGGACCAGTAAAGAACCGCTGAAGTGTGCTCCAACGGCGGAGACTCCGATACTTAAGTCAAAGAGTGGTTTGCAAAAGGAAAACATACTAACGGAGAGTTTTGTATGCCTTTTGTGTGCTATATTTAAGTTCAGAGAGGAGGATTTACCTAGCCGGTAGAATTGATGAGGTATATATAGTGTGCGCGCATGAGTTCCATATGCTTTCAGGGTGTTAAAACCTTAGTTTTCTTATGGAGATGTCTCGAGATTATGAGAATCATTGTGATAGATTCCCAAAAATTTTAAATACTATTATTCGAGGAGATTTAAATCACAAAAGATTATTTTCATTATTAGCAGTAGTTAAAAATTTTCTTTCCTATTATGGGAGGTTGACTCCATGTTTTAAGGGGAAACGTATATTGCCTTTAGCCGAACAGGGTTGTGGAACCCCGAGCTGATCTGAGAGCCGATCGAGCAGTTATTGAGAGGGAGTCGGTCGGCGTATGCCGAGAGAGTGAGCCGTGCCTACCTGTCTAGGGGATAAACCTCCTATGAGTAGGGGCGGGATCGGGTGGTCATATCATGTAACCAGTGGTTGGATTTTAAGATAGTCCAGAGTGACAGGAATCCCAGTGGGGTTGTCCTACGCTACGAGCTGAAAAATGTCTATCGGGATAGCAATGCATCCTTCCATCATGGTTGTGGCTTCGGATGTGATTCTAGTCCTTCCCTTAGAAGACATGATCTTTAGGAGAATAAAGTGTGAAGTGAGTTTCTTTCTAGTCTATTCCCATAGATGGCGCTAATCTTTTGGAGGTGGATTTTACCTCCACAGATGATGGCTTTGCTGACTCAAACAGGATGACTACCATTTATCGATCTTGATCGATAGACCCGCAAAGAACCACTGAAAGGTGCTCCAATAGTGGAAACTCCGATACTTAAGTCAGAGAGTGATTTTCAAAAGGAAAACAAACTAACGGAGAGTTTTGTATGCCTTTTGCGTGTTATATTTAAGTTCAAAGAGGAGGATTTACCTAGTCGGTAGAATTGATGAGGTATATATAGTGTGTGCGCATTAGTTCCGTATGCTTTCAGGGTATTAAAACCTTAGTTTTCTTATGGAGATGTCTCGAGATTATGAGAATCATCGTGAGAGATTCCCAAAATTTTGAAATACTATTATTTATGGAGATTTAAATCACAAAAGATTACTTTCCTTATTAGCAGCAATCAAAAATTTTCTTTCCTATTATGTGAGGTTGACTTCGTGTTTTAAGGCAAAACGTATATTGCCTTTAGCCGAACAAGGTTGTGGAGCGTCGAAAAGATCTGAGAGCCGATCAAGCAGTTATTGAGAGGGAGCCGGTCGGCGTATGCCAAGAGAGTTGGCCGTGCCTACCTATCTGGGGGATAAACCTCATATTGATGACACGCTTCTGATCATGTCACATCCAATGGGCCATTGATTCAAAAAGTTCTAAGTCCCGTGATAATGGGTTTTTGGTTTATGTTCCATCAAATATGTATTCTATGTAAAAAATATTGTGACTGTGGATATAGAAAACATCATTCTTTTTTCTTGTTGAATAATTTGGTTGCAAACACAATTGCTGATAAGTTCGATATGGGCCAGAATTGAGAGGCAGAAAGCTCAGTAATGGAGAGGTATATAGATTGATGGCGCTTGCCAATCTTGATTCTTCCTTTTATGAGAAAATAGGGGCCGAATTGTCCGTGGGTCAAGCTTAAACAGTGGCCCTCGCTAGGACCCTAGCTAATGACCCTAAGGTGATTTCACATTTTAATGCTTTCTAGATACATTTTATGGTTTCCAAATTGGATAGGTACGTTTTTACGAAGGAAAAGGAAAAATGAAAAAAACCTTATTTGACCCAAAATAGGGGTTGTTTGTCCTAAAATCTGGAATTTTTTTCTATCAATCGATATCTGAAACTATATATTAAATTGATTTGACTTTTTTGTTAACCTAGTAGAGTTTTGATGATGAAAGATTAGAAGGAAAATGGTTCGAGAAAATAAGAAAACAATTAGAAAATTCAAAAATCTACAGTACAGGTCGACCCAATTAGAAAGCATATCGACCTGCGACATTCATACACACACACATCGACCCGTTTGATATTCTTGTCGACCTAAACCAAATATTTTCCATATATAAACAAGTGTCTGAACACTTCGACCTGCACAAACACACATCGACCTGAACAATGAATGTCATTTAGATAAGACATTTTAACACATCGACCTGAGCACAAATCTTATTGATATGAAACTATTGGAATAGTGTCACATCGACCAATTTACCGCAGCACCGCAACCAATTCCATTTATGAATAGTGACACATCAACCTACTCTCCATACATATCAACCTGATTTCTAAAAATATATCAACCTGATTTGTAATACATCAATCTAAACAGTATCATATCCACCAATTTTATACACTATGTCGACCAATTTGACTTCTCAACAGGAACACATCAACCCAAATAGTTTGCACATCAACCTGTTAGTCCTTGACTCTAAAATACACACATCGACACATGAAGATTCTTGTTGACCTAGCCAAAACACATCAACCAATTTGCTCAGACACGTCGACTAATTTAATAAATGAATAGTGACACATCAACCATTGATGAACCCATGTCGACCCGTCTATTATATTTCTGAAACAAACGCACATCAACATAATAAAAGTCTTGTCGACCTGTAAAAACACATCGACAAATTAAATTACTCAAGTCCACAAAATGACTTGTCAACCTACCTCTCATAAAATCTGAAACATCACACATCGACACGGTTAAAAACTTGTCGACACGGTTAAAAATTTGTCGATATATATGAACACATTGACTAATTAAATATCACATGTCCACATTTTATTTAGCAAGTTCTTTGTCGACCTGAAATAGTATCTTGTCAACCTGTTCACATATAAATACATTAGAAATGATTCAAATTCAGGTCGATATCCTCAATAGATTTGTCGACCTACGTGTGTCAGAAATCAGATATGGGAAACAATTTTAAACCTAATAGACCACTTATTTCTTCGATCTCTGAAATGTTTACTTTTTTATCAAAACTAACATTCAACTATAGCGCAAACAAAGTCTGATTGGTTTATTTAAGAGAGGCGCCAGTAAAAGAAACGAAGATTCAGCACGAACGAAGGAACAGTTACAGAAGCTTTAATGGTGGAAATTAAATTCGCAACGTTTGGATGCAACAACCACCACCAACCCTCAACGGATCTATTCAATACCTCAATAAATACTGAGAAGCAGAAAATAGAGAGGGTTACGAGAGATAATGACTTACAACGATTTGAATTAAAAGCTCTATTGAATATTGAAAAATCTCATCTCTGTGCACTTGAAAGTTTTTAATTGTCTTAAGTATCTCTCCTAATGTTTCAATCTGTCAAATCTAAAGAAAGTAAGTCTCAATTCTTGACTTTCATTTATAGATTAATTCGAGTATAAAAGACAAAGGAGTGTGTGACACTACTTTAAGATTAGAGAAGCCAAAATTCAGTCTGAATTATATTGAATTGTAGTGTTCTAACATAATACTGTATGAGATTAAACTTGAACCTGTAATCAAGTTTGTAAACTAAACATTTAGTGAAAAATCCAGGGGGAATCTGGGAGTGGACGTACACCGGGTTTGGTGGAACCACTATAAAAAATTTTGTGTGTTTTCTTTATTTGTTTTCATTCACTGTCCTATAGTTTTAAATTCATAAAAAGTATTGAAAAGTTTATATTCAACTATTCATCCCTCCCCTCTAGTTAAATAACAATTGGTATCAGAGCGAGTATATTGTTAAAAGGCCTAACAACTCAACACTAAAGATCTAAATGGCAATCAACGGAGACAACATACCAATTGAAGCTTGCTCAACTAACCGTACACCATTCTTCAATAGAGGCAACTTCAAATATTGGAAGCAAAGGATGCGCAACTTCATCATTGCACAGGACCTAAATACATGGGAAATTATCGAAAAATGAGTTGAATTCCCCACTGAAGAGATAGATGGAGTTCGTGTGCTGGTAAAATTGAAAAATATGACTATGGAACAAAAGAAAGCCTATCAAGTAAATTACAAAGCCATCAATATTCTTCACCTTGCACTGAGCGTCAACGAATACAATCGAGTCTCATCTTGCATAACAGCAAAGGAGATTTGGAAAAGACTTGAAGCCACCTATGAAGAAACTGACCAAGCACATAAGAGCAAAATTAGATTGCTGAAGTAAGAATATGAAGTCTTCAAGATGAAGGATGGAAAAGCAATCAGTGAATTGATCACAAGATTTTACAAAATAACTAATGAGCTCAGACTACTTGGAAAAGGAATCCCTTAAGAAGACATGGTGGACAAAATTCTGAGAAGTCTACCTAAGTCTTGGGAGCCCAAAGTGACTGCAATTGAGGAGTCCAAGAATCCTAAGACTTTGACAATAGATGAACTCGTGGGATCCTTGACAACCCATGAAATGAAGCTGAATGTAAAGGAGCCTGCCAAAGAAGAAAGAGGCAAAGGAGTAGCCTTGAAGGTTGACAATAAGGAAAGCACATCCAGCTCAGAAGAAGAAGAAGATGAAGAGGATGAATCTCTTTTGACAAGAAAATTCAGAAAATTCATGATGAAAAAAAGGAACAAGAACAAGTCATTCTTTAAAAAGCTAGAAAATAAGGAAAGAAATCAGATGCTTTGAATGCAAAAAGTTTGGGCACATGAAGGCTGACTGCCCCTCTTTAAAAAGGGATGAGAAGAAGCACAAAAAGGATCGAAAAGAGAAGAAAAAGAAAAAGGAACTTGCTGCATTGAGTAATGAAGATTCAAGCTCAAGTGATGAAGAACAAAATGAAAAACAATCAAACATTTGTTTCATGGCAAATGAAGAATCTTCTAACAGTGAGGTAAACTCAACACTGTATTCATCATGTTTTGAATTTGAAAATGACATTTTTATCTCTGAATTACGTGAGGCTTTAGTAGAATCACTAAAGGAATTAAAAAGACTTAAAAGGAAAAATAATTTGTTAAGGATGGAGCTAGCTAAAAATGTCAAAGTATCAGAGAAATCAAAAAGGTGAAGTAAATGAAATAAAAAGAAAAAATGTTGAATTGGATCTGTACATTGATGAACTTAAGAAGAAACTGAATGTTGAATGTTCAGAGAAAGATAATGGCATTCTTGTAAATGAAAATATGCTTTTAAAGAAAGAACTAGGTAAACAAAAAGAAAAGAATCAAAGATAAAACATTATACTAATGAAATTTATTCAAGGACAAGAAAAGTTAGATGCCATGCTAGGAATCCAAAGAGCCGTATTTGATAAGGCAGGATTGGGATTTAATCCTAACCAAACATAGAAAAAGTTATATAGATGTTTTGTGTCGAGCTCTAAAAATGCTAAACAAGAAAGATGTCACACGTGCATGAAAATGAGACACAAATCTGAAATTTACAAATTCAAAAACATTGTTTTAAACAATACTAAGAAACCAAGAGCACCAATCAGACACTGCACCTACTGCAAGAAGAATGGACACTCAATTTATGATTACTGGTTTCTGAACTCGTCAAGAACAACTTTAAAATGGATCCCCAAAAACAATTTCAAAGCTAAATCAGCTGGACCAAAAAAAATATGGGTACCAAATGCAAAGGTGTAATTGTTCTTCACTGTAGGTATACTTAAAGTCAAGAGAATCTCTCGGCAAAAATGTGTGGGGCATAAACAGTGGATGCTCAAGACACATGACCAGAGACGCATCGAAATTCTCTCATCTTGAAAGTAAGAAAGGAGGAAAGGTCGTATTTAGAGACAATTCAAAAGGAAATGTTGTCAGCATAGGCAATATTGGAGATAAGTCTTCTGAATCTCAAATTCAAAATGTATTGCTTGTGTCTAGACTAAAATTTAGCTTATTAAGTGTTAGTCAACTATATGACAAAGGCTATTCTGTACTGTTAGAAGATGATGCATGCTCCATTATTGATAAATCCTCTGGATTTATAAAATTTACTAGTCACAGAAAATAAAACATTTATGCAATTGATATAGAATACTTAAAAACCTTTAATGAGTCATGTTTAGTTGTTGTGAGTAAGAATTCATCATGGTTATGGTATAGAACATTATGACATGTTAGTATAGACACAATTTCAAAATTAGTTAGGAATAATATAGTTAAGGGTCTTTTAAAATTAAAATTTGAAATGGGCAATTTGTTTGATGCATGTATGAAAAGAAAGCAAACTAAAATATCTTTTAAAACTAAAAATTATGTGTCAACTTTTTCATATTGATTTGTTTGGTCCTACTAGAACACAAAATTTAGGAGGAAAATATTATGGTTTTGTAATCATTGATGATTACTCTAGATTCTCTTGGTTGCTATTTCTTGCCAAAAAGGAAGAAACTAGTGAGACATTTATTAGATTATGTAAGAAAATTCAAAATGAGAAGGAAATGTCTATTAAAAGTATTAGAAGTGATCATGGTAAGAAATTTGAGAACAAAACCATGGATGATTTCTGCAATCATTATGGTATTAACTATAATTTTTCAACTCCTAGAACACCTCAACAAAATTGGGTGGTAGAAATGAAAAATAGAACTCTCCAAGAAATGGTTAGGATAATATTTTGTGAAAATAATCTATCTAAATTCTTTTAGGTAGAAGTAATGAACACAGCATACTATATTTTGAATAGAGTTCAAGTGAGATCAATCTTAAAGAAAACTCTCTATGAACTTTATAAAGGAAGGAAACCAAATATAGCATACTTTAGGGTGTTTGGATGCAAATGCTTTGTGTTGAACAATGGAAAAGAAGTATTAGGAAAATTTGATATCAAAAGTGATGAAACAATCTTTCTAGACTATTCTCTAGCAAACAAAACTTATAGAATCTATAATAAAAGAACCATGACAGTAGAGGAGTCAATTCACGTAGAGTTTGATGAAGAAAATGATCTCAATCAAAGAATGGTGGATGATGAAGAAATGTCTGAGAAGTTAGATAAGATAAATTTGTCTGATGGAGCAAACAATTAGAAAGAAGAATTAAATGCTTTCACGGTGCAGCAGAAAAGAAATGAAACACAGTATGAGCAAGAGATCAAATACCCTCAGATTAGAAAAGAAGTAAATCCTGATAACATAATTGGGAGCATTAGTTCAGTAGTAAGAACCGGATCTACAATTCACAATCAATGTATGTAAGTGGCTTTTATTTCTCAGGGCGAACCCAAAAACGTGACTTAGGAGATGAACATTGGATTATGGCAATACAAGATGAACTAAATCAGTTTGAAAGAAATGAAGTATGGAATTTAGTTTCTAGACCTATAGATCAATCAATGATTGGAATCAAATAGGTCTTCAGAAACAAGAAACAAAGTAAGATTAGTGGTCAAAGGTTATAGTCAAGAGGAAGGAATTGATTAGATAAAACGTATACACCAATAGTAAGATTAGAAGCCATAAAAATGTTGCTTGCCTTCTCTTGCTTTATGAATTTCAAGCTTTACTAAATTGATCTCAAAAGTGTATTTTTGAATAGTTACTTGAATGAGATAGTGTATGTTAAACAACATCCTGGATTTGAAGATCCTAAATGTCCTGAATATGTGTACAAATTAACCAAAGTCTTGTATGGTCTGAAGCAAACTCCTAGAGTTTGGTATGAAAGATTAAGCAACTTTTTGATAGAAAATGAATTTGAACGAGGGAAGATAGATACCACTCTATTTATCAAAAAGAGAGATGATAATTTCTTGATCATACAAATATACGTAGATGACATAATATTTGGAGGAACTAGTATGAGAATATATGAGGAATTTGCAACCAAAATGCAATGAGAATTTGAAATAAGTATGATGGATGAGCTGAACTACTTTCTTGGTCTGCAAATCAGACAATCAGAAGATGGAATCTTTATAAATCAATCAAAATATGTAAGTGATTTAATTAAAAAATTTGAGTTTAGTGACTACAAGGAAAATGCAACACCAATGAGTACAAATATCAAGTTGGACAAAGATGACAATAGTAAGTCAATTTGTCAAAAACTTTATAGAAGTATGATTGGGTCATTGCTCTATCTTACTACTTCAAAACCTAACATACAAGTCAGCGTATGTCTTTATGCTAGATTTCAGTCAGATCCTAAAGAGTCCCACTTGATTGTAGTCAAAAGAATCTTTAGATACTTAAAAGAAATAACATACTTAGGACTTTGGTACAACAGAAACTCAAGTTTTCAATTGTATGGGTTTTGTGATACTAACTTTGCTAGATACAAAGTAATAGAAAAAGTACAAGTTGTACTTGTCAATTCCTTGGAGATATGTTGGTATCATAGTCTTCGAAGAAGCAAAGCAGTGTGGTTTGGTCAACCACAAAATCTGAATATGATTCAGCTGGATAATACACAACACAGATCGTTTGGATCAAACATTAAATGAAAGACTATGGGTTAGATTTGATTGCATTCCAATCAAATATGATAACACAAGTGCAATAAATCTCACAAAGAACCCAGTGTATCACTCACGAACCAAACGCATATAAGTGAGACATCATTTCATTCGTGACCATGTTCTGAATAATGAAATTATTTTTGAGTACATTGACACTCAAAAACAACTTACTGATATTCTTACAAAACCCTTAGATAAAAATAGGTTTTGTGAATTAAGAAGGGATTTGGAAATGATAGAAATGAAGAGATAGAGAAAATGAAACAAAAAATAGCGTATTATTTTTCCGAGAAATAGACTCTAGGTCGACCTATTTACAAAGTATGTTGACAAATTTGAAAATGTACAGAGACATGTCGACCTGATAGACATTGGAGATATAAACCATGTTGACTTGATCATGAACCAGTATTTAGAACAAAACTTTGAAACTGACACATCGACCCGACTCTAATGATGTCGACCTAAGGGATAGTAAGAAGGCAGGTCAATGTTTTTCTTAATATGTTGACCTTATTATACCAAATAGGTCGTTGTATACTTAATTGTGTCGACCTGAGAATATCTAATGGAATACCAACAGTCGACACATCGACCTATCTAACCCTAAACCTTAAAATTTCAAACTTCCCTCTTACTTCTCAAACCCTAACTCTCAAAATCCAAAACCCTAACTTCCAAATCCAAACCCTAATTTACTGCTCCTTGCACAAATCAACCTACAATGGCACCTACAATGAAAATCCTCATCAAAAAGCCTACGGAATCATCTAAGAAATTAGTGAAACCCTCAAGAAAAGGCTCATCGTTATCCGTGCAACCCGCGAAACCACCATCTCCTCCACCGCAACCAACACCCCAGTTCAACACATATGAATTTCAGACGATGGACCAAAGTGATTTGTTCAATAGAGTCTTCATGAAATGGAAAATGAATTACAGAAGATTGATAGATTGGGAGTTCTTAAGTTGGTTTCAAATACAAAAAACATATTATTGAGGTATACCCTTCTTCTCTCTTATAGCCTAACAAGTACATCCATGAGAAGGAAGTCAGATTATTCAACAATAATCTAGAGGTTATCTGTAAAGAACCTATGAATGAGATGCAAATCACTATCGATGATCATTATATATCTTGTGCATTCAAAACCTTTGTGAATGAGAAGGAATTTAAGGTAACACCTAGGAAGATATGTGAAGATAATAGAATTCTATGAGTCCCGTATGAAAAGTGTGAATCGTACATGAAATCTACATATCTGGACAATACTAGGGTGGTTTTTGGTGATGAGAATCTGAGTGCAGTAAACACTAGTGCCACAGAACTTGGATTTCATGAAAGAATTTTACATTTGATAGTCAGCAAATTTCGA
The DNA here is from genome assembly GCA_033439265.1 of Dillenia suffruticosa. NCBI lineage: Eukaryota > Viridiplantae > Streptophyta > Magnoliopsida > Dilleniales > Dilleniaceae > Dillenia > Dillenia suffruticosa. Next base: position 8,741,935 of record JAVTVX010000005.1, read on the forward strand.
AGGAAGACCTGTGTTTAATGGCTTGCATTATTAATGGAAATGATCTCGGCTTCCATAATATAGTTCCCCATTTTATGAACTCCGCACATAGATTCGAGAGGTCTCTCCTACCCTATTCTAGTATGATAACTGACATATTGTCTAAGAATAAAATGGAATTGGAAAAGGATTCAATTATTGAATTGAGTTATAAGAATTCCATCAATGCTTCCTCAATGCTAAGGGCAAGAAGGATAAGCAATGATGAGGGAGAATGAGTAAGGAAAGAAGGAGGAACGGGAAAGAGACAGATTGAGGAAACTGAGGTTGAAATTAATGAAAAAACTGAAAATGTTCCAAGAAAGGAAAGGAGGACTGAGGAAGGTGAATCATCGAGCATCCAACCAATCATTCTTCAAATGATTTGGGAAAAGCTGCAGAATATTGAGAGATGAAAAACCATGATTGGTCAAATGTGTTGTTTCAGCAGAATGAATCTTTCCAATATACAAGAAAAAATGGATGCTTTGTGAAGGAGAAGGGGAGGCAAAAGAAAGATCTCAAAATATCGAAGTCCATCTAATCTACAAGTCTCGAAGTCCATCTGTTTTCTGACTTTATTTTCAAACTCGGATGTCTATTTCTTTTGCATCTTCCAGTTCTTTCTTGCAAATGAATGGAAGACTAGATAAAGTAAAATATGTTTTATAACTTGAAATTGAGATATGACTACTAATATGCATGCTTGAGTCTTGTTCTACTGATTTTGAAGGGGCTGCAGTATAGTTTTAATGCTAAAATTTGCATGCTGAATTTGGTTAGGCTACTGAAGGACTTTGTTGAACTGAAGTGCACATGTTGTGACCTCATTTACTTGCTAGTTTTAATGCATATAAGTGTTAGAGAATGGAAAATGAGTATTATGTGCATATCAATATGTGTGCTAAGTAGGAACATACTTCTGTTTTGCTGATGACAAAAAGGGAGAGAAGATTACTGTGATTCTGTGATTGTGAAGTTGAGTACATATGTTAAGTTGTGTGCTATGCTGATTAATGTGCTGATATGCTTGTGTTGAGTGCTGCAGTGAGTGAGTATACTGTGATATGGTGCTGAGCTAAGTATGTTATAAGCATGATGAGCTATCCAAGTGTGTACTAAGTGGGCATGTGTGTGCTGCTGAATGCTGTGTGCAAACTAAAGTTCATATGTAGTAACTAAGTGTATAAGTGCATATGTGTATGCGTATGTGCTATGGTGGTATTGTGTGCTGAGCTAATATGTGGTGATTATATGTTGAGAGTGATGAAATGTAATGTGTTGTATGTTGTTTGCTGAGTATAGTATATTTGCTGAAGTATATGTTACTAAGTGCATGAGTGCTGACTGAAGTATATGTAATGTGCTAATACTAAGTATGTAAATATGCCAGTATGTATGCTGAAACATGTTGAATGTGTGTGAAGTATGCGGGATGTTAAAATGAAGAGCACTCAAACTTAAATGTCTAGAAATTAGAGGTTGAACACAAGAAGTTTTGTCATCATCAAAAGGGGGAGAATGTTAACCTAGTAGAGTTTTGATGATGAAAGGTTAGAAGGAAAATAGTTCAAGAAAGTAAGAAAACAATTAGAAAATTTAGAAGTTTACAGTACAAGTCGACCCGGTTAGAAAACACCTTGACCTGTGACATTCATACACACACATCGACCCGTTTGATATTCTTGTCAACCTGAGCCAAATGTTTTCCATATATAAACAAGTATCTGAACACTTTGACCTACACAAACACACATCGACCTGAACAATGAATGTTATATAAATCAGACATTCTAATACATCAACCTAAGCACAAATCTTGTCGATATAAAACTATAAAAACAGTGTCACATTGACCAATTCACCTCAGCACATCAACCAATTCCATTTATGAATAGTGACACATCAACCTGATTTCTAAAAACATATCAACCTGATTTGCAATACATCAATCTGAACAGTGTCATATCCACCAATTTTATACACTATGTTAACCAATTTAACTTCTTAACAGGAACACATCAACCTGAATAGTTAGCACATCAACATGTTAGTCCTTAACTCTGAAATACACACATCGACACATCAAGATCCTTGTCGACCTAGCCAAAACACATCAACCAATTTATTCAGACATGTCGACCAATTCAATAAATAAATAGTGACACATAAACTCTTGATGAACTCATGTCGACCCGCCTATGATGTTTTTGAAATGAACGCACATCAATATAGTAAAGTCTTGTCGACCTGTAGAAACACCTCGACAAATTAAATTACTCAGATCCACCAATTAAATATCACACAGTTATATGTTGATGTATACTATCTGATTTGTCGACCTAATATGTGACTGCTCATTAAAACACTCGTCGACCTATCATCTTAGTGTCGACACAACATATGAACATCAACTAATTGAACTCTACACATCGACCAATTTATTATCTGAACCGTAATAGGTCGATGACCACAAAATGACCTGTCGACCAACCTCTCACAAAGTCCGAAACATCACACATCGACATGGTTAAAAACTTGTCGACGCATATGAACACAACGACCAATTAAACATCACATATCCGCCAATTTTATTTAGTACAGTTCCTTTTGACCTGAAATAGTATCTTATCGACCTGTTCACGTAGAAATGCACTAGAAATGATTCACTTTCAGATCCATATCTTCAATAGACTTGTCGACCTGCGTATGTGAGAAACTAGACCTGGGAAATAATTTTAAACCTAATGGATCCCTTATTTCTTCGATCTCTGAAATGTTTACTTTTCTATCAAAACTAACGTTCAACTGCAGCGTAAACAAAGTCTGATTAACTTATTTAAAAGAGGTACCAGTAAAAGGAATGAAAATTCAGCATAAACGAAGGAACTGTTGCAGAATCTTTAATGGCGGAAATTAAATGTGCAACGTTCAGATACAATAACTACCACCAACCCTCAACGGATCTATTCAATGGCTCAATAAATACTGAGAAGCAGAAAATAGAGAGGGTCACGACAAATAACGACTCACAACGACTTGAATTAAAAGCTCCATTGAATACTGAAAAATCTCATCTCTATGTACTTGAAAGTTTTTAATTGTATTAAGTGTCTCTCCTAATCTTTCATTCTATCAAATCTGAGAAAAGTAAATTTCAATTCTTGACTTTCATTTATAGATTAATTCGAGTGTAAAAGACTAAAGAGTGTGTGACACTGTCTTAAGTCTAGAGAAGTCAAAATTCAATTTGAGTTAGATTGAATTGTAGTATTATGAGATAACATTATATGAGGTTGAACTTGAACCTATAATCAAGTTTACAAACTAATCATTTAGTGAAAAATTCAGGAGTTTGGGAGTAGACGTACACTGGATTTGGTAGAACTACTATAAAAATTATTTGTGTCTTTTTTATTTGTTTTCATTTACTGTCATAGTTTTAAATTCAGAAAAAGTGTCGAAAATTTTATATTTAACTATTCACCCATCCTCTCTAGTTGAATAACATTGTTATTGGATTCTCTTTAGAAAGAGTTCTCTTAATGTAATTCTATTCATTTCCAAGTTAAGAAATCTAATGTTCTTATTATTAGACCAACTACTTATTGGTATCTAAAATTCTTTTTATATGTATACAATCTTTGTATATATACAAAATTAAGCACCACTTTTTAATTAATAATTTAATCTTATTAAATATTAGACCAACACCATAAATATGCTATTCATTTATACAAACATCAAAAGTTGGTTAATCATGACATGCACCCTCTCTTCTAGGTTTCGCAATTGGATGAGCCAACAAGTACCTTGGATCCAATATCTACCCAAAACGAAGAGAATGTAATATTGAAGTCGAAGCAGCAAACGATGACAAACATCATGGTCTCTAACAGCATCAAACAAATTCAGAGGATTGTTGATGTGGTTTGCCTCTTGGTGGATGGTAAGATTGTTGAAGTCCTGAAACCCAACAAACTCGTAGAAGCTACACATCCCATGGCTTTAAGATTTCTTGAACTTAGCTCTTAATGTTGAGCTCTTTCTTTCTATGAACTTAGCTCTTACCTTTGGATGGGCTGATTTGAGATGAAAAGAAAAGATTAGGAGAGAAAATAGTTATTTTTTCTTCATTTGACAATTTTATATGGAAAGAAAAGAAAAGAAAAGAAATAGAATGATTTTTTATGTGAAAAATTTTCTTTCCAAAAGTAAAAAGACAAGGAGGAAAGAGAAATTTAAGTCATTTAACTTTTTAATATACCAAATTCATCTACTGATTTGTACATGCTAGGTTGGCTGATTTTTTTCTGCCAGTCGACCGGCAGCATTTCGCACCTCCACAGAACCTTTGCTGGACCCTTTCTCTTTCTCTCTCTCTCTCTCTCTCTCTCACCACCTCAACACCCTTGCTGTTTCCTCACCTAGTTGATTGGGCAGTTTCTTATAACCGTTTGGTTGGCTGATTTTCCAATCGATCAACCAGGGAGCTTCTTATAGCTCCTCGGTTGCTGCTCGGTTAACTGGTTCTTCTTAGCGGATGACTAATTATAATATGTTTTTTGCCAAGTAATTTAAGAGGGTATTTTCATAGATATGAGTTATAAATGAAACTTTTTTTCTTTATTTCTTTCTACTAAAAAAAAAAGAAATCATTTTTTTATTTTCTTTCCTAAAACTTTCAAACAAAATAGAAAGAAAATTTCAACATTTCCGTTCTTTTCTTTCTTTTCTCTTCTAAAGTTCCAAACTAAGCGTTAATGTTGAGCTCCTTCTTTCCATCAAGTTCACACTTTGTATTAATATACAGTTAGTCTATTAGAGTAGAATACTATCATTTAAAATAATTCTCAAATTCAAAAATTGAAAATATTAAAATTATATTGAGAAAGTCGTCTCATTCTCATAGATACTCGAACTAAATTAGTTAAAATATGAGTTCAAATACCGATAATAAAAAAAAATGTTCACACTTTGCGTTAGATACTATGGCAAGCATTGGGGATTGTATCAGTTTAGCTTTGGGTGCCAATTTTGTTATATTTTTATCTTCATAGGCGATGTGACCCTCCAAGTAGCACCTTTAGTAGAAATATTAAGAGTGCTGGTCTCATTCATGGTGGGATAAAGCATCGATGCTCAAGTGTTAAAAGCAACAAAATCACAACTGGGACCGGTATGATGGCTCTGATTCTAGTTTTATACCAATTTTAAAACTCTTTTTGAATAATGACATGTACTTGAAAAGAGAAGATGAAAATGATACAAATCTTATTATGAAAATTTGCTCAAAGTATACAAAAGTATAAAATAAAATTTCACATTGAAATAAAATCTTAAAATTAAATAGAAATAGGAATTTGCATTATTTGATTGAATTTAAGTGTATGAACTTATTTTTCATGGTTTTTTAACGATTTGGTTCCAGATTTCAGTTCTATATTTTTTTTATAGTTTTAGTATTGTAAAATTATGAATTAGAACAGAATAGCTAACTTAATGGTTCCAATTTCAAAATCAAATTGGATTCATTTCACAATTCTAATTCAATTATATCTACAAAAAAGGTTTTAAATTCACATATCACATTTATAGTCAATAATAGAAAAAAACATTAATGAATTTGTATGCTAAAGTAAAGTTATTCTCAACAAGTCATTTATCTAAAAGGACAAAAAATATTATGTCTAACCTTGTTTTTTAATGAAACAAATCTCAAATTTGTGTTTTATTCCTCTTATCGAATCAGGGGCTGAGTTGGATCAAGTCTTAAAGAGAAACAATTTACGAATGAGTTGGTTTATCTAAAGCCCTAGGCATAAATTGATTTTATTATCTTAAGAAAGAAAACAAATTAAATTTAGTTTTTGAATGCAAAACAAAACCCCATCAATTAAATAGACCCCCAGATTTTGCTAAAATTTATCATTAATGATATAATAAAATAAACTAATTAAAAATTAATTTTAGATTATTAAAAAAAAAAACCTTAATTTCTAAATATACGTCCTCCGTGTGTGTGTGTGTGTACTGCACGCTTGAAAATGGGGGAAGAGACATTGTCCGTCCTACCTCTGCGCAATGGAGAAAAGGAAGAAGGAGAGGAAAACATGAAGAACAGGGCTTGTCATCTTACATGGAAAAAATAGAGGGTTTGAAACATAAGGACCTGATTCAGAACTTGATTAAGATTGCTTCTCAAATCCTAGGCTTCCCTTGCAATCGTAGCAATGATTTGATAATTTTCTGCACCAACTCTTTCTTTTGTAATTGGAACTTGAAATTCAAATTAAAACCCAATCAAATCAATAACAGAGCATGGATGCTTCTCGAACTATTCCTCCCTCTTTCTCGAGCTACAAGTTTATGTAGGGAGGGGAAAAGCGAGAAATAGTGACACCTGTGTCTGGTCTCAACCAAATGCCCTTGTACTTGTCCTCCATACCAACAGCATCCTGGTCTCGACTGCACGCCCTTGCAGATAATGACAACCAGTGAAAGCGCAGCAAGTGATACCGAAAGCATTCTCTTATACATTTACAGCGAAATAAATGTTTAATGTCCCAAAATTTAGGATCGGATCACTAACCTTTTCGATATACGGTTCCAAAAAATATCACCAATGGATCAATCTCCTTTTACATTCACAATCCAAGAGTTTTTTTCATGCAATGGAATTATGGTGTAGATCTATTTTCTTCCTCACAATTTTCTTATTCTCTCTCAACTTTCAAGAACACCATGGATGGGATGGATAGTTATTAGGGAGTTGGAGTTGGTTTTTCTCTTAAAAAACCACTCTCTCCCTTCTCTCCTTTTGAAAATTCAAAAAGGAATGGGTTTGGGTCAAACCCACATGGGCGACCCGACCCGGTACCCATAACTTACATTTTCCACTCGCACATGAGAGTTAGACCTACATTTTACTCAATCACTTCCATATACCATCGATTTCATACAGACAAATGGATCGTGTGACCAACGAGTATATCAAGAGCTCATAGCTACACACCGGTTAACGATATATAGCAGCTCAAGATCTAATACTATGAGGATATCAAGTCTCGCTATATCCCAAACCTCTTTTACTATATACAGAGTCACTGTACCTCTTATTTCTCTATTAATGAATAAGAACATACTTGACTCATCTCAACTATACATTCATAATTATATTTCAGAATATCAAGTTAAAAAAATAACTAGCCAGTCTTGAATACAAAAATTACGTACAAACTTTAAGACAGTCTTCCTTTCACATTATTATCTTTCCACTTCATTTTAGCTGTTTTCCTAGTCATGCACCGCAAAACCGAATCAATTATGATCTATTGGTTACACGCTAAAGTAGCAACACTAAAATAAATTTTCAAGAAACAGACGAAAGTTTTAAGGGTATTAAATGAACTTAATTATAAACCTCTGGGTCTCACACAATGAGATAGAGGGATTTATCAACTCATTACCCATAGAGTCACTGAAAGCACACGTGGTATGAACACGTGCTACGATACCTTTTCTATTTATTTAGAAGCGTATGTCTATTTCAAAATTATAATATATCGTACAGTTTTTAGTCCTAAAAAAAATCATTTTTCCAAGAGAGAACCACACCTGGCTTCTAGACAAATGTAATGGATTGTGGGAAATCCATTTCGATTATCAAATAAGTAAATATCAACGATAATCTCATCTTAATTCTGTATTAAGGTGGCTAATTTATGTTAATTATCCAAAATTAACATTGCCTCATCTCTACATATCACATAGATATTAGAGGCGATTGCTCGTGTGTGAGAGCCAATCTTCCAAACTTGTCCGACATACTTTTTAATCAAGACATAAGAATTCGCAAATGCAAATAAATTCAAATGTCATATAATAATGAGCATTACATCACGTTCATTGTTTATACATACAATTACACTCTACGCAATCCTAGAGATTTTACATGTTTCAGAAATACATCTCTAGATATCGGTTTCGTAAATGGATCAGCCACCATTAAATTTGTAGATAAATACTTCAATATCACCTCTCTCTTTTCAACAATGTCTCGAATAAAGTTGAATTTCGTATCAATGTGTTTGGTTTTCCCATGATATTTGGGATCTCTCGTATAAGCGATAGCTGATTAACTATCACAATAAATTGTCACATCTTCCACTGTGTCGTTTACGATCCCTAAATATTGTAAAAACCGTTTTAACCAAACACACTCCTGAACTGCTGAAACAAAAGCTATAAACTCTGCTTCCATCATCGACAGTGATACTCATGTTTGTTTCTTACTTCTCCAAGAGATGACGCCTTTATTTAGCAAGAAAACATAACCTGAGATGGATTTACGTTCATCTAAGTCACCACCCCAATCAGCATCTGTGTATCCGCTCAATAACAAGTCATTTCCTTGATAACAAATGGAATAATTCGCAGTTCTTTTCAGGTATCTTAGAATCCTCTTCACAGCAGTCCGATGACCTTTACCTGGATTGGATTGATATCTGCTGACCAAACCCACGGCATAGCAGATGTTAGAGCGAGTACACATCATAGCGTACATCAGACTCCCAACAGCGCTGAAATACGGTACTTTTGACATCTCATGTTTTTCTTCAACGGTCTTTGGTCACATTGCTAAACTTAAACCTTCGCTTTTAGCCACAGGAGTATCAATAGGTTTACAACTATCCATCCTAAATCGTTCCAAAATCTTTTTAATATAAGATTCTTGAGATAAGGCTAACAATCTCTTAGAACGATTTTTGTGGATATTAACACCCAGTATGTACTCTGCTTCACCCATATCCTTCATTTCAAAATTTGATGATAACCAACTTTTGATATTCAGGACATACTTCATATTATTGCCGGCTAACAATATGTCATCGACATACAAACTTAGAATTACAAACTTATCATTGGACTTTTTCACGTAAACACAATGGTCTTCGTCTATCATTACGAAATCGTAAGAGATTTTACGAATCTATATAATCTCAAATACCATTGTCTTGAAGACTATTTGAGGTCATAAATTGATCTATTCAATTTACAAACTTTGTTTTCTTGACCTTTAACTATGAAACCTACTGGTTGTTCCATGTAGATTTCTTCTTTAAGTTCTCCATTGAGACACCCAGTCTTCACATTCATTTGATATAATTGTAAATCTAAATTGGCTATAATAGCTAACAATAGGCGAATAGAAGTAAATCTCACTACTGGTGAAAATGTTTCTTCATAATCAATACCCTCTTGTTGGGTATAACCTTTTGCTACCAACCGAGATTTGTACCTCTTAATTGTTCCATCAGCTTTACATTTAAGCTTAAGAACCCATTTGTTCTCAATAGGTTTGTGCCCAAGTGGAAGATCAACCAGTTTCCAAACATAGTTGGAATCCATTGACCCTATTTCTTCCTCCATTACTTTTATCCACTCATCCTTGGCAAGACAAGATAAAATCTCGTTCACATTTTTCGGCTCATCCTCGTCCTGTGGAGAAATGATAAAAGTGTGCCCTTCAATTTCGTAATGACGTTTAGGCATACCTTTCCTAGTACTTTTCCGAATTGACGATTCAGTTGGATCGTTAGAATTTGAATCCCTCCCACTGGGATCATCTAGAGATTCAACTTCTCGTAATTCCCTTGATCCATCCTGCACGAAACCATCATTTGAATTATTTAATTCAAACAAAGGTTCTCTTTTTGTTATATCACATTTACTAGGAAAATCATTTTCTAAAAATGTCATATTTCATGATTCAATTTCGGTTACAATACCATCTTCTCTTTCATCGATGAACAAATAACCTTTTGACTGATGAGAATATCTAATAAAGATATATTTCTTTCCCCGGGGACCAAGCTTTCCAAATTTATTAAAAGGGTCATGAACATATGCTGCCGATCCCCAAGATCTAAGATCAGTCAGACTTGGTGTCCTACCAGTTCAAAGTTCGTACGGTGTTGTGGGTACTATTTTTGAAGGCACTCTATTTAAGATATAAGTTGCAGTTAACAATGCATCTCCCCAAAAGGAAATTGGCAAGTTAGCTTGCGCCATCATAGATCTCGTCATTTCCAACAACGTCCTATTCCTCCTCTCAGTAACACCATTCTGTTGAGACGTGTGGGGAATAGTCAATTGTCTAATTATTCCTTTTTCATTATACAGATCATTGAACTGATCTGATAGATATTCACGCCATCGATCTGTCCTTAAGGCTTTAATCATTTTATCAATTTGATTCTCCACTTTATTCATATAACGTCGAAAGCAGTCAAGTGTTTTAGACTTGTGAGTAATCAAATAGATATGATCAAAACGCGTGAAATCATCAATAAAAGTAATGAAATATGACGCTCCATGCCTAGCCTTTACATTCATTGGACCACAAATGTCAGAGTGAACCAATTGTAATGGAAGTTCAGCACTCACGGCTTTTCCAAAAGGTTTTCAAGTCATCTTCCCGACAAGACAATATTCACAATTCGGTAAATCAACTTTAGTAAGCGAATCCAATAGTACTGCTTTCAGAAGTCGATTTATCATGTCATGCCCTATGTGACCAAGTCTAGCATGTCATACTTTGTCATCTATATTAGCATTACTAGAAGAACAAACATTTAACGAAATATAACGATCAGTATAACAGTTAAACATTTGTTTGTCACAATTTAAACTAAGAAATCCATTTAACAGATATCCAGTACCATAAAACACACCACTATTATAAATCAAAACCCTATCACAAGTAAAGTTCAAATCATAGCCTAGTTTAAGAAGAACAATAACAGAGATTAAATTTCATCGAATTTCCAATGCAAAGAGAACATCATGTAAGATTAGAGTTTAGCCACTTCGTAACTCCAGTTTGCAAGTGTCAATCCTTTTAACTTCTACTCTTATATTGTTTCTTACGTATATCCATCTTGCACTAGGAGGAACTCGACAAAAGTCTACGAACGCTTCTAGATCATTCGTCACATGGTCTGTTGCTCCTGAGTCTATAATCCACAAGGATATGATTCAAAAAGTAAAACAGTGCTAGAGACATATATAACACTTAGAGAAGCGTTACAAGGTACTACCTTTTTCGGCTTGGGACATTCTCGAGCGAAATGACCAAGAGCTTTGCAATTGTAGCACTTGAGTTTGCTTTTATCCTTCTTTTTCCAAAACCACTTGTGCTTGTTCTTGCGGTTGGAATTGTTCTTCTTAAACCTTTCTGCAATGTCCTTCCTTTTCTTGCCCTTGTTCTTGTTGTCTTTCTGTTAAAACCCAAAACTTTCTGGGAACTTGACTCAGCTACAAAGGCATTAGAAATCAATTTTGCAGCACCAAGCCGCTCATCTTCGAGTTCTACGTGGCGAGCAGTATCAGCGAAAGTCTTAATACTATTATTATGAGTCAGATTGACTTTCAAGTGCTCCCACTAGTCTGGAAGGGATCGGATTAAAGCTTGAACCTGTTTCTCATCAGATAAAACATGACCTGCTGACTTCAATTCCCTTATCATGTTTGACATAGTTCTGAGGTATAGTTTGATATTGTGATCAGACTTCTTTTTGTACGTGTCAAACCTAATAGTCAACTGCCTCAGACGAATCACAATAGTACCTCCATACTTCTCTCTAAGGTATACCCATATGTCATGAGCAGTAGGGAATTGCTCACATTCATGTATGAGATCATCAACTACAGAACTAACCAAGATGCCACGTGCAGTGGAATTTTTCTTCTTTCATGCCTGGTAAGCTTCTTGATCTCTTCTCTGTTGAGTATTTTTTCCAATTCCAGGATCTTGTATGATATCGTTGATATCTTCCAAGGCATCTTGCTCTTCCAGCACATACCATATCTTGTGGCGCCAAATGTCATAATTGTCGCCATTAAACTTATCGTCTTTATTCAAATCTGCTATTATTGATTTCGATGTCATGGTCTGGATTTTCAAAGAAAGATTATTATAAGTATTCATGCTCATTCATTCATATAATTTTGTACATGAAATCTAATAAATTTATCATAAACGAACATAAGGTGTAAAATCGAAAGATCACTAAGTTCCCAATCATCATCCATCATCCAAATATTTGATTATCATAAATTTGATTTCAAAATAGCAAAATTCTTTCAGTCTTAGATGAGAATTACTTAAATTATACCAACCTAAAAACTCCCATTAAAATCTTGTGAATTTAGAACATATCTCTTCACATGCATGCATAAATATACAAAATATGCACATTGTTGATATATATATATAAAGAAAGAAAAAAAATTACATCATATGTTCATGGCATTGTTCTCATTACAGTAGATAACTATGCACAAAGAAAAAAATATATATAATCAAATTTCTTTTTTCTTATCTTTCTTATCTTCCATATACATACGAGTGACCATATTGACCGTCTCAACTGAAAGTCTATCTCTCGGAGTGAATCTCCTAACAGCTTGGGGTGTAGAGCCATTGATATTTAGAGACAACGCCCTTTTCATTTTAATATCTATCTCCTTAGCTCTCCACATCTTAAGCAATTTTAGTCTGAAATCCTTGAGGTAGAGCCACTTATTATCCTCTAATATTTTATCAGCCATTCCAACCAAATGATCAGAGAGGGATTTTTTTATAATTTTAATCTCGGCTTCGTTGCCTCCAAACAAGTGACCTAAACGCCGAAATTCATAACGTTTTCGACTCATAACCCACAAATGTTGCAGCAAAGTATGTGTTGCTTTCATCTTATAATGCAACATCATATATAACTTTGCCAAATGTTCCGGGGTCCTCTCATCTCTGCATCTCTCCCGGAGAGGTGCAAGGGTACGTCTGATTCTCACAATATCCCTAAAATTGGGTAAATATTAGATTCGACACAAAACCAACCAAAAAATTTTAAAACACCATCCACAATTTATACTTAAATCAACGAGTACAAATCAAATATGTGTTATAAAAATTTAATTCAGGTAGGCATAAACTAGAAAATATTTTTTCAAACATGTGAGAAATTTTCAGAATTTTGTCTCACTTGTTAATTGATTTTTCTGTAATTTTCAAATAAATTTCACTAATTTAAACTTAATGAATACTTTCAGTCAAAAAATAATTTAAAAATACAGAAAAAACAATAAAAATAAATAATAAAAATAAATAAAATAGGGGCCTGAGAGGGTGCCTTACGCGTCCTCATGCACCACTTGGTGGTGGCGGCGCGTGGGTGACCCGCCTACGCGCCCAGGTGGCGCGTGAAGCCCACGTGTCGCCTTCTCGGAGGAATCTGGCTACAGGATTTTACCTACCCCCCATTTTTGGGGTCTCTAAATCTAATGGTGCTGTCAGTTTTCTAATCTGAGGTCTGGATCATAACGTTTGGGCTTCACAGCCCATGGCCCGAGAGTGGGATTGTGCTTACGTCACTGCTAACGTTACTTCGTCTTCTTCATGCAGAAAATTTTTTTCTGCATTTTAACCCTAATTTTCCTAAATCATATCTCATTCATTTCTGAACCGTTTTGTATGTTCTTTATATGGTTGGAAAGGATTTTTGATAGGGAATTTAACCATACAAGTATTAAATCATGAAACCTATCATGCAAATAGATATTAGTATTTTTATTTTCGACTAGGGTTTCATTTTTCTCTAAAAATACATAATGGCCATGCATGAAACTTTGCAGGTCAATTCCTAACATCATGGGTACTCTACCTTTCAAATTTCAAAATATTTCGTGATCTATAATCAAAGTTATCATTTTCAATTTTTTAAAGAAAAATGAAACTCGAAAATATATCAAAAAATAGGAAACACTCTAAATCATGCTCTAACACCAATGAAAGCATTCTCTTATGCATTTACAGCGAAATAAATGTTTAATGTCCCAAGATTTAGGGTCGGATCACTAACCTTTTCGATGTACGGGTCTGAAGAATGTCACCAATGGATCAATCTCCTTTTTCATTCACAATCCAATAGTCTTTTTCATGCAATGGAATTATGGTGTAGATCTATCTTCTTCCTCACAATTTTCTTATTCGCTCTCAACCTTCAAGAGCACCATGGATGGGATGGATAGTTATTAGGGAGTTGGAGTTGGTTTTTCTCTTAAAAAACCACTCCCTCCCTTCCTTCCTTTTGAAAATTCAAAAGGGTATGGGTTTGGGTCAAACCCACATGAGCGACCCGACCCGGTACCCATAACTTACAGATACCATCCTGTTCAAACATGTTATTGAACACTCTCTGGGGTTGAATTGACATGGATTTTGTAATATGTTGGGCTTGTGAGATGAAGTAGCTATTGTTGAAATTTTAGAAGAGATGGTAGAGCAAAAGTGAAGAAGAAACTTTTTTATTGATTATAAATAGAACATTATAAAGTAGGGATGATTACCCTTTCAAAGATTGGAAAAGGAAAGCCGTGAAGAATGCAAGAGAAAGAACTATAAGAGAAGAAGAAGAGATTGTTTTTCTATACACCAAATGAATTACAAGCATTCTATTTATAGAGAAAGTGAGCCAACTAGTCAGTACACATAACAAACTAACTAGTACACACAAAATGAAGAAAGAGAAAGAGGAGTGGGGCCTTTCTAGCAGTTGGAAAGCTGAGCCCAACTGCTTTCCAACGGCTAGTTCTTATCCTAGCCATTGAAAATCATTCCCAATCTGCCCTTGGCAAGTTGGGCAGCCTTTGGACCACTTTTGGACTTATTTTGGACCCTCCTTTGAGCTATCTTCTAGGCCAGGTGTGGGATTGCTTGTGTGGACTTGAAGCTTGATTTTAAGGTTCAAATAATAGCTTCAAAAGCTAGATAACTTGGAGTGGGTTTTGGCCAAAAATGAGTCATAACCCAACGGCTATTTTTGGGCTTTAATTTCTTGGAATTCTCTAGACAACTTGACTTTTCTTCTTGAGGCATTTCATAGCTTTAATTAGTTAGCTTGGGAAGCATGATAGGGTTGTGATGCAATGAGCAACGGAGAAATTTTCATAATCTTCCCAGGAGGAACAAGCTTGATTGTCTTTTCTTTTAATACTCCCCCTCAAGTTGGGTGAATAGATGTTGATAAAGCCTAACTTGCCAAGGATGTTTTGTAAATGGCTAACCGTAATTGTCTTAGTGAAGATATTAGCAAGTTGCTCATTGCTCTTCACATGAGTTGTAACTATGGTTTTGTCTTCTATCTTTTGCCGCATGAAGTGACAATTGACTTCAATATCCTTTGTCCTCTCATGAAAGACCGGATTGGAAGAAATGTCGATTGCCGATTGGACGTCACAATAAAGTTGAACTATAGTTATGGAGGGATATCCAAGTTCTTCCAATAAAGCCCTCAACCATACTATCTCACTTGTAGTAGCTGCCATGGCCCTATATTCAAATTCGGCACTTGGTCTTAACACTACATTTTGCTTCTTACTTTTCACAATACTAGATTGCCTCGAACAAACATACAATAGCCAGTTGTAGATCTCCTGTCTTTGGAGCCTCCTACCCAAACTGCATCACAATATCCGGTAATGGTAGTGCTTTGATTGTTTTTCATGCATATCCTACTTCTTGGATTTCCCTTCAAATATCTCAAGATTCTTTCAGTTGCCTTCCAATGCTTTAATTTTGGTGAGTGTATATGCTGGCTTATTCTGCTTACGGTGAAGGCAATGTCTGGACATGTGATTATGAGATATATGAGCTTCCTGACTAGTCTTTGATATCTCCCCATATCTTTAAATATTTGATTATCTGATTTGCCTTCTTGTGTAGTGGAGATTATTGGATTGCTAGTGCGTTTGGCTCCAAGTTTCCCTGTCTCACCATGAAGATCACTTGTGTATTTCCTAAGGATAGAATAAGCCCCTTACGAGGTAGGGAAGTTCTATACCTAGGAAATATCTTAGTACTTCTAAATCTTTAACTTCGAAATTAGTCATAAGAAAATATTTAATGTGAGAAATTATGCTCATATCCTTCCTGGTGATGATAATGTCGTCGACATAAATAAGTACAATATTGATTCCTCTATTTTGGTTTTTGGTAAACAATGAGGAATCGCTATTGCACTTTGCAAAACCATCACTACGAAGAGTAGACCTAAGTTTAGAATACCATACTTTGGGAGACTGCTTGAAGCTATAAATAGCTTTCTTTAGTTTGCATATTTGGTCATCTTGATCTTTGGTGAAACCTTAGGGAATGTGCATGTAGACTTCCTCTTCAAGTTCTCCTTGAAGGAATGCATTCTTCACATTCATTTGAAACATTGGCCATCCAAGGTTTGTTGTAAGGGACATAAACACTCTGATAGTGCTTATTTTTGCTACCGGAGCAAAGGCTTCGGAGAAATCTATCCCTTGGGTTTGAGTAAACCCTTTCACTACCAGCCTTGCCTTGAAGCGCTCAATGGATCTATCACTTTTGTGCTTGATTTTGTAAATCTATTTGCACCCTACAACTTTCTTTCCTTTTGGTAATGAAGTAATCTCTCAAGTACCATTTTTTTCTAAAGCATCTGGCTCCTCCTTCATGGCCTTCCTCCATTTCGGATGTTCATTTGCCTCATTGAAGTTTCTTGGTTCCTAAAATTGGCCTATGCCACTAAAGAAAGCTTGATGACTTGGGAAGATGTTAGTGATTGAATAAATCTTAGAGATTGTATGAGTTGTCGAGGAAGAGTTAAAGTATACCCTTTAGTTTACCCATTATGATGTTGGTAACCTAAGTCTGGTGGATCTCCTTAGAGGTGGAGGTGAAGGGTCTTCATTTTCATCATCTTGGTCCTACTCAAGGATGGATTCATGAGGTTGCGCTCCTCCTTGCATCATGTCCTCTTTTGAATTTGGGATGTTGGGAGTAACTTCCTCTCTTTCATTTTGATCCTAGCTGCCAGAAGGGTTATCTCCTAGTTTGTTTCTCTCTTCTTCAAAAGATTGAGGCATTGGAGCACTTGTTTCCAAACCAAGGTATAGGAATATGTCAAGATCATGTGACTCTTGTTCCCCCTTTTCTTTTCCTATAAATAGAATTCATCATCTACAAATATCACAACTTTAGATGTGTATGTGCAGTTAGCATAGGGTTAAAACATATGTATCCTTTTTGAAATGAAGCATAACCAATAAATACACAACACGTCCCCCCTTGTCTAATTTATCTCTAAATTTTGTTGGGATGTGAACATAACATACACATCCAAAGACTTTAAGATGTGAGAAGTTTGGTTTAGTATTTCTTAACAACTCCAAGGGGGATTTTTCTTGGAGGGTTTTGGATGAGAGTCGATTAATTAAGTGTGCAGCTGTGCTTGCTGCATCATTCCAAAATATTTTAGGCATATTTGCATGAAACATAATTGTTCTAACTATTTCCAATAGATATCTATTCTTTCTTTCTACTACACCATTTTGTTGTAGTGTGTGAGAACATGTGGTTTGATGTATTATCCCTCTAGTTTCTAAGTATTCTTTAAAAGCATGGCTCACATATTCTCTTCTATTATCCGTTCTTAAAATTTTGAGTTTTGCATCAAATTATTTAGTAACATATTGGAAAAAATTTTTAAAGACTTCATAGGCTTGTGATTTTGATGTTAGCATGTAAACGCAAGTGTATCTTGATTTGTGGTCAATGAATCAGATATAATACTTGAATCCATGTCTAGACTCTATGGGAGAAATCCAAATGTCATAATGAATAAACTCAAAATTATGTTCATATTTTGTATCCGAAATGGGAAATATATTTTGCCAAAAATGCATGCTTTACAATGCCTTTTAGTACAATCTTTTGCTGGAAATAGGCCTTTTAAAGTTTGTTCATTTGGATGACCTAGCCTTGCATGCCATAGTTTATATGAGTTCTTGATGAATGCTATAAAAACTTGGTTGTCTTCTTCCAAAAAGTACAAGTTATTTCTTCTCAACCCTCTACAAATCGCTTGATTTGATTTGATATCCTGAAAAACAACCATATTAGGGTCAAAAACAACTTTACAATCTAGTTCTTTAGTAATTTTGCTAATGGACATAAGGTCGGAGGTGAATTGTGGAACATATAAGGCCTTAGTTTTCCTTCCAAGTAATTCTACCTCTCATATACTTTCAATTTTCAAATTATTTCCATTAGCTACTTTAACCATTTTGAGATTTGATAGGGGTTTCAATTTTTTATGTTTTCTCTTATCCCTAACCATATAGTGGTCACAACCAGAATCTATTACCTATTTTTTGGAATTTAAAGAGGTTTTTAAGTTGGTACCTTGATCACTCAGGGTTTTGGATACTTGATGGGGCATCTTTGAGATCTGTTTAAGCTGTGACCCAACATTGGCTTGATGTGCTTGAGCTTTGCTTGGAGAGGTATCTTGGCCAGCATGAGGAGGTGCTCTTTTTGGCTTCAAATGAGGATAGAGGATCCAACACTTTTCCTTGACATGCCCAAGCTTCTTGCAGTACATACAAGTTGGGCATGGCCTTTTTGATTATTGAACCTTGTTGACCTTGGTCTTCTCAACTTCAGCTATAAACCCATGGGCTTCTATTCTAGACTACTTTGGTTCTTCTAACCTCATACTTGTTGTAGCTCTTTGGATCATGAAGCAAACTTCTTGGTAGGATGAGAATTCTTTCATTCTCAAAATCTCTTTTCGAACATTGAGAAATTCTTCTCCAAGAGAATTGAGCAAACTGAAGGATTTATCCTTACCTCTTCAATGCTAGATGATTTTGAGATCACTTGTGATGGGGTACAGTGATTCAAGTTCTATCCATAGATCCTCACACTCTCTGAAGAGTTGTGATAATTGCATGCCCTCCTTTCTTATGCTAGATATTTGCCTTTTCACTTCAAATATTCAGCCTAAATTTGATTGTTGGCCACAAAGGCTGAACATTTGATCCAATAGGGCCTTGGTGTTTGGAGCACATGTTACCATATTCTTGTGGACTTAATCCATTGAACTGGCTATGAGAAAAAACACTTGGTCATCCCTCATCATCCATTTTTTGTACTCAAGCCATGATTCATAAGGAGGTGCTTCAAGAATGTGAACAAGTAGATTACGAGAATTCAACACTCTCTTGACACTTGATGTCCATTGGAAGTAGCTGGAAGAGTTTAGAATAACAAGAGACTTAGAAAAAAGTGTTTCACTCAATTTGGGCTCAGAAAAAAGAATTGGGTTCTCTCTTTACTCTGATACTATGTTGAAATTTTAGAAGAGATCGTAGAGCAAAAGTGAAGAAGAAACTTCTTTTATTGATTATAAATAGAACATTACAAAGTAAGAATGAATGCCTTTTCAAAGATTGGAAAAAGATAACTGCGAAGAAAGCAAGAGAGAAAACTACAAGAGCAGAAGAAGAGATTGTTCTTTTATGCACCAAATGAATTACAAGCATCCTATTTATAAAGAAAGGGAGCCAACTAGCCAGTTCACACAAAATGAAGAGAGAGAAAGATGAGTGAGGCCTTTCTAGCAGTTGGAAAGCTGCCCAGTAGCTTTCCAACGGCTAGTTCTTGTCTAGCCATTGAAAATCATGCCCAATCTGCCCTTGGCAAGTTGGGCAACCTTTGGACCACTTTTGGATCATTTTGGGCCCTCCTTTGAGCTGTCTTCTAGGCTAGGCATGGGCTTACTTGTGTGGACTTGAAACTTGATTTTAAGGTCCAGAAAAATAGCTTCAAAGGCCGGATAACTTGGAGTGAGTTCTGGCAAAAAATGGACCAGAACCCAACGGTTGTTTTTGGGCTTTAATTCCTAGGAATTCTCTTGACAACTTAAGTTTTCTTCTTGGGGCATTTTATAGTTTTGATTAGTTGGTTTAGGATGCATGCTAGGGTTGTGATGCAATGAGCAACGAAAAAATTTTCATAATCTTTCCGGGAGGAACAAGCTTGATTGTTTTCCTTTCTTTTAACAACTATTGAATTGACATGGGTTCTTATCAAGATTGAACATAAGATTGTGTTCCCTCATGAAGAAACTAAAACAAAGGTGTCAATGAGGAAGCTGCCTTAAAACAAGTCCACATTTATAAATCCATATTCACAAAAAAAAAAAGAAACAAAGAAAAAAAGAAAGAAAAATGCAACAAATAAGTTATAATATAAAATAATAGAGCATAAGAGTTTTAGTATACTCAAACTTGAGCTTCTCTAATGCTACCCTACATTGTGTCGCATTTTACTCTCATAACCTGGAAGAAGAGTGAGAAAGGTCAACGAAACTAACAAACTGAGCAAATATCCAGAAAGAACCAAACAAATTTTTAGCATGCAAAAAATTTCAGAATCTTAAATAGATTAAAATCACTTACTAGTTCCGGAGATTGAGTATTCTAAATCTAGAAGATATCACATAAACGGATCATATTCCTTTGTTCACAATCCAAATGTCTTGGTGAAGAAAATGACCATCAAACTTCAAACCCTTTCTTTCCCTTCCTTTGAAATGTGAAAAGTTCTCTTTCTTTCTTAAACATACTAATGGCTTCCAGTCACTTTTTTTTCTCATTCACGTGTGTTCATTCAAAAAAAAGGGGGAGATTGAGGGGTGGTTTTACAAAAAACCACTCCTTCTCCCTTCTTCAAATTTAAACAAATGAGTTTGTGGGTCTTGAGTTATGGGTCTGCCCTCATGGATAGATCCGGATCTTATTTTCAAATATCTCCTATTCGCATATGAGGCTAGACTCACACATAGCGTCATTATTATAATCAAACACCAATTTTATATAAACAAACGAATTGTGTGATCCGCAAGAATACTAAAAGATCTAAGACTATATACTGGTTAAGGATATATAACAGCGCACTTTCAATATGGTGATGAGGACGGTATATCTCGCTATACCCCAAACCTCTTCTACTTAACACATTTAGCGTATCTCTCATCTTTCAAAATAATGCAAGAGCATATTTGACTCAACTCCATTCATATATTCACAATTACGTCTCTAAACACTAAGTCATAGACGTAATTGACCGACCTGTGAATACAGAATAATGTATCGATCAAAAATAGTTTTCCTTTTATACTGCTAACTTTCAAATTTATCTTAACTGTTTTCCTACACATGTACCGCTAAACCGAATCAACCATAGAAAATTGGTGAGATGCTAAGGTAGCAATACTAAAGTGAAATTTCAAGAGACAGACAAAAATTGTAAAGGTATAAATTGAGATTAAATATGAATCTCTGGATCTCACACGACGAGATGAAAATGGTTACACCATCTCATTACTCATATGATCACACATAAGCATACGTGGTATGAAACATGAAGTGCGATACTTTTTCTTCCCTTCTAGAAGCGTATGTCTTGTTTTCTAAAAATAATACATCATATATATTTTAGTTCAAATGCACACAACACTTGACTTAAGTTTTTCTCTTTACAAGTTCTCTAAAATCTTATAATCTTAAAAAAAAAAAAAACTCACACCTGACTTTTAGACAAATTCAATAGATTGTAGGGAATCCATTTCGATTACCATATATATATACTTAATCGGTAATCTCATCTTAGCATTCTATTAAGGTGGCATGTGTGTTAATTTACAATAAATTAATATTGTCTCATTTTTATATATCACACAGATATTAGAGACGATTGATCGTATGAGAGAGTCAATCTCAAAAACTTATCCGACGTACCTTTAAATATAGACACAAGAATTTTGAACACAAAAATAAAATTTAAATGTCAATAAATATGAATATTATGTCATATATGCTCTATATATGACTACAATCACAATCACAGTTACAAATACTATCATTATCTACGCAAATCAAGAGATCTAACATATCTCTAAGTATCGGTTTCGTAAAATAGCCAACCACCATTAAATGCGAAAGCATATAATTCAATGTCAGTTTCCTCTTTTCAATCATGTATTTTACAAAATTGAATTTTGTATGTATATATTTGGTTTTGTTATCATATTTGTAGTTTCTAGCGTAAATAACAGCTTACTTATTATCACAATAAATAGTCATATCTCCCACTAAATTATTTATTGCTCCCAAATATTGTAAAAATCTGCACAACCAAACTCATTCCTGAATTGCAGAAGCACAGACTACGAATTCTGCTTCTATTGTAGTAAAAGATATACATATTTGTTTCTTACTAGTTCATGAGATAGTGCTATCATTGTCAAAAAAATATAACTAGAGGTAAATTTTCTCTCATTTAAATCACCTCCCCAATCAGTATCCATGTATCGTTTTAATGCTAAATATTTTCCTTAATAATAAAGGAAATAATCTGCAATTGTTTTCAGATATCCCAATATCCTTTACACAACAATCTAATCACTTTTCCCCGAATTGAATTGATATCTACTAACCAAACTTATAGCATGACAAATGTTGGAATGAGTACACATCATAGTATATTTTAAGTTTCTAACTGTACTAGAATATGACATTATAAACATTTCATTTATTCATTAGAAGTTTTTAGGGCATATGTCATCGTTTGAATTATCACCCATAACTACAAGAGTATCAATGGGTTTGAAGTTTTTAACTTTTGTATCGTTTAAAGTCATTATAATATGAGATTTTTAAAATAATGACAATAACCTCTTGGAATGATTTTTATGAGTTTTAATTCTCAATATATTTCACCCATATCTTTTATCTTAAAATTAGAAGACAACAATTTCAAAATTTGAAGAACATATTCCTTAACCTTCGTTGCTAACAAAATATCGTCAATATATAAGAACAAAATCATAAACTTGTCATTAGATTTTTTTCTGCAGACATAATGGTTTTCGTCTATCATAACAAAAATATAAGAGATTACGTCTCTATAAAATCTCAAATACTATTGTCTCAAAAATTATTTAAAACTATAAATTGATCTATTCAATTTATATATTTTGTCTTCCCACTCTTTAATGACAAAACGCTTTGGTTGTGACATATAGACTTTTTTCTAAAATCCTTTATTGAGAAAGCAGTCTTCATATCTATCTAACATAATTTTAAATCCAAATTTGCCACTATTTGTCAATAATAGACGAATTGAGGCAAATCTTACTATCAAGAAAAGGTTTCCTCATAATCAATACTCTTTTATTTAGTGTAATCTTTTGTTATCAGTTGAGTTTTATACCTCTCAATAGTTCTATCTGCCCTACACTTCGTTTTGAGAATCTACTTGTTCCCAATAACTTCTACCCTAATAGAAGTTTAACCAATTCTCAAATATGGTTGGATTTTATTAACTCTAATTCTTTTTTCTATCATTTGTTCTATTCATCATTGGCAGAACAAGATAGGGTCTCATTTATGTTTTTAGACTTTTCTTCATTTTCTGGAGAAATAATAAGTGTGTGCCCTTCAATTTCAAAATCAAGTTTGCGTACTATTTTTTTAACACTTTTCCGAATTTGTAAATCAATTGGATCGTGATAATTTAAATTCCTCCCACTGAGATCCACACCATTCCAATGATCTATTTTGAACAAAACCATCATGTGAATTAACCAATTTAAACAAAAACTCTATGTCATTCATGTCACCTTTGCTAGGAATGCATTCTCCAGAAATTTGATATTCCATAATTCTTTTTTTATTTTTTGCTACAGTACCATCTCCTTGTTCACCGATAGACATGTTACCTTTAGACTAATTGAAGTATCTGATAAACATACTCTTTCTTCCATGGAAACCCAATTTTTCAAACCTAATGGAAAAAACTTAAATACAGACGATCGGTATTCAAAGTCTGAGATTACTCAAATATAGTTTTCTACCGGTTCAAAATTCATATAATGTCATTGGTACTGACTTTGAAAATATTTTGTTCAAAATATAAATTGCAATTAACAAGACATCTTTCCAAAAGGAAATCAGCAAGTTAGTCATCACGAATATTGTCATATCTAATAATATCCTATTTTTTCTCACCACAATACCATTTTCTAATGTATATAAAGAATAGTTAAATGTCAGATTATTACTCTTTCATTACATAAATCATTAATTGATCTGATAAATATTCATACCCTTTATCTGTTCAAAAGACCCTTTATTGTTCTATCCATTTGATTCTCTATCTCATTTATATAAAGTGTAAAGCACTCAAGTGTTTCATACCTATGAGAAAACAAATTGACATGATCAAATCACGTGAAATAATCTATGAATGTAATGAAATACAAAAACTCCATGTCTAGTCTTCACATTCATTAGACCATAAATGTCTAAGAGGACTAACAACAATAGAAATTCAGTCCGTATGGTCTTTTTAAATGGTTTTCTTGTCATTTTGCAGACATGACATTGTTCAACTTAATGGTAAACATTTGTCCATCGCATTGTAATACCATGAGACCATTTACAAGTTGTCTAGAACAAATATATATATCGTTCAAATACAAGCTAACCTGTCTCTCTAAAAGTTCAAAATATAACCAAATTAAAAAAAAAAAAGAATAGCTATTAAATTCTATCAAATTTCTAGCACATAGAGAATATCATGTAAAATGAGAGTTCAGCCACTTTATAACTCCAATTTACAAGTACTCCTCTAACCTTCACTCTTACATTGTTCTTCACATAAATCCATCTCTTACTAAAAGGTACCCGATGAAAAGTCACAAATGTCTCTCAATCTATTCTTATATCTAGAACTATTCTTTTGTGATCTGTCTCCAATCTCAAAGGAATGACCTAATTCAAGAAGGAATGACCTAGTCTCAAACAGCCAAAATATCCTTAATTGCTTTTGCTGTAGTCCTTCTCACGCTTAGAATTCAAAATACTTTTGGAACCAGATTCTATAACAAAAGTATTAGGTGTAGATTTTGCAGCACAATACCGCTCATTCTCAAGTTCAACGTGACGGGCAATGTCTGAGAAAGCTTTTACTCTACATTGTGAATCAAATTGACTTTAACTACACCCACTTGTTAGGAAGGGATCAAATTGAAATTTGAACTTTCCTTTTATTAGAGAGGGCATAAGCACTAATTTCACCTCTCTTGTAATATTAGACATGACTCTTAAATGTTGTTTGATACTATAACCATTTCGCTTTTTGTTAGTATCAAAATTTACGACTAACTATGTATGATGAGTCACATTGATACCTCCATACTTCTCTTTGAGGTATACCTAAATGACATGAGAAATCGAATATTATTCACACTCGAGAATTGTACCATCAATCAACAGAGCTAACCAGAGTTACTCAAACAGTGGAATCTATCATTTTCCATACCTAATGCATCTTGTTCTCTCCTCTACTGAGCAGCATTGCCCACATTAGGGTGCTATATGATATACCTGATACCTTCCGAGACATCTTGTTCTTTCAGTTCATACCATATTTATAGCGTCATATCTCATCATCGTCGCCATTCAATTTGTTACATTTATTCTAGTCCGCAATAATGGATATCGTTGCTATGGTCTGCATTATAAGAGGGTGGACACAAATATCCATGCTCATATGTTACTAATAATTTTGTATTTCAAAATTAACATTCATGATAGGTCAACATTAGGTATAAAATCGAAAGTTCACTAGGTTTATAATTATTATCTATGGTCCTAATGTATTATCATCATAAATTTAATTTAAAACTACAAAATTTAATAAATTTTATGTGAGAATTACTCAAATTTTTTTAACTAAAAACCGGCCACCTAAATACACAAAATATTTAAATAATATTGTAATTTTGGATGATAAATTAAGATTCTACCAATACAAAATTTTCATTTAAATAAACAAAATATTTAAATAATATTTCAATTTAGGATAAAAATTACTCAAATTCTACCAATTCAAAATTTTTATTCAAGAGACCCTAATTTTCTTTTGTATACATGATCACACAAAAATAAGAAACATAGCCATATGCTAAATAGAAACTTTATATTAGAAATGTTAAAAATTTCTCTACTACATTATCATGGTCCTACCAGAGAGTCACAATATGCAAAAGAAAATATGGAAATTCATTATTTCAATAAAAGACATGTCCATTCAAGTAATCATATTTATCATTCTCTTGGATAGTCTATCTTTAGGAGAAAATCTCCTTGTAACACGCGGGTTAGAGCTATTTATACATTGGGATGGGCTTTTCTTCATTTGAGTCTATAGATTTTTGACTTTCCACATTTCTATTAATATGAGTTTCACATTGTCAAGAATTGGCAATTATCTCATAAACCACGCTAATCCAATAAAATATCAGACAATTTCTCAAAATGTATATATCAACCCCAAAAGGAATGACCTAGTTCAAGAAGTTATAATCGTTTTTATTCCATGATCTGCAAATGATTTGGCCAAATGCGAGATGGGTCTATTTTATAAGTCAACATTCGACCCAATTTTACCAAACACTTCAGACTTTCAATGCTTTATCTCTCTTTTATAGAGCTCCAACATGGCGCCCAAATATTACCATTACCCTAGAAAATGAGAACAATATTAGATCAGTTACAAAACCAATCATAATATTATAATAAATTTCAAAATATTTATTTTAAAAATATTTGCTCAAATCTAAAATGATTTTATGTTAGAAAATCTCATTTTCAAAATAAATAATGAGCAAAAATACAAACAAATGATGGGTGAGAAAAAATAAATTTTCACCTAGATAGCCAAAATTAAAAAAAAATAATAATGTATTTAGACTCATACAAAAATTTTCAGAATTTTTCATACATCAGAAATAATTTTTTCTGTAATTTTAAACAATTTTTATGTTTAAAAATCAATAAAAATTATTTTTTGATTCGGAAAAAATACATTAAAAATTACAAAAAAAAATCCAAAGAGAATTGAAAATTATTTTGATGAAAATTCCGATTGAAATGGGTACTGCTTGCGCCCCCACACATCGTCGGGAGGGGTTGTCCAAAATGGACACGCGCCCACTCTCCCTAGGCAACGCGCGCGTGTAAACCACATGCCGCCTTCCCAGTGGTGTTGTACACCACGCACCACATTCCCGATTTCTAGCCACTACATTTTGACTACTGAATTCAATGGTGTTCTTAGATCTCAAATCAGACATCTTTAACATAGGGAGTGGACTCTATGTGCGGCTGCCAAGAGTAGGATTGGACCTTAAACTATTCATCATCTTCATATTTCTGAATTTTTTTTGCAATTTGACTCAATCTTCAAGAGGCCATATCTTTCTCAATTCTTAATTATTTTTCGTGTTTTTTTATGTTTGAAAATTATTTTTCGAGAGGATTCTAACCATAAGAAATATAGTATTTTAAAATATACGAGTTCATAAAGTTTCAACAGTTTGAAATATCTTATGTTATACTTATTGGATGCATGTCAAATTTTATAGATTTAATCCTATGTCATAAACAAGCTAATGTATTAAATTGAAAACATTTCGTTAAGCATATTTTGGTATGTCATTAACAAACCATAAACATTTTCACGACATTTTTTTATTTTTAATACCCAAGAGAGGTAGGAAACAACCCAAGACGGTTCTAATACCAATGAAGGTTTTAAAACATAGCGACAAACATATTTTTTGCATGCAAAAATTTCAAGATTTTAACGGGTTACAATCACTTACCTTTTTCAGTGATTGGGAATATTATAAGTGTATAAGGTTGCTTTGATTTGTCATTTCATATTTTCTTTGAGCTTCTGAAAGAACTAAATGTTCAAAAATGAAAGAAATGTAATGGAAAGGCCATACATATGATTAAGAAATAATGAATTCATGTTTAAAAACCTCATCTTTTTGTTTGCTATTCAGAAAATGTTTTATCCTTTGATTAATATATGTTTATAGCCTATTAATGTTTAATAAAAACCTTATGATTATATGGCTATCTGATTATGTTCTTCCCTTATTTGAGTTCATAGATAGTTAATGTTGGAAAATAAGGTTAGGGTCTGCCCATAAGGGTAAACCCATAACCCAAGACCCACAAACCCATTTGTTTAAATTTGAATAAGGAAGAAGTTAAAAGGGAGAGGGAGTGGTTATTTGTAAAACCATCCCTTAACCTCCCACCTTTTTTTTTTGAATGAACATGCGTGAATGAGAAAAAAATGTGATGGGAAGCCATTAGTGTATATAAGAAAGAAGAGAGAACTTCTCATATTTCAAAAGAAGGGAGAGAAAGGACTTGAAGTTTGGTGATCATTTTCTCCGCCAAGATATTTGGAATGTGATTAAATAAAGGTGATCTATTTATGTGACATGTTAATCAAGTATCTTCATACATCATAGTAAAAGAAATCTGGGAAAGACTCTAATCCACCTATGAAGGCACTAATCAAGTTTGCAAAAGCAAAATCAGATTGCTGAAACAAGAATATGAAATCTTCAAAATGAAAAATGGAGAATCTATTAATGAAGTCATAACAAGATTTTATAAGGTGACAAATGAAAAAGAATTCCATAAGAAGACATGGTAAATAAGATTCTAATAAATCTACCAAAATCTTGAGACTTAAAGTCACTACGATAGAAAAATCAAAAAATCTTGAAACCTTGACTATGGATGAACTCGTGGGCTCACTAATAACTCATGAAATGAAGTTGAATGTGAAGGAGTCAAGAAAAGAAGAAAAAGGCAAGGGAATAACTCTCAAAGCTGATACTGATGAGAGCTTTTCAAACTCTGAAGACAAAGATGATGAAGACGATGAAATATTGTTGGCCAGAAGATTCAAGAGATTTATGATGCGAAGGAGGAACAAGAGCAAATCAAATTTTAAAAGATCAAAAAAGAAAGAGAAAATCAAATGTTTCAAAATCAAAAAATTAGGATACATAAAAACTGATTGTCCTCAACTAAAAAAGGATGATAAGAAAAACAAGAAAGAAAGAAATGAGAAGAAAAAGAAGAAAACTCTTGCTGCCTGAAGTAATGAAAACTACAATTCAAGTGAAAAAGAACTAATAGAAGAATAAACTAATTTGTGCTTCGTGACCAATGAGAAATTCTCCGACAATGAGATAAACTCTACTTCCTACTCTTTTTATTCTAATTCTGATAAAAGTAATTTCTCTATTATTGAACTATATGAAACATTATTATAATCACTTAAGGAATCAAAAATGTTAAAAATAAAAAATAATCTGCTAAAAAAATATGACTAAAACTGTAAAAGAATTAAAAAACTCAAAAATAGAAGCTAATAAACTAAAAGAGAAAAATATTAAATTAAAATTAAGAATTGTTGAACTTGAAAAAGAATTAAATGAAAAGAGCAAATATCTTGATCTACAAAATAAAATAGATGATGTCAAACTTGAAAACAATCGAATGAATGAAAACATAACCCTAAGAAAAGAGCTAACTGAACAAAAGGAGAAAAATATTAGGTAGAACACCATTCTAATAAAATTCATAAAAGATCAAGAAAAACTAAATGTCATCCTAGGAGTACAGAGAGCAGTCTTTGAAAAAATTGGGTTAGGATTTAATCCTACTTAAACTCAGAAAAAGCTATATAAATTTTTTACATCTAGTTCAAGAACTGTTAAATTATAAAGATATCATATATGTATGAAATTGGGGCACAAGTCAGACAACTATAAACTAAGGGATAATACTTCAATCACTACAATGAACATAAGAGTAAATAATCACAAGTGTATCTACTACAAAAAAATTTGGATACTCAGTTTATGTCTACTGGCTCAAAAACTCATCGGCAGTGAACTTGAAATGGATATCTAAAAGTCAAATAAAGTTAGCTCAGCCGGACCCAAGAAAATATGAGTATCAAAGGCAAAAGTATGATTGAATCTTATTTCAAGTTTGTCTGAAATCTAGGGAATCTCTTGGAAAGTCAGTCTGGTGCATTGATAGTGTTAGTTAGTTGTGTGATAAAGGTTTTTAAGTTATATTTGACTCTGATACTTGCTCTATCATTGATGGCATCAAATTCACTAGTTTTAGAAGAAAAAATATCTATGTAATTGATATAGAATAGTTGGAAACTCAAAATGAGTCTTACTTAGTTGTAGCAAGCAAGAACAACTCATGACTGTGGATAGGAGGTTAGGACATGCAAGTATAGACACAATATCAAAACTAATTAGAAAAGATAATGTGAAAAGTCTCCTTAAATTAAAATTCAAGAAAGATAGATTGTGCAACAGATGTGATAGAGCTTAAATAAGTGTAATATTTGCGATTGATTTTGTATTATTTTTTAATAAATATTATATTAATATTTATGTTTTGTGACATTTGATTTAGGAGAAGACTTATTATGGAAAATGAAGAAAAATGGGCTAAATTGGAGCAATTTTGTAAAGTATGAAAAATTGGACAGCAATGCTTTTTCATTAGCACGTGGGCACGTGGATTTCAAGAGGCAAGCAAGAGATTTTGAAGATTTACTGCAATAAAAATTTCTTTTCCCAGTTACACATTCAAGAGAAAATTGGAGTAAACTTGGAATATTGAAGATTTTGAAGAATTTTATTCCATTCCTAATATTTAGGAAAAGAAATTTTTAAAGATGTAAATTTGTTAGATATTATGTTTTAGGAATTTTACTTTTCACTTTTTACTTTCTTTTTATTTAGTAGTTATTCGGGTTAGAAATATTTACTTTTTATAAATAGGAAAAATTCTATTTTTTTTAGGGTTTCTACTCCTATATATATAGAAGTATTCCATACCTTGGAAGAAAACTTTTTGGAGGAAATCTTGGAGGAGGCAGCCGAGCAGCCCCCTTGGGGGCAGCACTATTCACGTCTACAGCAGCAGCCTTCAGCTGGGAGAGAAACTCTTTGTTCTTTTCTTCATTCCTTAGGAGCAATAAATCCTTTTTTATGAGTTTTCTTTTTATTATGCTTTGTTTTTAATTTATTTTTCTAGTCAAATGATTATTGAACTCTTGATAAATGATAATTATGAGATCTAAATGATTTTATTTGCTTGATATTTGTGGGTATTTATTTAATCTCTATGCTTAGTGTTTATGATTGTTTTGGGATTGTTAAATAGAGGTCTATGTTTAATAACCCTAGAATAATCTACTACCATTTAAAAATAGCAAGGTTTGTGTATTTTTAATGGAGTGGTAATTGACATAATTTTATGGCCTCACAAGCGGTAGGATTTATGTCAAGAGATTAGATAATCTGATTTAAATAAATCCAGATTAGAATTTACTGATTAGAATTGGGTCTCTCTAGATCGTAATGCTGTCGGAACATTAAATCCAACGAGAGTCTCTTGGGTTGTCTTTCGATTAGGGAATTAATTAACGATGGTATCTTGATTACCGAAAAAGTATGGAGAGATTGGTCGCTTCATAGTACTTAGCGGCTATAACCAATTTATTCGCATAATATCGAGTAATTTTTGTATCGATAATCAATCAAACACATCAAGGCGAAAATAACTCATTTGGCTAGATTTTATCTTAATTGACATCTTTTCCTTCAATTGATATTATCTCATCATTTTGTTTTAATAAATTTTCAGTGATTTGTTTGCTTAGTTATTTTAGATTATTTCATCAAAACCCCCCATATTTTATTTTCATTTTTATTAAAAAAAATAGATCTGCCGTTCTCTGTGGATACGACCCTACTCGCGCTATATGCGTATTGTTTGAAGTAGGTATTTTATTTTTGGTTGTTTGACGATACACCAAATTTTGGCGCCGCTGCCGGGGAACGGTGTTAAGTGATTTATTTCTTTTAATTTTTTTTTCCTTGTTTGCAAGACTAACCCTTTGTAGGGAACTTGCCAAAAGTTGTCAAGGGCTTCAAAGAGAAGGACATCAACCAGGAGAATATGGCCACACAAAAAACTTTAAGGGAGTTGTTATTTCCTGATTTTAATGAACATACTTTTTGTAGTGATTTTTCTAATATTGAGACTCCTCATCAATTTGGAATATGGCAAGATGTTCCAACAAAGGTCAATGAGGTGAGTAGTTCTTCTCTCGAATATAAAATAGATTCCCTAATTTCTATTGTGGAAAGATTTGTTGTAGGACAAATTCAACAAGTGAAAGCATGTGGTATTTGCTTGAACATGGGGCATCCAATCGATAAGTGTCCCATTCTTTATGATGATCCATATTTGAACCCCTACAACCAAGGATGGTTGGATCAACCAAACTTCAGTTATGGAAATTGGCCACAAGAGTTCCAACAACAACCACAATGTCGACCACAATTTCAATCTCAGCAACCCTCTTCAAATCAAGGTATGTCTATAGAAGAGATTGTTAAAAGTTTGGCTAACAGCACTCAATTGTTTCAACAACGGTTACAACAGGAAAATCAACGATTTCAACTAGAGACAAGAACCAGCATCCAAAACTTGAAAAATCAGGTGTCGCAACTGGCAACGACCATAAGTCGAATGGAGAAAAATAATGGGAAGTTAACCTCTCAAGTAGAAATCGACTTAATAGAAAACGTGAGTGTTATGGTGGTCAAGAATGAAAGGAAATTGCAAGACAACTCATCGACAACTGAAGGAGATAAAGAGGCCGAACAAACCAAAGCATCAATATTGAATGGATCGGCCACGAAGGTAAGTGAGAAACCGAACAACTCAAATTTGAAACTAACTATCTCTCCTCCTTTTCCTGGTAGGTTGACATATTCCGAGGAGCAAGATGATGAGAATGAGATGGACTTCATAGTTTAAGACTCTTTTGTGCAAAATAAATTGGATTTTGTGTTTAAGAAGAATTTTATAAATAATTTGCACAATAGGACAAATTTTTTCAAGGCAAACTCCCATACCAAAAGCAATTTATGGTAGGCCATAAAATTCTTCACTTTAATTCAAAATTAAAGTTCATGCCAGGTAAGTTGAAGTCAAAATGGATTGGACCGATATTTGAGCGAGGTTGAAAAGAGAAGATCATGTCGAGCCAAAGACACGAAACAAAGGCGCTTATTGGGAGGCAACCCAATATTTTCTTTATGATTTCTTTATTTTTATTTATGTTAACTTGATTTAGGATTGATTGTAAAAAAAAAAAAAAAAAAAAAAACCAGAAGTACTCATTGCTTAAGGCGTGCCCATGCCTTTAGCCAAATCCATTTCTGCCCACACAGATCACAGGGACAGCTTTGCTCCTTGCTTATGGCGTGCCCACGCCCTAAGTAAATTTCATTTTTGTCAAAGGAGCATACATTTCATTGCATGACCAGAAGCACTCTTTATTTAGAGCGTGCCTACGTCCTAACCACACATCACTTCTGAAAAAAAAAAAAAAAAAAAAAAAAAAAAAGAGAGAGATAGAGGCGAATTTCACTTCTATTTTAACACTTGCATTTTTATTTTTTTTAGGGTTTCTCTCTCTACCTTAAAGCCTCAACAATGGACCGAAATGCTTGATAATTACGGTGTGCCCATGTCATAGCTCTTTTCTCGAGTTCGTTGGAATTGTTCCTCCATTCTCCACTCTACCTTAGGGGAGTATTGTTCTCACATTTCTCTTTTATTCCTTTGTTCTTTGTTCTTTGTTCTTTGTTCTTTGTTCTTTTATTTTATTTGATTTATTTATACATTTTTTTATCTCTCTTAACTTGAACATACATTGAGAACAATGTATATTTAGGTGTGGGGGGATGTTAGGTGTTTTTCTCTTTGTTTTGGTTTTTGACACTATATTTGTTTTTTTTAATTTTGTTTCTTCAAAAATGAGAAAAAAATGAAAAAATTCCGAGTTTTGAGCCAAACCTTACTTGATGAGGTTTTGAGCACAAAGAATGATGAACATGCAAGATTTGACACAAACCCTTACTTAAAAAGTGAGGTTTTGAGGCATAAACGAGCAAATTCATTCTTTGTGCTCGAGATTATATTTTTTCTTGATGAGTGATTATCACACTTGGATTGCACATTGTAGAACTTGCATTGTTATGCATTTCGATACCACATATAAGATTTTATGCATTGAAATGATAAAAGCACTTAGGTTTTACCCCATTTTTGGCTTTCTTAAAATCCCTACCTTAATTTATAATCCCCTTAGTGAACCAATTTGAGCCTTTTCCCTTTTTCTTCTTTAAAACCCACTCAATACAACACCTAACCTTTGATTTTAGCCTTCATTTCCAACCCTTGTACTAAAGGTATATATATTTAATTGTATGATTTTGGTTTTATGTTCGCCTCAATAGGAAGATGATGATTGGAATTTTGATGTAGACATTTTCATGAAAATGATATATGTTTGAAAAAAAAAGAAGCAAGAGAAAAAAAAATGCTGAAAAAAAGGAAAAAAATGAAAAATGAAAATAAAAAAAAAAGTGGTTAAGAAAAACAAGTATTGTATTTTGATTGCAAATTCATTTACACTTCAGTCATAGAAAATTGATAAAACATTTGATATTCTTGTATGTTGTTTGCTATTGTCTACTCATTTGAAGAGCAAGAAGTCAATTTTGTTTGCTATTTGTTGAGATAAAGATCGATCAATGTTATAAAAAATTGTGTGGTTAGTTATATATGGCCTTTGGTATGATTTTAACCCTTGATATTCCCTTTTATCCTACCCCTAACCCTAGCCACGTTACAACCAAATGAAAGACCTTTAGATTGATGCATGAAATTCTAATTTTTAAGTGGTAGAGATTTGATATATTTGCAAGCATGTGGTAATGTCAATTCCAATGTGTTGATTTGAGTGTTATTGAAATATTTTTCACTCTTTCAAGTGCATTAGAGTGACCCCTTGGAGAGAATTGTCGAATTTTGCTGTTTTGATTTCATAAGTGACTGTTGGGATATGTAGTGGCTGTTTTAGTGCGGATCGCTGTGAAATACTTGTTGTTTCGATTGTATTTTTGGTTTGACTCTTATAATAATTGTTAACTTGGACGCTTGGGAGAAAAAAATAAGTTGGATAGTTTTAATTTTATTTTAGTTAGAGATACTTGAGGACAAGCATCATCTAGGTGTGGGAGAATTTGATAGAGTTTAAATAAGTATAATATTTGCGATTAATTTTGTATTATTTTTGAATAAATATTACATTAATATTTATGTTTTATGACATTTGATTTAGGAGGAGACTTATTATGGAAAATGAAGAAAAATGAGTTAAATTGGAACAATTTTGTAAAGTATGAAAAATTGGACAGCAATGCTCTTTCATTAGTACGTGGGCACGTGGATTTCAAGAGGCAAGTAAGAGGTTTTGAAGATTTACTGCAATAAAAATTTTCATTCCCAGTTACACATTCAAGAGGAAATTGGAGTGGACTTGGAATATTGAAGATTTTGAAGAATTTTATTCCATTCCTAATATTTAGGAAAATAAATTTTTAAAGATGTAAATTCTCTCTCTACCTTAAAGCCTCAATAATGGACCGAAATGCTTGATAATTACGGTGTGCCCACGTCATAGCTCTTTTCTCAAGTTCGTTGGAATTGTTCCTTCATTCTCCACTCTACCCTAGGGGAGTATTGCTCTCACATTTCTCTTTTATTTCTTTGTTTTTTGTTCTTTGTTCTTTGTTCTTTGTTCTTTGTTCTTTATTCTTTGTTCTTTGTTCATTGTTCTTTTATTTTATTTGATTTATTTATACATTTTTTTTATCTCTCTTAACTTGAGCATACATTGAGAACAATGTATGATTTAGGTGTGGGGGATGTTAGGTGTTTTTCTCTTTGTTTTGGTTTTTGACACTATATTTGTTTTTTTTAATTTTGTTTCTTCAAAAATGAAAAAAAAAATGAAAAAATTCTGAGTTTTGAGCCAAACCCTACTTGATGAGGTTTTGAACACAAAGAATGATGAACATGCAAGATTTGACACAAACCCTTACTTAAAAAGTGAGGTTTTGAGCCATAAACGAGCAAATTCATTTTTTATGCTCGAGATTATATTTTTTCTTGATGAGTGATTATCACACTTGGATTGCACATTGTAGAACTTGCATTGTTATGCATTTCGAGACCACATATAGGATTTTATGCATTGAAATGATAAAAGCACTTAGGTTTTACCCCATTTTTTACTTTCTTAAAATCCCTACCTTAATTTATAATCCCCTTAGTGAACCAATTTGAGCCTTTTCCCTTTTTCTTCTTTAAAACCCACTCAATATAACACCTAACCTTTGATTTTAGCCCTCATTTCGAACCCTTGTACCAAAGGTATATATATTTAATTATATGATTTTGGTTTTATGTTCGCCTCAATAGGAAGATGATGATTGGAATTTTGATGTTAACATTTTCATGAAAATGATATATGTTCGGAAAAAAAAAAAAGAAGCAAGAGAAAAAAATGCTGAAAAAAATGAAAAAAAAATGAAAAATAAAAATAAAAAAAAAAAGTGGTTGAGAAAAAAAAGTGTTGTATTTTGATTGAAAATTCATTTACACTTCAGTCATAGAAAATTGATAAAACATTTGATATTCTTGTATGTTGTTTGCTATTGTCTATTCATTTGAAGAGCAAGAAGTCAATTTTGTTTGCTATTTGTTGAGGCAAAAATCGATCAATGTTATAAAAATTGTGTGGTTAGTTATATATGGCCTTTGGTATGATTTTAACCCTTGATATTCCCTTTTATCCTACCCCTAACCCTAGCCACATTACAACCAAATGAAAGACCTTTAGATTGATGAATGAAATTCTAATTTTTAAGTGGTGGAGATTTGATATATTTGCAAGCATATGATAATGTCAATTCCAATGTGTTGATTTGAGTGTTATTGAAATATTTTTCACCCTTTCGAGTGCATTAGAGTGACCCCTTGGAGAGGATTGTGGAATCTTGCTGTTTTGATTTCATAATTGACTGTTGGGATATGTAGTGGTTGTTTTAGTGCGGATCGCTGTGAAATACTTGTTGTTTCGATTGTATTTTTGGTTTGACTCTTATAATAATTGTTAACTTGGACGCTTGGAAGAAAAAAATAGGTTGGATAGTTTTAATTTTATTTTAGTTAGAGATACTTGAGGACAAGCATCATATAGTTGTGGGGGAATTTGATAAAACTTAAATAAGTGTAATATTTACGATTGATTTTGTATTATTTTTGAATAAATATTACACTAATATTTATGTTTTGTGAAATTTGATTTAGGAGAAATCTTATTATGGAAAATGAAGAAAAATGAGCTAAATTGGAATAATTTTGTAAAGTATGGAAAATTGGAGAGCAATGCTCTTTCATTAGCACGTGGGCTCGTAGATTTCAAGAAGTAAGCAAGAGGTTTTGAAGATTTACTGCTGTAAAAATTTCCTTTCCCAGTTACACATTTAAGAGGAAATTGGAGTGGACTTGGAATATTGAAGATTTTGAAGAGTTTTATTCCATTCCTAATATTTAGGAAAAAAAATTTTTAAAGTTGTAAATTTGTTAGATATTATGTTTTAGGAATTTTACTTTTTACTTTTTACTTTCTTTTTATTTAGTAGTTATTATGGTTAAAAATATTTACATTTTACAAATAGGAAAATTTCTATTTTTTTTAGGGTTTCTGCTCCTATATATATAAGAGTATTCCATACCTTGGAAGAAAACTTTTTGGAGGAAATCTTGGAGGAGGCAGCCGAGCAGCCCCCTTGGGGGCAGCACTATTCACGTCTACAGCAGCAGCCTTCAGCTGGGAGAGAAACTCTTTGTTCTTTTCTTCATTCCTTAGGAGCAATAAATCTTTTTTTATGAGTTTTCTTTTTATTATACTTTGTTTTTAATTTATTTTTCTAGTCAAAAGATTATTGAACCCTTGATAAATGATGATTGTGAGATCTAAATGATCTTATTTGCTTGATATTTGTGGGTATTTATTTAATCTCTATGCTTAGTGTTTATGATTGTTTTGAGATTGTTAAATAGAGGCATATGTTTAATAACCCTAGAATAATCTACTACCATTTAAAAATAGCAAGCTTTGTGTGTTTTTAATGGAGTGGTAATTGACATAATTTTATGGCCTCGCAAGCGGTAGGATTTATGTCAAGAGATTAGATAATCTGATTTAAATAAATCCAGATTGGAATTTACTGATTAGAATTGGGTCTCTCTAGATCGTAATGCTGTCGGAACATTAAATCCAACGAGAGTCTCTTGGGTTGTCTTTCGATTAGGGAAGTAATTAACGATGGTATCTTGATTACCGAAGAAGTACGGAGAGATTGGTCGTTTCGTGGTACTTAGCGGCTATAACCAATTTATTCGCATAATATCGAGTAATTTTTGTATCGATAATCAATCAAACACATCAAGGCGGAAATAACTCCTTTGGCTAGGTTTTATCTTAATTGACATCTTTTCCTTCAATTGATATTATCTCTTCATTTTGTTTTAATAAATTTTCAGTGATTTGTTTGTTTAGTTATTTTAGATTATTTCATCAAAACCCCCCAAATTTTATTTTCATTTTTATTAAAAAAAATAGATCTGCCGTTCTCTGTGGATACGACTCTACTCGCGCTATATTCGTATTGTTTGAAGTAGGTATTTTATTTTTGGTTGTTTGACGATACACCAACATGCATGAAAGGAAAACAAATCAAAACTTCATTTAAATCCAAAAATTGTGTATCCACTAGCAGTCTTCTATAACCTTTGCACATAGACTTATTCGAACTAACAGGACTCAAAATTTAGGAGGAAAACATTAAACTGTGCAAGAAAATTTAAAACGAAAAGGAGTTTCAATTAAGAGTATCAGAAGTGATAACAGTAAAAAAAACTTGAAAATAAAACTATGGAAGAATTATGTGGCAATCAAGGTATTGATCACAATTTCTCAACCCGTAGAACATTTTAACAGAATGGGATGGTAGAAAAAAATAGAACATTATAAGAAATGACCAAAACTATACTCTGTGAGCATAATTTGTCAAAGTTTTTCTGGACAGAAGCAGTGAATACTATCTGTTAAATTCTAAATAAGACATTAATTAGACCTATTTAAAAAAAAAAACTCTTTATAAATTCTATAAAGGAAGGAAACCCAATATAATCTATTTTAAAATTTTTAAATGCAATATTATGTTATGAACAATGGAAAAGAAGGTTTAGAAAAATTTGACGCCAAAAATAATCAAGGAATATTTTAGAATATTTGACAGTGAGTAAGACATATAGAGCCTATAATAAAAGAATCATGATAGTAGAAAAATCAATATATGTAGAATTTAACAAAGAAAATTATACTGACCAAAAAAGATTAGAAGATGAAAAATTTAACAGAAAATCTTAATGAATTGAAACTTACAGAGAATTTGAATTCTCAAAAAGAAGAAATCAATGAAATCATCGAACAAAAAGAAAAAGATAAATTTCAATAAGAGTAAGAAATTAAATATACTCAAATAAAAAAAAGATGTCAATATAGAAAATATAATATGTGATATAAGTTCTAATGTTAGGAAGAGATCAGCCTTGCAAAATCAATGCAAATATATGACATTTATTTCTCAGACAGAATCTAAGAATGTAAAGTAAGTATTATGGAATGAAAATTGGATAATAGTTATTCAAGATGAACTGAATCAAATTGAAAGAAACAAACTATGAAATCTTGTTTCTAGGCTAAAAGATCAATCAGTAATTGGAATCAAATCAGTTTTTAGAAATAAAGTTGATGACTATAGAACAATCATAAGAAATAAGGTAAGATTAGTAGTCAAAGGATATAGTTAGGAGGAGGGAATTGACTATGATGAAACGTATACTACAATGGCTAGATTATAAACTATTAGAATATTTCTAATCTTCTCATATTATATGAATCTCAAATTATATCAAATGGATATTAAAAGTGATTTCTAAATGGTTATTTAAATGAAACTATATAAGTAGAATAACTTATTGGTTTTGAAGTCCTAAATATCCAGAACATGTTTTTAAACTAACCAAAATTTTGTATGGATTAAAACGATCTCTTAGAATTTGGTATAAAAAATTAACAATTTCTTAATTGAAAACAATTTTTAGAGAGAAAACGTTAATACAATTCTCTTTATCAAAAGAAAAGAAAATAATTTTCTAATAATTCAAATATACGTAAATGATATAATTTTCAGACGAATAAGTATAAAAATGTGTGAAAATTTTACAGAAAAGAATGCATTGAGAATTTGAAATGAGTATAATAGAAAAGTTAAACTATTTCCTATAACTTCAAATTAAAAAATCTAAAAATAAAATATTTATCGATCAATCAAAATATATCAATGATCTTATTAAAAGATTTGGGTCTAGTGAATGTAAAGGAAATATTACACCTATGAGCGCAAGCCTAAAATTAGATAAAAATGAAAATAGTAGGTCAGTATGTAAAAAATTATATAAAAATATGATTTGAATCGCTTTTATATCTTACTATTTCGAGACTAGATATACAATTCAATGTATATCGTTGTGCAAGATTCAAATCAGATCCAAAAAAATCTCATTTGGTAGTAATTAAAGGAATTTTTAGATATCTTAAAGACACCACATACCAAGACCATTGGTATAACATGTCGACACAGATTGTTGATTCCTAAGTTAGGCATGTCGATGCCTAATTAAAATCATGTCAACACATTAGAACACGTCAACCACATTAATCCTACGTATCCACCTATTTTATTTTGAAACATGACCTTGTCGACCTGATCAAGAAAATCTACAATACAAAATTTTGAATTTAGGTTGTTGTGTTGTTTAAGGTTGTCGACCTGATATTGTGAGAAACCAAAATTTTCGGAAATCAAAATTTTCGAAATAAATTTGAATACAACTGTTTCTCTTTTTCTTGTCTATTTGTTTATTTCTATTTTTATCAAAATCTAACATTTACATGCAGAAACATCATCTCTTGATTGGTTAAAAAGAAAGTGACACTAGTGAAAAAATGAAACTTCAGTACGAAAATAGTTACTATTGCAGAACATTAATTGACGAACATTAATAAATAATGTTCGACTTCAACAACCCCACAACGGATCTTTTCAGCATGACAATAAATACCAGAAAGATGAGATATGAAGAAAAGAATGCTACATTAACGATCTAAATAACCACAAACTCATAGCATTCGTTACTCTGTTTCAACAACTCATACACTTTTTTTCATTTGAACTTCATTTAATTTTCTTTTTGAGTATAATCATTTGTAAAATCAAGTCTGTTTAATCTGAGAATTAAAATCTCGTATCTTAGACATTTCGCTCTCATCTGTACTGAGATTTCAAAATACCAAAGAGCGTGTCACTGTTTTAGGTCAAGAGAGAGAACCAATCTGTGTAAAGTTAGGAAAGTAGTGTTTGCGAAGAAATACTGTAAAGCTCCATTTGGACCTACAATCAAGTTTGTGTCATTAAACTAATTGTGAAAAATCCAAGAGAAGTTTGAGAGTGGCTATACACCTGATTTGGTGAAACCACTATAAAAACCTTTATATGTCTTTTATTTTTCTAGTTAAATAGCTAAACACCACTATCATAAATTTTTTTAAAAAAATACTTATATAGTCAAATTTTTTAAAATATCTCTATTCAACTACTCACCCTTCTATTGTTGAATATCACTCTCATTGAACTTGTTACATCTTATTACATATGAAAATTACTACATGTTTTAACTGAGGATAGTAATTAATTTTTATTCATTAACTATTATCTACGAAGAGAGTGCAATAACTCAAATGTTTAAATCATATTTGGGATTGTTATTTTTTGTAGTGTAAAATCTAACATAAACAATTGTTCACATCTAAAAATCCAAATTTGAAAATCAATACCGTTGAATTTTGGAATATCGACATGAATATTTCTGGTAGGCAATTGATAGGAATTATAGCTATGTGAGTGATGATTAGAACTAAGATGAGTTGAAGATGGATTTTGAATATTGTGTATGGAAGTTGGAGTTTTGATAGAGTTGTTTTGTTGTGTTCTT
Source organism: Dillenia suffruticosa (assembly GCA_033439265.1). Taxonomy (NCBI): domain Eukaryota; kingdom Viridiplantae; phylum Streptophyta; class Magnoliopsida; order Dilleniales; family Dilleniaceae; genus Dillenia; species Dillenia suffruticosa. The sequence goes on from JAVTVX010000005.1 coordinate 8,783,857, forward strand.
GAGCTACTTAGATCCAATTGCAGATTGACGGACATAGCCTTAGCCACATCCCTCTTCAAATTAGGTTCAGACTTACATCATCCATTTTATGGTTGAGCTCTTCTAAAGTTTGACTATGAATAGCTACGTCATCCTTGGTAACATGAAAATTTCCTTCCATTTTTGTTCTAGTCCAAAGGCTTCAAGTTCCTTCAATAGAGAGAGTTGACTTTAGTATACCAAAAGCTGAAACAATCAAATTAAGCTTCACCCAAAGCTATTGAGACCAATCCAATGCTGATCAACAATTGAATGAAGTCTTAGAAGAGATGATTGAGGAATAATTATCTTGGAACTCTGTGTGAGAGAGAGAGAGAGAGAGAGAGGATGATGACAACACCAATGATGATGAGAGAAGAAATGAATGCCAAATTTCATTAGGTTTGTTATGGGCGGTTAATGGCTTAAGAGCTTTACGATGCATCGCTACCAATCCTATACTCATTCTCTATTCCAAATGATGTTGCTTTTATGTGCATCTTTACAACTTAAATTTCAGCATAAGTTTTCTTACGCTAGTTTTGACACTCTCTATCCTCTAATTTGCATAAGTTCATGTTCATAGAGCTAACTTGTTGGATTTTAATTTTGTTATGTTGGTTTGTGTTTTTTCTTGGTGGGGTAGAGTTTATTTGCAGTCTTGTTTTGCGGATGTTTTAGTATTCTGCTAATTGTAGTTTATGATTTCACTTAAAATGATCAAGAAATCCATAACTTAACATTTAACTACTAGAATATCGCGTTGTTTATGTGGTATTTAGACTTGATTTTTATATCCTCTTGTGTATGATATTTAAATTAATATTGGATGATTTTGACAATGAATTTTAATATCACAGCATTTTGTTTCATTGTTTCAAGATGTCATTGGTTTTTGGTCCTTTATTTGAATGTTTTGTTATCATCTCGTATCATATTAATTTTGTTGTATTTTATTATGTATTTATAAAAATTAAGTCAAAATAATCGTATTAATCATGTCATGTTCTATAACATGTTTGTTAATCGTGTCATATTTATTTGAAAATCATTTTAAAATCGTGTCTAATTATATATGACATGATTAGACACGAATTATCAAGTCTATATATTAACGAAGTACCAAACAATATTCTTAGTTTCATATAAATTAAATTTTCTTATAATATAAGGTTATATAAAATAATTAGTATATCCTTTTTATATAAAAAGTAAATAAAATAATCTAAATAATTTTCTTTCCAAAACTACTTTTTATTATTTAATCAATCTATAAGGTCCATAAATAAAAATTGATACACAAAATTAGTTGTCTTACTATAATAGAAAAGAACAAATGGGGGAGGGGGTGTGTAAGGCTTTGCCACCACGGCAGTGAACAGTTTGCTATTGTTCATCCCTTCTTTTTTTTTAAAAAATTTTTTATCACCCATTTATCCTTTTTTTTTTGCTTTTTTTTTTTTTACTTTTTTTCACCTTTCTCCTTCATTTTTTTTTACTTTTTTTGGGTTTCTTTTTCTTCCTTTTTTTTTATTTCTTTTTTTTTCACCCTTCACCCTTTTTTTTTCACTCCTTTTTTTGTATTCCATAGTTATCAGTTTGTTACTGTTCTTTTTTTTCACACATACCCCATTTTTTTGCTTCTTTTTTCTCACCCTTCACCCTTCCCTTTTTTTTTTTTTTTACTTATTTGTTTCTTTTTCTTTTTTTTTCATCTTTCACCCTTCTTTTTTTTCGTTTATTTTTTTTTATTTTACTGTTACCAATTTGCTACTATTCGTATTTTTTTTACTTTTTTTCACTCATTTACCCTTTTTTTTTCCTTCTTTTTTTTACTTCTTTTTTTTAACATTCACCCTTCCTTTTTTTTTTTTTTTACTTTTTTTGGGGTTTCTTCTCTTATTTTTTTACTTTTTTTTTTCACCATTCACTCTTCTTTTTTTTTACTCCCTTTTTTTTGGGTTTCATGTTACCGGTTTGCTACTATTTCTTTTTTTTTTACTTCTTTTTTTTGGGTTTCTTTTTTTTCTTTTTTACTTTTTTCTCCCACCCTTCATTCGTAGGGAGAGGGGAGTGAAAGTAAATGTCATCTCGGATGAGAACTGTTGGCTACTGTTTTCTCTTTTTTTTATTCCTTTTTTTGGAGTTTCTTTTTCTTTTTTTTTTTCCTTTTTTATTTCTTTTTTTCGCCCTTCACTCTTCCCCCCTATTTTACTTTTTCTAGGTTTCTTCTTTTTTTTGACTCTTCACGCTTCTTTTTTTTTCAATCTTTTTTTTTGTTTCACTGTTACCGGTTTGCTACTATTTCTTGTTTTTACTTCTTTTTTTTATTTCTTTTTTTCTTTTTTACTTTTTTTCCATCTATCACTATATATATATATATTTATTTTAATTTTCTTAATTAATAATAATAATAATAATAATAATCATACTATTATAGAAAGCAACAAGTGGGGAGAGAGTGTGGGAGGGCATGTCACGTCGGATGGGAATAGTAACACACTATTCCCCCCCTTTTTCTCTTTTTTCGGGGTTTCTTTATTTCTTCTTCTAAGATAAGAAACAAGTGAGGAAGGGGGAGGGGGGAGTGGGAGTGGGTGTGGAAGGGAGTAGCACCTCGGATAAAAACAGTAGATAACTGTTCCCTCCTCTTTTTTTTCCCTCTTTAATTTTTTTGGGATTTCTTTTTATCATATTAATATTATCTTAATTTTAATCTTACTTAACTATATATAAAGAAACAAGTGGGAAGGGATGGGAGGGATTGCCACCTCGGATGGGAATAGTTTGTTACTATACCCTTTTTTCTTTCTTTTTTTTTTGGGGCTTCTTTTTTCTTTTTAATTCTTTTTTTTCACCATTTACCCTTCTTTATTTCTCTCTCTTTTTTTTTACTTCTTTTTTTTTTTTTACCCTCCACTCTTTTTTTCACTTTTTTTTTGGGTTCTACTATTATTGGTTTGCTACTATTTCTTTTTTTTTACTTCTTTTTTTTTTACTTCTTGTTTTTTTCCCACCTTTTACTCTCCGTTTTTTTTTTAGGGTCTCTTTTTATTCTTCTTCTTCTTCTTCTTTTATTTTTTTTATTTTACTTCTCTTTTTTTTTTCCACCATTCACCCTTCTTTTTTTTTTACTCTTTTTTTTGGATTTCATGTTACCGATTTGCTACTATTTCTTTTTTTTTTGTTTTCTTCTTTTTCTTTTTTACTTTTTTTTTTCTTCCTTCACTCTTTTTTCCTTATTAATCTATCTCTTTTCCTCTCTCCGCTTTTTTTTCACTTTTTTGTGGATTTCACTGTTTTCGCAACTCTTTTTGAAAGTCTCTCCTCCTCTTGATGCCTCTTGGTGCAATTTGGTTTTTTTCGATTCATTTCCTTTTTTCGGACCCTTTTTTATTGTCTAATTTACTAAAATACCATCCGATAAAAAACTTATGCATATACAGTTATACACCATTGAAGGTTTTTTTTAACAAACAAGTGGGGAGGGGGAGGGGGAGATGGGAAGAATTGCCACCTTGGATAGGAATAGTTTGCTACTGTTCCTTTTTTGGGGTTTCTTCTTTTTTTTTTTAACTTCTTTTTTTTTCATTATTTACCCTTCAATTATTTTCTTTTTTTTTTACATTTTTTTACTTATTTTTTTTTCACCCTTCACCCTTCCTCTTTTTTTTTTTTTTTTTTTTTTTTTACTTTTTTTCACCATTCATCCTTTTTTTCACTATTTTTTTTTGATTTCCCTATTACCCATTTCCTACTATTCCCTTTTTTGTGCTACATTTTTTTGTTTCTTCTTTTTCTATTTTACTTCTTTTTTTTTTCAATCTTCACAATTTTCTTTCAACAATTATAATGCACACAAAAAAAAGAACAAAACAAAACCTGAGCCAATGCCACACCTTGTAGGGAGGGGGAGTGCTTTGGGAGTGCCACGTAGAATGGAAACAGTGTGCTACTATCCCCTTCTGTTTTTCATCTTTTTTTGGTATTTTTTCATCATTTTTTTTACTTCTTTTTTTTTTCACTCATTTGCCTTTTTTTCCCACCCTTTTCCCTTCCCTTTTTTTCTTTGTTTTTTTTTTTACTTTTTTTGGGGTTTCTTCTTCTTCTTCTTGTTTTACTTCTTTTTTAACCATTCTTATTTCTTTTTTTCACAATTTTTTTTGAATTCCACTGTTACTGATTTGCTACTTTTGTTTTTTTTTTATTTCTTTTTTTATTCATTTACCTTTCTTTTTGCTTATTCTATTTTGCACCTGACACCATTCCTTTTGTTTTTTTACTTTTTTTTTGGGTTTCTGCTTCTTCTTTTTTAACTTTTTTTTCATCGATCACGTTATTTTTTTTTACTCATTTTTTTTGTTCTACTATTATCGATTTGCTACTGTTCTTTTTTCTTTACTTCTTTTTTTTGTTTTTTCTTTTTCATTTTTACTTTTTTTTCCACCATTTACTTGTGGTGGAGGGGGGAGTAGGAGGAAATGCCACCTCGGATGGAAACAGTTGAATATTGTTCCCTTTTTTAAGGGTTTCTTCTTTGGGGAGGGGGAGTACTTGGAGAGTGCCACCTAGGATGGAAACATTTTTTACTTTTTTTGAGTTTTTTCTTATTATTCTTCTTATTTATTTTTTACTTATTTTTTTCACTTTTCGCCCTTTTTTCACTCATTTTTTTAGATTCCATTGTTAGTGGTTTACTTTTGCTTTTTTTTTTTTACTTCTTTTTTTATTCATTTACTCTTCTTTTTGCTTATTCTTTTTTTTTTTTACTTTTTTTTCACCCTACACCCTTCTTCTTTTTCTTTAATTTTTAATTTTTTTGGGTTTCTTCTTCTTCTTTTTTTTTTCACTTTTTACCATTCTTTTTTTTTCACTCATTTTTTTTGTTCCACTACTACCGGTTTGTTTTTATTCTTTTTTTCTTTACTTTTTTTGTTTCTTCTTTTCCTTTTTTACTTTTTTTCTACCCTTCACTCGTGGGGAAGGGGGAGTGGGAGGAAATACTACATCAAATGGAAACAGTTGGATACTGTTCTCTCTTTTTTTTAGCAATTTCTTCTTCGAGGAGGGGGAGTACTTTGGGAGTGCTACCTAGAATAAGACCATTTTTTAGTTTTTTTTGGGTTTTTTTTCTTTTTCTTCTTTTTTTTTTTACTTTTTTTTTTCACATTTCGCCCTTCTTTTTTTTCACTCTTTTTTCTGGATTCCACCATTATTGATTTGTTACTTTTGTTTTTTTTTTACTTCTTTTTTTTTATTCATTTACCATTCTTTTTGCTTATTCTTTTTTTTTTCACCCTACATCTTTCTTCTTTTTTTTTTTACTTTTTTTTTTGGTTTCTTCTTCTTTTTTTTTAACTTTTTTTAAAACTTTTTTTTCACCCTTCACATTTCTTTTTTTTCACTCATTTTTTTTCTACTATTACCGATTTGTTACTATTTTTTTTTCTTTACTTCTTTTTGTTGGTTTATTCTTTTTCTTTTTTATTTTTTTTCACCCTTCACTCATAGGGGAGAGGGAGGGGGAGTGGGGGGAATGCCACCTTGGATAAAAATAGTTGGATATTGTTCCATCCTTTTTTTAGGGGTTTCTTCCTAGGGAGGGTGAGTACTTTGGGAGTGCCACCTAGGACAGGAACAATATGTTACTATTCCCCCCTTTTTTTCCTCTTTACTTTTTTTGGAGATTCTTTCTATAATCTTAATTTATTTAATCATAATTTTTCTTAACTATATATAAAGAAACAAGTGGGGAGGGGTGAGAGGGATTGCCCTCTCGGATGGAAACAGTTTGTTACTGTTTCATTTTTTCTTTTTTTGGGAGGTTTCTTCTTCTTTTTTTTTACTCTTTTTTTTTTTACTCTTCATCCTTCTTTTTTTTCGCTTTTTTTTTTACTTTTTTTTTTCATCCTCTACTATTTTTTTTTTACTCTTTTTCTTTTTGGTTCCACTATTACTGGTTTGCTACTATTCCTTTTTTTTACTTCCCTTTTTTTGTTTCTTTTTTTTTATTTCTTTTTTTTTCCCACCCTTCACCCTCTAGGTTTATATATATATATATATATATATATATACATTTTTTTTGTCTCTTCTTATTCTTCTTTTTTTTTATTATTATTTTACTTATCTTTTTTTTCCACTCTTCACCATTCTTTTTTTTTTTTGGATTCCATGTTACCAGTTTGCTACTATTCTTTTTTTTTGTTTTCTTCTTTTTCTTTTTTACTTTTTTTTTCTTCCTTCACCATTTTTTGCTTATTAATCTATTTTTTCACCTCTCTCCACTTTTTTTTTTTACTTCTTTTTTTGTTGGTTTCATTATTTTCGCAACTCTCTTTATGCTTCTTGGTGTAATTTGGTTTTTTTCGAGTCATTTCCTTTTTTGGACTTTTTTAATTATCTAATTTACTAAAATACCAACCGATAAAAAAAACTGTCTGCATGTACAACTACACACAATTGGAATTAAAAAAAAAAAAGAACAAGTGAGGAGGGGGAGGTGGGAGGAATTGCCACATTGGATGGGAAAAGTTTGCTACTGTGTTTTTTTTTTTGAAATTTTTTCTTTCTTTTTTTTTACTTCTTTTTTTTCATCATTTACCCTTCAGTTTTTTTTTCTTTTTTGCTTTTTCTTTACTTCTTTTTTTTTTCACCCTTCACCATTCCTCTTTTTTTATTTTTTATACTTTTTTTGGGTTTTTTCTTTTTCTTGTTTTTTTTTTTATTTTTTTTTACCCTTCACCCTTCTTTTTTTTCACTTCTTTTATTTTTTTTGAGTTCCTCTATTACCCATTTCTTGCTATTTTCCTTTTTTTACTACTTTTTTTTTGTTTCTTCTTTTTCTTTTTTATTTCTTTTTTTCACTTTTCACCTTTTTTTTCAATAATTATAACATACACAAGAAAAAGAAAAAAAAAAAAGAAAACCTGGGCTAAGGCCCCACCTTGTGGGTAGAGGAGTGCCTTGGGAGTGCCACGTTGGATGGAAACAGTGTACTACTGTTCCCCATCTTTTTTTTTTCTATTTTTTGGTATTTCTTCATCATTTTTTTACTTCTTTTTTTCACCAATTTGTCTCAGTTTTTTTCTTTCCTTTTTTCCCCCACCCTTTTCCCTTCCCTTTTTCCTTTTTTTTTTGTTTTTTTTTGTTTTTACTTTTTTTGGATTTTTTCTTCTTCTTCTTATTTTTTTTACTTATTTTTTTATCATTCTCCATTCTTTTTTTATTATTTTTTTTGGATTCCACTTTAATGGTTTGCTACTTTTGCTTCTTTTTACTTCTTTTTTTATCCATTTACCCTTCTTTTTGCTTATTCTTTTTTTTACTTCTTTTTTTTTTCACCTTACACCCTTCCTTTTTTTTCTGTTACTTTTTTTGGGTTTCTTCTTCTTCTTCTTTCTTTTTTTAACTCCTTTTTTTTCACATTTTTTCGTTTTTTTCACTCTTTTTTTTGTTCCACTGTTACCGATTTATTACTGTTTTTTTTCTTTACTTCTTTTTTTTTCTTCTTTTCCTTTTTTATTTTTTTTCTCACCATTCACTTATGGGGGAGGGGGAGTGAGAGGGAATATCACCTTGGATGAAAACAGTTGGATACTATTCCATTTCTTTTAAAGGTTTCGTCTTCCGGGAAGGGGAGTACTTTGGGAGTGTCACCTAGGACGGAAACATTTTTTACTTTTTTGGTTTTTTCTTTTTCTTCTTATTTTTTTTCTTATTTTTTTTTCTTTTCGCCTATTTTCACTCATTTTTTTGGATTCCATTGTTATTGGTTTGGTACTTTTGTTTTTTTTTTTTACTTTTTTTCATCCTACACCTTTCTTCTTCTTCTTCTTCTTCTTCTTCTTTAATATGCACTTTTTTTTTTCTTTTTATTTTTCACCTTTCACTTTTCTTTTTTTTACTCATTTTTTTTGTTCAGCTATTATCGGTTTGTTATTGTTCTTTTTTTTTTACTTTTTTTTGTTTCTTCTTTTCATTTTTTATTTTTTTGTTCACTCTTCACTCGTGGGGAAGGGGGAGTGGGAGGGAAATGGAAACAGTTGGATACTATTCCCTCTTTTTTTTAGGGGTTTCTTCTTCAAGGAGGGAGAGTACTTTGGAAGTGCCACCTATGATTATAACATTTTTAGCTTTTTTGTGTTTTTTTTCCTTCTTCTTCTTTTTACTTTTCACCTTTCATTTTTTTTTTCACTCATTTTTTTTAGTTCCACTATTACTGGTTCACTACTTTTGCATTTTTTTTTACTTTTTTTTTTCATCCATTTAGCCTTTTTTTGCTTATTATTTTTTTTTCACCCTACACCGTTCTCTTTCTTCTTCTTCTTGTTTTTTTTTATTACTTTTTTTGGTTTCTTATTCTTTTTTTTGTAATTTTTTTTTACCCTTCACATTTCTTTTTTCTCACTCTTTTTTTGTTCTACTATTATCGATTTATTACTATTTTTTGTTTTTACTTCTTTTTTTTGGTTTCTTTTTTTGGTTTTTATTTTTTTCACCCTTCACTCGTGGGGAGAGGGGAGTAGGAGGAAATGCCACTTCGGATAAAAACAGTTGGATACTGTTCTCTTTTTTTAAGGGGTTTCTACTTCGGGGAGGAGGAGTACTTTGGGAGTGCCACCTAGGACGGGAGCAGTGTGTTATTATTCCCCCTTTTTTTTCTCTTTTTTTGGTGTTTTTTCATCTTTTTTTTTGACCCATTTATTTTTTTTCTTTTTTTTTTCTCTCTCCCTTTTCAATTCCCTTTTTTCCTTTTTTTTTTTACTTTTTTTTTTATTTCTTTTTCTTCTTCTTTTTTACTTTTTTTCCCTTCGCATTTCTTTTTTTTTTCGCTTCCTTTTTTTGTTTTACTATTACCGGTTTGTTACTTTTGTTTTTGTTTTTGTTTTTTTTTTTTTTACATATTTTCCCTTCTTTTTGCTTCTTTTTTTTTACTTCTTTTTTTTTTACCCTATACATTTTTTTTTGGGTTTCTTGTTCTTTTTTTTACTTCTTTTTTTCACTCTTTACCATTCTTTTTTTTTTCACTTTTTTTATTCTACTATTAACAATTTGTTACTGTTTTTTTTACTTAATTTTTTTGGTTTCTTCTATGTCTTTTTTATTTTTTTTCACCCTTCACGAAATGCTACCGCGAATGGGAATAATTGGCTACTATTCCTTTTTTTTGGAGGGCCTTTTTTTTTCTTTTTTTTACTTCTTTTTTTTTTTTACCCTTTGCTATTTGTTTTTTTATTTTTTATTTTTTTATCTTTTATCATTTTCTTTCAATAATTTGATACACATGAGGATAAAAAAAACTTGAGTCAACGCCGTATCTTGAGCGGTCAGAACCCTTCTTGTATTTAAAAATAGAAAACAGCAAAATCAGTTGTCAGTCACGTCACAATCTCAAAATAAAAAGCTCCAATTGGCTGAGTAAGTCATTTAACCATCATGGCAAGCCAAAACATAAATAAGTTTCAAAAACCAACCTGCGGGTTATATACTTGACTTTCTCCACGCGCGCTTAGTCACAGACACATGTGAGCCCGTTTCCACGTTCAACCAGATTTGGGTCCGTTCAGTCAACGCTCGTGGGAAGACTAAACTAAAATGAAATCCCAAAATTCCAAACCCGCTGGCAAAGATTTGACGGTCACCAAGGCGGAAACAAGGAAGAAAACTACCAACAGTAACACCCCAAATCTGTGTACATACGATTTCGGTGGATTGGGTTTTTAATTTGATCGAGGTAGGGTATTTGTTTCTCTGTGGATTTGCTTCTTTCTCTTGTTCTCAGATTTGATTTTGGGAATTGTATATAAACCGAAGAATTTTCTTTGCTGATATTGTAAAGGTTCTTCTTTTAGGGTTTTGTGGAGAGAGAGAGAGTTGTGGGACGTCTAAGGTGAAGGCAGAGATGGGAGAGAGGAAGAAATGGGGATGGGCGATTGGGGCTGCTCTCTTATCTATTTTTCTTGCCTCAGCACTTATCAATCGTAAAAATTGTCCTCACCTGTCTCACTTGTTTCCCAATCATAAACCCTGCCCATGTTCTCAGGTCTCTCTCTCTCTCTCTCTCTCTCTCTTCAGAAAGAAAAAGTAATAATATGGGGGTGATTGCTTAATTTTGTGCTGCAGGATACGAATAAATATACAGGAATTGTGGAGGGATGTTGTTGTGACTATGAAACAGTAGACAGCCTAAATGGAAAGGTCTTGCATCCCCTGCTTCAAGAGCTTGTTACCACCCCCTTTTTCCGCTATTTCAAGGTTTGTCCTCATTCTTCATCTTCTGTTGTTTTATGAATATCCCTATAAATGAGACGCCAAAAAGGATATGCGACAATCCTGTATCATTTTAAGCGCTCTCTTGGTCAAGAGTTTCTCATAAAACAACACGAGGATTGGTTTATAATATGAATTTCAGTAATGGATAATAGACTATTGTTTCAGGATAAACTATCCTCTTACTTGGTATAGGTTTTTTAGTTGTGCTAAGATGCTACAATATTTTCTTTCTTTCCTTTCTTTCCTTCTTTATTTTATTTTATTTTTGGATAGAAGGGGGCCACAATTAAGGTGTACTTCAGTTCAAAGCATTTGTAATTTTTCTCTTATGTTATGATGGAAACTTGTTTTAAAGTATCAATTTTCCATGGTAAGATATGTCCTTTAAGGTTCAGGGAGGTTTCCTGAGGCTAATACAGCTATTTTTTCATCGAGTTTTCTCCCAGGGATTTTTTTTTTTCATCCTACGGGTTGCCTAAAAATTTTCTAAAGATTAAATAAAGTAGAGAAGGTGGTCTTGTGGCATTTGATCACATCAACAATTGATTGATTGTTTCCATCTAATTTTTGTGGGGGGAGAGAGAGAGAGAGAGAGAGAGAGAGAGAGAGAGGCAGCGCTAGCTCAAACTCAATTCATCTACAATGTATAGTAATTATTATGGGGTTGCTCTATGTCAACCTAGATGTCACCTTTCTCTTTATGAAATGGTTCTTCTCACCCACCAAGTTAGTCATCTGTTTCTTTGAATTAGCAATGCTCTAATCTTATACCTCAATGAAGCTTAATCTTATACCTCAATGAAGCTTGTGTATTTAGAATGATTAAAATAGATCAAAAAACTAGGTGAAAATATTTATCATCTTCTTTATGCTTTAGGGAGGGAAAACTCAAACTGAGGAGAGAACTTAGTGAAACTGGTAGTTTGCTTGACTAGTTTTATAAGAAATATTTGCAGTTGCAGACAGAGTACCCTGCCTGATTTTTAGGACTTTCTTACTAGCTTCATATATAAGGTCAGAGTAACACACTCATGCCGGAAATCAGAGTTAAATTAGCAAGGAGCTTTCCGGACACGAGGCCCAATCGTAAACCGAAGTCGTGGTCGTCCTGCACTCATCCTGTCCAACCCAGTTCAAGCTCTTCATGGTCCAGAATGAAGCTCAATTGAAGGCCCAATCTCATGCCAAAAGAGGACCCAAGTGAAGGCCCAAGAGGATGCTAAGGTTCTGGCCCAATCTGGCCAGAACCCAGGCCCATTTCTAGGCCCAGCAGCAAGCTGGCCCAATGGCTGGCTTTCCTAGCCGTTGGGCCCATCAGCATGGAGAAGAGAGGAGAGGACCTTCCTCTCCTCTCTCCCTTTCAACGGCTAGAAATCTAGCCGTTGGACTCCAACAGCTAGATTGGGGAGCTTTGAGCTCCCCTCTTCCACTCTCATGCTTGCTGCCCCCTTTCTCTATTAATACCTTTCCCTTTCTTCTCATATTTGTAGGGTAAAATGCCGTTGAAGTCCCTCCTTTGTAAAGAGATTGAGTGGATTTAAATTGAGTGAAATGTAGTTTAAGATGAGTGCAAGAATGGAGGGTAAAATGGCAAAACCCCTTCCCTCTCAAAACCCCTCACTGCACATTTATTGGGCATCGACCCATTTGTATCGAGCAATTGTCCTGTGTTAGGTTTCTCAACATCTCTCAACTCTTATCATATAGGGCTAGGGCTAGTGTCCTTACCATAGTTCCACTACCTTTGTAATATATTTTTTCATATATACAAAAGAGAATAGTAATTTTTTTTTGGCATAATTAATCAATATCATGAACCATATTTCGACTAATCTGGTTTGGAGGAACTCTCCCAATGTAATGTTTTCCATTCCCAAGTTTTGATCCCGAAATTTGGTTAAGAGATCTAACACTTTTATCCACTAGGCTGACTGTCTGCTAGTAAAAAAAGTACTTTCTCTTTATTGCTTCCGCTGTCCTTTCGTCTTTCCTGCACCGGTGCTGGTGTCAGGATCTTATTTTACATACAATCACCCATCAACATTGTAATATAAGAGCTAGTTGTAATTACCTTTCACATGTTGTGAGATTCAAATAATCTGATGTGTATATGTCCAAAACCATATAAACATTTTGAAAGATGTAATACAAGAGCTAGTTTTAATTACCTTTTATGTCTACACAACTCTTGTGTCTTTTAAGCTCTTTCTTGGTTGAGAGTTTTTGATAAACTACTCTAGGATTCTTTACATTTTGAAAAAGCAAGCTTGTCCCCTAGAAAAAATGATTTTCTACAAATAATTAACCTACTGGGAGTAACGGTATGCCACTTCTGCTACCCTCTGACAACCTGGTGTTAGTTTTACCTGTTAGTGAGAACCGAAGGAAGGAATCTTATACTTGCAAATATAGGCAACATCCAATCATTTTCTAGCTAAGACAATCTTTTTACATTTTTGGCAAAGAACTTGTTTGGTCCTAAATAAATCTTCTGGGCCTATTCAATGACGTGTTTGCATGTCAGATCACCTCATAGGTTTGGGTACTAGGCATTGTCTCGAAATTCTTAACCGGGGGGGGGGGGGGTTGGAGAAATGTTGTCCGTACACATATCAACTAATATGTTTGCGTTTGTGTCAATCTGTGCATGCACATTGAACATTCATGCACAACTGTAATGATGTTTTGTCATGTTCTTTGTATTTCTTGATTTTAAATATTATTCTAAGATGTATGGATCATCACTCCAAACAGAACCTAAGCATTACAAATTTACAGATTTATTGTTCTCTGATGTATAAAATTCTAATAACGAGAGATTTCACAAAATTACAAATACAGTATGTTGAAAATTTCAAATATAAATTGGTGGCTTTGAATTCCCGGCTCTAATTCCTAATTCCTAAACTTATCCCAAATCAGTAGGGGTTTAAATAAAAATTCAAACCTATAACAGACCTATTTATGCAGGTGCCAAGTCCCTACTGCTAAGGTTGGGATTGGTCGAAAGACCCAATTAACCTATCCCATTGTCATCATTATTGAGAAGGATCTATTATGGGAGATGGTACTGGAACTCCCTTTATTCAATGACTGTTCGACTTACTGGATAGTTCTCTTGCTTAAATAGTTGTTCCACGTGTGGAATATGGCTGTTGTGGTTGCACTTACTTTGAATCATTGGGGCTGGTTGTGTGGAGAAATTCGTGACTCCAACTTCTTGCACAGAGTTTGTCTCTAGAGTTTTATGGCCTTTTTTATTACTTGAGATATTCTCCAAATAAACAATACGTTAGAGAAATTATCCTTCATTGCCTTTGTTGGTTTCATGATTTTTGTGAAGAGTTCAAGTTTGAGTGAAAAATTCACGTTTATAACCATGGTGATTAAGAATGATAGGATAGTCTACTCTAATACACTAAATTAATGCAGGACTGTTAAGGTAGGTTGCTTCCAATTGGAAGAATGGTCAGTAAAGCTTAAGGGAAGAGGTTGTAAAATAGGTATTCAAGGATGGTGCGTGGGAGAACTTAGGCTTTGTGCTAACAGATGGAAAATTTAGAGAAGAAGATGCTAGGCAACCTTGCCTTAGATCGAAATAACCAAGTCGTAAACTCTTATTGTCAAATCCCTCTATTTTAGTTTTATTTCAATGAGGCTACAAATAATACTAAACAACCTAATGGCAATTCTCAATTTTCTAAAAATTGCCTCAATCAATATATGAACATAATAAAACTAAAATATTACTAAAAATCACCACTCTCAATTGACTTTAGGACCTAAAAGAGTTCAAACTTTAACTTGGACTAGAATTTAAAAGAAATACAACTCATAAGATTCAATTTAACAATAGGTATCCTTACCTATTGTTTGACCTAGAAGACCTTTTCTTTTCATCATGAGACCAATGCCTTTTCACCTTAGGCCACAAAAGTGGTTATATTTCTACTCTTACCAAGCACAGGTCACACTATCTCTAGTACAAAATTCAAACCAAGTACCTGAACGGATGCCTAAGAATGAAACTTCTTTGATTAGCCTAAAAAATTTCAAGTATTTGAATTTGCATGTGTGATTTTGTCCATATATTTTCTATGCTAATATAGTGGTTTCATAGCCTTTGGATGTTGAGTTCGATTTATTTGTTTACCTTGATAGGTGAAACTGTGGTGCGATTGCCCTTTCTGGCCTGACGATGGTATGTGCCGCTTGCGTGACTGCAGTGTGTGTGAATGTCCCGAAAATGAGTTTCCAGAATCGTTCAAAAGGCCATCACGTCCTGGCCTTTCCTATGATGATCTAATGTGTCAAGAGGGAAAGCCAGAAGCTGCTGTTGACCACACACTGGACAGGAAAGCTTTCAGGGGGTGGATGGAAATGGATAATCCGTGGACAAATGATGATGAAACTGACAATGGTAAGTACTTTCATTAATAATGCTGGATGTAATTCCGTGATACAAACTAAAGATAAGGTGTTGGATTTTTCAGTTAGGTTTTAGTTAGATAGACATATCAATGAATACAGCTGACGCTTTGCCTAGGATCGATATTAATAAGCATATGTCATTCTACCCATATTGCTACTCTGTGAGCGAGTTTATAGAGAACAGCATACTCATATAATTGCTTTCCGTAAAATGAATCTTGAATATTGTTGTCAGTGAAGATTTCTATGACCTCAAAGCTCTTCTTAGAAACTGAGCAAAAGATTTACAGTTGACTTGGTATATGCAGATGAGATGACATATGTAAATCTTCAGTTGAACCCTGAACGGTATACAGGCTACAGTGGTCCATCTGCTAGAAGAATCTGGGATGCTGTTTATACAGAGAATTGTCCAAAATGTGAGTTTTATACATTACATACAACAACAAACAACAAACAATAAACAACAAACTGAGCCTCAATCCCAATATTTGGCGTCGGCCATTTGAGTTTTATACATTGCATGCTTTCATTAAATGTTTAGAAGTTTTCATTTTAAATTTAAGTGCTTACGATTGATTGATTTATGCAGAACAATTACTTTTGCCTATGTAGAGCAAATGCTTGTTATTCATCTGGAGACCCAATTATACTCTGTGTGCTATTAATAATGAATCCCATGGTGGATTATTCCTCATCTGATTGCACTAAAGTGACTTTCTGTAAGGGTTAGATTGGGAGCGATCTTGAAAATTTAAACCCTCTTAGTTGACGAATTGCAACTTTGAGTATTTACATAATGGATAAAGTTAATTGTTTTACTGTGCTTCTACACTAAACAGTGTGTACTGATTTAGCAGTTTGAGTGGCAGTCAAGTATTCAATCCATATGAATGTAAAAGATGGCTGGCTGTTATGGCCATAGACATTGACCTTTATTTATTCTTTTATGGTTTTTAATACTATCAACTGGAAGTCTTGTCACTAGCATGGTGCTATACATATTGTATTACCTAGGGTGGTGGGAAGAGGCTTCAATTTGTGGATCAAGAGCTATGCGCCTTTTTTTTTTTGGTGTATATATAAAATGGAGAACTTAAAAGTGTAGATCTTGAAAAGCAGGGACAATTATTCTAGAACTTATCCTTGAGTCTTTTGTTGGAGTAGTAGTAAGGCCATTTTCTTTATTTTTGCTTTATCATGGTGGAGTTAGTGGCTAATGAATTTTGTCCATGAATGGTTTCCAAGATGTACAAATGAGGCCTGGTTATTTTGGTCGGTTGGAGGGACAATGGTTTCTTCATAGACATGAGAGACGCTTTATACCTTTTTTCTCTCTGTTCTTCTTCTCAATTTTGGCTTTATATATCTTAAAAATAGTTACATTGAAAGCAGATGTTAATTGTACAGAGCTACATTCTTGTGCACATAAATTATCTGTTCAGATGAAGCTGTTTTGTTGTACAAGCTGTTTTAGAGGTATGCTTCAATGCATTGACCCTATCTACTTGCAAGAATACAGTTGAATACATGGACGCCTTTGGACCTCCTGAGTCAGGACCCATTTTCACATGTTATCAGTCTTCAACAAATGTAAATAAGTTTTTCTTTTCCTTGACATTGAATTGTGCATTCTTCTCAAAAACCAATTTGTGTTAAAAGTGCCTTGAATGTAGTTGGGAGAACACATTATTTGTGTCATCTTCCTGAATTTTCTTGTGCCTTTATTATTTGAATTGAAATAGACGAGGTTGAAACATTTGGTTACAGAAGTGTTCAAGAACTTTAAACCAGTTAGTAGAAAGTGTTGGAGGTGTTTCAGGACTGTTATGGAGATTTAGAATTATTAGATTGAATTGGAAGATCTCATATGGCAACTGGGAACTCTTGGGCCCTGTAGAGTCAGCAACATCAAAGGAACTGCGATAGCGAAAGATTGGTTGAGACATGAATTAGAAATGAGTTGCAGTGTTGAGTTTGCCTCGTTAAAAATGAGGAGGAGTTTACTTGTTATAGTTCCTTCATTTGCATTGAATGTGTGTCAACGTGTGGATGTTCATTAACTTTTTTAAGGTAAATCTGCAACTCTTATGAAGTCTGTTAATGGTTGGAGGAGCTCTAATGCAGATTGGCATAAAATATGGCATGAGTGCTGCGTTTCATGCTATCCTGTGGTCGGTAGTTGTATAAGCAAGCTCTTTGATAGTATTTTTCTATGGGGGGTTGGGGTTTAGTGAGCTTTGTGATAGTATTTGTTTAGGGGCTCTCTTTTTTATTTTATTTTAGTTTTATTTGTGGGGAAGGGATTTTTTTTCTCCCTCTTTTGGGGAAGGGGGTTAGGGAATCTTCCATCTGTGGACTTCTTTTGAACATTCACAATGAAAACTTTATTAACTCAAAATGTCTATTAGAGCATGTGAACTGATCAAAACAGACCGTTGGATTTAATAGTTGGATTATATGATTATGGTGAAAACTTAATGATCTTTTATTGTTCTGCCTGCTGAGCACACTTGTCATCAAATATTGGTTTTCTGTATGGCATTTTGATTTGTATTCTTTTAATCCATTTATTTTAATAGACTGTGTGCTGATTCCTTTATTTTGGTCGATTGCAAAGAGTAAAGTTGTGTATGAGGAAGTTATATGTATGTTTATTATTGTATCTCTCTCTCTCTCTCATACACATGCGCACATACTTCCACACCCGCACCCACATGCACCCACACACTTTCACATTTATGTAGCATTGAATCTGATCATGGTCTTAGAGTTATGGTTGCTCATAAAGTCCAGAAAGCATGAATTGCTTCTTTTTTTCTTTTTCTTTTTTCGTTTTTCTATGTGCCTGTGTATGTCTCTATGTTTTCTTTTACTTGGCAGATAATGGTGGGTTATTTTCCTTTATAGATGCATCTGGTGAGGTTTGCCCAGAGAAAAAGGTATTATACAAGTTGATATCTGGCCTTCATTCATCAATTTCTATACACATAGCTGCTGATTACCTCCCGGATGAAACTGCAAACCTGGTTTGTCTCTTGCTCATTACTTTTAAAATGTGTAAATATTGGTTCTGTTAGTTGTATATAGCTTTTGCTTCAACATTGAATGTCATGAGGAATTACATTAAAGGATAAAGGATTTGGGCTCATGGAAGATGCAGTCAAATGATCTGTCAATACGCTTTTTCTGACGTCTAACTTTTTGAGCATTAACCTTTCATGGTGCTCTTGTTCTGTACTTGGCTTGATAGTGGAGCTTCCCAAGGTTTGGTTTTTTTCTCTGGTGTGAATAGGCCACCGCAAGTGGAGATAATTTCCAAAATTGAAAAGGAGGTTCATTCAAAGCCTACGCTTAGAATGTATTATGCATCAGTACATGTATATTTCAATAAGTGATGGATCATATTATTACCCTCAAAAGGAATAATGTATTACCCTTTCCTTAAGGAGGGCAATATACAACTCTTATTGAAGGCATAACACTATTGATTTTGAATAAAATAAATTAAATACCTTGTACTAACACAAGACTTTATTTTATGGTAATAGTTACCCCTCTTAACATTTGTCAGTGTACCTAACATGACATAAGAGGCATGAAGCTATGGTTTATGCCAAAGGGATCCCTGACTTGTGGCAGGTTTTGTATTTGGTTCCCTCAAGTTTCCTGCATGGTGTTTGTTTGCCTTAGACCTTTGCCTTCCTAATATTTATGTCACGATCATTTGTCATGCATGGCATCTGTGCTATGGAATCATTAGTAACCAAAAGGTACTTTCTAGATATCTGACATTTTTCTGCTTACAATCTCAGTGGGGACATAATCTTCAGTTGATGAATGATCGTGTTCTAAGATATCCAGATCGAGTTAGAAACTAGTACTTCACTTTCCTCTTTGTTCTTCGAGCAGTAACAAAAGTCAGTTAATCTGTCTCAATTGATTCTGATCACATAATTTTGACACCTGGACACAAAATAATATAAAATTTCCCTTTTTTTCTGGATTTTTGTGTGTGTGTGTATGTAGGCTGGAGATTATTTTGATCAGGCTGATTTTGATACTCGGAATAATGAAGAAGATCTGAAAGCTCAATCCTTGATGAAGCAGCTACTTTACAACCCAAAACTCCAAGATGCATGTCCACTTCCTTTTGATGAAGCTACATTGTGGCGAGGCCAAAGTGGGCCTGAACTAAAGCAACAAATTCAAAAGCAATTCAGAAACATTAGGTTCGTCTATCTTTTTTCTCATGGTAGAACTTCACTTTCCCTAACTAGAGAATTTATTCACTTGTGGGGCCTTAAGAACTATTGGGGGCCTAGTAATATATTGGATGTAGAGAGAAAAGATTTGTTATTAGATAATTGTGATAATTATTTACATGGTTAAACAAAGAATGTTTTAGGCTATGAACTTATGTTGCTACCAGAATTGGTCTGGGACATAAGTCTTAAGCTTCATTTTGGAGTAGAAGAGAAGGAGGTGTCATTTTAAAGAGAAGAAAAAAGAAGAGGGGCGAAATGGAAAGCCTCTCAACTTTCTTTAAATCACCCAAGAATGGAAGATGTATGTTTATGTTTAGATAGTCTAAATGTACTTCTTTTGTTTTAAAAAAAATATGTCGCCACCCCTTCCATCTGAACTAAATAAATCAATTGTTGAAAGATCTTGTTCCCACCTTATTTTTGGTTCCCTTCCGTCTAATTCCACAACTAAAAGTTTAGAGTTTGGAGTGCAAAATGTTGGATGGCACATATATTAAATCTTCTGGCTTGATGATAAGCATGTTTATTTGAGTATTTTTAGTCCTCATTTCTATACCATTGCCCCCTTTTCAATTTTGTGACTTCGATATGTGAAACCATTTAAATTTTTTTTTTTTATATCAACCATTTAAAATTTCAAATTAAATACAAAGGACCATTAATTCTAAACTTTTTGAAGAATCCTTAGACAGTGGCTGTGAATGACTAATTTTTCCGGTCTTTTCAGTCTTATCTGTTGAACCAGGTCGGAAAGATTAAGAAATAGATTCATTTTATTTAATTTCTTCTCAATATTCATGGGACTAGCATTTTGGGTTGATCCTTCTTGGTTAGTACACTTATTACACTGTGCCTGCAGAAAGGGAACTAACTATATTTTCACCCTATTGGGTTTGGTTGTCACATTACGGGTTATTTTGCATGGCCTCTTTCTAATTTTGAGTTACTTGTTATATATGGACATCATAGTTGGGAATTATGGTTGCAAGTTTCAGCATAAGCTTTTGTAATATGATCATATTTCTTTCATAACATACATGTAAATAAGCTTTTGTTTAATTTTCTCCTATCTTTTCTGTGAGGATGCTCCTATATTTGTGCTGTTATCACTTCCTTTTTCAGCATGTAACCGTGAACCAAAATAAAAGAGTGACAATGGCAGAAATATAAATACATTATATTAGGTGAAAAAAGTAGCTAATTACCTCAACATATTGCAGTGCATTGATGGATTGTGTAGGATGCGAAAAGTGCCGGCTTTGGGGAAAGCTTCAGGTTCTTGGGCTTGGAACTGCTTTAAAGATCCTCTTTTCTGTTGATAGTCAAAACAAATCTGACCAACAAGTAAGTTTCTAAAGTCATTAACTAGATATAAATTTGTTAAATGCCCCGGTGACTCTCAATGCATTGAGGTACCATGCTACCTCAAGCTTGACTTTATCTTCACTTGTGTTGTGTGTCTAGCTTGCTTACGTGGTCTTTATCTTCACTTGCGTGGTCTGTCTAACTTGCTTATGTGGGCTTGCAGCTACAGTTACAACGAAATGAGGTGATTGCGCTACTGAATCTGCTCAATAGACTCTCAGAATCTATCAAGTTTGTCCATGAAATGGGACCGTTGGTCGAGAAAACATTTTCTGGACGTGTTTCTGACCCTGAACCCGCTGTTAGCTTATGGCAAAGATTATGGGAGTCTGCAAAAGGGTGTTGGTAGTTCAGTTTGGTGGCCGTAATATTATGGTGATTTGAGGTTAGACAGGTCAGTCTTCTTTGAGGATCCAATTTTGGTTAAAAACACAAGTTAGTTCAGTTTACTGACGGAGAGAGCATTCATATATGAGTCGGGGTTTGAGACAAAGAAAGCCCAACAATTTTCTATGTAAACTATAGAGAATACACGTGGGGGCAAAAATCCCCGGTTAGCTCGTGTTATACGAAATGTAAAAGCAGCATTTCTTTTTGTTGGTACATGGCTGATTTCTTGTTCGTGGAACGGCCAACTTAAGCAGATCTATTTTTACTTTTTCGAGTTTCCAAGTCAGTTACATCCAACTTGAAGACGGCTAAATAGAGAATTACTTTTTATTTTTATTATATATATATATATATATATATATATATATATATTTGAAGTCATTGCAAGATATATTCTATATGAACCCTAACGAGTCATAATATTCATGATCTACAGATTCGCCCCCCAATATGGCAAACTTTGTTATATCCTTCTTTCCCTTTACCCTTCTTTAGTATAATTAATTTTTAATAAAAACATTAGAATATTTTATGTGATTTAAACATTTTTTTTTTAAGTACTCCACATGTTGTCGTTATTTCGTTTTCCACGGTTGTAACATCGTTATGAGGCATTAATGCACGAGAGTTACAATACTAATTAATCATTTGCAACATATATTGAGCCAAAATGAATTTAAAAGTAAAAATGCATAATTCTCTTCGCCATGTGGTAGCATCATTGGATAACTCTTCACGTGTTGATATTACCCTCTTAAGCACTATTTCCTTTTTCTTTTTCTCTTTTGCTCTTTTCTTTTGGTCGGACTCAAAGCACGAGATTGATCACAACGGGTTCTGCTTTCATAAATTTGAAAAAAAATTATTGAAATTTAAAGAAGGCTCTCCCCAGCTTATATTTTTCTCATTAATACACCGGTTTGAATTCCTGAGATTTTTATGAAGTTTTATTATAGATACATATTTTTTTTTTTGTATAAATCACTGATATTTGATAATTATATTAAATTTAATTAAATCCGTTTTAAATCGAGTTAGACTCTTAAAATTCTCCTTATATTTATTTTCATCATATATAAGTTGTACTTGAGATATTATTTAAGGGAACCAATGTGGCCAGCTAGGCGTTTTTAACATCTTTAATACCTTCATTTATTTTTTTTGTTTTACCAAGTAAAAATACAGAGGGTTCTTGGTATCTTTCTTTACTTTAAGCGTAAGTATTATAGACTACTTACTATAAAAAATTTAAGGTTAATTATAATTATTGTGAAGGATGGAGCTAAGAGGGCAGAGAAGGCTATGCTCATAAAGTTTTCCAAAATGGAAAAATGCCACCAGAGTTTCTAATGGATTCCATTTAAATCCAGTTACATGGTTCGTCCCCTTTTTTGTCCTCGTTTGAATCCGCAAACTGTCATTTGTCAAGGGAGCAAATTTATCCTTTTACTTTATAAGATCCATGCAGAGAATTTGTAGTAGTCCAAAGTAAGTTCAAACTATATCAGCAGGTAAGTTTTTCACCATAACAAGCATCACATAAAAGTAACCATCTAAACAGTACAAATAATCACATGGATGATAGCGTCATCCATAAGAAGGCCTCTCCTCCCTGCTTTTAGGAATACATTGCAAGAAAGTAAGCCTTAAATGGTCAGTTCTGTGTCAATTATAAACCCAATATTTTTTACACCCACACTCTCACCTTCTCCTTTTGACTCTGTTGCTTCTGCTGAATTTCCTTTGGAGCCGCTGCTGCTGCTCTTCTTGCATGACCAAGCAGCACTCTATGTGCTATCCTCCCTCGGCTTCCAATAGAGACTCTGACCTTCTCCATCCCCACATTAACTCCACCTCTTTTATGATCTTGCTGCAATGGAGACTTCATGTATCCTCTTCTCTGAAGGCTTTGCCTCAATATATTACTCAACTTCCTGCCTCTAGGTTTGACTTCCTTTGGACTAGTGCAACTAATCTGTTCAGGCAAGCAACCAGCTTCAACCTTGTCATTGTCTTCTTTCATATGGTTTTCAAATTGAAGTGGAAACTGGGTAGTCGATATGGGTGTACTAGGGAAAGGAATTAATGAGTTGCGTCTTTGAGCTGGGACTAGAGGCAACTTTCTCATTGTGGGGCAGAGAGAAGCCCTACCAGACTGCTGTGGTGCTTCTTGTTTTTCAGGCATTTCAATGTAGTTCTCTTTCTCATTGAGATCAAGGCACTTCGCATAGCCATCTGTTGGAGGGAGAGGGGTTGGTGGTTTTTCCATGAGTTGTCGAGTGGCATTACTATTTGGGTCACTGTGATTTTTCAGAATTCCTATTGGTCGGTTTGCAAGTGGTGGCCTCCCAGATGCAGTGTTCTCATCTTCTTGCTGTTTATTAATTTGGAAGTGCTGTTTTTGCTGCTGCTGCTCAGCTATTTTTGTATCCACGTGCTGCCTTGCAAGCTTTCGCTCTATCAAGAGTTGGGATTCCAATTCTTTTACCTGCAAGATGATCCCAATAATCTCATGATTTCAGCTGCAAAAATTTCCTACGAGCACTTTCTTCCATATCTCATACCTTGTCATGCAGGTTTTTAATTTTCAAGTCTTTTTCTTTCATCTTCGAATCTACTCCAACAATTGTTTCCTCCATCTTCTTTATTTGCAGATCTTTGATCTTCATTTCCTGCTTAGTCTTCTCCACCTACACAGGAAAAAGTTTCCAGGTTATGGAGATCGCTAATTCAATTGAACCAGGACAAAATGACAATATACAGGAAAAAGAAGTCGATGGGAAAAGGAAAAAAAAAAAAGAAAAAGAAAAAAGAATGATACCATCTGCTTGTATTTCAGTGGTTCAGCGCCATCCAATTGCTTCTTTGCTGGACCAAGCTCTATTCCTCTGACTCTACTTGCGAAATTAAGGGAGCAAAGAGTCTCACTCAGATCATTTTCATTGGGGCTGATTTGTACAAACATCAAGGTCTTTGAATCTCCACCTGCAATTAATGACTCCATAAATCAGTTTTTGCATGTTAAGGTTTTCATGTACAGGGAAAGCAAAAAAGTGAACTTAATGAGAATTCAAATCTACTATTAAGTAGAGAGTACCTAGAGAGTCTTGAAGCAAATGCGTGAGCTTTGAGTTTCTGTGAACAAGAAATTAATTTGTACAAGTTAAAAAACAACTATCGCCATTTATCAATGGATTAGAGAGTTAAGTTGCATTCTTGACCTGAAGGGTATGTGGGGGCTCTTGGTTGCAAGAGCAGATATAACGTCACCAAGTGCTGAAAGAGATCTATTAATATTTTGGGCTTCCTTCAGCCGATCCCCTTGCACTTCTGTCTTGGCTATTCTCTCACTTCCTGCTAGGTCAACCAGCCATAGTTTGCTTCTTGTGCATTCTCCATTCAGCAGGTTCTCTCCCTTCACAATCACACAGTGTATACTGCATTAAAAAATAATCATAGTCAATCAGTAGGGAACTACTCCAGCATATACAATATTACTGTGTCTACATGATTTTATAAGAGTAAACTGACCAATGCGAGCGGCTACTGTGCTCGTTAGAATTAGTTGAGCCTATAGCTCTTGCATTGCTTCCTGTCTGTAGAACGTCCCAGACTTCATTCATGTTGGTTACATGAGCTTCGACCAATCCCGGAACATGATGGACTCCTTCACCTACTTGCCTTATTTCAAGCCTACTGGGATCATCACTGAAAGAAGTTAGATATAAACTTTGAAAACTATATAATATATATATTATATCCAGAAATAGAAAATGCACTGCAACATTTCCAGTCCTGTTTGCATCTTATAGATAGAAAAAGTTTTTCACCCTTATAAAATCCCGGAGAAGCTAAACATCCTTTGAAAAATGGAAAGAAGTCTGGATGTAAAAGTACTCATCATCAACACCAAAGAGCCCCATTATTAGGTGCGCAGACAGAGATCCTTGTATAATAGGAGGGCAGTGGTGGAGCCAGAAATTTATCTTGTGGGTACAATGCACATAGGGGGAGCAGTTATGACTTCTAGGGAACAAAGAACAAATGACATTTTTGTGACTTTTATAGTCAGTTCTGAAAATAAATTTATTTATTTACTATTTTTTTTAATCAAAACTGCCGTTAAAGGAGTGTGTGGGTGTGTGTGTTTACAAAATTTCAGGAAGTTACCCCCTGCCCCCTTGATTGGAGGTACTCTTGTAAGGTTAGTAATTTGGAAATATTCTTCTCCATGTAGCAAGGAAAAAAACAACTCTATGTAACAGAAGTACTTTCAAGATGATAGTTATGAGATGAGAATCTGTTCGCTTCCACCTGTTTATTAGGACAACTTGAAACTAAGGATCATCAGGAATTCAAGTGTCAAGGGATTAGGAAGCATTTGCATGCAGGGTAACAAAAAAAGGGAACCCACCTTTTTGCAGCTACACCAGTCTGAGATCCGCATACCAGCAAATCTCGAATCTGCTCATTATATACTTCTAATACACTTACTGATATCCCATATCGATATAGCTTCTCCCGCTCCTTAATAATGTCAAAAACCTTCTCAAGAGTCCTAAAGTTGACTCCACGGGCTTCATCAGTACCTTCCATCGTAAAAGTCTTTCCGGTTCCTGTCTGTCCATAAGCAAATATGCAAACATTGTATCCATCTAATACTGATGTTGCAAAGGGGGCAGTGCCTTCAAAAACATCGGCTGCACGAGAATGACCAAGAATCAAGTTTATCAATGACAATGGAATATCAAAATAATGTGACAAAGACAAAAGTAACATCTTAAACATCAACTTGCATCTATTTGGTTACCTTGTTCTGCTTGGGGACCAAAAACAGCATCAAACTTGAAAGATTTCCTCAGAACTACATTAGATTTTACTGTTAGTTCACCATCCTTGGAAGATTCAAAATCAAGTGCCATTGTGGCTCCAGAGGCAATTTCTTCAGCATTGAGAGGCCTACATCGGCAAAACACCCTTATGTTCCCTGCAGGAGAAAACTGTCTATTAGTGTCTGTTGAGTCTGGATAATTTCCAAATATTCTTACTGTCTTTGTGGCAACATATTTCAACTGACCTTTCAACTCCAAAACCTTATTGTAAAGTTCTTTCCGCTCCTTAGCTCCTTCAATGAATTTATTCTTCAAATCCTCATGTAAAGCAACTTGTTTCTTTACTATATCAAAAATGAAGAAGAAAAATGAGCACTGTATAAGAAAAAGGTGATCGAATTTCAATTTCAAGCTAAAACAATTTTATTTTATTTCATTATTTGTGTGTATGTTCATAAATATGCGCCTACATGTGGACTGAATGGCCAATTTAATCTCATTCATATCTTCGAGGCACTTCTTGTATGCTGAGACCTCTTCAGAAAGCTTGACATGTTCCATCTTCAAACTCTGTTAAAAGAAAGACCTCGAAATTTCATGATCTTCAAATTTAAGAATAACTGCACCCCCCAAAGAATGGTCTTTACCTTCACTTTTCTGGTTAAGTACCTCAAGGATGAGTTCCACTTACTTTTTTCTTTGACTTGCCCTTCAATGGCAAAGGCTGTCAAAAAGGAAAGGTTAAGAGATCATATACATCCATGAAATGGTTAAATCCAGAGATGAGGACTTGTGCAGGACTTATTTGGTCGTCCTATGGAATGAATGATTTCTTTTGCATTTGTGTAAGAAAATTGTCTAGAGAAATCAAATCATCCTTTTTCTGGGGGGAGGGGGCAAGGGGAGATAATAAATGAACTATAATTAGGCATGATAAGGTCATTTCTTGTGTTAAGAGAAATAGTTTCTTTCCAAACTGCTAGTATACATTATTAAATGTACGCTTTGCAATGGAACAATTTATAACAATAGGTTTATATATAAAATGTACCCATTAGATTGCAAATAGGCTCTTACCCAGTGAACCAACATGCATTGATTTGCGCATAAGCTCATTTTGAAGCTCTTGTAGAGAAAGCCAAGCTTCCTTGCATTCTTTAGTTTTGCGTTCATTATCCCTCTTAAGCTTCTCTAAAGCCCTTCTATTCTCATTTAACTCCTTGCTTTGATTCTCATAGTCCCTTTGAAGCTCTTTGAATTTCTCTTCGCCACTACAGCTGTGACCATCCTATGACAAGAAAAGAGACTCATCACATGGTTTTTCATTGTGTGACAATGTAATGAAACATCAGAAGTTTTTGCTGGATATTGCTTTACTTTTGGTGATTTGCTCTCCGGCATTCCAGACATCCTTGTGATTTTAAGTGGTTCAGATCCTTCTAGGCCTGGTCAGAAACTAGCCAAGCATTAGTACTATGGAAACATGGTATTAGAAGTCCAAGAAAAGTACAGTGGGGGATAAGAAAAAAAACTCACTTGAGGATAAATCTTTCCTTACAGAAATTCCACACAGAATAGGGTTCCCAGTAACCTTTGCGAATCTAATGGATAAGCATTCGTCTCCAGCAACAAAAGCATTGAGATTAGATATGACAAGAGCACAATTCGCACCCACTTGAGCATATATATCTAAGCATGAAACAACCTGCAGATGCGACAACAATAATGAAAACCAGGAATTACCAACAATTTATTGATTCAGATTTGACCTCTGAAAGTTTACCTTCTCCTCCTGAATGAAAACATCGAATAATCGCATTCCTGGGGGGCCACTGGTGAACACAATCTCAGCAAAATGAAGATCAACAAGGTACTTGCCACTTTCTAAGGATCTAAAGTTGTAACAGAATTCTCCAAATCGTGCCGTTTGGTATAAGGCTTGACCATCCCTATCCCCAATTTTGTGGTCTGTCCTTATAACATCCCCACCTATGAAACATGAGTCCTCCATGAAATTTGCACCACAGGGAGTTGTGACACCATCGTTGGAACCTGCATTAATGCTTATTACAGGAAGTGAATCTGATTTACTGTTGTTCATTGTCTGTGGAAAAAGCTCCAAAGAATGTTGCCTTGAGAGAGAAAATTCTGGGGTTTCAGTGGTTTTGGACTTCTCTTTAGTTTCTTCTCCGCCACGAATGCCTTCCTCTAAAGAAAGCACAATAGAGGACCTGTTGTTCCTGTTCCTGTGTTTAGTCTCCAAGAAATATGGGGATTCAACACTACTGCTTTTAGGGAAATCCGGTGAATAAGCTCCGACAACCAAGTTCGGCGACGTTGGGGCAAAAGCCAACATCGCTTGTCCTAATTAACCAAATGTTTCAATCTTTTAGCACAATAATTAAGATAGATATGGTAAGAAACAGAGATCAATTGAAATTCTCAAATTCATTCAAATTAAAAAAAAAACCCTAATTTTGATGCCCAGATAAACAAAAAAGAAATTGACGAAAGAATCGAGAGTTAAGGAGCGTACCGTGATTTGAGTCGGGATGTAAATCTCCTGAATCTGCCATTTCTGGGGAGATGAAGCTCAGGCCAGTGCTTGAAATTTCGGCCAAGAAATTGGATCCAAGCAATTAAAGAAGAGAGAGAAATGATGAGATTGGACGGTTGGTTTCGCTTTTTTATTTTTTTCCTGGTGGAAAGAGAATTAGAGAGACAATCTTACGATCGAGGCTCAGTTCTTGACAAGAAACGTCAGTGATATGAAGTGGGTCACATTCATAATGATCTCCGGTGATAAAAAGGTCAAAGAGGGCAGATTTTTTGAGAGAGAGAGAGAGAGAGAGAGAGAGAGAGACCTTTCCTTTCGTGGAAGCCGTTGATTTGTTAATTGGCGAACGTTCTACCTTTTTTCTCCCTTTGTACATTATGACCGTTAGTTTTTGAAATTTGAAATTTCAGGACCGGGTGGCAATGGCGTCTTTCGACGTTTCTGGGCCGAGGGACGGGCAAATTCAGACCGGTTCAACCTTGAACAAATTCCCAATAAACTTCTTAACTTGTTAAACCAAATTACATAAAAAAATAAAGGATAATACTATGAATTACAGACGAAGCTTACATTTATTAAATATAGAAATAATATTTTAATTAAGGAAAATAGAGAAAAAACATTTTTCTATGTTTCACACAATAATTCCTCTAAAGTTAAAGCTAAACATTAGCCATTGGATATGTGAAGTGACTTGAAATCTAGTAGGATCTGAGAAGAAGGTAATTATAAAAAAGGATCATTAATATATCAATATTACAAATGAGGAGAACACAATTAAAAACAATAATAACGGAAACGTCTATTTTAAATAAATAAACAAATATTTCGTCAATTGAAATTTAGTAGGATTTGAGAAGAAGGTAATTATGAAAAAGGATCATTAATTTATCAATATTACAAATGAGGAGAACACAATTAAAAACAATAATAATGGAAACGAGTTTATTTTAAATAAATAAACAAATATTTCATCAAATGTTGTCCTTGTTTCTAAATTTTGATCTCTATTTCTATTTTGTGGTTAAACAAAGACAATCCACAATTATATATAAATAAATATTTATCATTAGTTAATGCATTAAAAATATAAAAAAAAAAATGAATTTTTCTTTTTATTTTTCCTTTTTTTTTTCCTCTATATATAAGAGGAGGACAAAATTAAAGTTCAATATCCAAATTTTATTTCTCAATGAACTCAAGCATTCATTTCAATGGATTGTCCATAGTATAGTAAAACCATTTCCCTTTAACAATTTTTCTATTGCATATTTTCAAAACTCACTACTTATTAAAATAAAAAAAGTTAAAATTTCTTATTGTCAGTTTTGAAGGACAATCATTTGCTTAGATTATTAGAGAATAAATGTGTTGGATATTATACGATTTTTTCTATTTAAAAAAACATAAATTGAGAGTAGAAACGCAAGTAAAAATTCTTTTATATGAATTGTACTTAATATTAATAATATATTAACAATAATAACAAATTAAATTTTAATCATATGAGAGACCAATGTAGAAGAGAGAAAAAATATAATATTAAAATTTAAAAATAAAAATAGAGAAGATAAAATAAAAAAATGAAATAATGAAAAAGAAAAAAATAAAAATAAACTATTCATAGAAAAATAATATAATAGTAATAATAATAATAATAATAATAATAATAATAATAATAATTCAAAAATTGTATATTAAAGAAGGTGTATAGGACTGCAAATTCAAATATTTACGGTATTAAAAGTTTGAGAATAAGTTGGAGAAAAATATGAGTGAAATTAGCTAATTACTTGATTTTTCAAAGAAGAATACCATTGAGAAGCTGATTTTCATGGGCTATTTGCTCAAGTATATCTTTATTAACGGCCAACCATTTTTGATTTTGAAAATTCCACACTTGAGGGTAATGGTTGGACTTCAAATTTGAGCAATTACAACAGTAAAAATTTGAGATTTCAAAAAAGAAAAACATGCTAGAAATCTGGATCTTTCCTAGTTCTTTGCTGCTGCAAGTTACTTTGGAAGGTAACTTTAACTCTTTAAATTTTTGCTGCAAGTTACTTTGGAAGATAACTTTAACTCTTTAAATTTTTGTTATGGTCACTAGTTTTTACGGAGTTCGTTGAAACATGAAAGAGGAAAGTTCAAGCTTCAAATTTGGATCAGAATAGTTGGATTATTTCAAGAAATCAGGAGGAGGTTCAACACCTAAAAATCAAGAAATTCACCGGGAAAGTTACTACTCTTTGGCCAGTAATTTTGAATGTTACAGCAGGTTTTTAAAGCTGAAGAATTCAAATAAAAAGCACCACAAACATCATGTTTGGAAGTACATTACAAAAACATATACAAGAGTAGATTACACACAAATTAAGTATAAGAAATCTCTGCAAAATGAAGAATGCTGCTTGACAATAGCTTGTTCTGATCTGAAAATTTTTTGCTGCATTTGTCTTCCTTTGTGTTAAGTTTTGTAGTGAGTTTTGTGTAGTAGTTCCGGTGAAAGTTATCCAACCACCACTGTTGGACGAAAACATTTTCAAGCAAGGAACATCAAAAATCAACAGTAGTTGGGTTGTATTTTTGTAATTTCTTATCATAGTGAAAAACTAGTAAATTGCTAGATTCTGACTTGCTGGCTAAAAGGGTAGACGTAAACACAAGGTCGAACCACTATAAAATCAGATTTGTCTATATATCCTTATTTTTATTTTCCACTACATATGTTTGGAATGATTATAGAATTATTTTAAATCTAAGTGAAATTAGATTAAATTTTTAAAAACCAATAAAAAACAATCAATTCAACTTCTTTCTTGATTATTATAGGGATCAACAATAATAATAACAACAACAACAATAAGAATAACAACAACAATAATAATAATAATTTAATTGGTTCAGATTCTTTTATACTAATCATTTCTATCTAAAATTGTCTTCTTAACTAAACTCTTGACACTCATACATTTATGGATAATTTGTATGTAGATTTTCAACGGTATATCTTGATATTTCACTAAGTCTCATATATTTAAGATCTCACTTCTCGTAACTGGTGCATTTTTAGATTTTCATTGCATTTTCAAACTATTTTAGGCGATACTCTCTAATCTTATCCACAATTGAATTTAATCCCAACTTAGTATGTATTTTTTCATTTCTAATAATATCTTTTCTAATTTTTACCACATATCCATATGAATATTTTCATTTTATGTGTAATCATATCTTTTCTAGTTTTTGAGAAATCCTAATTTTAATGTTCTCTTAAAATTATTGTAGTTTTTTATCAATATTATTTAGTGTGACAATATAGTTCTTTTATCAAATAATACTAAATTCATCATTTAAAATAATAATTATATTTATAATTTAAAATAAACGTACCAAATAATAATTTTAAAAGATTCATTAACCATATAGATATAAGCCTGAACGACCCTTTGCCATCTCGGATTTCATCATCCTCCAATTGGTGGGAGGTGATTTGTCCTTGCAGAGTTGGACGTGTGATGTGTCTTTTTTTTGTTTTTTTTTTTGTGTGGGTTGGAGTGGGGTTGGAGTGAGATGATCTTTCTCTCTCTTTTTTTATTACAAAAACCATAAAACTGGAGATTTATATCTCTCTCTAGGCAGGTAAATGGACACGCATTTCCAGTTTGTCGTACAAATTAGTTGAAAAGAGTTGTTAAGAAGAGTGGTGTACCATGATTTTGATGATCATGGTATATATAAGCTATGCCTATAGGCTCTCTATGTCTCTTTCTATATATATATATATATATATATATATATATATATAAGCGGGACAAATAGACATAGAAATGTATTCATTAAGCAGATTATGCTCTCTCTCTCTCTTAAATATTTGTTTTGTTTGAAATTTGTTCAGCTACTCTTCGTATTTATTGCTAATTCCAAAAATATTTTTTTCCATTCCAATTGAGAAGAGTGGTGTATCTAATGATAATCATGGTGTATGGAGGCGATTACTCTATTCTGAATGTTTGTGTTTCAGAAGATTTGTTTTGCTACTCTTTATGTTTATTGCTGATTCCATTTTTTTTAGTTCCTATTGAGGAGAGTGGTGTGACTGATGATGATTGTGGCGTATGGAAATCATTCCTTTGCTGTAAAAACTTATGTTTGCATTTTCTACTTCTAAGTATGTGACATCGGAAAACTCCAACTTTGATGTTGACGCTAAAAAATCCTTTAAGATCTCTGTATATAATTTTTGTATTTTATAAAATATATGAGGATGATTAATTTAAATATGAATATAGATTTTGTTTTTGGACTGTATGGCAATTTTTTGGGATCTCAGTCAATAGACTCCCAATTTATAAGTCGTCGGTTACTGAAATTCTCAGTTACCGGAGTGTTTGGTGCTTTGAGGTTCTCGTTTACTGAAGTGTTTGGTGCTCTATGAAATTTGGTTTCTTTGTGATAATTTATTTACTTGGTTGAGTTTTTAACGTTTAGTGATCTTTTTTTAATTTTGATTGTGAGTATTTGTTTTTCATCTATTTGAAAAGTTTTTCAATTTACCTTCCAATACAGTACATTGAATTGCTTAATAAAAGATCCTCCAACCATGATTCATAAAACTGGTATAGAAGCTATTGAAGTTGAACTTGAATGAATACACATTAGGAAGAACCGGAAGCATTTTATTCTGACACAAAATCTTTAGCATAATGATGTGCTTTACAAATTTTCGATTATCAAAAAAACAGGACATGACACCAACAATAATATATAGTTCTGTACGATTACAAGAACTCCCTGATTATTAGAAAGAGCTTACAAAAACTGATGATAATACATAGTCGAACTAACAAACACTCGGTAACAGAACAACCGAATAGACCCTTGTAACCGAATAGTTGAATAGGTTCTCGATAACCAAACAATCACTTGGTAACTGAACAGCAAAATAAATACTCGTAACTAAATTGTCGAAAAGGGGCTAGGCGCTAGTTGAGTTTTTAGCATTTGGTTATTGTTTCTTTAATTTTGATTGCGAGTATTTGTTTTTCATCTATTTGGAAAGTTTTTTCATTTACCTTTCAATACACTACTTTGAATTGCTTAATAAAAAATCCTCCAACTATGATTCACAGAACTAGTACAAAATCTATTGAAGTTGCAATTGAACGAATGCACATTAGGAAGAATTGGAAGCATTTTGTTCTAAAATATAATCTTCAGTATAATGATGTGCTTTACAACTTCTCAACTATCAAAAAAGCAAGACACGACACCATCAATAATATTTAGTTCTGCATGACTACAACAAGAACTCCTCGATTATCAAAAAAAGCTTACAAAAACCGACGATAATATGTAGTCGAACTAACAAACACTCGATAACCGAACAACCAAACAGGCCCTCATAACCGAACAATCGAACAACCGAATAGACACTCGGTAACGAAACAGCCGAATATGTACATGATAACCGAATAGCCACACCAGCAGAATAGGTATTTGTATCCGAATTTCCAAAAAGAAGCAGGTGTTTCCTAAACTGTCGATAACCAAACAGCCACTTGGTAACTGAATCGTGATTCACACAACTGCTACACTTTGGCTGGACTTGAAGCAATTTATTACTTCACTTTGATAGATAGGTTTATTTATGTATTCAATGTTAACTTTATTTCCATTTTTCTTAAAAAAACAATAGGGGAGCACTTGAGGGCTGGTGTTGCTAAAAGCTCAAGCATGTATTATAATGAATTTATTGAATCTTTAAAGGCAAACAAGCATGTTGAAAAGCCATTGGTGGATTCATACCCTTCATACATTCCACTCGATTATAATAAATTGCTTAACCAATGATCATGGTGAGTACGAAGTAATTAAGTAATTATTTATATATGAATCGGGTAGATATTTATGGGTTGTTTAATTGTAGAGCTATGTGCAGAACTACATTTTAGTCATCCTTCTTGGATGCCATGTGAACTATAGAACTAGTCCCTTCTTTTATAATTTAAATATTCAAGAACTGAAGTATGATTTTCTGCCATCTTGAAAAAGGTTTTATTCGTAAGGAAACATGTTTGTAATTCCTGTTGGAACTACAAAAGGCTGGAAAATAGGAAATATGTAACATTTTGCTAGGAAATAGGACCGAACAAGCTCTCATAACCGAATAGCCAAATAGGCACTCGATAACCGATCAAGAATAGGTACTCGATAATCAAACAGCCACTTGGTAACTAAATAGTCCCTCGTAACCAAACTACTGAAAAGTTTCTCGGGAACCAAACAATCAAATAGGCACTCATAACCAAGCTTTATCAAGACCTTGTGGCCTTAGAATTTAGGATTGAGTTTTTATAACCGAACAACCGAACAGCTGAATAGGCACTCATAACCAAACACCCGAATAGCCGAATAGCTGAATAGCTGAATAGCTTAAGGGGTTAGAGGTACAAGTGTTCCAACACTAATAGGTATATTAAAATTATAAAATAATAAATGTACCAAGCCTTGCTGTGTGTTTCCAAAGCTTTTCCCTCTCCAACACTAAGCTCTCTCTCTCCTTACCGAAGCCTTTCCCTTTCAAATAGTTGCCTCTCTCTCTCCTTACCGAAATCTTTCCCTTTCCGATGCATACATCTCTCTCTCCTTACCAAACTACACCCCTCTACTACCATAACAATCACTCTATTGGGATATTTAGGATTTAATGATGAATTTTGTCATTTAGATTGCTTCTGAACTTCTTTAAGAGGCTCTTGGTTGATTGATGGACTTTTCGTGAAATGCTATACTCAATTGAATCAATCTGTGAGAAATTTATTTTCTCTTGTAATTTGTATATTTCCAATACTTCTATGTTTCTGTTTTGTGTCTCGCTTGCTCCCATTTACTTTTCTCTTGGATCTTCGATCTATTTTGTCTCTTGGTTCCTCATATTCACTTCTTTCTCGATTCTCCAATTTGTTACTTCTTGTTATGTTTTGTGTGCTTGGCATGGAGATTTCAACTTAGTTGACTCGGTTTGAATTTGACTAACCCATTTGTCTCTCACATGTTATTTGTTGCTTCTCCGCTTTGTTCCCACTCCACATATCTTCCAATCTCTTAAATCTGTAACTTTTTTTTCTTATTCTAGATGTATCATTTCTCAAGTAGAAAATAAAAGAAAACAATAAAATTTTTCATAAATAAATAAAAAAAGTCATTATACTAATCGACCATGGTAGAAGAGGCTTGCGGGTCTCATCCAATTGATGCCAAAATGTGGTCATTTGACTATATTTTCTAGCAGTCATGTTTACTCTTTTGCGCCGTTAACTATTTATTTGGGTGAGTGCAAGCAAACACACTCTTTTGAATTATTTAGAAGTACAAACAATAGGACACAGAATCTAATATGAAAAACTAACCTTTTATTAGATATCAACCGGAAGCTTACAATGTTTGAGCACTCAAATCTGTTCAAAGGTGCTCTTTATTCAGCTACTGATAATTCCTATAGTCAAGACCATTTAGTCTAATACAACACAATATTGACTCCGCATGATGTGAAGTTTGAATTTTGTATAAAATGTTGGGATCATGTGCCCATTGGAAGTTAGTGGTCGAGTGAAGTCAAAATGTAAAGAGAAATTAGGGGTGATAAATATAAAAAAATAGATGATTTATTTTTGGGTTCGTTGTTTATTATTTAGTATTGGCTATAAGTGTTTTCTCGTTGTAGTTTTAGTCAACGAAAGGTTAGCTTTTGGTGGATTAAAAGGAGTACTTTGGTCGACCAAGGAAGGGGCTTCGTCGACAAAGGAGTTTGTATGGTCGACCAAGCTTTTCATAGTCCAAGAAATGTTTTGGTCGAGCAAGCTTTTCACCCTAAGCTCCTATTGCTACATGTTTTACAGGATTACAAAAGTGCAATTGAATAGCTAGGCAGAAGATAAGTCACAAATAAGATAATGAGAAACTTAGATACTATTGGCTACAATTTTAAAAATTATTGTGGCAAGAAAGACAAACTTTACATACTATTTGTTTCGACTATCCTCCATTATTTAATGATGATCATGGTATATGTTGAATAAACTAGGTTTTGATAATGATTATGAGTAATGAAGTTTGATTTTAGGTAATTAATTTAAATTAGAAACAAATTAGAATAATTGTTAAAATTGGTTCTAGATGTCCAAGTCACCTCATTCATATGCATAAGACGACATATGAGCATGATTGATAGAAATTTTATTAAGTCAAAATGGCCAAGACGACCTGAGGTTTGACATAAGACGACCTATTGACTGCACCATAGAAAATAGGGCGACCTGAATCTTGGCATGAGACGACCTGAGAAAAGTAAGTCTCAGAAGTCTAAATCTGCAAAACACCTAAGGTGACCTGACATTCTAGTAATACGACCGGACTATAGCATTTAGGATAACAAGTCGTCTCAGCAAGTATGACAAAGCGACCTGACAAAATTGAGTCACATAAATCTAATTCTGCAGTACCTAAAGACGACTCAGCCTTAAAGCCAAGGTGACTCAATTACTTTTAGGACAACCCAAATATATCCATAAGATGACTTGAACCTAGAAACAATAACACAAGTCGCCTCCACAAAATGCACAAGACGACTTGACTTATTCATGCCTGAGAAACAAAAGTCTGCACAATAGATGAGACGACCCACTTGTATACATAAGATGATAATCTGAGCTCTTAGCATATAAGTCGTCTCACTCACAAACACAAGTCACCTTGCAAAATGAGAATCAAGCCTAAGGTGACTCATAGTTTCTATAAGAAGACTTGTGACTTGACAAGACTACTAAATGTGAAGACAAGTTCTCTTATCTCTCACATTGACAAATGAAAATGAATAGTTGTCAAAACAAGCCAACCCAAACAAGTCCTCTTATAGTCATGATAAGGCGACTCGACTAATCAATAAGGTGACTTATGAATTTAAATTGCAAAAAAAAGTCTGCTTGTAATCTCGATAGATTGACCTGTTGTCTCTAACATTTATTTGTTAAGAAAAGTTGATGCGAATTTATTATACTGTTCACCTACCTCATCAAACACTGAAATGCATTCAATAATATCCAACGACTAAACCATATTGCTCAACTATAAAATTCATTCGAGAAGATAGAAGAAATATGATCTGTCATGCAACATTTGAAAAACAAATCTCTGAACATCACTCACAAGTCATACTCTTGATTTTGTTTAACTTGCACTGTAACGAGTATTCTAAAGATTGAAAGCTTCATTGTGCATTTTATTCTCTCTCTCTACTTGCTGTGTAAAACCAGAATTGTATTTTTCTGAGTTTGTTCGTAAAGAAAAAAAAAGAGAAGTATCTGAATAGGTTTTTGATTAATCCTATAAAAAATCAATTCAAAGTATTTGAAAAATACTTGTATGGTTTACTAACACTACTGGAAACTAGTTTGTAATTCTTGAATAGAATAGTGGATTCGAAAATCTAGGTGAAGCCTAGGAATGAACATACACCAAGAAGGTGGAACCCCTATAATTTGTGTATCAATCTTTTATTACATGTTCTTGTTTACTCATGTAAATCAATTTCTATTTTAAATCTCTGTAATTAATCAAAAATTTATAAATAACCTATTCACCCCTCTCTAGGTTATTATATTCAGTGTCAACAAGTGATATCAGAGCAGGTCTTCTGAAAAAGGATTTAGCAACCTCAGAAGGGAAGAATGAGGAACTTCATTATTGCCCAAGATGAAACAGGTTGAGAAATATTGAAGAAGGAATCGAATTCCAAACGAAAGAAATAGATGGAGTGAGGGTTCATGTAAAAATGAAAAATATGACTTCTGAAAAAAAGAAAGCCTACAAAGCTAACTACAAAATTATCAATTTATTGCACCTAGCCTTAAGTCTTAATGAGTGTAATAGAATCTCATCATGCATCACTGCAAAAGAGATATAGGAAAGATTGGAGGCTACATATAAAGGCACAAATCAAGTGAGGAAGAATAAAATAAGAATATTATAGCAAGAATACGAGACATTCAAAATGAAAGATGGTGAAAGTGTGAGAAATATGATAACAAAATTCAATACTATCACAAATAAACTAAGTCTGCTAGGCAAAGGAATCAGTCAAGAAGATATGGTTGACAAAGTACTGTACTGCATGCATAAATCTTGGGAAGCCCTCATAGCTATTGAAGATCCAAGAACCTGGAGACTCTCACAATGGATTAGCTAGTTGGTTCACTAACTACTTATGAAATGAAGGTAATCTCCAAAGGAAATAGAAATGAAGAAAGAGGAAAATCCATAGCATTAAAGTCTGAAAGTGAGGAAGAAAATTCAAGCAGTGATGAAGATGAAGACATGACACTTCTAACAAGAAAATTCAAGAAATTTATGATGAGAAAAAGAAACAAAAATAGAAGAGAATTCAAGAAACCTAAAAGAAGAGAAGAAATAAGATGTTACGAATGCAAAAAGCTTGGACATATTAAATCTGATTGTCCATCACTCAAGAAAGCAGAGAAAAAGGAGAAGGGAAAAAAAAAGATCCAGCAACTTGGAGTATGAAGATGAAAGTTCTAGTGAGGAAGAACATGAACAAGAATAAGTCAACTTGTGCTTCATGGCTTTAGAAGGTGATTCAAACATTGAGATAACATCTTCAACATCTTATTTCTCTGATTCAGATTCTGATCATGATTTAACTTTGATGAATTACATAATGCACTGCTAGAATCTATTAAGGACTTGAAAAATATGACCAAGAAAAATATAGCATTTAAAAAGGAAATAATCAAATTAGAATAAGATAAGAATAAGTTGAAATTTGAAAATGAGAAACTCGGGACAGAAAATAATGAATTAAAACAAGAGAAAATCAATCTGGTTGAGAAAATCAATTTGAAAATGAGAAACTCGGAACAGAAAATGCTCATGACTTGCATGCTGAATTGAAATCAAGTCCATTGATATTTGCATTCACAAAGATTTAGAGAAGGAATTAGATCAAGAAAAAGAAAGAAACAAAAAATTGAGTTCACTACTATATAAATTTGCTCAAGGACAAGAAAAATCGAACTTAATACTTGGAGCTCAAAGAGCTGTCTATGACAAGGTTGCCTTAGGTTACAATCCAGTTTTGACACAAAAGAAACAATATAGTTTCTTTGTTCCCGACACAATAAAGGATAGATCAAAGACTAAATGTCATTATTGCATGAAGCAATGACATAGTTCACACAACTACAAGCTTAGAAGAAGATCTATTCTAAACCAATCAAAACCATCTAGAACACATACCAAGTGCACTTACTATATAGTTTGGACAAGTGCTGATTTAATGACTTAAAATATAAGAAAAAAATTCTGAAATGGGTACCAAAGCATTCTCCTGAGACCATGATGAACACTAACATTGTCGGACCCAAGAAAGTTTGGGTATCAAAGGGCAATACTTGATTTTTCTTTATATAGATCTATCTCAAGACCAAAACTCCTGAAAATACATGGTTTCTGAACAGCGGATGCTCTCGACATATGACGGGAGACCCATCTAAGTTCAGCATCTTGGAAGAGAAGAAATGAGGCAAAGAAGTCTTTGAAGATAACTCAAAAGGAAAAGTAATTGGCATAGAAAATATAGGTATGTTTCCTACTCAAATTGAGCATGTGTTGCTAGTTAAAGACTTAAAACATAATCTTCTAAGCAATAGTCAATTGTGTGACAAAAGTTTTATTGTTGTGTTTGATCATGATAATTGTAATGTGATAGATAAATCAAACAATGAGATAAGATTCAAAGAAAATAGAAAAGGAAACATTTATATCATTAATTTAGAAATCTTGAATGTTCTAAAAGAAGCATGTTTAATGGCTATTGGAAATGATGATGCTTGGTTATGGCATAGGAGATTGGATCATGCTAGAATGGACTTAATTTCAAAATTAGTTAGAAAAAACATTGTTAAAGGAATTTCAAAATTGAAATATGAAAAGAACAAATTGTGTGATGCATGTATGAAGGGAAAACATATAAAGTCTGCCTTTAAGTCTAAAAATGTAATCTCCACATCAAGACCCTTAGAATTGCTTCACATGGACCTCTTCAGTCCAACTAGAACTCAAAATTTAGGAGGAAAGTACTATGACTTTGTAATAATTGATGATTTCTCAAAATATATTTGGGTATTATTTTAGCCAAAAAGGAAGAAGCATGCAGTGCATTTATTAAGTTATGTAGGAAAATTCAAAATGAAAAAGG
Source organism: Dillenia suffruticosa (assembly GCA_033439265.1). Lineage (NCBI taxonomy): Eukaryota > Viridiplantae > Streptophyta > Magnoliopsida > Dilleniales > Dilleniaceae > Dillenia > Dillenia suffruticosa. The sequence continues at coordinate 8,824,264 of JAVTVX010000005.1, forward strand.
ATGCACAATTAATAATATTAGAAGTGATCATGGTACGTAATTTGAAAATAAATCCTTACAAGGATATTGTGATGAAATTAGAATATATTACAATTTCTCTGCACCTATAACATCTCAACAAAATGGTGTTGTGGAGAGAAAGAATTGAACTTAAAAAAAATGGCTAGAACTATATTATGTGAGCATAACTCACATAAACATTTTTGGGCTGAATCCGTTAATATAGTTTGCTACATTCTCAATAGAGTATTGATTAGACCAATCATTAAGAAAACTCCCTATGAATTATACAAAGGTAGGAAACCCAATATCAGTTACTTTCATGTCTTTAGATGTAAGATGTAAATGCTATATGCTGAACAATGGAAAAGATAATATAGAAAAATTTGATACAAGAAGTGATAAAACTATATTTTTAGGATATTCAATCATTAGTAAAACATATAGAAAATATAATAAGAGAACAATGATAGTTGAAAAATCAATTCATATAAACTTTGATAAAAGTGACCCCCTAAGTAAAAGGAGTTTTGATGATGAAATTCAAGAAGTAGAACAAATACTACAGCAAGTGTCAATGGAAAATGAATAAGTAAAGGAAGAAATCAATGAAGATAGAAGTGAAGAAAATCAATCAAACCTTCAACAACAAGAAGAACAAGAGATCAAATTCCCAACCATTAGAAGGAGTGTCAATGTAAAAAATATAATTGAAGATATAGATGTTAGAGTTAGAACTAGATCTTCAACTCAAAATCAATGTGAGTTTGTGGCCTTCATTTCTCAAATTGAACCGAAAAATATTGATGAATCTCTAAATGATGAAAATTGGATTCTAGCCATACAAGAAAAGTTAAATCAATTTGAAAGGAATGAAGTATGAGAGCTAGTTTCTAGAACGCACGATCCATTCGTGATAGATACAAAATGGGTGTTTGGGAACTAGATGAGTATGGAACAATCACTAGGAACAAAGCTAGATTAGTTACATAGGGTATAGTCAAGAATAAGGGATTAATTATGACAAGACATATGCTCCGGTAGATAGATTAGAAACTATTAGAATGCTACTTACTTTTACATGCTATATGAACTTCAAATTATGTCAAAAGTGATTTCTTAATTGGCGTATTAAATGAGACAGTTTTTGTAGAACAACCACCCGGATTTGAACACCCTAAGCATTCGGATCATGTGTTTAAATTGTTCAAAGCTTTGTATGGTCTAAAACAAGTTCTAAGAGCTTGGTATTAGAGACTTAGAAATTTCCTTATTGAAAATGATTTTGAAAAAAGAAAAGTTGATCGAACTTTGTTCATTAAAAGAAAAGGCAAAGAAATTCTATTAATTCAAATCTATGTGGATGTTGTAGTATTTGGGGTAACAAATGAAATTTTTTGTCAAAAATTTGTTAAATCTATGTATGCAGAATTTGAAATGAGCATGATGGGTGAACTAAATTATTTTCTTAGTTTACAAATAGGGCAGACAAAAAATGATATATTTATCAATCAATCCAAATTTGCTAAGGAGTTGAACAAGAAATTTGGGTTTAGTGATGTCAAAGGATATGCCACACCAATGAATACATCAGTTAAGTTAGACAAAGATGAAAAAGGAAAGAAAGTATGTCAAAAATATATAGAATAATGATTGTATCCCTTCTATATTTAACCGCATCTAGACCCAATATTCTATTTAGTGTGTGTTTGTATGCTAGATTTCAATCTAATCCTAAAGAATCTCATTTAGTCGCTATAATGAAAATTCTAAAATATCTAAAGGACACATGTAATTTAGGATTATTGTATGATAGAAATTTATTTTTTGACTTATATGGATATTCTGATACTTATTTTGCTAGTTGTAAAGTAGATAGAAAAAGTACAAGTGGTATTTGTCAATTTTTTAAAAGTATGTTAGTATCTTGATCCTCTAGAAAGCAAAATAGTATTGCTACTTCAACTACAGAAGCAGAGTATGTAGCTGCGGGGCTATGTTGTGCACAAGTCCTATGGATCAAGCATCAACTTGAGAATTATATGATGAAATTTGAAAACATCTCAATAAAAATTGACAAAACTAGTGCAATAAATTTAACAAAAAATCCTATGCATCATTCTAGGACAAAATATATTGAGGTTATATATCATTTTATTAGAAATCATATACTCAAAAATGATATAATTTTAGAATATATAGAAACTGAAAAACAAGTTGCGGATATTTTCACCAAATCTTTGGATAGAGAAAGATATTGGAATATAAGAAGAGAATTGGAAATGATGGATTGAATCCTTGATTTAAATATATATATATATATAAACTCATTTTATAATCATTTGAGGAATATAAGAGAAATTTTAAGAAAAATTTCAAAGTCATGAAATTTGACCAAGGGACGGGTCGTTTTACAGGATCAGTAAGTCACCTTACTGGTTCAGAATTGAGATAACAAGTCTTCTTGTTCTAAGAACAAATCGAGAATAAAGCTATCTCAACAAGTCATCTTACTAAAGAAATGAGACGACTCACTAAATATAAGTCATAGAAGTGACTCTGAAAAAAAACATGACTAAGACGCCTTAGTAAATCAAGAAGGCACCTTAGGGATAATAGACAGATTTATTTTATTTTCTAAATCGTCTCATGATCTAACAAGTCGCCTTGTAATAAATACAAGACAACTCATCATGATCATGACACAGAAAACGAGTTTTGCAAACATCTCTGAGTCGCCTTAACCTTGGGAAGACGACCTGATGTCTTTGGGTTCCTGTTACATAAGACGACTTGCTACCTAGTACAAGTCGCCTTGCGTGATAAATTCAAGTCGATTCATCGCCTTTTGAAGATGACTCACTTGGCTTATAAGTTGGGTAAAATCTAAAATCCAAAATTTAAAACCATTTCATCTCTACCAAGAACCCAAATCCAACCCAAGTCAAATGATTAAGGTTTAAATTCATGATCTCTTCATATTCCCTCCATACGTTTTCCCAAATTAAAACCCTAACTCTAATTGACTCCTTCCAAAATCGCCTTCATTTCCTCTATGGCTTCTTACTCAAGCCATTTGAAGCACCTTTGGTGAAAAATGAAAAGATTCTCCCTCTCTTACAAAAGCCCTAACCATTTAAAGCCTCTCACTCTCAATACTCAAGAACACCAACATCTCAAATGGAACCAAAGATGAAAAATCCAGCAAAATTCAACGAAAGTGACTTCCCTTTATTAGAGAAAAGTAAGTCTTTCTCAACCAACTTTTCAAAAAGGAAATTGAATCTAGGTAGACTTATAAAATAATTTTCCTTATGAAGAGCATCTATCACACATCTCATATAATTCATTGATGAGCCCAAATGAGAATATATATGACATTTTGGTTAGGAAATTCTACGATAACATGGAAGTTGTTGAGGAGACTAGAGAACACGTGTTAGAGACTCATTTCCTTTTTCCTACGGGAATTGAATCATGCACCTTCAAAACACACATTAAGGGAAAGCAAATCATGTTACTCCCAAAGTACTATGCATGATGTGCAATCTAGAATGGACTCCCTCTGTTAAGTGTGTGAAAAGTATATGAAAATGACTCAAATCCAATGTGCTAGAATTATGTTTAAGAATGCAAATCTATCAGAGATGAGTGAAGTGGATTTGAATGCAAAGAATCTGGGGATTCATGAGCGTCTTCTACATCTTATTATCATTCATGTACTTAAGCATAGAGAAGGAAATCACACACACATAACCAAATAGAATATTTGGTTGATGGCTTGCAACATAGATGGTAAAAATTCTGAATTGCATTTCCTAGTACCTTATTTCATGATTGAAGCGGCCAAATCAAAATCTGCAAATCTACCCTATTGCTCTCTCATTTCTGATGTGTTAATAACAAATAAGATTGATTTGAAAAATGAGATTTATACAAAATTAAGCACGAAATATGGTATTGGCGAGCAATCACCGAAAAAGGCCAAGTGGGTGTTGAAGAATGGGATGGGAGAAACTAGCGGAAGAACAAGAAGGGGTAGAAAGAAACGGAAACGAGAGGAGGCGGGACCAAGTGAACCATCTAGAGAAGGATCATCCGAGGAAATTAGGGCTCAATCTCTTCAAATCACACCTTCCTATGGTGCTCCATCCACATCTATTCCTACTTCTGAAGTCACCATGGACATGATTTGGGGTTCCTTAGTGCACATCGAATCACAACTCCTCAAAATTAAAGATCAAAACTCTCTCACTTATGCCAAGCTGACTAAATTGGAAGACCAAAATAAGACCCTTCATGGCAAAATGAATGTTTTGGAATCCCTGATTCACAAAGATCAAAGTGGTCCTTCAAATTCTCCACCAGTTGATTCTTCTATCCCTCCATCTGATGAGCCACATGCCTAAAGAACCAACATTTTTCTTTTTGCTTGTAACATTAACATTCTCTCTATTTTTAGGTGTGTTGTTAGTTTGATTAGTTTCTTCCTTTTGCTAAGTCATTCTTCAAGGACCTGGTGTGCTTATTTTGCTGATCATGTTTAATGGTAGTATTCTCTTCAATGACTTTGTCTCCTTCTTTTGCTGATGACAAAAAAGGAGAGAAAAATATATGGTTTGTTTTGGTATATTGTTTTGCTTATGTTGAATGGCATAGTTGAATGACTTTGTGTTTTTGTGTGTTGTTTTGTTTATGTTGAATGGCATATCATAACATTGGTATTTATATTGAAATTGTGAGATTTTGGTGTATTGATATTTTAGTATATTTATAGCATTGGTGTTTATATTGATTAAATGTCTAAATTATGAAAAAGCTACATATATCATATTCATATGAAGTATGACATTATGCTAGACATATACACTATTCATACTAGGATGACTTTGCATTGAGTAATGATAGAATATGTCTCTCAATAATTTAACATTATGAAGGATAATTGTATAAGTAAAAATGGTAGTATTGTTTAAAATAAAAGGGTGAGAGCAATATGACATCAATGATACACATTATAAAACTAAGTGTGGATAACATATGATGTATATCTTTCAGAAAAAGTGATGTTTAAGACTAATCATAAGCATTTCAAAACTTAAATTGACATGACATTGGTTGAGGGGGAGCATTTTGAGACTTTTCAAATAATTTTATCAATTATCTTCAATTGGGTTTTGTCATCATAAAAAATGGGGAGAAATTGTTGAACAAAATATGTTTTGGTGATAATTAGAAGTAATGAATTTTGATTTTAGGTAATTAATTTAAATTAAAAACAAATTAGAATAATTGTTAAAATTGGTTCTAGATGTCCAAATCGCCTTATTGATATGCATAAGACGACCTATAAGCATGATCGATAGAAATTTGGTTAAGTCAAAATGGCCAAGACGACCTGAGATTCGACATAAGACGACCTGTTGATGAATCTTGGCATGAGACGACCTGAGAAAAGTAAGCCTCAAAAGTCTAAGTCTGCAGAATACTTAAGGCGACCTGACATTCTAATAAGATGACCTGACTATAGCATTTAGGATAACAAGTTGTCTTAGCAAGTATGACCAAGCAACCTGACAAAACTGAGTCATAAAAATCTGATTCTACAGCACCTAAAGACGACTCAGCCTGAAGGCCAAGCTGACCCAATTACTCTTAAGATGACCAAAATATATTCACAAGACGACTTGAATCTAGAAACAATAACACAAGTCGCCTCCACAAAATGCACAAGACGACCTGACTTATTCTTGTCTCAGAAACAAAAGTCTGCACAACAGATGAGACGACCCATTTGTATATATAAGACGACCTAATCTAAGCTCTTAGCATATAAGTCATCTCATTTACAAATACAAGTCGCCTTGCAAAATGAGAATCAAGCCTAAGACGACTCATAGTTTCTATAAGAAACTTGTGACTTGACAATGCCACTCAATGTGAAAACAAGTTCTCTTATCTCTCATATTGACAAATGAAAATGAACAGTTGTCAAGACAACCCAACCCAAACAAGTCCTCCTATAGTCATGATAAGGTGACCCAACTAATCAACAAGGCGACTTATGAATTTAAATTGCAAAAACAAGTCTACTTGTAATCTCGATAGATCAACCTGTTGTCTTTAACATTTATTTGTTCAGAAAAGTTGGTGCATATTTATTGTACTGTTCACCTACCTCACCAAATACTGAAATGCATTCAATACTATCCGACGACTAAACCCTGTTGCTCGACTATAAAATTCATTTGAGAACAGAGAAGAAATATGATCCATCATGCAACATTGAAAAACAAATCTCTGAACATCACTCACAAGCCATGCTCTTGATTTTGTTTAACCTACACTGTAACGAGCATTCTAAATATTGAAACCTTCATTTTGCATTTTATTCTCTCTCTCTACTTGTTGTGTAAAACCAAAATTGTATTTTTCTAAGTTTGTTCGTAAAGAAAAAAAAAAAAGAGAAGTATCAGAATAGGTTTTTGATTGATCTTGTAAAAAATCAAATCAAAGTATTTGAAAAATATTTGTATGGTTCACTAATACCACTAGAAACTAGTTTGTAATTCTTGAATAGAATAGTGGATTCGAAAAACCAGGTGAAGTCTGGAAGTGGCCGTATACCAAAAAAGTGGGATCACTATAAATTATGTGTCAATCTTTTCTTACCTGTTCTTGTTTACTCGTGTAAATCAATTTTTATTTTAAATCTCTGTAATTAACCAAAAATTTTTAAATAACCTATTCATCCCCTCTAGGTTATTATATTCAGTGTCAACAGTATATGGAGGCGATTTGTTTGTTTTGAAGGTTTGTGTTTCTGAATGTTTGCTTTACTTGACGTTTGTATTTCTATTCTGAAGGTTTGGGAATTAGAGCTTTTGTTTCTTTGAATTGCTTATTCATCTTTTTATAATGGATAACTTCACCTACATGCATGCCAGAGTCCACAGTCTAATTCATGATTTCATCAAAAAAGCAGGACGTGGCATAGTTCTGCATAACTATAAGAACTTCTCGATTATCAGAAAAAGCTTACAAAAACTGACGATAATATGTAATTGAATTAATAAGCACTCAATAACCGAACAATCGAACAAGGCCCTCGTAACCGAACAGCTAAATAGGTACTCGGTAACTGGACAGCCAAATAAGTATTCGATAACAGTCGAGCAAGTACTCGTAATTGAACTGTTGAAAAGTCACTCGGTAACCGATCCGTCAAACAGACACTCGGTAACAAATGAACGATGACATGGCTTGTTGAGCTTTCAGCCTCCCTAGAAAGCTTGAAGCCAAATTGCTCACCCATGTTTGCCATCATTTTTGGACTCATATTTTTCTCGATTCTCCCATCCATTTTGTCTCTCAGTTCTCTCATCCGTTTTGTCTCCCAGTTCCTCCCATTTACTTCTTCTTGATTCTCCCATTTATTGTCTCTTGGGATGTTCGTATGCTAGAGCCTCATGTTGATCGATGGACTGCTTGTGAAATGTTGTGCTTGAGGTAACCATTGTAACCATACACGCAGCTCGGTACCCATCCTCCGTCTTAATCGTATCATCATATATTTTACAAAATATAAAAATCTCTAAATTAATTATCATCAAAACAACAAGATAATGCAGTTCCGTATTCCCACACATTCGTTTTGTTTCTTGATGTTGTTGAGTCAAGTCTGTTGAATACAATGATGTTTTTTCTTGTTGGTTTGGCAAATGGGAACTCTTCTTCTGTTTATACTGTTGAGCTTTTTGCATGATGTTGTTGGGTTCTTTCTGGGTTTGTTGTAGTGCTTTGTCTGTTGTGGTGTTTGTATAACGTGGTGAGTTTTAGTTTGGTCTTTTGCTCTACGTGGGGGTATGTTGTGGACCATTGTATAGAATGCAGGAAATAAGTCTAGCGTTATGCACGATGTTGGTTATGTATGCCCACTCAGGGGATAACGGGTAAATCTCATTATCTCATTTATTATCTATTAACCATCTAATTATGCCCCACTAATTACTGAATTGGGCCCACTAATTACTGAATCGGAAGATGCCCAATGTGTGTGTGCTCCTTCTTCCATAGAGATAGAATGGAGGCTAAGGTTTCTTGAGAGAGAATATACATCTCTAACATAATGAGGGTTTAGGAAAATTTTGCATAGGAAATTTTTGGTATCACTACCATCACCGGACTTTAGGCTTGAGGCATCGTGACAACGTAATGGTGGTTCGATCTCGTGATCACCATCCCGACCGTACAATCCGTTCTAGAAATTTCACGACACGATTAAATTTTAGAAAACTAACCTCATCGAGGTATAAATCTCAAAAAATTCTGATTTAATTTTCTACGCTTCAGTATGTGCATGATGTGTCGATTAAATCCAACACACAAGTTATATAGTAATCGGCTTACATTTTGTAGGAAAAAACTATTTTTCTCTGGGCACATTATTTTTATTCCGCTAGTTACTTCTCGATACATTATGCACATTATTTTTGCTCCTTGGCGTATAACCTCTTGGCACATTATTTTTACTTCTCGGCACATTACTCTTATGGGCCAACACTGATTGATAAGTGATTTTTTTTTGGGGGGGGGGGGGGGTTTCTTTTTCTTATTGGATGATGGTAGCACTATTTTGTTCTTCTCAGAGCAACTCCACAATAATTTTACCTCGTTAGATTGACATGGATCATGGTACTCTACTTTTGAGAATTGAGGCAAATTTTACATGCATATTACTCATGGCAGAAACCACCATTTATTCATTGCAAATTTGGTGGTTTTGACCATGGCATGGTGCCTTAGTAGCTGCTGGCGGTCAATGAGCATAATGGAAGATAAATCATTTTTGCCATTAACAAATTGTAACAATAATCAACAATGAATGACTTTCATTGACAATAAATAGAGATCAAACTCCCAACCCCAAGAAAGAGTTTACTTTCTCGGTCTTCGGTTCGACTTTGCTAGAAGGCAGTTAAGTGTTTGAAAAAAAACTAAAAAAAAAAGGTCATGTTATCCGATTTTCATAAATAACAATAATAAAAAGCAACGGTGGCCATTTGATACTTGTTATAATAAATTTTAATTATTTAAAATTTTAAAAATGATAATAACTAAAATTTATCCTTTTTTAGTTTAACGGTCACTATTTTATATGCACTTATATTTATGGTATACCACGACAGGATAGCAAAATAAGCCGTGAGAAGGTAGTGGATGTCAAAGTTAACCACAAAAAAAAAAAAAAAAAAAATGAAACCTGAAAGGTCGAAGAATGGGCAACAGGGATGGACTTTTGGAGTTTAGGGGGTGCGGTTGTTCGTGGGTCGCAAGTGGTCTGAATTGTGTCATCCAATCACCGTTGATATCTCTTGAAAGTCATGGCACTAAGAATGACTATTGATGTAATCTAACATACATTGTAGGGGTCTTAATGACCCGTGACACTACCCAGTCAAAGCTCGAGCCTCAGCTCGGGCTCGGGTAGCTAGGTATCGAGCTCGAGCCCAGCTGTGTCGAGCTCGAAAACTCGACGAGATATCCGAAATATTTTAATTTTTTTTTAAAATAAATTTTATATATAATTATATATATATTTTTTTAAAAAATTATATATAAAATTATATTTTTAGGTATATTTTTTAAATATATTATTTATACCACTCAATGATACTATTCGACGACACTACCCGACGACACTTTAAACTCGAGCTCGAAAAATACAAACTCGGCGAGCTCGAGTTCGAGCTCGGGTATTATGATACCCGAACTCGACTCGGGTGTCATAACACCCCTAATACATTGTATCATGACCTTAATCCACTCCTTGACCGACGAAAGGTTAGCCTTCGTGGACCAAAGGCCCGCCTTCATCGGCCAAAGGCCCCGCTTTCTTAAGCCGAAGGTCAGCTTCGTTGGCCGAAGGCCAGCCTTGGTCGACAAATGGGTCCGTCATTTTTTTAATATAAAATTATTTTTAAAAATATTTTAATACCAATGAAACACTTTGCCACATTATAAAAAAATTATCATACTACAATATTATAACATTTTTTTACTATAGTATTATTATTATAAAATTATTAGGAGGATACAATATTATATTATTTTTACAATTTTATATTATTGAAAAATGAAAAATAATATACTAGTGTACATTGAAAATTTCTTCCTCGGTACTGACATTGTTGTCTCGTTTTTTAATTGCTTTGGTCAACGAAGATTGGGCCATCCAAGAAAGTTCACATCCTTACTGACCTATATTCCTCTAACGTCGTAACAAAATCGCTCCTTGCAGAACTACATTCCTCTACTATCATAACAATCGCTCTGTTGATATATTTAGAGTTTATTGATAAATTTGGTCATTTGGCTCCTGGTCACCTTCCTTAACAGGCTATTTATGGGTTGCTCATGAAGATGTGAGAAATTTATTGTCTTTTTAATTGTTTCTCGATTGCTCCCATTTACTTCTCCTTGTTTCTTCCATCCGAAGAAAGCCCACTATCATTTCTCTTTATGTCCCTATCGATTCCTCTACTGTCGTGACCAACTCTCTCCCTGCCCAACCACATTCCTCTACTAGCATAACAATCGTTTGTTGGGTTACCGTGCTTATTAGTTCAACCATGTATTATCATCAGTTTTTGTAAGCTTTATTTGATAATTGACGAGCTCTTGTAATCATGCAGAATTACATATTATTTACATATTATTGTTATTATTGTTGGTGTCACATCCAGCACCAAACACATTATTTACTGCTAATGCAGTTATATCAATAATATTCATTTATTAAAAGGGTTTTCTTAATTTCTATTTATTAAATCTATTTGAAAATAATAAATAAAGTTGAATTATTAATACATTCGAGTAGTTTTTCAGTAAAGGCTGTATATTCTTTCTTTACCCTCCTCTCTTTTGAATACCTACCCTGTCTTTAAATTGTAGAAATCTGTTTGAGAAAAATGAAAGCAAAAAGAAAAGAAAATTTTTGTTATTCAAACAAATTTTGTTATTTTTTTAAGTTCAAAATTTGTTAAAAAATATGCCGGAAATGCGAGTTCATCTTTTAATCGATTATTATTTATAATTTTATTAAAAGCTACAACAGTAATCAACTTTCTATTGTTTCTGACAGGCTTGGCTGCTCAATAAGCTTTTCCGAATGTGGAGGCATTGAGAATGAGTAGAACTAGGATAAGGTCTGCAAGTAACAGAGACAGTCTTATTTTCATTTTTTTTTTTCAAATTTGGTGTATATTATCATATCGTCATTTTAACTAGCATTTTGATTTCTTCCTCAGGTCAAGACTATATTTTTACCAACTGAAAAGCCCATGACTACTGAGGCGTGTGTTCCATTGGTTGCCATTCTTCCTCTGGAGCCACTCAACCTCTGGAGGTTTGTATGATTAAAAAAGGATGCATATATTTGCCACCTGATTGCATTAATAATTCCAAGTGAAAAAATAGTGACTTATGACATGCTTATGAAGCAAGAAAAAATGAAAAAAAAATGAAAAACATCGCTTACAACTAAATTAATGCCATTAGTGGAAATTGAATCCAATTAGCAATGATCCCTGTCAATGTGTAAGTGAAATTGCATGAAGGAGCCTAGACTTAATGACCTGGAAGAAAATTTTGATATTTTGGTTGGGAAAGACTTATAGCACCATAGAGTTGGCTATTTGCCACTACCAAAAAACACGACATCAGCGACAGAAACTTATCGATAGATTTTTTTCCGTCGGTAATAATGACAGAATTGCGACGGATTACAGACAGAAATTTTACATACGGAGTAACGACGGATTTTGTATAATTTTTTTATATTTTTTAATTTTTTAATTTTAAGTTTTTTTTAATATTTTTGTAAACTTATCAGTGATGGATTACCAATAAAAATTTTACCGACGGATTTTTAAAATTTTTTTAAAATTTTAAAAATTTAAAAATTTTAATTTTTAAAAAATTTTTTTAAACCGATCAGTGACGGATCACTGACGGATTACCAATAGAACTGTTACCGATGGATTAGTGATTGATATTTTTAAAAATTTTTAAAATTTTTAAAATTTATTTTTAATTTTAATTTTTATTTTATTTTGTAGAAGGATAATATTATTTTATTTTTTAAAATTTTTTATTATTTTATTTTAAGCTAAAATAAAATCATTTCATTATTTTATAAAAATTTATATTTTTATATTATTTTATTATTATTAAAATTTTTTAATTTTATATTATTTTATTATTATAAAAAAATTATATATTTTTTAATTTTTATTAATTCTTTTTATTTTATTTTGTCAAAAAATAATATTATTTTTTTAAGTTTTAATTTATTTTATTTTAAGCTTAAACCTTATTATTTTATTATTTTATAATAAATTATCAATTTATATTATTTTGTTATTAATAAAAAATATGAAGTAAAGATAATAAATAAAAAAATAATATAGATATAAAGGTAAGTTTGGTCTAGTAATTTTGTTCCTTATTGTGTTTCACATGTCCCAGGTTCGATCCAAAACCCAAGACAGAGACATATTGAAAACATTTTATATAGATTAGTGACGGATTCTTTTTTATTTTTTATTTTTTTATTTTTTATAATTTTTTTATTTTTATAATTTTATAATTTTATTTAATGATTATTTTATTTTTTAAAATTTTTTATTATTTTATTTTAAGCTAAAATAAAATTATTTTATTATTTTATAAAAAATTATAATTTTATATTATTTATATATTGTTAAAAAATTATAGTTTTATATTATTTTTATATTGTTAAAAAATTATAATTTTATATTATTTTATTATTGTTAAAAATATAATATAAAGATAATAAGTAAAAAAAAAATTATGATTAGATAAAAAAGATGGTCTAGTAGTTGGCTTGCTCACATATTCATCACGTGTGCCTGGGTTGGGTTCGATGTAAGGTGGAGACAATTTTGAAGGAAGTTTTAAGGCATTTTTAACATATTAAAACAAGGGGCAAGCAAGTCGGGCAGGTGGGTGGCACGTGTGGCTTGTTCTTTTGAGATGCTTCAACAATTAGCGACGGATACGACAGATTGTATATTCATCGTTGATTTTTTAAAATTTTTAAAATCCGTCGCTGATTTTTTTAATTTTTTAAAATTCGTCATTGATATTAGTGACGGATATATTTTGGTCGGTAAAAATTAGCGTGGTCCTTTTTTGTGACAGATTTTGTTCGTTGCTAATATTTTTTAATGACGGATTTTGGATTTTCAGTGACAGAAAATTCCGACGCTGATGACGTATTTTCTAGTAGCAGAGGGAATTCTAAAACTGTAAACTCCAAGCCAATCAACAATCGGGTATAACCCACGAGAAATATAGGCTGGAGTAGAAAAATACTAATGGACAGATCCTTTTGTAGTTTTAGTATTTTTATTATTTTTAGTGTTTTTCATTATTCTCCTCAGCATGATGAGGAGTTAAGAAAAATAAGTGTTTCATGATAATAGAAAAACTATGTGCAAACTAAACTAAAGACACTTGTATTGAAATCTTTGATGGGTGATAAATTGAAAAATTAAAAAAAAAAAATCCAAAATTTGGAACCTCAACTTAATAATTGGGAGTGTATCAGCCGAGATTCCATGAGCCTTAGTCGACCAAGGCCACCGTTTAGTTGATGAAGGCCACTCAATATCACAGAGTTTATGAGTCAAGTCATATTGGTCAAATAGGTCATTGATTGCTACATGTTTGGTACCTACAAAGAAGCAATTGTGCAAGTTTGGATACACCTATTTTACGGGTGTACAAGATAATTTGTAGACATGTGAAGTAATTTTACTGTCTTCCAAGTGTTCCATACCGGTGTTCTATAGGCAATAAACTGTAACGTAGGTCGACGAGGAGAATTTGTAACTGTGCCTGGAATGGTTGCAATTGTGCAAGTTTGGATTTTCATATTTTACTTTTAAATTACTTTCAAAATTTTTTATAACAATTTTTATTTAATTTTTAATGTAATGAAATTTGAAATTAATATTTTAAAATAGAAAATTGCACAAAAACTTTTATGAGGTGCTTCATTAACAAAGAAACACAGAATTACTCAATATTGACCAAAAATTTTTTTAGATTCATATAATTATTTTTCAGTTTGTGTTGATTAGTGTGTACATATGTACATTATAGATGTATTTGTTTATTCCCTTTTCTGTCTGTGCGCACATATGTACTCAATATTGATTGAAAAAAGAATAAACAAATACATACATATGTACACACACATATATAATGTATATTAGATGTATAATTTCAACAAACAACTGGAACACAGTATCATCTCGATGCCATGATGACCAACACCTATCCTGTCAGAGCTGATACCGGAAATAGAATGATTTTCTCCCCTTCCCACAACAGGTTAGCGTCAGACATATCAGATAACTAAGGCAGTCTGCATCTACATACCTGTCGCATGGCTGGGTCTTTCATTTCGTTTCTCATTTGTTCTTGCAAATCAACAGTTAGAGGTTGGAAAGTTTGAAGGTTGAGTAGCAACACCTCACGACTTGGATACATACCATGAGAACTGATTTCACCAGTAGCCTAACTACGAACAGCTGTGGAATCTTCACGGATTCCAGGAAATCCTGATGAAGTGTCTTAATTCAACCTATTACCGTTTGAAGAACTTGCTTTTTGGATTGAATCATTCCCTTTCATTGATGATGCCATTTCAAACATTCTTTGAAGATCTTCTGGTGACATCTTACTCATCATATTGGAAGCTGTTTTGAGCATGTCAGGTGTCATAGCGGAAGGAACAAACCCAGATCCAAAACCTTTTGAATTAGTGTCTGAAGAACCTCCGGCAGAACATGGGTTCTGTCCTTGCAGTGAGGAAGCCATCTGCAGCATGTTCTGAAGTTCTTCAGGTGACATCTTGCTAGTCATGTTAGATGCTATCTTCACCATGTCAGGGAACATCTCTCCAAATTTACCACTGCTCATTGCAGCCAACATGCTGGGATCAGCATTACAAAAGAAGTTCTGGAATGATCTACAGACAAAAAAGAAAATACAAGGAACAACTTCATGCGTCTACGATTTAGTACTTGAGCGGTTCATTGAGACAGTCATATCCCATGTAACTTTTAGCATTAATGAAGAACAAAATTCTATCAGATTTAATAATGTTTAAACTTGTGTTACGTATATTTTCCCTGTCTTATGAGAAGTAATGTAATACCGAGGGAAGAGAGGAGAGAGAGGAAAAAAAAAAGTCAAAAAAAAAAAAACATAAAACACTCATCTCTCTCTCTCTCTCTCTCTCTCTCTCTCTCTCTCTCTCTCTCTCTCTCTCTCTCTCTCTCTCTCTCCCCCCACTCTTATTCCCGAGAAAACCCATTTCCCCCCCCCAATTTTCTCACCCTCACCCTCTCCTTCTCTGTTTCTCTCGCCCTCTCACGAACTCTCTCTCCCTCATCTCCCGGCTTCATTCTCCCTCTCCCTGGGCTTGGGCTCTCTCCCGCGACTCACTCCCTCTCTTCAGTGCGCGGCAGCAGCGCTGTCTCCCCTCCCTCGCACGCTCACTTGCGTGCGATGTCCCTATGCTGCGACCTCCACTGAAAACCCCAGACCGGCACCCAACAGAGCGTTCGAATGCCCTAGACAGTGACCTGCGATTTCATCCCCTGCGCAGTTAAGAGCGATTCTCTGAAAAGTAGATCTAGGGTTTGACTCTTTCGGTAATTTAGCCTAATTAATAGAGTCTGTGTTGGTTTGGAATGCACTGCAGGTCAAGGATTGAACTAAGAAGGCATTCAGACTAGAGTTGTGAATTGCGAAACCCTAGGTAAGGAAATTTTAATCCCTTCAATATTCAAACTATTTTGATTGAATTTAGGTTGAAAATATGCGTATATATATTCTAAAATATGTTAGATTCGAAGGAAATGCATTTTCCTGAGAGTTTGATTGGAAATGTGTATGAAAATATTTGGATTTTGGAGTTAGAATGGAATAATCTACAGAATGAAGGATACGGTTGCATTTCATATCCTTTTTAGGTTATTTTTGAGGTGTTAAATGACATATGGCATTAGAGTGTATTCATAAATCGGAGGAATTAAGGTTTATATAAAATTAAGGAGAAATTTGAAAACCCTTTAATGGAACCTTATTTGACGATTAATTTGTGACCAATGTCTTAGATTAAGGCCTTCCGAATTAAAGAAGAGGTTGGACTTTGTAAAGTTGGAAATTGAGAGTAAAAACCCTCCCAAGAGGTGAGTGGATGGTTATGTGCATATGAATGAATAAACAGTTTTCAGTTATAATTTATAAATTGAGTTATGAAATGAATTTGCAAATGGAATTGAAATTGTTTTGTGATTGTGGTATGTCTAAAATGAAATTTTAAAATATCTATAACTCTTGAGTTGATTATTGACTTATTTGCACCATGTTACTTTGTGATACTCATGTGAATTATGAAATATTGTTCTACCTTATATTTGAGCATGCTTTGATTGATAAATTGAGTTTGGTAACATGGTGCTGGGAAAAATGACTATAGTCTGAGTCTTGTCACGGATCGGACCGTTGGGGCGGCGTGGTTAAGGCTGCTTTATTTAGTTTGGTGGTAGGGGGATGGAGAGCCTTCTCAGGCTGCCGGATAACGTGGTAGTACCTCACGGAGTTTCGGGCCAACGCCAAGGTGGAGGGGATTTTATGAAAATTATGGAAAACCCCTTGGAGGATCTTACTAACGATCATTGGTAGGAGATTGTTTTTGGTAGACCCCAAAATTATGGAAAAATGAGATTTGACTAATTGAATTGATTATATGAGTCATGGTGAATCGATATGAATGATTTTTTGAGAATGAATTTCGTTATTGCATTAAATGATATTTGATACATGCATTTAGCATCACCATCCTCACCTCTCATTTATATGTTACATATCATTACAGTCTACTCACTAGATATTTTAAATACTCACCCCTCATTTTCATATTTTTTTCAGAGGAAGTATAGAGTGACGACGCCGACTAGAGCTGAGCGAAGGTCTATTTTTGTGGATTTTGCGTAAATATAAATTATGTAATCATTTTGGGAGTTGTAGGTCATTGGACCATGGAAAGGAAGCTCTGTATATCTCATATCGTGTGGATTTTACTGATACTGGTTTGAGTTTTCGAGCAAGTATTTGTAAAATCCAACGACTATGATTTGAGATTTCATTATTTTGTGTAAAATCATATTTGAAAGATATTTATTTTTGAAATGGGACATTTGGAATATTTATCTTAAATTTTTGGATTTATAGTTTATTTTGTAAACTCTTTGAAATGCTTGAGAACTCTGGATTGGTTGGGATGGCCATACTGCATGCATGCATATGCTCATATATACTTGTATGTACAGGGATGAGCCGGATGGGCTCTTTGCATATGTATTGATTCTATGATTTCTTATTTTGATGGCTTTTACATTTTCGAAGATTTATTGCACTAAAAAAAATAATTTTTTAGCTACAAATTTAGCGACGAAAATTTTAAAAAAATTCATCGCTAAAAACATTAGCGACGGATATAGCGATGAAAAATTTTTCATCGCTAATAACGCGTCGCAAAAATTTAGCGATGAAAATTAGAAATCCGTCACTAAATTTAGCGACGAAAATCTAAAATTTATCGCTAAATTTAGCGACAAATAATTTTTCGTCGCTAAAATTCGTCACAAAATTTAGCGACGAAAAATTATTCGTCGCTAAATTAGCGACATAAAAAAAAATCCATTGCTAAATTTAGTGATGAAAATTTAAAATTCGTCACTAAATTTAGCGACAGATAATTTTTGTCGCTAAAATCCATCGCTAATTTAGGTAAAAAAAAAGTTAGTCGAAAAATTATCCGTCCCTAATTTAACGATGAATAAAAAAATTCGTCGCTAATTCCAAATGTCCCAAAGGTTTTCTAAGGATTTTGAAATGTATGTTGCTTTGAAAATTTTAACTATTTAGGGATTTATTTTTAAGAAATGTACAAAACTTTCTATGGATTCTTATGGACTATGGTTAATTTTTATTTTTAGGGAGTGAAACGTTTAGTATGATACCTAATCTAGTGAGTTCAAGATAGTGTTTCTTTTTGTAAGAACCATGCCGCCTAGACGAAGGACAAGAAATATTAATGAGATTTCTCCTCCTGAGCGCGAGGATGAATCATCCTCACATGCTCCAACTTCTCTTCCAGCTGCCGCGAGCACACACCCGGCTCCTTCAATTGGGGTTCCTCCACCTCCTAGTGCCGCCCTCCAACAAATGATGGAGTGGTGGAGTTCTTTCGGGGCACAGTATCAAGCTCCGCCCCAATCTTCTGTTCCTCCGCTGGTTCCTCCTTCTACACCAGCTGTGGCGCCTAGTATTCCCACAGCATCTGCTCCACCGGTTATTACATCAACCGAACTTCCTATAGTCGAGTTGTCAAAGCTACTCAAAGAGACAAGATAGCTTGGATACGACACTTCTTCAGGCACTTGTGATGCCTTAGTGGCTAAGAAATGGATTGGCCGAGTTCAGGAGACCGTCATCGATATGAGATTAAGTGATGAGATGAAGTCGTGGGTGGCGGTGAAATTGCTGGATAAGGGAGCCAGAACCTAGTAGGAGAATGAGAAAGCCAGAGCAACCACACCTCTCTCATGGACAGATTTTCTGAGAGCTTTTGAAGAAAAATATTACACTCGGTTCTATAGGAACCAGAAGAGAAAGGAGTTCTTTAAGCTTATTCAGGGAAATAAGACGGTGTCTGATTTCGAATCAGAATTAAGGGAACTTACTACTTATATTTCGCAGTTTGTAAGTTTCGAGGAGTCCCTACGTACGAAATTTGAATCGGAGCTAAATCTAAACATAAGGGAGAAGATGTTAATCACAAAAGGGCACACATTTCAAGATATTCTGGAATTGGCCCTAAGGGCCGAGAAGATGGTGATTGAAAGGGGGAAAGTCCGAGAGTATGGGAAAAGGGAGAGACCCAGTGGTTTCATACCGGGCCAAAGTTTTAAGAAGAATAAAAGAATGGGCTCCTTCGGTAGTGGATCTGTTTCAGGACCGGTTGGCTCTCCTCAAGGCCAACGCGTGTCTCAATTTAAAGTTCCTACCCCTAGTGCTGTTTTAGGAAGTCAATCAGTGGGAAATAGGAAGGAACAGTGCAAACACTGTGACAAGTTTCACTTTGGGGTTTGCTTAGCACCCAAGAGGTGCTACCATTGTGGAACGGAAGGCCATTTCCGCAATGTATGTCCAGAATTGAGACGACGAGGCCAATCAAGTAGGGAACGCCCTAGTGGATCTATAGGCAACCAAGCAAACACTTCTACTCCACCTCTAGCTGGCACATCATGGACGGGGACTGGGAGCAACACAGTAGTTGCTCCAAACCAGCGCCCACAGGCAAAAGCTCCAGCAAGGATATTTGCAATGACTAACGAAGATGCCTAGAACATCCCTGATATAGTCACAGGTAAATTTCTAGAGCTTGAATGTGGTGATTTAGAAATTTGAATGTGAATATGATGAAATTTTGATTGTTTGACTTTGAATATGTGAAATATTAGTGATGTTGTATGATATTAAGGTTAATAGAGATGATTTTGATAATTGATGATGATTTGACGATATTGAGGATTTTAAATTCTGAGTGTGTTTGGTTGATTTAGAAATTGATCCTTATTTTTCGAATGTATAGATATGATAAAAATTTTTAGAGTTGATTCTCGTATTTTAATTGATACTAAGTCTAATAACTCTTTTGTGAGCATCGAGTTTGTCAAGCACTCGAATAGACCCTTAACTCCACTCGAAGAGGGGTTATTGGTTGTCACTCCATTGGGGGAACGGTTGTATAGAAGCATTGTGTTTAAAGCCTATGAAGTAGAAGTAGAAAAGGAAATTCTTGAAGCTGACTTGATTCCATTATAAATGAGGGATTTCGATGCTATATTGGGTATGGATTGGTTACACTCTCATAGTGCTTCTGTAAACTGCTTTACGAAGGAGGTAGGGTTCCGTAGACCGGAATATCCTCCGCTTGTATTTGTTGGTGAACGGCGGGTTTTACCGAGTTGTGTAATCTCAGCATTGGAGGCACAGAAATTAGTGCACAAGGGTTGTTAAGCTTACTTAGCCCATATTATCGACACCACTGTACAGAGTCCAGAATTGGGAAATGTTTCGGTGGTGAATGATTTTCCAGATATTTTCCCAAATGAGTTGCCAGGTTTACCTCTGGTTCGAGATCGATTTTGCTATTGATTTGACTCCCGAAACCGCACCTATTTCCATTCCTCCGTATAGGATGGCACCCGCGGAACTTAAGGAGTTAAAAGTCCAACTACAAGAATTGTTGGACAAGCGATTTATTCGACCGAGTATCTCACTTTCGGATACTCCGGTTTTATTTGTAAAGAAAAAAGATGGTATGTTTCGGTTGTGTATTGATTACCAACAGCTAAACAAGGTAACCATCAAGAATAAATACCCCTTACCAAGGATTGATGATTTGTTTGATTAACTCCAAGGGGCAAGTGTCTTTTCAAAGATTGATTTGAGATCCGGCTATTATCAATTGGTGATATCTTTCTGTCTAACAAATGCTCCGGCAGTTTTCATGGATCTCATGAACCGAGTCTTTGGTGTATTCCAAGAATAATGAAGAACATTCAAATCATCTTCGGATTGTGTTGCAGACTCTCTGAGATAAGCAATTGTTTGCTAAGTTCTCAAAGTGTGAATTTTGGCTGAAGGAAATTGGCTTTTTAGGACATGTGGTATCCGGAAAAGGAATATTTGTTGATCCAAAGAAAGTTGATGCTATTCTGAAATGGGAACAATCCAAAAACGTCACCGATGTGCGTAGTTTTCTCGGTTTGGCTGGGTACTACCGAAGATTTGTAAAGGGTTTTTCCAGAATTGCAGCTCCGTTTGTTTAGTTTGACACGAAAATAGATTAAATTTGAATGGAATGATAAATGTGAGCAAAGTTTTCAAGAACTCAAAAGGAGACTCATATCGGCTCTCATACTTGCTTTACCTACTACTGGTGATTATATAGTTTACAGTGATGCTAGCAAACAAGGGTTAAGATGTGTTCTAATACAATGTGACAGAGTTATCGCCTACGCTTCTCGACAGTTAAAGAAGCACGAACTAAATTATCCTACACATGATTTAGAGTTTGCTGCTATCGTATTCGCCTTAAAGATTTGGTGACATTACTTGTACGGAGCCACCTACAGGATCTTTAATGATCACAAGAGTCTCAAATATTTGCTTACCCAGAAAGAGCTCAACTTGAGACAAAGGATATGGTTAGAACTGATTAAAAACTATGATTTGGTGATTGACTATCACCCGGGTGAGACGAATGTAGTTGCGGATGCTCTGAGCCACAAGTCATCATCTTCTCATTCTCAAGTGAGTTCCTATCTTCATGTCTTGTTGGACTTCGTGCTCTTGGAACCAAATTTGCTTGTGATGACAATGGTAAATTATTGGCCAAGTTCGAAGTTTGACCTACCTTGGTGGACCGTATTAAAGAGCTCCAGGCAAGTGATAAGGAGATAAAGCAGACAGTAGAGAAGGTTCGCAAGGGTGAAACTGGTGATTTTCATATTCGGGAAGATAGCATGGTGACACATGGGAAACGGATATGTGTTCCCAAAAATGATGAGTTTCGGAAAGCCATTCTTGAGGAAGAACACTCTTCGGCTTATGCTAAAAGCACACTCTTCAGCTTATGCTATGCATCCCGGGAGTACTAAAATATACCGAACCATCAAAAAAACATATTGGTGGTCAGGATTGAAACGGGAAATAACCGAATTTGTAGCAAGATATTTAGTATGTCAACAAATCAAGACCGAACATCAGAAGCCAACAGGGACACTTCAGCCATTGCCTGTACCGGAATGGAAATAGGAGCACATCACTATGGATTTCGTGGTGTGATTGCCACATACTCCGAGCCATCACGATACCATATGGGTGATTACAGACCGACTTACCAAGTCAGATCATTTCTTGTCGATTCAGAATACCTATTTTTTGGAGAAATTAGCCAAGTTGTATCTTGATGGGATTATCCGATTCCACGGGGTTCCAGTATTGATTGTATAAGATCATGATCCCTGATTCACATCCAGATTTTGGTCTAAGTTACAAGAGGCTTTGGGAACCAAATTAAAATTTAGCATGGCATTTCATCCGCAGACGGATGGACAATCCGAACGTACAATCCAAATGTTGGAAGACATGTTAAGAGCATGTGTGATGGACTTCCAAGGGAGTTGGGATAGGCACCTACCGTTGGTTGAATTTGCTTACAACAACAGCTATCAAACTAGTATCGGGATGCCTCCCTATGAAGCTCTCTATGGAAGGAAATGCCGAACTCTGCTTTGTTGGGATGAAGTTGGAGAGCGAAAAATTGAAAGTGTCGAGCTAATAGAAGCAACGACAGAAAAGGTGAAGGTGATCCGAGCAAGAATGAAAGCGGCTCAAGATAGACAGAAGAGCTATACTGATAAAAGAAGAAGACCTTTGGAATTCAAGGTTGGAGATATGGTTTTCCTCAAGATTTCACCTTAGGAAGGGTGTAATTCGGTTCAGTAAACGAATCAGACAGATGGACAATCCGAATGTACAATCTAAACGTTGGAAGACATGTTAAGAGCATGTGTGATAGATTTCCAAGAGAGTTGCGATAGACACCTACCATTGGTTGAATTTGTTTACAACAACAGCTATCAAGCTAATATCGGGATGCCTCCCTATGAAGCTCTCTACGGAAGGAAATACCGAACTCTGCTTTGTTGGGGCAAAATTGAAGAGTGAAAAATTAAAAGTGTCGAGCTAATAGAAGCAACGACAGAAAAGGTGAAGGTGATCCGAGCAAGAATGAAAGCGGCTCAAGATAGGCAGAAGAGTTATACCGATAAAAGAAGAAGACATTTGGAATTCAAGGTTGGAGATATGGTTTTTCTCAAGATTTCGCCTTGGAAGGGTGTAATTTGATTCAGGAAACGAGACAAATTGAATCCGAGGTACATTAGGCCATTCGAGATTCTCGAGAGGGTTGGAAATGTGGCCTACCGATTGGAATTACTTCCAGATTTAGAGAAAATTCATGTATATTTCACGTGTCAATGCTAAAGAAATATTTATCAGATCATTCTCATGTAATTGAGTCTCCTCCTATAGAATTGAATTCAGATCTAAATTTCAAAGTGCAACTAGTACAAATCATTGATCGGCATGTCAAGCTGTTGAGACGTAGAGAAATCCCTATGGTCAAGGTCCTATGGAGAAATAATCAAATGGAAGAACAGACTTGGGAAACTGACGAAGCAGTGTGGAAGCAATACTCGCAACTCTTTGAGGTATAAATTTTAATTTAAATTTCAAGAATGAAATTCTTTTTAAGGGATTAAGCATTGTAATACTGAGGGAAGTAAGGAGAGAGAAAAAAAAAGTAAAAAGAAAAAACACTCATCTCTCTCTCGCTCACTCCTCCCTCTCTCTTATTCTCGAGAAAATCCATTTCCCCCCCCCCCACAATTTTCTCACCCTCACCCTCTCCCTCTCTATTTCTCTTGCCCTCTCACGAACTCTCTCTCCCTTATCTCTTGGCTTCATTCTCCCTCTCTCTCGGCTTGCGCTCTCTCCCATGACTCAGTCCCTCTCTTCCGTGCGCGGTAGCAGCATTGTCTCCCCTCCCTCGCACGCTCACTTGCGTGCGGTGCCCCTTTGCTGCAACCTCCACTAAAAACCCCAGACCGGCACCTGACAGAGCCTTCGAATGCCCTAGACGGTGACCTGCGATTTCATCCCATGCGTAGGTAAGAGCGATTCTTTGAACAATAGCTATAGGGTTTGATTCTTTCGGTAATTTAGCCTAATTAATAGAGTCTGCATTGGTTTGGAACACACTGCAGGTCTAGGATTGAACTGAGAAAGCATTCAGACGAGAGTTGTGAACTACAAAACCTTAGGTGAGGAAATTTCAATCTCTTCAATATTTAAACTATTTTGGTTGAATTTAGGTTGAGAATACGCGTATATATATTCTGAAATATGTTAGATTTGACGGAAATGCATTTTTCTAAGAGTTTGATTGGAAATGTGTATGAAAATATTTGGATTTTGGAGTTGGAATGAAATAATCTACAGAATGAAGGATACGGTAACATTTCATATCCTTCTTAGGTTATTTTTGAGGTGTTAAATAACATATGACATTAGAGTGTATTCATAAATCGGATGAATTAAGGTTTATATAAAATTAAGGAGAAATTTGAAAACCCTTTAATGGGATCTTATTTGACGATTAATTTGTGATCAATGTCTTAGGTTAAGGTCTTCCGAATTAAAGAAGATGATGGACTTTGTAGAGTTGGAAATTGGGAGTGAAAACCCTTCCAAGAGGTGAGTAAATGGTTATTTGCATATGAATGAATAAACTGTTTTCAGTTATAATTTATAAATTGAGTTCTGAAATGAATTTGCAAATGGAATTGAAATTGTTTTGTGATTGTGGTATGTCTAAAATGAAATTTTAAAATATCCATGACTCTTGAGTTGATTATTGACTTATTTGCACCATATTACTTTGTGATACTCATGAGTTGATTATTGACTTATTTGCACCATATTACTTTGTGATACTCATGTGAATTGTGAAATATTGCTCTACCTTATATTTGAGTTTGCATTGATTGATAAATTGAGTTTGGTAACAAGGTGCTGGGAAAAATGACTATAGTTTGAGTTTTGCCACGGACTGGACCGTTGGGGCAGCGTGGCTAAGGCTGTTTTATTTAGTTTGGTGGCAGGCGGGATGGAGAGCCTCCTTAAGCTGCCGGATAACATGGTAGCACCCCACGGAGATTCGGGCCAACGCCAAGGTGGAGGGGATTTTATGAAAATTATGGAAAACCGCTTGGCGGATCCTATCAACGAC
This sequence comes from Dillenia suffruticosa, assembly GCA_033439265.1. Taxonomy (NCBI): domain Eukaryota; kingdom Viridiplantae; phylum Streptophyta; class Magnoliopsida; order Dilleniales; family Dilleniaceae; genus Dillenia; species Dillenia suffruticosa. The sequence goes on from JAVTVX010000005.1 coordinate 8,849,294, forward strand.
CATTGATAGGAGATTGTTTTCGGTAGACCCCAAAATTATGAAAAAATGAGATTCGACTGATTGAATTAATTATATGAGTTATGGTGGATCGATATGAATGATTTTATGAGAATGAATTTCGTTATTGCATTAAATGATATTTGATACATGCATTTGGTATCATCACCCTCATCCCTCATTTATATGTTGCATACCATTGCACTCTACTCATTGGGTATTTTAAATACTCACCCTTCCCTTTCATATTTTTTTTCAGAGGAAGTATAGAGTGACGACGCCGATTAGAGCTGATCAAAGGTCTATTTTGTGGATTTTGCATAGGTATAAATTATGTAATCATTTTTAGAGTTGTAGGTCATTGGACCATGGAAATAAAGTTCTGTACATCTCATATCGTACGGATTTTAGTGATACTGGTTTGAATCTCCAAGCAAGTATTGATAAAATCTAACCACTATGATTTGAGATTTCATTATTTTGTGTAAAATCATGTTTGAAATATATTTATTTTTGAAATGGGACATTTGGAATATTTATCTTAGATTTCTGGATTTATAGCTTATTTTGTAAACTTTATGAAATACTTGAGAACTCTGGATTGGCTGGGATGGCCACACTGCATGCATGCATGTACAGGAACCCCTCCCTAAATGTGTGCTGATATATGCACAGGAATGTGCCGGATGGGTTTCTTGCATGTGTATTGATTCTATGATTTTTTATTTTGATGGGTTTTACGTTTTTGAAGATTTATTGTAAAATTTGGAATGAGTTGCGTCATCCCGATATATAGGGAGATCATGTTTGTATGTCGAGATAACGCGGTGGTTGTTACGTGCCTATAAGTTCGAGTCTCAATAAGAATACTAGTTTTTACTGTTCATATGTTATGATATGAATATATCACACCAATTCGTTATGTATGGATGATGAGATTCCATTGATACAGAGCCAATTCCAATAGACTTATTGGAGGGTCCCATTGGCTTGCATCCAGTAGGAATTGAACCTACGAATTCGCCAATTATGAGTTGGGCGCCTTAACCATTCAGCCATGGATGCTCGACGGGAGAGTCGGGGCGTGACGAGTAATTTCCTTCGCGCAGAACCAGTGTACTTGCTAAAGACTTCTTGTACGTTTCAATTATCACCAACTTTGAGGAATGTAGGAACGGTAATGCATAATGACCATTACCTGTAACTTGTAAACAACAAACATTCCATCCATTATCTTAAGCATCATTTGCACGGAAGAAACAACTATAAACAGCGAGTTCTTCCATCCAACCACAGAAAGAATAATCAACAGTGTTCCTTTTGATCAGTTGAATGACTCTTTTGTGCAATATCAAATCTGATAATACGTTATTTATATTTGTTTTCCATTAAGTTCACCAACCAACAAAATCCAACAACTAGCCTTGCTAGTAACATCGCCAGAGAAACTTATACATGAAAAGCACTGAAAATAACCATTTTTGATTATCATTTTCCTAAATCAAGATATACCCGATAGACTCAGGGTCATCCTTCCAAGCCTGCAAGCACTCCGACTCACTTGTAGGAATCCTATTGCTGGTCAAACTTGGGCTCTTAGTCTGACCACTTTTCTCGTGATCTTGCATCACTGGGTCCTCCACAGACGAACCTTTATTGCCATCCAATGTAAAGGTATCTTAAACTTCAGTTATTTCTTCAATTACCACCCTTGAAGAAAAAGTAAAAGAATATAAAATATGCTACAAGTCTATTGCAACTAAATTGTGATCAAAGATCTCAAAGGAGGAAAGAATAACAAACTTCTAGAAACATTTCGCTCCTCATCATACATCTGCAACTTTTCTTTAGCATCCCTATAAACACGTAACAAACATCATCAAGAAAACCAAAAACTAAAAGAGGTACGGTTTTAACTGCACACAAATGGATCCAAAAAAGCTAAAGATAGGCCGCTTAGAAGAATTTCCCTTCAAATTGTTGCTTCAATTCTCCGAACCTTTTCAGCAGTGTCCGATGAAGACTTTGGCCTATCTCCAAACGGCCTTCATCGACCAAATGCGCCGTCTTCATCGACCAAAGTTGCAGATTTGGTTGACGATAGTCACGGCTTTCGTCTACCAAAGTCGCAACTTTTGTCGACAAAATGGCAGCCTTCGTCCCCCAAAGTTGCACCTTGGTCGATGAAGGGCCACCCTCAGTCGACCAAATCTAGGTCACTTTTTTTTATATAAAAATGTATTTAAAATATCTTTTTCTTCTTCGATCTAGATGGTGATAAGTCTTCTTAGCCATTGCGTTAACAAATAAACAACACCCATCCACTGCTTGGTTGTTCTTAGTCTAACTAAAATAAAAATGTACTTAAAATAATTTTTTACTATATTTTTTTAAGTATAATTTTTATAATATTATAATATTATAATATTTTTACTATATGAAAAAATATTTTACATGTAATAAAATCATCTATGTCAAATATCAAATATTTTTAGTTATTTTTATTAATTTTAGTATAATTATAGAATTTTATGATATTCATGTGTTATTAACCGTGAAGTATAATAATAACACATGACCCATTTTTAATATAAATCATTCATTTCAAATATTTTTAATACTTTTTTGTATAATCATAAAATTATCTTTAAACCATTTTTAACACTAAGTGTCCAATATAATCAATTCCGGCCTTAAATTTAGGTAATTTTTTTAACATTAAAAAAGACACTTAAATTTTAATTCAACCTAAAATTGAGATTTTGAAAAAAAAAAAAAAAAAAAAAGGAACCCCAAGCTGTTAAGTTAGAAACCCTTGCTTAACATAGTTATAATAGAAATAAGACAGAGTTGAAACATTTAAGTCTAAACACAAATAAATGATATACATATCTGTCGCTGATAGTAAAGATTTCGTCGTTAATGAGTATTAGCGATAAAAAATTTCTGTCGTTAATTTCGTCACTAAAAACCTAATTGCTAAATATTAATGACGGAAAATTATTATTAGTCGTTAAATTTTTTAACAGATTAGCGATAGAAAATTTCTGTTGTTAAAAATTCTGTTATTAATTCTTTCACTGATAGTTTTAGTCTCTAAAATTAACGATGAAAATTTTTAGTTGCTAATTTCCATCACTCATCTCTCGATAATGTTTACTTTTTTATTTTGTAACATCTGACGTTAATCTGTCACTGATTTCTTGCTATTTTCGATGGATCTTTTTCCGTCACTGATACCTTTTTTTCTTATAATGGTACACTATTATGATATTAACCAACGGACAGTTGACCAAGTGGGATGTGATATTAGGTCCCTTAATCAAGTTTTCAAGTTTGACTTACGGTTTGGGTATAGAAAAAACTATATTGGAAGGGTAGCCCCCTTAAATAGGTCATTGTAAGTTTCGAACCGAATTAATCGAAATATGGTTTCGAATACTGATTAGTATGGTATCGAAAGAAAAAATAATATTATGATATTATAAAAATTATAATTTTAAAAATATTAAATAATAAAATATTTAAAAATATTTTGATATTAAAAAAGGTACCTACGACGTTAACTCATATATTATTATTATATTATTAATAATACATCATAATCTTATTATAAAATTTTACAATTATAAAATATTTGATATATATGATTTAATTATATGCAAAAAAGTGTATAGTAAAAATACTATAAAAAATATTATAATATCATAATACTATAAAAAATTATCCTTCTAAAAATACTCAAAAAAATATTTAAAAATATTTTTATATTAAAAAAGGAACAGAGCCTTTGATCAACGAATGCTGGCCTTTGGTCGACGAAGACCGGCCTTTGGTTAACGAAGGATGAAGCGACAAAATGGGATTCTTGAACCCATTTCTAGCAATAAAAAAAAATTGGGTTGTTCGGCTATTTTGACCATTCAACTGTTTGGTTATCGAAACTCAATAATAGGTAATTTTTGGTGAGGAAAGATGAAAATACAAATAAACTACGGGCCTAAGCCCAAGCCCAAGCTCAAGCCCAAGCCCAAGGCTTTGGGGATATCAAACACAATTCTACTCTTGGACCTAGGAGTCTTAACACCCAAGACATCGAAGCAGCCTGCTCAAGGAAGGAGGAAGAGCAAATTCATGCAATCCAGGACTGTTTCCATGACCAATAGCAGTAAGGTGATCAGCGCACTTGTTGCCCTCCCTTAAAACATGACGACCCTCTACGACGTTGATATCTTTCATGAGTTCCTGACACTCCTTAATAATTCCTCCATGGGGATGATCAAGCATGAATCCCTCCCTGAGAAGATTGATGGTAGCCAGAGAGTCCACCTCTAACTCAATATTCTTCAGCCCCCTCTTCGGCCCTCCCTGACTCCCCAAAGCTCTGCAGTGACAACTGCACAAACACCCATATTAACTGCAAAACCTGTCAACCAATCTCCTTTGTCAGTCCTCAAGATACCTCCTGCTGCAGCATGACCACTAGGCAAAACGGAGCTATCAGTGTTGAGCTTAAACCTGTTGCTCTTAGGAGGAAACCATCTGATCCGATCCTTCCTACAAGTGTTCATCTTAAACTTGTTTGACCCACCCGCTAATTTCCACATGGAGGTGACTTTGGTAACGACCAAGTGATATCCTATAGTCTTTCCTAGTAGTTTAATGATTAATGATTTCCTCCAAGACCGCCATAATTTCTTGAGTTCCCCATTTGATAATGTCATTGTGGGCATAGGGCAATTCATATCTTCCATTTTTGCTTCTCCTTCCAACCATGCCTTCTCTTCAGTTTCATAATTCATTTCACTATCCTCCTCCATCCATATGGTTGTCTGTGGCTGCCCCAACAGCATATCCTTGAATGTGACTTTTGTTATCTCTACTACCTCTGAATTGTTGGACGTTGGCTTGACTTTCTTTTTGCTTCTTTGCAGGTGATCCTCCTCTTCTATGGAGATCTCCCGGTCAATGGTAGGTTCTTGGCTATGTGTCTCAGTCATTGTTGAAATGTTAGCGTTTCCACAATAACTGGTAATTGGCAGAAACATTTTTAGCATGTGAAGTGGAACGAAGAAAAAGCATTTCAGAAGTAGAACTGCAAATAACTGGTAATTGCCAGCAATTGGTCTTCAAATTACCTGCAAACTAGCATATATTGCCATCTCCAACTTAAATGGCTTCCTAGGAGTATGAGAGCCACATGGTGAAACGACCACCCAGCTGCAAAAGTGGGAAAGGGAAAAAGAAAAGGCATAGCGGGAATTAGGCCAAGTGGGAAGTTACACGAGGATAGATAGAGCACAATAAAAACAATCCCAGCATATTAATGTGTTGGTGCAAACTCCAATGGCCTTAGTCGACCAAGGCCATGGTTTAGTCGATGAAGACCACAGATTCGTCGAACATCAAGTGGCCTTCGTCGACCAATGGTCTAATAATACCAAATTTGGTGACCAATTCGATTTACAATGCACACCTCATGTGGAGACCGATTTGGAATTAATAAGATTTGAAATTTGAAATTAATAATTTTAAATAGAAATTACACATAAAAATTTAAAATTTTTATGGGATGCTTCATAAACAAAGAAACAAATAATTACTCGATAACCAAATAGATCCTCGTAATCGAACAGCCACTTGGTAACCAAATAGCCAACAAGCACTCGTAACCAAATTGTCGAAAAGTCACTTGGTAATCGTCACACAGCCACTTGGTAATCGAACAGCTGAACAGACACTCATAACCGCACTGTCAAAAAGTCACTCGATAACCGAATAGCCGAACAGCCAAGAGACTCAATAGAGGGAATTTTACAATTATGCATATATAAAAATATAACTCGAAAATATTTTAATTATAAGAGGATACCTATATATCTTAGGGCAAAATATTTTTACTAACAGGAAAATACTATAAGCAAAATATTTTTGCATATATAAAAATACTTGAATATTAAAATACTATAAAAATTTTAATTTTAATTATAAATATTCTAAGTAAAAAAAATATTTTACAAATATTTTTAAATTAGGGATGAGCCGAGGCCTCCTTCGTCGGCCCGGTGTACTCTTTTTAATAATTTTATCATTTTATAATAATAATACTATAATATCATAGCATAAAAATACTATAATATTGTAATATGTAATTTTTTTTATAATGTTATGCTATAAAATTATTTTAAAAATACTAAATAAATGATAATATATGCAAAATAAAAGATAATTTTATTATAAAATTTTATGATTATAAAAAAAGTATTAAAAATATTTGAAATAAATGATATACGGTAGAAAAACTATAATATTATAATACTATAAAAATTATAATTATAAAAATAATAAATAATAAAATATTTGAAAATATTTTTATATTAAAAAAGGTACTTACAACGTGGAATCATATGTTATTATTATATTGTATTGTTTATACCACACGATAATCTTATTATAAAAAAATATTTTTATTTTAAAAAAGTGACAAAGCCTTTGGTCGACAAAGGCTGGCCTTTGGTCGGCCATTCGGCTGTTTGGTTGTTTGGTTACGATTAATTTTTATATTAAGCCTTTGGTTACGATTGTTCAGCAGTTCCGCTGTTCGCTTATGGAGACTCAATCTTAAATTAATTCTAAAGCCACGAGGTCTTAATAAAGTTTGGTTACAAGTACATGTTCAGCGCCGAGAGACTTTTCGACGGTTTAGGGTTCGGCTACGAGTATCCACTTGTTCTATTATTCGGTTACCAAATGACTATTTGGTTATTGAGTACCTATTTCTATTTGGTTATCAGAGTGTCTCTTCAACTGTTCGGTTATCCCAACAAAATATTACATGTTTTCTATTTCCCACCCTATTGTAGTTCCAAGAGTCATTGCAAACATATTTCCATATAAATAAAACATTTTTCAAGACGGTGGAAAATCATAATTCAATCCTTAAATATATAATTAGAAAAGAATGGAATAGTTCGCAGTTCACAGCATCAAAGAAGGATGACTAATTGATCTATGACATAATTAATGTTTCACTGCAAGTGCTTTCTAAAATAACATGTCTTTATATGATATAAGTTTTCAATACCATCCATCCAATACAAATCCATCTCATTAAAACAAACACACAATATCTCTTCCAAACTTTAAAAAGGCAAAAGTGAATTTATGAACATAAATATTGAATTTATGAACAAAACAAAATATACAATCCTAATCTACAACGCTACGACTATGGGTGGTCAACAAATCCAATTTCAAGTGAGACTGATCAACTACTTTTAGCACCTGTTGATAACAAATCATTGTCACAACTCCAATAATCAAAACTCACACAGCACATAACCACGATGTGTAGAACTAGAACTACATATTAGTCATCCTTCTTGGATGCTGTGTGAAACGGAAAACTATTCCCTTCTTTTATAATTTATATATTTTATGACCCAAGTTTGATTTTCCCTCTTCTTGAAAAAGGTTTTATTTGTGAGGAAATATGTTCGCAATACTTGTTGGAACTATAATAGGCTCGGAAATGGGAAACATGTAACATTTCGCTGGGTAATAGGATCAAACAGATCCTCAGAACCGAATAATCAAATAGGCACTTAGAAAAAGGTACTCGATAACCCAACAATCGAACAAGCACTCCTAACCGAATTATCAAAAAATTTCTTAGTAACCGAACAACCGAACAAACACTCATAATCAAACTTTATCAAGACCTTATGGTCTTAGAATTTAGAATTAAGCTACTTATAATTCTTGTCAAGGTTGCTGCGTTTCCTTTGTCCAAGAAACAAGTTCTTTCTAAATGCTTGTAATTTAGGAAAGTCTTAAACTCTAATTCATTGTGATTGCTTGTATTGATTTAGTTTTTTATGTTTTATTTGAACTTATGCTCCCTGTTAGGCATAGGCTATAGGTCGTCTATCTGAGAACAAGTAGAAAAATGATAGTTTAAAAATATCATAATAATACCGTAATATAATAATTTTTTATAATATCACAAAGCCTTTCCTTGGGTATTAAAAAAATATTTTTTAAATATTTTTGCATTAAAAAAGTCACAACCTTTTGTGGATGAAGGATGGCTTTTGGTCGACGAAGGTTGGCCTTTGGTCTCGACGAAGGAGTGGATTAGTGCCATGATACAATGCATGTTAGATTAGTACCATGACGTCAATAATCATCGACAATCATATCATCAACAATCATCGATAGTCATTGTTAATGCCAACACTTTCGAGAGATATCAACAAACATTGAATAACACAATTCAGACCACTTACAAGGAGCATTTACAACATTCTATATCCACTCTCCTTCGAAATTTACTATTATGTAAATTTCGATTTTGAAAGTTACTTGTTCAATAGAAGTCAATAAAATTTAATTGTATAAAAATCTCATAAATTTAGAGTCCCACCCTACAACATATTATAATATTTATATATAGATAAACATTTACAATATAGTCTATCTAAATTACGATAAATTTTAATTTATTTTATTATTTAGTTGAAATCCCAATTTTCTATTAATTTTGATGTGATTATAAAATTATTTATATGTATTTAAGATTTGGGATTGAATAATAGAAAAATATTATTTAATTTATCATATTTTTCTTAACGGAGACATAACATCAAACTAAAAAGCTAAAACCATTCTACATTTTTTAGTACCCATGCAGGTGGCAAAAGCCCAAAGAAATATAAATTATAGTCACTAAAAGATTGCTTACAGGACATTATTGGATCCACCCTACTCTTTATTTTACCTGTAACCAAAGCCCTTTCAATGATACAAGGCCTGTTTCATCGACCAAAGCAAAACCTTGATCGACCAAAGCTCTTCCTTCATCGACAAAAGTTCTCCTTCAGTCCACCAAAAGCTGAGTTTCCGTCAACCAAAACCACAACAAAAACATAATGGGCCAACACTGCTTTAATAGCTTAATTGGGCCACTGAAAACCAATACTGAATGATGTACACTAAACTCAAAAATAATTAATCTACTTATTTTATTTATCACCCTTAATTTTTCTTTACATTTCGATTTGAATTTTAGTAGTCCACTTACTTTATTGAAACACATACAATTACAACTCCAACACCAGACTCATCACCGGATCTTTCATAACCAAATTTCAACTCTGCACCGTGCAATGTGCGGAATACTCCTCCTGGTTCATTTTAATGGATGATCAAGAAGTACCCCACACCCACAATCTTATTTTCTGTAACTTTACTCCATCAAGTATTTGCAAAATTTTAGGAACTGGATCTAAAATTACATAATTTGTTAAAAATATTACAGAAAGAAGTATATCTAGAGTTCCATAGCTGTAGTCATTTTCCATATCTTTACCATTAAAGTTCCATAACTCGATTGATACAACTATTTAAGTTGATAAAAATTGTTATAGCAAAAGAGTTGAAAAAAAAAATCTAATTATTTTTTCTGTAACTTTACCTTAAATTTCTATAAATTTTGAAATAAAAATCACAATGTTTGAAGTAAAATTACATAATTTAATGAAAATAGTTACAAACATAATTATGCATTTAATTTTAATTTTATGATATTTTAAGAAAAAAAGAGCAATTGTTATGATATTTAAAAAATTTAACAATATTTCAAATTTTAATTTTAAAAATTGTGTAGATTTGAATTTAATTTTTAAAAAAATTTCAAGAATTATCACCTCCTCTCTCTCTTCCTTCGCCAAGACAACACGAGTCAGGACAAGAAGTAAAATAAATCTCATCAACTTTGTTATGGACTTGAAATGTAATAAAATAAAGTACAATAAAATATGACATTTGGGGATGCAAAGGAATATTCATATGGGACCTTAGAATAAAACATAAAAAAACATATTTACTTTCACAAAAATATTATATTACCATAAAAATCAACTTAGAGAAGCTCTGGTTAAAGAGTATTGTACAGATTCAACCTCAAATTTAAAAAAAAATAATAATCTAAAACAATGCTAAGAGAAAAAAATTCGTTAGGTAACCCAGGTATGTTGCAGATTGAAGACGCAACATCCATATGTTGTGTCTTCAACATGCGATATATGTATATTACGTTCTCAACACGCAACATATTCGGCTTCATAACCCAGCGAGCTCTCCTCTTTCTTCTTCCCTTTCTCTCTTCTTCTCTTATCTCTCGCGACAAACCCTAACCCTAACCTTCTGCCAATGCAAAATCCGGTCACCATCTGCGTATTTCGATGGAAGAAGCAACATCCGGTGACTTTATTATGCAACTTGCAACCTTCTACAGCGAGTCCTACAACCCTCTATTGCAATTCCTAAAAAAGCTCCGAAAGTATAATAGTTTCTTTGACTCTCATTGGTTCAATTCAAATCCATAATTTGATAATAAATAATATTTGTTGAATGATATATGTTACATTCACTGAATTGATTTGTTGAGATTTTAGTATTAATTTAGGGTCTAGGGTTTATTGAATATTTAGTATAAATTTAGGGTTTATGATATGTTAACCAATTTATTAATTGTTCAATATTTAATTAACATAGATTAATATAAATTTAGTACATTTCTTGAATATTTGCTGAATTGTTATAATTATAAATTTAAGATTTTAGGTTTTGTTGAATATTTAATATAAATTTAGGGTTTAGGGTATGTTCATTAATTTATTAATGGTAGTTTTGTTGAATATTTAATTAATATAAATTTTATGTGTTTGTTGAATTGTTATAAGTTTATGTTTAGGATTTAAATTGCAAAAGTTGTTTTCAAGTTAAATTAGATGTTAATAAATTATTTTTATGTTTAGAAAAAATGACGGAAATTGTAAAATTATTATGTTATGGCAATAGTGAAATTGTGATGGGTGAGAATGGAGTTTGTTATGACCATGATCCTATGAAATTGATTAGGGTGAGAAAAAATGTAAGTTTTAATAAGTTGGTGACTATAATATGTATGAGTTTTCAGATAAATCGTATGACACAATATGTGAAAATTTTTCATCGTTGTCCTATTTTATGCATGCAACATGATAATCTACGGTTTGAATTGGTTTTGATCAATGATAATGACGATATTTTGTATTTGATAAAGTTTGCAATAAGTATGGGAACGAATTTCACTCATAAGTTGCATATAAAATCATACGATAGTGGAATGTCTGTGCAACAAAATTGTAATTATATAGATTATTATTCACGTATCGAATTTCGAGTGGATTTTGATTTTGTATAGATGGATAACGATTTTGATGAGGAAGAAAGAATGACGAAGAAGAAGATGATGATAATGGAAAAGTTGGTGGTGATGGTAGTAGTGGTGTTGCAAATGAGTTAATGATCGGGCCTTCCTTGATCCCTCTGCACCCATTGGTGATGGTCGGGGATATGCATATGGTCTAATAGATAATTCAATTTCCTTCGTGACTATCACACCCAGAGGTGATGGTTACATAATTTTTGAGTAAAATTATAGATTGATAGATAATAGTTGGAGTTTCAGTGATAATTAAAGAATGAAACGAGATTTGAGTTGAAAGAACAACTTATTCATGTTGTTAAAATATACCATGTGGAGCATCACTATCAATTTTGGATTAAGAAATAAAATCCTATATTTTGGACAATAATATGTACTCAAAAAGATAAAACTTGTAGGCGGAGGTTGGTACTCGTAGAATAAAACTAATTGCTACCTTTGCGATTACTATTGTTGAAGACCGTAGACATGTTTGAATGATTAGTTGATGCAGGATCATATTCAGTTAGATTCAAATTCGATAGCTCAACATTTTTTTAACTATGTGATTGAAGATCCAGTGTCAAAGGTTTTTTCCTCCGAACTGTTATGAGTGAGAGAATCACGAATGCAGTTTCCCGTATAAGAGTTTGGAAGCGAAAAGGACTATAGAGATGGTATACGGGGATTAGGATGATTCTTATAAATAACTGTCTCGATTGTTAGATACAATAATACAAATGAATTCGGGGACACAAGTCAATTGGAAGTTGAGTCCGCCAAATGCAAATGATGAAATAATTTTTGAAGTTATATTTTGGGTATTTAGTCATAACACCGTGATTTTTAGGAATTGTATGTCATTGATAAGTATAGATGGAATTTATATCTATGAAAACTACAAGCACAAATTGTTGCATTTTCAACTTATGCCATGGGTTAGCTAATAAATTTTTTCCCTTTAATATTGTTTTGGATTTGTGAAAACGCATCAGCACAATTAGATTTGTGAGAAGGATAGATTTGATGAGAATCAACGGTTGAGATTCTGTCAAATCAAAAATGTCACGGCGCGATATTTGCCGTGGGAGAGGGGGGGCACGGAGAGAGAGAGAGATATTTGCCTTTACGGAAACTGATGAGTCCATTCTCCAGGATTGGCGTGGAAAGAGAAGCAAAAGTGCTTCCAGAAATAGGCGCGATATTTCTTGTCGTCATTTCCATCAAGAATCAAAATTTTCGCTTGAATTATTGTATTTTCAGAAATTGATGACTTTTTTTCTCCAACTTTCTCCATACTTGGTTGAATCGTAGAATCCAATTCACATCGTTACAGAATATGCGATGAAAGACTCGTACAAGCACAAGGTCTCATTTTCTCTCTCTCTCTCTCTCTCCCTCCCTCCCTCCCTCCCTCTTTCTATTCAGATGGTCTTTTGAGTGTTTGGGGTTTAATTTGGGCGAGTTCAATGGGTGGAACTATCTAGGGTTTTGAGTTTTAATTCCAGTTCTTGGGCGTGTTAATCCATGTGTTCATTTAATTGATTTATTATTTCACTATAGCTCAATAAAAAGTGCCCCAAATCTTGAATTGATTTAATTAAGTATGGATTTTATCCTTGTTAATTAGAAACCCAGTTTATGAAACCTAATCAGTCCCAATTGAAATTCAATTTCGAATTCATCACACTAATAATTCACTTTTTTTTTGGTAATCAAACCCTATATTTATCCATACAAATAACATCTTGCGTCTCTGCGTATATTGTTGTTTATATATGCTAAGCATTTATTCTGCTTTCTAGAAAAAAAAATGGATATAATCTTGCGTGCCCTATAAATGTACCTTGAACTCAGGGTTTCAATTTTCAAATAATCTGGAAAACTTGAAATGTTCAAGTTTTCTGCCTAATAATGTAGGTTCTGGTGGCATCAACGTGGATTGCGTCTGATTTGTGGAAGCTTTAAGACTATTTTCCTCCTTCATTGGCTGAAATGATATTCCGTGGATTTATTTTCTAATCATTGCTGTGCTCTTCTTTTTATCTGAGGAGACTGTTGTTTGATACCTGTTATCCTTGAATCAACTGAGCACAATATGAGATCACTGAGACAATCATAATTTTTTTTGATGCTGTAGCAGAACTCGGTCATCATAATTGCATCTCAACACTTGTCAACTGGTACATCTCTCTCTCTCTCTCTCTCTCTCTCTCTCTCTCTCTCTCTGGGAAAACATCCAAGCTTGGTCCAAAATAATGGGACTATTCAATCTGTTATGTATAATTTTGTTTGGCCAAGTCAGGGCCTTGTGTTGTAAATGTAAATTGTGTGCTACATGATTTGAAGATTTCGAATTGCAGAAAGCTTGCGGATAGTTAAATGAAGAATCCGAATCCGTGGATTTGCAACTGAAGATGCAGATGCTATTGGATGATGAGCAGCAGCCTAGGCAGCTTATGCAGCCCCATTTAGTAATATGGATGTTGTTGACCAAGCTCTCACTTCCAATTTATCTATCTTTCTTTCCATCTACTTGTGTTGGTGTGTGTATGTGCTGACCAAGCTCATCCGAATAACTTGAAATCCTAGACCGTGTTAAAGCGTATGGGTTTCGAGTCTTATCCTCCTTCCATTGCCAAGCAAAAAAAAAAAAAAAAAGAAAAAGAAAAAAGAAAAAAGAAAAATGGATGTTGACCGGTATAGTGGTTGATATAATGTGCTTGGTTTTTCTTTTCCACTCTTGAATTATCCTGTTTTGCAACTTATCTAGTGTTTATGTTAGTGCCTTTATACAACTGTTCTTGATTTTTGAGAACTTTTAAAGATATAAATTTAGTTTTTGACAGTTGTAAATTGGGATGGGACTATGTAATTTTGGATCAAGTTACGTGGTTAGACTTGGCGAACTCCTTACGTTTGGGCAGAAGTTACAAGTATCCTAAAAGCTTAGGGGTACTTGGGAACATAAAAGGAGCTGGATAAAAATTAAGGTACTTAGATTACTGAGACGTCGATGGCTGATAAGTGATCCCTGACAGCTGATGTTTGATTATGAATGACCGATGGTTATTGATAATTGACATTAATATTTAGTTGTCCTTGTTCATATATAAAATGGCAAAAAATAAGAAATATATGTTAATTAAATCTATTTTATTTTTAAAATACTTTTTTCATATTATTACTATATATTAAAATATTATGAATATAACAAAATTTTTTAACTGTAATAATAATTAATCCATGTATATTCGATAATAATAATTTAAATTTTATCTTATAAAAATGTAAAAAAAAAATGTAGGAAGGTTAAAAGTATTTTTAACTATGGTTAAAATTATTTTTAACTATTTATATCTCGTTAAATTTATTGTTTTTGTATTAATGACGATAAACAAATTTAAATAATTAAAAATTATTTTAAACATCTTGCATTTTTTTTACTCTTTAGTTTTTTATAAGATAAAATTTAAATTATTATTGTGGTATATATTTAGATTAATTAATTGTCTTTTTCCTTAAATATTTGAAAATTTGTCTTTTTTTATCAAGTTATAGATAGTTATATGACTTGTATCTTTTTTTTTTTTTATAATAAGTACATGAATTAATTATTTTTAAAAATTATTGGCATAATATTTATAAATTTTATATTTCAATATATAGTAATAATATGTAAAGAAATATTTTAAAAAATAATAAAATAAACTTGTACTTTTTGGACATATTTATATTTGAAAAGCAACCGATACAATTTGACACCCAAACACTAATGTTAATTAATATAACTAATCGGCTATTGACCATCAACTGTTAGCTATTAGTAATAAGCTCTTAGCTGAAATTTATCGATAAACGAAGCAGATTCAAAAATTTTTTGGCAGTCGATAAAATTTTGACTGTTTTTTGAATTATAAATTGGAGTTCCATCCGCCATAACCAAAGTGTCCAAATTGAAAACGTAAAATGACTCAGAGCACCAGACACCTCCTAAAATGACATTGCTTGAAGGGAGCACCTAATGATGGCTAACATTAGAGTTTAACTCATTGTTCTTAAAACATATTAACTCGGATAAAGAGACTTTTCAAAACTTTTGTGTTAAGTCCAAACATGTTAAAAAAACACATTTGTGAGATGGATTTGAAGGCCTAACCGGGTGGGGGCATTTGTAGCAGTGCGTTCCAATTTTCCGGTGAAAATACTAAAATTGACTATGTTTTGCAGTAATTTTTTTTTTTTTTCTTTTCCTTGCTAATTAAAACACTTTGGGAAACATTAAAAGGTGGGTAGCATTTAGCTTTGGTTTAGCAAATACCCCAGCACTCTTTAATACAATCCTGAACTTCATAAGCACACAGCTCAAGGATACGAACATGAATGGGGTATTTATGCATAAAGTTCTGCTCATTGTAGCAAGACTCAAAAGTGACCCGCTTAGGATGCAGAGTAATAGGTTTACTAGAAAAATAATACTTGATTGGAGTCCCTTTTATTGTAGAATTCTGTTGTTTAGTTTTATGGTTACTAAATTGTTTTAAACTTTGATGTCTGTGTGAAGATGGTGATAAAATTAATTTGTGAGAAAAATAAAAAGAAATTGCTCATAGTTGTGAAATATTATTTATGTCCATATTAAGTTAAACTAATGTGCAACATTAAAGAGTTGATAGATTCTAATATTGAGATCAATTCCCTTTTCCTATCAAGTTAAAGCTATAAATCTATCTGGAGTAGATCGAGACACGATTGGCCATTTAGGGTACAAATGAACACTTTGCGGATGGGGATCCATCTCTTTATTCCAACATCCTATATACAGGCGTATGATTTTGTTTTTTTTTTATCGTCGGTATCTAAGTTTTGTCCGATTAATCCGATTCAAATACAATGGGACTCATTTTAGGGATTAGTTCTCCTAAATCCTTTTTTACTATTTCTAGAACTTGAACTCGAACTCAAGACCTTTGATTAAGAAGGTAAAAGGTCCGATCGCTTAAGATGATTTTATCTGTTTGACCAAAAATTAAGACATTGTTTTCATTAAATTTTTTTCATCAAATTATATAATTTTAGCTTAATTTTCTTAATTTTTATCTTAAAATGCCAAGGATAAAGTTATTGAAAAGATGACAAATGTTGCGCAATATAAACATATTTTTCAAACCATTTTTATCAATTATGTAATTGTATCATAAATTCTAATAAATATGAAATTTTGTAACCATAAATCATTACTGTTTTCATCAAATTATTGTGTAATTTTTATCTCCATGACTTTTGTTTTGTTTGGAAATTTTGTAAATACAATTTATTGAAATTTGAGGGGGTCAAGTTTAATAAAAATAACATTAGAGATACAAAACTATAAAACATTCAAAATTTGAAATTTTCTGTGACAAAAATAAGCGAGACTCATTATAAATGTGAAATACTGACTAAAATTTTATGTGAATTTCAATGCTTCTTTGATTCGACAATACTAAAATAGATATTTTCTTTGGGAAATTCATACTTATCTTTTTTCTCTAATTACAAAAACCAATCTTTTTCTGATATTTTCTCTCTCTCTCTCTCTCTCTCTCTCTCTCTCTCTCTCTGAGTTAATAATAATAATAATAAAAATAAATTACTGTTTCTAATTCAAAGATTAAAATGTAATAGGTTGCAATTATAATGTGTTTCGGAGTTTAAAATTTTTCATATTTTGAAAACGAAGACTTCTACGTGTTTTCTTGAGCTTATTTTCTTTTATTTATATGAACAATAATAAAGACAAAAGAATATAAGCAAAAAGCATTGCCTTCTCAAAAATGTAGAACAATTATGAAGAGTGAAAAAGAGAATAATTAGTGAGGTGGCATCATCAAAAATAATTAATAATTGCCCATATTACTACAATTAGAATTACGATGACGATGACTAGCAGAATCAAGCAACAGCAACCTCCCTTGGTGCCTTTATTTAAGATTGCTACTCTCTTCTGCACCCGCTGCACCATCAAACAATAACCATCAGAATTAGTACAATTTCAAATCCATCGTACCATCAGCAACAAGAAATGAGCAGAAAGATTTAACCAAAAAAATAAAAACAGAGAGAGCAGAAAGGAAAAAATATTTTTGCAAAATTGGAGGCTAATCCTCCTTCAGCATCCCATGAATTTTAAGCAATGAAAATCTCCGAAGTGAAATTTGACTTTGGGGAAGGGGGGGGGGGGATGAAATCTTGATATAGAAAATAATGTATCTTGTTCTTCACGATATTTGGTGCTAAAGGACAAAATATCATTTCTGAAGAACAAGATCCATTATTTTCTATATCAACGTATCATTTTTGTGTAATATCAAAATATCAAGATACATTATATTCTGCGCCGAAAATAATGTATCCTCAGAGTCAACTTTCACTAGTGTTCACTTGTGTTCTTTTTACTGCACGTAGGAACTATTTCCGTGGGAGATCGGTCTTGACGGAAAAGGTAAGAACTTGGTTCATTTCCCATACATAAGCTAGTTATTTTTTTCCCATTGATGGAAGGAAAAAAATATTTATCAATTATTTTAGAATTAGTTAGTCTTTTATTTTTATTATTATTATTATTATTATTATTATTATTATTATTATTATTATTATTATTATTATTATTATTTTTGGCTAGTATCTTTCTTCTTTGCCTTTCCTATTTAAGAAAAATTTCCCTTCTTCAAAATATGGGGTGCAAAAGGTTACCAAATGAAAATCTGGCTATGTTTGCATCCCAGTTCATTTGGAATGTAATGTTACCTGTAAGCGGGAATTCGTTGAATCCACATGTTGGTCCAAGTCATCCTGTAGATATAGTCAAACTATGAGAAAGATGTAAAGTCTTCACAAAGAATGAAACAAAAATAGATGCATTTTGTAGTAACTTTTATCCCGTAAAATATTTGGAATTAGTACCCGTTTGATGGGATTTTTTTTTCAGTTTTTTTTTTTTTTTCTTATAAGGAGAATCCCTAACAAACAGAATTTTTTTAAAAACTCTTAAAAAAAAAAAAAAAAACTTTTTCTTCATGAAATAAATTTTGAAAAGTAACTCTTAAGTAAAAGTTCCTAGGAGAAGCTTTTGCTTCTCATTTTTTTTAATTCTCCGGCTTTTCCAGAAATTTATATTTTTTTTCATTTATATCCTCACATAATTATTTTTATTTCATTAATATTCTCATTTAAATAATACAAAATTTCAAATATACCTATTAATTTTTAATTTTTGACTTTACTTAAAAAATAAAAAAGTAAAAAAAAAAATTTAACTACTTTATTTCAAAAGTAAAAAATCAAACAATTTTAACTTTTTTTTTAAGTAATTAATTTTTACTTTTCCTTAAAATGAGAAAATAAGTCGGAAAAAAGCCCGGCCAAAGGGGAACCAAGACTTCTTTTCTGTTTATATCCCGTTAGTTAGTCCTGCTCCACTCAGCTAATTATCAAGCCTCATACCAGTTTAATCCATCTCTATAAAATAGATATAAAATTAGTTTCGATCTATTTTTTTCTTTTCGTTGACGTAAAATATTATTCTAAAAGGTTTATGATTCCCATTTCAAATCTGTAGGGAGGTGGGGGGAGGAGGACAAACCTTCTACTTTTCTTATTCATATGTCAAGCTCAAGAACGAAGTAGATCCACTTAACTTTTTCAAACAACAATATAAAAATTAATCACACACTCCATGACTTGATAAAAGCCATTTTAGTGATCTCTGCATATAATGTTTTGCAAAAGTGAAGCGTCAGTTATCACAAGTTATCCTTTAAAAAAAATTAAATGACATTGTTTTGGTTATTATTCAGGGGATAGTATATATATTGTTTGCATATATAATATAAATATATATATTTTATATATACATCATACGTATAGTAGAGAGAGAGAGAGAGTCTACCAGAAGCCTGGCATGTAAAGTAAGCTCCTCATTGACAGCCAATGCTATATGTTTTGTGCTTGTTACAGTCTCCTCGAGTTTATCAAGGTCCACATCTTGTTCTATGTTTCAAGCAAGCAACACATGCGTCATTGAAAGGAAATGTGAAACTATCTACAAATTATATGGAGGAAATGAGGAGAGGAGAAAAAAAAAAAAAGAGAACTCTTTAGTTTATATCTCATGCCTTTCATTATCTGACGCTGAAGTCCAACAAGACCATGGCTGTCCAAACCAACTGCTCTGCTCATGGCATCTGGCTTTTTATCTAGCCCAAGCAAGCTTTCTCTATCGGCAGAAGTTGACATGTTGAGAGTTGTTGCCATCTGGTTGACTTTGGAACTCAACTTCTTCAGCATTTCTTGCCGTCTGTTCATATCTTTCCCAGATCTATCACAAAATCAACAGCCCTAAGCACATAAAGACTCTTGGAATTCCTTCACATTAATAACTATCAATTTTTAAGTGATTATTTGATCCTGGCAAATATAGTTCAGACCATAGTTCCGTCTCTTATAGAACCTACAAGTTCCTCATGAAAATTCTGGCACTAGAGACTGTAAGTTCAGCAATATTGTGTAACAGTGATAAGAAGCTTTGTGCATTCGAATTCGGAATTGCAGCAAATTATGATACATACAAGACCATGAAAAAGGAACTGAAGCTCTGAAGGAAAATGTGGATAACTTTGTTCACCTTTCAAGGCATCATTAGACTCTCATTTCTCCTGCTGATCCTTGTGGTTTACAAGCCAATAAATTGCCCATCCAGCAAAAAATGTTGAAGTGGAGATAATGCCAAAGTTTGGGAAAAATTCATTTAACCCGTGTAGTTTGGACAAAAATTACTTTGTTTCCATCTGGTTCAAACATGAACTACCCTCTTGTGGTATGCTCCGTTATCACAACTAACCCCTCCCTCCAGGCTAATTATCATATCAGGAGACGAACCTATGTGGTCTTCACCCGTATAAAACAAAACAAATAACCTCGTGATATGCACAAACTACAAAATATGCCACTTTTTCTGAACAACAGGAGGAGAGGGACCACATTGACTCGACACCCCAAGTAATTCCTCCTCCCTCAATTTTCCCAGTCAAGTATCACATGCATTGCAAGTGTTTCACCAAAAAAAATAATAAAACAGATAAAATTTTATTTTTGTTTTTTTAAAAACACAGAATTTCATTCTCTTTCCCAAACTGCAGACCACCACGCTGCCATATCACCTGCTGAATCTCATGCATCACCGGTTCACGTATCTTAATAATTCCACCATCACCAGCTGCTGAGTTCTCATACACCAATGTATTTCGTACCAAACCTAGACAAATGATCTTTGCCTTGTCTTACGTCAAATTTAAAACCCCAAAATAAAATTTGATATTTCGAGTGAACTCTGGGTGTTTTTGATTTGATTAGATTTGGACGGACACTCAATTGATTTGTTTGGTGGAGGCATGATTTTGATTTTGGGAATGAGGGGTTTTGTGGAGGCATGAATCTGACTTTGGGGTTTGATGGTCTAGTTAGGGGACTTCATTTGGATCCTGGAATGGGAATCAAAGTCAAGGGTTGGGATTAGGAATGGCAATTTGACCCATCATGAGTGAAACCCAAAGCCACTTTCGAGCTGCACCTAAACTAAATTAAGGGGAAAGGCTTACTTGCAACTGTTGATTTAATTCAACCTGAAAAAAAAAATAAAAAAAGGAGTTGCTTTTTATCCCTATACTAAAATATGTTTAGATTGTGGATGAGATCGGAAAGGCCATCATCAAGCAAATGATACAACAGCTTCAGTTAAAGCAAAAGCCAAAAATGGCATAACCAAATGATCGTTTACCTAATGATGGATTTTTTGCCACAAAATGGAACAAAGAAAAAACATTTTCAATATCGACCCTGTGGATACCCACCCATTCTCATCCCGATCAGGACGAGATTGCACAATGCTCGACTATGGATTTTTGGGATGGGGCATGGATGAGTTTAAGCACCCCTACCAAGTAACCAGATCTAACCAACCCAACTTAAATGAAGTACAAATACTACCCTAAACCGGTTCTACTGTCCATTGAAATTTGTGCTCAAGACCACCTCCAGTAGCGACCATCAAGTGCCACTAGTGATGTGAGCTACTTCCTCTCATCTCCTCTTTCCCTTCCTCTCTTTTTCGTCTTCTTCATCCCGTAATTTCAATTGCAGAAGATAACCTACCCAAGCAAAAACCCCCAAACAATTGATTTTGCTCGGCTTTCTTGGCTTCTCTCTCCCCTCCAACACCACCATATTGGGCGATAACACCACACGCAACACCATCTACACGATTAGATCCAGAATATTTGTCACTTGGCCACTCCCTTTTTGATCCTATTTTTCATTTCATTCCTTTCTTTCACTCACATCCAATTAGTAGTAACTTTGAAGAGTGAGATATCTCTAACAATTGATTTGATTAACTTTATCCTATTTACATGATTAAGAGACCCTAATGTTGTGAGCAGTTTTGAATTCTTTTAGAAGGGAAAAAAAATGGAGATAGATGTTCCTAAGGAAAGCTATTTGGACTCCCCTTAGAGAGCCAAAGATCCAGAAGTAGTAAATTCACAGAATAAAAAGTATATAGAAGAGCCTAGTTTGGAAGAATATTGGGTGCTGAGGGAGGAGATTACAGACACAGAAGAAACTTTGGAAGATGCTGGAACCAATGTAGAAAGAGTAACCCAGTTAGAATTTCCAGCTCTAAATTCTTTCTAGATTCTAGCATTTCCAATAAAGAAAGCTAGTAGGTCTGGTGTCGCCCAAGGAGAGCACAGACAGCAAGGAGCAATAACCTGACCCTTGAGGTGTTAATTAATTATTAATTGGTGTGTAGGGATGTTAGTTATAAGTTTTTGAAAATAGGATTGACCCTATTGTGGAGTTTTGAAGAGGAGACAGACTTTATTGATCTGGAAAAAGGGTTCTTTATCATCAAACTATGAACCAAGCAAGAAATTATACAGATTTAAACTACAGGTCCTCGGATGGTGGCCGGACAATATCTACAGTGAAAAAAATGAGCTTAAGGCTTCAAACCCTCTAATGCAACCTTTCCCCCTACATATCTGGATTCGATTCCCTAAAGTGCAGGTTGAGTTCTTTGAGGATAGCAAGTTAACTGTAAGGCAACTGATCGTAGGGGATATTAAGGTTGACACCATCTCCTGTTTGGTTACAAGGGCAAGGAACACAAGAGTCCACATTGAGGTATATCCCTCCAAACTGATCCTTAAGTCTGGATTGGCAAGGCAGCCAATTGTGAATGAGAAGTTGTACCAGGAGAATTGTTAGCCAGTGAGAAAGGGGGGTAAGAAAGAATGGAGTCCATGGATAAACTTCCCAATCAAACCAGAGGAGAGAGGATCCAGTTCGCAGGACCGGATCTCTCCGGCCCATGATTGATGGTAAAGCAGAAGAAAAATGGGGGGGGGGGGAAGTAGGGAAGTAAAAAGAGGGTGGGGTCGAAGTCACATAGGGTAATTTTCTAAGGCTTTAGTTCCAAATTTACTGGTCTATTTCCTTCTGGTTCAAAAGGAACTAAGGCCAGTTCAGGGAGTAAGCAGGGCAATCCATTTTTACTCCGAGTAGCTATGGCAAAGCAGATAGGGCTTGATGTTGCCCCACCAATTTACAATCTTCAAGAAGCTAAAATGTGTGTAAGGAAGCATGCAGACATATTGAATGGAATGAAAATCAAAAATATTTCTTGGAAGGAAACAACAATTGCACCATTGATTTCAATTCATTTTCACAGACATCTCGAAGCATTGGAACAGACCAATGGAAGGGGAACAGATGTTTGTTGCACTAAATAACATTCACCGCAAGCAGAAGACGAAGACATCAAGGAATAGAGGAAAGCTCAAATCAGCAGGGAATGGTTTTTGCATTGACAGAGGGGATCATGCTCTAGGAATGTCATCCCTAGCCATCCAGAGTACAATCCAAATCCACAGAGAACTCAACCTTACAATCAAATGCGGTACCCCTGCCTGTTCAAAGCGGGGCTGCAGGTGGCGAGGGGGGCCTATCCCTGGGCCCACCCCACCCAGTTGCATCGTTAGTTGGGAATGGCCATGGTAGTTGTTGCAATGTTAAGATTTTGGTGGTTACTAATATTTTTTTTTCTAAATTGTGCATAAACATCTTGCCAATAAATTAGCTCTAGCATTTGCTTCACAATCTCTACAATATTTACAGTTGCTCTTTCTTTCTCAATCCCAAAATTGGAGGTCTTACCAAATACCGGAAAAGTTAGGTAATTGAGAGAGGTCACATGCAGGATTGTCATGGCAGCAGTGTGAGGAAGCTTGGATTTTGTTTTTCTTTTTTCAATATTTCAAAAATTATGATGCATGATTTTTAAGCAAACATGTGCATAACACATGACATTTAACAAAGGGTCACTTTAGCTAATGAAGCATCCACATGGGGCACTTTTAATACGTTTTGGACAATGGGGGACAAAGTGATTTTGGACCAAATCACAGGGACCCCAGTGAGGGTGAGTTGAGAGGGGACAGCATAAGTGAGCAAATGTGTGTAACCTAGTCAAACAGTCTTGCCATGCCAAGCAGGCAGAGTGCTCATTATCCTTACTGTTTTCTGTGCTAGGACTTCATCCTACTGCTCTAGCCATAAAGTTTCTCTTCAATGACTGACTTGTGATTCAAGATAGCTTGAAAATCCAGTTAAATTTATACCATAAGTTAAATATGTGAAACTTGATCCTTATAGAATCAGATCTCAATTCCCATATAATTTTAACACACAGGTCTAGTCTATCATTTCACATGTCACATGCTGAGTGGATATCAGACACTCCTAAGATCTTCTACAGATTGAACACTTCTTGGACTCTTCTGAGATAATTCATTTGATTATTAGCAACACAACTTTTGTTAGTGTAATATTAAGATATTTATTAGCGACATGTGTTGGGCAAGCCTCTCATTTGTCATGTCTAAGTCCCACGTCCATTTACGTGCTAAGTAGTTAAATACGTAAGAGCCTGCTGCTATGCAAGCATCGTATCTTCTATAACGGAGAATGTTTCAGAATTACTGGAACCTATAAAATGATAGTATATAAGAATCCTAATGAAAAATATGATAATCTTGACCAGTAAAGATTCAAAGAAAGGACCAACAAGTAGGTTATTTGACAGGGAACTAATGTTCTTTTTCCTTTAAGTAGGGTGACCACCAGATGCATTTGTTCATGAAAGATGCAGCTAAAGAGTGTTTATAGATATGATACGCGTGGCTTGCATATGTTCAAAACCAGGCACAAAGGGACTCTACCCACTTGGAAAATAAATGAAGTAACTCTAAGCTTATCCAATTGCAAGCCACTGGTCCTTCTTTTGCTCTTCAGAGCATGAGTGGCCATCCAGGATAACATGTTAGGCCTTCTTCAAGAAAAAAGCTGACCTTTATAAGGGTTACCAGCTTCCAGCAAGAGGCTTGAATCTCAACCAGGCATAATATCCTCATGCCAAATAGCTTGCATAAACAGCAAGCCTAACCCAATTAAAACCCCTGTGGTGTGGCATAACAACAGCCTCCCAACAGTCCACACTTGCCAAAAGTACGACACAACACTAACTTAATAAGGCCAATTAAGCAATGCGGATTGGTACTAATGCACACAAACAGAACCTAGACAAGACAAAGTATCCTTTTTAAGATACAGAAAGCAAAAGATTAAGCATGAAAAAAAAAAACAAACACCAATCAAACTAGGGGAATCACAAATACTTACATCGGGTGCTTAGACAAGAAGGACTCCAAAGTCACAAGTTTAGTCCTCAAAATTGCAGTTTTCCTGCGAGTTGCAGACGTGTGACGTTTCTTTTCTGGGCTAGAATCAGGCAAAGAAGGTGTTGCAGAAATCATGCCATTAATTTCATCAGCAAGTTTTGATGCATCAATATATTCTCTCTTCCATAAGTCAGAATTAGCCATTGCGTATGGAGCTTGACCACTGTGAAGGTAATGCAATGGTAAAATCTGAATAATGCGTGAAACGGAGATATTATAAACAAAATAAACACTAACAGTCACAATGAGCAATGAAAAAACCTAAAACATTATCACATTCTATAACTTTACAAGCTGTGTTTATTATTTTCCAATCCACTATAAATTGGAACATTTTGGGTATGTTTACATTCTCAATTCCCATTGCTTCTTAATAAGACTCCGCACTGGCACTTGAATATAAAAATTAAAAACATTAAAACAATTAGGGTAAATTCTCAATTTCCATCATTTGAGGTGTGGAGGCCCAGATAATTACAAGTCCACATTTTCTTAATGCAAATCACATTATTTTCTATTTCAAACCCAAATGTCAACAATCAATCACCGAATGATTCACACACATAACAAAAATTAGATTGAGAGAGAGAGAGAGAGAGAGAGAGAGATACGTACAGGAGGGAGAGAGGAGAGAGGAGAGAGAGAGGGAAGAATGAGGAATGCTTCTTCCTTCGTGTGCTCTCGTTCGTCACTTGTCCGCATTCAAATAAATGAAGCGAATTAATTTCGCATTGATGATACTCTTCCAAATACTCCGGGGCCCAACACCTTCATCTTTTATTTTATATTTTTTAATTAAAATAAAACATTAAATTTTCATAAGCAATTAAATTATTATATTAATATCCTATTTAATTGCCCCCATAACTTCATATTTTTGTCGAATGGTCTCCTAAACTCTTATTATTTATAATGCCTTTCTTCTTGGGCTATCAAGTCCGTCTGAGTCTCCGTGGGTCGGTCTGCCAACACATAACTTGCTTGCGGCGAGGATAATTTTGTAATTTCATTTAAATAGCTTAAGCAAGGATAATTTTGTAATTTCATTTAAATAGCTTAATTAAGCAACTGTTGTGTACGCAACTGTTTGAGAGAGAGAGAGAGAGAGAGAGAGAGAGAATTAATATATGACATTTATTTGCATCACACAATTTTATTATTCATTCATTATAAAAAAAAAATACATATATTACTAGAATCATACCTTCTTGTATTTCTTATAAATAGCATTACCTTTTTTTATTGTAAACCAAAAAATTGATATCTGATTGTTGAAAATCAAAGACCCACCAATTACATAAGCTTGCAATTTTAAATCTTTGCATTAGTGAAATTAACACAGTTCTATTACTACCAAAAAGTCGCCGTCTCTCCTCTCAATAGTCACCCACACATGCACACGCCAGAAGAACTCTCTCTCTCTCTCTCTCTCTCTCTCTCTCTCTCTCTCAAAAATGAATTTCACAAATGAAGACCGAAACAAAATAGAGATGCAATGGTTGTATTCTTTAAGTCATCGGATTGCTTTTTTGAAAATGAGATGAGAGCAATGCAAGATGGAATAATAAGAATACAAACAAATGAACTAAATATATATAAATCGATTACCAAAGAATACGCATCAATATATAATAAATTAATATATATTAAATTTTGAATTCGCAATAATTATTAAATATCAGACGTAAAAACACGCCAAAATTTGTCTACATGTGCAAATGTTAAATGGATTGGCTGACAAGAGCAGCTACCTGCGGATGGTTTGTGTCTAGACACGGGTAAACACATGGATTGGGCTTTAGGAAGAGGGTGCCCAATAATCTCCGGATGGGCAAACTTTGGCCCATTATCTGCACTTTGGACCTAAGGCAAGTTGGGCCCATTAAACATAGGATAATGGTTGTAGTCAACCATGGATATTTTGGCCTACTAGTTATGGTTTCTGCCGGGTGCTAAAGTTTGGGCAGAAGTTACCATTATTTTTTTTTTTTAGTACATAGAGAGACTCAAATTCAAAATTTTTATAAGAGAAATGAAATATAGTGTTAGTTGAGTTATAATTCATTAACCCAAAATTTGAATTATTTTTTTTGGTACTTTGATTTGGCTACCAACCAGTATCCGAAACTTCATTCTGATTAATCTAAATCGATTATTGTAGGACCCCAAAATTTGAATTATGACATACACACACAAAACTTCTCTCCCCAACCCCCCAAAAAAAAGGTTACAGTCAACTCACTAACTAGGTGGTTTGGGCCTTGGGGTGAAAGAGTGCCCACTTTTTTTTTTTGATGAAATGAGAAAGGACCAAAGCAAACAACACACCCAACGGGGATCACTGGGCCTGGGAAGACAGAGGCTTCTTCTTGGCCCAAGAGGTACCCGTAGCATTACACTGCAAACACTTCATCACTTGAGTGGGAGGAGTGACACTAATGTGAACACCAAGATCAACATTGAGACCCAGCTTCGCAAGCTTGTCCGCGCTTTGGTTGGCATTTCTGAAAATGTGGCTTATCATTACTACTCCTAGGGCATTTATGGTGTCTCTGCAGTCAAAGATCATGATCTTCCAAGGATAATTCTCCCCAACACCCTTGTTAATATCGTTAACCACTAACATGGAGTCACTCTCCACTAGCAAAGGCCCCAACTGCTCTCTTGTGGTTATCAACAGACCCTTTTTCAAGCCCCAAAGCCCAGCTAAGTCTCCCTGAGCAGTGTCCACGTTAAGCCATAAACCCAACAACCATTCTTCGCTACTGTTTCTAAACACACCACCTGCAGCCACCTTCTTGTATCCCACAGCACAGCTCGATCCACATTAAGTTTAACCACATTTTTAAAGGGTTTTCTCCGGCTGATATACAATGTTTCCTTCCTTCTGATGGTCTCACTGTCATAACTGTCTGCTCCCTTCACCATGCTCAAAATTCTATTATTATAGAGATGGATAGCTCCTTCTTCCTTTGGTGAATCAAACAACACCTACTCTTCCAAATGCTCCACACGGTAATCAAGAAAGTTCTATCCTCCTCATCCAGCTCTAAGTTGTATTTTTGTTTAAAGCCCTTCCTTAACCAATCGAAGATGCAGTCCTCCTAGAAGCTCTTTACCTTGGCTATGCCCTAAACCAATTTAAGCCATATGCCTTTAGCATGTTTGCAGTCTCTAAAAGCGTGCACTGTTGTTTCATCTTCCACTTTGCATATGGAACACATTCTTTCCTGGGTAATGCCTCTCCTATTAAGCTCAACCTTGGTCAAGATTTTCTCCCAAGCTGTCATCCAAATGAAAACCTTAACTCTTTCAGGGCATTTCCTCTTCCACACACATCCCCAATCATTTCTATTTGTAAAATGATTCAAAGGCAGCCTTTTTTGAATCCAATAGGGTAACGTTACTGAGAAGTCTCCATCTCTTTTCTCCTTCTAGAAAATGGTGTCTCCGGTGATTCTACTCCTAGGGATTATCATCGCTTTAATTTCCTCCACTTTCTCTATGGGGAGGACAGCTAGCAGCTCCTCATGCTTTCATTGATCTTTCTTATTCCAAAAATGGTTGACTTTGGTACTGGCATTGCAAAGAGCTCGAGGGATTATGGCCTTGTTAATCAACTCTTCCTCACCTACCCACTTGTTGTGCCAAAAGCTAATAGACCTGCCATCTCCAATTCTCTAACTCAACCCTCACTTGAGGCACTCCTTGCTGCTGCAATGCCACGCTACATAGTTGAGGTGTTTCATTTCTTCTTATGCTCCAACAGGTTCATACCTTTGAGATACTTGTGTTGAATCACTTTACTCCACAAAGCATCTTCATCTTTTAGCATTCTCCAACCCAATTTTGCCATTAAAGCTAAATTGTTTTCACTCATGCACCTGATCCCCAATCCACCCTGTCTTTTACTCTTACAGACCATGTCCTATCTCACCAGGTGGACTTTCCTCTCCTCTTCATTGCTCCTCCAAAGGAAGTCCTTGTTGAGCTTGTCCAACTTCTTGCAGGTGTGCTCTGAAAGCCAAGTTGACTACATAGTATAGAGAGGGATAGTCACAGTGACCGAATGGATTATAGTTAGCCCCTACAGTGCTGAGAAGTTTGGCTTTTCAACTGCTAAGTTTATTTTAAACTTTTTCAACAACTTAGTTATAAAAGTTTTTACTGAGTTTGCCATGAATGGCAAGAAGTCCAAGGTAGCTTCCTATATCCTCAATAAACTAAAAATTGCAGCAGGTAACCCGGGTGTCTTTAAGGTACTTAGGGGCTTTGGGTGAGATCCACAACTTAGATTTGCTGGGGTTGACTTGCAGGCCATTTTTTTCAGAGAATTCCCTTAGGCAACTGTCAATGTTGCTTAGATTCAAGTGTTCCACTTCAGTAAACAAGATCAAGTCATCTACAAAGAAGAGATGAGAAATGTTAGGCCCTCTCTTGGAAGTTTGACAACCTTCCAAGAGCCTTTCTTAACTTTCTCTTAAATTATGCAATTAAGTCTTTTCATCACTAGAAGGAAGAGATAGGGAGAGAAAGGGTATTCTTGTCTCAAGCCCTAACCAGGTTTAAAGGGCTGAAGAGTCTCCCCGTTCCAAATAATGGACGTTACTATTTGCCACTGCAAACATGATGAGCTTTACTAAGCTTTTGGATACATTGACCTCCAACAATACCTTCGCCAAATACTCTCAATTGACACTATCATAGGCCTTCTTAAGGTCTATCTTAATGATCATCGAGTGCTGCCTACTCTTGGATAAATAGATGGAGTGAATAACTTCTTGAAGAACCACAATATTGTCTAAAGTACCATGACCCAGTAGGAGACTATTCTAATAGAGACCAATCATATCCTACAAAATAGGTCTTACTCTTGCAACGATGCATTTACTAAGGATCTTATAAGAGGTGTTCAGCAAGCTAATAGGATGGAAATTAGAAATCTCCACCGAATTGATCTTTTCCGGAATGAGAATCATGTGAGCTCTTGCCATCTTAGGATGAAAATAGCCGTCCCTCAGTGCTTGATTGACAAATTGACAGATTTTGTCCTTAACAGTGGACTAGAATCTTTGATAAAAGATTGATTGAATGCCATCAGGACTAGGAGTTTTCAAACCATTCATTGAGAAGACAGCCAATCGGACCTCCTCGTCATCAAAATATCTGCAGAGGAGCTCTTGGTCTGCAATGCTTATCTTTCTTCTTCTAATCTTGAACCTGGCTCGTTGGCATCTTTGTTGGTAAAAAGATTTGAGAAGTAGTTAATGGCATGAAAATGTAGCTCCTCCTTATCTGAACTCCAAAATCCCTTAATCTTTAGAGCTGCAATTCTATTGGAGTTCCTTCTCACTTTGGTTGTCGCATGAAAGAAACTTGTATTCCTATCTCCCTTAGTTAACCATTTGAGACTGGACTTCTGGAATAGAGGATCTCTTCTTGTTCAAGAACAGCATGATAATCCTTCAACATGTTACTTTCTAAATTCTACAAGAAGATGGAGTGATTATAACTGTAGGACCTTTGGATGCCCTGGAGTTTAGCCTCCAAATTTTTCTTGCAACGGAAGATGTTCCCGAAAACCAATTTGTTCCAAGCTTTAACTTCATCTGTAGTGGTTGCAATACCTACTCAAGAGGCCCCTCTGCTTCCTTCCAAGTTGACTCAAACACGTCTCTGAAGTTTCCATGAGTGAGGCAGGCTGCTTCAAAACAAAAGGGCCTCCTATCCTTGTTGGGGGCGGGATAGGCTAGTACTTAAAATGACCAAGCAGGGGATATTATTTGCAATCTCACAAATTACTTGCAATCTCACAAATTACTGTCCAATGACAATGCCTCAATTGCTTTTGCCTGGAATCATGTCTATTAGATTAAAGCTTGGGGTGGTTTTTGTTTGGTATGGGAAATCAAGTATTGAAGATGCTAAGGTACTATTTAGCACAAATCAATTGATCTACTGTCGGATTAATCAAGCTGGGTCAGATTGGTTTGACACATTTGTATACATTCAGCTTAGTGAGGTAAGAAGAACGAGGCGTGGCAGAATTTGAAGAATTTATCTGGCTCAGTGGATAGCACCCAGTTTGTGTTAGGGGACTTTATAACATTGCAGGTTTGATTGAGACAAGTAATAAAACTACAAGGATTATAGTAAGGGTCCAACGGTTTAAGAATATATGAGAGTTATGTAGCTTACACAATCTCGAAGCTATTAGGACTCCATTTACTTGGTTTGGAAAAAAGGATGGCTTGATTGTCTTACAAGAGTGATTGGATAGGGTATTAGATATCCAGATGAGTCGGAAGCTAAAATTATTAATTTACTCCGATTACATGGATACCATCATCTTATTCTTCTCCATACCTATATGAGCCAAGCACCTCCTATAGGGAGTTATCTGTTTAGATTTGAGGCAACCTGACTTTGTCATCATCAATTCTATCATGAGATTGTGTTGGCCTAGAATGGAAGCAATTGGTCTCATTCTTTAATGCAAGCTATTCATGCTATTATATTAGCTTTGAAAATTTGGAATAAAAGGTGTTTGGGAAAATATTTTGTAGGAAGCGCAAATTGGAGGCACAATTGCATGGTATTCAAAGTTTCCCTTAATATAACATATTAGCGCTTTTGAGATGCCCAGAAAATTGACTGCTAGGTGAGTTACATAAAACATTAGATATGGAGGAAACCTTTTGTTACCAAAATTCCATACTCCAGTGGTTTTACCAAGATGATCATAATCCAAAATTCTATCATCTCACAAGGATTTTCAGTAGAAATCAGAACCGGATTGTAAGAATCAAGATTAACAAGAAGTATGCAAAGTTTTATTTTAAAGATTTGTTTGCAAGCACAACAATTAATAAGATGGTGATTATGGGTTTGTGTACAGAACTGTGGATCTAGTTGATCAGCTCTCTTTGTGCGGCCCCATTGAGTTATGAGAGGTTAGGAATGTAGTTTTTTAGATAAAGGGGTTGAAAGATTTAAAACTAAATAAAATTCAGCCGATCTTTTGATCAGAAATTTTAGGAGAAGATATACTCTATTCTTTACCAAAACATAATGTATGCCTTCTGGGATGGAGTTTTTCTTATGGAACTTCTCCAGGTCTATATTGCTTTTAATTCCAAAAGTGGAACACCCATATAGTTTGGCCAACTTCCAGCCTATTGGCTTGTTGAATACCAGTTATAAAGTTCTTGCCAACATATTGGTCCATCGGCTGCGACCTATACTTCAAAAAGTGATAGGATCTTATCAAAACAGCTTTCTTTCATATAGGAGCACTCTTGATTATATCATTATTTCGAAGAAAAAATTACATTTCGTTTGTTTCTCGAAGAGTAAACGTTGAAAATGGTTTTGAAGATAGATCTCTATAACAACTAGGATTATATTAGTTGGTCTTTTTAAAGCCAAACTCTTCAAGATTTCCAGTTCCCAAAGCAGATAGTCCACCTAATCATATTTACCATCTCTTAGGTATGGTTGGCTCTTATATGAAATAGAGAGATGTTACCGGATTTTGCATTAGGAAAAGGATTGAGATAGGGG
The DNA here is from genome assembly GCA_033439265.1 of Dillenia suffruticosa. Classification (NCBI taxonomy): domain Eukaryota; kingdom Viridiplantae; phylum Streptophyta; class Magnoliopsida; order Dilleniales; family Dilleniaceae; genus Dillenia; species Dillenia suffruticosa. The sequence continues at coordinate 8,881,943 of JAVTVX010000005.1, forward strand.
AATTCTCTCCCCATATCTTTTTCTTTTAGTAATGAAAAAATTGTCGTATTTGATTCAAAATAGGGTTAATCAGGGCCTTTGGCATCTTATCTATGCCTCCAGAGGGACCTCCAATTTCCCACTTATTATTTTGCTGATGACCTCATGTTATTTGTAAATGTGAAGCCTAAAAGTTTAGCCATGATTTTGGAATGTCTTCAGGAGTTTCGGGAGATAAGTGGTCTAGTGGTAAATCCAAGAAAGTTTGAGTTTTTATTTCACTGAGGGCTTCCCTAACCTTGAAACTTTGTTTGGTAAATAATTGTCAATTCATACTCGCAGAGCATTTGGACAACTATCTAGGAGTTCTTATCTAGGAGTTCCCCTCATACAGGGATGAGTACATCAAAGTCATTATCAGTTCTTGATTGAGAGGGTTCAAAATAAAATAAGTGGTTGAAAGACTCAGACATTGAGTACTACGGGATGACGCATACTTATTTAGGTAGTTTCTTCCACTATTTCAATAAATACTATGCCATCTACTTGGTTGTCTGAGTAGATTTGTCGATAAACTAGACACATTTCAGCATAATTTTCTATGGGGAGACTTTGAGGTGACTCAAAGACCACATGTTGTTAAGTGGGGGATGGTGTGCCAGCAAAAGGTCTAAGGGGATTAGATATCATAATAACCCAAGACATGAATAAATCTCTTTTGTCTAAGCTCGCTTAGGGATTCCTGGCGGGGACTCAATATTATGGTACAAAATTTTTAGGAGTAAATACATTCGGATAAAAATTTTCTACATTATCACAAGTTTTTAGTTTGCTCCACTTATGGAGAGGGCTGCTATGAGTAAGGGAGAACATTAGGAGTAACTTACACTGGAAAATGGTAATGGATCAGAGATCGATTTCTAAGAGGGTATTTGGGGTAGGTAAGACCGCTTTAATTAAAAGGATCACCAAGGGTGGATCTGCCAACCTGGAAGGGTTGAAAGTGCAACAGCCTACCATGCCAGAGAGGGTCTAGGATATAGATGGTCTTGCTAACCTTCTTTCGGGGAATATTATAGAGGAGATTAGAACCGTGTTGATTTCTCAAGATACAGAATCATAAGACTTTATTTGTTGGGCAAGTAACTCCTGATGTGAGTTTTTGTTAGTTCGGCCTATGCATTTATTTACTAGGAAGAGACATCTATTTCCTCTTCCTTGGCCATTGGAAATAGATTTGAAAATTGAGGTATTAAGAATGGGTTAGCTTCACAATTTGGCCATTAATGCGTGATAGCTTGATGACTAATAGCACCCATTTTAGGTGGCGAAGACTACGGATGACCGGTTATGTCCTCTTTGCAAGGAACACATAGAAACTATCGTTCATCTATTTCATGACTGCTCACTAGTTTGCCAAGTATAGGTCCAGGTTTTAAAATTTTCGTTTCTGAGCAAACTAGCATTTGCTCAGCTCCCAAATAAAGTCTGCCTCAGTAGCAATTGTAAATCTCATGTCATGCACATGTGTAAACCTTGGTCCATGCTACTTTTATATACTCTTTGGGCCATTTGGAAGGAAAGTTGTAGAGTAGTATTTTAGGGTAATGATTTCTTCCCAAAAAGTGTAGTGAAGTTGACTCATAATTATTCATGAGAATGTTGGCTTGCTTTTACGAAAAAATTCATCCACTCTTACCAAGTAGGTAGGTAGGTGGATCTCATTGTCCCCTTCCCCTTTTGGATATTTTAAGTTAAATATAGATAGATCAGTGCACCATATGAGACTTGATGTGGAGTGCTGGTCAGAGATGAGTATAGATTAAAGATCAAGACTTTAAAGAGAATTTGGGGATTTTTTATTCTTTCATGGCAGAATTGTAGAGAGTTCAAGGGGGTTTACTCGTACTCATCTGAGTCAATCTCTTACTGATAGTTATTGAGCTAGACTTTATGAAGCTGGTTTCAACATTATCAGATAGGGTAACTCCGCATCACCCTGCCTATCAGATGATTCAAGAGTGCCATCTCCTAATACGAAAAGCTATAGTTCAGTTAGCTCTATTGGTTCCACGAGAGAGTAAAACTGTATGGACATTCTTGTGCGGAATGTTCACTTAGTCCATGTGGGAATACATGAGTTATGGTCCCCTCCTAACGAGGTCTATCATGCATTACTTTATAATATTTGGGGATTAGTTTATTTTAAAAATTAGTTTCCTCACACTTTTGAAACAACAAAAAAAAAGATTAAAGCTAGCGGTCAACACTAAATATAAATAGATTTGAGAATCAAAAATTATTTTTTTTTGTTGAAAGGGAAACAAAGCACACAAAAAAAGCCCTAGAACTGCACTACAGTAGACGGTCCTTAGACCCACAACTCACGAGTCTTCTTGACTCTACACCATATTTGTCTTCCTACAATAAGGGGATGATAGGAGAAGGGGGCTCTCCGGGAGAGACACACCTTGAGGATTAGTTTTGCCTAATCTAGTCAAGTGGTTCGCACACTTGTTGGATTCTCTATAGACGTGCTTCACTTCAGCAACCCCCCAGCTCCCTCGTTAACTATCTGTAATCCATCAACGCATGGAACACGGGATGTGAAGCCTCAACATTCTTCTTTAGCAACTAAGTTAGAGTCAGGCAGTCCACTTCCACCTCGATCTTAGCTATACCTTTAAGCTTCGAGGTTAAAAGGCTTCTCTTAGAGCCCAAACTTCAGCAGCTCAAACTTCAATTCTCTTTATGTTGATGGTGAACCCCAATTCCCAGTTTCCTTCTTCATTTCGTAGGATACCTCCTCCACTTGCTATCCCAGAATTGGTGTTTACAGTACCATCCGTATTGAGTTTAAGCTTCACTTTACCTGAGGGGTCCATCTGATATGAGTCATCTCTGTTTGCTTCTGATTCTCCTATGAACTGTGAGCCTCTTCCCACCTCCTGCAGAAACATTTGATCATACTCGTCGTTTCCTTAGTGGGAATATTCACACCCTCCATAACTATACTACACCTTCTCTTCCAAATACACCATATAGCCGCCGCAAAGATCTCATTCTCTTGCAGAGGCTTAGAACTAAAATTCCCTTGGATTCCTTTTCTAATCCACTCGCAGCACTATCACCCCAGAATTCAGTAGTTTCATTTATGTCCTGGTCAAATTTCTACCATGCTTCCTTGGCTTCCTTACAATCCCCTCAGCACATGAAGGACCGTCTATGTATTCTCCTTACAGACCTCAAGCTATCATGGTCCGAAAATCTCCTCTTCTTTCTCTCTACATTCGTCATGATTCTCTCTCTCACTACCAACCAAATAAAGAATTTGATTTTCTCCTTATAGTTGGCTTTCCAAATCCATTGCCAACTATTTTGCTATTGCAGCTGCCCATGGTCATTTCCTTGGATCTTAGGTCTTCAATTGCAAGCAGATGTTCCACCAATCTCATGCATAAAGAACCTCTCTCTCTCTCTCTCTCCCCAAATGATTTTCATGAATTAAAAGACACAAAATGAAAAGGACAAGTAACGGTAAGACTTTTTCAGTTGTCGAAGTGTTTTTTTGGAAATTAGATGAGACCAATAGGAGGAATTAAAATTGATTACATAATGGAGTTTCACTTATTTTAGTTGAATTACTGTGGAAATTTTGAAAAAAATTGTCATTCCTGTACAAATATTTAACATAATAGACTATCATAGCAATATAATCACTATCTAATTTATAAAAATAAATTCACTTCATTAATTGACTTTTAAAAATTTAGCCATTAATTAATAGATTTTAAGATTTATGAATCATATTTTGCCAAATTCAAACAATCCGATGGCATTTTGATTTTTAAATCAAATGTTCATGGAAACAGATCTCAAAGACTACCATAGCAATTTTTTTTTTTTTAGATAAGGGTCACAAAAATTATAAAAAATACACACACTCACAAAATTCAAACAAGAAATCTAAGAGAAGACACTTAAATAAGAGTTTTTTATCACTCGAATGTTCCTATAAGAGCAAAAACTACCATAGCGATATCATTACTTTTGTTACTATATGTGGCATCTGTCTCTAAAAAAAAATGAAATAGGTTATGTCTAATTTTTTTTATATGTAAAACATCATAAATCATATAAGCATTTAACATACGTTGAATTATATAATTAAAAAGTTTACGAGAGTATCTATTCATAGGTCAAATTATAGAAAAGAGATGGTATTTAGTAATTTTTTTTTTTTGTTTTATACCACAATGAATCACTAAAGCGGGGTGGGTTTTTAGGGATTGAGTTTAAGTTTTTGGGTGGCAAAGTTAAACCCAATTTATTTTTCAGGCTTGCCAAAATTAGGGTCAGACATAAACTTTTGAACACAAATTGAGTTAAATTGAATTTTGTCAAAATATGAGATATTTGTGTCACAAAATAAAATAAGATGAAAAACTCTTTAGAGAGATGTATATGATGACAAACAACTGATTTTGACAAAATCTAAATTGGAGCATGTTTAACCTATTTTTTATTAAAAAATTTTATTTTTGATTTATAAGGTAAAGCAATAAATAAAGTTTAAAAATTTAAGAGAGAAGATATTTGACAATTTTACTTAAAAAATCTTTTTGTAAAATAGTTTATATAGCAAAACATATACAATAAACAACAATTGATATTAAAGTTTCTTAAATAATATATAAAATAAATAATTTTAAAATGTTCATAGATTAAAAATAAATATTTTAAATTATAAATATTCTATAAGATTCTAAATATTTGAAGTTCATACATTTTTAAAGGTACTATTTGGTAAATAGGCAAATAACATATATATATATATATGACAAAAAAATTTTGAGTTTATTTAAATATTTTTAAAATATTCACAAATATTAAAATATTTTTTAGGTTTTGTAATATTTAAAATAGTTAGGACAATTCTATCCTCCTATATTTTTATTAAAAAAAACCAAAGAGTAGATAAGTAAAAACTCTTAAATTTCTCCTTTTTTTCTATTTTTCATTAAATAAATTATTTTTTCAAATAATCCTTGTTTTTTCTATATCACCACAATCAATCAAATAAAAATTTATCTCTTTTCCTTTTCCCCTTTCTTTTATCTATTCTTTGAAAAGAAGGGATATGAGGAAAAATGGACATGGGAATATATATATTTTTTTGTATTTGAAATTTTGCGTTAAATAAATCAAGTTTTAATGCAAATTATATATATTTAAATATTCTACACCTTAACAACTAACTTTTAAACTAAAAATTAAGTCTTCAATTAGAGCATATTTGGCCTACCTTTTTTTTTTTAATTAAAAGTTCTTATTTTTGAATTAGATACTAATATGAGAAATAAGAGTTTTCAAATTTAAATAAGGAACTATTTGTGAATTTTATTTAAAAATTCTATATCCTTAAATAGATTGTGTCTCAAAACAATTTATATAAATTTTAATACTTAATGAATTATACTAATATTTAGTTGGTCTGATGGCTAGGTATACTGATATTTCTTGATCTCGAATTCAAGTATTGTATATAGAGAGAAATGAGAGAATTTTGCCTCTTGAGGGTTTAACTTAATTTAAATCAAATTTAATCAGATCTAATATGATTATCGATAACTACGATTTATCTAAAAAAATACTAAATGAATTATAACGAAGAGAACTTAATATGAAAGTTTCATAAATAATAAATAAAATACATAGTTTTATAAGTAATTCTAAAATATTTATAAATTAAAAATAAATATTTTAAGTTACAGATATTCTAAATATTCATAAATAATTAAATTAAACATGTATGTGAAAAATAATTTCTATGTTTATTTAAATATTTTATTGATATTCATAAATATTTAAATATTTTTTAGATATATATATATATGACTAAAAGGTAATATTTGAAATAGTCGGTGATATCTTTATCGTCCCACATTTTTATTTTAAAAAAGAGAGTAGTTATCCCAACTTTTAATTTAAAATTAAAAAAGTTATGTCAAACATATACTTAATATAATATCCAAATCAACAAATTCTTTTGAGTTAAATGGTCGGATATTCTATCTATTTAATCAAAAATATCGGATTCGAATTCTGAAAATGACAAAAAAGAATTTGGAAGAGTCAACCCCTAAAATGGATCTCACGGTACTCAAATCGGATTAATCGAACAAATCTCAAATATCGATGATAAAAACTAAAAAAAAAATAATATCCAAACCACTTTCAAAACATAAGTTTATTTCATCAAGTTCATACCTAATTCTATCGAGTCATGTATAAATTATCCCATATATGTTAATCAACATAAGGTATAAAAGATTAAGTCTCAAATGGACTAAACATAATATATAAACAAGAGAACTCTTTATTTTACACCTAACTTTTTAAGATAGGATTCAAATTATATCGTAATATTTTATTTTTGTGTGAATAACATATATACTCCGAAAGTTTAACTTCGTAAAATGAGGCGTTATTTATTTTAACACTCCCCCTTGTTCATTAATACATCCGATCACTAAAAATTTTTAATTGTGGTTAAAAAAAGTCCAACAAAATTAAAATTTAAGATAATTATTTAAATTTTAAATTTTGTATAACAACTATTCATTCCAAAATTCAAGTTTTGTGAAAAGGAGATTGTATTAATCATTTTACATCTTAAAATTTTCCTTTTAATAAGGAAATGAAGGGATCCGGTCGATCGCTCTCATCTAACTTTCAAAAATTCAATCATTTAAATGCGAAATTTTGAGAAGGAGATATTACATATTAATAAGTAATTAAAATATACAAAATTTGATTTCTCTTATCTTTTGATAATTTTTAGAAAAAGTAAAAAAAAAAATATCTCATGAATTTAGGGTCGAATGCAAATAGCTCCATAATTTTTTTATTAAAATTTTTTCTCTTGTGAAAAGTTACAACTTTAATCCTTCTAAATTTATTAATAAAATCGTATATTTGCAACATGGGTAGAATAAAAAGCAATGTTATTAAAACCAAACCGAACCGTCGATTCAACCGATTAAATCCTTCTTTTAACAATTTTACGGTTCGGTTGAATAAAAATACCGTTTTACAATTGAATAGAACTGAACTGGCGGTTCAACCACGGTTCAACCGTGAACCGAGGTTGAACCGCCGGTTTTAAAAAACCGTGGTCTAGGGTTAAAATCTAAAAAAATATTTTTTTTAAGTTTTTTTTTTATTTTTTTTAATTTCTATGAGATGTGAAACTATCAATTTTTGATATTATGATTTTAATTTATATTTTATATGATTTTATAATTTAGTTATTTAGTTCTTAATTATCGATATGAGTTTTAAAAGTAATTATTGATTATATATATATATATATATATATATATATATATATATTTAATTATTATTAAAAAATCAATGGTTCGACCATATTGATCCACGGTTCAATCGGTTCAACCATATTTTTAAATTTTACGACTCAATACACGGTAACATTGATAAAAAGTAATTCATTTATCTTTCACTATTTTTTAAATTATTTTTAATGAAGTAATCTTTTTCTCTCTCTACCCTCTCTTTCCAATCCTCCTCAACAACCTTAGACGATACCTTTCCCTCACTTCTCTCTCATTTTCTCTTAATTTATCGTTTTTCGATGTTTTTCAAGTTCATGGGTAATTTTCAGAGTGAGAAAATGGTTAGGTTGCCTGATTGTTTTGGTTTTGGCATCGAACTGGAGTTCCAGTAGGTTGAAAAGAGTGCAGAAGTGGAAATAAGGTGTGCGAATTTGGATGCTGGAGTGTTCAACCTCTCTAACCTCTTGCCCATTCGTTCCTTGACCAAACATTGGTCCTAAACAGCAATGAAATATAGTTAGCAAATGCATCTCGAAACATACACACGCAGATTTTTTCTTTTCTTTTTTTTTTTCCATCTGCACAAACCATCGCATCTCTCGGAAGACACCCAAAGCTTCCATGTCACCAGCAATGATACCATTCTTAGAGACAAAACTAATAAATCCCCTACATTGGTCCTAATTTTGTCGAACAATTAGCGTGCAATGCCAAAGTCCCCAATTCTCATACTTTAACTAATCATCACATTCTAGAAAAAAAAAAAAAAATCACATGTTGAATCCTCGACCAAACATTGGTCCTAAGCAACAATGAAACATCTGAACAAACTCAGAAAGTATCACACTTTAGGTCAAAAGTGCCTCTTCTTGTTGAATATAGTTTGTAATATGTTGTGAATATTTGTTTTAAATTGAAAAGTTGAAAAAAAATGTGATGGATATATAACTCATCAAATTTGAAATTACTTGAATTTGGTTGAAATTATGTGTCGAATAAAAAATAAAATTTTCAATAAATGACCCTAAATGAATTAATAAATGCTTTTCGGCTATTTAATTTTCTATTTAAAAGACACAATTTGAAAATTAAACAAATTGATATCTTTTAATTAAAATATTATTTTCTAAAAACCAAGTGATACCTATTGAATAAAAAACTGTTTTTTTTTTAATTTAAAAACACATGTTCATTATGACATTTGAATGAAAGGATTTCTCATAATTGCAGTCCTTCATTTTTTATAAATACTCCATCTCGCTATTATGGATACACATTTCAGATTTTTCTTTTTCTTTTTTTTGGTGGAAACACATTTCAGATTTTTCTGTCATTGATAATTTTTGTTTTCTGAAAAGTCTCTATTTCGTTCTTAGGAGAAATTTGAGATTTTACTATTTCAAATTTCTGTTTTCGATTTGTATATTCTGAAGGAGTTTGTCGTCAACCCAACTAGCAACATAGTGGGGGTATAATTTTCTTAAAAACAGTTTTTCATTTTTTTTTTTTTGTTTATCTCGAAATCCATTCAAACTTTATGACATCTCTTGCTCTTCTTTTACACACGGAAGAAGCAAAAACATAGACCTCCTATATCATTTCTTGAGAGATCGAGTTGACAAGAAAGCAATTAAGTTGGTTTACTGCAAATCAAAAGAACAAGTACCTGACATTTTCACCAAGCCTTTGAAGTTTGAAGCTTTTGTCAAGTTAAAAAGCATGCTTGAAATGACTGCATCGTCGAATCAGGATTAAAGGGGGATGTTGGTTTGTTAATCCTGATCCTATTACAAATTTTAGTTTTTGAATAAGTCATGTTGTGTCATATTATTTAGGAATTAGTTATCTGGATTGTTAACTTTTAGCACTTGGTGCAGAACAGGCTAATGTACACATAGTCCTGGTTTTAGGATTTGGTTGTTATTTTTGATTGTATTATTGATGTTTTGCCTATTAAAAACCATCAATCATTGAAATGAAGTATGCATTTATATTTTCATATAAGATAAAATTTCATCAATGATGACGGAGTTTCATCCTCAGGTTATGTATTTTGATTTTTTTTTTTCTTTTGTACTGGATAACGACCCCTTTTTTTGTAATGGGTTGAGACAATTTATAGCTTGCATTGATTGAAAGGAAGAAAGAGAGGCTACAGAAGACCGACAAAGAAGAGTACGGTGGGAGGAGAATTAGAAAGATTTCAGGTCCGTCGTGCTAGAGAGAGAGAAAGAAAGAGATTGTAATCAGAGATAGGGAGGAGAGGCTGAAAAAAGTTGCATAAGGCTTGATCTTGGTATGGGTTTGAGAGAGAGAGTGAGCAGTATTTTGGGTTATATCGATTCTTCTCTCTGCCATGCTTTCCGATTTCAACCTTTCTTTTCTTACTTTCTCCATTTTCCTAAGTTTGAGCCAAAAAAAAAAAAAAATTAATATCTTTAAATAAAAATAATTTAATAATAATAATAATAATAATAATTTTTTTTTTACCATTTTAACAATAAAATAAAAAGTTATAAACAAAAATATTAATTTTATAATTTTTATAATTGAAAGAAGATTTTTGAATTGCACAAATTTTTTATCCTCTTCCATTTCCTTTCCTCTTTTTTCCTCGAATCCCCTCGGACGGTGCCCCTTTTATAACCCAACAAAAATGGAAAATTATTGCCAATGGATTGAGAGATATATATATTTTTTCTTTTGAACAAAATTTTATTTTTGCATCGGAAAGAGAATTTTGAAAATAGAAGTGGTATAACGGGGTCAAACTCGCGGATTTTAATATTAATCTGCGGTATTCCATTTTATTTCCAAATCAACGGTCCAGTGCCAAACCCAACAACTTGCCCTTCGTTTAGTCTTCTCTCTCTCTCTCTCTCTCTCTCTCGGTGGGAATGGATTCGAAAGTGTTCCCTCGAAAACCTATATGTTTCCGGTTCAAAGCTCACAGTCAGAGGAATTGTTTTGCCTCGTCACCCTCAATCTCATCGATTCTTGGATTTCAAAAACATAGTCTAAGGGGGAGAGGGAGAGTAAGAATCGGATTACGATGTGAGTTGGATGTGAAAGTGAATGGTGCTCTTTCCGGCGACACTGACCCTCGCTTCCTTGACCGTGTACGCCTCTCTTTAAACCCCTTCTCTACTTCGGAATTTTGGCTGCTTGGTTTTCCCTTTATTCGGAAATTTTTCTTTACACCCAAATATGTACTAATCTAATAGATTTTTATTAATTTATTCTTTTACTGAACTGAATTTGTTTTTAACATTGTATGTCTGCAGATGATCCTAGTAGTTCTAAGAAGATTAACATTATACACTTTCACCCTAATTGGGTTTTTACTCTGGACTGCAGTACAGAGTCATTTACTTGAGGACATACTTAGGTCATGAGAATGCAGGAATAGTGGATTCATCTAATATTCAAGGGAGAATGCATCAAAGGGTCCATCAGTTATTGGTCTTTAGTAAGTTTTATTCCCATTTTCGATGCGTAGCCAGCAGTGATCAAACTTTCAAGTGACTTTACTCTGTTTGGACTGCGTCTGAATCTCGCACGAGAATGATTTACGTGCTGTGGTTATTCTTTCGAATGATCGAACTGCTTTTATTTAACTAATTTCAGTTTTATTAAAAGTCTGCAATCTGATCTGTTCCAGCGAATAGCATCGGAAGCAGCAATGAATGACATAAATAACTCGTTTGGGAAAGGAAGTGTTACACGATTGGGAAGTGCTGGCGGAGCTTTGGTGTATGTGTTTCTCTCTTGCAGAATAAAGTTCCTCTCTTTTTGATCTATTTTATCTTAACATGCCTTATACTTCATGTCTGGAGTATTGAAACAATGTAGAAATGGTAAGCAACTTTCAATAGCATCTCATAGCATTCACACGAGTGGATTGTGACCATATGCAGATATAAATTTATGACATTCTAATTGCTGCGGTGAAACTTTTCCAAGTGGTTGTTTAACATTAGACTTTGCTCTAGGTGGGGGTCTTCCCAGAGGGAGAATTGTAGAGGTATTGCTTGTTTATTAATTTATTTTTGTTTCTACTTGTCATGACTCATGCTTTTGGATCCTAACTTTTCCACTGTTTTCCCTTTATTCTCTTGACTAAAAGATCTCATCACTTGCTTAGCTGTTCACACATCTTTGGTCTTGAATGCCCATTGAAGAAGGCTTTTTGGTCTATTTTGATCTTACTGTAAACATTTACCTATTGATCTGGTGCACCTTGCTTCTAAAATTTGCTACCATGTACAATAAAATAAACATAAAATAAAATAAAATAAAAGATTGATTGCAGTTTTGGCGGATCATGTAATTGAATAAGGATAATTATCTTTTATACTGACTACCATAAATCTGAAAAACCTACTGGAAGGAAAGGTAGTTTCTGTAAAGTTGTATTCCTCCGGCAGGGCTTTGTTGATCTCATTTGCATTTAGAGCCCTTAACGTAGGAGGACTTGCAGTTTGATACCAGACATTGTCTTTGTATGCCAAATATTTGTCAGACTGAACATCTGTTGCACTCTCAGTTATGAAGGCTCCATAGTTATTTTGAATTAAATAATCTCTTAGATAAAGGCGTACCTACCTGTGTTAAAATATGAGGAGTTTTCCAATGTCTTAATCTCTTATGTGGTGTTTGGAGAAAAATGAAAAAAAAAAGAAGTTAAGTTCATTTGAATTAAAATCTTTAATTCATGTCATTTCCGTATGAAATAATTTACATGGAGTTGAAGAATACAATATGGAGTTCAACCATGTGCGACTCACAAACTCTTTTGATATTCATTTTTGAAATTCCTTTTTTTTTTTTGGTTGATTTACAACTTCATAAGTTTAGCGGTGTCAGAATCCACCTTTATATTTTTTTTATTAGTTCCAAGCAACAAAAAATTAGAATGGAATAAAGTCTGCAACTTCTTGTAGAATTCATTTACGTGATTCCAAGCATAACACTATTGTAGTAACTTACAATTGTTTAGCCTAAGTAAGCCTATAATGTTACCAAGTGAGAACCACATTACGAACATCTCACAATATAAAGCACTAATAGAGCAGCCTATGCTGATTGATTAGAGCCATAACTGCATGTACATTTCACCTTTTAAAATCTTATGTAGTTAAGATATTTATATCATTGGTGCAATAACTTTGACTTGTGAAGACTGAGGATCTATTGTATCCTTTTTCTCTTCAGATATTTGGACTGGAGAGTAGTGGCACGACCACACTAGCACTCCATGCAATTGCAGAGGTGCAGGTATTAGCTCACTATATCTTCTTGTTTAATTTGAAGATTCCTCTATATGATATTAACATCTCAGTATGGAAAACTGTATTTAAACTGAGGTAATGCTCATGAATGGTGATCTGCAGAAGCTAGGAGGCAAAGTAATGCTTGTTGATGCTGAGCATGCATTTGATCCTTCATATTCAAGAGCATTAGGAATAGATGTAGAAAATTTGATTGTCTACCAACCCGATCATGGGGAGATGGCTTTGGAAAGTAATTTTGCTTTCACTGTACCTGTCTTTTTTGTGGGAGAAAAATGATTTGGATGTTATTAAGTTGAGATGTACCATGCCATGCGCATGAATTCTGATTTAACAAAGTTTCTATTGTCTCAGTTTCAGATCGCATGTGCCGATCTGGTGCAGTAGATCTTATTTGTGTTGACTCTGTCTCAGCTTTAACCCCCAGAGCTGAAATTGAAGTGAGCTCTCTCTCTCTCCCCCCCCCCTCTCTCAATGAAAACATGTATGGATGTTGGCATTCAATAATATTGGCAAGTAACCTATGCTATCAAAAAATATTGTTAATATATCCAGGCTTGATTCAGGATATTGACTTTCTATTTTTTTTTTCTTGGTTTCATTCACAGGGGGAAATTGGGATGCATCAGATGGGTTTGCAGGCTCGTTTACTGAGCCAAGCATTGCACAAAATGTCAGGAAATGCCTCCAAAGCAGACTCTCATCTTTTTGAATCAGATCAGATACAGGGTACTTTCCACTTAGCAGGTATATGTTGCCATTTGTAATGATCCTTTATTCTATAAAGGGGTAATATGTCAATTTTCAAAATTGTTAACTTGTAAAGATTAAATTTCCAAACCATTTCAAAATCCATTTGATATATTCTGATAAAATATATCTAGAGCATTTGAAGAAGTGATCTAACAAGAATTATTCAAACAACCCCACTAGCTAGATAATTTTAGAAGACATAGTTGAAAAATGATCAGTTTAAAACTCAAAGCAATGTTACAACTAGGCCTTACAACAAAGTTCACTCAACCCTTATAGATGACTACCCATCAGCTTTTTTCCCTTGCATCTCCCTGGATCTGAAAATATAAACTTAGCACATGGTAAGAAAATATGGCACCATTTACACCATAGCTGGCTGAGTAATTTCACTATTTTTGAGAAGTTAAACTCCTGCTACAGAACTTTGGAGATCAAAGATTGATTATTCAAGCAACAGACAGGAAAGCCTTTCTAATTGCCTTTACGTCTCTGAACTTATTTCTCATCTTAACACTAAAATGCTTGTTTTTTTTGTGTTTTAAGATTGGCGTACTCTATGGCAATCCAGAAGTCACCAGTGGAGGAATTGCCTTAAAGTTCTTTGCATCTCTTCATCTTGAGCTCCGTCCAATAGGAAAGATAAAATCAGTAAGTGCAGCATCTGCTCTGTATCCTTAATTGTTGAATAGATTTACAAAGGCTAATGATTAAACAAACTTTCTTTTTAAACTTACATCTTTTTCAGGTCAAAGGAGATGAAGATGTAGGGCTAAAAGTTCATGTGAGAGTACAGAAGAGCAAGGTAACAAATACATGATAGGGGCATTTGGCCCCAATAGTCACAAAGAGAGAGGTTAAATATATTTGTTATAAGCCCATCATTCTACAGCCTACAAAATATTGCTTCCTTCCTTTTCAAACATGTAGTCCCTAAGAGTGCTAAAATATTTTTGTAGTTATCATAGGCAACCATAATGTAGGTATTTGTAAAAACAAAACCAAGAACAAAACAGGAAAGAAATAGCTGAAGCATGAATTCACACAATGCCTGGCATTCAAACTACTTATTGTCCTTATTTTGTCATTTTGACCTGAATTGCCTTTCTTTCCGATTCCATTTTATTCTGCTAGGTGTCAAGGCCTTACAAGCAAGCTGAGTTTGATATTATTTTCGGGGAGGGCGTAAGTAAGCTGGTTGGTACAAGCCTATGACCTTCTTCTCTCTTGATTTCTGAATAGCCAGATCATAATGACTTTATTATGGCTTCTGCATGGCTTTACAGGGTTGCATTTTGGATTGTGCTGAAATGATGGATACTCCTGTCAAGAAGGGTTCGTGGCATACTTTGGAGATCATAGGTTGTAGAGACCTCAGTTCTTACATCCATACAAGTATCCGTTGTATATTGCCATTCATTCTATGGAAAAATAAACTTAGTCTGCCTCCTCCCAATGGTCTCCTTGTATTTTTATAGCCACCTCAGGCATAATGCAGCCAATTTGCCTGATTGGTTAGACATAGATGATCTGCTTTGTAATCTTTAGGTTATGATAAAATGCTGTAGGTGAGAAGAAGGAAAAATAACCTTATTGAAGTGGTAACCTTGGAATTGTCTGTCACGTGAAAGCTGTTTTACGGCACCAAACCCTCAAACTGTTGCAGATGAGTACAACAACATAAAAATGAACACTGTGTGTGTTTTTGCCATTTATCTCTTTTATTGAGTGCTGAAAAGTTTGAGACTATTGGAATGCTGAATAATTTGGACACCTGCATTAAATTTCTTGTATTTGCCATTTATCTCTTTTATTGAGTGCTGAAAAGTTTGAGACTATTGGAATGCTGAATAATTTGGACACCTGCATTAAATTTCTTGTATTTTCTTAACTTCATTTTGTGACTGTGTTATTTTTGACCTGTGTCCATACAGGTTGGGACAAGGACGAGATGGAGTGTTGCAGTACTTGAGAGAGAATCCTCATACCAGCAATGAAATATAGAAGGTTTGGATGATCATCCCTTTTTGAAAGTATGAACCGTAGTTAATGGTAACAAACCTAATCAGTAGTTAATGGTAATAAACCTAATCAACACTTCGTTGCTATATAAGCAACAAAAGAAAATGTCTGAAAGGCATTGCTGATTAGTTTTGTGATTTCTCTCACTATTCTGATTAGCTTCTTGGAGATCAATATATTTCACTTCTATCCAAGTAGAAGTTAAAAAACTCATTGAATTTTCCATTGCCATGATTGCTGTTAAACCCTCTTTGAGCCAATCAATTGGGTACGTATCTGTTTTAGCCTATTTTTGGGGCACAACTTCTATACAGATCTTTCCCATTATCACCTGACAGATAGATTTAGGAGAATTTTTTGATGCAATATAGGGTGCCTATGGTGCAGTTACCAAGAAAAATGTTTGGGCCATCATCCAAAAAAAAAAAATTGTACAAATGGTATCAAACAAATTTCCTTTTGGCCAAGTGCAAGAAATGGGCATGTATTCATTTATTTCATGATTTGATTGAAATACTTAGTTGTACCAAAGGACTTGGATTGGAGTCTTGCCCTTCTTCCCATTCATCTACTATTAACATTTTGAGTGCATTTCTTTTAAACAGGTTTGACTTTAATTTACAATCTTTCTTAAAAGATTTTTAATATAAATTTACTTGTCTATTTCTCTTATCCATGCTCTCTTTATTTAAGTTTCACAAAGCATGTAATGAATGGTAAGTTATGCTGACAATTATGTGTAGCTTAACCTAGGCAAGAATAGGAATGAACATCTCCAATAGTGTGAAGTTCTAGTTTGTATTTTGCTACCTTTAATTTAGTGAAACCTGTAAACTTCTTTATTTTATTTTTTATTTTTTATTTTATTTCTGTGTTTGTGTAAACGTCATAGCTGAGACAAAAAGTAACAGAAAACAGGGTTTGGATGCCAGATGGTTCGCTCCATGGAAGAAGGAACTGCTCATGCTGGCTCTGCATATATTACGAGCTCGCCGCTGCCTACTCAGGATGGTGAAAGCCATGAAGAAATCTAATAGATTCATCAAATTCAAAAAAGCAAAACCAGTAACCTCAAAAGGAGTGATTTATATTGCCTTTGCTGGGTTTTGGGGGGAGTGAACTTTTGGATAGTGAATCTAGGGATAGCAGGAGTAGAATTTCTCTGGTTTGGCCGTGGTGTACTGATTACCATGCAAAAGGCATCCTCGCTGAAACTTTCACTGCCAGTTCTGCTCGGAAGAAGAAATTAAAACATTGAATGTTGTTTACAGCTATTTGGCAGTAGAATGTCAACATGCTGAGACTGACAAAGAAATCAAAGGATGTAATACTATGTAGCAAGGATTATAATATTTATTGAAACTGTTAATATTAAGATCCTATTCGCTAAAGAAGTTGTACATAGTAGTTTAATTTCCCCAATCTGCAAAATTCCTGCTGCATATCAAGCTAGCATTTGCCTGATCAATCTTGCCTCCATTATTTGGTGATAAGCTTAATCTTCGTGGGTGTAGCTCATTCACCCCCTTCATACCATTTATTGCGTATGTATTAGAAAACTAATTCCTGGCATGATGTTCCATTGCACAAATGCACTGCACAAGATAAAACTGGGGTGTGGAATTTCCTAATGGTTGGCTCATTTTGTTATTGTTCTTGTGGAGGGTGAAGAACTTAGATCAAGAAAAAGAAAATAGAAAGATACTAATATAATTTAGCGATTTTGTTAGAGAGCCAAAAACAAAATATCAAAAATCCAGAACAAAAGCGTGGGAAAAGAAAAAGGAAAGATGAGGCTGCCACTAGATTTTCATATTTGGGTTAACCTTCTTCTTCTTAACTCGGGAGTCATAATTGTCCATGCTACTGCCAACACAACCAAACTTCCTCTTCATTTCACTCCAAACACCAACTTTTTTCTTCCTTCTGCAACAATCATTCTCACTTTTTCTCATTTCCTGAGACT
Organism: Dillenia suffruticosa; assembly: GCA_033439265.1. Lineage (NCBI taxonomy): Eukaryota > Viridiplantae > Streptophyta > Magnoliopsida > Dilleniales > Dilleniaceae > Dillenia > Dillenia suffruticosa. Next base: position 8,899,309 of record JAVTVX010000005.1, read on the forward strand.
CCCTCTCAAACTGCACCATTTGGGTTCTCATTTTCTTTTTCTCCATCTTCAAGTCTTCCTCACCAAAACCCTCCTTTGCTTGATTTCCTTCATCATCTTCTTCCTTTAGCTTTCTTAACCTGTCATCACCTTTCTGCACTTCCCTTGCAAGGGCATCCCGCAACTGCAACTGGCTTGCAAATAGGACCTGCACCACCACTCGAAGTGGCAACTGCTGGTTCTGTGCTGCATGTTCTCTAGCCTCTGCAGACAATTTTTTACACTCCAAAATCCGACACACATACTCTCTCTCATTATCTGTCAAGTGCCTGTGCGTGTCCAAGAAAATGCTAATTGCCCTGTACACTCCATCAGAGCTTCTCTGAATCCCAAAAGAGGTTGACACAGTCATCTCTGCCAACTGCACAAATGTACTACTCTCAACATCTTTTTCACTTGCCACTTGAGCTAATAATCCCTCTGTCAGCTCTGCGACTCTATTCAATCCTGAGACATTGGAAGAAGTGAAATTTGCATAGAAATGCTTCAGTATCCTTCTGACACACTCAACATCGTACTGAGCATCCTTTGCATAGCCTCGATAAAGAATTAACAGGTCATCGACGGTCGCTTGATCTAGCTGCTTTCCAATTCTAAACTCTAGCCCAGTTTTGCATTTTATGTCCGCTTCCAAGGAAATTGAATATCGAAGCATCTCAAAGAGCAATGTGCATGGAACAACTCCTTTTTCAGCAGGCAAGAGTCTCTCCACTGCTTCAATTACTTGTCTCTTGGAATATGAAATTTCATGTTCGTCTTCCTCGTGGAAAATGACCCACTTCTCTGCGAATCTACACACAGATGCAGCCACATACTCCAAAGGGACTCCGTGTTGAATCATTTTATGGACTAATGGCTCATATATCTGGAGAGGCAAATTTATCAAATGCTCATCTTCAACGAACAGCCTTCTCCTGGTATTTGGCCTAGGCCTATAAGTCAAATTTTTCAAGGGCTCTCCAAGAAGTGGATCATCCAATACCATTGAAACAATAGCTTCAAAACACTCATCCACCAAACCGATCTTCGTCGCATGGTAAAGAACAAGACTATCATCAATTAGAAGAGCCTTAGTAGTTTCATCCCAACTACGAAGGACTTGAGTGTGAAAGAAAGTGGAAGCTTTCTTAAGTAGGTTGTTTTCACTTTGAGTTTCAGTCATGCCCAAGTATACGGCTAGGCATGAAAGTGGAATGACGTTTTCGGTCGAGAGATTGAGCTCGAGACCGTGGCAGAATCTAGCAACAAGCTCAAATATTTCCGGGTCCCCTGGCATGCCAGGCAGCAAAGTGATATCTTCTTGAGGATTCTTTTCTATTAGTGCAGTGATTGTGGATGATCGCATCGCGAAAAGCTCCTGCGAAGAAAGAAGGAAATAATCAAATAAGCAATGCGAGTGATGAAGAACTTTTTTGATGGGGATTGAAGAAGAACGTACATATATTAGAAGAGTTTGAACTACCAAATAAATAAACTTGAAAGAAAACTTACTCTGTCCATTGTGAAGGTGACACCATGTACATGGAGCTTTAGGTATGAGGGTTGTTTGTAATTAGACATCCTGCACCGAGAAATGCAATTTAAAGAGATTGAAGAAATCAAATGTCAGCTGGGTTGGGAGGAGGATGCAGTGTAGAGAGAGACTATTGAAATCAAATTTCAAATAGGGATAATGAGGGAGGAGGACGTTTGTTTGAAAATAGTTGGTGCAGGATGGGGTTTTTATCTCTTCTACCAACTGACCCTTGAAATATCTTTTTTCCCACAATAATAGCAATTAATATCGAGGCTTGCAACTGCAAGTGGAACCAAACTCTCTCTCTCTCTCTCTGTGTTACTTAGGAGCACCATTCTAGTTCTTCCAAAGGGAAAACAAAGAATTCTCCTCCTATCCATCCTATCGGATCATTATATATTAAATGTGAGATTTATTATTTGTTCTTCAAATATTAAGAAAAGTTAAAAAATATATATATATATATATATATATTTAAATTTCTGATAAAATAATTGTGGATTTTTTAAACAAATAATAATTAATGTTATAAATATTAAATTTTAAAAACTTTATTATCCTTTTTCTTTAAAAAAAAAAACCCACTTGTTTTAGTGCGTAACATGTTTTTTTGAAAAATAAAAAACTTTATAACAAATTGATGGGGATCGGAGAAGATGGTGTGTGCGTGTGTGTGTGTGTGTGTGTGTGTGTGTGTGTATAGTGAAGGGGACACCATGGACATGGAGCTGTATGTTTGAGGGTTGTTTATAATTAGACATCCCGCACCCAGAAATATAAAATTAAAAAAAAAAAAATCAAATGGGGTGTAATGAGGAAGGATAATGTTTGTTTTGACAATATTTGGTGGATGCAAGACCTTAGTTGCTTAGGATCTGTTATATAGGCTTGTACCTCTGTATCCTTGATTACGAAAGAGAAAGGAGTGGGGCTTTTATCTCTTCTAGGAACACTGATTTAGTTTGTCAAAGGAGCCGACAAAAAATCCCTCTCTCATCCGACTGGGACACTGTACATTTTTGCAAAATATTTAAATTTACGAACATGGCATTATGTTTCTTAAAAATAATCCCTCCCTCCCACCTCAAACTAATTGATGGCAAGACATTCTCTAAACATAAGGTGTCCCCTAAAACATTATTGCATCCTACACTCTCCCGTCCATGAGAGGTTTTATTGCAGTATATTAGAGAGATTTTTTGTTGTCCCACGGGACATCAAGGTAGATTCTCTCCACTTCCGTTCTCCATTTTACTGTTGGACTTGGAGGAGACACTTTTAGCGCATTGTTGGGTGGGAGCATCGGAGGGATTTGGTTTTGAGCGTTCAAGAATGGGTTTTGATTCCAAGGCCCGAGACTGATGTTGATTTGGTGAGTGAATTGATTGCGGAAAATGATTGGTTCAAGCAGGGGTCGTGGGCTGATTTGAGAACTGGAAGTGGGGCTTTGGCTATTGCTATTTGGAGGGTTTTGGGGGATTATGGCAGAGTCATTGTTACTGATTTAAGCCCAGTTGCAGCTATGGTGGCATCTTACAATGTTCAGAGGTATGAACTGCAGTTTAGTTTGTTGCATTATGGTTTGAATTTGTTAGATTAGATTGACTGCCACTCTCTTGCATCATACAACTTAATTTTGCAACATTAGACTACAAATCTAACAAATAGTTTGCCACTAAAAATAATGATATATATCCAACAGTATAACCACCCAAAAAAGGGTAGTAAAAAAAAAAAAAAAAAAAAAAAAACTTGTACAGTCATGTGTATCCCATGAGTCGATAAAATATTACCAGGTTGAAATGATAAATATTCGGACATTCTGAATCTCTTGTAATTTGGAGGGTCTATGCTTCATAGCTCTCCTTAATGATAAATGCCTGATTTCATATTTAAATTGGACTAGGAAAAGGAAGGGTTTGCCCATTTAGATCTCCTTTTGATAGTATGAATAGCAGAATCAGTAAGTTTAATTTTTTTTCTACCTTCCTTTTTGCCCATTTATCTTTGATAATTTCTTTGTGCCTTCTATTTAGTGTAGGATAAGGTTGATATAAAGCAAGGATCATGGTTTGAACCATTAAAAAATGTGGAAGGACAATTGGTTTGATAAAAAGGTTGTCTTGATTTGATCAGGGGCTCATTTTGCTAAGCTTATTTCGAGCTTGTTAGAAGCTCCTAAAGCTCATAAGATGTTTTTGGAGGTTAAAAGTTTCGATAACATATTTTCAAAATAGTGTTCGGATAAAATAAGATTAAATAGTTCATAAGTTATTTCATGAATTTATAAGTTGTTGTATTTGTTTACATTGGGTATTTATAAGCTCATTTTAGTGTTAAAATAACAAGATACTAATATCATGTAAATAGTTATTTATTGACATAAAAATGGCAAAAATGAGAGAATGAAATATTAATGAGTGCAATTTAGTCGGCTTTTAGATCAAAATAAAAAGTTGTATAAAAAAAAGTTAAGGTGAAGCTACTTGTTTTTTTTTTAAATAGTTTATAAGTTCTAATTGTCTTATCTTTTGAGGATATAATTTTAGCCAACTGCCTTCCGGGTGTACTTCAAGAACATATATTTCTTATTCTATTGTGCCAGTTTCTTTCGCGGTGAGGATTCCTTGGAACATTCAAATCTTGTGGTCATAAGAGTTTTGTCCAAACAACAAAAATGTGCATTATTGATATTCAAGTGGGAAAATGTAGCTTATTTGGAAAGTTGATAAAAAATCATTTGAATGTTTTCTCTCTCTCTCTCTCTCTCTCTCTCTAGTCTGCATGAGAGTAAGTGCTTGTCAATTCATTTGGTTTTTCTTTTCAATTGGGGGAGGGGGTTTGAAAGGTGAATGGTGAGAGAGACAAAGGACCGTATGCACCAGTATTTCTTGAAGTTATAGAAAGGAAGTTGTAGAAAGGAAAACAAATACTGCGTGGGGGATAAACAAGTTACGGAAGCTTGAATAATTTCTAATTATGATGAGGCAAGTAAGCATTGTGGAGCTGAAAAATGTTTAGGAAAAAGTGTTTGGCCCTCAAATCTTAATGGTACTTTGGATACTTCCATGGAATGCGAACATGGATAACATGATGGGAAAGTAAAAAAATTGTGCCAAAGCAAAGTTCTATCTTAGAAGCAAAACTGCAGACTCAGGACTATGGGGAACTTAGAATTCCTTGGGAAATTAGAGATTTGGATGGGTTTGTGTTGTAGTTGATGAAAATTTTTAGATATAGATGCTAACAATTTCTGGATTTTGTTTTGGGGGGGGGGGGAGGAAGGGGGCTTTCCTCCTAGCATGGTTAGTGGTTGCTTTTCTTAATGATAGACGTACTGTTCTAGGGTCTTACCATCTTCCTTGAGGGTCATCTTCAGGTCAAGTTTGTTTCTGAATATAGTCACAGAGTATGGGGAGATTTTCTGCTTTTCTATATTTTGTGGCATAAATTTTCACAATGTCCCGGTGTTCTTGTGGTCGCATGCATAGTTGTCTCTTTTCAAAGTCAAACAAAATTGAAGTGGTAATTATAATGACTTTTACTGGGATATTTCTGCGGTTTTTTTTTTTCTTTTAAAATAAAAGACATCTGACTGTAGGATCCTTCTCTCTGCAACCATCCATTGCTTTTTCCTCTTTTTCAATCTAAAATGTCTATATTGCCAATAAGTTTTTCGCTGAGAATTCCAAATTCAGATCACTTGTAATGAAATTGCAGAAATACAGTGTGGCAATTTTTAGCTAGCATCTTTTTCTGAGCAAAGACAGGGGGACTCTTTATAACTCCCGGGGGAAGTTTCAAGATTTCAAAGCTTGTTGCCACCAATTGTACTTACATCAATTTTGCAAGTCATATAAAGTTTTTTTAAGCATAGGGGAAAGTAGGAAAGAATAATCTTTCAAGCCCTCAATTTTGAAGCTTATTGCTTCCCACTGCTTGCTGTGATAGATTTCCTTTATGTTCCTAACCATGCCACGCCATAACTATCTCTACAAAGTAAATTACAAACCTGGTACTTGACCCCCACATTATGGGTTGTGGAGATTTTCTTGTTGCAACAAATGCTACTTCTAGAATATATAGTTTTTTGACTTTTCATTTGGAGTAAATTTTTTTTAATAATATTGCAAAATTTTCTTTGATAGAGGAAGAGTCCATTGGAGATCAAGAATATAAATGGGGGCATTGGAAAGACATTTGTTCATGAGTATCGTACCGTAAAAAGAAAAAATATATATATAATATAGAACGGTTATAATTGAAATTAAGATATTTATATATATGTGTGGTAAAACTAAAAATTAAGAAAGATATGATTAGAAATAAAGAGATGCATACTCAATTGAGAGTCAGTTCAATTGTGGATAATATAAGAAAATATTAACTAAAATGGATTAGACATATATAATGAAAATCTAAAGACGCATTAGTTAGGAGAAGTGACATCTTAGATGTAGGAGATTTAATAAAATATCGAGACAGACTATTAAAAATATGAATGTAAATTATGTATAAAAATATATGTATTAGGGATTTAATTGATGAAATGACTTTAAATAGTAATAAGTGGTGTAGAAGAATCGAATTAATTGAATTAATACATCATCATCATCATCAGCATGTTTCTATGGATGGTTTTTTTTTTCCTCTCCTTTCTCCTATATTGATATGTTAATTCCAAAATTTGAAATTAAAACTTAATTTTTTGTTATTATTGTTGTAACATAGAATGTAAATAGAAGAATAGAGAGAGAAGGATAGGAAAAAAAGAGAGATGAAACTAGAGAAGGGAAGAGAAAGATAGGTAGGGAAAGGGGCAATTAGAATAAACTGATAACTTAGAGACAAGGCTCATTCAATTCATTAATCAAATTATCACAAATAATAAGCCTTAATGCCTAAATATATAGGTAAAGCTCTAAAGCTAATATGAAAATAATATCAAAAGATTGATCTCACAAAAATTGGAAACAATCTAAATAATAGAAAATGTTCCAAAACCTAAATATTTAAAATAGTTTCTATTACATTCTACATTAATCCTCTATGGCTGAAAACACTTGCTTCTGGAGAACCAAAAACTATTTCTCAAGTTGGGTGAATCCAAGCTGTTGGAAAAATGGGTTGGGTTCGTCTATGAAGGTTGACCCATAACCCATTTTTATGTTTAATTTGAATTAAAAAGGAAAGGGTAGGGTGGTTTTTAGTAGCTACCCCTCAACCTCCCAACTCCCTCTCTTCTCTCCCAATAACTCCCTCTCTCTCTCTCTTTCCCCCTTATCCAATATAGGTACTTCATTGTTTTTGAATGCATATACAATGTGAAAATGGGACCATGAGAAGTGACAATGGCATAGAAAAAAGTACACTTCTTTTTAGACGAGAAAGTTTTTCCTTGAAAAATTAGAGAAGTGAGAGAACTTGAAGATTGTTGGTCATTACTACAATATGGCATTTAGATTGTGGAATATAGAAAGTGATCCAATTTTATGATATCCTCTCGATCTAAAATACCTAATCATCGAAAAAAGATGTGTGATTTTAACCCAATTTAAATTCGGGAATTTCCGCATGTAAAAAATTATTTGTTGATTTGTTTAAAAACTTTCACAAGCAAATTAAGTCTTTAGAATATGGCTATTTGAAAACAAATATGTCATCGTCACAACTTCATGAACACCTATGAGCACCTTGACAGTGATGAAAATTCTCATAAAAGAAAATAAGAAGTATAATTTTATTTGTAAGTAAATTAAACAAATTAACATAAGATTCATATGTACAAGTGACATGCAGAGAGTTCAAAGGAGCAAGGAAAGATGACCTAGGATGATATAATTGAAAAGAAGTTAAAGAGTTCAAAGGAGCAAGGAAAGATGACCTAAGATGATATAACAATTGCTCTCAATTGAAAAGAAGTTTTTCTTTTTCAATAATAGTATCAAAAGCAATTTGTCTCCCATTCTTAAACTTTTGCAATTCATTTTTCACATCCTTTTCAACCTTTGTAATATTTTTAAAATTCTCAACATCTTCGTTTAGATTATATATATTGTAGAAATAGAAGAAGTTTTTCTTTTTCTTTTTCTAAACTTGAGATTTATTTTTTTTTTCTAAATCCTCAAGAGAAATTTTATTTGATTTAGATTGGAAATGTGTAGCTGGGTAACAATATTGAGACTTAGCAAAATAATTCATTAGTTGCATAGCATATATTGGACTTCTCTTGAAAAGGATAAACAACTATATATGTCATCATAATATGTAAAATTATACGCTTCATAATTACTACGGAAACTACAAGTATGAACAAGATTTTAAAAATCGTGTTCTTCTTAGGCACGATAAGGATCACAATTCACAATAATAATATGGATCACAGTTATATTATGCCATGACCAAGAGATCAAGACCCTGAATGGACTGAAGCGTCAATATATTGAATTACATACAAGTAAAATCATAATCCAAATTTTCCTAGTAAGATGTAACACCCAAACTAAAGTTTTATGCTTTGAAGTGCTTGAACTGAGTGAAGCTAGGCCCAGATATTGTGAACCAGTTGAAACTACAGATGACCAGCCCCTCACAAAGCTGAAGCAAGATGCGAACTAGGCTAAATAGGACCAACAATAGACCGGAACTGATCTATGCAGTGCTCAGACAGGTCAGACTTCAATTTAGGTCTCAGGTACCAATAATTTTGTAGCAAGATTGCGATTCCCATATTTCAGCAAATTAAAAAAAAAAAAAAAAAAAAAAAAAGCCTAACAATCTAGCTTTCTTCTTCTATTTCTACCTTATCTTTTTCAGAGTTTAAATCTGCAGTTGGACTTGCTGAAACTTGTTCTGTCAATGGATGGATGACACCAAGATATTTTTTTTTCCTTCTTTTGGTGAATTATTTGAGCGAAAAGTTAGGGTTACGGAAGGACAGTGATGAACCGGGTTATGGCTCTGAATTCCACTAATGTAGAATGACAATAGGAGAATAGAGAGAGATTGGGAAGAAAAGAGAGATGAAACTAGAGAAGGGTGGGAGACTATTGGAATCTACCAATAACTTGAAGACAAAACTTAATTCATCTTGTTGAATAGAGGATCACAAAATAATAACCCTAATGCCTGCTGAAGCTCTAAAACAAGTATGTAAATAGTATCAAAAGAATGATCTCACAAAAATTAGAAACAAAGTAATAAAATATTCTTAGACCTTAAATGTTAGGTAACTTCTAATATATTCTGCATCACTATGTCATTTCTTTGTTTCTGGCTACGTTATCATGCTAGTTTCCTCATACTATTTGTTGTGTTAATGCTTCATAAGTTGTTATTAATCCCTCCTCACTAGCCTTCCCAAGGCAAACTGTTGAATTACATCGTCGTGTGAAAAGAGAATCAGAAGAAAGTTGTCATTTGTAGTGCAATTTCAAGGAAGAGATAGATTAAAGAAACAGGCAAAGAGGACCTCTTGAAGTATTAGAAAATAATGGCTATACCATATTTGAGAAATCCATGGTGCATTTTTAATTTAAATTATCCTTTCTCCTTTCTATTGTAGATAAATGGTGAAGAACAATGCCAATTTCTTGTAAATCACATAGAGAGTGACCTTCGTGGCAATTTCTGCAATGTCAAAATTGCATCAGATTTTGCTGGTATATGAAGATTTTGTGAATTGTTTTTGTTGTTGAGGAAGATGATGTGATGATTATGGAATGTCTCATGATATCACTGTGTTCAAAAAGATAAGGCAACTATCTAGGAGCCTCCTCTGTATATTCACTACCATGCCATTTGACCTTCATACATTGTTGTAAAAATTTTGAATTGATTTATGTTGGATTCCTTGGAATGGATGGATTACGTAATATTTTTTTGGACATTCCTGTAATACCAAGTTCTTCTTATTAGCATTAATAATTTCCATAATTCTAGCTACAGGTGATGCATCCATTTGAAGTTACTCTTCATTATGGAAATTTCAAATAGGATGTAATACATTGTCCTTGTAATTTGTCTAAATTCATCGTGCTCTGAAGGTGATAATCATTTGCTTTATTCATGTGGAACTTCCATCAACAGGCCAGGAAGGGATTCACAGAAGCAACTGCTATTTTGATCTTAACACTGAGGGAACCTTTCAGTTGATATCAATGCCTAGGGCGGGAGGGAGAGATCACTTGTTTGTCAAAGGAATTAGCTCGTCATTCAAAGCTACCAAATTATATAACTACTGACAGATTCTATGGCATTTATGGCATGTCAAAGAGCTATCACATTCTATGGTTGATTTTATGGCAGATTTTATGTCATCCTATGATTGATTCTGTGACTGATTTTATACCCTATACTCCTGTAACTATAATCTTTATGATTGTAAATTCTTTATCTTTTTCTTATTTAGAATATGTTAGCGGTAAACTTTTCTTTTAGACAAATCTGTATATGATAGTTTTGTTTTGTTTTAAAACTAAATTTCAGCTTTTATCTATTATCTAATGAGTATTCTTCTCCAAGAAGGGGACAACAGTTTTACTCAAAACTCTCTAAGATTATCATGGTATCAGAGTTTCAGTTCTGAATTCTTCTGTCTCTCTTCTTTTCAGTCCTAGTTCAGTGCCTTATTCTTAGTCATTTTGATCAAGTTATCTCAGCCTCATGTCTTCAGACAAGCATGATATCTTCTTGATTCATTTCAATGGCAAAAACTACTCAGTCTGGGCATTTCACTTCAAGATATTTGTCAAAGACAAAGATCTATGGGGTCATATTGATGAGAGCAAACCTGCACCTGACAAAGACAAAGACAAGGATGAGCACTCCAAGTGGGAAGTCAAGGATGCTCAAATCATGACATGACATGGATTCTAGGATCTATGGAATCCAACATCATCTTGAATCTTCAACCCTTCAAAACTGCAACAGAAATGTGGAATTATCTTAAAAACCTCTACAATCAACACAACATTGCTCATCGGTTTCAGCTTGAACATGAGCTAGCAAGTCTCCAATAGGGCAGTCTCTCAATCTCTGATTTTTATTCTAGTTTCATGAACCTTTTGGTTGAATATACTGATATCGTTTATGCTACCTTACCTTCCAAAAGTCTTAATTTTGTTCAATCTATACATGAAACTACTAAGAGGGATCAATTTCTTATGACATTGAGATCTGAATTTGAAAGCATCAGTTCTAATCTTATGAATCGAGAAACTGTCCCATCCTTGGATGCATGTCTTAATGATTTATTTCGCGAGGAGCAACGACTTCTTACTCAAGCTAGTATGGAACAACTTAAATCCACTCCTGTTCATATGGCTTATGCAGCTCAAGAGATGTCAAAAGGTAGGGACATGAGTACTATTCAGTGTTATTATTACAAAAAATTTGGCCATTTTGCTTCAAGTTTCAAAAAAATTCTGTAACTATTGCAAAAAGGATGGACATATCATCAAGGAATATCTTATTCGACCTCCCAAGAGATCTGGAGCAACATATGCTGTCTCAATTGGTTCTTCTAGTACTAGCAGTTTTGAGGATATAACACATATGACACAAAATGCTCCTGCTCATGTTCAAACTGTGACACCTGAAATGATTCAGCAAATGATCATTTCCGCATTTTCCGCATTAGGACTCTTAGGTAAACCCTTTTCTAAACCTTCTCCTTGGTATTTTGATTCTGCGGCTTCCCACCACATGACAAACAATGCTAACTTCCTCACCAATGTACGTAAATATCCCGAAAATCTCATGATTTATACAATTGATGGCAGCTCTTTGCCTATTACTGCCACCGGTGATGTTTCTTCATCGATGACCGTTGTCTTTGTCTCTCTTAACTTTACCACTAATTTTGTTTTTGTTGGACAATTAGTTGAAAATGATTGTAAAGTGGAATTTTCTAAATCTGGTTGTGTTGTGCAAGATCAGCAATCGGGGAAGATGATCACAAGGGGGCCTAAAGTAGGACGTCTTTTTCCTCTTCAATTTCCTATATCTCTATGTTCCTCTTTACCTGTTATCACTTGTAATTCTGCTTATGTTGATTACCAAGCATGGCATAAATGCCTTGGACACCTGAACTCTAATACACTTCATACTTTGCTAAATTCTGGTTTACTCGCCAATAATGGGTCACCATCTCTTAGTATTGTTCAATTTGATTGCAATTCTTGTAGGCTTGGAAAAAGTAAAGTTCTGTCATTTCCCACTCACACACCTAAGGGAGTCCAGTCTTTTGATTTGATACATAGTGATGTGTGGGGCATGGCGCCAGTTACTGCCCATGCTAATTACAAGTACTTCATCACTTTTATTGATGACTATAGTCGCTTTACATGAATTTATTTTCTGCATTCTAAAGATGAATTGTTTTCCATCTTTAAGCTTTTTCATGCACATATTTAGATCCAATTCTCTGCCAGTATCAAAATTCTTCGTTCTGATAATGGGGGTGAGTACATGTCTCATTTATTTCAAGCATTTTTACAAACCAATAGTATAATTTCTCAAAGATCTTGTCCTTCAACCCCTCAACAAAATAGGGTGGCTGAAAGAAAAAACCGACACCTTCTAGATGTTGTTCGTACCCTTCTATTAGAGTCATTTGTCTCCTCTCGTTTTTGGTGTGAAGCTCTCTCCACTAATGTCTATCTCATCAATAGGTTACCTTCTCCCTACTTGAACCATGTTTCTCTTTTCTTTCGGTTATTTGGTCATACCCCAAATTACTCTAATTTTCGTACCTTTGGCTGTGTGTGCTATGTTCATCTTTCTACACATGAACGCACAAAACTATCAGCTCAAGCTGTTCAGTATGCTTTTCTAGACTATTCGGTGCACCAAAAAGGTTTTCTTTGTTATGATCCCCACCTACGACGTATTTGGGTTTCTCGAATTGTGATTTTTTTTTAAATCAGTATTTTTTTCCACACACAATGATGACCTTTATCCTTCATTCTCTGTTTTGCCCATGTTTTCTACCTCCTCTATCGATTCCATGCCGTCTAAGCCTCCTATAGTCTACCAACGATGCAAGATTTCAGCACCCCTCAGGTCCCCTCAAGATCATTCCCTTAATGCTGATCCTGTTCCAACAACTACACCAGCACCTCTCAAACAAAGTACTCGAGTTCGTAGACCCCCAACTAGGTATGGTTTCACCTCTCCTTTATCTTTGACAGCCACAGTTTCTATTCCTATTCCTTCATCCTATAAGAAGGCTATGGAGCATGAATGTTGGCGGAGAACTATTGAAATAGAACTTCTTGCCCTTGAAGAAAACTAGACCTGGGATGTTGTTCCATGTCCATCTTCTGTGAAAGCTTATGTGAAAGCTCTTGGCAATAAGTTTGTGTTTTCTGTCAAGCTCCGTTATGATGGATCCATAGACCGTTACAAGGCTCGATTGGTGGTTCTTGGCAGCAAGCAAGAGTATGGCCTAGACTATGATGAGACCTCCGTACCGGTCGTCAAAATGACCACTATACAAACAATACTCGCCCTTGCGACATCACAATCTTGGTCTTTACATCAAATGGATGTAAGGAATGCTTTCTTACATGTAGACCTTAAGGAGGACGTTTACATGACACTTCCCTACCAAATGCCTACTTCTTCCTCTAATGATGTTTGCAAACTAAAACGCTCTTTGTATGGTTTGAAGCAGGCACCGCAAGTGTGGTTTGAAAAGTTTTGCTTAACTCTCCTTGGCTTTTCTTTTTCTCAAAGCTAGTATGACTCCTCACTTTTTCTCCAACGGACATCCAAGGGCATAGTTGTTCTCCTTGTTTATGTGGATAACATTGTCATTACTGGTTCTGATATGGAGGCTATTTCTAAACTTTAGAATTTCTTGCACTCTACTTTACGTATGAAAGATCTCGGCTCACTCACCTATTTTTTGGGGTTAGAGGTGCATCATCGGCCTTAAGGTATCTTCTTGAGAGTATATTATGGATTTGGTTCAGCTAGCAAGACTCACTAATACTAATTCTGTTGACACCCCAATGGAAATTAATGTGAAATATTGACGTGATGAAGGGGAATTTCTTGAGGACCCTACGTTATATTGAAAGTTGGTTGGAAGTCATATCTATCTAATTATCACCCGTCCGGACATCTCTTATGTTCTCCATATTGTCAGCAAATTCATGTAAACCCCTCGGCATCTCCACCTATCTGCAGTTCGCTGTATCATTAGAAATATTTTAGGCACATCTAGCCGTGGCTTATTTTTCCCGATTCTTCCTTCAACCTTCAAGCCTATAGTGATGCAGATTGGGCTGGTTGCTTGGATACAAAAAAATCAACTACAGGATGGTGTATGTTTCTTGGTGATGCTTTTATCTCTTGGAAATGCAAGAAGTAAGACTCAGTCTCTAAATCATCCACTGAGGCAGAATACCATGCCATGTCTACTACATGCTCCGAGATCATTTGGTTGCGTGGTCTTTTAACAGAGCTTGGTTTCTCCCAAGATCAACCTACTCCATTACATGCTGACAACACCAGTGCCTCCAAATTGCTGCCAATCCTGTCTACCATGAACGCATAAAGCATATCGAGGTTGACTGCCACTCTATCTGGGAGGCCTATGATCGCTAAGTTATCACTCTCTCACATATCTCCACTACTCTACAAATTGCATATATTTTCACCAAATCCATGACACGTCAGCGACATAACAAGGCATTAGCTGGTCATTCAAAACTACCAAATTCTATGGCTACTTTTATGGTAGATTCTATGGCATTTATGACATGGCAAAGAGCTACCAGATTCTATGGCTAATTTTGTGACAGATCCTATGTCATCCTATGATTTTGTGACTGATTTTATACCACGTATACCTGTAACTATTATTTTTATGATTGTAAATTCTTTATTTTTTCCTTATTTAAGATATGTTAGCCGTAAACTTTTCTTTTAGATAAATCTTTATATGATAGTTTAGTTATGTTTTAGAACTAAATTTCAATTTGTATCTATTATTTAATAAGTATTCTTCTCCAAGAAGGGGACAATAGTTTTACTCAAAACTCTCTAAAATTATCATTGTTCAATGACGGATATCAGTTACTGAAATTAGCATTGGATGTCTTTGACATTTTTGTAGTCTTTTGTGTAAGCTATGAGAACCTTGAAGTTATTCTCTTAAGCATGTGTCTATGAACCCATGTATACATAAATAGTTTGAGTAAATTATTTGCTTAGTTCTTAAAATTTGATCGATTTTCATAAAGAAGTTTTTATGGTTAGAAATGCAATATTGTGGTTCTCAAATTTTAAAAAATATAATGAGTTGGTTCTTTCGTCAATAACAACGATAAACTGGCCGTTAATTGATGATGCGGCATAATATGACAATAAACGTGGCTATACGGACACTGATTTATCGTTGACCGGTCAACATATTTCAACACCTCGTTAAGTCACATCAACATTTTGCCGACATGGCAGTGCCACTCTCTTATCTTGTTGACGTGACTCTTCCGCGTCAGCATAAAGGGGCATTATAATCAATCCACATTATCACATCATCTCACTGAAAAAACCCCACTCCTCTCCCCACCCCCTTTCTCTCCTCCTCTCTCTCTCTCTCTCTCTCTCTCTAACCAGAAAAAAAAATCCACCTCTCTCCCCCTCCCCCTTTCTCTCTCTTCTCTGGTCACCATAAAAAAAAAAAAAATTCTCCTCTCTCTCCCCCTCCTTTCTCTCTCCTCTCCTCTTTTTTTTTTTTTTTTTTTCTTTTGGTTTGAAAAGGGGCCTCGGCCCAAAAGAAAACGGAACAAGCCACTCCAATGTCTCCTCTCTCCTCCTCAGTTGTTTCTGCCTCTCTCTCTCTCTCTCTCTACAAACATATCACGTCAATTTCGATGGCTGTGTCCAAATGGCTGCCTTGTCGTAAGATTTCCAGGAAGGTTAGCCCATTGGAGAGGAAAATAGAAGCTTCTTGGCAGATCCAGCTGAAGTTGAGGTGGTATCTTTTGACACTAGTCCTGGAATGATAAAAAAAGTACTAGCATCTTGAAGATTTCAATTGTGTTGTGAGGCCACTTCTTATTGCATTAGGCCTATTTACAGCACTAAAACTAGGGCTTTTTGCTGGGAAGAAATTGGGGCGGTCAAACTCAAGGAGGAACAGAAGAAAAACTATTTTAAAATGACTGTCACCATGTTGATTGGTCAAGCAAGTAGTGGAACTTGACTTCGTTCACCAGTGTCAAACACCATCTCAGCGGAGGATGTTACTACAGCATCTACAACAATTAGCATGTCAGTTCAGCTGCAATCTTCTTCTGGATTTGCATTACCGAAATATATCAGCTACTTGGTGTGTTAACACAGCAGTAGCATTCATGATGGCTGCCTGAATATCAGCTGAAAAAGGAGATGATCCGGTGGATCTGAAGCTGCTTAAGCCTTGTACCCTGTTGGAGTAAGCAGCCTCTTGTAATTAGGTATATTCGTGCATTGTAGTCACTGTGGCTGCTGGCGATATGTTTTGGTTCTCGGCTATACTTCCTCCTAAGCCCTTAACCAAGACCTGAAACTTGAGAAGTTGACTTCCATGTATAAATCTGTCATATATGGGATGGGTACTTTTAAGCTTCTACTGTAAAGTTAAGGACACATCCTGTTCTCTTGCTTCACTTTGAAATGTGAGAAGTACCAAAGATAAATAAATAAACCTTTGGAAGACATTACTTCAGTCTTGGATGAACTGGTCTTTGACAGGGAAGTTGATTTCAAAGTATCTATCCAATACTCCCTAGTCTCAGAGGCAATTTAAATGACAAACCACAAAAGCTCAAGTTATTCCTTTCGATTCCTGATTGTTTCCTCTACTTAATATAAAATTTGTAAAGCAATAGTTTAAAGAGGAGATGTTAAATTTTTGGGACAAAACAGAGAAAATTACAAATAATCAATAATTTTAGCGATTGAGATGTAATGCACTTTCTCCGCAAATAATTGTAATGTAAGAGGTTTTTTATCCATGAATTAGGCGAGTTCATACATACAGTAAAACATGGGCCAACTACGTGTGTATAATTTGTTAGCTATTGTATAAAAGCCAGTGAGTTGGTTTACTGCCACAGAAATAGCTGAAATTCCGACTATTATAATTTGTGAGCAATTATATAATCTCGAGTCATGTCTATGATTTTATAGAGTGCACTTGTGGCAGCTTCCACTTCAAATTGCGCAGCCTCAAGTTGGAGCTTTTCAATTGCCAAGTCACCAACACTTTTCTCACCAATTCTCTCTTGTGCCACAGCATAAACCTTTCTTAAATCTTTTAGCATCTTCGACCATTTCTTCCATCAGACCCTGCAGTTCCTTCTCCCTTGCTTCTAATCTCTCCAGAACCAATTTAAGCTCCTCATCCTTAAGGGCAAGAGCTCTCTGTGCACAGCTATCGAAATTGAGGCGATGTGTTTGTAGAGAGAGAGAGAGAGAGAGAGAGAGAGAGAGGCAGAAACAACTGAAGAGGAGATAGGCAGAGAGAGAGAGAGAGAGAGAGAGAGAGCGCCATCGAAATTGGAGTGGCTACGTGGGAGGCAAAATTACAGAGATAGAGAGGAGAGGAGAGAGAAAGGAGGAGGGGGAGAGAGAGGAGATTTTTTTTTTTTTTTTTCTGGTGAGAGACAGAGAGGAGAGACGAGAGAGAAAGAGGGAGGGGGAGAGAGGCGAATTTTTTTTTCCGGTGAGAGATAGAGGGAGAGGGAGAGAGAGAGAAAGGGGGAGGGGGCGGAGAGGGGTTTTTTCGGTGAGATGATGTGGCACTGCGGATTGACTGTAATCCACCTTGTGTTGACGTGGAAGAGCCACGTTAGCAACATAAATAAGAGAGTAACACCACCACTTCAACAAAATATCGAAATATGTTGATCAGTCGGTGACAAATCAACATCCGTATAATTACGTTTATTGTCAACGTCATTAACGAAAGAATCAACTCATTTCATTTTAAAAAATTTGAGTAGCACCGTATAACATTTCAAATTATAGAAACTAATTTATAAAATCAATTAAACTTTAAAAACTAGCCGTAATTTACTCCGAATGGTTTTACAATAACGCGCATTGGGAAGGTACATTCGTGTTTAACCCAAGGGCGGAAAACCTCTCAATATTGTCAAGGATAGAGCTCTCAAAACAGTTGATCATTTGCTAAAGATTCTAGTTTTATTTTTCAATCTAAACAGCTCCTTGTATGGGATAAAGCTCTCAAAACACATTTCTGTAAAAGAATACATGTACTAACACTAACATTGAATGGGCATTCATGCCAGAAAAACTATTTTTTTTTGGTCATATTCTCAGAATGATGAAAAAAAAAATCTGACTTCTCAGATTTTACAGACAGGAAATTTCACAATACATCATTTTAACAGTAATTGGCTACAACTAAAATGGTCACCACTAGGTTCAGGGCATAAGATTTCCTGTCACCTTTTCTTTTTCCTCTTTTTTGGGGTTATAGTTTATTACAAATGCACGCTAAGTACAAGGCGTCAAATCATATACGCAATGTACAAGAAATCATCAACCCTGTTTTGCCCAAAAGATATCTTTCGCATGTACCCCTTCCCAGAGGGTCCAGGTCAAAGCTGGTTCTTAGACAGATCACAGAGATGACCAAAAGAAGATGATTGCCTCTATTTACAGACCGTCAATCAAGTGAGAAACCACGGCACCCTTTTCAGTGGTGTCACTCCATCTTTTGATGAGACTGTTGGCCTACTCGTGCTCGAAAGACACCTCCTAGCTTTGGTCCTCTTAAGGACAAGCGATCAACGCTAGGGATTGACAACCTCAAAACAAGATGTTTTAGGGCGATCGCCGCCATTGCTTCTTCCCTTTCTGATGTAATTTGAATGGGCTCCAGCTCTTTCTTCGCCTGGAAGTTTCACAAAAGAGGCCAGAAGCAAGAGCTTGCTGAAGCCACAGATCAAACTCTTCTTCCTCTTCGTCCATCATTTCTGCATCCAAATCCCACGGATATCTACTTGAGTTAGATCTTTGTGTCTTCTCCAAACCAACCATGTTTACATGGAAGCTTGGTCGGTGGGTGTTGGGCCGACAGGCCATTCCCTGCACAGTGCCACTTCTACATTGTCAACCACTGTAAATGGACATTTAAGGGTCAAAGGAGTAACTTAAAATTGATACATCCTCCTTGCTTTGTAGTAAGATGCAGATCTCCAGAAACACATTGAATTCAGGAAACACTAAGGCCGAGGTCCAGATAAGGACCTTCCACAACAGGAATAGGGTCCAGATGCCGATGGAGAAACCCAAAGGTTTAAAAGAATGTCATACCAATCTCTTTAAATTTTCAATATAATGAATGCATGCTAGTTGGATGGGCTGTAACAGGAACTTCTACCAACAAGAACAAGCCAAAATTGATGCTAAGTTTCAGCAAGTGAATTTTCCTTTTCCACTTTGAAAATTTTATTTAAAAAGGAGAAATCCTTTCACCCTATTATTCCCAATGGATTTAGAAATACCACTGCTAAACATGGTTGAACGTACAGTTTTTGAAGTGACATCCAAAACCCTAACAAGCCGATAAGACTTGGAAAGAAAAGTTAATCGTCGAGACTGGAATAATATTTTAAGTCTTAACTTCTATTTCTCCACGTATAGATTTTAACTGATAGCATTTCTATTAGGTGCTCATTCGCTCCTCATAGTTACTAAAGGTAAGCTCTTGGTTTCTTCACTGTAACTTCTGACAAGTATAAGCTGGCTGCTTTTGTGCACAGGCTTAACACAAGAAAATAGACAGCTTACTGACCTGACAAATAGCCCATTCTGAGACATCAAAAATCTTGCTCTCAGCACATACAAAAGCACGTGGTATCTCCATCTGAAAGAAAAACAAATATATACAGGGGTGAAAATGGCAAACATCAAGCGCATCCATCAACACGATAAACATAGAAAAACAGAGAGTTCTAATAAATACTTTTTTGCTGAATCAGAAATTAATTAATAATAGCACAAGCATTGAGTATGGAAAGAAGGGAGTGCATGGAGTTCATGGAGTCCACAGGAGCTGGCAATCATCTCAAACGTATCACAATGAATCGGCCTCAAGACATCATCCAAAGCAGCAGAATTCCAGGAAATATTGCAATGCTAACCACATTATACACCGAAAAGATATATCCATTTCTGCTCTTAAACATCTACTAGATTCGAGGCACAAGCCCATGACTTCATGACTAGCTATGTCTTTTTTTTTCTTTTTGGGGGCGGGGGGGATTAAGCAATGGCAGATTTGAATATCATATCCATGCTTTATAAAAAGCACTATTTTGTGTAAGATGGAAAAAAAAAATAATAAAATAAAACACCAATGCTGAACAAGGTTTGCACAATTGTACCAATGAGATCTACCTTGCAGATGGGAACATCAAACCCATATATTGATGCTGTGTCTTTATCTAAGACTACAAACTCAATCAACCCAAAAGATAATTTGCATTGTTCCCTTTATGTACATATTAACCTATTAAATTTCTTCATTTGCATAATCAATATTATCAATTTAGAACTATCATATTTGTAGGCATCATTCAAGACACAAACCGAGTAAAATATCAACTGAGCTATATTTGGACCATCTGGTATCAAACGATATAATTTGAGTTTGATCATCGTGATCTAGGACCTCCAAGCAAAATGTCTTAAACATCACATTGAAATACATTCACTGACAGTCAGAACAGATGTCAGAATTCAATAACAAAAATTATAAAGACTCGAACCTAAGGCAAGATTATGGACCTTCCTCTCCCAAGCTACTCCAACAAGACCAAAAAATTTGAGGTTTATTTCAGAACACCCTTCTCTGTACTTTTGCTTTGTGTTAAAACAAATTGAACCATAGTAAAGCCTCAAAAAGCCACAGATTTCTAACACCCAATCATGAGTGATCGAATAAACATCACAAACTGTAGGCAAGAAACGGCCTCTTACAATTGCAGTGTCTTTGCCAAGGAGTAGAGGCCATCATCTGTGTTGCTATCACAAAGCAATTAAACAGCCCAAAAATGGCTATGGAAACAACAGTAGTCCTCACATGAAGGAGGAACTCACGCAATCTTGCCTAATGTATTTCCAAGCCCTACCCTAATTGGCTCCCTCACCTCCACCAAGCACCAATCACAATGATTGCTATGACTTCACATCCCTTAAGTCACTAAATCAACCATAAGTTCTAATAAATACTGCCTAAAAGAGCTTTATTGGAGAGGGTAAGGCACTTACACCAAGACTCCATGCTCAAAGAAACAAAATTAAAAACAAAAAAAAAAAAAATGAATTTGCTTCTGCATTAACAGCTGACTTGCTGAATTACTAATACCTTTTCACAACTTTACTTGTCAAAGAGTTTCTTCAAAGTTAACCATGGTAAAATAAAGATCAATTAGAATTCATGCATCGGCTAAGTCATCATTTAGTCAGATTTTAAAGCCACATGAAGTTCACCAGTTAAAATTAATTAAGAGAGGGGAAAAAAAATCTGCTGGGAAGAAAACACCTTTTGAGGCTGATCAAAACTAAGAGAACCCCTGTATTCAACCCATCCATCCCCATCCTTGGCTTGATGGTACTGACCACAATCCTAACACCAAAACCAGTCTTGTAAGTTTATGAAAGGTAATTCTGAGTATATAATATACACAGAAACACAAGTAGTTGAGACATAAAGATGATATGAACTTGGAAAAAGCTGCATACAATATAATATAACCAAAGCAAACTAATCACAAAACTAACCTGACACCATCTTGCCTTGGCCTTGGTCCTATTGGTGCACACCCATATATGTGAATTGCAACATTTTGTGCAATGTATACGCCTTGACTCTTCAGAGCAATAATCTGGGCTGTCCTGCTACTCATAAAAGAATATTTACAAATTTTCTTTTATACTTTTACAGTTCAATATGAGCAAAATATAACTATAATAACCCCTGGGTATCCCAAGTTAAATACAGGATAATGTTGATGAGGGGGAAGCAATAAAGGACAAAACAATGACGAGACTAACAAATAACAGTATGGTTGCACTCACTGAAAGAGAAACACAGTATTGCAGTTCAATTAACGTAGATATATTTTTCGTTCATTAAGGCATAAGTTGGTACACGTGGAATAAACTAGCACAATAGCAAGCTCTCATACACACACATAATTGACACAATAAGGCAATTAAAGATACTTAAAACTGGGGATGATAATCATTGACCCCTTAATCATATCACTAACTCATTAAATGATTAAGTGCGAATCCACTTATTATCAAAGTACACATATAGATCAATGCTAGAGATTAAGTTCCAAAAGTTCAACAGTCTAACTAATTCAAAACTATAGTCCAAAGGATATTGAGCTGTCTGTTTGGGCATTTAGTTTTGTAATGCCAAACCAGTTTAGGGACCCACCAACCTAGAACCATCTTATACTATCATCATATTGGTTTGTAAACATTCAAAAGAATATTGTAACATTCCTCAACAATTTATTTTTGCTAGTAAGATAAAGAATCAGCGAAGAAAATTTTAGTTAAACCCCAGCAAATGAAGAAACTGATAAAATGCAAAGTTAAACCGATAAAAATTTAGTTAAACCAGGTCCCAATAAAATGCAAAGTTGAGGATAAAAAGATCCCAGAGAAGGACACAATGGAAAAGCAACCTATTTTTTCCTATTGATATTTTCCTTCTATCGTATTCAAAATCAGTGAGAAAGATAACAAGAGTGATAACCATATTAATTTCCAAAAATAAAACGTCCTGAGATATAATGCAATGTACCTGATTCGGAGTACGATATGGCTTCCGGCAAACACTTTTGGCTTCTTCCTTTCTCAACTGCTCATCATAGTCTCTCTTCTTTATAGAATCCGAGAGAACCTGAAAGTTTGCATCCATTAATGCTGTTGAGACAGCTATATGCCAGTTTTCCTAAAAGTTAGCTCATTTTCATTTAACAGGAGGAGGCCCCTTAAAAGCTTTTGGCAGGAGAAATCAGTACCTCATAAGCACACTGAAGTTTCTTGAACGATTCACTGGCCAACGGACTGCCCATATTCTTATCGGGGTGAACAAGTATAGCCTACATTCAAAAGGTACAGGATGACACCAGTATATTTGATGAAGGAAATCATTTGCCACATAAGTTACAAATAACAATATAAAGTAACAAATGGCCTACAAGATAGTAGCCGCCAGCTACAAACTTATCATTGCATATTTTCTCATGGATATACCTGTCCATCACTGAACATACACATCCCTCTCGAATACAGGAAAGAAACAACTGTAAAACGAACACATAGAGAGAGAGAGAGAGAAAGAGGTGTAACTTTCACTCTTACTGATATAAAACATCTTATAAAGGTGAAATTTATAAGAAACAAAACCTTGCAGTTGACCCTTCATAAAAATAAGATGCAGAAATGAACAGATGCCCAACATTGACACTACAAGCAAGCTCACTTAGTTTTAATATATATGTTCAATTTTGCTTCAGTGATAGCTAGTCATTAACAAGAAAACAATTGCATTTATGCAAAATACCTTTTTCCGATATTCCTTTTTCAATAAGAGAGTATCAATTGTCTTGTGGCGAGGTACACCCATTGCTTCATAATGATCTGAACTACTTAATATCCTCTTCATCTCTTGCATTGAGTTTGCATCTTCTTTTGCCACCTGCCCACAGGAACTATCTTTCGTGTTTCTATCAACTGTGGAAGTTGTAGCTGTTTCATTAAATGACTTGCCTGACTTCAACTTTTCAGCTTTATTGGGAGCATCAGAGAATTCACTCTCTCCAGTGAAGTTACTTTCAGTAAATGCTTCAGCTTCTTTTTGTTCTTCAGAACATGTTGTCTCACTCAGATTGTCACACCATTGGACCAGGTAATTAAGTATGTCATGTGACAGAAAAGAAAGGTTTATAGCAAGGAAAACCCCAAGCCATCCAACTCGAAGTTTGACACAGTATAAAGAATATAAAGTTGCCATCAAAACCACCAAACGTGCATGATTTAGGGAGAACAAATAACCTGCAATTACATGTGAAGTGCCATCAGACAATCTTGCATGAAGGTAATAATGCTAACAAAGTTTCAAAATGCATATACTCTATCCTCATGTCATGAATAAGGATGAAAAGTGTCATAACAACTGCATATGCACACATAATGTCCAATTACCTATCAATGCATTGTAGCATGTTTGTCCATCTAGAAAAGTTACAAATTGCAATGGTTCAAGGGTGGTAAGCAACTCAAGCATTCTGGATCCAATAATCCATTACCCTCTCAGAGATAACACCTAAGAACCTCAAGGTATAAAAAAGAATGGCCCTTGCAAGCTTTTCTAAAGCATGGTGCTGCAAACATTGTGCTCACAGTGAAAGCATAGAACTCAAACTTCCAAAGGTTGCATTTAGTTTGGTAAAGTATTGGCAAATTACTAAAAGCACGCAGTACAGAAACCAGAAACACCAAATGATTCAGTTCACGAAAGATAATTTGCCAACTTCTAAGATCTGCCCACAATGAAATTCTTCCCTAACTGCTTCCTGGACAAGGAAGGCCTCCTTTGAAGCAGCAGAAAATTTCTTTTTCACTTTCTGATGCAACAAACCATCCATCCATTGACCTCCTTTGTGTGGATTCCTGAATAGACCGTTGGCCTAAAAATATTCCCATTATTTCCCCCTTTCTTATAACCTTTTCCTCCTGGTCCTAGCCACTTCAAACTCCTTCAAAAGCCTATACAATTGTAGATACATTCCAACAGAAAACTTCACAACATCACATGCCATTGCCACCTCCTCCCCTCCAACGAAAATAAAATAAAATAAAAATAAATATGGCATGGAACTAACACCATACACCAGTGTCCTTGGCATGCTCAAAATAGAAAACCTCGCATTCCATACTTTATAAGAGCCAGCCATATTGGTTTTCCTGTTATTGTAATACACCCATGCTTAGCTTCTACCGCATTCCTACACAACCAAAACCTTTCATCTCCACCATAAACCTCTAAATCTACTGTTGGTTTGTATGCCGAAGAGGGGCATTTTGGTAACTTTGGGATAATGGAGTAACTCCCATTATCCCATTGACCACACAATTAACCTCCCATTAATCATATCATCATGATACCCTAATGACTCTTGGAATGTGCCCTACGTGAGTCTCCTCTCTTCATGATAGTGAAAGGGGGCTAGGGTTTTGGAGAGAATACACATCTCTAGAGAGAGAGAATATCATGAGGGTTTGGGAATTTTTGCATAGGAAAATCTCCCTCGTCAGAGGATTCACCGGACTTGAGGATCGAGGCGTCGTGATATTACGATGATGGTTCGATCATGTGATCACCATCCCGACCGGCAATCCGTTCGAGAGAATCGCAACTCCGATTGGATTTTGGAGACCGCCCTATCGAGATATTTACGCGAAAAATTCCGAATTAATTTTTTACGCTTCCGCATGCATATGTTGTGTCGATTAAATCCAACATCTACCTATCCAAAAGAACTTTATACATATTAATATGGTCATTGGTAAAACAGCTAGGATTCAAAGAAACATTGTTGGATAATGGATATGGACCTATTTGAATTTTCCAAAAATAAGCAAAATCACACTACACACCAACCTGGGGAAAAATTATAAATGGGGTCATTTTATACACAAATGCATGTATGCCATGCTAACTCATTGTTTGCCTGATGTAAAAATATCAAATCCACAGACTTATATGTTCACTAAAGAATGTAAGGGGACAAACTACAACAATGAAATTTTATACAATCAATTCTGCTGCATCTTCTCTATGTTTCCTTATTTTATTATTTTTCTATGTGACATTGTCATCTCCATATCATGCCACTCCAACTCATGTGCTCAAAATCATAGATTATACCTTCTCAAATAAGAGAACTATTTCCTCATAGTGACAACAGGATTCTAAATAAATTAATATAAACAGAAATTAAAAATGTTCAATGACATTATATAAGTGGAAGTAATTTATTAGAGGAATTGATGGTGGTTATTAGCTACAACAACAAGAAGAGCGTCAATGACAACTTAATTACATGCAATGACAGTGGCATTCAAATACATGGTATATATCAAGAAACTTAAAAAAAAAAATGGTCTTACCTCCAACAATAAACAATGTTCCAGTTACCCAAAAGTTAGCAAACATCCATAGGATCAAAATAGCAAACAGACCTACAATAAAGAGTCCAGGAGTGTAACCCAAGTTCTGAACAGCAATCCCAGCAGCTCCCTGAAAAGATGGATCCAACTTTTGAAGGCATAACTTACAAATTTCACCCATCTAAATTAATTTTCAAGCAAATATTTTTTTTCCCTTTTAAAAGCAGAAAACACAGAAGATCGATTACCAAATCTCAATAAACCAATAAAGAGAAAAAGATTACTCATTCATCAAGAAAAGAGTAAGAAAAAGAAAACCTCTTACAGGTAGACAAGTATAGAGTTAAAGAGGAGGTAAGCAAATAGACAACATTTACACTGCAGCGTGTTTGGCATTATTATTATAGATTCTTCCAGGGAGAGAGAGGGGGAAGCCCTACCATGTTAGCTAATAAAATCCCAGGTTCACTCTAAAGTTTAAACCAAATTCAGGTGCTTCAACACACAAAGATAGGAAATAAAACATAAAAAGCCAATTTCAGAGGCAGAAAAGATATGCATACCAATTAGTTGGAAAAAAGATCCAGCAAAGTATTTGGGTCACAAAAACAGACCAGTTTAAGGGTGTAATAAAAAAATTCAAAAGAAAAAAAAAAGCTTGTACAACATAACTTGGAAATCAATAAGATCTCTGCTTGATCAGCAGTTAGTCTCTATTTGGAAGCTTGGCAGTACGGTCTTACACCAGTTGAAGACCTATGCATATGCATGTACAGATCATACTATTAGACAATACACCCGGCCAAGCGTGAAGATATTACAACCCTCACTTTTAGGCTGTTTCTAATCTATAAACACTAACTGATTGCAGAAATTAAATTTAGAATGTCTTCTTTTATAACAAAAACTTGCATCCTTGAAGCTGCCAACCAAAATTATCATCCTAACTAATATCTATGAGGAACTTCACACAATTAAGGAAAATATCGTAAGGCTTAATAGTCTCATGGCATGTTTTCCATAATATCCTTCATGATAAGTGAAACAACAAAATAGTTCATATGAGAATAGGTCTGTTATGCGAACCGAGTCGAGTTCGAGTTGCTTGCAAGCCGCTTGGTCAAAGGCTCGACTTGACTCGATTTTGACCAAATTCGAGTCGAATTCGAGCGGTTTCATTATATAATCAAGTTGAATTCAAGTAATAAAATTTTAGATTCAAAAACTCGTCACGTAGTTCGATAACATATATTAATATATTATATATAATTATATATTATTATAATATAAAAAGTAAATTAAATACAATACAATAATAAAATTTTTTACATTAATAAAATCGAGTTTGGAGTTTTCGGGTTGATTTCGAATTCATTAAATTATAAATCAATCGAGTTCGAGTACCATTAAAAAATTCGAGTTTGAGTTCGAGCATAAAGGTACACGGGATCAACTTAACTCAAATACACTTCTACATGAGATGTTGAGGACGTCCATGTCCAGCTATTTACATGGATGTGTTGTCTCAGCAATAATCACTTTAAGTAGCACCCATCAGTTGGGCCACAGAGCCCAATCACTACAGATATAGAGGCAAAGTAGATGTAGAAAGGAAATGACAGAATACTTATTTATTATTTATTTATTTATATTGCCATTGGCTGGTTGATGGAACTAATTAACTCTAAATTAACATGACAAAGACTAAAATACCAAAGCTATGCTAATCAGAGGTCATTCCTAAACTATGCTAAGTCCATCAACTCCAATATTAGTGAAAAGCTTCTAGCTTCTAACTCTACTCAAAGTTTGGCAAACTATAGAAGAAAACTGAAACCCGATGCTTGCATCGAGAACAAAGAGGTTAAAATTCAAAGCATGTCCAATTTGTGGTTTTTAGGGTAGAGAGGGGGTGTATGCAACATGTTTTCCATATAAAAGCAAAGTAGGTCAGAATCCTAAGCTGCTACCCCACCAAAGGCTGTAAGGCAGATAACAAACTAACCGCATCCCCGTGCAAAACTGACAAGGTAATTCTTGGGTTCGGCCCAGGCCCTTCCAGCCATCGAAGGCCTTACCTCATTTTTTCTGTACTTTAGTGTCATACATAGGCCAACACATCCACTCAAGGCACAAACATCTCAAAGACTGCAGAAGAGATAATCAGAAACCTCCAATTTCTTATGCCATTTTCTCCTATGATTCTTTTTTCCTATAAGTGCATCCCAAAATCTCGTATTTCAGGTCAGTTTCACACTTATGACAAGCTGTAATTAAACTCCGCAACAAATTAGAACCCTGGATTGTTCAATGTTGCCCCCAACATTATAGCCAGGAACAAAATATGCAGATGCTACTAATTAAGTCCTCCTTTGCAACATTATAAGTAGAGGCATACATCTTCAATAAGCACAACTAAACATGCAGTATTAAATCAAAGCCAATAAACACAAAAATGATAAACAAATTGTAGGCACCAGGGAACAATCAAAGGTCACAAAAGTGAGAAAACATACCATACTAAGAATTGCATAGACCAGGCAAGACATTGATGTCAAGCTAAGAAAGCAACTCCACATTATCAGCAGCAATGCCACCGAACCCAGTTGGATTAGTGACCGGAAACCCCGAACAACACAGTCCCTCCAATGTAGCAGTAGCACCAAAAGGAAACTGCCTATCCTTCCACAACCACTGCAAACCATTGGCCAATGGCGTTCCATAAAGGTTGCAATTTTGTCCCTCAAAGAGGTTATTGACCCCACAACACAAAAATATCGGTTCTTCCTCGACTGAACCCATTTCCATCCTTGCTTGAACAGCCCTATATCTATATCTTCCATTTCTACATAACATCACAGACCCATTTAATTTGAGCTATTAACTCTTCACCCAAACTCACAGAATATTAAGTCAGATTCGCCCAAAGACAGCAAAAACTTACCAAATTTTTGCCACTAATTTAGTCAATTTCTCCATCGAAAAGCCTTGATTTGCATCCGAAACTCCACACTTGTCCGCAAAATCCAGTTCTAAACTAGTTATATATTTGGTACCCAAAGCTTAATTAAAAAAAAAAAAAATGTTGACCCATTTGCCTGAAGTGACAAACTCGCTTGATAAATGAGTTCTAGCAGATAAATGTCACAAAATATAGCATCAAAAACCCCCCAAAAATGAGTACCAAAACTCAAGATAGCAGCCCCAATAAAAAAAGATAGGTAAAAAATTCTATCGCATTCAACTCGATTGCTTCACATGCAAGGCTTGGAAAAGGTCACTCAAGCTTTCCTCGGTGAATAATGTCAAATGATTCGAGCTGGAACAACGATCGAGCTGTTTTTAGTTACTTCGTTTCTCTTTTTTCACGTGCTTTACCTGAATATTATATCCCATAGAAACCCCAAAAAATAAGTCAAAATAAACAGAGGAATAAATCATGTATAAGAAAGCGAAGAGAGCGAAAATAGCAGCAGAGAAGTGGAAGCTCACCCCGTAAGAAGCACCGACAGAGATAGCATATATCCTCAAAAAGTAAAAGAAAAAAGGGTAGAGAGAGAGGGGGGAGGGGTATAATGAAGTAGAGAGAGAAACCCTAAGAGCTGTTTTTCAGGCAATGCCTGTGATTGTGAGCAAAAAGGGAGGGGCGGAAGGTAAAAAAGTGAGTGAAAAAGTTTTAAAGAGGGACAGAGAGAGCAAGAAGAAGGTGGGGACTTGAAGCTGCTTGCATCAATTTGGGCTTTGTGGATCGGTGAGTGTTGGAATCCAAAATTTTAATTCTCATAATAAAAAAATATTAATTTTTATTTTTGAATTGTAGTAATTATTTTTGGATAAATAAATTTTGGTCCATTAATGACTTAAATACAAATACTTTTATGTTCAATACTTTTAACGTCATTATAACAACTAATTGTAAATCGTAGTTCTAAAAGTACAGTCCACAAATTCAATGGAATCCAACGGCGGCGAACAAAAGCAGAGCCGATCGCCGTAGAATCCAAGGCTAGTGGCGATGATGAAGTCGATGACTGAATCTGGTGAAATCGGCAGCAAAATCCAACAGCAAGGTGATAACGGAAGTGGCGATGAAGACGAAGAGGCAGCGGCCGGCGATGGAATCAAACTGCGCACAAGGGCAATTGACGAACTAACATCGCGACGATGAAAGAATTCTTCTCCAGTAACAAAATCTACAATCGACAGTAACCAAGGCAAAATCGAACTGCGAAATTGGAAGATTGAAGGCGGCAAAGGCGAAATCAACAGCGGTGGGGACAAATCGAAGTGACGATGAAAAGGAACGACGACCGAGGTCAACAGAGACGGCAATGAAACAGAAGACTGAAGGTAGTGATCGGTGATGAAAACAATAAAGATGCAGAACTCAGAAACTGAAATACAATGGTTGGTAGAACCTCCGGCAGCTGGAATCGAAAACTGTTATGAAGACCTGATCGACTGGAGACGGCAACCGATGATGATTCAAAGAATAGTCGCGAATAATAGGGAGTTGAAGAAGCCTATCATAGGCATATGGGTGCGGGAGGTAGCTGTCGTCGCACGCAAGCGCAAACAACTTGCACGAGCTGACCCGGACCGACAAACGGATTTCCCCTGTATGACCCTTGATCATTTTAAGTCTCCTAGATCATCATTTTGACAAAGTTAAATATAAATTTTTAAATAATTTCTTTTATACTTTTTGGAACAAAATAATCCTTGGTTATAATGGTTTCATGTCTTTCTTTTTTTTTTTTTTTTTATTTATTTTAAATATGGGTTGGCCCTATATTTTAATGAGATTTTCATATATTCTCTTCAAACTAAGCTGGATATAGAATTTGGTAATTCTATATGCTTCATTACATGATTTTATATGTTTTGTTACATAGCTTAATTTGTGTTATTACTTGATTTCGTTATTTTAATATGAAAATAAGAATAAAGGTTAATAATACTTAACCAACGTGAAGTAAAACCCATTCATGGTGAATTTGTGGTTGAGTACCTTCAAGAATGAAGGGCATGGATTGAATAAGAAGATACTAGATCTTAGTTATTTTCACTGCCACGTTAGGAGTATAATTTTTTTATCAGGTTGAGGTGTCATCACACTTGAGTCTAATATTCCCGAGGGTGAGAGTAGGTAAACTCTCCTGAAGGGGTGAAGGTCGAGACAGAAAATGAAAAGATCAAATTGTAAAGAAACTAGCACCCAAAAGTCATCAAAAATATGAAACATCAAGAGTTTGTTTCCCTTGGAATTCATTGAGGTGAATTTTTAAATTCGGCAGACTTCTTATTTGACTAGCAGCAGGGATGAACCGTAAAATTCATGCTTGTTTAACTTTTTATTTAGTTTATTTTAGTATTGTTCATATCATTCTTCAATACTTGAGTGTTAATATATTTCTATATAATAGTCATTCACAAAATCACAAAACATGCATAATATCTGCGGTGTGTCATGTTCGAGGTATATATGTCTCTCCTCCCCAATCCCATTGGGATTACTTAACAAGTGATTGGTTGACTCAAATATTAACATATCACGTGCTTAAAGAGACAAGGGGGGAGGGGGGAGGGGGGAGGGGGGAGGGGGGAGGTGGGAGGTGGGGGGGTGTTATCACGGGTAGCTAAGGAGCCATGGCTTTGGGATGCTGATTCCTTCGCCTCACCTTTTATCGGTAATTTTTGTATGATATTTTGGTAATCATATTTTTGTTTAACTCTAATGTGATGAATGTCGAGAAGTTGAAGTGTAATCCCTTTGAAATACTGACAATAAATGATATAAATGTGTATACTTTGTTGAGACCAGATTTACCCATGTGACTTGGTAAGGTCACTAAAAGGGGATACTTGGGTAAAATAAGAAATTTAAAATTTTCGGCAAAATGTTGTCACATACGTGCATCATAATTCAAAAACTGCTATATGGAGTGTCTCATTTTCTCTAAGTTACATCAACAATATGGCCATCCATGTATGGTTTGATAATAGTCACTTAAAGGGGATATATTACCAAGTTTTTATAAAATAAATTAGTTAAATAAAAGTTCTAAAATGTTTGTCAAATTTCTTCTGTGTTGTTTGATGATAGTCATTAAAAAGAGATACCTCACTAAGTTTTTGTAAAAAAAAAAAATAAAAAAAAAAAATAATATTACACAAATATACCAACTGAACACATGAGCATAACAAATACCATCCAAATCAATACTAACCCATCTAATCATTCCCAAACAATGATTAAAATCAAACAAAAAAAAAAAATTCAAAAAAAAAAAAAGAAAAGAAAAGAATACAACCAACGTAAATACACTATGCATTGCCAAAATCCATCATGAGTGGATCAATCATGCGATTAAGGCTAACCCCACGCTCACCAGGTACAATAAAACAATGCTAAAACGTAAATACACCTTTTTTTTGTTTTTTTTGCATCGAAATATTAATATTTTTTATTGAATATATAATAGAGAGTGATTTTTCCATTTAAAGAAAATTCAGTAAAAGAATTTGAGTTATGTTTCTGATTTCATTCTGACAGGGTGACAGGGCCAGGCCACTACATTGTCAACAGGGGACCACTTGGGTTTTGAATAATTATATAAATTTGTGAGAGAGGCATTGGCATCAAACAAAACAATTTGACATTGCAACATCAAGACAACCAGCGAAGTAGAGAGAGATTGAGCGAACTAGAGAGAGAGAGAGAGAGAGAGATAGAGATAAACAGATTGAAAATGATCTTCCTCATTGGATTTAAGGGCGAACCGGAAGAAAGAAAGAAAGGTCAAGAAAGGAGAAGAGAGGATAGGGAGGAGAGAAAAGTTAAAATCCTTTTTTTTTTTTTTTAAAGAAAGAAATAATCGGCCAATTTTCAATTATTATTGATTTTGAACGAGAATAAAATTAAAAATCCGAAAAAAGAAGACATTGTTCTTTGGGTATTTTCAAAATTTTATAAAAAATTAACTGTTATAACTTTTTAAAATAAAGGAGGCATATAATTGTTCAAAATAAAAGAGACAAAGTCTTTTGAAATATAAAATACAATAAGCAAATCGTAATTTACTCTAAAATTAAAGTGTCTTAAAAAGAAAAATTATGAATTAAATTGATATTTTAGAGAATTTTTTTT
This sequence comes from Dillenia suffruticosa, assembly GCA_033439265.1. Classification (NCBI taxonomy): domain Eukaryota; kingdom Viridiplantae; phylum Streptophyta; class Magnoliopsida; order Dilleniales; family Dilleniaceae; genus Dillenia; species Dillenia suffruticosa. The sequence goes on from JAVTVX010000005.1 coordinate 8,932,239, forward strand.
TTTTACAGAGAAAAATTCAAAATAGTTGTTCTTAGAAAAATAATATTAATTAAATTAAATTTTTCAAAAAGAAAAAAATTAATGTGACTAGTGTTAAGAGGAAAAAAATTAAATTATGTTTTTTATAAAATAAAAAAATTAATGAATGTGTTTAAAAAGAGATTATAAAATAATTAATTTTACGATCCGACCTTAAGTCAAACCAAAATTTCTTAAAACTAAAAATTCATCAACATTTTGCAACATTGCCTATCAATTTCTCTGCATTTAATAGATATTCCAAAACTTCAAAATTTGAGAATTTCTTTCTAATTTTCATATTTCCAAATGAAAATAATGAAATAAAGAATTAAGAAATTTTCGATGTTTTGTCATATTTTATATTTTTAATTAACTCACGCAATAGAGGACTTTTATGAAAAATTGAGTTCGATAGTTAAATTTTGATTTTTTTTTTAAATTAAGCCAGGAGAAATCAAAACTCAGAGAAATTCTCATAAAAATTTTTGTAAATTTCTAACTTAGAACGCATTGATAGAGGATATTGGGCATCACTTCATTAGTTGTGCACCTTCACCTCACACCACCGTAAGGGTTGGAGAATTGCCTAGGAGTTGTTCCCTTTTTTTTTGGGGGGGGGGGGGGAGGAGGTGGGCTGGGGGGTGGTGGAGGGAAGGGGTTTAAAAAAGTTCTATGTTTTGCCTTACACAAACTCACTTGACTCTCTTTCAATTAACTTAAATCCTAAACAGACCAAACAACTATCCTAATACACAAAACAAGGCTCAGACTCTTGTTCATTTACAACAATGCATTATCAACTAGTCGGAAGATAACAAGGCTTGAAAACCAAGAACAACCTGGAACACAAAACAAAACCGAACCCAAATCGCAACAACTCTCCCTTGAGAGAATTTGCCATCAGATACTGCTATCACAACTTGCTGTAAATGTAATGGTTGCACTTGTTGAAGCTACCGATGATTTAATCAAAGTTTCAATATTTTATGAACCAGAAGATTTGAGATCACAAGATGTGTCTTTCCAGTCATGCTAAGGACCACTTCTTATTTTGAGGTCCATGAAATCAGAGATCAAACCTGGTTTTGTTATCTCATCATCATGGACCGGAAGCTCATAAGTTAGCATCTTCACCACAGTAGACATGGATGGACGGAGCTTTGGGGAATCTTGGGTGCAGAGAAGACCTACTTTTAAGAATCTGCAAGCCTCCTCAGCATCAAAATCACCACCCAAGGCAGTGTCCACAAGAACAGCCAGCTCCTTTCGCTCATAGAGCACCCAGGTCTGTAGGAGAGATTATTTCACGAAACTACACATAAGCAAATTGCAGTATTTTGAGCCAGTCGAAAAATCTCAATTGATGCTAAAATTTCAGCTGTAGAACTTTTCCAATTCTTTTAAGCTCACTAGAATTAGGCCGGGGCATGGGGCCAGTTCGGTAAGTTGGGTGGCTGGGAGCCAACCTAGAAATTAGGCCGAAGCCTGGAACTAACATAGGGATGGGCAGGGCTTTCCCAGATTTTTCATGGCAGACCGAGCTTGTGAAAAGAAGCCGAAAACCCCCAGGCCTGGCTCAAATTTAAAAAGAAAAAAAATTATGGGAAATGCCATCCTAGGCCTAGGCCTAACCCTGCCCCACTAATGCTCAGGATTAACCCCAACTTGAAGCAAATAATTTTAAGGTTCGTCATTTTGGGACACTCATGTACTAAGTCTATCTGGATAATTAGATGCCCGCTGTGTGTGTGTGTGTTTCTGTGAGAGAGAGAGAGAGGGGGGGGGGGTGGTACTTTATCTTGTTCAAAAATAAAATTATGCTTTAATGAAACAATAATGAATTGGCCATGTCAAAATTCCAAATTGGCATTTGTATAAATTGTAAATGATAAAAATGATAGAAAATGCTCAATTTAAATTAGTTCAATAATTTGACATTTAATGAGGGGCACCGATACATTATCTCAAAAATCTCATCTCCTTATACGGGCATTGAAAAGTTATTTATGGAGATTTTCATTTTCAATTCTTAACAAACGATTTAACAACTTTTTCATATCATTATTCAGTACTAGGAACTTAGAATAACATATTAGGCGAGAAAGGAGCACTTTGTTGTGGCTCATGCCACAGGGATAACCCTGATTATTATAGTGGTGGGCTACCGATACCATCCTGTTTTCTACTAGTCTGGCACTGGCCCGGATGATACTATCTAACACAAAACCATTGGAGTAGCTATTGGAAGTTATAAATAGGATAAATCATTTTAGCATGAAATAAGAGAGAGTATATTTTGAATGGAGTACTGTCATGAGATCATTTATCAACAAATCTAGGGAGTTGCTTTAGCTCTGATCATGGGAATTTCCTTTATTTTTTTAATTTTCGAGGAGTATGTAATGCATGTTATGTTTCAAAGCATTGTAAACAAACAATATGGAAAAGGTCAACATGATACGCCTTGCAAAACATTTTAGGTGGTCACCATACTACTATGCCAGAGTGCAAGAATTTCATACCCTTTCAACAAGAAATTGCTCACCAACAGGTAATTTAGTATATGCATTGTATCTTCCACTCACTATTTCCATAAGAAGAACACCAAAACTGTATACATCTGCCCTCCGCGTCAACTGCCCTCTTATTGCATACTCAGGTGCCAAGTAACCCCTACAAAATGCGGATGTAATTACCAGTTGGAACAACAAACAGATGACAAGAAGAAGAAAAGAAAGGCCTAATAAGACCCCCAACCCAGGTCCACCTGGTAGGGCGGGGGGAGGGATGAAAACTACCTTATGGAATTCTTCTGATGTTAAACTTTCTACACAAAAATACTGTTCACCAGACACTGTTCTAAGCTTTTATGCTCCTTCCAGGGTGGGAAGGAAACACTTATCAGATGGCCAAAAGCAAGCCAAGCTAATTTTAGTCATTCCAAAGGAACAGAATTGCAATGGTAGAAAACAAGTGCATGTCGGCCACTGCAGATTCCATCACCAAAATATTCTATTTCAATGTCCAACAAGCAGGTAGCACCAATCTTTTAACAATTCAGATGTGTAAACCTAATCATATTTCCATGCACAAAGAACAAATATATAGGTGTCGAGAAAGATTTAACATAAAATGGTTGAGGCAATGCTCAAAAATGGCTGCGGCATGGATAAAAGTGGCATGGAAGCGATAGATATAAAGACAGGTAGCCCCTTCAGTTGCAGTAAAGTGCATAGACACCGTACCTAACCGCCCCCCGGCACCCCACCCCACACCCCCCCCCGGCGGGCAGGCGTTATCGTCTCATCTACCCCTTTTCCTCTCTTTGCTCTGCCCTACCCCCCACTCCCACCCTGCAAGGAAAATACAAATCCTCTTGGGGGTCAAGAGTGCAAGACAATGACAAAATATAAGTTATTCCATAGTAACTTTTACATCATAAATTGCTCAATTGTACAGGCTTTCTTATTTAATTTTGCTATTTTATCTAATTTTGAACCCAAATAACTTTATAAATAACATGATGGAGGCCTTTTGTAAGACTCTGGTGATTAAAACCTTTGCCAGAGTCTTCAATATTAATAATAGGAGTAAAGGAGTTGGGTTAGGGTAGCTCTTACATGTCAATATTACATGTCATTTTATCACCTCTCCTTTACTCCTAACCCAAAAATTTTACGTTGACTGTCGATCTACCCTAACCCAACTCCTTCACTCGGGTTTGGGACTGGCTATGGCGGAGTTCTTCAAATAATAGTATATAAAACGAATTAAGGAAAGTAAGAATATATAGATAATATAATGCAAAATAATATCATATAATATATATCTATACAATGATATCAATATTAATAATTTTTAATAGTTATATCAATAATAATAATAATAATAATAATAATATATTTTTATTAACAGTGGGCAAAATATTACATTTTAAGCTACCTCTGATCAATTTCTTGAAGAAACTACAAGGTTTTAAAGAAAGTAAAAGAACATGTGGGATCTATCTCGTTACTGTATAACATGTGGGATCTATCTCACTAGGAGAGGTGATAAAATGACATGTAAGGATTGCAAGGTTATACTGGGGGAGAGTGTAACGACTCAGCATAAACTCCTAATCTTAGATATATGTGTGCCTAAAAGACAAAAGAAGTGTCGTCCATTTGTGGAGTCAAGAATTATGTAATAGAATTTAAAGGAGAAAATGTAAACATTTTTAGAGATAAATTAATTCAAATAACAAATTGGTCTACTAATGGTGATTCGGAAGCAATTTGGAAAGAGATGTCTACTAATATTAAGAATATGGGTAGGGAGGTTCTTGGTATATCTAAGGTCAAGCCCCTATAGACAAGGAATTGTGGTGGTAGAATGAAGAAATACAAACTGCTATTCGAACCAAACGAGAGTGTTATAGGAATCTTAAAGATAATAGTAATAGCGATGCATATGAAAATACAAAAGTGTAAAAAAAGACGTGAAAAAGATTATCCAAAAAGCAAAGAGTAAGGTGTATAATGAAATATATAAGAGACTAAAGATTAATGACGGAAAAAGAGAGATTTACAAAATTGTCAAATTAAGGGAGAAAAATGGAAGAGATCAAAATGGTATTAGATATATTAAAATGGTATTAGATATATTAAAAGCGAAACCAATAGTATACTTGTAAAGGATGAGAACATAAGAAAGTGTTGGAGGGATTATTTCGATCATCTCTTTAATGTTAAGGGTACAACGGATATAAAAACTGTCGAGATATCTGTAAAAGAGATTAATAGAGATTTTAAACGTAAAATTCGTCTTAATAAAGTTAAGGAAGCTTTAAAAAGAATGAAAAGTAATAAAGCCATAGGATCAGATGGTATTCCCATAGAAATATGGAAATGTTTGGGTGAATTTGGTATATTAATGTTAACGGACATTTTCAATAAAATTTGACAAATTAAGAGAATGCCCCAAATATAAAAATAGAGTATAATTATACTACTATATAAGAATAAAGGAGATACAAACTATTAAGGAATTAAACTTATGAGCCATACAATGAAATTATGAGAGATAGAGTGATAGAATATAAATTGAGATTGGAGATAAATGTGTCTTAAAATCAATTTGGGTTTATGTCGGGAAGATCCACATGGAGGAGGCGAATTACTTGTTGAGACATTTGATGGAGACACATAGAATACATAAGAGAGACCTATATATGGTATTCATTGATCTAGAAAAAGCATATGATAGGGTTCCTAAAGACATATTATGGTGGGTGCTGATAAAAAAAACGATCTCCTTGAGATAAATTAATCTCATTAAAGATATGTATGATGGAGTTGTAATCGATGTATGAACTTACGGGGGTATGAGCGATAGTTTCTCCATTAACATTGGGTTCCATCAAGTCTCATACTGTTTGCAATAGTGATAGACGAAATCACAAAAAATATTTAAAATGAAATACCATGGTATATACTTTTTGCAGATGATATAGTATTGGTTGATGAAATTAGAGAAGGTATTGGTGTTAAATTAGAGTTATGGAAGGATATACCAGAATCCAGAGGGTTTAGATTGAGTAGATCAAAAACTGAGTATATGAGATATATGTTTAGCAACAATGATTAGAATGATGAAGAAATGATTAGGTTAGATGGACAAGATGTATCAAAAAGTGAACGATTTAGATATTTTTGTTCCATAATGATAGCAATATAGATAGATATATAAATCATAGGATTTAAACGGATTGGATGAAATAGAGAAAAACATTGTGAACACATGATTCTACTACATTTAAAGGGAAAGTTCTATAGAGTTGCAGTAAGATCTACACCATTATATGGTACTGAGTGTTGAACTATTAAATAATAATAAGAACAAAAAATGACAGTAGCAGAAATCAGAATATTTAGGTAGATGGATGGTAAAATTAGGAGAGATAGAATTAGAAATGAAGAGATCGTAGAAAGTTGAGAATTAGTTCAATTGTAGATAAAATGCAAGAGTGTCGGCTGAGATAGTTTGGGCATGCGCAAAAAAGACCCGAAAGCGCACCGGTTAGAAGAGTAAAAAACTTGATATAAGAGATCTAATAAAACGTAAATGTAAATCGCTAAAAATTTGGATACAACTTATTCTTAAAGATATGATAGTTAGGCGTTTAGACGAGAGAATGACGTTGGATAGGAATGGTGTTAAAGAATCTGCACAAATTAAACAATCATATTTATTTATTTTTTATCTATTCATTTTATTATTTTTTTCCTTTTATTTATTAATTTATTTTTATTTCTTTTTTATTTTAAATCCTTATACTTGTTTTTTAAATAACCGATTCCAAATTGTTGAGATTAAGATTCAGGTTGTTGTTGTTGTTGTTATTAATGTCTCCACTGACAATATTTCTAGTTTCGCCATTGGCTAGAGGAATAGCTTAATGTTAGAATATACTAGGACAGAGGTTGAAGGTTTAAGTTCCTTCTGCACCCTTCGTCCCCATCTCCCATCTATAATCTAATAGGTTCAAGTGAGTAAATTACCAAATCTCCGGCCTGAATAATTATCTGAATGTTTGCCCCATCATAAGTTTCTTAAGGTGATTTTAGTCCTGGTTTCATACATAAAATTTTGAGTGGAATGAAGCATGAGGAAGCATGAAGTAAAGAAGGAAATCTGAACTTACATAGTTCCGGCCACCCGTGTACTAATGTGGGTCGTGTTGTCCGGGAATAGCTTTGCAAGACCGAAGTCTGATATTTTGGGTGTTAAGTCTTTGTCAAGGAGAATATTGCTAGCTTTGATATCTCTGTGAACAATATGCGGCTTCAACTCCTCATGAAGGCAGGCAAGCCCTCGTGCTACCCCTATACATATTGTACACCGGATTCTCCAACTAAATTGGATTCTGCTATACCCTCCACCTAAAAATGGAAGATTTTTTTGGATCACTTAGCTTCAAAAAAAGAATTGTACAGAGACTGAGATCTAGAAATTACCACATGACTAATGAAATGATAATGTACTACACATAAGGTGTAAAGGGAACAAAAGATAATGAGGAAAGCATAAAACATTGATACCATTACCAGAAGCCATTGCCTCTTTTGATCTTGGAGGATAAACACTTTGTTTCAAGAATATTAGAATAGATAGTGAATTACCGAGAAGAGTTTGTGCAAGGCTGTTATTCTCAAGGTAGTTGTACACCAAAATTCTCTGATTTTCATCGACACAACAACCATAGAGCATGACCAAATTTTCATGCCTTACATCTGAAATAGCATTCAACTCTGTCAAGAACTCGCGAGACCCTTGTTTTGATTCAGGTGAAAGCACCTTTACTGCAACAACTTGCCCACCTTCAAGCCTTCCCTGTTCCACCATACCAGTTAGTAGGATATAAAACAAGCATATGGCCTTTTGAATATGCAAGATGAACAATCACCTTATGGACAGTACCATAGCCTCCCTCGCCAATTTTATTAGCTGGACTGAAGTTTTCAGTGGCAATTCTTAGTTCTTTGTACGTGTACAGTTTCACATTGTGGAGGTCTAAAGTTTCTGCCCAATTGTGGAAACGGGCTTAAAATTTCACATTTCTTTAGTAGAAGCAATGTGAAACTACACTATTATGTAAGCAGCATAACTTATTTAAATTTTGATTCAGTGTGTTCAATGAAGATGCAGTTACCTTCTGCTTCAGAAATATGTATAGCAGATGAATCTAACTTCCTCCCAAAGAAGAATGAGAAACACGTCATGTCTAGAAAAGACAACAGTCTTGCCTTGAGTGACTTCTTGGAAAAGGAATTGTGGACAACAAATTCTTGTCCTGCTTAATCAAAATAAATAAATGAATAATATGCAAGATAGCTAAAGAGAGAGCGAGAGAGAGTGTGTTATGGGATACATGAAGAAAAAGAAATCTATATGTTGATATCCAGGTTGATTATGAGAAAAAAACTTTAATTGCAAAAATTGAAACAGGTGGTCTGCATCTGAGACTAATAGAATATAGACAAATAATAAACAACAGAGCTAAACTAGACTCAAATAATGATCAGCAACAAAAATATTTTGAGAAGATAAACATGAATAAACACAATAATTGAAGAAACCCAGTTGAGAAAATTACCAGATAAGCACATAGAGAGAGGGGATGATTTTAGGAGAGAAAATGTGGAAGAGTATATACATCAAAAGGGTAGGAAAAGAGTTGGGTATTTGTTCAACTACGACGTCATGCTCATGAACCACGGTGGGTCGTGTTCAAGTCCACGAAGGTGGCTTCAGCCAACCCTTGAATTGAAAATACTCTCTCAATATCTTTCATATTGGTGAGCGAGCACAGGAGGGAGAGGTCCACTTGGCAACGTAGGTCAATGGCTACGTTTGGGGCTCGCGTCTGTTTTCTGCGCGTCGACCGGGTCTGGGGATACTTTCACATACGTGTTGGACTTCTGGTGTAAAAATATTTAAGTATAAAAGAATTAATTAATTTTGATATTCTTGAAATTTTACCTTTTTCAAAGGTAAATGTGGAAAAGGATTTTTAATTTTCACCGGCTCCCTTCTTCTTCTACCCCCATCCCCCAAACAAATAGAAATTAAAAAGGTTGAAAGACAAAGATATGGTTAAAATTATTTAAATAGCTCAAAAGAGTTGGTCCCAAATATAAAACCAAAATTTGCTTGAAATTGAATGCGGCGACCTTCCCTACCAAAACAACACCACACACTCCACTCCACCTATCTATATAGTAATTTTCGCCGGAGAAGTGGATTTCTTTGTGCCAAAAATACCATGAATCTCAGCGTAACTAACAAGGTTGCTGTTGTGGGAAGCGGGAGTGAGTTCTCTTTCTCTCTATCTCTCTCAATTGAATTTTCCTTTTGAATTGTTATTATGCTCAGTATCAGGAGCAGTATGTGCGTCTGCTCTAGCCAAAAACGGCGTCTCCGTTACCTTATTCGAGTCTGCCAGAGGACCCGGCGGTCGTATGTCTCAACGCAGGTCCCCCCTCTCTCTCCTCCTCTCTCTCTTTCTCTCGCTCTCTCTCTCTCTCTCTCTCTCTCTCTCTCTCTCTCTCTCTCTCTCTCAAATGAAAATGGATGAAATTGATGTGGAATTTGTAGGGAAATAGGGGAAGATGGAAAGGAGCTGTGCTTCGATCATGGTGCTCCTTTCTTTACAGTAAGCGGTGGGGACCCACACGTGTTGAGTTTGCTGGATGAATGGAAAGCTAAGGGTCTTTTGGCTGAATGGAACGCTAATTTTGGTGCCTATGATTGCATCTCCAGAAAATTCCTTCCTTTTGACCAGGTTCTTGTTCCTCTTCTTCTTTGTGAATGCAATTTTCAGTAGCCGCAAGATTTGAGTGAGATCATTCATGTTGCCCATTGTTGACAATATCCCATGTTACATTACACCAAAAATAGGATTGCTTAGATCGAATTATTTATTTAATAATATATATATATATATATATATATATATATATATCACAAAATTTGCTCATTGTCTCGCTGTCCTGTTTGCCTCCCTCCTTTGGATAGTCAGTCTTATAAAATAAATAAATAAATAAAAGAAAGGAAAAATTTTGAAAATATATGTTAGAAATTGGTGCGGGTCCGCCCATTTGGGTTGACCCAAAACTCAAAACTGAATGGTTTAAATTTAAATTTGAATTGGAAAAGAAAGTTAAAAGAGTAACAGAGTGGTTACTTGGGAAACCACCCCTCAACTCTCTCTCTCTCTCTCATACTCTAACTCTCTCTCCTAAAAGGAAAGCTTCCTGTGGTTTTTCGTTTGAACGTGAAAAAAGAAAATAAGGAAGGGAAGTGACGCATGATTGGAGAGTAAAAACAAAGAGAGCATCATTAAGAGAGAGAATAAAAAATCAAAATTGTGAGAGGGTTTGAAAAACATTGATCATTCCATCAAAGGCATTTGCATTGTGGAACAAAGAAGGTGATCCATTTTCGTAACATTTTCTAGATCTAGAATACCTAATCAAAGGAAAAAGATAAGTGATTCTAACTCATCCTAGCTTCGAAAATTTTTGCATGAGAAAAATATGTTTATTGATATGTTTTAATCATCACCGGTGAGCCTTGTTTGGGTGTTTCCTACCTTTTTGGATGTTAAAATATATATATATATATATATATATATATATGTAAAATGCCATGAATAAGGTTTATGGTTTGTTAACGACAACTCGACATAGAGTTAACAAAATACTTTCAATTTTACACAGAGCATGTTTATTAAATGAGGATCAAATATACAAAATTTGACATGCATTCGTAGAGTACATTATGAAATATTCCAAATCCTAGCCGAAACTTAGTGTACTCATATATTTTAGAATATTATGAATTGTGATTTAATTTTTATATTATTAGAATTCTCTCGGAAAATACTTTTCAACCATATAAAGAATGCAAAAAATGGTTAAAAATTAAAAAAAATGTGACCATTTGAAAATGGGGTTGAGTTGTAGAAAAATGAGAAAAATAAGAAGAAGATGAACAGTCACCTTCTGACCTTCCCCACTCTCACTTGTGACGCGTGAACCCAAACCCAAGAATAGAAGTGTCCGATTAGAAAACCGAGACCACTATTGAATTTAGAAATATAGAAAATGGGGGGTAGTCAAAACTTGATGACTGTCTGCCACCAATAAGGTGGTGTGTGAGTGAGCTTTTTCCATTTTTTTTTGTACAGCCACCCACAACGTCGTGTGGGGGCACATGCAAGGATCAATCCCGCTGGAATTTTTATGAAAATAATTTTTAATACTCTCTGATTTTTCTATGATTTGTACTTTATTTTTTGGAATTGACAAATAATTTTTATTGATTTTAAATCAATAAATTATTATAAAATTATAAAAAAATCATTTTTCAGTCTGAAAATTTCTAGAAAAATATTTTTGACTCCAGAAAATTATTTCCTTACTATTGGCTATCCAAGTGAAAATTGTTCACACTCTTTTGGATTTTACACTCATTTTTATATATGGAAAATTTATTTTTTTCAGCATAAAATTAATTAAAAATTGAGCATATTATTTGAAATTGGTATTTTTGAATTTCTTGTATAATATTATAGTTGGCTGTGTGTCTGACTTAATATTGTTCCTATTTTCTAAGCATATGGTGATAATTGGGTGCACTTTTCCCATTCTCTGTGGGAAAGCTAGAGTATTGAGAAGTCCAGAACATATGGTAAAGTTGGGTTAAATATTGGATTACAAGATGGACCTATCTCATACTCTATTGGATCATTTGGAGATTATGGAAGATTGAACTTTTTCATTTAGGCCATGCTTTTTTGGGGGGGGGGATAACATGTACATATGAAGAAATTTCCTACCTCTTTATTGGGTTGGCGTGGTTGATGAATTGACTGTTGAGAACTAGAATATAATTCTTGAGGATGTAAGGTCAATATTAATATAAATGTGGGAAGTCAAAAATATAGAGATTCAAATAAAGAAAAGACTGCCCCTAAACATAAATAGCTCGAGTTCACGTGCCATAAGAAAATTTTCTCCTAGAGATAGATTATCTAATGGAATAGTGAACATGGTATCTTGAATGGATGTGTCTTGATTTGAGATATTGCATTTATATAGATATTATATTTATATGTTTTCTTTTGTTTGTTGTTGTTGTCTGTTAGAACCATGATCATATATTAGAGAAACTTTTAAAGATTTTAATATAAAATTTTTATTAAATATATGCTGGGTATATTTGTTGTTTTGTATGATCATGTATGCAAAAGAAAACAAGTGTGCCTTGAACGGAATTTTGGGTCGGTAAAATTTAAATAATTCTCATATAAAATTAAAATATTATTTAAATATTTTATGTATTTAAATGAAAATTTTGGATTAATAAAATTTGTATAATTCTATCCAAAATTATAATATTATTTAAATATTTTGTATATTTAAGTGAGTGATTTTTTTGTTGGAAAAATTTGAGTAATTTTTACCTAAAACCTATTAAATTTTATAGCTTCAAATTAAATTTATGATAGTGATACATTAAAACTATAGATGATGATTGGAAAGTTAGTGAACTTTAAATACTATACCTAATATTGAATTGTCATAAATGTTAATTTGGAAAAATAAAATTTTGTGTAACGTATGGGCATGAATACTGTGTCCACCCTCTTAAAACCCAGATCATAGTATCAAAATCTATCATAGCGGAATTGAATAGCGGTGACAAATTGAATAACAATAATTATGAGATATGGCGACACAATATCTAGTATGTGCTAGGACTTGGATGCAAGTAACCATGTCCCTGGGCAATACTGTTCAACATAAGAAAGATCAAGATGCTTACCAGGTTTGAAAAAGAGAGATTTTACTACTCGTGCGATCCTGGTAAACTTTGTAATTGATGACATAATCCTTGAGTGTGAACAATATCTGACCGCTCATGACATCTAGGTGTGTCTTAAACAATATTTAAGGGTTGTGTCTAACATGATAAAAGGGTTGAAGTCAGTTTTCTGATCATGTCCTCTCCGATGAACAGCAAATTCAAATCTTGATCCGATCCCTTCCTAACAAGTGGGAGTACCTGAAGTCAGTTTGAGTCTCAATGACAATGTAAAGACTTTCTTAAATGCTACTTGCCACATTGAGTTTGAGAATAAGCGGCTTGGTGCTGCAAGATTCATAGCTGATACTTTTGTTGTAGAGACCGGTTCCAAGAGAGACTCGGACTCTAAGCATGAGAGGAATCGAAACAAAAGTAAGAAAGGAAAGGTAATTGGCAACAGATTACAAAAGAATAACTTTGGATATAAGAACAGACTGAGAGGTATTTGTAGATTTTCGTCGAGTGCCTTCTGGTAGGAGATTGATGTATATGGGGAATAATATAACAGTGGAGGTTATAAGAATTGACACTTATAAATTGGAGTTATAAAGTGGTCGAATTCTCATTTTGCATGATATTTTTTACGTGCCAGAAATTTGAGAAAATTAAAAATCTGTTTTTATTCTTTTGAAATTTGGTTATGATTTAAACTTTTAAAGGACATGGTTGATTTGTATTTAAATGACATGTATTTCGGTTTTGAACAGTTTGTAAATGGTTTCGCGGTGTTGCAATATGATGGACAAATGTTTGTTCCTCCAGTAATGCAAATATTGATGATGTGACATGACATACTAAACTTGATCACATAGGGTAAGACAAGAATCGACTACTGAAAGTAGGACTATTGAATTTGTTCACGAAAGTTGATTTGTCAACATGTGAATATTGTCTTGCTTGCTAAAGGGTGAGAAAACCATTTGGAAAGGCGATATTGGCTAAATTTCCATTGTAGTTGATCCATTCAGACATTTATAATACAATAAATGTAAAAGGCTAAATATGGAATTTTGTATTTCATTACAATTATGGATGACTTCATGCATTTTGGCCATTTCTATTTGATTTCTCACAAGTATGAAGTATTTAAGTGTTTTAAATCTTGTATGAATAAGGTAGAAAATCAAATAGATAAAACGATAAAGGACTTTTAGAATGGATAAAGGATAATGGATAAAGGGTATAAATATTTATCAAATCAATTTGAGGATCTGTAATGAAAAAGACATAATCAGACAATTGACCATTTTTTATACATCTCAGTAGTGTGGTGTTACAGATAAAGGAATAAAACATTGTTTGATATGACAAGATCCATGATAATGCAAGCTAACTTGTCAATTTCTTTTCGGGAAGATGCCTTGTTGACTGAACCTATATTTTGCATAGAGTGCCTTCGAAATCGGTATTAATGACACCATTTGAACTTTGGACCGATAGAAAGATGTGTTTGAGTGATCTTAGACCTTAAGGATTGGTTGTATATATTCAAGATTTTTCTAATAAGTTTTGAAAATTGGGTCCCCATGGAAAAAAGTATATCTTCATAAAATACACCGATCAGTTTAAAGGTTATGTGTTCATTGGTGAACAAAAAATGGTATTATAATAGAAATTGGATCCGGATGTCACATTTCTGGAAAATGAATTTTTTAACAAAGGTGAGTAAATGACAGAGATTTTATTTGAATTAGTTAATTCAGAGGATAATTTTGTCCATACTGGATCAAAGGAATCACAAGAAAATAAGTTAGATATTGAACACAGTGAGTTTTTCTTAATATTGTGAGATCTTGAAGAACTTGTAAGAAGGAAAACTCAAATCAAGTGTTGTATATACTTGGACTAAGATCTCTAAGATGCATTGTTTTTCAAAAAGAAGATGCACACTTCCAAATTGAAAGAAAGAGTATCATAACATGTGTACTTATGTGACCATATGGGTAATGAGATGATGCATCCCTCTTCATCTTATTGTGTGAGTCCTGGATGTTCATATTCAATCTCAATTTATGCCTTTAGAACATTCGTTTGTTTATTTTAGTGTTGGTACTTTATGTGGAAAGAAAGTTTCGCTCAATTAACCTAAGATATCAACAAATTACTCATCTCATCAACTCAATCAAGAATGTTCAATTAAGGCTATTGGATCCCATAAACAAAGCCCAAAAAAAGAAGACAGAATCTGTCCAGAAAATTGGGCAGAATTCTGGAGCAGAATTGGTCAGAATTCTGGAGCAGAAGCGCCGGCCCAAGGAGCAATATTTAGATTTAGTTTGGAAGCCTAAAAGTCCATTCAATGAAGTAGAAAACAAGACTTAAAGAAGGCCCAAGTGGTAGCCCAAGGAAGCAAGGGCATTTTGGGCAAAATTTATAACGACTAGTTATTCCTTTCTCTCTATCGGCTAGTTTTTTGTGTCCAACAGCTCTTTCCTTATTTCTAACAGCTAGTTTTGGGTCTTGGATTATAAATAGCTTGTCTTCTTTCTTTTGTAAATCATGAAAAACACTCTCAAGAATTATATGTAAAAACTCTCTCAAAAATTGTAATGAAATTCTGATTTCTTCAAGTACACTTTGTTCATTCTTTATTTCATATTTTAACATGGTATCAGAGCGGGTAATGCTCTATCTTCTCAACACCAAAGAACACCCAAATTGGGTGGATCTCATACAAAAGTTGCTGAATCTGTATGATAAATTGAGTCTCCTTTTGAAAGAGTCATTTGGAGCATTCAAATTCTTAGAGCTATGGAGGAAGTTGCATCAAGATACCTCCAATATAAAAACACTTCTACGTTACGAAGAGATGAAAGCCATCATTCAACAAATAAAGGCATCCGAAATGCCTCAAAATCAAGGCCAGGATCTGAATGGAAGAAATATTTTTAACACCACAATGGAGCTGCAACAAAATCCTTTCATTCCTCTCAAATTCGGTCACTAAGCCGATGCACACAATGTATATCCACTATCCTCAATAAGAGTCAAATGTGATGAGTTTCAAATCAAGCTGAATGAATGCATAAAAGGCCTGCAGCAGCCGGCTCTAAAAGATCA
Organism: Dillenia suffruticosa; assembly: GCA_033439265.1. NCBI lineage: Eukaryota > Viridiplantae > Streptophyta > Magnoliopsida > Dilleniales > Dilleniaceae > Dillenia > Dillenia suffruticosa. Next base: position 8,947,734 of record JAVTVX010000005.1, read on the forward strand.
TCATACTACTGAGGTTCCATCCAATTTCAGTTCGCAAGCAATATATCAATGTGTAGCTACTTATACCTCTATGATGACTGAATGTTTTGCACCCAAACAAGGGTAGTCGGCTGCTTGAAAGCGCACCTACAATCATCATCATTAGATGGTAACAATCAAAACACTTCTACTCATCTAAATTCAGAAAATTTTTTTATAGATTCCGGAACTGATTGTCACATGATTAGAGATAAAAGAAAAGTTAAATATTTTAAAAACCTCCATAATCATGTGACAATTAGGGTGGCTAATGGACAGAAATTTAAAGTAAATAAAATCGGGGAAATTGATCTTTTTGAAAAAACAACAGATGCCTTATATGTTCTCAAACTCACTTCTAATTTTTTATCCATAAGCAAGATTACTAAGGATCAAGGGTGTAGAGTTATTTTTTATCCAAATACCGTCTCCTTTCAAGATCTAAAATCAAATAAATTGATTGGAAAAGGATCTAGAAAAGGAGGCTTGTATTTTTTAGATCAAGTGCAATATGCATTTGCTGCCCATATGCATGATGATAACATTCTTTGGCGTGCACGTTTAGGTCACTCTAGAAGTCAAACTCTAAAACACCTTTTTTCAAATTTGAGTATTGAAAACAAGCATTGTGAGGCATGCATTCTTGGAAAAGAAACTAGGGATATAATGCTCCTTTTGAAAGTAGTGCATTCAGATATTTGGACCTCCCCTATTGTATCTCATTTAGGCTACAAATACTTCATTTCATTAATTGACCAAATGACTAGGTATACTTGGATATATCTTCTACATACAAAGGATCAAACTTTTGAAACACTCAAAAGCTACATTAAATATGTGACCACATTGTACGATGCAAAAATAAAAGTCCTTAGATCCGATCATGGTGGGGAGTATACGAGCCACAAATTTGAAAATTTCTTGGTAGACAATGGTGTTGTTCACCAAAAGTCTTGTACTTATACACCCCAACAAAATGGGGTTGCTAAACGCAAAAATCGGCACATATTAGAAACAGCTAGATACATAATGTTCCATGCTAATGTGCCAAAGAAATTTTGGGATGATACAGTTAGAACCGCTGTTCATATTATAAACTTAATACCCACCGAAACTTTGAAGGATGCATCTCCCTTAGAACTAGTCTTAAAAAGGAACCAAAGCTCTCACATCTTAGAATTTTTGGATGTGTTTGTTATATCCACATCCCACAACACTTTAGAGATAAGTTAGATCATAAGGGAAAGAAATGTCTATTCTTAGGATATGCTTCATTCGAAAAGGGATATACATATTATGATAAAAAAACAAACAAAATATACACATAAAAGGATGTGATATTTGGGAAGGAAAAGTTCTATTTTGCAGGAAATGAGGCACATGAACCACAAAAAGAAAAGATTCAAACAAGACCATGGGAGTTCTTAGTTCCTTCTTATCAAACCCCAATGACCGAAACTCAAGTAGCTAATGAAAATACCCAAACAAATGAAGAAGAATCAAGTCATTCGGAGGAAGAACCATCAAATGATTCAGGGGGAGTCCAACAAATAGAAGAGGCTGAACATGAAAAACAAAATTCAGAGGAATCCAAAGAGCCTCCTAATTCTTCTTCTCCCTTACAAAGATCAACTAGATTGACGCTTCCACCATCAGAATGGATCAACCATAGATATCCAATCTATGATTATTATACTACATCACATGTTTTTTCGGGTCATCAAGCATTCTTGAGTAACATACACAAAGAACAAGAGCCTAGATCATTTGAAGAAGCCAAGAGGGATCCATGGTGGAGGAAAGCCATGGAAGAGGAGCTAGATGCTCTCACCAAGAATGGAACTTGGGAACTCACCAAGCTACCCAAAAACAAAAGAGCCGTAGGATGCAAATGGGTCTATAAGATCAAGCACAAAAGTGATGGCTCAATAGATAGATTCAAGACAAGATTTGTGGCTAAAGGGTTCACTCAAACTTATGGAATAGACTATCAAGAAACTTATGCCCCCTTAGCAAAGATGAACACAATTAGAGTGCTAATGTCCTTCGCCATAAATCATGGATAGAACATGTATCAAATGGATGTTGTAAATACCTTCCTCCAAGGAGATCTCAAAGAAGAAGTTTATATGCAATTACCACAAGGGTTCCAAAATTATGAAGGGAAAGTATACAAACTTTACAAGGCCATCTACGGATTAAAACAATCCCTTAGAGCATGGTACACCAAATTAAGTCATAATTTCTTTAGTTGTGGATTTTCAAAATGCAATAGTGACTCATCACTCTTTATTAAGAAAGATAGTGAAAAAATTATTATCGCTCTAGTTTATGTAGACGATATTATTATCACCGGAAATGACACACACCACGTAGACTTGGTTAGAAATTTTTTGAAATCTAGATTTGAAATCAAAGATTTAGGACAGTTAAAGTACTTTCTAGGAATTGAATTAACTTATTGTCCAAATGGGCTAGTTCTATCCCAAAGAAAGTATATTCTTGATTTGTTGCAGGAGACACGTAAATTAGTAGCAAAACCAGCATGTAGCCCCATCTCTACATCTGGACCGTCAATTGATGATGATGAGCCATATGAGAACATTGGAAGATATCAACGACTCGTAGGGAGACTAATTTACCTCACCATTACTAGACCAGACATAGCTTACGCTGTGAGTAGGGTTAGCCAACACATGCACACTCCAAAAAGGCAAACATTGAAGGGTTGCTGAAAGGATATTGCTCTATTTAAAGAGATCTCCCGGATTAGGAATTTGGATGAAAAATAACGGAGGTTCAGAAATTGTAGGATGTTGCGATGCTGATTGGGCAGGTGACTCCACAGATAGAAGATCAACCACAGGATATTGCATGTTCGTAGGAGGAAACTTAGTAGCTTAGAAGAGCAAGAAACATGTTGTGTCTAGATCAAGTGCAGAAGCCGAATATAGAGCCATGGTGGCTGCTACTAGTGAAATAGTATGGTTAAAAGCCTTAGTAAAGGAGCTAGGGTTCAAAGTCACAACACCAATCAAGCTCCATTGCGACAATCAATCTGCCATTCATATTGCCTCCAATTCGGTGTTTCATGAACACACAAAACATATAGAAGTAGATTGTCATTTTATACGCCAAAAAGTAGAAGAAGGGATAATCTCCACAACATACATCAATGGAAGAGATCAACTTGTGGACATCTTCACTAAAGGAGGAACGGCTCATCTTCTAGAAATAATGAGTAAGTTGGGTACTATCGACATCTATGCGTCCAATTTGAGGGGAAGTGTTGAAAGAAAGCTTCACTAGACCCACCTAACATACCAACAAATTACTCCTCTCATCAACTCAATCAAGAATGTTCAACAAAGGCTATTGGGTCTCATAAACAAAGCCCAAGAAAAGAAGACAGAATCTGTCCAGAAAATTGGGCAGAATTCTGGAGCAGAAGAGCCAGCCCAAAGAGTAGTATTTAGATTTAGTTTGGAAGCCTAAAAGTCCATTCAATGAAGCAGAAAACAAGGCCTAACGAAGGCCCAAGTGGTCGCCCAAGGAAGCAAGGGCATTTTGGACAAAATTTATAACGGCTAGTTATTTCTTTCTCTTTACCGGCTAGTTTTTTGTATCTAACAGCTCTTTCCTTGTCTCTAACAGCTAGTTTTGGGTCTTGGATTATAAATAGCTTGTCTCCTCTCTTTTGTAAATAATAAAAAACACTCTCAAGAATTGGGTTATATGGGAATAATTATAGCACGAAATTGTGTGAAGAATTGATTATAATGGTTGATTTGTTGAATGGTAATGATAATGGATGAGAATCATCAACATAGACATGTTGGCTTTACTACATAAAATATTGTAGTTGATTGGTTTACGTTTGAAGTATTTCTGCTGCACATGTATATTATTTGTGGCAAGAGCTATTTTCCCTATATTTAACCTTACAACTTCTCTTTCTCTCAATTAATCAACGAGAGTGATTGTTTGAACTAAAATATTGATTATATATTTAATATATAAGATAATTGAATTATAAAATTTCAAATCTCAATGTTGTCACATAATATATTGTAATAATGCACTTTGAATTCTAGTATTTCAAATGAAGGCATTTGACTTATTAATATTTGCAATCTATACATAAATCCAAACCCAAGTTGACTACTGCAACCTTTTCTCAAGGTTGATTATGTATATTGAATGTTTAATTGATTAACGTAACATATTATATGGATATATATTATGTAGATAGATATATTTTTTCATAGTTGACTTTCAAGTTAAGAATTTAAGGTTTCTAAAATATAATCCTTTCTTTATTACATTGTTCTTTGCCATTGATTTCTTTGGTATTTACCGAATTTGAAAAACCATCTGTTGAAAGTAAGGAAAATAATCAAGCTAGCTCCTCTCTCATCAAGACTATTCTGCTCCAAGAAAATTCAGCATTGCTCATTGCATCACAACCTAGCTTACGGCTTTAAAAAAAAAAAAGACAGCCCAAGCTGTCCAGGAATCTGTCCATAATTCTTGTCCAGAAAGGTCCAGCCTAATAGCACATGTTTTGGCCCAAGCTTTGAAGCTTCAAAGTCCATCCAAGAAAGCCGAAAATGTGTCCAAGAATGCAGCCCAGAAACTGCCCAAAATGCACCCAAAGGGGCCCAAAAGGTTGCCCAACCTGCCAAGGGCATTTTAGGCGTGTTTTTCAACGGCTAGAACAAGAACTAGCGGTTGGAAAGCTGCGGGCAGGTTTCCAATGGCTAGAAAGGCCTTTCTCCACTTTCTCTCTCTTCCTTTTGTGTGTATTGGATAGTTGGTTGTGTGCCGGCTAATTGGCTTCTTTTCCCAATAAATAGGATCTTTGTAACTCATTTAGAGTATGGAAGAACAATCTTTTCTTCCTCTCTATTCTTTCTCTCTTTCTTTGATCTTGTGTTCAAGCTTTGAAAGGGGAATCGTCCCAATTTTGTAAAGCTCTTTTTATTCAATTGAAGAAGTTTTCTGCACTCTCTCTCTCTACCATTTTTCTAAACATTCATTCTTTCAACATGGTATCAGAGCAGAGAGAAATTCCTGTATACTCTTCCTAGCTCAAACTAAGTGACACTCTTCTTTCTCAGTAATTGGTCATCTTAAACTCTTCCAACTACTTCCAATGGGCAGCAAGTGTCAAGAGAGTGCTAAATCCTTGCAATCTCCTAGATCACATCCTCAATGCTTATCTTGACAAATCTAGGCCAAAACATAATGCATGGAAGATTAGAGATGACCAGGTGTTCCTTCTTATAGCTAGCTTTATGGATCAAGTCCATAGGAACATGGTGACTTGTGCTCCAAACACCAAGGCCATGTGGGATCAGATGTTTAGCCTGTACAGTCAACAATCCAACCTTGGCTGAGTTTTCGAAATAAAAAGACAAATATCCAGCATAAGGAAAGAAGGCAAACCTCTATCCCAACTTTTTGGAGAATGTGAGGATCTATGGAATGAACTTGAATCCCTGCGGCCCATCACCTCTGACATCAGAGTAATCCAGCAACAAAGGGATGAGGATAAATCCTTCTGCCTACTTAATTCTCTTGGAGAGGAATTCCTCAATGTCTGGCAAGAAATACTAAGGATGAAGGAATTTCCGTTCTACCAAGAAGTTTGCTTCATGATTCAAAGAGTAGCAGTAGGCATGAGGTTGGAAGGATCTAAATCCTCCAAGCTAGAAGTCCATGGGTTCATGATTGAAGAAAAAAGGGCTGAAGCCAACAAAGCTCAAGAAGTAAAGAAACCTTGCCCTACCTGCACTTATTGCAAGAAACTGGGCATGTCAAATAGAAATGTTGGATTCTCCACCCTTATCTAAAGCCAAAGAGAGGACCTTCCCATGCTGGTTGAGACATCTCCCCTAACAAAGCTCAAGCTCACCAAGCCTATGTGGGGTTACAACCGGAAGAGATCACTAAGATGCTCCACCACGTGACCAAGTCCCTCGGCAATCAAGGTACCAATTTAAACTCCTCTTTAATTTCTGAAAAATAGGTATTAGATTCAGTTTGTGACCACCATATGGTTAGGGATAGAAAAAAATTCAAAACCCTAAAATCCTTGCCAAATTCTAAAGTGGTAAAGTAGTTAATGGAAATAATTTGAAAATTGAAAACATGGGAGAGGTAGAATTACTTGGAAGAAAAACCGAGGCTTTATATATTTCTCAATTCACCTCTGACCTTATATCCATTAGCAAAATTACTAAAAATCTAGACTGTAAGGTTGTCTTTGATGCTAATACCGTTGTTCTTCAAGACATCAAGACCAACAAAATGATTATTAAAGGGTTAAGAAGAAACAACTTATATTTTTTTAACAAAGACAACGAAGCTTTTGTGGCATGCGTAGAAAATTCGTATGAATTATGACATGCTAAACTAGGTCATCCAAATGAACAATTTTTAAAAACCATATCCCCAACAAAAAATTATAATAATAGACATTGTAAATCATGTACATTTGGAAAAGAGACCAGAAATATATATCCCATTTTGGAAACTAAATATGAAAATCTTTTTGAGTTTATTCATTTTGACATTTAGACATCTCCTGTAGAATCTAGGCGAGGATTCAAGTATTACATATCCCTCATATATCATAAATCTCAATATCCTTGGGTCTATATGCTAACATTAAACTCTCAAGCCTATAAGGCATTTAAAAATTTTGTCCAACATGTCGATAAACAATTTGATGCAAAACTCAAAATCTTAAGAATTGATAATGGAGGAGAATACATGAATCATGCCTTCAAAGAATACCTTGAATCAAGATGAATAATTCACTATACAATTTGTCCTTATACACCTCAACAAAACAGTGTAGCAGAAAGAAAGAACAGTCATCTCTTGAAAATAGTTAGAACAATTATGTTCTATGCTCATATGCTTAAAATCTTTTGGAGTGATACAATTAATACAGCTGCACACCTAATTAATTGTCTCCCCACTAAAGTTCTCCAAGGCAAATCTCCCTCAGAAACTCTTAGAAACTCTAAGCCAACTATTTCACATCTCATTGGATGTTTATGCTATGTTCACATTCCTTCTCATCTTAGGGATAAACTAGATAAAAGGGGGAGGTGTTGTGTGTTTATTGGATTTGCCTCCTTTCAAAAATGATACTTATGTTTTGATCCAATCTTTGATCAAATATACATGTCAAAAGATGTATTATTTATTATTTATAGAAAATGAGTTTTATTACTCTAGAATAATAAAAAAAAAGATAAAGGAACATGAACCTCATGATTTGCACATATTCTTGCACACTTCAGTTCCTAACATCAAATTCCCTCAATCAATTCAAAGAGAAAATACTTTTGAAAATCCAAACCAAAATGAAGGGGAAGAAACTAATCCAATCCTCGCTCAAGCTGAAGAAGTAAGAGTAAGGGGGACTCAATCTCAAGAATCCAATCCGGAAATAAACCAAGAGAGTGAAAATGATGGACCACCTTCTCCTCCTCCTCTAAGAAGATCATCTAGGCTAAGGCGGTCTCTTTTAGAATGGAAGTTCTACTATAACTCTCTCTTTACTACTCATCCTCTTTCAGAAATCTATTATATGACTAACATCTCCTCAAGTTACCAAGCTTTCTTAAGTGGCATAGACTAGTGTCAAGAATCTAGGAGTTTCAATGAGGCTAATGATCATCCACAAGGGAGGAAAGTCATGAAAGAAGAATCGGATGCCCTAGATAAATGTGGGACTTGGGAAATGAAATCTTTACCTAAAGGAAAGAAAGCTGTGGGATGTAAATGGATCTATAAAATTAAGCATAAAAGTGACAGATCCATTGAACAATTTAAGACTAGACTAGTTGCAAAAGGATTCACCCAAATTGAGGGAATAGACTTCTCTGAAACTTTCGCTCCCATAGCAAAAATAAGCACAATTAGGTGATTATGTCTCTAGCCACAAATCTTGGATGACCAATGTTCCAAATGGATGTAAAAAACGCTTTTCTTTATGGGGAACTTGAAGAGGAGATCTATTTGCAAATTCCTCAAGTTCTCAATAATAATCAGGATGGCCAGGTATGCAAACTAAAAAAGACAATCTGTGGACTCAAACAATCACCAAGGGTATAGTATGCTAAACTTAGCTCTGCCCTTCTCAGTAATGGTTTCACCAAGTGTAATAGCAACTTCTTATTATTTATCAAAAACCAAAGTGAAATGTCGATGACATTATTATCACCGGGAAGGACATGAATGGAATTTCTCTTACAAAATAATTTCTTATGATTAATTTTGAAGTTAAAGATTTAGGCATACTAAAGTATTTCCTAGGTGTAGAACTTGCCTATTCTTACAGTCCTATCTCCTCATCTCAAGAAAGTAAATCAAATGACCAACCATTCGAAGATGTAGGGAGATATTAGAGACTGGTTGGGAAGTTCATATACCTTAAAATCACCCATTCAGATAATACCTTTGCAGTAAATGGAATAAGCTAACAAATGTACTCACCAAAGTTAAAGCACCGGAAGGCTGCTGAAAGAGTCCTGAGATACTTGAAGGGAAATCTAGTAGGTGGAATATGCATGAAGAAAAACCAAAGTACAACCATCACCGGGTATTGTGATACTGATTGGATAGGAGATTCAAAAGATAGAAGATCTACAACGGGTTACTATATGTTCATTGGAGGTAACCTTGTATCTTGGAAGAGTAAGCAGCAGAATGTGGTAGCAAAATCAAGTGTTGAGACAAAGTATAGAGTTATGGCATCTGCTACAAGTGAGATAGTATAGTTGAAGGCTTTGTTAGAAGACCTAGGACATCCATCCTCATCTCCAATCCAATTGTGTTGTGACAACCAATCAGCAATCCACATCTCATCTAATCTGGTCTTTCACGAGAGGACGAGGCACATTCATTGAGGTCGATTGCCATTTTGTTTGACAAAAGGTGGAGAGCAAAACTATAGTCACGACTCATGTGAAGAGCAATGAGCAACTTGCTGACATCTTCACTAAAACAACTATGGTTAGTCATCTGCAAAACATCCTTGGCAAGTTGGGCTTTATCAACATCTATTCGCCTAATTTGAGGGGGAGTGTTGAAAGTAAGGAAAATAATCAAGGTAGCTCCTCTCATCAGGATCATTCTGCTCTGAGAAAATCCAGCATAGCTCATTGCATCACAATCTAGCTCACAGCTAAAAAAAAGACAGCCCAAGCTGCCCAGGAATCTGCCCGTAATTCTTGTCCAGAAAAGTCCAGCCTAATAGCACGTGTTTTGGCCCAAGCTTTGAAGCTTCAAAATTCATCCAAGAAAGCCCAAAATGTGTCCAAGAATGCAGCCCAGAAACTGCCGAAAATGCACCCAAAGGGGCCAAAAAGGTTGCCCAACCTGCCAAGGGCACTTTAGGCATGTTATTCAACAGCTAGGACAAGAACTAGCCATTGAAAAGCTGCTGGGCAGGTTTCCAACGGCTAGAAAGGACTTTCTCCACTTTCTCTCTCTTCATTTTGTGTGTATTGGGTAGTTGGTTGTGTGTACCGGCTAATTGGCTTCTTTTCCCTATAAATGGGATGTTTGTAACTCATTTGGAGTATGGAAGAACAATCCCTTCTTCCTCTCTTGTATTTCTCTCTTCTTGCTCTCTTTCTTTGATCTTGCATTAAAGCTTTTAAAGGGCAATCGTCCCTACTTTGTAAAACTCTTTTTATTCAATAGAAGAAGTTTTCTTCACTCTCTCTCTATCATTTTTCTGAACATTCATTCTTTCAACACTATATTTGATCTGAATCTATTTTTATTCCGCGCCAGGAATACTGATTTTTTCTAATTATACCATCGATGCAATAACTTTATGATTAGTCATAGGAAATTTCCATGCTAGAGTACTGGGCTTTCACTAAACTATTTTTACTTTTTTTTCTTTGTTTTATTTTCTTGCTCTACCCCATGTGCATGTCCTTATCCATAGCTAGTTCATTTTATTCAGATTATTAGGTTATATCCAGTTGGAAATTTAGCCATGGATATACCCTGTTTGTTAGATAATGCATGGAGCTATTACCTACTTCTTGACCAATCTTAATATTGTTCATGAAATTCCTTCAGGAGTTATTCCTGTTCTTGGATTTGTTGTCTGGTTTGCTTATTCAGCTTTTGTACCCCAGAAGGGTGTTATTTTGCTTCTTACTCTATTTAATGTGGATTCTAGATTTAAAAAAAAAAATTATCTCTGAATCCAAGGTTCTTGGCAACACATTTCAATAAGTCAGCCTTTACTTTTGGCTTTGACTGAGCCAGGGGCTAATATATGTAGTCTAAACATTATGTTTTTCTCAGTGGACTTTCATACTGGTTCTTTCTTTCTCTATTTCATGTGCTATTTTTCCTGTTAATCTAACCTTGATTGCACATTATCGGTGATCGTACTGGAATAGTAGTATTGCATTTTATTTCCAACTTGAACTCAGCTAATCAAATCCAAGCCCAAACTTTTGAGCCTCAGACAGTACTTTCCATGTCCTTTAAAACATTTTATCTTCTATTTTTTCTAGGATTAGATCATAAAACGGCCCTGCACGGATTAAAGACATTCTTTTGGTGCTAATTTTCTTCCTCTTTGGACTTGCATATCCATGCAACTCATAGCTTTTTGAGTCATCATGCTTCACATCTTTAGCAATGTATAGAACTTAAGTGTATCTGCTGAGGTAACTCCATCAATAACAGATAAACTTGAGAATAATTTTTTCTGTTTCTGCCTGTTACATATCTGATAATTAGTTTGATTTAGGAAGCATCAAGCAAGAAATATGTTGGCGTACCCGGCATGAATTCTATTTGTAGAGCATTGTGCCACGAGCCAGGTGCCTGTTGATCATTTTCTAGCTAGGATCTTATTCTAAACTTGACATTAACATGAGTTGTTTCTTTTTCTTGTATTTTGTACCAGGGGTGGAAAGCAAGTTTGGGGTTGGTGTTGGGAGATTGGAGTGGCTAGGGGATAGGAATTTGTGGTCAGTGACAGGGTTAGATGGACAACATCTCGGGCATTATGAGGGTTTGGTTGCATCTGACAAAAATATTGTTTTTCCGAGATTCACTGATGTATCAGGGTCGCCACCACCCTTGGGTAACAATTATGATGCCAATTTATGCTTTTTGTTTCCAGAGATGCTATCTTCTCTATGCTTTGTTTTCTGCAGATGCTGAGAGGACTGAAAATCTTAAACTTATCCTAAGATGGTCATTAATTGTTGCATGACATAGGAAATAACAATGTGATCTACCTGAGAGATGATGAAATCAAATGGGCCTGCTTCTTTTGAATCAAATTTGTGCTTTTAATCCGTAAATTTTATCTCAAAACACAATGTCACCACTTCAAAAATGGAAAGCATGTGGCTTAGAAGTCTGATGATAAAAGGGATTGGAAAGTGTTTATATGAATTAACTAGATTGCTTTCCAACCTTCAATGTGCAAGGGTGTGCTATAGCATTTCTGGCATTTAGGTGCAAGTCATGCCTTGCGTGTCATGTGTCCAAGAAATGACATGTTGGTTAGATGGTTTCTTCAAGAAAGTAATATATCATTTTGACCAACTTTTTTAACGTTGGATGCAAATTATTCGTAAAGACATGGAAATTAAGGGTTTAGAAGAGAAAATGGTTTTAGATAAAAATGGATGACGTAGAAGAATCCGCACAAATTAAATCAATATATTTTAAATATTTATCTATTGATTTATTTATTTCATTTTCATTTTCTTTTCCTTTTCCTTTTCTTTTTTTCTTGTTATTATATATATATTATTTCATTTTTCACTTTTTTATCTCTTTTAAATTTGTCTCTCAAATAGCCGATCCCAAATATTGGGATTAAGGCTCAGTTTGTTGTTATTGACTAACCTTTTTTACGTATATGATAAGTGAAGAAGATGTAGAATGAACAATACTGTATATGTTGGATTTTTAAGATTCTCATACAGCGGAAGCATACAATAATTTTCAGAAAATAAAATAGATCGGGTTTAGTGTACCTCAATTCGTAGAATCTTCTAGCGGCACTTTCCTTGATCCGATTTCGCGGTCGGGATGGTGATCACGAGATTAGTCGAATCATCACCACAGTGTCACAACGCCGCAACCCTCTACATCCGGTGATTTGCTTGACGATGGGAGATTTTCCTACGCGAAAATCTCCATCTCTCTCACTATTTTCTCTCTCTAGAGAAGTGCAATGAAACCCTAGTCATGGTTTCCTCCATTGTTTCCTCTCACAGAAGGAAGGTAAGACCAATCTAACTTAATTGGTGGGGGGTTACCAAATAATATTGGTTAATGGTAATTAAGGATGGGAGTTACCCCATTTCTTAATTACCCAAATGCCCATAATGGGCATAAATAATCATCTCCCACTTGCACATTAGGGATTTCACTTCCATCAATCACAAGATCGCAACTCATGCGATTTATCACATCACCCTACTGGACTTTCATACTGTATTGGGTGTCATGCGACCGGCGAGTACACCTGCAAGCAAAGACTTCTCGATACACCTGTTAGGATGATCGAGGAGTCACCGTTAGTATAAAAATAACTCGCTATACCCCAGACTCAATGCATTTACATCCATCGAGCCACTTTCCTCATCGAAAGTGATCCCCAATCAATTTGCTCGACTATGTATTCATTATTATGTTTGAATCCCAACATGGATTAACATAATAGGTCGACCTATGAATACATGACAATGATGTAATGTCTATTGGCCTTCCTTTTCCCAAACTCGAATCTATCGGTCTCAATTCAGCTGCTTTCCTAGACCTGCCCCTTAGACCTCAATTTATCTTCCGGGCCATAGGTAAACAGACTAAAGTAGCAACACTGAACCAATACTTCTAGAGACAGCCGAAAGTAATAAGGGCATAAGAGATCCCACCCAATGGATCTCAGGTCTCACACAGTGGGAACGGGGATCTAGATCAAACTATTGTCTCAAATAATAGCTCCCACTGTCCCATGGTCGTCTCATCACATGTGGTATGAAACACGTGCCACAGTGTTATTCCCTATCTCTCAAAGGGCATATGTCAGATTTCTCTAACACTGTACAAGTATGGGACTCAGTCTACACATAAGACTTTACCCAGAGATCTCAAAGACAGCGTCTCAGAGACAATATCACAAATCGCAGGTGATATCTGAGATCTCAAATCTGGCTATTTACAGGCAACATGGATGTGGGTATTTCCATGTCGGTCATATCGCATATGACCTCATCCTGAACACATATCAGGGCGACTTATGTTCTAGTAGGGCTACTCTTAAAGCCTCTTACAACTAGAATCCGTCTCATCTCCGCTTACTCAGAGTCGGAGGTGGTCACTCGTGTGAGAGAGTCGACCACGCCTGCCTGACATATCTTTTATCACAAGATCATATTATATGACAACAAATGATGCATGAAATAAATATGTGACTCAATAATGCATACATGTCATATATTAAAATAAGCATCTAAAACAGTATATAAGGAGAAATGTTAAAGTACACTAAACCCAATGATTCCTTATCTCACAAAGGAATCTCTCACAACGGGTTTTCTGAAGAGATCAGCTCTCATGCTGTATTTCAAGGTGTACTTAGATGTCACAATACCCTTCTCGGTAATATCTCTCACAAAGTGGTCTTCGGTATCAATGTGTTTGGCTTTACTATTATACTTAGGGTCTCATTTGTTGACAGTGTCGGTCTGATTATCACAATAATCATCACTGACCTCCCACTATCTGTCACGACCCCTAAGTCTATCAGAAAATTTCTGAAGCCAACCATTCTCATGAACTGCAATTGAGCATACTACAAGCTCAGTCTCTATCGTAAATAGAGATATACAGATTCTCTTTTTACTGCTCTAAGAAGATAAAACCTTTTGCGTTTATTCAGATCACTACTCTCAGTCAGTATCTGAATCCCAGACGCAAATTACCTCATCCGTAACACATGGAGAGGTCCGCAGTTCAAATGAGATATTTCAGAATCCTTTTTCACTGCTCTACAGTGATTAATTCCAGGATTCTATTAATACCTACTCACCAGATCTACCATTAAATAAATGTCTGGTCATGTATGCCTCATCGCATACACTAGAAATGTATTTTGCACTGGAATAAGGGATTCTGCTCATCTCCCTTATTTCTTTATAAATTTTAGGACATGTGTTAAGATTCAGGTCTTTTTCCTTTAGCGATAAGAGTATCTTTTAGGTTGTTATCGCTCTTCTCGAAATGCTTAAGAATCTACCTGATGTAAAACTCTTGTTAAAGAGTCAACACCATTCTCAAGCGATCCCTATGGATCCAAAATCCGAGAATGAACTAAAACCTCATAACCACGTTACAATGGTCATTGGATACTCTCTGTTGTTCCCGGGCAACAGAATGTCACCTGCATATGAAAACATGATCATAAAGGAGTCATCGGGACGTATCAGATACATGCAATGATCCTACTCGATCATTACAAAACCATAAGATATCACCTTTTCGTGAAATCTCAAACGCCGCTGTCTAGATGATGGCTTAAGGTCGTATTTTGATTTCTAAAATCAAAAGACCTTATCCACCTGATCTACTAGAACGAACCCAAAGGGATGCTCCATGTAGATCGTCTCATCTAGACTTCCACTACGAAAGCGGTCTTTACGTCCTTGTGATGTGACTCTAGATCCATGTTAATGACAATCGCTCTAAGATAAACGGATCGAGATAAATTGGACTATGACTCTTCGATAGTCCACCCCTCAGTCTAAGTGTAACCCTTGGTTACTAGACGGGTTCTTTATCTCTTCATCAATCCGTTGACCTTTATCTTGACTTTGAGAACCTATTTGTTCCCAATAGTCATTCCGCCCTCAGGCTAATCAACTAGGTCCCAAACCCCGTTGATCATGAGACTAATGCGGTTCGACCTCTCCCACCTTTCAAACTCCCTCTTGTCATCAGAGGTACTCTTATCTGTAATTGGTGAAGAACAGTCGGTCCATAACGCAAAGTCCATATCCTTAACCCCGAGAACAATCAAAACATTTTCTCGTCATGATTTGAAGTTTGAGTCATTCAACATGGGAATAGAGTTGAGTTGGGCATTGATGTTGATGGAAATAGTGTTAACTGTCAAAATAGAGAACGGTGATCAATATATATACTCAAATGGAACTTTGAAAGTAAATAAATTCAAATATGAGAAATTCTCATCATAAGATACCAATAAGTCCATTATATTTTATCTTTGGACAAAATAATTAATTTGTAAATGGCATCTGAATGTAGTAATCAAACACCGACAACAAGAGTATGTCAATCAACTATCTTCCTTTGGGCCGATGAATTGATCACATGAAAAAACCGAAAAATTGTCACGCATTTATTACCGCAATGTGCACATGCAATTCCGTCAAATACGTACCTTCCTTTGGGCTGATCGGTATCCACATGAATTGCATACACACAATCTTTTATATCCCAAAAATAAATTAATTTCCACAAAAGAGATCACTTTGGTGACATATTACTTCAATTCATGTATCTTGAAATATATACAAAACCATACTCATATTTGAATAATATCCGTAATTGAAAAAAAATTCAATTTTATCCTGTTAGACTCAATATCTTGAGAATTGGGCCATTTAAAGCCCAATCTTATGAACTTTAAATTGGACCCGAAAAAGGAAACCAAATTTTATTAAATCTGTTTCTATCATCTTTCTTTTCCATTCCTATACCTTCGTTGTCAGCATAAAACCAAAGTTTTTAACTTTTTGCCGACAACTGATCCAAAACTTGGCCAATCCCCATTCTGTAGCAGAGGACACCAGGAAAGTTCCCAGCTAGGTGGTGAGTTCATGTAGAACTGCTTAAGAACCAGCCAACCTTAGACTTATCTCCGTCTTGTTGACAAAAGTTTTCTAGACATGTCATGCCATCGCATACTAAAAAAATGACTAGTTTTGAATATAAAAGAGATAGTAAAGAATGATAAGGATGAAAATGGGTTCAATTGAGTCCAATGAGTTCTAAAACCTTTTTACACCCAAGGTTGGTTCTGTTTGGGCCCAAAATGACCCATACCTTAATTCTTATGTGACGTGGATTTGCAATAAAAGAAAGGGTTTATAGTATTAGAATCTGAAAGTTTTATTCTGAAATTGAGATATCATTCTTTAAAAAAAAAAGGAAACTAAAATCTGAAAATTTCCCCCTTTTTTTTATTTTCCTAAACAAAAGTTTCCTTAAAATTTTTTTTTTTAAAGTGGATAGGACCCAAAAAACGGTCAACTTCCTTAAAAAAAAAATATTTGCCCAAGAAAATGATAGAAATTAAAGATTCTTGTAAAAAAAAAAAAGGTTGCTTTTCTTAAAAGAAAAATTAACTTCCTTATATATATATATATATATATATATATCAAAAGTACTTGTCATGCTCTTGCAATCTGGAGAGTACAATTTATTCCTTTTTTTTTTGTTATTTTGTTTCACACAAAAAAAGGAAGTCCTCTTTTCTTTGTGATAAAAAAAAATTACCTTTTTTTTAAAGCACCGAATGTTGATTTTGATAAAAAAAATTTCTCAATTTTTTTTTTTGAAACACTAGATGTCGACTTTTAATAAGAACTGAAGGTCGACTTTAAATAAAAAGTTCCCATAACATTTTCCTTTATTGAAATCCACAAAAAAAAACAAAAACTTGAATATATATATATATATATATGCATATATATATTTTTACCGAAAACCAAAATATCAAAAAAGAATTCATAAAATATTAAAATCATAGTAAATCTTAAATATACAGAAAAAATCTCGATGATTCAAACACGAGAGGCTCTGATACCTCTTGTTGGGAAAAATTACTTGATGCAAAAAATATGCCAAATATCGTGTTAAATAATCGGAATCAAAATTCAAGAACTAAAACTAAAATTCAAGTTGGATGGAAGTGTACCTGACTCCATAGCCGGAAACTGAATAGAATACAAACTTGATCCGACCTTCGTCTGGGCAGAATCCTGGCCACGGCCTTCCAGATCAAATGTATTCTTACAAAATCTCTCTATATGATTGGAGTATTAGGGAGGAGTAATTCATTGACCCATGGACCATAACCCTTATTTATAGTTGTAGGGATGACTTTACTTCCAAAATCATAATTGGAATTTGCCTATTTAGTTTATTCAAGTTATCTTACCTGATTCACATGAATTTAGGTAACTTTCATGCTATTCTTAAGTCACCCTTAGACATTCCCTATTTAACCCATCATAAATAGTAAATGTCCATCGATATCTACACATTTATTTATTTTCATATCCTTTGAGATACTCAAACCCAAATTGCTGAATTTTTCAAATTTATCAGATCACTTTCATATGGACTTATCTTATGGGCTTGACAGTATACAATACATAATTATTTTAACATATAAGCCCAATGTTGGATTAATGATCCAATATGGAGATCTAATTGTTTTTTCAAACATCGTATTTGGTAAGAGAAATTTTGAAGGATCAAATTTGTTCCTATAAAATTTACTTCCATGTAAATTATGCTTTCCCCTTGTTGAATTAGCAGAATTTTTACCTCTGAGAAGTTTTTCAATGGTCATATTAACATATTTCTCTTTACTAAGGAGAGAGAAAGTTGCCAAAATTTAACATATGATTTTTTTTTTGGGGGGGGGGGGGCGGGAGGACTTTTCCCCTCCTTTTACCCTACCCTGAGTCGCGTAACATTTACCCCATTAGTGGTAAATGTTATCCGATTTTTTTTTTTTTTTAATTTTAGGAAGGGGAGGAAATTATTTGCCAAACACTTATAAAGAGGTTAAATTTTCAGGGAGTGATATTTTGTCCCCTTCTCCCTCTTTCTATACATATGCCATATTTCGAATTTCATTTCTTAAACTTACTTTTGTTCCCTTTCCCTTGGCTGGTGAGGGCGGGCGTATCGTTTTTGCAGGGGGAGCGCTTTCCCAGCAGCAAGCAT
This sequence comes from Dillenia suffruticosa, assembly GCA_033439265.1. NCBI lineage: Eukaryota > Viridiplantae > Streptophyta > Magnoliopsida > Dilleniales > Dilleniaceae > Dillenia > Dillenia suffruticosa. Next base: position 8,965,809 of record JAVTVX010000005.1, read on the forward strand.
AGCTAAAGAAGAGAAATGCCTGTGGGTTAAGAAGAAGAGAGTAGCCATCTGTGGAGATTTTTGTGTTAGTCCAAATATTGAAGGGGCTATACTTAGCGGCATTGCTGCAGGCTCAAAGCTTAGTGAGATCTTTGGTAAATGAAGCCAATTGCCCATTCGTTTCATCATTTCCAGCCTAAACAGAAGTGGATTAAGGATTTGGACTTCGTACCCTTTGGTCTATCTGTGATTACTATACAATTTTTGTAAGAGATTAGTCTTTGAAAAGAGAAAAAGTGCACCATATGTGGATTTTTACACAATAAGGGTAATTCTATTTTATATAATCACTGAATCAAGTGAAATTATGAGTGTTTGGATATGTTTCATTAAATAAAATTATTGGTGCACAGTGGGGAAATTTCAAATTCTCTGTAAGGAGATTGATACTATCAAGTTTCCTGGGCTTTATACTGAAATAATGTTTTTTAATTCAAAATTAATTAAAGAGTGTCGTTTTTTCTCCTTCTGTAATCTAGTGATGTCGCGATATGAGATCACATCTACTGTACATATCACACAATAAAAAACTGATGTCACGGTCTGCAATTGCGACATCAATTCCGCACTTTGCAAACGCGACATCTATGTTATGCTCCGTGAGTGTGCAAGTGGTGTCGTGGTTGCAGATTGTGGCATGCCTGTCGCCATCAACAGTTGCGACATCGACATGCCCCCACCTACACACCCGGCTGTTTGTGCATTGAACCAAACTCCACGTATCTACACATCCCCATAACACCAAACACCAACCTCCGCACATTCCCAACATTAACAAATACAACCAATACACCAACCCCCACACATGAGTGATAGGGTTTAAATACAACCAATACACCAACCCCCACATATGAATGATAGGGTTTAAATGAGTGTAATACTTATGATTGATATTGCTTTATTTTTAAATAAATATTACACTAATATTTATGTTTTATAAAATTTTATATGGAAGGATTGATGAAGGAATTTTATTAAGAAAAGTGAAGAAAATAAGTTAAATTGAAACAATTATGCAAAGTATAGAAAATTAAACAGTTATACTCTTTCATTAGCACGTGGGCATATGGATCTTAAAAGGCAATGCAAGATGTTAAAGATTTACCGTAGTAAAATTCCTTTCCCAATTGCATATTTAAGAGGGAATTAGAGATATTGAAAATTCTAAAAATTTTTATTCTATTCCTAATATTTAAGGAAAAAAAATTGAAAATGTAAATTTCAACCTATTTTATCTTTTAAAAACTTTTATTTTAAAATTTCTAAAATTTTATCTTTTAGGGAGTTTTATTTTTTCTTAAAAACCAATTTGAATAAGCAAAGAATTTTAGGGTTAATACTCTTTTATATATATATATATATATATATATATATATATATATATGAATGTTGCACATTGTTTGGAGAAACTTTTGGGTGGTGTGCAGCCCTCTCGGGCTGTAGCCGGCAACTTAGGAGGTTCTTTTTTTCTTGCTTTTGCACTAGAAAAAGACATAATAAAAAGGGAGAAAGGTTGCAGCCGTGGGATTTCATTCCTTGTGTGATTGCACAATCTTTGGGGAAGCAATAAAAAATCATTTGTGAGTTTTATTTTTATTATGCTTTATTTCTAATTTATTTTTCTAGTCAAAAATTTATTGAAATTTTGATATCAGTGATTGTGAGATTTTTTTGGGTATATTAATTTAATATATCATAGGTATTTATTCAATTCTTACGTTTCATGGATCCTGATTTTCTAAGGTTTATTGAATAAGGCTCCATATTTAATAGTTCTACAATAATCTATAACTAATTAAAACGACAAATTCGTAATTGTTTGTTAATTTTAAAAAAGTGATGAATATCTTTTATGTCATGGAATTGAATAATCTAATTTCAGCAATCCCGTTATATGTTTGCCACTTAGAATTGGGTCTTCCTCGATATTAATGCTATCGAAACTTTAAATCCTAAGAGATTCTCTAGAAAAGTTTTTTGCTTAGAAAAATAGTTAAAGAGTTTCTCTTAATTATCAATGAAGTAATGAGAGATTAGTCGCTTAATTTATCTATATTTGTTGAAATCTTTAAATAGATCAATGATTAATCAAATAAAATTAGGTAAAAATAATTCCTTTGGTCAGTTTTTTTTATTAATATTTTCTTTTTTGATTGGCTTTATTTAATTTCTTATTGTAGTTAATTGCATTGATTTATTTTTGTTAGTTCTAGATAATTTCTCAAACCCCATATTTATTTTATTTTATTTTATTTTCTTAAAAGAGATAAATTCGTCATTCCCTGTGGATACGACCCTACTCACCCTAAACTCATTTTTGGTGAAGTAGATATTTTTATTTTTGGTTGAATTGACAACCATCAAATTTTGGCATCGTTGCCGGGGATCGGTGCCAATTGATTTATTTCTTTTAAGTTTTTTTGTTTTCTCCTTGTTTCAGAACTAACCCTTTGCATGGAATTTGCCGGAAGTTGTCAAGGGTATAAAAGAGAAGGATATCAACCACGAAATATGGCTACCTAAAAGACTTTAAGGGAGTTATTATTCTTTGATTTTAATGAAAATTCTTTTTGCAGTAATTTTCTTACAACAAATGCACCACAATTTGGGGGACAATAAGATGTTCCAAAAAGCATTAATGAGATAAGAACTTCCTCCCTTGAACATAAGTTAGATTCTCTAATTTCTATGTTGGAAAGATTGATTGCAGGACAAATACAACAAGTGAAAGCATGTGGAATTTATTCGGGTATCAGTCACCTAACCAACATGTGCCCTATACTTTAAGAGGAATTCAACGAGCAATTGGATGTTGTAAGTGGATTTTCAGGACAACTTCAAATGTAATACGATTAGTATTCAAACATCTACAGCCAAGGTTGGAGAGATCATTCAAATATAAGCTATGAGGCTGGATCACAAGAATTTCTTCGACTATTTTATGGAAGACCACCATTCTAACAGCAACAACCTTTGCAAAACCGAGAATCGGACTTTGAGGATCTTAAGTATCTTGTTACAAGTTTTATGTAAGAAACAAGAATAAATTTTCAAATTCTCGATATCCAAATGTCACAATTGGAGAGGCCAATAAGCAAAATCGAAACTAATCAAGAAAAACTATTATCTCAGGTTGAGGTTCATTCAAGAGAGAATAAAAGTGCTATGTTGTTTAAAAGTGAAAATGAAGAGCAAAATTTTTCATCAAAAGAGGCACACAAAGAAGAGGAAACAAAAAGGAAATAATGTCGCTTGATACCACACCGGAAAAGGTAAATGAGGAACTGAATAACTCAAATTCGAAACTAACCATTTCTCATCCTTTTCCTGATGGGTTGGCATGTTCTGAGGAGTAAGATGATGAAAAGGAGATGCACTTCATTATACATGATACTTTTGTACAAAATGAATTGGGTTTTGTGTTTAAGGAGAATTTGATAAATAATTTTGCATAATGGGATAAGTTTTTCCAATATAAACTCCTACATCGAAAGCAATTTATGGTAGACCAAAAAGTCTTTTATTTTAATTCAAGATTGAAATTCATGTCAGGCAAGTTGAAATCAAAATGGACTGAACTGATATTTGAGCGAGGTTGAAATTCATGTCAAGCTAAAGACACTAAACAAAGGAGTTTATTGGGAGGCAACCCAATATTTTCTTTTATAATTTATTTAATTTTTTATTAATTTTTTATTTTCATTTATGTTAGTTTGATTTGAGTTTTATTTTGATTTACTTTTGAGTAAGAAAAAGAGAAGTGGATTCTTGTTAAGGCGTGTCCACGCCTTAACATAATTTCATTTCTTCCCACAACAGTACATGGCCAGGCATACTCCTTGATTAGGGCATGCCCACGCCCTAAACCAAGTTCATCTCTGAAAAAAAAAAAGGTTTCACGAATGGGTAGAAACACTCTTCGTTTAGGGAGTGCCCACGCCCTAAACACACTTTACTTCTATGTTAAAAAAAAAATCTCAAAAGTGCTTTTTGCTTAAGGCATGCCCACACCCTAAGCCAAATTCATTTTTGGCCAAAAAATAAATAAAAAAAACAAAAAGAGAGAAATAATTGAACTTAACTTCTCACATTTTGCCTTTCATTTTTTAATATTTCTCTCTCCACCTTGAAGCCTCAAGAATGGACCGAAATGCTTAATGTTTAAGACGTGCCATGTCATAGCTCTTTCCTCAACTTCGTTGGAATTGATTCTCCGTTCTCCACTCCACCTTAGGGGAGTTTTGTTCTCACATTTCCTTTTTATTTCTTTGTTCTCTTTCTTTTATTTTGCTTGATTGATTTTATACATTTTTTTATCTCTCAACTTGAGCATACATTGGAGACAATGTATGATTTAGGTGTGGTGGATGTTAAGTGTTTTATTCTTTATTTTTGACACTATATTTATTTTCTACATTAGTTTAGATTTTGATTCTTCAAACAAATAAAAAAAAAAATTCCAAAATTTTCCTAGTTAATATATGCTATTTGATTGGCTAGATATATATGAAAAATAACTTGTATTAATGGTGTTTTTGTGCTTGAAATAGTTGCTCATGTCTTAGATAGTTTCCTTTGAATGATTAATATATAAAATTTGACACAAACCCTACTTAAATAGTGAGCTTTTGAGCTAAAAAAGAACAAATTCATTTTTTGTATTCGAAATTATTTTTCTTGATAAGTGATTATCACACTTGTATTGCACATTTTACAACATGCATTGTTATGCATATCGAGACCACATCTTAGAATTTCATGCATTTAAATGACAAAGACACTTAGATTTTACCCATTTTTGGTTTTCTAAAAATCCCTATTCTAATTCGATAAAATCGTAGTAAACCCAATGTGAGTATTTATTCTTTTTATTCTTTAAAACCCACTTAATACAACACAAAACATTTTCCTTTAGTCTTTATTTCAAACCCTTGTACTAAAAGTATATATAGTTAATTGCATGATTTTTGTTATATATTTGTCTCAATGGTAAAATAATGATTTGAATTTTGATATTGATATTTTCATGGAAATGATATATGTTTGAAAAAAAAAAGAAAGAAAAAAATGATGAAAAAACGAAAAAAAAAAAAGAAAAAAAACAAGAGATGAGAAAGAGAAGTATTGTACTTTGATCGAAAATTCATTCATTCTTATTTTAATTATGAAAATTGAGAAATCATTTTACATTCTTGTATATTGTTTGCTATTAGCTATTTATCTAGAAAGCAAGAAGTCAATTTTGTTTGTTATTTGTTGAGGCAAAGATTCGTCGATTTCATGAGAATTTGGTGGATTAATTATATATTTCCTTTAGTACACTTTAACCGCTCAATATCACATTTATTCTACCCTTAACCTTAACTTCATTACAACGAAATGAAAAACCTTTAGATTGGTGCATGAAATTCCAATTCTTAAGTACTGGAGATTTGATATATTTGCAAGCATATGGTAATGTCAATTTATATTGTTGATTTGAGTGATATATATATGTACATTATTCACCCTTTCAAATGCATTTGACATTGGAGAAAATTGTCGAATTTTGCTGTTTGGATTTCATAATGAGCTATTGGGATGCGTAGTGATTGTTTTAGTACAAAATACTGTAAAATACTTACTATTTCGATTATATTTTCGGTTTAACTCTTATAGCATATATTGACTTAGGAGCTTCAAAGAAATAAATAAGTTGGTTAGTTTTAATTTTATATGAATTAGGGATGCTTGAGGACAAGTATCATCTAGGTGTAGGGGAATTTGATAGAACTTAAATGAGTGTAATATTTGTGATTATATTGCTTTAGTTTTGAATAAATATTACATTAATATTTATATTTTGTAATATTTTATATGGTAGGATTGATTGAGGAGATTTATTAAGGAAAGTGAAGAAAAATTAGCTAAATTGAAGTAATTATGCAAAATATGAAAAATTGGACAACGATACTCTTTCATCAGCACGTGGACACATGGATCTCAAGAAGCAATACAAGATATTGAAGATTTATAGTAGTAAAATTCTTTTCCCAATTGCACATTCAGGAGAGAATTGAGATATAATTGGAGATATTGAAGATTTTAAAGATTTTTATTCTATTTCTAATATTTAGGAAAATGAATTTTTGAAAATATAAATTTCAACCTATTTCATCTTTTAGGAACTTTTATTTTAAAATTTCTAAAATATTATCTTTTAGGGAGTTTTATTCTTTCTTAGAAACTAATTTGAATAAGAAAGGAATTTTAGGATTAATATTCCTATATATATAGGAGTGTTGCACATTGTTTAGAGAAACTTTTGCGGGGTGTGCAACACTCTCAGGCTACAGCCGGTAGCTTAGGAGGTTCTTTTTTTCTTGCTTTTTGCACTAGAAAAAAACGTATAATAAAAAAGGGAGAAAGGCTATAGCCGTGGGATTTCATTCCTTGTGTCATTGCACAATCTTTAGGGAAGCAATAAAAAATCATTTGTAAGTTTTATTTTCATTATATTTTATTTCTAATTTATTTTTCTAGTCAAAAATTTATTAAAACCTTAATATAAGTGATTGTGAGATCTTTTTGGGTGTATTAATTCAATATATCATAAATATTTATTCAATTCCTACGTTTCATATATCATGATTTTTTAGGGTTTATTAAATAAGAGCATATATTTAATAGTTTTACAATACTCTACAACTAATTAAAACGGTAAATCTGTAATTGTTTGTTAGTTTTAATAAAGTAGTGAATGACTTTTATGTTATAGAATTGAATAATCTAATCTCAGCAATCTCATTATGTGTTTGCCACTTAGAATTAGGTCTTTCTCGATTTTAATGCTATCGAAACTTTAAATTTTAAGAGTTTCTTTATAGTTGTTTTTCGCTTAAGAAAATAGTTAAAGAGTATCGATGAAGTAAGGAGAGATTAGTCGTTTGGCGTTCATTGAGTGACTATAACCAATTTATCTATGTTGTTGAAATCTTTAGATAAATCAATGATCAATCGAATAAAAGTAAGGTGGAAATAATTTTTTTGGTTAGATTTTCTTTTTATTAATATTTTCTCTTTTGATTGGTTTTATTTAATTTTCTTACTCTAGTTAATTTCATTGATTTATTTTTGTTAGTTCTAGATAATTTCTCAAACCTTATATTTATTTTTATTTTATTTTATTTTATTTTCTTAAAAGAGATAAATCTGTCGTTTCCTGTAAATACGACCCTTCTCACCCTAAACTCATCTTTAGTGAAGTATGTATTTTATTTTCAGTTGGATTGACACCCATCAATGAGAAAGCACCAACCCCCGCGCCTGAGCAAACACCAATCTCCACACATACAACCAATACACCAAACATCAATCAATACACCAAAACAACCATGAGCAAACACCAACATCCACACATCACAAACGTGGCCATCAATATACTAAACAACCATAGAAAACCAATATACCAAAAACACTAACAATCATGACCAATTAATGCACCAAAACACCTACACTACCAAATTCCAAATAACAGCTATCATCTCCAAAACCGAAAACATGAAAACAACATACATCAAAACAATTTATAAATTTTCAAATCAAATAAAAAAGTTATGAAAAATTATAATTAACAAATAATTATGAATTAAATTTGAAATTATAATTTACAAAGTTACAATGTAATACATCTAATATGTGTAACATACACTAAGTACTGCAAGGAGGTTGTTTAGTATTTTGATATGGCTAATGTCTAGTGGGAACACGAGCCGACCTTCCCTTATCATTCGCGGGAAAGTCAACCATAATAGTCCCAGTATCCTCTCAATATCAACTATAACATTGTCGGTAAATATTAAGTCGTGGAGGTTCACTCAGCACAACATTGTCAACATAGTTAGGTGCAGGTGCAGGTGCAAAGGTCGGAGTAGGAGTCGGAGTCGAATATGAATACATTGGTACCTCTATATGCTCGTCAAAGGCACCCGTAACACCAAAAGTACACCAAACCTTTGGATCAATAGCTCTCTGTATTGATGTGTTGATGTCGAAGGACGATCTCTCTCAGGTGCCATATGTCCACATCTCTGATATAACCAACTCGAGGATCCATTCCTTCTACAGTGAGGACGTTAAATGCTACTAAATAGATATTCTCGAGCTGATAGTAGTGCACCATAAAAAAATTGTAAGTACAAAAACATTTTGAACAGAATAAAAGTAGTATAAAACTGCAAATTCTTTTGACTTACCAGGAACGTCATGTCGTTAGCCGTTGGCCAAAATTCCTGCTGATTTCAATGTGCAGGAGTGCTAATCAACAAGTGTGTGATTTGATGATACCAAACCATGTAATCACATCTCGTCGTAACATCACCATAACACTTTTTCTCCGGTGACAATATGGTATCGACGGTTATCCCATAACCATAAGTGTACCACATGCTCACTCATCCAATCTCGACCAACTTTCCATGTCAATCAGTCTAATGCAACTCCATGTCGATATGCACGGATAAAGGAATACCCTGTTGGAAACCGAGTTGTCACAAAACTCTCATAGGAGAATAATATTCGATGATCTCGAAATAAATAAGAGGAACACTAGCTTGCCAGGTATCACTCCCGACGAGATAATAATTGGGTAATGCCTTCATGTTAGAATACGAATATGGCATTAAGGTAAATAAAGACAAAAAGAAAAAAGAAAAATTGTGTTACTTGGACTTGTAGTAATAGAAGTGGTTATTGTCAATAAACGAAACAAAATTTACACACCCCGACCTCTCTCAGATGATCGAATTGATCCCGATATGATCGAAAAACAAACTGACTCGTATGTACATAATTATAAGGAATATCCCAACTATTTAGAAATAAAATAAAGTCAAGGTAGGTAGAGTTACATGAAGTCATAGGAAGAGAAATAAAAAAAATAATATGATAAACATAATAAAGATTACATACAAAGATCCTCAAGGACCGATAAGGATGTTCGGAGCAATAGGTAGCGGATCAACAATGTGGTGTCTAGTCGGGGTAAATATTGTCACTCTCTCCCACACCCAAAGCTAAAAGGAGAACAAAAAATTAAATGAATATATAAAAAAATTTGATGCAAACCATGCCACAAAATGGAGATAAAATACCTATGTAAGTAATACTGGTCTAAAAATCTAACACCATCAAATGAAACCCGACACATAGCCCTGTAAAGCGTTGCAAATACAGCACTGCTCTAACTATAACGCACAACACAATCAAGATCTTGTAAGAGCTCCAAATACATAAGTTTCACCATTGAGCCAGACTTATCTCCCAAAAGACAACTCCAAAGTTGTATAATGCGATCCCATGCGTAAAACTCCACTAAAGTCACATTCGATCTGCATAAAAATCCTCTGGGCTAGGGTAGAAACCCATAAGACTACGACACAAATTCTGCCACTCAGCGATGGAACGACTCGTATCTATCCCAATAACTACCTCTCCATCAACAGATAGGTAAAAAAAAATTAAAATGTCCTATAAAGTAATCATGACCTCATCGACAGGTAAGCGAAAGGTGTGAGTTTTTAGTTTCCATTTCTCGACTATCACTGTAATCAACGCATGATCATAATGAATATGTCCGTACCTATATATTCCATAAAAACCCATTTGTAATAAAATGTCTTGAACTCCGACATCAAGTGGTCGAGCAGCCCAAAACCCACAAATTAACCGATGCACCTTTAAGAGGTATCATTACCTGTCTCCCATATAGACTGAAACTAGTATGTGTGCTGTAAGGTCAAAGCACTGGGATCCCATGGACCGGGAGTAAATGTTGTCTAAGACTAATCCATATCTATGATCACAACAGTATTGAAAAACAAGACATTTTTGAATAACAAGCCATGATATTTATGATCACATAAAATAAGGTATAATGTTGAAAAGTATAGAAATAAAAGATAACAGAAGACAATAATATGACATGACAACAAAACATGTAAAACAAGCCATGATACAATATGACACAAGAACAAAACACACACAACAAGCCATGATATTTTAGCCTCGTCTTGCCCTCTCTTGCAACAGGGCCATGTTCAAGAAATAGTTACGATTATACTTGTATTCTCTACAAGTTTTGTAGCATTGAGTTCTTCTTCTATCCATTTAATTATGAATTCGCGTGCTGCGTGGTCTACCTAGCTAATTGTTAAAACGTGAAATATTGGCCAACAAAGAGAAAGGAGGAGGGGGCTAATAGTCTTGTGTGGAAGAAGATGGAATTCACCACCATAGGTAAGCATCATTGATTGGCCACTATGAAATTTGTTCACAAATGACATAAACTCGCGTCCCAAGTCTGCACAAACTCTCTACATGTGGGAGTAACGAAGTTTGAATATAGTATATTTCCCACAAGTACATGATAGAACATCCATGAGCACAGTGTGATTGTTTCCACCTCTACCATCATGAAATCCAGTTATGAGCTCATATTCCCCTCTAAATTTGTCAAATGCAATGCAACGATGATATTTTGATTTCTGCTCAACTCTAGCCAATTTTTCCATCACCATTGTTGACCATACATTGCCCTGTTTGATATTGTTAGCTGCTGCTTCTTAATTTTTATTAAAAAAATGAAGCATATGGTACAATGTTGCCCGCACGCATGCAGTGATTGGTAGATTTCTTACACCCTTTAGCACACCATTAAATGACTCCGACTGATTGGTACATCATAACACAAGGTCTATTTGTTGAGGGAATCTTCATCAACCAATTATTATAAATGGGCTCACTCAACTCTTTCATCCGTTTCATCACTACATCAAACTTCTAATTTGTCTTTATTCGGCCGCCTTATGCATTAACTCTGTTAGTAGTTTATTTTTGAACTGTTGGCTCAAAATTAGCCTTAATATGCCGCAAACAAAGTCTGTGATAGACAAATGGTGGTTGAGGATTACAATCTCTCTATGGCTCATATTATACTGAGAGTTCTATCCGATATTAAGCACATTCTATGTCGATTACCACTAATATGCATTCTCAAATTGTCCAAAAACCATGCCCAACTCTCCTCAATGACAATAGCAAAGCACAAAGAAAGAATTTGATTACCCGAATCGGTTCTAACAACAATCATAATTTTCTTTCTATATGTCCTATACTGGAATGTCCCACCAACACTTTAATCAGTGGCTTGCAATATTTAAATGCATCGATGAATGGTTTGAAAGCCCAAAAAAATGAGCGAAACACCTAATCCATAAACTGTGGCAACAATGTGTATGAAGTCTCCCAATGACCATACACCATGTCTATAGATTTTCGATATCTCATCCAACCTTTCTTGTATGACAGGTCTACCCCGTACCCTCTTATATCATCAACCACATTACATACTTTATAATCAACATTCTCTTTTATGTGACTTCTGATTAGATGACCCACCTATTAAAATCTACATTGGGGTCATCTCTCATAGTCATTCGAGAAATACAAGTGTGTTTTGCATTTAATCTTGTGATTTCCCAAATGTTAAGCCTCTTTTTTAGTCTTGCCTGAATATGCCACAAACAATTATTCTCATGGTGGAATGAATACCTCACAAACCATATGTTCGGATTACTTTCATAGACTTTAAAATACTTGTGCTGCTGCATGGACCAGTACTTGACAATATGTTGAACTTCCTCTTTGGAATTGAAAATTATCCGAACTTGTAACTTTGAAGTGCAATCATCATCCCATGTTGGATAGTTAAAATCATTGTACTCATCAACCATCATATTCTCTTTCCCCAAAGTGTATAGAAACGGTTTGTCTTCTTCCTCTTCGTCGATCCGATATTCTTCATTTACAACATTCTAATCATCATTAGTTTCACCCTTCGATTCATCAAAAACAAATGTTCGATTTCTCATCAACAAATGTTCGATTCTTCATCAACAAATGTTACTACAGGATCTGTTTCCTGCCCCTAATAAGGCGTACTGGTACTAAGCTCTCCATACTCATTTGTCATAGGCATAACTAATTCATGAGGAGCACTCACGGCAACATCATCTAAAATAAATGTCCCGTACTGTAGCCACTCATCTTCAACATTTACACTTGTCAACAGTTGTGTGTAAGATCCAAAATTTGTGACTCCCCAAATGAATTACCTGGAACGTCTGACTCATTTTCTACCATAGGTGGATCAATAGATGCGGTTATAATTGGTTCTTGCTCTAAGAAAAGTTCAACTGATGTCAAACCCAGGATATATTTTGGTAGTGACAACACTTGTGGCAAAAATTCATAATCCTTTATCGGTAATACACAATACGAAAGAAAATGATCAGACCAAATACGATATCTACATGAAACATTAAGTTTGAATTGTCTACAATCAATCCTACTTCTATGATGCAACACATTTATAAATTCCTCCCATCAAATATTGTTATCAATCATAACACCCATTTTAGATCCTACACAATACCTATAGTCATTTTTAGGTCCACCAATTTGACCCCCCCAATAAAGTAGAAACCTTACATGGTTATTAGTCATCTTCCTTTTTTCTATCAAATACAACAAAGAGCATGAACATCAATATTGATTGGCAAACAGTTTGAACATTCTTAATATTGATTGTAATTGATAGAAATCATGAGCATCGACATGAGCATCTTGAACCTTAACATTGATAACATTGTTTTGTTTCAACAAATAAACCCTAATATTGCAATAACCAGCATGAAAGAAGAAAGAGTTTCAACAGCATGAACTTCAATCTGAGAACAAGGAAAACCCTAAATTGATTGCAACGAACAACAAGAAAAACCATAACATTGCAATATTAAAAACCCTAAGCAAACATTCATACAATTAAAATTATTGTTTTTTTTTTCAGCATCAACAACAAGAAAAAAGATTTTACATGATTAGTTCGCACAAGAGAAGAAAAAATGCATGCACAGTTTGCACATTATTGCTCAATCCGAGTACATGGAGAGGAAATTGATTGAATTGCATTCACAACTCATTCTCAATTCAACCCTAAGCCAAAAGGAATAAAGCACATGCGTAGACAAAACCCTAAAATCTTATGCGAATAGCAAGAAAAAAAAAAAAAAAAAAAAGCTGCCAATGTTACCTAGTCGACAATGTGAAGCTTTGATGTCACGAAATTGAAGCCAAACAACCATAATCTATGCTCTACACTTAGGGTTCCATCAAGGGAGGGAGGAAGGCCAAAGGAGAACGAGAGAGAGGCGGAAGGAGAAAAGAAAAGGGACTTAGAGTTAGTTATAACCCGATGAAGTCGCGGTCTAGGATCATGCAAATGGTGTCGCGATCTTAGACAGCGATATCATTTTTTTTTCTTTTTTTAATGTGGATCTGATATCGCGGTTGTAGGTGGTGACATCAATTTTTTAATTTTTTTTAAATGTGCAATTTGTACAGTAGATATCGCGATCTGAAATCGCAACATCACTGTATTAGAAAAGAAAAAAAAAACAATGTTATTTAATTAATTTTGAATAAAAAAAATATTATTTTAGTAAAAGCCCCAAGTTTCAAGGCTTGGTATTCTAAATTCTGGTCCTTGAGACACTGAAGTGACAAGTAGAGTGAAGGAGCTTTGGCCCCTGGAGATTACACTTAACACTGCAAGCCAACGCAAGCCACAAATTATGACCACTAGTGACTTATTGTCAAAGAAAATCGTGATATTTGGCTGTCCCAACTGAGAGCACCCACAACCCGTTTGTGCCCACAAATTAATACTTGACTTCAAACCCGATAGCAGTAACCTCCTCTTTCTTGACTTGTCTTGGGATTTTGCCTCACGGTCCTGATAATGGTTTCCATTTCATAATCCATTCTCACACCCTTTATTTCTTACCACGTGTCCGGTGCTAGATGGAACGAGTGAATTATATGCCTCAAACATAAAAACAACTGATTCCACGGGGAGGGAAAGGGCAAATCCATATAGATAATGTTTTGCAATAGATATGATATCCATCACACAACACAACCACACAAGCAATGCCACGTGTCATCTAAGCATCACCATTTTGCAGGTTATTACCATGAACTAATTCTCTGCAAGAGTGCATAACCCTCATAAGAGAGCGAGAGAGAGAGAGAGAGTAAAAGAAGGATATGGCAACCACAGTGATGACATCTTTGAGCCTAAAGCCAAACACTTTCAGTGTTGAGAAAACTAGTGCGAGAGGTCTTCCTTCCCTTTCAAGAAGCTCTACTTCCTTCAAGGTTGTGGCCAGTGGTGGCAAGAAGATCAAGACTGATAAACCTTATGGTTTGCACTAATTTCCTTTATTAATATTCATCTTTTTCTAGAAAAATATTCGTCATTAAACTTGATGTCAGATATGAAGTAGTAATTTTGGACTGTGTAACAAAATTCTTTTTTTAATTTTTTTTTTATTTTTTTGGGTGGTAGGAATTAATGGTGGAATGAACTTAAGGAATGGTCTTGATGCCTCTGGAAGGAAGGGCAAGGTTTACAATCTAAACCTCACTTTTCTTTATCAATGATAGTTTCCTAAATCTCTTCTCTGCGTTAGTTTATGCTGTTCAAAAAATGCTATCCCATCTTAACAATCTGAATAACATCTCTTCTGTGTGGAAACTAAGCTTTTAAACAACATTCATAGTTCATACCTAAAATAACTTTATCCATAAAGCTACATGTTATTCTAAAAATCTACCCGTTCTTCATATTTACCTTTTGTGGAAAAAAATTATTTCTTTCTTTTTTTTTTTTTTTTTTTTTTTTACAATTATTATTATTATTTTTTTAAATTGTTTTTCCGATTAGCAAGTGATAAAATGGTACATTGTCTAGGTGATACACCACACCTTCCAAACTTTATATATGGCCAGTGCTTGCAAGATTTTCTATAATCCGCTTGGGTATTAATATCAATGGGTTTTGTAGTTTTTTAATTCTCCATCAAACTATCAACTTTTTTATTTTTTTTTATTTTTTATTTTTTACCCGTGAGATGGTAAAATAATCAATGACAAATAAAATTCTAACAGTTACAAACTCGTAAATATAAATATCTATGTAAATTGTAAAAATTTCTGATATGTGCATATTAACACAAAGCACTCTCTCCTTGGATATATTCGAACCATACCTTATTGATGATCAAAGCTTGTAGAATCTCTATTGGAATTCCTTGATAGTAAATGTTTGATAACCCCCTCCAACCTTCAATAAGAAAAAGAAAAAGAAAAAAAAAAAAAACAAAACAAAACAAAATTCATGTTCTTTAAATTAATTCAACTTTCTTTACAGCATCCCCAATATATGAATTGTTTGAAATTTCAACTTATTTCGTAACGCAAACTCACCTCTTGATATTGCAATTTTACCATAGAGGTTCAAAGCAAACCTAGTCAATGAAAATAGATTATTTCTTAGACTTGCATATGGATTACTCATGAAGTTCAATGGTCGTAGATTTCTTCTAGTTTATGTACCCAATGATCCTGAAGTATTTTCTGCAAACTTTGAAATTGATGTAGGGAAAGGGTGTATACCAATTTGTCGACAAGTATGGTGCCAATGTTGATGGATACAGGTAAATTTATATGCAAATCAGTATTGAATGACTATGAATATTATTTTCTTTCATTAAAAAAAATATTAGCCACTTTTTTCCTCAAGACCAATCCGCTGGACTTTATCATCATGGCCTAGTGGTCTTTTGTTTCTGCAGTCCAATCTTCGACACGCGTGACTGGTCTCCAAGTGGTGAGGTCTATGTTGGAGGTAGGACTATATATATCCCGATAAAAACCAATACTTCTCTCGCTCTCTCTCTCTCTCTCTCTCATATATGGATGGAGTCACGACTGACTGGTTGGAATTTGCAGGTACCACTGGTTTGTTGATTTGGGCAGTTACATTGGCCGGACTCCTTGCCGGCGGTGCTCTCCTTGTCTACAACACAAGTGCATTGGTTCAGTAGAAACAACGAAAGCTGAGATGTACCACCTGAAGTGATATTGTGTACATCCATGACAAACTGTATGTTGCTTCGGTTTGGATGCTAAATCTGAGTTGTTGTAAACATGTATTATTAAATTTTATGTAGGGTCTTATCCTAGTAACTAAGGAGTACAATTTTCATTGATGATCAAGTTAAAGCAAATCATTTTGCTATTATCGACATAATTAAAGCCGATCTAAGCGACAGCCAAATTTAGATGCTTATTGAGCTTGAATTATGGTTAGGTTGAGCTTGTCAATCAAAGTAATTCTCCCCTGTTTCTGCAACAAATAGAACTAACCAGGTAATCAGAATATATATACAGTTGCAGTAATTGTGAATTTTGTCCATAGGGTCCCCAAGGGGACAACCGAGTGATACAAACTCCCTTCCCTCCCCAAACCTGATGATCGTATATTCAAATCCCTGTACAACCAAAAAAAAAAAATTGTCCGTAGGAAATTCTAGGTTCTTCAAAACCGAGAGAGAAGTAACAAGCTTAAGTCATAAAGCTTCTTGGGATAAAAATGAACCCACTTCATAGGTGGAAATCAATACTGGAGCCAAATAAATATTCTTAGTGTTTCATCAATACAAGTTTATCCTAAATATTCTGCAATATTTTAATATATTTTACGTTAATATATATGTCCACCCTCCTCTTACCCTTCATGTTAATATATTTTATATCAAGCTACTCTTTTTTCTTTTTTCTTTTTTCTTTTTTTTTTTCAGTTTGAGAGTGATTCATCCACATAAAGGATGTTTTTTGCCTGCCACCCTTCTACTCAAAAAGGTCAAAAAGAATTCAAAAAGAAAAAGCACAGAGAAAATGGAAATGAAGGCAAAACAATTTGAAGTAGCCACAAAAGGTTATAAGACTTGGCCAACAAGTATCTAAGATCTACATTTAATGAAATTAATTGAAATTCAGATTAAACGACCTGCTAGGACAACAGTTGGCTTAGAAACTAGTCCAATAATTTTTATCAAAGTCCAACAGAAATGTATTAAAAGAAAAATATAAAGAGCTAAGTGTCATGCCTCTTCGATGAAGCAAATACATGTAGCCCAATTTCCTCAACCAACATGAGTAGCAGCTTATCTGATAAAATCCAATCCACAGCAAATTTTACTTCTTTTCAGCAGCAAGAAATGGGTAGTGAACCAGACGTCTACCTAGTTAGGTTTGACCTTCTCCCTCAGAAATTGCAGTATGTGCTCACGTTTCCAGTTATCAATTCTGCAATGGCATTGGGACAAAGTTCATTACGTGCTAAATAGCCAAGCCATGACAATTTTGTTTGAAACATAAACAAAACTAATATATATCGATGATGGACCTTTTGGTATTCAACATAATGTGACGTCCCTTAGATTGCATTTAGAGTAGGTTAGGTCTATGCATACTGTGGATGCAAATAATGACTAATATAGCACTTCCACCAGATCATATCGAGAGTGGCCGTACACAATAGGTGACTAAAGCCATTTATATTAATTATCCTCTTTTACATTATGCGCTTATCATTTATGTAATGATGACATCTGAAGTTCGAAGTGGATCAAAACCTGACCTTATGGTTTCCTTGTGTTCACCACCCTCATCGAGCATAAGAAGCTTAGGAGGAGAATTGAAAGCATACTGGACTTTGACAAAAGGAAATTTATCCTTCTCTTCCTCAATGAAGCCAACAATTTCAGGATAAAAAACAAGTTTCCTCATGCACACCTCAAGCACCGCACCAGAATAAGTGACCTGCACTAGCAGAGTTAATTACAGGATATCATTATCTGGAAATATATATTACCACGTACAAGTCTATGTTCCTTAGAATACTGAAATCAAAATCAGTACATGTTGTAACCAGTCCATAGCCCTGAAGTCAGATGCATTTAATGAGCACACAAAGATCATATGAGGGTTGCACAAATTATTCACACTTCGACAGCGGGCAACCCAGCTGTAAATGGAGAAATAGACAGTGATCTCATCTTAATTTTGCTCTCTACCATGTATTACTGGAAATATTATCAAAGTGTTAATTAGACAGCGAACTAACACCAGCAGCTCTTCCCCCCCAAAAAAAAGATAATAATAAAAAGAAGAAGAAGAAGAAGGAACCCCACATCCCCACACCCTTTAGAAAATGGGAAAAGACCCCTTGTCTTGAGGCAACACCCAACTGAAATGAAACTAAACAACGAGAGAGATAGTGTATTTGGATCTATAAATAACCGGCCAGAAATGTGTGGACAAGGCACTGATATTTTATGGTTAAAAAGTCATTTGAAGAGAAAAGCATATATAAAAATGTAATCTCTTCCAACATTGCCTGCCACTTTATAATGGAGCACCGCCGATGTTGGACATGTTACAGGATTTGACACCTTGAAGACATATTGGGCACTTCTCAACCATGTCAACTTTTTAACTATTCATTTCCAACTAGAATATCACCACACTTCAAGTACACTTCCTCAACACTAATATGATGGTACATGTTTTTGTCGAGTTGGAAGTCAGATACGGAGTATAAGTTATCATAAAACTCAAAATAAATCAATAGTGTGCCCAAAATGAAGGCATAAATAAATAAAGTTTAATGAAGTAAAAGGAAAGTCAATGCATGTCATTGGTGTTTATAAACTTATTTTCGCTTATTAGCTGATGCGTTGATTTTTCTTTTTGTTAAAAAAGGAGAATTATACCAGATTAAGGGGAAGAATATACAAAGTCTGCCAAGGGTTAAAAAAAGAAAAAGAAAAATCCTTTAAGAAGACAAAAAAACAAAAACTAAGGGCTAAAATAGAAGTGTGTTCAAATCACTGCTCAAACTCTTCCAAACTATGCTCTTTATAAATTCGAGAGGCATGAACCCATAAAGAAATGAAAAAGAAAACAATTTCTTTCAGTTAAAAGAGAAGAGTCAATCGACTGATTTCTAAAATTTCTTGCAGTTCGCTCTCTCCAAATACACCAAGGAATAGCTAGAAACGTACACCACCTCCAAAGTGAGCTCGCCTCCTCCTTCCCTCCAAATCCTCTAGATTTTGTGAGAAACAATTCTGGAAGGCTACTAGGTAAACCGAAACATTATCACACACCATAAATAAAAAATTCTACATCTACCCTGCAAGAAAACACTCTAAGAATAAGTGATCTCTACTTTCAGTACTCTCAACAGCACATGACACATAAATCCACGGAGATAGGTGTATTAGGTCTCCTCTTTTAGAGTGGATCATTAGTATTAATCTTATTGAGCACCATGGACCAAGTAAAAGCTCTAAATTGGCAGGAAGGTTTGTCTTCCAAATAAAATCATTTAAAGGACAACGAGGGTAACAATGGTGTTGAGAAAGACTAATAAGATGATAAAATAAAGATTTGCAAATAAAAGCATCTCAGGTATCAAGACTCTAAATCCTAGTGTCCGGAACATTTTGGAAAGGTTCATTTCCCTGTAAAAAAGAAATCAAGGAAAAAAACTTATAATTTCTTTCTCATTAAGAATTTATTAAAAAAAAAAAGAGAGTCCCTAGAGATTGAACAACCCTCCAAATTATAAAAATTTTTTATAAGAGCTGAATGAAGCCCAGACAACCTATAAAGATGAGGCAAAGAAATAGATAAAGGCAAATGCTCAATCCACTGATCCTCCCAAAAATGGACACGGGAATTATTATCAACTCTAAAAGGCACCAAGGGAAAAAAGTATTATATAAATGAGAGATAAATTTCCAAGGACTACAATGAGAACTCTTGCTTGAGCATTAACATCCCATCCATTTTGAGGGAGGCCATACTTACTCTTAATATCTTTATGCCAAAGGGAATTAGGCTCTAAGGAGAATTTCAAACCCCTTTGCTTATGAGAGAAATGTCCTTGGATGCCATATTACCGAGACCCAATCCACCCAAACTTAGGTTTCAAAACTTGACCCCTGCTCACGAAATGATCTTTCTTAGCTAAACTGCTCCCAAACAGGAGAAAATCATGCATTGACTTATCAATCTTATCCGTTACCCCAACATGGATTCTAAAAAGGGAGAGAAAAAAAGGAGAATATTAAATAGGTGAACATGAATAAGATTTATACATCCACCTGAGGTAAGAAAAACTTCCTTCTTCCTTCCACCCGTCTAAATATTTATTTTGTTTTTCTCTTCACAAACATAACTATTTCATGGAGCCTCTCCCCAAGACAGTGCCAAATCATTACACCATCCGTGCAGGTCAGAACCTACATGACAAGGAATTTCACTACCAATAATTTCTATTTTACATGTTTATGCCATGCCTAGTTTTTCAGTTTCCTTTAGAAGCGTGCATGTGACTGTCGATGGTGTTATGAGTCTCTTGTCCATGTCCATATCAGTGTCCCATGTGCATGCTTAATAGATCTTTTATAATATTATCAGTGTCCCATGTGTATGCTCAATAGATCTTTTATAATATTTAACTTTCCAGCAAATCTACAACGGCATTAGAAAGTTGCAGCAGTTATCAAAATAAGCCATTCAACTTTCAGGAGAAGAGCTTGTAAAAATGTATGAGTGATCCATAAGAATTCAAACCATAGATTTGTTGATTATGGCGGGGACTTGAAGCTGGAGTTAAGGTGAAGATAAAAGTGATAGGGTTTTACGTTAATGGATAAAAAAAGAAAACGGATCAACTTCCAGAAATGAGCAAGTAAATGAAGATCAAAGAAGGTTGATGAGGGTGATGACAAATATTAATTTTATAAGAAAATGCTAAACTATTTGAAAGGAAGGACCTAGTTAGTGAGATCATTGTAGAACTTGGAACAAAAAAGCATCCCTAATGGCTATGATTCAAACGTCTTACACCCAGCAAGTGACCCTAAGAATTGGGGAGGTGGGCTGGGGAGCCCACTGCCCACTAGCTTGAGAAAATCTCCTAATTTTACAGTGCATTTTGTCTGCAAGTGCAATTTCATATGCTCTTTTACCTTATGTTGACCTCCGTAGTCATAGATTATCTATTTTATCATAAGAATAAGCACAAAGTTTTTCCAAGTAAAGAGCACTTATCACCCTCCATTTTGGCACTAAATATTTATTCAATGTAAATTTTTTATTCAAACAATAATTATATTCAATGCCCAATATTCACTTTCTCCTTCAGAATACAAATATACCAAAACAAATTGGCACAAGTAAATCTATGTACATAAAAGGTAAAAATCTTCATAACAAGTTATTAAAAAAATGAAATTCAAACACTGGTTCTATGTATATGGTTTGGAAGATTTGTAAAATTCATAGTATATAATTTGAACTTAAGTCTTGTTCGAAACAAAAATGATTCCCTCCCACCAATTTCATAACCCTTGCTCCTTTGCCTTCTTAAAAGACAGGGTACTCTCCATAAATTATTTTGAATGACGTATTTCTCTTATTCTCGATTTATTGGATTGAAATATTTGATCAGTTTCTATCAATTTAATATTGAACTTCATTTTCTTGGGTTTATTATTTGGATCATTGCCTAGAAAATTATCAACATTCTTGATTTAGTATTTGGCAATTTCTGCCTTCATACATTGTTATTATTCTTATATTTAAAGTTCAGGTAATAAAAAATATTACAATGTTACTTTGCCCACCTAGAAAAAAATTTTTGGTCCATAATGGAACCCAATTAGCAAACCTTTATAATCCACTTCAGATTGCATAATCCAGTTTTGACATCTAACTGAATGGCAAGGCAATGGACAGGGTTTCATTTGGCTTATGCAGTCCAAACGAAAAACCTAAGCTAAACAACCCCAGTTCATGGCTTTAGAGAATTCGTTGGAATTTACATCAACATATGTTTAATTGGAGTAACTGAATAATGACAACATAAAAGAAATTCTGCAGCATGTGACTTAGGCTTATCTTATCCTATCCTATTCTTTTTTTTTAAATAAAAAAAAAAAAACCACGTAGTCATTAAATGGTAGCATGGTGGGAGAAATAGTAGGTAGCACATCCAGGGTGTGAATCAATTTTTGCCAAAGAAATTTATAAATATAAATGGCTTTAATCTTTATTAGCTTCTGTTTAAGGTATCTATCATATATATCAAGATCAACACATCACTTATCTCTTTTCTTTGTTGCAGCTCAGGCAGCAACCATGCCCAAAAAAACCAGGGAAGGATCGGAAACTGTTTCTTTTCCACAGGAGTGGGGTGGGCAGGAATTGTTAAGCGCGTGTAAGAAAGCTGTGGGGTGGGCAGGAATTGTTAAGCGCATGTAAGAAAGCTGCAGGGAAATGAACTATAAGCCTTAACCCCATTTGGTGGCTTGGTGTTTGCCTTTTTACTGCATTTAATAACTGGTTTTGATTTATGAAGATTAATTAGATTTCCTATCTCTCCGGTTTTACTTCCCTCAATCATATCCACTTCTCAACTTCCATCACTAACAAAGCTGATGCGGACAAAGCATATATTCTTCAATTTACTTGAAGTCAATTCTTCAATTAACTTATTAATCATTATCCCTCTCATTTTGTAGAACAGAACATACAGTATGCATTTGTCAATTATGAGTATACTGACATTGTCTTCATTATAGGCTTCTCGTATCATTAAGGATCTTAGGTAGTCCAAAAAAGCAAATGAACATAGAGAGCTTCCTTATGCAGGTAAAAATCACTGTCACAAAAGAAACAGACGAATGCATACCTTGCTCATAGAATCATCAGAATCCTCGGTGCAGCATCTCCGACAATCCGTGACCAACTCTAAAACAGACAAATAGCAAGACAATTGGCTCAATTGCAGAGAACCCTAATCACTAGTAATTTGTTTCTGATCAATGAAGACTAGACGCTAAATTTGAGCAAAACCCACATCATAGAACTTGTAATAATCATGAATTGAAAACAAAAAATAGAGAGAAAAGGAATAACCATAACCTGGGTCCTTGACGTACTCAGCGAAAGTGTTGCAGTCAGAGCAAAGAGCGAGACCAGTAAACCCTATATCCTCACACTGTTTGGAAGTCGGATGATGCTTTCCCTCTCCAATCACATCTCCCGCTATCATCATCATCTTCCCCATTACCATCGCCACTACCATCATCCATAATTTCCAATTCATCATGACTCAAAACCCTTTGATTTGATTAATGTGCAAACTGCATATTCATCAAATTGGACGACCCTGCTGCGCTCGCTATTTAATCCCCGAAGGGTTTGGGAAATTCTCCGTCTTAGATGAGGGATAAATAATTTGGAGATATTCCTTTTGACTATGGCAGATGCAAACGTAATTCCTGTTGGGGATGAAAATAGCTTTTGCTTTCCGGTTATCGATGCTTAAAGAATTCAATTTTCAATTTATCATTTTCACTGCTCGCCCATTTTAAAGAATTTTTTTACCCCTGCTGATTGGACAAAAATAGCCTTCACTATATGCAAACATTTTGCCTTTATATCCCCTTTTTATCCGTATGCCTTTCTACGTCGCATCTCTGTCATTGTGTCTCATCGAATACTAATAATTTTATTAAAAAAATAAACCTATGTCTCTTTCTCTTTTCTTATTTTATCTCTTTTTATCTCTCTTTTTCTCTCTTTTCACTAATTATAACCCAATAACAATCATACATATATTAGCGTGCATCTTAAATTGAGTTTGAACAATTTAAAAAATGTACGAAAAGTTTTTCCATACGACTGTGTTACAAATAAAAATTATATAATTATCATTAATTACTATCTTAGATAAAATTTAAATCATTCTTTTTAGAGATGAGTTTACTCTATAAATAAACTATTTTATCGACTCGAACGGGAAACATGTGCTAAGATGTTCACTAGATTTTTATGGATGAAAAGACTTGCAAAATATCTGCCAAAAATGGTCCGATAGATAAAGTTCCGACACTTAAGTTAAAAAGAATAATGATAAAAGAGAGACAGACTAAGAAGAGTCTTAAATTTGCTCTATATTGCCTTGTGTAATGTATGTATATTGTTGGACACGAAATGTAATAACCTAAAAGGGTGAATAAATTAATTAAAATTTCTACTGTTTTTTGTGTTTTAAAAAAAAAAATAATTTGTATGACGATAAATCAAAGAAGAAAATGAAGGAGACAAAAAACACATAATTTATAGTGATTCCAAAATTTTCAAATCCACAAACTAACAATAGTTTACACACTAATTTCATCAGTGTTAGCCAACCTTGCAAGTGTTTTTCTCAAACACTTACACTTGCCTCTCATAAAACAAGCAAACATGCTCACTACTTTAAGAATACAAATTTGACTGTAAATTAGAAGACAACCTTTCTAATCTTTTACAACCGAGAGTAAACTTCAATATAATTCAAGATCAAACTCACAACTTTCAAATACAATAGTCAATGAACAATAATAAAGATGATCAAAAAACAAAGTATGAAGGCTTCGAATAAAAAATTGCTCTCTATACTTCAATAAATTGCCTCAATTTTTTGTAGTTGTATTTATACCTTTGAAGTTGATTTTACTCGTTGGAGTACTTTTACAAATATTGAATGCATCGTAGGAGTTGGTAAGATAGTTGTGCTTTTTATTTAATTTAAAACGGTTTTTCTGAATAATTAAATGTTACTCACATGTTGTTGATTTGTTGGATATCTGAGTCAACTTAATTTTGAATTTTGAATTATTTGAGTCGACTTGTCAAATGCTCAAGTCGATTTTCTCTGTGATTTGCATATTATTTAGGTTGACTCTATAGATGCGTAGGTCGACTTGAGCGTATTCATGTTGTGAGAGGCAGGTTTGTTTAGTTTGCTCCTGAGTTGGTTTGCATACAATGTAAGCCAACTTACAAATTTGGTGTGTCGATATGTTATGGTCTCAAGTTGACCAATTTTATCCCTAAGTGGACTTACTAATGTTATAGATGATAGTTTCTATGACTTTTAACTTCTTAGGTCGACTTAATTAATGATTGAGTTGACTTGTATGTCTATTTTTTTCGAATCAGGTTGACTTATTATTTTGTCAGATCGACTTGATATTAGTTTATCGTGGGTTTATGTTGACTTGCATAATGTTTAGGTCGACTCAATTAGATTGCAGAGTGAACTTTTGTGACCTTGTTTTATCAAGTCGACTCATTGGCTTTCTCGAGTCAACCCATAATTTTTTATACTTAGACAAATTTTCAATACAAGTTGTTCAAGTCAACTTATTATCATAATGGGTTGACTTGTTTGCATCCACATTGGATTAACTTGACCTAGAGTCATATTTAGGGTAGGTTGACAGGGTCTAGTGCTTGAGTCAACTTATTTTATTTTTATATAAGTCTCAGGTCGACTTGAATTCCTAACAAGTCGATTTACTTAAATTTCAAGTTTAGTTTCTGAAACTTAATATTGGCAGGTCGACATACTCTAAGTGTGAGTTGATTTATGATCTTAAAGTGTTGAAGTTCAAGTTGACTTATCACTATGATAGGTCCACTTGATTATATGTAGACTTAGGGTTCTATGACCTATATTTTTCAAATTGGCTCGACATTTACTTAGGTCAACTTAGTGAGTCCCATACTTAGTTAAAATTTAAACTCTAAAATTTAAGTCGATTTAAAACTAGAATGGAGTTGACTTCACACTCTACAGGTTGACTTGCCATGTGTTAGGGCCAACATGATACATCAAATTTATATATTTTGATTGTGTATGTTGACTTATTGAATAAGTATGTCGACTTGCCTAAATTAACTTTAATTTTAATAATGTTTTTATTTTATTAGAATTTCAATTAATTAACTCAAGACAATTTAATCATCCCTAATTATCATCAAAACATATTTTACTCAATAATCTTTCACTTTTTGATGATAATAAAATTTTATTTAAAAATTATCCAAAAAATTAAACATACTCTATCTCAACCTATGCAACATACTTTTTCAAACTTTCAAATACTCTAATATTTGTCTATTCTGCATAATCCAGTGACTAATATATACTTCATATGCATTCGAATAGATTTTAACATTGTTTCTTCCCCCAAGTCCAATGCCTTTTCAAAATTTCACATATTTAAATAGTTCAAAACCAACTATATATTCACGCAATAGCATTCACACATTTACAACCGCTTATATATTCACGTATACAACCACTTATATTTGCCTAATATTCAAACCATTCTTCCCCCTTTTGTTATCAACAAAATGGGGTATCTAGCGAAATTAAACTAAAGGGCAAAAATTGGCCCGAGATTGAGATTGTTGACCTATTATTAGAGAGAAACTAACCAGCATACGCCTGCTCACATTCAACTATGGATTAACTTATAGACAAAGGCATAGATCATGATAAATTAAGTTAAAACATATGCAAGCAAATGATCCTAAGAGTTCAAATATATCATTAGAGAGTGTAGTTAACCTATTGAAACATTCTAAACATATACTAAGCAGTCATAAAAAAAGGTAAGCGTTTGATTACAAAGAAGAGAACTTATTACAAATACTACTAAAATAAGGCAAAGACAAGAGAACATCAAAATAAAATGTAGGTTTCTACATTAGCTCATGAGAAGGTGTAAAGGATGAAGTTTAAGAAGAGTTTGGAGGTTTGGGTAGATTTTCTTTAATCATGGTCTCAAGTTGATTAAGTTTGTCTTAAGTTTGAACATTTTGATCTTCAATCCGAAGGAGCTGAGCATGTGTATGAATTAAGACTCCCCAAATCATATCCATTGAAACTTTAGAGAAAGATGAAGGGAAGGATGTACATGGACCACTAGATGAAGGAACAATTTGTAGATTTTCTGCCTTTAGTTATTCACTAAAGGACCTACTTGGTCCAGTTTCATCTCTTTTCCTCTTCTTAGCCTCTACGTTTTGTTCTTCTTCATCTTCATCTTTTCTTTGCCACACCCCATCTTTACAAATCCACTTTGCTTTCTTCAATGACAATTCACCAATGCCATGTTTCAAATTCAACTTAATGCTTACTTACTTTTTCAAGTATATTTTGTTTACAATTAGGATGTCATAGATTAGGGAGTAGTAAGGAAGACTTAATGAGTTTGATTTGACTGCAACAAGCATGAAGTAAGGAACCAAAAAATGAAGACTAGGGTCTTTTTATCCATAATACATGTTATCAACCATAAATCTTCCTTGGTGATAGTGGTGTGATTTCCTCCCATTGGTCTTAGTACATAAGTGATAATAAAATGAAAGATTCATTCATGAACACCTAAATCTTTAGCATTTGTGCTTACTTCCTCTAATTCCTTCAAATTTTCATTCTTAAAAACTATCCTACCATATTTAACTTGATCCTTGTTCAAATACTCTTTACACACTGTACGTGGTACCATTCTAGATTACATATTGAACATCAAACTTGAGGAGTGATCATTATCTGTTTTCCTTTGATGTATGTTTTGAATGTGTAGGATTCCAATCCAGATGTGAAATAGTAACGTGTTTCCGTAACATGTCCTCCGGTCTCCTCTACTACCTCCAAATTGTTATAGAATTTTCTAACTAAATGCTCATACACATGTTTATTAGGGCTTAGTATGGAATGTGGCAAGATGTGAGCGAGGTGTTCTTCATAAAGAAAATTGATTTTCTTCAAATATTCTCAATCAATAAGTCTACCAAGATTCAAATTTCTTTTGCAGAAATTTGAAGTATCCCCAACAAAGTACATTGAATGATGTTAGATTCTTCACTTTTGGTGCCATGGATGTGTTCTTCGAGATGTGTTCTTCACTTTTCTATGTGTGAAAAGACAATAGATTACAAGGAATGTAGATTTGAAAGTGGGTGCACTATCACGACCATGAGAATTGAGTGAAGGGAACAAGCGTTTGTTCATGGATGAGAGAGAGAGATTTTGAGCAATTCTTTAGTTGTAGGGGTTTCAATTTAAGAGGGAAGTCGAAAGGTTGGCTTTTATTTGACTTTGTGTTTTGTATATTCGGATCATCTTGGGTCAGAGTGACAAAAATTGGTTTTAAGTTGGATTTTTTACTTTTGATGAGCTTCTCAGGTTAACTTGATGAAGTTACAAATTGACCTATCTCTCTGTTCAAGCGAATCAACTTGCATTGATTGTAGGTCAACTTGTCTGTAATAAACCCTATTCTGAATATGGCTAGATTGACTCACAAAAGAGCCAAGTCCACTTGGTTATTTTTTAGAAACTTTTTTGTGTCTTGGATTTTGTAGGTCGACTTATACATTGAATAAGTTGACTTGTGCTATGCAAGTATTAGCTCATGGATCGACTTATATTTTCTATAAGTTAACTTGATTAATTTTTCAAAGAAATCTTCAAAGTCATGATTTTCATGAGTTGACTTGTTGCATTGACAAGTCGACTCGCTTAATTTTCAGAACTCAGTGTTGAGTCCTAAAATTAATAGGTCGATTTATATATTATATAAGTCGACATATTTCTCTTTAAAAATATACATTCATGATCAACTTATGCTACACATAGGTCGATGCTCATCACCTAAAGTTGACTTACATATCTTGCAGGTTAACTTATACATACAATTTTCCTAAAGATCAAACTGCAAGTTGACTTATCTTCTCTATAAGTCAGCATATCTCTCAGTAAATCGATATATTTTGTCAGAGTTCTAAAAATTCTCTGAAATTTCATTCTAGTCTTATCTAACTGTTTCATTTATACACTTTGTTCAATTTTAAGCATCTAAATTTGTGAAATTAATTCATCATACCTAATTCTCTTCCTAAATTGCAAAATCTTTCTTTATCCAATTCTTTAAGTATATGATCTATAATGAAATACTGTCTAACCTTAATATGTTTAGTCTTAGAGTGATCCACTAGATTGTTAGTCAAGTTCATAATATTATTATTATCTATTTTGATTGGTATACTTTCTAAATTTAGTCTATAATTCTCAAACTGATATTTGATCCACAAGATTTGAATACAATATTGCCCTGTAACCACATATTTTATTTATGTGGTTGAGGTACTAACACTATTTTACTTCTTAACGGACCATGACATCAGCATACTTTTAAAATTTTGATAAATGCTACTTGTAATCTTTCTATCTAGTTTACAACCAACAAAGTTTGCATCTGAGTTTCCATACAAATCAAACGATGAATTCCTATCATACCATAATCCTAGATTGCTAGTGTCCTTCAAATATCTCAAAATCCTTTTGACGTAGTTAAATGTGACTCCTTGGGATTAGATTGGAATGTAGCACATAAGCATACACTATATAAAATATCTAGCTTAAATGCAATCAAGTATAATGGAGAATCAATTATACTTTTATATAATTTTTGACATATTTCTTCTCATTTTCATCTTCATCTAACTTAATTGAAATACTCATAGGAGTGGCATATCCCTTAACTTTTCTAAATCCAAATTTCTTATTTAAATTTTTAGTAAATTTGAATTAATTTATAAATATCCCCTTTTATATTTGTTTGATTTGTAAGCTTAAGAAATAATTCAATTCCCCTATTATACTCAGCTCGAATTTAGTATGTATGGACTTAGTAAATTCTCGGCAAAATTCTACGTTGGTTGCTCCAAATACTATGTCATCCATTTAGATTTGTATTATTAATATTTCTTTATATTTTCTCTTAATAAATATGGTTGTGTCAATCTTTTCTCTCTTAAATTTTTTTTTTTCAATTAAGAAGGTGTTAAATCTTTCATACCAAACTCTTGGAGTTTAGTTTAAACTATATAAAGTTTGTTCAATTTGCACACATGATTATGAAATTTTGAATTTTTAAATCTGGGAGATTATTCTACATAAACTAACTCATTTATGATTCCTTTTAGGAAGTCACTTTTCACATCTATTTGATATAATTTAAAAATCATAAAGCAGGCAAAGGTTAAGAGTATCCTAATGGTTTTTAATCTAACTGTTGAGGCATACATCTCATCATAATCTATTCCTTCTTCTTAACTATACCCTTGAGCCATTAGTATTAGTCTTGTTTTATTTCTAGTGATTATACCATATTTATCTAATTTGTTCCTAAACACCCATTTAGTATCTATTACTGATTAGTCTTAGGTTTAGGAACTAACTCCTATATGTTGTTTCGTGTAAATTGATTTAGTTTTTCTTGCATTGCTAATATCTAATTTTCATTGTCAAGAGTTTCATTAACATTTTTAGACTCTATTTGGGAGATAAATACTACAAATTCACATTGATTTCGTAGTGCGGATCTAGTTCCAACTCTTTTGCCTAAGTCTCCAATCACATTTTTAAGGTTTACACTCTTCCTTAAGTTAGGATATTTAGATTCTTCTTGAGAATTGGATAATTAATCTCCTTGTATATCTTTCTCGTCTTTAAGATCATTTTGTTCCTTAACTTTCTCTAGATATTCTTGATATTCTATCTTTTGAGGTGGTTGATCAAACAAATTTATCTCATCATCTTCTTTATCCATTACATTTTTCTTAGAATCATCATATTCATCAAATTCAACATGAATTGATTCTTCGTTGTTATGTTTCTTTTATTGCAAACTCTATAAACTCTACTAGTGGTTGAATATTCTAGAAAAGTTCCTTCATCACTTTTTGTATCAAATTTCTCTATATTATATTTACCATTATTGAGAATAAAACATTTATATTTAAAGACGTGAAAGTAGTTAATCTTAAATTTCTTCCCTTTAAACAACTCATAACGACTTTTGTTAAAATTGACCTTATTGAAACTCTATTCAATATATAGCAAGCTATATTAATGGATTCGGTTTAAAAATATTTTGGTAAACTATATTCACATAACACAGCTCTAGCTATCACTTTTAGTGTCATATTTTTCATCTCTACAACTCCACTTTGTTGTGGAGTCCTAGATGTCAAAAGATTGTGTTTTACTCCATGCTCTTCACAAAACTTTTGCATGATTTTATTTTAAAACTCTTTACCATAATCACTTCTAATTCTTAAAACGTAACATTTTTTCTCGTTTTGTACCTTTTTACAAAACTTAATAAATAGGCTACTAGTTTCTTGTCACACCCCGAATCGGGGTCATGAACAGCCGTTCGTTGTCCTGAATGCCGGCTACATTTTTACAAAAAATCAGGCAGAACCTCCCCATATTTCAGAGGTCTCCCATGTACAATTTAACATGTAATATTCACAACCATCCTGTTAATTTAATAAAAAAGTCATCCCGGCCTCACAACTATTAATCAAACCACAGCTGACAATCAGGACAATGCAAGGCTATAGAAATTTCTAGCAGTTCTAGCCACAAATCTCTACTGTCATGCTAAACTAGAGCAAGAGCAGCCGTCACAACGAGCGGACGTAAATGTTTATACACTTGTACAACAAATTCCCAAATTAACATTTTAAATACATATAGATGCCTCAATGCAAGTGAACATAGTCAATATGAGAGTTTCTTGAATAAATATTCATAATTATATAGTCATCCTAGAAATTAAATAGATGAATACATTATTCAAACTAAAATCTCTAATAATCGTAACGGAAGATATGGTAACATCCATACCCAAGCTCGGTGTTGTTAAATCCACGTCGCAAGAATACAATCACAATCATACTTCCTCAGTCCACGACTAAGCAAGTAACATGATATCGAGTGTGTAAAAATAACGTGCTGTTTCAGAGTAAAACATATCTCAAGGCACACATTAGAAAATAATATATGCATCCATCCATGTATCAAGTCACATATGTAGAGCCGGCAGAGCAAACAACCCCGGCAATGGTCTACCTCGACTAAGGACGGGCGCATTTGGGGTTTTCACTATACAAATATCAAATAATGGCTCTCTACCCCAATGTTGGCCACAGACTACTCCAACTAACCTGTAAATAATAATAATAATAATACATATATATAGTCGGCTGTGTATGGTGTCCCGCCCAATGCTAGACAGAGGTAAACTCACGTCCTCCCCGATGAGAGTCAACCTGGGACACCCATACATATGACGATCTGGCGGATACCTCCGGCTAAAAAGTATCCGGGTACAAGGGATGCCTCTACCAAATGTCCTTCGTAGCTACGGAATGCTATAGCAAGCATATCACCATATCACCAAGTCGGCCGGGCACATAGCCCTATGCATCACATCATCATGTTGGCTGGGCATATAGCCCCATGCATCGTAACATAACGTCAGCCGGGCATATAGCCCAAATGGTACATATAAATACATTTAAAACTACGTACCAATACAGTAGAACTATTAAAACATGTCAATATATTAAAAAGAATGGTACAGTATCCGGTTATCAAACTCATGGATACAGATCAATAAAATCAACAGTTTGGACACTCTAATGGTCACAAAAATATGTCTATCAAAATCAAAAAATTTAGTTTTCATACATATAGAAATCATGTCGTTTGAAAATCAGTAAAATATGATTTGTCAATCAATAGAAGATGTCAAAGTCTCACTCACAATTTAGGGAGGGTGTGCACTCCCAATTCCAAACCAATCCGAATTCAACTTCCCTCTTTGAACCCGAATATGTTATCCTAAAGCAATGAATTATCAATTTCCAGTTAAAATCGGTTGCCTTATACAAGTAGAAATTCTTTGAAAATTTCTAAACTCAAATCTCCAAATCCGGCTCTTTTCATGCGTATACAACACTTCTTATCCTAAATTTTTACCCTAAATTTGATAAATAACTCGAATGGGCCCAAAATCCCTCACCTAGGGTTTTCTCTGATCGCAGACTTTTGTCCGAATGTCTTCTCGATCACTCCAAAATCTGAAATGCTACCTATCAAAATAGGGTTTATTAGTTAGGTTTAAATATTTAGATCGGAAGCAAAACCCTAAATTAGTTACCTGCGCAGAGGTTCACGGACCGTGGGCTTCGGCTAGCGGGCTCGTGGGTCAGTGGGCCAGTGGGTTAGCGGGCCGGCAGGCCTGCCAGGTGATGGGCCTGCGGGCTGGCGGGCCTGCGGCTGATGGTCCTGTGGGCTGGCGGGCCTGCTGCTGATGGGCCTGCGGGCTGGCGGACCTACTGCTGATGGGCCTGCGGGTTGGCGGGCCTGCGGTTGATGGGTTTGCGGGCCGGCAGTGGCTCGCGGGCCGGCAGTAGCTTGCAGGCCGCGAGCACTGGCGGGGTGGTGCACGCTCGAGCGCAGGCGAGCGCTCGTGCTCAAGCACGCTGTGGCGTGCTCGAGCTGTGGCTCGCTCGCTCGATCACGCGCTGTGGCTCGATTGCCTGCAAGCGCTAGGTTGCGCTCATTGAGGCTCGTGGGAGGAGACGATCGTCGCGCGCTGTGGCTCGATCGTGTGCAAAGGCGCACGCTTGCGGGAGGCAGCGGCAGTCACGTGCGGTGCGCGGGGGACATCGCGTGGTGGCACGCTGGTGGTGGAGCTCACGGCGGTGTGTGATCGGGAAGGGAGAGCGATCGCGAAAAATCACGAGAGGGAGAGAAACTGTGAGAGAAACCGAGAGGGAAAGAAACAAAAGAAGAAGAAGAAGAAGAAGAAGAAGATGATGATGATGATGATGGTGGTGGTGGTGGTGGTGGGCTGTCGGCGGCAGAGCTCGCGGTGAAGGAGGAGCAACGCCGCAGTGGGGGAGAGAAACGAAGAGTCGGGGAGAAAGAGAGAGAGAGAGAGAGAGAGAGAGAGAGAGAGAGAGAGAGAGAGGGAGAGGGATTAGGGTTTCCAACCCTAATCCCCAAATCAAATTTGGGGACGCAACGTTTTGCCCCAAAACATTGCGTCTCCATCTTTTTTTTTTTACACATATACATATATTTCGTATTCATTTTTCGTTAAAACGTGAATTTCGTGCAAATGGGGTTTATTTCGATCGCGAATCTGACAACTTAAGAATATACCAAAAATAAAATTTAAAAACCCCCAAAATCAAACACCAATATAATTAAATACAATTTCGCTATATATATATATTTCGAGATTAGTACATTAGTACGGACACCGCAGTGTCGGCGTTATATTTTCTAATTCTCTAAAAACAAGTTTCGTTCTTGAAACTAAAAGGAAGTTGTACGGGGATAGAAAACTACTTAGACAATAAATGAGGTTGCAGTCCCCTCATAGTATGCTCTGGCTCCCAAGTCTCCTCATCGACCTGGTCGCTACGCCACAAAACATGAACTAACGGGACTTCCTTGCTTCGCAGTCTGCTGATCTATCTATCAAGGATGACCACGGGCTGTATAGGTAAACTCAAATCCTCCCGTAGCTCAATTGGTGGAGGCTCTAACACATGTGAGGGATCCGGCATATACTTCCTAAGTACGGAGACATAGAATACATCATGGATACGCGACAACTCCTCTGGTAGCTCCAATCTATATGTCATACTTCAAATCCTCTCAAGAATACGGAAGGACCCAACATATCTGGGGTTCAACTTGCCCGGTTGCCTAAACCGAATCACCCCTTTCCAGGGCAAGATCTGCAAAAAAACCATGTCTCCAATCTCGAACTCAAGAGGTTTAAGCCTCCGATCCGTATTCGTCTTTTGCCGATCCTGGGCAGCTTTCATCTTCTCGCGGATGATCCTCACCTTCTCTTTCGTCTTCTCAACAAGCTCTATGCTGTTGATGCACCTCTCACCAACCTTATCCCAATACAGAGGTGTACGACATCGCCTCCCATACAATGCCTTGTACTGAGGTATTCCGATGCTCGCCTGGTAGCTGTTATTGTATGCAAACTCAACCAATGGAAGGTGTCGATCCCAGCTACCATGAACATCAATGACACATGCCCGAAGCATATCCTCAAGCGTCTGAATCGTCCTCTTTGACTGGCCGTCCATCTGAGGATGATACGCCGTACTGAAATTTAGTCTAGTGCCCAATCCTCCTGCAACCTGGGCCAAAACCTAAACGTGAATCTGGGATCCCTATCTGAAACAATCGATATAGGCACCGCGTGAAGCCGAACTATGGTATTAATATAGAGACGTACCAATGCCTCCAAGGAATAGTCACCGCGGGTAGGGATAAAATGTACAGATTTGGTGAGTCGATCGACAATCACTCAAATCGCATCATGCCGCATAGAAGTCCGTGGCAACTCCATTATGAAGTCCATAGTAATATACTCCTATTTCCACTCAGGAATGGAAATAGACTGCAGTGTACCCGCTGGACGCTGATGCTCTACCTTTACCTGCTGGTACACTAAGCATCGTGCCACTACATTCGCCTTGCTCGGATGATAATCTATAATCAAATCAATCTTTCAGCAACTCTAACCATCGTCTCTATCTGAGGTTCAACTGCCTCTGAGTGAACAAATACTTCAGACTCTGATGGTCAGTGAAAACTCTACAAGTCACTCCATAAAGATAATGCCGCCATAGCTTTAATGCAAAGACTATGGCTACTAACTCTAAATCATACGTCGGATAATTCAGCTCATGTTTTTTTCAACTGTCGCGAAGCATAAGCAATCACCCGACCATCCTGATTCAAAACGTAGCCCAATCCCTGCCTGTTGGCATCACTATACACAACATACTCTTGACTGTTAGTGGGGAGAGCTAAAACTGGTGCTGACATCAGTCGTTGTTTGAGCTTCTGAAAGCTCACTTCACAACGATCGTCCCAAATGAACTTGACGTCCTTTCGCGTCAGTCTAGAAAGTAGAGCAGCGATCTGGGAGAATTTTTCTACAAACCGCCGATAATATACAGCAAGACCAAGGAAACTCCGCACTTCGGTCACTGTTTGTGGCTGTTCCCACCTTAATATGGCTTCCACCTTCTACGAGTCAACATAAATACCCTTCGCAGAAACAACATGGCCAAGAAATCCAATCTGTCTAAACCAAAATTCATACTTGGTGGATTTGGCATACAACTGCCATTCGCGGAGAATCTGCAACACCACCCTAAGGTGCTACACATGCTCCTTGCGAATATGCGAGGATATCGTCGATGAACACAATGACGAACTGATCCAAATAATCATGGAAAACCCGGTTCATCAGGTCCATAAAGACTGGTGGTGCGTTGATCAGCCCAAACGACATGATTACGAACTCGTAGTATCCATATCAGGTGTGGAATGCGGTCTTGGGTACATCCTCAGCCCTAATCCGCAACTGATGATATCCAAATCAAAGATCGATCTTTGAGAAAACTCGCGTACCCTGGAGCTAATCAAATAAGTCATCAATACGCGGCAGAGGGTACCGATTTTTTATGGAAACCTTGTTTAGTTGCCTATAGTCTATACACAATCTTAGAATCCCGTCATTCTTTTTCACGAATAACACCGGAGCACCCTAAGGCAAAGTGCTCGGACGGATAAAAGTCTTGTCCAGCAACTCCTGCAACTGGACCTTGAGCTCTCTAAGCTCAGTTGGCGCCATTCTGTATGGAGAAATAGATATGGGAGTGGTCTCTGGAGCTAGGTCAATTTCGAAATCAAACTCTCGAACCGGCGGTAGTCCGGGTAGCTCTCGGGAAATACATCTGGGAACTCCTGTACCACTGGGACTTCCTCAAGTCTCGGCCCCTCCACAGTGGTGTCAATAACATGAGCCAGGTATGTCGTGCACCCTCGGCGTATCAATCTCCTGGCATTCATCACCGAAACAATACAACAAGGTAACACTCACCTCTCGCCTAGGAACCTCAACAACGACCCCTCGAGTCTCCGAAACTCCACTTCTTTGGTGAAGCAATCTACTGAGGCCCTATGCATTCTTAGTCAATCCATCCCTAGGATGGCATCTAAATTGGTCATCTCAAGTGGAATCAGGTCTGCCTCGAGTATCGCATCTCTGACCATACTTTACTCCCTCTGTAGATGGAATCTCTAAGTATCTGCTCACCGAGAGGAGTGATGACCAATATCTCCTCATCAAGTGGCAACAAAGGCTTACCCAACCTGTGGGCAAAAGACACTCTCACATACGAATGGTTCAACTCGGTATCAAATAGGACACGAGCGTCGACTCCCCATATTTTTATAACTCATAATGTGAGAAAATAAAAAGATCTATTGATAAATATGGAAAGATATATGCTTACATATATATATATATATATATATATATCAAAATGTATATACATACCAACATGTTAAGCCTCTAAGCCTTTAACTAGTGATGGTGCTCAAAAGAAGGTACATAAAAAAAATATCTCTAAACATGGGGGTCAGTGGAGGAGCTCCAATAATCACGTCAGGACTCGCATGAGCGTCCTCCTACGTCATTAAGTATACACGGGCCTGTGTCCTCTGCTGCTGTCGGAATGGTCCTGGCATCGTGTTGCTCCCGACTGCTGTCCGTGGAGTGGTGTGACTCGAGTGTGCAGGTGCTCCCTACTGTTCTCCTCGGGTAACACTCGAGTATCTTGAAGCTATCTAACCTTCAAATCCCAACTCAGGACAGACACTCCTGATGTGTCCTGGCTTCCCACACCGGAAGCATGTAACAGGCACATATACTCTCCAAAAGGGTGGCGTTCACCACATCGACAGCAAAAGGGGTGCCGCTGATCTGAAGTCTGAGTAATGGCACTAGGGGCCGGTGCTCTAAACCCCTGAGGTCGCGATTCCTACCCAGTATGTGCCTATCTCGGTTGAGAAGAGCCTCCCTGATATCCTGAAGTCCTGCCCTTCTTCGAGCCCTGGCTCGAAGAAGCCCTAGATCTCTTCTTCCTTTGCTCTCTATACTCCCGCTATCTGCCCTCAGTACGGACAATCTCCTCTGCCCTAAGTGCTGAGTCCACGATCTCCGCAAAGGAGAGACTAGGAGTCACTGTCGTATATCTCCAGATGTTCAAGTTGAGGCCATCCTCAAACTTGAACAGTAACTGTTTCGGCGTCGCCAAGTCTGGATCGAAAGCAGCTAGTCACCTTATCTCCGTCTCATACTCTGTCACTGTTTTGGTTTCTTGCCGCAAGTGCAGAAACTCTGCCCTCTTACGGTCCTGCTAGAACTCAGAGAAGTACCTGCGATCGAATTCCCGCAAGAAGTCCTCCCATCGCAGTGGCTCGGTAGCATCATCACAAATCGCCTCCCACCAAGTGAGGGTGTCGCCATCCAAGAGTCTCTCTACTATCTGAAGTCGGTAGTCCTCGCTCAAACCTAGATCAGTCAAAATTCTGCGGGTGAGGTTGATCCAGTGCTTCGCTACTGTAGAATCACCCGTTCCCGCAAACTCTGTGCAGCCTAACTGCCTCGCCTCCTTCACCAACTGGGTGAGTTCGTAAATAGCCTCAAAGTGGAGAAGGTAGTATCACTAGGTCCTGAAACAGAGGAAGGACCAACAATTGGGGGCTGAACTGGTACAACTAAAGGTGGCATGCCCGTAAGAATCGGCACTGCAGTCGGTGGTGGTGGTGGGAGGTGTACCACTCATACACCTGCCTAAACACCTCAAGAGACTGTGGTGGAACCTCGGCTGGAGCAGCCGGCTGAGTAGGCGCTGCAGGGGGCGTTCGTGAAGAGGAAGCAGCCTCAGGCACTCCAAGGGTCTCAATTCCCCTCAAAGGGTCAGACACTTGAGGAGTCTCGGGTAACATGAGTTTAGCTCCGCGTCCCGCTGGTCTACCGCGTCTAGGCGGCATAATTCTACAAAGAGAGAATTTTCATTAGATATAACTATAGAATTTAGCATGATTTAAAAATTAGGCGTAACTAACCCCCTAAAATGAATGAAATTAGTGGTCTACGACCATGTATGTGATATTAAATGACTGTACGAAACTCTTTAATGCATTGAAAACTTTTAAATGTACTTAGCAAGACTTTTATTACTATCCTTTCTCTAACATAGACGCTCTGATACCAACCGAACTGTCACGCCCCGAACCAGGGTCATGAACAGCCGCCCGTTGCCTTGGATGCCCGCTACATTTTTACAGAAAATCAGGTAGAATCTCCCCATATTTCGAAGTTCTCTCATGTATAATTTAACATGTAATATTCACAACCATCATGTCAATTTAATAAAAGAGCCATCCCGGCCTCACAACCATTAACCAAACCACAGCCGACAATCAGGATAACGCAAGGCTATAGAAATTTCTAGTAGTTCTAGCCACAAACCTCTACTGTCATGCTAAACTAGATCATGAGCAGCCGCCAC
Organism: Dillenia suffruticosa; assembly: GCA_033439265.1. Classification (NCBI taxonomy): domain Eukaryota; kingdom Viridiplantae; phylum Streptophyta; class Magnoliopsida; order Dilleniales; family Dilleniaceae; genus Dillenia; species Dillenia suffruticosa. The sequence continues at coordinate 9,004,980 of JAVTVX010000005.1, forward strand.
ACCGAGTGAACCTAAATATTTATACACTTGTATAATAAATTCCCAAGTTAACATTTTAAATACATATAGGTGCCTCAATGCAAGTGAATCTAATCAATATGAGAGTTTCTCGAATAAATATCCATAATTATATAGTCATCCCAGAAACTAAATAGATGAATACATTAATCAAACTAAAATCTCCAATAATCGTAGCGGAAGATATGATAACATCCATACTCAAACCCTGTGCTATCAAATCCACGTCATAAGAATACAATCACAATAATACTTTCTCAGTCCACGACTAATCCTGTAGGAAAGAAAGTGAGGGGTGAGTATCTATGGGAGGATACTTAGCAAGTGAGGGGATTGATATCGTGCTATCAATATCGAGGGTGAACTTGGAGTGTCAAAGCATGTAACATAATATCAAGTGTGCAAAAATAACGTGTTGTTTCAGAGTAAAACATATCTCAAGGCACACATCAGAAAATAACATATGCATCCATCCATATATCAAGTAACATATGTAGAGTCAGCCGAACAAACAACCCCGGCAATGGTTTACCTCGACCAAGAACGGATACCTTGGGGGTTTTCACCATGCAAGTATCAAATAATAGCTCTCTACCCCAATGTTGGCCACAAGCTACTCCAACTAACCTGTAAATAATAATAATAATAATACATATATATAGTCAGCCGTGTATGGTGTCTCGCTCAGTGCTAGACAGAGGTAAACTCACATTCTCCCCGACAAGGGTCAACCTGGGACACCCATACACATGACGATCTGGCAGATACCTCCGATCGAAATGTATCCAGGCACAAGGGGTGCCTCTACTAAATGTCCTTCGTAGTTACGGAATGTTATAGGAAGCATATCACCATATCACCAAGTCGGCCGGGTATGTAGCCCCATGCATCACATCATCATGTTGGCTGGGCATATAGCCCCATGCACCGTAACATAACGTCGACCGGGCGTATAGCCCAAATAATACATGTAAATATATTTAAAGTTACGTGCCAATACAGTAAAAGCATTAAAATATGTCAATATGTTAAAAAGAATGGCACAATATTCGGTTATCAAACTCATTGATGCATATCAATAAAATCAACAGTTGGGACACTCCAATTGTTACAAAAATATGTCTATCAAAATCTAAAAAATTAGTTTTCACACGTATAGAAATCATGTCGTTTGAAAATCGGTAAAATATGATTTGTCAATCAATAGAAGATATCAAAGTTCCACTCATAGTTCAGGGAGGGTGTGCACTCCCAATTCCAAACCAATTCGAATTCAACTTCCCTCTTTGAACCCGAATATGTTATCTTAAAGCAATGAATTATCAATTTCCACTTAAAATCGGTTGTCTTATACAAGTAGAAATTCTTTGAAAATTACTAAACTAAATCTCCAATTCCGGCTCTTTTCATACGTATACAACACTTCTTATCCTAAATTTTTACCCTAAATTAGATAAATAACTCGAATGGGTCCAAAATCCCTCACCTAGGGTTTTCTCGGATCGCAGACCTTTGTCCGAATGTCTCCTCGATGACTCCAAGATCTGAAATACTACCTATCAAGACAGGGCTTATTAGTTAGATTCAAACACTTAGATCGGAAGCAAAACCCTAAATCAATTACCTGCGTAGAGATTCACGGGCCGTGGGCTTCAGCTAACGGGCTCGCGGGTCAACGGGCCAGCGGGTTAACGGGCCGGTAGGCCTGCGAGCTGATGGGCCTGTAGGCTGACGGGCCTGAGGCTGATGGGCTTGCGGGCTGGCGGGCCTACGGGCCGGCAGTGGTGGCGCGCGCTTGAGCGCAGGCGAGCGCTCGTGTGGAGGCGCGCTATGGCGTGCTTGAGCTGTTGCGTGCTCGCTCTTGCGCTGTAACGCGCTGGCGGAAAGACGCGCTATGGCTCGATCGCCTGTAAGTGCTAGGTTACGCTCGTGGAGGCTCGCGAGAGGAGACGGTCATCGCGCGCTGTGGCTCGATCGTGTGCAAAGGCGCCGCTTGCAGGAGGCAGCGGCAGTCGCGCGCGGTGGCGTGCGGTGAGCGGGGGAGATCGCGCGGTGGCGCGCTGGTGGTGGAGCTCGTGGCAGTGTGCAATCGGGAAGGGAGAACGATCGCGAGAAATCACGAGAGGGAGAGAAACTGTGGGAGAGAAACCGAGAGGGAAAGAAGAAGAAGAAGAAGAAGAAGAAGAAGAAGAAGAAGATGATGATGATGATGATGATGATGATGATGATGGTGGTGGTGGGTTGTTGGCGGCGGAACTCGCGGCGAAGGAGGAGCGACGCCACTGTGGGGGAGAGAAACGAAGAGTCGGGGAGAGAAAGAGAGAGAGAGAGAGAGAGAGAGAGAGAGAGAAAGAGAGAGAGAGAGGGAGAGGGATTAGGGTTTCCAACCTAATCCCCAAATCAAATTTGGGGACCCAGCGTTTTGCCCCAAAACGCTGCATCTCCATTTTTTTTACACATATAAATATATTTCGTATTCATTTTTCGGTAGAACGCGAATTTCGTGCAAATGATGTTTATTTCGATCGTGAACCCAACAACTTAAGAATATACCAAATATAAAATTTAAAAAACTCCAAAATCAAACACCAATATAATTAAATAAAATTTCACTATATATATATATTTCGAGATCAGTACATTAGTACGGATACCGCAGTGTCGGCGTTACATTTCTTCCTTCTTTGCCAAGAACATCACTCAAATATACCTAGAACAGTCATCTACAATTACAAAAACATAGGGTTTCCCACTTAGATTTTGAGTTTTAGTTAGACCAAATAGGTTCCTGTGAAGAAGTTCTAAAGGTCTAGAGAAAGATGCTTCATTCTTAGACTTGAATGAAGTTCTCACATGCTTATCTTTCATGCAAATATCACACAACTTATCATTTTCAAATTTGAGATTGGGTAACTCTCTAACTAAATCCTTCTCTTTTGGTCTAGATATTTTTTTCATACTAACATGCCCTAATCTCTTATGCCACAATCAAGAATTATTTACATTTAGAACCATTAAACATGCTTCTTCATTTCCTACATCATCCAAGTATATCAAATAAATGTTTCCTTCTCTAGACCTATAAATCTAATCATATTGGATTGCTTGTCTATAACTAAGCATGTAATGTAATCAAATACAATAATATATATCTTATCACATAATTGACTAATACTAAGTAAATTATATTTCAAACCCTTTACAAATAAAATATGTTCAATTTTAGTTTAGGAGTTTCCTATGTTGTCAATGCCAATGATTGAACCTTTAGAGTTGTCTCCAAAAACAATTTTGTCTCCTTGCGTCTTTTCCACTAAGCAAAAGTGTGTGGCTTTTCCCGTCATGTGCTAAGAGCAACCACTATCTAGAAACCACGGCTCTTGGAGTTTTTGGAATGAAGACATACATACACAAAAGCAATTATTCATATTTTGGCCTTTGGTACCCATACTTTTTTTGGATTCACCAATGTTAGTGCTCAAAGAATTTTTAAGTATGCATAATAATGTTCTCTATTTTTGTTATGGTGTCTATTCAGTTTTAAACATACCATTATGAGGTTTGATCACATAGCTTGTATAATTTTGATATCTAACATTAGACTTTTTCTTTCATTTACAAGATTGAGCTACAAGCCCACTTTTCATGCAAAAATGACATCTAGTTTTGGTCTTAACATTCTTGGATCTAGGAACAAATGAACTATATATAGTTTCTTTTGTATATTCAATGGTTAATAGCCAAGATCAGCCTTGTTATAGACAGCTCGTGGTGCACCAGCATGAGTTTCAATTTTTCTTGACCTTGTATAAATTTATGAAGTATAGAACTAAGTCTCTTGTTCTTTTCTTTTTTCTCCTCAAGTTCATTTGTCAATTTGGGTCATTTTGAGGAGCATTATATTTATTTTAGAGGTCTCATCTATTTAATCATGCAATTTCTTGTAGTTACATTTGAGAACATCATTCTCATTTCTAAGTTCATTATTTTCCTTTTATATCTTGTTTATCCTCTTTTCTAAATCACCTAAGGCATTTCTAAGTTTAGGATTGTACTTTTTATACTTTTTCAAGTCTTCTAGTCCCTCAATAAAAGTCTCATCTAAATCATCATATGAGTCAGAGTTAGAAAAATATATATTATTGTTTTGCTCATCCTCTAATGCCATGAAGCATATATTAGCTTGTTGCTTGGGGGCATCCTCCTCAGTCGAGCTTACCTCCAAATCACTCCAAGCCGCAATACCTTCTTATTCTTTTCCTTCTTCTCAGACTTCTTTTCATACTTTTTTTCCTTCTTTAATTGGGGACACTCTGCCTTGATGTGTCCCAATTTCTTGCATTCAAAATATCTCAATTCATATTCCTTCTTATTTTTCTTAAATTCTTTCCTTTCTCGATATTTCTTCTTCATTTTAAGTTTTCTGAATCTTTAGAGATTATCGATAATTCTTCATCATCATCATCTCACTTTTCGTACCATTAGAGCTCTCACTATCTACCTTCAATACAATTGTTTTTCCTTTACCTTCCAATGAAAATGATTGAGATTGAGTATTCGTCTTCATCTCATGGGTGATGAGAGTTCCCACCAATTGATCCATAGAGAGCGTATCCAAATTCTTTGATTCTTTAATAGCAATGACCTTGGGTTTCATGCTTTCGACATACACTGAAGAATCATATCCACCATGTGTCATGCCCCAACTCTCGGATCGAGTATGCGACAACCGCCTCGCTACCTTGATACATGTGTGAACTCTACTCCATATCTCAAGATACTACAAAGCGTTCCAATATATCAAGTATTTTAAAATAAATTCATCAAATAGTTTAAATGTCCCAATACCAATGAATCTTGTAGAAGAAAGTTACATCAAAAAAAGAGAGTTCCAAATTTAGCAAGTAAAAATTTCACAAAATCAAACTTTTAAAAATTTACAATCTCACTCCATGGATGCAGCCCATATAGTCGCCAAAAGTGCTCTCAAGGCTAGTACCTATCAATGATCAACAAAAGGAATTTTTCTTTAGATTAACACGAGATAATGCCTAAGTCTCTAAATTAGGCTTCCCCTAAAAAAAGATAGAAAGAGAAGGGTGAGTATAAAATACTCACTGAGTGCAATGATATCTTGAACATGAATGAGGGCTTCATATGGGGGCATTCTGATGCTAGTTTGGTAACTATTGTTATAGACAAACTCTATCAAAGAAAGGTACATATCCCAACTACCCTGAAAGTCTATTACACAATCTTTAAGCATGTCCTTTAATGTTTGGATTGTGCGTTCTAATTGGCAATCGGCTTGAGGGTGAAAGTTAGTGCTAAACTTCAATTGAATGCCTAATAATTCTTGCAATTTTAGCTAAAGCCAAGAGATAAAACGGGGGTCGCAATTAGATGCAATCGACACTGAAATCCCATGGAGTCACGATCAGATACGATCAACACTGAAACCCCATGGAGTCTTACGCTTTCATTAATATAAATCTTAGCTAACTTTTCCAAAGGATAAGTGTTCTGGATAGGCAAGAAATAAGTTGATTTGGTAAGACAATCTATAATCACCTAAATAGCATCATACTTATTTGGTGTACGGGACAACCCAACTACAAAATCCATAATAATATGCTTCCATTTCTATCAAAAATTGGCAATGGTTGGAGAATACCAGCAGATCTTTGATGTTCAGCCTTCACTTGTCAACACACTAAACACCTGGACACAAATTCAGTAAGCTCTCTTTTCATTTCAGATCGCCAATAAGTCTCCTCAATTGTTCAATACAATTTAGTACTTCCCAGGTGCATAGCATAAGCTAATAAGTGAGCTTCCTCAAGAACAGTTCTACGGAGTTTAGTGTCCTTAGGAACACAAATTCTGTCTTTAAACATAAGCATTCTATCCGCTCTAATCCTAAACTCGCCTCCTTTTTCGTTGCAGACTTTCTCAACTATTATCTTCAATTCATCATCGGTAGTTTGGAGTTCTCGAATATGATCTAGGGTTGGTCTTACTTCAAAACTAGCCAGTAATGCACCCCACCCTGCTCATCACTTGCCAATCTAACCCCAAGGGCTCGAATGCCAACCAAACATGAGAAGTAAAAATTTCCACAAGACTCCAAATGAGATAAAGATTTCTGGCTCAAGGCATCTGCAACTACATTGGCCTTACCAGGATGGTAACCTATCACTAAATCATAATTTTTAATCAACTCTAGCCATCTTCTTTGCCTTAGGTTCAGCTTCTTTTGTGTGAACAAATATTTTAGACTCTTGTGATCGATGAAAAGTCTATAGGTCTCCCGATATAAATAATGTCTTCAAATTTTTATGGCAAATATGATTACAACTAACTCCAAATCATGGGTAGAATAGTTCTCTTAATGCTTCCTTAGTTAGCGGGAGGCATAAACTCACCTTATCATTTTACATTAACATACATCCCAATCCTTGTTTACTAGCATTGCCATAAACCACATATCCACCTCCACTTGATGGGAGAGTAAGGATGGGAGCATATGTCAATCTCTTTTTGAGTTCTTGGAAACTGCCTTTACACTTATCATCCCACTTAAATTTGATTTCTTTTCTTGTCAAGTTAGACAGTGCAGCTACAATTCTAGAGAATCTTTCGACAAATTTTCTATAATATCCTGCTAATACAAGGAAACTTCTAACCTTGATCACATTTCTCAGTTGGTCCCACTTCAAGATAGTTTCAACATTCTTTGGATCCACAAATATTCCCTCACTGAACACTATATGCTCCAAGAATCCAATTTCCTTAATTGAAATTCACATTTGGAGAACTTAGCAACTCTTTAAGAGTTTGCAAAATAATTCTGAGATACCCCGAATATTTCTCATCACTCTTTGAATATACTAAGATATCATCAATAAATACGATTATAAATTTATCAAGATATGAGTGAAATACCCTATCATTAGTCCATAAAAGCAGCAAGGGTATTTGTCAACCCAAATGGTATTACCAAAAACTCATAATGTTCATATTGAGTCCTAAAGGCAGTCTTATGCATGTCACTTTCCTTGATCCTCAATTGATGATAGTATGACCTCAAATGATCTTTGAGAACACACTTGCACCTTGAAGTTGGTCAAAAAGGTCATCAATCCTAGGAAGATAATACCTATTCTTAATGGTAACTCTATTTAGTTGTCGATAATCAATACATAACCTAAAAGTATCATTCTTCTTCTTCACAAATAGGACAGGTACACCCCAAGGAGAGGAGCTTAACTAGATGAATCCCTTATCCAGCAATTCTGGGAGTTGTACTTTTAACTCATTCAATTCTGTGGGTGCCATCCTATAAGATGGAATGGAGATTAGTGCACTACCAGAAACCAAATCAATGGCAAATTCAAACTCCTGGATATAAGACAAACCTGGCAAATTGTCCTGGAAGGCATCTGTGAACTCATTCACCACGGGGACATCCCTCAAGTTGCGACCTTCAACCGTGGTGTCAATATTATATGCAAGATAGGCTTCACATCCCTTATGCACTAGCCTTGTTTCCATTGCTGAGATCACACAGCTCAGCAAGATCCATCGCTTACTGGCAAACACAGCGGGGAATATCCTAGTTTACGAAACTTCACCTCCTTAGTGAAGCAATCCATTGAGACTTGGTGAAGGTGTAGCCAATCTATACCTAGTGTGGTATCGAAATCTCTCATTTCCAACGGAATCAAGTTAGTCTCGAGAATTGTCTCCCCAATCATCACATCAAAGCCCTTGTATACCATGTTCCTAACCAACTAGTCACCCAATGGAGTGATCATCAATAGTTCTTCATCAAGGGGACTCAAGGGTCTATTAGCATGTTTAGCAAACCCTTTACTTACAAACGAATTATTAGAACCCGTATCAATAAGCATCCGAGCATCTATATCGAAAATTTTCATTATGCCTATGAAATGTAAACCATCAAGAAACTTATAGTCAATTTTCAAAATACATACTCTATTGATGACTTCTCATATCACGATATTACACCACATAATCATAAACACGTTATATGTTTTCTTATAATAGGAATTCCCACTTCTAAATATAATTTTACTATCATAATAATTGCATATATGTATATGCCTAAGACTTTGGAACTTACATTTCTAGGTTTAAAGGCTATAATGGATTTGTAGTGTTCAATACCCTTTCACTTACAGGATTCTCAGTCACGCCGAGCACTCACTCCTTGAGTGATACTCACTCATGGGAATTCTATGGGTTAGCTTCCCAATGATATGTCCCTAACTCAATCATCGCATAACAATCAGTTCAATAACCCACTACACTATTATGCACTATAGCATAGTTATATAAAAAAATTTCAAGTCACAAAAAAAAAGTCTAAAGGGAGGTACCTATGGCCACATCTGGATTATTCTTGACATCCTCGTTGGTCATGGCGTATATCCTTGTTTGAGTTCTTGTTTGTGGACTTTGGGTTGAAACAGTTGTCATGTTGCTCATAGTCCCCATCTGTGATGTGACATAAGGGAAGGATGTGGGGATGTTGGTTTGGCCGCCCATGGATCCACTAGGGCGATCTCAGCTCAATTAGCTTCCCTTCCCAACTCTGGGCAAATGTTACAGAAATAGCCCTCCTTTCTGTATTGATCACACCTCTTAAGTACACGATAGATCCTAAAATAGCACTTCTTACAATGCTTACACTGCTCTTTCTTGTCCCCCCTGATTTATTCCTGAAGGCGACGCTAGACGTGGGGACTCCAAATTTGGATGGTAGTTGGCTTTGTGGAGTGCCAATGGACTTGGTGATTGAGGTTCACCGTAGGAGCCCATGTTCCTACTTGGCTTGGAAATCTGGCCCAATGCAAATTTGGTCATTCTTTTCTTTCTTTGTCCCTCTTAGTCGTTCCCCTTTTCTCTACCATTCTCTCAGCCCTCAACGCTCCAAAACATCTTTATAGGTGTGGGTAAAGATCACAGACATCTTCTCCCGGATAGATAAATTTAGACCCTCCTCAAGTTTGAAATGCAAGAACTCCTCAGAAGTCACCAACTCAGGGACAAATAAGGACAACATCCTTAGCTGCATCTCATATTCCACCACTGATTTGTTGCTTTGGTGGTGATGAATGAATTCATTCCTATTTAAAACTTAGTAGAATCGAGTATAATATTTTTTATCGAATTCCCTAAGGAATTCGTTCCAAGAAATGGGTGATGCAAACCTCTCCTTTGGTTGTTCTACCATGCTTGGGCATCTTCATCCAACAACTTTACGGCTACCAATAGGTTTAACTCATCATCAAGCCTCATATTGTATCTCCTAAACCCGATTTATCTAATTTTTCGCCACCATCACATCGCTAGACCCCGAAAATGTGACACATCCAAGTTGTCAGTTTTCTTTGATCAACTCAGACAATTCAATGGTGAGGTGATTTATAGGTGTAACCACTGAAGTGGGAGGGGCAATTGGGGCTATCGGAGGGGTCCATGGAGGAGGTGTTAGTGCTTGAGGTGGGGCTTGAGATGAGCGTCATAGACATTATACCACTCGTTCCTTGCCAAATAGCGTCGAGTGGTGGTGGAGAAATCCCAGTTGGAGGAGCTGGGGGAGTAGTAGCCGGAGGAGGGGATGGAGCACGTGAGGACAATCCATTCTCATGCTCAAAAGGAGGAATTTCATTTATATTTCTCATTCTTCGTCTAGAAGGCATGGTCCTATAAAAGAGAAATACTATTCTTAGTTCGCCAAATTAGGAATCAGACTAGGTACTTAATCCCCTAAAATAAGAAATCACCGGTCCCTAGGACTCATGGGAGGTTTTTGAAAATCTTTTAAAAAATCCTTTAAACTTCAAATTTTTCAAAAAAAAAAAATTACTTTAAAATCTTTAGAAAACTCTTGAGAACATTTGGAAGTATTTCAAACATTTAAAATCATGAGTCTAAAATCCAATATCAATAAAATTGTTACACTTTGACCTCAGATCTAGCACGTGACAATCGTCGCGTTATCCCGATATACATGTGAACTCATTCCTGTTCTGAGATACCACAAGGCATTCCAATATATTGAGTATTTTAAAGTAAATTCATCAAACAGTTCAAGTGTCTCAATATCAATGAGTCTTGCAAAAGAAAGTTACATCAAACAAAGAGAGTTCCAAATTTAGCAAGTAAGAATTCCACAAAATCAAACTTTTAAAATTTTATAATCTCCCTCCATGAGTGCCACCTTCATAGTTCTCAAAAGTGCTCCCAAGGCTGGTACCTCAAGATGATGTCGAAATCTCCAAATTAAGCTTCCCCTAAAAAAAGATAGAAAGAAAGAGATGAGTATAAAATACTCAGTGAGTGCAATGTCATGTTGAACATGAATGAGGGTTGAAGGTGGTTGTACTAAATATACATGTCAAAATATATTTCAATGTAATTTTAAGAGTTGTTTACAATAAAATAAATTCATATCAAAACTTCCATGACTCATATATTTTCATCAACAACCAAATTTTTATTTTTTTTATTTTTCCAAAATTTTTCTAAGGGTTACCAAAATCACTATTCTACTAATGGCCATTGGAAGAATTCGCCAAGAGATTTTTCACAATTTTCGTAAAATATTCCCCCATCCTTGGCATCGGCCCAAAGCTTTCGAAGGATACCACCACATCATCACAGCCACCTTGAGGAGCTCTCCATCCCACCTACCTCCAAACCGAATTTTAACTCAACCTTTGCGAAATTCATTTCATATTTCAGTATCATAACCATTCACAATGGAATGAAATTTCACAATTCACAATAATAATTTAATTGTAACATGATGCAAACAGTTCAAGAAAATCAAGAATACAGTCACAGATTGATCAAATCATTTAAATTGGATACACCATGATCACTAACTTGTGATAAACCATTATAAAAATCTATTTCAAAGTGTATTTCACAAATCAAGATTTAAAGCCTTTTTATCATTCATACTCAATACAACCATCCACTCATAGTGCTAGCGAGGGTAGCCACTCCCAGTTTTCTCCACAAAAAGAGTATTGCCTTGATCAGCTTGTCAATCCCTAAATTTTTTCACAATTTCACTTTAAGATGAACCACCATCAAATTCTAGGTTTTCTCTCACTAGAAAAGCTCAAATCTTTCACTAGATCTGACTTTCTAGAGATTAGGTTATGAGTTTTGAAGTCTTTAGAGTATGGGTTTTGTGAGTTTTGATTGATCTTTGTTGGAAGCAAAGAGAAGAAGGGAGAGAAGATGTGAGTCGAGAAGAAGAAGAGTGAGAGAAGAGATAAAATTTGGATTTCGTGAATTCTGGAGTCTCATCTCCACTTTTTATATACCCTTATTTGCCTTATTTACTTGGTTGCCCTCTTTCACTTCCATATTACACAAGTGTCCATATCATGCCCTTTTTCGAATTATTGAGAACGTCAACCCTATGAATTTAAGTATTTGTGGTTCTGCTCCTTTAAAAAAATGTGCTCGATAATGAGGAAAGAAAATTTGAAATGGGGAATAAAATTTATGAGAAATAAATTAGAAATAATAAAAATGTGGAATATTAAAAAAAGATGTAATATAATATAAATTGTATATATCATGATTGAGAGTCTTGAGTAACTTAGTGGTATAAAGCTTTTTGGAGGATTAAAGTTCCAAGATTCAATTCTCATTGTCTACAACCAGAAAGCATATTGGCAGGGCAAGACATGAGAACAAAATTGTAAGTGTTGACAATATTGGAGGAAATTGGATGTTGTCAACAAGAATTTGTAAGTGTTGACAAGAATTTGATAAGGTGAAAGAAAGTGAAAGAATTTGGATGTTATCGATAAGAATTTGTAAGTGCCGCCAAAGGGGAAGAATTTGGGTGTTTTCAACAAAAATTTGCAAATGCCGCCAAAGTGGATGTTGTCGACAAAAATTTACAGATGCCGACAAAGTAGAAGAAGTTGGATGTTTATGTCCAACACTAGAGTATACATGTTCTGTTTATGTCGATACAAATGGGATGATGTTAACGCAAGAGTATTCATGTCCAAGGGTGTTAATAGGGCTGTGTCAACACAAGGATGTTGGTGTCCGACACAAGGATGGTGGTGTTTGTATTGACACAAATAAGGTTGTGTCGACATCCGTCCAATACAAGAGTGTTCGTCCTCAACACAGGGGTGTTTGTGTCCACACAAAGAGAGTTGTGTCCACACAAAGAGAGTTGTGTCCACATAATTCTACTGGCCATCCAATGCTCTTATGTCAACATAAACGAATGAGTTATGTCGATATAGAGCTCGATCATTCAATATGTTTATGTTGTTGTAAGTGTCGACACCGAATATAAATCAAACTCTATCAAGTACCGACCATTTAAATAACTGAACACTTAAAATTGAAAATTTATTAACCGAGAGTTTAAGGAAAATTTCTGTGCAACCCAAAGGACTGAAATTTACATTTATATATAATTAATTACTTTCCCATATTTTCACAAAATATATAAAAAAAAAATCAAATAGTCCATTTTGAGTTAACATCACAATTCGAAGTTGTCTAATGTTACACCATATCTTCTTCGGTAACTCCTTTTCCTAGTAGTCTTAGCTCATTGGTGATGATGTTGAAACGAGTTACCATTTCTCTCACCATTTTTCCTCCTCCATTTTTAATGCTTCATATTCTTGTTTAAGCATCTAAAATTTGCTTTTTCTTATTTGATATATTCCTTCATATGTTACTTCTAACCTTTCCTAAATCTCTTTGGCTTTATACATGAAGAAACTCTATTGCATTCAAAAATGCTTAAAGCCAAATGAAACAGGTTCACAGTTTTGCAATTTGCTTAGAAGGTCAGCTACTACTCAGTGCTCATGTCCTTTAATTTTGCTAGAATTTTAACTCTATCTACAACCATCGTTGGAAATTCAATGCTTACTTCTATTATTATCCATGCCATAAGATCTGGAGCAATTACGAAATTTTTCATCATTTGCTTCCAATATGTATACTTACTTCCGTTGAAGAAGGATTCTCTATTTATTGAGCAAGCCTCTGTAGTAATACCGTTTGTGTTGGTTTGAGCCATAAAATGAATCATTGAATCTAGAAATCATTGGACTCTTTCATTTGTTGATAATAAATGTAATAATCTAGAGGGGGTTAATAGGTTATTTAAAACTTTGGCTATTGTTGGTGTTTAAAAGGAAATTAATTTGTATGGAAAAAAAATCAGAGAAGAAAATGAAGGAAACAGAAAACATAGAATTTATACTAATTCCACCTTCTTGGTGTATATCCTCCCCTAGACTTTACTTAAATTTTCAGATCCACTAAGTAACAATTGTTTACATACTAATTTCACAAGTACCAACCAACCTTATAAGTGTTTTTCCCAAACATTTACACTTGCCTCCCAAAAAAAAACCATTACACAGTTTTGGTATATCACGATTTCGGACAAATATACTCTAGTCGAATGTTGTATGTAGTACAAGTAAGAGTCATTCTCATAAAAATATTTTGTATTACCAATTTTAAATTATTTTATTTAAATTGGACAAAATAAGTCAAGATTGTAAAAATATTAAAAATTATGAAAACATTAAAAACATAAATTAATGAATAAAAACCCTAATTTTATAAAACTCTAGGATATCGATTGCATCTATTTTTAATTTTTTATATGGTCCTTTCAAATTCCTTAAAATTTATTGATTATAGAATTATTGTTGATGATGACAGATTTTTTCTAAATTAGATTCACCCAATAGTCATACAATAAAACCCTAATTGATTGATCTAAACCCAATGGTCATATAATTTTGATCAAATGGAATTACTTTAAAATCTATAATTTAGAATTTCTCCTAAAACGCCACATATAGAATTAGTCATCCGTCAATCTCATAATCCTATGCAGATTTTATTGTATTAGACTAATCTCATGTAATTATATTGGCTATAATCATCAAAATGTAGAACTCTAAAATGTATGAAATATTAAGTTCAATAATAAAATTTTATCAAACAATAATCATACCAATAAATATTTAAAAAAAGAAATATATCAAACCATATTATTAATTAAAAAATAGAATCCATCGAGTCTTATAAATAAGAAATCTAGCTAGGCACGATAAAAAAAAAACAAGAAAAGTAAAAAAAAAATATTATAACCCCTTTTGCATCGAAAGGAGATGGAAAAATCTTCCTATGGACACAACTGCTAGGGTTAGTCTTGATCTCCTCTTTTCCTTTCATTTGTGTGAGGCACCCCTTATATTTATAGATTCAAAACTCTAATCAATAAAAGGTGCGGAGTGCTTATGAGACTTGTTTTTTCACTTTAAGTTGGAAACTTGAGTTGTGATGATAAACTTTATCTTTTTGCTCTTCCAAAATTTATAACTTAATCCTTATCATTGATTTTAAAGACTCTTGAAGTAATGTACAACTTTATCCTAAAGATCTCTCATTAGATAAATTTAAGTGGTTTCCCTCTTCACAAGGACTTCTCTTTCTTAAATTTCAGCACTGTAGCAACTTATTCCAAATTTTCAGATGTCTTTTGGCCTGAATCAGCTTGTGCACTCTTCACAAGATTTGTAAACCTTTAAGTCTTCTTTCCAATGCCTCAAGAGTTAGGTTAATCGGATATCGGAACAAAAAGTTATATCTAAAATACTAATAGCTATTTGTCCTATCCAAACTTCTTTAAATAAGTCCAAAGTTTTCTAAAACAAAACTCACGAAATTAATCAGTGTAATATCATAAAATAAGGTCTAAAATAGTTCTAAAATAAATAAATAAAATCTAAAATATTATAATTCAAATGTATAAAAATATTATTATCACAAGCTAATATACTCACACTACTTTAAAATACAAATTTGAGACAACCTTTCTGATCTTTTACAACTGATAGTTAACTTCAATATACTTCAAGATCAAGCTCACAACTCTCAGATACAATCGCGAATGAACAATAAGAAATATGATCAAAAATCAAAGTATGAACAATCATGAATGAACAATGTTATGGTCTTAGGTCGACTTATTTTAACCCTAGGTCAACTTACTAATATTACAAACACCAGTTTCTATGACTTTGGCTCCTTTGACTGACCTAATTTATGATTGAGTCAATTTTTGTGCCTATTTTCCTTTGGATCTGGTTGACTCATTGTTTTGTCAGATCGACTTGATATTAGTTTATCGTGGGTTCATTTCAACTTGCATAGTATTTAGATCGACTCAATTAGATTGCAAAGTGAAGTTTTATAACCTTATTTCATCAGGTCAACTCATTGGCTTTTTCAGGTTGATTCGTGATTTTCTATAGTTAGATAAATTTTTAATACAAGTTGTTCAAGTCGACTTATTATCATAATAGGTCAACTTGTTTGCATCCACATTGGATTAACTTGACCTAAAGTTAGGACTGGGTTAGATCCGAACAAAACCCGTGACCCGCTCGTGCCCGTATCCGACTCATCAAAATTAATCCGATTATATGTGTAAATATATTATAATTATAAGGATAAAAGTGAAATTAGGAAAAAAATATTTTATAAAGACCATACATATATTTTTCTTAGAGAAACTCCAACCACTCATCTTGCTGCCATTTCCAACCCTATCTCTCTCCTACCATCTCTCTCTTGAAACATCATTCCAATAGGTCAGATTCATCTATTGGTACGGTAAGTAATCTTACTTCTTCTCTTTTCTCTATATTTTAAATTTTTTTCATTTTCTTTTTCTTCATCTTCATCGACTAGTAAGGGAAAATATTTTTCCTCTTTCTTTTTCTATTTGTATATAGAGCTCTCTTAAAAAATTCAAAGTTTTTCAAATTTTTTCCTTTTGTTTTTTAAATACTATAAGTACAAGACTCTTTAGAAAAAAAAAATCCCCTTTGAGTTCTATATAGCCAAAAAAAAAGAGATAAAAATTTTTTCCTTTCTTTGTCTTCACTAAAAGATCAATATTTAAATATTATTTTAAAATTTTGGATAAAAAAGAATTTTTGGGTTCGGGTACCCACTCGAATCAAAGTAATTTGCTCCGGTTTGGGATCGGGGTAAAAAAAATATAACCTGGATATCTTGGGTTCAGGTTAAAATAGTGTGTTCGGGTTCAAGTACCTGACCCGGGCACAACCCTACCTAGACTCATATTTAGAGTTAGGCACAACCCTACCTGAACTTGCTGGGTGCGTAGAGAAAGGTGGGTTCCAAGTCTATCCATGATGCAACAATACCCTCCCAAAAGCATGTAAATTGTCGAGTATCGTTTTGTTTTCAGTTTTCCTGTTGTCAAATGGTCTCTTTTCTTTTCTATTCTTTTTTTTGGGGCGCCGCCGGGCGGCGGGGGGGGGAGGGGGGGAGTGGTGGAGGGGTTGTTGAGGTGTTTTTCTCAAAGTTTGAAGTTTCCATTTACTATCCAATTCTTTTGAATATATTTTCCATCTCTCTTCAATCCTTAACCTAGGAGCTCCCCCCCCTCCCCACCCCCACCCCCCGGGGGGGCGGCGCTTCCTTAAAAACAGGGTTGTGTATATTAGACAGCTTAATATAAACCTGAGTTCAAAATTACCAAATTGATTACTGGCTCCCTCATGTCTTGAGATTGACAAATTTTGTGCTTTAGTGAAGCTTAATTTGGTTACAATTTTTATTATTTTATTATTTTTTATTTTTTATTTTTGGAGAAATTTTATCCTCTGAGAAATCCTCCAAAAGCAACACCGCCATCGAAACCTCACCGCGCATCAGGATCGACTTTCCCCCAAAATCGTGGCGCTTGTAGCGGGCCCTCTTGGTGACGGTAAGCAATCCACGAGCAAATTTGGATCTTTGACACAACATACAAAGCAGAAGCAATAATTTGCCCTCCCTGCTGTTTTATTTTTTGACTACATTTTACAATTAAAATTTTTAAAGCTATTAATAGCATCTATAACTTGTTCTTTGTTTTTCTTGCAAAATATTTTACAATAAATAGCTCTGCTTTTAATATGTTATAACTTGAATGGAAGAGCAAATACTTCAATTCATCTTGCCATAATCGGTATGAGATAATTTGCCTAATAAAGACCCTTCAAGTTAGTCAAGAGATTTTAAAATCAAGTTTTCAGTATTAAGATGCGAAGGTTTGTAGTTAAGAGTAGATACTTCATTGTGTTGCTCAAAAAATTATTTAAAAAAAAAAAATTCAAGTGCATTGGTGGGTCGGGTTGAAACATGGCATAATATCCATTGTTCAAGACCTCTAGGTTTAGCAATCATACACCTGGCACCAGTGACCCTGATAGGATATGGTTCAAGACCAGAACAAGGATTGTCCCGGCTGTCATTTGTGTGGGCCTCTCAAGCTAGGAGTCTTTCAAAAAACCCATGCATCCAACATGGATAAGCGTTCTGTCTTTCCAATAATAAAGTCATCCCATATCAAGGAAAATAAAATCAACAGTTTCAATTCACCCAAAAAAAAAGGAAAAAGAAATCAACAGTTTCATGATAAGTTATACTTTAAACCAGCATCAAGTATAATTTCAATTCATCTAATAACATATCCCACCTGTTTCTTTTCGATTAGATGTAACTGGGTGTCATGTTGTGGTCCCTGATGAATAAGACCCGTGGTTCCACTGCCAAGAGGAATAGACACAGCAAATGATTGGATGGCCTTCTGATGCGTCATTTTTTTATGAACTAGCCACTTTCAACATTGAAGCTTTGGAGCAGCAGTGTCTGTGCCCATATCTGGTTTCATAACAAAGTATCAATTTGACAAGCTTTAACAAAGAGCGAAGGGAAGCCAAAAAGAACTCCAATGATGCTAAGAAGAGAAACTAAAAAGGTTTCATCTTCTCCCATCACCATGGTGCCTGGAGTTACGATCAATATCACGATCATTACTATGCATACTCCTAGATTCCCGCTCATCCCTCCTTGCTCTATGGCCGTCTTTTTCTGCCCTTCTCATTCCATAATGTTTGTCATCCCTCTCATCATCACGACTATCTTCATCTACACTTCTTTTTCGACCAGTTCCCACATCTCTTCTTTCTCTGAAGCTGCCACCATCTGCACCCTTCTTTTTGTAATCTCGTTCCCTAGAATCTCTGTGGCCATCACTATCCTCCATTCCATTCCTACCATCTCGCTGATCTCTCCTGTATTTGTCTCTGTCTCCTCGATCCTCAAGATTAATCTCCCTCCTGCTCCGTTCATGATGTTCATGCTCTCTTCTGCTTCCACTGGATCGACTAATTCTAGAGTCCCTGTGCCTACTATAATCCTCTTCATACCCCCTGTTTCTTTCACTGTGTGAATGCCTAGTACTTGAACTTTGCCTTCCTTGGTCCGTACGAGATCGGTCTTCCACCCTTCTACTTGACTTTTGACTTTCAATTCCTTCTTCCAGTTTCCGACTCCGGCCACTATGTCGTTCTGGGCTCCGTGCATCGTCATCGTCAAATACCATTTCATACCTAGAGCATGTGTCCCAAAATGAGACCAAAGATATATTTTTTTCTCTGTGTTGTGTGTCTGTTGTGTTTGTGTGCACACACAAGAGAGAGCGAGAGAGAGATACTTTTCGTTAACATCTGCATTGCCTCGAGCATATTCATCCTTCAATATGTATTTTGTAGGTTGTGATTTGCTCCCAGATCCTTCAGAGCAATCTTTTGCAATGTGATCAGGAGCACCACATTTGTAGCATCCTCTTCCTAAAGCCAGAAAGAATTACATGTCAACTACTTTGCTCGAAGAAAAGACCAAGGGCTCTTAATATAAAAAATGAAGGTTGTCTCATATTGCACACTCTAAAGGCAACTGGTACTAGCTTTAAGAGGAATACAAAAATTAATTCAAACAGGAAAAAAGTTCAAGGCTCGTGTTTTAAGAAGACAAACAAACTACTAGAATAGAAAGACTAACAAAGCAAAAGCAAAGCACGAAACCTTAATTGTCTCGACAGACTAAATAGACAAATTGCAAAAACTGCAGAAAAACAAGCTTAAAGACAATTAGCAAACAAAAATAACGAAAAGCATCACTCATCAATCCAAGCTTAAAGACAATTAGCAAACAAAAATCAGAAATAAAAACATGCTGCCTCTACCCAGATCTTCAAGGGTCCTCATGGTAGAGAGGTCCCTTTTTAAGCCATTCACAAAAATGATACATGTACCTGCCATGCTCTTAAGGAGGTACCCTCTCACCTCAATAGGATGGATGAGGTTTTCCAATTATGTGCCAATGGCCATCCTACGAAGCAGTTTGCATCTGCTTCCTTTAAGCCAAGACCTATGACGTATGTAGACATAGATACAAACACAAGCAAACATGACTATGTAGCAGATTTTTCAAAAAATAAAAGAATGGACATGTCTACAGGACACAGTGCCAAACAAACATCATTTCTATGTACATATAGATTGTGTGATTGTTATCAATGAAGATTGCAAATAATTCTGCGTGAACCCATTCAACATGTGCACCACGGAAACATACTAAGAAAAATCCTCTGTGTGGACTCGAAACTTCCTCATAGCAATTATCGCTATTTAAATCTTGGACCGTGCTTAGAGAATGGTACATCTCTCACCAAGCTAAGCTGGATGCTATATGTGATGCAATATTAGGAAATGAGCAATTTATATAGCTCATATGTGACTATTTTGTAGTTTACTCACAAAGGAGATTCTTATAAATATCTGAAAGAATACAAGCATTCCAAGATTTTCAATAACTCCCCAAGCAACTCTGTAGGGAAAGTCAAACCAAGACACAGCAACCTTGCCACTGCTCAAGCAGAATCCCCATCTTCAGAGTCATCCTTGGACCCTGTCCAAAAGATCTATACTCCCCATGCAACTCCAAAAAGTTCCCATACAAAACATTCAAGCAAATTAGAGAGCATCTCCTTCTCCACCTACCAATCATTGGTGTTCCTTACGAAAGGAATATCCATTCCCATTCCCACTCCATCGGTAGCTCAAGCCTCAAATTCACATATCAAATCCATCTTACCATTAATGAGAAAGAAGACATTATGGAGGTGCTCCATAAGGCTATTTGATGGCATCATGCATCACAATAAAATCTCTTTGTGGCATAGACCCACATCCCGTAACAAGCCATGCCAAGTCATAGCACACCTTTCCCCATATCCACTTTAAAAGAAGGCACTCATTCAAAGTTGGCCCTAGATCTAGTGCCCAAACTCCAACTTGCAAAGGACACTTTCAAATACTACAATTTAGAGACAGTCAAGAGATACTCCCAAGTTCCTTATATCACCCAGTAAGATCTCCCCAAATCCCCATTGATATACACACTGGTACAGCATCTAGCACTTTAACAGCACAACATACATCCATTTTCTTCTTACGTACAAGATATCAAGAACTGACCATGCCATTGCAAGAAGGCCAGGGCAACAGCAAATTACCTCCATTAATCAGTAGGCCAATCGATCAATATCTGCATGAGAAGACATCTGACATTGCTTGGAATTTTGTTCCAATACTTCCAATAATATCATTACTCATGCTCAATGCTTGTATGATCTCATTTTGAGAAGAGTATTCTCAACCTTTTGGCACATGTTCTGCTTCATGTTATATGAATAACATTACATTTCACTTCGTGCTACGTGCTTGGGGTTGCAAAATGCTTAATTGATTAGATTTACAGATAACACTGATGATTAGCTTTCCATTTCATGGTTCAATCTACGGTGAATGAACTATAAACTCTGTCAGATATTAGCTGTGTATAGAATGAACTTCTCTAAACCAATTATTGTTGATTGTACTGAAATTTGATAGAAAATTTTTGTTGCTACTGTTCAATCATCAGCACTACTCATGAGAACTGCTTCTCATGATTGTCCATAACTGGTTTATAAGGTTTTGATCTAGTTCTCTTTATCCACTAAGGCCATTGCTTTTCACAATCATTTAAAAGATTTCTTTCATCAGAATCTTAACAATGGCCAATGGTGATCCTCCAGCCACTCCTACTACCACTCCAAAACCTACTGGTTCTGATTTACCATTTTGGTCTTCAGATGGACCTATTACTATAACAACTACCAAATTGACTGGTTCTAAATTTTCTTATGGTTTAATTGGGTTGAATTATGTTTCATGAGACAAAAAAGAAACACTAAATTAAAAAAAAAAAAAGGAGTAACAGTTCTGCTGCCATGCGATCTGTGGAAAAACAGTCAGATGCCCAATTCTAAATTTCTTGTGGAGCTCTATCAATGAATCACAGGCCACCTTATTTATTCTTCTAAGACCTGTTATGAAGTATGGGAGCAAGCCTAATGACTTTACATCAAGGACATCTCTCACTTCTGCCATGTTGAGTCCAAACTTGGATGCTCCGAAGAAGTAGGACCTTCCAAGGCTACTTATCAAGGTAAGATTCAAACAAATATCTATTTACACACCTGCTAATGTCTAACATTCTGTAAACGCCTACATGGCACAGATAATCTGGAAATTACCTGTGTCTGACACTTTTTTGCACATAATACCCATACCACATTTTAAAGACACGTGTAGGACATGCCTTCCCTATACCCTCATTTTATAATATCTGGCTTTAGCTAGACACTTCTAGGACAGATCCCGAACACTTAAAAATCACTTGATGGACACAACAATTCATACTTTGTAACTTTGGAACCTAAAAAATAAAAAAAATAAAAAATAAAAAAAAAAGAAAGAAAGAAAGAAAGAAAGAAAGAAAAGAAAGAAGAAAAGAAAAGAAAAGAAAATGACCACTTAACATGGAGTATAACAGATACTCAAACAAAAACTACCATTTACTCAAAATGAAGGAAGCTATCTTTCTACAAATAATAATAAGTTGAACATATGCCATATCATTTTTTATTTCATTTGGACAAGCTAATTGAACTTTTTAAAACTACATAACACTATACTTTTAGAGATATACATGTTTTTAACATGTCCATGCCATGAACTCACTTGAGAATTTTAACTTCAACATTATGTCTGTGTTGGTGTCCGTGTTTATCATCAAGAACTTAATACAGCTTGGATATTATCGCAGAAACGAGTCCAGTGGTTGCCTAGATCATTGTTCACTCAAGTAGCTATAGAAAATAGAAAATAAAAAATCTGTGTACAAGATCAAACAAAATAACCGAAAGACTATATCCAATAGAGGACAGTACTTGGTAGGCTAGAAGCCACCGAAACATCATATAAATGGAAACAACAGTACCTGAAGAAATTTAAACCAAATGTAAAAACTAAAATGGGAAAAGAAAATCTGAGCTGTCTAAAGATTATCACCAGCTAAAGAGAACCACATTGCTCTATATCAGTTACAACATTACCTTTTCCGTTTTGATTGTCCTTGCGTCTATATTGGGACCAAAGCTTTGCAACACTTTGACTGAAATCCACATGTATTCTTCGATCATCAATCAAAGCATTATCCATCTGCAACCAAAAAATTATGGAACAGAGTTAAGCCAACTAAAATTCCTAGAACAGAACAAAAGAAATGCAATATATAAATTACTTTATTGGACTTTATATAATGTATCAATACCAGAGCAAAATGATTAAGCAATCAATATTAATTGCTCAACTTCAATACCAATAAAAATAACTACAGGCTACCACATGATGCTTTAAAGGATGGTGGCAACCACTTCATCACACAGACACATATATCACAGGGTAGGATATATCCATTTCAAAGTTGATTAAAGTACCTTAACCTTTCATGTGGGAAATGGGGGGGGGGGGTTCCCCACTATACTGATCTCTTTATCAAATGTGGAAAATTAAAGACATAATTTAAACAAGAATTAAAGGTTATAAGTTGGCAAACAGGGCCTTGAATGACCAAGGTGTTTTGGCCAATCATTATCAAGGTCCAATATCCAGATGCACTCATCATGGCTGATGCTGATCATAAATCAGGTCTTGGATTTCCTGCCCACTAAACTTGGGAAAAGACAGCTCTTAGGTCATTTCTTTTGGTACAAATGCCCAAAGATAGGAGCTTTTGCTTGATGTCAAAAAAGACCAGGTGCTGCAGACAAGTTCTAAAAGGGGTTTCTGCAATGAAAAGAGAGTGGACCTTTTGCTTTGTGCTGCAACTCAACCAAACTAAGCCTCTATCCCTACTTCGTTGAGGTCGACCATTTCAAGTCAAATAAGAACTATGGAATCACCTCTCTTAGATTTTTTCTTAGATCTTCTATTTTTCTAGGAACAACTTTAGCCCTTTCTTTTCCCTGCAAAACAGTGAACATCCACTCTCTCTCTCTCTCTCTCTCTCTCTCTCTCTCAAACATGATGAATCTAGATCTTGGCATCTCTCCCTCTCTGAGTCCAGATATCATTTGTTCTCTCTACCACTCTCTAAAATTCCAATAAATATGGATTTTGGCCTCTCCTTCTCCAAAGGCGGCAGCGGAGCTCCAGTCGGAACCCACAACTATTCAAATCAATCCAGTGAATTTAGACTAGGCATCTCACTCTTTATCTTTGAAGACAACACCAAAGTTGCAAAATCGAAACCTCTCTAGCAAATTTAGACTAGGCAGCTCACACTTAATCTCTGAAGACAACTTCGAGTTGTATGCCAATGCTGAAGTGAGAGTTTCTCACAGAAGTCCTTGGAAATTCACATCTATTTGTACGACACTTTTCTTCTGTTGGTCCTTAAGGTTTGTGATGGTTCTTGCGCCCTTTTTTAGGAGGATCCATAGATTGGGGACTTGCCCTAGACAATCATCTTATTCGGATTTTCATTTCTTTAGAATTCTTAACAAAGGGGAAGTTAGTGAGTTTTCTTCTTTA
The DNA here is from genome assembly GCA_033439265.1 of Dillenia suffruticosa. NCBI lineage: Eukaryota > Viridiplantae > Streptophyta > Magnoliopsida > Dilleniales > Dilleniaceae > Dillenia > Dillenia suffruticosa. Next base: position 9,028,892 of record JAVTVX010000005.1, read on the forward strand.
ATCTCTCTTCTTCATGATAATGATCCTTCCATTCATGGCCTTGACACTAAAATTCGGAATATCGATTTTTCAGGGCTTTTACCAGTAGATGTTTCTTTCATAATCTGACCACTATTCCCCAAAGTTCTCATTTTCATTTAAGCAATTTCATTTGGAATGCAAATATTCCTACTGAAGTTAAGACTTTTATTTGGTCCATCATGCTTAATAAAATTAATATCAATAATCTTCTCCAAAAAAGGAGACCTAATAAGGGTATCTCTCTGAATGTTTATGTTATGTGGTATATCAATTCAGAAACTAAAAACCACTTACTTTACATGGATCTATTGCGAAGGAGTTGTGGAATCACCTCTTTGTAGTGTGTGTAAATGTTTAGATTTGTCCTAGAAGTTTCCCTCACTTGTCGCTTACTACTTTTAGAGATTTTTTTAGGGTAAAAGGATGCTCAATTATTGTGAAAATTCACGCTTTTGGCCATCCCACAGTGTATTTGGGGAAGCAAAATACCAAAATTTATTCGACCATTGAAATATCTCTTTTCTGAGACAAAGCTATCTTTTATACTTCTCGATATGTTCATGCCTTGAGATTTATAAAGATTATAGTCTAGAAAATTTGAAAACGAATTGGAAAGAAATTGTACATTAAATTTCTTTGCACATTCTTCCTTATCCAATACATTATTCTTTTCCTATTAGAGAGAAAGAGAGAGAGAGAACTGGATAAGTTTCAATTTCAACATACCTTAAAATAAGCTTGCTCACATGCCTCCTTAGTTTCAAATTCTGGACCAAAAAATAGATGACAATTTTTAGTAGCATCATAAGTTCCCACTTGTTAACAAAACCAAAGAAGAGTCCAATCAATAGTGTAAACAACAATATGCCATACAGACACAAGCAAAAGATTTCCATTCAACCCATGGTCTGAATCGCCAGCTTTACATTGGGCCATGAAAGAAGTATCAATAATAATCAAGCTCTTTCAATTATGTAGTAGAAAAGAAATTAACCTTTAAGCTCACCTGCTAGGTCAAACTGTTGGGACAAATGAAACTCATTAAAATCAAAGCAACAAGAGAGACAGAGAGAGAGAGAGGGAAAAAAAAAATCATCCAGAATGAACTTATATCTGTTAGAGCATATGTGACAAAAGCTCCTCAGCTGACCGAAGCTTGAAGCAAACTGGAACTGTTGAGATCTGAGACTCCATTAAAGTTAGCACTGTATAGAGCCACGATCAAACGAACTACGTCACATTGAATTCCAGATTTCCCGATTGTAACCATATCAACAGCATGGCTAGGGGAACTGGATGTCAGACATACCGTTTTAGTGGATATTTTATTAAAATGAGGCGCATACATATGTATGCTCTGTACCCACACTATGCATCTGTACCTAACTCCATGTAACATGGAGATTAACATAATAAAAAACAACATATCATCACATGTTATGTCACCACCTAAATGCATTATTTTGAACCAACACCCTCAACCTATGTACACTCACCCAAGCTAGGCAGTTCAGAGCTAGGATTTTCCTAGTGAAGAGGAACTTGAAAGCAAATTATTTGTGTTAACTAATGGTTCAAATTAGCTGGGAGATACCAAAGCTCAAGTTTCTTGAGATTGAGATAAAAAGCCTCAAAGTGAGCTTGAGTAAGGTTTATAGAAAATAAAGTCCATCCCAACAAACTCCTACCACATGAATCTGGCTTAAGTTGTTTGCTCAAATTATATGCTGTAAAGCATATAAAAGCCTTTTAAAATAAGTTTTATCAAGATAGAAATGGTGTCTAACTTGTTTATTTATGATCCAATCTCAACAAAATCCCTAATTAAGAATCTAGTAGTTTATTTTCAATAAGTTTCTGTGCCCTATACAATTTCCATTCCTAAAGGAATAGAAGTTTAGTACAATTCGTAATATCATGCAAGTTAGACTATCACTAATCTTAACTTCCCATTGAGCTTGACATGATATAGAATACAATCATCTTACATATAGAGGACTGCCCCTAAAATTGTCAGAATTAATATAGTCCAAGTGTCAATTTGGAACTATCTTTATAAGTGAAGAAAAAAATATAAAAACGGGTGCAAGAACAACCCAAAATTCATGAGGAGAACCAACAAAGTGAGCACCAACAAAAACATCAATAGAAGGAGAATCAAAATTTTATTGAGGCAAGCCACATTCTAAGGTATCTGAGGAAGCTTTCTCCAACATCACTCACCCCATCCATCCACAAGGAAAAAAAAAACAGAGAGAAAGTGAGAGAGAGAGAGAGAGAGAGACCTTTAAATTTCGTTACTACATTCCAACCAAAAAATAATAGCACAGAAGGATGAAAAATAGTAAGTTTCCTCTAAGGTGAAGAACAAATACTGCCCTGCAAGTTTACAATTGGAAAAAATAAAAACCATAAAGATCTGCAATTAGTTGCAAAACAGAGGAAGAAACTAGTCCCTAAAGCTTCCTGCTTTAATCTTTAAAAAATTAAAAAGATATATATGTGATCAACCAACTCAAACCATCCATATAAAGCACTTTCCTCAACCAAAACTACAGCCTTCTCTACAAGTCACCTTTATGCCAAATCTCGCAAAATGCTTTACACAAAAGTGGAGCCCTTTCAACCACACTATCTCCACTCTAGGGTCACATAAGCAAATAGATCAGACCTCACTTTTTCCCACTAGTTTTGTGATGGTCCAATTCAATTTTAGCTTCAGTACCAACTTTGCAATCATTTGCGACAGTTCAATTTGATTTTCACTTCAGTACCAACCTTGCATACGATCCATGCAAAGCACAGTCCTTAACCAAGACTAGAGCCTTCTCAAAAGTTACCTTTAGGTTGAATCTCGCAAAATGCTTTCTGCAGTCCCTTTAACCACACTGCCTCCACTCTAGGGTCACATAAGCAAATAGATTAGACTTCACTTTCTCCAACTAGTTTTGTGACAGTCCAATGCAATTTTAACTTCAGTACCAATCTTGCATACCTTTCCATAAAGAACTTAGTCAATGCCTTGTCAATTAACCTGAGATGAGCCTACAAAAGCATGTCCAATCCACTAACAGAACTATTCTCAGACCTTCAAGGTGGTTCAAACCAAGCATCAGGCAGAAAGATTTACAATGTGACAGGATATTCATTAATCCCGACAACAATAGAGGTGGAGGTCAGCCAGTTTCCAAATGAGCTCTCCAAAGAAAGGCAGAAATTACAGGTGGTTGAAGGGGATTTCAATATGTTAATAGCACCCAAAGAGAGGAGAGTCTTCTATGAAGACATTTGATGATTTTCTAAATCATATAATAATATGTTGTATTTTCCTCTATCTAAATGGTTCCTTCATACACTCCATCTTTAAATGAATCCATCTTTATCTAGAATTTATCAATTTCTTGTGTTTGGCAAAAGTGTTTGGGGCAAGAAAATTTCTTTGCAATGAGCTTGAAGAAAGAACCCAGTTGAGAGGACTTAGCGAGCCAGAAGTAAGAGATGGGTTATGGCTAGTCAGGTACAGCCCCTCCCCCCCCCCCCCCAAAACCAAAAAAAAAAAGATCCTTGAGAAACACAAGCCATTCATATATGAAAATCAAATTCAAACATAACATATGAAATGACTGAATGACTGTACACTAATTCAATATGCAGTAACAGAAACAGCAAATATATCACTTAAAATCAAGAGAGAAAGTGCTGAAAATTGTCTCGTGCACATTGTGTGGGACTGCATGGGAAACAAAACTTACCAATAAAAGCATAGCATAAGCTGTCTCCAGTCTTGTAGTCACGAATAATTTCAGCCCTGCCAGCACACCAGTTACACTATGAAATCGTAATTTCCATGGCAGAAACTATGAATAAAAGGAAGGAATGGTTCAGAAGTTACGATGTCACAGTTCCAAAGCGTGAGAAAATGGTATGCAAGTCCTCATCCTGCAAGATTGTGTAACATGAGATGGGGCTCGAATAATAAAAAGCAAAGCATAGTTGTGATTACAATGCATTCGTTGTTGCTCAACAGAGACAAGTACAAAGCAATTCATATTTGAGGATATGCTCACTTCAGTAACCGGATTCAGTTTACAAACAAATAGCACATTGTCAGGAGGCTTTATCTCTGCTTCTGGAATGTCACCAATCTGTAGTTTGCATAGAAAAGAATAAAAAAGATAAAAATAAAAACCTTGTACATTGCATTTAACCTCATCTCAGAATATTTAAACATACTAATGTTGGAAATACACACTGTCTCAAGGACAACTGCACTGGAATGTGCTTCTTTTGCACGGATGACCTCCTCCAACTCTCCTGCACTTAATTGCTCATCCATGGGCACCCAATCATCTTCTAGCCGCACATCATCATCAACCTGCACACAAAGGCAAAATAACTATGAAAATTAGAATTCATGTAATTGATTAGCAATATTTTTCCCTCCTCGTAAAGGAAGGGTATAAGTAAACCTTGTTTTTCAAATTCTGCTTAAGAAACAAGTCATAAATTCCTTATGGCTCTCCTTTTTTCTATTTTTGGATATAAAGATGATGATGTGATACAATCTATTCTGCATCATCTGCATCAAATATTAAAGCCTTCATATAGCATATAGACGTGATAGATCAAGTTCACTAACAACTACAATTGGTGTACAATTTCCACCATGACTGGATTGAGGGGCTTTTGGTCAATAACAGACTAAAAAATCCTAACGGTATTAAAAAATATTATTTGTTGATTACTATTTTCTTTAATTGTTATTGGGGATGTGTACTTTGGTCACACTCTAGGAAGCAAGGATATTTCAAAATGGAAGCCTTACCAATATCAGAAACGATACTCCCCAGATGCTCGCCCAATATGTGTTGAACACTTATCATGGCATATTTGCTTTTAATTACTTTAGAGAATATCAAGATATTGATGAATATTTCACAAGTATTTTTTCAGGCAATCACATTCACTAACAATTTGAGTACTTTATTTATTATTTTATGTGACAATATGAGAATGAAGAAACCACACTTTCAAATTGTTAAATTGTTAGTTTGCTAGACTAGATTTATTTATGAATATAAATTATATGAAAATAGCAAAATTTAGTCCATATAAAAGTATTAATTTTATTATTTTACTGTCGTTTCCTTGTATTCTAACTTTTGAAATTTGTGTATGGTTGTGTCTATGGAATGTCCTATATTTATGTTTTTGTTCATGCATCTTTTTAACTGTCTCAGACTTTCAAACTTAAAAGAATAACACTATTTTCAGTGCAAAATATTTTTATAAAAATTTTAAAACAAAGCCCATATCCTAGTTTTTGAAAATGTCTCACCCCCATATTTGTAATGTCATGCTTTGTCGTGCTTCCTACGTCCCATGTAAAAAGTATTTTAACAGCACATATGGCCTGTAGTTTATTAGTTTCTATCAGGCATCAAACTTTGCATCTATATAATTTTGGCAACATGAACCACATATGTTAGAAAATTGACCTCAAAGTTCAAATTATTGCAAATCCTTTCTTCGGCATTGAATAAATGAAGAATTAACATTCACAGACAACATATCATAACCAACATATAGTCATGGAAAAACAGGAGCACAAAAAATCCTACTGGCACTGAATCAGTTTATACATGATGGCTTAAATGCATTGGTGTCCTGTATATATGCAAGCACTTGATACACATACCTCATCTCTAGGCTTTCCTTCCGGGGAAGCCTCAGGGATCAACTCAGCCAGCTGGGGAGGATCATCAAAAGGATCATCTAGTATATACGTGTGCTTGATTCTGTTCAGACATATTATAATGGCTGGATCAGTTTGAGATAAATAAATATATAGATAGTTTGCAGGAAACAGGATTAGCTCATTGAAAATTATTCAGAGTCAAGCAAAATTCACCGGATATTTTTATATGGTCTCCCCTTGTCATCCACAAAGGTTTCATTTATCCTTGACAATGTTTCAAGCCCTTCAGCAACCTCACCGAACACCTGCAGAGAGCCACTTCACTATATGTAATTGTTTGATCAACTAAGATACAAATTATGGTAAATCACTCCCATTCAAGAGGACTGAAAATGTATAATTTAGCCTTTAAAAGCATTCTTCTACAACTAAATTTTACTTTCCTTCCAAATGAGAAGAGAGAGGGAAGACTTGAAACTCTTACTTAATACAAGATCAAGATTTGGTCATAGTTCTCTGACCAGCAAGCCTATGACTACATCCATCCCTTAGAAAATATAATGCACCAACCCTGCTTCTGAGCAGATGAGCCTATTTTTTTTAATGTTTTTCTCCCGATATGAAAGCCATGAAGAATATACAATAAGATGCAACAAGGTGATGCACCCTTACAACCTAAAAGGCAGTAGAAAAAACTTTACTGGACAGTTACATTATCAGATACTAATCGGTAGTTGTTGCTTGAAAAGTTTGAAAGAGTGGCCTCCAACAAGTGCGGCATGCTTTTTTAAATTATTAACACAGTTCAAAACTTGCTAATAATGATCTTAAAGAAATATGATTGTAATTAGTCACATGGCATATGTTAAAGATAAGATAAATCAATAGGCAATGATTTAGTTATATAAATATACAGTGGCTACTAACATCTGGCCTTTGCTACATGCACAGTGATGTTAAGGAAGGGTACTCACTAATAGAAAGAAAAATACAGGTCGTCACACAGTTCAGCAGATTCAAAGCAGTTTGGATGGCAATTCCTTATTAACTAATAATTATCCTAATTGTAACACCGTGAACAGGCATCTCCATGTCCAATGATGAACCATTTTATGATCTCATCATATTATACATTGAAGCTTGATTTCTCAAACAAATTTTTGTCACTTCTGTAATGTTTTGAAGTCCAGCAACTACATTAAAACATACAAGGCATCACAAGGCCACTACAGTCGTCGAGAAAATGAACACTGCAATATTAACTCATAAAAGCACTAGAACTGGGGGACTTACAGTGTGTTTTCCATCGAGATAATCAATATCGTCTCGTAGAGTGAAATAGAACTGAAAATAAAAAGAACGTCTTCAGCATATATGTGTGATAGGTGCTACGATATGGCATTGATTCTAACTACGCATCCACAATCCAGTCTGTTAGACAAACCGACAACAAAAGCTATATTAAAATCATTTAACAGGTAAAAAGATGTAAAAACCTGGGAGGCATTAAGATTCTCGCCAGCACTGGCCATTGCAACAGTGCCAGTTTTAGAGTGCTTGACATCCAGATGAATCTCATCACCAAAAAATCGAGCCTGGTCACCATATAGGAATCTGAAAGATGAACATGAAAACAACATGAAATGAGAAACTTATCTAAACATGTATGCAGAATAAAAATAAAATTGTTGAATATCCAATGAAGTGGTAGCATATTGTAGCAGATTTTAGTAAGAGATATCTCACTTGTAGATAGAATCACCACCAGAGCCATTTCCAGTAGGGTCACCGGTCTGAGCAGTGAAATCTTTCTGAACCGTGTGAAATAAACAGCCATTATAATATTTAATTCTGTATCATCAATAAAAATAATATCTATCAGCACCAAAAATCAAAACCCAAGAAATATGATGAAAATCCAAATGTACAAACCCAAACTAAAAAAAAAAAAAGTTAGCAATTCTCATCCCAAACATCATTAACAAGAATGCATGAACAAGTTTTGACGGCATAACCGTAAGACTATTCATTTGACTAGATAACAATTCATATTTGTGCTTACGCTGAGTTGATTAGGGTTATAATCTAATACAATTATATCTTTAGTCAAACTATACACTACGATTTCTCAATTTTGACAAACTGCCATTATCAAAAGAGAGAGATTACTTGCAGAGCTTGAGGAAGTTCTTGGAGGTCAAAGGACAGCGATCAGTGTACAAGTCCACCACTATGTCTCCTAAGCTCGTCACTATCAACACCGACATTTTCTCTCTCTCACCAGCAACTTTGTTGCATTAATCCTGCTAGGAGTTGAATTCAACAGGTCTTCTGCTCTTTATAAAGCAACAGCAAGTGCGAGACTCAGTTGTAGAACATGAACACAGTGGGACAACCAAAACCAACAAACTTTAGGTAAAGCTCCCTGTCAGTGTCTCTGTCCCTGCTCATGATAGGCTCAATTCATTTCTAAACTTTATCATGTATTTAAATCATCTTTAGACATAATAAGATAGATACAACAAAAAATAAATTTCCCCAAGAGCCCTCATCCCATGTAATCTAAGAAATCACCATTCTACCAAGTTCGCAAATTATAATTATCCCAGTAAATAAAATTCCCATTTTATGTTCAAATATTAATTTTATAATAAACCTCAAAAGTCCAAAGAATTGTTAACTCATCTGTTCTAAATTCACCAAACACTTGCCTGAAAAATCCCACCTTATAACTGGCTTTAGCTCCTCCGATACCATAACCCCACCCCCCCAAAAAACAAACAAACAACCAAAAACCCCAAATTTTCAATTTTTGCCATCTAATTAATTAGACATAGAAATCCTAATCTAACCGAGGAAAAGAAAGGGAACCCAGTTGCAACAAATGTTCATAGACAAAGATAAAATCAGCAATAATCAAATTAAATCACATGCTCTTGTATTCTTTTGCGAGAAAGAAACCACTGATTTCACGAACAAAAATATAGCAATTAAATTTGATAATGAGAGAGAGAGAGAGTACTAACCAATGAAGAGGGAAGTTGAGACGAGAGTCCTGATAGCCAGGGGCGAGAGCGCGTGGGTGCAATAAAAATGGCTACGATCACACAGTTCAAGCGCTAAGCCTAATTGCAGAAGTGAACCCCCCAAGACTTTTGGAAATAGAAAATTATACAATCAAAATTGGTGCAGATTACATAATTCAAGCATAAGCTTCAGCCTGATTGCATAATACAAGCACCAGTTTACCTTAAAACTCACCTAGGTCACCAATTTCGAGAAAATCCAATTTTGGCCATGGAAGAGTGCAGACTTTTAAGAGGCTGTTTTTTGGGGATTTGAGGGTGGATCTCAGATGCTTAGGGCTTCAAAATGGTAGCAGTGATGATGGTTGGTTATTGGGTTGAAGAGAGGAAAGTGATTTCAGGGGTTTTAGGCCACAGATGAAGAAAGAAGGGTTTTCCCAACTGTGCGCGAGGAAGAGGAAGAGGAAGAGAGAAGAAGGGGGAGAGAAAAAGGGAAAAACGACTGCTGGCCGTGGATGGGGCCGCGGGAGGTGAAGAAAGGCCACAGATGAAGAAAGAAGGGTTTTCCCAACTGTGCGCGAGGAAGAGGAAGATAGAAGAAGGGGGAGAGAGAAAAAGGGAAAAACGAGTGCTGGCCGTGGATGGGGGGCCGCGGGAGGAGAAGAAGGTCGCCGTGAGGGGCTTGCTTTCGGGTGTGAATGCGTGGGTTTAGGGGAGATGTGAGAGAGAGAGAGCGAGGGAGGAGAAAGAATTCACATACGTGTTTGCGCTATATTTTTTTAATTAAGTACACGAATTCAATTCACGATTTAATTACGAAGTCGATTACATTGATTTTTATCCTAAAACAAATTTCAATCAAATCAAACCAAATTAATTAAATAAATATATAAATATCTGATGGATCAATTCAAAAAACGTAAAAAAAAAAAAAAAAAAAAAAAAAAACAAGGAAAGTAAGAAACTAAAAAATATATACATTCGAATTTTTATATATAGTATTACATTCCTACATTTAGTGGGTTGTCCTGTTAGGGTTTTATGTTCAAAATTAAGCGCCAGGATTCGTGGACGGTTGGGATTAAGGCTTAGGGCGGGGTCCATTATAGATATATGAATATTTTTTAAAATTACCAATTTAATTAAAGTAAAATACAGTGTCATGTTATTCTTAATTAACCCTATTTAAAAATCAACTGAATTATTAGCCTAGAATTGATGACAAATGAATTTGGTTTAATAAAAATACTTAGAGCACAACATTTTATAAGTTATATATCTATGGTAATATTTTACATATTTAAATTAGAATTTTATGAATTTTGAATATAATTTTATATTCTTAAATTATATTAATCACTATATTATCGCCCCAAAAAAGAATTTTTTATCTAAGCTCTTGGCCGTTACTATGAAATTTTCGGTATAATTTTTTTATTGCTATGATTCTAACACTTTCGTTTTATGTATTTGTTCGTTATTTATATAAATGATTTAAGAAGTAGAGTAAGAAAGTATATCCACTCTAAAATTTACTTCGGATGTTTTTATCTTATTTGCATATAAGAAGGGATTTTGGCAACCACGGAGAATGGGGAACAACTACAAGATCGCAACTCGAATTGTTAAGAACCTCGAAGAAAGGGAGTAGAATTTGGTTAAGTATGAGGAAGCTCTCAATTAATGCGTTTAGATTTTTATTACCTTGAATAAGTGTTCTATCTATGTGTCAAAAGCTAAGCACTCATGGTTTTTATTTGTTGAAGTATTTCATTTTTTGCTTTAGGTTGTGTAGTTACAGAATTGTTGTAAGCTATTAAATGTCACTATTTGCCCTTCTCATCACCATAGCTCCAGGCGAAACCAATAAAAATTTGCCTTATGGAATTGTTGATGATATGGATGCCAACTTAGCAACACCTTTTCTCAATCCTATTTTTGTTACCTCCAGCAATAAACTGCATCTGTCGAAATCTTATACTCAAAATTGAGAACTTTTTATTGGTAAAATATATTTTAATGATAAATAAAATTAGATTTGATTATAAGCAATCAAAAGTAAGCAAATGATGAATAAAAATTAGTAAACTTAAGCCGGATGATGGTGCTATTTAAGCAAGTGAGTTGAATAGGAAATAAGACAACTAAAATGTTGAAAATCCAGATTTGATCGACCTGCCAAAAACTAAGTATTCAAAAATATGAATATTTAAAATATAAAAAAAAAATGAGAATAAAAAAATAGTGATATTTGTTTTCCCATGTATCAATTATCTTAACATTTATTTTTTCAAAATTTTTCGAAATCATGAACTTTTCAAATAAAATTCATCTAAAAATCAAAATCAGAATTTTGTTTTTTGAATGGAGACTTAACTTCTTATTCTTAAAGAATTAACTTTTGAAACATTTTTTATTAAATTCAAATGAAAATAGTTCCTTATTTACATGTAATATGTTAAGTAAATAAAAATGTAAAATGTCAACTGCGCGCAAGGGCGGCAAGCCACGAGTGCTCCAAGTGCCCAAGCGGATAGCCATGAAGCCCTATGCACTCAAGTGAATAGCTGCAAGCATCCAAGCACGCGTGAGCAACCAACCGCGAGCACACTAGTGTGCTCAAGTAGGCAAAAGCGAGTGCAAGGTGCACTCAAGTGGTCATCCGCTGAGCACAAGTGACCAACCGGCTATACTCAAACAGCTAATCATGAATATGAACGGTCAACTGCTTGCTCATTTAGCCGACCGATGATTCAAGCAATCAACTGCCAAAACATTATAAGGAACAAAGTGCTTCTCTAGCCGACTGAACCAAATCAAAAACTAAGCGAAATTCTCTATTTTTCAACCACATTCTGGAATCTAGCCAATTTTGGTCAACTATTTATTGTCAGAGGAAGTTTAAGATAGAAATAATGTGTACATTGAAAATATTCATAAACTATTCAGAATTGATGATATGGACCAAACAAATTCCTTATTTAATTAAAATTTGAATTCGAAGTCAACATCTTACGATTTTTTAAAAAACTCTTTAGTTTGTCAAACTAACATGCAGTTTTAAATTTTCTTGAGACAGGATTTGATTAACGAAAAGAAGTAATAAATTAAGGACATCAACGGGCAAAACATTTAATGAAGACAACCGAAAAAATTTAGAGGTTGATAAAGATCATTAATTACCCTGGCATTCAAATTCACCGACCCTTCAACAGCTCTATTGAACTCATTTATAAATGCCAAAGTAAAGAAAAAACAAAAAGTGATAGAGAAGGAAACCGATCAATGAACAAATATAATGCACTCCAATGACTGACTTAAAAATCTCTTTATTTCTTGAGAGAAGACACACTATGTCTTCCACCCATTTCTCATTCAAATGTGTAATCTCTTGTATGTTTAACCTTTGTTACTCCCAAGAAGTATAGTCACAATCTCTATAAAGTTCACATATCTCCTGTATCAAATATTCTAAAGAATCGAGAGGGTTTTTTTGTTTGGGTTTCAGATAGAGAAAGACAATCCATAAGGTTGTGAGTATTTCGGAACGAAATCTTGTAAAGGTTTCACTTGCAAATAAGAAGCAAGTGGTGGTAAAGAATTCACTTGCACTCGTAAAGCAAGTGGGTTGTGAAGGTTTCACTTGCTCTTGTGAACCAAGTAGGTTGTAAGATTCCACTTGCATTTGGAAAGCAAGCAAATTGTACTATTTAAAGAAATAGTAAAAATCTAGGAGGGTTGTCTGGAAGTGGATATATATCAGATTTGATAAAATCACTATAAAAATTTTGTGTGCTTTGTTGTACTATCTTTCCTCAATTTTCTTATTACAACTCCGTATATAACAAATTGCATAATTTTAAAATAGTTGAAAAGTATCATACAACATATTCACCTCTCTTAAATTGTATTTTATTTTTTAAATTTATTTCAAAATTAATTTCATCAAAATCTCAAAATGTTGCCTTACTATCATCATTACACTATAAACTCTCAGTAAACAACCATCCTCTTTAACCAATCACTTCATTTCTTATGCGCATGCACATACGTACACTCATTCTCTCTCTCTTCCCCCAAATTTCGCAGTGCAAGCTCTCGACTTGCTTGGGAAAAGTTGAAATAAATTAATGAACATAGACCGAGAAAAAAATTATACCAAATGGCATATTTATTCAACAAGTAGGATGATAAACAATGTAGAGAAGAGTATTGTGTGAAAGCACCCTGGCAATTATGAGTTTTCTTGCGTATTCAAATAAGTAATTTCTTATTCTGGGGCTATAATCGTCAAGGATGTAGTTTTTTGCTGAATAAGCCACTACAAAATGAAGGGTTTTGGAGGTCAATCAGCTGCTTTGGAGGTTCAAAGTAAGTATCTTTAATCCATTAATCACTACTAAAGAAATAGATTTAAAGACGGGTTGCGGCTTAATGAATAAGCTTTCAAGAAATTTATAAGAATTCAGGGGGAAAGGTCATAAAAATTTTAAGCAAGATTTTGGCAAGTATGTGAGGGACTTGACAACAAACATATATAATAATTTGTCGAACACTAACCGTAATGGATAAGATATGAATTGCAAATTGGAAAATGCAATAAAAGAAGTTTTGCTTCTTCATCTTCCAACCTGTTTTCGGATACGTTTTATAATGAAAGATATTATTATTATGATGATACACAACAGAAGACATTACCGTTGTAAAATACGTATATTATAAGAGAAAAAACATTATCAAAGATTGTGCATATTACCAAACAAAAGACATTACCATTTGTAGATTTTGGAAGCTACTTAATGCGGACATTATCATTTTTTAAAATCAATGAATAAATATCATATATATATATATATATATATATACACACACACATTATTATTATGATTTTTTGAAGTTACTTATTTTTTTTTCTTTATCCCTTTATATGGATTTGATTGTCATTTTCATGGATTTTTATCTGAGTGAAGGAGGGGGCAATGTTATTTTTGTATTGTGGATTATACTAAATTATAACATGTTATATTTTATTTTAGCTATTTGATTAAATTTATTTTATATTTAGAAAAATTATTGAGATTTCAAATAAGGCATAGACGAGTCAAGAAGATCAAAATCAAAAGTCATGCCATAGACTGAATTGTTCAATATGAAACCGCCTTGGATTAAGATAAGAATTCAAATCTATCAAAGGACCATGGAAATATGGAATCATATAAGAAGGTACAGACCATGTCGAGTAGATCAAGATTGATGTCCTCACCGGTTACTATGAATTGCATAGCACATGAGACCATTGCCAAAATGCATAGCCCTTTATGGCCATTGTCAATCATGTGAGAAATCTTGTAAAGCACAAGCAGCCATATCAGATAGTAAGCTTGTCAGAAAAGTTCTATGGTCATTAGACTCAATACTAAGTTCATGGAAAAAGTATGTAATTATCATAAGAATAGCAAGAGATCTAAACAAGCTATCAGTGGAAAAGTTCATTGAGCACTAAAAAAATACATGAATTTAGTAACGGATTTTCACAACGACAAGAATTCGCCGCTATTTTGTAATGAAGTCAATGACGAATTTATATTTATGGCTAAATTAGCAACAAATAGAAATCTTGTCACTAAATTCACGGCTAAATTCGTTGCTAATTAATGACAAACTCTTAATTGGATACCAAATTTGCGACGAATAAAAAAGTTCATCGCTAAATTAGCGACGAATCACAGTGTTCGTCTCTAAATTCGTAACGAACTTCTTCATCGTCCCTGATTTAGCGATGAAGCACAAAGTTCATTGCTAAATCTGCAACAAACTTCTACATAGTCATTGAATCAGTGACGATAACAATTGATCATCGCTGCAACAACTATTTCCAGAGTTCGTCACTAAATTAGCAACGAACTATGCTGTTGGTCACTAATTCGCAACAAACAAGGGCCTTCATTAGTAAATCTGTGACAAACAACAGCATTCGTCACTAAATCAACGATGAACTACACCTTCGTCACTGATTCAGCGACAATAGCAAGGTATCATCGCTGACTTAGCAATGAACTCTGTTGCTCGTCACTTATTCAATGACAATCTATCTTGTTCGTCACTAAATTCATCAAGAACACCTGAGTTCATTGCCGATCAGTGACGAGCTGCGATGTCCATCACTAAATCAGTGATGAACAACGCAGTTTGTCACTAAATCGGTGACAAATTGAAAAATTTATCGCTAATTCAATGATGAAGAGAAAAGTTTGACACTAAATTTATTGCTAATTAGCGATAAATATAGTTTTCGTTGCAAAATATAAACGATATTCATTACTCAATTAATCAATAATTAGCCACAAACAGATTATTTGTGGTCAAATTCATCGTTAAATTTAATAGTATTTGAAATTCATGTTTAATTTTGTGATTAGATTCCTTCTACACTCTTTTATGTAATATTTTCAATTATCTCTCTATTTTTTATCCTTTTCGAAGTAACAAAATCGATTTGAATACATAGTAAATATTAAAATTTCACTAAATTGACCTCTTTTCACAATAAATAATTCATTAAATTTTTATTTATATAAGAAAATGGTAACTAAGTATTATCTTTTAGAGTGGTAGAGTTTATTCACATGAACATATGAGTATATATTTATATAAGTCACAAATTTATAAATTTGTATAATAAGTATTCAAGTCATTGTCTAAATATGAAAAAGAATTTATTTTTTATTGATGATCAATATAATGAATATTTTTTTGTCTATGATTTTGTTGTTGCATGTATTGAACTAAATTGATAGTTTATCTCTAATTTCATAGTTCAGTGGATAGAATTATATTTTTGTTATTAAATTCGTACAAATTATATATTTGTTGCTAAATTTATTGCAAATCAGGGATGAACATTAGCGTTCGTCGCTAAATCAATGATGAACTTTAGAATTCATTACTAATTAGCGACGAACTTTAGCCAACGATGAACCTTAGAATTCATTGCTAATTTAGCAATGAACTCACATGTTCACATGAACATATAAGTATATATTTATATAAGTTACAAATTTATAAATTTGTATAAGCATTCAAGTCATTATCTAAATATGAAAAAGAAATTTTTTTTATTGCTGATCAATATAACGAATTTTTTTTGTCTGTAATTTTGTTATTACACATATTGAACTAAATATCGTTGATACTTTATCTCTAATTTCATAGTTTAGTAGATGGAATTAAATTTTTGTCACTAAATTCGTCATAATTTACATATTTGTTGCAAATCAAGGATGAACATTAGCATTCGTCGCTAGAGCAACGATGAATATCAGCGTTCGTCGCTGATTAGCGACAAACCTTAGAATTCGTCAATAATTTAACAACAAACTCATATGTTCGTTATTGATTTTACGATAAACACCCATGTTCATCGTAAATTAGAGACGAGCAACAATGTTCGTCACAAATCACAAGTGCAAAACATTCATCACGCCTCACTCCTCGCAGTCTCACTCTCTCTCTCTCGCACCTCACTGTGTCGCTATCTCTCTCTCTCGTGCACACGCTGGAGCAACAAGGTATGTCACTTTCTCTCTCTCTATACTCAAGGTCTGACGGCAATACTCCGTCGGACTAATAATTTGGCGGAGAGCCACTGGATTTGGGAGGAGGAGGCCCCTCCTCCTCCCTCGCCTCTCTTAGCGAAAGAGGGGGAGGGACCCTCCCCCTCCATCGCCTCTCTCAAAAGAGGGGAGAGGGCTGGACCCCTCCCCCTACAAATCTGATGGCGCTTCCACTGGATCTAGGAAGGGGAGGAGTTAGACCCCTCCCTTGTGAAAGCGCGGTGGGGGGGGGGAGGGGGGTTCAACCCCTCCCACAACCAAATCTAGCCGCAAGCTCCACCAGATCTGATGTCCAGAGGGGGAGGGGGAGGGGGAGGCCACCCTCCCTCGCCTCTCTTTTATTTATCATACAAAAATTTGACTCTGGAATTTTCAGATCGGGGGAGAGCCTCTCTCGCCTCTTTCTATGTTAGAGAGAGGCAAAACCGAGGGAGGGTTCGACCACTTCCCCACCCAGCTGCCAAATTTGATGTCCTACCTTGTCAGTGAACCGGTAATCTGGCAGCAGGGTCATTGTTCTAGAAGGCATCCCCTCCCTTCCATAATTTTTTTACTTTTATTTATATATGTTAATTTTTTATATTATTTGTTATTATTTATTATTGTTATAAATTAATATATTATATATGATTTATATTATTAATTGCGTATATATGTGATACTAATATATTATTTAATTATGTGGTTTAAAAAATGGATGTTCACAACTATTAGGATTCAGTTCTTGGATAATTATATTTAGCTGATTATTATCCTGAAAATTGATATATATCTGAACTCCAAGTCCTATTGGCTAATACTGCTAGTATATTTTTAAGGTACTTATATTAAGGGCATAAAGGAAGAGGTTGTTTTGTTCCAAGGCATGGACTTTCTTTTGTTGTAGTTAGTGAAGGTACGTATTGGAATAGCTTTCATTTTGGGCCTCCCATTTGTTGTTTGTTTCCTTTTTTTTTTCTTGCTCATGAATTTCCTTTAACCGAGCGTTTTTCACTTCAGAGTGTCACTATGGTTGTTTCTAACAACTTTAACTTGTTGAGTAGTTGAAATCACACTATATTTACACTGGTATGTGGTTCACTGACAATTATGTCTTAAACATTCTTTTTATTGGTCTATGGAAATGGTGAAGTTACTTGTATCTTGCTTATTCTCTTAGTTTAATTCTTTGAAGTAACCTCCTTTTATGGGAGAAGTTTTGGTTGTCTGTCTACATGTTGCGCAGCTTGTATCTACATGCTCGGTGGGATGCTTAGCACCAAATCACCCTTTTTGTTATCCTTTTTATTAATTAACTATAGAATGTAAAGTAACCTGCCATTCTCCATGTTCCATAGTTCACTTTACCCATCCATAGAGATCTTATGTTGACCAAGCATCTTTGTGTTAAGTTGGTGATTTCTGGTAAAGTTGGCCTGGCATCAGATTAGCTTGGTGGATTCGTTCCAAATTAAGCTTTACATTTTGATTGTCTGCATATTGATCCCCTTTTTTTTTCAATTTTGCTGAGGTCCAATGCATGATAGTTTGGATAGGTTGCCTGTAATGAATATGTTTTAGTTGTTGGGATTTATAGAAGTTGTTGGACTTAAAATTTGTTCACTGTTCAATCTTCTGATTTTGTTTCACATCATGGAGGCATTTGTCCAGATGCAAGAAGATGATTTTGTATTTCAAAGCAATAAAGTGTCAAAATCTTCTAATATTTGCTTATTTTGGAAACAAAATAGACTTTAATATATGTTAATTATTTATTATTGTTATAAATTAATACATTATATATAATGTATATTATTAATAGTGTATATATGTGATACTAATATATTATTTAATTATATAGTTTTAGCGATCGAATTCAAGAGGAGAATAAGACCTAATTTATAAGTAAGGTAACTTTTTTTTAACCACAATCAAGTATCTTTTGTTAGTAGTACTTTCTATTAATATTTTATAAATCTTAAATTTATAAGCAGAGAAAATGAAAACGATAGAGATTGGATATATAATAAAAACTTAGCTGAATGTTGAGATTTAACTGATGAGTTTATTATTTGGTTGAAATAATTTTTAGATTTTGCTAATAGTAAAGTTGAGTTATAGATGGGAATAAGTTAATGTGTTTGCATGGAAAGTGAGATAATAGTAAATTTTATGAGTGTGATAAATTTAGGAAATATTTTTGTAGATTTAGTTTTACCCCGAATTACTATAATTGAACTTGTCACGATGAACCATTTTATATTAGATGAAAAATATCGAAAAAAATATGCATTTTACACTTAGAGGAGATTAGATTTATTATGATCAATTGAACCCATATCAGAGGATGTAGTGGGTCATAATTTTGTTCCCAAACCGAACCATGCAAGTATTAGTTTTGTTTCAACATTTGAACAAATGTATATTAGTTATGCATCACCATTAGAGGAGGTAGAAGTAACAGGCATTGATGAGAATGCAAGTAAGGAAACTTTTTTCTTTAATCAATTTCAAAAAGTGTTGAAAGTTGCAGATGAATTTTTGTGGGCTGGTTGTGACAGCAAAACTACATTATTACTAACAGCAAGACTGTTAAATATCAAAGCAGAGTATATTATGTATGAGGTTTACTTCAATGATTTATTCAAATAATTCGAGAAGTATTGTTTCGTGATAACATCATGCCTAATGATTTATACAGTATGAAAAAGCTGGTGAAAGATTTAGATCTTCCGATAAAAAGGATTGATGTATGCACAAATGGTTGTGTGTTATATTTGGGAGATAATAAGAATGTAGAATTTCGTAAATTCTATAACCCATGTAGGTATAAGTATAGTAGGAAGTCAGTCATAATCAACAACGTAAACCATACAGACAATTGTTTTATTTGTCCTTGACTCCTAGATTATAATGGTTTTATGCATCTAAAGTCACTATCGAACACATCACTTGGCATGTAAATTATAAAATAGAAGAGGGGCTAATGTGTCATTTTTCAGATGCAGATGTATGGAAACATGTTAATAGAACATATCCTAATTTTGTAAAAGAGACTCAAAACATTAGGTTAGGTTTTTGTGTTAATGAGTTTGCTTAATTTGGCAAATCAGGAAAAACTTATTTATATTGGCTAGTTATAGTAACTCCATGCAATCTCCCACCTTGTATGTGCATGAAGACATCCTATATGTTTTTAACATTGGTCACGCCTAACCCACAAAATTTAAAAAAATTAATAAATGTTTATATACAACCAATGATTGCGGATTTAAACAACTATAGGATGAAGGTGTTCCTATATATGATGTCCATATTGATCAAATGTTTGTAATGAAGGCCACTATTCTTTAGACGATAAATATCTTTTCAACTTATGGCATGTTATTGATACGGAGTACTGGTCGGATATTAGGATATCTAATATGTATGGATAGATTCAAACCATTCAGATTAAAACATGATAAGAAGGTGAGTTATTTTGATTGCATAAACAATTTTTGTCACTAAATCATAAATTCAAAAGAAATAAAGAAGAATTTACTGAGAATACAGTTGAATCACCTCCTTCGTTGAGATTAACTAGCGAACAAATTTGAGAGCGAGTGCTTGACTTTCCATCTATTATTGATGACCCACATAATACAATGTATGGATATGGAAGAATACATAAATAGACCAGACGGAGTATATTTTGAGATATACCATATTGGAAGACCCATTTGATTTATCATAATCTCAATGTGATACATATCAAGAAAAATGTTTTTGATAATGTAATAAATACAATGATGGATATCACTAAAAAAATGAAAGACAACTTGAATGCAAAGACATGAGACTTCTTTGTAATCAACCTACACTTGATGTGGATGAAATAACAAGGGACCAAAACCAAAGACAACTTATACATTGGATAAGAATTAGAGACGGAATGTTTGTGAATTGTTGAAATCATTGAGGTTTCCTAATGGTTATACTTCAAATCTTGGGAGATGTGTCGATTTGAAGGATTACAAGTTAATTGGTTTGAAGAGTTATGATTGTCACATATTTATTTACTTTTAAAAAACTTTTACCAAATTTTGTATGAGATGCAATTACAGAGTTAATCATTTTCTTTCATGACATTTGCTCAATAGTGTTGAAGGAATCACATATGGAGAATTTAGAGAAAGATATTCCGATCATTTGTGTAACTTAGAAAAGATATTTCCTTTATTGTTTTTTTATTCCATAGAACATTTCTTAGTTCACTTGTCTTATGAGGCCAAATTTGTAAGTCTCATATAATTTTGATGGATGTATTTGTTTGAAAGATGAATTTTTTATTTTCTACATTTCATTTTCAATGCATGTTAAATTGTTAACTTCATTATATATCATTTTTTGATATACTTTATTTTATTACAATTAGATTACTTTATCATTTGAAAAAAAAAAGTGAAAAGTAAAATATGGATTGAAACCTCTATTGTTAATGCAAACACTGTGGAGCAAGTGTCAATGTTTGTCTCATATTATTTTGAGCCTCACGTACAGTGCAAAAGACGGAAAACGGGAAGAAATGATGAGTCCTATTGATTCCGGTTCGAAATTATTCTCAATTTTTAACTACTTGGTCAACCAAGTGGGGCATATAAGTTTAGATACTTAACTAGTAAAGAATGACAGACAGCCTATATATATTTTTTACTGAAATGTCCAGAAGTGATGCCATACTTTGAATTAGTATACATTTGCAAATAGATATATTCTTTATGTCGTAAACATTTTGTGACATAAATCGTATTCTTTGATGGCAGGATTTTTCAAAATTCACGATCTCAACTACCAATCAATGACTTTGATCTGTGTGCGATAAAGAATTTGCAGTATGGTCTAAAATATTTGTAAGTTGTCTTAAAATTTTATACATCATTAGTTACCAAACATATTAACACGTTTACTTTACTTCAAGTTCATAGTAATCAAGTTCAAGTTGAGCAAGAGTTGCTAACCCATCTGTCATGGGTCCAAAATTAAGAGTACGAACTTAGTCAGTATATTTCATTAACGGATATAATTTTCATACTTAAAAATATGGAATCAAAAAAGTTACAATGAATAGTGGGGTCTGTGTTCAATCATTTAATAATGGAAGTGCAAAAGATGATTTTTATGGTTTATTGGATGAAATCCTAGAGGTAGAGTACCCTATAGTAGAATCGAGGGTCATATTATTTATGTGCTAATGGTTTGACCCCTGAAGGGGAAGGTGCAACTAAAATTTGATTTGGTCGAAATAAATTATAAGAAATTGTATAAGAGATATGAACCATTTGTGTTGGCACAGCAAACAATTAAAGTATATTACGCATTATATCATAGTTTGAAATGTGATAAAATTGATTGATGGACTATTTGTAAAACAAAAGCACGGAAAAAGATAGAGGAACTCTGGGAAGGCATAGCATATCAACAAGAGAAAGTTATCAACATTATTCAAATTGAGAAATATAACATTTCAATGTTACAAGATCCATGTGGAGTAATGATAGATGTGGATCTAAGTGAAATTCATGAGGATGACATTAAAAAATCTAATTTTGAGACAGATGATGAGAATGGGGATGATGATGATGATGATGATGATGTTGATGAAGGAGAGGATGATGAAGATGAATTTAACAGCGGAGATGACAATAAAGACTTTGATTTTTTATGGCAGGTAAGTTTTGTTTTTTTAAATACAACAAAAATCTGATATTTATCTTCAAATATGATAGTTTAGTCTTCATTATATATTATTTGGTAGTGTTGTTTTTATTATGTATTGTTGTTCATTTGTTGATACACTATTTTCTTCTTTATAGATCATTAGAGTCAATTTTTTGGAGTATTAGTAGTCTCTGTATTGATTACTATATCAATTTAAACATAGTAAGGTTCTTCATGCCCTTTATTATATGTCTTATTAACATGTAATTTTTATTTTCTTTATTGTTCTAACATTAATACTTTACAATATTGACGTGAGGGGTATAAACGAGTTAGTGATAGAAAACCAGGCTCTTCCTCTTCAGCGTCACAGTTCTATTCAGCTGCACCTTTCCCTTCCCTTCCCCTTCCCCTTCTACCCTTCTGTTGTACCTTTAGTGCAACATTCACTTGTTGAGGGGGAAGAAGATAGACGACAAGTGATATCCTTTTGCAAAAATTCGTAAGTACTAAATTTTAAAATTTCATAGCTATTGTTTCTTTTATTTAAATAGCATATGATTTTTTTAATTATTTTATTTACTTACCATTGTTTGTTTGTAATTTTACGACAGATTCACAAATTCTGTACATATTGTGCTCGAGCTTAATAAAATAGTGAACAACCATTAGGGAAAGATTTTGATAACTTACACTAACACTCCAAAAGATACAAAAGAGTTATGATAAAAAAGGTTTAAAGTAAGTTATGCTCTTCAATTTATATATTAACCTAAGTTTATGATTTTAATATAGCTAATTATATTTTTTTATTGCAGCGACAGTTCACTTGGGATAAGATTGAGGAGAATGAGATCAGAAAAATTTTTAATAAGAAATGTGGTCATTACATCCGAGAGGTGTTGACTCATGCAAAGAATAGCAAAAAGAAACCAAATTGTATCACCAAAGAAAATTGGGTTAGAATTTTGAAATTTTAGGAATCCAATGAGAGTAAACGAAGGAGTCAGCAGTATAAGAAGAACCGATCTTGTAATTCTAGGAAATCATCTGCTACCTATGTGGGAGAGTTAATCAATGTAAATGAGTATATAAATAGATTGGTAATTTTGTTAAAACACCAATTTTTTAATTTAATTCAATTATTTTTTATTTCTAATGGTGTTTTTTTATGTTAAGAAAATGGGAATCGAGCCATCATTTATAGACACTTTCAAGTAAACATTCCAAAAGAAAGACAACACGTGGAGCGGAGAGCAAGTTAAAGTAGCTAAAGCATGTAATTTAAAATCTTTCAATTGTTTTAGTGATTTAATGAACTCATATCATATCAGAATAAGTATGTAAGTGGAGAATTAATTATCGATATATGACAAGTGTAAGTTGTGAACTTGAATGTTGCATCTTTTTCTATCAATTATATGGGTTATCATATTTCTGTTTGATTATATTGAACATATTTGAATCTACCATAACAATGTTATCTTGTTATACATATATTATTTAATTGTAATGATAATATTGATTTAAACATATCATGATAGATATTTTATTATATTATTATTTTAATTTCTTTCTAATTTTGTCATGACAATGCAGGATAAATATGATGAGATTTTACTAAGGAATTCGAGTTGTAGTGATGATATTGTCTCATCTGAGCCATCTGTTGATATTATGGCTCTATGGCTTGAGACAACTGGTGGAGCAAAAAAAAAAGATACTTGGATTGGGTTCTTTGAGTAGGGCTTATAAAACCCCTTATCCATCTTCCTTTACCCTACCAACAATAAGGACAGAAATAATGCAATTGACCCAAGAGATGAGCTACTTGAAGAAGCTATTAGTGCAAAAAGATGACGAACTTAGAGAGGTATGCGCACAACAGAGACTCATCTTACACCATCTTTAGTTAGCTCCCGCTTCAAGTCAAAATCTCCATTCTCTATCTCCTCATGATATTGCTGGTGATGGTGATGATCGTGATGATGATGACGATGATGATGGTGACTCTTCATACTGTTTATTGTTATTTAATGGTTACATTATTAATTTGATTGTTATATTTGAATATTGTAACTTAAAAGAGGTACGTACACAACAAAGACTTATCTTGTAACATCTTCAATTAGCCCCTGCTTCAAGTCAGAATCTCCTTTCTCTATCTTCTGGTGATAATGCTGGTAATGGTGATGATCATGTTGACGATGATGGTGACTCTTGATACTGTCTATTGTTAATTTGATTATTATTGTTACTTAACCCTGTATCTGATTGTTATTATTTGATGGTGGCTCTGTTCTGATTAGTAACAAACCTGATAATTCATCACTGATTTAGTGACGAACAACAAGATTCATCGCAAATTAGAGACAAACGCTTACATTTGTCGCAAATCAACAACAAACATAGAATTCATTATTAAATTCGTTACTAAATTTCTAGATTCGTTACTAAATTTCAAGATTTGTCATTAAATTTATCACTAAATTTGTCACAAAAGTTTGTTGTTAAATTCGTCGAACAATTCATCGCTAAATTTGTTGCAAAAATATGTTGTTAAATTCGTTACTAAGTTTGTTATAAAATTCATTGTTAAGTTCATCACAAAAATTTGTCACTAAATTTTTCAGAAATTTTTTATCACAAATTCATCGCGAATTTACGAAGATAGGCAATTCGTGGTTAATGTTAGTATCGGAATTTTGTGACAAAATACTATTCGTCGCAAATTTTGTGACGAACATTCATCACTTATTTGTGACAAAGCTCTACTCGTGGCTAAAATTAGCGGCGAAATTCTATTCATCGCAGATTTTGGGATGAATTTTTTTTTTTTTTTTTTGTATTGGAGTCTTTGATGGCTTAGGAATTGGAGAAGAAGAGAAATTATTGAAATCAAAGTCATTTTATGATCGCACGTTAAAGAAAGGTGAAAATGTAATGTTTTCTGATTAAGAAGAGTATATATCAAATAATGAACTAAGTTCTCTACGTTAACATTTATTTGGGACTTGGTAGTGAAAAACTTTTTTAAGGTACCAAAAGTATTGTATTGGATACAATGGAAGATATACAAAACTTCTAATGATGATGAGATGTTCCGACAAGTGAATGAAAAAAGTGCAAGACTAATTAGGAGAGAATAACTTAACAATTCATTTTAAACTCTTTTAAACTATAATTTTTATAATCAGTTAAGACATGAATTTATTAAAAAAAAAATAGAGAAAATAGTCTTGTTCTAAAAAAGAAAAATGAATACTTTAAATACTAAGAAATAGTCATGAAAGTACGTTTCCAAAGTGAATAAGCATTTTTTTCATCCTTCAAAAACTATAAAATTTGATAGTAAAAATTCATTGGGTATTACACAATTAAAGAGGCAATTCCACCATCTTTTGCACACCAGAACAATTTAAAATATATGATTTTTAGTTTTAAAATTTTTGTAACGCAAGACGCAAATATAGAAAGACATAACTTTAAAATGAACATTTTATTAATAATTCATTTGCATTAATCTTGTTAAATACCATAGATGTAAAAGTCGTAATTTTTGACAAGAACCTTTCTTCTAAATATAATTAGTCACGGGAGGAGAAGGGTGACAAAGGCAAATAAGATGATGAGAAGAAGATTGCAAAGGATTGAAATATCAAGATTACAAACTCTAATATCAACGATATCTTACACTTTTCCTGGGGAATATAAAAACACCATACGTGTATTAATTAATTTTTTGTCATTTACACTAAATTGGTTTTCTTATCATATGAACAGCTAAAGCCGTATGCAAAGGATGCAGGAAAGGAAAGTATGACGAGTGTGAGTAGATTTAGAGGGTGTTTCATTAAATTTTTTAAATTTTCAGAACATTTTATAAGAGATTTAATAACTTATAAGCTCATGAGATTTATTTAAATATTTTTTTTTCTTAAAAGAGTTTACAAATTCTAAAAATAAAATATTAGAATTTATAAACCATTTAAAAAATATATATATATAATTTCGCCCTAACTTTTCTTTTATTAATTCATCATATAAACCGATGGATCTAGCCAAACACTTTCAAAACTTATTATGAAAATAAAATATGAGCTTATATATATTCCAAAGATATCTTATAAGTTTCATAACTTTATAAAAACTATTTAAAATAAGTTTAATCAAACACCATCTTATTTGAAGCTTAGTCCGAGAAGCTTATTATACCGGCAATATTAGATGCACAATATATTATATTTTAATTATTTTGTGGTGTGAGGGAGAGTGGGAGAGAGAGAGATAGAGAGTGGAAATCGCCTGTTTTGCAGGAAAATGAGGGGACTAAATTGCCAACAGCTGCAGGAGGCTTACAAACAAATTGATAAGTTTGTTTGTCTCTAATTGAGATACGTATTAAAATGATACTACCAAAAGAACCCAGTGAATACAACATTAAGATGGCTCCCAAAAAAATAAAAAAAATAAAAAAAAATTGAATGAGATTGGTAGGAAAAAGTGGGTACAATACAAAAGTGAACATCAAAATAAATCATGCTCTTAAGCATACTTCCCGTTAGCCAGACCAAGCCCCTGGCAATCCGTACCAACACCTCCTTCATCATCCTGATTTTGAATTTTTGGTTATAAGATATATATTCCCGAGCTTTCCCCCTCCTCTTAGTGACAGAAAAGTCTAATAACTGAATCAGCACCAGCAGTAAATAGCCACGGTTGGGTTGGATGAAACTCGCAATCCATAACTCCTGTATAAGGCCAAAAAATAAAAGACACCACTTTATCAGTTTCATGTCAAGTACCGACATCACTTATTTAAAAAAAAAAAAAAAAGATATCCTCCTATTATGTTCGTAAGCAGATATAGTCATTGTCATGCCATTTATATAATGGTAGCATTAGACAACGCTGAGCAGATTTCCTCTTTGGGGGGGTTCAAAACTCCAACCGATCTGACAAGCCTACCCCAACCGGACTTAAGCCTGTGTTCCATATTAAATAAACCAGTTGCCAAGAAATAAATCTTGTTCATCTATCGTATTGAAGCATGTAACCTGAACCCACACCCAGGACTGGCTTTAATTTTTTGCAAGATCAGAGTAAGACTATAGACCATGATTGAATGAAAGTCCGCATTCCATGTTAAACTAGTTGCCTGTCCACACATAATCTTGTTCTAGCAGCATGCAAGATCAAAATATAGTTCTAAAAACTCATTTCTGGCCCCGACAATTCTACAAGGTGAGAATGAGAGACTAGAACACAGCATTCACTAATCATGAACCTGTTGCTGTCTGCTCATGGATTTTCTTTTGATTCACTTTATTTTGTATAAGCATATATCATGTTTCTTATGAACCGGATACAGATAACACTAACAAGCTCCGACATTCTACCCAGAAAAAAATTACCAATTATAGTAACCTTACAACGAGATATAAAGCTTTAGTTCTCCAAATTGCATTTATATATAAAGCTTCTAAACAGATAAGGAACAAAATGAGAAAAGTTCAGAAATTTATAAAGTAGAAGTCTTCAGTAACTAACCACTTCCATTTGAGCTTTTATGGCCTCTAAGAATTTCCAATGGGACGATCAAAGGGTTCTGATTAAGATCATTATAAACCATGCCATGAAAAACATAAGCCGTGCAATCATCAGAACATGAAGCAAATAGAGGGTACTTTCTGTGGAATGCTACATTATTGATGTCCTTTGGGTGAGACCTGAAATTCCAAAATCTTATTAGATCATACAGGCCAAATATGAAATTTCGCAATATTACAATAACATGTGCATGTACAATTTAAAAACCAAAATCTTAAGTGAGAGAGACATTTTTAGAAAGGAGCCATTCGTCTGTGAGACAATTTGAACACAACCAACAACAACCTTGCACAATAATTTTTAGACACATATCACTTACAACCTATCTGCGTCCATAGTTTTTAATATTTCATGTTTCACCAAGAAACTTCTTCAACGCAAATGGTACATAGGGATTCAACTATTTGTCAAGTCAATCTGGGCAAATACATAATGAGACAAAGTATCTAAAAGTAGTACCATATGAGAACTAACATAAAGCATCATGTGGATTTAATGAAAGCAAAAATAAATGTTCAGAAAACAAGGTGAAATCTCATGTTTCACTTTTTTTTTGGGGATATATGACGTGATGTTAGATGTTCATAAGATACTATATGTTTGAAATTTAATGTTCTTCCACATGCATATCCATGATGCGTCTCCTCTAACTTTGTTGTTTGACATATCCATGTCATGTCATATCATGCATCCATTGTGTCCTTGCTCTGCAGATTGCTGGTTGAATAACTAAATGAAGCAGATGATGGAATTTGATCAAAAGCTTTTAACTTTTAGCTTATTTATTTATTTTGGCTGGCCATTCTACTGAGCCAGCTTTTGGATAATTAGATTTGAATATCTTCTCAACCGACTCTACATTTCAACACCTGAATCCATTTCATTACTGAAACTGAAATAACCCTTTGAGCTAGAAAAATGACCTTAACCTCTGGAATCAAGATAGTTTCAGGAGTTCAGTCATTTGCATCTACTTCAAGTATAAAAAAACAAGTGAAGGAAGCAAGAACATTTATCTGCAAAATTTAAGAACATACTTGAGTATTTTATAAGGTTTAGAAGAAAGGTCCATGTCAAACCAACACAGTTTTCCATCCTTGCTACCCACAATCACATTATCACCTGTAGAGAGAATGTAAAAGATATTAGCAGACATAAAAGAAAAGACAATCTATATTGAAGACAACACCTAGCCATTAGAATAATGAAATTTCTTTTACGAAAGAGGATCTACTTCTTGGCCAACTTTTTTTTCTGACATGAAAGTTCAGTATATGATGTTTTCTTTTTACCTAATGAAAATCACTAGGTAAGAATGCACACAAAAGTTTCCAATAAACACAGGACTATTCATACGCAAGCCTATAGGCAAAAATCCTTTGGATGCAAAAATTTTGTCACTTGCTTAAATATTTTTTTAGTCAATCATCATTCCTTACTGTACATTACTTCCAAATTGCAGTTCCATTTCCTCTCTGATCTTCAACTGTATCATTTTCAACTCAGTATAATCCGATGCTATTTTACCTCTTTTTTTAATATAACAAGAGCCGTTTTCTATTATCCTTGCCAAATGCACATCATCCATTTAGAAAAAAGCAATGCTGGACATATAGAAAAGGTTGAGTACTGAGAATATCAGCCCAATTTGTGACATAGTTTCATAGATTGATATATTGTAGGGCATACATCTAAGCTTTTCAACTAACTAATGAATCTGAGCCACATTAGTACTTTGACAGTTTGAATTTTGGTACATTAGAATTATTTGTTTAAAAACACAGATTGTCACCTTTCTGAAAATGAAAACTATTAAATGAGCAAGCTCCATAAGAAATATTTAACAAAACCATTTTTTGTGATTAGAAAATTTTCAATGCAAATTGAAAGCACCAAAATTAGCAACCCTGCCACAGAAATGAACAGAGTACCCTTAGGATGAATCGCGATGGAGGAAACTTCACGCAATCCAGTTTCAAGTTTCTTAAGGCGCTTTTTCTTCACAAGCTCATAAACACGAACATTCTTCTTTGTTGAGATGAAAAGTATAGGTTCCTTAGGATGGAATGTTGCTGTAACTGGAAGGCCATGTAACTTGAATGGAATTATTTGGGTTTCTTTTCTTGACAACCGATGGATCAATATTGCTCTAGATTGGCGTAACAGAAAGGTCAAGGGAAAAAGTGAAGAAATACAGCACCGACAATTACAGAGAAAAAGATCCAGCCATTGTATTTCCCCCAGAAAAAAAAGCATAAAATAATTTAGACATGGGATTGTGATGATCATAGTTACTGAATTCACTTCAAGCCCTACCTACCACAAATGAGATCAATGAAAAGGGAAACATGCAGAAATAAAAGAACAATGGCATTAACAAAGGAAAGAAGGAACAAAACTTAGGATATTAAAGACCCAAGTAATTTAATTGATGACAAGAAGTAGCCACATATGGAAAGCTACTTGTATCTTTCTAGATTCACAAGATTCACTCTTCATGAGTTCTCTCTTTTCTTTTAACAAAAAAATCAAATATAAATATATTGTTTTGCAACAATCTATTCTAATCATAAAATAGTTTTTCTTGTGAATTTTATTCAAATTGTCTATTACAATACACTCAAACCCTATGTATAAACTTGTAAATACCTGTATGTATCTCTACAAAAGTACACATTATATATATTTTACTCAAAGTGAACTAGATTAGCATACCCACACATATTCCAATACCCACACATATTCCAAATCCAAGTGATGCAAATATTTGGAACAGAAGCATGTCTTGAACTATATTCATACTAAGAACCAACACATATCATGTTTCAGGTAACAATGGTGACAATCACAGCATCCTCATATAATGGCATATCCAAATACATCAGTGGAGTCAACACAAGTACTCCCACATGCACATCCACCCACAGGCATGCGCGTTTACCATCTGATTTACAAATCAAGTGTTCCTTTCCACCTTTTTATACAAGCAATGTGCTAAAAACATTTTTTAAATCTTTAATTGGAGAATTAGCATAAGATATTCATTTTTCTTTAATAAGAATAATTATTATGATAAAAATAATAATAATAATACTAACAGAATATATATGTGGGCAAGCATGATGGAACACCACAGAACCTTAGGAATTCAACATATTCAGTGGGGGCAATTCCTCCCACAACATTCCACATAGACCTGCCCTCTCCTTAGTATTGTTTTTCAGTTAAAGCTAAAGGATGAAAGGGCTGCACTTAAGGTTTGCCATTAATTCCAAAAGTTTCACCAAGCAACCGTCATAGTTGGTTTGTTTTTTTTTTTTTTTGGATATTCTGAATTTATATCAAAGTGGAGGAGGCCAAATCCCAGCTTTGCCAAAGTATGAGATGCCTGCACCACCTATGAATATGGTAGCAATTTATTTGCCTCAATGCTAGCACATCCATACCCCTGTTATTTAATACCATCTAATGGCATCGAGGTTAACCATTCTCCAGAATTTAGACACATGTTTACAAACAAGTCTAGCCACCAGATCAATCACAACTCAGATCATCCAACAACTTACACAGCTTATGCTTTTTTCACGTGAAAAGGGGATGATGTCTATGTGATTGATTACATAGCTCCTTGATGCAAATCATTCTTCTCTGAGATATCACATTCAGATGACGTCACAATAAACACAAGAACTAGAACAGTAGCATTATTAGAGAAGATAACTCCTAGAACCTTAAATATCACCATAAGTCAGGGCATTTAGATAAAAATCATGTAAACATGTATATTGAGAACACAAAACTATGGCAATAATGACAAGGAATTGTAACATGAAGTAACTCAGCAAAACTTTTGAAATGAACACAGGGAATCTAAGAAATTAAGGAAATTACACATAACTTTAAGCAATATATAGCCTCATAGGACATCAATAAAAGTTGAATGTGGAAACACAATTCAGTCAAAAATATCTTGCGCTATCAAAGATGGACATAAAATGTTTCTCCTTATGGTGAATAGAGAAATTGAAGGACATAATAAGAAACCACTGCAATAAAAGATTCAAATGACAGATTCATAATAAAAGAAAATTAAAGAAAGCCATAAAAAGGATATCATCTGGCATTACTACAGAGAAGTAGTCTCCTTTATGATGCCATTCTACTGAAGAGACTTTCTGCAAAAAGAAGAATCCATACAAGTAGCTAAGTTTTAAAACATCATACTCTCAAGTAACTTACAGTCCAATCTCTAATACATCATGAGAATGAGAAGACCAAAGAAAATACCTTAAAATGTTTTAACCTAATTCCCTCATGCTGATCATCCTGAGACCATCTCACAACGGAAGCATTTTTGTCTAAGAAAAGAACATATACAGGGCAAAGTCAAGCACAATTTTCTTTCCCATCATACAGCAATTGTATATAATGAAAACTATCCTAGACTAACCAGAATCATCGAGTGCAGTTGGTGCCTTGATACGCAAAAGTTCTTTTATCTTTTCTTGTACTTCTCCATTGCCCAACCCAGTGTTCAAAATAATTACTTCTTCCCCCCTTCAAAGTTTGTAATATGAAGCACGTAGGAACAGAGTTGTTCAATATGATAGAAAGAGAAGTAACACTATTATATATTATATAAGTAGTTCAGCCTTACGCAACAACTGCCAGTATTGGAAGATCTGATGATGGATTCCATGCCACATCTTGGACAGATTCACCAACCTCCCAAACTCGTAGACATCTTCCAGTTTCTACCTCCCAGATGCGAACAGTCCCATCAGTTGACCCTATGCAGTTTACAAAGATATCAGAAAAATATCTGATGCCAAGTTCTCAATTAAGAACTAATATACTTTTTAAAATTCAAAATACCAGAAGCAATCCACTGCCCTGAAACTTCAGTTGAAATGGACATTACTGCATTCTTATGGCCTTTGTACTCAATGTAACACGTTGTAGGATAAGGCTTAAGGTCTTTTCGACTAGGTAACTTGGGTTTCAAAGATTCAGGATCAATATTAATCTGGAAAATAAAAAAGAATTATTATATATTTAGAATGAAATGAAAGAGTATTAAAATATAACCTATATGTGGAATAAGGCTTATTCTGGTTAGAGCTTCTCACTTACACGTTTTTTCCGAACTCTAGGGCATAAATACAGATCCAAGCATCGTTCAAAAGACTCATTAAGAGCTTTCTCATAAGCGGGAACACCTCTTAGGGATGCAAACCTAAGGAAAAAGAACATTGACCAAGTTGATAATGTCCAACAAGCAATCTAGTAAGCATAACCAAGTCTGAAGATAACAATATTGTAAGCACCTTCTTGGAATAAATTTAGGGCGGTCTTCCTCAAACATCAGTTGATAAGAATTGATCTCCTCCTGTGTTGGGATATACTCTAATGATGGATTATAAGATTCTTCATGCCCTGAAAGAATATGAGCAGGTCACAGAAAATCATCAACAGCAACAATACTAAAGACCCAGAAAGCATGCCAAAACCAATACCCGCCAACTTTGGCTTTGGTGGGGGAATGTAAGCTAAACTACGCTCAGCCTTTTCTGATGAGCTTGAATCATCTCCCCACAACAGATATAACTTTTGCTCTTCTTTTGGCTTGTCAAACTTTATCCATCCCTTCCTGATTGCCCTAACATACTGAACAACCTGCAGATTCATCATGACAAGGTGTTGATAAGAAAAATGGAAACAAAGAGTAAATCATATTTTTATGCAACAGCATAAATAAAACATGACAAAACTAACAGAACAAGTAAAAGATAAGGCAGCCGTAGATTCCTGTCCACGTCAAAAAGGACATGAAATTTTGGAAGGGAAGGTGTTGATGCCCTACATGAATACGTCATGTATGTCAGATCTTTCTTGTTCAGGCTTTTGATCTCTCCAAATATTTGGCTTATTAAAACAAGTTTATGAAATTGATAAAATCAAACTGAAAACGGCAGGAAGCAAATCACACTAACATCTGGTATCATTCAAGCTTAGCAAAATAATTTCCATGCAAGCCAACTACTAGATGTAACAATCAAATGTCCAGAACTTGAAAAGCTTTCATTTAAAGATATGCCAAAAATAGATCCTAAAAAAATTGAACCACCCCAAAGACCATGTTTCTCATAATTGCATTTGCCAAGGAATCAAATGAACATGGAGATGCAGCTTCTTTAGTGGGACCAGGAGAAGCAAGGCAAAACATTAAAAAAGTAGAGTATTGCATCAGAGCTGAAAGTTCATAAGTGGTTGAAGTCATTGTTGGGGTTTAATAAGAGCAGTTTTTACTTTTAGAAGAGAGGTAATAAATTTACATAGTTGTTACCTCAAATGCAACAAGTTTTGATTTATTCTATGGTGAGGGATCAAGGAAAACTCTTAACCCCAAAAGTTAAAAAAATTGTGTAAGGTTTAATCTTCTGAGGGATAAGAAAATGCACAGATACACTAATCAGGGTGTTTCAAATATGAATATGTGGAAAATTGAAGTGAACATGGATAGCGAATATTAATCATAACTTGATCAGGAAAAAAAAAAGAATTTACAGTTGTAACAAATTGCAACACAAATCTTTATATTAGGTATGAAAACAATCATCACAAAGAAGTCCTAAATCAAATGTATTTGAATTCCTCTAGATGCAGTTATGCCCTATTTTTTCTTATTCAAGAAGTAGCATTTGTTAACTAAAACGAAATATACACATATGGAAAACAATGGACTGCAACTAAAATTTCCCTTCCAAAAGCTATAAAATTGTCACTAGTCCAATCACTCCCAAGAATAATAGCATAAGGATAATTAACAAGATATAAATGCACATTTCAACTTAGTTAAGATGAAGTTTGCCAACAAGTGATGTTCATCAGAATACAAACATTAGCTATTTTTGCAAGTAAATGATCTACTTTTACTGTAAATACACTAATTTTGTTATTTTGAACCCATATATCCTTGATGTATTGTAATTTTTTTTTTAACATATCGTCATGTCGATGTTGTGGCTATGTTATTAATATCCATACTTCACAGATACTAAAAGTTAAGCAATGGACCCAGTCTCATAATGCATTGTGACAAGCAAAGAAACAAAAAGTTATTAGATTAAAACCACCTACTCCATACCGAAGTTCTATAAAAATCAAGAAACCAAATTAGCTTCATTTTTGCAAAAATATAGATAAAACTTCCTGAAAGAATTTGTAAGGTATTCCATAACAATGAGTTCACTTTGGAAAACAACCCAAAATTGACCATGTTTCTCATGTTCACTTTGAGAAAGATAATATCTTTTTTTCAAAGAGAATAATGATCATCTTAGCAATACGAGTCTGGAGGCTTAAAATCAATATGGCCAAGAGTGAGCTTCTTAGCATAAATGTGTCAACTGTGACTCTTGACAATTTAGCAACCATTATCAATTATGAGAATAAAGAATAGTATATTTCTTTTTTAGGAATTCCTTTGGGAAGAAATCCAAAAAATATCCATTTTTTGAATCCTTCCGTGAATCTAATTACTAGGAGGTTAGATGGTGGAAGGTGCGGCTTTATTTTCAAGTGGGAGTGTTACCCTAATCCTTGAGTCTCTATCTAACATTCTCCTCTATTTTCTTTCCATTTTTAAAATTCTTATCGGGTGGCTGAGAAAATTTGATAGAGAGATTTTCTTTGGTTGGGAAGTGGGTTAGATAAAGGACTTGGTAAGTTAGAAACAAGTGCCAAAACCTAAATCTTATGATGATTTGTTTCTCAACAAGTCAATGAATAAAAAAAATATCTCACTATAAGCAAATTGCTCCAAAGATTCTCCTTAGAACCCAATTCTTTGTGGCATAAGGCTATCAAAAGCATGATCTCTGACTGAATGGATGGATGACAATACTGGAGTGAGAGCTTCTCACTGCAATCCTCGAAAATTCATCTCTCACCTCATAATTTCCTTCCGCTTGCATCTTACAGAGTGGATAATGTTCCCATGCTCTCTTTTGGGAGGATTCTTGGATAAGGATTCTTCCTTGTTCGTTACTTTTCCTCAACTCTGTATATTATCCATGCTTCAAATGGATCCTATCAAACACTTCTATACTCAGGAGGGTAATTCAATCTCTTGAAATTTTCATTTCTTAAATCTTAATAATAGAGAAGTGATAGAGTTTTCCCTTGAGAATGAACTTTCTCACAGTGTTCATAATACTATTATTTGGAATCTTATAACTTCGGATGCTTTCTCTTGCAAATCCCTTTTCCATCATCTTAATTGCCTTCCTCGCACCCCTCTTTTTCCCAACAAAAGTTCCTAACGAAGTTAAGACTTTCACTTGGTCTATAGCGCCTAACAAGATCAATACGATGATTTGTTTGAAAAGAATAGACCTTCTAAAGCTAAAATGGGAGATCGCATGTCTTTGCATTGTTCTATTGTGTGACACGTGGAATTGCCTCTTTGATTTGTGAGATAATGAATGGCTTTGTCCAATGAGCCTCACTTTGACCATATGCTTTTGTGGTTATTCCTTGATTTATTTAGAGGAAGTGAAATCCTATAATTTTTAAAAATCAACTGTCAATTCTTTTCTCCAATGGGATAAGGTTTCATTTTATGCTTGTATGTAAGCCCATGCCTCAGAAATTTATAAAAAAAAATACATAGTTAATAGAATTTGAAGAGGCAGGGGATAACTTTTCTGTATTAGTCTAAGTGTTGCTCTTTTTTGACTCACTTTTGAAGATGTCTCATCTCATCCCTAGAGATTTTGTATATTTTGTATTACAACTAAAACAATTCATTTTCTATGGAGCAAAAATTAAATTTCTAGAAGTATGAGACTTTGGTCTCATTCAAAAATAATAATAATAAAAAACCAAAAAGTAAAAAAAAAATAAAAAATAAAAAATAAAAAATAAAAAGAAAAGAAATGAAGTGTGAAATGGGGGCTGATAGAAGCCATTCAATGGCAAATAGTAAAACCCCATGCTCTAAGTAAGACCACTTGATTCAACAAAAACTTTGAAGAAATATATCATATAGGCCCAATATGGGAGGTTTGATCAATTGATTTTGACATCATAAGCCAATGGAAGCAATCCAACTCACAAAGGTTTGTGCAAGATATTATGTGAAGCAATGGTGAATGCAAGACCTGGATTTGTTTAACAATGATAAATGGAGCAGAAGATGAGCCAAATCTACTAATAGAAGTGCTGCAATAATATTATATTTAACTACGCTAGTAACCCCTAAGGAAGCTTTTAGGTCCTCCCTCTGATACAGGGTCAAGATTGGCATCAAATAAGCATTATCTGTAAAATATGTGTCAAAAAAGGGGGGGAAGGCGGTACTGAGTATAAGGCAATGAAGAAATACAGGAAGGAAGATAGTCTGCTTGAATGCAGCATATCATGCTATGGACTTGATCCTTGTGGGGGAAAGATTCTCTTTTTTGTACTTATGTTCAGTGACTTCAAGCTACAAAATTGTCACAATGCATTGTCTAGCTGTGTTTTAGTAGATATTAGGGGTAAGGAATAGAAGAATATTCAGCTATGTTATTTATAGAATTGTTTAATGCAATTGCAAAAGGTAAGAGCTATCAAAATGATAGTTAATAAAAAAGATGTAAGTTAGAAATTTAATTTCAAAAACAAAAGAAAAGAAATCCCCGGCATTCAATGGTCACGACAAGGATTTACACTGCCATATCGGGACCTTTCTCCCAATGATCCATAAAAATTTTAGAAAATGTTAGAAAAAAATATCTCAAGACTCAAAATAGAGAGAAAATGGGAAACTAAATTTGTCAGGGAAAAGGGGAAAAAGGAGTTGACTACTTGGTATGCTGGATCCGTCAAATCCATCGAATGTGTGGGCCACCATCTTTATATTTCAATTATTAGAATAGTTCCCGATGGAAATGTGGAGTGTTATGCAAGCCCATAGTTTGTAAAACTCACAAGATTGTTAAGATGCTAAAACTAAAATGTGAGCATACCAAGCTACCATCAAAGACATAATTGACATTTTCTAAAGGCAATACTTGTTGTTTCTTAAAGAGTAACAAGTAGAAATATAGAACGTAAAAAACAAAAAGGATCAAGAGGATTAATTTGATGAAAGAAGAAAAAGGTAGAAATAAGTCAGTTAGGCCCAAAAGCTTGAAAAAGTAGACAACAGGTGGAGATATTAGCTATAAGTATGTAACTATCTTTAACCTTGGCAAGAAGACTTTTTTAACTAGCTTCAGGAAGTATAAATAATGCAATAAACATGGACCATGCAAATCAAGCAAGCAAGAAAAAAAAAAAAAAAAGGAGTAGGGCAAGTCAGATGATTTTCCAAAAACTTGGAATTGGAAGCTTATTTTGAGGATACTTCTGTGTGAAAAGCAATCAACAAAAAATTGCCAGCATGAATTTGTAAAAATCTATGCACAATCAAGGTTCTAAACACACACACACACTACATGATGCAGAGAGGGCATTTGCAAGCTTTGGAGATGCTAACAGAGAGTAAAAAATTCCAAGGAGATTTAAGAAATTTATTTGACATGGTCCACAATATTTATTTGGAGAATATCCAAAGTTGCAGAAGAATGCAAAAGACCAAGACACTATGGTTCTTTTACCAAGTATTTAATTATGCCAAACAGAACACATGGTAGAGGGTTGATCTACTCAAATTTTCTGGAAAGTACTTTGGAAGTCAATTGGCACCAAAGCTGAGGACATCAAACATAGCTAACAAATCAATTATGGATAGAAGAGTTGGCAACAGGATCCAACTTTCTAAAACATATGTACCTTTTTGCTCTCCCATTTTGATGGAATGAATCGCCTCTTTGGCTCTGGTGCATTTGACAGTGGATGCTTTGCATCATCCCACACAAACCAATCAACATAAGGCTACAACCAAAAAATGAGAACATTTAGAAAGACATGTCGCAGGCAACGCACATTAAATCAAGCATAATCAAGGTCAACAACTGAGATAGAATGAGAAATGAAATGATAAAGAATACAAACCGCATATGGGTCAACTTCAGCATGAGGCGTTTTCCCTTTGAGCATCCTACGGATAAGCCTAGTCTCATGTTTTGTGAGCTCCACTTCCTCATCATTATACTCATCATAAATCTTGCGCCTATTTATGAATATCATTAAAAAGAAAATCATGAAAATAAAGGAAATGATACTACTAGTATATTTTTCTTATTGGAAGAAAAAGGCAGGGTCACATGCTATGCTACACTAAAACTTCAATTGGGTCCGAGGAAATAGGCATCGACTAGCTCGAACATCAAGCATAATCATGGGCAGAATTTTCATTAATAAGGTAGAAAACTAAATCAGGGTACCAGTTATTAGCATCATCGACATTGGCTAGAAAGGAATCAAGCTTGTCTTCTCGAGCTTTCTTTTTAATCTTCTTGCCGGAAATGTCATATCCAATATGTTCCTCGTCCTTGTACCATTCAAGTGGAACATCACCGATGGTGTTTCGAGGACTGGCCTGCAAAAACCCAATTTTCAATTCAGTCATGATATATATAAAACCCAGTCTTATGTCGTATAGACACAGAGAACAGACCTCATCTTCGGAAGAATCACTCTCCTGTTGGAGTGGTGTGTCACTGTCACCGTCACCGCCACCGCCACCGCCAACCTCTTCTTCACCGGCGCCAACAACTTCCTACTCGTAAAACATGATTAGCAGACAGCTCATGCACAGTACCATAAGGAAGTTCATTGTGAACCAATAGTAATTACCTTACTCTCATCAGGAAGTTCATCCACAGGTCTAGGGTTCTTGCAATTCTTCTTTAATCCTTTCTTCTTCGGTTTAACCCGAGAAGATTCTTCCTCCTCAATACTCATTTTTTCCTTGTTTCCTGCCCCTCTACCTCTCTCTGTCTCTCTCTCTAAGAATTTTTAGGGTTTTAAGGGTTCTACGACTTGTGGCGCCGCACCCTCCTAAACCCCGAGCGATTTTTATTAATTTAACACATACGGACTCAACAAGTCGTTTTGAAAAGTTAAGCAAGACTGAACTATATTTTATTTAAATTAAAAAATATTAAATTAAATTAAACAAAAATAAGTTGTTTCTTAATAAACCCAAATATATTATTTAGTATTTCTTTGTGTTTTTATATGGCCTTTTGTTCAAATTGAAATCATTCGGATTGAAATAAAGGGGCATTTTTAACAAAATTATAATTAATAATACTTTTATTTTTTTATTTATAATTTTTCTAAAAATCCATTCACTTTAATTAAAAATTGTTAAAAATAAGATAAAACAAAATAGAAACAATTTAAAAGGTCCATTTATATTTAATTTTGTGACTATTATATCTCGATATGTTTATTTTTACGTAACATGAAAAATATAATAAAAATTATGATAATAATGTATTAATAAAAGAAAGTGCTTTAAAATAACACTTTTTAAGAATATTATTATAATTAAAATGAATTGAACAACCTAAACAACTAAATTATTAGCTCATCCAAATAAGTCAAACCTATTTCAAAAGTTCAAAATATAACAATACTACTATGTACATTCTTCTTCTTTTTTTACACTTGGGTATCGGCAAGAAATAAATACGAAGTTCTATGGACATGGACAGATCATACCAAAATCTTCTCTATACT
This sequence comes from Dillenia suffruticosa, assembly GCA_033439265.1. Lineage (NCBI taxonomy): Eukaryota > Viridiplantae > Streptophyta > Magnoliopsida > Dilleniales > Dilleniaceae > Dillenia > Dillenia suffruticosa. The sequence goes on from JAVTVX010000005.1 coordinate 9,069,217, forward strand.
TATTAAAATCCCTGGCCTAACAAATGATTAAACAAATATTCTCAGGAGAAATGCCATGAGCAAATATGAAAGTAAAAGTGAGTCTAGGTAAGTAGCACTAACCAGGCAGCTGGTATCAACCTTTATGGTGTCTTTATCCAATTTTACTTGTTTTGCACTTGTTTTGTCATGTTTTTGGGAGATTTTAAGTACTATAGTATATTGTGTCGTATATGGTTTGTAATAAGAAAAGGAAGAAAGAGAAGATTTATGATTCAAATCAAGAGATTAATATAACATTTTTTAATTTTTGAATTCTACGTATTAGATTGAGATAATTAAAATGTTAGTAGAAAGATAAAATATAAAACTTTTTTTTAATGACTTTGTTATCTTTAACTTACAAAAGGAAGAAAAATACAATAAAATTATACCTCAAGAGTCACAAGAAGTTAAAACTATCTTGGAACACATTAGCTCGAAATGGCAAGCTCCGATCAGGACCTACAACGATAGGAGTAGTGGTTAGTTCCCCTTTCAAAATATTAAAATCAAGTAAGCATTCATTAGAGAAGAAGAAAATGTAGTCTTTTGCTAAGAGATTAGTGAGGCCTTCAATGATTTTTGAGAAGTCTATGATGAATCGACGATAGAACCTTGTATGTTCCAAGAAAGTGTGTAGTCCCTCGACAAATGTAGGATGTGGTAAGCCAGCAATCATGTCTACCTTGACGTTGTCTATCTGGACCCCCGAGATTAGATTTGGTGCCTAAGCGCTACCGCCTCTCGTACCACGAAATGTCAATGTCCCAACAATTAAGCTCTAGATTCATCGCCTCACATTTGTGCAAAATTTGAGACAAATGATCAAGACTTGTTCATGTTGTAAGACATGCAAGTTAAACTTAGAGAATGATAAGGTGGATGAAAGGCAGCTAACCTCTTCGTTCCCCTTGTGTTTGAAATGTCCACTTAAGATATTTTCTTCAAGGTAATGCTTGTTTCGGTTGACTTAATGTTTGAAAGAGTTTGACCATTTAGGACTAATATGCTCATAATGGCGTATAAACCTCTCATCTCAAAGAATGAAGTAATTCTGTTAAGATTCGAAACCAATTTTAAGGATTGTTTCTCAAGAATTTAAATAAGGAATGATTGAACACAAACATATATTTATACTTATATACGCACAATACAGGTTCAGTTATGATTGTATTGTGAACTTCCTCTTTTTTATGAGAAAACATGAAACAATTTAATAAAACCACCCCAAATAAACTCATAGATACATGTAAATATATTGTCTTTACTTTTACCCTTGGCATGGCATATTTATTTTGATAATAAGGAAATAACAAGTGTCAGTGTGTATATATATGACTATGGTTTTGTTTTGGTTGATAACATTAGTTTGAGGTTTGTTCACAACATTCATGTTATTCTCGTGCCTAAGAACCATATAGTTGTTATTTCCATGTTTAGGGAATCAATAATTATACTTTTTTATTGGCATTTGAGACTAATTGTAGATTTACCCAAGACATGAATTGCTAAAGTCTTGAGTCTTCTATGTCGATCTAAACTCATCCTCACTCACGTGCATAGTGTATGTGTAGTATCTTTTTTTTTTTATTATTATCAACTCAGGTGCATAGTGTCTGAGTAGTGTCTTTTATTCTTCTTATTATTATTATTATTCTTATTATGTTTCTTCTCAATTATTTATATATATATATATATATATATATATATATATTTTTAATTGCGGGGTACATGATAGTGATATTAGCTCTGTGTTTTTGTAGGTAATGATATTTGATAGACATCAACTTTCTTGATGTTGAAATACATTATGGATAAAAGTTAGACTTTTCTCCATAGTATTCAGGTGATGGGAGAGTCTTAGTTGATAAAGTAAACCGTGATTGCATGTATATGTTTCACTTGTTGAATATTGCTTAGAGACTTAGTGATATAAATTTCTTTGAGAATCATTTTAGCAAATTATATCTTCCAACAAAGTTTCTGATTTTTCTAAAATCTTTACTTAAATGTAAAAATTAGAGCAGTCAAGTGTGGAAATTTTTGTGGAGTATGTGAAATATGTATTAGTTGAACTAGATCAACTAATATTTACCTATAAGATAAAAATTTGTCGCTATTTTGCGACGAATTTAGCGATAAAAACATTTTTATCGCTAATTTGCCACAAAATTTGTAACAAAAAGGAAGTTGTGACTAAATTAGCGACGGGCACATCATTCGTAGCACAATTCGTCACAAATAAGTGACGAAAAAATTTTCGTGCCTAAATTCGTCGCTAATTAGTGACGAAAAAATTTTCGTGGTTAAATTCGTCGTTAATTGATGACAAAAAATTTCTCGTTGCAAATTTCGTTGCTAAATAGCGACGAATAATATTTCGTGGCTAAATTTTGCCACGAATTTAAAATCCGTCGCAAAATTTAATCTTTTTTAATTAGAATTTTATTTTTTTATTTTTCTTTTTACTTTAATTTAGCGACGGATTTGTTTTCCGTCACTAGACGAAAATCTCAATTCGTCACTAAGTTTTTTATATATAATTAAATAAAATATAATATTAATATAATACTTAAATTAAAAAATTAATTTAGCAACGACGAAATTTATCCGTTGGTATTATCAACGGATTAAAATCCGTCGCTGAATTTAATCTTTTTTTAATTAAAATTTTATTTTATTTTATTAATTTATATTAACAGATCATATTATTATTTTATAATATTTTAATTTACATTTTATTTTCTTATATTATATTTCATTTTTTTAGAAGAATAATATTATTTAATTCTTAAAAAAACTATATATTTTATTTTATTTAAATTATATATTATTTTTAATTAATTTATTATTTTTTTCTTTTTTGTTTGATTTAATATTTTTTATTATTGTATAGGTAATTTTTATTTTATTTATATTATTTTATTCAATAATATAAAATTTTTAATTAAATATTAATCCGTCAGGACCGCGAGTGTGCGTGGACGCCGGCGCATGCACGCACGGGCGCCTGCCAACCTGGTGGCGCGCGCCCCTTCGCGTGCTCGCCTGGGGCCCGCGCCCTGCGCCCTGAGCCCGCGCCCTGCGCGCGCCCGCCTGGCGCCCGCGCCCTGCCCGCGCCTTTTATTGTTTTAATACTAAAAAAATTGATAAAATGCAATTAAAGGGATTCGAACCTTGGATCTATTAATCCGTCAGGACCGCGAGTGTGCGTGGACGCCGGCGCATGCACGCACGGGCGCCTGCCTACCTGGTGGCGCGCGCCCCTTCGCGTGCTCGCCTGGGGCCCGCGCCCGCGCCCGCGCCCGCGCCCTCGCCCGCGCCCGCGCCCGCGCCCGCGCCCTCGCCCGCGCCCGCGCCCGCGCCCGCGCCCGCGCCCGCGCCCGCGCCCGCGCCCGCGCCCGCGCCCGCGCCCGCGCCCGCGCCCGCGCCCGCGCCCGCGCCCTCGCCCGCGCCCGCGCCCGCGCCCGCGCCCGCGCCCGCGCCCGCGCCCGCGCCCGCGCCCGCGCCCTGCGCCCGCGCCTTTTATTGTTTTAATACTAAAAAATTGATAAAATGCAATTAAAGGGATTTGAACCTTGGATCTCGAATTTGAACAGAAAACATATCACCACTACACCATCACTTAGTGTTACGTGATAATATTTTTTTTTTCTTTCTTACTCCTCATTTGTTTTCTATTCTCACTTTTTTTTTCCTTATCTCTATTTTTGGGTTTTTTTTTTCTTTCTATTATCATTTCTTATATATAAGAATTATATTGAAATTTTTTATAACGAATAAAAATATTTTGTGATTATATATATAGATTTTTTAAATTATTAATATATTATAATTTATTGATATTTATAATTTTATAGTTTTGAGATATTATAATCCATTTTTGAACTATGGATTAAAAAAATAAAATAAAAATGAAAAAGAATAATAAAATAATAAAATAAAAGAAAAAAGAAGAAATCAAAATATAATATTAATGTATTTTTAATTAATTTATTATTTTATTTTAAATTAGTATTTTATTATTTTTTATTTTATTAAAAATTATCATATTTGTTATTTTTAATTAATATTATTTTAGGTTGGTGGTATAAATAAAAAAATTATTATATTTATTATTTTAAATTGTTATTATATATTATTTTATTATTATTAGAAAAATGTGAAGAAAAGATAATAAATAATAATAAAAAAAATTATATCACATAAGGACCGCGAGCCTGCGCGGGCGCCGACGCATGCACGTACAGACGCCTGCCTGCCTGGCGCCCGCGCCCTTCGTGCGCCTGCCTGGGCGCCCGCGCCCTTCGCGCGCCTGCCTGGGTGCCCGTGCCCTACGCGCACCTGCCTGGGCGCCCTTCATTGTTTTAATACTAAAAAAATTGATAAAATGCAGTTAAAGAGATTCGAATTTTGGATCTCGAATTTGAACAGAAAACATATCACCATTGCACCACCGCTTAGTGTTATATGATAATATTTTTTTTCTTTCTCCTCATTTGTTTTCTATTCTCACTTTTTTTTTCCTTATCTCTATTTTTGGGTTTTTTTTCCTTTCTATTTTCATTTCTTATATATAATAATTATATTGAAAGTTTTTATAACGAACAAAAATATTTTGTGATTATATATATAGATTTTTTAAATTATTAATATATTATAATTTATTGATATTTATAATTTTATAGTTTTGAGATATTGTAATCCATTTTTAAACTATGGATTAAAAAAATAAAATAAAAATGAAAAAGAATAATAAAATAATAAAATAAAAGAAAAAAAAAGAAATCAAAATATAATATTAATATATTTTTTAATTAATTTATTATTTTATTTTAAATTAGTATTTTATTATTTTTTATTTTATTAAAAATTATCATATTTATTATTTTTAATTAATAATATTTTAGGTTGGTGGTATAAATAAAAAAGTTATTATATTTATTATTTTAAATTGTTATTATATATTATTTTATTATTATTAGAAAAATATGAAGAAAATATAATAAATAATAATAAAAAAAATTTATATCACATAATATCCTTTGGCTTAGTGGTTTACAGGTTGCGTGTACGTACAGGAGTTCGGAGTTCGAACCACAGTGGAGGCAGAAGGCAAAGCGGCCAATTAAGAGTTGATGCTGGAGCGCCTGCGCGGAGTGCTTGCTCGGGCGGGCGAGCAGGTTGCAGACTGGTGTTGGCTCAGGTGGGCGGGGCCATCCAGGCACGTGCTGACTCGGGTGGGCAAGGGAGGGCAAGAGACGTGCTAGCTCGGGTGGACAAGGGTGGCACGTACACTCTCTGGACATTTCGACGAATTTGGAATCAGCGATAGATTTGGAATCCGTCGCTGAATTTAGCGACAGATTTTTTTATTTGTCGCTAAATTAGGGATGAATAATTTTTCTACGGATATTTTTTTCCTAAATTAGTAACGGATTTTAGCAACAAAAATTATCTGTTGCTAAATTTAGCGACGAATTTTAGATTTTCGTCGCTAAATTTAGCAACGGATTTTTTTATGACGCTAATTTAGCCACAGATAATTTTTCGTCGCTAAATTTTATGACGAATTTTAGCGACAAAAAATTATGTGTCGCTAAATTTAGCGACGGATTTCAGATTTTCGTCGCTAAATTTAGCGACGGATTTCTAATTTTTGTTGCTAAATTTTTGCGACACGTTATTAGCAACGAAAAATTTTTCGTTGCTAAATCTGTCACTAATGTTTTTAGCGACAAATTTTTTTAAAATTTTTGTCGCTAAATTTGTGGCTAAAAGACTATTTTTTTGTAGTGTTCTAGTACAAGAGATGAATAAGTGTTATAAGAAATGAAGCTATAACTCTCAAATGTAATAAAATTGAAGCCTACAAGAGATTTTGTAGAAAGAATGAAGACAAAATGAAAAACAAAGTATTCAATTCAGTGGTTGTACATTTATTTATCCATCTTTCTCTATTCTTCTCCATAGATCTGATGCTCTATTTTATATGCTTATTTACTCCATTCATCATAAGAGCCATTGTGATCGGTGAGTTTTCAAATATTAGCCATCAATAAACAATAAATGTTTCAATCACCTGTTTACTTTTCTGCAGAAGTGAATGTTAGAAGCAATGACTATCAAATTTGAATTTCAAAATTTGTTACTATTGAGTCGTCTATTTGTTATATCCAGTCAACTATTAATATTTTTCTGCAGATAATTAGTCGACCAATGTTTAAAATTAGTTGACTGAGTTTTCTTTGAATGTACCTTATAATCTGAGTTCAAATTTGATTAGTCAACTATATTGTTATATTAGTCGATTGTTGTATTATTTATCAAAGATTTGAATATCTTAGTAGACTTAATGTGTTTTATTATTCATTATATACATTTTGCGCATACTAGTTCCAAACATATGTCGACCAATATCTTGATTTAGTTGAGTGTCTCTAATCATTAGTTGGCTATAGTATTTCTTAGGCTTTTAAGTCCGGAATAAGTGCAGACAAATTTAAAATATATGTCGACTACTTCCTTTCAGTCTGTTTATATATATATGATTCCTTGATTGATGTTCCTATTTAGTAACTAGAGTATGTGAGTTCAGTTCATGAGTCAACTAAAATTTTCTATCTGTCAACTAGGTGCATGTCACACATGTCTTTACTGTCGACATCATTTCTTACTTAGTCGACTAAATGTTTTTAGCATTCTGCAAACTAAGTTTTGGTTTATCGACTCATATTCTTCCTTGGTCGACTATGTTTCATTTGGTGTCTCCAGTTAATCTGCTATCATAAAATGTTAGTTTAGCCGGCATAGCTCTAGATCTTATTTATCTTAGTCAGAAGAAGTTTAGTTCATGTCGACTAATATGTTTGGACGGTCGAAAGTTTCAATATTAGTCAACTAGTATGTGTTTTAAACTTTTGGGTGTAGACTAACTTTGATTATGTGTTGATTAATATATTTAGTCGGCATTTCTTATATGTTTGTCAACTAAAATTATCTCTTTGATTCTTAAGTCTTTAGTTGATATCTCTTGGGTGTCAGTTGACAGCTTTATTAGAAACAAAAAAATTTTCTAAGTGTGAAGGTCAATAGTTAGCAAGCCTCTTTGATTAGTTGACTTGACTACCTGTGGTTCATAAGATATTAGTCGACATGGTTTATATGTTACTCGATAGTTTTGTTAGAGTCTAAATTTTTTTTTTAGTCTGGAAAGTATTAGTTGATAGGCTCATAGACTTAGCTGACTAATTTACAACTATAATGCTCTTTATTAGACTGGATTTAATGTTTGCAACTATGCTAACACATTTTTGGACTTTGTTGGCTAACATATAGGTTTAATTGGCAAAACTTAAAGAGTAGTCAACTAATACCAATGTTTACTTGGACTTAGTTGGCTATCACAATGGTTTAATTAGCTAACGTATGATATATGTCGACTATTCAAAAGAATGTGTCAACTATTCTTTGTATTTTATCTTATGTGTCGACTAGCTTATGAGATTAGTCGAAAGTTTCTCCTTAGTAAAGCTAATTTGTTGACTAATTCAAGGCATCTGTCGACTGCTTGCTTAACAATGTGTTCTGACTTAGTTTTCTCAGTGATATTAGCTATAGTCGACTGGATGATGCTTTTGTTTCCTTATTTCCATTTCAGTTTTTATACTTCCATTTACTAAAGATTTTACATGTAAATAATGAAATATCTCTCATTTGAATTCAATAAAAAAATATTTTAAAACTTAATTCCTTAAAAATAAAAAATCAATTCTCTTTTTCAAAAACAAAATTGCAATTTTGTTTTTTGGATAAATTTTGTTTGAAGGGTTAATGAATTAGAAAAATTATGAAAAAATATATTTTAACCTAATTGATCATGTTAAGGAAATTGTTATCCAACCATAATATATTTTGATAATAATAAAACTTTATATGTGCTTTTAATAATTTATTAAATGTGTAAACATTTAGAATATAAATCTGTACAACTGATTAGAGAATACTGTCACAGAAGTAGGGTAGAAGCAAATCTGGGTAGAAACAATAGAGTTTCAGACAAATTTGAACTGTTGTGATTTCTGCTATATTTTTGTTCTGTTTTCAAGTTCTAGCTCAGTATGTTAAGTACAGCTCCTAATCAAATTTAACGAGTGATTCAAATTTTAACCATGAAACATATTTTAATGAGTGATTCAAATTAAAGTTCAGATATGACTTTTACTGGAGGTAAAATCAAATTCAAAATTTGAATTTAAGCAATTTCTGAAATTCTGGCAAATTTTCAGGAATTTTATAATCTTATATACCTTCTCTAACTTTCAAAATTTTTTATATTTGATTTCTCCTTACTACAAGAGTATTGTTGGATTTGAAACTCTGAAAGTTACTGTAGTAAAAGAAGGTTTTGAAATATGAACAGACGTCTGATTTTTAGGATCTGAAAAATCTGTCAAGTATTGGTTCTGAAGGTATTTTATAAGGGCTATATCATTTCAAAACGGGTAGATTTTTGACAAAACTCGAATTGAATCTTGAAGAACAATATTCAGACTTTATTGAGAGACTTTTATAGAGGTCATTCAAAACTTGACCTGAGAGAAATCAGAACCCATATACAGCTACTCAATCATATCTGCTGTTGTATTTTTCTGCTATCAACTGAATTTATACATTTCTGTATTATTCTGAATTCTTATTTGTATAGTCTCACAACTCTAAGGAGAGTATGAGGAACATTCTCAAGAGTTGATATGCTAGATATGAGAGAGTTAGACTTTGGAGAGTGTTGGCCTAAGACATCTTCAAGATGGAAGGTACAGATTGTCAACATTGAAGCCATGTACATGTGTTTGTAACTCTTTTTATGCATAGTGAAAACTACCTATCGCTGGACCCCGGCTTGTTGAGCTGGAAGAGTGGACGTAGACACAAGGCCGAACTACTATAAACTGGGCTTGATCTCTTTCTTTTTATTTGTGCATTTACATTAACATTTTGCTTGTTATTTGGTCATATGTTTTAGAACTGATTTTAGTAGAGTAAAATTTTAAGTGAAGCCAAATCAATTCAACATCCCCTTCTTGATTTCATTGGGACCAACAAGTGGTATCGGAGTTTGTGTTCGACTCCATAAAAGTACTATCTTTTGAGCCAAAAATCCAATAGTTTCGCAGTACACCTTTGGCCAATACACAAATAAAGCTCCCTACTTTGATAGAGTTAATTTCTCCCATTGGACATATAAAATAGAGACCTTTATTTAAGTCACAGATTATGAAACTTGGGAAGTAATTTCTCGAGAAAATTTAGATGTAAAAACCCCTATAGTGATCGAGGAAGACAAAAAGAAAATGTCTATAAACTTTAGAGCAAATTATCTGCTGCTATGTGCAATTTCTCTTACAGAATTTAATTTAGTTTCTTCTTGTTCCATAACTAAATAGATATGAGACAGACTCTGTGTCACTCACGAAGGCACTAGAACTGTTAAAGACACCAGAATCAATCTTCTTATGCAGAAATATGAGTTGTTTAAGTTTCAGTCAGGAGAACAAGTGAAAGATATGTTTAACAGATTCATATCCATCACAAATAAGCTGGAGTCTCTTGGAAAATCCTTTTCGGACACTGATCTTATTAGAAAAATCTTGAGAATTCTGTTCAGAGTTTGGGATACTAAAAAAATTGCCATAGAAGAGACTTAAGATCTCTCGAAACTATTCTTGAATGAGTTAAGAGGAAAGCTGATAGTATATGAAACTGAGGTGTATCATTTTGCTGAATCTAGGGAAGAAAAAATTTATTACATTTACTGCAGAGGATGAATCTTCAGAGGATGAATGCAGTGATAATGAAGTCAATGTTCTAGTTAAGAAACTATTTAGAATTCTTAGAAAAAAAGGTAAAAATTTTCAGAAATTTTCAAAGACAATGTATCTCCAAAGTCTAAGTTTTATATAGGAAAATTCAGCAAGAATAAGGATAAAAAGAAAGACAAAAAATAAGTTGTATGCTATAAGTGTAAAAAACCAGGACATATCAAATATAAGTATCCAATTCTCTTGAAGAAAATCTAGAAATTCCAGAAAAAGGGAAAAGTCTTGATAACTATCTGGAGTGATTTAGAAAATTCAGACTCAAATTAAGACTCAGATTCAGATTCAGAAAATTCAGAAAATTCTGATGAAGCAAATATCTGTTTGATGGCTGATTCACAGGTGAAATCTGATTTTGAAAATACTGAAAATATTATTTATGATGAAAGTGATATACTAAAACTGATTTCAGAGTTTAAATACAAGATACTCGATTTAGAATATGAAAAAGACATTCTGAAACAAACTAACATGTTCCTGAATTCTGAAAATAATGCTGTTAAATCTGAAAATGATATTCTAAAATCTATAAACACTGCTGTAAACATTGAATTATTAGTTTTAAGATCTGAAAATGAAGCAATAAAATTAGAAAATTCTGCAATGAATGATGAAATATATTTGCTGAAAAGTAGAATAGAGGAGCTGCCTATGTCTATTAAAAATACATTTCAAAAGTTTAATGAAAGTGACCAAAAACTAACTAGGATTCTTGTAATTCAAAAACATGACTCTTCAAAAAATGGTTAGGATATATTTTTGAAAATGCATCTCAATCACAAGTCAATAGAACTGTATTTGTTAGTGTAGTAAAAAATATAGAAAACAGAAAATCTCAAACTGCAGAAACTAAAGGTAGAAGCAATGGCCACAGAAGTACAACATACAGGGGTAAAAGAAGTTATTCTGACACTTTTAAAAGAAACTTAAAAAACACAAAAGGAAATAAAAATTTTGATTTTTTACAAATTAAATATAAATATTTGGATAATTTTCAGAGAAAGAAAAATAGTTACACTTGTTATTATTGTCATAAAATATAACATATTGCTAAATTTTGCTTCTTAAACAAGTTTTGTTATATTCAAAAAAAAATTTACTCATAATATAAGCTTGTTATTTAGAGGATCTAAGCTAGTTTGAACTCTTAAGAACAGATGATCCGTTTGTTTAACTTGTGCAGAAACATGAGGCTAAAGCAAAATGAAAATGGTATGTCGATAGTGGTTGTTCAAGATATATGACGGGTGACACCTCATTATTCAAGGAACTAGAAAAGATTGAGTAAAAAATAGTGACTTTTGGAGACAATAAAAAAGAGAAAATTATTGGTAAAGGTATTATCGGTATTAACTTCACTTCCATAAAAAATGTTTTATTTGTTTATAGGTTAATACATAATCTATTGAGTGTGAGTAAATTATGTGATCTGGGATATGATGTTCTTTTCAAGAAAAGTAAATGCATAGTTTTTTATTGCATAATTCAACAAAAAATATTTGAAAGAATTAGATTTTGAAATGTCTATATAGTAAACTCAAAAATCTTATATAGTTTAAAAGAAAATTGTTTGATATCCATAGAAATTGATATTTATGTATGACATAAAAAATTAGGTCATGTGAACTTTAAACAATTAAAAATTTTGTTTAAAAAAATTTAATAAGAGATTTATCAAGAATAACTTTAAAATTGTAATGCATGCTCACTAAATAAATAAAGAAAATCATCATTTAAAAATAAAGATTATATTTTAACATCTAGACTTTTAGAAATTTTGCATATAGATTTGTTTGGATCTATTAAAATTCAAAGTTTATGTGGAAATAAATATGATCTTGTTATTATGGATGATTTTTCAAGATTTACATAGATTTTATTTTGAACTAATAAAAATAGTGCATTTGAGTTTTTCAAAATTTTTGCTAAGAAAATTCAAAATGAAAAAATCTAAAAATTGTTGGATTAAGAACGGATCATGGTAGAGAATTTGATAACATATAATTTCTAGAATATTGTAATAAGAAAGTAATAAATCAAAATTTTTTTACACCCTATACATTTTAATAAAATGGAGTGGTTAAAAGAAAAAATAGAACAATTTAAGAAATGACTGGAACAATGTTAAATGAGAGTGGTATAAGAAAATATTTTTGGGCTGAGACTGCTTTTACGGCTTGTTATATAATAAATAGAGTATATCTTAAATCTATGACTGAGAAAACTCCTTATAAATTGTTTAAAGGAAGAAAACCTAATATATCTTACTTTCATATTTTTAGATATTCATGTTATATTTTGAAAAATAATTTGAATACTATTAGTAAATTTAATGAAAATGCAATATAAGAAATCTTTTTAAATTACTCATTGAATTGTAAAGCATATAGAGTTTTTAATTTAGAATCTAAAATTGTTGAAAAAACTATTAATGTAACATTTCATGAGGATGATTTTCAAAATGTAGAAGATGATGCTAATTGTATGACTATTAAGTTAAATGAACTCTCTCAAGAAAATAATAACAATAATGAATCTCAAATTCAAAAGGATATAAAGACGAAATCATCAAAAGTTAGAAATTTCTACCTAGTCATTCACAAAAAGATGTTATTGGTAAAATTGATGAATGTATAAGAATAAAATCAAGTTATAGAAATATAGAAAATCAATTTGCATTTTTATCTCATATAGAGCAAAAAAGTATAGAACAAGTCCTTAAAGATAAAAGTTGGATAGAAACAATGTAAGATGAACTAAATCAATTTAGAAGAAATAATGTGCGGTCATTAGTTTCTAAACCAAATGATAAGACAATAATATGAACAAAATGAGTTTTTAAAAACAAAATGAATGAAAATGGAAATGTTATAAGAAATAAAACTAAATTGGAAGCAAAAGGATATTCACACAAGAAATTGACTATCGTGAAATATTTACACCAGTAACTAGGTTAGAAGCAATTAGATTACTTTTAGCCTATGCATGCTTCAAAAATTTTAAGTTATTTCAAACGGGTGTAAAAAGCGCATTCTTGAATAATTATGTAAAAGAAGAAATTTATGTTAGTCAATTCTCGGATTTGAAAAATCTAATAAAGAAGATCATATTTATATATTACAAAAGTTATTGTATGGTTTTAAAAAAACACCTAGAGTGTGGTATGAAAGATTAAGTGATTTTCTTGTGAAAAATAATTTTAAAAAAGGAAATGTTGATACTACCTTATTTATAAAACATGTTAATGATGATATATTGATTGTTTAAATTTATGTTGATAATATTATTTTTGATATTACAAATGAATTCTTATGTGATGATTTTAGTAATTTGATGAAAAATGAATTTGAAATGTTTATAATGGGTGAATTGAATTTCTTTTTATGTTTACAAATAAAACAAACAATTGCTTTGAATTTGGATGAAAAAGGAAAAGATGTAGATGAAAAATTCTATAAAATATGATAGGATTTTTGTTATATCTAACCGTTTCACGTCCAGATATTTTGTATAGTGTGTGCTTATGTGCAAGATTTCAAAATAAGTCCAAGGAGTCTCATTTAAAAGCTATTAAGAGAATTTTAAAATATATATTAAGTTCTCATAAATTAGGAATTTGGTATTCAAGAAATTCAAATTTTGAATTAATTGGATATTCAGATACTAATTATACCGGTGCAAAATTGATCGAAAAAATAACTCAGGTATTTATCAATTTTTAGGAAATAGAATTGTGAGTTGGGTATCCAAAAAACAAAATTTAGTTGTTTTATCTACGGCCGAATCAAAATATGTGTCAATAGGAAATTGTTGTGTTCAAATCTTATGGTTGAAACAATAATTAAGAGATTATGGACAAAATTATAAAAATATTATAATGAGATGTGATAATACAAGTATCATTTGTCTAACAAAAAATCTCATAAATCATTCTACATCTAAACACATAAAAGTTAGTATCATTTTATTAGAGATCATGTTTTAAATGAAAATGTTGTTCTAGAATATATTGATACAAAAAATCAATTGGCAGATAGAAATGTTTGAATTTATTAGAAATGAAATTGAAGTATATTTTCCTTTATAAAAAAAGAAGAAAATGAAATAATAAAAGTCTTATAGAAATAAGAATAGAAGCATAGCAGTGGTTTTATACAAATAAAAAAAAAAAACAGAAATTTCAGAATTTTAAAATTTCACTTTCCCAAATTGAAAGAAACTCGTCTCTTTTTTTCGCGAAAACCCTAGATTAAAAAATTCTAAAATTCTTCAAACTAATCTCTACAATCGCAATGGTTCGTGGAAAATCTCAATGCATTGCCAATAAAAGAACCCAAAATCCTACAGTATCTCATGTCGAACTAGATGATAGAAGTTCATCTGGGAGTAGGAATTTTGAACCTAGATTAAATCCTTCATCACCCGAAAGATCTTCATCTCCTGAAATTCAAATTCCTCTGATGGAAGAATCATCAAGAATCAAGATTATTTCAGTAAGTAATCGTGCTTTGAAGGTAAATATTCTTTATGCAAGAATCCTGGATTTTGAATTTTTTGAAGAAAATGGATTAAAAATCCGCAAGATTCTTGAAATGATGAATCTCCTTCAGACAGTATAGAAATACCCGTCTGTGTTGCTTGACTGATTTCCAGATGTATAGGTCGATTACAATATGTAGGTTAGCTGATATTATTTTTGAATCTCAGAATCTACTTTTCGTATATCCTTATCTTTTTTATGACATCTGCATTTTCCTTCTTAAAAAATGTCTTATTTCGTTAATATTGTTGTTTGTTTTTGATAAAACAAAAGGAGGGAGATAATATATATAAAGTGTAAAAATGTGCAAATATTAAGGGGGAGGTGACATATTTTGTTAATGTTCATATATTCATAAATTAAGGGGGAGATGGGGAGATTATAATATAATGTGATAGCAAATCATATTGTGTTAAATGTAATGATCACATATTGTACTGTTATGTACATTCTTGTTGAGTATGTTGAATATATATATTTTTTTACATTTTATTGAAGTTTTGTTGTAATAAGAATGAGAGAAATTGTTAAGAAAATTATTGTCCAACCCTAATATATTTTGATGATAACAAAACTTTATATGTGTTTCTAACAATTTACTAAATGTGTAGACATTTAGAATATAAATCTGTATAATTGATTAGAGAACATTGTCACAGAAGTAGGGAAGAAGCAAATCTGTGTAGAAGCAATATGTTTGGGTAGAAACAGTAGAGTTTTAGACAAATTTTAAACTGTTGCGATTTCTATTGTGTTTTTGTTCTATTTTCAAATTCTATCTCAGTATGTTAAGTACAGATTGGGAGCTGTACTTAACCATGAAACCTATTTTAATGGGTGATTCAAATTAAAACTCAGATCAGACTTTTACTGGAGGTAAAATCAAATTCAGAATTTGAATTTAAACAATCTTTGAAATTCTGGCATGTTTTCAGGAACTTTATAATCTTATATACCTTCTCTAACTTTTAAGCTTTTTTAGATTTGATTTTTCCTTACTACAATAGTATTGTTGGATTTAAAATTTTGAAAGTTACTGCAGTAAAAGGAGAGTTTGAAATCTGAACAAAAAACTGATTTTTAAGATCTGAAAAATCTGTCAAGTGCTGGTTCTGAAGGCATTTTGTAAGGGCTATATCATTTTGAAACAGATAGATTTTTGACAAAACTCGAATTGAATCTTGAAAAACAATATTCAGACTTTATTGAGAGACTTTTACAGAGTTCATTCAAAACTTGATTTGAGAGAAATCAGAATCCAAATACAGTTACTCGATCATATCTATTGCTGCATCTTTCTGCTATCAACTGAATTTATACATTCATGTATTATTCTAAATTCTTATTTGTATAGTTTTACAAGTCTAAAGAGAGTGTGAGAAACATTCTTAAGGGTTGATAGGTTAGGTGTGTGAGAGTTAGACTTTGGTGAGTGTTGGTCTAAAATATCTTCAAGATGGAAGGTGTAAATTATCAATATTGAATCCATGTATATGTGGTTGTAACTCTCTTTGTGCATAGTGAAAACTAGCTATCGCCAGACCCTAGATTGCTGAGCTGGAAGAGTGGACGTAGGTACAAGACCGAACCATTAAAAACTGGGCTTGATCTCTCTATCTGTTCTTTTTATTTGTGAATTTACATTAATATTTTGTATGTTATTTTGTCATATGTTTTAGGACTGATTTTAGTGGAGTAAAATCTTAAATGAAGCCAAATCAATTCAATCCCTCATTCTTGGTTTCATTAGGACCAACAGATTATAGTGAACAAATACCGTCATTTTTAATTTTTATTTTCTTGATATTTTAAATGCTTATATTTTTGAATATTTAATCTCTAGCAGGTTAGACAAAACTGGATTTTTAACATTTTAAATGTTTTATTTTCTATTCTACTTACTTGCTTGAGTAACACAATGATCTAACTTAAATTTGCAAACTTTTGCTTGTTATTTACTCGCTTATGCTTATTATCAAATCTAGTTTTACTCATCAGCAAAACATTTACGTGCAATATACTCCTTTCTTTGAAATAAGAAATATATATAATAGGGATCTTGAAAATTCCATATTTTATACCATAAATCTTAAACTTTAAAGTCTAAACTTTTAGTAGCAATCCTGACAATCCCAAAGTATAGATAATAAACTCTAAACTTTATTAGTTGTGTATGGACCCATATTACAATAAAATTGACTGGGTTATTGGTTTTATTTGGGTCTCATTGCTGTCAAAATTATGACATTTAGATCATACATTTTTTCTAAACCCTAAACCTTATTAGTTGTACATCGACCCTTACTTCAATAAAATTTACCTGATTATTGGTTCTATTTGGGTCTCATTGCTGTCAAAATTATAACCAATAGATCATATATTATGTTAAACCCATTTTATAGACACCTTTGAATTTTAATTAATTAAAAATTTTCTGTAAAATTTGTTCTTCAATGTTTTTTTGCCTAATGAATTGTATCTCATTGAGCCCACAAATCGAAAGCCAAATTTGATGTTTACTTTTTCCCATAAAATCAATAACTTTTCTACAACATATTTCCATCTTTAGATCATTATCAATTGTATTGCATTGAACTCTCCATCTTTTGATTATAGTAGAATTGTACCAACATTTGATTACTCTCAATTGTTAAGAAATCTTATGTGCTGCTCGTTGCATTTCTTGTAGGAAAAAAGGGAAGATCTCGGCCGGAAAGTTTTAGGTTTCATTACTCTTCTTTTTTCCATATTGTATTTTCTTTTTCTTTTAATTTTAGTTCTATCTATATAATAAAAAGGAGTTCAGGTTTGTTCTCATATTGTTACATGGACGATTGAAGAGAAAATATCAACTCTTTAGTTGATGTGGATAATATAAAAGAAAATATCATCTCTTTTAATTGTTATTGCTTGCTATAAGGCTTTAAGCTTTTACTCCTTTTTTGAAATAAGAAATATATATAGTAGAGATTCTGAAAATTCTAAATTTTATATTTTAAATTTTAAACTCTAAATTCTAGATCTCAATTCCTAAATTTCAAATTCTAAACTTTATTAGTATATTGACCCATACTATATAGTGGATAACTGATATTCTTAAACCCTAAATCTTAAAATCTAAATCTTAAATCATAAACTCTAAACTATAAACCTTCTTAGTTGTGTATTGACGCACACTATAATAAAATTGACCCAGTTATTGGCTTTATTTCGATCTCATTACTTTTAAAATTATGACCATTGGATCATATATTATGTTAAACCCATTTTATAGATACCTTTGGATTTTGACTAATTAAAAGCTTTCTATAAAATTTGTTCTCAATGCTATTTTGCTTGATGAGCTATATCTCATTGAACCCACAAATTGGAAACTAGAATTGATATTTACTTTTTCCCCAAAAATCAATAACTTTTCTACAATATATTTTTGTTCTCAGATCATCAATAACTTTTCTACAATATATTTTTGTCCTCAGATCATTCTCAATTGTATTACATTGAACTCCCCACCTTGTGTTTATAGCAAAATTGTACCAACGTTTGATCACACTCAATTGTTAAGAAATCTTATATGTTGCTCATTGCATTTCTTGCAAGAAAAAAGAGAAGATCTTGGCCGGAAAGTTTCAGGTTTTTATTACTCTTCTTTTTTCCATATTTTATTTTATTTTTCTTTGAATTTTAGTTTTACATATTGGATAAAAAGGAGTTTAGATTTGTTTCCATGTTACCACGTGGAATATTGAAGAAACTCTTTTGTTGATGTAGACAATAAGAGAGAAAATACATCTCTTTTAATCGTTATTGCTTATTATATTAGGTTTTCGGCTTTTACTCCATTTTTAAAAATAAGAAAAATATAAAGTAAGGGTTTTGAAAATTCCAAATTTTAAACACTGAATGTTAAACCCTAAACTTTAAATGCTAAATTATAAACCTTATTAGTACATTACCTGTACTCTGTATGGTAAGAGTTATGACAATCCCAAACCCTAAAGCTTAAAATTTAAACTGTAAACTCTAAATCTTAAACTCTAAACTCTAAACCTTATTAGTTGTATATAGACCCATACTACAATAAAATTGACCCAGTTATTGGCTCTATTTCAATCTCATTACTATTAAAATAATAATCACCGGATCATATATAATATTAAACCCATTTTATAGACACATTTAGATTTTGACTAATTAAAAATTTTCTATAAAATTTGTTCTTTAATGCTTCTTTTCTTGATTTTAGCCCACAAATTGGAAGCTAGAATTGATATTTACTTTTTCCCCTAAAATCATTAACTTTTTTATAACATAGTTTTGTCTTTAGATCATTCTCAATTGTACGACATTGAACTCCCCGCCTTTTGGTTGTAGCATAATTGTATTAATGTTTGATCACTCTTAATTGTTAAGAAATTTTGTGTGTTATTTGTTGCATTTCTTGCGAAAAAAAAAGGGGAAGATCTCAGCCGGAAAGCTTCAGATTTCTATTACTTTCTTTTTTTTTTTCATATTTTGTTTTATTTTTCTTCAAATTTTAGTTATGGATATTGATGAATTTGGTTAGCAATTTATTTCTTTCTTCATTTTGATTTTCATTTTAGTTTTGATTAGATATTAATGTTTTTGCTTTGCATTTTATTTGTTTCTTCCGTTGATTTTCTTTGTAGGTTATATGTTAAGAGTGGTGGCTACTTTAACGTCTTTGGTCTTCATTATTATTTTATTCTTTAGTGTTGTATTTAATTTTTGGGCTCAAAAGTCTTCATCTAAGTATCAACACTCAAGTTTGTAATCTTTGTTCTCTTCTCATATTCTTGTAAAAGATCAAGAAGAGGGTCTTTTGATTTGAGGTTAAATTATCTATTAGAGACAAGTGAGGGTCTGTTAGCACCATGAATTCTAGTGGTGAGTATTCTGGGAGGAACATTTGTAAAAGTTTAGCTAGGACCTGAGAATCTAGTTGGATGTCTTATTTGAGATTAAATAGTGGATTGGAAATTCCAAATAAAGTTTAAGAGTGGATGTATATTGGAAAGGTAGAACAACTATAAATATTGGTGTCAGACACTCTTCTCCTCTCCCTCTTTCACTCTATATATCTTATTTCGATTCTCAAATTTTAGAAAAATCAAAAAAAAAAAATTACTAATAACCTATTCACCCCTTTCCTCTAGATTGTTAAGATTAAGTTCTTCAATTATGATCAAACCTCCTGGTCCTAAAGAGTTGCCACTAAGAGAGTGGTGAGAAAAAAATCATACATACTTCACATTGGTTTTGGAAATATGCAAAACGTGATGGGGTGTCAAATTTTATCTCTTCTTTTTATTTAGGTATGATGCTCACAAATATGATGTTAAGAAAATGTTTGAAGTAAAAACATAGAAAAATCCAACATTTCTCCCACCACCACCACAAGAGGAAAAACATATAAAAATCCAACATTTCTCCTACCACCACCACAAGAGGAAGAGATTCTGACAGTTGAAGCTGCATTTGCTTGATTTTCACATGTAAGTTTAAATGAACACGCTATTCTGTTGAATTAAAATTAATGAAGTACATATAATTTTGTCTTCTATCCTGGAAATTTATGTTTAATTTTATGATTTATACATAAATTTATTTTCCAGAGAAAAAACAGCACGGGTGAAGGGAACCATAAGACTAGCTTTTGGACAAATAAGGTATTGGTTCACAGCTTGTGGCAACTGTTAAAAATCTGTCAATGTTGATCTTAATTGGATCATTACCTGTACTTCTTGCAATGTACAAGCTGAAGTTGAGCTCAGGTTAGTCTATTTGGAATTTATCTTTGGCTGCTGATGCATTTTCATAATAATTAAGCGTAACTTTGTTATATAGATGACGTATTAGAATTATGCTTAGCTATGACAATTCAACAATGCACCGCACAATGTTTGGAGAAGATGCAGAAAAAATCATCCCTTTTAAGGCCAATATGCTTAAAGAAGTAGAACAAAATGTAAGTAACATAGACTTTCCAAAACTCATTAGATCATTTAATTAAATGTGGGATATACTTAAACAATACAAACTGAAAACATTTTTAAATTTTCGTTGTATCAGAATAAACTGGTTGATGATGATCTAAGAAATAACCTAAGGAACAGTTCAATCATATACTTTGTCAGGACTTATGAGCTACAATTCCAGGGACAAATGCAGATAAGGCACAGCATTCTCATGGCATACACAACTAAAGAGATCAATCAAGGTGCACAAGCTCTAATGTATGAGAATATTAATGAGTCTTTGGTTCCCGTTAACTCTCTCCAGGTTGAGACACCGGTTGGTATTCATGGAAAAAAAAAAAAAAAAAACCCTGGCTGAGTTTTAGATATTTATACCAACAGCCTAGTTAGTTGGTATTAGAGGAAATAGCAGGCACTAATCCCCTAAAAAACGTTGCCTCACCTTTATCAGTTGGAATCAAAAGATGCTTATCTTTTCAAGAAAGAAATAATAGAAAAGCAACCAGTTATTGCTGAATCATCTGCTTCCACCAAAGAAACACTTTCTTCTGTTGAAACATGCAAAAATACCTGACCCAATTCTTGCAAAATCAACTCCCTCTAAGAAAAAAGACACCACCATCCACCCAAAAAAACTTATAAAAATTGAAACTCTTTAACATGTTACAGCTATGAGTCTTCTTTTGTTAGTCAATTACATTCCTGTCTTGCATAAATAATCTTTTTGCTAATATATTATAATCCATTGCTGTCTGATCACTGCAATTTAATTATAATATATATTTTTGTAAATTTAAGTAACTATATTGCTTTTAAATAACAATAAGACTTGTTTGTTAAGTATCTATGATTGTAAAAAATTAGCTCTAGGTGTGCTTTGACCAAAACTATAACTAAGTTGGCCAATTGTGTTAACGATAACCGGTGACGAACTTAAGACCCAGAGTTAGGGGTGTAAAAAATTTATAAGATACTTATGCGAGCAACAAATATGAATTAATATTTTTCGAGATTGTAATATTAGTTATTTTTTCCTTTTTTGATTTTAAAGACTATACAATATTTTTTTATTAATTTAAAAATGTGATGATGATATCAAATTTGTTTTTATTTTGTGATGGATTTTTGAAAAAAGATTTATATGGAATTTAGACAAATGAATTTGTTTTAAAAAAAATAAATAAGGATATAATAAATGAGTGTAAAATAGATATAAGTTATAAATGCTAATTGAATCGGGTGCAATTGCACACCCCGGCCGTACATAGGTCCAACACTAATCGATAACACTTTATTTGATGTGTGTGTATGTAATTTGTTTCATGTTTTGTATATGATTTGTTATGATTACTAAAGTATTATATAAATTTTAAATCTAATTATTTGATTCAAATAAAAATGATAAAAAATTTTGGGTCTCAGCCGCACCTTGTGCAGCCTGAGCCCACTGAGTTCCCATAAATGATTAGAGTCCCAATGGGAAGATGGTAAGTATGATACGTTGAAAAGAAGATCTTCAGAGAAGATGTGATACGATTCACAGGAGTTCGAGGGGTTTTAGAGGAAGTTCTAATGATAAGGTTGAAGGCCAAAAAGGAGGGAGAGAAACAAAAAAGCAACAAATAAAATCCTTCTACATTGGCAAACTGATATTATTATCAATAACTAAAAAAGGGCGAATTGGAGGGAAGTTCCGAAAATTCAAACGTAGACAACCAACCGCAAAACTTGTCCTTTTGGACAACATTTTGTATTTTTCCTTCCCCTTTTTCTCATATTCTTTTTCATTTTTAGGAGAGAGAGAGCGAGAGAGCGAGAGAGCGAGAGCGAGAGAGAGAGAGAGAGAGAGAGAGAGAGCGCGCATTAACTCGTATTTGGTAATCGACGATAACCCGTCACCCTCTCCTCTGGAAACTGAAACCCTAATTGAGCAAGAGGATGTCGAATCACGATAGCGGGCCCGACTTTCATCTCTCAGACGAGATCTTGGCTGTAATTCCGACGGACCCTTACGATCAACTAGACCTGGCCAGGAAGATCACCTCCATGGCCATCGCATCTCGCGTCTCCAAGCTCGAATCCGAGGCCCAGAGACTGCGGCAGAAGATGTACGAGAAGGACAGGGTCATTGTCGAGCTCGAAGAGAAGGTTTCTCACCTTCAACGCGTCTCTCACGACGCTGAGTCTCAATTGAAAGTCGTCCTCGATGAAAATGTATCTCTCTCTCTCTCGACTTTCCTCATAATTTCCCCTTTTATTGTTACTGATGTTAATCTTTATTTGTTGGTCTTGATCGAAGATGAAACTCTCTAAGGAGCGTGACTTATTGGCCGCTAACGTCAAGAAATTGAGCCGTGATTTGGGCAAGGTAAGGTCTCTAGGTTTTTGGATTGTGAACATCTCAATTTTGGTTTCTTAATTGGGTGAGAAGTGAACACTTGTATGGGGCTAAAATTGCTTAGAGGAATTTGAGAGTGAAGGGCTTTATATTTGCCCATGAATTTTTCATCATGTATACTGTAGTGTGAGTTATGTTGGGGGGGGGGCTTTTGGTCTTTGTTTCTATCCCGTGTGTCTCTTAATTGCCTTGATATATGTCATCCATGTTTCTCCAATTACAGAAAGAGGAAAACCTCCAGGGAGATTTTTTTTGGGGGGGGGGGTAGAGGTCCAAAAAGAGAATCAAGGGTTTAAGAATGGAGGTGGCTTTAGGGTTAAAGTAACCTAGTTGACTAGGACTTCAACAGATAAAAATCAACATCCTATCAGTAATACTTTCAGTATCTTGGCCCTTGGACACAAGTCTTATATGGCATCACTCCTGTGGAAAAGCTTTGCCATTTAGAATACTATAAGCTCTTCTTATGTTTTGAGAGTCCATTATTAGGACTTCAACGAAAAGTGCTTAATACTATACAAGATTTTGATTTACAGAAGCTTCTTAGAGATAAAAGAAGGATCAACGTAGTTGTTAAATTAAAACAGTGCTAGTATAAGGCCTTCTTTTCGGTCATATATAGGACTTTGAAGAATTTCTTGATTGGTTTTGCATGCCTGCTCATATTTGGACTCTAGCAAGGCATAACATGAAACTGAAACAATGACTTGATAAAATGACTCAAATAAACTTAAAAGACCAAGAGTTGGGACATATAATTCTCATATGTGGTAAATCCCTGCCTCTTATATCTTATATTGGAAGGTTCCTCTCAAACTGATCTGAAAAAGCATAACCAGATGTTTTGTGGTGATAGTTGTGGTTGACTTTTTTTTGGGAAGGGGGCAGATACTTGCATCTTCAATATTTTCTTGAACTTGATAATGGCTTTCTAATTCTAAGGGTTTTAATGAAGTCTAAAATGGTTGGGTTGAATCATATTGTATTAGTCAGAATAAAGATCTTGTAGTTGTTCAATTGAAAAAAAAAAAGGATCTTGAGGTGGTGGTTTGGGGAAACAATGAGATGGGACTTTTGATATATGGGGTGGAAGCAGGTATATCAACTAATATCAAAGCAATTTGTAATTTTCTTTGTTCATTAGAAACATAAAATGCTTGCAAATGAATCCAGCAGATGCATGGACACCTGCCAGTGCAAATTTGAACCTGTTGTCAAGTACTACTTGGACAACATGAGATTTTTCAAGTTTTCCAATATGGTCATCAAGTGATTGAAATGTTCTCTATCCATTTGTCATACAAGTTCATGAATGATTCTATTTACAAAAACTGATCCCGCTGACCGATTCTGGGAGAAATTTGTCAAGCAGCTGTATTGTTGTTACATGAACCATTAAACGTGATATAGAGGCCATTTCTTGGTTGAAGCCTCCTAATAATTCTTTGTCATTTGGTTGTTATCATTCTTGAAGACGGACATTCTTTATGAGGGTTACATATTACGACCATGTTGTCCAGTTACTTTTCCATAAATTTGCACTGTAAATCCAATAGTAGATGTTGTGATACTTCTATTCATGTGTCCTCTGATGGGTTTCACAGTCCCTCTTCTTACCAGCTCACTAGAACTGTTGACATGTCATCTGGCAGTCACCTGCCGATGAGTTTCCCAATGTGATGTTGCTTGGTTAGTTTTTGTAACAACTCCTTAGATCTGAACAATGTTTATCCTAATTTTATGCTCCAATAAGTGCGTTGGACTACCTTGTTACATTGAAGAATACTCAATGTTGGAGACTTTATTATGCTTAAGACAATCTTTCTGACCATTGTGACACTTTTTCCTTGCTTTTTCTTTCACCTCATGTTTCTATTTTTTCTCTTCTCTGTCTGCCTTTGATAATCCTTGGCAGTTAAAATGTTTGCTCAGACCTTCATCTCTTTTGTTGCTTTCTTTTGTTGAAGAATTGTCAATGTTGGAGACTTTATTATGCTTAAGACAATCTTTCTGACCATTGTTGTGACACTTTTTTCCTTGCTTATTCTTTCACCTCGTATTTCTATTATTTCTCTTTTTTGTCTGTCTTTGATAATCCTTAGCAGTTAAAATGTTTGCTCGGACCTTCATCTCTTTTGTTGCTTTCTTTTGACAGTTGGAGACCTTTAAAAGACAGTTGATGCAGTCACTTAGTGATGATGGTTCATCTGTAAGATATTTGAACTTGCTAAAACTTGCTAAAACTTGCTAAAACTTATGTACATACTGATTTTGTTCTTCCATTCATCAACTTGGTTGTGTTGTTCAGATAAGTTGCCTGTATATTGAACTCCTTTTTTTTTTTTTTTTTTTTTTGAATGTGTGTTTTAAATAGCAAACAGAAACCATTGATATTGGGACCTGTGACCCGTCAGTTCCAAAAGCATATCCTTCCAAAGGTTACTTCCTTACCCACTTAATGATTATATTGTGGAAGTATAAAACATATATGCAGATGCAGTGGTGACTTATTCAATTAGTACATGTAAGAAGATTAAGCTGTTTCAATTACGTTGCTCATTAGTAGGGGGCTAATATGCATACCTTTTCTTATCTTTTACTAAATAGATGAGGGAACAAATGGGTATGCATTGCAAAATTCTTCCAGTGGTCCTGTGGGAAGTGGAAGCTCAATAGAAGAAGGTACTTTGTTTCTAATAATATGTTTTATGTTGTTTACACTGGCATATCACTTAGTTATGGCACTCTTGTTTGTTTCTATGACTGCAGCCTCAATGTATACTGGGCAAAGATTTTCTATTACTCCATATATTACGCCTAGGCTTACCCCAACTGGAACTCCAAAAGCCATTTCAACTACTGGATCGCCCAGGGCATATTCTACTGCTGGATCTCCCCAAAGATCATCTGGTCACACTTCTCCGATGAAACACCAGTATGATGGACGGGGTTCACTCTCGTCTTGGTACCCATCAAGCCAGCGGTCATCTGCAGCAAACTCTCCACCTCGTACCCGTTCATTGCCGGGTATGTTTGTTTATTTGTTTTATTTGTGTTAGTAACACAGACCATGTAGAAACATTCTTTGTTAGCTTTCTTCTGAAATTACTCTGAACCTTCCCAATTTCTATACTATTTGTGCATACATAGTTGTGTTTTTTTGTAGTGTGAGTAGTACATGCTGCATTTATCATTTTTCCTATTTATGAAGTTCAATTGATCCTTGTTTCCTTGTTCATAAAATTGTTTCAGGCCGTACACCTCGAATAGATGGAAAAGAGTTCTTTCGCCAAGCCAGGTAATTTTTTTTTTTAATTTTTAAAAATCCAAATTTCAAATTTATTATTTGAATATACACCGGTCGAACTAATAATGGAGTTTTGATTCTGTTTGTATTTTAGGAGTCGTCTGTCTTATGAACAATTCAGTGCATTTTTGGCTAACATTAAGGAGCTAAATGCCCAAAAGCAGACTCGTGAGGTGGTTTATTTTTAGCTCTCAGATGCTCACTGCACTTTTCTGATGCATTTAAATTCATTTCCTTAAGGCTGAGCCAAATTGTTTATTTTCCGTCCTTTTCAGGAAACTTTAAAGAAGGCAGAAGAGATATTTGGTGTAGACAACAAAGATCTATACTTATCATTCCAAGGATTGCTTAACCGCAATTCCCAGTAACTTTAAGCATTTTGCTGAGGTGGTTTGAATCTTTTATGTTTCTTAATTTTACTTCTAGCAAATTTTATTTTTTGGAGTGCCTTAGAGTTGATATCCCTCAAGCTGGGAATAATGGAGAAATAGACGATGATCATGAATAGCATCTAAAATAGCATGCATAGTGGGCAAACTAGTAGGAGGGGCTGTAATCACCACCGATGACTCTTCCTAGTTCCTGATTACTTCTAACCTCTTGATGTCAGCCCATAGAACAAGACCATAGTGTGTAACAATAACTTGTGGCTTAATTGTTCCTATCCCTATGGTTGGTGCTTTTGACACTCCTGACTTGGGCAATGCAACGGTGCTGCTGGATGGGCTGCCCTAGCAATTAACATATAGGTCCAAGCCCAGGCTGGATTGGACTGGCCATTTTGGGCCTGATGAACAAGCTTAGGCCTGGTCAAAGGAATTGAAAGAAATGACTCTTGGGTTTTGGGGGGGGGGGAATCCACCTCCCTAATTCCCAACACAAGCTTTTAACCACTGGACCAAGCACTTTGCACCAGATACTATATATGTATATTTCTAGAAGTGCAAATTGATAAAAGCTGCTTGCACTGTGAATCAAACAAAAGAGACTGAAAGTTTTGCGCTTTCATAACCAGCGCAACTTTCTTGAGCTTGTAGTTGGCTTGTACAACAATTTTATTTTTCAACTACATGGGTTCTGTTTAAATATAAGAAAGACAGAGAACTAAAAATCTGTTTAGTGTATGCCCTACAAGGCTGGCTAGCATGGTCATTTTTCCTGGAGCCATGTCCCGTCTTGAATTTTTGATAGTCCCATTTTTTTTAGCTCAGGTCCTGCCCTGCCCTGTGGACTTATATATAAGCACACCCCTTATATTTTTGGGGGCAGACTGCAACCATGGGTTGAATGTATTGTAACTATGTCCATGCCAAGGCTCATCTAATGTTTGGATGAGAACTGAGAAACAATACAAGCAGCAGATTTAAATTTAATGCAGAAATTTTATGATACAAAAGTCGTTGAACAACTTAAGGCTGATGAGCTCAGTGGGAATGCAAGCGTGAGATAGAACTGTCCTGCTATTATTTGTATCCTGTGGAAAAATTTCCTCAATTACGGTGAGATAGCGCAAGAGAGCAACTTTTATCATGAACTTACAGCCTCCAGAACAAAGAGTGAACAGTGACTTCTATGGTCCAAAAAATGTTTTGAAGATGTGGGATTGAATAGATAATTGATCTCTCGCCTCCAAGTTTAGAAAGGAAGAGACAAGAAAAACTCACACAAGAGTTGTAGGGAGAACCATAAGTACTACTGAAACCCAACTCTTCAAAAGAAGTTCATTTTGAATGTGCTTATATATAATGTAGATGTTGTAATTGAGATAGCGCAAGTTTGTATAAGTCTTGATGATGTGCTTGTAATTGAGTCTAGAGTTTCATTACATTATATCATTGACAATGGAGTAGGATCTTCTATGGTATTTGAATGTGTTAAGT
Organism: Dillenia suffruticosa; assembly: GCA_033439265.1. Lineage (NCBI taxonomy): Eukaryota > Viridiplantae > Streptophyta > Magnoliopsida > Dilleniales > Dilleniaceae > Dillenia > Dillenia suffruticosa. Next base: position 9,097,240 of record JAVTVX010000005.1, read on the forward strand.
ACGTCTATTTAGTTGGTACATGCAGTTTATGTGATTTCTTTGGATAATCCTCATAGAAACTCAGAAACTGTTGGACATGGTAAGGAATGGTTTCGTCATTGAAACAAAATTGTTGGCAGTTGAATGCTTATAAAATAGAAGAAAGGGTCCTCCAATCAGAAGACACTTTTCAAAATCTTTGTGGATAATGCAAGACTAGTATCCATTTAAATATGCCAAGAGGCACTTCTATTTTGTTCTACATGCAGTGTTCTTCTGGGATACATTATTAGAACCTAATCAATTATAGGACATCATAGGGTTTCGATGAGATGGGGTGCCCTGTTAATGCATGATGTCCTTGACCTCATGGGGGATTTCCTCATGTAGTAATCCATGCCCTTTCTTTGGATGGAACAATGATGCTATTTTGTCAGACTTGTATGGAAATCCTACAAAAATCTCAAACAATTGCCTTTGTGTGCAGGTTACAGGTTAGGGTCATTTGCAAGTTGCTGATTGCATTGGTTGTCTTTCTTGGCAAGTGATTCAATTGAAGTCAGTACAATCTTCATCAGCTTATGCGTACTCAGGATACATTGCATGTTCGTGGATGTCATTTTTGTTCATTGCAAGAAGGGGTGCAATGTACATATATATTGCATGTTGTCCCTTCTTACCCCCTGCATTACCATAGCGACTTGCCTCTGGCAATTTTGTTGTCTTTGGGATTTCTATTCATGAAAGAACCTGTAAAATATGGGTGCTGATCAAATATTATACCTTTGTTCTCCCGATCTCTCACCTTGTGAGTTACAGTTCAATGTTGATAATGCAGTTTATCATGTTTTAGATTGTCAAACTCAAGTTCTTTAAATGAATCTCATCTGATTGCCAACCATAAAGAATTTTTCCATACATGCTCTGGGTAAAGTGATGATAAAACCTTTGAAGAACTTGTGCATTGATTAATTACCGAGTTGTGGTCCCATCCTACCATGTTTTCCAATCTTGGATAAAGAATGTGAGATCATATTGAGGTATGATTAGTAAAATTATATTCACTGTAATCCAGTGTTGCGTATTATTGCATACCTTTTCTTTTAGGTATTTTTTGAATGTAGGCATTATGGTTGGACAATGCAAGCGCGTATTTTGCTTGGTGGCGTTGATGCTTCTGTCTGCATATTTGTGGAAGGACGAAGGCTGTAGCATGGTGTCATAGATCCTATGAGATCTTTCAAGTGAGAAACAAGGTGTCAGCTGTGGTATATTTTTTTTCCCTATCATTTTCATATATTAATGAACTGGGTTGGGTAAATGAATCTGTGGAGAAAGTTCAGGTAAAACTGTGTGGTGGGAAACAGAAGTTTTGAGTTTTAACATCATATCTTGCTGCTTCTTACATAAGTCACGAACAGTTTGTTCAAAACCATACATCTGGTTGTTCTTTGTTTAGATCCATTAACGACTGATTAGATATTTTTCCATCCCAATTGGACATCATGCAATTCCGACTGATTACTTAAATTGACCTATGTATAATGTGTCTCACTTGATGCTTTATTAGATTACATTGTTTAAAGGGTAGTTTCAGATAATGGTGGGAATCCCCGCAATTTGGGTAGGCAGCATTAAACCTGTTAGGCTTGCACTTTGCGTGCGCCGGGCAACCATCCTGGTGTGAACGGCTTGAAATGATTGGATGTGCAATGTTATGTTCATTGCTGAATGACTTGAAATGACGGGATTTCCATAGATGTACCCGATATTGCCCTAGCCCTAATTTCTTCTAATCCAGAGGAAATCATTCATGCGATTTTGAAAGATTGTACTTAAAAGTAGAAGAAAGAAGAATCATGGACTAGAAACAAAGCAATCCACCACATTTGGAACGCTATGGGCATGCTGACCGAAATCGAGGCATAGGCATCGGATGTGTGTTTGAAAGAGTCGACAAATCTAGCAATTAAGGACAAAGGAATACTTCTAGATTGAACAGTAAATGATGAATAATAAAAAGGAAGAAAAAAAGGTGAAAAAGAAATCTGTAATGCAGTGATCTTATGCCAAAAGAAACAGGGGGGATTTCAGATTCACACTTTCAAGCAACATGCAGCAACATGACCCTGCTGGGACGTGAACCCCACTTGGAGGAGCAAAGCTGATTTATAAAGAACCCCCCAGAGGGAATTTGTGTCAGCTCATTGGTTAGCAATTTCACCGCTGTTTCTTTTTCCCAAAATATCTTCTGCGGTAAATTTGATTTGCACAGAGGAATAATCTAATTAATACTTATAAGTATTGATATTTATGTGAATAATCCAATTATTTTATCACCCTAATTTATGGTGACAATTGAATAATTTCAAATTCATGAATACCAATAACTACGAGTAACCCTTTTCTTTGGAACTTCTCTCTCTCCCTCCCTCTTTTTTTTTTTAATAAATAAATCTCTTTTATGTGATCACTTTAGATTTCTTATATTTGATCCACCATGTCGGAAGATATCTATATAATATTGATGCATCCACTATTTTCTCTCGTTATTTGCTTTCAACATACTTGGAAAAGGAAACAATAAATTTATTTTTTATTAGAATACAATTTCAACAAAATTCTTGTTATGAAAAATTTTCGATCATAGGTGTTTTTTCCCCTCCTACAAAATAACAGAACTTCTTGGAGTTACAAAGGAGACTGACTATTTATCATTTGGTAAGGTTATGACTCCTGGGGTTCTCTGAGGAATAATACCTCAGTGGCCAAAAAGGCTTTTATCGTAAACCTAAAGGAGTAATTATCGCACTTTTTAGTTGGAGAGAGAGAGAGAGAGAGAGAGAGAGAGAGAGAGGTGCCTTATTTCGTGTTCGAATCGCCACTTAATTTAACCAGTTGTACCAGAAAGTGTGATTATCGCAGGCTTGTTCAAATGTGCCAAAAGTGTTCATCCCAAGCTTCAATTACAAATTAGAAAGCATACCGGCTGATTCTGTCATTTATAAAATGAAAAAAAAAAAGAAGCAAAAAATTAAGCATTATTAAAAAATGGTACATTTAGTGAAATCGAAAGAATGTATACCAATGGTCTCTGTTGGATAAAAATTTCAATGATTATTTAATATTTCAGTGGAGTTGTAATAATAAATTTATCTAAATAATAAATATAATTGATATTGAAAATCTTATAATATGTAAAAACTGTCGTAATGATCTCAAATTTAAAATATTTATGACTCTGTCACCTTATGTTGCTAGAAAATAACGATGTTAAACTATAAATATCAAATTGAATCAGTACTAGTATTGTTACTGGGGAAGACGATTATGCAAAATTTAATCTATAGATAGTTAAATTAGTGAAAAGGGTATTAATTTTTTTAATCAAATTTTAAATTTAAATTTTGTAAAAGAAAAAAATTATATTAAAAGAACTTTATTCTAAAAAGATATCTTAACGTAGCTCGGACCAAGCTGGTCCTAGAATGGTTTCGGATACGAGCCGAAAAGTGTTTATGGACACCTAAAAAAAAAAATTAAGCAAAATTCAATATTGATGGAGAAGCAGCTAAAGATACAAGTGGGTATTAAAAGGGCTAGATGGTACGGAAAAGTGAAGCGAAAGCACCTGATACCATACTACTAGGTACTTTGAACAAAATTTTCATTCTGATCCTCATGTTTTTTGGCTTTTTGTGGCAACTGAAACACTTGAATTACCAATTGACCATCCTTTCCAGGTACTTTTGCAGGCATTGTAATTGGTAACATCTCATTTGATCTAGCATGATCATATCTAAAACGGTGGGAGACAAAAACGTAGGATTTTTACCACAAATTAGAGCTTCCAAATCCCTTAAGAAGTCTATTGGGGCAGTGGATCTCTTCTTGTAGTATAGTAAGGAGGTTAGTAGGAAGATGTTCTTATCCTCCTAGAGAGAGAAAAAAGCAAATTGAGAAAAATTTGAAGGATATATTATATGATATGGTGTACTTTGATTGATGACGATGAAGAGGCAAACCTCACTGGAGGCCATGTGTTAGATTCTGGGGCTATAAATAGCTTAAGATCTTTGCTACTACTTATGGTGTACAGCTTTAAACACTATCAGAATAGTTTGTCACTTTCACGTGTCCCCAACCCAAGCTTTTCAAACCCTCTTGCATGGGCCCTTTGGACCAAAAGTTTTACTGCCATCTTTTACTTACCATTAGGATGAAAATCAACCATCTAGCCTAAAGGAGGGAAAAAAAAAATATTAATAATTAATATGAACCACACCGATTTGAGCACCCAATAAAAGAATATCCGGTTATACAAAAATAAGCCATGAGGTGTTAAAATTTTGGTAGTATTTGGTACCGAGTCAAAAGAGGTCAAAGAATTACTCAAATAATTTCAATATTCTTAGAATCTGAGGACAATTCATTAGATTTTCTTAACTGTGATCTTGATTTCGAGTTTTAAAAATAAAAAAATAGATATCGGAAGAACTAGTCCCTTATAAATTAGACTACACAGTGCTCGAATCAGATAAATCAGATAACTCAGATACCGGTTGATCAAAAAAAAATTAAAGAATTATTTGAGTAACAATTATTTAATATGTAAAATTCAAGTCAGACATATTATGAAATAAAAACATTCCAATACTAATTTCTTTGAAAGCATTAAAAATATTACCTTCTTTCAATGAAATAGTAAATTAAATTAATGTATTTTATTTTAAAAAATTATAAAATAAATTTGCATTTTTAGCAAGAGAAAAATTAAAATAATATGAAATTTAATTTAATTTAGTCAAAAATTAAAATGTGCTTGGCTTGAGAGAGAGAGAGAGAGAGAGAGTGAAAAGCAAAATTTATTTATTTTTTAGTGAAAGAAATTTAAAATTAATGTGTTTAGAGAAATAAAATATGAATTAATTCGATTTTTAGAAAGTGATAACTAATATGTTTAGTTTTAAAGAGAGAAAAATCAAGTTATTTTTTAATGAGAGAAAACTTAAAATCAATGTATTTAGATAAATCAAATATGAATTAAATTTATTTTCTAGAGAGTGATAACTAATATGTTTAATTTTAAATAGAGAAAAATCAAGTTTAGTCTTTTCATAGAGAGAAAATTTAAAATTAATATATTTAGAGAGGTGAAATTAAAATAATTTAAAACTCTAGATAAAGAAAACTAATGATTTTAGTTTTATCAAGAAAAAAACTAATTTTAATTTTTCTAGTGAACAAAAATTTAAAACAAATACGTTCAGAGAGAAAATAATAAATTATATTTTTTTTAGAGAGAAAATTAATATATCTTGTTTTACAGTGAGAAAAATTAAATTAAATTTTTCTTGAGAGAATATTTAAAATAATGTGTTAAGGGAAATAAATTCAAAAATAATTTAACTCTTTGAAGAGAGAAAATTAATTTGATTAATTTTAAAGAGAAAAAAAAATAAATTTCATTTTTTATAGAAAGACAAAAATAAGAACAACGTGTTTAGATAGAAAACATTTATCATTAATTAACAATATTTTTTGTATTTTTATTAAAAAAGATTGATTTTTATCTTTTATTTTTTACATTTATGGTTGTAGAATCGAAAACCGAAAACATTTGAAATCATATTAGAAAGCGTTTAAAATTGAGACTTTGATTGTTTTAAATTTGTTCATACATTAATTTTGTTCATTTCAAACTCAATCTAACATATGTAAATCTCTCTTTGTCATGGGCCCTCGCACGCACACGCGCGCGGGCGCACACACACACACAACTTTTTAGGGTGAAAGCTCACAATTACAGGTGAAACAAATTGTTACGTGAGTGACTTGACTCTTAGAAAGATTGATTTTTTTTTTCTTTTTAATGTAAATTAAATAATGATAAAACCATAAATTTTTGCAATAATATAATATATACATGTACGTGTATAAAACAATAATAGAAGGGTGATGTCTAACGATTCAAGAAGATGAAACTTTGTCTCATGTGGATAACTTAAATAGTAGAATCTCTCTATTTTTATTTTCTTTTTTTTTTTTATTTGATTCGATTGATTGCATTTTGTTATATTAAAAAAATAAAAAACGAAGATGAGACGTTGATCTGCCATTTAGCTATATATCTGTAGTTGTGAGAACTTGGGTCTTTTACTCTTTTCTATGCAAATTTAGTTTTTTGGGTTTTACAAGGAGACTTAGAAAACTCCAATCTAATTGGAGAGAAAACTGGGCACCATGATGCTACAGCATCGATTCCATGCTAATTGCTAATTTATTCGTTTTGTTTAAAGATTTGAACTTAAGATTTAATAAAAAAAAAAAAAGAGGTTGGAATCACTTGAAATATATATAATTGCTTGGGTACCGATTTATTCTAGTTATGCTTATGCATGGAGAATCAAAAGGGGTTCACAGACGTACCCGTTTTACTTTTTTCATTATATTTAACAAACCACCACCAGAGACCCTACTCAAAGGCCTGGGGGGGCATTAAAGTGTCATTTAAAGAGTTGTAAACTGTTTTGAATTAAATGATTAAATCTCAAGTGTGGTGTGACTTTTTGCAACAAAGAGTTGTAAGTTTTTGTATTTAACTAAATTTAGTCATTTAATAATAGTTTGCCTTTGTAGGGCACCCAACATGGCCCAAGCCATGGATACCTCTTATTCATCCGTCTAGTGCTTGAGATTTGTGAATTTAAAGATATATAATATAACAATAATTTTAATCCTCAAATAAATCAAAATTATTATAAAAAAATTCTAATTTAATCATTTAAAATAAATTGTCGAGTATATTGACTCTTAAACTATATATATATATATATATAAACTCAAACTATTCAAGAAATAATTTTTTTGTGCTAATTTTTACGGAAATCTTTACGAGGCAAATCAAACATTAAAGTAATCCGTCATTCATGCGGTTGATGCCAAATTTCTACTCCAACTAGTAGGCCACATGTTTAATTTTTGGCACTATGCTTGCATAGGAAACAAAAATGAAAAATAAAGAGAATGAAACAGTACACTGACAGTTTTAGTTAGTTATCACTGGTTAAATATATTAAACCAAGAAGAAGAAAAAACTCGGTCAGGTTGGGCAGAAGGGGCAGCAAAACCCACAAAGGTTACGCTTCCGTCTTGCTATAAATCATTTTTTGGGGCTTAAAGCTTTAGCTCAGTGTGTCACACCTTTCAACAAAGCTCTCTAGCTCTCTCTCTCTCTCTCTCTCTCTCTCCCCAATGGCTTCTTCTTTTCCGCAGTTTCACTCCGATCACATAAGTCCCACAAATTTGGTGGACCACCCGTATGTGGTCAGTGCAGGAAATGGTGGTGTTGCAATGTGGGGTGATGTGTATGATTGTCCTCTATATGCAAATGGTGATCTGGACAATTATATGCATGAACTTGATACCACCATGTCACCTTCAGTCTGTAAAGGATTGAATCCTGAGATGCTTGGAGTTTCAGACATGGAAGTTCCAATTTTGTCCGAATGCAATTTGAGTCAATGTGGTGCTGCTCAAGTATTCCATGATTTTGGACCTGGATTTCAAGCTGATTTTTGTGACTTACAAGATGACTGTACTAGGCTTGTCCCTGATTATAAGCTTGTTTTCCCTTCGGCAGATACTTGGGTAAGAAACATATTGGTTTTTCTACTCCTCAAATATTGAGTCAACTATGTTGATTGCGTTTAGCTAACTTGTAATATGCTTGAAACGTCTTAGCAGGGAGTTCAAAGCAATCAAATACCAAGCCCTGAAGAGCCTCCTATGAAGGTTGGGCGGTACTCGGTTGAAGAAAGGAAGGATAGGATTCTTAGATATCTAAAGAAGAGAAACCAGAGGAACTTCAACAAAACTATTAAAGTCTCTCTCTCTCTCTCTCTCTCTCTCTCTATAGTTAATTATGGTATTCAAGTGAATTGATATTTGACAAAGTTATGCTTTGTGCAGTATGCATGTCGCAAGACCTTAGCGGACAGGCGTGTAAGAGTTCGCGGGAGATTTGCAAGAAACAATGAACTATGTGATGAAGAAATGGTTATGAAGAAAAACAAAGATCCTTCTCAAGAGAAAGAAGTACGCTATGCCGATGCTCTTCAGGTATCTGCTCTAACAAAGTATTTCTTTTTCTTATTTGATACAAAAAAATAATCTGAAAATTTAAAAGACTTGAACATAGCAACTGTTGTGCTGGTCTTGTGCTCAGATAAAAAATGACGATGAAGATTGGCTGCAAGAGGCAATGGCAAGTTTTTTGTATCTGCCATATATTTCTGGATGAAGGACTCCCCAATGCAGCAAAAGACTTCCTCAGGAAATCATTGAAGAGAGCCTCTAATAGTTTGATTTGTAAAAGCATTCTAACATAAGTTTCTAATTTGATGAGAACTTAACATTTTCAGTTGCTTCTATGTAAATGTGGTGGAAGAAATTCAATTGTTTGGATTGCATGCCTCTTTGACGCATGGGCTCTGTGTGGTCTTTATTTTTTTGGGGTGAAAATCTCTTGTCCGTGAAGGAGACCTTACCATCTTCAGTGAGATACGTAACTCAAGTTCCTTTATGAACCACCCATGGAGCCAATGACAATGACATGACAACTAATAATATGACGTCTCTTGTTTGAGGGAGTGGGGAACAAGTTTTAATTTGAAGTTTTTGAATTGACCCAAATCATCTTAAACCTTAAATTAAAGAAGGTGTCCATTACTCTGTCATGGTTTCCAAATGAGAAGGAGACCTCCAAAGATTTATGATAATCACAGTGTAGACTTTGATGCAGCAGATGCCATTCTAATCATAGGATGACGGCATCTGGCAAACATCTTATGGTGGTGGTGGGGGTGTATATGGAAAGAGTCACTCTGCCATATGTGGTATCATTTATGGGTGCTTTTTCAAGAAGGAAATGCATTACAACATTTTTTTACTGGTATATCTTAGCAAATAAACGCACAAAATTCAGAAACTATGAAACATTTTTCGACGATTTCGTAATCGGGATGATAACCACATAAAAGAGTTATCACCAATGTTACAACACTATAACTCTAAATCCATTGATTAAAGTGATACAAAAATTCCCTACTTAAAATTTTCTCTAAATTCTCAATTGATCTCACTTTAGAGAGAATGCGTTTCACTCAAAACTCAATTCTCTCAAAATAACATGAGTTCACTACGTTAATCATTCCTTTGCACTCATTCAAGAACATCATAAAACTCACTTGGGATAATGGAGAGATTTTAGGGGAAGTTGAGATGTGGTATCATTTATGGGTGCTTTTTCAAGTAGGAAATGCATTACAACATTTTTTTTAATTTATTTTTTAGAGGATTGAATAAGATTGATGGATAATCAGGGCTTATTGTTGCCTCATCAGTTGCACATTACTTCTACATCGCTGCACCTTTACATGAATTTGGTAAATAAAAGCTCCGGGGGAAAAGGTTTCTCATTTTTCTGAAGAGATGAGCATGAATTTAGAGGCTTTTGATTGCAATTTTGTGTGAGCTTCATAATCACATTTTCATCTTAAGGCGGCTTGGGAATTTTAACGGTAGGGCAAAGCCGATAGCAAATAGCATTATTCTTCTTCTCACATGGCTAAACTGCTGAATAACTTTGCAATATTCCTCCAGATAACACAGGTAAGAATCACACAGAGTGAAATTATGGGACCATACACCAGTAGTACCTAAATTTAGTCTCATATCTCTATGCTTTATGCACTCCAGCTACTTATTCTAGGGAAAGTTGGCTAAGTCAGATAATTCTTCTAATCCTAATGCCATCCCATAAACACATCAAATTTGGTGGTGTTTCTTTGAGCTTTTCTTATAGAAAACAAAATTAGCGGAAAAGTTTCATGAAATTTTGAGATCTAAACTTCACAAAGTGCATGGCCCACGTAGCCGAAACAAGAGGAAAAAAAAGGGAAATATCATGAATCTGCTGTAAGAATGTAAGATCTGAAAATCTAAAACTTCAAGGAAGAATAGTACTTGCCTTAAATTTATTGGAAGCTTACATCCGGAATTGTGTTTCGTGTTGAGCGAGGGCATGGTGAAAGTAATGAGTTACATTACATAAGCAACAGCATTTGATTTACATGCTGGTTCAGGGGTTCACCTATTATGAATAACAGATTGCAATGCCTCTTTGTTGGTATGTGAGAGCCAAAACAAAGGTGGTGGGGACTCTTGTATTATATATTAGTAGCTTCCTGTAGCCTCTAGCAGTAAAAATGTACTTTCATTACTATATGTGTGTATGTATGGATATAGATGGATATCAACTTGACTGGACCTTATTCTACTGCAAAGTCTGTCTTCTGTAGAATTTCTTTTGGGCATTTCTTCTGTCTTCATAGTAGTGCCCACCATATAAACCTCTTTTTTAAACAAGCTAGTGAAAACCTTATTCCATGGAATGGATTGGCAAGGCACAATGAGTCTCCCTCTAGTAAATTTCACAAACAATGTACTGTCTGGTATAGCAGGCGCACATCCATGAGCGGATTTGTTCGAGAGAAAGTTTGGCAAAATATATATATCAACGACCAAATTTGGACCTCATTTTTGATTTTGTAGCCAAATTCAACAAATCCTAAATATAATTACTCTGCATCATGCCTTATCACCTATCATCTTTCCCTTATTTCATAATTACATGTTTGGCTAAATCTTGACACATTTTGTCTCTAATCAAACCAAGGAGGATGAAAGAGAGAGAGAGAGAGAGAGAGAGAGAGAGAGAGAGAGAGAGAGAGAGAGAGAGAGAGAGAGAGAGAGAGATGATGACATTTGAAATGCAGCTTGATCCCATATGGAGACACACCGGTGCAAGCGATAGCAAGTTGGAAAGAATAGGCATACGTTAGTTACACTTTGGCAGTTTTTCATTTGCAGCAAAACTCGTAAGGTCAACATTAACATGCCAAAGCAATGGGAACGATAGGTCTTTTTTATGCTTCTTTCTCACTATTTTGTTCTTTGGAATTTAGATCTTGGATTAAATAAATAAAAAAAAAAGCAAAATGGGTGTCACAAGCAAGCATTCTCCCAAACGTAAGAAAGCACTAGGTGAAGTGGCCCCGCATTTTCATCATATGAATAGGATCCCCTCATCACATCGGGCAGATTTATAACTAGTCTATTATGAAATTGCTTCCCTTTGTGTTCTAAAATTGCAGTAATGATGACTAACTTACGAGCCAAGAGCAAATTAGTGAGAATTTTCAAAATTGTTCGTTGGGTGAGAAAAGAAGAATTTATTGACATGTCAGATACTGGAACTTACCAGATGGCCAAAGAAAATCCTGGAAAATAATAGTAAAGAAAAGTAAGTGCAATTCAAGATTGAGAGTAGAAGGTGAGTTGTACTTGGATGATCATTGTTGGTGCTACTCCATGGATTTTGACTTCTACCCATTATACCATGTCTAATTCTACCACTTACAACTGCAGAGTTTACTAGGTGAGGCTCTAACAACAGTGAGAGGGCCCTTTTCCATCCAAGATGAGAAGCAATTTAGTGACCCTTCAAGTATGGGGAGGGCTATATCTAAGGAAAGTCTTAGTGGGCTTGACAATTTTTTCTCAGGACAGTTCCAGGAACTGCAAGGTTTAGAATCAAGTCCACATATCTGTTTGCCTTGGTCAATACATTATGGAGCTATGATCTCACGTTTGAGATATGTTGGCGATGCGATGATAAGAAAGCTTTGATTGTATATTTTGGATATATTTTTTGAGCAATATCAGGAGAGCCTAACTTGACAAATTAAAATGTGGAAGTCTATACTTTTTTTTTTGTTTCCACTACCTATATATAGAGTCATACCCCAACTAATCCAATTTAAAAGTTTATAGGAGTTCTATTTAAGGGCAGCTCTTCTAACGTGACCTGTTTTATTTTTAAATTTTGAAGTTGAAATTTGGTTAAAAAACTTAACATTTCATCCCATTAAACTCATTATCCACAGGTAGAAATGCTATACTAATTGATATGCTGAATACTGCCCAATTTGATTTGCCATGCTCTATGCTTTGAAGCCAGAAACTTGTTCTCCACAGTTGGTTGTTAAGCGACGATCCCGTAATGGGAATGCCTCGGCAGTGACTGAGAGAGAATTTCTCAATGATTAAGGAGAATATGCGGCCTTACCTAAGGCTATATCAATTTTTCAGTAACCTTCTCAAGTAGGTATCAGAAAACCCTTCAAGTTGGGCCCCCAACCGGGTCAGCTCACTTATGCAACATTTTTAGGTCTACCCATTCAACCCCAATTCTAATATATATATATATTTTTTTGTTTTCTTAGTATTATACCAACTGGTATCTGGAGTCATACTCCGATTAATCCGGTTCAAAACTTATAGTGACCTATTTAAGGGGGTTACCCTCCTAATATAGTTTTTTCCATACTCAAGTTATGAGTCAAATTCGGGAACTTAATTAAGGGATTTAGTACTACATCCTACTAGATCAACTGTCCGTTGGTACCCCAATTCTAACATAACCCGCTTTGCATGGAACAAGGAAATTTCTATAATTAGGGCAAATTGCTTTATCATCTATGCTAAAACTAGGAAATAAAGAAATTATAAGTTGAAGTGCTTTACATAAGTTTCTCAATATAAGCAATTGTGGTCCCATTTAGGTGTCTGTAGATTGTTTCGACTTATCTTGATTTAACTCTATTTATTTTTTATTTTTTATAATTTTTTAATTAAAGTGTAAAAAATTTAATTAAAAATATAAAATTTAATAATTAAAAGTCAGTTATATATATTTTATAAAAAGGACTATAAATATTGTTAATATTAATTTATTTTTGTAAACAATGTAATTTCTGCCCTTTATCTTAACTTTCATCGATAGGATTGATGGGTTGTTGAAACCTTAAAAATTAATATTGATTCCCCACTACAGATAAATTTATAACACCAGTGATACTAGGTTAAATTCCAGGGAAACTAAATTAATTTAATTTCTTAGTTAAATGACAAAAATAAAAAGGGGTTTTAATAGTTAAAATTTTAAATTAAAATTAACAATCTAAAAATAAAAAACAAATTAACAATGCAAAATAACAAAATTTGAATGAAAATCAATCTACTAAACTCTGATTCAATAGTTCACCACGTTCAATTTTTTCATTGATTATGGGTCAAAAATGGTTAATTTGCAATTCAAGATTTAACTTTATATTTATTATGATAAGCATAATAAATCTTAGTTTTCCTAAATTAATTGAACAAATTCAACATTTAATCAAAACTTATCGTTAATCTACTGAATATGATAGCGTTCCATATCAATATAATGGTAGCATTAAATTTTGTGAAAATAGTTCAACCAAAATTTAAATAATTGAAATAGGCACAATTATTTAATTTTGTTCCATCAATTCCCTTAGATTAAAAATGAATATTGGCTGAAGACCCATAAATATAAATAAACTAATTGCTATTTGTACCATTTATTCGGGATAATTACGGATCACTGAAATCATGAATAGATATAGAAGAATCAATATTGAATTAATTTATGAAATTAACCACTACTAATCTTTTATATAAAATATATTAAGAATCAATAAATATTTGAATTAAAGAGCAAGAAATTAAATGAAATATATAACTTCATAGTAAAGATAATCTAGGTAAAATCTCCCATGAATTAGAAAATAAATTTAGCCATTCATGGTAGAAGACATTGTCATCTTGAATTCCAAATAAAAGAAAAAAATGTTTGTAATTGAAAAGAAGAAAAGAAGTATACGCAGCCAGCAGCCCTTCTTGAGAATATATAACTTATGTCTCCTGCTACTTGCCTCTTTATTGCCCTTAGAATCTCTCCGGAGAAAATAATTTAGTCTAAATAAAGTTCTCAAAAATAAGGATTTTCAAAATTCAAATAGTTAATTATGGTAATAATATCAACAAACTTGAGAAAGTAAAGGAAACTTTTAAAATTAGGGTGGTATAAGAGATGATAAGATAAATTTCTAATATGTGAAAATCTTCAAATATCAGTAAGTTCAAGACCTTCTTCTTGGAGAACATCCCATCTTCAACACTTCCCAATTTTGTCTTTCAAATTATTGCAAATTTCTTCCATTTTTCTTTTATTTACCCTTTCAATAATCTAATTGAACAATTTATTATAAAATATCAAATTAGTGCAATATTCTTTTAAAAATATAATGAAATTGATAACAAAAAATAGTACTAATTTAAATTCCATCAAATTCCCCCACACCTAAATCGATACTTGTCCCCAAACATTCCAATCACAATAAAAAAAAAACAAAAAAAAAAAACATTTCTCAAGTCAACTAAACTTCCTCAAGTTCTTACCATTGTGTAATACGAGTCCAAACTAAAGTTGTGGTCAAGATAATCAATATTTTATGGTATTCAATGCTAGATTAGCTATAATTTCCCTAATGATTTCTTGAAATCAAGAGTATGCAAGATTCAATTACCTTCGTAAGGAATTCACTCAATATACTCATATGGAGAAATGGTAATACGTGATGCTCAATTCAACACAATGAAATGGTATTACCATAGATTTACTAATATATTACATTTTCACCACTTTAACATATGAATTTCATACATCAATCAAAAATCTTTTATTTGGTTATAATGTGATTAGGAACAATGTAGAAAAAGAGGGTAAATGTAGTGCGCAATGTTTATATCAAAAGAAACATGCTAAGAAATATAAGACCATTTTCAACTATCAAACATGTAACACCACAAAAAAAAAAAAAAAGATTTTAAATTTGGGCTTAAAGCCCTAATTTTCTCCCACTCTCTCTCTCTCTCTCTCTCTCTCTCTCTCTCTCTCTCTCCCTCCCTCTTTCCCTCTTTCTCTCTCTCTTCTCTGCTGCGGCCTCTCTCTCCCGCCACCGCACGCCGCCCATTGTTGCAACGCCCTCCCGCGAGCAGCTCCTTCCTCCACGCGAGCGCTGCCTCCGAGCGCGAGCGCCATCTTCCGCGAGCCAACGCGCCACAGCTCGCGATCTCCCGCGAGCCAGCGCGCGAGCCCAGCGCACCACAGCTCGCGATCTCCCGCGAGCCAGCGTGCCACAGCGCGCGATCCCCCGCGACCCAGCCAGCGCGCGATCCCCCGTGACCCAGCCTGCGCGCGATCCCCCGCGACCCAGCCAGCGCGCGATCTCCCGCGACCTAGCCAGCGCACGCCTACGCTCCTCTACGCGAGCACAGTGCGCAGAGCACGCGACCCATCTGCGCGAGCGCGCGCGCCTCATAGCGCGCGATCCTGTCCTGAGCGCGCGCCTCAGCTCGACAGCGCGCGTTCCAGCTCGCGAGCGTGAGCCCTAGCCCGTGAGCGGGCCAGCCCACCAGCCGCGAAGCCCAGGCCAGCCTGCTAGTTCAGGCCCCCAGCCCGGCCCAGTTCGGCCCGCGGCCCAGTCTGGCCCACGGCCCGCGAACCCACGACGACCCGTGACCCTCTGCGTAGGTAAATGAATTCTCGATTTCGTGTACGTACTAGGGTTTTGAAAATTATTGGTAATTTGACTTAAATTTCTCACTTGTGTTTTAAATGGTAAACATTACAGGTTTTAGACTAAGTTGACGGGCGAACGAAAGTTAGATCCAGGATCCGAGAAACCCTAGGTGAGAGAAACCCATTCACATCAAAGTTGAATAAATTTTGTTGATAAAATCCCTTATTAGGGTTTTATATGATATAAAAATTTGATAATTTGATTAGGTTTGTCTTTTGGAGACTTTTTGAAAAATAGGGAGTGACCACCCTCCCATATACTGTGAGTGGGACTCTAATCTCTTGCATAAAATAGTAAAACTTGTTTTCTGCCGTGTTTTCGATAAACCATGCTTTTGATATGCATTGACCTGACGTATGACATTGAATTTCAAATCCGTTTTGTGATTATTGGAGTGTCTTGAATTATAATTACGATAACTATGCATCCATGGTTTGAAATGAAACAATAATTATGCAATTACTTGAAATTTTAAAATTCCTTTTCTACCGTCGCATTGATATGCTGTTTGAAATAATTCGATGAAACATATTGGCACGCAGATTTGAAATGTTTTGATGAACTATGTGGGTTGGATGCCCACTAGTTATGAGATGATGTGATGTTACTTGTGGGACGTTGTGCCCTGGGACGTTGTGCCCTTGTGATACTATGGGACGTTGTGCCCTTGTGATACTATGATAATTCCGTAGCTACGAAGGGCGTTTGTAGAGGCACGGGTTGCCCGGCTACGCTTCTGCAGGAGGTATCCGCAAACTTCATTTATTCTAAAGGCTATAGGCGCGGCCGGTTGAACCCACGTAGGGGGAGGACGTGTGTGACGCCACCGTCTAGCACCGGACGGGGTCCTATACACGTTGATAAGTTGGCCCCAGCGAACTCATGGTCAACGTCGGGGTAGAGAGCGTTTCAAAGTCTATGCATGATAACACCCCCGACGCGGCTGTCCTTGGTCACGGTTGACCTTTGCCAGAACTATTTTTGGCTCGCTCTGACATTACTTGATTTTAAATGGATGCATACATGCTTGCTATCGCGTGTTTGATTAAATGATTTCAAATTGATAAATATATCATGTTTTGCTGCGAAATGTAAATTTTTGTTTCAAATGATATTATTTGACACTCCAATTGTTCACCTATACTATTTATGCTTGATATTATCCCCCTCACTCACTGAGTATCTTCCCATGATACTCACTCCTCTCTTTTCCCTCCTCAGACAGGTTGATTGTGATAGAGCGGCGTTACAGGCTCTAGAGCGGATTTGGTGTTCTGACGGTGAGATTTACTTCTAATTTAGTTTCGACCCTGCGAGGTCTTGACATTGAGGTCTGTAGTTGGCCATGTACTTATATTGGGATGACTGTATAGTTTAACTCTCATATTTCATTTGCATTGAGGCGATTATACGTATTTGAATGTTACTTGGGAAATGTGTTATACATTGTATAAATTTAGGTCCACTCAGTATAGCGGCTGCTCATGCTCTAGTTGGGCATGACAGTAGAGGTCTGTGGCTAGATTTGTTTATAGTCTTGCGTTGTTCTGAATGTTGGCTGTGGTGTTTGTTGATTTTGGAGAGGCCGGGATGGCCATTTGTGTATTGTACAGGATGATTTTGATCATACAGGTTTAATTGTACACAGGAAACCTCCGATTTATGGGGAGGTTCTGCTCGATTTTCTGTAAAAATACAGCCGGCATCCAGGGACAACGGGCGGCTGTTCACGATCCCGGTTTGGGGCGTGATAAAACACATCTCGTAATATGGAATATCAATCCAATCAAAAGTAATTCCCTTTTCCCTTTTATTCTATTTTATTTCTCAATCACAATTTTTGGAAAAATTTCCCCCTTTTTTTGCTTTTTTTTTTTGGTTTTTCTGTTAAATAACACAAACTCGAGGATGAATGAGGATGTGGCGCACTTTTCACCATTTTATCATATAAACCACCCCAATCGTATGATTCAATCCCTAAAGACAATATCAAAATTAAAATTCCCCAATTTCCTTTTATCAAATAACCACTCAATTTATGTTCTAATCATATGTTTTTTTGATATAAGGGTTAAAAAGAAGGTTAAGCGTAAAAAAAAAAACTGTCAATTTATGGGTTGTAAACAAAGAAAAAGAGATATAAGCTCAAATGCGCTCACTAAGGGGAGAGTAAGTGCATGAGGATATTTTTTTGAGAACTAAAAGGGGGTAAATCTAAATGTCATAATCATTTCAATGTATGAAAATAAAATTTGTGGTTTCGATATATATAACAAAATAAGTTTTAGAATAACCACTCCAACGGTGTCATACACTCATTAAAAAAATGAGAGCATAAAAGACGTGCTGCTCTATAAGACCCAATCCTCACTTTGCTTAGGTTTTGTGTCAAATCATATCATTCTATCCCTCAATTCAATCATTAAAAGATGAATAGTTAATCATGCACCACAATGACCACTAATATCAATTATCTATTACGCAATCTAGTCCAAATCAAGGATGCACAACGAGTAGTAAATTTTGAGTACATTTCGTTAACTTGAGGCTATATATATAATCTAAAATATGCATTGTCCCTAATGTATGCAAAGGTAAGAAAGAAGAGGAATTCAGCACATAACTTGAAAGAACTAATATTTAAAGTTAAAAGAATAGTTGCAGTAACCATACATAAAAAGAACTCGAACCAGATTTTTTTTTATTTTTACCTATTTTTTTTTAAAATACTCAGCACATAAAAGCAGGGCAAATAGAAAGAAGAAGAGAAAAAAGGGAACTCCCCTAAGTTGATAGCTTTGGTGATAGTCACGTGATCACGTCTTATTTCCTTGAACGCTCTGCCAACTATGAAAATCTCTCTTTAAGCAGCCATGTGATTATATCCTATTTCTTTGATCACTTCTGCCAAGTATAAAAATTTCTCTTCAAACAGCTATGTGATCACACTTTATTCTTTGAGTGCTTCTGCCAAATCTTGAAATTCATTGTTATATGGGTTGAACTTTGGTTGGGTGCATCTTTTCTATCTCCTATCATTGTACACCTACAAAAACTAAAATTAATAAAAAAACTAATGATACCAATTAAATACCCCTAAATTGATACAAGAAATCAAATATCAAACTAACCAAATTCAAGAAAAAAAAATATATATATTGGGTTACCTAACAATTAGCGCAATTGTTTAACGTTGTTATGTTTGATGTTCTCCATTTGTTTCTCTTCAATCTGGTGGATAATGAGGATGCTTTAACTCTAACTTGGGTGTCTGCAAAATAGAATGTAACAATTTCTCGTGAGATAAGGACATTTGTATACTAGAATTTGTTGATCTTATTTGTGATTCCAATATTGGCTCTAAAATTTTACAAGTCTCATATAACTTCTCCTTTGTGTCTAATTATACATTCAATTCAAGATTAATATTATATTCTTCTTCAAAAAATATATAATTGAATCAACAATATCAGCAAAACAAACTGAATAATACTCATTTGGGTATTTCATTGTATCAAAAGTATTAAATTTAATAATCTCGCCGTTAAACTTGATAGAGAGAGTACCCTCATCTATATCTATTTTTGTCTTGGTTGTTCTCATGAATGGCCTTCTTAATATAAGTGAAGCTACATTTGTGATAGTGTTTTCTTCTATTTTTAAGATGTAAAAATCTAGTGAAAATATCAGTTCGTTGTTCTGCACCAAAACATCTTCAGGGTAAATATAAAAATAGTCAACTGACTGAATAACAACCCCAGTTTCTTTTAAAGGACCAAAATTCAGAGCACAGTAAATTGAGTATTGCATGACATTGATGGAAGCTTCTAAGTCTAGCATAGCACACTCAATTTTCTTCTCACCAATAAGACAAGGTAGAGTAAACATATATGGATTCGTGTGCTTTTCTAATAATGTTCTTTTGATGACAGCTAACACATCCTCTCCTACCTTTGTTTTCTCATCACCTCTCAACTTCCTTTTATTCGTGCACAATTCTTTAAAAAACATAGCATATTTTGAAATTTTCTTGATAACATCCAACAATGGTATATTTATTTCAACATTCATAAATGTCTCTAAAACTTCCTCCTCATACTCTTCCGTTTTGGATCGCTCCAACCTACTAGGAAATTGTGGCTCAATTGCACGAGAAGTGTTAGGTAAAATGGGGTTAGATGTTACCTTGATTAGATTTCCATGTATAGCTTCATTTTCATTATCTACTTCTTTACTTTTATCCAACTTCTTGGATGAAGTAGGACTCGAATGAAGTTCCCTCCCACTCCTTGACACTATTGCACTGACTTTTCCTTGGGATTCACCACCATTTGTGATGGCAGGTTTCTAGAATTGTGTGCCTCCATCTTACTAATCGAGGTCGCTAGTTGGATATTCTGGTTTCTCAAATTTTGTATATTGTATACTTACCCTTATTTCTTATATATTAGTTATCATTTTCTATTGAAATTGTTGGGTATTAGTCGTGAGAGTCTCACTATATCTTCTAAAAACATACCTAAACTTGAGAATTGTGCAGGTACTAGTAGTGGTGGTGGTCTGTTAAAAGGTTGGAGTGGATATCTTGATTGTCCTTCTTGATTTCCATAGCTCAAATTTTGATGATCTCTCTATCTTGGATTGTAATGATTAGAGTAAGGATCATACTTATGTTGAGGTTGAGTAGGAAATCCTTCTACAACATTTATTTGTTGAAAATGATTTTCTTACAATGTTGGACACATTCCGTAGGATGTCCAAAAATTGAGTATATACCACAAACTTTAGCTATCCTATAGCAAATTAACGAACCAAAATAGTTAATTCAGAAATTTGATTTTCAAGGTCGAGTGGCTTACCTCATTAACCTGTTTGGTAGCTCCATCCACTCTTATTCTAAATTGTTGAAAATTTTTTGCCATATTTGAAATCAATTGTTTGGTTACTTCAGGAGTACTTCTATCCATGAGTAGAAATCTTTCATAAAAATATTAAATTAGGAGTTGATCCAGAATTTGATGATATAGGCAGCTAACATAAAATTGCTTGAACCTCTTCCAACATTTATACAATGTCTCTTTACTAATTTGTCTAATTCCACATATTTCTTTTCAAATATTGGTAGCCCTAGATGTAGGAAAAAATTTCTTCAAAAATAACCTATGCATTTCATTTCGTGTATTTATTGAACCATAGTATAACTAATCTTTTGTCTTATCTTTTGGAGAAAAAGGATACGCTCTCAATTTTATTTATTCTCGATCACACTTTGGGGCTTCAAGCTCTAGCAGACAATATGGAACTCCTTCAAGTGCATCCGTGGATTCTTACTTGGAAGACCATGAAAGTGGCAAGTAAGTGAATTAAATTAGATTCGAATTCAAATGCTATTTCAAGAGCTTGGTATTCTATGCATAAAGGTTGCTGGTTCAGATTTGGTATTAGTGATAGAAATATCTGTCACTGATAATTTGGAATTAAAGATGAAAATATTTTTCATCATGAGTGGCTAAGTTTATTTTCTAATTCAATGGAGATTTTATTTCAATTATCTTCGTTGTGAAGTTTTTTCATGATTTATCTGCTCTTGAAATAATTGAAGCAAAAGATGACAAATCGTGAAAAAACTTCACAACGAAGATAATTGAAGTAAAATTTCCATTGAATTAGAAAATAAACTTAGCCACTCACGGTGAAAAATATTGTCATCTTCAATTCCAAATTAAAAAAAAAATATTTGTTCTTGAAAAGAAGCACATGCAGCCAACAGTCCTTCTTCAGAATACATAACTCATGTCTGCTGCTGGCTGCCTCTTTTTTTTTTCACTACTAGAAAAAAGGTATTAATGATAGAAATATATGTTGTTAATAATAAAAATTCTATCGTTAAAGAGTATTAGCGACAGAAATTTTCTATCGCTAATTTCGTCGTTGAAAGTCTTATCGCTAAATATTAACGATGGAAAACCATCGGTCCCTAAATTTTTCGACGGATTAGCGATGTAAAACTTTTCTTCGCTAATCCGTCGCTAATTTCAAACAATATGTAAAACTATCAGCGACGAAATATTTCCGTCGCTAAAAATTTCATTGCTGCCCACGCCCGCCCACCAATGTACCTGCCCTGCCTTCTTTTTTTTCTTTCGAAAAGTGTTATCACGTGGACTCAAACCTGAGCATACAACGAGAATTTGAGTTGTGACAACCACTATGCATAATGCCATATCTGATTATCTCGTTTTTTATTTATTATTTTACTCTCACATTTTTTTACGAATAATAAAATAATATAAAATGTTAATTTGTTATAAAATAATTAAATAATAAATGCTAATTTAAAATAAAATAAAAAAATATTTAATAAATAAAATAATATTATTCTTTTAAAAAATAAAATAATATTATTCTTTTAAAAAATAAAATAATATTATTCTTTAAAAAAAATAAAATGCTAATTTAAAATATTATAAAATAATAAATATGATTTGTTAATATAAAATAATAAAATAAAAGAAAAATAAAATATAAAATATAAAATGCTAATTAAAAAAAATTAATTTTAGTGACTGAAATTTCGGAAATTTCCTGTCGTTAAAATTTTCGTCGCTGATAACTTTACATAATTTCTGAAATTAATGATGAATTAGCGACATAAATTTTCTTTCATTAAAAATTTCGTCACTGATCTGTCGTTGATAGTTTTATATAGTTTTTTCAATTAGCTATGGATTAACGACGAAAAATTTCCGTTGCTAAAAATTTTTTCACTTATCGGTCACTGATTGTTTTATATAGTTTATTTATTTATTTTTTACCCAAAGCCAGTACACCGATTGATTAGTAACAAAAAAAATCCGACACTAATTTCCATTCTTAATCTCTCGTTAAATAATACTGTTTCTTCATGTTGCGATCGATTAATGTCGGAAATATTTCCGTCGTTAATCTCTCGGTAATTTTTATCTTTTTTTATTTTGTAATGTTTGACATTAATCCATCGTAATTATGACGCTATTTACGACGAAATTTTTTTATCGCTAATTTTCTATCACCGATATTCTGTTTTCTTGTAGTGTTTATAGAGAGAAAATAATCTAATCTAAATAAAATTCTAAAAGATAAGGATTTTCAAAATTCAAATAGTTACTGATAATAAAAATACCAACTAATTTAAGAAAGTAAAAGAAACTCCTAAAATTAGAGTGGTACAAGTAAATACCCAATATGTAAAAATCTTCAAATATGAGCAATTTCAAAACCTTTTTCTCGTAGAATATTCTATTTTTAGCACTTTCCAATTTTATCTTTAATTTGTTACAAATTTCTTATATTTTTTAATATTTCCTTTATCAACTCTTTTAACAATGTAATTGAACAATTTATTATAAAATATCAAATTAATATAATATTTATTTAAAAATATAATGAAATTAATCATAAAAAATAATACTAATTTAAATCTCATCATGGATCACTATACATATCAACTAACACCTCGTGACCCTACTTTCTAATGCAATATCTTGTTTCTTTATGACCATTTTTAAAAGGTTTTGAAAACCAGGAAAAAAAAACGGCTATGGACTCCTCAAGGAGCCTCGAGTCATTGTACTTGATGGCTAAAAATATTAGATTTTATCTTCTTCTTGTAGGCCAGGGCGAGTACTTTGGAGATGCGTGATTCAGTTATATACCCTATGCTATCTAGTCTGATTCCAAGTTCAATTATGGTTTAAATTGAAAATTTTTATACCAACTGAAGTCCTTCATATAATTCAACAAATTTTAACAAATTCTCATCTTGCAAAAGTGTATTTAAAATTATCAGATTTAGAGACTTAACATGCCCATCTCCATGCCAAGACTGTACATGAATGTGCATTGTAGGCATGCAAAAGTAGTGCAGCAATTGTAAGGTTGATGATTACCCAAGTTGATTGGTAATCCTCGCGGGGGCACTTGTCCATCCATAGATTCAATTAGGTTTGCATCCTTTCAAATTTTATGGAAATTGTATGGTGTTGTAACTTATATCATTCGGTACCGGGGAGGGGGCGGGGGGTTGGCTAACCACTTGAAATGGCAATTCGAGCCGCCTTATGATTGGGACATTTACTTTTGTCAGACATGATTGCTTTTCCATGTCAGCTTCATTCCAGAACCTTGCACCTCACCTTTGATTTTAACTAAATATTTTATATAATATTTGTAAATATTAATATTTATAGAAATAATATTTAATAATTATTATTCAATTATTACAAATTTTATGAGTAATTCATAAGAATTATAGAATGAGACATGCCTTTCGGTTCATATCAAAACTTTTAAAAGCTGAATTTAGTATTTTACTTATAGAAATTTTTTTTTGGTATTATGGTTTGGTTATCGCACAATATCTGGAATTTCGTCCCAATTAATTAGGATTTATTGTTACAGGGTCCACTTTGTGGAGTGGATCTCCTAACATTATTTTTTAATGTCGGGAGAGTTGAACTCCTAATTTGATTAAGAGACGAAGGTGGCCATCCACCAACTTCAATAAATATTAGTATTTTACTTATATATATATATATACATATACTTGATGAAATCCCTCATGAATTATATTAAACTGCAGCTCTGCATGGATCCGGCCCTACGCTTATCAGGGGCCAAGCAGAGGCATATTTTCTAAGCCCAATCTCTAAATGAGTTCATCCCAACACTGTTTGTTGATATTTATATATTTTTATTGGATGGAATTTGGTCTGACTTGGTCCACCAATCTCTAAAATTTCGTCAAAAGCAATTAAGGCAGGGGCTGTTAGGTTCAAGATCGGAAAACAATTTTTTTTTTTTTTTTTATAATCTGAAACTATATTCATATTAATTCAATTTAAATATTATAAAACTTATTTTAGAGATAGTTCTTATAATATATTTTTTTTTCCATTTTTAAATTTTGAATTTCAAGAGTTGATTAAGAAAATTAGTATCCTTACTCAATAGATCAACTCTTCACCAGTGATCGGTAAACATTTTAAAGCATCGATGGACAATTATGAATTATCTCGTAGTCTCCACTCGTTGTTATATTTTCTATTTTTATTTAGTAATAATAATATAATTTGTCACATATCATTTGTCTGTATTTAATATAAATGAAGATTAATATACTCGATCCACTACATAATTTGCTCTCTTTAGTTTCTCCCGATCCTTTCATTCATTCGGGGCTTGCCTTTTTAGATTGTTTTGCCAACCTTACACTAAATTGCGTAAAAAATTTTAAAAATCATTTTCAATGTGCACCAGCCTTTGCAGGCAGTTTGTCTTTTACATTACTCCCTCCTCAAATTATAAAATCATATTAACGACTCACTCGATATTAAAGACATGTCATTTAAATATAAAATTTTATATCTTAATTACCAACTTTTAATATAAAAATCAATTTCTCTGTTAACATTATTTCTTTCATAATTCATAACCATTATATTGGGGAACAGGTGGAGGAAAGCAGCCCCTTCCTCCCTTCTTGTACATAGACATCAGGATGATAGGTAAATGAATTGCCTCTGACTCAATTGCTTAAACATGAATACCTAGACATAATTATGATGGGACTTGAAAAAAAGTAAGTCAACAAAAACACTCAATAATTTCACATTAACTAATCAAAATGCATCCTTTGGTACAAATATATATATGAGATTGATTGATAATGATGCATGACCATCATCATGTCTGGGGTGCGTAGTACTTAATATTCTAGAGGGGTTTCTATATTTTAAAGGGCTAATCACAAAAAAAAAAAAAGAAAAAGAAAAATGGGTTTTAGTAAATAAAATAGGAAACCAGCAAAGAAAGCCCATGATAACATACACAATGATGATAATTAGTAGATGTAACCCCCCAAAAAATGATTAAGATTAAAAGCAGCTAACATGACCCTAGGAACTCCCCAAAATTAGGCTGATGATGATCTACAACCATGTCCATTGAGAAAAGTGACTTGGTATGAGATGAAGTGAGTTTTGAAGGAGTTGAGACATATTCTTCAATGGAATGGGCGGGAAAGGTATTGGATGATGGTGATGAGCCAAACTGGCTCATTCTCATGTGGAGGACTTCGGCTTGAGCCAATGCCAGTTGCGTTTGCAGGACATTGATTTGTTGCTGCAGTGAAGATATGGCCCCTACGCACCCATAAACGGGGTCTCTTACGCGTGCATTCGCTTCGTAGACCATGGAGCTAACCGCATCATTTCTTTGGTGCTCAGGTAACTCCTGCAAGTTTTGTTCAATATCAAAACTTTTCAGGGTAAATGTATCGGCGAGATGAAAATTTAATATCCAAATATTATAAAGATTTTGCTTAACATTAGTGGCCATCTCCATCAAGAGATTTTTTCTTTTTCTTCCAGGAAAAAGTTCAGGTGATCCCCATGCTGTTTCTTTCTGCATAATCTAAAATATAATTGTATCTTTTTTCAATGGGACCAAAAGTTTATTCTTATTTTCCATAAAGCTACCCCAGGTGGTCATAAAGTAGAGATTATGCTCTTTATTTGAGGCGACCTAACATTCAATCATCCTCTCTTTTTGTTTACCTAAGGAAATATGTGCATATATTAAGGAAGCAATTTCAACTTTGTGAACCTTACTTTATATTTCACCGAGGAGTGTGGTTTTCAAGTTTATTTGTACCCACATAAAAAGGTAATGTTATGTAGACCTAAAAGAGTCATGAATTATATAGGTAAAAATCTAGTAATATCAAAGCAACAATGATATTCAGTTAACGGTTGGGGACAAAGGGCCCTTGGTAGTTATAGGGTCCCCCACAAAAGGTCCCAAAGGTAAAACAGTAAATGGATAAATAAATGGAATACCACTTTTCTTTTGTTTGCTTTAGTATGGAGACTTCCTGTTTCTACTTTTTTAAAAGTCTTCTAGTGGCAATTAAATACCAATTCCCCTAATGGAAGCCCCAAATCCTGATCACTCTCAATCATTTGTTGACTTCAATTTTATCATTTTTCTTTTTTTCCCCTTCATATCTATCAGTATCTAGCACTACTATTGCTATTTGAACCATTTGTTTTGTTATCGGCATATTAATATATTTTTTTATATATAGAAGTGAAAATCTCAAACTTCGCGGTGATGGATCCCAAGTCTGGATGGAGGAGAGTTACAGTAAATTTACAGTTAGCATAAAACACACGTCAGAACCAAAATGAAAAACAAATATAGAAAATTCTCTCTCTTATATCGATCTCTTAAATGGTTATCCCAAAATTTGGAATTAAACTTAGTTTTGTTATTATATAGAAGTGAAAATCTTAGTAAATAGTTTTCATTTAACAATAACAAACTTGTTAAATATCTGAAATAATGAAATTTATGCAAAGATAATTTTCGACTCAAATTCATTTAAAGGAAAAAAAATGTAGCAATCTGAAACATTAGCAAGTTACTTTTATGAGCATAGTTAGGGACACCCATCTTGATCACTTTCAATTTTTTTTTTTTTTTTTTTTTTTTGTTGTTGGGGGGCGCTATGCTTTGCGATCATCCTTAATCATACTAATAGCTATCATTAGAGGCAAATTTTCAAATTCATAATCATATATTATTGAGGAAATTACATAATAAATATTAATTAATGGCCTATGAGGAAATGGAATGGAAGACCCACTCACATGCCTTTTTGTCAACAAATATTTTACAAGTGCACTAAAGTGAGGGTCACTATAAGTAATAAAAAGATCTTAATAATTATGTATCCCGCGTAATCCTATTTAGTGAGCAGAGTTTATTTATGTGGTGATGTATTTATCGTTTCTCTTAATCCTAGAGAAAAAAGGGGTTTTGTTGTGTTACCCTCAACTACTACCCTTACCCTCAAATAATAACTGCTTTAAGAGATTACGCCAAACAAGTAAACAAAGGTCAATAAGATTGAATCTTTAAGATCTTTATAGAGAGAGAGGGAGGAAGGGAAGGAGTCTCTCGGGGACGGCTCAAGCAGTAAAGTTTCCCCATTTCCATCCTCCATTCTCTAATTGGATCGCTTTTAATGATATCTCCTTGTACAAACAAAAAAAAAAAAAAACAAAGAGAGGGTGGGAAGGAGGTACCTGCAGCATCTTGTTGACATTGCTAGCACCAAAGACCCTATGAACGCTAGCAAACTTCTGAGGCTCGTCTGCAGGAAAATAAGGAGCAAAAATGCAATTCTGCGCACACCTACGCCTCAAGAGCTTGCATGCCGCGCATGGTGACACTGCACCTTGTTTTCTACCCAACTCTTTATTCGTCATTATATCTTATGTATGCAAAACAAGAGAGAAGAATTCAAATCATAGAAGAGGATAAATGAGGATAGATACTGAGAAAGAGGTACTTAAGGAAGGAGACGAGAGAGTGGTGGTTAGGCTGGTGTTATATAGACAGTGGAGAAGAAAAAAAGTGACAAAGGAAAAGTGACAAGATAGCGAAAGAGGGACCCGACAATCAATAAACCCACAGATTTTGCTGAATTAAAACATTGCCTTTTATTGGACATCATTGCCCCACCCTAGTTATAATATTTTGACGTCATGTATTCTTTTAACCGATTAAACTACATAATCTTATATATACAAAAGCTTTGTTTATATACTTAGTGATATTTGAGCAGACCAGAGATAGCCTACTTAACACAGCCCGCCATGCGATGAATATATATAGTGAATTATTCATTCGCCTTTTAAAGATAGCCTACTTATCTATGATGACATTCAATCGTTGGATTTTGGCACAATTGTGGTTTGGGGAGATCACACATGATTATAAATGAGAAACTTAAGAATCATGCGAACAAGGGCAATAGAATGGTGGACAACACAAGTGTCTTTGAAAGATGGACCTTTACTTTTTCTTTCTATTGTGGAGTACACAAATTTTCTTTTGATACATAGGGGAAAAAATGACCTGCGTTTATAACATATGATCTAGGCCCCAAATCTAACCATTAAAGTGCCTACATTGGTTGCCCTCCCTTAACACATGAACAAACTCCACAATTTAAAATCTAAAAACTTTAGAAGGATCATGTGATGCCATTTTAAGATGACGCACTATTAGAAGAGGACTTATTGAGAGAGTAAGTTCTGTCTTTGAACAATTGCATTGCATTATATATAGAAGATTACGAGAGTGTATATATACTCAATACATGGTTAGATATATGATTGATCATTAGATTGAATATATGACAAAATATTAGATTAAATGTAAAGGTCAATATTCTATCATATTCTCGTAGTCGGAGTGGGAGGAGGCCAAATACTCGACTGATAAAAAATCAAGGAAAAGTGATGAGTTTAGGCTCTTTGTGAATATATCGGCATACTTATAAATAGAGGGCACATGAAACACTTTGACATATCCCAACATAGTGGCCGGAAAGCTTTTTCAAATTTTGCTAGCTCAGTCAATTCTGTGGCAAAGAAAATCATGAAAGTCTCACTCAACAAAAGAATAATAAATCCAAGCAAACCAAGTACCAACAGTCTTCTTTTGAGAAAGAAATGAAAGAATTAAAAGAAAAGCTCCAACAGATGCGCCTTGAGAGAGAAGACAGAAGAGCTTTTGAAGGAAAGAGATGAGACGTTGACACAAAAGGAAGAACTTGAAACCAAGGTCAAAGAGCAAGAGAAGCTTAAGATGGAACTCAAGAAATTGCAAAAAATGAAGGAGTTCAAACCCACCATGATATTTCCAATTGTTCAATCATTGAGAGATAAGGAGTAAGAGAAGAAAGAAAAGAACAAGAAGGGCTTAGATCTGAAAAGATTGGCTCTACCTTATGTTTGCTGGTGCAAAGATCAATGGGCTAAGGCACTACAAAATTAGAGTATTGAGGTGACGGTAACATCTATTGGCGGTGACATGTAGCGACCGTTTTTTATGGCGTATAGCAACATTTGTGACGAAACCGTTAGGAAATATAATATTTTACGACGATATAATATTATTCGTTAGAAAAAGTTTAGCAATCATCAGTAAAGGTTAGATAACCGTTTGTAAAAAGCGATACTGAATTCACTGTTATTGTTTGTGGTTAGTAAATATAACACTTGTAGGGATGATTTGAAAACAATCAGTATATGACCGTTTTTACTGTTTATCTAACCATATCGTGTGCATAAATTTTATATTTATGCTAACTCATATATTATATAGTCTTTAAAAATTATGTTCAATTCAGACACTTATTTTTTGTGGTCAGTAAATAAGGCATAGTTTTAGAAATGGTTTGAAAACAGTCTCGATATGAGTACTTCTACTCACTAGTTAAGCATATCGTCTTCATAAATTTTATACAAATCTGATAATTATTATTTGTGGTTAGTAAATATGACAAGATTTTAGAGATGGTTTGAAAAATATCTCTAAATAACTCTTCTTTACTATCTAGTTAACCATATCGTGGATATAAGTTGTATATCTATACTAACTTATTCATTATACAGTCTTTAAAACTTATGTTCAATTCTAACGATTATCATTTGTGGTTAGTAAATATGACAAAATGTTAGGAACAGTTTGAAAACAGTTTCGATTTGACTTTTTTTACAGTCTAGTTAATTATACCAGTTTCGTAAGTTCTATTCAATTCTGACAATTATTATTTGTGATCAGTAGATATGATAGAGTTTTAGGAACTGTTATTTAACTATCTCTATATATCTATTATTTACTATCTACTTAACCATGCCTCTGCATACGTTATTCATCTATTGTAATCCATATTTTTTCCGGTCGTTAAAAATTATATTCAATTGAAACGCTCATATTTTGTTGTTAGTAAATATTGCAGAGTTTTAGAAAAAATTTGAAAACAGTCTCGATATGACTACTTTTATTCACTACTTAATCATATCGTCTTCATAAGTTTCACTCAAATTTGACGATTATTATTTGTGGTTAGTAAAAATGACAGAGTTT
Organism: Dillenia suffruticosa; assembly: GCA_033439265.1. Taxonomy (NCBI): domain Eukaryota; kingdom Viridiplantae; phylum Streptophyta; class Magnoliopsida; order Dilleniales; family Dilleniaceae; genus Dillenia; species Dillenia suffruticosa. The sequence continues at coordinate 9,127,773 of JAVTVX010000005.1, forward strand.
TAGAGACGATTTGAAAATATCTATAAATAACTCTTTTTTACTATCTAGTTAACCATATCATGGATATAAGTTGTATATCTATACTAACTTATACATTGTACAGTCTTCAAAATACATGTTTAATTCTGACTTTTATCATTTGTGGTTAGTAAATATGATAGACTTTTAGGGACGATTTGAAAATAGTCTCGATATGACTCTTTTTATAATCTATGTAAGCATACCAGTTTTGTAAATTCTATTCAATTCTGATAGTTGTTATTTGTGGTCATAAGATATAGTAGAGTTTTAGGGACTGTTATTTAACTGTCTTTATATGTCTATTCTTTACTATCTACTTAACCATACCGTCTGCATAAGTTTTTCATATTTCCTAACTCATATATTATGCAGTCGTTAAAAGTTATATTCAATTGAAATGCTAATCTTTTATGGTTAGTAAATATGTCAGAGTGTCTCGATAAGACTATTTTTGATTGCTACTTAAGCATATTGTCTTCATAAGTTGTACTCAATTCTGACTGTCATTATTTGTGATAAGTAAATATGACAGAATTCTAGAGAGTGATTGAAAAATGTCTTTATATGACTCATATTTTACAATCTAGTTAACCATACCGTCGAGATAAATTCTGTATCTATGCTAACTTATATATTGTGCAATATTTAATACATATGTTCAATTTTGACCCGTATCATTTGTACTTAGTAAAAATGACAGAGTTTTAAGAACGATTTGACAAATAGTCTCGATATTTTTCTTTTATCTGTCTACTTAAGTATATAAATTTTAGAAATTCTATTCAATTGTAAGAGTTATTATATGGAGTTTGAGGGACGGTTTGAAAATGGTCACTATATGACTATTTTTATTGTCAACCTAACCAAACTGTCTGTATAAATTCTAGATCGATACGAACTCAAATATTATACAGTCTTTAAAAGCTATGCCCAATTCAGACGTTTATCTTTTGTAGTCAGTAAATATGCAGAGTTTTAGAGACGGTTTGAGAACATTTTCATTATAACTATTTACTCACTACTTAACCATATCATTTTCATAAGTTCTACTCAATTCTGATAGTTATTATTTTTGATGACTACAAGAGTTTCGAAATCTAATTTGTCGTTCTATAGTGTGATCACTGGTATTTTAAAAAGTGTTGGGATAAGTTTAATAAGAGAAAACAGAGTGGAACTAAGTTCGAGGGATAGAAGTATAAATCTGTGAATGCTACAAAGAGCATAATGGATTTTGCAAGATAATGTGTAGGTTCATCCGAAGAACAGATTTCTTAGGGAGGATAGGGAAGAAGAAGCAAGGAATGAAGAAGAATTAAATGAAGAAAGAATTGGTAACGAAGCTGAAAAAGAAGAAGAAGAAGATCAAGGGAATGAAGGAGGAGATGGGAATGAAAATGAAGGATACGAGGGAGGAGATGGAGGATGGAATGACTACCATCGGAATGCCAATGACGAGGCAAGATGGAATGATTTGTTTCAATGTATTTATGGTATGAAAATAGACATTGGCATCTTAATGAGCAAGTTGGAGGAATTGGGATGGAAATGCGAGAACATAGGATAGAAATGGGAGAAACGAGGACAAAAATGGGTCGACTGAGTAGTGAAGTGCATGAAATTGAGAGGCGACTGTTTGGAATGCAGCAATATACATATGGATTTGCATATCAGAATGCAGAGCAGCATCGCAAAATGATATGTCAAATGTTGAACATCAGAGCAGACCTTGAGGCAAATTCAAATCTATTGAATGCATCAGAGACCATTTGTAGATAGGCAACCTGGCCCGACCTTCATGCTCTGTTGCTCAGCGTTCTTTATCTCCCAGTCTTGTTACTCAACCTTCTTCCTCTACTACTCCTACACTACCATGTCGCTCTAGCTTTTCCCACCCATTTGTTTTACACCCACCTTCTACATTTGGTTCTCCTGCTCCTGATACTCACCCTCGTGCTCCTGACACTTAGCCTAGTCATAACAATCCTGCCCCTAGGCATCCGTTTCTGACATTTGGTTCTCCTCACACACCCACAACAACTATCTGGGGTAACACTCCTACCCCTATTACTACTCCCAATCCTTTTACCATTGAGCAAGTTGTTAATACTGTAATAGCAAATCCGGAGTCGAAAGATGCTATAAGAAAAAGTGTCAAAAAATTTAGACCAAAAGTTAAAAATAACAATTTGAAGTAATTATGTGTACTTGCTTCCCTTCCCTTGCTTTTTTGCATTTGTATTTGTAGTTTTGTTCATTTTGTATTTTCATGTGTATTTCAATGTTGATGTGTTGATTTTTTCTATTTTTCGATATTAAAAAATTCTAGTAATTATGTCTATTTTGTATTTTTCTATTTGTATTTTGATATGTTTTGTAATTTTTTTATTCTCATTGTATTTTGATTTGTAATGTAAAGTTTAGTTGTATTTGTAAGTATCTGAATTTTAATTTTCTAATGTAATGATATATTATAGTTGTAATGTTTATTAAGAACGTGAGGTTGGTCATGATTAAATTTTGTTGATCAACCAAGCTATTAGGTTAGTTAGGACAGTAAGGAGTGTTAAACAAAATGTATAAAAATGGGTAAACTCTAAAAGAAAGAGGGAAAAAGGATTGATTCTTTAATTTATTCCGAGTCCTCTCTCTGTCTCTCTATCTCTCTCCCTATCTGTCTTTATCTCTCATCTCTATCTCTCATCTTCTCCATCTTTGCAACTTCTTCTTTATGCTCTCCTCAAATTTTCCTTTCAATCTCTTACCTTTCTTCTTTGGCCCCTATGGACTCTATTAGAATGTACAAACCAACCATACTCTGTTTTGACTTCTTACTCTGTTTTTCGGTTCCATTTCATGTGTATACTTACTCTTTTTTTGATTTCCATTTGGGTTTGAAACCAATGTTTTTAATGTTCCAGTCCTGTACCACCTGAGCAATGGGTCGCAGGGTGAGCACCCGTGCAAGCCGTCGTGCTTCTGTGCACCATGGGCGGAGGCCCCTACTAGTCGCACAAGCCCGGAATCCCTCACGGGCCCAATCTCCTCTCATGCGGACGCAGTCTCCTGCTCATGCTGCCCCCGCCCAAGTATGGGCATAAGCCCGGGAACCCCTTTGCGGGCGCAGCCTCCTGATCATGCTGCCCCCGTCCAGGCATGGGCATAAGCCCGACAACCCCTATCAGGCGCAGCCTCATGCTCATGCTACGCCCACCTGTCATGGACATAAACCCTGCAATAATAATCACAGTAGTGGTAAGTAGTGGTAAGTAATTTTAATTTTCATTTGAATACTTCTCATCAATATAATCTGAATTCCATACATCTCAATTCTATCCATTCAAGGTTTATTTACGATTTTTTTGGCTTTGCTTTGATTAGTTTGCTTTGCGATGCTGATGGTCGTGAGATCTTCTCCATAATGTCGCTTCGAACACTATTATGCTAAGATATTAAAAGTTTAAAAAAATATTCATTTCTCAAAAAATTTAGCTCATGAAACCATCCAGTCATGAAAATTCATAAATTAATCATATCAGTCCAATTCAAATAAAAATAATGAAATGCAATAAGAAAATATATATACTTTCTGAGTTGGTGTAGTCCAATTCAAGTTATTCTTATTTACCAAATAATAATACTATATATAGATGACAAAATAAGGTGTGAATAAGAGACTGATAGTATGACAATTAGTGTTCAGTCAGCAAGATTCATGTGTGTGCACTCAGGAAGAGTAAATGCATATGTATTTGTAAGGTGTAAAGTGATGTGTGTGCACTCAGGAAGAGTATATGCATATGCATTTGTAAGGTCTAAAGTGACGACTATGGAGAAATCAAATATTGTTAATTTTTACATGTATTGAAATACTAAACAACTCGAATTAAGAACAATATAAAGATTAAAGATTATAAAGATTAAGAATTGTGACAAAAGCTAAAATAATAAAAATTTACTGAAAACCATAAGGGAAGAGTATATCTCGAGAAAAATGGGGATGAGTTCCTATTATAGGTATTAAGAAGCCTGATATAACAATCCATCGTCTACAAATATAACCAAAATCATTACAATCATTAAGTCAACTATTGCAAATATAACCAAAGTCATTATCATTATGTAAACTATTGCAAATATAACCAAATTCATTAGTAGAATTATGTAATTCTGTTTGAAGGTAATAGTAAGAAAAAAAAAATTCTTACGCTAGGTTAAATATTTCAAATAATTAAAAATAAGATCAAAATTTTTTAATTTAAAAATTTTGATACATACCAATGTCCCAACCCACTGAGGGGGCACGAACTCATGAGCATCAATCCATGTGATGTAATTTCCATCGATATTACACAAAATTGTTCTGTTACTCTCAATAATTTTATATATCAGGAATAATCAAAATTAAAAATTTTCATGAAATTATATAACTTGCATAGGTAAACCATAACTTGCCTGGCTTTATTTGGTATGGATTTTCTTCCAAAAAAATTCCATACACTCTCATCTTCAGTGGAAAAAATTCTAACCTTAGCAAAAGTTAAAATTACATTTGTCTTCACGTTCTCCACCTCCAACTCCTTGCCCTCCTTCATTTCAGTTAAAACATTAACGATTTCACACAATTCGCCCACCTCCGCCTCCAAACCTTTGTCCCCTTTCTCCTTCTCCTCTGCTACCTTTTCCTCATCATCATTCCTTCGCTTCTTTTGAATGTTGTCTTCTTCATTCAATGATGCCTCAACCTCATCTCCAGAATTGTTGCAGAGTCTTGTTAACATAACAGAGTGCATTTGCAATAGATGAGACTGAAATTAAATTGACTCCTCCAACATTCGAATTGACTTTTGTAAAAACATTTTCATTTCTTGTTTGGTGTCAATTTTCTACACAAATATATATACATTGTAACATTAAAAAATTACGGGATATGATAATAACTAGTAAATTGTACCTTTGTTTCTTCTCGGGTTCTATCAGGATAATACAATTGCATTTCCTTCACTTCTTTGTTTTTTTCATCTTTTGATGACAACAAACCCAATGGAAGAATAATGCAACATATATGAATATGGAACAATAATGTAACAATATGAATTATATATGGAGACAATGCGGTTAACTTAATTAACTTACCTCTGCACGCTCAAAGACAAGCCTCCTATTTACACGCTCGCTAGTCCAATAGGCAATTGGTAGTTTGTTTTCTTCAACACCCAAATTGTCGACTCTCACCTTCTCAAAGTAAAATATCTATATATATACATAATTCATATAAAACAAATTTCAATATTTAAAACCTTGAATTCATATTAATAACATTAAATTAATTTTATTCAATATTGAAATTATAATTATGAACATACCATAAGCAAGAATATACATCCACCAATTGCCCTTTTTTTCCTCTTCTCGTCTTCTTTTCCTCCTGTCTGAAGAGTTTGAAATTGGCAAATCTCATCACATAACCATTTTAATACAAAATCAGCCAAGTTATATAGACCCGCTTTATCCACATCAACGGTTGCCTTTAGGTGTCTGGAAGAAGGGAAGACACTTGTGGTAGGACATAAAAAGCATCCGAGAAGGAAGAGCAAGAAGTAGCATTTAAATTTTGGGGAAGAGGCATCTTCCATGTGCATGTTGTCTTTCAACTCCGTATGTTTTAGTTTTGAAAAATACTTTATGATGTATGGAGACTCAACCAAAGATGAAGAGCCCAAAACTTCACGTCCAATTGAAGTGAATCCTAGGATTCGTCCTACTTCCATAGGTATTAGTTTAAAGTTTTGGGTTGGATGAACACAAAGAAGTTTTTTCATCGGTTCGAATCTCATTATCAATTCTTCACACAATTTTCAGCTTAATGTATCATAGCTGAGCTTCAAGATATTGCCAAACCCCATATGTTTTACCTCTTCTTTCATCTCATGACTAAGCGAAAGAATTACCTCCTTTAATTGCTTTGGAAAGCACCTCGTTTGAATCGGTGCCCGTGCAGGTGATACCATTGCTCTACTTAGTGTAAGTAGTTTATTTGTTTTTTTCACTTTGTTGTAGTTGTCCCTCTACCCTTCCTTTAATTCCGTTCATTCTTCAATACTTTGACTTTATTCTTGGAATAATTTTTACATTATTGATAGTAATAATAATATTATTAATATATGCAGACGTGGTTAGATTTCATTACCTTACTCGCACGCAAGATACTCCTCTTCTTCTTGTTCTTAGCCACTTCTTTTTTCTTCTCTTCTGTATCTAGAAACGTAAATAACGTATATTAAATTTCTTGAATTTATAACATAAATCACTAAAACTCAAATCAATTACTAAAAATCTCTAAATACTCTAATAACCAATAATAATAAATAAGCTCAAATAAAGGATAAATATATTGGCGGACGAACCTACAAAAGCCTCATTGTCGGAATAAACTTCCATTTGTAGTTCTGGTTCGAAATTTTCAAAATATTCAAAAATAATATCTTCAAACCTTTGCTTTTGGCCTCTCTGTTTTCAAAAAAAATCATCGATTCTTTTTCTCTGCCCTATCCTTATCTTCACTCTTCAGTTTTCACTCTTTACTTCTCTTACTTTTTTCTTCTCCTCCTCCTCGCTCGTTCTCTCTTTCTCCTCCTCCTCTATCGTTCTCTTTTTCTCGTCCTCCTCCCTCGTTCTCTCCCTCTCTCTGACTCAATTCTTGCAACAAGTATTCTTTTGTAAATCTAACTTCGATGAACCATCAAAGTGAGTAATTTTACGGAGAAATGGTAGGAAATGCTGAAAAAAACTGAAATAGTGACAATATGTTATCGAGAAATGCTGAGCAATACGAAGACATTACCATTATTTCACCGCCATTGGATGAAATGCCTTTCACTGGATCAAATGCCTATCGTTGATGGTATTCATAGGGTGTTGTGCTCATGGGTGTTGTGAGCTGTGCGTGCTTTGTAACTCATTATTGAAAAGATGTGTGAATGACATGTCTCCTCTTCATGTCTCCTCTTCTGATGACTTTGAATCCCGGCTATTTGATCAAGCAAGATAATCAACAATCAACCCGCACCATTGATACTTTGTCCACTAACTTACCATCCGTTACCATGACTTACCATCAATTAATACCAGCCATCAATTACCATCAATTACCCCATCCATCAATTGCTATTACATAATTGCATAATGTCTGAAACAAATATTTTAGTTTCAATTTACTATATTTAATTACTATATCTATGTAATACTATAATTTGTTTAATTTTATATTTTATATTTAAATAAAAGTATATTTATGTAATTATAATTAGTATATCATTAATTTACTATATGAAGATAATGATAATGTTAAGGTCAAGTGAGGAAAGTAAAGTTGGATCGGACAACTGCACTGTACACCAAACATTGTACTTATTTAATCTTAACTTTCTGATATGTTGATATGGACAAAGTTTTTTGGCGCGAATATTGGCGCCAACACCATATTTCCTTCTTTTTCTATTTCTTTTTCTGGGCCAAAAAATCAAATAAAAAATCACAATTTATTTCATATGTCATTTCATTCATTTATTTGACATATACAAATACTTCTCTAATATTTCTATCTGTGCTTGTACAAAACATAAAAAATGGAGAAGTCATGGATGTATTTCAAATCAAGAGATAGTGATGAATATATTGGCGGAGTTAATGTATTTCTTGAATTTGTATCGGCAAATATTCAATCTATGGATGGCAAGATATCATGTAACAAGTGATAAAATATAGTAACAAATTATAGGTACCAAATTCCCAAATTGCATTGTATCAAATCTTGAAATTTTAAATGTACTATTACTTTAGATAATGATATATTAACTATTACATAATTTATTAAGAATATTATATAATATAATATTAATTAGTATTAATTTTCGTCGAAAATTTTTTCAAAATTAAAGAAAGAATCTTAATTATCAACCGCAAACCGATCGACAACTCTATATACTCACGTTACTAATATTACTACATGTTACTATATATTACACTCGATTACTATTTATTATAATTTGTTACTATATACTACTATATATTACAACGTTACTATGTGTTATTATATATTACTATATATTACAATCTATGGTATATTTTTTAATTACAATTACTATATACTTAGTATTAAATAACTATCACTATTATATAGTAGTATTACATACTACTATATATTATTATATATTAATATACATTACCATATTAGGTTATATTTGTTGGAGTATCAATATATTATTATCTATTATTATATATTACTATTACCCGTATATTACTATTTTATTATATAATCTTGTTCTAGTATATTAGTACTTTTTTTAATTACAATTACTATTTTATTATAAATTACTATTATATTATTAATATATACGACTATTATAAATACATTTAATGTAACATTGACATGTCACTTCTATTATTGATTTTATATAATAAGTTACATAAATAAGAGTAATATTTAAACAAAATATCTTATCATCAATATTATATGAACCAATAAAATTTCAAAGAAAAATGGAGGAATTCTTATTATTTATTCACATTATATAATTTTATATAAATTTCAAATTAAACGAATGACAACATTAATATTAATTTCAATCTCGATGTTCATTTTACTTTAAAGATAGTGTATTAATTAATTAATTAATTAATTAAATTATTCAACACCATTCAACTCGATATAAATATATTTTATATATTTCTTTAATCTAATTTACATGTAATTTCATTTAATTTGGTTCATAAACATATATTTTGAATAGATGAAGATTTTTGAGATATGTGTTATCACTTTTATTTAATTGTTATTTGCAATTATGCATACTAACCAATGGTAATAAAGTGGTAGCAATTAAATCATGATAAAATCTAATTTAAAAAGAATTTAATAATAAATTTTAGATTAAGTAACTTTTTCAATGTTCTAAGTTCTCGACATGAAATTGAAAATTATATAAAATCAATATGTAACAAATCTTACCGATTTAAAAATATGAAAAAAGAAATATATGAAAGAAGAAAAATGCAGTGGTAAGAATTTTAATTTAAAAAAGGCGGTAAGAAGTGCGGAAAAAAGGGGGGTGAAGAAAAAAAAGAGCGGTACAAAATGACGCACTTTGTAATTGGATTTTAATCCAAAAATATTATATTAAGTATGAAGCATTTCTTTCCTCAAATCTTCTCAAAGCTCTTACTCTGAAAGCATCTGCTTAGCGAACCACCGTAGCTATGGGACGAACTAAACACCGGATGAATATTGTTACTCAGCATGAAGAATCACAACAATCCCAACAATAAGTTCACTATGTAGAAACCCAATCTTGCGAAAATGTTACCCTAGGTATTATTTTAATTTGAGATTTGGCATTATCATGATATCAACTGACAATTCATATTTATTTTTTCAGTAGTTGTGAAAAAATGTAGAGGTCCAATACGCTGTCAAGATGTTTAGGATTTAAAAAAAGGACAACGTATGCTGGTTGAAATGAACGAATTAAATCATAACAACGTATGTTGCCATGAAGAATGAAGAGGCCCAAGTTAATCCCACGGGTAATATTTTCTTTTATAACCATTCTTTATATTCTTTATAATGTTACTACGTGATTGTATTAATTTCATTTTTTTATTCATTTTTTTATTGGCTGGAAGAAAGTTTGACATAAATTTGTTGCTCACTACTTTGCTTAGTTTTGGAAATATGGTGGGATTGTGACCTCCAAATTGTAATGATAATATTTTTGGTGATGGAATGAATGTTTTTTGTTTCATTTTGGGTTTCACCAAGAGATATTTTTTATTTCATTTTTGTTTCACCCTCTTACTATTAGTACAAGACAGACATGTTATTGTGGAACACGAATCTTTTTTTCCTCTTGATCTTATATCTATTACTCAATGTAATGTATTGCTCAATCTTGGATGTTAATACAATTCTGTTTAAATTTATAATATTTTTGTAATTCTTTTATACACACTTAAATCATGTGGTGGTGATGACTAATTTTATATCATTACATTATTTAATTTGATAATAATCAATGTGTATTTATTTTAATAATAATATTTTTTAAATAAAAAATAATGAAATAATTGCTCTGACATGCATGGTATTTTCTTACGCCCGGCATGCATGCACGGGCCCCTGTGAGGCATATGCTTACACCCGTCCATCATGCGAGGGCCCCTGTGAGGCGTATGCTTGAGCCCTTCTTGTGCCCGTCCGCCCCCTGTGAGGCGTATGTTTGAGCTCTTCTTACGCCCTTCCGCCCCTGTGAGGAGTATGCTTGATCCCTTCTTGCACCTGTCCGCCCCTGTGAGGTATATGTTTGCGCTCTTCTTGCGCCCGTCCATGAAATAATTCCAGTAACCCATAGTAATACATAGTAAGACACGGTAAGCGACGATAACCGACGATAAAAGTAATAACATTTTATAACATATGATATCTGATGATAAATCATTAACATTTCCCAACTCAATCGTAACCCGACAATTAAAGTAGCAACATCCAATAACACATGGTAAGCGATATTAAAATCAGTAACTTATCCTAATTATAGGCAATCATAAAAGTAGCAACACATAGTAACACAACGTAACATATAGTATGGTAACACAAAGTAACATATAGTAACTGTGTTTTGTCACTCAATGCTAACTACGTTTCATAACACTTTTCACCCGTCAATATTTGGCACCCTTTTGTAACTCAATAGTAACTGATCATAAAAACTAATTTTACTAACACTTTTCTATCGTCAATATTTTAAAACATTTTATAATTTAATTTTCTATCGTCAATATTTTAAAACATTTTATAATTTAATAACAACTGACGTTAAAATAAAAAATTTTAGTAACATTGTTCTACCGTCAATAACTATTTTGTAACTCAGTGATAACCGATGATGAAGTAGTAAGATCTCCTAACACATGATAAGTGACTATAAAACCACCAATTTGACTGATATATTTTTACCGTGGACATTATGTACAATTTCATTACTGAATGGTAATCATCAATATTTAGTATAATTTTGTAACTCATTGGTAGGTGTCAATATTTTCTAATATTTTCTATCTCAATAGCAATCGATGCTAATGCTAGTAACATGTGGTAACACATAATAATCGACCATAAAACCATAAATTTTACTAACATTTTATACCGTCAACATTTTGTATCATGTGATAACACATGGTGACTATAACACAGGGTAACATATGGTAGCACATAGTAACTGACGGTGAAATCACTAATTCTACTAACATATTCTAATGTCAATATGTTGTGACATTTTGTCACTCAACAGTAATCGATGATAAAAATTAGTAACGTCTCGTAACACTTTTCTACTATCCACATATTACACAATTTTGTAACTCAATAGTAACCGATCATACAATACTAATTTTACTAACACTTTTCTACCGTCAACATTTTGTAACATTTTGTAACTCAATGGTAACCGATGATGGATTAGTAACATCTCCTAACGCATGATAAGTAACTATACAAACCACTAATTTCACTAACACTTCCCTACTGTTGATAATTTGTATAATTTTGTAACTCAATAGTAATCATCAATATTTGGTATAATTTTCTAACTCATTTCTAGCCGTCAATATTTTCTAATATTTTCTATCTCAATCGCAATCGAAGATAAAGATAGTAACATATGGTAACACATGGTAACCATAACAAGTTTTACCATTTGATAACACATGGTAACTGACGATACATCACTAGTTTTACCAACTCTATCCTTCCGTCAGTATACATATGTGACATGCTTCAACAGTAGTCCATAGCATCACGATATATTTATCCCAACTGATATATACCCAACTGAATGTGCTTCCGTTGGAGAAAGTATTGCTGATGGATTTGATGAGTTATGCAGACGGTTTTTGACCGTCACCTCAACGCTCTAATTTTGTAGTGAGGTTAAGAAAGAAAACTGAGGTGGGACTTGAACTAAAGACCAAAACCGTGATGAATGATATACCTAAAGATAATGATGAGAAGAGAAATATAAGGAGAAAGATGATAACACTAAGAAGGAGAAATATAAGAAGAAAAGAAAAATATCAGTAGGGACTTAGAAGAGAAAGAGGAGGAAGGGAAAGAGAGCGAGATCGTAAGGAAAAAAAATTCAAAGTGTGAAGAGAAGGAGAAAGCTCATAAGGAGAAAGATGAGACGATGGAGAAAGAAAGAGAGAGGACGTCTAAAGGAGAATTAAAGGAAAAACCAAAGAAAAAGGAGAAGGAAGAGAAAGAAGAGAAAAAGGAGGAGAAGAAGAAAGATAAGGAGAAGGAAGATGGAGAGGGGAAGTCCCAATGAGAATTGAAAGAAGAATCGAAAAAGAAGAGGAAGGCTTTCACAAATGGAAAGGATTGAGAGAGCGTGCAGTTGTGGTAATGAAATACGAGGGTTTTTTTTTGTGATTGGCTTTTTTTTTTCTTTTTTTTTTTCCTAAAAGTGACCAGAAGTTGAGAATGACAATGGCGGAGATGTGGGTCTAGGGTTCTGATACTCAGGTAGAACCTTTTTTTTTAGAGAATAGTTGGGATCCGAATACATAGCGAGGAGGATCTAAAAGAAATCATCTAGATTTTTTTTAAGAACAATTGGGATTTAAATACATAGAGAGGAGGAATAGGAAAAAATCAATTAGACTCCATTCTGATACTCATCATTTGGCATATTGGGAAAATATTTTAATTAGACATAATATTGAAATGATGCTTAAAGAGAAAAATTGTTTTGATACAATTGTTGGTACAATTATAGAACAAGAAGGAAAGTCTAAGGACAATTATAAGACTAGAATTGATCTTGAAGATATGGAAATAAGAAAAGGTCTACATGTATGTATATCAAACTCTACAAATATATTTTTGCCTAAAACATGTTACCAAATGACATTGCTGGAGAAAAATGCACTTCTTAAGGTTTTGAAGGATTTAAAACTTCCTGACGAATGCTCTCCTAATTTCCCTAGATGTGTTCCATTGAAGCAGTGGGAGTTAATAGGTCTAAAGAGTTATGACTGTCATATTTTAATGCAAGAGTTTATTCCCATAAAAATTCGTGGATCAACGCCCGAGAATGTTAGGTCTATTATCATTAAATTTGTAGCATTTTTAAATGTCTCTACTTTAGGGTCCTTGACCCACAAGAACTTGAGTAATTGAAAGCATCAGTTCCACAAATTATGTGTGAGTTTGAAAAGATTTTCCATTCTTCATTTTTTTACCAGTATAATACACTTAATCGGGCACTTGACAATTGAAGCAAGATTCGGTGGACCAGTCATATATATGTGAATGTATCCAGTTGAAAAATTTATAGTATTTTCATAGCTTATTTAACAATAATGATGCTCATTTTATTTAATTTAACGTACATTAATGCAATGTATATGCATGCAGATACTTGCTTCCACTAAAATCCTATATTTGTAATAGAGCATGACCTAAAGGCTCTATTGTAGAAAGGTATATAGCAATGAGTGCTTATTGTTTGGTTCAAGGTATTTAGAAGGGGTTGAAACAAAGTTTAAACGTGTATTGCGGAATGATGACAACTATGGAGAAGATGAGTCCATTTTAACAACTATTGGAAGACATAGATCTACTAAAAGACAAAAAAAAAAGAATATCTCGAATTCGTTTGGATGAGAAATTATTACAGCAATGTCATAGATATATACATAGTGACTCATTTGGCTCCTTTACACTGTAAGTATATATTTTTTATATATTTATTTATGAATATTAAACTGTAATATCATATATACTATTTCATATGAAAGGAATATATGCAATATGTTTGAAAAATAAATCGTGGGAAGAATTTAAACACTTTTCAAATTGACAAATTTCATAGTAAATATTTTATTACCTGGTTTAGTCATTGTGTAAGTATATCAATATTTTTTCAATGTATATCAATATTTAATCTTTTCAATATGTTAATATTCTTAATATTATTAATTTCTTTTTTTATATGATTTCTTCTTTTAGGTTACGAATTCAAAAAACCCAGAGAGATTACAGATAAAATTAAATGGATTGCTCGTGGACCAGATCTATCGGTTAGAAATTACAATGGGTATATAATCAATGGATATTGATTCCATATAAAAGATCATGAGAAATATCTTCAGATTCAAAATTCAGGAGTTGTGGTAGCAGTTGATGATATTAGTAATGCAAATACGAGCGATAAAAAACTCATTCAAGATAAAGTTAATTATAATGAAATATTATGGCAAATCATTAAAATAAACTATAATTGAATGTATACGTTTATTTTATTCCGATGTGATTGGGTCAACCTACAACGAGAATATAAGAATGACAGATTTAGTTTAACACTTGTGAATTTCTCCTATCTAATCATACGGGTGTTGATTTACTGGATGATCTTATGTGTTGGCATCCCAAGCTAAGAAGGTATTTTATGTGACTGATAAAAGATATAAAGGATGACTTGTTGTAAAGCAAGTGAAAGTTAAATGAATTTTACATGGATGATGAAGTGAAGAATCAACATATGAATTCAAAAAGTAACCCCTCAAATGATGTGTGGGTTCGGACTAATGTAGATGAAGATGAAGGAAATGTATCAGCAGAAATGAATGATGATAATGATGTTGATAGAGTAAAATGGGATGCTTATATGTATGATTATATATTTATCTTTTCTATTTTTATATTTTTAATCACTCTACTTTCATTATTAGTATCATGTGTAGTGATATAGTATGGTAACAAGTGGTAACAAATAATAATAAATGATCTATAACAAAAAAACAAATGGTAACAAGGTAACAAGTACATTTGACGATTGCTCCAACATCCAATAACAAGTGGTAAGTTAATAATTGTATAAAATTTGTATAATATGACATGGTAATAAGTGCTAACAAATAATAACAAGTGATTTTTAACAAAAAGTAACAAGTACTTTTATTCTCTATGTAAGATATAGTAATAAATGATAACAAGTGATCTATAACAAATAACAAGCGATAACAATAACAAATAATAACAAGGTAACAAGTGCATTTGACGATTGCTCAAACACCTGGTGGTAATAAGTGGTAAGACAATAATTGTATAACAAGTGGTAAGTATAAAATTTGTATAATATAACATAGTAATAAGTGGTAACAAGTGATTTTTAACAAATGGTAATAAATATTTTTATTTTCTATCGTGTAGAATATGATAATAAGTGATAACAAGTGATCAGATGGTAACAAGAAAACAAGTGCATTTGACGATTGTTCCAACACCTGGTGGTAATAAGTGGTAAGGTAATAATCGTATAACAAGTGGTAAGACAATAATTGTATAAATTTTGTATCATATGGCACGGTAACAAGTGATTTTTAACAAATGGTAACAAGTGATTTTTAACAAATGATAACAAATATTTTATTCTCTATCGTGTAGGACATGATAATAAGTGATAATAAGTGATTTATAATAAATAACAAACGGTAACAAGGTACAAGTGCATTTGACGATTGCTCCAATACCTGGTAACAAGTAGAAGACAATAATTGTACAAAATTTGTATAATATGGAATGGTAACAAGTGATAACAAATGATTTTTAACAATAATAACATGTACTTTTATTCTCTATCATGTAGGTGATCTATAACAAATAACAAGTTGGTAACAAGTGGTAAAATAATTATTGTATAAAATTTATATAATATGACATGGCAACAAGAAGTAACAAGTGATTTTTGATTTTTAACAAATGTTAACAAATATTTTATTCTCTATTGTATAGTATATGATAACAATTGATAATAAGTGATTTATAACAAATAACAGATAATAAATAATAACAAGATAACAAGTGCATTTGACCATTGCTCCGTAACAAGTGATAGGGCAATAATTGTATTAAATTTGTATAAAACCTAAGCCAACATGGGAAATAACATATATGTTGCATTTGTATGAACGTAATCGTAACAAGTTTTAAAAATCACATTACTAAGCTAATGAGAAAATAATACATATAAAAACATTGGAAACATATGAGAAAAGAAGAAATAGGGGTATTCATTATATCATGTGAGTAAAACAATTACTAAACTCTAACAAACGAGACGATTAAAAAAAGCGGTCAAAAATAATAATGTATGTCACAAAAATTTGTAATGAAAAACACGGGAAATGGTTTAAATTTTAAATTTTCTAATGAAAAATGACATGGAAAAGGGAAAGATGTTTTGAAAATTTTTTTTCAACATTTGTTTCATGCGTATTGATATGTCACTTGAAGCATATGATATGTCACTTGAAATACATTATTGATCCTTATGTCGACAATAGGTAATGAAAATTGAAAAAATTTACAAAAATTTTGACTATAATAATATAATCTAATATTACTATATAGTATAACTATAAATTATAACAAATTATAACGTAGTTTCATAATATAAATTTATAAATTTATTATAATTATAATTATCAATATTAATTTAAATAACCCTAATTATTAACAATAATGTAATTAGTAATATTATTATATTAGTATAATATAATATTACTATATTATACAACTTAATTAATTATCAACATTAATATTACCAAATATTATAATATTAGTGATTTAAATTACTAATTTCAAATAATTATTAGTTGTTAATAATATTAGTGAGGTGGGGTTAGATTTTGTTTGGCTAGTTATGTATTACTTTTAAATATTCATGTATCTTGCGTGTGTATTAATATTAATATTAATGGATTTTAATGGTATAATACATAGCAATTAGTAATGTTTTAATGATATAGGAGTGGAGTTGAGTTGAGTTGAGTTGGAAGGCGCTTGTGTTTCATATAATTTTTTTAGTTTTTATTATTATTATTTGAAATAAAATTATTAGTAATTTAAATAATTTCAATAATGTTCCTACTTATTTAATATTGTAGAGTTTGGTAAATGTAAATGGAATATCATTGACAAAACAAATTTTGGATTTTGGATTTCTCTTACTTTTCCACCGATAATTATACCAATATAGTTAAATAATATTAATATCATATAATTAATTATATTAACATAATTAATTACACCATTTCATAATTTCAAATTAAAACACTATATTATCAATTAATGAGTTTTCATAAATATAACACTATATTATACAAATTACTATATAAATTACTATAACTTGTCATATTTCTTAATTATAAAATCTAAAATATAAATTAATATATGAATTAAGGTAATTAATATTATTAATTTAAATAATATAATGATATAAAGTATCATCTGCATTCAAGCACATGTCCACCTCTGCCTACCTCCATATCTTATGTACTCTGCGAAGTCACATTCCCTAATTATAAAAAATTTAAAATATAAATTAAGTATGATGATATAATTAATATTATTATTTTAAATAATATAATTATATGAAATTATGTAATAATGTAGTAATAATAAGATAAGAAATATAGTACAATATAGGAATATAGTAGTAATGTAGTAATACACTAGTGGTAGTGGTAGTTGTATAGTAATAGAGATAAGAATTTTGTGGTACCTAAAAAAAAACTATAATAATCAAAAAAAACAAAAAGTAAAAGTGTGACAAAAGCGAGAAAAATAGTGGGGTTTCAAAAATTTGTTTCTTAAAATAAAGGTAAAATATCTAAAATAAATATATATACTATAAACCCTCCTTCGAAAATATCAAAACTTTTCATTCCCTTCAAAAACTCTTCTCCCCTCAAAACTCTCAAAATTTCTAATTCAAACAAAATTTTATTTCCATCAAATATTTTCAACCAAATATTTTAACGAAATCTTCATAACCCATTTACACCTCACATTCAAGTTTTGTTTTTTTTAATATGGGACGAAATAAACGAAAAATGATTATTATAGCTAACCATAAAAATTCACAACCATCCAAGAACGAATTAAGTCTAAAGAAACCCAATCATTCGAAGATATTATTCCTGATTTGGTTTAAAGATAAACATATCATTTCATTTTTACATAATTAGTAATTATGCATTTTTAATTTTTCAATTTTACCGGTTGATAAGAAATATAGAGTCCCAACGCGCTATCAAAATGTTTGAGATTTAGAAAAAGGAAAACGCATGGTGGTTAAAATGAGCGAATTAAATCAATCAATAGGTATCGATCATATGATCTTTTCCAGATTTCTTGGCTCTAAGTGAGAATACATTCGATTGCTCCAGTAAACTGCATGATTTGGCATGATATGCCAATAGAGTATAAAGAGGATATGTGAAAAATTGTATAGATATCTAATTTTATTACTCAATCGGATAATGGTATAGATGGAAATTAATATATCTAATTTTTTTCTTACATTGTAGTCAAAGATTACTTTCAAGCCACTTAGAGATGACACTAAGAAATGTATTATTACAAATTTGTATGACAAATGGAAGAGTTTTAAAAATAGTCTGAAATCAAAATGGTTCGATAATTCACTTGGAATAGATGAAAAAATCAAAATAATGGAAGATGAAAGGTTGATTCAAATTAGTATAAGGAGTTTGTTACTTTCTGGTTTAGTGATAAAGGGAAGATAAAAGCTAACAATTTTTCTGACTACTACTATTTACTTATATTCTAATACTTTTTTCTCTATACTAGGAAATCTATTTGTACTCTAATACTTTTTTCTCTTTTTCTGTGTTAGGAAATTAGTAAAGGAAATTTAAAATATCGTACAAAGTTAACAAATCCATATTGTTTAGGATTTAAATCATATGTAAAACTCATACATGAGAAGATATAAATAATTAAAATGTTATTTTATTTGAAATTATTTTTGTCAAGGCTCGAACCAGGATCATGAACAGCCGTCCGTTACCCTAGATGACGGCTACATTTTTTACAGAAAATCGGGTAAAATCTCCCCATATTTCGGAGGTCTTCCAAGTACAATTTGACCTATATATCAACATTTATCCTGTAAAATAAATAAATGGTCATCCCGGACTCTCCAAAATCAACCAATGCCATAGCTAACATCCAGAACAACGCAAGGCTAAAAAAATTTCTATCAAATCTAGCCACAGACCTCTACTGTCTTGTCCAACTAGAGCATGAGAAGCCGCCACACCGAGCAGACCTAAAATTTTACATAATATACAATAATTTTCTCAAGTGACATTCAAATACGTACAATCGTCTCAATACAAATAAATTATAAAAGTTTCACAAATAAATATACATAAATTATACAGTCATCCCAAAAATAAATAAATGAGTACATTTATCAGGCTAAAATCTTCAATAATGGTAGCGGAAGATATGGTAGCATCTATACCCAAGTCCGGTACTATCAATTTCACGTCGCAACACAATAATTCCTCTTCAGTTCAAGACTAATCCTATGGGAAAGAAAGTGAGGGGTGAGTATCTATGGGAGGATACTCAGTAAGTGAGGGGATTGATATCGTGCTATCAATATCGAGAGAGAATTTGGAGTGTCAAAGCATGTACCAAAATATCGAGTATGCGAAAATAACATTCTGTTTCAGAATAAAACATATCTCAAGGCACACATCAAAAAATAACATATGCATCCATCCATGTATCAAGTCACATATGTAGAGCTGACCGAACAAACAACCCTGACAATAGTCTACCTAGACCAAGGACGAACACATTGGGGGTTTTCAATATGCAAATATCAAATAATGGCTTTCTATCCTAATGTTTACCACAGACTACTCCAACTAGCCTGTAAATAATAATAATAATACATATATATAGTCGGCCGTGTATGGTATTCTACCCGGTGCTAAACAGAGGTAAACTCACGTCCTCCCCGATGAGGGTCAATTTGGGACACCCATATACATGACAATCTGGCGAATACCTCCGGCCGAAGCGTATCTGAGCACAAGGGGTGCCTTTACCAAATGTTTTTCGTAACTAAGGAGTGTTATAGGAAGCATATCACCATATCACCAAGAAAGCCGGACACGTAACCTCATGCATCACATCATCATGTCAGCCGGGTATATGGCCCCATGCATCGTAACATAATTTCGGTTGGGCGTATACCCAAATAGTACATGTAAATACGTTTAAAACTACGTGCAAATACAATAAAAGTATTAAAATATGTTAATATGTTAAAAAGAATGGCACAATATTCGGATATCAAACTCATGGATGCAGATCAATAAAATCAACAATTGGGACACTCTAATGGTCACAAAAATATGTCTATCAAAATCTAAAAATTTAGTTTTTACACGTATAGAAATCATGTCGTTTGAAAATCGGTAAAATATGATTTGTCAATCAATAGAACATGTCAAAGTTTCACTCACAGTTCTAGGGAGGGTGGTCACTGTCTATTTTCAAAACAAATCTAATCTGACTTCTCAAGTCTCCAAAAAGATCAACCTAATCAGATCATCATAATTTAATATCAAATTTCAAGTATTATAGGGTTTATCCATTTTTCCCAAGTTTGTACAAACCTTAATTCTTCAATTTATGAATACACTCTAATATTATCAGTTGCATTTCATTTATAAACAATTAACGTACTTTTAAACCAAGTCAAATTCAACCCTAAAACCACTCAAGATCGGAAATAAGTATTAAAATAAATAATTTTCTTATAAGATGGAAAATGTTTAAAAAATCATACACTTTTCGATTCCAATCCAAATGTTTCAAGCCATATGTCATTTTCAAGTTATATGAGTCTATTTTTATAATACGGATATCGTATTTAAATTGTCTATAAGTAGAACAATTTATAATGAGAAATGCTGCATCAACCCTTGCACTCAAATCTCAATTTCTGACTATTTTCATGCATAGGTCAAGTTAAACTCCAAGGTAAACTATTCAAATCAACTTAATTTGATTTTATCATTCTGAACAGTCTCATTTCATAGAAATTCGTACACTTAATCTAATGAACCGTATATAATGTCCGAAAATGCATTCATTTCGAATCTGGTTTACATTCTAGTATATACAAGACTTTTTATCTTAAATTTACCCTAAATTCGATAACCAAATCGAATGGATCTGAAATCACTCATATAGGGTTTTTCTCATATCGCAGATCTTTGTCCGAATATCTTCTCGATCACTCCAAGATCTGAAATGCTACCTATCAAGACAGGGTTTTTTTTAGTTAGATTCAAACACTTATATTGGAAGCAAAATCCTAAATCAGTTACCTGCGTGGAAGTTTGTGGGCTGTCACAAGCTCACGGGCCGTCGCGGGCTCGTGGGCTACAGTGGGCTCGTGGGTTCACGGGTTAGCGGGCCAGTGGGCTTCGGCTAGCGGGCTCGCTGGTCTGCGGGCCAGTGGGCTAGCGGGCCGGCAGGCCTACGAGCTGATGGGCCTACGGGCTGGCGGGCCTGCGGTTGATGGGCCTGCGGGTTGATGGGCCTATGGGCTGGCTGGCTAATGGGCCTGCGACTGATGGGCCTGCTGGCCGGCAGTGGCTCGCGGGTCGTAGTGGCTTGCGGCCTAGTGCACGTTCGTGCACTGGCTCGTGCTCGTGAGCTGAGGCGTGCTCGTGCGTAGGCACGCTGCGGCGAGCTCGAGCTATGGCGAGCTATGGCACGCTCGCTCGATCGTGCGCTCGCGCTTGCGCTTGCGCTGTAGCGTGCAGGCGGGAGGACACGCTGTGGCTCGCTCGCGTGCAAAGGCGCTGGGTTGCACTCGCAGAGGCTCGCGGGAGGAGGGAGCAGCGGCAATGGGTGGCGGAAGGGAGAGAGATCGCGAGAAATCGCTAGAGGGAGAGACTGTGAGAGAGAAACCGAGAAGGAAAGAAGAAGAAGAAGATGATGATGGTGGTGGGCGGCAGAACTCGCGACGAAAGAGGAGCGGCGTCGTGGTGGGGGAGAAACGAAAGGTCAGGGAGAGAGAGAGAGAGAGAGAGAGAGAGAGGGATTAGGGTTTCCAACCTTAATCCCCAAATCAATTTGGGGACGCAGCGTTTTGCCCTAAAACGCTGTGTCTCCATTTTTTTTTTACTAAATAAATAACTATATATACATTTATGCATATATATTTCCACACCGATATTTCGTTGGAAATGTGAATTTCATAAAAATGGGGTTTATTTCGATTTGTCGATTCGACAAATTAAAATGTACCAAAAATTTAATTTAAATACCCCAAAATCAAAAAATCAAAATTTATCTCATTTTATATATATATATATATATATATATATTGAAAATGATACTTTTCTACGGACACCGCAGTGTCGGTTTTACAATTTTTACTACATAATACTTCAAACTAAATCGTTTTATCATTTCAGACAACACAATCTGGGACAAAACTTTGTAGAGTTGAAGTTTATAGTATAAGTAAAACCCGATCGGATGTGAGTTTAGTTTTTACGAAAATATCAGAAATTGTGGTATGAATGACTATTTTTATATATTTTTAATTGATATATTTATGAACATTCACGTTTTATTCATTTACTTCTCTCACACAAGAAATGATGAAGAGTGGAATAGAGTATATTGAGAGTGAAGAATGGTAAGTTGAAAGTTCAAATTTATTTTAGAAAACTGATATCACATTTAAAGTTAAATGACCTGATTCAAGGGGAAGAATTAGATATGTTGGGAAAGTCACAAGTCCATCACAAGGTTAGCATTCAAGCAAAGCTGAGAACAAATATATGACTATTATGATAGAAAGATTAATGAAACAAAATCATAATTTTACTAATTTGGTAAGCAATATTCTTATATATATTGCTATGCATGCCGGAAGTGGATAACAAGATTAAATTTTTGAACTTGGTTAATGAAGCAAGGCTCATTACTAGTGTTGAGGTAGGAATGTCATTTCTCTACTTCTTACCATACTCTTATTAATTTTACTTATGTATTTGAACAATAATCTAAATTATTTGTATTTGTATCATTAGTTTTCTCCAATACTAGATACTGGAAGTGTACATAGAAATCAACTATCATCATCATCACCATTGAGTCCGTCCCAAAAAGTAATATTTTCATTTATAATTTTTTATAATGTACCATGCAATTATATTAATTTTATTACTATTGGTTGAATAGATTGATACTTGATATGAAAGAATGTTTATAAAGTTCGTCACGGATGCTGGAACTGGAACTGTGCTTTCAAATTATGTTGATAGTAATATTTTAGATGATCGAAGTCAATATTTTTTGCATGAACATTTCGGAAGATATGCAGATTTCGAAAGATATGAAAATATGTAGTTCTCCCACAATGGGACTTATAATCTTTTTCTTTGTCTTATATATTGTATCGAGAATTATGTTTATTACTTTTGTAATTTCTGTATTTTATAGTGTCTATGCTATTATCATTACCATGTATAACCCGATGACGATGATGATGCTAACATTAGTAATGTTTCCAAACACTAGTCATAAACAATAAGCAATGATAATATAAAAAGGAGTTCATTTCCTAATATACAGTAATTTATACTAATAATTTTTCTTAACCCTTTTATAAATAAACCGACGGCAACACTTGTGCAACCAATAAGTAACATTTTGTGACCGTTGTATACTAGTAAGATATATGATAACTTAGTAATTTATACTGACAGATAAAATTATTTTCTAACCCTTTTTTCTAGTGGATGATAAAGTATTAACATTTCCTACATTTATGTGTAGTAACCGATTAGTAACTTATACTGATATATGTGGTAACATGATAAATAATACTTCCTAACTCTTTTCTAACCTGTGATAGTAACATTTTTTAGCATTTTCTATGGTAACCGAGGATAAAAGGGTATTTGTAACACCTGATGATAAAAGTAGTAATATTCACTAACATTTGTGATAAATGACAATAAAAATAGTAATATTTTCTAACATATGTGGTTATATGTGGTTATGTGGTTATCGATAATAAATGACACTAACAATTCTTAACAGTTATCTGACGATAAAAGGGTAGTAACATATCCTAATACTACATGTGGTAAGCGACAATAAAAGTAGTAATATTTATTAATCCATAAAATGACAATAAAAATAGTAATATTTACTAACTCACAAAACGATGATAAAAATAGTAATATTTACTAACATTTATCATAAACGACAAAAAAAAATTTGTAACATTTCCTAACGTATATGTCATTCTGTACTTACTAAAAATAGATAGCATAACAATTCTTAACGGTTATGGTGACCGACGATGAAGTAGTAACATTTTTTATACACGTGGTAAGTGACGATATCTGTAGTAATATTTACTAATACTTGTAATAACCGATTACAATAAAAGTAATAACATTTTCTAATATATGTGATTATGTGGTTATCGATAATAAATATTCGTAACAATTCTTAATGGTTATCGTGATTGACGATAAAGGTAATAACATTTTCTAATATGCATAGTAAGTGACGATAAAAATAGTAAATTTTACTAACCTTTTTGAAACTGATGATAAAAACAGTGATTTTTACCAATATTTTTCTAACCGTCTAGATTTGGGAGATGTTTCAACAATGACCAAAAGTGTCGAGATAGGTCTATTCCAAGCGGTATATAACCAACTGAACATCTATCCATTTGAGAAGATTTTGTCGACGGTTTTTTATATTTAGCTCACAGTTTTCCTCCATTTCTATAAGCCATTTTATTTTATAGTGATCGCAAAAAGAAATCTATTGCTAAAGTGCCCGTCATAAAATATTTACAGTGAAACAAAAAATTGTGTCGCAAATTTTGCAATGCCAAAATATTCGGTGCAAAATTTATTGCTAACTATTGTAATGCTATGGTCATGTCCCTACATTTTACAATGAGTCGCGTTTGTGAAAAAGCAGTATCTCTACACTCGATGCAAGTTGTTATGCATGATCGTGAAAAAGTTTGTGTTATATTTTCTACCATAGAAACGACAATGCATTGGTTGTCGTTGCTATCTTTAACAATCCAATTGTTGTTGCAAAAGGCATTGTAGATGTAGTCATTGCAAAGTTGTTTCTATGCATTGCATAAATTGTCAGCAATAAAATTTTGAAAAGGATAGTAATTATAAAAAATATAACTACATATTAGAGCGTGAAATTTGGAATTCAAGTAATATTAGACTCTTACTGAATATTAAAATACAAAATAATTAATAAACACTATAAACATAAGATAGTATTAGAGGAGTAGATACTGAATTCAAATTATAATGAGATGAGCTGTTTTGAATTGAAATTATAATTTGATGAAGTGTGTCACAAAGATGTAAAATAATTAATAATTATACTTTCCTCCACTAATTTAAATATTTGAAAATGATGATAGTTATCCTAAAATATAGATGATAGAGCAACCTTTACCCTTATTTTAGGGCATAAAATTCCTCTTTGATGCATACATATTTGGTGTTATGTTGAAATGTTTAAAGTAAGTCCATAACTTTTTGGTTGTACCAAATCGGGTTTTACTCATTCGTATTGGATTTCCACATTTGTCATCTTCAAAAGAGTGTGATAAATTTTAACCACTGGATTTATTAGTTATAGTTTATCTTTGCGTGCCGTGTTGTGAAAATTCTTTTCCTTGTTAATTTATTCCATATTTCATGTTCTATTTTAATACATTTCATTCTTTTCTTCCGATGAGATTAAGACATCTGATTTTCATGATGTAGGTGGAGTGATTTCCAGCTAAGTCTTGTCGATTCATGTTCTTGTAAGTATCATTTAGATCTCCAATAATGACTCATTCCAAGATTTTTGCCTGGAGGTTTAGGCACAGAGACAAGGTGTAGGTGTGATGGAAATTGAAAGCTTGCAAAAGGACCTAGCTAAGTGAAAAACCCCAAAGTGACTAAGGAAGCTTCAGGGTATATGAACATTTGTTATACTTTTTTTTTAGATGAATAAATGAAACACAATGGGAAACACACTTCATCCAAACCCTACCGAGTAAACTTGAGAAATGGAAAGGATCAGACCCTTCTGCTGAATATAAACTTCATTTGAATTTCATTAAAAGATGATATCCCTTCTTTCATCTCATTTGAATTAGATGGATTTACGATGATAAGATGTAAACCAAATACAATGGTAATGCATTTATAATGAGAATCCGATTAGTGGGAAGTTTTTCAAAATAAAGATCTTCCATGTTTGGTGATCTCACCAATGAAATGTATGTTTGGAGGGGAGTTAACATCACACACACACACATACACGTACGTTTATATATGGACAATTTGAGAGAGTGAGTGGATTGATGTAAAAGTTTTGAATATTTTACTCTGAAGAGAGCTTCCTTTTGAGTGTGGTAGTCAAATAAGCAACGCGTTATGCTTTGGAAGCTTTTGCTATCTTATTAGTTGATAAGATTCTCTTTACGATTTTTGATTAGACTACACCCACACACACCCACACACACGCACACATATATATATATCATACACCGAAGCAATATACTATTCTTTGATCAAAACACACCCCCACTATTTGCATGCTTCTTGTCAGAGTTAATCTGCAATTATTTGATGCTTCGTCCCCTACCTTTCATTAGTTAAAGCATTGCAGGCAAATTTCATGGGAAAAAAATGATACTATATATAAATACTACAACGTGTGCATGGAAGTATTGTAGGTTTGTGAATTTAGATGAACACATTGAAGCAAATACATGGCTAGAGAGAGAGAGAGAGAGAGAGAGAGAGAGAGTATCTACGTCTTTTTATACTTCTTGGTGTGATTGTCTGCTCTACTCGACGTCACCATCACTTTGATTATACATGCAAAAAAGAAAAAACAAAATAAGGACCCACAATATGAGCAACACACGTCGCCAAATCCCAATCCTATCATCTGTGAAATGGACAGAAACCCAAATATTTATTATAATAAAAGGTTGGAAGGAATATAAAATTAGAAAAATTATAACAAAGTTCTGTTCGTTGAAAATACTATTTAAACTGATAGCGCCTAAAACTACAAATGCTGCACTCAATATTTTAAAAAATAAAAATAAAAATAAAAGAAAGTTCAGCTGTGTACTTGAAACCATGGCAGATGCATTTGTACATATTAGATGTCTTGCCCTGCCAGAATCATTCCAATTGTTGCATTTTAGGCAAAATGCAGCAAATTTATTTGCGTTGACAAATGGACAAAAATAAAACTTAATTACATTTTTTATTTATTAGGAAATTTATAGATTTATACTATACAATATGAATACCCTTTTCATTAATTATTAAATAATGTAGTTATTAAAATTCAAATTTACTCCATTTAATAAAAATATTAGGTACACAAATGTTAAATTATATGCTTGTGTCAAACTTAGGACATATTCTGATCAAATATAAATCTAGCATCTTATATATTATATTATATATTCAAATTGCAATTAGAGTGTTCAGAGTTACCAATGCCCAGTTGATCCACCAGCTAGATATAAGTACTTTTTAAGTAAAACCTATCAAATATCGATAGTTTATATATAAAAAAATATATTAACATCAAAAAACAGTCGATTTAATAGATAAAGATATTAAATCACACAATCAAATTTTGAGTTTGAAATTTGAGTATAGAAAAAATTATGCTGAGAGTTTCTTCTATATTAGACTTGAAAATACTTTGATTGAATTAGTCGGAATAAAACTCAGGGTACAGGTTGGTTATAAAAATGGGGGTGCTGGCAGTGGGCCGCTCATTGGCCTGGCTTTAGCTTTGCCCGCAATGGCCATTGGACGATGCTTATGCCCGAGCAGGGCCTTTTCTTTTCAACTCGACGAGGCTAGCCCGTATTTCATTTCTCAAAAATGTGACTAGGTCTACTCTACGGATAAAAGTCTAAAAGATATGGATCTCCGATTTTGTTTCACGGTAGTTCTATGATTTCAGGCCTTTTTTTTCTCCTTTTCCTTTTTCCATATTTTAAGCTATAGGACTGTGGAAGGGCCCTGTGTGGCTACCGCTCTTAGGTTTTACTATATTAATTGTTAGATTTATTTCATACTAATAGAAATATGGTAATTTTTAAAAAATTAAAAAAGTAAATTTTAGGTAAATCTCAATGAATAAATATAGAAAATTTGAAAATCACAAAACTTTTTTCAAACAATCTCATAATCGGGATGATAACCATGTAAATCGATTTACCACTACAATATCATCACACCACGACCCAAAACACAATGATGAAAAATGACTTGAAATTCCTTTTCAAAATTTTATCATCTTTTATCAATTCTTCTCTCTAAAAAAAATGATATGTGCACTCAATTTCTCTAAAAAAATAATCTCTCTTTCTTTTAGAGAGAATGGACCTCTTATTTATTTCTTAAGTTGAGGTATCTCCAACCAACCACACCCGGGAAGTTGTCTCAGTATTAGAATATAAATATGGGAGAGTGAGTTAAGGAGATAAAAAAATTATAACTGCTCTCCTTAATTCAAATTTTAAACCATTAAAGTTTAATATTTTACCATAATACTCACATGCGTATAACCAATCAATATTTTTCACTTGCACATGAGAACATTTCAAATCATAGTTTATATGATCTTTTATGTCATCCTATTGGATTTTCATACAGGGTTAGACGTCGTGCGACTAGTGAATAAATTTGCAAACAAAAATTTATTGATGCACCTATTATGATGATCGAGAAGCAACTCTATCTTTAAAAACACGCTACACCCTAGATTCAATGCTGTATATCCATCAATACACTTTGCTCATCAAAAGTGATCTCTCATCATTTACTCGACTGTGTATTCATTATTATATTTAAATCTCAATTTGGATTAATACAACAGGTCGAAAAGTAAATACTACACAATAATATAATGTTGATAGGTATTCATTTTCCTAAACTTGAATTTATCGATCCCAATTCAATTACTTTCCTAGACTTACCCCTTAAACCTCATTATCTTCCAAACTATAGGTAAATAAACTAAACTAATAATCACTGAATCAAGATTTCTAAAAAAAATCCGAAAGTAATAAAGGCATAAAAGATTCCACCTAATGTATCTCAATGCCTACGCAGTGAGGTACGGGGATAAAGATCATATCATCGTTTCATGTAATATAACTCCCACTATCTCTAATCGTTTTATCACACTCGGTATAAAATATATGTCACAATGTTTTTCCTCCACCTCTCAAAAGATGATATGTAAGATTTCTCTAATACCATATAGGTACAGGGACTCAATTTACAAATAAAATTTTATCAAAAGATCTCAAAGAGAGTACTTCAAAAACGGTATTACAGATCACAAGTGATATTTGAAATCTCAAATCTAGCTACTAACAGGTAACATAGATATGGGTATATCCATGTCAATCATAATACATATGATCTCATCCTAAACATGTATTATGATAATTTATATTCTAGTAGTGCTACTCTCAAAAGCTGTTACAATTAAACCGTCTCATCCCTGCTTATGCAGAGTTGAAAGTGGTCACTCATGTGAAAGAATCGATCCTACCTGCTTGACATATCTTTTAATCGTAGCACATCACAAATATATGACAACGAATAAGTGTATTAAATAAAATATGATTAATCAAGTATGACTGAATAATACTCGAGAATTATATATATAAAAGGGATAAGTATCAATAATATCAATTTAGTATATAATGAAAAATGTCAAAATACATATAAACGCAATGGCTCTCTATATTCTATAAACGAATCTCTGGTAATGGGTTTAGTAAAGGAGTCAGCCATCATGCTATGTGTAGAAATACATTTGATGATTATTTCATCCTTCTCGATGATATCTCTCATGAAATTATATCTGGTATCAATGTGTTTGATCCTACTATGATATTTAAGGTCTCAAGTGTAAGCGATAGTGGTCTGATTATCACAGTAAATTATCATTGACTTTTCACTATTTGTCACAATCTCTAAGTCATCCAATAATCCTCGGTGTCAAACACTCTCCTGAATTGCAATTGAGCAAACTACGAACTCAGCTTCTATCGTAAATAGAATTACACAGATGCTTTTTACAGCTCCAAGAATGGCACCACCATCGAGCAAGAAGGTAAAACCTGATATTGATTTGCACCTATCCGGATCATGCCACAATCCGCGTCTGAATATCTAATGAGACGCAAATCATCTCTTCCGTAATACAAGAAAAGATTCGCAATTCCCTTGAGATATCTGGAAATTCTTTTCACTGCTCACCATTGACCCATTCCATGATTTGATTAATATTCACTCACTGACACCTTCCAAAATTTGATTGATATACACTCACTAAATCGATTCTATAACAAATGTCTAGTCATATATACAACATTTGTACGTTAAACTTCCCATCACATTGGAATAAAGGATTTTACTCATTTCCCTCGCTTTTTCCTGAGTTTTGGGACACATATCAAGATTTTGACCATCACACTTGATAATAGGAGTTTCTATAAGATTGTTATCACTCATCCCAAAGCGTTCTAGAATTTTTCTAATGTAGGTCTCTAGTGAAAGAGTCAGTATCTGTTTCGAGCAATCCCTTTGACTCTTAACTTCGAGAATTAATTCAGCTTCACCCATATCTTTCATGTCGAAACTCGACAATGACCATATTTTAATGGTTATCAGATACTCAGTGTTATTCCCATCTAATATTCTATCGTCCATATATAGAGATAAGATCATAAAAGAGTCATTAGAATATATCAGATAAACACAATAATGCTCATTGATCATTGTAAAATCATAACATATCACATTTTCATAAAATTTCAAACACTATCGTCTGAACGATTGTTTTAGGCCATATATCGATTTTCGAAATCGACAGATCTTATCCTCCTGACCTATTAGATCGAACCCATGATCTTCTTATCCAAACTTCTATTAAGGAAGCTAGTCTTTATATCCATTTGGTGTAACTCTAGATTAATATTTGTGACAATTACCAAAAGTAAATGGATCGACGTAAATTTAATTACATGAGAGAAAGTTTTCTCATAGTCAATGCCCTTAGTCTGCATATAATCGTTGGCCACTAGATGTGTCTTATATCTCCATATTGATTTGTTGGCTTTTCTTTTGATTTTGAGGACTCATTTGTTCGTAATGGCCTTTTTATCCTCAACTAAGTCAACTAAATCCTAAACTCCATTGATTTTCATGGATTCTATCACATTTGCTTGACGTTTAACAATTGGTCTTTCATAGGACTCTCACGAATCTTCTAAAATGTCTTGGATTCCTCATTATTCTCGGAAGTCACAATGAGAATCTCATTTTCGATCGGGAAATGACGTCGAGATATATGTTCTCGACTACTCCTACGATGAGAGAGAGTCTCCTCACTTCTAGATGAGTCATTCCCATTAGAATCAAAATCTGTAACGGGTTCTTGGGTCCCACCATTGGGTTCACTTGGACTGTCACGCTCACTTATCTCATCAACGATGAGGTCCCTAGTGATTTCATCTCTTCTAGGGAAATCCTTCTCCATCACAAGACTCGATCTCAGTAATAATACCATATGTATGTTCACTTAAGAGCATGTATCCCTTGGAGTGCTCTGAATATGTTAAAAGGATACACTTTTTTTCATGGGCCTAACTTGCCGTGTGGATGTGAGGAATCATGAATATATCTAGAACAACTCCATGCTCTCAAGTAACTAAGGTCAGGCTGTCTTCCTGTCCAAAACTCATTTAGGATACTGATTACAGTTTTGTTAGAATATGATTAAAGATGTAAGCAACAGTCAATAATACATTTTCCTAATAGGCGATAGACAAATCAGCCTGCGCCATCATAAATCTCACAATCTCTAACAAGGTCCTATTTCTTCTCTCAGCTACTCCATTCTATTGGGGAGTAGCAGTAATAGTCAACTGTCTCATAATGCATTTCTCAAAACAGAGCCTTTTGAACTGTTCAGACAAATACTCGAGCTCCCGATTAGTTCTGATGGTTTTCACTTTCAAATACTCGAGCTCCTAAAGAAACAAAATATCCTAAACAATCTAAACAAAATACAGATATGAGATTCAGCCAAATCTTGAGAGCATATAGAACATCATGTAAGTATAGGATTTGGTTACTTCGCAGTACAAGCTTACATGTTCCAATCCCTTTAACAACCATAAATGCTCCATTCCCCACGTACAACCTCCTCACCTAAGGGCTTAATGACGGAAGTCCACGTATGTGCTCCTATTACAAACTATATGGTCGGTGGCTCCTGAGTTTACAATCCACAAAGAGAAGAGTCAGTGAGTATCACAGTAGATGATACAAAGTTCATACCATGTAAAGAAAAAGAACATATTTTTTGCTCGTTACATTCACAAGCAAAATGTCCAAATTTACCACATATGTAACATTTGACATTACTCTTGTCGAGCACTTTTTTCTTGCACTTTTGTCCATTATCATCGGTCTTGACAGATGACTTTTTCTTCCAAGGACTCTGGTCTCTTATCATGCTTGCGCTATTTGTACTTAGTACCTCGGGAGCCCTTACTCGAGTCTGCCACAAAAGTATGACCTGAAACAGACCTTGCCACCTTCTGACACTCCTTCTCGAATTCACAGTGCCTACTTACATAAATGAAAGTACGAATACTCTCATTGTTTGTGAAGTAAGTTTTAACAACCTCCAAGCAGTATGATAAAGACTGGATCACTCCAAATATTTGAAATTCATCCGATATTGGTTCCTCTCATACTCTTCAAAGAAGCAATCATATTTTACATGTGCATGAAGTATTATTTCATGCTATGATCATGTCTTTTCTTATAGGTAATAAACCCATAGGTCATCATTTTCAGCCTAGGAGATAACTAGGAGTCAAAATACTCTTTGAGAGTAAACCAGACTAACATCTTTGAAGGATATTGCTCATAAACCAATATCATATCATCGTGCATGCTGGTCAGAAGGATTGCCCTATTCTGGACATCCTTCTTCTTCCATGCACAAAACACCTTCTGATCTTATCTCGCCTAAGGCGTGGTACCTTCCCTAGGGTCCTTCATCTTGTACTGTAGAACCTTAACCAATTCCTATTTCTCGAACATTAGCTGAATTTTCCAGTGTCAAATCTCATGGTTGTCACTGTTCAGTTTGTCTTTCTTAACAAGATCAAGTACGATAGTTTTTGTTACAGCCATTATATCTATTACACAAAAAAGAGAGACGTTAGTGATATATGACACTTATTCTCATAATTTTGTGCACCATATAAATCAATAAATTCTAAATGATTCAAATATAGACTCCCAAATCGAGCGTATAAGTTGACGGACAACATATACCATGATCTGAGATTGTATCTTATCATCTATACTTGATTTCAGTACACAAAAACCCATAAAAAAGTCACATTTGATGGCATGAGACCTTTAAAGAAATGAAAATTTTCATTCTAGCAAAGCCTGAAACGCAACTAGAGGTGCCACACATTACCACGTGCCAATGATGGTGCTGCCATGTGCTGGTAGCGTACTGTTGCACGTGCCATCACATGTGGAGCTCGCACGCCCGCTCCCTGCTCTGTCATGCGCCTTCGTACTCGTGCACGTGCATGTGCCCACGGACCCAAGTCAGGTCTTTTTTGCCCGATGGGTCTACAACCGGGTCATTTTGACCCGGCTACCAGAAAAACTCTCTTCGGCCAGATTTTTGTGCTGATTTCAACTGCAAATCAAAATTAAATCTCCTTTATTCATCCTCAACTCGATTTTATGAAGTATTCAAACCCTAATCTCGGCGAATTGAACATCTTTCATTGCGCCCTTCGCAACCAAGTCGGAAAACTCAATTTCTGTCGATGGAAACACACGAACAATATATAAAGCATGCATATTAGATCATCAGGAACATGTTTGAACCATTTTCATAGATCAATTCATTCTCAAAATTGATCGATCTAAGTTCTAAAGTGGTCGGTCATTGTTTTTGCCCAAGAACATTGACCATGGTTTTGATGGCCCTAACAAACTTAGAAAATTATGAGAAAATCATATTCATAATTTATGAGTCATGGGTAATATCATAGTATAATCAGATTTATGAAATTTATTTGTGATCCAAATTCTAAATTTTACCTTACATATTTTAATTTTCTAAAAATTACGAAAATAAATTTTAAAAAAATAAATCTAAATATGCTTTAATACCAATGTTCAATTTATTTCGTATTAACAGAAGTATGGTAATTTTTGAAAAATTAAAAAATTAAATTTTGGGTATATCTTAGTAAATAAGTGTAGAAAATTTAGAAATCATGAAATTTTTCTCGAATAATCTCACAGTTGAGATAATAACCATGCAAATCGAGTACCATCACAATATCACAAGATCACAACCCAAAACCCAATGACGAAAAATGACATGAAATTTCTTTTTCGAAATCTTATCGTGAGATGAAATTTCTTTTTCAAAATTTTATCGTGATCCTCTAAATTTTTTTTCTCTAGCACTCAATTTTTCTAAAAAAATGATTCTCTTTCTTTTAGAGAGAATGAATCTCTTATTTGTTTTTTACATTCTCTACAAAACAAATGCTTAATCCAAATGGACAAAAATCGTCTGCTAAACCCACTAACACGATCGGCAAAATCTTCTCCAATGGATGAGTTTTCAGTTGGTTATATACCAGTCGGAATAGATCATCCCTACAGTTTTGGTCATCGTTGGAGTATATTCTAAATTTATACTGACGGTTAAAAAAGTATTCGTAAAATTACTGTCTTTTATTATCGATTTCAAAAGTATTGGTAAAAATTATTATTTTTTATCGTCGGTTACTATATGTATTAGTAATACCTTTGATCGTTAATTTTCATAACTGTTAAGAAATGTTACTACTATTTATCATTGATTACCATATATATTAGGAAATATTGTTATTTTTTATCATCGGTTACCATAACTGTTAAGAAATGTTATTACATTTTATCATCAATTACCACAAGTGTTAAAAAATGTTACTACCTTTTATTGTCGAATACCAGCTACACTTTTATCATCAGTTACCACATATGTTAATATAAGTTACTACTTGTATTGTCGGTTACACAAATGTTTAAGAAATATTATTATCTTTTATTGTCGGTTATTACAAATGTTAGGAAAAATTACTGTTTTTTATCGTCGATTAGAAAAATATTTGAAAAAAGTTACAGTCATTTATTATCGGTTATCATGTGTGTTAGTAATAGTTACTATCTTGTATTATTAGTTACTATAGGTGTTAGGAAATGTCACTCCCTTTTATTGTCGATTATTACAAGAGTCAGAAAAAGTTTGGATTGGTTATTATAAGTGTTAGGAAAATTACTGTATAGAAAATGTTACTGCTTACTACGTGTTACCACATGATATCAATATTAATAGTAACGGTTACCACATGATATCAATAACAATAATATTAGATGGTGTAGATTTGAATTACTAAAAATAAAGAAATTACAAAAATAATGTAAATGTAAGAATGATTGATACATTGATTTTTAAGTAGAATGACAAATACATATAAGACAAAAAAAATTACATGCCCCAGAACTACATGTCTTCTGAGATGTTCCAAACCAAAAATATTCACTCACAAAAAATGTTACCATCATCACAATTTGAAGGCATCTTTATCCACAATCCTTTGTACACTCCCAGCATCTGGATGGTAGTGAGTGAGTGGAGTCAGATAGTGATTGATCTGGAGGTAGTATTGAGTAAGTGGAGTCAATGATAGTCATGATGATGGTTGGGTTTTATGTACACTCCCTCTGGATGCTAGCTAGTGAGTGAGAGGTTTAGATGAGTTAGGGGATGAGAACTTTTGAGGAAAGGAGAAACTTTGATGGTGAAGCTTTCCCCGCGTATGATTTATATAATATATCATGTTTCCAAACAAATTTTTAAAACCTTTTCAAAACCCGCCCATTTTTTTTTTAGCACTTTTTTTTCCCACCTTATTTTTCATTATCCGCTTCTTAATTCTTCATATTTTTTAATCAATACAGCCAACACCTTTCGGTTGAAAAAATCACTTGGTATGTAATTTTTATTACTTATTACGTTGCTATTACTAAATTTACTATATAACGCATGCCTATACTGTACTGTGTTGTGCTAATTATGTTCATTTGATTAATTACATGAGTATCAAGTTATTAATAGTATTAATTTAAATAGTATAATATTATTAATTTAAATAATATAATAATATAAAATTAGTAATTTATATAATATAATGTTATAGTTTTGAAAATTTATTAACCAATTATCAAATAATATAGATAATATAATGTTGCAATTTGAAATTATGACGATAGTGTAATTAATTATGTTGGTATGATAAATGAAAAGCACCTGTATCTATTGTATTGGCGGGGTTTTTATCTAAATAGCACTAAGATCTCATTCTTATTTATAGTCACAAAGAATCACAAAGGTGAATAAATAAAAAATTCAAGTTCTCACATTTTCACACTTCACACAACTTCTACACACACAATTTTCATACATGTACCACTTCCAACCCCAGCTGAATAGTAATATTATTTAAAATTACTAATAATTCTATAATATAATATTGCTCAACATTATTAAAATTATTAGATAATTAATTAAGTTATGTAATGATAATTATATTATTTAAATTAATATGGATAATGCGAGATTCAATGGTTGAACAGTGAATTATAATATTTCGCTATGATAATCTAATTTATAATAATACATACAGTAATTTATAGTATACATATAGTAAGTAATGTATTATATAGTAATATAAGATTAATATTATTACATTATTAGGCAATGATGCAATTTCAAAAGCAATGCCAATGGTACGAACCAATCCCAAATTTTTTGTAAATTTTTTATATCACAAATTAATCATTTAACTATTATTTTCATAAATAAATTAAAAAAATTTCAAAATCGTTTTAGCGCATTTTTTTCATTCTACACTTTTTTTCACATTTTTCCAAAATTTAGTCTTTTCCCATCTCTTTTTTCATTAGATACCCACGTTATTTTTAATTTCTCATATTTTTTCATACTTACATAATACCCATGATGTGTCATTCCCATATCTTTGCCATATGTGTTATTTATTTAAATTATTCAAATGAGTTGTTATCTTATTATCTTATTATTACTATATTTCATACATAGACTTATTATCTTGTTTGCAACGATAGTTTTCACTTAAATTTTCATCATCAAAAGCTAATTAAAATATCAAAATCTAATTAAAAAACCTAATTTTTGTGTAAGATATTAACTGTAAGCAAAATGTATTTCTTTTTTTTTCAATTTCAAGTAATTCCTGAAATTGGACATTAAATAATTTAAATTAATAATTTATTATCATTACATTACTTAAATTAATAATATTAATAATTTAAATTAATAATATGGTGTTCAAGACATGCGGACCGTGCTAACCGTGCGGCATGCGTGCATCGGTTGCTGGTGCCCCGTGCTTGCCTATGTGGTTGAGCCGCGTGGGCATGCCGCGCAGGCATGCAACTCCCGTGGAACCCCCATGTGCATTGTGCCCGTGGTGCACACGGTTCCACCATTGGCAAGGGCGGTAAAGCCACGCGGGTAAGCATCGCACATGCCGCTTGCTGCAAGCATCGCACATGCCGCTTGCTACAAGCATCGCACATGCCGCTTGCTGCAAACGCACCCACACCCAGCACATACGTGGTGCACGCGGGCATGCCGATGCCCCACGCATGTGCAGTGCACATGGTTCTACCACGCGGTAGCATGTGCGGTCGTGCCGTGCAGGCTCATCCATGCCAGCACAAGCGCAGTGCGTGCAGGCATGCCCACACCCTGCGCATGCACAGTTGAGCCGTGCTGGCATGCACCGCGCATGGCACTTGCCTTCCTGCACCCAGCACAAGCGTGTTGCGCATGCTCCAACCGTGTGGGCATGCACCGCGCATAGCACATGCCTTCCCACGCCCAGAACAAGTGCGGTGCACTCGAGCATGGTGATGGTGCATGCCTTCCCGCGCCCAGCACAAGCGCGGTGCACGTAGGCATGCCCGCGCCCCGCGCATGGTGCATGCGTTCGCCCCGCGCATGGTGCATGCGTTCCTACACCCAGCACAAGAGCAGGTTGCGCGGCCCCCCGCGCCCTGCGCATGCACGGTTGAGCCACGCGGGCATGTACTGCACATGGCTCATACCTTCCCGTGCCCAGCACAAGTGCAGTACGAGTGCCCCATGCATTCGTGGGTGGGCCGCGCAAGCATGCACCACACATGGCGTATGCCTTCCCGCGCCCAGCATAAGCGTGGTGCTCGCAAAATGCTAGTACGCGGGTTTAAACCTACGATTTCAAACTACCAACATGAGATGTATTAACCACTGTATCACAATATTATTGTTTTTTTGTTTTTTGTTTTCCTCTTTCCTGTCTGTCTCACTCTCTTTTTTTTTGTCTCACTCTCACCTTTTTTTTTTTCATCTCACTCTCACCTTTTTTTTTTCCTTATCTCACTCTCATCTCTATTTTTTTCCTTCACTTTGGGTTTGTGTTTTTTTTTCTATTCTTTTTTAATTTTCTTACTGTTTAAATTTAACTTGATATATTCAAACTATTTATTATTTATTTGAATTATATTTTGTTGAATAAATGAATGAATTTTGAGTTATTAAAGGTATATATTTTGAATAGGTAAAATTTTGGGATTAAATATATAGACTTTTTAAATTATTAATATATTATAATTTAAATTTATTTATCCGATTTTTTAAAATTTTAATATATTATAATTTAAATTATTAATATATTAACAATGTTGAAGTGTAAACAAAAATAAAGAAATTATGAAATCTGTTATAGTCCGAGCATTGTTATTATGAAGTTACCATGCTATTGTATTACTACTAGTTATCACTTATCGTAAACTTATTACTTACCATCTATTTACTACTTACCACCTAGTTATCACTTATCACCTAGTTACTACTTATCACCTAGCTATCACTTACTACTTACCACCTAATTATCACTTACTACTTATCATCTAGTTTTCACTTATCGTAAATTTATTACTTACCACCTATTATACCAAATTAGATAACATCATTCAAAATTTTAACTTATTAGAAACAATAATAATTTATAGTAATAATTCTAATAATAATATATTAATAATGTTACTATAATGGTAAAATTCTTACCATTGTGCATAATGTTACCGTGCATTATTATCATGAAATCTGTTACACGCGAGCACTGTTATCATAATATTACCACACTATTGTATTATCACTAGTTATCACTTATTCTAAACTTACTATTTACCATTTAGTTATCACTTATCGTAAATTTACTACTTACCACCTATTATACCAACCCACCTCAAATTAGATAACAACATTCAAAATAATTTTTTTAACTTATTAGAAACAATAATAATCTATATTAATAATACTAATAATAATATATTAATAATATTACTATAATGGTAAAATTCATATCATTGTACACAATATTATCATGCATTACTATATGTTACTAATAACTATATAATTATGCGCATTTGACTCTGGTGACATGCAAACTAAGCATAAGTTATCATCAATTTATACCACATGTTTCACAATTTTACTCATAATCTTACTACTTTTATTTTATGACAAATTTACTACTTGTTATATCAATTTTATCACTAGATCTCGCAACTACAATATATAATAATATTACCAATTTTACCAGATATTACCATAATAATATTATCATAGACACTATATTACCAATAGTTATCGCAAACTTATAACAACTTATCGCAATGCACCACACCACATATTATAGCAATTTAGCACCTGTTATCCTAAATTATCTCCAACTTACCACTACATATTGCAAATAACTTTAACTATTAAATTTTTAAACCGTCCTAGTATTCAGTAACCGTTTCATATTTATTGACCACAAGTGATAATCATAAGAATTAAATATAGTTTTTAATGACTGTGCAATATATGGGTTACTGTAGATATAGAATGTATGCAAATGGTATGATTAAGTGTACAGTAAATATAAGTCATATAGAGAATGTTTTCAAATCATTCCTAAAAATCACCATATTTACTTACTATAACTGATAATCGTTATAATTGAACATCATTTTTATAGACGGTTGTGTTATTTTTACTGATGATTGATAAATATTTTCCAACGGATAATTTATATCCGTAATTCACAGTTTTGTCAAAATCGTCTCTATAGGGTATAAAAAAAAGTTACTAAAAGTTACCGACAATAAATATTATCGTTAGTATAGAGTTTTAATTTTGTAGTGATTAAGGCATCTCTAAACAACCACACCCAAGAAGTTGCCTCAATATTAGAAGATAAGACTTAAGGAGATAAAAAATTATAACTGCTCTCTTTAATTCAAATTTTAAACTATTAAAATTTGATATTTTACCATAATACCCACATGGGCATAACTATCCAATATTAATCCATATATATTATGAAATATTTAGTTTGAATAAAGTAAATTCTTTACCCTAACTTTATCAAATTAGTAGTAACCCATCACCTCATGTCCTTGCTAAAATATAATACTTTGCCATTCTTGCCCTTGAACCATCTCTTATTCATGGATCATATAAGTAATTCTTTAGAAAAATTGCAAACTTGCCTCTTCTGCATTGGGTCATTTTTAAATTAGCCTATAAAGATTAAACTTTGACAATGCCCTTCCTTGGACTCTAAGATTTAACAAAATTGGTCTCCCTTTCCACTTGTCCCTTAAACTTATCTTCTTATACTTTAATTGTTTATTTTAATAATTTCCTCTTTTACATTCTGAATTTTAGTAAATTAGTTCTTTTGTTTACTCTCTTAAAAACTGCACTAGAAAAGAAATGGCTTATGAAAATGGACCAAAACCGTGAGGAAAATGTGATAAGACAGTCGATAAAGTCTTCTTCGACGGATAGAGGTTCGGTTGGTTATACACGGGTCTGGATAAACCTATCCCGACACTTGTTATGACCGTTGGAATATGTTCAACATCCGAACGGTTAGAAAAGTGTCAATAAAAATCAATCTTATATCATCAGTTGTAAAGAGTTAGTAAAAATTACTACTTTTATCGTCACCTTGTAAAAGTTATTACTTTTATCATCACCTTGTAAAGGGTGAGTAAAAGTTATTACATTTATCATCACTTAATATAACCGTTAAGAATTATTATAACTATTTATTATCCCCGATCACATAACATGTATATTAGGAAATGTTATTACTTTTGTTGTCGGTAAATACAAATGTTAGTAAATATTACTACAATACCGTCGTGTCTTACCACATATTAATACTTTATCGTCACTCACTATAATTATTAATAATTGTTATACTATTTATTGTCTGTAAATATAGAACTAGATATGTTAGGAAATGTTACAATTGTTTTTTGTCGGTTATGATAAGTGTTGGTAAAAATAAGATTTTATTATAGTTTAAAAGTATTAGTAAAAATTACTACTTTATGATCCCTACTACAGAAATGTTACTACCTGTTACTACCTTTATTGTCCCTAACATAGCCGTTAAGAATTATTACTACATGTTACTACTTTTATTGTCAGATATTACAAATATTAGAAATATTACTACAGATGTCGTCGCTTACCACATGTATAGGAAATGTCACTACTGAAAATGTTATTACTGTCGCTTACCACGTGTATAGTAAATGTTACTACTGGAAATATTACTATTGTCACCATAACCGTTAAGAACTGTTATGTTATTTATTGTCGGTAAGTGAGTCACCATAACCGTTAAGAATTGTTATCCTATTTATTATCGGTAAGTACAAAGTTATATGCTAGGAAATATTATAAAATTATTGTTTGTCGGTTATGATAAATGCTAAAAAATATTACTACTTTTATTTTCGGTTATCACAAGCGTTAGTAAATATTATTACTTTTATTGTCATTAGAATATGTTACTAATCGTAAGTCACTTAATTGTTAAGAATTGTTAGTGTTATATATTGTCGATAACTATGTTAGGAAATGTTACTATTAGTAAATATTACTATTTTTATCGTTGGATAGATAGATATTATAAAATACTCTTTTATCATTGTTATACAAGTGTTAGAAAATGTTATTACTTTTTATCGTCATCGTTACGATCATTTTATTGTAGTCATTTATCGTTGATTACCATTAATTACTACATGTATTAGTATAAGTTACTGTCATGTATTATTGGTTACTACACTCTCTTAGGAAATTAGAAACTGCACTCTCTTTTATCATGTTAGGAAATGTTACAGAAATACTTACTGGATACGATTTTTTTAAGGTGGTATAGATTTGATTGCTATAAGACTAGAAAATAAAGAAATTCTAAAAATAATATAAACAGAGAATGTTGATACATTAATTTCTAAGCAAAATGACATATACATATAAGAACAAAAAAAAAGAAAAAAAACAGAGAAAAGATTGCAAGTGCTACAACTGCATGTCTTCAAAGATGTTACTATCACAATTGAAAGGCATTTTTATCCACAATCCTTCCTTCGTGTCAATCTATTCATATAAAACTATAATTAAGTTAATATAATGACATTGTAAAGAATGATTGTAAATAAAAATATTACATTAAGTCAGGTATGATGATGATGATAGTGATGATGATGGTTGAATTTTATGTGTATTCACAACATAGTAGTGAGTGAGTGGAGTGAGGTAGTGATGTGGCGGTAGTGAGGTAGTGAGTGACTGGAGTCAATGGTAGTGATGATGATGGTTGGGTTTTATGTGTACTCCCTGATGCTAGTGAGTGAGAGGTTTAGATGGGTTAGGGAAGGAGAGATTTTGAGAGAAGTAGAAGATGGAAGGAGAAGCTTTGATGGTGAATTTTTCTGCATATGATTTATATAATATATCATATTCACAAATAAAATTTCAAAATC
Organism: Dillenia suffruticosa; assembly: GCA_033439265.1. Lineage (NCBI taxonomy): Eukaryota > Viridiplantae > Streptophyta > Magnoliopsida > Dilleniales > Dilleniaceae > Dillenia > Dillenia suffruticosa. Next base: position 9,170,838 of record JAVTVX010000005.1, read on the forward strand.
TTTTCAAAACCCGCTCATTTTTTCACTTTTTTCCTTTTTTTCCTGCCACTTTTTTCATTCTCTTTTCTTATTACCGTGTATGCGTTGTTTTTAATTCTTCATTTTTTTTAATACTTTTAAACTTTTAATCAATACCGCATGTCTTTCCACTTAATCACTTATTTTTACTACTTATTACCTTGCTATTACTACATATTAAGGTTCAATAATGTGTTTCAAGTAACATATCATATGTTTATATTTCAAGTGACATATTATAGGCTCGAAACAAATGTTGAAAATAAATTTTCAAAAGCATCATTTTCATTAAAAAATTTTTTGTAGGATGCGTTATTATTTTTGACCATCTTTTTTTTTAATTGCCTCATTTTTCAGACTTTAGTAATTATTTTAGCCCTCTTTCTTCTTTTCTCATATGTTTCAAATGTTTCTATATGTGTTATTTTCCCATGAGCTTGTGATTTTTAAGACTTGTTACGATTACATACAAATGCAACATATATGTTTTATATAATTTTATACAATTATTGGCTTACCATTGTCTTATCACTTGTTATCTTGTAACCTTGTTACCATTATTTGTTATAGATCACTGTTATCATTTGTTATTATGTCCTTATTATATAAATTTTATACAATTATTATCTTACCAAGATCACTTGTTATCACTCGTTACCATGGTGGAGAATTAAAAAAATCACTTGTTACCATGCCAATTTTATACAATTATACCATATATTAGAGCAATTATATCATTGTGCTACAAAAAGTACTTATTACCACTTGCTACCATGCCATATCACTACACATATGGATCATCCCTGCTTCGTGCATATGTATGTGTGCGCTTGCCCGTGCAGTTGAGCCGCATAGGCATGTGCGTGCCGCGCGCTTGCCTACACGGTTGAGCTGCACAGGCATGTGCGGTAACAGCGCGCAGGTATGTATAGTAAATATTACTATCTTTTATTATCATTCACTATATATATGTGTGTATGTGTGTGTTAGTAAATGTTACTACTCTTTTATCATCATCGTTAGTCACCACAACCGCGTATGATTTATATAATATATCATTTTTCTAAACAAATTTTTAAAATTTTTTCAAAAGCTGCCCATTTTTTCTTTTACGTTGTTTTTTCCTGCCTCCTTTTTCATTACCCGCTTCTTAATTCCTTATATTTTTTAATCAATCAATTGAAAAAATCACTTACTATATATTTTTTACTATTTACCTTGCTATTATTACATTTACTACATAGCGCATGCTTACACTGTGCTGTGTTGTGCTAATTATGTCCATTTTATTACAAGTTATTAATATTATTAATTTAAATAGTATAAAATTATTAATATTATTAATTTAAATAATATAATGATATTAAATTAGTAATTTATATAATATAGCATTATAGTTTTGAAAATTTATTAATAATTTGAAATTATAATGTTATAAATTGAAATTAAGACGATAGTGTAATTAATTATGTTAGTATAATAATGAGAAGCACTTGTATCTGTTGTTGTATTCACATGATCTCATCCCTATTTATAATTACAAAGAATCACAAAAGTGAATAAATAAAGAATTCAAATTCTCACATTTTCACACTCGACACAACTTCTACACACACAATTTTCACACATGTATCACTTCCAACCTCATTTCAACTATAATATTATTTAAAATTACTAATAATCTTATAATATAATATTACTCAATATTATTTAAATTACTAGATAATTACTAATTATCCTATAATATAATATTGCTCAACATTATTTAAATTACTAGGTATTTAATTAAGTTATGTAATGATAATTATATTATTTAAATTAATATGGGTAATGCAAGATTCAATGGTTGAATGGTGAATTACAATACCTCCTACGATAATCTAATTTATAGGAATGCATATAGTAAGTAAATAATGTATTATATAGTAATGTAAAATTAATATTACTATATTATTGAACAATGATGCAATCTCAAAAGAAATGCCAATGGTACGAACCAATCCAAAAAACAAATTTTTACATCAACAATTAATCATTTAACTATCATTTTTACAAACAAATTAACAAATTTTCAAAATCACTTTAGCGCATTTTTTTCATTATACACTTTTTTCACATTTTTCCATAGTTTAGCTTTTCCCGTCTCTTTTTTTTCATTACATACCCGCATTATTTTTAATTCCTCGTATTTTTTTCATACTTAATACCCGTAACGTGTCATTCTTATATCTTTGCCATATGTGTTATTTATTTAAGTTATTCAAATGAGTTGTTATCTTGTTATTTTATTATTACTACATTTCATACATATACTTATTACCTTATTTTCAATATGTTAAATTTTCATCAATTGTCTAAATGATTTATCTCAATTGACTCTAAACCTAATTATTGATTAAATTGACTCTAAAATAGAAATTTGTTTTGGCACAAAAAAGGAGATATTATCTCAATTGTCAAAATGAATTAAATGTATTGATATTAACATTAATATTGTTAGCAATTTAGTATACTCCAATAATAATATTTTCACCCATCAAAATTTTATTAATTATTTAACTTATCACTTGTAACAATTTAGTTACTTACCACTTACTTACCACTATTACCACTTGTGCCAAACTTTACACTCAACACTAACTTACCCCAACTTACCACCCATTACCTATTATCACATCACACCTGCATGCACTCGCTATTGCAACCATCCTAAAACTACTGCAACTTATCACATGCAACCATCCTTAAAATTATCAGGGTTGGAGCAATCGTCAAATACACTTATAATCTTGTTACCACTTGTTACCATTTGTTATTATAGATCATGATACCATATTCTACATGATAGAGAATAAAACACTTGTTACCACTTGTTAAAAATCATTTGTCATCATTTGTTACCATGCCATATTATATAAATTTTATACAAATATTGTCTTACCATTTATTACATTATTATCATTTGTTAAAAATCACTTGTTAACATGTCATATTATACAAATTTTATACAATTATTGGCTTACCACTTGTTATTAGGTATTGGAACAATCATGAAATTGTTATACATCACTTGTTATCACTTATTACCGTAACTTGTCATCATTTGTTGTGAAAATCACTTATTACCACTTGTTACAACTTGTTATCATACTATATTATACAAATTTTATATAATTATTTTCTTAACACTTGTTATCAATTGTTACCAGATATTGGAACAATCGTTTATCTTGTTACTATTTGATATTTATTATAGATCACTTGTTATCATTTGTTATTATTATCACTTGTTACCACGTAAATAGAGAAATGCAATTGTTATCTTGTTACCATTTGTTATTTGTTATAATAAAAATAGTTGTTACCATTTATGATACGACTTGTTATTTGTTATAATAAAAATACTTGTTATCATACCATATCACTTGATACCAAAAATGAAAGTAGACCGATTAAAAAAATAAAAATAGATAAGATAAACGTGTAAAGAAAATTACATTTCATATATGTATTGATTTACAATAAATCAATACATAATTGCAAAAACCAACAGGGAGAAATAAATGATAAATGAGAAAAGTGAAATAAATGAAATAAAGACATAATTATAAACAGAAAAATGAAATAAATCTAAAACACAAAATAAAAAAATAAATAATTGAAATAAATAAGGGAAGATTTTTTTGGTGGTGCCAAATTGATTAAGTTGGCACCCTAAATCTAATCTAAATAAAGAAGTGGACAAATATTCGTGCCAAACTTTTTCACACCAATGTTGGAGTGCAAACAAAAATAAAAAAAATTATGAAATATGTTGTACCCGAACATTGTTATCATGAAATTACATACTACTGTATTACCATTAGTTATCGTAAACTTATTACTTACTACCTAGTTATCACTTATCATCTAGTTTTACTTATCACCTACTTACTACTTACCACTAAATTATCACTTTCTAGTTACCTTTGAAATTTGAAATTGTAATTATTTTCTTGAAAATTGTAATCAAATGAGGTTGTGTTGCACATAAATTTTCTCTACTCAAATATAATTTCAAAACAAATAATTTTTTCTCCTCCAACAATCCGATAATCAAATGATAAATCAAAATAGGATGAGAGATCAAAGCAGGATGAATCAAAGTAGGATAAATGAAGGATGAACAAATATGAATAGAAATCATTTTTTCTTCTCCATGAAACTACCATGCGAGCATGTGACATCAAAACAGTATGAATCAAACACTATACTCAACTATTCATCACAACTACTCATCTTACTAAAATTACCATACTCATCTTACTAAATTTACCATAATCACAACTCTACTGAACACCTAGACCACTAAATTTACCACAATCACAATCAAATTACTATACTAACCACCTATACCAAATTTACCAGAGCACATTACTCCATTGCTTATCACCCTTACCTTACCACACACTTACCACATGCACTAATTACCATCAAGGTACTCGCTACCACCACCTTACCACACACTTACGTGTACTACTTATCACCAACTTACCAACTTTATTTTTCCACCAATGCACTGTTTACTACATCCTTACCAATTTTATTTTACCACCTCTTATCATAAATTATCAATTTCCTATTATAGTATTTTATTCTATTACAATTTATCACACTCACTCCATTTACCACTTAACTTATTAGATTTTTAATATTTACGATATATATACACTTGTTTTCTTTTTTTGAAGCATTTTCTATGATTGAATTGAATAGAAATAGAATTGTATATCACTACAAAAAAACACGGTATTGACGACGGATTTAGTGACGGAAATCTCAAAAATATTCATCACTAAAATTTTCAGCGAAAGATTTAGCGACGAAATTTTTTCGTCGCTAATATAACATCGCAAAAATTTAGCGATGAATTAATAAAATTCGTCACAAAATTAGTGACGAAAAAAAGTTTGTCGGAAAATTTCATAGCTAATTTAGCCACGAACAAAGTAATCCGTTGCTAAAGTAACGACGGATGGCTCTCGTCCATCGCTACCCTTAGCAACGGATAGCATTCATCCATCGCTAAAATTAGCGATGGATGTTTGCGTGTCTCTAGTCCGTTGCTAAGCCTAGTGTCGGATGTCTCGCGTCTGTCGCTAAGCCTAGCGATGGATGACTCTCGTTCGTCTCTAATTCTAGCGACGGATAGCATATGTTTGTCGCCAAGGCTCGCAACTGATGGCACATGTTCGTCGCTAATTTTAGCGACGGATGGTGATTTCGTTGCTAACTTTAGCGATATCCATCGTTAAGCTAATATTTAGCAATAGATTTCGCGACGAATCTGGAAACGGTAGCAACAAATTTGGTGACGAATTTAGCAACGAATTTGTAAATTCAGAAAAAAAAAATTTCGATTTGTTTATTGTTTTTCCCTATTTAGAAAAATAATACCTGTCCAACCAACATTCTAATATCCAAATCCAACAAAAAAAATCCACAAGTATCCATCAAATCCAACCAAATATTCCATTAATATCCGATCGAATGAAAAAACCATCAATATTCATCTAACAACTTTCATCCAATAAGAGAATTACAATCTAAGCATCCATCCAATAAAATTTTGTACATCGACCGAAATGTCAATAAAATCAAAATGAAACAAATATCAATATAGTCTATCCAACATCGAAGACACTAAATAATAAAATCAACATCGTCCAATATTCAAGGAAATAGTAATAATAATATCGATCCAAAAAAACATACATCAATCATCATGTTCCTCATCAGCATAGGGGTTATCAGTGGGAGGTATAGAGGGGGGAACCTGACTCTGCGAGGGCATAAGCTGACTGGCATCTAATTTAAGGTGTTGCAACATAAGTCGTTCCATTACCTCAAGCGTTTGTTGCGTTTGCTAAAGCGATTGCCTAAGCTTATTCATTTCATCGTCTTTCTTTGTAAGTTGCACTTTGAGGTTCCTCACTTCTTCGTCTAGTTCCACTTGTCTCCTTGAAAGGGCCACGGTGGAGGAAGATAGGCCAGGTGTGTACTTTCTGCTCAACGATTCCATCCCAAATATTCTTCCTTTCTTTATCCCACCAGATGCCTATAGCCACAAGTCTATATTATCAACGGATGGCTCAGAGGAGACACCCTCATTAGCACCACTCGATTGAGCCAGTAAACATGATATTTCTCCTCAAATATAAAAATAATAAGCCATGTTAGTAAAAGCCATGTAACATGAAAGTTTAAACAAACCTAAGTCAAATCCACCTTAACCTAAGTAGGAAAATATGTTGGTGTTTATGAACTGTAATTGTACAGTTGAAATCAAATGCGGAAAATCATGTATGTGCAACTTTACCAAATGAATAGTGTTTAGCCAACCACCTCTACCAATCAACAACAACAAAGAATTAAAGAAAATTTACAAAAAGTCATGACTAGAACCCAGTATACTGAAGAGTCCCCACAATGTACCAAAAATAAATAAATAACAAGGATGTACAAACAAGAACCTGAAAATGAAGTTCGTAGTTTGATTTGCGAAACAAGTGATGTAAAAAATTAATGAGGGAAGAAAGACAAAGTGCATGATGGTTCACCAAACATTAGATACAATTGCCATTGGAAGCCACTACAACAACCTGACAACTTCTAGCCACAGATGTAGAGGGAAGATAAGAAACCAAACCAACTTACTTGTTCTTAAACAAAAGAGAGAGAAAACCTCAATATGGTCAAACAAAATAACAAATGCAGGACAGCAGCTAACAAATAAGAACTATGTGACAGAATACTAAATGACTTTCTTAATTTTTTTTTCAGCAATGTAGATGTACTTCTATATAATGCGCAAGCGAGGGATCATCAAGGTAGTTAAAAAAATAGAATTTGTGTAATGTACAAAGGTAAAAAGTTTTAACAAAAAATTGATCAACTGACTCAAAAATCACCCCTTCCTCTGAAAAGCTATCCTATATCTTTCCTTTGGCACCATCAGAAATATCGCAGGATAAATTAGGCAACACTCTTGTCTTTGGAAATGCCCAATCATTCCAGGATGAAAGTGCCTCTTGAACCAGCCTTTCAACTTGAAAGCATGCTAGAGACAAGGTAAAGAGAGAGGAGATGGAAAGAGAGAGTTTGAGGGAAATCAACTTAGGAAAGCATGCTAGAATGATAATCTTGATGTCTTAGTAATGAAGTGTCCAACGAAATGTAGGAGCAAAGAAATCTAGACTTGGACATATGTGATCTTGACAAGCAGAGAAAAAGTCCTAGAGTAATCAAAGCGATATTTTTATTAATCTCCCTTTGCAATCCACCAAGCTTTCAACAAATCAACAATTCCATTATACACTCATGGACAATACTATCAGTGAGAGCACTATTGCTTTATCTGTCTTCTCTAGTTAATGAAGACGAAAATAGTACTAAAAAGCATGAACTCTACTAGAAATTCTGACCCAAAGGTTGTAGATTTTGATTGGTATATGTATGTTAATAAGGAAAAATTATTACTGAAAAACCACCATTGGCAAAAAACAATTGAGGGTATAACATGATTTGGCAGCAAATTAATAAAGGTTAGAAGTGGCAGCAGATCAAGTTACTGATGCAACTTGAAAAGAGCATTGATGGAGACACTGATTGAAAAGCAAACAATGGATTTGCAAGATATGGGGGGATAGGAAGCCTACATGCCTCTCAGAATGTCGAAGATGATAAGAACCACAAAAACATGGTGGTGAATGCTGAAAAAATGCAAGAGATGGAGATGAAGCAAGCAAACCTTTTAGAAGACAGCAGCACAACAAAAGTTAATGAGGCAACAACTTTGGAAGGAGCCAACATGCAGGAATCTCAGATTTCATGGAATTACATTGTCTGACAATTGGACAAATGTGAGTCATGGAATTACATTTTTAATTTATGCAGTAGGTCAATTACATACCGATATTGCTTTTGCTTTGTCCCTACTCCCCAGGTCTTGTCCTTCTTTTGAAATGTGCGTTCAAAAGTATCCATATACAATGGCTCAGATCCCCTTTCCTTAGCCTTAAAAAAATAAATAAAATTTCACAGTTACCAATAATGAAATAGTAAAAAAATTTAATTGATTGAAAAATAAATAAGTGTTTTTAATAGTTACCCTTCTTTTTCTATATTCATCGATACTGATTGACCCCAGTGTAAGAGGCAGACTGTTGGCCAGAATTGCAATATCTATTCTTTTTGTTCTGCTCACTTCTTTTCTTACTCTCCTCGGACTCCCAAATTACCAGCATTTTCATCCAATTTTCGTCAGTCACATAATTTGGTTTCATCCGAGTTGTTTTCGCTTTGTTGATCACATTTCAAATGTGATCTCCAACTTTCTTCTTGAAAATTTTTTTCATTTCATTCTCTTCAGATTCATTCCAATAAAACCTCTGCTGCAATAAATAAAAATTTATTTAACTTTATTAAAACTTGAACTTTACCAATTGAAAGGCAAAACTTACCTTAAACTCTTTCCACCATAACTCCTTTGTTTCATTCGGAGTGTTGGTGTAATTGATCGATACCCCTCTCCAATGGTTATTAACAATCTTTTTGAGAATACGCACCACATTTACTGGATCTGAGAATCTAGATAAAAACAACTTACAAATGAGGAATGGCAAATAAAAGGATCATATAAAATTAAATTTTAAAATTAAATACTTACGAATCTCCACATGCACATATGAAATTTCGGGTATCTTCTATGCTTGTGTTCCCTACATCATTTGATTGTTGCACTGAAGGTGTAAGTGAAGAACATGTGGCTAAAGGAAAGTCAGAAACAGAGGGGGATGGGGACGGCAAAGGCGAAGGGGAAGGGGAAGGGGAAGTGGTAGATCGTCCTTGTGACATTCACGCGTGTCCTCCACGTTTATACTGACAAATATAAATGTTAGACAAATGAAGAAAACAACTTTTGCTTGTTTTACCAAAAAATAAGAAAGTGCCTCAAGAACCTTTCCATATTCAAACTTTTGTAGTAGACAGAATATCAATAGCACTCCAACTAACTGGCCCGAATGATCTACAAGAAGAAAGCAAAGTATTAGAGTACGAAACCAATGGCATACAACAAAGACCAAATAATTTGTAAAATGGAGGCTGCAGAGTATAAACTACAGAAACTCTAAAAAAATGTAACCCACATTGCAAAACATTCAAGCATAATTTGCTCTCTTCAAAAGAGACCAAATAATTATTCATCAAAGAGACTGAGTTCACTGAAAACATGAAACAACACTAAAACAACTAGCAAAATGCCACATAAGAAAGCAAATTTTCTAAGAACAGAAAAGTACATCAGAGGAACTGAAAAAATGGTTATATTACTACAATATATAATTGAAATATGTGAGTATTGTCGAAACATTATTATCATATAACAATAGTATAATAAATTATAACTTTCATATGTTCTTAGAAGGAATAGGCTTTAACAAAAACATTTTTAATAGATTTTTCGTTATTCTTTGGATAAAAAAATTGGTTTTCTTGTTAAATCAAACTACTTTTGAAATAAATAGTGATGAATACAAAGCAAGAAAAGTTTGAAACCCACAAAAGTAGAACTCATGGTACACCTGAAGTGTAAAAAATAATCACTTATGGCATCAAGTGTATCAAGAAAACAATATCAAAACTTCAAATGACAGCCCGGTGTAAGTTAATTGTGAAATTGTTATAAATGTTAAACTATTTTTAATAGTTCATGGTGAAAATATGACACTATCTTTGAGTTATAGTTCATGGTGAAAATCAAAACAAGCATGCCACATCCATAAAACAAAGTAAGCATAGAAATATGAAAATCAGTATCACAAATGAAGCTAAAACTATAGATTTAAGACTGAAAATAAAAAGAACAAAGATAATTTGTGATCTCACATTTCCAACAAACACTGAACGTGAAGCCGCTTCCTCCCTGCTGGCCTAAGTTGCAGCTGAACTACCAGGATCTGCATTCAATGATAATTTCAGTCCATGTTTATATGCTCAAAAAACTTAAATTCATGCAGTCTGGTTCTTTATTATTTTTACACCTTCCAATATATCCTCCATGACAACTTATAAGAGTACCCATAGGACTTGAATGAAAGTTATCTCCTCCAAAAGCTTAACCATATGGAATAAAGTGTTTAATTATTACTTTTACAGAACCTTAAGAGTGGTATTTGCAAAATGAGCAAACAACAAAGGGTTCCCACCCCACCCAAAAAATAAATAAATAAATAACAAATTGTAACCAAAATAAATAAATAATCAAGCAAGCACCATGATAATTTTGAAAACCGTTAGGCCAAATGAAGAGAAACTCACCAATGGATCAAAGGGATTTCCAATAGTCTCGACAGGAACAACACATAGTGAACTTAAAATCTCCACAAATTGCTTGTATATGCTCTGGTAACTATTGTTGATCTTCTCCTCTCCCTCAGTCTCCACCTTGATCTAGGCTTTGGCTCTCTCAAAGTTGTCTAGTATTGGCAAGAGTTTCAAAATTAATGAGCATGTCTAGTTTAATCTCTCCTAAACTTCCAAAATCATGAGCATCAAGATAAGAAACACAGATTACGAACAAAATCGACAGGAATCGAACGGAATTGAAACACTGATTTCACTAAAATTACTCACCTAAAATTACGAAAAATGAAAAATGAAAAATGAAACCCTAAAATTTCTCTTCGAATCAAAGAGGGAGAAGACACAGAAAGAAGAACTGGGTACGAAAAATATAACCCTAAAGTTGCGAAAAATGAAACCCTAAAATTACTCCCCGTCTCCATCTCTCTCTCTTCGAATCAATACCATGTTGCTGCGACGGTCGGCAAAATCGAGCAGATGACAAAGAGCAACGATGCGCCGAAGAGACGATGGTCGGGGATGAAGGATGCGACAGACAGACAGAAGATGCAAGGTAGAGCAAGTGGCTAGGGAAGTGGCGGCAAGTGCTTAGCGACGGAATCGTCCTTCCGTCGCTAAATAAGAACCACCCTAATGTTTTAAGTACGTGCTTAGCGACGGAATCGTCCTTCCGTCACTAAGTTAGCGACACGGCGGCAAGCGCTACAGAGTTGAGATAGAGAAACGAAAATAAGAACCACCCTAATGTTTTAAGTACGTGCTTAGCGACGGAATCGTCCTTCCGTCACTAAGTTAGCGACACGGCGGCAAGCGCTACAGAGTTGAGATAGAGAAACGAAAATAAGAACCACCCTAATGTTTTAAGTACGTGCTTAGCGACGGAGTCGTCCTTCAATCACTAAGTTAGCGACAGATAATGAAATCCATCGTTAATTTAGTGACGGATTCGTCTATCCATCACTAAATTGGTGATGGATTGATACTTTCGTTGCTAAGTTAGCGACGGATTATAAAATCCGTCGCTGATTTTTTTTTATTTTATGATTTTATTACTTCTTTATTTTATTTTATTAGTTCATTTCTTTTATTTTATTATTTTACTATTCTTTTTCTTTTTATTTTTTTCTTCTCCAACCCTTACAACATTTTCTAATTGAACGATAGCCTCTCTTTACCCTTTCTAAATGAACTGTTCTCTGTCTGCTTCTTAAGGAAGATGGATTGCCGGCCACCAATGGAAATTAGTACACTTGTAAGATTTTTAGCATTCCAATGCATAAATATAGATCTAACAAGAGAAATCTACTTTATGAGAGAGCAGGATGTAGTAAAACCCAACTTCCATCTTGAACCAAGTAATTCATAAAGACTCTAATTAACACAAATATTAAAAATTTAACGACAAGTTCAAAAGCAACCTACCATTCAAACAACTGCATCTAGTCAGGTATGCATTCAAGTTATTCCTTAGGAAATAACATATCCAACAAATAGATCCAACGATACTTGAGAGAGCAAACCATCGATAGAGGGTGGGAGAGAGAGAGAAAGAAAGAGCACGGATCAAAAGTGAATGGTTGGATGTGAAAAGAATGGTTCTCGTTTTATTTTTTGATTTTTTTTAAATCACTTAGCAATGGGAAACGGAATCCTTCGCCAATTTAGTAATGGATTTACAAATCCATCACCAATTTAGCGACGGAAAACGAAATCCGTCGCTAATTTAGCAGCGGAGAACAAATCTGTCATCAATTTAGCAATGGAATTAGTGTTCCGTCGCCAAAATTTTCGCGATAGATTTTGTTATCCGTTGCTTAATCGGCGACGGATTTTGTTTTCCGTCGCTAAAAAGCGATGGAATTAGTGTTCCGTCGCTAAAATTTTCGCGATAGATTTTGTTATCCGTTGCTTAATCGGTGACGAATTTTGTTTTCCGTCGCTAAAATTTTAGGGACGGATTTTATTATCCATCGCTAAATTGGCGACGGGTATCTTTATCCATCGCTAAATTGGCGACGGATTGCTTTTCCATTGCTAATTAGCGACGGATCATATGTCAGTCACGAAAATTAGGACAGTGACGGATCTATCCGTTGCTACTAAGACACAGATATTGGAATCTGCCAGGGGGTTGATTTTCTTAAATGTTGCTAACTTAATTTTTTTTTTTGGTTTTCGTCCACAAGCATAAGTTTATTTAAAATAATAATATTACTTTATAAAAAATAAAATAATAAAATAATAAAATAAAATATTAATTTAGAATATTATTAAAAAATGAATATGATTAGTTAATATAAAATAATAAAATAATAAAATAATAAAATAAAATAAAATATAAAATGTTAAGTTAAAAAAAATTAAGTTTAGCGATGGATTAAGAGATCCGTCATTCAATTACCGACGAAATTGGCCACGAAAATCTTTCGTCGCTAAATTTGGCGTTAGCGACAAATTTGTCATGAAAAACTTTCGTCGCTAATTTGGTGATGGATAACCGAATCTGTGGCAACAATTTGCCATGAAAACTCTATTCGTTGCTAATTAGTGATGAATTTTGCAATGAAAAAGTTTTCGTCGCGAATTAGGAACAAAAAATATTTCACAACCAATTGGCGACGAATTCAGCTATGAATAATATATTAGTAGCTAATGTAGCTATGAATACTTTTCCGTCACTAATTTCGTCGCAAAATAGCGACGAAAATATTTTTTGTCACAAAATCTGTCTTAAATTAGCGACGAATTATTTCCGTCACTAATATCCGTCGCTAAAACCGTGTTTTTTTGTGGTGTATGTAATTATTAAATTAAAACCATAGAAATGATATAATATAATTCAATATTTATAACCATCGGATGCCTATGCGACACAGCCGCGCAGGCCCCCACGGCACAGCTGTGGTGCAGATGTGTGCATGCATGCATTCTTGCATGCACGGCACAATCGCTCGGGCCTCCGCAACACAGTGCACAGGCCTACGCAGCTTGCTCTCACCGTCTATTTTTTTGTCTTTTCCTTTCTATCACTCTTCTTTTTTTTTTCCCCCCAATTTCTTATCTTGCTACACCTTTCTTCATTTTCCTTATCTCACATTCACTCTATGTTTTTCCTTTTTTCTCCATTCTATCACTCTATTAGTATAATATAATATTACTATTCCTTAATTATAAAATTTAAAATATAATTTATAACTTAATTGTAAAATCTAAAATATAAATTATCATATGAGTTCAATGTAATTAATATTAATAATTTAAATAATGTCCACCGCATTCCTTATTTATAAAAATTTTGAAATATAAATTAAGTATGATGATATAATTAATATTATTATTTAAAGTAAGATAATAAAATTTTATGTAAATACCAAATGTAGTAATAATAAGCTAAAATATATAGTATAATGTAGTAATATAGTAATAATATTTATTAATGATAGTTATATAGTAAAATGTAGTAATATTTACTAGTAGGAATACAGTAATATAGTACTAATAACATAAGATTATGTTTCAGTCTTCCTACGCAGATTAAATATAAAGCACAATGTAGTAATATTAAGTAGTAGTGGTGTAGTAATGGTACATAGTGGTATTGTATTAATATTTATTACTACTAATATAGCAATATAGTAATAATAAAATAAAATTATGTATGGTTGAGACGTTTAGAACAATGTAGTAATATGGTAGTAATGTTTACTAATGGTATAGTAGTAGTGGTAATATATTAACAATAAGATAAAATTATGTATGATTGAGTCAGTGTAATATAGTAATATAGTAATAATTTTTACTAGTAGTGGTAATACTTATAGTATAGTAATATTTACTATTAGTAATATAGTAATATGGTAGTAATAAGATATTATGCGCGGTTGAGCCATCTATAGGACTAGTAAATTTATAATATTCTTATTTTTAATTAATATAATTAAAATTATTAAAATTATTATTTTTAATAATATAATGATGTTAAATTACTAATTTATTTAATATAGTGTTATAATTTATTTTTAATTATTAGATAATATACATGATAATAATACATTAATTATTAATTTTGAATAGTATATAATTTTATATAAATTCCTAAAAAACAGTTTACTATAATTTATTTTAATTCATATTTACGATCTATATATTTTCAATGACAACTCTATAATAAAATCTATTGACAACTCCATAATAAAATCTCTAAACTTCTTCGCGTGTTAGAAAAAATTTTTCTATCATCATCCAATTTTCAAGTTAAATCCAATTTAATCAAATTTTCCTTTTTTATGCTGATTTTTTGGTTTACTTCAATTTAATCAAATTTCTTCACACTCAAAACAATTTCTTTTTTGTTTTGCTCCGTGTAACTTTCTAACTGACGATAACCGACAAAAGAATAATATTTCTAACACTGTCTATAACTAATGATACGAGTAACTTATACTAATAATCGAAAATCAATGGCAGTAAATTTACTAATACCTATGGTATCCAATTTGATGGGTAGTAACATTTACTAGCATAATAACATTTACCGTAACCACAATAAATGAAAGGTAGTAATATTCTTAACAGGTGTAATCGAGATAAAAGGTAGTAACATTTACTAACAGATCACTGCTAGTAAATGACATTTTCTAATATATATAGTGACCGGCAGCAACTTTTACCAATACTCTTCTAATTATCAATATACATATCTTATACTTACCATACCTTACATATCCTACACTTACCTTATCGCAAGTTATCATATCCTACATATCCTACACTTACCGTACCTTATTATACTTATACTACTAGAATAAGGGGCATCATTAACGGACAAATCCGTCGCTAAAGGCCAGATTTCCATCGCTGAAATAAATTACCGACGAATTTTTTCGACTGAAAATCCATCGCCAAAAACATGCTCACAAATTATTAGCGACGGATTCAATGCCATCGGTAAATTTTGTGACGGATTAACGACAATTAACTCCGTCGCTGAAGAAGCCGTCGGAGAATTCTATGACTAATCAACGACGGAATAATTTCTGTCGTTGATTATCCATCGGTATTCCGTCGCAATTTCTGATGGATCACCGAGAGATAGTTAGCGATTGCAAATGTATCCGTCGGTAAAACAACTACGGATTACGGACGAATTATCAGCAACAATTTATTCCCTCACAAATCTATCGGTAATGGTGTATGTGATTCAGGGAGGGATTACCGATGGACTGGTTTGAGATGGATTTCCATCGGTAAATCTTATCGGTAATTGTAAATACCTGCCCTGTGAATTTGGTTTCTAATGAAACCTGGTAAGGACCTGTAAATCAACCAACCTGTTTCCTCATAATTCTGAAATTACTCACAAATGGACAAATAATAGCATATCATTGATTGAAATATAAGCTACTTAGTTCCAATACTTGCATAGAATCCATAGAAGTTGGATTTACAATGTCCAATGTATGAATTGAATTACAAATATATAAAAGTCCATGATAGTGAAATGCAAATAAAATAAATCAGAACTGTCACAGAGGCAACTGGTCTGAATTAGGTGACTCGATGCTATCTAGGCCAGGAGGTGTTGGTTCGAATCGAATTTGTCCGAGAATATCACGAATTTGTGCATCGGTTTGCACCCTCACTCGACTCTCCACTTCTTCCATCATTTGAACCCTCATATCCTCCATCATTTAACTTCTCACATTCTCCATCATTTTACTTCTCATATCTTCCATCATTTTATCTACCTCCTCCCTTGTATACATCTGAGACAAGTGGTGGCATGGCGATGAAGTCGCACCAGAAGAAGTAATGGTCAAAACATAATCAACTCTCTCACTGAAACCATATAACCATCCCTTCATGCGACCCCCAGTCACCTCACACCATGAGCTGGCATCAAAGTCTAGTTGAGAAGTGTTATCCGAGCCATATTTTTCGTCAATCTTTTGTTTGTACTTGTCCTGCAAATAAGCATATCTAATTACATATGTGCAATTAATAATGAATTGAAAAAATGTATAAATAAATATTTACAAAAGTTTAATACCGAAATTGCTTCTGACTTCTTGTTGACATATTTTCCTTTTCCCTTATCATGCCTGTGCATGCGATTAAAGAGTTCGAGAAGGAAAATCGGATGGTTCATTCCTTCAGCCTAAAAAAGAAAAAATAATGAAATTATTACAATTTCGAAGAATATAGTTATTAACACAATTTGTAAATAACAAATAAATTCAAATCATTCTCTTCATATGTGTCACAAATGGGATTGAATCAGCTGTGTGCTTCATGATTTCCCCTTCCTTCTCTATATGTCAGTTTTGCTTAGCAGCATTCAACTTTTGTTGCCACTTTGGTGTACTCCAGTGTTGCTCAATTAATTCATTTCAAACAGCAGATGTTAAGAACATCGGGGGATAACCTTTTGTTTCGGTTATATTTGTAGTTCCAAGAGCTTGCATCGATTGTTTCCTTGCTACCGCAAGCATATCGGAAAATCTCCTTCGACATGAAGCTTTCCATGCCTGATAA
Source organism: Dillenia suffruticosa (assembly GCA_033439265.1). Taxonomy (NCBI): domain Eukaryota; kingdom Viridiplantae; phylum Streptophyta; class Magnoliopsida; order Dilleniales; family Dilleniaceae; genus Dillenia; species Dillenia suffruticosa. Next base: position 9,187,794 of record JAVTVX010000005.1, read on the forward strand.
ATTGAAGATGAATTCTCGTATTGCCATGTGAATTTTTGCTGCAAATTATGTCATGTTGGAATCAGCAAATGAAATTATATACAATGATTATAATTTTGCCTATGAAATTACATGGATCAAACAAATTTGCAGCTGTTCGTTATGTAAGGCAACACAAATAACATACTAAATAAAGATATGGAAAGCGAAAAGCACATAGACATGGAGTGTCACACCTATGCTGTTGCAGCCAAATTTTACATAAGAAGTGGAGAAGTAACTGGTAAGGCAGTTGATGCCTTCAAGAAAGCAGAACAGAGGGTTGGTAAGAAAGTTGAGTGCCAAACGGTGAGATGGAGAAAGCCATAGCATGCATGAAGATGGCTATTTCACAGGGAATGTAGCCTCACAGCAAGATGAAAGCAGTCATATTAAGTACTAATGGTGAAGAAGGCAGCATAGAAGATGTTCTAGCATTTGTAGTGTCAATATCACAGGAACCAGATATCCTAGGCAATGAAGCCAGTTCCAACAACAGCTGCATAAGAAAGAATGTCCATTTGTACCAAGAAAAAAAAAAGAAAGAATGTTCATTTAATGTAAACTTGAGATTTGTGGCCCAGGTTGAAACTCTTCCTCGCACATTCAACTTGGGCCACTTCAATTCCCAGGTATGGTCAAAAACTTGCCTTGGTTTTTTACACCTGGGATGAATTGTGGTGAGTCCACTGTTTTTTGCAAATAGCTATCAGTGCAGAAAAGCATAAAACAATTGAAAAGGAAAAAAATAAGCAGCAACAGCATTTGTAAGTTTATTCAATTTTGGTCCTTAAATTTCTCCAGTCCATGGTGATTAATAATGCATTTCATTTCTGTAGACGGTTATCCCAGAATGATGGTGATGTTTCAGATATGCAAGCCACGCAATACTACTACTAAGGCATACACGAGACGTACGCAACGTTTATTCCCAACATTAGATGAAGAACAAAAAATTAATTATAATAGCCATCATTGTCAAGAACCGATCAGATGTAACTTGAGAGGACTTACCAGCAACCTTGGTACAGCAGGATTCATTAGCTGCATGCATATGGGGCAAGAGTTTGGAATGCAGTCTCATGAGCGTGGTCTGCTCCTGCCCCAGCGCATTTGTCTCCCATTTTTTTGGGTGTGTCATACCGACTGAGCCATTAAAAATAAAATTAATTCTAACCTAAAATTTCTCCCAAAGTCCGTCTTTCGTCTCCTTTGGCACTATGCGTCATGTAGGCCATGGCCTAGTAAGATGTTCCTTTATGTCCTCAGTAATGGATCGAACAACTTTAGAATCAACAAACCTATGTCGAAACAAATTAATGATTTAATAATAATTTTACACCAGTTTGTAGCATGAACACATAAATATAAATGTGTAAGAACGATTTATCTTATGTATGATTAGCCGCCTCAATAAATGCTCGACCATTTAGATTCACGGCTACCTCAGTGCCACGGTTTGGGCCTCTTCGGTTTGGGCCTCTTCCTTGAGTGCAAGATGATCCCACATTACCGTCTTCCTCTGTGTGCATCACATCTTGTGGAGCAATGGTGTCCGGGAGAGTACTTAGATGCATAGACCCGCGACTGCTCTCGCTGCCTCTCCTAGAGCTTCCCCTTGAGCTTGATCCTCCACCTCGTACCATATCTGTTTATGTAAAACACCTTTATTAAGACATATTCATAAACAATATAGCTTATTATCATAACATACTCAGAAATTGATTACAGAATATTATTTATTTATTTTTTAAAAATGACATGTCCAAAATAAATAGATAGAAAATAGGGTTAGTTAACTTGCATCTGAACATAGGACACGTAATATATATTGTTATTATTATTGTTGTTGTTGTTACTATTTATTTAACCCCATATTAAGCACGTGTATCAGGTTGTATCTAGCCCATCATAGAGTCACAGAGTACAAAAATCTTGAATGACTAAAAGAAACAATATAAGGTTGCAAGTAAAGAATTCTTAATTAGCTAAGAACAGCAAACAGAGATATATAGCTATTTCCAAGAAGCGAATGGCTAGGCTAGTTCACTCTAATGTTGAAAGAACCAATGACATAAAGGGCCACAAGCCATGTCATATATTGACACAGATTTTGAGCTTTAAGAATGTGTCAGAGAGTAGAGAAGAAAATAGTGATCAACATTCTTATGAAGTTTAACCATCAAACAGAACACTAGATACACCTTGCCAATATGTGCAACTACCTACAAGGTGAAGAAAAACTCAATCATCTATAGTTTGACCATACATATCCTTTTACAACAAAATAGTAGAAGCTTATTTCATTTATAGATATGTATGAATTATGGGCATGCAAAACAGCCATTTGTCTTAGAAGCTTCAATTTCAAGTCATCACTAACAGAGATCCATATAAACTTCAGCAATAAGAAGATCCGCTATTTTTTTATATCTTTTTCTTTTTTCCCCCATGATATCACCAACAATGCCTGCTTACTATTGGGAGTACATGTGAAGAAAAATTCAAAATAGTGATTACTAAAGGAAAATAATCTAATCTAAAAATGGGAAGCATAAATTCCAAGAAAATCAATACCAAGCAGGAAAAATTAGAAGGAAAACTTATGAAGCCATCCAATCCAAATACCTTAACTGCCAGCATGTAACCATGGGTAGCATGCACCTACAATTTTCTATATCCTCTTCATTAAATGTTCCCTGATTGGGGAATTTCTATCTAAACTCCCTTGAAACAAGAGAACTCCCTTCTCCATCATAATTTTCCCCGTATTCATATTTGTCATCACCATGGCCCCAAAGAAATAATATTCACTTCATTGCACTATAACATGTCATTCATCACCACCAGCAGAATCAATGTATTCATGTTCCTCCGTTCCTTCTTCTTCTTCTTCTTCTTCTTCTTCTTCTTCTTCTTCTTCTTCTTCTTCAATTCCACTACAGTATCATAGCGGTTTTCTTCTTCTTTGGGTACTTCACTTTCATTTACCTCCTCCATATCACCAACAACTAGAATCCGACTACTAGAAAATGGACTTTCAGCAACGGAGAAATTCGTCGCTGAAAGTCCCTTTTCCGTTGCTGAAAGACATTAGCGACGGATTTTTTCCGTCGCTAAATCCGTCACAAAAAGTGATCCCGCTAATTTTTAGCGACCGATTTTTTTCCATCGCAAATATCAGCGTCAAATTAGCGACAGAAAAAAATCAGTCACTAAAACTAAAAAAAAAAAAAAAAAAAAAAACCGAAAAAACAAAACAGCGACGGACAGGGATCCGTCGCTAATTTGAGTTATGAAAAAAAAAATGCACTGACCACCTCGCTGAGACTCAAACCCGCGAGCTGATGTTTGTGTGTGAACACTCTTGCTACTAAACCAAACAAGTCATCTACTAATATATTTTTCTTTGTTTTACTTATTATCTTTATTTCTTATTTCTTATTAATATTAGAATAATATAAAATTATAATTTATTATAAAATAATAAAATAATTTTATTATTATTTAAAATAAAATAGTAAAAAATAATATAATATTATTCTTTGTAAAATAAAATAAAAATAATAAGAATTATTAAATAAAATTTAAAAATTAAAAATTAAAAATAATTTATTATAAAATAATAAAATAAGGATATTCTTACTTAAAATAAAAAATAAAAAATTTGCAAAAATAAAATAATATTACTCTTTGAAAAAAAAATAATAATAAGAATTATTAAATAAAATAAAAAATAAAATAAAATAAAAAATAAAAAATAAAATAAAATAAAATAAAATAAAATAAAATAAAAAAATAAAATAAAAATCTATCGCTAATTCATCGCTAAAAGCTGTAAATATATTTTTTTAATTTTTTTTTCCTTCACCAATTCACCGACCGAAATTAGCGATGGAATATTTCCGTCGCTAAAAATTCCGTCGGTAATCCGTCGTTGATAATTTTATAATATATTTTTTTTATTTTTTTAAGGGTTTAGCGACGGAAATATATCCGTCGCTAATTTCCGTCGCTAATCTGTTGCTAATCTCTCGGTAAAAAATCCGACGTTAATCTGTCGCAAATCCGTCGCTATTACCGACGGATATTTTTCCGTCGGTAATTTTCCGTCGCTGAAGCCGTATTTTCTGGTAGTGTCCTAGAATCATCGAGATCGGTTGTAAGGTGAACAACCATAGGGATTGAAGGTTCATCTTCTTGATAGAAGGTTTCAGCTACTATCGGAGGCGTAACATCATCATTAACTGAGCCTCGAACCTTAGTTTTACATACAACCCACCAATCACTTCTCTTTCTCTTCGTAGAAGGGTATGACGTGTTGTAAACTTGATGTGCTTGTATTTCCAACACAAATGGCTCATTTGAATGTAGTCTTGACTTATGATTAACTTCAATAATAACGTGACGAGTTTACACCCGGACTCATTTTTCTGTATTATACCAAATACATTTAAATAATACCAACCGGTTTCCTACTCCAAAGTACTCCAACTCTATGATTTCAACTAATGTCCCATAGAAGTCACGTTCGAAATTATTGTAACAACTCTCTTTCACACATACACTGCTATTCATTATTGATTTATCATGTCTATAATCGTAGGTGTGAAACTTGAAACCATTAACATAATATCCCTTGTAACATTTCACTGAGTATGATGGCTCTTATGCTATATCCCTTACATTTTTATTCACACAATTTCTCTCATCTATAACCTATTCAAAAATTGAAATAATTAGAACATAGTTAGATATTATATTGAAAGACTATATTGAAATGAGTTAATGCTGTACGTACAAATTGCCTTAACCAACAATCAAATTCTTGTTCTCGTATCTTCTCCAGTTGCTCGTCTGTGATGTTTGAATTTCATTGCCTAACAACCTCATCGTATTTCTTACTCAAAATAATGATATAAGATATCATTAGTTGAAAGTTCATACGCATGTGAAAAGTGTAAAGGTGTGAAGCAACTTACTCTAAAAACTCATTGAGTACAATACAATTCAATAAGACATATATCACAGCAGCTTTGTATTCTATTTCAGAGAGATATCAACGATTACATTCCCCAATTGGTCTGCCTGATTGAGAAAATATTGATATTCTCCCCCATAGATTTAACTAATCCTCCATCATCATTTTGATGAATTCGATTCAACTTAGTATCAATATGCGGTTCAAAATAAAAGGAGCAAAATATTGAAATCTTCTCAATAATGTAATCCTCACATATGGAACCTTCAACGCACGCACGATTTCGAACTTTCTTCTTTAATTGATACATACACCTTCAAAAGAATTCAACTATAAATATAAAATTAACATCGAATGTCAAATAAATAAGAAATCTAGACATTATCTTTCAAATGGGTATATCCATCTGTATTGTACGAGTCCTCCGACCTTCGTCTCATAAACTAATTGAACGGGCAAATACTCCATACTATCAAAAAATGATGGGAAGAAGATTATCTCAAGTTTGTATAGCATCTCAACTATATTTCTCTCAAATAACTCCATTTGATTAATATGCAACTCAGTTGCACATAAGTCTCTAAAAAAATTTCTGAGTTTCGTTAAAGCATCCCAAATAACATTTGGCACAAGGTCACGGAAGGCAATAGGAATCAATCTCTGCATAAAGATGTTACAATCATGACTTTTCATCCCATAAAATTTACAATCCTTCAAGCTCACACATCGAGACAAGTTTGAAGCATATCCATCTGGAAATTTCAAAATTTTCAGCCATCGACATACATGTAATATTTAATCTTTATTTAAGGTATATGAAGCTTTTGGCATCAAGTCCTCCCATTCATTTCTCTCAATTCTAATTCAGGCCATTTGCAATACAACCCCAAGTCAAGTCTCGCCTTTACATTGTCATTTGTTTTTTCTTTCACATCCATCACAGTGTTAAATACATTTTCAAACACATTTTTTTTATATGCATGACATCCAAGTTGTGATGAATAAGAAGAGTTTTCCAATAAGACAACTCCCAAAATATATATCTTTTCACCTAGTTGTGTTCGATTCCAATGCCTTGAATTCTCTATCTACCACATTTTCTTCTGAAGGTAATATCAGGAAGAGAAGACACTCGATAAAACATCTCATTGGCAGATAAAAGAAGAGGAGGGACATCATTCTCAACCGTTCCTTTCTGGAATTTATCCCTTTGCCTCCGATATGGATGATCAGTTGGAAGAAATTGACGATGACAATCAAAAAATGAAGTCTTTCGACCATTAGCAAGAACAAATGACTTCGTATGCTCCATGCAATAAGGGCATGCTAACTTTTCATGAGTGTTCCATTCTGACAACATCGCATACGCTGGAAAATCACTTATTGTCCATAAAAGTGCAGGTCTCATATGGAAGTTTTGTTGTCTTGAAATATCATAAGTGATAACTCCATCACTCCATAACATTTTCAGTTCTTCAATCAAAGGTCTCAAAAAGACATCAATGCTTAATAGGATTTCTTGGTCCCGGGATTATCAGACTCAGATAAATGAAAGGTTGCTTCATACACATAGAAGGAGGCAAATTATAAACGGTCATAAAAATAGGCCAACATGAATAAGGAATAGATGACTGACCAAAAGGATTAAATCCATCTGTATATAATCCTAAGCGCACATTTCAAGCTTTAGAGGTGAATGATGGATGAGTGGAATCAAAATGCTCCCATGCCTAACTATGGGCAGGGTGTGTAACAACTTCATCGTCAGTGCATTGATTTCTAGCATGCCATGTCATGTGTTCTACTGTAACTCTTGACATGTAAAGTTTTTGAAGTCTTGGTATTAGAAGCAAGTATTGTAACACCTTGTTTGGTATTTGTTTTATTTTTTTGCTTCCCACATTTCGGAGTTTATATCGAGGATGACCACATATGAAACTGTTGGTTTTAATCCGATGCTCTAGATAATATAACATGTAATAATTTTCACAAACATCTATCTTCTGATAACCACTCCCAAGTTTTTTCAGGAGTTTTTTTGCTCCGTAGAAATTGGATGTAAACTTTGAATCTTCAAGTAACATTGTTTGTATAATCCCATTGATGCGATCATAACATGCCACACTCATGTTGAATTTTGACTTGCAATTTAACAATTGTGAAACTGTTGACAACGTTGTCTACATTTTATACTCATTCCATAATGGTTCTTTAGCACTTTTCAACAACTCATAAGACATAACCACTTCTGAATTAGGTGGCTCCGTATTCTCAACATTCATGTAATCATGATTCGAATTCCAATCAAAATGAGGGTCTAATATATCGACAATCATGGATCTATATGGACCTTCTACATGCTCTCTACGTCTAGACGATTCCCCTTCAAATGAATATCCATTTCTTACTTCTCCGTGATAAACCCATATGGTGTAACCATTAACAAACCCTTTTGACAACAAGTGCACTGTGACATCATCCCGACAACAAAATTTATGGTTCCGACAGTTATGGCAAGGACATCTAATCTTTAACCCATCCATAAATCATGTTGTGAATATGCAAAATCCAAGAACTTATTAACACTCAAAACAAATTCATCTATCAAGTATCCATTTTCTAAGCAACGAAACATACAACTCCAATTAATTGACCCCATATCGAATGGCAAGGTCTATGAGAAAAAAAGATGTTTAAGATGACGATGTCGAATACTACAATGACAATATCAATAACGTATAAGAACAAAAAGAGAAAACAAGGGAATGTGTAATACCCAAAAATAAATAAATAAATAAAAAATAAAATAAATTTTAAATTAGGGCTTAAAGCCCTAATTTTCTCATTTCTCTCTCTCTCTCTCTCTCTTTCTCTTTCTCTCTCCCCGACTCCTCATCTCCCCGCCATCGCGTCTCCCTCTTCCGCTGCCATCCTCCACCGTGACCTACCGCCACCACCACCATCACCACCTTCTTCTTCTTCTCTCCATCTCTACCCTTCTCTCTCTTTCCCCCTCTCTCTCTCTCTCTCTCACTCCGTCTCTTCCTCTCCCGCTGCCGCCGCCAGCACCGTCACTCGCTACCATCGCCACCGCACCCAGCCACCGCTGCTCCTCCCTCCTCACGCGAGCGTGCTAGCCGCAGCGCCTTCCTCCTCCGCGCAGCACGATCTCCCGCTGCCATCCTCCGCCGAGCGCGATCGCTACACCACCACGAGTACACCAGCGTGCGTGACAGCGGCAACGAGCGAGCCCAGCTCGAACCCAGCGCGAGCCAGCGCGCGAACCCAGCGCGAGCCAGCGTGAAAGCCCCACGCGAGCCAGTGCCCGAGCCCCACGCGAGCCCCACGCGAACCCCGCACGAGCCCAGCGCGAGCCAGCGCGTGACCCTCCACGCGAGCACAGCGTGCTCCAGCGCGCGATCCACTGCTCGAGCGCGCCCCAGCACGAGCGCGAGCACTCCAGCGCGCGACCCACTGCACGAGCGCTCGATCCAACTCGTGTGCGCGAGCCCTAGCCACTGCGCGCTTGCCCACAGGCCGCCAGCCGCAAGCCCGCAGGCCCGCGGCCCAATCCAAGCCGCGGCCCAGTCCGGCCCTCGGCCCACTGCCGACCCGCAGGCCCTCCAGGCCCGCCAGACCCATCAGGCCTGCAGGCCCACCAGGTCTGCCAGCCCATCCGCCCCGCGACGGTCCGTGACAGTCCGTGAGCCTCTACGAAGGTAAATGACTCTAAGTTTTGATTTTCGCACTAAGGTTTCGAAATTCTTTAGTAATTGGACTTAAATTGCTCACAATTGTTTTAAATTTGGAAACATTCAGGTTTTAGACCAAACCGACGGGCGAACGAAAGCTAGATCCGAGATCCGAGAAACCCTAGGTGAGAGAAAGGAAATCTCTTTAACTCTTGAATAAATTTTGTCAACTTAGGTAGTTTTGGTTGGAAAGAAAATTGAAAATCCATTACTAGGCCCTTATTTGATATCGAATTATGATGATTAATTAGGAAAAATCTCATTGGAGACTCGACCGGTCAGATTCGAATTGGCTTTTAAAATAGGGAGTGATCACCCTCCCGTATACAGTGATTGAGATTTATTTCAATACTTTTGTTTAATATATAAACTCTGTTTTACAACATTTTGATAAATGAGCATGATTTGTCGTATGCTTGAAATGTTTTGACTGATTTTAAAATTGATTTTTTTGTGAACCGATGGAGTGTTCAAAAACTATGTTGAATTATGAAATTATGCATCCATGTGGTTGAAAGATATAATGTGTCATTTTATGCTATATGTTGCATTTGGTTTGTAAACCTGATTTCGGCACATTTTTTATACGATATTGATTTTAGCCTTGATGGTTTTGGATTGTATTGTTCCATAGCTACGAATGACACTGTGAGAGACGCTTTGGTGGCGTCTGGATATGCCTAGGCCTGGGGTATCCCACGAGTTGTCGTGAGTTGATTATCGATACGGTACTAGCCAGATTGAACCCGAAAGGGGGAGGATTTGGATTTGGATTTGGATTTGGATTTGGATTTGGATTTGGATTTGGATTTGGATTTGGATATCCTCTCCAAGTCTAGCACCTGGATGAGATTCGTCGTCAACGCCGGGGTAGAGAGTACTTTAAATAAACTTGCATATAACACTCTCGGTGCACCTGTCATAGGTCGCGGTAGACCTCTGCCAGGACATTTTTTGCTGGCAACTCTATGATTTTAATGACAGTGCTTTGGATGCATATTTGACTTGATAATGTGTGCAAACGACATATTATTGAAATGCAAAGCATGATGATTTGAAATATGATTTGTATACTTATGTTTTGACACTCCAGTTTCACATTCCATATTTGACGATTGCATTGACTCACTCACTCACTGAGTATTCTTCCCCGAGTACTCACCCCTTATTTCTCTTCTTGATTCAGATATAGTATTTGGCAAGGAGCGTTACTTTTAGGACGTTCAGTATCATTGAGAGATTTGATCTGGATCTGAGGAGTTATTGTATATTTCCGTTGCAATTTCGTGAGTTTGCAATTGTATTGGTGATATATATGTATTATGAGGTCGATAGACGATCATTGTATAATTCTGGGATGACTGTATAAATATGGATATGTAATTGCATAACATTGCATTGAGGCATTTCTGGTTCATTGTGTAAGTACTTGGAAATGTGTCATGTCTTAGAAGTGTCCTCTAGGATCGCTCGGTGCCTCCTCTAAATCACAGGAGGGGCGACTGGCGGCTGTCCATGCCTTTGACGGGGGCATGGCAGTAGAGGTTTGTGGCTAGGTTGTTGGATTTGGAGAGGCCGGAATGGCCATTTGATTATATTACAGAGTGGTTGTGATTTATACAGGATAATTGTATTTGGGAAACATCCGAAACATGGGGAGCTTCTGCCTGATTTTCTGTAAAAATACAGCCGGCATTCAGGATAACGGGCGGCTGTTCATGATCCCGGTTTGGGACGTGACAGTTGGATTGGTATCAGAGCGACTTGGTTGAAAGTTATGTAGGAAGAGAGTCTTGGAAACATTTCCGAGTGTATTGATCTTTAAAGTCCTCAATATATGAGAGTTTCATACAGTCATGAAATCCCAGTGCATGGTCATAGGTATATGAGTTCATCTATTTTAGGGGGTTAGATACAGTTGTATCTAACCTAACATGCTATATTCTTCCCCTATTGAACTAAGAATTTTATTCTGTTGTAAGGGTAGTCATGCTATGATTAGTCCAAAATTCTTGAACCGTGCCTATTTTTTTATGATACTTAATAAGGATCCTTCTCTTGCAGAATTATGCCACCTAGACGTGGTACGAGAGGTGTTAGATTCGCATCACTCGAGGGTCTGTTAGTGCCAGATGCACCTCGGGCACCCGAGACCCCACGAGTACCAGAGGACTTAGACGAGCCGAAGGATCATACCTCGACTCGCGTGCCACCACCGGCACCTACTCAGCCAGCTGCTCAGGCTGAGACTTCCGTACCCACACTCGACGCCTTTCGGCAGGTGTACGAGTGGTACGCTTCGCATGGGGTCCAGATTCCGCCCCCACCACCTCTTACAGCGGCGCCTGCACCTGCAGCAGCGCCAGTTCCTATGGCGCTGGTTCTACCGACGATGGCCGGTTCTTCTACTTTGTCCGAGCCAAATGAGACTACATCGGCTATTCTTAGACGGGTACATGAGTTGACTCAGTTTGTTAAGGAGGCCCGTCAGCTTGGGTACACAGATTTTGCAGGGCTTGGTGATACTGCGGCAGCCAAGCATTGGATCAACCGCACCCGCAGGATTCTGACCGATCTGGGGATTGGAGAGGAGCTCTGCCTGAAAGTGGCAGAGCGATTATTAGAAGGAGAGGCCCTCTCATGGTGGGAGGCCTTCACTGATGAGGCGACAGCGCCACTGCAGTGGGACGACTTCCTTCGGGAGTTTAACCGCAGATTTTTCCCACTCTATCAGCAGGACCGGATGAGGTCAGAGTTGGGACGGCTTACACAGGGGTCCAGATCTGTCTCGGAGTACGAGGCAGATATGCGGAGACTTACCGCATTTGTACCGAATCTAGCTACACCTCAGATTTGCGCTTCAAATTTGAGGACGGTTTTAGCCTCAGCATAAAGAAGTCTATGACTGTTACCCCGCAGTTTACACTGGCCGAAGTGATACACTTTGCTCACCACGCGGAGGCTTTGATCCGCACAGAGGCTAGGCAGAAAGAGAGCAGAGAGCAAAAAAGAAAGAAAGAGAAGTCTCATTTTGCGCAGAACTCCAAGAGGGGCAGGGGATCCAGTTCGTATGGAGGCGGATTAGGATATGGATTTCCTGAGCTGGGATGGGGATAGTACTCTCAGGGGTTCAGACAGCCCGCTCCGACTCACCCTGCACGGTATACTGCTCAGCAGCATCCTTATTGTCGCAGGTGCAATAGGTCCCATCCGATAGGAGTTTATTCAGTGACGGTCACTTGCTTCCACTGTGGGAAGCCGGGGCATATTAGAAGTTCTAGCCCTGAGTTAGGACTCGGAGGACAGAGTTCACTGAGCCGCACTAGTACTCCTCGTATGGGACAGCAGGGGCAGCCTGCACGGCCAGTAGCTTCTACTCCCAGGGTGACCACCGGGAGTTACACAGTGCAGACTCAGGCACGATAGCAGCCTAGGGCTCAGGCCCGGGTTTATGCCATGACGCAGGAGGACGCCCAGGCGAACCCCGACATCATCATGGATACTCCTCCTTCTGATCTTATAGAATAGGATCTCTATTCGTATTTCCATTTCTTTTGAGGATGTCAGCATTGTATCAGTCGTATAGGTATTTTATTTTGTGTTCCCTTTTGTCGACATGATACTACTCTGACATCTTTGTACACTGAAGTTGTAAAAGCCTTAGAGGCTCAACTATTTTGACATATATATATACATATCAAGTTTGAAATTATTCTAAGTGTATGTGCATTTTGTTCAATGATAGGTACTTTACCTATCTTCGGAATAGATGCTCGTATCCTTATTGACACGGGGTCTAACTATTCGTATGTGAGCGATCGATTCTTCTTACATTCTGACAGGCCGCTCTCACCGTTGGACGAAGAGCTATTAGTCATCACTCCTCTGGGTGAGCAGATTGTGTGTGGCATAATGTATAGAGAATGCGAGATCAAAGTTGGGGATACAGTGCTGAAGGCAGATCTAATCCCCCTCACCATGACTGATTTTGATGCCATCTTGGGGATGGATTGGCTATATATACATCGGGTTTTAGTTGACTGCTTTAAGAAGAAGGTGGAGTTTCGAAGACCCGATCAGCCAGTGTTGATTTTTGATGGTGAGAGGCGGGTTTTACCCCGCTGTGTCATTTCAGTTTTGGAGGCTAGACACATGATTCGCCACGGATGTGTGGCTTACCTGGCTCATATATTTGACACTACTGCTCAGGGACCGAGACTGGAGGATGTCCCAGTGGTACAAGACTTTCCTGATATTTTCTCCGAGGAGTTACCCGGATTACTACCGGTTCGGGAGTTTGACTTTAAAATCGATTTAGCTCCGGGGACTACCCCTATCTCTATGCTGCCATACAAGATGGCGCCGGCTGAACTGAAGGAGCTCAAGGTCCAGCTGCAGGAGTTGCTGTATAAGGGGTTTATCCGTCCTAGCACGTTTCCTTGGGGCGCTCCAGTGCTGTTTGTAAAGAAGAAGGACGGCTCACTGAGATTGTGTGTGGATTACAGGCAACTTAATCGAGCGACTGTGAAGAACAGATTTCCACTATCTCGCATAGATGATTTATTTGATCAATTGCAAGGTGCTCAAGTTTTCTCGAAGATTGATTTTCGATCGGGATATCATCAGTTACGGATTAGGAGTCAAGACGTGCCAAAGACAGCTTTCCGCACTCGATACGGGCACTACGAATTTCTAGTCATGCCGTTTGGGCTGACTAATGCCCCCGTTGCATCCATGGACTTGATGAACCGAATTTTTCATGATTATTTGGATCGGTTCATTATTGTTTTTATTGATGATATCTTAGTCTACTCGCGGAGTGATGATGAGCATGCTCAGCACCTTAGGGTGATTCAGCAGAATTTTCATGAGAGACAGCTTTATGCCAAGTTCACCAAATGTGAATTTTGGTTGCGGCAGATTGGTTTTCTTGGCCACATAGTTTCTGCGGAGGGTATTTTTGTCGATCCGTAGAAAGTCGATGCCATTACGAGATGGGAGCAGCCGCAGACAGTGACTGAGATCAGGAGTTTTCTTGGTCTAGCCGGGTATTACCATAGATTTGTAGCGGGCTTTTCTCGAATTGCTGCTCCGTTATCTAGATTGACGCGAAAAGGTGTCAAGTTTGTATGGGATGATCGTTGTCAGGTGAGCTTTCAGGAGCTCAAACAGCGGTTGACTTCCGCTCCGATTCTAGCCCTTCCCACGAGTGGTCGAGAGTACGTGGTGTACAGTGACGCCAACAGGCAGGAATTGGGCTGTGTATTGATGCAGGATGGTAGAGTTATCGCCTATGCTTCGCAACAGCTAAAGAAGCATGAGGTGAACTATTTTACACACGATTTGGAGTTAGCGGCCATAGTCTTTGCACTAAAGATATGGCGCCACTATTTATATGGGGTCACATGCAGGGTGTTTATAGATCACAAGAGTCTGAAGTATTTGTTCACTCAGAGGGAGCTGAATTTGAGGCAGCGGAGATAGTTAGAGCTGCTAAAGGATTATGACCTCATCATTAACTATCATCCGGGCAAGGCTAATGTAGTGGCTGATGTCTTGAGTCGGAAGTCGTCTTCCTCTTCTCAGACTACCGAGAGTACTTATCTCTCATGTTTATTGGGACTCCGAGCCTTGAGAGTCAGGTTGGCTAGTGATGATCAGGGAGCTATACTAGCCAGATTTGAGGTTCGGCCGAGTTTGCTCGACCGTATTAGGGAGGTTCAGCAGAGTGATGAAGAGCTCCGAGGTATTTATAAGAAAGCCAATAGAGGTGATATTGATGACTTTAGAGTTCGCAAGAATAGACTATTGGTTTTTCAAGATCAGGTATGTGTACCAGCAGATAATGATCTTCGTAGGGCTATTCTTGAGGAGGCCCATTCATCTACCTATGCTTTACATCCCGGCAGTACTAAAATGTACCGCACCATTAGAGACAGTTATTGGTGGTCGGATATGAAACGAAAAATTACAGAATTTATTGCTCATTGCCTTGTATGTCAGCAGATAAAGGCTGAGCACCAGCGTCAGCTGGCACTTTGCAGCCCCTTCCCATTCCTGAATGGAAGTGGGAGCATATCACAATGGACTTCGTAGTGGGGTTACTGCGGATTTCGGCACAGCATGACGCTATTTGGGTGATAGTTGACCGACTTACTAAGTTCGCACACTTCATCCTGATTATGAGTGATTACTCGCTTGAGGCGTTGGCACGCCTCTATATTGATACGATTGTGAGACTGCATGGGGTTCCAGTGTCGATAGTATCAGATCGAGACCTTAGATTTACATCCCATTTTTTGCCCAGTCTACAGGAGGCTTTGGGTACTAGACTGAATTTCAGCACAGCGTATCATCTCCAGGCAGATGGTCAGTCAGAGAGGACCATTCAGACTTTAGAGGACATGCTTAGGGCATGTGTTATGGATTTCCGGGGGAGTTGGGATCGACATCTTCCGTTAGTGGAGTTCGCCTATAATAATAGCTATCAAGCGAGCATTGGCATGCCACCTTACGAGGCATTGTATGGGAGGAAGTGTCGTACCCCGTTGTGCTGGGATGAGGTTGGTGAGCGACGACTCACCAATGTTGAGCTAGTAGAGGAGACGAAAGAGAAAGTGAGGATTATCCGTACGCAGATGAAAGCCACTCAGGATAGACAGAAATTTTATGCAGATCATAAGCGGCGACCTCTAGAGTTTACTGTGGGAGACATGGTATTCTTAAAGATATCTCCCTTGAAGGGAGTCATTCGATTTGGACAGCGAAGGAAGTTGAGCCCCAGGTATATTGGGCCCTTCCGTATACTTGAGAGGGTCAGAAGTGTAGCATATAAATTGGAGCTGCCAGCGGACCTATCGCGTATTCACAATGTATTTCATATCTCAGTACTTAGGAAATATCAGCCAGATCCCTCACACATTTTAGAGGCTCCGTCAGTTGAGTTTCGAGAGGACTTGAGCTTACCTGTTCAGCCCGTGACTATTCTGGATCGACAGGTCAGAAAGCTACGGAGCAAAGAGATTTCTCTTGTTAGAGTTTTGTGGAGGAGTGACCAGTCGAGAAACAGACCTGGGAGCCTGAGGAAGCCATGAGAAGACAGTACCCCTAACTTTTCTCTGTATCCCTAACTTTTCTCTGTATAGTTTCTTTTAGTCTCGAGGACGAGACTTATTTTTAGGGGGTTAGAAAATGTAATACCCAAACAAAAATAAATAAATAAAAAATAAAATAAATTTTAAATTAGGGCTTAAAGCCCTAATTTTCTCCTTTCTCTCTCTTTCTCTTTCTCTTTCTCTCTCCCCGACTCCTCAACTCCCCGCCGCCGCGTCTCCCTCTTCCACTGCCATCCTCTGCCGTGACCTACCGCCACCACCACCATCACCACCTTCTTTTTCTTCTTCTCTCCATCTCTACCCTTCTCTCTCTTTCCCTCTCTCTCTCTCACTCCGTCTCTTCCTTTCCCGCTGCCGCCGCCAGCACCGCCGCTCGCCACCATCGCCACTGCACCCAGCCGCCGTTGCTCTTCCCTCCTCACGCGAGCGCGCTAGCCGCAACGCCTTCCTCCTCCGCGCAGCACAATCTCCCGCTGCCATCCTCCGCCGAGCGCGATCGCTACACCACCGCGAGTGCACCAGCGCGCGCGACCCTCTGCGCGAGCACAGCGCGCTCCAGCGCGCGATCCACTGCTCGAGTGCGTCCCAGTACCAGCGCGAGCGCTCGATCCAACTCGTGAGCACGAGCCCTAACCACTGCACGCTTGCCCACAGGCCACCAGCCGCAAGCCCACAGGCCGCGGCCCAGTCCAGCCCGCGGCCAGTCCGGCCCGCGGCCCACTATCGACCCGCAGGCACTCCAGGCCCGCAGGCCCACCAGGCCTGCCAGCCCATCAGCCCGCTAGCCCGCGGCCCACGAGCCCGCGACGGCCCGTGACAGTCCGTGAGCCTCTGCGAAGGTAAATGACTTTATGTTTCGATTTTCGCACTAGGGTTTCGAAATTCTTTAGTAATTGGACTTAAATTGCTCACAATTGTTTCAAATTTGGAAACATTCAGGTTTTAGACCAAACCGACGGGCGAACGAAAGCTAGATCCGAGATCCGAGGAACCCTAGGTGAGAGAAAGGAAATCTCTTTAACTCTTGAATAAATTTTGTCAACTTAGGTAGTTTTGGTTGGAAAGAAAATTGAAAATTCATTACTAAGCTCTTATTTGATATCGAATTGTGATGATTAATTAGGACAAATCTCATTGGAGATTCGAGCGGTCAGATTCAAATTAGCTTTTAAAATAGAGAGTGATTACCCTCCCGTATACAATGAGTGGGATTTATTTCAATGCTTTTGTTTAATATGTAAACTCTGTTTTACAACATTTTGATGAATGAGCATGATTTGTCGTATGCTTGAAATGTTTTGACTGGTTTTAAAATTGATTTTTTTGTGAACCGATGGAGTGTCCAAAAATTGTGTTGAATTCTGAAATTATGCATCCATGTGGTTTAAATGTATAATGTGCTATTTTATGCTATATGTTGCATTTGGTTTGTAAACCTGATTTCAGCACATTTTTTATACGATATTGATTTTAGCCTTGAGGGCTTTGGATTGTATTGTTCCGTAGCTATGAAGGACACCGTGAGTTGATTATCGACACGGTACTAGCCAGGTTGAACCGAAAGGGGGAGGATTTGGATTTGGATTTGGATATCCTCTCCAAGTCTAGCACCTGGACGAGGTTCGTCGCCAACGCCGGGGTAGAGAGCACTTTAAATAAACTTGCATATAACACCCCGGTACGCCTGTCATAGGTCGCGGTAGACCTCTACTAGGACATTTTCGGCTGGCAGCTCTATGATTTTAATGACAGTGCTTTGAATGCATATTTGACTTGATAATGCGTGCAAATGACATATTGTTGAAATGAAAAGCATGATGATTTGAAATATGATTTGTATACTTGTGTTTTGACACTCCAGTTTCACATTCCATATTTGACGATTGCATTGACCCACTCACTCACTCAGTATTCTTCCCCTAGTACTCACCCCTCATTTTCCTTCTTGTTTCAGAGATAGTTTTTGGCAAGGAGCGTTGCTTTTAGGACGCTCAGTATCATTGGGAGATTTGATCTGGATCTGAGGAGTTATTGTATATTTCCGTTGCAATTTCGTGAGTTTGCAATTGTATTGGTGATATATATATATTATGTGTCGATAGACGACCATTGTATAATTCTGGGATCACTATATAAATATGGACATGTCATTGCATAACATTGTATTGAGGCATTTCTGGTTCATTGTATAAGTACTTGGAAATGTGTCATGTCTTAGAAGTATCCTCTAGAATCGCTCGGTGCCTTCTCTAAATCACAGGAGGGGCGATTGGCGGCTGTCTATGTCTTTGACGGGGGCATGGCAGTAGAGGTCTATGGCTAGATTGTTGAAAATTTTTATAGCCTTACGTTATCTGGATGTTGGTTGTGAGATTGGTTGATTTGGAGAGGCCGGAATGACCATTTGATTATATTACAGAGTGGTTGTGATTTATACAGGATAATTGTACTTGGGAAACCTCCGAAATATGGGGAAATTCTACCCAATTTTCTGTAAAAATACAACCGGCATTCAGGATAACGGGCGGCTGTTCACGATCCCGGTTCGGGACGTGACAGAATGTCAGTGTATGCTATGATGATGTGGGATCTATACAATGTATACTTGACTTTACATCAATATAGACAAATGAAGACAGAGAATTAGACTACGATACTAATTGAAGTCAGAGAGAGAGAGAGAGAGTCACCCTTGTTAACATAAAATCAAGATCATGACACGGAAAGTTTGGGAATTGAATTCGTCATATTTGCACACACAGAGAGGAAAGTTAGACATTCTGAGAGACAGAGATAAAATTTTACGTTTTGGAGGAGGTTTAGGGTTTTCTTCAAAAGGAGGCGAAGAAAATGGCTTAAACAACGTCCTTTATGGATTTTTCAAAAAAATCTGGAATTTTTCGATCTATATTCATTTCAAACTTTTGAAATATGTCAAAATATTTAATAAGATGAAATTGCTATTTCTTTAATTTTGGATTGCTACAAAAAGGAATGGATAACAATCAAATCAAATAATATCCTTAAAACATCAAATTACTCGACTACTAGGTAGATTTTAGAATAAAAGACGAGACCCATAAGATGGTGGAGACAAAATAATATGGAAAAAAGTAAAATTATTATAGTGAAATAATAATTCCCTCCACATGATTCCAAGTTTCTAATCTTTCTTTTTTTCCCCCCAAGGAAAACAGCTCTGTTTCCTAGTTGTTCAGACATTGAATATGTTTTTTGTATGCGCTATGATCAAATATGGGTTCTGTGCTGAATTTCATCAAGTGAGATACCTCATTAAACGCGTCAATTCTAGTTTTAGAAGTAACATTCAAACCCTGCTCCCTAGAAACAAGAGTCGGTGTAAATAGGATGAGAACATCGTAACCTCTGTTTTATGAGCAAATCAAAAAAAGAACAAGAACAGAAATTTCACACACAATCTTAGAGAAACATATGCACAATGCACACACTCAATTCTTAATGAGATATGCAGAGATTTGCAAATATTTGACGTTTTACAAAAGGAACGATACTAATAGAGGCATTAAGGGCACCTTAGTTGAGGACAAATTGATCCAATTGTGGCCTAAAATTCTTGGACAAGCGTTTGCTTCGAAGGCATACAATGGTGAAGATGAGTTCCTCCTAATCTGGGCGGCCAAGAACTTATTTTTCTAAGGTTTGAAGATAGATTTGGCAATCGTAGAATAATATAAATATTCAAAATTGTACTAGAAAGAAAAAAATATCGATAACATTAGAAAATAAAGAAGTCATTAACCATAATATTGCTGAAAATTCAAACCATCAAAGGGCGTTCTAGGGTTTACCTGCAAACTCCCTCTTCTTATTCCTTTACATACGATGGGGAAACACCTTCAATTCTCAGATCAGCCTGCAACCAAAGACGAATAATGAAAACCAGAAAGGCAAATTAGGGCAAAGAAGAAGCGAACATATGAAATTCAAGGACACCAAACCCTATAACAGCCAGTACCAACAATAGTTTCAAAAAATGAGATGAAACCCTAATCTAAGAACCTCAACGCACAGGAAAACCATAATCTTTCAAATCAAAAAATATCTCTCTCAGATAATGCCATCATAGACGAAGAGGAAAACCCTATCACAGACGAACTTCAATGCTGCCACCACCATTCACGGGAACGACCCTACAGCATGGAGAATCTGGGATTTTGCTCACGGAGTTTGCAGCAGATTTTCGACAAGTCAGGGAAAGGAGAGACAGACGACTTAGGAGCTACAGACAAATTGACACTTAGAAAAATTTTTGTTTTGTTTTTTTAAGAACACTGACGATTACCAACGGAAAAATCCGTCGGTCGATTTTCCCTCGCTAATCCGTCATTAACTGGCAAATATTACTAACTGATTACAATCCGTTGGCAAATCCGTCACTATTTGGTTGATAATCCCTCGCAAAGTTCCAAATCACCGATGGAAATATATGCCGGTATTTTCGTTGGTAAATCCGTCATTTTTCTGTCGGTAATTTGGGATGATTAACATTGGTTTTTCGGATGGAAAACCGTCGGAACTTCGTCGCAATCAGTTTTTCCATCGGTGAAAATCCCTATTCTAGTAGTGTTACCATACTTTTTACATCTTACACTTATCATACCTCACCACAACTTACCATCTCAATACCTTATCACATTTATAATCTTCTATATCTTATTGATTCTTTACCCTCTCTCACTCACAAAAACAACATTTATACTAATTAATTAACACACTTAATATAACTCTATATAGACAGTGGATGATAACTGTCAATATAACTCTAAGTCACAACTCACTAAATTACTTACTAAGTCACCAAGTTACTAAAAAAAACTACCTATATTTATCCATCACAAGTTATAGCTGTAAGCATACGGTATTATTTATACAGACACTTTTTCATATCGTTGCTAGAAAATTTATATTTAGGGATCACAGATTATAGCAGTAAGGATAGGGATATATAAATACAGACGTGTTTATATCCGTAAGTATAGACACTACCAGAAAACACAGCTTCAGCGATGGAATATTACCGACGGACAAATATCCGTCGGTAATAGCGACGGATTAACGTCGGATTTTTTACCGAGGGTTTAGCGACAGATTAGCGACGGATATATTTCCGTCGCTAAACCCTTAAAAAAATAAAAAAATATATATTATAAAATTATCAGCGATGGATTAGCGACGGAATATTTTCGTCGCTAATTTCGGTCGGTGAATTGATGAAGGAAAAAAAATTAAAAAAATATATTTACAGCTTTTAGAGACGGATTAAAGACGGATTAGAGACGGATTAGCGACGGAAAATCAGCGACGGATTACCAACGGAAAATTAGCGACGGATTACCGACGGATTAGCGACGGATTTTTTTTAAAATTTTTTAAATTTTTAAATTTTTAAAATTTTTTAAATTTTTTAAATTTTTTAAATTTTTAAATTTTTAAATTTTTAAATTTTTAAATTTTTTATTTGTTATTTTATTTGTATTTTTTTTTATTTTTTTTTTATTATTTTATTATTTTTATTATTTTTATTATTTTTATTATTTTTATTATTTTTATTATTTTTATTTTTTATTATTTTATTATTTTTTAATTTTATTTAATAATTCTTATTATTTTTTTCAAAGAATAATATTATTTTATTTTTGCAAATTTTTTATTTTTTATTTTAAGTAAGAATAAAATTATTTTATTATTTTATAATAAATTATTTTTAATTTTTAATTTTTAAATTTTATTTAATAATTCTTATTATTTTTATTTTATTTTGCAAAGAATAATATTATTTTATTTTTTTAAATTTTTTTTTATTTTATTTTAAGTAATAATAAAATTATTTTATTATTTTATAATAAATTATAATTTTATATTATTCTAATATTATTAAGAAATAAGAAATAAAGATAATAAGTAAAAAGAAAAAGAATATATAAGTAGATGATTTGTTTGGTTTAGTGGTAAGAGTGTTCTCATACCAACATAAGCGTGCGGGTTTGAGTCTCAACACTAGCGTGTGGGCGGCAGTTCGTCTGTGTATTTTTTTTTTCATAACTCAAATCAGCGATGGATCCCTATCCGTCGCTGTTTTTTTTTTTTTTTTTTTTCTACGACGGTTTTATCGACGGAAAAAGGACTTTCAGCGACGGATTTCTCTGTCGCTGAAAGTCCGTTTTCTAGTAGTGAGAGTATTATTTATATAAATGTTATGCTGCCTTTAGCCACGATTGAAAATCTTTTCTTGATGACCATTTTAAAATTGTAGGAAAATACACTATTACTGACGATTTCAACTATAATCATCTATATATATTCAAAAAACCGTCAGTAAATTACCGATAATAAATGTTGCCATCGAGATAATGCTTTAATTTTGTAGTGCTGACAAAATGTTTTTTCAATAAAGAAAAATTGAATCTTGTCTCTATAATTAATCAATGCAAATAAAAAGAATTATCCTCGACTATGAAACTTGAAGTTGAGTCAATTTATTATTTTGTTAAATTAATTAATTTTATTCTTTGATTTCTAATGTAACGAGAGTTTATTTATTTATTTTTCTTATTCACATTTCTCCTCTCTCGTTATTTTTTTTTGTTATTTAATGACCGGTTAAAATTTATAATGTTTAACGTCTATAAAGAAAGAGGTTAATTTCTTTTTGTTAGTTATGAAAATCGCAAAAATAAATATACTCATCAAAGTTTGAACACAAGATCTCGGGGAAGACACCTGAGTAAAATTTTTTTACTATTTGGATGTCACTACAAGAACAAGAGATCAACTATTGAAGTATGATCAAAACTTCATATATTTATTTTGTTCATTTGAAAATTTGAATTTACTATAACATCTCAATTTTCATACACCGCGATACTTTCCAGCCTGTAAGGCATATATACATGAAAAGCTTGGTGTTACTTATTTAGGAAAAATCAGAAAATCCCCCGATGTCTTTTATTTGTGTGTTTACTTAGCATTTTATATTTTCCACACTTTGTTTTATGTCTCTGGCCTGTTAGATTGCATTGGAGCATCAAAATTTTGTTTCGACTAAAAGAATTATATTTTTGGACTCGATTTCCATTTATAAAAGCCCTAAATTAGGGTTTCCCTTTTTCATTTCTGGAAATTTAAATCTCAACCTTTGATTCTGAGTTTTAATATCAGCAATTGATTCCCAAGTCAATCTCAGTCTTAGGTATAAAATTGCATGTCAATCTTAACCTTTAAAATTGAAATAATATATGTTAGTTGTATGCCCAAGAGCCATGTGAAATAGTGTTCATCTAATTAACATTCACATTAATAAAATTCTAACATGATTAAAAAGGTTTCTATTTCAATTAAAATTTTAGCCGTTATATATTGTAGGAGGCACTTAATTTTCACGGAATTGAGAATATGAGTGGTAAAATAGTCTGATCCAAATATTAGAAATTTCACAGTCACAAAACTTATGTCTCATCATTTTTAAGTTAAAAAATTTTCACATGATTCCACTATGTGAGAATTTTTCATGTCTATGAAAGATCATAATCATTTTGATTATGATAATATATATAGTTCTTTGATCTAAGACAATACATTTAGGTGATTAGAGAATTGTGGGTAATCGAGGCTTGTGCTAGTCATGCATGAGCAAATAAGTACCTTGTGACTCTAAGTCAGTTACATGCAGGAGATTTGCATTATCAGCATTATCAAAATGGAATTTATTTCTTCATGCAAATGGGAATTTATTTCTCCATGCAAATGGGAATTTATTTCGCAATAAATTACTTTCTCTGGTCGAGATTGTAAGATAGGATAAGAAAAAATAATTTTAATGGTGTTGCCAATCAAGAATCAATGTTAGAAGCATGCATATGATTTATTTCATTTTACACATGATTAGGGTTTACTAGTGATATAATCGTCCGTTGTTACATAGTCATGACATCGATCGCTCGTGAGTTATGAGACGAGGGGTATATAGAAAATAATACAAAGCATGGAAAAGTTTAAATATTATTAAAGGTTTGATGATAGTCTCCTTGGTACAATTTTTATTTTAAAAAGGATATATTTTTTTTTTAATCCATTCCAAAAAGACATTCTTATTCAATAGGTTTTATCATTAAACATTACCATAAATTGTAATATCATTCAATATTATTTGCTTACACAAGGGCATCTGTTGATAGTTAAAACCTAAAATTCTTAAGTTATTTCAAATCAACCGAAGTCATCACCAAAGGCTGAGAATAATGACAAAGTTAAAATGTAAATAGGAAGCAATAAAACATGTTTTTAAAATCATGAAATAAAGAAGAAACCGCTCATAATCACAGCCAAAATTGAGCATATGAGGACGCAAGCATCATAAAAAAATCATCAACACTTTGTTTTTATTTTATTTTAGGTGTTAACTTAGTTTTACACAATTTTTCTCAAGTATTTGTAGGCGGTAGTTTCAATTACCCCTTTAATCTTACCTTGGACGTTCAACCATTATTGTAAATTTTCCTGCTAATGTGAAATTATTTGTCTAAAATCATATGGGATTATTTACTTTATTACCATCACTTACGTTAGATATGTCATTGTGTTCGGAGAATACAATAGAAAATATAAAATTATATAAATATGAAAGATAGATGTTAGAGATGAAAAATAATATAATAATATGAAATTTAATACTTAATTGTTTAATTAAATTATTACAATATACTAATTTTGCATAGAAAATTCATTGTTACAAATATATAAATATAAAATGCCAAATTGATATATAATATATTTTTTAATGTTCTTTCAAAATCAATGTGACATAATAAAAATCACTTGATTTCAAAATAAAATTTGGATAGAAGATCTAAAATTATAGGTGGTATTTTTGCAACCCTTGCACTCTTTGTGGATTCTGGCTCCAACTTTGGCTCAGGCTCTAGATCTGCCTTTGACTCTGGCTCTGGGTTCTAGCTCCTGGCTAGGCAAGCTTAAGATATGGTTCTTGGTTTAGGCTCTTCGCTCTTGGCTTTGACTCAACACCAACTCTATCTGTTATATTGATTTTATCAATTAAAGGTATGTGTAAGTGTGTGAATAACCATTTTTGTAAAAAGAGTTTTGATACCATATAAATATATAAAATAATATACATATGATTATGACATCATG
The DNA here is from genome assembly GCA_033439265.1 of Dillenia suffruticosa. Taxonomy (NCBI): domain Eukaryota; kingdom Viridiplantae; phylum Streptophyta; class Magnoliopsida; order Dilleniales; family Dilleniaceae; genus Dillenia; species Dillenia suffruticosa. Next base: position 9,212,852 of record JAVTVX010000005.1, read on the forward strand.
TTAGAGATAAGAGCAACATAATAATAGGAAATTTAATATTTAATTGTCTCATTGAATTATTATAATATACTAATTTTATATAAAAAATTTATTATTATAAATATATAAATATAAAAATATGGAAAGTTAAATTTGATACATAATATATCTTTTAGCATCTCGTCAAAATTAATGTGATATAATGAAAATCACTTGATTAAAAAAAAAATTATACAGAGGATCTAAAATTTTAGGCGGTATTTTTGCAACACTTGCACTATCTCTGGTTTCTGGTTCTAACTCTACATCAGGCTCTGACTCGGCTCAGGGTTCTGACTCCTGGGTTTGGGTTTGGGCTCAAGCAAGCTTAGGATATGATTCTTGGCTCTGGCTCTAGTCAAGTTTTAGTTCTGGTTAATTTAGTTTTTATAAAAAATTATTATCACAAATATAGAAATAATTATTATAAATATAGAAATACAAAATATAGAAAATCAAATACATATCAAAATCAAATCAAATTGTATATAATATATTTTCTGATACTAATAATTTAAGATTATTTATTTTATGATAAAATTTAAATATATGTATATCTACAACCTCGTGTGATGGACAGGGAAGAGAATGAGACCTTGATATTAATTGCCTACCTTTATTGCTTTTCTAACCTAATCTGGTTGATCTAAATTAACCAGAGTGTTAATGGGAATCACACATACGCCATGGGTATATGTTGATGTATTGTAGTATCATGCTCAACTGAGTATATTAATTGCAACCCATCCTATTAAGACAAATTAAATGAGGCTGAGATATCAAAATTTTAGAGATAAATCGGGCAAAGGGAGGGTAGGGGAAATGGTTGAAAGCTTCCCGAATAGCCATAGGTATGCGCTAGGGTGCAATCGAGTATTAACGGATTCTACTCTATTTCTATTATTTAGATCGAATTTCTAGATAAAATTAAGGTTTTTATATTTATTTTGAAATCATATTTAAATAAAATATTTATGAATTCTATTTAAATTCAAATAATATTTAAAATTAGAATTGTATTATACTAACCGATGCCTATGTCTAAAATAATACGATAAATATAAAAGAGAAAGATATCTTGATATTAATTGTTTACTTTTTTTATTTTTCTAATATAATTTAGTTAATCCAAATTAAATGTATAAATATCAATTTGATATTCTTTTAAAAAGCATTTAGGATTAGAGTCGTGACCTACTAACTAATTAAATGTCCTAACTAATTAAGTATCTGTAAAATTATATATATTAATTGCTTACTTTATTAAATTTCTAACCTAATTTGATTAATCCAAATTAAATGCACAAAGTACTTAATATTAGCAGGAATCGTACATGTATCATGTGTTTATGTTGATGTATGGTAACATGCTGAGTTGTCAAAATCCTATAATAATTTGAATGATGAACGATACTGCTTAGTGCATTGAGAGAGATAAGTGGGCAAGGGGGGGCGGGGCGAGGGGGGAGGGCGAATGGGGTATTGACCGGTTCAGCCTCATATCCCCATTCTACCAACCGGTTGCGGCCCCGGATCTCTGGTTTTTCGGTTCAACTCGGCCATTGAGCTTGATCCCTGATTGATTCAAACAGATTCGACGGGAAAAATCAAGTTTTCTATATTTGTTTTTGAAACCAGAACGGGACACCAACTTCCAAAAGTACTCAAAATCAGAGCCGTGTTGCACCAACTAATCACACCGGCGTCTGAAATTTGTAGGTGCCGTTTCTCTCTCTCCCTCTCTCTCTCTCTCTCTCTCTGTCTCCCTCTCCCCCTTTTATTAATAGAATTTACAGCTAATGGGTTAAAGTGCATTTGCAAAGCTGATGCAAAAATATGGACAAGGAAGAGTTCCTGGCGGAATTTGCACAAGATTACGGATACCCGGATGCTCCAAACAACATCGACCATCTCAGAGCTTCTCAATTCAACAGATTACAAGGTCTCATTTCTCTTCATGTTTGAATTGTTCTTTTTTGTTTTTCGATTATTGGGTTTAAGAGTGAATTTTAAAACTTCCATAGGTTTGGCATACTTGGATCATGCGGGAGCAACCCTCTACTCTGAATCACAATTGGAAGCTGTCTTTAAGGATTTTAACTCTAATGTGTATGGAAATCCTCGTATCCTAATATAAATATGTTTTTCTTTCTTTCATTGTTTGTCATTCTGATGTTTATTTAGAGTTGCTGGTTACGTTTATGCAGTGGAAACATAAAATGTCCGCTATGAAAAGTATCGAAAGGAATTTATAATTAGAATGAGTAACTTCTCGGAATTCTGATTTAGGATCAGAATTTAATTAATGATTTTAGAGCCAGCTTCAATGCGGATCGAGACAATTAATTTTTGAGTAAATTTTGATTTATGAATTCAATGATTTGTTTCTCATATGTAGACTTTACACACTAGAGGATTTTTTTTCCAACATGTATATTCTACACCCAAGAGGCCTCTAGAATCAATCATGATGGGTGTCAGTGCCATTAACAAGGTGCTTGAGGACAGAATAGTTGGTTTAAGGGGAATAAGAACTTGAAGAAGCGGGTGTTGTACTAATATGAACTACGACTAGTCAAATTAGGATGGCGCAAAATTTACATTTTAGTACATTGAAAGGCCTTTGTGCAGTTTGCGGGTGCTTATTAAAAGGTTTGGAGCATAATAGGGGGAGGAGTGGAGTGAAAGACTCAACTTTCTTCTCCCTAGGGAGGCACAGAATATTGCCGCCTAACACCTCTGTGCCCAAACGTGCCTTGTGTGTTGGGAATTGTACCGTTTTTACCCTGAAACGGTTACTAGCTCAGCCTGCTTTCTAGTCTGTAAAGCATGTAGGTGATTGTTGGGTGGGGACACCTTTGTTTTAAGCACTTTAAATGTATTGTTTTTAGTTCCAGACAGCATTGCATCTTTACTCTTTTGAAGAAGATTTTTCCAAGTTGTGGAAGGAATTGGCTACATGGTAAAATATCAACTAGGTAAGTGAAAAATCTTTGATAGTCTAGCTTCCTCTTACCACGTGAGCAAACATATTTGTAATTCTTTGTTCTTATATTTTGACATTGGGAATTCCTAAGTGCTGTTGGGTCTTTTTAGGGTGCTGTGCAATGGATTCCCTTTTGCATACTGGTGTTTTTAATTTTAATTTTTAAATTTATACTCTTTGAAGTTTCTGAGTATGTTTCATGCTGATTTTCACTGGGATTTCTTAACTTGGAATACTCTAAGATAGCCAAAGTGATTGCAGCTCTGCCACATCTGACATTGTGCGGGAAGCCCGGGAGCAGGTAGTACATAGGATTTTTGTTCTGTTATTCTTGTATCGCCATATGATTTCTTTCCCTTTACATCTGTCGATATGAATTGTAAAATAGCTTGTTATGTGTCTTAACACAGGTCCTCAGTTTTTGTAATGCATCTCCAAAAGACTATAAATGCATATTCACTTCTGGGGCAACAGGAGCATTAAAAATTATTGGAGAAGCCTTTCCTTGGAGCTGCCAGAGCACCTTTATGTACACAATGGAGAATCACAATAGTGTCCTTGGGATTAGAGAGTATCCTACTATTCTTGTTGCCAATGATTGTTGTTCTGCATTATTTTGCATCGGGGAATTTTTGTAGTATGTTATCTATTTTGGGCATGTTCGATCACGGTTGTATGGCATTTGCAGATGCTTTTTGATAGGTCAGTTTGTAATAATGTGATGCAGATATTGGTCAGCTTTTTGAGCATGAAAATGATTTGACTTTGAAATCCAACGGAAAAGCCGTGAATCAATGACCTGGTTTCTGGATTAACCGTTGGTTCAATAAACTTGAGTATTGACGACACGGGAATCCTAATGAGCCATCCTTTAAACTTTGTTACTCCTTCTTTCTGTCACGCATCTCTGCATTATCATCTATATTCTCACCCTTTTTCCTTTTATCTAATTTATTGATCTTCAATAATGTTTCTGTGTTCTCAACTCTTTGTAACTGCGAAGCTGTAATCATCATATATGACTCTATTTGTTTGATCATATACCTTTGCTTTATAAAATTGATAAATTCATGCTATGCTAATCCTTAAGCAATTCAAGGTATGCTTTAAATCAAGGAGCTGCTGCTGTTGCGGTAGATATTGAAGATGCTCCTCAGAATGCAAAATCTCAAAATGCTCTACCTCAGAATGGAAACCCTGGGTGCTTGACTTCAATCAAGTTATCTCATCACTCCATACAAAAAAGGAATCAGGCCGGATATCGGCAAGAAGTGCCAACAGGTAACATGAAGCATTATTGCTCATGACCTCTCTCATTATTTTCTAAGAACTTTGAGGGACGTGGTACAAGGAGGATTCCAATTTAATCTTGTTACTTTTTGTGAGCAGTCCAAACAAGGTCAAATTTGAACCATGCAATGACTAATTATTTGTAAAGAACTCAGTCGAAGTTTTTGGTCTAATTGAAACTAGTTATTTCTTTCATCATGGGGGAAGATTCTATTATGAGTCAAATCATGATTTATATGCTACAGGAGTTATCTGATGCTGCTAATGGAAAAACCAAAAGGAGAACAAAGACTTTTTCAGAGTGTTCTGCTTTTCTTGGATCGAAAGGGGAAAAATTTATTGGGAAGGAAATATCTGCCAAATAAGGGGAAAAAAAAGAAGAAGAAAATCCTAGACAAATGAGAATGGCTCTACCCAAGAGAACTTTCCAATCCCTCTTACTCTCTGGGAAAGAACCTCTAAGAGCTCCAACAGCCCATATACAAATAAATCTGCTTACATGAAGTAATGTGAAGAGCATAACAAAATGCACACCCTAAATGTATGCTTTGAAGCGTGAAATACTTTTAGATGGAAGCCCATACTAATCTATGATGTTCTGTTGATTTACTTTCCTGATACGTGCTAGATGCTCCACATGCTGTAGCTCATATTTATTTTCTTACTGATTATTTTTAAAACATCAGATACTTTTCAGATATTTTTCAAATAGTCATGGGATACTTCATGTAATTATCATTCTAGATTTTGAATGATTTTATAAGATGCTTATTCTTAATTTTTATAGTTAAAGGGGAACATCTTATAAATAGTCACTTTTGATTTCTATAGAATGCATATTTACCAAGTTTGGAATTTGTATAAATAAACATGTTCATTTAATATTAAAGTTAATTTTATTTTTAAAAATCAAGATTATTTTGGTTCCATATACTTGCCTATCTATCTTTTTCTTTTGCAATCTTTATATTGATATTTTTATTGTTTTAATATGAATATCTGTATTGTGTGTGTGCTTTTTTTTTTCCTTTCTCTCTTTATCTTCTTCTATTGTGATCTTATATATTTATTTTTATTGTTTTACTCAGAATATCTCTATTGTGTTGTGTCTTTGTCCCTTACTTTGTTTCCCTGCATCATATATGGTACAGTAGGAAAGTCCATTTTCATGATCAATCAACTTGCAGCAAAACATAATTTTTTCATTACTTCAGAAATATGCTATGTATAATGTTTCAACATCTGTGGCAATTCACATCGTTTTATGTGAGGATGTGTTTTCTCCATTTCAAAGCTTGACCATCAATTCACTGATTCCAGGTGATGCTTGTAACTTATTTGCCTTCCCCTCTGAGTGCAATTTTTCTGGTGTGAGATTCAGCTTGGATTTAGTGAAGTTTATAAGGGAAGATTCAAAGGAGATTTTGAAAGACTCTCCATTATGCAAGTAAAAGCACTGAACCAACTTTTCTGACATTTACTATACTATTTTAAAATTGCATAATTTCAAAAGCGCTCAGGGAGTAAATCTTCTCTGATCTTCTTTAGATTGTGGGACTGTAGTATCATTCTCCACACAAGTTGGTATTTTAACAGATAGTCCATGATCTACAAAAAGCATCATATTTTCCCCTCTTAAAGCCAAAGTCACGAAACTGAATCTTTACAATCTCACCTTTTTCTGGGATTCTTCATGATATTGCTGCAGCACTTTTTAGCATAAGATTACTAAAGCGTCATCCATCACTTCCAGCTTTGGTTTGAAAAACTTTGGTTTTAATTTATAGGTTAATTGTGATGATTACATGGAAAATCAATTTTATGATGGTAATTTGGAGAAGTTAGAGAGGGCGAACCTTGGCGCAACGGTGGAGTTGTTCCTTTGGTGACCTCGAGGTTATGGGTTCGAGGCATGGAAATAGTCTCTTTGCAAAAAATGCAAGGGGAAGGTTGCATATATATACGCCCACCCTCCTCCCCCTACCCCCGTATTAAGCCGGGGAGCACTTTGTGCATCGGGTGAGCCCCAAAAAAAAAAAATTGGAGAAGTTAGAACAAAAATAGCCATAAAGATGATACAACTTTTATGCTAACTTTACCTGCTTACTAGAAAGTAAAGTCCTAGATTGAAGGCATCATAACTAACTTGTGGAAGAACAACAAGACAATAAAACTTGTAACGAAACATGGGAGACATCTACAAAAAGTATTTCTCCTAGTTATGTTTCTTATGTCATAAATAGTCCACTCATAATATGAAATGTAAGGTTTCTTTCCTCGGGGGTGATCTAAATGCCTTACTATTTTAAGTTGGGATTGGATTTATTAAATTAGTGAGAAGATGCAATTTTTGGATGCCTTGAATGATAAATAGGCAATGTAAGGGAAGCTATTTGTGTAGTCCTTATGCTTCTATAGTTTAGAAGGTGTTCAAATTTGCAAGGAACCATGAAGAGGTGGTGGTTGCCCTTAAAAGTTCTCAAGAAATATTGACAAGGCCTTAGAGTTGCACCTTAGGGTTCTGAAATAAACAGTGCCAGAAGATATTTAAATAGCTTGTGTGATTAGGTTTTGCAGGACAGATCATATGATTGAGCATGGTTGCTTTTTGACTTCCGTCAATAATTTCAGGTGGGTAACTAAATGCCATTTTTCTTAAAAACATGAATGTAAGGTACAACAAACCTTTGAAGGTGGAGGGCACTTGCATGTGTTTTGATGGTAACTTTAGTTGTTGCTGGAATGCCTTTCAAAACAAGCATGTGTTGTTTAGGTGAAAGTCATGTCTAAATAAGTAAAATTATGATGCCGGGATGGTTGCAGAATGTGGATATAAAATTAACAAGCAACACCACAGTTTTATCCTAGGCAAAAGTCATTCCAAACATTTTCACATATATTGAGAAGTTCCAATGTATCTTAAAAAATAATTAGAGCTCTACATATCTAGTGATCGATAAATCCAGCAGCAGCAGGCGGACAACAACAACAACAACATGAGCCTTAATTTCAAAATTTGGGGGATCGATAAATCCAGCACATTGAATTTTATATTCCTGTTTTGTGTGTCAAAAGTAGAATAATCTACTTAGATGAATGGAAAGGCATGATACATTTCTTCAAGCTGCTGTGGAAGAAGATGAAATAAAGGGCATTTGAAGAGGCATTACAGCTTCAATTTGCTAACTATTTGCATATTATCTTTAATATTTATGGCGCTTTTCTACTAGGAACTTAAATTTTATTAAGACTATTTCCACTAAGAGTAGATCTTCCTGCTTCTTTACAACCTGCATTAGTAATGTGCTCATCATGAGTCTTTTATTATAGAAAGGCTTGTAAATCCACATTTATTCCTCTTGCTCACCTTCACGGTGCTTAAAATCAGGGGGCGGTGGATGGTTTTGATTGATGCTGCCAAGGGATGCGCTTCAGAGCCTCCAGACCTGTCCAAGTATCATGCAGATTTTGTTATTATCTCATTCTATAAGGTAATTGAATGTAACATTGCTGTCTGATTAAGCATAAGACTTATTGAAACTGATTTATCGTCCTATTGTTTTTCTAGCTCTTTGGCTATCCTACTGGACTTGGTGCTCTCATTGTTCAAAATGGTTAGTTATTTTTTAATGTTACACTTTGAATATTGTCAGCATGTAGATGACCAATACAATATCTATGTGAGCCAAGACTGAACCTATAGTTATCTGTCATTTTTGCAATCTCTCTGTTTTAATTAAACTTTGTTTGCAGGAAAGCATGTGAAGGCATGCATCTTTTAGAAGGTCATGCTGCACTTCCTAACACAACCTGCTCCCTTGTGGCAGAGAAAAGGAATTAATGTGTGTGTTGTGTTGCATGAGAGAGAGAGAGAGAGAGAGAGAGAGAGAGAGATGTTGCAGATGTACTAGATGGATAAAATTTACATCTTGGGCAGGTGAGGCATGGCAGTTGAGGTTTTTTGGCTTGGGATTTCTCTCTCTCTCTCTTCTAATTTTAAAATGCTAATTGTGAAAAGTCCCATTAAACAACATTTTTATTCACTTCAAAATGCAGCAGTTGGCCCCTTGAATTATTAAACTTTTTTATGATTTCCCCACTGTTAGTTGCATTTTCCAAGAATGAGTGGTACAAAAAATGGGGGAGGAACAAGAAGTTCAATTTAAGTTTATTCTTAACCCTGTTTTGACTGAATTTACTAACTCTAGGGTCTCAACTGGTTGTTTTGGAAATATAAAAGGGTGGAAAGATTGTATGAGTATATATAGAAAGCAACAAAAGTAGATGCTATTTAGGCAAGAGATATCTGTTCCCCATGTGATTGTTTCCTAGGAAATTAGAAGTCCCTCTGACAGCGAAGAGAGGAAACTGAAAACATTATTGGACTAACGAGGGATTTGATGCATCTTGAACATGATTCAGGAGAAAAGGTGGCCAATGAATTGGTTTTTGTGTGCACGCGCGAACGCAGTGTCTTGTCTTTCCCATGAAGAAGCATTTTAGCTCTATGAATCTAATGGAAAAATATCATATTGTTATGAAATGAACCTTGTTGAGAAAAAGAAGCCACATTGAAAAAGTTATGCAATCATATGATAGTCAAATCATTATCCTTGATCCTTGTACTTGGCATTCTGAAGGTTGGCAACGCAATTCATGTTACTACTTATTTTTCAGTTCTTTGTTTTTGCCCTCAAATTGGGTAGACATGAATATTGAAGATAATAAATCATACATAATGGGATAAAATGTTCAAATACCATTATCCTTTACTATCAAAATTTGATTTTGAGAGCTTTAAATTCTCTTTCATTTACTATTTGTACTTTTGTGATAAAATATTACTTTTATTCATGATATTTATACCTGTGTCTGTCTACTAACTTTTTGAAATAATTTTTGTTCTCTTATTGTTTCTAACAAAACTCCATCATATGACAATACAGAAGCTGCCAAGTTACTAAAAAAGACTTATTTCAGTGGTGGTATGTGATTAACTTCCTGCATTATTTCTAATCGATACAACTTAGCTGGCCTTTTTTTCCCCCTTACGTCGAACCCCATTCCTCAATCTTGGTACAATAATTCCAGGCACAGTTGCTGCGGCTATTGCTGACTTTGACTTTGTTATGAGAAGGGAAAGATTTGAGGAAATGTTTGAGGATGGGACCACATCATTCTTGAGCATAGCATCTATTCGCTATGGGTTTAGATTGCTTAATACTTTAAGCATGCCTGCAATATCACGGTACATTAAACCTTGTTGTGTTTGAGAAGGAACTTCTGTTTATGTGATTCTTTTTAAAACATGCAATTAATTGTAATGCCCTTTTTGGGAAATCTTTTCTGTTTTTCTTATCTCTTAATCGCAAGTTCTACAAACATTTCATTAATATGCTTGTCTAACCTGTCTGTATGCATGTGTATATATGTTGCTTAATTACTTGCTCTCCTTTTTTTTGTGCGTGTGGAATCGGTAGGTTTTAGAATACCTAGCCGAATAATCTCCATCTTATTCATAAGAGGTGATGTGTCTCATCTATATATACAATAAGATAGATAAAGAATTAGGAAACTAACTCCTAATTACTCCTAATTTACAGCCATAAAATAGGCCATAAAATATGATCTAAATCAATCATTCAAAAACTACATTTATTTTTCTAGAATAAATATTTCTAAGTGATAGGAAACATTTCTAAATAAATGCATCATTCCAACACGCCCCCTCAAGTTGAAGCATAGATATCAATCATGTTCAACTTGGATAGGAGTTCTTCAAATCTGACTCGTGATAAACCTTTGGTTAAGAAATCTGCAAGTTGTCCCTTGGATGTAATGCAGGGTATACACACAAGTCCTTCTTCAATCTTCTCTTTAATGAAATGTCCATCCACTTCTATGTATTTAGTACTGTCATGGTGAGTTGGATTGTGAGCAATACTGATTGTTGACTTGTTGTCACAGTACAGTAGCATAGGATTCTCACCTTGAAGTGAAAGCTCATCCATGATTCTTCTTAGCCATAGAAGTTCGCATATTCCTTGTGCAAGAGCTCGAAATTCAGCCTCAGCACTGCTTCTTGCTACCACTGATTGCTTTTTGCTCCTCCAAGTCACTAGGTTGTCCCATATAAATGTACAATATCCAATAGTAGACCTTTTATCACTAATTGACCCGACCCAATCAGCATCAGTGAATGCCTTTATCTTCCTTGAATCATTTTTCTTGAAAAAAAGTCTCTTTCCAGGAGTTCCCTTGAGGTATCTCAAAATACGTTGAACTGCTTCCAGATGTTCCTCATAAGGCTCATGCATAAATTGGCTGACCACACTGACGGTGTAGGCAATATCAGCTCGTGTATGAGACAGATAAATTAAACGTCCCACTAACCTTTGATATCTACCTTTATCAATAGGGACCTCTCCTTTCTTATATCCTAACTTGTGATTCTCTTCAATTGGTGTATCAGCCGGTTTACTTCCTAGAAAACCTGTCTCTCTGAGCAGGTCAATGATATATTTCCTTTGTGACACATAAATCCCTTTCTTTGATCTTGCAACTTCCATACCAAGAAAGTATTTCATAGGCCCGAGATCCTTGATTTCAAATTCTTTGGCTAGAACTTTCTTCATTCTTTTTCCTTCAGTTGTATCATCCCCTATAAGTAGAATATCATCAACGTATACAATTAAGACTGAGATCTTCCCATCTTGAGACTTTTTGAAAAATAAAGTATGATCAGTTTGACTTTGAGTGTAACCATATTTCTTCACCGTCTTTGAGAAATGATCAAACCAGGCTCTAGGAGATTGCTTCAATCCATAGAGAGATTTTTTCAATTTGCAAACTGTATTAGTGTCATAGACATCTACAAAACCAGGAGGAATATCCATAAAAACTTCTTCTGTCAATTCTCCGTTTAGAAAGGCCTTCTTGACATCTAATTGTGAAATCTTCCAGTCTAAATTAGCTACAACAGAGAGAAGAACACGAATAGTGTTGAGCTTCGCTACCGGGGCAAATGTTTCTTGGTAGTCTATCCCATAGGACTGTGTGAATCCTTTTGCAATCAAGCGAGTCTTGAATCTTTCTATTGATCCTATTGAAAGTAGAGTAGAAGTCAACAATGGCAGCACCTACAATTCTTCCAAACAAATCAATATATTTCAGCCCCATATTTCTGCACCAACAAGCCCAAGGAAGGGCCCTCCTCAGCCCAAGAAGGAAGGGCGCCCTTCCCCAACAGCCAGCAAAACTAGCTGTTGGACAGGATTCCAACGGCTAGTTCAGCTAGCCGTTGGAGGCCCTCCAACGGCCAGAATTCTGGCTGTTGGAGGGTCATTGTCTCTCATCTCTAGATCTCTCTTTTCTCCTATAAAATGCCCTTATCTTCCTCTTGTAAAACCATGAAAAAATATCTTCAATTTTTGTACACTTCCCTCGAAAAATCAATAAAATTCTTGAAGTTTTCATTCCTTCTCATTGCTTGCTACTTTAAATCTTCAACAGATCCATCCGAATTATATTTCACTGTGAATACCCACTTACACCCCACTATTTTCTTTCCCTTCGGTATTGACACACACTCCCATGTTTCAATTTTCTCCGGTGCTTTAATCTCCTCCATAATTGCTGCTCTCCATTCTGGAATACTCAATGCTTCTTGGATTGACTTGGGAATTGCTATTGGTCAGATTAGTAGCAAAAGCCCGATAGGGAGGAGACAAACTGCTATAGCACATGTAATCTGAAAAACGGTGAGACATACAAGTTCTTTTTCCTTTTCTAAGAGCAATAGGAATATCTAGATTCTCAACAAGTGTTGAATTATTTTGATTTTCACAGATGGTATGATGTGTAGGAGAATTCTGATTTGATGCATCATCAAGAACTGGTGGATCCAATGACTGGTTCTGCTCAAGTGTGTGAATTCCTTCATTTTCCTTTCTTTTCCATCTCTCATAGACAAGTAATTTTGGACTTTGAATTTCCAATTCTGTTTTTTTAGTGATTGTAGTGGGTATTTCTTGGTCTGGAAGAGGAATATGAGTAGAAATGAGAGGCGTAAATGGAGTAGGGTAACAATTGATAGGGCTGACTGAGTTTGATTGGTCTGAAGAAAGAGTAGGCAATGTATCCCAAAAATTATAAAAACTCTCTTCTGTGGTTGCATTCTCCCCCTGAAGTGAGTTTTTGGTGAAGTAAGACTGATTCTCAAAGAAGGAAACCTCCATACTAACAAACATCTTCTTAGTTTTTGGATCAAAGCACTTATACCCTTTTTTTGTCGGTGAATATCCAAGGAAAACACATTTGACAGCCCTTGGATCAAATTTGCTACGGTTATGAGAATGGATATGAACAAAGGAGGTACACCCAAATATCGTAAGTGGTAAATTGGTAATTAAGCAGTTTGTTGGATAGACACTTTGAAACACTTCTAGAGGAGTCTTGTATCCGAGAACCCGAGTAGGCATCTTATTAATGAGAAATGAGACAGTAAGAATAGCTTTCCCTCAAAAAGGTTTTGGCACATTTGTGGTGAACATTAAGGATCTGACAACCTCAAGTAAGTGTTTGTTTTTCCTTTCCGCTAACCCATTTTGTTGTGGAGTATTTATACAACTATTTTAATGAATGATTCTCTCTTCTTGAAGAAATGCTCCAAGAACATTTTTGAAATATTCGCTCCCATTGTCTGTTCTAAGAATCTGAATTTGGGTTTGAAATTGGGTTTTTGACCATTGAGTTAAAGCTTTTAAAGACATGTTCTGTTTCAGATTTTGCCTTCAAGAGATATACCCAACATAGTCTAGTATGATCATCGATAAAGGTAATAAACCATCTAGCCCCCGAAAAATTTTTTATTCGTGAAGGACCCCAAATATCACTGTGTATTATTGAGAAAGGGGTGGAATGCTTATATGACTGTACTGGAAAAGATGCACGATGATGTTTAGAAAATTGACAAATCTCACACTGAAAGGAAGATGCATCTTTATTATTGAAAAGAGATGGAAATAAATTTTTCAAGTAGGGAAAGTTAGGGTGGGCGAGTCTATAGTGCCACAACATGATATTATTTTCACATAAAGAAATAGAAAAGGATTTGCAAACCAAACTTTGTCTATTTGAGTCTTCCTTATCAAGGTAGTAAAGTCCTCCACACTCTTTAGCATTGCCAATCATCTTCCCCGAAATCAGTTCCTGAAATTGACATGAGAAGGAACCAAATTTAGCCACACAATTTTGATCATAAGTGAGTTTGCTAATGGACAACAGATTACATGTAAGCAAAGGAACATGAAGTACAGATTTTAAGGTCAGATTTTTTGACAAAATAATTGACCCTTTCCCTGCTACAGTGGTTAATGAACCATCAACAATCTTTACTTTCAAATTACCAACACAAGGAGTATAAGTGGAGAAGAGTAAAGAACAACCTGCCATATGATTAGAGGCACCAGATCTAGGATCCAAGGAGTTCTGTCCTCAGTTAGCACACTGAAGGTCTGAGAAAAATTACCTTTCTGTGCAATGGAGGCAGATGGAATACAAGTTGAATTCAGGAGTTTCATAAGACATTCCAACTGTTCTTTATTGAGGGAAACTAAAGAATTTTCGGGTGTTGATTCTTCTAAACCCGTTTGGAGAGTTCTGTTAGTCACTTGATCAGATTGTCCATTTTTCAAATAAGGAGGCTTTCCATGCAACTTCCAGCAAGTCTCACGGGTATGACCAGGTTTTTTACAATGATCGCACCAGGGTCTGTTTCCCCTTTTATTCCGAGTATCGTTACCTCCATTTGAGGTATTAGAGAATCGATTGCTTTTGGCTGCCAGTGCTGATGATTCTGTTTCAAGAGTCTCTCGAGTTTCCTTTCCCAGTATAACGTTCCTTCTGCTTTCCTCCCTGCGGACTTCGGAGAACACTTCCCGAGTGGATGGCAAAATCTCACGTCCAAGAATTCTTCCACGAACCTCATCAACATCATTATTCAGATCAGCCAAGAAAGCAAAAACACGCTTTTTTTCAATCATTCTCTTAAATATGACACTGTCTTGTGGAGAATGCCATTCATAATCATAAAATAAATCCAACTCCTGCCACAAGGTTCTGAGAGTATTGTAATATTGTAAGACACTTAGATTACTTTGTTTTGTATTCCGAATTTGAGTAGAAATTTCATAAATCTGAGCTGAATTTCCCAGATCTGAGAAAGTCTCCTTTGCAGCCTCCTAGATTTCTTGGGCGGTAGTAAGAAACATGTACGTCTTGCTGATTGACGGCTCCATTAAATTTATCAACAGGACATGATTAGGGCATTCTCCGATTCCCAGATCTCAATCATTTCAGGACCTTCCTCCGGTTTTTTCGTTACTCTAGTTAAAAAACCGATCTTTCCTCGTCCTTTGATGAAGAGCTTAACTGACTGGGACCATTGGAGATAATTTTCTCCATTGAGTTTGTGGATGATTGGTTGAGTAGAGAGATTGTCATGGATCAAAAGATTGGTTTTTGAAGAAGAGGATTTCGTTGGACTAGAACCAAGTATGTGGTCACCCACACTTGATGTGTCAGACATAGTGGCTTGTTCTAGAAATAATAGATGAGAATTGCTGTAGAAAAAACTGAAAGAGAAAAACTACCACAGGATTTTGATACCAGAAACGAGCCTAAAGCTCTGATACCATGTGGAATCGGTAGGTTTTAGAATATCTAGCCGAATAATCTCCATCTTATTCATAAGAGGTGATGTGTCTCATCTATATATACAATAAGATAGATAAAGAATTAGGAAACTAACTCCTAATTACTCCTAATTTACAGCCATAAAATAGGCCATAAAATAGGATCTAAATCAATCATTCAAAAATTACATTTATTTTCCTAAAATAAATATTTCTAAGTAATAGGAAACATTCCTAAATAAATGCATCATTCCAACAGTGCGGTTAAATGGAATAGAAATTTGTCACTAACTGTAGGGAGGATTGGTCAGTTTATTGTATTGATGGAACAAAAGTTTGCAAAACAAGATGAAAATATGTTTCATTATGATCAATTTCCTTACATTCTAACAGGGAAATGCATATTGCCTTTCTGACTTCCACTATTATGTCCCTGGCAAAACTATCCTCCTTTTCCTGGCATTGAAACTTTCATTCTTAACCTGCAATACATTTGTCTCTTTTAGTTCCTGACAAGTAGCTGTGCTAGCTTTTACAACTTTCAATCTTTTGCATGTCCTTGACATGATACTATTCCCTTGCTGTGTGATCCATGCTTCCTTAGATAACAAGCTTGAAGTTGAGTTTTGCATTTGAGTTTGGCTTAATAATTAGCCAATTTTGGGAACCAGCTTTCTTGTTGGAAACATGAGTAAAAAATATATGTATGGTTCAGTATTTGGTGCCTATGTCCACAAGTGATGAGGACGAACAACTTAGATGCAAGAGGTACAAAAAAGACAGAGGAGAAAGTCTTTGAAAATCTAAAACCCTTTATGTCCTCCCTACAGAATTCGGCAATCACTAAAACCGTAAGGATAGGATATACTACATTATAAATGGGCAGTGGGCCAGACCCCCTAGATCTGCAAGACATAGTTTTCAGAATTGGATTTCACAGAATAGGTCAACAGAGCGCATTCAAGGCATAAGCATAAAAATTTCCATATTGATTTGACTTGTACCCTAACGCACACAACAATAATAGCAAATGATACTCCATCTCCTTACAAAGTCCTCAATCAAAAACTTAAAGTTAACATTGATAAATTTTGTGAAACAATCATTACTCCATATTTCAAGCCATTGTGCGACATTCAATCACGTGGTACATTATTTTTAGTGGAAAATCCCTTTACCCTTGTGGCTTGGCTCAAAATTATTTTTTCTAACTTGTGGTTCAAAATATGTCAAAGTCCCCCCTGTTACACAATCCTTTTTACCAGCATCAGACATGTCTTTTTGCGAGAACAATCTCACAAGAAATGTCAATGCATCCTCACAATAAAGTATCTGATGCTGCCAGCACTTCTAGATTAGGGAGCACATGACATTCATTCGCCCTCATGTGGCTGATTTGACAAAAAAGTTTAAAGTCTAAAATGAGTATTAAGTGGCTTTTGATTAATCCAATTTTGCACCTACAGTAAGGAATGACAAAGGACAATCTAGAACTACCATGAGATAGACATCCAACTGCGAAATACATATTTTTGTGGTTCTGTCAGTTCACATACATCTTTCTTTTTCTCTAGTTATCATGGATATATGGTATAAAAGAGGATGCGACTCCATGTAAAACACATCTGGAAGTGTTTTCATTCTTCCTACGTCTGCTTTTCTTTCTCTCTCTCTCATTTTTTATCTTTCATTTTCAATCAATGGACAAGAGTGTGCATAGTTTTCGAATCTTCCCTACAAGTGGTGGAATATTGCAGCATCTTCAATTAATGTGATAAAACATGCATTCTTGTTATCTGCAGACACACCACATCACTGGCGACATACTTACGGAAAATACTTCTGACTCTGAGGCATGAAAATGGACTTTCCCTCTGTAAAATTTATGGAGAGCACGGATCTAAGGTTAGTTGTTACCTAAAAGGTCATGGTCATTTCCTTTATTCCACAAAAGTTTCCCGAATCAGCCAATGTATTCAATTTTTCAATCAATAAAATGAAACTCTGAATTCCATTCTCACTTCTGATAGGAATTTGCTTGTATTTTGTTTTCCCTTGTTTTTAAGAAATACCATATCCTGGAGGTTCGAGAGACTAGATTAGTGTATAAAATTCTCTGCAAATATAGAATAAAATGTAGGGAGAGTCATACAATTATTTTTTCCATGACAAAAATAATAAAAAGAAGGCAGAGAGTGCTACTTCTCTTTACTTTCTTCAGTTTTTTTATGAGTTTTAGGTTTGTATCTGGATTTATTCAGTAAGCATCCTTCTGTTCAGTTGATGGCCGCTACCTCTCTCTCACTCCCTCTAAATTGGTCTTGGTTTATCCTTGGGAATTTCTGTTGGTTTCTAGATTTTTATCCAAATGAGCCATTTTCTGTTTATGCTGTATTTAGATTGTTCTTGTTTCTTTCTAGGACTTTGTTTATCTTCCTTGTGTTTTTTTTTTTTTTTTTTGGGAGTTCCCTGTGTATGGATATGGATGTGCTCCAATTTGATTCTGATATTTTCCCCCTTTATTTTTATTCCTTGTTTGGATGTTGGGTACTTTTCCTTTTTGTATGTTCTTTAAAGTTTTCCCTCAGGAGTTGCTCGGCTCGAGTAAAGTTTTTTCTTATTAAACAATAGAACTAGAAAAATCCTCTCCTTCCCTCTTTTCCTCTTTCCATTTTCCTCATGCCTTGACTGTGGGATGTAAAATTTGATGTTGTTACTACCAGAGTTAGATTCTGTCTTTTCTCTTCGTCAAGTTTTAGGGTTTTTCTTCTGTGTTATTTGCTGGCCATTTGTGCTTTTCGGCTATTGTTTAACTTTCTTTTTTTATTGGGGTTTGGCTACACTTGTTCCTTTCTTATTATCTGAATCTTACAGTTGGATTCTTCATTTTGAATTACTTAGTGTGTGATCAGGGTTTAGCTCTGCTCCGATGTGTGTTGCCATTTGTAGTTTGTTTTCTGACTTACTTTTTGCCCTTCCAATTAGGTACTGTGTAACAGATTGGGTCCTACAGTTGCATTCAACATGAAACGCTCAGATGGCTCGTGGTATGGATATCGTGAAGTGGAAAAGTTGGCTTCATTATCTGGAATTCAGCTTAGGGTGATTATATGCTTTCTGGCTTTTATGTTTATATTGTCACATGGAGTCAAGAATGGCACAATTGTCATGCCGGCATCAATTTCTATTCATTGTAGCTAGTTTTCTCAAATACAGTGATGACTTGCTTACAACGTTGAGATAGGCAATAGGGGTTATACATTTTTATAAATAATTTTTTTTTCCATCAATCATCATATTTCATGCATTCAGAACCAACAGGGCTTCCTTTTACAAAAGATGTACTACTGGATTCTCTAAGGATGAAAACTGAAGTTGACATTCTGTAGCATATCTGTTTCCTGATTGATTTTTGCAGTTGCCTTACAAATTTTCTAAATAAGGTTGATAACTTTCTGTGGCATATCTATATTCCAGCATGAGGGGCATATCACCATATTGCTCAGGCTAATGTCTAGTTCCCCCCATTCGTTCAACATATGTCCTGTCTTCTTTCTCCTCCACCTCACGTGCTACTCAATTGTTTTGGTTAATTGTGATCACGAAAATTCTAGTGAAAATTTTGCTGTAACTGTAAGATTGTTGCTGCCAGAAACCATTTTCATTATGGTTGCAGTAACTGTACAAGTCTAGCCATCTATTTTAATTGTCGCCTCAATTGATGTTTTCAACTATGTTTCTGAAATGGGAATTGATAGGTGGTCAATATTTTTTATCCTTGACACTTGCTGCAAGCATATTTCTTTTACCCATATCCTTAAAACAATTATTATTGGAGCTCTATGTTAATTGAGTAAAGCTTCATCTGCTGATCTGTTGTGAGAATTTTCCTCATTCATGCTTCACTTGTTATCTTCATTCCTTGATCTGTTGTGAAAACTTACTATTATGCATCATGAAAGTTGTTACTTTTTGGTCCCATCCTAGCTGTATCACTGTCATGTCCTTGTTGAACTTTAGGCATATAACCATATTTATATTTGTAATTTTCATGCGGAATATCCATATCCACACTTCATAAGCAAAGACAAGGTACTATATCCTTGTCTTTTCCTTGGTTAGCATATATGCTAACGAGGTGTATGAACTATTTTCACCCACTGCCAAAAGCAAAGTACAAAAGGAAGTCTTTTGCCTCATTGTATTATCAGTTATAAAGTGATTATAAAGTGGTTTCCTGATTTTTCTTAGAAATGCATCCATGTGTTCCTTCTTAATTTAATTCGCTTCATCCATGCAACAACTTTTTTTTTCCTTTTCTTCAAATTGAACTCTTTTCAGACATTGCTATTCTGTGCTTACTTCAGACATTAGAGTATGATGATCCAAGAGTACGAAATTCAAACTGTCTTCAAGGCTGACAACTTCCTTTCTTTTTTTTTTTTTTTTTGTTTTGTAATCAGACAGGGTGTTTCTGCAACCCTGGTGCTTGTGCTAAATATCTTTGTTTGTCTCACCTTGATCTTATTTCCAACATTGAGGTAATCTGTCAGCAACAGCATAGTCCAGATCTTAATTTTAAGTTTGTGATGCATGAGTTTGGTTTTTATCTGCTGTTGAAGAGTTCAATTACACTGTAAGCATGATGTTTTAAATTTAGGCAGGGCATACTTGCTGGGATGATAAGGATGTAATCAATGGAAAACCTACAGGGGCTGTCAGGGTATCATTTGGTTATATGTCAACATTCGAAGATGCCAAGGTTGATGTTTAATTGATGATAAGTTACTTTTTCCACTTTTTAAAATTATGGTTTTACTAGCACCCTGGATTGAATTCCCTTTTTAGTAAAATATCAGAAGGATAGTGTCATTTTCCGCAAAATGGATTTTAAATCAAGACTTTTCCGGGCAGCTTGGTTCTTCAAAGCTAGGTGTTCGACCTAGTACAACTACTAAATGAGAGCTAAATCCTATTTTGCTGATAAATTAACTGTAAGATGTGTTTCGAGATCTGTAAATAATTGAAATTCTAATATATTCTCTTGTTTTCATGTGCAGAAGTTCATAGACTTTTTAGTGAGCTCGTTTTTATCATTTCCAAAGCAAACAGGAGAAATGAAGCTTTCAAAAGCAAGAGCAATCCGGACCCTAAATGGAGGTAATTATTCATATGGCATGTTGTTTTCTCTCGTTCGCAAGTCTTAGCTTTATTATTTGATGGCTTAAAATTGTTGTTCATGATAATGGTTTTATTGATGAAATCATGGCCTCTGATGACACTCTGCAGCCATTCATTCTTTTTGTTTACCATTTTTTAATTTCATGTAAGACTGTTCTAAAATTAATTACTCAGGTTAGGTGCAGCATCATATTATTCTTTGGTTTCTCTTGTTATTTTTTGAAGTCATTGCCCTATCAATCTATTTCATCTCAATAATATGTCGGTATATCCGTAAAAGCATAGAAATTCTGATGTGCATAAACACAATTTATTGATGATCGTTGTAGGAGAAATTTAAAAAAGATGCATTTAATTATTGATTAATTCAAGAAAGATGCATCTAATTATTGATTGATTCATCCATTTACCTATGACAAATTGTGCATGTGTGGTAGAAGGGGAAACGGGGTGAAACATTATCCCCTAAAAATCTTCACCTTTTTATGGATGTTTGGTAAACACCCCCCCCCCCCCCGGGGGGCGGGGAAATATAGGAAACTAATCTCCCATTCCCAATTTTCACTCGATGTCTTGTTCTCTCTCTCTTTCTCACTCTCTCCACCCAAAATGAACTTAGAACTCTAATTCTATTTGCCTGGATCAACCCTTCTGTTGTCTCTCTCACTTAAGACACCTAATCTCCACTCCTTTCACTCTGCATCACTCTGCACTAATCCAAATTACTGAAGGTTATCTCTCTTCCACCCTGATTTACAGTTTTTGGTCTTTTCAGCTTCAAGCTTTCTGACTACATGTTTCTGCAACTTAGCTTTGATGAAATAATTGAGTATAAAGTCTACAGATTAGTAGCTAAGAAACTCAAATCTAACTCCTCTCTGTCCAAACTCTTGAGAACCATCAAGTGAAAGAGGTAAAAGCGAATGAAGCAAATGGAGGAAAAGGAGGCTGACTATACCAAGATGAAGAAAGCCACTGGTGATGAAGGATATGGCAATGAGACCTACAAATTTGTTGGGCACAACTTGAAATTTCCTCTTTCTCTTCCAGAGCCAATGGTGCTCTTGACCTAGAGACCCACACAAATTTCCTGTCACCCCTGTGCTTTTTTTTTATTATTATTATTAATCATACCAAATGAGATTAAAATTTAGGGGGTTGAAATTTACCCTGCTGTTCAATAATTTAACCACACGTGGAGAAAGAAGAAATATTATGGGAGTAACATGTTTTCTTGAAATATTACCCTCATAAATTTTCACTTTCAAAATATTCCCTTCCTACTGCATGCCCCAAGAAGTATATTATTAAATTCCATGAAAAGCATGAGCACTCAGTCAATGTTACTTTACTCACAATTTTAAGTCTTACTTTCTTGCTCTACACAGGATTTTTTTTTTTTTTTTTTTCGAGTTTGAGAAAATTTTGTTAAATATTCCCTTGCTGCTATATATAATATATTTTTAAAGACAGATTATCTTGGACTTTCGTTGTTCTCAATTTTCATGAGAATGTAATAAATAAACTGTCTGTTAATTAATGACGTGCCCTGAAGGAAGACATTCATGTGCAGGTGTCCATATTAAGTCTATTGTTGTGTACCCAATAAAATCATGCGAAGGATTCAGTGTGGAAAGTTGGCCATTAAGCAATACAGGTAGCCATTTGCCTTTTTTCTTGCAATGTTGTTTTTTATTGTTGATGATTTAAGTATCATACTAGAAATTTTCAAGTTAAATTTTTTTTATTAGGATTATCATACAGTAAAACAAAAAAGAAGTATAGGTTGAGACTCATTAGAATATCAAGTGGCTACTTCCTTTTGGGTCCCATGACTGCCCATTGACTTTGATTTGTTAGGAGTTGGTATTATTCTTCTGAATGGTTGTTTAAAATTAAAAGAGTGGCAGGATAGGAGTTAAGCTTCGGTTGGTCCCCCCATCCCCAAGCCCCCATGTGCAAAACACGCAGTAAGTGTAATCTATTGATAGTTCATGTAATATTAGTAAAAGTTGTACAAGACAACTGTCAACGAGTGCTTTAATTGGAAGTACTTCTTGTCTTTTCAGATTTTTACCTCCTCCTTGACCTCCACATTAAGATCTTTTATGTTTCCACTACCAGATATTTGCTGATCCTTATGATGGTGATAAAAAGGCTATGATCATGAAAATTGAGGATACCATATTATCCTTATGTTAGCTTTTATTTAAGGAATGTGCCTTTTCTATTAGAAAGATCTTAAATATGGGAAGAGCAATTATATTCTTATTTGATTGAGTCAAAATTACAAAGGACAGTGCATCACCTCAAGCATTATTTTCTTGTGAATTTAAAATAGGATTACGGCATGATCGAGAATGGCTTCTCAAAAGTCTAAGTGGTGAAGTTCTTACACAGAAGCAGGTGGGTCCATTTATCTGGATGGATAAGTCCTCTCCCTTTAACATGTACTGCTAAATGAACCCTGCCAACTGGCATGCTTATAAAGCTAATATTCAATCTTCTTCATTCTGTTACACATATACACAATCATTCTTGGATATGCAAATTTATGCATGTAATAAATTTGAAGGGATTCTAATTTCGGGTACTCTTCAAATATTAGGTTTTAACATTAATTTCAATTGCATTTCTTCTTTCCTATAAAAGAAAAACTAATGTTCTGGTGCATTGAGCTATCATAAGTGCTTACAAAGTTGTCCAGCTGTATAAACTTTCAATTAGAGTGAGGTTCTTTGGGAGAATCTTTCTGATTGCCTAACCAACATGGGGTGACATTCTTCGGCTAAATCTTGAGAAAAGAGGATGAATTACCTGGAAAGTCTTCTGAGGAAATATGAGGAAAGGAGAGACGTTATAGATTTGCAAGCATCATAGTCGGGTTCATTTACTGACATGAATAAATTCAAGTAGAGATCATTTAGCTTGGTGCCATACTGGCTACATCCAGCATAATGCTTTTTCCGAACATACTCTTAATTCATGCGAAATTTCATAAATAGCCCTGTTGTGGAATATTTGCTTCTTAATCAATTTAGTGTACTTGTTTGAAGATATTATTCCTTCTACCTTACACTAAGGCTCTCATTCTTGTTGGTTCATCCTCTTAGTACCACGGTGTCTGTCATAAATCATACATTTCATATTCAGTTTTTGGTAAGTGTGATCTAAGGTTGACATTAGCTATAAAAAAAATAGGGAACCGGCAACTGCTAAATAATAATGCGTGAGATGAATATATGCATGAGACTACCCTCCATGTTCAGAGCATGGAAATCAGTGACAGGCTTCGACTTTATAGCAAAAAATGATCTTTTGAAACACTGTTGTACACCTGGACTCCATATTTCATTTGGCTTAATTCATAGAAAGCAGTGATTAAATTTAAAAATGCAAAGAACCTCTGCTACTATTATCTATGACCAGAACCTTGTCCATCTATTCAGGAGTCTGCAATCACCATCAAGTGCTGCACCAAATTTCGGTATATATTACTAATGACCTTGCATATGCTGAAACATTACATTATATCACATTGACATACGGACTTGGACATTGAACCTCCCTATGCCACATACATGTGACACCTCTTAGTTACATAATCTTTTTGAACTTTCAATGACTTTTACCATATTTTCAGTATAAACTAGTTACCTTATGCCCCGACCCTCCAGATTATAAATCTGCCTCTTCTGTTTATTGTGCCAAGATCTTTAGTCTTCATTATCCTTGATTCTTTAATTACACATTGTTCAAACTTTTGTGACACCAGAAAGCTTTTCTTTCTTTACCGACATCGATTGCCTGCATGTCTCGTTGTAGGTTCCAGAAATGCGCCTTGTCAGTACATATATTGACCTCAATCGCAACATACTGTTTGTAAATTCTCCACACTGCAAAGAGAAACTGAAGATAGAGCTGAAATCAAGTTCATTAACTGGTGGCGAAGAAGAAATGAATTTAAATGCACGCAGGTGCGATTTTTCAGCTGATGTTATGTGTTCCTCTTTACAATGCCTCTATATATTATCTCATCAATCTATCTATTTGAATTTTAAGAAAAACTAAATGTCATGATATATTGTTGCTGGTCTTAAGTCAATGGCACTCGGCAAATTGTGCGCTAAAGCAATGATAATAATATTTTTCAGATTGTGATATTTTCTGTTATTTCTAGAAGCCATCACATTAAGGTCTAGAAATAAACACTTGTTTTCAGGTGCTGATTTGTGTTAAGCTCAGCAACAAAAGTTTGAATTAATATGTTTTCATTTTTCCAATCCCTTTTTCTTTTTCACTTCATGTTTGGAGGATGTTTTCCTTGTATCTTTCTTACATTCTAATAGTATATAATTCTTTTTGCATTAAATGAAAAAGGTTTCAAATTTAGATATCCAAAGGTGGTTAGGAAATGATTGATAGAGAGACTACATAACTTTATTATGATGTGATCCAAATGTGTTTAGCAGTTTTAACTAAATGCTACAGGGTAAAAGCTCTTACATGAGAAACTGGGTGTTCCTCAAAAATCATAAAAATTCACTCAGTTAAAAATAACTGTTGTCTATTCCTTTCTAAGAAGAAAAACCACATTGAATTTAACCACTGATTGTAATGAAAATTAGATGGATAGACATATTGTATGCCTTTTTGAGTGAGAAGGCCAAACAATATTACTTCAGCCAGGAGATCCATGGATGCCCTCTTCAGAATTTTGGATGTCTTATTATTCACTTCAACTAAGGTACTGTAATTTGTTCTCTTAACAAAAGAAAAAAAAAATGGTACTGTGATTTGTATGTTTTAACTCTCCACTTCTTGACCAATACATCATAAAATAGAAAAGAAAAAAAAAAGGAGAAGATAAAACCAATCTGATATAAGAAGCAAAAAGTTAGAATGGCCAATTCTCAAAACATCAATAGTTCGAGGATCTGAATGAAGTCGAACATTGAGATTCACCCATATTTCTGTATGATGGAGATCTAGGAACGTAAAATATGTTCTTTGTTGCAATGGTTCAAATATAAATCTGTGAAACATCATATATGTTCCAGAACTTGTGTAATACCACGTTTTCAGGAGTGTACACAAGATATCATACTTAGCATGAGGGAACATGGAAGGCTGTGTACATCATACAGATAACCCACACTAGGATCATAAAATATGCAACATTTATCTCCGCAGTTAAAAGGTGAGAATAGCATCTAGGGCACTGTAAATTTTAACTCCTTGGAGGTATTGAGTGATGCGATTTAATTACCATTTTTCACTCATCCCAAACTACTTAAAACTACAAAGTCAATCAGTCAAACTTTTCAACTGCATCTCTAAGTCCTCAAAATTGTAAGTATTTTGTCAGAGCCATTTGATGAACCAAAATCCACCTAATAATGTAAAAAACTACTGTTTGCCCATTTAGATAAGACTATTGATGTTATGTATATGCAATTTTCATTGGTGGCAGCAGCAAATAATTTCCTAAACCATCCATTTGTACTCGGAGTAGTAGGCTTTGTCTATTCCACTCAAGTGTTGCAACTTAGATGCAGATGCTTTACACTTGTTATTTTGTTATTTTTATGTTTATGCTCGTGAAAGAGGGATCGTGTGTGAAGAAATGATTGAAATGTTATTATTAATTTCAGTTATTGAGAACAAGTTGAAGATATGAGTAATTTTAAAACTTTTTTTAGATTTCTTGAAATTTTAACGGGATTGAATTCTGAAACGTTGTGTTATATGTAGTTTTTAATTTTGGATAAGTCACATTAACTTTAACTACACTTTGTCAGAAGTTTATGCTGTGATGCCTGCTTGTGATTCAGATATCATGCTCAGAGCTTTGATGATGAAGTCGATACTTGGTTTAGCACTGCTCTTGGTCGACCTTGCGCTCTATTAAGATGTTCAAGTTCCGGTGATTACTCATGCATGAACAATGGCTCAAACCTGCAAGCTTGCAGAAATCTGGATAGCAGATTGAATTTTGTAAATGAAGCTCAACTCTTATTGGTATCAGAAGAGAGTGTAGCTGATCTCAATGACAGACTAACTTCAAGTATGCTCAATTAAACCCATTCCTATGCTCCAAAAACTCTTATATTTTGCAACTACAGCTA
The DNA here is from genome assembly GCA_033439265.1 of Dillenia suffruticosa. Lineage (NCBI taxonomy): Eukaryota > Viridiplantae > Streptophyta > Magnoliopsida > Dilleniales > Dilleniaceae > Dillenia > Dillenia suffruticosa. The sequence continues at coordinate 9,239,149 of JAVTVX010000005.1, forward strand.
AGTTTTGCACATCACAGCTTCTGGCAATTTTTTATCTTGATGAATCAACAGTCTCATTTTATGAGGACCGAATTATTAAAAGAAAGGGAAAGTACTTTATTTGTCGACCTTAGGGTCTGATCGAAGATGTGCAAATGATGGTCTATTGTTTACTTTGTGAATGACACATAATAACCAGCGGCAAAGCTGATAAATTTCTAGAGCTTTGATGTTTTTAATTTAATGCTTTCTGGCAACTGCTTGATTCTGTTCATAGGAAAGAATTTTTCAATATCTTGGCCTTCCCCCACGGAATTATATCCACTGTTGCTAGACTAGGATAAATGATTGGTAATAAGTTTACTCATGGTCTCCCCACCCATAACCTTAAAGAATGGCATTTGTATATCCTCTTTGCCTTGTGCATACTTGCACCTTATCAAGCCTGCACAGAAATCCATTCACTATGAAGAATTGTTGGCAGCATTCCATGATTTGTCTGAGCAAATTTTCATAATGTTTTTTCCATATACATGGTTGTTTATATATTATACAATTTCTGAAGCAACTCAACTATCAAGAAAGTAAATTTGCACACAAGTTTTCTTATGCACTCAGAGTTTTCTTCGCTATTATTGTTGCAAGCAAAATTAAAAAAATAAATTTCATAAATGCAGAAAATCAACATGTTAGCCCGATGAGGTTTCGTCCCAATCTCATCGTTGCTGGAGGAGGAGAAGCATATCTTGAAGACACATGGAGGAATCTCAAGATTGGGGATAACTATTTTACAGTAAGTTTCATATATGTCATGATTTTTGAATATATTGTCCACTGGATAACTGTTTTAGATAAAGAATAATTGCTTTCAATAACTTTTTCAATCATCAAGAATAATGTGTAAATAGCATTGACAAACTTCAGTTCTTTCTGAGATTTGCTTCTAATTGCCTTAAGATAAAATTTACTTTTCCTTAGTCAAGTATTTGCATGAGTGCATATACCATGTTAAATAGGAAAGAAAAAGAAATACATACTTGCTGTATATGTATATGTATATGTAATGATATATATTTAAATACTTTCTGCTAGATGCCTTGTAACTATTAGTAAAAACCTTGTACTAGAATGTATTGATACAGACCTTTTTCCACCTGGTAGAGAAATTGATTGAGGTTGCACGAACTCTCTCTCTCTTTCTCTCTTCGCCTGACTTTTCCTTTCTCATGTAGTCATTAGGTGGATGCAACCGTTGCCAGATGATAAACTTGGATCATGAGGAGGGACAGGTGAAGAAATCAAAAGAGCCACTGGCTACCTTAGCTTCATATAGGAGAGTTCAGGTCAACAAAGTAGATTTTCTTTCTTATGAATTTATGTGCTTCATGCTGAGGCATTTTGATTTAGTTTCTTTCTTTTGCTGATTTGAAAATCCCATAATGCAGGGCAAGATACTGTTTGGTATACTGCTCAGACTGGAAAATGGTGACAAATTAGTAGGGGAGAATACGGGTCCACAATCGTGGCTTCAAGTGGGACAAGAAGTTCTTCCTAATATATATTAACTCTTAAGGTACAGATGTTGCCTGTACCAACTTCTGATGTCAAGGAGAAACTATGGACTTAGTAACCCGCCAAAGCTCTCTCCGGCAAACCAGAGAAACATAGCAAGCAACATACAGAGGCCAGCACAACAGAGAAGAAATACACACACACACACACACACAAATATTGATGGATTTTTTTTTTTTTTTTTTTTTTTTTTTTACAGGAATTTGAACATGGGATCACCAGGTTCAGGTTGGGGGAGGGGATTTGTACCACTGTACTGTCCCACACAAATATCGATGGATATGGTGAATATATCCAAGAAAGAAAGAAACCTGTTTTCCCTTGATTGGATTTTGACCTGGTATATGTGACTTGGATGTGAAAGATGCATCTCCCAATTCAAAAATCTTGTAGCAACAGTGGAATTTTGTCAATATTATCCTATGCCCTTTAAGCTAGCTGCAGCTTCTTGATGTAGTAAATTTTGGTCTGCCTAGAATCCCTTTCTAATTTGCAGCCGTCTGAGTTGAAAGAGAATCAGATTTGAAGCTGAGGAAGTGGATCAGAAGGGTTGCTGAGGAAGAGCTACTGCTGAAGAGTTTAAAAGAGAGAAGCTCAGATCACAGCGCTATGGTATAGGATATTGTAGACATCGTTTCATTAGAAGAGAAAACAGAATTTCAGTTTTCTTCTTCTCCTCCTCATCTCTCTGCCCTCTGTTTCTTTAACTTCTAAGTTTATTTCTTCCTTTTTCCACAAGTCTTGATCAGCCGGTTGAATTCATATCTGTTGACATCATCAATCAGCTCCGGTCGGCAAGGGGGTCTGACAGCAACGTTGTTTCATCATTATGCATTTGGTCATTTCGGTTGTCTTTAGGCCCATGTTTTGTTGGCGGTTAGCCATTCGTGGAAATCCTCTTTATTTCTTTTTCTTAGATGGAGGAACTTGGTGTGGTAGCCGGGTAGGGTAGGGTAGGGTAGGGTAAACGCTAAACTCGTGAGTTGTCCTGTGTAAGTTTTGGTTTTAACCAATTTCGTATCTAATAGCGCTAATAATCCGATTCAAGTTCAATATTTACCTTGTCTCAGTTTTTATCGTATAGAAACACTACTTTACTCCTCGTTACTCCAATAATCCAATTCGAATATAACATTTCCCTTATCTCAGTTTTTATTGTATAAAAATATAGCTCTACTCTTTTTTTTTTAGTACGATTTTATTCATAAAAAAAAAGATTAAATGGATTTAAGTGAGGTTTTTCGAAACGTAGAAATAAGCTAAACTCATGTTACGAGTTGTTTCATGTCATAAATAAACTCGAACATTCGTGAAATTTGTTGGATCTATATTTGTATGATAAACTTTTTGAAAATTACATAAACCTTTTTTCCCTTGTAGTAATACTTTAATAAAATAAAAATTTGAGCTAACATTTTAAATAAAAATTTACTTTTTTTATATTTTTGAAATTTTAACTAATACTAATTCTAATTTTTTTTTTAAAAAAAAAATGTTACCTTAATTTAGACTCACTAAAAATTATGAAATTTAAGTCATCACTATTAAAATATTCAAAACTTATGGTCGGCTATACAGGGTATATCCTATACCTACTAGGTTAAAACCTATAAAAAATATCGTATTGTTCATAGGTTCCAATTTTTGTATCCCTACCATACCCTATGATGAAGAGGTATACCCTACCCCACCTTCTCCTTTGCACATCGTTAGGGTCGGATACTGGTTTACCCCATCGGTTTCCTCGCCTCTGGAGGAACTGAAAAGATGAGTCACCCTTTTCTTTTAAGAAATAAGGAAGCTTTTAAGGATAATAAAACGGGTGGAAAGGAAAAAAATATATATAGATATATATACACATATTTTTTGAAAGTGTATTCCGCCCACATCTATTAGGATAGTTTCTTAGCTCTAGCAACAATCTGAACTCGACCTTGTGATCCAAGACTTCCTATTTTCTGGGGTCGTCTTTGTCCCCTGGCATTTTGCCACCAATTCATTTTGTATACGATGCCTTGCTGCTCGATGAGAGCCCCTTAGAGCATATTACAAAGAAATTGAATGCTTCAAAGTTGGGTGATCACATGCACTCAAAATCAAGATTCGAGTCTTGCCTCTCCTTCTCCGTACTAAGCAAAAAAAAAATAATAATCACTAAAAGGGTTCTGGCCCTACAAGATGATCATTGGCTCAATTTTTTTTTCTTACGTGTGTTATAATTATTAAACAATGATAAAAGATGAAAAAAAAAAGGAAAAAAAAAAGATCAAGAAACCCAAAAAAAAGAAGGATGACAGGTGAAAAAAAAAGTAAAAAAAAAAAGGGTAAAGGGTGAAACAAAAAAAATATATAAAAAAAAAGGAAGAAGAAACCCCCCAAAAAAAGAGGGAACAGAAGCCAATTGTTCCCATCCGAGATGACATTCCCTCCCACTCTGTCCTCCTGCATGAGTAAATGGTGAAAAATAAATAAAAAAGGAAAAGAAGAAATAAAAAAAAAGAAGTAAAAAAAAAACAGTAACAAATCGGTAATAGTGAAACAAAAAAAGTGAAAAAAAAGAATGGTGAACGGTGGAAAAAAGAAGTAAATAAAAAAAAGAAGAAACCCAAAAAAAAGAAAAAAAAAATATGTAGGGTAAAAAAAGAGAAGTTAAAAAAAGAAGAAGCAAAAAGAAGGGAAAATGTGAAAAAAAAAACCAAAAGTAGCAAACCAGTGATTGTAGAACAAAAAAAAAGGAGTAAAAAAAAAAAGAAATGTGAAGGGTAAAAAAAAAGGTAAAGAAGAAGAAGAAGAAACAACAAAAAAAAAAGTAAAAAAAGAAAAAAGAAAAAGGGAACAGAAAAGGGTGAGAAAAAAAAAGAAGAAAAAAAGGATAAATGAGTGAAAAAATGAAGAAACACCAAAAAAAGTGAAAAAAAAGGAAATAGTAACCCACTGTTCCTTGCCTAGGTAGCACTCCTAAAGTACTCCCGCTCCTTGAAGAAGAAACCCCTAAAAAAAATGAAACAATATCCAACTGTTTTCATCTGATGTGGCATTCCTCCCACTTCCTTTCCTCCACGAGTGAAGGGTGGAAAAAAATAAAAAAAGAAAAGAAGAAATCAAAAAATAGAAGTAAAGAAAAAAAAGAATAGTAATAAATCGGTAATAGTGAAATAAAAAAAATGAGTGAGAAAAAAGAAATGTGAAGAGTAAAAAAAAAAATAAAAAGAAGAAGAAACCTAAATAAAGTAAAATAAAAAAAAAATAAAAAGAAGAAGAAGATGAAAAAAAGAATAAACAAAAAGAAGGGTAAATAAATAAAAAGATAAGTAAAAAAAAAAAGGCAAAAGTAGCGAACCGGTAAAGTGAATCCAAAAAAAAAAAGAGTGAAAAAAAGGGCGAAAGGTAAAAAAAAATAAAAATGAAAAAAAAGAAGAAGAAGAAAAAGAAAAACTCAAAAAAGGAAAAAATGTTCCTGTCAAACGTGGCACTCCCAAAGTACTCCTCCTCTTTGAAGAAACTCAAAAAAGGGTGGAGCAAAAACAAAAGAGAGGTGAAGGGTGAAAAAAATAAAAGAAAAAATTCAAAAAAAGTTAAAAAAATAAAAGAGCGAATGGTGAATGGTGAAAAAAAGAAATAAAAAGAAGAAATAAAAAAAGCGGTAAATGAGTAAAAAGAGAAGTATAAAAAAAGGACAGTAACAAATTGGTAATCGTGGAATAAAAAAAATAAACGAAAAAGAAGTTAAAAAAGAAGAAGAAGAAGAAGAAACTTAAAAAAAATAAAAAAAAAGAAATAAAAGAAAGGAAAATGGTGAAAAAAAAGAAAAAAGGATAAATAGGTAAAAAAAAAACCCTAAAAAGGGAAAAAAAAAAGAGTGATAAACATTGGCAAACTGTTCACTGCCGAAGTGATAAAGCCTCACACACCCCCTCCTCCTCTTGTTCTTTTCTATAAATAAATAAATAAAATAAGAGAACTGCTTGCGCTATAGAAATTAGAGGATCTAGTAATAACATGTTTCGGTGCAATGATATCACATAATGTAGGTATGAGAAATTACAGTCAACCAACCTCCCCCTCTCCAAGGAAGAAAGATTAAGTTGATGGCGCCGTTCTTCAGTTTGTACAGAATTTTTATTTATTTCATTTTTATTTTTTGTCGCTTCTTTGGATCCAAAAGTTGAGAGGCGTGATATTTTTTTTTGGATTAAGAATTAAATCTGAAATCAATATATTGGAGAGAGAGATTATGACCATTAAAATGTCTCATTGGGACAGAGACGCATGACATGATATTATGAAGAGTTTTTTTTTGTACCATGGTATAGTCACTACTCAGTATTCGAAATTTCGTCTCGATTAATCTGGATTGATCGCTGTAAAGTCCATTTCATGGGAACGGGTCTCCGAACATTATTTTTTTTATGTCTAGGGATAGTCAAATTCCCAACGTAATTAAGAGACGAAAATATCTATTCCATCTGTGACAACAAGTATCGGTATTATGACGGGTATAGCTGTACTGAACTAGTGTCTAAATCAGGTGAAAGACAATGGGCCGGCCTAGTTCGAAGTTTGGGGTCCAATCCAAGAACCAGAGCACTTGAGATGGGAGGCCAGTGGAGAACACATGTTAGGTACTCGGTAGGAAAAAGGTCACCAAAGAAACTACAAAGGAACAAAAAGAGATGAAAAGAAGACGACAAATTTGGCAATGGTGGGGAGTGGGGAAAGTTTTGAGGGTGGGGGGGGGGGTGTTCACGGGTGTAAGAACTTTTCCCTTTTGATCTTTTTTTTTCCCCTTCATTTATTTTATTGTCTTTTTTGGGCTTCAATGATGCGGCCAAGAGACCTGTGACAACCCAATGAATTCACGGTCACTTTCACTAGGAATTTCAACAATAACCCCATCCTCAACCCCCAAACTCCCCCAAAAAAGCTGCAACTCTTTCTCACTTATGTCCATCTGTCCCTTTTCTTAAGGAAAATTATTGATTCTATCTATATAGAGCCATGAAAAAGGGGGACTGTGAGAGTGTTTGATATGATACTATGATGCAAAAGTTGGTGAGCTTGTTTTGGATGGTGTTGGGGGTATGGTTGTTGGAAAATGGGGATGTCGTTGGGGCAAGTAGTAGTAATGGAGTGAATGTGGGGAACATATCAAAGGTGGAAGATGCTGTAAACTTCCACATGTACTATGGTCAGTCTTTCAAAGTTATTAAGAATGCCATCGATGGCAAAAGCTATCTTCTCATCCAGGTTACCCCTTTCTCTTCTTATCTCTTAACCCACATTTATATTTGACAATTAATCTTTGGTGGCTACTGAAATCTTTGTGCCATGTACAAAATACTGTTTTTTAGATAACTAGATGGTATATATTTTTATAAAAGTAAAATAAAAGAAAATCTCGCATAATTTGCTTGGCTTTATTAGTAAATTTCTATTGGATAAATCTTATTGTAAACTTTTTATAATCTAACATTGTTGAATTTTTCTAATCTTTAAGAGGCACATTAAACCCAGAAAACTTTTAGTGAGAAACATTCGCTTAACTATATATATAATACTTGTGTATATATGTATACATTTATATGTTTCTAGCACTTGAAAATTCCTTTTCCATGTATTTTATGGTTAGGTGCTTTCTTTAACTCCTATGCTTCAATGACTCAATGATGAACAAAATACAATCCCATGGTTTCATTCTGCAGGATAATTTCCTAAAATGGTGGGAATGAAACCAGATTGTCATTTAATTTTTGCCAATAAAAATGAGGAAAAACACTTTTGCTCCATGAAAGTGACTCGCCATAACCTGACATGTCAAAGGAACATAAGCCTTAATTAATCTTCTTATATCTTAAGCGGCTGAGTTGAATAGTTATTATGGCCTCTGCATATATGCCTGAATACAATTTAATTTATGAAAGCAGAATAATTCGAGAATGGCAGCAAGGACAAAGTATTGCACATCAAGGATCAAATCATTCGTTATCCCTTTATCAAACTATTCCGTTCAAACTGAGTCTTTCCCAGGTGAACCTACACCTACCCCATCTCCCTTGCTTCTCTCCTCTCTCTCTCTTTACTTTTTTAGATACATTTGTCCTTTCATTTCCCATTCCTTGTATTGTACCAAATTAGCTCATGGATCTTAATTATATGAGAATTACATTTCTATAGGATAAGAATGGTCTTTCCATCATGCTATTTTCTGTTATTGACTAACTCGGTTTCGTTTCTGTCTTCTGCAAATTTCAGTTTCCTTCTTTGAGGTAAGCACTGCGTCATTGTGCAAGTTGATTTGACATTTGGTTTGTTCTAATTTATGTAAGTGGAATGTAATTAAATTGAACAAGTGTATCTGCTCTTTAGTAACACAAAAATGCCAATAACTTTTGTCACAGTTACTAGGCTTACTAGGAAACCTCAAGGGAATTACATCAGATGCTGTGGCTTCACAGTGTGTATTGAAACTATACCAAGGAGGAGAAATTGAGTTAATAGACAAGAGTGAGACCCAACAGGTACAACAATTCCAAGCACATTTTACGGGCATCACTGACCAAGTACAAGCCTGCAATTTTGCCACTTTTCTTCCGTCTTCAGAAACCAATCCACTCCAGGTAGGGTTACCCACTTTTCTTTGCTCATCACTGAATAAGAAAAAACATGCTAATACTACTTACTGTGTTGGGGGGTTTATTTTAGAGGGCAGAGTGGATCAAATACCTGGGAGTTTTTGCAAATGTGGAAGACAGAGCCAATAAAGTTTATGATGCAGTAAGATGAGATTAATAAATATGTATAACTTGTCTCTCTTCAGTTATAGTTATATACAAATTTTATGTCACGTTATGCAGATTAAAGACAACTATATGTGCCTGACCAAAGCTGCAGCAGGCAGAGCTACTTCCTTTAAACCAATAGTCGCTTGGTTAGAGTATAACAATGTAGCGCTCTCTCTCCCTCTCTGTTTCTCCTGACTGCTTCTTGTTGTGCTTATATATCTACATTTGTAGGGTATATGGTCCTTTACAAACGAAAATTACAAGATGAAGGTAAATCTAAGGCCTTGTGTGATGTTACTGTACTTTGTATTTAGTATTTACTAACAAATTTAGATAACTGGTATTTACCAGTATGTGGAGGATGCAGGTGGGGAGAACATAGATGCTTCTATCAACAAATTCACCTATGACATTTCAGTTCCTGATGATGTAGATGAATTACATGCCATCTTATGCGTAAGCCCCCCATCCATGGCCCTACCTCTCACTAATTATTGTTACTTTCTTGTGTTTTTTGTTTATAATTCTTACATTTTGATTAATTCTTTCAGACGGTTGATGTGGTCATTGATGAAACCTACACGTCCAACCCAGCCAGTTACAATGTCTCCACCTTTCTCCAAAACCTTAATGTCGATGATCATTCGTGTTTTCAATTTCTAACAATTCAAAGCCTGTGGAGATATGACAAGAGACTTCAAAACTTCACTCTTGGTAAGCCATCTTATATCTACATTTTCTCTTAATTATGTTCTTTAGGGCTGTGAAGAGTTGAGTTAGAAGGTGTTCATTCAAGCTTGGTTCATTTTTGAAAAAAGCCAATGCAAACTTAAAAATCTTGTTCACACTCGGCTCCTTTTGTTAGTTGAAGAGTTTACTTACATGAATGATCTAAACTCTATATTCAATTCATTAATCAACCAGTTTTATTTATGTTTAGCTGTGACCGGACCCTTTATCAAGTTGATTCGCAAGCTGTAACTCTAATCCTTCTAATATGTCAGCTCCTAAATTAACACATTTATATTAATCCTTGGAAAGATTGGTTTGATGGAGCAATTTCGCAACCTCACCTGGTTTTGGCGGATCTAATTGAAGCATTCTTTCCTACGGGGGCTTATGCTACAATGTATTTGAGAAACATTGCAAAGGTAATGTACACTAGTCTCAAACTATGAAGAATCAAATGTTTATTCTCAAGACTTATGGAAGTCAGGAAAAATTACAGGAAGAGGGAGTTATAAGCATCAACTCTGGAATGTGTGACAGAGATGGCTCAAGCCCAATGGAACCTATGATCCTAGGTTGCGGATAGGATAATGTAATCACATATTCAACCTCTTGATCCATCTGTTTCACATTATTTCTATTAAGATGTTCAAATTGTTCAATGAGTTGCCTACCAAACTTATGACCGATCCTGCAGAGTGTTGCAGGACTACCAAATACTCATTAACGACTGATGCTTTTGAGAAACCTTGTCTTATATGCATGCTCGAAAGCTCATAAAAAATTTGTCTAAGACAACTTTATCTCCCTGCATTGAATTACTAAGAAGCATCACTTTACTTCATTTTTACTTTAAAAAGTTATAGCTGCAATTTATAGAAGTTTCAAAAAGGAGCAAAGTTTATTGCAAAATTTAGGGATGAAAGCTTACAAATTTCATTGCAAAATTGAGACGAGAAATTTTGTTACCGAAAAATGTTCAATGCAAATTTCGTCGGTTATTTTCTTTCATTGCAAATTAACAACGAATTAATTCATTACAAAAATTATCACTGTTTAACAAAGAAAAGATCCATCGATAATTAACAACGAACTTGACAACAAATCTTTAGCAATACACTTAATGACTAATTTTTGACAACGAACTTAACGACGAATTTAATAATAAATTTAACAAAAAAAAATACTTATTTGAGTTGCCTATATCATTTGCGACAAATTCTTAATAACGAATTTAGCTACAAATTCTTAACAATGAATTTAGGGATGAACTTTGCGAAGAATTTTTTAAGCTACAAAAAATATTTTGGAACGATGAATTAAATCATCCAAGATACATCCAATCTTAAATAAAATCCTCATCCAACCTTAAAACTAAATTTAATCATCCACACAAAAGCCTTAAAAAACATCCATCAACAAAAGTCGAAATTACAAAAACAAAAAATATCTAAAATATATAAACACCCATCAACAAAAGTTTCAAATCCATCAATAAACGAAATCTTCATCAATAATCTATTCATTATTTTGCTGCCCATCACCTGGAAGGTCATCATTGGGCCCATCACTTGATTGATTAGTAGTAAGAAAGGAGGAATCCGATTCTAATTGAGATTGAAGTATTGTAAAATGAATTGTGTTTGAGATTCCAACGACATATATCACTCATTGACCACTCTAATTTCTTCATCTTTCTGTGACTTAGAGAGTTTCGTATTGTTCATTGACCACTCTTATTTCTTCATCCTTCTCCACAAGTAGATTTTTCGGCTGGCTCAATTTTTGGGTCATTTGCTCCTCAAGTTGTGTCCTTGAAACAACCGCATTGGTGGATGAACTTGTACCGATGTCTGTGTATAGCCTTGAGGATCCCATCCCGAATATTCTTCCTCTTTTTATCTCACATGATGCCACCACTTATAATGTCATACTATCAACAGATGGTTTAGACAAAACAACACCATCATCACTACTAGAATAAGCAATTACAAGTTTATCATATTTTTCCTGCATTAACAATAAATATGAAAATACACATGACTTCATATATATATAAATACAACTAATTAACATTCTATTTGTCATAAGCTTCAAAACATCATCTTACGTACTTTAATAGTTTTTGCTTGCTCATCACTCCATATCTTTTTTTTGGGGAAATGTGCATTCAAACATAACCGTGTATGTAGGTTCGGTTCCCATTTCATTTGCCTACAAAATATAAATATAAAAAAATATCACCGGTCACCTTTGTACTAAAATCAACATTCATCTTCATCATATGTAAGTTACTATAAGCACTACTCTTAAACATACAAATGTCTGATGTAAACCATGACAGTAGTATCATTGTATGATGAATAGGAGCGAGTTAACTAAATTATCTAATTATTCAGTTCGATCAATAGAAAAATATAAATCAGTAATTGAATTAAATTAAACTGTAACACGTTTAACACACTTACCATTCTTTTTCTATTCTTGGCGACATTGATAAAGCCCCCACTAGAGGTTAACCAACTAAGTTCGGTATAAATAAAGTTAGTTATTTCTATATTATTGTAGCGGAAGTTCAGGTGAGATGAAATAGAAGAGAATGAAATGAAATGAATTTTTCACCAAAAAAATTAGTAATCATATTTGAGATGTTATGAATAAAGTAAAAAAAAAAAAAAAATCAAGAAAGCCTAATTTTGTTACAGATGAGAAATGGACCGAAATAAAGAGACTTTGAAACACTAAAAAAAAAAAAAACAAGCAAATGAGTGAACAAAATGAGTAGACCCTTGATCAGAATTAGAAGCTCAATTCTTCTTATTTTGTTCACTTTTTTGCATGTTCTTTTCAGTTTTCTAAATTTTCTTTATTTCAGTTCAATTTTAACCTGTAACAAAATTAGACTTTTCTTGACTTTTTTTTGCTTTGTTCATAATATCTCATATATGATCACCAACTTTATAATGAAAAATTCATTTCACTTCATTCTCTTTTGTTTCATCCCACCCAAACTTTCACTAAAATCAATAGAAAAACAACTAACTTTATTTATATTCAACTTGGTGAGAGAATAGAAGGACAAAGCTTACCTTAAACTTATTCCATCACAAATCCTTAACTGCTTTTGGAGTGTTGGTGTAACTGATTCACTCCCTCCCAATGGTTATTGATTATTTTATTAAGTTGGCTCACAATATACATGGCATCTGAAAATCTATAAACAAGTCACAAATAAATTTGGTTTTTAAGATAGTTAAAAGAACTATATTAAATATAATTAAAAATAATAAGTACTTACAAATCTCCACATGGGCATATCAATAGTTGGCTATCTTCTTCACATGTGTTTCCTTCATTATTTGACTGTTGTACCGAAGAAAGTGGAACTGAGGTGTTGGAACTGAAGTAGATTCAGTTTGCATGTGCAAAAGTTGTTGAGGGTTAGATGAAGGGGTAGGAGACAGGGAAGGGGAAGGGGGAGGGGAAGGGAAGAGGTTGGGCTGGCCTTCCTCATGAAATTCCTCCATCCCTGTGACCTCTACATAAGGTTAGACAAATATGGTAAATGACAGTAGCATGTGTTAAGGATAAATAAGGACATACATTAAAAAGTTTACCATTTTGAACCTCCAAACAAATACAATAATAGTCACCAAGTATCAACAACTAGCTCTCAATGATCTAAAAAAAAACAGACAATGCCAATTGAGCAATAAAGTCATAAATAAATAGATTCAAATGTGGCTGGCCAAGCCCAGTGTTTGCACTTCTGGCCATTTTCTGGACAGTTTGGAATAAATCATGAAGCTAGAACTAGGTGCAATGTGGTGCATAGATAGATGCCTAATCAACTAATGCTGGAGACATTGCTAGTTGAATTTCAGAATTTGTACGAGGAGTGGGTTACTGCAGCAACAAGGCCATGGAAATTGACAGGGAGGGAGAGGGAGAGAGAGTGGAGACGGATTGTGTAATTAGGGACGAGAGAGAGAGATTGCTTACTTTCATCATTTTCCTATCCTAATTTGATCAACTCAAATCAAAGACATACAAATAATCGAATGCCAAAAGGCTTAAATTGATAAGGTTTGGAGCAATATGATACATTCCATGACTTGCCCTATCATATATACCTTTCTATAAATCTTGATGTGATGTCTGCAACCAAAAATATCTTTTGGCTTTGTAATAATTGCTTTGCAGAGTAAATTCATTCACAAAATTAATATTTTTGTAAATCCTTTTCAGAAAAAATTATAATGACAAAATTCAAAATAAAGAAAAAAGAATAGACAAAATCAAAAAATAAAAAAGTACTTATATAAAAAAAAGAATCTGAAATAAAATATTTACCTACAAAAACTCAAAACATACAGTCCTTTCAATGCAGCTAGCTAACATGTTTAAAATATAAGTTTTTCTATGGATGAACAATTCAAAAAAAAAAAAAAAAAAAACAAAAAAGGCAGAAGCAATACAAAGGATACAGTCCTTTCAATGCAGCTAGCTAACATGTTTCCACTCAACAACCATATTGCAGCCAAAACTATGTATCCCTTCTCCTGACAGCCAGAATTTTGCAATTTGATTCTAGCAAATTTTGAATCACTGAGCATGAAAGATGGTATCAAATGATTTAACAATGAAGCACAGGAATATAGACTACTTTTATCAACAAAACTTCAGCTACACATCCCAAAGATTTTGACCAGACGCAAAGCAAGATTATCCTGCATTGAATATCTTCAACACCCTCTTTGCCAGAATCTTAATTTTTGGCGTCTTAAAACAGGACTAGATCACTCTACCCCTTGTCCCACCTTGTTGTCCGCTCTCCTTCATAATTCTTTTATGTTACTAACATAAAGCATCTTAAGATGTGACAAAGGATATAGCAATTTCTGTTAAAGCCTATGCTAGCAAAACATAAAGAAAAAGCAAAAAAGATAGACCAGGGACTACGATACAATTTACTGACCCATGACTTAACCAGATGAAGAGATTCTTAGGAATGTAGCATAAATATCCAATATCCTACCCAAAATCGTAACCCTAGAGAGGGAGCCAATTTGAAAAACCGTTACCCTAGAGAGAGAGAGAGAGAGAGAGAGATTACGAAGATAGCTGCGCAGATGGAGAAAGCAAGAGAGGTTTGAAAACCCTAACCCTAGAGAGAGAGACAGAGACAGAGATGCGACGAACATACCTGCGCAGATGGAGAGAGATAGAGAGAGAGAGAGAGAGAGAGAGAGAGAGAGAGAGAGAGAGAAGGGATCGCTTTTCCAACTGAGTCTTCGTCCTCAAGACCTTGCCGAGAAAGAGGCTGAGTCCGATTCTTCGAAACCTCAGCGATAGAAAGAGAGAGAGAGAGAGTCGCGCGCGAGAGAGAGTGGTCTTTTTCATTAAAAAAAAAAAAAAAATCTTTTGATTCTGTTTTTCTTTTAAATTAAGCTTAAAATTATTATATATAGATATACAAAACTTCAGTTCAATTCAAGTAAGTTTAAACAACTAGTGGAATTGTGCCAGTGATTTTTAAGCTTAAAAAATATTTACATTTTATTATATATATTAATTTTTTCTTTTTTATATTGATTTTTAATTACTTAACACTTCATTATAAAATCTTGTTAATCTTATTATAATTTTATGATTTCTTAATATCGTAAGAAGTTATCGTAAGTTTTGATGATTATGTTGATTAATTATAAAATTATTACAAAATCTGTGACAATCAACCGAAAAACTTATACAATTTCTTAAAATTAAATATAATAATTTGTTGTTACGATTATCACAGATTTTATAACGCGTTTATGGTTTTCAGATTTTGAGATTTATTTGATTGATATACTTATTATTAGTTATAACATATTTATTTATGTTATTTGCTTTTGTTCTTTATTTGATGCAGAATTTAAAAAAATATATATCAAGCAATGGAAGTATTTTTGCTGGAGAATCTTGTTCACCTCCGGAAGAGTGTTACTTTCAAAAAAGAAAAGTTAAATACTTATTATTGCTTAAATATACTTCTAATAAAAACTCTTGATTTGTATTTGCATACTTCTGGTAAAAACTCTTGTCAATAATGGAATTAGCTAAAGTTTCTTCTACGTGGGTTTGTATTTGTATTCAAAATAGACTGAATTGCAAATTCACTCATGGCATAGAAGGGTCTAAAACTTCCATATATTAGCCTTTTTTCCCCCCGGTTGAAAGAACTAAGACAAATTGGCAATCGTTTGCGTTCATCCTTAAAGCCTAAAAATTGCAAAATTCTCTTGTCATCAAACCCTTTCGATAGGATTTAAATGAATATAATATTTATTATTTTATTTTTAAATAAATATTACACTAATATTTATATTTTATGCTATTTGATATGTTAAAATTGATAGACGAGATTTATTAAGAAAAGTGAAAAAAAATAAACTAAATTGGAGCAATTATGCAAAGAATAAAAAATTGGATAGTAATACTCTTTTATTAACACATAGGCACGCGTATCATGACAACTGTTGTAAAATTTTCTGAAGTTCAAGTCAACAATATTCTCTCATTGTTTGTATAAAAATTCGAGAAAATTTGAGTTTAATTTGGAGATATTAAAGATTTTGTTTCATTCCTAATATTTAGGGATTTGAAAATTTGGAAATTCAACTCTCAAAATATTTTATCTTTTAGAAACTTTTTTTATTTGAAATTTTTTAGATATTATCTTTTAGGAGTTTTTTCTTCCCTAAAATAAATTAAAATAATTTGTTAAATTAGGAAAAATGAAGGGACTCAATTTTTTAGGATTACTACTCATATATATATATATATATATATATACATGAGTATTCATTGTTTTTGTTTTTGGGGGGATACATAATTGTTGAGGAAGCAACAGCCGACGAGGAACCATGTAGTCTCAACATCTTCTTTTCATTTTTATTTATTTTATGAGTTTTTCTTTTCTATATTTAATTTTTAATTTATTTTCTAATCAAAAGGTTATTGAAATATTGTTGAACAAAATTTGTAAAATCTAAATGATTTTATTAACTTGATATTTGTGAATATTTGTTTAATTTCTATATGCTAATGTTTATTATTATTTTGCATTTATTAAATAGAGACTCATGTTTAATAATATTAAAATAGTTTACAACCATTTAAAAACAGTAAACTTTATTTGTTTTTAATAAAGTAATTATTGGGATAGTTTTATGGTCTCGCAAACGATTTAATTTATATTAAAAGATTAGATAATCTAATTTAAATATATCCAAATTTAGAATTTGTTAATTATAATTGGATTTCTTTATATCTTTATATTGTCAAAACACTAAATTCAACGAGAGTCTCTTGAATTGTCTTTCGATTAGAGAATTAGTTAATGATGGTATCTTAATTACCGAAAAAGTAATGAGAAATTGGTCATTTCGTGATATTTAACGGCTATAACTAATTTATTCACATAATATTGAGTAATTTTTATATCGATTATCAATCAAATATATTAAGGTGGAAATAATTCATTTGACTAGATTTTATTATCACTGATATTTATTCCTTTAATTGGTGTTATTTAATTGTTTTACTCTAGTTAATTTTATTGATTTAATTATTTTTGTTAGTTTTAGATAATTTTTCAAAACTCACATTTTTTAATTTTCTTAAAAGAAATAAATTTACCGTTCCCTGTGAATTTGACTCTACTCACCCTAAACTCATATTTTGTGAAATACGTATTTTTATTTTAGATTGTATTGATACCCATCAAATTTTGGTGCCGTTGTCGGAAAACGGAATTAAGTGATTTATTTCTTTTGAGTTTTGTTTTCTCTTTATTTTCAAAACTAATTCTTTGCCTTGAACTTACCAGAAATTGTAAAGGATATAGTAAAGAAAGACTTTAACCACGAAAATATGATTACCCAAAGAACTTTAAGAAAGTTGTTAACCTCTGATATTAATGAACATACTATTTGCACTAATTTTCTTACTATGACAGCAAATGCACAACATTTTGAAGGATGACAAGATGTCTAAAAAGAGTAAATGGGATAAGTATTTCTTCCTTTGGATATAAGTTGGATGCTCTAACTTTTATGGTGGGAAGATTAGTTGTAGGATAGATACAAGTGAAGGCATATGGAATTTGCTTGAGTATGAATCACCCAATTGACATGTATCCTATATTTCAAGAGGATTTTGACGAACAATTGAATCTTATAGGTGGATTTTTAGGGCAGTCTCACAAAAATACAATTCTTACTTAAACACCCACAATTAAGATTGGAGAGATCATCCAAATCTAAGTTATGGGACTACACCACAAGGATTTTTGTAGCAATTGTATGGAAAACCATCCTTTCAGGCACAACAACCTTCACAAAATCTAGCACCATCTTTGGAAGATCTTGCGAAAAATTTTGTGCATGACATGGAAAAATTCCAACAAGAAATAAGAACTGTATTCAAAGTCTCGATATTCAAGTGTTACAATTGGTGACGATAATAAGTAAATCGAAACTAATCAAGGAAAATTACTGTCTTGAGTGGAAATTAATCCAAATGAGAATGAAAGTGCTATGCTGCTTAGAGATGGAAAAGAAATACAGATTTTTTTTTATCAAAGGAGACACAAACAAAGAAAGAAAACGAAAAGAAATAATGCCTCTTGATGTTATACCAAGAAAGATAAGTGAGATACCAAATAATTCAAATTTGAAACTAATTATTTTTCTCATTTTTCTGATAGGTTCGCACATTCTCAGAAACAAGATGATGAGAAGAAGATATATTTCATTGTACATGCTAATTTTGTGTAAAATGAATTGAATTTTGTGTTTAAGGAGAATTTAACAAATAATTTTATACAATGTGACAAGATTTTTCAAGACAAAATCTTACATCGAAAGCAATCTATGTTAGACTAAAAAGTTCTTTATTTCAATTTAAGATTGAAATTTATGTCTGGTAAGTTGAAGTCTAAATAGACTGAACTGATATTTGAGCGAGATTGAAGCGAGAAGATCATATCGAGCCAAAGACACTAAACAAAGGCACTTATTGGGAGGCAACAAAATATTCTCTTTTATGATTTATTTATTTATTTATTAATATTTATTTATTTTCATTTTTATTGGTTTGATTTTAGCTTGATTTTGAAAAAAAAAATTTAGAAGTGCTCTGTTGTTAAAGTGTGCCTACGCCTTAACAAACCTTCATTTCTACTCACACCAGGCACATATGGACAGATTTGCTCTCGGTTTAGGGTGTGCCCATACCCTAAACTACCTTCACTTCTATCGCGAAAGCACACATTGGACAGAAACACTTTTGATTTAGGGCGTGCCTACGCCCTAAATGCATTTCATTTCGGCCAAAAAAAAAAAATAAAAGAACACAAAAAATACAAAAGAAAGAAATGAATTGAAATTCTAACATTTTACATTTTATTTTTTTTAAGGTTTCTCTCTCCACCTTTAAGCCTTGCAAGTGAACACAGATGCTCCTGAGTTAAAGCGTGCCCATGCCTTACAAAAAGTTTGTTACTGCTTGTCACGCCCCGAACCGGGGTCATGAACAGCCGGCCGTTGTTCTGGATGCCGGCTATATTTTTACAGAAAATCAGGCAGAATCTCCCCATATTTCGGAGGTCTCCCAAGTACAATTTGACCTGTATATCCACATTCATCCTGTAAATAAACAAATGGCCATCCCGACCTCTCCAAAATCAATCACTGCTATAGCCAATATCCAGAACAACGCAAAACTATACAATTTTTCCAACAGACCAATCCACAGACCTCTACTGTCATGCCCAACTAGAGCATGAGCAGCTGCCACACCGAGCGGACCTAAATTCTATGCATATATAAAATAAATTCCAAGTTATTTTTTTTAAATATTCACAAATGTCTCAATGCAATGAAATAAATTAATACGAGAGTTTCACGAATAAATATCCATAATTTATACAGTCATTCCAAAAAAATTAGATAAATACATTGGTCAAAATAAAATTTTCAATACATAACGATATCACCAATTATCGTAGCGGAAGTGATGAAAATATTTATACCCAAACCCAGTGATATCACGTTCGCGTCATAATTATACAAACCCAACAATAACTTCTAGGTCCAACACTAATCCTGTGGGAAAAAAAGCGAGGGGTGAGTATCTATGGAAGGATACTCAGTAAGTGAGAGGATTGACATCATACTATCAATATCGATGGTGAACTTGGAGTGTCAAAACATGAAACACAATATCAAGTGTAGGAAAAATAACGTGTTGTTTCAACAAATCAGATATCATCAGGCACACATTTGAAAATAACATATGCATCCAATGTGGAAATCAATTCATAAAGAGTCGGCCAATCAAACAACCCTAGCAATTGTCTACCTCGACCAAGGACGACGCATTGAGGTTTTTTTTCCAAATGCAAGTATTAAATAATGGCTCTCTGCCTCAATGTTGACCATAGGCTACTCCAACTATCCTGTAAATAATAATAATGTACATATAACTAGTCGGCCGTGTATGGTGCCCCAGCCTGGTGCTAGACGAAGTCGTACTCAACGTTCTCTCCGATGTGGATCACCATACACATGACGATCTGGCGGATACCTCCGGTCAAAGCGTATCCGAACATAAGGGGTGCCTCTACTAGATGTCGTTCATAGCTACGGATGCTATAGGAAGCATATCACAATATCATATCAGCCGGACACGTAACCCCATGCATCCCATCACCATGTCGACCGGGCATATAGCCCCATGCATCATATCATAACGTCGGCCGGGCATACAACCCAAATATATAAGTAAATTCATTTAAAACCATGTGTCAATACAGTGGGAGCATTAAAGTATGTCAATATATCGAAAATGTGGCACAATATTCAGTTATCAAAACTCATGGATGCATATCAATAAAGTCAGAAATTAAGACACTCCAAAGATCACAAAACATTTCATAAAATATTCGAAAGTTCTAACAATCATACATTTGCAGAAACATGTCATTTAAAAAGTATTTTTGAAATATGGTTTTCAATCAATAGCGCATGTCAAAATTCCACTCACCGTTTAGGGAGGGTGATCACTCCCTATTTTCAAAACGAATCAGATCTGACTGCTCGAGTTTTCAAAAAAAAAAAAATCAACCTAATCAGATCATCAAAATTTAATATCAATTTCTCAAATATCTTTAGGGTTTATCAATTTTCATAATACTGAGATCGTATTTAGATTGCATATATGCAAAATAACTTATAATGAAAATGATTTTAACCATCCCTAAGCTCTGATCACCATTTTTTAAGCTACCCTTCTTCATACATACCATTTTGCTAATTAACTATTCAAAACAACCTAAAAAAGACATGAAATGTACAATATCCTCCATTTTACGGCTCATTTCATTCTAACCCTATAACCCATATACTTTCATACATATTTCAAAGTTTAACTCTAAGGGAAACTATTCGAATTAACTCGACATGATTTTATGATTCTATAACATGCTTCTTTCGTATCAGACCATCTAGTTTCTATAACATTCTATACTTAACCTTCAAAATCACATATAATTATTTCAGAAATTGTATTCTATTTGCATTCTACTTACACTCTAAACTTATACAGAGTCTTTCATCTTAGATTCATTCAATTTATAAATTAGAGCCGAAATCTCCTTATCTAGGGTTTTCTCGAAGCACCGAGTTTCATCCGAATGTCTCTTCGGTCACTCCAAAGTCTGTAATGTTTTCTATCAAAACAAGATTTATTTGTTAGATCTAAACACTCAGATAAGAATCAAAACTCTCAATTAGTTACGTGCGTGGAGGTTAGTGGGCTGCCACGGGCTCACGGGCTGTCACGGGCCATGCGGGCTCGTAGGCTACAGTGGGCCAGTGGGCTTCGGCTAGCGGGCTTGCTGGTCTGTGGGCCAGTGGGCTAGCGGGCCGGCAGGCCTGCGGGCTGATGGGCCTGCGGGCTGGCGGACCTGCGGCTGATGGACCTACGGCTGATGGACTTGCGGCTGATGGGCCTGTAGGCTTACGGGCTAATGGGCGAACGGGCTAGTGGGCCTGCGGGCCGACAGTGGCTCGCGGGTCACAGTGGCTTGCGGGCTGCGAACACTCGCGGGCTGGTGTGCACTAGTGCGCTGGTGCGCTCCCGTGCGCTGCGCTGCTGCGTGCTCGTGAGCTCGTGAGCTCGTGCGCTGGCACGTTGTGGCAAGCTCGAGCTGTGGCATGCTCGCTCGATCGTGTGCTCGCGCTGTAGCGTGCAGGCAGGAGGACTCGCTGTGGCTCGCTCGCGTGTAAAGGCGCCGGGTTGTGCTCGCGGAGGCTCGTGGGAGGAGGAAGGAGCAGCGGTAGTCGCGAGCGGTGGCGTGCAGTGCGATCGATCGTGGCTCGCTGCGGTGTGCGGCGGAAGGGAGAGAGATCGCGGGAGATCGCGAGAGGGAGACTGTGAGAGAGAAACCGAGAGGGAAAGAAGAAGAAGAAGAAGAAGAAGAAGAAGAAGAAGGTGGCGATGGCGGCGGAACACGCGGCGAAGAAGAAGCGGCGCTGCGGTGGGAGAAGAAACGAAGGGTCAGGGAGAAAGAGAGAGAGAGAGAGAGAGAGAGAGAGAGAGAGAGAGGGAGGGAGAGGGATTAGGGTTGAAACCCTAATCCCCAAATTTGGGGACGCAGCGTTTTGCCCAAAAACGCTGCGTCTCCATTTTTCTTTTTTTTTTTTGTTTTTTCTTCTTCTTGTTACACAACTCATTCAAGAACGACTCTCAAGAGTGGACAGAAGTGTTAGATGTTTAAGGCATGCCCACACCTTAACTCTTTTTTCGATTTCGTTGGAATTGATCCTCCATTCTCCACTCCACCCTATGGGAGTATTGGTTTTTACATTTTTCTTTTATTTCTTTGTTCTCTCTATTTTTTTTTGTTTGATTGATTTTATGTATTTTTTATCTCTCAAGTTAAGCATACATTGGGGACAATCTATGATTTAGGTGTGGATGAATGTTAGGTATTTTCTTTTTTCTTTTGGTTCTTGACACTATATTTGTTTTCTTTGTTATATTAGTTTCGATTTTGTTTCTTCAAAAGAAATATATAAAAAAATAAAAATAATAAAAATTTCTGAGTTTTCTTAGTTGATATATGTTATTTGGTTGGATGGAGATGCTTGAAAAATAGTTTGTATCAATGATTTTTTGTACTTGAAATGACTGTTTATATTTTTAATAGTTTTCTTTGAATGATAAAAATGTAAAATTTGACACAAACTTTACTTAAAAAGTGAGTTTTTGAGTCAAAATGAGCAATTCTATTCTTTGTGTTTCAGATTTTTTTGATGAGTGATTATCACACTTGGATTGTAAATTTTAGAACTTGATTTGTTATACAAATCAAGATCTCATTTTAAAATTTCATACATTGAAATGACAAACTCAGCTAACTTTTACCCCCTTTGACTTTCTAAAAAATATCCTACCTTGATTTCATAAACTTTTAGTTAACCAATTTGAATTTTTACTATTTTTTTATAATCCCCTTAATACAATACCAAACATTTTATTTTATCATTCGTTTCAAACCCTTATATCAAAGGTATATGTAGTTAATTACATAGTTTTGGTTATACGTTTGACTCAATAGAAAGATAATGATTGGAATCTTAATATTGATATTTTCATATCTCTTTAAAAAAAAAAAGCATGCAAGAGCAAAAAAAAAAAAAAAAAAAAAAAAGATGAAAAAAAAAGAGAAAAAATGAAATGAGATAGAGAAATGTTTATCTTGATTGAAATTTCATTCATTTACACTTCAGTTATGGAAATTATAGAAATTAATTGACATTCTTATATGCTATTGGCTATGAGTTATTCATTTACATTTGAATAACAAGAAGTCGCTTTTTATATACTATTTGTTTGACGTAAATATTAATTGATATCATGAAAATTGTATGGATTAATTATATATTTCTTTTGATATACTTTAACACTCAAATATCACATTTATCTTACCATTAACTCTAATCCCGCTACAACCAAACGAAAAACTTTTAGATTGATACATGAAATTCAAATTTTTAAGTGGTGGAGATTTGATATATTTATAAATTTATGGTAATGTCATTCCATATTGTTGATTTGAGAGATA
This sequence comes from Dillenia suffruticosa, assembly GCA_033439265.1. Classification (NCBI taxonomy): domain Eukaryota; kingdom Viridiplantae; phylum Streptophyta; class Magnoliopsida; order Dilleniales; family Dilleniaceae; genus Dillenia; species Dillenia suffruticosa. Next base: position 9,262,387 of record JAVTVX010000005.1, read on the forward strand.
TATATATTTTTCATCATTGTTAGTGTATTTGAGTAAACTCTTGAAGAGGATTATCGAATCTTACTGTTTGGATTTCATAAAAAGATGTTGGGATGTATAATGGTTGTTTTAGTATAGAACGCTGTGAAATAATTGCTATTTCGATTATGTTTTTGGTTTTACTCTTATGGTATTTATTGATTTGGGAGTTTGGAAAAAAATATGTGGATAGTTTTAGTTTTATTTAAGTTACGGATATTTGAAGATAAGTATCATCTAGGTATGAGGGAATTTGATAGCATTTAAATGAATATAATATTTGTTATTGATTTTGTTTTATTTTTGAATACATATTATACTAATATTTATATTTTTTTTATTTGATATATTAGGATTGATGAATAAGACTCATTAAGGAAAGTGAAAAAAAATGAGATAAATTGAAGTAATTATGCAAAGAATAGAACATTGGATAACAATACTATTTCATTAACACGTGACCACACAAATCAAGACAACTATTGCAAAATCTTTTGGAGGCCAAGTCAATAATATTCCGTCATCGTTTGTATGAAAATTTAAGGAAATTTGAGTCTAATTTGGGGATATTGAAGATATTGAAGATTTTGTTCCATTTATAATATTTAGGGATAGGAAATTTTGGAATTTCAACTTTTAAAATATTTTATCATTTAGAAACCTTTTTTTTTTAAATTTCTTAGATATTATCTTTTAGAAGTTTTTCCTTCATTAAAATAAATAAAAATAATTTGTTAAGTTAGAAAAAGGAAGGGACTCAATTTTTTTATGGTTACTACTCCTACGTATGTGTCTATATATATATATATATATATATATATATATATATATATAAGAGTATTCATTGTTTTGGGAGGGGGGATACACAATTGTTGAGGAAGCAACAGCTGAGGAGGAACCATATAGTCCCAACATCTTCTTTTTATTTTTATTTATTTTGTGAGTTTTTCATTTCTGTACTTTATTTTTAATTTATTTTTCTAGTCAAAGAATTGTCAACATCTTCTTTTTATTTTTATTTATTTTGTGAGTTTTTCATTTCTATACTTTATTTTTAATTTATTTTTCTAGTCAAAAGATTGTTGAAATCTTAATGAATGAAAATTGTGAAATCTAAGTGATTTTATTGATTCGATATTTATGAGTATTTGTTTAATCTCTATACCATAATGTTTATAATTATTTTGGATTTGTTAAATAAATGTATATATTTAATAATTCTAGAATAGTTTACAATCATTTAAAAATAGAAAACCTTGTTTGTTTTTAATAGAGTGATAATTAGCATAGTTTTATGATTTCGCAAGCTGTTTAACTTATGTCAAGAGATTAGATAATTTAATTTAAATAAATTTAGATTAGAATTTGTTAATTAGAATCATATCTCTCTAAATTTTAATATTGTCGAAATACTAAATCCAACGAGAGTCTCTTGGGTTATCTTTCGATTAGGGAAATAGTTAATGAAAATATCTTAATTACTGTAAAATAAAGAAAGATTGGTCGTTTCGTGGTATTTAACGGTTATAACCAATTTATTCACATAATATTGAGTAGTTTTTGTATCGATAATCAATCAAATAAATCAAGATGGAAATAATTCCTTTGGTTAGATTTTACTATCATTGATATTTATTCCTTTAATCGGTGTTATTTAATTGTTTTACTTTAATTAATTTTATTGATTTAATTATTTTTGTTAGTTTTAGATAATTTCTCAAATCTCACATTTTATTTTTATTTTTCTTAAAAAAAATAAATTCGCCGTTCATTTTGAATACGACCCTACTCACCATAGACTTATTTTTTGTGAAATAGATAGTTTTTTTTTTTTTTGGATCGACACCCACCAACTTCCAATTTGGAATGTTTCAATTTGTTTTTCTTGATGGTTGTTTTGCAGCTTAGTCTGTCACAACCAAAATCATAAGACCCTTTCCAAATTAGCTCCCTATGTTATATTTCCCAAAATTTGATTTACAGAACCTAAATCATGATCCCCCATATCGACTTTAAACGGTAGATGATGCTTATTTCTTCACAAGCATGTAAAAAAAGTGACTGCATTGACAGTCTTCATCAGTTTCTTGCCTTTTCAAGTTAAAATTAAAGACCAAATTAGTGTACTTGTCAAAGATTTGCCATCTATTACTAGAAAATAACAGGAGTTCATTCAAAGACAACTCTGGAAGTAGTACTGAGGAACCTACAACTAGACCAAGATAGCTGCAGCTCAGTCTTGGCAAGCAAGCAACTTCTGCATGGCCCTTTTTCAAGCTTGGAAACTAAATCTCAACGATAATCAAGAGTTTTTCCCTACTTGTGGGAGCATTATTTGAATAACTTAAATTGATATAAGTGATTAAATCAATTGAGCAATCTTGAATCCTTGATTATAATGAGAAATCAGATTGATGATGATGTGAATTCCTCATATTTACAGACGCCAATGAACAAGGAAGCTGCCTGTAACACCAAGCTTAAAAAAAAAAAAAAAAAAAAAAAAACAATATTTGGAGACGCAGCGTTTTGGGACAAAACGCTGCGTCCCCAATTGGGGATTAGGGTTAACCCTAACCCCCTTTCTCTCTCTCTCTCTCTCTCTCTCTCTCTCTCTTTCTCTCTCCCCGACGTTCCCTCTCCTGCGGCCGTTCGTCTTTTCCAGCGGCCGTTCGGCTTCCTCCGCCACAGCCACCACCGCCGCCGCCGGCAGCTTCTTCTTCTTCTTCTTCTTCTTCTTCTTCTTCTTCTCCTTCTTCCCTCTCGGTTTCTCTCTCTCCCTTCGCGATCCCTCTCGCGATCGCTCTCTCTTCGTTGTTCTCTACCCTCCTCCACGCGCCACCGCGCGACCCGCTTCCCTGCACAATCGCACCACCCGCGACCTTCCGCAGGCACCACCACCACAGCAACAGTGATTCCCTCCCTCGTGCGAGCGCGCGATCACCCGAGCACGCCGTAGCGCGAGCGCGACAGCTCGCGAGCGCGCGACCCTTCTTGCGCGAGCGTGAGTCCGAGTGCGCCTCAGCCTACGCGGTTTCTGCCCCAGCGTGCACAAGAGCATGCGGCCCAGCGTGCACGGGTGCGCGGCCCAGAGTGCACGGGCGTGCACGGGCGCGCGACCCAGCGCACGAGTTTGCGCGGCCCAGCGCACGAGCGCTCGGGGCCCAGCGCACGAGCGCTCGGGCCCAGCGCACGAGCGCGGCCCAGCGCACGAGCGCGCGGCCCAGTGCACGAGCGAGTAGAGCGCGAGCAGAGTGCGCGAGCAGAGCGCGCGCAGAGCGAGCGCGCAGGGGCGCGCAGCAGCGCGCGAGCGCGCACTAGCCAGCGTGCGAGCGCGCACGAGCCAGCGGAGCGCACGGGCGCGCGCCAGCACACGGGTGAGCACCAGCCCGCGAGCCACTATCAGCCCGCAGGCCCATCAGCCACCGGCCCATCGGCCCGCCAGCCCGCCAGCCCGCAGACCAGCGAGCCCGCTAGCTGTCGCCCACGAGCCCAGTCCGGCCCGTGGCCCACGAGCCCGCGACGGCCCGTGACGGCCCACGAGCCCGTGACAGCCCACGAATCTCCACGCAGGTAAATGACTTAGGGTTTTGTTTCGGATCTATGTGTTTAGATCTAACAAATGAACCTTGTTTTGATAGGAAACCCTACAGACTTTGGAGTGACCGAAGCAACTTTCGGACGAGACTCGGCGCTTCGAGAAAACCCTAGGTGAGGAGATTTCGATTTTAATTGATAAATTGGATGAATCTATGATTGAATCTAAGATGAAAGATATTGTATATGTTTAGAGTGTAAGTGGAATGCGAATAGAATACAATTTATGAAATGATTATATATGAATTTAAGGTTAAGTATAGAATATTACAGAAATTTGATGATCTGATTTAGGTTGATCTTTTGGAGACTCGAGCGGTCAGATCCGATTTGGCTTGTCAGTAGGGAGTGACTTCCCTCCCGTAGAACTGTGAGTGGGACTTTGACATTCGCTATTGATTGAAAACCATGTTTCAAAAATATCTTTTAAATGACATGTTTCTGCAAAATGTATGATTGTTATGACTTTCCAATATTTGATGAAATGTTTTGTGACCTTTGGAGTGTCTTAATCTGCTGACCTTATTGATATGCATCCATGAGTTTTGATAAACGTATATTGTGCCACATTTTCGACATATTGATATGTTTTAATGCTTTCACTGCATTGGCACATGGTTTTAAATGGATTTACTTACACATTTGGGCTGTATGCCCGGCCGACTTTATGATATTATGTTTTGGGCTGTATGTCCGGCCGACTTTATGATATTATGTTTTGGGCTGTATGCCCGGCCGACGTTATGATATTATGCATGGGGCTATATGCCCGGCCGACTGGTGATGGGATGCATGGGGCTACGTGCCCGGCCAATTTGATATTGTGATCCGTAGCTACGAAGGACATCTGGTAGAGGCACCCCTTGTGTCCGGATACGCTTCGGCCGGAGGTATCCGCCAGATTGTCGTGTGTATGGGTGTCCCAGGTTGACCCTCATCGGAGAGGACGTTGAGTACGGCTCCGTCTAGCACCAGGCGGGGGCACCATACACGGCCGACTAGTTATATGTACACTATATACTTTTTACAGGCTAGTTGGGGTAGTCTGTGGCCAACATTGGGGTAGAGAACCATTCTTTAATACTTGCATTTGGAAAAACCCCCAATGCGCCGTCCTTGGTCGAGGTAGACCATTGTCGGGAATATTTCATTGGCCGGTTCTTCATGACATTGATGTAAAATTTTGGGATGCATATCTTGCTTTCTGATGTGTGCGTATTATATATGATTTTGAAATAATATGATCGGTTTGCACACTGTGGATATTTTCTTATCTTATGCTTTGACACTCCAAATTCACCTCGATATTGATAGCATGATGTCAATCCCCTCACTTACTGAGTATCCTCCCATAGATACTCATCCCTCACTTTCTTTCCCACAGGATTAGTGTTGGATCGAGGAGATACCACTGGGATTGGGTATGGATATTTTCCATCTCTTCCGCTATGATGATTGGTGATATTATTATGTATTGGAGGTTTTAGATTGACCAATGTATTTATATAAATTTTCTGGGATGACTGTATAAATTATGGACTTTATTTCGCGAAACTCGCGTGCTGATTATTTCGTTGCATTGAGGCATTTGTAAATATTTAAAAATAACTTGGGAATTTATTTTATATATGCGTAAAATTTAAGTCCGCTCGGTGTGGCGGCTGCTCATGCTCTAGTTGGGCATGACAGTAGAGGTCTGTTGCTAGGACTGCTATGAACTTTATAGCCTTGCGTTGTTCTGGATGTTGGCTGGGATATCTGTTGATTTTGGAGAGGCCGGGATGACCAATTATTTATTTTTACAGGATGAATGTCATATACAGGTGAAATTGTACATGGGAAACCTCCGATTTATGGGGAGATTCTGCCCGATTTTCTGTAAAAATATAGCCGGCATACAGGGACAACGGACGGCTGTTCACGATCCCGATTCGGGGCGTGACACTGCCAGTCACCCACAACGTGAATCTCCTTTTCCGTTTACTTCAAAAATGAAGCAAAATCTCCTGTCCAAATGGTCTGTTATTTGTGCAAACTGCTTCACCTGTTTTCATTCAAAAGCATACAATAAAAAGTTAGTATGTAGACTGACAGGATCAGTACTAATAATACTATACCCTCAAGTTTGCCTTCTCAATATTTGACCCACCACACATTGTTACTCAAAAACAGTTCTGTTCCTCTGCTATACAACTACCAGGTACCTCATGTTCCTGAATTCCATGGTAATTTTTTTCCCTAATACAAGAAATGGACAAAACTAGCTACCAAGTTCACTGTTTTATTAGTGCTTGATCTCAGCATATATCACCTTTAAGAATTAAGTCGAAAACATGCAAATCTTTTTCATAGATCTGAATATGGGACAGAGAAACAGAAAGCTGTGTGTTTGAACCTCAAATAAACATTAGAGTTCCTAGAAGACATCTTAAGTTCATCATGGCTCACTATTAGCAACACACATTAGAATAGAAGGCTGATAAATAGAAAGTAGGGCATGCAGTTTTGAACTTCAGATGTAAGCACAAATCCACTAGGCCCATTTGGCCAGATGACCTTTGGTGATTAAAATTTGCCTTTCAAAATCACAATATTCAATATACCCTGCTGCTCTTTGTATGTCTAGCAGCTCATGCGCAGTTGGACAAATGATTTTGTAATGATTTTAGGACATCCCAAACAGTTTTTTGAGAATTATTTCAAGTTTCTTCAAGTATATCCGTGTTTCCCGGAGGAGAAACAGAAAGTTAAGGTATTTGGAAGCATTTGAGGTGAAACTAAGTGCATTTTTTTTTCTCTGGAGCAGATTGCAATACTATTTTAGATACCTGCATTGCTGAATGCAAATTCCTGGGAACAAGAAAGACTAGCCCAATCAACCTAAACACTACAAACAACACCGATTCGATGTTAAGCTCATAATAATTTTGAGTTGTGTGCTCAGTCTCCTTGTGTAAGGTTGTCTCGGACCAATAGAAAATGGAGCTTCTTGTCTAATTTCTTATGTTCTAAGTAACATGTTCATGTTACCTGTCCAAGCCTAGCTGCCTCTGCTTCAATATGGCCAACTCCCCATCCTGCAGCTCCAAGACCATCAATCATTGTTGTATGTGAATCAGTTCCCACCACACTAGGAGGATCCTGATGGAGTATGGAAGTTAATCTGAGAACATGTTAGTCAACCTGTGAGCAGAAATTATAAATCACAATTGGACTGGCTGTTTTCATCAACACAGCAAGGCAGGCAAGCACTCATAATCACATATACCCTTGCTCTTGTAGGAGCCAAACAACGAAAATTTGATATCTTGAAAGGTTATCGACAGACTGAATTCCATCTCCCATTTCTTCTTCCCAATTTCTTTCTCTTCCTCCTCCTCTTCTTCTTCTTCCTCCTCATTCTAACAAATCTTCCCAATGCTTGGTTTTATCAATTGGTTCATCCTACATTGAATGACAAAAGAAATGAGATATTCACATCAAACATGAACACTACATACAAGCAAGAAGAAGAAATATATAGTTTCAGAAGTGGATAAGAAGGGGGAGAACCGTATCTCTGGCCACAAAAAGGAATTAAAATTGTCAGGTTACAAAAGAACAATAGAAAAGAAGAAAAGCACTCTGAAGCTAATAGATATCTTTAACCAACCTGCATATTGATGAGCCACGGGGCAGGAGCACTTTCTGGCATAACATCAAGAACTTCTTTCAGTTCTTGTGAGAGTAATCCTGGTTTCATCTCTCGTAGTTTTACCTACCTGGAAATCAAAACAAATGCACAAAGCACCACAAAGGGGATAAATATATATTTTTTCATAGAATTTGTAACAAATATTGAGAACATAAAGTAATGAGAGCTAGAAAATTACCTCAAACTCTTTCCCCTCATGAAACAGATCACCATGAGTCATCAGCTCTGGCTTAGTCTAATACTTAAAAAATGCATCATGAAGAACCTGCAAAAGTTACCATAAGCTTCATAAGCATGCAGAAAGCAACCAACAAATTTAGCTACCAAATAAGATCTCGCTTGATGCCAAGAAAAAGACAGAGGACGTAATCCAAAATAATGAGACTTGCAAATAATAGATGACAAACAACACTACTGGCTTTCTTTTTCAGACTAAGATTGGCAGACAAAAGAAGGAAACAGTAAGAAACCAGACACAGGAGAAACCTGATCACAGATTTTTCACTTGGGTATATGGGTCAGCTCATTTCTGTTATAGGATAAAACACAGTATGCTCATGATTAGAGATATGTTATGCAGCAAGAGATACAAGTAAACATCAACAAATATGAGAAATATGGCAGTAACCCAATATAAAGAAGAAAACTGATCACTGAAATTAAAACAGCACTTATCGATAGAATTGATTTTAAAGCATTGAAAGCCTCGTGTTGGGAGGTCCAACAAGTTGGGCCTTCAACTAACACACGTTGAATACCATATAACCACATCTACCATAGGAACATCATGTCAACTTCGAAATGTTAAGCAAAAGCATCAATCCAACTGTTTAAAATAAAATTGAGCTCAGATTCTTTAGCTAAACTTTCAACATGGTTAAATGAGAATTTCAAAGTTTGGAGTCTCGATGTTTGCAATGTTACTGAATCACAATTAGTTTCGTCAATTCACACCAATTCATTGTTTCCAAGGACTCAGTTATTAACTCTTAATTTCTTTACTAGAGTTGCTCCCAGTTTCTCTTTTTTGTCTCATAGAGTTTACAATTTCATTCTAAGGGGCAAAAACAGATTTCAGAGGTCTTAAGATCTATACCAGCAACTGTTAAACACGTACTCCTAGTAGACATTCCAAGTGGTGGTAATAATTTTTGAGGGGTTTCCATTTATTTTAGCAGTCTAATTCTAAAAAAGCTCTAAGGTCGGAAAGAAGATTCAAGAAATCACACATAAAGTTAACAAATAAGCTTTGAGAAGACAAAGCCAAACTAGTTGATATGAAAATTTAATGTGCTAAAACTTGCACCAAAGACGTCATAATGACAATACTTCCAACAACTCAATCACCGATTTGTAAGATGTGGGGTATAAATTCCTCCAATCTGAATCGTTCAACAAACACTTCAGCAAAACATGGATAACTTCAAAGCATACAGAAAATATACATTCAATGATGCTCAAGAAAAGCAAAAGGCAAAGCGCTTGTACTAATATGAAAGAAAATGCATGAACAAATTTCAGACTTATTGATTTTCTTAGAGCAAGAATATGATCCAATATTATAGTCTGGTATTAACTTGCAACACATTAAAGCACTCAAACCAAATCAACTTGCCAACTTTGACATCCCTCATGAGAAAAGTTGAACAAATTAAACAGGTACTGAGAACATACCTCTATTGCTTTGCGTGGTGCAACACGAATTACATTAATGAAATTGCCACTAAACAAACCCTGCCATCCATCAGTCTTCACAATATTGTTTAACACTTCGGTTGTTGAATGGCCACTGCTCCTGACCATCAAATGTGTCCGTGTTGTCTCTAATGGTGCAACGGCATAATATTGAAATGTCTCCCGACCATCAAACACTTCATAATATTGAAAATTCACCTGCTATTGCACCACTAATTAACCTCCTCAATGAATGATTCTTAACCTTCACCTTTAGTTTGAGACCACCTTCTTATTCTTCGTCTTCCTTTTTTTTTTTTTTTTTTTTTTTTCAGTCTCCTTATTTGCAGCCTCTGGAACCCCAGCATCCAGCAACTCCAAGACCATCAATCATTGCTGTATGCGAATCAGTTCCCCCCACACTAGGAGGATCCTCTTGGAGTTTGGAAGTTTATCTAAGAAGCAAATTTGAAAGATCTTAGTCAACCTTTGAGCAGAAATATAAATCACAATAGGACAGGCTATGTTCATCAACACAGCATGGCAGGCAAGCACTCATAGTCACAGATACTCTTGCTCATGTAGGTGCCAAACAAGGAAAATTTGATACCATGAAAGTGTTGCGTAAAATAGGTTTTGATGATAATTAGAGTAATTAAAATTAATTAGGAATAATTATTAGAAGTTTAAGTATTTAGAAAAATTATTAAATTGAATTTAACTTGGACAAGTTGACCTGTATCTTAAATGAGTCGACCTGTAGATCCAAAATACTTAGACTTAGCCTAGAGCATCGACCTACACATTGATCAAGTCGACCTATCAAGTTGTCAAGTTGACCTCACCATAGTTCCAAGTCGACCTAGGTTTCAAAAATTTGAAGTTTGGTTAAGAATAAAACATCTCAAGTCGACCTAAGCACTAGATAAGCTGACCTAAAGAATACAAGTCCCAGAATCTCAACATTTGCAGTTACATAAGTTGACTTGCCCATAAAATAAGTCGACCTAACTTCATAATAGTATATCCATTAAGTCGACCCGGACTTATGACGAGTCGACCTAACAAATCTATGTCTCAAAAACTAAGTCTGCAAACTAACTAAGTCAACTTACTTGAATTACAAGTCGACCTAAGCCATGTATATAAAGACCATAACTCGACCTTATGTGGAGATGGCTCAACATCTTATATGAACTATAACTAAGTCGACCTCACATGCAAATAAACAAGTCGACCCAAAAACAAATCAAGTCAATATAGATATAAATTAGTCGACCTATCACGTAGATAAGTCGACCACAATAAGCATCTTTCAAGCCGACTCTTGTGACGATTTAAGCATACACAAGCAGACTCAGAGACAAAACAAGCCAACCCATCTCTCACATACAACATGATAGCAAGTCAACCCATAGACAAATCAAGTCGACCCAAACATTTCAAGAATACAAAGGAAGTCAACCCACTCTTATGATGAGGCGACATCAGCATTTCAAAATCCAAAGATAAGTTGACTCCAAGCTTTAACAAGTCGACGGCATGTGAGTAATGTAACATGTTCAGAAAAGCTAATTCAAATTAAATAAAAAGTTCAACTACCACAACAACCTCTGCAATACATTCAATATTAGTAAAAACCCTCTAACGGCTAAAATCATGTCTTCGGCTATAAATACAACTCAAGAATGAAGAAGGAACAACTTTTGATTGCTTGAACAATTCTCAGAACTTCCAATGCCATATTCTGTTTTTCATTACTTTAGTTGTAATTTCATTTGTACAATCACGAACACATCTCAAGATTAAATGCTTCATTTTGTGCTTCATTTCACTCTCCATTTATTGAAGAAGATCAAAGAATTGTCTTTCTTAATCTTGGGTTTGAGTTGTAAGGAGTGAAATTTGTATGGGTTTGCTTGCTCTTGGGAAAGGCGAGTGGTGAGTGTTTGGGTAAACAATTGTAATGTTTGATAGCACATGCAAAGCTAGTTGTGTAAATCACTTTAGAATAATGGATTAGAAAATTCAGGTGAAACCTGTAAGTGGATATACATCAAGAAAGTAGAATCACTATAAATCTTGGGTCTCTATTTCTTTCTCTCTCTTTTCTGTTTTAAATTAGTTTGTAATTTTAGATTACCCAAAATTTTAAAGATAACCTATTCACCCTCCCCTCTAGGTTATCACAAGAGTGCTAACAAGTAGTATCAGAGTAGGTGTTCTGTAAAGGTTTTAGCAATCTCAGAAGAAAAGATCTATAGATGGTACAAAACGATGATAGCGGTCCCTTTGTAGCTTGCTCCACTAACAGAACTTTATTTTTCAACAGGAATAATTATAGTTACCGGAAGCAACGCACGAGAAATTTCATCACTACTCAAGATGAAACTAAAAAGGAGATCATTGAAGAAAGAATTGAGTTTCTAACTGAAGAAATCAATGGTGTAAGAGTTCCAATAAAAATGAAAAACACGACTCCCGAAAAAAAGAAGACCTATAGAGCAAATTGCAAGTCAGTTAACTTACTCCACCTAGCTCTAAGTTTTAGTGAATACAATAGAATTTCTTCTTACATCACTGCAAAAGAAATATGAGAAAGGTTGGAGGCTACCTACGAAGGCATGAACTAAGTAAGAAAGAACAAAATAAGAATGCTCAGCAAAAGTATGAAGTATTTAAATTGAAGGATGGTGAGACAGTTAGAGACATGATCACAAGATTCAACATCATCACAAATGAATTAAGATTGTTGGGCAAGGTAATCAGCCAAGAAGGCATGGTTAATAAAGTTCTTAGGTGCATGCCTAAGTCATGGGGGGCTAAGGTGACTGCCATCGAAGAATCAAAAAATTTAGAGATACTAACAATGGATCAGCTTGTGGGTTCTCTTACAAACCATGAGATGAAGATGAAAGTAACACAGAAAGCATGAGTGATGATAATGATGAGGATATGACATTTCTCACCCAAAAATTCAAAAGATTAATGATGAAGAAAAGGAACTAGGGGAGAAGAGAGTTTAAAAGCCAAAAAGGAAAGAGAAAATAAGATGTTATGAATGTAAGAAGTCTAGTTATATCAAAGCCAACTGTCCAATGCTTAAGAAGGCTAATAAGAAGGAGGAGAAAGGAAAGAAGAAAGCTTTTGCTGTATGAAGTGATGAGGACAATAGCTTTAATGAAGAAGGCAATGAGCAAGAACATGCGAATCTTTGCTTAATGCCATTTGAGAAGCAGGGCGATGATGAGATAATACCTTCATCTAATTATTTTTCTAACTCGAATGATGATTTATCTAAAGATGAAATGCAAGAAGCCTTAATGGAGTCTCTTAGAGACATCAAGAAAATAAATAAGAAAAACAAAACTTTAAAAAGACAAATGAGTGAATTAGAAGGGGAGAGGACTAGACTAAGATAAGAAAATAAAGAACTTAAGAAGGATAACAGCACCCTAGAACAAGAAAAGAATTGCCTGCATATTGATTTAGAGAACAACAACAATGAAGTTAAAAGACTTAAAGTTGAATTTGAAATTACAAAGACTAACAATCTTAACACTAGCAAAAATAACAATGACAAGAAAAATTAGATTTGATGTTAGGTGTCCAAAGGGCTGTGTGATGACTCGCTATTCAGGCGTCGCACCCCCTAGCAAAGGAGATAAACATGTAAATGTGAAAGCAATCAACCCAATTAAAATGTGACGTCTGGACTCGGGACAGTCGTACTCCCCGTGTGTGATAACATGGAAGGAGATTTATATTAAAAGAAAAAAGTTTATTCTTTTAAAAAAAAATAACAACAAAATCTCCCCTATTTAATGACTATTTAGCCACTTGTGGTTAACGTAAAACCTTATAAAACATTCAATTTACTTGAAATATGTAACAAATGGCATTAATGGCTCTCCCGGCCATCCAATAACACACTACAGAATATAGTCTCAACATAGACCAAAACTATACATATATGACTCTCTTTGACCTCTAACTATTTATTTATATATAAAAAGTACTCATACAAACCCAAAAGAAGCACAAAAGCAATATGCCTTAATATTACAAATAGGTCGGAAAAGAGTAGGGAATGAAATCCCTTTACTCAAAGGCCTCTACCCTGCGGTTTTCTCTTGTCTCCCTGATTACCAAAAAACAAGGATATCGGGATCAGTATAAGTTGAGCAAGTACACAGGGAACCAATGGTAAACAAAGCAAGCAAATATGCACAAGAATATTATCATCATTATGTGAAAATCAGAATCATAGTAAGGTATACCAAGAATGCATATTAACTCAAAAAGAACTATCTCAATTGCCACATTTAAAACTATTATGCTCTTTCCATCTTTATTTTTTTTAATTTAATTTGACATTTAAAGAAAGAAATGGAGTATCGAACCAAGTTAGTGTATGAGAGTTTGAAGAGCAAGCTAAAAATTCAGTATTCCTAAATGAAATCTAGGTCTTTTTAGGTTAGACACCTCAAACACTGCACCTGTTTCTAATTCCATCATCGTAGGGAGAAGAGATATATCCATAGTTTCTCAAGTTTCGCCTGCAGGCATTGCAAAACTTTCGGAACTCTATATACCAGCTGTACTCCATAAGTTTCGCCCGCAGACTTCGCAAAACTTTCAGAGTAACCAATGTATTATCACTTTCTCTTCATATTACTTTCTCTTGACATGATTAATGACCACAAAAAAGGCCCAGTTCATCACAAGAATCACATAGAATTTATAACAGGATTCAATACCAATTGCACAAAGAAATCCACATCAAACAATGTTAAACCCAAAATTCACAATGTAATTTGCGCAGTTATAAAAAAAATAGCATAACCTCTTCTGCACGAATTAGATTGAGGTGAGTCTAGTGGCCATTTAAAGATAAGAGCTAAGACTACAATTTCTATGTTTGGAGCTTAACCTAATTCTGCCTAGAAGGTAACTCAAAATTGAAGCAAAGTTCAACACAGAAACAGATAGAAACAGGATTTTCTGCAGAAAATATGGCATTTTAAAAATTCACCATAAATTCATTCCTCAATGAAACTCTTCAAATTTTATATCATTTTAAAGCTATGGAAGTCTTGTTTCTGCAGAAGAAAACTTTATGCAATTTGCAGTTGTGCAGAAAAAGATAATGTATAAATAATAGGGCATGGTCACTCTATAAACAGAACAGTTTTTCTGCAGAGATCAAGCTATTTCAAAAATTCACCAAATATCCATTTCTCCACAAAAATCTTTGAATCCTATGTCTTTTTAAAGGAATGGGGGTGAAGTGTTATCAGGAGAAAACCGTACTCAATTTGGAATTGTATAGAAAAAGATATTGAATAAATAATAGGACATGGTCAGCTTGTTCAGCTTACAAAATATCTATGGTTTCATTAAAGGATGGAATTTTCTTTTCCCTAACTCATTTTCTCCAATTTCTAGTAATATAATTACATCAAAAATATGTTCTATAGCATTATTAGACATCAATTGAACAAACACATATAAGATACTTATCTCAAACTTGTAATTCTTCCCTTAAATTTTTCTTTCTTTCCTCTATAAGCTTCCTTTGGATTTCTAGCTTGTTCTCTAGGTATTTTGCACTTCCTTTTACTTCCTAAAGGCTAGGGTTACTATATACATGGATGGAGGTGTGTTATTTCAAGCTTAAAGGGTAATTTTAATGGAGGTTGGGGTGACTTTTGGAGGAGGAAGATGGAATCCGAAAATGAACATTTTTGGAAGAAGAAAGTTAAGCTTTTGAGTTCTTTCCCCATCCTTACCTCTCACCTAAGTGGAATGTGAGGCCCAAATATGGTGAGATCCAAGCATGGTGAGGTGTCAAAGCTAAGGTTGCCATGTGTTGGGTGATGGTGTACCATGGTGTCCAAATTATTTTTATTTTATTATATCATTTTTCTTTTTCTTTTCCCTTTTTTTCTTTTCTTTTCCTTTTCTTTTCCTTTTCTTTTTCTTTTGTGGGTTCCACACCAAACACTAATTCGGTTCTCTTGTTGCATTCTTTTCCGATCATTTTCATTCGTCATTATGTTCCACAGTCTATGCTAAGTTCAATATACCCAACCTCTATTTTGAATTATAAACATAAAAATCAAAACATGTATCGCAAATACGTTTAAAATCGTTGTTCATCTAATTTATTACAATGCGATGCGACACAATTTAAACATGGTAAGCAGAATATAAACAAAAATGCATGCCTTAATATTGTCTAAGAATGAGATCTTACATCCTTCCACCCTTAAAAGATCTGGTCCTCCGGATCACAGCCCAGAATGCCTCCTCAGAGATATGGATATTGCTTTCTTATTTATGATTTTAGCTCCCAGGATGCCTTCTCAGAGGTATGTGTCTCCACAGAACTTTTATCAATCTGATAGTCTTGTTCCTTATGTTTTGCTCTCGAGAGTCCAGAATCCGGATTAGCTGCTCTATGTAAGTTAAATCTTCTGTAATTTAGAGAGGCTCATAGCTGATCACATGTGAAGGATCATGGACATACTTTCTTAGCATGGAAACATGAAAGGTCGGGTGAACTCCCTCTAATGCTGGAGGTAGATCCAACTCATAAGCAGATAACCCAACTCTCGCTAGAATCTCAAAATGACCAACAAATATGGGGCTGAGTTTTTCCTTGTTCTTCCCAAATCTTACCACTCATTTGATTGGAGAGATTTTCAGAAAAACTTTATCACCTACCTTAAATTCCTTAAATTCCAAATGTCTGCGTCTCTAATCTGTATAACTCTTCTGACGAGATTGAGATATTCTAAGTTTTTCTCGAATGGTATGGACTTTATCTGTGGTTTCTTTTAGATAAGCAAACCCTGTTTCGGACTGAAGTAGCTGCTTCTTACCTATTTCATCCCAACAAAGAGGAGTCCTACATTTTCTCCCATATAATGCTTCAAACGGTGTCATACCAATACTCGAGTGATAGCTGTTGTTATAAGCAAACTCTACTAGCATTAAATATTCAGCCCAACTACCATGGAGTTCTAAAAGACATGCTCTTAACATATCCTCTAGAGTCTGTATAGTTCTCTTTGATTGCCATCTGTTTGAGAATGATAGGCTATTGAGAAATTAAGTTTAGTTCTCAACTTGGATTGAAAGCTCTGCCAAAATCGAGAAACAAATCTCGGATTTCTATCGAAAACAATTGATACATGTATGCCATGCAATCTTACGATTTCGTCAATGTACAGTTTAGCTAACTTCTCTATGGAATTAGTCACCGCAATAGATAGAAAGTGAGCTGATTTGGTGAGTGGATCCACTATCACCCATATAGCATCAAGTCCTCTCAGAGTTTTAAGCAACTCTGAGACAAAATCCATGGTGACATACTCCAATTTCCATTTAGGAATAGGGAGCGGCTCAAATAGTCCACCAGATTTTTGGTGTTCAGCTTTTATTTGTTGACATGTCAAGCATCTATGAACAAACTCCACAGTATCTCTCTTCATACTAGGCCACCAAAAGAATTCATGCAAATCCCTCTACATCTTGGTGGATCCAGGATGAATGGAAAAGTCTGAACTATGTGCTTCCTCCAAAATCAATCTCCGCAATCCTTGAGCTTCCGAAACTACTAACTTGTTCTGAAATCTTACCGTTTCATTTGATACATTGAATTCAGGATTCTCCCCTTTAAGAATGTCTTCTCTGAGCTTAACTGTTGCTTCATCAATTTGTTGAGCCACCCTAATGCGATTAGATAGATCTGGTCAGACCATAAATCGAGCCAAAAGAGACCCTTAGCTGGTTACCTCAGCATCAATTTTCAACTGCTCAAACTCAGCTATCATATGATATTCTCTTACTCATAGAGCTGCTACTGGAACAATAGATTTAATATGAGAGCATCTGCTATAATATTTGCTTTATCGGGTTGATACTGAATAGTAACATCATAATTCTTTAATAGTTTGAGCCATCTGCGTTGTCTTAGATTCAACTCCTTCTGGGTAAATAAGTATTTGAAACTCTGATAATCGGTGAATATCTCGCAGTGTTCACCATAGAGATAGTGTCTCCAAATCTTCAAAGCAAACACAATAACTACAAACTCTACATCATGGGTGGGATAATTCGCTTCATGAGAATTCTACTGTCTAGAAGCATAGGCTATCACATTCTATCCTTGTATCAGTACACAATTCAAACCGGTTCTGGATGCATCACTAAAAATGACATATCCCTGTCCACTAACTGGTAATGTTAGTATTGGGGCCGATACAATCTTATCTTTTAGAGTCCGAAAACTGGTCTCAAATTGTTCGTCCTACTTGAAGAGTGCATTCTTACGAGTCAATGTCGTAAATGGAGCAGCTATCAAAGAAAAATCCTTAACAAATCTATGGTAATACTTGCCAAACCCAAAAAGCTACGAACCTCCATAAGTATAGTAGGTGGGGACCAATTAATAACCGTTTCAATCTTTTTCGAATCAACAGAAAGCCTTTTGCCGGAGACAATGTGACCTAAGAAAGTTATTTCACTGAGTCAAAATTCACATTTACTGAATTTGGCATACAATTTCTCAGCCTTCAAGGTTTGTAAAGTCATGCGGAGATACTGTTCATGCTGAGCCCTATTCTTAGAATACACTAAAACATCATCAATAAACACCACAATAAAATTATACAAATAGGGTCTGAAAACATGGTTCATCAAGTACATAAAAACTGCTGCGAGTATGAAATGCTGTCTTTGGGATATCTTCCTTTTTGACCCTAATCTGATGATACCCGGATCTAAGATCCAGCTTACAGAAAACTATAACATCTCTCAACTGATCAAACAGATTATCAATTCTCGGTAAAGGGTATTTATTTTTAATGGTCACTCGATTCAATTTACGGTAATTAATGCATAATCTCAAGAAACCATTATTCTTCTTTACAAATAAAACCGGTGCACCCCAAGGAGAAACACTCGGACGAACAAACCCTTTGTCCACCAGTTCTTATAACTGAGTTTTTAACACCTTCAACTCAGCTGGTGTCATTCTATATGGAGCCATAGAAACAGGAATAGTATCTGTCACCACATCAATAGGGAATTCTATCTCTCTAACTTATGGCAATCCGGGTAAATCATATGGAAACACACCTGGGAAATCCCGAACCACTGGTTTGTCACACAATTGAGATTGCTCATTCTTGTCTTCAATGACATAAACTAAATACCTTTGACAACCTTTGGATAGCATTCTAGTTGCTCTAATGAAATATACAACTGGAGCTCTGATAAATCTATCACCAACAAAGAAAATTTGTGATTGTCTTGATAATGAAAAGCATATAATCTTTTGATGGCAATCAACCAGTGTATAATTAGCTGATAACCAATCCATACCTATAATTACATCCAAATCCAACAACTCTAATGGTAGTAAATCAATGCTAAAATCATGCCCCCGAAAACTCACAACATAACCCCTATAAATCTCAGTAATAAAAACTTCATCTACTAAAGGGGTAGCAGCCCATAACCACTGCTATAGAGGTTTAGACTTATGAGGCAAATGCATAATAAATGCAAATGAAATGAATGAATGTGTGGCACCCGGATCAATCGAAACACGAACATCACATGAAAATAACTTCATTCTACTTGTAATCACATCAGGTGAAGCACGAGCCTCCTGTGCAGTGACTGCATGAACTCTAGCCTGACCTCCGGACCTGGTGGCATACCCTGAGCTTGTCTCTATTGTGGCTATGGTGGTAAAGCTGGTCTGGGTGGTCCCGGCCTCAATGGAACTGGAGGGGCTATTGCACGCTGAGCCAGTAGAGGTCTGGGTGGTGGAACATGATGTAAAGGAGTATGTTGTGACTACCCGAGCCTAAGAGGACAATGAGAAGCATAATGACCTGGCTGAAAACATATAAAGCAAAGTCTCGTTCCTCCCTCACATGGCCCTACATGAAGATTTTTACAAATTGGACACGATGACCTCTTGCGGGAGCTTTCGCCCTGCTCAAAATGCCTCTTCTTCTCCTTTTTCTTTTTCATGCTTGAAGCTTGGACTTCGGCTGGACTTTTTCCCTATAACCTCTCATGTCTATCCTCAGTAAACAACTCCAAAACCTTAGCATTGTTCAATAAATCCTGGTAAGTTGTGAAAGTCTGAGCTACTAGGTACCTTTGGAAAAAGGATCTCAATCCTTTTCTGAACCTCTTGGCTCTCTTTTCATCCGTATCAACAATTCCATAGCATACACTGATAATTTAGTGAAGCGATCTTCATACTGACTAGTAGTCTGACTGCCCTGCCTTAAATTCAGAAATTCAAACATTTTCTGATCTCTAATAAATACAGGTACATATCTCTCATGGAAAATCTGAGTGAAATTACTCCAAGTGACATATTGAAGGTCGCTACTATATCAGAGTCTCAAATCCGAACTCCACCAGTCATATGCAGTTTCCTTCAGATAATGGGTGGCTAGTGTGACCTTACATTCCTCTGCAACCATAAACTCAAAAAAGAGTCTCTGCATCTCTACAATCCATGTCTCTACAACCTGAGGATCATCACTCCTAAAAAATGTTATCAGCTCAATCTTTCTAAATTCAGTCATTAGTTTCTGGAATAGACGATCCTCCCGTGACATGCATACATTTCCCCTGTCTTCACGTCCCACTCCAAACTCGGTGGCTCTCTGATCTTTACGTGATCTAACCCGATCTGATTCAGAACCAACGGATACTACCGGAGTTGCTGAAACTGACATAGCTGAAGAGATAGGTATGGTATGAGTAGTTGGAGAGACATTGCAGTCTCACTTCTTACTACTCGTTAAGACAGCCTCTCCGTCAGTATACGAATGTCTCCAGACATAGTGCCTACCATAGCCATCAGGGTGGCTAAAGCCTACTGCAAACCTACCCCTTCTGGCCTCTGGTCACCTGGCACCTGAGATTGAGGGTCCTGCCTCAACTCTTCATCTCTATGCTCTTCCTCGGGAGATACTTCATTCTGTCTCCTTGTCTTAACCATTTTGTATCCTAGTTACCTGATGCATGATGCATACAAATGACAAACAACGTTACTCATGATATAAACCACCCTCTACCTAATAGCCACAAATCCTAGGTGTAAATTGCCTAAAATCTTGGGCTCCGATACCAACTATGACGACCTGCTATTCAGGCGTTGACCTCTAGTAAAAGGAGATAAACATGCAAATACGGAAGCAATCAACCTAATTAAAATGCGACGTCTGGACTCGCAACAGTCTACGCCCTGTGTGTGATAACACGAAAGGAGATTTTAATTAAAATAAATAAATCGCTTGTTTTTTTTTTTGAAATAACGGTAAAGTCTCCCCTATTTAATGATTATTTAGCCACCTAGGGTTAACATAAAACCTGATAAAACATTTAATTCACTTTAAATATCAAACAAACGGCATTAATGGCTCTCCCGGCCATCCAATAACACACTACAGAATATAGTCTCAATATAGACCAAAACTATACATATAAATCTCTCCTTGGCCTCTAACTATTCATTTACATATAAAAATTAGTCATACAAACTCAAAGGAAACATAAAAACAACATGCCTTAGTATTACAAATAGATCGAAAAAGAGTAGGGAATGAAATCTCTTGACTCAAAGGCCTCTACCTTGCAGTTCTCTCTCGTCTCCTTGATTACCTGAAAACAAGGATATCAGGGTTAGCATAAGTTGAGTAAGTATACGGGGAACCAATGGTAAGCAAAACAAGCAAACAGACACAAGAATATTATTATCACTATGTAAAAATCGGAATCATCGCATGGTATACCAAGGATACACATTAACTTAAAAGGACAATCTCAATTGCCACATTTAAAACTATTATACTCTTTCCATCTTCATTTTTTCAATTTAATTTGACATTTAAAGAAAGGAATGGAGTGTCAAACCAAGCTAGTGTATGAGGGTCTAAAGAGCAAGCCAAAAATTCAGTATTTCAAAATAAAATCTAAGTCTTTTTAGGTTAGACACTTCAAATACTTTACATGTTTCTAATTCCATCTTCGTAGAGAGAAGAGATACATCTATAGTTTCTCAAGTTTTGCCCGCAGGTTTTGCAGAGATTTCGAAACTCCATATACCAACTATACTCCATAAGCTTCGCCCGCAGGCTTCGCAAAACTTTCAGAGTAACCATCGTATTATCACTTTCTCTTCATATTATTTTCTCTTGACATGATTAATGACCACAAAAAAGGCCCAATTCATCACAAGAATCACATAGGATTGGACAGGTTGTCGAATCCCTCAAATTAATATTGAACCCTCACTGCAACAAATTTGCAGCAATAGTGGTACCAGGTTGAATCCCACGGGAATTATAGTGACTTAATCTCTTAGTTATTTCTAAAATAAAATGGGGGGATTTATAAAATAAATTCCTAACTTAAAAATAAAAACCTAAAATTAAAGGACAAATCAAATATACAAAAATATTAAAAATTAGAAAAGAAATTCAATATTCTAAACATCCGATTCAAGGGTTCACACATTCGATTGTTTTATTAATCATTAGTTAAAAAATGTTATTCTTGCTATTCAAGCATTTAACCTTAAATTTATTAGAATAGTTGTAATAAATCTTGCATTTTCCTAAATTAATTGACCAAACCCAGTATCCAATCAAAATTTATCATTAACCGACTGGACACGATAATGTTCCATATTGATATAATGACAGTATTAAGTTCTGTGAAAACAGTTATATTAAAATACAAATAATCAGGATAGCCGTATAATTATTCGATTTTGTTCCATCGATTCGTTAGGTTAAAATGAATATCGATAACGACCCATAAATATAAATAACCTATTTGCTACTCGTACCATTCATTCATGACAATTACGAATCACTGAAATCCTGGATGCAGTAGAAAAATTGATATTGAATTAAATTGTCAGATTAACCAATACCAATTCTTCATAAAAATAAACCAATAATCGATAAATAGTTGAATTAAAAATGCGAGAATTTAAATAAAGCATATAATCTCACAATGAATACAATCAATAAAATTCTCCTTGAATCAGAATAAAGAAACTAGCTTCTCATGATATTGATCATGTTCTTGAATAAAATAAAACTATATGAAAAAAAATCTAAAACCTAAAAGATGAAAAAGAATTTGTGTGACTGTTGCCTCGTAGGAAGAAAAGTGTTGTTGCGTATGTGATGCTTGCCCACATTGGAGAAGTACATATATTTAGATGTGAAGTCCCAAGAAAATTAGAAGTATTCTCTTATTGACCTAGATCTCAAAAATATTCTCTTCCTCAAAAAAGGAAACAATTAATTTTTTTGAACAATTTTACTTGAAGTAAAATTTCTAAAATAAAGTTTCCATTCTAGAGGTTTCTTCCTTTTCTTTGTAGGCCCAATTGAAATCTTGAACTATTTAGCTCCAAAAATGTCTCCTTAAGCCCATTCTGATCCAACATCCAATTTTTGATCATTAAAAATAAAAAGTCATAAAACAATTTATTACAACACTAACCAATCCAAAATTATACCATAATATCAATAATAAAAATAACATTTTGCTCATTATCAAGGATTCATAACAGGATTCAATATCAATTGCACAAAAAAAGTCACATCAAACAATGTTAAACCCAAAATTCACAATATAATTTGCGTAGTTATAAAAAAATAACTTCTTCTGCACAAATCAGATTGAGGTGATTCTAGCGGCCATTTAAAGATAAGAGATATGACTACAATTTCTATGTTCGGAACTTAGCCTACTTCAGCCTAGAAGGTAGCTCAAAATTGAAACAAACTTCAACATAGAAACAGACAGAAACAGGGTTTTCTACAGAAAATGTGGCATTTTGAAAATTTACCATAAATTCATTCCTCAATGAAATTCTTCGAATTTTATACATTTTAAAGCAATAGAAGTCTAGTTTCTGCAGAGGAAAACCCTACTCAATTTGCAGTTGTGCAGAAAAAGATATTGAATAAACAATAGAGCATGGTCACGCTATATACATAACAGTTTTTCTACAGAGATCATGTTATTTCAAAAATTCACCAAAAATCCATTTCTCTACAAAACTCTTTGAATCCTATGCTGTTTTAAAGGTATGGGAGTCTAGTGTTACTAGGAGAAAATCATACACAATTTGGAGTTCTGCAGAAAAAGATATTGAATAAATAATAGGATATGGTCAGGTTGTCCAGCTTATAAAATATCTAGGATTTCATTCAAGAACGGGATTTTCTTTTCCCTAATTCATTTTCTCCAATTTCCAGCAACATAATTACATCAAAAATATATTTTATAGCATTATTAAGTATCAATTGAATAAACACATATAAGGTACTTACCTCAAATTTGTAATTCTTCGCTTGAATTTTCCTTCATTTCCTTTCCAAGCTTCCTTTGAATTTTTATCTTGTTCTCTAGGTATTTTGCACTTCCTTTTACTTCCTAAAGGCTAGGGTTACCATATACATGGATGGAGGTTTGTTATTTCAAGCTTAAAGGGTAGTTTTAATGGAGGTTGGGGTGAGTTTTTGGAGGAGGAAGATGGAATCCGAAAATGAACATTTTTGGAAGAAGAAAGTTAAGCTTTTAAGTTCTTTCTCCATCCTTACCTCTCTATCTAAGTGGAATGCAAGGCCTAAATATGGTGAGGTGTCAAAGCTAAGGTTACCAGGTGTTAGGTGATGGTGTGCCATGGTGTCCAAATTATTTTTATTTTATTTTATCAATTTCCTTTTTCTTTTCCTTTTCTTTTTCTTTTGTGGGTCTCACACCAAACTCTAATTCGGTTCTCTTGTTGCATTCTTTTCCGATCGTTTTCATTCGCCACTATGTTCCACAGTCTATGCTAAATTCAATATGCCCGACCTCTATTTAGAATTATAAACATAAAAATCAAAATATGCATCATAAATATGTCTAAAATCGTTGTACATCTAATTTATCACAATACGATATGATACAATTTAAGCATGGTAAGCAAAATGTAACCGAAAATGCATGCTTTAGTATTGTCTAAGAATGGGATCTTACAAGTTGTTTATAATAAGGCAGGTCTAGAATATAATTCTGTTACTCAAAAGAAGCTCTAACTTTTTTGTATCAGTTCAAAGAACACAAATTCAAACACTAGATGTAATTTTGTATGAAACTAAGACACAATGCATTGCAAACTTAAAAAGAAGTTCTGCACCAATCAAACAGTAAGGCCACCAACTCATATGAGATGTATGTGCTGTCATAGGATTGAACGTAGTATGGATATATGTTGGTTTAAGAACATGATATCTAGGAAAATAACAATGCAATGAGTGCAAAAGGATGTTTTGAGGGCTAAGACTACTAGATCCAAGAAAATCGGAGTACCAAAGGTTAATACTTGATTATTTCTTGTGTAGACTTGTCTCAAGACCAAAGCTCCCAGAAATACATGGTTTTTAGATAACGGATACTTTTGACACATGATGGGAGACTCCTTAAAGTTCAATAGCCTAGAAGAGAGGAAATGAGACAAGATGGTCTTTGGAAATAATTCAAAGGAGAAGATAATTGGCATAGGAAATATATACACAAATTGAGCATGCTCTCTTGGTTAAAACTGTAAAACATAATTTGTTTAATATTAGTCAATTATATGATGAATGTTATATTCTTTTGTTTGATTGTGAATGCTGTAAAGTAATAGATAAACTAAGCAAAGAAATAAAATTTAAAGGCAATAGATAAGGAAATATATATGTTATTAATTTTGACAACATAAGTGAACAAAATAAAGCATGCTTAACGATCTTAGGTAATGATGATGCATGGTTGTGGCGTAAGAGATTAAAACATGCAAATGTGGATCTAATATCTAAATTGGTTACAAAAGACATAATTAAAGGTATATCAAGGTTAAAATATGAAAAGAATAAATTATGTGATATTTGTATGAAAGGAAAGCACATCAAATTTTCATTCAAATTCAAAAATATAGTCGTCACAACATGACCATTAGAATTGCTTCACATAGACTTGTTTGGATCTACTAGAACACAAGTTTTGGTGGGAAACACTATGGTTTTATAATCATTGATAATTATTCTATATACTCATAGATGCTATTCCTAACCAAGAAAGAAGAATTCAGTAGTACATTTATTAAACTATATAAGAAAATTCAAAATGAGAAAGAATGCACAATTAATAGTATTAGATGATCACGATAAAAAATTTTAAAATATGATACAATTTCTCTACACCTGAGACATCACAACAAAATTAAGTTGTGGAAAGATAGAATAGAAGTTTAGAGAAAATGACTAGAACTATATTATGTGAGCATAACCAACCCAAATATTCCTAGGTAGAAGTTATGGATACATCTTAATATATCCTCAATAGAGCATTGATTAGGTTTATTCTTAAGAAGCCCCCTTTTATGAGCTATATAAGGGTAGTAAGCCAAATATATGGTACTTTCATATTTTTGGATATAAATGTTATGTGTTGAATAATGGAAAAAATAACTAAGAAAAGTTTGATACAAAAAATGATAAAGATATCTTTCTAGCCTCTAGTAAGACATATAAAGTGTACAACAAGAGAGCGATGGTAGTTGAGAGTCAATTTATGTGGAATTTTATGAAAGTGACCTTTTGAGTGAAAAGAGTTTTGATTATGAAGTTCAAGAGATAGAACAAATAGTAGATCAAGGATCAATAGAAAATTAAGAAATTAAGGATGAAATTCAAGAGGAAATAATTGAAGAAAAGCAGAGAAATATAGATCTTCATGAGAAATAAGAGGTAAAGTTCCCTACCATAAGAAAAGTGTTAATATACAAAATATAAATGAAAATATAGAGGCTAGAGTTAGGACTAAATTCTCAGCTCAAAAGCAATTTGAATTTATAGGATTTATCTTTCAAATTCAACCTAAAAATGTTAATGAAGTTTTAAGTGATAAAAATTAGATTCTAGCCGTGTAAGAAAAGTTAAATCAATTTGAGAGAAATGAAGTCTAAGAGTTAGTTTTTATACCAAAAGATCAATTCATAATAAGAACAAAATGGGTGTTTAGAAATAAACTAAATGAGTATGAGACAATTACTAGGAATAAGACAAGATTGTTAGTTCAAGGGTACAGTCAGAAGGGGGAATTGACTATGATGAAATTTATACTCGTGTGGTTAGATTAGAAACTATTAGAATGTTGTTTATTTTTGCCTATATTATAATTTTAAATTATACCAAATAGATATCAAAAGTATATTCTTGAATGGTGTAATAAATAAAACAGTATATGTAAAACAACCTTCTAGATTTAAACATCCAAAACACCCGTACTAGATATTTAAATTGTCCAAAACTTTATATAGTCTAAAACAATTTTTAGAGATTGGTATGAAAGACTTAGTAATTTTTTAATTGAAAATGACTTTGATAAAGAAAAGGTTTATACAATTTTATTCATTAAAAGAAAAGACAAATATATATTAATAGTACAAATATATATGGATGACATAGTATTTGGAGCAACCAATAAGGAATTTTGTTAAGAATTTATTAAATCTATGCATACTGAGCTTGAAATCAGTATGATAGGTGAATCGAACTATTTCTTAGGATTGCAAATTAAGCAAACTCAAAAGGGGATATTTATAAGTCAATCTAAATTTATCAAGGAGTTAATTAAGAAATTTAGATTTAGTGAGATAAAAGAATATGTTGCACCTTTGAATACCTCAATTAAGTTAGACAAGAATGAAAAAGGCAAAGAGATGCATCAAAAGCTATATAGAATTATGAATGGTTCCCCTGTATCTAGGCTGGATATTTTATATAGTGTATGTTTGTATGTTAGGTTTCAATTTATTCCTAAAGAGTCACATTTAACAACAGTCAAGAGAATCTCAAGATATTTGAAGAATACATGCAACCTAGACTTATGATATGATAGGAATTTCTCATTTGAGTTACATTGATATTCAGGTGCTGATCTTACAGGATGTAAATTTGATAGAAGAGTACAAATCATACTTGTCAATTCTTTGAAAGTATATTAGTGTCATGGTCTTCTAGAAAACAAAATAGTGTTACTACTTCAACTATAAAAAAGAGTATATAGCTATATGCCAATATTGTAATCAAATTTTGTGAATCAAATATCAACTTAAGGACCATGGCTTAAATTTAGAAAGCATACCAATTAAGATCGACAATACTAGTGATAAAAATTTAACTAAAAAATTAGTCCATCACTTTACAGTTAAACACATTAAGGTTAGATATCATTTTATTAGAAATCATGTATTTAAAAATATATAATTCTAGTATATGTAGAAACTAAAAAAAATTATGGACATTTTCACTAAATGCTTAGATAGAGAAAGATTTTACAATTTGAGAAAAAAATTGGGTATGATGGAATGAATTCTCAATATGTCAATTACGAATGAAATTTTAAAAAGATTATAAAGGTCTGCATAGGTTATGTTGACTTACTATAGGCATAAGTTGACCTATAGACAAAATATGTCGACTTATAGCTTAAATTTTGGAAAAGTTAACTGTGTGAGTTGACTTACAATGTGTTATAAGTCAACCTGATGCGATGAGAGTTGTCTTATGACTAGCATAAATCGACCTTGTATGTCTGTTTAATCAAAGATAGGTCGATTTATATGAAATATAAGTTGACTTGAGCATATCGAGTCTTAGAAAGGGATTTTGAAAAATAGTTGAGTCGACTAGCATAAAATGTAAGTCGACATATTTGAATATGTGAGTCGACTTAGGGAAAGCATAAGTCAACCTATTGGTTAATACTTGCATGATGCAAGTCGACTTATTCAAATTATAAGTCGACCTGCAAATTCTAAGACACAAAAATAGGCTACTAAAAAATAACTGAGTCAACTTAGTTCTTCAACAAGTCGACTTGGCCATTTTTAAAATAGGGTTTCACTCAATTAAGTTGACCTACAATCAATGCGAGTCGATCTGCGTGAGCAGGTCGACCTGTTCCTCCAACTAGTTAACTCAAATAGCTCATTACTAAATTAATCCAAAACTCTGATCGAAAACCCATTTCTCTATCTCAATTTGAACCAAAATCGACCCATTTTTTTTAAAAAATAAATTCAATATAACTTGACTCTTCATCTTCCCTCCAAAATTCTAAATTGAATTTCCTCTCTCTCCCCCACGAACCCTAACTCCTCTCTTTTTTTCTCTTGACGGTTTCCAACTCTAAGTTTACATCTCCTATCTTCTTCTCTTGCACTCCTCAACTCTCTCTCTCTCGCTCTCACGAACAAAAACCCTAAAGTTTTCTCACAAATCAACATGTTTCGGACAAAGAACTCTTATGGTACTAAAGATAAAGGTTCTGACTAAGTACGACGAAAGTGAATTTCCATCACTCAAGAAAATTAAGTCCTTTTCTTCCAACTTTTGTAGAAGGAAACTCAAACTAGGAAGGGTTATTGATTGGGAATATCTTAAGGATATTGGGTTTCCATGTGAAAATCACCTTAGTCACAATCTACCTGGTTCCTTGATAAGACATAATGATGAAATCTTCCAAAACCTAGTTAGAAAGTTTTACAAAAACTTAAAAGTAATAGAGGAGACAAGAAATTATCTACTATATACACACTTTGAATTTCCCACTGGTATGGAGTCTTTCACATTTAAGATATACATTAGCAGCAAGCAAATCAAGGTTACTCTTAGGCACATATGTTCTACAAACAATATGGAATGGATGCCATTCACGATGTGTAAGAAGTATATGAAGAAGGATCACGTGGAATGTGCAAAAATTGTATTAAAAAATAATGATTTAAAAGACTTAGAAGAAGTCCAAACAAATGCTAAGGCTTTGGGTATGCATGAGAGAATTTTCAAACTCATCATCACTTGTGTACTTAGATCTAGAGAAGGAAATTATACAACAATCACCAAAGAGGATTTGTGGCTCATGGCATGCATAATGGATAAGAAAAACCCTGGATTGCATTTTATGGTACCTTACTTTATGATCAATGCTTCCAAATCACTTTCTGCAAACTTGCCTTACAGCTCTTTGATCACTGACATCATGGCAACAAATGGGATAGACTTGAAGAAGGAGATAAACACAACGTTGCTAGTTAAGAATGGTATAGGAAAATCCTCCTTGAAAAAAGCAAATTTGGTATGAAGGATAGTGTATGGGAAAAGAAAGATGAAGATAAAGTTGAAGGAGAATCAAAGAAAAGAAAGAGGGATGAAATAGGTCCAAGTAAACCACCTAGTGAGCCTTCAAGGGATCTACCTCTTCAAATAATCCCTGCAAATGTCAGTGAGTCCTCTGGCTCCCAACCAATCATACTAGAAAGAATTTGGAAGAAACTAGAAACCAATGAGGATGTCACTCACATATTGAGTTCACAAAACTCAAGCTCAACAAACAACATGCACTCTTTGCCTTGCAACTAAAATGAATTGAAGATATACCAGACTCCCTAGCTAAAGTCAAATCTCCTCGTGGCTTTAGACCATCACGATCTCATTAAAGACCATTCGACTCTACCAAAATTTCTGTGTATTGAAGACCATCCTGCTCTAGACCATCTCATGAGCAACGTCTGAAGAAATCCACAGTTTTTTTATATATGTACACTTGTGATTGAAAGCTTAAAAAATGATATGGTATTGGTTAATGCGAAGTATTTTTCAAATTTTCTAATAATTTTAACTAATTTTTAAATAAGATTTTGTCATCATAAAAAGTAAGAGATTGTTGAGTAAAATATGTTTTGATAATAATTAGGGATAATTAAAAATAATTATGAATAATTATTTGAAGTTTAAGTGTTTAGAAAAATTGATAAAATTGAATTAAACTTGGACAAAGCGACTTGCATCTTCGACTAATTGACCTACACATCCAAAATATTTAGACTTAACCTAGAGTGTTGACCTACACATTGATCAAATTGACTTGTCAAATTGTCAAGTCAACCTCACCATAGTTCTAAGTCGACCTAGGTTTTAAAAATTTGAAATTTGGTTAAGAATAAAACATCTCAAGTCAACCTGAGTATTAGATAAGCCGACCTAAAAAATATAGATCTCAGAAGACCAACTCTACAGTTAAATAAGTCGACCTACCCATAGGATAAGTCGACCTAACTTCATAACTGTATATCCATCAAGTCAACCCAAACTTAGAACAAGTTGACCTGACAAATCCATGTCTCAGAAACTAAGTATGCAAACTAACCAAATCGACTTACGGGAATTATAAGTCGACCTGAGCCATGTATATAAAGACCATAAGTCGACTTTAGGTAGAGATAAGTCAACCTCACTTGTTATATGAATTGTAACTAAGTCGACCCGACATGCAAATAAACAAGTCGACCTAGAAATAGATCAAGTCAACATAAACATAAATGAGTCGACCCTTCACATAGATGAGTCGACCTTAATAAGCATCTTTAAAAGAAAAATTTCAGTATAGGGAATCATAAGTCGACCTAAAGGCATTGAAAAGTCAACTTGCAAAAACATGGTTTTAGAAGAGTACTCTATAAATTAACCAAGTCAACCTAGATATCACACATGTCAATCTGACCTAAGAACTAAATGAACATAAGTCAAACTAACTATGTGATAACTTGACCTAAATAATCAAGGTATTAGAAAATCATGTCTAAAACATAACTAAGTCAACCTAAGGTTAGAACAAGTAGACCTATCCCTCATGTGAAAATACAATAAGTCAACCTGACTTATTTGTAAGTTGACCTAACCTGAAAGAAATATAACTTAAGTTGACCTGACGTAATCTTAAGTTGACTTAAGCATACACAAGCCAACTCAGAAACAAAGTAAGCCGACCTATCTCTCACATATAACATGATAGCAAGTCGACCCAGAGACAAATCAGGTCAACCTAAACATTTCAAGAATACAAAGGAAGGTCGACCTATTCTGTGATGAGTCGACCTTAGCATTTCAAAATTCAAAGATAAGTTGACTTGAAATTTTAATAGGTTGACCGCATAAGAGTAACGTATACATGTTCAGAAAAATTGTTTCAAATTAAATGAAAAGCTTAACTACCATACCAACCTCCGCGATGCATTCTATGTTTGTAAAAGCTCTCTGACGGCTAAAATAATGTCTCCGGCTATAAATACAACTCAAGGATGATAAATCTACCTCAACATGCAATTTCCTTGTGTAGATATAAATGCAATCCATGGATGAGTATGACAACAATACTAACTACAATTTCGATATTTATAATATCCGAATACCACATTTCTTGGGACAAAAAACAGAGTTGATAAATCTACCTCAACAACATCACGCCTTGCATAAATTTGTTTTAGTTTAGCAATCCACATTTGGTGTTGAAGCTGAAGCCAAGAATATATCAAGAATCAGGATTTATATGTAACCATAAAGAAGACTAGATACAAAAGTAAATCAGTATTGATATACATGACAAAGGAAAGATATGGAGACAAAAAGAATGAGCTACTGGTGTAGATATAACATCACATTCTCATTATCAAATAGAGGTAACAACTTAGTGCAAGTATATGAGGCCTCTTGTGCAGACATTCAAGACCAGAGGAGAAATTTTAATGCAACTTGTGGAAGTATATGAGGACATTCAGGATTACACATTATTTAATGTAGAATGCATATTCAATCCATACCCATCAGCTTCAAAAATTAGCATCATCATCAACTTCATAATCTTCATTGTCGTCTTCATCTTCATCTGTATTATCAGCATTATCTTCACCCTCATCTTCATTATCTATCTTTAGCTCAGAATTTTCAACACCATCTAAGTTAGAATCATGAATTCCAGTTGGATCCACATCTATCACCACTTCACATGGATCTCGGACAATTGGAATGTTATATTTCTCAGTTTAAATCATGTTAGTGATTTTCTCTTATTGATATGATATATCTTTTCAGTGCTTCTCAATTTTTCTTGGTGTGTTGATTTTACATATAGTCCACTAATCAATTTTGTCACATTTCAACTAGTATATGATGCATAATATAGTTGAATTATTTGTTATGTCAAGATAAATGTTTATATTTCATATATCATTTTTTATAATTTATTTCAACCAAATTAAACTTTGGATGCACCTTCAATCCTTTGACAGGGTCGAACCATTAGCATTTAAATAATACGACCTACATTAATGATCTAGGGTATTCTATCTTTATGATTTCATCTAATAAGCCATAAAAAATCATCTTTTGCACTTCCATCATTGGATAACCAAACACACACCCCACTATTCATTGTGGCTTTTCCTATTCCATATTCTTGAATGTGAAAATTATATCAGTTTATAAAATTTGCTAGCTAAGTTTGTACTCATGAATTCGGACCCCATGACAAATGGTATAGCAATCATTGCTCAATTTGATCATGATTAGTATGAACAAAAAGTAACGTGACCAATATATATTTCAATTAACTAAAGATGTATAAAATATCAATAACTTCATTTTGGTCCATCGGAACTTGTAAATGTTTTGAACTGTACTGCAAATTCTTCATCGCACATACGGTCAAACTCATTTGATAGTGGTTCATACATTGAACTACTATTTGCAATTGTATATGTACTCAAAGTATGGTGCTATTTCTAGACAGTTCAATAAAATATATGTATGGGCTGTCCACCATTCTTGACTAGTTAAATATCGAAACTTATATGTGCCACTAGGTCAACCAAGATAGTTGAAAATAAAGACTGATTTGGAATTGGGATCAATAGGGCTCTCATCATTTCTTCCTGGTCTCCACCTTTTGCACTGCACATGAGGTTCAAAATAGTATAACACAAATGTTGTCACTTCTTCCACAATATATATATTACAAATTGAAGGTTCAACACATGCCTTATTTTTCACTTTTTTCTTCAAATGATATAAGAATCTAATTGTAATAAAAAAAAACTTTACAAAAAAAATCATATATATTAAAGTAAGAATTTTGAAATTTATAAGATAAATATTTTATCTCTCAAGTGGATACATCCAGTGAAATTGGACGGAATATGCAACTTTGGCTTCATAAGGCAAGTAAACTAAGATATGTTCCATTGAATCAAAAAATGATGGAGAAAATATCCTTTCTAAGTTGCAAAGTATGATAGGAACATCTCTCTTGAATTTCTCTATGTGTGATACTTTCAGCACTGTTGAATAAATATCATGAAGGAAAATGTTTAACTCCGTAATCTATTAGAATTAGTTTTTCCATAAATATGTGACAATCACGATTCTTCAAATCTGTCCACTTGTGTTCTTTCAAATCAATACATCTTCAAGATTTAAAGCATATCCATCAGGAAACTGCACCGATTTTAACTATTCACAAACAACCCATCTCTGATCCTTAGTCAATGTATATAATTTCCTTTGGTTTTGATCCCTTACTGCTTGTATCCACATCTAGTGTAGGTCGATTACAAATGATTCTCATATCTTTTCTTGTATTCAAGTTGTCTTTTATTTTTCTAGTGACATCCATTATAGCATTTATGACATTATCAAAAATATTATTTTCTATATACATGACGTCAAGATTATGATGAATAAGATGGGTATTCCAATATGATAGATCCCAAAATATATTCCGTTAAGTCCATTTATGTGTATTTCCATATCTAATAGTCGTACCATGTAGGACTTCAATAGCAGTTGGAAAGTAATGCACTCACTCCTAAATTTGATCACCAATCAATCTCAATGGCAGGGGTGCTTTGTCAATCCTATTTTTGATGAACTCTTTTTTATTTCTTCTGAATGTATGATTTATTTGTAAAAATTATTTGTGATAGCAAAATAACTGACTTTCTTAACATGTTTTAATTTGAATGACTTTGATCTCTCTAAACATATTGGACATTCTAAGATCCCAGCTATACTCCATCCAGATAACAATTCATAAGGTAGAAAGTTATTTATGATCCAAAGAAGAGTAGTCTTTGTTACAAATGTTTGATGAGTATGGACATTATATGTAGGAATACTTTCATCCCATAGTTGTTGTAACTTTGTAATCGATGGTTATATATAAACATCTATTAACTTCTTTAGATTTCGCAGGCCAAGCATGATCAATGTCAAAAATATATAAGGTATTTTCATACACATACTAGGTGGTAAATTATACCAAGTTAATATAACTAGGCAACATGAATAAGTTTTCCTTGATTTGCCAAATAGAGCATGGCTCTTTCGCAAACTCGGGATATGTTCTATCAAAATGTTTTCATGTCTCCACATTTGAAGGATGACACATTAGACACTCTTCTAATTCATGATTTGCATACCAAGTTATGTGTTTAGTAGTGACTTGAGATGTATAAAGCCTTTGAAATATGGAAGTTAAGGGCAAATACTGTATGGTTTATGCTTCTTATTACAACTCGACTTCCTACTAATCATGTACCTAGACTAGTTACAGAATTTATAAAATTTTGCATTTTCATCATCCCTATAATATAACATAAAACCCTTACTACATACATCAATTCTTATGACTCGAAGACCTTAATCTTTCACTAACCTTTTCATATCATAAAAATCACTTAGTGTGATATTATCATGAGACATTTTTTCTCATATTATTTCAATACAAGAGTAGAAATAGTTCTCAAACGCATTATACTCTATCTTGATATTTAATAGTCTTGCCGTCACTGATAACTTAGTGTGGCTGTCACAACCTATCTATAAAGATTCATATACGGTTTTCAACACTTCCCAAAACTGGTTAGATAAAAAAAACTTTCATTATTCACATTTTCATCAACACATGTTACTTCAACCTCGTCCAATGGTGATACATAACTAATATGCACTTATTTAAATGTTGAAGCAAAGCTAGTATTCACATGGTTCGATTTTAACACAAAATTTTGATAACCAGCATCAATTACCATCCTTTGATATAGATTTAATTGGTCATAATAACTACATTCTCTTCTAACTAAAAATTGCTTACTTTTTCAATATTTTTCATAAGATATAAACAGTTTACCATGGTAAGTCCAATTATAGTAATTTGGAGTAAAACCAAATCTATAAAAATATTCTCAAACTTTATTATACACATAAAACTTACTATTACTATACTTTTAACATGGACATCTTAACTTATTCCCATATATGAACTCAACATTACTACTAGCAAAGTCCAAAAATTGTTCCAACTTAATATGAAATTCATTATTCAATCCTTGAGTTTAGGTAAGTTCTTAGGTAGTGTTTGATTAAAGGGTATGAGAATCAGGAATGAGATTAAAACCTATATAAATTGTTTGAATTAATAGAATGGGAATGAAAATTTGAAAATAGAACCCAAAAGATATAGATTTTGTGAAACTCAAATAAATGATGGGTTTCGACTGAAACCCATCAATGAAGCCTAAGAAAAAAAATTGCTCATTCTGCCCTTCCACCCTTCCATTCAGCTATTACTCTTAACATCACGACTATCATTGCCACTATTGCCATTAGTCTTGTCGCCGTCAATCACTCTCTCTCCCACCACGATGCATCTTTACCAATGTCACCACTGTCGGCGGAGCATTTCAATGGCCTCCTCTTCTTCCAGATCTAATCTCCTTCCTCTTCCCTTATTTTCCTCCATTTGTTCCCGCCCTTTCTTCTCTCCAGAACCTTCTTGCACAATGATGGGTTCCTCTTCCCTTATCTTCCTTCTCGGATGAGGTTTCTACTGTTAGTTTTCTCTCCAAGACCTCCACGAGATCTAATCTCCGCCCATTTGATGAAACATTTTTTATCAAATATAAAAGATCGACAATTAAAAAAAAACCATAATTTCCTTTTCTTATTATAAAAAGGTTTCCACCTTGAGATATAAAATATGGGTTCTTTGACACATTAGGCTGCTGTCATCATTTTTTTTTTTATCAATTTTAGGTTTTTTATCAATCATTATGGGTTTTTTTAATATGGTTTCAATTATCAATGAAGGTTGCTGCTTTTTTTTTTAAAAAAACAATAATAGGGTTTTTTTTTATCAATTGTAGGTTTTTATAATAAAAAACTCACAATCATAAAAAAATCCCATTTTGTCAATTATAAAAGATTAAGAATATTTTTATTAAACATTTTTTTATCATAAAAATCCATTTTTTATCAAATATTTTTAGTATTAAGGGTTTTTAATAAAAAAATTAAATCATGAAAGCATTTTTTATTAGGGGAAAAATTGATAATTATATAATTATCATTTCGAAAGATATACAAATCAAATATCAAAAATAGTAATCATATCTATTCTAGAATTTGAACCAAATAAGGGGCATCAAATTTTGATTCCAATTCTAATTCCTAAAGTTTTTTATTCTGATTTTGATTTTGATTTCCGAGTGCGAACCAATCACACTAGCTACACTAATTGTTGCAGAGGAGAGCATATTGTTCTATTTAGATGAGATAAAATGAGAAACATATCATTAGATTTAGTCTCTTGATATTAATCCAACTGAGAAAAAAGTAAACAAAAACTTCACTAGCTTAGCAAGTATATGAAGAAGGAGGCTAGAGAATCTCTCATCCAGGTTGGCCTTTGTAGGTAGGGATGACAATTTGTACCCAACCTGGTAGATACCCGTCCCTGTGGAGAGTCTAGTAAGGTACAGATATGAGTTTGTACCCACCGTGTATCCTACCTAACCCTTTATATCTCCTTTGGTTATATTTATGAATGATGTAGATGATGAATATGTGTTGAATGAAATGTCAGTAGATTAAAACGAATGTCCATTGATAATTTGAATTGTGGCTATACTATTGACAT
The DNA here is from genome assembly GCA_033439265.1 of Dillenia suffruticosa. Classification (NCBI taxonomy): domain Eukaryota; kingdom Viridiplantae; phylum Streptophyta; class Magnoliopsida; order Dilleniales; family Dilleniaceae; genus Dillenia; species Dillenia suffruticosa. The sequence goes on from JAVTVX010000005.1 coordinate 9,299,279, forward strand.
CTCCTCTTAGCTCTGGCACTAGTTTGAAATCAAGTAATTTGAATGTTGTTATTTTCTTATTTTGATATAATATAAATTGATTTTAAAGTTTTGTTATTTATATTTTGATAAGAGGATACTATCTGGAATGCTAATAAAGTTAAAGGTCAAGTAGACCTGAGTGGGCAAAGAGAACTTGCGAATGCAACAAATCAAGTTGCGAAGGCAACAAGTCGACTTGCTATGTAGATAAACCTGTGAGTAGGGGTGGGTGGAAGATAGGGTATAAAACACTTTACCCAACGTGGGTGGAGGGTTGGGTGGGTATGGACTCTTAAGGTGGAGGGGCAGGTAAGGTTTGACAGAAACCCACCCCCTACCCGCCTCATTGCCATCCCTATTTGCAGGCCCTCTGTAAGGAAAGAATGGAGGGATGCTTTGATCAATGAAACAAAGGCATCCTCAATATTTAAGGAACCAGACTTGTATTGGAAATTACAATTTGATTTATTAGTTGAATAATTTTAACATTGAAATGGAAGCATAATATTCGATTACACAATGTTTCAAGCCCAAGTTATTCATATTATATTAGAGTTAAATTAGTGTTAAAAAAGTCTATATTAATTCAATTTAACAATTATAACCCAAAAGAACTAGAAATTAAGTACTTGCAAAGTTCAAGAATAATTTGCATAATAGATGTTTATCATTCAAAAACAACAAAAAGAAAGAAAAAGAAAAAAAATTGTGTTCGTCTAGGTTTGGGAACCAACAACTTTAGCCTAACAAAAGACCAAGTCTGAAATCTAAGTTTTTGTCTATGTACTTACAAGTCTCTTCTTACTATTTTGAGTCCTCAACCTTTGTATAAAGGTTTTATGATTTCAATTTTGGATTTTTTTTCCTTTTCTTTTCATCTTTCTTTTTTTCCTACTCTTAGGTAATATCTTTTTTTATTAGTTGTTTTCTCAAACACTGCTCTAAGATAGAAGAAGTTACTTTAGTGACAGAGAATGTGGAACAGACGAGACAAGATTGCTGGTGTATTGTAGCAAAACTTATTGGAGAGAGACCCTATAATGCAGAAGCATTCATGAACACTATGAAGTGTATATGGAGGCTAGTGAAGGGGATGGAACCAAATCAATTGGTTAAAAATGTTTTAGTTTTTCAATTTACAAACAGGCGGGACATGAAGAATTGGAGCAAGAACTATAGAGCCTTGATAACCAAGTGGTTCTTTTGCAAGAAATTAATGGGGATCAACAACCTTCCCAAATCTCTTTTAGTCATATCCCCTTTGGATCCAAATTTATGATCTACCTCTCAATCGGAGATCCAAAATGAATGTTAAACTTATCGCATAGATGGCTAGGAATTTTTGATAATGTGCAAATTGTTAATTGTAATATTGATATTATGGTTTGATTTTAAATTGGTAAATACTCTAATGGATGGTTTTTTATGACTTTTAATTTTAGTGGATCAAAATTGGAGATTGGATCAAAGTGGGGTTAAATAGGTATTTTAGAGCTAAATGGTTTAAGATATCATCTGGGCCTACAAAGGAAAGAAAGAAGCATCTAGAGTGGAAGATTTATTTAAAGTATAAATTTTACTTCAAGTAAATTGGTTTTTTTTTCCTTTTTGGAGTTAATTGTTCCCTATTGTGGAGGGGTTATCCTAACCCTTTGATTGAAGAATCTTTTTAGATCTAGGTCTAGATCTAGACCACAACAAAAAAAGACTCCTTATTCACCTAGGGAGTTGTTGACTCACAGCTATATATACTTCTCCAATGGGTTGGCGGCTGGACAATGCAACATAGCACACATCACACAACACTTTTTCCTTTTCTAGGTTTTAGTTTTCCTTTTTCATTCAATTATATTTTCTTTTGTCGATTCAAGAACATTGTTACCACCATGAGTGGCTAGTTTCTTTTCTTCTTATTCAAAGGAAATTTTCATTTGATTGTTTTCACTGTGAGATTATGTGTTTCATTTAATTTCTTGCCTTTTTAATTCAATTATTTATCGATTTTTGATTTATTTACATGAAAAGTTTGTATTGATTAATCTGACAATTTAATTCAATATTAATTTTTCTATTGTTATCCAGAATTTTAGTGATACGTAATTGTCATGAATGAATACTACAAGTAGCAAATAGATTATTTATTTTTATGGGTCTTTTACTAATATTCATGCTTAACCTAAGAAATCAATGGAACAAAATTAAATAATTGTAGCTATCCCGATTATTTGTATTTTGATTTAACCGTTTTCACAAAATTTAATTCTATCATTATATTAATATAGAACGCTATCGTGCCCAGTCGATTAATGGTAAGTTTTGATTGGATGATGAATTTGGTAAATTAATTTAGGAAAACGCAAGATTTATTATGGCTATCCTGATAAATCTAAGATTGAATGATTGAATTGCAAGAATAATTATTTTTTAACCCATGATCAGTGAAACAATCGAATATGTGAACCCTTGGATCAGAGCTTGGTAGATTGAATTTCTTTTTTAATTTTTAGTATTTTTGCATTATTAATTTGTCTCTTAATTTTAAGTTATTTATTTTGAGTAAAAATTTATTTGAGAAATCCCCCTATTTTATTTTGACAATCACTAAAAAATTAAGTTAATTTAGTTCCCATGAAATTCGACCTGGTACCACTATTGCTACAAGTTTGTTTGTATTGGGAGAATCAGTATTAATTTAAGAGTTTCGACAATCCGTCTAAATTTTGGTACCGTTGCCAGGGAACTACATTAATTTCTTAGTTTGTACTTTTCACTTGTTTATTGATTTTTTACGAGGAAGAAAAGATGGAAGATCATCAAAGGACTCTGAAAGAGTTAGCGCACCAATTTTGAATCAACAAGCCTTGTGCATTGAATACCCAGCTCTTGAGGTAGCATTCGAACTCAAATCTGGCTTGATTCATTTACTTCCTATTTTTTGTGGTCTTCCATGTGAGAATCAACATAAACACTTGAAGGAATTCCACATTGTCTGTTCGAGTATGAAGCCCCAAGGTGTGACCGAGGAACAAATCAAATTGAGAGCTTTTCCCTTTTCCCTAAAAGATAAGGCAAAGGACTAGTTGTCTTATCTACCTCCCGATTCGATCAATACATGGAATGGAATACAGAGATTATTTTTAGAGAAATTTTTTTCGGCATTGAGGGCTCCCAACATCATAAAGGAAATATGTGGGATCAGACAGTTTAGGGGAGAGATATTATATGAATATTAGAAAAGGTTCAAGGAACTCTGGGCTAGTTGCCCACATCATCAAATACTGGATTAGCTTTTGATACAATATTTATAAAGGACTTCTACACATGGATAGAAACATGGTAAATGTAGCCAATGGAGGAGCTTTGGTCAATAAAACAATGGAAGAAACCAGATAGTTGATTTCAAACATGACAGAAAATTCTCAACAATTTGGGATGAGAGTGGATGGAGTTACAAAACGTGTCAATGAGGTAAATCACTCAAACATTGGAAATCAAATTTCTGAACTGACTGCTTTGGTTTGTCAGTTGGCTGTAGGGCAAATGCAGGCAACCAAAATTTGTGGAATATGCTCAATTTCTGGATATCCGACAGATATGTGTACATCCCTACAAGAAGATCACACTCATCAAGTAAAAGCCATACGAGGATTTCCTAATCAACCTCAAAGGAATTATGATCTCCGTTCCACTCATTACAATCTTGGATGGTGAGATCATCCAAACTTGAGCTATGAAACCAAGGAGGACAGATAATATATCCACCTCAACACTTTAACAGACCAACACCCGCACCTACAAACCCTCAAATTCTTGTATGTCTTTAGAGGATATAGTGAAAGCTCATGTAACTAACACTCAACAAATTCAATAGGAAATAAAAGCGAGTATACAAAATTTGGAGCACCAGATTTCCTAACTAGCGACTTCAGTTAGCAAGTTGGAGATATAAAATTCTGAAAAATTGCCCTCACAAACGGTGGTAAATTCCAAAGAGAATGTTGGCGCAATATGAGAAGGTGGATGAAGGGAAGGATATGGACATGGAAGACAAAGGCAAGCATGAAAATTCAATCAAGGAACATCTAAGTCTTCTTTGCCTAACACTTCTAGTACAATTGTGTCACCTTTTCCTTGTAGGTTTGAGGAATTCAAGACAGAAGAATACGAGAAGGAAGTTAGGAAGATAAGAGGTGATGAGATGGGTGAGAATGTGTTTGATATCATCAAGAGAACTCTACCTGAAAAATGTGCAAATCCAGGTACGTTCACTCTACCTTGTGTTATTGGTAAGAAAAAAATGGAGTATGCCGTACTAGATTTAGGAGCACCTGTTAATATCATACCTTACTTAACTTAAAGTGCTCTAAAATTGGGTCCCTTAAAAGAAACTGGGATTGTTATTCAGTTAACCGACTACTCTTATGCTTATTCAGAGGGAATTATTGAAAATGTTTTGGTGTAAGTTAACAAATTAATTTTTCCAACTGATTTTTATATCTTGAAAATAGAAGAAAACACTCTCACAGATTCAGCTCCACTTCTATTAGGGTGACCACTCATGAAGACAGCAAAGACTAAAATAGATGTGGATGAGGGTACTTTTTCTATCGAGTTTGACGGAAAAATTGTTAAATTTATTATTTTTGATTCTATGAAGTCCCCAAATGAGTGTTAATCAATTTGTTTTGCTGATATTTTTGATTTAATTATATAGAAAATTTGTGAAGAAAAATGTGATATTGATTTTGAATTGAATGCACAATTAGATATGAAGGGAGAGTTATATGAGCCTCCCAAAATAAAGTTGAAACCTCCTTGAAGAGAAATAAGTGGAAAACGTCGGGTATAAAGACGTTAAACAATTGCGCTTGTTGGGAGGCAACCCAATATTTTTTTTCTTGAATTTGATTAGTTTGTTATTTGATTTCTTAATTAATTAGGGGTATTTGATTAGTATCATTAGTTTTTTCTTTTAATTTTGTAGGTGTCCACGATGAAAATTTTAAGGGATGCAATTATTAAGTCAAGAGATGGATAGAGGATAACTTTCAAAATTGGGGGCAGAAGCAGTCCTTTCCTTAGGGCATGATCACACAGTTTTCATAAGTAAATTTCAAAATTGGGCAAAAGCAATCTTTCGCTTAAGGCTTGATCATGCGTTTTTAGGCTTATAAAAAAAATCAAAAACTCTAGAATTTTCAAACCCAATCCTCTCCAGAAAGAAATCCTTGACCTAATTTTTTCTACCCCCGTGGCTCCTTCACAGCAGCAAATACCATTAGCTTCAGACCAACAATATCATCACCCTAGGGGAGTTTTCTCTCTTTTCTCTTTTTTCATTGTCCTACTTTTATATGTTGCATTAGGGTCATTTTATGAGTATTGCTGCTAATATAAATTTGTGCTAGTTTTTTTTTTTTTTTTTTTTAAGTTGCATGCTAGTTTCTTTTTTCCTTTCTTACATTCTGCATACATTGAGGACAATATAGTATTTAGGTATGAGGGAGGATTTTTATGCCAATGTCATTTAATCTATTTTCGAAATTTCATACTTTTTTGGATTTTTATCTGATAATAATTTTGAGTTAGTATGTATTGTTGATTTGAGCTGAAATACATGAAATAGACAAATGTAATTAGTTATTATTGATAAAATTGTTTTAAGTGTTCCATTGATCTTGATGATTCAATCAAATGAAGATGTGATAGATTTGATATAAAATTAAACACTTTTGTGAGCTTTTTGAGCCTTAAGAGTGTCACGCCCTGAACCGGGGTCGTGAGTAGCCACCCGTTGCCCTGAATGCCGGTTGTATTTTTACAGAAAATCGGACAAAATCTCTCCATAAATCGGAGGTCTCCCATGTACAAATAAACATGTTTAAATCTGTATAATTTAAAAATATCCTGTAAATAAAATAAAATGATCATTCCGACCTCATTACAACCCACCAACCACAGCAGACATCCAAAACAATGCCAAACTATGTAAATTACCAACAATCATAGCCACAGACCTCTACTGTCATGCCAAACTAGAGCATGAGTAGCCGACACACTGAGTGAGCCTAAGTTTTATATAATTTACAATCAATTTTCCTAAATTAACATTTAAACACTACAATTCGCCTCAATGCAAATGAAATATAAGAGTTTCGCAATTTAATGTACATAAATTATACAGTCAATTCCAAATAAATATACGGTTAACTACAGATTTCAAGGTCAAAACCTCACAGGGTCGAAAATAAAGTGCGAAGCTCATATCTCAACTTAATTTAAATCTCACCGTCGAAAAACTCTCAAATCCGTCAACGAGTTACAAATTCCTCAAGAGCCGAAGCGTTACTCTAGCACAATAATCCTATCTGAGGAGGGAAAGAAGAGGGGTGAGTATCAAGGAAGATACCCAGTGAGTGAGGGGATTAATCTCAAGTACTAATAGTGTAGGTGAACATTGGAGTGTCAAATAATATCATTCATAACCAATAATTCAAATTTTGTAGTAAATCATGATATGTTCGCTAAAATGAACTCATTTAATTATTCATACGTTAACATACATATATGCATCCATTTAAAATCAAGTAGATCATAGAGTAAACTGAAAAGATCCTGGCAAAGGTCAACCATGACCAAGAACAGGCACATCGGGGGTTTTATTATGCAAATAGTTTTCGAAAGTGGCTCTCTACCCCAACGTTGACCATGAGTTCGCTGGGGCTAGCTCATCATCGTGTATAGGACTCCGCCTGGTGTTAGACGGTGGCGTCACACACATCATCCCCCTTACTTCGGTTCAACCGGCCACGCTTATAGCTATTAGACATATGACGTTTGCGGATACCTCCTGCAGAAGCGTATCTGGGCAACCCGGTCTCTCTACAAACGCCCTTCATAGCTACGGAATTTATCAAATAATATCATATCATCATATCATCTCAAGTTAGTAGGTATCTAACCCACATAGCCAAATCATTTCGTCATATCTTCAAAACAATTCAAATCCGTATGCCAATATATTTTATCGAAATCATTTAAATTCAACAAACCAATGCAATGGTAGAATAGAAAATATTTCATCTCTCAAATCATGACACAATTTCATTTCATTTCAAATATGGATGCATAATCGTAGAAATATAAGTACGATACTCCAATAATCACAAAACAGATTTGTATTTCAATTCCATACGTCGAGACAATGCATATCAAAAGCATGATTTATTAAAAATATGATAAAATCAGGTTTCACTATTTTATGCAAGAGATTAGGGTCCTACTCATATTTCTGGGGAGGGTGGTCACTCCCTATTTTCAAAAATCAAACTAAATCGACTCCTCAAATCTCCAAGAAAGTCAACCTAATCATATTATTACAATTGTCATCAAATTTCCAATTATTCTTAAGGTTTATCATCTTCCCTAAGTTTGTATAAATTAATATCATCTTAAAGGTATTGAAATCTAAATTCAATAAAGTTTATTTCAAACGTTGAAGTGATTACATTTCTCTCTCACCTAGGATTTCGCAAATCTCAGACCTAACTTTCGTTCGCCCGTCGAATTTGTTTAAAATCTGTAATATTTTCAAATTTGAATAATATTAACAACTAACTCAAATTCTAAATACCAAACCCTAGTATTACAACCAACATAGCCGTTACCTACAGTGAAGAAGCCGCAACTTAGGGTTTCTGCGAGGACTGTAGGTGAGCTCTCGAAAGAGACGGCTGATCGAGGGCTCTCAGGCCGTCGTAGGCTAGCAGACCATCGCGGGCTGGTGGGCTGGCGGGCTATCGGGCTCGCGGGCTCGCGGGCTCGCGGGCTCGCGGGCTAGGGGGCTCGCGGGCTGGTCGGCAGTTGTGCGCCCGTGGGAGGTAGCGTGTTGTGGCGCGCTCGCGCTCACGCGGGGAGGGTCACGCAGGGGCGCGATCACGCTGGGGAGATCGCGCAAGGGCGCACTCGTGGGTTGCGCGGGCTCGTGGGCTGGAGCGCGCTCGTGCGCAGGCACGCTGGCACGGGGAAACACGCACTGCGGGGTGCTCCCGAGCAGGCGCGCGCTCGCGCTCGCGCTATGGAGCGCTCGGGCAATTGCGCGCTCGCGCTCATGCTATGGCACGCTGGCATGGGGAAACGCGCGCTACGGGGTGCTCGTGCTCGTGCAGGGAGAACCGCGCTAGGGAGATCGCGCAAGGATCCACATATCCGTGACTAATTTAGCCACAGATTCCGGAAATTCATGGCTAAAGTTTGCATTCTATTATTTTATAACAAATTATAATTTTATATTATTTTATTATTATTAATAAAATGTGAGTATAAGATAACAAATTAAAAAAAAATCAGATTAACAAATCAAATGTTCAATTATTTTATTTTTCTATTATTTTATATTAACAAATCATATTTATTATTTTATAAAATTTTAAATAATATTTTAAAATTGCATTTTATTTTTTTAAGAATAATATTAATATATTTTTTAATTCATTTATTATTTTATTTTAAATTAGCATTTTATTATTTTATTATTTTATTAAAAATTATCATTTCTTTTTTTAATTAATATGTTATATTTTAGTTTTTAAAAGAATAATATTATTTTATTTTTAAATCTTTTATTATTATATTTTAAGCTAACATTTTATTATTTTATTATTTTATAATATATTATCATTCTATATTATTATATTATTATTAAAAAATGTGTAAATAAGATAACAAATAAAAAAAAGAGTAAAAACGAATAACTATTTGTGGTTTGGTGGTTGTCGTTACTTAACTTTTTCTAGCGTGCACAGGATTGAACTGGGATGGAGGCATTTTTGCAAAAAAAAAGCTAGTCAGGGGCTCACGAGCGTTAGCAGGAGGGCACAGGGCTGTCATGCGTGAGGGCACGTGGGGCACTGCAGCGGGAGTCCCTAGGGGCTAGGGCACATGTACGGGCATGTTTGCGCTTGTACGGTCAAGTCTCTTGCTCATGTGCACATTATCACCGGATTTTGAATTCGTGCTAAATCCATCGCTAAATAATAAAATATTAAAAAATAAAATAATATTATTCTTTAAAAAAATAAAATATAAAATAATAAAATAAAATGCCAATTTAAAATAATATAAAATAATAAATATATTTCTTAATACAAATTAATAAAATGAAACAATAATAAAATAAAATATAATATAAAATGCTAATTTAAAAAAAATTAAGTTTAGCAACAAATTCCGGAATCAATCGCTAACTTAGCGATAAATTTCAAAATTCGTCACTAAATTAACAACGGATTGTCGAATATGTCACTAAATTAGCAACGAATTTCGAATTCGTCTCTAAATCCATCGCTAAATAATAAAATATTTATAAAATAAAATAATATTATTTTTTAAAAAAATAATAAATAAAATACCAATTTAAAATATTATAAAATAATAAATATGATTTGTTAATATAAATTAATAAAATGAAAGAACAATGAAATAAAATAAAATATAAAATACTAATTTAAAAAAAAGATTAAGTTAGCAACGGATTCCAAATTTGTAACTAAATCCATTGCTAAATAATATAATATTTAAAAAATAAAATAATGTAAATCTTTAAAAAATAAAATATGAAATAATAAAATAAATTGTTAATTTAAAATAATATAAAATAATAAATATGATTTGTTGATATAAATTAATAAAATAATAAAATAATAAAATAAAATAAAATATAAAATACTGATTTAAAAAAAAATTAAGTTTAGCGACGGATTACAAAATCTGTCACTAACTTAATCTTTTTTTTAAAATTAACATTTTATCTTTTATTTTCTTGTTTTATATTATATTTTATTATTTTATTATTCTTTTTATTTTTTTTATTTTTATTTTTTTTGAACCATAAAATAGTTTATAAATAAAAAGCCGCCTATCGGTAACCATCCGTCTCACTATCATCGTCTTCTGGAAACCACTATTTGATCTACTTGTCAAACGAGATAGATCGACGAATGTAAATGTATAATCTGTTGTGTTTTTAGTTGATAACAATAACGAATGAAAATGAACAAATAAACTTTAAAAAACGATTGAACTATATGAGAAAAACGAATGGATATAGAAGATAAAAAACATGAATTGTGAACTCGACAGTTACGACTAATTGAAAATTGTTTGTTACAAATTTGTTGAATTATTTATTGTTAAAAATTATCAAATTAGTGAGAATTGTAATATTTACTATTTATTTTATTCGGTTTCGTTATTTAGAATAGGTTAAAAGAAAAGATACAGTTAAAAATATTTTCTAATAGAGTATAAAAGAAATTTTGCTTAGAAATTAACCATGAATTTTGAAATATCAATAATAAATTAATGACGAATTTAATCATGAATATTTTTTGTAGCCAATCAACGATGAATTCTGTCACGAATATTTTTTTTTACTAATTAGTAACGAATTTAGTCACAAATTTTGGACGTTTGTTGCTAATTTTTATGACAAATATTTTTTCATGACTAATTAGTTACGAATTTAGCGATAGAAAATTTTTATAACTAATTAGTGACGAAATTTTTTCGTTGCTAAATTTAGTAACGAAATTTTTTTATCGCTAGATTTAGTGACGGATAACAATATCCGTGCTAAAATCTAGCCACGAAATTTCTATTCGTCACTTATTAATAACGAATTTTATATCGAAAAATTTTTTATCGCCAATTAATAACGAATTTAGTCACGAAAAATTTCTTATCGCCAATTAGTGACGAATTTAATCACGAATAATGTATCCATTACTAATTTAGGTACGACTAATTTTTTATCACAAATTTCATTGCAAATAACAACAAAAAATTTTTCATTGCTAAATTTATCACAAAATAACGATAAATTTTTTCCGTTACTAAAATTTATCGCTAAAACTGTATTTTTTTTTATAGTGACACATCATTCAAGTTATCACTAAATATGATAATTTTAATTAGTTATAATACATTTGAATCCATATGCAAATAAAATCTTTTATGTTGCCTTTAATTTTATTGTGGGTATCCCACTTGCTCCCAAATGGTCAAGTTCATTCTAATCAATATGAAAATCCTTGAAGCAGCTGTACTACTTAAATGACAAATGTTATTTCTTTATTTTTCATATTAAAAACTTCACCCTAACCTTAACTATACTTAACATCCAATTCAAATTCGTTGAAAATGAGTTGTTGCACCAAAACATACTCAAGAAACAGAACACATCAACCCAAGTCACCAACACTACACCAGTTGACACGATTGACTCATATCTCATATTAAAAACTTTATCATAAAGTTTATAATATGTTTCATTTTAATCCGTTATAAACATATACATATATTACCATTCAAATTCTCAAAAAATATCACTGCTTAAAAATAGTTACATCCTTGCATCTCATGAGTCTCCCCGCTAATTAGTGTGTGTGTGTATGTATATATATAAAGATTTTTTTTTCTTTTATTATTGTTTTTATCCATTAATAATATTTTTTTTGTCTTTGATTCAAACGGTTGCTGTGGTCATGGTGAAACCTACACATTCGACCAATTGGTTACAATGTCTCCAACTTCGTCCAAAATCTTAATTCTGATGGTCATTCATGTTTTTCATTTCTAAGCAATCAAAGTCTCCGGATCTCAGATTTTCTACTTGGCGTGGCCCGGAAGGTGGGCCGGCTATTTATTTCGAGCTCCAGGCCTGTTACTTTGATCTCCCTAAGCCCTAGCTGGCTAGTCTAGGCTGTCCCGTTGCCTGTTCTTCGGTTTGTCTCGGCTTCAACCCCTCTTGGAATAAAAAAAATTAAATAATATTAAATTAAATCTTGAATTATATCAACTTATAATTTATTTATAAAATTATATTATTTTGGAACATATATTTTGCATTTAAAAAAATTTAAATAATCTTTAACGGTGAGAAAAATTTTATATGAAAAAATTTGGAAAATTCTGGTAATATCAATAACACAAATAGTTGACCTAATATAATATGACGTCAGATCTTTTAATCAAGTTTTTGAATTCGATTCGTGATTTGAGTATGAAAAAAATTACGTTAGAAAGATAATTCTCTTAATGGATCATTGTAAGTTTTGAATCGAATCAATTAAAATACGACTCTAATGTGATATAACCAAAAAAAAAATTGACCACGTTTATTGTCTTGTACTAGAAGGTTGTAATGACCCAGGTTATGTTCTTTGACTAAGACCAAGGACTTTGATCCTATCTTTTTTGTTTTCATTTATTTACTTTCAGGTGCTTTGAATATTGGATCGTTGACTAAAGTGCTTTCTTCTTGGTCTTTGGTGCAAAAGTGCAAGGGGGAGAGAGAGAGAGAGAGAGAGAGAGAGAGAGAGAGAGTAAAATTTGTAATGGGTGGTGATGACATTGACTAAGCAAATAGGGGCACGAAAGGGATCATTGAATTGGTATATAATTGTTGGGCGAAACCCTTAAATGGCCTTTGAAATTGGGGATGGTCTCCCTTGTGGGTGGGGTGGGTTTTGATAATAGTTTCCTTCTTTTTAATTTTTTATTATTTCTTTTGACATTTCAAGTCCTCTTCAACATTGGAAGACAATTACATGCAAATACAATTATGCATACATATATTGTCTTGGTCCACAATTTCACTAATGTATATTCAACTATTTCTTCTAGACGTAACTTCTTCAATTCAAAAATGTCATACACACTTTGGCCAGAGCCCAATTCCAAGCCTCACCCATCAATTTTTTTTTATACAACTTTATTCGATAACTAAAGCTTGGAGTAAAAGAAATATGCAGTCAGTACAACAGAATCTAAGTTATAAGTCTTAAAATGTTATTGAAAAGGAGGAAAGGGATATTAAATTTCTGATTGCCAAGCAAAAACAAAGATTTTCTTTATTGTGTTTCCTCTCGCTTAAGCCCGATATTGCCTTTTCGCCCACATAATCCTACTACTTAGGGCACTGAATGTGGAACCGAATAGAATTCGTCTTATGCTCTCTAAGACTTTGAAGCAAATCATGCCATGACTCGTGACTCGTGAGAGAGAGAGAGAGAGAGAGAGAGAGAGAGAGAGAGAGAGAGAGAGAGAGAGAGCGTTACATTATTTTACTACTTTTAGCACGGAAAGAGAAATGCAACGTCTTTGATGTTTTTGTCAAACTTGAGCGGAGTCATCCCATGAGAGACGAAATTTTGGACGTCAAAGTCTTTCTTGAAGGTGACTGTGAGCCTGACGCGTCGTTTACCATTTGGATACGGGGGCTGCTCCCTTGAAGGTTCCATTTGGAAAAAGGTTTTAACTCGAAAAGTTGCTATTTTATTATGTTTGTATAGAGTTTGATTGGGCTTTGTAAATATTTTATATTTTAAAGTGTTTTCTTAGCTATGATTTTGATTTTAAAATCGTGGGTTTTGAGTTCTTCGTTTATAGAAACCAGAATCAAAACTTAAAATGATAATTCTAATTCTCCAACTATTTGTTTTGATTTTAGTTTGAATTGATTTTAATTTTAGTTTCGGTTCTAAATGATGTCACTTTTGATTCTAGAACCAAAACCATAAAAAAAAAAAAGATAAATATCGATCTTTAAAAATAATACGAAAAAATACAGTTGATTAATGATTAAATGAATTTAATTGAAAACTTATTTTGTCTTTTTAGTTGATAGATTTGTTTAATTAATTCAGATGTGAACATTTAAAACCAACCTTATAATTTATCTATATATAATAATTTTTCATGATAAATATTTACTGTGTCTATTAAATATAAAATAATTTATTTAAATTAGCTTTTTTAATATAAAAGTTAAATAAATTTTTATAACTGATTTTAATAATTACATTAGATTTAACATTAATTAAAACAGAAAAATTTTTATTTCTACCTTCAAACTAACATAAAACTTTTTTTAATTATTAATGTGATTTATTTTGTAGCCAACAAACTAATATAATATATATATATATATATATATATATATATATTAAAAAGTTTAGTTCTAATCAACGGTTTTTGGTGATTTGAATTGTTAGTTCTTAGTTTTTCAAAATAAGAAACTAAAATTGAATTTTTAGAGACAGTTTCAGTTATGATTCTAAATTGTAAATCGGTTAATTGTTTTTTAACCATTAATCATGGTTCGCATTGTTTTGATTTGAACCGTGACCATGTCTAAATGAAATTAGGGCTGTCAACATTATAATAGCTCTCATCTCGTCCTCGTGAGATTAAGCACCAAGATTCCTAAGTATAGTATTCCTTAATTTCTAAGAAAAAATAAATAAATCAACGAATAATGACTCTGATTTACAAACTACTTGCCGAATAATCAGCAATGCAAGCAAGTATACTAAGGTGTAGAAAGTTCACAAAGCGACCTTCAAGTCAAGATGTTCGATGCCTTTATTGACCTTGCTTGCTTGGCTATCTTAAATAGCTATGCCAGCTTCGTTGCGTTTCACATTAAGGGAAAGCCATAAATTAAAACAGGTTATGTACAGTTCAAGGGCCACAAGGGTATAGAAAGTCCAAGGACATAGCTTCTAGTTTGATCGAAAGTTGAGATGAGGTAAAATTGAGTCTAAGATGAACTCTTAGTGAAACATTATTAATATAATAATAATTTTTATTTTTTTATAACAAAATAAATTCCTATTTATAAATTATTTAAATTAAAAATATTATAAAATAAAATAAAATAATAGAGATTATTTAAAATAAAAAATTTGAAGAGAATTTAGTGAAAGCATTGAAATTTGGTCAAGTCCATGCACGACGGGTGCCAGGGCCACGCTTGCGCAGCAATGTCCGCGCTATGATACAGGTGCAATAAGGACATTAATGCAAGAGGCAATATATTCAACAAAATGTTATTTCTTGTGAAATTATAAGGTTTGCATTAAAATGTTAGTTTTATTTTAAATAAATATTAAAACTTTATTCTAACCCCGTTAATATTTAAACCTTAATTTGGGCAGGAAATTGATACCCGAAAAAAACAAAATATAAAAAACTCACTAAACTTTAAAAAAAAAAAGAACAAAAAAAAAAAGAAAATACAAAATCCTTCTCTTGACAATCGAAATGCATAAAGTTAACCATTCAGTCTACTTTCAAGATGGCTAATGCAGTAGACATCAAGATGCGAGATTTGGACGTGAAAGTCAGAAAATTTGTTCAAAAAGGTATGAGATTTTTGCCTGAAATTCAATAGATGGTATTGGAGGTGAGTTTCACTTTATAGATGATGGTTCTGTTGACTCGAACAGGATGCTGCCCGTCTAAAAGTTTTGATCAATGAGACATGCAAAAACCCACCAAAGCATACCCTGATAGGGGAGAGTCCGACGTTTAAGTCAAAGAACTGTTTTCAAAGAGAGAAATAAACTAAAAGAGAGCTTCATTATGTCTTTGTGTGCTATGTATAAATTCAAAGAGTGTGAGAACTTATCTGGCCGGTTAGCTTAATAATGTATATATAATCTGCGTGTATGAGTTCCGTATACATTCAGAATGTTTAAACCCTAGTTTTCTTATGGAGGTGTTCTGAGATATTCGAATATTTAACGAAATCTTAAGAGATTTGAAATCTTACCAATTGAGGGAAGTATCAGTTCGCAAGGGGATTATTTTATTTATCAATGAGGATTCAAAAATTTTCTTTCTTGTTACGAGATGTTGTTTCCGTATCAAGCGGAAAGATGAATATTACACTCAGTTGACTGAATATTGAATATCGTGGAGATCTGAGAGCCAATTAGATAGCTACCAAGAAGGAACTGGTCGGTGTGCATTGAGAGAACAAGGATTGTCCCGTATAAATGATGCAATTCAACAAGGTTCAGCGCATTTTGTGTGTAGCTTTAGGCTTACGTCTTACACTTATGGACTTTTAGACCACACTCCATCACTTGTCCCTACTCCTTGTATTTTGTTAGAGAGCATGGCATAAGGAGTGAGTTTATAGGTTGTTATCTGAAAGGTCGTGGGGGTATTAATAGAGATAATCATTAAATAAATAATACTAGAATAAATGCTGCATGCGAAATTAGAGAGTTTGAATTTTTCATTCATTATACACGTCTTTCATTGGAGTGTTTCAGTTGTGCACAGTCTTTGAAATCTCGCCTTCATGGTTATAAATAGAGAACGAGATTTCAGTACTATCATGAAGCAATTTCGAGCAATTTGAAATTGATTTCATGAGGTTCTTTTGTTGAGAGTCAGTGCTGCCAAGAGACTATTTAAATATGGGTTTTGAATCACAAAATTGGTATTTTAGAAGACTTCTACTAATACAAAACTCCATCAAGGATGGGATTACCAATGCAAGGTTCCATCAGGATGTTTGCCAATACAAAACTCCATTATGGTAAACTCTGCCGAGGTTCCTCAAGGATGCTGGCTTTGGGTACAGAGAGAGCTTAGCTCAAACATGAGAGATTTTTGTTCATAGTGGAAGCTCTTTTCTTAAAGTCAGAATCATCATCTAGCCACTATGTGCAACAGGTGACTGAAAATGTTTTCTCACCTTTTTTGAGTTGGGCAACAAGAGTAGTTAGGAGATTGAAAGAGGTCGAGGGATAGAGAGGGTGGGAAACTTGATATATCTTTTCTGTCTCCTTTTGGCTATCTCCTACCTTTTCAAAGTCTGTTCCGGTTTCTCTTGTAAATATTTTTATGATTTTTCTTCTAATTATATGATATTTCTTTTGCCCTGTGCAAAATTTTGCACCTCTATTTCATTTGTATATACTCTGTCTCATAATAATAATGACAAATGAACTTCTTGCCTTTCCTTTTTGAAAATTGTACCACACGTCTATCTTGTACGTGCAATGTGGAACGTAATAATAATTCTCTGCATATTCGGATTGTTCAGCTAACATCTTCGTTAGTATATTTAACATTTGTTAACTTGTTATGAATCTTTAATCCAAAGCATGGGCCATGTCTGCCCATCGGAGAGTTACGTCGCTTATTGTCGACATGCTACGTTTAGTAAGACGTTCGATTATGAGAATTCAAAAGATAGAATGGGTCATGTCTACCCGACAGGGCGATACATCCCTTATTGAGAACATGTTACACTCGGTAGGACACTCGATTGAGAAAGTTCAAATGATAGGATGGAACGTGTTTACCCAAAAGGAAGATGCATCCTTTATTGATGACACACTACATTCAGTAGGACACTCGATTAAAAGAGTTCAAACTATAAGATGGGTCATGTTTACCTAATAGGAAGATACATTCCTTATTGATGAATGGGACATGTCTACCCGATAGGAAGATACATCCTTTATTAACAACGTGCTGCGTTCTGTATAGATATAGAAGCAGATCAATTGGTGAATAAGTTAGAAGACTAAAGAGGTCTTACCTGACCATTCGACTAGATGTGAAATAGAGCATGCTTCCATGAGAATGGCAAATATCATTGATAATAGATGCGCAAGTTTTTGGAGTTCCGAGTCCTAGATACGATCGACCTGTTTAGGTAATTGAGACGATATGTACCCGATCGAACTTCTGACCATATTTGATAAAGCCCTTCCCAATTGGGTGCTAGTTTCCCCTTGTTGAGGCTATCTAGAGGCCTCTACTTTCCTTCATAGCAGATCACCAAGCTTAAGCATTATAGCCCTGACCTGTTTATTGTGGTATCGCGCCATCTGTTGTTGATAAGCCACCATTCAAACGGATGTAGTTTCTTGCAGTTCGGGGAG
The DNA here is from genome assembly GCA_033439265.1 of Dillenia suffruticosa. Taxonomy (NCBI): domain Eukaryota; kingdom Viridiplantae; phylum Streptophyta; class Magnoliopsida; order Dilleniales; family Dilleniaceae; genus Dillenia; species Dillenia suffruticosa. The sequence continues at coordinate 9,317,050 of JAVTVX010000005.1, forward strand.
CAAGTCCAATCGTTCGCTTAATGAGACTTCATTCTGCCCATGTTTGTATTGATCTACTCGGAGGGTATGGATGCCAATCTCCACTGGTATCATTGCCTTACAGCCGTAAGTCAAACTGAACAAAGTTTCTCCTGTTACCTTTCGTGGCGTTGTTCAGCCCAAAGAATGTTGTAGACCTCGTCTACCCAATAACATTTAACTTCATCTAGTGCAGCCTTTAGCCCTTGTAGAATCATTTAGTTCATTATTTTGACGAAATCGTTAGTTTGAGGATATACGACGAATGTGAAACGAGGTTGAATTTCTAACTTTCTGCAAAAATCTTGACAACTTTTGTTACCGAATTGTTTGTCATTGTCAATGATTAAAACATCGGGCACACTGAATTTGAAGATGATGGATGTCCACACAAAATTTTGCATCTTCCTGATAGTGATTTGGGTCAATGGTTCAGCCTCTACTTACTTGGTGAAGTATTCGATGGCCACGACTAAAAACTTTCACTATCCGGTAGCCGATGGAAATGGTCCAAGAATGTTCATCCCCCATTGTGCGAGTGACCACGGGCTCACTATCCTATTGACTTGATGGAGGGCTATTAAGATACCGATGAGAAGTGTTGGCACCTGTCACATCTTTTGACATAGTTATCTGCATCGGTCTTCATAGTGAGCTAATAATATCCTTGTCGAAGAGTCTTGTTTACTAAGTTTCAAGTGCATAGGTGACTGTCATATATCCCTTCATAGATTTTTCTAAGCATGTAGTTTTCTTGTTCGGGCGTCAAGCATTTCAAGTATGGGTGAGTATAGGACTTTTGTAGAGATCTCTATTAATAATGGCATAGTGGGTGGCTTTATACTTTAACATAGCAGCTTCTGTGAGCAAGTTCGGTAGTAGCTCATACTTTAAGTAGGCCTCTATGGGATCTTTCTAACTTGGTAAATTGTCCACCGATAAGATCTGTTCAGCCTCGTCGATACTCAAGTATAGCAGACTCTCTATATAAACTGTTCGGCCGGTTGCCACCAAGTCGGAGCTAGTTAGTTTTAAGAGAGTGTCGACTCAAACGTTTTCTAATCGGGGGATCTTCTGTATATCACATTGTCGAATTTGCCCACCACATCTCGTAGTTCAGTTAGATATTTTACCATTATCAAGTCCTTAGTTTCGTTGGTCCCTTTAATCTGCTTGACAAGCAACTGATTGTTAGTAAAGACCCGTATGTTTTGGACTCCCAGTAATGCTGTAATTTGTAATTTGGTCAGAAGAGTTTTGTTTTTGACCTGACTGTTTGTCGTTCTGAAGTTAAAACGAAGAGCGTACTCGGCTTTGAAATCATCTAGCCCCATGAGAATGAGTCTGACCTCACTGTTGGAAAAGTTCGATGACCTGTCTACATGAAGAGTCCATTCGAGCAATGAGCAATGAGCAATGAGAAATAAGCATTCTTCTCGATCATCAGTAAGGGTCTATTCAGTGAGTGGCATAAGTCTGCGAGGGTTTGACTTTTGATTGCTGGTCTCGGTTGGTATTTGATACAAATTTGCTTAACTTGATACTCCACTTAACGAGTCGACCCATGGTGTACCTTTTCTATAGAATCTGTTTCAAAGCCTGATTGGTCAATACCACTATGGTATGAGTTTGAAAGTAATGCCGGAGCCATCTGGCGGTATGACTACGATGACACCACCTTCTCGATAGGTCTGTAGTTGGCTTCTGAGTCTTGAAATATATGGCTGACATAGTATACAAACTTCTGTATAATAGATTCATTCCTTACAAGAGCGGAGCAGAGTGCTCGGTTAGAGATAAAGAGGTAAAGATAGAGTTTCCTATCGAGAACAGGTCAAGAGAAGAGTGCAGGCGATATAAGGTACTCTTTGAGCTATTCAAACATTGCTTGGTACTTTGATGTCCACGTGAACTTTTTTTACTTTTTCAGAGTATCATAGAAGGACTTATATTTCTCTCCTACTTTCGACATAAACCGATTTAAATCTGCAATCCTCCCCATGAGACGCTACATCTCTTTACAGTCCTTGGTGGTATTATGTCAAGTATGGCTTGTATCTTCTCCAGATCCGCTTCAATTCCTTAGTTGGTAATGAAGAAGCTAAGAAACTTTTTAGAAGTGATTCTAAAAATGCATTTTGCTGGATTCAGACTCATGTTGTAATTTGACAAATATATCATCAACATAAGTTTTCACGTTTCTGCCAAGCTACTTACTAAAAACCTTGTTGACCAATCCTTAAAAGGTTGCACCAGCATTTTTTAGACCAAATAGCATCATCTTGCAGCAGTAAGTACCGCACTCTATAATAAAATTGGTCTTTTTTTCATCTTCAGGGGCCATACATATTTAGTTGTATCCGGAGTATACATCCATGAAATTTAGGAGTTGATAACCTGATAAATCATCCACCAATTTGTCAACATTGGGGAGTAGGTAGCTGTCTTTCGAACACGTCTTGTTAAGGTCGGTGAATTCCACACACATCCTCCACCTGCCATTGACCTTTTTTACCATGATTACATTGGCTAACCATTCCGGATATTCTACCTTCCGAATAAATCTTGCCGCTAGGATCTTTCAGACTTTTTCCTGTATTGTACGCTGATGTTCTAGTACAAATACCCTCTTCTTCTGCTTAACAAGCTATTGACTTGCATCGATAGTTAGTTTATGAATTATGATTGACGGATGAATGCCTGGCATGTGTTCAAGGGACCATAGGAAAACTTTGGACTATCATCGAAGGCAGCCCACGATTGCATTTTGGAGGGACATCGGTAAGTAGGTGTCAATTTGAACCATTTGGCCGGGTACATCTATGATGGGAATTTCGATTACTTCATCTCTAGGTTGATGCTTGGATTGGTGTTCGACATCATCTCTAAGCTCCAACGTTTCTAACTAGAAAATTTCATTCTCCATTTCAATGGTGGAGACGGTCAACGGGTCGATGTCACCGCGAAGTGTTGCGACCCTAAGGGTATTCTGAATTTGATTTTCATGTGTCTTGCACTCGGCAATGTTTTAAGACCGTTCAAACTAGGATAACCTAGGATGGCATTATAAAGGAATGGAAATTTCACCACATGAAAAGTGGTTTTGGTAGTAGCATGGTGAGGGGGAGTTCCTAGAGTTACAACAAGCTAAATGGTACCTTCTGGATGTATGTACTTGTCGACGAATCCTTTTATAGGTCCATTAGTGAGTTGAAGATGAGATGAGTTGAAACCTATTTGCTAGAAAGCCTCCCAAAAGAGGAAATCTTAATATGCTCCTTGATTTCAAAAGTTCTTTTGACAAGGTAGGGCCATATTCCTGCAGTGATGATCAGTAGGTTGTTTCGGTCGGTGTTGACTTCTATTAAATCATCGTTATTGAAACAGATGATTGGCCTCTTTCTCTTGGCGTTAATCTGTTGGAGATGGGTTTGATTTCACAAATGATGGCTTTGCTGAATCAAACAAGATGACTAAACGTCTGACAATCTTGATCAATAAGACTTGTAAAAGACCGCTGAGGGTGCTCCGATAAGAAAGGATTCGATACTCAAATCAAAGAACAGTTTTTGAAGAGAGAAATAAACTAAAAGAGAGCTATATTATATATTTGTGTACTATGTGTAAATTCAAAGAGCACGAGAACTTACCTGACTGGTTGGCTTAATGATATATATATAGCCTATGTGTGTGAATTTTTATGTATTTAGAGTATTTAAACCCTAATTTTCTTATGGAGGTACCTCGAGATTATCGAGTACTTAATGAAATCCTAAAAGATTTAGAATCTTACAAGTTGAGGGAAGTTTCAGTTCGTAAGTGGATTAATTTTCTTATCGATGAGGATTCAAAATTTACATTTCTTGTTACGAGATACTGTTCATGTATCTAATGAAAAAATGAATATTACTCCAAGTTGACAAAATATTGAATACCAAGAGGACGGGAGTTGTCTTATATAAATGATGCGCTTCGGCATGGTTTAGCACATTTTGTGTGTTGGTTCTTGGGCTTATATCATGCACTAATAGACTTTTACACCACACTCCATCAGATGGCTATTGAATTGGGTTTGATTCGCCTCTCCAATCCTAAAGTAGAGATGGTAATATCTGACTTGACCTGACAAATACCTGAAAAATCTAATCCGTTGATCGATTTAAAAAAAAATCGGATTAGGGTTGGATTTTAATATAAGAATAGTCATATCAATTTAGATATATGTTATAAATCATTTGACCTAATTTGACTCGGTAACAATTTATAAAAAAATAAAATTTTATCGTAATATTTTTTATTAAATTAAAAAAATGATTTTAGGGTTCGTTGTAAGTTTCATTTTCATTCTTTTGCGAACAAACATTGCTCTTTGTTGTCATAACCATTCTGCCTCTCATCGCCTCTATCTATTGCCTCTAAAGCTGAGCTTTACTTTCCCCTTTATCACCATCTCTATCTGCCACTATCAAAGCCCAGCTTCACTTTTGCCTTCATCGCCATCTCTATCTACTAGTGATTTTTTTAATCCAATTTTGAATTATTTATGTTAGATGTCACACTTGCAAGTTTCTCTTTGACTCCAATTTTGGATTATTTATGTTGTATAGATCAATTTATTTGTTATTCCTTTTTTACATGATCTAGACTTTGAAGTAATTTCAAGTAGTTTCTTTTTTTTTCCCCTTTGTTCATACAGATCATGTATAGTTCTCGATTTAATTTCAAGTGAATTTTTTACATGATTTAGATTTATTAATATAGGTCGGGTATGGGTTGGGTACGGGTCAATTTAGGGTCATATAGGATCAGGTTTTTAGAAGTATATCATATATCAAATCGGATTTTTAGAAAAACTCATAGGGTCAGTCATGGTTTTCTATTTCCTTGAATCCAGTCGGGTTAGGGTCGAATATTAACATCATTGTTAGTATCTTGGGTGAGATATAGGAATAATCTATAACTGATCCATTACCATCCCTATCTTAAACTATAATGTCAACTTGCACCGGTAGATACAAAAAAAAAAAAGAGAAATATATAAAATTATAAATTACACTTTTCCCTTATGGTTTGACTGATAACCACATACTACTCATATGGTAGAAAATACCCACTTATACCCTTATAGTTTTAAAAAATGTGAAAAATTGATGAAAATATGAAAAAATCATGGAGATTGATAACCATATGCGAAAAAGGTTAATTTTTTTCCAAAATTACCGCTTTGCTTTGCAATTTCCATTTCCTATCCTCTCTCTCATCCTCTTCAATGGAAACCCCCCTCTCTCTCTCTCTCTCTCCAAAACTCCAACCAAACCAAACCCAAGTCACCGTCCAAACCCAAAACTCCATCTCTCTACTCCAGAATCCACATCCAAGCCCTCAGCACAATCACCAACCCAACTCTGGAACCGCAATGGTTGTTGCGAACAAAGAGAAGAGATGACGCAATTGAACTCAGATTGGGGGAGAGATTGAGACTGGGGGTTTCGATGAAGTTCCAAAGAGAGAGAGAGAGAGAGATCGTGTTATTGAGGGTTTCGATTGAATTTATTTTATTATTATTATTATTTTATCGGAGGTTAAAGATGAGGGTATAATGGACATTTTATGTTTTCTCGTTATGTCTTCATTAATTTCACACTACTCCATCAGTTTCCCGTCAGCTTTCCATATTTCCATATTTTTAAACCATAAAGGTATATGCGGATATTTTTTCACTATAAAGTAGTATGTGATTTTCGATCAAATCACAAAGAAAAAAGTATAATTTATCCTTTATAAAATTTGATTGACAATTATGAATATATTATAGTTAGTTTCTCAATAATATATTTGTTAACAATCGAATAACTATACACTTTCCATGAATAAACAAGTAAACTATTAATTAGGCCACTTTAAATGCAACTAGATAATATATATATAAGGTATATAAAATGTGTGGAAAACTGGGTTATTAACTTCCCCCACCGGCAACATGCCTGAGCTGAGAAAAATAGGTTTATGGTGTTATGTCGGGAAACCTCGGTTTCCAGGTTTCATCACAGTTGAATCTAGCGTAATTTTTACAAATAACTTTTTTGTATGATATTTAGAATTTTAAAACTCTGTTAGTCCTAATGCTCTAAAATCTACGGAAGGAGTTGATGAACTTCTAGGAACTTTTGAAACGAGAAACGATGGGTGCACTAGGGTCCCTAAGGTCATACTGTAGGATGAAAGTCACTTGAGACCTCTCTAGATTTTGACCCAACGCAGTGGTCTTTTTTTTGAACCGAAGGTATGGTATAAACCCAAACTCACGTGTATATTTAATACAACATTGAATTAATATACAAAATAATTATATTTTTAAACTGTGATATAAAACTAAATCCATGAAAAAATAATTTACTAAAGTTTTGATTAATTTTAGTTTAAAAATATATGATAGAATGTGTAATTTGTAAATGTATAAAAAAGATAGTTTCTATCATTGTGATGGGTTAGCATAGGTTAGCATAGGGATATCAAAAAAGAGACTGTGGTCCCTAAATCTAGTATACCTTCCATACGAAGAAAACAAAGATATGAAAGATTGTTTCTAATTCAAAATTCTTAGTCTTATAATTGAATAAGAACATCCATTAAAAATCATCAAAGAAATCTGAAAGTCTAGATTTCGTAATTTTTTAATAATTTGATATATAGATTCATATCTATTTAATTTTATATTGATAATAGATTTCATTAAATAAATCTCAATACACCAAGGTCCTTAAGGTCATAATGTAGGATACAAGTCGCTTACTCAAAAAGACTTCTCTAGATTTAGACGCAGTAGTCTTTTTCTTGAATTGAAGGTATGCATGCCCTTCAACGACTTGGTACAGCCGAAACTTGCGTGGTGCCTCAAAAAGTGAAAGGTTTATTTTAATCTTCTTAAAAAGTTTCTAAAATATCTTCCGTCTTCTTCGGTGAATGTAAAATTGGAATAATACCTATTTTTATTAGTATAAATGTGATAGACATTTTCATTTTTTAATTAGGTTAGAAATTTGACTTTCTCTAGGTATAAAAAAAATAATTTTAAGAGATCTGTTCTTAAAAATAGACTTTACAATAATTATTTTAAAACGAAATTTTAAATATCGAGTAAGGTAACAGAAAAAAAAAAAAGGGTGAACAGAACTCTAAGCTTGTAAGGAAGTGGCTGGGTGGTGTGGGCATAGGAATAGGAACAGTCGAGAACTTTAGTGCCAGATGGGTTTGAACGGTGCTTTGTCATTTTGTTACGCACCTCCTCTTAATCTTCTAACTTCATGTTTGACTGAAAGCCTTTTGGTAAGACTATTACTAATATAGAAATTAAAAAAAGCTATACATTTAAAATGAAAAGCACAAAAAAGGAAAAAAAATTGGTGGCAGTCGATTGAAAAGTTGGATTAGCCTATTATTTTTATATTATATCGATTAATATTTAAAATTATATTTTGATTAATTTGATTCGAGATTTGTAATGATACATTTAAGACAGTACCATCCTAACGTAATTTTCTTCACTCTTAAATCACGAGTCAAATTCGAAAATCTGATTAAAGCATTTAGTACTATATTTCATTAAATCAATTAAACATTGGTTCGATCGATTAGCCTAATATTTTCAAATTCAGGATTTGAAATTTCCCAACATCTGATATTCATTCCAAATCCTTACAAGATTTTGGTTCGAAGGATGCCAACAAAGTCGCACAATTAGTTTAAAGTTGTTCTTTTCTAAATTTTTTTCCTTTGACATTGAAGGTTATGACTTTAAACAAATTCATAAACTATATTTATTTCTCACTTTTGACGCATCTGTCCCATCTTTGCATTGAATAATATGCAGCATGTTTCAAAGGGGCTAGGGGGTGAAATAGAAGTTTCTATTGGGGGGGGGGATAAACTTTTTAAAAGATTGATTTTTGTTATGAATATATTTAGTGATATGTCTTCAATAATTATAATTTGATGACAAGAATTTTTCTCATGATCAAACAAAATTACCCTGATTATTACCTTTTGGGGTTAGAGATGAATTACTAAGTGATAGGATGATCAATCATTTGAGATTACTAAATTTTGCGCAATTGCTGAGGGGGAAGAGGCATATTATTAAAATATAAAAGAATTAATAATTTCAACTTTTAGTTCAAATTTTTGAAAAATATGATATTTACATAAAATATAAAATATTATCAAAACGGGAGGTTGTAAATTCGAGTCAAACCCTTAAATCTCTCATAATTGAAAGTATTACTCAACTTGTGAGGGAGTTGTTTAAATACAAAATAATTAATAATATTTTTCTTTAAATATAGTTATACACAATATAAGATACTATCAGAACTGAGAGGTTTTTAATTCAAATACGATTCAGCTGAATCGATGAATTAAAAGTAACAATTTGAGGAACGAGTTTTAAGATAATAAATTAAAAAAAAAATCACATTCTTCCACTAACACTTACACAAAATATACAAAATACAAGTCCCCTATTATAAAAAATTACACATGGTTTGATTAATTATCCAATATGTGATTAAAATATAACATAATATTATAATGAAAGATATTGAGTTCAAATCATATGTGAATTCATTTTGTTTATAAGAATTGTGTGGATTTAGATCAGCTATTTAGTACACCCAATTGTAATTGTTGCCTGCTGAAGCCAGGTTCAATTTTTCCTTTTTTTCCCCCGAAAATTGTTCTTTTTTATTTTATTTTGAAATTTTGGATCTCATGGGTTGTGGTAAATTGTTTATCATTGGTCATAATATTTTGAAAAGAATTTTCTAAGTCGTTTGGTATAAATATATTTCTGTGATGTGTTTTTGACCAAGGACTTTTACTCTCTCTTCGTCCCTTTCTGGCTTTTAGATCCTCTTCTTTTTCCTTCTATGGATTGTTGACTAGCTTTGCATGGGCTTGGTCATGGTCGTCGGAGAGCGAGTCCATTCACACACACACAGATGGAGAGAGAAAGTTGCTTTGTAACTTGTTTTGCATGTTCCGTTCCTACTCGAAGCTGTGCTTGAGCTAATAGATACCAATAGATATTAATACCACAAATCCATACATAACATGATGAATTATTGCAAGCTCAATAATAGCAATCCACAACTCTACTTGCTTTATTAAGCTGACAATAACGTGAAGGTCGTAGCGACTTAAAAGCCAGCCACAAAAATAGGTTTTGACATTTTCTCTTTCGTGGGTCTAAAAAAAAAAGACCAAGTTAACCACATTTATAGCAAGAGACTTAAGATCGGAGATTGTGTTACGGGTGGAGTGTATTTTTTTTTTTTTTTTTTCCTTCTAAAGGTAGAAGGCATTCATCGAGCCGCTTAAATTTCCTTGGGTTTGGATACCAAGTGTGGTTTTGATTTGTTTTGTGGAACACTTGGATAACGTTTGAAAAGAGGCTTTCGGAGCACAGGAAGGATGATTGGTTTCAAGTTTTTCGTGTTACGATTGTGGTATACTGATGTAAATAAAATAATACTACACTCAATCCATACTTCGTTTAGTTGCCTAATATTTTTGAAATATATATGTAAGTAAAATTAAGAAGTTCATAAATCGAATTTAGATTTGAAATTAAAATTTAGATTTGAAATTCGAAATATATTGCAGTTGTAAATGCTACGTTGAGGATAGGATAATAGGAGGGGGCAAAATTTCTAATATTAATGAGTACTAAAGTAAGAAAGCTATGATTGTTTTTTTTTTTTTTAGATGTGTTTCTCTCTTTTTTTTTTTTGCAAAAATTAAAAATAATTAAAAATTATTACAATAATTTTTAAAAATAAAATTTTATATTAATCTAACAGCATAAGAAGAAAAAAATAATTTCAGTGAATAAATTTCATGAGTGTAGATTTATCTCAAATTATTATTCTCCTTCTAAATCTTGGACATTCAAAATGAACATTAATTAAGTGGTTAGGTATTAATATTTTCTTTAAAAAAATTAATTTTAATTTTTATATATAATAAAAGTAAATTGTATGAGAAAGATTTAATTGAATTTAAGATGATTTAAAAAAAAAAATTCAAAGTCCATGATTGGACCACGTCATGGGCCACCAATAATGATGTTGTTTGTGGGCCCCCTACGTCACGCACAGTAAGTTTCGATAGTTTTCCCTAGTTTTCCCTCTCGATCTCTAATTAACTTGTCAAATACATTTTCCCAGACTCAAGCGTATTAACTCACGTCATTCATCTGTTGTTTGTTTTATAATATATTGGAGCTCTCTCACATGTTATAAAAACAAAACTATTATTAAATCCTTACTAGATGAATATATGATAGAAGTTAAGAATTTAGGATTGAATATTAAGTGTTAAATTTTGTATGTGTATAGCAGTAGCGACGAGTCATTCTCTTTTTAGATTATATAAGAATTATAAAAATCATAAAAATAATTTATAAAGATTTGAATAATAGATTTTTGAGAAAATATTTGAATAAAAATATTTTACCACTTGTATTCTAACGAGAACGTGATGAGCCATCTATACTCAAAAGTTTTTCTCGGCATTGATTGCATTTTTCCTGTAGAAGAGGTTAATATTTTAGGTCGCAATGTAAATATGGAAAACTAAACTTCAAGTTATTGACTTCTTGTAGGCCTCATGATGTTCTTTAAGGAGAAGCCAAATAAATGCAAACCAATGCACACCCAACTTCTCTCTCTCCCAGCATTCAATTTGAAACCAAACATTCTAGAAATGAGGTCACCTACTGGTGCAAACCTATACGGAAAGAAGTGTATGGTATAAGCTAATTTTTTTTTTTTTTTTTTTGGGGTCAAATCAAATTTTTTAGATTAAGAGATTAGACTAAAAATCTGTTCAATTTATAAAAATAAAAAAAATGATTTAAAAGAATTAATTTTATAATTAGATTCACAATATTTGTGGTGGATTAATCAACGCAATCCAATTATAACCGATAAAAAAAAAATTCAAGCCAAAACAAAAGTCTAGTGCACAAGTTTCATGGTTCGGAAGGACCCAACCACAGGCAGCCATATTTTAATAAGTCAAGAGTAGAGAGAGAGAGAGAGAGAGAGAGAGAGAGAGAGAGAGGTATCGGTGCTTGTGCAGCCAAGGTCATTAGTCTTGATGATCGTCATTTTATTTATGGTCAAAGTCTATCATCCTTCTCGAAGGCCTTTGATTTTTGTTTCACATATATTATATTGCAACAAATGAATAATACACGTTTGATTATGCAAACCCCAAGATTAAACTAAGAAACCAAAGAAAACGACATGGTAGGTCTCTTCTGTTATATATATATATATATATATATATATAGAAAAAGCATGTGGAAAGATTTTCTTTTTTTCTTATTTCTTCAAAATCTTTTCTTATTATGTCAATCGATCTGTCTCTTCGACCATGCTGCTTAATCCTCTCAAAATTTGCCATCATAAATCTCTTTGTATTTTTTTTTTTTTTTTTGGTAAAACACCTCTTTGCATTTTCAACCTATTACTTAGCCATAGGAGAAATTTTGACTTTTAGTCGAGTTGAATTGGAGTGAGGTTTTCCAAACCTGCCTATTATCTTAATTAGAATCACTTTAGATTATTTATTTAAAGCCTACTATTGTAAATGCAATCCGTAGTTTCCCCCGCATGGAGCCACATCGTAGTCATGGCGTGTAACAAGGGTTCACCACGTCCTTGTTATGAGAGTACGGAAAGGCCCCGGGTGTTCTCGATCTGTGATCTCAAAACTACCGAGGACAACATTTTAGCACAAACCTTGTAAGATGTAACACATGGATCGATAAACAATATCATCGTCCATTTTTTGATACATAAAAAGATTTAAACACGAAACTTAACTTTAAAAAAAAAAACAGTTAAATTATAACATATTAACTTGACCCATTTTTTAGATATTCATTTTGTAGCACATATCGAGCAAACTCAATAAAGCAAATTTTTTAAATAAAAACTCCATAAAACTAGAATTATATAACATGAATAACGTTTTTCTATATAACCAATAAATAAATACATGACTATTAAAATTTGAAATCACTTATTTAAAATACACTTATTATTAAATTATACGCGACTGTGCGCAATTATGCAGGTAACTAATGGCATTTCCAACAATCAATGGAAGAAAACAGAAAGCAGCCAGTGTACTGCAGGATTTATAATGAGGATGTATTTTAGTCTTGCTGAATTAATATGGCGGTGACCAATTATATGTTTGTTCATAATCACTAAAGCTAGCCAGAGAAAAATTATTCAACCATATTATTTATGGTTACCTTTATTAAATTTCACCCTCTTGTTTTGGGAAGCTCTCGCCAGCGGGCTGCCTTCCAGATTCCGGTTTGCAAGTCTGACCATCATTCACCCAAGCTTTTAATGGACTTCTTTTCTTTTCTTTTTTTTATTCTTTTTTTTTTTTTTTAGTAATGGGGCATTAGTAAAATTTCGTAACACTTTATTATGTGTAATCATTAATTGAAATACTTGTTTATCATATTAATTGTAAAAATTCTCATGAGTGATTTAAATCATAAAATATAAAATGTAATGAAGTTTTCCCTCTTACACAAGATTTTCTTAATAAACTTGCATAGTATAGAATAATTTCAATTCATACTTAATTGTGGTACACACTCAGAAAATATATACAATAAATTCTATTAGAAAGAAAAATAATTATGGTTTGATAGATCATTAGCAAGCTCATCAAAACATTTGGATTGCTTCAATCTCTAATATGGTTTCAGAGTCATATCCATCTATCTTTCTGTATTCAAATATTCTTAAACACGGTGTCAAAATCATACCCATATATTTTTAACATAATATCATTATTATGTTTGTAAATCCTAATATGGAAAATTTACAATTAGCCAAAAAACTTCTCAAGATCCTAAAAAAGGATAGCAACATTTGGCATCAACACCTTTTAACTTAAAAAATAAAGAAAAAAAAATTGGATATTAAAAAAAAAAAAAAAGAAAATGGCACCACCTAGCTAAGTATCCTTTTACCATTTTGGTATATACCGCGATGGGAATAGAAGAAGAGGTCTCTGCCATGTGGTTCAATAAACAATCACTATATTTTATTTTAGTAACCTAGCTATTAATATTTGTAAATATGATAAGATCTATATATTTTAGAAAACATAAATAAAAGCATCGCAGACAATCAATTTTTTCCATAGAATTATTTGAAGTCTTCTGATGTGTTGCAAGCGACGACTGGCTCTAAGATGAGTCTATCCAATTATTTGACTTGACTTTGATCTCCACAGCCTCCATTTCATAACTCTCTCCACACCCATGATATGAGAAGCTTTTTCTTCAACTTGATTGTCAGCCATAATTTTATGCACCCCACAACACAACAATATAAGAGAGAGAGATAGAGAGAGCATGGATTCAGCAGAAAATAAGATGGGAAGCTCAGATAGCAACAGCGATGATAGGAATGAAGAAGCTGTGCTTCCCGGGTTTCGGTTTCATCCGACGGATGAAGAACTTGTTGGGTTTTATCTTAGAAGAAAGGTTGACACAAAACCAATCAGGCTTGAACTTATCAAACAGATCGATATCTACAAATATGATCCTTGGGATCTTCCAAGTATGATCTCTCTCTCTCTCTCTCTCTCTCTCTCTCTCTCTCTCTCTCTCTCTCTCTCTCTCTCTCTCTCTCTCTCTCTCTCTCTCTCTCTCGCTCGCTCGCTCGTTTTGAGGATGAAACGGTATCTGCTAATTTAGGGTTGGCTTGCAGATGGAATTATACAAGTTCTAGTGTAAGGTTTTTTTTTTTTTTCTTTTTTTTTATGATCATATGCGAGTTGATACAAAGTTTTCTAAATTTTTGGCCTGCAAGTTTCACATGTCAAACATGTATAACATAAAGTTCAACACAAGATCCCATCTAGATTTTGTAATTTTTTGCAAATTAGGAGGCACTTTTACACATGATCAAAGACGTTTTCTGTGCTTCAATGTCAAAATTGGTAACAAAAAAGGGTTTATCAATTCAACTTTTAACCAATTAGGTTTCTCTTTTCTTTTCTTCTTTTTAAACAAAACTTTGTCACTAATTACAACCCATTCCGTTTTTATTATTATTATCATTGATTTGTCAATATTCATGTGGATCATTAAATTCAATACACCGGAACATGTCTTCTTTCCCTAATTGTTTATTCCTTTTGAGATATTTTCTTCGGTATGCATTTAAGCTATATAACTCACAACCATTGGTAAGATTGCCTTCAATTTTTTTTTGTTGGTTTCACATGCTAGGAAAACAAGACTAGATATTCTGCTTCTATCAAATTTGGACAAGCTCTTGCTTTTGCTTTCCAATTTTCAAGTTCATGGCATCATCATCATTCTCTCTCTCTCTCTCTCTCTCTCTCTCTCTCTCTCTCTCTCTCTCTCTCTCTCTCTCTCTCTCTCTCTCGCTCTCTCTCTCATATGTTATTATCATAAAATTATTACACAGAAGCAGCTAGTTCAAGTACAGCAGACAAGGAGTGGTATTTCTTTTGCAGAAGAGGAAGAAAGTACAGGAATAGCATAAGGCCTAATAGAGTAACGGGCTCCGGATTTTGGAAAGCCACTGGCATTGATAGGCCTATATATTCCCAAGGGGGAGAAAGTCATGATTGCATTGGACTCAAGAAATCCTTAGTGTACTATAGAGGAAGCGCCGGTAAGGGCACCAAGACTGATTGGATGATGCACGAATTTCGCCTTCCAGCTTCTGATGACAAAAATAACAATAATCCTGCAGCTCAAGAAGCTGTAAGTAACCTTAAACCTTTTCTCCAAAACATTTTTATTTTTTAACTAATTGGAAACATCATGTGTGCAATTTATGAACTTGATTGAAATTAGTCCTCTTCTTTTATATGATGCTGAATAAAGTATTATAGTTCAACTTTTTGTTGTAGAAAAAAATTGTTACTTCACAAGCATCAACAAAATCTAGATTTTACTGAACAAATTGTTCTATAATATTTCAACGCTATCATAAGTTATCTTATAAATTCTCAATACAAATAATATATCTCTCTGTTTGTTTGATTAATTTCTTCTTAACTTACTTAATGAGCTTATTGTTACTTCACAACTGCATTCAACTTAGATATTATAAAGTCGTGTAATAGAAAAAAGGATATATGGTAATGGTATAACACTAAGAGTAACAAAGTTAGGAGGATAATTCTCTGACAAAAGCATTTTTTATGGAATTTCTTCTTTTAACTTGTGTAGTAACTTTCCTTGATGGGTATTTGTAGGAGATATGGACACTTTGTCGAATTTTCAAGCGAAAGGCGTCATATAGAAATTACACACGTGATTGGAGAGAAGTTTCTAATAAATCGCCACCAAGCATAACCAATACAAGCTCCAAAACATGCAGCTTAGACTCCAAGTGCAAGGAATGCTACATAAGTTTTGAAGCCCCCATGATGAATCAGATCAATGAGAAGAAGTTTGTAGCAAGTCATGTCAATGAAAGAAACCAAGCCTTTAACAGCCATTTGAGTTCTTTGGTTCAAGCTGCTACTCCATTTGCAATGTCATCTTCGAGCTTTGCCAACCCGCAGATCAATGAGTTACTGAGTTATAACTGGGATGAGCTTAGATCAGTTGTAGAGTCTGCAGTCGATCCTTTCCCCATGTAAATATATGCTGATGCAATCTGCACAACTTTTGGAAACTTAACTTGATAGTTGATGATTAATTATAAGCACTATATATAAAAAGTGTGCTGTAAAAATTTGTACCATTTGAAAAGTTTCTTACTAGTAATCAGGATTGAGATAACAGTTCTGCCAGTTGGATTCATACTAAACTAATTTTGCTCTATGATATGAACTATGAATTCTAAGTTTTGGTTCAACCCCTTTTGAATTTGAATTTAGTTGGTAAACATGCATTTGTACAAGATCTTAACCAGAAATGTTTGACCGTACATCCACACACTTCCTTGATGTGCTTGCCCCATATGTATAGATTGAGAGCTTTTGTCCTCACACAACCAGATGTATTAATGGAAGCATGACTAATATTTTTCCTGTTATAATTTTCTTAAAAAATAGAAGTGTGATAATTCCATTTAAAAATACTTGTCTTATGCCTAATGAATAGTAACTTAACAATCGAATGATAAAGCTTGTACAACTCAACTAGTACTTTATTTTACATCAACCCTATACTTGTATGGGATCGTATTTTACATCTATACATGTGCGTGTATATATATATATCAAATAAACCTTTCGAATAAATCCTATTCTTGGCGAACTTGTAAATCATTCACATAATTTTTCCACAAGTGCTAATCTATTTCCTTTTTTTTTTAGGTGGGAGTAAGTTGACAAATGATACTAACCTGTCAATTGTATTTTTATGATCATGCACTCACGCGACACTAGGAATCATTGCAAATTGGTATTTATAAACTAAATTTGTAAAGGAGGATTAGAAAACATATGATAATAATGATACAGATCACTTAAGCAGTAATGAAATTATCAGTATATGCCAACGATATTGTGTTCTATTACATCCGATCATTAATTAACTCGAATCTAATTTATTTTAAATATAATATATAACTAAAACAATCATTATTACCATAAAAGTTATCAAATTTTGAAGTATGATTTTTATTCGAAGCCCCAAACAAAAGGCTGGTCGAGCTTATTCGTCTTGTGGGCTGATGGCCAAATTCTTTCCACCCTTTTTTCCTAGTTAATTTTCTGTTTGTATTTATTTATTTATTGAGATTTGAACAAGGAGAAAGAGAAGCTATCTTTAAAGGTTGACCCACGGGCTTGATGGGTTTGGTTAGACCAACAGTGTTTGCCTTCTATAAATACTTGTGTTTTAGTTTTACCCTAGAATAATGCAGCATACTAAAGAATAATTATCATGAGTTCTTCAAAAGCCTATTTCCTTTTGTTTCTTTTCTTAGTGGGTTGTTAAGAGTTGAAACCACTGCATTGTATCTCTTCTCCCCTTTGCATCTATTTTCATCATGCATTTTGGGATGTCGATCAATATTCTCTCACATTTGACAAGCCGTTCCAATAATTCTCACGAGGGAATTGCTTAAACAAATCTATTGTTAGACTCAACATGGATCAGATGGATTCTAGTATAAAAAATTATTCATAAAATGATAATTTAAATCTCTTTCATAAAAAAGTTTGAATTTTATTTGCAAACCCTATTTTAATTATTTTTAAGTTGAATGAGAAAAAATAAAAAATATGTCAAGATGAATTGAAAAGAGTTGAAATTGGGCGATTTATAAGATTTTCAAAATAATATTGGGCAAAAATTGTGCATGAATTAGTAACTTGATTGATATTTTTACACTCAAAATGTCAGGTTGGGTTCATGAAAAATGAAGGTCTTCACCTGATGGAATTTTCCATTATTTATAGTTGACAAGAATTGTTACCAAGATTTTTTTTTTTTAAATGCCATTTAATCTTCTTTTAGTTTAAGAATTTTCAATGTTTTGAATAATCTTAATTTCCTTTCAAACCAAAAAAGACTATATTTATAGCATTATATCTTTAAACAAAAGTGAAATTCATCTTTCATTTTTCTTATATCATATATCATTCAGTTTAAAATCTCTTAGAACACACAGCTTTGCAAACTATAAACTATAAATGCTGCTTCCATTTTCGGTAAGGTTGAGACCAATAAGTGAATGTGGCGATAAAGGGCTGCACCGCAGGCATACACAACACAAACCCAATTGAATTCAATTCACCAAAGTGTCAAGCTAAAAAATTATAGTTGCGTCGAATGGCATGGCATATGTTTATAATATTAACTTAGACCTTTTGACAATGGCCATAGCCATTGCTAGTTCATACCCCCACAAAAAAGTACATTGAGAAAGTTCCGAAAACAAACAGGGAAAAGAAAAATGTGTTAAAGAGGGACAAGGGTTGGGTAAACATATTGAATAGGGCAGCCCTAATCTTCTGGTGCACTTTAAAATTTGGAGGACGTACACAATTTATAGAAAACGAAATTGAATAAACTTGAAATTTGTGGAAGGTTTAGTCCGACCCAAAATTCAAATTTAATTTGAATTCTTATGTGAGAATTTGCAAAAAAAAAAATTGCAAAATGATAAAAAAAAAAAAAAAAACAAAACAAAATGGAACTATCACAAGACATTCTTTATCTGGTTGAGTAATGTCTGGTCAATCAAGCTGTGAAGCCATGTCGTCCATGGTAAAATGTTTCCCCAAAAGAGTTGAAAATTATGCTCAGTCATATCAATTGTTTAAAGAAGTGGTGTTCACTGCACACATATACACACTTGTATAAGTTATTTTATCTAATTATGACATTTTGTTAAGTGTTATATTTTGATTTAATCCAAATATATTAAAACATAGAGTAGTCGTTTACTAGAAAAAAATAAATTTTTAGAATTCTAAATTGATTGGAAAGTGAATGTATTTTTTTATAAGACAAATTGTTATATTTGATTAAAGAAGAACATTGTCTTGAGGTCTTGCATGGTTGATAGGAGTTCACTAAGGAAAGGAGTGGGTTATGGGAGTTCAGTAAGAAGAGGCACTTCAATAGGGAATTTTATTTTTTTTTTATAAATCATAATCATTTTAGTTTTAATTAAATTCTACTCGAAATAAATTGAATTTTAAAAGATAAAATTTTTTCGATATCTGCTTTATCTTTGTATAAGAATCAAATTGAGATTTTATTTAAAAGATAATAGTATCTATTCATCAAATTAATTTGATATCAATACCTAGTAGGGAATGTATAAATGAGGACGAGGGTCTAACCACACACCCGCTCGTATTAGTTAGAGTTTTCAGAAATTTTTAAAGAGCTCTTTCTTTGAGATAAAACCCTCCTCACTATTTTATTTTATTTTTCATTTGGACATAATATTCCTTATTCTTTTTCTTTTTAACAACTCGCTCCATGTTTCTTCCTCCGTAACTTGTTTCCGGTTCTTTCTCTAATCTTTATAGTAATGCTTCTCCTAGGGATAGTACATTTTCATTTTTAAGAGAAGATATCTATTTATTTATAACATATACTAGCAATGCACACACCCACTACCCACCAAAGTTTTGCCAGCATGAAAGTGTAGTGCTTGGATTTGTAAAGAAATCTATTATGTTACTGTCGGTTATGTGTGAACCTAGTAAATGATAACAAATAAAAAGGAAACTTATACAAAATTCTAGTGATTGTCATTTTAAAACAATATTGTTTATACTAAAGAGATAACACCATATAGTGTTATGTTTACAACTTAGTTGTATATATTGTGATCAATTACATTTGATCGAGAATGTCATGATTCACAATACTCTGTTCAAAAGTTATCATATGATTTATAGTATTAATTTTAACATGAATTACTTCACGATCTTTTTCAAAAACTTAGATAAACAAAGAGGATTTGCTTCATGTGAAGTTCAGGTTTGCTTTTCTTGGCTAGATTGTGCTTTTTGATGTTTGCTTGATTGACTAGTAGCCGACAGAGATGTAGTTGAAGTATCTTCAATATCCCGGGCAAAGGTAAGTCTTTTTTTTGTTGGTGTGACTAAAGTCCGAAGATTCTTTTGGAGTAATATTATCATGTGCTATTTGTTTAAGCACAAGCTTTGTTGTTGGTGTGAAAAAGGGATTTTTGAGTGCCTCTTGACGGCCAAATATTCACGATGTAAGAGTTTGTTCAACTTGATATTGTACTTTAGGATTCATTGGAGCAGGCAGAGGTTTGTTATTTCTTGTTTATGCTTTAACAATACTAAATCTCCTTTGATACTCCATGTCATAGGCACAAATGAAGTAGTTGATGACCTTCTAATTAATAGAATCTACCAATTCTCTTTCAAGTCAATTTCCTACAATAGCAAGTGTTAGTTTTGTTAAATTTGGAGTCTTGGATTAATTTTCTCATTTTTCACGACAAATAAATAAACAGACTCAACTTCTAGAATCATAATTGGAATTTCCTAAATCACTCGATATTATTCAATTTTTACAATAATTTAATATATTAAAAAATTCAAATTTCAATAAATTCATAAAAACTCTTTAGTGAAATTAGCAACATCAAAGCCAACAAAAGATACAAAGAAGTACTAATTCTTGAAGATTATTCAAACATAAGAAATAGACTCATCTTGATAGGGAAATATGAGAAAAAATATTTATCAAATGGAGACGGTAGACAATATAACTTGAAGTTAATTATAATGAATCCTACTTAATTTTTTCAATTTGTTAGACCTCTAGAAATGCAATATCAATTTTTAAAAATAAACTTACAACTATCCATTTAGAATTCTAACAATATCAATTATTGTGAACCGAAAGCTCATATCTGTTCAAAGATTGCCATTAAAAGATACTATGGATACAAGCAAATGTCAGCATTCATTTTGGTTCATGAAAGAACTGTAATAGGTGCACACTAACAATAAGAAGGCCCTCCTCCTATTGTTAGTGTGTACCAATCAATGCCACTGAATGTCGAGGCATGTACGGAACTAGATCCAAAAAATTTTAAAATAACATCTGATAAAAAATAATTTCATTTATAATCCCAATTTATTATGAGTTGAACCTACGACAAGATATGTCGTAAGTTGAATCCGTGATATGGGATGTGTCATAGACTCAACCCGCGATATGGGATATGTCGCATCTTCAAAACGCGACATATCCCCACTCCTCTCTCTCTCCCCTGCCCCGTGACCCTCTCCCTCTCCCGCGGCACTCCTCTCTTTCTTCCCCACTCCCTCCCCCGCGACACTTGTCTCTGTCTCCTCTCCCTCCCTTCGTGGCCTCACAACTCTCCTCTCTCTCTCTCTCTCTCCCTTTCCCTCCCCCGCGGCACTTTTTCCTCTCTCTCCCTCTCCCTCTCCCTCTTCCTCCCCCTTCCGCAGCACTCCTACGTGCCTATGCCATGGGGGAGGAGTGCCACGAGTCTGCGGTGGGGGGAGAGGGCCGCAAGGCAGGGGAGAGAAAGAGAAGTGGCGATGTATCACTTCTTGAAACGCGGCATAGCCTATCAGATTTAATCCGCGATAAATGAAGGTTACAAACGGAATTATTTTTAATGGAAAGTTATTTTTAAATTTTTTTTGTCTAAATTCGTACGTCTCTCAAACGAATGTCATCTTTATTTAAATAATGAGTGATTATTTGGGATGAAGCTCCGATGTGCACCAATCAATTCATCATCCCAAATATTTCGCTAGCATTTAAAATATGAAGATAACGAGATGCTTCCATCTATTTCCCCCCGGCATTGATTAGTTCACACTAACAATACGAGGGGTGGATCCCTCCCCCTGCAAATCCGGAGGAGCTTCCGCCGGATCTAGGAGGGATAGGGGTTAGACCCCTCCCTGGCGAAAGCGGGGGAGGCTTCGACCCCTCCCCCAACCAATCTGATGTCCGAAGGGGGAGGGGGAAGTCCCCCTCCCTCACCTCTCTCTCTCTCTCCAATTGGATGGGGTTCACTGTATGTTTTTAGGAAGCCTGACTTATTGCTAGTGTGCACTCCCAGTGTTCGGTAGAAGTTCTGAACCAACCCACAATTAAATCTTTTGTTCTTTTTTCCCCTAAATCGGAGACTTAATGTTATTAAAGTTCTGAACAAATTTCCTCTCTCTCTCACTTAATGATCTTTTTTTGTAGCTTGCTTTATCTAATAGGAGTTTGATGTCATTCACTGATTTGTAGCCTTTCATGTAGTACACTGCCTAAAAACTAGGTAAAGTATGCTTCTTCTGTCTTTCCATACGTAAAACATGGCGTGCTTCTTGTAGTTGGTGATTGCTTGAGATTGTCCATGAATTTAGTATATTTTTTTGTCACTAATTGGAAAGTAGGTTATGCTATTCTATTGAACATTATCATATTGGTTTTCATAGTGGACAGAAATTTCAGAAGCATAAAGATTTGTCCGTTGCTAGCAAGTGACTTTTGTAAATTAGTTGATAAGTTAAACATTATCCGGTGCACGTCTTAAATTTATTTGGCTAATGAAAGCAGATTTTATTGTAAATTTTCTTTTTCTCAGTCTGCAATTTACATTTTTATTTCTGTTTTTCCAGTGCTCCTGTTTCTATATGAACTATTTATGAGTAACTTCTTATTGCAGACTCCAGGAATGGAGCTCTTACTTCGTGTGTCTTATCTTGAAATGTATAATGAGGTAAGTGTGTCTTATCTTGAAATCTATAATGAGGTAAGTATGGATAGTTATTTCTCTGGTTTGTGAACCTCTGCGTTCTAGCACTGATTTGGTAGCTTAATTTTTGTTGGTCGAGTATTGTCCTCAGCTTGCAACTTTCTACTCTTGTCACTGAACTTTAGGATCAGTTCTTTTGACTTTATTTCAATTAGGATGTTATGGGAAATCCATTAGTTGAATAAGTGGTTTTGTTCTCCTGGTGTAAGTTAATCCCATGAGTTCTTAAATTTCACAAGTTCAGTATTCTGGCTATAGAAAGAGAGATTGTTTGACCAATCACATGCCTGTTCCAAATTTTTCTAGACTTTTAATGTGATCTACTCGCTTTAAAAAATGGATGTTCACAACTACTAAGGTTCAAAAATTCCAGAGATGCCACTATTTGTCATGTTTCAGTGGCTTGCAAATGCTATGAGAAGACATTATTTTATTGTTGTCCTACCAAAAATCCTTTAATTGTTTTTAATCTATTTACTGTCTCTGCAACCATTTGTCAGGTTTCTTTCCAGTCCCTTAAAAAGTGTTTGGTGGTTTCTTTCCGGTCCCTTAAAAAGTATTTGGTCGAAATAGCTACTTTATTGCAGTGGCTTCAATTTGATCTCGGTTTTCTGCATTTTTTAAGTTTTATTTTATAGTTAAATTACAAATGTACCTTTGTTGCTTTGGGATGTAAAGTGTTTCCTTTTTATTCTTTTTGTTTGTCTTTTTTTTAATCGAAGATTTTAACGATTGGCTGAAGCAATTTTAAGTATGAAGTTCCTATAACTAATCTTTTGGATGTGATTTCAAATAGTGACTTCTTGGATAATTATAGGTAGCTGGTTATTATCCTCAAAATTGATATCTATCTAAACTCCAAGTCCTATTGACTAATACTGCTAGTATGTTTTTAGGGTACTTATGTTGAGGGCACAAAGGAAGAAGTTGTTTTGTCTCCGGCGCATGCACCAAATCCCCTCTTTATATGCAATGTAACTTTTTTTTTTTTTTTTTTTATTTTACTCCGATCAGTTAACTTTTGTTAGTAGTAACTTTTATTAATATTTTATAAATCTTAGCACCAAATTCTCTCCCTTGATCATCTATTTTTTTATTACTTTTATTTATATATGTTAATTTTTATATATTATTTTTTATTATATGTTAATTATTTATTATTGTTATAAATTAATATATTATATATGATTTATATTATTAATAGTGTATATTTATGATACTAATATATTATTTAATTATATGGTTTATTTTATAAATCTTAGCACCAAATTCTCTCCCTCGATCATCTAATTTTTTATAAATTTTATTTATATATGTTAATTTTTTTATATTATTTTTTATTATATGTTAATTATTTATTATTGCTATAAATTAATATATTATATATGATTTATATTATTAATAGTGTATATATATGATAATAATATATTATTTAATTATATGATTTCAGCGATCGAATTCAAAAGGAGAATAAGACCCTCTTTATAAGCCAGATAACTTTTTTATATATATTTTTACTCCAATCAAGTACCTTTTGTTAGTAGTACCCTTTATTAATATTTTTAAATCTTAAATTTGTAAACAGAGAAAATGCATAACAATAAAAGTTGGATGTATAATGATAATTTGTCTGAATGTTGAGATTTAACTGGTGAATTTATTATTGGATTGGAACAATTTTTTAATTTTGCTAATAGTAAATTGAGTTCATGGATAGGAATAAATTAATGTATCCGTATAGAAAGTGTGGTAATAGTAAATTTCATGAGTGATAAATTTAGGGAACATTTTTATATATTTGATTTTATTCCGAATTACTATAATTGGATTTGTTATAGTGAATCATTTATATCTGATGAAAAATATCGAAAAAAACATGTATTTTTCAGTTAGAGGGGATCAGAGTTATTATGATCAATTGAACTCATATCAAAGAATAGTAATTGATGTAGCGGGTGAGAATTTTGTTACCGAACCGAACCATACAAGTACTAAATTTGCTCCAACATTTAAACAAGTGTATACTAGTTATGTATCACCATTGAGGGAGGTAGAAGTAACCGATATTGATGAGAACGCGAATAATGAAACTTTTTTCTCTAATCAATTTCTGAAAGTGTTGAGAGCTGTAGATGAACCTTCATGTACTTCATTATGTATCTAATGGACATACAATTTATATTTTCTTTATTATTCTAACATTTATACTTGACAGTATTGACATGGGGGCATAAACGAGTTAGTGATGGAAGACTAGACCTTTCCTCTTCAGCGTCGCAGTCCTCTTTGGCTGCACCTTTCACTTTCCCTTCCCCTTTTACTGATGCACGTTCACTATCCCCTTCGGTGCAACATTCACCTGTTGAGGGGAAGAAGATAAGTGATAGGTGATATTCTCTTGTAGAGATTTGTAAGTACTAAATTTTAAAATTTCATCACTATTGTTTCTTTTATTTATGTAGCATATGATTTTTTTAACTATTCTATTTATTTACTATTATTTGTTTGTAACTTTGTGACAGATTTACAAATTCTATACATATTGTATATGAATTTAATAGAATAGTGAACAACTATTGGGGAGGGGATTGAATGATTTACACTAACACTTCAAAAGATATAAAAGTGTTATGATAGAAAGAGTTTAAGATAAGTTATACTCTTCAGTTTATAAATGAAACTAAGTTTATAATTTTAACATAATTAATTATATTTTTATTTATTACAATGGTAGTTAACTTAGGATGAGACTGAGGAGAATAATATAAGAAGAATTGTTAACAAGAAATATGGTCATCACATTCGAGAGATGTTGAATCATGCAAAGAGCAGAAAAAAGAACCCAAATTGCATCACTGAAAAAAAATTGAGCCAGAATTTTGAAATTTTGGATATCCAATGAGAGCAAACGAAGGAATCAACAAGATAGGAAGAACCAATCTTGTAATTCTGAGGAATCGTCTATCCTTATACGGGAGGCTCAATCATTGTGGATGAGCATAAAAATAGATTGGTAATTTTATTAAAATACTAATTTTTTAATTTAATTCAATTATTTTTTAACTATTTCATTATTTCTAATAGTGGTTTTTTTTAGACCAGGAAAATGGGAACCGAGCCATCATTTATAGACACTTTCAAGCAAACATTCCAAAAGAAAGACAAGACGTGGAGTGGGGAGAGAGCTAGAGTAGCTGAGATATGTAATTTGAAAACTTTCAATTGGTTTAGTAATTTAATGAACTCATGTCATATCAGAATAAGTATGAAAGTAGAGGATTAATTACCAATATATGAAAAATGTTAGTTGTGAACTTAATTATTGTATCTATTTTTATCAACTACATGAGTCATCATATTTTTGTTTGATTATATTGGACATATTTGAACCTACGATAACAATGTTATCTTATTATACATATCTTGTTTAATTGTAATGATGATATTGACTTGAATATATTGTGTTGAATATTTTATTATGTTGCTATTTTAATTTCCTTCTAATTTTCATCATGACAATGCAAGAGAAATATGATGAGTTTTTACTGAGAGATTAGAGTAGTAGTGATGATGCTACCTCGTCTAAACCATCTATTGATAGTATGACTCTATGGCTTGAGACAATTGGTGGAACCAAAAAAGAAAGAATACTTGGAATGAGTTCTTTGAGCAGGACTTGAAAAACCATTAGTCTATCTTTCTCCATCCCGCCGGTAGTAGTAAGGACAGAAATAATGCAATTAACCCAAGAGATGAGCTACTTGAAGGACCTACTGGTGCAAAGAGACAACGAATTTAGAGAGGTACACGCACAACAAGGATTTATCTTGTAGTATCTTCAGTTAGCTCCACTTCAAGTCAAATTCTCCCTTCTCTATCTCCTCATGATAATGTTGGTGATGGTGACGATCATGATTATGATAACGATGATAATGATGATAATGGTGACTCTTGATACTTTTTATTGTTATTTGAGGGTTAATTTGATGATGATGACTCTTGAATATTGTTAATTTGATTGTTATATTTGAATATTGTAACTCTTGATATTTTTCTTATTTTGTAATATTTGGATTAAATGATTAATTGTTGTTGTTGAATCATTTATTGATTGATATTGTTAGATGGTTAGTTGCATGGATGAGCATAGACAGAAGAAATCTGATGTTAATGGCTTTTGAATGTTTGACGTTATTGTGTGATGATATTAGATATTATATAGATAAATAGAAATATGATATATAGGAAAAAATTTTAAAAATACACCATTAAAATTAATTTTTGCCACAAAATTTCCAAATCCGTCACAAAATTCATCGTTGATTTCTAAATTTATCACTAAATTTCCAGATTCGTCAATAAACCAGAGATAAGCATGAGCGTTTGTACCTAAATCAGCAACGAACATCAGCATTCATTGCTGATTAGCTACAAACTAAGGAGTTTGTCACTGATTTAACAATGAACACTCTGGTTCGTTCTGATTTAGCGATGACGTATGTTCTTCGCTGATTTAGCAACAAATTTTAATGTTTGTCATTGATTAGCGACAAACATCTATGTTTGCCGCAAATTAGAGACAAACACTTATGTTATTCGCAAATCGGCGATGAACAAAAAAACTCATTACTAAATTTATCTCTAAATTCTAGATTCATTACTAAATTTCTAAATTTGTCACTAAATTAGTCGCCAAATTCATTGTTAAAATTCGTCACAAAAGTTTATCACAGAAATTCGTCGCTAAGTTCATCGCAAAATGTTTATTGTGAGTTTGTGACAATAGGAGATTCACGACTAAGTTAGCGATAGAATTTTGTGACCAATTTGTTCGTCACGAATTTTGCAACCAACGTTCGTCATTAATTTGTGACAAAAAGCTATTCTGGCTAAAATTAACGACAAAGTTTTGTGACGATGCCTTTTCATTACTAATTTTGTGATGAATTTTGAAAAGTTCATCATCGCTAATATTTGTGATGAATTATTAGCGACGAATATGTGTTTATCGTTAAATTTGTCGCTAATAATTTTAGCGACGAGCTTTTCATAGAAGTTCATCACAAAAATACTGTTTTTTGTAGTTGATGAGTGTACATTGTTAGAATAACAACATTCATTTGTTTTTTTTCTTACATCCTCGTTGTTTGCATTTTGTAAAGGATGATAAATATTTTGTTCTTTAAAATTATTCAAGGGAATGGTTAGTTTATTGTTGTTAGCACGATTGTATGTTGTTGATATCATATTAGCCATTGTGTTTAGGTATGGATCAAAACACTGAGTTTTAATGTAAATGCTATTACTGCTCTATGGGCATTGTGTTATAATGGTGCATTGGGTAATTTGGTAGATAAGAGTTCATAAAGGTAAACTCAATGATAAACTAAAGATCGACAGTGATATACTAGCAGCATATTTATTTACCTCTACTATGGGAGGAGTTACAAAAGTTATTTGTGCACTGACAGATACAATGGTTGAATTTGTATCAGTGTCAGTGGTAGAAAGAATTTTCCTTGGATGTTTGTTGAACGCTGACTTTGACATTGTATATCAAAAGTGTATTTTGATCCTACAGTGAATAAAAGCTCACTAAAAGATGTCTATTGTATCACCTATTCATATTTTTGTTCTCTTTTTATTGTTTCTTTTTTTTCATTAGGAAAATGGCTCCTAGAGTTAGAAAAATTTCTTATAGCAAAAGAGATATACTCTTCCACACATATAATTCAGTCATTAGTGACTCTATAATATTTTTAATAATAAGTATAAAAAAACCAAATTACTATAATAAATTACTAACAGCGATTAGCTAAAATATATAGGAACCATAATATTATGTATATTTGATATTCTCACAGAAAATGAACTAATACTAATATCTACTTAATCAATGGAACACAATCAAATATTATGAGAATTGTTAACACTAAATATTATAACTTAGAGGGGGTAAATATGTTATCAACAGATTTTGACTAATTACTAAGATTTAAAAAACAATGTACAAAATTAAACAGAGGAAATTTAAAAAGATATCGACACAAACAATTTATAATAGTTCCACCTTTTTTGTGTACATCCACTCTCAGATTGTACTTGGATTTTCAAATCTACTATTCTATCAAAAAAAATTACAAAGTAGCTTCTCGTGATACTAGTGAACCATACAAGTATTTTCTAAAATACTTTAACTTGATTTTTAATAAAATCAAACAAAACCTAATCTGATATCTCTCTTTATCTCTTACACACAAACTCAGAATAATGATATTCTGATTTTATACAACAAGTAGAGAGAGAGAGAAAAAAAAGCAAGATGAAGCTCTTAATCGTCAGATTGCTCATTACAGTACTAATTAAGAAATAAATAACATAGCTTGTTGATGATGTTCTAAGTGTTGTCAAGATTTTTCGCAACCCTTCTCCATTCTTGAATTGATTTTAAATTGATTTTATAGTCGAAAAATATGGTTTAGCCGTTGGAGACCATTGAATGTAAAGTTATGTTTGGTGAGGTAGGAAAACTGTATATTTAATTCCCACTAACTTTTCTGAGCAAATGAACATTAGATACAGCAGGCCGATCTATCGAAACTATAAGCAAACTTGTCTTTACATTTTAAATTCCTGGGTCACATTGATGAGTACTTGAGTTTACTTGTTAAAAATTCAAATGTGAGAGATAAGAGAACTTGTCTATATTATGAGTAGTCTTGTCAAGACACAAGTCTTCTTATGGAAATGATGAGTCACCTCAAACTTGAGTTTTAATTTACAAGGCGACTTGCATTTATGAATAAGACGACTTACAGGCTTAAATTTATTAATTAGGTCATCTTGAATTTATAATTGAGTTGCCTCATATGTTGTGTAAAGTAATACTTCTGAGACCTATTTTTCTCAGGTCGTCTTGAAATTTCCTTTGGGTCGACTAATCTTTGATTTGCTTTTTGCAAGGTGACTTGTAATTTGGATAGGACGACTTGCATCCTGAAATCCTTTAGGTGAGGTCGTCTTATCCCTATAGTTGAGTCATCTTAGGTATGTGCAAACATAAATTTTTGAGACATATTTTCCTTAGGTCATCTTGTTGAATTCACCGAGACGACTTATATTTCTATTTTCTATGTTCAGGTCGTCTTGCCTTTAAGATTGAGTAGCCTTAGATGTGTGCAAACTTACACTTCTGTGACATGTCTTCCTCAAGTCCTCTCGTGTCAATGCTCAGGTCGCCCTAGGTTCTTTGTGCAGACAAACTTCTGAGACCCAAATTTGTTAGGTCGTCTTGTCCTAAATGTCAAGTCCTCTTACATGTTGTGCAGATTTAGAATTCTGAGAACTGACTATCTCAATCGTCTTATATCTATTCTTAGGTTGTTTTGGGTATTACACTTAGTCAATTTTCTCTCATTCATGTTCATGGGTGGTCTTGCATTGTATGTATAAGGCAACTTACATACTTAGAATTCAATTTTATCAATTTTCTAATTTGTTTCTAATTTAAATTGATTAGCCAAAATTAATTTTTATTACTCCTAATTATCATCAAAACTTATTTTACTCAATCATCTTCTCCTTTTTTATGATAACAAAATCTAATTTGAAATAATTGATAAAATTATTTGAAAAATCTCAAAATGTTCCCTCTCAACCAATGTTATATCAATTCAAGTTTTGAAATACCTATAATTAGCCTGAAATCTCAATTTCTCCTAAAAATGTTCATTATATGCTACATACACTTAATTTTATGATGTATATGATTGACATTCTATTATTTTCCCCCTTTTCCTTTTGAATGTAATTACCATTTTCACCTATACAATCGTAATAGTGGTTGATAATAATGTTGGTCCAAAAATGGATATTGTGATTGATAATAGAATTAGATGACATGAGTTTATGAAAATCTTGCATCACAATAGTGGGTTTGATTGTAGATAATTCAAATTGAATATTGTATGTAGATATCCTCTTTGATCTGGGTAATCTCTCTCTTATTGTGTATTACCCGTGGAGGATGATGACTTTTTGCCAGATGTGTTATCACTTCCAAAATATATCGAGAGTTTGGCGGCAGTTGAATTATTTTTAGAGCCAAAAGCAATTGTGTCTCCACGTGATGATCCATGCTCAAGTTAGGGCAGAGTTTGGGCGGACATGGGTCGGGAGTTTAGGACTTTTACGCACAGCCTCCATAGTTGTCAATCTTTGGAGCTAACATACCATAGGAGATTTCATCATCCTTCACACAAGGACTATTGACCCCCTTCTTCTTTCAATTTGGTACACAATATCTCATGACTTAATAACCAACCAGATAGATCTCAAAGTACGCAAATACACAACGAAATGGATAGAAGAAAAACTTAGTATTGTAAGACATGTGGTGAATACGGCCATAATCATCATCATTGCTCGAATATGGCTCGTTTACAAGCGAAGGCTAGATAAGGTTGAGGACGTAGGCATAAAAACTTAATTATTTTCATATTATGGATGTTATACATTTTCATAAGTTATGATTTAACGTTTACATTTTTTACTTGTTTCGATTACTTATAAATTTTATTCTTCCTTAATTTTGTTGTCATTTCAGGTATGGACTACAATACTTCGGACTTTACTCCAGGCCCTCGAGACCCTAGTGTCTTGACCTTACAGGGCACACACAAATCTTAGACTATCTGGGAGACCGACAATGATACCACACTAGAGGTGCGATGATCGAACCATTTGTTTTGGACTGTTCGACCTCTTGATATTAGGATACAACAGATTTTGTTACAGGTTAAGTTTTATGGCTTGTATAGATGTGGCCACATTACTTATGATCATATTCTTATTACCGCATCTGTAGAGTGGTGAAGATAGAAGACTCATACTTTTCATTTATCAGTCCAGGAGGCCACAATTACGTTACATGATGTTTCTATCCTACTAGGGTTGTCTGTTGATAGAGATGCAGTTATTAGAGTAGATTACTCTCATTCTATTACTAAGAGGCAGGACGTTTGTCGTGGACTATTTGATTTCTATCCCACACTAAAGGACTTTTTTTATGACCGTCTTAAAATATGGGCTATCATGGATTTTCTTCATTCACATCCTCTGCAGCCAGACTCAGATGCGACAGCAGTATACTTCTACGCACACTGTCGTATTATGCATTTGTTGAATACTCTTTTCGAGGATCAGTCAGGATCGATGGTTAAACTTTGTTATTTGGAGTTTCTACGAGATTTAGAGTGCACGTGATGATATAATTGGGATAGTGCTATATTGGCAACGCTTTACAGAGCCTTGTGCGGGGCTTCCATTGATGGTGTTAGATAGATTTGTAGTCCGGTTTTGTTTATCCAGATATTATCAGTTTTGGGTATGGGAGAGAGTGATCATGTTTACCCCTATTAGACGTTACCATATTGATCCGATGTCTATTGCTTCTTACCTACTCGTAGGTCCTTGAGGATCACTATACGTATTTTTTATTTATTTTATTTGTATTTTATCTCTATTCTCTTTATTTTGTTATATTTAATGTTGACATTGTCTTATTTGTAAATAGTTAGGATGTTCCTCGTAACTATGTACATACAAGGCAGTTCATTCTTACCGACTTGATGGCATTGCCCTTCTATTCTCTCGTCTGTAGTGATATATGGTAGGGCGAGGTTCCCTTGATTTGTTTCCAAATCGTCGAGTTTCATTACCCCCAGAGGGTAATAAGACAGTTCAGCCTCCTGCAACATGTTCCTTTGCCTGTATCTATGAATCAGGAGTTGCACCGGACTGATGATACGAGAAGCAGGGACGCGATTGGACGAGGACACATGTCGTACATTTGCAAGTTTAAGAAAACCATACATACCATATTGTAGAGGGCAATGACACTTTCGGTGAGCTGAGGACCACAACTGAGTATATGTAGTGGTATTGTCAAATCACCCGTTTCTATATTGCATGTCTTACCCATTGTTATCAATACGGATATCGACCCACAACAACACTAATGGAGTATCTCATAAGTCAATACATGTTTACCATTTTTTACGGTTTCAATGTTTATATAATATTTTCTTTTTCCGTGTTTTTGTAGTGCTATGAGTTGAAAAACATGCACTTATTGGCTTTGGATATACTTGCTGAGGAAGGAGTGGATCTAAGATTTGGAGAGTTTAGAGATGCGTCATGGCGTACCCTTCAGTTTGTCGATCATGTGCCATTTGACGAGAACCGTCTTTCAACATCCGTACACAGATTTACTACACGTATGGATATACCTTTGACCTCAAGTACTGGGGATGATTATGATGACACGATGGAGCTGGTGCCATCATCTTCCTACCCGATTCTGACTCCGACTCCGGTTTGTACAGAAGATGTCGATGAGCCTCTACGACTTAGTGTTTACAAGTAAAGACGTCGTCGTTCTCGACATTCAGTTGATGTTCCTCCTCTAGTTGCCTTTCCCGAGGTTGATGAGGGTGTACCTTTATACGATATATCTCTACCTGCATCTGGTAGACTAGCTTGTATATCCGTGAGACATCAGCCACAATGCAATGTTGGACGACCTCCTTACGACACTTAGATTACATTTCCCATTTCATTTGTATGATTTTAAATTTGTAAACATTGATTCAATTTTTTTATAAAACAATTTTCGTTACTTTCTTCTTCTTCTCATTTGATTCTTATATTGGTTGTGAAATTAGTTGCAGAATATTTGGTTTTATTTGGTTGTGTTTCTCTATTGCTGTGGAGTATGCATAAAGGTATTTACAGTATCGGTTTTATGGTGCTTCAAATACAGTGGTAATGTTTGAAATCTTGTCGCAAGTGTTTCTAGTGGAGTCTGCGTACTGGAATTGATATTATGTTTTCCTTCATCTTGAGCATTGCGGGGGCGGTACGCATAGGTTATGCATGTTGTGGCATGGGATGCGGTGCCCACGCCATGCACGTGCTGCGCATTACCATTCGAGCGCACTGTATAGGCACCGCTCGTGACTCACACAGTTCTTACGTGCTGTGGCATCTGCACCTCACACGTTGCACACAACGTATGCATGTGCACATAGCCACCGCTCGTGAATCGCATAATACATGCGTGTTGTTGCATCTTCACCTTGCGTGCTGCGCATAAGGCATGCACACGCCCTACATAGGTATCACTCGTAACTTGCAGATGGCACATGCTGTGACACAAGGGTGGCTGGTTGTTGCGATTTCGTAGTCCTGGAGTGCGAAGTCAGTTTCGTACTTCTCGAGCTCGAAATCTATTTTCCACAACAAAAAAATTTAAATCGTCAAAAATTAGAAAAAAAAATTAAAATAAAGAAAATTGATTTCGCATTCTAAGAGTGTGAAATCGTGAGTTGGGAAAGAAAAAAGCATCATATTTAAATATTTTTTTTAAATTAATGTTATTTTGGTAAATAACTCAGAATTTTAAAGAGATTTTCTAAGTAAAAATAATTTGTTTTTGAAAAATATCATTTTCTTTATAAATAAGGGCCAAAAGAAAAAAAATATTTTCTTGTTCTAACAAAATTATTTTTAATTTTACTTTTTGAAAATAACCCTTCTTATCTTTTATCATATTGAAATTATACTAATGGTCAATTAATCTAATGAGATGTGATATTAAATCCATTAACCAAAGTCACGAATTTAACTCTTGATTTAAGCATGAAACAGACTATATTAGGAGAGTAACCCTCTTAAATGGGTTACTATAAGTTTCATACCGAATTAATGAAAATATGATTTCGGATATCGATTGGTATAGTAAAGAAAATATTAAAATTATAAATATTTTAACTCAAATTAAAATATTAAAATTTATTTATTTCTCAAATTTCCTTTTTAAAAAAATTAAGATCAAAAAACTATATATTAAAAGAAAGTTTATTTCTATATTTATTTAATTATTTAAAAATGTTATTCGGAAGAATTTAAAATTGAGATTTTATGTGGAGTCATGATACGGGCGTCCTTGAAAAGATTTTGCCGTTTTTGTCCTTTGTACGGATGCTTTTCGTACTTTTCTCAAAATTATTATCCTAAAGACAAATTATGAGATCTAATGCCTGAAAGGCGCTCCACAGATGGAGACCCAAGTGGCAAGGAGGAATGGAGGTATGTGAAACAGCAAGGCCGGGAAATATGGCGAAGTCATGCATGGGATGGAGACTAAGCCAAGCCCGCTTTCTGCCTTTCCTCTACTTTTCTTGCCTGTGCTTTTTTGCAACCTTCATTTCATTTCCCTTTCCGATCAGCACCGAAGTACCCGCGCGGGCTTCTTCATTTCACCTTCCCTTCCCTTTCAAAAATGGTAAATTCACAATTTCTGACCTAATTTTAATAAGTCATTTTGTAACTCCATGCGTTTCCTGCACTAATTATATACAATTTTGTTTTTTTACGGCATTATTCAAATGGCTGTGCTGAATTCACGGGCATGGTTTGCATCATTGTTGTCAATTTAATTAGAATGCCTGCAATAACATAGTTCAATAATCTTTTATTTATTTATTTACATATTTTTAATGTCATGCCCTAGCTGTTCTATGTTGTATTTATTTATTTACACTTGTTTACCCATCGCCATGAGGGCTGTTCTTGAGCATTGTCATCCCAAGGGTGATTTAATTTTAGGATCCTATGATTATGAGAATTTACTAAGAGGTTTGAGAGATAAGGGTGCTTTCTTTCTTCAATTCCAGAGGCAATCCTTACGCAGATTTATTTATTAGGTGTTTCTCTTTATTGGGCCTTGTTTAAATTTTTTGTTGTGGTGGCTGATGGTGTTTGATTTGGTTTGTTCTGGGTATAGAGAATAAAAATAGTGGATGAATCCTAAGTTAATTTTGTCAGCCTAAGAATCAACAACATTTTAGACTCTTTTTCTACATTGCTATATCTGCTGAGCTACATGGGGCATCATGCAGATATGTACCATAAGCAAGATATGATACAAACAGACAATAGAAGAAGTTCTGAGATTATAGGTTGTGACATGGGTAATGTATACAGAGGAGAGGGAGAAGCGAAGCAGATGCACCAAAGGCCTCCACTTTATATTCACTCTTCCCAAAGTGAATGAATTTCGTGTATAGATCCAGAGGAGCCTATAGTTTAAATTGTTGAGTTCAAAATGATTATCACAAAGGTCCAAGCCGTTCTAAACCTATAAGCCCCTTCTCTCAATGATTCGAGCCCTTTCAAGCCTATAAGCCTCTTCCCTGCACCTGATACAAGGCATTCAAAGTTCCTGCCCCTCTACAGATCTTAATCTACCAATGACATCTGAATCAGTTTGAAAGGGTGATGGTTTATCGATATATTCTTGAGCTGGGTGGATGTAGTTTGGATATTGATAGATTCAACTATCATTTTTAGGAAATGTAATCAGAAGTTTGGAAGCCTAGAAATATAAATATAGGGATGAACCATTAATGAATTAGAACTCATTTTCATTATATGAATGAATTTTGAAATGTTGATGGTTTATTAATATGTCGTTAATATGCTAAAAATGGGATCTCTATTTTTTTATTCTCACGTTTAAGTTTAGATAATGAATCATTTCTTTGGCTCATTTTCTGATGAGCATACTCATGCCATATTGTGTTATGTATCTTAAATGTTTCAGTATCTTTTCTCTTTGTGTCTTGCATTTCTTGCATTCATATCTATACAAAATAGTTCCCAATTGTTTAGTGGTAGATCTTTGTTCTATGACCTATAAAATGGAAAATCTCGGTCATCTAAAATGGCCATAAAAAATCTGTCTTGCAGGCTCAGGGATACCTACTGAAAATTTCATAACAAAATCATTGTGTGTTGTTTCTCAATTCATTTTTTATTATAGTTCTTGTATGTACTTTAGGTCCAATGACAAGCTGCTTATTTATCACATTTTTAGCCTCTATTAATAATTTTCACCTCTATAACTGCCAAAAGAAAATTACATTTCCTTGTTCTAACAAAATTATTTCTAATTTTAATTTTCCAAATGATCTCTTCTTTTCTTATATTATAGTTAAATGAAAAATAACTTGAACTCAAATTAAAACTTAAGAAAACTATTATTTATCAAATTTCCTTGTTAAAAAAATTATGAGGACCAAATCAATTACATTTTTGATACCAAAGTCAAAGTAATTTAAAAGAAAATTTATTTACATATTTTTTAATATTTATTATTATTATTTATTCGAAAGAATTCAAATTCCAAATTTTAAGTCAAGTTATTACATGGATCCATCCCACGAGGTAATTTGCCATTTTTATCCATTTTGTAGATTTTTCAATCCTATTCTCAATAATTATTATCCAAAGAAACTTGTATGATCAAATCCCTGAAAGTCGCTCAACAAATTAGGCCCAAGTGGCAAAGGGGGAATCGAGGTAAGTAAAACAGTAAGGCTGGGAAATGTGGTGAAATCATGTACTGGGTAGAGACCAAGTCAAGCCCCCCTTTTTGCCTTTGGCTTCTTTTATCTTTTTTTATTTCCGTGCTTTTTTTGCAGCTTTTATTTCATTTCCGTTTCTCATCACCACCCAAGTACCCAAGTGGGCTTCATTTAACCTTCTCTTCCCTTTCAAAAATGGTAAACTTACAATTTCCGGTCAAATTTCAATAAATATCTTCTTACTGTATGCATTTCCTACACTAATTAGATACAAGTTTGTTCTTTTTATGGCATCAATTTCTCTCTCTCGCTCTCTTATTTCAAAAAATAGAGAAATTTGTTCCCTGGCTGTGCTGAATTTACTTGGCCTTTTTTATTTTTTATTTTTGAGTTACTTCACAGACATAGTTTGCATCATCATTATTAAATAATTAGAATGCTTGCAATAATATTGTTCAAGAATCAATTAATTAATGATTATTTATTTATTTACAGATTCTGAATGTCATGCCCTAGCTGTTTTATATTGTATTTTTAATGAAAAATTTCTTGATATGTAGTCTGAAATCTGAATGCAACAATTTTATATTGTTAACAATCCCCCTATAGTTTGAAAGTCTTTGAATTTCAACTCATGCAGAACCCCACTCTTGTCTTTTTCACTAATAGGCTAAATGGGGTCATAGGACCATTAAGATTGAATGTAGCAATGTTGTTGCACAAAAAACATAGAATTGAATATCAAGGTTTTTAAGTTTTGATGATAATTGGGGGTTTGGATGACCAATTTAAAAAAGGCCTCAACGTTCAATTATAGGTTGATCGGGTCTGCTCTGTCTAGAGATACTTTTCACTTATGAACTATGTTAGCTTGATAGGTTTGTTGTCTTTGCAAGAAAGAGATGTGCAATATTGTTTTTTTTTTTTTTTTTAAATAGGATGTTCTCAGCGAAATCCTTCTATACCCATAACTATAAGGGCTGTTTTGAGCATTTATTAAGAGGTTAGAAAGGCGAGGTAGCTTTCTTTCTCAAATTTTTGAGAGAATCCTTATGCAAATTTATTTATTAGCTGTTTCTCGTTACTAGGCCTAGTTTAAATTTCTTGATGTGGTAGCTCACGAAATTAGTAAAGGTGACAGGTGCTTTGATTTGATTTATTACGAGTAAAGAGAATAAAAATGGTCGTTGAATCCTAAGTTAATTTTGTAAGCCTGAGAATCAACACACATTTTAGATTCTTTTTCTACAGTGCCAAGCTACATGGAGCATGATGCAGATATGGACTATAAGCAAGATAAGATACAAATGGACAATATAAGAAGTTTGGAGATTATAGGTTATGACATGGGTAGGATATGGAGAATAGAGAGGAGTAGACGCGCTAAAGGCCTCTTTATATTCACTCTTCCCAGAGTGAACGAATTGCACATATAAATCCAGAGGAGCTTATAGTTTAAGTAGGTGAGCTGTACTGTTCAAAATGATTATCTCAAAGGTACGAGCCCGTCTAAGCCTATAAGCCCCTTCTCTGCACCTGATACAAGGCATTAAAAGTTCCTGCCCCACTGAAAATCTTAATCTTCCAATGGCACCTGAACCAGTTTGTAAGTGTGATGATTCGTATTTATATGTTCTTGAGTTTGGGTGGATTTAGTTTGGATACCGATTGATTCAAGTATCGTTTTTAGGGGATGCAATCCAACAAGTTAGAAGCCAAGAAATATAAATACAGGGATGAGCCATTAATGAATTAGAACTGATTTTCACTATATGAATGAAATTTTAAAGATAGATGTTTTACCAATATGCTGTTAATATGCTAAAAAAAAAAAGGTCTAGTTTTTATCCTCACATTTAAGTTTAGATTATAAGTCCCTTTTTTTTGGCTTATTCTTCTACTGAGCATATCCATGCCATGTTGTTTTTTTATAAAATATCTTGGATGTTTCAATATCTTTTTATCCTCACATTTAAGTTTAGATTCTAAGTCCTTTTTTTGGCTTATTCTTCTACCGAGCATATCCATGCCGTGTTGTTTTTTGTATCTTGGATGTTTCAATATCTTGTGTCTTTGTTGTGTCACAAAAAACAATCATGAACCATGAAATGGAACATAAAATTTTCTATCAAATTTCAGTACAATCAACAATAATTGGTTTAGAGAAGTTCATTCTATACACAGCTAATATCTGACAGAGTTTATAGTTCATTCACCGTAGATTGAACCATGAAATGGAAAGCTAATCATCAGTGTAAGGAACGAGAACATAAAAAAGTATTAGAGAAATTATTTTGATAAACTCTTTAACGTTGAAGGCACATGAGATATCGGTGATATCATGATACTTGTAAAGAAAATCAATAAAAATTTTAAACGTAAAATTCGTCCCCATTAACTAAGAGAGATTTAAAAAAAAAAATGAAGAATAATAAAACTATAGGACTGATGGCATCCCTATTGAGATGTGGAAATGTTTGGATGAAGTTGGGATAGAAATGTTGACAACTCTTTTTAACAAAATTTGACAAACAAAAAAAATGTTCCAAAAATGGAAGGAGAGTGCACTTATATCATTATATAAGAATAAAGATGATATACAATATTGTTCCAATTACAGGAAAATTTAACTTATTAGTCATATATGAAGTTTCAAGAGAGAGTAATGGAATGTAGATTGAGATTGGAGTTAAATGTGTCTCAGAATCAATTTGGTTTCATACCAAAACGATCCACTACCGAAACCATTCACTTGGTTAGATATTTGATGGAGACGTTTAGAGTATAGAAGAGAGACTTACATATTTAGTGACCTAAAAGAAGTATGTGATATGTTCTCATGGACAAACTCTGGTGGGTATTGATGAAAAAGTGGATTCCTTTAAATACATTGATCTTGTAAAAAATATGTACGAGAGAGTTATTACCGACATAAGAATATAGTGTTGGTCGATAAAATTAGGGAGGGTATTAGTGCTAAATTGGAGTTATGGAGGCACACACTAAAATATAGAGGATTTAGATTGATTCGATAAAAAACTGAGCATATGAGATATGCATTTAGTGACAGTTATCAGAATAATAGAAAACAACTAAATTAAAAGGACAGAACGTATCAAATTGTGAACGTTTTAGATATCTAAAGCCCATCATTCAAAGCGATAGTAACATATATGGGGATGTGAATCATAATATTCAAGTGGATTGGATGAAATGGAAAAGTGCATTTGCAATTCTTTGCGATTGTGTGATGTTATTGCAGTTGAAGGAAAAAATTTATAGAATCGCAGTAAGACTTGTATTATTATATGACACCGAGTGTTGAACTATTAATAATAATAAAAGTATAAAATGGTTGTAAACGAAATGAATATATTCAAATGGATATATAGTAAAACTCAAAAAGATAAGATTAAAAATGAAGAGATATTTACTAAGTTGTGAATGAATTCAATTATGAATAATATGAGATAATATCGTTTAAGGTGATTTGGATATATGCAACAAAAACCCAAAGATGAACTAGTCAAGGTAATCCGTTGAAAAACATGGATGCAAATTATTTGTAAAGGTATGAATGTCAACAGTTTAGTTGAGAAAATAATTTTATATAGGAATGAATGATATAGGAGAATTTGAATAATAATAATATTAATAATAACGATTTTTTTCTTTATTAATAGTTTATTTTTTATTTTTTTCATTATTTGTATTTTTTGGACTTAATTTTTCTATTTTTGTTTTCAAATTTTAATTTTTTGGTGTTTTATTTTATTTTATTGTTTTTTCTTTCTCCTCTCTCCTATATTGCTCTCTCAAACGATTGATTCTAAAATTTGGGATTAATGCCCAATTTCTTCTTCTTGTTGTTTTGGTACTAAATCTTTGCTCTGTTACCTCTAAAATGGAAAATCTTGGTGTCTAAAA
The DNA here is from genome assembly GCA_033439265.1 of Dillenia suffruticosa. Classification (NCBI taxonomy): domain Eukaryota; kingdom Viridiplantae; phylum Streptophyta; class Magnoliopsida; order Dilleniales; family Dilleniaceae; genus Dillenia; species Dillenia suffruticosa. The sequence continues at coordinate 9,357,746 of JAVTVX010000005.1, forward strand.
TGACCTCAATGTCTTGTAGGCATAGGGATACCAACAGAAAACCTCATAACATAATCTGTGTATTGTTTCTAAATTCATTTTCTAATTATGGTTCTTGCATATATTTTAAGTTCAAAGACAAGCCACTTATTTGTCTTGTTTTTTTAGCCTATTAATAACTTTCACATCTGTAAGGGCGAAATTTTATTTCCTTTTTCTAACAAAATTATTGTAATTTTACTTTTTCCAAATGAACTTTTTTTTCTTATATTATACTTTATCTTACATTTAAATTAACATTTATGAAAACTATTTATTTATGATTTTTGTATCAAAATTCAATTATATATATTTATAGATAGATACCAAAATTAAATTAATTTAGAAGAAATTTATTTTTATATTTATTTGTTATTATTACTAATTTTATTTGCTAACAAAAATAATTTATTTGAAAGAATTCAAATCCCAAATTTTATGTCGATTATTATATGGGTCTATCCCACATGATAATTTGCCCTTTTTATCCCAATCGCAGATTTTTTTGGTCCTTTTCTCAATAATTATTATCCTAAAAAAAAAAATTAGGAGATCAATTGCCTGAAAGTTACTCAACAAATAGAGGCTCAAGTGGCAATGGGCAAATGGGAGGTAAGTAAAACAGTAAGGCCAGGAGATGTGGCGAACTCCTGTATTTGGTGGGGACCAAGCCAAGCCCCTTTTTTTCCTGTTGGCTTCTTTACTCTTCTTTTCTTGCTTGTGCTTTACTGCCACTTGCATTTCATTTCCTTTTCCCATCAACACCCAAGTACCTACATGGGTTTCTTCATTTAACCTTGTCTTCCCTTTCAAAAATGGTAACATTATGATTTCTGGCCAAATTTCGATAAATATCTTCTTGCTGCATTCATTTCCTGTACTATTACATACAAAATTGTGTTTTTATGGCATAATTTTCTCTATCTCTAATTTCAAAAAATAGAGAAGCTAGTTCCCTAGCTGTTTTGAATTTACTTGGCTTTTTTTATACATTTTTTTTTTTTAAGTTAGTTCATGGAGAAAGTCTGCATCATTGTTGTTAATATTATTAGAATGCTTGTCTGCATCATTGTTGTTAATATTATTAGAATGCTTGCAATAACAATGTTGAATAATTAATTTTTTTATTTACATACTTTAATGTCATGCCGTAGCTATTCTATGTTGAATTTTTATGAAAAATTTCTTTCCACATAGTCCAATATCTGAATGCAGCAATTTTATATTATTAAATAATCCCCATATAGTTTGAAATTCTTTGAATTTCAACCCATGCAGAATCCTGCTCGTCTTTTTCCCTAATAGTCTCATTAGGGTCATAAGACCATAAAATTGAATATAGCATAGGTGTTGCAGAAGTATAGAATTGAATATTAAGCATGTTAAAGTTTTGACAATAATTGAGGATATGGTTGACCAATTTAAAAAGGGTCTTAACCTTCAATAATGGGTGATCTTGTCTGGTTTATCTAGGGTTACCTTTCTCTTATGAACTAAGTTAACTTGATAGGAATATTGTCTTTGTAAGAAAAAGACATGCAATAATGTTGGTTTTTATAGGATGTTTTCATTGAAACACTTATTTACCCATAACTATGAAGGTGGAGCATTTTCTTTCCTGAATTCTGGACAGAATCTTTATGCAAATTTATTTATTAGGTGTTTCTGTTTATTGGGTCTTGTTTAAATTTCTTATTGTGGTGGCTCTAGAAATCAGTAAAGGTGATGGGTGCTTTGATTTGGTTTGTTAGTAAAGAGAATAAAAATCATTGTCGAATCCTACCTTAATTTTGTAAGCCAAGAATTAACAACATTTGGCACTCTTTTTCTACAAAAAGAGAGTAGAAATCATTGTCGAATACGACAACAACAACAACAAAAAACCGAGCCTTAATCCCAACACAAATCATTGTCAAATACTAACTTAATTTTTTAAGCCTAAGAATTAGCAGCATTTTGGACTCTTTTTCTACGTAAAGAGAATAAAAATCATTGTCAAATGCTAACTTAATTTTGTAAGCCTAAGAATTAACAACATTTTACGCTCTTTTTCTACATTGCCATATCTCATGAGCTACATGGGAAGGATATTCACTCTTGCCAAAGTAAACAAATTGCATGTATATATCCAGAGGTGCCTATAGTTTAAGTAGTTGAACTGTACCATTCAAAATGATTATCTCAAAGGTTTGAGCCCTTCTAAACCTACTCTGCACCTGATACAAAGCTTTTAAAGTCCATCCCCTCTGCAGATCTTAATCTACTGATGGCACCTGAATCAGTTCGAAAGGATGATGGTTTATCAATATGCTTATATAGTTTGGATATTGATGGATTTCTGGGGAATGCAATCAGACAGAAGTCTAGAAGCCAGGAAATATAAATATAGGGATGAACCATTAATGAATTGGAACCGATTTCACTATATGAATGAAATTTTGAAAGATTGATGGTTTATCAATATGTTGTTAATATGCTATACAAGGAAGGCCTAATTTTTATTCTCACATTTAAGTTTAGATTACAAATCCAATTTCTTTTTCTTTTTTTTTTTTTTAATTTTTTTTTCTCATTCTTCTGGTGAGTATACCCATGCCCTTGGATGTTTCAATATCTTATCTCTTTGTTGTGTCTCATTTCTTGTGTTCATGTCTATACAAAATAATTTCCGGTTGTTTAGTTTGTTTACCGGTAGATCTTTGCCCTGTTACTTGTAAAATGGTGAATCTTGGTCGCCTAGAATCTATCTTTTGGGCTCAGGGATACCTACTGAAAATTTCCAATTTTTGTGTATTGTTTCTCAATTCATTTTCAAATTATGGTTCTTGCATATATTTTAAGTCCAAAGACAAGCCATTTATTTGTCATGTTTTTAGCCTCTTAATAACTTTCACCTCTATATGGACCAAAAGGAAAAATTTCGCTTCCTTATGCTAACAAATTATTTCTAATTTTATTTTTTTTCAAATGAACTCTTTTTTCTTGTATTATACTTAAATTAGAAATATTTTGAACTTAAATTAAAATTTAAATAAACTATTTATTTGTCAAATTTCTTTTTTAAAAAAATTATGACTATCAAAATTCGAAGATACCAAAATCAAAGAAATTTCAAAGAAATTTGATTTCTAAACTTATTTTTGTTGTTGTTGTTGTTGTTGCTGTTGTTATGATTATTATTATTATTAATTTGCTAGCTAAAAAAATTTATTTGGCTATTAGAAGTCAGGTTATTTCCCTTTTTATCCCTCCTGCAGATTTTCTCGGTCTTTTTCTCAATAATTGTCATCCTAAAAGACATTATGAGATCAAATGCTTAAAGGCTCAACAAAGGGAGGCCCAAGTGGTGTGGGGGGAATGGAGGTAAGTAAAACAGCAAGGCTGGGAAATATGGTGAAGCATGTACCGAGTGGAGAATAAGCCAAGCCCCTCTTTTCCCTTTTAGTTTCGTTACTCTTCTCTTCTTGCTTATGCTTTTCACGGCTTGCATTTCATTTCCCTTTCCCATCAACACCCAAGTACCCAAGTAGGCTTCTTCATTTCAGTTTCCCTTCCCTTAAAAAATGGTAAAATCACAATTGCTGGCCAAGTTTGAATCAATTATCTTCTTACTGTATGCATTTCCTGCACCAAGTACATACTATTAGAAGACTTACAATTACATTGTTAAAAAATTATTCATTTATTTATTTACATATTTTTAATTTCATACCGTATCTGTTTTATAAAAAATTTATTGGTATGTAGTCCCAATTCTGAGTGGCGTAGAAGAATTCGCACAAATTAAATCAACATATTATATATATTTTTTTATTATTATTTTTCATTATTTTTATTATTTTTTATATATATATTGTTGTTATTATATATATATATTTTTCTTTTTCTTTTATTTATTTATTTTTATATTTTTATATTCATATTTGTCTCTCAAATGATCGACCCTAATCATTGGAATTAAGACTCGGATTGTTGTTGTTGTTGTTGTCGTCCCAATTCTCAATGCAGCAATTTTATATCACTAAATAAAACCCATATAGTTTGAAAGTCTTTGAAACCCATGTAGAACCCCTCTCGTCCTTTTCCCTACTAGGCTAATTAGGGTCATAGCACCATTAAAATTGAATACGGCATTGTTGTAGCAGAAGAAGCATAGAATTGAATATCAAGGGTTCTTAAGTTTTGACAATAATTGAGGATATGGACAATAATTGATTGTATCCATGCAGAACCCCTCTCGTCTTTTTCCTTACTAGGCTAATTAGGGTCATAACACCATTAAAATTGAATACGGCATTGTTGTTGCAGAAGAAGCATAGAATTGAATATCAATCTTAAGTTTTGACAATAATTGAGGATATGGACAATAATTTATTGTACGGATGGCCATTTTATAAGGGGCCTTAACCTTAAATTATGGGTTTTGATTTGGTCTTCTCTATCTAGGGATATCTTTCACATATGAACTAAGTTAATTTGATAGAGAAAGCTGTCTTTGTGAGAAAGAGACCAATAATGTTGGTTTTTATAGGGTGCTCTCATCAAAACACTTCTTTATCCATAACTATGAGGGCTGCTCTTCAGCATTGTCATCCCAAGGGTGACTTAATTTTAGGATCCTATGATTATGAGAATTTATTAAGAGGTTGGAGAGGTAAGGGATCTTTCTTTCTAAAATTTTTGACAATGTCCTTATGCAAATTTATGTATTAGGTTTTTCTTTTGGACCCTGTTTAAATTTCTTGTCATGGTGGCTCTAAAATCAGTAAAGGTGATTGGTACTCTGATGATGATGATGATTATTTTTTTTTTCCAAAGATTCACTATGCTTATTAAGGATTTGAAAATAGTAAGTGCTTGACTTTTTAAGTCCCGCTGCACTTTCCACTTTGATTTTGAAAAGCTTAGATTTTCCTGAGTTTAATTCCCCTTTTAGATCTCTGTATCATTACCTCTTACCTTTCCCTTTATACTCTCAGGTATTACAGCACCACTGGAGTGTTTGGTTTGTGAGTCTCTCATATCTTTTCAGAGTTCTTGATGCTAGTGCTGGTGATGCTGATCCTGTTTACTGGTAAGGTATCATCTTTTAGTGAATTAGGTCGCTGTGGGATCTTCTTTTTAAGATTTTGTTGTCCGTTATCTTTCTTTTAGCTGCACATTTCCCATTATCTTGATTGCTTGCTGACCGTACTTTCAGCAGGAACCACTTTATGCTAGATGTTCTTAAAATTTCTTGAATAATTAAAATTTGTTTTCATAATTTTTTTGGGTGTCAGGCACTGAATTTCCAACCTGGTTAAACTCGGTTTACTTTTTCTTCCATTCATTTGTTTTGCTTTGTCATGGTGACAAGAAATATTATGTTTCAATCTGCTTTGCAAATGAAAAATAGTGATAGTTCTTAATGATCTCCCTGCCAAGACGAGACAAACTTCTCCGCCATGGTGAGCCATGGGGTGATGCTTCTCAAATGACTAGCATGAGTAGTTTATGGTTATTATAGACTCTCAACCAAAATATCCAGCCCGCTTTGATTGTAGAGGTAACATGTTTGCTTTCTACTTTCAGAAAAAAAGCTGACAAATCCAAATTGTTGTTGTGTATAAGCCTTAAAGTCTTCTTTTGTTGTGATAGAAGACAAAAATTCCTGATAAGGATATTAACTTCCTTCATAAAAAACAAAAGTGTCATCAAGCAAAGAAACACCAGAGAGCTATATAACCACATATAAAATCCAAATAAAACTCGCGTCTGGAGTATGACATCCTTCTCAGACATCGGAAGTCCAACTTTGTCGTCCTCAAACATGTTTTCAGCCACATGGTCCTAATAGATAGTTGATGGAATCCACCTTCCATATTAGTGTTCTTTTTTTAATTTTGTGAGTTTGGTTTTTTTCTCTTTTACTTTTTGCTTCATCTTTATTAGAATTAATAGATCAGTAATAGTTATTCTTTTGTTTGGGCGGCTCTGAGATATTGTGATTTTATTCTTTCTTGTAGGCATTATAGTTTCTTCTAAAATTCTAAGAGATGGTCTTTATTATAGTTAGGGCACCTAGGAGAATCTATCTTGAAGGGATATGCATTTTCTGCATTAAGGGAAAAAAAATAAAAAAACCATTTTTCTACTCCCTGTACAAGTATCCATACTAGAGTTCAAAGCACCCATGTGATGCAAAGGCATTTATTTATTTATTGTTACCGTGATAGCTAGTATGACCAAAAAAAAGTCGATCATCAAATTTACATTCAATTTGGCATTGTTTTCTAGGCCATTGATGAGCACATTAGAAAATCTTTTAGCTTTACAGCACCAACAGAACAAGCATGTCAGACTTTGTCATTTTGGTTATCCAGATTCTTTTTTTCTCATTTATTAGCACTATTCTTTTACCATTTACTGAATAGTTTCTGCAATGAATTTAAGGATTTAACAAAATATAATTAAGAGCGAGAGAGAGAGAGAGAGAGAAGAGTTGGTTTTGTAATGAGGTTATCTTTCTTCCCCCCCCCCTTTTGAGTTATAAGTGTAATACAAATTGTCTCCTTTATTTGAAGGTGCAAATTTAGTAAAACACATAGTGGTTAAGATATGTTAATTAACCAATTGCCTCAAACGTTTAACCTTGTGGTAGAAGGTATATTGACTATTTTTTTCTTAACACCCCTCATGTGTGGGACTTGTATGAGGATCCATACATGTTTAATGAGAAATGGGATACTTATATGAGAGTCCCATGCTCACGTAATTTTAAATGAGGTGAAAGCGGTATAGCAAAATTGGAATTCGTCTCCCCTCTCCCCATCTTATACCATGTAATTCAACAACTGCCCCAAATTTAAGCTTATTGATGGAGGTATATTTATTAATTTTATCTTAACTTTGAAGGGGGGAGGGAGAGGGGGGGTGCATCTGTCCTTAAATGTAATTACTAGAAAACCATTTGTTCTGGAGTTAAGATTTTGTTTACATAAATTTGCTCTCAATCTAATAGTTCTCTTCTTAAGGTCAATCTATTCTCACGAGTACAAGGACAGCACCTCCACGTGTGCTTTAGATCACGAGCTTTCTAACTCATGAAAAGTATTATTTTTCGTGTGATCGGAATGTTTAAGAAATCACGCAAACTTGCCTCGGAATAAATGGAAGATGGGGATTATCAGACAAGAACATGCAAGAGACACCAAAGGATTGAAAGCCATACCCTAACTTAGACAATTTCTTCCTTGAAGCCTGAAGTGGGATTGACCTATAATTTCCTGAATGTCTTAAGACCGATGCAGGCGTATGTTTGTGTATATGGTATAAAATTTTTACAGTTTCAATGTGGCTGGTGGTGTTCAATAGTGCCTTTTTTTTTTTTTTTTTTTTTTTCTTTGCATTCACTTTAACCACAGCATGGAAGCTTGCAGTGAACTCTTCTAACTTGTTGCCAACAGATTGTCTAGTAAATTGTATAGCATTGTTCATTTACAAGAAGTATATGTCACACTCTAAATTTGCTGTCCTATCACTATCTGTGTCTTTTGGAAGGGCCCTCTTAAACTAGAAAATATCTGAGGAAGATTGACTCTATTAGTATGTTTTGGTTAAGGAAATCATGAAACTTATACACTAATCATACAAGAAACATAAAGTCTACTCCTGAAATAAACGATATCTTTCTCATCTGTGCGCTCCTCAATTTGAAATCAGATTTTGAAGAAACAACCAAAAAAAAGTTTCAGAATCATTTTCTATTTTGGCACAGTCTACTGAATCAGCTCATCTTTCAATTCCTTCTATGGTCAAACTTCTTGGTCTGGAGTTATTTTCATTTCCATTGTCAGCTTAGATGATTGATGGCAGCAGTACGTTGAAGAGAATGTTTCCAACCTATGAAAAGACTTGTAATGAATTTGTGTCCAAAATTTTGATGCTGATTGTATAGCATGCTCTTCACTAATGAATGGTTGCCACTTGATTCTTTTGTGACTTAATTCTTTTGCTTGTTATGCCTGGAAAGTATTTGTACTGTGGTTCTAGTGTCTCAAGCAACTAGTTTGAGATCTTTTGGCAACTAGTTTGAGATCTGTATTCAGATATCATGATCTTATGAAAATCTTTTTAATTATCTATCTGATTTAGGGCTTGCATGGAACACTGTAAAGAGACTGGGTGCATAGGGGATAGATGCTTTCCACACTGCAGATCATCTTTGGATGTTACTTTCATTGATGGTCCATGGTACTCAAAAGAACATCTTAAATTGCGGTGGAAACAAGGGGTTTGTCCAAGTGATTGCAGTTACTATTGTATGCTTAACAGAGAAAAAGATAGAGAGACACTTGGCTATGGGCCCATCAAATATCATGGTAAATGGCCCTTCAAGCGTATATATGGGCTTCAGGTTTGTTATGAACGGGCCATATGTCACTTGGCACTTTTCTTGAACCTCATCGGTGATATTGCATTTTTGCGGGTTTATACTGACTCAAGTAAATGTCACTCACAGGAGCCTGCTTCAGTAGCTTTATCTGTGCTCAACCTAGGAATGCATTTCCATGGGTGGTTATCCTTTTTTAATCTTCTTAAGAACAAGTTGCCTACTAAAAAGGACAAGAGGACAGACTCTGGATTTACTAGTTTGTGGCATGTCTATGCGCTTCTGTCAATGAACTTCTGGTTCTGGAGTGCAGTATTTCATTGCCGGTAACTATTTCTTTCCTTTGAGATTCCTAACCCACCCACCACCCGAAAAGAAAGAAAAAGGAAAAAAAAAAAAAAAGGGATGTGTGACAAAATTTGAGTCTTCTCTATTACTGACTGCTGACTGGGCTGATTACCTTTTTAGATTTTGTCGATGAGCGGCAAAGATTGTCAAACTTGATATGACCTTAACAAGTTCAGGGTGAAGTAGCTTTTGTTTGCCCAGTTATGTGATGCCACCAGTGTTCGCAAAGATGAATTGTCTGTATAAAAAAATTCAAACAGTTAACTGGAATTGTCTGATACATTAAAGAGCAAGAAGCCAGGAGATGAGCTGTGTAATGGATGTATGCGGACCCCTTTCTTTCTTCTCACTGTTATTTTAATTAATATTGTCACATCTGTGAGTATCCATTTTAATTGATGTTAACATTGAGAGGATAGCAAGGAAAAAGGAAAAAAAATGAGTAAAAGAAGAAATAGGTGGCTTATTCTTTACAATCCTCTGATAATGCATATAACCTTTGCTATATGAGCAGGGCAATCAAGTGTGCGTATTCTCATCGTTAGGCCTATAAATTCCGTAAAATAACTACACTTGAATCCAATGTTTTCTTATGTATGAATGGGGAAAGCTTCTCTGAAGAATTTTCTTTTTCATTTACAAATTTAAACTCTAAATGTCAATTCATTTCATATTCGAAAGGTCCTGCAATTGTCAATCTGATCACATAGTTTACATTTTCTTTTTCTTTTTTGATTTTGGGTCACATAAGAGCTGCAATTTGTTGACACACAATCTTATTGCAAACACAAAGTTACAATTTTATTATATAGTTTAATAGAAATCACAAGATAAACTTATAGAACCAAGAGATTTTGTTACACATGAACAATTTGCTAGAGTAGACTTGCTTCACTCATCTTCTCTACAAGCATTATGAATGTTAGATTTACTAAGTATTAGCTTGACTTCAATCCAAGGGCTTTTGAAAATAATAATATTACATCCATCCTTGTTATTTTTATCAAGTTGCATTTTGAATTCCAGAGGCATGGATTTGACAGAGAGACTCTACTACTCATCTGTGGTGGCATTACTTGGGAACTCTCTCATTCTGGCCGTCATACGAACTTTTGACTTAAGGACTGAAGCTGCCCAAGTCATGGCTGCTGCCCCATTGCTTGCTTTTACGATCACGCATATATTTTTTCTCAACATCTATCAATTTGCCTATGGTAGCCACTTTCTTCTACATCTCCATATGCTGTCCCGTGTTTGTAACATGCATCACTATTCTCCTGAAACTGCATTCATTTTCTTCATTGACTTCCTTCTGTAATGCCATTTTGCTGTCTTATATTAATTTTTCATTGATGTTCCTTGTTTCCTTGAATCATTTTTTGTTTTATACACTCATTCTTGAGAATCCTTCATTTGTTAAGTGTTAATAGTTGATGGAAGAAGATTAATAGATTTTTATATGAGGAGGTGTTATTAATTCTTTTGTATCTTAACACTCCCCTATCACGTGGAATTTTTAAATGGGAAGGAAAGGAGCTGAAACAATTCAAATTCAGGACCTATCTTATATCTTGCAGAACCATCATCCCTTCTAAAATGTTAATGCCCATCATGATGCTAATTATTCTGCTTTCATTGCTCTTAATTATTTCCAACTCGAATCATTTTCTGAAAACAAAGTTTTAGTACTTACGCACACAACACACACATTCTCTTGTTTCTCTTCTATCTATTTAGTGATAATAGTAGGCATTAGAAAATTAGGAAAGAGCATGCTTAATTATTTTCATATAATTAATTTTGTTATTACCTTTTCATTTTTGTTTCTGTTTTTAAATCATAGGGTATTTACAACTAGGCCTGTTAATCTAGTTTCATAGCTTACAACATACACCCCAACCATTTAACTAACTAAAGATTTATTTTACTCTTTTCATTAAAAATAAAAGCCTTGAGATAATTTTATATATTACATACTTTATTCTTTCTACATGAATCATGGATTTAAATTGTGGTTGGTGTGGTAGTCGATGTATGGTGTTGTGAGTGTTATGGAAATTGATTCTATTGCAGATAGATAGGATTTTTCACACTGCAGTTATTTCATGGTTGTGTTGGGTTCATAACAACCTTGTTGAATTGTCATGGCCCATCGTGGCTGTGCAGATGTTTCACTGCTATATAGCGGCAGTCATAAGCTTGTCACGTTGGTAACGACCATTACCATCTGGGCTGTAATGGTCATTGTTGTGGTGATGGGGAATTACAAGATAATCAATGCATTGGTTTTGGCCACGTATGGATGCCATTCTCTTGCTTTGACAACCAAAGTGTGTTATTTTGGAAGTAATCTGTATGGTGATAGGACAAGATATGGATCTGTTTTTCACTAGGCCACTCCTTGTGCAAAAGAGTAGCAGCTATCTACCACACCATAGTGAAATAAGCAATAGAATGTATAGCTAAGAATCTCTTTTTCATACTCCTTGTTTCTCAATGCATATGATACTGAGCAACTGTAATACTTGAACTTGGGGCAATGGAATCTACCCTCGTCACTAGCCATTTGCATTCAGAATGTCGTTTCTCAACTTGCAATCCTCCAAGTCTATTGTTCTTTCCATAGTCATTGCATCATGCATTTTGCGAATATATGCTCAGGTCTGTTAGGCATGGAGTAGGCTTTTTGTGCTTCCTTTTATGGAAAGCATTCTACACAAATGGTTTGTGGCTGGTTTACATAGTTCGTCGTAATGCTTGTTTTAGAAACTCAAGGTTCACATCATGTGGTTGTGTAAGCAGAGGATTAGACTCATGAATGTAAGGTTATTCATTCTTGGGCGTCCTTTGCATAAAACCCTTGTGTTCACCGAAGCATTGCCTTTCAATTGCACATGTATTATCCTTTTGTTTTGGGTTGGATTTTGTGAGGAACATCAGGAGAATGTAATGCAAGTGAGTGAGCTCGGAGAAATAAAAGGATCTCCCCAGATAGAATTGCATTCACACAGAATCACTAAAGAGCGAGGCCCTGAGCTAGGCTGTTATGATTTGAAAAGGGAAACTTAAACTACAAGATTTTTTCCACAGTATGGCCCAACGTGAACAGCATTGTTGTGAGAAGTGCGAACTTCATTTGGTTTTGGCACAAAGCTTGACATGCAGCATATCCCAAAAGCACTGCTCTCTTCACCTTCTTGCTTAGAGAGGGGTACTTTGGTCCATAAGCTGTCAGTAGTTTAGGTGTTAAGCATCAGTTGTAACATCTGTATTGTGCGAAATGCTCAAGATTGGTAGCTGGATATGGTATCAACTTACTTCTGTGGACTATGTAATTGGGTCATGGAAGTGGAGGAAAAGGATTCTTTTAGTTGCAGTGTCCAGATAGGTGAAGTTAGTGGAGGGCCAAAGGGGGCCATGACTTCCAGGCTCACATATCTAGCTTCTATATGATATGTATAATTTTTTTAAAAGATTTAGTGGAAAAAAAAGCTGATCTGCTTTAACACTGCCACTATGCTGAAATTATATTTTTATTAAATTATAATATGATTTTTCCTGCATGATAACCTAGTTTTGATCTACCTAATTTCTCTTTCCCCCCCTTCTCTCTTTAAATGAAATTGTAATAATTTTTTTGGTTTTTTCTTTCTGTTAATGAAAATTTTTTAAGTTATAATTATGTTCTAATTAAATGATATAAAAGAAAAATGTTTGAAACTTCTAAAAATTATATTTTAAATCTTTTTGCTATGTTATGAAGTCTTACTACCATATTTCTAGCTATATTCTAGGTAATTATTCTTGCAGAGGAATACTTGTTGGGGTCCCTATCTTGAAAGTTGGAAGATGGGATCAGAGTTCCCACCAAGGTGCCATTGTTCATTTGGAAGGTGCAATGGGGTCTGGAAAAGAAAAAAATGATGCTTTCTTTGCAAAGATATGAATTCTTTTGCAACTAGGAAAGTTGGAGCTTGATTTATTCTTTGTTGGAGATTTGTTGTTTGATGATAGGTACAGCTTCAGAGGAGCCTTGAACACTAGAGTTAGTACTGATTTTGACAGGGTCTTGGCCTTGTTTATTGACTAGGAAAGTTGGAGCTTGATTTATTCATTGTTGGAGATCTGTTGGTCGATGATAGGTACAGCTTCGGAGGAGCCTTGAACATGAGTTAGTACTGATTTTTACAGGGTCTTGGCCTCGTTTATTCTTCTATGGCGGTACAAAGAGAATAGAGGTTAAACAGGGTGTTTGATGGTCTAGCAAGGTCCTTTTCTTCCTCTACTGGTCTACAAACAGAAAACTTTGATTTCTTGACTTGAAAGGGAAAAGTTCTAATAGACTACCAATCCTTTCCTGGCTATGGACTTAATGTATTTGAACGGCAGTATTTCTGTGCTTGCTTCATGCTGATCATGACAAGAAAAGAAAGGGTAAATCAATACTATATAAATAAACCAAGACGGTTTTGGCCCTGAACCTGGAAAAAAACAGAAAAACAGAAAAAGAAAAGGAGAGAATTTTGCGTCACCATAAACAAACTGTTCCCTTGACCATGAGTGTTGCTGTTTCTGTCATGAGTAGCAGTATCCATCAATTTGGTGATGGCTAGTTTTCTGCATATGCTTTGTTTGTGTAAACTCATAAATATGTATAATTGATATATTAATTAATAGTTTGTTCTTACAGTTAAATCAATTATGATGGATAATTTTCGTCAAGAAAGCACCCCTTATGTAACCAATATGCTCAGGACAACTTCACTGTTCCTGTTTATTGATTTTAATATCATGGTTTTGGTTTGAGCTAATAAACTTGACATAATTTTTTACAGGTTGGAATATGATGGTATGTGTTACTATGGGCATTTCTCAACTTCTCCTGTGGGCAATGTGGGCTGTTGTCGCTTGCCATCCATCGCGTTGGAAGTTGTGTATAGTGGTGTTTGGAGGTGCCCTTGCAGTGCTGCTAGAGGTCTATGACTTTCCCCCATATCACGGTTTTCTTGATGCCCATGCTCTCCGGCATGCTACTTCCATCCCACTGACCTACATTTGGTGGAGTTTTATCAAGGATGACACTGAATACTGTCGGTCGAATCTTGCTAAAAAGAAGAGGTAGTGTGGTTTTAGGTACTTCGTATTCGGTGTTTATGAATACGATCAATACAATGTACTGCACTTCCGGTATTTTCAATATATAGAAGCTGCAAAGTCTTTGTTACATGTCTTTTGAACTACTTTTAGCACTATTTTTGCTAGTGAATGTTTGCATAAACGGTTCAATTTCAATCAAACAACTCTTTTGCACATCCGAGTGGAAGTCTAACAAGGGCGATTCCATGATGACTCGAACTTGGGCAAAACAATTGTCTTGTGCTAGAAGGAAAGTGAAGATCAATCTAAGTATGAATGGCAAGTACGCAGTTATAAATTGTCATGGTGAGAGACTAAATAGAGGACCATCGTGCTTAGGAGGCACTTCACTCAAAGGCAGTCTCATATCAAAATTTTTCTTTGGACCATAAACATACATTATGGAGTAATTCTAGTAATTAATATAAAAGTCTAATTGTATTAATAGGAATACAGAGGTATGAAACACCAAACCTCACCTTTAAATTTATTGAATCACATGATCCTTTGAGCTCCAAACTACTTAATAAGATTGTTCAAAATAATCTCAAAAAATAAAGTCTTACAAGATCAAGTGCAGGTCTTCATGATTCCTTCCCATTTCAAATTCCAAATATTCAACCCTTGTGATCAAAAAATTAAGTCAATTTGCGCCAAGGAAATACATTAGTAATTCAATCCAGGTGTCATCAAAATGTTAGTCATCGAAACCTCTGAAACCTAAATGGTATTCTTTCACCCTCTGTAATAGTCTAATATCAAAATAGAAGTTTTGCCGATGACTTATACTCAATTGGTACCGTTAATACAAAATAAAAGTATTATATCGATGGTAACGTTTATTGTCGGTAAATATTAGTAACAGTTTTTTAAAATTATACCGACGATTATGGTTGAAATTATCGAAAATAATATAGATTTGCCGACAGTTTTAAAATGGTCGTCGATAAAACAATTTGAATCGTGAGTATAGGTAGCAAACCGTTTGTATAAACAACACTCTATATTTACGGATATAAAGACGTTTAAATTTATATACCCTTATCCTTACGGCTATAAATTGTGATGGCCAAATATAGATTTTATAGTCACAATTTTGAAAAGTGTCTATATAGGCAATACTATATGTATGGCCGTTGTGATGATGGGTAAATATAGTAAGAAATGGTAAGTGTAAAAAGATATGATAAATAACGGTAAATGTAGGAAAAGTAAGGTATGGGAAGTGTAGAGATGTAAGGTAGGTAACTGTAGGATATGTAGGATATGGTAAGATATGGTAAGTATAGGATATTTAAGATATGGTAAGTATAGGATATTTAAATTAACGTTTAGAAAAGTATTGGAAACAGTTAATCGGGTATATATGTTAGTGAATGTTACTATTTTATATCGTAAATGTTACTATATAATTTATTGTGATTACATAATAAATGTTACTATTCTTTTATGATGAGAGATAAATCAGTTTATTATATTTCACATCCCTTGTTATAATAGTATGTTATTATTTTATAGTAAATGTTACTATATTTTATCGTGATTACATAATAAATGTTAATATATGTTTTTATCCGTTAATTTGACTATTGTGTTTAGCTTAATAATAAATAATAAATGTTACTATTTTTTATGACGAAAAACAAGTAAATTTACTATCTTTCATTATTATAATAGTAAATGTTACTATTTGATAATAAATGTTACTATATTTCATTGTGATTACATAGTAAATATTATTATATCTTATTATCCGTTAATTTGACTATTGTAATTAGTTTAATAGTAAATGTTACTATCATTTCATCATAAGAGACAAATAAATTTACTTTCACATCTGTTATTATTATAGTAAACGTTACTATTTTATAATAAATATTACTATATTTTATTGTACTTTTATAGTAAATGTTATTATATTTTATTATCTGTTATTATGACTATTGTGGTTAGTTTAATAGTAAATATTACTATTCTTTTATAATTAAAGACAAATAATTTTACTATTTTTCACATCTATTATTATAATAGTATATGTTATTATATTTTATTATACTTATATGATAAATGTTACTAAATATTATTATTTGTTAATTCGATTATTGTGATTAACTTAATAGTAAATGTTACTAGAGACAAATAATTTTTACTATTTTTTGCATTTTCATTGTTATAATAGTAAATGTTACTATTTTATAATAAATGTTACTATATTTTATGGTGATTATATAGTAAATGTTACTATATCTTCTTATCCGTTAATTTGACTATTATGGTTAGTTGAATAGTAAATGTTGCTATCCTTTTATCATAAGAGACAAATAAATTTACTATTTTTCACATCCGTTATTATAATAGTAAATGTTACTATTTTATAGTAAATGTTACTATATTTAATTGTGATTATATAGTAAATGTTATTATATTTTATTGTCTGTTATTTCGACTATTGTGGTTAGTTTAATAGTAAATGTTACTATTTTTTCATTATGAGAGATAAATAAATTTACTACATTTCACATATGTTATTATAATAGTAAACGTCACCATTTTATAGTAAATATTACTATATTTTATTGTGGTTTCATATTAAATGTTATTATATTTTATTATCTGTTAATATGACTATTATAGTTAGTTGAATAGTAAATATTACTATCTTTTTATTATGAGAGACAAATAATTTTACAACATTTCACATACGTTATTATAATAGTATATTACTACTTTATAATAAATGTTATGGTTACATGGTAAATATTACTAAATATTATTATCTGTTAATTTGACTATTGTGGTTAGTTTAATAATAAATGTTACTATCCTTTTATCATAAGAAATAAATAAATTTACTATATTTTTCATCTGTTATTATAATAGTAAACATTATTATTTTATAATAAATGTTACTATATTTTACTGTGATTTCATAGTAAATATTACTATATTTTATTATCTATTAATATGATTATTGTGGTTATTTTAATAGTAAATATTACTATTCTTTTATTATGAAAGACAAATAATTTTACTATCTTTCACATCCGTTATTATAATAGTATATGTTACTATTTTATAGTAAATGTTACTATATTTTATTGTGGTTACATGGTAAATGTTATTAGATATTATTATCTGTTAATTCGACTATTGTGATTAATTTAATAGTAAATGTTACTATCCTATCATCATGAGAGACAAATAAAGTTACTATCTTTCACTTCCGTTATTATAATAGTAAACGTTACTATTTTATAGTAAATGTTACTATATTTTACTATGATTTCATATTAAATATTATTATATCTTATTATCTGTTAATATGAGTATTGTGGTTAGTTTAATAGTATATGTTACTATTTTATAGTAAATGTTACTATATTTTATTGTGGTTACATAGTAAATGTTACTAGATATTATCTGCTAATTCCACTATTATAATTAATTTAATAGTAAATGTTATTAGAAAAAAAAAATTTACTATATTTTACATCCGTTATTATAATAGTAAATGTTACTATATTTTATTGTGATTATATAATAAATGTTATTATATTTTATTATCTTTTAATTTGACTATTATGATTATGTTACTATCCTTTATCATAAAAAACAAATAAATTTACTATTTTTCATATCCGTTATTATAATAGTAAATGTTACTATATTTTTTTATAGTAAATGTTACTATCTTGTAGTAGTAAATGTTCATATTTTATAGCATGCAAGAATGCATGCACACACCTAGATGGCAGTGTCGCGGGGCAAGGGCGGCTATGCTGAGCGTGCAATAATGCATGCGTGCTCAGGCTTGGACGGTTGTGCTGCGGAGGCCAGCATGACTGTGTCGCTGGTACAGTAATGTATACGTTGGTATGCCTGGACGACTGTATTGCGGAGGCCAACGCAGATGTGCCACGCATGCGAGAATGGATGAGTACGCACGCCTGCACGACTATACCGCGGGCATCTGTGTGGCTGTACCATGCAGGCATTATCGCGTACATGGTTTTGAAAATTGAATTATATTATAGATACATCTGATGTGTGATAAATGTGATAAATATAAATGTAATAAATTTGGTGGATTGTGGTAAATTTAATGGATTGTGAGTGTGGTAAACTCACTAAGATGAGTAAGTGTAGTGTTTAATTCATATCGCATGCTGGCACAGTGGAGAAGAAAAAATGATTTGTATTGATATTGAACACCCGATTCATTCTTCATTCAGCCTACTTTGACTTATCCTGGGTCTCATTTATCATTTGATGGTAGGATTGTTGGAGAAGAAAAAATTCTTTTATTGAAATTGAATTTGAGATGAGAAAACCAATGATTACAATTTTGAAGAAAATGATTACAATTTGAAATAAAAGAGATTCACAATTTTTATTTTCCTTTGTGCATTTTCCTTTCTTCTTCTGATTGTTGTCGAATTTTTTTTCCCTTGCTTACTCCATCTTCTCCATAATTTCAGGACGAACAAATTATAGTGAGATATGAGAAATTTGAGAAAATATTCTTTTCTCAAGAAATTAAGATCCTACAATAAATCAATCATAAAACCATAAGTAGATAAATATAATATATGAGAATACCAAAATAAGAAAACAGTTATAGATAACTTTCTTCTTGAGTGGGTAAACTTATAATCATGCCCGATTCTCATATTTCCAAAAATCTCATAACAATAATTCACAATCATTTCTACATATAAAAATTATAGAAATATTTTTATATAATATCTAAAATAAAAATTATAAAGTTTAAAGTCTAAAGTCACAGTTTAAAAAGACATAGCATGAGTAATTAAACTTATCTTAATCTTAATCTTACGTGTTAGGCTGTTGTGGAACTTGAACAATCACAATCTGAGAGATAACGAAAGAATTTTCATAACTCTTCTCAATACAATTTTTCTACGAGACAAAAATGAAAAATTTATCGTTAAACCAATTTAAAATTTGGATATTTAAATATAATAAATAAAATTACCATGAAAGTTTATAGATCATAGCCTTCATCGCGTCTAAAGCAAGATCCTAAGTGTAGAATATACATAATTTGCTCTGCCAAATGAAGAGCATAACAAAACCAATGATGTTTGAAAATCACAGGAATAAAAACTTGTAATCAAAATAGAAAAGTAGAATAGTATATTTAGAAATGTATATGCTTAATAGAAATATATGTCTTTAATGTAAATAACTCACTAAGTCACAGAAACGGAAATCAAATCCAAGTGCTTTTTGCAACAAGCAACTTTCAACCGTAGAAAATTCCCACTTGGTTTCATTGCTTTTGGTTTCTTGTTTTGTCTCAAAGGTAGAAACCATAGACATCTATTAAGAGAGGAAAAAAAATATGATATATGTGAGAATATAGAAAATAAAAAATAAGTACAAAGGAATAGAAAAAAGGAAATATGTTACCAATATAAAAAATGAAACACTGATAATTACAATATATTGTATTATGTATATATGCATATATTAATAAGATGTCCTCCTTATACCCATTTGGTGGAGTAGTATCTTTCTCGAATAATAGAAGAAGAAGACAGATGTTGATGGAATAGGAAAGAATAGGAAGGATGAAATATATACATAAATATTTCTTACCGAAAACCATAATGACATAACGCATCTAGACATGTTGGTGTTAAAGGTGTTGGTGTTGAAGAAACGGATGTAGCATTCCATAGTCTAAAAAAATATATAATTTCATAATCATAATATAATTATTGTAATATTAAAAAAATAGCAATAAATTTATAAATTCATACCAATGTCCCTATCCAATGAGGGGGAAGCAATTCATAAGCATCACTCCACGACATGTAGCTTCCAGAAATATTATACAAGATTTTTCTATTAAATATCATAAAATTTGAAATAAGTAAGATGTATGACAATCAAAGATCAGATAGTATAAACGACAAGCAACATAAATGTCAAATGGGAAATTTGCACACTTGCCTTGCATTATTTTTTATGGCTTTTCGTCCATAGAAAATCCAAACAATTTCTTTTTCATCTGAAAAATTCCTAAGATTAGCGAAGGGAAAATGAAAAGTTGTGTATTTCTTCATTTCCTTTATTTCACTTAATGTATTGACAACTTTATATAATTCAGGATCTGCATCCTCATTTTCGTTCTCATTTTCATCTTTATCTAACCTCTCCTCATCTTTATCTAACCTCTCCTCATCTTCAAAAAACCTATCCTCCTGTTGCTCCAATACCACCTTTCCTTTCCCCTGTTTCTTTTGCTTCTTTGCCCCCTTCCCTTCATCATTCTCTTTTTGTTTCTCTTCTTCATCTACATCCTCTATATCATTGTCATCATCTTTATCATCATCTTCTGAGCATAATCGATTGAACATATCAGACTGCATCTGGAGCAGCTTGGAGTGAATTTGAATAGACTCCGCGAATAACTTTTTAAGTTCCTCTTTAATGCCTCTCCATCAAAAAAGAAATAGTAAGTTGGGATAATGATTTATTCGCATCGACACACTTACACAGACGGGTGCTTTTAAGGAAGTTTACCTTCAATTTTTGGCCCTAATTTTTGTCTTCACTTGTTTCTGGTTCAACACTAGTTTCTTTTTTCAGAGACAACAAACCCTAGCAACAAGTTGATGAAATATATTGATGACATATATTGAGAAATACGTAATTTATTTATAGAGAACATTGATTATTGATTTTACTATATAATAAAAAGTGATTTTTAACTTACATTCACATGCTCAAATCCAAGCTTTTACTAACCTGATCAGTACTCCAATAGTGAATGGGTAGTTTGGTTCTCTCCCCCTCCAAATCACCAACCCTCACTTTTTCAAAATAAAAAAGCTATGTAGAAACCACAAATACATATGAGTTACATGGCAATTCATATATTTCTACAGTAATATTTATAAATATTCAATTGAATTGATTGAAAGTAAACTTACCATAAGTAGAAATAAATAGCCATCAATTCCTGTTTTCTTCCTCTGTTCCTCATCTCTTCTTCCTCTCTTTAGAAGACTATTGAATTGCCACACCTTATCGGCTAAGCATTGTTATACAAAATTGGCCCAGTTGTATTTTCCAACATTATCAAGATTAACGATAATGGTAACAGAAATGTGCCTTGAAGTAAGAAATGGGTTGTAGGACACAGAAAGTACCCGAGAAGAAATAATAGAAAATATCTTTTGAAATCAGGGGAAGAGACATTTTCAGTATTTATTATCATCTCTTTTAACTAACTATACTTTATTTTTGAGAAAAACTTTTTCATATTTGAGAATTCCTTTGACGATTCATTGTGAAAACCAAAAACATCACATCCCCTATAAGGAATACCTAAAATTCGTCCTACCTCTTTTGAAGTTAGCTTAAAATGTTGATTTCCGACAATGCAAAGACTTTTTTCCGTAGATTCAAATCTTATGACAAGTCTTCACATAATTTTCTACTTAGTGTGTCACATCTACGTTTCAAAAGTTTCCCGAATCCCATATTTTGTACAATAACTTTCATCTCGTCAGTCAAGATAGAAAATAATTCATTCGATTGTTTAGGAGAGCACCTTGTTAGAATGGACATTGTTTTTGTCCTACTCCTCCTTACGCTATCTATTTTTTGAAACTTCTCCTGATCTTCATGTTCTTTCCAATTCTCTATCTATTCACAAAAAACAGACAAAATGAAAATATAGATAATAACAATATACATAATTGAAACTAACTATAAGATTAAATAATCACAGAAATATAAAAGAAGAAACTAACTAATCGTGAATGAAACCAAGTACAAGCCAGAGGTGGATTTCACTCTATTATTGGAAAAATGGTTTGTATGTGTCAAATCCATACAAATATGTAAATTGTTTTGATGCTACAAATTTATTTAAAATGAAGCTTTGATTATATTTTAAAAAAGAAAAAAAAAAGAAAAACCTAAAATCGATTAAAATATATTAACCTGTAATCTTCTGCTTCTGTGTCTTCAGTGTCGTCCGTGCTTCCTCTGTTTCTGGTCCGTGTTTTCTATGTTTTCCTCCCTATTTCTCATATCCTCTTTCTTCCTGCCAGTGGATCTAGTTCTCATTTTTTGGTTTTTCGTTTTCCCTCTGCTCTCTCAACTTTTTGATCTTCTGAAGCCGTGACTCCTCTCTCTCGTTCTGCTGGTCTTCTTCTTTCTGTGTTGTTGTTTGCAAAACGGCTTCTGGTTTCGAAAAAGTTCTTGATCTTCTTTCGTAGTGGTTTTGTGGGTTCGTGGGTTCGTGGGTTCATGGGTTCGTTCGTTCTCCTCACGGTGGTTTACAATTCTGAAATTATTTGTAAAATGAAATCTTAACCGTGGATGTAGCATCCATCTACGGTGAAGGTGAAGCATCCATCTTGAGTGAAGAAGGAAGAGGGTGCTGAGAAGACATTTTCGTGCAAAAATTTTTGAAAACCCAACCCTACCCATCCTAGCCATTAATCGTAGGCATTAATCGCTCACCCATATCATTATTATTATATTTTTATTGCATTACCCTAACTTTATATCTATTAACAGTTACAAACTAATTATATAATATATAATAACATATATATAATATATGTTAGTATAACTATATAATATATAATGGTTAGCTTATTATATTTATATTTCTAATATATATTTTTTGTCATAAAATAATTATTAACATTACATTTATGTAGTAATACATATACATATATTATATAATAATAAGTGATATTATTATATTATTCTTGACAACTATATCACTACGTAATACTACAATATTATTATTATATTGTTCTATGATATTATAACTATATCACTGTATAATACTACAACATTATATTATATTTATTTATGTTACTAATTATAATAGAGTAAGAGTTACTGTTATATTACTATCTATTATTATTAGCATTAAGGTAATGTACTATCACATATATATGTAATATGTAATAACTAATATTATTATTATATTAGTCTATTATATTACAACTACATTCCTATATATTACTATAACATTATATTATCTTTGTATATTATAATTATGTTATTGATATATTTCATAATAGAGTAACAGTTACTATATTATTATATATATTGTAAGGGTTACTACTATATTACTACGAATTAGAGTAACACATGATTAACATTACTATTACATATATATATATAATAAGTAATAATATGAGGATTATATTCCTTTATTATATGATATTACAACTATATCACTCTCTGTTACTATAATATTATATTATCTTTAATATATTAAATTTATATTAGTAATATATAACGGTTACTATTATGTTATCATATATTTTATATAACAGTTACTATTATATTTAGGATACGTAAAGTCAAATTAGTACACATTATTCAAAATTTTTGACTGAAGGCTGCAAATGTAATGTGCAGGTAGCAAATGTGCAGAGGCTGCCGTGTACAAAAAGGATGTGCAAGAACAAATAAAATGTGCAGCAGGTATGTGCGGGAGTTTGAAAATCAAACACCAATTGAACGGATAAGACGAAGGGAAAACAAAGAAAGTTATGTTATTGCAAAGTTACTCCGTCAACTCTACTACAAGTCTACAAAACTTTACTAGAACCCATTAAATCCTATTAAACACTCCTTCAACTATGACCATTTATTGTTTATCAACCTAACTATTAATTTTGGCTCTTATTGTTATCATATTAATATTACACACAATCTCATATCTCTTTCTCTCTCAGAACACAAAAAACCTCAGATCTTCTTCTTCTTTTTCCTCAGACAAAATCACAAAGAAGCCCAAATCTGTCTCTCAGCTCTCCTCTTCTTTTTCTTCTTCCTCTGCGGACCACATAACACATTGTTACTTTCCATTCCATCAGATATATCTCAAATCGCAGATATGGCATCTTCTCGAAAACGGAAAGGGGTTCTCATTGAATGACAAAATTACAACAGCAATTACTTTCTTTCGTTCAGAAAAAGCAAAATTTTTGAGGAGATATTTTCTGATAGAAAAGTCACTCATGGTCGTTTAATTGATTGGAATTATTTGAAAAAAATAGGTTTTCTGCACGCAAGTTTTATCAAACACATCTGTCCTTCTTGGCTTGTTCATCCAAATAAAAAGGTTTATGAGTATGCCGTTAAAGTTTTTTATAATAATATAGAAAAAATTCATGGTGATTGTGATATTGTTATTGATGGTAAAAATATGGCGTGTGCTTTTGAAAGTTATTTTGGTGGACAAAAAATATACGTTGATCTGACATTGATATGCAATGAGGGTGGTATTCAGTGGGTTGACTATGAAGAATGTTCCCGGTATTTTGAAACTAACATATTGATGGATGATCAAATAGTTTTTGATGATTACTATTTAGAGAGTTTTAGTACAAATGCTTCGAACTTAAATTTTCGTGAAAAAATTCTTCACTTTTTAGTAGTACATGTTATGAAGCCCCGTGTAAGAAATTTTACCTCTATTACTCGTGATGATTTATAACATGCAATTTTGTCAATTTATTATTGTTATCATGATTTGAATTTGAATTGTTTAATGCACTAATGGTTGGTTTTATTGAATTTTATTTTTAGGAGATTGAAATTGAAGACTTGGAGTAAATTGGGCTTAATAAGGCAAATTTGGAACTAATTAGGTCAAGACATCTTATTGGACTTTGAAGAAGGGAAGTTTGAATTTTAATTTCAGCATTCTAGTAGAGTTTCTAATTTTCTCAATAGGAAGAATCCTAATTAAATTAGAAAACTAGAAGAAAGGAAAGTTGCATTATTCTTTAGGAGAAAATGTCTTCTATCTTATTTTCTATGAAGAGGAAGAGTCATAATCAAATTGGAAGACTAGAAGGAAGGAAAGTTTCCTATTTTCACAAAAAGGGGCCGGCTACCTTGCTTATTTAAATACAAAAGGGATTACACTCAAAGACACAACATAATACTCTCTACACAAAAAAAAGGGAGGGCTGCTGCAGAGAAACACAATACTCCAAGGAGGTGGCTGCATCTTAAGGAGAAAAGAGAGGAATTTCATGACAGTTCATTCAATCTCTCATTAGGTTTTATTTTTTATTTTTTTCTTTCTTTTTAGGAACATTATTTTTTATTTTCTTGTGTTGATACTTACCACCATGAGTGGCTAGTTTCTTTATTCTGATTCAATGGGAATTTTAATCGATTGTTCTTCATTGTGAGATTATGTTCTTAATTTAATTTCTTGTCTTTTATTCAAGTATTCGTCGATTCTTGATTTATTTTTATGAAGAATTGGTATTGGTTAATCTGACAATTTAATTCAATATCAATTTTTCTGCTGCATCCAGGATTTCAGTGATCTGCAATTGTCATGAATGAATGGTACGAGTAGCAAATAAGTTATATATGTTTATGGGTCGTTTGCCGATATTCATTTTAACCTAAGAAATCGATGAAACAAAATCGAATAATTGTACGGTTATCCTGGTTATTTGTATTTTGGTTTAACTGTTTTCACAGAACTTAATGTTGTCATTATTTGATATGGAACGCTATCGTGCCCAATCGATTAATGATAAGTTTTGATTGGATGCTGGGTTTGGTCAATTATTTTAGGAAAACACAAGATTTATTATGGCTATCCTAATAGATCTAAGGTTAAATGCTTGAATTGCAAGAATAATATTTTCAACCAATGATTAATAAGACAATCGAATATATAAACCCTTGGATTGGAGTTTGGTGAATTGAATTTCTTCTTTAAATTTTAGTATTTTTGCATATTTGATTTGTCTTTTAATTTTACCTATTTAATTTTGATTTAGAAATTTTTTTTATAAACCCTCCATTTTATTTTGGCATTACTAAGAAGTTAAGTTAACATAATTCCCTTGGGATTCGACCTGGTAACCACTATTGCTACAGTTTGTTGCATTAGGGGAATCAGTATTAATTTGAGGGATTCGACAACCCGACCAATGATTTCTGGTTGACGGCTCAAATTATAGAAATAAAAAATCCAGGTTTGTATTTTTTGATTCGTCTCTTTATGATAAGGACCATCCGTTCTTCAAATAATTTGACATATTGCAGCATAGTTAGAGGAATTTTAAAAAGTCAAGTAATAAATTTAAGGAAAGAAGACCATGTGCAATTAAGTATTACACATTCCATAAATGAGAGTACGTTACATAGAGTTTCTTGGATTAATGAAGATGGTTTTTGGATTAATGTTAAAAGAAGATATGCAAATTATAGGCAGATGAGGTAGTAGTTGTAGAGCCAGAGAGTGGGAAGGAAACTAAGAATGAAAGATGGATTGAAGTGATTGAATCTATTAACGATCTCAAAATTACGGATGTTGTTGATGACAAATTTGGTGAAGTTCGGAGAAAAATGGAAGAAATTCAGGGAGAAATGGCATAAATTTGAAAGGAAATGGGTGAAATAAAACAGAGTTTTTGTCGGTGCAAGCACCAAAATGACCAATTCCAGGAACGATGTGAGGATCAGTTAAAACAAATTTTAATGGGGTTGATGGAAATGAGTGATATTGTAAGGATAAATTCGAATTTTATTATGTCCATAAGGGATTATGTCATAACTTCTAGAACTGCACCCTTTTCTTCTTCTAGACCTCATCCTCAGTTCACTTTTTCTGCTTATCCATTTGTGATGCGACCATTGGTTCTCCCCCGAGATCTTCATTTCCTCCTAAGCATAATCCATTTCATATTCCTGCATCTGCATCTGCACCTGTTGTTGCTGCTCCATCCTCTACTACTCCACCACCATGCACTGCTCCATCTTCTCCTGCTATAGCTCCTCCACCGTCCCCATCCTCTTCTCCTGCTGCTACAATTGGATCCTCTGCTACAAATCCATCCCCTTCTTGTCAATCGAAAAAATATAGACCCAGAGTTAAATTTACATAATTTTCACTTTTTTCATTTGTATTTATTTATAAATCTAGATTTTTAATTTGTCTCTTGCTTAAATATGTAGTCATGAAGATGTATCAATGTATGAATGTATTTCTGTAATTTCCAATTTCCAACTTTTTTCATTTGTAATTAAATATAATTCTATGTTCTATGATTTAATTAATTAATCCTCCCGACTCTAATCTGCTTGTGCTGCCAGTT
The DNA here is from genome assembly GCA_033439265.1 of Dillenia suffruticosa. Taxonomy (NCBI): domain Eukaryota; kingdom Viridiplantae; phylum Streptophyta; class Magnoliopsida; order Dilleniales; family Dilleniaceae; genus Dillenia; species Dillenia suffruticosa. Next base: position 9,384,758 of record JAVTVX010000005.1, read on the forward strand.
CATGCCTAATGCTGCCCCAATCTACCCATGCATCACTTGGTTGTGCTGGCGGTTCATGCCTCATACCGCACCACTCTACCCAATCATCACCTGGTTGTGCTGGTTATTCATGTCTCATGCCGTACCACTCTGCCCATGCCTCACCTACTTGTGCCGACGATTCATGCGTCATGCCGTGCACCACAGTGCCCATGCCTCCAGGCTCTTGTGCCTGCGGTTCATGCCTCATGTCGCACCGCCCCGCTAGTAATTTAAATTAATAACATTATTAATTTAATTAACAAAATAATAATATCATTATTATTATATTATATGATATAATGATATGAAATATATAATTATGTTACAAATTTTGTTATATACAATTTGTATTTAAATTTAATTATTAATTGTTGAATTATATCCCTTTTATTATTATATTATTATGAGTAACTAATTTTATATCAAATCAAATTAACACAATCCTCCCCCGCTTCCCTCTCCTCCTCTTTCGTCTTTGACGCCATTTCTTTGCACCAAATAAAGAGGTGCCAAAAATTTTGCGCTAATACTATTACTATTAGGTATTAGTTTTGCTCCATATTTAGGATTTGCCACTACCAATAAAATATTCTCTATTAATTAATCTCTCTCATTCTGCCCTTCTCTCTTTATTTCATTTGCTTCTCTCATCTCATATTTCATTTATTTCTGCGCTTTGTTTTTGCAATGGATAAGAGTTGGATGTATCGTAAATCAAGGGCATGTAATGAATATATTGGTGGAGTTAATGCATTTCTTGAATTTACATCTACAAAAATTCAATCTGTTGATGGGAAGCTATCATGTCCTTGTGTCAAATGTTTCAACACTTTTAGATTTCCTACACATACCATTTTTAATCACTTGCTACGTTATGGTTTTCAATAGAATTATGATAACTGGATATATCATAACGAGATTAAAGAAAAATCTACATCTCATACCTCTCATACATCTTATTCATCCAACTTAGATGATAATCTTTTTTTTTACCATGATATGTTCGGTATGTTACGTCATACATTCACACATTTACCAGAACCAACCTCTCACCCATCCCAACCAACCTCTTATCCATCTAAGGTGAATGAATCAACTTCAACTTCAACTTCAACTTCAACTTCACCTTCACCTTCAACTTTAGATAAGTTTATTGAATTACTTGAAAAGCCAAAAATGTAACACTGACACTGCGGTATCCGTAATAGTGAACTATTCTCGAAAAATAAATATAAATAAATATTCTTCAGTCTATATATATGTGTGTGGAGAGAAATTTTATTTATTTATATTAATTTTTGATTTTGGGATATTTAAATTGAATTTTTGATATATTTTAAATTTTACCGTATCCGCGAATTTTAGTGTAAAATGAAAATAATAATAATAATAATAATAATAATAATAACAGAGGAGTGCTGCGTTTTGAGCCAAAACACAACAGCCCCCCAAATCAGTCTCTCTCTCTCTCTCTCCCTCTCTCTCTCTCCCTCTCTTCCCTTTCCCACGACCCGCCGCCCTCCCTCGCCCGAATTCGCCGCTCTCTCCACCGCTGCTCCTCCCTCCCGCGAGTGCGCCGCAGCGCGATCTTCCCCGCGCTAGCGCAAGCTTCCTTGCGCGAGGCGAGACTACAGTCCAACTTGCGAGCGTGCGCCTTAGCATCAGCCCGCGAGCCTGCGACAACCTACAATCCCGTGACAACCCTCGATCCCGCGATCTTTTCTCTCTTTCGAGAGCTCTCCTGCGCGTGGGCCCCCTTACTGCAACCCCAGCTAAAGCCCAAACCGTAGTCATCAACCGACCCCCGAACCCTAGGACGCGGCTTCTTCACTGCAGGTAACGGCTACGTTGGTTGTAGTTCTAGGGTTTGGTGTTTAGAATTTGAGTTAGTTGCTAAAATAGTTTCAAATGTGGAAATATTACAGGTTTTAGACTAATTTGACGAGCGAATAAAGCTAGGTCTGAGATCCGAGAAACCTAGGTGAGAGAAATGCAATCTCTTCAACATTTGAAATAAATTTTATCAAAATTAGGATGAAATTAGAATCGGAAGCTATATATATACTCTGAAATATGTTAAATTCGAGAAAAATTAGAAAAAATGAAAAATATTAGAAATTTGATCATTGGTAAGCCAAATGATTCAAAATTGATGAAACGAGAATCTAGAAAGGAGATTGCGTAAATTAAGGTTGTATTAAATTGGAAAAAAAATGAAAAATCCCATATTAGGCTTTTATTTGATATTAAATTGTAATGATTTGATTAGAGAAATCTTTTGGGAGACTCGAGGAGTCAAATTTGATTTGTTTTAAAAATAGGGAGTAACCACCCTCTCTAGAAATACGAGCGAAACCCTAATCTCTTGTATAAAATAGTAAACTTGTTTTTCTACCATATTTTTAATAAAACATGTTTTCGATATGCATTGACTCGACATGTGGTATTAAATTTCAAATTTTGTTTTGTGACATTTGGAGTATCGTAAATTTATGCTTCCGATGACTATGCATCCATGATTTGAAATGAATCAATGTCGTGCCATTATTTGAGAACTAAAATGTTTTCTACTTTACCATTGCATTGGCATGTTGATTTAAAATGATTTGATAAAATGTATCGACACACAAATTTGAAATGTTTTGATAAACTATGCAGGTTGGATACCTGTTAGTTATGTGATGTTTGCGAAATGATTGGTGCTTGTGCATGATCAATAGCTATAGTCATTCCTCCCATGGTGCAAAGTAGATGAGGGTTAGATTATATTTGGCGGGAGAGACAGATGTGTCTCCCTCTGCGGTAGGTCGGGTTATATCCGGTTGCACTCTGGTGGGGGTACGACCCAATGCTAACGAAAGGGGTATGTTTTGAAACATGATGGAAAAACCCTTGGCGGGCTTTTGTCTGGGTTTCGGCCAACCTGAGACGGAAGTGTTTTCGATGGGACTCTAGGATTTTCTGAAAAAGATGTTTGATATGGATGCATATATGTATGATATAGTGTGATTTATTAAATGAATTCTTATTTCGACACATATTATGTTTCGTTACAAATTATGAATTTTTGCTTACGAAAATTGTTATTTGACACTCCAATAATTCACCCATACTATTTATGCTTAATATTAACCCTCCTTACTCACTGGATATCTTCTCTGATACTCACCCCTCTTTCTCCTTTCTTAGACAGGATTATTGTGATAGAACGACGTTACAGGTTCTAAAAGTTTTGATAGTTTCGGTGGATTTGGTTTTTACTACGGTGAGCTCTAAGTTTAATTTGAAAGATGAGTTTTTTACTTTATTTCAACCCTGCGAGGTCTTGATATTGAGATCCGTAGTTGGCCGTATATATATTTATGGGATGACTATATGAATAATGGATATTTATTCATGAAACTCTCGTATAGACTCATTTCATTTGCATTAAGATACTTGAAAATATTTGAAATGTTAACTTAGGAAATTTGTTGTACATTTTATAAAAATATTTAGGACCGCTCGGTGTGACACCTGCTCATAGTCTAGTAGGGCATGACAGTAGAGGTCTGTGGCTAGGACTACTAGAAATTTTGTAACCTTGCGTTGTTCTGAATGTTTGCGGTGAGATTTGTTGATTTTGGAGAGGTCGGGATGGCCGTTTGTTTATTTAACATGTTGATTTTGAATATACAGGTCAAATTGTACATGGGAGACCTCTGAAATATGGGGAGATTTTGTCCGATTTTCTATAAAAATACAGTCGGCATCTAAGGTAACTGGCGGCTACTCACGAACCCGGTTTGGGGCGTGACAAAAAAACCAATCTATCCAAATTCCAAATATATCATGCTGACATATATCGTGCACTTATATCTTTTAAAGTGTTTATATGAGTGGACCAATAAATTTTTTTTATTACTCTTAGAGTTTTTAGCAAAATTGTTACCTCATGAAAACATATTGCCAAATAGTTACCCTGAAGTGAAAAAAACAATTTCAGCTTTAGGGTTGGGATATGAGAAAATATATGTTTACTCTAATGATTGTATGTTGTACTGGAGACAGAGCTACAGATGATGCATGTTATATCTGTGGTGTTTCCAGATGGAAACCAAATGGATATGGAAAAAAAAAAACCTGTCAAAATATTGAGATGGTTTCCCTTGATTCTTAGATTGCAAAGACTATTTTCATGTGTTCAAACTACTTCTTTGATGAGATGGCATCATGATAAGAGAACAAAAGATGGACTCCTAAGACATCCAGCTGATACTCCTGCATGGAAAGAGTTTGATATCCTATACCCTAATTTCTCTTCTGATCCGAGAAATATTCGATTAGGGTTAGTAGTAGATGAGTTTAATCCATTTAAAACAATGAATATTGCACATAGCACTTGGCCATTGGTTATCATACCATATAATCTCCCTTCTTGGTTGTACATGAAGTCTACAAACTTTATACTCACATTACTTATTCCTGATCCTAGAAGTCCGGACGATAAGATCGATATGTGCATGCAACCACTGGCGGAAGAACTAAAAGAATTATGGAATGATGGAGTAGATACATATGATTCTTCAGTTGGTGAAAGAATTAAAATATATGCAGCACTCTTATGGACTATTAATGACTTTCCTGTATATGCTAATCTATCTAGATGGGGCACTAAAGGTAGTTTTGCATGTCTCGTATGTGGATATAATACATGTTCTCGATGGTTAAGTCATGGCCACAAGTTTTGTTATATGGGATATCGAAGATGGTTGGACTCAACTCATCCATTCAGGTATGATAAATTTCTTTCGATGGGACAAAGGAATATAGAGTTGCTCCTAAACAACGGTCAGGAGCTAATGTCTTGCAAAAATTACATGAGATTGACTTAACAAGTTCGAATGATATGCATGGATGGAAAAAAAAGCATATTGTTTCATTTGCCATATTGGGAAAATATTTTAAATAGGCATAATATTAACATGATGCATACGAAGAAAAATTGTTTTGATACAATTGTTGGTACAATTCTGGGACAATAAGGAAAGTCTAAGGATAATTATAAGAGTAAACTTGATCTTGAAGATATGAGAATAAGAAAAGATTTGCATCTACGTATATCAAACTCTTCAAATATATTTGTACCTAAAGCATGTTACCAAATGATGCTGCAAGAGAAAGATACATTTCTCAAGGTTTTGAAGGATTTAAAACTTCCTGACGAGTGCTCTACTAACATCTCCAGATGTGTTCATTTGAAGTAGCAGAAGTTAATGAGATTAAAGAGTTACGACTGTCATATTTTAATACAAGAGTTTATTCCCATAGCAATTCGGGGATTGTTGCCTAACAATGTAAGCTCTATTATCATTAAAATATGTAGCATTTTAAATATCTGTGCTCTAGAGTTCTTGACTCACGAGAACTTGAGGATTTGAAAGGATCAGTTCCACAAATTATGTATGAGCTTGAAAAGATTTTTCCGTCATCATTTTTTACTAATATGATACATTTAATAGTGCACTTAACAACAGAAGCAAGGATCGGTGGACCAGTCACATATAGATGGATGTATACGGTTGAAAAGTTTTTATTATTCTCACAATTTATTTATATCCATAACTTATTTATTTAATAATGATACTCATATAATTTAGATTAACTTATTGCAATATATATCCATGCAAATACTTGCTTCAACTGAAATCTTATATTCGTAACAGAGCACGACCCGAAGGATCCATCACCGAAGGGTATATAGCAAATGAGTGCCTGCTGTTTTGTTTGAGATATTTAGACAGAGTTGAGACAAGGTTTAATCGTGTATTGTGAAATGATTACAACCAAATTATATACGGAGAAAATGAGTCCACTTTTATGACTATTGGAAGACATTTGGGACTAAGAACACATAGATCTACTAAAAGACGAAAAAAGAGGATATCTCGAATTCGTCTGGATGAGAAATCATTGGAGCAATGTCATAGATATATACTATTTAATAGTGACTCACTTGCCTCATTTAAACTGTAAGTCTACATTCTCATATATTTATTTAAAAATATTAAACCGTGATGTAATATCATGTGTTCATGATCAGGGAACATATACAACAACTTCAAAAAATAAATCATGGAAAAAAGTTAAATACTTTTCAAATTGACAAACTTCATAGTAAAGATTTCAGTAGCTGGTTTTCTCATCGTATAAGTATATTGATATTTAATCTTTTCAATATATATTCTGAGTTAACTTATTATTAATTGTTTTTTTATGATTTCTTCCTTCAGGTTGCGAATTAAAAAAATACCATTGAGATTAGAGATGAACTTAAATGGATCGCTCGTGGATCACATCCATTCGTTAGAAATTACAATGGCTATATAATCAATGGATTTCGATTCCATATAAATGATCATGAGAAATGCCTTCAAACTCAGAATTCTAGAGTTATGGTAACAGTAGATGATATTACCTATGCAACTACGAGCGATAAAACACCCATTTAAGGTAAAGTTAATTATTAAGGAATATTACGGTAAATTATTGAAGTAAACTATAATGGAATGTATACTTTTGTTTTATTTTGGTGTGATTAGGTTCATCTACAATGAGATATAAGAAGGACGGATATGGTTTAACACTTGTAAATTTCTCCTATCTCAATCATACGAGTGTTGATTTGCTGGATGATTCTTATGTCTTGTTGTAAAACATGTGAAAGTTAGATATGAATTTGACATGGGTGATGCAATGATCAATCAATATATGAATTCAGAAATTAACTCCTCAACTTAGGAGTGGGTTCGGACTAATGTAAATGAAGATGAAGGAAATGTATCAACAGAAATGAATGATGATGAAGATGTTGATAAAGTAGGATGGGATGCATATACGTATGAAATGTAATTTTCTATATAGTTTTATCTTCTTATCTTTTGTATTTTTTTATTTTTAATTACTCTACTTTTATTATTCTTTTTATTGTGACGTGGCATGGTAACAAGTGATAAGAAATAGTAATAATAACTACTTCCTATTCCTACAAATTACTTTTATTCTCTATCTATATTCTTGGTAAAAAGTAATGTATAACAAATAACAAATAGAAACCCTACGTGTACTTTTATTATAGTATAATAATAAATAAAATGGTAACTTTTATTCTGTATGCACACGGCAACAAATGATAACTAACCAAGAATAAATGAAAACAAGTGATAAGAATTACTATTTCTTTTTCATACAAATAGTAACAATTATTTTAATTCTGATAACAATGATTTTTATTTTGGTAATAATGATAATAAGTGGTAACAAATGATTTTGGTCCAATGTAACAAGTAGTAAAATAATAATTATATAAATTTTGTATAATTGAATATCATAACAATGGTAACAATTGGTAACAAGCGGGTAGCGTGGTAACAAGTGGTAACAATTACTATTTTTTCTTCGTAAACATGGTAACAAATGGTATGAATTACTTTAATTCTGATAACAATGATAATAAGTAGTAACAAGTGATATTAGTCCAATATAACAAGTGGTAAAACAATAATTATATAAATTTTATATAGTATAACATCGTAACAATGGTAATAATTGGTAACAAGGAGGTCGCGTGGTAACAAGTAGTAAGAATTATTACTTTTTTTTCATACAAATGGTAACAAATGGTAATAATTATTTTAATTTCGATAACAATAATTTTTATTGTGCTAACAATGAAGATAAGCGGTAACAAGTGATTTTGGTCCAATGTAACAAGTGGTAAGATAATAATTATATAAATTTTGTATACTATAATATCGTAACAATGGTAATAATTGGTAACAAGCAGATCGCGGGGTAACAAGTCGTAAGAATTACTATTGCATTTTAGTACAAATGGTAACAAATTGTAACAATTACTTTAATTCCGGTAATAATAATTTTTTTATGGTAATAATGATAATAAGTGGTAACAAGTGGTAAGACAATAATTATATAAATTTTGTATAATATAATATCGTAATAATGATAACAATTGATAACAAACCGGTCGCATAGTAATAAATGGTAACAATTATTACTTCCTCTTCGTACAAATGGTAACAAATGATAACAATTATTTTAATTCTAGTAACAATGATTTTCATTGCTTTAACAATGATTTTTATTGTGCTAACAATGATAATAAGTGATAATAAGTGATTTTGGTTCAATATAAATATAACAAGTAGTAAGACAATAATTATATAAATTTTGTATAATAGAATATCGTAACAATAGTAACAATTGAATAAGCGGGTCACGTAGTAACAAATGGTAAGAATTACTACTTCTTCTTCGTACAAATAATAACAAATAGTAATAAGTATAGTAACTTAAAATTGAAATTTATATAAATAGGGAAAATAATGCTAATGAAAATATGTAATGTTAAAAATTACACATGTAACAATAAAATAACATATGAAACATATAAATATCGGAAAGGTAATCACTATAACTACTCCAAGAGTATTCACTATAACCATTTCATTTCAAACTATAACCATATAGTAAAAATTTTAAAAAACTCGTTAAAAATTCAAGTTTCCTAATAAATTTGTAAATGAGGAAAAAAAACGCACTGATAGATTTTCAACATCAAACCTCCCAATAAATTTGTAAAGGAGGGAAAAAATGCGCGGATAGATTTTCAACATTTCCCGCTAGCTTCGCTTGAAACATAAACCCTTAGTATTTGAATATAAATACGTTGTTTAGCGGTATAATACAAGCGCGAAGCATAATTGTTTGCCCAATATAATATAACTATAAATTATATTATTTCATAATATATATTTATAAATTATAAATTATATTGTTTTATAATATAAATTTATAAATGTATTATAATTGATTATCAAAATTATTTGATTAACACTATATTACTATAATTTAATATTATTATTCTATACATCTTAATTACTTATCAATATTAATATTACTAAATAATACTATTTACTAATTTCAATAATCATGTTCAATTACTCATATCAAATATTTATTAAATTTAATTATTGTTATTAAGGTAGGGTAACATTTTATATAAGGTATTAGTATATATACTCATAATATTTTTATGATAACTTCCTTAATTTTTTTCATATCTCATTTAATTATTTTAGCTTTTTATTATTATTTTTAATTAAATTATTACTAATTTAAATAATTTCGATAATATTATGGATTGTAAAGTTTGCTATCATATTTTGATTTCAATTTCTTACATTTCTAAATAAATAATATTAAATATAATTATCAAATTCCTTAATTATAAAATCTAAAATATAAATTAGATATTAACATATCTAATTAATTTTATTAATTTAAATAACTCATACTCAAAAATCATATACTATCCGCGAAATTTAACTTATAAATTAAGTATCAAATATTATTATTTTAAATAATATGATCATATAAAATTATGTAAATAATGTAGTAATAATAAGATAAACAATATATGACTTTTTTTGTAATATATGATTTTTTTAAAAATTATATATTCATAAAAAATATAATAAATGTATTATGACACTATATAATATAAATTACTAATTTAAAATATTTAATGATTGTATATAACAAAATTAATAATATAATTTCATAATTTCATATAACAAATGTAGTAATATAATTTAAAATTTTTATATAATAATATACATGTTTTGTTATTTAAAATAATACAATTATTATTTTAAATTACGCTGCCCGGTTGAATCGCAGGTAGTGTCACGATGGCATTTGCGAGCACTTGCCTGGCGACTCTACCTGTAGTTGTGCCGCGTAGACATTCGCCCGAGATCTAGTATTATTTAGTATAACAAAATTAGTAATATAATTTAAAGATTTCATATAATAATATATATATATTGTTATTTAAAATAATACAATTATTATTTTAAATTACGCTGTCCAATTGAGTCGCAGGTTGTGGCGCAATGGCATTTGCGCACGGGCGGCTCAGCAAGAGGTTGTGCCGCTCAGGCATTTCCGCGGGCTTTTGCCTGGGCGGCGGTTGTGCCACGCAGGCATTTGCCCGAGATCTAGTATTATTTCTTATAATACTTAGTAATATAATTTAAAGATTTTATATAATAATATACATGTTTTGTTATTTAAAAATATATAATTATTATTTTAAATTACGCTACCCGGTTGAGCCGCAGGTGTGCCGCGATGGCACTTGCACATGGTGGCTCAGCCAATAGTTGTGCCGTCCAGGCATTTTCGGGCGCTTTTGCCTGGGTGGCTTTATTGGCGGTTGTGCCGCACAGGCATTCGCCTGAGACCTAGTAATATGATAATAATATTTACTACTATTTCACGGAGTCATATAATAATATGTAAAAGTCAAAACTTCTCTGTTAATTGCTCAAATTAAAAAGAGAGATAAATAGTAAAAAATTCAAAAACTAAAATATGAAAAACGGAATCACATGGTGGGTATTGAAAAATATATTTCACGCTAAACAAATTATATATACTACAAACCAAAATTTATTTGGCGTTAAACAAAATATATATATTACAAACCCTTCTTTCCTCCACAAATATCGAAATTTCTCATTTCCTTCAAAAACTCTTCTCCCTCACATCTCTCAAAATTTCTAACTCAAATAAAATTTCATTCCATCAAATATTTTCAACCAAAAATTTTCAACAAAAAATATGAGAAAAATACCCATTGTAGCTTAAGACAAAGAATCAGAATCATCCGAAAAATAAGTTGACTCTGAAGAAACCTAATTATTCGAAGATAATATCTTAGATTTTGTTTTGTTTATGTTTATATTAAAAAATAGATCATTTCATTTTTATAATATATTTTATGTAATTATTATATTATCTATTTTTTTCAATTGCACTAGTTCTCAAGAGAAAATGTAGGGGGTCCAGCCCACTGTTAAGATGTCTGGGATTTAGAAAAAAAGAAACGTATACTGGTTGAAATGAACGATTTGAATCAACCAATAGAAATCGAAAATATGATTTTTACCAGATTCTTTGGCTCCATAGTCAGAGTACATTCTATTGCTCCAATAAATTATACAAGTTGGCGTGACATGCCGACCAAATATAAAGAGGATATGTGGAAAATTAGAGAGGTATTTACCTCTACTACTCAATCGAATCATGTCATACATGAAAATTAAGATATCTAATTTTTTTTCTTATATTGTTGTCAAAAATTACCTTCAAGCCACTCAAAAATGATACCAAGAAATGGGTTCTTGCAAATTTATCCGATAAATGGAAGAGTTTTAAAAATTCTCTCAAATCAAAATAGTTTGATGATTTGCTCGGAATAGATGAAAATATAAAGAGAATGGAGGATGAGAGAGTTGATCCGAATCAATACAAGAATCTTGTTGTTTTTTGTTAAGTAATGAAGGGAAGGTAAAAGTCTTTTTCTTTGGAAAATTTAATTGTTGTCTGATATTTTTTCCCTATTTAAGAAATGAGTAGAAGAGATTAAGAATGTCGTGTAAAGTTAAACGATCCACATTGCTTAGGATCTAAGTTCTTTGCCAAACTCATATATGAGAAGGTATAAACAATTCATATCTTATTTTATTTGAAATTAGTTTTTATTATATCATTTTATCAGACAATACAATTTGGGATAAAACCTTGTCGAGCTGAATTTTATATTACAAGTAGAAACCGATCAATGGGAGTTTAGTTTCTACAAAAGTATCAAAACTTGTGGTATATGATTGATTGTTTTTATGTATTCTCAATTGATATGTTTATGAACATTCACATTTAATTCATTTTACACAGGGTTTAATTTATTTTACACATGAAATGATGAAGAGTGAAATGAATACTGAGAGTGAAGCACAAAATTCAAATTTATCTTGGAGAACTGATATCATATCCAAAGTTAAAAGGCATGATTCCAAGGAAAGAATCAGATGTGCCGGCAAAGTTACAACTCGATCACAACGGCAGCATTCAAACAAACCTCAAAACGAATATATGACTATTATGATGGAACGATTAATAAAACAAAATCAAAATCTTATTAATCTGGTGAGCAATGCTCTTATGCATGTCGCTCTGCATATCAGAAGTGGACAATGAGATGAATTGTTGAACTTCGTTAATGAAGCCAGACTCATTGTTGGTGTTGAGGTACAAATATAATTTCTTTACTTCTTACCATAATCTAATTACTTTTATTTCTGAACAATAATCCACATTATTTATATTTATATTTATATTATTAACTTCCTCCGATATAATATACTGGGAGTGTATATTGAAACCAACTATCATCATCATCACCACCTCCTCAATACATCCTGAAAGGTAATATTTAAATATACAAGTTTTTATAATATATCTTATAATTATATTAATTTCATTACTATAAAATGATACCACATATCACGCTGGATCCTGGAATCGGATGCCATGGATCATGGAATTTTTTGGGTGCTCCAAGTCAACATTTTTTGCATGAATATTTCATTTCAAAAGATATAAAGATATGTACTGACCGAAAATTATAATTTTTTTCTTTCTCTTGTAATATGTTTATAACATTATCATCTTTTTCTTTCTCTTGTAATGTGTCTATAATATTATCATATATATTTCATGATAATATAAAAGGTATTTTATTTCCTAAGATACGATATTTATAATATTTCCTAACTCTTTGTATTATTTGTATTAACATATCCTAACATTTACTAACTTTGTGATAACTGACCCAAAAGAGTAGTAACATTTGGTTACCAATATTAAGTAACAAATAACATATGCTCAGCTAGTAAAATTTATTCACCAACAACAATTCTGTAAAAAATAGTAATATTTACTATTCAACGACAATAAATGTAGTAATATTTACTAACAAATTATTTCTGTAACCGATATCAAAGGTAATAACATTAACTAACCCATAATTTTGTAAGTGATAATAAAATAGTAATATTTACTAACCAATGACAATAAAAGTAGTAATATTTACTAACCCAACAAACGACAATAAATATAGTAATATTTACTAATCCAATACTTCTGTAAGCGATAATAAAAATAATAATATTTACTAACCCAATAATAAACGTGTGACAATAAAGAATTCACATTTCCTATTCCTAAGATCCGACGATATTGTAGTAATATTTACTAATATCTGTATTTATCGATAATAAAAGTTATAACATTTCCTAACATACTATTATTTTATTGGCGACAATAAATAGTTTTACTAATTCTAACGGTTATATTGAGTCATCAAGTGATGATAAAGATAGAAACTTTTACTAACGCTTAAACTGATGAAAAAAGTAATAACTTTTACTAACCCTATATAAGATGACGATAAATATTGTAATTTTTACTAACTCTTTATAAGTGATGATAAATGTAGTAATTTTTACTAACTTTTTAACAAAAGTGACGATAAATGTAGTAACTCTTACTACACCTTTACAATCAATGATATAATATTGATTTTTTCTTACACTTTTCTAACCGTTCGAACGTTGAACATGCTCCAACGGTCATCACAAGTGTCGGGATAGGTCTATCCCGATCTCTGTTTAGCCAATTGAACCTTTATCCGTCGGAAAAGATTTTGTCGACGGATTTATCATATTTTCCTCACGGTTTTCATCAATCTCCATAAGTTATTTCCATTGTTGTGCGTCCTCCTACCCCTTGTAAAAGTCTCAAGTAGGAGTTTTTCTATGTAAAAAAGCAAAAAAAAAAATAAAAGGTCTAAAAAATATAATCTTCAAAATTGTTAACCACCTGGTTAACCTTCTTTTCAATAGTTCTTTTGATAAAGCAGTCCATGACTTCCGCAATGGGTGCAAATATCACCTTAATGTATTGTTTAGGAGTTTTGAGACGGAGCGAGGAGAGCGTCCTTGAGGAAAGGGCAGGGGGGACAAAGCATCCCCTCTTGTTTTGATGTTAAAAAATTATGCAAGGGAAGAAAAAATAAACTTGGTATATTTTTAATTTTTCATTAAAACTTTAACCTTTCCAAGGGTATAAGTTTTTGGGAGAGTGGGAAGGAACAAGAGATTATCCAAAATCCTATGGTTTGTTTAACCTTGAAAAAAAAAAGACCCTTTATACTCAAATTTTTAAACTCTATACACTCTTTCGAAATAGCTTTCCAACAATGTGTAATTTGACTATATTCCTATTAAATACAATTATTGTGATAATATAATAAAATTCTTATTTATTTAAAATAATATTTAAGGATTTTAGTTATTAAATATCCTGATGAGAGTTTCATTCCCAAAAGTTGAGAATATGGGTGATGAAAATGTCATTTGGATCATAATAGTATATATGATCCTTTGATCTATAAGAATGGGTGATTAGGAATTTATCATTGCTTTCATGCTGATGCTAATCGCCCATGATTGTCTGACATTTGGTAATCCTAGTTACTTATGGATCAGAGATAGATGTTTGCAAAAGGAGATTCATTTTCTTACACAGACAAAGATCAGATCATATGACTATCTAGTTATTCTTGATAAAAATCATTGATCTAAATAGCATGACCCAAATGGGGGGAAAAAAATCTATTGTACAGATGAGTTTTATATAGTTTTGACTTATCGGGGTTTAATGTTTGTAATTCTAAAGTTTACAATGCAGACTTGATAGCATTTATTACCATGTGGATGGTCATCACACATAATACTAAGTGTTAATCATAATTCATGTAAGTTGTTGACATTTCGGTAATTTTGCTGTAGGCCATACACTGATGCCAAAGTGGTGATGTTTTATTCTCTTTACCACCTAGCGTGAACCTAGAGAGTTACACCAAAAGAGCAATGTGATGGCCTTCTATATCAACGTGCCCACTGTTAGTTGTATGCCATGGGGTTTAGTAAATTATGTTTATGTAATAACCAAGATTATCAATAAATTTCTTTTTAGATTAGAATGCGTTTGTTTCGATTAAAATTTTAGTATGTGGTGTTTTGAAAAATATTGCATTCTTAAGAAGTTGAAAATACGAGTGAGGGAGCACTCTAATCCCAACACTAAAACCATTTGTGATCATATGAATTATAGCACGAAAAACATAATTCCAAAGATGGTTACGCATCCATACCAGATTCAATAAAAAGTTACAAATCCTGCGAATAGGTTATTGACTATCACGGTGGGAGATACACGGTCATTGATATAAAAGGTATGCTAAAAGTGATGTAGAAATAAGGATAGTACGATGATATGTCTATGTCTAGTAGTAGGAGATCACGTGATTTATTTAGAATAATCAAATAATTCCAATAAATGAATCACATGATTTATTTAGAATAAACGAGAGTCAAGCCTCTTCCATCTCTTTAAAACTCCAACAACAATAATCAAATCCATCATCAGTTTCTGAAATCTCCTTTTTGCCAATCCGAACCCATACCATAAAACCTCTCCATCTTCTTCACTATCTCCATGAGCAACACAAATGGGACAGAAGCTCCAACGACTATTATCATATTCAAGCATCTCTCAATTGTCCTCACTATTCCAAGCTCATGACCGTTGTCACTGCTTGAGAGACCGGTGTTTACCGAGCCCTCACTCACTCTTTGCTCTCGTTGCAAGTGCACTTTCCGTTTTTGTCCATTCAAGCTCGTTTAGTTTTAGGGACGAAGGGTTTAAACAATGAAGTCTTTTACGGAGAAGTGAAGAACAGAAGGAATGGGAGTTGAGAAGAAAAATGTTCTCCTCTAGAAGATTTTGAAATCATTTTCGGGCGGAATGGTCTCAAATGAGTTTCCTAGAAAAGGGTTTTAAAAACTATCCTGGAACAATAGTTTTAAGTGACAAAATATGCACCTTACTAATGTTTTGATATCAATTCCAAAAAATAAAATATTACTTTATAATTTTTAATTGCTAAATTTTGATTTGGCCCATACCATGAAAAGTAAAGAAACTCTTCCCTATTTGGAATGTCTGCAACAACCTTAGCCTTCAATAAATGTGGACATAAAAGAGAGTGCAAAATAGTGATGTCTTCTTTAAATAATGGCAGTGTGTGATGACATTGTGGTGGATGGGCAAATTGCTGTGCTATCGCTATATCTATATAAAAAAAAAAAAAAAAAACAAAACAAAATCGAAAAAAGGAGAGTGGGGCTGATTATTCTTTTATTTCTTGGGAAGTGCATAAATGCAATGGGTCTCTGCTAAAACAGGCAACTGCACTACTACAGTGTCTAGTTCTTTCACAAAGGCCCATTTTTGTTGTGACAGACACAAGGCATGTTATAAGTTGTAACCACTTAAACAGCCTTGCGTGTGGTGTCAAACAATCACAGTGAGAGGCCCCAGGACCAGTATAAAAGGCATCAATAGTGAAGTTTCCAAATATTGTCAAGTTCGAACTCAAGTCTTGATTATCAAAATTAAGGAATTCTGAATAACCATTTTATTGGGTCCAACGGTGGTTGCTCTCCCTACTACTCATAAACCAACCATCTTTTCCAATCTCTTAATGCCTATCACGTCAAAGATTTTTTATCAATTAAAATAACTGACACCTGTAGGACTAGCCCTTGTTTTACAATGAGATAGCTCTTGGTTTGGTCCTAGCCCAGCCCATGGCATGGTTAATTTTCTCATTTTAGTCTAACATTTTATACGTACAACGTGTTATGAACTAAATGTGCACTAGAAAAATAGTTACATGCACAATACCCGGTGGGTTCGATGGTTGGTTACTAATACTTTCTAAATAAAATTTGAACAAAACAAATATAAAGAGAATTTTGTTTTTTAAAAGTTAAATCCGATTCGAATCGGATTTAATTTGATCCAACATGATTATTAAATACGATGACTAAAAAAGAAAAAATAAAAGTTATATGCAAATCGAGTTGGGTTGGGCGGGCCAAATTGGAAAATGGACAAATAAATGAAACCACAAGCCCAAGTGGTTGCTTTTGAGCCAAATTGGCGAGGAGAAGACAAAGAAATATTCTATGATAATAGGTCTAAGATGCGACTATTTGCACAATTCCCCCCACTAATATGGGTATTAAATACTATCACACGTTGCAAAAGGATGATTTCTTTTGACAAAGATCAATTTTACTTTTCACCAAAAAAAAAAAGAAAGATCAGTACCAAAAAAAAAAAAAAAAGAAAGATCAATTTTACTCTAGATCAATCTTCAAAGTATGACAACGAAAAGCACTCACATATCCAAGATTAACATGAACCTTTGAACTTGGGATTCATTGATGTTAATCAAAGCTGATTAGGTCTCTTTAAGTATCTAAACCATCCTTTCCTTTCCATGACTAAATATATATATGCTGATTCGACTTAGCATTTCCAAGATTGGCTCTCAAAATTATTGTAGAACAAGATATGCCATACAAGAAAAAAGTACCTAAAAGTTAAACAACCCTGTCAAGATAAGAAAACTTGAAAAAAAAAAGTTGGTTCATCTAAATGGTGAAGCAATCTAAAATGGGATTTGATTTTGTGACCCCAGTTTGCTATATGTGGTCCATTCACTGCCACATATTGATGACTATACTGAATATTTTAAGCTAGCTACCATTGTAGTTGGGGTTTGGTTTAAAGTCAGAGAGGTTGATCTATCTCACTTGTGTCGCTTTCAAAGACTGTGTGGTTCATGTCTGTTTCACTGTTTAGAATATGCAATTTTGAAAAGAAAAGGTGAAAAGTGGGGGGGGGGGGGAGAGAGAAAAATGGTGAAAGAAGACTTTAAAAACAAACATGGTACATCATTCATCATCACATCTTTGATTTTGTTAGGACTTAGGCCATTAGAGTTACTTTCCAATATTTTTTTGACTATATATCTAGTCTAATCCAATATCTTCCTTGTTCTATCTTATCTATTTCCACATGGAACGCCAATTCTTTTCAAAGATATCATGTGTGCCCACTGACTCCTATCTGTCTCATACTCTCTCTCTCTCTCTCTCTCTCTCTCTCTCTCTCTCTGTGATTAAGAAGTTGATAAACCCACTTAGCTCAACCAAACAACATGAAAGGTTTCTAGTGTGGTTAGCTTTTCAAGTGGCGATGGTGGTGCCTCTAGACATGTTATGACACTTTTGGACAAAGTGCCGACTTATGTGTATTTTCCATATCAATGAGAGAGAGAGAGAGAGGAAAAGCATAATCATTCAACCAAGGATGGGGGAGGTTGGGTTGCAACCGCAATCTCCAAAACGCCATTAATGGGATGACCAGTACTTAAGAGTCATGGCTCATGGATTTTTCTTGTTTAGTGGGGGAGGTGGTGATGTTTACACTTTCCAACCCTGTCGGTCAAGAACCCAAACACCCCAAAAGAAAAGGGGATAAATATACTGACGTGAACACCTTGTTGGAGTGATATTCCCCATTTGAATTTCTTGCTTTAATAATTAATTTCTCTTTTCAATTCTTCCATCCATAGTGGGGGAGTGTTGTTTGAGGATTCATTCAAAAAAAAAAAAGAAAAAGAAAAACAAAGAGAGAATGGAATTAAAAAAAAAAAAAGGAAAAAGGAAAAATGCAACAAATAATGCCCTTCATCTTTAGTCATGCTCCACCACCTACAACAAACCGAATTCTTCCCTTGCAAAAATTGACACTCATGGCAGTGTCATTGAAATTCCCACATAAAGGAAAGTTTCATTGTATAAGATATGATTTCCAAGGTGAATGATCTCTCTCTCTCTCTCTCTCTCTCTCTCTCTCTCATGACCCACCATGTCTTTCCAAAAGATAAGCACCCATACCCATACACAATTAAAAGAGTGTATTCCAATGAAAGGGAAATGTCACCGCCACTAGCACTAGCAAAGCAAGAATAGTTGTATGTCAAAATTATGTCATACCATCCATGAAATGTATTGAAAGCCTACTAATAATTCATTCAAGTTTGTGAATTATTAAAGAAAAGATATAAAAAATAGTATGAATGAGTATGACTAGGTGCGTTTTCATGTGTTAAAAAGTTTGGAGGGACAGGGTGGGTCTCCCATTTGAGCATGGTCCCCATTCTTATTTAAATGGTTCCATATTCTATGCTTTTCTTGTGTTCTCAACTGAAACTCGAATATAACCTGGAAAGTGGACAACTATGTATTAAAATAATAAAGCATAGACATAGCTAGATATTGATACTTCCCTTTAGGGTTTGGGTCATGATGGATAATATGCGGTTGGGTGGATTGTCATTGTCCTCGTTTTGGCCAAGTGCGTGGTGTGTACGTGATGATTTGATTGATCGTGTCTTAATTTCGTACCCTTCATCACTTATGTCAATGAAAAGATTTTTAATATAGAGAGAGAGAGAGTGAGAGAGAAAGAGAGAGACCCCACATGAATTGGATGTGTGATTCTGTAAGGGGGACCAAAGCAAGGAAGTTGGGTATTGGTTTAGTCACACATCTTTTTCTTGCATTCAATCAAGGGAGAGAGACATGGGAGGCTTGTGTTGGTTTTCCAACTTTGGAATTATTTAAGCGTGAGTTGTGCGTGTTAGAGATTGATCATCTGGGGCCAACCCTCAATTTCTTAATTTTGTTTTTCTATTATAATCCGAAAAGGAAATCTTGAAGGCGGTGATGATTCCAAAGTGCAATGCACCACACAAATCATAATAGTTGTTAAAGTCATGCTACTCAATTCCATGTTTTGATAATCCCAATTTGCTTCAAAAATCTTTTTAATATTAAAATAGGTGGAATCAAATCCATATGTGAAGTATGAAATGTGCGTACGTGGGACGTTAAAACCTTAATTATCTTGTATAAAGTTTATGAGATTATTAGGATTACAACGGGTGAAATCCAAAAGATTTCAAATGCTATTGATTAGGAAAATTTGATGGGTTTAGAGTTTTTTTTATGATGTCTTTTTTTCATTTACGAAAGATTCTATTCGTATTTTCAGGAAAAATAAATATTTGCCTAATAGGACTAAATGACAATCACCGGACACTGAGAAGGTGTTGTGATAAAGCAACTATCTATCGTTTTGGGTTTGATCGGTGAATACTAAGCAAGTATGGATCATGTTCACCCAATTAGAAGATAAATCTCGTATTGACGATACATTTCAGTCGATATGTCCCATGGGTCAAGGGTTGGAAGGATTTCAGACCTTGTAGCAATGACAAGCATTTCAGATTAAACAGTTGTTCGATCGAGCAACTGTTGATTGAACGAGCAACAGGAAGGCGAGGAGTAATTCTAAGCTAATTATGAGTTCAATGCGATTTAGGTCATTCTGGTTATTTATTATCATGTCCAAAGGGAAAAAAATTATAATATACAAATGATATAATATATAAATTCTTTTTTTTATGTTTTTCAAATCGGTTCAAAAAAATTATATAATATATAAATTATAATATACAATTTGTTAGTGATGGAAAAAATTTATTTTTTATAAAAGTATATGGATTTTATTTTATTTTAAAATATATAATATATAAATTATATATATAATATTATAATAATACTATCCGATTGAAAAATGATCTGATCGATCTAATTAAAAATCAATAAACTGATAAGATGATTGAATTATTTACTATTTAGATTTTGAAAACATCGTACAAAAGGGTTAAATCAACCCCACTCCAATTGTGGCCATTAAACGGAAATACTTTTAATCTTCTCTCTCATCGATAAATCTCTCTTTAAATAACACAAAACTAACATTTACTTCTCATATGCCCTAAATCATAAATTTGAACCAGCGTAGGAAAGTTGAAGGGTCAAAATTCTTCCTTTATATTCAAACATGGAGAGCAGGGTAATTGATTTTAATTTTTGAGAATTGCAGATCTTGAGGTTTCGTTCAAAAATAAAATTATTGGTGTTTCTAAGGAAAATGTTTCCTAGTCAACTGGAATGGTTCATGTCCCATGATTGTGATCTATCTAAATCCATTTTTTTAAGTAAAAATAATAAATAAATAAATAAACAAGGATAATATGTGATTGAGAAAGAAATTCAAGTGTCACCGTGAGGAGAGAGAGAGGTGGGGAATCAGATTCACGTGTTTGAAAGGAATGCCGGTCATAAAGGAACACAATGGTCCCCTTATAAGAGGTGGGACCCAGAAAAGGCCAAACAAGATCCTTACAACCAAAAAAAAAAATCACTAATTATCATTGTGTTTTATGCTCAACTACTCAGTCTCTGCCCTGCTCAATTACCTTATTTTTAATTATAAAATTAATGCTCCTCTCTCTCTCTCTCTCTCTCTCTCTCTCTCTCCCCATTTATATAGTAATATTAATATTGTATGGCTGTTATGTTAGATGCACCTTTCGGTTTTGTCTCCACTTGACTTTCGATATTTTTTTTTCCTGTACAATACTATCAGTTGAGCCATTCATTTATGCAAACTTAAATAACCAAATTAGTGGATAGAATCCAACTTAAATATATCGATATTAATTGATTTAATAATTATATATTAATATCTTTTAAATAAAATTTTAAATTTAAATAAAAAATAGATATAAATAGAATTTTATTTTTAAAAAAATTAAATTTGATTCAAACCGAATTTAAATAAATTTAATATAATTATTGAATATAGTAATTTATATAAAAAATAAAATTTAGATATATTTAAAAAAATTAAATATTATAATATATGCAAATTTCCAAAACAAATACATCTACGTTTGAAACCTTTGTGAATGGTGCAGGTAGTCACACAAAGTTATTCCCGGTGGATCTCCACTAGCCACACTGAAGCACAGAATGATTTGATGGGACTTTGAAGAATTCGTACACGAAAGAGTGCCCCACTGACCACAAATAAGAAATAAAAATAATAACAAATAATTCTACATTTGGGCACCAAAAACTAGTGTGATCAAATGTCACCAGGGGATGGAACAATATCTGACCCACAACTTCCTCCCATTGACCAACTATATTTTACATTGATGCATCGGAGAAACCCAAAAATTAAATCAATAATAAATTTCTTTTATTTGGGGGAGGGAGATTT
Organism: Dillenia suffruticosa; assembly: GCA_033439265.1. Taxonomy (NCBI): domain Eukaryota; kingdom Viridiplantae; phylum Streptophyta; class Magnoliopsida; order Dilleniales; family Dilleniaceae; genus Dillenia; species Dillenia suffruticosa. The sequence continues at coordinate 9,406,805 of JAVTVX010000005.1, forward strand.
TGCTGGTTTGTAACAGGTGAAATGGGAATAGTAATCATTAGTGACAGAGCAAAAATGGGAAAGAGTTGAAGAGTGGGGTGGGGGAAATGGGAAAGGAAAAACAACAGAGGACGAAGGAGGGGTGTGATGATGACGTTACTTTTCACTCTTTCAATCTTAATTCGTGACCCCTGTGACTTTGGCCTACCCACTTCCTTGCATCCGCATCTTTTGCGCTAAGCCCTGAACCTTTCTTTTTCTTTTCCCTCGGCTTCCTTTTGTATTGTACTGTTTCAAGACATCGTCAAAAAAGGCCTTCCGACGTTTTCCCTCCTATAAAAAGTTATTCTCTCACCTTTTGTCAGCTGAATTTTTGGTGTGGATCAAGGATTATGATTCTCTCTCTCTCTCTCTCTCTCTCTCTCTCTCTCTCTCTCTCTCTCTCAATCCTCACATAAGGGGAGCATTTATGCTCCCACAACCCTAAACAATAATAAAAAAAATGAAATATAATAAAATTCCCCATAAATTTAACCATAATATACATTTGTTTAACATATACCTTTTATACATTATAAACATACACTAGTGTTGGCGGTAAACCTTTACGAAGTTCAGCACCCTCATCTCGCTTCAACATTTTATAGAAAAACCCAAATGCTGGCCCCAAATTTCTACAAAGTGGTCGCTCACCACTACCCAAACCAACGTCATTGAGGCTCCCTGCCCATGCCCGACCCCCTCAACCTTCGGAATTGAATTAAAATTATAGTTGGTGATTGAGTTAATTACTTATTTAATCTTTAAAATTTACTCGATTTTTCGAAATTAATTCTTAAAATTTAGAACGCTATCTTGGAGTATTCAAACTTTAAAAAATATAACGAATTAGTTCTTCCATCAATAATGACAATAGACTATCCGTTAAATACTGACATGTCATGATGTGATAGTATACCTGGAGCGGAGATGCTGATGTTTCTCTGACGTGGAATGACACGTCATGAAGTTGCTGACATGATAGCTCGACACAGTTATTTTGATGACGTGGCGGTGCCACATCAACAAAATGGGGGCATTGTCGTGAATCTGCATGACAGTCTCCAGCTTTACCTTTTTCTACTCCATATTTCTACTCGTTGGAGGCTTGCTCGACTTGATATAGAGAGAAAAAGAGGGAAATAGAGAGAGATGGAAGTGTGGAGCAATGTACCAAAATGACATCGAAAAAAAAACAAAATTTTAAAATAACCTAAGGGGAAAAAAATTTCCCCAAATAACCCGTATTTGTCGCGGGTTGAACCCGCGACAAATACACGTGTTGGCGTTCTGGGCCCCTTTCGCGTTTCCAAAACGCGGAAATGCCCTTTCCGCGTTTCCAAAACGGGACGCGGAAACCCCTTCCGCGTTTCCAAAACGCGGAAACCCCTTCCGCGTTTCAAAAACGCGGAAACCCCTTCCGCGTTTCCAAAACGCGGAAATCCCCTCCGTGTTTGCGGAAATCCCCCCTCCTCTTTTAATTCGATTTTTATAATTATATATAATTTCAATTTTTGTAATTATATCTGATTTCGATTTTTGTAATTATATCTAATTTAGATAACCCAAAATTATGTATTCTAATAATAAAAAATCATGCTAGTTTGCCTTTAAAATTTTATGAAAAATTTCAAAATAAAAAAATAATCCTAAAAATTTTTAAAAATTAGAAAACAGTCACAAAAAATTCTCAAATTAGTGAATGAATATATAACGAATTTATTTTGATTTTCAAAACAATTGTAACATAATCCGCTAACCATTAGTTATATTAAAATTATTTAAATTATAAATGAATATACAAAATAATTAAAATTACAGACAAAAATAAATATTAGAATTCTTAGAGAAGTCAACTAATAATAAATTATTGTTTTGTCATCTATCAATATATATATGTTTTTGCATGCTATCCCTTATAACACTCGTAATGGTGGTTTGATAAATCAAAATAATTAAATGTATATCCACCAGACCCGCCCGCAAGTCAACGGTTAACCAGCGGTACAATAGGTCGGGCCCACGATATTATCGATATATATGTATTATCTAAACAGTTAAAAGTAAAATAACAATTTGAAAAAAAAAACTAATTTCTTATAAATAAAACAGAAAGGAGAAACGAAACAAATAAGATCAGAGAAATGAACATATGTAAATGAATCGAATTATTATTAATATAATATAGGATACAAAGTACATAATATATAACTAACGTTATCGTCGCCTTCTTGTATCATAACGTCTAACATCTAAATCTCTCCTAATATATGTAGTGTCGTCCTGGGACGATAAACCCATATCATGTAATTGTGTGATCTGTGAGGGTCCTACGTCACTAAAACGAGAAGGAGAAACATGGTACATCGTGCGTGCATCATTTCTCTGAAACTGTGTCTGTCTCTCAACTATACGAATGCCCCTCTGTGGGGCGTCAGGAGTAGAGAAATGAGGGAACTCAAACACTGGTGTGTAGAAAGAAGAGGAGTCCTCAAATGTATTCGAAGCTCCTGCGACGTCCTCTGGATGCTGAGATGGAAATGGTGACGCATCATGAGTAGATGGCCTCGGACGTAGTCGCGCTCGGCTCCGTCGAGGTCGATGCTCCTCGTCACCTCTCTCAGCATGACCTCTAGGATGTCTAGGTCTCAGGAGATATGCCATGTCATCATTCAAAGCTGACATGGTTGTATCCGCTATTCCACGGATATGAATATTCTCAGAGTTTTCTCGAATCTGATATAGTGAATCACGCTATAAAGAACTCGAAACACATTAGTTAAAATATAAAAAATTAAATTAAAAAAAATTAAATTATACACTTACCACATATCCCAAACAAGCTCCATGCCGACTAATAAATATACGAGAGATGGTGCGGTACCATGCGGTGTAAGAATGATGGACAGTGGGTCCAACTGACGTGTCAATAGAGACTAGATAATAGCGTTGGTGATTCCAAATCTCGATATAACCGTCATGCTCGACTGATCAATCTATCTCCTGTGAACCACGCAAGCTAATCTGGTGCAATCGATCCTCAATATCGCAGTGATCCGGAATGACCTGAAATCCTCCATACTAACGGATCACTAGATCTGGAAAGTACCACTCTATAATAGAGAAACAGATAAGTAGTACCCGAGCCAGCCAAATATCCTTACCCTCATGACAATAATCGAGGAGGGAAGATAACACGTCCTCAGTGTAAGGCTGCCACACGATGTCATCGCTCGTCAGTCTATCTAATGCCTCCCTATACATGGTCACGACGTGTATAGAAAGGGAAGTGACATCAAATTCCTTCCTCCGCCGCAAAGCCAATGGGCCATCCCCCTCTACATATAAAGATCGTTTAATATGAGCTATACATGGAAATCTCTCCCATGCCCAAATCTGTAAAAGAATCAGAGCCCCATAAATCTCATGCGAGTCTGCGTGCAATGCTATACAAAACTGTCTGTACAAGTAAGCCAAGCACGCAGAACCCCAACTACGACGACTAGAGTAATCTAAATTCTCTAATACTAATAAATACTGTAAATGTACATAATAACCACTCTTATCAGAAAATAAAACACCCCCTATCAATAGTAATATATACCCCCGTGTCCATCGCAAAATATGATCATAATCTGCATCGTGGGGCAAGTCACCTATAAAATCTGACAACCATGGCATACTCAATGAATGGCCCTAAAAAGCCAAGCGAGGAGGGATAACACCTAATAATCTATGACACAGCGCAATCCACGAGAAACCCGTTGTCCTAGCGACAACGGGTATTCCATCTAAAGGTAAACCTAAAATAACTTCTACATTTTGTAACGTAACTATAAGCTCACCGTGGCGCATATGAAATGTGTGTGTCTCCTGCCTCCATCTCTCCACTAGAGCCGTGATGAGATGCCAATCCAACTGTATAAAACGAAATCGAGCGACCCCCAAAAAGCCCGACGCCTGTAGGAGAGGAACTACTCTATCGTCAATATGGTCATTGCCAAAATGTCGTAATACTGCCTCACGTCTACGGCAGACAAGTCAATCAGTATCATCTCCCTCCCAAACTCTAGTAGAGCGGTGTCCTTGCTGCAAGCGTAGAAGGCTCGGATCAGTAGGTCGGGGATCCATCTGAAATGTTAAAAAAGTATAATAATTAGCATAAATATATAAATGTACAAATAGAATTAATAATATATCACCACATTATTCAATGCAAAAAAAGAAAAGAAGATATTCACACAAATATGTTATATATTACATAATAACAAAAATACAGCAACATGTTTAAATTTTCAAAATATAGTATACATTAAGAAGTACAACAATTAGAAAATCATACAAATACAAGAAAATTTCATTAATTTATTATTGGACAATGTCTTCGATCGTGACCCTCTCGACCACAAAGTCCGCACCTCATTCGTCTCGGACATCTCCTCCTATTATGACCCTCAGCACTACAACTACCGCATGATGTCCGTGTCGATGATTCTCGAAGATCCATCTCATTGTGATATCGAGATGATTTAGGTCTTCCTTTCTGACGTCTCAGGGATATATCGGGAATTATTGCAGGGTAGGAATCAATGGGCCATGTCGAGTGGTCTCCAATGGGGAAAAAATTTCGCTCGTAAACCTTAAGTTGATGTTCCCGTGTATACCATTTTCCGACGATCATATGCACATCAATCATCGTCCGTGTTAATGCAGCAATTGCATGAGAGCAAGGAATTTTATAAGTTTTCCATTTCCCGCATGTGCAATGCTCTTCCCGTACATTGACAATATGTTTATTGCCTCCCCTGTACTCATATCGTGTCTGTCTATCCCCAGTTTCGACCTCGAAGATCCCATGCTCCCTACTGAAAGAAACGATGGTAAGAAGGTTAGCCGTATTCATCCATCTCCCTAACATGGCGAACGCATATTTAGTGTACCGCTCTCCTCTTCCAATTCCCGCATTCGCCTCACCCAAACGAGTCTGAAAATAGTTAACGGAACTATAAAAAGTTTTAAGTACCAAAGAAGAGACCGGCAGATTTCTTGCCCCCTTTAATACGGCATTAAAACTTTCACTAATATTTATGGTCATATATCCAAAACGAACACCACCATCATGAGAAAGAGTCCATTGTTCAAGAGGAATAGTTGTAAAATAATCAGGAGCATCTTCTTTAATCTCCTTCATCTTCGCCATATATAAATCAAACATGTGTGGGGTCCCTCGACCTTTGTAATCACAAATGCATCAAGTAACCGTGTTTTACAAGCACGCAACCTCCATCTACAACCTTCTTCCCTTTGCATACAAATTGTTGTCCAAAGTTCAGGGGTTGATTTACCAACCCGAAATTGATAGTGGTGTTCAACATGATGCATTTTAACAGCATGAATAAGCTGCTCTTTCGACTCAAATCTCATACCCTTTTTCAATTCGTCGCTGAAACTCAAACTATCAGATGTCAATCTATGTTCTTCCTCAAATGTCACATAACCACCACCACCCGGTACGATCGTCATGAATGAAATGGATTCCTCTACTCCACCGCCCCCATATCTCCTACCACCACCAATGTTTACAGACACTGACGAAGGGCCGACCATTAACTGGTTTGCACCACCGCCACCACTCCCATCGCCAAATTCATCATCTTCCTCTTCATCTTCATTATATTCTTCTGCCTCTTCTTCTGTCATTTCCTCCTCATCAATATCATTATCTACGTCTGCAAAGGCAACATCCACTCGAGATTCGATATGCGGATAATCTTCCATGTAATCACAATCTTGTACTATAGAATTTCTACCATCATATAATTTTATATACAACTCAATAGTCCCACATACTCCCCTAGTCATCGCAAATTCCATCAAATTCAAAACATCGTCATCATCACTTATCGAAACCAATTCAAACTGTACAATACCAGCTCTCATATACAACATGGGAAACCGATGAAAAATCTCTACATGTTGTCTCAACAGATTTATTCGAACACCCTTGCATACTACTTTCAGTAACTCATTAAAATTACAATTTCTCCGTACCCTAATCAACTTTGTTGGACCACGGTCATAACGGACTCCATCGTCTCCCATCACAATTTTACCATTGCTATAACATAACAGACTTACCATATCTGCCATTATTCTATAAATATAAAAAAAATAAATTAAACATTTTATAAATATTCAACAAACATACAAAAAAATTGAACAATTTAAAATTAAATCAATTAACAAAACAATAAATACTATATTCATTAAAACAATAAATATAGTCATTTATTTTAAAATTTAAATTTTATAAAATTTTATACTATTTTAAAAGTATTAATTTATAATCTTTTAAAATATTTAAAAGTATTTTCAAATATTTATTTTCTAAATTTATTTTATAATTTATAAATATTTATTTTATAATATTTTATAAGTATTAATATAGTCATTTATATTAAAACTTTTTAATTTATTTTATAATATTTTAATATAAGTATAGTCATTTCAAATAATTTAAACTACAAATTTTATATTGATTAATAGTTTAATATAACTATTACTATCTTTTATTTAAAAATACCAATACAAATATAATTACTACTAAATTATTGTATTAACTTACTACTAACTAAATTTTAATCTTCATTAAATTTTAATTTATTCTAAAACCCTAAACTCACTTTATATTTATAAAACTAATTTTAATAATGGAATGATAAAAATAAATTTACAATTTAATAAAAATACTAATTTTAATAATTTTAATATTTTGAATTAATTTACTAAATATTAACTAAAATAATTTATTAAATAATTTTAAAATTAAAAATTTAAATTATTAATAAAAAATGTTACATGTTTTTAATATTTACTAATACTTTTATATTAAACTAAAAGTATTAATATATTATACCATTTACACGTTAATACATTTTAATTTTAAATATAATCGTTTAATTTAAAATATTTTAACGTAAATTTTTCATACATCAACATTAATATTTAGTCAAAATTTTAATTTATTTAAATAATTAAAATATGGTCACTTAAAAATATTTAAATATAGTTATTTATTTTATAAGTATTATTATAATCATTTATATTAAAATTTTTTAATTTAATCATAAATCATTTAATATAATTATAGTCATTTTAAATAATTTCAACTATAATTTTTATAATAGTTAATAGTTTAATATAACTATTACTATTTCATATTAATTTATATTAACTACATATTTAATATTTATTATATTAATTAATCTCACTAAAACCTAATTAAAAACGTTATTAATTAAAAATTAACAGTAAATTTCATACAAATCTACTGAATTTAAAATATCAATTGCATTCACAAATACACATTTTTATAAAATTATGCATCTAAAATAATTTAAATTGAGATACGAAAAATTTTATACCTTTGAAATTTTTGGACAAAATATTGTCTAATCTTGAATGTTCCAATAATTTCAGTAATTTCAGCAACTTTTTTCTTCTTTGAATTGTTAGATCTAGGGAAATTTGTGAGCTTTCGGTTAGGGTTCTTCGTCTACAGAAGAGGAGAGGCGTGCAGAAGAGGAGAGGAGAGGAGATGAGAGGAGAGGAGAGGAGAGGAGGAAAGCGGAGACTTCGCATGCAAAATGGGAGAGGAAGTGAAGAGCGAAGTCCGAGTGAAGGGATGGTTTCCGCGTTGTCCAACCGTTGATGCCACGTGTCGCGGCACAGTGGAAAGCCAGGCATTCCGCGTTGGGAAGACGCAGAATGCTCAGCCTTTCCGCGTTTTCGAAACGCGGAAAGTTAGCTTTTCGCGTTTTCAAGACGCAGAAAGGCCCCACGTGGCTTTCTCACGGGTCGAACCCGTGACAAATACGGGTTATTTGGGGAATTTTTTTCCCGCTTAGGTTTTAAAAAAAAAAAAAAAAAAAATTGTCATTTTGGTACATTGCTCTGGAAGTGTGAGGATGCAGTACGGGCGATCTCTCTCAGTCTACATCGTACTTGTACTCTTGCCAAGTGGTATAAGGTGTGAAGATTGCTCTTGCACACACACACACACACTCTCTCTCTCTCTCTCTAAAATTTTTGGGTTTTGAAATGGAAGATATTCCGTTGAAATGTAGATGTGATCTCAATGCCATCTTAGTAACTTCATGGACTTCTCGAAATTCTTCACGTAGGTTCTACAATTGCCCTAACTTCTGGGTAAGTTGAGTTTTTTTTTTTTTTGACTTTTTTTTTTTTGCAAACATAATAACAAAATATTTTTGTAAATTTTTGTGACACTATCTCATCTCTCTATTTTTAATATAGAATGGGAATGATTGTGAATTTTTCTAGTGGTATGATCCACCATTGTCTGATCGTGCTATTGAGGTCATCCTAGGACTGAGGAACAAAATTGAGGAGGAAAAGACAAGAAACAGTTCTATCGTAGCCGATTTTAACATGACAATGGCAATAGCAAGTAGCATGATTGAGAGGCGGAAGGAGGAAAATTAGTTTCTGACATTGCAAAAGTTAGAGACGAAGGACATTTGTCCAAGATGCAAATAGAGATTCAAAGGCTGCAAAACAAAGATGTTCAAAGACAACAATATTTTGAGAGTAGATATGTTTGGGTAATAATAAGTATTGTAATTTTTATATTTGCTCTCATTATGCAAAATGAAAGGAGTGGAAAATCTGTGTTGTCTATGCCTGGAAAAATGTAAATCGTTGTTCGTATGAAATGAAATGAATGAAGCAATGTTGTTGATCAGAAATATATTGTTGGATTTGAGTTCAAAAGGAAAAAATTACATGGAACCCTAATATTCCTGTAATATTTGAAAATGAATGGAAATGTGATACAAAAACATGCTATACCGATTTAAAAATAAATGGAAATTAAGTACAAAAACATTACTTACATACAAAAACAACAGTAATGAATGGAAACTTCTTGTACCATAGGGTACAATTCATTTTATTAGCATCATTTACAAGTCAGCACAATTTTGAACAAAAACATCACATACATTAGCAAAAGGTGTTGGATTACAATTCAAACCACCGGTTCTTCCGGTTAGCAGAGTCAAAGTTAGGATTACAATACAGGATACATGATTACAATTCAAAGTCAAAGTTAGAATTACAATCTAGTTACACATCGCACATCAATTCTTGTAGGAGGTGTCGAGTTATCCACTTGTGACCAATTTTGTGAAGTTTGAGGAGTTGTTTGACGATCTTCATGAGACTGGTGTTGGAAAGTTTGGGATGAACCGGCTTCACCCTACAATAAAGAAAGACATAGTCAAAGAGATGAACTGTCCAATTATAGCATTGAGGATAGAATAATAAAAATACAACCAATAATAAATTAAAGAATATTATTTTTCTTACATGGCCTCTTGTTGTGTCTAACTCCTTTGCAAATGGTACACTTCATTTTCGAACCAACTCTTGATAGATGATGGGAGTCTTTTGGGGGAACTTCAGTGGCCTTATTGCGCCTTTTCTTTGATGGACGTCCAGGTTTCCTTTTGTAAATTGGAGACAACAATATTGGGATATCATTTTTGTCCTATACATTGGGACTATTGCAATGATAGATAATGAGACCATAACATTCAACATAAACAGAAGGAGAATAGCAACTGTAGACATATTTCTCAGACTTATCTTTCAATGCAAAAATACAACTAATTGCATGAGAACATGAAATGCCACTTAATTTCCATTTCCTACAGCTGCATGTCCTATGGTCCAAATTGACAATGAATTTGTTTCTGAAACTTGAAACTTCATAAATTCCACCACCAGCCAAGAAAGGAAACCAATGTCTGCTTTGCTTCTTCAAACTCTCAAGCTTTCCTTGAATGACAGGACAAATTTCACCTTGAAAAGCTGAAATCCTAGTCCTATTTTCATTAAACTTGGCCATCAAATCAGTTATGATAAACTCTAATAAACTAATGACAGGCAACTCTCTTGCATCCAAAATTTTTGCATTAAAGGACTCACATAAATTATTCACCAATGTATCACATTTACTATATACAGAAAAAGCTGACGTTGTCCATATTTTCCTCTCATTCTCCATCAACCAAGCATACGCTCTTGGGTCAGTATTTTGGACTTCTGTTATGGTTATCAAAAATTCAGTCTCATAAGTGGCTCTTGCAGCAGCATAAAACATGTTTTTCAATTTCAAGTCTGGGAACTGCTTGTAGAAATTATTGTACATGTGCCTAACATATATCCTATGCTCAGAATGGGGGGACAAAACTGAAATTGCATTTATCAATCCCTATAACACACGTATTCTATGTTCAGTATGCAATAAAATACAATTTTTGCAGTATACAACAAAACAGATCTATGAATACCTTTTGTTGATCAGAAATGAAAGTCCACATTCTGTCATCCCCAATGTCTATTAGCAAATGTTGCAAAAACCACCTCCAAGAATCCATCTCCTCCAAATCTTGACTTCAAGAAACAACCATCAAAGCCTATGAAAAGCCTACACGCTGCCAGGAAACCTCTTTTACATGCCTCTGGACAAATATATAATTTTTTAAAAATTGGAGTATTAGGGTACATGTATCTCAAAGGATACTCTCCACAAGGTATAATTAAACTTTCAATCTTGTATGTGCTCCCCTTATTCGTTCTCAAAATTTCTTCAAAATATTGTCTCGATAGGAAAAATTGCTCCTTATCCTGCCCTTCTGCAAGTTCTTTGGCCAATTTTTTGGCTCTCCATGCCTTCATTCGTGTACAATTCAACCCAAATTTATCCTTGACTTTTCACTGCAACACATTCACTTTGATATTGTGATCAACTTTAACCTTCTTAATCCATTATTTTGCCAACCAAGCAACTGTAGCATGCTTGTTCTTCCATGACCTAGCACGGGTATGTCTAGGCTTATATGTGACCAACATGGCTATTTTCTCATGATCACGTAATTTCTTTGCATATACTAACCATTCACATCCCTTAACACACCTCATCCGAACCCTGGAGTTGTCATTTTTAATATATCTCAGATTCTTCCCATTGTAAACAGCGTAATCGTTCAACACTTATTTAAAAAAGTCCAAACTCTCAAATAGTTCGCACTTCCTCAATTCTATGTATCTAGGGTTGTAATCCTATTTGAACTCCTTGTAACTTCTCATACTTCCCTGCGGCTGCATCCCATCATCATTACTATCATTATCTGAAATAGTGTAATTTAAATCTTTTTCATCTTCTATAGAGAGATCATTCCAATCATTATCACTATGAAATAGCTCTTCCCCTTTATCATCACAATCACTATCTTCAAATCTGAAACCTAAATCACCGTCTTCCGATTCAAAACCAGAAATTAGATCCTCAAAATCATATCTATGTGTTGGACTACCCTGCATTGCTTCTATCTCCTCCCTAAGAACATTTTTATCAACAAAATTAGCCTCATCTATCATGTGCTCTATATAGAAATGAACTTTCTTATCTGTTTTTAATCTTTCCTCTAAATATTCCAACAAATCAGCATCACTAGAAAATTCACAGAAGCTATCTCCATCAATTTGGCCCAATGGCCTTACAAAGTTTATATAACCTAAGTGTATTACCATACTTTTCAATTCAACCAGAGATCTTATCTATATCACAATTCTCAAAAAAGGTCAGATCCCCGCCTTCACATTTTTTACGTCCCACAAATTTTCCCATGATGGAATGCAGCAATAGTAAATTTAATGGAATCTATATCTGACAATGAAATGAAAATGTTTAATAATTTAGTGAAACAACAATATCATAATAATTGAAATATAAACAATACAATTTGTACCAATTAACTGTGAAGAAAAACATTATTTAGTAACAGTTAGAACATATTTTAAACATGAACAATCCAATTGGTAAATTAAGATTTTGTTAATTAACAATTATAATCCTAATTTAAAAGGTTATTTTAAAACTCTAATTTACAATACTGTTTTAAAACCTTAATTTACAAAATCCTAATTTGGAAAAGTAATTTCAAACCCTAATTTCAGACCAACGGCTTAACTACTTTCCGTAACATTCATCGGACCCATTTGTATAAAACCTAAATGTAAAAAGAGAAACAAACATTAAAAGGAAACATTTCACACCTTTGTCACTTGACTTCTTTGGCCTCGCCTCGTTGTCTGATGATTGAAAACCTCATTTTCGAGACCATATAATCCACCAATATCTTCTTCGAGACCACGCCTTCGGCATCTTCTTCTTTTGTTTCGACACTACCTCTCTCTCTCTTCGAAACTTTTGCTTTCTGTCTCTCTCTATCTCTCTTCGATAGAATAAAGAAGGCAAAAGGTTTTCCTTTTGATAATACGAAAACAAAACCAATGTGACACTACCAGCGGATTCACGAAAATGCCCCCTTTTTGCTTATGTGACACCACCACATCATCAAAATAACTGTGTCAAACTACCACGTCAACAACTTCATGACGTGTCATTCCACATCTGAGAAATGTCAGCATTCTCCGCTCTAGGTATACTGTCACGTCATGATACGTCAACATTTAACTATCAACTTATTGCCGTTATTGATAGAAGGACTAATGTGATACATTTTTTAAAGTTTGAGTACTCCAAGATAGCTTTCCAAATTTTAAGGGCTAATTCAGAAAGACTAAGCAAATTTGAAGGACTAGGTACGAATTAACTTGTTGATGATTGCAACCTTCTCTTACGAAATTAATGAACACTGACACTGAACCAAACGCTGAAAATAAGCTCTCTCTCTCTCTCTCTCTCTCTCTCTCTCTCTCTCCCCCTCCCCCCCCCCCCAAACATTTGGCGGTGTTCTCGTAATCGGACATTTTGGAATTCGGGAACTTGGAATTCGGGAACTATTAGTCCGCGGCAGTAATAAATTACTCCCTGAAAGCCCCCCAAATAAATTATAAAATTAAAAAACAATGCCCACAATCGCTCTCCGATTCTGGTGCTCTGGCCACTCTCTGCCCCCGCCGCTGCCTCTGCTTAAACTGACAAATACCATTTACCGCGTGAGGTGACCTCATATAACCCCACTGCTCCCCCACCCACACCATCCTCACCGCTCTCCATTACTTTTACTTTTCTCTCTCCTGGAACTCCACCTCCGCAACACTACTTTTGAACAGCGACATTTGCGCGCGTCTTAACGCCTCTTTCATCCCCATACACACGTGCCCTTTTCAACTCCCACCCTCCGCTAGAATGCGCCTTTGGCCAGCCATCAAGAAATGAATGAATGTCAAAGCAAGAAAATAGAGAAAACCAGAAAAAAAAAAAGAGGACTAACTCAAAACAAAATGGCGTTGAAATTACTCTGTTTTTTTTTTCCATTTCAAGATCACTAATTTTTTTTTTGGGTTGAAAAACGAAAATGGAAAATTTTTAATTTCTATTGTAACTAAGAGAGATTAACATGGACACTGGCGTTCTTGTTAGAGTAACAGACGGGGCAAGTATGGAGGGTGGACCCACACACGGTGCAGAGGCACAGATGCCTGCACGGCAGCAACAGCACACACGCCTCTTCCTTCCTGCAACTCCTACACACCCTCCTTGTATCCTTCACCCCTTCCCACCTCTCTTCTTCTGCTAATCTGCGCCTCCTCTTCACCTCTTTTTCTTCCCCCTCCTCTCTCTCCACTCCGCAGTATCCTCCTGTGCTTCCGCAGCTCGAAACGGCCTCGTCCGTTAATACCACGACGTCGTCTTGTGGTGTTCGATAATGCTGACGATCATCCCCAACTTGTGCGAGGACTTTCTCGAGATTGGTACGAAGAGCGTTGGCTGTGGCTTCGTTCGTCTGAGCCAAATCACGCCATATCTGATTCTCTATGCACAGTGAGTTCACTCGCTCTTCCAATGCACAATTCAATCTCCCAATCTTCTCTATCTCTTCCTCTTTAGCTCTCAGTCCCTTTATTATTCCTTCTTCTACCACCTCTGCAATCCTTCTCGAATGTATTCGTCTTCTCTCCTCCAGTTCTAATCTCACCTTCTCGGTCTGTCAATAATGTCGAATAATCAATCACGCATTCAATAAACAGGGATATTTTGAATTGAGATTAGATGGTTAGGATAAGGTTAATACTTACATGTTGAGCGATGAAGCGATCGATCTCCCGTTGCTGTTGCTGGATCTGAAAAGAAATGTCTTCACCGAGAAAGGAGAAGGAGCAACCACGGAGACTGTGATGGTTACTCATGATTGTGTTGTCTTTGATCTGATTGGGAAATGAGGTGATCAAAGGACTGATGGAGTTTCTGGAACGCTTTCTTGAGACAGAGAGAGGTGGAACGTTGTTGGTTAATCCACTACTCTCGGCCTTCATAGCTGTGCTTGCTGGAACCGAATTGGCAATCATGCTATTGTAAAATGGAAGCAGTGCTTCTGCTGTTGAATCTGTGATCGGCGTCACGACATCGAATCCCGTCTGTGAACCGTACACGTTTGTGTTTCCTTCAATGGCGCTTATCATCTCTCTGTAAAACCGTTCTTGATACAATCAGTCGTTCAACAATAAAAAAAATGAAATTATGAAGAGGAAGAAGATAAAGAACCAAGAAATAGAGATAGTACCTGCTTCCTATGAGTTGAGAATGAAAAAGACTAAAGCGTGGAGCATCTACTTCCATGGAAACAAAGCTTCAGTATCTCTCTTTAACAGTCTGCGAGTCTATATGATTTTCGGTACAGAGAGAGAGAGAGAGAGGAGACAAGGGAGGGGCGTGGCGCACAGTGGAGGGGTTTATTCGGGGTTTGGCTTGTAATGTGAGAGGGATGGAGAGAGAGAAAGATATGCATTTTAGTGCCGTTTTGTGGGGTTTCGGTTTTTGTCTATTATAGAGATTCGATTACCAGAAAAGGCTTTTTCCCCCTCTCCCCTCTCTCTCTCTCTCTCTTCGGGCCTTCCAACTTGACTCACAAACCGCAACCAACAAAGACAGATCGGGTCCGCCCCGTAATTTCAGCTACCTTTGAGGGGCTATTCCGTAATAAGTGCTCACGTTTATCGTAATTAAGATGACTGAGCGTGTCGTATACGCCAGCTGGCTTCAAGACGGTAAGATGAGGTTGTACCGTACTGTGCAATTGATTGAATTATATGCGTCCCATAGCAAAGGACAGCGTTGGTGGATTTGGAATTGGATGGAACATGGGAAGGGTACGGCGTGTTCTCTCTCGCCACCAGAAAATGCATGCTTTTGAGCAAGGTGGGATGCATGAGAAGCGTTTTACCAAGATTTGTAGTGTAGCAGCCACGTGGCATAATCTCCGTGCTAGGTCCCCCTGTAAGTCTTTTTTTTTTAATATATATAATCATATATGATTAGACCTGTTATGATATCCGAATAATGTTATGAGTACTCATTATACTATCCGATCAAAACATAAGCTCAAACTCGATCGGGACGAGCTCCAGCTTAACGATTCCTGTCTCGAACTCGAGCTCGAGTCCACATTCTTTCAAGCTTTAAGTTCATCGAGATACCCGGTGCCCTCTCAAAACCTAATCCCTCCTTCTTATTCTCATTTCCCACACACCCGCACACCAATCTCTGCTCGAAAGGCGAAGGGCGAAAGGCGAAGGGCGATCAAAGGTCTGCTCTCTCACCATCGCGATCGAAAGTCTCTGCTCTCTCGTCATCGCGATCGCCTGTTTCGAAGGTCTTTGCACTTTCGCCATCGCGATCGCTTGCTTCAAAGGTCTCTGCTCCTCTCACCATCATGCGATGGTCTCCTCCTCCTATGACCATCGCGCGATAGTCTCCTCCTCCGCTCACCATCGCGATTGACGGTTTCCTCTTCCTCTCACCATCGCGATCGAAGGTCTTCTTGAAGGTACTCTGTCTCTCTCTCTCACTAGAATTTCATGTCTCTGTCTCTCTCTCTAGGGTTTCATGTCTCTGTCTCTCTCTGCTCCTTCCATCTCCAAATC
Source organism: Dillenia suffruticosa (assembly GCA_033439265.1). NCBI lineage: Eukaryota > Viridiplantae > Streptophyta > Magnoliopsida > Dilleniales > Dilleniaceae > Dillenia > Dillenia suffruticosa. Next base: position 9,422,801 of record JAVTVX010000005.1, read on the forward strand.
AAATGTAAACTCTCTCTCTCTCTAGGGTTTTTGAGTTCTTTTGCATTCTGCCTTCTGCTCTCCTATCAAGCTCTTGGGTATGGTTTTTCTCTCAATCTCGGGCTCGGATTTGAATATTGTCTCGGGTTTTGGCTTTGGCGTGCGACACTTGAGCTCGAGCTCCTCGATGACATTTCGAGTCGAGCTCGAGCTCTAAAATGTCTGGCTCGACGTCGAGCTCACCTATCATAGACTCGAACCGAGTTCAGGTATTGTGATACCCAATACCCGAGCTTGACTCGAATGTCATAACAGACCTATGCATGATTATCTTGCTCAATCATAAAATTTATTTTTTTTTCAATTCCCAACGCTTCAGAGGTCATTTTATGCGAACTCAACGATCAAAACTGAATTTGAAGACAAAAATTTTAAAAATAAAATAAAATAATCGATTCTATTATCAATTATTTAATTTCAATTTTAAAATAGAAATTATATAACTATCAATTTTATTTTTAATAAAAAATATAAAGAAAAAAAACCTTGAATTTAAAAATGTCAAAAAACAAAATTTTAAAATATTACCCCAAAATTTTCTTGTTATAAACTTTAATCCTTTTGTACGAGAGAATGTTAATACAATATTAATATATTTTTCATAAATATTATTTTTTTACTTTTTATCTATTTATTTTAGTCAAATATATTCTAATATAATTATAAATATAAAATTATATATTGAATTATAGTAAATAAATAAATAAATAAAAATTAAAATCATAATCAGGCATTAAAATATTATTTATTATATATCATTTTTTATTTTAAATTTGAATTTCTTGTTTGGAGACGATGATTTTAAAAGTAAATATTGATACGATGTTAATATATATTATTGCAAATATTTTTAATTTTTTCTATAAAAATTGTTATTACTTAATTTCAATTATAAAATTAACTTTGTAACTTAAAATTCATTGTGCTTTACTATAACCTAATATAATTTTATTTTCTTTTCTAAATTCTATTGTTAAACATTATTTCCAGAAATTTATATTGAGAAGGCGAATCATTTCTTTTACTGTTCAAATGGCCACATCTCTTTCTTTTAAATATATTGCAAAATGATAAGACCAAAGACGGTGACTTTTCTAAATTTTCAGTATTTTTCTTATGTTTGAATTATGAATTTGGACCAACATTCATGTTTTTATTTGGATTTCACGTGCCCCTTATTTTAAGAGTTTCATTTCCAAACCTTTATTCTCATTTTATTAATCCAAATAATTCATATACATTTTAATATGATTTTTAATTTTCATTCATTTTAACCAAACATCCCCTAATTTAACTCTGTGTTTAAAACCCAAATGAAAAATACCTGATTTTTTGGTGTGCTACATAACACCTATGTATTACAAATCTCACGTTTGATTTCAAAGAAATCAAAAAATAATACTTTAGTTTAGTAAACTCTTTCATCCAATATATCGATTTTTTATGTTAGCTTTTCCTATTAGAACATTACCAGAAAACAAGGTATCAGTAATGAAAAATTATTGACGGATTTTTTTCCGTCGGTAATAGCAATGGATTACCGATAAAAATTTTATCGACGGATTTTGTATAATTTTTTTTTATTTTTTTATTTTTTTAATTTTAAGTTTTTTTTTAATTTTTTTGTAAACCTATCAGCGACGGAATACCGACAGATTACCGACGAAAATATTACCGACGAATTACCGACAGATTTTTAAAATATTTTAAAATTTTAATTTTTAAAAAAATTTTGTAAACTTATCGGCAACGAATTACCGAAGGAAATTTTACCAACGGATTATCGACGGAAAAATTAGTGACGGATTACAGAGAAAAAAATTAGCAATGGATTAGCGACGGATTTTTTTTTTAATTTTTTTAATCTTTTTAATTTTTTTGATTTTTTTAATTTTTAATTTTTAAATTTTTTTAATTTTTTTAATTTTTTTAATTTTTTTAGAAGGATAATATTATTTTATTTTTTAAATTTTTTTATTATTTTATTTTAAGCTAAAATTGAATTATTTTATTATTTTATAAAAAAAAATATATTTTTATATTATTTTATTATTGTTAAAAATTTTTAATTTTATATTATTTTATTATTATAAAAAAATTATAATTTTTTTAATTTTTTATTATTTATTTTTATTTAATTTTTAATTTTATTTTATTTTGTGAAAAAATAATATTATTTTATTATTTTAAAATTTTTGTTATTTTATTTTAAGATTAAACCTTATTATTTTATTCTTTTATAATAAATTATCAATTTATATTATTTCATTATTAATAAAAAATATGAAGTAAAGATAATAAATAAATAAAAAATAGTATAGATATAAAGGTAGGTTTGATGTGATGTTTTTGTTTCTTATTGTATTTCACTTGTCTCAGGTTCGATTCAAGAACCAAGACAGAGTATATTGAAGACATTTTACATGGATTAGAAACAAAAATTTTTATTTTATAATTTTATAATTTTATTTAATAAATTTTTTATTTTTATTTTATTTTTTTCAAATTTTTTATTATTTTATTTTAAGCTAAAATAAAATTATTTTATTATTTTATAATAAATTATAATAAATTATAATTTTATATTATTTTATTATTGTTAAAATTTTGATATAAAGATAAAAAGTAAAAAGAAAAAAAGAATTATGATTAGATAAGAAATATGGTCCGGTGGTTGGCTTGTTCACATGGTTCGATGAAAGACGGAGACAATTTTGAAAGCATTTTTAGCATATTAGCAAGGGGCAAGCAGGTAGGGCGAGTGGGTGGCACGCGTAGTTTGTTCTTTTGAGGTGTTTCAATAATTAGCGATGGATTATATATCTGTCGTTAATAATTCATTATCAGTGACGGAAAATTTTTCCGTCTCTGATTTTTTAAAATTTTTTTATATTTTAAATCAACGCGATGAATATATTTAGTGATGGAAATTTTTGTCGTTAATCCGTCGCTGATATCAACATGGATATATTTCGGTTGGTAAAAATTAACGGGATCATTTTTTGTAACGGATTTTTTCCGTCGCTAATACATTTTAACGATAGATTTTTGAGTTTTAACAATGAAAATTTTCGCTGATGCCGTAATTTTTTTATAGTCGAATCAAATCTATCACTTGGATCCATGACGTCATGAATCGCGTGTTGTTTTCCTATTTCTCTTTGTTGACAAGCCAAGCGTTTATGTTTAGTTCAGCACATAACAAAGGATGTCATCTCTATCCACCTCTTAGAATTTGGTCATTTCTTTGAAGAGAGAAAAATGCAGTTTTCATACAATCTCCAACCCTTCCATTTTCTTCTACCTTAAATAATATATTTCCGATTTGAACTATGTTTGATATCTCCATAAAATGGAAGGATAAATCAAACAAAATAATACAGATTTTGCAACTATACTCAACCCTAAAGCCTCACGACTATGTTGATATCCAAATTTAATTAATATGCATATAGTGCGTAAGCTAAAAATAAAAAAGAAAAAGGTAAAATGTGGTTATCACTTTTCATGCGTTCTTCGAGTTGGTGTCAGCCGAACGAGAGAAAGAATGAAAGGCAAGATCGGTGGATTTCTTCATGCACCACACTTCCATAACTTTTCTTTATTTGGACTCTCTATTATTGCACCCATCCACCATATTTTGCTGTTACCCCACCACCCAAATCCCAGAACAACATTTGCAAAAGAAAGTGAAGTGGGCAAAAAAGAAAAAGATAAAATGGTTAGAATTGAGCATTGATCTCCATCATATATTTTGTTGTTTTTGTATGCGAAAAACTACTCATGTGAACGGTTATGATTGCTTTATTTATGTTGTCTAGATCAATGAGACTATTTCTATTAGTATTATTAAAGATAAAAAAAAATGGAAAAGAGCATGCCACCAAGCATGAAAAAGAAATGAAATGGGAAACATAGAGAGAGAGAGAGAGAGAGAAGATCATGTGTCTTTGTGCTTCCCCCTTCAAAGGGCAATGGAAGAACCTTGGCTTTGTGCGGAGGATTTCTCCATATCTATCCTTTTCTCTACTCAACACAAAATTTTTATTGCATAAGGTGTTCTACATGTGAATAGCACCTCTTTTATTGGTGCAATCAGCCACCCCACCCTTTGAGACTCCCAATTGAAGCGAGAGATTCTCTCTCTCTCTCCCCCACCCCCCAAAATAGTTTTTTGGGAAATCCATTTAACATCTTCACAGCATGTACCATGCAGAAACCAACTCGAAATCAATTGAGTATATACGTCACCATCAGTCTTCTTACATCCAATTAAACCACCCACAGAGAGAGAGAGAGAGAGAGAGAGAGAGAGAGAGAGAGGTGACGAATATTTGATGTGTAGGAAGATAAATACAAAGAATCCGTCTTTACTCCAAAGTTTGTCGCGACTTGGATGTTGTGACAAACCTTTACCGTGACGTTTCGTCGTGTCTTCCTTAGCCCTTATTATTTCTTGCGCAGGAAACATGCCTTCCTTTGTACTATCCAAATAAAATTTTTATAATAAAAAATATTTCCTGCTTTAATCCAACATTTTGACCGTTGGGTTCAAAGATGGAACGTAATTGGGAAAATGAAGCATTACCATAAAATACAACTTTAAAAAATTCTAAAGCCGGAATTTTGAATTAGGATGGAAAATGGACAATATCTTCTGTTTGACAATGGACTGCAAAAAAATTAAAAAATTCATTTAATTTTTGGAGGCTAACAATGCACTTTATATTTATTCAGGATTTAGGATATTGAATGAGGATGTCTTAATATTTTTTCTACATTATTGGATAATTTTTTTTATAAATTATTGATATCTGAATTTATATTCTGATTAATCAAATTTGAGCGTTTTGATATTCAATTTAGGAGAAATTTTCTCAATATAATATTTTTTATTTATAAATTTCAAATTAAAAAATCTATTACTCTTTATCTGTAATATAACAATATAACAGGATGGATTTGACTAAATATACAAAAATCATATAAACCGAAAAAGTCATATAGGATTTGAGTATTTTTCTCTCCAATTTAATTTTGAATTATTTTTTAAAAAATATAAAAAATAAATTAATAAAGAATGACCATTTGTGTCCCATTCCTCAATTAATTTACTTTTGTCTATCATATTTCCCTCAAATATCTTGTCTTATTCTTACCTCTCTCCAACCTTCACCTCTACTTTTTACTTTTGTTTTTTTACTCATATTCTATTGTCTACGATAATTAAGCTTATAACTATAAAAAGGTATTACTATTTTATTTTTTATAATTATTAAGTAATTATTTGTCATTTATTTTGTCAATATGATCATACCACCTGATTGAACCGAACAAAACTGTTGAACAACATACAATTCACCTTACTGGTTTAAAATCTGGCACATCATTTACCACACCGACAAATACTAATGGCTTGGACCTAAATGACATAATTGTCCCAACATAAAATGCGAAAATCCCTTTAATCCTACTTGAGTAAGTTGACTAATTCATCCTCTAATAAAAGAACACAAACAGCTTTGTTTTTTTGCTTTTTTTTTTTTTTTTTTTTTTTTTATAACAAGATTTGAATCCAGAATCGTGGAAAAAGGGGACGTGATTGGCCTTGGGAATATTGTTGCAAAATCCCGTTTTCCCACTTGGGCAATCTGCGTGCACCTTGAGTGTCACAAAAAGCATTGCAAAGGTTACCCCATGTTTCAACTCATAACATTTGTTTGAATCATATTTGTTGACAGAAGTTTAAAGAAATTGCTATTGGGTATTTATTAATGTTGTCACATGGAAACTGATATTAGTGTTATTGTTTTGGGAGGGTAATTACTCTTCTACTAGTGTTATTGTTTCTATTGGAGAAAAGATTACTAAACAAATCAAACAATTTAGTTGTAATGTTAAATGTATATGCAGGGGAGAAATGGATGAAAAAAGGAGTTAGATTTACCCGGGTGCAAGGGGTTACAAGTGAGTTTGATGCTGGTGTGCGATAGAGAAAAAGTGACAAAGCACCTTTAGAGAGAGGATTTCAATGATATCACTTTAATTATGTGAAACTGAATTCCTATGAGAGAATGATGGCCGACGCTACTATTTCACCATGATAATGTCTTCCAACATGTGATGCAGGAGAGCCTACTACTCCATTCCGTTTGCCAAGGGAGGTTAAAAGCACTAGAAAGAATGTGCGTTAAGAGTCACAATTGACCGATCGATTTGTATATGTTTTAAATACAACTGATAAAATTTTGTACGGAAGTTACGAGAATCATATTGTGTTGTTGGTAACAGCGAAACTCCTAAACACCAAGAAGGAGCACAGCATCTGGGAGGAGTGCTTAACACAATGTTAATAAGTAAGATTTTGCCATCGAACCACCACTTGCTCGCTAACTTCACGCATGCAAAGAGATTTGTATGCTATTCTAAAAGAGTAATGCATCATTAGATAGCTGTAAGTTTTGAGACAGTCTGAATTACAAACCATCCAAGAAGCAGTTATTTGTCGTTAATAATTAATGAGATTTCACAAACTGCACACTTGAGAAAATTAGGTTCAATGAAATTACAACGAAGAAAATATTTAACATTGATAAAAACCAGTGTGTAACACAATGTTAGGGATTACACAAATCATTTACAGTCAAAGAAACCCGATCGACTACATCAATAACATACTCGATACATTGATTTTTTTTCCAACCCTAGTGGTTAAAACCAATGTGTAATACACACACTAAAAGTCCTCTTTCTATTAACCACACAAAATAGGGACGACTTACATTTTTAACACATAAACTAGGATTTGGTCAAGAATGTTGCCTTTTCCTAATATCTGTCTTGTATATTTTGTTGGGTGAGACAGCTAGCTCCCAATTCGGATGATGTTCAAGTCTGCTCTTCTTGTGGTAAACCTTCTGTTTTTCCTAGTTTTCTTTCTCAAAAGTCCATGTTCTCCTTCAACGTTTGTTGATCAATATATCAAAAGTCTAACGAACCCTACTTGAAAATTCTGTTCCATTTTATCCAAGCCGTAGGAGTTCCTTGAATTGGAATGTTTCAGAAGATTTTACAAGATTCTCTCTTCCTTTAGGATAACAAGAAAACTTTTAATGTCTAAATGTGGTGTTTTCTTTGAATGGTTGCTGGCGATAACAATTATTGTGTTACATAAAGGGATTCCCGTAGCCTTTTTGAGGACCAATTTGCATGCATAGTTTGATTTATAAACTTAAATTAATTTTTATGAGCTTAGATGGCTTTTTCATTTAGTTGATGATCAATTACCTTGATTTATTTGGACTTAGGAGAACACAATGTTTCTACTTTCCTTCCTTTTTTTTCCCCAAATGTTTTTCCTATGCATTTGTCTTTTGCCTCATAAGAGACCAGCACAGCACATGTTGGAGCTTAGGTTTCAGAAATTTTGTTCATTTGTAACAATGCATAGTTGCATTGCCACCAATTTGGGTTCGAGAAAAAGGGCACACAACATGCTTAATGATGTCATAGGGGAAACCCAAATTTTTGGAAATAACCCAGAGTAAAACAAACAGCCGGTGAAATATGGAAACTTAAAGAGTGATAGACTACGTTGGGAATTAGCAAAATCCCAAACAGATCAATAAAATTTTAATCAATAAGAAAAACTAAATAAAAATGAAAATATAGACTACAAAAAGTTAAGTAGATGTAAGCATATAATTTCGTAAGCACCCTGACCCTGACGGGAAAGGGGGTTCAAAGGAAAGCAGAAATGGAAACTATTTTAACTAATAACTGATAATGAGTAAAGGGTGACACAGATAACAGGCTAAGACACTTATGAACAGACATGAAATAAAGAAACAGTGTACAATGACTAACCTATCTTGCTTCGCTTTTGATGCCGTTAGTTGATCCCTACGCACAAGCAAATGGACATGAGGGGCACATTTCGTCAAGCACAATGCTTCCTCTGTTACTGATCACCCCCGCCAACCACAGCAAGAATTTGCCCCCTTTTTTTTTGGGTGAAGAGAATTTGTCCCTTAAAACAGTGGTGACGCCCCATCACAAATTGGGCAAGCACTAATTCCTCTACTCCAGAATTCATCTTCACGTGGTAACTTGAGCCAGTAGCCCGTGGCGTAAATTAGACTGTGGCACTTTACCTGTGAAATAAAGTACAGGAAGCAAACGTCACCTGGCTGCAACCAATAGACTGTTAAAAGACGTAGGAAAATGCTGGGTAAAAGTAGATCCTACGGCAAACAGTCAAAGCCATGAGTCACAAAAAAAAAAATTTGAGGGCCACGTCAAAAGGCACATTTTCAGGTAAAGTCAAGGTATAGCATATTTAGAAACTTTTTGCAAGCATATACGCATGAGTGAACTCACGGAAATATTAGCAAAGGATCAACAGAGGCTGATTGAAGGTCACAAAGACATGGTCACACGTACACAAAAACACAAACAAAGGCAGAACCAACACTGGCCAATGCATTGAAAGGCAATCGTCACCCCATTTTTTAAGTCAGAAGATAACAAGCTTTCTCCAAACCTATCAAAGAAATATTAGATTAACATGTAACTAATCGCATGCATTTTCCACGTGTGTCATGATGTCATGACTGGGATTGAATCCATTTCATGTGATGGGAGTTACTGGTGTATTAGGCTGCTATCCGCTATTCATGGTGCTACTCAAACCTATTTCTTTTCTTAGTATTTTTTTTTTGGGGGGGGGGGACGATTTCAAGGCAGACTCCAGATTCATTGGCTTCTACTACTACATTTTGAATATTTATTCATTTCATGTTCACATTGAACTATTTGTATCTGTATGCTGAAGAAGATCTTTTTTTAGACCTAACCAATTTGAAGCAAAAAATTTTTTAACCCAAATCAAAATGCAGAAAAAATGAGCACAGAGTTTATTCAACTAAAGATGTCGGACTTTCAACATCATCAATATGAAAGTACTACATTTTTGTAGATTCAAAGACCAAGTATGCCGCTACCAATTACTACAACAAAGAAAATTTGCCTTTCAAATAATTCTCTATCAGTAACATAACTGCGCATAATGATGTCCTTTTTTATTTGTAACACCTTCCAGTCTCAGCTGCTCTATTTTCTGACTCAATCTAGTAGCCTAGCTATTGCAGCCAATGTAGGATCCGCCCCCTATTCCAGGTTTAGGAACCTAGGCAATAGTCTCCTGCTGTTGCAGTAGCACCAATGATGGTCATGCTGCTAAATGAAGTCATATCGGCAGTGACCATCTCTTGTGCATCATTAAAAACCTTAGCTCTGCCTGTTGGAAGTATGGAGCAAATGCCCCAGGAATGCTGGCGGAACCCCAAAGGACACGAGGTGCTAAAATGTCTCATCTTGGACACCAATGAAGGCATGAAGAAACCATGCTCAAGTCCAAGAAAAAGAACAAAAAAGACTCAAAATGATCAAGCAGCCGGCCTAAGAAGGACCAGCCTGCCCAGTCTAGAAGCCTGAAGACCATCTTTGACCCACTTAAAGGAGACCTCAAGACCATCAAATGAAGCTTTCATCATGGTCCAAGAAGACTGCACAACTGGCCTAAAACAAGATCTGAAGAGTGGCCCAGAATCTGTCCAGAAAGCATGACTGAACAAGGCCCAATCCAGCCCAAGTTCAAGTTCATTTCAAGGCAACATTTGGACCAGCTTTGGAGAGCATTAAAGCCCATGTTGCAGGGTATTTCTTGACCCAGGAAGGAGCCCAAGCAACAAGGGCAGAATGGGCAGATTACTGCCCAGAAATTCAAAATATAGCTGTTGGAAAGTACCCTTTCCAACGGCTAGTTCCCTCTCCTCTCCCAACGGCTCCTTGTGTTTCTACTAGCGAGTAAGCCTCATTTCTTCTATAAATAGAGAGGAAAGTTGAGAGCAAATGTAAAAAGTAAGTTGGGATAATTCTCACTTGACTTCCACAAATTGGAGCAATGTCTTCTTATCAATCTCTTAAAGCATAGTTTCTTTCTTGTAATATCTCTTTTAAGTATTGTCTCAAGTTGGTTTTGTAATGTTCCTTTGATAAATCATCAAAATATTTCGAGATTATTCTCTCAACAATTATTGTGTCCTCTTGTTCTTTCAAACACTCCAGGTGTTCTTCCAAAACCTTTGAGTTTTATTTCACCAAATGCTTCCGCAACCTTCTTCATCTGAAACACATTTCTAAACTTCAAGCATGGCATCAAAACTATCGTCTCTGAGCCATGATCTCTTTTAAATTTTCTATACTTCCATGGTGATAAATTCTATTAGAGACACTTCACTCATCTTAAAAAATTTATTTAGTGCAAAAGTGAGAAACTTTGATTCTAAGAGAAGTGTATGTCACAAGGCTTGTCTGACGATATCATCATAAGGCTGAGGAAATCAATTTTTTTTTTTTTTGTTACGTTAGAATTCGAACCCTGAATTTCAGGGTTAGGAGAGGTTAATTGTGACTACCGGCCTGTTTCCTTGGGGACTGAGGAAGACAATTCTACAACAATAAGAGTGTCTTTGAATCAAAGAACTCAAAACTTCACTTCTCCCCAAACTAGAAGAGCCCTTAAACACGAGGTTTAGGGATCAACCAACTCAAAGTCTTTGAATCAATTCAAGTCTCATGGAATTAACAGTCTTCTCTAAGTCTAGCATATTCTTTCTGAGGTTTCTCAATTGAAGTAACACCAACATGGGTCAAACTTGAAGTCCAAGATTTAGCATCATCATTAGGAAATTTAGGAAATTTAGTCTCATGGAAACTTAAACTCAATGCAACCCGGCGGCCCTTGGCCTCCTAGCAACGGCTCTGATGGCCTCTCGCTTCTCTCTCTCTCTCTCTCTCTCGTGAAGCAGCAACCATGGCCACTATTGTTGGGGTGGCAGTGATTCTTCTTCTCCCCTTCCCTCCCCTCCACTCCCTCTCTCATCTCTCTAGAAATAGAATTTTCAAAATTTCAAAACATTTAATAATGATTGCAGACAATGATCGAAGGGGTCAGAGAGAGAAACAAAGGGAACCTGAAGAAGGAGATAAAGAAGAGGAAGAAGTCGACTGACAACGATTGCAAATGATGATCGAAGCATGTTAAAAGGGAAACTCTGCTCGTGACCGAGAGTAGCTAATTTTTCCTCGAGAGAGAGAGAGAGAGAGGGAGAGAGAGGGAGGGAGGAACGAAGGGGAGAAGAAGAATCAACGCCACCTGGAGGCCAATTGCGACAGCCATGGCATTGTAAGAGAGGAGAGAGAGAGAGAGTAGAAGAGAGAGCTGCCATCGGAGCCACCACCAGGAGGCCAAGGGCCGTTGGACTGCCACCGTTAGGAGGCCAAAAGCTGCTATGGCTATAACTGCTGTGTCGCGAGAGAGTAGAGGAGAGAGAAGGAAGAGAGAGAAGACCATTGGAGCCGCCGCCAAGAAGCCAAGGACTATCGGACTGTTGCGGCATGAGAGAGGAGAGGAGAGAGAAAAGGAAGAGAAATAGAGAAGAGAGGGGATGAGTTTCAACCTAGGATAGGTGCCATGTCAACAATTTTGTCCCACATGTATGCCAACTCATGAGATTTTTGACATGGAGTGGATGACGGTCATATTTGGTAACGTGACAAGTGCGATGTCAGCATTTCTGTCTTCCCATATATGCTAACTCAGCATTTGTTGACATTGTTTACGTAGCACTAATCACATCAATGACTCTTATCAGATGAGATGCCAAATTAGTAACAGTTGTTCCACTCAGAAATCATGTTGATTCAGCTTAGTTTTTAACAGCAAGTATATCGCCATCACAATTCGTTACACTTGAAATCTGAGTTCTCAAACGTAGTATTTTCAAATTTATGAACTAAAACGTGTACTGACCTTATAGTTCAAGGACGGGACAAATAATTTTCTCAAATATATATCGCCTCTAGTATAGTTGAAAGTGGAACCCTTTGTTAAAGTTGTTTTTGACTTTTTGGAATAATAAGTGAGGGTTTTTATTATAGTTAGGATTTTTCTTATTTAGGATAAGATTTTCAAAGTCTAGAATCTCTTTGGCGAGGCAACCGGTATTGGAGATGGAAATAGTCTGTAGTCCAGTGTCAAGGATTGAGCCGAATCTGGATGTGCCGATTGAAGGGGATGATGCAGTGAATGTAGTAGTTGGATCCAAGGTGAAGGATTCAGTTCTGACAGAGACTATGCACTGGTCTATGGCTGATTTAAATGAGGTGATAGAGTTGGTAATGGAGGAAGCCTCTTAAAGTGTGAGGTGGTAAGTGTTACTCTCTTTATTGCTTGTTTTGATGAATTGGTCACAAAATATTCTAGTTTGGAATGTTGACGGGATCCGTGCGGAGATCTACTCTAGAGTTGAATAACCAGCACTCCACTGATATTATTTGCCTAACAAAAGCTTGTTCAGAGATGACTCCATTATTTCTCAGAAGAAAGGGTTTTGATAAAGAGTTTGTGGTTCTTGCTATGGGCTTTTAAGGTGGTCTTTGGTTCATATGGAGAACCTCCCGAATAACTTTGGAGATCATACAGTCCACAGATCAGATAATTCACTGTAGAGTTCTAATGGGAACTAATGTGTGGTTTGTTACCTTTGTTTATATACAACCTAATTGTCAGTCTAAAGCTGTGGCATGAGTGGATCTGAGGAATCTGGCGTAGGATATGAGGGAGATGTGGATAGTTCCTGGTGATTTTAATGATATCACTGGTCGTTCGGAAACTAGTAATCGGAGAGCTGTAGTCTCCCAAAGAGCCTCTCGGTTTCGTGAATGTTGGAGAAGCTGTGATCTTCATAATTTGGGTTTCTCAGGATGCAACGATATTTGGGTCCGAAAAAGGAATGGGTTGATTACTCTTCGAGAAACATTGGATATGGTTTTGAGTAACACAACCGTCCGTTTTTTGCTCCCTAAAGCAAAAGTGGTAATTCTTCCACGTATCCAGAGGGATTACCATCCATAACTATTCCAATCCGATGGTTATAGGCCACCAGTTGCAGAGAGACGCCCTTCCCGTTTTGAGGCTGCTTGGATTCATCACCCGGAGATTAGGAAGGTCTTCTCAAGAGGCATGGGCTCGAGGGAATTCTTCTCTTATGGAGACCATCCAATCAGTTTTTGTGGAGTTTCGAATTTGGAACCGGGAGGTTTTTGAAAATATTTTTTAACGGAAGCGTAAATTGGCAAGTAGACTTTAGGGAGTTCAACAATCCCCAGATTATAACAAATCATTTTTCTTGCGCCTGCCGGAAAAAAAGTTATTGGATTACTATCACCGAATCTTGGATATGGAGAAGATCTTTTGACACCAAAAGTCTCAGTTAGCTTGGTTTAGTAAAAGAGATCAAAATACGAGATTCTATCATCTTTCCACAATCATTCGGAGAAACTCGAATCAGATTACTAGATTGAAAATTAATGGAGAGTAGTGCTCAAATGTGGAGAGTTTGAAAGGGCATGCCCGGTCTTTCTTTTCGAGTATGTTTGCTAATGGGCCTACAAGTACTCCGGTCAATCAATACGAGACTTGGCAGCAAAAGATCTCTAGGGAGGATCAAATGAATCTTTTTCGATCTGTAGAGTTGGATGAAACTAAGTCAGCGGTTTTTTGGATGAAAAGTTGGAAAGCTCCAAGTCCTTCTACCAGCAATTCTGGGATGTGACCAATCATTCTCTCCTTTAGTTTGTAGCTGATTCCATGCGAGATGGGTTTTGCCCCCAGAATATCTCCAGGCGATCATTGTTTTGATCTCGAAGAAATCTAATCCGGAGGTTTTGGGAGACTTTAGACCCGGTCTTCTCAACACAAGCTACAAGATCCTATCAAAAGTATTGGTAAGCAGACTTTATCCGTTAATTCAAAAGGTGGTAGGATCATTTCAGAGTCTTATTTCAGAACAAAGTACAGTTGATAACGTCATTATTACCCAAGAGATAGTCCACTCCATTCGGCGATCCCGTAGTAAACATTGGAACATGGTGATGGTGATGAAGGTGGATTTGAGAAGGGCCTTTGATAGCGTCTCTTGGGAGTTTTTGGGACAAACACTAATGGGTTTTGGGATCCCCACTTCGTTGACGTGGCTTATTATGTTCATTATCATCGGAACTCGCTTAACTATGTTATGGAATGGGGAGGCTTTGCCTTTTTTCTCATTGGGGAAAGGTTTTCAGCAGGGCTTTATCTCCATACCATTTTATTTTGGTGATAGAGAAATTGTCGTACATAATTCAGAATAGGAAGAGATCAGGGAGCTGGGTACCTATCAGGACGTCTTGGTCAAGACCCCCAGATTTCTTATTTATTTTTTGCAAATGACCTCATGTTATTTGTTGAGGCTAAGCCAGGATGCATGCGTTCCATGTTGGATTGTCTTCAAGAGTTTGTTACTATCAGTGGTCTAGAAGTTAACCCAGCAAAATCCAAACTTTTTGTGTTACTTCGAGCCCCTCTCCCGGTTAAAAGATAGCTAGCAACCATGTGTTATTTCCACCTTAATGAGGATTTGGGGTGCTATTTGGGAGTTACCATTCTTCATGGGCAGGTCCGTGCTAATAATTATCAATTCCTGGTCGACTGAGTAGCCAATAAGGTGTCCGTATAGAAAATGAACCTTCTTAGTACGGCTGGCAGAAGCAGACATGTAACCGGGCCGGGCCAGGCCCGGTCCGGTTCACGGATGGTTCCAGGAACCGCGGGCCGGGCTGGCTGCGGTTCCTAGGTCAGTCCGGGCCGAGCCGGTTCCAAATTTTTTTTACTTGAACCGGCCCTGCCCGCTGAACAGGAACCGGTGGGCCGGTTCACACTGGGCCAGGCCGGTTTGGCTTAAAAAGAGGGGGAAAAATTATTTTAAAAATTCAAAAAAAAAAAAAAAAGAGGGACAAGGAGCCGTAGGAACCGGCCGGGCCGGGCCGGTTCCACGTGCCGGGCCGGTTCCGGGCCGGTTCACGGTTCCAAAAACCCTTGAACCGGCCCGGCCGCTAAAGTACCCCCGTTCGGAGCCGGTTCGGGTACTGTAGCGCCGGGCCGGTTCACGGGCGGTTTTGTCTTCAATTCCCTCTTGTGTTATGCAGGTGACTTGGCTTCCGGAGTCTAACTGTAACCAACTGGACCTGTGGAACCGACGCTTCCTCTGGGGTGATTCGGATACATCCAGACGAGTTAATAATGTTGGGTAGAGTAATGTTTGTCTTCCCAAAAATCAAGGGGGTTCTTGGCATTCGTTGGAGTAGGGATATAAATCGGGCGTTCTTTACCAAACTTGGATGGCAGTTAATGAATGAAGATTCCACTCCATGGTGCGAAGTTTTGATTGGAAGTATCTCCAGTATGGGCATTTGCTTGAGTATGTTCAGCATCAGGCAATTCCGCTTTGTGGAGGGGCATATTTTGAACCCGTGACATCATAATTAGATGTCTTAGATGGCAGGTAGAGGACGGTTCGAGAATTAGATTCTGGACGGACCACTGGGTTGGAGCTCAACCCTTAGTGCATGATCGGGGAGACATCCTGGTGAATAATGAGGATTTGGTAAGGATCCAGGAGTTTATCAAGCTGGAAGAACATTTGGATTTAGATAGTTTATCTACCCTCGTCCCCTTTGCCCGAATGGAGGAAATTAGGGCAATTACCATCCCCGGGGACCCTAGGGCTAGGGACACGATGTATTGGAGAGGGGAATCGAATGGTTGCTTTACAGCTCGATCAGCGTATAGGCTTGGGTAGGGGCCTGAGGTTATAGATCTGCTGGATGTCCGGGACTAGCATTGGGCATGGCGTTTGAAATGTCCAAAATAGATAAATTTCTTTATTTAGACGGCTGCCCATAGTAAGGTACTGACTAACCAGGAGAGGGTTTGGAGATGATTCTCCTTGGATGCTCCGTGTCCGCTAAAAGGAGACGATGGTCCATTTTTTGAGAGATTATCACAAGAGACGAGGTTTTGGGAGCTGCTCCTTGGTGAGTCGTATCTTTATCGCCTGATGTTCCCCATAGGAGATATATTTACTTAGCTGAAAAATAATTGTTGTTCTCACACCATTCACATGGATCTTCAGTGGTCCCTTCTTTTTAGTTCTATGCTGTGGGCTCTTTGGAAAGCTAGATGTCAGGCGGTATTCCAAGGAAAGGATTTCTTGCAAGAGAGAAATCCTCAATATGCAATTCACTATGCTTGAAATGCATCCTCTTCTATTTCCTCAATTCGTAATCCCTTAATAAAAGGGGAAAATGGATTACTTGATATCCTCCTCCAAGAAGGTGCTTTAAATTTAATACGGATGGCTCGGTTTTCTCTCATACGAGATCAGCTAGTGTAGGGAGAATCCTTAGGGATGACCATAGCTTCTGGGTCTTAGGCTTTGCAGTCAATTTGGGCTTCATGGATCATGAGGTAGCAGAGTTTCATGCATTTACGAAAGTCATCATATTCTAATGGATAATTACTACTCTCCGACAATTTTAGAACTTGATTCATCTTTGGTGGTTAAAGTGTTGACGGTGGACAGTTGAGTTCTCATCCACACTCCCATATATTGTGGGAATGTAGGATTTTAATCCAGAATCTCTTAATCCAGGATGTCCATTATGTGCCAAAAGAAGCAAATTCTAGCACCGACGCTCTTGCCAAGTTGGGTCATAACCTCCCTCCCAGAGTTCATATGTTTCACTCCCCCTTGTTGTGTCTACTACTTCCTTAGGAAGGAAATGAGAGATTTGGCCTCTTTTAGAGGCTAGTTTGTTTGTATTTCCCTCATGTCACAAAAAGGGAAAAAGGAAAAAAGCCCATTATGGTCCATATCTCCACACAACAACCGAGCCTCCAACCCTCTTCCTCTCTTACTCATTTTGTTGAATATTTGGAAGGGTTTATCTAAATTGCCTCCAAAACACAAAACATCTATCAATTTACTAAAACACCCAAAACCCACTTCATTCCAGCATCATTAACCCTAACCAAACAAGCAAAACCCTCTAAAGCCCTAGCTTGAACACACAATGTATGAATAAGCAAATGTCATACAAGGCAAAGAAATCAACTCAAAAATCCTATCAAAATGTAATCTAGCTTCATCTAATTTATCCAATTTACAATAACAAATAAACAAATAAAACAGAATGATTTGGTTCCATACCTCTCCTTACAATAAAATGCCTCGACGTCTCCAATTCAACAGGCTCCGCTACCCCTTTCACAGTGTAGTTCCAGCAAAACCTTTGTGAATCTTTTGATCAAAATTGACGGATCCCCAAATCGACTTGCTAGCAGCTCAATTAGTTGGACAGAAGACTGGCGGGGCTTACCATGCGTTGCTGAAAGTAGCACCTTCCCTTTTAGGATCTCATCATATAGCTGATTTGTAATTACAAGTTCGCCCACAGTAGCTATCGTAATCTCATCACATCCTTTTTTGGATCCTAAAGCAGCTAGGGATCGGCTGAATCATAGTTTTGTTGTAGACACTAATTTCTCTTGCAGACTCTAATAGTACAAAAATAAAAAATAATTAAAAAAAAAAAAAAAAGCTAACAATACATTATCAATAATCAATTGGCATGAGATGAAAGCAGTCTTGAATCTAATAGTTTATATGTGGAAGCACGATTTTGAGTCTATGAGCTATAACCTTTCTGACCATTGGGTTTGAAATGAGGCAAATGAAAGCATGTTAATTGCATAAGCTGTAACATAGCAAAACCATGTACACCAAATAACTCTGACAATAAAACTTTGTTTTCCATCATCTCATCACATTCCAAATCAGAAAAATCTTACTTGAATTCGTATTATGCAGATTTATCCATTGCTCACCAACTCTTTGATGAAATGCTCAAAAGGAGATAAAAACCTTGAAAAGGATAAGCTATTTGAGAATCATCAATGTCAAAGGATCCACTAATTTCCAAATCAGTTATTTCCCTCCAGATCCTGCAAACACGCCTCCACATCTTGAATGGATTTCTTTCAAGATATTTGGTTTGAAAATATAAATTTTCTAAAATTCACTCATACGATGAGATCTGTATTCACATAATATTTATTTATTTTTTTAAATCACATTACAGGGTTAGCTTAAATTTCAAGTTTTTAGTATATTATTAAAATTAATTTACTCTTTTAAAATATTAAAATCTTTTTAATGTACTCAAAATATGCATATTATACTATACTCCACCTCTCCCTAAAATAATTTTTTGGTCTACCCCTAATGTTGATGTGGGACATCAAAATCGTGTTGGATATGGCATTCCTTCAAAATTTCCCACCCACCATCATTAGAACCGGTGCTCCAACACAACACCATTGTGAGGGGGCAATGATCAACGTTTCCCCTTCCCTACAATGTCTCACCCATCTTCAAAAATATCAAAAATTTCTCCACCAATCTCACTCCAAAAATATCCTCATGTCCCTTGTCAAATAATACCCCCCCCCCCCGCCTCCTTTCCTCTTTTTCATTGTTTTTCTCTCTTCTTCTTGTTTGATTCATGAAAATTACAAACATTAAAAGAGAAACAACAAATAGTGTTAAATTAAAAATATAATCGCCTTTATAGGGATGGACTTAAAAATATATTAAATAATTTTTAAAAATATATTCATATTAAAGGATGGACTTAAATACAAGTAATTAAATTTCAATTTTTTTATTATTTCATCTTTATAGGGATCCCTTCTGATAAATAATTTTTATTTAAGTGTTTTTTTAAATCTAATATTTAAATTTTTATAAATATGTTTTCATAATTTTTATAATTTTATATAAAAAAAGTATATATATATATATATATATATATATATATATTATATTTTGATTAAAAAATTTTCCATATTGTCAAGGTTGGTAACGAACGGTGTTTATTCCTTGACATGGAATGGAGTGACAAATGGTTTATCCAAACAAAATATCTAAGAAGTTGAGATAAAAACGTACAAACAATGTTGTTTCAACTCCTAGGTTATCTAGTCCGAGGTAGCGTTACTTTCCAGGGAAAAATTGGGGAATTCACTTGATGGGGTTCTCATCTGGATCCGCAAGATTTCATTCTCCTACGCCTTTTTTCCCAATCCTTACAGGTTGGTCAAGATCTTCGCCTCATAATTTTGTGATGATCCCCCATGATCTGTATTGCACATTTGACATTTCTTTATCTTACTTCGCGTTTTATTAGTAAGTTGCAATTTGATTTCTAGTGTGGAATTTAGGGTTTTGTCTATTTTCTTAATTTAATTGGGTTCCATTCCATTTAATACAAATAAGATCTTGAGAAAACTGTACGAGAATGTGCCCCACGTCTTCCGATAAGCATGTTTGGGCTTTTTGTGCAAATTAATCATAATTTGGCGTTGCTCCTTTCGATCTTTGCTTTGGTTTTAGATTTGCTCCAGAATGACTGATTTAAAGAAACTAGTAGCTATATGAACATTCTTGGATTGTCTTTTCCTAAAGGAAACAGAAAATGGAAAAATGATTGTTGAATGCGCTTGATTTTGTTCTCAAGTGACTCTGAATTTTCTTAGATAAGAGATTGATTAGAAATCTTTCTCAGGCTCCCAAAATTCTTGAGGTCTCAGAGCTTGCTTGTGAATCAGCATTAACTAGATAGAGAAGGGGTTTCGGCTCCCTTGTTTAACCAAAAAGTTTTCTTTTTCTTTATCATAGTCTGTGATCACTGATTTTTTGATTTTTGATTTTTGATTTGAATAGAGTATTTTATGAAAGTCTCCCGTAAGATTGGGGATTTTAGGCGCTCTTGGTTTAACAACTAGTGTCAATTGGTTTTTAACTTAGGTCTTAGCTTACAAACCTCAGATTTGTTCTTGATGATACTGCTTCTAAATAGCATAGGTTTTCCATTGGTGGTTTATGACATTGTGGTGATGTTGGAATGTAGTTTCGATTTGAAAAGACTAATGACATAATGAGACGGAATTTCTTTGCTGAGGATAAACTTATAGGTAGATCTACATGGAGATGGTGGATAAGAGGCTCTTTGTGTTTGATAGTATTCTCAAGCATTGTTTTTCATGGCCGCAAAACACAAACTTGGCTTAGTTACTTTAAGGTGTTTCTCTGTGGAGATCCTGTTCCCATTACATTTATCCTGGAGGCTGACATGTTGTCTTGGTGGCTGACATGTTGAGCAGGATGGGGGATTGGAAAATTATAGTAGGTTTTGCTGGCTTTAGGCTTGCATGTGAGAATGGTGAGGTTTGTCAGTTGTAATTTGTAGTTAATACTTATTTCTGTGAAGGAATTAGTGGCCTTTTTATTTCATTGTATTTTATTTTATTTTATTTTGGAGTATTTGAGAGGATTTTGGGTTTTAAAGTTAGTATTTTTGCCTTTTTGATCCTGAATGTTTAAGCATCTAGGATCAGTCGTGGAAACCTTGAAAGGCCTAATTCTTTCTGTTTTGCCCATTGTCAAAGTAGAACGGTACTTTTTCCTTTTTATCGGTGAATCTAGTTGGATCTTTTCAACCTTTGCTCTTGTGTTGCATTTTGTCTATTTCGGAAATCTGGCTGAGCACATTGAGAGAATGATGAAATTCTTTTGGTTTGGAAATGAGAAAGAGCTTATCTGATTAAGTGGAAAGATGTATGCAAATCTGATGGACCTAGGTTCTGGTGATTTGGTGCACCAGAACATATCTTGGTTTGGATCTCAATGTGGAGACCTTCTTTAGGGCAATGGATTAAGCCGTCCACAAGCCAAAGGGGAGCCACAGATGCCCCTCCCCTCCCCCCCCCCCCCAAAAAAAAAATTTCTTCTGGATTTGTTCTTGAGTGTGGCCAGAAATTGAGTTCTTTTATCCTTTAATGTAAACATGTGTGCGCTCACACACACCCATGAATCCCTCATCAATTTTGAGGGTGACTGATCTGCAAAATAAACAAAGCCCGATAAAATATATATCCACCTTTGGCTCTTGAACATAATGCCATTCAGTTTATAGACTTGGGTCGAGTTGAACAGTTTTTCTGGTCAAACTGGCAAGTCAGCCGGTTCAGAAATGAGCAGTTTTTGGGCTGGTCTGGTTGTGTGGGAATTTTTAGGATCAGAAGTGTAGGCATGTTCAAGGTTCCAGTTCGGATGGGAACCAAACCAGGGACTCACCCAGTTGAGCCCGGACCAGAACTGGATCGTGAAGGTTCCCTGTCTGGTCCCCTTTCCTATTTTGAGGACCAGACCGTTAAGGAACAGGAACTGGGAGGGAAGCGGCAGTTCCCTTGTCGTTCCGTCCATGAATTCAAAAAATAATTATAATAAAATAAAATAAGGGCTGGGGTTGTTTGAATTATTTGGACTGACTTTTATATTTTTTTTTCCTTCTGAAAAAATTCATAGGCTATTTGATTTTTCTTTTTTTTTTTCATCTTCTTCAACAAAATCTGTAAAATAAAATATTTAATTTTTTTTAGTTTAACAATCTTTATGCATATCTTTTAATCTCAACAGAAAAAGGTTCAGGACTGGCCTGGAACCGTGGGTTCACGGTACTGGAGTTTGGACTGACCAAGAACCAGGACTGAGACAGAACCAGACTTCTGGTTTCTGGTCGCCATTCATCTCCATGATGAACCGGAACTGCTAGTTCCTGGCTGGTCAGGAACTATGAGCATATCTGTAGAAGTGGGCCCTCTTATGGTCAAAATGGTCAAATTCACCAGTTTGGTCAAGTTTTAAGAACAATGGAGAGGGAAAAAGTTTTATTGTTGTTTAGGATAAATGCTTTAAGATCTATGCCCTATTTTGTTTCTCATATCTGGATAAGTACCTTATTCACACTTTTTTCTATGTTCCATTTTCTGGTTGAGAACCCTATGAGTAGTCACTGAGATCAAGTGTTTTCTTTTGTTAACAATAATGCAGAAAACAATGTTGGTATTTTAGATGCAATATCTTTTGGTACAATTTTCTCAGGATTGATCCATAATCTATCTTGCATGTTTTGTCATATTTTACCTGATGTTTAGTTGTTCTCTGGAAGCAGTTACTTGAGTTGTTTGAAGTTGCTGTTGAAGTACCTTGTGTGTTTGGGTTTGACTTGGAAAAGTACTTCAAACTTATGCCCTTTTAAACTTTTCCAAGTCTGAAGGAAAATTCAATGCAGCAATGTTCTTTTCTTTTTATTTGTTAAAAGTGTTGCTCTATATCCTCTGTAATATCCATAAAATTATACTCAGAAAATTCTTTTGCTGTTTTTTCAGGTTCTCGAAAAAATCTTCTTAATTAAGTCCGAAAGTCTAACAATGGAGGATCTGCCAGATCAGCTGATTTTGGAGATCTTGGGCAGGCTGAAGAGAACTGTGGACAGAAATTCTGTATCTTTAACCTGCAAACGCCTTCATCAATTGGATAATGAACAAAGGCACTCACTTCGGGTAGGTTGTGGATTGCACCCAGCAAATGAAGCTTTGACCTCCCTTTGCAGCAGATTCCCAAATCTGGTAAGGGTGGAAATTACTTATTCCGGCTGGATGTCCAAATTAGGAAAACAGTTGGATGATCTAGGGCTTTTTATTCTCTCAAACAGATGTCCTTCTTTGGCTGATCTGACTTTAAGTTACTGCACTTTTATCACTGACTCTGGTCTCAGTTACCTCGCTTCTTGTTCGAAGCTTTCTGCCCTGAAGTTGAATTTCACCCCTAGAATTACAGGCTGTGGCATATTGTCACTTGTTGTGGGCTGCAAAAACCTAGCTGTTCTCCACCTGATCCGTTGCTTGAATGTTAGCAGTGTTGAGTGGTTAGAATATCTTGGCAAGCTTGAGACACTTGAAGATCTCTTAATTAAGAATTGTAGAGCAATTGGGGAGGGTGATTTGATCAAACTGGGGCCAAGCTGGCGAAAACTGAAAAGATTGCAATTTGAGGTTGATGCTAATTACCGATATATGAAGGTTTATGACCACGCAGCTATAGATCGATGGCAAAAGCAGTTGGTTCCATGTGAAAATTTGCAGGAGCTTAGCTTGGTAAATTGCATCATTAGCCCAGGACGAGGGCTTTCTTGCTTGTTTGGGAAGTGCAAAAACTTGGAGAAAATTCACTTGGACATGTGTGTTGGAGTAAGGGATTGTGATATTGTAACTCTAGCTCAAAAATCTCATAATCTTCGCTCCATTTCACTTCGAGTCCCATCAGACTTATCCCTTCCCCTTCTGATGAACAATCCTTTGAGGTTGACTGATGACTGTCTAAAGGCAGTGGCCAAAAATTGTTCGATGCTTGAAACAGTTCGTATATCATTTTCTGATGGAGAGTTCCCTTCGTTCTCTTCCTTCACTTTAAATGGGATCCTATCTTTGGTTCAAATGTGTCCTATCCGTGAACTTTCTCTAGACCATGTGTATTCCTTCAGTGATGGGGGGATGGAAGCTCTTTGTTCGGCCCAATATCTTAAAATCCTAGAGCTGGTGCGGTGCCAAGAGATCACGGATGAGGGACTGCAACTTGTGAGTCAGTTCCCCAAATTGTGCATTCTGAGGCTTAGCAAGTGTTTGGGAATTACGGATGAAGGTCTAAAGCCACTTGTCGGTTCATATAAATTGAAATTGTTGGTGGTGGAAGATTGTCCTCAAATTTCTGGCAGGGGTGTTATTGGGGCTGCCAAGTCGGTATCCTTTAAGCAAGACTTGTCATGGATGTATTAGATTAGATATACTAGTTCCTACCGCCTGCGTCTGTCAGATTAGGAAAACAATGGCTTGGGATTTGTTTGTTGCATTGTTTCATGTTGTATATTTGATTCCTTTGGGAATGTGGCTGCTGTACCAATTTTCTTTGTAATATGCAAAACTTCTTTAATTTTCCCTTGTACCGTGTCATTTGTGATTGTATCAGTTTGCAACAAAATCCTTTTTTCTCCTCTTGAAGAACCCGTTTTTCTTATTCTATTTTTTTTGGTGGGGGGGGGGGGGGGGGAAGGTATCTAATTTTTGAGTGGTAGCCCTCTCAGGAAGTGGTTTGTACCACTAGATTATCTCTTTGGGGACGTTTTTTTAACTCTATCTGACATTCACATTTTCATCATGTATAATTACTAGAGAAAAAATTTTCATCATACATATATAATTTATGTTTAAAAATTATCGATAACATAATTTTTAGAGAACCGATAATAATCAAAAAATAAAATTAATAAATTCTAAATTAGGAAAACAATGGTAAATATTTTTTAAAAAAAGAAAAAAATCTCTATATGTTAACTAATAATTTTGATTATTGAGCGATATCTTTTTGGGGGATGACTAACGCTATAAATACAAAAGTAAAACATAGATCGGTTGAAAAGTGAAACGTATTCACTAGGCCTAGGCCATGATCCCAAAACTATAACAAATAATAAAAAAAATAAGTATATAATAGGTCAAGTTAATTTGTGAGAGTTCCATTGGGGTACTTCGAACGTAGGGCAGAGCTTAAACTTGGCAATTTGGAGAAAATTTTGAATTATCTTTAAATTTTTTATTTTCTCCACTCAATTTTTTTTTTCTTTTTTTACTTTGGTTCTCTGAATTATTTTTTTTCCAAATTATAATTCAGGTAATTTGGAGATTTTTCTGAATTACCGAAAGGCTTAATAAATATTTTGATCCAAAGTCAAAAATGGTTTTTAGTTTTGAACAAAACATTAAAGCAAATTCAAGATCACATCCCAAAATTTAAAATAATTATTTGTTTAAATTTTAAAAGGACACTTGGTATTTAAAATTTAAGAATTTTATTAAATTAATTATGAAGTATGTGGAAAGAAAAGGTTAAAGAGCATCTTCTATTTCCTTTTTTTGCACAAATTGAAATTAAAAATAAATAAATACTTAAACAACAAATTTAGATTTTAATAACAAGAGAGGAAATCAACAAAACAACAAATCATATGAATCAAAGTTATAAAAATTCTTTCAAAACATTGAAATACTTACAAATATTCCTCAAATTTGAAAATCTCATTCATTTGAAACTTTCGACCTAAATTAGTCTTCCGTCGATTTTGACATCGCATCCCGTGCACATATAAACCCTCTTGGATACCGGTCAGTAAAGAGAGAGTGTGTATAAGAGACTATAATTTTTTTTTATTACACAGAAATTCGAAACCGAAATCATCAGGTTAAGACAAAAATGATTTCTATCAATATTAGCTTGAATTTTTGTGCTTGGAAAAACATTCGTTTCGCTTCCATTTGATTTTTTTTTTTGGTAAAATATCATAATTTTTGTTTTTATTCAAACTTTGTGTTTGTAACAATTTTACCTCTTAAAAGGTTTGTAAAAGCCTTGATTCACTATTTTGTGTGCTTAAAAAAATTTTAAGGTTTTAAGTTGATTCTCTTAACATATAAAATTAAAAAAAAAAAAAATCTATTTTCGGTCTTTAAAAATTATTAGGTTTCCAAATCATATATATATAGTTTGGATAATTTGGAATCCTTTGATTTATTTTTTTTTTTCATTTTTATAATTTACTTAAATTAGTAATTCTCTGAATATAATTCGAGGATTTTCGGATAGTGCTCACCCCAAGGACATGCTCTAATTTGGAAATTCTTATTTATAATTGGCATCTAAAATGTATGTGAGAAAAATTCTTAATAAAATGTAATACTTGTGAAAAAGTAAATACATGGCAAGTTTAAACAATAAGGATAATTTTTTCCATTATATCTACTAAATAAATTAAAATTATTATTAAAAGTCGATTATGCTCTCCTAAAATTAATTATTAGGAGACTAAATCAGTAATAAATATTATTTTAGTATTTATCTATTTTAATTAATATTTTTAATTTGAATTCGATCAACTTCGATCTTATGGATTTTTTAATCTATTCAAGTGACTCTCTCTTTGTTGTTGCACATCTGGGATCAGGAAAAGGACAAAGGGGCAGTCGTGGGTGTGTGGGTGGGGAGAGACGAAGGGTGGTCAGTGATTTGCAACTTTGATCGTCGATTTGTTGGTGGAGAAGGAATAAAAGGTCCTATTTTTTTTTAGTGTGACCGTATGGGTGGGGAAGGGATGAAGAGCGGAGTGGTTGCGACTATGTGAGGGGGAAGAGATGAAGAGGTGGCCAATGATTACAAGTCTGATCATCGCGATCTATTGTTGTCACTGTCACTTGACTCTCTCTTTCAATATAGGTGTATGTATGGATAGGATGATCATCGACGATCTATCGACTGTTGTCTATAGATGTCGATGGTGTGGATGGGGAAGCAAAGGGATCAAAGGTGGGGAGGAGGGAGGAGGGAGGAGGGAGGTAGAGGTGTCACTTCTGATTTGGGTACAAAGTTTCAAAATTCAAGGTACAACCCTAATTTTAATAAATTTAATATAAATAATATTTAATAATAAAATATTAAATTAAATAACGGATCGAGTCAAATGAAATTTTTCATTAACTAAATTTATATATGAACTGATCCTATTATTCAATTAAAAAAATATATCATTGATAAGATTTGCCCTTGACCCGATTTTCAAAAGAAAAAATCTCCTTCGCCGGGTTAAATTAGTTGTATATCTATAAAATAGGGTTGGATATTACCAACGCCACGTCAGCTACAAATTTATGTGCCTACCTCAACCACATTTACCTTTAATTACAAAAAATGTTCAGATATTTTAAAGAAAAACTATATATAAAATTTTAATTTGATTAATTTGATTTCATCATAAAAATTAAGTCCGAAAATTAGATTCAAATTTGACCCCAGCTTTTTGGTATCTATTTTCATATGGGTCCCCATTTGACATGTATCACACTCGTAATACAAAATCAAAATCAAAATCAAATTGTAGGTATAGATCCCAAAAAAAAGAAAAAAAAAAAAAAAAGAAAAAAAGAAAGAGAAAAATCGTGCGGTGCATGAAAATCTGACCCAAACCCAATTCCATGTCGGGTTAGATCTAATGGTATGGAACTGAGCCTTGGAGCTCATGGTAAAGGGGGTGTGGGGTAATGAGGATGGGCGCATGGTACCTTAACTAGTATTTTGGTTTGGGTTTTGGGGTTTTTTCTTTATGATGATTGGGTAGGTTGCTGACAATATTTTATCTGGCATATCCACTGAACAAACTGATCATCCCTTGAAACCAAGGATAAGCAATAACTCAACACCCCTATCTTTCCCTGTTTCAACTTCACCCCCACCACTCTCTCTCTCTACTTGTAACTCTCTCTCGCGCTCTCTTCTCTGGAGGGGTATGGTGATGGAGAGTGCGTCGGTTGGTGCCGGGCTTGGGTCGGTTTCAGCAATTGGGTCATCAGTAGCGTGGTTGAACAAGATTGCTGCTCCAAACAATGTCAGAAGAGTTGCGCTGACTAGAGCCTCTGTTGCGGTAGAGCAGCAGACTCGGCCCAAATTGGCTCTCATTAGAATTGGCACAAGAGGAAGGTAAACCCCCGGTTTATTTATTTATTTATTTTTGCTTTCCTGATAATTGTCAATTGTCTATAGGGAAGTTTGAATTTTGAGGTTTTTGATGGGTTTGGGGTCTGTCCTAACCTAATTTTGAAACTACGTTTTCGTATAAATTGTTACATTCGGTGTTTCATTCTACTATGGAGAGACAAGTTGTCAAAAACTTCACCCCATTTCTCTAACAACAGGCAATTGGTCTTCCGATCGACCAAACACTTGAAACTTACACTAGTTGAAAACTAAATAATCCAGTCAATTGGCAATTTGGTCACCAAAATCCATACAGATGCTGCTTGACTTGTCTGCCGTTTATAATCAGAGGTCATAGGCTAGCTCTTAGCAATGCTGCTGTTCTGATTGGCTCCTTTGCTTGACCCTGGAGCTTTATTAGGTCATTTCCAGGCGGAATGTTGGAGCCTTATCACCTCTCTCACCTCACCTACACTTTATTTTTCTTGGTTCATGGTTAACAAGCAAAAGATAGTAGATGGGCAAGATAGGAGTGTTATTTTGTCACCTGGGGATTGTTGTTTCATTGATACATAACTCACATTCCTGAAACCCTACACATTGGACACATTTTAAATGCTAAGAACACCCCCCCCCCAATTTTGTTCTCTGTGATTAGTATCTACTAAAGGCTGTACGTATACCACTTGGAATGGATTTTGTCAATATGTTGTTTGGTAACAAGCTAATTGTGTATGGAGTTTCTATTAGTTGCTGCTCAGTTGTATATTCCTGCCTCTTGGATTAGGGATTAGGATATGTGTATCATCTGAATACATTATTCTTGCTGCAAGTTATTGAAGCAGTTCGTTGCTTGCTTTTTAGTAATAAAGCTGTCCATTGTATAACTCTCGTGGTTGCAGATTCTGATGAATAGTCATGTAGTGAGTTTCCTGTCTTTGTATAGAGCTGATTCTGAACTGGCATGCTGGAAGAGCTGCCAAGTCCACTTCATGCAAGAAAGATATAAGGGTTGATTTTGACAAAGATTAGCCTTCTACTTCATATAATTATTTACTTCTTTACTTTCATTAGGGATGATTTCTGGTATGATGAAGGATTTGGGAGTCTTCCGTTTTTTATTAACTTTTGCCTTCTAATGAAGGCATTGAATCCAAAATAAGTGGATTATTTTTCTCGAATGAAAATGGTATAGACAGTAGGCATTTTTGCAGCTAAACTTAAGGGGAGAATTATAGTTGCTTAAAAATTAGATCAGTATTTATATGTATCAAAAGCCACTAGTAATTTTCTTGGTCACTTTTTTATTTTCTTTTTCAGTGAGATACGTAGTGTGGCTAGTATGAACCTTGAGTTACTAGGTTGTCCGGCCTCTCTCTTTAACATGTATGGATATTCTTAATGGGAAGAACCAAAGGTCTCATTATGTTTGAACCCTGTATTCATCAGTATAGGAAACAGACTATGTAGATTTGTTTGGGCAAGTGCATGATGCTTACTCAAGCTTATTTGTCTAGTCACTCTTTTTGTTCCCCCTTTCATTGTATTTATTCAAGATTCCCTATGACTCAATAAGAAACATTAGGAAATCACTAGAAACTAAAACTGAGCATGTGTAATAGTGTGGAAAACGAACACTAGCTCTTCTAGGAAAGGCTTTTAGATTGGGTTAGCTGGGTCTTAAGGCCAAGGTTTTGAAAAGGTTATGGAAATCTCCATTAGAACCAAACATTAGCATGAAGAGGACTAAGTCTTACTCATGCTAGTCCTGTTGATAAGTCCATTAAGGTCTAAAGTAGAGTAGGCCAAAATTTTATCAATAGCCACCAATGTTCAATTTAAATGTGGTAAAAGAAAGAGAGAGGGGCTGCTCTTATCTTGATTATGCAGTTATGATTCTGTCTTGTTACACATGCACTTCCTTAGATGTGTTTTCTAAGCTTTGAAATTCTTGTGTTGGCATAATCAGCATATGCTTCTTCAGGAAACGAAAGGAATCTATTCAACAAGGAATTTTTATTCCAACAAGACCACAGTTGGCATGTTCTTTGCCTTTAATTTGGTATCCATGTTTCAGAATGTTGCAGTGTAGATTTTTCTTTAGCGTCCTAGAATTTTAAGATGTGTATTAACTAGTAAAAATGCTAAACACGAGAACAAAAAAGGATGACCTTCATGTTGAAGGGTTAGATATCTCACTCAAGTGTATCATGCATTTGTTTATATTACTGTGCTTTCACAAATAATTAGCATAATTGAGGCATTCTCTCATTTACATCCCAGTTCACCTTTAGGATGATCTGTTTCTTGCAGTAGTTCTTCTTATTTTTTTTTCCCTTGGTTTTCTATACTTTTCTGTTTGTTTATAATAGCTCCTTATGTAGGACAGTCCACTGGCACTTGCTCAAGCCTACGAAACACGAGATAAACTCATGGCATCTCATTCAGAGCTGGCTGAGGAAGGGGCTATTCAAATTGTGGTGATAAAAACTACAGGAGATAAAATTCTAACTCAACCACTTGCAGACATAGGGGGAAAGGGTTTGTTTACGAAAGAAATAGATGAGGCACTTTTGAATGGTGAAATTGACATTGCTGTCCACTCCATGAAAGATGTTCCAACTTATTTGCCGGATAATATTATTTTACCTTGTAATCTTCCCCGTGAAGATGTCCGAGATGCATTTATATCTTTGAGTGCAGCCTCGATTGCAGGGCTTCCAGCTGGCAGTGTGGTTGGTACTGCTTCACTTAGAAGAAAGTCCCAGTTGTTACACAGATTCCCCTCACTTAATGTAAGTGCTTTGTTGTAGATATGTCCAACTGTTTTCTCATAATGCTGTATAAAGTACTCCAGTTTATCAAGTGGAACCATTGTAAATACATGTATTTTAAGGTTGGCTGAATCATGATCTAATTAATGCAAGATTTTTGTAAGTCTGCTTGACTACATAAACTTATGTAGGTCTCACGTTTAACAGTTCAATTTTTGAGTTAGATTCCCCATCCTCATTTGGTTTCCGATTTTCTAAGTCATTCAACTTTTAGAGGAAAAAGTGTAACAGCATTTGAAACGCAAGAATCACACACCTGGATTTGCTTTTTTGCTTTTTTTTAAAAAAATTATTATTATTTTGTGAACATAAAGATCATCCTAATGATGAATGGTTTCTTTATTCTTCTTCTTCTTCTTCTTCTCCTCTCTCTCTGTCTCTCTCTCTCTCTCTCTCTCTCTCTCTCTCTCTCTCTATTCTTTACATCCCTTGAGAATCATGTTAATGCATTAAATGCTGGAAATTGACAGGAATCTTTTGATGAATGGTTTCCTTCTTGCTTTATAATTACTCGGTTCTCATTTTGCGGGCATGACATTTGACCTCTTATTTTCCTGTTTTGAAACTGTAGGTGCTGGAAAATTTTCGAGGTAATGTTCAAACACGGCTGAGAAAGCTTAACGAAGGGGTGGTACAAGCAACATTGTTGGCATTGGCTGGTCTCAAGCGTCTAAATATGACAGAAAATGTGACTTCTATTCTTTCTACTGATGAAATGCTCCCAGCTGTTGCTCAAGGGGCAATTGGAATTGCTTGTCGAAGCAATGATGATAAGATGGTAAATATCTAGCAATTTGATGGCTGCAATTCTCTATTCTAGTTTGTGTTTAACCATATTACTCTGTGCACTAGCCCATGAGCGGTGAGAAAGTGGGATTGAAAAATTTGATCAGAATGGAATCATGACATTTTTGCTTTTTGTTTTTGTTATATTGGGTATAGGAGTTTCAAGTACTTCAACTGTGTAACTAAATGTTAATTTTTATAGTTCATGCGGGTAACAAGCATATATCTTAAGAGAGCTTTATAGAACCAATTTAGACATTGTAAGGCCTTGAAGAAGCCAAAGTAATTAATCTCAGACGAGCTAATTAAGAAATGTAGAATATAGTTATAAGATATATCTGTATACTGCTAAAGCTTTCCCCCTATTGGTTCCCACAAGGAACTGTGATGCTGCTTTCATATCCTGTTGAAGAGAAGTCGATCCTTTGCAGCAATTTTTAATTCAATGTCGGAAAAGTTAGGGGCTCTGGCTCATTATTGCTTAAGGAATAATGGAATTGGAAGATAGAATTCTATGAGCTGGCATTCAGGTTTCTTCCTGAAACAAAACTTGTCTAAACCTCTATCGGTTTTAGGAATCTAGTTATTGATGTGAGACTAATCCCTAAATAACAGTAAGTTGATTCCTTGATCCCCATCTTAGGCTCAGGCAGGTGGGGCACTGTGCTACAGAGTGCACAGCAATATTTCTCTTGCTACGAAAGAGAGTAAGGAGCGGACAGGGAAGTGAGATGGGACAGTTTTCCAACACTAACCTGCCTGTCCTGAGAATGGACTCGGTTCAATTCCAGAAACAGTGGTTTTCACAGAGCATATGAGGATATCTCTTTACTCTGGTTAAGTGAAGTGCGGTTTACTAGTTCAAGCATAGGCTGATGCTTAAAGGGTTTAATAATTGAGATTTTGAGAAAGGACGCTAGTGATAGTGGGAATTATCATAAATTCTCCTTCAGGGGACAGGCAAGACAAGCATTCTGTCTCAAGCCCAAACTCATCTGGACTTTACCCCTTCCCAAGGCTATGGAGGGAATAGCTATGAGTACATGCCTGAAACATAGCTAGAAAAGCCTTCTCTCGAACACTAATTTAACTTGTATTTTAGACTTTTAAAGAGAAGCTAAGGCTCCATTTATTCAGGGAAAATTCCTATTTTCTTGTGTTTGGTTGTTTGAAAAATTTTTGGGTCAATGGAAAAAATTTTGTGGTCAATAGAAAAGCTAAATGAAAGGAAATTAGCTGAAGGATTTTTTTTTTCCCTGTTGAGTAATGTTGGCAAATAGACTGACAGATAGTTCCAAATTAACTAAATATAATGAACTTTTAACGACAAAAAAATATTTTTTTCCGAAAATTGTGTTCTTGAAAATATTTTAGTTGGAAGTATCTAACGGAACCTCAGGTTCTCACAGTTCCCCCTACAAAGAGATGGTAAGGCTGAGTAAAAGGGGCTAGCTACTCTTGTTATAGAAGGTGATTCTTTATGTTTTTTGATAGAAAGTTCCATAAGGCTTATGTAGGGGCTCGAGGGAACAGCTTATTGGCATTCACCCATCCCTAAGGGCTTGCTGTGGTCTGTCCGACATATGAATGAATCCAATGTTTTAGGCATTTAAAACTATTGAACAATAACATGCTACTAATACCATATTTATCTACAGGCCTGCATACTTTCATTTTGCTCTCTTTTTTTATAAATTAGTTTTCTCTTTCATATTTCTTTTTCCTAGTTTTCTTTTTGGTATTTATTTAATTTTTTCTGATTTGGGTGTTTGCTTTTCTTTTGGTGGATTTGCATTTATATTATAGCTTACTAAACATTCTTCTTTATTTTTAAGTTTTATTTTTGGATGGTTTTATGTTGCAGGAGAATTACTTAGCTTCGTTGAATCATGAGGACACAAGGTTGGCTGTTGCATGCGAGCGGGCCTTTCTTGAGACATTGGATGGATCTTGTCGGACGCCCATTGCAGGATATGCAAGTCAAGATAGTGAGGGAAATTGCATCTTTAGAGGGTTGGTCGCTTCGCCTGATGGATCTCGAGGTAAATCTATTATAGTTTGCGGAGGATCTTATTAACATGGTACATAGAGGTATTCTGTGGGCTAACCTTTTCTCACAAAATCGTGTTACATTTCTCTTCTCCTTTTAGTGCTCGAGACATCTAGAAAAGGCCTGTATGCTCTCGACGACATGATTCTGATGGGAAAGGATGCTGGCAAGGAGCTTCTTTCACGTGCTGGGCCTGGGTTTTTTGACTCATAGTTGGCAATAAATAAAATGATAAACGAAGAGGTTCTGATGCCATGTTTTCTGCGGTTGCATCCGATGAGCTCAAGCTTCCTGTGGAGCTGTTGTAACACATATATTAGAACAGGAAATAGACGGCTGCTTGAGGTTTGTTTCTTTTGTATTTCTTTCGAGTTAATTAAGAAGCCATTTTCATTCTCTCTCACACATCCATTATTCAGGCTTTGTGCCATCGTGTTCATCAGACTGATTTCTTGATTAAATTACTTTTTGTGTCAAAGTTAGAATGTATGTCTTACCCGTGATTAGATATCATTTAAAACGTTATCAATATCAGTGGGTCTAATGGCAAAATATTACTCTTTTAATCAAAATCTCATGTTTGAGTCTTGTAAATGAAAAAACAAATATCAAGAGAGTCAGTTTCTAAATGGAGTTTCATAACTATTAGAATCATATTAGCTAGATTTTTGAATATGGACGGTCAAACATTCAAAAAAAAATCATATAAAATGTTCATATAAATTATTGTGTTACAAATAAAAATCTGTCCATCTTTAGTATTCCGATCAAATGACTGTAAACTATTTCAAACTCCTGTGGAGTTAAAGTATTAGAAATAATTATAGGAATTTTTTTATATTATACCAATTGATATTCGGAATCGTTCTCTGTCTAATCCGGTTCGGGACTTGCAGTGACCCATTTAAGGGAGTTACTCTTTCAACGTAATTTTTTTCATGTCCAAACCGTGAATCAAATTCAGGAATTTGATTAAGAGATCTAACACTACATCTTATTAGACGAACTGTCCATTGGTTAATTATAGGAATTTTACTGTTCGTCTCCATTGGAATCATGATAATTTTAATTCCATGTTAAAAGTTCATATCGTTTATTGTGTTATAAAAGACGAACTTATGAATTTTAATATTCACATCAAATGAATCTGAACTATTTCAAGTTCACACAAAAGTTCATAGGAATTATTGCGTAAGAAATACCAATATTACGAACTTTTTTTGAGAAATTTGAAATTGTTCAGATTCTATTCTAAAAGAATTGTATAGTTTGAACGATCCTTTTTTTTTTTTTTTAAATACAATTGTCCGTTCGAAATTTCTATATGAGTAAGAAGATTTAGGTTTGAATGATCCTTCTTAAGTTTGTATGATCCTTATTTGTAATGTAATATTTTGTACCAATTTTTCTTCTATATGTCTGGGACCATTCGGATTTTATTGCTGGCTAATAGTAGAAAAGTTTGATCTTTTTCTGAAACACGAGTTCCTACGAACCTTCTGCAAGAGATTGAAACTACATTGCAGGCATTCTGTTCCCT
Source organism: Dillenia suffruticosa (assembly GCA_033439265.1). Taxonomy (NCBI): domain Eukaryota; kingdom Viridiplantae; phylum Streptophyta; class Magnoliopsida; order Dilleniales; family Dilleniaceae; genus Dillenia; species Dillenia suffruticosa. The sequence continues at coordinate 9,457,472 of JAVTVX010000005.1, forward strand.
TCCCACCGATTCTTTGCGGATTTAAGCTGTTTTCGTTTGTCAATATGTACCGTTGTCCTCTTACAGGATGCTAATTGGTTGGATATCTTGAATATGCTGATGGGGTCTCCCTGCTCTTTGCAATTTGATCTGCATATACATCTACATCAAGAAATTTAAAGAATTGCACTGAGAGAGATGATCTGTTTCATTCATGGGGGCTCACATGTTTAAGAGTCCATCGGTTGTTAATAGTAATTTTATGGCAGTTTGTGGCGAATGAGCAAACATAATGGTGGTCTTCGGAATTATGTTATTATGCACCAAGGCATCCCAAGGGGGAGCCCCATTTCGCCAGATCCCTGGATAAAAATCTGTATTAGGTTAGGGAAGCTATTTCCAAAGCCGCTCCCGGCCAATCGCAATCGCGCGCTCATGCAGACAAACGAAAGACCAAAAAAAAAAAAAAAAAAACAAAAAAACAAAAAATCCTCGTGCTTTTGTAGTTTATCACTTTGTAAAATTCACGTGCGCATGTAACCCTTTAATAATTTTTCCTCCTACTTGCCACAGCTTGGGGATCAATTCCTTAAAATTGAAAATAGACAATATTACTAAATATTTGTCATACCTGGGATTCAATTTCTCCCTTTTACCGGCACATGTGCTGGGCAGTTGAAGCCAACTTTGAACTTTGACTTGTTTTTTTGGAGTTGTATGTTGAGCCTAGACTCGGCAAAAGCTCAAGCATTCGACTCATATCAAAACAATAGGGGATAAATAAGTTAAATGGTTGGATCAAATTTCAAATTTCAAATTTCAAATTTAAAAATAGAAATAATTACGTTAAGAGCTCTTTTCTTAATTGGGCTTGACAACATTTAGATTGGATAGTCTGAATTGTTATTAAAACATTTTTAGAGAAAAGTTCAGGCTAATATTGGTTGTTAAGAATTATACGTGTAATTAATTATAAATTTTTAACATTAATTTATTTAAAAGCAATAATTCATTACTAGTAAAATTGTTGAATTGAAAATATTAATTTAATCGAAAACTCTAATTTGATTCGAAATTCAAATTTAATTCAAATTCCAATTTAATTTGAAATTTTAATTTATCAGATTTAATTAAAACCACAATTCAATTCAAAACCCTAATTTGATTTCAAACATGAATTTAATTCAAATTTTCAATTTAATTTGAAAACTTCAATTCAATTTGAAACACTAATTTGGTTTAAAATTTTAATTTAATTCAAATCATCAATTTTAATTCAATTACCCAATTTAATTAAATTCAAATCACATTTAATTGAAACAATACATTGATACAAAAATCCTAATTTAAATTAAAATCTTAAATTGATTCAAAACTCTAAATTAATTTGAAACCATATTTACTAAAAAACCCTAATTTAAATTAAATGAGCAGATTCTTAAGTTAAATTAAATTAAATCGAGAATTTGAATTAAATTAGGATTTTAAATAAAATCAGAGTCTCGAATTAAATTAAAGTTTTTGATTTAATTAGGAGTAATTAAATTATGGTTTTAAATAAAATTAGGGTTTTGAGTGATTTGAAATAAATTAAAGTTTCAAATTAAATTGGAGTTTAAATTAATTTGGATTTTGAATCAAATTAAAAGTTTTTAATTAAATTGATGCTATGAATTCAAGGACTTTACTAAAAATTATTATTATTTTCAAATAAATTAAAATTTAGAACTGAAAGTCAATTACAAATCTAGTCCTTGAATTTTGCACTAAATCACACTTTTATCCATTCTATATCAGCACATTTTGATGACATGGCATGTATTGTCAGAATAATCTCCCATTCCACGTGCCATATGTCATGTCGTATCATCATTTGTTTATGTGATACATATCATATTCTTATATTTTTTATATTTATATATCATTTCATATTTAGTAAATTATTTATTTATATAATTATATTTTTTATTTTTATATTATTTATCTTATAACTAATAATTATATATTTAATTTTTTTATATTTTTATTATAAAAGATGACTATTTATTATTTCTATAAAATAATTAATATTTACATAAAAATTCTTATGTTTTTATTTTTACACGTTTAACCATATTTCTATTTTATGTACTTTTATAAAATCCAAATTGTTTCATATTTATTTCTATTTTTGTGTAACTTAGTGTATTGTTCTCAATAGATTTAATCTACATCTTTAGAAATTTAAGTATTCAATCATTACGTTTTGAAATTTGGAAATTTTGTTATAAATTTGGTATAAAATTAAAAAATTTTGCCAAATAATTTTTAATTTTGCGGCCTACAAAGAAGGGGGAGTGACCTCGGTGGCCCAGCATCATATCCCCCGCGATAATATTGGTTACTTTAATACGGTGATATTATATCTTTGGCTGAATTTGGAAAAACAACTAATATCACTGAATTAATTTGAAAAATAAAAAGAAAAAGAAAAAAAAAAAAAAAAGAGACGTGTGGACATTAATGGGTATTAATAATATCCTAAGCATATGAAGCTTATCAGAGGAAATTTTTCTTATTCCTTTTTATTTCGATTTTACCAATTTTGAAGGAAAAAAATTAATAATTAAAAGTAGTAGATATTATGATTATCAAAAGGAATATGAATTTTAAAAATTTTGAATATTATTAGGTGGGGAGGGTGAATATAGAGAATCACTGGACGCGTCCAAACAAGCATAGATGGCAATAAATACCAGCCTTCCTCACATCTTCCATTTTCTCTCACTCTGTCTCTCTCACGTACACGCGTAAATACATAAACCCCCACAATCCCTCAATTCTTCCATTGTAATCTTTGTGCCTCTCTCTCTCTCTCTCTCTCTCTCACTCTCAATACAAATTCAACGATCTCTTTCAAAGTTATATTCAATAATGAGTAAAAGTGACTTGGGTAAGTGTGCCGTCTCACTTTTTTGAGCACTTCTTTGAGATGGAAATTAGGATGCATCTCTCTGGTCTCAAATAATTTTTAACCAATTGTTATATAAATGGCAGGTACATACCCACCGCCAGGGCAGGCATATCCTCAGGCAGGTCAGGCATATCCACAGCCAGGGCAGGCATATCCACAGCCGGCCTATGGTGCACCACCCCCACCACCGCCACCAATGGCATACCCCTACCCAGGTGCGCCTGCCCCTGCCCCATCGGTTGTTGTTGTTGAAAACAAAGATGATCACGGGTGCTTAAAAGGCTGGTAAAGTATTTTCTAGTTTGTGTTTTACTTATGTTTTGATTTTTTATTTATTTTTTATTTCCCGAAGGAAGTAAGGAAATATTCTTTTTCTTTTGTGGGTGTGTGTCTGCAACATTTGCAGTTGTGCTGCCTTGTGTTGCGTGTGGCTCTTGCACTGTTGCTGTGATTGAGGTGCCGTATTCACACAAAGGACGCTTCTTCTGCATTACATGCTCGATGCCCATGGCTTTCTTTTCTTTATTAATATTTGTTATTTTATTAGATTTGTTTTTAAAGTTTTTTGTTGATAATAAAAGAGAAGTTATTCTCCTGTCATGTGGTCGGTTCATGACAAAATTTAACATTATGTGTTAAAGCAGGTAGTTTTATAGTTTATATCTCTTTGTAAACAAATGGGAAATCTTGTTTAATCTTGGCAATCCCAAGAATTTCTCTTCAAAGAAATGCAGAGGAAGGCAACTGAAGATTATGGGTAAAATGCTAAAATCAAAGGGTCAAGGAGATGTAAACCAAAAGGACCTCCCAAAATTGTGGTTGGAAATCAAATATTAGAAAATTGAGTGAGGATTAGGAGGGGGAAGCAAAAAACAAAGAAAAAACTCTTGGGAACAAACTCGAAAGGTCAAAAACTCAAACTTGCCATTAGGGGGGAGCACTCTTTGGTTATAATGAAAAAAATCATTTTCTTTGAACTTTTTTTTTTCAAACAGTTTATTTAGTTTTTGGTTACTGTTTTAGTTCGAATAAAATCAAAATTAATTTGATTTATTTGGGAAATTATTAATTTTAATCATTTTTATTTCGATCAAATCAATTAATCAAATTCGTTAAATATATATTTTTTTAGATAATTTTTATTCATGTAAATAGTAATATAATATTATTACTAAAAGTTCAAAAAGAAAAAGTATTATAATTAAAAAAAATCCTAAAAGAGATCATATTAACCAAAAATTAAAAAATAAAAATATTTTAATGACTATTTTATTGAAATTTGATATAATGTTAATTACTTTTTTTTTTATTTTATAAACTACTAATAGAATAGTAAACGTAGTTTAAAAGTTTTATGTTTTGTAAATTTGTTTGAAATTTGAATTATAAAAATTTTAAATTCACATTTGATAAAATGTAATTATTAGTGAATTTCAAACTTTAAAATTATAATTTATCGTCACGCGTTGATATGAATGATATATATTACATTTATATAACAAAAATATGAGGTATCATTACTTAAAATCTTTTATAGAGATTTCAATAATTCGATCAATTTGGATAATTAAAATGAAATAATCGTCTAATTTGGTCAAACTAAATTCTCAATTTTTGGCTTATTAGATTAGGTTATAATTAAGAAGATTGTATGACTGAATTAAATCAGTTATTTTAATTTTGATCATTTTAATTATAGTTTGACCGAAACTCACCACTACTTCCTATCCTATCAATGGCAAGATTTCAATTGTTTAATCAATTTGGATAATCAAATCGAAATAATTACCCAATTCGTTCAAACTAGATTCTCAATTTTTGGTCATTAGATTAGATTATAATAATGAAAATTATATAACTGAATTAAATCGATTATTTTAATTTTGATCATTTTGATTATAGTTTAACCGAACGTTCACTCCTACTTCTTATCCTCTCAATGACATGCAATGCAATACATACCCCATTATTACCATTCTCCAAGCAATTAAGTTCATTATTCTACCGAAAACCTCTTGTATTAATTAAAAAATATTACAATTAAAATGAAATTTCATAAAAATAAGTTAAATTAAATTGAGGTGAGTTAAATTTTTAAATTTTCAAAAAAACCTAAGGCACTCTCAGAATATCTAACCCCAACAAGAGATAAACAGAAAATTAACACAGCAGCCATCCCATGAAACCTCTGCAAGAGAAACTAGGCCAGCCCCACAAAACTTAATGATCACTAGCCAAGTCCAAAACCCACATTCCAACCTTCAAAAACCAAATAATGCATAAAGCATAAAGCATAAAGCATAAAGCTAGAGGCTTTCAAGAAATGCAAAATAACCCCAACATTACACTCTAATAGTAAACCCAGCAATCTGTAAAACAAATAATGCATCTTTCGTACATAAATATGTTTTCTTCCATTGTTCATACACTATCACAACATTTACTTTCTTCCTCTTTTATCTCTATTGTCAAAAAAAATTTCTTAGTGAGTGGGAACATACCAACATGAAATGAAGTAGACATAGATATAGACATAAGACACGAAATATATTTAATAATATCTTAAACATCTAAACCTTATGAGAGGACATTCCATTTAGTGTTTACAAATTTTCATAGAAATATTTAATAATAAAAATCGAGATTATCAACAAATCTCTTGTATGTCCCGTGATTCAGATCAACAGAATTTAATAATTTTATTTTATTTTATTTTTATTATTATTGTTATTATTGATAAATTCTCTTCAAACCCATAATAAAAGTGACAATGAATATAATTTCTTAAAATTTTGAATACATTGGGGGGATATAGAGAATCATGGGATGTGGCCAAACATAGACACTTGTGTGTATATATATAGCAATAAAATGGCCTCTTTAATAATACCAAGTCCAAAAATCAATTGTTCATCCATTTGTAGTACGTATTAATTTCTATTTTTTATTTCGGATTTTTTAGTGGGAGCAACAACCCTTGTCTGTCTTCTAAGTTCTAATTAATTGAACCAAACCTTCCAAATATACAACCCCCACAATTCCTCACTTCTTCTCTCTCTCTCTCTCTCTCTCTCTCTCTCTCAAATGATATCCATGAGCAATATGAACGGAGGCAAATAATAGAGGTTGTTGAGAATCACCGTAAGAAAATAAAGTATCATTGACGAAAAATTATTCAATATAAATAGTCATAGAATTATGATAGATTAATGTTAAATATTACAATTTAAAAAGGAAAAAAATTCACGAGATATTAGCGACAGATTTAATGATAGTATTAATATTGACAAAACTCCATCACTAATTCCGATGGTAAAATATACATGAAACTTATTATTATTCAGCACGATATTTTTCTGATAGCTTAGTGATAGAATTACAAACGGACTAAACTCTGTCTCTAATCAGTTGCAATATACTACCTATTAAACATTTTTACGATGGGTTAGCGATAGAAAATTTTTGTCGTTAATCTGTCACAACTAAAAGCTGAAAACACTGTTTGGTATAATTAATGAGGGATTAGCAACGGATTTTTTTTTTATACTTATTCATTGTGTAGCTTGTTTATCGGACTCTCCCACTTTCACTCAATTTTGGTTGACATATAGGGGGCAGCAGGCTTTGGACAGAGAATTTGAAGAGGATGAAGTCAGAAGAGTTGTCTTCTTTATGGAGGGTTTAAAAGCCCCAACGCCAGTGGTATGCAACTTTTGTTCTATCAAAAATTCTAGTCAATAGTAAAGGAAAAGGTTTGCAATTTGTTAACAAGACCTTTGAAGATGGTTATTTCTGCCCTGTTATTGTTAAAACTCATATGATCTTAATCCCCAAAGTTGCAAATCATTTGGATTTGTCAGACTTTAGACCGATTAGCCTATTGAACACCTCCTACAAGATTCTCAGTAAATGCTTGGTTTTCAGATTGAGACCGTTGCTGCAAAACATCATTGGGGTTTATCAGAAAAACTTCCTTCTGGGTAGAGGTACTCTTGATAATGTGACAGCCTTTCAAGAAGTGATCCATACTACAAGACATTATAAGAGCAGAAGTCACTCAATGATCATTGAAATTGATCTTAAGAAGGCCTATGATAATGTTAATTGAGAATATTTGGCGAAAGTCTTACTAGTAATTAACATCCCCGTTAAACTTGTGAAGCTTATTATGTTCGCGGTTTCAATTGGAGATACTTCTATCATCTGGAATGGGGAGGTGCTCCCTACTTTTAAACCTGGGCAAGGTTTAAGGCAGGAAGATCCCGTCTCTCCTTATCTCTTCCTATTGGTCATGGAGAGACTTGCTTTGTTGATCCAAGAGAAAGTCAAGAATGGAGTGTGGAAGGCCATTAAAGTAGCTAGAGGGGTCCAGTGATTTCTCACATCTTTTTTGCTAATGATTTAATCCTCTTTGTGGAGGTGGAGCACTTAAACCTTAGTAACATTCTTAACTGCCTGAGAGAGTTCTCAAAGGAAAGTGGTCTCCAAATCAATCCGGCTAAATCTAAGACTTGGATATCTCCAAAAGCTTCAAGGCATCTAAAAGCCTCTCTCGCTGCATGTAGTAGGTTTGGGATGACTGAAAACTTGGGTAACTACCTGGGCATGCCAGCCATCCATCGGAGACTAGGGAATGATTTCTATCACAAACTGGTGGAAAGAGAACAAGATAAGCTTAGTAGTTGAAAAGACAAACTTCTAAGCACCGTGGGTAGAAGAACGTTGATTCAATTGGTGACGGCTTCAATCCCTATTTATACTGTGCAGACGACTTGGTTGTCTGAGAGCATTTGCAAAAAGCTTGATAAAATGAATAGGGATTTCTTGTGGGGTAGTAGTGATGAATGTAGAAAGTCTCACCCAGTGAGTTGGAAAGTGGTTTGTGATCCCGAGCAGGAAGGCAATTTGGGGATTAGAAGTATGAGGGATTACAATGTTACGATGATAGCCAAGTTGGGTTGAAGAGTTTTGAAGAATAATGGGGTATTGTGGGTGAGAATTCTAAAGAGCAAGTACCTTAGAGGATACAACTTATTGGAACACAAAAAAGAGATGCAATTCTTTAGTTTTATGGAGAGGCATTTGCTCTAGCAGAGATTGACTTGTAAGGGCCTCAAATGGAGAATATGTGATGGAAATTCCATCAACTTCTGGGCCGACTGTTGGCTTGGCAAAGATGTGTTTTTGGGGGACGCTCTAATTCAGTGGGAGGAATGTTTTTCAGAGATTAAAGTTAATTAATTTTGGGACATGGAAGGTAGATGGAAGGTGGAAGAGTTAATGACAATTCACCCAAGAAACAAAGTGAACGAAATAAGAGTGATGCCTATTCCTAGAGATAGATCTAGCTGCGACTCGTTATTCTGGAACAAGAGAGCGGACGGTGAATTCTCTATAGTTTTAGCATATTGGCCCTAGAAAAGGCACTATCCGGTTCAGCAAAGGGTTGGTGAAGATTGAAGATGGATTTGAAAGGTAAAATGTCGGCTAAAATCTTCTTGTGGCAGGCTGCTAAAGGCAAAGTTTTAACTAAATTGGAGCTCAAGAGGAGATGACTGGTTAGTGTTGACATCTTTGATATCTGTGAAAAGGAGGAAGAATCCTTGATTCATGCCTTGAGGGACTGCAGTCATGCTATTAACATTTGGAAGCATTTGGTGAAAGGCATTGATTCCATTGCTAGCTTCTGGACAGAGATCGGGTATTCTTGGCTTAATTATGGAGTGAGCAAGAAGTTTCAGCTGGGGTTTGATAATGAAGCGAGGGGGTTTGCTTGGGCAGTGTGGTCCATTTGGAAATCTAGATGTAACTATATCTTTCAACGCAAGGTGGAGCCACCCCAGCAAAGTGCCAGCAGGATCTTGTGCTTGATCAAGGCTTCCTCCAATAGTCTTACTAATTCAAAAAAGGGAGAGGAAGTGATTTTGGTGAAGTGGATGAAGCCTTCTAAAGGGAAAGTTAAACTCAATGTGGATGGAGGAGTTAGGTTAGAGGATGGTCATGCTAGTGCCAGAGGTCTCCTTAGACACTCTAGAGGGGAGTGGCTCCATGGATTTTGGGCTAATGTGAGTTTTTTGGACAGTGGATGGGTGGAGATTTGGGGGTTGAGAGAGGGGCTGGGGATAGCTATAAAAAGAGAGTTTCTGAATTTAGAAGTAAAATGTGACTCCCTCAATATGGTTTCGGCTGTGAATAGGGGTGTCGACTCTAACCACCAGTAGAGAAATATTGTTTTCGACCGTAAATCATTTCAACAAAAAATTTCCGTCACTAAAACACTCCGTCATTGATTTCCCTCACTATCTAATACTATCAACAACAGATTTAACGATGAAAATTTTTCGTTACTAATCTATTGAAAATTCAGCAACAAAAATGTTTCCGTCACTAATATTTATCGAGAATGTTTTTATCGACGGAAATTTCCGTCACTAACACTTTTTAGAGACGGAATCTTTACTATTAGTGACAGATATTTTCGTCGTTAATATCTTATTTTCTAATAGTGAATGTAGACACATATCAAAACGAGAAATTGGCATTATCAAACTTATTCGTCAAACCATAAATGATTTTTAACTTCCACAAAATTGAGTTTAGATAACAAATATTGATGCTGAGGCAAATGACAAATAATGGAGACAAAAAATAGAAAATGAACCACAGAAGAGGAAGCAATTAGGTTGTCATTTGCAAAATGTCAGATTATAGTTTTACATCAACATCCCTGGTTCTAACTATAAAGGCAAGCAGTTTAATAATTTCATTTCAAGGCAATAGCTTGAACAAATTATAATAACTACACACAATTTTTTTAAACTTGAGAGAGAGAGAGAGAGAGAGAGAGAGAGAGAGAGAATGGCAGAACAAGGAGATAAGTAATCTTCATAAAAATGAAAATTTTGAAATTTGATAACCATGAGAAACAAAAGAGACTTACAATTATACGCATTATTAAAGTGACTAAAGAGGATGGTTAAGCCATCAGAAACAAAGGAGATCAAAAGATTGAACACCTGAAGAAAATGGACATAAGATTCATATTCCCTTTTGTGGGACCTCCAAGCAGCAGAAATGGAGATGAGCGACGAATCTCATCCCTCAGAATTATTAAACATATCTCATCAATCCCGTCAATAATAAAAGCTGTCCAAATCTCAAAGATTCCTCCATTGGTAATATACTTTGCATTTATTTCTATATCTTATTTTCGGATTTCTTAACCTGATTCACAACCGTGACTCATCAACACTTTTGTCTGTCTACTGATAAATTAAGCACCCATCCTTCCCACCATTGCACATTCTCTCTCTCTCTCTCTCTCTCTCTCTCTCTCTCTCTCTCTCTCTCTCTCTCTCTCTAAATCAAATTTCGAAGTTAAGGCAAACCATATATCTATGCCATTTAATAAAAATAATATCTTATGAAGATTGTAGGAGTAACATATAAAAGAATAGGTATATTTTTTATTTTTACAAAGATTATAAATTTAATTACATATTTTTCTAGAGCTATAATTAATGATATTATTGGATAGTGGATTAATATTTATTGTAATATTAATATTGTTAGGTATATATAATATATTAAGATAAGAAATGTTTTTATTTTTATGTTTAATACTTTCCCATTTTCCTCACTAATTTGCATCCTTTTTTACCCGGTAATCTACCTTTCACATCTTGTCCTTAGATAAAATTATGGTGGTCAAAATCATTTAATTCCATTACTATGGTAAGAACAAGAAAAGTAGTATCTCATCAAAATTGTATTGAGAATCAGGTAAGAAAATATTTATATTTTTTTATTTTAAAAAATATTAGAAATTTAATTATCTATTTTTTTAGAAATATATTAATAAAATTATTTGATATTACAATAATGAAATTATTTGATGATAAATTAATATTTATTATAATTTTAATATTATTATGTATATATAATGTATTAAGATAATATAGAAATGTTTTTGTTTTTATGTTTAATACTTTCCCATTTTCCTCATTAATCTATATCTCCTTTTTCTCAGTAATGTGTCGGTTAAATATTATCTTTACATAGAATTACAATGATCAAAATCCCTTTCTTTCACTTCTGTGATAGGAGCAAGAAAAGTAGTGTTTTATGAAGATTGTAGGGAGTTACACTCCTGTAACAAAAATAATAAATTATTGATTCATAAAAATCAATTCTATATTATAATTTGGTAAGTCATTATTTTATTTGACTCTATATTACTATTTTATTTAACTTATATCCTACGATAGGGAGTTTTACGGTATAAGCGCATATATACGACGAAGTATATAATAAAGACCGAGAAAATAACTGAGAGGGCGGAAGCAATTAACCTAGCAGCTAGCAAACAAGAATTTTGTGAACTTCCTCGCAACAAATCCATTATTTGGGGCATACAAAACATACCGCACTATTTACGAAGCGCGAGGAAAATACACACCAATTCATTTCCAATCACTTGGTGCATATGTAGTGTAGTAGACATAAAGTTTGTAGGAACATTTTTTCTACAAATCATCTTACCAACTACATCTAAACACGAGTCTATCAAAATTAATTTGTCAATATTTTTGCCTGCCCCTTTCTATGTGTGCTTCATCAACTACACCAACCCATCTTGGGGTTGGAGGAGTATTTTTCGAGGCAAGAGAATTTTAGATCTGGGAATCTGATGGAGTATTGGTATGGGTCGTTTGATTGATTGTACTATTGATTTCCCCATTCATACATCAAGATCTTCATTGGGTTCATAAGTTGATAGCATTCGCTAAAAAAATCAACCCACCGAGACTATAAAATGCAGGTAATGATCTGGTAATAGTTTTTAATAGCAAGTGATGGAGTGCTGATGAGATAGTGCCCAAAGCATGTGAGCAATTATGCCAACATCAAGGTGTTTCCTCCTTTTTGCAGGCTACCAATGGTGATACATTTGGTTCAGCTTCAACGACTCTCACCTAATCTAAATACTATTAAAACTAATTTTGATTAAGCTCCGGCATCAGAGGGATTGTGGCCAGAAACTCCTTAGGTAACAGGCCCTATGCTCAAGATTCTGCATGTATGAAGACTCTTGCATTGAGAGAAGTAGTTTGTATCGGCCTTTTATTTACTAATCAGCCTATGCATGTTGAAGGAGATGCCCAGCTACTTCTCCCAGCCAGGGTTAGGAAATGTTTCCATTTCAGTGTTTCTCAGATTCTCCTTCAAGATACTGCTTAATTGGTTAGATCTATCCGTACCGATACTTTTAAATATGCAAATAGAATATGTAATAGAGTTGCTCACAATCACAATAAACATCGCACACTAAAAAATAAACACAGCAAACCCAGCAGAAAACCGTGCAATCTTTAAAACAAATAATGCGTCTTTGGTGTGGCACACAAATGCTAAGCATAAGTTACCATTATCACAATCACAATTACTTTCTTTATTCCTTTTTATTTAGATTTTACAAGTTTTGAAGCAAAAATTTAATGGTAAAAAAAGCAGAAGAAATTGGGATTATCAAGGATGCCCCTCAACCAAATCTCAAACATCTAACAATTCTAATCAATTGAATTCATGAATGATTATTACATTAATCAAATCTCATCAAACCCATCATAAAAGAGAATTCTAATATCCATTCTTATAATTATGGATATTATTAGGGAGATCTAGAAAATCACCGGACGTTGCCCAATGGATATGGTAACAAAATGGCCTCAATACAAGCAGTACAAATATTCCTCCCAAGGCCCTTGTTTGTGTACACCTTCACAAAGTCCACATTCACTCTCTCTCTCTCTCTCTCTCTCTCTCATACACACATAAATACATAAACCCTCACAACTGCATCTCAATCCCCATTTTTCACTCAATCTTTGTGCTTCTCTCTGTCTAAGAATACAATCTCAGCAACCTGTATCAAAGTAGATGCGAATCATGAGTTACTTGGATCAAAACAAAGGTCATAGTAAGTGTTCCTACACTTTTTTTAGCACTTCATTTTTGAGATGGAAATTGGGATCTCTCTCTCTAATCTCAATAATTTTTCATTTATTGCTGCATAATGATATGGCAGGCGTATCCACCGCTGTCCTATGCTACACCGCCACCCCCACCACCACTGGTTGAAACTCGAGTAAGGGTAATGATGATAGCTGCTTGAGAGGCTGGTAAAGATTCCCCCTGGTTTGTTGCTTTTCATCTGATCTGATTTTTCTTCCTCAAAGGACGTAAGGAAATAAATATTTTGTGTTTTCTTTGTGTTTTCTAATCTCAATAAATTTTTCGTGTGTTGCCAAATAATTTTTTTTTAATTTTTTATATATATTTTTCTTTTATTTTTTTATTATTGTCTCCGTATTTGTCTCTCAAATAATTAATCAAGTTGTTAGGATTAAAATTCATATTATTGTTATTGCTGTGCACATTTCCAGTTGTGCTGATTTTTGTTGTAGCAGTGCTATGGAATTTTCTAGTTTTTAAAGTGCTGAATTTTTTTTTTTATTGTATAAGAATTTTGATATGAGATTACCAGATTGAGGAGGGAAAGAAGACAGATTTGTACCATTAGACTATTTCCTTGAGAACCTGGATTTTCACGCACAGGATGACATCTTCTGCATTACATGCTCAAGCTCGATGGCTCTTTTTTAGTTATTAATAGCGTTTTAGGGCTTTGAAATATGGGTACTTTTTTTTTTCGAAGTTCTTTAGGTTTTTTTTGTAAGTTAACTCTCCAGTATTCAAAATTTCATCCCAATTAATCCGGATCGAAGAGATTGTCACGCCTCAATTGAAGGAATCCTCTCCCAATAATATTTTTTCCTTACCCGATGGGAATCGAACCCCCGACCTGATTAAGGGACGAAAGTATCATTCTCACCTACGCGACATATGTCGGTGAAATAAAGATTTTTAAATATATATTTTTGGTAACGTCCGAAAACCCCCAAACCATAAAGACATATATATCATATTCTGCCCCAATTTAAAAGGCCATCCTAACACAATGACAATTCCCAACTCCAGATCAAGAATTTGCAATCTAGAAAAGCACCTAACGCTCCCTTGGAGCCGATAAGCCAATAATGTTATCATCTTGCCACCATGAGCACCATAAATGGAGCCATATGAGATAGAGGTTGTTGAAATTGCGGACACAAATCAGAGGGAAAGATTGGCAAAATCAAAGTTATTGGTCAAACAGAGAGGGATTGAAACCCTAGAGTGGTTTTCACTCCACAAAATAGAGCCGAGAAATTAAAATATTGAAGCTTAGGCAGGCGATTAATAATAAGCAGAGAAAATGATCAGAGTAAGGGGATGCAATCGACTTGGCATTTGCAAATAACCTCAAGAAGTCAACTTCCTAGCCTCTCCACATTCAAGTCCTCATTAGGGCATACATATCAGATTACTTAACATTATCCAGTATAAACTGCAAATTTTTTCAAGGAATTAAGCAAACATGGAAAGGATACACACAAATTTTATTTCTAATCACAGAATGCATATATCGGAACCATAGGTTTTTTTTCTCTAGTTTTCCAAAAAAAAAAAAATATCAAGGAAATTGCAGAGATTGGGAAACTTAGATTTGAGTCACCATGACAGGATACAGCTTAATTTCCCACAGGAATATCTTCTATAAGAAATTTTGAACCATTGCCCATTTGAATTTGTAAATAATGAGAAAAAAATATTTGTCGAGCGACCAAGCATGAGTAACATTTTCTCCCACAGCACCAGCCCAACTGTTAATGGTAGAGCTTGTAGTTGTACCAAGTCAATAAAAATCTACAGTAATGGCTTTTAATGGAACGGAAACCAATGTAACTATTTTCCTTATTAGGCAATAAAATCTTGTCTATTGAACACTAATAACAGCTGCAAACAATTAAAAAAAATTTATGGTGAAAAAGAGAAAGGAAGAACTACAAGAAATGATTTCATAAATATGAACAATCTGAAATTTGAAAAAGATGACTTTTTCAAAAATATTATTTCAGAATATCAACAATAAGAAACAAAAGAGACTATTACAAGTATGGTTATAGTGAATAAATAGAACAGTGAAGCCAACAAAAAACAGAGGAGAGCAAGAATATCAAGCTCCCAGTGCCAGACACACCTTTTTGCCTCCACCCAAAATTATTAGCACCTCGAATATACTTTAACCTTTCAATTTTGGCATTCTGACAACTTGCCTAGATAAACCCAGATGTTGATAAAGTAACAAAACATGTGAAATAAAACAAGTACAAAAGCACAAACCAAGACGTATCACCCATTGCTCTTAAGCAATAGCGTCTTAGGGCGTATTCGGGAAAGTAAAGAGTAGGCTTGACCAAAACTAGGTGAGGTTGTCACTGCAAAATAGTATTGATAAAACGATAGATTTGAATCCCTTGTGTAGAAAATTTTGATTTCTAATTACAAAACCCTATATTTACTACCTCCTTAAGTTGAAAAATGCTACAAGTAGAATACAACAAAGCAGAATTAAGGCTAGTTAAGGTTTTCCCCAAACAAGCGCGCCACATTATTAGAATTTATAGCGCCAACAATCGAAACCAGGAAAATACAAGTGGCAAACAGATAAACAAATAATCAAGCTAAAAATCAATACAGACCAAACTCCACAGGCTCTCGTCCAAGTTGCCTGTTCATTTAGCAGCCATAATTCCCATCTCATGAAACCTTTTAAGAAAAGCTAAAACAAAAGCTAGACCAGCCCCGCCAATTTTAATGAAAACTAGCCAAGTCCAAAAACCACATTCCACACATCAGAAACAAATAACACCCATCTTTTGTACTGCACACACATCTTCCATTGCCCATAGACTACAACAACATTTACCCCCTTTCTCTTTTATCTCTGTTATCAAACAAAACTTCCGGTGAGTGAGAACATGGCGTACTTTAGAAGAACACAGACACAAACATGATGATATCATAGAAATTTTACACTAATGTAAGTTTTATTTATGTACATACGCGGACACCTCACTCATGCAACATAGGAAAACAAAATCTAGGTTATATGCTCAGAGAAAGCAAACCTATCTGTTTCAAGCAACACTTACTGCAATTTCTAAGCACCTGTTCAAATTAAACATATCCATAACAACCATTCCAGGGGAAAATAGCTGGACAAACTAGACCAGCCCCACAAAATCTTAACCATATGGAAACCATACCATACAAATATAGCCGTCTTATCACAAACACGATTACTTTTTCAAAACACTAATTTCGATAACTTGTACCAGAAACTGGGATTTTAGAGCAGTAACTCTTTCAAACACGAAATCATGATAGTCACATCAGAACAACTTAAGTTATCGATGATCAATAGTAAAAGATTAAGAAAAGAAATTACGGATCTGAACAAAAAGTCAGACACTCAAAACATTTCCATCCATCTAAGTTCCGAAACAGAGAATAGCAAAATTAAAACCTGAGCTTGGAAAAGAACCACCTATTCTTTCCAGTCTTGAACCTCTCCTCGAACTTAGCCTTGACAGCCTTAGCAGCAGTGACCTTCTTGTCCCTCGACTGGAGCACATCGAGAGAGACGACGTCCTTGAGGTCAACATCGAGGGTGTATCGAGTGGGCATGATGTGGTTGAAGTTCACCGTCTTGATGAAGGCTTTCACGCGTGACTTCTTCGCCGTCTTCTTCGCTGAATCCTTGCGGATCACCTTCTTCGGATACTTGGATATTCCTGCAACCAGGCAGTGTCCATAGGGACGTTCGCGTGTTCCATCGTCGAAGTTCTTCACGATCACCGCTTTCCGGCCAGCGAATCGTCCTTGGAGGATGATCACCGCCTTGTTTGGCTTCAGAAACTTCACCATTCTCGATCTTCAAGAGAAAGGAAGAAGAGAGAAGGTCCGTGTGTGTGTCTGCGCGCGGCTTTAGCTTTCGCTTTAGGGTTTGTGTGTGTCCTGATATGCAAACCCTAAATCTCGTCTCCGCAGCGCAAAGGCCAGCCCTCCTGCGGGGGTTTATCTGGACTTCTTGTGAAGCGACGGATGAGATGATAGGTTTCGTTAAACTTTTCATCCTGACCGTCGAGTTGATTAGAAACCAGAGAGTCCATATCAAACAAGATCTGGGCCTCCAGGCCCAATGGACACCAGCTCTTTGATTTGAGATAAATCCAAGTATAAATCGGCAAAGTCTTTATTTGAGATAAATCCCTTCATTGAATTATGCAGCTTATAATACTAAGATTTTTTCTAGATCACTCGGTATCCGACTTATTCGATTAAGTCAGTTTAAATACTGTGAGGTTCATTTAAAAATTGACTCTCCTGTACTCATTTTTTCATTATTAAGATTCAAATTTAAGATTTTAGTTATTAGATTTTGATGGTCAAACTTATACCTATACTCAGTGGGTTTGGTACCACCATTGATGTTAGTTACAAACATTTGATCGCCCCCAAAAAAGAATACAAAGCAGCAATTGCAATACAAAACTATGTCATTAACAACATAGATATAAGCGTCGTAAAGTCCTAGCCACATCAATTTTGGTCGTCCTCCACTTGGCTTTCATTGCTAATTGCTGAGTTGAACATGTTATATGTTATTTTTTTTTAATTGAGGTGATTTGGACAAAAATACTGTCTCATCACAATATCTCTGTCTTTATTTCATTTCAAGAAGGATTTGGTTTTCTCTCTCTTTCTATCTCTCTTAATTAATATGGTTAAATTGACACCCGTACAAATTAGTTTCAGTACAAAATAGTTGAGGAGGGAGTGGTGCTCATCAGATGATCGTGGAAGCCATTCATCTTCGGTTTCAGCATGTATCTCTTTAATTAAATCAATACGCAATTTCTATGGTATAGATTAGTTAGGTTGAAGAGAGTGGTGCACCTCATCAGATGGTCATGGAAGTCATTCCTGATGTCTCCCTAATCTATCCTCCAAATTCATTTCTCAAATCTTTGATGTTTCAAATACTTTACAATCCGATTCTCAGATCTTGGTTGATTCTCTCTCTCTCCCACTCTCCGTTACTCTCATTCTGAATCGAATCAAGCTTTCACAAGTTTCAAAACGGACCCAATAATGAATCCGTCTTCAAACTCCAAATCTCATCAAACTCTTCAGAAAACAAAGTTGCTAGAATCCAACCCAGAAAAGTCAAGTTAGTAATTTTTATGATTTTCGAGATATTTAGACTTTGGCTAAAAGTGGTTTTCTTAACTTTTTTCCCAAATTTTAGGTTTTGTAGTTCAACCGGGCTCTATGCCGCTGTCGTTGTCGGTCGCTGGTTGCCCTGGTGGTCTTCCTCCATTGGGGCATGCTTAGATTTTGATTTGAATTTTTGTTTTGTTTTGGTTTAATTTTGATGATGGGTCTCTGAACTGCGAGTTAATTTTGGCAGATATATAGCACCTTTACTAGGAGTTGTTTCGAGGGATGGAGGTGTGTGTCTTCTGCACCAATTCAGGTGATTTGCAATATATTTCCCCGTTGTCTTCTTAAGTGAAAGGGAAAAGACAAAAAAAAGGAAAAAAAAAAAGGTTACTAAGAAGAAAATGTAGAAAAGGAGAAGATAGTTTAAGGCTTCTGCTACTTGTAAATATTTTGATTTTCTATATGTGGTAGCTATAGATGGTCTCTATTTGATTCCAATGGTTTTATTCTTGTGTTTTGTATCTTTTGTAGTATACCCTACTGTTGACATTTGGAGCATAGGAGGTGTATTTGTTAAATTGCTTACTGGGAAACCATTGTTTCCTAGGAAAAATATGGTGTATCAGTTGGATCTTATGACCGATTTGCTTGGAACACCTTCTTCTGAATCCATTGCCAGGGTTCTTTCTCTATCTCTTCTCAACAAGAAATTCCATTTTTGAGTTGCCTATGATAGCTTGAACGATAAATTTTGTTTCATTTTTCTGACATGTTCTAGTTACAACTTCAAAATGAAAAAGCTAAAAGATAAATTAGCATGAGAAAGAAGCAGTGTCTTTCTTTTACTCAAAAGTTTCCTAATATGGATCCTTTGGCTCTTCGTTTACTTGAGCGCTTGCTTGCATTTGAACTTAAAGATCGGCCTACTACTAAAGAGGTTAGCTTTAGCAAACAAACTGTTTGGCATTGAATTGCTGATTTCCACGATATTGTGTATTTGTTGTTTATGATACTGTTAATTTGTTTAATTCATGAAGGCATCGGCTCATCCGTATTTCAGTGGTTTGGTGAATGTGGAGCATGAACCATCCACACAACCCATTTCAAAGCTTGAGTTTGAGTTTGACAAAAGGAAGTTGACAAAGGATGACGAAAGGGAACTAATTTATAGAGGCGTATGTCCATTGTGCACCATTTTTCTTTAATTGGTAGTTAAACATATTCTTGTAGCCATAGACTAAAATAATTTATTTTTAAAGTGAACAGATTTTGGAGTATCATCTGCGTATGCTTCAAGAGTACCTATGTAGTGCAAACCAGACTAGCTTCATGTATCCAAGGTGAACACATCTTCGGTATTTATAGTGCCTCTATGCATTCATATTCATCATTTATCAAATCCTCAAATGGCAAATTAGTGTCCGCTTGCAATTGAAACCTCTTGATGTTTGGAATGACTAGCATCAACAGAGAATGTCATCTATCATATATTGATTTATATACCTGTGGTCATTGTTCTGAATGCATATTCACAATGAACATGCATTTATATCTATCGGTACACATTTCTTTTGTTGATATTTTATAACTTGGAAGTCATTTGATACTCAAGATTAATGAGAATTTTCTTGCTGCTTATCATGTTTTTGTCAGTTGCTCGATTTGTCACAAAGGTTTTTATTTCAACCTATTATTAATTAATTTGAACCTTTTCAGATGCTCTATTACAGTGATTGTCCCCCCCCCACACACACACTCTCTCCGCCTTCCCCCTCACAAAATGACAATGGGGCCGTGGGTCTTTGTGAGTAACAATGACATCAATTGAAGTATAAGAAAATTGAAGAGATGAAAGTCATTGGTATCTCACCATTTTTATACATCCAATTTTAAATTTAAGTCTTATTTTGACCCAACATTTCCCTACATTATTAACAAGACCAACATTTTCTACTCATTTTTTTAATTTGGTAGCAACTTTAGGAAATGGCATATCATCATTTAATCTATAGAGAATTCTCTTTTCTTTTTCAAAATTCATCCTGTGTCTTCGTTCTTCTGTTATGAGGATTTGGTTGTGTTTGTGCAAAAATTTCTATACAGTGTTTCGTCTAAATAGAGGATTGTTGCTGCATTACATTCAAATCCCACTACATTGTTATTTGATAAACATTATATAGGAGGCTGGAAGAAATACTGGATGCTTTTGTGGATAGAATAGCCAGGCCTCGTTTATATCTCATTGATAAGATGCAAATCGCGTTTCGTAAGATTAAAAGTACATGTCTTCCTTTTCTAAGTATGATTTGTAGTTGAAAATTCTAATATATAATTTGCATATAAGTTTAATATTTTACAATTTATTGGGACATTAGCACAATTATAGTGACTAGCCTTTGGAAAACTTTTCTTTTTTCCCCTTTGGTTAGCTGCAAGCACTTGTTGTTCAAATTTAGCCGGTCAAATTGGTGGCTTCCATGGAGTGGTGAGTTAACCCTGACCTCTATCTTTGAGGTGGTGCTTCTGTATCCTTGGAGTGGTGGCCTTTTTACCTTGTTATCTTTTTTTTTTCTTACCCAGCATCAAAAACTTTGCCATATTCATATGGCAAGAAAAGATGTTCCAAATTTTTAACTTGACAAATTCTACTGATAAAATAGTTAATCTTTCTCCTAAAGTTTATTTTGGCTAGGATATTTTCTCAATCCCAAATCAGGTTGACTTATTGCTATACTTTTCAGCATATACCTCAAGTATCACAATTATCTTCTCTCTATGTTACCATTCTTGAGTGTATATTACATTTTATAAGAAAGTGTTTAGGACAACAGGAGTGACTGTCCTTGCTTTCTATGATTGGCTTGAATTGGTCATCTGATATACTTCAATGAACTGGACGCACTTGGTGGTATGGGTCATGGTGTGGCACATGTTGTCTTTCTCTACCTCGCTTCTTAACACCTGCATTTAGGAAAATAGCATTCTATGTGGAGAAATGCTCATATATGCCATTCTTTCTTGTTTCTTGTAAGTACGAGTTATTCTTTTTGTAACACCGAGAAAGTCCGATTATGTCCGATTATGGTGTTGACATTAAAATAATTATGGTTTTGACATTAAAATGATTATTTGAAATTTTTGTATTTTGTAAAATGTGGAAGAACAATAAATTTGCCCTTTGAGTTGTATAGAAACTTCTTTAGACACTTGATCAAGAGACTTTCAAATTTTAAGTCCCCGATCACTAGAGTTCTTGTTTATGAGAAATGTTCGGTACTCGGTAGAATTTGATCTCTCTATGAAAAATTGACTTACTCGGTAGAGTTTTAAATTTGTGATGACTATGTAGACTTGCTTTTCATCCCGCGGTGATTGCTATCTTTTGGTATAATTTTTCACTCATTTCTCGATGCCTATTTACTTGGTAAATGTCCAATGCTCTACAAATGGGTACATGTCGGTACATACATTACTTTAGAATTTCTATATACCTTCTCGATGTATCCATTTTGAAACTCCTTAGTACACATATTTACCTCTATTGATATTGCATTACTTGTATCTATTGGTAATGGAGAATTGAACCTTTTGAAATTCCTTAGTACACATATTTACCTCTATTGATTTTGCCTTACTTGTATCTATTGGTAATGGAGAATTAAACCTTGTCGATATATCTATCATTTTACAATTTATTAGTCATTAACTATATATATATTGGACTTTGTCATCCACTAGTTGGCGGAGGCTAGAGGTGATTTGTCCTCGCTGACTTGAACGTGTGATTTATTCATTTTCTTTTATTTTTTTTGGCTAGAGTGGGTTCGAAATAGATTAGTTTATAAATTGACAAAAGTGGTCGATAGGAGTGGTTGAGAAGGGTGGTATAATTTATATTTGACCAATAAAAATCAATATTGTATACAAACATTACACATCATAATCTCTTTTCAATCGTAATAAAATATTATCAAGCTAACAAAAAAAATTAAATATTCAAAAATTTTGCATTTGGTTTGAGTATTAATTTAATTCAACATGTTAAACTCGAAAAAAAAATATTTAAATCTTCTTTTTTATAACATATATAATTCAAATTGTATACATCACACTTTCAATCATAATAAAATATTAGTAACAAATAATAAATAAATAGATATTTAATAAAATCGCATTCTAAAATATTAGTAACAAAATATATATATATATATATATATTTATATATATATATATATATATTAATTTATTTAGACATGTTAACCATGTTCAAAGGAGTAAAAATATTTTTATATAATATCGCACCCTTAGACCCGATAGCCCAAGACTAAGGCCCGACCTTCGTGGTCGACAAAAGCGAGGTTTCTCATTAACTAAATTTGCATCCTTAGTCGACGAAAGTATAATCATTGTCCTGGCACGTAGTAGGTGTATAATGTATTCATATTATGCCCTTTCATCCTAATCACGCAATGGAAATGCAAGTATGTTCCTTAAGGAAGTTAAGGAAGTTATGTTCTGTTTTTCCATATCAAATAAATAAAATAAAGACATTTGATTTGATTATGCGTTATCGTTTTTTTTTTTTGAAAAAAATATAAAATTTTATATTCCTCTCTCTCGAAAAAGTTACACGAGATATTAGTTGAGATATTAGTTGAGTACTTGAATTGAAATTACTTCCAGTTCAGTACTACTTGATTGCGATATATGAAGACCATTCCTATTTGCTTTTCCTGAGAGCCTAATGAGATTTATATTTATATTTGTGTCTATGTAGAATTGGTAGAACTGTTTATTTGAATTGTTTGTTCTGAACATTTCTAGATTTCTTCTCTTTGCCAGATTCGTTTCAAGAGAGCTTAAAATAATTTATATTATTTTGTCCAACTTTTTATTTCACATTTTTCTACCGGTGTTTCTTGTTTTTTTCTTCAATGTTTTCTTTTCTCAATCTATTTGCAGTATTTGTGCTTCCTGTTTCCTGTTCTCTTTTCTTTGTGCTTGTGCGGTTGCTGCCTCGTGATAGGGTTTAAATAAGTGTAATATTTGCGATTGATTTTGTATTATTTTTGAATAAATATTACACTAATATTTATGTTTTGTGACATTTGATTTAGGAGGAGACTTATTTTGGAAAATGAAGAAAAATGAGCTAAATTGGAGCAATTTTGTAAAGTATGGAAATTGGACAGCAATACTCTTTCATTAGCACGTGGGCACGTGGATTTCAAGAGGCAAGCAAGAGGTTTTGAAGATTTACTGCAGTAAAAACTTTCTTTCCTAGTTACACATTCAAGAGGAAGTTGGGATGGAATTGAAGATATTGAAGAATTTTATTCCATTCCTAATATTTAGGAAAAGAAATTTTTAAAGATGTAAATTTGTTAGATATTATGTTTTAGGATTTTTACTTTTTACTTTTTACTTTATTTTTATTTAGTAGTTATTAGGGTTAGAAATATTTACTTTTTACAAATAGGAAAAATTCTATTTTCTTTAGGGTTTTCTACTCCTATATATATAGGAGTATTCCAAACCTTGGAGAACCTTGGAGGAGGCAGCCGGGCAGCCCCTTGGGGGCAGCACTATTCACGTCTACAGTAGCAGCCTTCAGCCGGGAGAAAAACTCTTTGTTCTTTTCTTCATTTCTTAGAATCAATATTCATTTTTTATGAGTTTTCTTTTTATTATGCTTTGTTTTTAATTTATTTTTCTAGTCAAAGGATTATTGAAGCTTTGATGAATAATGATTGTGAGATCTAAATGATCTTATTTGCTTGATATTTGTGAGTATTTATTTAATCTCTATGCTTAGTGTTTATGACCGTTTTGGGATTGTTAAATAGAGGCCTATGTTTGATAACCCTAGAATAGTCTACAACCATTTAAAAATAGCAAGGTTTGTGTGTTTTTAATGGAGTGGTGATTGACATAATTTTATGGCCTCGCAAGCGGTAGGATTTATGTCAAGAGATTAGGTAATCTAATTTAAATAAATCCAGATTGGAATTTACTGATTAGAATTGGGTCTCTCTAGATCTTAATGCTGTCGGAACATTAAATCCAACGAGGGTCTCTTGGGTTGTCTTTCGATTAGGGAAGTAATTAACGATGGTATCTTGATTACCGAAGAAGTACGGAGAGATTAGTCGCTTCGTGGTACTTAGCGGCTATAACCAATTTATTCGCATAATATCGAGTAATTTTTGTATCGATGATCAATCAAATACATCAAGATGGAAATAAC
This sequence comes from Dillenia suffruticosa, assembly GCA_033439265.1. NCBI lineage: Eukaryota > Viridiplantae > Streptophyta > Magnoliopsida > Dilleniales > Dilleniaceae > Dillenia > Dillenia suffruticosa. Next base: position 9,481,822 of record JAVTVX010000005.1, read on the forward strand.
TCCTTTGGCTAGGTTTTCTCTCATTGATATCCATTCTTTTAATTGGCATTATTTAGTTGTTTTATTTTAATTAATTTATTTATTTTTGTTAGATTTAGATCATCTCTCAAACCCCCCATATTTTCATTTTCCTTGAAAGAGATAAATCCGCCGTTCCCTGTGGATTCGACCCTGCTCACCCTAGACTTGTCTTTAGTGAAGTAGGTAATTTTATTTTTGGTTGTTTGACGACACACCAAATTTTGGCGCCGTTGCCGGGGAACGGTGTTAAGTGATTTATTTCTTTTAAGTTTTGTTTCCTTTTTATTTTTGGAACTAATATTTGCAGTGAATTTTTCTGAAAGTTTGTCAACGACATTGAAGAGAAGGATTTTAAACATTCGGACATGGCCAGTCAAAAAACTTTAAGGGAGTTGTTATTTCCTGATTTTAATGAACATGCTTTCTGCAGTGATTTTTCTAATATTGAGACTCCCCATCAATTTGGAATATGGCAAGATGTTCCAACAAGGGTCAACGAGGTGAGTAGTTCTTCTCTCGAACATAAAATAGATTCCCTAATTTCTATTGTGGAAAGATTTGTTGTAGGACAAACCCAACAATTGAAAGCATGTGGTATTTGCTCGAACATGAGGCATCCAACCGATAAGTGTCCCATTCTTTATGATGATCCATATTCGAACCCCTACAACCAAGGATGGTTGGATCAACCAAACTTCAGTTATGGAAATTGGCCACAAGAGTTCCAACAACCACAATACCGACCACAATTTCAATCTCAGCAACCCTCTTCAAATCAAGGTACGTCTTTAGAAGAAATTGTTAAAAGTTTGGCTAACAGCACTCAATTGTTTCAACAGGAAACCCAACGGTTACAACAGGAAAATCAACGATTTCAACTAGAGACAAGAATCAGCATCCAAAACTTGGAAAATCAGGTGTCGCAACTGGCAACGACCATAAGTCGAATGGAGAAAAATAATGGGAAGTTAACCTCTCAAGTAGAGATCGACCTGGAAAAAAATGTGAGTGTTATGGTGGTCAAGAATGAAGGGAAACTGCAGGACAACTCATCGACAACTGAAGGAGATAAAGAGGGCGAACAAACCAAAGTATCAATATTAAATGAATCGGCCACGAAGGTAAGTGAGGAACTGAACAACTCAAATTTGAAACTAACTATCTTTTCTCCTTTTTCTGGTAGGTTGACATATTCCAAGGAACAAGATGATGAGAAGGAGATGGACTTCACTGTTCATGACTCTTTTGTGCAAAATAAATTGAATTTTGTGTTTGAAGAGAATTTTACAAATAATTTTGCACAATGGGATAAATTTTTTCAAGACAAACTCCCACATCGGAAACGATTTATGGTAGGCCATAAAGTCCTTCATTTCAATTTAAGATTGAAATTCATTCCAGGCAAGTTAAAGTCAAAATGGACCGGACCGATGTTTGAGCGAGGTTGAAAAGAGAAGATCATGTCGAGCCAAAGACATGAAACAAAGGCGCTTATTGGGAGGCAACCCAATCTTTTCTTTATGTTTATTTTTATTTTTATTTTTATTTTTATTTTTGTTTATTTATTCTCATTTATGTTGATTTGATTTAGTCTTGAACCTTGATTTAGGTTTTAAAAAAAAAAAAAAAAAAAAATTTCAGAAGCGGTCGTAGTATAGGGCGTGCCCACGCCCTAACTCCTACCCACATCTGCCCATATCACTCCCACTGGCAGACGTACTCCCACGATAGGGCGTGACCACGCTCTACGATCCATCCACGTCTGGCCCTTCGACCATTAGATAGACAGAATCTCACTTCATTTAGGGCGTGCCCACGCCCTAAAATCAACCCACTTCTGTAAAAAAAAAAAAAAAAAAAAAAAGAGAGAGAGATAGAAACAAATTTCACTTCTATTTTAACACTTGCATTTTATTTTTTTTTAGGGTTTCTCTCTCTATCTTGAAGCCTCAATAATGGAACGAAATGCTTGATCATTACGGTGTGCCCACGTCATAGCTTTTTCTCGAGTTCGTTGGAATTGTTTCTCCATTCTCCACTCTACCCTAGGGGAGTATTGTTCTCACCTTTCTCTTTTATTTCTTCGTTATTTGTTATTTGTTATTTGTTTTTTTTTATTTTATTTGATTTATTTATACATTTTTTATCTCTCTTAACTTGAGCATACATTGAGGACAATGTATGATTTAGGTGTGGGGGGATGTTAGGTGTTTTTCTCTTTGTTTTGGTTTTTGACACTATATTTGTTTTTTTTATTAGTTTAAATTTTGTTTCTTCAAAAATGAAAAAAAAATGAAAAAAAAAATTGAAAAAAAAAAAAAAAATTCCAAACTTTCTTTGTTGATGTATGCTATTTGGTTGGCTAGAGATATATGAAAAATGGCTTGTATCAATGGCTTTTGTGTTTGAAATGGCTTCTCATGTCTTTAATAGTTTTCTTTGAATGATGAACATATAAGATTTGACAAAAACCCTACTTAAAAAGTGAGGTTTTGAGCCATAAACGAGCAAATTCATTCTTTGTGCTCGAGATTATTTTTCTTGATGAGTGATTATCACACTTGAATTGCACATTCTAGAACTTGCATTGTTATGCATTTCGAGACCACATTATAGAATTTTATGCATTGAAATGACAAAGGCACTTAGGTTCTACCCCATTTTTGGCTTTCTTAAAATCCATACCCTGATTTCATAAACCCTTAGTTACCCAATTTGAGCCTTTACCCTTTTTCTTCTTTAAAACCCACTCAATACAACACCTAGCCTTTGATTTTAGCCTTCGTTTCAAACCCTAATACCAAAGGTATATATATTTAATTGCATGATTTTGGTTTTATATTCGCCTCAATAGGAAGATGATGATTGGAATTTTGATGTTGACATTTTCATGAAGATGATATATGTTCGAAAAAAAAAGCAAGAGAAAACAAAAAGCAAGAAAAGAAAAAAGAAAATGCTGAAAAAAAAGAAGAAAAAAAGAAAAGAAAAAAAAAAGTGGATGAGAAAGAGAAGTATTGTATTTTGATTGAAAATTTATTTATACTTCAATTATGAAAAATTGAGAAATCATTTGACATCTTGTAAATTGTTTGCTGTTGGCTATATATTTGAAGAGCAAGAAGTCAAATTTTGTTTATTGATTGCTTGAGGCAAAAATCAATCGATGTTATGAGAATTATGTAGTTAATTATATATTTCTTTTGGTACATTTTTAACCCTTAAATATCCCCTTATCCTACCTTTTACCCAAACCCCATTACAACCAATAAAAGACCTTTTGATTGATACATGAAATTCTAATTTTTAAGTGGTGGAGATTTGATATATTTGCAAGCATATGGTAATGCCAATTCCAATGTGTTGATTTGAGTGTTGTTGAAATATTCTTCACCCTTTCGAGTGCATTAGAGTGATCCCTTGGAGAGGATTGTCGAATCTTGCTGTTTTGATTTCATAAGTGACTGTTGGGATATGTGGAGGTTGTTTTAGTGCAGAATGCTGTGAAATACTTGTTGTTTCGATTGTATTTTTGGTTTGACTCTTATAGTAATTATTAACTTGGACGCTTGGAAGAAAAAAAATAGGTTGGATAGTTTTAATTTTATTTTAGTTAGAGATACTTGAGGACAAGCATCATCTAGGTGTGGGGGAATTTGATAGGGCTTAAATAAGTGTAATATTTGCGATTGATTTTGTATTATTTTTGAATAAATATTACACTAATATTTATGTTTTGTGACATTTGATTTAGGAGGAGACTTATTTTGGAAAATGAAGAAAAATGAGCTAAATTGGAGCAATTTTGTAAAGTATGGAAATTGGACAGCAATGCTCTTTCATTAGCACGTGGGCACGTGGATTTCAACAGGCAAGCAAGAGGTTTTGAAGATTTACTGCAGTAAAAACTTTCTTTCCTAGTTACACATTCAAGAGGAAGTTGGGATGGAATTGAAGATATTGAAGAATTTTATTCCATTCCTAATATTTAGGAAAAGAAATTTTTAAAGATGTAAATTTGTTAGATATTATGTTTTAGGATTTTTACTTTTTACTTTTTACTTTATTTTTATTTAGTAGTTATTAGGGTTAGAAATATTTACTTTTTACAAATAGGAAAAATTCTATTTTCTTTAGGGTTTTCTACTCCTATATATATAGGAGTATTCCAAACCTTGGAGAACCTTGGAGGAGGCAGCCGGGCAGCCCCTTGGGGGCAGCACTATTCACGTCTACAGTAGCAGCCTTCAGCCGGGAGAAAAACTCTTTGTTCTTTTCTTCATTTCTTAGAATCAATATTCATTTTTTATGAGTTTTCTTTTTATTATGCTTTGTTTTTAATTTATTTTTCTAGTCAAAGGATTATTGAAGTTTTGATGAATAATGATTGTGAGATCTAAATGATCTTATTTGCTTGATATTTGTGGGTATTTATTTAATCTCTATGCTTAGTGTTTATGACCGTTTTGGGATTGTTAAATAGAGGCCTATGTTTGATAACCCTAGAATAGTCTACAACCATTTAAAAATAGCAAGGTTTGTGTGTTTTTAATGGAGTGGTGATTGACATAATTTTATGGCCTCGCAAGCGGTAGGATTTATGTCAAGAGATTAGGTAATCTAATTTAAATAAATCCAGATTGGAATTTACTGATTAGAATTGGGTCTCTCTAGATCTTAATGCTGTCGGAACATTAAATCCAACGAGGGTCTCTTGGGTTGTCTTTCGATTAGGGAAGTAATTAACGATGGTATCTTGATTACCGAAGAAGTACGGAGAGATTGGTCGCTTCGTGGTACTTAGCGGCTATAACCAATTTATTCGCATAATATCGAGTAATTTTTGTATCGATGATCAATCAAATACATCAAGATGGAAATAACTCCTTTGGCTAGGTTTTCTCTCATTGATATCCATTCTTTTAATTGACATTATTTAGTTGTTTTATTTTAATTAATTTATTTATTTTTGTTAGATTTAGATCATCTCTCAAACTCCCAATATTTTCATTTTCCTTGAAAGAGATAAATCCGCCGTTCCCTGTGGATTCGACCCTGCTCACCCTAGACTTGTCTTTAGTGAAGTAGGTAATTTTATTTTTGGTTGTTTGACGACACACCACCTCGCCTCGTCCAAGTTCTTGTTCCCGTTATTGTATAACCGTCAGGTAACTGTCTTTGTTCACCTTGCCTTGTACAATGTTATTATATGCTTCCATATTTCTATATTACTTATTTTAATGCTTTTTGTCTTTGTTTTCCTTTCTTTTCAAAATATCTATACATACACATGTACATATGGATTGGATTGCATGTTCTCTAGTATTTTTCCTTTTATGTTTTCACTTGTTTTTCTTTTCCTATTTTGTTATTACATATCTTTTATAATTTTAAATTTAAGTTTTATTATTTTTGATACTTTCATGATGGATAGAATGAATAGAAATCTTCAACGACGTAAACGATATGCAAAAATATTATCGGATCAAAAAAATGAACTCTTGCGTCTTCATCAAGAGGCCTATGCTGCAAAGACAAATAAAAATAAAACTGATACTGTAGAAACTACAAACACTTTTGTTCAAAATAATACAAACTAATAATCATAGCACTTATGTAACTGAAGCGTTTGATGGTTCAAATACCAATAACCAAAGTCACATTCTTGGAACGCTACATCTGGCAACTAAAATTGATGGAACTTCCCTCTCTGCTTCAACTGGCCTGACTAAGAATCCCATTCCTAGCAAAAGCTCATGTGCATTGAATGTAGGCCAACAAAATTATAATATTGGTGCCTCCATTACTATCTCGCATGCGTTGTTCAAAATGACCGGTTTTCTTTTATTCCTCCCTCAAATGCACCACTTCCATCATCTCCTCGCTGTATGAATAGGGTTTTTGAAATATTTTTCTTTTTTGTCTGCCGCGTAAACTTAATTCTTTAAAAAAAGTTTAAAAAAATTGGCACATCTCCTCCCTTCAAATATTCATTTTATCCATTTTGTTATGGCCTTTTTTTTTCCTTTCTTTTCACTTCACTTCGCAATAATTATACAATTATCTTAATTTCTTTTAAAAGCAAAAAACACAAATCTTTAGAAATCTAATTTGTTTTTCTCTTACTAAATTTTTTTCCTTTCTTACAAGATAGTACCTACTTTGCAAGTCATTCATGTCAAACCTATGTCACTACTTTGCAAGCCATTCATGTCAAGCTTATGTCAAACTTCAGCATCTACAAATTGGTTTCTATATAACTTACACCAGTAATTTATTGCTCAGTTAAGTGCAATTTTCCTTTTCCATTTTTTCCGTCTTGAATTTAAGCGTAAGACGATCCTCAGATTTATAACAAATTGCAACTCCTTCTCTTAGGAAGAAAAAGTTTTCTATTGGACAACATTCCACAACAATCTCTTCTGCTTCCTGATACTTCAGACTGTGAATATTGCACAGCTAAACGATTTCATTTGGAGGCTCCTTTTTGTTGTCGTGGAGGGGAAATATCTATAGTGGCACCTAGAATGTCTTATTCTCTTAAATACCTGCTTTGGTCATGATGAGCAATGTGAACACTTTCGTACTAGCATCCGCACTTATAATAATAATCTTCCTTTTACATCATATGCCGCAAAATATGACAGCGAGTTTACAAAGAATAAACACGGAGTTTATACTTTTCGTACACAGGGATAAGTCTATAATCTCCTCAATAGTCTGATGCCCTCAAGTAAGAAAACATGTGGAATCCAACTTTATTTTTACAATATGGATGAGGCCGTCACAAGGAGAACTAATAACTGTGATAAACTGAGAAAAAACGCTTTAGAATTCCTTCTTAATATTCTTCATGATAATCCTTATGCAAGATTTTTTAGGGATTTGAGGAGTGTTCAGGATCTTGAAAACTATAAAATCATTCTTAACTGTTATCCAGTATTTGATGAGCGAGTATACAATCTTCCTACTGCTCGTAAGTTGCTGTCATTTGGACTAAAACAGATGAAACTGTTAACTTAATTCCTCACATCCAAGTTTATAACTATTCTAACACAAGCTATAGAGTCCAACCTTATTATGCATGCTATAATCCTTTGCAATATCTTCTTTTGTTTTCACGGGGTGAGTCTAGATGGCATCATGGAATTAAATGACTCTATAAGAAAGGAAGAAGATGTAATGATCTCTCTGATTCCACCAATTCCACCATTGACCTTTTCTCAGTTGACAGTCCCATATCTATACATTTTTCCTTTCCTTTTTAATTGCTGACGACAATAGGAATGGAGAATATACTGTTTCAGTAAGGAAATACTACTGCTAAAGACTCCAAATAAAGAATAATGACGACTCCATGTTGTTGCAGAGTCTTAAACTATTGCAGCAGTTTGTGGTGGGCACTTATATTAAAATAGAGACTTCTAGACTTGAATTTTATATAAAAAAAAAAAAAAGAAATTAGGACAGAGATTCTGCAAGGAGTATTAGACAATATAGCAATTGGTCAGACACAAGGTCATCAGGTTGGTAGCAGAACAATATTATAACTTCTTTTGTTAGTGGTCCGAGAGATATGAGACGAAGATATTTAGATGCTATGACTTTGGTTCAAAGGTATGAAAAGTTTGATATTTTCTTGATAATGACGTGTAATCCAATGTGGAAGGAAATTCAGGACAATTTGGAGTATCAAGAAAAATCACACGATAGACCAGATTTGTTAGTTCATGTTTTTAGAGCCAAATTTGAAATATTGAAATCTGAGCTTATGAAAAGACAAATTTTTGGAGAAGTTGAGGCATGTGTTTATGTTATTGAGTTTCTAAAGTGTGGATTTCCTTATGCTCACTTGCTGTTGATATTGAACCACAATCTAAGTTGTTTAATTTAGAATCCTATGATAAAATTGAATGTATTGAAATAGCTCAGGAAAATCATTACTTATATTCCCTTGTTGTTGAGCACATGATTCATGACTCTTGTAGTAATATGGAAAAGAATTATCCCTGCATGAAAAATAGTGTGTGCAAGAATCACTATCCTAAAAACTTCTCAAATTACACAATTCATGTAGAAGATACATATCCCCATTATACAAGAATGGACAATGGCAAAATAGTCAAAGTACGAGGTTATGATTTAGACAATCGATGGATCATACCTTATAATCCATATCTCTTGCTTTGCTAAACTATCACATAAATGTATAGATGTGTTCCACTTTGAAACTTGTAAAGTATCTCTACAAATATATTTTCAAAGGTCATGATCTCATAAGTTTTCAAATAGTTCATGAGGATTCTTTTGATAATATTGATAAAATAAAAGAATTTTTAGTAGGCAAGATGGATTTCTCCTCTTGAGGCTTTATGGCGGATTTATGAATTCTGACTAAATGAAATGACCCAGCAACTTATACTCTTCAAGTTCATCTCCCAAATCAGCAAGTTGTTTCGTTTAACAATAACTCTAATTTAGCCTGCATACTAAGAAATGTTGACTTCTCCGTAACCATGTTAACTGAATTTTTTAAATTAAATAAGTATAATCAAATGGCACAACAGTTGCAATGCCTATATAAAGAATTCCCTGAACATTTTGTTTGGAGTCCTATAATAAAAGCATGGTCAGAAAGAAAACGTCAGACAGTTATAAGAAAGTTAGTTACTGTAAGTCTTAAAGAATGTGAACGATATTTTCTGAAACTTTTACTTACTCATGTTCATGGACCAACATCTTTTAATGATCTATTGACCATTGAAGTGGAAAAAATTTATTCGTATATAGAAGCTGCACTAAGACTCGGCCTATTAAAATCTGATCAATATATTGAAAGAACTTTTACTGAGGCTATCGTTTTTCAAATACTATCATCTCTTAGATTACTATTTGCCACTGTCTTATGTTATTGTTCTCCCGCAGACCCTACATCTTTATGGGAAAAATTCTAGTATGACCTTTCGGTTGACTATGACCATGATGTGAAACTAGGACAACTTTATTCCTTCGAGGTAAAAAACAAGGTTCTCTTTGACTTCAATAGGCTACTGTTTTAGATGGGAAAAAGTTTAGCTAATTATCAAATAATTAATGATTAGTTTGGATTTTAGTACCAAAAACAAATGACAAAAGAAGTCGAAAGCGAAACAAACATTCAGATTGATCCGAAAGATTTACTTCTTCCTTCAAAGTTGAATTCCAAACAAAAATATGCATTTGATGTGATAATGGATTCTATTTTTACCAATAAGAGTTAATCCTTTTTAATTAATGGCCCTGGTGGAATTGGAAAAACTTTCCTATATCGGTCACTACTACATAGAGATCCAAAGGTTATATTGCTATTGTTATTGCAACATCAGGTGTTGCAGCATCATTCTTCCATGAGAAAGAACTACACATTCAAGATTCAAGATACCGTTGGATTTCTCAAAAGTAAAAACTTGTCAATTAAGTAAACAAAGTAGCATTGCTAAAATAATTGTTGAATCAAAACTAATCTCGTGAATGAAGCATCAATGGCAATAAGACAATCTATAGAAGTATTTAATGATTTGCTTAAAGATATAATAGACTATGAAATTCCTTTTGGAGGCAAAATTATTGTTTTCGGTGGAAATTTTAGGCAAACATTACCCGTCATAGAATAGGCTTCCAAACAGATTCTCATAGATTCAAGCCTTTTGAATTCACCTTTATTGTTCAATTATTTTTTTATAGGGTACTGAGAAACGATGAATTACTTCAAGATATAGTTATGCATAAAAAAGATGATTACTACAATCCTGACATCTCTTTTAGAGCCAATAAGAAAATAACAAAAATATATAATTTAAAAGTAACACAAAAGGTAACACAACTATTTCCACTAAAAAAGTTTTACAATATGAATTTTTCGTGATGATTATACTTACCGTGTTGTGTGTGCCAACTAATTTCTGATAGTATGGGTAAGAGTGCAGTTCTCTTTTGAGTACATTTTTTAGAAACATTGATACATGACTTGTAGCATTTGCTTTCATTCTACAGCAGCTGCGCTTGATTTAAGTTTCTTGTGTAATTCATGCAAGGAAAGACGAATAACTAAACCAAGGTGACTTTTTTCGTCTTTGTATATATCTTAATATTTCACGTTTATTTCTATAATAGTTGGATGGTATTTGTGTTATGATTTCAGTCATCTTAGTTACCCATTCGATCTTATTCAGATGGATCTTTTTAACTTTTTCCACCATTCTCCTTGTACACTTAATTTCATTCCTATATATATTCTTTGTCATTTACAGATGTCGTTTTAATGTGGATTTGCAAGATGACACCGGTAAAGTGACGGCTTCTATGTTTGGAGACTTAGCTGAGAAATTGCTAACTTTTACAGCAGTTAAAGCAATGGAACATTTTACCCAAGTTGTTATTTATCCAGTCAGTGCATCATTTGTTCAAAAAATTACCATACTTCAACTAGACTAACACTCATTGATTCATCGTCCATATACAAAATATATATTCACAAAATACTTTTCAATCCTATATATCATTTCAAACAAGTTTCATTTTCAATTTAATACATTAATTTATATATATATATATATATATATATATATATTTTTTTTTTTTTTTTTACAAGAACATTGAACTCTCACTTAATGCTATCCACCAAGTTTTGAAAGAAAAGATATTCGTCACACATATAAGACCTATTCAGTCTGAAACAACGGATATAAAACAACGTTTCACTATCATATACTATTGTGATGCGTCTAAATATAACGCTGATAGTCCATTCATTTCTCAACCTACGATTGACTCTTTTTCCTCTTCCCTTACTTTAAATGCATATCAACTGGGTGCAACCTCCATATTCTTCCCAGGATATCAAATTTTCCGTCTTCTTTTTACAATATAATAACTTTCTCATGTTGTTTCACTAGTTTCAGAAACGATGATTTTTTCGTCAAAAGCCAAGGTTTCACTGGTTCAGAAGTTTGATAACGCAGAAGAGGATAGCCTAAAGACCATATAACCTCCACAGCCCATAGATGTAAACCTTCCTAAAAAGTAAAAAATAGTCTAAACTGCTCCATTATTAAAAAATCCTTTTATTTGTATGGAGCCTAAAGAGCCAACGAGTCAATGTTAGTTGTGTTTTTGTGTTCTGAAGAAAACTATAGGCACTCTTCATATATATTGATCTAGAAACTAATACTTTTTGATTTCCTGAATGCTGTCTCAAGATCTACTTAATTTTGATTACAAATACTTCCTCTACATCATCCATTATCTACATCATTCATTCAAGCATGTTTTATGTCCATATCATTCAAAAATGAACTTTAATAATAACAACACTAAATTTCATCATCAAGCAATAAATACAATTAAAAATATATATTTTTTAGCAGATAAGTGAAGAAGCTCTCTCAGATAAATATAATAAAAAAATAAGATAAATATAATCAAAAAATATAAAAGTACACTAACGAGTTACTACAAAACAAAAAAAATATTCTGGTTTACAACTTATTTTCACATTTCCCTCACGTTTTCTAATGCTAGCATTCTAAATACCTTTCATTATTTATTGTATAATTTTATCTCTGAACTAAAAAAATTACAAGCCTTACCGTTATTGTTCATTGGATGAAGAACAATGGATGTGCGCTCAACAAATTTACAATCGCAAAATATTAATTTAGAGTCGTGTTGCTTTTTTTTGCACTACGACCAGATATAAAACTTTTGTCTAATACAGTTTTTTATATTTCTATACTTTTTTGTAATCTGATGTGAACTAAAAATAAATTAAAATTGTTGAATGTCTTTACTTATAAACCATAGCTTTTACCTCTATAATTTCGGATGCTGTTAGAACAACACCATCAGAATAGAATTAGATTTAGACGTGGAATCCATCATTGGTCCTTTACCCTAAAGACTAACCTGTGTGAAGATGCACCACAAAAATACCTTCATACCAATCTTATTAAAGAACATCACACATTGCTCCTTAGACATGTCGGAGATCTTGATATCATTCATTTCTGTGAATTGCAAAAGCAAGTCTACCTAAACTAGACAGTTCTGTTGCCCAATATTTTGCAAGAACATGATTTGATACTTTCCTATATAAATAAATGATAATAATATATATAAATATATATAAATATATATATATAATTGCCACATTTGTCTACAAGAAATGGTTCCATTGTAACGTTCAAAGAACTGTCTCTTCATCACTCAAACCTGATTTGGTCCACAATCTTTGCAGTTCTGTGAGCTTTTATCAACATTTTGTGTGGTGAATCTGCATAAATTAGTAATATATTCATAACAAGCATTTCATGACCTCTTCAATTTTAACACATTTTTTGTTAATATTTACCCTTGTCTTTGTTTTGTGTTTTGTCATTAAAAAATATCTCACTTTATCCGCTATTTTCTCAATGGTGAAAAAACTCTAACTGTAATTCTAAAAACTAGAATAGAATCGATTGAACTTGGAATCGAATAAACGCATATTAAGAAGAACTGGAAGGATTTTGTTCTCAGATATAATCTCCAGCATAATGATGTGCTTGTCTTCAATCCAGAATCCGAAACAATATTTTTTGTTATTATTTTTTATACTTATGGAGTTAAGAGAATATTTTCTTGGTATTATACATTCTCAGTGTATTCACAGGGTTAGATTTATATTACATTCTTCACCCTAAGTTTATTTTCATATTTCGTCAATCAATCAAGATCATGTATTTTAAGTTAAAAATTTAATTACTTTTTCGTGTGTTTTTGGTGTATGGTATTAGACATATTATACTAAGAGAGCAAAAAAAAAAATAATTTTTTTATGACAAATTTTCGTTGGTGATTTAAAAATAATATGTGAAAAGATTTAAGAAAAATATTAATAGAACCAATTCAAATTTCATGAGATTTATAATTAATCTGTTATGTATACACAAACTATATAAAAGTCTCGCTCCCCAAACTATTCTTTCATATATTTCACTTACATTTTTGTCTACCTTAGTCGATAAACTTTTCAACCTTCGTTGACAAGACTTTTTTTTTTATTTCATTGTATTGTATTGTTGTATATTTGGATGTCTTACAGCCCTCTTTCTCTGAATAATGTAGATATCTTTTTTCAATTTTTTTTCTTTTTATTATTTAATCATTTTTTTTATGTTCTCTATACTTTTAAACTCACTCTAATTTTATATTATATTTTTTATTTTATTTTATTTTCTCTTTCATCTCTTGTAAATTAGTTTCCAAAATTTAAAATTAAGACTTTATCTAAATAATTGAGTCAAATATTGTTATAGCTCCCAAAAATCAGAATATTTATATTTCTCCAAAAGGATATAAAAATTTTTCTAATAATCTTATTATTGTTTTTTTTTAAATAATCATCAAACACAATTCAAATAAATTATGAGAACTTCAGTGATTTTAGAATAAATACAAAATTAAAATTAAATCTGTATTTTATCACACATCCCAAATTAAGTTTCCCATTTACATTTTTGTCCACCTTAGCGGACAAAAGAAGCATCCTTAATTGACAAAGGCTCCAGCCTTCATCGACTAAGGCTCAAGTCCTAGTGTCTACTTCATACACTTGTATCTTACAACCTAGACACAAGCATGGGTGACATTTGTAGTTCCTCTTCCTCAATGCATGTCAAATCCTCATTATCACTTTCATAGAAAGAAAAAAAGAATAATTCAACTTGCAAAAATGACCAGATCTTTGAAAAAGATTTATGTCTCAGTTTTCTATGCATCTTTTCATACTGACAATAGCATTGTCCTTATGTATTACCTAGGCTTGACTAGATTGTAAAGGTCAGAAAGCAAAACTCAATAATAGGAAAAGAAGGGTGGTGAGAGGGTGCAATAATAAGATGAGAACAAAATTTTCTTTTTTTTAAATGGCTAAATCTCTCGACACAGTTTCAGAGGAAAACACCTAAAATGTTTAAATTTACAGGTGCGAAACTAAACATTGGTAAAGTTTAAAATTTCTTAGAAATCAGATATGCCTAGCAAATTGTTAAAGATGGCATTATAATAAAATCCTTTCATGACACCTCCTCTTCTTCGTTGTTTGATAGTGCATCCTGCTAAATCTGTTTAGATTATAATATAGCCTCATGTCAAAGAATTTCAGTCTTCTCTTAATAATTGTGTTGTACTTTTTTGTTTTCCATCTATTTGTAAAAGCTGTCAAAATAGTAGAATTATAAGGTTGATGGCATTTTGCTAAGTTGTTCAAATGAAGTCTAATTATTACTTGCTAAGATTTTGATGCAAGACATTCTTTTTTATATGCAGGCAATGCATATTGCACCTATGTACATTGCTGAGACAGCTCCAAATGAGATACGAGGTCAACCGATCTCGCTCGTGAAGTTCTTTATTGTTTTGGGGATAGTTGTAAGTGCTTTAAGTTTACCTTGAGAAATTGTGCTTCCATTGCAGGAAGTCATATGAGTTTGAATTTTTTTTTTCCTCCTTTTATATGTCTTTGTCCTCTATTATTTGCATCTTCACAGGGTGCAGAACCTTCCAAGAAGTTTGCAAAAACTTAGTAGTTGGACGTCTCGTAGGTAGGTTATAATGCTGATAGCTTTTTAGTTGACGTAGTTTCTGGTTGGCTCTATATTTATGGAGCAAGTTCCCCTTTATCAATTATTATGGGAATCAGAATGTGGTGGCTTCCATCATGACCTCGATGGATACTTCTGTGTGCAGTACAAGGGAAAATGGATATGCAGAATATAAAAGAAACCTCTATATGTTGTTTGTGCCAGCTTAGGGGTCAAGGGGAATAGTGAATGAACTTCTGCAAAAGTGGATGTAATTTTGGCTGATCTTGCTATTGTTTGTCAAGAAAAAGAAATTACTCTGAAGGAAATGGTCCAAGGAAAGTTCTTGAAAGCCCTTACCATTGGTGTAGAGTTAGTCTTTTTTCAGCAGGTATCTTTACTAATTAGCACTATTTTATGACCATTTTTTCCATTATCCTGAACTAAGGGCAACCTACTTGTAACCAAATCACTGAGCAACCAAGTGTGTTGTATTTTGCTGCATCAAACCTTTAGGTACACTTGTTAAATCTCTAAAGGCTACATAATATTAACCGCAATGAATGGTATGAGAAAGATCATGCCCTTTCTGAAATCAATCCGTGAAATCAAATCATGTAGTAAAACAATCCATGCAGAATTTTACTCCAACAAAGCAAACTCATGAAATTAAATAATGTAGCAAAACAATTCAATAAAATAAGTAGAGTAGAATCCATGTAGTCTTTTTTACTCTAATAAAACAATCCATAAAATGAAATTATATAAATTTTTTAACTCCAACTGAAACACTCAATTATTTTCATACACACTTGGTCAAAACACTTCCCATCACCGTTTATTTTTTAACTCATCTCATTCCTACTACTTACCTTTTTAACTCAACCATAATCCTATCACTTTTTTTTTTTTTTTTTTGGTACATGTCTTGGACACCGCCCGATATCCGGGATTTCGTCTCGACTAATCCGAACCGACCGCTGCAGTGGCTCCGTTTCGGAGGGCGGGTCTCCCAACGGGGAACACTCCATACACATGAGGGTCCGATACTCCCGGTGGGAGTCGAACCTCGGTCATGCTTACGTACATTATCTTATCACCTTCCCTACCACTTGCCCTGTAATATTTTTTCCAATAACAAACAACAAAAACAACTAAACACATTCTTTTCCTCTGCTTTAAATTTAAATAATAACACTAACAATCATCACACTCCAATCCTCACACTTGTAACTTCACTATTTTCATCAGTGGCTTTTTCCAACTCCTCCTATTTCCTAACAACTTCATCTTCTCATCTTCGAATCCCCTAAAAACAAAACAATAGCATCTAAAAGCAGAATTTTCAAAGAAAAGAAAGCTGATGTGTAGGCATTCGACCCCAACAGCTTTCTATCGATTAAGAAAAGTAAGTTGTTCAAAAAATATTTTTTTAATAGAAATATCATTCGAGTTCGTTTAATTGATTGGAATTTTTGAGAAATATTGGATTTAGATACGGTGATTATTTATATCAAATCTGTTTTAAATAGATTATTGAGCCAAATAGATATATATATATATATAAGCAAGCTATCAAAATATTTTACAATAATATAGAAATCACAGATGACCACCAAGACTAAGAAAAAGAGTAGCAGGAAAATAGTGAAACTCATTTTCATGTCAATGGTATTCGATTGCCATGTGGCTTTCTTACGTATATTAATAGGAAATATATTGAAATCAACTCTAAAATCATTTGATCAAAAAATGATTTAAAATACATTCCGTATCATGATTGTGAGTCATACATGAAATTTAATTACATGCAAGCTGGAAGTCATGCCTCAATTTTATTAGAGAATTTTTTGTTCATGTCATGCATCATGAGGAGACGTAATCCTGGTTTATATTTTCCCGTTCCTTATTTTATGATTTTTGCTCATAGCACGGATAGATTAAATTTATCCTATACTAACGTTATTACCGATATTCTGCAAAACTATGGAATTCTTTCCCCAGGGAAAATAGCACTCAACTCACTAGCAGAAATAGTATAAATACAATATCATTGTACAGAGCAAATTGGGTGTTCCAAAACAATGAATGGAACATGAATAAAGAAAATAGGATAGAACATGTTCACGTTGATGTTCAAGATATTACGCAAAACCAAAAACCCAGTGTATGTGATGACGACAGAAGACACTACTCAACATCACCCTCCAAGAATTAGAATGATTTCGTTAATAGAATGGATAGAATGGAGATGATGGAGATAAAAATCACAGATAAAATAAATGCTAGATTTAATGCTTTGTAGGACAATTTTGATACTTGGAAAATGGATATCAAACAAACTATCAATGATTTTGATTGCAAACTGAGAGAACTTGAAAACAACATGAAAAATGTCATGAAAGGCATATATGATTTCAAACAAGAAAGTACACAACAATACCAAAACATAGAAAACTTCACACAACGGAGTACCAAATATCAAGAAGATAGCAAAATGAAATTGAATAATATGTCTGACGATCATAAAGCCACTGCCAATTTTGTTCGGATAATGATGAAGACCTTAAGCACAAAAGGAATTCTGGAATACCCTTCTTCTTCTTCGTGCCCTGCTCTACCAAACTTACATACATCTCCTCAACCAAATCCTATAAATTCATCTAACATCCAGAATCCATTTAATATTTGTACCATTGCAACAAGTTCAATCGGTACATCTACTACTGCTCCTACTTTCATGTCTACGGTACCTATGCCATCCATGCCATCTCTTCCACCATTTCAAATAAATGCCTTTCTCTCTACTTTGTCTCCTCTACGGTAGCAAAGAAAAAGAGAAAGGAAATGCCTAAAATGAGAGAACAGTGATCAATTTACGTTTTTGAAAATATCCGAAAAGGTTATATTTTTTTGTCATTAGAATATGTTTTCTATTTGTTGTTCACATCTCTTCTTCCATCATTTCAATTTCATGTTTTATGTATTTTATATTTTCTATGTTTTCTTTATTTCATTTAACTCAGACCCATTAGCGTATTTCGTTTAGCTTTTCATTTCACTAAGTTGTGGGTCTCTCTATCTCTCTGTCTCAATTTGTTCTTTGAGCAATTTACTGACATTTCTTAATAGAGAAGCAAAAATTCAAAAGAGAGAAAAAAGCAAAGACCAAATTCATGTGCATTTCGCAAAGCTTTTCCCTTCAAATTCTTCACAAATCTCTCTAATTCTTCTCACGCCTCTCATTTGTGATTTCTCTCTTCTCTATTTTCTCTCTATCTTTCCCCCCTTGAAAACAAAGGGGACATTGAACATCGAAAGTTTCCGACATTAGTTGAAAATAAATGTTTTTTTATAATAGTTAAAGACATCTCATTGCATCAAATTATAAAAAAATTATTATAATTTTTTATCATCAAAGAGATAATATTTTATATTTTGTATTATTTTCCTTCATATATTATCCAACTAATTAAAAAGTCAAAACTAACCATAACTACAACAAGGAAAATAACTTCTTCATTCTCTTAATGATCATTCATAAAAGCAAAAAAAAAAAAAAAAAACACAAAGGACTTAGCTACTAACTTGGGTTTCCTCCTCTATGAAAGACAAATTAACAATATTATAACTCAGTTAAAAGAAAGAATGAAACTACTCATATTATAATCATATAATTGTTCAAATGATAATTAATACAGAAATATAAAAAATTCTGTTTTTTTAGATTAGAATTCTTAAAAGAGATCTATGAGATCGTTGTTGTGTGTTGTTAGATCATACTCCTTTCAATCATCTTTACCTCAATTGAAGAGCATCCTTATATTATTCTTATATTTGTTCCCGTTAATATGTACTATAATCAAAATTGTCTTAGTTTCAATTTAATTCCATTAACTCAAAATAGATTCCATATTCAACCATAATAAAAAAAGTTTCCTTTAAAAATGTCAATTAAAGTTGTATTTTAATAAGTAATTCTCACACTATTTGGAATATGGTTGAAATGCATGTTTGTAATTTGCTGATAACTCGTTTAACTGGATTTATTTTTCTCATAACTTTTTATTCATCGAATTATATACGGTAGTTCGATTGTTGATTATTTATGTATTTTCACACTTCTTTTCATACACATAGTACTGGCGTTATAATATTTTTTAATTTTTTAGATGTATCAAGCCAGTAAATTATAACATATACCTATCTTGAGTTTCTAGTTTCAACCAATACTGTGCTTTTCACCATATTTTTTAAACTCAAACTTTAAAACTCTGCACTGTGCGAGCGCAGCGGCTCTTCCAGGTTGTTAAATTATGCTCAAGGCGTAATGATTCAACCCGACCCGAATTTTTTTGGGGTTCGGATAAGATATTTGCCCAAGGAAACTTTCTCCGACTACTTGAAGACATACCAACGGGCAGGCGAAGACATAATTCCCCCACCCCATTATCCGACTCGACCAATCCTTTGAGCGAATGTGTTACTGAGTATCAATTCTGAATCCTAAGCCGATCATCAAAAAAAAATTCGAGAATGGAAGTGAGCAGCGTGGTAGCAGGGGATGTGAGGCAGCTTCTCCCTCTTTGCCGTTGGACTAGTATCTTACCAACACCATTACCATTAACCGTGCCAGTCAAGAAGAAGCTCGAATTGAACTCCAACCCAGGATTAGGATTCTTGTGTTCCGGTTCAAGGACATCCTCTTCTTGCTCCCTTATTTCTCGCATGTCTTTGGGGCCGGTATGTTTATGTCAATTCATGTCTTTGGTTATTTTTGCTTCGGTTTTCATTTATTTATTTTTGGTTTTTGCTGGGTTTTATTTGGCATATGTTATGTGGCTCTCATTTGACTCGTCAGTTGTTTGGTACTCAACCACCATGTTGTGAGCTAGGTGTATACCTAGAAATGTTTTTGGGAAAAACATTCAGACCCATTCGGAGGAATCAAGTAATAGTTGAAACTGTGACATTTAGCGTTATCTATTGTGAGAAGTCGGCAAAAGGAAGAAGATATCCCTCCCCCACGTTCTGGTGAACTTTGAGGATTTTTTTATATTAAATATCTTGTATCAGATTCCCTCAACTTCATCTAATGATCTTATTCAGAAGGTATGCATTTGAAAGAATTGGGGAAAGATGAAGATGATATTGTCCGTCTCCCTACATTAATTATTATTGAACGGGAAAGTTATTTTTGACTGGTTTGAAAGTCTTTGGCCATTTTTGTTGTTTATGCATCTACTGGGACATGGGACTTTATCTGAGTTGCTATACCTATTTCCTAGTTGCAATCTCATACATTACAAAACTCTGCTTCTGTTTTTAATAGCCACAAATTTTGTTTATTTTCAACTTTCTTTAATTTCATCATCTTCGTAGAAATTTTATTGGGTCGAGCATCTTTTTTTATTGCTAATGCTGGTTAAACTTGAATGTTATTTTTGTCAAATAAAAATTTTATTGCTCATAGGCTGCATCTATCTGACTCGAGTTCTATTTTTACAGAATATAAGTGAAGATACAGATGATATGTATGATGATTTGTTTAAGAAATATGGGAAAGTAGTTTTTAGAAGAGATGACCAAAAGCCTCCTAGTGCAGAGGTTGATGATGATGCAGAAAGCCTAACATGTAAGCTCACTTTAGTATCATCTGGAATGGATATGATGTACTAATGCTATGGTAATTTTCGACAGTTTTTCTAGATGATACTGCAACTGTAGTAGGTATGTAATGCTCTTTGGTCACCTTTTGGCCCGGTCTTCTGATCCCCTCTGAGTCTAGTTTTTTTGGACAATATTGTTATTCATATGGTCCTTTATCTTGGTACATTTCAATGGATAATGATTTGAGATTATACAGTCTCTCTGTATTTTTGAATATCAGTAAAAACTCTAGCTAAAGTTCCTTAAAAAAGAGAGTCTGCTTAATTAGAGAGCTTTGGTTTCACACTCTTGATAGAACAACAATGAAATTTTCGACTTCATTATCACCAAATTATTGATATGATAATCCTTGCCCAGTCTAGAACTATAGTGACTACATCTATAAGAGTTCACTCTAGCTAGTCGGGACTTGTAAACTTGTCTTGCTTCACAAATGCTCCAAACTAGATAAGGGGTATGGTGCCAATTTTAAAGCATATATGTATTATTTCTCTACTAAATACTTGCCATTATTTTATTCCTTTATCGGGTCTTTATAAAGGGAAGCATGGATTCCTCGGGGATAGGCAGACACGTACCACTTAGGCCAAAGTGCTGGTGTCTGATGATCATGTTTTCTGATACTATGGTGACACTATTTTCTGCCAAACCAAATAATCCCTCACCCACCCACCTTCCCCAGGATCAGAATTCTTTTTCAAGGTTCAGAGTATGTTGTCAAAGTTTTGCACCTCTGTTTTCCTCCATGGTTTGAGAGAAAACTACTGGTAGATCTACATTCTTGTGGTGCCTTCACAACATGTTCCGTAGACAGGTTTCTTTGTCATGTGCCTTCCTGGTTTTCCTTTTCCCAAATATCTTATGTGAATTTGAGTCTGTATAGCTTTTTCAGGAAGAGAGAATGATTAAGATATACATTTAATAATGCCAACCAAAACTAATGGCATATTATACTGCATAGAGAAAACTGACATTTTCACCATTTGCTCAGTTGCTGTATCCATGGCCAAGGTTGCAAGCGAGGTAAAGGCTGCGGACATAAGGTTGCTCTTTGTGAAACCTCTTGTATACTGGACTAGGTTTTTCATCATTGCAACAGCATTCTCTCGGCCTCAGATAGATGCTCTTGGGTAATGCTTTAACTCTCAATTTAATGCAAATTTAAGCAAGTGAAGAATTTGTAGTATTGCCTCAATAAATTTTGGTGATAATGTAGGTCCAAAATAAGAGATGTAGCTGAGAAACAGTATGGGAAAATTCCATCAGGGGACTCAAAGCCCAATTCATGGACATTGTTAGACTTTGGTAAAGTTTATCTAACTTGACAATCCAGCAACTCTTAATATATAATTACCTTGAAGCAAGATTATCCAAAATCAAGCAATTTATTCCATTGACGTTCTAGTTAGAATGAGATAGAATCATATGCATATTCAGCTAATAATGAAACTATTTCTGAACACCAGTGCGGTTCTACTGAGCAAAATTTGGATATGATGATAACTTAATAATCATCTTCGTGTGGTTCCTTTTCTTTTAAGTGGATAATGAATTGATGCCACTCTCTCAAAGTTCCCGAGATTTCCTCCTCAATAAATGTTGATGCATTTCATTTTCCAGATTGTAACCAAATCTTCCTGAATCCACCAACTCCAAATACAACAACCCCACCCCCCGGTTGTACAGTACTGCTAATGTTGAGGCTGTGCCTAGAAACCAATCTGTGTCAATAGGGTTATCAGTTGGAATTTTTGATGAAATTTTTAACTGTGCCAACTTTACTTTACTAGCACATTGGAGTTATTCTGCTTTCAACAGATTCCTATTTGGTTAAAAAGATATGGCCATCTCAGGACATAGACTTTTAAAAATGGTAACAAGCTCTTCAAGTGATTGCCACCCTCATGACCTTGCAACTGCAGTGAATTTTGAAGGGACACCACCATTACATTATCCATAGAAGAATCATAAGAAGACCAGAAGTACAGTTCCTTAAGCAAAAATATTCACCTCTTTCTCGCCTTAGAAGCCCTTTTCTCCCGTTCCTGAAAATCCAAAACCTAAAAGGATTGGAAAGGGAAAAACAATACTTTATTTATTTATCTATTTAATTTTTTGTACCACTATAAATGCCCTTCTATGCTCAAAGCTCATTATGGACAGATTAAATTCACTCAATGGATGCTATTAAGAAATTTGGTAAGCTCTGAAAGCTTTCTTCTCTATACACAATGCTTCAAACAAGTAATTACTGCCTCACTTCTCCCACGTAACAGAGCATTTTTACCAATACCATCCCGCTTATTTACAATACTCTTGTGATTATAATCTTCTCGATGTTTCTTTTAGGGCAGTGGTAGTGGAGGAAAGGGTGATGTATTACTCTAAAATTTTTACCACTTTTTAAGCATGTTTTGCAAATAATTCCCCTCCCCCCGAAAATTTTGAGGTGGAGTACAATCAACCCCCCCCCCAAAAAAATAATATAAAACATGTTTTTCCGGATGACTTTCTCTCACCCCTTTCTTTCTCTCTAGAACAAGGTAAAATAGGTGAAAATTATTATGAAAAAAAATTCTCCTTATTGAAAATTTCTCATAATCTAACCAACGGGGAAATAATTTATTTTTATGGGGTAAATTTTATCCCCCAAACTTTCTAGATTTTTATGGGAAAATGATAATTTTTATGATGAAATTTTTAAATCTAACCAATTTTCTAGAGAATGTGCAAGTCTACTGAATATGTAGAATTAGGAGCATGGAGAATGCGGAGGGAGGGTGAAATTAAGGGTAATTGAGCTGAGGATGAGAGATTTGTGCATGCATGCTCATAGTTCTTTCTGTATGTTTTAAATTGTTGTGTTCTGTTTTGGAGACTCTGTAATGGTAGGTGATGCTAGGCTTTGAGCCGGGTTGGTTCTCTTGGCATCATGGACTGTTTTGTGGTAATAAAAATTTACTTAGAGAGAATGCTGGTCATTTCTGAATTAAAAAGGAGATTAGTAGATTACTGTGGAGAGAAGTGGAGGCAAGGTAAGTACAGATATATTTAACCTATGGAGATATGTATTAAAAGGTCATGACCTTATGGTGGAGGTATATACTCCAGCTCCTTTGGTAAACCAATGATTAGGGGATCTTTGAGCCTCATTGGCTGTGGTTGAGTTGGCACCTTGTAGAAGCTAATGAGCTGGAGGTACATTTATAATAATCTGCTGTGAAGTGAATGAGAATGAAAGTGTCTTATGGCTTCAGCTGAAATGTGTTGGAGATCTCGATTTCATATTAAATCAACTGAGGACCATAGGTAGCAAATACCATCTTGCCAGCAATTTCCAACATGGAACAAGGAAAAGCAAGCGTGAAGCAATGATAAAGATAACCCAGTGGACAAATCCATGGCCCTTGAGAATTTGAGTTTGATGTAAATGCCTTTTTAGGCATTGATATGGTGTTATCATGGTGATTAGAGAAACCAAAAAAGTCATCTCCTTGAGCAATCTTCGAGAAAAGTGAAAGCACAAGGGTCCTACTCATCCTCCAAGCCCTATAGTGTTCCTTACATATAAAACATTTTGATAGGGATCAAAGGTCCAATATTAGATCACTGTTTTTTTGGAGCTTGATTATGATTTTGAGAGTTAGTGATGAATCCTTTTTCTTGCAGCGGGATTTTGTTTTAGAAGTTTATTATTTATGTTAATTTCTACGTTTAGTACCTAGTTATTTAGGAAGTTTTTTCTATTTTACTTTATTATAGGAGTTTCTAAATTTTGGTTTATTAGTTGTTTCTAATTTCTTAAGGGTGATTGTCTATTTAAAAGTTTGTAATTTTATTACGAAGCAGGTTGAATAGAAATTTCAATCTTTTAGCAAAATTGTTCAGAGTTCTCTAAAATTTTAGAAAATGTGATTTTTTTTGCCCTAGGTGTGATGGCTAATTATCTACTAGTGCGATGATAGTAACATTATCCTCTTTCCTCTCTTGTATTGCTATTTTATCATTTAATTTACTTGCTATAGTTTGTCCCATGAGAACTCCTTTTCTATCATATCAAGCTTCAAAGACGCCTAATTTCTTTTCCCTAAAATTCTCTAAAGTCATCCTGCATCAGTTTGCAATAAGAGTTTTGGTTGTTGGTCTCTACATGTAGTGGAAGGACTTTCTGCCAAAAGGTTATTGATTTCCAGAGAGATGAATTGATGTTGACACTTCATGAGGGGATGGATGGACTAAAAGGGGGTGTCTCAAATATTGAGTCATGTGCTTCTCAAGGGGAGACTTAGCACCAAGTTGCTCGTAATCCAAACAACAAGTGCATATTTCAGTTGAGGAAGGATTGGAATAGCCATTGCAACAGTCAGTAATTAGAAGAAAATCCCAATCTAGGGAACTTGCAAATCGATCAATTGTTGATTTCAGCCAATACCTACTGTTGGTGGAAGCCTAGATTATGTTGATCCAGACGGAGATATCACAAAGTAAGTTCGAGAAGAAGTTTCGAACTTTGTTGGTAAGAATGAACCTCAAATATTTTTTGATTGGCTTGTTGCTAATGATGAGATTTGTTTTGCCAAAATGAAGTTGATGGGTCATGTTAAAATTTGGAAGAGAGCTATTAAAGATCATTTAAAGCGGCAGAACAACTACCAATTGTTGATTGGGAGGAGATGATTTGCTAGAGGATTACCAATAACATCTTTATGATCAATTGATGACACTTCAACAAGGAATTACGTGTAGCTATGTATACATAGAAATTTAGTGAAATTCATCTGAGGTGTGTAGATGGAAGATGAGAAACAAATTTTATCTCGCTACAAGAATGGATTAGCCTGAAATTCATAAAGAATTGGTCACTATACAACTTCATAATCTTGAATATCCTTTTGAGATGGTTTTAATGGCGGAATAATACCTAAGGCAACCCACAACTAGGAGATTTGGCAATCAAGTGGAGGATGCAGCATATGAGTAGTCAAGCAAAGTAATCAATGCAACTAGAAACACTTCTTCAAATGGCCAAACAAATCAGCCTGCAAAATCTGAATTTATGCAATCTAGTGAAGATAAAGGTAAGTTTTTAGATGGGTTAACTTAAGGGGCACATGGTGACAAGTGTTTAAAGGGCCATGAAAGGGGACCATGCACTTTAGTGTTTTTAAGCATAATCTTCACGTAGGAGTTGAAGAAGATAATTATGATGCTGAAAATTGCAATTGTGAGCAAGTGCATGGAGAGGCATCAAACTAGGAGACTAATGAGGAGCTGGCACCTTATTCCTCCATGTAGTAAGAAGAGTTTCCAATGACTCCTAGAGTGGAAGAAAAGAGTGATTGGTTGCATACGATGATATTTTGCACTCAAGTCCGATGGGTAGAGAAACTTTGCAAGTTTATCAATGGAGCGAGCAGCATGAATGTTCAAGGAGTAACATTAAAAGGTTTCAACTACAAGTGGAAAAAGGATCCACAACGTAAGTTGTTTGAGTTAATGATACAATCCTTGTAACCTTAAGATAGTCTCTTTCACAATTGGGCGTTATTATGATTTAGTTCAGGGTGATGTTCCAACGAAGGTTTCACATATTTTCATGGAAGGCCTTGGCCATATGATCATGATATATACTATTTTGCAAAATTAACACTTATTCTTTCTTGTTTAATGGGAAGAGGACTAATTCAAAACCTATGAACACTAAAAAGGGGGTGGGGAAAGAGAGAGAGAGCCAAGTAAAAAGTTTATTGAGCCTGGTGATGAGGATTCTACTCCTAATCTGTCAAAGTGCAACTTGAACCGAAAATACAGAGCATGAAGTTGTTTATGCATTGTTAACAGAGAATGCTCTTATATAATATTGACGACTGCCCACAGATGCATTGAAGGAAGTGAGGAAACATAGCATTTTACCTGATCCAAAGGATGAACAGTGCGTTGGTAACTTCTAAGAAGAGTGATAAAGAAGTTTTTGCAAAAAACATTTAGAAGAAGATGTTGACATGTCAATTGCTCAAACAGCCTATTAATGGAATTTAAGCTAGCAGGCAAGAAGATATTGATCTGTTGCTAGAACTGCATGTAAAGGCTGCTAGACAAGATGATATTGATGCTGCACAAGGGAACCATCCACCAAAACTGCGAATAAGCGTAATTCAACAACTGGAAACGGAGTTAAATATGGCTGTCAACAAGAAGAAATTACTGTAATTGATTACTTAGAAGGATTTATGCATGAAAGTGAGGGGAGGCGACTGAAAGATACAATTGTAATTGAATAAATTGGAGAACTAGCTTATGATCATATTGTAGAATGTCTACAAAAGTGTATCAATATGCAACTGATTTGGTTTCAAGGATACAACTTGTTGTCGACAAATTGGATGACACCATGTATGTTGGGTTTCAAGTTGATAAGCTAGTTGAAGATACCGTGGACAACAACGTTACTTTGGCACATGGTAGAAAGCACAATGGGATTTAGTGAAATGGAAGATGAAATCATGGGTAGATTATGTCTAGTCAGGGGTGATAAATGCCAATGGGTTAATTGTATCTGCATTAGAAGTACAATTTTATCTAACTTGGGTCACGTTTGATTAAGTTGGGAGAGATGATAGAGTTCAAAGTTCCAATGGTTGATCATTCTTTTTTTCAGAGCTTGATTAAGATTTAAGAGTTAGTTGCGAGTATAGTAGCAGTAATTTTATCATGCAGCATGATTTTTTTAAAAATTTTATTATTTAAATTAGTTTCAATTCTTGTTATCTAGTTATTAAGTAAGTTTTATTTTATTTTTCATTATTATTAGATAACCTAGAATTTTTTCGAAGTTTCTAAATTTTATTTTTCATTATTTTAAGGTTATTGTCTATTTAAAGGTTTGTAACCTTATTATAGAGCAATTTAATAAAAATATCAGTTTCTTAGCAAAATTGCTGAGAGTTGTCTCAAACCTTAGGCGTGATGCCTAAGGATCTGCTAGTGTGATCTTACTATCTCTATTCTCTTTCATCTCATCTATTGTTGTATTACTTTTCAATTACTTGCTCAAGTTTGTTCCAAGAGAGCTCTTTGAATATATTAACAATTTTTGGTCCTATTAAGCCTTAAAAGACCTCATATAGATGTCCTACATCAGATTAACTTGGTCTCACAAAGCTTCTTAAAAGCCATCTATTCAGTTTTTGTGCATTGCTTGCAAAACAGCTTTTGGCTTGTGGAGATTATTTTTAATGGTGCCAGATTGACCATTTTGGAATCATAGTTAATGAATCCTTTATTGATTTCATTCGAATTCGAGGTTCTCAATTGGTTTCAAACAAAGACTTGAGGTCCTTTATATTCATTTGTCAGCTAACAGAAACCAAGGATTAGCCACTCAAGTAGTCATTAAAAATCTTTCCCTTGATAAATTATATTTGATTATGTTCCTTCTATGTCCAATATCCTTTTTTATGCTCCTTGATAGGATTAGCATCTAAAATTAGTCAGAACCATGGGGCCTTCTCTCTGTGTTGTGCTATGAGAAATCAGAATAACATATGTTTTCTTTAATGTGTAGAAATATTAATAAAACATGGAAAGGTCACTGACAGATAAGGGAGTGTGGAAAAAAGGAGCCGAAATCGGTCATATATTATTGATTATAAAGAGGGGTATTCAAGATTGTCTTTGTTCTTGTTGCAAGATTAATTGGTTTTCCTAGCTTTCGTGGTATTGTTAGGTTCTCACAAAGGTGTTGCTAACATTCTGCATTATTCAAGAGGAAAGTAATCTTCTTTACTCTTTGATGCATAGGGAAAATTTCAGGTAGCTCCACTAGCTTACACTATAATGGACAATAGGTTGTAAGACAACAAGAGATGACTACTCATTTCCTCCGATAATTGCATTAACTAAACAATTATACGATCCGTATACAGTCATTCTCATCTTTTATATCTAATATTTCCATCTTTTGCTTTCCCTGTTTGGTGCCCAAATATTTCTGTAGATAGCCAAGTATAATGTTATGTTTCTTACTAGTGCATTGCACATGCATGCACCGTGTTGTAATTCAGCGAAGCACTTTTGACCCTGCACCCCCATTTCAGGTGATGTAGTCATCCATATATTTCTTCCTCAACAACGGGCTTTCTACAATCTAGAAGACTTCTATGGTAATGCAACACCAATTGAGCTGCCTTTCGAAAACCAGCAACCACACCGAAGCTGAGAAAGATTCTGAAATTTGACCAACTACAAAAAAACATGTAATCTTGGATATGCAAGGCAATTTCTGTGTATGTGTCCTGGAAAGTGGTGCATCTGGTGAACATGGAGCTGGAGAGCTGGAGAGACCAAGCTGCACTCTGGTGGGTGCAAGAGGGTGCATTTTCTTTCTTGATCCGTCTATAGGCTTGGGTAATTGCATGTTGCTTTTCCTCAATATCAGGGGAATACCCTTTGCTGTGCTGGGGGTTACTTGTACATGTTACTGCTAGAGGCAAGACAAAATAGAGTCGTTTCAAATTTCTGTCCAGGAAAAATCATAGCGTACTCTTGTTTCCCAACCCTTACTTTTGTTGAACATAAGTTATACAGTATTATCGTGATTCTTCCACATAGCTTCTTGTGAGCTTGACGATAACAGTGGCGGCTGCAACAATAACAACTACATTGAGTTCCCAAACCAAAAAACTTAAACTCACTACGAGGAAGAGCGTCAGGAGGGAAACAGCCTATTGGCCTACCGAGTGCGCTGAGTGTTGGCATCATTGAAGACATGCAACTGAGACCAGTTCACCAACCCCGCCAAGGACCTCCTGGCCTCGCCAATTAAAGTGTCGAAGGCCCAGCCAGGCTTCATTTTCCAGTCCTGCAGATGCCTTATTATGCATCAAAGTTGATGCCCTAAACAATGCAGTGACAAATAGAACCAGTAAAAGTCCCCTCCCTAGCTCTTGCCAGTGCAGCCACAGCTTCCCCTGCTTCCGCCAAACAAAATGTTCCATGCATATAAGCCTCGAGATTCCTAAAGACTGCTGCCACCAGAGATGATCAGGCCTATAGTCATCCGATACCTAAATCAAACTAATTTTATATGAATTAATCATGCACTAACCTGAACTAATTCTAAATGAATCAAGTCTCGATTGTTTTTATTTTTGGCACATCTAATAAACTAGCATCATATTGAAACTTGCCTTCAGCTCAAGAATGTTCACAAATGGCTCAATTTATTTGCAACCCAAAATTATAAGTATATTCTCCGGTTCTTGTTTTCCGAGTCATACCCCGTTAAATATAGGACAGAAATTTGAGCACCAAAAACTTTTTGTACAGAGAACATACTAACAATGTTGCACTTATCGTACAAGGCTCGACTCGGTTCGGTTTGTCAATTTCATTCTGTTTCGGTAGGAATAGCTGCAATATTTTCACTTCAAAAACAGAAGAAAATAAAATAAATATCTTCTTGCTCAAGTTCTATCTCCGGTCATTTGTCAAATTTCTAAGCCAAGTAGCAATGGAGATATTCCAAAATTATGATGTCAAGTTCGAGATAAATGGACAAGACTGAAATTTACTAACCAAAGACCCTAAATCAAGATGACTTTACCGTATACCACCACATCTACATCCTTACTTTTATGCTAATTATAAAGATAAAGTTCAATACTTTTCATGCTTCTTTTGCATTAAAACCAATTTTAAGTCCAAATTCTCCTGACCATTTGAGAATGTTTTAATCTGAGTCTTATTTTTAAATGCTTGACATTGTGTTTATATTATATAAAATTATTTTTAAATTTGAATTGAAATTCATGTCAACGTTCTAAAATATAGACATGTTTTTATTTACACCTAGAATGGCAACCTTCATTTCAACCATTAAACAAAAATTTGATAACCGATTCATGTCAGTTCAGTCATTTTATCTTTCTCCATGTCCTGCACTTTCCAAAGACATCCACACCACACATTCAGCAATCAAGTAGAAAAAAAATTCGATAAAGTATCTAGCACAACCAAAAGGAATAATTCAACATATTTCAAATTGTGAACTGGTTCCTAGGATTGGTCGAGCACTAAAACACTTAGAGCACAGCCTCATCATGCACAGTCAAGCAACATCACAAGGTTGGTGTGCTAACACCAGGCACAATTTAAACATGTCAAGTGGTGCATTCTTGGGCATCGTTCTTCATTACACAACTACAGCTTCACATCACCACAAACGGGAAATAGCAGCAGAAACTAGGGTTTACGTGGAGGGGAGCTACTGCTGCTGCTGTTGCTGCTGCTTCTTCCTCTCAAAGGCCTGCATAACAAGCAACTAGTTACCATCGAAATTCAGCAGCGATTAACATAATAAATAAGACAATACATGCGGAAAAGATCCAGATGGAAAGGGAAGTAGTCATGCAGTCAAGTGATGGTCATGACTGTTTTATCAAAATGTAGTGAATGCCACTCATATCACTTTTTTTTTTTTTCTTTTTGCTATGCAATTCAATCATGTGGATAGATGCAATAATATTATTCCAAAGTTCTGTTCAAAATTTCAGCTAATCTAGTTCCATGCCCAAGACACGACCAACTAGAGGGATTAGCTTGTTACAAACACAAACAGAAAGTGCCAAGATCATACATGAAAAATAAAATGACTCCTAAGTCGAACAATAACTAAGAAAAGGAATAAAAGCAACACTAAATTACAACCATGGAGAAAACAGATATTATACGAGGGCCAGAGGGTTACCAAGATATGGTATCTAAAGGTGCACAAACAAATGCCCAGATCCAATCATGTAGACCATTATTGAAAATAGGGTTTTGTCACGTTACGCCTTATTGGAGTCAATTCCAGTTTAGTGTCTCTGAAGTGCCACAATTGCTTATTTATATATTTTGGAGGTTGGTTGGAAGTCATTTTGTAAACCTATGATGATTAAAGTTAACCAATTTTTTTCCCTAACAATGAAGGAAAAGCACTGGGCACAATAAAAAAAAAAAAGGCTTTCCAAAAGATATTTCATCTCTGATATTTCTACTATCACCTCTCCAGTAAATTATATCACCAATTTCATTTTAATAACTATTTTGACCTTTTAATTCAAGGGAACAAAAAATAATTTTTTGAAGTACCTTCTAGGACTACGACTCCTCGATGGCTTCCTTGGGGCCTGCAATCAGCAGAATATGAAAAACCACGTTAAATTAGTCAGCCACCTCTAGAAACAAAGTTTAGAGAACAATTACCCTGCGTGGACTTGGTGATCCCGAGTATGATGATGACCTTCCCCGTCTGGCAGCTGGTGGTCTACCTCTATAAGTTCACCAATGAAGCATATCAAAAGGGCAAAGCGATGAATAAGTTCGGTCATGCATGTAGTGATGCATAAAAGTAAGTATCGTTGCAGGTAGTTCAACTATCTCAAGAACAATCTACAAAGGTCATACAAAAATAAATAGATATAACACGCATCGAGATGAGGAATATCAAGTGCATTCAAAAGTCAATGATTCATCAGTGTACATTTCCAATGATATATCATTCACTAAGAAAATTAAATGATGCTCATAATGATGG
This sequence comes from Dillenia suffruticosa, assembly GCA_033439265.1. Classification (NCBI taxonomy): domain Eukaryota; kingdom Viridiplantae; phylum Streptophyta; class Magnoliopsida; order Dilleniales; family Dilleniaceae; genus Dillenia; species Dillenia suffruticosa. The sequence continues at coordinate 9,513,691 of JAVTVX010000005.1, forward strand.
AGTTATAGTAGAACATGGTTACTAGGTGATACAACCAGAGATAATCCTACCTGGACAATTATGGATAGGATATAAACAGTTGGGCACTGCAGTGCCCAAACAAGCTACTGTGGGTAGCTTGTATGTCAAGGGTGGGAAGGTAATAGCAGTAAGCAACGGTTTTCAACACCAAAGCATCAGGCTCAACTTATAAAATGAAATCTTCAGTGTCTCTGTTTTCACAATTACGAAATTATATAGCTTCTGCTAGGATTAGGGTTTGGCCATTCTCCCCAATCCCATTTAGTACAATGCCTGCCTTGTAAAGCCAAAAGCTGTGAGCATCCAAAAACTTGGCACACAGCAACTTGCAGACAATGCACCAATATTTACATAATTGAGTAAATCAATTATCAAGTGTGGTTTTAATTCTCTCACTACCCTATTTTCTGGAGCGAGAAAGCGAAACAGAAAATTTAAAAACTTTTTTGAGAAAGTGAGAGAGATGGATAACATGAAAAGTTAAATTATTTCTAGAAAGAGGGGAAGAGATTGAAAAAAACAATTTTTTTTTTTAAAGACGTGGGTTCAAGGGAGATAGTAGTTATTCATAAGGCGTAATTATAACAATTATTAGCTTAATCGTGTGATTTTTAAAATCTCGATATTAAAAGTATCTAATATGCGATTAGGATTTCAAATGACACCTCATTCGATGTCATTTGTGATACTCTAGTATTGACATGTTGAATTTGGGTAGGGATTTGGACAAAATCCAAATCCCTGTCAAAATTGAATATCCAAATAAGGAATTTGAATTTTGGAGGTCAAAATCCAAATCCATATGTTCCGAATCCAAGTTCCCAAACAAGACAGAAAAAATTTAAGTTGCGTATAAGCAATGTTCTTCGGATGGGAAAAACAAATACAGAAGCCACTGGAAATGAGTCAATGTGGTTGACAAGTTCTCACACAGAATTTGGAGGGTGAAAATGAAAGGAGGAAAAGGAAAAAAAAATGGATTCCAGTCCTCATTGATGTCCAACCAAAGCAAGCAAACCTAGAAAATCAAATTAGACCTGTGCATCCACTATTTCTAATTTTGATTTTAAAGAGAAAAGAGAATGGCTGTTGATTTTCCTCTCTCCCACATCTTGCGGCAAAAGGTCAAGACATTGGATAAAATTTGACATCCAGTATGACAAACCTGATTTTAAAACTTAAGTACAAAAATAAAAGGGGTATTACATACAAACCAGGGCCAGGCTATTAAGCAACTCTATAGTTTTTTTTTTCCTTTTCTCTGTAATCGACACAGACTCACAAACTCAATCTGACCTGGACTGTTCAATGGTCAGGTCCATTAACCATGTAAGAACAAAATGAGATCTAATCAAAAATTTTATTAGAGGATGATGACAAGTGTTGGGACACAAGCATCCTCATGGTAACAATCACACATAGCAGTCAGAGCAACATAACTGGCAAATCTGAATGCCAGGCTAACCAAGTGACACCTAATAGTAGGAGATGCAAGCATGTAAACATTCAAAATTTAACTGGAAAAAGAAAATAAACTTAAACAAATAAATAACACAAGGCAGTCAGAAAAGTAGGACTGGCATACCAAAGACCATATCGAGTACAAAGAAGAAAAAGTGGGGCATATTTAACCATTACCTCCTGGGAGAGGCTGATCTTGAACGCGAGCGTAAAGGCCTGCGAATAGGAGAGCGGCTACGTCTACGCCCAATAGAAGATCTTCTAGGTGGAGAACGGGCTCGTCTAGGGGGTGAACTAGATTAAAGAAGAAATATAACCTATAAATTCCTAGAAGATATTACAGTACAAATATTCATGTGAAGGAAATGTTTCTCAAATGAATGTGCAGCCAACACCTTAATACAGGTAATTGATGTTAAACATGATCTCATCAAAAAAAAAAAAAAAGAACACTAAAATATAAACATAAACATGAAAACAAATACCTCACCCAGCGACGTACAGTTATCTCTAGTACATCCTTAGCCATATGCAACTTACTTTCTAATCCATATTTCACAGAATTTATTTTGTCATCTTTAGAAGGGAAATATTAACAGCTGCCCCCAAGCCACTGCTTAAGAGACTTCATTAGATATGTTTTGATTAGAAAATATTTACCAATTTCTGTATTACTTATTTAAGTAATAGTGGAAAAACATGAATTAGGAATCTTTGAATATTTTCATCTTGTTAAGAATCATTAATTATAAACCACCCTTGCTATTTCGGCAACCAGAAACAATACATGAAGATTATGCTGCAAAGAGAAAAAGAACAACATCTATGAAGCAAGGACTCAGAGACTCGCATCAAAGCTTCTTCTAATCCTTCCAATTCTTTTGTGATTTTTATTAGGCATCTAGAACAATATCAATATGCATCCCATGTTTAAAAATCCTCTTGAGAAAATGTAACTATGGCAACAAGTTGAAGTTTTCATAGTTGATAATTTTAAGAAACACAGGATTAAACACAAGCATATCACAAGCTCACAAATTTGTGAGTCTAAACAAATAGGTTTCTACATTCATATATCCAGCAGCAGACATATAAATATTAAAAAAAAAGGTCAGAAGTAACTTGAGACGTAAAACCAACAATTGACAATTCTCTGCCTGAGACTAGGAAACAGTTAATGCCAAAATAAATAAATAAATAAATAACACAGATTGCCCCAAAAGAAATTCCCTTTTTCCCTGTATAATATCATAGCTGACTAACACTTTGATAGACTCGCATGAATTTCTTTAGCCATTTTTATGCCAGCAATATCTTATTCTAATTGCAGGTTACCTTGGATCCAGATATTAATCAAATATCAAATTGACAATTTCAATGTGACTCACTATTTTATTAGGAATATTGCTGCAAATTCCAAAAGCTAATTCAAAACTCCTAATGCTCTCCACAGAGTTCGAATAATGTTCAGATTTAACCCAAGTAGAAGGGGCTTCAACAAGCTAAAAACTATCAGACACTTCAAAAAAGACGTGAGACAATTAGGGCATGACTTGTATTAGAAATTTACCTGCGCCTTGGTGGAGGAGAGCGTCTACGAATAGGACTTCCACGAATCCTTCGGGGAGAGGCCCTATTTCATTAAGCTTGTTCAGATGAAGTCAAAGACTCAGTGGAACCTGGGAAAATTAACCAGTTCAACAAGTACTAACCTTCTAGGGGACCTCAATCGCCTTGGGGGGGAGGATGGAGAACGGCCTCTAGGTGGAGACGCAGGCCTTCTCCTTGGAGGAGAATCACCTCGATGATAGGGAGATTCTACTCGGCGACGAACAGGTGAATCTGCCGGATATCTTCTTGGAGGAGAATTTGGATGTCGTCTGGGAGATGCACCTCTTCTAGGAGGCATTGGGGATCTCCTCCGTGAAGGGGAAAGAGGTTTTCGACGAGGTGAAGCTAATACAAACATAAAACGTGCATCAACAAAGACAAACATCTTAGAGCAAATATCAAGGAACTTTTTTTTTATTTAAAAAAAAAATACAAGTTTGTAAAATTAATCTTATGCATAAGTCAGAAATTTGAGAGTACCATCTCGTTGGCGCTTTGGTCCGTCCTTCTCAACATCAGCACCAGCAGCAGCATCTTTTGGAGCGTCTCTCTTTGAAGGGATAACTGCCTTTTGGATTGAAGGCGTGGGTGTGATTTTAGCTTTGACAACATTTCCATCAATTTGAGCCTGCATCAAGGTCCAAAATGAGATATTTCAAATTACAAGATCTTTTCTGCAGGGGAAAAGGCCTAATCTTTTAGCTTTTAACTTCTTAACAAAATCATACCCCATCCATATACAAAAGAGCTTTTTCTACATCAGCTCTTGTCTTGAACTCGACATATCCAAAACCCCGGGAGATATTGACCTAAAAACATGCACATATGTCAAACCATACACATGAAGAAGGAAAAAAAAGAAAAGCATACTCCAACACGAGAACTATCAATTACCTCATTATCCATCACTAGGACAACCTTCACCACTTCACCAAAATTGCCTGAAAATTATCAAAAAAAATTAAAATTAAAATTATAGGACTCAAAACAACAATAGTAGTCACATGCTTGCACTTAGAAAACAATAAACCACCAATTGAAACACCAATATTTATATTTAACTATACGTCTACTTTCTAAATTGAAGCATCAACGTTTCCCAAAACTGTAGTCACAACCTCAACATCTTCAATTATAACCACTCATGCCTCAAGAACATTCACTTTAGGTGAAAAATGCATGATTTCATTTCTAGTTACAAGCATTCAATACCATTCAGCCATCTGGGCTAGCTATTACAACTAAGAAAGGTACAATAAGTTTTTTAATATGACCAGGTAATTAACTTGTTGACCAGCCCACTACTAACATCCAAGAAAACATATTCCAAGAATCCAACTTGGGATTCAACAAGGTTTAATCCCAAGAATATAATTATAATTTTCTCCTTCAGGAGCTGTTCTTTTTCACAGCCAAACACAAAAACAGCAATTTGAAAGTTCAAAATCAATGTAAAGTTTTCTTGATTAGCTCAACCTCTCCAACTAACAATACATACACTCAGCAAGTTAAAAGGCCCTTAATTAAAAAATAAAAAAAAGGATGCACACAGCCACGCTATTTTGAACCTCCCTGATAAGGAGGATAAAGAGAGTCACTACACTGTTCTTTAGTTAAAACTTCAACTAAATACCACATGACTCTGTAAAGACCAACTTAAAACATTTGACTGAATGTGTTTTCCACTTGGGAAGAATTTGAATATCCATTAGATCTCCGGCAGGTGGATTGTGAACAAATGCAAACACTACTTTGTGTTTTTTAATAGAAAAGACAATGTTGTATCTCATCTCAGAACATAAAGGGTGTATCTTCGCTGCAGCATCTTGCCACTTTTGGCAAACCCACCCTCAACTTTAGATTTTCCTAGTTACTAACAGTTTCTCAATAAAATGAATTCAGGTTGTTTATAAATGCTAAACACCTTCAGAGCAATGGTATCTTGAGGTGAAATAAGACTAACTATTGTGTAAATTAAAAATCTCCATTTTCCCCAATTAATAAACACTTTAGGTTTTGCAAGTATTTTTGTGAAATTTCTAAATTTTGGACCACAACAATATTTACTTTTTTATTTCAGAAAATTACTTCTTGTAACATAAACTTTTGACATTTATGTTGTGTGCTACGAAACACATCCGAGTAGCCCTGTTAAAGGCTCGAGCTCTAGCTCTATCAACTCAAGCTCGGGTCGAGCTCGAGCCTAGCTATTTCTGTCTCGAGCTCGAGCTCGAGTTTGAGCCCAAATTGTGTTGAGCTCGGAGGCTCGTTCCCGTCATTTATGAAATTACGTATATGCCCCCTGCTTATTATTCTTGATTTTTAAAATTTTGAAGGACGGAAAGATAATTTCGCTTTCATTTCTCCCTTCTCTTTCGTCGTATCGTTTCTCATTCGTCTAGATCTCTCAAATCGAATTGCTCTCTCCTCTTGCGGTGACCTAGCAGAGCAGCTCTCTCATCCCGCGGCGAAGATCAAGCTCTATGTGCACAGTGCGGCAAAGATCTTGTTCTTGTATCGTCGCTGCTTCAATTTCACGACTCAGAGGTCGATTGAAAGGTAAAATCTCTCTCTCTCTCTCTCTCACTCTCTCTCTCTCTCTCTCTCTCTCTCTCTCTCTCTCTCTCTCCCTCCCTCCCTTCTCCCTTGGAGTTTTGATGATTTGTTCTTCTCTCACCTTGACTTAGCTTTCAAGTCTTCAATAGAGATCTACGAAGTGTGACTTTGATTCATCGATGTTGTCATCGCCACTGCAAGATCATTTCTTTTAGTCGAAGGTAAACTGTCTCTCTCTCTCTCTCATCATGCTTTGCGTTTGCTAAATCTTTGATGTCAGTGTGTGTGAGAACTTTAGGCCGAAGACACTTAGTCTAGGTTTTAAATTCTAGCTCCATCTGTTTCTTGCTAAGTAGCGTTTCTCATGCCCCAGTTAAAGTCCAATAAAAGCTGGCTGCGTCTTCTCTGCTCTGGTGTTATTGTGCTTGTTGCCCTTCAAATTCAAAAATTGAAGAACCCCCCCTCTCTCTCTCTCTAAGTTGGTCAGAAGCAAACACTTAAGGTCAGAACCCCTCATATAGTCAGGCTCGGGCTCGGGCTCAATCATGTCTCACCAGGCTCGTGACACTTGAGCTCGAGCTCCTCGATGACACTTCAAGTCGAGCTCGAGCTCTAGAATTACAGGCTCGACCAGCTCGAGCCGAGCTCGGGTATTGTGATACCCGAGCTCGACCTACGCATCATAATAGGGCTACATCCAAGTAACTATGGATATTACTTTTCATCTTAATGGTTATTAAAATTTTCAAATTTTATGGTGCTGCAATACAATGAAAACTTGACCAACCCAGGGTCAGCCCTTTACAATTAATTATATATGACTTGTTAGTTATACAATGAAAACTGCTAGTTAATTTATTCGGTCAAGTTTTTAGTTTTTCATCCAATATTTAATTTAATTTATTTCCCACTCCCAGGGTAATTTTTTACAATTAATTATATATGACTTGTTTTCAATTTGATTTGTTGTTTTCCCACTCACAGGATTTTTAATTTAAGAGATTTCAAACAAAGAAAGTAAATGCTTCGACCAAGAGAATAAAGAGGACAGAGAAAGGACACAACATTGAGATAGACAATTTGGGTTCAGCAAATGCAAATTCATCACTCTGATTAATGCAACTGTTGTCTATATTGGATTATAATGAGGACATCATTTAGAAATCATAAAGTAAGGGTATAACTGAATCAGAACTTTATCTGATTTACTTGGTGAAAACCATTCATAATAAAATGCTTAAAAAGCATTAAATACCAAAAATGAAACATTTGGAATTTCAAAATTACTGTTTTTATCCAACAAGTTGAGCAGTCTGGAAATGCTAACAAATGGGAAATAAGTAAATTAAGCCATCTTTTTAAATAGTACAATCTAATTACGGGATAAGTAGAAAGAAGGTAGGTGACGAGTCCAATATTGCCAAGGATTAAGAAACCAGATGAGCTCTTTCCATAAAAAACAAGGAAAAACTTTTTCACAAGGACCTTTTCCTTATAAACAATCATAAGGTAATCACTTTAATAATAGGGAATGCATCAAACAACGCTACAGAGAGAACACAGTGATCTATACTGGCAAAAATATAAAATCTTACCACAAAATTTACCAAGACATAAAAGACCACTTACATAGTGGGGGGAAAATGGTCCATGCTATCATTTTCTAGAATAAAACTGCAGTATTTTCATTCAAAAAGGTAAAAAGATCTTATGAGAGGAGTGCATACCGAATATCTCTTTCAGATGGCCTTCATTCACATTTCTTGTGAGTTGTTCGACATAAAGTGTAGTAGACTGAGTAACACGCTCAGCAGGAGAAGAAGCTTTCCTGAAATTAGTAGTCAAACATGTTAGACTCATGTCAGAAAAATAAAATAAAATTAGACAAGCGTTGTATTCATTATCAAAACTGATACATCAATCCAACAAAGAATATACTGGGGGTAAAAATCTTCATCAGAACTGGAGAATGTTAGATTGGTTTGAAAAATGTACCAAAACAAACTTAGAAAAAACATCACATCATTTATCTAATCATGCAGGGAAGTTTTTGGTCCATCTGACCCAGGGCAAAAGGGAAAGAAAAAAGTCAAGTAAGATTCAGATCTTAGATATCCCCTGGAAAACACCTCACAATTCAAAAGACCCAGGGATGGTATAACACAGAAAGTGCAAAAAGGAGAAGGCTATAAAATGAATCTCTTCCATTTAGAATGACATTGCACTAGCAATCTGAACCATTCTAAGAACAATACAAAGAGCAGATCATAATGCAAGCAATAGACTCTCAATTGTTAAAACCTGCAGATTTATGAAATGACACATGTTGAACGTTTATTTTCCTTTTCCTTTTCCTTTTCACTTGGTTTTTGGGGTCCATGAAAATTGATAAAACCAATTTGAACATATAGCCCAAATAAGAAACGGAATGGCAAAATTTATTCTGATGTAAAAGACAGTCTAAAAGAAAAGCAGTTGAAATACACACAAACTACTCCAAAACTTCAAATGAAATACACACAACTATTCCAAAACTTCAAACATAGTCCATACGTCATCATTGATTTCTTTTTGCAAAGAAACAACATGCCTGAAAAGAGCATCAAGAGGGCATAAACTTTAAAGCCTAAAAGCACAATAAAGAGTGTATAAAGCTAGCTACCTCCACATCAAACTCCAAAACTCAAGAGCCAAAACTGAAGAGATTATATGTCTTCCTGATTAAGGTTCAACACATGTACACTCACCTCCAACATTTCTATATCATCATGTCCCTAATGAAGCAATTATTGAGATGACAAAGGAGCATAATAAAACATTAGAAGGCCTCTGGTTGGCAGAATATGATTGATCCCTTTCTTTTGCTTTTTCTTTTTTTTTTTTTTGATGGGGTTCCTCCAGTCACTTATCATTTGCTCTACTAATAATAAGTGTTTTCTTCTTTGTTATTAGATAATCTTACGGTCTCCCTCTCCCTCTCCCTCTCCCTCTCCCTCTCTCTCTCCTCTCTCTTTCCCCTACTTCTAGTTCAGCTTCACATTTAAAACTTGTAGTAAATAATTATTCTCTGTACCAGCATTGCGGAAAAAATTGTAACAGAATTTTTTTTCTTAAAAGCTATTATCAAGTCCTTAGTGATGAGGTGGCAAGGGATGGTAAAGAAGGCTTTTCCTTGGAAATTGATTTGCAATATCAGCCCCTCCAAAGGTGGCTTCCTCTGGGCAGAAAGCAACTTGAGAAGAATTTTAACTTGAGACAATCTTCAAAACGAAGGGATTACTCTCATGGATAGGAAAAGAAAGTTAGTGTTGATCACTTATTTCGATGTTCATGGACAAGAACTAGAGGAAGAAAGTTCTACCACCCTCCGTATTGGTTGGGTCCCTTCAAAGGATGATAATTATGGATTGTGGGATCAAAGGCCCTTGAAGATCATCGATTTCATCCTTCTAGCTGCTTTTCTTGTTAGTCTGGTGGCAAAGAAAATTAAACAACTTTTTAGGCCATAGAGACCCTTTGTTACTTTTGATGATATTTGGCTTCAATCTCTTGATATCTGGTCCACTTACGCTCTTTTTGAAATTGAGAGCATCCGATATAATGAAGATTATATACTTCTTTTGTAGGTAGTACAAAATGCATTGCCTTGGCATTAATGAAATCTTATCTTCTATTAAATTAAAAATAAAATAAAATAAAATAAAACACACACACACTCACACACAAAAAAAATTCAACATTGCATCTAATTAATGATTGTTTGAATGTGTGATGCTTCAATTAACTCCCCCCCAAGTTCGCACTGTAAATCTGAAATTCCAAATTACAAAATCATAAAATTGAAAAGATCAACAGCAACCTCTCAATATGATACTCATTCAGATGTAAACTATGCAGTATTGGCAATTTTAGAAAGCAACCATGTCATTGTTATACATTCATACACAACACACACAAAAGACATGACGAACATGTCTCAACTGTATTTTCATTTTTTGACTATTTTGTGTTCAAATAGACTAGGACACTCCTCCAAAACTCTTCGATGAACACAGATATTCGTATATTTGTGAAGTTTATCTAGAAACCAAAATAAACCAGAATAAAACAACAACAACAGCAACAACAAACCGAGCCTTAATCCCAATATTTGCAAAATAAAGTTAGCGTACGCATGAGATGAATGCATAAATAAGATTTTAAAAGTTAGATATATTCAAATATACGTGATATCATCTATATCTCATTATAATACACATGTTTCATAGGCAATGTTTCTACATAAAGAATCAAGGTGTGCCTCAGGATGCTGGTGAAATTACTCCAGTGGCAGATATAGAAGTCTTTGTCTGTGGGGGCAAGACATGCACGTAAACATCCGTGCTCTCAAAAATGTGCATATGTTTGTTTATACATACAACAAAGAGAATATTCAGAAAATTACATAAATATTGTCCAAAAACAAACAATTTCTTCATAGTTATTGATGTATATATAATTGTACAGGGTACAACCGTTGGGACATTGGAACAAAATATTGATTTTTCTTTAATTTAATGAGGGCAACCAAGAAAATGAGAAGGTCGCCATCAAAGCCTGGTAAGAACTTAAGAGAAACTAAAGGGAATCCAAAAACTGAGTGGGGGCAATTGCCCCGACAACCTAATGAATAGATCCGCCCCAGATCTTATGATAAATGATGCAGGATGAGAGGGCCAATAAGACGCAATAATTATCATTTCACATCAATTCCAAGCCTATTTCATGGATTGGTTTAATATGATCTTTTGCCATGCATGTGTTAGTTGAATATAATTTTGGCTATTATTAGACTACTTGAATGAGGAAGCTAAGATGATGCATGGCTTTAGAAAATGGTCTTGAACTCCTAATTTTCAACAGTTCACATATTGAAATTTCAACCACAAATTTAAAATTCTCTCCCCCTTCTACTACAATTTAATCCTCCCTCTTGACATTGTTATGTCTACCTCTTTGGATTTTCCATCATTGTTTCTGCTGGCCTCTCTCCCTCTTCACCTTCCTCTGGCTATCTCCCCATCAGTATATGTTGCTTTCACCATACAGTTTCACAACTCATTATATACCCTTGCACAAAAGAAGATGTGCAAACCTAAATCTCCCATAACAGGTATCTTGAACGCAACCAAGCTAATCCTAAAACCTCATATATTGCCAAGTATTCTAAGTGGAACTACTTCAACAATTCAATAGAGCATGAACAACGCTTTGGGACATAAAGACTATTCCACACAGCCAGCCTTAATGCTAGTCCATAACCAAGAAAGGTTATTCTAATTTGTATTGCCTACTTCAAACAATTCTAATTTGTCCCAAAGGTTATTCTAAAACCTCATATATTGCCTAGTATTCTAAGTGGTACTACCTCATACAATTCAACAGAGCATGAACAACACTTTGGGACATGAAGACTACTCCACACCGCCAATGTGAGCCTTGATGCTTTTCCATAACCAAGAAAGGTTATTCTAATTTGTATTAACTACTAGACTTGTATAAAATAGGAGACTGTATTTTGCAGTATTCAGTGAACACCCTTCCATGATAAAAATTCCAGCATCAACTTCAAGGTACACTAAACTCTACTAGACTCCGGCATGTATCAAGGCACTATGTGTAATACTCATCAGAAAATATTCTTGAGGTAGTTCCACAATTGAACCACCACTACATACAGCATAACAATCGGTTTGGGCATCTTATCCTACTATGTTTTTGAACTTAGAGACTCATCATGTCAGGGATCAGACATGGATAAATCAAGAAATAGTACCTCGCTGGTGGAGAGGGTCGTTTCGGTGGTGGTGGTAGTGGTGGTGGAGAGCGTCCTCGCCTAGCTACTTCAGATGGACTGTAATACATCATCAAAGCAAACGGCAACTCATAAAACTGATCGAAAGAACCGAGAGAGAGAGAGAGAGATTGAAACTGAACTAGGCATTTAAGAAGAAGGAACGAACCTTGTGCGCTGAGCGGCCGGAGGCGGAGGAGAACGAGGGCTTCGACTGCGAGAACTTACACTGCGGGAAGGAGAAGAAGACGAAGAAGAGTAGGATCCAGAGCGAGAAAGAGAGCGAGAGCGAGAGGTAGAGCGAGAGTCGGAACCAGAGTAAGAGCGGGAGAGCGAACGAGAACGAGAACGCGAGCGAGAGGATGAAGGAGATGCAGAAGCAGAAGAAGTCGCCGGACGACCTCGCCCCGGCTTCGCCATTGTTACCACGACTCTCTCCCTTTCCCTCAGTCTCTTAGATAAACCCTAGCGAATTTTAAGCGTTGAGAGACCCTATGCCTATTTTGCCACCCCCGGGCAGAGAGGTAGAGGGCTTTGTTCGGAACTAACCAAAAAAATAAAAAATAAAATAAAATAATACCGTTTAAAAAGTATTTCTAAATCTAATACTCGTGACTTAAAATCATGATATATATACAGTACCATATCGTGACTTAAAATCACGATATAAAACCATGATAAACAATATATGTCATTATCTGAAATCACGATATATAAGTATTAGATTTAGAAATATTTTTTGAATAGTGTTATTTTAAATTTTTTTAAAAAATAAGGTTATATCGGTACAAAACTCAAGAGGAAAAGGTGTCCACGTAATCTTTTTGAGAAAGGTTTTACATAAAATCATTTTATTTTATGTGATTTAAAAAATATCAATTATCCTTAAATTATTTCGATAATTATTTTATTTCTTTTAAAAATTAAATCATTAAAAAATAATTTTAAAAATAAAAACTAAAAATAATTCTAAATAATAATAAAATCTCTTTTTTCATCCCTGCCAATTATTTTTTTGCCCCGACCATTGTATTAATAATTCAAAGAGATCAAGAACTGAACCATGATACACGAAAATTTCTTAACATGAACGTTTATCCATTTTAGAAACATTTTTTACTTTCAAAATATTTCAATAATTAATTAATATTTATAAAAAAATTATATATTTTCTATATTTATACATTATTCCCATATTTAATAAATTATTTGTTTATTTAATTATATTTTTATTTTTAAATTATTTATTTTATGATTAATAATTATATATTTGATCGATTTTTATTATAAAAATGATTATTCTATTATTTTCATAAAATAATTAATATTTACTTTAAAATCCTTATATTTTTTATATTTTTGTATTTGTTTATATTTTCATTTTCTCTATCTTTACAAAATATTATTTTCTCATATTGTTTCATATTTATTTATATTTCTTTATTTCTATTTCCATGCAACCTGGTCTAGAAGTACCTAACCCTTTTCTCATTCTAAGGCAGTGGAGAGTTATGGGATAAATCTTTGGATGTTAGAAGGCAATATAGGGAGGAAAAAAATTAAAAAAAGAAAAGTAGGGTTTGTTGTCCAGAGAGAAAGAGAAATAAGGGATCAAAAGTCAGATTTAAGATTTTGAATCTTTGATCGATTGTATGATAAATTTAAGTAAAAGTTTTAACATAACTCTATTAAAGTTGTTTTAGATCTTTATTTGATAGTTGTCTCAAATCAAATTTTGAAGGAGTGCTTACACCGACAATCTAAATGTATCATGCTGGCAGCGTTCTATTCAAATTTTGAAAAAAGAGAACTAAGCCTCAAGGGTATAAAATTCTAATTTTCTTTTTATTTATTATATATATTATTTTGTAAATAGTTGTGAGTATGATATTAACTAAATTAAATATAATATTAACAAAATTAAATCTGAATTAAATCTATGATTCAGACAAATTTGTATAATACTAAATATAAATTTTGAAATACCATGTAATTATTTTCAATTTTTCCAAGAGAAAGTGTCAAAATATTCATATTAATAGTTAATCACAACTTGTGTTGTTAAATTTTAAATGATTGCTTAACTCCCTTATATGTAAACTTTTTGTAAACTTTTTTTCTTCAATAATAAATCATTAGTATTCCGTAATCATGTTGGACCCAAGTAAATATGATCCGAGTCGAGTTGAACCCACAAAAACTCTCCCAAAGATTTTTTTTCATACACTACTTAAATTTGAGATTTTGTTTAAAAAGTATTAATACTCAACCATCGGATCAATTAGGTTTCCAAACTTTTTACAAACTCTATTTTAAGAATTCTCATACCCATGATGACTATCAACAGGTTTTTTAGTAGTACATGTGCAGGATACACATAATCGTGCTACTAGTTTACATTAAACTCCCGTGTCCAACAAAAAAAAGTTAATCCTTGATGAAACCAAGCACTATACATTTCAAATTACAAGATTTTTTTTTTCTTTTTTTTTTTTTCTGGAGCTTGAACATTCAAAATCCCTCAAATACTTCATACAAAAAAATTTATTTGAATTAGAACCAAGATTTCACAAGGCTTCAATCATTTATTATCTTTGATAATGAAATGCAAGAGCACATTCATTCCTTCTGCATGTAACATCAGTATGTTATGGACTTATACTTCAATGGGTGAATTTGTAGCACATGGAGCTTCCGTTTCTCTTTGCTTCATTGTAAATAACAATATGGAAATTTGATTTTTTTTTAAGTTAAAAGTTTTTCGTTCACAAACAGCTCCTTTTTCCACATTTTTGCATCATTTGCAAATGGCAATGCTTGATTTTACAAAAGAAACATATAACTTAGAAGATGAGGAATTGAATGGAAAAGACGGAAAAAGACCGACATGGCAAATTTGAAGGTTGTTGGTTGGGCAAACCAAACAACATAACTAGCTCTAACCAAAGCATTCAGCTACCTAAGGAGCTAATAGTTCTATGCGAAAAGTCAGGCCTCAGCCGACATGCAAATTCATGCAACCATTTTCATTACATATTTACTGAGCATTTGAAGCTTTTGAGAAGAAACCATTCAAGTGCCGGATGGATTAGTCTTTTCTATTCAAATTATAAGGACAATTTATGCAAGTCCATTGTTATTATCAGCAGCGTTGCCATGTTTTTCCTTTGGTTCATTATCACCCAACTGCAGGGAAACACAAACATCTTCCCCAAAGCCATTTCTCAGTGCGGATAAATTCTCAGTGATTGTCCTGTCCTGCTGATTGTTTTGATGCATTGGTGACGATCTAGTAAAGCTTGGTATGAATTGATGCTCAAAGCTTGGACACATCTTGCCTCCATCTTCCAAATGAAAGTCAGTTTCCATCAGTGATGGGATCATTTCCGCTCCATTTTCTGGGGATATATGATGTATTTGAAGACCCAGAGATTCAAATTTCTCTTCACATTTGTCTTTTGGGAGCATTCCATCAGGAGGGGAGAAATCTCCAACTGTAGAGTCAACTGCTGTTGCCGAGGTAGCTCTTTGTTCCTGGACAGCGACTGCATATAACAACAACGGGAAAACATTATCAGGCTGTATACAGAATTTTTTCCTTTTCAGCATGCAAGGACAGAAAAGATCCTTGTGTGCATGCACATGGGCATCTGCACCCCTTGAAACAGATTTTAGTGCCATTCCCTGCTAGCAATCACAATCAGTTGACAAACTCAAGGTCATCATTCCTGTTACTCATTTCTCTCTCTCTCCCCCCTCCTCCAACCTTATTACAGGTTACAAATCAAAACACATGAAGCCAGAGATCAGATACGCCATAAGAGAAAGGCCATTCTAGTTACACTAAATTCACTCAGGAGACAATAAATTGTTCTTATTACCAATACATCCCCATAAATTTTAATTATCGAAATTAGTTGTTCATCTTCAAAAGTTCCGCCATCATACTTTATTAATACACTAAGAAACTAATTTTTGTTTTTTGAGCCTTTTGTGAACAGCAAAAATGACAATATTATATAAGATAGAAAGAAAGAAAGAAAGGAAAAAAAAGATCTTAACTCGATATGGCTTAAAAAAACAGATCTTAACTTGATATGGCATCCTAGTTCATCAAACCAAGGTGCAAAAACTGAGTTTTCATTTCTTAGTCCCTTTTAGTTTTATTTACCATCATCTTCTTTTTTTTTTTGGTTTTAAAGTGCTAATTTCATGTTCTCCAAAGAGCTTAAGACCAAAAAGTTCATCATTTTAAAGGAATAAAATAATACGAACTCGTTTAAAAAGTTCTTCAATTCAAGTTCATAATATAGGAAATTTAGAAGTCCAAGGATTTGTGCACAAATGGTTCAAGGAAGTGTTAATTATCTTTACTTTCCTTGCTATCTCTAATCTCATGAAGCTGACTTTCACAACATTGATTATTTGCACGACAAAAGGCTAAACCAAAAAAATTAGAGAAACACAAAGCATATTTTTTGTATTATATACTCACCAAACTCAACTAAGCTTTGTAGCTAAATATTGGCCATACATTATATATTATATAGGATATTGGTAAGTTACATGCCAGAAAAAAATTCCAACAGTAATTGACTTGTGAGAGGCAAATACCTTTAAGCCCTTCACTAGTTGTGATAAGATCAAGTTCAAGGAGATTGAGAAGACGCCCCAGATCAACCCCACTTGTCCAGTTCTCTGGAGGCTGGCCAACTTTTAATTTCAGTCTACCCCTGTTTGCTGTTCCACCCCAGATGATCCCCACAGGCCGAGGTTTCTCTCCATCCTCACCTGTCAAAATGATGAGGCTTCCACTGTCTCCTTCTAGGTCAAAAGTCTGTTGGTTCTCACCCACAACAAGAAAATCTGTCAAAAAGCATATACCCTTCTCATCATTGTATTCAAGCGCATAGGCCAATACGGTTCCAGTAGTCAAGCCAGAGCTTCTTCCAACCTTCCTCACTTGCTTCCCAATGAGGCTATTAATTGGAGACTGCAAATCTATAATTTTGACATCACCTATTTCACCTAAACCTTTTACAGATGTAGTTACAGTGGACATGTCAAAATCATCAGCAAATGGGATGAATGCACCATCTGCTCTCACAAATGTCTCTGCAGGTAAACCAAGTCATAATATCGACAAAATTACAGTAGTCACTATGAACAGCAAAAACTGCATCTTAAAAGGTGAAGGCATATGACTGACAATGAAGAAACATGCACCAGGAAAGTGATGGCGGGGAAGGAGGGAAAACCACCAAATGGTTTCCCCTCCCCCGAACCCCCGTCCCCTTCCGGAGTGGAATGTTACCCCCCCAAGCCCCCCTCGGGGGGGATAGTTTAGTTATTTTACTGAGGAAAAGGTCCCAGGGGGAACATCCCCCTGGACCCACTATTTTAAGAGGAGAGGGAGAGTAAAGCACTTTTTACAGAAAAGCACTTTACTCTCTAACTCTAATTTAACACCTAAGTTTATTAACAAAACTTTCAGTAACTCTAATACTATACCGGTGGTGAATCAGAGCAGAGGAAGCCATTGTCTCAACACGTACTAGATAGGTAAATAAACACTCTTACATCGAGAGGGGGAGGAGGGTAAGGCATTCTTTTACTACATCTTAACAGAGTATCTATATATTATAGAGCTATAGCTAATAAGAGATATATTAATAGTTAATAATAGCTATAAGACTCTCTATTAATAGCTAATATTTATCTATTACACTATCTATTAAGAGCTAAAACATTAATATAGCTATTTCAGATAGTAACTTCTATAGCTATGGAAAAGGTAGAGCCCTTATTCAATTCCTTATCAGGAATTACGGGCTCGTAGGAACATATAGATTTTGTCTGTTTTTCACAAGTTGTATAAATAGAATATCCAGAAGAAATGAGGATCACATATTAATATGAAGATTAAAAAGAAGAGAACTTTTCCCAACTCCTGACACGAATATACCAATCAATACCTAATATTTGACTGGCACCTAGAAAATCATACTTCCATATTCAGTGGCAGACTGACATATATCTTTTATTATTATTATTTTTTTTTGGCCGGGGGCGTGGCTTTGGGTAAATGGAAAAGTATTAACCAACAAACTAGTACAGCTTATGTTATAAACTTTTAAAGTTGTTAAAATAAATAAAATACTGAAATATGATCAACTTAGACTAAATGAACTTTATCATTCTAGGAGAATATGATAATTAAGATTACAAAAATTTCAAACTCTGTGTGTTTTTCCAAGCACATTGAAAAATAATTACTGATTTTAGATAGCAAGGTTAGTTTTGCTTTTGTTAAAAGTAAATTATTTCTTATCACCAAAAAAGAGACAAATTTCTTATACAAATGAGAGATGTTATCTGGAGGGCAAGACTGAAGAAAAAATGATGTGGATGGATCTCTATTACATTTAAACTTTCTAAAACAAGGGTAGCACTTTGTCAACTCAATCATCTTCCAACTTTTTGCCATTTGGTATTTCCATGAAATATTTCCTTTGCTAACTACATGTTCTTATAACTGGGGTGGCTATATATTATCTTAAGAACCCTTGAAAATTCAAATTTTTCTAAAGGAGGTTATTGAAACCAAATTTTTGGAGTTGACATAGGAGGTTGATGTATTGATTTGTGGCAGATGATGTGCTAACACACCAGGCAGATGATGATGCATGACGAGCAGTTTCCAGAATGCGGAGTCAATGGTCAATAATAAACAAGGAAAGAATGGGAGAGAGCACATAATTGGCAAGAAAGCAAAGGAGAGATATGAAGAAATATTTTCTTTGCTAATTTTGAAAAGGAGATATACATTGGAAGGTGGCTAGAAAAGTCAGCCAAAAGAGGTTTATGAAAGAGTAGAAGGAGACAGAGTAAGAACAGACAAGAAATCTCTCACGAGGACAAACTTTTATGTATTATCATCTTTTGTTAGGATTCTTCAGTTATTTCATTTTTTCTTGTTATTTCATTTCTAGTCATTAATAAAGTTCGCATCTGTTTTTAACTAGTTTCTTTCTTTGAGTAATTGATTATGAACCAGGCGCTTATTTTAGCTATCCTGGGAACCATAGTGTAAGTAGCATGATCCCCTGCCTGATGTGAAGGGAATCAATTGAGTGCTTACTTTCCTTATCAAAATCGACACAACAGAGGTATTTTTCAAAATAAACTTAGTTTGATATTCCATTGGTCAATAAATGATAGCGATTTTATGTGCTTTAGCCACTTCTTCTAAAAAAAAATAAAATAAAATAAAAATAAAAATAAATTTAATTAAGAAGAGAAGAAAAACAGGATTACTTCATTTTTGAAATCCTCTAAGCTATAAAAATCACAAGCGTATGAGTGTAAAGGGAAGCCTAAAAAAACAATTTTATTCAAAAGAGACAAACACCAAAGGAAAGTCCAACCATGATACGTGCCAAACCACTGGCCACCAACCATCTGTTCAAAGGATTTAAGCTTTGGACTTGGATTTGGCTTCAGGGTTGGTATAGAAAGAAAGGAAGTCATTCATATGACCACCTTTGCTATCTTTTGGCTAGTCTGGAGAGAGCAGAATCCAAGAATTTTTGACTGGGATTAAAATCCCTAGGCAAGTTTTGATGGGTGTTAAGAATTCTTTCCTTTTTTTTGGGGGGTGGGGGGGGGGGTGGGGGTGGGGGTGGGGTTGGGTGAGGTTTCTTCTAAATCTTTTTACTCAGATGTAGGGGCTGTTGATTTATAAATTCTCATATGCATTAGGTTCTATATTTGCACCCTCTTGGTGCTTTTTAATGAATTTCGTTTCCTATCCAAAAAGATACATGGCGAGTCTCAGAGCCTGCAGGATGGGGGATCGCGTTCCCATCCTTGCGATGGGGCAATTTCCTGCTCCCTCCTTGTAAACCAAAAAAAAAGGCTTTTCCCAACTCTCTCATTCATTTTTGGACTAGCCTTCAATCCATTTTTGGACTAGCCTTCACTGTGCTCCACCATTAACTATATTTCCTATACAATTAGTGGCATATATAGAAACTTTTGCTGCCAGAAGCAACTACGTGTATTGCACCTAGTATTTGTCTTGAACATCCTGAAAATCAAACACCATAACCAAATGATTGTTTCTTCTGTATTTTTCAGTGCAAGTCAATATGTATAACATTTATCTACTATATCTGTAAGCATCTCCAAGTTTTAATGATTTTTATGATGGCATTTACCTAAATCTTTTTATATTTCACAATTTTTGGAGCAATAAATGTAAATTTGAGGGCCAATTGCTAAAATCCAATAACATGATATGATTCTTGAAATTTGGGGGTCATATTTATGTTCTTTACCACTTCACTGTGTACTTTCATGCAAGCAGAAATGCATGTCTAATGCTTGCATCCATATTAATCCCCCTGTACACATATTTTAGGTAGACTAAATAAGAAAGGAGAAAACCAGAATTAGAATGATTGCCACATCTGAGATTCTGGGTAGCGAGTAATCTCCCTGATGGAGTCAACTTTGACTTAATTACATCTCTGCATGCATAATTTGAATAAAACTACAAGTATGACATGACCAGTCTAGTAATCTATGCTCCAATTAGTACTGTTTATTTGCCTAGAGCAGACAGACAAACTGAAGAGGGATCCAATATATAAGTCTATTAATGTAAGTTACCACGTTAAATTTTACATGCTACACAAATTATTGGGTGATTTTTGAACCTAGAATTCTGATTAACAAACATGGCCGAATCCTTATGGCTTAGTTGGTGAGAAAATTGTCTTTGTTACTTTTGCAGGATGGGCGTCGTGCAGGGTAGTATCAAGAAAGATAATCCAGGTACCATATTGATGACAAACCAAGTCCCTTAGGGCTATCACAGCAAGAAACTGCCAGATTGTATCCCCAATTTGCATTCTTTTTATAAACAATATACTTCACTCCAAAAAAATAAAGCTACAATGATAGAACAGCCAGAAAACGAACTCCCTATATGGTAGATCAATCTGATAATTAGAGAGATTAATTTAGTTCTTGTACACTAAAGATAAATGTTAGTGTTTGACAAGCATAATTTGAACAAATTACCTGGGTTTATTCCAGCAAAGATGCCATACCAAAGATCATCAGTGATAAATGATGTAGCTCTCTCCACAGCACCAAGATATACACCAGGTCCCAGGGTTGGAGGCAGAGGATGAAACATCTTCTGATTTGGGTAATCCAGGTCGACTGCAACATGCCTATTTGTAAGGAAACCAACTTGTCTGTTCCCTGTTTGACTCCTTACTATTGCACCCAAGGTCCCATACGTCTCTTGGCTTGCTACCTGAATATAAATAATAGTACGGTGTAATGACAAGAAATATATTATCATGAAAGCAAAGATAAAGCAGTTACAAGAAATCCAACTTGTTAAGCCACTAGTTTAGTTGGCAAAATGTTCCTCTTTCCAGGGCCATATGTCTCAAGTTGTGCAAATCTAGGTAGAGTAAGTAAGAGAAATAACATTTAACGACAGATGTAACAATTAAAGAAGTCATCACTCATAATAACATGGCTGGTAAAATCCTAGATTTGTTTAGACCTATTTTTAGAAAGACAGACAAAATACATAGTTCAAAAATTTATTGAAGGTTAAGGCTTTGAGATTGAAAATCAAGTTTATTCAATTGATGACTATCATACAATGTGGTAGCACAGTAACAATAGTTGACAATAATAATGATGTCTCATCTGTTTTATTAACTGTGCACTGGCACTAGAACAGGTACTTTAGGTGCTGGCTCAACTCAGTGCATTCATGGGGCCTCAGAAAAGACAATTTCAGTGAGGCACTCACTGAAATTTTACATGATTGTGCATGCTTTTTCAATTTCTATTATTTTTCCTATTCCTCTCCTCCTCTCTTAGTTCCTTATTTCTTCCGGCTTTTTTTTTTGGTTGCAAACTTGTAATTTGAGTGGATTGAGTAACTTAATTAGAATCGGGTAGGCTCCAACACCTGGGAGAGAATTGTAAGAATTAATTACTATTCACAATGAGAGTTCCTTCAGATAGCATTTTACCATAATAATGAACAGAAAATTTGAATAATTCTTGGATTCTTTTTTTCCCATTTTGTTTCTTTTTTACCCTTCTCTAACATTAAATTCAGAATGTAAGAAAATAGCTTTTAAAGACAATGAGCACCAGTTGCTTTCTATGGACCAAGTAAGTCAAGTGTTTTCCAATGTTTTCCCCAAAGCCATGTTTAGCATATGAGCAGTGATGACAAATGATTGTGATTCTTTGGTAGCTAAGTTCATTGCTGTATATCATTCATGCCAAGAATCTATGGTCTAGCTTAAGAAAAAAAATTTTAAAAACAAACAAAAGGCCTCAAATGTTTCCATATAGACAATTGTACAGGTGCAAAATAGTTGACAGATTTGCATGGAGGGAAAAAAAATGAGATAGAGATGTCCTATAATATAATGAACTAGTGCTTGCCAAGCACTGACCGCGGGAATAAGAATCAGTGGTCAACTTTGAAAAAAGAAAAGAAAAAATTGTTAACCTTGAGAAATAAAGAATGTTTAACTATACTATATACTCACTTTGCATAAGTCCCAAATTAATGTGTTCGCATATTGGACCAAGCCATCAGAATAGAGAAGTTACAATTTCACACTGCTTTCATACAAAAGCTTTAAGACAAGGTCATAATATAATCAACTTCTATAAAGACAGTACAGCCATTGAAGTCCTCTAAGTACCTGAGAGCCTGATCCAATGTATTGGTTGCTCCCACGCAAGTCATCGACAATTTCTGTGTGCAGTTGCTCTTTAGGAGCAGGTTCAGGTGCACCAAAGTATGAGAACTCCACAACATCCACATCACACCAGACACCTCCTGGTCCCTGATCAATAGTCCAAAAGCCGCTTTAAAATTTCAATACAGGACACAAATGACCATGGAATTGATAGCAGGAAAAAGTTAGATGA
The DNA here is from genome assembly GCA_033439265.1 of Dillenia suffruticosa. Taxonomy (NCBI): domain Eukaryota; kingdom Viridiplantae; phylum Streptophyta; class Magnoliopsida; order Dilleniales; family Dilleniaceae; genus Dillenia; species Dillenia suffruticosa. Next base: position 9,536,159 of record JAVTVX010000005.1, read on the forward strand.
GGTGGACTCTGAATTAATATTTGAGGAAGATAGAGAAAATTTTCGCACCTCCAGGGCAGTGGGTAGACACTGGATGGGACTAAGCCATTGTTTGTGAACTTTTCGGGAAACAAAGACGAGAATAGCAGGTATATCTGTCAAGTTACCCCGACGGATACGAAACCCAACCGCAGTACCAAGACTATAACAACGCAAGATCTTGCTGTGAAAGGCCCTAATTGTCATAAGCTCAAGCAAGGTAGTTGCTTGCTGCCCTTTGGGCAACCGACCAAGAGTTTCAGGTAGGACCCCCTTTTGGAGGTTGGCAAAATAGTTTGCCCTTTCTTCAGCAGCATCATTTAATCGACTAGAGGTAGGCCAAGAGAAGTATGCGGCATTGCTCTCGGAATGCTGTCCAGATGATGCAAAGGGTTGAAGTGTTGGTGGACTTAGTGAAGGCATGCGGTTATTTCTCTCGTGATCCAAAGCTGATTCCTCAGAGGGTGTTGAACCGGTGCAGCGTACACTAAAATTTGGTCTAGCCCGTGCCATCTTTGATTTACCTAAAATGGAATTGCTAAATTTCCTTAAAAACTTGACAATTCAAAAATGCAAAATTAGAACATTTAAAATTCCCTCTTTCAGTCTCTCCACAATTCATTCATTTCCCTCTCCTTGTCTCCCAGTACTAATCATCCAACAACTGTATGCCACACAGAGAAATTAATTTACAGTCTTTCAAAAAAGGGATGAAAACACTTCAAGCCATGCCCATCAAAGTGAAAAGATGAGGATCTCAAAAGTGAGAGACCACATCAGCAGTCTAAACATAAATTTTTGAATTTTGAATTTGCAAAAGTTGCATGCTGGAATAGATGTACACCCAGGTCAGATTTAATTTTACCATCATAGGTCATAGCCCCAAATAGTCCCAAAAAGCAGCTCTCATCTGACCTATAATAATATTTTCTCATTGTTTCAGAATGGTAAAATTACTTTACTAATAGGTTCCAACTTTCTTTAGTGAAGTTTCCCATTTCTATATGGTAAACATTTTTAGAAGTAAAAATCTCAAAGCAGAGGCGAAAGAAACATAATGAGCAGCACTATTCTGGATTAGTGTTGAAGGCAATAACTGAAAATTAATTGAGATTGCTGGGCTCAAGGCAAAAGAGAAAAAAGGTAAGTTATTCCATGGGAAACTCTAAAAGTTTCTTTGGGGAAAGAAAAATGCATCTATTACAACCCTAGTCAGATGGTACAGATTCCCGGGGGGGGGGGGGGGGAGAGAGAGACCATGTGACTGCAACAACAATTTTTTTTTTCCTTTCTTTCCCTTTATCATGGTCCCGGGGGAGGGGGGCGCTCGAGGTAGTTAAAACGCACTCTTGTGCTCCCACTGAAGCATGCAAGAATTAACATAAATTTTAAAGAGAACACTGAAATGCTTATATTATAGAAAAATAGATAATGCAAATTGAAAAGGAAAAAACAAGGGACAGATAGATGAATACCCAGCAACAACAGATTAGCAAGGCACCAAATTGGGTCCTCAGAAAACTGATCAATGACAACATCAATCTCAAACAATAAAGTTCATGAACCCAAAAACCAATTCCGCAAGAGAGGAAGCAGAACAGTTCATCAACAAAGAAAATTTTGAAACACAAAAGAAGCAGAAGCAAAAGCAAAAAAGCATGCGTGAGAGACATCAGCGAATCAAAATGGAAGGCAGAAAAGAGAAGAGGAAAGAGAAGGCTTTACTCAATCAGCCATCGGAGAAAACAAGGACGGCCGTGGTGGTGGAGAAGGAGAAGCAAAGGCCTTTACCACAAAAAGCGTCAGTTACAGTTTCGGGACTGGCTGCTCTACAAAAGCCACTTGTTGAATTTCACGGGCAGGAGAATCTGTTGGAATCGCTTGCAAAGACCGGTTGTCTCTGCTTGCCAGCTTGATCTTTTTTCAACTAAAAAGGATCCCATGAAATGAAATCTCTCTCTCTCTCTCTACAGCAATAATAAATAAATTAAATAAATGTGGGAAAAGAATGAAGGATGTGCCTTTCTTTGTGTATGTATGTGTCTCTGCGTGTGTTTTCTTTTCGGAGGGGCGAGGTGTCGGGCTGTGTGTTGTGTGCATCAAGTCCAAGAATAAAAAATACAAGTGTGGGATGGGAAAAGGTTGAGTCCGATCAAGGGGTATTTAGTATAACTTTTTTTTTGGAATATTTTCTCTTCTTTGATTTTTTTAATAGTTAAAAAGAATATTCAGTAATTTATTTCAAATAGAATCCAACTGATAATTTAAAATGTGGAGGTTTTTTTTTTTTTTTTTTTATACTTTTAAAAATTGTTTTAGTATTTTTTTATTAATGACAATAAAGAGATTTAAGCAATTAATTTTATCTACCCCGTAATTTTTATTTTTTATATTTTTACCCTCTAATTTTTTTATAAGATAAGATTTAAATTATTACTACTATGGTATATATTTAGATTAATCTATTGTCTTTTTTAAAAATGGTTAAAAAAATTATCTTTTCTTGTAAAGATATAGATATTATTTGAATTAATTATTTCTTAAAAAAATATTGGTATTATATTTATAACTTTTATATTTCTATATATAATAATAATATAGAAAGAAATATATTAAAAATAAAATAAATTTAATTAATATAGACATTTTTTGTCATTTTATATTTGAACAACAACTGATATTAGTTAAACAACCAAATATAAATGAAAAATGATTTCAATTCATTTGAAATATACTAAAAATAGAGTTGATTTGCAAATAAATTCATGTGTTTAGAACCCAAAAGTAAAATATAAAATTCGATTGAATTCTTATATTTGAAACAGCAAAATTAAAATATGAATTTGGATTGTTCTATCCTTTTAGGGTTAATTATCATAAAATGGTAACTAAAAAGTAAAGTTTGGTGGATTAGTACAGAAGAAGAAAGGAATAAATAATAATAAAAAAGACTCCTAGACTTGGATCAGTACATTCAATAAACTTACATGAATTTCTGCATCAATTTCAGTAATATGAGGTTCAAAATCAACAAAGCCTTTTTCCAACCTCACGTGGGGGTCCGGGGTGTTAAATTAACATATTCTGTGCTTCACGAGAGAACCAATATGCCAACGTCGTCCTGTATTAATCAGGAGAAGGTCAAATCAGATATTATTTTACTCATCATCATCTACCTATAAAAGAAAAAAGCGAAAATGGTATGATCGTCCCGTCATATATTTTTAAGACCCCAATTTTTACCTCTTCATCCGGGTCTTTTTTTTTTTTTTTTTACCTTTTTTTTATTCAAATTCTCACTATTTTTTTTTAATTTTTTTACCTAATTTTGTTTTTGGTTTAGATTCTTTATTTTTTTGACATAGATTTTTCTTTTTTTTGTTTTTTTGACCCTATTTGTTGACCACCATTTTTTTCTGTTTATGTTCTTCCTCTTTTTTTATCTATTTTTTTCATTCAACTCATTCCTTTTTTTTAAACATTTTTTCACTTAAATCTATCGTTTTTTATATAGCTTTTTTCCGTTTAGTTTTTTTGCCTCACTTGTCCGGGACATACTTGGATGGTCGTCCATTTATTTTTAGATCATAATTTTTTTTTTATTCGGGTCATTTCTCTTTTTTTGCTCGATTTTTTTTTTTCATTCAATCCCTTCATCTTTTTATTTTTTAACTCAATTTTTCCCCCTTGAGTCCTTCATTTTGTGGGACATAAGTTTTTCCCCATTTTTTTTGTTCCACTTGTCCATTTAGTCCCTTCATCTTTTTATTTTTTTACTTTATTTTTTTCTCTCGAGTTCTTCGTTTTTTTGGATATAAATTTTTCTCTATTTTTTAGTTCTACTTGTCCATTTAAATCTTTACCATTTTTTTGAATCGGTCTTTTTTTTCGCTTGAATCCTTCGTTTTTTTCAAAAATTGGTTTTTCCCTTTTTGTTTTTTTTGACCCACAAATTATCGTCTCTTTACTTTTAAACTATAGGTTTTTTTTTCCATTCAAGTTGTTGCTCTTTTTATTTTTGACACTTTTTTCCTTTTATTTTTTACCCTTTTGTCTCTTAAATCTTTCATTTTTTTGGACATAGGTTTTTCCCCATTTTTTTGCACCACTTGTCCATTTAGATTCTTACTCTTTTTTTTTACCCAGTCTTTTTTTTTTTCTCTTGAGTCCTTCATCTATTTTGAATATAGGGTTTTCCTCTTTTTTGGTCTCACGGTTTGTCATATCTTTATTTTAAATATATAGTTTTTTTTTCTATTCAGATTTTTATTTTTTTATTTTTTACAATTTTTTTCTCTTAAATCTTTCGTTTTTTTTACATAAATTCTTTTCCTTTCATTTTTTTGACCCCACGGATTATCATCTTTTTATTCCACTTATTATCTTTTTTTTTTTAACCTCATTCATTCATCTTTTAGAATTTCAGTGATTAGTCTTTTTTTTTTCCTGTCACTTGGTCGGGTTGTCGAATCTCTCAAATTAATACTGATCCCCCAATGCAACAAATTTATAGCAATAGTGGTAGTAGGTCGAATTCCAAGAGAACTAAAGTGACTTAATCTCTTAGTTATTCCAAAAATAAAAAGGGAGGATTTATAAAATAAACTCCTAACTCAAAAATTAAAAACCTAAAATTAAATAATAAATCAACAACATAAAAATGTTAAAAATCAGACAAGAAATTCAATATACTAAATATCCGATCTAATAGTTCACACATTCGATTGTTTCACTGTTTATCGGTTAAAAATATTATTCTTACGATTCAAATATGTAACCTTAGATTTATTAAGATACCCGTAATAAATATTATATTTTCCTAAATTAATTGACCAAATTCAGTATTCAATCAAAATTTATCATTAATCGACTGGATATAATAACGTTCCATATCAATATAATAACAGTATTAAATTCTATGAAAACAGTTAAATCAAAATACAAATAAGGAGGATAGTTGTGCAATTATTTGATTTGTTCTATCGATTCCTTAGATTAAAATGAATATTGACAAACGACCCAATATAAATAATATATTTGCTACTCGTATTATTCATTCATGATAATTACGGATCACTGAAATTCTAGATACAGTAGAAAAATTGATATTGAATTAAATTATCAAATTAACCAATATCAATCTTTCTTGTAAATAAATCAAGAATCGACAAATATTTGAATTAAAAAAAGTAAGAAATTAAATAAAATACATAATCTCATAGTGAATACAATCTAAGAAATTTTCCTCGAATCAGAAAAAGAAGACTAGTACTCATGATATTAATCATGTTCTTGAATCAATAAAAGAAAAAATTGTTCTACAAAGAAAAGAAAAAGAAAAATACACCTAAAACCTAAAAAGAAGAAAAAGTTGCTGTGTGCCTCGTAGGAAGAAAAGTGAATGCTTCAATACTTCATTGGAGAGGCATATACATAGGCTTGAGGCTCCCAAAAGAATTAGAAATCTTCTCTTTTTGACTTAGATCTCAAAAATATTATCTCTCTAAAAAATAGGAAACAAGTAATTTCTTTAAATAATTTTACTTGAAATAAAATTTTTAAAATAAAGTTTCCATTCTAAAAATTTCTTCATTTCTTTTGTAGGCCCAATTGAAATTTTGAACTATTTAGCTCCAAAAATGTCTCATTAAGCTCATTTTAATCCAACTTCCAATTTTTGGTCCCTAAAAAAAAGGCCATAAAATAATTATTAGAGTACTAATCAATTCAAAATCAAATCATGATATCAAAAAATAAATATAACATTTTGCAGATTATCAAATTCCCCAACACCAAACTAATGCTTGTTCTCAAGCATTCACTAGATTAATGGCACACAACTATTCTCTTTTTTACTCTTTCCCTTCCTTCAATTCATCTTCAAACAATTTTAAAGTAGTACATATCGAAAAATTAAAGTCAAAACAACAATTCGGAGAGCAAATGATCATAATATTATAACCTTAAAAGAAAATATAAGTATCCCATCAAATTTAACAATCTCATCAAAATTCAATATCCTTACAAGGAGTTCACTCTATATACTCAAACCATTTAAGAAAATTTATCAATAACTCTCAAAATCAAATCAAAACATATCATTACCATAAATTTACTTATTTATCAAATCTCCACCACTAAATATCTGAATTCAAAACAAAAATTCGGGGGACTTTATAAAGGTTATAACGTGGTTTAGGTCAAGGTAGGATAAGAGGGTAAATACGATATGTAATGTATATATCAACAAAAACATGTCAAGAATCACAAAACCATTTTCCATTTTCCATATCCCATATCATGAAATACAATCAAACCAAAGAAAAATAACCCAATCAAAATCATCTCATTTCTCAATCAAAACTTTTGAATTTCTCCAAAATATCCAATTTCAACTTTTGGGAATCTTCTTCTTTTTTCTTCTTTTTTTTTCTTTCCCTTTTTTTCTCATTTTCCTTTTTTTTCTGCCCTTATCTCTCCCTCTTTTTTTTTTCTCATCATCTTTTTTTTTTCTCATTCATTTTTTTCGAAAACAATTAGATTTGATGATGAATGAAAATGTAGAGCATATACAAATCACTCCAATCATATGATCGAATTCCTAAAAATAATCCCCAAAATAAAGTTATCATATTCCCTTTTACAAATAACCACTCGATTCTTGCTTTAAGCACATGCTTCTTTGATATAAGGACAAAAAAGAATGTTAAGCGTAAAAAGAAAGTTATGTGTTAATTAATGAAGTTAAAGCAAAGAAAATGGGTATAAACTCAAATGGGTTCACTATGGGGAATATTATACAAGGGAAGGTCTTTTTTTTGAGAGTTAAAAGGGTAAACATAAGTGCCTTCATCATATTAATGCATGAACTCAAGGATGTGGTCTCAAAAAGTATAACAAAACAAGTTCTAGAATAAATATACTATGATTGATAAACACTTATCAAAGAAAAATTTAGAGCAAAAATGATGATATATGCTTTTAAGGCTCAAAAAGCTGACCAAAGTGTTTAATATGTATCAAATCTATCACATCTTCATTTAATTTATTCATCAAGATCAATAAGACACTCAAAACAATTTTATCCAAAATCAACTAATCACATTTGTTTCTTTCAACATTTCAACTCAAATAATCAATGCATACTAATTCAAAATCATTATCAGAAAAATCTAAAGGGTACGAAGTTTCAAAAAAGAATAAAAAAAATGATATTGGCATAAAAATCCTCCCCCACACCTAAATTCTACATTGTCCTCAATGTTGGAAAAAATAAGAAAATTTTAGCACAAAACCTAAACAACTCACAACCAGCACAAAATTAAACTATTCTCAGGAATGAAAGATGCTAGACAATAAAATAGAACAATGAAAAGAAAGATAAAGAACGAGATAATTCCCCTCAGGTGATGGCGGGAATGAAATGCAATTTTTTTGGTTGTTGTGGAGAGGCCACAAGGGTTGGTGGGGATGATGGATGTGGTTACTGAAGGAGACGGTTGATCATCATAGGAGAGTGAAATTGGCTCGCCCCTAGGGTTCACGATTCGTACTCGTTGAGATGGGGCTTTGTGTAAGGAAGAAGTATCTTGTTGATCTCAAAGCCCATATCTATGTGCAACAGTTCGCTTCTTTCCCATCGATAGAATTTGTCATAGCAAAATCGGGAGGGTGAAAGCGGACCTTCAATTGAACCGGGGCTGGTGATGGAGAGACAGAAGGCGCAACTTAGGGTTTCACAAGTGACTGGAAAAAGGAAAAAATCTTCAAGTGATTTGGGTGGTGATCGATGGATGGATGGGCGAAACAAGCCTTCGGTCGAGGATGATGTTTGAAGAAGGTAAGTTAGGGTTTCGGTATATTGGGTTCAATTTGGGAGAATCGAAAAGAACGATAGAGAACTTAGCAGAACTGTTTCCCCTATTTTTTTGCGCTAAAATTGTGTGATCACGCATTGGGTAGAGGACTGTTTCTGTCCATTTTGTTGCACTTCTGTCCATTTTGTTGCACTTCATTCTGAAAACCGTGTGATCACGCCTTAGCTAGGAGACTGCTTCTGCCCATTTTTTTACACTTCATTTTGAAAACCGCGAGATCACGCCTTAGCGAGAAGACTATTTCTGCCCAACTTCTCAATTATCCTCTGTCCATCTCTTGACTTGAATAATTGCATCCCTTAAAATTTTCATCTTGGACACCTACAAAAATTAAAAGAAGAAACTAATGACACTAATCAAATACCCCTAATGAAGTAAGAAATCAAATAACAAATTAATCAAATTCAAGAAAAAAAATATTGGGTTGCCTCCCTATAAGCGCAATTGTATAACGTTTTTATGTTTGACGTTCTTCACTTGTTTCTCTTCAAGGAGGCTTCAACTTTGCTTTGAGAGGCTTATATAATTTTCCTTCCATATCTAATTGTGCATTTAATTCAAAATCAATATTACATTCTTCTTCACATATTTCTTGCACAATTAAATCAAAAATATCAGTAAAACAAATTGATTGACTCTCATTTGAGTACTTCATAAGATCGAAAATAATAAATTTAACAATCTCGCCGTCGAACTTGACAGAGAGAATACCGTTATCCACATCTATTTTAGTCTTTACTATCTTCATGAATGGTCGTTCTAATAGAAGTGGAGCTGAATTTATGATAGTGTCTCCTTCCATTTTCAAAATATAAAAATCAGTTGAAAAATTTAATTCGTTAACCTGTACCAAATATTTTCAACAATCCCCTCTGGGTGAGTATAAGAGTGGTCAGCTAATTGAATAATAATCTCAGCTTCTTTTAAGGGTCCCAATTTCAGAGTACTATAAATTGAATAAGACATGATAGTAACAGGTGCTCCTAAATCTAGCGTGACATGTTCCATTTTTTTCTTACCAATAACATAAGGTAGAGTGAACATACCTGAATCCGCATATTTTTTGGATAGATTTTTCTTGATGATATCAAACACATTTTCACCAATCTCATTACTTTTTATTTTCCTTACTTCCTTCTCATATTCTTTCATCTTTGATTCCTCAAACCTACAAGGAAAATGTGGCACAATTGTACCAGAAACATTAGGCAAAGAAGATTTGGATGTTATCTTGATTGAATTTTCATACTTGTATTCATCTTCTCTATCTATATTCTTCTTTTTATTCACCTTCTTAGATGGAGTGAAGTTCAAATGAAGTTCCTTCTCACTTCTCAACATTATTGCGCTAACATTTTCTTTAGGGTTAACTACCGTTTGTGAAAGTAGTTTCATGGAATTCTAGCTTCCAAGTTACTAAGCGAGATTGTCAATTGAGTGATTTGATTCCCCAAATTCTGTATACTTACTCTCGTTTCCTGTTAAAATTGTTGAGTGTTAGTCACAAGAGATTTCACTATATCCTCTAGAGATATACCAGAATTTAAGGGTTGCACATGTGCGGGTGTTGGTCTATTAAAGTGTTTACATGGATATCTTGTCTGTCTTTCTTGGTTTCCATAGCTCATATTTGGATAATCTCTCCATCCAGAATTGTAATGAGTGGAATAAAGATCATGCGTACATTGAAGTTGACAAGAAAATTCTCCTAGAACATTTACTTATTGAGTGGAATCTTCTTGTAGATATGGACATATATCTGTCGCATATCCGGGAATTGAGCATATGCCGCAAACCGTAGTTGCCTGCATTTGCCCTACAGCCAACTGACGAACCAAAGCAATTAGTTCAGAAATTTGATTTTCAAGATTCGAGTGATTTATCTCAAGAGTTGGGTATTCGATGCAAAATGATTATTGGTTCAAAATTGGTGCGGCTAATTTCTTCAGAGTCCTTACATGATTTTCCATCTTATCTTCCTCGTCAAAAATCAGTAAGCAAGTAAAAAATATAAACTAAGAAATTAAAATAGTTTCCCGGCAATGGCGTTAAAATTTGGTCGGGTTGTCGAAACTCTCAAATTAATACTGATCCCTCAATGCAACAAATTTATAACAATAGCGGTACCAGGTCGAATCTCATGAGAATTAAAGTAACTTAATCTCTTAGTTATTGTTAAAATAAAAATGGGAGATTTATAAAATAAACTCCTAACTCAAAAATTAAAACATAAAATTAAAGAATAAATCAACAACGTAAAAATGCTAAAAATTAGAGAAGAAATTCAATATACTAAACATCCGATCCAAGTGTTCACACATTCGATTGTTTCACTGTTCATCGGTTAAAAATATTATTTTTACGATTCAAATATTTAACCTTAGATTTATTAGGATAACCGTAATAAATTTTGTATTTTCCTAAATTAATTGACCAAATTCAGCATTCAATCAAAATTTATTATTAATCGATTGGGTACGATAGCGTTTCATATCAATATAATGACAGTATTAAGTTCTGTAAAAATAATTAAATCAAAATACAAATAATTAGGATAGTCATACAATTATTTGATTTTATTTCATCGATTCTTTAAATTAAAATAAATATTGACAAACGACCCATAAACATAAATAACCTATTTGTTACTCGTACTATTCATTCATGATAATTACGAATCACTGAAATTCTGGATGTAGTAAAAAAATTGATATTGAATTAAATTGTCAATTAACTAATACCAATCCTTCATGTAAATAAATCAAAAATCGACAAATACTTGAATTAAAAAGAGTAAGAAATTAAATAAAATATAAAACTTCACAGTAAATACAATCAATAAAATTCTTATCGAATTAGAAAAATAAAACTATCCACTCATGATATTAATTATGATCTTGAATCAATAAAAGAAAAAAATGTTCTTCAAAGAAAAGAAAAAGAAAAATACACCTAAAACCTAAGAAGAAGAAAAAGTTGCTGTGTGCCTCATAGGAAGAAAAGTGAACGCTTCAATGCTTCATTGGAGAGGCATATATATAGGCTTGAGGCTCTCAAAAGAATTAGAAAACTTCTTTTTTTGATTTAGATCTCAAAAATATTCTCTCCGTCAAAAATAGGAAACAAGTAATTGCTTTATACAATTTTACTTAAAATAAAATTTCTAAAATAAAGTTTCCATTCTAGAGGATTCTTCATTTTCTTTGTAGGCCCAATTGAAATTTTGAACTATTTAACTCCAAAAATGTCTCCTTAAACCCATTTTGATCCAACTTTCAATTTTTGATCTTTAAAAATAAAAAGGTCATAAAAACAATTATTAGGACACTAATCAATCCAAAATCAAATCATGATATGAAAAAATAAATATAACATTCTGCACATTATCATCGCTAATATACGTCGTATTTTTCATTGATTTAAATAATAATTTAGTTTAAATATTGAGTTAATTATATATCTAACTATTTGTACAATGAAAAAATACAATTCATATCTTATGGACACTCCGCACTAACTCTAAGTATAAAAAAAATGACTAATGGGTGTGATCGTTTTCACACATGATCAACATGCGACCCTTCTTTAAAGAAGTCAAAAAATTGTCTAAAGCTGTATACGTCCCTACTTAGTATTTATTCACCATTTCCACATGCTGCTTTACTTTTAAGATTTAGATATCTCTTTAAAACTCTAGATTTGAACACATTTAGATAATACAAGTTTCAAAAATAAGATTGATGCGAACCGTTTTGGTTTCAAAATTTAAAAACTCTTAAATCTGTTAAAATAAGATTTTAAAATTATCGAAATAATCTATTACAATCGAAATTTTAATATTTTGGATTGTACTATTTGCAATTTGATAACTATATTATAAACATAATGCGTTATAATTGTTTTTAATTATTTCTTTTTGTGACACACACTGCACAATCTGCGGCTTGCCCACCACTTGCTAGTATTTATAATAACAGGAAATATATGAACAATACCATACTATCCACAATTATCAAGCCGAATTCCCTTTCGCCTTATCAAGACTTGGATCCCCAAGTTCCTTTTAACTGACAAACAATAAGGTGCAAATCTTACACCATATTATCCTTAATTATCAACCTACTCCATACCATTAAATAAAAATTAGTTCCCCTGGCATGTTGCATGGTGTATCCATGCCAAGACAAACAAACAACTTTCAAGAACCCAATATATTATTATGAAATACGAACCTCTTTTGGACAAAACATTAGAACTCACAATTTCTCGGGTATCTTTCAAATCAAAGATGGATTTGAGAGACAAACAAAGATCAAGTTTGGATTCGATTGATTGCTTAGATTGAGAGAAGCGATTCAAGAAGGATCTGGTGGAAGTGTCGGAATCAGTCTTGTGCGAAAGAGATTGGTTGATGCAAGTTTGGTGATGATTCGAGAGACGTTCGATCATTGCTAAATGCTTTTTGATTGAGATTGGATCTAGGGTTTTGCTCGTTTTCTATCTGGGGTTATGTTGATCTACTTCTTCCATGACTGCCGTAGTTACAATGTTCACGCACACTGTGTATTTTAAAATTTGAATGATTATTTAGAAAACCAGATCGGTCATTGAATTGTTCAGTTACTTATTTATGATTTAATGGTCTAATTATAGTCGAACTATGATAGAGTTTGAACATTAAAATAAATACTAAAAAATACAATATATTATATAATTGATAAAAATAATATATAAAAAATTCTAATATTTTAAAAAATATAAATATGTAAAGTTTAGAATATCATAAATAAGTTATTATTTTAATTCAATACAGGATCCATAACTATCAAAATCACAATTTCAAATTAGAAGTTTTAAATACATTACTATAAACTAAATTCTATATTATCATTTTATCATTGATAATCTAAAATTTTATAATACGTAATTAACAGCACTTACAAATTTTTTTTTTCCCACAAAATTTTCATCTCGTAAATGTGATTCAACTCAAACAAATGTTTGTCCAGCGATAAGATTTATCTGTTCATAGTGAGTATGAACTTTTATTTCTCATTTTTTTCAACATTCGGACTCTTGTGAGTATAGATTCCAGGGTTAGATATTGGATTCTATCCATTCTACAAAATCTATAACTACAATTCGTCACTTTAAATATGGTTTTTTAGTTTATATTGAAAGATCTTGCTTCTCTGCTCACACTGTTTATCTTACTTTCTTTGTTTTTAGTGGTATTAAAGTTTTATCAACTTGTTATCAATTGATTGGAGATTGTTCACATGCTTTGGTTGCTTTGTTCGAGTTGAATCAAAAGGGTAGAAAACAAGGGGAGTGTTGGAGGAGATACTCGATAGCCATGTCTTGTGGGTGAAAAGTCATAACAATGGAGGTCCCTTCTTGAAGTTAATCTGTTATTCTGACGTTGGTTTCCCTTAAAAATACTTGAAGAGGTTCTCCCAGGATGGGAAATGAAGGAATAATCGGAGAAACAGCATAAGCTCTGAGGATATTATAATAAATTCAGGGGTTTCCATCTTTTCTGAATGTCCTTCGGAGTCGGAGCAAACCCTTTGATGTCAAATTCAGTTGCTGAATTGGAGAACCAGCAATCACCCACTAGTTGAAACTTTGTTTCCTAACAAACAGATTTTGAACACTCAATCGTATGCCGGAAAAGTAGGAAGAATAGAGGGCTAAATCGGGGGGGGGGGGATCATGGGATTTGGTCGAGAACTCGTTTCCAAAATCACAGTCCACAAGCTGGTCTGAAAAGGCACGAGATGAATATATATATTTTTTTGGTACCATAACTTAGACACTGCCCGATATCTGGGATTTTATCCTGATTAATTTGGACTGATCGCTGCAGTGACTCTTTTCGGAGGGCGAGTCTCCCAACGAGGAACGCTCCATACACATGAGGATCCGATACTCCTAGTTGGAGTCGAATCTTAGTCATGATTAAGGATATTCAATCCCCATCCAGTTGAGTCAATCCATATCGGTCATAAAATGAATATGAAAACACAGACCGAAGAAGATGATGAATAGTGGAGTTGAATTGGGCTTACAATCCAAATAGGGTATAATGGGCTTGGATCTGTTTCTCATAATCCTATTATTATTATTATTATTTTTTCTTTTTTGTATTAAATTAATGGATTCATATTCTAAATAACTCTATTTTTATATTTCTTGAGAGGTTCAATATCTATTCTTAGATTTGTAACTTGTATTTGTTTAGTTCTTTCAATACTTTAAAACTACCATCGAGTCTGTCCTAGACTTCTTTTGTAGTTTCACAAGCCATAAAACTTTTCTATGGTTTCACAAGTCATAATTCTTGTAAAAATAACGTATTATTGCATTATGAATGCAAGTGAGAGTTTTCATTTTTTTTTATTGCATACCACACTATAATTTTAAATTTTGAGCAAGGTTGGATTGGCTCCCAAAGGAGAAGGATCAGTCTCTGTTGCAATAACTTCTGAGAGCTCATGCACTCAAGTAGGCTTCCGTTTTCATAACTTATATCTGTTAGTTTTCACCATAGGAAATTGACGGGAAAAGCCATAAAAGTATTTCAGGATTATGTACAGAGGTTTGAGAGTTTGAAAATCTAAGATTTATGGGGGTTTTCAAGTTCTGTATAAGAAGTTCTATTAATTTCTATGTTCACAGCTGCAATACAATCAAAAGAACTTAAATACCTATTTTTGGATATTAACAGTATGAAAAAGGAGAAGGAACTCAGCAAATGCAATGAGAAGATGAGAAGAACAGAAAATCTTACTATTCTTCGATCATGTCACATACAAAAAATAACAAACACCGTACATGTGTGTGGAGTACAAAGCATCCAAATATCTTGTATTTAAACCATCTTGCATCTTGAATGTGTGGTGTCCAGACAAATATCAAACATGTCATTCCATTGCTTGCAACAATAGTAATGTCATTGTTTTCACCATTAAGAGTAAGAGTTTCTCAAATGTAGAAGAGTGGACCACCTCTTGTCAAATACAGTAGCATCTCTCTTTCCCCCAATATCTGAAATCAAAATTGGCTTCTTTAAGCTTTCTATACTGCACAGATAACAATGAACAATTTGTAATATACTTAAATTTCTTACAATGTAACATTGGTTCCGATCTCTCACATGCCTCAGAGCAAGTTTCCTGAACAAAGAATAAAGAGAAATTCCATTATGCGCTACCCAGAGGTCTAGACCCAGTTTAATTGGACACAAACATGATGCAACACAATACTTGATAATAATAGAAATTGTGTAAAATTTGTATGAATGTCATACTGCTATCCATCTCATGACATGTCAATGTGATTTTCAAGATGAAGCTTTTGAAATCTTCAATGTGATTGATTAATTACTATCACTATGATTAGCACACCTTTACTGCTGAATTAAGTCTAATGGTGTCTTGCACAAGTGGGTCAAGGTCAGCTTCATAACCTGGCTTCACATAGATCACCTGAAAAAATGTAATCAGCCCTCTATTAAGTGTTTATTCTTTTGCAACACAAACATAGAGAGACAGACAGACAGAGAGTTTAGAGACTTAATGATGGATCATCTCCACCAATCTCTGGTATTTGTGGGGAGCCATAGTCTCTGGATGCCGGCAAAACCCAAACACTGAATGTTGCGTCAATCTGATGTATGGCAGCAGATAGTGAGAGTGTGTGACCAACAGTTCAGAAACCTTCAACGGCTTAACTTAATATCTTACCCAAATAAGGAATGAGTTTGTCAAAGAAAGTTTTCAACATGGTACTCAATATTTTCTTTAAAAAGGAAAAAAGAATTACCCAACTATGGTATTTGATGTGTAATGCATCTTTTTTTTTTTCAAAGTAACAAGAACACTGATTAATATAGGGAACTTACCTCTCTGCAGTACAAAGTAGAACAGATGTCGCATTTTCTAGTGAAAGCTGTGATAATCCTTCCATCTACAGAGAAACCAAAGCTTGCATGCTGCAAAAAATAGGCAGGGCCACAGGCATTTGGCTCGTGTATATCTATAAATACATATATATTTTAATTTTTTGAGAATCAAATCAATGTTTTGATGATGATAATAATGGAATAAAACCTTATGAACAGAGAGGTTGACAGAGACATGTGAGCCTTGATGGCCATCTTCAGCCAAGTCTTGGAGGTGCAAGTCTTGGAGAGTGAAAACATAGTCACAATTCCATTTCCCCTGCCATCGTCCATCCCCTGTCGATATTGTGATCAATCTCCTAGGATGCCTTTGACGTTTTCTTGTAATCTGCAACTCAAAATCCTAAAATTATTAAAAGCGCTATTCTATTGCTTTTACTTTGGAGAGAGAGAGCGAGAGATCATACCAATGTGAAGTCATTTTTTCTTGAAGAAGATCTAATTCTGAGGCATGAAGAAGGCAATTTCTGTGATTTGGTGCTTGCGGGGGTTGGAACTGGAAGTGGGTTGACGTTTTTAAGTGAGATGAGTACAGCTTTTTCCATATCTCAACCTAAATCCCCCGATTATCTGACAAATAGATAACCTTATCTTCTTTGAGAGCAAGAACTTATATTTGAGGATATAGAGAGTGGGGAAGATATTTAAGTTTGCACTATTCCTCCAAAACTTTTCAATATTCCTTTCTGCCCCCTTTAAGTTTTTGATCTTCACAGGTTAAAAGGAGAGGGTCGAACCATGTAAGGTGGTAAACAAATAGAGGGTTCTTGCCGAAAGCTTCCTTTCTTTTGCCATTTTCATTTAGTCTTTCAAATGCCAAACTGATAGTCAATCATAACTGTTATATTGCTGATTAAACCATAGTCAGAAGAGCCATAAATAGAGCTGTTGATTTTTTTTAATCACTTTATGAATGATTTTCAGGTCAAAAATATTAGTCATAATTCCCAAATTTAGATCTTGAATCATTTATCTTCTTTGATATATTGGCCCCAAAACTATCACAGATAAACTAGTTTTAATTTTCACAATCTAAATATTTTGAAACATGGAATGATCTTTCAAATAATGATACAAAATGCCTCACTTTTTTAGACCATCAAATCTATATATGAATGATGTTATTGTCTTTACACATTCCCTGATACGGTCTTCTCAACATCTTAAAACATTTTGAAATTCAAAAACAATGGGGAGAGTTGAGAGTTGGTTGCGAAGAAAACTACTCCCTCCCTCTCTCTCTTTATCACTTTTGAATTTCAAAATAAGTTAGGGTCGAATCAAACCTCATGGACAACCCGGTATCCATTTGGCAACAAGAGCAAAATCTCTTCCTTTTCTATATCACAGCATGGGTTTTATAGTTGATATATCAATCATTGCAATTTTTTACTACCCAAATTACAGCACCAAACAGTTGTGTGGTCCACAGTTGAACCCCCCCAAGGAAATTCCTGCTCTTAGTTTGCTATAATTGTTATGTTGTTGACTGATCAAGCTTTTTGCAAAGTGAAGGTGAGTGGTTTGATTTCCCTTCTATTTTCAATTCTTGATGGAAACAATGAATTTAATTTGGGGAATGGATTAGAAAACTTAAAATTGGGGGGGGGGGGGAGTGAGTGATGAATTGGTGTGGAAAACCCTTTAACAACATGGTTGAAAATGTTACACGATTTTATTTTATATTTGCCTGGACAATACATGATACAAATACGACAACTATGGGGTCTCTCAAAAACTTTATGGAGTTAGGATGGTAAAATTGAAACTATAATTAATCCAGAACTCTTTAGGATATCATTTGCATCCAATATGTCTCTTTTTTTGTGTTAACCCAACCGGTATTCATGTTGCATGCTCCACAAATCTTCTCTTGCAGATTTGGACTAATGGGTTGGATTACAGAGTTCTTGTGGCTTCTCTATCACTCTATAACCATTATCGATATCCTATCTAATAGCCTGTATGACTAATATATCTGGTATCATCTTATAAATTATATCAAGATGAACTTGTTTTTAAATACTGACACATCTCCAGAATAGGGCTAAATATCGGCTAATATGTATCACCCAATACGCACCTGTACTATTTCTTTTTTTCTTTTTTACTTAATATTATTTTTAACCAAAAATCATCAAACTTGTTTTAAATTCCAATGTTTTAAACAATCAATTGGACAATGAGATATACACGTTTGATTCCGTAATAGGCCATTCATAGTCATCTTCAATCACACTAACCACAACATTAATCAGATATTCAATGTCCAAGCCGACTTGTGGCACGTCAAAAACAGACTAATCAACACTAATCTAATAAGTATTTTCATATAATCCATAAAAAACAATCAAGAAAATTGATAAATTTGCATAAAAGAATTTCACCAATTTGAGCATGCATCCGATTCCAGAAGTTCTATGATCTCCTCAATTATACTCATAAAAGAATTGTAACATCAGCAGACATCAACAGCACCCAGTATCATATATATATATATATATATTTTTGGTACTATATCGACTGGTATTCAGAGTCATGTTCTGACTAATATGGTTTGTGACTTGCAGTGACCCATTTAAGGGAGTCATTCTCACAACGGAGTTTTTTCTATAGTCAAACCGCGAGTCAAACTTGAAAACTTGATTAAGAGATTTAGTACCATATTCCATTAGATCAGCTGTCTGTTAGTCCATCATCATACATTTAGAGAAAGAACTTTTTGTTGTTGAATGTTTAAAATGTCTTCTTGTTAGACAATAACATTTTATTTACGTTAAACTATTTTAAATTTTCTTTTAAACATTTTGTAACAATTTAAACCTTATTCAGCATTGTATTAAAACAAAATTGAGATATATATTTCATACTAAAAACAAAACGGGTATGATAAGTGACCGACACAACTTGAGTAGCTTTGTAATACCAAAATTTGAAAAAAAAAATTTGAAGAAAGTCAACAATTTAACTTTCCCAACTTTCCTAATTGCTCTGTTCACCCGAAGCAAAACCACCCCTAGGGTTTCCTTTGTTAGTGTGTTTGGTCCTCTATGCGTTTGACTATGGCGCAAGTTCAGAACGGAGGATTGGAAAAGGCATTGATGTTCTTATCTGTGAAGTCACACTAACCTCTCTCACTCTCTTCCCTCTCCCCCCGCTTTCCTAATTTTTCATTCTTCATTTTCCCGAAAACCCATTTCTCCCCTCTCTCGTCTGTCTCATCTCTCATCTCCCATCTCTCTATCTTTCTCTTTTGGTGAAAGGTGAAAGCGACTAAGCCCAGCCGGAGGCCCCTGGCATCCATTCTTAGAAGTCCCTCTAAAGGCTGATAGCGAACTGCTCACCTCTTGAAAACCCATCCCTGGCGGATTGCTCACACTAAGTATCTCTCTCTCATTCTCTCTCTTTTCATTGATTTTATGCTTGCTCTGTCTTCATCTCTGAATCTAACCATTGAATATGACCGAAATACGTGGCTTTGCAGATGTAATCCTTTCTTGAGAAAGAGCATTTAGGGCGGAGATTTCAGGGATTGCTCAACGAAGGAGAAAAATTAGGGTTTTTAAACCCAATCTTCAAAAACCCAAATTCAACCCCAAAATTGAGGTATTTTCTTACTCTTAATCTTGGGTTTAGTTTCTTTAATACTAAAATTGGATATTATTGTTGAGATTTGGTGGAATTTTATAGAAAGATAAAAAACTCTAAGTTCGTGAATGGTGAAAATTTGGGGGAGGGGGTTATCTCTTTTGTAGAAGTTGAACCGATGCCAAGAATATTTGTCACGTCCCGAACCGGGATCGTGAACAGCCGCCCGTTATCCTGAATGCCGGCTGTATTTTTACAGAAAATCGACAGAATCTCCCCATATTTCGGAGGTTTCTCAAGTACAATTTACCCTGTATAAAACACAATCATCCTGTATTAAAATCAAATGGCCATCCCGGCCTCTCCAAAATCGACCAATCTCACAGCCGACATCCAGATAACGCAAGGATATAAAAATTTTCAATAACCTAGCCAAAGACCTCTACTGCCATGCCCCCGTCAAAGGCATGGACAGCCGCCAGTCGCCCCTCCTGTGATTTAGAGGAGGCACCGAGCGATGCTAGAGGGCACTTCTAAGACTTGACACAACCCCAAGTACTTACACAATGAACCAGAAATGCCTCAATGCAATGTTATGCAATGACATGTCCATATTTATATAGTCATCCTAGAATTATACAATGGTCGTCTATCGATCTCATAATACATATACATCACCAATACAATTACTAACTCACGAAATTGTAACGGAAATATACAATAACTCCTCAGATCCAGATCAAATCTCCCAATGATATTGAGCGTCCTAAAAGTAACGCTCCTTGCCAAATACTATCTCTGAAACAAGAAGGGAAATGAGGGGTGAGTACTCGGGGAAGAATATTCAGTGAGTGAGTGGGTCAATGCAATCGTCAAATATGGAGTGTGAAGCCGGAGTGTCAAAACACAAGTATACAAATCATATTTCACATCATCATGCTTTTCATTTCAACAATATGTCATTTGCACGCATTATCAAGTCAAATATGCATCCAAAACACTATTATTAAAATCATAGAGCTGCCAGTCGAAAATGTCCTGGCAGAGGTCTACCGCGACCTATGAAAGGCGTACCGGGGGTGTTATATGCAAGTTTATTTAAAGTGCTCTCTACCCCGGTGTTGGTGATGAACCTCGTCCAGGTGCTAGACTTGGAGAGGATATCAAAATCAAAATCCAAATCCTCCCCGTTTCGGGTTCAACCTGGCTAGTACCGTGTCGATAATCAAATCACGACAACTCGTGGGATACCCCAGACCTAGGCATATCCGGATGCCACCAAAGCGTCTCTCACGGTGTCCTTCATAGCTACGGAACAATACAATCCAAAGCCCTCAAGGCTAAAATCAATATCGCATAAAAAATGTGCCGAAATCAGGTTTACAAACCAAATGCAACATCTAGCATAAAATGACACATTATACATTTCAACCACATGGATGCATAATTTCATAATTCAACACAGTTTTTGGACACTCCATCGGTTCACAAAAATCAAATTTAAAAACAGTTAAAACATTTCAAGCATACGACAAATCATACTCATTCATCAAAATGTTGTAAAACAGAGTTTACATATTAAATAAAAGTATTGAAATAAATCCCACTCACCGTTTTTGGGGAGGATAGCACACTCTCCAATAAAACCACAATACGTAAAGCAATGCTCCCCTCAATCGAATCACCAAAATAGCCAATTTAATCAATCATCACGATTTTCATCAGATTTCGACTATTGTCAGGGTTTATCATTTTCCTTAAATTTGTACAAACCCTAAATTCCTCAATTTATAAACATATTCAAATGTCATCAATTTCATTCTATTTATAAGTAAATAACAAAATCAAAATCAATCTTAATTCGAATCTAAAACCAACTAATACTACCTAATTTGACAAAGTTTATCCAAAGGTTGAAGAGATTTCATTTCTCTCACCTAGGGTTTCTCGAATCTCGGATCTAGCTTTCGTTCGCCCGTTGGTTTGGTCTAAAATCTGAATGTTTCCAAATTTGAAACAATTGCGAACAATTTAAGTCCAATTACTAAATAATTTCGAAACCCAAGTGCGAAAATCGAAACTTAGAGTCATTTACCTTCGCAGAGGCTCATGGACTGTCACGGGCCGTGGATCGCGGGCTGGCGGGCTGGCGGGCCTGGTGGGCCTGATGGGTCTGTGGGCCGCGGGCCGAACTGGGCCGCGTGCTGGACTGGGCCGCAGTGGCTAGGGCTTGCGCTCGTGAGTTGGATCAAGCGCTCGCGCGCTGGAGTGCTCGCGCGCTGGAGTGCTCGCGCTCGTGCTAGGGCGCACTCAAGCAATGGATCGCGCGCTGGAGTGCACGCTGGCTCGTGCTGGGGCGTGCTGGAGGCGTGCAGGGGCTCGTGCAGAGGCGCGCAAGGGTGCGCTGGTGCTCGTGCAGGAGCGTGCAGAGGCGCGCTGGGGGTCACGCGCTGCTCGCTTGCTGGGGGTCGCGCGCTGCTCGCACTGGCTCGCGCGAAGGAGAACGCAGTGGCGCTCGTGCAGGGAGGAGCTGCAGCGGCTCGCTCGCGGGAGGGACCGGGTGGTGGCTGCGATCGCGCTCGGTGGAGGAGGAAGGTGCTGCGGCTAGCGCGCTCGCGTGAGGAGGAAGAAGCAGCGGCGGCTGGGTGCGGTGGCGAGCAGTGGTGCTGGCGGTGGCAGCGGGAGGGGAAGAGATACGGCGGCGGGGAGATTGGGAGAGGAGAGAAGAAATAGAGGGAGAGAGGGAAAGAGAGAGAGAGAGAGAGAGAGAGAGAGAGAGAGAGAGAGGGGAAATGGAAGATAAATTAGGGCTTATATCCCTTTTTTTTTTTTTTTTTTTTTTTTTTTTTTTTTCTGGGTATTACATTTTCTAACCCCCTAAAAACAAGTCTCGTCCTCAAGACTAAAAGAAACTATATAGAGAAAAGTTGTGGGTGCTGTCTCCTCATGGCTTGCTCAGGCTCCCAGGTCTGTTCCTCGACCTGGTCGCTTCTCCACAAAACTCTAACAAGAGGAATCTCTTTGCTCCGTAACTTTCTGACCTGTCGATCCAAAATAGTCACGGGCTGGACAGGTAAGCTCAAGTCCTCTCGAAGCTCAACTGGCGGAGCCTCTAAAATGTGTGAGGGATCTGGCTGATATCTCCTAAGTACTGAGACATGAAATACATCGTGAATACGCGATAGGTCTGCTGACAGTTCCAATTTATATGCTACACTTCCGACCCTGTCAAGGATACGGAAGGGCCCAATATACCTGGGACTCAATTTCCCTCGCTGCCCAAATCGAATGACTCCCTTCAAGGGAGATATCTTTAAGAATACCATGTCTCCCACAGTAAACTCTAGAGGTCGCCGCCTACGATCTACATAGGATTTCTGTCTATCTTGAGCGGCTTTCATCTGCGTACGGATAATCTTCACTTTCTCATTCGTCTCCTCTACCAGCTCAACATTGGTGAGTCGTCGCTCACCAATCTCATCCCAGCACAAAGGGGTACGACACTTCCTCCCATACAATGTCTCGTAAGGTGGCATGCCAATGCTCGCCTGATAGCTATTATTATAGGCGAACTCCACTAACGGAAGATGTCGATCCCAACTCCCCCGAAAATCCATAACACATGCCCTAAGCATGTCCTCTAAAGTCTGAATGGTCCTCTCTGACTGACCATTTGTCTGGGGGTGATACGCTGTGCTGAAATTCAGTCTAGTACCCAAAGCCTCCTGTAGACTGGGCAAAAAACGGGATGTAAATCTGGGGTCTCGATTTGATACTATCGACATTGGAACCCCATGCAATCTCACAATCATATCAATATAGAGGCGTGCCAACATCTCAAGTGAGTAATCACTACTAATCGGGATAAAGTGTGCGGACTTAGTAAGTCGGTCAACTATCACCCAAATAGCATCATGCTGTGCCGAAATCCACGGTAATCCCACTACAAAATCCATCGTGATATACTCCCACTTCCACTCAGGAATGGGAAGGGGCTGCAAAGTGCCAGCTGGACGCTGGTGCTCAGCCTTTATCTGCTGACATACAAGGCAACGAGCAATAAATTCTGCAATTTCCCGTTTCATACCCGACCACCAATAACTGTCTCTGATGGTGCGGTATATTTTAGTACTACCGGGATGTAAAGCATAGGCAGATGAATGAGCCTCCTCGAGAATAGCCCTGCGAAGATCACTATCTGCTGGTACACATACCCGATCTCGAAAAACCAACAGTCTATCCTTGTGAACTCTAAAGTCGTCAATATCACCTCTGCTGGCTTTCTCATAAATACCTCAGAGCTCTTCATCACTCTGCTGAAGCTCCTTAATACGGTTGAGCAAACTCGGTCGAACCTCAAATCTGGCTAGTATAGCTCTCTGATCATCACTAGCCAAACTGACTCCCAAAGCTCGGAGTCCCAATAAACATGAGAGATAAGTACTCTCGGTAGTCGGAGAAGAGGAAAACGACTTCCGACTCAAGGCATCAGCCACTACATTAGCCTTGCCCGGATGATAGTCAATAATGAGTTCATAACCTTTAACAGCTCTAACCATCTCCGTTGCCTCAAATTCAGCTCCCTCTGAGTGAACAGATACTTCAGACTCTTGTGATCTGTAAACACTCTGCATGTGACCCCATATAAATAATGGCGCCATATCTTTAGCGCAAAGACTATGGCCGCCAACTCCAAATCGTGCGTAGGATAATTCACCTCATGCTTCTTTAGCTGTCGCGAAGCATAGGCGATAACTCTACCATCCTGCATCAATACACAGCCCAATCCCTGCTTACTGGCGTCACTGTACACCACATACTCTCGACTACTCGTGGGAAGGGCTAGAATCGGAGCGGACATCAATCGCTGTTTGAGCTCCTGAAAGCTCACCTCACAACGATCATCCCATACAAACTTGACACCTTTTCACGTCAATCTAGATAACGGAGCAGCAATTCGAGAAAAGCCCTCTACAAATCTGCGGTAATACCCGGCTAGACCAAGAAAACTCCTGATCTCAGTCACTGTCTGTAGCTGCTCCCATCTCGTAATGGCATCGACTTTCTGCGGATCGACAAAAATACCCTTCGCAGAAACTATGTGGCCAAGAAAACCAATCTGTCGTAGCCAAAATTCACACTTGGTGAACTTGGCATAAAGTTGTCTCTCACGAAAAGTTTGCAGAATCACCCTAATGTGCTGAGCATGCTCATCATCACTCCGCGAGTAGACTAAGATATCATCAATAAAAACAATAACGAACCGGTCCAAATAATCATGAAAAATTCGGTTCATCAAGTCCATGAATGCAGCGGGGGCATTAGTCAGCCCAAACGGCATGACTAGAAATTCGTAGTGCCCGTATCGAGTGCGGAAAGCTGTCTTTGGCACGTCTTGACTCCTAATCCGCAACTGATGATATCCCGATCGAAGATCAATTTTCGAGAAAACTTGAGCACCTTGCAATTGATCAAATAAATTATCTATGCGAGGCAGTGGATATCTGTTCTTTACAGTCACCCGATTAAGTTGTCTGTAATCCACACACAATCTCAATGAGCCGTCTTTCTTCTTTACAAACAGCACTGGAGCGCCCCAAAGGAACGTGGTAGGACGGATAAACCCTTTATCCAACAACTCCTACAGCTGGACCTTGAGCTCCCTCAGCTCAGCCGGCGCCATCCTGTATGGCGGCATAGAGATAGGGGTAGTCCCCGGAGCTAAATCGATTTCAAAGTCAAACTCCTGAACCAGTGGTAATCCGGGTAGCTCCTCGGGGAAAATATCCGGAAAGTCCTGTACCACTGGGATATCCTCTAGTCTCGGTCCCTGAGCAGTAGTGTCAATGATATGAGCCAGGTAAGCCGCACATCCGTGGCGAATCATGCGTCTGGCCTCCAAAACTGAAATGACACAGCGGGGTAAAACCCGTCTCTCGCCCTCAAAAATCAACACTGGCTGATCGGGTTTTCGAAACTTCACCTGCTTCTTAAAGCAGTCAACAGAAGCCCGATGCATATGTAGCCAATCCATCCCCAAGATGGCATCAAAATCAGTCATGGCGAGGGGGATTAGATCTGCTTTCAGTACTGTATCCCCAACTTTGATCTCACATTTTTTATATACTGTATCGCGCACAATCTGCTCACCCAGAGGAGTGATGACTAATAGCTCCTCGTCCAGCGGTGAGAGCGGCATGTTAGAATGTCGGAAGAATTGATCGCTCACATACGAATAGTTAGACCCCGTGTCAATAAGGATACGAGCATCTATTCCGAAGATAGGTAGAGTACCTATCATTGAACAAAATGCACATAAACTTAGAATAATTTCAAACTTAATATGTATATATATATATATCAAAATAGTTGAGTCTCCAAGGCCTCTACAACTTCAGTGTACAAAGATGTCAGAGTAGTATCATGTCGACAAAAGGGAACACAACATAAAATACCTATACAACTGATACAATGCTGACATCCTCAAAAGAAGTGAAAATACGAATATAAATCCTATTCTACAGGATCAGAAGGAGGAGTACCCATGATGATGTCGGGGTTCGTCTGGGCATCCTCTTGCGTCATGGCATAAACCCAGCCTGAGCCCTAGGCTGCTGTCGTGCCTGAGTCTGCATTGTGTTACTCCCAGTGGTCACCCTGGGAGTAGAAGCTGCTGGCCGAGCAGGCTGCCCCTGCTGTCCCATACGAAGAGTATTAGTGTGGCTCAGTGAACTCTGTCCTCCGAGTTCTAACTCAGGACAAGAACTCCTAATATGCCCAGACTTCCCACAGTGGAAGCAAGTGACCGTCACTGAACAAGGTCTTATCGGATGGGACCTATTACACCTGCGGCAATAAGGATGCCGCTGAGTAGTACACTGTGCAGGGTGAGTTGGAGCAGGCTGTCTAAACTCGTAGGAGTACTGTCCCCGTCCCAGCTCAGGAAATCCAGATCCAAATCCGCCTCTGTGCGAACTGGATCCCCTGCCCATCTTTGAGTTCTGCGCAAACTGAAACTTCTCTTTCTTTCTTTTCTGCTCTTTGCTCTCTTTCTGCCTAGTCTCTGCGCGGACCAAAGCCTCCGCGCGGACCAAAGCCTCCGCGCAGTGAGCAGAGTCTATCACCTCGGCCAGTGTAAACTGTGGAGTAACAGTCATATATTTCTTTATGCTGAGACTAAGACCGTCATCAAATTTGAAGCGTAAATACTGAGGTGTAGCTAGATCTGGTACGAATGCGGCGAGTCTCCGCATATCTGCCTCGTACTCCGAGACAGATCTGGACCCCTGTGTAAGCCGTCCCAACTCTGACCTCATCCGGTCCTGCTGGTAGAGTGGGAAAAATCTGCGGTCAAACTCCCGAAGGAAGTCGTCCCACCGCAGTGGCTCTATCGCCTCATCAGTGAGGGCCTCCCACCATGAGAGGGCCTCTCCCTCTAATAATCGCTCTGCCACTTTCAGGCAGAGCTCCTCTCCAATCCCGAGATCAGTCAGAATCCTGCGGGTGCGGTTGATTCAATGCTTGGCTGTAGCAGCATCACCAAGCCTTGCAAAATCTGTGCACCCCAGTTGACGGGCCTCCTTAACCAACTGAGTCAACTCATGTACTCGTCTAAGAATAGCCGATGTAGTCCCACTCGGCTCGGACAAAGTAGAAGGACCGGCCACCAGCGGTGGAACCGGTGCCGTAGGAACTGGTGCTGCTGCAGGTGCAGGTACCGCTGTAGGAGGTGGTGGGGGCGGAATTTGGACCCCATGCGAAGCGTACCACTCGTACACTTGCCGAAAGGCGTCGAGTGTGGGTACAGGAGTCTCAGCCTGAGCAGCTGGCTTAGTAGGTGCCGGTGGTGGCACGCGAGTCGAGGTACGATCCTCCGACTGGTCTAAGTCCTCTGGTACTCGTGGGGTCTCGGGTGCCCGAGGTGCATCTGGCACTAACAGACCCTCAAGTGATGCGAATCTAGCACCTCTCATATCACGTCTAGGTGGCATAATTTTACAAGAGAAAGATGCTTATTAAGTATCATAAAAAGAATAGGTACGGTTCAAGAATTTTGAACTAATCATAGCATGGCTATCCTCACAAAAGAATAAAATTCTTAGTTCAATAGGAGAAGAATATAGCAAGTTAGGTTAGATACAACCGTATCTAACCCCCTAAAATAGATGGACTCATATGCCTATGACCATGCACCGGGACTTTATGACTGTATAAGACTCTCATGCATTGAGGACTTTAAACACAAGCACACGCGGGAATGTTTCCAAAACTCTCTTCCTACACAGCTCTCAACCAAGTCGCTCTGATACCAATCCAACTGTTACGCCCCGAACCGGGATCATGAACAGCCGCCCGTTATCCTGAATGCCGGCTGTATTTTTACAGAAAATTGGGCAGAATCTCCCAATATTTTGGAGGTTTCCCAAATACAATTTACCCTGTATAAAACAAAATCATCCTGTATTAAAATCAAATGGCCATCCTGGCCTCTCCAAAATCGACCAATCTCACAGCCGACATCTAGATAACGCAAGGCTATAAAAATTTCCAATAACCTAGCCACATACCTCTACTCCCATGCCCCCGTCAAAGGCATGGACAGCCGCCAGTCGCCCCTCCTGTGATTTAGAGGAGGCACCGAGCGATACTGGAGGACACTTCTAAGACTTGACACAACCCCAAGTACTTACACAATGAACCAGAAATGCCTCAATGTAATGTTATGCAATGACATGTCCATATTTATACAGTCATCCCAGAACTATACAATGGTCGTCTATCGATCTCATAATACATATACATCACCAATACAATTACTAACTCATGAAATTGTAGCGGAAATATACAATAACTCCTCAGATCCAGATCAAATCTCCCAATGATACTGAGCGTCCTAAAAGCAACGCTCCTTGCCAAATACTATCTCTGAAACAAGAAGGGAAATGAGGGGTGAGTACTCGGGGAAGAATATTCAGTGAGTGAGTGGGTCAATGCAATCGTCAAATATGGAGTGTGAAGCTAGAGTGTCAAAACACAAGTATACAAATCATATTTCACATCATCATGCTTTTCATTTCAACAATATGTCATTTGCACACATTAGCAAGTCAAATATGCATCCAAAGTACTGTCATTAAAATCATAAAGCTGCCAGTCAAAAATGTCCTGGCAGAGGTCTACCGCGACCTATGACAGGCGCACCGGGGGTATTATATGCAAGTTTATTTAAAGTGCTCTCTACCCCGGCGTTGGCGACGAACCTCGTCCAGGTGCTAGACTTGGAGAGGATATCAAAATCCAAATCCAAATCCTCCCCCTTTCGGGTTCAATTTGGCTAGTACCGTGTCGATAATCAAATCACGACAACTCGTGGGATACCCCAGGCCTAGGCATATCCGGACGCCACTAAAGCGTCTCTCACGGTGTCCTTCGTAGCTACGGAACAATACAATCCAAAGCCCTCAAAGCTAAAATCAATATCGCATAAAAAATGTGCCGAAATCAGGTTTACAAACCAAATGCAACATCTAGCATAAAATGGCACATTATACATTTCAACCACATGGATGCATAATTTCATAATTCAACACAGTTTTTGGATACTCCATCGGTTCACAGAAATCAATTTTAAAAATAGTCAAAACATTTCAAGTATACGACAAATCATGCTCATTCATCAAAATGTTGTAAAATAGAGTTTACATATTAAACAAAAGTATTAAAATAAATCCCACTCACCGTTTTTGGGGAGGATAGCGCACTACCCAATAAAACCACAATACGTAAAGCAATGCTCCCCTCAATCGAATCACCAAAATAGCCAACCTAATCAATCATCATCATTTTCATCAGATTTCGACTATTGTCAGGGTTTATCATTTTCCTTAAATTTGTACAAACCCTAAATTCCTCAATTTATAAACATATTCAAATGTCATCAATTTCATTCTATTTATAAGTAAATAACAAAATCAAAATCAATCTTAATTCGAATCTAAAACCAACTAATACTACCTAATTTGACAAAGTTTATCCAAAGGTTGAAGAGATTTCGTTTCTCTCACCTAGGGTTTCTCAGATCTCGGATCTAGCTTTCGTTCGCCCGTTGGTTTGGTCTAAAATCTGAATGTTTCCAAATTTGAAACAATTGCAAACAATTTAAGTCCAATTACTAAAGAATTTCGAAACCCAAGTGCGAAAATCGAAACTTAGAGTCATTTACCTTCGCAGAGGCTCACGGATTGTCACGGGTCGTCGCGGGCCGTGGATCGTGGGCTAGCGAGCTGATGGGCTGGCTGGCTTGGTAGGCCTGCGGGCCTGATGGGTCTAGTGGGCTGCGGGCCGGACTGGGTCGCTTGCTGGACTGGGCCGCAGTGGCTAGGGCTTGCGCTCGTGAGTTGGATCGAGCGCTCGCGCAATGGGTTGCGTGCTGGAGCGCTCGCGCTCGTGCTAGGGCGCGCTCGAGCAATGGATCGCGCGTTGGAGTGCGCGTTGGCTCGTGCTGGGGCGTGCTAGAGGCGCGTAGGGGCTCGTGCAGAGGCGCGCAAGGGTGCGCTAGCGCTCGTGCAGGAGCGTGCAGAGGCGCGCTGGGGTCGTGCGCTGCTCGCGCGCTGGGGGTCGCGCGCTACTCGCGCTGGGCTCGCGCTGGCTCGCGCGCTGTTGCGCGAAGGAGAGCGCAGTGGTGCTCGTGCAAGGAGGAGTTGCAGCGGCTCGCTCGCGGGAGGGACCGGGTGGTGGCTGCGATCGCGCTCGGCGGAGGAGGAAGGAGCAGCGGCTGCTGGGTGCGGTGGCGAGCGGTGGCGAGCGGTGGTGCTGGCGGCGGCAGCGGGAGGGGAAGAGACACGGCGGCGGGGAGATTGGGAGAAGAGAGAAGAAAGAGAGGGATAGAGGGAAAGAAAGAGAGAGAGAGAGAGAGAGAGAGAGAGAGAGGGAGAGAGAGAGAGAGAGGGGAAATGGAAGATAAATTAGGGCTTTAAGCCCTAATTTTAAATATCCCATTTTTTTTTCTGGGTATTACAATATTAGGCATTGATATCTTAGGTATGGATGGCTAAAAAAAAATGCATTTAACCTTCTGCCGTTGAAACTGAGGACTTGTTTCTAGGTCTGAGTTTTGATAATAATAAAGATTTGGAGTTAAATTGAATTTTCCCATTTTCTCTGTCCCATCTAGAATAGTTCTCTGAAAAATTGATTTCTTTAAAGGGTCCATTGCCAAAAAGATGGCCATTATGACGTGTATTGCTCTAATTGTTTGGGAACCCTCAATGTACATACACTACAAAATAAAGGTATTGAGGTGACGGTAACATTTATAGGCGGTGACATGTAGCGACCGTTTTTTATGGCGTATAGCAATACTCATGACGAAACCGTTAGGAAATATATATATTTTATGACGGTATAATATTATTCGTTAGGAAAAGTTTAACAATCGTCAGTAAATGTTAGATAACTATTTGTAAAAAGCGATATTGAATTTTGACTGTTATTGTTTGTGGTCAGTAAATATAACACTTTCAGGGACGGTTTGAAAACAGTCAGTATATGACCGTTTTTAGTGTCTATCTAACCATACCGTCTGCATAAATTCTATATTTATGCTAACTCATATATTATACAGTCTTTAAAAACTATGTTCAATTCAGATGCTTAATTTTTGTAGTCAGTAAATAAGGCATAGTTTTAGAAACGGTTTGAAAACAGTCTCGATACGAGTACTTCTACTCACTAGCTAAGCATATCGTCTTCATAAGTTTCACACAAAACTGATAATTATTATTTGTGGTAAGTAAATATGACAAGATTTTAGAAACGGTTTGAAAAATATCTCTAAATAACTTTTCTTTACTATCTAGTTAACCATATCATGGATATAAGTTGTATATCTATGCTAACTTATTCATTGTACAGTTTTTAAAACTTATATTCAATTCTGACGATTATCATTTGTGATTAGTAAATATGGCAAAGTGTTAGGAATAGTTTGAAAACAGTTTCGATTTGACTTTTTTTATAGTTTGGTTAAGCATACCAGTTTCGTAAGTTCTATTCAATTATGACAATTATTATTTGTGATCAATAGATATGATAGAGTTTTAGGGATTGTTATTTAACTGTCTCTATATGTCTATTTTTTACTATCTACTTAACCATACCGTCTGCATATGTTCTTCATCTATCGTAACCCATATTTTTTCCAGTCGTTAAAAGTTATGTTCAATTGAAATGCTCATATTTTGTTATCAGTAAATATTACAGAGTTTTAGAAAATATTTGAAAATAGTCTCAATATGACTATTTTTACTCATTACTTATATCGTCTTCATAAGTTTTACTCAAATCTGACGATTATTATTTGTGGATAGTAAAAATGGAAGAGTTTTAGAGACGGTTTGAAAAATGTCTGTAAATAACTCTTTTTTACTATATAGTTAACCATATCGTGGATATAAGTTGTATATGTATACTAATTTATACATTGTATAGTCTTTAAGACACATGTTCAATTCTGACGCTTATCATTTGTGGTTAGTAAATATGGTAGAGTTTTAGGGACGATTTGAAAATAGTCTCGATATGACTTTTTTTACAGTCTGCGTAAGCATACCAGTTTTGTAAGTTCTATTCAATTTTGACAGTTGTTATTTGTGGTTGGAAGATATAGTAGAGTTTTAGGGACTATTATTTAACTGTTTTTATATGTTTATAGTTTACTATCTATTTAACCATACCGTCTGCATAAATTTTTCATATTTCCTAACTCATATATTATGCAGTCGTTAAAAGTTATATTCAATTGAAACACTAATATTTTATGGTTAGTAAATATGTCAGAGTGTCTCGATAACATTATTTTTGATTGCTACTTAAGCATATTGTCTTCATAAGTTGTACTCAATTCTGAATTTCATTATTTGTGATAAGTAAATGTGACAGAGTTCTGGAGAGGGGTTGAAAATGTCTCTATATGACTCATCTTTTACAATCTAGTTAACCATACCGTCGAAATAAATTTTATATCTATGCTAACTTATATATTGTGCAGTATTTAATACCTATGTTTAATTTTGACGCATATCATTTGTAGTTAGTAAAAATGACAGAATTTTAAGGACGGTTTGAAAAATATTTTTCTTTTTTCTATCTGCTTAAGCATACAAATTTTATAAGTTCTATTCAACTATAAGAGTTATTATATGGAGTTTGAGGGACGGTTTGAAAACGGTCACTATATGACTATATTTATTGTTAACCTAACCAAACTGTCTATATAAATTCTATATCGATACGAAATCAAATATTATACAGTCTTTAAAAACTATGCCCAATTCAGACGGTTATCTTTTGTAGTCAATAAATATGCAGAGATTTAGAGACGGTTTGAGAACATTTTCATTATGATTATTTTAACTCACTATTTAAGCATATCGTTTTCATAAGTTCTATTTAATTCTGATAGTTATTATTTTTTATCAGAAAATATGACAGACTTTTAGAGATGTTTTGAACAATGATTCTATATGACTCTTCTTTACTATTTAGTTAAACAAACCGTTGGCATAACTCTATATATATGCTAACATATATATTGTACAGTCTTTAAAATGTACATTAAATTCTGACGCAAAATCATTTGTGATTAGTAAATATGGTAGAGTTTTAGGAATGGTTTGAAAACAGTCTTGATATGATTCTTTTTTCTGTCTACTTAAGCATTCCAGTTTCATAAGTTCTATTCACTCTGATGTACTTATAAAATTGGTAATTGTACAAGGTTGATTGTAGGCGTAAAACATTTGAGAGCCCTTAAATTATCAAGTGATCAGCGGAGGAGTTGCTGAAACCTATATATCTATCAAAGGCCCTCTTGCTCTTGGTATAACTATAACACCATTCAGCACCCTGCAGACAAATCCACCACCAATCGGAGATAATGAACAGAAGATGTAATCAACTAAAACTTGGCCTCCTCCACTGTGAAAGTAAATTTCCTAAACTATTTTATTGAAGTAATTGGTTTTCAATTAGTGATTTTGACCTGCTAAAGTCTTGTAATCACCTAGGGCCACTATCGCTTGATCTCTTCCTTTTGTCTGCCTTCCATGTTAAGAAATCCCTATTCAAATCACCTCCTCCAACACTTTCATATTCAGGTTTCTCAGGCTTAACTTCAGTTTTGAAATCCTTTGGGGTAAAAACATTAGGTTCTTCACTTGCAGTTGGGATGTGAATACTTTTATCCTTTACATTTGTCAGGCTTTTCTCCTCTGCTCCTTTATTAATAGTGAAATACCTGCCCTCTGAGATAAGTCACTGGTTTCCTTTTGCTTTTACCAAAAGCCTTGATATGTCCTCACCATTTTGTACAGCCTTCTTCCACTACAAATCACCAAGGGAATCAGCATAAACCACCTCTTTTCTCCTTCGCTTTCCAATGATGCTACCACTTTCATATCCAAGGGCTATGCCCTTTTCCTGATCTGTCAGTATGGGATATCCCCATTCTGGTATCTCATGTTGTTCCATAAGTGGAGACCTATAATTTTCTTTCTGCCTTCTCTCTTTGTCTATTTTCGTGAAAGGCCAAAATTTATCATCTGATCTTGCTGCGACGTGATTAATTTCCCTCTCACTAGGGACATCTGTTCCAAATGAGTTTGCCCTCTATGCATGATTTCCTCCAACATTTCCGGTCTGTCTTCAACTGTAAAAATAAATAGAAACTGTTAGAAGGTTTCTTCTACTCAAAGTAATAATCAAAGCTGCAACAGGGAAACTCCTCATTCATTACCATACATATCCACTGTAGCCCTACCGAAAGAGGTTTTAGATCTTAGGCTTTTGTATTGCCCACTTGATCTTCAAAGTGCAGCATATGTTCAGACCTCAATATCCGATAAAGTTCTTAGATCCTCAGTTTCTCCTATGTATGATTTTAACATAAAAGGACTGGAATGTAATAGGTTCAGTATCCTAGTACAAAAAGTAGGTTCTTTCTTTGGCAAAACGCAGCAAGGCTGTAACTAAAGCCAAACACTGAGATGATTTCGATCATTGTTAATTTGACCTTGTCTAGTTGTTGGATAATAAAACGATCTGAACTGAAGATTTCTTCATAGTAAGCACAAAAAAATGCTGTCAGACACTTGTGGGGGCATATACTACATAATGATAAACCTATTGGTTCATTTGAATAGTCCAGCCTTTTTAATTGGATGACCTTGTCTAGCATGTACTACCATGTTTTATAGCTTATTTGTTCCAAACTTGGTAACTGAGTTATTTACAAAATTTAAACAGTCTTCGAACTGGTTAAGCAATATCATAGCCTTAGGAGAAGCAAACTAGGCATGATGAATTTGAAGTAGTAATGAGGCTAAAATGGTTTCTCAAAAGGCTAAGAAAAGGAGGGAAACAATTTGAAAACAAGAACAAAGAAAAGAAGAGTGAAGAGCATTACGATGTAAAAATAATCAACAAAAAGTGTGATGTACAAACTCTTTGAATTGAATAAATAATATTTGCTCAATTGTTAAAAACTTTGTGGGGTAAGATCATTTAAGAAATGGAAAACTACAACGCATCTGTCACTAAGTTGAGCAAGACATTATTTCACACTCCTGATGTTTTAGACAACTATAACAACTTGATAAAATCTTGGAAAAATATATTGCCAAAATGAGAAAACCTTAACAGAATTACACAGAAAGAATCAATGGAAAGCGATAGAGAGAAACTTCATCATATTCCCAATATTTCATCATATACCCAAAAGTACAACACCAAAGTTGATAGTCCCGATAGTGCAGGACACATACCCTGTGACAAGAGTCCGTGCAAGGGCACAATCATGATTTTTCAACCGGTGCCCCCTCATCAACGATCATGTTGTGCGAATAAATTTTATACATAACACATGATTGTCAATCAATGATTTTCATGTTAAAAGCAATCAATTTGTCATCAGAGCTACATAATCACAAGGAGTACATCATAATTGTTCTTCTCAATCTAGGCATAATGCAGAGGAAAACATGCACATAGTACAAGTGTCTAGAATAGGAAGTGAAGGTGGTAGGACTCAAGGGAGAGAATCAAATTATTCTTCATAAAATAAACCTATTTTTTCTTAAATCCAAATCAAGGAAAATCTTAAATCCATGGGACTCCTACCTGAACCACTTTCACCTCTTCGATTGGCTCCCCCCTTTTGATCCCAATTTAGCCACTTTTGGGACAAGCATTGCAGGCGGTTAAGTAGTACGGAGTTAAATCTTACTCCAGCCACTAGACTTGCTGCAGTAGAAAATTCTGAAGACTGTAGGACCGTATATCAAACCTATTCAAACTCCTTTTCACCATTACATTCAAGTCCTTTTCATACTCCTTGTCCTTCGTACTAGTACGGTTTTAGCTTTTGCTTTTCTCAAGAGTGGCTGAAATGGTTTGGAGATTGGTTTGATTGATTTTTTCTTTGTTTCTATCTTTTGTTGCATCTTTTCCATGATCTCAGATCGAACTGTATTATGCTCTGACATTAAAAGTATGAGAAAATATTCTTTTCTCATGAAATTTAGGTCCTACCATGAGATAAAGTTATGAAATCAAATCATCACTCATTCGAATAACACAATAACATTATTAATATGAAGAAGAACATGAACATACTTCTTGAGTTGGAAGAGTCAGCAACATCCCCGGTTCCCAAATCTCCAAAAAGGGCATAAGAAATACTCCACAATCATTCCTGCACAATTTATGATAGGTATGCATTTGTAGTGAAATTCGGAAAACCATAGGTGTAGTAATAGTAGCAGTATGTATGTGTTAGGCTGCTGAGGAACTTGAACAGGTACTATTTTGGAGATAATGAGGGAGTTTTCAAAAATCCTCTCAATGCAATTTTTCTACATAAGAAATATGAAAATTTTCTATAAAATAAGTATGAAAATTATAGGTTTTAGTAAAATAAAATTTGTTATTTCAGTATATTAAGCAATTATCATCAAAGTTTGCAATACTTGGTCATCATGCCCCCTAAAGCAAGAACCTGAGTCCAAAACGTACATTATATGCTTGTTATGTTTGTCGATGTAAAGAGCATAACAAAACCAGTGGTGTTTTAAAATGACGGGAATAAAAACCTATTATGAAAAGACAATAGTATGTTAAATGAAATATAAATATGTACTCGTAAGCCAACTCCATAATGGTAAAGTAACTTACTAGATTGCACGATTTGAAATCGAATCCAAGTGTTGTTGCTGACAAACAGTTTTGAACCATTGAAATGTCCCACCCGTTTTCATTGACTTTTTTTGTCTCATCCAAACCAGAGGCGCAAACAACAGTCATCTACAAGCATCAGTGCATAATTTGTAAAAGAAGGTTAAAACTAGGTGATAGAAAAAGTAGCAGACAAAACTATAACAAGCTGAGAAAATAATGTAGAGATTTGCCTAACTAAAAACCAGTGAGAAACTTACCAAAAAAAAATTACTCAGAAATAAAGTATGCAATTACATTAAACAGTGCATGCATTTCTAAAAACACTGCATGCTTGTCAAAGGATAATTCACTACTATTTCCATCATCAGCACAGAGCACATATCCAAGTCCAATTTGAAGTCCAAATCGATTCCAAATTGATAAAGTGGATCAGTTAAGAGTATTGATACAAGAAGAAGAAGTATAAGTATAGTGTTGATGAAAAAAAATGATGTACACAATGAATGAAAGAAAGAGTAATGAGATAAATAATACTTACCGAAAACCATAATGGTAAAACACATTTCCAGAATATGGGAGAGGTGCTCCGGCGATAAGTATTGAGGAGCCCCATATAGCATTCTATGGTCTGTGCATGTAGTACTACTCATTATGTCATAAAGTAATATAATAAAAATAAAATAAATTTCTTACCAATGTGCCAATCCAATGAGGTGGCAACAACTCGTGAGTATCAGTCCACGACATGTATTTTCCAGCAATTTTACACAAGATTGTTTTATGCATTGTCAAAAAAAAATCATGAGGTTTTAGTAATGTATAAAAAACAAATTTGGGATGTATGAATACAAATATGAAATGACAAATAATAAAGGTATCAGTAAGATTTAACTTGCTCGGCTTCCTTTTTTAGAGGTTTTCGTCCATAAAATTTCCAAACACTCTCCTCTTCACTTGAAAACGTTCTAATGTTAGCAAAGGTAGAAATTGTGTTTGGATGAACCTCCTTTACCTCCTTCATTTCGGTTAAAGCATTTACAATTTCATATAATTGAGGATTTGGCTCCTCCTCTTCATCCAATGCCTCCTCCAAGTCCTCATCCTCATCCCATACCTCTTCCCCCTCAACAGATCATGCTTTCGCTTCTGCTTATCCTCTTGTACATCAAACTCCTCTACATGATCAGAGTTGGACAATGTACGCAACAGATCACAGTGCATTTGCAACAACTCTGACTGAATTTGAATTGAGCCCTTCAACATTCCGATTGACTTGTCCAAAAATATTTTAACTTTCTCATTGATCCCAATTCTCTACATAAAAAAAAAGCTGGTTAAAAGATAGAGAGATATTATAATCAGTAGGTAAGTGCTACTGGTTTACCTTAGTTTCATCTCCACCAGTATTAGCTTCAACATGTTTGTTCCATGTATTGATTTCTTTATTGTTATCGGCTTTCTTTGACAACAAACCCTATATAATATATATATATGGCATAACATATTATCAAACAACTCACATTTAAGATTTGTTTCTTCAAAGAGAACTTACTTCAAAGTTGATACTTACTTGAAATAAATAATAGTTGCCACAACAATGTTACTTCAATTAACAATGCAATGTATTATTCATTATACATTAATATTCATAGTTCTGAGAATAAGAGATCTTGCATCAAATAAATCACAGAGATCATACTAATACAACAATGTAGTTGCTGCCAACCATTGTTTTATCAAGAGTGCAGTTAACTTATGTTTACCCGCTCAAATCCAAGTCTCCGAATAACATGACCCGTAGTCCAATAGCGAATGGGTTCTTTCTGTATTTCACCACCCAATCTACCAACTCTCACCTTCTCAAAGTAAAAAATCTATGCATGCAGATGACGAACAAAATTTGGTTAGCAAAAATCAAGATTTACAATAGTTATAAATAATGAAATAATATTTATAAACTTACCATAAGTAAAAATAAACAACTACCAATAACTCTGATCTTCCATTCCTCCTATCCCCTTCTTCTCTTCAAAACACCTTCAAATTGCCAGACCTCATCAGCTAGCCATTGTAAAACAAATTTGGCCCAGTTATATTGCCCAGCATTGTCCACATCAATGGTAGTTGCAAGGTGTCTCATAACAGGGAAGATATTTGTGGACGGACATAAAAAGCATCTGAGAATGAACAACAAGAAGCATCGTTTAAACCTCATGGACGAGGGATCTTCCAATTGCATTTGTTCTTTTAATTGGCTATGCTTTAGTCTAGAAAACAACTTTGTCTCCCAGGATTCAATGAAAGATGAAGAGCCTAAACTATCGCGTCCGGTGCAGGGGATTCCCAGGATTCACCCTACTTCTTCAGGTGTTAGTTTAATTGTTTTATTTGGACTGATACAAAGAAGTTTTTCCATAGGTTGGAATCTCATTATCAATTCCTCACATAATTTTCTACTCAGAGTATTGCACGAAAGATTCAAAAGCTTTCCGAACCCCATACGTTTTACTTGTTGTTTCATGTCTTCGGTGAGGGTAACAATTAACTCAATTAGTTGCTTTGGAGAACACCGAGTTTGAATCGGTAGCATTGCCTTAGATATGGCATGCATATCTTTTCTTTGCCTCGCAAAATTGTTGTACTTCTCCCTCTCAGCTTCACTTAATTCCCTCCAACTTTTATTGCATTCACTGATGGTCACATTGTTTTTCGAAAAAAATTCTTTTCTATAGTGGCTAATACATTCAAAGTTGGTGATATTACAGATATGTTTATATTAATTAAAAATATCTAAAATAGAAACAAGATTTGAAACACTCAAAATCAAACAAAAACAATGTAATGATATGAATCAAATAAAGTCATAAACAAAGTAACAATATAAAAAACATAAACTAAGTAACAATATAATATAAACAAACTAACATTAAAATATCAACAAAGAATGAAAGAAACAAAGATAACTATATAACAACGTAACAGTCGAACAAACAGATAAAGTAACTATATAAAACACTCACTCTTTCCACACATGAAGTAATAATATCAAAAAATAGATAAAATCTCAGTACTCTCTTAACTAATAATAATATAAGAGAAATTTTAAGCCAAAACAAAGAAAATAATTTCCCATTCAAATACCCTTCAAGTAACCAAAGAAAGTATTCCATGCATATTTAGCAAATATTATATCACTGTCGTAATTAGTACACAATTGGAAACAGAAACAAATTTTTCCCTTTGGAAGTATGTAAGCAGACAAGGGAGTTGGCAGAAATTGGCTCCCTGTACACCACTTCCTTGGGATTTATGTTGTTGCTATGCACAAGCATGCAATGTTGAGTGTTCAGATTGAACTAAGCTAGCAAAGTTGCAACAGTATTATGACAAAAAGATCAAAATTTGGTGCTGGACACTTATTCTTCCTTTCGATTGACAACTTTTTCAGGATGAATGTCCATATGAAAGCATTTTAAAGGATTCACCCAATATCTATGATTCCTGAAGGGGTCAGTGTGTTCTCGTCGAGGGAATGAAAAATATGGTTGAAACAGATAATATCAATGAGATTGGACGAAATGCAACAAAATTTTGAAAGTGGACCACAAATTCAAAACATAGAAAAACATGAAAGCGAAGAGGTTACTCTGCTGTCACTTTCCTCCTATCATCCAAAGTAGAATTATTGGCATGTAATAGGTAATAAAAATAAATAGTAAAGAAAAAAACACAAAACCCTAACCTAAAAAACTTGTATCCAAGATTTTTCACTAATCTAGACGTAGAAGACTCGTTGGAAGGGCCACTTCTATCTGCATCTGTGTTTCCCATTTGTGGTAAGAAATTAAAAATCTACCCGTCTCTGCCCCCTTCCCACTTCCCTCCCACCCTTCTCCTGCTTTATCTTTGTATGATATTCACCTTCGCCATTCTTCCTTCAACTTCCTTTCCCACACAACCCTTCAATCGGTGCACAACCCGTTCTTCAAAAGCGAAAAGCTGCCTTCTTCGAAATATTCAAATTTGAAAAGACGGTTATTATTTCACAGCCGTCGGATGGCGGGGCATTAGGGATACGTGCTTACAAATTAATCCTAGCCATTGGATCAACAAACACTCAGTATATTATTATAAATATTATTTATATTTAATCTTAATACATACATATACATAAACGAATATGTATTATATTTTACTATTGTATGAAGAATATATACTATATGTTAGAATGGTATTAATTATGACTATATATTACTATTTATTACTATATACTATATGTTACTATATTTTAGTATTAAATTATATATTATTGTAATATATATTATTAAAAAATTATCTTACTTATTTTTATGACTATATTGGTCTAACATATTATATATATTACTATGTAACATATATGTAAGATAAGTATTATATATTATGACTATATACTACCACCATATACTATATTAGTTCTTAGTTCTGCATACTAATATATAATTATATAATATATCCATGATTACTTGTTATATCTAATATATATTAATATAAATTATACATGAATATATTGATGCAAATATTTACTACGATATACTATGATATATTAATAATTTAATTTACTAGTATATCCTTTTTGTTATTATGTATTATTATACATTACAATATATTACCATATAGTATAATATTTTAGTATTATATTATATATTATTCAATTATATATTATATTTTGTTTTATTATTTTACGACAAATTATATGGGTTATATTATAGTAAAATATATTAATATTATATTCTACCATAAAATTTGGTCACCTACCTATTCTATTCCATTTACTTCCATTTACAAGATAATTCAATGGCAAGGTTACTATTTAATTGACTTCCATGTACACTCTGCACAACGAGAACGATGACAGCTCAGTTTCACAACACTCCACTCCACTCCACTCTACTGACACTTCACTCCACAAACACGGCAAACTTGACAAACACTACGCTACACTTTATACACAAATGAGACTATAATATCAATAATACTAAAACAATCTACCTATTTAACTCAACAGTCTCACTATCTCACCACCATCTTTCTCTCTCTCACCGTCCACTCTCTATCTCTCTCTCTGTCTCCCACTCTCTCACTCGCTGTGTTCAAACCTCCTTCAATCTTCACAAACACTACGCTCTCCCACTCTCTGTCAGCACACCTTCCTCAACCCTTCATCAAAATATCATTCCGCTTAATCGAACGCACGCACTCTCTTAGTCTTGCAAATGGCGTCCAACTCTAGAAAAGGGAAGGAAATTGTGGGAGCAGAAAAATTCAATAAGAGGGAATTTCGCTCTATCGACAGAAGCAAATCATTTTATACCGTATACTGTCGACGTAAGATTACTCATGGTCGTTTAATCGACTAGCATTTTCTCAAGAGCATAGATTATAGGTATACTAGTTACTAAAGGAAGTGTATCCTTGTTGGCTTCTAAATCCGAGTAAAAAAATCTATGAAAATGCAGTTAGAATGTTTTATAATAATATGGACCCAATTGATAACACTTCGATGGCAGAAAGTGACGACGATGATGAGAATGTAGATAGGGAGTGTAATATAGTCATTGGTGATAAATATTGGTCAGCATTATTTCAAACTTACTTTAATCGTGAAACAATCATAGTGAGTCCTAGATTTATATGTAGATACGGTCGTTTGGAGTGGGTTGCCTATGAGGATTGTAAGCCATTTTTGGAATCAAATATATAGGATGATGCTAAAGTAGTATTTGATAATTATCATTTAGAGACATTTAGCAGGGATGCGACGGAGTTACCTTTGCAGGAAAGAATTTTGCACTTCTTCATCGTTCACGTCATAAAGCTAAGAGCCGGTAATTATCAACACATCACGCGTGAAGACTTTTGGTTCATGGCTTGTATCATGCAAAGAAGAAATCCAGGTTTGCATTTTCTGCTTCCTTACTTTATGATGACTACAAGAGCTTCGAATTATAATTTATCGTTTTGTAGTGTGATCACTGTTATTTTAAAAAGTGTTGGGATAAGTTTAAAAAGAGAAAGCAGAGTGGAACTAAGTTCGAGGGATAGAAGTATAAATTTGCGAATGCTACAAAAAGCACAATGGATTTTGCAAGATGATGTGTGGGTTCATCCGAAGCATAGATTTCTTAGGGAGGATAGGGAATAAGAAGCAAGGAATGAAGAAGAATTGAATGAAGGAGGAATTGGTAACAAAGCTGAAGAAGAAGAAGAAGAAGATCAATGGAATGAAGGAGGAGATGGGAATGAAAATGAAGGAAACGAGGGAGGAGATGGAGGATCGAATGACTACCATGGGAATGCCAATGACGAGGCAAGGTGGAAAGATTTGTTTCAATGTATTTATGGTCTGAAAACAGTCATTGGCATGCTTAATGAGCAAGTTGGAGGACTTAGGACGGAAATGCGAGAACATAGGATAGAAATAGGAGAAACGAGGATAGATATGGGTCGACTGAGTAGTGAAGTGGAATCAATTGAGAAACGACTGTTTGGAATGCAATAATATACACATGAATTTGCAGATCAGAATGCAGAGCAGCATCGCAAAATGATATGTCAAATGTTGAACATCAGAGCAGACCTTGGGGCAAATTCCAAACTATTGAATGCATTAGAGACCATTTGTAGATAGGCAACCCGGCCCGACCTTCATGCTCTGGTGCTCAACCTTCTTTATCTCCCGGTCCTGCCACTCAACCTTCTTCCTCTGCTACTCCTACACCACCACGTCGCTTTGGCTTTGCCCACCCATTTGTTTTACACCCACCTTCTACATTTGGTTCTCCTCCTCTTGATACTCACCCTCATGCTCCTAACTCTTAGCCTAGCTGTGACAATCCTGCCCCTTGGCATCCATTTCTGATATTTGGTTCTCCTCACACATCCACAACAACTACCTGGGGTAACACTCCAACCCCTACTACTACTCCCACCCCTACTACTACTCCCAATTCTTTTACCATTGAGCAGGTTGTTAATGCTGTAATAGCAAATCCGGAGTCGAAAGATGTTACAAGAAAAAGTGTCTAAAAATTTAGATCAAAAGTTAAAAATAACAATTTGAAGTAATTATGTGTAATTGCTTCCTTCCCTTGCTTTTTGCATTTGTATTTGTAGTTTTGTTCATTTTGTATTTTAATGTGTATTTCAATGTTGATGTGTTGATCTCTTGTGTTTGTTTTTCGATGTTAAAAAATTATAGTAATTATGTCTATTTTGTATTTTTCTATTTGTATTTTGATATGTTTTGTAATTATTTTATTCTCATTGTATTTTGATTTGTAAGGTAATGTTTAGTTGTATTTGTAAGTATCTTAATTTTAATTTTCTAATGTAATGATATGTTATAGTTGTAATGTTTATTAAGAACGTGAGGCTGGTCGTGGTTAAATTTTATTGATCAACCAAGCTATTAGGTCAGTTAGGACAGTATAAGGAGTGTTAAAC
The DNA here is from genome assembly GCA_033439265.1 of Dillenia suffruticosa. Classification (NCBI taxonomy): domain Eukaryota; kingdom Viridiplantae; phylum Streptophyta; class Magnoliopsida; order Dilleniales; family Dilleniaceae; genus Dillenia; species Dillenia suffruticosa. The sequence goes on from JAVTVX010000005.1 coordinate 9,580,322, forward strand.
AAAATGTATAAAAATGAGTAAGCTCTAGAAGAAAGAGGGAAAAGGATTACTTCCTTAATTTGTTTCGAGTCTTCTCACTGTCTCTGTATCTCTTTCCCTATCTATCTCTATCTCTCATCTATCTCTCTCCCTATCAATCTGTATCTCTCATCTTCTCCGTCTCTGCAACTCCTTCTTTATGCTCTCCTCAAATTTTCCTTTCAATCTCTAACCTTTCTTCTATGGCCCCTATGAACTCTATCAGAATGTACAAATCAACCATACTCTGTTTTGACTTCTTACTCTGTTTTTTGGTTCCATTTCATGTGTATACTTGCTCTCTTTTTTTATTTCCATTTGGGTTTGAAACCAATGTCTTTAATGTTCTAGTCCTTTGCCACTTGAGCAATGGGTAGTAGGGTGAGCACCCGTGCAAGCCGCCGTGCTTCCATGCACCATGGGCGGAGGCCCCTGCTAGCCGCACAAGCCCGGAATCCCTCGCGGGCGCAATCTCCTCTTATACGGGCGCAGTCTCCTGCTCATGCTGCCCCCGCCTGCCCCCACCTATGTATGGGCATAAGCCCAGGAACCCCTTTGCGGGCGTAGTCTCTTGCTCATGCTGCCACCGGGAACCCCTTTGCGGGCGCAGTCTCCTACTCATGCTACCTCCGCCCATGTATGGGCATAAGCCCGTGAACCCCTTTGCGGGCACAGCCTCCTGATCATGCTACCCCCGCCCAGGCATGGGCATAAGCCCGGCAACCCCTACCGGGTGCAACCTGGTGCTCATGCTGCCCCCGCGCAGTCATGGGCATAAACCCTGCAATAATAATCAGCAGTAGTGGTAAGTATGATAAGTAGTGGTAAGTAATAATAAGCAGTGGTAAGTAGTGTTAAGTAATTTTAATTTTCATGTGAATACTTCTCATCAATACAATCTGAATTCCATATATCTCAATTCTATTCGTTCAAGGTTTATTTACGATTTTTTTGGCTTTGCTTTGATTAGTTTGCTTTGCGGTGCTGATGGTCGTGAGATCTTCTCCATAAAGTCGCTTCGAACACTATTATGCTCAGATATTAAAAGTTTCAAAAAATATTCTTTTCTCAAAAAATTTAGCTCCTGAAACTATCCAGCCATAAAAATTCATAAATTAATCATATCAGTCCAATTAAAATAAAAATGATGAAATAAAATAAAAAAAATATATACTTCATGAGTTGGTGTAGTCATTATTATATCTGGTTCCCAACCCTCCAAAAACCGTATAACAAATATTCCACAATCATGCCTGTCAATGTAATTTATTTTATTTTAGTATGCATTTGAATTCCTCTTTTTTTTTTTTTTTTTTTTTTTTTTTTTTTTTTTGCATCTGTACTGAATTTTAGAAATAGACGACAATATACTTACGAATTAGGTTGCTGTGGAACTTTAACGTGTACAATTTGGGAGATACCGAAGAAGTTTTGATAAACCCTCTCAATACAATTTCTCTAAAAAAAAGATAAAATTTCAAAAGCATGTATAAACAGTTTACAACTCTGTTCGATGATTAAGTATATTAAGAAAATACCATCAAACTGTGTATTTCTCGATCTTCACGTGCTCGAAAGCTATAACCTGAGTCTAAAACATACATGATCCGCTTCTCCATGCAAATAGAGTAACAAAACCAGGGTTCTTTGAATATTATAGGTATGAAAACCTATTATGACAATATAATAGTACGTCAATGGTTGATAGAAATAGATATAGAGTGATAGAAATATGAAGTGAGCTAAAGTAAATACATACCAGATTGTATGATTTAAAATCGAACCCAAGTGCATTTGGTGACAAGCAATGGTCAACCATCGAAACATCCCAATCGCTTTCATTGATTTTTTGTTTTGTATCCAATCTATCCAATCCAGTTGCAGAAATCACAATCATCTAATATTAGAGGTTAAAACAAGTTAGGAAAAAAAATATGGAAATCAACAGTGGTGTGTCGTCAAATAATCAAAAATAAAATTACCTACTTCACTAAGACGAGTCTAGGGTGAGTAGGGTCGAATCCACAGGGAACGATGGATTTATCTCTTTCAAGGGAAATGAAAATATGGGGGATTTGAGAGATGATCTAAGTCTAACAAAAATAAATAAATTAACTAAAATAAAATAACTAAATAATGCCAATTAAAAGAATGGATGCCAATGAGAGAAAACCTAGCCAAATGAGTTATTTCCATCTTGATATATTTGATTGATTATCGATACAAAAATTACTCGATATTATGCGAATAAATTGGTTATAGTCGCTAAGTACCACGAAGCGACCAATCTCTCCGTACTTCTTCGGTAATCAAGATACCATCGTTAATTACTTTCTTAATCGAAAGACAACCCAAAAGACCCTCGTTGGATTTAATGTTCCAACAGTATTACGATCTAGAAAGACCCAATTCTAATCAGCAAATTCCAACCTGGATTTATTTAAATTAGATTATCTAATCTCTTGACATAAATCCTACCGCTTGCGAGACCATAAAATTATGTCAATTACCACTTCATTAAAAACACACAAACCTTGCTATTTTTAAATGATAGTAGAGTATTTTAGGGTTATTAAACATAGACCTCTATTTAACAATCTCAAAACAATTATAAACACTAAGCATAGAGATTAAATAAATACCCACAAATATCAATCAAATAAGATCATTTAGATTTCACAATCATCATTTATCAAGATTTCAATAATCTTTTGACTAGAAAAATCAATTAAAAACAAAGTATGAAAAAGAAAACTCACTAAATGATTTATTGCTCCAAAATAATGTACACTACATAAGAAAAATGGCTCATTCTTGGCTGTAGCTTTTCTTCCCAAATATGTGCCTCCAAGTCAAAAATGAAGAAATATGCATCTTCCGAAGGGCTGCCGGCTGTTTCTCTGGGGAAAAGGTGGCTGCTGCCCCCTCAGGGCTGCCTCCTTTAGTGTCTCCCTGAGTGTGAAACACTCATATATATATAGGAGTAGTAAACCCTAAAATTCCTTCCTTATTCAAATTGGTTTTTAAGAAGGAATAAAACTCTCTAAAAGATAATATTCTAAAAATTTAAAATAAAAGAAAAGTTCCTAAAAATCTGAGATTTTCATTTTCAGAAATTCCTTTTCCTAAATATTAGGAATGGAATAAAAATCTTCAATATCTCCAATTCCATCCGAACTTCCTCTTGAATATGCAATTGGGAAAGGAAAATTTACTTCAGTAAATCTTCAAAACCTCTTACTTGTCTCTTGAAATCCACGTGCCAACATGCTAATGAAAGAGTATTGCTGTCTAATTTTCCATACTTTATAAAATTACTCCAATTTAAATCATTTTTCTTCATTTTCCATAATAAGTCTTCTCCTAAATCAAATGTCACAAAACATAAATATTAATGTAATATTTATTCAAAAATAATATAAAATCAATCGCAAATATTATATTTATTTAACCCCTATCAAATTCCCCCACACTAATATGATGCTTGTTCTCAAGTATCTCTAACTAAAATAAAATTAAAACTATCTGACATATTTTTTTCTTCCAAGCGTCCAAGTTAACAATTACTATAAGAGTCAAACCAAAAATACAATCGAAACAACAAGTATTTCACAGCGATCCGCACTAAAACAACCACTACATATCCCAACAGTCACTTATGAAATCAAAACAGCAAGATTCGACAATTCTCTCCAAGGGGTCACTCTAATGCACTCGAAAGGGTGAAGAATATTTCAATAACACTCAAATCAACACATTGGAATTGGCATTACCATATGCTTGCAAATATATCAAATCTCCACCACTTAAAAATTAGAATTTCATGCATCAATCTAAAGGTCTTTCATTTGGTTGTAACGTAGCTAGGGTTAGGGGTAGGATAAAAGGGAATATCATGGGTTAAAGTTTACAAAAAATAATATGCAATTAACTACACAATTCTTTCTGCGATAACACCTTTGCCCCACACATGTAGAACATAAAAAATTCATGATCTTGTCACCCACGTGTGCTTAACATAGATAACATTCCAAATCACATAAATATGTCAACCTTTTTCTCTATGATCCATGATTGAAATGAATTTATCAGGAATGCATCTTTCTTCTTCTTATTTTTTTTTTGTTTTGCTACTGCTTTATTTCTGTCTTTTTTTTTAAGAACATTTCAGTTCAAAGATGAACAAAGTAAAACTTTTTCTTCCCTTTTTTTTCATATGTAACAAATATCATTATCAAAACTCTAATCAATACACATCTCATGAGGCAATCATATAACTAATATCATGCAATTAACCGTATATATCCCCGGTACAAGGGTTGAAATTTCAGCCAAAATAGGGTTATAGTGTTGTATTGAAGGGTTTTGAAGAAAAAAAGGGTCTCAGGCTCAATTTGGTTCACTAAGGGGATTATAAATCAAGATAGGGATTTTTACGAAAGCCAAAATGGGGTAAAACCTAAGTTGCTTTATCATTTCAATGCATAAAATCCTATATGTGGTCTCGAAATGCATAACAATGCAAGTTCTAGAATGTATAATACAAATGTGATAATCACTCATCACGAAAAATAATCTTGAACACAAAAAATAAATTTGCTCGTTTATGGCTCAAAACTTCACTTTTTAAGTAGGGTTTATGTCAAATCTTTGCATACTCATCATTCAAAGAAAACTATTAAAGACATGAGAAGCCATTTCAAGTATAAAAAGCCATTGATACAAGCCATTTTTCATATATTTCTAGCCAACCAAATAGCATACATCAACAAAAAAAAGCTCGGAATTTTTTTTTTCAATTTTGAAGAAACAAAATTTAAAGTAATGTAATAAAAAAAACAAATATAGTGTCAAAAACCAAAACAAAAAGAAAGACACCTAACATCCCCCCACACCTAAATCATATATTGTCCTCAATGTATGCTCAAGTTAAGAGAGATAAAAAAAATGTATAAATAAATCAAATAAAATAAAAGAACAAAGAACAAAGAACAAAGAAATAAAAGAGAAAGGTGAGAACAATAGTCCCCTAGAGTAGAGTGGAGAATGGAGGAACAATTCCAACGAACTAGAGAAAAGAGCTATGACGTGGCACGCCATAATTATCAAGCATTTCGGTCCATTATTGAGACTTCAAGGTAGAGAGAAAAGCCCTAAAAAAATGAAAAACAATGTGAGAAGTGAAGTTCAATTGTTCCTCTACATTTTTTTTTCAGAAGTGGGTTGATTTTAAGGCGTGAGCACGCCCTAAATCATGTGTATGACTATCCTTGTGTGTTCCTGTAGGCAGAAGTGAAGTTGGGTTAGGGCGTGGGCACGCTCTAATCAAGGAGCAAGGCTGTCCAAGCATAATCTGTAGGCAGAAATGAAAGTTTGTTATGCGTGGGCACGCCATAACAAGAGACCACTTCCCGTTTTTTTTTTTTTTTTTTTTTTTTTTTTTTTTTTAAACCTAAATCTAGGATCAAGACTAAATCAAATCAACATAAATGAGAATAAATAAACAAAAATAAAAATAAAAATAAAAATAAGAAAGTATTGGGTTGCCTCCCAATAAGCGCTTTTGTTTAGTGTCTTTGGCTCGACATGATCTTCTCTTTTCAACCTCGCTCAAACATTGGTCCAATCCATTTTGACTTCAACTTACCTGGCATGAACTTCAATTTTGAATTGAAGTGAATGATTTTATCACCTACCAATGATTGTGTCCAATGTGGGAGTTTGTCATCAAGAAATTTGTCCTATTGTGCAACCTTATTTGTTACATTTTCCTTAAACACAAAATCCAATTCATCTTGCACAAAATTATCATGAACAATGAAATCCATCATACTATCATGAAAAATAGATTTAAAATCATTTGGATATTTCATGATATCAAAAATATTAAAAGGAACAACTTTACCATTAAACTCAAGAGTTAAAATACCCAAATCCACATCAATTATTGTCTCAACTGTTTTCACGAATGGTATTGACACTTGCTTTGTTGCCTCTAAGAGAGAAGTGTTTAATCCTTCTTTCGGAGAAGTGTCCAAAATCTCATTCTCTTCCTCTTTTTTCGGTTGTGCCAACCTGCCAGGAAAAGGAGGAGAGATAGTTAGTTTCAAATTTGAGTTGTTCGATTCCTCACTTACCTTCATAGCTGATTCATTTAATATTGATATTTTGGTTTGTTCGGCCTCTTTATCTCCTTCAGTTGTCGATGAGTTGTCTTGCAATTTCCTTTCATCTTGACCACCATAACACTCACGTTTTCTCTCAGGTCGATCTCTACTTGAGAGGTTAGCTTCCCATTATTTTTCTCCATTCGACTTATGGTCGTTGCCAGTTGCGACACCTGATTTTCCAAGTTTTGGATGCTGGTTCTTGTCTCTAGTTGAAATCGTTGATTTTCCTATCGTAACCGTTGGGTTTCCTGTTGAAACAATTGAGTGCTATTAGCCAAACTTTTAACAATCTCTTCTATAGACATACCTTGATTTGAAGAGGGTTGCTGAGATTGAAATTGTGGTCGGCATTGTGGTTGTTGTTGGAACTTTTGTGGCCAATTTCCATAACTGAAGTTTGGTTGATCCCGCCATCCTTGATTGTAGGGGTTTGAATATGGATTATCATAAAGAATGGGACACTTATCGGTTGGATGCCCCATATTTGAGCAAATACCACATGCTTTCACTTGTTGGATTTGTCCTACAACAAATCTTTCCACAATAGAAATTAGGGAATCTATTTTATGTTCGAGAGAAGAACTACTCACCACATTGACCCTTGTTGGAATATCTTGCCATATTCCAAATTGATGGGGAGTCTCAACATTAGAAAAATCACTGCAAAAAGCATATTCATTAAAATCAGGAAATAACAACTCCCTTAAAGTCTTTTGACCGGCCATGTCCGAATGTTTAAAATCCTTCTCTTTAATATCGTTGACAAACTTTCAGTAAATTCACTGCAAATATTAGTCCCAAAAATAAAAAAAAAACAAGCAAAACTTAAAAGAAATAAATCACTTAACACCGTTCCCCGGCAACGGCACCAAAATTTGGTGTGTTGTCAAACAACCAAAAATAAAATTACATACTTCACTAAGACGAGTCTAGGGTGAGCAGGGTCGAATCCACAGGGAACGGTGGATTTATCTCTTTCAAGGAAAATGAAAATATGGGGGGTTTGAGAGATGATCTAAATCTAACAAAAATAAATAATTAACTAAAATAAAATAACTAAATAATGCCAATTAAAAGAATGGATGTCAATGAGAGAAAACCTAACCAAATGAATTATTTCCATCTTGATATATTTGATTGATGATCGATACAAAAATTACTTGATATTATGCGAATAAATTGGTTATAGTCGCTAAGTACCACGAAACGACCAATCTCTCCGTACTTTTTCGGTAATCAAGATACCATTGTTAATTACTTCCCTAATCAAAAGACAACCTAAGAAATCTTCATTGGATTTAATGTTCCGACAGTATTACGATCTAAACCCAATTCTAATCAGTAAATTCCAACATCGATTTATTTAAATTAGATTATCTAATCTCTTGACATAAATCCTACCGCTTGCGAGACCATAAAATTATGTCAATTACCACTTTATTAAAAACACACAAACCTTGCTATTTTTAAATGGTAGTAGAGTATTCTAGGGTTATTAAACATAGACCTCTATTTAACAATTCCAAAACAATCATAAACACTAAATATAGAGATTAAATAAATACACACAAATATCAAGCAAATAAGATCATTTAGATCTCACAATCATCATTTATCAAGATTTCAATAATCCTTTGATTAGAAAAATCAATTAAAAACAAAGCATGAAAAAGAAAACTCACTAAATGATTTATTGCTCCAAAAGAATGTACACTACATAAGAAAATTAGCTCCTTCCCGGCTGCAGCTTTTCTTCCCAAATATGTGCCTCCAAGTCAAAAATGAAGAAATATGCATCTTCCGAAGGGCTGCCTGCTGTTTCTCTGGGGAAAAGGTGGCTGCTGCCCCCTCGGGGCTGCCTCCTTTAGTGACTCACTGAGTGTGAAACACTCCTATATATATAGGAGTAGTAAACCCTAAAATTTCTTCTTTATTCAAATTGGTTTTTAAGAAGGAATAAAACTCTCTAAAAGATAATATTCTAAAAATTTAAAATAAAAGAAAAGTTCCTAAAAATTTGAGATTTATATTTTCAAAAATTCATTTTCCTAAATATTAGGAATGGAATAAAAATCTTCAATATCTCCAATTCCATCCAAATTTCCTCTTGAATATGCAATTGGGAAAGGAAAATTTACTGCAGTAAATCTTCAAAACCTCTTGCTTGTCTCTTGAAATCCACGTGCCAACGTGCTAATGAAAGAGCATTATTGTCCAATTTTCCATACTTTACAAAATTGTTCCAATTTAACTCATTTTTCTTCATTTTCCATAATAAGTCTTCTTCTAAATCAAATGTCACAAAACATAAATATTGGTGTAATATTTATTTAAAAATAATATAAAATCAATCGCAAATATTACACTTATTTAACCCCTATCAACAAGTTCTTCTTATTTACCAAATAATAATACTATGTATAGATGACAAAATAAGGAGTGAATAAGAGACTGATCGTATGACAATTAGTGTTCATTAGTGTTCATTCAGCAAGATTCATGTGTGTGCACTCAGGAAGAGTAAATGCATATACATTTGTAAGGTGTAAAGTGATGTGTGTGCACTCAGGAAGAATATATGCATATGCATTTGTAAGGTCTAAAGTGACGACTATGGAGAAATCAAATATTGTTAATTCCTACGTGTATTGAAACACTAAACAACTCGAATTAAGAACAATATAAAGATTAAAGATTGTAAAGATTAAGAATGGTGACAAAAGCTAAAATAATAAAAATTTACTGAAAACTATATGGGAAGATTACATCTCGAGAAAAATGGAGATGAGTTTCGATAGTAGGTATTAAGAAGCCTGATATAGCAATCCATCGTCTACAAATATAACCAAAATTATTACAATCATTAAGTCAACTATTGCAAATATAACCAAAGTTATTATTATTATGTAAACTATTGCAAATATAACCAAATTTATTAGTAATTCTGTTTGAAGGTAATAGTAAGAAAAAAAAAAATTCGTACGCTAGGTTAAATATTTCAAATAATTAAAGATAAAATCAAAATTTTTTAAATTAAAAACTTTTGATACATACCAATGTCCCAACCCAGTGAGGGGGCACGAACTCATGAGTATCAGTCCACGTGATGTAATTTTCACCGATATTACACAAATTGTTCTGTCATTTTCAATAGTTTTATATATCAGTAATAATCAAAGTTAAAAATTTTCATAAAATTATATAACTTCTATAGGTAAACCATAACTTGCCTAACTTTATTTGGTATGGGTTTTCTTCCAAAAAAATTCCATACACTCTCCTCTTCAGTGGAAAAATTTCTAACCTTATCAAAGGTTAAAATTGCATTTGTCTTCACGTCCTCCACCTCTGACTCCTTGCCCTCCTTCATTTCAGTTAAAACATTAACGACTTCACACAATTCGCCCACCTCCGCCTCCAAACTTTGTCCCCTTTCTCCTCCTCCTTTGCTACCTTTGCCTCATCATCATTCCTTTACTTCTTTTGAATGTTGTCTTTTTCATCCAATGATGCCTCAACCTCATCACCAGAATTGTTGCAGAGTCTTGTTAACATAACAGAGTGCATTTGCAATAAATGAGACTGAATTTGAATTGACTCCTCCAACATCCGACTTGACTTTTATATAAACATTTTCATTTATTGTTTAGTGCCAATTTTCTACACAAATATATATACATTGTAACATTCAAAAATTATGGGATATGATAATAACTAGTAAATTGTACCTTCGTTTCTTCTCCGGTTCTATCAGGATAATACAATTGCATTTCCTTCACTTCTTCGTTTTTTTCATCTTTTGATAACAACAAACCCTATGGAAGAATAATGCAACATATATGAATATGGAAGAATAATGCAACATATATGAATATGGAACAATAATGCAACATATATGAATTATATACAGAGACAATGCAGTTACTCAAAGACAAGTCTCCTATTTACACGCTCGCTAGTCCAATAGGCAATTGGTAGTTTGTTTTCTTCACCACCCAAATTGCCGACTCTCACCTTCTCAAAGTAAAATATCTATATATACACATAATTTATATAAAACAAATTTCAATATTTAAAAACCTTGAATTCTTATTAATAACATTAAATTAATTTTATTCAATATTGACATTATAATTATGAACATACCATAAGTAAGAATATATATCCACCAATTGCCCTCTTCTTCCTCTTCTCGTCTTCTCTTCCTCCTGTTTGAAGAGCTTGAAATTGACAAATCTCATCACATAACCATTTTAATACAAATTCAGCCCAGTTATATAGATCCGCTTTATCCATATCAATGGTTGCCTTTAGGTGTCTGGAAGAAGGAAAGACACTTGTGGTAGGATATAAAAAGCATCCGAGAAGGAAGAGCAAAAAGTAGCGTTTAAATTTTGGGGAGGAGGCATCTTCCATGTGTATGTTCTATTTGAACTCCATATATTTTAGTTTCAAAAAATACTTTCTAATGCATGGAGACTCAACCAAAGATGAAGAGCCCAAAACTTCACGTCCAGTTGAAGTGATTCCTAGGATTCGTCCTACTTTCATAGGTATCAGCTTAAAGTTTTGGTTTGGACGAACACAAAAAAGTTTTTCCATCGGTTCAAATCTTATTATCAATTCTTCACACAATTTTCGGCTTAATGTATCACAGCTGAGTTTCAAGATATTACCAAACCCCATATGTTTTACCTCTTCTTTCATCTCATGACTAAGCGAAAGAATTACCTCCTTTAATTGCTTTGGAGAGCACCTCGTTTGAATCGGTGGCGGTGCAGGTGATGCCATTACTCTATTTAGTGTAAGTAATTTCTTTGTTTCTTTCACTTTGTTGTAGTTGTCGCTCTCCCCTTCCTTTAATTTCGTCCATTTTTCAATACTTTGGCTCTATTCTTACAATAATTTTTACATTATTGTTAGTAATAGTAATAAAATTATTAATATATGCAGACGAGATTAGATTTCATTACCTTACTCGTACGCAAGGCACTCTTCTTCTTCTTGTTCTTAGCCACTCCTTTCTTCTTCTCTTCTGTATCTAGAAACGTAAATAACGTATATTAAATTTCTATAATTTATAACATAAATCATTAAAGCTCAAATCAATTACTAAAAATCCCTAAATACTCTAATAACCAAAAATCATAAATAAGCTCAAATATAGGATAAATATATTGGTGGACGAACATGTAAAAGCCTCATTATCAGAATAAACTGTCATTTCTAGTTCTGGTTTGAAATTTTCAAAATATTCAAAAATAATATTTTCAAATCTCTACTCTTGGCCTCTCTGTTTTCAGAAATAGTCATTGATTCTTCTTCTCTGCCCTATCGTTATCTTCACTCTTCAGTCTTCAGTTTTCAGTCTTCACTCTTTACTCCTCTTATTTTTTTCTTCTCCGTTTGTTCTCTCTTTCTCCTCCTCCTTCGTCGTTCTCTCTTTCTCGTCCTCCTCCCTCGTTCTCTCCCTCTCTCTGACTTAGTTCTTGTAACAAGTATTCTTGTGCAAATCTAACTTCGATGAACCATCAAAGTGAGTAATTTCACAGAGCAATGGTAGGAAATGCCGAAAAAAACTGAAATGGTGGCAACATGTTATCGAGAAATGCTGAGCAATGCGGAGATATTACCATTATTTCATCACCATGGGATGAAATACCTTTTACCAGATCAAATGGCTATCGTTGATGGGGTTCATAGGGTGTTGTGCTCGTGGGTGTTGTGAGCTACGTGTGCTTTGGAACTTTTTGTTGAAAAGATGTGTGGGTGACATGTCTCCTCTTCTGATGACTTTAAATCCCAGCCATTGGATCAAGCAAGATAATCAACAACCAACCTTAACCGTTGATACTTTGCCCACTAACTTACCATCAGTTACCATGACTTACCATCAATTAATACCAACCAACAATTACCATTGATTACCGCCATCCATCAAATGCTATTGGACAAAGCTTCTTGGCGTGAATATCGGCGTCAACACCATATTTCCTTCTTTTTCTATTTCTTTTTTTTGGGCCAAAATATCAAATCAAAAATCATAATTTATTTCATATGTCATTTCATTCATTTATTTGACATATACAAATACTTCTCTAATATTTCTATCTTTACTTCTACAAAACAGAAAAAATGGAGAGGTCGTGGATGTATTCTAAATCAAGAGGTAGTGATAAATATATTGGCGAGGTTAATGCATTTCTTGAATTTGCATCGACAAATATTCAATCTATGGATGACAAGATATTATGTCCTTGTGTTAAATGCTTCAACACAATGAGATTCCCTACACACACAGTGTTCAACAACTTATTACGCCATAGATTTCAACATGGTTATTAGAAGTGGATATTTCATGGAGAGAGTGTTGAAACGTTGAAATCTCATCAATCTGAGGACACTAACCACAATCCATCCTACGTAACCAACCATGATCCATTGATTAGTAAGACTGACATTTTGTTTGATCACAACATGTATGGCATGCTACATCATGCATTCACACATTTACATAATCCTCAATCAAATTCTTATGAAACTGAACCAACTAAGCAGTTGCATTTTTATGAATTACTAAAAAATGCCAAAAACCAGTCTATCCAAATTCTAAATATACCATGCTTACAACTATTGTGCACTTATACCATTTAAAGTATTTGTCCGTGTGGGGTAATAAATCCTTCTCTTTATTGTTAGCGTTTCCAGGAGAATTGTTGCCTGATGGAAACGTATTGCCAAAAGGTTACCCTCGAGTTAAAAAAGCAATTTCAGCTTTAGGGCTGGAATATGAGAAAATACATGCTTGTTCTAATGATTGTATGTTGTACCGGAAAGATAGAGATAAAGATGATACTTGTTATATATGTGGTGCTTCCAGATGGAAACGAAATGAAGATAAAGCAGATGGAGATCAAGGAGATCAAGATAGAAAAAAAACCAGCCAAAATATTGAGATGGTTTCTATTGATTTCTAGATTGCAAAGACTATTTACGTGTGCAAAAACTGCTGCTTCAATGAGATGGCATTATGATTAGAGAACAGAGGATGGACTCTTACGACACCCAGCTGATTCACCTGCATGGAAAAAGTTTGATTCCTTATACCCTCATTTCTCAACTGACTCCAGAAATATTCGCTTAGGATTAGCAGCAAACGGTTTCAATCCATTCAAAATAATGAATGTTACATATAGCACTTGACCGGTGGTAATGATACCATATAATCTACCTCCTTGGTTGTGCATGAAATCTACCAACTTTATACTCACATTACTTATTCTGGTCCTAAAAGTCCCGATGATAAGATAGATGTGTACATGCAACCACTCATGGCGGAGCTAAAAGAATTAAGGTACAAAGGAGTTAATACTTTTAATTCTTCAGTTAGGGAAAACTTTAAAATGTATGCGGCATTGTTGTGGACTATTAATGACTTCCCGGCATATGCTAATTTGTCTGGATGGAGTACAAAAGGTAGATTTGCATGTCCTATATGTGGATACGATACATGTTCTCAATGGTTATATCATGGCCGGAAGTATTCTTATATGGGGCATAGAAGATGGTTGGAGTTAACTCATCCATTCAGATATGATAAACACTCTTTCGATGGGATAGAAGAATTTAGAGTTGCTCCCAAACCATGAACCGGAGCCGATGTTTTGCAAGAATTAGATGAGATTGACTTAACATGTCCTAATGAAATGTGAGGATGGAAAAAGAAGAGTATATTGTTTGATTTGCCTTATTGGCATAATGTTTTGCTCAGACACGATATTGACATGATGTATACAGAGAAGAATTGTTTTGATGCAATTGTTGGCACAATTCTTGGACAACAAGGAAAGTCTAATTTTACTAACACTTTTATGTCGTCAATATTTTCAAACATTTTTTAATTTAATAATAACCGACGTTAAAATTAAAAAGTCAACAACTATTTTGTAACTTAGTGGTAACCGATAATAAAGTAGTAAGATCTCCTAACACATGATAAGTGACTATAAAACCACCAATTTGACTGACACTTTTTTACCATGGACATTATGTATAATTTCATTACTGAATAGTAATCGTCAATATTCAGTACAATTTTGTAACTCATTGGTAAGTGTCAGTATTTTCTAACATTTTCTATCTCAATAGCAATCGATGCATATGTTAGTAACATATGGTAACATATAGTAACCGACCATAAAACCACAAATTTTACTAACATTTTGCACCGTCAATATTTTTGTATCATGTGATAACACATGCTGACTGTAACACAGGGTAACATATGGTAACGCATATTAACTGACGGTGAAGTCACTAATTCTACTAACATTTTCTAATGTCAATATGTTGTGATATTTTGTCACTCAACAGTAACCGTCAATTTTGTAATGTCTCGTAACACTTTTCTACTGTACACATATTACATAATTTTGTAACTCAATAGTAACCGATCATACAACACTAATTTTACTAACACTTTTCTACCTTCAATATTTTGTAACATTTTATAACTCAATGGTAACCGATGATGGAGTAGCAACATCTCCTAACGCATGATAAATGACTATACAAACCACTAATTTCACTAACACTTTCCTACCGTTGACAATTTGTATAATTTTGTAACTCAATAGTAACCGTCAATTTTTGGTACAATTTTCTAACTCATTTCTAACCATCAACATTTTCTAATATTTTCTATCTCAATCACAACCGAAGATAAATGAAGTAACATATGGTAACACATGGTAACCATCACAAGTTTTACCATCTGATAACACATGGTAACTGACGATATATTACTAGTTTTACCAACTCTATTCTTCCGTCAGTATACATATGTGACATACTCCAACAGTAACCTATAGCATCACGATATATCTATCCCGACTGGTGTATACCCAACTGAATGTGTTTCCATTGGAGAAAGTATTACTGACGGACTTAATGAGTTATGCAGACAGTTTTTGACCATCATCTCAATGCACTAATTTTGTAGTGATATTTGCAAATCCTCATGTTCCAAGGACACTGAATGTATTTAAGGCCTAGATGGTGTTAGAGTTAATAGTTTTATGATGGCATACATCTGAGAAGTAGAAAATATACCAGGTTTGGGACAATTTATTGGAGCTTGAAAGGAGATTTCTTTGGAACCGATAATGCATAGGGAGTGAATACCCTCCTGAAGTGAGTGGACGGTTATGTTTCATGTAAATGAGTAAACTAATTTCAATAATATTTCATAAATTGAATTTTGAAATGAGTTCAAACTATTTATAATATTTTGTGAATATGGTGTGCCTCAAATGAAGTTTGAATAAATCCATAACTTTGTACTAAATTATTGAATTATTTGCATTGTGTTACAATTGAATATTCGTGCGAAATCTATAATGTTACTCTACGTTGAAATTTGAGCCTGAATTAATTTATAAACTGAATTTGGTAACATGGTACTAAAAAAGGGCTATAATCTAAGTTATGCCATGGACAGAATCATTTGGCGGCGTGGTTAAGGCCGTTTAATTTGGCTTGATGGTAGATGAGTTGGAGAGCCTTCTCAAGCCACCGTGATAATGTGGATGCACTCCACAGAGCTCCGAGCCAACGCTAAGATGAAAGGGATTTTTAAAAAATAATGAAAAATCCCTTGACGGATCCTATCAATGGCTATTGGTAGGATAATGATTTCGGTATATCCCAAAATTATGGAAAATGAATGTAAATTGTTTATTTCGATCGTATGAGTATGGTGGTTTGAAATAAATTGTTTTATACAAATGTTTTCGTTTATAGCAATGCACTTTGTATATGATTTGACATAACAATTTTCATTCCTCATTTATGTGTTGCATGCCATTGCACTCCATTCACTAAGTATTTTAAATACTCACTCCTCTTTTCTAATTTTTTTTTAGAGGAACCTTAAGCAGAAGACATTACCTTGGAGCTGGACTCAAGAAGATAGTTGCTGAATATAGCTAGATATTTGAAATAAAGACTTTATTTTTAATTGGTGTAGAATGATCCATGAAATGAAATCTTTGTACATTTTATTTTGATTGGATTTGTTAAATGCTTGTTTAACCTTCTGTAGGCAAGTATTTGAGAATTCCATACCCCTATAATAGTGAACTTGTATTTTCTTGACTTAAAAAAACTCATTTTACAATTTATATTGTTTAAATTATGACATTTGGACACTTTATGGTGTATTATAAACTATTTTGAAATTGTAAATTTATGAGAATTCTAGAATGGCCAGGTTGACCTATTTGCATGCGTGCATGAACAGGGATTGATCAAATTGATCCTTAAATTGTGTGAAAATGCATGCTTTTGATACTGGGTGACGAAAGATAGTCATTAAGGTGATATTTGAGTTGTTTTTAAACAGGTTGAATGTCTTGTGGTATTCCGGTATATGGGGAGATACCACCCGTATACCAAAATAACGCGACGTTGTCACGTGCCCAACAGGAGAGTCGAGACATGACAATTCTATCAGTATCAGAGTTTTGACTCACGATTTTAAATATTTTAAATTGTTTGAAAAATATTTCCAAATGTCCTAGGAGTTTTTCCAATATTTCAAAATAATTTTTTTTCTTTTTGAAAAATTCAGAATTTGAGAGATTTTTCAATGGATGTACAAAAACTTTCCATAGATTCTTATTAACTAAAACCAATTTTATTTTTAGGGGGTTAAATACCTAACTCAATGCCGAATTTAATGAGTTAACGATAGTGTCTCCTCTTATAGGAATCATGCCTTCTAAACCAATGATGATGAATGTTAGCGAGATTCCTCCTTCTAAGCATGAGGATGGGTCCTCCTCATATGCCTAACTTCTCCTTTGGCTGTAACTAGTACTCACCCGGCACCTTTAACAGGGATTCCTCCACCATCACTCGATGCTCTCCGGGAATGGATCGTGTGGTGGAATACATATGGTACTCGTCTTCAAGTTTCTCCTCAAGTGTCAATTCCTTCTCCACCAAGGCCAACTATTCCACCCACTCCTCCGTCAGAACGAATTGCTCCTCCCACTTCAGTGGCTACTCGAATCCCCCATCCAACTTTTGAACTATCCAAGTTGATCAAGGAAGCCCAACAACTTGGATGTGTCACCTTTACAGGGACAAGTGATGCAATGGTAGCCAAGAATTGGATTAATCAGGTTAGGGAGACAGAGGATGATATGGGGCTGGACGATCAATTGAAATTGAGGGTGGTCGTTAAATTATTGGATAAAGATGCACGAGCTTGGTGGGATAGTCTTAAAGAGAGATCCTCGGTACCTATATCTTGGAACGAATTCCTTAGGGAATTCGACGAAAAGTATTATACTCAGTTTTACTGAGATTTGAAAAGAAAGGAATTCTTTTACCTCTGCCAAGACAACAATTCAGTGGCGAAATATGAGACGGAGTTGTGAAAATTGTTCACAAATTAGTGATTTCAGATGAGTACTTTCGTTTCAAGTTTGAAAAAGGTCTAAACTTGTCTATCCGGGAGAAGATGTCTATCACATTATCCTACACTTACAAGGATGTGTTGGAATTGGCCTTAAGGGTCAAGAAAATGGTGGAAGAAAGGGGAAGGACAAGAGAGGGACAAAAAAAAGAAAAGGAGGTCCGAACATGCATCGGGCCATGGTTCAAAGTAGAGTAGGAGAGCAGGCTCCTATGATGGAGCTCCTATTACTGGATCCATTGACATTCCTCAAGGCCAACGCACGTCTCATTTTGGGACTCTACTCCTATTGCATCCTTTGAAAGTAAATCGATGGGGAATAGGAAGGACAAGTGTAGAACTATGGAAAGTTCTATTTTGGGGTATGTCAAGCACCCAAGAGGTGCTATCAATGCAGAAAAAAGGGTCAGTTTAGCAATATTTATCCAGAGTTAGGGCGGGGAAGTCAGACAAGTTGACAGTGCCTTAGTGGATCTATGGCTAACCAAGCCAATGTTTCCACTGCACCTCCTAATGTTATACCACGGACTGGGAGCAACACAGTAGTTGCTCCAAACCAGCGTCCACAGGTAAGAGGTCAAACAAGGATATTTGCGATGACTAACGAGGAGGCACAGAATAATCCAGACGTAGTCACAGGTAAATTTCCTAGAACTTGAACTTGATGATTTAGAATTTGAATATAAATATTATGAGATCATGATTACATGATTATGAATTTAAGGCATATTAGAGATATTGCATGATATTAGGTGATTGAGAGTTACTTAGATGATTAATGATAGTTTTGTTGGCATTGAGAACTTAAATTTTGAATTGAGTTTGATTAAATCGAGAATTAATTTTATCCCTTGTATATATAGGTATGATGAGAATTTTTGAGGTTGATACTCGTGTTTTAATTGATACGGAATCAAATAATTCTTTTGTAAGTACGGAATTCACTAAATACTCGAATAGGCCTTTGACCCCACTTGAAGTGGAGTTATTAGTTATACTTCGTTGGGGGAACAATTAAAAAGGGATTATGTGTACAAGGCATGCGAAGTAGTAGTAAAAGGTGAGATTCTTGAGACGGACTTGATTCCATTGGAAATGAGGGATTTTGACGCTAAAGTAGGTATGGACTGGTTACACCTCCATCGAGCTTCAATAAGTTGCTTCACCAAGGAGGTGGAATTCTGTAGACCCGGATGTCCTCCACTTATATTCACTGGTGAACGGCAGGTTTTATTGAGTTGTGTAATCTCGGCATTAGAGGCACGGAAACTAGTGCACAAGGGCTGTGAGACTTACTTAGCCCACATCATCGACACCACTATACAGAGTTCATAATTGATGAATGTTCCAGCAGTAAACGAATTTTCAGAGGTCTTCCCGGACGAATTGCCCGGTTTATCTCCGGTTTAGGAGTTTGATTTCGCAATTGCACCTATTTCAATCCCTTCATATCGGATGGCACCTACGGAATTGAGAGAGTTGAAGGTTCAACTTCAGGAATTGTTGGATAAGGGGTTCATCAGGCCAAATATCTTACTCTGAGGTGCTCCGGTTCTATTTATGAAGAAAAAAGATGGTACCCTTAGATTGTGTATAGACTATCAACAGTTGAATGAGGTGATTATCAAGAATAAGTACCTATTGTCGAGGATTGACGACTTGTTCGATCAATTCCAAGGTGCTAGTGTCTTTTCGAAGATCGATTTGAGATCGGGCTATCACTAATTGAGGATAAAAGATGATTATGTCCATAAGATTGTGTTTAGGATGCGGTATGGTCATTATGAGTTTTTGGTGATGCATTTCGGTTTGATAAATGCTCATGTAATTTCATGGACCTTATGAACCGAATCTTCCACCCCTATCTCGACAAGTTTGTTAGTGTTTTCATTGATGACATCTTAGCGTATTCCAAGAATGATGAGGAACACTCTGAACATCTCTATATTGTACTCACCACAAAATTAGAGCATTGTGCCGACGGTAACTTTTAGGGTCGGTGATTTTTAGTCACGGTTTTTATACTTTATAGAGACGGTTTATGATGAAATCGTCCAAAAAATATAACCCTTTCCCAATAGACTAAAATGTCCGTGAAGAAAAGTTTAGTAACTGTTAGTAAAGGTACCACAATCGTTTGTAAAATAATATTCAATTGTGATGATTAAAAATTATGGTCAGTAAATGTAATAGTTTTTTTGACACAATTTAAAAACAGTTTCAATATAAATCTTTTTTATTGTCTACTTAAAAATACTGTCTCCATAGATTTTACGTTTAAGATGTATGGTAATATACAAATTTACTGTCTTTTAAAACTATATTTAATTCTCACCGTTTGTATAAATTCTATTTTTACCAACCTATATATTGTAACGTCTGTAAAATCTAAAATTGTTATCACATATACCTTTATATTTGAAAATAGTCTGAGTGGTAAGTTGTAGTAAATTTATGATAGTAGTAGTTTTATCTAGGTAAGCAAGTGGTAAGTAGGTAGTAAGTATGTGGTAAGTAAGGAAGTAAATTTATATAGTGGTAAATTAATAGTAAGTTTGTGATATATAATTAGATGGTAAGTGGTAAGTAGATAGTAAGTGGCCATGCCAGCCCACACATGCCACCTTGCGCGGCATGCACTCATGCAAGCGCCCGAGCAGGCGCCTGGCCAGGCTAGCATGGGCGCCCGTGCATGCCACAACACGCGACATGTGCTCATGCGCGTGGCATTGGTTAAATAGTAACTTCATGATAAGTAATTATAATTGTAGGTAAGTCATGTAATTCACTAAATCTAATTTTATTTTTATTTATATTTAAACTATTATATTTTATCATTTTTTATTTCCATTAATTCTATTTCAATTAATTTAATTAATTTAATTGTGTTTGTTTTTTTTTCTTATTTTTTGTTTTTCAAATGAGTATCGAATTTAAATTATAATATATATTAAAAAAATCTACATATTTAATCACAATTCAAAATATATAAAATTAATAAATTATAATTCATTCATAACATTCAATTTAAATATCAATCAAATAATATATCAAAATAGTAGTAAAAAAATTTAGAAAAAAAAAAAAAAAGTGATCCCAAGGTGTAGAAAAAGAATAGAGGTGAGAGTGAGATAAGGGAAAAAAAATAAAAAGGTGAGAACTAGATTTAAAAAAAAAAAAAAAGAAAGTGAGGTTGAGATAGATAGGAAGAAAGAAAGGAAAATAAAACAAAGCCATAGTCATTGGACATTGTGGTCGGATGGTCAGGACACTTGAGGTTGAGGTTCAATTCAGGAGTTCGACTCCATGCAGTAGCAATGTTATGTCTTCATTTTTTGTCTCATTTTTTGCATAAAAAGAGGAGAGGGAATGGAGCACGCGAGCACCTGCAGGACATGTACTGGCGCCTGCTTGCGCTCTTGCAGGCGCATGCATGCTTGTGGGCACCCGTGCAGGCACATGCATGCGCTCCAGCATGCAGCGCGCGCGCGGGCCCCTGCAAGTGCATGTGCGGGCGCTGCTTACACTCTTGGATGTGTGCTTGCCCCGCATGGGCATCCACGTGAGCCGTGGCACGCGCGAG
Source organism: Dillenia suffruticosa (assembly GCA_033439265.1). Taxonomy (NCBI): domain Eukaryota; kingdom Viridiplantae; phylum Streptophyta; class Magnoliopsida; order Dilleniales; family Dilleniaceae; genus Dillenia; species Dillenia suffruticosa. The sequence continues at coordinate 9,601,575 of JAVTVX010000005.1, forward strand.
CAACGAAACTTGTTTATTTTTTATCCAAAACATCTCTACATTTATTTGTTCAAAATAAAAAATTAAAAACGGTATTTTAATATTAAATATCAAATTAAAATAATATGTTTATTTTTAAAACCTGATGACATTTTGGATATATTTCTTTGTTCAAAATAAAAAATTAAAAACGGCATTTTAATATTAAATATCAAATTAAAATAATATGTTTATTTTTAAAACCTTATAACATTTTGGATGATTGAACTTGTTGAGACTGAAACTTGTTTTTTTTCTTGGAATGGTTGTAATTTTTCGTGTACAATGCAGGAGAGCCTTCAAGGAAAAATGAAAAAACTTTGATGGTGAAAGGATGGAGAAACTTTGATGGGTGTAGGATTTATAATATAACATTTTCACAAACAAATTTTTAAAATCCCGCCCATTTTTTCTTTGGCGTTTTTTCTCCCGCCTCTTTTTTCATTACCGCGTTCTTAATTCGTCACAATTTTTTTTATAGTTTAAATCAATACCGCCACTGGTTGTTGAAAAAATTACTTACTATTTAATAACTACATACTTACTACATTTCAGCGCCTATAAGCCTTGTGCTGCGTTAATTATATCCATTTGATTTATAAAAATAATGTATATTCTATATTCAGTATAAATTTATTAATATTATTAATTTAAATAATGTAATGGTATGAAATTAGTAATTTATATAATATAGTATTATAGTTTTAAAAATTCATTAAAGATAATTTAATATTATAATTTAAAAATATGATAATATAATGTAATGATATAATTAATTATGTTGATAACTTCAAAACTCATATTAAGTTATCTCGTCTCTCAACTTTCACAATTTATAATTATAAATATATGATCATAAATTTAATCTCTCATATTTCCACACTCCACATAATTTCTATACATACAATTTTCACACATCCTATCACCAACTCTAGCTCTACCTCAACCACTAATATTTCACATGTAATATTATTTAAAATTATTAGCATACTTTGATTTGAATATATTGATTTTTTGACATTATGAAATAATTCATTGGTTCATCCATATTAAATGCATGAGAAGTTGGTTTAGGGTCATGTATATTGGTGATTATGTAAATCTGCGAATGAATCATGTAATGATTAAAAATTATCGTGTGAATAAATGTAATAGTTTTCGGACGGTTTGTTGTTGTCAATATAAATATTTTTTATTATCAACTTGATAGTACCGATATCTATAATTTTAGATTTTGACTTTGACAATAGTATAAATCTATTTGTACTAATCTCTATGTTATCATTTTTTATAATATATCTTTATATTTAAAAATACTCTGGTTGTGGTAAATTTATGATAAATAAAGTTATGATAGTGGTAATTTAGAAAATAGATGACAATGATAAGTAGTAGGTAGTAGTAAGGTAAGTGGGTAGTAAGTAGGTAAATAAGTTTATAAAGTAATAAATTTATGATACGTGAATAATAACTATAAAATCAAACATCTTGAAAACAACCTAAAACAATTACTATAATATCAAATATCTTACTATAAATTTCGTATAAATTCATTGTCGATGATTAGAAGACGATGTCATGTTTCGACAAAATAAGTTGGCTTATGGTAAGTTATTTAGGAGAACATCTAAACATAAAGACATGAGGGGATCGATTGGTTACTTTAACCTCCTATATCTATCCAATATAACATAAATTTTTATCTTTGGCAAGCAACATTAATTTTGTCTTGGCAGTTTAAATATTTTTCGGCATAATTGATCCAGCATAATTGTTAGTGGATAGTAATGACTTTAGTGGGAGAGAAGGATGTTACTGGTGGATAATAGTGACTTATATTATTCTCTTACAACTCACTTATCACTATTACCACATTTGGAAAGTGACCATTTCGGAAGTGGAAACAAATCCTAAATTTTAATGTAATGATATAAATTTAGGGTTATTATTTATTGTAATGTAATATTAAGGGTAAGAATGTAGATGTTACAATATTGTAACAAAAACAAAAGTACAAATATAGAAAATAAAATTACTAATGATATAATAATAAAAAGATAAAATTAAACTTACAAAAAGCGGGAAAAAATGACGGTTCTAAAAATTTATTTGAGTCCCTAAATCAAATATATAATAAATCATTCTCAACAAAACTCTTCCCTTCAAAATTTATAAGTTAGGTAGTAAGCACGTAGTAAGTAGGTAGTAAATAGTAATAATGTCGCATGAGCTTGCATGGACGCGCATGTGCCAGCGCCCGCGCTGGCATTGCCGGGCGCCCGCGTGGGAGGTTGCATGCATGTAGTGGCATGCGTGGGCAGGCGCCCGTGCTGGCATGGCCGGGCGCCCGTGTCGGCCCATTGCCATGTCTCTGTTTTCTTTATTATATAAAAATTTTCACATATGAATTATATAAAAAATTTCAAATATGAATTAAGTAGAATAATGATCTAATTAATATTATTAATTTAAATAATATAATGATTTAAAATTTAGAGTATTTATTTATTATACTGTAATGCAATAACAATGTAGTAACAATGTTGTAAGATATTAACAATGTTGTAACAAAAATAAAAATACAAAAAAATCAAATACAAAAAATACAAAATAAAATTGATGATATAATAGTAAAAAAAGCGGTAAAGTAAGATAAAATTACACTCACAAAAGATAAAAACAAAATGATAAAAAAGCGGGAAAAAGTGGCGGTTTTCTAAAAATTTATTTGAGCGGCTAAACCAAATATATTATAAGTGGCGGGTTTTTAAAAATTTATTTGAGCGGTTAAACCAAATATATCATAAATCATTTCCCACAAACCCTCTTTCTCTTCAAAACCTCTTCTTTCTTAATAAGCTCTCATCCTTCAAAACTCAGAGTTTGTGACTTAATCAAAATCTCATACCAAATTTTCTTAGCTCAATATGGGAAGAACTAAACGAAGGCTGAGTATTGTTGCTGATCATGAAGAATCACAACCATCCCAAGAATAACTTCACTATGAAGAAATCCAATCATCCCAAGATGCTATCCCAGATTAGGTTTGGTTTAAAAACAAATCATTTTATTGTGAGATAAGTAGTTTTTATCCATTTTTAATTTTTTTAGCGACCCAACATGTTGGATTTAGAAAAAAGAAAACGCATGGTTAATGAAGCAAGACTTATTGCCAGTGTCCAGGTATGAATGTTATTTTTCTATTTCACCACAATCTTACTAATTTCACTTTTATTTTTCAATAATAATCCAAACTATTTGAATTTTTATCTTCTCGAATACTAGATGCTGGGAATACTAGATGCTGGGAGTGTATATAGAAATCAACAATCATCATCATCAACACCTCACCAAAAGGTAATATTTTTATTTATAACTATTTTTTACATGTACCATTATATTATATTTATCTCACTGCTTCTTTTTATGAATTAATAGATTGACATGAAGGTGGGGTTGTGCTCTGGTAATCTTTTTGATATTTGAAGTGAAGCATATGTATGAACATTTAAGAAGATATGGATTTGGTTTGTGGGATATGTAATCTTTTTTTTTTTGTTATCCTATTGTAATCATTGTCCGGTTATAATATTTTACAAAAGTTTCTAGCATTTCCCAGCATTTTCTAATATTTTGATACGTAGTACATTTTCCAACCTTTTTTTTTTATATATTTAAAGATATAAGATAGTAACTAATTATAATAATATGTGGTAATCGATAGTAATTGTCGATAAGAGATTCTAACATTTGTGCTAACCATCCATAAAACTTATGACATTTCCTCACATATGAACATATGTGATACTGTGATAATGCGATAACCGACCGTTACTAACATTTCTTAACAGTGTTGCGTCATAATACTTCTTAGTAATAACTGACTAGTAAGCAACTAGTAAATGACGATAAAAATAATAACATTTCTTAATACTTATGTGTAGTACCGATGATAAAAACTTATAACATTTCCTAACATATTGATATCTGGTAACCGATCATAATTTCTTAACAGTTGTATAACCGAAGATAAAAGTAATAATATTTTTAAACATTCATTCATATATCTAACATGGTAGTAACAACATGGTAACCACGATAAAAGTAGTAAGATTTTCTAACAATTGTAACCGACGATAAAAATAACAATTTTTACTGATGCTTTCCAAACATGTCATATGTTGTAAAATGATAATAACATAACCGACATGATAGTAACAGTATGGTAACCGATGATAAAAGTAGAAAAATTTTCCAACAGTTGTAACCGACGACAAAAATAGTAATTTTTATCGATGGATTTTAAACTGATGATAAAAGACCAAATTTTACTGACACTTTTTAACCGTCACTATAAATATGACATGCTCCAACGGTGACCGAGAGTGTCAGAATAGACCTATCCCGACTGGTATATAGCCAACTAAAAACTTATCCGTCGGAGAATGTTCTGCTAACGGTTTTATTAGATTTAGGAGACGGTTTTAGTCCGTCAGAATAAGTCACTTGTTTTGTAGTGACTGCAAACTCTCCGAGAGAAGTAACTATATGCCAAGTTCTTCGAGTGCAAGTTTTGACTAAGGGAGATTGGCTTCTTAGGGCACATTGTATCCAGAGAGGGAATATTTGTTGACTTGAAGAAGGTAGAGGCAATTCTCAGATGGGAACAGCCCAAGAATGTCACCGAGATAAGAAGTTTTGTTGGATTTGTAGGATATTATCAAAAATTTGTAGAGGGATTTTCTAGAATTGCAGCTCCATTGTCCAGTTTGACTCGGAAAGGGGTTAAATTTGAATAGAGTGATAAGTGTGATCAGAGTTTTCAAGAACTCAAGCGGAGACTTACTTCCGCTCCTATACTTGCTCTTCCCACTAACGGTGGCTACTATATAGTTTATAGTGACACTAGTAAACAAGGGTTGGGATATATTTTGATGCAAGGCAATAAAGTGATCGTCTATATTTCTCGACAGTTGAAGAAACACAAATTGAATTATCTCATCCATGATCTAGAATTTGCTGCCATTGTTTTTGCCCTAAAGATTTGGCGACATTACTTGTATAGAACCAGTTGCAGAATCTTTACTGACCACAAGAGCCTCAAGTACTTGTTTACTCAAAAGGATCTCAATTTGAGATAAAGAAGGTGGTTGGAGTTGATTAAAGACTATGACTTGGTGATTGATTATCAGCCGGGTAAAGCAAATATTGTTGCAGATGCCCTATGCCGGAAGTCCTCATCTTCTTCTTCACCCTCTGGGAGTTCATATCTCTCATGTCTATTAGGACTTCATATATTAGGAGTCAAGTTGGACAGTGATGACAATGGTGTACTTTTGATCAGATTTGAAGTACGACCAACCCTAGCTGATCGCATACGAGAGCTCCAATCAATTGATGAAGAAATAAAGAGTATCGTGGAAAAGATTCACAAGGGTGAAGGTATTGACTTCCATATCTGGGAGGATGGTATGGTGGTATATGGGAAACAGATTTGTGTTCCCAAGAATGATGAGTTTTGAAAGGCTATATTTGAAGAAACATACTTTTTGGCTTATGCTATGCATCCCGGAAGCACAAAAATATACAGGACCACCAATGAGACTTATTGGTGGTTAGGGTTAAAGCGGGAAATAGCTGAATTTGTGACGAGGTGCCTTATATGCGAACAAATCAAAGCCAAACATCAAAAGTCGGCCGGAATACTTCACACATTGCCTATACCTAAATGGAAATGGAAACATATTACCATGGATTTCGTGGTATGATTGCCACGTACTCCGAGCCGACACGATATTATATGGGTAATTGTTAATCGACTCACTAAATCAGTACATTTCCTCCCAATCCAGAACACTTAACACTTACTCTTTGGAGAGGTTAGCTAAATTGTATCTTGATGAGATTATCCGACTTCACGGGGTTCCGGTATCAATTATATCGGATCGTGATCCTCGATTCACATCCAAATTTTGGTCTAAGTTACGATAGGCATTGGGCACTAAGTTGAAATTCAGCACTACATTTCATCTACAAACGGATAGACAGTTAGAGCATACAATCCAGACATTGGAAGACATGTTGAGGGCATGTGTTATGGACTTCCAAAGGGGTTGGGACAGACACCTCCCATTAGTTGAATTTGCCTATAACAATAGCTATTAAGTTAGTATTTGGATGTCTCCCTGTGAAACTCTTTATGGTAGGAAATGTCGGATTCTGTTATGTTGGGACGAGATTGGTGAAAGAAAAATTGAAAGCGTAGAGTTAATTGAAACCATCAAGAAAACGGTAAGAATGATTCGAGAAAGAATGAAAACAGGTCATGATCGACAAAAGAGTTATGCCGATAAGAGGAGGAGACCCTTGGAATTCGAAGTTTGAGATATGGTATTTTTGAAGGTAGCTCCTTCGACTGGTATAATCCGATTTTAGAAACGGGAAAAATTAAATTCTCACTATATCGGTCCTTCAAAATTCTTGAAAGAATTGGAAAAGTGGCTTATCAGCTTGAATTGCCATTGGAGTTACAAAGGATCCAGGGTTTTTTTCACGTTTCCATGTTGAAAAATACTTGTCGGATCCCTCACATGTGTTAGAAGCTCCTCCGGTAGAGGTGAATGAAAATTTGAGTTTCAAGGTACAACCGGTGAAAATCATTGATCGGCAGATCAAGTAGTTGAGAAGTAAACAAATCCCCATGGTCAAGATATTGTAGAGAAGCAATCAAGTTGAAGAGGAAACTTAGGAGACTGAAGAGTTGATGCAAAAACAGTACCTGTAACTTTTTGATGTACAAATTTTAATTTAAATTTCAAGAACAAAATTTCTTTTAGGGGATTAAGTGTTGTAATACCAAAAAATGAAAAAAAATTGAGGAAAGTAACAATTTAACTTTCCCAACTTTCACAATTGTTCTGTTCATCCGAAGCAAACCCACCCCCTCCCATCATCTCTCTCTCGTCTTTCACTCTCTCTCTCTCTCTTAGGGTTTCCTTTGTTAGTGTGTTTGGCCCTCTGTGCGTGTAACTATGGCGCAAGTTCAGAACAGAGGATCAGAAAAGGTGATGATGTTCTTATCTGTGAAGTCACACTAACCTCTCTTCCCTCTCCCCTCACTTTCCCAATTCTTCATTCTTCATTTTCCTGAAAACCCATTTCTCCCCTCTCTAGTCTCTCTTATCTCCCATCTCTCTATCTCTCTCTTTTAGTGAAAGGCAAAAGGGACCAAGCCCAGCCAGAGGCCTCTGGCATCTATTCTTAGAAGTCCCTCTAAGGCTGATGGCGAACTGCTCAACTCTTGAAAACCCATCCCTGTCGGACTACTCACACTAAGTATCTCTCTCTCTTTCTCTCTCTCTCTTCATTGATTTTATACTTTCTCTGTCTTTATCCCTGAATCAAACTTTTGAGTACGACCGAAATACGTAGCTTTGCAGATGTAATCCTTTCATGAGAAAGAGCATTTAGGGTGGAGATTTTAGGGATTGTTCAACGAAGGAGAAAAATTAGGGTTTTTAAACCCAATCTTCAAAAACCCAAATTCAACCCCAAAATTGAGGTATTTTCTTACTCTTAATCTTGGGTTTAATTTCTTTAATACTAAAATTGGATGCTATTGAGGAGATTTGGTGGAATTTCATAGGAAGATCAAAAACCCTAAGTTCGTGAATGGTAAAAATTTGAGGGATGGAGTTATCTCTTTTGTAGAAGTTGAATTGGTGCCAAGAATATTAGGTATTGATATCTTAGGTATGGATGGCTAAAAAAAACAATGCATTTAACATTTTGTCGTTGAAACTGAGGACTTGTTTCTAGGTCTGAGTTTTGATAATAACAAAGATTTGGAGTTAAATTGAATTTTCCTATTTTCTCTGTCCCATCTAGAATAGTTCTCTAAAAAATTGATTTCTTTAAAGGGTCCATTGCCAAAAAGATGGCCATTATGACATGTGTATTGCTCTAATTGTTTGGGAACCCTCAATGTACATATTTGCAAATCCTCATGTTCCAAGGCTATTGAATGTATTAAAGACCTAGATGCTGTTAGAGTTAATAGTTTTATGATGGCATGCTTTTGAGAATTAGAAAATATACCAGGTTTAGGACAATCTATTAGAATTTGAAAGGAGATTTCTTTGGAGCCGATAATGCATAGGGAGTGAATACTCTTCTGATGTGAGTAGACGGTTATGTTTCATGTAAATAAATAAACTAATTTCAATTATATTTCATAAATTGAATTTTGGAATGAGTTCGAACTATTTATAATATTTTGTGAATATGGTGTGTCTCAAATGAAAGTTGAATAAATTCATGACTTTTGTACTAAATAATTGAATTATTTTCATCGTGTTACAATTTAATATTCATGCGAAACCTGTATTGTTGTTCTATGTTGAAATTTGAGTATGAATTGATTTATAAACTGAATTTTGTAATATGGTACTAGAAAAGGGCTATAGTCTAAGTCTTGCCACGGACCGGAGCATTGGGATGGCGTGATTAAGACTGTTTAATTTGGCTTGGTGGTAGATGGGTTGGGGAGCCTTCTCAAACTACCTTGATAATGTGGATGCACCTCACGGAGCTCCGGGCCAACGCCAAGGTGAAAGGAATTTTTAGAAAATAGTAAAAAACCCATTAACGGATTCTATCAACGATCATTGGTAGAACAATGATTTCGGTATATCCCAAAATTGTGGAAAATGAATTTAAATTGTTTATTTCGATCATATGAGTATAGTGGTTTAAAATAAGCTATTTTATACAAATGTTTTCATTTATAGCAATACATTTTGTATATGATTTAGCATAACCATTTTTACTTTTCATTTATGCGTTGCAATCCATTGCACTCTATTTACTGGATATTTTAAATATTCAATCATCTCTTCTAATTTTTTTTTAGAGGAACCTTAAGCAGAAGACATTGCCTTAGAGCCGAACTGAAGAAGATAATTGCTGAATATAGTTAGGTATTTGAAATGAAACTTTATTTTGAATTGGTGTAGAATGATCCATGAAAGAAAATTTTTATACATTTTATTTTGATTGAATTTGTTAAATATTTGTTTAACTTTCTTTAGGCAAGTATTTGAGAATTCGATACCCCTATGATAGTGAACTTGTATTTTTTTCATTTAAAAAAACTCATTTTACAATTTATATTGTTTAAATTGGAATATTTGGATACTTCATCGTAAATTTTAAATTATTTTGATATTATAAATTTATGAGAATTTTGAAATGGCCAGATTGGCCTATTCGCATGCGTGTATGAATAAGATTGGATTAGATTGATCCTTAAATTGTGTAAAAATACATGTTTTTTATACTGGGTAACTAAGAATGGTCATTAAAGTGATATTTGAGTTATTTTTAAACAGATCGAATGCCTTATACTATTTCGATATATGGAGAGATGCTGTCCGTATACCGAAATAACGCGATGGTTATCGCATGCCCAATGAGATAGTCGGGGCATGATAAGCTCTGTATCCAAATCTCAACTCTCGCTCTCTAAATAAATTCCATAATTGCCTATCAAGATTTTGAATTAAAACAAATCTGCGAAAACATATTGTCAGCTGTTGCACATATCACATGAAATTACTACACAAACCAGAACAATACTGAAATTCCCACCATTATCCAAAAACAAAAGGCAAGAAGCCAGAGCTTGAAATCCCATTTGGCACAATTTTGATTATCAACAGGTCTTATTTCATGCTTTCAAGAGCTCATGTACTTGGGTGGGAACATCCTTACCCATAACAATTGAACACTGTTTCTGATGGCAGACTAAAGCACTATGCTTTTATGCCCATTCACAAGTTCAGAGAGTAAAGAAAAATCTGCTGATCTTAGTAAACAACGCAAGCCAAGCCAAGTTGTGCAAGATAAGCATGATATTCCTGGCAAGGTACAAAGTACTCCTAGAAGTATAGGAAGTAAGGCCTCAGTTGGATCACAATTAAGATGATTTCCGATTGACCTTGTGTCCCAAGATAATTAATATTTTACGAGCATTATTTATAATTTTCATAATTATAATTTGATTAAATAAATTAAAAACTAGTAATTCATTTGATTGAATTATGTGATTAATGTGATTCGATTATCCAAATTAACCAAATCTATCAAGATTGGAAAATAAAAAAAATATTCAAAATAAGATAGTTATCTTTATTTCTTAAATTAATTGTGATGCTAACATGGGTGCAACATGGGTGCGACAACGAAAGATTTGGTTTTAATTTTGATAGGAGGAGAGAGAAAAACGTAAATGAGAGTCTCAAGTTAGAAAGTAGAAATTAAACCAGACATTAGAAAGTTGAAACTAAAAAAGTAAAAAGTAAAAACCTTTCATTAATTATACACTTTCTATTATATTAGTTTTAATTTTTAAGTTTTCTTCTTTTTTAAATTTTTTTATTAATTATGATATTTTATCTTTTAAATTTTAAATATATTATTATAATAATATTCATATGAATAAAATTTATTTTAAAAAATATATAATATTTTTAATTACTTTAGTTTTTCAGTTTGATCGAAATAAAAATTATTAAAACCAATGACCGATCAAATAACTAAATTAAAGTTTGATTTTATTTAAAATACAATCGAATGCCAAATAAACCATCCAAACTGTAATAAAAGGGTTCGAAGAAAACGGTTTTATCGGTTTTAACCGAATAGTATTCGCCCCCAATACTATTCAATATTTGGTTAATGTGCTATGATTTATTGGAAATAAATTCTGATATTAAAAGCTGAATTTGCTAATTATTTTGTCAAGAAAACATAATTTCAAAAGAAAAGTTCTACCTTTTATTTGCTGTGCGAGTTCTAACCCACCTCTCACTTGGGAATGGGATATAATAGTTTCCCCTCATGGAGAAATTTATCCCAACAGATCAACAATCCCGAAATGGTTTAACTGAAATACCCAATGGAGACATTTTATCCCAAGAGATCAACAGTCCCAAAATCGTTTAGCTTAAAAAAAAAAATGCAAGAAGAAGAGTATAATGGGACTATTAGTCCAATCCTACAGCATAATTGAAAAACCAAAGGAGGCTTCATACGGTATAAGAAGTGGTAGAACATGTCCCATTCTAATAAAGAACGAGTAAAAAAATTTCAAGCTTCTACAAGGTCAAAATTTAGTCCCAAAAAGAGAAAAACAAAACAAAACAAAAATTAAACTACACTTAATCTTCATACTTCAATGAAAATTAAAGCCAGTTAAGCTCATGGAACTACCACAGTGCTTACAACACTGGCTTAACGGGACCTCACATTCCTGAAAAGGCCTTCTTTACTAGCACCACCAGAAGATCCAGCAGGGATCACCTTCACAACATTAAACCTGATGGTCTTTGACAAAGGCCTGAAATAGGTCGAAGGGTACAAATATATTTAGGTGTCTTTGAATGGAAAAGATAAGTGGAGAATTCAAGCAATCATAAATGATATGTAACCTGCATTGACCAATGACAACATGATCTCCTTCTTTTGACACGGAAGCATGGTGATACGTGTGCTGCAATATTTGAGTGCCTCTTCTCATACCTAAAGACAGCCACACGACAGAATTGCAGTACCATTAGGGGGGCAAGTGCGGAGTTCAACAAAATTACCTACTCCAACCAGAATAAAAGTTGCTAAATAGAGAAGCATACCTTTGGTATTTTTTTACAAAGTGGAGATAGTTCCTTCGGACAATAATAGACCTATTCATCTTTGCACTGCGGCATGTGCCTGCCGGGATACGGCCTCTAATAGAAACTATTGGTTAATAGTGTGCCCATGTGGGGCATTAAAAAAAATAAAAAATTTGAATTTTTACTTAAAGAATATTGGACGGTTAAATCCAATAATCTCTCTCTCCCAAAAACCTCTCCATGTTTTACTCCAACACTACCTATGTGATTGATGTGGGTTTTTTGATTGAGAGTAAGAATAAGTATTTTTCTTAGAGAGAAAAATACAGAGCATGCACATTGGAGTGGTGAGAGGATTTTTCTTAAAGAGAAAAATACACCATTATTAAGAGTTTTGCAAAATTCCAAGAAGGGAATTTTTAGATTATCAGACTAAGAATTGAGACGTCGTGATTGTGCGGTGATAGTTCATTATAAGTGGCTATCATCCGGACTACGAGTGGTTCGTGTTTAGAGTTTGCGGTTTCCGAGATTTTTTTCATCACCGATTAAGATATATCGTGAACTTGACATTTTACGATTTCGAAAAGAATTATTTGTTATTACTTCCGCTGCGTGATTGAGTCACAAAATCTAACATTGGTATCAGAGCATGTTAAATATATTTTTAAATGATTTTTTGGAATTAAATTTGGATATAAAAATATAGGGTATAAAATTTGGGGTTCGGATCACGAATGAATTACTTGAATCCATTTATACCACTGTATTACCCAACTCACGTAGAATACGAAAATAATTTTTTCGTAATTTTTGAGTACAATTAGGCTAAGAAAATTCTGGTTGAAACATTCGGCCGTGAATAGTGACCAAACCCTTCAACCCCAGATTTGACGAGTTTTAGGTCAAATCAGTACGTGAAAATGGTAGATCTGTTTGTCTTTGCTAGATCTACATTTTGATATATATATTGCATGTTGTTTAAAACAAAATGTGAGGTTTTCGGAAATGAGTCGAAAAAACCCAGTTGCAGATAGATTCGGGCGAAGACGAAGCCCAACGTGGGGCGCGTGAACAACACGTGCGTTTGTGCTTTGGGACGTGATGCGTGCACCTCACGCGCGCGTAGGCGGGAGAGGTTCCGGGTCCATACCGGGTCTGGACCGAACTAGGTCAGACCCGACCCGCGTTCGGGATCCGGTTCCCGACCCGCACCCGCATCTAGATCCGACCCGGGGTGACGCGGGCTGCACGCGTGTGGGCGCGTCGCCTGCGCAACTGCTCGTAAGGCGCGTGGTCTAACGCGCACAGGGCGAGTGCAGGCGCGTGCAAGCGCGTGCTTGGCGCGTGCAAGCGCGTGCTTGACGCGCTGCGCATCCTGTACTCGCCTAGGTGCCTTCCTGGCGCGTGAGGGTGCGTGGAAACGCGCCGTCGGGGTATGGCGGAGCGTGGACCCTCCCGGTGGCGCGTAGGTTTGTCTAAAATTGGATTTTTCCAATTTTTGTGACTAATTGTGGGTTTTTATGTACCGAATCTTAATCCGAATGGAGAGATACAATCCTGAATTGTGGTATATGGTGTCTGTTGACTCATATGCTCGTCTTGGGGTTTGTACTCGAGTCATTTTGGTTTTACTGATTCGTAAGGTATATAAAATTGTGAATTTAAGTATCAATTATCACTAATGTCTCCTTTTTTGTGTGACAGAGATATGGTTGCAACGAAAACTGTCGTTCTAGATCTCGTTAAGGGAGATAAGCTGAACGGTACAACTATGATATTTGGCACCGGAGGTTCAGTTTGTTTTCGAGGAACAAGAGCTCGGGAAAGTTCTTAAGAATGAGATGGTTGACCTTAGGGAAGGTACCACGGTACAAGCACGATGGGATCAGGAGGTGTATCGTGCTTGAAAAAAGAAGGATGGTCAAGCGAGAGTGATTCTTCTTAGCAGCATGCACGATGAGCTGATTCTGATCTACGAGTAGTATCCTACTGTACAGTCGATCTAGCATGCTCTGAGAGAGCATTATGGCACCCCGTTAGCTCCTAAGTTGAGAATGCTGACCTATAAATTCATCACTTACAAGAAGAGGCACGATCATACCATGAAACAACATTTAATGCACATGTCGAGTATGATCGCCTCTTTGAAGAATAAGGGGGAGCCGATGTCTAATGAGCTTTAGATATTTGGTGTGATCAAGTTCTTGCTTGACTTTTGGGATATGGTTAAAACTTATCTCACGCATACTGAGAGTATTTGTACTTTCATGGACGTGAGTAGGCACTGTGAGCTTGAGGAGGAGCGTCAGGAGGTGGCTAGGTCTTCTTTTGCTCATGCTAATATTGCGGAGTCGAGTAAGGGCTCCCGAGATTTAAAGCACAAGTGGCGCAAGCATGAGAAGAAGGCCAAGGGCCAAGGCAAGAAGAAGCAACATGCTAAGACCGATGACAAAGGACAGAAAAGCAAGAAGAATAAGCTCGATAAGAACAAAATTCAATGCTATGTTTGTGACAAGTTTGGACATTTCGCACGCGAGTGTGGCGAGCGAAAGGTTTGTTCTTCTTCTTTACATGGTTTGAGTTACGTGTTATCTAGTGTGATGCTCACTAACTCTTCTCCTTTATGGATTATAGACTCAGGAGCCACGGACCATATAGCTCGGGACAGGAGCGCATACTTGAAGTTTCGCTGTTTAAGTCGCCAGGGGAATGGAGCATTTGTAGAACTAAAATGGATTGGCACTTGCAAGCTATTACTACGAAGTGACCAAGTCTTATATGTTCATGACATTTTGTATGCTCCTGAGATTAGACGAAATCTAGTATCTGTTCGATATTTGGATTTGTTAGGATATTCTATATTATTGGGAAACTCTAGAATTTCCACTACTTATGACAGTTCTTTGATTTGTTCCGGTTTGGTCTATGAGAGACTTTATGTACTGGATATGATTTCATTTTATGAGATTTATTCTTCTTATACTATTGCTTTTGCATATGATAGTATAGTGGATGATATAAATGTATGGCACAATAGGCTTGGCTATATAGGGCAAGAGAGAATAACTCGGTTAGCTACGAATGGCTTGTTGGGCCTGTTAAATAAGGTCCAATTGCCCGTATGTGAATTTTACCTTGTGGGCAAAGCCACTAAAAAACCATTTGGGAAAGCAATGAGAGTTGAGACTCTATTACAATTGGTCTATTCCGATATTTGCGGACCCATGAATGTGAGAGCTCGAAACGGAATCACGTATTTTATTATATTTATAGACGACTACACGCGTTTCGGTTATGTCTACCTGATGTCGCATAAGTCTGAGGCACTAGACTGCTTCAGGAGGTTTATCAGTGAGGTTGAAATCAGCCAAATTTGAGGGTGAAAACTCTCAGAACCGATCGGGGGCGCGAGTATCTGTCTGAGCAATTCAAAGAACTCTATTCCGATAGAGACATTACGAGACAGTTGACTATTTCTGCTACTCCTCAACAGAACGGAGTAGCTAAGAGAAGGAATAAGACTCTGTTGGAGATGGCGAAGTCGATGATGGCACAGGCCAACCTATCTATCTCCCATTGGGGGGATGCGTTGTTGACTGCGGCCTATGTCCTTAACCGTGTTCTGACAAAGTCTG
Organism: Dillenia suffruticosa; assembly: GCA_033439265.1. NCBI lineage: Eukaryota > Viridiplantae > Streptophyta > Magnoliopsida > Dilleniales > Dilleniaceae > Dillenia > Dillenia suffruticosa. The sequence goes on from JAVTVX010000005.1 coordinate 9,616,903, forward strand.
TAGTCAGCACCCCATACGAGCTTTGGACAAGGAGACAACCTGACGTTAACCACTTGAGGCCATTGGCTTGCGCTTCGTTTGTTCGTGATTCCTCGCATCAGTGCGACAAGTTAGGCCCGCGAGGAAAGAAGTGTATCTTTAGTAGATACTCTGAATACTCCAAAGGATATGTGTTCCTAGGAGAATATACAGACAACACTGTCACTGAGATAGAGTCTCGTGATGTCACTTTTCTCGATAGTGATTTCCCTAAGAGAGGAGAAATTAATCGAGACCTCACCTTCTATGAGATGGATGAGTCTAGTGGCTCAGCTGAACTCTGTGACAGGACTCAAGAACCGATTATGGATCTTGGTCTTAGTAGGAGCGATCCATCTGACGGTGTGGAACCTTTCACTCCTCGAAGGAGTAGTCGGGGACAAATGTCACGTCACCGTTTCCCGATTGATGATGAGATCCTCATTGTGACTCCTAAGGACGATGAAGAGTCGAGGACTGCACAGGAGGCTCTCGAGGGTTCAGCAAAAGACCAATGGTTACAAGTCATGTACAAGGAAATGGAATCAATGAGAGTCAACGAAGTCTGGGAGTTAGTTGACTTACCTGAGGAAAGAAAAGCCATTGGGAACAAGTGGGTTCTCAAAATTAAAAGAAAGGCCAATGGATCAATTGAGAGGTACAAAACCCGTCTGGTAGCCAAGGGTTACACGCAAACTAAGGGTATTGACTACGATGAGACTTTCTCCTCAGTAATCAAGTTTACTTCGATCCGTTTACTTTTGACGATTGTCGTTAGTATGGATCTTGAGTTATACTAGATGGACGTTAAGACCGTTTACGGGAGCCTGGATGAGGAGATCTACATGGAACAACCCCTGGGTTCAATTTGGTAGGTCAAGAGGACAAGATCTGTCGATTTCGGAAGTTGATATATGGTCTAAAACAATCATCCAGGCGGTGGTATCTTAGATTTCATGAGAATGTGATATCTTACGGTTTTACGACGGTCGAGGAGGATCATTGTGTCTATCTGATTCGGTCTGCTAACTCTTTTGTGATCATGTCGTTGTATGTGGATGACATAATGTTGGTCAGAAACAACATTCAGTATTTAATGACCCTCAAAGCTTGGTTGTCACCAGCTTCGACATGAAAGACATGGGTGAAGTTGAATTCATCCTTGGAGTTAAGATCCAGAGGGATCGCTCGAGAAAGATGTTGCCTCTTTCACAAGAGACATATATTAGGAAAATTCTTAAGCGTTTTGGGATGAGTGATTGTAATCCCATAGATATTTCGATCGCTAAAGGTGAAAACCTGAGTCTGGAAATGTATCCGAAAACTCAAGAAGAAGTAAGGGAAATGAGTAAAATACCTTATTCCAGTACAGTGGGAAGTTTAATATACGCAATGTTGTGTACTAGACTGGACATTTTTTATGTAGTTGGTCTGATGAGCAGATATCAGGCAAATCCTGGAAGGGGTCACTGGAGAGCAGTGAAAAGGATTTTCCGATATTTAAAAGGAACTGCAAACTTCTCCTTGTGTTATGGAGGAGGCGATTTGCGTCTTATGGGCTATTCGGACACCGACTGGGGAGATGATTTGGATAAGCGCAAATCGACATCAGGTTTTACTTTTTTGCTTAATGGCAGGGTCATCTCATGGAGCAGCAAGAAGTAAACCTGTGTTGCTCTATTTACGATGGAGGCTGAGTTCGTGGCATGCTCAATTACAGTTCAGGAGAGTGTTTGACTCTGGAAACTATTGGATGACTTAGGGATTGTAGCGGATAGTGGTAGGTTAGTAATGATTTATTGTGATAATCAGGCTGCTATCGTTTACACTCGAGACCCTAAGTTTTATAGTAGGACCAAACATATCGACAACAGATACCATTATGTTAGAGACATCATCGAGAAAGGTGAAGTGACCATCAAGTATATTTCGACACACAGCATGGTGGCTGACTTCTTCACCAAACCCATCACTGGAGACTCCTTTCTAGGATATAGAGAGTCATTGGGTTTGAATATCTTCTGACATTTCTCAGTTTGTACTTATTGATGACTTTGATGCTTATTTATTTTGTATATATATGATTATAGTGCATTATTCAGTCACTTTTGTGTTATATTTTCATTTAATGCACTTCCTTTTTGTTATCATATATATGTTCTGCGATATGATAATAGATATATCAGGTAGGCGAGATCGACTCTCTCACACGAGTGACCACCTCTAACTCTGAGTGAGTAGGGATGAGACGGTTTCTAGCAGTAAGAGGTTTTGAAAGTAGCCCTACTAGAATATAAGTTGCCCTGATACGTGTTCGGGATGAAATCATATGCGATATGACCGATATGGAAGTACCCACATCCATGTTGCTTGTGAGTAGCCAGATTTTAGATCTCGGATATCACTTGTGATTTGTAATATTGTCTCTGAGATACTCTCTCTGAGATTTTTGGTAAACTCTTATGTGTAAATTGAGTCTCCATACCTGCACAGTGTTAGAGAAATCTGACATACGCCCTTTTGAGAGATTGAGAAGTAATACTGTGGCACGTGTTTCATACTACGTCTGAAAAGATGACTTGGGATAGTGGGAGCTATATTACTTGAGACAATAACTTAAAATTTATCCCCAAACCCCACTGTGTGAGACTCGAGATCCATTGGGTGGGATCTCTTATGCCCTTATTACTTTCGGTTGTCTCTTGAGATCATGATTCAATGTTTGCTACTTTAATTTGTTTACCAATGGTTCGAAAGATAAATTGAGGTATGAGAGACAGATTTAGGAAAGCAACTGAATTGAGATCGATAGATTCGAGTTCGGGAAAAGGAATACCAATTGACATTGCATCATTGTGTTGTATTCACTGACCGATTTTATATGTTCGTTCATGTAGAGATTTAAACATAATAGTAGATATATAGTCGAGCGATATCTGGGGATTACTTTCGATGAGGAAAGTAGCTTGATGGATATAATGAGTCTTGGATTTGGGGTACATCGAGCTTTCTTTTGATACTAACAATGACTTCTCGATCATCCTAATATGTGTATCGAGAAGTTTTTGCTTGCAGGTGTACTCGATAATCGCATGACGTCCAATCCTGTATGAAAATCCAGTAGGGTGATGTAGAAGATCGTATGAGTTGTGATTTCGTGATGAATATAGATGCTCTCGTGTGCAAGTGGGAGATGTTGGTTAATAGTGTGCCCACGTGGGGCATTAAAAAAAGTAAAAATTTGAATTTTTATTTAGAGAATATTGGGTGATTAAATCCTAATAATCTCTCTCCCAAAAATCTCTCCATATTTTACTCCAATACTACCTACGTGATTGATGTGGGTTTTTTGATTGAGAGTAAAAATAAGTATTTTTCTTAGAGAGAAAAATACAGAGTATGCACGTTGGAGTGGTGAGAGGACTTTTCTTAGAGAGAAAAATACATCATTATTGAGGGTTTTGCAAAATTCCAAGAAGGGAATTTTTGAATTATCGGACTAAGAATTGAGACGTCGTGATTCTGCGGTGATAGTTCGTTATACGTGGCTATCATCCCGACTATGAGTAGTTCGTGTTCTGAGTTTGCGATTCCCGAGATTTTCTGTATCACCGATTGAACTATACCGTAAACTTGATATTTTACAATTCCGAAAAAAATTATTTGTTATTACTTCCGCTGCGTGATTGAGTCACAAAATCTAATAGAAACATTTCCCATAAAAGGACACTTCTTATCAATCTAGGTTCCTGTTACAAGATGACACTTTTCTTGTAAACAAAGGGGACTGAAATAAAAACCAAACTATTCTGTGGAATTCCAGAGCCATGGATCATTCAGAAATATAACATAATATCAACACGACAACATGCAAAAACTAAGCAGAATTTGAAAGCATATAATGGAATAGTAACTAAAACTGGCCGGTAAGTGCATAGAGATTGATCTAATCCAGCCTATAACTTGAACAGTTGATGTCTCATATATCATAACTATCAAGAATATCCCTTCCAAAACTCTAACCAGTCATTCATTAACGCCAAATATTATAGCTGGTATGATGTCCTATGATTAGTTCAAATAAATTCAATTGAGCAATAAGATTGAAGGTAAATGAATTGCTAGACCCCAGAAACAAGTGACTTTTACCAGTATTCATTGCCTGGAGAATGGGATACCTCATTCAGTGCACTAAAACATACTAACGAACAAGAGCTTCATATCCCTTCCAAAACTCTCACCAGTCATTCATTAACGCCAAATATTATAGCTGGTATGATCTCCTATGATTAGTTCAAATGAATTTAATTGAACAATAAGATTGAAGGTGAATGAAATGCTAGACCCCAGAAACAAGTGACTTTTACCAGAATTCATTGTCTGGAGAATGGGATACCTCATTCAGTGCACTAAAACATACTAACGAACAAGAGCTTCATTCTCAGAGGTACTCAGTCTGCACATACATAAGCAAGAACAATATATCCAAATATCTCCAGACTTACGTTTGTTATTAACACTGCCTTGAAAATCCTTAAAATAAGAATTTATCCAATAATAACATAAAGCTGAGGACTAATTCGGAATTCATGTTGTCTGTTTCGGATCAAATGTAGTAATAATTCTGCATGACAATTTTTCCATCTAAAAAACTACTAGAGCGTAATTGTCTTTTTGATGTAGTTGCATATTTTTTCTGATAACACATAAGCAAAAATGAACCTGATCCTTTCTTAATATAGGGTATTTCCATTAAGGGCTCCAGCAAAGGCAACGAGATGACAATTTCAATCCAATATATATTTCTTTCCTTTCATTATTAGGAATGACAAGGGGCAAAATTTTACATTGTTACTATATAATAACATAGCAATATCTGATTATGCTGATAATGCATCACAAATATCACTCCAGACATGGTTGAATCCAAATTGCAATCCATATACATCCTGTACACATTAAATCTATTCAATCATATTTGACCTATTCTTATTTTATACGTACCTTTGAAGGGTCCATTTTTTTGCGGGGGGAGGAAAGAGGGAATATTTTCTTGAAATAATAAGTGTGGAGCTTCAAAAAAATATTAAATTTAGCCAAAAAAAAAAGGCAGCAGAAAAAATTACTCTCAGCATAGTGCAGCCAAATGTGCCCTTAAATCCGAACATAAATTTCCGTTTTGTATGAACCTTATTAGTTAACAGAGACATCGTTTAAGATCTTCATTAGTAATTTGATCCTTTCTTTAATCATTTTTCAATTATTTAGATTATACAAACGCAAGGAGAAATCAAGGATGATAAATATAAAGATGGATTACCTTCAATTGCCTCACAAGGTCGCTTAAAACCCAAACCCATGCTCTTCCAGAACCAGTTTCCGAGACATGTACCGATTTGAACAAAAAAAAATAACCTCTGAGGCAAAATAATTCCAGAAATAACCCCCATCTATTACGGGTGGAATCTGCGACAAGATATGTCGCTGGTTGAACTCGTGACATAGTGTCATGTCATCAAGGCATAGAGCACAGCGAGTCATGCCTCCAAAACTTGACACAGGGTTTTGTGTCTCCAAGACACGACATCCCTCGCCCGTGGCGCTCTTGTCACTCCTACAGCACTCCGCCGCGAAGGGGGAGTAGTGTCGTGGGGGGAGAGAGACGGAGGGAGGACTGCTGCGAGGGGAGGGAGGGAGGACTGTCACGGGAGCCACGTAGGGGGGAGGACTGCCGCGGGGGGAGAGAGAGAGCCGTAGGGGGGAGAGAGACACTACAAAAAAAACACAATTTTAGCCACGCATTTTCGCGACGAAAAAAATTCGTCGCTATTTTACGACGAATTTAACGACAAAAACTTTTTCGTTGCTAATTTACCACAAAATTTGTGACGAAAAGGAAGTCGTGGCTAAATTAGTGACGGATACATCATTCGTAACTAAATTCATCGTTAATTAATGACGAAAAAGTTTTCGTGACTAAATTCATCGCTAATTAGCAACAAAAAATTTTTCATTGCAAATTTGGTCGCTAATTAGCGACGAATAATATTTCGTGACTAAATTTTGCCACGAATACAGTTATCTATAGCTAAATTTAGCGATAAAAAAAGTTCGTGACAACTTTCGTGCTAAATTTAGTAACGAAAAAATTCCGTGGAAATTCTATTGCTAATTAGTTACAAAAAATTTATCGCTAATTAACTACGAAAAAATATTTGTTTCTAAATTTAGCAACGAAATCTAAAATTCGTGACTAAATTTGTCACTAATTAGTCACAAAAAAATATTTATAACTAAATTTGTCGCTAATTAGTCACAAAAAAAGTATTCGTGGCTAAATTTGTCATTAATTTATTATCTATATTTCAAAATTTAAGACTAATTTCATAACTAATTTTTTTTTATACTCTGTTAGGAAATATTTTTAACCATATCCCCGTTTTAACTAATTCTAAATAATGAAATTGAATTAAATATATAATAAATATTATAATTTTTAATAAACTGAGAATTTACAACAATAAATAATTGAATAAATATGTAACAGACAATTTTAAATAAGTCACGGTTGTGGAGTTCACCATTTATATTTTTCATCTTTTATATCCGTTCATTTCTCTCATATAATTCAATCGTATTTAAAAATTTAGTTGTTTATCTTCATTTATCATTGGATGGCATGGATAATTAGGTTAGACGACTATCAATTTTTAAACTATTCTATGGATTCAAAAAAATAAAATAAAAAAGAAATAAAATAATAAAATAATAAAATAATAAAATAAAAGAAAAAAGAAGAAAACAAAATATAAAATACAAATTTATATAAAACAAAGATTAAATTAGCGACGGATTTTGCGACGAATTTAGAAATCCGTCACTAAGTTAGCAACAGATCGAGAAATCCGTCGATAACTTAGCGATGAATTTATATGCGTCGCGAAATTAGTGACTGATTTTGCGATGAATTTATATCAGTCGCTAATTTAGCGACAAATTTTCATATCCGTCGCTAACTTAGAGACGGATTTAAATTCCGTCGCAAAATTTAATATTTTTTAAATAGAATTTTATTTTATTTTTATTTTTATTTTTATTTTTATTTTTATTTTTATTTTATTAATATGTTATATTTAAATTAAAAATTAATTTAGCAATAGATTTGTTTCCTGTCGATAAATTTAGCGAAGAGAATTCCAATCTGTCGCAAAATTTTTTATATATAATTAAATAAAATATAATATTTAAATTAAAAAATTAATTTAGTGACGATAAATTTTATCGGTCGGTAATTTAGCGACGGATTCCACATCCGTCGCTGAATCAGTTTTATTTCATTTTTTTAATTTATATTAACAAATCATATTACTATTTTATAGTATTTTAATTTAACAATTTATTTTATTATATTATATTTCATTTTTTAAAGAATAATATTATTTAAATCTTAAAAAAAAACCATATATTTTATTTTGTTTAAATTATATTATTTAAAATCATATGAACTGTTATAATATTTTAAAATAATATTTTATTTTATTTTTTTATATTTTATTTTTCTAAGAATAATATTAATATATTTTTTAATTAATATATTATTATTTTTCTTTTTTTTCTTTTATTTAATATTTTTTATTATTGTATAGGTATCTTTTATTTTATTTCTATTATTTTATTCAATAATACAAATCATTTATAATATTTTTTAATTAATATTAATTCGGCGGGCCTGGGCGCGAGCTTGCGCGGGCGCCTGCGCATGCACGCACGGGCGCCAGGTGCAGCCTGCGCAAGCGCGCGCATGCTCGAGCGCCCGCGCAAGCGCGCGCATGCTCGAGCGCCCGCCTGCCCTTTCATTGTTTTAATGCTAAATGATGTTGTTGAAAATATTCGAATCTTGGAACTTGAATTTGAATGGACAACTAGTCAACCACTGGACCACCTAAGACTTGTGTGTCATTATTTTTTTTTTCTTTCTTCCTACTCATTTTTTTTCTATTCTCATTTTTTTTCCTTCCTCTTACTTAGGTTTTTTTTTCTTTGAAATTTCTTATACATAATAATTATATTTACTTATATATTCGAATAAAAATATTTTGTGATTAAATATATAGGTTTTTTAAATTATTAATATATTATAATTTATTAATAATTATAATTTTATATTATTAAGATACCCCATTTTTAAATTGATTAAAAAAATAAAATAAAAATGAAAAAGAATAATAAATAATAAAATAAAAGAAAAAAGAAGAAAACAAAATATAATATTAATATATTTTTTAATTAATTTATTAATTTATTGTAAATTAGTATTTTATTATTTTTTATTTTATTAAAAATTATCATATTTATTATTTTTAATTAATATTATTTTAGGTTGGTGGTTTAAGTAAAAAAATATTATATTTATTATTTTAAATTGTTATTATATATTATTTTATTATTATTATAAAAATATATTTATTATTTTTAATTGCTATTATATATTATTTCATTATTATTATAAAAATGTGAAGGAAACATAATAAATAAAAAAAAAGAAATTTATATCGCATACTAACATTGGCTTGGTGGTTAAATGCTTTTATAGGTTGATTGCAGGAGTTCGAATCACTTTGCAGGCAAAGCAGAGACATTTTCCAGTAATTAAGTGAGGACGGGGGTGTTGGCTCTGGCTTGGGGGTGGGAGGGCGCGCTTGCAGGCCAGGGTGCTGGTTCTGGCTTGAGGGCGGGAGGGCGCGCTTTGCAGGCTAGGGTGTTGGCTCGTGCGGGCGGGTAGCTTGTAGGCTGGTGCTGGCTCGGGTGGGCAGGCCCGTCCAGGCATGTGACTTGCAGGCTAGTGCTGGCTTGGGTGGGCGGGGCGTCCAGGCACGTGGCTTGCAGGCAAGTGCTGCTCAGGTGTGCAGGGAGCGTTCCTTCGACGAATTTGGAATCAGCGACGGATTCCAAATCCGTCGCCCACTCAGTAACGGATTTTTTTATTCGTCGCTTAATTAGAGACGGATATTTTTGTCGCTAAATTAGCGACGGATAATTTTTCTGTCGCTAAATTAGTTACGGATAATTTTTTTGTCGTTAATTTAGTGAAAGATAATTTTTTGTTTTTAAATTAGCAACGAATTTTAACAATAAAAATTATTTGTTGCTAAATTTAGCGACAAATTTTAGATTTTTGTTATTAAATTAAGCAACGAATTTTTTTTCTGTCGCTAATTTAGCGATGGATAATTTTTCGTCGCTAAATTTTATGACGAATTTTAGCGAGAAAAAATTATTTATCGTTAAATTTAGCGACGGATTTCAGATTTTCGTCACTAAATTTTGCGACAGATTTCTAATTTTCATTGATAAATTTTTGCGATACGTTATTAGCGAAGAAAAATTTTTTGTTGCTAAATCCGTCACTAATGTTTTTAGTAACGAATTTTTTAAAAATTTTCGTCACTAAATTTGTGGTTAAAAATCTATTTTTTTGTAGTGGAGAGAGCCGTGAGGGGGAGAGAGGGAGGACTGCCGTGGGGGGGAGGGAGGGAGGGAGGGAGGATAGCCACGGGTAGGGGTGAGGGAGGGAGGAGAGATAGCGAGAGAGCTGCGGGCGAGGGAGGGAGAGAGAGAGCCGTGGGCGGAGGTGTCACGCCCCGAACCGGGATCGTGAACAGCCGCCCGTTGTCCCTGGATGCCGGCTGGATTTTTACAGAAAATCGGGCAGAACCTCCCCATAAATCGGAGGTTTTCCCATGTACAATTTCACCTGTATATGACATTCATCCAGTACGAATAAACAATTGGTCATCCCGGCCTCTCCTAAATCAACAATATCCACAGCCAACATCCAGAACAACGCAAGGCTATAAAGTTTCTAACAGTCCTAGCAACAGACCTCTACTGTCATGCCCAACTAGAGCATGAGCAGCCGCCACACCGAGCGGACTTAAATTCTACGCATATATAAAATAAATTCCCAAGTTATTTTTAAATATTTACAAATACCTCAATGCAATGAAATAAGTCAATACGAGAGTTTCAAGAATAAAAGTCCATAATTTATACAGTCATCCTATAAAACTTGGTAATTACATGGATCAAACAAAAATCTCCAATACATAATAATATCACCAATCATCGTAGCAGAAGAGATGGAAAATATCCATACCCAAGCCCAGTGATATCTCCTCGATCCAACACTAATCCTGTGGGAACAAAGTGAGGGGTGAGTATCTATGGGAGGATACTCAGTAAGTGAGGGGATTGACATCATACTATCAATATCGGGGTGAATTTGGAGTGTCAAAATATAAGATAAGAAAATATCCACAGTGTGCAAACCGATTATGTTATTTCAAAATCATATATAATACGCACACATCAGAAAGCAAGATATGCATCCACTATTCACTTCAATGTCATGAAGAGCTGGCCAATGAAATATTCCCGGCAATGGTCTACCTCGACCAAGGACGGCGCATTGGGGGTTTTTTTTCAAATGCAAGTATTAAAGAATGGCTCTCTGCCCCAATGTTGGCCACAGACTACCCCAACTAGCCTGTAAATAATAATAATGTACATATAACTAGTCAGCCGTGTATGGTGCCCCCGCCTGGTGCTAGACGGAGCCGTACTCAACGTCCTCTCCGATGAGGGTCAACCTGGGACACCCATACACACGACAATCTGGCGGATACCTCCGGCCGAAGCGTATCCGGACACAAGTGGTGCCTCTACCAGATGTCCTTCGTAGCTACGGATCACAATATCATATCAGCCGGGCACGTAGCCCCATGCATCCCATCACCAGATCAGCCGGGCATATAGCCCCATGCATAATATCATAACGTCAGCCGGGCATACAGCCCAATGTATAATGTCATACAGTCGGCCGGGCATACAGCCCAAAACATAATATCATAAAGTCGGCCGGGCATACAGCCCAAATGTATAAATAAATCCATTTAAAACCATGTGCCAATGCAGTGGAAGCATTAAAACATATCAATATGTCGAAAATGTGGCACAATATACGTTTATCAAAACTCATGGATGCATATCAATAAAGTCGGCAGTTAAGACACTCCAAAGATCACAAAACATTTCATCAAATATTGGAAAGTCATAACAATCATACATTTTGCAGAAACATGTCATTTAAAAGATATTTTTGAAACATGGTTTTCAATCAATAGCGAATGTCAAAGTCCCACTCACAGTTCTACGGGAGGGAAGTCACTCCCTACTGACAAGCCAAATCGGATCTGACCGCTCGAGTCTCCAAAAGATCAACCTAAATCAGATCATCAAATTTCTGTAACATTCTATACTTAACCTTAAATTCATATATAATCATTTTATAAACTGTATTCTATTCGCATTCCACTTACACTCTAAACATATACAACACCTTTCATCTTAGATTCAATCATAGATTCATCCAATTTATCAATTAAAGTCGAAATCTCCTCACCTAGGGTTTTCTCGAAGCGCCGAGTCTCGTCCGAAAGTCGCTTCGGTCACTCCAAAGTCTGTAGGGTGTCCTATCAAAACAACATTTATTTGTTAGATCCAAACACATAGATCCGAAGCAAAACCCTAAGTCATTTACCTGCGTGGAGATTCGTGGGCTGTCACGGGCTCGTGGGCCGTCACGGGCCGTCGCGGGCTCGTGGGCCACGGGCCGGACTGGGCTCGTGGGCTACAGCTAGCGGGCTCGCTGGTCTGCGGGCCAGCGGGCTGGCGGGCCGATGGGCCGGTGGGCCTGCAGCTGATGGGCCTGCGGGCTGACAGTGCTCGCCCGTGTGCTGGCGCACGCCCGTGCGCTGCGCTGGCTCGTGCGCGCTCGCGCGCTGCTGCGCGCCCCTGCGCGCTCGCGCGCTCTGCTCGCGCTCTCTGCGCGCCTGCTCGCGCGCCTGCTCGCGCGCCTGCTCGCGCGCCTGCTCGCGCGCCCTGCTCGCGCGCCTGCTCGCGCTTGCGGTCTGGGCTAGTGCTGTTGCTGGGAGATCGCGCTGCAGAAGGCCCTGCAGTCGCGTGTGGTGGCGGAAGGTAGTGCGCGCGGAGGCTCGCGGCGGTGTGCGGCGAGGCGGAGAGAGAGCGATCGTGGGAGATCGCGAGAGGGAAGAAGAAGAAGAAGAAGAAGAAGAAGAAGAAGAAGAATGGCGGCGGCGGCGGTGGCTGTGGCGGAGGAAGCCGAACGGCCGCGGGAGAAGGCGAACAGCCGCAGGAGAGGGAACGTCGGGGAGAGAGAAAGAGAGAGAGAGAGAGAGAGAGAGAGAGAGAGAGAGAGAGAAAGGGGGTTAGGGTTTTAACCCTAATCCCCAATTGGGGACGCAGCGTTTTGTCCCAAAACGCTGCGTCTCCAAATATATATATATATATATATTTTTTTTTTTTTTTTTTTTTTTTTTTAAGCTTGGTGTTACAGGAGGAGGGAGAGAGAGGAGAGTCGTGGGCAGTGGGGGGAGAGAGGGAGAGAGAGGTACGGGAGGGGGAGGGATGGAGGGAGGAGCACCACGGGCGACGGGGTGAACGCCGACATATAGGGGTTAGAAAAGGAATTAATTTTTGTTGGGAGTTATTATATTTTTTTTTTGTATATATCCGTACATGACTCCCGGTTTCCGCCCTTGCTAGGTCTCTTCCCCTTCCCTGATTTCTTCGAACTAAACACATTAAGGCAAAAAAATGAAATCAAGATCACGTAATGGAGCAAAAGAGAAAAATATTCAAGCCCAGTGAATTGTCATCTTACAAACACTTTGGGATGCTTCAAAACAGGAGCTTTGTACAGATATAATATTAAAAAAAATTAAAAAAACACACCCGTGATTATAATTGAAAAAATAATATCTTTATATCGAGTTTTAAAAACTCGACATATACTGTTCATGCATGTTGAGTTCTATAGTACCGAGAGACTAAAAAAAGAAAAAAGAAAAAAAAAGTCAACAAAACACACACTCACGCACTCTCTCTCTCTCTTCCCTCCCCCCCACTTTCCCAATTCCACTTCCCGAAAACCCACCCCATCTCCTTCTCTCTCTCACTCTCTCCCTCTCTTGATTCCTCATCTCTCTCTCTCTGCTTCTCTGCATTCTCATCCCGTCGAAGACAACCAGGCAATGGTGAAGGGGACAATCTCTATTTGACTATCGATGATTGAACTCAGATCTTTGAGCTAGGTTTGCATCTCTAATCTTGACTAAAATTTGGTGTTTGATCATAATATTTGTTAGGACTTTTATTGGTGGGGTTTCACCACATTTCACGAAATGGAATGAGGGTATTTTTTTGCTACCGGGGACACAATTTGCTGGTGGGGTTTTTCTGGAAATTGCTTTGATGCATTTTTTGAGTGATGCTAACAAGACTTTTAGGGATTTGACTGATAAATCCTACCCTTTTGCTTTCATGTTGGCTTGTGCCGGGTATTTGATGATCATGTTTGCCGATTATGTCATTTCTTATGTTTATGGGAAGCAATCCTATGATGATGTTGAGACTCAAGATTTGGTGGAATTTTATAGCATGATCAAAAACCCTAAATTTGTGAATAGTGAAAATTTAAGAGAAAATGAAAATGAAAATTTTATTTACATATAAATGAGGTACAATAGATGAAATTAGAATGTACATGCATGAATCGGAGAAATTAGGGTTTAAATAAAATTAGGGAAAATTTGTAAACTTTTGAATTTAAAGAGAAATGACTCGAAAATTATTATTGTTGGTTTAGAAGAATCCATTGGAGTTTGAAAAGAGATTTCTTTGGAGCTGATAATGTATAAGGAGTGAATACCCTCCTAAGGTGAGTGAATGGTTATATTTTATGTAAATGAGTAAACTAATTTCAATTATATTTTATAAATTAAATTTTAGAATTAATTTGAACTAAATTTATAATGTTTTGTGAATATGGTATGCCTCAAATGTAATTTGAATAAATCAATAACTCTTATACTAAATTATTGAATTATTTGTGTCGTTTTATAATTGAATATTTTTGCGAAACTTGTATTGTTGCTCTACATTGAAATTTGAGTTTAAATTGATTTATAAATTGAATTTGATAATACAGTGCTGGAAAAGGGCTATAGTTTAAGTCTTGCCACGGACAGGGCCATTAGGATGGCGTGGTTAAGGCTGTTTAATTTGGCTTGGTAGTTGGTGGGTTGGAGAGCCTTCCTAAGCCGCCATGGTAACGTGGATGTATCCCACGGAGCTCCGGGCCAACACCAAAGCGAAAGGGATTTTTAGAAAATAGTGAAAAACCTCTTGACGGATCCTATCAATGGTCATTGGTAGGATAATGATTTTGGCATATCCTAAAATTGTGAAAAATGAATGTAAATTGTTTGTTTTGTTCACATGAGTCATGGTGGTTTGAAATAAACTGTTTTATACAAATATTTTCATTTATGGCAATACATGTTGTATATGATTTGACATAACCATTTTCACTACTCATTATGCGTTATATACCATTACACTCTACTCACTGGGTATTTTAAATACTCACCCCTCTCTTCTAATTTTTTTTTAGAGGAACCTTACACGGAAGACATTGCTTTGGAGTTGAACTGAAGAAGATAGTTGTTGAACATATTTAGGTATTTGAAATGAAACTTTATTTTGATGGTGTAGAATGATCCATGAAAGGAAATTTTTGTACTTTTTATTTTGATTGGATTTGTTAAATACTTGTTTAGCCTTCTTTAGGCAGGTATTTGAGAAATCTAGACTCTTATGATAGTGAACTTGTATTTTCTTGATTTAAAAACTCCTCTTACAATTTTTGTTATTTAAATTGGGACATTTGGATATTTTATGGTGAAGTTTGAACTATTTTGAAATTGTAAATTATGAGAATTCTGAAATAGTTGGGTTAGCTCATTTGCATGCGTGCTTGAACATGATAGATTGGAATGATCCTTTAATTATGTGAAAATGCATGCTTTTGATACTGGATGACCTAGGATGGTCATTAAGGTGATATTTGAGTTGTTTTTAAATAGCTTAAATGTCTTGTGTTAATCCGATATATGGACAGATGCTGTCTATATATTGAAATAACACGGCGGTTGTCGCGTGCTCTATGGGAGAGTCGGGGCGTGACAATTCTATTGGTATCAAAGCCTAGATTTATGATTTTAAATGTTTAAAGGTTTGAAATGTTTTCAAATGTCCCCAAAGGTTTTCTAAAAGTTTTAAAAGTGTTTTTCTTTTATTTTGAAATTGCAAATTTTAAAATATTTTTCAATGGATGTACAAAAACCTTCCATGAATTATTAAGGACTATGACCAATTTTATTTTTAGGGGGTTAAATACCTAGCCAATGCCGAATTTAGTAAGCTAACGATAGTATCTCCTCTTATAAGAATCATGCCTCCTAAACCAAAGATAAGTAATGTTAGTGAGATTCCTCCTTCTGAGCACACGGATGGATCATTCTCGCATACTCCAATTTCTCCTCCAGCTGCTACAAGTACTCACCCGGCACCTTCAATAGGGATTCCTCTACTGCCACTCGATATTCTCTAGTACTGGACCGAGTGGTAGAATACATATGGCGCTCGTCTTCAAGTTCCTCCTCCAACGCCAATTCCTGCTCCTCCAACGCCAATTCCTTCTCCTCCAAGGCCAACCATTCCACCAACTCCTCCGTCAGAATGAATTACTCCTCCCACTTCAGTGGCTACTCCAATCCCCCATCCAACCTTTGAATTGTCAAAGTTGATCAAGGAAGTCTGACAACTTGGATGGGGACAAGTGATGCGACGGTAGCCAAGAATTGGATTAATCAGGTTAGGGAGATAGTAGATGATATGAGGCTGGACGATGAATTGAATTAAGGGTGGCCGTGAAATTATTGGACGAAGATGCACGAGCTTGGTGGGATAGTCTTAAGAGAGATTCTCGACACTTATCTCTTGGAGTGAATTCCTTTGGGAATTCAACGAAAAGTATCATACTCGATTTCACCGAGATTTGAAAAGAAAAGAATTCCTTTATCTCCGCTAAGACAACAAGTCGGTGGTGGAATATGAGAAGAAGTTGCAAGAATTGTCCACATTTGTCCCAGAATTAGTAACTTCCGATGAGTACTTGCATTTCAAGTTTGAAAATGGTTTGAACTTGTCTATCCAGGAGAAAATGTTTGTCAAATCAACCCATACTTACAATGATATATAGGAATTGGCCTTAAAAGCAGACAAAATGGTGGAAGAAAGAGGAAAGACAAGAGAGGGACAGAAAAAGACAAGGAGGTCTGAACATGCATCAGGCCCAGGTTCAAAGAAAAGTAAGAGCGCAGGCTCTTCTGGTGGAGCTCCTGTTACTGGATTCGTTGGCATTCCTCAAGGCCAACACACGTCTCATTTTGAGAACCTTACTCCTACTGCATCCTTAGGAAGCAAATCGATGGGGAATAGGAAGGAAAAGTATAGAAACTATGGGAAGTTTTATTTAGGGGTATGTTAAGCACCCAAGAGGTGTTATCAATGCGGAAAGGATGGCTATTTTAGCAATGTTTGTATGGAGTTGGGGCGAAGAAGTCAAACAAGTCAAGAGCGCCCTAGTGGATCTATGAGCAACCAAGCCAATGTTTCCACTGCACCTCCTAATGTTACACCATGGACAGGGAGCAACACAGTAGCTGCTCCAAACCAGCATCCACAGGCAAGAGCTCAAACAAGGATATTTGCAGTGACTAACGAGGAAGCACAGAATAACCCAGACGTAGTCACAGGTAAATTTCATAAAACTTGAACTTGATGACTTAGAATTTGAATATAAATATTATGAGATCATGATTTCATGATTATGAATTTGAGACATATTAGAGATACTGCATGATATTAAGTGATTGGAAGTTATTTCGATAATTAATGATAGTTTTGTTGGCATTGAGGACTTAAATTTTGATTTGAATTTGATTTAAATCGAGAATTAATTTTATCCCTTGCATATATAGGTATGATGAGAATTTTTTGGGTTGATACTCGTGTTTTAATTGATGCGGGATTAAATAATTATTTTGTAAGTACAAATTCCCTAAACACTCGAATAGGCCTTTGACCCCACTTTAAGAGAAATTATTGATTATCACTCCATTGGGAGAACAGTTAAAAAGGGATTCTGCGAAGTGGTAGTAAAATGTGAGATTCTCGAGACGGACTTGATTCCATTGGAAATAAGGGATTTTGATGCATACTAGGTATGGACCGGTAGCACCTCCACCGAGCTTCAGTGAATTGCTTCACTAAGGAAGTGGAATTACATAGACCTGGATGTCCTCCACTTATGTTCACCGGTAAACGACAAGTCTTACCGAGTTGTATAATCTCGGCATTAGAGGCACAGAAACTGGTGCATAAGGGCTATAAGACTTACTTAGCCCACATCGTCGACACCACTATATAGAGTTCAGAATTGACGAATGTTCCAGTGGTAAATAAATTTTTGGATGTCTTTCGGGATGAATTGCCCGGTTTACCTCCGGTTTGGGAGTTTGACTTTGCAATCGACCTAGCTCCTGGAACTGCACCTATTTTAATCCCTCTATATCGGTTGGTACCTGCGGAATTAAAAGAATTGAAGGTCCAACTTCAAAAATTGTTAGACAAAGGGTTCATCAGGCCGAGTACCTCACCCTTGAGTACTCCGGTTCTATTCGTGAAGAAGAAAAATGGTACCCTCAGATTGTGTATAGACTACCGACAGTCAATAAGGTGATTATCAAGAATAAGTACCCATTGCCGAGAATTGACGATTTGTTCAATCAACTCCAAGGTGTTAGTATCTTTTCGAAAATCGATTTGAGATCACGCTATCACCAATTAAGGATAAAAGATGATGATGTCCACAAGACTGCGTTTAGGACGCGATATGGTCATTACGAGTTTTTGGTGATGCCTTTCGGTTTGACAATTGCTTCTGCAACTTTCATGAACCTTATAAACCGAATCTTCCACCCCTATTTTGACAAGTTCGTTATTGTTTTCATTGATGACATCTTAGTATATTCCAAAAACGATAAGGAACACTCAAAACATCTTCGTATTGTGCTGCAAACCCTCCGAGAGAATCAACTATATGTCAAGTTCTCCAAGTGTGAGTTTTGACTAAGGGAGATTGGCTTCTTTAGGCACATTGTATCCAGAGAGGGAATATTTGTTGACCCGAAGAAGGTAGAGGCAATTCTGAAATGGGAATAGTTCAAGAATATCACCGAGGTGAGAAGTTTCCTCGGATTGACATCAAAAATTTATAGAGAGATTTTCTAGAATTGCAGCTTCATTGTCCAGTTTGACTCAAAAATGAGTTAAATTTGAATGGAGTAATGAGTGTGAGTAGAGTTTTCCAGAACTCAAGAACAGACTCACTTTCGTTCCTATACTTGCTCTTCCCATTGACAGTGGCGAATATGTGGTCTATAGTAATACTAGTAAACAAGGGTTGTGATGTTTTTTGATACAAGGAGATAGAGTGATTGCCTATACTTCTCGACAGTTGAAGAAGTACGAATTGAATTATCTCATCCATGATCTAGAACTTGTTACCATTGTCTTTGCCCTAAAGATTTGGCGACATTATTTATATGAAGCAAGCTGTAGAATCTTCACTGAGTACAAGAGTCTCAAGAACTTGCTCACTTAAAAGGAGCTCAATTTGAGACAACGAAGGTGGTTGGAGTTGATTCAAGACTATGACTTGGTGATTGATTATCACCTGGGCAACGCAAATGTTGTCGCAGACGCCCTAAGCCGGAAGTCCTCATCTTCTTCTTCACCCTCTGGGAGTTCATATCTCTCATGTCTATTAGGACTTCATATATTGGGAGTCGAGTTGGACAGTGAGGACAATGGTATACTTTTGGCCAGATTCGAAATACGACCGACCCTAGCTGATCACATACAAGAGCTCCAATCAATTGATGAAGAACTAAAGAGTATCATGGAAAAGATTCACAAGGGTGAAGGTATTGACTTCCATATCTGGGAGGATGGTATGGTGGTATATGGGAAACAGATTTGTGTTCCCAAGAATGATAAGTTTTGAAAGGCTATGTTTGAAGAAACATACTTTTTGGCTTATGTTATGCATCCCGGAAACACAAAAATATACAGGACCATCAATGAGACTTATTGGTGGTCAGGGTTAAAGCGGGAAATAGCTAAATTTATGGCAAGGTGCCTTGTGTGCCAACAAATCAAAGCCGAATATCAGAAACCGGCTGGAATGGTTCAACCATTGCCTATACATGAATGGAAATGAGAGCATATTACCATGAATTTTATGGTGGGATTGCCATGTACTCCAAGCTGACACGATGTTATATGGGTGATTGTTGATCGACTTACTAAATCAGCACATTTCCTCTCAATCCGAAACACTTACTCTTTGGAGATGTTAGCTAAATCGTATCTTTATGAGATTATCTGACTCCACGGGGTTCCGGTATCAATTACCGGATCGTAATCCTCGATTTGCATCCAAATTTTGGCCTAAATTTCAAGAGGCTTTGGGCACTAAGTTGAAATTTAGCATTGCATTCATCCATAGACGGATCGATAGCCAGAGCGTACAATCCAGACGTTGGTTGAAATTTAATTAGGAAATTTATGCTTTACGTTTGTTGAAAATTAGTATTAATTTAGAGATTAGGGTTTTTTAATTTTTGGATAAAATTAGGGTGTAGGGTTTTTTTGATAAATTTATTCATTAGTAATTTTAGTAAATTTATTATTTGTAATTAAATTAATATTATTTAACTAATTTGATTTATTGTTTGTTGATTTGTTAAAAATTTAAATTTACGATGTTAATTGAAAATTTTAGTAAATTTATATTTATAGTGAAATTTAGGGTTTTAAAATATTTAAATTTATTATTTATAGTTAAATTGAAAATTGAATTGAATTTAGTATTCTCTTAAATTGATATTGACATATTATAGTAATAATTTTTTTTTGATATTGAGTAGAAATTGTTGATATGGTGAGAATGTTATATTACACAAATGGTGAAATTGTAACGGGTGAGAATGGAGTTGGTTATGACTGCGGACCGTCAAAGTTGATTCGGGTGAGAAAAACGGATCTTTTAATGAGTTGGTGTCCCTAATGTGTAAGGGTACTTAGATAAATTTTATGAGACAACATGTAGAGATTTTTTATCATTGTCCTGTGTTACACATGCAAGGGGGAACGTATGGTACGCATTGGTACCGATTAGTGATGACGATGATATTTTGAACTTGATAGAGTTTGCGGTGAGTATGGAAGTGGGTACAACGCATGAATTGTATATAAAGGCATATAATGCTGGAACGCCCATGCAGCAAGGTTGCGATTATATGGATGAATATCCACATATCGAATGTCGAGTAAATCTTGTTATCATAGATATGGATGAGGAAGAAATGACAGAAGAAGAGGCGGAAAAAGAGGATGATGATGATGATGATGATATTGGAGAAGTTGGTCATAGTAGTGGTGGTAGTTCTGCTCACCAGATAATGCTAGGGTCTTCTTTAGTGCCTTCACCCATTAGTAGTGGTCGGAGATATGTCTATAATAGAGTTAATGGCTCAATTCCTTTTATGAGAACTACACTGGGAGGAGATGATTATGTGACTTTTGAGGAAGATTGTAGATTGAGAAGTGATATTTGGAGTTCTAGCTATGAATTGAAGAAAGAGATGAGGTTTGAGTCGAAGGAGCAACTTATATATTGTATAAAAATGTATCATGTGGAGCATCATTATCAATTTTGTGTTGGGAGATCAACTCCTACACTTTGGACAACAATTTGTACTCAAAGGGATGAAAATTGTATGTGGAGGTTACGTATACTATTTGGTGCCTTTGTGATAACTGTTGTGATAAGACCACATACATGTCTCAATATTGGCTTGAGCTGGATCATAGGCAGTTGGATTCAAATTTGATGGCCTGACATTTTCTTAACTACGTAAGGGAAGACCCAAATGTCAAAATTTCTTTTCTACGAACCGTTATGACGGAGAGAACCACATATGCAGTTTTCCGAAAATGAGTTTGGGCCCAAAAAAAAAGAGCCATAAAGATAGTATATGGGGATTAGGATGAATCATACAAAGAGCTGTCTCGAGTTTTGGATGTAATAGTCTACAGGAATCTAGGACCACAAGTGTCATAGAAATTGGGTTCGTCCCGAGCAAATGGTGAAAGGGTTTTTGAAACTATGTTTTAGGCATTTGGTCGTAATATCATGGCATTTAGGAGTTGTCAGCTATTGATAAGTATAGATGAGATTCATCTATATGGGAAATACAAGCACAACGTGTTGATTGCATGTAGTATGGATAGGGTGAATCACATTGTCCCATTAGCATTCGACTTGTTGGATACAGAGTCACTTACGTCGTGATCGTAGATTTTGATATGTGTGTGAAACTATGTTATTGGAGATAGGCAGGGTCTCATTTGCTTGATTTCAGATCGACACGAAGGGATAAGAGCAATTGTTGCTCATCTGAAGTTTGGATGGTCACCTCCGAATGCTGTGTAGCGCTTTTGCATGAGACATGTTGTTAGTAATTTTAACACTCATCACAAAAGTCAAACTTGTAAGAGAGTCGCAACTATTGCTGCATTACAATCACAATGCAAGAAATTTGATCTATATATGGCAAGAATGAAGAAGATAAAAGATGATACCCCCGATTACTTTGTGAACATTGCCCCTGAACAGTGGACCCTTTCGTACGATGGTAGCTTTCATTTTGGGTATATGATGACCAATATCAGTGAAAGTTATAATGTCGTACTCAAAGGTATATGGAATCTACCTGTTTCTGCTTTGATACTTAAAATCTTTTATAATTCGGTGAACTACTTTGAGACTAAAATTGGTGAGCCGAAAGCGAGAATTACAAGAGGAGAGCGGTACACGAACTATGCCAATGCCATGCTGGGAAGGTGGCTGAATACCGCTAACCCCCCATACAGTTGTCTCTTTTAGTAGGGAGAATGGGATCGGAGAATGGGATCTTTGAGATAAAAACAGGTCATAGACAAATACGGTATGACTATAAAGGAGGTAATAAATAGATCGAAAACACAATCATGAATAGTGCACATACGAGAAGTGGCAAACGTATAGAATACCTTGCTTGCATGCAATCGCTACACTAACATGGATGATGATCGTCTGCATATGATCGTCGGAAAATGGTATACATGGGAACAACAATTTAGTATGTACAGTATAATTTTTGGTCGGTGGGAGACAGATCTGGATGGCTCGTGGGTTCGTACCCAACTATCATTCTCGATGTATCTCTTAGACATGAAAAAGAAATGCCTAAATCATTTTGATATCATAACGAGATGGATCTTTGAGAGTCATGTTCGCGATCATCATGTGGCAGTTGTAGTATAGAGGATCATAATAGGAGAAGATGTATAAAAAAATGAGATGTGGTCTCTGTGGTAGACAAGGACATAATCGACAATATTGTCCAACCCTATCGCATGAAAATTGATTATATTTGTATTTTAATCATAATTCCCGATATATTTGTTATTATGCCGTTTATTGTGAATTTTTCAAACTTCTTAAACTTTTGTTTTTCTTTTAATGGTTAATGCACGTTTGTAGATGTTATTCTAATTTCTTGTATTTATTGACTTTTGATATGTATTTATTATTGCCGTAAATTTTTCTTAATGCACAATAAATGTTATGTATTTGTAATATTAATTAATTTTTCTTTCTTTTTTTCGCAGATGGATCCAAGATTTTTTAAGTCGAGTCTTCTATGGTTATAGTGACGCTACCGTTCTTCTATGGTTTGGGAGGGAGATGACACAACCACTTCCCTCACTTGTCATCAATGTGAGGCCGTGCTACGCCGTTGGGAGCACGGCCACATCGACGAGCGAGTGCTTCCTCTTTTAGAGTGGTCAGGATTTTTTGGCATTGCCCGACTGCGAGTTATTTAATTAGATTGGCACCTGATTATGGCCTTAGTAGAGCGATGGAGGCTGGAGACCCACACTTTTCATCCCCCCACAGTAAACTAACTATCACACTTCAGAATGTAGAGGTGTTCCTAGGGTTACCTGTGGATGGACATCCTGTAGTCTTTAGGACTGCAAGAGTGTTGTGGGATGATGTCTATGAGAGACTATTAGGTGTTAGACCTCTAGGGTTTGCACTTAGAGGTTAAACTTTGAGTATGTTGTGGTTGTCTGAGTTTTTTTTTCTGATTTGCCCGATGGAGTAGATGATGTACATATTGTATGGTGGACACGAGCTTATATTTTACTTTTGTTAAGAGGTGTGCTATTTTGTGATAAAACAACATATTATGTACATTTACAGTTTTTATTATTGTTAGAGGACTTAGAGGTTTCGGGTAGTTATAATTAGGGTTCTGCGTATTTGGCATATTTATACAAGCAATTTTGTATTGCCATGCACCCAGATTCATATGAGATAGGTGGCCCATTAGTTTTGTTACAGATTTGGGGGTGGGAGCGGTTCCCTTATATGACACTTATTCGACGGTCGTTGCACATAGATAGGGATGGTCCACTCGCTTTGTGATGGGGGCAGATTTTGATGTCACTACTTTCTCTACATATGTCGTCTCAGTGTATAGAGAGGCACTAGATAGGTAGACAATGGATCTGGTCATATGGGTCCCGTACATGTAAGATTTACTGTCATCCTTCCCCGACTACTGTTACGAGGGGATGGATATTTGGCACGTGCGGGTCCTATTGATATGTTTTAGTATCGTGGAATGGTACTTTCCAGATAGAGTGTTATGACAATTTGAAAGATTTTAGTACATTCTGATTCATTGTAACACAGAAGATTGACTTCATGATGCGAGTACTCGAGATGTATTGGAAGTCGATTGGTCGGTAGAGCATGCAACATACATTGATCTTTGAACGCACCGATATGGCCATCTAGTTATATTAGACACTTTGGTTATACCTGTCGTTAATCCTGCATACTCTGTCTGGTTTCACGCCATCTCCCACAGATTCGTCGATCGTCGGGGACTTTCTTTGACTTGTGTGGTAAGTTCTCCACATCTACCTTCTTTTCTTTATCAATCAATGATTTTAATTTGTTTTTTTTAACTAACTTTTACATGATTTCGTGTAGTGGGATATGTTGCACGAGCTACGAGACACTTTAGGTGTTGACGTTTAGGGACTTGTTGATTCAGCTATCTCGGCTTTAGCAGATGATATGACTTATCTTTTGAGACGTAGACCTACTAAAGGTAGTGATGTAGACTGATCATGTGGGCAACGACAAGGATGAGAACAACGTACGAGACCACCACCCTCACCTGATTATGCATCACCGCCACTGTTTCAACAGTCCAAGGACGTTGCAGGACCTTCAACTACATATGATGAGATTTCATCTTTCTACACACATGTGTTTGATAACTTCCCTCAGGTTTTCACTCTGGAGGCTCCTTAGAGGGGAGCTTGTCCCGATAGTTATATGGATGAGAGACTGACACAGGTAGAGAGAGATGATGCACCATCCATGTATCACGTCTCCCCGTCGGTTTTCTTTGACCCCAACAGTAGGATGTAGGTCCCTCCCAGATCACACAGATAGATGAATTTGGATTATTATCTCACTCTGATTGTACTGAGAGTAGATCTGATATAAGTGTTAGATATTATACTAGGAGAAGAAAATATCGTTGAATTTATATAATATGTACATTTTTTTTAATTAATGAAATTTCTTCTCTTATTTATATTTTATTGTAATTTGTTTATTTTCTTCGACATGCTTTAATACCGGAGATATTTGGGCTATATGATTCAAAAAATTTTCTTGTGTATCGAAGTTGGGATGTGATAGATATTTTAGAGTATGTAAATAGGGTTGGCATAGGATTGTACAAGTGTTGGGGAAAAGGGTTCGAGTGCTATGTCAAGTATTGAATGCTCAATATAGCAGTGTTATTTTTGAAATTATATCCGCATGTGTGTTATTTTAATTTTTTTTAATGTTATATCCGTACAAAGCTCTCAAAAAAGCCTTCTTGGTCTGCAAAATTTTAATAGGTGACAATCAGAGCAAAAGCCAGATGAGATTCAAGCACAACATATGCATAGAGAGAGAGAGAGAGAATGTGAAACATAACCTATTTGGCCATGGTTGAAGGCTGAAGGATGAAGGACCGGCACGAGAGAAATACTAACCCCAATTCTCAAATATTAGCTCTAATAAAGCATCACTAAAATTGTGCTTCCCTTTATTATTATTGTTATATTATTATCTTGGGTAGAACTACCTTTATTAATTAGATAGCTTGAGAATTGAGATCGGCCTTCCATTCCGTTTGCCCCTTCAGCCCTTTAATTCATTTATGATATCGGAATCGCTAATGGGCCAACCACAAAACACGATAAGTGAAATTATCACCGAATTGAAGTTTAAACTAGACCTAGCCACGGGCCGATTCGGGCCCTAAATTAGCTTGTTTTTAACCCTTGACCGGCCCATCCTATAATGATGGTTTCGTAACAGCTACTAAATAGTAGTTAATAATTAATAATAATTAGTAACAATGGTTAATAATTAGTGATAATTGGTTGATATAACGACTAATAGTTAATAATTAATGAATTAGTTGAATTGGTTAGGAAAAAGACAATATAAATAATAGTGTAAGAATGTAAAATGTCATGTAATGGAATGGAATTGATTTTTGATCACACACTCTCTATTTCTTCCACTATATCTATTATTTTTTTCTCTCTTATACCAATTTGTCACGAAACCGACTTAGGAGAGAGGGAGAAAGAATTGAGAGCCCTAAACATGCTTGCTGTAATAAGGAATGCATGACATTGATTCTCAAATGGTTGATCTTCCATTACCTCAAATACTTTTAGCATGGCTTTCAAAAGACTTTAATTTTATCCCTTCAACTTTTCTTAAAACTAGATCTTTTTATGAGCTCATTTTAGTTAACACCAAATCAATTAAATTAACTTATACTCCAATTGTGAGTGATTCTGCTCAAATAGCATCCTCTAAATGTGTTACTGTAAGAATCCTTCCTCTCTCATAATGGCCTAATAAAAATCCTTACTATGCAAAGGAAGTCTCTATTCTTTTCAAACCCTCTCACTTTCATATATGTGGATTACGTGTAAATCTGATATAACATACTTTACTATGTGATTGCATTTGTTCATGGTTTTTCCTTTTCAAGTCCCTGCTAAGTCATTTCCTTGGCTTTCTCAATGGTGATATTCCTTTAGAGCTATTCCAAATTCTATTGGAATTACCTATAATCATTTCAAAAGTAATACACAATTTAGTTAAAACAAGTTATGTTTTAGTTTTCTTGGCTACATTTCAACTTATGTGGATAATGGCTAGCTCATTTATTTTGCTTAAAAAACACCTACTTCCTTAGTTCGGGTTTCTCGAGTTAAATGATAAAGTAACCCTAAGCACACTCAAGCAAATATAAATATTGGCAAAGCCATATTAAAGAAATTCTCTCCAAGGTTAAAACTTGCCGCCAACAATATTGAAGATTTATGTTTTCGTCTTCTCAACTTCAATCCTAGCTAAGTGCCACTATACATCAAATAGCTTACAAAGAATAGCTTAAGCTAGGTGTGTTCATTGTTAAGGTCAAACCATTTATCCTACCCAAACCATTAGAAAATCGGGTTATCGGGTTCAGGTTAATAAAGATTAGACCGGTTGAATAATTTCACCCAATTAAAAATTCAGATTAATGGTTCGATTTGAAAATTAAAAATTTTCATTCGGATCCCGTCCGAAACTTGATTTACAAAGCTGTGACATGTGACCCACTAGGGTTTTTACTTGCAACTTTGGTTGGAATAAAACATAAAATAGCCACTAAAGTTTCATTTTCCTATCTTTCTTTCTTCACTTATGTCACTTCTCCTTTCGTTCACATCACTCATACTCCCTCTTGATTATGATTACTGCTTGAATCAAGAGAGAGAGAAGGGGGAGAGAGAAGGTTTTTTCCTAACCCCACATTAACCCCCTCTTTTTTTTTCATATTTGGTTTCTAAACTTTGTTAATTTCTTTTACTAAATTTATAAATTGTCTCTCTCTTTTTTTTTTAAAACTTTGTTGATCCAATTTTTAACCTTGCTATAGATTTTTTTCCACAGATCTGGTTCCAGAGTTTTGTTAATTACTTTTACTAAATTTATGAACTTTCTCTCTTTTTTTTTTTCAACTCTGTTGATCCAATTTTTAACCATGCTACAGATTTGTTTTGATGTCTCAACCCGAGAACAAAATTGCAAGTAATGAAGGGATGGTGCTAGACTTGGAAACTAAAAAAGAGGAATAGCCAAAGAAATATAGAGTAGTTTGCAAAAAGTTTAAGGTTTGAGATCACTTTGATTCTTTTATAAATGAGACAGGTGAGAATAGAAGTTGTAGATATTGTGACATTTTGGGTGTACCTTTTTCAACTAAAATACATGGAACTTGTACTCTATTGGGTCATTTGAAAATATGTGCTTTATACCCCCCAAATAAGCCCATTGGTCAGACTAAGTTAACTTTTCAAAATGGAAATATTGATAAGAAAATTGTTAATTTAATTGTTTGGAAGTTTGATCAACAAGCAATTAGGAAGACATTATGTCACATAATTATTGTAGATGAACTTTTTTCTTAAGTTTGTAGAGGGAAAAGGGTTTAAGTATTATATGAATATATGTCAAGCTTCATATCTGATTCTATCTAGAATCACTATGGATAGGGATTGTTATCAGTTGTATTTGGAGGAAAAGAAGAAATGTTAGAGATCAAATTAAAGGAAATGCTGATAGAATTTATTTAACTACAGACACTTGGACTTCTTTATAAAAAGCAAATTATATGTGCGTCACCCCTCATTTTGTTGATAACGATTGGAGGTCACAAAAGAGAGTGTTAAGTTTTGTTCTTTGTCAAGTCATAGAGGAAATGATATTGGGAAAGTCATGGAGATGTGTTTACTTGAATGTAGTGTTGACAATGTTTTCACAATAACATTTGATAATACTAGTGCAAATGATGTGACTGTTGCATATTTGAAATCAAAATTTGCTAATTGGGATAAGTGTCTTTTGGAATGGGAATGGACCCATATTCGATGTGTTGCCCACATCATAGATTTGATTACTCAAGATGACTTAAGCCACATTGGGGGTTCGGTTGATTGTATTAGGGCTATAGTTAAATATATTAGGTAGTCCCCTACAAGAATAAAAAAAAAATTTAAAAGTTTTGTTGACATTGAAAAATGTGCTAACACTAAGAATCCGGTCTTGGATATCCCAATAAGGTGGAATTCCACCTATTTGATTTCAGAGATAGCACAAGCTTTTGAAAGAGCATTAAATAGGTTGGATGTTGAGGACCAGCATTTTAGGGAGGATCTTGAAAAGACCGGGGTGCCTAGTTCATTGGATTGGGCAAATGTTAGGAGATTAATAGGTTTTTTTCAACATTTCTATCAACTTACTTTGAAAGTATCAGGGACGAAATATGTGACTACTCATACTTTTTTGGATGACATAACTTGCATTGATGTGGTTATAAAAAAATGTCTTAATGAAACTAATAATTTTGGTTTTATAGACATGACAACAATGATGAAAGCTAAATTTGACAAGTATTATGGGAAGATTGAAAAATTCAATATGCTTATTTTTGTTACTTCTGTATTTGATCCTAGAAATAAATTTAAGTATCTTGATATTTTATTTTGTGATGTGTATGAGAAAGTAGATAGGTCATAAATGGCTAAGCTAATAAAAAATTCCGTATATGATTTGTATGGTGACTAGTGAGAATTCATACTACTCCTAATACACTCTCTTCCTCTACTTGCAAGCCATCTTCTTCTCTCTCATCATTGGGTAAAAGGGCTACACCAGCAAATGTAGAGTCCGCAAAAATATTGAAGGAAAAGTTTAGGATGGAGATGAAAAGTAGGAAAATTGAGAGTGGTATGAGAGACTCTAAATTTGAGTTAGATAAGTATTCGAATGAGGAGATTGATAATAATTCTACTCAATTTGAAATTTTGAATCGGTGGAAAGTTAATAGCTCAAGATTTCCCATTTTATCTTTGATGGCTCGTGATGTTTTGGTAATTCCAATCTTCATAGTGGCTTTCAAAGCTGTTTTTAGCACAAGAAGAAGGGTTTTAGATGCATTTAAGAGTTCTTTAACTCTTAAAATAGTTCAAGCATTAATTTGCACTTATGAATAGTTTCGTACAAATTCTACCCCAATAGAGGTTGAAGAAATCTGGGGGAATTTTAACAAATTCAAGATGGTTGTAATGTCTTGAAATTTGTTAATATCTTTATTTTTTTCACCTTTCTTGATAGTTACAATTGTCTATTTTTAATTTTCTAGTTAGTAGTAGAACTAGGGACAGATGCTGCTGGTATAAGTATGGAGGTATCATGATTGCAACTTCTTGATGTCAAAAAATATATAGAACAGTTGAACGTTTCTGATGCTTGGAAGATATTTTCATGTAGAAAAAATTCTACCTTTCTGTTATGATATTTGTTGAACATTTCTTATGCAAAAGATTAAAAAAAAATTAGCATTCTATTTTGTTTTAATGAATTTTTCCTAAAATTTCATATCAAAATAGTGCTAATTGATAAGAATTACTTCCGAAACAAAAAGAATAAAGTAAAATGGCTTATTATTTTCTGATATAATTTGTTGTCTATTGAACATTTCTATTGAACATTTTTTATGCAATCTTATTAGTAATATTTATATAATTTTGTGTACTATTTAAGCAAGTTGTTATTTTAAAATTAAACAGAATTTTCACTCTTATTGATATGAATATTTTCATGTTCTGTGGACAAACCATTTAATTCGAATTTTAATTTGGGTAAATTGATTCGGTTTCATTTAATTCTGTTCTCGGTTGGATTTTTTAAAATTCAAATCCTGAATAATTTGAATAGAATAATCTAAAAAACTGAATACCCACCTGAATGAATAAGCTTGCTCTTGCATAGCTCTCATAAGACAAAGATGATAGTGCTCCCACTCCGGGTGATCTATCACATTCCCATATCGCTCCACAAAAGAATGATTGTTACGACTTCTTTTGAAAATTTCCTAATGATGACTACTATTGTTAACACTACAATCGAATACTCTAAGAAAAAATAACACATAAAGATCTAATTTAATGAAAAAGTTTGAATATCATAGAGAGATTGAAAGAATAAGATTTCATTTCATTTTCCAGAGAAAGATATACGAATGAAATTTAAGGGGTGCTATTTATAGATGTTGAAGGAGGTAATAAGTTCACAGCCAGAGTTATGACATGTGTTTTAGGTGAGTCAACACCTGAGGTTGTGATATGTTGAAACGTGGCAAGAGCTTTGGGTAAGTCAGTAACATGTTGAGCTAGATGATGACATGTATATTGCAAGTTACCACAAATAATATAGAGGAGACACGTATACGAATACGTGTCAGCATGTGATAACATGTATTTTGGACATATGTCTCATAATTGACATTTCTCAGATTCTTCAATATTCACAAACTCTTCTTTGGATATCTATTACACAGAAAATGAGTTTTGTTAAAATCTTATTAAGAAAAAACCAAGTGAAAAAAAATCCCAACGAAGAAAAAAAAATACGTTATTCAATATATTTAATACTACATTTACTTCCCCTATTTGAAATATCCCTTGAAATCTTTAAGTCAATGTATTTATAATTTTTTATCAATCTTTCAAATATTGCTGTCGATAGTGCCTTGGTAGATAAATTTGCTAAATTTTCACTTGATTGGACTTGTTGCATATCAATTACACCATTCTTTTGAAGATCGTAAGTAAAGAAAAGTTTTGATAAAATATGTTTAGCTCGATCTTCTTTCATGTATCATTTCTTTAATTGAGAAATGTAGACAGCATTGTTTTTTAACAACACTGTAGGAATATTTTCATTGGAAGATAGTCAACTATTTTCAATATGTATTGAGTTATCAATTTAACCAAACACATTCTCGACTTGTTTCTCGAATTGCTGTGATCTCAACATGGTTTATAGATCGCCATGAAATAGAAGTACCTTTATATATAAATAAATATTCAGTTTGAGACCATGTTTATGTAGTTCAGATAAGAATTCAACATCCACATATTCAATTAACTCTAGTTTAGAATTATTAGAATAAAATAATCTAAGATCAATCATTCCTTGGAGGTATCAAAGAATATGCTTAACCACATTCCAATGTCGTCATGTTGAAGAAAAATTAAATCTTACTAATACATTCACAACAAATGATATATTAGGTTTTGTACAATTAGCAAGATACATAAGTGCTCTAATTGCACTAAGGTATGGTACTTTTGGACTAAGAATTTCTTCATCTTTTCCTTGTGGTCTAAAAGGATCCTTTTCATCATCAAGTGATCAAACTTCCATTAGAGTATTTAATGTGTGTATTTTATCCATGTAGAAAAGTTTTAAAATTTTGTTGGTATAATTTGATTGGTGAATGAATACTTCATTTTCTAGATGTTTAATTTGTAAATTATGATAAATTTTTGTTTTCCCAAAATCTTTGATTTCAAATTCTCTTTTTAAAAATTTAGTAGTTTAGAAAATCTTTTCAGCAGTTTCAATAAAATTCAAATCATCAACATATACTGTAATGATTACAAATATCATTTCAATTTTTTTTAATAAAAACACATGGATATATTGGATCATTTTTATAACCGCTTTTAAGTAAACATTCAATTAAATGATTATACCCTGCTTTAAGCCATACAAAGATTTTAGTAATCTAACAAAGTAAATTTCTCAATAATTTGGATCACATGTTTTTGGCAGTTTAAATACTTTAGAGATTTTCATATAAATATCATTTTCTAATGTTTCATATAAGTAAGCAGCAAGTACATCCTTTAAACATATTTTGAGTTTTTCATATATCACTAAGGCCAAAAGTAATTGCACTGTAATTGTATCCACTATAGGGGATGTGTCTCATCATAGTCAAGAGCTAATCTTTACAAAAACTCTTGTACTACAAGACGTGCTTTATATCACACAATTTTATTTTTCTCATTTCATTTTCATATAAAAATCCATTTATATCTAATAGATTTTACATTCAAGTGTTTGGACTACATGTCCAAAAACTTTGCATTTAGTAAGTATATCCGATTCAGATTGGATCGTATCTTTCTATTTTATTCAATCATTTCTTTGCCTACATTCCTCAATTGATTTTGATTCAAGATTTTCGATTTCTTCAATAATTTCAAGTGCCACATTATATACAAAAATATCATCCACTTTTGTTTCCATTCAATCCCATCATATCCTTGTACTAGTAAAATTTATGAAAATTTCATTTATATGCTCTTTAGGAGCTTGAAACTCGTGCTCTTCAAGAGCTATATGTGGCTTTGTAGAGTATGAATTTTGTCATAAAAAAATCTTATAAAATTTTTACTTTTCGGCTCATTTAAATGATTATAATAAATAGATTTTCTTTTTTTTTAAGAATTTTTATTTTTGGCACTAAGAGATCTATCACGTTTTAAATGTGTTTTAGACTCATTTGCTATAATGTTTGGGGATTGTCAAGTTAGAACATCAAGTTTGATTGGTATATTTTCAGCAAGAAAATGTAATTTCATAACTCTTTTTGAGTCAATGAATACATCAGGTAATTGATTTGTAATTCTTTATTAATGTATTATTTTTTAAACTTTTAGTTTACAAATTTTTGTATGAGAATTAAGAGAAGTTAATGATGATATATGTCATAAAATTTCCTTTTTTAATTGTTCATTTCTCCCCCCTAATTTTTGGGAAATTAGATACATTAAAATGACATTTTCCAAATCTGACAATAAAAATATCTTATGTCAAGAGTTCAAGATATCTGATGATTGAAGGTGACTCATACCAACGTATATTCTCATCCTTCTTTGAGTCCCATTTTAGTCTGATGTTGCGCCGATATAGAGACATAAACCACATATTCAAAAATTTTGAGATGGGAAATATTAGCCTCATAGCCAAAAGCCAATTATAAAGGGGACTATTTATGATAATTTATCGGTCTTATAAGTATAAATGCTGCTACATGTAAAATAGCATGCCACCATACAGAAATAGGGAGTTTTGTTCTCATTAATAATGGTTTAATAATCAATTGCAAACGCTTGATAAATAATTCAACTAAATTATTTTGTATATGAATATAGATTACAGGATGTTCAACACTGATACCAATAGATATACAACAGTTATCAAAAGGATGAAACGAATATTCGCTAGCATTATCTAATTGAATTGTTTTAATTGGATAATCTGAAAATTATATTCTTAAATTAATGATTTGAGCAAGCAAGCTTGCAAATGTCAAGTTGCGAACTAATAATAAACAAACATGTGACCATCTTATAAATACATCAATTAACACCATAAAATATCTAAAAACTTCACATGGTGGATGAATTGATCTATATATATCACCATGAATTCTTTTCAGAAATTCAAGGGATTCAATTCCTACTTTCATTGGTAAATGTCTTGTAAGAAATTTTCTTTGAGAACAAGCAGCACACCATGTGAATTTTCAATTATTATTCTCATCATTACCGACCCAAGATAGCTTAGTTGATCGTGCCAAATAAAAAATTCGTTGGGATTAGTAAATCAATTCATAATACTTTTTGAATCCATTTTCTCGATATTGTTGTTACAAGAGCAAATTCGAGACATGAAAAGTGGAGAAATTTTTTTTTAACATATCTTTTTCAGTAATGTATTCTCTCGACATAATTTTAAATTAGAATGTGATTCTAAATATTGTAAAATCATTATCATTGATAGACGTGAAATTTTGTAGCCTCATATGTATCCAATCATATCACGCTTTAAGAAGAACAACCATTTTCAAATAGTTATATTTTTCCTTTAAGTTCTTTAACAACTCAATAGGGCTTTTGACAGTAAGATATTCTGTCTTTAAACTTTGATCAAGATGATATCAAACAAAAATCACTGATTTTACACAATTTTGTATAGTAGCATTTTTTGTTTTAATGGTGTCACTAAGACTCATTGCATCAAGATGTATTTCAATATCAAGAACCCATGATATATCAAGAGGCAGGAATTCAAGTTTTGCAAGATTGGACATTAGAAAAAGAATCAGTAAAAACATACTTGATTGTTTTTGAACAAAGAGAATTCCTTCTCAATTATATTTCTCGAAAATAGAGTTTCGTACTGATAACGTATTATAAAATACTCTAAAAAGAAATAATGCACAAAAATCTAATTTAATGAAAAAGTTTGAATATCATAGAGAGATTGAGAGAATAAGATTTTATTTTATTTTCCAGAGAATGATATACAAATGAAATTTAAGAGGTGCTATTAATAGATGTTGAAGTAGGTGATGAGTCAGCATCTAGAGTTATGACGTATTGACATGTGAAATGAGTTTTGGGTGAGTTAGCACTTGGGGTTGTGAGGTGTAAACATGTGGCGGGAGTTTTGAGTGAGTAAGCAATAGTTTGAACTTGATTGTGACACGTCTTGCAAATTATCATGCATGATACAAAGGAGACACGTGTACGAATATATGTCAGCACGTGATGACGTGTGTTTTGGACGTATATTCCATAATGGACATCCACAAGATTTTTCGACATTGATAACAAACACTGATTTGTCCAATATTGTTGCCAACATTCAAAAAATCTGTTTACCATCTGAATTGCCACACATTATTGCAAGTGGTCATCTGACCACGAAAAAAAAAAAAACTTTATATTCAATTATGCATTATTTAATCACACTTACATTATATATATTTTTGCCATGTGAAGAGAAGTCTTACTTTTTCAAACACTAGTTTGCACAATTTATGTCACCACATATTTTTGTAAAATATTTGCATTTTGTTATGACTTTACATATAAATAAGTCAAAATTGTGTACACAAGGTGAGAGGTGTCTGTGAGATCTTGACCTCTGAGAATGCAAAACTCCTTGTGCTTTTTATCTCTTTTAGTTTGCTCTTGTTTAAGTTTGGTCTCTTTGTATTATCATTCAATAAAATCATCTGTTTCAACTTCTTTCTCTACATGTACCCTGTTAATTCCAAAAATTCAATTTATATGATTGTATTCTTGGTCCTATTAATTGTATCCTTTCATATCATGCTATTATTATGTGTCATTTCTATTCCAATTAAAATAAGAAGATTTATTATTGATATTTTTTAGGATAATAATATTGAATTTGTCCAAATTCGATTCAAATCGATTAAACCGTTAAGAATAAAACACTCTTGTTGTCTCTATTTACATGTTTTAGGAGAATTGGTACGCGGTCACTAGACCAACTATGTGTTGGTTATTATTGAAAAATTATTGATTGACTTTAATGGAGAAATATATTTTTTCAATGAAACCCTTACTTTTTATTGATAATGCATTAATGAATACTTATGAATTATTAGCTTTTTTTTTTTTTTTTTTTTTTTCCTGAAAACGAACCTCATATCATGAGAACAAGTAGCATTAACAATATTAGTAACTATTTAGTTGAGTTTAGTAAACAATTTTATGCCGTTGAATTCCAAATTACAGATAAAATTACTACCACTTTGCATGAGAAAACTTTTTCTTTATCTTGTAAATAGATCAACAAATACTCATGAATAAATATTTGTTTCCTTTCCGACCAATGTACACAAAAGTAAACATGATATCATCGTAACAAAAACAACTATGACAACGTTAGTGGCCGTTTGTTTGAGTTTGTTGTGTTCCAAATTATATATAAAATTAATGTAATCCATTTTAATTGCAATTTCTTTTTTTTTTTTTTTTAATTTTCTAATATAGAGAAATTTAATGAATTGAGAAAATAAAGGGCTGCTTTTGCTGAGGCAGGTTATGGAGTCCTGGTTTTGCAAGAAGAATTTCATGTTAAAAAACATAGAATATGATATAATTAAAAATTCCGAAACATATTTAGTCACAATTTTTTAAATTTAGTTTCTTTGCTTTTAAATATCGCATTGGATCTTAAATTGTTTAAGTGAATGGTTCGTAGTTCAATCAATTCGGTTTTCAAAATATCTTATAAGATGTTTTTAAATTTTATAAATCCATAAAATTTGTTTGATAACTTTTATTTATAAAATTTAGAGAAGGTAAACTATTTCAAATTAGTAGTTCAATCAAAATCTTTTTTTTTTTTAATTTATAAATTGTTTTATTTTAACATATGATTCAAATTTCACATTTACCTTTTTTCATATTAAAAATATTTATTTTTACGAATTTAATACACTATATCATTTTTTATTATTTTAACACTAAAAAAATTTATAAGAATTTATTAATACCAAATATTTTAACAACTTATAAATTCATAAAATTTCTCATAAATTGTTTAATTTCATTTAATCCAAATACTAAAATAATATTTATTTTTAAAAAATAAGATATATGAGTTTTATAATTAAAACATTATAAATTATTTAAAATAAGTTTGGTGAAAAAACCTTAACTCCTACCCAAATTAGTGCACTCTGGAAAATTAATGATATATAATATATGAATGATATGAGAATTTAGTAGTAAAATTTTTAATTTTTTTAATTAAAATTTTGAGTTTTGAGTAGTATGAATGGAAAAATAAGTAGAGACCATTTCTAAATTAAATTTTATAATTGTTTCAATAGGATTAATTAGATTTTCGGGTAATCACGGTAGAATAAAAAAATATATAATATATATTTTTATCATGGCGGTTATATATCGGGGCTTTTAACCTTCGGTTCGGGTACACTGTTCACACGAGTGAAAGTACGTCATTTCCATGATCATTTTATTTCGGTGAAGGAAGAAGGTGAAGATTCTGAGGCCCCCAAACACCGTCCGGATAAACCCATTGGCCTCACTCGGAAATCTACCTAAATTGAAAAATACGAATAAACCAATCCTCTCTCTCTGTCTTCGATCTTCTTCGCCTGTGCTTGATTGAAGGATCTTCTTCACTGCAGTTCTCGTCCTCCTCTCTCTCTCTCTCTCTCTCTCTCTCTCTCTATGTTCTTGACAACTCTCTCGCTCGATTGAAGCAAAGCGCACTCAGGTAGGTTTCTTTCTTTGCTACGTTTTCTCATAAGAAGCCCTAAAGTTCTGTTAGTTAGTAAAGAGTGGAGTTTGAGATCCTTTCTGTTGGATTGGAAGGTAGTTGTCCTTCAATTCAAGATTTGTTGCAAGAGCTACGAGATTAGACGTGTAACTCTCCAAGTTAGTCCTTGTTACACTTGTTCAATTCTCTGCTAATTGTTTTGTTTTTCTATTCGTTAAAACCCTAAAGACAGCGAACCCAGAGGATTTGAATTTTTTTTCCCCTTCTCTCCCAAGATTTTCATATTGAACTTAAACTTTGAGGTGAATTGTGAACTCAGACGTTTAAAGAATTTAAAAAGTCCCATTAGTGTTTATAAATGATGGGCACCTTTTTTCTTTTTTGATAGAAAATAAATGATGGGCACTTTTAGAATTCATTGAAAGAGCAGTCATATGAGTTGTATAAAGAATTGTGAAATTCATTTGATTGCCGATGCTTCCTATTTGTCGGAATAGAAAGTCAGTCACATGAGTTGCATAAAGAATTTTGTATCTTTTCAAGTTAATCTCTTTATTTAATTTAGCGATGTGTTAGTCTTTTGGAATTATGGATATTTCTTGGTTATCCACCTTATGATAAGCTTGTAATAAGATTTGGTGTGTGAGCATCAAGATTTGATTCGTGGCCTTGTTTTCCTTTTCCTAATTGTTTTGAAGTTAGTCTAATCATATTTTTACTAGGAAGATTGCTTTTCTGTTAGATCTTTCCAAGCTCTATTTCATTTTCTTTTCAAAGTAGAAAATTGGTTCTCAATTTCATTCTTTCAAATCCATTTTTTGGAAACACAAAGTCTAATTTTCTTCCAAGAAGAGTTGAGGTGGGATTGGTGGGTTATTTGTGTTTATTTTGATCTTTTTTCCCCTATGAGGATTTCTTATCCTTGCAGTTTTTGGTACATTCTTTTTTCCCATCTAATACAATTTCTCTTGCTATCAAAAAGAAAATTTTCATCCAGGAAGTCGTTTGATGTGTTTTTTCTTTTCTTTTTTTTTTTTTTTTTTTTTTTTAACTTTCCAATTTCCAAGATACTTGTAGATTGTATGTAAGACCATAATTTATTGGGTGTTCGATAACTGGCGTATCATTGAAAAATTTAGTATTAATCCAGTTTCATAACATGATGAATGCTGCTGAATATTGAGCACATGCTACGAATAGGGGGACAATATTAAGTCGGAATTTCCTGGGTTATTGTTGAATGGTGAAAATATCTTTATACATGTCATCATTTGAAGTTGTTAATGACCAAAAACTCAAATTGAGGGTTTTTTTTTGGGGGGGGGGGTTCAAATCACATTTAGAGCATGTCTAGAAGAGTTTTTTTTCTTTATATCTTCTCCTTTTAAGGAGAAGTAGAAATTAATTTCTTTTGAAATAAAGTTAAAAGTTGTTTGACATTTTTATTTTTAAAAATTGCTTCTATACTCCTTTTTATAAATAAACTGTTTGACAAAAGATTTTTTATAAACTCTATTTTTAATGAAATTATCATAAAAAGTATGCACATAAAGTATAATTTTTCTCCTCACTATCGATTGATTAAAATTCATATATCTATATTTTAAAAATAAAAAGTATAAATACTAATAATTAAAATAAAAATAAAATTAATTATATTTTTTAAACTATTAAAATCAAACATTTATAAGTATAAAATTATTTTTATATAACATAAAGAACTAAAAAATTTTATAAAGAGTCCAAATCTGTAAGAGATGAGAGTCGGCTATGGTAGATGAACACATTTATGGCATGAACATGTTTGAAATTTCGCAACCTTCAAGTAAGGATATAAATGGTAGAAAAAAAATTATGGTTCCGAAATAGCTTGCATATAAAATAAAAAAGAGAAGAAAATGCTCCTCTCAGGAGTTTCTCCTTTAAAGCTACATTTTCTATTTTTTTTCATAAAAAAACTACTTTTAAGGAGAACAAATTTTGTTTGGTAGAAATTCTCCTAATAAGAAGAAGAGAAGTTGAAAAAAAGTCCTACCAAATGGGAGCTTATAATTTTCAGCACTTAACCAACTCAAAACTTAATTTTCAGTTTGTCAAATAGGTCCTTGATATCCATTAGCCTTCCTAAAAAGTTGTTCTAAAAATATTGATGTGGTGTTTCTGGCCTAAGCAAGGAATCAATGATGATAAGACCGAAACCATTTTGTTCTACAGTTTGCATGATTGTGCCCACATATCCAATGTGTCATGAGGAGAGATTCCCGTATATGCTATTTCATACCTAGTTTGATTAGATGTACTTGTTCCGATGCTCTTTTAGAATTTGGTGGATTTCATCAGGCTTATGTTCACTTTCTGCTGCATTGAAATGTAATGATCCCACAAACGATATGTGGGTCTAGTGATAGGGCTCTAGATTCCCTTAACTAAGATCTTAGGTTCGAATTTTGGGAATAGAAAAGCAGTTGTTGGGAGAGTCCACTTCTAAATTGGGTCCCACAACTTCTCGAATTGGATTAGTCAGGCTTCCGGATATCCGTGGTCATGTACCAAGAAAAGAAACGTAACAATCCCTTTCAATTCTTTAATGAATTTCTTTGTGGTGCCTTTTCTCATAAGGGTTATACTAGCTGTACATGAGTAGTAGTTCTTTGAGGCGAATCCAGATATTGTCGATTTTACTAGTTGGACATGCAAAACGTGTTGATAAGGAATTATGGAACATGGAACAAGAAGTTGGATTTTTGAAGCCATAAGACTTTTTTTCAACTACGATTTGTTCTGATTGAATCTCCCTTTTAATTTTTCATGTGTGGGTAGCTAGTTGCAGTCACAGCTTGCTTGAATGTATAGAAATACAGCAATAGCTTTACCAACTTGAAAGCTTTCCGGTTACTTACCTTAATAATGTTTGTATGTGTCGGTGCTATGCTTTTAGTTGATGACAGTAGCTTTCCCAAATTTGATGAGTTTTACTCTTTTCTGTCAGAATAGCATGAATATCCCAGAGCATAGTAGGCAACACAAAGAAAATGGTTCTCAGAGAACCTGGACAGAGGATGAAGATAAATGCGCAGTTGAATGTTTTCTGTCAACACGTCAAGAAGGAAATTGGAAAGGTAAAGGTGGCTTCGGCCCATCATTGGATGTTCATTAACATAAACTTATTGCAGAAATTGCTCTTTTTAAGTGGTTTATGTGCATGAGGCAGATCCAAGCCAATCCTTTTTATAATTCTCAAGTTCATGTTGGACAAGAAAAGTAGTCCATGACTTGAATGAAGGCATGTGCATGGCCTACAGTGGAAGACCTAGATAAGTGATCTTGGGGGTAAAAATCAACTTTTTTTTTTTTTTTTTTAAATAGGATATAAACAATAAATTACAGGATTGTGAGGGGCCATAATGGATTATGAGAATTTCAGTGTAATTTAACCAAATTACTGGGGCTTTAGTAGATATTCCAAACTTTTGGGGGAGGGAAGAACGGCAACTTAGATGCATTCAAGTTTGCCCCATTGATCTCCAAGTTTTTATTTTCTGATAAGGTTTGCTCGTCTATCTCTTGTCCTTTTTGATTTTTCCTTTTGACCTTACTTACATGGTTTATCAATTTGGCCGCACAGTTAAAGTTGTAACAGCTTGTAG
This sequence comes from Dillenia suffruticosa, assembly GCA_033439265.1. Taxonomy (NCBI): domain Eukaryota; kingdom Viridiplantae; phylum Streptophyta; class Magnoliopsida; order Dilleniales; family Dilleniaceae; genus Dillenia; species Dillenia suffruticosa. Next base: position 9,657,796 of record JAVTVX010000005.1, read on the forward strand.
ACAACTAACACAATTAAGTTTTCTATGGATGCCAGTCCAAAGGAGTGATGGCTCCATTGCAAATTTACTAGTCAGGTTTTCTTTTTATCAAAACACATATTGTTTGTGTATTTTCTTATCTCAAAAAAGACTAGAAGTGCTTTTGAACCTTTTCAAGATGAGCAATTTTACTCTTTTTTGGGCCTGTTTTACTTAATTAATTATTAATGTTGGCATAATTTAGGCATGCAATGTTGCAATGTAGTCCTTAACTGCATTTGCTCTAATCTTCATATTAGCATTTTAAAATATACAATGCTAATACATTGAAATAGTTTATGTGAGAAATGAAAGGACATCATTGTTTTTCATATTCTTTTCATTTCTTTGTAAGAGAGACGAGGAAGTAAGAAGGGTTGTTTTTGAGAGGCTTTTTTATGATAAAATAGAAAGAGATACTATTAGCTGGAAAGAGAGAATGATATTACAAATTCTCCCAGGCAAGTAAAAAATAATATAAAATAAAAGGGCAAGAGAGCTATCAAGAAAAGAGCTCTCCAATCTGACTAATGTCTTGGCTCCAAAATCTCATCCCTTGAGTAGGATCATTCCCTGAAAAATGTACCAAATAACATCAATCAATGCACATTGCCACAAGATTTTGCAGCCTTATTTGAATCAGGAACTTTGTAATGCATAAAAGGAATTTACTTAGCTGCTCTGGTTACTGTAGAGAATTTACGCAGATCTTTAATACCAAAACTAAACAAATACTTGGGGCATTAAGATGTACTCATTTATAAAAAATATGCGAAAAATAGATAAAGGAATTCAGAATTCAAGCGGGGTGATATCATCCATGAAATCATTGAACCCTCTCTTTTTATAAACTTTAGAATCTGTACTGTTGTCCTTTGGACCAGTGCATGGAATGGGATATTGCAGCAACTTGTATAGCTTTTGAGAGCAAATGCTATAGAATATATTCTGTTCATTCGAATTGCAACAGAAGAAATGACTGGCATTTGTTTCTACAGTTATTTAAATGTTAGTGTTGGTTTGTATCATATTACGCTTCAAAAGGTTGTGATTTCGTCTTTTTAGCTTGATGGAGTGATTAGATTATTGCCTTCTTATGCTTACTACAAGTGGATTGGAACTTTTTAGTTGAGATTGATTTCTTCTGTGAAAGAATATGGAGGATTTTTTTTTATTATTAATTTTCTATTTTTAATTTGTTTTCGTTTGTAATTCAGGGGATACAGTATTTGATGCATCACAGTATGAATTTTTTGGTAATGAGATTGGTGAGGAAGTTGAGTTAGGGGGACTAGAAGATGCTGAAGATGATCTTCCTGTTAGAGGATTTGATGATGATGATTATCAGTTGGATAAAGGAGAGGTCATAACTCTTCCTTGAATTTTCTTTCATATTCAAAGATTTTTTTTGCACTTTCTACGAATGTTTTCGGCTTGTATGAATTGTAAAATAAGACAACATGCTATGTTTTTTTTTTTTTTTTCTTTTTTGGGGCAATCTTTTGTTTATGTAAACTTAATACACAGGCCTGTAATGTGGAATTCTTTTTTAGCATGGCTATGTGATTTCCTGGTAGATTTGATCCCTAGTGTCATAGAAGTAGTTATTTTCAAGGAAGATATCTCATTTGAAAGTAATCTATTGTAATAAACTCTCTGGCATAATCTTCCATTCTTCTAAATCGCTAACCCTCCATTATTTTGGTCATTGTCTAGCCTCAAAAGTTTCTTCACTAATCAACCATACAAACAAGTATATACTCTTAGCTCATTGGAATCTATGAAGCACATACATGCTATTTGGCTGGTGTGTTGGCATTTTTAAAATGTGTCAGACACGAGTATGCCATAGACACATTTTTGACATGTTGGTATAATGGGGAGGTGGAAGGAAACACTCATTTGCGATAAAGAGTTTTGTTTGGACCTTTCTCTTCCATTCGCACACAATCCCCTTCATTTCCTTTCCTTCAGCCAAACAATGGGAATATGAGTTCCTTCCTTTCCTTCTCCTTTCCTATCCGTCCACCATTGCTTTCTTCATATTTGCCTTCTGTTTAACAAAGCATAGCCTGAAAGGAAGAGATGTAAATTATCTCGCATTCTATAGTCCCCAGGATTCTGTAATTCTTCCATGGTTATTATACTTGGCACTGTATATTCCTGCAATCTTTTTAATGTTCCATAAAATGTGTAATTGGATTCGAGTTTTTCAGGTTAGCTGCTAGAAGGACAATCGTTCAATTAGGAGTTCTCTAGGAACAAGAAATGTGTTAAAACTAGGTCTTTAATGTTATCTTGCATAATATCTTACAATAGTTGTGGAAAAATAGATATGCAGTTCTTATAGTGCAGAGTATTGATTTTATTTGTTTTTTTTTCATCTTTCTCTTTCTCATGTGTGTGCATGATTTAATTTTTTGTTCTAGTTGTGGTTTGACAGGTATACACGCTCATCTAACCGTTATTGCACTGACTCTCTCTTCAATTTTGCAGGTTGAAGTTTTGGAACCTTTATCTGATCTTGATGATCTCACAAGTACTTTTTCAAAGGTCAGTTTTCTAGGCACTGATTAAATGAGTGTGGTTTCTAAAGTGGGAAAGTTTCACCCTACTGTATGTGTGCTATTGAAAACAACCCTCGGAATGTGACATGGTACCATTAGCTGCATGTTTTGATGTTATAAATATGAGTCAGACCTGTTCAGATGCTAATTTTAGTTGGCATCGTTTCATTATACGAATCCATTTGGAATAATTTATTCTTTTGTCTTGCTGTACTATGATAGACACCGTGAGTGTAATTCTTTGCTACAGGAACAACTGACTTGCATTTGCCTCTGGGATTATTGATCTTCGTCCTATTCCTTTCTGTTTACAATATAAAGGAACCTTATCCTCTAAAATGTTATTTTGTAACTTTTACCAAAGCTCAATACAAAAGTTCCAATTAGAAGTGAGCTGAAAGTTGCTATTGGTAGGTTGCGGCTCCAACTTGTGTTCTCTGACCCCTTCTTTTTACACTTATCCTTTTCTTTACCCTCCGCCAGAAGATAAAAAAGAAAAAAATAGGGATATGAAAACCTTGGAACAAACTCTCCTGCTATGTGTCCTTTGTTGCCCAAAAAGTATAGGTGACCATTTTCATCCTTCATTATGTTCAACTCAGAGCACCATTTCATATTGTTTTATTCTCTCCTATTATGAGTAGGACAGGCATATATGCTTTCTCAGGATCAAATGGTTATGCATCTCCAGAACTTAGGTCATTTGTTCAAGACAAAACATCACATTTATTTACATCTGCACCGGAACCCTTTCTCAGTCCTCTGAGTGAGCCATTACTTTTTCTTTCCTTTGCAGTGATCAGTTTTGATGTGTGCAATTGGACAAAAAATCATTTTAACTTGATAAACATGATAAATATGTCTACATATTAGACAGGGGATAATTACATTAAACATCTCTTAAACTTTGTCTCCAAATTTCTAGTAAGTCCATGGACTTCATTTTCACATGATTGGTTCCTTGGACTTTAACATTTGTATCAATTGGGTCCCTAAGTTGACGCTGTCGATGATGTCAACGTTATCTGAATTTCTCCGAACCAAGTCAAGAAAAACCGCAATGGAGCCTATTGAGTTGCAGGAATTTACATGGGAACCAGTATTCCGCTGAATGCCAATGGTGGTGCCTGACCTGATGAATCAAGTCGAAAGTTTGATATGTCACCTGCTATAAATGCAGCTGTTGGTGTAGATGATTTTGACTATAATCGCCCTTTTGGATCGGAGGATTTAGAAGCAGAAGGTTATGGAGTAGTTCAACGTCGGTATATTCCTGATTTAATTTCTGTTCTGGATGATTGGTTGTCTCTGCCAGAGTATATTGACATTGGCTGAAGTTGAATTTTCATTGCAAGTTTTCTGTGGAATTTGGACTTTGGTGAATAAATCCTTTATGGTGAAGTACCTGTGACTCGAAGGAGGGTACTGGAACCATCTGCTTGAGCAATTTGAATGATTTTGGAGATGCCGGTTATTTTGTGAGCACTTCAGTGCAAGGAAGATAGTAGTATAGGTGGTAGTGACTATGATGCGCGACATGTTTTCGCTGGAGAAGAGATATCTAGTGGCTGAAAAATATGATGAATTGGCACCAGTGGCCGTGAAAACATGTGGCAGTGAAAACATGTGGCAGGTACACGGCTTTAGCCCCTGCTGCAGGGAAAAGTTGAACCATGGGTGATGATGCCTAAAATTAAGGGCAAAAAGAGGAAATTCAGTCTAGAACCAAAGATGGAGGCTCACCCCCGGTGATAGAGATTTACGGTGTCGAATATGTTGTGAGAATGGTGTCGCCTTGTTGCCGGCGGGAAGCTTGAAGACAATTTCAACAATGGTGAAAGAAATCGAGGAAATTGAAGGTGAACTGATGTTCTTGACGGGAAAACTTCAAAGCAATTGAAGTCAATTTCAGAGATTAGGAGGTTGATGTGAATTTAATTACAATCAATGTAACTTTGAATTACAGTTACCTGTGAAGAAGCTCAAAACTCAATGACTGTAATAGAACAAACTAGATTAAGCTGAAACTGAAGTACAAAAATGAAGATAATGCTGGCTTTCAACATTAATTGAAGGAAAAATGGTCTCACCGGTGAAGAGGGGCAACCGGGGGGTTTGTGGTGGAGGTTTTCCAGCAAGTACTTTGCAAAATTGGTGCAGGTGGAGAGGTCTGGAAGATACTATGATGATGAAGGACTTGGCTTGGAGAAATTCAAGTACTAAAGTAATTTGAGAGAGACAGGATTTGGAGGGGGAGAGTCGTCGCAGAAGGTTGAAGATGATGGTAGCACTGTATTTTACTATGTGAAATACAAAAGGTAGCTTTTGCTAACGTGCCATGTGGCACGTTATTATATCAAAAGTTAAGGACTCAATTGTGTGAAAATGGATGTCCCGGGACTTAATTGAAATTTTGGTTCAAAGTTGAGGGACTTATCATGTAATTATCCCTATTAGACCATTATTATTTCATATATGTGTCATGTATTTTATTATTATTTTTTTTAAAAAGTCTCATGCATTACTTAGATGTTCAAATGAGTACAGGGCTCTTTTAACTAATGGTGTTATTGAGATAGAACTCTATCTGATCAATGGATCCTCCTTTAAATGGGTAAAACATGGAATCTTGAAATGATCCTTAAGTTAGTCAGGCAATTTGGGAATGTTAAGAAAGAAACATGTTAAACCCCTCTATTATGTAGTTTTCATATAGGTCTGCTTTAATGATTCTTGCATAGGCACTAGGTTATGGTGCACTTCCTCTCATTTTTAATCATAATCCATGTGTCCAAGCATGTCATCATTTCTGTGGAAAGGAGTTGCAGGTCTGTTTATGTTCTATTGAGGGATCCTTCTAAAAGTTTGGTGAGTGGAGTGGACTTATAGGTGGTTGGTGAAGTGAGCCTAATGTTCTTCTAACAATCTAATCAGATAAGTTTGGGAAATTTGTCGATTAAAGCTGTCTATGAGTTAGATGCTGGCTGATACTCATAGGTATTAATTATCAAATCATTTACCAATTGGCAGACATTGATGTAGCCTGATGCAAGGGTTGGTCCAATGATGCTCCTAAAGAACTAAAGTTTGATACCTTTAATTTTCAGGTCTTTCCATTGCAAGTGGTGGGTGATTGAATGGGGGAACATTCACCTTTGCCAAATTTCTCTCCTTGTCGACATTTCCAACAATGACAACACACAACAGAGCCCTTGATAACCTAAAGTTTGATCACCTCTGTCAAATTTCTCTCGTTGTCTGGATTCCTGACAACGACAATACCTAACAGAGCCTTTATAGGTGACGGATGTTGAAATTGGAAGATTGGCTCTTAGTTGTCTTATTTTATTTTTTATTCAGAGGGAACTATTATTTGTAAGGCCAAAGAAGCACTTTATAGCTGCTGCTTTCTCCCAATATGATCAAAATCTTCACACCATTTTAAATTTGCCTTATTTTATTTTTTATTCAGAAGCAACTATTATTGTAAGGCCAAAGAAGCACTTCACAGCTGCTGCTTTCTCCCAATATGAGTAAAATCTTCACAAAATTGACATTTGCCAATTGGGTATGGATATAGAAATTTGGACTTCAATCTATTTATGTATTTAATCAAACTTCATTTGAGGCATAGTGGTTGAAAGTTGCTGTTGCAGGGTGTTGGATAGAGGGGCGATTGGTGAAATTAGGTGGAAAGTTTAATTGTGCAGATAGCTTCTTCTTGACTTCCTGTTGAGCTTCTTCTTAGACTTTCTCATAAGTTTTTCCCGTTTAGAATTCTGGGATAGAGAAAGTCGATTGAAGATTGCTAGTTGGAAGAAGCTATGTTGTTGAAATGGATGCTATGAGTTTAATTTTCATCTTTCTTTGGTTTATGGAGAGGAAAATAAAAATACTAAAATGGCTCTTTGGCGAGGTAAAAGCAACTAGGAACTGGTATGATAAAGAAGCTGATTGAATCACTGAGGCATATAGTTGAGGTTTCTGATAAGAACTATATCAAAAGAATTATGTCTTGAACACCAAAGAGGGAAAAAGAATCTAGGACATTGAGGGTAGTGGCCAACTATCAGCTAATTTGGGTGTTTTAACGAAAAAATTTCCATATGTGACAACCAATGCTGCGATGTATTGCTTGTTGGGCCGATGATGTGAAGTCTGCCCCATTCTATCAGGTACCTAAGATGTCTTTCTTCTCTTTTCTCGTTACAATAAATTCATCATCTGGTTGCAAAAAGGTATTCAAGGGTTTTCTATTGAACGGTATCAGTTAGGAACCTAACTTTTTTACTTTGAGAGCTACGGTGTTGTTTTTCCTTGACAATTTATCCTTAGGGTGAGGATTTGATCTGTTTTTAGAAGGTTCTCATAGGAAAATAGTTTTGACATTTTTGTAGCATACAGGAGGTCCTGAAGGGCCCTTTTTATTATTTATTTATTTATTTTTTATAGAAGAAAGAAGAAACAAAGGGGCTTTGGAGGGCCCTTGTGAATCATAATGTGAAGTAGAGTTGCTAAAAGTTTCACATTCAAATGCCTGAAAGTAGTCCTTACTTTTCTCCTACACCCAGCCATTTTTAAGTTGTCTTATGCATGTCTGACATCATATTGAATTTCTGATAAATGTTCGTAATGTGTGGGCAACTTTCCTATGGTTGGAATATGATATTCAGAAATCCTTAAAAGCGGGATGTTTTATGCTAAATAGCACCCACTGGTGCCATCTATGTAGTTTCTATAGTTTTAATCATCAGAAGAAAATTGAAAAATCTGGTTTCACTTGTCTAAAATAGTATATGTTTAGTTGCATTACTGATGTATAATACTAGTGTATCGCTCGTCTACTATGATATACTCATTGGTTTGATATAGTTTATGTATTTTTCCAATGCTTATCTTAGTTTGGTTATGTTTCTGGTGTTTTTTTCTGCAGTTGAACAAGAATGTTCATGGACCAAGAAGCACTGAAATTGTACATAAGAGGGGTTCTTTTTCTAGGGAAAGTAAGTGGTACTAATTTAAAGCCATTTTACCCAGATTTGATTTGTAGACTTCAAAAAATCTGAGCTGCTTCTAAGTTTAAATGCATGTTTTGTATTTTTCTCCATGATATTTGTTTTTCCTGTTCATCCTATGATCTATGCAGCTGCAGTCTTGGGTTAAATGTGGCTGTTTTGGCCAATGGGTTAGAAAATATTGTTGCAGATAGTCAAGATGGATTTACATGTAGCTATCTATTACATCCAACAAAAATTTCTTTTGATTAGATAGTTATATATAAGTTTGCTGTTGATCCTGGAAATGATCACAAGGAACTTTAGTGATAGCAATTTAGATTGTCAAATCCAAGAGAAAATTTTGCTCTGATCCTGCAATATTGCAGGGACTAGGAACCTTCACATGGTTTAGTCGTGCTTCTGAATTCTGATGGTATGTATTGGTTAAGGTGTTGCCATGGTTTAAGTCATTGCAGTTCAGGAAACTTCTAATTTACTTTACAAACACAATAATTACGTAGAGTTTTGAGGAATTGCTCATGTTGAGAATAACAACATTTCCTAATCAAACAGGTTCGGCCCACCTTGGATGTGAGAGAATTAAAACGGGAGATGTATAGCAGCAAAACAAAGAAGAGACCACAAAATAGGAGATCAAAAAAAAAGAAAAGAAAAACCGATAAAACTCAATAACAATGAAGATGTTCCCTATCATTCTCGTAAGAAATATTGAAGAGGCATGGACATGGACATAGTGATTTGGCTTGGTTAAAAAAGTAAGACTTGAAATAGTGGGGATGAATGATAAAATGTTTTGTTTAAAAATTAAATATTCGTAAAATAGGCATCTCTGAAGAGGCACTATATCCCGTTTGAAAGGAGCATGGATGCATAGGATGTGAACGTAAATTACCAAATATGAATTGATTAATCTCTATCTTGGATATGATTTATACATTGCTTGGACACTCCGGAGAATTTTAGGTTTTATTTTTTATTTTTTATTTTTAATCCTAGTGAATAAAAGTAAATGAAAGACATAAGTCTAGTCTTTGACGATTTGGGTGTGCATTACTTAAATTTTGACGAGTGCTGTTGTTTGTAATGGTATATGTACTAGCCTTAATGATTTGAAACTAAGGCTGTTAATTGGCCATATGGGCCAATATGGTGATTATTTCAACCGCTGCAAGACAACTATGTTGCAAGAAAGAGCAATCGAGTTTTGAGTAGTTTGGGGGGGGGAGAAATTGAGAACCCTAACCAAAATACAACCATGTTGCAGCCATAGAGGCCATGGTACGGTTATTACGGCCACTCCATAATTGCAACATGTCATGACCCGGCTGCAGTGTGAAAAACCCTGTTGGTCTATAATGGGTAGTAATACCTCTTCTGCAAATATCATCACAGCCATATTACAGTCTTAATTGTGCCCAACACACTTTTTGGCCCCGATTGCAACTTAAATCAACATTTCCTTGTCTATGCATGTGATAAGGGAGGGTGGCAAAGAAATGTTGAAAAGGAACCAAGAGGGTGCTAGTTGGATAGAAATTTAATTTGATAGATCGCTTTAAAAGGCATTTGTGACAATTACTTATATTAATTGATATTACTATTTCATACATGAGGAGAGATTCGTTTATGCTCATGTAAGTCATTGAACTTGAACCACTTTCTAGCCGCATATCAAATCTACATCCTAGATGTGTTAATGTAATTAAATTTCTTGTAATATTTCTATGGAATTTCTCTTAAATCTCAAATTTTGACCATGTCTTTCTTTCCTTTTTGAATTTCCCCAAGATTCTCTATCTCTCTCTTTCCTAAATCTACTACCTCTCTCTCTCACTCCCAACATCTCTCTCCTAGTTAAAACCTATTTCATGCTTTTCAAGCAATAAAAATTGAAAGAGTTACATAGAGATGAGAATGTGAACTTGAAATGATGATTGCCACTTATTGTAATTTATCATGGGTTAGTTTAGTTATTGTAATTATTGAAGGCTTTAAGATTACTGTCCCTGTCAAACATTTATAACCAGGAAGAAGGATTGTTTATTCTGAACTCGAAACTATAGATGCATTTAGAGTTTAGATTAACTACTTGGCTGATTCTCAATGAATTTGAACAATCAATTTTATGATTCCACTTGTAATTGATTGAAGCCTCATAAGAAATTGCCCAGATGATTGCAGAGTGTTGGTTACTTCCTCTAACTAATATATCATGGCCCCTGTTAAGCAACCAAAAGAAAAAAATAACTTGACTATTATTGCGATTGGTTTCACATTCTCGTAATTCCACCATGTTTGAGAAATGAAGAGAGAGAAAGAGAGAGAGAGAGAGAGAGAGAGAGAGAAACAAATGAGATTTAAGAATAATTTAGGGAATTTATTTTATATATACATAAAGAATATATTAGATGTAAGAAAGAGTGTACAAAGAACTCCCAAGGTTAAGGATAAAAGAACTCCCTAGGTAGGATAAGATCTTCAAATGTAATAACGAAATATGAAATGCATTTTCTTAAATGTGTCCCCAGATTTTCTAAGGCACCAAAAAGGGGGGAAAAAAGCAATTTTGTCCAGAAAAGGCAAGTGTCAATAGTCTGATTGTGAGAAATTGTGGTATTCTGCTCTTCATGTTCTTAAGGGGATGGGGAAAAATGTGCTTTCCACTATAAGTGTACGTCTTGTTACCCTCCGAAGCCTCTAAATTTGGTAAGGTAAAAAATAAGTAAGTCTTTTGAGGCAAATCCAATCATTGTCCGCAAAGAGGTGGTTCCACATCTCCCTTGCTAAAGAGCATCATAAAAATAAATGACTTCTAGTTTCACGATTGATGTAACACATGATACATGCATTCAGGGAGATAGCTTTATGAGGTCTATTCTTTTGAAGTAGATCATTCATATTAATTTTATAAAGCACCATCATGAGCCATATAAAAGCCTTAACCTTGATAGCAACCTTTGTCTTTCATGTGAAAATGAGGGTCTTAGGGAAGACTAATTAGATGGGAAATGAGAGATGTACATGTAAAAGTTCGTGAAGAATCAAGACTTCAAGACACTACAACAACAAACTGAGTTTTAATCCCAATACTTTGGGATCGGCCCAAGACTTCAAGACACTAAACCTAGGAATATGGGGAGATGATCCACTTCGCTATAAGAGAGAAATTAAAGAAGAAAATGACTTATCTAATAAGATTCCTTAAGAAATTAAAATCCCAAGGGATCAAATATCTTCCTAATTATAGAAATCTTTGATAGGAACGGAGTGAAGTCTTGAAAACCTATAAAGGCAAGGGAAAAAAATGGGCAAGGGCAAGTCCTCAATCCACGGATCTTCCCAAAATAGGACAAAAGAACAATTACCTACCTTAAAAGGCATCAAAGGAAGAAAATTTAGGGAATCTGATGAGAACAATCAGATTTATTGGCTACAGAGTGGTCTAGATCGACATTGACTTATACTAGTGTAAACCTCGTTCGACAAGGATCCACTTTTACTGGTGTAAGTCTTATTAGAGTTTCTCCATTTCTTGACCGTGTAGCTACTTTAAATCTAATGATTGTAGAAGAGAAAAAGTTTATTTGGTAGTTTGATTGCTCCTTTATCATGTATTCCATAATTTGTCTCTCTTCAGATTGGTGCTCCTTCTGTTCTATATTAATCGATCTTCCGAAAATAGATTCTCTCTCTCTCTCTCTCTCTCTCTCTCTCTCTCTCTCACTGCTAGCTTTACTTTTCATTGTTGCTTTAGTCAAATTGATTAAAAAGAGAGAAACAACATTGTTCTTGTTTTCAAAGGACTTCTACTTTTCCCTTTTATAGTAGGTGATGCTTATTTAGATGCAGAGGAAATTGTAATTACTAAAGAGTAATAGAAGCAATGTCCAATGAAAAATGAGTCATTGGACATAATTTACGTATTTTACTCAGTGAGGATGGTTTGAATGGTTTATGAATTTAATCAATGGTTACTTTTTATATTTAATGCTTTGAAAATTAGTGCACCCAAAAATGGAAAGCAAAATTTTGAAGATTTTTACAACTGTCGGATTTAAATTGGAAAGTGGGCTTTGATTTAAACACCAACACAGGTGTAAGCAGATCCTCCCTTTTTGTACACATATGGCTAAGCACCTCAACATTTGGCATTTAAAATTGGTTAATATCTTTTGTGAGTAGGTAATGATTAATATATCAATTGCTGCCAAGTGCTTTTGAATTTCTTCATGTCATGGTATTTTGTTGTAATTTATCTCATGCTTCATAGATATATTAATATCAATAATATTGGGTTGAGTGCACATTTTCATGCTGAACTTCGCCTAAAAATGCAATTTGCACAGAGAGTCAAACATTTTTGTTGATTTGCTTCCTTGATTTTGCAATTTCGTGCCAATGTGACCTTATCATTACTTTTCCATCAATAATTAATGACATCGCTGTTATCTGCACTGATAACTTGCCAAGTGGACCATTTATGATTGCATTACAAGATGATATCACAAGGTGAGAATTTCTTTGACTTAAAAAGCAAAGGAGAAGCAAAAATGTGATGTAACTTGATGACTATCGGATCGCTGTGAATGAGATATACAAACCTTCAATAGGAGGAGACTTCACAAATATTGAGTGGAAAAGCCTACAGAATTTGATTAACTTATATCCTTCAAACATGGATTGAACAGCAGAGGTTCCGGAGTCCATGACAGAATTGAAGAGATTGAGATTCCTGGGTCTTTATGACAATGATCTCACATGCAATTTATTACAAAAGTTTGAAGCTTTACCTTTTTTTTCTTTTTTTTTTAAAATCTCTTGACCATAACTGGAATAATCTGACAGGAGAGCTTCAATTCTCGGAGTTGTTTTCTGGGAAAGTGGGAAGAGAGTTGGAGCTTGGAATAACCCAGCTCTTCGTTCTCCGGTTGAACTAATTGACACTAGTCATGTTCCAATTGGCATAAAATCTTGCTGGCAGGAGGTCAATCTTCTCGATCATGTTTGAAAAACCAAGTGATGGGGATTTAGTTTTAACTGTAGTTCACGGCATGTTTGAACACAAACAGACATCAGTGATGAAGAAGGAACAGATCTGTTAGCCCTAGGCAAACAATTTCTCCTCTTTTCTTTTGAGACACAAGATGGCATCACCGTGTAAGGCTTTTTGACTCAAATAGAAAAAAATGCAAAAACAAAAATGAAGCCCAAGTTAAATGGTCAACATGGCGAACGATTCCAGTCACGTCATCATCCACTTGTGGAGAAAGCAATGGAGGAGGCACATTGATACAGAATGAAAAGTTGTGGGAGCAGTTTGAGCTTAAAAGAAAACTATGAGGGGCAAATTGCATTTTAAGGGAAATTTCAAGGACCAATGTGCACTTAACCCTTAGCACTAATAATAATTGTTACTAACATAATGTTGGATGCATTTTCTCCGATTCTTGCCTTGAAAATTTTGATTTATGTTCAGTTATTTCTGATATACTTACATACCTGGCATGGCCGAAAAGCATCAACACAAAATGTTATGAGTGGTTTAGTGGAGTTCGCATTTGCGTTTGTTTCTTGAAAGTAGGATGGAGGTTTCTGTCAAGTGTGTGGCTTAGCAATTTATTGTGCTTCAAAGAAGCAAAAGAACCTATTGAAATTTTTTTAGAAGTCTTTGGTAACACCAAGAGTGTTGTGGGTGTGACAAATTAGCTTGTCATTCTTTGGACAAAATATATGAAGTCCTAATGACTAAATGACTATGTAAATCTCACAACTGCTCATTAAGTTGCACATGAAAGCACATAAAACTATGGGCCTTCAATGAATTCAATACCGGAAGGGATACTACTGATGTTGCATTCTAGTTTGCATTGCCTTCCCTGGGCTTTGTTATTCATTCCCTTTTCTTTAGATTCCTAGTTTTCTTTTGAGTTTGTGTTTTAGAGGTGGGTTGTGGGATTTCCTATGTATTTCGAATTTATGTTGGATGCATGAGGATATATATATATATGTGTGTGTGTGTGTGTGTTTGTGTGTGTGTGTGTGTGTGTGTGTGATATTATGAGTACAATGCATGCTTCTAATCATTCTAGTCGCTTCTAATCATCATAGTGGATAGGATCCCCATTTCTTCCCCACCTTTAGGATTATGCTGAGAGTTGGATATCAGGTCATTCTTAGTGAAAAGCGGCAATTTGAGATTGGACCTGATATTTCAGTGTCTGGTTTTAGTTGGGACTATCAAAGTGCCACATGCCCAAACCCTTAAAAGATATTGGCATAAAGTATAATAAGTTGAATCCTGAATCAAGAGCCACAAGAAATCAAGAGCCACGAGAAGCCTCCCCCGCGACCCCACCCCTCCCAAAAGAAGAAAGCCCTCAAAAGAGAAAATGACAAGTGGAAGAAACTAGAAACATATTAAGAAATGCAATTTTGCTAACAAATATTGATGATGCAGTTGACCCTGAACCCTTTATTCCTTTGTCCATTGCACCTAGTAATTAGTCTGACATGCATCTGAGATTGGAGTTCTACTTGTCCAAAAGCAAAATCTTTGTGTTTCTGCAAATTTTTCTTGTTTGTTTACCAAGTTAAGTTTATACTCAATTCAATTGCTTCATGTCCTTGGTGCTGAAACATTTTTCTTCCTATATTGGGCAATATACAATTCAAGATCTAGTTGTTTCACATCCTCATGCTGGTGAAGAAAAAGGAAGATTATGTTCCTGGCCAGTTTTATAAGTTCCTTTACTTGCCATGCATTTGTTGCTTCAGTGTTTAACCTCCCTGGCTTATGGTTCTCCTTATCTCCCTCTTAGCACTCCACTTATTGCTTTGGAACTACCATGTTTCTTTTGTTGGTAGAACTTTCCCTTATTTTGAAAATAATTTCTGGTTCTTTCTTTCTTTCTTTCCCCCCCTTTTTTTATCTTTGGTTCTCTTGGACGTGAGCATTTCTTATTTCTTGAGCTTTATGTGTATTCTCTTTTCTATCTAATAAAATTTCCTTTTTCGATTTCAAATAATAATTAATCATTACAGGTTCTTCTGTTACTGATTGGGTTCAAGAGTCGGATCTTCCCTGTTTTAATCAGCATATGTTTGAGATAGAAAGCAACGAGGATAGCAAAAGGTGGTCATCACAACCACATTCTTTGCCAGCTCACTTAGCAGATTCGAAACCCATTTATAGAACCTCTTCATATCCTCAACAGCAACCAAACTTATCAAATGAACCAATTTTTGTTCCAAAATCACCTTTTACATCATATCCTCCACCTGGTGAAAGATCTCCTCAGGCTTCACCAAACCATCTTTCACCCTCCTTGAATCAGTATATTGCAAATGGACCTCAGATGCCATTGTCTGCACCCAATCTTCCTCCCTTCTCTAGCCCCCAGCATCAATTGCCTGGACTACCTCATGGATCTCATTTTAATGGAAGTGCAACACAGGTTATGGGTCCTGCTTTGTCTGCTAAAAATCGACCTCCAAATCAATGGGCCAGCCAGACAGGCTTATACGGTGGTGATCATTCTAGCCTCTTGAATAACATAATGCATCAACAAATTTCTCATCAGAACGGTTTGGTTACCCCACAATCAATTGCCCAACAGCAATCTCAACAACATATGATGCAAATGCATCATCTAAATCAGCCATCGTTTGGCCATCTAGCAGCAGGACTACAGTCCCAGCTGTTGAATCACCTTCCACCTGGACTGCCCATGATGAACAAGTATGACGCATTGCTTGGGCCCACTGATCCAAGAGATCAGAGACCAAAGTCAATGCAAAAGGGTAGACAAAACCTGCGTTTTTCTCATCTTGGCTCTGATGCTAGCGGCCAGAGGAGTGACAGTGGGTGGCCTCATTTCAGGTCAAAGTATATGGGTGCTGATGAAATTGAGAGTATTGTAAGAATGCAACTTGCAGCAACACATAGTAATGACCCATATGTGGATGATTACTACCATCAGGCTTGTCTTGCCAAAAAAACTGCTGGTGCAAGGCTGAAACATCATTTCTGCCCAACTCACCTCAGGGAGCTACCATCTCGAGCTCGTGCTAATACTGAGCCACAAGCTTTTCTCCAGGTTGATGCTCTTGGGAGGATTCCTTTCTCTTCTGTCCGGAGGCCTCGCCCTCTTCTTGAAGTTGAACCAACAAATTCCTCTGGTGCTGGAAGCACAGATCAGAAGGTTTCTGAGAAGCCTCTGGAGCAGGAGCCCATGCTTGCTGCAAGAGTTACAGTTGAAGATGGGCTTTGTTTACTTCTTGATGTTGATGACATTGATAGATACCTACAGTTTAATCAGCTTCCAGATGGTGGTGCCCAGCTAAGGCGGAGGCGGCAGGCCTTGTTGGAAGAGCTAGCAGCATCACTCCAACTAGTAGATCCATTGGGTAAGAATGGAAATACAGTTGGCTTGGCTCCAAAGGATGACCTTGCTTTCCTACGATTAGTTTCCCTTCCCAAGGGGCGGAAACTGCTATCTAGATACCTTCTGCTTCTGTTTCCCAGTGGTGAGCTTATTCGGATAGTTTGCATGACAATTTTTCGTCATTTAAGGTTCTTGTTTGGTGGCTTACCAGCTGATGTGGCAGCTACCGAAACAACAACTAACCTTGCCAATGTTGTTGCATCGCGTGTCCATTCCATGGACCTGAAAGCACTAAGTGCCTGCCTTGCAGCTGTAGTTTGTTCCTCAGAGCAGCCTCCACTTCGTCCAGTAGGAAGCCCTGCTGGTGATGGGGCCACCATAATTCTAAAATCTGTCCTGGAGAGAGGTACTGACCTTTTGGTTGACCCTCACGCTGCAGGCAGCTGCAGCGTATCTAATAGAGCTCTTTGGCAGGCTTCCTTTGATGAGTTTTTCAGCCTTCTCACAAGGTACTGCTTTAACAAATATGATGGTATTATGCAGTCATTGCTTGTACAGACCTCACAGGACATGGGCATTATGGGCTCTGATGTCGTAAAGGCAATTAGCAAAGAAATGCCAGTTGAGCTCCTACGTGCTAGTCTTCCTCACACAAATGAACATCAGAGAAAGCTATTATTGGAATTCGCACAACGGTCCATGCCTGTTGGTGGCTTTAATAATCAAGGTGGGGGAAGTGGAACTGCATAAACTTAAGTGTTGATCTGATGCGACATCATGGATAAAATCATAACTACTGCCCACCCGCCCCCCTCCCCCGGGGTGTGTTTGAGTGATGCAATGTGCCATTGGCGATAGTTATGGTGCCTGCCTAGCATTGCAATGTTCTGCTGATCTAGAATGAATCTAGTTGTTGGAGCTAAAACAAATGTGAAGGCAATCAGCGGTGGAAGGGTGAAACTATTTACATTTCCTTCATCCATTTAGTTTTGTCGCTGCGTTTCTAGAAACTCTGGGCTGTTCCTTTGTCTGAATTCCAAGTATTTGCTGGAATCTTATTTTATATTTTTATGACTTATTTATTTTAGCTCGGGAGCTTATTTTTATGCTCTGGTGTGGAACTCCAGATACAAGTAAAATGTTATGGGTGGGGTTCAAAATGTACAGAAACTTGCCTGTCTCCTTTATTTATATGTTAAAGAGATAGGTGAGGAAGGGCCTTTGTGATTGTGTCGAACCTGAAATGTGGCTGTCTATAGATCTGCTGGTGGAATTGTTTTGTGAAGAGAGCTATCTTGGGGAGTTTTTATTTTTACTTTTTTTTTGGGGGGGGGGGGGAGACAGTTTGGGGTTCACTTTGTATTATTTGTTTAGGTTAATCAGTGGGGCCTCGTTCGGAAAAAGTAATGAATCTGTAGTTGTTGAAACAAAGTTTTTCATTGAGATTAAAAACCCTTTT
The DNA here is from genome assembly GCA_033439265.1 of Dillenia suffruticosa. NCBI lineage: Eukaryota > Viridiplantae > Streptophyta > Magnoliopsida > Dilleniales > Dilleniaceae > Dillenia > Dillenia suffruticosa. Next base: position 9,675,242 of record JAVTVX010000005.1, read on the forward strand.
GTTTTCCTAATTGAAAGCACATGCATTTTATTCTCTGTTGGTTCTGCTTTTACTACATTGAAGAAGCTAATCCAATGCAGTAACTGGTATGTTCTGTGACTTCTTGAACAAGGTAATAGATCTTCAGTGTTTTGCTTTATTTTGCCGTCTATATCCACATAGGCTCCTTTTTTTCAAGAAGCAGGGAAGCGAGAATTGAATTTTGTATCTTTAATTCCCCACAGCAAAGATTTCAAGATATTTGTTTCACCGATTGAATTGAAGCTCTTTGCGTAGATCTTTTCATTTGCGCTCTAGTTTAGAGGAAGAAGAGGAAGAGCACCGTGATAGGGTTGCCTTAAACTAAGTAAAGGACTCTTACGTAGCATCTTCTATAGCCACATCAAGTTAAACTAAATACGTGGTGAATGCATTTTAGCCCTTATTTCACCTCTAGACAAAATCAGCTTGCCTTTGAAGTAAAACCAAGCAAAGGCTCTTAGGTAGCATCTGCTATTGGCATGTCAAGTAAAACTAAATATGGGGTGAATGCTTTTTAGCCCTTACATGTTTCCCTGCTTTTATGTTTCACCCGACACGTGGGAAATATGGTTCACCTTAGGACTCGGCATCTTTGGTGAAAACATGGTGTGTTTCTTATAGATTTGTAACTGTATATTTGAAAAGTAGTGATGATATGCCCCCCGTGCCTGGGTTTGACTTGGCGTGGGAGCGAGAAAAAATCGATATTGGGAGACTTATCTCTGCAAAGTGCATTCTATAGTGATCGGTTCAGATTTAATTGGAATAAAATCTCGAATACTAAACATTGGCCAAACCAAAGTAACAAAAAAAAAAGTAGTGATGATATTCTTATCATTATATATATAGAAGGTTTCTAGTTGGATGAATTTTTAAAAATATATATGCAAAAATCTAGAGCCTCGTGAAAAGAAAAAAAAAATGTTCAAGTAGTCAGCCACCCCACCTTCAATTTGCTAAAGTTAATATAATATCTCTTTAGTATTGTTGGTTAGCCCTTGTAAGTGAGTTTTTGTTTAGTAATGTTTTTGTAACAATGACTTATTTTAAGAGCTCCTTGTTTTCACTGTAATAAATTTTCTCAGTTTAGTCGTGTGATTTTGAACGTCTCACCAATCGGGTCATCAGACTCTCTGCCCGCTTTGTTGCCTGCGGTGATGCTTCCCGGCACCGTGATGATCCCATACGAAAGTAAATTGATTTTTGCCTTGATTTGGCTTTCATTTGTTATTTTCTTCTTTCTATTTGATCGTCTAGAGTTATTGGAACTATAGAAGAGTGGTATTGGGGTTTTATTGGTAGCTTTCTAATTTTGTTCAAGTGTATCAGAGCTCTATAAACTCTTTATTTTTTTTATTGTAATTTGATTTTTAATATCTTTTATCAATAAAAATGTTATTTCTTCCTTGTGGTCGATTTCTGTTACAATGTCACTCTAACAAATTCAAGATTATTTATTTATTGTGTTGTCCGACACTTTGTAATGATAAGATTTTGAGTGATTTTTCGGATTGCAACTTTGAAATGACAATTGGGAAGCAAAATATCTTTATTTCATGCTGTATTAAATCACAAATGAGTGATTTCGTCTAAAGAGACAGTTTAATGGTATAAATCTTCTCTCTTAATATAGTAATTTTAAATTTAAATTTTTTTATAATAAAAAGAAAATAAATGAGTGATTTTAATTTATATAAAAGATTCAAAATTATTCTGATTGCGGTAGCGAATGCCGATTCAGGGCCGTTCCTTATTTGCCATCATTTCAGTCAAGAATTTGATTTGATTGATCTGCAAATGGTATGTTGATCGCTATTTCAAGAATGAATTTTTGAAACCAAGTTTGAAATTGTGAATGAATTTCCTTCTCCCTCTTCTAAACCAGGCCAGGCCTTAGCTTTTTCAATTTCTACGTTGTTTCTAATGATTTTTCCTTTTTTTTTTTTGAGAAAAGTTTAAATTCAAGATTTTTAAGAAAAGGGAATTAATACTAATTTAGCAATAATTTATTGCTTTGTTCAAGGACTCTACGTTCATTGAAATGTTGGAGCCATTTTGGGCATGTAATAACACACCAGCATTCTTAAAATCAAGTACTTGAATTTCTTGTTTATCATCATATTCATCTTTTCTCTTGGTTCGAATCATTGATGTTCAAGCCGGGACAAGACCATTGACTACTTAGGAGGGTCCATCCCAGGTTTGACCGGCCCGGTGGGCAGGACCGTATGGTACAGTGATCAAAACTCGAGGTCCAGGTTGGCCGAGTGCACCTGTCAAAGGACAACAAATATCTCACTTCACGTATATAAAAAGCATCGAACCCCCCGCCCCCCCTTCCCATACCTCCTCCTTGTACTCACAATCCCTCTTCCCCCTTTCCTTTTTGCAAACCCTAGCCGATTGAACCGGCGATACGCCATTTACTCTCTCTCTCTCTCTCTCTCTCTCTCTCTAAGAATTTGGCTAGCCGTACAAAGCAGAGTCCTCCCTTCACTCTCTCATAACAGTATCGCCATTACTGTACCACATAACATTTTTAAGTAAATCTCTCTCTCTCTCTCATTGATTACACTGGATAAGAGAGAGATTTTGATCAGGTGGTAGTAGCAGTACTTGTAATGGTAGTGGTGCATGATACATGATGGCTTCAGCTTGCGTCAACAACACCATTTCCATGTCCCCTTCTCCTCCTTATGGCTGGTTGAGTAGCAGTACTTGTAATGGTAGTGGTGCATGATACATGATGGCTTCAGCTTGCGTCAACAACACCATTTCCATGTCCCCTTCTCCTCCTTATGGCTGGTTGAGTCCTCGCATCTCTTTCGGTCGCGACGATGACTCTTTCACTTCCTCTGCCAACAGCCCTCCTCCTCCTCCTCCTCCTCCAACTCACCCTCTTTCCTTTACTAAAGTTGCAGATCAACCGGATATTCTTTCGGATCTCGAAGTTTCCGGTGGGGATTTCGAGTTTAGGCTCGACGATCCTGTCACCATGCTTCCTGCTGATCAGCTTTTCTCCGATGGCAAACTCGTTCCTCTTCAACTTGCTGCCCTTCCTCAAGTCTCCGAGGTTTCCGTTTGTGTCGTCAAGTCGCCGGAGCCGGAGGTATCTCGCCGGAGAAGTGAGATTTCGACTACTGATCCTTATCTATTCTCCCCCAAGGCTCCTAGGTGTTCGAGTAGGTGGAAAGAGCTTTTAGGGTTGAAGAAGCTCCATCAAACGCAAAACACCAAGGCTGACAGCCACAAGCAAATTGCCTCATCTTCTTCCAACAATGGTAAATCTTTGAAGCATTTTTTGCATAGGAGTTCTAAATCGTCGTCCGACGCGTCTCTGAGTCTGCCATTACTCAAGGATTTGGACTGCGAATCCGTCTCAATCTCCTCTCGTCTCTCTCTTTCCTCTTCTTCCTCCGGACACGAACGCGAAGACCTCCCTAGATTGTCCCTCGACTCCGAGAAGCCACAACAAAATCAAAATCAGAATCAGATTTCACTCTCCAAGCCAAACCTTAACTCAACCAATTCCAATTCCAATTCCAATTCCAGATCAGGAGTTCGAATCGTAAAGCAAATGGAGAACGGCAACGGGAATGTCAGGGTGGGAAGGAGTGCAGTGCGGAGAATGCCTCCGCCGGAGACGGCAGCAAGCACAGTGGACAGCCCAAGAATGAACTCTTCGGGAAAGATCGTGTTCCAAGGGTTGGAGAGAAGCTCGAGCTCGCCGAGCAGCTTCAATGGCGGACCCAGATTCAAGCATCGAGGAATGGAGAGATCGTATTCAGCAAATGTCCGAGTGACTCCAGTTCTCAATGTTCCGGTTTGTTCATTAAGAGGGTCTTCAAGGTCTGGTTCTGTGTTTGGGTTTGGTCAGCTTTTCTCTTCTCCTCAAAAGAAAGAGAACACAGGCACAGGCACAAGCACAAGCAGAGCGCAACATCAGCATAGCAGTAATGGTAGGAACCGAACTGATCGAACATGAGCGGCAGGCAGAGGCAATCAATCATGGGTAAAATGAAAGAAAAGCTTTTGGGTGAGCAGTCATGTCTACATTTTACTTTTCATCTGCTTTTCAAATTTCATTTTCAGAAAACAAGAAAATACACCACGAGAGTGATGGGATTGGTTCTTGGTGATTTTTTTGTTCTCTCTCCTGTTGAAGATGTTAGTGTTTTGTGGGTAAGAAAATGAAGGGGTTAGAATCAGAATCCATGATTGATAAAAATTTTTAGGGTTTTTTAATTAATTAAAATAGGTGTAGGCTAGAAAGTGGGGTTGGCTGGATGCGGGATTGGAATTGGAATCTCTCTCTCTCTTTCCCATTTTTGCTTTGGTTTTTGGATTCATTTGATCACATGTATCCCATCGAATCAACTGGTCAAGAGAACAAAGTGCCTCGGTGGACTGTGACTCAGCCCCCAAGGCTTTGCCTTCCTTGCTCCCCTTACCTGATAGAATCTCACGCGCTTTTATTGCGCGTACTCTCGCACCTGAAATCAAGGGTTGAGTTGTTGTATTTGTAGGTAGCATGTTAGGACTTATCCATCTTTCCATCTTGCTGTCCTTTTCTGGGATTTTCATTGATTTATTTTAAATATATTAATTGACAGGGGATTTGTCGTTTAGTGGGTGTGGGTTTTTGGGAAGTGTAGTTCAAAATTTGAAAGCAAAAATTGATTAATTAATTCAGAGAGGAGGGGACAGCTTTGCTATGCTGCTTGGTGTTTTCTCTCTTTTGGACGTCAGTCTGATCCCAAACCACTCACTGGGTCAGACTCGGCCTCCCCCCCCAACCCCCCTCAACCTTTTTTTTAATTTACGCATTACACACACAATTTCTTTTATTATTAAATTATTTAAAAAGTAAAAGAAATAAATTTTGTATGTTTTTTATGGTAAATAAAAGATTCGGGTGGGTTTCCTGGCTAGTTCTTCTGAGAGCATGTGCTGCTCCTGCTTCACATGTCCATTCCATATCCCCATTGAAAAAGAAATCTCTTTGTACCCCATTCTCTATTTCTATTACTATTACATTCCCAACGGATATCTACAAGTTTTGGACTTTCCACCTTTTAATTTCTTTCTTTTCCTATTTTAAAAGCTTTTTCTTTTTTGGGGTCTGGAAATTGGGTTTGGTTGTTGGTTAAAAATTCTTAAAATTAGTAATCTACGATGGGAGCCGCGAAAGAGGTTAAAATTTTGGGGCAGACCTACTTCACTTCAATCACATCTCAAAATGGGTTGAACTGGAAAATGTTCTCTTGACCAACTCATCTCACTTATCAAAAAGAAACCTCAATTTTCAGCTCACGTTGGTTTGGGCCATAATTGATCCATCATATATGAAAGCTGAAAAATTGTAAATTGGGTTTTGGGGATTAGAAGTTTGTCCAACTGCAATGTTAAACTTATAACGTGACGGGTCAATGCCATAATTTTACTCCTTGCAATCATCAACATGCCCGAACTCAGAAAAGGTTGAGGCTTTGTTTTTTTTGTTTTTTTTTGTTTTTTTGGTGTCCTTGGACTTGATCCACTTGGTCGACCAGACTGAGATATCTCTTAGAGTGGTAGGGGTCTCCCAACGTAATCAATTCCATGGCCAAGTCAAGAGTCGGACTCGTGATCGTGGTTAAAGGACATAAAGGACACAGCAACCTACGTCAATTGTCCGTTGGTGTTGAGGCTTTGTTTTTGCCTTCTCAAACTTCCTCAAGTAATTTCCGTAGTTGGTAGATTTTGTTAGCTTTAATTGTTTTGGAGACTCTTTGACCATTCGCAGCATCTCATAGCTCAAAATATTTTGCTTTCTTATGCCAGAAATGGTGAGTTCTCTTCTTGCCCCACCCCAACTTTTTAATACAAATGAAGTTAATCTTTATTTTTTTAATTTTTTTACTTGAATGATCGACCATTTTATTAGTTCTCATTAATTCGGCTTGAGCCAGGTGTCGGACCATTAAGTGATGAGCTCTCTTAACATTTGTTTTTTCTCTTTTTAATATTGGAATTAAGTGGTTTTGCTGTTGGAGATGTTGGTAAATGAAGTAAATCATTAAGTTGTTTTAACTGATTCTGTAGCCCCTCTCATTTTCTTAACATTGATCACCTCTTCAACTCATGCCTGTCTATTTTTTTTTTTTTTGGGGGGGGGGGCGCACGTATACCTGTCTAATTAGAATCGAACGTCTCTATATGATAAGATTGTTAAGACGTAAAATAATAAATAAACACCTCTCCCTAAGTTTAAATTTTTAAAATGAAAAATTGTTCTTAGCTCCGTTTGGAACCCAACTAGTGAGAGCCCTGTCCTGGTGTGGCACCATGAGGCGACGTGGGCTCCATGAGATTAACGTGGTATAGCTCTGGAAAAGCCCAGGGTCCATCATCAGTGTACTGAAAAGGAACTTTGAAGTGGGAGAAAGAATTCAATGAATTATAATTTATGGATGCATAAAAGCGAAACAGGCACTTTTTGCTTGTCAAAAAGGCTCATCCAAATAAAGCATGCGTGGAATCATTTTTATTGGAAAGCCAAGGCATACAAGAAAAGAAAAATACGTTCCCTCAATCTTTCGAGCTTAATTTTCAATGGATAGAAAAATGCCAACACGAGGTTTAAACAGATACCAAGTTGGTAATGTCAGCTCTAGCTCTCTCTCTCTCTCTCTCTCTCTCTCTCTCTCTCTCTAAATAAAAAAAGGGGAGGAGCATTACTTTCCTAGTGGAATCATGTTCCTTGTTGAATCACAATGCAATTCCTTACCTTTCTTCCCAATTGAATACATCCCAACATTCCCGAGAAACACAAGATTCCAATTCCCCAACGCATTTGGATAAATCAGAAAAAAATCCCCATATGGCAAAACTGAAAAAAATCGAAAAATGGGTTCATTTCTCAAGAGACTAATCAATGGGTTTCTAGTATTAGTACTCTGTACCAATTTGGCGTGTAGGGCTGAAGCAGCAGGATTGGGATGCAATTGGGGGGTGCAGGCGAGCCACCTACTGCCAGCAAACATAGTGGTGAAGATGTTGAAGGACAATGGATTCACCAAAGTGAAGCTGTTTGAAGCAGAACCAAATGTACTAAAGGCATTGGGCAAATCTGGGATTCAAGTCATGATTGGGATACCTAATGACTTTCTGGCTCCACTTGCTAACAGTGTTGATTTTGCCATTCAGTGGGTCGACCGCAATGTTTCTACCTATATTTCCAAATATGGGGTTGATGTTAGGTTGGTTTCATTTTATCTTCCTATTCCTAAAACTATTTGATTTTGTCTTTCCCTGCTATTTTATCAAAATATAATATAATAGTTATAAAATTTGTAAACGGAAGAAATAAAGATGATAGGATTAGGAAGTGCAAGTATTAAAGTTTTTATTAGTTTTGTGAGATAATTTTTTAATATGTACAAGGGAACTAATAAAATTTTTACCACAAATCATGCGGATTGAAGGAATCATGCCATTTAATATTTTACCCTAATTGAAAATGCAATAAATGTCACAAACAAATAAATGATTGATCCATGTAAGGGAAAATGGTATAGCACCCACAAAAATGGTGTTAGATGAAACAATCATAATTTTTTGTATTATTACTGGTCACAAAAAGTGAATGGTTTGAAGAATACAATAACACTGAATTATTGTTAATGTCTGGCGTAGATACGTGGCAGTGGGCAATGAACCATTCCTCAAGACATACAAAGACACCTACTTGCAAACAACATTTCCGGCCCTCAAAAATGTGCAGGCTGCTCTAATCAAAGCCGGACTAAGCCGCCAAGTTAAGGTCACCATCCCTCTCAATGCGGACGTCTACCAGTCCGACAACGGTCTTCCCTCGGGCGGCGACTTCCGCTCCGACATCCGTTCCCTCATGGTCTCCATCATCAAGTTCCTCAACGACAACAATGGCCCTCTCACCATCAACATCTACCCTTTCCTCAGCCTCTACGCCGACCCCAACTTCCCGGTTGACTACGCCTTCTTCAATGGCGCTTCCAACCCTGTAGTGGACGGCTCCATCTACTACACAAACGTTTTCGAAGCCAACTATGACACCCTCATATGGGCGCTCCAAAAAAACGGCTTCCCTTCGACGGCAGTCATTGTTGGCGAGATTGGCTGGCCAACGGATGGCGATCCTAATGCGAACGTGGGCTACGCTCGTAGGTTCAACCAAGCACTTCTTAACCGTATCAACCAAGGCATTGGAACCCCGAAGAGGCCTAACAGTCCGCCGGACATATACCTTTTCGCGCTCATAGACGAAGACCGCAAGAGCATCCAACCCGGGAATTTCGAAAGGCATTGGGGCCTTTTTTACTTCGACGGGGCAATCAAGTACCCGCTTGACCTAGGCAGCGGTCGAGCCCTCGTGGCAGCAAAGGGGGTGGAGTACTTCGCGAGGCAATGGTGCGTCATGTCACCGTATGCAAGCATTTCAGACCCCAATTTGGCGGGAAGCATAACCTACGCGTGCACATACGCGGATTGCACCAGTCTTGGTCATGGCTCATCGTGCGGTAATTTGGATGCAAAGAGCAATGCTTCTTATGCTTTTAACATGTTTTATCAGACGGCAGATCAACAAAAGGGTTCTTGCGGATTCTCCAACTTGTCTGTCATTACGAAGATTGATCCCTCCCAAGATAATTGTCGATTCGAGATCATGATCGATATAGGGAAACATGAACTGGGCAACAACACCACTTCTAATTCGCCTTCTTTTCCCGGGGATCACAACCTTCTGTTAGCTTTTCTGTTTTGTTGGGTGTTTTCTGTTCATTTGTTTTTGGGTGTATAGACCATTCTTTTGGAGCTTTTAGAAAGATATATTGTACATTTCTTCAGAAATCCTTTATTATATTGTTATGAGGAAGTGTAATTGTGGTTAAATCACCTCACCAAAAAGTGGTGCTCTTTTTTTTTTTAATAATTAATGATTATTTAAAATTATATTTTAATTAATTTAATTCTAAAATTATTAAACTTAATTTAGAAAAAATTCTTGAAATCCAATTTTTTTCATTACAAAAGTGTCGCTGAATCATGATTCCTTCCGAAGAAGAAAGAAAATAGAAGAAGAGTGGGGCGCTAGAAATAGAAAAAGAGTGGGGAGCTAGGAAAAAGAGGGTGCAGCGTGGTTTGCAATAATAGATGAGATTTCTCTCCCCTTCCCCTTTGGCCCCTACCTTGTTCCGCGAACATCTCAAATAATTTTCACTTCTTGTCGTTTATGACCAATCTTGCACCCTTTTGGCATCACCCATCCAACCCCCCCCCCTCTCTCTCTCTCTCTCTCTCGCCGGGTTTTTACCCATTTTCGACTTTGCTTGATCCGAAGAACGTAAAATTCATTGAGATATTAACTTTTCTTTTTTTATATTTAGCTCCGTCGTCATTTGATATCTAAAATTTTTTTTCGATTAATCTGAATCGATCGCTATGAAATCCACTTTATGAAGATAAGTCTTTCAATATTATTTTTTTCGTACTCAAAGAGAGTTAAACTCTTGACCTGATTAAGAAAAAAATATGTCTATTTCACCTACGACAAGTGTTGGTATTGAGATATTAAATTTTTTAAACATTTTTTCTCTCGGTTTTTAGATTTTAAATTCGAAATATCTAGTTAAGAGAATAAACTATCTATTCAACCTAAAGAGTTTAATCTCTCGCTTCAACGTAAAATTTAAAATTATAGTGTAATTAATTCAATTCAAATGTGTATAAAGACCTTATTTAAAAATGATTCTTTCAATATAATTTTTTCTATTTTAAAATTTCGAATCCAAAATTTGATTAAAAAATTTAATATCATATTTTATTAGATCTACTGTCTATTTCTATCTAACAATTCTCTCAACATATTTTTTTTCATTTCTAATATTATAAATTCAAGATTTAATTAAAAAATTTAACTCTCTCTCTCTCTCTCAACGTAACTCTCCATTTCTATCCATATGAGTCTTGTTTGATAGGAGCACCAGAGACGCTATTGGTGTTGGGTCCTCACTAGGTCTACATCCGGCCGAGTGTATAATTTAATTTTCCGGTTTGACTTCATCCAAGTTTCGCAGTCTACCGGGCAAAATTGGGTTGGAAATTATGGCGTAAAATCAACATAAAAGAAATTATTTCAAAGTGAGCCATTTTTATGATAACTTCAAGAGTAAATAACTGGGTTCTATATGCCGCAAAGTATCTGATGCTCGGACACTCGAGTAAATAAAATGCAGGGATTGGCTTAGGGGAAGAAGAACAAAATTGCAAGAATGTTCATTGCATAGTGAAAGAAAGGAGGGTAAAGCATTTATGGAGATTTGTTTTACTATTTTTTTAAATATTGATATTTATAAAATTTATAATTTTTAAATTATTCTTCAATGATTTTATCATTCTGTCAAATAGAGAGAGAGAGAGAGAGAGAGAGAGAGAGAGAGAGAGAGAGAGAAGCTGGTGTCGTGTATCCATGAGGTGGAAAAAGCTGAATTGGTCATCTTTGACAGAAATTGGAAAATGCAAGATCTAATAGGGTCAAGCCTTGTTGTCTTGGAAATTACTTCCCTCTTCCTGGTTTTTTAAAATGTATCAAACTGCATTTATTTATTTATTTATTTGCACAAATAACAATTTTTTAATTTTGCTATAAAATATTAACCATGTGATGATTTTTTTCTTATTTATAAATCCCCCCCATGAACCCGATTCAATTAAATAAAAAAAAAAGTTAGCACAATAATTTGAGGTTTGATGTACAAGCCACTGTTTGGAAAATCTCAATTTACGTCTATCTTTTTTTCTTTTTTTTTTTTTAATAATTTGTGACAATTTTCTACTAAAGTAAAAAAATTTTAACAGTAAATCTATGATTTTGCAAATAAAATATAATAACCAATTATAATTATATTGTTAATTTATGAATTCCCATTTAAGTTGATCTCAAAATTCTCAAATGGGCCTGAATGACTACACCCTTCGATTTAAAAACCATATTATATTAAGATAAGCCTTTTGTGTTTAATTTATAAAATTCTAGTATTTGTTGAGAAATTTTATGTTCTTTTAAAAAATTTTTCTATATTTTTATTAATTTCTCTTTTGTTTTAAGTGGGAAATACTATAACAAGACGAACAGTCTAATGGTACAAACCCTCTTCCCCCAATCTGGTGAACCCATATTTAAATCCCTGTGCAATAAAAAACTGCTGACATATGGTCGGAATTTCAGTGTTTGTGATATGGTATTACACCATAGATTTTGCTAGCATACAGAAAACAGTAATATAAGACTCAATGCTGCATCAAAAAAAATATAAGACTCAATGAGTTTGAATTTTCTATTTGTTGCATAAAAATTGCAACAAGATAAAATAAAGCATTTATACAAAAGTAAAATAGAAGAATCACTGTTTGCTGCCTGTGGAATAATAAATTAGGGCACAAGGCATGTTCTCTCTCTCCACCCGCAGAAGGTTGATTGATCTGATTCATTCGTCGTAGAGTCTAACAGTGGGTACAGTAGTTTTTAGATGTCATTCGCCTGTGATTCGTCACGTGATGTTCATTTTGCCAAATGAGGCATTTTTATCGTCTTTTTGTGTTGTAATCCTATTCCCTTTCCCTGTGCCCTGCACCATCTTTACTTCTGCAATCCCCCGCCATTATTTCTGTTTTGAATTTATCTTGGGAAGTCCCCATCCCATTGCGCATAATCATTTATGTTACAAATTATTGTGCAGCTGACTTGGGCCTGGACCTGTTTCACTTGTTAACCTGGAGTATTTTCTCTTGTGGACCTTAAGTGGCTGCCTAGGCCAACTATGCCACCGGGCTCAAATCCAGGCCAGAAGAAGGCTTGCCTAACAAGGGATCACTTGCTAATTTTAACCCTAGTTTATAAGATTACATGCCAAGTCTGATCATGGATTATTTCACTCCCTTTGATAGATCAGAGACTTCATGAAAATCAGCACTGAATTTCATCCCAAGTGTAGTCTAAAATGGTTCCGGAAAAAACAAATGGCTCCACACACGCTCTAAACAGCTGCTCCACTGGAGAGCTCCTTAATGACCAGTAAATTGCCTAACATAGGTCAAAGTCCCCACAGCAGAACATCCAGTAACATGACACCCAAGTCCAGCCTTAGTCTTGAAAAGCGTAATGTTTCTCAAGTATGATGCATTGATAATCTATTGTTTTTTTTCTAGGTCTTAAGTCAACCCAGCTTCAATGAGTAAAATGTGGTAAGGATGTCATGCAAGACTCATCAGGAAGAAGCATCACTATGATGCATTCACAAAATGTCAATAGCAGAAAGCAACAACTTTGATTTTGCACGCATCAACCTAAATCACAGCTCCCAAAACTATCAAGATACAAGGATTTCCACTAAAAATTGAAAGTTCTCAAACAATAGAAATATCTGACAACAACCTGAATTTCAAAATTTTCTGTAGGAAAAGTGATGTGCGGATTTAGAATCATTAGCATCAAGAAAAGTTAAAGAGAGCTTAACAGGCTCATCTGAAAATGAAGTTCTAAAGCTAATGCAATGGGGCAGTTCAAAGTGCTTCATTGTATCCAGAACAAAGCCTATCAGCAAATTCTTAAACAAAGAAGAATCCAATATGCGTTGATTCTTAACCAGTCAAAAATTCTTATGTACAGTACAGATGCTGCATTTTCAAAAGTTGCAAAGTTTTACCATAGCTACTAAGTCAATTAACTAAGGTGACAGACAACTTTGAATTTTATTCATGAGGTTCTTCTGACACTTTGTACCAGCTTGAATTCTCAATAAAAAAGGAGAAAAAATTTCTAGGAAAAAATAAAGGGAACTTTTCTATCTTTATAAATATATGGTATCGGAATATGCGATGGGTAGATAGACTGATCAACATTGATAAAATGAGTAGCTTGCTTTCCACATTTCAAAAGTTCTTGATCCCAATGTTCAAAAAGTGGCATAGATACTCTCTCACCAGAAATACATTGTATGGTAACATCCGTGACCTGTAGGACCTGATTCACAATATTGTAGCTAGCAGATAATAACTTACACAAATACAACTGATTGAACTCTATGATGCCCAAATATGGATACATGGGTCGATGTGGTTACAAAACTACGATAAATTTCCAAAAACTAAGATTCAAAGACGGGGATATTATGTTTTATTTATTCTTAAATTTTTATCAATAATACTTGAGATAGAAAATAGGTAATTGTTTAGTTTGCAATACAAAATAGTGTAATTGTTTAGTTTAAAAGGTCTCTCACTTAAAAGGGGAGGGGGGGGGGGGAAGAACAGTAGCAGATGGTATTTTTTCAGCAACAATGGTTCATAGTCACTTTTCTCTTTCTCCATTTGTCTTCTTTCTACTTTCTTCCACTTCAATAGCAGTGAGAGCTTCCTTTTCACTTCTCTGTCACCTGATGTAAAAAGTTGTAAGAGATTGAAGAGAGTCTATCTCCACCTCTCTCTCTCTCTCTCTCTCTCTCTCTCTCTCTCTCTCTCCCCTGTCACTTTGCCTTTAGAAAGGATGAAGAAATAAAAGCCTTAAATTGATTTAGGGCTTCAATTAAGTGAGCTAATCTTATTCACTTTTTATTTTTGACCATATACTTTAAAAATTTTATTTTGACCCTGTTTCTGAAAAAGAATAATTCTAATTGACCCCAGTCATATGCCATAAATATCCTAAGTGTGTTCTGGCTGTATCCTATCCATATTCTACATTTCAAAATTAATAAAATGTTCAGATATGCTGCATGGCATATTGATATGTATCCTGGTCATATGTAAGTGTATCCTAGTTGGATGTGTCAAAAGCTGGTACATGGTATATTTTGGAGTACCCATACTTCCTAGATTGAGCTCAAATTGATTAAACTCAACGTAAGAGTAATTATATTTAGATTTCTTGTCACAATGTATCCCTCCCCCACCCTACAAGAACAAAAACACAAGAAAATGGGAAAAAAGAATTTATAGTAAAGGATAGTCATCCTCCATTTTCCTTTGGATTTATGCAGCGAAAATGAGTTTTGACCTAAACGACTGATGAATTTGAGTTTTCTTCAAACATTTGGGTTAAGTATGGTGTTTTAAGCTGCAGTCTGAAATGATGAGTTAAATGCAAAGAACTGGGTCCAGAAATGGTTCCCTAGGTACAACTCAACAAGTTTATGCTAGTTTTAACGTTTTCAATCCTTTTATCCCCCTAAACCACAAGTACGTAGGCTTCTTGGATACTTTTCCGAGAGCATTTTGCCTTTGAGCATAACGAATAATTGGTACCCTTTTTGGTCATGATCCTAAAATTAGGCTCAGTAATACTTCATGTTTTTGGATATTCACGTACCTAGATATATAATTTTCAAAAGGTAGCCACATCAGGAAGTGTACATGATTATGTAAATGGACTCATTTTCACACATCATTCATGAGAACAGAAATGTTACAGCATTCTAAATGAACAATATCAGAGAAGAGGAATAGAAATAAGAAAACTAGAACCTGAATAATATAAAGTCCAATTAATACTGTCCTGCTCCTTCAGTGGTAGTTCCCTCTGCAACATGTGTATGTATATACGTTAGAAAAATGTTAAACTCAAAGAAACATGTAACTCAAGCCAAGTTTGTGGGCAAGAAGTTTCTAGCAATATCGTTCATATCTCTTGGGTCTGTAATTGACATCATAAAATTTCAAAACAAATTACGCGTAACCGCAGACAAATCCATTGGATGCAGTACAATACAGTACCTTAGAACTTATAATACAGTAAATTTTTTCATCGACATACTGTTTCCACGTCATGTGATGTTTCATGTTTTATGTTTGTATCTGTGCCTCATAACAAAATAGCGTGTGAGAGTGTTCTCTAAAATGTTGGAAAACAGCATATATAAGTATTCACTCCAGAAAAAAAGAATCAAATGCCACATAATCCCCACAACCCCCACACATACTGCCATCCTAAGATCAAATATCTTTTGGTCCATACATATAAGGTTCCTATGGGATTTTCAATCATAACCTGATTTAAATTTTGAGCTGGATAATTGATATTGAGATTGGCCAATCCTTTCAAAGAATTTCACAATTGGCTTGAAGGAGAGTATGGTAACCTTTGAAGGAAAGAAAAAGTTGTAGGCTAAACTTAATCTATGGAACAACTCAACTTGAAGGAGAAAATTGAACCCCAAGTCACTTGGCTAAAAGCTAAACCTCCCCCCACCTTGGATGACAATCATTGACAAATGGGGCCCTTAATTTATTATTATTATTATTATTATTATTTTTCGGTACAAGAAGATGCAACCAAGAGGGATGAAACCGGGGAAGGGAGGATGGAAGTGGGGAGGCTCTACCACTTGAGCTGTCCCCGAAGGACGGGGCTCCTAATTTATTTTTGGCTATTGAACAACTATGTCGCTATCACTGATAAGCTGCTTTTGCGGATAGATACTAGCACAAGGGAGGATTTTGAAACTTTTTAAACCCCTTCAGATTTTCCAAAGGCAAACAGTGGCAGAACCGCTAGCAGATGCAACCACAGGGGGTGGGGGAAGAGAGAGCTGGATGCATTGATTGAGAGAGTATATCTAATACATTCTCCACAATGTGGGAAGCAAAATCTGGATCAGAAGACAAGCTAAAGCAAAATTTATACTGCTAACAAATCTCACAGAAGCAAAGCAACTCTTCTGCCACCTAAATGTTGCAACTATATTACCAAGAATATTACAAAGCTTTCTTTATGCAATTATCTGCACAATAATATACAGTTGTAATAAAAAGTGTAACATTAAGGTAGCATGTGGTTCAGATAACGGGACAGAAAAGACAAGACACGACAAAAGTACTGGATGAAAATTTTGAAAATGCTTGATAGAGGAGTTGGAAAAATAACTTTATCAAGTTTTCCATCTGTCTCCTTCTCCATCTCCCATTTCTTTCCCAGAAAGAAGAAGCAGAAATTTGGCTCATATTTTGTCTCACAGAGAAAGACACGTCTCCTGCGTTGTGGATACCATTCAAAATGCTACCTAACCAATGCAACCTTTTTGGTTATGAGTTAATCAGTATTAAATTTCCAACTCAAACATGTTTGAACCACTCAATCATACCAATTCTAATTTTATTTTTTGGAAAACTACAAAATCGCCCTCAATTTTTTTTTTGGGGGGGGGGGTGGGGAATGACCTCCCCGCAATTTTTATTAGTGGAAAAATTGGTCCTTCCGTTAAGAACAATTAATTATTCCATTAAAATAATTAAAAAATACTATATATATTTTTCATTTTTACAAAAGAAGGTAACTTTGCAGCTTTTCCTTTATTTTTTAACTATTGACACCTGACTGTTCATCTAACACATACCGAAACTGCCATACCCTTCAATGTAGATGATAATTACAAAATGTAGTCCTATATATCATCAAATAGTTTTTCTTCCCTCACTCAATAAGAAGTTTCTTTTCTTTGGAAAAAAGAGTATGTATACACAAAGGTTTCTCAGCCCTTGAAAACATAGACCCCATACCTTGCCTTGATAGTTAACCCTGATTCCCCCCATATCCTCTCCTATATAGGCTATCAACAAATAAGAAAACCATTTAAGACCATCTCAACTGAAAGAATGTACTGTTTCCTGATAAAAGCATTTTTGTTCCCCTGCAAAAGGTGAATGGGTAGTGTTTTCTACAATTTTCATCATATGTCCTCAATTGTGTGGAGGGTCATGCCTCCTAATAGAAGAAATATAAAACACGGCAAAAGCAAAATAAACAAAATATAATACGCAGTACCTAAATCACCAATTATATGAGCCACCATCCACGTGGGAAGGAATAAAACTTTAAAAGTTTTAGTTTCTAGTATATTTCCATGAAAATTTTAGCAGTCTCCCCAGAAAACAACTTTCTAGCCACCAGTACATATATTCAACACTTCAATAAACAACTCATCAACGGGTTATGTGTCCAGCATCAACATCTTAAGCATCTAAGCATAATGGATAGCATAGGGTCTTTCGTGGTCAGAATAAGAAACATCAATAACCATGTATCACCATCAAGTCACTGAAACATATGCATAAGCTACTATTAAAAGCATGAACAACTGTACTCAAGACATGTATAAAAAAACCACAAATAACAACATTATTAGATTTAAGACCTACAAATGGTCCATATCAAGAAAGGGAATCAATTTCCCTCGGCTTAGTAGCCGCTACCCTTAGAACCTCCTATTGATCTTTAAAAAGACAGAAATAAGCAAGTGTTAGCTACGCAATCATCGAGCTGAGGAAGTGTAAGGCATCCACACAACACAGGGCATAATATTATATGCAACACATGAAGCAAACTACTGGTGCCGCATGAGTTCTTTTTTTTTTTTAGGAAGCTATTAATTCATGCATCATGCTTTACCATACCTTTTGAATTTGAGCTGAGAGGCATACTATTTGTGATTATGTCAACCGTTAACAAAATTTATAAAACTTACTTTCTTTATGTTACTGTTTCCTTTCTTGATAATTTAATTGTAATTAAAGAGAAAGGATTGAAGACGAGATTTGAGCTAAGAGAAAGACGATTTCAAGGGGTTACTTGAGTGGTGACTACCTCACCCCCGAGGTTCACAACCGGAATGCAAACATTAATCTCAAAGGGGTTTTTTCTACTCCTCATGCTGGTATGAGGCAGACTGAAGTGATCCATCTCCCCTCACCCTAGTGTGAGGCTCTGATTTTTCTATCTGATGAGTATAAATGATTACTTCTACATTATTTGAATGTGAAGCGTTGATTCATTCCTTTCTCATTTCAAAATGTGATCTATTCAATGCATGCCAATTCAATGTAATACAGTGCTCATGAACATGTGCTAAACTACTAAATTCTTAACATCAAGATCCTAAGAATTTACATAAAAAATTATCCTTCTTGCTTCCCCCGCTTCCCTCTACCGAAGCATCATAAGCTATAACTGATATTTTCCAAACATGACATTATTTAAAACATACAAACATAACATTGTTCAAAACATATGTTGCTCCTTTGAAATCTGGTTCTCAAGATTCTATAAACTCATATTCTAGCATATACTCAAGATCTGCAAAGAGATCATAGAAAAAAGATATGAATTCATCACAAATCATCTTATAATGCACTGTAATATCCCTCTCTTGTTTCAAGCTTTATTACAAAGTTGATTGTTGCTGCAATATAAAAATAACTTTTAATCGATACAGGCTATTTATGTAAGCTTGTTCACAAGGTCATACAAACTCATGTTCATCATATAAATTATGACATGAAGATATGACATTGCAAAGGAATAAATGACTCATATTCATGTGTTTTCTCTTCATGTCTAGTTCTGAAAAGTCATGTGAACTAACATCTAAACATATATAACATGGCATAAGAGAATGGCATAGAGGAAAAAGGGCTTAATACATCATACATATGCATAACTCATGATGCCGTATACTTTTTTTCCTTTCTTCCTTAAGGGTATTTTATTTTGTCTATTCAAACGCATCTTAGCTTTAACAAGGAATTTCATGCATTTGTGATCTTGTCGTTTAAGGTTATGAAATCATATTCTTATTATTCTATCAAGACATGAGGAGAAAACATTAGAAAAGGGTTTAAAAGCAACATAAGCAAGGATTGCAGAGGACTCCACTTCAAGAATTCACTGTATAGCCACTTCTCAATGAATAAGCTCATGGAATATGTCACCGAAATGCTTTAGAAGCCTAGTTTTCATAGGGGACAACCTCACTTGATTCGGAGTAGTGTGCAAGAAGTTATCGGGAGAAGAGTGAGTCATATTCAAGCTGTCAAATTCCAGTGTTTGTTGGGCTACAGGGGCTGGTCAATTTGCATATGGGCTTTCAAAGGGCCATTCTCAATGAAAACCCTCTTATAATATGTCATTTTAAAGAGTCAGAAGTTCAGTATTACACAGAAGAAGACCTCACTCAATTTGGACTCAATAGAGAAAGATATGAGCCAAGTATGGAAGCAGAGGAGGCTGTCTGAAAAACAGAATTCATGAACTTCCCTAAATCATGCAAATTTGAAATTCCATCCATAAGTCATTCTAGCATCTTGAACATATCAAGCGAACAAAATTAAAAGCTCTAATCATGGTTGAGTTGATCTTCAAATCTCTCAGCTACTCACCTTACTTGAAACTATGCTAACCCTAGACAAATAATTGCAGATAAAACATCCATTACTTGGAATCACTTCATCCAATCATGAAATTAAACTCATAAGATTGTTTAACATCTCAAAAACAATTCTCCGTCAACCAACAAAGTAAACCCATTCTCAAATCATAATTTCATTACTCACCTCTCAAACTCTTCCATGAGGATCTACATTTGTTCTTTGAACCCCATACACTTCTTTGAAGACTCCAAAGGCTAGCTTGGTTATATTTCAAGGGAGCATGAGATTTTTAGTGTTTAATGGTGCTTTAGAGTAATTTATAGTCACTTTGTGAAGGAGCCATGAGGAAATGTGAATGATGCTTGAGAGAGGAAGGAGAAGAGGTTTGAGGAAAAAACAAGTCTTGCATAAAACGGGGTGGGGTCCTCCACTAACTCACAAGATGGTAAGGTGATGTAATATGAATTTGTCTCACTTAAAAGGATGGAGTCCACTTTTTTGAAGATACTCGACTAGCGGTTTGTGTAGAGATCTTTAAAGCTACGGTTATGAGGTGCTTGTGTCAACAAAAGCTTACCAACCAAACTTAAGCAATCTTTCATTGGGTCGCATCTCTAAACATTCTGATACATATTTCTCTTGGTTTGAGCGAACCCAATAACTTTAATACTTTTTCTATATTTATTAGGCTCTAATCTTCTGACTATAACTTGAATGCTCACACTACCACTAGATCATTACTTAATCATACTACACTTAAAACAATTCAAGACACAAGAAGCCGCAAAGTAATAAAGTGCTTAGAAACTAATATGCTCGTGCCAATGCTCATGTTTGTGCTTATGCTTAGGTTTCTTCATTAGACCCTGGGACGGGTCCTAACATCAGTGGTCACCTTTTAATACAATTTGCCATCCCCTTCAATCTTTATCTAGCTACCATAGTCATGGTTATTATGATACCACCTTTACCCCTTCTAACATTCCAATCTTATCATGCTTATCAAGAAAAAAAAAAATGAATCACAACCTTTTAAGTTAAAAAGGAAGCAGCAATGCAACCTTCCACTATTTAACAACTTCCCCCCCCCCCCCCCCCGGGCAGGGGGACCCTATAAAAGGGCATCTACATGGTACATCAACGCAAAAGACCTAGAATTTGACATCACAATAAACCTTTGAAAAGTAAGACTTGGACATGACTGACAGCCCTAACTTTATAAGGCCTCCAGGCTTTGACAACTTACGATTTATCTCCTTCAAAGTTAATGTCATTTCACCTTGCTCAGCCAAATAAAAAGTTCCTTTCTTTTTCCGCCTTTTCTAACTAAATGGAATGCAGAGCCCAAATGCAAAAACTACACAAAACTAGGAGGCAGAAGTCCTGTATCATTAATAGCCAAGGTAACATTTTTTTTTCTTTTTCCTTTTGTGCCCCATGGGGCGGGAGGGGGATTCACATGGAGAACTAGATACCGGTCCTGCACATGAGCCATTCTGGCAACTGCTTCAGATCAATACTTCACATGCCTGAAGATGTGCATTGTATGCTTCAAAAATTGCAATTGGTCCATTGCTTAATATTCTTTTGCCATGTCCAAAGCCAAGACCATCATAATCTTAACAATTTTCAACACTGGCAACCTATAATATTTTCCAACTGTTCCTTTAGATAAATCTGAATTAGGCACTAGAAACTAAGGCCTTCATTGATGCAGATATAGTCTCAATTATGTGATTGGTTATTATTTCCTGCTATGATATTCTACAAATTGTTATACAATTTTCAAATAAGCTTGTGTCATTATGTAACGAAGGAAAGCAAATAATGGACAGACTTTCTGAGGTTTGAGCCTTCATAACAGAGGCTTGTATCTCAACTGACAAAAGATAATAGCCTCACTTACTTATCATTTCAATGAACAAGAAAACAAAACAAAAAATGCAATGTATATATTTTAGGAAGCAATCCGCAGCATGAATTTAACAATTATGTAACAAAAATTTAATTTTTGGAAGACTGAATAAAGGATTGTGTATGTTTAACAAGCAGCTCACAGTTTGAGATATCTGAAAATCAAGAGTTTGTAAAAGAATATTTTTTAAGTACCAAGTGTCCAAGTAATTCCGAAGTTATGCTCAGCAAGAATGTCCAACACAATAGTGGAAAATAACATATTTATTAAACTGCTGAAAGCACCACAATTTATGCAGGCATCAATATCTTGCATAAAAGTGTCAGAATGATGTTTACCATGTGGTAACCCTGTAGACAGGATACGATCAATATTGTCAACACGGTGTTGTATGGACTTTAATAGGGTATTCAATGATGAAACTCTCTTTCTGACACCTGAAATCCTGGCAGCATGCTGCATGATAAATGGCAAGGGTGCATCTTCTAATAGTTGATCAAGCTCTACAAATAAATGACAATAAAGAGTCAATTTAAACTAAAGAGAGAATATTTAATCTGATTAAAATACAGACATACACTGTTAAACTAATCAAACTGCAGAAAAGAACTGGTGGTATAGGACTGAATAGGCCATCCACTAATAAGAAAACCATTCAATAACCACCACAACCATCCCTTCACATCTCTCTCTCTCTCTCACACACACACACACACAACTTGCCTATGAAGCATTTCACCCACTATTACCAAAATGTCCTAAACTGTAACATGACCGGAAACACTATCATATTTTACATCCCTGATATCACACCTCACAAAGAGAAATTCTGCAAAAGCAACAGGTCTTTTAGAGCAGTCATTACCAAAAAAGGTAATAGTTTGGACAGTTTAAACACTTGCATTTGAACATTTATTGTTCTTAGTTTGTTTCATATACCACCAAATTATTATCATATAGTTTTTTTAAAGCCTTTTACACAGCTAAAATTGTGCAAGGCTCTCTCAGTGGACTGTAAAAATGGTAAAATATCAGGACAAGCAAATGCATGTGAGTTTAAGCCATGCATAGGATTGAATAGAAATTTGGGACCCGGTATCTCACAGTCCAGAATTAATAGGATGCTGAATTGGCTTGTAGACACGAGGGCCTTCATTAATTGATTGACTCAGAATCTTAACGAAGGCCCTTGATGATGTACCCTGAGGGATTGAGCAATTTCTTGGTCCTCTTCTCCCCATCTACATATATTTTACCGTTGGAAATAAAAATTTTTGTTTCTTTGATAAAAATAAAAATAAAAGTATGACCTGTGCTCCCTAGAGAACACTTATCGCTGACATCAATAATGCTTCACATAATTTGATTAGCTTGAAATCACCTCCTCTTCTACTATAAATAGCTCCTCACATACTTTGGGTAGGACTATTTTTGCCAGATAACCCAATTCCTTTGGCATAGTTTCTCATGCTCTTAAGCTCTGATCCTAATCTTTACTTATCTCTCTTAACACTTTAAGCCACTTATATGAAACAGCTCCTTGTGTTTGGTAACTTCTGGTACTCACCACATATTCTCGAGTCCTATTCACCCTCCTCTCTGCATTCCATCTTTAATTCTCCCTCACAACCTATACTACATTAGTGGTGCCAGACAATCTCTCAACACTATTACACACAAAGATTAGTCAATTGCAAAACATTTTTCAGTTGTCCCTTCCTAAAGAACAATTGCAGGACCTAAGAAACCAATAACCCTATAAATTGGTATAATGTTCTCCCTAGGTTATAGGAGTTAGCATTTTTGGGAGAGAGTGGGCAAAAACTAGATATTTGCCAGAAATATTGAGTTGGAAATAAGATTCAACGAAATAGTAAAGAGTTAATAAGACATTGAAAATAGTTCACCGGCAAATGTTTTAGTCTTGTAAATAGCATATGTATTTAATATTGTGTATATTACTTTGTTGTGTATACACACACACACACACACACGCACACATGTGAGCTGCGTACATCACTAACTATTGCAAAAAGGAGATTCCCCTAAAAAATACAAATGGCTTGCTCCATGCATTCCCCACAACAAGCTTCATACAATTTGCTTCTGCATGCAGGTTAGCCCTTTTTCGTGAAAAAAAAAAAGTGTGTAATTTTGGTAAACATGAGGGGGGGGGGAAGAGGTGGAATAAGTAACCCACAATTTGGAAGCCGTCAATCCAAGTTATTATTTCATATTTCAGTGTGGGACTCAGAGACATTATTGAATTAAAACAAAACAAGGTTGTAGATGTAGGTACCTGCAGTGAGACGAGTAATGGCCGAAGAGAGATGAAATTGGCTGTTGAGAGCGTCTTCAGCCTTACAATCGAAATCCCTAATTACAGTTGAAAGCGTAGAAGATATGGCTTTTCCCAAAGCATCACAACTACTACTAGCACCAACGGATGAGGGGGGCTCAGCACCGTCATCACCATCTACAGCCCCGTCTTCGTCCGCCCAACTGCCCTCCTGCACTTTCTCAGTCTCCGACTCAGACATGGCCACCCAAACCTCGAGGTGATACGGAGTTTCAAATTGAGCTTCTCAGTCGATACGTGTTAATGTGTAATTTTGTGAATTTTGCGAATTCTCTATGAATTTTAACCTCAAAGAGAGAATTTTAGTAGATGTTACTTTAAAACCCCGACGTGACTTTCTCTTCATAATCCTTTTGTCTTATATATTTTATAAATTAAAAATTAAATATTATTGATATAATTAAATAATTGTATAATTAAATGCAAAAAATATTTATGCAATCATGAGTTTCTGCTAACCCATTAAAAAGAAGCATCTTTGCCAATCTCGTTAAATGAAAATAAATATAATTAAATTTATAAAAATAAATATAAAAATAATATTTATAAAAGAAAATAATGTTTTATACATAATATAATAGATAATTGACAAGATGTATCATTTTTAAAAATTTTCAAATTCAAAAATAACACCATATTTGAAATATTGATTTCAGATAGTAAATTTTTAGAATTAAATATTCAAAAAAAAAATTAAAATTGAGGACCCGATTTTATTTTATAAGGAGCCGAAATAGCAAAGTTGCTTTCCAAATATTTGTTTTTCCAACGTGAGTATTGCATTTCAAGACTATTTTAATTATTTATATTGAAATTTTTACTATGTCATGTTTATATAATACCGACAACAATTTAATAATAAAATTTAAAGATTAAAATAAAATTAAAGAAGAAACCCACCCAAAGACATACATCACCTCAAAAATGTAATTAGTTGCATGTCACCACCTTTTCCACACAAGGCGTCCCACAAGCACCAACATCATGTAAGTTGCAGCATATGGTGCTATCTTCAATGTCTTCCAACAAATGAAAAAATATTTTAAGAATTAGTACTTACTAAGAAAATTATGACTGTCGAACGATTCTATGAATTAGATGTTTACTATCCACTAATTTTTATTATTTTGTAATAATCAAAAAATCATGTATTGATTTTTTTTATGTTAAGATATAGTTTGTTTTATTTATTTGAATAGATAAATAGTTTTTTATATTATTTATGCATATATAACATCTAATGATTTGATATATATATATATATATATATATATATATATATATATATGACTTATGAATGCAATCTGGTGACGATGTATACAGAAAATATAAATTATGGTTACATCAATTTAAATAGTTGATTTAAAAAGTTAGACACTTTAAGGTTAGGTGGCTAACATTGAGTATGATTTATAAATGATTTCCTAAAATATAATATGAATGGAAATTGATACACTTATAGCTGTATATAGTTTATATGCTCTTAATATTGAGTGTTCGTAGTTAAATATCGGAAACTATAATTACATATTTTGATATATTATTAGTTAAACTTTTATGTATAAATATGAGTATGTGGTTATAGTTAATTTGGACATGTTTACGCAATAGACAATCTATAAAAATTACGTCAAAAATTATCCTCTTACATTATACTAGTCAACTATCTGAATTCTTAAAATTTGTTAAATTCCATCGATCGATGTAAAACAAATTGAATATTTTTTATACCATCCATTTGGATGAAAAACTCAAGATATTGAATAATTGAAGAGTCGATAATACATTTATTTATATATTTTTGTTTAGTATCAATTATGAGTATTACATAGATGGCAATATATATAAAAATCACTAAAAAAAATATTTACAACAAAATTAGTGACGAAAAAATAAAAAAAATCATTGCAAAAAAGATTTGCAATGAAAAAAAATCTATGACTAATATGACATTGCAAAATTTAGCGAAGAAAATTTTAAATTTTCTTTGTAAATTTGCGACGAAAAATTTATGCGACAAAGTTCATTACAAACTAGTGACGAATATATCAATTATTGTTTAGCAATGAATTTAGCATTGAGTTTTGCAACGAATTTTTTTATGTTTTGAAAAAATATTTTTGATTGCTTAATTTAATCAGCCATGTGAAATCTTTACTTAAATAAGATCCACACGAAATCATCTTGCCTTAAACTATATTCACATGAAATCCTCGTCCACAAAAAAAAAAAAAAAAAAAAAAAAACTTGGGCATAGAGAGAGAGCGCCTTCAATGTTAATCTCCACACTAAAGAATACAAGACAGGGCAGAGTGCAACAGATGTTCAGGACACTGTATATGTAGAGAAACAAAAAGAAACAATTGTCTTATAGACTAAATGAATTATTTAAACAAATAGATCAGTATTAACATAATATGGAGAGCATTATTCAAAAAAATGTAGATTATGATCTTGACGGTACACCCTTGACCGTTGAAGCTTCATTAGCATCTCAGCCCCACATTCATGAAATCATTCAAATCCACACAACTGCTGAAAATATCTCTCCAGCTTTGCCTCATATCTTGAACCAGTTTCAGGCTTGCCAAATAAGGGGCCTGCAGAAATTCAACAAGGATTCCATAAGACTTCAACTCTACTAAACTAATGCTCACTTTACAATAACCACATGTACTAATAATCAAACAACATTTGCGAATATAGAAAAGAGACCTCTTCTATAAGCTATAAGTTGAGAATAAACTGACCAAGGAGGTTGAAATATGTTCAACAGTTAGTCTCTTCAATGGAAATCTTTGTGAAAATATTATTCTACGGGATTGGGGGCAATTCAATGGACTGTTTCATGTCATTAACCAAATACTAAAAGAAATTAACCTTAGTAAGGTAAGATGGCCAGCAGATGACACCATGAACTAACCAGTCAAAGCACATAAGGATGGTAATGTGAAGAAGAAAAGGATGACTCCTGGTGGAATTAGACATGAAATCTAGCAAATTGTGAAAATGGAGCTTAGTGCCTATTATTTTGGTCAAAACAGCAATTTTAAAATTGAATACTGGGGGCCATGCAGGAGAGTTACTCACTGCAAGGGATCTTCCTTGAGGTTGGTCAGTTTTGTGAATCAGCTGCGGCAGGGTCTAATTGGGCTACCTTTCAAAAAGCTTAAACAAAATTTGCTTCCATCTCTCCATGGTCCCTTCTTGTTCCTTCTGTTTCAGATGACTTCACTGGCAATTTCTTTTTATCCTATTCAACAAAAAGCAACTCTTGTCCTTTATATTGGCAGATAGATTAAAAAACACCATGCTGACAACAAATGGTAAATCCTAAATCCAACTTAATAAATTTAGTCACAAGTAGGAGGGTCGTAGTAAGAACAAGAAGTCCAAAGACTATAAAACTGGACATTCCAGGCATGGGCCTCTTATTTATTCCCTTAGCATCATCAAACTATTTAATTTCTTTTATTTATATTATTAAATATTAAAATAGTTCAGCAAAGCCAATTTCATATCAGCCAATTAAGTATCATAATAAAACATGGTATCCCCCCCCAAAAAAAAAGGTAACTATAAAATAATATATAAAAGTTGTTTTATGTTAAATACTTCACTTCTCTGAAAAGCAGTCAAGATCTCCATCACACTGAGCATTAATGCATGATAAGACCCCCTAGCACATGGCAGAGAACACCCAAAATATTCCAATGCACAAATATATTGGGAAAATTACTTGTTGTAAAATATGCCAAATATCGTGTTAAATTATCAGAATCAAAACTCAAGAATTAAAATTAAAATTCAAGTTGGATGGAAGTGTACCTGACTCCATAGCCAGAAACTGAATAGAATACAAACTTGATTCGACCTTCGTCTGGACAGAATCCCGACCACGGCCTTCTAGGTCAAATGTATTCTCACAAAATCTCTCTATATGATGGGAATATTAGAGAGAAGAGTAATTCAATGACCCAGGGATCATAACCCTTATTTATAGTTGTAGGGATAACTTTACTTCCAAATTCATAATTGGAATTTGCTTATTTAGCTTATTCAAGTTATTTTACCTGATTCACATGAATTTAGGTAACTTTCATGCTATTCTTAAATCACCCTTAGACATTCCCTATTTAACCCATCATAAATAATAAATATCTATTGGTATCTACACATTTATTTATTTCCATATCCTTTGAGATATTTAAACCCAAATTACTGAATTTTTCAAATTTACCAGATCACTTTCATATTGGCTTATCTTATGGGCTTGACAGTATGCAATACATAATTATTTTAACATATAAGCCCAACGTTGGATTAATGATCCAA
Organism: Dillenia suffruticosa; assembly: GCA_033439265.1. Lineage (NCBI taxonomy): Eukaryota > Viridiplantae > Streptophyta > Magnoliopsida > Dilleniales > Dilleniaceae > Dillenia > Dillenia suffruticosa. The sequence continues at coordinate 9,703,090 of JAVTVX010000005.1, forward strand.
CAATCTCCCACTTGGGCTATATGTGAGACTTTATAATTATGTAATTGCTAAATAACCGAATGAGCTCAACTTCTCTGTCAATACTGAAATGTATTTACAACCAATCCCGTCCATTAATCATATCAACTTAGGATCAAGGCGGCTTTTGTTGTAATTTCGCAACTCAACCTTCAATGGTCACGTAAATTAATATAACCAAATGACATGAATTATGATATGGATGCGTAGCGTGGAAATGTCATGCAATGTGATCTTTAATATGTCTATTTCCAACTGGTCCTCTTTAGTGAGATCATACCAAATCAGAGTGAATAAAAAAACTGAATCTTTATTTCTGCAGAATTTAACTGTAGTAACTCAATATTTATATCAATAGAGCATTCATGATTTACAAACTCCCACTAAAATTGTATATCCTCAAGTGGCATTACGCCCATATGAGCAACATGCTCAAGGAATACTTTGGGTGGCAAACCCTTTGTAAGTGGATCCGCAATCATGGAGTTTGTTCCTATATGTTCTATAGACATCTGACCACTCTGTACTTTTTCTTTAACAACCAGGAACTTTATGTCTATGTGTTTGGATTTTGTTGAACTCCTGTTGTTATTGGAATAGGGGACTGCCGATTTATTGTCACAAAATAATTTGAGTGGCTTATCAATGCTATCCACTATCCGCAGTCCAGTGACAAAATTTCGTAGCCATATTCCATGGTTGGATACTTCATGACACGCTATGAATTCTGCCGCCATTGTGGAAGATGCTATAAGAGACTGTTTAGCACTCTTCCAAGAAATGGCTCCTCCTGCTAGCATGTAGATATAGCCTGTTGTAGACTTCATGCTATCTTGACATCCCGCAAAGTCGGAGTCAGTATACCCAGTGATCTCAAGCCGTTCCGACCTCCGATACGTGAGCATATATTCCTTCGTTCTTTGTAGATACCGCAAGACTCGTTTGACAGCTTTCCAATGGTCCATTCCAGGATTACTTAAGTATCTGCCCAACATTCCTATAATGTACGCAATATCTGGACGCGTACATACCTGAGCATACATCAGACTTCCTACTGCTGATGCATAAGGAATCTTCTGTATTTCCCGTTTCTCAATATCATTTTGGGGGCACTGTTTGAGACTAAATTTGTCTCCTTTAGATACAGGGGTATCACCAGGTTTACAATTTTGCATGCCATATCTCGTTAAGACCTTTTCAATATATCCCTTTTGGGACAATTGCAGAATATCTTGAGAACGATCTCGGTGTATCTGAATGCCCAATACGAAATAACTTTCTCCAAGATTTTTCATCTCAAATTTCTTTGTGAGAAAGATCTTGGTTTCATATAATAGGTTTTTATCGTTACTGGCAAGCAATATGTCATCGACATATAAAACCAGAAAAATATATTTACTCCCACAGAACTTATGGTATATACATTCATCAACTAAATTCATCTCAAAACCAAATGAGATGATTATTTAATGAAATTTAAAATACCATTGTCGAGATGCTTGCTTGAGTCCATAGATGGATTTTTTAAGTTTGCAAACCATATTCTTTGGATCTCCCGACACAAAGTTTTCTGGTTGCAACATATATATCGTTTCATCAATGTCACCATTGAGAAACGCCGTCTTTACATCCATTTGGTGTAACTCAAGATCAAAATGTGCCACTAATGCCATTATAATCCTAAAAGAGTCTTTCGAAAAAACTGGAGAGAAAGTCTCTTTATAATCAATGCCTTCTTTCTGTGTGAAACCTTTTGCGACAAGACGAGCTTTATATCTCTCCACATTACCTTTCGAATCCCTTTTGGTTTTAAATATCCATTTACAACCAATGAGTTTTGCTCCTTCAGGCAATGGGACGAGATCCCAAACGTCATTGTCCTTCATGGACTTCATCTCCTCATTCATGGCATCGATCCACTTTTGAGAGTTACAACATTCAATGGCTTGATGGAAGTTGATCGGATCATCTTTCTTCACTCCAATGTCAACATCATGTTCCTGAAGAAATACAACATAGTCATCCGGAATTGCATTTCTTCTTTCTCTAGTGGATCTTCTTAATGGCATAGGTTCTTGAGGTGGTAGAGTTTGTTCTTCGGAATTGGAGGGTTCTCCAACATTGTCTAACTCTATTGTGTTTTGAACAGGATTAGTGATAGAAACCTGGTCAAGTCCAATAACACCTGTGGGAATATCAATATATTCCTCTTGAAAGACAATGTTTCTAACCATATCCTCCCCTGCAAACTCAACATCCTCAAAAAACCAAGCATTTCCCGACTCAAAAATGACCTTATTTGTGGGATCATAAAATTTGTACCCCTTAGATTTTTCAGAGTATCCTATAAAATAGCAACTAATTGTCTTAGCATACAGTTTCCTTTCATTGGGACTAAAAGGCCTAGCCTCAGCTGGACAACCCCAAACGCGCAGATGCTTCACATTAGGACGTCTGCCGGTCCAAAGTTCGTAGGGGGTTTTGGTAGTTGCCTTAGTAGGAACCCTGTTGACAAGGTATGCTGCAGTCTTAAGTGCCTCTCCCTAGAGTGACTCAGGTAAGGCAGAATGAGCAATCATGCTTCTTACCATATCCTGAAGAGTTCTGTTTCGTCTTTCAGCAACACCATTCATGGCGGGTGAGCCAGGCATGGTATACTGTGGGACGATACCGCATTCCTCTAGGAAGTGAGCATACGGTCCTGGACGCTGTTCACCTGAACCATCATAGCTGCCGTAGTATTCTCCACCACGATCAGATCTGACTTTCTTAATTCGTTTGCCGAGTTGGTTTTCAACTTCAGCTTTATAAATTTTGAACATATCCAGAGATTGGGACTTTTCTGTAAGCAGATAAATGTAGTCATATCTTGAATAATCGTCTATGAACGTGATAAAATATCGTTGACCATTCCAAGAAGCCAAAGGGAATGGTCCACAGGTATCCGTATGAATCAATTCTAAGACGTCTGAAGTCCTTTTGGCCTCATAATTCCTTTTATTAGTTTGTTTTCCCTTTATACAATTTACACAAACGTCAAAGTCTGTGAAATCAAGGGAATTAAGAATACCTTCTGACACAATTCTCTCTATTCTCTCTCTGGAGATATGACCTAATCTTTTGTGCCACAACGAGGAGGAATTCTCATTGGTTAATTTGCGCCTTACATTTCGAGTACCAATATGCAGAGATTCATTAAAACAAGTCACGGTATCAAGTAAATAAAGATTATCGGATCCTAATAAAGAACCGGAACCAACTAAATTTGAATCAAGAAACAAACTAACTTTCTCATTTCCGAAAGAACAAGTAAAACTAAATTTGTCCAATACAGAAATAGAAATCAAATTCTGTCTAAAAGACGGTACAATAAATGTTTCATGCAGATCCAAAAAGAATCCGGTCCTTAACAATAATCTAAACCTTCCTATGGCTTCAACTGGAACCTTATTGCCGTCACCTACGTAGATGTATCTTTCACCATCATTTGGCGGTCGGTAATTTAGGCAACCCTGCATGGACACACTGATGTGAGTGGTTGCAGCGGAATCTAGCCACCAAGTGTGTCCTGGTACTGAAATTAAATTAACTTCAGAACAAACTAAAGACAGAAGCATACCTTTCTTTGCACGCCAAGCGTGATAATTGGTACACTCCTTTGTGCCACAACGAGGAGGAATTCTCATTGGTTAATTTGCGCCTTACATTTCGAGTACCAATATGCAGAGATTCATTAAAACAAGTCACGGTATCAAGTAAATAAAGATTATCGGATCCTAATAAAGAACCGGAACCAACTAAATTTGAATCAAGAAACAAACTAACTTTCTCATTTCCGAAAGAACAAGTAAAACCAAATTTGTCCAATACAGAAATAGAAATCAAATTCCGTCTAAAAGACGGTACAATAAATGTTTCATGCAGATCCAAAAAGAATCCGGTCCTTAACAATAATCTAAACCTTCCTATGGCTTCAACTGGAACCTTATTGCCATCACCTACGTAGATGTATCTTTCACCATCATTTGGCGGTCGGTAATTTAGGCAACCCTGCATGGACACACTGATATGAGTGGTTGCAGCGGAATCTAGCCACCAAGTGTGTCCTGGTACTGAAATTAAATTAACTTCAGAACAAACTAAAGACAGAAGCATACCTTTCTTTGCACGCCAAGCGTGATAATTGGTACACTCCTTTGTGCCACAACGAGGAGGAATTCTCATTGGTTAATTTGCGCCTTACATTTCGAGTACCAATATGCAGAGATTCATTAAAACAAGTCACGGTATCAAGTAAATAAAGATTATCGGATCCTAATAAAGAACCGGAACCAACTAAATTTGAATCAAGAAACAAACTAACTTTCTCATTTCCGAAAGAACAAGTAAAACCAAATTTGTCCAATACAGAAATAGAAATCAAATTTCGTCTAAAAGACGGTACAATAAATGTTTCATGCAGATCCAAAAAGAATCCGGTCCTTAACAATAATCTAAACCTTCCTATGGCTTCAACTGGAACCTTATTGCCGTCACCTATGTAGATGTATCTTTCACCATCATTTGGCGGTCGATAATTTAGGCAACCCTGCATGGACACACTGATGTGAGTGGTTGCAGCGGAATCTAGCCACCAAGTGTGTCCTGGTACTGAAATTAAATTAACTTCAGAACAAACTAAAGACAGAAGCATACCTTTCTTTGCACGCCAAGCGTGATAATTGGTACACTCCTTCTTTTTATGTCCCTCACCACCACAAAAGAAGCATCCCTTCTTTTCCGGTTCACCCGGTACCTTTTGTTGCTTCTTCTGAGGTGTCGTACTTGCAGCATCCTTAGCGGGCTTCCTTTTCTTGCCTTTGGTCGAGACTAGGTGAGCACTTTCTGTCCGATCTCGCTTCAACCTTTCCTCTTCTTGGACACAGTGAGAGATAAGCTCATTAAGAGACCAGATCTCTTTCTGACAATTATAGCTCACTTTAAACTGATTAAACTGTCCTGGAAGAGATATTAAAACCAAATGCACAAGCAAGTTCTCAGAGAGGTCAAGCTTGAGCGCTCTTAATTTTGAAGCGATATGAGACATCTCCATGATATACTCCTTAATATTGCTTTGACCTTTATACTTCATTGACACAAGACTTGCCAAGAGCGTACCTATTTCTGACTTTTCATTCTTGGCAAACCTTTTCTCAATATCAGCAAGGAAGTCCTTAGCTATAGCAATAGCATCAGATATAGTGCCTCGAAAACTTTCTGGGATGGCATTCTTCATGATCATGAGACTAATGCGGTTCGACCTCTCCCACCTTTCAAACTCCCTCTTGTCATCAGAGGTACTCTTATCAGTAATTGGTGGAGGACAGTCGGTCCGTAACGCAAAGTCCATATCCATAACCCCGAGAACAATCAAAAGATTTTCTCGCCATGATTTGAAGTTTGAGCCATTCAACATGGGAATAGAGTTAAGTTGGGCATTGATATTGGTGGAAATAGTGTTAACTGTCAAAATATAGAACGGTGATCAATATATATACTCAAATGGAACTTTAAAAACAAATAAATTCAAATATGAGAAATTCCCATCATCAGATACCGATAACTCCATTAATATTTTATCTTTGGATAAAATAATTAATTTGTAAATGACATCTGAATGTAATAATCAAATACTGACAACAAGAGTATGTCAATCAACTATCTTCCTTTGGGCCGATGAATTGATCACATAAAAAAAAAACGAATATTTGTCACGCATTTATTACCACAATGTGCACATGCAATTCCGTCAAATACGGACCTTCCTTTGGGCCGATCGGTATCCACATGAATTGCATACACACAACCTCTTATATCTCAAAAATAAATTAATTTCCACAAAAGAGATCACTTTGGTGACATATTGCTTCAATTAATGTATCTCGAAATATATATACAAAACCATACTCATATTTGAATAATATCCGTAATTGAAAAAAAAGATTCAATTTTATCCTGATGGACTCAATATCTTGAGAATTGGGCCATTTAAAACCCAATCTTATAAACTTTAAATTGGGCTCGAAAACGAAAACCCAATTTTATTAAATCTGTTTCCATCATCTTTCTTTTCTATCCCTATACCTTCGTTGTCGGCATAAAACCAAAGTTTTTAACCTTTTGCCGACAACTGGTCCAAAACTTGGCCAATCCCCATTCTGTAGCAGAGGACACCAGGAAAGTTCCCAGGTAGGTGGTGAGTGTAAAACTGCTTAAGAACCAGCCAACCTTAGATTTATCCCTGTCTTGTTGACAGAACTTTCCTAGACATGTCATGCCATCGCGTACTAAAAGAATGACCAGTTCCGAATATAAAAGAGACAGTGAAGAATGATAAGGATAAAAAATATGTTCAATTGAGTCCAATGAGTTCCAAAACTTGTTATACCCAAGGTTGGTTCTGTTTGGGCCCAAAATGACCCATATCTTAATTCTTATGTGACGTGGAATTGCAATAAAAGAAAAGTTTTATAGTGTTAGAATCTGAAAGTTTTATTATGAAATTGAGATATCATTCTTAAAAAAAAAAAGGAAGCTAAAATCGGAAGATTTCTTTTTTTTTTTTTTTATTTCCCAAAACAAAAGTCTCCTATATATATATATATATATATATATATATATATATATATATATATATATATATATATATATATATATATATTTTTTTAAGTGAATATGACCCAAAAAAAATGTCAACTTCCTTAAAAAAAAATATTTGCGCAAGGAAATGATAGATATTAAAGATTTTTTGTAAAAGAAAAAAGTAACTTTTCTTAAAAGAAAAATTAACTTCCTTAATATATATATATATATATATATATATATATATATATATATATATATGCCAAAAGTACTTGCCATGCTCTTGCAATCTTGAGAGTACGATTTATCCCTTATTTTTTTTTTGGAAACACTAGATGTCGACTTTTAATAAGAACTGAATGTCGACTTTAAAAAAAAAAAATTCCATAACATTTTCCTTTATTGAAATCCACAAAAAAAAGAAACTTGAATATTTATATATGTATATATATATATATTTTTTGTCGAAAACCAGAATATCAAAAGAATTCATAAAATACTAAAATCATAGGAAATCTTAAATATACAAAAAAAATCCCGATGATTCAAACACGAGAGGCTCTGATACCACTTGTTGGGAAAATTACTTGATGCAAAATATGCCAAATATCATGTTAAATCATCGGAATCAAAACTCAAGAACTAAAACTGAAATTCAAATTGGATGGAAGTGTACCTGACTCCATAGCCAGAAACTGAATAGAATACAAACTTGATTCGACTTTCGTCTGGACAGAATCCCGGCCACGGCCTTCCAGGTCAAATGTATTCTCACAAAATCTCTCTATATGATGGGAGTATTAGGGAGAAGAGTAATTCAATGATCCAGGAACCATAACCCTTATTTATAGCTGTAGGAATGACTTTACTTCCAAATTCATAATTGGAATTTGCCTATTTAGCTTATTCAAGTTACCTTACCTGATTCACATGAATTTAGATAACTTTCATGCTATTCTTAAGTCACCCTTAGACATTCCCTATTTAACCCATCATAAATAGTAAATGTCCATTGGTATCTATACATTTATTTATTTCCATATCCTTTGAGATACTTAAACACAAATTACTGAATTTTCCAAATTTACCAGATCACTTTCATATGGGCTTATCTTATGGGCTTGACAGTATGCAATATATAATTATTTTAACATATAAGCCCAACGTTGGATTAATGATCCAACAAAATAGACTTGCACTTTGGTGTTCCATTGGTGCAGTGGGTATCAAGCATTCGCTCTGCAACCATAGCAGCCCATAAGGCTTCAGCATTCGCAACAGAACCCAGAGCAACCCATAAGGCTTCAGCGTCATGCCTACAAAGTGCTACAGCACCAAAAAGTGTAGCTACAATCCATTTGCTCTACAACCAAAGGTACTAGCATTATAAGCACCTCCTAGTAGTAGAAATCTCATCTTTCCATTCAAGATTATACTATATTACTGCATTCCCGAACATGGTACATAAAACTTCTACCCTCCTAAGAATACCTAGGATCAATCAACTGTCACTGAGTTCAAGAATATGTATGTGAGTAGAAAGAATACGACTATTGTTAGGAATTTTAAAATTCAAATCCTATCAATTGGAGTTAATGTATTAAAAATAAAGTTAATAGAAAAAATATAATAAAAAAAAATAAATGTGATGAAGAACGCAAGGGATTTGAATTGGGATACATTTGGCCACATTTAGGTATCCCATTCAAACCTCCACACAATTAATCTTGTTTTTGGTTATGAATATTTGATTAAATTTTCATTATGACCAGCAATATTTTAGGGTGACAATTATGGTGTTTAAAAAACTCTTTGATGGTTGAGAGTCTATATAAACCATCTCCTAGTGCATTAGAGCTCAAAGTCTAATTTCAAATCTCCACACCATCTATTAAAAGAAATTGAGGGCTTAGAATGCTTGTGCATGCCTTTTGGTGTTATTACAATTGTCGGAGATCATCAGAATCTGTGAACGTTCCAAAATCACCTTGGTGCCATCGCAATGGTCAAAGATTATCGGAATCGAGAATGGCCGGAGGTACATTCGATCCTTTTTCTCGAATTATTTTTTTCACTATTGCATTTAGTTTGCAATATAGGATCTAACATTTAGTATCAAAGCATTTTGTCCTCTATTTTCAAAATTCCGATAAATTTTAAAATATTTTCAAAAATTATGATTTTCGGATTTTGAATTAGTGGATCAAAAATCTTAATTTTTTGAAAAGTTAAGCCCAATTGAGATACTTACATTATAATTATTTTGGAATATTTTTGCACTTTCCGGCAGTTTTCCGGCATATATGGAGACCATTGATTCCAGGTTGGGACCCTTGGGGTCAATCAAGTAGAAGATAACAACATTAAAAGTGTATAAAATGAAATAAATGGGCCATAAAGGACAATTGAAAAAATTGTAATATTGTTAATATTCATTTATTCAATGAATGCCCATACGGTCAATTTTTTCATTTTTGGAAATCATTTATACTTTGTATTAAATGATCTTTAAAGGAGTCATTCATTTTTGAATTAACTCCCTACGATATATCTTAAAAAGTTTAATAAAGTTTCAATTATTTCACATTAGACTTTTATATTACAATATTGTATATAAAATTAATTTTTAAAATATTTTGTACATAAGGAATGTACAAAACTAATAAAATGTATTAAATAATTTAATTACATTTTTATTTTAAATACCTTAATATGACAAAATTGATTAATATTATTATTTTTGTGATTAATATTATTTTTAAAATTAATTAAAGCTTAGCCACAACAACCACAATTAAATAAAAAATTATATATAAAGGCATGATCACATTAAGAAAAAAATAAAATTGACATGAAAATTATTTTTATATAATGAATCTTATCCCACAAGAATTTTTGTTGCATAAAAAATAATAAAATAGAAAATAAGATATCAAAATAGTTATTTTCAACAATAGTCTATTTATGTGAGATCTCTTTTTTTATGTAATACTGTAAGTGCGGTTAATTTAGTGTATGTCTAGACTGGTTCTGTCAAAAAGATAGGGATAAGTTTAAGGTTGGTTGGTTTTTAAACAGTTCCATATGACTCACCACTTATCTGGGAATCTACCTGGTGCACTAGAAAAAACGTCTTGTAGGGTTAAGTAAAAAAGGATAAAGTCATTAAAAAAAGACTAACTATTGGTAGTTTCTTAATTAGCCCACAGACATTAGGGAATGATATATTTTTGATAAACCTTATCATAAAACTAAGTAAATCTAATAGAATTAGAAATTTGACTCACAGACTATTTCAATGTCATAGATTTATTTTTGTATGTTTGCATTGGTAGACATATATTAAATGCCTCACATATAATTAGTAAATATGTTTATTTATTTTGCAGTATTCCAAATTATAAATTTGAAATCTGATTTTTCCGATTTGAACGGAGAGAATTATAAGTAATTGAGGGAAATGATACTTCTTTATTTGGGCTGCTTGGATATTGATTATGCTATACAAAAGGACGAACCACCTCCGATGGCCGAGATCAACTCTATAGATAAAAAGACTTTATGAAAAATGGGAGCAATCTAATTATCTAAATACCATGTTCATAAAGAGCAAAATTTCGGTTGGTATCCGTAACTCGGTCAATCAACATACTAATATTCGTGCTCTTCTTAAAGTTATAGATGAGCAATTTGCAGTATCAGAGAAATCTTTTGCTAGTACCCTCATTATGCAATTTTCTTTCATGAGGCTCATTATTGTCAATGGTGTTCGCGAGCACATCATATGCATGCGGGATATTACGGCTGAACTAAAGAATCGGGAGGTTGAGATGTCTGAGTCTTTCCTTGTGCACTTTATTTTGAACCATCTTCCTCAGTCCTACGGTCCTTTTAAGATCTCCTACAAAACACATAAGGAGAAATGGTCTATCAATAAATTAATGGCCATGTGTGTACAGGAAGAAGGAAGGCTATTGATGTAGATGAAGCAAGGTTCTGTTAGTGCACATGTAGTAGTACAAGAAAATAAGAAGGACAAATCCAAACCAAACCCCAATGGCACAAAATTAAAGGCGGACATAAAAAAAGAGTTCAAGTGTTTTTTCTGTAAAAAGAAGGGATACACGAAGCAAGATTGTGCCAAGTACAAGCGGTGGCTTGAGAATAAAGGTATGAAAATCTCACTAGTCTGTTATGAATTGATTGAGATTTCTCATGACACATGGTGGATTGCTCTGGTTGTACTATCCACATTATGAATGTGTTATAGGGCTTGCAAAAGCTAAGGAAATCGGTGGATCGTGAACAACTCATCTATTTAGGCAACAAAATGGGCTCACGAGTAAAGGCCATTGGTGATTGCGAACTCATATTAACAAGCGGACATGTCTTGAAATTAGAGAGAATATTTTATATACCTAAGTTTTCTAGGAAGTTAATTTCCGTTTCAAAACTTGTACAATTTAATTAATTTTTTCAATTTAGTAATAAAATGATATTATTCAAATGTCGTTGGTTATGCTCAATTATTGGATGGATTATACACTATTACTTTACAAGATAATACTTGCATGAATGTAACACATACATGGGTTAAAAGAAGTGTTATTGAGGAAAATTCTTCAATATTGTGACACTGGAGATTAGGACACATCTCCATAAAAAGAATAGAAAAATTGGTAAAGGATAGGGTACTTGAAACTCTAAATATTACTGATTTTGAGATTTGTATAAACTGTGTTAAGGGAAAGCAAACCAACAATACTCAAAAGGGTGCTAGGAAGAGCTCAGAATTGTTAGATATCATACATACGGAAATTTATACTCTAGGTACAGACTCGTATGGTTATAATTATTTCATCTCATTTATAGATAACTATTCACGATATATGTATCTATACATCTTTCGCCATAAGGATGAGGTATTAGATACCTTTAAAATTTTTAAGACAGAAGTAGAGAAACAATGCAATAAATAAATAAAAATCGTAAGATCAGATAGAGGTGGAGAATATTATGGAAGGTATACAGAGGATAGATAAGCACTAAGTCCATTTGCAAAGTTTCTTCAGGAAAATGAGATTATTGCCCAATATATCATACCTGGTTCACTTGACCAGAATGGGGTAGTTGAAAGAAGGAACATGACCTTACTTGATATAATTATGAACATATGATTAGCTCCAAATTGCTTAAATTCTTGTGGACTGAAACTCTCAAGACGAAAGTGTATATTCTAAATAGGGTTCCAACTAAGTCAGTAGTTAAAACTCCTTTCGAGTTGTTTAAAGGTTGGAAACCTAGTTTAAGACATGTACGCATTTGGGATTGTCCTGCAAAGATAAGGGTTTACAATTCACGGGAAAAGAAACTGGATCCAAGGACTGTAAGTGGATACTTTGTCGATTATGCCAAAGGTCTAAAAGATACCGGTTTTATTGTCCATCCTACTGCACAACATTTGTGGAATCTAGAAATGCTAGATTTCTAGAGAATTATTTAGTTAGTGGGAGAGATAACTTTCCAGAGTTAACTCCTGAAAGAGACCTATTAAGTTCAAGTGCCAAGTTGGTTGTCGTCCAAAATGACTCTCAAGTGCCTATAGACACAAATCAAAGTATGAGTGATAACTAAGAAATTTCACAAACAGCTGACCAAGATTAAGTTGGTCAACCTTCTCCTACAGAGAATGTTGAACTTACATTAAGGAGATCTACTTGAGAGAGAATGTCAGCTATATCTGATGACTATGTGGTATACCTTCAAGAGTCTGACTATAATGTCGGAGTTGTAGAGAATCCAGAAACGTTTTCACAAATCATGAGTTTTAGGAACTCGAACTTATGGCTAAACACCATGAAAGATAAGATGGACTTCATGAGGAGCAACGGAGTTTGAGATCTTGTAGAATTGCCAAATGAGGTAAAACTCATCGAATGTAAATGGGTCTTCGAAACTAAGATAGACTCATCGGGCAATATCGAGAAATACAAAGTCAGACTTGTTGTTAAAGGGTTCACCCAAAGGGAGGGAATCGACTACTCGGAGACATTTTCTTCAGTGTCCAAGAAAGATTTTCTCCACATCATTCTGACACTTGTTGCATATTTCGACCTAGAATTGTAACAAATGGATATGAAAACAGCTTTTCTTAATGGGAAACTAGAGGAAGAGGTTTGCATGTGTCAACCTGAAGGATTCTCCTCTAGTGGTAGTGAACATTTGGTGTGCAACCTCAAGAAATCTATATACGGGCTGAAACAAACCTCCCGCCAGTGGTATTTGAAATTACACAATATAGTCACTTCATTCGGTTTTGAAGAGAATATTGTGGATCAATCCATATACCTCAAGATCAATAAGAGTAGATTTTGTTTCTTATCCTTTATGTAGATGATATATTACTTGCCACAAATGATAAATGGATGCTATATGAAGTGAAACAGTTCCTCTTTAAAAACTTGAGATGAAAGATTTAGGTGATGCATCTTTTGCCATTTGTATAAGGATATATCGAGATAGATTTCATAAGATTTTAGAACTATTTCAAGAGACTTATATCAATAAAGTCCTTAAAAGATATATGATGGAGAACTGTTGACCAAGTATGACTCTGATTGTCAAAGGGGATAAGTTCAATTTGAACCAATATCCTAAGACAGATTTGGAAAGGGAACAGATAGTTAACATCCCATATATTTCCGTTACTAAAAATTTCATGTATGCACAGGTTTACACAAGACCTGATATAGCGCATGCTGTGGGAATGTTGGGTAGATATTAAAGTAACCCGGGTTTGGAACATTGGAAGGCTGCAAAGAAGGTGTTGAGATATCTACAAGGCACCAAGAAACACATGCTTACATATAGAAGAACCGACAATTTGGAAGTAGTCGGGTACTCGGATTCGAATTTTGCCGGCTATGTTGATTCCCGAAAATCAACGTCGGATTACATCTTTATAATGGCCAGTGGAGCTGTATCATAGTGCTAAACAGACATTGACTGCGACCTCTACTATAAAAACTGAGTTCGTGGCATGTTTTGAGGCTACATCACAGGCGGTGTGCCTCAAGAGTTTTATATCCGGGTTTAGAGTTTTAGATTTTATATTTAAACCATTATATATATTTTTTGTGATAATTCAGTTACTGTATTTTTGGTTAAGAATAATAAGAGTGGTAGTCGATATAAATATATCGACATAAAGTATTTAATCATTAGGGAAAGAGTGTTGGAAAATAAAGTTGTAATCTAACACATTAGCACTGATTATATGTTGGCCGATCCCCTAACCAAAGGCATGCTACCAAGAAAGTTTAGGAATCATGTTGTAAATATGAGTTTATTGTCTTATTTAAATGAAACTCAGAATTTAATTTTCTCAATAAAGTTGTACACATATTGTTATTTTGAGATAAATTTATCGAGTTTGGATCCGAATAAACGTAAGATTTATTCATGAAATAAATGTCACTATAAGGTTAGAAAATTGAATGCATCGTAATACACGGAAGACAATACTTGCTTTTAGAGGACTTGTCGCCATGACTTATGTACTATATTTTCATATAGAGTTGACTTAATTTTGATTTAAAGTCGATTTGCTGGGTCAAGTGGGAGAATGTTAGGAATTTTAAAATTCAAATCCCATGAATGAGAGTAAATGCATTCAAAATAAAGTTAATGGGAAAAATATAACCGAAAAAGAATTAAATATGATGAAAAATGAAAGATATTTGAATTGGGATGCATTTGGCCACATTTAGGTGTCCCATTCAAATTTCCACACAATTAATCTTATTTTCGGTTATGAATATTTGATTAAATCCTCATTATGACTAACAATATTATAGGGTGATAATTATGGGGTTTTAAAAACTCTTTAATGATTGAGAGCCTATATAAACCCTCTTTTAATGCATTGGATCCCTAAGTGTAATTTCAAGTCTCAATACCATTTATTGAGAGAAATTGAGGGCTTAAAACGCTTATGCATGCCATTTGGTGTTATCGCAATTGTCGGAAATCGTCAGAATCTGTGAACATTCCAAAATCACCTTGACGCCATCACAATTGTCAAAAATTATCGGAATCGAGATACATTCAATCCTTTTTTTTGAATTATTTTTTTTAGTATTGCATTTGGTTTGCAATATAGGATTTAACAACTACCGCATCAATGAGATTTGGAGATAAGATTCTGGTTCCTGGGATGGCAAATTAAGCAACACTTTTTTACTATAAGAGACCAACCTTGAGCAATGCAATTTGATCACCAACAATCCTTGTATGAAAAATCTACAAAACCAACAGTAGTTGCTTTAAATTGAAACAAGCTCACGCTAGCACAGTACTACAGGGATGTTATTTACGCAGAATTAGCACCTTTAAGAATTCTACAAAACCAACATTAGTCAGTGAAGTAAAATCCTACTGCTGTTAACCTCAAATCCATCATAGGAGCTAAAATAAGTGATTCTTACATTGAACTTGTGCCAGTATTATTGCGTTGAACACCTTGCCAAGCTTCACCATAGGGGTCTCCTCCACCATCAACCCATTCAGGAAGAACAGGACTACCCAGTGCTATATGCAAACTATTAATTACAGAAACTGATTCAAAACCAAGAAAATGGTTCAGATCTCCACCCAAACACAAAATATAGTTAAAGACAGACCCACCAAAAAATAAAAAGTCCTCACCATCAATTGGGTTTTTTAAACCATATGAAATTTGAACAACAGAGATCAAAAGTAATCCAATGGAGGCCCACAGGTAGATCATTGAATTCATTTTACCCACCACAGATCTTCTCATAGCCATTCTCAAATCCCAAAGTGTGTTGACTAATTTATTCTTCTGGGATTAAAAATATCCTCAAAATTGACAAATTCATGTCATACAAAAATCTCAAATCTAAAAAACCAAAAGAAAAAATGGAAAAAAGATTGATAAGATATATCAACATACATACCTCAATGTGATTTACCTAAAAGATCAATGTGATTACAAGCCATATCACTTCATTGGAGTAACAATAAATTCCCAACAATCTCAAATATGCAGTCTAGCAAAAAATAAACTTGTTAGTGTAAGAACAGGAGGGTGGCCCATCACCCTCTATACCCTGCAAAACCATTCCTAAAAATAAGGGATTTTTCACTCACCAGAGGGGTAACCAAGTATGGGTCTCAATAATGATTGTTAATGGCACAACCATTATAAATAGGGGTAACCATAGCAAGGGTTCCTAAACTCAATTCATTAGTCTCACACACCATCTAGAGAGAGAATTGAGAGCTTGCAAGGCTTCTTGCACGTCCAGAGGTGCTGAGAAGGGAGTTTAAGTCGCCGGAATCCATGGTTGAAGGTATACTTTGCTTCCGCTTGTTCTTTGGTTCAATTTTGTTTTATAATTCATGTATTAGACTTGCATGAACATTTCACATTTGGTATCAGAGCCATTAGAACTTCTATCTGCATTTTCTGGTAAAATATTTAATTTTTTTGGGTTCTGAATTTTTAAAAAAATTGGCCCAAATTTGAGTAAATTTTGGGGTTTTGAAGTTGGAAATGAGTTTTGCATGAAATTTTGGATGATTTTATATTTTTAGAGCAAAAAATGGAGTTTTTTGGCACTTTCCGACGATATTCCGGCATTTAGACCCACCGGATCCGGGTCGGGACCTCGGGGTCCATTCGGGTGAAGAAGACCCGGATGCAGACCAAAACGACGTCGTTTTGATATGCAATTTTTAAAATAATGGATCTGCCCGAAAATGTTCTCTAATTGTGAAATCGCCCAAAACGTTTTTAATCTGTTGCAATATGGACCCTGTAACCTTTCAAAAACTCACAAAACTTTAAGATATTGCACATTGGTCCCCGACCTTTATTCAAAACCCGATAAACCTTGAAATATTACAGATTGGTATCAACCTATTTTGAAATGTTACAGATTAGTCCTTTAGACTTAAAAAAAAAGGAAAATTTAGTTTTTGATTTTAAATTTATATTTGGTTCATTTTTTAGAATTTAAAATTAAAATTTTTAGATTTATGTATATCATGGTATCACACATAAATGAAAATTTGTATATTTTACACAAATTAATTTCTATATGGTATTTTACACATTGAGGGACGTGTAAAATAAAGGTCAAGACCCGTACAAAATTATAAAATTATTGAAACTTTATGATTTTGTATAAATTAATTTTTGTATGGTTTTTGTATATAAAGACGCATACAAAATAAAGGTTAAAACCTACATAAAATTGAAGGAAAATATTCTTATAGTTCGTATGATTTCT
This sequence comes from Dillenia suffruticosa, assembly GCA_033439265.1. Classification (NCBI taxonomy): domain Eukaryota; kingdom Viridiplantae; phylum Streptophyta; class Magnoliopsida; order Dilleniales; family Dilleniaceae; genus Dillenia; species Dillenia suffruticosa. The sequence continues at coordinate 9,720,045 of JAVTVX010000005.1, forward strand.
GATTGTTGGGGTATGGCCACAGCAGCTCTAATATGGAAGAAATTATATATTGAGATAGTTTTGACCAGATAAAATAAAGAATATTATTTGTGATTATTTATTTTTGTATGAGAAATTTTATCCCACATGAATTTTTATCGTATTAAAAATAATTAATCAGGATTAGATGGTAAGATTGGATAACCTAATTGTGTGGATAGTCTACTTGACTTTAGAGTTTTCTCCTACAAGATTTTTCGAGTTCAGCAGATCAAGTGCATGTCTAGGAAAGTCCTGTCAACAAGACGAAGATAAGTTTAAGGTTGGCTGGTTCTTAAGCTGTCCCATATGACCCACTACCTACTTGGGAACTTTCCTGATGTATGAGTGATGCTGTCTTGTAGGGAAGCTCTAATTCAGGGAAAGATTTTCTATATAATTTCTCCTAATTAGCCTACAGGCATTAGGAAATTAAGTAATCTTGTTAATTTTTTCATAAATTATAATAAATCTAATCTGAATTAGAAATTTAGCCCACAGACAATTTCTATGTTAGGAGATTTATTTTATATATTTTACATTGGTAAACATATGTTAAACCCTCAACTAAAATTTGTAAGCATTTTTGTTGCAGCTATACAAATCGTTGATATCGTTGAAGTTCCCATATTAAATGATGAGAACTATAAAGTGTGGAAGGAGAAAATATTTCTCAATTTGGGATGGCGTGATTTGGATTATGCTATCAGGCATGACGAGCCACTTAGGATAACGGATACCAGCTCTACAGCGGACAAAGCTCTTTATGAGCACTGGGAGTGATCTAATCGTCTCAGTATGATGTTCATTAAGGATAAAATATTAACTGGCATCCGCGGCTCCGTCAATCAGCATAATGACGTTCGTGCCCTTCTTAAGGCAATTGATGAGCAATTCGAGACGTCTGATAAAACTCTTGCTAACACCTTGATTATGGAGTTCTCATCGAAGAGACTCACCACTATCCATGGAGTACGCGAGCACATCATGAGGATCCGGGATATAGTGGCCCAACTAAAGACTCTTGAGGTTGAGATGTCTGAATCCTTCCTAGTGCACTATATTCTGAATACCCTTCCACAGCCTTATAGTCCCTTCAAAATTTCCTATAACACACATAAGACTAAATGGTTCATCAATGAGTTGATGAGCATATGTGTACAGGAAGAAGGGAGATTGCTCATGGAAATGAATGAGGGAATCAGTAGCACACATTTCATCATAAAAGAAAAGGCGAATGGAAAAGCCAAACTGAAAGTAAAAGCAAAGGGACCTACCCCAATTGTATAAAAGGAGTTTACGTGTTTCTTCTGTAAAAAGAAGGGACACATGAAGAAGGACTGTGTCAAATTTCAGAAATGGTTTGCTGCCAGAGATACGAAAATCTCTTTTGTATGTTATGAATCTCTTATAACTGAGACTTATTATGACACGTGGTGGATTGATTCTGGATACTCAATTAATATTACGAATGTGTTGCAGGGCTTGCAAAACCTACGGAAACCAGTGGGCCGTGAGCAATTCATCTATTCAGGAAACAAAATGAGTTCGCATGTAGAAGCCATGGGAGATCGCTTGCTCATTTTGACTAATGGACATGTCTTACAGTTGGAAAGAATTTTTTATGTACCAAGTTTTTCTAGAAATCTAATTTCTATATCAAAACTTGTACAATTCGGATATTTTTTCCAATTCAATAATACAATGACATTACTTTTGCATTCAAATGTCGTTGGTACAGGTCTATTGATTGACGGACTATACGGAATTAATTTGCAAGATAATACATGTTGCAACACAATACATATTGGTGTGAAAAGGTGTGCCATAAATGAAAATTCCTCTATATTGTGGTATCGGAGATTAGGACATATCTCCATCGAAAGGGTTAAAAAGTTGATAAAGGATGAAATACTTAGTACTCTAAATTTTAGTGACTTTGAAATCTGTGTGGACTGTATTAATGGTAAACAGTCCAATAAGTCAAAAAAATGTGCCAAGAGGAGGTCAGATCTATTAGAGATCATTCATACAGACATATGTTGTTCGGATATGGACTCGTATGACCAAAGGTATTTCATCACTTTTATTGATGATTACTCACGTTATATGTATCTATATCTTCTTCGCCATAAGGATGAGGCGTTGGATGCCTTTAAAGTTTTCAAGGTAGAAGTAGAGAAACAATGCGATAAACAAATAAAGATAGTGAGATCGGATAGAGGTGGAGAATACTATAGGAGGTATACTGAAGATGGACAAACACCTGGTCCATTTGCTCGATTTCTTCAAGAAACTAGGATTGTCGCCCAATATACCATGTCTGGTTCTCCAGACCAAAATGGTGTGGCTGAAAAAAGAAATCGGACATTGTTGGACATGGTAAGAAGCATGATGTTTAGCTCTAAATTGTCTAAATCCTTGTGGATTGAAGCTCTTAAAATAGCTGTGTACATATTAAATAGGGTTCCAACTAAGGCGGTTTCCAAAACCCCATTTGAAATGTTCAAAGGTTGGAAATCCAGTTTGCAACATGTACGCATTTGGGGATACCCGTCAGAAGTAAGGGTTTATAATCCACAAGAAAAGAAACTAGATCTAAGGACCATTAGTGGGTATTTTGTTGGATATGTTGAGAGGTCCAAGGGATACAGATTCTATTGTCCATCTTATCATACTAGATTTGTGGAATTGAGAAACGCGAAATTTCTTGAGAATCACTTGATTAGTGGGAGGGATTCCTTTCAAGACTTAGTCCCTAAAAGGAATCTATCAAGTATGCCTTCCACTTCAAGTGAAAGGATGATTGTCATTCAAAGCGTCCCTTCAATAACCATGGACGTTGACCCGATTACAGATGACAATCAAAATATTCCACAATCTGCTGACACTGGAACAGGTCAAGTTGGACAACCCTTTCCTAGAGAGATTGTTGAGCCGACATTAAGGAGATCTGTTAGGATTAAGAGATCAGCAATATCTAGTGATTATGTAGTCTACCTCCAAGAGTCTAATTACAATGTTGGTGCCGTAGTTGATCCTGAGTCGTTTTCACAAACCATAAGCTCTAACAATTCGAGTTTGTGGCTGGAAGCCATGAAAGATGAGATGGACTCCATGATAAATAACGGAGTTTGGGATCTTGTAAAGTTGTCTGATGGGGTAAAACCCATTGGATGTAAATGGGTTTTTAAGACAAAAAACTGACTCATTTGGCAACAATGAGAAATACAAGGCCAGACTTGTTGCTAAACGGTTCACTTAAAGGGAAGGAATCGATTATTCGGAAATCTTTTCTCTGGTATCTAAGAAAGATTCCCTCTACATTATTTTGGCAATTGTTACACATTTTGACTTAGAGTTGCAACAAATGGATGTGAAAACGATATTTTTGAATGGAGAACTAGAAGAATAGGTTTACATGTATCAACCTGAAGGATTTTCCTCTAGTGATGGTGAGAATTTGGTTTACAAACTTAATAAATCTATATATGGATTGAAGCAAACCTTCCGCCAATGGTATTTGAAATTCCATGAGACAGTCTCTTCATTCGGTTTTGAAGAAAATGTTGTGGATCAGTGTAAATACCAGAAGGTAAGTGGGAGTAAAATTTGCTTTCTAGTGCTGTATGTGGATGATATTTTACTTGCAACCAATGATAAGGGATGTTGCATGAGGTGAAACAATTCTTTTCTAAGAACTTTGTTATAAAAGATTTAGGTGATGCGTCTTATAACATTAGCATTAAGATACATCGAGATAGATTTCATAAGATTCTCGGACTATCTCAAGAAACCTATATTAAGAAAGTTCTTAAGAAATACAGAATGCAAGACTGCTCACCGAGTGTATCTCCTATCGTCAAAGGTACCGGTTTAGTTTGGACCAGTGTCCCAAGACGGAATTGGAAAGAGAACAGATGACCAATATTCCGTATGCTTCCGTAGTTGGAAGCCTTATGTATGCACAGGTCTGTACCCGACCTGATATAGCGTATGCAGTTGGAATGTTAGGACGATATCAAAGTAATCCTGGTTTGGAGCATTAGAAGGCTGCAAAGAAGGTGTTGCGGTACTTGCAACCAAGAACTACATGCTCATATATAAGAGGACCGACAATTTTGAGGTGGTCGGATACTCGGACTCGAGTTCGCTGGCTGTGTTGATTCTCAAAAGTCAACATCTGGATATATTTTTGTTTTGACCGGTGGAGCTATATCGTGGAGGAGTGCTAAACAGATATTGACTGCGACCTCTACTATGGAAGTTGAATTTGTGGCGTGTTTTGAGACTACGTCACAGGCGGTGTGGCTACAAAGTTTCATGACTGGGTTAAAGATTTTTGATTCTGTACCTAAGCCATTAAGTATATTTTGTGATAATTTGGTTGCGATGTTTCTGGCTAAAAATAATAAGAGTGGTAGCCGAAGTAAACACATCGACATTAACTATTTAGCCATAAGGGAACGTATATTGGAAAATAAGGTTGTAATCCAACATTTAAGCACCAAATGTGTGCTTGCTAATCCCCTGACTAAAGACATGCCTTCAATTAAATTCAGGGATCATATTGTAAATATAAGGTTTAAATCCCAAATTTTAATGGAATTTCTAATTGAATTTTCTCGTATAAGAATTTATGCACATTCCAGTTTTGAGAAAATTTCATGAAATGGATCCCGAATAAATATAGGGTTTATTTAAGGATAGGGAGTAGCATGCATTGTGATACACAGGAGACAATACTCGCTGAATTAGAGGACTTGTCACTGTGAATCATGTGTGCCTTTTCCATTAAGTTTCGGTTTGGATAAAGTCACCAAATCGGGTGAGTGGACCAAGTGGGAGAATGTAAGAATAGGAGGGTGGCCCATCACCCTCCATACCTTGCAAAACCATTTCTAAAAATAAGGGATTCTTCACTCACCAAAGGGGTAACCAAGTATGGGTCTCAATAATGGTTGTTGATGGTACAACCATTATAAATAGGGGTAACCATAACAAGGGTCCCTAAACTCAATTCATTAGTCTCACACAACATTTAGAGAGAGAATTGAGAGGTTGGAAGGCTTCTTACACGTCCAGAGGTGCTGAGAAGGGAATTACAGTCGCCAGAATCTATGGCTGGAGGTATACTTTGCTTCCGCTTGTTCTTTGGTTCAATTTTGTTTTGTAATTCATGTATTAGACTTGCATAAACATTTCACAGTTAGAATGTCATTGAAATCAAGTATCCATCCATTTACATCAACTAAAACATGACCCTTTGTGGATGTCAAACTGTTACCACTCCTAATTGAAGCTCTACCCAAATTAAGATAATGACATTATAAGGAAAAAAAAACATATATATAGGACAGCAGAAAACATTGAATGAAATCAAGAACACTATTAGAAAATATCATAGCATTTGCATTTGGAGCAGAAAAATATGCAATCATGTCAAATTTGTCATAAATTTCTTTAATTGATAAGGCTTAGAGATATTATGAGTAGAGGGCATCAATCATAAAAACTAAATTGAAGTCATGAACTGCGGCTTGCCTGGCTGATTTGTCATTGTTGAGTTTTCCTTCCTATTCAACAAACCATAAAGAAATCCTTATAATATAGCAGAAAAAAAAGAAAAGAAAATTTGAAGCTGCAAGAATTAAAATGCAGGGATCTAAGCCGAGAGATAAAGAGAGAAATGGAGATCAAATCAAAAAACTGAGAGAGAGGAATCGACATCGGGATCTAAGCCGATCAAATCGACTGGTTTCCTTTTAAAAATACTAGTCTCATGAGTCCAAGCTCTTTCCATCGAGCTTTGTACGGAAATAATCTCGAGAAAAAAAATTCTTAAAACAATGTAGATTGAAAAAATATTGCAAACATGATTCACCCATGATATATAAAAAAAAGAACATATTGATTCTTGAACACTCAACATGCCCTCCAAAACAGTGCATGTTCCCTCTCTCCCTCTCTCTCTTGCTCTGCACCCTCTCTCTCTCCCACCTGCCTCTCCTCTCTCACACGCTCTCTCTCTCCCTCTCTCCCTCCCTCCCTTTGGATTTGCTTTGGATTTGCACGAAAACCAAGTCTTGGTTTTCATGCAAATCCAAAGGGAGGGAGGGAGGGAGGGAGGGAGCGGAAGATGCAGGGAGAGAGAGAGAGACGGAGAGAAAGAGAGGGTACAGGGCTGAAGATAGATAGAGGAATATGTTGAGTTTTCAAAACTCAACATGTACTGTATATGTCGAGTTTTCAAAACTTGACATGCCTAACTTGACATTGCATGTCAGTTTTGAAAACTCGATATGGATAGATCATATTTGAAATATTTTTCCAATCTACATTGTTTTAAAAAAATTTTTTTCCCGAGATTTTTTCTATACTGCAAAACAAAAACATAATACCAATTTGAATGAGAGAGCCAATTTAAACAAACCCTAAACCCTAGAGAGAGCCAATTGAAAAACCGTAACCCTAGGGGAGAAAGAGAGAGAGAGAGAGAGAGAGATTACCGATTCGATGAACAGATGGAGAGAGCAAGACAATGTTCGAAAACCCTAACCCCAGAGAGAGAGAAAGAGAGAAAGAGAGAGACAGAGATGCGGTGAACATACCTGTGTAGATGGAGAAAGAGAGAGACAGTCTTTGTCTTCATCTTTGTCGAGGTAAGTTTTTGAAATCTTAGGGAGAGAGAGTTTGAGCCGCGGGAGGTGAGTCTTTGAAACCTTGCGAGAGGACTGAGTGAGTCTTCGAAACTACACAATGGATTAGCAGTTAGTGAGAGCAGAGTGAAAGAGTCGAGGTAGAGAAAGAAAGGAATGATGAGTTTTTAATAACCTTAGTGACGGAAAGCACCGTTTGTCGTTAAACTTTGCGACGGACAAAGATGTCCGTCACTACGATGACAAAGTGTTTGCCATTAAAGTTAGTGATAGATAGCATTGTTCGCTGTTAACTTTTGTGACGTACTCAGTGTTCGTCATTAAAATTAGCGACGAATGGTATTGTTCGTCGCTGAAATTAGCGATAGACAGAGCATTCATCTTTAAAATTAGCGATAGACGATACTGTTCATCGCTAAAATTTGCAACAGACATGGCATTCGTTGCTAATTTTAGCTATAGATAGCATGTTCGTCGCTATATTTAGCGATGACATCATTTTCTCCGTCGCTAAATAGCGATGAAAGTGATAATTCATCACTAATTAGAGACGAATTTTGTCACAAAATTTATTTTTTATCTGTTTTTTACAATGAATTAACTGTTTGCGATAAAATTAATAACGGAAAAATAGTTTTCAGAAATTTATAACAAAATTAGAGACAAAAAAATATTCGTTGTGTGGTTCATTGATAAGAGAAGTTTGGCCTACATACTTTTTAAATGACTTGATTATTTAAATAAATTTGTAATTTCTCTTAAAATTATGATTGATAAAAAAATTGTAACTTTTCTAGAATTGCTTAATACCTAATCTCCAAAAGATAAAATATATGTTTATATAAGTAAAATGATAATAATTCGTTAGAAATTGATTAAATTATTTATTATCAAAAATGGTTTATTTGGTAAGAATTATAATATTTATTATGTATTTTACGTAACTCCGTTACTCAAAAGGGGACAAGAAATAAGAAATGATTGAAAATGTTTAATAAGAAAGTGTTAAAAAAATTTAGCTACGTCGTGAATTTTCTTCAACAAATTTTCTTGGTTTTGCATTCTCAAGTCGTTACTTTGTAGTGGGTGTAATCAAAATCCATTGCTGCTCGGTTTGGGATAAAGCAATCAAACACGAATTTTCTTGAAGTCCAAGCATAATTAGAATTGCGCTTTCTTTTTTTTTTTTTTTTTTTAAATGAGCTCTAACTCTTACCATATGAGCCCCTTTTGATTCTCTCACATACAAAAACTTATCAGAGTTTAAAATCAGAGATATGAATTTTGTGACATAAATGCCAGTAAGGAACCTTTCTAAGTACCAAATCAGAACTCCAACTTAGAGTCAAATGTGTAACAATGTTACCTCTTTAAGAGGTTTGTAAACCCTAATGTCCTTTTGGTATTTGTAAGAATCTTTCTTAGATTTAATTTTGGGAATTTTTGAATTAATTTAAGTTAAAATAATATTTTCAAACTTTTGAAGAAATTATCTTAAGGTAAAATTTTATTAGAAAGTCTTGGATTTTATTTTAACCATAAATACTATTTTCCTAATTTCTCAAAACCCTAAAATTATTTTTGTAATAAAATTATAATTTTTGAAAAACTTATAAATCAAGAAAAAAAATAAGATAATTTATTAATATTTCCTTGTTATAAAAGTTTAAGAATATAATAATGATTTTATAAAAATTTATGTTCTATTTTATAGAAGTTTATTAAATTTAAAATGAAAATTTTGTAATATATTTAATAAATTTTTTAAACTATTTAACATTAAAAAAATAAATAAATTTTCCATGTAGAAAGTGACATTTTGGAGTTATGGAAATTTATTTAATTAAATTTAAATTTTAGTAATAATAAACTATAATTCAACTATTATCAATTTTTTTTCGCTTATAAAATTATCTCTCAATCTTTTAGCAATTATATTTAAGTACTCTTTCTTTTAAAATTGCGTTTTAAACCTTAAAAAATGCGGAGATATCATGGCCCTTAAATCCAGTAAAGAAGAAACTCTTTCGATCTCAGCCTTCAATTTTAAGAACAGATCCCATCCATTCGGCAATGATTGGAGTGAATCCTAGCCACGGATCATTCTGTAAATAAATAAGTTCGGCCTGATCTCCGCATCATCTCTTCTCCTTCTCTCTCTCTCTCTCTCTCTCTCTCTCTCTCCTTCCTTTTTCTTTTTCTTCGTCGCGCGTGAGTCACGCGCCTCCATCTCCCCCTCTCCCCCTTCTCCGTCAAAGCGAGACATCACCTTCTCTCTCCTATCTACCTTTGTCTCTCTGAAATTTCTTTAATTTCTTTTTTTTTGTATAGTTAATTCTCTAGCTTCATCAAAGAAACCTCAAAACTGAACTTTCATCATCAAATTGGAATACCTGCTGGCATCAACTCTCAACGGTGACCTCAAGAACCTCCTCATTGACAGACAGCATTGAAAACTTCAAATTGATTATTATTCTTGGTCCCCTCAACCTCCTGAAATTACCTAGATCCTCAATTTTGCTTTTCGACCAGCAATGGCCCCTCGAAACCAAATGCACCTCTCCGTTTCATGCTTGTCCGCCATTAATTTCGGTGACAAGTTTCAACCACCGCCGGTAACCATCAAATTGAAGATCAAATCATTAGTTTTTTTACTCAATATCAACTCGAATAAGGACTCAAAAATTTTACCTTCGACTCCAAAGGCCCCAGTTTCAACTTTCAAGTCATGAACAATATTTTTCCGTCCGCGAGACTAACGGTTACCCCACAAAAAAAAAAAAACACTTTCGGGGCCAAAGTACAATTACTGAAACCCTTAGGGTCTATTGTATAATTTTAGAAAGCTTGTTTTGTGAAAAACTTTAAATAACGCTTAGATTATTTATGTTTTAGTTACCACCCTCCCCTTGCGAGGGGTGTTTCATTTACAATTTATTATTCAATTTAAATCCTCCACTTGAGGAATTCAACACAGTTTTTTAACCGAAATAACATCTTCTATGTTTTTTTTATATAAGAATTTGAATCTTAAATCTCAAAATTGAGAAATAAAAATTATAACTATTAAACTGTTCTTTTAAAGACATAACACATTCTATTTAGGGTATACAATACACACATTCTAACTATGGTAACACCCTATGTTGTTTACTTTTCTGTCAATGCATTACTATTTGAAAAATTTTGGTACGACAAGCTACTGAATGATCCATATATTTTCTGTTATGCATTTCACGAATTTAAGTAATCCATTTTGGTTAACCCATATAAGTTCTTGGTTTAAAAAAAAAAAAAAAAAATTCAAGCCTTTCATTTGAGATTTCAAGCCCATCTCACAAGGATCATTGTCTTATGCTTGGTGGAATTTAAGCATATATCTACCTTCCATTTGGGACTCAAGCACATGCCTTCCGCTTGGGAAATGCAAACGTATGACAACTTTATAATAAAAATATAAGCAAATAATTAAGAAAATCATTGTTTTAAAATTCTGATCCATTTTCTTTTGAGTTTATTTATGATGATCATGTAATATTCTTTTTTTAGTATAATCGATAATTATTCTGAATTATATTTTGATTAATTAATTTTAAATGTTATAAAGGAACTCTCTCAATATAGTCTTTTTTTATTTTTAAATTTTAAATCTAAAACTTAATTAAGAAATTTAATACTCTTATTCACTGAACTGATTATCCGTCGATGATTATATAATATTCCGTGATGTTATAATTATTGCAATTATATGATATCATATTAGTTTAATTTGTCTTGATTTTTATAAAGTCATTGGGACTTACCATTTTTCATCTTTTTTTTCCCTAGTTATGAGTAAGATAGAGCTATAAATATGGGAATCGAGAGTAGGGTTTCTATGGCCTCATCCAATTGGAAAGAAAATCATTTTACAAACCCTTGTGAGATAGAATAAAGTTTTCTTTCCCAAAAAATTAGAATACATGGGGTCCGGTCCATGTAAAATAAGTTTGAACACATCCATTAGTTAGATCTACTCTTCCAGTAATAGCCTTCTTGTGGAAAGTGTAAGCTTTGCTTATAAATAAATAGTTTACCTCCATAATATATTTTTACGTGATACCATTGCAATTCCTCGATCCACAGGACACATTGTTACAAAATGTTAATGCATCGATATTTCAAACTTAAAACTCCTTTTAACTCCTGAAGGCATCTTGGCCTAATAGTACCATCCCCAACCCAAAATAAATTTTAATCTTTCTTGAAAACGAATAAAACAATAATCAAATTTCTTCTGTTCTTGTTATGGTACTGATCTTACATATTTTCAATGACCGACCAAGAGATAAAAAAAAGTTTTTTATTTACGATTGATGCATGTTTGCAAATGTTGGGTTGAGAGAATATCTACTTACTTGAGAATGAGAAGGACAAGAAGAACCAAAGGCGTTAGCGCACAAACTTTAATTCCGCCTAAAGAATCTTTTTAAATATTCAAATAACAGTGCAAACATAAACTTATTGTTAGATTTATTCAAATGTATCGAAAGTGTGGTAAATCATAAAAATTAAATATTCATAATTTTTGAATAAATATCTCAATGCGTAGATTTTTAAAATCCAAACGAATTGTGAACTCGTTCATATGGATCGCTCGGTGGGAATGATGATCACAAAATTGAACCACCATCACTATGTTACGACGTCTCTACCAAAAATCCGATAAACTCAATAACGAAAGAAATTTTTCTACTCAAAAATTTCTCAGACTCTTAAGATAATTTTCTCATTCTCAACTTCTCTCTTAGCAATATCCTTTAAAGAAAGAATCAAATGATCAATTCACGTGCTTAGAGAAGTTAAAACACACCAAATATATGAGACGACGGATTAGGGAGTTTTGAGAATTATGGGAGTTATGAAAATAATGGAAGTTAACTTACTATCTCTAAATTCAAATTATTTGAATTCTCCCAATAATGCCTCTACATGAGCATACCAACTAATATTTTTCACTTGTAGATGAGAACATTTTACGTTCGTCACAAAATCACAACTCATGCGATCTTTCATATTACTCTATTGGACTTTTATATAGGATTAAATATTGTACAACCGACGAATATATTTGCAAGCAAAAATTTCTCGATACACTTGTTAGGATGATCGAGAAGCCACCATTAGTACAAAAAAAAAGTCACTGTACTCTAAATTCAATACAGTTACATCCACCGAGCTATTACTCTAATTGAAAGTGATCTCCAATCATTTACTCGATTATGTATTCATAATTATATTTGAATTTCAACATGGATTAATATAACAGGTCGACCGGTGAATACTATACAATAATATAATGTCGATTGGTCTTTCTTTTCTCAAACTCGATTCTATCAGTTTCAATTCAATTACTTTTCTAGATCTTCCACTTAAATCTCAATTTATCTTTCGGACCATAGGCAAACAAACTAAAATAATAAATATTAAACCGAAATTTCTAGAAACAGCCAAAAGTAATATGGGCACACGAGATACCACCTAGTGCATCTCGGGTCTCACACTATGGGAACGAAAATCATGATCATACTGTTGTCTCAAAAAATAGCTCACACTATTCCATGATCATCTTATCATACGCGATATGAAATACTGCTATAGTATTATTCTCCTATCTTTCAAAATGACGTATGTTAAATTTCTCTAATACTGTATAATTATGAGACTCAGTCTACACATAAGATTTTATCCAAAGATATCAAAGAGAATATCTCAAAAACAATATCACTAGACACATATTATATTTGAGATATGAAATTTGGCTACTCAAAGACAAATGTCCATATCGGTCATATCGCATATGACTTCATCTTGAACACATATCAGGGCGATTTATGTTCTAATAGAGCAATTCTCAAAGTCTCTTATGACTAGAAATTGTCTTATCTTTGTTCACTTAAAGTTGGAGGTGATCGATTGTGTGATAGAGTTGACCATATCTGTCTGACATATCTTTTATCATAACACATTACAGAATATATGATAATAAATAAGTGTAAAAAATAAATTTGTGACTGAATAGTATACGCATGTCATATATATAAAAAAATAAATATCATAATTAGTATATTATGAGAAATATCAAAATAAACATAAACCCAATGATTCCCTATATCTTATAAAGAAATCTTTCGTAATCAATTCGATGAAGAGATCAGCTATCATACTGTATGTAAAAGTGTACTTAATCGTCACTACACTCTTTTCGATGATACTCTTACAAAGTGGTATCTGGTATCAATGTATTTGATCTTACTGTGATATTTAGGATTTCGGTTATAGGCAGTGAAGGCCTAATTATCACAATAGATCATCACTAACATCCCATTATTTACCACAATTCCTAAATCATCCAAAAATTTTCAAAACTTAATACTCTTCTAAACTACCACTGAATATGTCACAAACTCAGTCTCTATCGTAGATAGAGATATACAGATTTGTTTCTTGTTTCTCTAATATATGGCATAATTATTGAGTAAGACAACAAAAACAGATGTTAATTTGCGTTCATCCAAATTGTTACCCCAGTTGGTATCTGAATACCCAATAAGATGTAAATCACCTCCTTCGTAATACAAGGGGAGGTTTGCAATTTTCTTGAGATATCCCAATTTTTTTTTTTACTGCTCTCTAGTGATCTATTCTAAAATTTGATTGATACCTATTTACCAAATTGACTATAAAACAAATGTTTGGTTGTGTACGTCTCATCGCATACACTCGGTTACCCATTGCACTGGTATAAGGGATTCTATTCATCTCTCTTATTTTTTCTTGAATTTTAGGGTGCATGTCAAGATTCAAGTCTTTACCTTTAGCGATAGGAATATCTATTGGATTGCAACCGCTCATCTCGAAATACTCAAAAATTTTCCTAATGTAAGACTCTTGTGAAAGAGTCAACATCATTCTCGAGCGATCCTTCTAGATCCAAACTCCGAAAATGAACTAAGATTTACCCATATTGTTTATATCAAAACTCGATAATAACCATATTTTAAGAATATGATCACAAAAGAGTCACTAGAACGTATTAAGTATATGCAATGATCTTTCTTGATCATTACAAACCAATAAGATATCACATTTTCATAAAATCTCAGGTACCACTGTCTATATGATTACTTAAGGCAGTATATCGACTTCTGAAGTCGATAGAGCTAATTTTCCTTATCTTTTAGAACAAACCCAAAGGATTATTCCGGGTAGATCTTCTCATCCAAACTTTTGTTAAAGAAGATAGTTTTTACATCTATCTGGTATAACTCCAAATCCATGTTTGCGACAATTACTAAAAATAAACGGATCTAAATAAATTTGACTACTAGGGAAAAGGTCTTCTCGTAGTCCATGCTCTTAGTTTAAGTGTAATTCTTGGCTACCAGACGAGTTTTATATCTCTTCACCGATCTATTAGCCTTTCTCTTGACATTGAGAATCCACTTGATCCCAATGATCTTTCTGCTCTTAGGTAAATCAACTAGTTCCCAAACCCCGTTGTTTTTTATTGACTCATTCTCTTCATCTATGGTTCACCTGATTCAATAGGCTCATCTATCTCATAGAAGATAAAATCATGATCGATTTTACCTCTCATAGAGAAATCAATATCAAGAAATATGGTATCACGAGACTCAATCTCACTGATAATGCCGTCTGTATGTTCACCTAAGAACACTTATCCCTTGAAGTGTTCTGAGTATTTTATAAAGATACACTTCTTTCCTCGTAGGGCTAACTTACCATGTGAATACAAGAAATCGTGATCATCCTACCTCCCTGTCCAAACCTCATATGGGGTACTAACTGCGGATTTTGATGAGACACGATAAAGGAGACTGTAGTCAATAAATCATCTCCCCGTATGAAATGGACAAATTGGCCTGCACCATTATAAATCTGACTATCTCCAACAAAATCCTATTACTCCTCTCAGTTACTCCATTTTACTGAGAAATAGTAGAAATAGTCAACTGTTTCATAATATTATTCTCAAAACAGAGATTTCTAAATTGTTCTGACAAATATTTCGCCCTCGATCAGTTCTGAGAGTCTTTACTCTCAAATCTAACTAATTTTCAATATCCCTAATAAACCTCATGAAGTATTCATATGCGTCAAACTTGTGTGAGATTAGATAAATGTAACTGAAATACGAGTAATCGTCTATGAACGTAATAAAGTACACAATTCCATTTCGAGCTCTCATGACCATAGGGTTACAAATATCGGAATAGACCAATTGCAATGGAGTCTCAACTCTTATTGCGTTGCTAAATGGTTTTCTTATAAATTTCTCGATTATGCAAAATTCACATACGGGTAATTCAAATATAGTTAACAGGCTCAATAGACCACTTGTTGTTAACCGATTCATCATCTATTGTCTTATGTATCCAAATCTATTATGTAATACATTCACATTATCATTTACGCAATCACATGTAAAGACAATAGAAGAATAACAAGAAATACCATTGAAAGAAACAACATCCGGTGGATACAGTCGATCATGGATAAAATCAGTGTAGATCAAAGAGTTGTCGTATCTAATAAAAATAGATCATTTTCTATACGACAAAATATATTCTAAGCAATCTTAAACAAAGTACTGAAATCAATTTCTGTCAAATATCCGGAGTTTAAAAAATGTCATTTAGATACAAAGTCTGCCTATTTTGCAACCCCAACTTACAAATGTCAATCGCTCTGACAACCACAAATGCTCAATTCTTTATGTAAATCATCATAACCTGAGAATTTACTCAATAGAATTCCACGTATGCACTCTTGTCTCAAGTCACATGGTCGGTGACTCCTAAATTTACAATTTACAAAGAAGAGAAATCGGTAAATATCATATTAGATGAGATAAAACTCAAACCACGTAAAGAAAAAAGAACATTCCTTATACTCGTCATATTCATGAGCGAAATGACTAAATCTATCAAAGATGTAGTAATTTGCATTGGTCTTATCAGCCTTATTCTTCCTGCGCTTTTGCACCCTGTCGTTAGATTTCTCAGATGGTTTCTTCTTGGCTAGAATTAGAGTCTCCTTCTCATGCTTATGTTATCTATTTAGTGCTACGGGAGCCCTTATTCGACTCTGCTGCATAAATATGACCTGAGTGCGGCCTACTCGCCTCCAAGTGCTCCTCCAGGTGTTCCTCCATAAGCTTACAGTGCCTACTCATATCAGTGAAAGTACGAATACTCTCGTCGTGTGTAAGATAAGTTTTCATAGTCTTCCATGAATCAGGTAAAAATTGCATCACATCCAGTACTTGAATCTCATCTGAAATGGGCTCGTCTGCATTTTTTAACCAGGCGATCATACTTGACATTTGTATCAAATATTGTATCATTATATAATCCATTTTCTTATAAGTTATAAACTTATAAATTAGCATTATCATTTTAGGAGCTAAAAAGAGTACCATAATACTCTTTTAGGATGAGCCAAACTAACATAACTATAAAATATTGCTAATAAACTAGATCATGTCATCATGCATGTTACCGATAAGAATTGCCCTAACTTAGTTATCATTTTTCTTCTATACATGATAGATCTCCTTATCCTGTCTAGCTTGAGATGCGGTACCCTTCCTGAAACCCACCATCTTGTGCCTCAAAATCTCATACAGATCTTGTTACTCGAGAACAAACTAAATCTTTTGATTTAAAATCTCGCAATTGTCACTATTTATTTTATCTTTCTTACAAGCATCTAATACGATAGTATTCATTGTAATAAGAGAGTTTAGTGGCTTATTGATACTTATTCTTATATTTTGTGTACCATTTGAATCAATAAATCTCAAATGATTCAAGTATAGACCCCAAACCGAACACATAAGTCAACAGATACCATACACCATAATCCAGAATCACATTTTACCATTAGGATTTGGATTCCCATAAAAAGACATAAATATTGACATGAAACCCTTAGAAAAGCGAAAAAATCCAATCCGGAATGACCTGACGCTCCACCGAAGCTCCCATGTGTTGGCAAAGCGCCTCCAAGCGCTTGCGCACGCCGGTTGCGCATTGGCAAACGTGCCAAATGCACAGTGCGTATGTCACAAGCCTACACTCGTGTGACCCACATCTTGGGTCGCGTCTCGGGTCAAGACGCTGGTTGGGATACGGATTTGTGTCACAACCGACCTGGACTGCATGATTCAGTTCATGCTCCTCTACACTTGTGAACCGCATGTACCTACACCACAGGTGACACGCGCCTCAGCGCGCGTGTATGCCACGTGCCCGCGGGTAGGGGTCGGGTCTTCTTCATCGACTCCCTGCAACCGGGTCTGCACAACCTGGCTACTAAAAGCCCTAGTTCCGATCACTTTTAATGCCGTTTTTCAGTTGGAAATTATAATCGGGCATTCTCCAAATATTTTTGACTTGATTTTGGGAGGATTTAAGCCCTAAAATTGACGGATTCAACAATTCTTGTTGCGGCTTTTCATGGCAATTTGGAAATTCCAGTTTCCAGTGACCATAACTCACAATAAATGCATCAAACATGCAGATCCGAACATGAGGAATATGGATAAACAATTATCACAGATCAATTTGCCCTCTATCTCAACAGATCTAAGGTTTTATAGTGTTCTTGGTTAAGATTTTCGACCAATCGTTTTATAATCTAAACATACTCCAAAAATTAAATAAAAATTATATTCGTGATCTATTGGTCATGGGTAATCTTGTGGCATTCTCGGATTTACAAAAGTGATCCGTGATCAAGACCCTAAATTTTATACCTGAAAAATTCTGAATTTTTTTTTAATAAATCTAACGGCTTCTGATACCAGTATTAGATTTATTCACATGCATAGGAAGCATGATAAATCAAAAATTAAATATTCAGAATTTTTGGGTAAATATCTCAATGCGTAGGTTTCCAAAATCTAACTACATTGTGAATTCTCTCGTACGGATCGTTCGGTCGTGATGATGATCACAAAATTGAACCACCATCACTATGCCACAACGTCTTAACCCAAAGTCAGTAAAGCTAATGACGGAAGAAATTTTCTTACTAAAAAATTTGTCAAACTATCGAAATAATTTTCTCATTCTAGAGAATGTATCTTACTCACTCTCAACTTCTCTCTTGGTAATATCCTCTCAAGGAAGAATCAAAAGATCAATTCACATGCTTAAAGAAGTTAAAACACACCAAATGTATGAGATAATGTGTTGGGGAGTTTTGAGAGTTATGGAAATAATGTGAGTTAATCTATCATCTCTGAATTCAAATTATTTGATCTTTTCTAATAATGTCAGCTGCATGGCATACCAACCAACACTTATAAAAGCTTGGATGAGATTTTGAAAGAGAGAATTCAAAATGAATGAGGATTGATAGGTGGGGTCCTGTGGTCAATTTCTCACGTTTGTTGGTTGCTGATCGTGTATCCTTTGTGAAAGTCAGTCCTAAATGCCTTCCCGATAGACCCTAGACAAACTTCTAAAATTAGCAAAACCCTTGCCTCGCAACACAACTCAAGAAATATCTTTACTTATTTTCCGCTTTTATTGGACAGAAGAGAAAAAAGTAAAGGAAAAAAAATCAAAATTAGGGTAATGTACTTGGATAAACTTCGATCTTTGGACTATCATACTCAAATAATTCAGAACCCTTCCCCTCTACGCTCCCATGAGGTATAATTATTATTGGCACGACTTTATACTCACCAGGATAGAGGTGCATGTCTTACTGGATAAGCCAAGTTTCGGATGCTTCAAAATCATAATCATGAGTAGATATAGCAGAACGAATGATTGACCCATCTCATTTGGGTCCAATTCGGCTTGCAAGCGTCGGATATAATCATTTGTTTCCCTAAGATGAGGAGGAAATCGAGCAAGAAATGATAGTCATTGACCACATTGCCTTAATATGAACCCAGGACAGTGACTTATTGAAGCACTAAGGAAATGCCTAAGATCATCTAGGGAAATACCCACCATCAACTCCAAGTTCTCCAAAAGATGGGTTTGTAACCTTTACTCGTATGCAAAAAATTGCAATCGGTAATTCAATTTGGTCCGACCTTTATTCATGATTGAACCATAATTAGTGGCACCATTTGCCACCAATACCTTTTCCTTCTCCACCCTCGTCCACTACAACGTGGATGGATTTTAGTGAGAAAGGTTAGTGGGGTCACAAAAAGTTGTACGTTATAAGCAATGTTATTAAAATCAAATCGAACTACCGGTTTAACCGATTCAACCATTCTTATAATAATTTTACGGTTTAGTTGAATAAAAATACCGTTTTACAATTGAACCGGATTGAACCGACAGTTTAACCGTGGTTCAACCGTGAACCGAGATTGAACCACGGTTTTAAAAAACCGAGATCCAGGGTTAAAACCTAAAAAAATATTTTTTTAAAGATTTTTTTTTTATTTTTTTAATTTCTATGAGATGTGAAACTATCAATTTTTGATATTATGATTTTAATTTATATTTTATATGACTTTAAAATTTAATTATTTAGTTCTTAATTATCAATATGAGTTTTAAAAGTAATTATTGATTATATATATATATATATTTAATTATTATTAAAAAATCAACGGTTCGACCATATTGATCCATGGTCCAATCAGTTCAACCATATTTTTGAATTTTACGGGTTAATACACGGTACGGTTCTGATAACATTGGTTATAAGTATTATTTTGTGGGGTCACTTTAACTATCATTAAATGACTCATTAATAGTGGTGATCAAAATTGCTTGTCGTAAATATATATTTTTAGTGATAATAAAAATTTGACCGCTACTAAAACTATTTTTAGTAATAAAGCGAAATTTTGATTACCACTAAATTATAATTTTTTATTATATTATAATTTACTTATTTATAATAATTAAAATAAAATAATTTATTATATTGTAATATTATGAGATATATTATCACCAATAATAAACAAAATATATCATTTATTATAAAATATATCATTTATTATTTAAAATTTTGTGGATTTTTTTAAAAACAAAAAATTACTAAATTTTTTATTGCACCCGATAACTTCTATTTTCTATTTTTTCTCAAATTTATTACTTAGTGACACTAAATAGGTGTTAGTTAGTTAATATAATAAATGCTTAAAAAATAAAAAATATTATTAATAACAAATGGGGCTCTTTTTCATAAATACAAAAATAAAAAGCTTATAACATTTTAAATAATTGATAAAGAATAAAAATTAAAATTTTAATAAATACAAAAATTAAAAAATAAATAACCCAATAATAAAAAATATTACTAATAATTGATAAAGAATATATAAAAAATTATAAATTTAATAAATACAGAAATATAAAGTTTATAACAAATTATATACAAAATTTAAATATTGTTTTACCTATTTTGTGTATATATTTTTATTTCTAGATTAGATATTAAATTTCATAAATTCTACAAAATCTATTATTATAATTTTCACTTGACTTCTAAATATTTAATTGTTGGTAATAACCAACTCAACTTAAATTTTAGATTTATTATTTGAAAAGAAAAGAAAATATTAATTTATAACGAAAAGTAGGTTAATTTTAATGCTGAACTAAATGATAATTCTAAAAATATAAAATAATTTTGGGATTATAATATCACTTGAATTGATTATATTATACAAGTATTCTATCATATTATGTATATACAAGAAAAAATATTATCTAAAAATATTAAATTAATTTTTAGAAGAAATAAATATCAATTAATAAAATTAATCAAACTAATTAGATAAATGGGAAAGAAAAAGAAGTGATAAAGAGAGACAAAGAAAGAAAAATTCTGTTGTCTCACATTGGAATTGAGTGAGGAGGTACAAGACAAACAGAATTATAAATAATAGAGCAAAAGAGGAAATATCTAGGGGGTTGGGGCTGGTTGCAAGAGCAGTTGTGCAATTGGGGACTAATCAATTTAGTAAAATTTTCAAAGTTCGATTTTGTTTTTTAATTTTTTGAAATTTGATATATTGGTTTTCAAAATTATTAAAATTTAAATTTATAATAGATTGATTTTAAATAGCAAAATATTTGGTGATGGTTGTTTTTATTGTTACTAATTGTTCATATTTAGTGGAAGTCAAATTATATTTTAATTTGTTGACACTAAATATGATAATTTAGAGGGAGTGAATAAATTATTTACAAATTTTGACTAATTACTAAGATTTAAAAACAATTTACAAAATTAAATAGAGGAAATTTAAAAAGATATTGACACAAATAATTTATAGTGGTTTTTCTTTCTTTGTGTACGTTTACTCTTATGCTTTTCATGGATTTTCATATCTATTATTCTATCCAAATAATTATAAGCTAGCTTTCAATAGTGTTAGTGAACCATACAGGTATTTTTTCAAATACTTCAATTTGATTTTTATAGGATCAAGCAAACCTTAATCTTATATCTCTCATTACCACTTAAGCTCAAGATACAAAATAACACAACTTCAGATATTTTGCAACGAGTATAGAGCGAAATAAAATTAAAATGAAACTTTCAATCTTTAGATTTGCAAAATAATACACCATGATACACAATTTTTTCAAGAGTGTTTATCAATGATGTTCTGTATAACCTCAGATCCTTTTCATCTTCATCTTTGATTTTGCTTTTATAGTCAGACCAGAGATTTTAGCCGTTGAAATTGAAATATTTGGTGAGATAGGTGAACAGTATATTTAATTCGAACTAACTTTTCTAAACAAATTATTGTTAGATACAGTAAGTCGATCTATTGAGATTATAAGCAGACTTGTCTTTATATTTCAAATTCCTTGGTTGCCTTGATGAGTGCTTGAGCCTACTCGTTAAAGATTCAAATGTGAGAGATAAGATGACTTGTATATTCTATGAGTAACCTTATTAAGACACAAGTCTTATTGTGAAAATGATGAGTTGCCTCAAACTTAAGTTTTAATTTACAAGATGACTTGCATTTGTGAGTAAATGACTTACATGCTTAAATTCATTAATTAGGTTGTCTTGTTGAATTTACCAAAGTGACTTATACTTTTATTTTCTATGTTCAGGTCGTTTTATTTTTATAATTGAGTCCCCTCAAGTTGTATAAAGTAAGACTTCTGAGACTTGTCTTTCTTACGTTGTCTTGTATTTAAAATTGAGTCGTCCTAGGTATTTGTAGACTTATGCTTCTGAGATCCAAATTTGTCAGGTCGTCTTTCGCCTATAATTGAGTCGTCCTAGGTGTGGTCGGGTTGTTTTGTACTCAAGATTGGGTGGACGGGTTGTCGAAACCCCTCAAATTAATTTTGATTCTCTTAATGTAACAAACTTGTGGCAATAGTGGTACCAGATCGAATTCCACGGGAACTATATTAACTTAATCTCTTAGTTACTACTAAAATAAAAAGGGAAGATTTATAAAATAAATTCCTAACTTAAAAATTAGAAACCTAAACTTAAAGAATAAATCAAGAATGCAAGAAAACTAAAAATTAAAGAAGAAATTCAATATGTTAAACTCTGATCTAAGCGTTCACACATTTGATTATTTCACTGATTATCAGTTAAAAATATTATTCTTACGATTCAAGATTTAATCTTAGATTTATTAAGATAGCTGTAATAAATTTTGTATTTTCATAAATAAATTGATCAAACCCAACATCCAATCAAAACTTATCATTAATTGACTAAATGCGATAACGTTTTATATCAATATAATGATAGTATTAAATTCTGTAAAAACAGTTAAACCAAAATATAAATAACCAGAATAGTCGTACAATTATTTGATTTTATTATATCGATTCCTTAGATTAAAATAAATATTGGAAAATGACCCATAAACATAAATGATATTTGCTACTTGTACCATTCATTCGTGATAATTACGGATCACTGAAATTCTCAATGCGGTAGAAAAATTGATATTGAATTAAATTATCAGATTAACCAATACCAACATTTCATATAAATAAATCAAGAATCGATAAATATTTGAATTAAAAATGTAAGAAATTAAATGAAGACACGGTGAAGATAATCAACGAAATTTTCCTTGAATCAGAAGAAAATAATTTAGCCACTTATGGTGACCATGTTCTTAAGATAAAACAAAAGAGTGAAAATAGTGTTCTTCAAAGAAAAAGAAAAATAAAACCTAAAACCTAAAAAAAAGATGAATGTGCAACAACCGCCCCTCCTTTGGAATAAATAATGATGCTGCGTATGTGATGCCTTGCCCACATTGGAGAAACACATATATATATAGGTGTGAAGCCCTAAAAAAATTAGAAGTATTCTCTTATTGACCTAGATCTAAAAAATATTCTTTTCCTCCAAAAATAGGAAATAATTAATTTTTTTAAACAATTTTACTTGGAGTAAAATTTCTAAAATAAAGTTTCCATTCTAAAGGTTTTTTTTCTTTCCTTTGTAAGCCTAATTGAAATCTTGAACTATTTAGCTCTAAAAATGTTTCCTTAAACTCATTTTGATCCAACCTCCAATTTTTTATCCCTAAAAATAAAAAATCATAAAATCATTTATTAGAGCATTAACCAATCCAAAATTATACCATAATATTAATAATAAAAATGACATTTTGCACATTATCAAATTCCCCCACACCAAACCAATACTTGTTCTCAAGCATACTCTAGATAAATGACTCAAAACCATTCTCTTTTTCACTCATCCCCCTCCTTCAATTCATATTCAAACAATTCAAATCAGCATATATCGAAAAATTCAAGTAAGAACAACAATTCAGAGAACAAGTGATCATAGTATCATAACCTTAAATGAAAACATAAGCATCCCATCAAACTTAATAATCTCATCAAAATTCAATATATCAAGATTCCACACTCTCATAAAGAGTTTACTCTATATACTCAAAGTGTTTAAGGGAATTTATCAATAACTCTTAAAATCAAATCAAAGCATGTCATTATCATAAGTTTGCTTATTTATCAAATCTCCACCACTACTTATATGAATGCAAAACAAAAATCTGGGGGTCTTATAAGGGTTGTAACGTGACTTGGATAAAGGTTGGATAAATGGGTAAGTCTGATATGTAATAAATATATCAAAAAGAGTATATCAAGAGTCACAAAATAATTTTCCTATATCAAACATATCCTCTGTCATGAAGTATAATCAACCTCAAAGAAAAATATCCCAATAAGAACATCTCATTCCTCAATTGAAACTTTTGAATTTCTCCAAATTCTCCAATTTCAACTTTTTGGAATTTTTCTTCTTTTTGTTCTCTGTTTTTTTTCCTTCTGTCCCCTTTTTTTCTCATTTTTTTTCTTCATCATCTTCTTTTTTTTTTTTTTTTTTTTTTTTCGAGGACAATCAAATTTGATGATGAATGAAAATATGGAGTATACATATATCACCCCAATTATACGATTGAATCCCTAAAAATAATACCCAAAATAAAGTTACCCCATTCCTTTTACAAATAACCACTCAATCTATACTTAAATCACGTGTTTCTTTGATATAATGACAAAAAAGAAGGTTATGTGTCAATTAATGAGGTTAACGCAAAGAAAATGGGTATAAGCTCAAATGGGTTTCACTAGGGGGAATATTATGCACGGGATGATCTTTTTTCGAAAGCAAAAAAGGGTAATCCTAAATGCCCCTATCACATTAATGTATGAATTCATGGATGTAGTCTAAAAAAGTATAACAAAACAAGTTATAAAATAAATATACGATAATTGATAAATACTCATCAAGAAAAATGTAGAGCAAAGATGATAAATGTTCTTAAGTCTCAAAAACTCACAAAAGTGTTTAATGTGTATCAAATCTATCATATTTTCAAATGACTCAATATCAAGATCAATGGGATACTCAAAACAATTTTATCCAAAAACAACTAATTACACTTACCTTTTTCATGCATTTCAAACTCAAATCAACAATACACACTAATTCAAAATTATTATCAGACAAAAATCAAAAGAGTATGAAGTTCCAAAAAAAATAGAAGAAATGACATTGGCATGAAAAATCCTCCCTCACATCTAAATACTGCATTGTTCTCGATGAATGCAAAAGATAAAAAAATATGAACACAAAACCTAAGCAACTCACAATCAGCACAAAATTAAACTATTCTAAAAAATGAAGGATGCTAAACAATGAAAAGAAAAATAAAGAATGAGATAACTCCCCTTAGGTGATGGTAGGAATGGAAGTTGAAACCTCACAAATTCGACTAGTGCTGATCAATGGATGGATGGACGAAGCAAGCTCTCGGATTGGTGATGCATGATGAAGGTAGGTTAGGGTTTTGGTCTTGGACTCGAATTGGGGAATTAGAACCGTCTGTAGAACAAAAGAGAGTTTCTTCAGAACCGTCTGTCACCCTTTTTTGTTTTTTTAGGGGCGCCCAGGCAGCAGGCCCCCAGGCAGCAGGCCCCCAGGCGGGCAGGCGCTGTCTTTGCTGTTTGCTTGGGCGTGCCACAAAAAATATAAATAAATCTGTAGTTGAAGGGATTCAAACTTTCGACTTGGACCTCGAAGACATGCTACCACTACCACTGTACCACGGGTGTTGTTGTGTGACTTTCTTCCTCCTCTTTGTTTTCTATTCTCACTTTTTTTTCCTTATCTCTATTTTTTGATTTTTTTATTTCTTATATATAATAATTTTATTATAATATATTATAATTTTATTATAACGAATAAAAATATTTTGTAATTAAATATATAGATTTTTTAAATTATTAATATATTATAATTTATTGATAATTATAATTTTATAGTTTTGAGATATTGTAATCCATTTTTAAAATATAAATTATGGATTAAAAAAATAAAATAAAAATGAAAAAATAATAAGATAATAAGATAAAAGAAAAAAGAAGAAATCAAAATATAATATAAACATATTTTTTAATTAATTTATTATTTTATTTTAAATTAGTATTTTATTATTTTTTATTTTATTAAAAATTATCATATTTATTATTTTTAATTAATATTATTTTAGGTGGGTGGTATAAATAAAAAAAGTTATTATATTTATTATTTTAAATTATTATTATATATTATTTTATTATTATTAAAAAAATGTGAAATAAAGATAATAAATAATAAAAAAGAAATTTATATCATAATAATATCTTTGACTCGGTGGTTTACAGGTTGCATGCAGAAGTTCGGAGGAGTGCGGAGTTTGGAGTTCGAACCACGGTGGAGGCAGAAGGCATTTTCCAACAATTAAGAGTGCCTGTGCGGGGTGCGGGGTGCTGGCTCGGGCGGGCGGGCTAGGGTGTCGCGGGGTGCGGGGTGCTGGCTCAGGTGGCACATGCTCAGGCGGGCGGGCTCGGGTGGGGCGCTCGGGTGACACGTGCCCTCCCTGAACAT
This sequence comes from Dillenia suffruticosa, assembly GCA_033439265.1. Classification (NCBI taxonomy): domain Eukaryota; kingdom Viridiplantae; phylum Streptophyta; class Magnoliopsida; order Dilleniales; family Dilleniaceae; genus Dillenia; species Dillenia suffruticosa. Next base: position 9,746,177 of record JAVTVX010000005.1, read on the forward strand.
TTCTATTGACGGAATTTGAAATTAGCGACGGATTTGAATCCGTCGCTGAATTTAGCGACGGATTTTTTTATTATTACAGATTTTTTTCCCCTAAATTAGTGACGGATTTTAGCGACAAAAATTATCTGTCGCTAAATTTAGCGACGAATTTTAAATTTCCGTTGCTAAATTTAACAACGGATTTTTTTTATATTGCTAATTTATAATTTTTAGTCGCTAAAGTTAGTGACGAATTTTAGCAACGAAAAATTATTTGTGGCTAAATTTAGCGACGGATTTCGATTTTCGTGGCCAAATTTAGCGACGGATTTCTAATTTTCGTCGCTAAATTTTTGCGACGCATTATTAGCGATGAAAAATTTTTCGTCCCTAAATCTGTCGTTAAATTTGTAGCTAAAAGACTGTTTTTTTGTAGTGGCAGTTATCAACACATATAGTGACAACTTTGGCCTCCATCTACCGGTACAAGACAAACAATTGTCGGCAAGAATTTCTACAAGCTATAGAGTTCACACACTCAATTGCAGCAAGCCTGAATAAAAATGAAAAGCTTCTACATAGGCAAACATGAAAGAAAGAAGGGAGAGATCAACACAACAGCAGCAGCTATAAGTTCCTCAGAACGATCCTGTGAGTTAGCCCATTCAGGCAGCATATGCTAGCACTTTGTATTGTACTAGACCCGCTTCATATACACAGGATACTGGACCAACTTCTACATAGAAAGACAAAAGAGAAGGGACCACTATGTTCATGGTATGTGGAACTTCCTCTTTTTGCATGTACAGCCCCTTGGAAAGATATTCTCAAAAGAGAAGGGAACACTATGTTCATGGTAGATGGAACTTCCTCTTTTTGCATGTACAGTAAACTATTGTAATTTTATGACTCTGTTATATATTGAGCATCTCCGGCTTCAAAGGGAACCTGCAAAAAGAGAGAGCCCCTTAATCTTACAGAGGCTGGGAATTTTCTGAATGTAATGTATTTACTTATGATCTTTCTTTCTTTTTTTATTTTTTTTTATTTTTTTATTTTTTAAGGCAGTAACCATGCAGCTTTTCTCTATGTAGAACAAGGATCTTTTGGTGGCATAACTGTGACCTAGCAACAAACAAACCAAGTTCTGCAAAAAGAGAGAGCCCCTTAATCTTCCAGAGGCTGGGAATTTTCTGAATGTAATGTATTTACTTATGATCTTTGTTTCTTTTTTTTATTTATTTTTTATTTTTTAAGGCAGTAACCATGCAGCTTTTCTGTATGTAGAACAAGGATCTTTTGGTGGTATAACTGTGACCTAGCAACAAACAAACCAAATCACAGCATGGGGCCAATCTCTCAGTTCTTATCCCGTCGAACATATAAGCATGGCATGGAACCCTCAGCCACAAGATCCATCAAAATTTCTTTTTGACTACTTGGAGTAAGTTAAAAGAGTTTGGAGAGAAATTTGGTGTTATAGAGCAATAAGAGTTGATTCTTATTGATCCCTCTTCCTCAATTTGGCCATTGAGGGGGGAGAAATCCACCTTGGAATGCTAAGTTTTTTATTCTCAAAAGAATTCGTAAAACACCTTAATATAACTGCTTCCGTAGATCCCTTTCGTTAAAGTTTTCAAGGTTGATCACCAACTTCTTCCCCCCCCCCCCACAAAAAAAGAAAAAAAAGTAAATGCCTCTTTTAGAATGTTCTAACTAATAAACTTGCGAATAGCTAATACTATAAAATTAACCATGTTTCGAAAATATATGAAACTTACATTTCTTTATACTCATCACATTGATAAGCTTTTCTAGACCTGAGAGGAACTCTTTACACACAAAGTTGGTTCATTGACACTCCTAAAAGTTTGGATGAAGTGCATTTTGGTTGTTAGTATAGGCTGGGCGGCACATAACAATCAGTTGGCAATTTATATCTCATCAAAAATAAAAATTAATTAAAAAAAAACCAAACAAACAAACATGATTGCAAATGAAGTGAAGAAAAATTGCTCCTTGGAAAATCTTTCTGCCAACTGATTAACAAGAAGCAAACAAGAAGCACCTTTGCCAATCTTGTTAAATAATTGATAGCAAGGAAATCTCATGAATTGAATGACACAATGAACTTGCATTCCCTATGAAAGGAAGGAACTGAAAAGAAAAAAAAAATGTGACTACTAACGAGGTAAGTGCCACATTAAGAAACTTCAGCATACAAAAAGTAATTTCTACGCAGCTGTCATGACCCAAAGAAAGTAGAATGAATTCTTGTTAAGCCTTTCCCATCTCCAAAAAGATTTACATAGAACAACAATTTTCAAGAAGAGCCACGGTCTCAAATTTCAATTTATATAGTTCATGTATTGAGCCTGCTCTTTATCTAGTAAAGAACAGCTATAATTACACATCCAGCTCATTTCTGTGAATAACCCATGCATAGGTCCTGTTTGGCTTCATCTACTAAATTTGTTTGCTGTGCCTATATAGGTAATCCATCAAAGTCATACTGCATTACAAGCCTTTCTACTGTATTTCTGCTCACGACATGTCTCAAGAACAATTCCTTCAAAACCTCTGCTGCAAGCTCCATTTCTTCTTCATGGGCAATTCCCTCTACAAGGATTGTATAACTTGTCTCGTTTGGCATATACCCATTCTCAATCATCATTTCTAGTATCTCCATTGACAAATCCGTCCTCTTTGATTTGCAAAAGCCAAGGATAAGGGCATTGAAATTGTCTACGTCTGGCCTGCAGTCAAATTCTTCCATAATCTTCACAATCTCTATGGCTTCATCAAGCATTCCCTCCAAACACAGACCCCTAATTAATGATGAATATGTATAGGAGTCGGGAGTAAATCCAAATTGTGTCATTTCATGTAGAAGCTGAACTGCTGGATAGGTGTTCCCTTTTCTACACAAGCTTGAGATTACATTCTTATAGAAATCATGTGTGGAAGAATTTTGCTTATTGCCCAGGCTTTGAATAATGGAGAATGCCTCCCGAACTTTCCCATCCTCACAGAGTACAGCTATGGCATTATATGTTCCCTCATTAGGACTACATTGTTGTAACATCATTTGGTCAAGACATTTAACCACAACATCAATCTTCCCTTCCTTGCAAAGACGAGCGATTATCGGATTATAGCTTGCTGCTTTGGGCTTGAATCGTCCTTTCAGCAATTCATCCAATACTTCAAGAGCCTGATCAGTTTGGCCATGTTGTGCTAGGGAGCTAATCAGTATATTATAAGTAACCAGAGAAGGGGAACGTTCCTCTCCCTCCATCTCAGACAGAAGCTTGTTTGCTTCTTCCCATCGCCCTTCATTGCACAAGCTCCTCAACAAAATATTATAGCTTACGACATTTGGACTAAACCCCTGTGATGGCATCTCCTCAAGAAATTTAATTGCCTCATCCGTTCTACCTTCTTTGCACAAGCCTGTCAAGAGAACATTATAACTAACTAAATTAGGCTTTCCACCCTTAGCTATAATCTCCTTCAAAAGCCTTATTGCTTCGTCAACTCCTTTGTCCTTATAAGCCGCTTCTAGCAAAAATGAATATGTGAAAGCATTTGGAACTAGCCCTTTTTGCATTAACTTATCCAAAAGCTGTAAGCCCTTACTCAAATTCCCCTGCTTGCAAAGACCTCTAACAAGTGAATTATAGATGGTAGTTTCTGCTGGGTACCCTCTTTCCTCCATTTTTTCAACAAGTTGCATAGCATGCCCAACATTTCCTCTGTTACACAAACTGTTCACCAAGAAAGCATAAGAAGCACCATCCGGAGCAGTGCCTGAACTAACAATCATCTCCATGACTCTAGTTGCTTTTCGAAGCTTATTCGACTTGCAGAGATCATACAGCAACTGAGTTGCTTGAGCAACATCAGGCTTGTGTCCCTTCCCAACCATGTACTCCATATACAAAAATGCATCATTTATCCTAACATCTCTTGTTTTTGTGTCATTCTTGCTAGACCTCCAATTGGATAATGTGAAATTGGATTCTTCAGGGGAAATAGTGATCTGGGTAGATGCCAACACTCTTGAAAAACCCTTGCTGAGTGAAAAGCTACGGATGTTTGGTATCTGAGAAAAGAATTGACAGGCTTTTCTTGCACTTTCTGCAGATGGGTTTGAAAAAGGAGACACAGAATTTATCGCTGCTGCCATTTTAGTATACCCAGAAACAGTTTCTCCACAACTTATTGCAACTCTGAATTACTTGAAATTGGTTCAATTAACACCTAATTTGAGCGTATTCGGGTCAAAATTTTTCTGGGTTGTTCCTCATTTTTCAAGAACCGGCTAAAAGGTGGAAATAAGGATGAGTCACAAATAAAATCAAAGATGAAAGAGAAGAAAAAAAGGCATTTCGAACAAGAACTATAAACAGAGAGGAATTCAATAGGGGAACAAAGTAAATATGGGAGAAGAATTAACATACAAAGGCGTTTCACTGCTAAGCTTCACACAGCGATTCTGGTGACTTCACGTCCCAGCAGAAAATCTGCAAAAATGGGAAACGGGGAGGAAATGAAATAGGAAAGATTACTATTAGTACTATTGTGTGTTTATTTGACCCAATTTTGTCTGCTGGTTTGTTCTTGTTCTGCTCAATGGGTTTCAGATGCTTGGGCTAACGGTGGCCTCTCTAGCTGCGGCCACCAATCTTTCGCGCCCTCGTTATCCAAACAGTTTGTAAAGTCTCTAAATATTACGCGCCTTCGGGGCGGAAGAGCCGCACGCTAGGGAAACAATGAATACAAAAAAGGTTAAAAGCTCGTGTATTTTTAATTATACCAAGTGCTACATTTTTCTTGAATTCATCCTAATATCATAAATTTAGAATTATATAATATAAATAATAACTTTTATATAATTAATAAATAAATTAGAATTCTTAAACTTGAATCTACTCTACTAACTGATGCACCGAATATGCTACCTTTAAATGATATCTATTCATATTATCAAATTGTGCAATTTTTTGTAATTATCAATTTCAAATTTAGTAATATATCAAAGTCACAAAATATAAACTTTATAAATTATTTTTATTTGATAATTAATTTAAATGTATAATTAATTATTACCTTTTTTTTTTCAAATTTCTATTACATATTGGGAGTAGATTTGTTTCACAAATAATTATTTTAAATTTTTATGTGATAATTAAATTATTTCAAATTTTTATTTGATAATTAATTATTTTATATCACCATTTTTTAAAAAATGTATATAATATTTTCTTATTACACATGTTGGAGGTGGATTTACTTCATAGATAAAATGCTCAGCTGACTCGAATGGAGAACCGGTACTAATTCATTTTTCTAGGTCTTTGTGGATAGGATGACCTGCAAATATCCACTAGACGTGGCCCGGTGGAGGAATTTCCTACAATCAAGTTAGAAAGAGAAGTAAGAGAGAGAAAACAGACCGAATAGAGTTTTAAATTAATCCTATATAGTTCTATATAATGTGTGTACGTAGAGTAAAAAGAACGTACTTGGCGTATTGCTTTTGTTTGATGTATATAGCATGTGCATACAATAGGAGTGAATCTTCTATTTAAAAAAAAAAAAAACGTTTTCTTAAATTTTGATAGTTATTAAAAAGAAAATGTCTAATTAAAAGAAAATACTTTAATTGGTTTGAAAAAAAAAACTGTTTAACAGATAAAAAATTATGAAGACTAGATTTTCTAAGAGATTATCTCTAAATATTAGAAATAACTCAACAATGTTAAGAATTTTCAATATTTGCAAACAAAGTTCAATTTTGCTTGAAATCACGTGCAAATAGGGAATAATGTTGACTTGACTTTTAAAAAATTCTTACAATAAAACCCAAAATCCATATACCTATGCACTAATATAAGAGCGCTATTGTTTACCTTTTTTTCCTTTCATGCATTACAGTTTTAAATTAAGTTGTTTTTCTTCATTTTTTTTTTCATAACTCTTATCTATCGATTTTAAAATATCAATTATTATAAAATATAGTAATTAGTATAATATTTATTTAAAAATCAAGTAAAATCAACTAAAATTATTATATCAATTTATACTCTATCATTACAATATCTTAGCCCTTTGACCCAGTGAGACTGACCGGGTTTAATCGAATTTATTACAAGTATTTTCTCTTTCCTTTTTTTTTTAAGCTTAATATGTCATGGAAACCACTTTGCTTTACCTATTGAAGGAAACAACAACCAGGCATTGTAAATAATTTATCATTAATGTAGATTGAGTCAATTGCCTAATTCTGGGAATTAAAATCATGTATAAATAATTGTCAATTAACTACTGATTTTAGGAATTAGCAATTAACTATCAATTCTTAATTTTAAGAGATCAGTATTGATTTGCAAGAAATTGACTCAATAATAATTGTATATATTTACCTCTTGGAATTAATAGAAAGTTGCCATTGCTTCAATATTCTTCGTATGATATCAGAGCCACGATCCTAAGCCAATCTTTCTCTTTCTCTCTCCATTTTTCCTCACGCACAAACTCAATTCAGTTACAGATACTACTAGTAACACCCAAAAATCATATCCTGCACACTTCTTCTTCTTCAAACAATGGCCTCACAAGATTTAACACTTGTTGCCACCTCTCGACCAATTATTCCCAATTCTCATGAACCTAATCATCCTCTTATTGCCATAAACATCTCTTCCCATTCCACCATCAAACTCACACTTACAAATTATCTCTCATAGAAATTACAGTTTCAAGCAACCTTAATTGACTACAATCTTGAAGGATATATTGATGGCTCAATTAATGCACCATCTCTCACCATTACCACTGATGGCAAGGAGTCACCAAATCCATCATTCCAAACATGGTTTCAACAGGACAAATTAATCTTTAGCACCATGGTTAAATCATTATCGGCTGCAATTGTTCCACTCTTAAACCGTGCTACCACCTCTCAAACTGTGCTACCACCTCTCGTGATGCCTAGATGATCCTTGAAAACACATATGCAAAGCCCACTCATGGTCATATTAAGCAGATTAATAAGCAACTAAAGAATCCAATCAAAGGCTCACATACCATTAGTGAATATATGCAATATATTCGAAGTCGTGCCGATGAGCTTGCAATTCTAGGCAAACCATATGATGAAGAGGACTTGATCGAAAAAGTCCTTGATGGTCTAGATGACGAATACAAATCAATCGTTGACGTCGGTTACGCTTGACATATGACCATCTCATTTGATGAGCTTCATGAAAAACTTCTGAATAAAGAAACGACATTGTGTCAATGTCAACCACCACAACTAGCCTCTCTTCTAGCAACAACAAATCCAACAACCGTGAATCCTCAAAGCTAACTATGGCGTCCTCCTTTCAACTCATCACCAAACCAATGGTTGTCATCTAACAATTCTTATGCTGAAAGACCTCCACCACGTCCTTATATTGGAACATGTCAAGCGTGGAATACTCAAGGGCACATAGCCAAACGATGCCCACAATTTCGATTAATTTTGACTCAACCCAATTCAAGCTACTCATCAACAGCCCCACGATCATCAGGTTTCCGACCAGCAGGTCCATGTTCATCATCTCCTTGCAACCTCGAGTCAACTATACAACAACTAGAACATCCAACATCCATCATGGCTCCTTGATAGTGGCGTATCTCATCATGTCACCACCGACTTGAATAATCTCTCCCTTCATACACCGTATGATGCCCATGATGATGTCATGATTGGCGATGGCACGGGTCTTCAAATTACTCACACTGGTTCTACCTCTCTTTCTTCCTCTACACATGATTTTAAATTACATAATGTTTTGTGTGTTTCAACCATGAAAAAGAATCAAATTTCCATTTCTCAATTGTGCCTTACTAATAATGTTTCTATTGAATTTGTATCTTCTGGTTTTTTGGGGAAGGACCTAAGCACGGGAGCAACACTTTTGAAGGGACCAACTAAGGATGGCGTGTATGAGTGGCTAATCGCTTCAATCAACAAATCTCATCTTGTTCTCTTTTCCAGTGTCAAGACAATAGCTGCCAAGTGGCACAATCATCTAGGTCATCCTGCTTCTCCAATTTACAAACATATCATCTCTAAATTTCAATTACAAGTTTCTGTCTCCTCCACAAATAACCATTGTAATGCATGCATTTGTAATAAAAGTCATAAGCTTCCATTCTCTATGTCTTCTCTTGTCTCTACAAAACCTCTTAAAATAATTTTCTCTAATCCTTAGACCTCTCTTCTGCATTCATATGATGACTTCAAATACTATGTCATTTTTGTTGATCACTTCACCAAATATGTCTAGAATTATCCACTTAAATGTAAATCTTGTGTATATGAAGTCTTCTTTCGATTCAAAGCACCTGAAGAAAATTATTTCAATCACAAAATTAAGAGCTTCCACTCTGATAATGGTGGGGGAATATCAAGCTCTTGATTCATTTTTAGCTACAAATGGCATCACTCATTTAACCACTCCACCACATACACCTGAACATAATGGATATTCTGAAAGACGACATCGTCATATTGTTGAAATTGGTCTTTCATTACTCACATATGCATCCATTCCCATAATCTATTGGAATCATGCCTTTGCTATAGCTGTTTACCTCATCAATCAACTTCCCACACCCACACTCAACATGTCTTCCCCATTCGAAAAAATCTTTGGCACCACTCCCAACTACTCAAAACTTGAAATTTTTTGTTGTCTTTGTTATTCGTGACTTCGACCTTACAATAATCACAAACTTGAAACTTGATCCACTCCTTGTATCTTCCTTGGCTAGTCTTCCACCCAAAGTGCATATCTATATCTTGATACCAGCACATCTCGCCTTTATATTTCTCGTCATATCAAATTCATCGAATCAATCTTTCCCTTCGAATCTACTCACACTCATCTCAATTGTCCCGATTCAACCACCATTTCTCATTGGTTACCACCTACCTACATAATTTTCGTAGATTCTTCTACTGCTACTACACTGGACACGTCATTAGTGGAAGGTTTCTCAAATGCTACTCATGTACAAATGACACCAACACCAGAAAATCCCAACACCCTCAACCAATCTTTGGCCGACCAATCTACCTCAATTGATCCACCAACCACCACCAATAACCAAACCTTGCCACCTTCTTCATCCATTCCTAGCCCAGAACAAAATCAAAACTCACTGCCCATAGCATCCAACCACCTAGACCTAACAAACACCTATTCCATGACCACAAGAGCTAAAAATCATATCCATAAACCAATCAAAAAGCTCAATCTCAATGCTCAACTCATCTCATCCGATGACCTAGAACCAACAACGGTGACTCAAGCCCCTAAAAGATATCAAATGGCATCGTGCAATGTCTGAAGAGTATGATGCTCTTGTTCGGAATGATACATGGGAGCTCGTTCCACCCAATCAAGCCCACAATCTTGTCGGATGTAAGTAGATTTTTCATACTAAATGCTTACCAGATGATTCTGTTGACAGGTACAAAACACGTTAAGTGGCCAAGGGTTTCCATCAATGTCCAGGCATTGACTACCACAACACTTTTAGTCGAGTTATCAAACCAACAACAATTCACCTCGTTCTCACCATTGCAATTAGTCATGGATGGTCACTACGACAACTTGACATCAACAATGCCTTTTTACAAGGCCATCTCACAAAAGATGTCTTCATGATACAACCTCCAGGCTTTATTGATAACGAATATCCAGATCGTGTGTGTAAATTGCACAAAGCCATCTGTGGTTTGAAACAAGCTCCACGGGCATGGTACCATGAGTTACAACAATTTCTTCTTACTGAGGGATTCAAAAACTCACGTGCAGATACTTCTTTGTTCATCTACAACAATACAAATACCATGATCATGCTAGTTTATGTAGATGACATCATCATCATAATAGGAAACGACAACTCCATCATGCAACGTTTTGTTACTCAACTCGCAACATGTTTTTCTCTAAAGGATCTTGGTCGTCTCTCTAATTTTTTTGGTGTTGAGGTTCTTCCATATAAGCATGGTCTCCTTTTCTCTCAACATCACTACATTAATGATCTTCTCACACGCACTCACATGATCAATGCCAAGCTAGTTCATACACCTTTGGGAACAGATCACACTCTAAGTCTTCACAATGGCACCACCTTGACTGATGCTTCAGAATATCGAACTACTGTAAGCAATCTTCAATATTTAAGTCTCACAAGGCTTGACATTGCATTTGCAGTAAACAAGCTATCTCAGTTCATGTACTGTCCTACGACAGATCACTGGAATGCAACCAAACGAATGTTACGATACCTTCGTGGCATGTCTGATCATGGAATAGTAGTTCCTTGCAACCCAACACTTTCTCTCCATGCTTTCTCAGATACCAATTGGGCTGGTACCAAAGATGACTGCACATCAACTGGTGCTTACATTGTGTATCTTGGTTGTAGTCCAATTTCTTGGAGTTCTAAGAAACAACGCACCGTAGCACGCTTGTCAACCAAATCTGACTATTGTGCTGTCACAGCAACTACTTCCAAATTGCTCTAGATCTGTTCACTTCTAACCGAACTTGGAATACAGGCTTCGCAAGCTCTAGTCATCTACTGTGACAATATTGGAGCCACCCACCTTTGTTCCAACCCAGTTTTTCACTCTCGAATGAAGCATGTCACCATTGATTTTAGGCAAGTCCAAAGTGGGGCCCTCCGTGTCGCCCATGTCTCCTCTATAGATCAGCTAGCCGACGCGCTCACAAAGCCACTCTCACGCGCTCAATTTCTTCACCTCAAGGGCATGAGTGGAATCTCTACCGGGAGCTCCAACTTGAGAGGGAATATAGAAGGAAATTACAGGTAGGCATTATAAATAATTTATCATTAATATAGATTGAGTCAATTGTCTAATTCTAGGAATTAGAATCACATGTAAATAGCTATCAATTAATTACTGATTTTAGAAATTAGCAATTAATTGTCAATTCTTAATTTTAGCAGATCAGTATTGATTCGCAAGAAATTAACTTCATAACAATTATATATATTTACCTCTTGGAATTAATAGAAAGTTGTTATTGCTCAAATATTCTTCGTATTACCATGACTATTATATTGAGTATAAATTTGAAAATTGGTAAGTTATATGGTAATCAACCAATACATAATTGAATACTAATTTACTTAAAAAATTTAGATCTTACAAATATAGAACCAAAATATACTTATATTTATGTTTATATATATATGAGACACCTTACTGACACATGGCTTTTAATATCCCCCTTCTTGTGTGTATCTTTTTTTTTTTTTTTTTTAACTATCTCATTGTTTTCATGAAATTTTCGTGATGAGAGAGACAGAGATCAGAACAAAAACACTATTTAGTAGAGTGGTTGGGGCAGTTAAAGAAAGAATGTCCCTCTCTCTTCAGCCTTGGGACAAAAAAGCGACTTCTAATTTCTTGGTACTATATCACATGCACAACTCCACCTCTCAACTAAAAGGGTGTCTCTCTCTTTTTCTTTGTTTTTTTTAATAATTCTAGGATAAATCATTGGGTTTTCTACAAGAGGCTTAAACAAGCAATCAAGTTCCTCACAGAATGAGAATTTAAAAGTTCTTCAAGAAAACAACTTCCAACCCATTGTTAAAGACCGGAATTTCATGAGGGATCTTTTAAGATAAGCGTTTCCCGACGCAAATCAAAGCGTATTCGAGAAAAATCACAAAACAGCTGCAATCCCACTTGCGAATTTCTCCCACTTAGAAGCATAATTGCTTGAAATTCTTCAAACCCAATTCAGGAAATATTCAGATAAAATGTACAAAACCATTAATAATTGAACCTTTGAGGCAAAATAACAAAACCAAGAAAAGAAAAATATGCATAATCAAATCTCAGACCAACTAGTCCTAAGAAAATTCCCCACGTAGGATTAAAAGCACTTGTCCTAAGAAAATTGAACCTTGGACCTTTAAAAGTCCCCATTCGGATAACATGTACAAAACCGTTAAAAACTGAACCTTTTCAGCAAAATTAAAATAAAAAAAAAAACCCAAAAAGGTGGAAAATCTGAATTACCAAATCTGAGGGTTCAAACCACACAAAATCTTCCAAACCCAGTTCATGAAATGTGGAGATAAAATGTACAAACCCCATTGAAACGTTGAACCCTGGAATCAGGAAAAAAATTGAACAAAAACCCAGAAAAGCTGAAACAATGTCATCTATTTGAGAGAGGGAGTTTTATTTTATTTGATTATAAAAACAAAATTTAATGGCACAAAACATGATAAACATGTTTTCTTAAATATAGCAATTCAATTTGAAAGGGCATAAATGACCTTTTTTCTTCAAAGCTAGACCGTGTGTAAGCAATGTCCTCTACCTGCCCAAATAAAAAGTAAGCAGAAGTTTGTTGGAAATTTCCAATAAAAAATTAGATTATTCCCAAAGATTAAGTGTAAAAATAAGTTTTTGGACGTGACTTTAACTTAACGCCGGGTGGACCACTCTTAACACCGAGGAAAGTAATCACAAGTGAGCACTTTGATGGATTTTAAAGCACGGAAGATGAATAATTCTAGGTAAAATCAAAGGGGAAACCGAATCTTTCCTAGAGAGGAATGAGCCCAATAACACTAGGCAAAGCCATTAGCCAACATAACCCGCTACAGAAAATTGCGACTTTATTTTTCAAATAAGGGAAGAGAGCCATCCATATTGGTCGTTGTAGTGGTAGAGTGTGCAAATAATGAAAGACGTCATTGGTGACCTTGCTTTTAACCTACTCGTCTTGGATATTACATGCTCCTATGTTGTTGTCTTCACTTTATCGACTCTACTCATGCCTATTGTGCCGACCCACTTTACTGGCGTGGCTCCACTCTATACTATTACTTTTGCCCTTTGATTTTTTATTATCTTTGTGGGTGTGGGGATTGAGCCCAACAAACCAATTAAGCAAGGGCAAACAAAATGACACGGAGAACTTCAACCAACTAACTTACAATATTTTACACCAAACATGCCGTTATTATTATCATTATTATTTTTATCGATATATAAAATTATATTCTAATTAATTTGATTCGAATATTTGTAAAATTTCTATTCAGAGGACGGGCTACAATAACTTGCTATTAAGGGCTCAAAATTGCAAGAATATGTAGCCTAATCACATCACATTTAGGATTCAACCTATTGATAATTCCTACTAAGTGAATTTGGTAAAAGCAAGTAGTACAAAAACGGCACCATGAAGGAATGTCAAAATTGGATTTGGAAGCATATTAAAAAAAACCATATAATATCATAAATTTCAAATCTAATTTCGAGATTAATCTTACTACTACTATCACATCAATTCAAACTATTAGCAAAAATACTTGTTCGTATCGTTGATTTATACTTGTAGGCCATAAAACTCTTATATCTATTCGTAATTGTTAGTTCGCTAATATAAATATATATATTTACTACATCCCAAGCCCTTGACCCGGCCTGGACTGACCGGGTTCAATCGAAAGGATTATGTCGGTGGCTTATTCTTAGCAAAATATTTTCTATTTCCCTTTTCGCCCCTTTTGCCTTTTGGCCTTTGGGAATAAAAAATTTCAGCTTAGCGTGTCATATAGAATAATTGAAGCAAAGGGTTGGTGCGAGAAAACAACTTCGCTTTACCATGATTATTAAGAAAGTTATTGAGTAATCTACCTACAAATAATTAAACACTGATTTAAACCTTATAAACACAGAGCCAAATAAATATTGATTTTTTTTTTATCAAAAATATATATATTTATTTATTTTTCAAAATAAAATGTTTTTCGATATGAGACAGTTTACCCACATATGATTTTTAATATCCTTATTCTTGTGTGAATTCCACTATTTATTATAGTGTCTATTTTTTTTTTATTATCTCAGTGTTTTTATGAAATTTTCTTTTTTAGTTCATTGAGTGTGGGTTTATTATTTATGTGTGCTCCATAACACTGCCTAAATATTGGTTTTGGTTGTCAGGTTGAACCCAGCAATCAAACTCTTGATTTAATATCATGTTAAAAATTGAAATCTAGAGAGTCGCATAACAAATTATATATAAATACTTGAATATCAAATTACTTAAAAATTTAAATTTTATCGATTTGGTACGAAGATATTCAAATGACTTCATTTCAATTTTCTGTTATACGGCATTTTGCTCTTACATCATTTGCAATGTATCTTCTCTTTTTGCATGTGGACACATTACGTATTTGACAAACTAAGATGTACCAAAATAAATAAAAATGATAGAGAGAGAGAGAGAGAGATCAGAACAAGAACACTATTTAGTAGAGTGGTTGGGGCAGTTAAGGAAATGATGTCCCTCTCTCTTTAATCTTAGAATAAAAAAGCCACTTCTAATATCTTGGTACCATATCACATGCACAACTCCATCTCTCTACTAGAAGGGTTTTTTTCTCTCTCTCTCTCTCTTTGTTTTCTCTTCCTCCCTGATTAAAAGAAGAGAGTGAGAGATGAAGGAATCAAAGGCATGGAGACCATTCACCTCAAATTGTTGTGCAGTTGAAGACCAAACCATATTTGGAAACTTTAGCCGATGCAGGCCTTCTCGTTCAGAATTCTCCAAGAACATTGCTCCCTTACCCTCATTTCGCCGATTATCATTCTCCGACCTCAGTAGCAGCACTTCATCCACACGTATAAACGAAGATCTCGCGCATTCATTTGGACCCGATTTATATGATTTTCAACTCAGCGAACTACGCGCCTTAACTCAAAATTTTTCTAGCAATTTTTTGCTGGGCGAAGGTGGTTTTGGCACTGTCCACAAAGGTTATATTGATGACAATTTTAGACAGGGTTTGAAGGCTCAGCCCGTTGCTGTTAAGCTCCTTGATATTGAAGGTCTACAAGGTCACCGCGAATGGCTTGTGAGTCTTGCTTTTCTTTGAATCAAACTAAATCATTTAACTCTATCTTTAATATTCGTGATTCTATATGTTAAATAAAATCTATGAATATGAATGGACCAATTAATATATATTTGATTATAAATTAGGCAGAATAATATTAATATAAATTGTCACGTTCATTTAATCTATTTAACATTTAATTCACCAAAGTGAAATTTTATTTTAATTTGAGAGATATATTTTGAAAAAGAAAAATAATATCCTGTATATCACAAAGGATTTTTTTTTTTTTTTTTGACATTTTCTTTGACTTTCATAGTTTTGCTACTCATAAAGTCTGGTCTGAGATATTGAAGCCTAGTTACGTCCTAGGGGCATTATTTCAGTAGAGTCATCATTAAACAAGTGACCCTGCATTAGCAATCAATTAACTAGAAAATAGTAATTTAACCAACAGTTCTTGCAATTTCTTTGTCTCGAATTAGATAATTAGTTTTGGCTTTTTTTTTTTTTATATATAATTTTCCGGTCGTGTCTTGTTGACTCTTTTCCTTGTCGGTCCATTTATTTTTGACTCGAAATCGATTGACGGCTCAAACATTAAATAAATAATATATGTTATAGCAAATAAAGACATCCTTTGCTGTCACAATTTTTTTTTGTATTAAATATTAAAATTTTTTGACATAATAATTTTGTAACACTCATTCATAAAAAAAAAAAAAATTAGCTTTTGAAATTATTATATTTTTATAAAACAAATTTTATCCAAGTAAAAAAATACTAAAATAGAATAGAAATAAAATATCAAAATTGTGTGAGAAAATAGGGAGTCCTCAGAATGGATGTTTACTCACAATAACATATATTATTAGTCCTTTTGTTGGTTAAAGAAGAGAAATAAAATAAAAGGGCATAGGTGGAAATAAAATATTGATCTTCAAAGGGAAGGATTAACGAAGTGATTGGCTAATACTTGAGATTTTAAATTGCTTTTTGGCGTTCCTAATTATGGCCCAAACATTTTTTTTACCCTAAATTTTAAAAAACGCTCTTAAAATTTTCTTTGCCAAAAAAAAGGGAAAAAATTTGCATGTTAGTTTGATCATTTGTCAATGGTGATATTTCCATTCATACAGATTGATAAGGTGGAAATTTCACATTAAAAGACATAAAATTAAAATTATAAAAATCGTATATAATAATTAATTTAATTGAATAGAAATAATATTTTCCTAAATTTCTGATAAAGGATATAAAAAAATAAATTAATTTTCAAGTGAGGTAAACTAAATTATTTCTAGAATTTGTTCGCCCCTATTAAAAAATATATATTTTTTTACTTGACTAAAAATAATTAATTGTTTTTAATAATTAAAATTACTAAATTCTAATTTTGTATCTTTTGATAATGTAAATATGCAACACATCATTTTTTATATATGAAAATTTCACATTATCAATTTTTTTATGACCTAGAATTTTTTTTCTTGGTATTAGACAAATTGGTATTCAAGTTATCCAACTAATCTAGTTCGAATACTATGGGGTCCATTTTAGAGATTGACTCTTCCAACGTCGGCCCAAGACGTAGGCCCATTAGTGGCCGATTTAGCATTGAAGCTTGACAACCCACTTATAATTTGATGAGAAATATGATGATAATTTGGCTATTTGGCTTTTCATGAAGGCGGAAGTGATATTTCTTGGTCAGCTAAGACACCCAAATCTGGTAAAACTCATTGGGTATTGTTGTGAGGATGAAGAAAGGCTCCTTGTCTATGAGTTCATGCCTCGAGGCAGCTTAGAGAATCACTTGTTTAAACGTAAGTTACCAGATTAGAACCTAGGCTTACATGGTTGCCCTCTTCAAAAAAAAATATTGCATTCTTACACTTATTATGGATCAATTCTAGGAATATCAATATCATTGCCATGGGGCACAAGATTGAAGATTGCTATAGGGGCAGCTAAAGGCCTCGCCTTCTTGCATGGAGCAGAAAAGCCTGTCATTTATCGCGATTTCAAAACTTCCAACATTTTACTTGATTCTGTAAGAATGTCCTTTCTTTTTTTCGAATGCATAGCTCTTGATGAGATTGAAATTCAGATTCCAGCAATTAAAGTTTATCTGCGCTTTTCTTTTCTAATTGTAATAGTTTTCTACCATATACCTTAGGATTTTACAGCCAAGCTATCAGATTTTGGGCTAGCAAAGATGGGTCCTGAAGGATCAAATACCCATGTTACAACTAGAGTTATGGGTACCTACGGCTATGCAGCACCGGAATACGTTTCGACCGGTAAAAGTTTTGCATTTAATGTAACTGAGAAAAGCTATTCACCAAAATGAAGGGGGAAGGGCATCACAAATGAATGTGATAAGAATAATACTAAACCAAATACATGAGTGACTAAATGAATCAAATTTTACTTGATAATCATAACAAATTTTAAAGAAATTATCATTATATTTTGATCAATTTAAATAAATATTTAATAAAAAATTAATTTAAATATTTTAATATAAATTTTTACCTATGATTTTGTCCATTTTATTAGCAATTCATTTGATCTATGGGGCAATAATAGCACAATTTATTGTGTAAGCACAAATAGCGGGGGGAAGTGACAACTGCTCTAGATGCTTGCAGATCTTTTAATTACTAAAGACATCTTTCTTCTATAATGTTAGTGAAATTTGATTTAAATATGGAATACAAAGTTGAAGAATGCATAGTAATAATACAGCGCACATGATTGTTGAATGTGTAGGGCATCTGACAACTAAAAGTGATGTTTATAGTTTTGGAGTGGTATTGCTAGAACTATTGACGGGACGAAGAGCCATGGACAAAACAAGGTCAAAAAATGAGCAAAATCTTGTAGATTGGGCAAAACCCTATTTGACTAGCAGTCGAAGGTTGCGGTGCATTATGGACCCAAGACTTGGAGGCCAATATTCTGTGAAGGGAGCAAAGGAGATTGCACTTTTGGCATTACAATGTGTAAGTTCAAACCCCAAAGACAGACCAAAGATGCCATCCATTATTGAAACTCTTGAAGGTCTTCAAAACTTGAGGGACATGGCTATAACTAGCGGGCAATGGCCCGGAACACCAAAAACTAGTAGAAATGGAGTTTCTCCCGGTGGAAAGAGAGAGAATATCAAAAGTGGGACATATTGGAGACCTTCACTGGTTGCTCCTGGTCGAACAAACTAGTAAATACCTAAATATGACAGATATCGCTTTGTTAAGGGTAGAGGAATACTATACCTAAAGGCTTGCTCATGCCTTTGTAAATATCAAAATAATATATGGGGTGCAGATATATATATATATATATATATATATACATGTTTCCGTTTAATAGTTTGCATTTTCCACATATCACACTTTTTCCAAACCAATATTATAAAGAGGGAGGCAAACTTTAACGCAACAATAGAATTACTCTTTTTGGTGATATCAAAATCATAAATTTGGTACATGACAATTGTCTCTTTGTAAAAAATGCAAGGAAAAAACTATGTATATAGACGTTCGTGCTCCCCCTATCCTTATACTAAACTGAGAAACACTTTATGTACCCGGAGAAACCTAAACAATATTATAAAGAGGGTCACAAGTTCATATAAATCATACAAATGTATTTTCAAGCACGTCACATATATATTTTTTTCCACATATTATATTTTTGATATTATATCGAACGTTATTGGGAATCATAATATGACTAATCTTGTTTTTGAACACTTAATCTTGTTTTCGAATACTTATTAGATCCATTATAGGGAATAACTCTTTTTTATTTGTAAATTTCAAATATAAAATTTGATTAAATTTCGTAAGACTTTTACCCATTAAATCGATTATCCATTGTGTCACGCCCCGAATCGGGGTCATGAGCAGCCACCCGTTATCCTGAATGCCGGTTGTATTTCTATAGAAAATCGGACAGAACTTTTCCGTAAATCGGAGGTTTCCCATGTACAATTAAACCTGTATATGCAAAATCAACCTGTAATTTAAACAAATGGTCATCCCGACCTCTCCAAAATTAACAAATTTTATCTCCAAACATCCAGGACAACGCAAGACTTTACAATTTCCAGCAATCCTAACCACAGACCTCTACTGTCATGTCCAACTAGAACATGAGCAGTCGCTATACCGAGCGGATCTAAGTTTAGACAATGTATAACACATTTCCCAAGTAGAAAGTTTAAAACGTTTACAGATGCCTCAATGCGAGTAAAATGAACCAAAGCGAGAGTTATACACATAACTGCTCATAAGTTATACAGTCATCCCCTAATATACACGGCCAACTACGGACCTGAATGTCAAGACCTCGCAGGGTCGAAATAAAGTACGAAATTCATATTTCAAATTTAACATAAATCTCACCATCGTATATCACCCAGATCTACCAAAATCTCAAAAATCTGAAGCGTCGCTCCAGCACAACAATAATGCTATCTGAGGAGAGAAAATGGAGGGGTGAGTATCATGGGAAGATACTCAGTGAGTGAGGGGGATAATATCAAACATAAATAGCATGTGTGAACAATTGGAATATCAAATAATATCATTTGAAACAAAAATTTACATTTCGCGACAAAACATGATATATTTAGTAATTTGAAATCATTTAAATAAATCACACGACAACAAGCGTGTATGCATCCATTTAAAATCAAGTAATATCAGAGCGAGCCAAAAATGATCATGGCAAAGGTCAACCGTGACCAAGAACAGGCGCATCGGGCGTTTTATTATGCATAGACTTTAAAACACCCTCTACCCCGACGTTGGCCATGAGTTCGCTGGGGCTAACTCATCATCGTGTATAGAACCTCGTCCGATGCTAGATAATGGCGTCACACACGTCCACTCCCTACGTGGGTTCAACCGGCCACGTTTATAGCCTTTAGAATAAATGACGTTTGCGGATACCTCCTGCAAAAGCGTATCCGGGCAACCCGTGCCTCTACAAACGTCATTCGTAGTTACGAAATCATCATAGTATCACAAAGGGTACAACGTCCCACAAGTAACATCACATCATCGCATAACTAGTGGGCATCCAACCCACATAGTTCATTAAAAACATTTTAAATTTGCGTGCCAATACGTCTCATCAATTCATTTCAAAACAGCATATCAATGCAACGGTATAAAATGAAATTTATACATTTTCAAGTAATGGCACAATTATTGTTTCATTTCAAACCATGGATGCATAGTCATTGTAAATATAATTCAAGACACTCCAATAATCATAAAACAGATTTTTAAATTTAATATCATACATAAAATGAATGCATATCAAAACATGTTTTATCGATAATACGACAGAAAACACGTTTTATTATTTTATGCAAGAGATTAGAGTCTCACTCACATATTTAGGGAGGGTGGTCACTCCCTATTTTTCAACAACTCTCCAAAGACAAATCTAATTAAATAATCAAATTTTTATATCAAATAAAACCCTAATAAGGGATTTTACCAATAAAATTTATTCAAATTTCGAAGTGGGTGCATTTCTCTCACCTAGGGTTCCTCAGGTTTCAGACTTAGCTGTCGTTCGCACGTCGGGTTGGTCTAAAATCTGTAATATTTCCAAATTTCAAATATATTAGAAACAACTAAATTTCTAACACCAAATCCTAAAATTTCAACCAAATATATTCGTTACCTGCAGTACAGAAGATGCAGGTGAACTCTCGAAGAGGAAAGCCGGTCGCGGGCTCGCGGGCAGTCACGGGCTCGCGGGCCAGTGGGCTAGCGGGCTGGCCAGCTGGTGGACTCGCGGGCTCTCAGCCCCGCTTGCTGGCCGCAGTGGGCTTGCGTGTCAGCAGTGGGTGCATGAGCTGAAATAGGCCGCGGGTTGCAGTGGGCCGCGACTGGACTGGGCCTTGGGCCGCTGGTGGGCTGGCTCGTTCTAGGGCTAAGGCTCACGCTCTCACAGAGGGTCGCGCTGGAGCGCACTGGCGCTCGTGCTGGGGTCACACTGGCTCGCGCGCTGGCTTGCGCTTTGGTTCGCGGGAGATCGCGTGCAAGGCTCGCGATGGCTCGAGGCGGCAGCGCTCGTGGGAGGAAGGATCTGCGCAGTGGCGTGCTCACGGGAGGGTGGCGCCCGCGGTAGGGAGGTCGCGCTACGGCTGGGTGCGGTGGCTGAAGGGAGAGGCCACGGCGGAGGAGAAGAGAAAGAAAGAGAGAGAGAGAGAGAGAGAGAGAGAGAGAGAGAAAAAAAAGAGATTATGGCTTTTTAGCCCTAATCCTAATTTGGGGATTTGACTTTTTTTTTTTGGTGTTACATTTTCTAACCCCCTAAAATCAAGTTTCGTTCTCGAAACTAAAAGAGAACTAAACTGTAAATAAATGGGTGTGCTGACTTCTCATAGCTTCCTCGGGCTCCCAGATCTCCTTGACCTGATCACTTTTCCATAAAACTTTGACCAATGAAATTTTCTTACTCCGTAACTTTCTAACCTGCCGATCTAGAATAGTCACGGGCTGAATTGAAAGGCCAAGATCCTCTCGTAACTCAAGAGGTGGAGGTTCAAGTACATGAGAAGGATCGGTCAAGTATTTCCTGAGTACTGAGACATGAAATACGTCATGAATACGGGATAGTCCATTTGGCAGCTCCAATCTATATACCACACTCCCGACTCTCTCAAGGATACGGAATGGCCCAATATATTTGGGGCTCAACTTGTCCCGCTGCCTGAACCGTATAACTCCCTTCCAAGAAGATATCCTCAAGAAAACCATATCTCCCGTAGCAAACTCAAGAGGTCGCTGCCTACGATCAGCATACGTCTTTTATCTGTTCTGGGCGGCTTTCATCCACTCACGGATAACCTTAATTTTATCTTTTGTTTGCTCAATCAACTCAACGCTGTTGAGACGTCGCTCTCCGACCTTATCCCAGCATATCGCGGTGCGGCACTTCCTGTCATACAGTGCCTCATATGGGGGCATCTCTATACTAGTTTGATAACTGTTATTATATGCGAATTCGACCAGTGGAAGGTGCCGATCCCAGCTACCCCGGAAATCCATCACACATGCCCTCAGTATATCCTCAAGGGTCTGAATGGTCCTCTCAGACTGGCTGTCCGTCTAAGGATGATATGCCGTACTGAAATTCAATCTAGTACCCAATGCCTCCTGCAACTTGGGACAAAACCTAGATGTGAACCTGGGGTTCCTATCTGAAACAATCGACACGGGCACCCTGTGAAGCCGAACTATGGTATCAACGTAGAGACGTACCAACACCTCTAAAGAATAGTCACCGCGGATAGGGATAAAATGTGCAGATTTGGTGAGTCGATCGACAATCACCCAAATCGCATCATACCGTGTAGAAGTCCATGGCAATCCCATCACGAAGTCCATAGTAATATACTCTCATTTCCACTCAGGAATGGGAAGAGACTGCAGTGTGCCCGCTGGACGTTGATGCTCGGCCTTCACCTGCTGGTACACCAAGCATCGTGCCACAAACTCTGCTATATCCCTCTTCATGCCTGACCACCAATAGCTACCTCTGATAGTCCGGTACATCTTCGTACCCCCGGGATGCATAGCATATGCAGAAGAATGTGCTTCCTCAGGGATAGCACGTCGAAGATCACTATCGGCCGGGACACACGCTCTGTCTCTGAATACCATGAGTCCATCATTACGGACTCTGAAGTCTCCGCCCTCAGCTCTGCGGACTCTATCCGCAAAACCCTGAATCTCCTTATCTGTACTCTGGAGCTCTCTGATACGGTCGAACAAAGTCGGCCTGACCTCAAATCTGGCTAGTAAGCCTCCCTGATCATCGTTAGTCAAACTGACTCCTAAGCCTCGGAGTCCCACTAAACAAGAAAGGTAGGCTTTCGCTGTCGACTGTGAGGATGATGCTGACTTCCGACTCAAAACATCTACTACAACATTCGCCTTACCCGGATGATAGTCAATAATAAGGTCATAATCTTTGAGGAGTTCTAACCATCTCCTCTGTCTCAAATTCAGCTCCTTTTGGGTAAATAGATATTTCAAACTCCTGTGATCTGTAAATACCCTGCAGGTCACCCTGTAAAGATAATGCCGCTATATCTTCAATGCGAAAATTATGACTGTCAACTCCAAATCATAAATCGGGTAATTAACCTCGTGTTTCTTCAACTGACGCAAGGCATATGCAATAACCCGACTATCCTGTATCAGAACACAACCCAATCCCTATCGGCTAGCATCACTGTACACTGTATACTCCCGACTACTAGTGGGAAGGACTAAAATAGGAGCGGATGTCAACCGTTGTTTGAGCTCCTTGAAGCTCGCCTCACAACGATCATCCTAAACAAACTGACCCCCTTCTGGGTCAATCTCGACAATGGAGCAGCTATCCAGGAGAATCCCCTCTATAAATCTGCGATAATACTCGGCCAAACCGAGAAAATTACGAATCTTGGAAACTGTTTGTGGCTGCTCCCACTTCACTATAGTTTCAACCTTCCGCGGATCAACATAAATATCTTCCGCGGAAACAATGTGCCCCAAGAACCCAATTTGTCTAAGCCAAAACTCACATTTCGAGAATTTGGCATATAACTGCTTCTCACGGAGTATCTGTAATACCACTCGAAGGTGCTCAACATGATTTTCATCACTCCGTGAATATATCAAGATGTCATCGATGAATACGATGACGAACCGATCCAAATAGTCGTAAAAAACTCGATTCATCAAATCCATGAAAGCAGTTGGGGTATTAGTCAGCCCAAATGACATGACTAGGAACTCGTAATGGCCATATCGGGTGCAAAAAGCTGTCTTGGGCACATTTTCGACCCGAATTCTCAACTGATGATAACCCGAACGGAAATCAATCTTAAAGAAAACTCTGACTCCCTGCAGCTAATCAAACAAATCATCTATACGTGGAAAGGGATATCTGTTTTTTATGGTAGCTTTGTTCAATTACCTGTAATCCACAAAAAACCGAAATGTATCATTCTTTTTCTTTACAAACAGCACCAGAGCGCTCCAAGATGACGTGCTCGGGCGAATAACATATCCAATAGCTATGTGGGTCGGACCCGCTTTAGCCGGTTCCAAACAATTTTCAAGTAAGTTGGGCCATTTGTTACGTGTAATAGGGTTGAAGGGAATAAAATAAAATAGAATGAGCAACACCAAAATTTTGAAAATGTATGACTGCAAAGTGGGAAGAAAAAATTTATCAAAATTTCTATCTCGATTTTTGAACCACGTTCTCTAAAAAAGAACATATAAAAATTTAATTAATTTTTATTCTGAAACAAAAATAAATTTTTTTTTTTATCTTCATAATATAAATAAAAAATTTAGAAACCCCAGAAGACAGGACACATATGAGTGTCTTGTAAACAAACTTTTCAATTTGGAGATCTCTACAAGTAAAATATAATATTTTTATCTTGTATCTGTACATTTTATTTTTTATACCATTTCATGGTTTCCTATAAGATTTGTTGTGATTCTTGTTGGCTGCCTCCAATCTAATATCTGAGAGATTTCATCACCGTGAACACACCACCATCTACAATGCTTAAAGCTTTGTTGAGTTAAATGTTCATAGGAGCCGATATATTTACAACTATTCGATCTCTTCTCCATGTTTCCAATATTATCTAGGTTATTAATAACCTTTGTTAAGGTTAAAAAAAAATTTACCTTCATAAATTTAATCTAACATAACGTTGTCCAATTTAAAAATGTATCTTCTTTATAAACTCAACTTTTTGGAAACATGATTTTTTTTTTTCAAATAGAATAATTTTATGTGACATACATTCAAAATCCTGTGACCATGGTTAATTAAAACTGCAAACTAAGCTTACAAAGATAAATAAATAAATAAAAAATAAAAAAATAAAATATAGTAGAAAATGAGCAAAATATGCATAATTAAACAGTCCTTAATTTTTGCCTTTGTTAACAAAATGATCCTTAACTCTTTAATATCTGTGGATGAAAACTGCGGTGTGGCCAAGACATCCCACACCTGTTAATTCCATTTTGTATTTGTTTTCTTAAAACTTAAAAACTAACACTAATGTGATGAAATTTACTTTCATATTATAAAGTAATATTTATCAAATCGAATGTGCATTCGTTAAATTTGTTAAGATAACACTTTACTTGGCATTTAGATAATTGAGAGAAAAATATATCATTAAGCCCTTAATTAGGGCAGAGTTATGCTAGATGTGTGTGGGTATCCGCAATCCTGCATTTCTCAAAATACAAGAAAGTGATTCTAGAACATCAAATCTTCCTTACAAGTGTCTCAAGAAAAAGGAAAACATTTTGGCATTTTTCTTTCTAAGAAACACACATAAAAATATGGAAAGTGATGATATGAAAATGAAAATTTCAGTTTTATTTGAAGTCCTAGCAAGGAACGGGTAGATTTGGTCGAGTTTTCTTTATTAATCAGGAAATTGAAATAACTCCTAATGGTATATAAAAAATCTTTCTCTCTTTTCTTTGAACTTTTAAAGTGTTTTAATATAAAAAAAAAAAAAATTAAATATTGATATTTATAAAATTTGTGATAGTTAGATTCTTAGTTACTAATTATTTGAGTATTTTTAAATCTTAGCATATGTCAAATCTGCTTGAGAGAGAAGATCTAAAGCATATTTGGTGTCGGAGAGATGATATCTATCCGAAGAAGAGCTAAATTCAAGATCTAAGAAACAGCTCAAAGGACCCCGAATCTTTCATTTTTAGAATGATGATTGACACCAGCTTTGAACTATTATCAATATAAAGGAGAAGAAGAACTGTACATTTGGGTTTTTTTTTTTTTTTTTTTTTTTGGAATAAAGAGTGCTCAGTCATAAAAACTATATTTAAAAACTATATTTAAACCCAAACTATTCAAATGTGGCACTGAACTTGACCAACCAAACTCTTGGCGAGTGTATTTGTTCGTATAATACTCGTCCAAGGCAGTAGATTTTCTGAGTAGGGTACGAATAGCCGGGAGAGGTATCATGTAGACTTCTACGATGTGGTCACCATTTAAGAAGATATTCTTAACATCTATTTGAAAAAGTTGTTGGCGTTGGATAACACTAACTACAACTAATGTTTGAATAGCGGTGAGTATGGCATTTAGAGAAGATGATTTCCCCGGTGTATAGCCTTTTGCAATAATGTGAGGTTTGGATCTCTTTACCAAGCCATCAAATTTGATTTTGATTTTGAAGACCTATTTACAATCAACAGGAGCTTTACCTCAAGGAAGATCAATGAGGTCCTAGGTATTCATCTTTTTAAGGCGTGTAATCCATCTACCATTGTTTGCTCCCAAAGAGGATCAATACTAGCCTTGTGGTGAAAGAGCAGCTCACAGAGAGTCAATAGTTTAGAAATAATGATAGTCTCAATATCTAGAAGGGCTTCCCTTGCACGTAGTGAACAACGAGGTTAAGATGAAGCGACGGAGGTGCATTGATTATTGTGTACAGTTATCTCGGACCGAGAAGTATCCTGTGACACATCTATAGAATCACCATTGTCGAGTGGGTAGCATCTGCAGAGGGGTTAACCTACAGCAACTCAAAATAGAAGTTGGTAAAAACCGGAAAGAATATGGGGACATGGAATTTGGGAAGAGAAAAGAACATAGATTGTTTCCAAAAGACAATATGTTTAGAGATGCGAAAGTGCTTATAGATAGAATTCTAACAATGAAAATCTTCTTGTTCTATGTCATACCCTAGAAAATAACAGATATGAGATCTAGGTTTTAATTTTGTGCATTCACGAGGTTGAAGGAAAACAAAACTGATAAAACAAAGACTTTAAACGAGTGATAGTTGGGTATGTTACCATGGAGTCGCTCATAGAGTGTTTGAGTTAGATGGGCAGAGGACGAGATGCAATTGATGGTATACGTAACCCCTCAAAAAAATTTCAGAGCATGAGGTTAATATAAGTAGAGCTTGGACAAAGTCTAGAATGTGGCTGTACTTTTGTTCAGTTTTTCAATTTTGTTGAGAGGTGCTTGGGCACGGGAGTAGAATGAGGGTGCCTTGGTTATTTAAGAAGTTGAGGTATGGAGAGCCATTATATTCCAAGGCATTGTCGATGTGAAAGACTTTGATCACTTTGGAGCATTGGGTTTCAACCATCTTGGCCAACTAGATAGATAGTTGCGTGAGTTTTAATATATTTTTTATATGATAAATCTATGTATAGCAAAAATAATTATCCACAAAAATAAGTATGGTGATCCTCCAATTGCTAAGGTGGGAGGTCCCCAGACAACACTAATTGTGTGGAATACTTGAGAATATAAACAATTAAAGGGATGAAATACAACAAATATTATTACTTGAAATTAAGGGATGAGTTTGCTGGTAGAAGCATGACAGAGGTGAAGGTGCTAAGTTTGACCAGTCGGAGTGAGAGTTGTAGAAATTAGGCAAAGAGGAATATTAAGAGATGTAAGCTCAAAGAGTCACCCATTTCTACCGGTTGTCCAAAGAGTTCAAACACAACCACCACTAGAAACAAAGAGTAAGTCAAGCCAAGTTCACAAAATTATCCAATAGAGAAGATTTAATTGTAATTTTGTGAGTAGGTAAATTTCTTCCATTGTGAGGTGCGGTGATAAGTCGTCACCAATATCAGTGATGTTCAGATGGGGAACCAGAAGAAATTTGCATTATAGACATATGGGATTTTGTTGTTTTAGATGAAAATATAGTGAAGCCTGAGATTACATAATTACAACATGTAGAATCAAATAATTAAGAGGTTTTTGGAGTGGCAGATAAGGCTTAGAGATAGAGCCAATTGATGATACAACCTGTTTCATGATTGAGGCTACATCGGTGAGAGTAAAGATTACGCATGGGGTTAAATATTTGACAAAAGTGTCAACTGGGGCAATGGTTGTTGGTGGTGTGCTCTGGGGTTAGTGCATGCATGCAGTCGAGCCTTTGGAGGTCATAGACGACTGTCAATATGATGACCAAACTTGTGACAATATTTGCCCTTCTATTGCCGCATGGTTGTTTAACTTTGGTGCACAACTTGCAACTGATATGATTTTCCGTAACCTTTTTAAAATAGTGGTAAGTATCGTTATAATTTCCCTCTAAGTTTTAAAATTGCAGAAGTTATTTATGGTAAAATCGAGTACTTTTCAAATATATATCTTTTGCTTTACAAGCTCAGGCTTTGAAATACTTTGAAAATATTTTGAAAAAGTATATTCTTTTAAAAATATTTTGAAAATACTTTGAAATATATCAAATTCAAAAACGATTCATTACCATTTTCATGTTTCCGAATTCCATACCCGTTTACATGTAGGTGTCACTTTGTAGTTGGACAAAACATATTGATCAAATGTCTCCAAGGGGACAGCCTAATGATCATAATCTCCCTCCTCGATCTGAAGATTCCAGATTCAAATATATGTAAAATAAAAAAAAAAACATATTGATCAAATAATCTAGAAATTCCTCAAAATAAGAATTAAAGACTTGAAACCTAACGTTGGGTTAAAGAGGGGGTACCTAATGTATGCACAAACATTAATGTCGACCTTGGCATGATCAATATATTATTCAGAGAAAAAGAATGCCAATTATTTGTCAGTATCTACATGATATGAGAGGAGACGCACAAACAATCAACATAGCCCATCATTAACTATGGAATATAATATTTCTTCTCTCAAGTTTCAAAAGAAAATACACAGCACAAGGTCATCATCTACGTACGAGAGTCCTTCTCAAGAAATGCGACATTTACAATACAGTCCATATTTTGGAGCGCATTTGGTCAATACCCAGTATGATAGAGCGTTATGAACAGATTATCAACGCAGCCCATCATTAACTATGGAATATAATATTTCTTCTCTCGAGTTTCAAAACAATTTACTTAGCACAAGGTCATCATCGACGTGCAAGAGTCCTCGAGAAACGCGACGTTTACAATGCAGTCCATAATTTGGAGCGCGTTTGGTCAATACCCAGTATGATTGAGCGTTATGCCCAAAGGAGAATTTGGGGAGTGTCTGGTACCACATCGCCCTCTAAACATCTTACATGTTTTGATATGTTTACTATAATATTTGTCAAAAAGAAAAAGGTTGAGAAGACTTGATCTTTTTTCTTTTTGAGAAATTATAAAATATGTATAAATTGATACCAAAACATTTTTCATGATGTTGCCAAACAGTGCCTTTAAATAATTCTCATGCCAGACAGTCACGAGGTTTGAACTATAAAATGGCATGAGAGAAGCACCAAGAAAACTCCAACGCCCTCCACTTGCCTAAGTGAGTGCCTACCGCCCCAAAAACCTTCCCCCCCCCCCCAACTTGCTCTTTTAGCATTCCACATTCATACCATGCAAGAATGACTGCATGAACTCGATACCCAAAAAACCGAACAACTCATTTTTTGTTTTTTCCAACTTCTTCGATAAAGAAAACAAAGAAATGGCCTCCAACAACAGTAACATCAACAGCAAATTCAGAAAACCACTTCTCTCCACCTTCCAATCAAATCTTGTCACCACATTCTTCTTCATACTTCTCTTCACAGTTCTAGCTCTCCTTCTGCGCACCCCCAAAACCTCTACATGTGCTCCCTTCTCCAACTTCAACAACCACAAGATGTGGTCCGGAGACCTCCGGGCCTCCAACTTTGCTTGGAACCGCCTACTCTTCCCTCAAAGTCCTCCATCAAGATCCCTCAAAATTGCTGTCTTCTCCCGGGTGTGGCCGGTGGGCAAGATCCCAGGTGGCATGGAGCGGCATGCCCACACCCTCCACTCAGCACTGGCGCGCAGGGGCCACCACGTCCACATATTTACTTCTCCAGTTTCAAATCCTGCTCAAGTGATTGCTCAGCAAAGTGAGAGCCCGAATTCGTTCCCGCGGATTCACTTCCATGAAGGCGAACCAGGTAAGTGGAGGTACAACAAAGGGTGGGAGCAGTTTTTGGAGGAGAACCAGACTGAACCGTTCGACGTGGTTCACTCAGAGAGCGTGGCACTACCTCATTGGGTGGCACAGAATGTTTCAAACCTCGCGGTGACCTGGCACGGCACTGCGCTTGAAAGCGTTCAGTCTGACATATATCAGGATCTGGCACGTCCTCCAGGGGAGCCCATATCTCCATCTTTTAACAATAACCTTCAAGGAGTTGTGCCAAAAGTGCTCAAAGAAATCAGGTTTTTCCAAAAATACGCTCACCATGTTGCTATAAGCGATAGTTGTGGGGAGATGTTAAGGGATGTTTACCAAATTCCCCAAAAAAGAGTTCATGTGATTCTCAATGGGGTTAATGAGGAGAACTTTGGAGAGGACACGAAAATGGGTGTTGAGTTCAGATCTAGAATTGGTGTCCCTAAAGATGCTAGTTTGGTACTTGGTGTAGCCGGGCGGTTGGTGAGGGACAAAGGACATCATCTGCTATTTGAGGCATTTCCCAGGCTCATCAAGGAGCACCCTGGTGTATACTTGGTGGTGGCAGGGTCAGGGCCGGCGGGGCAGAGATACAGGGACTTGGGTCCTAGAGTCATTGTTGCAGGCTCACTGAGTCCATCTGAATTACGGGGGTTCTATAATTCTCTAGATATTTTTGTAAACCCAACGCTTAGGCCTCAGGGATTGGATCTGACTCTGATGGAAGCAATGATGAGTGGAAAGCCAGTGATGGCATCACGGTTTCCAAGCATAAAAGGGTCAATCATTGTTGATGATGAGTTCGGTTACATGTTTGCCCCTAATGTGGAGTCATTGTTGGAAGCTTTGGAACAAGTGGTGAAGGATGGTGCAGGGAGGCTGGCTCAAAGAGGGAAAGCTTGCAGGGATTATGCTATTTCAATGTTTACTGCAACAAAGATGGCTTTGGCTTATGAGAGGTTGTTCTTGTGCATAAAAGATGAAGCTTTTTGTATGTATCCATAGAAATGAAGTTTGGGTAAAATTTTAAAACCTGCACTTTATTTTTCTGCTTCTTTTTGTCTTTTACAAAATTGGCTGCATAAAATTGTCTGTATTCTGTTACAATTCAAAGAAAATACTTAATTCATATCTTTTGTTCTGGGGATTCAACATCCCGTGCAATAAACATGTCTCCTAATCACAATTTTATGACACTTCAACTTTACTCCCACAAATTATGGGCCATAACTAATGTAGAGAGGGGATGAAAATTTTGATGCCTTCCCTATGAATGAGATTTTAAAATTTTATGCGATTTGTAGTTTTGTTTATCTCAAAGGTGAAAACTTTCACAGATTAACTTCTACATTTTAAGGTAACCTTATCAGTGAAGGTTCATAACCCCACCCTACATCTAGATTTAAGTTCTTAATTGGAATGTGTAGCGGTAGCCAGCTAAACTATGCCTCTATAGCCTTTGAGACACAGTTGATTAGAAAAACATCTCATCACTTGTATAAGCCTTCTTTGTAACCTGACCTCAATGACTGGAGACCCACCTAAGAAAAGTTTCTTTCACTGTCAATCATACCAAGTATCAGGTTATTTTATGTTCAGATTTGTCACGCCCCGATTCTCGGTTCGACTATGCAACAGCCGCCGCATTATCTCGATACACGGGCAGAATTTTCCCTTATACCAGGATCTGCAAGGCTACAAATCAGCACATCAACTCATCCAATATACAAATCCATTAGAAACGGGAAAATCATATAACAATACACATGCAAAGGATCCATCCAATCCATCCAATCCATCCCTGTACACACGAGCATGTATCGACACACTAATGGGGCAGGGGTTCTTGTACATGCATGTATGCAAAATTGGCAATCCCAACCGTTTCAGAATTCTCAGCATAATTAAAATATTTAAAATAAAAGAAGTCACAAATCATAATTACTGGATTTTACTAACACTTGCATAAAAAAACGAACTAGCGTCAATAAAATCCAAGTGGTATGAGATGTACAGAATTTCACAAATCCAAAAAAAAGTATCGAAACTCAGAATTTCAATCCAAATGTCTCAAATGAGAGTTTAAAAGAAAATGAACAAATTTCGTACCAATCATGTAAGGATTCCATCAATACTTGTTTTTATGTATGAAACAAGTATTAATTTAATCCATACCAAAAGAATTATACAAGTCTTTCATTCCATGAATTTCAAAATCAACCAAAATGAACTTGCATCTCTATGTACCTACACAAGTAAGTGGAATAAATCTTCCCAAGTTTCAATTTCTACCGCAAACCTAAACTTCCTCTGAAAAATGTTAAAAGGATGGGTGAGTATTGGGAAATACTCAGTGAGTGGAGTGCAATTGTATAATTGTGTGATAAATTATGGGTAAATGTGGGAGTGTCAAAGTATATCTCAAATAACATTTCATATATATCGAAACATTTTCAATAAATCAGATAATTCGCAAAATATGCATCCATATCAAGTATTTTTTCAGAAAATCACAAGGGTCCCATCAAAATTACTTCCGTCTTGTGTTTGGCCGAACCAAGACGGAAGTCCGCCAAGGGGTTTTCCATTTCAGTATTTCAAACACTACCCCCTTTCTTGGCATTGGCTCGGACCTCCCCGGCGTGCAATCCGGATAGTCCGACGTGGCAGAGAAGAGGTCGCGTATACCTCTCTCGCAATGAAACCCCAACCACGCCACCCCATTGGGTCGCTCCGTGGAGAGAATGACTATAGCCATTAACTATTAACACCATTCATTTCTCAAGTCATGTGCCATAATTTCTAGTAAACAA
The DNA here is from genome assembly GCA_033439265.1 of Dillenia suffruticosa. Classification (NCBI taxonomy): domain Eukaryota; kingdom Viridiplantae; phylum Streptophyta; class Magnoliopsida; order Dilleniales; family Dilleniaceae; genus Dillenia; species Dillenia suffruticosa. The sequence goes on from JAVTVX010000005.1 coordinate 9,778,933, forward strand.
TCATCAATTTCATGTCATAACAATTTATAGAGCAATATCAAATCACATATAACACATATGCATTTATAAATACAATGAATGCATTCATACTTCACAATCCAGTCCGGACATCCCATAATCATAAAACAATTTATATAAAATATGTAAAAATTTTACAAAATCATTTATAAAACAATTTTAAACTCATTTTGCTTATTTATAACACAATGAACCATCCACTCACCTCTAGAGAGGGTATCCACTCTCTATACCCTATCGATACTCAAGGGATTTTCTTTCAAACTCCAATGGATCTTCCTAAATCAATAATAATAATCCTGAGATAGTACAAATTATAAACCTTAACACATTCTCTCATCTTAAAAACCCTACACTCGAACTATTTTTGAAGGCACTTAGAAATTCTCTCACCTATAGTTGGCGCAGCTTGCAACCCTAGCGTCGGTGCACCTACAACTCGATCCGAACTCCTATAATGTTTCCTAACTGAAACACACTTTAGCAATTTACACTAATTTCCAAGAGAATCAAAAGCTCTAAGCTATTGATCAGAGAATTGTTCTTACCTGCGCAGAGAAGGGTGTGCAGATTTAGGAAGGCCTAGGGTTTTCGCAGGTCTAGCATCCGTGTGCCATTCAATTCATTCCGGGACCTGCAATGCTTCCAATTTGAAACAAAGTTTAGTATTTAGGTTCAATCACCAAAGAAAATCGAAATCCTAGAATCTATCAATTAGAAATTCGTACCACATGTGCAGGGAATGAATCGAAATCTCGGCTAGGGTTCTTGAGGGACTAATGATGACTGCCGAGTTGGGGCCTCAACGGGAATTGCAGCAAGTTCTCGACAAAGGGTAGCGCCGCGTGCAAATAGGCGAGGGAGACAAAGTGCTGTCACGCTCGCGGGAGAGAAGAAGAGGCGGTCGCGCTCGTGGGAGAGCAGAAGCTGTCGCACGCGAGCGGGAGAGAGAGAGAGAGAATCGGGAGAGGGAGAGAATGAAAGAAACAAAGAGGGAGAGATTGGGGGTGAGAGACGAGAGAGGGTGACGGGAGAGAAATGAGGGAAAGAAATTTGGAAAGTGACTTTTCATTTTCCTTTTTTTTTTTTTTTTTTTTTTTGGTCGGTGCCACAACACTTAACCCCCTAAAAATAAATTTTCGTCCCCGAAATTCCAAAATACAATTATACATCAAAGAGCTGCAGTTATTGCTTTCTCATTAATTTTTCGGTTTACCAAGTTTGTTCTTCAACTTGATTATTTCTCCATAGCACCTTAACCATAGGAATCTGCTTATTTCTCAACTGCTTGATTTGCCTATCATTGATGTTCACCGGTTGTATCTTGAAACTCAAATTCTCATTCAATTTCACTAGAGGTGCTTCCAATGCGTGTGAGAGATCCGGTAAATACTTCTTCAACATGGAAACGTGAAAAACGTCATGGATTCTCTGCAACTTCGGCTGTAATTCTAGCCGGTATGCCACTTGTCCAATCCTTTCAAGAATTCTGAAGGGACCGATATAAAGAAGATTTAGCTTTCCCTGTTTCTGAAAACAGATTACGCCCTTCCAACGAGATATATTCAAAAATACCATATCTCCTTCTTCAAATTCCAAAGGTCTTCTTCTCTTGTTAGCATAACTCTTTTGTCGATCTTGAGCCGCCTTCATTCTTTCCCGAATCAGCTTCACTTTTTCTTTAGTGGCCTCGATCATTTCTATGCTTTCAATCTTTCTCTCTTCAACTTCATCCCAACATAAGGGAGTACGACACTTCCTTCCATAAAGGGCTTCATATGGAGGCATCCCTATGCTTGCTTGATAACTGTTGTTGAAGGCAAATTTAACTAACGGAAGGTGTCTATTTCAACTACCTTGAAATTCCATAACACATGCCCTAGCATGTGCTTCAATATTTGGATGGTGCGCTCCGATTTTCCATCGGTTTGGAGATGAAAAGCAGTGCTGAATTTTAACTTAGTTCCTAAGGACTCTTGTAACTTTGGCCAGAATCCAGACGTGAACCGAGGATCACGGTCTGATACAATAGACACCGGTACTCCGTGAAGCCTTACGATCTCATTAATGTACAACTTTGTCAATCTTTCCAAGGAATAGGTATTTTGAATCGGCAAAAAGTGAGCCGATGTGGTGAGACGGTCTACAATCACCCATATGGCGTCGTGACAGCTCGGAGTACGTGGCAATCCAACTACGAAATCCATAGTGATATGTTCCCATTTCCATTCAGGAATTGGTAGTGGTTGAAGTGTTCCTGCCGGTTTCTGATATTCAGCCTTGATCTGCTGGCATACAAGATACCTCGCTGGCTATCTATGTCTTCATCTCATACCACCAATATGATTATTTGATAGTTCGATACATTTTGGTACTCCCCGAATGCATAGTATAGGCCAAAAAATGTGCCTCTTTGAGTATAGCCTTCCGGAGATCTTCATTTTTCAGAATACATGTGCGTTTCCCATACACTATAATTCCATCATCCCGAATCCGGAATTCACCACCTTCCCCTTTTTGAATTCTCTCAACAATGCCCTTCAACTCATCATCTGTAGCCTGAAGCTCCCGAATGCAATCCAATAACGTAGATCTGACGACAAACTTGGCTAATAAAGTACCTTAATCATCCTTAACCAACTCAATTCCAAGTGCTCGGAGTCCAACTAAACAAGAGAAGTAAGAACTCCCTTGGGATGCCTAGATGAGTATTTGAGGCTTAAAGCATTAGCTATGACATTCGCCTTCCCTAGGTGGTAGTCAATTACTAAGTCATAATCCTTGATCAGCTCTAACCACCTTCTTTGTCTCAAATTGAGTTCCTTCTGAGTGAGTAAGTATTTGAAACTCTTGTGATCGGTAAAAACCTTGTAAGTAACCCCATACAAATAATGCCACCAAATCTTTAAATCAAATACAATGGCAGCTATCTCCAAATCATGAGTAGGATAGTTCACTTTGTGCTTTTTTAGTTGGCAAGAAGCGTAAGTAATCACCTTATCACCTTGCATCAGCACGCACCCTAATCCTTGCTTGCTGGCATCACTGTACACCACATAATCACCACTACCACTAGTAGGGAGAGCAAGGATAAGAGCGGAGGTCAACCTTTGCTTAAGCTCTTGAAAACTATTCTCATATTTTTCACCCCATTCGAACTTGACTATCTTTCGAGTCAAACTTGTCATCGAAACTGCTATTTTTGAGAATCTTTCTATGAATTTCCGATAACACCCTGCTAATCCAAAAAAATTTCGCACCTCGGTGACATTTTTTGGCTCCTCCCACTTCAGAATGACTTCCACCTTCTTTGGATCCACAAAAATCCCATCGCTAGAACCACATGTCCCAAAAATCCAATCTCTCTTAGCCAAAACTCGCATTTTGAGAACTTGGCATACAATTCTTTCTTCCTAAGAGTTTGCAAAATGATTCGGAGATATTTGGAATGCTCTTCATCACTTTTGGAATACACCAAAATGTCGTCGATGAAGATTATAACAAATTTATCAAGATAGGGATGGAACACTCGATTTATGAGATCCATGAAGGCCGCAGGAGCATTCGTCAATCCAAAGGGCATTACTAAAAATTTGTAGTGTCCATACCGCATTCTAAACACGGTCTTATGAACATCACCACCCTGGATCTTCAACTAATGTTAACCAGATCTCAAGTCGATATTTGAAAAGACACTTGCACCTTGAAGTTGATCAAACAGATCATCAATTCTCGAAAGAGGATATTTATTCTTTATCGTTGCCTTGTTGAGCTGTCGGTAGTCAATACATAATCAGAGGGTTCCGTCCTTTTTCTTTACAAACAAAACCAGAGCACCCCAAAACGAAGTGTTTGGTCGGATAAACCCTTTCTCCAACAACTCTTGGAGTTAAGCCTTCAACTCTTTCAACTCTGCAGATGCCATTCGATATGGGGGAATAGAAATTGGTGCGGTACCGGGAATTAGATTTATGGTGAAATCGAACTCCCGGTTTGGTGGCAACCCAGACAACTCTTTTGAAAAAATGTCCGAAAACTTATTCACCATAGGAACATTGTCCCGACTAGGATTTCTCACCGTGGTATCAATAATGTATGCCAAATAAGTTTCACATCCCTTATGCACTAGTCTCCATGCTTGAAGAGCTGAAATTAAACAATTCGGTAACACTAGCCGTTCTCCGGCAAATACAAACAAGGGATGTCCTGGCCTTCGAAATTCCACTTCCTTAGTGAAGCAATTTACGGAATCTCAGTGAAGATACAGCCAATTCATATCTAAAATGGCATCAAAATCTTTCATTTCCAACGGAATCAAATCCGTCTCGAAAGCTACTTTCCCGATTTTTACCTTACAAGACTTATACACTGTATCTCTGATTAAATGTTCTCCCAAAGGTGTGATAACCAATAATTCCTCAACAAGTGGAACTAAAGGCTTATCAGAATGTCTGGCAAACCCCGAACTCACAAAGGAATGATTAGACCCGGTATCTATGAGCACATGTGCATCAATATAAAAAATTTTCATTGTACCTATAATTATAAACCATAAACAAAGTCATATCATCCACATTTTTTAAGCCATGATCACAACTATCAAATTATAACCATAAACCATTTATATCACATTTTCAATTTCAAAACTTAAAATTTAATAGAGATTTACCTGTGACTACATCAGAATTAATTTGGGCCTCTTCATTTGTCATGGCATAGATTCGGATCTGAGTTCTAGGTTGAGGGCGTTGTGTGGGGACAGCTACAATATTACTTCCCGTGCCCGTTCTCGGTGCATTGCTAGTAGAAGGTGTAGGAGCAATTGTCGGATCTCTTCTAGAACCACTCAAGGGACCTCTAACCTGTCGGCTTCCTTGCCCTTCTATATTTAACTTCGGACAAGAGTGCCGAATGTGACTCTCCTTCCCACAATAGTAGCATCTTTTGGGTTCCACACATGGACTCAGATGACGTCCCTTACAATTTGGGCAAGTTTCTCCTCTGCCACCCATGGACCTTACTCTCATACCAACAGTTCTGCTGGGAGCACTAGACCTAAAAGTAGATTGCCTCGGATGAAAGCCAATCGATCCCGAAAAGGATCTACCGCTATAAAAGCCCATGCCTCGACTTCTTTTAAAACCTTGACTCGAACCGGAGCCACTAGACCTCTTTCCTTTCCCATGATGTTCTCTGACTTTGTTTCTCTCCATCACCATTTTTTCGGCGCTCAAGATCAAGTCTAGAATGTCTTGGAAAGTATGCCCCTTGGTGATGGACATTTTCTCTCTGATATTCAAATTCAGTCCCGACTCGAACTTTGAACTTAGAGACTCCTCGGAGTTCACAAACTCTGGAACATAATTGGCAAGCTCTCTCAGTTTTGTCTCGTACTCAGATACTGTCTTGTTTCCTTGAGCTAATTTGAAAAATTTCTCTCTTTTTTTATCCCGATAGAATCGGGTGTCGTATTTCTCCTCAAAGGCCCTAAGAAATTCTGTTCAATTAAGAGGAACAGGAGCCCTTCCCTTCACATTCTCCCACCATGTCCTTGCACCTTTATCCAACAGTTTCACTGCCACCCATAATTTCATCTCATCGCTCAGTCTCATATCGAAGACGGTCTCTTGGATTCGGCCGATCCATTCCTTGGCCATTGAAGCATTAGAAGTACCCGCGAATGTCTCACATTCTAATTGCCTTGCCTCCTTTATCAGCTTAGATAACTCCAAAGTAGGGCGATCGGTTGTTGTGACAACCGGAGGAGAAGGCACTAGTGGGGTACCAGGAGTAGCAACCGGTACTGAAGGAGTGGTCGGTGGAGGAGCTGAAGTCGCATGTGGAGCTTGGTACTGCGCTCTGAAGGTGCTCCACCACTCCATTACTTGCTGAACAGCAGCAATAGGAGGAGGCGAAATCTCGGTAGGAGGAGTCGGGTGTGTAGGCACGGAAGGAGGAAGAGCATGCGAGGATGACTCATCCGCGTATTCCGATAGAGAAATCTCGTTCACATTCCTCATTCTCCTTCGTGGATGCATAGTGATCTACACAACAAGAAGTTACAATTAAGTCAAACGGTTAAGCGAAGGCTAATACTTAACCCCCTAAAAAGAATGTTTCTAATTTCTTAAGAAATCCATGGAAGACTTTGTACATTCTCCGAAAGTCTTTTTCAAAAAACAAACATTTCAAAGTTTTTAGAAAACTTTCAGGACATTTGGAAACATTTGAAATTATATCCAAAACCATCAAACTTTTAAAATCGTGAACCGGTCTCTGATACCAATAAAGTTGTCACGTCCCGATCCTCGGTTCGACCACACAACAGCCGCCGTGTTGTCTCGGTACACGGGCAGAACCTCTCCTTATACCGGGACTCCGCAAGGCTATAAATCAGTACATCAACTCATGCAATACACAAATCCATCAGCAGTGGAAAAATCATATAACAATACACATGCAAAGGACCCATCCGGTCCATCCCTGTACACATAAGCATGCATCAACATACAAATGGGACGGGGGTTCCTGTACATGCATGCATGCAAAATTAGCAATTCCAGTCATTCCAGAATTCTCAGCACAATTAAAATATTTAAAATAAAATAAGTTCCAAATTATAATCACAGGATTTTACTAACACTTACATGAAAAAATGAACTAGCGTCAGTAAAATCCAAGCGGTATGAGATGTACAAATTTCACAAATCCAAAAGAAAGTATCGAAACTCAGAATTTCAATCCAAATGTCCCAAATGAGAGTTTAAAAGAAAATGAATACGTTCCGTACAAATTATGTAAGGATTCCATCAATACTTGCTCTTATATATGAAACAAGTATTAATTTAATCCATACCAAAAGAATTATACAAGTCTTTCATTCCATGGATTTCAAAATCGCCCAAAATGAACTTGCATCTCTATGTACCAACACAAGTCAGCGGAATAAATCTTCCCAAACTCCAATTTCTGCCGCAGACCTAAACTTCCTCTGAAAAATGTTAAAGGGAGGGGTGAGTATTGGGAAATACTCAGTGAATTGAGTGCAATGGTATAATTGTGTGATAAATGAGGGGTGAATGTGGGAGGGTCAAAGTCTATCTCAAATAACATTTCATATATATCGAAACATTTTTAATAAATCAGATAATTTGTAAAATATGCATCCACATCAAGTATTCTTTCAGAAAATTACAAGGGTCCCATCGAAATTACTTCCATCTTGTGTTTGGCCGAACCAAGACGGAAGCTCGCTAAGGAGTTTTCCATTTTAGTATTTCAAACACTACCCCCTTCCTTGGCGTTGGCTCGGACCTCCCCGGGATACAATCCGGATAGTCCGACATAGTAGAAAAGAGGCCGCGTATACCTCTCTTGCAATGAAACCCCAACCACGACACCCCGTCAGATCGCTCCGTGGAGGGAATAACTATAGCCATTAACTACTAGCACCATGCATTTCTCAAATATGTCATTTCTCAAGTCATGTGCCATAATTTCTAGCAAACAATCATCAATTTTATGTCATAGCAATTTATAGAGCAATATCAAATCACATATGGCACATATACATTTATAAATACAATGGATACATTCATATTTCACAATCCAGTCCGGACATCCCACAATCATAAAACAATTTATATAAAATATATAAAAATCTTACAAAATTATTTATAAAACAATTTTAAACTCATTTTGCTCATTTATAACACAATGAACCATCCACTCACCTTTAGAGAACGTATCCACTCTCTATACCCTATCGATACTCAAGGGATTTCCTTTCAAGCTCCAATGGATCTTCCTAAATCAATAATAACAATCCTGAGATAGTACAAATTATAAATCTTAACACATTCTCTCATCTTAAACAGCATACACTCGAACTATTTTTGAAGGCTCTTAGAAATTCTCTCACCTATGGTTTGCGCAGCTTGCAACCCTAGCGTCCGTGCGCCTACAACTCGGTCCGAACTCTTATAATGTTTCCAAACCGAAACACACTTTAACAATTTACCCTAATTTCTAAGAGAATCAAAAGCCCTAAGCTATTGATCAGAGAATCGTTCTTACCTGCGCAGAGAAGGGTGTGCAGATTCACGAAGGCCTAGGGTTTTCGCAGGTCTAGCATCCGTGTGCCATTCAATTCATTTCGGGACTTGCAATGCTTCCAATTTAAAGCAAAATTTAGTATTTAGGTTCAATCACCAAAGAAAATCGAAATCCTAGAATCTATCAATCAGAAATTCGTACCACATGTGTAGGGAATGAATCGAAATCTCGGCTAGGATTCTTGAGGGCCTAATGATGACTGCCGAGTTGGGGCCTCAACGGGGATTGCAGCAAGTTCTTGACAAAGGGCAACGCCGCGTGTGAACAGGCGAGGGAGACAGAGTGCTGTCGCGCTCGCGGGAGAGAAGAAAAGGCGGTCGCGCTCGCAGGAGAGAAGAAGCTGTCACACGCGAGCGGGAGAGAGAGAGAGAGAAAGAGAGAGAGAGAGAATCGGGAGAGGGAAAGAATGAAAGAAACAGAGAGGGAGAGATTGGGGGCGAGAGATGAGAGAGAGTGACGGGAGAGAAATGAGGGAAAGAAATTGAGAAAGTGACTTTTTATTTTCTCTTTTCTTTTTTTTTTTTTGTCAGTGCCACAAGATTAATTTAAAGACACCAACATTGTTCTTGCTCTATTTTCTTTAACCAGTACCAAAGGGGCCGGCACTTAATTTCTGACTCCACAGGACACAGAAGCCATGTATCCGATGAAACACAAAAATTGACATCAGTATGTTAGCACTTAATTTTGTAATGACAAAAGTGTAGGAAAAACAGGTTACCTATCAATTTAGTTGGGTAAAAATCGTGTTACGCTCAAAACGTTTCATACAAGGACAGTAGCAAGCTTGATGCTAGTCCCAAGACCGAAATGGACCCCACAACACGAATGTTAAGAAATAGCAGTGTTTTCCCGCGCAAAGCACCATATCGTTTTGATGCCTATAAGTATAACTTGCATTTGAATCATAAACCAATGCAGCAAGAAGCCCATAGATCATTGAACCTACTGGGATGTTGGTGATTAAAATGTTGTGGTTCACGCCTACACTATTTGATCCAAATAGCTAGGCTGTGACCGAAACAGCAGATGCAAATATGAAGCCAGAAGCTAAGCAAACCCCCCAGTCCTTGCAAAGTAAAGCTTCCTGCAAAATTGAAGAAAGTTACTTCGGCTACAAAGCCAATCACCTACAACTTGGCCTTTAACTTAAATGGAAGCAAATGTGATAGTTACAAGCGAATGAAATCAGGGGCTGCTGAGAGCAATCGACCAAAGAAGGAAAACGATGATTAGACAAGGGTTGTAGTATCTGTACTAAATCCAAGTGACTGCAATCTGTGCCAGATTATTACTACACACCAGACCAATGGTACCTCCACAAAAATAAGAAATGCAATATAGCCAGAAATCCAACCTACGGGCAAATAACTGTGCAGGATGATCTTCCCCCACTATTGCCAGTTAATTCGACTCTATCACTTTCTCGCAACACCCTGCATTCTCTGCAGCATATGTGGATCTATTCCAATTTGCAAGATCAGGCGCTCCATCCACATTTTCAAATTTTTCGCAGGTGAGGAGCCCTTTATTAAGCTCAAGATCATCAACGTCAACAAGAACAAAGCTAGAGCCCACAGGGTGGAAACTTTGATGAATTGTGCGATAAAACCAGTCTCAAGCATGTACAATACCAGGTATACCTAAAGGAAGGACGAAAAGATGTTGGCCCTGCCAAGGAGGAGAGGGGCAACTGTTGCATCAGAAGAAACTGATCTGAGGAAGAGGAGGTAAAGGCCTATAAGGAGAGCCAAAAATTTTAGGACGAGAAATACGAGGGAGTCTCGTCGAATTTAGCCCGAGATCATATACATAATCATTTTCTGACCACCTAAAGAAAACTCTAATCGGAAGAATCTGTACGCATTTTTCGATTTTTTAACTCTACGAGAATCACTCTCACCAAGTTGTATCATTCAACAGAATTGTAGTAAAAAAAAAAATGAAGAAGAAAAAGAGTAGTGTTGAGGGAATAGAATCAAAGAACAGGAATCGATTCCATGATTTCCTTCCAAGATTTGAAAATTCCATTTATTTTGAAATGTGATGATGTTGGGAATTTATGAAACATGGACTCGAGCACAATACTATTATAGTTATACGGAAAAGTTATGATAATTATATATTACATTATAAAATATTGGGTCGTATTGTGTTGCATATAGCAATTGTATTTAACAAAATTATATTTTTAAAAACATCAGTGGAAATTAAACAAAGAAGTGGGGAGTCAATTCCACCATAGAGGTGGGAACAAGGAAATTATAAGATGGAAATAAAAATAAAATTACAAATTTACTCTCTCTCTCTCTCTCTCTCTCTCTCTCTGTCTCTCTCTCCCCCCCCCCCCTCTCTCTCCCAACAAAAATTCACATTTTTATCATCTCTGAAAAGGTAATCCCATTCTGTCTGAGAAATTTTCTCCTGTTTCTCTATGAAAATTTTCTCCTATTTCTCTATGAAATAATAACCAATATTATAACTTGAAATTATGGGATGGAATTTGCTGGTAGAAGCATGACTGAGGTGAAGGTGCCAAATTTGAATGGTGGGAGTGAGAGTTACGGTGGAAATTAGGCAAAGAGAAATATGAAGAGATGTAAGCTCAAAGAGTCACCCATTTCTACACGTCCGAAGAGTCTCTCCCGTCCATGATCCTGTACACAACAACCACTAGAAACAAAGAGTAAGCCAAGCCAAGCCAAGTTCGCAAAGTTATCCCATAGAGAAAAGATTTAACTGTAATTTTGTAACTAGATAGATTTTTTGTATGTGAGATGTAGTGATAAAATGTAACCGATATCAATGATGCTCATATGGGAATCATTAGTAATGTGAATGATACACAGAGTTTTTTGTTGTTTTAAATGAGGGATGAGGTCAAATGATTACAACCTGCAGATTAAGAGGTACTTGGAGTGACAAATAAGGTGCAGAGGTAGAGGCATGTGATGATAGAACCTGTTTGATGATTGAGACTACATCCGTGACAGTAAAGACGACACATGGGGTTAACCATTTGGCAAAAGTGTCAATTGTGGAAACTGTAGTTGGTCGTGTGCTATGGGGCAATGCTTATTACGGAAGCTTTGGAGGTCGTAGCAGGGATGACCACGGTTTCGGAATCTTGGTTTCGGTTTCAGAACCTTAGGTTCCGATTCATCGTCCAATAGAATTAGAATCGAATCGTTTATCGATAGTTTTAGTTTTGATTCATGACGGTTTGATTCCAGTTTCAAAATTGACAGTTTCGATTCATCATTCATTAGAACCAAAACCGAATCGCTTACCAATGGTTTCGGTTCCTTACGATTCGATTTTGGTTCGAACCGTTTGAAACCAAAATTTAAATTATTTATTTTTAATTCTCTCATTCTTTTTTTAGATCGACTTAACTATTTTGCTTTTCAATTCATAAATTCGGTCGATTTATTTTAATTTAAATTATTTTATATTTAAATTATATTTAAACTCAAATTTTATATGTGAGGATTTGACCTATATCGATTTATTTATTTTATGTAACTTTTTAAATCAAATATTTTTTGTAAAATCATTTTTATCGAAATATATTTGAACAACAAATTCACATTACCATACAAAAAAGTAGAATGCATATATTATCATTTTTATAATTACAATATGTTATATTCTGCTCTAGAGCCTGTAACGTCGCTCTATCTTAATAAACCTGTCTGAGGAGGGAAAAGAGAGGGGTGAGTATCATGAGAAGATACTCAGTGAGTGAGGGGGATAATATCAAGCATAAATAACATGAGTGAATAATTGGAGTGTCAAATAATATCATTTGAAACAAAAATTTACATTTCGCGGCAAAACATGATATGTTTAGCAATTTAAAATCATTTAATCAATCACACGATAACAAGCATATATGCATCCATTTAAAATCAAGTAATATCTGAGCGAGTCAAAAAAATGATCCTGGCAAAGGTTAACCGTGACCAAGGACAGACATATCGGGGGTTTTATTATGCATAGACTTTAAAACGCTCTCTACCCCGACGTTGGCCATGAGTTCGCTGGGGCCAACTCATCAACGTGTATAGGACCCCGCCCGGTGCTAGACGGTGGTGTCACACACGTCCTCCCCCTACGTAGGTTCAACCGGCCGTGCCTATAGCCCTTAGAATAAATGACGTTTGCGGATACCTCCTGCAAAAGCGTATCCGGGCAACCCGTGGCTCTACAAACGTCCTTCATAGCTACGGAATCATCATAGTATCACAAAGAGCACAACGTCACAGAGCACAACGTCCCACAAGAAACATCACATCATCGCATAACTAGTGAGCATCCAACCCACATAGTTCATCAAAAACATTTTAAATTTGAGTGCCAATACGTCTCATCAATTCATTTCAAAACAGCATATCAATGCAACGGTATAAATGAAATTTATATATTTTCAAGTAATGGCACAATTATTGTTTCATTTCAAACCATGGATGCATAGTCATTGTAAATATAATTCAAGACACTCCAATAATCACAAAACAGATTTTCAAATTTAATATCATACGTCAAACGAATGCATATCAAAGCACGTTTTATCGAAAACACGACAGAAAACCCGTTTTACTATTTTATACAAGAGATTAGAGTCTCACTCACCTATTTAGGGAGGGTGGTCACTCCCTATTTTTCAACAAGTCACCAAAAGACATACCTAATCAAATCGTCAAATTTTATATCAAATGAAAACCCTAATAAGGGATTTTATCAACAAAATTTATTCAAATTTCGAAGTGGGTGCATTTCTCTCACCTAGAGTTCCTCGGGTTTTAGACCTAGCTGTCGTTCGCCCATCGGGTTGGTCTAAAATCTGTAATATTTCCAAATTTCAAATATATTAGAAACAATCAAATTTCTAACACCAAACCCTAGAACTTCAATCAAATATAGTCATTACCTGCAATACAGAAGATGCAGGTGAGCTCTCGAAGGGGAAAGCCGGTCACAGGCTCGTAGGCCACCACGGGCTCGCGGGCCGGTGGGTCGGAGGGCTGGCGGGCTGGCCCGCTGGTGGCTCGCGGGCTCTCAGCCCGGCTTGCTGGCCGCAGTAGGCTTCGCGGGTCGCAGTGGGCTCGTGGGTCGACAATGGGAGCACGGGCCGCAATAGGGCGCGGGTTGCTGTGGGCACGGCTGGACTGGGCCTTGGGCTGCTGGTGGGCTCGCGGCTGGTGGGCTGGCCCGTTCACGGGCTAAGGCTCACGCTCGCACAGAGGGACGCGCTTGCTCGCGTAGGTGTCGCGCGCTGGCTCGGGCTCTGTGTCACGTGCTGGGTCGGGCTGGGTTCACGGGAGATCGCGCGCTGGCTCGAGCAGGGGTAGTTGTAACACCAAATAAAAAAAAAAATGATTGGAGACGCAGCGTTTTTGGGCAAAACGCTGCGTCCCCAATTTCAAGATTTGGGTTAAAATCCTAACCCCCCTTGTCTCTCTCCCTCTCTCCCTCTCTCTCCCGACCTTTCATCTTCCGCGGCCGTTCGTCTTCCTCCGCCACAATCACCACCACCGCCAACGCCGCCACCCTCTCCCTTTACTTCTCTCCCTTCTCTCCCTTCTCTCTCTATCTCTCACCCACTGTCTCTTTCTCTCACCATCTCACTGTTTCTTTCTCTCCCTCTCGCGATCTCCCACGATCGCCCTCTTCCGCCTCGCCGCACACCGCCGCGAGCCACGATCGAGCACCGCCTTCCGCCATCGCGCGCGACTGCAGTGCCTTCTGCAGCGCGATCCCCCACCCGCAGCGCGAGCCCAGGCCGCGAACCGGACCGAGCACGCAGTACGAGCCCAGGCCGCGAGCAGGACCCAGCCCGCGAGCGCGAGCCAGGACGCTAGCGCGAGCAAGTGCATGAGCCAGCGCACGAGCGCGCATGAGCCAGCGCACGTGCGCGCCCGGCCCAGCACACGAGCGCACGCGAGCCGGCGCACGAGCCCTCGTGAGCTGGCGCATGAGCGCGTACCAGCGCAGCGCACGAGCACGCGGGCGTGCACCAGCACACGGGCGAGCACCAGCCGCAGGCCCATCACCCGCAAGCCCGCCAACCTGCAGGCCCATCACCCGCAGGCCCACCAGCCCGCAGGCCCATCAACTGCAGGCCCATCGGCCCGCCAGCCGCAGGCCCATCACCCGCAGGCCCGCCAACTTGCAAGCCCATCACCCGCAGGCCCATCAGCCTGCACGCCCATCAGCTGTAGGCCCGCCAGCCCGTAGGCCCACCAGCCCGCAGGCCTGCCGGCCCGTAGCCCACTGGCCCACAGACCGCGAACCCATGAGCCCGCGACGGCCCACAACGGCCCGTGGGCCCGTGACAACCCACGAACCTCCACGTAGGTAAATGACTTAGGGTTTTACTTCTGATCTAAGTGTTTAGATCTAACAAATAAATATTGTTTTGATAGGAAACCCTACAGACTTTGGAGTGACCGAAGCGACTTTCGGACGAGATTTGGCGCTTTGAGAAAACCCTAGGTGAGGAGATTTCGGTTCTAATTGATAAATTGAATGAATTTAGGATTGAATTTAAAATGAAAGGTTCTGTATAAGTTTAGAGTGTAAGTAGCATGCGAATAGAATACAAATTCTGAAATGATTATATGTGATTTTGAAGGTTAAAGTATAGAATGTTACAGAAACTAGATGGTCTAAATGAAAGAAGTATGTTATAGAATCACAAAATCATATCGAGTGAATTCGAATAGTTTCCCTTAGAGTTAAACTTTGAAATATGAATGAAAGTATCTGGGTTGTAGGGTTAGAATGAAATCAGCCATAAAGTGGAGGATATTGTACATTTCATGTCTTTCGGATAAATCCTAAAGATGTTTGAGAAATTGATATTCAATTTTGATGATCTGATTAGGTAGACCTTTTTGGAGACTCGAGAAAGCAGATTGGATTTGTTTTGAAAATAGAGAGTGACCACCCTCCCTAAAACAGTGAGTGGGACTTTGACATTCGCTATTGATTGGAAACCATGATTCAGAAAAAAAAATACTTTTTAAATGACATGTTTTTGCAAAATGTATGATTGTTAGAATTTTCGAATATTTTATGGAATGTTTTGTGACCTTTGGAGTGTCTTAAATTCTGACTTTATTGATATGCATCCATGAGTTTTGATAACTGAATATTGTGCCACATTTTCGATATATTGATATGTTTTAATGCTTCCACTGCATTGGTACGTGGTTTTAAATGGATTTACTTATATATTTAGGCTGTATGCCCGGCCGACGTTATGATATGATGCATGGGGCTATATGCCCGACCGATATGGTGATGGGATGCATGGGGCTACGTGCCCGGCCGATATGATATTGTGATCCGTAGCTACGAAGGACATCTGGTGGAGGCACCTCTTGTGTCCGGATACGTTTCGGCCGGAGGTATCCGCTAGATCGTCATATGTATGGGTGTCCCAGGTTGACTCTCATCGGAGAGAACGTTGACTACGGCTCCGTCTAGCACCAAGTGGGGACACCATACACGGCCGACTAGTTATATATATATTATGATTATTTATAGGCTAGTTGAAGTAGTCTGTGGCCAATATTGGGATAGAGAGCCATTATTTAATACTTGCATTTGGAAAAACCCCCAATGCGCCGTTCTTGGTCGAGGTAGACCATTACCGGGAATATTTCCTTGGTCGGCTCTTCATGACATTGATGTAAATATTGTATGCATATCTTGTTTTCTGATATATGCGTATGATATATGATTTTGAAATAATATGATCGGTTTGCACACTATGGATATTTTCTTATCTTATGCTTTGACACTCCAAGTTCACCCTCGATATTGATAGTATGAAGTCAATCCCCTCACTTACTGAGTATCCTCCCATAAATACTCACCACTCGATTTATTTCCCACAAGATTAGTATTGGACCGAGGAGATATCACTGGACTTGGGTATGGATATTTTCAATCTCTTCCGCTACGATGATTGGTGATATTATTATGTATTGGAGATTTTAGTTTGACTAATATATTTATCAAGTTTTATGGGATGATTGTATAAATTATGAATATTTATTCATGAAACCTTCGTATTGAATTATTTCATTGCATTGAGACATTTATAAATATTTAAAAATAACTTGGAAATTTATTTTATATATGCGTTGAATTTAGGTCCGCTCGGTGTGGCGGCTGCTCATACTATTGTTGGGCATGACAGTAGAGGTCTGTTGCTAGGACTGCTAGAAACTTTATAGCCTTGCGTTGTTCTGGATGTTGGCAGTTGTATTTGTTGATTTTTTGATAGGTCGGGATGACCAATTGTTTATTTTTACAGGATGAATGTGATATACAGGTGAAATTGTACATGAGAAACCTCCGATTTATGGGGAGATTCTGCCCGATTTTCTGTAAAAATACAGCCGGCATTCAGGGACAACGGGTGGCTGTTCACGATCCTGGTTCGGGACGTGATAGTTCAGTTGGTATCAGAGCTCTTGGTTTAGAGCTATGTTTTATAAAATGATTTGAAAATATTCCCAAGTAACTTGGTTTTAAAAGTTCTCAATGCATTGAGAGTTTCACACAGTCATTTAAAGTCCCATACATAGTCTTCGGCATATGAGTTATTCATTTAGGGGGTTAGATACGATTCATATCTAACCTAGTATGTCATCTTTTGTTAAATTTTTAGACCCAAGACTTCATTCATTTTAGGAGGTTAGTTGCTATGTAACTAACTCTGATTCTTAAATCTCGACAAGTTATAATATTATATCTAATGATAATTTTCCTTTACAGAGTTATGCCGCCTAGACGCGGTAGACGAGCAGGACGCGGAGCTAGACCCGCGCTACCTGCAACCCTTCACATGCCTGACCCTCCGAGAGAGCCTGAGACCCTTGGAGTGCCTGAGGCTGCTTTCTCTACACGGGCGCCCCCTGCAGTGCCTACTTGGCCGGCTGCTCCTGCCGAGATTCCACCACCGTCCCTTGAGCCGTTTAGGCAGGTGTACGAGTGGTACACCTCCCACGGGATTCGGATGCCACCCCCACCACCACCACCGATGGTCTCACCGACTTCTACGGTCGTACCACCTTCTGTTGTACTAGATCAGCCACCAGTTGCTGGTCCTTCTACTGTGTTGGGACCTAGCGACACTATCTCCTCCACCTTGAGGCGTATTCACGAGCTCACTCAGCTGGTGAAGGAGGCGAGGTATTTTGGCTGCACAGAGTTCGCAGGGACGGGTGATCCCACTGCAGCGAAGCACTGGATTAACCGTACCTGAAGAATTTTGACTGATCTGGGGTTGAGCGAGGATTACCGGCTTCAGATAGCAGAAAAACTTTTAGATGGTGACGCCTTCACTTGGTGGGAGGCGATTTGTGACGATGCTACCAAACCGCTGCGATGGGAGGACTTCCTACGGGAGTTCGATCGCAGGTACTTCTCTGAGTTCCAGTAAGACCGCAAGAGGACAGAGTTTCTGCACTTGCGGCAGGGAGCCAGGACAGTAACATAGTATGAGATGGAGTTGAGGCGACTAGCTACTTTTGTTCCAGACTTAGCGACGCCAACGCAGCTATGGTTCAAGTTTGAGGACGGCCTCAACTTGAACGTCAGGAGGTACATGACAGTGACCCCTAGTTTCTCCTTTACGGAGATTGTGGACTCAGCACTTAGGGCAGAGGAGATCGTCCGTGCTGAGGGCAGACAGCGGGAGAACATGGAGCAAAAGAAGAGATCAGGGGCTTCTTCGAGCCAGGGCTCGAAGAAGGGTAGGACTTCAGGGTACCAGGGAGGCTCCTCTCAGTCGAGACAGGCACTTATTGGGCAGGAATCAGAATCCCAGGAGTACAGGGCACCGGCCTCTATTGTCACTACTCAAACTTTAGATTAATGGCACCCCTTTTGTCGCCGATGTGGTAGACATCACCCTTTTGGAGAGTGTAGGATACCCATTATACGCTTCTGGTGTGGGAAGCAAGGGCACATCAGGAGCACCTGTCCTGAGTTGGGATTTGGAGGTCACATAGCTACTGGACACTCAAGTGTTCCCTAGGGAGGACAGCAGGGAGCGCCTGCGCACTCGAGTCACACCGCTCCTCAGACGGTAGTCGGGAGCAACACGGTACCAGGACCATCATGACAGTAGCAGAGGACACAGGCCTGTGAATATGCGATGATGCAGGAGGATGCTGAGACGAGTCCTGACGAGATTTTTGGTGTTCCTCCCACTGATCCCCATGTTTAGAGATGTCCATGTACTTTTTTTTTAGAACCATCACTAGTTAAAGCCGTAGATACTTAACTATGTTGGTTTGTACATACATTTTGATATATATATCTATGTGAGTACATATTTTCCTCCATATTTATCAACTAATCTTTTATTTCCTCACATTAGAGTTATGAAAATATGGAAAGTTGACACTCGTGTCCTTATTGATACCGGGTCAAACCATTCGTATGTGAGAGTGTCTTTTGTCCACAGAATGGGTAAGCCTCTGTTGCCACTTAATGAGGAGACAATACCCCCACTTGTGTACTGGATAGTTTTCTTTTAGTTTCGAAAACGAAACTTGTTTTTAGGAGGTTAGAAAATGTAACACCAAATAAAATAATAAAAATAATAAAAAAAGGATTGGAGATGCAGCGTTTTGGGGCAAAACGCTACGTCCCCAATTTGGGGATTAGGGTTAAAACCATAACCCCCCTTCTCTCTCACTCTCTCTCTCTCTCTCCCGACCTTTCATCTTCCGCGGTCGTTTGTCTTCTTCCGCGGCCATTCGTCTTCCTCCGCCCAGCCACCGCCACTGCCAGCACCGCCACCCTCTCCCTTTACTTCTCTCCCTTCTCTCTCTAACTCTCACCCACTGTCTCTTTCTCTCTCTATCTCACTGTTTCTTTCTCTCCCTCTCGCGATCTCCCACGATCGCCCTCTCTCCGCCTCGCCGCACACCGCCGCGAGCCACGATCGAGCACCGCCTTCCGCTACTGTGCCCGACTGCAGCGCCTTCTGTAGCGTGATCCCCCACCCGCAGCGCGAGCCCAGGCCGCGAGCAGGACCGAGCCCGCAGCGCGAGCCCAGGCCGCAAGCAGGACCGAGCCCGCGAGCGCGAGCAAGTGCGCGAGCCAACGCACGAGCGCGCGCGAGCCAGCGCACGAGAGCTCTCGGCCCAGCGCACGAGCGCGCACGGGCGCCCAGTAGCGCACAAGCGCGCGCGAGCCGACGCACGAGCCCACACCAGCGCAGCGCACGAGCACATGGGCATGCACCAGCGCACGGGCGAGCACCAGCCGTAGGCCCATCACCCACAGGCCCGCCAACCTGCAGGCCCATCACCCGCAGGCCCACCAGCCCACAGGCCCATCAGCTGCAGGCCCATCGGCCCGCCAGCCGCAGGCCCATCACCCGCAGGCCCGCCAACCTACAGGCCTATCACCCGCAGGCCCACTGGCCCACAGACCGCAAACCCACGAGCCCGCTGTAGCCCACGAGCCCGCGACGGCCCGCGACGGCCCATGAGCCCATGACAGCCCACGAACCTCCACGCAGGTAAATGACTTAGGGTTTTGCTTCTAATCTAAGTGTTTAGATTTAACAAATAAATCTTATTTTGATAGGAAACCCTACAGATTTTGGAGTGACCGAAGCGACTTTCGGACGAGATTCGGCGCTTTAAGAAAACCCTATGTGAGGAGATTTCGGCTCTAATTGATAAATTGAATGAATCTAGAATTGAATCTAAGATGAAAGGTTCTGTATAAGTTTAGAGTGTAAGTAGCATGCGAATAGAATACAAATTCTGAAATGATTATATGTGATTTTGAAAGTTAAAGTATAGAATGTTACAGAAACTAGATGGTCTGATACGAAAGAAACATGTTATAGAATCACAAAATCATATAGAGTGAATTCGAATAGTTTCCCTTAGAGTTAAACTTTGAAATATGAATGAAAGTATCTGGGTTGTAGGGTTGGAATGAAATCAGCCATAAAGTGGAGGATATTATACATTTCATGTCTTTCGGATAAACCCTAAAGATGCTTAAGAAATTGATATTCAATTTTGATGATCTGATTAGGTTGATCTTTTTGGAAACTCGAGGAAACAGATTGGATTTGTTTTGAAAATAGGGAGTGACCACCCTCCCTAGAACGGTGAGTGAGATTTTGACATTCGCTATTGATTGGAAACCATGTTTCAGAAAAAAAAAAAAAAACTTTTGAAATGACATGTTTCTGCAAAATGTATGATTGTTAGAATTTTCGAATATTTTATGAAATATTTTGTGACTTTTGGAGTGTCTTAAATTCTGACTTTATTGATATGCATCTATGAATTTTGATAACTGAATATTGTGCCACATTTTCGACATTGATATATTTTAATGCTTCCACTGCATTGACACATGGTTTTAAATGGATTTACTTATATATTTGGGCTGTATGCCCGGCCGACGTTATGATATGATGCATGGGGCTATATGCCCGGCTGACATGGTGATGGGATGCATGGGACTACGTGCCTGGCCGATATGATATTGTGATCCATAGCTACGAAAGACATCTGGTAGAGGCACCATTTGTGTCCGGATACGTTTCGGCCGGAGGTATCCGCCAGATCGTCATGTGTATGGGTGTCCCAGGTTGACCCTCATCGGAGAGGACGTTGAGTACGGCTCCGTCTAGCACCAAGCGGGGGCACCATACACGGACGACTAGTTATATGTACATTATGATTATTTACAGGCTAGTTGGAGTAGCCTGTGGCCAATATTGGGGTAGAGAGACATTATTTAATACTTGCATTTGGAAAAACCCCCAATGCGCCGTTCTTGGTCAAGGTAGACCATTGCCGGGAATATTTCCTTGGCCGACTCTTCATGACATTGATGTAAATATTGGATGCATATATTGCTTTCTGATGTGTGCGTATAATATATGATTTTGAAATAACATGATCGGTTTACACGATGTGGATATTTTCTTATCTTATGCTTTGACACTTCAAGTTCACCCTCGATATTGATAGTATGATATTAATCCTCTCACTTACTGAGTATCCTCCCATAGATACTCACCACTCGCTTTTTTTCCCACAGGATTAGTGTTGGACCGAGGAGATATCACTGGGTTTGGGTATGGATATTTTCCATCTCTTCCGCTACGATGATTGGTGATATTATTATGTATTGAAGATTTTAGTTTGATCAATATATTTATCAAGTTTTATGGGATGACTGTATAAATTATGAACATTTATTTATGAAACCCTCGTATTGAATTATTTCATTGCATTGAGACATTTGTAAATATTTAAAAATAACTTGAAAATTTATTTTATATATGTGTTGAATTTAGGTCCGCTTGGTGTGGCAACTGCTCATACTTTTGTTGGGCATGACAGTAGAGGTCTGTTGCTAGAACTGCTAGAAACTTTATAGTCTTACGTTGTTCTGGATGTTGGCTGTGGTATTTGTTGATTTTTGGTGAGGTCGGGATGACCAATTGTTTATTTTTACAGGATGAATGTGATATACAGGTAAAATTGTATATGGGAAACCTCCGATTTATGGGGAGGTTCTGTCCGATTTTCTGTAAAAATATAGCCGGCATTCCGGGACAACGGGCGGCTGTTCACGATCCCGGTTCGGGGCGTGACAGTAGTGCTCTAGGCTCGCGGGAGATCGCGCGCCGGCTCGAGCAGGGGTAGCGCGCTGGGTCAAGCGCTACTCGGAGGAGATCGCGCGAGTGCGCGCTGTGCAGGAGGTGAGGCGCTGCTCACTGGCTGACCGCGCGCTCGCATGAGGAGGGAGGAGGCGCTGCAGCGGCAGCAATCGCGGGGGGAAGGTGGAGCAGCCACGGTGGGTGGCGGAAGGGAGAGGAGAAAGAGAGAGAGAGAGAGAGAGAGAGAGAGAGAGAGAGAGAGAAAGAGAGAGAGAGGGAAAAAGAGAGATTGGGAGAGAGGAAAAAAGAGAGATTGGAGCTTTTTAGCCCCAATCCCGATATTTATTTTTATTTTTATTTTTTTTTTATATATGGTGTTACATTACAATTCAAAAAAAAAAAGAGATAAAAAAAGAAAAAGGCTTAATCCTTGTGCATGTTTATTATTATAATTGTGATACAATAATGAAAAATTTGAATTTTAAATGATTTTGATAATTGTACATATTGATTGTTGTAACATAATAATAAAAATTTTGAATTTTGAATAATTTTGATTTTTGTGCATGTTTTTTTTTTTGTGATTGTGGCACAATAATAAATATTTTGAGTTTTGAATGATTTTGATTTTGCATATGTTGATTGTTATGACACGATAATGAAAATTTTAAATTTTAAATAATTTTTATTTTTGTGCATATTTATTGTTATAATTGTGGCACAATAATGACATTTTTAATTTTAAATAAGTTTAGTATTTATTTAAAAGTAAAAACTACTTATTTTCAAAAATTTAATTCCGATTTCAACAAAAAAAAACTTGGTTTCGATTCCGGATCCGATTCTGATTCCGATTCTGATTCTGATTTTTAAAAATTAGAAATCGGAACTGAACCATATATCTCCGGTTTCGATTTTGATTTTTAAATCGGAACACAAAAGACAATTCCGATTCGATTTACGATTCAAACCGAACCGTGGTCACCCCCATGTCGTAGACGATAATTATCAGTGTGATGACCCAACTTGTGATAATATTTGCCCTTTTATTGATAACAATTATTCTTGCCACATTCAACTTTGTAGCACAATCTGCAAATGATATGATTTTCCCCAAACTTTTTTGAAATATTGGCTAGGTATAAGAATAATTTCCTTCTTAGTCTAAAATTTGCATTAAGTCATTTTTGGTAAAATCAAGTATTTGGGGTAGGTCGCGTTTCAAAGATAATAACTCTACCAAGTTGAACGAGATAAATGGTTGTTGGACTTTCTTGATGGTTATACCTGCGAAACGGAGATTGTTTCAGTAAGAGAAACTCCGACACTCAAATCAAGAAACGATTTTCGGAAGAGAAACAAGATAAAAGAGAGAGAATTTTGTGTTGTCTTTTGTATGCTAAATGTAGAGTCAAGAGAACATATCTAGATGATAGCTTTCATAATGTATATATAGTCTACATACACTATTAGTCTAGTATGCTTATGAAGTGTTGCAACCATAATTTCCTTATCAAAGTGTCCCAAAATTTATGGTGAAAGATTTTTAAGAAATTTAGAATCTTACTGGTTAGAGAAAGTCCAAGTTGTCGTAAATATTTCTTTCCTTATTGACAGCGGTTAAAGATTTCTTTTCTAATAACAGGAGATTGTTTTCACAATTTAAGGAAAGGTAAATATTATTTTAGTTGATCAAAAAGTAATACTGAGCACCGAGGGAGTGCTTTCCCAGAGGTTTAATTGATCAGACGACTAACCGAGAAGGATTGTATTGATAGGTATTGAGAGGGTGGGTCGTAATTATCTGACTAAGAGATGCATCTCATATTGACCGATGCATTTTGATGTGCTCCATCTCTTGGACTATGGGCTTGACAGACCTTAAATCTTATAATAATGAATCTTTAGGTTATACTCCATCATTTTCAAATTATATATATCTTTTACATTGCAAATTCTGGTTTTGATATACTTTTAAAATATTTTGTGAAAATTTTAAAAATATTTTGTTGAATATTTTGACAACACTTTAAAAATATTTTGAAAATACTTTGAAATGTATCGAATTCAAAAATATTCATTACCATTTTCATGTTTCCAAATTCCTTGCAATTAAATGCCCATTTACGTTTAGGTTTGTCACTTTGAAGTTGGACAAAACATATTGATAAATTAATCTAGAAATTTCAAAATAAGACTTAAAGACAATTCAAACCTAACATGGGGACAGACGGGTATTTCATGTAAGTACAAACATTAATGTCGACCTTGACATCATAAATTTATTATTTAGATAAAAAGAATGCCAATTATTTATCTGCATCTGCATTATATGAGAGGAGCCCCACAAATTATCAACGTAGCCCCTCATTAACCATGGAAGATAATATTTCTGCTCTCGAGTTTCGAAAGAAATAACTCAGCACAAGGAAATATTTACAATACAGTCGTTAAGAAAAGCGACATTTACAATACAGTCCACATTTGGGAGTGTCTGCACCCCACCACCCTCCAAACCTCTTACATGTTTTGATATATTTAATATAATATTTTTCGAAAAGAAAAGGTAGAGAAAGACTTGCGGATATCATTTTAAGAAATTAGAAAATAGGTAGAAAATGATTATTATACCAAAACATTTCTTATGATGTTGCTAAACAGTGTCTTAAAATAATTGCCATGCCAGACAACTCATGAAGTTTTAATTGAACCTTAAAAAGGCGAGAGAGAAGCACTGAGAAGCCTCCCACCTCAAAAACCTCCCCCTCACCACTTTCCTTGCTTTCTTAGCATTCCACATTCATACCATGAATGAATGACTTCCTGAACTCAATACCCAAAAACCGAACAACTCATTTTTTGTTTTTTCAACTTCTTCTTCATTAGAGAAAACAAAGAAATGGCCTTCAACAACAATAGCATCAACAGCAAATCCAGAAAACCGCTTCTCTCCACCTCCCAATCAATTCTTGTCACCACACTCTTCTTCATCGAGATCCCTCAAAATTGCTATCTTCTCCCGGAAATGGCTGGTGCGAACCATCTCAGGTGACATGGAACGGCACGCATACACCCTCCACTCAATGCTGGCACGTAGGGGCCACCGCATCCACATATTTACTTCCCCAGTTTCAAATCCTGCTCAAGTGCAAAGCGAGAGCCCAAATTCATCTCCACAGATTCACTTCCATGAAGGTGAACCGGGTAAGTGGATGTACTACAACGGGTGGGAGCAGTTTTTGGAGGAGAGCAAGACTGAACCATTCGACGTGGTTCATTCAGAGAGCATGGCACTACCTCATTGGCTGGCACGGAATGTCCCACAACTCGCAGTGTCCTGGCATGGCATTGTGCTTGAAATCCTTCAGTCTGACATATATTAGGACCTGGCACGTCTTCCAGGGGAGTCCGTATCACCATCTTTTAACAATACCCTTCAAGGAGTTGTGCCAAAAGTGCTCAATGAAATCAGGTTTTTCCAAAAATATGCTCACCATGTTGCTACAAGCGGTAGTTGTGGGGAGATATTAAGGGATGTTTACCAAATTCCCCAAAAAAGAGTTCATGTGATTCTCAATGGGGTTAATGAGAAGGACTTCGGAGAGGACTTAAAAATGGGTATTGATTTCAGGTCTAGAATTGGAGTCCCTAAAGATGCTAGTTTAGTACTTGGTGTAGCCGGGCGGTTGGTGAAGGACAACAGACATCCTCTGCTATTGGAGGCATGTTCCAGGATCATCAAGAAGCACTCTGGTGTATGTTTGATGGTGGCAGGGTCAGGGCCGTGGGGGCAGAGATACAAAGACTTGGTGCTAGAGTCATTGTTGTGGGCTATTGAGTCCATCTCAATTATGGGGTTTCTACAATACTCTAGATATATTTGCAAACCCAACGCTTAGGCCTCAGGGATTGGATCAGACTCTGTTGGAAGCAATGCTGAGTGGAAAGCCGGTGATGGCTTCGCAGTTTCCAAACATAAAAGGGACAATTGTAGTTGATGATGAATTTGGTTACATGTTTGCCCCTAATGTGGAATCATTGTTGGAAGCTTTGGAACAAGTGGTGAAGGATGGTGAGGTAGGCTGGCTCGGAGAGGTAAAGCCTGTGGGGATTATGCTATTGCAACGTTTGCTGGTACCAAGAAGGCTTTGGCTTATGAGAGATTGTTCTTGTGCATAACAGATGAAGCTTTTTGTATGTATCCATAGAAATAAGGTTTGGGTAAAATTTTAAAACCTGCACTTTATTTTTCTGTTTCTTTTTCTCCTTTACAAAATTGGCTGCATAAAATTGTCTGTACTCTATTACAATTCAAAGAAAATACTTAATTAATTCATCTCTCTTCTTCTCGGGGTTCCACATCCCGTGCCATAAACATGTTTCCTAATCACAATTTTATGAGAGACTTCAACTTTGCTCCCACAAATTATGGGCCACAACTAATCCAGAGTGGATACAAATTTTGATGCCAACTAAACTATTATGCCTCAATATAGGCTTTGAGACGAACTCAGTTGATTAGAAAACATCTCATCACTTATCTCGTATAAGCCTTCTTTGTAACCTGACCTCAATGACCGAAGACACAACTAAGAAAAGTTTCTTTCCCTGTCAATCATGCCTCAGTATTAGGTTACTTTATGTTCAGATTAATTTAAAGACACCAACATGGTTATTGTGCTATTCTCTTTAACCAGCACCAAAGGGGTTAGCACTTAATTTCCGACTCCACAGAAGGACACAGAAGCCATGTAACCGATGAAACATAAAAATTGACATCATTATGTTATCACTTAATTTTGTAATGACAAAAATGTAGGAAAAACAGGTTACCTATCAATATAGTAGGGTAAGAATCCTGCTACGCTTAAAACGTTCATATGCTGATCTAGTTCTTAAGAACAGTAACAAGCTTGATGCTAGTCCCAAGACTGAAATGGATCCCCACAACACGAATGTTAAGAAATAGCACTGTTTTCCCATGCAAAGCACCATATCATTTTGATGCCTACGACTTGCATTTGAATCATAAACCAGTGCGGCAAGAAGCCCATAGATCATTGAACCAACTGGGATGTTGGTGATTAAAATGTTGTGGTTCACGCCAACAGTATTTGGTCCAAATAACTCAGCTGTCACTGAAACAGCAGATGCAAATATGAAGCCAGAACTGAATCCTATTGATGCTGTTCCTATGTGCAATGCTGCAGAACTCGATGATGCAGCAAGCAAGAAGAAGGCAATTGGAGTTGGCACGAGAGCAATAGCAAACCACCCAGTCCTCGCAAAGTAAAGCTTCCTGCAAAAGTGAAGAAAGTTGCTACGGTAACAAAGCCAATCACCTACAACTTGGCCTTTAACTTAAATGGAAGCAAATGTGATAATTACATGCGAATGAAATCTGGGGCTGCTGAGAGCAATCGACCAAAGAAGGAAAATGATGAATAGACTGATAGAAGCGTTGTAGTATCTGTACTAAATCCAAGTGACTCCGCAATCTGTGCCAGATTATTACTATACACCAGACCAATAGTACCTCCACAAAAATAAGCAATGTAATATAACCAGAAATCCAACCTACGGACAAGTAACTGTGCAGGATGATCTTCCCCCAGTATTGCCAGTTTATTCAATATCATTTTCTGACAACACCCTGCATTCTCTGCTGCATATGTGGATCTATTCCAACTTGCAAGATCAGGTGCTCCATCCACATTTTCAAAATTTTCACAGGTGAGAAGCCCTTTATGAAGCTCGAGATCATCAACATCAACAAGAATAAAGCTAGAGCCCTCAAGGTGGAAACTTTGATGAATTGTGCGATGAAACCAG
Source organism: Dillenia suffruticosa (assembly GCA_033439265.1). Taxonomy (NCBI): domain Eukaryota; kingdom Viridiplantae; phylum Streptophyta; class Magnoliopsida; order Dilleniales; family Dilleniaceae; genus Dillenia; species Dillenia suffruticosa. The sequence continues at coordinate 9,806,567 of JAVTVX010000005.1, forward strand.
TCTCGAGCATATATAATACCAGGTATACCTAAAGGAAGGACAAGGAGAAGTGTGGCCCCGCCAAGAAGGAGACGGGCAACTGTTGCATCAGACGAAACTGATCTGAGGAAGAGGAGGTAAAGGCCTAAGACAAGAGCCAAAAAATTTAGGATGAGAAATACAAGGGAGTCTCGGCGAACACCATCGGGTGGAAGGAGCTCCACAGGGGGCTGGTGGAGAATTGGAATGAGAGCAGCAAATGATGTGACAAGAGGGAACAAGGCATTCAGAAGAAGGTATATTGTATCAGATGATGGGTTGATCGCATTGGCAACTAAGGTGTAGAGAGCTGCACTGACACCATTGAAGCTGACTGTGAGAGATATTGCAAGAGGTCGATGAGCTGGAAAATTTGGGATGCAGAGAACAAAACAAACTGTATTGAACCAACATATGCTACAGCCAGCTATCAAACAAAGAAAAAATACCTGCATCATTTTACACAATTCATCATACATAATCCAAAAGTAATCACTTCTAATTATTTTATGACATGTCTATGAAGAACAGGAAGCACTTTCCTATATATGCTCACAAGGAACATTATTTGCTTTTTATTTAAGAACGAGATCATATACATAAGCATTTTCTGACCACCTAAAGCAAAACTCTAATTAGAAGAATCTGTACGCACTTTTTCAACTTTTAACTCTACGAGAATCACCCTTACGAAGTTTGTATCATTCAACAGAGTTGTTAAAAAAAAATGAAAAAGAAAAAGAGTAGTCTTGAGAGAATAGAATCAAAGAACAGGAATCGATTCCCAGATTGTTTTCCTTCCAATATTTGAAAATTCCACTTCTTTTGAAATGTGATGATGTTGGGAATTTATGAAACATGGACTCAAGCACAATACAATTATAGTTATACGGAAAAGTTATAATAATTATATATTACATTGAAAAATATTGTATAGTATTGTGTTGCATATAGCAATTGTATTTAACAAAATTTTACTTTTTAAAAATATCAGTGGAAATTAAACAAAGAAGAATCAGAGTGGGAATCAATTCCGCATAGAGGTGAGAACAAGGCAATAAGACGGAAATAAAAGTAAAATTACAAAACTTATTCTTGGGTAAACCACAAAATTCTTATACAAGTTTGGCCTATTTGCAAATTGTCACCTTTGCTTAAAACTTGACAACAATCAACTATGTTTTTTTTTACACTATTACTACATAAATTGCTTGCTAATTAATCAAAAAAGTATATAAAAAAAATATTAAATGCAAACCACATTGTGCCTCTAAAAATTTAATTTGAGCCTCATTTTGATAATAAAGCACATATCCTCTCAATTTGGGTTCTTATTTCATGATTCAATGCATTTTACATATGTTAAAAAATGGAATTAGGACTCAAAATGAGAAAGATATTAGATTTAATGATCAAATTAAAACTTATATCAAAGTTTTAATCGTTGCATTTGGTTAGTTTTAGTTAAGGTGAAAATCATGTGTTGAGTGTAAATCACAGCATCATTAGTGGTTGAATTTTTAATCACATGAGAATAATGCACTACTAGAAAATAAGATATCAACGACCGAAATATCTGTCACTAATTATAAAGATCCGTCACTAAAAAATATTATTGATGGAAAATTCCGTCGGTAAATCTGTTATTGAAAACCTTATCGCTAAATATTACCGATAGAATCTTATCTGTCGCTAAACTATCAACGACGAATTAGCGATAAAAAATTTCCATCACTAAAAAATCCATCGCTGATAACAGACTATATAAAACTATTTTTTGAGAAAATTGCCTTCACTCGAATTTGAACCAAAGTATCATGGTAATTTTTGAGTTGTCACGACCATATCACAATCCTTTTTGTGAAGTCTTTTCTTTTTTTTTTATTATCTGACTCTTTCTTCTTATTTCACTCTCATCTTAATTCATTTTTTTTATAGCTTGGAGTAATTTTTTTTGTTAAATATTTTCATTAAAATTTTCTAACTATTTAAATTCGATTTTAATTAAATTGACGCTAAATAAAGAAATAAAATATTTTTTGAATCATAAACATAAATTTGATTAATTAAAATAAAATAACAAATTATTTTTCTTGATTTACCCAATAAAATAAATAAAATAAAAAGGAAAAAGAATTATAAAATAATAAAATTTTAATAATAAAATAATAATAAAATAATAATAAAATAATAATAAAATAAAATAAATGAAAATAAATGAAAAAATAATAAAATAAAAATCCGTCACTGATCCATCGCTGTAAAATTCTTTTTTTCCTAAACCATATCAGCGATAGATTAACGTTGGAAAAAATTCGTCGCTGATAGGTTTACATAAACTTTTTTTTATTCTAAATCGTTACACTAACGGATTACTGATAAAAATATTTCTGTAAATAATTTCTGTCATTGATATATTTATATAATTTTTTTATCCTAAACCATTATACTGAAAGATTACTGACGAAAATAGTTCCGTAACTAATTTTCGTAGATTTATATAAATTTTTTTTACCTTAAATCATTACACAGACGGATTACTGATGGACCTAAACCATTACACCGACGGATTATCGACAAAAATATTTCTGTCACTAATTTTCGTCGCTAATCTGTTACTAGTCTCTCAATAATTTTTACCAACATTAATCCATCGCAATTCTATCACTATTACCGACAGATTTTTTTTTCATCGCTGATACTCTGTTTTCTTGCATAATGTACAAAAAGTTCTCAATACTAATATTTTCCTTTCCATTTCTAAATCATTTCCAAAACATTCAATACGTTAAATTAATTTGTATTTATACAAAAATCTTTATATTTCCTATATTTATAATTTTTTATATTTAATGAATTATTTATTTTTTATAATTTTTATTTTTATATTTTTGTCTTATGATTAATAATTGAATCTTTGATCTTTTTAAATTTTTATTATAAAATATGATTATTATATTATTTTCATGGAATAAATAATATTTACATAAAAATCATTATATTTTTTATATTTATACGTTTATCCATATTTTTGTTTCCTATATCTTTATAAAGTGTCATTTTCTCATATCATTTTGTATCCATTTTCATTTCCATGCAATCTAAGAGGCCAATATGCAAAGAAGCCAAATCTTAAGTTTGCGTTTTGTGTTTTTTTCTCTAATAACACTTTGCACCATATATTTACAAAATTAACAATTTACTGTGCTATATTTTTATTGCAATAACACTTTTCAGACAAGAAAAAATAATAATAAAAAATAAAAAATAAAAATTGTGGTCAAATATTAATCTAATAACAACATCAACAATAACAATAATAATAATACTACTAACAATCTATAATTTAAAAGAATTATAAAATCGTAATAAAACATAATTAGAATGAAAAGGACAATTTTATTTTGTATTTCTAGTCCGGCAATTGGGTTTTTTTCCTCGAAGAAAAAAATAGTGATTGAAAAAATTAAAAATTAAAATCTTTCTATCTTTTTAATTGAATTTGACAAACTCAATTTAGAGTAAAAAAAACAATAATAATAACAACAATAATAATGGTGCCGGTAATTACAACTAATGTAATAGTTTTGATCAAAAAGGCATTTTTGGGTTTCTAAATAATATTTGGTCTTTGGGTGTAATATATTAGTTTTAGTACCAAGAGAAAAACGTATTAGGAATAATTAAAATTTTATTTTATATTATTTACTCTTTAATTTTGGATATTTCTATATAGTTTGAATGGATCCCCTTCTGATTAGATTCGATTTCCATTCCTATTGAATTCCATACTCTTTTTGTTTTTTTTTTTTTGAGAATTTTTTCCCATAAGTTCCGGTGAAAATAGAAATTATAAGCAACTGCCCAACGTATGTTTCAAGTTTTCATCACAGTTTGTTAATATTCAGTGTCAACAAATACAAACTTCTGTTTGTCATGCATGATCTTGACCCCCACAAGGGACCTTCCAAATCCAGCGCAGGTCATCCAACCCCTTTGGTCATCTTCAAACTGGACCGTGGTCCTAGGATAGTGACGTCACTCAAACAAAATCCTCCTTAAAATGTTCCGAATTGGGACCCACGAAAAGCTTCGTCTGCTCTGGTTTGGTCGTGTATTGTCCCAATTTGCAAATGAGTAAAAGTGATATGGACTCATGCAGACTTCTTTTTCATTTTTACTGAATAAAAAAAAATTAAAAATTAAAAATTAAAAGGCCAGCAAAGCTCAGCTCAGCCCACGATCGGAGATGAATCAAAACACCGTAACAATTGCCCAAAAAAAAAAATCCACCCGGAAAAAAAGAATAAAAAAAATTAAGAGAGAGAGAGAGAGAAGACTGACCGCAAAATAAGGTAAGGAAAGAACATTCCGAATGACAAGCCACTGAAGGCCGTAACCGAAGAATCCCAAAAACGCCGCGATAAACATAACAAACCATACCGGCAAATACATGAGGGCCAAGCCGGAGAACCATCCGAATACCTTCCCGAGGTCAGAAGCAACGGCCAGGTAATTCAGCTGAACCTGCGAGATCCCAAGAACGGATTTCAAATCCGACGAGTAAGCCGAGAAGTCGAAATTCGTCCCCGTAAATGCCTGAATCCAAATCGTCGCTACCAGAATCATCCACTTCCTCGATTGCCCCGTCATTGCTATTATCAATTTGATTAAATCCCCAAACCGCCGGTTTTCTCCGTCGTACGCTGTGAACGTTCGCGGCGTCGACTTCCAATTCCAATTCTTTCTGTTGCTCTGTGATTTTCGTCTCTCTAACTCTCTACGTGCCCTCATTTATAAATGTTAGTCAGAAGTGATTTTTTTTTTTTTATTTCTCCATTTTTCGGATATTTTTCATTTCTGTGGTCTTCAGATAAATGTTTTTAATTAATAATAAGAATAATAATAATAATAAGCGTTTTCCATTTATTCGATGTTCCTGCACTCATTTCGGGTTTTACGTAGCAAAATTGAGTTTCCCATCGGTTCGTACATCACATATCGAGATGCCTTCGCTATTATCTTTTAAATAAATAAATACAAATATTTTTTTCAACGATAACTTTGATGATACTAATAAATTCATTTCAATAATATTTATAAACTTGAATGATTAAATAATTACAAACCTAAAACTATTTTACAAATAATTTAAATAATAAATCAAAATAATAATTATATATATTGCACTGTTGATATCGTCTCTTTTCTTTTAATAATTTTGATTTTGAGTCGTTCTTCTATTCTTTTAAAAGAACAAATAAAATAAAAAAATAGTAAATTTGATTGAGAGGGCCTAGATTTTTGTTGTGAGAACCATTTCTTAGTCATTATATGTAATTTCATGTAAATAGTACAATCTTGAGAGTGAGTGTATTTTTTTAGTCAAAATTTCTTAGTCAAAATTTTAATAGCGGAATGGCTTTAACTCGATAAAATTATGTGTGTTGAGAAAGAGAGAGGGAAGGTGGTTGTCATAGGCCAACATAAAAATAAAAAATAAAAAATAAAACTTTTTGTTCAAATGTCGACAGGACTTTGATTTGTAGTGCAAGTAGCGCTGGTTCACAAGTTGATCTATCATTCATCCATCATTCAATTATTTATGATATACGCAAATTAGATAGTCCAAGTTAGTTGAAGGAATCTACAACATGAAGAGACATCAGATGGGAGAGCAAATGTGGACTTTCTAAGGATTGGGAGAACAACCAATTAGGACTCTCTTAATGGTGGATAGCTTCCCTAAGAGATGAGGAACTTCCTTAATAAAGAAAAAGACCATTATTTATAAGCATTAGATTTGATTCTTGGGATGATGGAGAATCCTAGCTTATAGAAAAGAAGTTAAAGAAGCTTACCAATTTGAGAAAAACCAAGAATTACAAAAGGAGTTGAGGTCTCTCTCTCTCTCTTTATATATCTATATATCTATATATCTATATCACATCGGTCATCTTTTCTATAACGTTGCATAGACCCGCATGTGATTCCAACAATGAGAGTTCCCTAGATTACTTGGTAGGGTTCCACTGTATTTAGCATTAAGTTTAGGGAATGCGAAAATTTCAAGGTATTGGAATTTGAAACAAAGACTAACATGGAAAAGCTAAACTTGCTTTATAAATTTCAATGGTGGTGGTCCTAAGTGCATTGACTAAAACAAAAGGATGGATGCCTTCCCCGCAAGGGCGGAGCACATATACTCTTGGGGGGCCATCCCCACCCCCCCCCCCTCAGAAAAAAACTTTTGAAATTTTTTTCTTAATAATAAAATATTAACTTACTTTGTAGCTCTCTAAAAAAAGTTGTAACCCTTTCAAATATTTAAAATAATAAATTTTTTTATATTTTAAAAGATTAAGACAATATTATATTTGATATATTTGAGTTTTGAGTTTTGAGTTTTGAGTTTTGTAAAATTTGATCGGAATGCCCTAAAGTTTAAAATATATATATGATACACAATTTTAAAAAATACATTATTACTCTTTTATCTTTCTAAAAATGATATTTCTATTCTATATATCTATCCATCTATAGTTCTCTCCAAGAAAAGAAAAAATACGCAACTAATAATAGTTGGTAGCAGTAAACAAATGTTTTTGAGTTCTCTTAAAAATCTAAATCAACACACTCTCATACAGTTTTTTCCTTTTTCATGTTGACTTCGTGAATGACTAAGAAATTACATATAATAACCGAAGGGAGTGATTTACTAAGAAATATATAGTGATTTACAAATAAAATAAAAGAATAGTAAATCTCATACAATATCATCTGTCATCTTGTATAACATCCAGTTTCTTGTGAGAACCATTCTACACCGTAAAATAACTGAAGGGAGTGAATAGTTGTTTTCTGATTTTTGAGATTTTGAACTAAGTAAAAATAAAGAAACAAAATCAAACAAACTAATAGTAAAGAGGAGATGAGACAAAAAATTTTATAGTGGTTCCATTAATCCGATATACGTCCACTCCCAAATAATCCTCCTAGATTTTCATCATTTCTCTAAATAGTACAACCCATTCACTTCCTCGGTGCAAGTAAAACCTTACAACCCACTTGCTTTACAGGTGCAAATGAAATCTTTCAAGTATTTCTCTCCAAATACTTTCTCTCTCAAAACGCAGATCATGAATCCATGTGATCTACAGACTCCTTTAAGATACAGGGAGGTATTACAGAATGTGAAACTAATTCTCGAATATAATGAAACTGAACACAAAGAATATTACAGAGATTGTTTCTCAAATAAAAGATATTAATGTACAGTAGATGAAAACACGGAGAGATTACAGAGTAAGTTTAATACGGTGTATTTTTTGGTGACAAAGTGAGAGTCCTTAATGAGATCGTGTTTTACTCACTACGGTTGTTCTTTCTCTTAATTCTTTCCTTACTCTGTTCATAATCATTTCAGTATTTAAAACTCTCTTAAAAAATGTCGTTGAGTGATAGGTAAAATTGAACGTTTGGAATTAAATGCTCTTCATCTTCTTCAATTAATGATTTCGGCTACTTCTCAATTAATACTTTTGTCTATTATCATCCTTAAAGCAACTGTTTATTTCTTTTCATCAAACAAATCCTGCCTTAAGAAGATTTGAAGCGTCTTTTTGCTACAACAAAAAAGTTAACTCAACAAACAAAAGAGATTTTCAAACCAACGCAACATGATAACTTTAAATTTAAAAATAAAGAATATGATTGGTCTATGTCATCAGTTTTAAAATAGTCTACAAACAATTTTAATGTCTACGTTATTTCTTTCTTAAACTATCTCTAAATAAATGGTTAACTAAGATTGACAGAATTTGGAATATGAAATGTTCTTTATTTAATTTAGTCAACCAGAGATGCATTTTGTCTCTTATATGATTTGGCATTTGACCATTTGAATTATCGATCGACTGGGTGAGTAGAGCAAGTTGGCTATTTAGATTTAGATTCATCATATGAGTACATCAAGTTGACTACTCATGTTCAGTGCACAACAAAAAAAAAAACAAATTTTGCGATAAAATTTGGGACGAAATTGTAAGAAAAATTCATCGCAAAACACATTTGCGACGAATTTTGTAACAAATATTTTTTCGTTGCTAAAAAGTTGTCGCAAAAATTTACGACGAAAAATTAATTATTCATCGTAACAATTTGCAACAAATATTTATATGTTGCGAAATTGGTCACAAATTTGCAACGACATTTGCGACGAAAAAAATATTCGTCGTAAATTCTGCAACGAAATCAATTTCGTCGCAAACTTAGCGACGAATTACTTTTTCGTCGCAAATTTTGCGATGAATACATTTTTCGTCGTAAAATTTCCAACGAAAAAAAATTTATTACAAACTTTGTGACGAAAAGTAATTCGTCGCTAAATTCATCGGAAAAGTTGCGACGAAAAACAGTCGTCGCAAATTTAGCGACGAATATTATTTCGTCGCAAATTTAGCGACGCATATTATTTCGTCGCAAATTTAGCAACGAATATTATTTCGTCGCAAAAGGTGCAACGAATACTATTTTGTCGCAAAATTGCGACGAATCTTATTTCGTCCCAAATTTTTGCGACGAAACAATATTAGTTGCTAATTTTGCAACAAATAAGTTTTTTGTCATAAATCACCAACGAAAAATAATTTGTCGCAAATCGACGACGAATGTTTTTCGTTGTAAAATTCGTCGCAAATCAAAATTTACATCACCATGAGCATTATTTTCAGGAACAAAATTTGTCACGAATATATATTTTACAACGAATACAAATTTTATTAACATATTTGGACAAATTTGCCTGCTCACCCAACCTCATTAACAATATTATCATCCAAATCATTTTTAATATAAAATTTAAACAATCTATACTCATAATTATAACTATCTATTCAATAAGATCAATAAATTAAAAATTTAACAAGCAATCATATTTATAATATCAAACAAAAAAGCAACATCAAAACTAAATATCGAAATATCAATAACCATACATTAAAAAAAATCAATGTAACAGTAACATAACAGTTCACAATTTCAAGTATGACCTCCACCATCACCATCATCATCATCATCATCAAAGAAATCATCACCCTCATCACCATCGCAAGCATTATCAAGAGGAGAAATAGAAAGGAGAATCTGATTCGGAGCAGAGACTAACTGAAGATACTGCATGATTAACATTTGCTGTGTGCGGATCTCGTGCAATTCTTGTGTGTGCTTTGCTTGAAGTTCACTGAATGCCTGATCTCTTTGCAGTAGCAAGTCCTTTAAATGGCTCACCTCTTCATTCAATTGATTTATTTGTGCTCTAACTGCTGGTGGTGTGGAAGAAGATGAACCGGTGATTTTGTATGTTCTGCTCAAAGAACCTAGCCCAACTACTCTACTCCCTTTTCGTCCACCAGTCACCTCGAGCCATGTATTCATGTTATCAACAGATGGCTCAGATCCACTAGCATCATCACTAGCACTCGAACTTTTACATGCTAGCTCATCATATTTCTCCTACATTGTCATGAGAAAAATTAAAATAAATTTACAATAACATTATAATACAAACACATAATCAAGGAAAATAAAAAATTTTGTAACATAAATCATGACACCATATAGGATCTAAATTATGAACATTCATATTAACATTGAATAAGTTGAAATTTTAGGAAAAAAAATAAAAGAGAATCTCTAACAAGTAATTCATTAGAAATCAAAGAATCAAGTCAACAATAAAAATAAACTTGAGAGAGACTAACATAAAGAATTCATCTTCCTACATTGTTATGATATGCTCAACATAAAATGTTCATATCAACATTGAAAATGTATATAAAGTAATTGAAAATTTTGAAATTACAAACCTTAATTGCTCTAGCTCTCTCCCCGCTCCAAGTCTTGTCTTTTTTCTGAAATGTGTGCGTGAAAGTCTCTATGAATGAAGGCTCGGTCCCCATTTCCTTTGCCTAAAATAAAAAAACACTATTAGAAATAATGATATACTTTAAATTAGATAAAAAAATTAATATTTGTATACAATTACCAATCTATTTCTATGTTCACCGATAGTGATCGAGCCTCCCGCATACGTCGCAGACGATTCCCCTGAATTATAAGTTCGATTTTTTTTATTTTGCTCACTCTTTCGTTGGCTCTCCTCCGATTCCCAAAAATTCAGAATCCTGCCCCAATTTTGCTCGGTGATACAGTTGGGCTTTTTTACATGTCTCTTTGCATGATTTAAAACGTGTCGAATGTGATCGCCATATTTTTTCTTGAAAATCCTTCTTACTTCCAACTCTTCAGTCTCGTCCCTAGTGAATACTCGCTGCAATGGAAAGAAACCAATAACTTATAAAGCTATTAACTTAATTTCATATATAAACTGATTGGGATAACTTACCTTGAACTCGTTCCACCATAGTTCTTTTGTTTCATCTGGAGTGCTTGTGTAAGACATCGAAGCCCCTCCCCAATGATTATTCACAATTCTATTCAGCTCGTGAATAATATGTACAGAATTTGTAAATCTATCGTAAAGTTTCAAACAAACAATGTTAAATAAATATGATAGTTAAAAGAAGAAATTATTTCATAAATAAAAGAAATAATACATCTATAAATTTAAAATTTAGTACTTACGAATCTCCATAAAGGGCTATTAACTCTCGATTGTCTTCTCTATCGGCATACGACTGTTCCACCGAAGGGACTGCAGAAGGTACATTGCTAGCGATGTGTTGAGAATGTGAAGGGCCTGCAACAGAAGGGGGAGGCGAAGGTACATTGCCGGCAAGGGAATGCGATTGCGAAGCTGCCGAAGCGGACTGCGATGGTGAAGAGCGTGAATTTCCATCAGAATTGCGTCTATGGCCGCCACGTCGAAACTGTCAACCATAATACATTTTAAACAAAAAAATGTAAATTGCATAATCATATATACAGAATGAAGAACATGAATAAACTTACCATATTTAATTTGATAAATTAGTTCCGACGAAACAAGGTACCAATATGTGAAGAAATTTTCTTTAACGACCTATAGAAAAAAAAAAAGATAATATATTAACAAATCTAATATATAAATTTAAGAATGAGACAGTAAATAAACAAGAAATTGAGTAAAAAAATTTACAAATTATACGTGTCGACTAACTTACCCACTTAAAAAAAATATATTATCATATATCAAGATAAATATCCGATTTTTATTATATGCAGAGAACAAAATTTACCCGTCATCAAAAATCAAAATCGTCATTGTCATCCTCATCGTCATCCTGCGTCTCAAAATTAGACTCTTCAACATTATTTTCATCATCTTCTTCCTCATCCTCATCAGAATCCTCATCCTCATCCTCATCATTTGTCTCAAAATTAGATTCTTCATCATCTTATTCATGAATTTCACTTGCATCCACATCTATCACTACTCCGCTAGGATCTCGTAACGTTGGAATATTATATTCCTCGGTCTGAACTATATTGACAACTTGCTCTTGTTGATATGCTCTCTTCCCAATGTTCTTCAATTTTTTTTCCATGCTTTCGTTTTAAAAACAGCCCACCAATCAATTTTGTCACATTTCAAACTAAGATATGAAACATAAAATACTTGAATCGCTTGTTGTGCCAACACAAATGGTTCATATCTTTTATACAATTTCTTATAATTTATTTCAACCAAATTAAATTGTGGATGCACTTTCATCCCTTTCACAGGGTCAAACCAGCGACACATAAATAAAACAACCCATAATGCTGGACCAGGGTACTCTACCTCAACGATTTCATCCAACAAACCATAAAAATCATTTTGACCTCCACCATCATTGGATGACTGAACACAAACTCCACTATTCATTGTCGTTTTGCCCACTCCATATTCTTCTGTATGAAAATTATACCCGTTTATAAAATAGGATGGCCAAGTTCGTACCATTGCTTTTGGACCCGTGACAGATGGATTAACAATTCTTACTGAAGTTGAGCTTGATTATCATCGACCTAAAGTTAAATAAATATGTTAATATGTTTTAACATAAATATTTAAATAATTGATAGTCTACTTACATATTTTTTGAACTATGGTGCAAATTCTTCATTGCAGTAACGATCAAACTCATGTCTCGAAAGTTGAGAATATACGTTTTGAAAAATTCTACCATCAAAGGAAATAAATTTTAACACACATAATGTACGACATAAGAAATATATAAAATAAAAACTATACACTTACTCAAAAAATGGTGTCACTTCTGGACAGTTCAGTAAAATATATGTGTGGGCTGCCCGCCATTCTTGATCAGTTAAATATCTACGCTTACATGATCTATTTGGTCGACCAAGGTAGTTAAAAATTGAGAATGAATTCAAATTGGGATCAATAGGACCCTCATCATTTCTTCCCGCTTTCCGCCTCTTGTACTGAACGTGAGACTCAAAATAATATGATGCAAACGTTGTTACTTCCTCCACAATATATGCATTGACAATAGAGACTTCAACACGTGACTTATTTTTAACTTTATACTTCAAATGATATAGGAATCTAATTGTAATAAAACAAAATGTTTTAGAAAATTATATATAATGAAATTACAAAATTTATATGCCTTCATAACGAAGAAAAAAAGATGAAAAACTCACATTGCAAATTGATACATCCATCTAAATTGGACAGAACCTCCAACTTTCGCCTCATATGGCAAGTGAACCAAAAGATATTCCATGGAATAAAAAAATGACGGTTGAAATATCCTTTCTAAATTACACAAAATGATTGGAATCTCTCTCTCTAACATCTCCATGTGTGAATGTTTAAACACTGTCGAGCAAATATCATGAAGAAAAATGCTTAGCTCCGTAATAGCACCCCAAACAAAATTCGGTAAGAGTTCCTTAAAAGCAATAGGAATTAGTCTTTCTATAAATATATGACAATCATGACTTTTCAAACCAATTAACTTATATTCCTTTAAATTGACACATCTTCCAAGATTTGAGATATAACCATCAGGAAATCTCAATGATTTCAACCATTCACAAACAAGCCGTCTCTGATCCTTATTCAATGTATAAACTGCTTTCGGTTTTGGTCCCCTACTACTTTCATCGACATCAAGAGTGGGTCGTTTACAAAGGAGTCGCATATCTTTTCTTGCATTCAAGTTGTCTTTCGTTTTCCCAGTGATATTCATCACTGTATTTATCAGATTATCAAAGACATTTTTCTCGATATGCATTACATCGAGATTATGATAAACCAACTGAGTCTTCCAATATAGTAAATCCCAAAATAAACTTCGTTTAGTCCATTTATGCGAATGTCCATAGCCATATGTTGTATTATGTGGCTTTTCAATAACAGATGGAAAGTTAATGACTCTATGCTAAATTTGTTCACCGGTTAATCTCAGTGGAGCTGGTGTTCTTTCAATTCTATTCTTAGTGAATTCTTCTTTATTTCTTCTGAATTTATGACTTAACGGTAAAAATTGTCTATAACAATCAAAATAACTCACTTTCTTCCCATGTTTCAATTTGAATGATTTTGATCTCTCCAAACAAATTGGACATCCTAAAATCCCAGCGGTATACTCCATCCCGATAACATACCATACGCTGGAAAATCATTAATGGTCCAAAGAAAAGCAGCCTTCATTACAAACATCTGATTACTATGAACATCATATGTAGAAACACCTTCGTCCCATAGTTATTTCAACTCCGCAATCAATGGTTGCATGTAAACATCTATTAATTTTTTTGGATTTTGCGGGCCAGACACGACCAATGTTAAAAACATATACGGTGTCTTCATACACATACCGGCTGGAAGATTATACGGAGTTAAGATAACTGGCCAACATGAATAATTTCTTCCTGATTTACCAAATGGAGCAAATCCATCAGCACAGAGACCTAATCTAATATTTCGAGTCTCTCTCGCGAACTCAGGATATGTTCTATCAAAATATTTCCACGCTTCTGCATCTGAAGGATGACATATTAACCCCTCTTCTGTTTCATGATTTGCATGCCAGGTCATGTGTTTAGCAGTGGTCTCAGATGCATAAAGTCTTTGTAACCTAGGAGTTAAAGGCAAATAAAACATTTGTCTGTATGATTTACGCTGCTGATTATGACCCGACCTCCGAGAACTCTTGTATCTACTTTGATTACAGAATTTACAAAAATCTACTTCTTTATCATCTCCCCAAAATAGCATACAAGCATCTCTGCAAACATCTATTCTCTGCACTGGAAGACCTAATTCTTTCACAAGCTTTTTCATACTATAGAAGTCATTGGGCATAATATGATCACGCGGCAATACTTCTCCAATAACTTGAACAAAATTATTAAAACAATTCTCAGACACATTATACTCTGCCTTGACATTCAACAATCTTGCGGTTAGAGATAGTTTAGTGTGGCTGTCACAACCAGCCCACAAAGGTTCATCTGCAGCTCTTAAGACTTTCTGAAATTGGAGAGATGATTCATTTGACACATTTTCATCAACACCTACTACTTCTACCTCCTCCAATGGTGATGCATAACTAGTATACCCATGTTCAAATGTTGGAGCAAAAATAGAACTTGCAGCGCTTGGATTGGGAACAAAATTCGGACCCACTGCATCAATTACCATCCTCTGATACGTATTCAATTGTTCATAATAACTCCGATCCACACTAACTGAGAATTGTCTATTTCGTCCAAACTCCTCATCAGAAATGAATGGTTCACCATGGCATGTCCAATTATAGTAATTCGGGGTAAAACCAACTCTACAAAGATGTTTCCTAACTTTATCACACTGCAAAAATTTACCATTCTGACACCTTATCTTATTCCCATCCATAAAATCAACTTGAGTACAAGCAAAATTTAAAAATTGCTCCAACCCAAAAATAAATTCATCAGTTAAACCCCGACGATCAGATAAGTTCTTCTTATACAACCAACTTCTTTCGTTCTGCATTTTCCTTGTATCCAAATTTAAAATTTTTTAAATATTAATAAGAACTACAAACAAAACTACTAAATCATCAAAAGTAATATCATCAATATTTCCAACTAAATTCATATAACAATAAATAATAACGTTAATTGTACAAAACTCAAATCATCATTAATACAAAGCTTTATTTCACAAAAATTAAATATAATAATAAATAATATTATAAACTTAATTAATATGAAACAAATTAACTACATTATTACAATAACATTAAATATTATCATAAAATTAAATAAATTATCAAATATTAAACATTTAACAATATTGATTATTTAACAAATCGATATAAGATTTAATATAAATTGCTGAGTATTGTTAATCTAATAATTCTCATAATCAATTATCACATAAAATTTATTATAAATTGTATTTTAACATCATTACAGTACATAATAAAACATTTTTCACCACCAATTAATAACTCACCGATAGAGTTCGTTATCAACACCAGTAATAGCTTCCAATCCAAATATTCGAGAATCGCAAAACCTAACACAAAAAAAAGATTTATAAATAACTAATATATTATTAAAACAATATTATAAAAACATTTTTTTAAATAACATTTCTCAAAAAAAATTTTTAAAAAAAATCAATTACATTAAATTTTTGGACTGGCTCGGTCCCAATGGGCCGGGTCGGGCCCATCAATGGCCCAGGCCAATGGGCCACAATGGGCCGCGCAGGGGCTGCGCGGCACAAAGGTTCATCCGGGCCGCGCAGCCGCTGCTGCCCCTTCGCGGGGCGGAGGCGCAAAGGGGACAGCGGCCCCTTCGCGCGGCGGAGGCGCAAAGGGGCTAGCGGCCCCTTCGCGCGTCTGGGCCTTGAAGGGGCAGCGGCCCCTTCGCACAGCAGGGCCGCGCAGGGGCTGCGCGGCACCTTCGAGCAGCAGGGCCGCGGAGGGGCTGCGCGGCATCTTCGCGCGTCTGGGCCGCGCAGGCCCTACTGCCCATGCGCGCGGCGGAGGCGCAAAGGGGACAGCGGCCCCTTTGCGCGTCTGGGCAGCGAAGGGGGCGACGGCCCCTTCACGCACCTGGGCAGCGCAGGGGAGGCGGCGCCTTCGCGCACCTCGGCCGCTCATGGATCTGCCTTCAAAATCTCAGATCCGGTGGCTGGCAGTCCGATCTACTTTCTGCAACTCAGATCCAGCGGCTGGCTACCGGATCTGCCATCTATGGCCAAGACAGAGAAACAGAGAGAGAGATTACCTAACACTATCGTAGATCCGGCAGATTCGGCATCCCTTCCGCCATCCCTTCGCGGTACCCCTTCGCGACTACTCTTCACAAATGAGATGAACCCGAGAGAGAGAGAGAGAGAGAGAGAGAGAGAGAGAGAGTTAAAGTGAAGGAAGGAAATGAAAATATCTTGAATTTTGCTTCAAAAAAGATTTTGTCCCAAAATTCGTCCCTGATTCAAGGACAAAAATTTTTTTCATCCCTGATTCAGGGACGAAAATTTTTTTCGTCCCTGAATCAGGGATGAAATTTTTTTTTCGTCCCTGATTTAGGGACGAAATTTTTTTTCGTCCCTAATTCAGGGACCAAATTTTTGTTCTCGCTGATTCAGCGATGAAATTTTTTTTTCGTCCCTGATTCAGGGACGAAATTTTTTTTCGTCCCTGATTCAGGGATGAAATTTTTTTTTCGTCCCTGATTCAGGGACCAAATTTATTTTCGTCCCTGATTCAGGGACCAATTTTTTGTTCTAGCTGATTCTGGGATGAAATTTTTTTTCGACCCTGATTCAATGACGAAATCGTTTTTTGGGGATGATGGAACAAGGTACAACAAAAATAATCTCGCTTGATATCATAACTCAATTTTATGTTTGATTTTATCAACGATCAATTATCAACGGAAACATTTTAAATATATCGCTTGATATCACAACTCAATTTTATGTTTGATATTATCAACGATCAATTATCGACGGAAACGTTTTAAATATATTTTATTTGTTTAATTAGTTTAAAACAAAATTATACTAATAACAAAATCAAAACGGAACGAAAATATCGCATTTTCTTATAGGTTTTTAATTTTTTCGGCGATTTCTTTCTTACTCACTAGTACCCTTCAATTATGTTACAAAAATATAAACTTCAATTTTTAATAGTATTTTGAAAAATTTTACTAAATAAACAAATTCAAAATTGAATTTAAGTTTAGTGGAAGAAATTAATGATACACTATAATGTTCCTCCCGAAGACAGACTTGAGTAGCCCACTGATTTTCCCAGAAACCATTCCATTATATTTTGAATTTTGCTTCAAAAAACTTTTTGTCCCAAAATTCGTCCCTGATTCTGGGACGAAAAACTTTTTCGTCCCTGAATCAGGGACGAAAAAATTTTTTCATCCCAGAATTAGGGACGAAATAATTTTTCGTCGCTGATTCAGGGATGAAAAAGTTTTTCATCCCAGAATGAGGGACGAAATTTTTTTTTGTCCCTGATTCAGGGAAGAAATTTTTTTTCCTCCCTGATTCAGGGACGAAAATTGTTTTCCTCCGAATTTTTTTTTCCAACATCAGGGACGAAATTTTTTTCTCGTCCCTAAATCGGGGATGAAAAATTTTTTTTGTCGCTAAAATCTACGACGAAAGATGGTTTCATCACTAAATTTCCGATAAATATATGTTTTCGTAGCAATTTGTAGTAAATTTAACGATAAATAATTATTTTCTTTACAATTTACAACGATTTTTGCAACAATACTTATGGTTTCTGATACATAACTCTTTGAATACACTAAAATAGAAACTAAATCGATAAACTATTAACAATATTGGCGTACTATGATATAATTATAAAAAATATTCAATGTATTGATTATTACTTAACAAATATTTCTACTTTAACTCTTCATTTAGTTAATCGAATATTTAAACAAATTTATAAAATAGAGTTATCAGTGCTAGAAATGAAAAATTAAACAGATAATGAATAAAAAATGAATATACTAATAATAATTTTTTGTAACAATTTAAAAGATTATACTATATTATTATTCTTTTATATAAATAGACAATGAATGAAAGATTTTATTTAAAATCTTTTGAACATTTTAAGATTTTTATACGCGAAAACGGTGTATAACACCGTTTTCAAATCATTTTTTATATTAGAAAATGTTTATCATACAAGAAAATGTTTCTAATTACTGAAAAATTAATTTTAGTGACGAAATTTGCCATAAATGTTATATTTCTCACTCATTCGCAACAAATTTAGCAACAAATAATCGAATTTGTTCTGACGAATATAAATATTCGTCTCTAACTTTGCAACGAATTTAGGAATTCATCGCAAATTTAGGGATAAATTCATTTTCGTCCCAATATTTTGGGCCAAATTTTTTTTCGTCCCGAATTTAGGGACGAATTTATATTCATCGCAAATTTAGGGACGAATTTCATATTTGTCGCAAATTTAGGGACGAATTTCACATTCGTCGCAAATTTAGGGACGAATTTGAAATTCGTGGCAAAGGTTGTGACGAATTTTTAAATTCGTTGCAAATTTAGCAACGAAATATTTTTTCGTCTCAAATTTGTAACAAATTGTGCTTCAAAAAATTTTCATCACAAATTTGCGACGATTTTTGTAACGAAAAAGTTTTTAGTTGCTAAATTTGCGACGAAAATATTTTTGTTGCTAAAATTATGGCTAATTGGCGACGATAACATTTTTTGTTACTAAATTTGTTGCAGATTTGCGACGAATATTTCTCGTTGCTAAACTTCATCGCTAAATTCTGCTTTTTTTGTAGTGGCGGTTGATCGCTTAAGTGTGGTAAGGGACTTGATGTTGACTGCTTGTGTTAAGCGACTGACTACTTAAGTTTATAAAGCATTTGCGGTCTCCTACTTGAGCAAACTTGTGCGCCCATAGTCTATCAATCATGTGCCTTGGGCATATGCGGTTGGCCACTTGAGCGCTTTATAGCACTTGAGACTAGCCGCTCTTGCGCATTGTGCATGTGCACGGTTGACCGCACTTTGTGTACAGCTGACCACCCTTATGTAGTGTGCATGCGTGCAGTTGACCGTGTTACGTGCGCGGCTGACCACCCGTGCGCATGTGCAGACACGATCGGCCATGCAATTCGTGCTGCTGACCATGTTGTGCGCCTTAGGTTAGCCACGCTGCTCATGCAGTTGGCTGCATGAGTTTTGTGGTTGACCGCACATGCATACAAAAAACCACCGTAGTTCATATGGTCAGTCGTTGGGCTTCTTTAGTTGGTCATTCGTAAATTATATTTAATCCAATTTTCAAATCAATTTTCATTAACTTCATAACCTATTTTTCCACTTAAATTTCTTTTAATTTGATTATCATCAAAATCTTATTTGTCAACGTACACAAAATAAATAGTTTTCATGTTGGAACTTAATGAATATTACAAAATAATATCACACTCTCAGATGTGTTGTTTTCCAACCATTGTATCTTAATTACTGAAGATCTTTTATTGTTGACACAAAATTCATAGTAATTACTATATACGGAGAAGGTGAGCTTGACAAAGAGTATCACTAATTCTCTATTTTTTTTTCATTACATGTAAAATAAAAACAAATTCAAAAGTCATCAATCTACGAGAAACCTCACTTGCATCTCTATGTTGAGAAGTATTGAATGCATTATTGTCAAACTAGTTATTGAACTAAAATGAGAACCCCATCTAGTTTGCACTAGGGTGCCTTAAAGTATGAAATTGATTCAAAGATGCTTTACTCTCAACAAGTGGAAATGACTCTTGAAATCTAAAAAATAAATGTTAATAAGCTAAAGAAAATTTCAAAAGAAAAAAAATTGTTTTTACTTTTAAAAATAGTTTTACTTAAAATAAAATGAAAAATTTTAGAGATAAATTCAAAACTCAAAGAAGAATTCACAAAAAGTTTTGAAAAAAATTCCTAGGCATGGAGAAGAGATAATTAGGGTTTACAAACCTAACTATAAGAGGTAGGGATGTTACAAATTCTTGATTTTGTGTTGGTTCAGTTAGAGAAATTCAATTGAATTTCATATTTCATTTTTTTTTCGTTCTAAGCATAACTCCACTGATGAATTCATTTTAAATGAACTAATAAACTAAACTCTCTATTACTTGATTCCAAGTACGAGTAACCAAAAAGATCGCCGAGAGATCTTTATGACCTTGGTTTTATGCTCAGTGACTTAAAATTGTGGTTTTAATTTTGAGTTTGAAAAAGAAGAAAAGATGTATTGAATGAAAGGAAAATGGTACAAATACACCGTTGGTATAGTGGGATATGACGTTAGATCTTTTAATAAAGTTTTTGAATTTGACTCGTAACTCGGGTATAAAAAAAAGTACGTTGGGAGGATAGCCCCGTTAATGGATCACTATAAGTTTTGAACTAAATTAGTCAAAGTATAATTCCAAATAACGGTTGGTATAGAAAAAAAAAAGAAATGAAAATGGTTGCAACTACTCAAAGCAACTCATTGGACACTTTAATCATCCATTTCCTTTTGGTTGCTATCAGATGTCGTGCATGCAAGTCCCTATTGTAATTATTCAAAAACGATGAATGGGTTTCTCCACATCCACCGATATGGAATTAGAATAGATTAGTCATAAAGCACTCACATAACAACGATGCAAAACCCTTTCAGTACATCCGATAATGTTGGAATCGAACAAGTTTGAGAAACGAGGAGACTATCCCCTTTGCCCTTCTTTTTGGTAATTCTGTTGTAAAAGAAAGTTTTTAACATTATAATTGATACATAATATATTTTAACATCGATCTCAAATTCAATAGAGTATAATAAAAATAATTTAAAAGATTATCTAGATAGAGAACCTTAACTCTAGCTCTAGTTCTGACTCTAATTCTGGCACTGGATCTAGCTCTCACTATGGCCGTGGCTCTTTACTCTGGCTTTGGCTCTGTTAGTCGCTCTGGTTTTGGCTTAGACTCTGGTTTCCTACTCTAACTCTAGTCCTGGCTCTAGTATGTGAACATGGTTCTAATACCATATTAGAGATATTTGAATATCACTATGATAGCATGCTAGAGAACATGCACTACAAAAAACAGGATTTTAGTGACAGATTTAGCGACGAAAATTTTAAAAAAATTTATCGCTAAAAACATTAGGGACGAAAAATTTTGTCATTAATGACACATCGAAAAAATTTAGCGATGAAAACTAAAATTTCATCGTTAAAATAACGACGGATTCAGCGATGAAAATTTCAAATCCGTCACTAAATTTAGCAATGGATATGAAATTTTTATCGCTAAATTTTTAATTCATATTTTATTTAATTATATATTTACTTAGCGACGGATTTAGAAATTTATCGCTAATTTATATTTTATAATTTAAATATATTTTATTTAATTATTATATTAATATTTTATTTTATTTAATTATTACATTAATTTATTAAATTTAGCGATGGATTTCAATCCGTCACTAACCTGCCACCTACTCATGCACCCCAGACATGCTGGCCCTTGCTCACGTGCCCCATTGCTCCAACCCACACACCCAGATGGACTGCACGCATGCACTGCCTACTCGCCCACCCGAGTCCGCGCCCGGCCTCTTCCTTCAGCCCAGACCCGTGCCCACGCCCTTGACCTTGTGAAAAATCCCTCAAAATTGCCTCCGTTTGCTTTTCCCGCAGATCGAACTAGCGCACACAAGCAAAATAGTAAAAAGACACAACCACTAGACTAATTGACTTAATCTAATTCTTTTTTTTTACTTATTATCTTATTCTAATAATTTTCTAAAAATAATAAAATAATATAAATGATATTTATTATAAAATAATAAAATGTTAGTTTAAAAAAATAATACTACTCTTTAAAAAGATAAAATAAAAATATAATATAACATATTAATTAAAATAATAATAATTTTTTATCAAATAATAAAATGTTAACTTAAAACAAAATAACAAATGAATTAAAAAATAAAATAATTTAAAAAGATTTAAAAAATAAAATATAACATATTAATTAAAAATAATAAATATGATAATTTTTTGTAAAACAATAAAATAATAAATGAACAAAAAATATATTAATTTTATTCCTAAAAATAAAATAAAATGCTATTTTAAAATATGTTTTTTTAATTTATTATCTTATTCTCATTTTTTATTAATAATAATAAAATAATAAAAATTGACAATATTTGTTATAAAATTTTAAAATACTAGTTTAGAATAAAATAATATAAATTAATAAAATAAAAAAGATATAAAATGCAAATTTAAAAAAAATTAACTTAACGACGAATTTCAGAATCTATCACTAACTTTAGCGACAAATTTCTTAATCCGTCGCTAAGTTTAGCGACGGATTCATGAATTCATCCCTAAACTTAGTCACGGATTTCCAATTTGTTGCTAAATTTGCCACCAAATAATAAAATATTAAAAAAATTAAATAATATTATTTTTTAAAAAATAAAATAATAAAATAAAATACGAATTTAAAATATCATAAAATAATAAATTTAATTAGTTAATATAAATTAATAAATAAAAAAGATACAAAATGCTAATTTAAAAAAAATTAACTTAGCGACGCATTTCGAAATCCGTCGCTAAGTTTAGTGACGAATTTTCGAATCCATCGCTAAATTCAATGACGGACTCTAGAATTCATCGCTAAAATTAGCGACGAATTTCCAATGCGTCGCTATATTAGTCACTAAAAAATAAAATATTTAAAAAATAATATGATTTTTTAGAAAAATAAAATATGAATTTAAAATATTACAAAATAATAAATATGATTAATTAATATAAATTAATAAAATAAGAAAGATATAAAATACCAATTAAAAAATAAATCAACTTAACAACGAATTTCCGAATCCATCGCTAAGTTTAGCGACGGATTCCAGAATTCATCACTAAAATTAGCAACGGATTCGGAAATTCGTTACTAAATTCATCTCTAAATAATAAAAGATTTTTAAAATAAAATAATATTATTTTTTTAAAAAAATAAAATACTAATTTAAAATATTATAAAATAGTAAAAGACTAATTTATATTTTATTTTCTTATATTTTATTATTTTATTATTCTTTTTATTTTTTATTTTATTTTTTTGAAACTGTAGAATAGTTTATAAATGGATAGCCGTCTATCAGTAGTCATTCGTCTCACTTCTACCATCATCCGAAATCTACTGTTTAATCTACTTGCCAAACACGATAGATCGTCGAATGTGAATGTATGATCTATCATAATCTTTGCTAATAACAATAATAAATGAAATTGAACAGTTGAGTTTGCAAAGATGATTAAACTTATATGAGAGAAGCGAATGGATGTAAAAGACAAAAAACAAAAATGGAGAACTCGATAGTCACAACGAATTTAGTTATTATTGGTAAAATTATTTATTGTTGAAAATTGTCAAATTCGTGAGAATCGTAAAATTAACTATATATTTAATTTGATTTCGTTATTTATAATATCTTAAAAAGAAAGATACAGTTAAAAATATTTTCTAATAGAATATAAAAAAAATTTTGTTTCGAAATTAGCCATGAATTTAAAATACCGGTAATAAATTAGCGACGAATTTAGTTATAAATATTTTTTGTGTCTAATTAGTGATAAATTTTGCCTTGAATATTTTTTGTGGCTAATTAGTAATGAATTTTGCCACAAATTTTCGAGTTTATTGCTAAATTAGATGATAAATATTTTTTTCGTGACTAATTAGCGACGAATTTAGTAATAGAAAATTTTTGTAACTCATTTGCGACGAAATTCGCCATGAAAATTTTTCCTCAATAAATTTGGCAATGAAATTTGCAATGAAATCTTTTTGTCGCTAAATTTAGCGACGGATAATAGTTTCCGTGGTAAATTTTAGTCACGAAATTTCTATTAGAGACGAATTTTGTAACGAAAAATTTTTCGTCACCAATTAGCAACCAATTTAATCACAAAAATTTTTCATGATCAATTAGGGACGAATTTAGCCACGAATAATGTATCTGTTGCAAATTTAGCCACGAATACATTTTCGTCGCTAAATTTATTGCAAAATAACAACGAAAAGATTTTTTGTCGCTAAATCCGTTGCTAAAACCATATTTTTTGTAGTGATGGTTTTGATACTATATTATTGATTTGATTTTGCTATAGAATATATTTTAATAGAAATGATATCAAAAATATTTTTTAAATTAAATATATATTTGTTAATTAATAAATTCTATAATAACTTTTTTACCCATTATTTTGATGAAGCATTGTGAGTTCTTTAGAAAGAGTAGGACATCTCGGTTGATGTACACTGAAATTTTTTTTTAGTTCAAACAACATCTGTGCTTGTTATTCAGTTAGAATAGGGTGAATAGTTAAATACAGATTTTTATGATTTTTTAAAATCTGAACTAACAATAGAAACAAAAATTTAAAGTCAAAGAATACAAAAACTTTTTATAGTAGTTTCACCAAACTCGATATACATCCACTCTCAAACTCCTCCTAGATTTTTTACTAATAGTTTAAGAATACAAATTTGATTGTATATTCAAATTCAACCTTTAATACTAGATCCATGATAGGTATCGGTAGTGGATTCTATTCTCTTGAGACTTGATGTAGTTTCATCCGTGGAAAGAAAACTATTGTACTATTCTTTTGAGATTTAGATTTAATTGATACTTGTCATATCTTTTGGGATAAATATTGGTGGAATCCAAGCTTGGTTCACATGGAAAATGTCCAATTTTGTTTAAAACTTATCTTTGCAAAACTTATTGTTCTCATTTCGGACATTTAGACTTTTATTGAGATGGTTGAAATATTTTGAGATTGTGAATTATGTGGAACTTTGGAATAGTTGGGAAGGCCACATTGCATGCATAGTATGTATAGGAACCCCTCCCCAAATGTGTGCTGATGTATGCTTTTATGTATAGGGATGAACCGGATGGACTCTTTGCATGTGTATTGATTTTATGATTTCTTATTTTGATGGATTTTACGTTTTCGAAGATTTATTGTAAAATTGGAATGTCTTGCGTTATCCCGGTATATAGGGAGGTCATGCCCGTATGCTGAGATAACGCGGCAGTTGTTACGTGCTCGATGGGAGGGTGGGGCGCGACAATTCTATTGGTGTCAGAGCGTAAGCTCACAATTTTAAATGTTTAAAGGTTTGAACTACTTACAAATGTCCCAAAGGTTTCTAAAGGTTTTAAAAGCATTTTTCTTTTGAAATTTTAGATTTTAAAAGAATTTTTAAAGGATGTACAAAAACCTTCCATGGATAAAAAAAGGGCTAAAACTCAATTTATTTTTAGGGGATTAAATACCTAACCACATGCCTAATTTAGTGGGCTAAACATAATGTCTCTTTTTATAGGAATCATGCCGCCTAGAGAAAGAACGAGAAATGTTAGTGAGATTCCTCCTCCTGAACGCGAGGATAAGCCTTTCTCACATGCTCCAACTTCCTTTCCAGCTGCCACAAGCACACAGCCGGCTCCTTCAACCGGGGTTCCTCCACCTCCTATTGCTGCCCTTCAGCAAGTGATGGAGTGGTGTCCGCCCCAATCTTCTGTTCCTCCGCCGGTTCCTCCTTCTACACTAGCTATGGCGCTTAGTATTCCAACGGCATCTACTTCACCGGTTCTTACATCAATTGAATATTCTACAGTCGAGTTGTCAAAACTACTCAAAGAGGCAAAACAACTCGAATGCGATACTTTTTTAGGCACTTGTGATGCCTCAATGGCCAAGGAATGGATTGACCAAGTTCAGGAGACCGTCACCGATATGAGATTAAGTGATGAGATGAAGTTGTGGGTGGCGGTGAAATTGCTGGACAAGGAAGCCACAACCTGGTGGGAGAATAAGAAGGTCAGGGCAACCACACTTCTCTCTTGGATAGATTTTTTTAGAACTATTGAAGAAAAATATTATACTCGGTTCTATAGGGACCAGAAGAGAGAGGAATTCTTCAAGCTTGTTCAGGGAAACAAGACGGTGTCTAATTACGAATCAGAATTAAGGGAACTTGCTACTTATATTCCAGAGTTTGTAAACTCCGATGAGTCCCTATGTGCGAAATTCGAATCAAGACTGAATCTGAGTATAAGAGAGAAGAAGTCAATCACAAAAGGGCACACATTTCAAGATGTTCTGGATTTGGCCCTAATGGCCGAGAAGATGGTGACTAAAAGGGGAAAAGTCCAAGAGCATGGGAAAAGGAAGAGACCCAGTGGTTTCATACTGGGCCAAAGTTCTAAGAAGAGCAGAAGTATGGGCTCCTTCGGTGGTGGATCTGTTTCAAGACCGATTGGCTCTCCTCAAGGCCAACGCGTGTCTCATTTTAAAGCCCCTACCTTTAGTGCTGTTTCGGGAAGCCAATCAACGGGTAATAGGAAGGAACCGTGCAAGCACTGCTACAAGTTTCATTTTAGGATTTGCTAAGCACCCAAGAGGTGCTACCACTATGGAAATGAAAGCCATTTCCACAATGTTTGCCCAGAATTGGGACGAGGAGGTCAGATAAGGCGGGATCGCGCTAGTGGATTGATGGGCAACCAAGTAAACACTCCTATTCCACCTTCAGTTGGTACATCTCAGGCGGGGACTGGAAGCAACACTATAACTGCTCCAACTCAGCATCCGTAAATGAGGGCACAGACTATAATCTACGCAATGACTAATGAGGATACCTAAAACAACCGTGACATAGTTACAGGTAAATCTCTTAGAACCTGAACTTAATATTTTAAAACATTATGAAATCTTAGTTGCTAAATTCTGAATGTGAGGTATGTTAGAGATTTTGCATGATATTAAGGGAAATTGAGGTGATTTTGATATTGATGATGATTTGATGACATCGAGGGTTTTAAATTCTGATTTTATTCGGATAATTTTGGAATTTGAACCTTATTTTTCGTATGTATAGGGATGATGAAAATTTTTGAGGTTGATGTTCGTGTTTTAATTGATACTGGATCTAATAATTCTTTTGAAAGTACTGAGTTTGCCAAGCATTCGAATAGACCTTTAACCCCACTTGAAGAGAAATTATTAGTTGTCACTCCATTAGGAGAACGGTTGTACAGAAATACCGTGTTCAAGGCCTGTGAAGTAGAGGTAAATGGAGAAATTCTTAAAACAGATTTGATTCCATTAGAAATAAGGGATTTTGATGCTATATTGGCATAGACTGGCTACACCCTCATAGAGCATCAGTAAATTGTTTCACGAAAGAGGTAGAGTTCCGTAGACCGGGATATCCTCTGCTTGTATTTGTTGGTGAATGGCGGGTTTTACCGAACTGTATAATCTCGACATTGGAAGCACGGAAACTAGTGCACAAGGGTTGTGAAACTTATCTTGCTCATATAATTGATACGACTGTGCAAAGTCCGGAATTAATGAATGTCCTAGTAGTGAATGAATTTTTGAATGTTTTCCCGGACGAGTTACCAGGTTTACCTCCAATTCGGGAGTTCGACTTTGTTATTGACTTGATTTTCGACACCCCACCTATTTCCATTCCACTGTATAGGATGGCACCTGCTAAACTTAAGGAGTTAAAAGTCTAACTACAAGAATTGTTGGACAGGGGATTTATTCAACCGAATACCTCACCTTAGGGTACTCCGGTTCTATTCGTGAAGAATAAAGATGGCATACTCCGGTTGTGTATTGATTACTGGCAATTGAACAAGGTGATCATCAAGAATAAATACCCCTTACCGAGAATTGATAACTTGTTTTGTCACGCCCCGAACCGGGATCGTGAGCAGCCGCCCGTTACCCTGGATGCCGGCTGTATTTTTACAGAAAATCGGGCAGAACCTCCCCATATATCGGAGGTCTCCCATATTAAAATAAACCTGTTACCTGTCCAAAAGGGGCCATCCCGGCCTCAAAATGCATATATTATCCTCAACAACAAATCAGATCATCCTACTGCACAATCCAGGGCAACGCAAGGCTAACAAACAATTCTCCTCAGTCCTAACCACAGACCTCTACTGCCATGCCCCCGTCAAAGGTATGGACAGCCGCCAGTCGCCCCTCCTGTGATTTAGAGGAGGCACCGAGCGATCCTAGAGGACAATTCTAAGACATGACACATTCCCAAATACAGACGCAATGAAAAGAAATGCCTCAATGCAATGTCATGCAGTGACATGAGAGTTCTACAATTTAAATGTCCATATTTATACAGTCATCCCAGAATTATATAAAAAAAAATGGTCATCTATAGACCTCAAAATACATATACATCACCAATACAAATTTGCAGCGGAAATACACAATAATTCCTCAAGTCCAAGCCTGATCTCCCAAAGAAACTGGGCGTCCTAAAAGCGACGCTCCTTGTCAAATACTATCTCTGAAACAAAAGGGAAATGAGGGGTGAGTACTCGGGAGAAGAATACTCAGTGAGTGAGTGGGTCAATGCAATCGTCAAATATGGAGTGTGAAACTGGAGTGTCAAAGCATAAGTATACGAATCATATTTCAAATCATCATGCTTTTCATTTCAACAATATATCATTAACACGCATTTCAAGTAAAATATGCATCCAAAGCACTGTCATTAAAATCATAGAGCTGCCAGCCAAAAATGTCCTGGCAGAGGTCTACCGCGACCTATGACAGGCGCACCGGGGGTGTTATATGCAATTTTATTTAAAGTACTCTCTACCCCGGCGTTGGCGACGAACCTCGTCCAGGTGCTAGACTTGGAGAGGATATCCAATCCAAATCCAAATCCAAATCCTCCCCCTTTCGGGTTCAACCTGGCTAGTACCGTGTAGATAATCAAATCACGACAACTCGTGGGATACCCCAGGCCTAGGCATATCCGGACGCCACCAAAGCGCCTCTCACGGTGTCCTTCGTAGCTACGGAACAATACATATCAAAGCCCTCAAGGCCAAAATCAATATCATATCAAATTGTGCCAAAGTCAGGTTCATAAACCGATGCAACATAGAGTATAAAATGACACATTATACATTTCAACCACATGGATGCATAATTTCATAATTCAATACAGTTTTTGGACACTCCAACGGTTCACAAAAGTCAATTTTAAAACCGGTCAAAACATTTCCAACATACGACAAATCATGCTCATTATCAAAATGTTGTAAAACAGGATTTACATATTAAACAAAAGCATTGAAATAAATCCCACTCACCGATTTTTGGGGAAGGTAGCACACTCCCCAAAGACACCAAAATACGCAAAACAAGGCGCCCCTCAATCGAGTCACCAAGAAAGCCAACCTAATCAAGTCATCACGATTTTCATCAATTTCTGACTATTTCAGGGTTTATTATTTTTCTTAATTTCGTACGAACCCTAAATTCCTCAATTTATAAACAAATCAACTAATGCTACCTAATTTGACAAAGTTTATTCAAGGGTTGAAGAGATTTCATTTCTCTCACCTAGGATTCTTCGGATCTCAGATTTAGCTTTCGTTCGCCCGTTGGTTTGGTCTAAAACCTGAATGTTTCCAAATTTGAAACAATTGCGAACAATTTAAGTCCAATACTAAAGAATTTCGAAACCCAAGTGCGAAAATCGAAACTTAGAGTCATTTACCTTCGCAGAGGCTCACGGACTGCCACGGGCCGTCGCGGGCCGTGGGCCGCGGGCTGGCGGGCCTGGTGGGCCGGCGGGCCTGAAGGGTCTGCGGCCTGGTGGGCCTGCGGCCTGGCAAGCCGGATCACGCGCTGGAGCGCGCTCGCGCTCGTGCTGGCGCGTGCTGAGGCGCGCTGGGGTCGCGCGCTGGGGATCGCGAGCTGGGGATCGCGGCTGCTCGCGCGCTGCTCGAGCGCTGTTCGCGCGCTGCTCGAGCGCTGCTCGCGCGCGGTTCGCGCGCTGCTCGCGCGCGGTTCGCGCGCTGCTCGAGCGCTGCTCGCGCTTAGGCTGGGTCGCGCTGGAGCGCGCTGGGACGCGCTGGGGCGCGCAAGTGCGAGCTGGTGCAGGGACCGCACAGGGGCGCGCAGGGGGCTCGTGCTACGGCGTGCTCGAGCGATCGCGTGCTCACGCGAGGGAGGGTCGCGCTGCAGCGCTCGCGCGCTCAAGAGGAAGACTGCGCGGTGGCGCTAGCGCTCGCACGGAGATGATCGCGCGGCTGTGCTCGGGCGGTCGCTCGCGGCGGAGGATGGCAGCGGGAGGGGGGAGCTGCAGCGGCTGTGGGTGGCGCTGGTGGTGACCAGCGGTGCTGGCGGCGGCGGCGGCAGCGGGAGGGGAAAAGAGAGAAGAAAGAGGGAGAGAAGAAGAGGGAGAGAGAAGAGAGAAGAGAGGGGGAAAGAGAGAGAGGGAGAGAGGGGAGAAAATTGGGCTTTAAGCCCTAATTTTTACTTTTCCCGATTTTTTTTTTTTTTTTTTTTTTTTTTTTTTTTTTATTTGGGTATTACATTTTCTAACCCCCTAAAAACAAGTCTCGTCCTCGAGACTAAAAGAAAACTATACAGGAAATAGATGGGAGTACTGTTTCCTCATGGCTTCCTCAGGCTCCCAAGTTTGTTCCTCGACCTGGTCGCTCCTCCACAAAACTTTGACAAGAGGAACCTCTTTGCTCCGTAGCTTTCTGACCTGTCGATCCAGAATAGTCACGGGCTGAACAGGTAAACTCAAGTCCTCTCGAAGCTCGACTGGCGGAGCTTCTAAAATGTGTGAGGGATCTGGCTGATATCTCCTAAGTACTGAGACATGAAATACATCGTGAACACGCGATAGATCTGCTGGCAGCTCCAATTTATATGCTACACTTCCGACCCTCTCAAGGATACGGAAGGGCCCAATATACCTGGGACTCAACTTCCCTCGCTGCCCAAATCGAATGACTCCCTTCAAGGGAGATATCTTTAAGAATACCATGTCTCCCACAGTAAACTCTAGAGGTCGCCGCCTACGATCTGCATAGGATTTCTGTCTATCCTGGGCGGCTTTCATCCGCGTACGGATAATCCTCACTTTCTCCTTCGTCTCCTCTACCAGCTCAACATTGGTGAGTCGTCGCTCACCGACCTCATCCCAGCACAACGGGGTACGACACTTCCTCCCATACAATGCCTCGTAAGGTGGCATGCCAATACTCGCCTGATAGCTATTATTATAGGCGAACTCCACTAACGGAAGATGCCGATCCCAACTCCCCCGGAAATCCATAACACATGCTCTAAGCATGTCCTCTAAAGTCTGAATAGTTCTCTCTGACTGACCATCTGTCTGGGGGTGATACGCTGTGCTGAAATTCAGTCTAGTACCCAAAGCCTCCTGCAGACTGGGCCAAAAACGGGATGTAAATCTGGGGTCTCGATCTGATACTATCGACACTGGAACCCCATGCAGCCTCACAATCATATCAATATAGAGGCGTGCCAACCTTTCAAGCGAGTAATCACTCCTAATCGGGATGAAATGTGCGGACTTAGTAAGTCGGTCAACTATCACCCAAATAGCATCGTGCTGTGCCGAAGTCCGCGGTAATCCCACTACAAAATCCATCGTGATATGCTCCCACTTCCACTCAGGAATGGGAAGGGGCTGCAATGTGCCAGCTGGACGCTGGTGTTCAGCCTTCACCTGCTGACATACAAGGCAACGAGCAATGAATTCTGCAATTTCCCGTTTCATACCCGACCACCAATAACTGTCTCTGATGGTGCGGTACATTTTAGTACTGCCGGGATGTAAAGCATAAGCAGATGAATGGGCCTCCTCAAGAATAGCCCTGCGAAGATCACTATCTGCCGGTACACATACTCGATCTCGAAAAACCAACAGTCTATCCTTGCGAACTCTAAAGTCGTCAATATCACCTCTGCTGGCTTTCTCATAAATACCTCGGAGCTCTTCGTCACTCTGCTGAAGCTCCCTGATACGATCGAGCAAACTCGGTCGAACCTCAAATCTGGCTAGTATAGCTCCCTGATCATCACTAGCCAACCTAACTCCCAAAGCTCGGAGTCCCAATAAACAAGAGAGATAAGTACTCTCGGTAGTCTGAGAAGAGGAAGATGACTTCCGACTCAAGGCATCAGCCACCACATTAGCCTTGCCCGGATGATAATCAATAATGAGGTCATAATCCTTTAGCAGCTCTAACCATCTCCGCTGCCTCAAATTCAGTTCCCTCTGAGTGAACAGATACTTTAGACTTTTGTGATCTGTAAACACTCTGCATGTGACCCCATATAAATAGTGGCGCCATATCTTTAGCGCAAAGACTATGGCCGCCAACTCCAAATCGTGCGTAGGATAATTCACCTCATGCTTCTTTAGCTGCCGCGAAGCATAGGCGATAACTCTACCATCCTGCATCAATACACAGCCCAATCCCTGCCTGCTGGCGTCACTGTACACCACATACTCTCGACTACTCGTGGGAAGGGCTAGAATCGGAGCGGACGTCAATCGCTGTTTGAGCTCCTGAAAACTCACCTCACAACGATCATCCCATACAAACTTGACACCTTTTCGCGTCAATCTAGATAACGGAGCCGCAATTTGAGAAAAGCCCTCTACAAACCTGCGGTAATACCCGGCTAGACCAAGAAAACTCCTGATCTCAGTCACTGTCTGTGGCTGCTCCCATCTCAAGATAGCCTCAACTTTCTGCGGATCAACAAAGATACCTTCCGCAGAAACTACATGGCCAAGAAAACCAATCTGCCGCAACCAAAATTCACACTTGGTGAACTTGGCATAAAGCTGTCTCTCACGAAGAGTCTGCAAAATCACCCTAAGGTGCTGAGCATGCTCATCATCACTCCGCGAGTAGACTAAGATATCATCAATAAAAACAATGACAAACCGATCCAAATAATCGTGAAAAATTCGGTTCATTAGGTCCATAAATGCGGCAGGGGCATTAGTCAGCCCAAACGGCATGACCAAAAACTCATAATGTCCGTATCGGGTGCGGAAAGCCGTCTTAGGCACATCCTCGGCCCTAATCCGCAATTGATGGTAACCCGACCGGAGATCTATCTTCGAGAATACTTTGGCACCCTGTAATTGATCAAAGAGATCATCAATACGTGGTAGTGGGTACCGATTTTTAACGGTAACTTTGTTCAGCTGTCTATAATCTATACATAGCCGAAATGTGCCGTCCTTCTTTTTCACAAACAACACCGGTGCACCCCACGGAGACGTGCTAGGACGGATAAACCCCTTATCCAGCAACTCCTGCAGCTGGACCTTGAGCTCTCTCAGCTCAGCCGGCGCCATCCTGTATGGCGGCATAGAAATAGGGGTAGTCCCCGGAGCTAAATCGATCTCAAAGTCAAACTCCCGAACAGGTGGTAGTCCAGGCAGCTCCTCGGGGAAAATATCAGGAAAGTCCTGTACCACTGGGACATCCTCCAGTCTCGGTCCCTGAGCAGTGGTGTCAATGATATGAGCCAGGTAAGTCACACATCCGCGGCGAATCATGCGTCTAGCCTCCAAAACTGAAATGACACAGCGGGGTAAAACCCGCCTCTCGCCCTCAAAAATCAACACTGGCTGATCGGGTTTTCGAAACTCCACCTGCTTCTTAAAGCAGTCAACCGAAGCCCGATGCATATGTAGCCAATCCATCCCCAAGATGGCATCAAAATCAGTCATGGCGAGAGGGATTAGATCTGCCTTCAGCACTGTATCCCCAACTTTGATTTCACATTCTCTATACACTGTGCCGCGCACAATCTGCTCACCCAGAGGAGTGATGACCGATATCTCCTCGTCCAAAGGTGAGAGCGGTCTGTCAGAGTGTCGGGAGAATTTATCGCTCACATACGAATAATTAGACCCCGTGTCAATAAGGATACGAGCATCTATTCCGAAAATGGGTAGAGTACCTATCATTGAACAAAATGCACATAGACTTAGAATAATTTCAAACTTGATATGTATATATATATGTCAAAACAGTTGAGCCTCTAGGGCTTCTACAATCTCGGTGTACAAAAATGTCAGAGTAGTATCATGTCGACAAAAGGGAACACAACATATAATACCCATACGACTGATACAATGCTGACATCCTCAAAAGAAGTGAGAATACGAATAGAGATCCTATTCTACAGGATCAGAAGGAGGAGTACCCATGATGATGTCGGGGTTCGCCTGGGCGTCCTCCTGCGTCATGGCATAAACCCGGGCCTGAGCCCTAGGCTGCTGTCGTGCCTGAGTCTGCACTGTGTTACTCCCAGTGGTCACCCTGGGAGTAGAAACTGCTGGCCGAACAGGCTGCCCCTGCTGTCCCATACGAGGAGTACTAGTGCGGCTCAGTGAACTCTGTCCTCCGAGTCCTAACTCAGGGCAAAAACTCCTAATATGCCCCGGCTTCCCACAGTGGAAGCAAGTGACCGTCACTGAACAAGCTCCGCTCGGATGGGATTGACTGCACCTGCGGCAATAAGGGTGCCGCTGAGTAGTAAACTGTGCAGGGTGAGTCGGTGCGGGCTGTCTAAACCCCTGGGAGTACTGTCCCCGTCCCAGCTCAGGAAATCCAGATCCAAATCCGCCTCTGTACGAACTGGATCCCCTGCCCCTCTTGGAATTCTCCGCAAAATGAGACTTCTCCTTCTTTCTCTTCTGCTCTCTGTTCTCTTTCTGCCTAGTCTCAGCGCGGACCAAAGCCTCCGCGCGGTGAGCAGAGTCTATCACCTCGGCCAGTGTAAACTGTGGAGTAACAGTCATATACCTCTTTATGCTGAGGCTAAGACCGTCCTCAAACTTGAAGCGCAAATACTGAGGTGTGGCCAGATCTGGTACAAATGCGGCAAGTCTC
The DNA here is from genome assembly GCA_033439265.1 of Dillenia suffruticosa. Lineage (NCBI taxonomy): Eukaryota > Viridiplantae > Streptophyta > Magnoliopsida > Dilleniales > Dilleniaceae > Dillenia > Dillenia suffruticosa. The sequence continues at coordinate 9,841,429 of JAVTVX010000005.1, forward strand.
CGCATGTCTGCCTCATACTCCGAGACAGATCTGGACCCCTGTGTAAGCCGTCCCAACTCTGACCTCATCCGGTCCTGCTGGTAGAGTGGGAAAAATCTGCGGTCAAACTCCCGAAGGAAGTCGTCCCACCGCAGTGGCTCTATCGCTTCATCAGTGAGGGCCTCCCACCATGAGAGGGCCTCTCCCCCTAATAATCGCTCTGCCACTTTCAGGCAGAGCTCCTCTCCAATCCCGAGATCAGTCAAAATCCTGCGGGTGCGATTGATCCAATGCTTGGCTGCCGCAGCATCACCAAGCCCTGTGAAATCCGTGCACCCCAACTGACGGGCCTCCTTAACCAACTGAGTCAACTCATGTACCCGTCTAAGAATAGTCGATGTGCTCTCACTCGGCTCGGACAAAGTAGAAGGACCGGCCACCGGCGGTGGAACCGGTGCCGTAGGAACTGGCGCTGCTGCAGGTGCAGGCGCCGCTGTAGGAGGTGGTGGGGGCGGAATCTGGACCCCATGCAAAGCGTACCACTCGTACACCTGCCTAAAGGCGTCGAGTGTGGGTACAGGAGTCTCAGCCTGAGCAGCTGGCTGAGTAGGTGCCGGTGGTGGCACGCGAGTCGAGGTACGATCCTCCGGCTCGTCTAAGTCCTCTGGTGCTCGTGGGGTCTCAGGTGCCCGAGGTGCATCTGGCACTAACAGACCCTCAAGCGATGCGAATCTAGCACCTCTCCTTCCACGTCTAGGTGGCATAATTCTGCAAGAGAAAGATGCTTATTATCATAAAAAGAATAGGCACGTTTCAAGAATTTTGAACTAATCATAGGATGGCTACCCTCACAAAAGAATGAAATTCTTAGTTCAATAGGAGAAGAATGTAGCAAGTTAGGTTAGATACAACCGTATCTAACCCCCTAAAATAAATGAACTCATATGCCTATGACCATGCACTGGGACTTTATGACTGTATGAGACTCTCATGCATTGAGGACTTTAAAAACCAACTTATTCGGAAATGCTTCCAAGACTCTCTTCCTACATAGCTCTTAACCAAGTCTCTCTGATACCAATCCAACTGTCACGCCCCGAACCGGGATCGTGAGCAGCCGCCCGTTACCCTGGATGCCGGCTGTATTTTTACAGAAAATCGGGCAGAACCTCCCCATATATCGGAGGTCTCCCATATTAAAATAAACCTGTTACCTGTCCAAAAGGGGCCATCCCGGCCTCAAAATGCATATATTATCCTCAACAACAAATCAGATCATCCTACTGCACAATCCAGGGCAACGCAAGGCTAACAAACAATTCTCCTCAGTCCTAACCACAGACCTCTACTGCCATGCCCCCGTCAAAGGTATGGACAGCCGCCAGTCGCCCCTCCTGTGATTTAGAGGAGGCACCGAGCGATCCTAGAGGACAATTCTAAGACATGACACATTCCCAAATACAGACGCAATGAAAAGAAATGCCTCAATGCAATGTCATGCAGTGACATGAGAGTTCTACAATTTAAATGTCCATATTTATACAGTCATCCCAGAATTATATAAAAAAAAATGGTCATCTATAGACCTCAAAATACATATACATCACCAATACAAATTTGCAGCGGAAATACACAATAATTCCTCAAGTCCAAGCCTGATCTCCCAAAGAAACTGGGCGTCCTAAAAGCGACGCTCCTTGTCAAATACTATCTCTGAAACAAAAGGGAAATGAGGGGTGAGTACTCGGGAGAAGAATACTCAGTGAGTGAGTGGGTCAATGCAATCGTCAAATATGGAGTGTGAAACTGGAGTGTCAAAGCATAAGTATACGAATCATATTTCAAATCATCATGCTTTTCATTTCAACAATATATCATTAACACGCATTTCAAGTAAAATATGCATCCAAAGCACTGTCATTAAAATCATAGAGCTGCCAGCCAAAAATGTCCTGGCAGAGGTCTACCGCGACCTATGACAGGCGCACCGGGGGTGTTATATGCAATTTTATTTAAAGTACTCTCTACCCCGGCGTTGGCGACGAACCTCGTCCAGGTGCTAGACTTGGAGAGGATATCCAATCCAAATCCAAATCCAAATCCTCCCCCTTTCGGGTTCAACCTGGCTAGTACCGTGTAGATAATCAAATCACGACAACTCGTGGGATACCCCAGGCCTAGGCATATCCGGACGCCACCAAAGCGCCTCTCACGGTGTCCTTCGTAGCTACGGAACAATACATATCAAAGCCCTCAAGGCCAAAATCAATATCATATCAAATTGTGCCAAAGTCAGGTTCATAAACCGATGCAACATAGAGTATAAAATGACACATTATACATTTCAACCACATGGATGCATAATTTCATAATTCAATACAGTTTTTGGACACTCCAACGGTTCACAAAAGTCAATTTTAAAACCGGTCAAAACATTTCCAACATACGACAAATCATGCTCATTATCAAAATGTTGTAAAACAGGATTTACATATTAAACAAAAGCATTGAAATAAATCCCACTCACCGATTTTTGGGGAAGGTAGCACACTCCCCAAAGACACCAAAATACGCAAAACAAGGCGCCCCTCAATCGAGTCACCAAGAAAGCCAACCTAATCAAGTCATCACGATTTTCATCAATTTCCGACTATTTCAGGGTTTATTATTTTTCTTAATTTCGTACGAACCCTAAATTCCTCAATTTATAAACAAATCAACTAATGCTACCTAATTTGACAAAGTTTATTCAAGGGTTGAAGAGATTTCATTTCTCTCACCTAGGATTCTTCGGATCTCAGATTTAGCTTTCGTTCGCCCGTTGGTTTGGTCTAAAACCTGAATGTTTCCAAATTTGAAACAATTGCGAACAATTTAAGTCCAATACTAAAGAATTTCGAAACCCAAGTGCGAAAATCGAAACTTAGAGTCATTTACCTTCGCAGAGGCTCACGGACTGCCACGGGCCGTCGCGGGCCGTGGGCCGCGGGCTGGCGGGCCTGGTGGGCCGGCGGGCCTGAAGGGTCTGCGGCCTGGTGGGCCTGCGGCCTGGCAAGCCGGATCACGCGCTGGAGCGCGCTCGCGCTCGTGCTGGCGCGTGCTGAGGCGCGCTGGGGTCGCGCGCTGGGGATCGCGAGCTGGGGATCGCGGCTGCTCGCGCGCTGCTCGAGCGCTGCTCGCGCGCTGCTCGAGCGCTGTTCGCGCGCTGCTCGAGCGCTGCTCGCGCGCGGTTCGCGCGCTGCTCGCGCGCGGTTCGCGCGCTGCTCGAGCGCTGCTCGCGCTTAGGCTGGGTCGCGCTGGAGCGCGCTGGGACGCGCTGGGGCGCGCAAGTGCGAGCTGGTGCAGGGACCGCACAGGGGCGCGCAGGGGGCTCGTGCTACGGCGTGCTCGAGCGATCGCGTGCTCACGCGAGGGAGGGTCGCGCTGCAGCGCTCGCGCGCTCAAGAGGAAGACTGCGCGGTGGCGCTAGCGCTCGCACGGAGATGATCGCGCGGCTGTGCTCGGGCGGTCGCTCGCGGCGGAGGATGGCAGCGGGAGGGGGGAGCTGCAGCGGCTGTGGGTGGCGCTGGTGGTGACCAGCGGTGCTGGCGGCGGCGGCGGCAGCGGGAGGGGAAAAGAGAGAAGAAAGAGGGAGAGAAGAAGAGGGAGAGAGAAGAGAGAAGAGAGGGGGAAAGAGAGAGAGGGAGAGAGGGGAGAAAATTGGGCTTTAAGCCCTAATTTTTACTTTTCCCGATTTTTTTTTTTTTTTTTTTTTTTTTTTTTTTTTTATTTGGGTATTACATGTTTGATCAACTCCAAGGGGCAAGTGTCTTTTCAAAGATTGATTTAAGGTCCGGTGATCATCAATTACGGATAAAGGAAGATAATATCCCCAATACTATGTTTAGGACATGGTACGGGCACTATAAATTCTTGGTGATACCTTTCGGCCTAACGAATGCTCTGACAACCTTCATAGATCTCATGAACCGAGTCTTTCATTTTTATCTTGACAAGTTCATCATTGTCTTCATTGATGACATCTTGGTGTATTCCAAAAATAATGAAGAGCATTTAAATCATCTTCGGATTGTGTTACAAACCCTCCAAGATAAGCAATTGTTTGCTAAGTTCTCAAAGTGTGAATTCTAGCTGAAGAAAATTGGCTTCTTGGGACACGTGGTATCCGGAGAATGAATCTTTGTTGATCCAAAGAAAGTTGAGTCAATTCTGAAATGGGAACAACCCAAGAACATCATCGAGGTGCATGGTTTTCTCAGTTTGGCTGGGTACTACCGAAAATTTATAGAGGGTTTTTTTAGAATTGCAGCTCCATTGTCTAGTTTGATACGGAAGGGAATTAAGTTTGAATGGATAGATAAATGTGAGCAGAGCTTTCAAGAACTCAAAAGAGACTCACGTCGGCTCCTATATTCGCTCTACCCACTGCTAGTGGTGATTATCTTGTCTACATTAATGCCAATAAACAGGGGTTAGGATGTGTCTTGATGCAGGGCAACAGAGTTATCGCATACGTTTCTCGACAGTTAAAGAAGCACGAGCTGAATTATCCAACCCATGATTTAGAGCTTGCGATATTGTATTCGCCTTGAAAATTTGGCGACATTAGTTATACGGAGTCACCTATAGAATCTTTACCGATCACAAGAGTCTCAAATATTTGCTTACCCAAAAAGAGCTCAATTTGAGGCAAAAGAGATGGTTAGAGTTGATTAAAAACTATGAATTGGTGATTGACTATTACTCAGGTAAGGCGAATGTAGTTGCGAATGCTCTGAGCCACAAGTTATCATCTTCTCATTCTGTAGCGAGTTCTTATCTTTTATGCCTTGTTGGATTTCGTACTCTTAGAGCCAAATTTGCTTATGATGACAATGGTGCATTACTAGCGAAGTTTGAAGTTCAACCAACCCTGGTGGACCATATTAAAGAGCTCCAGGCAACTGATGAGGAGCTAAAGCAGATAATAGAGAAGGTTCGTAAGGGTGAAACTGGTGATTTTCATATTCGGGAGGATGACATGATGACGTATGGGAAACGGATTTGTGTTCCCAAAAATGATGAGTTTCGGAAAGCCACTCTTGAGGAAGCATACTTTTCAGCTTATGCTATGCATCTCGGGAGTACTAAAATATACTGAACCATCAAAAAAACTTATTGGTGGTCGGGATTGAAGTGGGAAATAGCCGAATTTGTAGCAATATGTTTAGTATATCAACAAATCAAGGCTGAACTTCAGAAACTAGCTAGGACACTTCAGCCATTGCCTATAACTGAATGGAAATGGGAGCACATCACTATAGATTTCATGGTGGGATTGCCATGTAGCCTAAGCCGTCATGATGCCATATGAGTGATTGTAAACCGTCTCACCAAATCGGCTCATTTCTTACCGATTCAGAATACTTATTCCTTGGAAACACTAGCCAGGCTATATATTGATGAAATTGTCTAACTTAACGGGGTTCTGGTGTTGATTGTATCGAACCGTGATCCTCGGTTCACTTCTAGATTCTGCCCAAATCTGTAAGAGTTCTTAGGAACTAAATTGAAATTTAGTACTGCTTCCACCCTCAGACTAATGGACAATCAGAACGCACCATTCAAATATTGGAGGATATGTTTAGGGTATGTTTTATGGATTTTCAAGGCAGTTCGAATAAACATCTTCCGTTGGTTGAATTTGCTTACAACAACAGTTATCAAGCTAACATATGGATGTCTTCCTATGAAACCTTTTACGGAAGAAAGTGTCGTACCCCATTGTGTTGGGACGAGGTTGGAGAGAGAAAGATTGAAAGTGTAGAAATGATCAAGGTCATGGTAGAAAAGGTAAAGGTAATTCAGGTGAGAATGAAAGTAGCTCAAGATAGGCAGGAGAGCTATGCCGATAAAAGAAGAAGACCTTTAGAATTCGAGGTCAGAGATGTGATTTTCCTTAAGGTTTCACCTTGGAATGGTGTAATTCAGTTCAGAAAACGAGACAAATTGAATCCAAGGTACATTGGGCCATTCAAAATCCTTGGAAATGTGGTCTACCGATTGGAATTATCTCTGGATTTAGAGAAAATTCATGATGTATTTCATGTGTCAATGCTAAAGAAGTATTTGCTTCTCATGTAATTGAATATCCTCCGATAAAATTGAATTCAGATCTAAATTTCAAAGTGCAACTAGTGCAAATCATTGATCGGCATGTTAAACAATTGAGATGCAAACAAATCCCCATGGTCAAGGTACTATGGGAAAATAATCAAATGGAAGAACAGACTTGGAAAACTGAAAAATCAATGCAGAAGCAATATTCGTAACTCTTTGATGTATAAATTGTGTTTTGAAATTTCGAGAATGAAATTTTTTTTAGGTGTTAAGTGTTGTAACACCGAAAATCCGATGTTAGAAATTATGTTAAATATTTTGTAATATAAAGGAAAATTTTAAATTTTATTGATTTTCGATTTTGGGGTATTAAATTGGAATTCTTTTTTGGTATATTTAAATATTCATGTTTCGATTCAAAGTACATCCTATCTTAAGGAAATTGGAACTTTTAAAAATAAAGTGAAAAAAAAGGGGTGGTTCCACCACCACTCACATTTTTCTCTCCTTTTCTTTTTCTTTCTTTTTTTTCTTCTTTCCTTTTTTTTCTCTTCTCCTCCCCTGCTCCCGACTTTCTCTCTACGTGCTTATGTGTTCGTCTCTTTCTCCCTCTCTTGTTCAATGTCCCACTAAGCTTTAATAATTCTCAATCTAATTGCACCCACCAACCATCAATAATTCAAATAACTCTTGGAATGGAGGATTGAGGGGAGAAAACTTAAGAATTTGCTTGAATGGAAAAAAAAAACTAGGGTCTTGAAACCCAAACTCAAAATGCAATTCAACTCCAAAATCAAGGTAATTTCTTACCCTAAATTTGGATTTTACTTCTTTATTATTATCTTAAAAGGTATCGTAGAGATTTGATGGAAATCTATTATGAAAGACAAACCCTAGGAATTCTGTGAACAGTGAATTTGGGGCAAAACAAATGAAAATGGTAGAAGGGTCCAAATAATGTCTAAATTATGGAAATAAAATTGTGAATGCAGATACTTGAATTTGGGAAGAGATTATGGTTGTTAAATTATTTGAATTTTGAGGAAAATAAAATGAATATGTTATTTATCTACAAATGTGATAAAATTGATAATAAAATTGTGATCGTGAATTTAGAAAACATCAATTGAGGATCAGAGTAAAATTTTATTGGACTGAATTGTGAAAATAGAGAGTGAATACCCTCCCTATAAGTGAGTGGATGGTTATGTATTGTTTAAATGAGTAAATGATTTTGATATGATTTGCAAATTTGATTTTAAAATGAATTTATAATATTTTGTGATTGCGGTGAACCTGAAATGGAATTGTGAATTATCCATGACTTTTGAGTTGATTATTGACTTATTTGCACTATGTTACTTTGTGATACTCATGTGAATTATGAAATATTGCTCTACCTTATATTTGAGTATGCATTGATTAATAAATTAAGTTTGGTAACATGGTATTGGGAAAAATGACTGCAGTGTAAGTCTTGCCACAGATCGGGCCGTTTGGGGCGGCGTGGCTAAAGCTGTTTAATTTAGCTTAGTGATAGACAGGTTAGAGAGCCTCCTCAAGCTGCCGGATAACGTGGTAGCACCCCACGGAGCTTCGGGCCAACACCAAGGTGGAGGAGATTTTACAAAAATTATGGAAAACCCCTTGGCAGATCCTATCAACAGCCATTGGTAGGGGATTGCTTTCGATACACTCCAAAATTTGTGAAAATGAAAATTTAAGTCATGGGACTGCATAATTGAGTCATGGAAATTTGATACGATTGTTTATATGCAAATAATTATATTTATTGCATTGAATAACAGTTGATATATGTATTTGGTATTACCACCCTCACCCCTCATTTATATGCTGCATACCATTTTACTCCACTCACTAGGTATTCCCAATACTCACCCCTCCTTTAAATTCTTTTCAGAGGAAGGATAGACTGTGACTGGTATTGGCTAATTAAGAGATCTTTTGGTGATCCACAATAGGTATCGGTAGTCGATTCTATTCTCTTGAGACTTGATGTAGTTTCATCCGTAGAAGGAAAACTATTGTACTATTCTTTTGAAGTTTGGATTTAATTGATATTTGTCATATCTTTTGGGACTAATATTGGTTGAATCCAAGCTTGGTTCATGTGAAAAGTGTCAAATTTTGTTTGAAACTTATCTTTACAAAACTTATTGTTCTCATTTGAGACATTTGGACTTTTATTGAGATAGTTGAAATATTTTGAGATTGTGAATAATGTGAAACTTTGGAATGGCTGGGAAGGCCACGTTGCATGCATTGTATGTACAAGAACCCCTCCCCAAATGTGTACTGATGTATGCTTGTATGTACAGGGATGAGCCGGATGAGCTCCTTGTATGTGTATTGATTCTATGATTTCTTATTTTGATGGGTTTTACATTTTTGAAGATTTATTGTAAAATTGGAATGTTTTGCGCTATCCCAATATATAGGGAGATCATGCCTATATGTCGAGATAACGTGCCAGTTGTTACGTGCTCGACAGGAGAGTCAGGGTGTGGCAAAGACAAATTGAATTGAACGATGTGATTGTTTCCATGTCGACCAGATCAGTGACATGTCGATATATGATATTTAGAAAGCAAATATAAGAGGTCGACAAATTTTTAGAGATATTGAAGTCCTAATGTAATTTTACTCAATGTGTCGATGTCTAATATATGTAGGTCGATGTGTTTCAAAAATTGGTCGACATGTTATTTCAAATTTGTCTACTTGTAACGTGATTCAGTGTGTCGATGTGTTCAGATTAATCTATTTCTATAGAAGTTCTATATCTCAAGTCAACAAGGATAGTTAGACAGGTCGATATGTGTATGGATAAAATGAATTTGTCGACATAGTGCTTACAATTGGTGGACCTGTTATGCAGGTTGATGTATTCTCTAGTCAGGTCGACATAAGTTATAGACTTCTGAATTTATTTGCTATTTTTCTGATTTTCTTATATTTTCTTTTTTTCATTTTATCATTATCAAAACTCTATTATGTCAATAATACTTCCTAATATGTTTAATATGATCAATTAATCACGTTTTGTGATACAATGATACATTTAAAGAGTTTTTGTCAATTTTAATTGCCATATCTAGTGTTGAAAATATTCTAGTGATGCAATCAATTAAACTGTAATATTTATTAAGATTGTTAATAAATTTTTTTCATTTAAAGTTAAAAATTAGATTAATTAAGAAGTTTAATTTTTATAAACTTCTCTAAAATTAGAAAATATAGAAAGTTATTAACCGTAGTAAAATAAAATTTGTTAAATTTAATAAATTTGTTACACTTAAAATAAGTTAAAATGCTCACTTTAAGAAAAATTAAAATTGCAAAAAGGGTACAAATCTGAAGCGTGCAAAATGAAAATAATCATTGTTTTTAGCCCTTTTTACTTTGAAAACCCAATTTGTTATGAAAATCATGAGACAAAAAATTAAAGGAAAATAGATAGTGAAAATTTAAATTGTTATTAAATCCCAGGGGCCATGGAAATGAACAAAAATGGAAACATAAAGAGAGAACATTGTGGAGATTTATCAAAAATGAGGGGACTTTTTGAGATTTTAAAATATCATCATATATGATGCACTGCTCTCTCTCTCTCCTCTATCTTTTTCAGGAAACCAATAATCTTGTGATCAAAAACCTCTTTGTCCTGGATATTTAAGTGATAAAAAAAAAAAAAAAAACTCAAATTTAAGTGTCTTTCCTCAAATCGAAATCTCGTAAACACATATATTTTTACGATAATCAAAAAAATCCAAAACCTCTCCCTAACATCTCTCTCGCATTTCCCTAATCTCTCTCTTCTTCCCTCCAACTTCGTCACTGCTGATGACCACCTTATTATACCCTCATCAATTAGCCCAAAATGAAGCGGTTCTATCTCTTATGTTCTCTTCTCCTTTTTGTCTTCTACGGTCTTGATCTTTGTCTGTCTCTCATACTATGATTTTATCCCAATCCTCTCTCTCCATCTCTCTCTCTCTTCTCAACTCTCTTTTTTTTTTGGTATAGAAGATGAAATAAACCCAAAGAGAACCAAAACAAAACAAAGGAAAATACTAACGAGAAACTAAGGCAAACAAAACGGCTAGGGACCAAAACCTAAAACAAGAATCCCACGAGAGATTAGTCCTTGGCTGGCTCGTCTGAGATTAGGAGTCTCTTCCTTCTTCTACACCAAGAAACTCCATCAGAGTCCAACTGCAGTAGAGGCTCTAAAATAGGGGGGCCTCTCAGCTTCCACCACACAAGGCTGACACTTTCTACCTACTTCTATCAGCTTATCGGCACAACGATTCGCCTCCCTAAAGACATGACCGATAGCAGAAATTTGCAGCACTCTCATGAGCTCTTTGCAATCTACAATAATATTCTTCCGGGGATGATTCGAGCCAACTCCCTTGTTTATGTAAAAGACCACCTTGAGGGAGTCACACTCTACAAAAAGATCCCTCATTCCCCTGTCTTTAGCTATCCTAAGGCCCTCTTTTAAGGCCAGAAGTTCAGTCAAGCTGCTGTCAGACAAACCGATATTAGCCCAAAATCTATACAACCAAGTACCAGAGCTATTTCTATACAGACCACTTATACCAGAATGGCCATTTTCTACAGCCATCCCACTGTCAACATTAAGCTTGATTCTTCCCTCAGGAGGTTTTGTCCAAGCCACCAGGAGCACTTCTCCCTTACCTTATTATGGATGAGGTTACTAACAGTAGCCTTCAAAGAGCACTGGATCCTATTGGCAGTCAGCTGAGGGGTCCAACTTTCTTTGGAAGATAGTACTACATCTAGATTTCCAAATGAACTAGACGGATAAGGCAAATCCCACCGCTTTATCGTCCATTCACAACTGGTACTTCTTTTGCATACCATTCTTAAGCCAACCCTCAATATCATCACTCCAAACCTTGCTGCATTATTAAAGTCCTATCCCAAGCATCTCCATATGCCTTTAGCAAGCTCACAATCTCTCAAGGCATGACATAGAGATTCCTCTTCCTTTTTACAAATCTCACAAATATCTGAACTCACCACTCCTCTCCTCAGTTCAGATTTAGTAAGAATTTTTTCTTTCATCGCCATCCAAAAGAAAACTTTAGTTCTCTCTAGGCAACACAACTTTCAAATCCAACCCATTCTTCCCTCCCATTTTGTTGCAGCAAGACCTCTTCCTTTTGGAGCCAATAAGTAGAGGACACATTAAACTCACCATCTTCCCTTTCCTTCCAGAACATAGCATCGGAACTGGACCTGTCTCTAGGGATAGGAGTGGCTCTAATTTCCTATATTTTGTGTCTAGGAAGGATAGAGACCAGCTCTTCCATCTTCCACCCTCCTGATTCATCCCAGAAGTGGTTCACTATAACAATTACAACACAATCCTCTCGAGGGATCAAAGCAGCTCCAACAAGAACCTCATTGCCAAGCTATCGGTCATGCCAGAAACTTATAGTGTTTCCATCTCCAACCCTCCATTTGATGCCCTTCATAAGACACTCTCTGCTATGACAAATTCCTTTCCACACAGCAGAGGAGTTACTCCGTCTCCTGTGCCAAAGCAGCTCTCCACTCTCTGTAGACACAGTTTCATCCCTTCTCTTCTCTTGCTACCTTTTTTCCCCACTAATTGCAAATTTTTTTGATTGACGAAATGGGGAGCTTCTCTCTCTCTCTTTCTCTCTCTAATCCATTACCTTGAATTGATAATGAATTCAACCTCTTGATCAGAGAATCACGGTGATTCGTTGATCAAACCAACCTCAGACGTTCTTTTTATAATCTCTTATGTTTTATTTTTAAAATAGTTATCAAAATATTTAGAGAAAGTGATATTAAATAATTTATAAGATATTTCACGATTTTATAATTTATTTTTATATTTGATAACAATAAATTCTTATAAATTCTTTTTAGTACTCATTTGATCTAACTTTTTCTTCTTCAATTTAAATCAACTCTAAAATTAAATTTATACCAAACAGTGTTTCAAAAACCATTTAAAAAATTGACTTCTTTTTTTTTTTAACAAAGAAAACAAAAAAAAAATTAAACATTTTAGTGGAGCTTTTGCTTAGTTTAGTTTTATAAAAATGTAGGCTAATAAAATTGTTTTTAACTATTTTAAATATTACAATTTTGACACATATATATAAACAAAAAAATTAAATATTTAAAATATTTTTATGAATATTTAAAAAAAATTTAATTAAATCCAAAAAATTATTTTGTTGCATATATATTTAATTTCACTATTTACAAAATTGTTGCTTAAAAATATATGAATTTTAAATTTTTAATAATATTTTAAAATATTTATGAATTTAAAATATTTATTTTTAATTAACTGTTTATTTTGTGTATTATTTATAAAACTTTAATATCAATTGTCATTTATTGTAATTTTATTAAGTATTAAAATTTATATAAATTGTTTTATCATACAATCTATTTAGCAAAAGTGTTTTTTTATATAAATAAAATTGATAAACAACTTCGAACTTAAATTTTAAAACTTGTATTTTTCACATTATCTCATAAGTCAAGGATAAGAGTATGTTTGGCCTGAATTTTTATGTTAAAAGTTCTTATTTTCTATTTATAAGTTAAGATGAAAAATAAGATTATTTGAAATTTAATTAAGAATTTGTTTATCAATTTTCATTTAAAAAAGGTATTTTCTTAAATAAATTGTGTGGCAAAACCGTTTATATAAGTTTTAATATTTAATAAAATTACAGTAAAGGGCAATTGATATTAAAGTTTCATTAATAATATATAAAATAAATAGTTTTATAAATAATTCTAAAATATTTATAAACATTTGAAATTCATACATTTAAGTAATATTTTTGTAAATAGTTAAATTAAACATATGTTAGATCACATACCCACGTTCACGCTATATATGGAACACCCTACCACATGATATAAGTTAAATAGAACAGTGACGTAGAGTTAAATAAAATAGTAACTTACCTAATTGTGATATAAAGTTGATTTTTACGGATCAATAATTTTTTGTTCCTACCATAGGAATGGAACTCTCTACAACCTTTATAAGATACTACTTTTTTTATTCATGCCACAAGAGCGGCAAGGAGATTTTGACTACCATAATTCTATATAAATTTAAGAATTAAGACATAGATTACTGAGAAAATGAGATAGTATTAAATATAAAAGTAAAAACATTTTTAAGTTATCTTAATTTATTGCATATACTTAATAATATTAAAGTTACAATAAATACTAGTCTATCATCAAACAATTTCATTATTGTAATATCAAACAATTTTATTAATTATATTTCTAGAAAAATGAATAATTAAATTTCTAATCTTTTTAAAAATTATATATATATATCTATTTTTATACGTCGCACTCCCTACAACCTACATAATACACTACTTTTTTGTTCCTGTGGAAAAAAAGGACTTTGATATATTAGTTTTATAAATTATAAACTTTTTTTAAAAAAAATCATTAAACAAATTTAAACTTGTAAATTCTCCAAATTTTTGAAGAGTTTATAAGTTTTGCTAAACATTTGACATCATTTTTTTTTCCAGACCCTCACACGTTGAATATGGACATGAGTTTTCTTTTTCTTCCTCAAACCTTCTTCTTGGGTTTCGCCTATTGATTGTGAAGATTAGAGAGAGAGTCTTGAAGGAAATTTTTTATTCAAAATCAACCGAGGAAATTGATGCAACAGTGGGAAATTTTATATCACTATCAGTGGAGAAAAGTCACAACCAAGAGAGAAATTCACAACCAAGATAAGTAAATTAAAGGAATGAAATATATATATTAAGATAGGAATTAGCAGGTCAAATCCCACATCGCATGCAAGAAGGAGTCATCGAAGGTATATAATAGCCGCACGAGGAAGCCTGTAGTTAATCAAGGATCATGTTTAATCCTTTTTTTTTTTGTGTTCGACGTAACTTTTTTTGTTCTTTTATTTTTGAATTATAAGTTAGAGTAAAAAAAATAGGAATTTCAGATTTAATTAAAAAATATTTGACAATTTTATTTAAAAAATTCTTTTTCTCAAATCGATTATGTGACAAATCAATTGATATAAGTTTTAAAACTTAATAAAATTACAACAAAAGACAATTGATATTGAAGTTTCATAAATAATTATAAAATATTCATAAATTAAAAATAAATATTTTAAATTCATAAATATTCTAAAATATTTATAAATATTTAAATATTTAACTATTTTTGGATTTATATATATATATATGTGTGTGTGTGTGTGTGTGTGTGTGATAAAATTGTAATTCCATATTTTTATTAAAATGTCACGATCGCATGCTTAGATTATGTTTAGTTTCAAAAGGGAAAATGTGATTAGTTTGAATTATAAGTAAAAGTAAAAGGGGAGAAAATATGATTGCTTTGGACTATAAGTAAATTTAAAAGGATGTGTTTGATTTGGACTATTTGTAAATTAAAATTTTTAAATAAGTCATACTTTTCGTTATTAACTTATTACTATAATTACTTTTTAATTACAAATATTTTAAAATACGAAAACTATCCTAATTTTAATTTACCCCCAACAAAACCCTCGTAACTTGTACACTATTATTAATACATATAAAATGAAAAAGTATTTTAATTAAGTTTGATTATCATTTTAGCACCCAAGTTACTTTTCAACATATTTAATTAAATATTTAAAACTATTAAAATATAATTTTTAGTAGATTTTAAAATATTTAAATTATTTATTTTTAAATCAATTTATAAGTTAATAATTACTTTTAACTTAAAAAGTAAATAGTCTAATATGCGTATGTAATTAGTATATTGTAATAATTATGGTTAGTAATTAATCATAGTTAAAAATATTAATTAATAGTTAATAAATTATTTAGTAGTTAATACAATTTGAAATGGAATTATATTGAATCATTCATTCTCCCTCTTTGTATTCTCTCTCTCTAGTTTCTCTCTCTCTCTCTCTCTATTTCTCTCTCTCCCTCTCTTTCTTTCATTTTCTTGAGTTAGTTCATAACAAATTGATATTAGAATTCACGATTCTTAATATAATCAGTGGTAGAAGATAATTGATTTAAAATATATATATATATAAAGAGATTCACAAGCAAGAATGGAAAAAAACATGACAAAAGGATAAATGCTCTCATAACACGCATATTGAAAATGTTTGGTATCAATAAGAATATCCACGCTTTTGTGAAAACAGAGCAAGAAAATAAAAAAAAAATCAGATAAAAACAAAACAAATCAAATGACAGAGAAAACAATATCAAAATTCATGGAAGAACAAGATATTAAAACACTTTTTGAATTTTCTATTTTACCTACTCTTAATCAAGAAAAGTTAAAGGTAGAAGGAGAGTCACAAATATCCAAAAAGAATCTAGTGATTTCTTGCCAAGCCCTCCACGAATTGAACTTCTTGACTTCATGGAAAATAATTCTTCTCTCGAAACAAGATCTCAGTTGTCTTAAAAAAATCTATTGATCGTGAATTTTTGTCAAATTTTCCGATAACTGAACTTCCGATATTTACCAGAAAAGTGTTCTACCAGAAACTAATTCGAAAAAGGTCTCTCTCAAACTTTCTCATCTCTATTTTCCTCCCACTACTCTCCCTATAACTCAAGTCATTTCTATTATTCATTTTTATTATCTTATCTTTCAACACAAATATAAATTTTGATTTAAAATTTATGAATTCAAAGTTATAATTCTTGTTTTTTCATTCTTGAGAATAAGAATGTTTTTAATGGGGGAGTATTATAATAACTATAGTTAGTAATTAATTATAATTAAAAATATTAGTTAGTGGTAAATAGATTAGTTAATAGTTAATGAATTGATTGGTTGTTAGTAAAAGTGGTTAAATAATGAAAAGAAGTTGGTAGAATTAACTAAGATAAATAATATAAATAGTAACACCAAAACATAAAATAAATATGAAATAGAATTGTATTGAATCACTCTTTCTCCCTCTTTGTATTCTCTCTCTCTAGTTTCTCTCTCTATCACTCTCTCTCCCTCCCTCTCTTTCTCTCATTTTCTTGAGTTGGCTCATGACATACAATCTCCGGAGTGTGTGCTCTGCATGTTTAGTAAGTTGGTTCTAGGAAGCTCCACCTGTGAAAGAGCTATAGTGATTGGACCATACCAATGAATAATCGATTTAGTGAAATAAAATTATAAATCTTTTAATCAAATTTTTTATATAAAATTTAAAATTAAAAAATACTACACTAAAAAAGTAACCTCTAAGTGAGGTTTTCATATGTATTAAATCGAATTAATCGAATGATGACTCTGGATATTAATTGCGTAAAAAAAAGCAGTTGGACCATGACTGATGGTATCCTTATTGCACATTTTCAATTTGGCATTTCCAAATTATGTTTGAAAATGGTGCATGAACCCAAAATTGAGAAAAAGGTTGCTCCTTCCCATATCCACAAGTTATGAGTCTTCAATTTAGCCACCTCAATCAAAAATTCCAAAAATATCCTAGTAGACATATAATCCAAGCGACCCCCTCATAGGCTGTCCCCATATCCACAAGTTATGACCGTGAACCATATCCTCAAGGATAGTCTAACGATACAAACGTATTGCGCGTAAAATCTGGTTATTTCAATTCAAATCTTGTAAAAATAAATATATAAATAAACGCAAAGGTGAAGTCAAGAATTGGGGTCAGGGCTCAGCCCGAATGGTCCATATCCGAGATAGGCCCAAGATCAAACTCAATTCCGCCGTTGAGTTTGGAAATGTAAAACCCTGCATTCGCCTCTTTCTTGGCCCTTGTCCTGCGGCGGCGAGGAGGGAGGGAGAGAGAGAGAGAGAGAGAGAGAGAGAGAGACAGCGTCCCTTTCCCATTTGAGTGCCACCATCTCTCTCTCTCTCTCCTGAACATTGCGTGGCCCCTTTTTATCCTCTCACCTCTCAACCAAACCTACTTATACATACGGGACTACAAAATAGCAATTAAAAGAAATTGAATGAGATGGATTTGAGAATGCTGTCAATCACCAAGCGCAACCCCCTCTTCTTCTCCCCAGTTATTCGGGCCTTAACTTGCATCACTTCCGCAGCTCAACACCGACTTCAACAACAACAACAGCAACATCAATCTCTACAGATACAACCTTCAGAGCCTCCACAGCCATTGGATCAGAATTTTGTGAAGTGGGTAACTTCACTTCTCTCAAACCCATCTCTCAAATCCTCTGAATGTGAAGAAATTCTTGCCCATTTGTCCCCTTATCAGTTTGAACATGTTTTGTTTGATTTTCGGTCTTCCTTAAATCCGAAAACCCTTTTGAATTTCTTCTATTTTGCATCTAAAAATTGTGGGTATTGGTTCACAGTCAAGTCCTATTGCATTTTGATTCGTCTGCTTGTTGTTTCGGGTATGTATGCACCTGCTAGATTGCTTTTGATCCGTGTTATTGATCAGAAACTGCCCGTGTTGTTTGGTGATTCTAATAAAAAGCATATTGAGATAGTTACCGCAATGTTGAATTTAAATGCGGAAACTGAGGATGCCGTTGGGATTCAATTGTTTGACATGTTGGTTCATGTTTATTGTACCCAATTTAAGAATGCTGGTTTGCAGCTTGCTTTGGATGTATTCCTGTTATTAGCTGATAGGTGCATGTTTCCGTCTTTGAAGATTTGTAATTTTTTGTTGAGCTCACTTGTTAAGGCGAATGAGCTCAAGAAGAGTTATGAGCTTCTTGAGATTTTATATCGTGGTGTCACTCCCGATGTTTACATATATACTACAGCAATCAATGCACTGTGTAGAGGTGGCCGAGTTGAGGATGCAGTTGGGTTGTTCTCTAAAATGGAAGAGTTGGGCGTGTGTCCCAATGTTGTCACTTACAATAACCTGATTCACGGCCTTTGCAAGAGGGGTGATGTTGATAATGCATTTTTCTACAAGCAAAAGATGATACAGAATGGTATTGACCCAAGTCTTGTTACATACAGTGTTCTGATTAATGGCCTGATGAAACTTAATAGATTGGATCAAGCAAATTGTGTTTTGAAGGAAATGACTGATAAGGGTTTTGCCCTAAATGAGATTGTGTATAACACATTAATTGATGGTTACTGTAAAATAGGGAACATCAGTGAGGCACTGAAGATAAAGGATGAAATGAGGACTGCAGGTATCAGTCCTAACTCAGTTACTTTTAATTCACTGATCCAATGTTTCTGCAAGATTGATCAGGTGGAGGAAGCTGAGCAACTTTTGGGGGAAATGCTTTCAAGGGGATTGGTGGTAAATGCAGGTTCATTTACTTCTGTTATCCATGTCCTCTGTATGAAGTCCAGGTTGCAATCTGCACTAAGATTTACACGAGAGATGCTATTGCGAAATTTAAAGCCTGGTGATGCTTTAATGACTACATTGATAGCTGCACTATGCAAGGAGTGTAAGTGCTTAGATGCTGCGGAAATTTGGTCCAAGCTTCTTGAGAAAGGTTTTGCACCCAACATAGTGACCTCAAATGCGTTGATTCATGGACTGTGTGAAGCTGATAAAATGCAAGATGCAGTTAAGCTTCTAAAAGAGATGGTGAATAGTGGTTTAGCATTGGACAAAATCACATACAACACACTCATTTTGGGATGTTGCAACCAAGGAAAAGTAGAAGAGGGTATTAGGCTGAGGGATGAAATGGTTAACCAAGGGATGCATCCAGACATTGTCACTTACAATCTTCTGATGCATGGACTGTGCAAAATGGGTAAAATGGCTGAAGCTGAAAATCTTTGGAATGAGTTGAAAGAAAATGGTCTTGTCCCAGATGTTGTTACACATACCATCATGATCGATGGATATTCTAATGCAGATAAAATTGAAGAGAGTGACAGAATCTTTAAGGATTTGATAAGTCAGAAATTAAAGCTGAATGCTATTGTTTATAACACTCTTATTAGAGCACATTGCAGAGTTGGGAATATGATTGAATCCATAAGACTGCGTGATGACATGAAAAGCAAGGGTATTAAACCCACTTCTGTTACGTATTCCTCTTTAATACATGGAATGTGCAATATTGGTGATTTGGATGGTGCGAGGCGTCTTATTGATGAAATGAGAATGGAGGAGGGTTTAGTTCCTAATGTTTTTTGTTATACTGCACTGATTGGAGGTCATTGCAAGCTAGGGTTGATGGAAAGTGTTCGGAGTGTATTGCAGGAGATGGCCTTAAACGGCATGCAGCCCAACAAAATTACCTATACCATCATGATCAGTGGATATTGTAAACTTGGCGATACGAAAGCTGCAAAGGATCTTCTGAATGAGATGGTGGAAAATGGAATTGAACCTGACACTGTCACTTATAATGCCTTGGCAAATGGGCTCTTTAAGGAAGGGAAACTAGAAGAAGCTTTTAAGACATGTGATCTTATGTCCCAGAATGAAGTCGCCTTAGATGAGATAACTTATACAACACTAATTCATGGATGGCAGCCATCTTTAAATCAGAGTGATAAGTGAAAACTAGGAGACTGGGCTATTCATCATACATTAATGATGCTTGACATGATCTCTGAGTTCTATTAATGGTAAATATTTTCTTATCATATTTTATTTTTCATACTGTTTGCAAATTTTCACTTGTGCTTTCTGTATTATGTTTCCAGGCGAGCCGTTCAAGACCCTGGGTACCACTGTGCATTTTAATTCCACATGATAGGTAGTGTGTAAGGTACTTTTCTGCTTGCCATGAGTCCTTGGCTTGTTGCTTGTATCATATGTCTGATTTGTATACACCCGGTTAACATGCAGCTGGAGTTATTTAGGTCATGTAGCTTTTGTACAAGTTACTATTATCTTTGGAATTTAGATTCTTGTGGAACCATTATTACTGTACATAGATATACTTGTTTGTTTCTATTTTAGCTATGATCTTCCTTTAAATATCTCGATTAGATGTTTATCTGATCTCATGGGTCTGATGGATGGCCATGTTTAGAGCAGCAATTTGACATTTAACTCATGTGAGAATGATTTAATTTTTACATCTTGTACTTGGTGTTACACAGAGTATCTATCATGTGCTGAGCAAATGGAAATTCTTCTCTGGAGCATGGGGGCATTATCATAGATCCAGTATATTCAAAGGTACATTTTGTGGCTTTGTTTTGGGGATTCTCCTTTACTCATTACTTTTTACTTGACTCTAATTGATTTTTTATGCTTCACTTGGGTCCTGTCGAAAAACTTTTATAATCAGGAGGGACAAATGACCTCCTTGAGAAATTCATTTCTTATGAAATCATAATGATAGAGAAGTTTACAAGGAAATGAACCTTCTCATAATATTCTTGATACTAGGATTTGCAGTCTTGATACTTTGGGTGTTTGCTCTTGCTAGTGTCTTATTCAACATTTTATAACCAATTTTATTCGGAATACAAAGGATCCTGCCAAAATTAAGACTTTTACTTGGTCTATGGTACTTAACAAGATCAAAACCAATAATTTGTTGCAAAAAGGGAGACCTTCTAAAACTCTCTTTTTGGATACTATGTTATGTATTATAATAATTCTGATATTAGAGATCTATTGCTTGGGATATGGAGTTGCCTTTCTATTGTGTGATAATATGAGTAAATTTGTCCCAGGAAGCTCCTTATGTTGTTTCTCACAAAATTCAAAGGTTTTGGAGGGCAGAAGTATATGCTCATTCACTTTGCAATGTGCTTTTGTTAATATTGCTTCGTGTATTTGGAGCGAGTGGAATGCTTGAAATTTTAGAAATCAAATATTGGTTTTGTTTTTTCCTCGACAAAATTGTGTTTTATGTTCTGTGTTGTTGGCTTATGCTTCACGGGTTTATAATATAGCCTAGATGAGTTACATAGAAATTGGAGAGCAGTCCTTTATTAGTCTATGTATTGTTATGTTTTCCTTTTTTCTTTCACTTCTGAGAACTTCTTATCTGTAGAATTTTTGTATATTATCTATCACATCTAATATAGTCCCTTCTTTTTTTTTTTAAGTTATGGCTATTTGTGTGTTTAATGGTGTCCAACATTTATGTTGATTAAAGCTACAATCAAGGAACCTTCTTGGAATGAAACCAGGTTTGCCAAAAAGACAAGTTCATTTGATGAAAGAACAACCGTCACCTGTAGTTTAGGGCAACTTCATGTATATCAGTAGTCACAAAAAGAAATTTATAAAAAAGAAATTATACTTTTGGCTTTCGATTTAAGTTTTCAGCTCCGAGGCTGAGATCTATTGTTTGTTGAAAGATGAATAAGAGTTCAATATTTGGCTAATTAGGATAAAGATGTCTGTCAAAGTTTTCTTTCAG
The DNA here is from genome assembly GCA_033439265.1 of Dillenia suffruticosa. Taxonomy (NCBI): domain Eukaryota; kingdom Viridiplantae; phylum Streptophyta; class Magnoliopsida; order Dilleniales; family Dilleniaceae; genus Dillenia; species Dillenia suffruticosa. The sequence continues at coordinate 9,862,899 of JAVTVX010000005.1, forward strand.
CCCTTTGCTCTTTGGACTTGGAATCTTCCTGCAGTTCATTTGTCTCCAAATTACAGAAGTTGTAACTATTTTCAAACTGTGAAGCTTTGATCCTAGCTACCTTCATATCAAATCTTACATCTGTCATCATTACGTCAATGGCAGGGAGTTTGTTTTCTAACTATCGTGCCTCACTTGTTTATGAATAACTCTTTAAGCACAAAACTTTGAAAGGAAAAGAAAAGAAAACACTCATAAAAACTAGAGGTTGCTCTCCCCATGGAAAGAATTTTGTTCTAAAGGAGGAAATAAATTCTACCTGAGTTGCAATTTCCTCTGGGGTACAAGAATTTTTAATGCTATTTCATGGGGTAAAGAATGCCTAAACTCCATTAATGCCTTTCTTTTTGCTGCTTATTTAAACTAGTTTCCCAGCTTGCTAGTTTCATTCAGACATTTTTAGGAATAACCGAATGAATTCAACAGGGTTACAAACATTGAAGTCCAGAAATCCAGGGCAATATTGCAATGAAAGAAAGCCTGCGGCATCTGTTCCAACATGTCCGGGTTATTTTAAATAGCAAGCAGTGCTCTAGGTTGCTCTTTGCATGTTGATCTATTTAATTCAACTCGTAATTGGGTGCATTACATGAATCTATGTTTTCAAGATTCATTTCTGTGTTGTTATTTTGGTTTTTGATTCCATTAAACCCCTCGTATGTCTATATCTGACAAGTTTCTGGAAATAGTTGGTTACCGGCTTTCTATCAACTGTTCTTATGTTCATCTCTCTTCAGGAAAAATTAGATGTAAGACACAAAAACAAATTGCCTTATAAGCTAATAGTGAATCTGGAGAGTTTCTTCTAGAGTACTGCCATTTCTCCTGCATCACTTCAAAATCTCATTATTGTTCCATCTTTGATAGAACCCAAACACAAATTGAGACTTCCCTAATTTGGCCTTATCTGTTGTTATTCTAGGATGATTTCTCTCTAGACTCAATATCTTGTCCTGCAATTTAACAATTGTGGTGTCTGATTGATTCAGGGCTATTTGTTAGACATTTTGGGAAAGTTGATTTTTAAAGTCTTTGGACTAAATGGCCACCACTGTTGAAGTGGAAGTCTATAATCTCACACTAGTTGGACATCCTGTCTTAGGGTACTAATAGTCCATGGATTGTTTGGATGAAACCAAATTTCATGAAACCTTAAGGTAATGTTTTCTTGGCATCTTTAATCCAGTCCCTGGGTCAAGATCCGAACATCGACATCTCTTCTGAACATAATAACCAAGCAATAAATTTACACTTCATACAATTTCTCTGAAAGCACCCAAGTAAATTCATCTCCACAATAATGAACCCTCTTCCATGGCATCTTAACATGGGACAGCCGTGTAGAGGGACTTGTGCCTCAGATCCATTTCCTTGACCGTTTGGTACTTTTTTTGAGTGAACTGTTTGGTACTGAAGATATGCTTCATCAGCTCTCTTTGGATCTTTGAATTATGTTCTTATGTTCTTGTCACAAACTTCCGCTGCCTTGATATTGTTTCCTTGGTGAAAGTGATGCTGACCATTTTAATACATTGGTTGCATAGAACTTCTCTTGTCCCACTTCTAAATTGTTTTATCAATGCGAGATAAAATTTAAGCATTTTATGCATAATTTCCTTTGTAATAAGAAACTTCCAGTCTAGTGTTTATGCAATTATAGACTAAGAATGATCGCATACTTCTGTTTTAATATCTCACTTGTGAAATATCCTGCAATTTTTTGGGAGTGTGTTAAAATCATTATTTTACCCCCACACAAGTCCATGGAAATTCATTGATCAGTTATACTTCTATTGCCTCCTTCGTTACAGAGAAGGCGTGGCTCTTGCATTTGCTTTTGGGTGGATATATAGATTGAGAATACTTCCCATTGTGTTCTCTTCCAAGAATGTGTAGTCTTTCTAATCTTTCTTTGCATAATGCTCCTTTTTTTGTTTATTTTTAATTTTTTGTTTTACCAATGGTCAAATCTATTGAATTTCTCACTCCATTCATAATCTAAATGATAGGGAGATTATAGAGCTTAGTTTTTTATTGTCCTTGATTTGATCAACTTTTCATCTGTCCAATAGTCTCGGTAAAATGATCTCATTGTAGACTCTTCTCAATGTTGGTTTTTGTCTTGATTCATTTTTCAATCATCTTATTTAGAATTACAATGATGCAGATGTTTCCTATTGCAAATTTATTTGAGATATTTAGGGTCCCAAGGTTGCAATATTTGTTTGGATACAAATTAGTTGTAATGACTTGCAGCAAGGAGACAAAACAAAGCTTTGTCCCCTAATCTTTGCATTATGTGTTGTCATCATGAGGGTTTTGTGGCATATAATCACTGTTAGATGGGTTGTGGATACTCTTAAGGACTTTTTGCTTACAGACTTTAGGGGCTTCGTTGGGTTAAGGATGCTAAGATCATTTGGGGATGCGCCAAAATGGCAAACCTATGGTGCATATAATTATAATGGATACATTCAAGGATAAACATCTTCCTATTGTTCTGTTCTGGGATAAAATTGTTTTCTTGGCTTTTCTGTAGGTGTCAGCTGGGGTGCTTGTAGGGGGCCCTTGATAAACTCTCTCTCTCTCTCTCTCTCTCTCTCTCTCTCTAAACTAGGCTTTTCCTCTCGTCTTCTTTGCACATTCCTTTATTGAATTATTTTCTTTTTTAAAATCTAAGCTTTCTCCTAATATAAAAAATATTGGCCCCAGAAAATTTTAGTGGCAAATTTTTATTAATCTGGTTGAACATTTTGATGCTGGGATACTACAATTCCACCTAGGGCTCTTTTCTTCTTTCCAGAAAAGATCAATTGGCTCCTGCAGTATCAGTATGGTTGCTGCCCTCTTAAAAATTAACTCGCTTAATGTTATGTATGATGTTTAATCATGTAAGATCAGCTGGCTTCTATGACATCAGTATGATTATTTGCAGTTTATTGGGGCTAATGGAAAACGTGTCCTTGGAAACTGTTGTTTCACCAACCAATGTGTATACATGTTTTTTGTGTGACCTTGGGAAACTTTGCAGAATTTGCCTTATTGGCTATCAACATAGTATCATAATTACCCATCCATACATTTTCTGGTCTTGTTTTTGCACAACTTATTCCCGTCTGTGATGAACAGGACAAATAGTCTTTGGAGTTGCTCTAAAGTTGAAGATGGCTTGCAGACATGGGCTGAAAAATAGAATCTGACTCCAGTGCTGCTGCCATTTCTGGCCACAAAATGGCAGAGACGGTCCAAGAGCCATCACCTCTAGCACTTGGTCTTTGGTTCATATAGCCAACTCCAATTCTTTTAATGGTTGAACAGACTGTCCCAAGAACTGGTCTCCCAAATCCAAAGTCCAATTCAGCAACTGGAAATCTTCGTCCAGAGGACACAACCAGTGCAGGACCTCCATGTCCTAGCACAATCTTTGACAGCATCAGTCCAGGCCTATGGCATTCAATCCAATCAATCAAATCCAGAAAGTGAGTCCTATTTGTTACTCTTGTTATCGCATGGTGAACCATCTTTGCCACATCTGACAAACTACCTGCCTTTACTTCAACTAAACTTGCCTCTGCAATGGCAGAAGACAAGACATTCCCTATATAGTTAGTCATGGAATTCTGATCCTCAGAAATTCTGGTTCTCCCATCAACTAGCCAACCCATCTTGCATATTCCATGGCTTTCATCAATTGTGGTAGCCAGTATTTTCCAGACATAGGCTGAGAAAGCTTCAATTTTGGTTCTTGTAACATCTGCACTCGCAAGCCTTTGCAGCATGTTAATGCTTGATGCGTCTATATGATAAAGGCGCTTTAGCAAGGCTTTAGGAGTCGGTATATTCAGAATTTCTTCCATGTTGCAGGCAACAAAAGTTTGGTCAATCAATGGGTCATATGATGGTGGCTGACGAGCATGGAGGTTTCTCCGATGATCAGGTACACATGAGATGGGCTTCTTCAGAGCTGTTTCTGACCATGATAGGAGAAACTTACCAAAAGCTGTTGCATCACCAAGTGCGTGATCGAAGGTAAAAGTTATAGAAATTCCTTCACAAGTGTATCTTGTTACTTGGATTTGCACTGGAATGTCTTGACTGATGGAAACTAGTTTCCCTTGCAAAAATTGGTCCAGGTTGTAGAAGTCCAGCTCTTTTAAGGGGATATTAGCGTCAGCTTCTACTACTAGAGCACCATTATTATCACAGATTATTTCAGGCTCATTTGAACTTGAGTTTGTAACCACTCGGCCAGCAAATGGGTAGAAATGATTGAGAGTTTGGGCAAGAGAGTTCTTGAGAGAGTTAATAATGGATGTGAAATTGTCAGGCAAAGGTCCTCGGTAAAAATAGAAGTATGTGACTGGAAAACGGCCTGAAAGGAGGTCCAGGTTTGAGAGTGTGAGGACATGAGGCTCTGGCGTTGGACCTATGGCTTTTACAATGCTTTTTCCTGTGAACGTGACTTCAAACTTGCCATGGGTTGGAAGTTCAAAGGCCATCAGAAAGCCTCTGTTCCTTGTTACACTAAGGTATTTTCCTTTCTAGGACCTTTTGCCTTAAGCCACGGCTTTGGAGATTCATGAACTGAATATATAGTGTAGGAAAATGAACGAAAGAATCTTGCTTCCTTTTTTTTTTTATTTTTTTGATGGGCACTAACTTGATTGGATGGTCCAGACTTGGTGATTTTATTTGTACCATTGTGGACCGATGGGGCGTTTAATACAATGATACTTAGGTTGCAAGGATTGAAAAGTTTTCGGATTTTAATGTCACAGTTTAAATGTTCCAATTCAAATCCAATGAAATAAAATTTGACAAATGTTGCTTGATTAGCATTACTTTGGTGTATGGCTGATGTGAGAGGTCTCTCTATACAAGGGGCGCTGGGTTTGGTGTATCACGTCTGACCTCCACTAGACTTTGTATTTAGACTCTACATAGAGAGAGAGAGAGAGAGAGAGAGAGAGTTGTGTTAGCGTTAGGACCTACCTTACCTTATGATGTGAATGCAAATGGAGTGGAGTAATATGGATCGTTGGTGGTGGTAAGGGCACCATAAAAGAATTAGTGACACTTACTTTTGAGTTTTGACATTCTGATGCTTATTTCATTTTTGTGATTGGAAGCATTTTTGTAGCCCACCTAATTTTGCCATCTTATCGGGGCTGAAAAAACCCTTCACCCACTAATTAATGTGTTCTTGCACTGCAAACCGATTCCATTGGTTGGCGCTGCTGCCCTGCGTCTCTCTCTCTCTCTCTCTCTCTCTCTCACCCACTTAACGAAAGAGGAGCCAAGAGCATCCTAATTTGGTATACGACAAGGGCAGGAAAAAAAGTTAAAAGGTGAGACTGAAATTGAAAGGCCAGAAACAATGGAGGGATGATAAATTTTTGCAACTATTGAAACGTATAAGCTCCAGTGTGTACCGTCAAGAGTGCACTAGTGAGGGCTGACATATTCTTCTTCTTCATCGATTTTTTGGGTTTGGGAAAAAGGGTATCCTCTCAAAGACCAATTACTCCATCCACTGAATATATAATTTTTTTTTACCGTACAAACATCCCCACATATTCTTATTGTCGTGTCATTTTCTTAAAACCTCAACGCTTCTCACCCACCCCAGGGTCTCATGCTGTAGCAAACTTGGTCTCCCCCTTGTACCAACTCTAGTGGTTTTGCCATAATTTTTGGACATGGACACATATCTATTTTGCGCATATTACTTTTATTTTAACTACTTTGTCCATCTCATTCCAAGTATTATAAAAACAAGATTTTTAATGTTGGGAATATACTATTATTTTTCTGGATATGGGGAATTTTGGAGGATTGCACTTCATGCTATGGTTAATGGAGGAGAGAGAAGCCGGTAAGAGAAGAGACAGAACATGGAGAGAGGATGACACAGAAGAGAGTAAGAGGAGAGAGGAGTGAGGAGAGAGAAAAAGAGAGGGGAAGGAGAAAGAGAAGATTGGAGAAATTTGGCAGAGGAGAGAGAAGGGATTAAATATTTCTTATGGGGCATTGAGGTCATTTCAACAAAAAGTTTTGAATATTAATTATAAAAAATTATTATTATTATTTTCGTCTTGAAGAGTAAATAATACCAACCTTAATGACCATTCCTTTTATCAAAATTCTTGATAATTAGTGATGGTGGACCTTTCTCCTCATTTCTCTGCAATCAGCACAGCACAGCACAGCACAGCGCGTGAAATGAAGTCCTTGTCAACACTGTATCTACGCAGAGTTAACGGGATGAAAAGAATATTAATTTTTTTAATTAAAATTTAACTTTAAATCTTAAAAGTAAAATAAATTATATTTAGAATAATTTTCTCTATAAGATCTAATAGTATCTCGAATCGTACTAATCGAAATATAACTTTATACATCAATTAATCAATCACTCAAAAAATTAAGAAAAAAAAATCAACAGATTAGTGTATTTTGATCATCACGGGCTTCCAAGTCCCTTCGATCCTTTACCAATACCAAATTGTATTAATAAATTGGCCCACAATAGCACCAAAATTGTGAAAAGAAAAAAAAAATTTATCATTTTCTTCCAAAAGCAACTCATATGATGTTTTCAATTTCACTCGTCTGTATGGCTGTTTTCAAAAGTCAATGAATTTCAAGTTTGTGTATGGCTATTTTTAAAAGTAAAAGAATTTTCTATAGCCTTTCATTGAGGTAACTAGGATTTGTTGATGGTTCAAAAGGTGACAGAATATTTGACAAGATGGAGATTATTGGGCTTCGGTTATATTTTTTAAAATGAGTCTTTTCTTGGGTGTTAAGTATGATTTGTACCATTTTTTTTAATTTAAAATTTTATTTTATTAAAAAAAAAAGAAAAAACTCTATATATATACTCCACACAAAGAGAAAGCAAAACACTCACATACACACATCGCACAAACAGGGTGAATAGGCTGTTTCCAAGAGAACAGTCTAGTGGTCATAATTTTTTTCTTCTAGTATGGTAATCCTAAATTTAAATTTTTATGTAATAAAAAAAAAAAAAAGGGCGAATAGACTAAAGCAAGTGTTAAATCTAGGATAGAAGGGCAAAGCGAGCAGAACACTTTTCTAAATTTTTACCCATCTTTCATTATATTAGACAAAATAATTTTCCCCTCTCCTAAATATTAAGGTGGGGTAGAGGAGGGACAAGAGGCGGATACTAAGGCAGCTACTAAAATTGATATTCATATACATTAGCTAAGCTGTTTTATTACACTATTATTCTGTTGTCAATTAATAAATACTAATACAGCGAGAGAAGTATTGTAAAATATGGTATTCGGGTTTATTTCATTTTTCAATCTCACACGGTGAGACCCCTCCTTAGAAAATACTTTTGGCTCTTCAATGGCCACATGTTTAAATAGAAGATTTGGTATATATCATAGTCAGCTATAAGGAAGAAAGACCTTCTTTTCCCACCCCCCTTCCCCCAACCCCAAAAATAGAGAAGGACGTTTGTATTCCTCAGTGTCCGCTCGGGCTGAATCTTTAGTAAAAGAAATGGGCAATTGATTGACAAAAAGTATGTGAGGGTGATGACAGGCTCCATTCACAATCTTTAAAAAAGTTTGCAGACCTAGACTGTTTCAAAGTTTTTCCAAATAAGTGTCATTTGCCTAATTTCCTCTCGTTTTCTATGTTTTTGCTTCCGCTCATTAGTTGTAAAGTCCTTATGGCAAACTTTTAATTTAAAATTAGACCTGCCCTAATCTAGTCCTTTTCCCCTTCCCTAACGGCGAGAGAGAGAGACACACTGAAATTAGGAATCATTATGCTTAGTTTCACCTTATTGTTGCCTGAAATTATATGATCTACCTATCAAAATTAAAGCAATAGGAAAACACTTTTGAGACATTAATGTCCACAAGCATATGAGGTGTATATAGTAAATCTATTATAATAACTATAACCTAAAGTCGCCAAAGCTCATGTGACCACATATCTTGCCATAAGAATATCTTGCCAAAAAAGAAAAAATATCTTGCCATGAGAATCCTTGTCCTGCACTTAACGTGCATGCCAAAATGACAACCAACCGACCACATTCATTCGTGCTAAAGCTCTGTAAACATACACATTTTGTTGGTACCAGGTGCATAGCATAAGACATTTCATTGCAGGTAGACGCTCATATATCATAATCCTAGAAGCGATGGCAACATTTGTGTCACCTTGAAAAAGAAGGAAAAAAAAAAGGACTCGATATTCATGTCAACAGTAACCTATTCATCTATATAAACCACAGAGGGACTGCTTGGAGTCTTCACAGCCCACTTCAACAGCCAATACTACCAGCCCACTAAACACACACCAACACAATGGTCACTGAAGCTACAACCGTAGCTGGACCTGGTCTGAGAAAATACAAGAATACGTTTGCTCAAACCAAAACACCTCGTCATATTAGAGGTCGAAGGGGTCATATTTTGATGCAAAATTCTCAAATTGATTATTTCCCAGAAACTCAAACTCACTTTGAAGTGCAAAAAGGAAGGGATGATATTAAGAAGCCCTGGCAACTAGCTAACATCAAGAAAATGAAGCAAGGTCAAGAAGTGAACAGCCTCCACCGCTTCTTTACGATTTCAGTTAGCTACATCTTGAGGAAAGCAAAAGCTTTCTACTTTGGATTTCTCTGCAATGTTTCTGATAATCATGGACCGAGCAACAACGAAATTATGTTGACAGATCCATATTTCTCAATCCCAGTTCTTCCTATGACCAGTACTATTGCTTCTCCAAGCATTTGATGAAGCTCTAGGAAAGAAAGTTTGGGTGTGTAAAGAAATGCTGCAGTAAACTACTCAATCTATTGTATATCTTATGACTGAGGTTTCTATTTGTTGTAAAAAGGCATATGCCATTGATTGAGGTAGTATGATAAGCTTGTGATGGTTGTACGCATCACTCATGTCTAATGATATGCTTTAAATCAGTACCTTCTATACTTTTCATATGGTATATGAAATAAGTCATCTTACGATCACCTACATGATACCGATCTCTCTCTCTACCGTCGTAGAATACTAGGGTATCCAATTTCTACTTCAACATAGGATGGGGATCTCTTTTTTGGTACTATACCAACCGGTTTTTTAGTCTTCGTCTCCCCTTCGTGAAGGGCATAATAAGATGAAAAGGAAAAACGAAAAAAAAGAGGCTACTTTCTTTAATCATCCATATCTTTCACCTAATGATGTTTTCAGAACAAAAGCCCACAATAAGAAGCACTTGGGTAACTCCACAGGTTCTAAAACTGATTCATGAATGGTATGCTTAAAAAAAGTGCTATCTCGCACCATGTGGGCGTCCAAAAACTCTGTTAATTGTTAGAAAGATGTCATATTGCTATAAATTTGATGGTATGTGGAAGATTTTTCTCGAAAGAACTTTGACAATTCAAATCCTGTTGTTATAATTGGCCAAAAGTTCAATTAGACGAGGGGATGTGACCATACCTAGCGTAGGACTATGGTAAAGGACCGTGGGAAGACTTGATCATTGTACATGTACATAGAAAAGGACAGGCCAAACCATTCTATACCCTTTAACCAAAATCACAAGTGTGACTTGCGATTTAGACATGAAATCCACTATATTAGGAGACTTCTACCCACCCAAAAGGAACCTCAGTCGGGTCAATTCAGATTAGTCAAGACAAAGCTCCAAACACCGAGTTCCAAGAGCACCAAAAAAAAAAAAAAAAAAAGCAAGCACTTTTAACTTGCGAGTCTTAGTCTTCGGACAAAGAAAGCCAACAGCAGTCGCGATTCCCAGTATTCTCGAACATTCATGTGGACCATGATGGTATGACAAATTTATCCTGGAATTGGAGGTTGCGCACTAAATTAATGAATGACACAAAAGAAAACCAAGCAACCATATAGTTTTTAGTTCTTTTCAGGCATTTTCTTTGCTTGACATTTTTTTTTGGGGGGGGAGGGTAAGCAGGTAGTTGCCAATTCAAGAACAAGGGTAATGTTATTTTGTTGAAGTGGCACCCACTATACTATATTTAGAATTTGTGGTCCAAGAACCATATGAAACCACGCTGAAGAGCAAAAAGCAAAACTTTCACATGACAATTAATTCAATACCCTTTCCTGCTATTGCAGCTGTAACCCATCTCTCAACTCTATACAGAATTCCTATATGATTGGCGTTTGGTTCATTTGATCTATCAAAACTGTCCCAAAGCCCGACACCAATTTCAGCCATATGACGGACCTTTTAAAAATAAAAAAGTGGGTCACTTTAGTAGCTCATTCCCATCCATCTTATATGTTGAATGTAATCTTCTAATCAAATGTTTTAAGGATATACAAAGAATCAAAGAGAGCATCAGCATATAACAAGTACGGTATGTATGTATACAAGGTATCTGGTTTTTGGTTGCACTAAGTGGTATATAGGTGCATTACACCAAGTAATGCTGGTTTATTTACCACAAGCATCATACTTAAAACACTACATTACTGGAAAATCAATCTGTACACGTAACTGCACAGTGATCAAAGACCACTTTAGTTATCCGGCACCAAAAAACATGCCAGTTTTTTCCATTAGCCTAGAGGGACCTAATCCCCAGCCAAATCAGTTTGACAACCTCCACCCCAGTTGTCAAATGTGTTGGCAACATATGATTAACCATCCTGATGAGACTACAAAGAGGAACTGAAACACCTTACTTATAATCAATGCAGTCACAGGTCACTTCGCTGCTTGTGTTGATTTTAACCACTTTTGTCTCATTAAGCATAACTAATTTCTCAAAAGAGGCTATACTAATTTCTCAAAGTTAAAAACAGTCAATGCTCGAAATTGCATATTAACTGGCCCATCACCACTGTTTTCCACCAAAACATCACAACCTGCACTGCAGACAAGAATCGAAATGTGTGTAACAAAATTGAATCTTCTCCATATTTCTATTATGATGGTCACAGCATCATCAGAACATCAAAAAATAAACAAACTTGGTGTGTGGCAAATGCCAGTAGCTAGTCAAAATTCTAAATGAGAAAAAAAGGGAGGGGGTAAGGAGGAATAGTACTTCTATATTTGACATTTTGGGGGCAAGAGAAACAAGAAATAGCTTTAAATGAACACAAATGCAAATTAAAAACTTCAGTTCTGCATATTTTGTGAGGAACCTGCTTGAATTGAACAAAATTCAAATTAGATGTTCAGTTGTTTACCCCTTGGTGACCTCAAATTCAGCACCAATCGGTAGATGATCACTGGGATGGAAGTAGTTAGGCAATCCACCTTCTACATCCGCAGAATCTGACAAAGGAACCTCAAGGAAACTGATTGGTTTAATATTTTCTGAAGGGCAGAAGAATATGTAATCAAGAGTTCCAGTAAAACCAGGAGTGCAATTTGTGAATGCCGGTTCCCCTTTTGTAAATGCATAAACACTGCTCAAGGGTATTGGTGGCTCCTCCAAGCACTCTAGCTGCTCCTTGAATGAAGAATGGTCTGAAACAAGGTATTGGTACACCTGCAAGAGCAGAGTTTGTCAGTTGTCTACTCTTGGTTGCAAGGATAAGAACTTATGGATAAGAACATAAGTTCTTATCCTTGTATATGCCAATATTCTAGCTGCTCCACTAGCTTAACTCATGGAATTGAATCTCCCATAGATTCTGTAGAACCTTGGATTCTTATGCTATCAAATCAATTTCCACATGTTAATTTAGAAAACTAGAGCTTAGAATTGTCAGCATTAGTCTTTGACATGCCTTTTGTGTTTTAGGATAACACCTTAATAGCTTTTTATGAAAATTATGCACATGATTTAAAAAAAAAAAAAAAAAACCAATATTTTTCGAATGCAACTATCAATAACTTGTCCTCAGCTCAGAGTCATAATAAACATCAAAAATGATGAAAGCATAAAAATCATATCACAAATTATTAACCAAACATTGGTCAAGTATCTAACAAATGCTTAATGAGTGCCTAGCCTATTATTTAGAGAGATTGAGTAAACATGGAAAATGGAAAATGGAAAATGGAAAATGGAAAATGCAGCTAGTAGCACAGAATATACAAGTGTTCAAGTACTAAGCCAATTATTTAGCAAATACCAACCTTATCCCCGGGGGTTGAATTGAAGTCCCCAGCTAATAGCACAGAAGGTGAACATTCAAATCTTTCTGCTACAAGTGTTCTAAATTGAGCCAAGCGTGAAAGAAGATACTTGGCTTGAGCAAGCTTGACATCGGCCCATTCCGGATCCCTGGCAAGAAAGTTTTAACATTTTATCTACCTGAACATATTATACCAGTGCTAATACAAAATCATGATTCACAACATGGAATTACAAAATGAAATTACAGAAGGTGCAAAATGCTCACCAGTACAGGTGTGTGTTTGCTACAATTATGAAATGGTCAAAGGAAGCCTTAAGTCTAAATGCACCCATTATTCCGACACAATCACGTTTCAATCTTACTCGCGGATCATTGGGATCTCCACTATCCTCAGATGTCCTTGGCACTGACCCTAAAAATGGTTGATAGAAGTAAGCTACTAACCAATGAAAACATATGAAATAAATGGTTACAGTTTGAAATCATTCATTGCTGAATGGCCATCCACACAGAAAATGCAAGTTTATGGAGATGCTATGATGGATTTGAATTGTGGATGAAAATGTAATGCATGTTTTGACTAAATCAGCATCAAGAATTGAAGTTCTTTTTTTTTCTTTTTGTGTATCTAATCCCATCAAAACTGATCAAACCATATGGAAGAAATATCAATCACAGTAAACATATTGAGAGTTAAAGCATTTAAAAAGATTAGCTGTAGAATATGAAGAGAACTTTAACAGAAAGCATGCAACTGCAGTTTATAACCAATGATGAGATACAACCAAAATCATAGAGGATGGACACCTCAAATGAAGGTTGTATCCATATTCAACAGGGTATCAGACATGACACTCCAAGTACTCACCAACATGGATATGAATCATGGTCATGGTCATGACTACAAATGCAATTAAAATCAGGGTCATAATGGTATCAGGAGGTGTAATGATGTAAATGATCAACCAAAAAAATATTAAAAAAAAAAAAAAAAACATCATCACTGACAAATAGGCCCTTCATGACGCTGGGTTGTCATGACAGTGTATCACGTGGTACCACAGCATAACAGGGATGTTGCAGTCATATTGCATCAATTATATTTTATTCCAGCCATGATTGCAATTACGACTCCAGGTTGTAAGAACTCGTGATTGTGCCAAAGCCACTACATAGCAGGTGATACATATCCTATTGGAGGATTAAATCCATACACGGCAGATGTGCATGGTAACTATGTAGTATGACCAATGTTGTTCTTTTCAACAGTAAATAATTCTTGCACACTCCTTGGACACTTCCTTTACAATTTAATTACATTCTACAATTGTAATACTTGTATGTTTTAAGATACATATAACAGTATTTTGTTCAAAAGCAAATTATAATTAGCAATCACATTTGAACTGCATGAGTTGCTTATCTAGAAGCAATAGTTATTGGTAAACCATGACTTTTAAATGATAAACAATATTATTTTAAGCTCTTGTACTAACCATGCACATCTTATTTTATGGAAGACTTGTCATGTCTGATGTCCATATATACTTCACGATACCACAACTAAACTAACTTCTTGAAAATATATTAAGATTCAAACAGAGAAAATTTCCTCATGTAAAATTACTCATCCTCGTAATTCATTTACGGTGAGTAGATCCCTTACAGTTTGACTTCTGCCAAAGCAGTAAGTATCTCCCGGGACAAAGTATTTAATCACTTGTGGATATTGTCCCACAATAGCTATTGCTGTTGCACATTCAGTGAAAATACTCTTTGGAAGAGACAATCCCAATATATGGACACACACAACAAGTGTACTTCAATTTGTCATTCAAGAGTGCTCTCATATGTCAAATGTAAATAATAGTGATACAACCGTGATTAGGAAACTGATTGTGCACGTTGACTTTAACTGTTAAATTTGAAATATTAATGACCGGGTTATAGCACCATCCGAATTTAAACGCAATTGTTGTCAGCTTGTTTGAATGCACAAATATATGATGTAAGAACAAAGAAAATCAATTAGATTATCAAGATTGCAAGAACTCACCTTCTTCTAGTTCAGCAGCATGATTTTCAGTGACAACAGGATTATTATCTGGATCTGAAATGTTCCCATCTTGTACAGAACTTACAAGATCATTGTACTCTATTTTCTCTTCTAAGACTAACTCTGCACTAAATGAAAGAACATGGAGAGAGTTCATACTAGAGTTAGATGAGTTAGATACACGAGCCAAACCTATAAACAAGCAAGATAATGCAAAAGATTTAGTTGTTTGCTTTTATGAAAACCTAATCAACATAAAAGGCGATATGCACATTACAATTGCAAAGGACTACATCATAGAAGATTGACCTTATCAAACAGAATTTGACTTATTATTCCAATTACAAATGCTCTTCAATTACAAACTTAAGAAGTTCACCAAAGGTTTCTTTTCTTTCAATTCACCTATGAAAGGATGTCCTAAGCCCCTGGATTTTTAGGTTTCCAGAGTCCTGTACCTCAACTTTTTTCCAAGGACACTCCTATTTCACACTTCATGTCATGTGGTACTCAAACCTAATATGCAAACATATTAGAAGCTCTTTGGATCATAAAAACAACACTTTTTATGAGCAAAACTCTTGATTATTAGCCCATACTCTCTTTAAAGCAAGTGAATCATAGCCTTTTTCTCACATGAGAGGAAGTACAGACAGAGCAGACCGAATGGCAATTTAATAGCACATCGTGCATGTTTTTTTGACTTGCTAGCAAGAAAGCAATTCATAATCTCGAATTTTATCTTCTTGATGCTCCACATAAAGTTGAACCTTTCAAGTTGCTCTTTCCAAAGAAACATGCCTTTGTATACCTTGAGTAATTACATGAATTGCAGTTGGCAGTTGAAGTGAATGAATGCTTCTCAGAGTACAAACATTATATTAGGTTACCAACCATGACCTACATCTATATGGACATCCAAAAAATTTTTGTTGGTAAATAAGCAATCTGGCTACCAATTTTTGAGTCTCTGCATCCACTTCTTTTTGTTGTATACTCTCAAGGAAGTTCATGTAGTATATTAGGTTAACTTGCATCACCATATCACCCCATATGATGCAAAGGCTATAGGGATTCAAATTGGCATTTCAATTGCTACTTGAAAAAATCCATTGGCATTGCCCATTAAAAAATAAATGTTATATCTTAGCAATTAGGTTATTTATGCGACAATCTAAGCAAATTATTTCACAAATACCATTTTCAAGCTAATCTTATGTCTAACCCTTCATTCATCATGCAATATACCTTTCATTTTTCTTGTCTCAACTGTCTAAATCAAAGCCAAGATCTGATAGCACTCATGAGTTATAAATTGACTAGACCCCAAGCCACAAAGCATGGATACAAGAGACAACACATGGCACCATATAAACACAGCAACACCAGAAAGTTAAAAATATATGGCATGATGCTGCATGATCAGACATGTTAAAAATATATTTATGTATTTATTTTTTTTCCAAAAAAAAAAAAGCAGTGCTCTATAATTTAAAAAAAAATAAAAAATCAAGAAACATGTTCAAATAAATTAATAAACATGATATTGCATCACTATTATCTCAAGAAATCTTATTTATGCCTTCATTTTATACATGCAGAAGCCTTATTTAGTTCATAAATTCAAAAGGCACAAATCACTATGTTCATTTTGTGTTCGCCTAGTGATTTTTAAGTTTCCCAGGAGTGTCTAAATGAAAATAAAATAGACCAAATATATGAACATGGCTAAAAAGTGTCCTTTATGTACACTCAACAAGAAGGATGCTGCCTGGCCTTCTGCCATGGAAGGCCTTCATCGTTGATGATGTCGAACCCACAGGAAGAGTGAGCCTCAGCCGGTCCATTGCACAGTGCCCCCTACTTTGCTGGCTTTACCTCCCTAGTGCTCTTAAGTCTGTTCCTATTTGCGGACTCCCTCCATATAGGAAAAAAAACCTTAATCACAGCCCTTCCTTTCCTAGATAATTCCGTTCTTCTAAGATTGCGTTCAGAAATGGTGTCTGAGAGGAAAACAACTCATTTCTAGAACCTTTAGTACAATATATAATTCAAAAGTTGGATGGTGTTTAAACTTACTTCTAACATTGATTTGATCCTCTTGTCTTTCACTACTTTTGTCGTCATAGTCAGGTTCATGGAAATTGAAGCACAAATACTAAGGCCAAAAAATTCTCAATCCACAATTTTTGGGTTAAAAACACTACTGTGTCATCAACCAAAAGGAAATGTTCAACAGCCGAGGCAACTATATCCTCTTATCACAATAAACCAATGGCATATCGAGAGGAGACAGCACAAAGATAAATAAGAGTGTGCTCCACCAACTGTTCAACTACATTGACATTGCTGGGAAGGATATGATTATACTACAGAAAAAGGCTCATGAAGAAAGGGAACCTACCACATGATGATATTAGAAGCAGAATATAAACTTGCAGGAAACCATATTCCAAGATTCAAAAATTTCTACAAATGGTCTCAGGGTATTGGAATGGAAGCCTTTGACCCTTGACAAGAATTTGCTATTAAAACACAAACAAAAACATAAACAAGAAAGAAAAAAAAGAGGGGTCATCACAACAGTGTGCTGTAGACATGGATAGTTTGGGTTTCTGTCTGTTATAGAGGATAAAATCACATACATATCTTGCTTGAAGAAAATTCCACAACCATCACGCTTCTGTCCACTTCTCTGTATATAAATACTTGAATAACCATGGCACTCAATATTTCTTTTGTAGAAGGCGTCATACTCATCTAGCTCCTGGTTATAGTTTGAGCTCAAATCAATGCCATGAAAAAAAAACATAAAAGGAAAGAAGCAAGATCCAAAGCTACACAAATCAGAATATAAATTCTTAAACCATACTGTATCTTATTCATCAAGAGAATCATATTCTAGGGAATCCAAAAATAATAAAATAAAATCAAAATTCATTGTCTTTAAACTGGAATCCTGTTAAACCTTCATTTAAAATCACTCTACAGGACAGCAGTTGAAACTTCAAGTTTCCAAAGATTGGAGAACATGGATAATTTTGTATATCCTAACCAAAATATAATAACAAAGCAACGTAAATAAATAAACCACCTTGTGGAGTAAAATGCTACTAATTAACATGAGTATGGTAACTTAGTCAACATCATAATGTACTACCTATCGACGTTCAAGATTGTTTTTAGTGCACCATTTGCAAGAAGATCAGCTAATTGGTATACCATGTCTTTTGGTACAAAAGAAATCCATCAATAAAGAAAGCACCAAGAATTTGCACACAACCTCTCTAAGCAATAAAAAACCTACATATCAAAACCTCCTCAATCAAAGAAAAAGATATGAAGTACAACCAAATATAAAGAGTTCTAGCAAACAACATCAACAAGACTTTTTTTTCAGGGCTCCCTGGTGCACAAAGTGCTCCCGACTTAGTATGGGGGGGTAGAGAGAGGATGGGCGTATATGTACGCAGCCTTCCACTTGCATTTTTTGCAAAGAGACTGTTTCCACATTTCGAATCCGTGATCTTGAAGTCACCAAATGAGCAACTCCACCGTTGCACCAAGATTCACCTTCAAACAACATCAACAAGACTATCAAAGGTTTTATCTACCCCCTCAAAAACCTCCTATTATGCTCCCAAAACCAACCAAGAAATGGCTAGAGATACCGACAAAAGAGCCTTCTTTCTCATTGTAAAAGGTCTAAAGACACTTCAAGACCTAACTCACTCTCCACCAAGTTTGAAATCACCCAATTGATGGCAAGACAAGATTGAATAAACCTGCTCCCACAACATATGGGTTCAAGAACAATGAAGAAGCAAGTCATCCGAACTCTCCAACTCTCTTGTCCATGGAATGCATCTATTCTCCCCCCATTATATTCTTCTTAGCAGCTAATTGGCTGACATGTACATATGAGTAGATTTTTCCCCTTCACATGTCAATGAAAAGAATCATTAAGGATAGACCAATCAAAGATTCTTGTACATCAAGGAACAAATTTTGGCTGCATCCAGAAGAATGTGAGACTTTGTTGATCAATGAAAGAATTTTTCTCCTCAGAACATCTTTGCATGTCATTCTGACCTACCAAGTTACTCTAACTGATCCAGACACTGTACAGTGGACAAGAGGAGGATTAGATCATCCCACATTAACTATCGTATTTTTCTCATCTACAGATTACTGGGCTCCATATCCCACAAAGTACATTATGCTCCTACTATATCTGTCCCACCAAATGGGACTTCCTAGTGATTCAGGAAAGAAGTCCTTACTACTTAAATAAAGTATCATCATCAAACCATTATGCATATTAAAAATTTTCTCTTTTGAATTCAATGGCAAGCCATATATCCTTTGTTTTCAAAGTCCCTAGGTAAAAAGTACACCTCAATAAGCTAACTAATTGAAGCCTGACCAAATCTTTTTCCACGAATGTTTTGTAAAGGAAAATGTGGATAAAAGAATGGAAAACTAGATATAATTTAATTCAGCAATTTTATTAACTTGCATCTCGAGTGTGTATAACAATCTATATCTTTCTAATACTCTCAGCAAAACTGCATCAACTAAACATGAATCATTTCAACAATAGAAAAGAGGACACATTTCAAGACAAAACTCAAGATGGAGCTGATAATATTATCTAGATAGCTACATGAAATACATTGATTACAAAAAATTTGATAGATCACACTTGTCACTGGAGAAGAAATTGAACAACTACGATTTAGACGGAAAAAGTTCAAATTATTCCAAGTTCACCAATCCAATGTGGTTATTCGTGCCTGGTCAATTACAAAATAGGAAGTAGAATACTCAAAAAAAAAAAAAAAAAAAAAAAGTCTCAGAAAGGAGAACAAATCACATTCCTCTCATTCTAAGATCTATTTTTGACTTGGCCTATATGAATTTGGTGCAATATTAGCTTATAACTGATGTCATTTGCTTTTGGCTATCAAGCTCTCAAGAAAAGGGAGGAAGAGATATTATGAGCAGCCACGAAATGATTTGGAGGAGTCCCAAACCCCCAAAACAAAAAATTTAAAGCTTTTTCATAATACTTTTATGTTTACTAGCCTATACCCTCTATAAACAAGCCTTCCAAAAATGTAGTATCTGCATATTAGCCAATCCAAGCATTTCTGGATCTATCACAATAAGCACCAAACCAAAAAAATCAACCCCCCAAAAAATAATGAAAAAAATAAAATACAGCATCATTCACACTACACTGTTATGCTTAAACCTTAACAGCTGATGCTCCACCCTTAACAGCTGCATCTTAACCCCCGTGAAAGTAGTAACACTTGTGACCATGAAGAATACAAATGAAACAGCCTCAGATTCATTATTGTCCCTCTCATTTGACAGATTTATGGCATGAGATGAAGCACATCAATGAAGTTTCTATATTTTCCTTTTTCACGTAGATATGTTAGATAGGCGCCCTACCAACCACGGGCGAAGCCACATTGTGGGCAATGAAATTTTTGGGTGTATATAATTTGAAAAATTATAATTCCAAATGATGTTCAGCCTGACCAAATTTTTAACTCCGCACCCCCTTAAAATTTTAAGAGAAAAATTTCAGATGTTATTTGCCCCTTAAGAAAAATCTTGGCTTCTGATGTGACTCCATAGTTCATAACTAGGGGAGGTCTTGAAATGTACATTGATTTGGCAATACACCAACTCATTCCACGCAAACATTTTACTTGTTCATTGCTTCATGGATAAAATTTATGCTATATATCAATATCAAAACATAACTAATTAAAACAATAATTTAAAATTATGTAAATTTGTTATATATAAGTTACAAAGTTTCATTCATTTTAGTAAATAGATCTATATAGTGGCAAAGGCAATGTGGGGGCTTAGTCATAAAAAAAATAAAGGCAGTGTGGGGGCAGCTGCCCTGATTTTTTTTTTTCAAAAAAAGAATTTAGTGGATATAGTCTTAAAAATTATAGTTTCAAATAATCTTTGTTCCTTAATAAATTTACAATCTTACCCCACCAAAATTTTAAGGAAAAAAATTTCCCCTTTAAAAGTTTTAATTTATAAACAATTAAAAAGACTTCCAAGGATCTTTTTTTTTTTGTCTAGAAATGAATCTACCTAAAAACAATTCACAATCCACTCTGCCCCATGAAATTAATTTTGGGCTTCACTTGTTCTGCCAACTGCGTCTATGGTCCTGAAACCAATCAAGCAATGGGCTATAAAACATGGACACTTCCCAAGGGTCCTGCACTGGTGTGAGAACACTAGAGTAACACTTGTCTGAAACATGTAGGCATGCAGGTTCTAAGATAAAAGTTTATATCAGGAAGGGGAAAGAACAACATATATTTGGGGTTACGATTTCACCGAGGGCGGGGCGGGACGGAGGTTATAAATTTTAGGAGACAAACAACATTTAGGATTATAATTTTTAAAATTATATATACGATATTTTTCTTAAAATTTCATGGGTAACTGCCCCCTTCCCTACTCTCCGTGCCCCTGTTGGCATCTCTAGTCCCAAAACCACATTAAGGGCACAAGAGGGTGTTTTTGAAACCTTTTTTTTAGGGGGGGTAAAAGGGGGACCTAAATTAATAAAAATAAAAATTCTACAAGTACTTAGTGAAAAAGTACTCGATCATTCTTCAAGTCTAAGCAACCAAGATAAAAATTGAAACATTCATATGCACAAAAAGAAGAAAGGAAAACATTACCTATATTATATAAAAAATATAAATATCATATTTTCCTAAGGATCCTATATTTTAGAATTTTGCAGTCTTTCACGGCCATGTTTGCACTCTATAGGTCATGAGCCATCATCATCACCACAAACCTTATGCAAGTAAATGGAAACAACATCATATTTTCAGATGGTTATATGTCAAACCAAAAATAATCATCAGGTAACTCAAAACCAACTCATCACATGTGAGAGACCAATCTAATGACCACACGTTAGGATATATTAAGTAGGAGATAAGCTAGTGAATAGAATTGAAATTCACCATTAAAGGAAGTAGACAATTGTTTGCTACAGAAAGAGAGAATCAGTACTGAATTCTCTCATTCCTCATGTTCAGCCAGAATACTGATCCATTCTTTACAGAAAAGAAATATTTTCCCCCCATACAGTAGCCCCCTCTCACTAAAATATCCCCTCTCCTAACTACTCTGGATTCCTTTCGAAGTTGGTTACTCTCTAACAAATTCTCTCCTTTAGCTTCCCTCTGCGTTGCTAGACTTTTAGCCCCTTTGTTTACACCTCATCCACCACTTGTTTTAACTGCTGCCACCTCATCTTCCAGTTGGTCTCCTGCTGCTGCATCTTTCATGACATTGCCCCCTGTTGAAACTTCAACCTTGTCCTCAAGGTTGTAACCAGGAAACTGCCTGCTAAAAAATGAAAGGTCAAGCCATATTGCATCATCCTTTGTTCTAACCCTCCCAACGGACAAGCAACTGTTTTGTAGTTTGGCCTCCTTTTGAAATCACTTTCTCCTCTAATATTTCCACCAATTCACACAATTTACTCTCAGTCTCAAGAGTACGGGGCAATACTGGTTCCGATGCATGACTTCCAATCATTTTCTTCAGCTGTGACACATGGTAAATAGGGTGTATCCAAGACCCTTCAGGCAGCTGTAATTTATAAGCCACCTTTTCTATTTTCTGCACAATAGGGAATGGACCATAGTATTCGGCGGTCAGTTTTGCTTTGCCTTTATCGCGGACTGAAATTTGTCTGTACGGACGCAACTTAAGAAAAACCAAATCTCTCACATCAAACTATACATGCCTCCTATGAACATTGACAAATTTTACCATTTGTTGCTGCACCTTTCTAAGATTATGATGAAGTTGTTTCAAAATTTCATCTCTGTCCAAGAGCTCTCTTGACACTGCTTCTACACGTGTTTCTCCCATAAGAAACATGTGTACTATGGGGGGAAGTCGTCCATACACCGCTTGGAAATGGGTCATTCCTGTGGATGCATGGAAATTCATATTATAGTTAAATTCGGCCCATGGCAACCAAGTATACCACCCCTTTGGTTGCTCTGAAGTAAAACAACAAAGTTATGTTTTGAGTCCCTTGTTCAGTATTTCTACCTGCCCATCTATTTCAAGATGATAAACACTACTCATTTTCGGTCTCATGCCTTGCAAGCAAAACAACTTCATCCAAAAACTACTTAGAAAAATTGGGTCGCAGTCACTTACTATGGATCTTGGAATTCCATGTAGTCTAACCACCTCCATAACAAGCACCTCTGCTACTAATTTTGTTGTGTAAGGGTACTTCAAGGCAATAAAATGCTTATATTTTGGCAATCTATCAACCACCACAAAAATACAATCCCTCCCTTGTGACTGGGAAAGTCTATTGATAAAATCCATTGATATATTCCCCCAAGCTACCGAAGGAATGGGTAAAGGATGCAAAAGTCCTGCCGAAGATCTAGCCTCATACTTTTGTCGTTGACAAACTAGACAGGCCACCACAAATGATAGAACTAACTTCATCATTCCCTTCCAATACAAATTTGCAGCCAATCTTTTATAAGTTTTCAAAGCGCCAGCGTGTCCCACCTTGGAGTTTCATGGAATTCAGCCAATAAAGTGGGAATCCACTTCAAGTTTTTCAGAAGTACCACTCTATTGTTATGCAGCAGTGCCTTATTTTCCGGTGTATGGGGCCTGCAATTTGGTTCTTTCTTCAGTTGCTGTTTTAGTGTGGACAGCTTTTGGTCTTTAGCAATTTCCTCATATATTTGCTTCCAATCCTTCCACAACTGCCACGACAACGCTGCGCACTCAAATCCCTCCTGCAGCCTTGACAGACTATCAACGACTTTGTTTGTGCTTCCAGGTTTGTATTGCACCCGAAAATCGTACCCCAACAACTTAAAAACCCAGTGCTACTGTGCTGGTGTTGTGATTTTTTGTTCCAATAGAAACTTTAAGCTTTTTTGGTTGATTTTTACCACGAAGTGTCTCCCTATTAGGTATGGACGCTAGTGTTGAATGGCTAGAACAAGCGTCATCAGCTCTTTTTCATAGGCTGATTTGGATATAGACCTCTCTGAAAGAGCTTTACTGAAGAAAGCAATGGGTTTCCCATTTTGTAAGCGAACAGCGCCTATACCTCTTCCTGAAGCATCGCATTCAATTATAAATGGTCGAGTGAAATTCAACATGGCCAACACTGGGGCATGAATCATCACTGATTGTAATGCTTCAAAGGCTCTGTTGGCTTCCATCGACCAAGCAAACTAGAGCTGTCCCTCTTTTTTTAACAAATCCCGGAGAGATATAGCTATTTTCCCATAATCACGAATGAACCGTCTACAGTAACCAGTTAAGCCCAAAACCCAGATACATCCCTTGAGGAGCAAGGAGTTGGCCACGTAAGAATACAAGGTATCTTTCCCGGATCCATCTTTACACCTTACACTGTGATTACATGGCCCAAATATTCAATATTTTGCCTCCCAAATTGACATTCTTCCTGTTGGCCAACAAACAATTCGTTGCTAGAGTCTACGACGCTATTTCCAAATGGATCATATGATCACCCCAAGTGCGACTAGATACGAGAATGTCATCAAAGAATACCAAGATAAATTTTCGAAGATAGGGTCGGAACACGTCGTTCACTGTAACCTGAAAAGTAACAAAAGCATTCATGAATCCAAATGGTATTACAATAAATTCATAGTGACCAGAATGCTTCTGAAATGTTATTTTTGGGATATCGGATTCCTTAACCCGGATTTGATGGTAACTTGATCGCAAATCAAGTTTGGAGAAGTATTGGGCGTTTTACAATTCATCCGGCTGCTCATATACCACTAGAATTGGATACTTATCTGAAATGGTGGCTTTATTCAAGTCCCTATAATCTACACAAAAGCCCCAACTTTCGTCTTTTTTTCGAACCAATAGTACTGGACCGAAGAAAGGGCTGGAACTAGGTCGGATAATGCCAACAGCAAGCATTTCAACCACTAATTTTTCAATCTCATTTTTTTTGCTCATGGCTATATTGATAAGGTCGACCACTAACACGACCACACTCAAGCCGCAACGGAATCCAATGATCAATGGGTCTGCAGGGTGGAAGCCAAGTGTCTTCATTAAACACCTCATCATATTTTGTTAATAAGTACCGTAACTCTTCTTGTTGGACAATGGTCATGTTTCCTCAGTCAAGGCATGCATTTTATTATCTCTGTGAAGCTCCCATAACCAAACTCCATAATCTACCTCAGTTAGTTTCGTCGGGGAGGCAAGGGAAGATGAAGTTCTAATAAGTGCAGGGTCCCCTTTTAAACAAATGGATTGTCCCTACCACTGAAATTGCATGGTCATCAATTGCCAATTAACCCTGACCTCTCCTAATGTTTCCAGCCATGAAACTCCCAGAATTACATCAACTCCACCCAAAGGAAATAGAAAGCAATCAACTGTAGTCACAATACAATCCAAATTTATCTTCACACCACAGCATGTGCCTGATGAGACTAGTCTTCTGCCATCACCCAATCGTACATAGAAAAGGTCCGTGGGTTGAACTAACAATCCCAATCGTCGGACAGCATCTTCAGCCACAAAATTGTGACTAGCCCCATTATCGATCATGATTATTAATTTTTTCCCAACAATGGTTTCCATAAGTTTCATAGTTTTAGGATGAGAAATACCTCATACTGATAACATGGGAAGCTGCAGAGCTGCAAGAGAAATGTCCGGGTGGTGTTCCGAATCATCAGCTGCTGCCTTTTCCATGGCGACTTCGTCAGTCGACAGAGCTTCATCATCGCCCAAAATTATCGCACGAAGGGGGTGCATTTGAAGGGGGTGGTAAGGCTGTTTGCATTTGAAGCACAAGCCCTTTGATTGCAGGTCCATGAGTTCTTGGTGGGACAATTGGCGGAAGGCTCTTGTGGCTGCATTTGAACTGGGTTGCGGAGAGTTTGGATAGGAAGAAGAACGTTGAGTGATGGTTGGATCTTTAACAAGGGGCGGGTTAAAATAAAATTGGGTTCGGGTATATGGTTTTAAGTTAAAATGAGTGTCGGATCCCCCATTTGTCGGGTTTGACCCGGTCCATTTTCTCGACCCGAGTAGTGAATGGGTTTCGTCTTCTTTACCCGATAGTAACCCTACCTTAAAAAAACCCATTTTCTCTCTCTATTTTCTGAGCCAGTTTCATGGTTTGGAAGAGAGAGAGAGAGAGAGAGAGAGAGAGAGAGAGAGAGAGAGGTTCGTGCAAACAAATTCGTACTCTGATTTCATCTTTGAGACCATGCAAGAAAAGACCTAGATGAATCGAAGAGCTCAACCTTTTGACGAGTGCTGCTCTGGCCACAAACTCGTCGATGTAAGCATCAACAGTCCCCGTCTACTTGTGGATGCCAGAGCTTTGAAGGGGTTTCCCGATAATCCTCCCCAAAATCAATCAAAAAACTCGAAGGTTAAGTCAGACCAAGAGATCAATTGATTTTGAGCAAACAGCCATTGAACCCAATGAAGTGCTAGTCCATGCATGGAGACTATCGCCATCGCAACTTTCATCTTATCGCTGACACTATTTTCGTGTGATAGTGGTTCATTTCCTCTATCAAAGTCGTGATGCACTTCCCAATTTCTGCGATGCTCTTCTCCAATTTAGTTTCCATTCTCGTTTGAGTCATGAATAGTTTGTAGGATACAAGATGGAAAAGGACTGAGAGAAAGATAAAGAGAGATGCGCAGGGGAAGAGGGTGGCAGGTCGGACCAAATTGTTAGGATATATTAAGTAGGAGTTAAGCTAGTTAATAGAATTGAAATTCACCATTAAAGGAAGTAGACAACTGTTTGCTACAGAAAGAGAGAATCAGTACCGAATTCTCTCATTTCTCATGTTCAGCCAAAATGTTGATCCAATCTTTACAGAAAAGAAATATTTTTCACCCCATACGGTAGCCCCCTCTCACTAAAATATCCCCTCTCCTAACTGCTCTGGATTCCTTTCAAAGTTGGTTACTCTCTAACAAATTCTCTCCTTCAGCTTCCCTCTGCATTGATAGACTTTTAGCTCCTTTGGTTCCACCTCATCCACCACTTGTTTAACTGCTGCCACCTCATCTTCCAGCTGGTCTCCTGCTGCTGCATCTTTCATGACACCGTACCACTTTGAATAGATTCTGAAGGCTGTGGATGACAGGCCTGCTTTTTTCTAGAATGGCTACCTATTGACATGAATTAACTAATCGATGGGTTTAATAAAAATACTAAATATATTTGTCAAAAAACAAATATTTCATTGTTTAGTTCCCTCCCCACAAATTCTGCAAGAATATTAGGGTGCTCATAAGGTTTTGGAATTTTTGCATATGCAATGTCGAGTTTTTATTTATACAATTCAATTCTTTTTGTACATTCATTTCTAACAATGAAATGGTCCACCATAGAATGAAACTTCATAAGTGCAGGAACTTGAGAATGGAACAAAAGACTGGAAGACTCAATGATGAACCTTGTCATTCAATAGAATGAGAAGACATTTTCTCCTCATTTCTCTCAAATTTATGCTTTAAGTAGCTAAGCTTACTTTCAGTTTGGTCAACACATACAAAAGTTGATAGCATTCAATGGGAGATGGAAAGAGAAAAGAAAAAAACCTGTAGGCAGAGGAAGTCAGCCCCGAGGCCTTTAAGAACAGTCAAAACTGCTTGGGAGCGAGTTTTCCACCTGTGTGAAAATTCAAAATCATGAATTATTCGCAAATTTTCCCCAATGTTTGATAAATTTATCAATCCCGGTGCTCAAACTTACAAGGATGAAAACTAGAGACAAAATTTTCCATCTTGCACACCAAATTCTAGCTGTGTCGCAGAACCACCTAGTAAATTCCAAAAATATGCTGAAATTCTTCCCTTAGTGCCATTATTATTCACTGGGATTTGCCTGGCATGGTCTTTATGTTAGGCTCTATGGACAGCAAAGCTCAGCATATCGTTGGCATTAACTAGGATGGTCTTGAAGGTGGCTATGTTTCTATTAGTGTCCTGGTCTTTAACTTGTCAATGATACTTTAGAAAACATTGAGAACAAAGTAAGAACTCTGACAGAAGCTATAACCAAGAACAACTCCGAGCATGACCAAAATTTAACAACATATCAAATGGGAGAATAATTAAATAGAGTGACTCATGTGCAAAACAGAGTTCAGAACAAGGTACTTGGTAAGAGAGACTTGTGTTCTACACTAGAGATATTAAATAACATCCAGGCAGAGAGTAGCTTCAGTGTTTTTTTATTTTTTTTTTTTAATACATGTTTTTCCTATGTAGAATCATCATACATTGAATAACATGGGCATATCTCCATATGAAGAAACTCAAAGAAACAAGATCAATGGAGAAACATGAAGTCAGATTGGTACAAACTATATGCCTGGGAGATTTGGAAAGTATTACATGATAAGGGCAAATAATGACTCAAAAGCCAACATTATTATTTGGCAAAATTCTAATTTAGAATTTGCCAAAGAGGAGTTACTTTTACTTTCAATTTACGAGTTGCTAAATTTAGTTTTAGTCATAGCTTCTGATTTCTTTTATATTAGAGTTAACTTAGAACTATTTAGAAGCTTCTAAATTTTGGTTTTAATAGTGGTTTCTATTTTCTTGAGCTTAGTTGTCTATTTAAGACTTATAACATTATTTTGAAGATAAGAATATGACTTTGAATTCTATTTACAAAATTGCTTTGAATTCTCTCAAACCTAGGAGGTGTGATGCCGCCTTCTTCTAGTGAGTGATGCCTCCAAGCCCTAAGTGTGACTGCTTAGGTTATTACTTTTCTGTTTTTTTATTCATCATTCCAACCATAAATTCCTGCATCACACATACTTACTTGAGACATGGTGATGGAGAATGGGGGAAGACTGCACTCTTCACGTACACCTACGTATTGGCATCAAGACAAACTATCAGAATGGAAAGTCCACAACAAATAAATAAATAAATAAACTCCTGCACATACAGTAAAGTGATGGAAGTGGATTTTAAAGATGCAAGCCATGTTGATACTGGTTCTCTGAGCACCAATCTTAATTCTTGATTCCTTTAGTAATATTCATATTTTCAGTATTCTTCATGCTCTTTCTTATATGTCCTACACCTACATGAGTTGAAGTTCAACATGGCTGTTCAGAGGACATTATCAACCAACAACTGTGCAAGACCATAGGTTCCTGGATTCTTCCATGCTTTTTGATTATGATGTACAATGGATAAAATTTTTCTTATATGTCCTACACCTACATGAGTTGAAGTTCAACATGGCTGTTCAGAGGACATTATCATCCAACACTGTGCAAGACCATAGGAAGTTATGAACTTTCTTCCTGGATTCTTCCATGCTTTTTGATTATGATGTACAATGGATAAAATTTTTGCTTGTGATGTAAATGTAACCAACTTTATAGATTTTCTTATGGGTCCCTAGAATGTACAGGTCCAACCCCATGGTGAACTTCATTCATCCATTCTATATCTTTTTACCTAAAATATAAAATCATATAATTTCTTATTTGAAAATTATTTTCAAATAAAATATCAATAAATATCCTTAAATTCCTTATCTGAGGTTGTATTTGTTATCGGTTTCCGTTGGAAATATATATATTAGAAAAGTTTATTTTCCAAGATTTCTCGTCCATTGAGAACTGATCAAAACTAAAACCAAAACCAAAATTGTAATTTTCAACTTCTTCTCATAATCAGAAAATAACATGCAGAAAAATTTCCCAAATTTCCAAAATATTATTTTCATTTATTTTTATTCCCTTTTGGAAAAATTTGATGAGTTTTACAAAATACAAACAAAGGAAAAACTTGTTTTCCAAAATTTCATTTTCTTTTCCAGAATTTTTCATGAAAGAGACACAACCCCTGGAAGTTGTCTGCTCGGGTCCATATATTTTAAAGCTGTATTATATTTATTCCTCAATATGTCATATACAAACAAGTCAGATCTTGTTACGAGGAGGCAATGAAGGTATATTTTTTTCATCAGAATTTTGTTATCATTAACATAAAGACAAGGCTGCCAACTTCCTTATAAGTAATGAGGTGTTAAATCCAAGAATTGACTTAGAAGTTGTGGCAATGCCAAAGTGAAAAGAAATTACTATGTCAGGATGCTTCTAGGTTTTATTGGTCACATAATAGGGTGGTTGAGAAATGTCAGGCACTGAACCAGCGATGATCCTTCAGATTGATTTTTGTGTTACAATCCTCACATTCACATGCTGTATGAACCAGAAAAGATAGAAGGGAGGAGCTTAGGAGAGAGATGAGAGAGGGATTTAGAAACAACGAGAGCAATAGAAAGACTAAAGCAAGGAAGATATAGGCACAGAAAGATGCTCCGTCACTTTGAAACTCTGCTTTAGTGGCTACTCCTTGGTGCATTTAGAGGGTGCAGAATGCTAGAATATTAAGAAATCAGAGTGTTGGCCCTTGTCACTAGCTTTTATGCTACTCTTTGGGGTCATGTTTCTAGTATCTATAAAAACTACAGTTAGAGGAGTTTAACACGGATTGAGGGGCATTCCTCAACTAGTATTTTGCTCTTTTTTTCTCTGGCTTTTGAGGATTTCTCATTTTTAGAGCTTTTGTATTTTCTCTCTTACATCCGATACAATTCTTTTTCCATCTATATATATATAGTCACAGAGAGAACTAAAGGGAAAGAAATAGAGAGAAACATGGAAGGAGAACAACAGATAGGAAGATCTCGATCCATTACTCAACACGGATGCATCCAAAGGTCTATGTCAATACATATACTTTATATATGGGGTATAAAAAATAAAAGATTTGCAAATGGTAGGCAAAAGTCAAGAAATTTATAGATCCATGGACAAGATGGGTAGCCTTAAAAGCTAGAAGAAGTCCTAAAAATTATATAAAATTTGAAGGCCGCTATTTAACAGTAAGCATATACGCATCTTATTTGCAAATAATAGATCTTAAGAATGATAACATAGCTAGTCATCAGTAGCTTAAGAATTCAAATTTTCTGACAGTCAAAGTATCCTATGAGCATATTGGTGTTCCAACTTCAAGAACAACTTAGAATTTGATTGTAGAAGTGCATTGACCTGTATTACTTTGATTAAGACAAATGGAAAAATATGTCGCATAATTGGTATAATCTATCAACTGAATAACTTTTGAAAATCATATTATTGATCCCAAATGTTAGAAAATATTGAGTACCTAAATAAATTAGTAATGATTTGATTTTTAAAAATATTTGACTTTCTTTATTGATATGTTACTATATTTGTAATAATAGGTATTCTATAAATACCTATTCTATTGTTTATATTTTTATATTGCTTCCCATACTCAATTTCTCAGACATAGTATCACAGCAACCAAACTTTGGTGGCTTTCATATTTTTTCGCTATGCCATAAATCTACCATGGAGAGGTTTCAACATTCCCAATGTGTACTTCTTTAAAAAAATTTTAAAAAAAATCTCTGCAACTTTTGCTTGTTTTTGTTTTCATGCGTTATCAACAAGTTTATCAAATCTACTGTTAAAGTCTTCGTTTGATTTCTGCAGCTTTTAGAAGAATCAGTATCACAAGATGGTATTTTTCTAGTGTTGGAGGTATCAGTTCGTGCGGAAACAAATCTCTTCACCCCCTCCTTTTCTTTTATCGACAAGTTTAGGCTCCCGTTTTTGGGACCTACTATTCATTCTTTATAGATCCACAAAAAGGATCCCTGATTTTCTTAGTAGCTTTTACAAACAGGCTTGCAAGTGAAAATTATTTTGCTTTTCAAATTCAAGTGGCTTTCACCACACCACATTGAGTTTAAGGAAAGATGTTAAAAGATATTGAGTATCAGAATAATTATTAATGATTTCATTTTAAAAATATTTAACTTTCTTATGTTCTTATGTTTTTACATTTGTAATAATGGATATACTAGAAATACTTACTCAGTTTAGTTGAAACAATGAATTGTTAGGATTTCATATCTTTGTATTGCTTCCCATGCTTAATTTCTTGTGGGACAAAATTGTTGATGCATCTCATTGGAATCATGCTTTAGGAGTGTTTAGAGATTATAGCTGGAGGATTCAAAGAGGGATTGAGAAGCAGCCCCCCGTTTGTTTTTGTTTTTGATCTTTCCTTCTTCTTGGTTTGAGGATCTCTCATCCCCTGAGCTTATCTTATATTTTCTTCCATATTTAAGGTAATCCTTTCTACCAAGGAAAAAAAAAAAAAAACCCTGTGACTTAAGTTTCTAATCCATATTGAGAGTTCAATGGCATGAACATCAATTGTGCCACCTAGTTTACAATAATAACACCTTTTATGAGAAAAATTACACAGCAAATACATAAGATATCAGCAGACTTTTTTGCAGGACAACATTAATAGATAAGGAATTGAAAACCAGTGACTAGAATGTAGAGAGAGAATTTTACCACCATGGCATCAAAGTTAGCCCTGATTTTTCATTCATAATGTGAGTCTATCATATTCAACACCAAGAGGATTTATGAGATCGAGGTGAAGTTCCAACCTGAATGACAGATTCTGTCTTCATTTTTGTTTTTTTTGTTTTTTTTTTTTTTCCTTTTTTGTACTTCTATAGTTACGGTTAGTTCTTTTTCCTAATTGCAAACAAATCACAACATGTTGCTCTTTTGGTTAACATAGAATAACAACAGTAACCAGAAATCACTACTACTAAGCCTTCGCAACCATATAGTTTTCCAAAATTTTCGTACCTGAGCTAAAATGTTGTGCGAGACAAGTTGAAATTTAAAGCCTGAAACAAAGGGAAAAAGGGAGGAATTACAATTACTTAAGAAAACAAACTCAAAAGTTATTCATCTTCTAAAAAGACCCTGAAAGTGGGAAAGCCACATAGCATACATCCACAGGCAACTCTGTTCATGACATGATGTGCAAAAAATACACCTCGGGCATGAGCATCAAATCCACAGGTACAGGTTTTAGTAAGAGTAGGACAAAACACAAAGATAACCACATGTATGTAACATAAACTACAGTAAGGAACTTTAGGCTCTAAAATGTCATTCATGATAGTACTAAAATCAGATAGATTAAAAATATACACAGCCGTGTTATTGTAATGGTTGTGTCATACTAAATGCAAATTTACCTTTCCAGCATATCACTCTTCCAACATATGCGTCTTTCCCTATTGTCTCCTACCTCAATTCTTAAAACTAAAGGGTTGTCAGTAGGTAGGTTGATACAAGCCTGGCTCTATTATGGAAGGAAAAGAAAAGAAATTCTCAACTGAGGTCTAAGACAAGACCTCGAAAGATAATGCTTAAAAAAATGCATAAAAATTCATCAAAAGAAAAGGGCAAAAGGCAGGAGAGGAACACGTATGTACCATTAGGGTCTGACCTAGAATTAATTTGATTCTCCTCAACCGGAACAAATTTCGGAATCAATGGCGAAATTGTAGTGCTCATTTTCCTCAAATGAATCCTGCAGCAGATTTCAAAACGCACAATTCAGTCCCAAAATTCACGCTTTCAGTTCAGATAAACGCATGGTCTTACTATTGAAAACTTCCAACTGAGTGAATGGACATAACAAAGGCACCTTGGAGACCAAGAGGCAAGAGGTAGACGATGAAAGACTGCAAAACTACTTAACATGAGACTTTGTATCTCTCTCTCTCTCCCCCTGACTAGACTCAGTTCACAGAGAGAAACCTGCTTTTCTTCTGTTTCTTCTGTTCCGCCGCTGCGGGTGTGGGAGAGCGGCCAAACCAAATCGAATAAGGACCAAATCAAGTTTATTCAAAACTCACCCCGAACTATATAGTCTAAGTTTTTGAAAAAGCCCTTACACTTTAGTTTCGTACTTCTGAGTCCTTCAACTTTGTATTTCGTAAGAAAGACTTTCCTGAATACACGGAACTTGGAGTTTTTTTAACGGAATTTACATCGGTGGCTTTGGTTACATGGCGGGCCACTTGTTTTTTTTTTTTTTTTTTTTTTTTGATACAATCAATCAAATAAATTCAAATCGGGGAAGAAATAATGGAAATAGGAAAACTCTACTGACACATCATTGAAATCCGAAAGATGTGTCACATCATTCCCCCTCTGTCACGTGACGGTCAAATACAAGGGAGGAGCATCCACAGAAAATCATCTTCTCTTTCTTCCCCCGTGAACCGAGGAATGGTTTTATCGTTGGTTTGATTAACACGCGGCTTTAATTTTTTAGATAAATTATAATTTGTATTCACTAATTTACACTTGTTAAGAAATATTAAAAAAATTATTATATTTTTAGTTTTGATGATAACAAAATCTCTTATATTATTCTAATCAATTTATTTAATATATAAATTTTTTTATTCAATAGATAGTTTTTACTAAATAAATGTCATAGAACCGGTCATAGAAATAAGGCCTATTTCGTCATAGAAACAAGATTTTTTTATATTTATTTGAAAACCCAGTCAGTAAGGTAAGCATAACTTTGGTATTACACTTAATCTATAATTGACCCTAAATATATATAAAAGATCTCACAATACGAGAACAACTCATATTCCACTACTTAGAAATTTTTTTAAGTGTTGAATATGATCGTTTGGATATATTTGGATAGTCATATTTTCTTATGTGTTGAAATATTTTTAAAACCGAAAATTATGTTTCAAAAAACGTGTGTGGAACTTCAATTTCAAGTATTTATTATCTTACGAATATGTTAGAGAAAAATCAACTGAAAGTTGGTTGGTTATCTAATTTTGACAGCAGAATTATTTATCAGTAAATGGTTTTCAATAGGTATTTGGTTTTCGATATCTTCATCACTGGTTTTAAATTTTTTATTTTAATTATTCTATATTATAATACTATAGTTGAATAGCAAATATGATAATTCATGATTTAATTATTTTGAGATTTTTGTAGAGAAATAAGTGGGTAAATTTAGTTAGTTATTCTAAAAAATTCAGAACTTGGATTGATTTTCTGGAGTAGTTTTCAAATTTTTTGAAAAACAATCGTCTGGATATAATCAAATCAGTTCTTGAATATGATAGAGAGATATTTAAACTTTAGAAGAAAAATATTTACTCTCGGTAAATATCAAAATTCAAGAGGATTTGGAGCCTATTTTTTTGGGATGGCTGCTGAAACTGTTGCAATAAATTTATGACTTTTTACTATAATTTGTTAAGCTTCTTTGATATCAAATACAACAGCAATTCAGTAAGTTTCAAGTAAATGAGAACAGAGAACGTGAGTGGCCGAATGACTATCATTTTTTAGACTTCATACCACCAAAATGATCATGAAAAAGTTCTGCTCATTTTTCTTTTTCCTGTAAATTTTTTATTATATTTTGTGTGATTTGTCTTTCATTGTTAGACGAATCATTTTCATGGAATAAATATCAGAAGTCGACAAGTGGATATACATTATTGTTTTGGATCATAGTGAAGACTAACAGCTTGCTAGATCTCGGCTTACTTAGCGGAAGAGTGGATGTAGACACAAAGGCGAACCACTATAAATTAAATTTGTCTAATTATTTTCTTTTTTATTTTTTCCATATATTTTATAGATTAACCATAGATTTGTTTAAATCTAAATGGAATTAAATAAAATTTTGAAAAGCCAAATTTTAAACAACCAATTCAATCTCCCCTTCTTAGGTGTCTTTGGAATCAACAACACTAAATAATATTTTGCATTTTAGTCAAAATTAAGCACTTCTTAATTTTTAGATAAATGCAGTTTTAAAATTTATTTTTAATCAAATTATTATCCTCTTGTCTTCTGTAATTTAGAATGAAATAAACTCTTTGCATATTTCTTATAAAATCTATATATATCTCAGTACGTTTTTGTGAACTTTTGAAAGTATACATGGTAGTTAAAAAAAAAAAAAGAAAAACATATTTTCAATTTTTTAAGATATTTTTAGGTTTTGATTATTTCATTTTTCCGTTGTTTCTCTTTTCTCTTGTATTAAAAATAGACATCTTTATATTCTTCTCTCTTCGTGTGACATCTTTTTTCTCATTTTTTATGTTCCCATTCAAAACGTGACACAAACACCAAACCGTAACTATCACCGCGACTATCAAATATCTTCGATTTCGATTTCGATTTCGATTTCTACATTATCGTTTCCGTTGAACATTTCCCCAGTACAATTTTGTATTTCTCTATCTTTTTCTCTGGTTCTCTTGTTCTTACGTTTGGATTTGCAAAATTAGAAACCAAAAATTACTTCTTGTTAACTTAAAAAAAAAAATTAAAAATTCCAACCATCCTAATTTGCAAAATTTCTAAAACCCTAATTTAAGAAATGTAGCGGTCTTAGCAAAACATTAGTGGTTGCAAAATTTTCACAACATCCAATGTAAAGTTTACAAAATCTTTAAAACCCCAATTTAAACATTAGTAGTCCCAATCTTTATCTAAAAAAACCCTTTTCCAGTTTTGAATGTCACGTTGCTGAGTGATAGGTTGCAATGTTTGTTGTGAGGTTACAATATTTATCTCTTAAAAAAACCTAATTTTTTATTTATTCATGTTACGTTGCTAAATGTTTACTTATTGCTGAATGTTTGTTGGCTTCACCTGGACATTGGTGGTTCTCTGCACAAGTTTTAGAATTAGAAATTTGCTGAAATTTTTAAATTGTGGCAGTGAACATTGGCGGTTGCAATGTTATTTTAAAAGCTACTTTCGGTTATCTTTACTTTCATTTAGGGCTGATACATGGGTCGAGTTCATTTCGAGTCACTCGCGAGCCGATTGGTCAAAGTTTGACTTGACTCGATTTTAACTAAACTCGAGTTGAATTCGAATAGTTTCATTATACAATCAAGTCAAATTTGAATAATAGAATTTTAAACTCGAAAAATTAGTTTAATAATATATATTATATATATCTATATATTAATATAATATAAAAAATTAAATTAAGTGAAATATATTTAACAAAATCGAATTTTCAAGTTTTTAAGTCGATTTTGAATTTATTAAATTATAAACGAGTTGAATTCGAGTAATATTATTATTACTTGTCAAGTTCAAATTCGAGAACCACTAAAAAATTCAAGTTCGTGTTCAAATATAGAGATATTCGAGATCGATTCGACTCGAATACACTCCTGCTTTAATCAAATAAAATGCTATTGCAGGACCCTCTCTTCATTTAAAAATTAACAGTGTGTTTTTTGTTATTATGTATGGTTAATATAAGAGATATTCTTTTGTTTCACATTAAAAAGAAAATCTTTAATAACACTTGATGGATTGAAGATTTCATATGTGGATGTAATTACCGATATTTAGTTAATCTAATGATTGAATACTGGTACATTTTAAATAAAATTTTGAATCCGACTCTTGTATACAAAAAAATAGATATCGAAAAAATTTTATTTTTTAAGAATTTAATTTGAAATTTAATCTCATCTAATATAATTACTATACAAAAAAAAAAAAAATAAGTGAACATAATTTACTATATAAACAAGAAATTAGGCATTTACTCATGTTTTGTCAAAGTATGTCCATGTTTGGGGATCATGCTAAGGAGAGAAAAATATAAAAATCTCTCTGAATTTAGAGTTAACAATGTCGGTTTATCATACAAAATTTAAAATATTAAACTTTTTAATCTATAATTCAAGTAAATCAGAAATTTGAAAAAGTTCAATTTGAATTCTTATTTGGAACTATGAACAACACATCCCAAAGTATGGACTACGTATCTTAAATCGTGTTACCCCCAACTCCTTTATCCACAACAGTATCTATCATAACCGATTGCTGTTAATTCAAATTACAATAACAAAATGAAAAGATTTGTTAAATTAGTTGAACAACCCATGTACAGTAGTATAAATGGCTATTATAATTGACATGAATGGAGTGAATTCTTCCTTTCTATCTCTCTCTTCTTTTCTCTCTCTGTAATTCTATCTTCCTCTTCTCCTTCGATCCTTCTTGCAATATATAATCCTCTGCAACACTTGCTTATCACTATATTCATCTTCAATCCTCCTATCCAAGCCATCTTCCATATTCTGTTTCATGTATCACTTGGACATGGAAGCTAAGTAAGTTTAAAATTCCACTTCCTTACTGTTGGGTCATGATAAATTGATATAAAAGTTCATAATTCTTGATATAGTGAATAGTGGAAAGTAATTGGTCAGAGGAATATAACAAAAAACAAAAGATTCACATGCAAGAATAGAAGAAAAAATGGGAGAAGCATGACAAAAGGATAAATGCTCTCATAGCATATATTGA
This sequence comes from Dillenia suffruticosa, assembly GCA_033439265.1. NCBI lineage: Eukaryota > Viridiplantae > Streptophyta > Magnoliopsida > Dilleniales > Dilleniaceae > Dillenia > Dillenia suffruticosa. Next base: position 9,900,515 of record JAVTVX010000005.1, read on the forward strand.
TAACAATATTGAACATTATATTGAAAATGTTTGATATCATAAAAATATCAAAACTTTAGTGGAAAAGGAGAAAGAAAATTAAAAAGAAAAATAGATATCAACAAAACAAGTCAAATGGCAGACAAATAATGTCAAAACCTATAGAAGAACAACTACAGAAACAAGAAGTTGGAATACAAAAATTTTGTACAGAAGTGAATGGAATAAAAATGCAATTGGAAGAGAAAATAGAGACAGAACAAGAAGACTTCATGGTCCATAATAATACACCTGTGAAGATGCTGTGTAATAATAAAAGTTTGTAATTTCCACTGCAACTTCAGTCAATAGCAGAAGAAACGTAAAAGAAAAGATATTGATGGATATCAATCAACTCAAAAATAAAAATTTCTACTTCACAAAAAATTTGTTTAGAGTAAGTAATGTTGCATCTATAGGGAATGGACAATTTATTTTTTTTAAGAAAAATAAAAATAAAATGTAGAGATTTGAGAAATTATCTAAAACTAAAAAAATAAATAAATAAATCAATAAAATTAATTAGAGCAAAATAATTAAATAATACCAATTAAAGAAATAAATATCAATGATAATAAAATCTAGTCAAAAAAATTATTTCTACCTTGATATATTTGATTGATCAATGATACAAAAATTACTCAATATTATATAAATAAATTAGTTATAGTCGTTAAATATCACAAAACGACCAATCTCTCCTTATTTTTTCGATAATTAAGATATCATCATTAATTATATCTCTAATTGAAAGACAACCCAAAAAACGATTGTTGGATTTAGTATTTCAACTGTATTAAAATCTAGAGATCTAATTTTAATTAACAAATTCTAACATAGATTTATTTAAATTAACTTATTTAATCCCTTGACATTAATTAAATGGTTGTGACACCATAAAACCATATCAATTACCACTCTATTAAAAACAAATAAATTTTACTATTTTTAAAAAGTTGTAGTCTATTTTGACGTTATTAAATATAGACTTCTATTTACTAAAACCAAAACAATCATAAATATTAGATCATAGAGATAAAATAAATATTTACAAATATCAATCCAATAAAATTACTTAAATCTCACGGTTTTCATTTATCAAGAATTCAATAATTTTTTGACTAGAAAAATAAATTAGAATGAACTCATGAAAAAAAACTCACAATATGATTTTATTGTTGTCGGAAAAGAATGTAAAACTACAAGAAGAACAATATGTTTTCCGGGACTGTGGCCTTTTTCCACCAAAAGAAAAAATGTTTCCAAGTAAGGAATAAAGAAAATGTACTCTTTTCTAAGGCCGCCGGCTGCAACCCTTATGAAAGTGGAATTCCCTATTTCTCACCTTAGGAAATTATTCAAATTCGTTTCTATAAGAGAATAAAACTCTCTGATTAGAAATTCTAAACAAAATAGAATATTTTAAAATTTATATTATCCAAAAATTCACATCCTTAAATATTAGGCATGATAATAAAAATGAGTTAATTACTTGCCTAATTCTTAAAGTTTGCTCGAATTTCATAAATTAATCCCTAAAGTTAGAAACGCTACCTTGTAGTACTTAAACTTCAAAAAATATAACGAGTTAATCCTTCTGTCAATGATGACGACAGTCTGACCATTAACCAATGACATGGCATGATGTGGCAATATATGTGGATATGAAAAACTGATTTGTCGTTGACGTGGGATGACGAGTCAACATTTGGCTAACATGACACTGTCACGTCAGCACGAGGGGGCTATTATCATCATCTCACAAGAAAAAATCTCTCTCTCCTCCCTCCCCCTTTCTCTCTCTTCTCCCCCTCTCTCTCTCTCTCTCTCAGCAGGAAAAAAAAATTCTCCTCTCGCTCTGCCCCTCCCCCTTTCTCTCTCTTCTCTCCTCTCTCTCTCTCTCATCGGGAAAAAAAAATTCTCCTCTCTCTCCCCTCTCTCTTCTCATCCCCTCCCCTTTCTTGGCCGTTAACAACACTTTCTCTCTCTCCTTTCCTCTCTCTCTCTCACTAAAAAAACAAAAAAATGAAAAAACCTCCTTTCTCTCTCTCTCTTTCAAAATACACTTTCTGAATCTTCTTCGCAGGAATTAAGAGAGTCGATCACCATTCAGTGAAGAAGGAAATGGAGGGCGAGCAAAAAACGGAGAGGATGTGAGTGATGTTATCGCTACCGTTGTCAAGAACCGCAGCTACGGTCGCGGATGTTGCCAATGAACAAATTCTCCCTCACCAAATACGGCATCAATTATTCAGACAATTTCAAGGTTATTGGAGGATTGAATTTCGGAAATTTTAGGGTTTGTGGTATTTGAATTGAGTGAGTGATACTGGGTATCGCTAGAGAGAACAAGATTATGATTATGAGGTAACATCAAAAAATATTCCCTAAAAAGAGAAATGAAAGATACCCTGGCAAGTCCCAAATTGTCCTTTCCCAAGTTTAAATTTTAAACCACATGCTTTGTCTCTTTTTTCTGAAGTTATTTGTGTATATTTCTAAGAGTTAGTATAAAATTTTGGGGTTTGGTTTTGGTTCAGATTTTGATTCATTTGCAAGTCATTTGGGGCTGGCTGGCGTAGTTGTGGTGATGGAATCGAGCTGGGGCTTTGGGCCACTTCGCCGGAGTACGAATTTGGTGAAGGGGATGAGGAGGGTTTACTTGATTATGGATGGATTGCATTTGCACAAATGAACCAAAAAGGGTAAGCGGAAGGTACAGAGAAAGGCAGCAAAAGCCTCCATGGCCAGGAGAGTGGAAGCAAAAGCAAAGGCATGGTTATGGCACTGGAGCAATAAATGAGATCTTTTGTTATTTTGCACTTTGGAAGAATCACAAATAATGATAAATACCAATTGCAAATGCTGCTGCTGATGCTGCCGCCTCAGGATTATCGGTTTTGGGATTCTGAGTTACGAGGAAGAGTTTTATTCAGGACAGAATCATCGGTCTTGCTAATTTTGTTCAACTTGTTGTGAACAATCTCTTCTTTTCCATCTCCTCTTTGATCTTCACAATTTTGCCTACTTCAATACCATGAGATGCTGCAAATTCCTCATGGTTTGATTCTAGAGAAATGAACCTATTGCTTGACATGTCTTGAAGCATTTCTGAATTCAAAAACATCAAGTCTAAGGAACTTACATTGCTCCATCGATTCTTCAAAACAACATTGGATACTATTATCTTGTGCTTCAACTTATGCAAGACCTTCGAGTCCGTTCCTTCTCCTTGAATTAACAACTTATGCAAGAGATTTTATAGAGTTGTTTGAGATGGATTTGGTGTGGTCAAGTAGGTTTTTTTGGGATAGTTTTAAGGGTTTTCTTAGGTTGGTTCTTGTTTGTCATGACTAGAGATATCATTATAATTTTTTGAAATTAAGTAGTAACGAAAAGGTGGAAACTCTCTCTCTCCCCCTTTATCTCTCCACATTGACAGGAGAAGAAAGAAGTTGGATTTGGGTAAGAGAGAGAGAGAGAGTCATGGGGAATCGGGTAAGAGAAAAGAGAGATAGAGAGAGCGTTGTGGGGGAGCATGTCAAAGAAGTAGAAGAGGATGGTGGGACCCATCACTGCTGTGTGTGAGAGAGACCCATCACCACGTAAGCATAATAACATTGATGACCTCCCACGTCAATAACTTGCTGATGTGTCATCCCAGGTCAGCGACGAGTCAGCGTTCTTAGATCCACATATGCTACCACGTCATGACACGTCACCATTTAATGGCGAGCCTGTCGCCGTCAATGATGAAAGGACCAACGCGTTACATTTTTTGAAGTTTGAGTACCACAATCTAGCGTTCTTAACTTTAGAGACTAAATTGGGAAAATTGAGCAAACTTTAATGACTAAGCAAATAATTAACTCTGATAAAAATCTTCAAACCCTCAAATCTATCCCAACTCCTTCTTTTGAATATGCCATTAGGAAAGTAACTTGTTGTAGTAAATCTTCAAAAGTCTTGCACTGTCCCTTGAAATTAGCGTGCCAACGTGCTAAAAAAACGTTATTGTTCAATTTTCCTCCTTTGCATAATTGCTCCAATTAAACTCATTTTTCTTAATTTTTCTTACTAAGTCTCCTCCACTAATCGTAACATGTTAAATATCACAAAATATAGATATTAGTATAATATTTATTTAAAAATAAAGCAAAAATTAATCATAAATATTGCATTCATTTAAATCCTATCAAATTCCCTCACACCTAAATGATATTTGTCCTCAAATATCCCTAATTCAAATAAAACTAAAACTATCCACCTATTTTTTTATTCCAAGCTCCCAAGTCAACAAATATCATAAAAATTAAACTGAAAATATAATCGAAATAACAAGTATTTCACGGCGTCTTGCACTAAAACAACTACTATACATCCCAACAGCTCCTTATGAAATCCAAACAGCAAGATTCGACAATTTTCTCCAAAGGTTCACTCAAATGCACTCGAAAGGGTGAAAAATATATATATCTCTCTAATCAACAGCATGGAATGATCTTACTATGGGTTTGCAAATATATCAAATGTCAACCACTTAAACATTTGAATTTCATGCAACAATCTAAAAACTTTTTATTTGGTTGTAACGGGGTTAACGTTAAGAGTAAGATAAATGTGATATTTGAGAGTTAAAGCGTACCAAAGGAAATATATAATTAATCCACACAATTTTTATGACATTAACTAATCTTTATCTCAAACAAATAGTATACAAAAAGTGATTTCTTGCTGTTTAAATGTAAATGAATAACTCATAACCAATAGCATATAAGAATGTCAATCAATTTTTCTAATTTGCATAACTGAAGTATAAATAAATGAATTTTCAATCAAGATACAATATTTCTCTTTCTCATCTCTTTTTTTTCTCTCTTTTTTCTTTTTTTTTTTTGTTTTTTTTTTCATTTTTTCAATTTTTTTGATTTTTGAATATACATCAATTCCATGAAAATGTCAACACTAAAATTTCAATCATCTTCTTCATATTAAGATATACATATAATCAAAATCAAGCAATTAATTATATATACCTTTAAACAAGTGTTTGAAACGAAAGATAAAATAAAATGTTTGGTATTGTATTGAGGGGGTTATAAAGAAGAAAAATGGGGTAAAGAATCAAATTGGTTAACTAAGAGTTTATGAAATCAAGGTAGGGTATTTTTAGAAACACAAAGGGGGTAAAAACCTAAGTGTTTTTGTCATTTCAATGCATAAAATCCTAAAATATGGTCTTGATATGCAAAATAGAACAAATTCTAGAATATACATTCTAAAAGTGATAATTACTCATCAAGAAAAATAATCTAGAGTATAAATAGTGGAATTACTCGTTTTTTACTCAAAATCTCACTATTTAAGTAAGGTTTATATCAAATCTTGCATGTCGTCTTTCAAAGGAAACTATCTAAGACATGAATAGCCGTTTCAAATACAAAAAAACTATTGATACAAACTATTTTTCAAATATCTCCAGCCAACTAACAACATATATCAACAAAGAAAGTTTGAAATTTTTTTTAATGAAAACAAAACTTAAACAATTTCAGAAGAAAGAAATGCTTATAAAGAAAATTCATATGTATGTATCTAAAAGAATATCTAACATCCCCACACCTAAATCATACATTATCCCCAAATTATGCTCAAGTTAAGAGAGATAAAGAATACAAGAAAACCAATCAAACAATGCAAAAAATAAAGAAATGAAATAACAAAGTAGGGTAGAAAAATACTCCCCTAGGGTGGAGAAGGAAAAGGAGGAGTGAAACCCACAAACTCGAAAAATGCCATAATGTTCTTCTCTAAGTGGAAAAGACGCTCGTTGATTGTGTGCAATGTGTTTACTAAAGTGTGGTCCGCGGAAGGAAAAGGAACTGCTTCGTGCACGGGGAACCTGCATGGTGAAGGGAGCACTTTTTCAGGTGCTCACCCAATGGGTTAAAAAAATAGTGTTCATTTAAAATATAGAGAACACACATATGAACTAAGCAATCAAAATCCAGAGGGTTTATGGGGCATGCTATGTGTAAATCGTGATTATTCAAATCTAAAATGCCCAAATTCACTACTAAAAGGGTAATTAGGGAGCCTAAAATCAATGGTTGCTTTGGTTTATTCACACAAGGTTGAAATTGAGAGGCCACCCAATACCAAAAGTTGACCCGTTGGTTTGTTTGCATACACCATAAGAAGAATAGTTTAGGTTTAGTACAAACAGCAAAACCATCTTTTTGTCCGGAGATACTAAAAACTAGAAATCGATGAATTATTTACAATGTATTATCCTTTAAATTACTACACTTAGAATGCCTAGAATGGTAATTTGGGAGATCAATAAACATTTCAGACCATATGCGGACATATCACGAATTAAAGAGGGGGTAAAATCACAAATGTTATTTTGATATGTAGAGGATTGTGCCTAATTTTCACTAATAAACCCCAAAGCAATATTAAATTCAGTTAATGACAAATTGAAAGACAGATTTAGAAGTCGAAATACAATTAACTTAGGAGCATATGCAGTGAAATTCTTAGGTATGTAAAAGTGGAATGTAGTGTAAAACTCATAAGTTAATTCTTGTAATGCAGGGCAATTTAGATACAAATAAGGTTTCCAGCCAATTGCAGACAAATATGAGACAATTTGATCATGAATGTTAAGCAGTTGCAGAGAAGGTAAATGAAAATATTTGTAAGGAATAATGGGACGAACAGAGATTTCGGAGTACCTTTGTCGTACCTTAGCAATGTTGAATCGGAGATCGCCACGGAGTTGAGCATGTGAAGGAAGTAGCACAGACTTCCATTTTGCAATCCTTGAGCGCACGCGAGACTGCTGTGGTTGCGAAGGAGATGGATCAACAGAAACATTAGGAATCGGTGTCGATTTTGCTGGAGATAGGTCGACAGAAGTGGAAGATGTTGGATGGGGGCTCAGCTGTAACTCACTGTGGCTCGCTTGGGAGTTAGGATTTCACCAAATAGACCGCGATTGCTTGAAGAATTCGAGTAGGGTGTCCTGTTATGGCTCGAGGGTAGATTCATTGGCAAAATAGGTGGGGATTGAGAAGTAAAGGGCTTAGGGTTTGCGGGAGGCGACGAAGGGGCTTCGTCAATATCCGAAGATAGAGACACGTGAGAGGGTCCCGAAGGTCGCGATCCACAGGGCTAGTGGGAACAAAGTCCATAGCGATGTTGATGAATTTGTTTCTTTCCCATGGTTGTCGGTGAAGAAGATTCGAATGAGGAAGATGAAGGGGGTCTGCAATGGCGAAAGGAAAGGTGAGAAAGAGAAACCCTAAAAAAAAGTGCAAGTGTTAGAATAAAAAGTGCAATTCGTTCCTTTTTTTATTGTTGGCCGAAATAAAATGTGTTTAGGGTGTGGGCACACCCAAAACCAAAAGTATTTCTGTCCCATGCCCTAAACCAGAAGTGTTTCTATCCATGTATGCTCGTGGCAGAAATGAAGGTAATTTAGGAGGTGGGCATATCCTAAATCAGAAGTGTTTCTGTCCATGTATACTCCTGTGGCAGAAATGAAGGCAGTTTAGGGTGTGTGCAAGCCTTAAACCAAAAGTGTTTCTGCCCATGTGTTCCGAAGGGGGCAGAAATGAAGGTTTGTTAAGGCGTAGGCACGCCTTAACAATAGAGCTCTTCTAATTTTTTTTTTCAAATTGATTTCTTTTTACAAAATCAAGCCAAAATTAGAAACACGTAAACAAATAAATAAATAAATAAATTATAAAAGAGAAAATTGGGTTGCCTTCCAATGAGCGCCTTTGTTTAATGTTTTTGTCTCGACATTGTCTCCTTGCCACAATCTTCATTGTATGTGGGATGTGCCAATTGAATTTCCTCTATTGTAAAGACATCAAATCCGTCAATAAATGGTTTCAATCGTTGACTATTGACATTAAAAAATTTGTTAGTCTCTAAATTTTGAATTTCAATAGTATCGTAAGAAGAGATATTTACTACCGAATAGGATCCTGTCCATCGATATTTTAACTTACCCAACATAAACTTCAATTTTGAATCGAAAAGGAGGACTTTCTGACCTACAAAGAATTGTTTTTGTCAAAGAAGTTTGTCATGGGCAAGCTTGGTCATCTCTTTGTAAAGTCTTGCATTATCATAAACTTCCAAACAAATCTCTTCTAACTCTTGGAATTGCATTTTCCTTTCCATTCCCCCTTCCTTGGCATCTATGTTGCATTGCTTAACTATCCAAAAAGCACGATATTCAATTTCAACCGGTAATGACACAACTTACCAAAAACTAATTGGATTGTGGCATTTCAATTAGAGTTTTGAATGCAGTTCGATATGTTCAAAACGCATCCTCCAATCGTAAACTCCAATCTTTACAGTTTGGATTTACAGTCTTCTCCAAGATACTTTTGATCTCGCGATTGGAAACTTCCACTTGCCCATTAGTTTGTGGGTGGTACGTAGTGGCTACTCTGTGATTAACTCTGCATTTGCGCATTAAAGCCTCTACAGTGCAGTTGTAAAAATATGTACCTTGATCACTAATAATCGCCTTTGGTACCCCAAATCTACTAAAAATGTTAGATTTAAGGAAACCTACAACAACTTTAGAATCGTTAGTATGGGTAACCTTTGCTTCTACCTATTTCGAAACATAATCAACCACAAGCAAAATATATAGATAGCCACATGAACTAGGAAAAGGTCACATAAAATCCATACCCCACACTTCAAAAATCTCACAAAATCTCTGGCAACAGCGCCAAAATTTGGTGACTGTTAATCCAACCAAAAAATAAAAATTCCTACTTCACAAAAAATGATTTTAGGATGAGTAGAGTCGTATCCGTAGAAAATGACGAATTTATTTATTTTAAGAAAAATAAAAATAAAATGTAGGGGTTTGAGAAATTTCATCCCTAGAACATATGTTACCAATCTTTTAACAATTTTCATAACTTTTACAATATCGATAAGCATTCTTAAAGAGAGTTTCCAATAAAAACCAGTATCCAAAATTTTTCTAACTATCCTTTTGGGACCAAAATGACCACCATATGCATGACCATGACAATAAGCAAATATGGAATGAATTTCATCATTAGGTACACATCTACAACTGATTTGATCAGATCCTAGTTTCCACAAGGTTCATCCCAAATATAGTACTTAGAGTCATTTCTAATCTCGTTCTTTTGTGCAGTGCTTAGGCCGTGTGGTAAAATCCCAGTCACATGAAAATTGACAATGTCAGCAAACCAAGGTTCCTTACCTATTTTACCTTGTAGAATAAGCAATTGTTCATCCAGAAATGTCTCGAATATTGGTAAGGATTCTTCTTCACGTACCACTAGACTCAAGTGATCAATTATAGAGTTTTTGATTCCGTTCTGATCCTTAATCTCCCAATCGAACTCTTACAAAAGCAGTACCCATCGATAAGTTAAGATTTTGACTCTTTTTCGAAAGGAGATACTTTAGGGCTGCATGATCAAAATAAACAACAACTTTAGAGCCTAACAAAAAATATCAAAAATTTTCAAAAGCCAAGACTATGGCAAGAAGCTTCTTCTCCGTTGTTGTGTAGTTACATTGAGTAGGATTGAGTGTCTTTGATGCATAATAAATGGTATAAGATTGCTTTCCCTCCTATTGTCCAAGTACAGCTCCCATGGCGTAGTAGCTTGTATCGCACATCAATTTAAATAGTAGATTCCAATTAGGTGGTTGCAGAATTGATGCCAATGTTAGCAAAGTTTTCAATTTGTCAAAAGCCACTTTACACTTTTCTCCAAAATCAAATGGAATATCATTTTGTAGTAATCTTGAAAGTGGTTGACTATCTTAGAAAAATCCTTGATGAATCTTCAGTAAAAACCTACATATCCAAGAAAACTATGGATTCCCCGCACATTAGTAGGATATGAAAGATTAGCAATCAAATCAACTTTAGGCTTATCAACCTCAATACCTCTTGATGATATGACATGATCTAACACTATCCACTCATTGACCATAAAATGACATTTCTCATAATTAAGGACTAGGTTAGTATCAATACATCTCATAAAGACCTTGCACAAATTATCTAGGCATTGATTAAATGAATCTCCATACACTGTAAAATCATCCATGAAAATCTCGATACAATTTTCAATTAAATAAAAAAAATATTCATCATGCATCTTTGAAAAGCTTTCGGTGCATGACAAAGACCAAAGGGTATCCTACAATATGCAAATGTTCCAAATAGGCAAGTAAACGTGGTCTTTTCTTAGTCTTCTTGAACTACAACTATTTGGTAATATCCTGAATACCCATCCAAAAAACAAAAAAATAATTTCTCTGCTAACTTTTCCAACAGTTAATCAATGAAGAGTAAAGAAAATGATCCTTCCTAGTGGCTATATTTAATTTTCTAAAATCAATACACATCCGTCACCCCCGTTGGAAATCGCAATGGAACTAGTTCATTATTTTTATTTTTTACCAATTGAAATCCATCTTTCTTTGAAACCACATGAACCAGACTCACCCATCGACTATCAGAAATAGGATAGATAATTTCTAACTCTAATAGTTTCAAAATTTCCTTCAAAATAACCTCTTTCATGATAGGATTTAATTTGCGCTAAAGTTCTCTTACTGGTTTGGAGTCGAGCTCGAGCAAAATTCGATGCATACACATGGAAGGACTAATACCTTTGATATTCATCAAGATCCATCCAATGGTTATTTTGTACTTCCTTAACATGCTAATCAAACTTCTTTCTTGACTCTCCGTTAGGTCTTTCGCAATGATCACTGGCAAGATCTCATTATCACCCAAATATGCATATTTGAGATGTTTGGGTAAGGGTTTCAACTTGAGTTTCGGAGCCAGCATAATATAAGGAAGAATTCTTTCATTAGAAGAAGGTAAAGGCAGAAAGTTGTTTGTAAACTTTTGGGATAGCTCTGGCGTGGACTGCAAATCCATGATGACTTCCTTTGCCTCTTCGTCTTATGTTGATTCTGTATCTTTATCTGTCCAACCCTTTATTTGCACAAGATCAAGCTTGTCAAGCATCATATTTTGTTCAAAATTCTCATACACAATTGAATCAACTATACCAACATACAAAACGGATTCCGAATCATTAAAGTATCGCATGGTATCAAAACTATTGAATGTAACAATTTCGCCATCAAATTCAAATGACAAGATTCCTAGATCTATATCAATCTTGGTTTTCGCCGTTTCATGAAAGGTCTACCTAACAAAATGAGAGCAGGATTTGAGGAGTATGTTTCATCCATGTCAATGATATAAAAATTAACGGGAAAAATCAACTCATTAACTTTAAACAAGACATCCTCAATGATTCCCTCAGAGTATGAATTAGACCTATCACCTAATTGAATGATCACATTGGTCTCCTTTAAAGGTCATAAATTCAAATACCTAAAAATGGTTACAGGCATGATATTTATGGAAGCATCTAAGTCAAGCATTGCATTTTCAACCCTTTTGTTGCTTGTGATGATTGGTATAGTAAACATACCGAATTCTTACACTTTGGAGGTAATTTTCTTTGAATGATAGCGGAAATATTCTCACTTATGACTATTTTATCATTGCCCTCCAACTTGGGTTTTCTAGTGCACAATTGCTTGAGAAATTTTGCATACCTCGGCATTTGTCGGATGGTTTCAATTAGAGGAATGTTTATCTCCATTTTCAAAAGATTTCCAAGATTTCCTTCTCATCCTCTTGCTTCTTGAAACATACTAACCTACTAGGAAAAGGAGGTGGAATTGTTAGTTTTGAAGTTGTTTTGTTTGGTACCTCTTTACTTTGTGTGGTGTAACTTCAAGAGACATGGTTCTTTTCTTGTGTTCCTCCTCTTTGTGTGTTTCATTTGGTGAGAAATTTTGTACTTTTTTTTAACTTCTAAGCAGCATAGCACTAGCATTTTCCCTTAAATTAATTTTTATTTGGGATGGTAATTTTTCCTAACTCGCTTCGATTTTGCTCCCTACTGTTGCCAATTGTGACACTTGAGTATTGAGATTTTGAACACTTGCTCTTGTTTCTAGCAGGAATTTTTGTATGTCATGCATCAAATTTTTCACAAAATCTTCAACGGATGGTGCTCGATTTTGTGGAGATTGCTGCAATTGAAAGGGGGTCTCCCAAAAAATCCGTCTCTAATAGTGGACCAAGGTAAAAAAAATTAAAATAAAAAAGAAAACTATTAGTGACGGATTTTTTAGTGACAGAAAAAATCCATCGCTGATAGTTCCTTTTTATTTTTTTATTTTTTTTATTTTTTTATTTTATAATTATTTTATAATTATTTTATAATTATTTTATAATTATTTCTTTTCTTTTATTCTTTTATAATTCTTTTCTTTATTCTTTTTTTTTATTTTCTTATATGAGAGTGAGATAAATATTATAAAAAAGTGAAAGTTAGATAATAATAATTAAAAAAAATACTTCACATAAGGTATTATGGTCCAATGGTCGGAACACTCAAACATCACCGCTATGCACGGGTTCGATTCTGGGTGAAAGTAATTTTCACAAAAAAAGATGGCAGCATACAGGGTGCGCGAGCAGGTAGTGCGCGAGCAAGTAGTGGGCGCGTAGGCAGGGGCGCAGGCAAGCATGTGCGGGAGCGCACGCAAGCATGTGCGGGAGATCAGGCCTGTGTGTACACAGCCAAGCGCCAAGAATCAATTACGAAAAATTTTTGTCAGTGCACACGCAAGCAAGGGTGCAGGCAAGCATGTGCGGGAGCGCAGGCCCGTGCGCGCGCAGCCAAGCGCCATGAATCAATGATGAAAAATTTTCATCGTTTATAGTTTTATATATTGACTGCTATCAGCGACAATTTAGCGACGAACTTTTTAACAAAGGAATTTTTCTGTCATTAATTTCCCGCTGATAATTTTACATATTGTTTGCTATCAATGACGGTTTTTTTAACGACGGAAAAATTCCGTCGCTAATCTGTTGGTGATAGTTTGGCAACGGATGATTTCCGTCGGTAATATTTAGTGAGAAGATTTTTAGCGCTGGAAATTTTCGTTACTGATAGTCTTTAGCAACGGAATCTTTAGTAATAACGATAGATATTTCCGTCGCTGATACCATATTTTTTAGTCGTGGGAATGATAATAAAAATCTTCAAAATCCTCAAATCTATCCCAACTCCTTTTGAATATGTCATTAGGAAAGTAACTTGCTGCAGTAAATCTTTGCACTGTCCATTGAAATCAGCGTACCCGCATGCTAAAAAAACAATATTGTCCAATTTTCCTCCTTTGAATAATTACTCCAATCAAACACATTTTTCTTCATTTTTCTTCACTTTTCTTACTAAATTTCTTTCATCAATCCTAATATATCAAATATTACAAAATATAGATATTATTATAATATTTATTCAAAAATAAAATAAAAATCAATTACAAATATTACACTCATTTAAACCCTATCAGATATCCAAAAACAATTTTCTTGGTTTTCTTTTACTTGAAGAAAACATATTAGAATATGTCATTAAGTCCTGGTGTTTGGAGTAGAAGATGTAAAATAATAAGATAAGCCATTTGGGAAATTCAAGAAACAAAATTATGATAAGGATGAAGCAAGTTTAAATAATATATTCAATATTGTTTTAAAAAAAGAAGTGAAAGATAAGGAGAAAGACAAGAAGATTGAAAAGAAGAAAATGAAATACAAGAAGAAGAAGAAGAGGAAGAAGAAGATTCTGCTGCTGAAAGCAATAGAAATATGTATTCTTCACCCTTTCTCTTTAAACCCTTCTCTCTCTCTCCCCTCCCTCATTCTTATCTGTAAACTCTCCTTGTTCTCACCTACTCATCTTCTATCGGGAAAATTTGAAAGACTTTGAAAATACAAAATTTGAAGGGACTTACACATGAAATAATCACTATTCTTAAGGAAATTATGCTCCCACTATGTTGGGTTGACGGCAAATTCCTTTAGCATATGCAAGTCGAAATAGAAATTTGAGACAATAAATGCTCAAATTTCTCCCAAAAATGAAATAAATATTTTCATAATACGAAGAGTTTGTTTTGTTATCAATAATGAAAATTTTGAAGTGAATTTTTCCAATGGTGAGAAAGAGTATTTTATAGAAAATGAAGGTTTCAAATTATGAGATATTCCTTCATTTAAATGGTATAATGAATATCTCCTTTGATTTTAAAAAAATATATATATCTGTTTATTCAAGACGCATCACTTGATTATTAAAAAAATGATATTTTAATAAAAAAATATCAATTTATTTAATTTTCAAAATTGTATCTTTTGAATAAAATAATGAATAACTGAATTGGTACTTATTTTCTAATGCCCAAGTGCCCTATCTTTTACCCTTAAATAATTATTTATTTATTTATTTATTATTTTTTTAAGAGTCATTTGATGAAAATCACATTTTCCCTCTAATATACCATTTTATTCAAATTCAAATAGTTTCAAATTTGATGGGTTATAAACCCATCAAATTTTCTTTAACTTTTCAGTGTAAAACAAATGTTCACAACATGTTACAAACTATATCTAACAATCCTCCACTTTGTTTGTGATATCCATTAGCAATACAATTTCTTTTTAAAATTATCTCCATAATAGGTATCTGTTGACTTAAATTTAAAGGTAGTATTAATATTTTCAAAATTTTGTCAAAATTTATGGTGAATAATTATTAAATCTCAATTTCTCATAACAAGATCAGAAAAGATAATCTCATAATCCTTTACAAATTTCTAATATGTTCACTGTGAGCTTTAGCGTGTACTACCTCATGAATTCATAAACACTAATAAATTTTATTCCCAAAGTTTATTAGAAGTGGTATTACTTCTCGTGTTTATATGGGTTAATTTTAAAAATCTCAAATTTGGATTTTCCTCGTTTTTGAACCGAACAAAACTATATTATGTTTTTGTCCACATAATATGATTGACACAAAGTATAACCCCCACTATATTTTTTAATTTTGATTCCTAAAATAGCGTTAGCATCTCCCAAATCTTTTATTTTGAGTTGCTGAGTCAAATACCTTTTAGTATCATTTAACCTTGCGTGTTAGTCCCAAAGATTAGCAAATCATCTACATAAAAACATATGATCACTCTAAAATTTTTAATAAATTTAAAATAAATGCACTTATCTGTTCCATTATGTTTAAATCCATATGATAATATCACACTATCAAATTTTTCATATCATTGTTTTGGAATCTACTTTAAATCGTATAGGAATTTACTAATTTATGAACTTTTTTTTCATTAACAGGAAGGACAAATCCTTCTAACTGCTCCATATATACCTCTTCATCGAGATCATCATTTAAAAATACTATTTTAACATCTATTTGATGGACATGTAAATCATAGATTGATATTAAAGTAAACAATACTCTTATAGAAATAATCCTGGCAATAAGAGTATATGTATCAAAATAATCTCTCTTCCTTTTGTCTAAAACTTTTAGCAACTAGTCTTGCTTTAAAGGTTTACATAGTATTGTCTATATTATATTTTTTTATAAATATTCACTTATATTGAATTGGTTTTGAACAAGGAGGTAGATCTAGCAACACCCTTGTACCATTAGCTAAAAGAGAATCCATTTCATCATTTGTTACTTCTTTTCAAAAAGCAGAATCTCTTGAAACTAATGTTTCATTATATGTTTTGGGATCATTCTTCAAATGCAATACAATGGACATTTTATTTCGTACCTTAGTTCTATTTTCTTCATCCACGAATGTTAGTGCTTGTGAAAAAATAAAGTTAGAATCAAAATATTTTCTTTTCACACCCTTTTACTTCTTTTAGGATCTATAAACAAGTCAATTAACTTTTGTTTATAGAAAGAATTAGGGTATACAACAGTATCTTGCGCCAAAGCAGGAGAAGAAATTCCTTCATTTGATTGTGAATTCATAGATTGATCACCAAGAAATGTAGTTTTTAAATCATCAACGTTTCTTGACTCTATAATTACATTAGAGTCCAAATCCAACAATCTATATACTCTTAAATTTTTAGCATATCCCATAAAAACACTTTTAAAAGTTCTAAGACCTTATTTTGTAATTTTTAGATCTGAAACTTTATAATAGGTAATGCAGCCCCATACCCTCAAATAACCCAAATTTGGTTTCCTCCTTTTCAAAATTTCGTATGGAGAACTTTTCATTTTCTTTGAAGGCATTCGGTTGTGTACGTGATAAGCCGTTAATAAAACTTCTTCCAATAAATTTGTTGATAATTTGGCATGCATTAATATAGAATTAACCATATCAACTAATTTTCTATTTTTTCTTTCTGCCAAACCATTTTGTTATAGGGTGTATGGTGCACTTGTTTGATAAATCAAACCATTTTCTTCACAAAAATTAGAAAATTCCATTGGATAATATTCACTACCATAAGCATTTCATAGTATTTAAATTTTCTTTTCCAATTGAATTTCCACCAAAGCTTTATAACATTGAAACTTGTCAAATGCTTGATCTTTTATTTTCATCAAATAAATATAAGTGAATCTGGAATAGACATCTGTAAATGTTATAAAATATCTATTTTCATATCTAGTTAAATGACTATTTAATTCACATATATTAAAACGCACAAATTTAAGTAATTTTGAAATCATTTCATTTTTTGGGAATGGTTTCTTAGTCATCTTGGCTTGTATGCATATTCCACATTTTCTTGATTCTTTATTGGCACATGAAATAAAACCATATCTAGATATAAATTTAATTGAATTAAAATTAATATGGAATAAACGTGCATGCCAGAAATCAAAAGAAGATTCAACAATATAAATACAAATTTTAACTTTATTAATATTTAATTTGAACATGCTATCATATGAATATTCATATCCTATGAATATATTATTTTTAGATACAATGAGTTTTTCTGTCTCTCTGACAATTTTCATACCTTTCTTACAAAGCACACTTATAAAAATTAGAATCTTTCTCACATCTGGAACATGGAAAACATTTGTCAAGATCAAAAGAAGATTCAACAATATAAATACAAATTTCAAATTTATTAATATTTAATTTGAACATGTCATCATATGAATATCCATATTCTATGAATATATCATTTTTAGATACAACATGTTTTTATGCCTCTATGACAATTTTTAGACCTTTCTTATAAAATACACTTCTAAAAATCAGATTCTTTCTCACATCCAGAACATGGAAGACATTCGTCAAGATCAACTTCTTTCCTGAAGTAAACTATAATTCGATGGTTCCCTTTCTCATAACTTAGGCTATGTCATGATTCCGATAAGAACCTTTTCATCCTTGGTTGTCATTGCGTAAACTTTGAAAAGATCTTTATTATTGCAAACATGCACAATAGCATCGGAATCATACCACTGGTTAGAAGATTTTCCTGTTATTACCATATTACATTTTATAACCATGCTCCTGTTGAGTCCTGCAATCATGGCAATAATTTCTATAGTGCTAGATTGATATTCAACCACATTTGTCTTCTTGTTTCTAGTGTTTTCCTCTAATTTCAATTTTTTTGTAAAATCTGCACTCTTTCTTAAATTAGCATTTCTTTCCATAGAAAAAACATGACTTTTTTTTTTTTTTGTTCTTGCTATTGGTAGATCCATCTTTAGAGATGTTGTCATACTTTTTTTTTCTTTCCTCCGTTCTTAGCACTATCTCGACTTGATTTATCTTATATTTAGATTCCAAAAAATATTTATTTTCATGATTTCGAGTTTTCTCTTCAATTCGAATATACTTTAGAAATTGGTTTATAGTAAAATCTTCAGAAGTGTGTAATAGTTTCTTTTGATAATTATTCCAAGTGGTTGATAATTTTGAAATAATTGTAGCCACTTGTAATTATTCTTACATTTCTAATTTTAAATTATTGAGTCTAGACACTAAGACCAGCTATTCATTCACTTGATCCAATTTATAATCCACCATTTGAAACTCAAAAAATTACATACTAAGAAATCCGTCTATACCATACTTTATAGAAGCATACTTGTTCTCCAATACTTTTCATATTTCTTGTGGGGTCTTGAGTCAGTGAAACAAATCATTTAGTTGATCAGATAGAGAATTTAGAATGAATCCTCTGCAGCAAACTTCATCATCTTGACGTTTTTGGCAAAGGGTTTTGATTTCATCAGTGTCATTTTCACACGGTTCTAGAATGGGTGGTAAGTTTGGATTTAGAAAATAAACAACATTCAACTCGGTAAGAAGGAATAGTAATTTATCCTTCGAGCAAGTGAAATTTATCCCATCAAATCGGTTTAGTTTGAATATTTTTGGATTGATCATCTTGTTGAAGATAGAATAAGAACTAGTAACGTCAATTGCAAAATAATTTCCTTAAGATTATTGGGAAAATTTGAAGGATTTCAAAAAAGCAAAATTTAAAGGGACTTACACGTAAAATAATCACTTCTTTAACGAACACTATAAAAAAAGACAAAATTTGTGACAAATTTGAAAGAAAAATTCGTCGCAAAACAAAATTTCGACGAATTTTGCAACAAATATTTTTTCGTTGCTAATAAGTTGTCGCAAAATTTTAGAACAAAAAATTAATTACTCGTCGCAAAAATTTCCAACAAATATTTATATGTCTCCAAATTCATCGCAAATTTGCAACGAAAAATTATTTGTCGCAAATTTGCAACAAATCAAATATTCGTCATAAATTTTGTAACGAAAATTTTTCCCTCACAAATTTTGTGACGAATAAATTTTTCGTCGCAAATTTTGCGACGAATAAATTTTCATCGTGAAATTTGTGACGAATATTTTATTTGTTGCAAATTTGCGATGAATAATTTCTCGTCGCAAAATTCATCACAAATTTGCAACGAAAAAATATTAGTCGCAACTTTTGCAACGAATTTTTTTCATCGCAAATCTGCGACGAATTATTTTTCGTTGCAAAATTTGTGACGAAAAAATATTTGTTGCAAATTTTGCAACGAATAAGTTATTTGTCGCAAATTACCAACGAAAAATAATTCGTCGCAAATATGCGACGAATGTTTTTTGTTACAAAATTTGTTACTAATCAAAATTTACAATTCAAATTTAGCAATAAAATTTACGACGAGCATAGTTTTCAGGGACAAATTTTGCGACAAATATATATTTTGCGACAAATATAATTTTTTTTGGCATATTTGGACCATTTTTCCCTATATAACCTATTTTTATACCTGCTCACCCAACCTCATCAACAATTAATCATTCAAATCGTTTTTAATATCAAATTTCAGCCATCTATACTCATTATTATAACTAATTATTCAATAAGATCAATAAGTTAAAAATTCAACAAGAAATCATAATAGTAATATCAAAGATAAAGCAACATCAAGTCTAAATATTAAAATATTAATAACCATACATAACCAAAAAAATCAATGTAACGAGTATCAAAATATAATAGTCAAATAACAGTATACAATTTCAAGCACGACCTCCACCATCACCATCATCATTATCAACATCGAAGAAATCATCACCTTCATCACCATCGCAAGCATCATCAGGAGGAGAAATAGAAAGGGGAATCTGATTTGGAGCGGAGGCTAACTGAAGATACTGCATGATTAACATTTGCTGCGTGCGTAACTCATTCATTTCTTGTGTGTGCTTTGTTTGAAGTTCATTGAATTTTCGATCTCTTTGCAGCAATAACTCTTTCAAGTGGCTCGCCTCTTGATTCAATTGATTTATTTCTGCCCTGACTGTTGATAGGGTGGAAGAAGATGAACCAATAATTTTGTAAGTTCTGCTCAAAGAACCTAACCCAACTACTCTACCTCCTTTTGGTCCATCAGTCATCTCGAGCCATATATTCATATTTCTCCTGTATTGTCAATAGAAAAATTAAAATAAATTTATAATAACAATATAATACAAGCACATATAATCTTGATTAGATAATATATATATATATATATATATATATGAAAGAAAATAAAAAAAATTTGTAACATAAATCATGAGACTATATAAGATCTAAATTATGAACATTCATATTAATATCGAATAAGTTGAAATTTATGAAAAAAAATAAAAGAGAATTTCTAGCAAATAATTCATTAGAAATCAAAGAATCAAGTCAGCAATAAAAATAAACTTATGAGAAATTAACTTAAAAAATTTATCTTCCTACATTGTTATGATATGTTCAACATAATATGTTCAAATAAATATTGAAAATGTTCATTAAATAATTGAAAATTTTGAAATTACAAATCTTAATTGCTCTAACTCTCTCTCCGCTCCAAGTCTTGCCTTTTTTCTGAAATGTGCATGTGAAAGTATCTAAAAATGAAGGCTCGATCCCCGTTTCCTTGGCCTAAAATAAAAAAACACTGTTAGAAATAATGAAATAGTTTAAATTAGATAAAAAAAATTAGTGTTTGTATAAAATTACCAATCTATTTTTATGTTCACCGATATTGATCGAGCCTCCCGCATACGTCGCAAACGATTCCCCTGAATTATAAGTTTGGTTTTTTTTATTCTGCTTACTTTTTCGTTTGCTCTCCTCCGATTCTCAAAAATTCACAATCATGCCCCAATTTTGCTCGATGATGTAGTTAAGCTTTTTTTCGTGTCTCTTTGCATGATTTTAGAACGTGTCAAATATGATCGTCATATTTTTTCTTGAAAATCATTCTTACTTCCAATTTTTTAGTCTCGTCCTAAGTGAATACTCACTGCAATGAAAAAAAACCAATAGATTATAAAGTTATTAATTTAATTTCATATATAAACTGATTGTGATAACTTATCTTGAACTCGTTCCACCATAGTTCTTTCGTTTTTTCCAGAGTGCTTGTGTAAGTCATCGAAATCCCTCCCCAATGGTTTTTCACTATTCTATTAAGCTCGTGAATAATATGTACAGAATTTGTAAATCTATCATAAAGTTTCAAACAAACAATATTAAATAAATAAGATAGTTAAAAGAATAATTTGTTTTATAAATAAAAGAAATAATACATCTAAAATTTTAAAATTTAGTATTTACAAATTTCCATAAAGGGTTATCAACTCTCGATTGTCTTCCCTATCTGCATATGAGTATTCTACTGAAGGAACCGGCGAAGGTAAATTACTAACCATGTGTTGAGAATGTGAAGGGTCTGCAACAGAAAGTGGAGGCAAAGGTATATTGTCGGCAAGGAAATGGGATCGCGAAGGTGCCGAAGCAGACTGCAAAGGTGAAGAGCAAGAATTTCCATCAGAATTTTGTCTATGACTGCTACGTCGAACTGTCAATCATAATATATTTGAAACAAAAATAAAAAAATAAAAATTACATGTTCATTATATGCATAATGAAAAACATAAATAAACTTACCATATTTAATTTGACAAATTAAATGCAACGAAACAAGGTACCAATATGTCAAGAAATCTTCTTTAATGAGCTATAGAAAAAAAGATAGTATATTAACAAATTAAATATATAAATTTAAGAATGAGACAGTAAATAGACAAGAAATTGAGTAACGAAATTTGTAAATTATATGTGTCGACTAACTTACCCACTAACAAAAAAATAGATTATCAGATATCAAGATAAATATCCGATTTTTATTATATTAAGAGAACAAAACTTATCCGTCATAAAAAATCAAAATCCACATTGTCATCCTCATCCTCATCATGTGTCTCAAAATTAGACTCTTCAACATCATTTTCATCAACATCCTCATCCTCCCCATCCCCATCCCCATCATCTGTCTCAAAATTAAATTCTTCATCGTCTTATTTATGAATTTCACTTGCATCCACATCTATCATTACTCCGCTGGGATCTCGTAACGTTGAAATATTTTATTTCTCGGTTTGAACTGTATTGGCAACTTCCTCTTGTTGATATGTTATGTCTTCCTAATGCTCCTCAATCTTTTTCTGTGCTTTCATTTTATAGACAGCCTACCAATCAATTTTGTCACGTTTCAAACTATGATATGAAATATAAAATACTTGAATCGTTTGTTGTGCCAATACAAATGGTTCATATCTTTTATATAATTTTTTATGATTTATTTCAAACAAATTAAACTGTGGGTGCATTTTCATTCCTTTAATAGGGCCAAACCAGCAACATATAAATAAAACAACCCGTAATGCTGGATCAGGGTACTCTAGCTTTACGATTTAATCCAACAAACCATAAAAATCATTTTGACCTCCACCATCATTCGATGACTAAACACAAACCCCATTATTCATTGTCATTCTCCCCATTCCATATTCTTCAGTATGAAAATTATACCCATTTATAAAATATGTTGGCCAAGTTCATACCATTGATTTTGGATCCCATGACAGATAGATTAACAATTTTTGCTTAACTTGAACTTAATTATCATAGATCTAAAGTCAAATAAATATGTTAATATGTTTTAAAGTAATATTTTAATAATTTATAGTCTACTTACATATTTTTTGAACCATGGTACAAATTATTCATCGCAAAAACGATCAAACTCATAACTCGAAAGTTCAGAATATACGTTTTGGACAATTATACCATCAAAGAAAATAAATTTTAACACAAATAATTTACGATATAAGAAATATATAAAATAGAAAATATATATTAACTCGATATATAGCTTCATTTCTGGACAGTTCAATAAAATATATGTGTGGGCTGCCTGCCATTCTTGACCAGTTAAGTATCTATGCTTACATGTCCACTTGGTCGACCAAGGTAGTTAAAAATTGAGAATAACTTCAAATTGGGATCAATAGGACTCTCATCATTTCTTCTCGCTCTCCGCCTCTTGCACTGAACGTGAGACTCAAAATAATATGATACAAATGTTGTTACTTCCTTTACAATGTATGCATTGACAATAGAGATTTCAACACGTGGCGTATTTTTCAATTTTTTCTTCAAATGATATAGGAATCTAATTGTAATAAAATAAAATATATTAGAAAATTATATGTAATGAAACTAGTAATTTTATAAGCCTTCATAACGAAGTATAAAAGATGAAAAACTCATCTTTCAAATGGATACATCCATCGAAATTGGACAGAACCTCAAACTTTCCGCTCATATGGCAAGTAAACCAAAATATGTTCAATGGAATCAAAAAATGCCTATGGAAATATCCTTTCTAAATTACACAAAATGATTGGAATCTCTCTCTCTAACATCTCCATGTGTGAATGTCTCAACATTGTCGAGCAAATATCATGAAAGAAAATGCTTAACTCCGTAATAGCACTCCAAACAAAATTCGGTAAGAGTTCTTTAAAAACAATAGGAATTAGTCTTTCCATAAATATATGACAATCACGACTTTTCAAACCAATCAACTTACATTCCTTCAAATCAACACATCTTCGAAGATTTGAGACAACCATTAGGAAATCTCAATGATTTCAACAATTCTCAAAACAATCCGTCTCTGATTCTTATTGTATAAACTGTCTTCGGTTTTGATCTCCTACTACTTTCATTGACATCAAGAGTGGGTCGTTTACAAAGGAGTCGCATATCTTTTCTTACATGCAAGTTGTCTTTCGTTTTCCCAGTGATATCCATAACTGTATTTATCATATTATCAAAAATATTATTCTCGATATGCATTACATCGAGATTATGATGAACCAAATGACTCTACCAATATGGTAAATCTCAAAACATACTCCATTTAGTCCATTTTTGTGAATAACCATAGCCATATGTTGTATCATGTGGCTCTTCAATAACAGATGGAAAGTTAAGGACTCTATGCCAAATTTGTTCACCGGTTAATCTCAATGGAGGAGGTGTTTTTTCAATTCTATTCTTAATGAATTCTTTTTTATTTCTTCTGAATTTATGAGTTAACGGTAAAAATTGTCTATAATAATCAAAATAACTCACTTTCTTCCCATGTTTTAATTTGAATGACTTTAATCTCTCCAAACATATTGGACATCCTAAAATCCCAGCGGTACTCCATCCCGATAACATACCATAAGTCGGAAAGTCATTTATGGTCCAAAGAAGAGCAGCCTTCATTACAAACATCTGATTAGTATGAATATCATATGTAGGAACACCTTCATCCCATAGTTGTTTCAATTCCGCAATCAATGGTTGCAGGTAAACATCTATTAACTTTTTCAGATTTTGCGGGCCAGGCACGACCAATGTTAAAAACATATATAGTGCCTTTATACACATACCAAGTGGAAGATTATATAGAGTTAAGATAACTCACCAACAAGAATAAGTTCTTCCTGATTTGCCAAATGGAGCAAACCCATCAGCACATAGACCTAACCTAATATTTTGAGTCTCTCTCGCAAACTCAGGATATGTTCTATCAAAATATTTTCACGCCTCTGCATCTAAAAGATGACACATTAACCCCTCTTTTGTTTCATGATTTGCATGTCAAGTCATGTGTTCAGCAGTGGTCTCAGATGCATAAAGCCTTTGTAACTTATGAGTTAAAGGCAAATAAAACATTTGTCTGTATGATTTACATTGATTACATTGATTACAGAATTTACAAAACTCTGCATCTTTATCATCTCCCCAATATAGTATATAAGCATCTCTGCAAACGTCTATTCTTTCCATATGAAGACCTAATTCTTTCATCAGCTTTTTCATACTGTAGAAACATTGGGCATAATGTGATCACGCGGTAATACTTCTCCAATAACTTGAACAAAATCATCAAAACAATTCTCAGACACATTATGCTCTGCCTTAACATTCAACAGTCTTGCAGTTAAAGATAGTTTGGTGTGGCTATCACAACCAGCTCACAAAAGTTCATCTGCAGCTCTTGGCACTTCCTGAAATTGGTGAGATGATTCATTATTCACATTCTCATCAACATCTGGTACTTTTACCTCCTACAATGGTGATGCATAACTAGTATACCCATGTTCAAATGTTGGAGCAAAGCTAAAACTTGCAACGCTTGGTTCGGGAACAAAATTTGGACCCACTGCATCAATTACCATCCTCTGATATAGATTCAATTGATCATAATAACTCTAATCCCCATTAACTGAGAATTGTCTGTTTCGTCCATACTCATCAGAAATGAACGGTTTACCATGACATGTCCAATTATAGTAATTCGGGGTAAAATCAACTCTACAAAGATGTTCTCTAATTTTATCACACTATAAAAATTTACCATTATGACACCTTCTACACGGACACCTTAACTTATTTTCATTCATAAAATCAACATGACTACAAGCAAAATCTAAAAATTGTTCCAACCCAAAAATAAACTCATTAGCTAAACCTCGACGGTCAGATAAGTTCTTTTTATACATCTAACTACTTTCGTTATGCATTTTCCTTGTCTCCAAATTTAAAATTTTTTTAATATTAATAAAAATGCTAAAAAAACTACTAAACCATCAATACTAATATTATCATTAATCCCAACTAAGTTCACATAACAATAAATAATAACGTTAATTGCACAAAACTCAACATCATCAATAATACTAACCTTAATTTCACAAAATTTAATATAATAATAAATAATATTGTAAACTTAATTAATATCAAACAAATTAACTAAATTATTACAATAACATTAAATATTATCATATAATTAAATAAACTATAAAATATTAAACATTTAACAACATTGATTATTTAACTAATCGATATAAGATTTACTATAAATTGCTGATTATTGTTAATATAATATTTCACCTAATCAATTATCAACACTTTCGATTTAAATTTAATATAAAAAATTAAATTTAACAAATCTAGTAATATCATTAAATCAACTACTAAATACAATAAGAATAAACTAATATAAAAATAAAAACAATACAAATATACAAATTAATATAATTGTATTTTCCAATAATTACAGTTCAAAGTAAAACAATTCTCACCACCAAATAATAACTCATCGATAGACTCAGATATCAACAGCAGCAATAGCTTATAATCCAAATATTCGAGAATTGCAAAACCTAACACATAAAAAACAATTATAAATAACTAATATATTATTAAAACAATATTATAAAAATATTTTTTTAAATAACATTTCTAAAAAAATAAAAAAAAATCCATAAAAGTAGAATGTTGGATGGGCCGGGCAAAGCCTAATGGGCCGAGCAAGGGCCGAGGCCCATGGGCCATGCTGGGCTGCTCAGGGGCTTGCTGCACCAATGTGAGGCTGGGCATGCAGGGGCTAGCAGCCCCTTCGCACGTCTGGGCCGTGAAGGGGCTACGGCCCCTTCACGCGGTGGGGCCGCGTAGGGGCCAGCGGCCCCTTTGCGCTGCTGGGTCGAGTAGAGGAGGTGGCCCCTTGCCGTGGCTGGCACGCGAAAGGCAGATCCGGCAGCTTGGCCACCTGATCTGCCTTATAGAGCTCAAATCTAGCGGTTGCCACCGGATCAACCATCTATGGGCCAGAGAGAGAGAGAGAAAGAGAGATTACCTAACACCATTGTAGATCCGACATCCCTTCCGCCATCTCTCGCAGAACCACCTTCGCGGCTATTCGAAAATGAACAAAGCGAGAGAGAGAGAGAAACAGTAAGAGTGAAGGAAGTGTGAAATATATTGAAATTGGAAACAAAAATTTTTTGTCCTTAAATTCGTCGCCGAATCAAGGATGAAAACATAATTCATCCCTAAATCAGGGACGAAAAGTTTTTTCGTCCCTGAATCAGGGACAATATTTTTTTCATCCCTAAAGTTGAGACAAAAATTGTTTTCGTCCCTAATTCAGGGACGAAAATTTTTTTTCATCGCTTCGCAGAACCACCTTCACGGCTATTCGAAATGAACAAAGCAAGAGAGAGAGAGAGAGAGTAATAGTGCGAGTGACGAGGAAACACTGAATATATTGAAATTAGGTACAAAAATATTTTGTCCCTAAATTCGTCCCTGAATCAGGGACGAAAAACAAATTCATCCAAGAATCAGGGACGAAAATTAAATTTTGTCCCTAAATCTGGGATGAAATTTTTTTTCGTCGCTTAAATTTGCGACAAAAGAATAGCTTTGTCGCTAAATTTCCGATGAATATATGTTTTCGTCATAATTTGCAACGAATTTAGCAACAAATAATTTTTTCTTTTATAATTTGCAACGAATTAAGTAACGATACTTATGGTTTTTGACAAATAACTCATTGAATGCACTAAAATAGAAATTAAATCGACAAACTATTAACAATATTTGCGTACTATGATATAATTATAAAAAAATATTTATTATATTGATCATTAATTAACAAATATTTCTATTTTAACTCTTAGTTTAGTGAATCGAATACTTAAATAAATTTATAAGATAAAGTTATCAGTGTTGGGAATGAAAAATTAAACAGACAATGAATAGAAAATGAATATACTAATAATAATCTTTTGTAACAATTTAAACGATTTGTAAAGTTATAGAAAATGAATGTAACAATTTAAAAGATTACACCATATTATCATTCTTTTATATAAATAGATAATGAATGAACTATTTTATATAAGGTTTTTTGAATATCTTAAAATTCTATACGCTCTCGGTGCGTATCACCGTTTATAAATCGTTTTTAATATTAGAAAATGTTTCTAATACAAGTAATTAAAAAAGTGACAGAAAAATAAATTTTAACGATGAATTTTGCCACAAATGTTATATTTGTCGCAAATTTATAACAAATTTAGCAACAAATAATCGAATTTGTTATGACGAAATAAATATTTATCGCTAAATTTGTGACGAATTTAGAAATTCGTCGCAAATTTAGGACAAATTCATTTTCATCCCAAATTTAGGGACGAATTGAGAAATTCGTCGTAAAATTTTGGAATGCATAAACGAATTCGTCTCAAATTTAGAGACGAATTTCTATTTCGTCCAAAAAAATTTGGGACAAATTTTTTTTTTGTCCCAAATATAGGGACGAATTTTTCATTCGTCGCAAATTTAGGGACAAATTTTTTATTCGTCCCAAATTTAAGGACAAATTTTTAATTCATTACAAAATTTGGGATGAATTATAAATTTGTTGCAAATTTAGCGACGAATTTTGAAATTCTTTGCAAATTTAGCAATGATTTTTTTTTTCGTCACAAATTCGCAATGAATTTTGCGTATAAAATTTTTCGTCAAAAATTTACAATGAATTTTGTAATGAAATTTTTTTTGTTGCTAAATTTACGACAAAAATTTTTGTGTTGCTAAAATCGTGGCTAATTTGTGACGATACCATTTTTTGTTGCAGATTTACGACGAATATTTGTCGTTGCTATAATTCATCGCTGAATTCTTGTTTTTTGTAGTGGAAATTATGTCTTCACTATGTTGCTGGCTAAGTTGATGGTAAATTTTTTTAGAATATACAAGTCTAAACAAAAAATTGAGATAATAAAATCTCAAATTTCTCCCAACAAAAAAAATTAGAGATTTTCATAATACAACAAGTTTGTTTTTATTGCCGATGATTGAAAATTTTGAAGTGAATTTTTCCAATGGTGAGATGGAGTATTTATATAAAATGAAGGCTTGCAATTATGAAATATCTCTTCATTTAAAGGGCATATTAAATATATCCTTTTGATTTAAAAAAATACTTGTTTATTTAAAAGGTATCACTTGATTATTAGAAAATAACATTTTTATCAAAAGATATCAATTTATTTAATTTTCAAAATTGTGTCTTTTGAATAAAATAATGAATAACTAAATAGACACTTATTTTCTAATGTCCAAGTGCCAAAGTGCCCTATCATTAACCCTTAAATAATTATTTATTATTTATTTATTTTTTAAGGTTCATTTGATAAAAATTACATTTTCGTTTCAACACACACACCATTTCGACATAATTAAAATAGTTTCAAATTTGATGGATTATAAATCTATCAAATTTTCTTTAATTTTTCAATATGGGACAAATGTCGATAATATATTACAAACTATATGTAACACCTTCTCCACATTTGCTTTGGGCTAGGTTAGACCCAAACAAAATCCATCCGAACCCGAGGTGTTTTGGTCGGGTTAATTTGTTATACTGGGACGGATTCGAGTCATTAATTAAAAAACTCAAATTAACCTGATTCGCCTGAATTAAGCCAAATATATTTGTAATTATATTATAATTATAAGGGTAAAAGTGAAACTAAGACAAACATTGCATTGTAAGGACCATATATATATTTGTTTAGAAAAATCCTAACCATTATCTTTCTATCATCTCCAACACTGTCTCTCTCTAGCCATCTCTATCTCAAAACATCATTCCAGTGGCTCAAATCCATCGACAATATGGTAACCGATCTTGTTTCATCTTTTCTTTTTCTATGCTTTAAATTCTTCCCATTTTTTTTCTTCGTCTTCAACGATCGGTAAGAGAAAATATTTTTTCTCTTTCTTTTTTGATTTGAATATAAAACTATTTTTAAAAATTAAAAATTTTTCAAATTTTTTTCCTTTTGTTTTTTTATCTTTTTTCTGAATATAATAAATACAAGACTCTTTAAAAAAAATTACCTTTGAGTTCTATATAGCAAAAACAAAAATAATAAAATTTCTCCTTTCTTTGTTTTCACTAGAAGAACAATGTTTAAATATTATTTTAAAATTTTTAGATTAAAAAAAAAAGGAATTTTCATGTTCAAGTCTAAGTAATTTGCTTGACTTCAATTTGGGGCAAAAAAATAGAGCAATGTACCAAAATGACACAAAAAAAAATTAAAAAAAAACCTAAGCGGGAAAAAATTTCCCCAAATAACTCGTATTTGTCGCGGGTTGAAACCGCGACCGTATTTGTTGCGGGTTGAACCCGCGACCGTATTTGTTGCAGGTTCACCCTGTGACAAAGCCACGTGGGGCCTTTCCGCGTCTTGAAAATGCGGAAAGCCTGAGCATTCCGCGTCTTCCCAACGTGGAAAGCCTGGCTTTCCACTGTGGCCGCGACATGTGGCATCCACGGATTGAAGACGTGGAAACCATCCCTTCACTCGGACTTCGCTCTTCACTTCCTCTCCCATTTTGCATGCGAAGTCTCCGCTTTCCTCTCCTCCTCTCCTCTCCTCTCATCTCCTCTCCTCTCCTCTTCTACACGCCTCTCCTCTTCTGCAGACGAAGAACCCTAACCGAAGGCTCACAAATTTCCCTAGATCTAACAATTCAGAGAAGAAAAAAGCTGCTGAAATTGCTGAAATTATTGGAGCATTCAAGATTAGACAATATTTTGTCTAAAAATTTTAAATGTATAAAATTTTTCCTATCTCAATTTAAATTATTTTAGATGCATAATTTTATAAGAATGTGTATTTGTGAATGCAATTGATATTTTAAACTAGTAGATTTGTATGAAATTTACTATTAATTTTTAATTAATGACGTTTTTAATTAGGTTTTAGTGAGATTAATTAATATAATAAATATTAAAAAAGTAGTTACTATAAATTAATATGAAATAGTAATAGTTATATTAAACTATTAATTATTATAAAATTTGTAGTTTAAATTATTTGAAATGACTATAATTATATTAAAATATTTTTGATTAAATTAAAAAATTTTAATATAAATGACTATAATAATACTTATAAAATATTATAAAATAAATATTTACAATTTATAAATTAAATATTTGAAAATACTTTTAAAATATTTTAAAAGATTATAAATTAATACTTTAAAAATACTTTCAAAATATTATAAAATATTATAAATTTTAAAATTTAAAATAAATGACTATATTTAAATAGTTTTAAGTGACCATATTTTAATTACTTAAATAAATTAAAACTTTGACTAAATATTAATGTTGATGTTTAAAAAATTTACGTTAAAATATTTTAAATTAAACGATTATATTTAAAATTAAAATGTATTAACGTGTAAATGGTATAATTTATTAATACTTTTAGTTTAATATAAAAGTATTAGTAAATATTAAAAACATGTAACATTTTTTATTAATAATTAAAAAATTTTATTTTAAAATTATTTAATAAATGATTTTAGTTAATATTTAGTGATTTAATTCAAAATATTAAAATTATTAAAATTAGTATTTTTATGAAATTGTAAATTTATTTTTATCATTCCATTATTAAAATTAGTATTACAAATATAAAGTGAGTTTAGGTTTTTAGATTAAATTTATATATAATGAAGATTAAAATTTAATTAGTAGTAAGTTAATATAATAATTTAGTAGTAATTTTATTTTTATTGGTATTTTTAAATAAAAAATAGTAATAGTTATATTAAACTATTAATTATTATAAAATTTGTAGTTTAAATTATTTGAAATGACTATAATTATATTAAAATATTTTTGATTAAATTAAAAAATTTTAATATAAATGACTATATTAATACTTATAAAATATTATAAAATAAATATTTACAATTTATAAATTAAATATTTGAAAATACTTTTAAAATATTTTAAAAGATTATAAATTAATACTTTAAAAATACTTTCAAAATATTATAAAATATTATAAATTTTAAAATTTAAAATAAATGACTATCTTTGAATATTTTTAAGTGACCATATTTTAATTACTTAAATAAATTAAAACTTTAACTAAATATTAATGTTGATATTTGAAAACTTTACGTTAAAATATTTTAAATTAAACGATTATATTTAAAATTAAAATGTATTAACGTGTAAATGGTATAATATATTAATACTTTTAGTTTAATATAAAAGTATTAGTAAATATTAAAAACATGTAACATTTTTTATTAATAATTTAAAATTTTTATTTTAAAATTATTTAATAAATTATTTTAGTTAATATTTAGTAAATTAATTCAAAATATTAAAATTATTAAAATTAGTATTTTTATGAAATTGTAAATTTTATTTTATCATTCTATTATTAAAATTAGTTTTATAAATAAGAATAAATTTAAATTTAATGAAGATTAAAATTTAGTTAGTAGTAAGTTAATACAATAATTTAGTAGTAATTATATTTGTATTGGTATTTTTAAATAAAAAATAGTAATAGTTATATTAAACTATTAATCAATATAAAATTTGTAGTTTAAATTATTTGAAATGACTATACTTATATTAAAATATTATAAAATAAATTAAAAAGTTTTAATATAAATGACTATATTAATACTTATAAAATATTATAAAATAAATATTTATAAATTATAAATTAAATTTAGAAAATACTTTTTAAATATTTTAAAAGATTAAAAATTAATACTTTTAAAATAGTAAAAAATTTTATAAATTTTAAATTTTAAAATAAATGACTATATTTATTGTTTTAATGAATATAGTATTTATTGTTTTATTAATTGATTTAATTTTAAATTGTTCAATTTTTTTGTATGTTTGTTGAATATTTATAAAATGTTTAATTTATTTTTTTTATATTTATAGAATAATGGCGGATATGGTAAGTCTGTTATGTTATAGCAATGGTGAAATTGTGACGGGAGACGATGAAGTCCGTTATGACCGTGGTCCAACAAAGTTAATTAGGGTACGGAGAAATTGTAATTTTAATGAGTTGCTGAAAGTAGTATGCAAGGGTGTTCGAATAAATCTGTTGAGACAACATGTAGAGATTTTTCATCGGTTTCCTATGTCGTATATGGGAGCTGGTAATATACGGTTTGAATTGGTTTCGATAAGTGATGATGACGATGTTTTGAATTTGATGGAATTTGCGATGACTAGGGGAGAGGGTGGGACTATTGAGTTGTACATAAAATCATATGATGGTAGAAATTCTATAGTACAAGATTGTGATTACATGGAAGATTATCCGCATATCGAATCTCGAGTGGATGTTGCCTTTGCAGACGTAGATAATGATGTTGATGAGGAGGAAATGGTGGAAGAAGAGGCAGAAGAATATAATGAAGATGAAGAGGAAGATGATGAAATTGGCGATGGGAGTGGTGGCGGTGGTGCAAACCAGTTAATGGTCGGCCCTTCATCAGTGTCTGTAAACATTGGTTGTGGTAGGAGATATGGGGGCGGTGGAGTAGAGGAATCCATTTCATTCATGACGATCGCACCGGGTGGTGATGGTTATGTGACATTTGAGGAAGAACGCAGATTGACATCTGATAGTTGGAGTTTCAGCGACGAATTGAAAAAGGGTATGAGTTTTGAGTCGAAAGAGCAGCTTATTCATGCTATTAAAACGCATCATGTTGAGCACCACTATCAATTTCGGGTTGGTAAATCAACCCCTGAACTTTGGACAGCAATTTGTATGCAAAGGGAAGAAGGTTGTAGATGGAGATTGCGTGCTTGTAAAACACGGTTACTTGGTGCATTTGTGATTACAAAGGTCGAGGGACCCCACACATGTGTGAATGCTGGGTTAACGCATGATCATAGGCAGTTGGATTCAAATTTGATGGCTAGGCATTTGCTTAATTATGTGAGGGAAGATCCCAGTATGAAAGTTTCTTTTCTTCGAACTGTTATGACCGAGAGAACGACATATGTAGTTTCTCATAGAAGGGTTTGGGCAGCAAAGAGAAGAGCTATAGAGATGGTCTACGGGGATTGGGATGAATCTTACAAACAACTACCTCAGTTGTTAAATGCAATAGTGGAAAAAAATCCGGGGACACAGGTAAATTGGAAGTTGGGTCCACCTAATACCAGAGGGGAACAGGTTTTTGAGGCTTTATTTTGGGCATTTGGTCCGAGTATCTTGGCTTTTAGGAGTTGTAAACCATTGATAAGTATAGATGGGACTCACCTTTATGGGAAATATAATCACAAATTGTTGATTGCATACAGTATGGATGGAGCGAATCATATTGTCCCGTTGGCATTCGGATTGGTAGATGGAGAGTCACTCGCTTCTTGGTCATGGATTTTGAGATATGTACGAGAGTCTGTTGTTCGAGATAGGGAAGGTCCCATTTGTTTAATTTCAGATCGACATGAAGGGATAAGGGCAACAGTTGTACGTCCAGAGTTCGGGTGGTCACCTCCCAATGCTGTGTGGCGATTTTGTATGCGCCATGTCGCTAGTAACTTCAACACGCACCACAAAAGTCAAGCTTGTAAAAGAGTTGCTACGATTGCCGCGTTGTAACCACAACGGAGGAAATTTGATTTATATATGGCGAAGATGAAGGAGATTAAAGAAGACGCTCCTGATTATTTTGCAACTATTCCTCTTGAACAATGGACTCTTTCTCATGATGGTGGTGTTCGTTTTGGATATATGACCACAAATATTAGTGAAAGTTTTAATACCGTGTTAAAGGGGGCAAGAAATCTGTCGGTTTCTTCTTTGGTACTTAAAACTTTTTATAATTCCGTTAACTATTTTCAGACTCGTTTGGGTGAGGCGAATGCGGGAATTGGAAGAGGAGAGCGGTACACTAAATATGCGTTCGCCATGTTAGGGAGATGGATGAATACGGCTAATTTTCATACGGTCGTTTCTTTCAGTAGGGTGCATGGGATCTTCGAGGTCGAAATTGGAAATAGACAGACACAGTATGGGTACAAGGGAGGCAATAAACATATTGTCAATGTACGGGAAGAGCATTACACATGCGGGAAATGACAAACTTATAAAATTCCTTGCTCTCATGCAATTGCTGCATTAACACGGACGATGATTGATGTGCATATGATCGTCGAAAAATGGCATACATGGGAATATCAACTTAAGGTTTACGAGAGAAATTTTTTTCCCCATTGGAGACCACTCGACATGGCCCATTGATTCCTACCCTACAATAATTCCCGATATATCCCTGAGACGTCAGAAAGGAAGACCTAAATCATCTCAATATCACAATGAGATGGATCTTCGAGAATCATCGACACGGACATCATGCGGTAGTTGTAGTGCTGAGGGTCATAATAGGAGGAGATGTCCGAGACGAATGAGGTGCGAACTTTGTGGTCGAGAGGGTCACGATCGAAGACATTGTCCAACAACAAATTAATGAGATTTTCTTGTATTTGTATGATTTTCTAACTGTTGTACTTCTTAATGTGTACTATATTTTGAAAATTTAAACATGTTGCTGTATTTTTGTTATTATGCAATATATAACATATTTGTGTGAATATCTTCTTTTCTTTTTGTGCATTAAATAATGTGGTGATATATTATTAATTCTATTTGTACATTTATATATTTATGCTAATTATTATACTTTTTTAACATTTCAGATAGATCCCGGACCTACTAATCTGAGCCTTCTACGCTTGCAGCAAGGACACCGCTCTACTAGAGTTTGGAAGGGAGATGATACTGATTGGCTTGTCTGTCGTATACGTGAGGCAGTATTACGACGTTTTGACAATGACCATATTGATGATAGAGTAGTTCCTCTCCTACAGGCGTCGGGCTTTTTGGGGGTCGTTTGACTTCGTTTTATACAGTTGGATTGGCATCTCATCACGGTTCTAGTGGAGAAATGGAGGCAGGAGACACACACATTTCATATGCGCCACGGTGAGCTTACAGTTACGTTACAAGATGTAGAAGTTATTTTAGGTTTACCTTTAGATGGGATACCTGTTGTCGCTAGGACAACGGGTTTCTCGTGGATTGCGCTGTGTCATAAATTATTAGGTGTTATCCCTCATCGCTCGGTTTTTAAGGGCCATTCATTGAGTATGCCATGGTTGTCAGATTTCATAGGTGACTTGCCCCACGATGCAGATTATGATCATATTTTGCGATGGACACGGGGTATATATTACTATTGATAGGGAGTGTTTTATTTTCTGATAAGAGTGGTTATTATGTATATTTACAGTATTTATTAGTATTAGAGAATTTAGATTACTCTAGTCGTCGTAGTTGGGGTTCTGCGTGCTTGGCTTACTTGTACAGACAGGTTTGTATAGCATCGCACGCAGACTCGCATGAGATTTGTGGGGTTTTGATTCTTTTACAGATTTGGGCATGGGAGGGATTTTCATGTATAGCTCCTATTAAGTGATATTTATATGTAGAGGGGGATGACCCATTGGCTTTGCGGTGGAGGACGGAATTTGATGTCACTTCCCTTTCTACACACGTTGTGACCGTGTATAGGGAGGCATTAGATAGACTGACGAGCTATGACATCTTGTGACAGCCTTACACTGAGGACGTGTTATCTTCCCTCCCCGATTATTGTCATGGGGGTAGGGATATTTGGCTGACTCGGGTACCGCTTATCTGTTTCTCTATTATAGAGTGGTACTTTCCAGATCGAGTGATCCGTCAGTATGGAGGATTTCAGGTCATTCCGGATCACTGCGTACTGAGGATCGATTGCACGAGATTAGCTTGTGTGGTTCACAGGAGATAGATTGGTCAGTCGAGCATGCCGGTTACATCGAGATTTGGAATCACCGACGCGATTATTTAGTCCTTATTGACACTTCAGTTGGACCCACTATCCATCATTCTTACACCGCATGGTACCGCACCATCTCTCGTATATTTATTAGTCGGCATGGAGCTTGTTTGGGATATGTGGTAAGTGTATAATTTAATTTTTTTTTAATTTAATTTTTTATATTTTAACTAACGTGTATCGAGTTATTTATAGCGTGATTCACTATATCAGATTCGAGAAGACTCTGAGGATGTTCATATCCATGGAATAGCGGATACAGCCATGTCAGCTTTGAATGATGACATGGCATATCTCATGAGACCTAGACATCCTAGAGGTCGTACTGAGAGAGGTGACGAGGAGCATCGACCTCGACGGAACCGAGCGTGACTACGTCCGAGGCCATCTACTCATGATGCGTCACCATTTCCATCTCAGCATCCAGAGGACGTCGCAGGACCTTCGAATACGTTTGAGGACTCTTCTTCTTTCTACACACTAGTGTTTGAGTTCCCTCATTTCTCTACTCCTGACGCCCCAAAGAGATGCAT
Source organism: Dillenia suffruticosa (assembly GCA_033439265.1). Taxonomy (NCBI): domain Eukaryota; kingdom Viridiplantae; phylum Streptophyta; class Magnoliopsida; order Dilleniales; family Dilleniaceae; genus Dillenia; species Dillenia suffruticosa. The sequence continues at coordinate 9,937,499 of JAVTVX010000005.1, forward strand.
TCGTATAGTTAAGGGACAGACACAGTTTCAAAGAAATGATGCACGCACGATGTACCATGTTTCTCCTCCTCGTTTTAGTGACGTAGGACTTTCACAGATCACACAATTACATGATATGGGTTTATCGTCCCAAGACGACACTACATATATTATGAGAGATTTAGATGTTAGACGTTATGATACAAGAAGGCGACGACAACGTTAGTTATATATTATGTACTTTGTATCCTATATTATATTAATAATAATTCGATTCATTTATATATGTTTATTTCTCTGATTTTATTTGTTTCGTTTCTCCTTTCTGTTTTATTTATAAGAAATTAGTTTTTTTTTTCAAATTGTTATTTTACTTTAACTGTTTAGATAATACACATATATCGATAATATCGTGGGCCCGACCCATTGCACCGCTGGTTAACTGTTGACTCGTGGGCGGGTCTGGTGGATATACATTTAATTATTTTGATTTATCAAACCACCATTACGAGTGTTATAAGGGATAGCATGCAAAAATATATATATATAGATAGATGACAAAACAATAATTTTTTATTAGTTGACTTCTCTAAAAATTCTAATATTTATTTTTGTCTGTAATTTTAATTATTTTGTATATTTATTTATAATTTTAATAATTTTAATGTAACTAATGGTTAGCGGATTATATTACAATTGTTTTGAAAATCAAAATAAATTCGTTATATATTCATTCACTAATTTGAGAATTTGTTGTGACTGTTTTCTAATTTTTAAAAATTCTTAGGATTATTTTTTTATTTTGAAATTTTTCATAAAATTTTAAAGGCAAACTAGCCTGATTTTTTTTATTATTATAATACATAATTTTGGGTCGTCTAAATTAGATATAATTACAATTACAAAAATCGAAATTAGATATAATTACAAAAATTGAAAGTATATATAATTACAAAAATCGAATTAAAAGAGGAGGGGGGATTTCCGCGTTTTGGAAACACGGAGGGGATTTCCGCGTTTTGGAAACGCGGAAGGGCCATTTCCCCGTTTTGAAAACGCGGAAGGGGCATTTTCGCGTTTTGGAAACGCGAAAAGGGCCCAGAACGCCAACACGTGTATTTGTCGCGGGTTCAACCCGCGACAAATACGGTCGCGGGTTGAATCCGTGACAAATACGGGTTATTTGGGGAAATTTTTCCCCCTTAGGTTATTTTAAATTTTTTTTTTTCAATGTCATTTTGGTACATTGCTCCAAAAAAAATATAATCCGGATACCTCATGTTCCGGTTAAAATAGTGTGTTTGGGTTTGGATACCTAACCCTGCATTTGCTTTTTCTTGTAAGTCGCCCTTCTCTATCTTACTACGTGAGATATGTAATGATTACAGTAAATTAGATTTTAGAAAATCAAATGTAACAGCTATTTCATCAATAACTATATCTACCATCTCTAATTGTTGTTAGTTCAAACCGTAATGACAGAATGAAGGGGGAGTTAGTTTAGTTGAATAACCCATCTACAATTGTCTAAATGGCTTGTTGTAATTGAATTGAGCAAACATGAATGAAGTAAGTTTTTCCCGTCTAACTTTCAGCTCTCTCTCTCTCTAAAACCCCTCCTATCTCTCTCTTCTTTTATCTCTTTGTGTAATTCTCTCTTTCTCTTTTCCTTCGACTCATATTGTAATCTATAATTCTCTACAACACTTGCTTATCACTATATAAATCTTCAATCCTCACATCCAACCCATCTTTCATGTTATGTTTGCTGGTTTTACGTACTCTATTTTATGTATCACTTGGACGTGGAAGCTAAATAAGTGCCCGTTTGTCAGAGAGTTTTTTTGACTTCTCTTATTCTTATAAGGAGAATCTTTGTCGAACAATATCTTTTTAAAAACTCTTAAAAAAAAGAAATATTTTTGTAAAGAAAAATTTTAAAAATAGTTTTTAAGAAAAACCTCTTAGGAGGAGATTTTTCTTCTCATTTTTTTAATACTCTAGCTTTTCCAAAAATATATTTTTTATTCCATTTATATCATCCTATAATCATTTTTATTCCATTAATATTTTCATTTAAATAATAAAAAATGTAAAATATGATTATTAATTTTTAACTTTTAATTTTATTTTAAAAGTAAAAAAGTAAAAATGAAGTTAAGTTTTAATTTTTAACTTTATTTCGAAAGTAAAAAAATCAAATAATTTTTAATTTTTTTAAAAAAAATTAATTTTTATTTCTCCTTAAAATGATAAAATAAACAAAAAAAAAAAAAACCCTATCATACGAAGCTTAAAATTCCTCTTCCATCCAATCGGGCCGTGACAAAATATAACATAGAAGCCCGTCCGAGTTCGAGCCAAATTCTTAGACCGGGCCGGTGCAGCGCGGCACGTACTGATGCAGATATCGGTCATTGTGAGAAAAACCCGAGGCAAATATGTCAACAAAAACTTAACGACGTGGATCGATCGCGAGGGTTTTTGGACGTCCTTCTCGTACATAAGGCAGCACAACACAGAGAAGCCTAAGCCGCTATCTCTCTCCTCTCTCTCTCGATTTAGGGTTTGTGGAGAAGAAAGAAAAGACAATGGGAGTATTCACCTTCGTCTGCAGGAATTCCAGTGGAGACTGGAGCGCAAAACAAATCACCGGTGACCTAGAAGCGTCGGCTTCGTCGACATACGAGTTGCAGAGGAAGCTTGTTCAAGCCGCTCTTTCCTCTGACTCCTCCGGTGGCGTCCAATCCTCTTTCTCTCTCATTACTCCCTCTTCTGCTGTTTTTCAGGTCCACTCCTTTACTACTCTTGTTCGACCTGATCTATTCTTTCTAGTTTTGTTATATTCTAGTGTCAGCTTGTTTGCTCAGATTCAGTTTTTGAGCTTATCGCCACTTTATGATGCTCTTATAAAAATCTCCAAGAGTAATAATTTTTTACCTGGTCAAGTTTATATAATTCTTTTTCCTATGTTCAAACTTTCAATGAGAAATAGTTACAGATCATGGGTCAAAGGAATTAACAGTCTCAAATATGTTACAGAAAATCGTAGGTTGATCTTAGAAAGTGATTGATATTAAGGGAAGGCGATAAGGGGTGTAGGAGATTATTTTTTATGTTTCATGAAAGTGAATGAGAGGGATAAGAGAGTTTTCAAAGGAAAAAAGTACTTTCTGTTGACCCTCTTTTCACATTATTAGTGTAGATGAAATGCCCCTTTTATCTTGACCGGAGCAAACTTCATTGATGGGAGTACGCTTTCTCAGATATAGAAGGATAATGTCAGCTTGATCTCATTGTTCTCATTCGTTTAGCATATGCAAATGCAGGATTAGGACTATTAATCCAGTTCCACGAACTAATGGACCTTTTATTTCTTGTTTATTGTATTCACATGCCATCTTGGACCTTCTACTGTTAGAAGGCCTACATCTTGTATAATGTTTTTGACAACAGCTAGAATTTTAATTGTTGTCATCTTTCATTTATTTATGTATAAAGATTGGGTATTACTCTAGTATCTTAGGTAGACATGGCCTCATTGCTCATGATATTGCATTTGGCTTCCCTCGTTTTCGTGGATACTTTGTAACTTTTTATACTTCTATTTTATTTCCACTTCGATAATCATAGGCTCTTATTTAGTCCAAATAACTGTGTCACTGTTTTGGAGAATGATTTCACTGTGTTTCTGGGTAAAATCCATCATTAAAAGAGCTTAAAGATGTGGGTGCTAAAAGATAGTTGTAGGATGATCAAAGCAAGTCTACCTAGATAGAGCTATTAAATTGTAATTGGATTGAAATATGTTGAATTTATGTTGAATTGTGTCTCAGGAGGTATGTATATGTGTATATGCTGGGGAGAGGGGGCTTTATTGGTGCAAACAAGCTACTTGCTCAAAAAGCATTTGCGAGAGTGTGCTTGTTGATTCCACAGTTTTAAGAATTGTTTTCTGCTTTATGATCACTTTGTTTTAAAGATAGTCAAGATGATCAAATGCAGTCTGACCTGAGTGGGGTTATTAATTAACTTTGCAGGTTATTATTGGTGGTGGAGGTGGTGGTGGTTTCATTGGGGGTGGAGCTGCAGCTGCTGCAGCTCCTGCAGCCGGTGGAGCACCAGCAGCCGAAGCAGCTCCAGCTGAAAAGAAGGAAGAAGAAAAGGAGGAGAGTGATGATGATATGGGATTCTCCCTTTTTGATTAGTTCTTTTAATGAGAATTATGCCAGCAAGTTTGTGTTTCAGGAAAATGTTATTTTTTCTGCAGCTCTAGTTTGTGAACATAGAAATGCCGGTGAAAATTTTGTCTGGACTAGGTCGTTCCTGCTTTGTTTCTTTTTGTGGTGCAAAACCCCTGAACTATGTAGTCAGAAGGTTGGCATGGAATGTAGGAGTTGATGCATGCCTTACTTTCTGCCAATACCATGGTTTGAAGTTTCTTCAGGAAATCTCTGTTTCAAATCTGGCTTCTATTTCGTTTAAGGGCACTTGTGGTCTCAATTTATATCAACTGTGTCTCTTCTGGCATGTCATGCTTTTGATACTCCCTCTTAACCTTTTTCCTCCTGAATTCCTATTTTTATAGTGTTAGGTTTCTTTCTCTTTTCACCAAAAAAAAAAAAATTGTCTTTAGGTTTTATCCTAGTTGTGTCTATTGTTTTTCTGGTCTTAGTTGCGTATGGCTTCATCCAGCCTAAAATTTAGGAGCATCCTCATTTCGTAAAAATGGATTTTGAATGGAGCTCGAAGTTTTAGTGTGCGCATCATAGACAAGGAGGAAAAAGCATGGGATACTAATTGAATATTGAACCAGATATGGGCTTAAGAAAATAAATTTAATCTGAGTTTAGACGTTAAATATGCATAGAGTTGTAGCGTTGGCACATGCAAAACGAAAATTATTAAAATGAACAAGTGAAAATTATACTTCATAAAAAAATAAGGGATAGTTTCTTTAAATGTGTCATTCTAAGTTTTGAGCTGGATTAGTTGAAATATGAATTCAGATACCGATTGATATAGTATTAAAAAAAAAAAAAAACTTCAACGATAGGCTTACCACAACCCCAATGCTCACAATTGTGTCGATTTTTGGCCCCCAAATTTGTCCTATGTCTCTGTACATCATAACCCAAGCACACGCAAAATTTCATTTTCCTTTATATGAATTGGGGCATTTATTTGGATATATAAAATTAAAAAAAAGGGTTTTTAAAGCCCTATGTTGAAAGAGATGCCTCCATAAAGTGAATCCTATAATAATCGATCTAAATTAATCAGAGCAAAACTTTAGATATTAAATAGTGGCTAAGTTATGGTACAAAAAAAAAAGAGGGGATGCATTATATTGACCCATGCCATTTTAAAATGGGTAATGGATTTGGGCCTTAGACCTAACCTTGGGCTTTCATGATGAGCTGACCAAATTCACTACCGTTTTAATTTCAGACTTATTTTTAATTGATTTATATTTGAAACTATATTCTGATTAATTCAATCTGAATATAGTCAGACCCAATTTACAAAGAAACTCTCTTAACACAGTTTTTTTTTTCCATTTTTAAGATTCGAAATTAAAATTTAATTAAGAGATTTAAGTACTTTATTTATTAAATAAACTGTCCGTTAGTCTATAGACTTAAACTTTGATATCAAAAAAACATAATTTAAAAACCTCTAGCATTATTTTAAGAATTTTTAATATTTAAATTAGCTGATACCAATTTTAATCATATTTTAAATATCGGAAGATTTAGAAGTCTTATTTGCAGAACCAAAAAAAAACAGCATTGAACTTTTGCGTTCAAATCATATGCGGGCCAATAAAAAAAAGGATAACGAGTTCGAAAATTTCGCATGAAATATTTATTTTTTCTCCAAATTCCGAAATATTTTATTTTTTCTTAAATGTTCATGGGAGCAACCGTAAAGAGAACATGGGGATGGGCCAGACCCTGATACACAGAACTGCACAAAATCTAACAAAGTCCAAAAATCGAGTGGTAGCAAACTGGCAATTGGCCCCACACGCTTCCAGCTGTAGATTCACTGCGCCATCGTTAAAGGAATTCGGCGACACTTATATCATTTAATATTATCTTTTACAAAATAGACAGGGAAGTAGGGCTGTTCTGCTCTCTCTCTCTCTCTCTCTCTCTCTCTCTCTCTTTCATAACTTTTAATTATATTCAATTATTTTAAAACTTTTGAAATAAATTTAATGCACCCCATAATTCAAATCTTTTCGGCATCCAAATTTAATTTTTAAATTACATTATCTTTTTTCATTCCTCCGATTATAGTTGAAATAACTAATATTTTAGTAAATTATTTTGGGTTTCGATTTTATAATAATTTTATTTTTATCAAATTTGACTCTCTTAAGTGTATTTTTCACACACGTATTATATAATAATGTCCAAATGAATTTTCCTGTCTTATCTTTCGATATCGCCTGCCAAGAAAAACACGGGTCAAGCGCCAAGAGAAAAAACTATGAATCAAATCAAAGCTGTTGAGAATTGATTCGGGGTGGAGGGTACGAAGACAAATGAAAGCACCGTCGTTGTCTGGGTGGACTGGAGGCTGCCTAACTCTTGATGACCCATGGGATTGATTGACCACTTGAAAGTCTTACTTAGCTCCTCTGGTTTTCAATCAGTGCGTCTTGTTTTGCTAAAAATGTTGTGTGCCGGGGCGAAACCACGTGCTGTCTCGGATGCGATGGCCCCAAGACTTTTCAAAATTTTTAAGCATAAAATTTTAACTTCTAGAGTTTGTGCCCACCAAAGAAAAGTCTTCGTCCCTTCACATTCCTAAAATAATAAAATTTTTTACATTTTAAAATTTTAAAATAATATTATATTTGATATTTGATATTTGATATTTGATATTTGATATTTGAATTTATGAACGGCTCACCTTCTTTTTAATAAAAGTTTAATTATAATTTTATAAAAATATAGAGTTTTTTCTTTCATTCAAATTTTTCACACTGACTTTTTTTTTGTGACATTTTTTGATTTTATTTGTTTTCTCATTTAGAGATTCAAAGAGAAATAAAAAATTAGTTACGAAAGAAAAGATAATCAGTTCCTTTTTAAAGAAAAATGTTATCGATAATTCAAATAATAACACAATTTCAAAAAATCATAATTTTTTTTCTTAATCAAGAGCAATTTTCGTAAAAATGTCCAAAAATTGATGTTAAAATAAATGTTTTCTATTTATTTGGAATATAATCCAAGCCCACAAATATCAGAATTTTCGTTTAATCAACGTAATAAAATCCGACAAATTTATATTAAAACTAGTCAATGCGAACAAAAACCTCCTAAGTTTGTATCTTTTGGTTAAGCGAATCCTCCACATCGATTTCAATCATAAACACATTCTAGTTTGTTAGAGTATTTACTTTCTAAAAATGCTATATTTTGTTTAACTTATTATCTTTTTAGTAGCAAAATTGGAGTGTATCATAAATTAGAAACCTTTACTAAAAAAGGTTTTAATAATTGGAAAAAAATAAATAATAGAATAATTGTCTTTTATTTGGTTACGTGGGAAAATATTGTGATTCACCGCAAGACAAATATTGACACTCTCATTAAAAAGCAAAGTTTAAAAGAGATCAAGAATAATCGGTTAAAATTAAAAACTTCGTATTAGATGGTTAGTATTTCAATGTTGTGCTTTTATAATTCATGATAAACAATTAATTTTAAAAAATCATGAAAATGTTACTGAGATGATAATATTGTTGGTAACTTAGAAAAGTTATATTAGAAAATGTTTCAGAAAATGCTAGATATATATTTGGCCGGATTTTGATATTCCATTCAAATCTATACATAATTAATCTCGTTTTTTTATTTTGAATATTTAATTAAATTCTCGTCACGTCCGATAATAATTTAAGGTGATAATTACAGAGTTTTAATGACTTTTTGACTATTGAAAGCCTATATGAACCCCCTCCTAGTGTATTGGGTCTCTGAGTCTAAATTTCTAAACTTCACTGTCATTTATTAAGTGAAATTAAGAGTTTAGAAAGATTGTACACATTCCAAAAATCATTTTCATGCTATCATAATCATTAGAAACTCGCTAGAATCATGAATAATCGGAGATATATTCGATTTTTTTTATTCAGGTTATTTTTATTTGTGTTAAATTATTGTTGCAGTTAGTGTGCAATATAATATTACAAAAATATTTTGCATATACTTGTTAATAAAATATGAAAGATGATTCGTGAAAAGATTGAGAATACAAAATTCTGTATTATCATTGATGAGAATAGGAATGAGTCTAAAAGGAGCAAATAACAATTATGTTAATATATGTAGATAGAGATAGACATATTTATTAACATTTTTTTTTTGATATAATACATTTTAAAAATAAAATTGCAATGATAATGAAAAATGAAATATATGTTATTCTTTTTTGCCACAATCTTCTCATTGAAAATATTAGATGTGAAAGATATGATAATAGTAGCAACATGAAAGCATTTTGTGTAAAGCATTTTACGGTAGATGGATGAGACACATTGATTGAAAATATAAAAGCATTTTGTGTTAAGTATGAAATTGGTATTTCAGATATGTATGGTTTTTATTTTGTCGGTGAAGGTAGATTATGTAGAGAATAAAATGATTTGATATTAGAGTACTTTTATGAAATTTTTATTACTATAATAAACTATCAGTTGAAAGAGTTGAATAGTAAATTTACTTGATACGTAATAGGTATCCTTATTCTTAACTCTAATTTGAGTCCGACAGAAGGTTTCAAATCAATTAAAATTAATGACGTAGGTTGTTTGGTTAAAAAACTTCATTTTAATAAATAAGAGCAAATTCATTTAAAAATTTAATTGTAATATTATGAGTTAAATAAATTAAATATGATTTTCAAAATTTAATGACCAAAGTTATGCAAAAAGTTGGTGGAAATTGGAAAATCAAAAATTTATTTGGTCGATAGATTGATTCATCGTATTTTGATACTTATGGTTTCAATATGGATTTTCTTAGTAATAAAAATTTTAAAAACAAGGTTACAGAACAAGATGAAATTGGAAGTTTAGTTATTTATATTAAAATAATTGTTGATATTTTTAGTTTAGAATCAGATAAATTTGAATAAATTAAGAAACAAAGAATACAACTTTCATATATTATTTAATTTATTTAATATATATATATATTTTTATTTTTAATTATAATTATATAAAATTTTAATATATTTTTATTTTATAATTTTTATTAATTATTGCTTCGTGACCTAAACAAAAGAAAAATTTTAAGTGGAAGAGGGAATAAAGAGCAATTCCCTACTCGCCCTTTTTTTTGGGCGGGGAGTGGTTTACATCTTCTCCATGCCATGCCCATCTGCGTACAAAATAATCACCAAGTCACGCCACGCGAAGGCCAAACCCCACTCTCTCTAACTGTTGTGCGTCATTCATGTAATTCAATGCAGTGCGCGTCAACCGATGAGAATTGCAGCCGGTCTTGCGTGTGGGTTTTGTAATTGATATTATTTTTATAAGCAAAAATTGAACTGATGCGCTGGTCTCGTCTGATGATGACGTGATAGCAATCAAATGGAGTTCTATAACTGGGGTTTGGGCATTTCACGGATCCTCATCACCCTTTCATTAATGCCACGCCTAAATTATTAATGATATTCTTGACTAAACCAAATATTATTATAAAAACTTAATTTATTACGTCAGCAGTCTGAATCTATTAAAAAAATGGGCTAATGCTTTTAATTTTTTTAAAGCTTATATTATTACTTAATAGCTTCAAATTAAGAGGCAAGGTTTGTGAAGAAAGTTTAAGTTGAGCATTCCTGAATTGGAAGAACAAACAGGGGATGTGGTGGGTACTTTTAGAAATGATAATAAAAGTATTTACAAACTAAATTCCCTGATTCGATTCGAACAAAACCCGACTTCCAAACCAGAAGAAATTTTAATTTCTATATCCGAACTTTTTTTTTAGATATGAAATCTAACTTAAAATACATCTCATGATGTTAAAAGTATGGAATCTAACTTATAAAAAGGGAAAAATGTAAAAGAAAAATTTTAATTTCTTTATCCAAACCAGAAGGGTCGGTAAAAAGGCTGAAGCAAGAACGGATGACTTTACTAAAGGATTGGGAGGAGATTCTAAAGAAGGCTTTACTCTTTCCTTTGTCAATCTTGGCTTTTTATTTAATGAGTTGGCAAAACACTTTGACGTGTCAATCTATTCTACAGCAAACTTTGTAGATCGGATCCATCAAACATTTTTGAGCTTACCTTTTTTGATTAATTAAAATTTTAATTAAAATTATTCTTTTTTGGCTAGCCAAGTGTCGGGTCTGATTTTCTTTTTCTTTTTCCTTTTCTTTTTGGCACCCTGCACTTAAACAGTCCGCACCCATTAAATAACCTCCTATTGCAGTGACAGATTCATTATTTTTGAGATCGAGTGGCCTTATTCTTCTCCTTCAACATCAAGTGGAATAAGGACTAAAAGCATAACTGGGTCTTGTTGCAGTTTAGCAGATTCTGAGCTTATTGGTCTTCACATACTTATTTCACAGGTACCTTATAATATGCATTTTCCTTTTTCTAGTTTCTTCTTCTATTTCTTTCGATAATATGGTATAGTTTTGGCCTTTGGAGATCGTTGTGAAGCCAATATCCCAACATTTATTTACACGCACAATGCTTGCCTAACAAAATGATGGTGGTGTTCTTTTATGGGGTTGGATTGGAGACCAAATCTTAGGACTTTTTATGTGGGTTGAGTGCAGTTAAGATTTAGTTTTGTCAGGAAAAATGTGACTCCTTTTTGCTGTGTTATGGATTTTAGAATCATTTTCTCACTCATACTTTAAGTTGGAAAGAGAATAAGAAATATGGAACACAAAATGGGTAATTGATGTTGAGGACTTTACCTTTTAATCTTTAGGAGGTTTTTTTTTTTTTAATTTTTTTTTTAATTATTATAAGAGAGAAACAGAGCTGATGGCATGAATTGAGTAAAATTGGTTCTGGGTTTCCTATTTTCAATTTTTACAATTCTTAATATGATAAAAAAAATACAATAGGAGCAGCCTTAGGTGTAAATGGTATCTATGGCTCCAGAAGAGTTTGATGTGTCAATTTTCACCTTTACATTTTTTTTTTTCGGATTTTAATTGCAATTTGCAGAATGTTCTATGCAAGAGTGAGCCAATGGCTCAATCTGTTGGTTTGTGCAATTATGTTGCTAAAAGCTGAGAGCTTTCTTGTGGGAATTACTTATGTTACAGATGCTGTAGCAAAAGGAGCTGGTCAGTGTTTTTTTTTTAAAAAATAAAAATAAACAGTAGTTTATACATAATTGTTTTTCAGATGATGCTTAAAATTTGTTTAAATCTTTTGATAGTTTGCTTGGATGGAAGCCCACCAGCTTACCACTTTGACAAGGGATTTGGTGCGGGAGTTAACAATTGGCTTATTTTCTTTGAGGTATTTGCTGAATTATTTCTCTATATACATACCTCAGTCTCCTTGTTGATTCACTTTCCCATATTATATATATATTTCCCACTCTTTACTTTTTGATAACTTTCTTCGGCTTCTGATACTTAGGGTGGAGGATGGTGCAACAATGTCACAACTTGCCTCTCCCGGAGGGACACCCGCCTAGGTTCATCTAAGGCAATGGATAATCAAGTTACATTTTCAGGCATCTTGAGCAACGAACAAAAATTTAATCCAGGTGTGCTATAATTTCTGGTTCTTCTGTAAATATTTTTGCATCAGAAAAAGAGATGCCTTTAAGTGTGAATTCAAAATTGCAGACTTCTATAACTGGAACAGAATCAGAGTTAGGTACTGTGATGGGTCATCGTATACCGGAGATGTTGAAGCTGTTGATCCTGTAAGTTGATATTATTTGAAGCTCGATAATATAAAGTCCAAGTCCAATCCTTCAAAAGTTTCCTATGTTCTTTCTTTGAAATCATGACTTTTAGTATTATTTTTCATCAGAAAACAAATCTTCACTTTAGGGGAGCAAGAGTTTTTCATGCAATCATTGATGATTTATTGGCCAAAGGAATGAGAAGTGCTCAAAATGTAAGCCCTTTTATTGATTCAACCTTCAATTTCTCTCTCTCTCACTATATTATTTGTTTCTTCATCTGTAGCATGTTTCAACTAACCAAAAAATGAGAAAAACAATAAAAATCGGTTTCTGCAGGCCATTTTGTCTGGTTGTTCTGCTGGTGGATTGGCTTCTATTTTGCACTGTGAGAACTTCCGAGCTCTCATGCCTACAACCACTAAAGTAAAATGCCTTGCAGATGCAGGATACTTCATCAATGCGTAAGCTTACATATAACATTGAGATAGACCATCTGTATAACATTCAGATAGGCCTTCTTTATACACTTTGTTGATCATTATTTTAATGTATTTTCCTACAGAATTCTTCCCATTTCATGTTCCTTTTGTTAAGTTCATAATTGTATGTCATGACAGCAAGGATGTCTCTGGGGCACCACACATACAAGAGTTCTACAATCAAGTTGTTGCAACTCATGTAAAAATTCTCTCTCCCTCTCTCCCCCCCTTTGTGCCTGTCTTTGTATGTCATGATGTGTCCGATGCTCATGCTTGTATTTCATTGCATTTAGAGTTCATTTAATTAGAAAGCAAAGTGATTATTTGATTGTGTGAATTCCCTTTTCAATTTTTTGTGAATTTTCTATATATGATATGTTGTGTAGGGATCAGCAAAAAATTTGCCTCAGTCCTGCACTTCAACATTAACCCCTGGTTTGGTAAGCATGTGCTTCTTTAATCTACTTTGCATTTCATTTTTTTCTAGCTTCCTTTATTTTCCCTTCTATTTAACCAATTTCCAATGATTTTTGCAGTGCTTTTTCCCGCAAAATGTTGCTCCTCAAATAAAAACGCCATTGTTCTTAATTAATGCGGCATATGATTCATGGCAGGTTAGCTTCTTAACCTCATCTTCCCTCTGAGCAATCCTTTACCTCCTCTGATGTAAATTGAAGAATGAATGAATTTATGAGTGATAAGAGTTCTTGAAAAAGAATTGTGATGTTAATCTGTAAAGTAGATTTTGACATGAATTTTACATGTGAAGTTACTCTAACTAGATTGAGACAGCTGATAACTAAACCCTTGTCTTAGTTTGTGTGGCATTCATGGCATTCAGTTGTCTCTTCCATGCTGTTGATCATCCTACTGTGGCATAAAGATTGTTACTAAAACTGCAGGGCTTTTCTATATGAATCATGCCATCTTTTTAGTTCCTATTTTAACCTAACATGTTGAATGGATAAAAAATAAGAGCGCAAACAAAGTAACAAGATGCAAAGCAAATTTTTTCCCGCTCTCTTGCATCATCTACTTGATCAAGTATGTCATCATCTACTTGATCAAGTATGTCTAGCACTATATAAGCAATTCACTGTGTTTCAGATAAAGAACATTTTAGCACCAGGTGTTGCAGACCCTCATGGCACTTGGCACGACTGCAAGCTTGACATAAAGAATTGCTCACCTGCTCAACTCAAAACCATGCAAGGTAGTCCTTCACTCTCTCTGCCATTATTCCCCTCTTCCATAGAATTGGTGGTTATAAATTCTCATGAAGGCACTGTATTTTGAGGACAGACTTCAGATTGCAGTTTTTGAATGCACTGAGCGGAATGAGTGACTCGACAGCCACAGGGATGTTTATAGACTCTTGCTATGCTCATTGCCAGGCTGGAACGCAGGAGACATGGCTAAGGGAAGACTCACCAGTGTTGGATAAGATAGTAAGAAGCCCAATTTTTCTCTTCATTATTTTTGTTTAATTCATTGCTTTCCACTTAGTTAACTTAAATTGATTGATGTGCAGACAATATCAGAGGCTGTTGGAGACTGGTATTATGATCGAAATTCATTCCAAAAGATCGACTGTGTTTATCCTTGCAACCCTACTTGCCACAACCGTAACTTTGAGTCACAAGAATACCCTGGAATTTAGATCTGTTCCTATTTTGATTCATATGTTAATCCAATCAAATCCATATCCATGATTTATTAAGGCCTTATAATAAGCAGATGCGCCCATTTGCATCTATTCATGTTCCTCAACAAGGATGGTGAATTTGATCCACTAAAAATTAACAGGGAATCGATTGGATTGGGTGGTAGCCTGAGCAATTCTATTTTTGCCTTCCTGCTTCTCTTATTTTTCAAGCTTTCTCTTTCACCATGCATTGCTTAGGAATTTTGTTTTTTCTTATTTTTGTACTTGCAAATGTCATCCTCATCTTGGTAGCAAGTCTTCTCTATCGGTTTCATGTATCACATTTCATTTCGCAACTAATCCATATTTTTGCATGTTTTACGTGTGGGATTTCTGTTGTGCACTTTCTTTATAGCTAACATAGCCGCTTTTTAAATTTTTTTCCTTACTTTTTCCTTTTCTGGGATAAGCATATGGTTTCCTAAATTCTTTTAGTTCTTTCTTTAAAAAAAAAAAAAAAAAAGAATGGAAAGACCATGGTGCCGTCTCAACTCTTTTGCAGCTTTGTTTGTAGAGAGAAGAAAGCATCTCTGATGTTTGTTTGGTAAAATAAATGTTGTAGATGGGCACCTGCCTTTTTTTTTGTTATATAGGAAAGTTTAAACTTGAAATCTTTAAAATAGGGAGGGGGATGGTGTGAGGTGAGTTATAGTTCATTGGCATAGGCACCTACTTCAAGGATCCAAGAAGAGCCTCTGTGTTCCTGGGAGCTCGTCCAACAATAAACTATAGAAATATTGGGAAAAAATACAAAGGAAAAAAAAACCGTTGATAATAAATGTTCCAATACAATCTATTGGAGGTAGGTTTAGACTCTATAAATAATGGCTCATTTGATTAGAGGGTGAAATCGATGTTGATGAAGTTCCTCGTCCATTTTGGAGAATTAAACCTACAAAAGACTATTGGGGAATGTATTGGCAATCTTATGCTCAAATTAGAAAGGGTTGTTTGCAAAAAGAGAAATACACTAAGAAGAGTTGGATGTTGACCCTGCGTTATCCTTGTGTGCTTTTGTGTGGAGTTTTCAGAACGTATATGGTAGATTGTCTCTACATGGTATATATATTGTGTCTGTATGGCAAGTCTTCTATTCTTTTAGGGTGTAGAAATTCTAGTTTTCTTATGGAGAGATCATATATGAGATCTTTCGAAACTATAGGAATAATGAATATAGACTCTATCAATTGGGAGTCCTTTTAATTAGGAAAGACTTTGATTGTCGTGGGTACTTATTTCCTTACCGGGTGAAATTATAATAAATTCGTATTGGATTAGGAAAGTTTGAATTTGTTAAAGATTTCATTGAGCTACTTCCGCAATTGCTCGGTGAGGCATGGGAAGACTAATGGATTGGAGAGCTGGGAGCTAAAATGATCAAGGAGTCGGGGGACCAAGAAACTGAGGTCTGTCCGACAATGGCCGTAGAATAGTTTAGTTTTCTATGGGTTTGTTTGTAGCCTAGTAGGTATGATAAGATTTGGGTTTTGATGGCTATGAATTGCATAATCATGGGTCATCAGGCCTGATATCATTATTTGCCCTTCACTCCTAATGTCAATTTGGGAGAATGACATTAGGAGTAGAGTAAATGCTATAGTAATTAAAAAAATTCAAAAAGGCATGAAGTGTTGTGGGTAAGTGGAATAGACGTGACAATGAAGTGTCAAAGGCGGGATGTGGTTATTAAATGTTTAGTGTCTCTTCAATTTTGGGGGATCATGAGCACATGGTTTCCACCTTTCGTCTGTATATATATCACCATTGATGATTAGATTCAATACGGTTGTTTGTGGGAAATGAATCAAGAAAGAAATTGCACTTGAGAAGGTTTGAGTCTTGAAAGGACTTTTATCCCTTTGTGGGTTTGGTGTTCAAAGGAGTTGCGGCATTGAAAGCCGTGGATATAGGGTTCCGTCAGTAAAGGAACCGTGAGTGCTAGGTTCTGTCATGATAGTAGGAAAGTCATAGTCTGCTGCGGTGATGGGTTTGTGCCTCCATTTGGTTTCTTGTAATTCATCATTGCTCTTATACTCCTTAATTACCAAGGCTTGGATCAATGACTTGCAAGGGCCATTTTTATTTTCTCCTTCTTAACTTCTGTTTAGCATCTAATTGTTTTTATAGTTTTAGTATTTTATTGGGTGCTAAATTGAGGTCACTTGGGAGACTGTTTAGATAACATTAGACAGCTTGTCAAAAGGAAGAAGTAAGGATTTGGAGGGTTAAGCGGTTTGGGAAGGTGAAGGGGTTTGTCAGGACAGTTCTTTTGGTTGTACTTTTTGGTTTTGCCCTTTTTGAGACAATTTTTTTGGTATAATCTAGTCAAGATGTATACTGGCATATAAATGTATAAAAGTAACCCTTCTATTTTGTTTTATTCAAATATATACTTTGATGTATGTTCATTGCATTGAAATAAAATCTTTTTTACTTACTTGTCAATCTTCCCGTTGTTGAGAGTCAACAAAATAATAGTTGATGTGTCAGGGCCAAAATAATAGTTCTGATGACTTGTCCGCTCTTGGGATTTGATGATAGTTGCATCCTCAAGAGAATAGTGAAGAGGGTTCCAAAAGTCAGGTTTATTTTGCACAATTGCTACTGTGTGTCGAGAGGTTAGAGTAGTGCCTTGTTACTTTTGGCATAATCGAATGTGGAACCCTTGCCAAGAGAGTATGGCATAGGGTATGGGACCTGTTTAAGGCGAAGGTCCAAAAGAATGAGTGTTGGGAATCTTTTGTTGTACTATGCTAAGATCATTTGAGGGTATTGTACTAAGAGTTATCGTAGGCATTGCGTTTCGAATGTGTATAGCGTAACAGGCGTCACACTGACGGTAATCATAGCCATTGCACCATGAATGTGAATAGTGTATTGAACATGGCATATATGATATTAGGAGGTAATGCGCCTTAAGTGTGAATAGCGTACCAAGCATTGCGCCAATGGTACTCGGAGGCATCGTGCCTTGAGTGTGAATAGCGTATCGAGTGTTGTGTCGATGGTACTCAGAGACATTGCACTTTGAGTGTACATAGCATATCAAATGTTGCACCGACGGTACTCAAAGGTGTTGTGTCTTGAGTTTTTATGTTTCGGGTATTGTGCCGAGAGACTATTGTTGCTTTGCGCCAAGCGGATTTGATCTTATTATAGGGAAAACAATAGGTTCTAGGCAAGGGTGAGTTGATCGTTGCATTAAAAACATGATGTTATCATTGATAAATCGTGAAATTGCAAATGTTTAAAATAAGAAAGTTATAAAATCTATCGATAGTAAATACACTAATTTTTAGAGTTCTATGTATGGTTTATAATCGTATCGTCTAAATGATTGAGTCAATAGGTTTCAGAGCTGATCATCGAGCGTACTTAATATGGCCCTTCCTAGTTAGGTGCAAGTTTGTCTCCAGTTGGGGTTGTCCTGTAGCGTTTACTCTTCGGAGTACTAGGTCTCCTGATCTGAAAGTTTTAGCTGTGACTCTTATTTTAGTATCGGGTCGTCTGTTGTTGACATGCTGCCATTCGGGTGGATGCATCATCCCTTGATTTTGACAAGAGGTCCAGTTATTCTTGCAGAGTGGATTCGTTTGGCTCCAGTTAGTACTATTCTACTCATAGAAAGTGAATTCCTATTTCGACAGGTAATATTATTTTGGACTCGTAGGTTAGGCTGAATAGTGTTTTCCCGGTGGCCTTTCTCGATGTAGTGTAGTGTGTTCAGAGAATTCCGTGGAGTTCGTCTACCCAACAACTCTTCATTTTGTCCAGGCTCTTGGAGAATCGTTCATTTGTTACCTCAACAAGACCATTGGACTATGGGTAGACGACTGACGTTAAGTGATGCTGGAACTCTAACTTGTCACAGAATTCTTTGAATTGTTTGTTGTCAAATTGTTTGCCGTTATCAGTAATTAGCGCATGAGATAATCCAAACCCGGTGATTATTGATGACACACGTATCCTCTTGGTTGAGATTTGGGCCAATGGTTCCGTTTCTACCAACTTGGTAAAGTAATCAATGGTAATGATGAAGAATTTCATTGTCTGGTAGTACGCAAGATTGAGCCCAGTATATCCATCCCCCATTGTTTGAAGGGCCAGAGACTTGCATCGGGTAAAGCTCGGTGGAAGTTTAATAAGGAACCAAGAAAAAATGTTAATACTTGTCGCACCTTTTAACAAATGCATTTGCATCAGCTTTCATTATAGGCCAGAAAAATCCTTATGGCAAAGCTTTGTCGGCTAGATTCCATGCACCTAGGTGATTGCCACATTTTCCTTTGTGTTTTTCTCTAAGAATGTAGTCTCCTTTCTCGGGAGTCAAGCACTTGAGGTATAGATGAGTGAAAGACTTCCTATAGAGAGCCTTGTTGATGATGGCATATCGTGTGGCCTTTCGTTTAATTTTTATTGCTTCAGTAGGCGACTCTGGTAATTGACCGTTGCTTAAGTAGAGCTATATGGGATTTCTAGCGCAATGAGTCATATGTAGACAAGATCTATTATGGTTCATCGATGTTTGCATATGGAAGACTCTCAATGTATACTGTTCGGCTTGTAGCGAAGAATCTGAATTGGCCAACCTAGAATGTATTAAATTTAGTGTTTTCTGATCTGGAGATTTGTTGTATGTCAAGTTTGTTGAATTCGTGCATCACTTCTTGTGACTTTTCCAAATATTTTGCCATCATCGATTCCTTTGTTTCGTTGGTTCCTTCAACTTGGTTGACTACAAGCTAGCTATCGATGAATATCTTGATATCTCGAGCTCCCAATGATGATGCGATTTGTAGCCCTATCAATAATGTCTCGTATTCGGCCTGATTGTTAGTAGCTTAGAAGTAAAAACGAAGCGTATACTCAGCTTTGAAGTCGTCACAATCCACGAGAATGAGTCTAGTACGACTTCCCAATGAGTTAGAGGATCCATCTACATGCAATGTCCATTCTGGCAATGTGCAATCTTCTTGAGGGTTGGCGGGCGCTTGCTCGGTGTAGTTTGGAAGGATGCATTTGAGAATGAAATTAGCAAGTGCCTAGCCTTTGATGGCAGGACTTGGTTGGTACTCAATATCAAATTTGTAGAGTTCAATGCTTCATTTGATCAGCCAACCTAAGGCATCCATTTTATGTAGGATTTGCTTCGGTGGTTGATGGGTTAATGCCACAATTGTATGCACTTGGAAGTATGGGCGAAGGTTGCAAGTTGTTATAATGAGAGTGAAGGCCATCTTCTCAATAAGTCTGTCGTTAATTTCTGCTTCCTTGAGGACTTGGCTAACATAGTATACAGACCTTTGTACGTTGGCCTATTGCCTTACTAACACATAACAGAGGGCATCAGAAGTAGATAGATATAGATAAAGTTTCTCACTGAGGGTAGGCCAGGAGAGTAGCAGAGGCGATTAAAGATACTTCAATTAGAGATACTCCTTGAGCTTATAAAAGTAGTTTGACATTCTGATATCCATGCAAATTTTTGGGATCTCTTCAGAGCATCGAAGAAGCTTGTACTTTTCTCCAACTTTAGACATGAACTGGCTCAAGGCAGCGATCTGTCCCTTAAGACGCTACATCTCCTTTAGTGTTCTAGGCGACGTCATGTCCATGATGACTTGGATCTTTTATGAGTTGGATTCATTGAAAACTTTGTTGACCAATCGTTGAAAAGTTGTTCTAGCATTTTTTAGTTGAAAGACATAACTCTATTGCAATAAGTACCGAACTTTGTAAAGCTCATCTTATTTTCGTCCTCTGGGGCCATGCGTAGTTGATTATAACCAAAATATATATCCATAAAACTTAAGAGTTGATGACCTGAGAAGTTGTCCACAAATTTATCGATGTTAGGGAGTAGATAGCTGTCTTTTGGGTACGCTTTTTTGAGATCGATGAATTCAGCGCACATTCTCCACTTGTCATTTGCGTTCTTTATGATAATTGCATTGGCCAATCATTCGGGATACTTTACTTCTTTGATAAAGCCTACCGCCAGAAATTTCTAGACCTCTTCTTGAATTGCTTATTGATGCTCTAGCGCGAATACCCTTTTTTTCACTGGTTTGCGGCTAGAGTCCATAGTTAGTTTATGGATAATTACCGAGGAGTAGATCCCTGACGTGTTTTCTAGTGACCATGCAAAGACTTTAGAATCGTGACGGAGGCATTCAATTATGGCCTCACACAACGGTGATAACAGGTGAGCTCTAACTCGAACAGTTTGTCCGGAGATGTTGGTAATCAGGATCTCGACTACCTCCACCGTAGGCTATAGTTTAACTATTTGTGCAATATCATCCCTGAATTCTGCCATTTCTATTGAGAGATTTTCTCTACTCATTTCAGAAGAAGGTATAGTTTGCGAAGAAGGCTCGCAGTTAAGGGTTGTGATACCATCTGATGTTTTGAATTTGACTTTTATGTGTTTGGTGCTTAGCAAAGCCTCCATACTATTTAAACTAGGGTAGCTTAGAATAGTGTTGTAGATGAACATAAATTTGATTACGATGAATATGGTTACTGTGATAGCATGACTTGGAGGGTCTCCAAAGTTATGGGAAGTGAAATAGTGCTTTCGGGGTATATCCATTACTGGAAAGTCTTTTTAGGGGAGTCATTTGGGGTTGTAAATTTGTAGGGGTGAAACCTATTTGCTGAAAAACATCCCAATAGAGGAGGTCACGATCTACCCCTTGATCGACGAGAACTCTCCTCATGGTGTACGAACCTATCTTGGTCATTATGACAAGTGGATCATGACGATCTGAGGCAACTCCAACTAGATTGTTATTGTCAAAACCAATGGATGGTCTCCTTCTCTTTTGTGACATGGTGACAAGGCGATAAAAAGACCGGACGTGATATAAGTCTTTTCCTAGCGTGTTCCCATGGACGGTGCCAATTTATTGGAGGAAGCTTTAGGCTCCACAAATAATTGCTCCTTCGACTTGAGGGTGCAACCGATGTTGATGAAGTTTCTCACTCGTTTTGGAGAATTAAACCTATAAAAGACCGTTGAGGGTTGTTTTGGCGGAGAAGACTTCGATGCTCAAGCAAAATTGTAGAAAGAGAGAAATAGGCTAAGGAGAGCCGGATGTTCATCCTGTGCTATCTTTGTGTGCTTTTGTATGGAGTTTTCAAAATGTATTTGATAGGTTGTCTCTGCATAGCATATGTATTGTGCCTGTATAGCAAGTCTTGTATTCTTTTAAGGGCGTAGAAACCCTAGTTTCTAAGATCATATGATATTTTCCGAAATTGCAGAAATAATGAATATAGACTTTCTATCAATTAGAAGTCATTTTAATTAGGAAAGACTTTGAAAACTGTGGGCACTTATTTCCTTATTGGGTGAAATTACAATAGATGCGTATTGGACTAGAAAAGTTTGAATTTATTAAAGATTTTTTTTATCGGATAATCACACTTTAGACTCATTACGTAACAGGAACTACTTCTGCAATTGCTTGGTGAGGCATGTGAGAGACTAATGGATTGGAGAGCCAGGAGCTCAAATGATCGAGGAGTCATGGGATCAAGGAACTGAGGAGCTAACAGGTCTGTCCGTTGATGTCGAAGGAATAGTTTGGTTTTTTATGGGCTTGGTTGTAGTCTAATAGGCCCATGAGATTTGGGTTTCGATGGCTATGAAGTGCATGATCATGGGCTGTCAATCACTCTATCATCAAAATCCAAATGATATAGTTAGGTGTTAAATGAGGCTAACATCAGCTAAATCTCCTCCCACCATGATAGAAATTTGAGGCTTGATAACAATTCAAGTTGTAGAATGTCGCTAGGGTTAGTTTCTTCCAAAAGTATTGTAGAGTCTTGACAATGTAGATTAGGCTATCACTAGAAGTTTGTAGAAAACCAATTCTAAGAAAAACAAGATGTGAATGATTAAGACCAATGCAGAAAGCAATACCCCGTAAGAAAATTAGAGATAAAATATACATGATAAATAGTTTCAAAAGACTAAGTAATATAGATAAAGAAATTTAGAAGACACATTCAATTTTCCTAAAAGAGAAATATATTTGCAATGAGCATCTAGTATTATCCCATCACACAATATCATAACATTAGAGAAAGCAAATATGGTTAATGAGTTATAATTTAGTTGATACTATTCATTTTTTTTAAAAAAAGTTTTGAGTTCAAAATTCTCATAAAAAAAAAAAAGCTGATAATACATAGTCCAATGGTTCATGAACCATTGAATACACTCTCGATCTCTCAATTGAGTGGTTTCTCGGTCGAGTGCTTTAGTTTATACCTTTTAACTCTCTCGATCTTACTCTCTCGAGAAGCTAGCTACTCTCTTATCTTTCGATCATCCTAACTCTCGGCTCCTAGGTCTCTTGATTATCTCACTTCTCAGTAGATACATTTCATTAATACAAAAATAATTTCATTACGTGATAAGTTCAACTTAAGATCATCCGGTAAAGAAGGTAATTTCTAACAAATTTAAATATTTCTTAATTGGATATGAACCTCCTCTAGTCTTAAGAAAGCCTTTCTTAATATGAACATAGATCTCAGTGGCCACTTTTGATAAAGTAAGAAATCTCTATGATAACTTAAACTTTTTTAACCAGCAGGATTATAAATCTCTTAGAATTTTTTGACCACAGTCCCTGTAATTTCGTGAGATTCTCAATAGTCTTTTTACAAGAAAAATAGGGTTTTTACACCCCAAAAGGCATACAAGACTTGCCATATAAGCATGTTATATATATTCAGTATAGGTAGTCAGTCAGATATATTCATTAACTCTACACTTTACACAAAAAGAAAATATAGGGCTATTCGATGGCTTTTCTCAGTCTATTTTTTATTCTTTCACAATTACTCTTTTTGACAAGTGTTGGAGTTTCCCTGCAGGGCATCCTTTGGTGGTATTTGCAGATTTCATCATTCCTGAAGGCCTGTAAGACTTCTTGCGACTAGTTTCTCACTTGGGTTGGTGGAGTAATTATTTGTGGAACAAAAACCCATGTTCATCAAAAGCAAATATGGATATACCCTTGATATATTGTCCATTAGCAACATCCTTAAAGGAAACGAAGTTGGTGCCCGAGAAAATACATGATATTCGTATACCAAGGGAAATCCTCCTGTAACTTGTATGAAAAAACATGCTTTTCACCAAATAGCATCACAATGAAGCCTTCCATTTGGGCTAGCATTAATTGTGAATGAATGCTTTCCATGACCCACTTTCAAAGTGTATAAACTTTAGCTTCTCAACCTCCAAAGAGCCTCGAAGTTTGTAAGTAGCTAAGACCCTGTACAAACAGATCAAATTAGATGACAAAACCCTAATCCAATAGCCACAGTGGAATATTAGATGTTAAACACTTTGTGGAATATTAGATTCTCTAATTTGTAAGTAGGGAACATGAAAATAATTGATCCAAACTTTAATTTATTCTGTTCCATCCAATCTACCTTATGAAACAGGCTCAGAGGGAAGACCAAGTTCCCATTTGTATTGGGAAAAAAAGAAGAAGAGTATAGCACATAAATAATTGACCAAAAAAAGAGATTACTTCATGTATTTTATAATCATTTACTAAATTTTCAATTGAAGAAACATCAATTCTGGCAAATTCTTGCTTAACCCACTTGACAACTTTCCCAACTTCCCTGCTAATCCTTTCCTCTTCCTTCAACGCCGCCTTTAGCCTTCGCTTCTGTTCTTTCGCCAGAAACGTGCTCATGTTTGACAGCATCTCATCTCTCTCTTTCTCTCTGTTTTTTTTTATTTTTTTTTATTTTTTTGGATATAAAAGAATGAATATATAAAAAAAAAAGATAAAAAAACACCGGTACCAAGATTTACCCCGAGAAATCTGAGAAATCTAAGAAAAAATCAATGGATTTCTATGTGAGGCCCAAATAAAAGACATTAGGATCTGATCTTAACAACGTGTAATACTATACTAATAAATATCGCGATGACTCACAGAAGAAGCTTTCACTTACCAATCATTCTCTTGTTCTTCCTCCATCCAAATATTGTAAATGCAAGTATTGAGGAGATATTTGAAAATCCTATTCCGTTAAAGTTGTCAAGTGGAATGTCTAGCAGAGGGGATAAGGGTTGTTCGAATATCCAACCAAGAGATATGAAAGATTATAGGAACATAGTTTGCCATAATCAGTTTCCAAACCTCCCTCAAGAAGGGACATTAGAACAAATGATCTACGGTCTCTTTCTAGATGAATAAAGGTAACAAGTTAAGGACCGTGAAAGTCCAAATTTGAATAAATGGTCACTTGTATGAAGTTGCTCCATGAAGACTAGCCACATGATAAATGCAAATCGAGGAATTGCTCCAAGGAACCTACCAAATCCTTTTATGGCACATCAGAATGGGATCTCTGAGGTGCTTTCAAGCTGAAGCAATGGAGAACTCACCACTAGAACTGAGAGTCCACATAATTCTGTCACATCTAACAGTAGATGGCAAATCAGATTCTGGGATAATCTCCCGGCTACAATAAAAAAGAACTCTCATCAAACTTGAAATTCTATGCGTAGTGCCTTGGATATACTCTGACCAATGAGTACTAGCAAAAACATTCCGAATAGAACACCTACTAGAAAACCTGATCTTTCCATGACTTGCTTCCCAAAGGCCTCTATCAAGGGACCTACAGGCGACTAAATATCATACTAGAATAAGATACGGCTACCATCGCCCATCCTCCAAAACCACTAGTTTCCAAACTGTATACCAAAGAGATATGAGTTTCCTCCATATTCATGAGCAAGTGGCTAGAACTCGAACATATTAGAAGCTACAACCTCGAAGCAAATATGTCCTCACCCACCATGACCAAACATTACCCTCCGGGTTTAAAAGTAAGTGCCAGATATGTTAAGTTGGGCCGCTCTATTCCAATCCGTCACTTTTTTCAGCTCTAACCCCCTCCTTCCTCGTCCAGCAAATAAGAGACCAAGCTACCTTGGCCTTATGGTGATCAAGAGATGGACTAGCTCATAAGAGCTTAGACATAATCTGCTCGAATTCTTTGCAAACCGTCTTTGGAAGAAGAAACATAAAAGACCAATACATCTGAATCAAAAAGAGAATGGTAATAACCAGCTGTAGATGACTAGCATAGGATAAGTGTCTACTCGTCTAGTGTTGAATCCGAGCTGTCAACCCTTATACAAGCTAACAACACTCCGTAGCTAAAAGTCTGGTCAATAGAAGTGAAACCTCTCCTAGGTATCTGACTGGGAGATAACCTAGTCGAAATCTCGATGTCCTCATCCCTGACCCCTTGATCAGCCGCTCCAAAAATGATTTCACTTTTTTAGGGGTTTATCTGCAAATCAGAGAGTTTCCCAAATTGAGCCAAAACATCCGCAACACACTTCATAGAAGATAAGCTACCATAGAGAAAAGCATTAGATCATATGCAAAACACCAATGAGAAATACCAATCTCCTGACATCTTTAATGATACTCAAACATCAGTCCCTTAGTAGCCCTATGCAAAAAACTTGGAAAACTCCATAACCATCACAAAGAGCAGAAAAGACAGAGGATTCCCTTGTCCCTTGTCGAAGATCTCTTGAATTCTAAAAGAAATCCATCTGCTCCCCATTAATCGCTATCACAAAACTTCCTGTTGAGACACACTACATGATTATCTAGACTAGCCAGATAGGAAAGCAAACACATTCTAGCACCAGTTTAAGAAGATTCTACTCGACCAAGTCATAGACTTTCATGATATCTACCTTTATTACACATCTAGGAGAGCATGATTTAAGTGATACCCATGAAGGAGCTTACGAGACCACAGAATATTATCCCTAATCCTCCTACCCCTCTCAAAATTAGATTGCTCGCTATCAATGATTCTTAGTAGTACCTGATTCACTTTCGCTACAATAATTTTGGATATTCACTTATAAACTATATTGTAGTAAGAGATAAACTGAAAATCTATTAGAGACGTCAGGTTATCATTTTTTGGGATAAGTGAAATGATCGTGTCATTCACCTGCCAAAAAAGTCGCCTATAAGCAAAGAAATCCAAAATAGCCTTGTAACATCTGATCCCACAGTATCCCAATTGGATCAAAAGAACTAGTACTATATCCATTCGAACTTGGAGCCTTATGCTTGCCTAATAAAACCATAGCCTCCCTCACCTTTATTTCCATCATCGGAGCCTCCAAAGAATGAATCTAAGCCTCAAATAGCGTACCTCGAAGCAAAGGAGTGATAAGACTAGGTTCTAACCATCCAACCCCTGGCCTGCTCGTAAACAACCCCCTAAAATAAGTAACTGTCTCCTGTTTAATATCATTCAGATAAGATATCTACGTCCCTTTTGCTCTGACCAGAGAACAAACAGAGTTAGATTGTGTCTATGCTTGACGATGCCGAAGAAGTAAGCAATATTCCGATCTCCCAATTGAAGCCATGAGATTTGGCCTTCTGTCTCAACATACTCTTTTCCATACTCGAAAGCTTATAATAATGAGAAGCAGTACCCTCTCCTCATCACCTAAGTTATTTCTATCTCTATCTGATAACATCACCTGCCAAATCTGTATAAGTTCCTCTCGGGCCTCTTGAACATAGAGAGGTCACTATACTCTTGGCGATTTAGCTACCTCAACTTCAATTTCAGACCCTTAAGCTTTCTGTACAGGCGATATATCGGATTACCATAGTAAGCCTCCACCCAAGCCTCTGATACAATATCACAGTACCGCGGATGATCCATCCAAAACTCAAAAATTTTGAATGGTACCCTCATGCACTAATCCCCCCTCTACAACCGAACCAAAATGGGAGTATTTGAATCACCCAGAGGAAGAAATACTGCCTTAGAAAATGGATAAGAAGCCAGCCAAACCGAATTAAACAACACCTTATTCAGTTTCCTCATAATAGGATCAGTAGTCTGTCTATTCCATCAAGTGAAGAAAGCCCCGGAATACCTCAAATCCTCTAACTCCAAGTACCTCATATAGTCATCCAAGACAGAATCAGCCAATGGCCAATTCGGATTACCTCCACTCCTCTCAGACGGCTATTGGACTATGTTAAAATCTCCAAGAACACACTACGAGGTAATCATACCCCTACTCTGAGCCCTCAAGAAGTACCAAAGGTGACAATGATCTCCTACCTGATTAGACCTATAAACTACAGTGATCTCATAGCATATATCAATCTAGACAAATTAAACTCTGCAATGAATCCACTGGGTCCTAACTTAACTAGATACGTCCATTAGAATTACCTACCCAAGCAACAATACATCTCCAATGAGGTAAAAGAGTCTGCTCAATACGTAACTCATCAGAAAATCTCACCCTTGTCTCAAGGAAGCCTGACAATTGCAATCAGTGCAGCAAATCAAAACTTCTCGTAGCAAGGATATGAATAGGGTCATTCAGATCCCATATGTTCCAACATTCTAGATTGTACTAAGAGGGGAAACGCCCGTCAGTGAGACCTCTTCGACCTCTTTTTAGCCTTCCTGCCTTGAGAAGGATAGGGCACAAGAAGGGTTCAAGGGGGAAGATCGAGAACTATCACCTACCACTGATTTTGTCTCAACTAATGTGTCTGACTTAGACCCTCCATGACATCCACCAAGTTGGATGTCACTAGGGATACTTGAAATACTTTCACAAGGAAATAGGGTCATAAACTCCCTAAGAACTGGTGATGTAGTATCACGAGCCGGAGTTTCCTCCCTAACTTTCATAGCAGGACCACCATCCAACTCCGGTGAAGCAGTAGCACAAATCGGCATGTCCTCCCCAACTACCAAAGCAAGACCAACATCCATTTTTGGTAAATCAACTATATGATCCACTTGCTCCTCCCAAATGTCCAACACACGGTTTGTATCAGTCTCTTCTGCCTAAGGCTGAGTCACTCCTGTCTTTGTAACCTTAGGAGTCTCCACCACTGGGTCCTTATCTCATGTCACTTCCTGGCGTCTCTTACCCTTTTTCTTTGATTTTCGGGCCTTAGAACTGGTTGAAAACCATTGTCATCCCTTGTCTAACGAATCAGCTTAGAAATGCTGTTATTATCCTGAGTAGAGAGGCTCTTTGGGCACTTGGCATGAAGATGTTCAGAGACCAAGCAAGACTCACATCTGGGAGGAATGACTTAACAATGAACTCATTCCCATCGGTAGTCTGAATATGCTTCCCAACGAGTAGGACTCCCTACATCAAGTTCAAGAAAAATCCTGACATATCCAAGTCGAGTACAAGATGCTGTGACATCATCCATAGATAGTGGCCTTCTAAATACCGATGCCACATAACTCAATCCCCGCCAGTTGTATAGAACCATAGGTACATTATGAAATTTGACCCAAACAGCAATCGTCCTAGGCTCAAACTCAATGGAAAACACTCCTATGTGAAACCTACATAACACAAATGGAACTCCAAATATGTCATGGATTTTTATCCAAAATCTATTGAAAGTGTTGATCTGAATTAAATTTCAATAGAAAAACTCTAAACCCAATCATAATAACCCCAACAAACCCCATTTACTCCACAGTAAGGTAGCAATTCTATTCACGTCTTTAAACAGCATCTGCCATTCAATGAGATTTCCAATTAAACAAAACTCATTGGATTGGAATGTTTATGTCATCGATTAGTGTCATTATTGCCAAGTGGGTGGGCCATTTTATTTTTGAAAATTAGATTAGATTAATGAAAGCTTGTAGATTTGAAATGTGGCGCAGGTGAACCAATAAATTAGAATGAAACAAATCCACTTGGAATTCTCTCTCTCTCTCTCTCTCAACATTGGACTTATCCAATGTTAAGTTAAATACTACATCTAGCAAAAAGAGATTTTTCAATAAAGAGATCAATTCCCAAATAAGCTTTTAACTTGTTTGATTTGTTTAGGCTGACTTTCTTTTGTTTGAAAGAATTAGGCAGGTCGATGCCAGTGGTATAAATGAGTTTACTGTGGTTAATGAGACATTACCGTTATGGCTCTCACAAAACGATAATTGATTTATTATTGTCACCATATACAAAAGTCATATTTACCTTTATCGTTACCTATCATGCCCAAAAAATAATACGGTACCATAACAATAAAAATTTATTATAATTGATAAAAATAATTTAACAATTAAAAAATGAATTGAATGAAAAATAAAAAAGAAAATATCATAGCCATAAAGAAAATATCAATTTAAAAAATAATGTCAAAATTTTTGTTCTTTTAATGTGTGATTTTCACATTTAAAATATGTAAAGCCATTGAGTAGTTAGTAAATTCAACCACTAACTATCATGAAATAGTATGATCAGATAATTAACTATTTATAACCTTAAAACTATTATTGTTATAAAAAAATTATAATTTATTTTTCAATTTACAATCACCATGCATTTTTTAAAAGATTTTGTCACATTAATATATAATATTTAATATTTGTATTAACAATATTTTGAGTTTATATATAAAAATTATCTAATGCATATGGTTAATATGTGTAATTCATAAACTACTACACATATTTAATTAGTTTACTATTATATACATAAAAATTAGTAACCGAAACTCACATTATTAAAAAAAGATAAAGTATTTTAAATAAAATCAACAGATTCATAGTCCATATTCTTACCTAGAAAAATTGAGATTAAACTTAACTCTGGTTGAATAGATTTTTCAACATTAAAAATTAATATAATAATAACTTGCATTCTTTTCGTAAAGAACTTTGAGTTTTAATCAAGAAATTTGATATTTCTTATTAAAAACTTTTTATTTAATTAAGAAATATTATAAATAAAATAAATTAAAAATAATGTAGGAAAGTGAGATTTCAAACACCACTAATCACAAATGGTTAATGTTACGAGAGAATAATTTAGTAATCATAATTTTTTTTTTTCTGATCTTAAATTCAACTTCGAATCTTGTGATAAAAAAAAAAAAGAAGGAAAAGAGAGTTTAGTTTATAAGTCCATAACGTTAGACTAGACACAGAGAGCTTAGTTTAGAAAGTGTCACCTATGGATTTTGTGCAGTCAATCATTCAAGCATCTGTTATGGGCATATTCCAGCAAAAATTCTAAAGGTCTCCCAACCCTAATCAAAATAATAATGATGTTGACCATAAAATATTTTATTTAAATTTGTTATATTAAATGATAAAAAAAAAAAAAGAGTGAAGACCATCTTTTCAATTCCCATTATGCCCTTTGACATGTATTACTCTGATGAGCTGTCAAGGGGCCCATGTGGCTGTGTCCAACCCAAATTTTGAAAAACAAATGAGCCAACCAGATTGCATGATGGCCCTCTAGGCAGGTGTTGGTGTTGGGTAAACTTCAGCACAACAGTGAACGCATGACCGATTGAGTTGGTGCTCCCGTAAAAAGTTTTAATTTAAATCAATTTATATCAAATTTATCTCTATATTATTTTATTTTATATATAATATTTTTATTTAAAATAAAATAATTTATTTGAACGATATAAGGAAAATTAAAATAATTTTTATATACTAAAATTATTATTATAATAAATTTTATATTAAAAATATTAATTCAAATTCAGTTGAATCTAATGTCATTTTTTTTTAAATGAGTGCTATATACCATTTCTTTTTTTTTTATTATTCTTTTGATAATAAACTGAAACTATTTGATGAAAAGTAAGTTGATGCATCATTAGATACGAACGTCATAATAGAAGATGGAGTCTCTTCTATGGGCAAATTTTTTGATTTGGTATCTAAGTAAAACTTGGCGGATGTAAGGTACCACATTGTAGCATTTTGGAGCAAAAAATAATGAATACTTAAGTCAATGTTTGAAAAAAAAAAATGTAATCAAAGTATCATACCTAAACCACTCAAGAGTTACCTTTCACTACACGACTAATTTATCATTCCTTTACATTCTTATTCTATAACCATAGAAAGGAAGCCAAACTTAGAGGCCAACCGAAGATTATATGCTGTTTGAGACTTTGGGATACCAAGCACCTCTTACTCTATTCGAAGCAGTGTTTTTAAAATCGGACTGGACTGACCAGCTCGATTGGGAATCATTCTATAGAGTGATTCAATTTTTATTGTTAGATAGGATAAAATTAAACTCGATCAAAATTATTTAAAATGGTAATTGATGAAACATTCATTTTTTCTTAAAAATAAATATATTTTATTTTATTTTAAAATATATAATATATAAATTATATATATGATATCACGATTATGTGTTCTTAAAATAGTCTGATTAATCCAACCAATAAACCAATGACCAATAGGTTGATTGAGTTATTTACTTGTTCAGATTTAAAAGCACTGCTTTCAAGCACATGTCAAGATTTCCTCTCTCTTGATATAGAAAGTACAACGAAAACTCATCTTCTCTCACTCCACTAGGTTATCATCAATATTCAACTTGATCAACCTCTCTGGAAGAGGACACCACCTCTGCGTAGCTGAGACACAATACTCATCTTCTATATATCTGTCTTGGAAAATAGGTGCTTGAACTCAGTAATCATATATACTCCACAAGAATGCCTGTGTATCACAGTGAGCACCTTCAAATTTTACCTTACTTCTCATAAACCAAATTTAGTATCAAACGATAGCAAAAGATGCGGCCAGCTCCTTAAATAAAGCCTAAATGAACCTCTCTCGGTTGAAGAACCCTGAGGTAATCGACCCAAGTCCCAAATAGGCCTAACTACCTTACAGTCCCC
This sequence comes from Dillenia suffruticosa, assembly GCA_033439265.1. Classification (NCBI taxonomy): domain Eukaryota; kingdom Viridiplantae; phylum Streptophyta; class Magnoliopsida; order Dilleniales; family Dilleniaceae; genus Dillenia; species Dillenia suffruticosa. Next base: position 9,969,351 of record JAVTVX010000005.1, read on the forward strand.
CGAGCCCTACTTACTAACATTTTTTCCTATCCCAGATTCAAAGTAACCAAAGAGAAAAAAATATTTCTTGGTACCACAATATCAAAATATGTTCAAAAGTTCTGTCAGCCCGTGGTTTTTGAGTTTTGAGTAAAATAATACAATTTTTTTTTGGTACCATGGTGGACTACCAACCCAGTATCTAGAGTTTCGTTCCGACTAATCTGGGTCACAGGACTCAATTGAGGGGACAGCTCTTCCATCGAACTCCCGATTATGATTAAGGGACGTCAGTTCCTGAATCAACTGAACTATCAGACGTGGTAAAATAATATAAAATAATATGAAATGATTATACCGAACTACTATAAATAAATAACAATCAAAACTTTTAAATATTTTGGTTATTTTCTTGATATTTTAGATAAAATATAGCAAAATTAGAAAAAAAAATGAATTAGATAGAACAAAATTCAATAGTATAACTTAATACTTTATTAAAATTAATAGTTTGATTTTGAGAAAAATAATAATCAATCTTCACTATCTATAAGAAAATGATTATTGCTTTATTCTTTGATCGGCCACCAGAATTATTGTCATTGAAAATCTTGTGTATGTTCAATTCTATAGTTTTAGTTAGGATGAAATGCACGAATGACTAACAAGATTATTAGGTAGAAATTTGTCAAATTTTATGAATATGTTGTTGATAGAGCGAGATGGCTTTTGCTAGTCGAAAAATATACAAACTTGAAATAAAAAAATGAAAAATCTCTTCCCCTAAAAATAAAGAGAATGAAGAGAGAGCCGAATTCGTTGTGTAGGATAGGAAGAGTGGTTCTCATAAAGTCCAGTCTTTCCAATCTAGCTTCTTATTTCATGCAGACCGCAGCTTTTCTAGTTTCTGTTAGGGAGGAGATAGATCGCAACTCTGGGAGCTTCTTGTAGGTAGATGAGGTAAGTAACAAGTTTCATTTCATGGCTTGAGGCAAGGATTGCTGCTCTAAGGAAAAGGTGGATTGGGGTTAAGAAGTTCGCATTTAGTTAACATGCTTTCATATCTCAACTAGCTTATTCCATGGTAACTAATTTTGGGTGGGTACTCAAATATTTTGTGGCTCTAGCCAGAAGTCTTCAACTTTACAAGTTCTCAAAATTCAGCGAGGTGCTCTTATCAAAAGACTTTAGCCTCTTATCCATGAGAATCGATTTTGACCCTATAATTTGCACAATAATTATGTTCTCTTGGTTGGTGGTTGATCTCTACCGATTAATATCAAAAAAAAAAAAAAAAAAATGAAGCCAACAAAATTCTAAGATTATATTACACTTTTGCTACGTGGCTTGACAGAAATTGTGTGAAAAATGACGAAAATAATTAGATTTCATGAAGAGTGAGAAACACGTGTCAAAAATGTCACTCACATTCTGTCTTCTGTCTTCTGTCTCCTCTGTCTGGGTTCAGCAATGGCCGCCGTCGAAATCGAGCTCCAACAGCAGCAAACAAAACCTATTTCTCCCTCCTCTCTCTCTCTCTCTCTCTCTCTCTCTCCCCTCTCCTCTTCTCTCCTCTCCTCGCCAACAGTAGCAAACAAACCCATTTCGCTCCTCTCTCTCCTATCCTTTCCATCGCAACACATCAATTTGCTTCCAAACGCCCAATCTCTCTCTTTCGAAGTCTCCATCGCAACACATCAACGTAGTTAGGTTAGGTACAGATATGAGCCTGTGAGGGGCAAAATGTACCTACACATACATTTCTTAGAAATATTTGATTCTTAACCCATTCGAGTCTATAAATCATGCTGCCGTTCAATTGGAATCAATGTCCCAACCCAATTTCGAAGGGACTTAAGTGAGTTGCATCAGTAAGTTCACATCTTTTTTCGATTCCAGCAGATTAAAAAAGCCCTATCCAGAAAAGGACATAATTCTAGAAAACCATATGCTATGCCAATCTGCAATTGGCATAGTGATTAGAAAAGCAAACTAACCACGGAGATTTTCCCTGGACTCCATGGATCTAGAAATAGGCGGGAGAACACCGTTTCTGAAAATCTTCTTCATGGTGAATACGACTGATAGTGGTGATTCTGCAACACCACTTCGCCTTTGAAGCAAAATCCTTCCACCCGATTATTAAGATATGCAACCCACTTTTCCTTTTAGACCAATAATTCAGATTTTGAAAACTAAACCCAAAACATGATAGTATTTTGTCATACATCGGACCACCATGAGAGGAGAGGAGAGGAGAGGAGAGGAGAGGAGAGGGGAGGGAGGGAGAGGATAGGAGAGGAACACTATCGGACCAACCACCATCGGACCACCTTGGCCGCTGCTAGGAGAGAGGAGAGGAGAGGAGGGAGAGAGACAAAATCGGACCACCACGGCTGCTGCTAGCGAAAGCGAGAGAGAGAGAGAGAGAGAGAGAGAGAGAGAGAGAGAGAGAGAGAGAGAGAGATGATAGGCTGCTGACGTGTCTCGACTAAGGGACAAGATGAACATTTTAAAGAGAGTAAAATGAACATTTTACATCTTCTGTACTGTTTCTTCCATATTTCGGCGACCTGTCACACCTTTTAAAATTATAAAAAAATAAGTAAATATTTTTCTATCGTAGGAATAATATCTGATTTTCAATCGGGAGAAAAAAATATAATTTAACCAAAATCTAATAAATATCATTCCTAACAATATCGATAACATTCAAAATCTGAGTTACCTATGAGGTTATGCAAAATCAAATCATGAAATCCTTTTTTTTTTCCGAGCAAAAATAAGTTGAACACAAATCACAAGCAACTTAACATTCATTTTGTAGCAATTCCAACATAACATGAGAATTCCCCTCTGCGAACCCAGAAAAAAAAAAAAAAAGAAAATTCCAAATTAACCCATCAAAATCAGCTTTTTGGGATTTTCAGTAAAGCTACCCCTTATATTAATTTTCAAATCAGGAGGGATATAAGAAACGTACCCTACAGTAGGTTTACCCGGAACGGAATACTTCTTCCGAAATGCGAGTTCACAGTAATAAATTATACACATGATGTAGGGAATGTCTTGGCTGTGGATATATTTGTTTCAATTTTATATTATGGTATTTTTTAGATATATGAAAGTTTAGATTAAAATATCATTTAAAAAAATATTGGATTAAAATTAATAAGAAAATTATATTAACTAATAGAATAAAAGGAGGAGACGATTCATGTCCCATGCCAAAATAAGTGATGTGTTCTCACAGAAACCAGTAAAGGTGCCTAAAAAAAAAGTGCTCCTGGATAGATAGACTAGGGTGATTATTCAAAATATATATATTTTTTATTATTATGAAATTTAAATTTGAATTACGAAATTTAAAGAAAAGAAATGGTATATTTAAGTTATCCTTTTCAAACATTATTTAAAATATATTCATTTTGGTTGCGTGAAATTTTAAAAATTTGAAATTTTTTATATTAAGTTTAGTTGCCGGTATGTTTAAAAGTTTAGTTAGGAATTTTCGAGGGATTAACAAAACTTTTAATTATTTATTATTAGGTTAAGATTTTCTTTCCAAAAAGTTGTATCCCAATATTCTTTTTTCTAAATTATAAGCATTGGGAATTGGAAACTTTTTGCGGAAATATAGTGGTTTGAAAATTTGGCATTCTGAACAAAAACGGGTGAAAAGTGGGTCCCCACGCGGCCGGAGACTGCTAAAAGAGCCGTTGTGCATCGCACTCCGCCTCTGTCTCTCCCTTTCTGCTTTCACACCTCCGTTCTTTGGATTCCCAAACTGCAACCCAGAACTTCACTTCCCCCAACTCTCTCTCTCTCTCATGGCGGATTTCTCGTCACTCTCAGACAGCGGCGACGAGGCAGCCGTGGAAGAAATTTTGGGTCAAGCAATGGACCTCACTGTTCTGGAGCAAGTCGCTGCCATCAACTGCTCTTCCTTCTCTCATGCTGACTCCGTTCTTCCCTCTCACCTCGAATCGCGCTTTTCCAAACTCAAATCCTTCCCTCCTCCTAACCCTAAATCTCATTCTCTCTGTCTCAACAAAACCCCCAATCCCCAATCTGTGAACCAACCGAAATTGAACAACTCAATTGGAGGAAACCCTAATTCTGATTCGTTGTCTGATGCGGAAATTGAGAATTTCTCGCCCTTCCAAGAAAACCCAAGTCGGGAAAAGGGTTCGAAATCGAAATCGAAATCGAAACCGAAACCCGAATCCCTTTCTTCTGTTTCGAGATCTTCTTCAAGTTCTTCTAGTGGGTCTCTCTCTCCGCCGCCTAAATCGGGTTGCTTTTGGTGTTCTCCAAAGAGGGATTCAAGGAAGAAGAGCAAAAAAGATCGAATTGGTCTTGACTGGGGTAAGAGCAACAGCATCTTATCGGATTTGAGTACTTTCTCGACTAAAGAACAAAGGAAAATGCTGAAGAAGGCAATGAAGGAGGAAGAGAAAATTGCCTATGAAGCAGAGAAAATTATCAAGTGGGCTAAGCAGGGATCGGCTAGGATTGATGTTACGAGGGTTGAAGATGAGTTGAGTGACACTGAGAGCTTCAAATGATTTTAGAAGTGTATCCAAATTTAGGTACTGCCCATTTTGTTCTTTTATCAAGTATGAAATATCTATATATCTATACATGTACGTATGCGTAAATGTATAGAAAAAGAAATATACGTTACAGAAATGCTAAGTTACAAGTTCTATTATGTGTTATATAAAAGTGATTTCTAGCTGTTGCCTTAATGGGTTCTTTGATTTGCGTATATTGGTTGATGCTCTTTCTGAAATTTATTTATTTATTTATTTATTGAGATTTAACTTAAGCATATTTCTCGTTTCTCTGATTGATATGTTTGTTTGCGCTTGAATTGGAGGGAAACGAATACTGCATCGAGTTTCATATGCTTGAAAACGTGTTCTGTGTTTCTCAATAATTCTCGCACTTCATATAGAAACTAAACTCACTTCGTGTGGTGTATTCCAATTTGTTTTATGGCCTTAGCTTAGGCCTTGTATCTCATTTTAGGTGGAAAACTTCTACCACTGGCATTCGATGTTGATGGTTCTTAGGCAGATTCAACTTTTGATTCTCTTGTGGGTCACAATGCATTCTTATTGGTAATTCTGAGATTGAGACAAATGACCTCAAAAATAATTCTACGGTGGCTTGTCTGGAGGGGGATATCTTTGGTTACCAGAACTTGTAATAATCTACAGCTGAAAATATTGAATTGAAGTCCGTTATCTGAGATTTAATGTTATACTCTAATATTCGAGGAAATGTTGCTGCATTTTTTATTCCATGTTATACTCTGTAATATTCGAGGAAATGTTGCTCTGTGCATTTTTTATTCCCTCTTTCCCTCTCATACACACCCACTCTATTGCGATCTCCCTTGCCGTTGCGATTTCTCTATCCCTTGCCGTTGCGATCTCTCTCTTTGATTGTGGTCTCTCTCTTTCTTGCGGTTGCAATCTCTCCCCATGGCATCAAAGCATACTTGTGAATATGTAAGTAATTTATATCTTTCTAATTTAGGGTTTTTTAATGATTAAATTTGAATATTTGTCATTTCATTCTTTTTGATTAGGATTTTTTTTTTGGGTCCCAAATTTTAATTCCGATATGTTTACTCATTTATTTCTTCCCAATTTACAGTTTTTTCTTTTGGGGGAGGGTTTGCAAATTTCAATATCAATACTTTTACTTATTTATTTCTTCACGATTTAGGGTTTTTTTGGGTTCCCCAAACTATACACTTCCCCATTTATCTCCTCCCAATTTAGGATTTGTGGGGGTGGAGGTCTTATCCAAATTGGATCTTCAAAACGTTTACCCATTTATTTCTTCCGGATTTAGGGTTTCTTCCGGGGTTTCTCTCCAAATTTATTTTCAATACTTTTACCCATTTAATATTTCCTATTTAGGGTTTTGGCGGAGGGGTCTCCACAAATTTAAATTACAACACGTTACTATTAATTTCTTTAGGATTAGGGTTTTTGGGGGTGTTCTCCAAATTTGACTTTCAGTACGTTTGCTCCTTTTTTTTTTTATACATTTACCCATTTTAACTCTATTGTCTAGGCTTTTTCTTGGGTCCTTGAGAACTCCTGGAAGTTTCAAAAAAATAAATAAAATGATTGTAGTAAATATTTGTCTCAGTTCCTCTACATGCCTAATTTGTATCTTGTCTTATTGGAGCTCAGTCAAAGCTATCACTCGCAAAGGCATGACACCTCTTCACTATGCTGTGCAAGGATCTCACTTGGCACTTGTCAAGTACTCACTTGAAAAAGGAGCAAATCTTACTGCAAAGACAAAAGCAGGAAAAACCCCGCTTGATCTAGCAAGCAGTGAAGAAGTTCGTTCAGAGTTAGTAGACCATGAAAAATTGTCTGGGAGAGAATATCTGAATGGGAGGACAAAATGAAGAATCTGATCCGAATGCACCAAGGGGAGGGAAAGCAGAAACAACTTGTGATGGTGAAGGCTTTGTGGCCAGGCATGAGGAAGAAGTGGATGATGAACAGAATGATGAAACCTTGAAAAGGAAACACAGGAGAATACTCCTCAATCAAAGAAGGCTAAAGCGGCTCTAAGTCATCTTTTAGTCGAAGATGATGCCCAGGAAGAGGAAAATGAGTAATCTGAGAGAGATTAAGTGCTGATGCAAAACTAACCTTCTGTTCATGACAAAATGTATTGTTTCTTTGTCTACCTTTAAGCAAATGTTTGTGTGTAGCGCAGTCTGTTCTCTTTTTTTTTTTTTTTTTTTTTTTTCGGTAAGAGTAGCGCAGTCTGTTCAAAAGTTATAATGTAGGTGATTTAAGCAAATCAAGAGACTCTTTTGACTTGCATTTACACAAGTGATCTAAATGTTCTTTAAGGGGTGACCCATCAAAGATATGCAAAATGAAGGCAAATCTGTTAAACCTTTATCCCTTCTCATCTCACATAATATTGATGTGGATGTGGTAGAGAGAAATGTATTATATATATCCACTACCATGCGAAGACTGCGTTTTGGTATATCTTTCGATGAAGATGCGCAACCAACTGCTTCATATTTCTATTTCTTCCTGCCTCTGTGATGGAAAGCAAAAAAAGTTAAGTAACCCGTGGAAAAGAGATGTTTTTGTGATATATTATAATGGATTTTAAAGAAATCTATTGTCCATGTGATGCTCAACCAACTGCAAGCATAGCATGCTGTAATGTATCATTGTGCATTTTTATAGATAATCCAACAGACGAGGCCGTAATGTTTCGGAAGGCTATGTTACAACATTGTGCTACCAAATGTGAAATATAATTAATAAACTTTTAAATCACATTTTATACAATGAATTTTGTGATATAATTATATTATAAATATAATTTGGATTTTCTTCTATTTTTTGTAGTTTTTGTCAGTCGAAATACCTTTTTTTTTTAAAAACCAAAATAGGTAATTATTTTTCATCCCTCGTATGTAAAGATTTATTTCAAAAATACCGATCTAAGATGAAAAATCTGGCAACGACAGCGGACCGGTCAACACGTGTTTGACTGGCGACCTCGCCCGCCCTTGAGCTCTCAATTCAGTTATTGTTCCCTCTCTCTCTCTCTCTCTCTCTCTCTCTCATAGACACCCACTCTCTTGCGATCTCTCTCTGTTGCCGTTGCGATCTCTTGCGATCTCTCTCTCTGTTTGCGATCTCTCTCTTTCTTGCTGTTGCTTTCTCTCTCTCTGTTTGCGATCTCCCTCTTTCTTGCCGCTGCGATCTCTCTCCCCATGGCATCAAAGCGTACTCGTGAATATGTAAGTAATTTATATCTTTCTGATTTAGGGTTTTTTAATAATTGAATTTGAATATCTTTCATTTCATTCTTTTTGATTTAGGATTCTTTTGGGTTCTCCAAATTTTAATTCCAATACGTTTACCCATTTATTTCTTCCCGATTTACGGGTTTTCTTTTGGGAGGGTTTGCAAATTTCAATGTCAATGCTTTTACCTATATATTTCTTCACGATTTAGGGTTGTTTGGGTTCCCCAAATTTGATTTTCTGTACGCTTACCCATTTATCTCCTCCCAATTTAGGTTTTGTGGGGTGGGGGTTTTCTCCAAATTGGATCTTCAATGCGTTTACCCATGTATTTCTTCCGGATTTAGGGTTAGTTTCTCTCCATATTTGATTTTCAATACTTTTACCCTTTCAATTTTTCCTATTTAGGGTTTTGGGGCGGGGGAGGTGTCAAATTTAAATTACAATACGTTCCTATTAATTTCTTCCCGATTAGGGTTTTTGGGGGTGTTCTCCAAATTTGACTTTCAATACGTTTACTCATTTTTTATACGTTTACCCATTTTAACTTTATTGTCTAGGCTTTTTCTTGGGTCCCTGAGAACTCCTGAAAGGTTCAAAAAAATAAATAAAATGATTGGAGTGAATATTTATCTCAGTTCATTAGGGTGCCCTCCTATCTTATCCCTGACTACAATATTTGTCGGGGATAGAAATACCTAAACTTTTGTTTGAAAAACTTAATTGCCGTGGTTGGTTATTTACGAGTTTACATGCCTAATTTGTATCTTCGTATCTTGCCTTATTGGAGCTCTTATTTCCTTAATACCAGAAGCAATCCAAAGTGATAACTGGTTTTTTTTTTCTCTGAATATAATTTACGTGCTTATGGAAAGAAATTCACATAATTTTTATGGATCTTTTTTGCAGGGTGATCGGTTTATCCCAACCCAAGCAGCCATGGATTTTGACTACGCCTACTACAAACTAACAACTCGAGAATGCAAAACCAAAAGGCCACGCCCAACAGTTGCCCAAGGAGCTTACAGAAACATGTTGAAAGAAGTATTTAATATGCACGATGACTGACGAATTCTTGTCTTCAAAAGCAAGCCTCCAAAACCTGTTAATCCAATTCCTTCATTTTCACCCCCTCTCTTTGAACCTCGAAAGCCCCCTAGATATGTTCCCAAAACCCCTGTTCGGACACTTGATGCTCCTGATATCCTGGATGATTGGCGTTTCAACTTATTAGATTGGGGTAGTTCCGATCTCCTTGCCTTGGCTCTCAACTGCAATGTACATCTGCGGGATGGTTCTAATAATTCTGCAAGTGTACTTGGAATTTCCAATGAGGAATATCAGACCATTTCCAATGTCAGTTGGAACCCGGATGGATGCCACCTGGCTGTTGGCATGGGCAACTCTCATGTCCTTATATGGGATGTGGCAGCTGATCGCCCAATAAGAACACTAAAGGTTGGCCTTGGAGTTCTAGTTGGATCCATGGATTGGAACAGCAATGTAATCCTCACAACAGGAGGCTCTGATGGCAAAATCATTAACAATGATCTAAGAGCAAGATCACATACAGTTGAAACCTACAGGGGACACCGTCAAGAAGTTTGTGGACTAAAATGGTCAGCTTTGGGCCAGCACTTGGCCAGTGGGGGCAATGATAAACTGGTCTTTGTGTGGGACAGAGCGGCAGCATCAGCTAGAAAGTGGGTTCACAAGCTCAATCATCACAATACTGCTGCAGTCAGAGCACTTGCTTGGTGTCCTTTCCAGGCTAACTTGCTTGCCTCAGGTGGAGGTGATGCTGATGGTGGCAGTTGCATAAATTTTTGGGACACTCATACTGGATCTCGCTCAAACTTGGTCTATACTGATTCAGAAGTTTGCTCATTGATGTGGAACAAGAGCGAGAATGAGCTGCTTAGCTCCCATGGTTCTCCTGAAAATCAACTCATTCTTTGGACATATCCGTCAATGCTGAAGAGAGCTGAGCTTACTGCCCATCAATCCAGAGTTCTTTATACAGCTCAGAGCCGTAGCATGTGCAAGTGGAGATGAAATGCTTACCTTTTGGAATGTTTCTGAAACTTTTAGAGTGGCTAAGCCTGCATCACAAGCTCATGCTAAGCCATTTTCCTAATGGAGTTGCATCCGCTGAGGGTTGCAGAACAGTCAGCAAATCCTACATCCCTCAAAAATTGTAAGTTTGGGGACAAAAGGTTCGTAGGGTCAACATTCATTAACCAAATAATTCACTAACCAACCACAAACATTTTCTTGCGTCCATTTTAGGAGTCAATATATTATCTGTCTTTCCCACACACACACACACGCACGGGCACGCACACACACACGCACGTGCGCACACACACACACACACGCACGTATGTGTGATAGATCTGGCCACGGGCTGGTTCAGACCGTGAACCAGCCTAGAACCGGCCTGCAACCTCCCTGTCCTGTAATGGACCAGGAACATGGGAGAGCCAGTCTGGTTCAGCTGCAACTGTTTGTTAGCATTGCTGCTTTTCAGGTAAAAGTGTGTGAAATTACATGAGGTCATGCAAACCCTTCTCACACTGGGAAATGCATTACATCAGGGAGCTGCAAGAGGTAAGCCAATTAACCAGGCTTGGTCATTAATTCTTATAGGGTTCTGGTGTTTTTTTAATTTTTTTTTTTAAATTTATTTTTTATCTTCTTGGTCATCAGTAAGCCTTTTCCTATGGAGGGATGGGCTTGTGAGTTAACCTGAATATGAATGCTGCACATGATATTCTGGTCCTGGAGCATTGCGAAATGCATACTGAAAAGTCACAAACACCTGTTGATGCGGTGATCTTTATTGCTGTTCATGCCACCTTATTATGTTATCAAATATTTTATTAGTGTTCGATAGATATTTCTTCAATGGTTTCTATGAGTAGCACCTTGGTTAATGTCTTACATGGCTAATGAGTTGACCTAGAAATGTTTATTTTTATAAGATTTGAGAAAGAATACCTGAAGTTGGTGAGAGATGAATCAGTCAAACAAAGAGAGACAAAAAAAAAAAAGAAGAGAACAAGCTGGTGAGAGAGATGGGGTCATGGAATCTGCTTCTGAAGAGCCATCTTCTCCTTCAGCAGGGTGTTTCCTGCATCAAGAAAGCTGATAAGATATGAATTTTGGTGCTATTCTTTTTCTTGAGCCATCTTAGGGTTATCTAAGTATACTTTTTTATGAAATAGAAATGGTTCTGCTTCAAAAGTTTTGAACTTCACAGGTAAACTTGAGTTGGTTTCTTATCAGCATCTTATTGGTGTTTTAGTCTTTGTTCTTTTTTGTTTTTTGTTTTGTGTTTTGTGTTTTTTGTTTTTTGTTTTTTGTTTTGTTTTTTGTTTTGTTTTGTTTTGTTGTTTTGTTGTTTTTTTTTTTTTTTAAATCCTGTTGTCATCTTTTATCATTTGAATTTCTGGTGCTCTCATTTTCATGAAGTTTTATCTGCCCTCTCATGGATAACTTGCAGACCCAACTACAGTAAAGGTGTAAAATTATCTTTTGAAGTCAATTTTGGGAAGGAATGATATTGTCTAGGATAGTCATTAGACTAACTTGAGGATACCTGGTGGACTTGATCATTTTTAGGGTCCTCAACACTTTGATATTATTAGCTTTAATCAGGAGAAAGCATCCAAGCTTTACCTTAGTTTTAGTTTTTAAAGTAATGGAAGTTGGAAGTATGCTGCCACCTGGATGATCACTGTGATGGTTGATGGAGCACATGCCAGTTACTTGTATTAATGGTGGAGGAAAATTGGACAGTCCAATCAAATGGTTCTAACCTTACAGATTGGAGCGCAAGTTATATCAAATGGTGGGGATTCGTTATTGTTGTTGTGGAGGCTTTTCATTATCAGACCTTTCCAGATTAAGCACTATCTTCTGCTGAGAATTATGCTGGTATTATTCTTTTTTTTTTCTTTGCCTGAGGTGTTGCTTTGATTTGTTATTCCTACACGTATGTAGATGCATACAGGAGTGCAGGAGAAAAGTCATTACTATGAAAGACGGAAATCATAGCATGCCTGTAAGGATTGCAGATGCTTTTCAGATTCTTAATTGCAATTATCCAGAATTAGGCTGGGCCCCTAGGGAGATGAATGCTGGAATCGCTTTGGAAATAAGGCAGTTTAGCCATGGATTCATATTTTGAAAGGAAAGTTGCTCAATTACTTGATGCTAGCATGATACTGGGTACAGCAGCAAGGCCTGAAGGTAGATCTGAATGCAATTCAATACTACTATAATTTAAAGTAGCTTAACTTTGAATCCTGGATTAGGGGATCTAAAATTTGGATGGCAACTTCAATTCTGTTTAAAATCTTTGGATTGTCTTTGCAGACTTGTGTTTTATTTCCTTGTTGACTAGGAAATCACGTGCATGTGGTTGTCTCAGCCATTAAAGGCACATGAAATTACTTACAATTATTTTTTGGACCCAAATCCAAATGATTTATTTCCTTAACCTTATGCGATATTGAGATACCCCCAAACGAATACTGGCTAAATTTTGGGGAAGACTGAATCATTTTTTTGGGTCCGAGGGTAGTGGTGGTAGTAACCATCAGATCAAGAGGCCTTTGGCAATTAAGGGTCATAGTTAATCTGTACTAAAGACCGTCATAAAAACAATGGCCTTGGTTTAAATTGTGCTCGACCACCACAAAATTGCCTTAGTCACTCTCTCTCTCTCTCTCTTGCATTGCTTTTAGAGTGAAACCGATTAGCTTTTGTGTGAGTGGCATATTTTTCTTTCCCAAAATCACTTGACACTTTCATTTCGGCTTGTCTTATTGTTCTCAAGTGACGTATTCTGCCGTTTTTTATGGGAAAACTGGCCCAAGCTGGCCGACAGCCTTCCGATGGTGAAGGCTCGGTGGCAAGGCAGGACGACGAAGTGGATGAACAAAATTGTGTAACGTTGAAAAGAAGAATGTATAAGAGGAAACACAGGAGAGTAGTCCTCAATCAGAGAAATCTAACGTGGCTCTAAGTCAACCTTTAGTGGAGGATGACGCGCAGGATGAGGAAAACGAGAAATCCCCGAACGATCCTTAGGCCAAACTAACTTTCTGTTTGATGTTCCTCATGATAAAATGTATTGTTTCTTCTTGTTCCATTACAATTGTATTATCACAGTTTGTTCAAGGTTCTAATGTAGAGGTTTTTTTATTCTCCAATATCTTCCATATTTCAAAGCGAGAGAGATCCTTTTGAGTAAGCTTATAAGAATAATACGGAAAAGCTTTTGACCTTAGATTGGTGCAAGTGATGGTGCAAGTGACTGATGTTTCAAATTGTATATTCCTTTTTGCTTCAAGGGAATGAAATTTTTGTAGCTTGCCAAAACTTTATCAATGTCTCAAGCTTTGAAGTTGGTAAAAAAATATTTTTTTATTCATGCTTGTTACCTGCAATACCATATCAGAAAGATAAGTGGAGGCCAAAATCTTCTCCCGTTGGAGAACATTTGAAACGATTTAAGAATGTACTAACCTTATATCCAGTCTACCCAATTGTCATCCCTATATGAGTGGAAGGACGGTTTATTTTTGCTGAATGCTTGGTCCTACATATAGGCTGATTTGAATAGAGAATGCCCCAATACCGCAGAATCCCCATTAAACTAAACATATTACATCGCTCCAATTTTGCTTTTAGATAAAATCATCAAGTAAAATGCAGCTGTATTATCCTCAGTCAGGCACAAGCAAGTGGAAACTTCCATCAAGCACCATGAACACAACTTGGCGTACACATTGCAACCTACTTCCATGCCTTGTAACAAGTCATTTGCTCATTAAGATTATGATTGTTAATAATAATAACAATAATTCAAAATACAAATGAAGCAGCATATTCCAGTAACTAAGACTACCACTCATTCTTAGAAGTTGTCACTAAACGTTAGTGTGTTATAACTTAACTGACACAATCTCTACTCTCATTGTAAAAATCTTAAATTCGAGTCTCCCTTTATTCTACAAAAAAAAAAAAGCTGAGACTAAACTAAATTTTTGTTCAATTGAGAATGAGAACGTTTAGAAGTACAAATAAGGACTGCAGCTCACGATTAAACAATTTCAATATAAATACAATGTTCAAACAATTCAATTTGACAACATTCACTAAGTTCAGGTCTCTAAATCACTTGAATCATGGAAACATGGAATGTTTCAGCTCCTGAAACCACTACAGTTGGACCTCCCTATACGTCACAGGCATACTTTGTCGCATGAGGCCTTGGCCTCAAACAAGACCAACCTTTCCAAAATTGTTGCAATAGCCTTCAATGTGGGCAATGTAATTTATTTCTGGTTTTGCTCTGCCTTCGGCCAAAATGTTTCTCTGCGCATTTTCCTTGGTGATTCGAAAGTAGAAGACTTGCACAGCATTTAAAGGAACTTGTGTAATAACCATGATCTCATTCTTCTCGCTTTAAAACTAAGCACATTATTTTTTATTTTTTAAAAGAAATTTAAAAATTTAAAATTTTTTCTAAATATATTGATTTTTAATATTATTTCTCTAGAAAAATGAAATTTAATACTTCCCTCTAAAAAGTACAAACCGGTTTTCTCTCGCTAAAATATTGATTTTGTTCACGTTTTTTCTTTTCAAACTTTTTAAATATTTCTCTCTTTAAAAATCTATAGAAGATGAACACATCTCTATGAATGGCCCCTCCTTTATGGATCAATCTTTATGCTCCTTCTGTAACTTATAAGTTGATGCATGAATAAATGAAATTACAATATTAAACAAACTCATAAGTTGGAACAAAAGAATACTTTTGCGTGTGTGTGTGCGTGTGTGTGTGCACGCGTGCGAGTGTGTACATGCATAAATTGTTGTATAATCTTCTGTTGTTTTTCTTGATGAGAAGAGTTTTAATTTACCTCTTCGTTGTTTATCATTCTGAGGTAGCAAGGAGGACGAATGAGAGAATTTGGGTAAAGCTCAATTTTTTTTATATGAATAATAAATCACCGTAATTTGATTATTTAGTAAAATTTTAAGAATAAAAATCATTTTTATAAAAAATAATTAAATTATTATTTTAGTAAAAAATTTTTAATTAACAAATCTACTTGATCTTTATAGAGGTAAAAAGGTTAAGTTCAACATGGGCCTGGCTTAGCACTCGACTAAATTATGCACATAATGAATTATGATGAAAATTAGTTTTAAGGATTGAAAGTGAATTATGATTCCCAATGCCCCACAAATAATATGAAAAAAAGTAAAACGTAAAACACTAATAATTCAGTGGATCAAGGAGCTATTTATCACCTTCAATCATAGATAATATATTTTCAGAATGCATTATTCTTTAAAAAAAATAATAACTCTACATTTTGGTCTTTCAAAAATAAGTTGTTTTTTTTTAATATACTCAATAACAGAAGAACATTTTTATTAAAAAATATTATTATTATTAAAAAAAAACCGAATTTAAAGCATCAAAATTCCAAAACTTGGCTTCAAAATGCCCAGCCCACATCTCAACCGTCTGTGCCCACTCCGAATGATCCACGCGTCGAAAAAAAGCTCACTCTTCTCCCTTGCCCATCCTGCGCTCTTGCTGGGAATGCCATCATCTCTGCAGTCCTCCGCCTTCTCTCAACCACGAAAACCACGAACGACGATTACATCGCTGCCATATCCCACATCTCCAACATAGTCCGGCGAGACATCTACATGGAACGAACCCTAAACAAGCTGAATCTCACTCCAACCTTCGACTTCATCTATCGCGTCCTCCACAGCTGCCACAACTCCGGGGTTGAATCCTTGCTGTTCTTCAACTGGGGTCAATCTCACCCTCTTTAGACTCCCAGCTCTATCGAATTCTCTCAGCTCATCTAAACACTAGCCCGCACTCATCACTTCGAATCCATGTGGAAGGTACTTCACCAAATGAAAACCTGGTAGGAACGACACGGGGTCGGCCTCAATCTTGACTTTTACCTGTCAAGCTATAGTGAACAAGCAAGAAAGGGTGCTAGGAAGAGCGAAATATACCATGACACAAGACCAAATTGAAAGGATAATTTTGACCGCCTTCATTGAGTGTTATAGCTAGATTAAATACAAGAGCACCAATTCGTTTGGGGAAATCTTATCAGCCTAAACTCCATAACTGAATTCATTGTAACCAATCCAACTATAGCTTCTAAAGGGAAAATGACAGAGAGAAAAAAGAAATAGAAAAAGACCAAAACACCTATTGGTATAGTCCCCTCCTAGCAGGTCTATACCTATTCTATGTTGCTCTTGATGAATTGCTATCAACTCCTCCCGAAACTATCCTTGTCCTCAAGGATGGGAAAAGTTGGGTACTTCTCCACAAACTCATCTTCAATTTCCCAGGTGGCATCCTCCTTTGGCTTGTCCTTACATTGCACTAAGATTTCAGCAATGTTGCCATTGGTCATCTGGCCAAGAATTGCTTGTGGTTCTTCAGGCAGCAAGGGTTCCCAATTCAGTAGGTTGGGTTCCACTTGAATAGAAGCTCCCAAATGTTTCTTGAGTAGGGTGACATGGAAGACATGGTCAATCTTGCATCCATCGGGAAGTTGCAATTTATAGCAAGCTTACTGACTCGCTCCAAAACTGGAAAAGGGCCGAAGAAGTGGGGAGCTAGCTTCTGAGAACTGCGTTTAGCCATTGAAGTTTGTTTGTATGGCTGCAGTTTCAAATATTCTGTGTCACCGACTTTGAACTCATGTTTTTCATGCTTTTTGTCATAATAATTTTTCATTTTTTTCTGTTGCTACCTGTAAGTTCTTTTCTAGAGCTGTTAGCACTTGATCTCATGCTAGCAAAGCATCTTCAACCACCTATGTGCCTTGAACATACGATAGAAGGTTGGGCAGGGGGCCTCCCATAGACAACTTCAAAGGGAGCATCTTGGTGGAGGAGTGCACACTTGGATTATAGCAAAACTCAATACACGGTAGCCACTGCATCCAATTTTTTGGGTTGGTCACTTGCAAAGTACCTTAAGTATACTTCCACCATTCAGTTTACCACCTCAGTCAGACTATTTGTTTGGGGATGATGGGAGGAGCTAAAATTGAAATTTGTGCCTTAAAAATGAAATAATTCCTTCTAGAATTGGTTGGTGAAAACTATAACCCAATCATATATAATGGATTTTGGCATCCCATGCAACTTGAAGATGTTGTCGTAGAAGACTTGTGCAATCTTCACAGTAGTATATGGGTGAGCAATGGGAACAAAGTGTGTGTACTTACTCAATTAGTCTACGACCACCAAGCTTATCAATTTTCCTCTTGATTTCAGCAAGCCTTCCATGAAATCCATTGGAATGTTGGACTAAATACTCTTTGGAATTGGTAGAGGTTGCAATAATCCACCTGACTTCCTATGGTCATCTTTGTTTCTTTGGCAGATGTTACATTCTTGAATGAATTACTTCACCATCTATTTCATGGACTTCCAATAGAATACTGCCCTCTTCCAATGGATTGACTTGAGAAACCCTTTCATGGCCTAATCCAACAAATTCTTGAATCAAAGTGGGTATCAATATCGAATCTTTCGAAAGATAAATCCCATCTTTGAAGAATAAAACTCCTTTTTTTACTTCCCATGGCCTTATGGCCTAACCATTGTGTACCAGTTGGTGTATCCATATGAGTTTAGGTTAGTTTAGGTTGCTACTTGCTCTTTTCTTGAATCCGCCGCCACCGAAGACGCTCATGAAAGGAGATGGCGGCTATTGATCCTGTTTGTGGCACCCTAGAAAAAGAGCATCTACTGCCGCATTAGTGTATCCTTGTCTATATATAATCGAGGAGTCATACCCCATCAGTTTGATTAATTATTTTTGTTGTGTATCCGTTGTTATGTGTTGTTCCCAAAGATACTTTAGACTACGATGATCCGTCCTCATAACAAATCTCCTTCCCAAGAGGTACAGTCGCCAATTTTTGATGGTGAGAACCAAGGCTAGTAGCTCCTTGTTGTAGGTAGATAGTGAGAGATTTTTTCCCTTGAGAGTAGAGCTAAAATAACCAATCGATCGACCTGCTTGCATGAGCACTACTCTAGTGCCATCACCCGATGCATAGCACTCCACAATAAATTCTTGGTCAAAGTTTGGTAACACCAGGGGCAATTGTCATCAAAATTTTCAGTTCCTTGAAAGCTTTCTCGGCTTCTTCTCCCTAATTGAAATTCTTTTTTTTTTCTTCAATAAATCAGTCAATGGCCTAGCAATAGCTCCATAGTAGGCTATGAATGTCGGTAATAACCAGTTAGCCTAAGGAACCCACAAAGCTCTCTTGGATTCTTTAGCCTTGGCCACTCCTTCATTGTCTTAATTTTAGATGGGTAAGCTCGCACTCCACATATGCTGATGATGTGTCCAAAGTATTTGACTTCTTCCAATCCCAAAACTCATTTTTTCTATTCTACAACAAGACCATTGTCCCTTAAAGTGGTTAGAGTGAGTCCCAAGTGGAGCATATGGTCGTTCCAATTCTTGTTGTAAATTAGGATATTGTCGAGGAATACAAGAATGGACTTCCCTAAGTAAGGTTTGAAAATATTATTTATTAAGATTTGAAAAGTTGCAGGAGCATTAGATAATCCGCAAGGCATGACTTGAAATCTGAAATGTCCGTGATGAGTGCGAAAAGTAGTCTTCTTCACATCATTAGTGTCCAAAGTCCAGCTTGGTGAAGACTCGGGCACCATGCAGCTCGTCCAGTAGCTCTTTGATTATTGGAATTGGATATTTACCCTTCACCCTTAGTAGGTTGAGTGCTCTATAGTCCATGCAAAAATGCCAAGAAACATCATGCTTCTTTATCAATAACACTGGGGATGAATATGGACTTCTGCTACTCTGGATGATCCCTTGTTGAATCATCTCTTAACTAGTCTCTCGATCTCTTGCTTTTGGAAATATGGGTACCTATATGGTTTTAGGCAGACGGGCTCACTCCCAAGACATAGGGAAATTTGTTGGTCGTGTTTCCTTCTCGATGGCAATCCTACTTTATCTCTAAAATCTTTAGGACACTCAGCTTTCCACTCTTTCCAGCTGCTTCCTTGTTCCTTCTCATTGCCTAGTACTCGAATGTGCAGCAAGGTTCCCCATCCCCGATTTTGTTCTAGAGCCTTGGCTAAAGCCTTCTCTCTAACTGGCCTAGATTTAACCCCCTCCATCTTATTAAGTTCAACCATGACCCCCTACTCCGAAAGTATTGGGTCCGGTGTTTGTAACCACTAGATTCCTAAAACCGCATCACACCCTCCTAGATTACTAACAAAGAAATCAACTTTGATAGTGGTATTTTGTAGCACAATTGTTTCCTCTCTATAGAATCCTTTGTAGTGATGTGCTCTCCATTGGCCATGACAATTCTGAGTTGTGCTCCCACTTCTATCTTTTACTTCTATCTTCGGCCTAGCTGCCTTTGCTATATCCTCGTTAAGAAAATTATGGGTGGATCTCGAATCGACCAAAAACATCATAGAGACTCCTCCCAGATGTCTAGTTACTCTCATGGTTTGGGTGGTAGAATCCCTTGTAAGGGTATGAATTGAAATCTCCGAAATCTCCGAAATCACCTCAAACTTCGATGTATCTTTAAGTCCAGTAACTTCCCATCCTTCATCTCGATTAGGATTAACTTTTTGCACTAGTACCAAGAATGATATTTCTCAACACAGTGATAACACAGCCCTTGCTTTTGTCATCGTTGGAGTTCCATTGGAGTAAAGCGTGGGTTTGTCTCCCTATCGTACTTCTGAAGAAGATAGATTATTGCTGTACCCTAGAATCCTTTTGCTTTTGAGTCCTCCCTTTTTCAGCTTCTCCTAAAAAATTCGTGCTAGCCCAATTGCAATAGGAAAAGAATTGGGCCGCTGGGCCTTTATGTCTACCCGTATGGGGTCTTTGAGGTCACTTATGAAAAGAGAAGCCTCTTACTCATCTATGAGTTGCCCAACTTTCCTAACAACATCTTGAATTGGGTTTGAAAATCCCTGACCGTCCCTGTTTGTCTTAGTTTGCTCAAATCCTTGAAGGCAACAATATAGGTCATTATTCCAAATTTGCCTCTAAGCTTTGATTTGAACTCCTCCCAACTCAGATTTTTTTGAGTGTTTCTTTTTCATTGAAACCACACCTAAGCATCCCCTTCCAAAAGGAAAGTAGCCAACCTCACTTGATCCTCCGGCATAGTTCCTTAAAAATCAAAGAACTATTCTGTACGACATACCCAAGTAATGGGGTCTTCTGAACCATCAAAGCATGGAAAGTCGAACTTCGCAAGTCTGGGTGTGAATAATCCTAGTGTTGCCCTCAGAGGTGATCTTTCTTGAGTGTTCTCCCATATACTGGACATGGATCCCTCCCTTGCTTGCAATAGTTGAAACATCTTTGTCATTTGCTTCAACATCCTCTCTTGTCCACTACTCAAGGATTCAACTTGTTGTTCCAAATGTTGTACCTGTAGATCTTTGGCCATCTAGGGTACTGTAATAACAAAATGGTAGGATCCACACGGGACTGGCCATGGCCTTGATTTTTACCATATCGAGATATGGTGAACAAGTAGAGAAGGGTGCTACAGAGAAGGAAATCTACTATGACACAAGGCCAAATTGAAATGATAATTTCGATTGTTTCATTGAGCGTTATAACTAGATTTAATACAAGAGTATCAATTCGTTTGGGGGAATCTTCTCAACCTAAGCCCCATAATTGAATTCGTTGTAACCAATCCAACTACAACTACTGGAAAAATGATAGAGAGAAAAAGAAATAGAAAAAAACCAAAAATACCCATTGATTATAGTCCCCTCCTAGCAGGTCTATACTTATTCAGTGTTGTTCTTGATGGACCACAATCAAAACCCTAAATCTCTCTCGCTCCTCATATTTTCTCTTAGATTATTCTTAAATATGGTAATAGTATTTGGTTGATAATGCTGTGGAGGTTTTCAATAGAATGAAAAATTTTAAGTTGAGTAAGATTGACAATTGGGTCGAGACAACTTGAGCTTGACTCCTCATTTTAGGGTCAAGTCTTTGAACCCATTATTTAGACTCATTTTAATTACGAATTGAGACCGGACACTAATAGACTTACTCGATAGTTGGATCCCACCAAATCTTTCCAAACCAAATTGAAGTCACCCATGCTTATTTTGCTAAGAGTGAGATAAATAGGGCATCGGTAATTGTAACAAAAAAAAACAGAGAAGAGAGAGAGAGAGAGAGAGAGATAAATGTCTTGTCAATGTCAAGCCAAAGGCTATCAATTTTGCAAAAATTAATATGAATCTTCCTCTCACAGATTTGAGAGAGAGTAGGTGGGAAAAAAAGGGAGTCTTAAAAGGAAAACCTAAAGGAAACCCAATCTTCTTCTCCTAGTAGAGCCCTAAGTTGGTAGGAGAAGCAAGGGGAGTTAAAGTCGGGGGAGAGGAAAGTAGAGAAGATGAGCTTGGAAGTGGAGGCATCGAGAGGGGATAAGCTTGCGGTTGAAAGAGGAGTTACATATTGGAGGTTGGGATTGTTGTTTGAAGGTAGAGTGTCTCTGCAATGGAGAAGAAGAAGATGATAGTAATGAAAATCTTTGGATTACTGGAGAGGCCATTGTTGGGTCTCTTAATGTCAAGTGTTTTTTTTTTTTTTTTTTTTTTTAGGTTAGGAAAAACGATTGTCAAGAGGGTGTGAATGCTTCTTAAACGACTGTCAAGGTTTTTTTTTTTTTTGGTTCTCAAAGAATTGACCTTCAAGTTGCGGTGAAGCCGAAGATTGTGGAAAGGGAACAAATGCCTTTTATGTAGCCAAGCTCGGCTCAAAATGGGCCAAGAAGTGGCCACTTGCAGACAACCAACTACAGATGATGCAACTGGAGAATAGATAGGGACATTAAGGGCAGCATTCGAGGGTTGTTAGTCGAGAGAATATAGGAGGTCTAATGACTGTTGGTAGAGGGAATGTAGGAGCGAATGTATGTTAGTTAGTATAGCTAACTAATGTCCAAATAACAGTTAGTTGGTTAGGAAGTTGAAATTGAATTGAACTTTAGCTCAATAAGTATATAGATGTATAGGGAGAAATAAGAAGGGCATCGAGAGTTTCAGCACTTCATTGTCTTCTTCTTCTCCTTCTTCTTCTCTCCCTTCCTTCTTTCTCTCTAATCTTGTCTATTCTCTCTCTTCCCCTTTTCTCTTTCTTTCTATTCACGATCATTTGGACTATTACAAGCTCCGTAGTAGAATACTACGATAGATCTGACAACTTGTCTAGCTTCAGAAGAAGCAATTGTAGATATAATATTCTGCAGCATTTCCTGAAGCTTCAGTTCAAGCTTAAGCCCTTAACAAAATTGGTATCAGAGCAGTACCATCCTTGGACATGAGGAATTGATGGCAGAAGGAACTTGACAGAAGGAGATTAATGAACAATTCAGGAAAATGGAAACTAGACCGTAAGAAATGGCATTAGAGGCCAGGGAGCATCGATTGCAGATGAACAAACAGATAGAGGAGTTTTGTCAAAATCTGAATGACCAAAACCAAAAATGGGAGGCCATCATGAGCAATATGTATTCTCGAATCAATGCTCTTGCAACAAAGAATGGAAGAGACAAGGATCTTGAAGTAGAAAGACTACTAAGAACACCAATCTTGCCTACTTCTCATGAAGGAAGAAGCAAAAGTGAATTGGAATTAGTACCTTCTAAGAAAGAAGTTAGTCAAAAGGGATCTTGGCCCAGTCATCCTAAGGTTGAACTTCTTATGTTTGCAAGAGATAACCCTCAGGCGTGGTTGAGAAAATGTAACAAGTTCTTTGTTGTATACCAAATTCCTATGCAGATGTAGGTGGAGATAGTGTTAATGTACTTGGATGGTAAAGCAAAGGTGTGGTTTCAGGGCCTAAAGAAAACCAAGAAAGATATTGCATGGGACGAATTTGCAAAGCTGCTTTGTTATAGGTTTGAAGGTAAAGGAGTTAAAGATGAGGCGGAGGAATTTAAAAAGTTGTAGCAGGAAGGATCATTGGCAGATTATTAGGAAAAATTTGAGGAACCGTGGTTTGTAATGATTGAAAAGAACCCTGCCTTATCTGAATACTATTTTATATCAAGCTTCATCAGTAGGCTGAAAGAAGAAATAAAGCCTATGTTGCGGATGCTTAAACCTAATGCTCTACTTCAAGCTTTCGAGATACCAACTCTTTAGGAGTAATCTCTGGAGCTTGCCAAACAAAAGAGAGGAAGCTGGAGCAGAAGTATGGAGTTAAGTGAAGCCAAGATAGGACATAAGAATTGGGCAAACAATATAGCAGCTCAAAGGAATAAATGGTTAAAGGAAGAGAAAGGACTTAAGTAGCAGTATCAGAGAACAAAGATATTAAAATAACAGCACAAGAAATGCAGTTCAAAAGAGTCAATAAACTTTGTTATAGGTGTGGAGAGAATATGTGCTAGGGCATCAATGCAAACTCAGGATTTTAAATCTGATCATAGCTGCAAAAGATGGAGAATGTTCTGTATTGGAAGGAGAGGCAACCAATTAAGAAATGACAAGTGCAACTTATGATATTTCTTTATGTATTCTGTCTAATTCTTTAAAAAGAAAAACAATAGCACTACAAGACACTTTACAAGGGGTAGTCATATCTATATTAGTGGACACGGGAAGTACCAATAGTTACATCAATAACAAGATAGTAGAAGAACACAAGTTGAACCAAGAAGAAGGAGAAATCCTGCAAGCTGTACTAGTTGATGGCAACAAAGTAAGCAGCTGTAATCAGGTTAAAGGAGTCAAATGGAGTATACAAGGATATAATTTTTCTTTTGATTTAAGAGTCATATAGTTGGGAAATTGGGATGTAATATTGAGAGTTGATTGGATGTTTAATTACAACCCTATTACTTTTGATTTCAAACTATTACAAGTCAAATTGGCTAGAGAAAAAAGGAGAAGTGATCCTAATGGGTATGGTGGAGAATTCTCGAATGAAGTCGATTAGAGGCAAAATAACAAAGAAGTTCAGAACACAGCAACTGTAGTGTTGTGCTACTAGCACTGTCAGAGAAGGAGACTAGCAACGCAACAGCAGTAACAGCAGCTTTTGTAGCAAAGTGTAAATGAACCTTTGAAACAGTTTGAAGATGTGTTTTCAGTTCCGAAGTCTCTACCTTCCAAAAGGACACATGATCGTGCAATTCTCCTAAAACCTAAAGTTCTGCCTTTCAAGGTTCCCCCTTACAGATATCCTTATTTCCAAAAAGCTAAGATTTAAAGATAGGTTCAGGATATGTTGAGCAATGGCATAATCAAGTACAACAACATCCCATTTGCCTCCCCAGTGTTGTTGGTGAAGAAGAAGGACAACTCATGGAGATTTTGTGTTGATTACAGACAACTCAATAGCCTTAATGTGAAAGACAAGTACCCCATTCCAAATATTGATGAATTGTTAGATGAACTTCACAGATCTAAGCTTTTTTCCAAGATTGATTTAAAATCAGATTAACACCAAATTAGAGTGAGGCCGAGAGATATGGAGAAGATAGCATTTCAAACACACAATGGACATTTCAAATTTCTAGTTATGCCATTTGGACTAACAAATGCTCATGCCATATTTCAATCATTAATGAACCATGTTTTTCAGCCCTTTATCAAGAGGTTTGTGCTAGTTTTCTTTGATGACATCTTGATATATAGTTTAGATTTGTCAACCCATGTGCAACATCTTGATTATGTTCTTTTAATTCTGAGACAACATCAACTGTATGCAAAACTGTCTAAGTGCATGTTTGCTCAGTCACAAGTGGAATACTTGGGGACGTATAGTGTGTGAAGGAGTTAAAATGGACCCACAGTAAGTCGACTGTGTCTCTGAATGGCCTAAACCAAGGGATGCCAAAGCACTGAGAAGCTTCCTTGGCTTGACTGGTTAATGATTTACTCAAGAAGGAGGGATTTAAATGGAATGAAGAAGCTAGTCAAGCATTCAAACATCTTAAAGAGGCAATTGGTTTAGCTCCTGTTATGTGACTGCCTGACTTCTCAAAACCATTCATTCTGGAGACAGATGCCTATGCTAAAGGTTAGGGAGTTGTCCTGATCCAAGAGGTATAGCCTATTGCATTCTTAAGCAAAGCATTAGGACAAAGAAGTCAAGCAATGTCCATCTACGAAAAAAAACTCATGGCTATGGTCATAGTAGTCAAGAAATGGAGACATTATTTGGCGGGTTATCATTTTGTAATCAGAACTGATCATCAAAGCTTGAAGTATCTATTGGAGCAAAAGTTGACCAATACTTTATCACATAAATGGTTAACAAAGCTACTGGAATTAGACTATGAAAATTATACAATCAATTCCAAATAAATATACGGTCAATTACGGATCTCTAAGTCAAGACCTCACAAGGTCGAAAATAAAGTGCTGAACTCATATCTCAACTTAAATTAAATCTCACCGTTGAAAAACACTCAAATCCGCCAACGAGCTACAAATTCCTCAAGAGCCGAAGCGTCACTCTAGCACAATAATCCTGTTTGAAGAGGGAAGAAGAGGGGTGAATATTAAAAAAGATATCCAGTGAGTGAGGGGATTAATCTCAAGTACTAATAGTATAGGTAAACATTGAAGTGTCAAATCATATCATTCATAATCAATAATTCAAATTTTGCAATAAATCATGATATGTTCGCTAAAATGAACTCATTTAATCATTCACACATTAACATACAAATATACATCTATTTAAAATCAAGTAGATCATAGAGCAAACCGAAAAGATCCTGACAAAGGTCAACCATGACCAAAGACAGGCACATCGGGAGTTTTATTATAGTTCAAAAGTCACTCTCTACCCCGATGTTGGCCATGAGCTTACTGGGACTAGCTTATCATCGTGTATAGGACCCCGTCAGGTGTTAGACAGTGGCGTCATACACGTCCTCCCCCTTACTTGGGTTCAACCGGCCGCGTCTATAACCATTAAAAATATGACGTTTGTGGATACCTCCTGCAGAAGTATATTCGGGCAACCCGGTGTCTCTACAAACGCTCTTCGTAGCTACGGAATCAATCAAATAATGTCATATCATCATATCATCTTAAGGTAGTAGGTATCCAACCCACATAACCAAATCATCTCATCATATTCTCAAAATAATTCAAATCTGTGTGTCAATATATTTCATTGAAATCATTTAAATTCAACAAACCAATGCAATGGTAGAATAGAAAACATTTCATTTCTCAAATCATGGAACAATTTCATTTCATTCCAAACATGGATGCATAATCGTAGAAAACATAAGTACGACACTCCAACAATCACAAAACAGATTTGAATTTCAATTCCATATGTCAAGAAGATGCATATCAAAAGCATGTTTTATTAAAAATATGATAAAATCATGTTTCACTATTTCATGCAAGAAATTAGGGTCTTACTCACATTCCTAAGGAGGGTGGTCACTCCCTATTTTCAAAAATTATCAAATCTGACTTCTCAAGTTTTCAAAAAAATCAACCTAATCAGATCATTATAATTTAATATTAGATAGTAGCTTATTAACGGATTTTCCATTTTCTTTCCTAATTAATACAACCCTAAATTTACACTATCTCCTTTCTATATTCTTGTTTTATAAATTTCGAATCATTTGGCTCACAAATGATCAAATTTCTAATATTTCTCATTTTTTCTAATTTTTTTCGAATTTAATATATTTTAAACATATATATAGCTTCCGATTCTAATTTCAACCTAAATTCGATAAAATTTATTTCAAACGTTTAAGTGATTGCATTTCTCTCTCACCTAGGGTTTCGTAAATCTCAGACATAACTTTTGTTCGCCCATCAAATTGGTTTAAAACCTGTAATATTTTTAAATTTGAACAATATTAGCAACTAACATCAAATTCTAGATACCCAACCCAAGGATTACAACCAATATAGCCATTACCTACAGTGAAGAAGCCGTGACCTAGGGTTTCTGCAGGGACTGCAGGTGAGCTCTTGAGGGAGACGGTTGGTCGCGGGCTCGCGAGCCATCGCAGGTGGGCTCACGGGCTCGCAGGTTGGTCTGCAGTTGTGCGCTCACGGGAGGTAGCGTGCTGTGGCACGCTCGTGCTTGCGTTGGGTGGGTCACGCAGGGGTGCGCTCACGCTGGAGAGATTGCGTAAGGGCACGTTCGCGGGTTGCGCTCGCTAGTGTTGTGCGCTCGCGGGTTGCACGCGTAGTGGGCTGGAGCGTGCTCGTACGTAGGCGCGCGCTCGTGCGTAGGTGTGCTCCCGAGTAGGCGTGCGATCGTGCTATGGAGCACTGGCGCCAGGTAACGCGTGCTGCGGCGTGCTCACACTTGTGCAGGGAGAGATCGCGCAAGGGCTGGCGAGCTCGCGAGCTGAGGCTCGCGCTCATGGGAGGAGGATCGCACTCGCGGGGAGGCTGCGCTTGCGGGGAGGCCGCGCTCGCGGGGAGGCTGCGCTCGCGGGGAGGCTGCGCTCGCGGGGAGGCTACGCTCGCGGGAGGGAGGAGTAGTGGTGGAGAGAGAGCGGCAGCGAAGGGGGAGGATGGTGAGGTGGCCGCGGGAAGGAGAAGAGGTGGAGAGAGAGAGAGAGAGGGAAAAAGAGAAAGAGATTAGGGTTAAAAGCCTTAATCCAATTTTTTTTGGGGGTACTGCGTTTTGGCCAAAACACAACTCTTCCCTCTTCTCTTTTTTTTTAACAAAATAGAATATGCCTCAAATCGAAAATACAGATATTTTATATATACCAAAAATTTTGATTTAAAGCCCCCAAAATAAAAAATTAAAATAAATAAAAATTTCTCTATATATATAACTGAAAAAATATTTTATTTAATTTCTGAACAGGAGTACAATAGTATGGACACCGCATTGTCGGTGTTACAAAAGGAGGGTGAAAAATTTAGTGGCTGATGCTCTATCACGAAGAGAAGTATCTATAGAGGATGAACAAAGAGAAATGTAGATGGCAGTCACAGCTGTGCACCCTCAGTGGATGGAAGAGGTTATTCAAAGTTATCAGGAAGATAGTAAGTACAACTGCTACTACAACCTGAGACAGCAGGTAACTACCAAATATAGGATGGAATTCTAAGATACAAAAAGAGGATTTACTTGGGCAAGGGAGCTCAATTAAGAGCTAAGGTGATACAGTAGATGCACAACTCTACTATGGGAGGATATTCTGATCAAAGAGGGACTTTACAAAGGGTTAAAGCTGTATTCTATTGGCCTAACATGAAAGACTCTGTGATCAAATTTGTGAAAGAGTGTGAAGTATGTTAGAAAAACAAGCATGAAAATATTCCTTGCCCAGGTCTCTTGCAATCTATCCCTATCCCTACCTAGGCCTGGTCTCAAATAAGCATAGATTTTGTAGATAGATTGCCTAAATTAGAAGGTTATGACACTATAATAGTGGTTATTGATGGCCTTGAAGCATCTTTATTTTGTAATAGTAGTAGTTCAAAAATTCATGAATAATGTCTATAAGCTGCATGGAATACCAGACTCCATTGTAACAAATCGAGATAGAATCTTGACTAGTTTGTTTTGACAAGAATTGTTTAAAATGGTGGGAACTCAACTCAACATGAGTAGTGCTTATCATCCTCAATCTGATGGGCAAAGTGAAAGACTTAACTAGTGTTTAGAGTGTTATCTAAGATGCATGATTTCGGATAGACCATCTATGTGGTACAGCTGGCTTAGATTGGTAGAGTGGTGGTACAACTCTAGTTTCCACAGGAGTATCAAGATGTCTCCCTTCGAAGCACTTTATGGTTATAAGCCTAGAGTCATACATATTGGTCCTTACTTAGACTTTACGACACTAGTCGCAACAACCTTTATTCAAAATAGGCAAGCTATGATTCAAGTCTGCGTGAGGATCTACTGAAAGCTTAGAATAGTATGAAGGTTCAGGCTGATCAAAGTAGAATAGAAAGGGAATTTGAGGTAGGGTACTTAGTATATCTTAAACTGCAATCTTATAGACAACATTCAGTGGAAGTAAGGAAGTAGCTAAAGTTATCTTCCAAATATTATGGACCTTTTCTAGTGACAGCTAAGGTAGGCAAGGTAGCTTATTGATTACAGCTCCCTCCTGGGTCGAGAATATATCTTGTCTTCAATGTTTCACTTCTTAAAAAGAAGATAGGTCCCACACAAAATATTATGCTTGAATTGCCTTTGGTAGGAATGGACAAACAGATATTAGTGGAACCAGAAGTAGTTCTTAAAATGAGAGTAATCATGAGGGACAACAGACTAGTAAGTCAATGGCTAATGAGGTGGGTGAACTTAAGTCTTGAAGAGTCTACTTGGGAAGATATGAATTTTATCAAAGCACAATTTCCTCAATTTCAATCTTGAGGACAAGGGACTTCTCAACAAGAATATAGATGTATAGGGAGAAATAAGAAGGGTATCAGAGTTTCAGCACTTCATTGTCTTCTTCTTCTCCTTCTTCCTCTCTCTCTTCCTTTTTCTCTCGAATCTTCTCTATTCTCTCTCTTCCCCTTTTCTCTCTCTTTCTATTCTCAATCATTTGGACTAGAAGGTCAAATGTGCCTACGTGGGGCATCTTCCAAATAAGGAAGGCCTTGGATGTAACTTCCATAATTATGGTGGCCTACTAAATCAATTCTGGGTAATTGATTTGCCTACCAATAATAGCAAAAATAATATTGGAATGGATGAATGTAGATAAAAATCTGAATCTGGGTTTTCAGATCAACTCAACTCCTTTTGAGAGAGAATTGACAATTTGCTCTAGAAAAAACTTAAGGGATTTTGTCATACGGCGTTTCTATTATTGGATCTAGAGTTGAGGCGTCGTGGAACTGTTTTAATAATCTGATCTGTGATTATCATCCCGACTACGAGGTAGATCGAGACGTGGATTTCATGATTTTCCAAAAATTACTACATCGCTCATTGAGGTATTGCGAAAACCCTAGACTTTTAATTCCGAAATTATTTAATGTTTCCACTGCATGATAGAGTCATGAAATACTTTAACATTGGCATCTGAGCTAGAGGTTAGATTAATTTTAAAACAAATTTTGGAATTAATTTTGGGCATAAAAAATGAGCATTTACAATTCTAGATCACGAATATGATTTTTTCATAATTTTTTTAGCATGTTTAGGCCATGAAAATTCCGGTTGAAATTCTAGGTCGTGAATAGTGACCGTGACACTTAAACCCCAGATTTGTTAAGACTTAGGAGGAATCTTCACAAAAGAATTGTAGATTTGAGTTCCTGCCATTTAGATCTATATTTTGGTATGCATATTACATTTGCTGTTGCCGGAAACTGGGTTTTCCAGCGAGGCCAAGGAGTGCCAAAACTTTGGATATTTATTTCGCTGAATTTAGGGCGCAAGTAACCCAAAAATCAAGTCTAGGATATTTTTGGGATGTCCAAAATTATTTTCCGATTGGAATCGTAATGAAAAACAGGACGGAAATGAGTTTTTCAGAAATCGGGTCGAAAAACCCGGATGCAGACCCGTTGGGCGAAGAAGAAAGGACCCAACCCGCAAGCGCGTTGAGAACACGTGCGATGAGGTACGTGCAGTATACAGGGGCGGGCGCGTGAGACTCACGAACGAGAGTGGCGCGTGAGCCGATCGGGGCAGGTTGGACCCGGTCCGACCTGAACACATTCCGACCCGAACTCGGCTTGCCCCGAACCCGGTCCGACGAGTCTCGCGCGTGTGAGACGCGCTCTGGGCAGCTGCAAGCGCATGCAAGCACGCGCCAGAGCCTTCCATGGTGTGTGGGTGCATGGGGAACGCGCCACCAGCACGTGGAGGGGCCTAGACCCTTCTGGCGGCGCGCAGGTTCTCCTAAATTGGATTTTTCCAATTTTTAGAGGGTTTTATAATAAAAAGTGACTATTTATGGGTTTTTATGTATCGAATCCTAGTCTGAATGGTGAGATGCAATCCCGAATTGTGGTATATGGTGTCCGTTGACTCATATGCTGGTTTTGGGGTCTGTATTCGAGTCATTTTGGTTTTGGTGATTTGTAGGGTACATAAAATTATGAATTTGACTATCATTTGTCACTAACGTCTCTATTTTCTATGTAACAGAGATATGGCTGCTATAAGGACTGTAGTTCTGGATCTCGTCAGGGGAGACAAATTGAACAGTGACAACTATGACATTTGGTACCGAAAAATTCTGTTTATCTTCGAGGAGGAAGAATTCGGGGAGGTTTTTCGACCCGAGATGATTGACCCAGGGGAGGTTCTAATAGAACAAGGGAAACGGGATTAGGAGATGTATCGTGCTTGGAAGAAGAAAGATGGCCAAGCTAGGGTAATCCTTCTTAACTGTATGCACGATGAGCTAATCCCGGTTTATGAGTAGTATTCCACTATGAAGTCGATTTGGCTTGCTCTGAAAGAGCACTTTGGCTCCATGTCAGCTCCTAAGTTGATGATGCTGACGTATAAGTTCATTACATATAAGAAGAGGGTTGATCATATCATGAAACAGCATTTGATGCACATGTCGAGTATGATCGCCTCTCTGAAGAGTATGGGGGAGTCAATGTCTGATGAGTTTCAGGTACTGGGTGTAATCCAGTCTTTGCCTGACTCTTGGGATGTGGTGAATGTTTATCTCACACACACTGAGAGTATTCATACTTTCAGGGACGTGAGTAGGCATTATGAGCTTGAGGAGGAGCGCCAGGAGGTTGTGAGGTCCATTTCTACTCATGTTAACATCGCGGAGTCAAGCAAGGGCTCCCGAGGGATTAAGCGCAAATGGTGCAAACATGAGAAGAAGCCCAAGGGCCAAGGCAAGAGGAAGCTATCTGCCAAGATTGACGACAAAGGACAGAAATGCAAGAAGAAGGAGCTCGACAAGAGCAAGGTACAATGCTATGTATGTGGCAAGCATGGACATTTTGCACGCGAATATGGTGAGCGAAAGGTAAATCCTTATTCTTTACACGGTTTGAGTTATGTGTCATCTAATTTGACGCTCACAAACTCTTCTCCTTCGTGGATTGTAGACTCATGAGTCACGGACCATGTAGCTCGTGACAGAAGCGCATATATAGAATTCCGCCATTTGAGTCCCCATGCGAGGAGGCTATATGTGGGGAACGAAGCATTTGTGGAAGTCAGAAGGATTGGTACATGCAAGCTGATGTTTCGAAATGACCAAACCCTGTATTTGCATGACGTATTGTATGCTCCTGAGATTCGGTAGAATTTCATTTCTGTTCGATGTTTAGATCAGCTGGAATATTCTGTTTTGTTGGAAAACTCCAAAGTTTTCATTTATGATAATGATAGTCTTTTGGTTTTGTTCTGATTTAGTCCGTGAGGGACTTTATGTACTGGATTTTATTCCTTTTTATGAAAATTTTCCTTCATCTCCTATTGCCTTTGCATCTGATAGTGTTGTGGATGATGTATTTGTATGGCATAGTAGACTTGGCCACATAGGACAAGAGAGGATGACCCGGTTAGCTTCGAGTGGCTTGTTGGGTCTGCTAATCAGGGTCCAGTTGCCCGTGTGTGAGTTTTACCTTGCGGGCAAAACTATTAGAAAACCATTTGGGAAAACAATGAGAGATGAGACTCCATTGCAATTGGTCCATTATGATATTTATGGACCAATGAATGAGAGAGCCAGAAAAGGAGCTACATACTTTATTACGTTCATTGACGATTACACTTGTTTTGGTTACGTCTACCTGATCTCACACAAGTTTGAGGCACTAGAGTGCTTTATGAAGTTTATAAGTGAGGTTGAGAATCAGTTAGACTTGAGGGTGAAAACCCTTAGAACCGATGGGGCCGCGAGTATTTGTCGGAACAATTTAAAGAGCTCTGTTTCAATAGAGGTATTATAAGACAGATGACTATTTCTGCTACTCATCAGCAGAATGGAGTAGCTGAGAGAAGGAATATGACTCTTTTAGAGATGGTGAGGTCTATGATGGTGCAGGCCAATTTACCCATCTCCCATTGGGGGATGCGTTATTGACTGCTGCCTACGTTCTTAACCATGTTCCAACAAAGTCCGTAGTAAGCACCCCGTACGAGATTTGGACTGGGAGATAGCCTGACTTTAGCCATTTGAGACCATGGGGTTGTGCAACGTATGTTCTTGATTCCTTGCACAAATATGACAAGTTAGACCCACGAGAAAAGAAGTGTATCTTTATTAGATACTCTAAATACTCCGAGGGACATATGTTCCTAGGAGAACATACGGATGGCACAGTAACTGAGATAGAGTCTCGTGATGCCATGTTTCTTGAAAACGATTTCCCTAAGAGAGGTGAAATCGATCGAGACATCACCTTCTATGAGATGGATGAGCCTAACGGTTCAGCCGAGCCCAGCGGCGAGACTGAAGAACCTATTATAAATCTTGGTCCTAGTGGGAGCGTTCCATCTGAAGGTGAAAAGGCTCCTCATCCTCAAAGGAGTAGTTAGGGACATGTACCATGTCATCATTTCCTGATTGAGGATGAGATCCTGATTGTGACTCCCGAAGATGATGAAGAGCCAAGGACATTCGGTGAGGCTCTCGAGGGTCCTGCAAAGGACCAATGGTTAGAGGAAATGAAGAAAGAATTGGAATCAATGAGGGTCAACGGGGTTTGGGACCTAGTTGACCTGCCTGAGAAAAGAAAGGCCATTGGGAACAAATGAGTTTTCAAAATCAAGAGGAAGGCTGATAGATCGATTGAGAGGTATAAAGCTCATCTTGTAGCTAAATGTTACATGCAGACGAACGACATTGACTATAAGGAGATTTTCTCCCCAGTAGTCAAGTTTATATCGATTCGTTTGCTTTTGGCGATTGTCGCTAATATGGATATGTAGTTACACCAGATGGACGTTAAGACCGCTTTCCTTAACGGGAATTTGGATGAAGAGATCTACATGGAACAACCTCCGGGGTTCGTTCTAGTAGGTCAAGAGGACAAGATTTGTCGATTTTGGAAGTCGATATATGGCCTAAAACAGTTATCCATGCGGTAGTACCTAAGATTTCACGAGAATGTGATATCTTATGGTTTTAGGATGGTTGAGGAGAATCATTGTGTCTTTCTAATACGGAGTGATACTTCATTTGTGATCCTGTCATTGTATGTGGATGACATAATATTGGCTGGGAACAACATTCAGTTTTTAATGACCATCAAAGCATGGCTGTCATCCAACTTCGACATGAAAGACATGGGTAAATCTGAGTTCATCATCGGAGTTAAGATCTAGAGGAATCGCTCGAGAAGAATGTTGGCTCTTTCACAAGAGACATACATCTGGAAAATTCTCGAACATTTTGGGATAAGTGATTGTAATCCCATAGATACTCCGATTGCCAAAGGTGAAGGCCTGAATCTGGAAATGTGTCCTAAAACTTAGGATGAAGTGAGGGAAATTAGTAAAATACCTTACTCCAGTGTGGTGGGAAGTCTAATGTACGCAATGCTGTGTACAAGACCGGAAATAAGTTATGCAGTCGGTCTGGTGAGTAAGTATCAGGTGAATCCTAGAAGAGGTCACTGGAGAGCCGTAAAAAGGATTCTCTGATATCTTAAGGAAACTGCAAATCGATTGCGCCTTGTGTTACGGAGGAGGCGATTTGTGCCTTATGGGTTATTCGGACGCCGATTGGGGAGGCGATTTGGATAAGCGTAAATAGACATAAGGTTTTACTTTCTTGCTCAATGGTGGTACCATTTCATGGAGCAGTAAAAAACAAACCTGTGTTGCTCTATCGACGATAGAGGCTGAGTTCGTGGCTTGCTCTGTTACAGTTCAGGAGAGCGTTTGGCTCCAAAGACTATTAGATGACTTAGGGATTATAGTGGATAGTGGGAGGCCATTAATGATTTATTGTGATAATTAGGCCGCTATCGCCTATACTCGAGACCCTAAGTTTCATAATAGGATCAAACACATAAACACCGGATATCATTTTGTAAGAGACATCATCGAGAAGGGTGAAGTGATCGTCAGGTACACTTCTACACACAGCATGGTAGCTAATTCCTTCACCAAACCCATTACTAGAGACTCCTTCTTATGATATAGAGAGTCATTGAGTTTGATGATTTATTGACATTGTTCATCTTGTACTGACGACATGGATGCTTATTGATTTTTTCTATATATATGATACATTATTCAGTCACATAAGTATTGCATT
Source organism: Dillenia suffruticosa (assembly GCA_033439265.1). Classification (NCBI taxonomy): domain Eukaryota; kingdom Viridiplantae; phylum Streptophyta; class Magnoliopsida; order Dilleniales; family Dilleniaceae; genus Dillenia; species Dillenia suffruticosa. The sequence goes on from JAVTVX010000005.1 coordinate 10,004,445, forward strand.
TTAATTAATGTACTTACTTTTATTGTCATATATATATATATATATATATATATATTCTGTGATATTATTATAGATGTTAGGCAGGCGAGGTCGACTTTCTCATACGAGTGACCACCTTCAGCTCTGAATGAGCAGAGATAAGACAGTTTCTAGCTGTAAGAGGTTTTGAGAGTAGTACTCTTGGAACATAAGTTGTCTTGATATGTGTCAGGATGATGTCATATGTGATATGATCGACATGAATGTACCAACATCCATGTTATCTGCTAGAAGTCGGATTTGAGATCTCAGAAAGCACCTGCGATCTGTGAGATTGACTCTGAAGTACTCTCTCTAAGATTTTTGGGTAAAGTATTATGTGTAGATTAAGTCCCGTATCTGCACAGTGTTAAAAAAATCAAAATACGCCCTTTGAGAGATAGGGTAATAACACTGCGGCACGCAATTCATACCGCGTGTGATAAAGACAACTAGGGATAGAGGGAGCTATTTTGTATGAGGTGTTGATTTAAAAAATTTATCCCCTAGCCCTACTGTGTGAGACCCGAGATCCACGGGATGGGATCTCTGGTATCTTTATTACTTTCGACTAACTCTTGAAATCTTGATTCGGTATTTGCTACCTTAGTCTGTTTACCGATGGCGCGAAATATAAATTAAAGTCTGAGGGACAGGTCTAGGAAAGCAGCCGTATTAAGACTGATAGATTCAAGTCTGGAAAAAGGAAAACCAATTGACGTTACATCGTGATATAGTATTCACCGACCGGTCTCTTGTATTCATCCATATAGGGATTAGAACACAATAGTGAATACGTAGTCGAGCGATATATGGGAAATTACTTTCATTGAGGAAAGTAGCTCGATGGATATAACGAGTTTTGGATTTGGGGTGCTGTGAGCTTATTATTGTACTAACGTTGACTATTTCATCATCCTAATAGGTGTATCGATAAATCTTTTATTTGCAGGTGTACTCACTAATTGCACGACGTCCAACTCAGCATGAAAATCCAGTAGGGTGATGTGAAGAGATCACATTAGTTGTGGTTTCGAGATAACCGTAAAAATACTCTCGTGTGCAAGTGGGAGATGAATGTCAAATGTGCCCACATGGAGTATCTTTCAAACAAGGAAGGCCTTGGATGTAACTCCCACAATTATGGTGGCCTACCAAATCAATTCTGGATAATTGATTTGCCTACCAATAATAGCAAAAACAATATTGGAAAGGATGAATGTAGACAAAAAAAATTGAATCTGGGTTTTCAGATCAACACAATTCCTTTTGAGAGAGAATTGACAATTTGCTCTGGAAAAAACTTGAGGGATTTTGTCATACGGTGTTTCCATCACCGGATCTAGAGTTAAGACGTCGTAGTTGATAATCCGATCTGTGTGATTATCATCCTGACTACGAGGTAGATCGAGAAGTGGATTTCGTAGTTCCCCAAAAATTACTGTATTGCTCATTGAGGTATTGCCAAAAGTCTAGACTTTTAATTCCGAAATTGTTTAATGCTTCCACTGCATGATAGAGTCATGAAATACTCTAATAGGACTACTACAAGCTCTACAATAGAATGCTACAACAAACTTGTCTAGCTCCAGAAGAAGCAACTGCAGATATAATATTTTGCAGCATTTCCTTAAGCATCAGTTCAAGCTTAAGGCCTTAACACTCTTTTAATTTTTGGGCCGAACTCGAGCCTCAATTCTTTGAGCTCTTTCAAGCTGGGATCCGATTTGGGTCCATAAAATTTTAAACGGGTCAAGCTCAGAATTCGTAAAACTCGGCTCAAAAAGCTTGATTGTCGGGCTACTCTTGAGGTTTACAATGCTCTGCTTTTGGGGCTTTGTTATGTTGGGAATTTTCATGGGGCTTATGATTTGATTAGGAGGATGATTAGGAAAGGTAGGGTTCCTGATAAGGGGACTTATTCAATTCTTGTTAATGGGTGGTGTAAGGCAGGGAAATTTAAGGAAGCTCAGGGGTTTTTGGAGGAGATGAGTAGGAGAGGGTTTAATCCACCTGTTTGTGGGCGTGATTTGTTGATTGATGTGCCGTTGAATGTGGGCTATATTGAATCAGCCTAGGAGATTGTTAGGAGGATGATTAAGGAAGGCTATTTTCCTGGTATGAGCACATTTAATTCTTTGTTGGAAGCGATTTGTAAGTCAGGGGAGGTTGAGTATAGCATTGATATTAATCATGATGTTTGTCGGTTAGGGCTTTGTCCTGATATTCGGAGTTATAAGATTATGATTCCTGCAGTTTCAAAGATTGGGGGGATTGATGAGGCTTTTAGGCTTTTGTATAATGCTATTGAGGATGGGCATAAGCCGTTCCCAGGGTTGTATGCACCGATTTTGAAGGCACTTAGTAGGAGTGGGCGGTTTGATGATGGTTTTAGTTTTTTCAGTGATATGAAAGTCGAGGGGCATCCGCCGAATAGGCCAGTGTATACGATGCTGATTAGGTTGTGTGGGCGGGGTGGCAGGTTTTTGGAGGTTGCGAATTAGTTGGTGGAGATGACTCAGATGAATTTGACTCCAATGTCGCAGAGTTTTGATTTGGTGACTGATGGGTTAAAGAATTGCAGAAAGCATGAACTGGCTAAGAGGATGGAGCAGTCGGAAGTTAAATTGAGGGGTGATTGATCCATGTTGGCGAAGTGATGGTTAAACAATGCTGTGGTCCATTTCATCAAGATGATCAGTGACATAATCTGCATCCTTCAAGCTCCAAGGCCAAGACTATTGCTTTGTGAAGTGGGACAGTTGGCAATGCTGAAGGGAAAATTTCTATTTTCCACTAACCATGGCAATCAGTGCTAACAGCGAGGGTTATTTGTGAAGGCTGCAAATTAAATCGGTGGAGAAGATTGAATCTGGCTGCAATACATTTGAGTTTTGACATGGTATTATAAGTGATGGAGTGGAGAACTGTGGGAACAGTGAATTGGCTTGGAAAATGGAGCGGTTGGAGATTTCACTGGCTGTATATCCATGTTATGACAGCTGACGGTTAAATGATCAAATGTTCGTTTGGTAGGATTTTTTTTTTTTCATTTTCTTCTTCTTATAAGGAGAAGTAAAAATTAATAATTTTTAAACTTAAATTAAAAGTTATTTGGTATTTTTACTTTTAAAAATAAACTGATTTCATAAATTTTGAAATAAAATTAAAAATTAAAAATTAAAAGTTAAAAGTTAAAAGTTAAAGTTAAAGAGAAAGAGAAAATATAAAGGTAAATAAATTTATAATATGAATATATTTAGAATTTTATATCTTTCAAGTGAGGATATAAATGGAATAAAAGGAAATAAATTTCTAAAAAAGCTGACATGTTTTTAAAAGAGAAGCAAAAGCTCATCTTAGGAGCTTTTGTTTTTTTCTTTTTTTTTTTGTTTTTCTTCATTAAAAAAAGGCTCATTTTTTATTTAAGAGGTTCTAAAACAAATTGTCTGGTAGGGCTTCTTCTTAAAAGGATAAGAGAAATTAAAAAAAAAACCATCAAACGGACACTAAATACCTATAACCTACATTGCAGAAGCTCCAATGCCACTGCAGGCGCTTCTTGATGATTGAGAAGCAACAATGCTGAAAGGAAAATTCCTATGAATTAGTAAGCATGACACTTGTGATAATTCTTGAAATATGGTTGGGAAATTCCTTACTTGTGGTATCACACTCCATGCTAGTTATGCAAGTATTTAACTACAGCTGTTATGCTGGAAAACTGAATTTTAGATTGTCATTTCATTACAACCTGACCATGTGTGAAGGCTTTCTTGCTTGCACTGCAGTTGATAGATACTTGGGGAAGAAAATGCAAATTGACAAAACGATCAACGTACGTGAGCATGTATAAGTTATTGTTAATCAATAGAAAAAATACTTTGAGACAAATTTATTGATTTTCTTCTTTTTATTCTTCTTCCTTGTTGGTTCTTTTTCGACCAAATAAACAAAGCATTATGTGGGGAAGAGACTTAGGTTGGGAACTATTGCTGCAACCTTTATATCATAATTCATGAATCGATCATTTTCACATCCCAAATTATCAGCTTTGAGGATAACTTACATTTTTTCTTATGCAAGTATTAAAAAGCTTTCAGCCGACCTCATACAAATTGACCAATTTGATTCCAACTTGTAGGTGTGTTAGCAGTTCTTAGGCAGGCCACAATGTGTATGCTTTATACCAACAAATAGGTGGTATAATAAAATGTGGTGCTAGATTCTTTAATCAAATTATCGAGTTTGAATCGCGACTTGGATATAGAAAAACCTACGTTGGGAGGATAGTCCCCTTAAATGGACAACTGTAAGTTTCGAATCGAATTAGTCAGAGTATGATTTCAGATAACGGTTGATATAATACAAAAAAAAAAAATAATGTGTATGCTTTAGTTTGATTCCACCAAAATCTGCTATAGTGCTAATGACATCTGTAAAGGTGTTCCATGCACTGAATTTATTGTTGTGCAAACCTTCAACATAAGTTGAAAACTTCTTTTGTAGACCCTGAAATTATTGCTAATGTTGCATTTGGCACTTTCTCTGCTGTACTGGAGCTGGATTTGGTAATGAATGATGGAATTGGATGTCTTTCTTGGTTCATGCTCTTTCCTCTACATTGTGGTATCCAAATTTACCTCCGTTCCATTGTCTGCTTCTGTATTCTTCTTTTCATCAGAATAGCATTAAGCACTTGATTTGATTCTGTTCCTGTAAATGGTTATCCAGTCGATTCTTATTGATCGACATGGCGTGGTCCAAGCTACCACTACGGTGAAGACTGGTACATCCCAACCAACAATCCCATACGTAAATGTTCCATAGGTGACTAATCAACCTTTGAATAGTATTGGTAAATGCCCACTTAGGGGCATTTTAACTTAAATATAATTAATTTAAATTTGAATTGGGATAATGGGTAGTTATCCCATTATTCCATAACTCCCTTGCATTTGAAGAATACAGCCTACGTGAAATGAGATGAAATATGGTGTGCTTTTGCTTGTTCTCAGAGAGAGAATTCTGTACATTGCAAAGTGAGAGATTGCACACTTCTCTAGAGAGAGAAAGAGACAGGGCTTAAAGTAGGGAATTTTGATGTCATTTTCATCACTGGACTGAGGATCGAGACGTTGTGAATCCATGGTGGTGATTCGTTTTGTGATCACCATCTTGACTGCAAGATCATCGAGAAATACATCGTGGTTCTCGGATTGTCTGCAATTATTCATTGAGATATACTCGAAATCTAAATCTTTTAATTGTTTCGAAAAATTATCATGATTTCACTTTTGTGACAATTATTTCTAATATTGATATCAGAGCATTTCTTAGATTTTTTAAAAATATTTTTCGGAATTTTTTTTAGGTATAAAAAAATTTGAGATTTGAATCACGGATGAGTTTCGTGAATCCAATTATACCATGATATTGTTTATGATTTGTAGATCATGAAAGTATTTATTTTTATTTTTTTTATAATTTTTGGAGCACTTTAAGATCATGAAATATGAGGTCAAAGATTTTAGTTTG